>CP136874.1:5717448-15717448 GCA_033000465.1 Sciaenops ocellatus
TTGAGCTGGAAGCAGGAAGTCAGACACAGGCATAGAGAATCTGGTCAGTTTTCAAAATAAAACACCCTGTGCAGACGTCCAATCGTTAAAACAGACAAAAGGGAAACAATTGACTGAGCAAGTTAACAAAGCCTGCTGGGCAAAACAGTCCTGGTGGGGTATAAAGTTGTGTGGAGGAGTGACTAAAACAGCACTGCAGCTGCAAAAAGAGTCGTGCGTGGTGGAATTTAGGGGTAAGGATGGTGAAGGTGTTAGGTCCACCAGTTTGTTCCAGACTGAAACATCTCAATGACTGTTGGATGTGTTGCCATTTACGCTTTGTACAGACATTCAGTGTCCCCAGAGGATGAACCATACTGAACTTGATGACCCCATGACTTTTCATCAAGCTCCACCAGCAGGTCAAAGTTTCCATCAAACATCTCAGTATCTAGTTGATAGATTGGCCCAATCTTTTAGCACCACCGGCACTAGCTGTAGGCTTCTTTGTATTTAGCCTACAAAGACATGCTAAGCTAAAATGGTTAACACAGTCAGCATTATACCTAGTAAACATCTGTTTTAGCACTGTCAGTGTGAGCATGCTGGCATGCTGGCATTAGCTCAAAGCAGTACAGCCTCACAGAAGGCCATCCAGAAGCATTTTGTATCCGGTTGCCTTTGCATTTAGTTTTTTCATCACGTCGTGTATCAATGTGTGTCTTTGCAATAAAGACATCCAACACTGACCACAAAATCAACACAACTGTACAGTTAATACAGCTGTGACACTGTACGGTTTCAACACCGACTGAGATATTAACATGTGGAATTTATGTTGAAAACATGAATTATTTGTTAGACTCGCCCTAACTCCAGAGTGTGTGTCTGTGTGAGTTTAGTAAGGCCACTGAGGAAGAAGAAGAGGAGGAAGAGCTCCTTCTCCTCTTTCTCGTCCAGAGAGGTTAAACAGATGCTCTCCACATTTGGAGACAATAAACGGAGAGAAGGAGCATCAAACACTAAACAAAGACCAAAAGCCTCCTTCATTTCTTTACTCTCATTCCATTTTTCTCTCGTTTGTTTCCGTTTACTGTCTTTTTATCTGCATCCAACTCTTAGTATTTCACTTTGTTCCATTTATTGTTTCTTTTTTTTCTTTCTCTTTCCAGTTTCTTTCTGACAAAAACCCTCCAGGGCCCGGCAGCATTTCCATCGCTGTCAACAAGTTAGAACAGAAACACTGCAGAGAAAATAAAGTTTCTTTGATTCTTCTCGAACTTTTTCTTTTATGTTGCTTTGACTCGACATCATACGCCTCCGCTGTAATGATACAGCTTTTTTTTTTCTTTTTTTTTCCTCTGCTTCCTTTTTTCTCACTTATTGTTGTTGATTCATTTAATTAGTTTCTGGTTTCTGTATGATGATACTTTGGTGCTTTTTTGAAAACATGGTGTAAATTTAATCTCCCTGGGCTGTTGCTTTTTTGGGTTTTGTGACTGTCGATCAGACTAAATAAACAGTTTTAAGGCGTCAATATTTTTGACATCTTGTAGACTAAATGTATTAATGATTAACTTATTTTCACTCACATATCAGTTTATTTGTAATGACACTCTTTTTTTTTTTTGAGTGCAGAGCGTGAACTTCCAAAAACTTTCACAGGTGTTGGATCACAAACCAACTGCAGGTGAAAGCAGGACGCGATCGATCCGTTTTTTATGTTATGATACATGTGCTGACTTCTAATTAATTTTATTCCTCTGATTAAAGTTAAGCTGCTGTTTCTATTGTACCTGTGCTTCAGGTCACAGAGCCGCACAGCTGGCTGCCCTCAATACGTTCGGTGTGTGTCTGTTTTGTTAGCTCCATGAGGAATTGGTTTTCAGTGGAATGTGTCTTTATTTTCTTGTCTTGTTGCCGGCGGCGACGCAGAGCGAAGCTTTGATGAAAATCTGTGATGTTTTGTGTTCTGTTAGGATTCGCTCGGCCCAGTCAAACGCTGCGACGCAGCAGGAGGTTACACAACTGCTTCTACTGCGCTCTCCACTGGTTTCCATTACGGTTCTGTGCAGGAAAAGCGGTTCTACTGCTTCCTATTAGGGTTGTGTTGTAACACCGATGCCTCACAGAACTGTTTCTCTTGGTTACTGTTGTGTTCCCACAGATTGGTGGACTGGTTTGAGTGGTTTCTGTTCTGTTTCTCCTTCAGTACACATCATAATATAACACCAAGGCAAATGTTTATTTTATCATGACTCCATAATGGCATAGTGGACTCGTTTGATTGGTTCCATCTCAGGTTCTTGTGATGATATAACAGTTGTGGATACTATAATATTGTGAGTAACTGGCTCTGCCAGTTTCTGTGAGGTTTGTATTGGCACAATAACTATCACACATAGCTGCTGTGGTTTGAAGCGGTTTCTATTGTGCCACAATGAAGAGAGCAGGTTTCCATTGTACAGTCTGTTCTGGGTGCACTGGTTCCATTGTGTTTCTATCGTGGCACAGGAATCTCGTTCTCTGCCTGTGTTCAGTTGTTGCGCACCGGGCTGGACTGGGTTTCTGTTCTGGTTTTATTGCGGGAGAAATCAATCATATTCACACAGAAACTATTCGACATCAGCGAGTACACAAGGTTTTTATTGGAACATCCAACCCGAGACGTGTTATGAAAACTAGCTGCATGTGAAGGTTATTGATCGAGATACTGGTTTCTATCACGGTTGTCTGGTTTGTGGTCTACCAGTTATGAATGAAATGACAAACGCTGTCGAGGGTTTCTCTGATTGGCTCATTGTCCGCTCGCTAAGTGTGGGAATATTGATACCGCTGTGCGTGTGTGTGTGTGTGTGTTATAGACTGCAGGAAGTGAGGTTGTTATTGTGTCTCTCTACATTCCTCAGACTTAAACACACTCTGCACCTGTTTCTGTCTGTCTGTAACACACACACACACACACACACAAACATGCACAGACATACTTGCATAAATACACACATAGATAACCACACACACACACACAAATCACAGCCTTTCGTCACCAGACTAACAACACATTCAATGGGAAAATATGTCTGCGAGACATAAGACATAAATCTAAATATTTTCAACAGGAACAACACAAGCATTGTGTATGTGCGTGTGTGTGTGTGTGCGTGTGTGTGTGTGTGTGTGTGTGTGTGTGTTTCTAGTACAGCTTTGGGTCAATAAATGTGGTTTTATCATCAGAGCACAAACTCGGTTCTCAGAGGGGAGGAGGAGGAAGTTTGAGGGGATTTTAGTTTAGCTCTAATGACATCTACAGACACTGTGCGTGTGTGTGTGTGTGCGTGTGTGAGAATGTGTGAGTTACAAGATTGAACGATTTGGCTCCTTCTGCAAGGTGCATTGTGGGAAGGTACCGACCTCTCCTTTGCTGATTAGATTCTCTTTGCACCTCCTCACATTTGTGTATTCATGTTTGTGTGTCTGCAAGTTTTTTTTTTGTTTTTTTTTGCATGCGAGTGTGAGAGTGTGTGGGCGGGTGTGTAGTTTCCTGACCTCAGCCTTTCATTCCCACAGTTCCCAGTGCTCCCTGCTCCTCAGACATCCTGATTGTTGTGGTGTTTATCGCTGCGTCTGCGTCTTTCCATGACCATGTCATTTTCAGGAAGTAAACACGGCCGAGACAAGGCTATGCTCTGGAACAGCTTTGCAGAAAGGATGTATTTTAGCTACAATTCCAGGCAGCTATTGGACGAAACTTGTTGACACTTCGTGGAGGTGTGCAATCCATCACATCAAACGTCCGGTCTGCTTTAATTTGTCAGCCCTATTACTATACATTCTGATGCAGTTAAAGCACAGATTAATTTTGAAACTTTGCATTCCATTACGTTTCAATGAGATTCTAACACAGAGGTATAGAAATCAAGAAATGTCTCAAAATACAGAAAAAAATACAGCAAACATAACCAGCATTAATATTGGACGATTTTGCAAGGTGTTCTGTAAAGTGAACAGAATGGAAGTAAAGAAGTAAAGTCTGTGGAGGTTCTCAGTCGTCAAGGTCATCTTTCTTTAAGAATGGTTCAATCTCAGGCAGCTAGACTTGGTTGGAGATCCATGAAGATGTTTCACCTCTAATCCAAGAGGCTTCTTCAGTTCTGAGCGACTGGTGTGGAGATCTAATGTTTAACCTATAGGCAGGATTGTATAACCATGATCGTCTGAGTCGTGACTCGGGTGACCTAAATAACTGTCGTTCACACCAGATGCCATGTGACTTTAACAACTCGGACAACAGTCATCACAGCAACAATGGACACTAATGTCCCAGGTGGAAACAGCAACCCCACCTAGACCAAACACCTGGATCTCCCCACCGGTCAGTCAGAACTGGAGAAGCCTCTTGGCTAGCTGGCAAGTAAAGCATTAGTCAGTACAGTTCACAGGTTTTTGTACCACGCTGTAAACATGTTTATTTCTGTTGTGAAGTTGGATATTTTAAGATGGGAGCTCATGGAGATTGACTCATTCTGTAGCCAGCCTCAAGTGGACGTTCAAGGAACTGCAGTTTTTGGCACTTTGGCTTCATTTCACAGCTACAAAGGTTGCTGTTTGGGTGCGACAATATATAATTGTAAGGTTGATGTTTTAAAACATGGAGTTTGGGTGAATCATTCGAAGGTCGACGCTTCCTTCCTGAGACACAGAGGGGCTCACTTCATGCATGTTGCAAAGTTTATCACCAGGTGGCTCGCTGAAGGAAAAGTGAATGCAGCCACTCGTCTATTAGCTCCTACTGTATCTCTTCTTCCTCCATCCGTTTTTTAACACCTGTGCTGTGCACACCTGGCTCCATGCCACAGATTCCTCCTTGTATGGCTGCATCGTGTCCTGAAGATCTTTGACCTCGAAGAGCACGGGGCAGTAATGCAAAGGAAATCAGTGCCTCATTTCCCCCCTCAGAAATTAAAGCTGAAAGCTTCAGCAAAGCTTTTAGTGATCTGAAAAAAAGTCAGGAGGTTTTTGTTTGACAGAAACTGTTTTAGGCTGTTTTCTGTTTTTAATAATTTCTCTCAGGGAGTGTGGGAAGTGAGATGATGTTTTTTTATAATGCCCCCAAGTGCTTTTTTTTTTCATCTTCTTTCCTTTGTTTCTTCTGTCTGTGTTTTATCACATCTGTGTTGCATCCATATGCAAATGCTCTAAAGTTAACAAAGCAGCCCATGTCTTTTTTAGAGGATGGAGGTAGATTAGGTGTAGCTGTGGAGCGGGTTTTCATTTTGATGTGAATCAGTAGGGGAGACAGAGAGAGAGAAGAGCATTTTCAACAGCTGTTCTAGGGTTTGCGTCATGCGGTGCGAGCTAGCGTCATGGCTGAGTGTTCGCACGCTATGCACACACACACACTCACACACACAGGCAGAGGCATGCTGTGGGGACCCCCAGTTGAAGGCATGACCAAACACAGGCATTGTGTTCTCATGCAGCCGCTGTGTTGCTGAGGAAGAACGTCACCTGTTTTGAGTGATGACGGGGTGCTGGTTGTGCTTGCACTCTCACGTTTTGCTGCATGTTTGCTGCTTTGTTCTCCTTTTAGTCATCGAACCAGTGTGAGCGGGAGGAGGGCCGACAGAGAATGTGTTGTAACTGTGTTTAGAACTATGTCATTAGTAATCACTGCAGCAAGTGTTGGGCACTGTAAATACGACCGATGTCGATGTGATGACCATGGTGTAGTTTGTATGTTGTGGATTGACAGAGCTTAAACATACAGGAAACTAAATGAAACAAAAAATATAATATAAATAACTTCATAATTTATAATATGTAAATATAATGTGTGTATGTGTATATTGTATGTATATGTACATATATACAATGTAAATAATTATAATGATTATTAAACAAGTTTTTTTGTATTACAACAAAAGTTCAAATATTAGAATTATTTTTGACAAAATGTAAACTATAAAGATAAAAAATGTAATCTTAGTTGTTTTTTTAAATAATGTGTAAAAATCTGCTAATTTTTAGAGAATACAACATCATATAAAAAGTTTTGATATTATTTTTATACTTTTTATATGAAGTTTAAAATTTTTCTAATTTTACATAATATAACATATTAGCTTATTTTGAAGGTAAGTTTTTTTTTTTTTACAAAATAAAAGTAAATATACAGCATAATATTTTAAAGCTATTTTTTTATTTTATAGTTCCATGTTTTTTAAATAAGTTTTTTTGTTTGTTTTTATTATTACAAAAGTCACTGTGAAGAATTGCAGGTGTGTCTGTGTATGATTCTAAAGTGACTGGACTGAAGTAAGACAAAGTTTCCGGAGCAGCTGCCGTATATTTCCCACTTTGAGCATCAAAAACAAAGAACACTGACAGCTCAGCGAGCCGTGTGTTCATCCAGTCAGGTGTATGGAGGGTTGCTGCTGATGTCTGAGTTAAGGAGAGACGTGTCAGTCATCTGTTACAGCCTTGTGGGAGTGATGTCCGTCTGAAGCCGATTCCTGATGAGGAAAATGAGAGAAATGTTTCCGGCAGATTGTGTTCAGTTGTGAGCTTCTGATGTGAACAAGTTGTACTTTGATCAGACTCATGAATGATGTTGTGTGTCTCTGTGTTTGTGTTGCAGGTGTACGCTCCGTCTGCCAGTACAGCGGACTACAACAGGGACTCACCGGGTTATCCCTCCTCCAAACCTCCCAGCTCTGGCTTCCCAAGCTCATTTTTCATGCCAGGTACTCTCTCTCTCTCTCTCGCTCTCTCTCACTCTCTATCTCTCTCTCTCTCTCACACACACACACACACACACACACACACACACACACACACAGGTCTGTCTCTCATCAGATCTCCCTGCAGTGGATTCCTGAGCTCATCGTGGATACCAGATCTCAGACAAAATTATCTCGGGGTCGCTGAACTGAAAGATGTTCTTGAACCAAAATCCTCAAAAGATTTCAGTCGTACATTTTATTTGTTATTGTAACAACACGTCCTGTGCTTTTACTGTGAAAACGTCAAAAACAAAGAGGTGCCCCGATGGACAAATAATATCGGACAAAGCTGAGATGTTTCCTCCTCTGAGGCCAATATATTTATATACCAGGACAACCCTGAGTGTTTTATTGCTCTTTTACTATGTCCAGTTAACAAAGACAAAAAAAACTTTAAAGATTTAAAGGTTAGTGTCAATGTCTACCTTCCAGTGAACACTGCAAGATCTGGGATCAGCAGTGGCAGTGTTTAGTTTGTCCATTCTGGGCTACTGTAGAAACAAACTGGACCTTAAAGGTGCAGTGTGTAAGATTTAGGAGTATTTGCATTGGCATATTGGCACCACTGACAGGAAGGGAATATATTTAATATATATTTATATTTACAGTGAGAGCGGGTCCTTTTCCATGGAGTCCGCCATGTTGAACCACCATTTTTGTACAGCAGCCCAGGACAGACAAACTTTTGATTTTTATATGAATTTCGCAGCCAGAGTTTTTCTTACATGCTTGGAAGGAGAGGGTGAGTCGTGGGAGAGTATTCAGTTGGTTGCATTCTGCAACTTCACCGCTAGGTGCCACTAAATCCCACACACTGGACCTTTAATCTGAACTTTGTTTGAGGTGACTTTAACAGACTCCTGCCAGCCAACCCAGGTGGTTTCTTTGGACATTGTAGCACACTGGTCACTCATGTGTGATCTGGATTTTCACCGTGTTTTGACTGCTGGATCTTTCCAGTCTATTGACTACAAACAGTAAACGCTCAGACTGATTATAAAAACTTATGTTTCCCTCTCACTCGCTTCCAAAAAGACTTTACAGACATGAGTAGACGTACACACGTTCCCAGAAATCAGGTTTGTGCGGCACAAATCTGTGTTAACCAGGATATTCTTAAACCTGAAAACCAGGTGTCCCATTTACATGAGTGTTTTCAGAAATCAGGTTACTGCACAAAGTGGGTCAGATTACTAAACCGCACGTCAACGCACTGAGTGACTCACAGCCAGGTTTGACAGCACAGAGAAACCTGCACAGAGGTAAAGCAGCACATCACATGTACTTCCCTCTCCCTCTCTCTATCAGACGGTCACCACAGTGGCGATCCGTGGAGCAGCAGCAGTAGCAGTATGAGCCAGCAGGGTTACCACGGCAGCATGCTGGGGAGCGGGAACTCGGCCCACGGCCCCGCCCAGAGCTCCTCCTACTGCGGGATTCACCCTCACGACAGATTGGTGAGCAGAGCTGTCAATCACGCTGTATGAAAACACCTGGACACAGGTGATATGTTCCTTTCAGGAAGTCACTCCACAGACCAGATGTAGTTTACATACATACACATATCCTCACTATAACGTGCAAAATTACAACAAATGGGTTTATCCAGGACATGCCATGATATTCCATACCTGAGCTGAAACAGATTAATTTAGTCAAAATTTCAAATGTTTTCTTTTTGTTTTGTTTTTTAGTTTTTTAAGATTAAATAAAGATTTTATGATTTAAACAGCACGAGTTAATAAAAGAACTGCCTAGAGTAAAATGTATGCTTCTTATTTGGCCTCCTTTGTGTACTCTTTATTCATATGAGTTCTCTTGTTTGTGTACTGTTATTATATTTGCAAAACTGTACATTTCCTCCTAGAAGTCAGAATACTATCAAAGAACTATATAAACATGACTATGTCTATAATATTTGAGGATAAGGACACTGCTATAGATTCTGAGCGCATGAGTTCAGTATTGACTTTGAAATAGTCATTTCACCAAATAAATGTACCTTTATGTGTTTTTTAATGAAGCTTTCAACCTGATCCCACAACCAGAGTGGTTTCACACGCCACTGGCCTGAAAAAACACAACTTGTTAACAAATTTTCACATCTCAGCATTTGACATTTTGTCAAACAATGGACAGGGACAAGGTCCACTTAATGGTCTGATCATACCTTGTAACTTCAGTAACTGAAACTATAGCAACTTGTTATTAATTTTTGATATTGGTTAGGTATAGAATTTAACATCACAGCAACCATCCTGAGATCATCACAGATTTCTAAGCAACAAACAAACTGTTGACTCTGTCAGCATTCAGTAATATATGACAATATAAAACTGTCAATCTGTCAAAGATCATTAGATGGTAGTACTTTCAAACTAATAAGAGCTCTGTGTAATTATCCAATGAGGAGGCTTTCTGTTCTCATGTTGTCTTTCCTGTCGTGCAGCAGTTTGTCCTCCTCCTGTTCAAGTTTTGCTCTGTTCTGTCCGTCTCTCTGCAGAGCTACCCCTCGCACTCATCTGCAGATATCAGCTCCAGCCTTCCTCCCATGTCCAGCTTCCACCGAGGGGGAGGAAGCGGGGGCGGAGCCAATCACTACAGCACCGCCTCTTGCACAGCCTCCACCAACGGCACAGACAGCATCATGGGTAAGACACCTGTGTGTATTTATGTCTTGAAGTAATTGCACGACGAGAAATGGTGCGGGTGGCTTTTTAAAGGCATCCTTACTGACAAAGTCATCTGCTGACCATCAGCTGGTGGTGCAGCCAATGACATTAACTGATGCCGTTAATTAACTGAAGAAGAAAAGCACCATTTCACATGCGACATCCCAAGTTTTACATAAATACAGACTAAGAAGACTAAAAAGATCTGTTTTCATCTGATTGGACAGTAATTTTCAATTTAGAAACATATTTTTGAACTTTTTTGTTTCTGTAATGAGCTTGAGATGCACGCAGTTGGAAAATTCTCATGTAGTATTATCTTTTTATGTGTATAATACTTTTAGCCATGCTAGCAGCATAATGGCAATGTCAATAGCAGTCTATTGGTCCACCACTTTAGTCCAGACTCAAATATCTCACTAACTTTTGGATAAATTGACATGAAACTTTGTATAAACATTCATGGCCCCCAGAAGATCATTCCTGCTGACTTTCGTGGTTGTCTGATTGTTCAGAGCAGCTTCAAAAAGCTTGCTAGCATGGCTGCAGACTGTTAATTGGTCATGTCTAGATGGTAACCCTAGATTTGCAAACTCTCGCACATGTGCACTGGATTCAGCACAGTAGCGCTTGACTCTTCAATGGCAGATCAATTGGTAAGTTTGACAAAGCTTTTAGGAAGTCGGGTAATAAAAAGAGCAACAAAATCTACATTGGAAGGATTCTGGGTGGTAGAATGGGTCAAACACTTTTTACTTGAAGTTTCAGTTGCATTTTGGTCAGGTTTGGGAACCGAAATTACTGGGTCAGGTTCAGGAAAAAGTTCATGGTTTGGGTTCACGTGAAGACTGAAGCTTTTTGGCAGAAAGCCCTCACAGCAAACTTCTCCCACATGCAGAAACAACATTAACAAATCTTGCAAGACTTTTGTAAATCTAGGGGTACCATCCAGACATGACCTTGTCCATCTGTTGGTGGTATGTGATCACTGATCTGAGGTTGCACGTTCATTTCATATGGCATAAGGCATATTTTACTTGCTTGAACGCTGATAAACAAACTATTTTTTGCGTTATTTTTTGTCTCAGAGCTGTTGACTTAAGACTCCAGACTTGGACTTGAGTCAAACTTAAGTGACATTGAGGACTTGACACTTGACTTGGACTTGACTGCTGACTTGGACTTGACTTACTGGTTCTTTGACTCCCCAAAGACTTGACTTGACTTTCAACTTGAATGTTTTTTGCTTTCAAGACTTGACCTGGTAGAATCAGAGACCTGGATGACCTGGCAATATGCCCTCAAGGACTTGACTCTTGACCCTTGATTTTCCCCAAGGACTTAATTCAGTTCTGCTGTGCACTTCTCACAAACCTCCTGCAGCAACTTTCACTCACTGCTTGTATAGACACGATTATTTTACACACAAAAAAGATGATTTTGCTGTTTTCATCTTGGAGTGATGACTTGGGTGTGCTCGCTCTGTTTGTGTTTTGGAAAAATTCACATGATCTACTCAGAGCCACTACTTGAAAGACAACATTACCAGTCCTTTCCAGTCAGAAGACAACGTTAGCGAGACCGCATTTTTATTTACTGCCTCATAAGCAGTTAGAACTGTCCCTGCTGTGATTAGACTCAGATGATTTAAACCACTTTAAAAAACTAAACTTCAGTGTCAGGGGAGAAGGCAGGCGGTCAGAAACTGAATATAACAGCTCGACCTTGACATCACGGATGCACACACACACACACACACACAGCATGCCATATGGACCCCTTGCTTTGAGTCGCATATAAAACAAATAGGACAGCAATAAGAAACAGATTGAAAGTTTGTTTTCATGGGAAGACATCTCCAACATTCCACAAAGATATCACACACATATACACACACACACATGCACACACACGAGCCAGAACAGATGAGTGTAAACACAAGATGAACCTAATAAAGAACATGACGCTTTTGTTTAAATATAAACATATGATACACGTGTGTGCACACATGAACGCCAAAGCGGGGATCGTTTCGCTCGCCTCGGCCTGATTTTGTTCTAGTAAACAAGTCAGGCGTTTTTATACATTCTTTCCGTCGTGATACATTAGAGTCCACCGTAAACGACAGGAATTCAAAGTGACCACCAATGATGTTCTGCTACAAACATTTTACAGTCACATTTTATTCACAGGATGTGTGTTTGAGTCTTAAAAGAGCGTGCAATATCATTTGAAGTGCATTAGAATCGGGATATTTGCTAGATTCGGAAAATAATCTTCGGTCAGAGACCCGGGATTTAATCCACTCCAATGAGCAAAATGGGTGGGAAGCCGGTGAGGGATCATGTCCTTGTCATGCTCAGAGGAAGCTACTTGCAGCTGCAAAAAACAAATTGTGGATTGTGATGAGAGAGCTCCGTGAAGAACAATAAATCACATGAAAAACATTTAGCAAAACTAAAATGTAAAATGAAAATGGGATGCAGCAAGAGAGCTGAGATAACTGGACATTTTAAGTCTGGAGCAAATAAGGAGCATATAAAGAAATATATAGAGGAATACGACTAAAACTAAACAAATGATTCCATAATAATATGATTCATGAATAAGAAATACATGATACAAGATAAGATACCTAGATCTTTCTCTTTGATGGACAAAAACATCAAAATCAGTTTCATCTCCCGAATGCTCTCCTCCTCTGCAGCTATAAGCTCTCATTTATGAAAAAGATTTTCTCCTGCACATGTTCTAAATTATGCATCAAGTCAGGATACGTGTGTGTGTGTGTGTGTGTGTGTGTGTGTGTGTGTGTGTGTGTGTGTGTGTATGTGTGTGTGTAACAGTAATCCCTTGGATGGTTTACTAGGCCAGTGGTATGGCGTGAGTGAGACATGAGGCTTTAACCCCAAAACATATGCTGCTTCCTGTCTCTCTCTCTCTGTCTCTCTGTCTCTCTCTCTCTCTCTCTCTCTCTCTCTCTCTCTCTCTCTCTCCTCTCTCTCTAACAGCTTAAAGAAGTCCAGTCCTGCCAATTTCTGTAATGGATTCATTTGCCATGAAAGGATGTGTGTGTTTTTTTTGTTGCTATGCTGTGTGTATTTGACGTGCACGTATCTAACTTGTGTGTGCGAGCGTAAACTTTCCATCTGGGATCTGCTATCAGGAGAGATGAGCTGTGAGCATGTCGCAGTCTCTCTGCCTCAATGTGTGTGTGTGTATGTGTGTGTGTGTGTCTGTGTGTGTGTGTGTGGGCGCTCATTTGGTCCTGTGAGGTCACTTCCTTCCTCTCTGGCCTCTGTGCTCTTCAAGTGTGTGAAACAGATTTAGTTGTATTGACGTCCAACATTTGCACACACAGACACACACTAACACGCACACACACAAACATGATGTCAGTAACTTAAAATGTGAGTAAACGTAGATGTTGAATGTCGGTTCTTGTTGAATTCTGCTTCTGATTCTTGTCACCACCGTTTACAGCGGCAACAATTTGGAGAAAAATCAACTCAATTCGATAGAGTCACCGATATCCTTGGACACAAGCGTGTAAAGTCACATCGGGGTTCAACTTCGGTGACGTTGGACGCGAGAATTTGCTCCACTTGGAAATCACAATGATAGAGCTGACCTTTGGGGGGAACAGAGAGTCCCAAACAAAGGATGCTCTCATATTAGCTGTGTCACACACCATCAAATTTTATATAACCATGCTCCACCAATGTGGAAACTGCTCCACAAAAGAGATGCATCATGGTCTGCAGTCAGACGGGAGTTCACAGTATGAATGGACCTCTTGAGTTAATGTAAAGAATGAAACAAAAATTGAAAGAACACAATTGGATTTTTATTAATGAATGTTGCCGGTCTGATTGTGTAGGAATAGACAGAATGATTAAAATATGTAGTTAACAACATCCTTATTTTGTTTTGTGTGTGTGTGTGTGTGTGTGTGTGTGTGTGTGACAGCTAACCGAGCACAGAGCTCAGCAGCCAGCAGCTCTCAGACAGGAGACGCCTTAGGGAAAGCACTCGCATCCGTAAGTGCAGCACACACACTCAAACACACACATAAACATACACACACACGTCAGAGAGACCTGTTCAAAATGATTTGAACATTTTGGTTCATAGAATTTAGCATTCATGCGATACTACGTGTTTCTCTGAGTTTATGTGTTGATTTTTTTCAGATCTACTCTCCGGACCACACAAACAACAGCTTCTCGTCCAATCCCTCCACCCCAGTCGGCTCTCCACCCTCCCTCACAGGTAACACATCAAACTCCCCCTCCAATCACAGCACACCAGCTACATCATCACACAACCAACAACCATGGATGAAAAAAGCACAGCTGACTTTATCTGACTCACTTTTGACTTTTCAAAAGACTTGAGACTAGACTTGGACATAAGACTTGACTTGGACCTGTTTCATATGACTTAAGACTCGACTTAGACTTGTTTTAAATGACTTAAGACTTGACTTGAACTTGAGACTTGACTTCGACTTAAGACTTGGACGTAAGACTTGACTTGGACCTGTTTCATATGACTTAAGACTAGAGTTGGATTTGAGACTTGGACGTAAGACTTGACTTGGACCTGTTTCATATGACTTAAGACTAGAGTTGGACTTGAGACTTAGACTTGAGACTTGATTTGAGACTTGACTTGGACTTGAGACTTGACTTGAGACTTGACTTGAGACTTGACTTCGACTTAAGACTTGACTTGAACTTGAGACTTGACTTCGACTTAAGACTTGGACGTAAGACTTGACTTGGACCTGTTTCGTATGAATTAAGACTAGAGTTGGACTTGAGACTTAGACTTGAGACTTGATTTGAGACTTGACTTGTACTTGAGACTTGACTTGAGACTTGACTTGGACTTAAGACTTGACTTGAACTTGAGACTTGACTTCGACTTAAGATTTGACTTGGACCTGTTTAATATGACTTAAGACTAGAGTTGGACTTGAGACTTGACTTCGACTTAAAACTTGGACGTAAGACTTGACTTGGACCTGTTTCAAATGACTTAAGACTCAACTTGGACTTGTTTCTAATGACTTGAGACTTGACCTGGCCTTTTTAAATGTCTTACAGCTCTGGGAAGAAGAATATAAGAAAGTTAAAAACAACACTTTTAACTGAAGCAATACATTTTTATTTTAGAATTTTAAGGGAATTTTAAGTGCAATCTCTTGGCGTGAAATAAGACCATAAAAACACATTAATAATAGCTGCCTCCTCTCCATACCCCTCCTCCTCCGCCTCCTCCTCCTCTTATTTCCACCAATTACTCCTCCTCCCGGCTGATGTTGTAAACTCTCCCTGCTCCTTAAAGTGAAAAATGACTTTTCCTAATAATAGTTGTGTCAAATTTGTCTCTAATTGTCGCTGCTACACACACCGTTTGATATTTCTGTGCCGCGCCTTGTGACTGATAGCTTTAATTACGAGCACCACTTCGACAAATCGTTCACAAACCTACCGGCTCTGCAAACACGAGCCCCCTCCCCTCTTCCTTCTCCTCCTCCTCGTCATTATAGCTGCCTGGGATATTGCCTGCTAAACCGTAATTGGTGTTTATCATTGTGTCAGAGTTACTCCACTTTTTACAAATTAGAAATGAAGCCTATTAGAACAAACTACATGCAAATTGATATCCAAGGCTAATTCTGCAAGGGTGTTTTACAGTGTTGGACTCGGAATAATTTACCCTGCCGTTTAATACATATATTTGTATTAGCACATGAATGTACCCAGGTGATTATTCATTAATTAGCATATGGAAATGAGCATGTAATATGAATAAAGGAGAGGGAGAGAAAAGACTGGGAGACAAAATGGGAAGACAATAAAAAAATAGAGAGAAACACAAGCTAATGAGATGAGATCAGAGTTACAAGGGAGAGATCATTGGTGAGGGCACAGAAGAGGAATGAGGAGAGCAGGAATGGAGGACTAAGAAAGGAGAATAAAGAAAAGGAGGGGACATGGAGGAGTAAGAAAAAAGAGAATACAAGAAAGGAAACAAAAGGGGAGAGTAGGAAAATGGAGGTGAAATAAGAGAAACACAAGATAAGATAAGATAAGAAAAGAAAAGACGAAAGACGACAGAAGACAAGAATAAACAAGACAATAAAACTGTGGGATAAGATGGAGGCAAAGAAGAGAAATCAGAAGAAACAAAAGGAGTTTAAGGATATAAAAAAAGAGAAAAAAGGATTTGTTACTAACTAGGTGGCCTAACTACATTGGTAGGTTCAAGCTAGTTGGAACCTACCCCCCAATTGACCCCCCCCTTCCTAAATCCCGCCCCTTTTTGCTCTGTGTTCCAATCACAGTTGAGCTAGCCTTAGTCAACTTTCTCCTTTAATGTACTTCGATATGCTATGTGCTAGGCTCGTCTATTTTAAAAAGACAACTACATTTGGAAATGGTTTAAAGACAAAAGTAGCATAGGCCTATGTGACATATGCTACTTTTGTAGCATATGTCACACCTTAAGTTAGCTAATGTTAAAAATCGAACTAATTTAAATCAGTTGTGAGCAAGCTTAATTTATTTATATTAGCTATTTGGCTTCTATCAAAATTAGGTTGTCTTTTCAGCATAGACAAGTTAGCACGTAGCATATCGAAGTATAGCAAAGAAGAAAGCTGACTGACGTTCTGATTGAGGCTTACTCAACTGTGATTGAAGGACAGAGTGAAACAGGGTGGGACTGATAAGTTGCTATGATTTATTTCTTTTTTTAAAATGTGTGTCGAAAACATTTGGGCCAAAGAAAAATCATCTGTAAGCTTGTGTCACTACCGACACGCTGTCGAGAGGCCTCCATATGCCGGACCATCATCACTCATATTAATGTTAATTCACACAAGTCGCTGTCTGTCCTCTGTCTACCAGCTAATGAGACCTGTCGATTCAGATAGGACCCCTTCAGAGCGCCGACAAACACAAAAGCAGAAAAGAACAGAGACACAAAGCTTGTTTATTCTGCAGAGGGCCCATGCTAATCAACCACTTGTACCTTTTCAGAAACAAAAGCCTGATATTAGCATTTCCGCTATGAGATATGAGTTGGTTTGTTTTAGTCTTTTCTTCCTCAGCTCTGTGTTTATTATGTCCGAGCACCACGAGTGGATACGATGAGAGACTGCTCCTGTGTAAAGGTGTTTTGTCTGCTGTTCGACGCTGCACATGGAGTGTTTTCTTTCTTCCGCATATAAAAGGAGAGGAGGTTTTGGCTCTAATCCACACGCAGACCTCCATCCATCCATTTTCTGTACACACTTAACCTGCGCAGGGGTCGCAGGTGGGGTCTGCAGCCTATCCCAGCATGCTTTGAGCGAGAGGTGGTTTACACCGTGGACAGGTCGGCAGTCTATCACAGGAGAGACATGCAGATGACAGGGTGTTTCCAACTCCCTGACCTCCCTGTTCTCTGAATGCCGTCATGCGTCCTTTAATCTCCCACGTCTCTCCGACATCCTCTTGTTCCCTGTCTCCTCTCCTGATGATGTCTCCTTTTGTCCTCTCTCCTAGCTGCCAGTTCAGCTGTCTGGTCAAGGAATGGCGGACAGGGAGCGTCATCGCCAAACTATGAGGCTCCACTGCACTCTCTGGTATGTACACACACATGTTTAAAATAGTGTTGTTAAAGGGTCAGCTCACCCAAAAACACATCTTGCTAAATTGCAAATTAACATTTGAAGCACCTGAAATTTAAATAATATACTTGCTGTGTAGCTTTCTCTGCAAAGCTCAGCAGAGTTTAACTTTTAGTTACTTTTCTATCTTTGAAGTAGAGCCGAGAGCTCAACACAAAACAGTTCTCCGCGTCAGTGGCCTCTCCGCATTGCTGGATTTACATTTTTATTTGCACATAACTGATTCTGTGTTGCCTCACCGTAAAGCTCTTCATGCCAACATTCTGAAGTTAGAAGATCATGCTGCGTTTTCCTTGTTGTCAACAAATTCCACGAAAAGACGTGAACAACATGTTAGTCTGCCTCTCACAGCCTATTGGTTCCTACTGAAGATGATGTAAATCTTCACAAAGAGCTCACAAATATAGAATTTTATTTACAGTAAGCTCCTAAAACAGCTGGGCACTGTAGTTTTCAGCAAAGGTTTCTCAAACAGGAGGAACTTGTGCGTTCGTTGGGGGACTATTTTCAGCAGCAGATGAACACACATCTGGTGCTCTATGAGTATTTCCAGTAGCAGGAGAGTGTATGTGGGCTTAAGTTAAAATAAACTGCAGTGTGTGTTCGTGGTAATATAGGAGCATGTCACCCAGTGCAACAGAATGGCTCATTGGTGTGTTTTCATGGGATTTATTGACAATAAGAAAAGTATATTCATGTTCACATGAACCGGTGGTTACTCATCAGTCTCTGCCACATGTCGTCTGGATTTTGACTGTCTTGAGTGACTTAATGCAGGCAAAGATCACTCATAAGCTGCGTAATCTTTCCAAAGCTTTTAATAAATCACAGAGATCCCAGAATGAATATTGAAAGTCAGAGCGGCTTCACTTTACAGATGAAGGTAATAAAAGAAGACTTTCTCATCTCTTTCCGTTGCCTCTTACATTTTGCAGCAAAGTCGTATCGAGGACCGTCTGGAGCGTTTGGACGATGCCATCCACGTACTGCGGAGTCATGCGGTGGGACCATCGACGGGTATGACGAGCGGCCACGGTGACATGCACAACCTCATCGGGGCAGCGCATACGCACAACGGCGCTATGGGTGCACTGAGCAGCGGGTATGGGACGGGACTGCTGTCGGCCAACAGACACTCCCTCATGGTAGGACCTGAGAGCATGTTTTTATACTCAAGTATTGAGTGTATGGATGATGTTAATATGGCTTTTTTTAAAGGTCTAGTGTGTAAGATTTAGGAGTATTTATTGGCAGGAATGAAATACAATATGTGTAAAAATTGTTGTGTTTTTGGTGCCTTAAAATGAGCCTCTACAGTGAGAGCAGGTCCTTTTCCGTGTAGTCCACCATGTTGAATCACCATTTTTCTACAGTAGCCCAGAACAGACAAACTAAACTCTGATCTAGATATGGACTTTTGCTTTTAATGTGAATTTTTCTTACACGTTTGGAAGGAGAGGGTGAGGCATGGGACAGTATTCAGTTGGTTGCAATCTGCAACTTCAAATCCTACGCACTGGACCTTTAAGTAAGACCATGCACATTTTAAGCTGCTAGAGTACCAAACAAAATCAGAAATGTTGAAAAAGAGTCTTCACAACGCTTTTTACTTGGATAAATCAAAATTAGAGCTAGCGAGCTAGTGCCTAAAGTGTCTTTTTATAATAACAAAGAAGAGAAATCCACACTTCAAGGTTAAAAAAGTGGCTTTTGATCAAGATGATTTGTGTTAATTTCAACACTCAGTATTGACTAAAATGAGCTTCAGACTTGTTTTTGTTACTGACACAAGAATCACTTTCAAAATATCAAAATATTCAGCTGGTAGCACACAGGAACCCCCCCAAAAAACAGCGCCAATGGTGTAACGGTGACTCCCTAAAAGGAGCTAATTAAGCTAATTAAAGATGAAGATCATGATAAAGCTTCTTGAAGGGTGGTTATTTGTCTTTTAATTCAATTCTAATTAACGAAGGAGCTACATATTCTGAGGTGTGGAGCTCCACCGCGCAGCTGTGGCTGGAAAATAGAGCTCACAAAGGGGAACCAAGGCCAGTTAAATTGAAACAAGCAGAATAATCTTGAATGTGTTACTTGACGAGATTATTTATCTTGGGGGGGGGGGATTAAAAGAATTGTCCTTTTTGCAAACGAAACCTGACTCATGTCCTCACGCAGCTGGAAAACATGAGCTCCAGTGAAAATCACGAGAAATAACTTTCTTGTTGTTGCATTTGTCCGTTCGAGACTGATCACATGGTAGAAGAAAACACATGGTCAAACAAAAAGTTTCACATATTGACAGAGGTCAGAGCAGATAATGTGAAAAAAGGAGGAGCGGAGGACATGAAAGAGGAGAGGACACAAGAGGAGAGGCTGAATTGAGAATATGAAGTCAGACAGCAGTAATGTTTTCCATCTTTAATTTAGACTCTTTTTTTGTCAACTTGAAACAATAAACATAAAGAACCAAACAGCTGTGTGACATAAGGAGATGTACGAGGGCAAGAGAGAGAGAGAGAGAGCATTATAAGCCAGTATAAACACATTCAGATGCCTGGACATGTTCAGTCAGACCTACTTTGTTTATTTGTGCTTAACATTTGTGCATATTCACATGTAGACACACACACACACACACACCAGATGTTCATGCAAACCGATGCACAATATTCTGCACACTGTCACAAATTCTTCAACACCTCGCTCTCGGTACAGGAACTTGGCCGCAGCCTCGGTGACATCGTCCTCCAGGTTTCTGAAGGGACGTTTTGACTTTTGTTCTGCAGTGGATTTGTGGCCTATGATGTAAGCTGTAGCCTCCAGGGGGCGCTAGCAGCAGCATTACGCACTTCTTCTTCTCACCACAGTAGTTCAGGAGCTTTGTCCTCTCTCTCTCTCTGGTCTTTGTTAAAGTATTTACTTTGAAGTGTTGTTTTCTAAATGGAGAGCACCTGTGCTAGAGGGGAGTGTGTGTGTGTGTGTGTGTGTGCGCGCGCGTGTGTGTGTGTGTGTGTTTGTGTTTGTGTGTGTGTGTTGGCTAGCTCCCACAGAGATTATCTTCTTCTCACGCATATCTGTCCAGCTGTCTCTCTCTCTGCTGTCTGTCTGACTGTCTGTCTGTCTCTCCTGGAGGTTTGTCCACACGTTGCCCTCCCACGTTTTTCTATCTCCCCTCGCACTTGTCTATTTTTGCTGATCTCGCACAATGAATTAATGAAATGCAAACGTTTTTTTAGCTTTTAGCTCATAGTTTTATAATATATTCCCTGCATGGTTATGTATAGACGCAGTTAGAGACCAGTTGGTGATGAACGTGGAAGCAGGAAGTAGCTAGAGTTTGGAAGAATTAGAAATATTTTTGGAAGTTAGTGGATACCTCAGAGCTGCAGGGACACTAAAATGTTGGACTTCATCAGGTGGACACAAACCTGACTCATCACTGGGATGATGATGTTGCTCTGTGTCTGTTTGCTGACATTTTAGCCATGTCAACTGGGATGCAGGGGTGCCGTGATGGCTCAACTGGTAGAGCGTGCTCCCCATATACAAAAGGCTGAGTCCTTGCTGCAGCGTCAGCCCTTCTCTTCCTGCCTTCCTGTCTGTCTTCGGCTGTCCTATCAAATAAAGGCAACAAATAATTTTAAAAAATACTGATGCAGCTGATAGATACAACTTAAAGTGAACAGAGAAGAATTAAGCATTCGGTGCAGACACAGCACATGCCTGCATCTAAGCTGAACAGGGTTAGGGTTAATATGTAAAAGAGAGATCAAGAGAATAAAGAGTAAAGCGTATGGATTTACATATCATAGCATTCTTACTGTTATTTTACTCCATCACATTATTTTGAGTTTGGGAACCCCTAAAGACTGATCATTCATTTCACCTTTTCTGACTTTGTTGAATTTGAGTAGAATGATTCCACGTCTACTTTTTAAATCAGCGTCCAAAAGAAGGAAATATGTGTTTGTGTTTTGATTTGAACGTCACAAAGTAGATTGTTAGGACTTACCCCAAAATGTCACCGGGTAAGTCTCTGTCACGTCACGACCAGCAGTTTGCACGGGGCGTTTTATTTTGAAAATCCACCGGACCGCTTCTAGGACTCTTCTGAAACTTGTGGGTTTGAAACATTGACTAAAATGTCCACATATAGCTTACATAAACATGCATAAAGAAAACATACATAAAGAAATCCAGATTGGTCTTGATTAAGTTAAGTTATAAGAAATGTGTTACGATGATTCACGATGTAACTTTAAGTTTGTGGTTTAAAATTCAAGAGGAATACTTGAAAACTACTTTTCAGCTTCATTTAGAGGCTCTTTGAAACACTTTTCTGCTCTTTGGATGTCTCCAGAGACAAATTTGGCGTTTGGTTTTATGAAGTGACGTGTGGTTTAGCCCAAGAAAACATTCAAAGTCAACTCCTTGTTAAGCGTAATATTTTTACAAACTACTTTTCAGTTTACTCTTGAAATGATTCCAAATACATTTCTGACTAGTTTTTATATGAATGCGACCAGTGGAAAAAGAGAAAGCAAAGGATATGTGCTGAAAAACACTGTTTACATATGGACTCTGTAAAAACACACACACACACACACACACACACACACACACACACACACATGCAGTAAGCTTCTGTAAATTGCTCCTTGTGTTGTCATTAGGACCCGTGTGTGTGTGTGTGTGTGTGTGTGTTTATTCAGGCTCTGGATTATTGGCTGATAGAAAAACAGGCTCATTAAGACTGAAAACACAGCAGCTCTATAAATAGGGTTTTTTCCATCCAGGCCTGGGTCGGTCCACATTAGCCATGCCGTGCCGAGCCACAGCAGGGGATGGGGGATAAGGGATGCTGCTGCCTGGTATCAGAGACGACCACGGCCAACCAGCGACTGTCTGTCTGTGTCTGTGCTGCAGGCTAGAGAGGAAGCTCTGTGTTCAGCTTTCAGTACTTTTTCAGCTTCGACCTGAATCCTTGTGTTCCTGTTTGTTCTGTCACATATCAGCCTCATTTTACTGATTACCGATCCCTTTCAGCAATGCTGGCTGCATGGAGTCAGTGCTGATGCAAACCCGACCCATCCCGCTGTGGCTGCTTCACATTACTTTCCGCTGGCGGAGTGGCGGGATGTGATTTTGTAAGAGAAATTCAATGTGTTTGTCACCAACGGCGCTGCTATTCCTCAATGAAAACAGGTCTAATCAACCAGATCAGAACATTTCTGCACTGTTTCAGAATCAGGTTTATTTCCAAGTAGGTTTTCACATTCAAGGAATGTGCCTCTGTGGCTTGGTGCATAACAAACAGTTAAGTAGAAATCAATACCAAAAAAAAAAAAAAAAGTATGAACATATCGAGTTTAGCTATGTTTACACAATCAGTGAACCGTCTGATATTTTGAATGGTTACATGGATCACGTAGATTTGTGCATTTTTCTTATGCACAAATTTCTATTAATGGCTCTAACAACGTGGGGTGGTTCAGAGCCTGGACTCTCAGTTGGTAAACTATCAGTAATATAGCTGTCCAATATGTTTCCACAGAGCACATAGGCCTAATCAAAGCTGTTTTATTATATTAGATTGAAATCAGCATAATCCAGACTGCGGCGATAAGCAGATATTATGAATGTATATTATTTAAATGAAACAGGCTGTACAGTTTTGTGCAGAAATGTGCAAAGGTTCACATGATGCAGATTTCAATGTGCTTGTAAGTTATTATCAGTGGATCAGTTTTAAATATTGCAGAGAGTGAGCTGAAAACAGGCTGCAGGTGACCTCCAACACGCCACCAAGTTAAACAACTTTACCTTTCTGTGCTGTGCAAAAACACCCTGTAACTACATACACAAACACACACACACACACACACACACACACACACACACACACACACACATACTTTATAAATATGACAAGTTCATGTGTAGGTTAACATCACATTGATGAACTATCTGACTGATAGTAGACTGTAGATTAATATTATGACCATCGATTTGAATTATTTCACTTTAGTTTATGAGTTAAGTTTATTTCTGTCAGCTTGGTGTTGCTGATGGCTCAAATACTACAACACCCATAAGGCTCTGCTGATACAGAGAAGAAGGCAGTCAGAGGGACGAATCAGAGGCAACCATACGTTTTTCTGAACCTTGTTGCTGGACAAAATGACCAGTGTAAATGACCATTCTGCAAAACTCTAAATTATGTTGTCCTGACAACTTATTTTCTTTATGTCCTGTCCTTTTGCAATATGCAAATTGAAAGTACAGTGTGGTGCATATTAGGGGAAGATTGTTGTTCAATGTGACAAATCCTTGATTTACATGTAAAAGACGAATGAATGAATCAGATATTCTGACATTTTAATACTTTTTACACAGTTTTTCTAAGGCTCGATTTTGTGATCCTTGTGTTCAGTTGGTATCAAACCAAAGAGTCCTGAGGTTTGGTTTCTAGGCCTGAAGTGTGTGCAGCATGTGTGTACAGTGTAAACAGGAAGTTTGAACCAGAAGAAAAGAAAGAGATTCAATAGAAACACAGAAAGAAAGAAATGAGTGGAAAATAGAAATAATAAAGTGAGAGGAAGGAGTGATGTCATCTTTAAAATGAAGACATTGTGTTTGAGACTTTTTTCTGCTTTTTTTAAGCGTACATTCACTCTGTCTCTCCTTCTAGTTTCTGTCACTCTCCCAGTCTCTGTCTTACACGTGTCTATATTTCTCTCTCTCTCTCTCTCTCTCTCTCTCTCTCTCTCTCTCTATTTATCATCATCGATCACCTCTTTCCTCTTTCACTTGTCTGTTTCCTCCTTTTTGTCATTTTTATCTTTCTTTTCCAATCCCATTTTTTTCTTTCTTTTCTTTTTTCAGTCTATCTTTCCTGAACTGTCCTGTACTCCCCCCAGGGTCCTTCCTTCCTTCCTTTTTCTTTCTTTCTTTCTTTCTTTCTTTCTTTCTTTTCTTGTGTCCTCACCTCATTCCCATTTACTCCCTTGCAGATGTAACTCTCTCTCTTCTGCTGTGTTTGTATGCTCACACACACACACACACACGTTTTTTTTTTCTTATTGACACACATTTTATTCCATATTTACTTTATTACATAGTTTCTGTCACTTTTGTTTCTCATCTTTCTGTCTTGATGTACTTATTTACTCTCTCTTTCTCTCACTCTCCTCTTCTGCCTTTCTTTTTCTTCTTCACACACACACACATTCACACCCACACACATACAGCTGTATGTAGTTTGGCAGTGTTAGGCAGAGACGCCTGCAGGCTGAGGTCATAACTCTGGGAAAACAGGTGGTAGACTGATGCAGGAGAGAGAGAGAGGGCGAGAGACATATACACAGACATGAGTGCATCCTGCACGTACTCGGACACATAAATGCATTCATGCAGCAGATAAACACTGATGTTCCGACTTTTAAATTCACATAGGTTTGAAATTTTCTTAATGCTCAGATGATTCGGTCAGTTGTGATTTAAGAAGAGAAAGCAAAAACTGTTGTCAGTGTGTGCTGCTGCCTGCCTCTGATGATGTGTTTAAGTCCCGCTGGATATCAGCTTAGCTTGCAGGGTGGCTCTAAAACGAGGGGAAAGGTTAAAGGAGAGAAGAGTCACTCTCTCCATTAAGCAGTGTCACAGTAAGTGAAGTGGATCATAATCTGCATCACTGCTGAAAAACACACTAATGTCTTTTAATACTCTGGAAACCTACTGTCGCATATTTACCTCCAATATAATAATCAATCAATCCATAAATAATAATCTGTTTTTAATGACAATTCTAAAACTGTATGGCCAAAAGTGTGTGGATACCCCTTGTCCACAAAAGTTACTTGTGGGGTAGGCAATGGTGCCGCCATAGGGGGCATACAATCACTGCCCTACTGGCCCTGACCCTACTTTATGTTGTTGCATAATACATAATTGCACATATCTGATATCTAGGACATTACATAGACATTAGTATTTTTGATTTTTAGTGTTTGTGAGTCCAATACTGATGTCATAAATATTGACAGCTGTAAACATGTATTTCTTATGATTATATTATGATTAAAAACATCTTTGCTAACATGAGTCCAACAAAACAAGACAGAGCAGCCAGCTAATATTAGTTACTAGTCCAACAGCAAGAAGCCCAGCTCAGCCTCTGTCAACATCGTCTTCAGCCTCTTCGCCTCTGTCATTATGTCTATAGGAACGCTGAGCCCAGTTATGTTTTGTGCTTTCCCAGCTCAGGTTCTGGCACGACACCCTTCTCTTCCTGGAATGCATCAGGAAAAAGTGAGAGTTGAGGAGGATTAGCCGGAGGACATCAGAGGGAAACCCAGAAAACATTTTCTCCATAAAATATGATCCAGTTTCACCAAAATCAGTCAAATAGTTGGTTGTGTGTGACTTAGTGCCGTGAAGCGTTAACGTACTTCTCGCGATGGATACCCTGAGCAAGTTACATAGTGCATAAATAGATGTACAGGGCACAGAGTAGGAATGACAGACACACAGTTCACCTGATCACAAGTCAGTGTAGCATCAAAACGATCTAAAATCTGTTTTAATGGTAGAAAAGTGACTCATTATTGCTTTAAATCAACGCATAATAAGCCAGACACTTTTAACCATCAAGTTTTTTTGGTTTTTGGTACCACACTAAAGACTCACTGACCTTCATGTGGCCATCCTGTGATAGATTTCTGGGGGCAATGCTGGGGGTACAGGCCCCTTAGCGCCAATGAAGGTAAATGGCCATTTAGCAGAAGAACTTGTGCTAACAGGTGAGAATCAGGCTGAAATAACCTGTGGCTCTGCATTTCTTAAAATGTTTAAATTGATTTATGTTAGTTATACAGCGTGCCGTGTGGTTGGTTATTAACGTTTGCATTCTAATTAGACTGTTGTGCTGCTAATTTATTCAATGATAAAGGTGTGTAAACTCTGATCTTCAGCTGTTTTTTCAAATATCAAGAAAAGCAAAACAGGACATCTGCATTCATTTCAAGTTTTTATCTTTAAAGTCCTTCATATGGAGTTAGCATTCTTCTGATAAATGTGGGCTGCTGTGTTTCTCTACAACTTATACATTCCTGAAAGAATAAATTATCGCTCTGTATGTTAATATAAAGCGCTTTAGTACGATAATGTTGTTTGAGTGTGGTCCGCCTTCACTGTTTGTTTCAGAAGCTGTGTGATATGGATATTTATGAGGAAAAGAGGTTATGATCACTGGACATTTGTGTGCAGCCTCGCATCCATGAAGAGTCTCAGATTGAATAACTAAAAGGCAAATATGTTTCTCAAGTCTTCTTTGTATGGAGGATCAGATGAATATGTGATCTCCTTAGATGGCGTACAGCGCCGCTTTAAGGCACTTATGGACATTTCATGTGTCGTGTAATACCATTTAAGATTTTCGGGTGTCATTTAACTCTACAGATGCCGCATTTTGGATTGGAGTTTGGGATGAGCAGGAAAGGACAAAATTGCATCACTTTACATACATTATAAAAGTTAAACACGCTACATATGTTACATATATATACATCACCTTTTTTCACTATTACGACAACATAGCATGTTTTAGCGTGCAGATATATTTCCAAAAATCTACATGTATTCTAAATTATTACAAAATACTCACAATCATGTAAGATTTTTTTCTTTCAAACTACTGTTTCCAATGTCCCGAATGAAGCTTCACAATCAATTAAATAATAAAATAAGTAATTTAACAAAAACAGTAATGATGAATTTAAAAATAAAATTGTTAATACGATGTCAGTGAGTATAAATGATTTAATGCTGGGTTGGTACATCTGCAAATAAATATTTAAACACCTTATTTTTTTGTCTACAGGCATACGTGGTTTCAGACATGCCAAATTATTGCTATGTTTTCAATTTCTCACATGTATCAAAGCATAAACACCGCTGGACAAACGATTCAATAAGTTCTCGTTTATTTTTCATTCAGTATTAACGGATCATCCAACAGCTCCGAAATGTTTTACCTCATAATGACATTTTCCAAATTACATATTTCCTCCTCCTTCTGCCTCCTTCTTTCTCCTCCCTCCATTTTCCTCCCTTTGATTTTTTTATTGACATTTCACTCGACAGAAGAGTCTGTCGCCCTTCACTCTGTTCGTTTCATGGAAAAAAAAAAATACATACGTATCACGCCACTGGAAAATGTTGCTGTACTTTTCCTCCCATGGAAGTCCAACCTCAACACTGGGCTCTGTGTGTGCACGTGTATGTGTGTGTGTGTGTGTATGTTGGCGTGTGTGTATGTGTGTGTGTGTGTTGACGTTGCTACAGCAGGTGCTTTCTGTCAAGTGTTCAGTTTGCACAGAGGAGAGACTGTACAGTTTAAAGAATGTTCCACCGTGTGTGTGTGTGTGTGTGTGTGTGTGTGTGTGTGTGTGTGTGTGTGCATGCGTGCATGTGTGGGTGGGTTAAGGTTAGACCAATGTAGACTCCAGTTTGCTTATAGTATCCAGTGTACTGTATATTCCATCTACAGAAATGAACTGTACAAAATAGAACTGAGAGGCGTTAATTATAGCTTCACTCTTATTTAATTAGTAATTTAAAGTCTCCTAATAAAGATTATACGGCAGCTTAAAGACCTGTATCATGTCAGGATGAGATCCATGATTATGAAACACAGATCTTGGAGTTTTTCTCATGTTTTTGAGAGAACGTTCACCATTTTTCCAAACCACTTATTTATACTTTTTTTAGTTACCATAATAAATTCTGAAGAGAAAATCAACCTTCATCATCTTTAAAAAATGGTCAACTCTTCCACTGTCAGGGAACAGAAATTCTTAATATGAATAAATATCAGTATTATATACATAAAAAAGTCAAAAATGAGATTCATCATTAAGAACAAAGCACAGATTTCCATTGGCTTTTGCTGTGAGCGTGCCTGCTCCCCAGAAGATGATTCCTCACGATTTTAACAAACCCCTGACCTTCCTTCTATAACACCACCTTCAGGACTACACTTCCCATGAGTGCACAGGAAATACCAAAATCTAAAGGTCATATTTTATTATGAAATCACTGATCGCATTCCAGCTCCCCTCAGGATGAACCCTTTTAGATATAAGTTACCTTTCTTCTAGTATCACCAACAGGACAAACTTTATTATTATAAATCCATGCTGTGTGGTGTCTTTGTGTCTAGACTTCCTGCTTCATATTACATTTCCTCCTTTTTCCTGTGCTCCTGTGCGGAGGTGTTTTTTTTTTTTTTTTTCAGACTGCGACAATAATCGAAAACGACAAACTGAAATTGCAGAAATCCGTCTAATACAGAGAGAAATATTACAATTTACAGAGTTAGTCAATGCACAGAGTTTATTCTTCTCTCAGATAGACTTGTCCTCACTGTTTATAACTGCAGGATGAATCTGTCTGTGTTTGAGTGTGTGTCTGTGTTAAACTAAGAGTGTGTGTGTGTGTGTCATCTCTTGACCCAGAAATTCCCTTCTTTTTCTTCTTCTTCTTCCCGTGTAATCAGTGCACTCTCACACACACACACATTTAAAATGAACACACTTCTCACTGATCAACAACATTACAGATGACAGCTACTCAGCATCTCCTCCTCTATCTCTGCTCCGGCTCTTTCTTTTTTTTTTAAATTTCAGTCTGCTTTATTGAAAATACATTTAAATAGAATCTGCAAGTAGTAGTTTTCAGTGACTATTAAAACTAAATATATGATTATAATAATTCATATACCCTGTCATGTGGCATTATTTATGCTGTCTATAGAATTGAGCACTGAAAATTGTTGTCAGATTGTAATTCCTGTTTACTTTTTGTTTGAAAATCTATTTTATGATTTAAAAGAGTGATTTAAATGTCAGTATTTTCTCCAAACTAACGTGTTGAAAAACTAAAGACAAGCCTTACCACACACCAAAAAACACAATATCCTGCGCCACCTGCACCTTTTGAATGTTTTCATTGCTTTAACACCAGCAGGACTGCATTTTCCAAATAATCCATCAGTTCTTGGCTTGATTTCTGTCCTTCAGGACAGCCACTGCTTCTATTCAACTCAACCGAAATGTGAAACCCTTCACAGTCAATAGAGCCTCTATGTAGTATTATGTTTTGACAAAGTCACATTATCGTCACACGGTGACACAGGAACACAGAATCGCTCTGGTGCATTCAGAACACTTGTATCTATCTGTTGCTAAAAAGCGTCATGAACTTCTGCATGTCAGACAGGATGTTGTGAAAAAGAATCATGAATCTGATCATTCTGGCATTCCGCAGCTAACTGATTTTGGAGGGTCATTGAACGCCCCAACACCAGCACAACAGTTTTTGACACACTTTTTTTGTGCAGTTAGCTTGTTGTGACGCCCTGATACCGTCGAGAGCAGCGACTGTTTTGAAAACTCTCTCCCCGTCGGTGCGTTCAAGGACACTCCGACATCTGGTTTTGGAGAGCTGGTTGGTGAACAGGTGCTATTTAAAAAAAAAATCAAGCAGACAATATTCACTTCACACTTTTGACAGCAGCCGTCTTACCAGAATCCTTTCCATCCATCAAAAATTCAATCACAGATGTCTGAGTGTCCTTGAATGCAACGCTGACAAAAAAAAAAAAAAAAAAAAAAACAGAACAAACCAAAACAAATGTTGACAAGATAATCTTAACTTGAGATCTACATGCTAGCTTTTTCTGCAGGTTTCAGTCATGGCTGACAAAATCAACAAATTGTACTGATGGTAAAATCAAAACATTTCACCGCTGCTTCCATATTGTTATTGGCTGCATGATTAGGTTTATCCATCATCCAATCGGATGCCTTGAACCTGAGGGACTGTGGTTAGTTTATGTGTAATTTATTTATATTTCTCCCCTCTGTCTGTCTCCTCGTCTTCCCTCCTCATTGAACTAAATTAAGCAAGAGAGAAGGAAGGCTCGTTAAAATATAAAAGCCCTCCATTAAAAATGTACGCCACCCTCTCTGCCTCCCTCTCTGCTGCCATTTTACATTTGGGAATCCAGGCAGTGATGAAAGGCAGAGAAGAGGAAAGAAAAGACGGAAAGAAAGAGAGACGAGAGGCAAATAATAAATAAGGAAGCAGACAGACGTATGGACGGATAGACGGAGGACGCTCGGTTTGAAACACACACACACAGGCAGAGAAACACACATGCATGCAGAGAAGCCGGTCGACATTTTGTGATATTTGCACGGAGCGAGAGGGGAGTTTGGCATGTGGTGGGCAAGACCTCGCCGACAGCCAGCTGGATTAAGAGACAGACAGAGGGATTTGATTTTCAAAACAACTTTATTTACACTAAGGTTAAAATACAATACATAAAACAAAAGTCAAAGCAAACAACAGTGATCATGTATTTAAAAAAAATAGATCACACATCACATCTGAAACTAACGCTGAACATTAAAGTTTCACCATTTTTTCATCAGATATCCTGAAAACATTTGCTAAGTTCTGCTAAGAGCAAATCAGGAAACTGCCCCGGGACCCCAGACTGACTACGAGGGGTCCAAAAAGTCCCACATGCACTGTCAGTTAGTTTTAGTTATCTTATAAATTCCACATTTGTTTGAGAATTTGCACCAAATAAACTCCAGCAGGTTGTACCAGCTGATCTTCCCCCGTCTTGTGTCTAGTTTAAAGACCTTTAGTATATTTAGTCTGTACTCTGCTCACATGCTGTATATTATTACATTCAGTTGTGTACAATTCAGTTTACACAAACTGACACAGAGCTAGTTTCATTCGATCCGATATTGAAGCTTATTGGCAGCCGTTTCCCTCAGGTTGGAAAAGCAATCAGGCCAATCAGAGCTTTGTTTTACTCCATCTGTTTGCAGGTGTTTGGGAGTTCTGCTGCGCATGTGAAAAGAGTTGTATGAAGCCCTTTGTGCCCACAGAGGGAGCTGCAGAGAGGCTGATGAATTGCCTCGAGTGATGTCACTTGAGTCAGGGTTGGTTGGGTTTGAAGACGAGTTAGAGAAGTGAAGAGAAGTGGGCTCACCATTAGCCCGCTCCTTATCCTTGCTCGAGGACAGCAATTCGAGGCCACACCACTGCAGTGACAGTACAAAGAATGGACAAACCATGAGTGACGTCACCCATAGCTTTCCAAAGCCAAAAGTATGTGGCACTGGTCGCCACCATGTTGGATGTACTGCTTCGTCCACCTCCCGGCTAATCTAAATATCGGCAAAGTCTTGGATCATCACTGGACCTGAGGCGGGCTGAATGATGCCTGGGTGCTCTAATAAGCCATCTGTAATGACACTTGTCAATCAAAGCAGCCATGCCCATAATTATGCATAACTTTAAGCCTTAATATAATTTGAATGGGTCAGTTAAAAACACATTCACCCTCAGTACAGTTGTCATGAACGGGGAAATTAGCTATAGAGACTAAAACTGTTTTTTGTACCAGGCTGTAAACATGTTTATTTCTGCTGTGAAGTTGGACATTTTAACATGGGGACTTATGGAGACTGACTCACTTCTGGAGCCAGCTTCAAGTGGACTTCTGAGGAATTGCAGTTTTTAGCCACGGACATTGCCACGCTAGCCGCTACTAGCAACGATCGAACGAACTGTCAGCTGTCCACGTGCATTATGGGTAATGTAGGCAGATTTGGACAAGGAACAAGAATGCAAAAAAAAAAAAATGGTTCTGCTGCATCGATTTTGATACTCTTTTAATACATGTCCATGGCACTGACAAATTTTATGCCAGTGCAGTGCTACTCGGTGGATGGAAAAATAATACAGATATACAGAAACTCTTACATAGATACACAGTATTTATTGAGTATGCTCCTTACAACCGTCACCACCAACTGAATGGTCACTTTCTGCGCTAATTGATCAGGGCACTCACTTTCCCTCCACACTGTGTCCTACCAGCTCACCCTTCACAGTATACACATCTAAATATCTAACCACCACTGTCCTGCTGATATGTTCAAAGTAAAACGCTCAGGAAAAGGAGGGTGAGAGAGAACTGCAGGATGCCACGAGAAAGCTGGCATCACACACAGATATACACACACGCACGACAGCACACACACACACACATAAAGAGAGCCCATCTCGTGCCAAAACAGTGAGTCCCTGCTGGAAGCTGCTCGGTGCTCTGGGAATTAGAAATCCCACAATTAAACATATGGGCATTAAGATAATTGTCAGTTGTTGTGCATGCGTGTGCATGCGTGTGCATGCGTGCGTGTGTGTGATTTGTGTGTGCGTGTGTGTGTGTGTGTGTGTGTTGCAGACAGATGGATAGGGCTCAGCCAAGCACGCACACATACACACACACACATACACACACACATGCACCCTTACAGTATTTCCCTGAATACACACATGAAAAACAAGAAGACACACTCAAGTTAAAAAAAAAAAACTGTAAATATACATGTCAGACATGCAGATATGAACCTGGACTGAGACACACACACACACATAGACACACACATAGGCACAGGCAGTTTGGAGGAGTTTGCCTACCAAAGTGGTACTGTACTGGAAAAATGAAGAAAAAAAACATCGGGCAGGATGGTGTGTTTGTTTGTGTGTGTGTGTGTGTGTGTCAGAGAGAAAGAGAGAGCGAAAGAGAGAGACAGGTGGAGATCTTCAGTGTCTTAGAAAGGCAGATGATGCCCTCAGCAGGCCACTTAGAGAACTACAACATCTGGAGGGGAAAGAACGGAAAAAAAGAGAGAAAAGATTTTTCCATTTATAGATCATCACAGTGTTACATTTTATGACCGCCTCATGTGTTTAATCGTTTTGTAATGTTGAACACTTTTTTTTCATTTCCTGTGGTGTTCTCACACTGAGATATACAAATATATTCAATACTGCTCGCCTCTAGTCATGTCATGTTGGATTAAAAAGTGCAAGAAGCAACAATGAGAGAGGGAAAAATTAATTTAATCATTAATAATAAATCATATAAATCATGTAAGAAATGATGGGACTTTATTTGCAGACAGAAATTCAAATAAAATGATGATAAAGTAGGCAAAGTTTTTTGTGAGCTCTGATTTAAAAGAAGAGAAAAACAATGCAATTAAACACAGTCTAAAGTCCAGCACAGTTCAGACCTGAAACAGGTTCAGACTACATCTGGACTTCAGAAGTTTGAATTTGTTTTGCTTGCATCGCCTGCAGACAGGATCGGAGCAGCTGTTTGTTCCACTGAAAACCTCTTTCTGTGTCTTCTCTCTGCGTTCCAGGTGGGCTCTCACAGAGAAGACGGCAGCAGCGTGGGCGGACTGCGCGCCGGACACTCGATGGCGGGTCAGGTGCCGGTGCCTCAGCTGCCCGTTCAGTCGGCCACCTCGCCGGACCTCAACCAGCCCGACCCGTACCGTGGTAAGAAACATGCTGAGTGTGTGTCCGACGGTGTTCCAACATTTGTGGGACAAAATCAAGAAATGTTCTCCAAACGTTTTGTCCTTAACGGTTCACATTCATTTTATTCCAGTCGCTGCAATTCAAACACAAACAGATGACGGCGTTCATGTGTCCATTTGTCGTTAAGAAACACACAAAGAGTCAGTGATGGACAAACTGTATCAGCATCTGTTGTTTTCGTTCATGTGTGTGTGTGTTTCCATATAGCCCACGGGCATCCCACTGGTATCCCATCATGCACTTGTGAACACACAGAACCACACCACATGTACATTTCTAATTCCTTATAATAATAATAGTAATAATAATTATTTTAATACAAGAAAAATAATGAAGAGAAAGAGAAAGGAGAGAAGAGAAAAGTAAATCAAAGTAAATTCTGTGAAGTTCACAAAAAATATAGAAGAATAAGTCCTAAAAAAATGAAATAATGAAACAGGAGGAGGAACGAAAGGCTGATGATAAAGATGAAGACGATAATGTCAAGACGAAGAGCGAGAAAAAGGACAGCAAATGAAGATGAAGAAAGAAGAAAGAGCACACAGAAAATACATAAGTAGAAAAGGATGAGAAGTAAGAGAAAGAAAACAAAGATCGCAAAAAATTAGGAAGATTGAGGAAAGAAGAGGAGACAGAAGAGAAGACAATGTCGGAGAGAGATGAAGTGGACGATAAGGAAAAGAGTTGCAGATGAAAAACAAGATGCAGAGGAGGAAAAAATGAAGAAGACACAAAACAAAGAAAATGAAATTAAATTCAAACAAAACAAAAACAGAAACAAAATGAAAAAAAATTAGAAGAAAAATATTTAAAAAACACGGTGAAGATGAGTAAAAGTGTCCCAGAACGAAGATCAGAAAGTTGATACAGAGCACAGTGGCGTCTGGACTTTTCAGGCGCGCACGTGGACATCAGCTGGCGAAGCCTCGACTTCACCGCCCGAGCGCTAAAAAGCCTAACGAGGAGGGTAAATAAATACGGTATGTGTGATATGAATATGGAAGGGAAAAGTGTATATGAGCGCGCTGTGGAGCAAATTAGCCCTGAGCTCGTTTTTAAAGGCTGAAAATGAGTCTGCTGGCAGCAGAGTTCAGCCAGAGGCAGCCAGAGCCAAGTGTGTAATGAGGTGAGAGAGAGAAACACACACACTCAGGCAGAAGAAGAAGAAGTTGTTCCTTACTCACACACGCACACACACACACACACACACACACACACACAGAGTTGAGGATGTGTAGAGGCTGTAAATAAAGGGTATTAAAATGTTTTTGGCAGCAAACACTTCAAACTCAGTAGCAGAGCTGTGGCCTCTCTCTCAATTTCAAAATAATTATGAAGATTTATATTATATTGATACTGTATTATGTTCATATTTATATGACTTTATACTTTTTCAAACAAGTTTTATCTCTCTGCAGCAGGTTGGGTGATTTTAGTTTTATTTTATTACATACACTGATCAGTGAACTTTTATATTAGACATAATTTAAAGGGTGGGTTCACCCAAATCGTACAACGCACTAAATTTTGACAAGAAAGCGTAAATCACAAGGTGTGGAACCATCCAAAAATGTAATTGCTTGGACACTGGGCTGTCTTGTCTTTGCATACTGTTTTATTTAGTTAGTGAACCAGAAATCAATGTTCCTTTAGGGTTTGATACTACCAGTAAATGACAATGTGGGTGCCAACTTGTGTCAAGCAAGCTGTGACTTTGGAAAACCAAATTAAACCAACGGAGAGGAAGAATTTTTTTATTACACGTGGTGTCGACAGGGTCCTAAATGTGAGCCAGGAACTAGATTAGATCAGAGACAATAAGACAGACTGGGATCCAGACTTGCTACCCTCAATGAGTCTTTTTCCTCCCAAAAAAATGCTGCGTTCGGCCTCCTCCGGTGTCAGTTTGTGTCTGTCTGGGTTCTGGTCAGACATTCACAAGAACAAAGTCACTTTTCACAGTTTTAAGCCTTTTTTAAATGCAGCTATTTATGCACAAACACACAGCAATTGTATGGAAAGAGCACACACACACACACACGCACACACTCAAACCAAACACAGGCCGTCACTCAAAGCTGCACACAAAATGCCTCCAGTCAGGCAGACGGAGATTCAAAATGGCCGACAGTTGGTGGCGTGTTTGTGTGTGTGTGTGTGTGTGGGAACAGAGCGGAGTGTTTTGTGTTGACTGAGAAGTTGGCAGCGTCCCAGTGACAGATCCATACAGACATCAAATAAAGACTGCACTGTTCAGCTGAGGAGAGAGGCAGATAGACGGTTCAGAGGCTTTACGTCTGCATCGTAACTCTGCCGTGTCGCCATCGTGGAGGTCAGCTGGAGAATTATCTATGTTCAGACACGCCTGATGCTGCATTCACAGTATGATGCGAGAAAAAGGGAAACATATTCTGATTTAGCAACGTTCCCTTATTGTTCCAGGATGGCTATTGCTCGTCTTACAAACAGTGTGATGCTTTTAATTAAATGAATTGTATTAGTGTTAATATTAAATTATATTTAGGTTATTTAGATGTAGCTGCCAGTGCTTTGCAGCTGTTTTTCCATGTGGTTGTGAGTCCGAGTGTGAGATGTCCTGTCAGAAATGATTGATATGTCTGACTTGGAGTTGAAACTAAGCTGACGTAAACTGTTTTCCCATGCGGATGATCGTAGTAACAGTTCATACGTAAGGTATGGCAGCTGAATCAAATCCATATTGTATCGGGGCCCGCAGGCCAAAGTTGGCCCTCCATAAGGTTTATATTTGTCCCAGCAGATGTTTTAAGAATGTTTTTGAATGTTTTTTTTATTTAATTTAAAAACATTGTCCTTTAAAAAGATGCTCTTAAAATATGTATATCTAATTATTAATTATTTTTCATAATCTGAACATGGTGAACAGAGCGACACTTTGCGTAGGAAGTCACTAAATTAAGCCATTCTAATACCGTTTTGCATTTTGACAGTACAAGAATTTTTTTTTTTTCTTATGTTGTGTTCTTATGCTAAGCTAATGTTGTCTTCTTGTTCTGTCATTGCTGCTTTACAGTATTAGCATTGCATGTTACCTGTGCTGTAAAATAAAAATACAATGAAAGTTGAGCTATAGTGAACTGGAACAGGGTTCACTAATATTTTGGAGTGGAGGGGATTAGACATTTTAGGATTCACTCTTTTATTGAATAATTGTCACTGTGTATGTTCTATTTTATTCTTCTGAGTTAATAAAGGGGGAGAAAAACAATAGAATCTGTTTTATTTCGGCCCGTGGCGCACCATTAAATTTGGGGAAAAGTCTGGGCACCCATCCTCAAAGCATGCAAATGTCCACTTACCATTTTACTGAGCCTTCAACCTCATTTTCTTCTCTCTTTCTTCTTCTTGTGGTCATGTATTGTGTTTATTTATATGCATCTTCTAATCCCTGTTCTCCTTTCTCCTCCATCCTCCTGCAGCCCTGTCCGGAGGCCTTCAGGGCCAGAGCACCTCCTCCGTCAGCTCGGAGATCAAGTCTGAGGACGAGGGTGACGAGAACCTCCTGCAGGAAACGAAGCCCCTGGACTCCAAGAAGGAGGACCCCGACAACAAGGACCTCAAATCTATTGATAGGTCAAGATCTAGGTAACCCCGCCTAGCTCTCAGACGTTCGCTTCTATCAAAAATCTAAGCTGGGCTGGGACGTGTGTTTTCACAAAACACTCACAATGCTCAGAGACCTTCATTGTTCAAAGTGTCATTGATAAGCAAACCTCTCCAAGAGCCAGAATCTGTTCAAGATGTTACACTTGAATTGGATTTTGTACAAACCTTTTTTTTTTTGTCAGTGACAAGGCAGAAATGAACGTGATCATCCATTTTAATGGGATGAAGCCCGAATTGTAAACCTGGAAATTTATCAGTTTTCTAGAGAAATCTTGAGATTTACTGTCTCACTTGATCGTGAGACAGGACTTTTACTGATATAAGGTTATCTTTATGTTGTGGCATCACTTCTTTAATTTAATTAAATTATATAAATACTTCCAATACAATTCCAATACAAATCAGCAGAGATAGATTGCTCTTATAGGACAAACAAGTTTTGTAGTTTTTGGAGAGAACGGACACAAAGAAGGACTTTAAGTTGTGAGTGTTTTGGGAACCAGCCTCTGGACTTTGATGAAGTGACCAAGTGTGATGAGAAGCAGTTAAATACGTCAGTTAATCCAGAGACATTTGTACATGAAATGTACCGTATCCACCAGCTATCTCTCTTTTTTTTAACATGGCTGCTGCAAGCCAAGAAAGCACTGTAAAGACGAAGAGAGGTTCCTGGTGGACATGAAGCTCCCGGTTGATTCCGTCAGTCTCTCCATGGTCTTGGGCCTGGTTTTAACTGTTTCTCACACAACAGAGTAGAGCCCCTCGATATTCTCAAAGAAGTGCAGCCTCACATTGAGGGCTGGGAAATCAACACCCACAGGAAGTGAATGTTCTTGCTCTTGGCTAGAAACTACTAACCTTCAAAGGTTTTCCAGTGGACCAAAAGGTATAGCTAATTATATAAACACTTAAGCTAGCTAAATTTAAAGTAATCGAAAGATCAAATGTGCTGGCTTTGGTCACAGTGTTGATTTCCCATCCTGGATGCAGCCTTCAACCCTCCAGCAAGAGTTTTCAACTGGAGGACGACTAAAATCAGAAACATTTGGATCCCAAACCCAGATATTTGTATATGATGGTGGCGGCCATGATGATGATGATGATGGTGATGATGATGCAAATGCTTTTGATGATGAAGATATGATACCACTGAAAAATTTTGCCTATGCTGTGTAACAGGGTTTGGGAACGTATCGTCATCTACAGCTCTTTTAGTTCAGTCAACAAAATGTCTTTACATTTATATACACTATTATCCAAAAGTTGAATCAAGCTGACCATGTCAAGTTTGGTTGTGTACATTCGTAAAACAGTTTTACTTGTGTAATACCCGTGATTCCTTACCTCAGTTGCATCTGCAGCCTAGACTTTCCTATCAGTGTAATGCTGCTGATCTAATTGACAGACTGAATTCACAATTGGAGTGAGATACACATTATTTGAATGTCCAGCAGCCCACCACTAACATACAGTATTCCCGCCCTGTATTGTCTCGTCTCGCCAACGAAAACACAACATACATTTTGTCATAGTTTTTATTATCAAAGATCTATTTTTTGCTCGTCAACGTCTCGTCTTAGTCATGAAAAAAGGTCACTGACAAATATTTATTTAACACTGGTCACGTGATCCAGCAAATTTGTTGGCAGCTGGTTTTCTGCACTTTCGGCCACCTTATTGGCCTCATGGAGCCCATTTTTGCAATTCAGGTCGCTGTTTTCAGTTCAAGGAAAACTCCACCAGTTTTCCACATCAAAGTCTGTTCACAAGCCTTGACGAGGACAAGGAATAAAAATGATGATGACTGTTTCTGTTGCATTGAATTTAATACTTCTTTTCAAACCGTAAATTGTGAGACCAACAATTTTATAGGAGTGCAGTCCTAATTGGGTGAAGTAGTCTTCACTTCTCAAAGTTAAAAACACACACTGAATTCATGAGGACAAAATCATATTCCAAGCAGATATCAGGTAAAAAAGATCTTTGTTACCTACAACATTAACTAGCTTATGACTAAATCCTTATGTAAATCCTGCATTAACTTCAGAAACATCCATCTTCAGAGAGCAGTAAAACATGGTGTCTGTTCCCGAGCCCTGTTCCTTTTTGTTTTGTCACGTAACCAATCATCAAGTGAAAGTCAGCGACATTCATCCACAGCAGGTTTGTTTTTAAAATGAGCCTCTACACAGGAATATAAACTGAGCTTTCATCTTTAAATCCTTCTCTTTGTCCTCCTCCTCCTCCTCTTCTCTTACCCTCAACCCCCGCTTCCTCATCATTGGTCACCGTAGCAACAACGACGACGAGGACCTGTCTCCAGAGCAGAAGATGGAGAGAGAGAGGGAACGGAGGATGGCCAACAACGCACGGGAGCGCCTGCGCGTCCGCGACATCAACGAGGCATTCAAGGAGCTGGGCAGGATGGTCCAGCTGCACCTGAAGAGCGACAAACCCCAGACCAAGTTACTGATCCTGCACCAGGCCGTGGCTGTCATCCTCAGTCTGGAGCAGCAAGTCCGAGGTAAGTTCCAACACATCAACATGCATGACCTTTGACCTTAATAACTGTTCATTATTATAATGATTACAGAAAAAATGTAAACTGTGTTGTTCTGCTGACATTATTACAGAAATAATAAATAGACTGCATTCTACGTCCATACAAAATAACATACTGCTGAGGGTTTATTTAATCAAACCAAACTGTTACTGATTAACTCAGAAAAACACATCGATGATCCACACTGCTGCACTGGACAACATGTTCCATCGTTACCATGAACACACTCTCTAGTTTATTTTGACTCAGTCACACATACATCACTGCCCTGCTGTTGGAGATAGTCACAAGAGCACCAAATGTGGATTAATCCACCGCTGAAAATAGTTCCCAAAAAACGGAACTACCGTCTGCCGCCAACAGTCTGCAGCTGTTTTAGGGAAATGCTTGGTGTTTCTCAGTAATGAGAAAAATATTAGAATGATCACACCCTTGTCCTTTAAAATGGTTATGGATAGAAACATGTAAACAATACGTTGTCTGTGCTTTTAAACAAATAAGGTGATGTACAACCCATCCAAACTGATATTGCGACTTCCGTCTTTTCAAACTCATGCTGTGCAGCCAAGCTTTGTTCAGACACAGAACTGCTAATGGTGGTTTTAAAGTTTCCAAAAATGCTAAATTTATCGGGATAAATTTGGGGTAAATATTGTTAAAATGATGCAAAAGTAGTATTTTTGATTGAACGGTGCAGCCATATAAAACACTGAGGGTTTGAAGAGCTGTATCAATATAATGTAGTATTGAAGTTTGAGAGCTTGGTTAAGGTGGAAGTCAGGTTTTAATAGGTTAAGTTACATTTCCAGGACATGTAGTGCCCTAGGACCTCCAGGAGAGGGCAGCAGTGGCACCTGTTGATTGTGTTCAAACAGGCTGAAGTTTTTTGGCTTCCTGGCTTCAGTCTCATGACTGATTTTATGTTTCAGCACAAAGAAGTACTTCAGTAAAAATGAAAGCGAAAGAGAGACACAAAATACAGTCAGGACACATTATTTAACAGTCTCTCCCCTCCCTCTCCCTCTGTCCAGAGCGAAACCTGAACCCCAAGGCGGCCTGTCTGAAGCGTCGCGAGGAGGAGAAGGTCACCGTGACATCGGACGGGGCTCCCCTCTCATTGGCCGCCGCACACCACGCCGCCGCCGCCGCCATGGGCGACGGGTCGAACCCCTTGGGACAAATGTAAAACGCAGCAACATCTCCTCCCCCCCTGAATGGTCAGATTTCACTTATAAACTAATCTGCTGTTGTACCTTTAATTCAAACCAAAGAATCAGAATTCAGAAACCAGTCCAGAAAATTCAAGCAATCATTCTATAAACTCTCACTTGCCATAAAATTTTAAAGTGATGGCAAACTAAACATACCTCCCGTAAAAATGAGTTGAGGTTAACAGATTATACACCGTAGCTTTTCATATTTTGGCTTCCAGTGAGTAAATTTAAAAAGGACATTCCTGTTTTCAGGGTCAAACGTTGTCGCAAAAGTTAGTATTTGTCCATCAGTGTCCATTAATGTGGTGTCTGTGTACTTTTTAACCATTTGTGTCCTGCAAAAGATTTATAGTAACTGAAATTAAATAAAATACACTTGAAAGATACAATTTGACATCCCTTTCAGTTTGTATCGCCAAACAACATGTGACTTGATCACTTTTATTATATACTACACTATACTAATCTTGCCAGAAAAATATTGCTAAAGAAAAGAAGATTTCCTGTTTGGTGTCCATCTTTCAAAATAAAAGCAAACAGATGTATCAGTAACCAAAACAAACTTTCCTTGATAAGTTAAGGCTAATCATCAAGTAAAAATATGTCTATAGTTAACTCTTGCATTGGAAAAATGCAAGCTCTGATCTGAGATCTGAGCAGAATGTAATGGCATCTGGAATGTATTCTTAGGTTTAAGTAAATAAATTAGTTATATTTTATTTGTCTTGAGACTTTACACCAAACAAGTACAGAGAAAAGGTTAAAACGTACACAGACAACATGTGAATCAAAAGCCATTAAGAATAATTTGAATGAATTTGTAGAAACACGTCATTCAAACATGAGTTTCTGTCTGGTCTGGGTACATTTCAACAACAGATTGGCAGTTAAGTGTGATTTTAATGTGTGCCTGTGTGTGTTTGTCATTGCTTTTGACTGAACTATGTATTGTTTCTGTTCTTTGCTCTACCAGCTCTGTTCAAATTGTATTTGTGCTTGCATGTTAGATCACGGAGCAGGTAAACGTGTCGCTGAGCTTATTTTCTGATGTTCTGTAGTCTTGAGGTACCAAAGGTCCTTGATAAGAAGCAGGAGTGACCTCGGACAAAACCACACAGAGTTTCTTATCTGAAAAATTTTTACAGTCAAAGAAACAAAGTACTGCCTTTTCTTCTTTATGTATACACTGAAGGTTTGTACAAGTTCCAGGACATGAAAGTCGTGCAGCACATTGATGACTCAGCTTATAGTGCAAGGACCAAAAACACAAAAATGTTATGAGTTCATGACTAGTCTCTAACCCCATGAATGAATATATAAGTATTTTTATATTCTAAATATTTTATAGTCACATCTGAAGTTCTACAGTTTCCTAAAAATATACATTCTTATAAAGAGTAATTCAACCTGATGTCACGGCCTGGTAGGTTCCGTTTTACTTGTGAGCACCCTCAGCAGTGATGTAGTGTTGGGGCAATGGGGTAGCATCTCCATTTTTAAGTGTTAAGTAATTATCTTAAGTGCAACTAGCTGGAAAGTCACGAAGTTAGCTGCGAATATTCATGGTCGCCAGATGATGCATGCTAATGGTTTAGTGAGCCATTACTTTTCTTTTGCTGTCACCATCAGACCAAAAATATCCACAAAAAACATCAAGGTTTAGCCTTGATTCCTGGGCGTTTTTTGTTGTTGTTGTTGTTCCCCAGTAGATGAACCCTTTCTATTTAGTGTGACAGAACAAACTACTAGTACTATAGTTTTAGCCCTACTATTGTTGTGAGGTGAAAGAAATAGTGTTACCACTAGGGGCTACTATTATGGCTTTAGTGTTAAAATAACCTAGTTCCATAAGTATGGGTAAATTCCCTCCATTACTTAATTGTATCTCTTTGGCTTTCCAGGTCCAAGGTGCCAGAGTTCATCAAGATGATGAGTGACCACTTCCTCTGACGACGTTTCCATGACAACCCCGGCAATCGATCAAAACCCATTGTTGCTTCAGCCTGACCAATCAGATTCTCTGGAACTTCGGCCTGACCAATCAGATCAGCCTCTTTCCCTCCTCTCGTCTGTTGTCTCTGATCCTCCTCTTCACCTTCGTCTCCTTCTTCTCTCTTCGAGAACACGAACTGCAGAGTCACATTAGTCGCTTTCGTCACTTTGCATCTCCAGCTGAAGTGAACTGGATGCTACTTTGTGGAGACGTTCAAATGGCCGCCGTTACATGGCTGCTACAAAGTGGCAGTTTGTGGGAGCTTTTGACATGAAGTGACAGCAATGGACAAATGTCTTTGGAATCACATCATCCAAGAAATTCTTCTTCTTGTACTACTTGTTTTATCAGCATTCCCAATTTTAAAGAACAAAAGGGTTCTATATATAGTATATATATATATGAGAAAAGGAAAACATGACAAAAAACTTGTTAAAAAAGTGCAACTTGGACACGGGCAGTGAGGAGGGTACAAGTTGGGGAGGGTTGTTGAGAACGGAGCAAAACATATCACAAAGTGTTAAAGAGATTTTTTTCTTTTTTTCTTTTTTTTTTAAAGCAACATTGCGCAGCTGTTGTTGAATGCAGCTTCAGCGCGTCTCTGACTGAATGGCAATCTAACGCCACACTGTGGATGAAGCTGTGCCTGATCTCCTCTTGGATGCAAACCAGTCAGATAGATACATGTGGAGAAGCAAAGCAAACAAACAAGAAAATAAAAAAAAGAACAGGAAAGTTCCAGACAGTATCACGCAATCAAGCAAGCTGCCCACTCATACATCCCCCTTACAAAACACATATTTTCACAGATTAAATTCCAAACGAAAGTAAAAAAGAGGTTAGGAATCCGTTGCAACCCTACTGCTTTTCCGAATGCCGAATTATCTGAACAAAAATTGCAAATGCATTTTGACTATCATAGACGCCTACAAAGAAGCGGGGCTAAACAAGAAAAACGGGGGCAACTCGTTCTTCCCCTTCAAATGCATTCCTTCGTAAACTGATTTACAATAGATTGTTAGTGTTGAAAAAAGAAACCTAAACATGTTTATGTATTTTTTATTAGTGTTTTATGCTAATAGCAACGTTGACTTTGTTTAACAAAAGGCGAAATTGTGCAAACCATAAAAATCTTAGTGAATACAAAAGCCTGGACAGTACCCAGATGAGTATCTATTGAGAGGAAGAGATTATCTAGAAAATCAATCATTGAATCTGTTGATCAATCAATCAGTGAGCGACTCCAAAGGGACTGGGGTGTTTAAATTATTGAAGGTAGAGGAGCTGCAGAAGACTGGAAGGAAGAATCATGCTGTAATGAAAAAAAGTGTACTTCTAAATGTGGCAGGAAGAAAAGACTTGTCTTGACATCTTCATTTGAGTTGTCATCATGGCTGTGTAGTGCAGATGCAAAAATGATGACAGAAAAGAAGAGCTCTAGCAAACATCCTGAATCAAAGTCAGCTATTCGTCAGCATCTGCAGAGCAGGCAGAGTTTGAAATGTTGTCCAGGCCTTTGCTGAAATCGAATGATAACTGGGCAGATGGTTGAGAGGAAGGACAGATGATAAAAATGATATATAGATGGTTGGTGGATAAGAGGGAAGGAGGCTGGACTGAGCACAGAAGTGAAATCTATTCCACGTTTAGCACATTCCCAGAATCTCGATCGCTCTACTTGAACTCGAGTGCTCCCGATGTCCTGAAGGCCTGAACTATGAGAGTTTTGGGAACCATGGGAGGGTAAGGAGAAAAGCAGGATTGAAGCGGTTTAACATCCCGAGGAGCTGGAAATAGGAAGGAAGAGAAGGAAAACCAGAGAAATCCAGAGGTCTAAATAATGATGACGCTGCAGGGGAAGCAAAGGGAACAATCATCGGGATGAGGGGTGTATAATTTTCTTCTAGGGGCCAAGCAGCAGTAGTCAAAGCATTCCTGTGTTGGATTCATCATATTCCCTAATTTCCTGGTTTAGTATGAGGCTGATCATAACCCTAAACCTCTAACCCCAACCTCAGACCTCCTTGCCCAGAGTAACAACCTTGGGGGACTTTCTGATTGACATTGGTTGTCTGGGAAGTTTGTTGTTAAAGTGTCTGTTGCTGGGACCATTTACTGTTTGGAATACCATTGGCCTTGCTTGAAAACCCTTTGCTTGATGGTGTTGCAATAAAGTCTGGCAAAATTGCTCTTCCTGTAGCAGACGATTTCAGACTTTGGTTGATTCGGCCTTAGCGTCAGTTATAGTTAGATAGTTAGCAGCACTCAGATGCTTTGGGTTCCCAGAATAAAGTGTGCATTCACACTTAAATTTGAAAACATTGGTCAAAAATATGTTTTAATCAGTTGAAGCCAGATCAATAGAATGTCCAGAATTTCAGAGTGCTGCCTCTTTTACTTAGATGTATCCAGGTTTCTTGGGTAGAAGTTAAGTAGAAGTCAACACTGATTTGGGAAAGAAACTGATCGGCACTGGATCAGACCAAAGCAGGAATGGCAGACACAAACATCTTTGATCATGTCCAGGTGAGAGAATAAATGAATCAGGGCAGAATAGGTCAGGAAGAAAACTTTATTGCATTGCTATGCTTAAAGACGAAGGCAACTGGAGTATCTTCAAGAGTGTTCAATGTGCTCTGGTGTCAATCTGAAAGTCTCCTGTCGCCCCAGTTCGGGCCTTCCTCAATCGAGGCCTATGTTTAATCCCCAGTCCCAGTGTTGTCTTCTCTGCTGACCCTAGCCTTATGAGCCCTGAACCAGAGCCCTAGCCCCTCTCCCCAGCCACTTGCCCCACCTAAGCGTTCCCACAGATGCAATTTGAACATTCACAATTCTACCAATGTGCCTTTTTAGAGTTCATATCATTCGAGTTGCCAGAGGAGGACATTTACCTGGTCTTTTAATAGGATGCAAGCTTAGGGAAACCTGTTCTTAGTCGTTAGGTTCTATGCAGTCAGGTTTTTTACCAGACCTGGGAATTTAAAAAAAGCTAAAAAGGAAAAAAAAGTATTTTTTGGATAAAAAAAAAAAACTAACTAAACTGTATTTAATGTACTGTACGCTTATATGTAAGTAGACAGCGTGTTCTGGCTTCGAGTCAGTGAGACAGACGCTTGATTTAGCAAGACGAGCCCCCGTCCCAGGCCTTTCCGTCCCCCCCAAGTCCTCCATAACCCCCAAACCCTTCCTGTTCCAAGCCCCAGCCCTGTTTCCATGGTGAACAACGCGTCTCTTCTTGTATTATAGCTTATCAGCTTTTTATCAATATTTGAACGGCTTGTCCGTAAGCCAATGTAGTCTTCAGTACAAAGTGTGTGGTCGTATGTTGTAAAACAGATTTTCTTTTTTTCTCTCTCTCTCTCTCTCTCTCTCTCTTTTTTAAGAAGAATCTTTTCTCTTATTACTTTTTCTTTGTCTGTTCTGGTTTACATGTCTATTATAGAAAATGTAAAAAAACAAAACAAAAAGAAAAACAAAAAAAACAACACAATTCGCTATCCGACAGCATTGTTCTCTGTCGGTGGTCATTTTGACGCGGTTAAAATCCTACCCAATCAACAGGAAGGCACGGAAACTGGAAAAGAATCTATTTGAATAAATCAATCTATATATAAATGTACAAAAAATATATACGATATATAAGGAGGGTGCCATTTTCTGTTATGTTTTTTTTATTACTTTCTGTTGCAAAGGAGTGTTTGCTTGGGGAGGAATTATTTTCTCAAAGACTGAACTGGCAGAAGTTGGCGAGGCCCCTCAGTGTTATAAATTTTCAACTGACTTTGTTGTGTTCTCTGTTGTTGCCATGACAACACCCTCTGACTAGTACGGCACTCTGCGCAGGACAAAATGGGACCGGAGTTCCAATCAGCTCCATTCACTGCTATCTATCCAAGGCAACAACACACAGACATTTGTAAATTGTATGCAACAAAATGGCAAACTTTACCATTATTTTGAAATTGTGTATGTAAAAGTTATATTTTTACATGTAGACTGTTGTTATTTTGTGTTTTAGAAATATGTTGTATCGGTTTTTTTGTTAAAAGATGAAAAAGTAAAATTCAGTGTGTGTTGAAAAAATGTGTCACATTGAAAATGTAGTGAGGTCAAAAGTTCCGAATCATTTTTTTTTTTCTTCAACATTATGTTTATTATCTGTGGGGAACATTTTTGAGGGTTCGTGGGAGGAATCAGAAATCATAAAAGATATATGATATTTGTTTAATTCTCCATGCCTCATGACATTACCATTTTTAATTGTATTTTTTGCAGAGAAATGTGTAAATAGTCATAAAACATTTTCTGTGGGGTTTCTGTGGGGTGAGGACTTGCCAGTGAGAGGCGATGATGATGAACTTGTTTTGATTTTTTGTGAGGTTGTATTTGTCCAGTTAGTAGCCAGGTGCCAACTTTTAGTTCTGGTCAGTGGTGCTCAGTACTGTATGTGGTTTTGGTTGCAGACCCTCTGAAGTGTAAGTCAAATTATTGTCTTTGCTTGCACCAAGAATCATTTGTGTCAGAGCCGACGTAGCCATTTTTGCGAAGAGTTAAGTCAAATGCAAAAGTGCAAATGCAAAAACTCATAAAAACACAGCATATCATAACTCAAAAATACGCAACCTGATTTTTGCTGTTATAAATATGTTATAATAAGAATTAGATTTGTTAGTGGAAATGTGTTGCGATGCACCTTTTCAGAAATTACATAAATCACAGCAAAAACTTACCTGAGGTACCCGAAGAATGTTCACAAATTCAGTACACTTTGGTTCCCCGTGGTGCCCGGCTCTGACTCTGGTGCATTTATATCCTTCAAGATGGGTTGTAAATGTTGATTAAATGAAAGACCCTCAGCACCCGATTCAAGATTAATATATGAAAATTTTGTAAAAGATTGGAGTGTCGCTAATATAAAATAGCAGGTCGTCAGCAAACAATCTTATCAGCTATTTCCCCAAAAAGATATCAGATCGCGTGCAAGGCAGTTTCAGTCTTTTGTTTTTAGTGTTTGCCATTAAAATTGAGCTTTTTATTGAAAGGAAAAGCTGCTTTGAATCGGACCTAGGTTAAACACTTGGATTGAATCTGTCAGTGTAAGTGCTAAATGTATTTTTTAAGTAATGTTTTTATTTTTGTGATGCTTCGTTTCATATTTTCTCTTTGTTGTATAATCAAGTCATCTCCCGAATTACAGTATCTTCATTTTTATGTTACCCCTGATGTTTCTATTAGCCAAAATGTTAACTTTTTTTCTTTTCCCTCCTTGTTGTACATACACACCTCATTTCTCTTTTTCAGTGACTGTGCCATGAGCTTTGTAATCTGTTACTCTGTACCAGTTTTACTGCAATAATGAGTTGAATTCAAAATGGCCACTCCTGTCCTTTATTTTTCCCAGCAATGTTAGAAACAGGAAGCATTTCTCTCTTTTCTCATAATGACCCCATTTAAAAGAACAAATACACTCGGGTATACTCCAGACATGAGCACTAACAAACATCAGCAGCACACAAATCTGAAATTTGTTACATTTATATAATACTAAATTTAGTTTGCATTTTTTTCCACGCAAAAGAATAAAAAAACATTTTATACAAATGACCATAATGGATATTAACATGGTACTTCATTAACAGAGAATATTCTAATTCCTGTGAAAGAAAATGACAAAATGAACAATCAAAGGAGCCTGTTTTCATGTCTATATAACATTTTAATTGTACAAATGTCCACTGCCAGAAGAAAAAACTATTTAAAACTCCTGCCAATATTTTAACGTTCTTCTTGCTGAATATTTCACTTAAAGACATTGAATATTTTTCCAGTTTCATATTCATAAATCAGTAGAAATTATTTATACTGAAGCATATGTGTTACTCTTTAAAAACTCAGATTGGATTAATTTATTCTTGGGATCCAAGCTTATTAAACCACATCAGTATTTTAGTTTTTATTAAGTTGTGCTAGCAATGCTGAAATTAAGTTGAGTGCCATAAATAAATTGTAGTTCACAGCTGATTTCAAATCCCACAGGATTCAAAATGAACTGATGATCATGTCAAGAAATTAAAAGAAATAAAACATACAGCAAAAAGATTTTATCCTTTTCAGATCTTTTTTTTTTTTAGGATCCTAACTGTAAATAATAAAAATAATATTTGAAGTTCAGATTTATTAAATCATGTGCTATTGGTGTTCAGTAAAGCCACAGTGAATCAATTACTGTTTGACATTTTACATTTCATTAAATTTTTAATTACGTTTATTGGTGATATATTCTCACTCTTTCAAAGTTTAGAAGATCTAGATCAGTTTCTTCTCTGTGTGCCAATTACAGTGATCCAGGATGTGTTCAGCCTAGTTTAGCACAAAGACTGCAAGCAGGGGGCAACTGGGAGCCTAATCCCAACAACTCTATGGCTGTCCGACTTAAAATGATTTATATATTTTAGCTAACAAGCTATTCACATATCCGTCCAAGAGTGAGCTTTTGCGTTTCGTCAGTCAGGACAGAGTTCAAATCTGGCAACTCCAGGGTGAGGACAGGACTTTTGAGATGCTGCATGCAGTCACCGCAACCTGTAGTTTTTGGTCAACGAATAGCTCGAATGCTAATTTCTGGTCTCTCTTTTTTTTTTTTTTACATTTCTGCAGCTGGTCAATAATTTCAAACATGTAAAGGGGACAGACTTGTAGGAAATACAGATTTTCTGGAAGACAAACAAATCACTAGGAATACATAGGAAAGGTTTTATTTGTGATTTTAGCTAACTGACCACATGAGCTGAGTACTACGGTTACTGTACAGTTTCTATAAAAAAGGTCTCAATTTTACTATATCAAACATGGTCAAATATGGATTTAAAGTTTTGAAATTCCTGTAAGTCCATTAACAACAACCTGCATGGCTGCATCCATCTCACCCATATTCATCGCTATTTTTGTGGCAGTTTTTGTCCGTTTGTCCAACTGGTTTGAAGGCGGACAAATCAGATGTGGGGGCAGAAATTCAGAGGTCAGGAAACAGGTTACGATTTAGTATTTGGAGAGTCCAAAATTCTAAAAAATAGTGGTTATAATAATAATTTAAACAAATACCAGGTAACAATTCAATTCCATTTTCAAAAAATAAATGTAAATCCAAATGGCATACAGTACACGGGACTCCAATAACAATATGAACAACATACACAGTTCACTGCGATGATGTTGACTCATCCGCTTATTCAGTTCATCATGTCTCTCTGTATTAGTTGTCTTTTTCAAAGACATGCTTCATTTTTCAGTATTATAGTCATTACGTGAAGGTGAAAATATATGAACTGTGGCCTTTTTTCTTTCTTCTTGTTCCTCGTGATGCTATTCAGTTGAAAATATGGAAAAGAAAAAAAAAAAACATAAAGCAGAATTACCCTGTTATCAGTGCCTGGGCTTTTTGTTAAAGCTTCCTTTGTCTAGTGCTCTTTTGCTATGGAGTAGACTTAGTGCACCCTATTATTGGCGCAAAATTGAACCTAAATCAACGACAGATAAAAAAAATATATTTGGCTTGTTTTTTGCAGGGCAATCGTTTTATACCATGAATACTGAAAAGAATAAGTCAAGAAAACATAAAAGTCTGATTACAGTATGAAAAAAGAATAAGTACAAGAAAATATTCACTTTGTAATTTTTTGGAAATGTTCAAAAGCGAACTATGAAAAAAAAGAAGAATTTGTTACTTTATTTTATTATATTTTAAGATGTTTTATTTGAACCATGTGTTACTGAAGATGAACCTGTGAGGTTTCGTTTGTGATGGGTCACAGTTATAGGCCACAGTTGTTGGCGTCCCATCAGAGACGACAACAAAAGATGATAGAAAATATCAGAAACAATTTGAATTAAAAAACATACAACAACACAGCAGTTACACTTTTCTTCCCCAGTGTGTGCCTCAGTCTTTATTTTATTGTATTTTTTGGTGCATGTGTTCTTTTCTACACTCCCATTTTCTTAATAATTTCTGATTAATGTTGTATTATTTCACTTTGTTTTTTATGTTATATAATTATTAATGTCCTTATGGTTGTTGCTGTTATTCTTGATGTTGTTATTATTACACTATGTTTTTTTTATTCCAGATCAGTGGAGATGTTGGGGAACAGGTTCTTTTTGATTTCTGTGCTGAGGGTTTTCTTCTCCTCGTACCAGCCCAACGATTGGCCGTTCGTTGCCTGTTGGTTCTCATCTTGTAGTGATTCAATGAGGTTCATGTTCATGACCGTTCTGTAGCAATAAATGTGCCATTTTTATAATGCAGCGATTTGAGCGCCTCTTTCTTTTTATTCTTTACAGCATAAATTTTCCCAGACACAGTGAAACGATATCATTCTGGGAATTACAATTATTTATTTTCTTTTGCATTGCATAGTTTAATCTACAACAATCCATCACATATTGTATGGTTGCAATGTAACCTTGGTTCTCTGAGTGAAGAGATTAAATCTCCGCTCTATTACATATTCCATACAGTATGTACGGGAATGAACCCCCTGCATGTCAGGTTACGTGGATACTTCTTGAACATACACCATCTTGCCCGGTCAAGCTCTGTTGTTTATAATGCCTCTGCTGGCCAAACGTTGTCTCTTCACCCAAAGAACTAAAGTTACAATAGAGCCATATGTTCTCATCATCTCGTGAATATTTCTTCACTCCGTTATATATTCCATATGTATGACAAAGCATGAGGAGATGGTGCAGCCCATAAGCTAAACACATCAATGCACAAGAAACAGACAATTTACAGATGTACACTATTTACATACCAACCAGGTCAAGTTCCTGCAAGACACTATGACCAAGCCGGAGAGGTAGAAGGGCTGATTAGGTCAGTCCGCAACACCCTCCATGAAGTTTACAGATTATGGAACAGCAAGAGAACAGACTTTTGTTCTTTGACTTTATCCTGAAGACAGTGTTCCTCCATAGCTACAGCAGTGCACTCCCTCCAAGGCTGAAGTCAGGGAACAAAAGTCTCCTATTCACAGTTAATGCCATAGATTACACCAAAAAAAGTGAAATGATTGGTTGAAGCTGTGCTCTGTGAGATGGACAGAGATACACATTTCTGGCTATTTTTAGGTTATACAGTGAATATCCGTGCTCAGAGGTGGGTATACGTCACACACCTGTGTATACACACTACTGCACCTCTGGTAACTCCCTCTAAAACCACAGATTGTCTATAGGTTAAACAAACCACATAGAGAGTATTAATTAGTGAGTTTTAGAGCTGCTTGTAGGCATGTTTTCCCCCATCCTTTCAATCCTGTGCTAAGCTAGGCTATATCTTGTGCACACAATATAACTACTTTTGAGTACAACATTTCAAAACACTTTTTTAGAACTTCAGGGCCCGGCAATGTCTGTTGTCCTTTTGCCTGTGCAGGTTTTCTATGGAGGCTCCAGTTTCCTCCCTCAGTCCAAAGACGTGCGGATTATCTAATCTGATTATTCATAATAGCTTTGGTGTTATTGCGATGTCTGAATGTGTTTGTCTACATGTGTCATCTCTGTGATAGACTGACAGCCTCTCTTGGATGTACCCCTGGGTGCAGGTCTGCAGGTCTTGACACTGAACAGGATAAGCACATTTGAAAGTATACAAATGATTTAAACTTCAATTAAGACCTTTAAATCTCTGTATCAATGGATGTGTATTAGCTGGGAAATTTATCTTCTTCAATCTTTTTTTTTTTGGCAAAAATAGACATTTCTTTTTACATGGCTCACATAGTAACATAAGTACTTGACACTAATCCCATAATTTACCTGCTTTATCTTACCAGCCCTTAACGGGCCTGGACAGGTTACACATCACGTCATGAGTTTAGAGCGACAGTGGAAAGATTGCCTCCTGAGATGAAATGTCAACTGACAATGTCAGTTCATCTCAGGATGACTCTTTAATTTGACTCATCAAGGCAGTTTCATCAGGCTACAGAGGTGACGTCAGTTTTTTCACATTACATATTTTTTATGAGCTGATGAGTGGGGAGTCATTTCCACACACTAGATGTTCATGTTGCAGTTTGCCAGCGCCTCCAGCTCTGAAGTACATGTACACAATTCTTTTTTATGTGTCACTGATGTCAGTTGATACTGGAGGCTCTACATATTTCTCAAAAAATCCATTACAGACTTACATCTAGAGAAGAAGAAGATCAGGGACTCTTGAAAATGACGCAGGTTTGTGTGTGACACATGTTAAAAACCACACCTTTTGATTTCTGAGTAAAAATGACTGCATGATTGGTTTATAAATCTCTTAATGGTCTTAGTCCAACCTATTTATCGGATTTACTTTTACCGAACCCTCGAGGACCCTTAGGTCTTCTGGGAGTGGCCTTTTAAAAATCCGAAGTCTGAACAAAAGCCCATATTTATTTTTATATATGTCCTTTTTTTTTTAGCTTTATTTGATAGAGACAGCTGAAGAGTGACAGGAATATGGGGAGATTGAGATGGGGAATGACATGTGGGAAAGAGCCACAGGTCAGATTCGAACCCTGGGCTGCTGCGGCAAGGACAGAGCCTTCGTACATGGGGCGGATGCTCTACTGACTGAGCTAAACGACACCCCAAAAGCCCATATTCTTAAGAGCAAAATTAAGACTTATCTTTTTAGTTTTTACTTGAACTATTTATTTATATACATTTTCTGTTTATGTATTTTAATCTTTTACAGCATTTTCACTTTGATTTATTTGGTTAGTATTTGGTTAGTATTTATTTGTCTACATACATACATGCATACCTCACTGCAAGATGATGAGATGCCGCTTCCTCAGTTTGTATAGTGCTTTGTTCATAATGGGGTGGAGTGGAGGGTTGGGAGTGGGCAGGGGGTGTTGGGGTTTTATTGTGTGAAGCACTTGTGTTACATGTTTTGTATGAAGTATGAAGTGCTATACAAATAAAGTTTGTTTGATTGATTGATTGATTGATTGAAGATTGTCCTATAACATTCCACTGTCCAGTTTTTATAAGGTCTACTCTGCTTATCAGCTTCAGAAGTAAGACGTTTGTCTTACTGTAACTAATGTCTTTTCATCTTTGGGTAGGCAAAGTTTTAGATTGGTTTGTCTGTCAGAGAGAACTTTATGTGTGGTCATAGGCGACAGTAAATCTTCCACCAACCATGGAGTGGCTTAAGGTTGATTCCTCAGTTGTTGTGATTCACGCCTGGGTTTGTTTGAAAGAACTACATCAGTTTTCATTTCTATGCAGATGACTGACACATCTTCCATCAATCTCATTTCTCCCCATTTAGGTTCACTGTCCTTTTGCATTTTTTACAAATGACCACACATATGCAGCATTTAGAAATATGATGCAAATACACTGACATGCTCCAAGTAACACAACAGCAACAAATACTGTTTGCAGAGGACACTAAAGAGCGATTAACATGGCTTGGACACGTTTGCTGTTGCCACTATTTGTGATTCATGAATCGTGTATTATGTGTTTATGTTTACGCTGTGGATTTTCTGCTGCACCTTGCAGGACTTTGCAGAGCAAAAAAATGGAATTTATTATTGATTTATCTTGAGTATTCTATTACTATTTGGCTGAAGTGATTCACCAAAACTTGACAGGCTATAATTTGGAAAGATGTGTAGTAATTACAAGTATTAAATTACTAATAAAGCTGCTTTGACGACCACAGCCACAAGACACTGCTGTAGGATGGAAGTACGTTAAGTCAAAAAGTCAGTTAAGGGAACAAAAGCTCTATTGTCTCTTTTCATAGAGCATCACAGGATAACTGTCGAGACTCTCATGTTCAACAACACACTGGTGAGGACGCAACATTACCCAGTGGGTTTAATGCAGGAAATCTTGCACACCATAAGAAAAGGTACATACAGTATGTGCACTCCAATGTTTACCAAGTGTCAGTTCATCTGTCATCACTGATGAACCTGGTATGATCTCCGATTAACAGCAAATTTTACATTTTTTACATACCTTAATGTGTCAGTTACAACAAGCGTGTTTTTTATATTTGCAGTGTGTTTCTGTACTTGCATGTGTTGCGTGTATAGTCACAGTGCATTGAGCTTTCAGGACCACTGTACTATTCTTGTCCTAGATGGTTGCCAAATTGGTGTAGATTAACATATTTAACAAGTGGCATTTAAACCTATGGGTGGACCTACATCAAAGTAATACAAACACAACTCTGCAGATTTGAGGTGTTCAAGCCTCTTTCTCTTTTTTTAAATGAAAAGGAAAATGTTTTGAGCGATTCCAGGTGATTATTAATTGAGAACTTTAGATTTATAAGGCACCCTACACCCTCCCTCTGTTTTAAAGAGGAAAAAAGACCCCTATAAATCACTGGAGGGTGGAGGTCTGACCTTGTCACCCTCATAAACAGTGACCAGAGCTCTGCTGCTTTTCATCTGACCCTACTTTTCCAAGTCTGTTGGAACATTTTAAAACCTGCTGAGTCTCAGCTGAATTCTTTTATTCACGTGAACATAGCAGTCGCAAGGATTTATGTCACAAATCATCAGGTGTTGCTGATGCAGGTTTTCCAGCACTTGTGAACTACATGTTCATGTTTCAGCATGTTTCTTTGGTTATCGTAATATTGTTCAGGTTAAATATCAGAACACACCAGCTGTAGTTTTTTAACCAGGCTAGTGGCGAGGCTTTACAATTAGTTAGTCTTATCACTAAAATATCTCAACAACTATCGGATGGATCACCATAACATCTTGACATTCATGGTCTCTCAGAGGATGGAGCCTATTGACTTTAGTGACCACCTGACTTTTTCTCTAGCACCACCAGCAGATTGACATTTGTGGTTTTGGTGAAATACAATACACTGGTGTTCCTACAGTAAGTACAGGCCCACACACTGACTCCTGTCAGTGTTAAAGATCAGACAATCAAACTGCTTAGTTGAGGTTCAGCACTGAGGGAAACCAGCATCAAATAAAGTATTAGCGAGCATGTGTTCTGACCATAGATATTGTCAAATAACACACATATGAGTTGTTTTGGAATTGGTACTAAGAAATGACCCAGGGTTTATTGAGACTTAGATGTGAGGTTAGAGGAAACCAGTGTTTACTGTCAATGCCAGTGTTTTTGTATGTCCATCCACCTTGACTTCCTCAGTAGCCACCATTGCAGACAAACAGGATGTAATGAGGTGATATTGCCAATCAAACACTGCGAGTAAATGTAATAGACATACTTAATGTTTGTTTCATGTATTCATCTGAGGATGGATACAGTCATCGCTGCACACAAACCTGATGTTGTTTGACAAGTCCATTTCTAGTTCACTTTGCTGCATTTTGCTTTTATCAATACACCAATTTTCCCACTTCAGCAAAGCATAATAACCTTTTAATATTTGTTTGCAATATTTTTTGGATTTTCCACCTTTTCCTTTCTTTTTTTTAAACATTGGTGATTGGAACATACTTACTATCACATAGTCACTATGTGACTTTTTGGTTGGTTGAAGCCATTTGAACAGAAGACCAATGCTGTTAATGGATGGTAGAAGTAATATATATATATATATATATATATATATATATATATATATATATATATATATATATTTTTTTTTTTTTTTTTTTTTTTTTTTTTTTAAGATATTTTTTTGGCCTTTTGGGGCTTTATTGTGATAGAGACAGCTGAAGAGTGACAGGAATGTGGGGAGAGAGATATGGGGAACGACATGCAGCAAAGGGCCACAGGTCGGGTTCGAACCCTGGGCCACCGCGGCAAGGACTGAGCCTTTGTACATGGAGCGGATGCTCTACCAACTGAGCTAAGCGACATCCCCGGTAGAAGTAATATTAGCATATGTACTGTAGTACCATTGAAAGAATAAACTAAGGTGAAATTACTGTTATAGCTGAACATTAGCAAAATTTGTAGCATTTCATTTAGTATTAGTGTTGATATCAGTAAAAGATCCTGGACCACAGTGATTTTATCTACTAATATAGCAGACTAATCTGTGTGCGTTGTCTTTTATGACATTTACAAGTACAATGTGATACTGAGAGTTTTGTGTGAACCCACCTGCAGATAAGAATAAACCCAGAACAAATCATCTCTCTGACCCTGCTGCTTCACCGTCACAGTTCCCTCTTATTTGTTTATGATAGCATTTTAGTCCTCGTACATTGCTGAATGTGATATTTTGCAACATTCATGTTAGTTTTAGGATTATTTTTTTGTGTTCCTTCATTCCTGAAAAATCTGCTTTCTTCTGAGCCACCTGCTTAAATAAAGGCTGAAGACCTTTAATCAGTTTCAATGTTTTTAGCCATGTAAGGCTTACTGTGGTTCTAGACTTCAGTTTGTTGGTAGATCCACCGCTTTAGTCTGAAATATCTCGACAACTCTTTGATGGATTTCTGTGAAATTTTGTACAGACATTCACAGTCCCCAGAGGATGATTAACTTCTCACTTTTCATGTACCACCACCATGAGATTGAGAAATTTGAGGTTCAGAATTCAATATATCAACTATTTGATGGATTACAAAGAAATTTACAACAAATATATTCAAGGTCCCTAGAGGAAAAAAGAGGCTTCAGAGCTTGTCAGAAAATCATTAGGTTTTTAACTTCTTCAGTGTTACTAGTAGTTATCTGCATGTACATTGCAGGAACTGCTAATGGGTCATTATGCACTAATATGCATAATAAAGTCTGGTGGGCAAAATGCTCCTAGTGGGATATGAACCTGCATGGAGAACGGACCAAAATAGAGTTGCAGATGCAACATCACATGCCCAGTGGAATTTGGGGGTTAATAGTGTCAATTTGCCTGAATGTAAAAACATATAGGCTAAAAAACAGGGATACTAGCACCAACGTGTAGCTGACATTCACATAAAGTCAAATTCAACATGGAGATAGTGAGAGAGAAAAAAACAAAACAAAGCTGTTCATCCTGTGAAAAAAGACATGCTGTCACTCTTGGCAGGATTAAAATTACAGGAGGACCACCCAGTTCACAGAAGAACTGTAGATAATTGCAGGTGTAATTATAACTGGGGTTGGGGTGAATAATTACCAACATACACACCCTGTACAAAAATCACTTAACCAGGGCAGGTGATGTTCACATCACCCTGTGTCCTCGAGAGAAATGAATCCAGTCCAAATAGGGCTTTAGTCTTGTTTTCTCACCTGTTGGAGTTCTTAGCACAGTGGATACTTAACATGCACACCCTGTCTCACTGCATAAATTTCACCTTTCATCTTCAAGCGCTCTCCTTTATGTAGTATTAAAGAAAGCTGGATGACATTTCCAGTGAACGTGTATTTACTGTCATCAGTTACAATGGAAGAAACTTACAAAACTACTTGAACAAGAAAAAAAAACGAATTATACAAAAACAAGTCTAAAAAAAAATAATCAAGAACTAGTTCTGAGGAAAAATGCTGACTGAGGATGTGCAATCATCTCAGATGTCTTATGTAAGTTATTGCAGTAGTGTGAGTTATCAGTGCGTGAGTAAAGGTTGTGTCACTGCGACGCTCCCATCCGCAGCATGTTTCTTTGAACTGCAGTCACACCCTGAATGAGCAGGTGACACAACACAACATGTCTGCTGAGTTATTCACAACCAAGAGAAAACTGGATGTGTGAGATGCAGCTTTCCCTTTTTATTTCCCTTCAGTAGCATTCAGGTTGAGAAAAAGCTTCATATTCCAAGCCGTCTGACAGTTGTTACAGCTCTTTATTGAAGCTTGGCAGACATATCATATCATATATCAGATGGACATTTTCTAAATGTCTTGTTCATCATTTTACACACAATTCACCAAAATTCAGCCTATAAACAGTCTGGCCTGGAGATTGGAGTGTTGCTTAGTCGAATTCTGGCTCCCCAGTCCATTCAAAATGTTCTTCGGGAAGTATCATTGTAAGCACTTTCAATAGAAAGGGCCATATCGCTCCTCTGCCAGTGTATGAGGTTGTGAATGTGTTGTCCAATGAACGAAGCCTGGCTCTGCCACCTGTACGCTCGGGGCAATCCAAACTTTTCTTGTCTGTTGGTGAAACCCACTACCAGTTCCTACCAGATCAGGGGCGTCCCTCTCCACCTTCTAACACATCCTGAAGACCCAAAGTACCTTCTCTCATAGCACTACCAACAACTGGACCTGATAAATCTATCCAATCCGTGAATACAGAATGCTAGGGACCAAGATTTTAGCATCAGTAGTGTTCTGCTTTCCATTTGCAGTGTAGAGTACTACTGACCAATCAGGTTAGTGTGGGCTTTGGTTGCATTGAGGTAAACAGTCCGTGTTTAGAGCAAATGAGTCAAAAAGCATTGGCTAAAATACAATCTTGAGACCATCAGCTGCTGTGTGACGACGACTTAGCTTTTTATTACAATTTTTAAAATGTATTTATTCATATGTATATTCATATATCTGTTTATAGAAATGAACCAAAATGTGTCTCTCTGGTCATTCTCACGTATAAAGATGCTAATTGGACTGCAGAGTAAGTTTTGGCCTGGATATATTATCTGTTTTACAGATATCTTCTGGCTTCACTGGAATCCCTGAACTATCAGTCATTGCTCCCAGAGGCAAAGCATCCTCCTTTTTATGTTTTAAACAAACTATTTTCATCAGATATTTGATTCAGAGCCCAGTTTTATTCAGATTTCACGCAGCAACATTTGTTTTTACTGTGAGATTTATAGAGCTACGGAAAATCTTCCCACATCAGATGACAAGCTGCAAAGGGTTTAGATCTGCTGAATGTAGAAAATCAGATTATCAGTTTATCAAAATTGTTTCCAGTTTGGAGGTCTGCAGTGAGAAACAGACAATGACTGAAGCCACTGACAGTATCAGAATGCATTCCTCGCTCTCAAGGACATTCGAGTACTCCTGATGAGGTCATGGACGTCATATTTTGGGCTTTTCTTTCACTTTTTTTTTTTTTTACCCTAAATCCTCCACTCTGCAGCTTCAGATTATTAATACAAATGATAGTCAACACATAAATGATGCTGTATATCAATACAATTTACAATTAGTTACAATTTCTTGTAGTTTGTTCCGATTTCAAAATGACTAATGGAGATACAAACATCATTGAGTACACATTAAGTTCAATAAAGTTGGCATTAGTATACGATCATGATTGACTATTAAGTCCCTATCATAACATGTGATAAAGCAACTCAGTGTCACTCAGCAAAAAAGACATGAAGCCATAGTAATATTGTGTTATGTGAGGTGTTGTATTCTGACTGAATTCATGTGGGATTTTCGGACAAATTAGACTTTGGACTTTGGTCACATTGAAAAAAATAACATCAACGTCCCTGTAGTACCTTCCAAACGCTCACAACTTTACAAATTATGGCTGATGCTTCTGTTACAATCTACACCCATGGAGCTTACCCATGGCGTGTGCATTGGTTTGTACATGATAAAGTGCCACGTGCTGAACTTTTATCAAAGATTTCCTAAAACCTTCCTCAGGTCAGTCTGACCTGCCTGTAACCCGATACATTCAGACAGACAGACAGACAGAGTAACATGTTTTTATTCAAATGCATCCATTAAAGTCTTTTCACAGACAGGTTTGTCTCAACAAAGAGCTTTTTTACAGAGCGACAAAAGATATGAATGCAGTGCTATTACATCGCTCTGTGTGTGTTTGTGTTTGTGTGTGTGTGCGTGTGTGTGTGTGTGTGTGTGTGTGTGTGTGTGTGTGTGTGTGTGTGTGTGTGAGTCCATAGTATAACCAGCTGAATGGGTGTGTTCTCTGCTCCAGCACAGAGGAATGTGAGGCGTGGTTGTCAGTGTTGCCCAACACAAAGCAGTTCTGCGTTCAGTCTTACACCTATAGCAACCAGCGGCTGTTTAACCAACAGTCAGTCCTCTCAATAGTAGACTCCAAACCTCAACTGTAAGCTGTCAGTTTATGTACAGGTGTGCTACTGTCTCACATTGTGTGATTTATGTGTTCAGATATCACATCCAGCCGGGCCTTAACAAACAAACATTAATAAAATAACAGCATTGGTTGTCAGCCACCCTTCACACAAAAACGTCTTTTACTAGTTTCATATAATTCATTTGGATGTCACTGTGGAGAACGATGGATGTGCAGTTTGTCTTCACATCCACCTCCTGACGGAAGAAGGTTTCTATTTGTTCCCCTTCAATCTCTGTTTAAGGTGTCTACAAGTTCTGTGACATCACAACTAGTTTGGCAACCAGTCCAGTGTTAAAGTGTGGCAAGGAAATCTCCAGTGCACAGACACTGAGTATGGACTTCAATATTTTTATGTTTATAGATTCAGTCCTGCTTTTAGGAATTTTCAGTCATTTAAATGAAAAGGTGGATCAGACACTTGACATCATTCCTACCTGAATAGTTCAGTATTTTTTAATATGTCTGGAGGGGTACCTTTAAGTTAGTAGTAGAGCAGGAAATAGTTATAATAATAATACATATTATTAATAGTTCAAATCATCCAACAACACAACATAAATATACAACACACATCAAAAATCACATTGAAAGCAGTTCTGAAAAGTTGAGTTTTGACAGGTCAGTGCAGTCTGATTTGTTTGGTTTCTGGAGGGCTTCGTGAGAAAGACTTTGAATTGGACTGGGAGAGCTGATGAGCAGCAGAGATAGATATAGATATATTGGAGTTCATTTAGTACTTAGGAAGATGTGCCATATAAAATGATGCTGCAGTAGTGGAGCACAGATTGAGGTTGGTGGATGGGTGGAGGCAAGCTATTTTTTTTTAAGGTGGAAAAAGGCAGTTCTGGTGATTGGGTTTACGTGTTGTTCTTTCTGTGTGGAGTTTGCATGTTCTCCCCGTGTCAGCGTGGGTTCTCTCCGGGTACTCCGGCTTCCTCCCACAGTCCAAACTCATGAAGGTTTATAGGTTAATTGGTGATACTAAATTGCCCGTAGGTGTGAATGTGAGTGTGAATAATATACCTGATGAAGATAAGCAGTTATGGAAAATAACAGGTCTAAAGGTCATAAATGAAAGAACTGGTTATAATACGTCCAATGAAATGATACTAGATGAAAAGTCAACAGGGATCAGCAAGTTGTTGCAATTGATCCTGAGGGGAACAAGAATATTTGTACCAGCCCATCCAGTTACATCAAGTTGTTTCACTAAAAAACTAAAAGCAGTATCCTGTTTGTGGTGCTGTACTTGAAAGTCAAAAAATCACTAGTCTGGCTCACAGGAAGTACGCTGTTGCCTGTCACTGGCCGACTGTTTCAGTGTTCATGTCCACTATCTGTTAATGTTTTAAAAATCCTTGTCACTATGAGAAAAATCAACAACCTGAGAGCTGTCAACCTTCACAGTATGTTCCCCTAACTCTAACCTGGTTCTAATACTATAAATGTAAACAAGCTAGCAGAGTTACCTTCCTCTCTTTTGTGCTGTTTTTAGCCATGTTAATGCCAGCCCCAACAAACCAGAGGGTTTTTCCCCCCATACCAAATCCAGAGGGATTCATCCTCTGGAGACAATGAATATCAGAAATTTCACTGTAGATCTAATCAATATTTCAGATATTTTTGTCTGGATCAAAGACAGTGCCATCTGTAGAGCTGCTAGCATAGCTAAAAATTATTTACATTTTTTGATTTTTTTTTTTTTTTGTTATAATTTATGGATTAGTTATTTTGATTTCCAGACATGATAACCTAGTCTGGATAAAAGATCTGATGTGACCACAGCCTCTGTATGAGTTTCAACTTCCAATATGTTGAAATATTTTGGAAAAATCATTATAAATGATAGATAGATAGATAGATAGATAGATAGATACATAGATACATAGATAGATGATTCAGCTTTTTCAGCTTCAGTTTTCAATAAAGATCATCAGTGACATCAGACAGCCTATGAGAGGGAGGTGAACATTCCTGGAATAGTTAGAATAGTTGAAAGTTACAATATTTGAATTTTGGTGTGAGGCTGGGACACTACATCTCCAAACATGGTGAGGGACGGAGAGGGAGGGAGAAAGAGAGAGAGGGGGGGAGGTTCACATGCATCTTAAAACTTTTTGGACTTCCGCAGAAATGAATAAAGTCTTTACGCTTTACTCCTCTCCTCCCTTTCGTTAATCCAGCTCAGGCGTCTCAGGCGGCCAGGTAAAGCGACAACTATTTCTGCGTGCGTCAGTGACGTCGTGCGCGCGTCCATTACGCACGTCTCCGGTGTGCAGCAGGTGTAACCCTGTGGACCCACCCACAAGGCAAACTCCTGTCAGGCAGAAACTGCAGCCTGTCAGTCGCAGAAGGGCACCGCAGAGGGAACGTGAACAGGTAAGAGGCTGATCATTTAGCTGGACACTTGTTGGATTTTAACCTGACTGCTGCCGCGTCGCTTTGTTGTCATTGACTCCGGGGCTGTCACACACACCTGTCGTTCCGCTTTCACACACTTCCGTGAGTTCACCCTTTTCACGTTTCTTGGAGCTGGAGTTAAGATGATATTTAGAGGGACAGCAGCTGAGCTCTGACACTTGTGGAGTTAAATCACAGAAATTTAGATCAAAACTATCACCAAAGTGCAACGAGGTCACAATGTAGGGACGAATGTAGAGTATCATTAATGAGTAAAGCCAGAAAGTCCCATTAAATGTGATAAAAAAAAACTGGAGATTTAAAGATAATTGAAAATGATAAAACGTGACACATATGCTACTGTGACTTCTCACAGGATCATTATTTCAAGCCAGTTAACAGTTTAGTTGGATAAAAGCAGCATAAATCAGCAGTTCATAACTTAGAAAAATCATTTTTCCTCTTCTTGGAAGGCTTTAGGTTTTCACAATGGGAGCTTCCTCAGGGGGGTCCAAACATTTTCCGGGGAGGTTTAGTGAACAGGACAGAACAGACCTTTTGTGTATTTGCTGTACTATTGAGTTATGTCAAACAACAATATTAGTCGTAGATGACTTGGCTAAATTGTTGAGTATCTGGGATCAAATATCATAATAATGATCCCAGAAGCATCCAGGAATGAAGCTTTGTCCGAGTGGAGGCCCACAGTCTCAGACTCTGATGATCCCTGCAAATATTTCACAAAAAATATTAGATATATTTGAAAGATAAATACAATTTTGTTTAATTCAGGAGCCACTGACATAACAGCACTGAATGTCACAAGACTATTATATGAATCTCTCTTTGAGTTACTGTTCACTTTGATAAATTCTGTTGATCCTTAAAGCATGATACAGTCTGGGATAATATCATACTGAAAATTTAAAAACATCAAAGTGAAAACCTCACAGTTGGACCAAACAGAGTGCTAAAGGGCAAAGTGCAAGATTATATCCAAGGTTGAATGAATCACTTAACTGTCCATGCAGAAATATCATCATCATGTTTTAGGACATAACAACGTGTAACAACAAGTGCAGGATCTGTGTATCTGTTTTGGCTCCTTAGTTCCAATGCAGGGAAATACTGATGCTACAGCATACAATTATATTTTAGACACGGGTGTGTTTCCAACTTGTTGGTCGACTTGATGAACTGAAATGATTTTTCCAGTTTGTTGTGGAAGAACAGACTGACCAATAACTTCTCATAAGGCACCACAGAGATATGACTGTTGTACTGTCCTGTCGAGTAGTTTCCATTGATGCAGTTGTTTCCGCTCACCTGAAATTGCAGGATAAAAATTGAGAGAATTGAAAAAATTACTGATAATGAAACTCACTCGCGATTGATGAAATATTAGAGATGTTGTTTTGTGTTTTCTCAAAGTGCCACGAAGGGCGAGTCTGACTGTACTCTGCACTGTGCTCTGATAAGAGAGCTGCAGAAAGGAGACGTTATCTTTTTTCCAGCTGGGCGGAGGGCTGTAATGTCAATTACACCGGCTCTGTACGGAACCACAGTGTCAATTATTAGTTAAAGGGCCACTGTGTAAGATTTAGTGGCATCAGCGGTGAGTCTGCATGTCGCAACCAACTGAATACCACGCCTGTAGGAGAAACGCTGTACGCTGGCCGCAAGGCTTCATCATGTTTAGTAACTGTTCAATGATGGCAACAGTTTGTGGCAATGATGTTCTGTAGTGCAGCAGAAGTTTTCATGTTGAAGCTGCAATATCTGTGTGTGTGATGTCCGTGAATATTCAAATAAATCTGATTGTTAGATTTTTATGATTTGATCTGTAGGTCGCCCCTGACAACAGTTAGCTACAGTGGACCTCAGTCATCATGAAACATATTTTTTTCTTGCTATATAGGGTATGCTATGTTCACATGCTAGTGGTAAAGTCAGACATCCTGGACTTTGTAGTTGGCTGCCAAATAGCGTCGCTATTTGGATTGTTTCCTTGGGAAATCCAGAAGTCTGCAGAGAGCTGTGGGTTGTGTTGGCTAAATATATATATTATCAGTGAATCAAATGACTAACAAGAAAGGGGTGACTCAACTATCATCAAACGCTTTTAGCCTCTTTTAACTCATAGTTTTAGTTCCATGACAAATTGGTGTTGGAGTTGGAGGAGGCCAAACATTAGCCAAAACAGCTTTATATGGTAAGATAAAATGCCTGCTTGTTGTGGAGTTGTTCATCTCCCAAGTGGCCAAACAGACGACTAAAAAAAAACAGAAGATATTCATATCTGAGAAACTGAAATCACAGAATGCGGAAACTAATTTTGGTAGCTTCACAGCTGTAGCTGTGCTACGAGTGATACAGTCTGCTACGTTACAGGGAGACCTCAACTCTGTTTTGGCCTCCAACACACTCTAAACTGTTGTTTCTACTCATGAAACCAAAGTTTTATTTTAGTGCTCTCCAAAGATGGCCACATGTTGCAGTGTTAGCAGGGAAACGAAGGTCACCGTCAGTGTCTGCTTCACATACTGTAAACAGTTAAATGAACTTGTGGAGGTGTGTCTCACGTTAACAGACTCTGTGTGTGCTGTCGCTCTGCATTCTGCGTGCAAAACACTGTTGTGAGGCTGTCGTCTCACCGACTTCAAAAGCAAACAGAGGAGTCAGTCATGCATGTTGAAGTGTTTTCCCAAGCCAAGGAATGCTGAAACCCCGACTTAATATCAGCTGTAAGGATCTCTGACTTCTGCCTATGGCTCTTTTCTTTCTATATATTCCTCCTCTGTTTTTCTGCTCCAGTTGACTTTATCTCGCGTTCAATCTCACTTTCTTGTTCTGTTTGTGTTTTTTCTCTGCCTGTCACTCTTACTTGTCTCTTCTTCACTGTATTATTATTATTTTCACTTTCTTTCCACTCTCATGGTATTTTCTGTAACGCCTCATGACGACTTATATTTTGTTTCTTTCTACTTTGACTTTTTGTAGACCATAGGTTGGGTATTTCATTGAGCATATAGACATGAAATCTTTGACAGTGACTGATTTGTTCTAATGGTTAAAACCTGACACTACTTGACTGTGACAGTCACAGGAAGGCATTAGTTGACATATCCGTTCTTGTTATTGTATACTGTGCAGTCAGTAAACCTGACTGTCTGACCACATTTTCCTTCTTTTCTCTCCTCTCAAACATTATTCTTGCATTTCCTCATACCTCTCTTTCTCCTTCACTTTCCTTCTGATCACTTTCACCTATTAACTATTTTCTCTTCATTTTTTCACACCACTTTCCTTTCCTCCAATCCTTCCTCCCGTGTTCTCCTTTCACATTCATCTTCATCTGCAGGAGATCAACTGTGAATTTGATATTAAGACAATAGGTTGTGCACTGCAATTTCTATCTGTTTATCTTCACCCAGATCTGTCTGTCTCACATACTGACACACACTCAGTCTCACGCTCTCTCTGTCTCTCTCTCTCTCTCTTTAATGTGTTTTAATGGGACTACATTCTTTTCCTTGACTCCGGCCCACTTAACCAACCAGACCAACGAGAAAACACAACTGTACGTTCTCATAGTTTTGCCCAGCACACACCCACCCTCTTTCTCTCGCTCTCACACCTCCTCACAGTCTCTCACACATACCCTCTGCAAATAGAACATATGTTAAAAGCCTGAATTTTAGTCTGGTTACTAAAATAATGCTTTTCTTAGATACAGTACTTTTGTGTGCACGGTGCTGTTTACTGTCCTCTTTACTTCCTACATTATTTCAGTCAATAAAAGGTCATTGTCTGAGCTAACTGGCATGCTAACAGATACTGTGATTGAGACAGGGTTGCACCAGCTTCGTAAATCCTTCACAAGTTTGTGTGCAAAGAAGTTCTTAGTAAGTGCTAGTTTCAAACTAGTGATTTACGAAATCGGGTTGCACCAGTTTTTAAGGATGTCCTGGCTGGTAATAATTCAGTTGTCTGTCGAATCAAAGATGTAGACAAGTGGTTACTGCAGCACAGCTAAGCTAACCTTACCAATGGTGATCATTTATTGGTCTACATTATTACATATTTTCCTGTTTCTCAGTTTACTCATACTGTCAGCAATATTACCTCTTTTACCCCTCAGTCTTAATGGGCTATACTGTAACTATACTAAGATTAGTTCTGTCAGTTAGTTGGTTTTAATTCTGTAAATCTGCACTTGATAAACAGTTACCATGTATTATAACTAGGCTACCCTTGAATTTAGGAGCAGCTGGTGCACCCAGCGTCAGGCCTTTTAAGCATCACTGTTGTTGCTATGGTTACATGCATTTTCTGTGGCCAGTCTGTCCTCGTGTAAAACCTAAACATGGTTTAAAAGCAGCGGTTCTGTCCTGTCCTGCCACAGTGGGCAGTAAAGAGCTCATTCAAAAAGAGATAAGGCTGCAAGGATTAGCTGGTTTGGCAAATCCCACCTCTGACAAATTGCAACATCTTCCCTCAGTTTTTCAATGAGAAGCATCCGGGAGTGTCTCCCACACAGGATGAATGGGGGGTGAGTCAAGGGCTTTAGTGAATTTATCAATGTGTCAATAAAGGTCTTTATGAGTTCAAAATCCAGTGTGTATGTGTGTGTGTGACAGAGACACTTAAGTAATGAGATGATAGATGATGTCATTGTTTTTAGAAAACTTGATTCCTTTCCTGCCGATACCTGTCTGCGTCTGTGTGTGTGTTTGTGTGTGAATATCCTCCCATTCACCGAAACCTCCATTACCTTAGCATCTAGCTATGTCCTAAAAGTAGAATGATGATCTCAGGCTTGGCTTTAACACACACACAGATTTGAACGGTTGCACCCTTTTTTTTTGACATTTTGGCAACAATGCTGATACTTTAAGGAGTCACAGCTTGTCTTATGAAGCTGTGTATTGTCTTTTTGTGATTTATCTCTCATCACAACCCTCTAACATTCATTAATATAGCTTAATCTGAATCTGCACACACTAAACTTGTTATATGATCAGTGTCATTCCTTCATCATTTGTTGGAATAAAGAATCTGACCTGTTGATTCAAACCATGATCCAGAGAGAGGAGCAGAGTTCAGTGACCTTTTCTCTCAATAACACAAAGACAAGTGTGTATTATCATGTTTGAGTGTATGTCTGTTGCTGTGTGATGAGTTTTTGTTCAGGGTGTTGTCTGTCTGTCAGCTGTCAGGATGCTTTGAAAGAAGAAAAGTATGTGTCTGTGTTTGCCTTCATCCTCTTCACTGTTGTGTCTCTTTCGTGTTTGAAGAAGTGCTCACACAATTCTGACATATAGCTACACTCGGAAAACTATTAGACTTGCTAGACCACCGATGAAATTGAGAATTAATAACATATTTTTGTAAAAAATAAATACATGTTCTAAAGCTTTCTTGAAGATAATGAAGTCCTTCATTTTTAAAATAAGGTTTTAAGCACTCGTTCAAAGAGTATTTTCTTTTATAAAGACTTCTAATGATGCCAAAAAACAAAAGGCTTCAGGGAGAGGTCAATCATTAATTAATGAAATAATACTCACGTAGGCCTAATAAAGAATAATATTGCCTTCACTTGAATTTAAATGTTTATCCCTACCAGCTGGTTTGATGGATGTGTTAGATAGAAGTGTTAAAAATATATACTAATCATATCCAGTAGGGTTTCAATGGTTGTTGGGGGTGTGGTGGTGTGCCTTTCTGTCTATGTCTCAGTTTGAAGACTTAACCAGGAGCTTGGCTCTATAAAGATATAAGTATTTAGCTTCTGCCGCCCTATAGTTCCACTGAACAAGATGTCTTTTGTGTGGTACATTCATTTCTATTATAATACAAATGTCAAGTCGTCTGGTATGAGGAACACCCCAAGGTGGCATCTGGCGCCCATCAATCATTAACGCAATGGAATTCATGTATAGCAGGAGAAAGTTCCCATTAACCACTAAAAAATCCTGTGTGTGTGTGTGTATGTGTGTGTGTGGTTCATTAGTCACTGTGCTCTGTGTTACAAGTCTGACATCAGTCTGCTGTTTTATTCTGCACAGGGACAATTGTCAAAGTCATTTTGAGATTTGAGATTTTTTGCTGATTATCAGCTTTGCTGGCAGTTATAAAATGTTTAACTGAATACAGTTGTGCAACACAGGACTAATCTAATGCTAATGTGCTATGAATGATGCATACACCAGTCTAAATAAACAGGTTTGCAAAAAATCTACTACTATGTACAAATGTGATCAAATAAATTAAAATAACAAGCTTATTGCGCAGGAAGTAGCCTTAGTTGTACAACACGAGCTGAGTCAATATAGAAAATGGGAATGTGACATCATCAACAGCAACCAACCATGACCTGTACACCGACACCGCCCATCTAGCTAGGTAGTCAATCCGTTCAACTCGGTTTACCTTAGTTAAACTTTAATTTCAACATGCAATGTTAGCATGCAAGCTCCTGACTTGGTTGATAAGTTTGCATTTGTCACTGAAGATCTTTTCTGACAGTCAGAGCACAAAATTAGCACCAGCCACCAGCTAAACGCTAATGAATGTGTTTCACGTGTACTTTATACATTCCTGATGATGAACGACTGACTGATGACAAATGAGCATGACAGTGACAGATACTGATAGCAGGTTAGCTACCGTAGACAGTCAATGATATGCCTACACTATCCTCCACAGCATGCATAGCATGATGCTTGCTTTGACAGCGTATGCTAAAGTGTTAGCATATGGAGCTTGCTATCACAGTGAATGCTGAATTGTTAGCACGGAGCTTGCTGTAAATCAGCACAGTCAATGCTAAAGGGTTAGCATGCATGCAACATAAATGCAATGCAATTGCAGTGCGCTAATAATGCTGGTGTTTTATTCTTTTGTCCGAGAAAAGCTGAGTGTCAATAAACTCTTGTCATTTTACAGCATTTATGTCTGGCATCACTCAACATCCTGAATGGTAAGGCGTTAGCATGAAGAACTGTCACTCATCGCAGTAGACTGTGTCTAAGCCCAAGACTTAGACTAAGTGGGTGTACTGGTGATGTGGATGGTTTTCTCTTGTCGGAATGACAAAATGAAAAAATAGAAAAAAAAGCATGATTTGTTTCAGCTAACTTTGCTTTGCGTTTATCGCTGGCAGCATATGAAAAGCACATACTTAACATTGCAAAAAAAAAAAAAAAGCTGCAACTCAACAGTGAATCATGGGAAAGTAGGAAAGTAGATGAAGGTGGTAGGTATGTTAGCAATGAGGGTGTGAGGCCTGACTGGTCGGCTGACACACACGCAAAATTGTTTGGAATGGTAACATCACATACTTATGAACAGTTCCACTTGTGTGTGAGTGCGTGTGTGCACGCCCGTGTGTGTTGACATGGTCGACTCACCCTGTAAACGACTCCTTGTTGGGCTGCGTGTTTGTTGTTGCCATATCAGTGTGGTGGTATGTATTTCAAATATTAGTTTTAATGCAGATAGTGAGGGAAGATGTTGCTATGTCGTTATCAGCTCTGATAAACAGTCCTGGCAGAAACTCTGATATTCCTTTTGCAGGAATTTGCGTCGCTATGATGCCACGTCTCTTCACTGCTTAGAAGTTTAGTCTTGTGTTGAGCTCACAGACATATTCAGACTGTAATGAGGTTTCACAGATAGGCCTAGATATTACTTTCATACTGAATGATAGCAACGTTCTTTCAGGTTCCCTGCATGAGACAGTGTGAGAGATGAGCTGTGTGAGTCTGGTTCAAAGTCATATAAATGATGAGGCATTTCAGATTGTGCAAAATACATGATAATCAAAGCATGCCGTTGTGTACAGGAATGATTCAAGTAGAGACAGGTCGTCGACTTGCATGGTCTGTCTGTGCTGCTCCCATGTTTGGAAAATGCAGTTAGCCGCCAAACATATCTGACAATGTGATCTAGTTGGTGTTGCCGGGGGCGCGCACCTATGGGTGTGTGCAGAGCTCTTCTGTGGTACAGTTTGTTTGCAATCACTAAGAAGTGCAGTGAGGATGAGCAGACAAAGACAAAGAAGAGAGCGCTATCTGCAGTACAACAGAACTTCCTCACCCCACGAGTTTTGATTAATATGTGATCTCTGGTCTGTCTGGTAACTAAAGTGTAGAGTAAATATTTAAAGTAAATATTATTGAAATAATTAGAACGTGGGCTCCAAATCATCAGCAGTTCAGATATGGGTTGTAATGATTTATAGCTAATTGGCTCTGAATAAGCAAAGACTCAGCAGAGTGCTTCTGTGACTGAGATTCAGCATCTTCTGCACAAGTCATAGAGGAGAAGTAGTGAAAGAACACAATGTTTTAAAAAGCTCCACTCATATGAAGGTGAAGGGAGAACAGCTTGTGCGAGAACAGTAACAGTCACAGAAAGAAAAGCTGTTGTTGATGTACTTTTCTAAATCAGAAGCAGGAGCATGTCCACATGAAATAACTCTTGGAATGCATTGAACTTCACAGATGTGTGCTACTTTTATAGAATCCATACAGGTGATCTGAATTTAAGTATACAGGCCACAAGGCCATAGTACCCATGATTCACCTGGGCTCTCTACTTCAAGGAAAGGGTCTACTTCAAGGAAATTTGACTGGTTAATGGTTTGTGCAGTCAGTGCAGATTTGGTGGTGATATCAGAAACAAAACAAGGCCTGAACCACAGACAGCAGAGAGGTTTCTGGTTATTGAATCACACAAAAACATGGGTCTGAAACACCCCACGTCTTCAGTGTCTTATCCAAGCGATTCAACAAACTTGCGTCCGCCAGAGCTAATTGCGTCTAGTCATTGTTTCAAATCCCACCAGAAGTGCTGTGATCCATTTCAGAAGTGTTTATCCGCTCCGCTCTGCCGAGAACACAGGGCTGTTCAACATCGCAAGCAGCCTGCATCAATCTGCACAGAGCAGCTCGGCCAAACTTCAGATTGTCAAAAAAGCTAAAAGAATACATTTAACTACGTAGAATATTTACATTTAGAAGTACAGGAAAAATTACCAAATCTGAGCAAGTTAACAAAGTCTGGCGGTCTGGATGAAGTTTCACCATGGGATTTAGGAGGGTTGCCTACAGGACTCGACATGACATGTTGTCCTTGGATTTTTATGGGCCACTTTCTAACTGCCAAGATTAATAATATATTATTATTCTTTGAAGGTTTCAATTATCTTTCCTGTTCCCAGATTTGCTGATTCACACATAAAATGCATCAGACAGGATATTGATGTGTTTTTTTTGTGAGTTGATTTTAACAAGATGCAGTCTTAGAAAAAGTAGAAGTAAATACAAAGAAAAACACATAGTACTGTGTCACAATTTGTAAGATCCACTTTTCTTGTTTTAAATTCTCTTTTCCAAAACACTTATTCGTGGCTTCAACTGCAGATTGCCGCATTATCTCACTGAACTCATCAGAGTGCTTCTCAATATGTTTCTGCACTGAAAGCTTCACTTTTCTTCCTTTCATCTCATTTCATCAGCCTTTCCAATGCTCGCATTACCCACCGTAACATAATGTTCAGGCCAAACGGTTTAGATTTTAGGGTCATGAGTGGTGTTTTGGAGCCCATTTTCTACATCTTGTAATTTCTCTTGCTAATGGATGCCTGAGAGTCCTAATTATTCATCTCAGTCATTTAAAAACTGCCACCGAGCTACTCCTGAAATGCATCTTAGTGCATTTTTGCATTTTATGGCTCCTTGTTTTTTTTCTTCCAAGTTTTAATGAGCGTTGTTTTGCATTATGCAGTACCTCCAGGCTTCAATTTGGCATCTGGGAAAGTTGGCTTGACTCCAAGACTGTGGTCACCCAGTGCTTATTACTCATTAAGCCTCGTCGGAGGGCCGAGTGGGTGCAGGCTTGGTGGGTGCTGGGTGGGAGATGCAGTGCTAGGAGAGATGTTGTTGTTGTTGTTGTTGTTTTTGTCGATGTTCTAGTTATGGAAGTGACCGAAGAAACGAGAAAGTGAAGTTTGAAGTTTCTGTCCGTCTGTCTGCATGCCCAAGCCTTCTTATTTATGCATTATGACTGGAAAATGATGGTGCTTGCTTCCAAAGAGACCTTTTATTCATGAGTTATTTGATATGCCACTTCTTTAGTTAATGTTTGGTTAGTCTGAGCAACTAAAGCCAAAATACAAATAACTTTACAGACATTCACTGTATACTTTCTGCGTCATCTCAAGGGCCCGCATGATGTACATTTCACCCACGCCTGTCCACAGACAGACCAATTTGTGACCACAGACGTGTGACCACCTTTGTGTATGCAGGTACCTAATGTCGTATAAGCAACCACATTCAAATCAGCTGTCTGTGTCTGTATAACAGTCTGAGGTCACGCCGCTACTGCCCTCATATCCGGAGAGAGGAAAGTCATTTTCCACATGACCGCAAAAGGTCTCTTGTCAACAAACACAGAAGTCATTTGGCTGACGCTGTTCTTTCTAGACATTCATTCATAGCATGCTTTAGCCATAATCATGTAGCTGAAGTATGTGACCGTATATCACTCTGCTTGAATATCTGTTTTCCTTCCTGTCTGTAAAATGACAGCTCAGACATTTGATCTTTTTTGACGTGTCTTTGGGAGGAGCTTGTTGTATGTTGCAATGTTGTGTATGTGTGTGTGTGTGTGTGTGTGTGTGTGCGTGTTTGTGTGTGTGTTTGTTAGGATGCAGCTGGGTGGTGTTTAGAGCCTAAAATAACCTGTGGTAATACCTGTATGCATTGACAACATGTCAATCAGTCTCATGTACACACTACCTGAGGGACAAAGTGATGTGACCTGTGCATGTCTCATTATTTTTTGGTCATGTAATAAGTTTGCCTTGTCTGTGGTTTTGGCACTGTTTGCCCTCTATATATTGCGCCCCCTATTAAAAATGCAAGCAAATTCTCTTTAACTTTGGCTATAATCTGCATTTTGGTGCCAAATTTTCCTTGAACTAAATCTCCTGTTCACAAACAAAGGGGAGGCAGTTTTCGATATCTGTGTTTGGTTTCCGTGTGAGTGCTTTTCACACAGGCTGCAGAAGAAACTGGTTGTTTTGTTCTTTTTTACACATTTAATGATAGTGGAGAGAGTGACAGAGACGTGAAAATTGTTAAACACAGGAACTGGTTCGGCTCTGCTTTAATTAACAGGGGAGGAGCAAAGAGGGAGAGAGCAAATACAGGAGAGGTGATATGCTGCTTATTCACCGCATCATTAAGTACAGGCAAACTGGTTCTACTGTTTTATACAGCAGGTGTGTTTATATATAGAGAGAAAGAGCTGCATGACACTGCATGGTCAAGTTTGGATTAGGTTTAGGATTAACTAATTCAGCAGGACACGCCTGTTCTTATAATGCAGCAAGGAACAGGAAATGTTGTTTCCAAAGAGTTCCCAAAGAGACCAAATACACAGTTGTGTGTTGTAACTGCAATGCTACAATTATATTTTAGACAATAGTGTGGCAACAGTTTGTGTTTGACACTTTCCTGTTTGGACATGACAATGACCCCTTGCATAAAGCCAGGCGTAATAAGAAATGTTATTTTTTTTTTTTTTTTGCTGTGGAAGAACTTGAGCTGCCTAAACAGCTCACCAATGCCCTTGAGGCTGAATGGGAACAAATACCGGCAGCCAGGTTCCAACATCTGGTGGAAAGCCTGAAACCAGAAGGGTGGAGGCTGTTATACAGGTAGCAGCACATTAATGACACCAGGAGTCGCACAAACCTATTTTTCTTCATATTATTTTAGATTTTGGGTCGTAGTAATCATAATAGTTGTCATTCAGCCTGAAGGGAACAGAGTCTACATGTTTTCTTTGCATGACGTCTGTCAACCAGAGGCAAAGATCCACTTAATTCACAAATACATAGAGCAAGCGCTCACATTTTTCCCTTTTTTATTAGAAAAACCACAAGAAAAAAGAGTGTGTAAGTACTCACCGTAGTTATTTTTGTGTCACTGTCGTGCTACATATTGTATTGATAAATGATTTGTGCTTGTGTTTTACCTTTTTAGCTTTAGCAGTTTAGTATGAAATGCATGTTGTATGACATTTGTACAAATTCACATCTGTGTCAGTGAAGTCAGAGCTGTAGTTAAAGCGTGTTTCCATCATGACGAAACATTCCTGGTCAGTAAATAAGTCTGCAGGGCGTTTCCTCGCCGTTCACTCCCAATTTATAGCTGGTTCAAAGTGCACCAGCACAAAAGGTGACATACCATAGCTGTGAGTCATGAACACAGCACGCTGGGTAGAGGAGATCCCATAGTGTTCTTCAGCACACACAGATTTTGTTTGCTGAGTAATGTAACATGTTATCATGACAGTGCAGGTCCACGGTCTCTGACCTCTGACCTTTCATCAGCTTAAACGTGACAGTTATGATCTTAACCGTTCTGATGATTTGAAATGTACAGAATATGATGTGTGTGAAATAGTTTTGAATTCACTTTCACGTTTTTTCACAAATCAGCCTGTACTCTTACATTTCTGAGTGAGCAGTTTTAGATATACAGTGCAAAGACAGACTGTGTAACAAAGCTGATAGAGTGATTCATAACTGCGGGTGGAGAGGCAGCCTCACCTGAATGCATAATAGCGTTTGTTCAAACAGGGAGAGTCTGCAGTGTCTCATCTGAAAAGAATGGGACGCTGAGCTGAGCTGCCTTTCCAGGGAGGGACTGTAACTCTCTTATCAGCATGAAGTAAGTTTAATGCTAAATGAAATTCTACTTCAGTGAGCAGCACTGCTGGCTTGTTAGTTGTATTTGTTCTGAAGTATGTACTGTTTGGATTTTACTGTGATCATGTGGAGCTACACTTCAAATATGAATCATTAGTACTCCTCTGCAGTTCTACTGAACATTTTAGCCTATTTGAGCACATTGTTTCGGTTTAACATCTTGTTTACTGTGTGGTTCAGTCCAGCCTGTTCTTTTTTATTTGTGGTGAGTGGATGGGTCAAACAATTTAACTCATGAGGCCGCTGTTTTTGCCCAAAGGTCAGTGTTGCCTTTTTGTACCCAAATAGTTTTTGCACTTTGACCTGAAACCTTGTTGTGGAGTTTTACTGTGGTTCATTCATCTTCATGTACTTTTAAACTAAATGTCACCTGTACTTGAATACTTGAATCCACAGTACTTCAGCTTGAATGTTGTATTGCACTTTTGTAGTGCACTTTCATTCCACAGCAAGATGTCTCTATCGGCCAGATTTACATCAAATCTGCTGTAAATATTCATGTTTCCCAGAGGAAGAGTCCCAGTCCATTTGGTGATCTGACCTGACCTTTACTTTACTTTACAAAATCTGAACTACACAAAGGAGATATTAAAATGTGATGTGCCACTTGTCTTGAAATTAGCCCATTCATGCTCCCCACAGGATGAACCTTTTAGATTTTAATGGTAAGAAGAATAAGAATACCATTTTTTTTCTGTCGTGTCCTCCTTCAGAGGCCGCGAGAAGCTCACTTGCCCCATCCCACAATTTTTATCAATCATTAACAATGAGTTTAATTAAATTGTTGAAGAAGTTGAATGTTAGTGAAATAAAGGTCAGCAAACTCTTTATTTATTTATTTTCATGGTCCAACAGTAAATCATATTCATAACTTAGTTGTACTCAATATTTTGCCCCCTGCAGTGCCTCTATGTCTCCGTGAGAGGGGCCCACCCCCCTACTGTAAGAACCACTGCTAACAGTAGGCTGTTTGTTCTTTCCAACAGTTCAAATATTTTGGTGTAGTGAATGGTGCAGCACCTGACAGCGTTTTAGACTTTCATAGATGTTAATTAAATATTTCCTGTGTGTGTGTGTCTCTGTGTGTGATAAGAGGCAAAGTTAACAAAAAGCTGGAGAGAGCTGCAGACATGCAGGAAGGCTTCACCCTCCTCATACCTGCCTGCTTATCAAGGTGTGTCTGACTTGGCACCTGCCACAGTCATCAGGCCCCACCCAGGCACACCCTGGGTTGGGAATTAGGACTCATCCGACTCAGATGGGGGATGATGACTGGAATTCTGATCCAACCCAACCTTAGGTTTAGTCATGGTATATATAAGTGCTGGCTTGACAGGCTTGATGACGAGATTGTTAAGATTGTGTTTTGTGTTGGTTTGTTTATGTTGAGTTCTGTATTTTGTATTAGGACAGTAATTGTCTGACTCACAGGAAATATGCCGTGTGTATTAGCTTGCCATTGGGTGACTGTTTCAGTCAGCATTCTCCTTCCCTCCTGCTACGTGTCTGTTTCCATTTCCAGCTCTTGTTGCTATGAAACAACAACAACCTGAGCTAACATGTTGAAAATGGGAAGTTACCTTAATCCTAACCTGGCTGCTAACCACATGGACTTAAACAAGCTAGCTGCTGCTACCTCTTCTTTTTGCCAGGATTTAGCTCCTTTAATACTAGGCCTTGCATCCCTACAGGCGAATCTTCCACCAAAACAAGTTCTCCAGCACTATTTTGCAAGTACATCATTGCTAGCATTGCCTAAGACGATTGTGATTGGTTTAAAGTAATACAAACGAGTCAGAGGGTTTGTTTTCCTCTCTACCACAATGATGATGGGCTAATAAGAGCAGAAGATGTTCTTTTTAAAAACATAATTGGAAAATTAATTGTTGATGATGATGAATATCCATTTAATAAATTAATACATGTGTTTTTTTAACTAATACAGTTAAGAGATTTTGAGTTTGTGTTGTGCCCAATAATACCTACTACAAATGGCATACAGTATATACTGTACTGAGTCATTTAAGCAGTTAAAATATGAAAGTAATGACTTTACTCATCAACATCCACACTTTAGTTACAAAGGTAGTGGCATTGAACTGCTTAGAATTGACTTTTCTGAGTATATTTCATGTTGTCATTGTGCCTAAAAACCTAAATCCTATTTCAAATTAGAATGCAGCTTGGAATTCAGACACATTGTCTGCATATTTAGTTCTTTCTGTTTTTTGTAATTTAGTGTTCAACATTTTTAAAAACAAATCAAATTCTAGCATTGTAAGAGTCTAGGATTCGTCTTTCTCTTCATTCGTAGCTATGTTTTTCCTCTGTCATACACACACACACACACACAAGTGAGAGGTTGAGTAAACTGATCAATCAAGCACAGAAACCCTGACAAACTCTGGCCGGATATTAACTAACAAACTCACAATCTCTCTCACACAATCTCTCTCTGCTTCTCCATTCTGGTCAGTGGGGAGGTTGTAGTTAGGGTCATCTCCATGTACACAGAAGTGCAGCCCACCCACTAACACACACACACAAACCCCCTGTGGTCTGAGCTCAGTCAGGAAATTAGTTTTGAGTCAATCTGTCATGATGAACACTTCCCTCTCTTCAAGTCCTGCAGTGAGTATTTTAGAAACATTTTACAGCTCAGAGACTTTTAAACTGCATCAGAACAGTCAGATAAAAGTTAGTTAGTTAAATACAGGTTTTAGTTGTTGGTTTTCTTTTGAGGTATTTTAGCATTTCTTTCTAGTCTTGAAGCCTCTGTAAGGGGAAATCTACCTATAGTTGGTATTTTCAAAGCTGTTTAATGGAGTTGCAACATTTAGCTGTGTTGGTTTATTGAAAATCTGAGACACCTAGGTACATTTTAGACCTTTTAATATCGAAGTATTGATATATTTAGTTAGTATTTTTCCAGCCTCAGTAATGGAACAGCTATCTAAATGTAATCATTTGAAAGCCTCAGTACTGAGAGTGTTAGCTTAAGCCAGCCATTTGAATGCCTTGAGCATCAATAAGAAGACACCTACCAATGTTTTAAAACCTTAGTATTTATAGAATTGGCTAATGTTTGTCTTCTTAAAGCCTACACTCTGTCTATTTAAAGCCTTAGACGTGTAACTGCAGGTAGCCTTTTTCATACCCAAGTAGAGAGCCGAAGTCAGGACATCATGTCCAGGCTGGCCTCTGCTCCATTAGCTTCTTTCATCTCTTCTTTCATTGGTCTTTCTGAAATAATGAAGCATGTTCATGGGGTTTGCTTTCTATATTTTAAGACACACTGCTATACACTACTGCACATAGTATTAGAAATTAAACATTTGTGATTTTACAAGATTAAACAAATATTACTTTGCATGTGCAGAAAAAAACTACATCTCCCATGAAAGTGGGCTAGCAGTGCAGGATCATAACTTTGTTGTGTTTATATTAATGAGCTAAGCTAAGCTATCTGCTGAAGTCATTTTTTGTCATCTCTGCTGTCTGAAAGCTTTTCCAGCCTTCACTCCTCTGTCTTATGTTATTACAGACTTGTCAAAGCTAACTGTGGCCACCCTTGACTCAAGTTTTTCTGTTGAGTGGTGTTGTTAGCCTGCAAAGGTCTTATGGGAAATGGTGTTCTTTAAAGGATGCTTGCCAAAATTTATTTAGTGATACAGACATTAACAGCTTTTGTACTGGTACAGGAATATTTCATTTTTAATTTCATTTCAAATCGCAGACAAGGTCATGTTACTGTTGTGTTATGTTAGGTAGGTTATGTTATTCTGACAGTGCAACCATGTCTTTTTCAAATTATGTTTATACACTACCAATTTGTTGGTGGGAAGTGTAATTAGGAAAACAAATCAGCACTGTATAAACATAATGTAAATGAGACAGGGTTGGACGGTAACTACGAGAGAATTACAGCATCCCATATTCATTATTTACACAAATATGGTAGACTTTATAATGTTTGTTAAAAAAAATATATTTTTTAGGTCCTCTGAATGTCACATGCGACTTGAATACTTTACATTGAGATGTTTTTTTTGTCTTTGGAGCAGCTAGATATTCCTCTTTGCTCCCTCAGGCTCCTTTCGATGCATATCATGTTTCTCAGAGGGATTAAAACACAATGGACTTGTTTTGATTGCATTTAATCAGACAACACAGACTCACTGTGTCATGAGCACACAGCCCACTCATGTTGTGAATGCATCCACTCATATGGAGAGCAAGGGAATTAATTGCCTGCTGTCCATCTGTAGTTTTTGTATATGTATGAAGATTGATTTGCTTCTTTAAGATAAAAACATACATAAGAGCCAAGCGGGTTAGCTGCTTCAGCACAGTCTTACAATGGCTCTCTGTGGTGGGTTTCAAACAATGGTGGGTGGGAAGCTTCCACCGGCTGAGAGTCTGTTCAGTAGGCAGACATTTTATAAACCTCATCTTCAAAACAATATTGAACATTTCTGATGTTATACTGAGAGCACTTTTTGACATTGAAATCAACTTAAAAATATCGAAGATGTTCTCCTTTTTTACTTTAACAAGAGCAAATGTTTGTTTGTTTTTCTTACTTTTCTTTACCTTTCGCACTTTTTTGTACAAAGTCTGAGAGTTTGTGTTGCTGCTGTATTTGCTGGCACTCGTTCTGCCTCCGAACAATGACACAGAGCGATGTAATCCATCACACTAAACACAGGGTTAATGTTTTCATGTGACCCCCTGCTTCCTGTCACTCAGCTGACACGCTGACAGGCAGAAATATTCTCCTCTAGGACACTCTAAAGAACACGTCACCTGACAAACTGCACTACCTGCTTGCTGGGATGACATTAATTTCAAGCTAAATGTTTTTTTCGCTATCTATGTCAGCTCGTCATTGCTAGTCTAAATAAACAACGGCAGAAGATAAAATATGCTATCTGGTGCACTGTTTCACAGTTCAGATTTACATAAAATGTTTATTTATTCTTATCGTTAGTTCTGAAATAATTAGCTGATTCATCTATTACTCAACAGAAAATGTGTCTGCAAATATTTTTATTATTGAATCATCTCAGTTGTTTACAGAGGTTTGCAGTGTCATGTGATATCATCAGATAACCCTCATGATGATGTGGTTAACATAAAGTGTGTGTTGAGTTTCAGAGACGTTGATAAAAGATGCTATTAAGTTGTATTATAGGAAATGTAGAACTCTGATCTATACTAGGGGTAAAAGTCAGGATATCTCAGCCTCTGTGTTTTGATTTTGACCGTTCTGTTTCTAATTTTTATCTTGTGAGTCCTGCAACTTGTGCAGATTAGATTAATGGAGTGTGAAAACATCCTCTGATTCCAGCTCCCCGGATGTTAGGATTTGAGGCTTTTCTCTGTTTTTATTTATTTTATATTTTCAAGATTAAATTAAGTGAAAACATATTTCAAGTTTTTATTTGCTCTATTTTTTAAGTAATTACGTCAAATTGAATCATTTGGTAAAACAATAGAAATGCAGTCAGTTTTATTTACTGTGGGAAATAAATATATTTCAGTGCTTCAGAGTTTTATTTAGACTTTCTTCAGTCCAATCAGATTTCTCTATCTGTCTGGTCCACAGACAAAACTTCAGTCCACTCAGGTGTTTGCATATCTCAGTCATGTGTTTGTATTCAGGGCATCCTCTCATGAGGACAGGATACATGACATTTGAGCTTTTCTCTCCCATCATTCCTGTTTCTCTCCATTCCACACCAATGAAACTGTTTCTTAAAGAATCAGAGGAACACCTGTGTTGGGTGTTGTCTTAATTCTAGTAACGAAGGCATCTAGACACTCAGGTAAAACAATTTGCAGAATGTCCTTCAGATAAAAGACATTCGACGACCAAAGTGCACGTTTAGAACAGAGGCCGAGTATACAGTATATTTAAAAAAAATATGTTGTCACTCCCTCTGCAGCCAATAGGATCACACTCCCTGCGGTGTTTTCATTACTGGCAAAGCTGCCGGTTGCGAAACATGAAACAGATTTCAGGCGTGATGAAAGTTGATAAAATAATAAAAACAGTGTGTCTGTCTGTCTTTCTTTAAAGCCTCCCAAGTTCCAGAGAAACAAAGAGGACTTCCCTGCTTCTCTGGGAAAACTACGGCAGCTGATAGAAGCCAAAGTTCACATCCGACAATCCCCCATCGCTGAGCAGGTAAATGACATGAAACATTTTATTATTAAAAGTTATGATTATTATTGTCATTAAGTAAATAAAGAATACATATTTCTTCAGATTTAACCGAAAGGGTAGGTGGAGGTGTGTTTTATTTAACTGGAATCTGAAACTTGACGCCTGCAGTAAAAACAGTTAGAGGATTTAAGTGTCATTTTGTCTTTGCTGACTCGGTTGTATGTTGTATGTTTCTAAAGCATGAATCTTTGCTAGAGGGTACAGGGCTAATTGCCCGACACTGCCTTAACTGCATTCCTACTTAACAGTCTATACACAGTTTGTTTTCATTGGCACTCACTTCATGAGATTCGCTTGATTTCTCTTTCCTTTTTTCTCTGTGGGAATTTGTCCCTTTCTGTTTTAACTGCCCATCATTGTCCTTTTCCTTTCCCTTCTTATTAATTTCAAACTGGAAGAAAATGTGTTAATTTCACCAATCCTGACCTTTTCATTCATCATTTTTCTGAGCTAAAGTCAAATAAAACTCAAGCTGAATGTGCAAAAACTTTGTCCCCTAAAATCTGTCTTCTCAAGCAGCACTTACTGTATTCCCCAAAGTATCCATTTGGTTCATGGAGCATTTCTGGAAATGACCTGAGAGAACACACTCAAGGGAAATGGCTAGCTGATTGCATCGGCTAGTGGCTACCAACAAGAACACCCACAAACAGGGAAATCCTGAGATTAGATTTAGATTAAATTATCACTTGAGCACAGCAGATATGAGTTCATTGCAGTTATTTCTGTTTCAGATTGTGTCGGCTGATAAATGACAAGAAATGAAAGCGCAGATGTCAGAGATACAAACAGTGGTACCACAGTACAGTGTTTGTCCACCAGTGAAAAGATGACTTTTAGTGCAGAGATGTGCTCCTTGAATGTCTTTGCTGTCACCATTCATGTCTGAAAACACAAATATCATTTAGCCACTTGTGAGTGTCAGTGTGGACAGTGAGGACTAAAGATGATATTTATAACAGAGATCAGATTTGACTGCTCATAGTGCCAGTTTGTTTCTCAAACTGAGTCACATGCAGACAGACAGACAGACAGACAGACAGACAGACAGAGAGACAGACAGGCATACGAATGGTAGATGAGGGTGATGGTTATGTTGTGCCAGAATGACTCAGTTGGTCTGTTGTCTTTCAGCCCACAGCCGCTCACTCAAGGACTCAGCCTCGACAAGTTCAGACTTAGAACCTGATTAGACGTCACACACTCTTTCTCTTTCAACTTTATCTCTCCTCGCTGTGTCCTCAAGTGACTCTTTTAGTTTCTCTTCTCGTGTGTCTGTCTCTATTCACCTCCTCTTGTCTGCCTGTGTGAACAGTCTGTTTTTCCCGGACTCTCTCCTCCTTCAGCTGGTGATTCATCACTCTTTTTTTGTTTTACTCAACATGTTGCTATGTCTGACATGGAGACAGCAGGATACTGAGCGCTGAAGTGTGATATGGGTGCATTCTCATATCAGATACCCTCCAGACTAAATATTATATGATGACTTATGAAGCATTTGTCTGCTGTCTTTTTGTTGAACTTTTATTTCTCTCTGAGATTCAGGATGTACGGCCTCCCTTTTGCCTGCAAACAAAGGGAGGATTCCTTCTTTGGATGTGTGGTTCAGAGACATAAGTTTAACTTTAAATACAGCCTAAGCAAAGGCACTGTCTTATATCCCAGAAATGAAAGTGGTCAGCTACAGCAACTTTATTGGATTTGCTCCCTGAATTTGTCCAATGTTGGTTTCTTGACTTCTTCTCTCTATACGTCCTGTCCAGTGAAATGATGGATTTCCCCCCTTTAGATTAGTAGAGGTGCACCTAATAAAATGCTACCCCAGTGCTCATTATACTCCAACAAGATTAAGAATCCACAGCAGGGGTGGCAAACTCATTTTAGTTTAAAATTTAATCTGAGGTAGGCCAGACCAGTAAAACCATTGCATAATAACTTTTAACTAATGACAGTTTTATTGTGAAAATGTTCACAGTTAATAAACCAACCACAGTGCACCAGAGTCATTGGGATATATCCTCTGGAGAGGATGAATTTGATAGCAATCCCCCCATTCTAGCATTACTAAAAACATTTACAATTTGAGAATCATCTCTGTAAATTTGAATAAACTAATCAAACTAGCTAGTTTAGCACATCACATAAGTCAGTGGAACATCGAGCTGCATGCTACTGCTATAGAAGAATATACGCTAATGTATTTGTCTGTCCAGGATTGTCCTGGTTTCAAGCTGTGTGTCCCGAGTCTAGACTGATATCTTTATATAAAATGTTCCAGGTTTCAAAGCAATTATATTGATTCATATAGTAATATAATTGTTTTCATGGACAGTCATCATGTTCTGTCCTACTCATTATTACCTAATTACGCTTCTGAAATCAACAGTAATTATTTTGTGATGTCAATGTGTGTCAATCAGTCAATGTGCAGTTGTTGCAAGCCCTGTAGTCACAGTTTGCGGTTCTTAACAGTTATCTGTCATGCCAAAGAGAAAGTTTGACTTTCTAAAGAGCTCCAGGAGGCGTACTCCTTCTTTCATAAAGTATGTTGCAACAAAAGTGAAAGGTGAAAGGTGCACTCAGTAGGTGTTCTAAGTCCTGCAATAATAGCCCTCTGATGAAAATACATACATGTGAATAATATTTGCAAATTGCCTGCTCACTAACGTAGCATTGGTCGAGCCAGAAAAGTTTTGTTGCATCCCTTTCCAAAAAAATGTGTGCCTAGTCAGTGTGAGACATGAACAGACTGTTTACTTGCTATGTAGCGGGCTTCTTTAGCAAAGACACCGACACTCATGTTAACATGCTAACTTACTGTGATTAATAGCAGACAAAAGTACTGGGCAGCTTTTAACAGACTGAAATCATGTTTTCATTAATCATGGATCATGGTCAGCAGACCTCCAACATGGCTGCCAGAGGGCTCGTTACAAAGCCCTGCTAACCTCTCTGCCTGCTCTTGTGATCAGGGTTTGGTGTGTGAGGACAACGCAGGGAGAGGAGGATTGTGGAGGTTTGCCTTAGTGAGTGAGGAGCTGACCTTTCACCTCCAGCAGCTGCAGAGGCAGACAGAGCAGGAGCTCAGCAACATACAAACACAGTGAGTCAATGATGTGCTATGCGCTTGGGACAAGGAAGCTACTGTGTACTGTATGTGAGAGAGCACACAGAGCCTTCATGTCTTTGTATCAGTATGTGCTCTCCTCACACGAACACTTCAGCAGGGTGGATGTTTGTGGCTGATTAGTTTCTTGCTCATAACTCAACACCGATGCACATTACTCCTATTATTAATATTCTAATAGTATTAAATACTCTCTTAAAACTTGAGTTAGTTATTCTGTTACTACTCCCCAAACTGCAAAATGATCGTATATGATCCTAAGAAACGCCGAAACTCTGACAGTCAACATGCATGTTTCAGATCATGTGAAGTTGCTTGTAACTCAGAGTGTATATTTGATTCTTACTTAATTATGAATATCAATTCAATAAGCAGGGTACAGTCAGAGTAATATTAACATCCAAAATTAAACACACTAATCACTGTTTCTCAAGTTTTTAGTCTCTCTTCTTCATCCTAGCACTTCTCATTGAACAGTATGCTCTATATTCCTAAAAATATAAATATATAAACAAATGTTGCACGTTGGTAAAATCCATTTTCCTCAAACTGGACTCTCCTCTGTGTAAATCAGGTCCATGTTCTGTAGTGTCTGAACATGTGAGTAGGAGGCAGCTCCATGTTGGTTTGTGGGGTTTTGTCACAGAGCTGAAACACGAATGTGGGAGTTTCACTGTATCTCATAACACCAGCAGGTTCTGCTCGGCTGGAGAAAACAACAGGATCCTGCCTGCCTCTGTGCGTGTGTGTGCGTGCGTGCGTGTGTGTGCGTGTGTGTGCGTGTGTGTGTGTGTGTGTGTGTGTGTGTGTGTGTGTGTGTGTGTGTGTGTGTGTGTGTGTGTGTGTGTGTGTGTGTGGCTGAGAGTCAGAGACTGAAAATGAAAGTGAGTTGTTCTTTCATGCATTTGTTGCCTTGTGTTCATGTTTACTCTTGGTTATCTATCTTTATGAGGACCAAATTGAGACTTTGGCTTCAGATTGTTCCCTGTACACGAGTGACTGTTGCTCCCTAATCTATTTTTTATCTTAATTTATATATCATGTCTCGCATGAATCAATCATGCAGACTGTCACTATACATCACTTCTTTGCGTTAAGTGGAGACATTCATATGTCACCATCGTATCAGCGTCATTACAGTGCATTACAGGCCATCATGCTAAACTTGTGTACATCGATGCTACTGCAGCATCACTGGTGCTGTATACAGATACACACCTCACTGCGCTCTCTGTCCTCCCGTTTGGAAGGGAAAAAAAGTTTACTCTCTGCAGTGTTTTTAATTGGAGTTGCTAAAAGATGTGACGTCTGTCTTTGTTTTCTGAGCCATTCTGCTTCATCTGTTTTTAAATGTTTAAAAAAGACCGATATGACCTTCTGACAAAAAGTGCAGAAATGGTCTAAATCTAGTTTTTCGAAACATTGTACAGAGGGAATCTTTGGTAATGTTAGCTAAGTGATTTTTTAAAAAACTTGCCAGTCTTAATTCAAATACAGTGCATGTTAACCTAGCAGCGTCTGAAGCCCCCCTTAACTAAAATGAAGCCTATGCCAAAAACTGCAGTTCCTCAAACGTCCACTTGAGGCTGGCTACAGAAGGACTCAATCTCCATAAGTCCCCATGTCAAAATGTCCAACTTCACAGCAGAAATAGACATGTTTACAGCCTGGTACAAAAAACAGTTTTGGTCTCTAAAGATAATTTCCCCTGTACTGTACTGAGGGTGAATTTATATAGAACTCACCTGTTCAAATGATATTAAAGCTCGAAGTTAAGAAACAAGACACGACAACTGTTCTGGCAGACTAATTTGTATTAACCGTCTCCCAGCCTTAAAGGTTTACCACTGCCTTCACTTTAAAATACATTTAATGTGAAGCACATGCAGGGAAAATGGTAGTATTCGCTTGAGCTCTATGCATGAACATTTGCTCACCACAGCAGATGAGCGGAACAGAACAGAAAACTGTATTTAACGTTCGCTTACAGCTCACAGATGCTATGGCCATCTATTTTTTTTTTTTTTTACTCCATCAGGCTGGTGAAGGAGTAAAAGTATCTAAAAAGTTAGTCACTGTTTGAAGTTCATTTTTTTCTTCTTATTTTAACTGAGAAAGTGAGACTTCCTGTTGAATTTTCAGATTTTGTTACCACTTGTGCTGCGTTGACAGTAAACGTTCAGATGGTAGTAGGTGGCTGCCGCCTCACCCTGTTCGCTCGTACTCTCTGTACTCCTGCCATGACGAGCAGTTTGGCAGAACAACACTTCAACTGGTCTCACTTCTGTCAGACAAGACAAGCTAAAACACATCTCAGGATTCAAGGTGTGCCAACAGAGACACACACACACACGCACACATTATTCTGTGGATATTCCAGGAAATCTCATTTCTTCTGTAACACTGGTTCTCATCGCCAAGATTGCCTCCCGTCACAACTTGGATCAAAGGCTTAATGGTTGGAGATATCTTTCTTTCCTAATAAAAACTCTTACATGTCCCCATCATGTTGCCCTGCCCACTTCTCATATCCACTTACTGGAAGAAGAAGACGTCACCCTGCTTTCATTTTACAGGGGTTTTCCTCCGCTTAAGGGAGGCTTATGTGGTAATGTCAGCGCCGAGGCAGGGTTGGATTCTTATGTAGGAAAAGAGGATAGAGCTTCCACTCTGGAGCGGAGATAAGGCCATTCTTTTGGGGTTTTTTTATTTCTTAAGTGGACGTTAACAAGCTGCAGGAATCAAGCAGCTTTCATGCTAAAAGTTTATTTAAAACTCTGCTTTAGTTAAGTTTCTCTGTCGAGGTGATAATGAGTCCTTTTAAATAGTTTCCGTCCTCTGACAAGAAAACTGTGCTCTTAGAAGTGAGAGGATAATCCTAACCAAGTGTTCACCTTCACAGCTTGACGGCAAAGCTAAAGCAGTCTTTAATGGTGTTTGGTAGCAAAGTTTTCACCACCAGACACCAAGCAGGGTGGACAAAGAGCCTATGTGAGCATTACCAAAGCTGCTAACTAAACAGACTACATTAGAACGTGAACTTACAGTCAGGTATGTCTGGGGCCATGTTTGTCGTGATTGACTGCTGTCTCGATGCATCACACTTACCTGTGCTGTTTATTATTTGCTCATCCTACCTTAGCTTCACCCGAGCTTGGCTAACATTTGTTTTCCGGCTCCAGTCCAGCTTAATGTGTCGCATTCAGATAAAATGAGGGAGGATGAAGGAGATTTGTTTCCTCTTTCAGTCACCAAGCTTCTTGTGATTCTCCAGACTTGTTTCTTTGAACTGAAAACAAATTGTCCATGTACAGAAATGACACTAAAACATTTTGAACTCCTCCTGTCATCATGGCCGACGTTCCTTTCATGTTCATCTTCCTGCTTTCTAAGAAACTATTTTATAAACATACTTTCATTATACTTTTTTTTTATTAACACAACCTGCCCTGTTGAAGTGCCTTTGACTTTTGACCTTCCAGTATAAAGCTGCAACAGTGAACTAAAAAAAAATGTTTTAAATGTACAAATTTGTTAGAGACAAGACATTTTAAAGCATCAATCCACATTAATGCAAGAAAAAAAAATCTGGTGAAACATGAAGAATAATAGTTTGGTTTCATGTTCTGCTACTCATGCCTACAGATTTGATAGGGACTATTTTTTTCAGTAAAAAAGTAGTACAAATGTTCTGTGTGTTATCTGAAGTAACACGGACACTGTTTCTTGTTCACTGATCTGCCTTTACTTGATTAATGGTTCTTGTGTTATTGATAAAACTGTAGAAAATATGTGAAGTGACCCTTTTATGAGGAGCATGCAGATGTGAGAACAGTAGCAGAACGCCACAAACCACAACTAAAACAGATACTTTATTTTGATTTTGATAAATTCTGATGTTCTCCCATAGAAGTTTAATGACATATCTCAAAACAAACCTGAAGTCCTGCTCAAAACAACAAGACTTCCTTCTTCCTTCATTATCTGCAACAGTGCATGATGGAAAGGAAGCTCTCTCATTCACTCAGCAGTGCAAACCAACCCAGCAGCATGCGGTGGAGGAAAAAGAAGCCTGATTGTGATGGATTATGTGTTGTTTGGTGGTATTTTCCCATAGATAGACAGAACGAGTCTTTACTCTGGTTATGCAAGGAGACTTCAGCTTGTTGCCAAGACTAACAGGCAGACTGGCAGTTTGGAGAACAGCCAGCCGAACTCCGTCAACCCTCCCCTCGTGTTCTTTTTCCTCTTCTCTGAAGGATAGTCTGTTCACTCCTCTTCAAAACTTTAAATTCCTCAGATATCGAACACGAAATCGATCAACGAAGTGGAAAAGCTCAAACGCCTCACTGATTTATCCTCTTAAATATTTAGACCCTTTTTATCCAGAGACAAAAAAAAAATCTGAATTTCCAACAGCACAAAGGTCAGACGTCACAATGACCTGAAAATTGAGGAGGATAGGAGGAGGAGGAGGAAATATGTGTACAGGGAAATAATTAATGTTGCCTTTTTCCTGAAGAACCTGCTACTGAGGTGCCTCTGAGCAATGCACTCAAACTTTAAACTGCTGCTGAAGTGATTAGAGGCTGCCAGCAGCAAATACAGATTTAAATTAAAGAAGTTAAAGTCATTTGAGCACCAAAGTTCACCTTAGAAACAAAGTAAATGAAAATAACAAACAAGGTCAACTTAGTGGATTTTACCATAGCTTTCAACCACATCTCATTGTCTTCATCAGTGGATGGAAATTTACTTGTTACAGCAGCTCTACACTGCAAAAAAAAAGTAGATTTTACAGTGAAAAACTGCCAAACCATGACAGTAAAAGACGGTAAAAAATGTCATGAAATATGACTGTGTTTTATTGTATACAGTAAAACACAGTCATATTTCAAAACCTTTATTTAAACCCTTCAAGGGGATTTATATAGAATAAAGTATTTTATATTAGAGACTGTTAAGTGTACAGTAAAACACTGTAATGTTCAATGACACATTTTACAGCCTTTTGCTGTCATGGTTCGGCAATTCTTCACTGTAAAATCTAGAGACATTTTAAAATATGGAATAAAACATCAACCTTAAACGTGAAATCAACAGTACTAATATCCTTTTACAGTAATATCGTATTATATAGTATTTATTACGGTAAAATTCTGGCAACCACAGCTGCCAGGTTTTTACCATAAAAACAATTTTCTTTCTTTCTCTCTACTGTTTCTTTGTTTGTGTTTGTTCATTTATTTCTTTTGTCACATTCTTTTTATTTTCTTTATCTTTCTCGTTTCATTTTCAGACCTGTTTTTTATCGTTTCTCTTGTTTACATTTTTGTTCCACTTTTTTTATTCCCTGCCTTTCACTTTCTTTCTGCCTCTTCGATTTGTTCATTTCTCTCTCCGTCTTTCAGGGTTGTGTAATCAAACAAAGCTAAACATGGTTTCTCCCTTCCTCGAGCAATTCTTCATCATATCTGTCTCTCCTCCTCTCACCCTGTCAAAACATTTTTACATTCCTCTCATCCTTTTTTTCCCCTCCTTTCACGTGTTCTTTTTTCAAGATGTTTGTCTTATTTTCCTCCCTTTCCCCTTAGCTGTTTGTCATTTTCCTTTCTGCTCTTTCTCATCCCTTCTACTCATTTGTCTAAATATCTCTACATCACTCCTCCTCTTCACCTCATTCTATATTTCTTCATTTTTCAGAAGAGCTTTTTATTCTTAATTCTGTAGCTGACGAGTATTTTCATGAATCATTTCAGGACTGAAACTACATATACAGACAGATTTACTTTATTGCCAATACACACGTAAAGAATTTTAACACAAACAATATGAAGCAGGAGATTCATTAACATGTGTGTTCATTTACATACAGGTCTGTAGCATAACCTCTGTCCATGATAGGAATGCTTTGTGGAGTTTTATTCATCAAAATGGATCCTTTCTGCTAAAAATACACACACGGCAGATCCATCCTGTGTAACCTCGACACGGTGAAAATTACATATGTGACAGGCTGCAAGTGGTGAGATACATTAATGTAAAAAAATAAATAAATAAATAACACCCACACATTTTTCACCTGCAATTATGGAAAGTGAAATGTGTTTGTCACATACATTCAAGCAATTATGGAGCCCTATTCACGCTTTTCTGTACGTAAGCACCTAATCAGAACACACTGACAGCTGGCAGAGTGTGTGTGTGTGTGTGTGTGTGTGTGTGTGTGTGTGTGTGTAAATTTCAAATTGTCAACAACACACACACACACACACACACACACACACACACACACACACACACACACACACACACACACACACACAACACACAGATATTCATTGGTAATTACTGTCTTTTCACACCGATGGATGATGTTCTTCGTCGCTCATCACACATACACACACACACAGTGTTTTAATGAAGCCACTTGATTGGCTAAGATCATTTTGACTGACAGGTGACACAGTAGTTCATTTGCATGAAGCTTCAAAGTCTTGAAATCTCCTTGAGAGTCCTCTCAAGATGTTAATTTCTTCTAAACATTCAACTGAAGGATCGCACCACAAACAAGTTTTCTCCAAGAGAACCAGCAGTCGAACCTGGAATCTTCAGTCATGTTATTTATTATACAGGTAATGTAAAACAGACGCAACAGCCCCAAAATGCACTAAAACAAAAAACAAAAAAACAAAAACATTTTTCTGAGAATTTTCCCTCGAGGATATTGGCTAAATTTCTGCAAATCTTATTCTTTTTATTTCTTATTAAAACCTCCTGTATAAAAAAACATGTATTAAGATGCTTCAGGCAACTATAACTTTTATTTTGAAGAGCAATAATGAAGAACAAAGGTTCATAATAGCTCTTTCAATACGGCTGAGATCAAATGCTATTATGCTTTGACAGAACATTATGTTATGTGTCATGTGATAGTAATTTGACGCTGACACCAGTGTTCAGCCATGATTCAGTATTGTTCAGAGGATTTCAGCAAAATCATAACAAACAATTTTGCCATGTCCATTTTGGGAATCATCCATATTGATGTTGCGATAAAGAAGTTCCTCATTTATAGTTAGAAGAAGACATTTTTTTTTTTTTCACATTGAACCAAAGAAACAAACACAAATAAATTGCAAGCTAAATAATATATAATAAATAATTAATACTGAGTGCAAAAATTGAATAGTTCTTGAGTATCAAAATGATCAAAAATCTCCGTTGAATGTTGGCTTTCTGCGGTGAAATATTTCCTAAAACGATATCATTTTGAAACCACTATGACACATTTTAAAAGTTCAGACAGCGATCAGTCGTGAACACACAGCTGGAAACACAGACAGAGGCACTGTAACACAGCCTTTTATAGCAGAAAATTAAAGACATATTACAATATTATAATAATGATAAAAGTCCTCTTAAAATTGATGTTATACTGAAATATTTATTTGTTTGAATTGACATTTATTTATATAACGACTGCATGCGTAAACCTGCAGCACAGATTATCTAATATTTGTCGTCATCAGACATTTTCTTCTTCAGTATTTCAGATCCGCTCTGTTTGTTCTAGTAAATCAGAGATCGTCATCATCTTTTCGGTTCACCTCAGCTTCCTGTCCTTCTCACAACACTTATATAGTTATATATAATTATATATATTTATACCACACACACACACACACACACACACACACACACACACACACACACACACACACTGGAGTCAGTGGGCCTCCTTGAAAACCTCATTAACAGGATGTTAATATATTTCCCAGAGGGCCTTTGTGTCTTTGTGTCGTTGTTTGCGTCGTTTCCATTAATTTGTCTTTTCTCTACATGTGGATGTCACTCCTTCAGTCAGTTCATCAAAGACCTCCCCTCAGATGAGCCTCCTCGTCTTCCTCACAAACAAAACACTTCTCTGCCTCTCATCACCTGCTGTCCCAACACTCTGCCACAGAGGCTTAGTGCCTCCCAGTGGACACATTGTCACCTACACTCTGCTGCCATTTCTGCCTCTCTAGAACTACTAGAACTATCACTGCTGCATTTACTCTCATTATTACACAACTGTTCAAAGGAGCTTCTACACTGCTGTTACTGTCACAACTATTACCAGTCTAGTTACAGCTGCTCTTACTGTTTCTGCTACTACAGTACAGATGCAAACTGCAACTAGTGTTACAACTACAGTACTGATGCCACTACTACAAATAGTAGTACTCCAGCTTATACAACTAATACTATTGTTTTTTCTACTGCTGCTACAACTTGTATTGTACTGCTACCACTACTTCACACTGCTACATTGACGAACAGTGTACACAAGTACAGCAATACTACTGCAACTACTGCTACTACTACTGCATTGATGCTCCTAGTACTATTACTAGTACTTGCTGGCTCCTACCACTGCTATTTGTTGTACTACTTGCAATGCTAATACTAAAACTACCACCATGACACTCTTGCTACCACTAGTACTTCTAGTGGTACTTCTAAAATTAGTCTGCTACACAGACTAATATCAGTACTGTATTTTGCGCTACTACTACAAGTAGTACTGGTACCACAACAACAGCTATTACTGCTGCTGTAGAATTACAGTAGCTATTACAACTACAACTGCTACACTACAGCCAGTAACATTATTGCTGCTAGTAAAACACATCCGTACTCTTGCTGTTACTCTATACTTTATACTATAGTTTTACAGTAGGTAACAGTGAATGATAGGATGTAATCCAGATGTAAACAGCAGTACATGGTGATGTGACTCGTGACTTTTTGAATGTTTGGCTGCTGTAAACAGGGAACTTCAATCCTGCATCAGCTGTTCGACTCTGTGTGTATCTATGAAAACACAGCCGTGTTTGTTCAAGGAAGGAACAGTTTCATGTTAAAGAGTGTTACAGGAGCCCGCAGGTTAGTCAGGAATATTTGATGTGGGAAAGTAGGCAGGAGGAGCGCTTGAGGGATCAGAGAGTGAGACCAGAGGGTTGATGGTTCCAATCCAAAGATCATGAACGTTTATACCTACTCCTGAAAAAAAAAGCAAATGATAAGCTGGTTCAGTCGTTTATGCTCTGTCTATCATCAGTGTTGTCTCAGGCAAATCTCTCAGCTGCGAGAACACAAACAGAACAGAGAGATACGTCCTGGCCTGCTCTTTTCACTGAATGCAGGAGCTGAAAGTGTAGAAACCAGCAGCACCTGAGGAATAAAAGCTCCCTTTGTGAGCTTTCACAACAAAACAGCATATGCTCCATGTTAGCTTGTTTACGCTGTCTTTATATTAATGTGTGTTTTTATGAACCAAGGAAAAGTTCATAGCAGACTTCTTTTCATCTTAATGTGTGCATTAAGGACTCCTAAAAACTCCTAAAAATCTGTCCAAAAGTGTAAATTAAAAAGGTTGGCTGGAAATGTCTCAAAATTATTGAATGTATTTAACATTATCAACCTCTTAGTCCTCTCATGTTGCAGTTTTCAATGAATAAACGGTCTGAATCCCATGAATCAGCAAATCACCAAAATTCAGCCCACTAATTTATCATACTGTAATTAATCAGAACAAAAATGAAAATGAGCAAAGATGAAATGGGAAATGATTTAAAATATATATATTATTATATTGGAAATGTAGATTTTAGGTCATTGGCTAGCATTATGTATTTTGTATATTAGGTTTTAGCTGTCAAACCCAACACAGTGTGAACTTTAATTAAAGAGCTCAGCTTGGAGTGTGGGTGCACTTTGTAAACTCAAGTTTTTTTTGTATCTGTGTGTTGTCAGTCTCTCTCAGATTGAAGGTCGTCGTCATCTGCTGACCACTGAGCTTTGGGATCTTCAGGAGAAGAAGAAACAAACTGAACAAGAAGTGAAGAGGAACTCCAGCCTTCAGACGTCCATTGTGAGTAATGTCATACACACTGATCACAAAGAAAACAAAAAGAAAATGTTGTCGTGTCAAAAAGTAAAAAAATAACTCTCTCAAAATGTGATATTTGGTTATACTATTGCTAATGTTACAGAGATACTGTACACTGCATTATGATGATATATAGTCAATATTAAACTACTGTTACTACTGATAATAACAATAATTTTGATAATAATAATAGTAACCTTAACCTTTCTTAACAAGGTTATAAAGTACAAAGTAAATTCTGGAGTAAATCATGTATGCAGGAAAATCAGCCAATCAGACCAGCTCCTAATCAATCCATTAGTAAACCCGTCGTCCATTATTTTCCTCCCCAGTTTCAGCTGTGTGCTTGTCGTGAGCTTCAAGCCTCCATCACCGAGCGTTCGCTCCAGTCAGAGAGGCTGGTGTTCCAAGAGGAGGCACTGAGCACGCTCCATAACCTACTGACCCAAGACCTGCAGAGGTACAAGGAAGAGACACAGAGACTGACCTGTTTCAGACAGAAAATACTCAGGTACAATCCCACAGATACCATACTCCACATCCTGTTCAGAAAATAACCGTCGGGAACTGATTACTTTAAACGATTCAAGTGTTCGGTGGAGTTGAGTTTAGTTTTGCTTGGTAAAGTGCTTGGAGTAAAATGATTTGTTTAGTTGAAATGACTTTCCCATCTAAAGGTAATAATTGCTGAAACATTTCACTTTATACTTTTCCTTCAGGTCAGACAGAAAGGAAACATTCACCAGCGGACAGCGTGAGCACAGCATGCAGGGAAAGAACGAGACAGAACAACAGAACAACATGGTACAGTTCAACTCCTCTCTACTCTGTTGTCTCTCCTCAGTTAAGGTTGTTCTCAGAGTTTTGTTCTGCTTTCTCGATCTTGGCACCGTCCAACCTAAAAAAATCAGCTAAAGCTCCAAACACAGAAGATCTTTCAGTCTTTGTAAAATCACCCAATCAGAATGCACTTTGGGTAAAAATAGAAGGATTAACCTGATTGGTCCAGGGATAATCACACTCTATATGAAATGGTCTCATGTTGTATTTACCTGATAAAGGTGAGAACTTTGCATTTCTCGCTGCAGGTGTTGAAATTGTGCAGAAGGACATTTTGTTCTCTGTTATCTTTATCTGGAATCCATATCTTATCTGTGACATAACTGATAACTGATATCTGCAAACACAGCTCATTAAGTGGACATTGATACAGATAAAGCCTTCATAATGTGTCCCACCCAGCATTTTCTCACAGTCATGGTAGTTAAAATATCCAACAAGCAGAGATCAGGGTGACTTCTTGGTCTGTGGATCTTGTATGATCTCACTATGGCTGGTGATGGTCTGAGAGGTGACTTCAAGCAGACTGGTCCTCTAGTTGGGCAACTGAGATCTCTGGTCATAATTAAATGAAAGTTTTATGCAACCTTTCTGGTCGTTGCACAATGCTCTTCATGTTCCATCCATTTATATGGAGGACAGTGGTGTAACGCTGCTGCAGTCAGACTGCAGCTCTTTTGCGGAGGATTTAGACTTGACGTTCAGGATTTTCTTCCTTCCCTCACACAACAGACAAAGTGAAAGAACTTTGGTAAAGAAGTTGCATTTAAGAAGTCAAATTGAAGCATCATAAATAGAATTTTTACACAATGTTTTGGGAACTTCACAATTTGCTAATTTAACTCTGGCTCGCGAGCATACCAAACCAATAGCCCATAAATAAATATTAATCAGTTGCGGTTCCAGATCGTTCCAGTAGTAAAATATATATGTTTGATGACATGACCAATCAGAGCCTCAGATGGAAGTTTGAAATCTAATTTCTCTTTGATTAAGTAATAAAATTAGTTTCTGAAGTAACAAATGGGACCTGTAGGTTACAGAATCCTGCTTCATTTTATTTCTACATCATCTAAACCAGCAACAAACAATATCTGCGTAAATCTCTCACATAGTTTCATAAACCTGAACTTTTAGGATAAAAATATGCAGAATTAGCTGCATAAAAATTACATTTTTGGGATTTAAACTGAATCTAAATATTTTGTTGAACAGGGTGAAGTTCAGGATACAGTACATTAGATGACAACCAACAAAGCACAAATGAAACACAAAAAGAAAGTCTCAGTGCAGTTCTGTTGAGGTGTCACTGTGTCTTTGTCTGCATGTGTGTGTGTGTGTGTGTGTGTGTGTGTGTGTGTGTGTGTGTGTGTGTATGTGTGTATGTGTATGTGTGTGTGTGTGTGTATGTGTGTGTGTGTGTGTGTGTGTGTGTGTGTGTGTGTGTGTGCGCGCGCGTGCGTGTGTCTGGCATTGGTCCAGCTGTTGTCAGTCTTTCTCAGACAGTCAGAGTGGAGACAGAGGAAACATCTGCCTGCTCATCTGGCTCTGTCTGTCACACACACAGATGCAGACCTAAACACACACACACATACACACACACACACACACACACACACTCTTTTAGCATCTTTTCCCTAAAAACAAACAAAAAAAAAACAACAACCTCATAATAGACTGACACGGTTGTGACAGGAAACGATGAGGGAAGAAACCTGGTTTGGAGTCTTATTATAACAGGAAACCTGTCAAAGTGTCATCACAGTTTAACTCGTGAAGCTTAAACACAAACAGCCGACAGGCCGGCTGCCAACGCACTGCATCTCCTGCACAGAAATACAGCATGCATCCAGCTTGTGGTTCTCAGAAAACACCTGATTATTCAGGAGAAATTAAAAGTTCCAAAAAAATCATGTGAGTAGATTCTCAAAGGGGGCATTTCATAGTTTGCTTCTTCACATTTAACAGATGAATTCATTCGGTGTCAGTTCGGATTAATTTCAGTGGATACTGCGGATAATTAAGAATCAACACATCCGTTTCAATCCTCCAGTGTAATCTTCTGTTGAGAATATTTTCATGAAAAGCACACTAAATGTCACTTTTACACACTCTTATTGCACCATAAGAGTCTTAATGACAAAGAAGTCTGTTAATTTAGAAAGAACCAGAGTCCTGCCAGTGCTGTGTTTTGCAATCGACAGATCTTCATCACGTAATATCAGTCTCACAATAAGTCCTTATAAGTGCCTGACCCATATGAGAGTCTTTGAATCACCTTCATGGTTAAAAGAAAAAAGAAAATGCTTTGTATTTAACAGCAACACACATTGGCAGCATATGACACATCCTTTGTTGTCCACTGGCACTTGGCATACATCAACACTTGACCGTTATTTCCAAATTTCAGTGCAATTTTATCACAATCACTACCAGTTCCTCAACATCTTATGGTTTGGAACGGCCCGCTTGAACGTCTCTATCACTTGTCAGTGCCTTCCAAAATGGTCACAAATTACATTACAAAAGTGAAAGAATTTTCTGATTTGACAATGTTATTCAGGACAAAACACAAACACCCTCCCTTTTTCCCCATTTGCTCGTTTAGTCAAAAGTAGTAGAACGTTAGAGTCACACTTTATTGTCCTTTCTGTTTGAGAACAGCGTACAGAAACATATTGTTCAGCCCGTCGTCTCACGCTTCGTCCTGCCAATCTCGATGAACCACTCAGTGACCTCAAAGGTTCAGTAACCTTTTTATCAGATTATTTGTGGTTAATCTGTCAGAAAATGAGCCAGGATTTGTATAATCACACATCATTTTGATTAGATATAAATCTAATAGATTTAGATTATATTTAATAAAGAGGTTTTTGTAGATTCAGTGATCGAGCCTGGAAGGACTTAGAGGAAAAGCTTCGGCCGCATCTAGAGCTTCACGCAGAACGTTTAAAAGTAAGATAAGACTGTTGTGAAAGGAGTAAAAATATTAAAAAATAGGATGTTCCCCCAAATGAAAATCTGTGGAAAAAGTAATGATCTTGTACCACTGTATTTCTATTTCACAAATGTTTTTACATTCAGTTCTGAAGCTTATTCTGAACTCTGCTGTCTGTTGACTTTTACAACCTCCTGCACCAAGCTAAGACTCACATTTCATATTTCAGGAGGTTCATATAGACTCAATATGTTCTCTTCAGTTATTAATACTATAGTAGTAGACTATAATTACAGTATAAGAACAGGTATGTGTGTTTGTGGTAAAGCTTTGTGTTACGATAAACTATCCCAACGCTTTCAATAATTATCAGCAACATAAAAAATTCTCCCACACCTAAAAAAAAAAAAAAAAGAAAGAAAGAAAAAAACAATTGTATGAAGGTAGGACACAGCTGCGCTCAGTCATCAGATGAGGACGTCCGAGGTGTAAAAGATCAGTCTGGGATACGTGTAACGCAATGTTAATATTTCAAATCTAAAATCTAAAAACTGTCCTATTCTTATTTGTTTTTACTTGCATGTGCTAATTATGAGTCATTATTGATTTAACTCATTTGTAAGATAGAAATTAAAATGACTATGCGGTATGATTAATAATCGATAAAGTAATTGGTCTACTTTACAATCTATCAACATTTTCAAATGCCCAACATGATGTCTTCAATTTTTCTTTGTCTGACCAACAAATATATCCCACAGTGTCACATAAGACAAACACAAGCAGTGAATGCACACAAGTGAGAAGCTGGGATCAGACCATTTTTGGCATTTTTTGCTAGTGATGATTTTTTTCAGCTCTACATGATCTATGTTTATGTTTTGCTGTGTGTAGCTTTTAAAAATGATACACTATTTCAGACCAGATTTGAACAGTTTCCACTGTTGCTTTATGCTTAAAACCTTCCACCCACAACATACACCCTTTCTAAACTGTTATTAATTTCCCGTGTTTAACATATCACTAATAGATTTTTCACATTTGATACTCAAATAAAATGAACCCACACATCTGAGCTCATTTTTGTTATTGGCACATCAAGAGAAGGGATCAGTTTGACCAGATTTCATCCTGATTTGTAACAAATATTCCTGCCGAAGGAATAATTGTGGCCTGAGCAAAGTGTGAAAACAGGCAGGACAGAGTGCCCGTTGGTTGATTAATATCTGTTAATTACAGCAATGGAGAGAGGGGGAGGGGAGGGGGAGGGGGGGGAGGGGCAACAACAACTACACAGGAACATATTGCCAAGCAGATTGCCTCGGGCCAAACTTAGCTCGACGTTTTGCTCTCCGCGAGAGACGTACGTGTCCAACACAAGACTGCTGCCACTAATTGGTTATTTATTTTATTTTTTATTGTGCCATTGTTTTCTCTCTCTGCACTACTGACAGTTTTGCTTTGGTGTAGCTTCAAGTGCATCTGCCGGTTTACACCTGTGTCACCGACAACTTGGACAACAGTTCATTTTTCTTTAAGCGTTTGATGTTGAGGTGATTCATGTCTCACAGTAATAACTCTGAGTGTGTGTGTGTGTGTGTGTGTGTGTGTGTGTGTGTGTGTGTGTGTGTGTGTAGACTGCGGGAGCAGAAAGTGAAGAAAAGTGAAATGTGAAGTGAGAAAAGTTGTGAGCGCTGAGGGTAAAAGTCATGTTTGTGAGACTCAGTGAGAAGTTGAATCACACACACACACACACACACACACACACACACACACACACACACACACGTATACATACACGTACATGTTACATTGGCAGGCACTACATGCACAAAGAGACTCAAAAACAATCTAAAGAGAGAAAACAACCTAAAATAACCACAAAAATAAGCACTATGAACACAACCCAAAGAGACTGAAAGATGCTAGAACACAATCATGAAAAGCTATGAAACCAAACTGAAAAGCTAGAAAACTACCTAAAGACGCTAGATAACACTGAGAAGAAGCTTAAAGTACACCAGAAGAAGCTTGAAAATAAAAAGACAAAGCATGAAAAGCTACAACACAGACCAAAGAAAGTAGAAGGACAGTAGCAAACGTTTCGAGGGAGCTTAAAAAATAACCATGAAAATCTAGAAAGCAAACATTTCCTCCCTTGTGTCCTCAGAGGACCCGGTTCCCGTCCCTTGTGACTGAGTTGCTGCTGTCACTGTGAGATGTTTATTATGCTAAAATGGACCAAAAGAAGTTTGTCTCCGTCATCATTCTAAAACCTGTTACTGTAGAAGCTGACAAACACAGAAATAATGAAAAAATGCTAAAAATGGGTTAGCTTTGGCAGGTTTGGTCCTGACAGTTGATCAAATTGATTGTTTCCAACTGGAAAAGTTCTCGTACTTTCTATTGTTTGGTGTGCAGATGGCCGAAAGCTGAATCTATGTGTGATCTCTGAGTAAACCAGCCTGTCTATCAAAGAAATCCATGCAAGATCCCACAAACATTTCCAACACCTTCCACACCAAATTAGATTTTTCTTTGTATAATATTGAGGAGATGGAGCCACGACTGTGCGCAGTTAAAGAGGCGCTGCATTGATTTCACAAATCCAGATTAATTTTCTCGTCAGGAGGAGCACTCGAAAGTCTGCAAACAGTTATATAAAGTCTTCTGAGAAAATGACCCCAATGATGTCACAGTGATGTCATTAGGGTTACCAGCTTGGGCCGACAGGGCGAATCTAATAAAAACAAAGTTGCATTTTGGGAAATGTAGGATAAAGGGTTTTTGAAGCTAGAGATACCCCGACTAAAATGAGTGACGTACCCCTTTAATAGATGTTATGGATAAATCTAAGGTTTCATTTCAAAATGTCCAGATTTTTATGTTGTATTGCTCAAAATTATCAATTGATAATTCAAAAGTAAAGATTTTCCTCACCTAAAAAAAAAACAGGTGTTTACATCTGTCATGACAGGTTTTTAATAGATCATATCAGAAGTGGTGTTTCAAGAACTTGAACTGACATTCTTTTTTTGCTCACTGCCTCTGAAGAACTTTAATTCTAGGGGAAAAACCCCGAACAGTGCCCAGCACCAAACATCAGTGAGTCATTCACTGTATTTCCCAGGATGCACTGCTGTCATATCTGGGTCAGATGGTGTTCAGCTCCACGCCATATGTCTGTACTGTAGTGAGACCACAGGGAATGGAGGACCAATGTGTGTGTGTGTGTGTGTGTGTGTGTGTGTGTGTGTGTGTGTGTGTGTGTGTGTGTGTGTGTGTGTGTGTGTGTGTGTGTGTGTGTCCGTCCAGGACTTTGGGGAATATGGATCTGGTTTTCCTGAATGAAGCTCTGCCTGTCTGCCTGTCTGCCTGTCTATCTGTCTGCCTGTCTGTCTGTCTGTGTGATTGCTCTGTTTTGTTGATCGTTAATTTAAATTTTGATTTCTTGCAGAGGCTTAAAAGGTTAGGAGAATAAAAAGAAAAATCATTTTCCTTATTTGAGGCTGCGCTGCCAAGAACCATGACAGCAGTGAGGGTTTGTTCAAACAGCTTAACAGCAATAATTACTTTAATAAAACTCTTAAGGACAAGTTCAGGGTAGATCGCTGTCAGATCAGCAAGTACTCATAGGGGTTGTTTGCACCAACAAATTAGTAACATTGATGTCAAACTCATCACAATAAATGTACTGTACATAAGGACAGTACATTTCTGTGTCCCTGTCTCCTCAGTCCACGAGTCCAAACTGAGCTAACAGAGCAAAAATACTAAAATTAAAAATCATCAGCTCAAAGGTAATCCCACCACGGCCTGTAAACATTTTAATACCGTGGTGATTAGCAGTGATCCTATACCCCAGACACCCACCCACCCCTCTCAGTCCTCCGAGGCCGCAGCTCCTCTTCCACCCCAGCCTCGGCTCACTGTCCCTGGGGGAGTCGACCAGGCGAGTCCCTGGATTAAGGCCACTCTGTGCTTTGGACCCTTGAGCTCCGAAAGTTAAACCCCTGGACGCTCGCCACTTCATTTCTCTAAGTGGCATCAGCCTCCTTGTTATGATTGTTAATTAAAGTTGGATTTAATCAAGTGGCTTTTTGGCAAAAAACAAAAAATGCTGCCATTTTATGTGTGCGAGTTGAGTGGGGTTTTGAATTTTGGAGTCTCTGTTTTTATATATATATATATATATATATATATATATATATATATATATATATATGTGTGTGTCCTTTTATTATCTGTGTGAGAAAGTGGGATTCGGGGGTAGGGGGGCGATTTTTCAGATGAGTGAGCAGATGTTGCACTTTCTCAAGAGGGATTTATGTCAGGATAGAAACACATGCACGTACACACACACACACACACGCAAACACACACTGGGCTTCATGTCATTATGTATGCATTTCATGTCAACAACATCTACACACTGAAAGACAGGAGAAGAAGAGGAACGCATACTATAAACGTGCTGCGTTCAAGGAACCACTGAAAGTTCAAATTAAAGTGATACAGTTTTAATCTCTTCATTGGAGATTTATGTGTTTGTGTAAAGGAATTGCTTCCTTACTCGGTCTGGTATGACCAGTAGTGAGTAGCTAAATATAGCAAAATGTAGGTAGTTACTGGGGCAGTGTGCTGACTTGGTGACTCTTTTCTACTCATGCTTATCACACTTAATTTAACATGATATAGATATACATTTAAAGTTAAAGTTTAAAGTTTTATAACTAAAGTGAAACTGCTTGCGGTCCCATTCCACTCAGTGTCAATCAAGTTGTAAAAGAGTACTTTTAGGGATTTAGGCGTGCTTCAAGCAAAGATGAGTGGGATACAGAGGTCTGCTAAGCTCACTTTAATTCTTAATAACCTGCCTTAATTTGAAGTGAATGTGTCTTTCTCCCCTTTCTGTGTGTGTGATATCATTTGGTATTGAAGTGGACAATATCCACAAAATGTTCTGTATGGAATTTTCTGTTGCTCTATTAAGATGTTCTGTATATTGTGATATCATACATTTTCTGGTGAAATGAATTGACAGAAACGTGTATATGTGAAATCCAGTGAATTTAATACCTGACAGGTCAAGAAACTTAAACCAATTGATGCCAGATTTATTATGAAATCCAACATTGCCCTTTAGCAGCCCTGCTCATTGATTTACAACAACCCATAATGATCTAGTATACCCAAATCAAAGAGAAACTTAACATGGTCTAAACTGTATGGTAAATTTATATTGCCTGACATACCACGCACCCCAAAGCTTGTACATATTCTTCTTAGACTCCCAGTTAACAGTGCTTTGGGGATATGTTCACCTCTTTCAGCACGCACCCAAGTCCTCGTCCTTCCACTCACCACTTAGTCTTCACCAGACCACCAACAAAGAAGAGGCAGAATACTCATGGAGGGCCAGTCAAAAGAAACCATCTGCAGGCCTGTCCCGCAGTTCAAACCTGCATCGAACCGGCAGCATCAAAGACCTGATCAATAAATTCTCTGGTCCAAATCACATCTCTTCTTCTGGATCCCCACAGAGCCCCTCTTCTGGAACAGCAAAAGTCGAAAAGTCTGCTTCCGTAGAAGCTCTCGAGACTCCAAAATCTAAGTCTTCTCCGTCCACACCAAGCAGCGTCAGCCAAGAGAATAGTGATGTTCCCGACATCACTGTGACCCCTCCATTCAGGGAGACCAGTCAGAACGGGACTGAATCAGCTCAGAGAGACACCAAAACTAGTCAGATCACTGCAAGAATTGATTGTCCAGTAGGAGGCAGCGCTGAGAAGACTGATTCAAAACCAAGGAACCAAACTCAAATCACAGAGTCTGGTAGAGACTCAGTGGCTGACTCCGGCATGGGATCGGTAAGCAAAGAGACAAAAACCCCTGGCCGACCATTTCAATGTGCTTGCATGAAACGATAAGGCTGTATCTCCTCTGCATGAAGATAGCATGACAGCGTGGCACTGCAGGTTTTTTTAAATGCATGATTAAAAGCGCCGATCTCGAATCCGCATGATGACTCAAAAGCATGAAACATGCCGCAATTCTAAAGCACATGCTCTTCAATCGTACTAATCAATATCGCCTCAAACTGACTGACAGATTTACTTCTCACTCTTCTCTTTGATTCTTTTCTTGTAACAGAGCTTCTCATGTGTTTGCCGTTGGTCTAAAACAACAACCTTGATGCTATGACTGATTTTTGCTGCATGAGAGCAATTATAGCATTGGGATAGATGAAATATTTGTGCATTTTTGCATTCTGTTTGCTTGTTTCTGTCTGATTATTTGCTTGCTAAGTAGTGATAGCCCAGCAGCTTATTGCGGCATATCGTGTGCAGTATGTGCAAAGGTAGAACATGGAATTGTTTTGCTTGTCACAAGAAAGTCTTCAAATGAAAATGAAGGCTATAAAGTCCCAAATCAATTCTCAAATCAAGCTAAACTTTATGTGTTTCTAGTCTAAATAAATGTGTCTGTCTGCGCTGCCAAACACAATGCGATTGTGAAACATTATGGTATTGAGAAAACACAGTCTGAAGTTTTAATCTATTTAGTTTTGGATCCTGGGTCAACATCTGCAATATCGACCTAGGCTCTTGGGTCTTAAAGCCATCCATCGTGCCAAAATGATGGATGAAACATGATGTCTCAGAAACACTGAATAAATTTGAGCATTTAGCAGCTGAAGAGTCAAAATAAAATTCTCAGTTGGTGGCGAAATTGGAGCTTAAAACATACTAACATGTTATACAACCTTCTAAGTTGATAATACCTGTGTGTCGGCACTGTGTGTTTGCCAGCTTGTTGTGGAATTCTGCTTCCTAGTGGCCAGAAAAGAGGTTAGCACCTTGATGTAGCCGCTTTAGCTGAATTTTTTTTGTCCCAACAAAATTAAATCATTGTGTGAAATAGTACTGCATCTGCTCTTTTTTTTTTGCGCCCTCTGCAATTTTTTCTTAAACCTTACTTATCTTTTTTTTCTTTTTGTACAACATATCCATCTTCTCTCTGCTGTCAATCACTGACAACACCAGCACATGCTCAGTAAATTCATCCCTATCACATTTTTTGTGATTCTTTTGTGCTTCTGCTGATCCAGTAGCATGTATTTTTATGTTTCTTACAGATTTATGTCATCCCTTCTTCTTCCTTCCTCTTTCAGGAGTCTGAATTTGATTCAAACAAGCAGCCTGACAGCCCATCAGAGGAGGAACCCTCCACACCACGAGCCGTGACAACCACCCAGAACCCCAAATATCAGCTGTTCCTCAACAACGAGATGAGGACCAACGGGGTGAGTGGCAGGGATGCAGATGGTCCGGGAGGCGGCGGGTCGGTGGGGGAGAATGGCCCCAGGCAGGCCCGATGGGAGACCACCCGGCTGGGGTTGAACCACTACAGAGGGTCCCTGGAGTCCCTGGCCTCGCGGGACTGGGACACTATGTCTGACAGGGTGGGTGACGCAGACCACGGACTCTGTTTGTGTGTAATTCAGAAAAAGGAGATTAGTTTTTATGATAATAAGATGCTCTTACTCCACAAACACAGAACAAGTTATTAAACAGTGCCATCTCCTGGACAAACCACAGCTTAATGGTCTCTTAATGTCTATGCACTGCAAAAAGTCCCATTTGATTATTATTATTATTATTATTATTATTATTGAAAGCTTATTTTCTTAAAACAAGTGAAAAAAAAATCTGCTTATGCAGTAAATGGTGTCATTGTTTGTATTAGAAACAGGTCAAACTCATCTCACTAAAAGACTGTTAGGACTCAGTAATAAATCAAAGTTAGAGTTAGCTTTTTGATGTGTTACAAACGTTGTTAATTCCTGATTTCTCACCATTGTCTTTCATTGTGTTTGTATCTCAAAACTCTTTAGACTGTGATCAAGGTTTCATGTTAATTTAGGAGACTTTTTTAGACTTTTATTCTGATTTTAATTCAGTTTAATTGAATAAATCTTTTTCACAATATTTTTCATAAAGGATTGACATCATTAACATACAGTTAAATAGCACAGTATGACAAAACAACTCATTTATCTTGAATTGAACAACTGCAAGTAAGTAAACTGACTTACTCTGCAATAATTTGCAGGTTATAAAGTCAGAATCCTGTTGAAGTGATAAATGTCTTATTTCATTTCCAGTTTTTGAACAGCGCCATCTCCTGGACAAAACACAGATTTAAGGTTTCTTATTGGCTATACAGATGACCTGACACAAGATTTAATTATGCCAGAGTTTCTCAACTTATTCTGACTTTTTACCACATTTTAAAAATCCTGTAATTATGAAGTCATCTAACAATAAAATATTTTCCTAATTAAATTAGGGTTGAGAAACTCTGAATTGTGTTATTATAATGAAGTCTTTTATCCTGCACCGAACTGAATCTAATAAATATACACACCTTTTAAGTTACAAATGAATAAACTTGAATGAATAAACGCATAATTCATTATAATTAACATCAAATTTTATCACTGTAATATGATTCTGTCAGTTATGTTTAAGTAATAAATGTCCTATTAGTGCAGTTATTTATCTGCCTTTAACATATTCCTGTTTTTGTAATAATCATGTCAACGAGCTTTTTGATTGATTGCTTTTTTTATTTTTATTATTGACAGCAAATATGAAACCACTGTTGTGTTGTTTCTTTACAGATGGGTGTTGTTGACAGCCCTCCCAGAGTGTTCAACAGTCCTTACACCACCACAACCACCTCCATGGAGTACAACCCCATGTACCGAATGTCTGAGTTCAAGGTTTGTCATTTGGTTTCTTGTTTCTGTATCTTTATGATTATTTTCTTTATTTTTCAATTTTTAGTGAAATCGAAATACTCTAGGCTGGTCTTTGAAAGGTTTGCAGGTTTAGCACCAGTCCTACCACAAGTCCTATACAGTAGATCCAGTGAAAAAGCAAAGGGGGATTTGCATCGTTTGCAGAGGGATACTGACCCTCCTCTGTGCCCCCCCTCCTCATTTCCAGGTTCAGGGTGGACTCTCTCCTTCCACCTCAGAGATGAACCTTTACAGCTTCAACAGTCGCAGCACCAGTCCAGTGGGCATGCTCACGCCTACGTCCACCCTGGCCTCCCCTCGCCCCCGATTCTCCACCTACGACACTCTGGTGAAGAGGAGGACCGAGCTCAACAACCCTGTACGTTTACTCATACACACACAGAGATGACACACACTATCATCACATGCACACTATATACGTTTTTCCCTGTTTGAATACATATTCTTTGTTGCCACAGGTGGTGCCCACCCACTACAGTATGCGCTCTGCCACTCTGGGGGCCCCCAATAAAAAAGACTACATAGAGGAGTTGACCAAACAGCTGGACACCTGCCAGAAGGTAAGAGTCATCTGATTCATTGGGATTCAAACATATGTAGCTATATTGCAAGAAGTCAGAAACCAGTGTTGAGATTGGAGCTAACAATGAAGATCATTTTGGCTTGTACTTGAGTACTTGAGCCAAAATGTCTGCTAGATATTGTCTGCTTTAAAGGTTTAAAGGTTGAATCCATGCGTGTGTCACAGCTGTTGATTTATTCTAGAAAAGAAAACAGTATTTTGACAGTGTGTGTGTTCTTTGTAGCGTAACCAGTTCCTGGAGGCAGAAAGTGTGGAGATGGAGAAGGAGAGGAACCAGATCAGGTTGGACATGATGTTATTTCACTTTCTTTCTTCCTGCTTTTTCTTTTATTCTTTATATTGGCTGTCATTCTTGCTGTTCTCCATCTTTAGTATCATTAACTCTTCCTTATGAAACTGTCTTTTTGACTACCTCCACTAGTTGAATTTTGTTGCCTCGCTGCAGTGATGTTAAGTCAGACTCAGGGCGTAGTCAGTACACTGTGACATCACTGGTGGGTGTGGTTGTGTGCTACAGATTAGGCACCTTTAACTAAAGCGGTTTTTCAGCTTTAAGTTACTGCTTGAAGAATTTGTATTGAGTTGTTCACTCTTTAAGTTTTTATTTTAAGAGCAATATCACTGAGGTGAAACACATTTCTTATTGAATTCTTTTTGCACCTGTAACCACACCCACACTTGATGTCACAGTGTACTGACCACACCCTCAGCACATGTCCTCTGCACTGTGAGAACTTCATCCACGAAGGTCAACAGTTCTGAGTTGGTTTTAAGTTACTCTTCGACTCCTCTCGTTCCTCGGCTTTACTCCTTCCATTTAAATGTGAATCTTGTGTGAGTTTGACTGATGGATGTCTCCCTGTGAAGGTTTGAGATGCGTGGTCTGCTGGTGAACAACGAGGACCTGCTGAGGACCAACACTCAGCTGACCAATGAGTTGAAGAGAATGAGAGAGCAGATGATAGAGATGGATAGAGAGCGTCAATCCATGGCCGAGAAATGCAGAGAGATGGAGGTGTGAGCGGATGGATGGATGGATGGAAATATTACTCTTGCTATCCATGTGCTTGCTTGATTAACTATTTTTTTTTATTGTGCAGATTGAGGTGAAGGAGGCCCGGGACGTGATGGTGGAGGCCAACACTCAGGAGTACGCCTTCAATTTTCTCGAGCAGTCCCTCAAAAACAGGATCCAGGACGCTGAGGTACACTGAGTTCCACAGCAAAAACTAAAATTAAAAACTAGAATCAATGGATGGATGCATAAAAACGCTGATGTTGATTTCTACATTAGAGTAATCCTTTAGGTCTTTGTGTGATAACATGGAAAATTGAATTGCCCAACTCAGTGGCAGCTGCTTTTTTGTGATTTTTTTTTATATTTAAGCCAAGTAACTCTAAGTAATTCTTTCTGTTCAGTGAAGACCATCATCAAGCTTAGAAAAATACCCCTTTATTCAGAGAGCAAGAAATGCATAGATTATCAGATAATCAAGTGGCTTTTTCACTGATTTATTTAGTTTTTGAATTCTCCACCCATAAAGGAATACTCTATCCTTCGGTTTATCTAAAACATGATGTGATTTTTACTGGACAGCTAATATGGTAACATTGTTTTGAAAAGTAACACTCCCTGGAAGTCTTGTTTTTGCTGACCTCTAGTGGTTTAATTTCTCACTTAGCTATAGTGATACAGTGGGCCTGTTCCAACTTTTTCATATATTTCACAGTTGATGAATCTATCTTATTTGACCATGACAATGTGATCTCCTAAGAGAGAAAAGGACAAGACCACAATCAAAATAAAAAACAAGGTCCATAAAAAAAGCTCAGACTTACAAGAGAATTTTTATATTTTTTAAAATGCAGGGAGTCATTTGTGTCCTATGGAAATTAATGTTAACACTATCACTATTAATCCATAGATAATAGGTAAATCAATGCAGTGCATTCAGGTGTTGAGACATGACAGCTGTCTGTCTGATAGTAAGACACACATTCTATATGAGGAAACAGAGCTCTGAACTGTGTGCGTGTGTGTGTGTGTTGTGTTCAGGAGAACCTGGAGAAGCAGACGCAGCACGCCCAGACTCTGTCTGAGAAGTTGTGGCGGACAGAGAGACAGCTGGAGGAGCTGGAGGTTGACAAAGACACCAGAGACAAGAAGACATCCGAACTCCACAGCACCATCCTCAGACTGGAGACAGAGGTACAGAGACAGACACGCATTCACCTTTACACCTTTTTTCTCAGACATTCCCTGTGAAAGAAAAACATAATGTAGAGAAATTAAGTCAAAGTGAAATATTTTAGATTCTGTAGTTGTTCTGTGGATGTTTTTATTATTTTCTGCAGGCTGGTTATCAGATTCTTAACATCATGTCAAAACAGCCTCAGGTCACCATAAAGAGGTTCAAATAAGTCCTTAATATAACACCACTCCCCCTGAGGTGACGTTCAGTTCAAGCCGCCGTGGTAAACCCACATAATCACAGATGTTTGTATGTATACGGTAAGTTTTGTGTGTGTGTTTCCAGCTGGGTGATGCCCTGCAGGCGTCCACGCAGGCTTCAGCGGAGCTCAGCCTGCAGCAGAAGCTGCGCGATGACAGCCAGCAGAGGGTGGACGCGCTGGAGGAGTCTCTGCTGGAGAAGGAGCAGGAGGTGCAGAGACTGCAGGCCCTTGTCAGCAGACTGCAGGGAGAGGTATTCATATATGTCCAATACTTTAGTAAAGCAACTTAGTTATTCAGAATGATTTGTAATAAAAGCTGAGGACACCTCTGGTATGAATGCAGGATCAGGATCTGTGTGTGTTTGCGTGTGCAGGTCTCTGGTAAGCTGATCGATAAGGAGCAGACGCTGGAGGAGGAGATCCAGCTGAGAGAGAGGATACAGCTGCAGTGTAAGCAGGCGGAGAGGATGGTGGACGACCTCCACATGGAGCTGCAGACCACCAAACAGGCCAAGGAAGACCTGATGAAACAAGTCAAACAGGCTCAGGTAACCATTTTAAATGATTTGATAGACCAAAATCAACAAGTGTCAGTCTGTCTCAAAACACTTTATGACTTCTCTGTTTGTGGCTCTCAGCCCATTGGTTCTTCCTAAAGATGTAAATCCTTAAAAACTGCTCGCAAATATATAGTTACATGTTTTACAAAAGGCTCAGTAATTTCCTAAACAGCTGGGCACTGTAGTTTTTTATCTAATACTCCTCAAACAGGAATAAATAGGACATTTGTTGTGGACTATTTTCAGCTGCATTAGCTTCTGGGATCATTTTTATTGCAATTTCATGTATGTAAAGGATAAATCTGTCCTTTAAATGCATTAAATATCAAAAGAAATCTCAGCTATGAACTGCATCAACACAATTATATGGAGTATATTACTGTAATATCAACCTGTGTGGGATTTAAGACAGCTAACTAAGCTTTTATTTATTCAGGGTGAATTCAAAAAGTATCAAATCTTTCTGATTTCCTGAATGTTTCATCCTTGAAGTGAACTTCAGCTGTAGATCAGACAATATCCACAGTGTGTTTGCATATGTGACCTCATGATTTAAACAGAGATGTCCGCTCGCATTAATCAGTCATGCAAATCATCAGAGTTCGGGGTTAATGAGGCATTAATTATGCTAATCCTGTTTAGCAATCAGCGTGCTAATTCCATAATCCCAAATATTCATCATGTCGCTACTTCTGAAGATACTTAATCTGTCCTGTTTCTAAACAACCTGAGTGTGTTCTGCTGATGAGACCACAGGAGGTTGTCATTGGTGAGGACTGACCTCAGATCAGGAGCTGTCTGAGAAAATGTTTAGTGTAGTCGTTTGATTTCAATGACTTATCCTTCCTGAACTCTTCTTCTCTCAGGAGAAGATGATCGACCTGGAGAGCGATCTGGAGGAGCTGCACGACAGTGAGCAGAGATGGGCCGCCAAACACAAGAGAGCTATCGAACAGGTAAACACAGCGGAGACAGGAAGTGAATAACTTCTATTCATTTACAGAACTTTCTGTTTCAATTATACATTATATGTATTAGACTCTATTCATTAAGACATTTCTGTGTTTGCTGTCAGACTGAGCAGCTGCAGCTGAAGCTGCTTCAGGAGAAAGATCTGAACGACCTGCTGGAAACTGAAAAGGCTACCATGGAGAGACAGGTTCTGTGTCTGCTATTCATTTAGCATAACAAAGAAACATTTCCGATAACTTACATTTGATTGTTATGAAACTGTGACCAAGCGGGACATTTTACAGTCTAAAAATTAACTTGTCATTGCCCTCTGGAATGGAGACAACATATAGAAAGATTTGTCTGTTATAAGCTTATGTAGGTATCAGATTCTTATGATCATGTAGATATACAGATTTGTTTAAGTACTTACAATCATGAACATGGTTTAAAAAATGATACATTTAAGTATGTTAATACCTCACAATAGAAGAATAAAAGAAAAGTGAGCAAGTCGACCTAATATCTAATATGAATCCGTCTGTTTGTCTGTAGCTGCGTGAGCTGCGTCTGGAGGTGGAGGAGCTTCAGAGCAATAGAGTTCAGGAGGACGTCATCTCCAGGGCGGAGAGCAAAGTCAAAGAGCTGGAGAACACTCTGAGGACTGAGGAGAGGTCAGTCATGTGACTTTTTAAAACAGCCTGTGCTGTAACACTGTGAGACACGTCATCGACTTTTTCTTGTTAAAGAACATCTTCTTGAAGCTTTCTATCTATGCTGTATAGGTCAAGGTCACGCCTGTTGGTCTGGATTGTTTTGATTTACAGAGTTATTGACTGCCACCCCACTTTATCACCACTACCATAATCACGTGAAAAAATACTTGATTATGAGCATTAATATTAGAGACTGTTCACATCATAAGTATTCGTGATCAGGTCAATTTGTTACAAGAAACAGGTTTGTATTATGATATTATGGGAGCAGAGTTGCTGTGTGGTTGCCCACTTTTTAATCTTAAGACACACACACTTTTGTTTTGAACAGATTTTCATGTATCAGGAAAAAACTCACATGCTGGTGCACATACATGGTTACCAAATGATATATTGCATAGATATAGACAGCATTTTTGACAGCTGACAATTAGCAGATGTGTTTAGTGCTAACACCAGAGTCGGCTCGGCTGTTCTGTCCATACCAGAGTTTGATTGACAGCTTTCACACTAATGAAGCCAACTACACAAACTCAGAGTCAGAGTTTATGAGATAAATAACAATCTACTGCTTTACATCCAGTAAGAGCAATTTATTGAAACATTCTTTTGGCACTCAACAAGTACAGCTCCTTTTGTCTTATGTGCACTGTTAAAACCACATCAAGGCGAACCAGTTGGACTCGGATTTAAATTGTTAAGATTCTGATGTGACCTGTGGTGTTTTACTGCAGGATTAAAGACATTCACGTTTACTGGTGCGTGAGAATAAAAATGGCTGCTGTGTTTTTGGAGGTTTTAGATAGATTAAATACAAATCATGTATAAAGGATTCCTGATCACAGAAGATTTGAGACTTTCAGATTGACATTAATCTGCACTTAAACTGCATTATCAAACACCACACACACTGTAGTGTATCATTGTTGAGTGTAATGGATTACTCACCTCAAGCAGGTTGCAAAAGTCTGAATCAATGAAGTGTTGACTGTGTGGGATACAAAAAAACATGTCCAAATTTGCACAACACAGCAGTGTGGTCTGCAAAACAGTTAGCAGTGATATGAACACGTCAATAACAGTACAGGTAGTGTATGGCATATGGAGCTGATGGCTGGTGTGTTTGTGTTCTGTGCAGGAACAAATCTGTCCTGACAAACACCATCAGTAAACTGGAGAGGAGGATCAACGAGCTGAGCGACCAGATGGAAGAAGAGCACAGGATAGCTACTGAACAGAAAGACCTGGTAATACACACACACAACATTGTTTTCTCTCGTATTTTTATGACTTCAGAAGCCAAATGAATCTTTCGAAGTGTCTTCAGGGTCATCTTTGATAGATGATATCTTCTTTTTTTTAATGTATCACTTTGGAATGAGTTTGATCTTCCTGACATTTCTGAGTTTTATTCATATCAGTACAGTTTCACTGAGTCCAGCTCTCTTTTTGACTTCTCAAAAAGGACATTCTCATGTGTGTGGACAGTTGGTTTTGTTTTGGGATATTCTTTGAGAGCATTCCCATTTAAGGACATTTCTATCCTGTAAGGAAATGTACTTTTGAAGTGTTTCCCTTTTAAGCATTCTGTTTGCTTTACTCTTAATCACGTTGTCCCCCTTGAAACTTTACCATTACCCTAGAGGGCATCTGGTCTGCAGGCGGGCTTTAACAAACAGTTCACAGCTGTGTATTTGAATAAGAACATATCAGCTCACATACACTAAAGTAAATACTGAGTGTTTGTCTGTCAGTGAGCACCTTGAGGTGTTAATATGTTGCCATCCAATCCTGTGTGTCCAAACTAATCGCCGTTCTGTGATTGGTCCTGCAGATGACCCAGAGGATCCGCTCTCTGAAGCGTCAGCTGAACGAGGCGGAGGAGGAGGCGAGCAGGAGGGAGGGGCAGTACCGCCACACCCAGAGAGAGCTGGCCGAGGAGAGGGAGACGAGCGGCCGGCTGCAGAGGCAGCTGCTGGACCAACACCTGCAGACAAAGTACATACTGTAACACACACGCACACAAATTATATAGAGTCATCATTTGGTAACATGGAAGAATCAGACTGGTCGTTCTAGTAGTGTTGTTTAAATTTCACAAAATACACACAGTTCTGTCATTTTTCTGGCACAAACTCAAACACCTCGTCTCTGCCTCTCTAACAGGCGTAGGGAGACTCTGACGATTCGTCAGACTCTGGACAACCTGAGGTTGGACCTGAGCGTTGACGACGAAGACGACGATCAGCCACTGCCGCAGCAGCAGCAAGAAACGAACACCGTCACCAAAGTCTGAACTCTCTCACCACCCTCGCATTCTCTCATCACAAAACATAAAACAGGTTACATCTTTATACCGAGTGCAGTCAGGGTGTCTTGACATTGGACATTTTTTAAACCTGCCAGCACCACTTTACTTTATGACAGTGATAAGCAGGAGGTATGTGCAGGCTGCACAAGACAAAGTCCATTCAAAAATGCTATTGGAAAAAAAAACAATGTGTTGTTTGATTTTTAGTCTCAAGAAAATAAATCAACTTTTCTGGGAAAAAAAAGAAGCTACATGTGACCACACAAAAGTCTGCCAGGAACCTTTCCTTCATCACTGATAGCTCCATATAGAAAATAATTATTATGCATTTAATTATAGACACTAATGCATGCGCTTTAGTTTACCTCCCATGCGCGAGTAAAATACTCAAACTTATTAAGTCTTCAAATTGAACTCAGTGTTCACTTGATTTTCTCTGTGATTTGTATTAAACTATGAAGTTCTTTCTCTCAAGAAATAGTTATAAAATTACAGACATTACCTAATCAGCAACACCAATGTAATGTAAATGTAATGTCAGCTGGGATTGGTTCCCACAGCCCTGCAAAGGATAAGCAGTTATGAATAAATGAATTAAAAAATCAAAGAGCAGAGATGTAGATAGGAGCTCCTGGTGGACTCTCAGCCTTCAACAATGTAGTCAAATGCCTCTTTTGACACATTGAACGTCACCTTTTCTCCTTTTCTATTACATAGAATATTAAATAAAATCACGTTCTGCTTGTTTGCTAAAGATAAACATGTACAGGAGCACGGTGCAGAGATACATACATACATGGAGGGAAAACTTACTGGTGACAATAATGACATGATAAGGATTTCATAAAGGTGCCTTGTAGCTTTAAATCTGTTCTTGTAGTTGTTACAGCAGCTGCAAATGACATTCTAGAGAGTGAATTTTATACATCATCCAGGTGAACGGACACTTTGAACTCCGACAGACTTCAGTTTGATGTCACTTGTTGCGGGATCTTCATCTTTTTTTCAGTTTTTAGAAAAGAAACTCAAAGAATCAGTTCTTCCTCGTTAATTTGTCAAACTTATCTGATTTTGCAGCATTTGTTATCGTTTGGTGGTCTTTCATAAGGAGGGATTTTCCATGTTAGAAGCTGTTTAGTTTAAACATGTAACACATTCATCTACAGTATTTGAACATATCCCACTGGTTTCTCACATATTACAGGGTAATGACACACAACATGGTCTAACTGTGGAGGAGGGCTCTTTGGATGAGATGTTTATGATTCATACACACAAAATAAGATTATTTATATTGAACACTTTTTGTGTTTGTGTTGTTTTTATGATTTTAAGATTATTGAATTCACGTTTTTTGCAATTGCTTGCGGGACCAAAAGTGATTTCAGATGAAATTTTATATTTTAGAGATCAGTTTTTTTGAGGGGGTTTGCTGCTGTGGTATTGATTATTGATTATGTATTGTATTGAACTTACTGTGCCTCCCACATGCAGAATCTGTTCATGAGAAGGGATAATAACAGCAAAGGAAAAGAAAAAAAAAACACTTCCCATTAATCTACATTTTTTAAAACATTTTATCCAAATTTGTTCAAACCAAACAAAAAATAAATAAATAAATAAAAAACTAATTTTAATATCTGAGACGTTTTAGCTCTCAGAAGTAAAGATAAATCTTGAAATACAGTTTGGCTCACAGATATGTTTTAATGCAAAGTGTGGAAGAGGCAAAAAAACAGTTTCTATGCTATGTTGTTTTTCTGTACCATTTGTTTAATGTTCTGTGTGCTCTTATTTTGGAGGAAATCATTTTTCTTTAAGCGCGCAGACAGAAACAAACAGGGTTGGGGTTGTTAAATTCAAATCATTAATTCAATGGTTTCATTCATCAAGTACTGACAAAATGTTAATTGATACTTTAATTTGAAAAGAAAACTCATTTCCTCCTGATGGAGTTGCGGGTAAAGTGAACTCAGCCATGTTTTAACACTCCCCTGACATCTGTCATTAAAACATAAAGCTAATATTCAGATACAGTTTGGATTCTCTGTTATGTTTACATTTGTTGGTGTATTTTGTTTGTTTTTTTTCTTTTTTTTTTTTTTTTTTTTTTGAAGCAGGATCATAAATCACAGGTTTTGTCAATGAAAAGTGTTTCAGCTGTTGGACACTGTTTTTGGTTAATCTTTTCTCATGACAAAAGAAAATGAGCACGACTACAGATATGTAAAAAGGAAAAGAATACACTGACTTATTTTTATAATTACACTACATATTCTACTGGTTCTACTGTTCTCGGGTATTTATTTTTGTTTTTCACATTCTCTCTTTTGGTGAGAAGTTTCAATAAATTCTTCTCTACTGTGAATTCTGGGTGTCGTGTGTGTGTGTGTTTTTTAAGGAATATACAGTATGTGACACTATCAAATTGAGTTGATATAAAACTTCTGATAAAAACACAGAATCAATATATTTTTACTTCTGAATTGGGAGGCATCACGGTGCATACTGCCTCCTCTGCTCGTCTTTCGTCTGGTCTGGTCTAGTCTCGGTCTGGATTTGTTTTTTTGCCTGGTTTCCTCTCCTCTCTCTAAAAGACAAATGATGGATAAAGAGAGGCAATAGTTAATAAAGAAAAAGAAACATGAAAGAAACTGAATAAATAGCGCACATATAAACACTAAACTCCGTTGCTAGTTCAGTCTTGTAGTGACTAAGATATCTGCTGAAAAATATATTTTTCCATGGACAGATTGGCCTCCTAACTTCACATTCATTTTGAAGCTAGCGCCGTATCAGCGACTCACCGGCACAGCTGATGGAGGATGATCCAAACATTTCCAGTAACTCCACAGCGTTGTAAAGTCCAAAAGTCAAAATGTATTGAACAAAGATCGATGTAATCATTTCCAACATGAACATCATGTTTTTATCTAATGAAATATTCCTCTTCAGTCCATATTAGTCGACCTTTAGTCTTTAAAAATATTTTCTCTGCGCTCACTGAACTGTTTGATCTCCGACGTGCTGCACACAAACGAGGTACACACCTGTACTAACGAGGCGGTCTAACAGCGCCATAACACACAGAATATTCATTAAAGAAAGCTGAAATTGTAAATTCACATGTATTACTTTATTAAAGTAGCTACTTCCAGTGGACTTATTCGTATTTGTTTACATGTTATATATTTCAGGATGTGACAACGTGGAGATGGCGGAGTGATATTTTTAGTGATGAGTCAGGTGTGCTGTCATGTTGATTAAAGCATAGTCTAAACGTCTAGTTGACCAATCAGATTGCTCGGTCGGACCTACTTGTTGTATAATGGTTGATAAACAACCAGCAGAATACACTATGGATTCTGACAATAAGTTAGTCATAAAAGTAATAAATGTAAATGACAGATGAGGAGAATAACAGTTTGTAACTTCAGCAATATGCCCATACAGTATGTATTATTAAAGAGTCATCAGTCTGTGTAAGATTTGTTGTTACATGTTATAGCATGATACTACTCTGGCAAGGCAACAATATGATGATTGATTGTACTTTTCGGATGAATAATGCAAAATTGAATCAACAAATTAATTATGATGTATTGATATAAATTTACAAGCTACCCAGCATTATGTAAAGTACAATAGTGACATATTAGCTTAAGTAATAAAGTTCTTAAAACTAGATCTTGATATAGGACATCTGTTCACATCAGGTATTATAGCAGCTCCTAGTTACCATTAAGTTAAGATATACTTTATTGATCTCACACAGGGAAATTCATTTGTTAACAGTTCACAGTACACAAGGTAGATAAGGAAAAAATCTCTTTGCAGTCATTTAGATTCATTATTTTGTGTATAAAATACTAATAAATACTGTGATTATATGCTCTGTGGATGTGGTTCATTTTGAGTTTAACGCTGTTCTGCGCTCTGGGCCAAGATGCTGTGAACTGTAGTGACCCGTCTGTGTGTGTGTGTGTGTGTGTGTGTGTGTGTGTGTGACACGCTCAGTCTGTGGAGCCAATCACAGATCACACACATCACTTATTGACAGAAACATCTGCTGCACACACACACACACACACACAAACATTTACTGTGTATCATCTCCATCACGCCAATGCGCGTGCATCGGTAGTCATGGAAACATAAAGGGGGCGTGGCCTGGGTGACTTTCGAGCTGCAGTTCTGCGGAAGTGCTCATTTGAACTTGGACTCGACACAAGTTAGGCTGTTTAGAAAGGTCTCTGTCGGAAGGTTGCAATGGACTGCAAAACGTCTGCTGAAAACTAACTGTTGGATTGTGAGCTGAATAAAAACCCTGAGAGAGAAAAACCTGGACCAAAAAACTACCTGCTGGACATTGGCCTCTAAAACAGCCCGTTTTGGAGCCCCCGCTGACCAGAATCAGGCGGTGGATCATTCGTTTTAAAAGTAAGACATATTTTAATGTTGTGCCAAATTTATGAAATAATCTCCCTGAAACCCTTACATGAGTTTCAGGACAAAAATTATATCATGTCAATTGATGAATATATAAATATTAAAAAAAAAAATAAGTCAACAGAATTTGAACTGGCCTATTAGGAAAACAGTTTTTGGGGACACTCAGCATTTTCTCGGTGTGAAATGATTATTAGATAGTAAAAATGGACTAAATGTCCCGGGACAGTCAACATTTGTGTAGTAATTTAAAAATACTTTATATATTTTATTTGAGGCCTTCATTTTATTTGTACCAATTTATCGATAAAAAATTAGCGACCGTTCTATTTTTGAATAATGCCAAAAATACATTTTTCTCTGTCACCATAGAGAAAATGGAACGTTTAGGAGCAAACCTGTTGTTATTTAATGTCAAATGTATCCATTTAAATTTCAGTTGAATTTAATGGTCACATAGAAACACACAGGTACAGCAGGTATTACAGGTATTACAAACCTCATGGAAGTGATACTTACAGGGCCGTTTCTAGCTGTTTGCGGACCCAATGCGAGATGCTATTTGGGGGTTCTATTTTGTCAAACACTGAAGGAGAGATTCCTAACCTTTTCAGATGATCTGTGATTACCCCACAAACACAAATCACAACTTCTCTATCATAACAACTTAGTGTTGCTAATAACCTATGAAAAGGCTTAGATGCTTTTTTAAGCATATACTTGCTTCACACAACAAATGGGGGGGGGGGCTTTACCTGGCTACAAATAAAGACAGGAAATATTTTTTAATCCTCCCAAAATATATTGAGGCTGAACTTGGGGACCCCTGCTGGCTGTGGGGCCCTATATATTCGCATAATCTGCAAATAGCAAGAAACAGCTCTGATTATATTTATTATCACCATGAAACATCCTCACTTGATAATGTACATTAAAACAATTGTTTTTTTTGATATTTTCCTGACATTTCGCGTCAAATTATGTAAATGGGTCTTTAGCTCGCGCTACGCGAACTTTTGGTGAATTCAGGAGAAACTGGGCCTACAACTGGGTCGATCCGGCATCCATTGAGCATGTACAGTACCTTTGGTTGTTGGGCAGACTCTGTAAGCTGAGACCCTCCGTCGTTCCGGCAGTCACTGGGCATGTACAGTACCTTTGGTTGTCCGGTAAAACCCCTGTCTCCACAGCCCGTCCGTCGATCTGGCAGTCATTGGGCATGAACAGTTCCTTTGGTTGTCCAGTAAAGCCCCTGTCTCTGCAGCCCGTCCATTGATCCGGCAGTCATTGGGCATGTACAGTACCTTTAATTGTCCGGCAGCCTCTGTATGCTCAGACCCTCCATCGATCCGGCAGTCATTGGGCATGTACAGTATATTTGGTTGCCTGGTAAAGTCCCTGTCATTGCAGCCCGTCCCTCGATCCAGCAGTCATTGGGCATGTACAGTACCTTTAATTGTCCGGCAGCCTCTGTACGCTCAGACCCTCAGTCGATCCGGCAGTCATTGGGCATGTACAGTACCTCTGGTTGTCCGGTAAAGTCCCTGTCCCCGCAGCCCCTCTGTCGATCCAGCAGTCACTGGGCATGTACAGTACCTTTGGTTGTCCGGCAGCGCCTGTCCTTTCAGACCCTCCGTCGATCCAGCAGTCATTGGGCATGTACAGTACCTTTGATTGTCCGACAGCCCCTGTCCCCGCAGCCCGTCGATCCGGCAATCATTGGGCATGTACAGTACCTTTGGTTGTCCGGTAAAGCCCCTGTCCCCGCAGCCCGTCGAACCGGCAGTCATTGGGCATGTACAGTACCTTTGGTTGTCCGGTAAAGCCCCTGTCTCCGCAGCCCGTCCATTGATCCGGCAGTCATTGGGCATGTACAGTACCTTTGGTTGTTCGGTAAAGTCCCTGTCAACGCAGCCCCTCCGTCGATCTGGCAGTCATTGGGCATGTACAGTGCCTTTGGTTGTCCGGTAAAGCCCCTGTCCCCCCCAGCCCATTCTTTCATCCGGCAGTCATTGGGCATTTATAGTACCTTTGGTCGTCCGGCAGCCCCTGTCCCTGCAGCCCGTTGATCCGGCAGTCATTGAGGTACAGTACTTTTGGTTGTCCGGCAGCCTCTGTACGCTAAGACCCTCTGTTGATCCGGCAGTCATTGGGCATGTACAGTACCTTTGGTTGTCCGGCAGCCCCTGTCCCCACAGCCCGTCGATCCGGCTGTCATTAAGCATACAGTACCTTTGGTTGTTCGGTAAAGTCCCTGTAACCGCAGCCCGTCCGTCGATCTGGCAGTCATTGGGCATGTACAGTACCTTTGGTTGTTCGGTAAAGTCCCTGTCAACGCAGCCCATGCGTCGATCCGGCAGTCTTTAGGCATGTACAGTACCTTTGGTTGTCCGGCAGCCCCTGTCCGTGCAGCATCTACGTCGATCCCCATGTCATTGGGCATATACAGTACCTTTGGTTGTCCAGTAAAGCCCCTCTCCCCGCAGCCCATCCGACAATCTGGCAGTCATTGAGCATGTACAGTACATTTGGTTATCCGGCAGCCTCTGCAAGCTCAGACCCTCCATCGATTCAGCAGTCATTGGGCATGTAGAGTACCTTTGGTCGTCCGGCAGCCCCTGTCCCTGCAGCCCGTCGATCCGGCAGTCATTGAGGCACAGTACTTTTGGTTATCCGGCAGCCTCTGCAAGCTCAGACCCTCCATCGATCCAGCAGTCATTGGGCATGTAGAGTACCTTTGGTTGTCCGGCAGCCCCTGTCCCCGCAGCCTGTCTATCCAGCAGTCATTGGGCATGTACAGTACCTTTGGTTGTCCGGTAAAGCCCCTGTCTCCGCAGCCTGTCTGTTGATCCGGCAGTCATTGGGCATGTACAGTACCTTTGGTTGTTCGGTAAACTCCCTGTCACCGCAGCCCGTCCGTCGATCCGGCAGTCATTGGGCATGTACAGCACCTTTGATTGTCCGGTAAAGCCCCTGTCAATGCAGCCCGTCCATCGATCCGGCAGTCACTGGACATGTACAGTACCTTTGGTTGTCTGGCAGCCTCTGTACTCTCAGACCCTCCGTAGATCCAGCGGTCATTGGGCATTGTCTGGCAACCTCTGTACGCTCAGACCCTCCATTGATCCGGCAGTCATTGGGTGTACAGTACCTTTGGTTGTCTGGCAGCCTCTGTACGCTCAGACGCTTCGTTGATCCGGCAGTCATTAGGCATGTACAGTACCTTCGGTTGTTCGGTAAAGTGCCTGTCACCACAGCCCGTCCGTTGATCTGGCAGTCATTGGGCATGTACAGTACCTTTGATTGTCTGGCAGCCTCAGTACGCTCAGACCCTCCGTCGATGCAGCAATCACTGGGCATGTACAGTACCTTTGGTTGTCTGGCAACTTCTGTACGCTGAGACCCTCTGTCGATCCGGCAGTCGTTGGGCATGTACAATACCTTTTGGTTGTCCAGCAGCCTCTGTCCCCGCAGCCTGTCTATCCGGCAGTCATTGGGCATGTACAGTACCTTTGGTTGTCCGGTAAAGCCCCTGTCTCCGCAGCCTGTCCGTTGATCCGACAGTCATTGGGCATGTACAGTACCTTTGGTTGTCTGGCAGCCTCTGTAAGCTCAGACCCTCCGTCGATCCGGCAGTCGTTGGCCATGTACAGTAACTTTGGTTGTCCGGCAGCCGCTGTACGCTCAGAACCTCCGTCGATCGGCAGTTGTTGGCCATGTACAGTAACTTTAGTTGTCCGGCAGCCTCTGTACCCTCCGTCGATCCGACAGTCATTGGGCACGTACAGTACCTTGGGTTGTGCGGTAAAGCCCCTGTCCGTGCAGCCCGTCCGTCGAACTGGCAGTCATTGGGCATGTACAGTACCTTTGGTTGTCCGGTAAAGCTCCTGTCCCCGCAGACCGTCACTCGATCCGGCAGTCCAGTAGCCCCTGTCTCTGCAGCACCACCATTGCATGCATTGGGCATGTACAGTACCTTTGGTTGTCCGCCAGCCCCAGTCCCCGCAGCCCGTCGATCTGGCAGTCATTGAGCAGTACCTTCGGTTGTCCGGCAGCCCCTGTCCCCACAGCATGTCGATCTGGCAGTCATTGGACATATACAGTACCTTTGGTTGTGCGGTAAAGCCCCTGTCCCTGCAGCACCTCTCTCGATCCGCTGAACCAGCAGTCACTGGGCATGTACAGTACCTTTGGTTGTCCGGTAAAGCCCCTGTCCCTGCAGACCATCCCTCGATCCGGCAGTCCAGTAGCCCCTGTCCCTGCAGCACCTCCCTCTATCTGTCGAACCGGTAGTCACTGGGCATGTACAGTACCTTTGGTTGTCTGGTAAAGCCCCTGTCCCCGCAGACCGTCCCTCGACCTGGCAGTCCAGTAGCCCCTGTCCCTGCAGCACCTCCGTCTGGCAACCTCTGTACGCTCAGACCCTCCATTGATCCGGCAGTCATTGGGCATACAGTACCTTTGGTTGTCTGGCAGCCCATCCATCCAGCAATCATTGAGCAGTACCTTCGGTTGTCTGGCAGCCTCTGTACGCTCAGACCCTTGGTCGATCCGGCAGCCATTGGGCATGTACAGTACCTTTGGTTGTCCGGTAAAGCCCCTTTCCCCGCAGCCCGTCCGTCGATCCGGCAGCCATTGGGCATGTACAGTACCTTTGGTTGTCCGGTAAAGCCCCTGTCCCTGCAGCCCCTCCGTCGATCCGGCAGTCATTGGGCATGTACAGTACCTTTGGTTGTTCGGTGAAGTCCCTGTCACCGCAGCCCGTCCGTCGATCCAGGAGTCATTGGGCATGTACAGTACCTTTGATTGTCCGGCAGCCTCTGTACGCTCATACACTCCGTCGTTCTGGAAGTCATTGGGCATGTACAGTATCTTTCATTGTCCGGTAAAGCCCCTGTCCCCGCAGCCCATCCGTCGATCCGGCAGCCAATGGGCATGTACAGTACCTTTGGTTGTCAGGTAGCCCCCGTCCCTGCAGCACCTCCATCATTCCGTCAATTCGGCAGTCAATGGGCATGTACAGTACCTTTGGTTGTCCGGCAGCCCCTGTCCCTACAGCACCTCCTTCGGTCCGTCGATCCGGCAGTCACTGGGCATGTACAGTACCTTTGGTTGTCCGGTAGCCACTGTACGCTCAGACCCCCTGTCAATCCAGCAGTCATTGGGCATGTACAGTACCTTTGGTTGTCCGGCAGCCCCTGTCCCCGCAGCCCCTCAGTCGATCCGGCAGTCATTGGGCATGTACAGTACCTTTGCTTTTAAGGCAGCCTCTGTACGCTCAGAACCTCCGTCAATCTTGCAGTCATCGGGCATGCACAGTACCTTTGATTGTCTGGTAGCCCCTGTACGCGCCGCCCCTCCGTCGATCCGGCAATCATTGGGCATGTACAATACCTTTGGTTGTCCGGCAACCTCTGTGCGCTCAGACCCTCCATCGGTCCCACAGTCACTGGGCATGTACAGTGCCTTTGGTTGTCCGGTAGCCTCTTTCCCCGCTGCTTCTCCGTCGATCTGGAAGTCATTGCGCGTACAGTACCTTTGCTCGTCCGGCAGCCTCGGTACGCTCAGGCCCTCCGTCGATTCCGGCAGTCATTGGGCATGTACAGTACCTTTGGTTGTCCGGCAAAGCCCCTGTCCCTGCAGCCTGTCCGTCGATCCAGCAGTCATTGGGCATATACAGTACCTTTGGTTGCCCGGCAGCCCCTGTCCCCGCAGCCCATCGATCCGGCAGTCGTTGGACATGTACAGTACCTTTGGTTGTCCAGCAGCCCCTGTCCCCACAGCACGTCGAACCAGCAGTTATTGGGCATGTACAGTACCTTTGGTTGTCCGGCAGCCCCTGTCCCCACAGCCCCTCCATCGATCTAGCAGTTACTGGGCATATACAGTACCTTTGGTTGTCCGACAGCCCCTGTCCCCGCCGTCTGTCGATTCGGCAGTCATTGGGCATGTAAAGTACCTTTTGTTGTCTGTTAGCCCCTGTACCCGCAGCCCCTCCGTCGATCGGGCAGTCTTTGGGTATATACAGTACCTTTGGTTGTCCGACAGCCCCTGTCCCCGCCGTCCGTCGATTTGGCAGTCATTGGGCATGTAAAGTACCTTTTGTTGTTTGTTAGCCCCTGTACCCGCAGCCCCTCCGTCGATTGGGCAGTCTTTGGGTATATACAGTACCTTTGGTTGTCCGACAGCCCCTGTCCCCGCCGTCCGTCGATTTGGCAGTCATTGGGCATGTAAAGTACCTTTTGTTGTTTGTTAGCCCCTGTACCCGCAGCCCCTCCGTCGATTGGGCAGTCTTTGGGTATGTACAGTACCTTTGGTTGTCCTGCAGCCCCTGTCCCCGGAACCCCTCCGTCGATCTGGCATTCATTGGGCATGTACAGTATTACCAAAATCATTTTTTATGTTTCTGAAATGGTTAGTACACCAGTATGTAGACGCTCTTTAACCAAAATAATATTTTGGTTTAAGAGACAAAAAGACTAGTAAAGCACATTATTTTTACTTGATTAAGATGTCAAATTATAGTCATTTACTTGCATTCCTGTACAGAAGAACTAGTTTTAGTGGGTGAATGTTTTGCTTGAATAATTTCTGACTTCTCAGAGAAGCCCAGTGAGCTGGCTCAAATTTGGGTATGAAAAGGTGAAGTCAGTTTGAAATTCGTCATTCCTGTTTAAAAGCGGTAAAACGTTGAGAGCTCACTGAAATTGAAAGAGTCCGCATTAAAGCACTTCATGATGTTGGATGGGCTCTGACAGGTGGTAATAATAAATACAACTAATAATATAATAATAATAAATAAAAATAAATGTGTTAAACACTGTATGCAGGAATATATATATAATATAAAAAATGGCAATATTCCAAATAGATGTTAATGATCCACTGTTTTGCCTTAATGGCTTCATTTTGTTTTTTTTATCTTACAAATGTAGATGAAAAAACACTTTATTGTAATCTATTTGGTACCATGAGTAAGAGACAAATGACTTTTCTGCCCAGTTTTCAGAGGATTGTCTAAATCATCCTTCCAGCATGTGGGAAAAACTTGATTTGAAATTATTTAGAGTATGAATTAAAAGACTATTACTTTCAGTTCATTTCTGTACACATGAGCAGCACAGTATGATCAGAATAAGGGATAGGGGTATAGATTTGTGAGTCTGTAAAGGATCAGTTCAGTAATGTGATGGAGATAAATAATTACAAGGATGTTAAATCCTTGTAATCTAAACACTGCTATTCCATCTTCTGACTCTGAAAGGGATGCAGTGATATGGCTATTTATTTTAATCAATTAGTCTGGTGTGACTGAACAGCTGTGTCATCACACATGTAGTGAAATGGTGAAGAGAACAACAACAAACATGATTCCAAAGTTATTATAGTACTAAGTCATCTTTAATCAGCTGTCAGATCTCACAATGTCTGGATAAATTTAATGCAAAGTCAATCAATTTTCATCTATAACAAATCCTTCGGCTAGATAAAATGCAAACAACTGACTCTACAAAGATACTCATCAAAACATACATGTTCAGTTCCAGTTTGTAACACTTTCTAAACCAAAAAGCCTTTTTTAAAAACATTTTACAACTGTAATGAGCAAATGTATCTTAATATCTTTAGTTAAACTGGACATTTAAGCATCTATGTCAAAAACAGAAGTATTAAATTTACACTTCATCAAATATGCCAAAGACGCTGAATCAATGTTTTTAGTAATTGCAAATTTCATTTTTGAACACTTTTCTGTTTGCTTTGGTGCCAAATGGCCAAGGTTTTGTGGCCAGAAAATTTTGATCCTGATAGTTTGCACAGCAGGGCGTTCCTGTCCGAAAGGTGACTTCTTGAAAGCAAAGTTTCTTACCATGGATACACTTCTGAGAGACTCTCCCATTTGTTAGCAAGCTAACATTTATATATTTAATATATTATTATTTCTAGAAAACATGACCTGTCTAATGCTTGCTTAAAAGCTAAATTATCAACCCTAGCTATTTTCTGAGCATGCTAACAAATGTGCTTCAGCTGGTGTTAAATGTAGTAGCATGTTACGGCTAGAGGGGAAACACTGGAGCGCATGGATGAAAATAGATTTGATCATTTATATATCAGTTATTAGCTAGTTTATTCAAGTAGCTACAGTTAGCAGCTAAGCTAGCAGCGAAGTTAGCTGCATTTTTACATAGGAGGTTTCATTGAAGTTTTTTTTTGTTACATTTTTAATAATTTTTAATAATTATATTTAAATATAGTCTTACTGCTAAATAAGTATATTAAAATGTAATACATATAAAGTACTAGTGACTTGCTTTATTATTAAAGACATATTCCCTGATTTTGTTGCAGTGTCTTTGAAGCTATAACTTTCCTCTCAAATTCGAAACATCAACGTATACGCATGATACATAATTATCTTGTGCGCAAAGGACCCACAGCTCAAATCTTTATCTTGTGCACTCTTTCAAAGTGTGTAATCTTCCTTGACTTAAATGCTAAAAACAAAAAGAAAATAGGTATTTTGTTTAGTTTTGGGATAAAGTTAAAGATAAAGAGTCTTTATGAACACCAACAGAGAAACGCCACGCTGTTACTGCTATTAGATTCTTTCAGAGACTTTCGACAATCAAAGAAGACGCTGTTATTTTAATATTTAATATGTCTTAATGTTTCTAATGAAAACACAGCGGTCACTATCTGCATCAAACAAAAACCAAAGCAGACTTTTCTGGAAAAAATAAAACAAAAACAAGCAAAAATAATAATAATAATAATAATAATAATAATAATAATAATAATAATAATAATAAAATTAACACAGGATAAAACGAACACAGATTTATTGGCAGCTCTGACATCAGAAACATTAAACGCATCACAGATCATTTTCATTCTCATTGTGTCAAACATGCTGACGATGCAACAAACCCAACAAACACACACAGGCATCAATACACGCAGTGAAAACTGAAGGAACGTGTACAAACCGCAGGCATCAGAGAGATTTCACACACAAGGTTTCCAAAAATAAAAGCTCTTAGAGGTACTTGGATTTGATTAGTTGTTTTGATATAATCGGGCACGAAAACAACATGATGACTTATGGTCTCTTTTGCCTCTGCTTATAGTCTGTAATCATTAAATAAGCATTAAAATATTCAGTAGCTCACAAACTTTACAGAGGACCAGACAGAAGAGTTATTAACAGGCACAACATAACTCTTCAAACAGTGTAAACTTTTAAAGTGAAAAATCAAAAACTACCTAAACCATTTCAAGAAAAACATGATTCAACACTGAAAATAAATGTAATGTAAATGTCCGATACACCTGTGGCACGACTAAATACTGGATTAAAAAAAAAAAAAAAAGAGGACAAATTTATTTTTAAACCATTAAACAAATTTGAGAAAATATGATAAGCAACATGCGCATAAAAAAAGACTCAGAAGTTGTCAAATTGTTTCAGAAGATTGTCACAATTAAAAGGCATTGGTTCAAAATGTCCAGGAAAATGTGAGGCGCACTGGAAAGTTTGGACAAAGAAACACCATTAATAGAGAACCATTAATTTGGTGCTGTTTTATTTTAGTTAATTGTGTCCACTAGTTTTATTTAATCTAAGCTGATTGAATGAGTCATTGTCATGTTTCTTTTTTATAACTTTATTTTTAACTTTTTATTAATTATTATTATGTAGTTCTATTAGTCGCCAGGCATCTTCATCAATAAGGCCGTATTACATTTATAGTCATTTTCTTCTAAGTCACAATCTAACTAAACTTTTGCCAAAAAAAAACATAGAAATCAACACTTGGTAAGCTTTTCAAAATACATGGATAAGACATTTTAAAGCTGCATTAATAAATATTTTTATAGTAACAATGGACTGTGTATTGTGAAAGGTGACACAAACCTACAGAGAATAATGCAGCACAATACAGAGCCTTTTAGCCTCTTTTAGATCACTGTTTTGGTTTTACCACACATTTAGTGTACGGTCTCATCAGGCAGGAAGTTGTGTCCAGCAAACATGCTTTGATAAAGTGTAAGCTACCTGTTGAGTACCAAACAGCAGACAGATACAATTAGCCAGTAGCCACATAATTATAGGGAGTTGGTGGAGCTAAAAGGGTAAGACTCATCAGATGGACAAAAACCAGACTCCACCAGAATGTGTCTGCAGCTGTTTGTTAACATGTTAGCTATAACAACTTGATATGTCTGACCACTTTGTTCCACCGCTCCAAAGTGATCAGAATTTTTAGTTTAAGGTAACTGCATCAACTACTACTAATGACTACGGTCGAAGGTCAAGTCCTTCATCAACGAAAGTTGGAGCAAAGGAAAAAAAAATCATAATAAAAAATGTGTTCAGAGGATCTCATGAAGTGTTTAGAAATATGTAACTTGTACATTATGATTATATAATTATTAAATTACTAAAATATAAGATCAGCTAAATCAGTGCAACCACACCTAAAGAGATACAGTATTTTTTGGGCTCATTATCACAATTATGCTGCTTAAGGAACTGGGAGAACATGTGAGTCATCTCTTTATGTCTATAGAATCAGCGAATTAACAGCTTTTAATATGGCACTGAGATCAGCTGTTGGCAGACAACTCCACTTGCAAGGCAGTTTTTCTCGGAGCGAACAGCATAATGAGGTTTGGGTTTGTCGAAAACAAATGCTTCTTTGTGTCGTGTAGTTTTCTTTTTTTTTTTTAATTTGGCACACTGGCTGAGTTAATATAGGTGACAATGAGGTGAAGCCAAAGCTCTATGACACACAGGATTTGTTTATGGATCCAGACAGCAAAATATTTAAAATACTCTGGAGAAAAATATAAAGAATTGTTAAAATAACCACAGCAGACATTAATAAGCCACACACAGTATACTAAATATTACTGCTGACCTATTTGGCAGCCACTGGTTTCAGTAAAACCAACCTGCAGTAATCCTAATATTATGCAGCTGTGAGCTGGAACTAAACCTGTCGCTTGGCTCACGAAGGACAAAATAAAGATGTAGCTGCCAGCAGGTGGCAGGCAAGCAGATCAACTCCTCTATTTTTAGTGCACCTCAACTTGGCTCAAGATTTTTCATGAAGTAAGGCAGATCAAGATGTTACTTGATATAATGAAAACTGTTGAGTTGCACTTAAAACAAAAGCGATCACCTTGGGCTCTAAGCTGATTTTTGATATTTAATATTTTCTTTCTTTTTTTTTTTTTTTAGCTGTGCTCAAGCGTAGCAACATGGTACAAAACATGCAGCCTTTTAATCTGAACTCAGGTGAATTTAGTTTCAATGTAATGTGATTTCATTAGGATTTCTGCACAGCAACGGTTAAATGGTCTTGTGTTTAATGAAAAATTATGCAACAAAACACAAAGAGACACTAAAAAAAATTTTACTTCCCGTGTTGAACCAAAAAAAAGGTCAGAGCAAAGAAAAATACGGCATCTACTGAACTTCTTCAAGAGTTTATAGTAGTGTATTTTCTTGTTAGAGACACATTTTATTGATAATGGAAATTTTGGGGTTAATTTGACAATTGAGCTTTAGAGCACTATAACAATTAAAAAATAAAATGAGATCATTTTCTTGTGACGGACGTGAAAAATTAAGACAAAAACATAACAAGAGAGGAAATACAAAGAATGTAACAAAAAATATGACAACACAAATAATAATCTATGCTTTACATTTCTTTTAATATAAATAATTGGTCACTTTATATTCTAACAACATTGGTCATGTATGGGGCCTTAAAGCGATATTTCACTTTGTCTGATTATCTGTTATGAAGAGATAAGAAGTCGAACATTAAAATCAGCTGCCCTGAAAAGCTGGCGTCATTTTTTTTTCCATCATTAAAGTCTATTTTTATGATAATGACGCTGATTAGACAATTATCCACACATAAGCTTTTTCAGTTCATCTATATTTTACCTACAGTACATGCCATGTTTGTTCTATCTCTAAACAGCTGTTATCTTTTCTATTTAGGCTGTTTCCCATTATTTCGTTTTCTGCAAAGTTTAGCAAGTTACGGTGACACTGCATCCCCAGAGCAGCCGATATTTTTAGCCGACCTTTCTCAAACTCTCACTCAGATAAAAGTCTGTTCTTCCACAGTGGAATAACGCTTTAAAAGCCAAGGCAGTAGATCAGTTTGGAGCAATACATCTATCCTGGTCGAGGAAACTCTATTAATGATATACAATGTAGGCTTCTTTTTTTTTTTTCTCCATTCCACATGTGTCACGCTGTACCCATATTCATACAACAATATAAATGGTGTACTATCCCCAAATCTGTAGTCAGCCAAGTTTGGCATCATGGAGGTCTAATGGAGAGTTATAAGAAGTATAAGCAACTGCTAACAGAGAGCTAGCTGGAGAACTTCTGTGTCTGTTGATCCGTTCAGGTTCCAGTGAACTGTCCCAAGCAAGGCTGGGTAGGTCACGTTAGCTAAACTTACTATTGTTTTGTTATCAAAAGTCAGATAGAAAGAATTCAGAGACAACTTTAAATATTAGCACAGAAATAACTCAACAGCCATGAACTTGAACGAGTATATTGCTAACGTAATTTGATTTTTTTCCATATGAAAGTTACTCAAACGTTGTGAACTGCCTTCACTCGAAACACTAATCAGCTGCTTTTGTTTTAGCGTGCTGTATGTAGCCACAGCCAAACACTACCAAACAATGATACCCCAACGAATCTCTACGTTGGGTATTGTTACTATAAGCCTAATATTCATCTACACAGCTCGGCGTTGATTCGGATATTATAGCTTAACAAAAGCAATCACTGATGAACCTGAATCAGAAACAGACGTCACAGCTGACAGACAGCTTGTATGTTCCTCTCACTCAGGTGTCAAAGACCTCCAAGATGACACCACAGCCAACACAGTTTGGTCTAAAAGGTCTAAAACTGAAAATCTGAAAAATGACCATGTGTGCCAAATATGGGTCCAGCATCCATGTGTGAAACAGGAGAAAAAAAAGTACAAATAAAAACACACTGGTCACACAGTTGCTCAACCTGGTCTAGGAGGAAAGATTTCAGGAGAGGATCGTGACTTACACACACACACACACAGGCTGATTGATTAAACTCTTGATGACAGCCTAAACAGGAAGCAGAATAATTCCCCCGCAGTGAAATGTTGAACAGATTCAAGTGACATTTCTAAATCTTTTTGCCTGTTTAGATCCTTTTAATCGTTCAAACCACTTACAAGCAGAGAAACTGGGAGCATGCAGAGCTTAATTCCCAGGCAGCATGTTTGAACCGAGGCACATTATGCATCTGACAGTGATGAAACTGTCCCCTCCTGCTTTAATTTCCTCCTAAACGGTGCCTAAAGTCAAGACAGGTTGAGACTGTATTACCTTGAAAATCCACTAGAGGGGGACAGGGTTGTTTCATTGCCAGACTGGCAGACAGATTGGGAAGAAGGAAAAAGGGAGGAAAAGAAGGAAACAATGAGCAGAAGATGGTTAAAAGTTAGTTTTGGGTGAACAGAAGATGAAGAAACATGCAATCAAAGATGACAGAGAAAATAAAAAAAAAAGGAGGGAATGTGATGAGTAGAAAGGACGGACGACAGAGGAGCGCTGACTGATCGTTTCCTGAATCGCCTCTTGATCTAGCATGCACATTTCTTCTCATTGGGCTGCCCATCGGCAAGCTTCGTGGCCCCGTTCCCGCTGGTGGGCTCGGCGGGTGGTTTGTCGACGCACTGCTCCATCCTCTTCATGACCAGGTCCAACAGTGTTATCACCGCCTTGTCCACCTCTGCTCCTGTCGCTGCACTCGTCTCAAAGTACGGGATTCTGTGAGGCACGATAACAGAAAGATTTGTTTATGATAACAGAAGGCTTCATTACAACTTAACAGAAATATGACATGATTTTAACATCACAACTTCTGAAGATCTGAGTCTTTCACCATGAACACATCTTGAGCGCCACTCCAGATATTTTTACACTGCTGTGTACAAAGACAGCCATATTGATCTCTCGGTTTATTAATCTGTTTACTCTGTTCAGCAATTAGTTCTACATCAATATTGTCTATTTCTCTTAAAGGTCCCATGTTGTAGGAAGTCAGATTTCCGGTCTAGATGCTGTATAAACACTGTGAAAGCATCAAATTGCATAATAATAACTAATCTGTAGATAAATTATAACTTGTACTTTTAACTTGCAGTATCTGATGTTGACTCTGTACAAACGTCACTGAACATTTTGAAGTTCCCTGGAGTTTCATACTTCCTGGAACAGAATTTTGTGCTGGCTAGCTGGAATGACATCAGGAAGTAACTTTTACCTTGTCTGACAGGAAGTCATTTGCTAAGAAAGCGGTGCACGAGTCATGTACTGTGTGTCTGTAATGTATCTGTTTATCTTACTGCTTATGTTAGAAGAAGAACAAGAAGAATTGCGGAAAGTAATTACTTGTAAATTTCAAGTTTAAGCCCTTTATGACATTTTTTATGTTGTTTGTATGTAAACACATCATGTCAGGGAGAATACTTTTTGAAATCTAGTTTTATAAACCTTGTAGCAACCAATAATGTAATAACGTCCAATAATGTAATACCTGCCGATAACATAATCATTTTGGCCATTTTGAATGTAATAAAGCCAATAATGTAATAACATGCCAATAATGTAATAACTTAGTAATAACTAGACTGATTAGACTTTTCATCTAACACTGAGCAAACACATGTAGGTCACATGACCACTGTTCTCTTCCTTAATTCTAGCACGCTCCACTAAGTGATCTAACTACCATATACACTTCACAGTAATGAATTAAATAATATTCATACATGAAATTACGAATTTACATATCCAAGCAAATAAACAATATTCTAAATAAATATTTTGTACAACAAATGATTCTCAAATTTTCTCTTACAACCATAATTAAGGAGAGAGAGTGCTGCATAGTACGCACCCTTTATGAATGAATACGACGACTATGCCATCCACTAAATCTATTTTTGATGAGCAAACTGCACAAAAACTGCAAAATAATCTTTTATTTCCAAGAAATGCAGTCCTATTTATGTATTATTACATTATCGGATAACGATTTTTTTTAATGCTACGCCAATAACGTAATAACCGGCCAATAACGTAATAACCTATTACGCCAATAACGTAATAACCTATTACGTTATTGGCTCAAAAACTTTATTACATTATTAGCATGTTATTACATTATTGGCTTTATTACATTTAAAATGGCCAAAATTATTACATTGTTGGACTTTATTACATTATCGGTTGCTACAAACCTGTTGATATCATTGAAATTTGGCTTTTTTAATTTGGTCTGTTAAATTCAGAACACATATTAATCATTGCTGTACATGGATTTTTACTGTGAAATGAAGAGTGCGAGATAAAAGCAGTTGAACTGCCAGTTAAGAGATAGTTGAGGTGTCAGTTGGTATCAAGTGACACAGCAGTTTTTAGTCCTTCTGTTGTGTGAGACGTTTTATAACTGTGTCACATTTTCCAGGCAAATCAGGACTGTGTTGAGCGTGAAGTGACTCAAGAGACCAGAGATTCAGATTAACTGAACTTTCCCTTGACTCATCATGAGACTGATAACTGCTGCCTACACTCTCGATCTCTTCAGATAGTCTTAGCATTAGGGAGCAGCCTTTATTGCCCCCCCCTCCGTTGCCTTAACTTCAAGTTTAGCCTCTAGTCGCCCACAGTTAATGCAGCCCTGCTAACAGTGTTACAATGATTTGTTCTCTCTCTCTCTCTATTAAGAGTTTCTAAGAGAAGTATGAAGTTATTCCATTATTTAAGGGCAAAAACAACAAATACACAGTCTTATCACTTTAAGCCGAGCTAGGGGAACATCCATTAGGCAGTGGTTAACTGATCTGAAAGACTTTAAATTACTACATGGATACAGTTATTAAGAAATGTACTCATGGGCTACACCGCATAGTGTCTGAGTTTAATATTTAATATTTAATTCTAAACATCACAGGTGGGCAATAAAGTCTGAAGTGAAAGTGAAAATAGCATATAATATATTAAGTTATACACTAAGTCAAGAAACATTGTGTTAAACTCTTACGTAATCCTTACTCCGGATAAAATATATGCACCAAATAGAGTTAAATCAAACCTACCCATATTTGTCAGCCAGCTCCTTGGCCTGTTTTTCCTGAACCTCCCGCTGATCGGCCAGGTCCGCCTTGTTTCCGACCAACACAATATCTGGATTCTCACAGTAAGCATTGGCCTGTAGCTGGCCTGGAAATGAACACAAATAAAAACAACAGCAAACAAATGAGATGTGCAGACTGTTTTTACACAACTGAACGTGTGACACGTACATCAAGAGAATGCTGTAGAGTCACCCCAAAGCTAAAATAATACAGACTCTAAACAAAAAAAGAAAATATGACATGAACAACTTACTCATCCAGTTTCTGACATTGAGGAAGCTCTGCTGGCTGGTGAGATCAAACATCAGCAAGAACCCCATGGCGTCCCTGAAGAACGCCGTTGTCAGGCTGCGGAACCTGGAACATACAGGAAAACAATGTCTTTCTAGAAATAAGAAAGATATTCATCACTTCTACAACGGGCTCAGGTTTCAGTCGTTCAAAACTTAATAGGAATATTATCTCAATTGTAATACAACCAAGTGCAAACGTTACTTGCACATTTCAATAACATTAAACTTATACTTATGTGTCTACGCTGCAGGAACAGTGGAAATACTAGCAATATACTAAAAAAAACAGCTTAAATTCCAGGAATGCCGTGTATCTGACACACTGCTTTACAACCGGGGTAAATATGTTATAATAACATTAGCATCATGCAGCCTGAGTCAGATGATCATAAAACAGTTGCACTGATGCTACAAACATGTGTAGGCCTACTGTTTATCCACACACAAAAATGAACAGGAATCAATAAAGAATCGGGCCGATGAGCAGATTTTTTTTAAACAAAAATGAAAACTGTGATGCAAAAAGATAATTCCCACCAATCGTGAATCATATTGCAAACATACTATAAATAAATATGATTGTTTTGTCATAATTGTGCAGTCCTAGTGGTATTTAGCAGCTAAAGAGCCAGACTCTTGAACGTTGGTGGAGACCAAAACTGAGCTTAAAATAAGAGTGACATTTTTCATCAGGCAGACAGAAACAACTCCACGTGAATGACAATGCAACAGTTTGCAAACAAGTTATTATACCTGCTTTTTTTGTATGGCCAATAAAATTCAAACTTTCAATCAGAGCAATAACAGCTGTAATGCTTAGCTATGACTGGCTTAACAACAACAGTTAGTGATGAGACTTTGCGAATTTGTCTGCTCAGTGACATGCTGGCCTTCTGGGTGTGACACCGGACGAGGAGCTTAACTTTATATAAACATTACTGATGAAGCTTTATCGGCAAATATGTAACATGCAAACAATCAGGATAAAGCTGCAGATATGAGTCTGACGAAGTGATCGTACAGGTGGAATAACAACTATGTGCTCGATTAAAATAGTTAGTTTATGAAAATAGGAATTTGCTGCGTTAAACTGAGCTGAAGGAATGTAGTTGAAATTATGTAACTAACACTGACTCATCCTGCAGTGAGTCATCGCGGGCTTTTACAAACACATTCAGCAGATCAAGGCCAGATCCAATTAAAGACTGCACACATATACGTGATTGACACATGTATATATGGGTAAGAAGACACACATATACACTTATACACACACATCACAGGCACTGATCTGTTGTTTCTCCCTCGAAACATTCAGTCTGAATACACGTGCTACATTTCAGTTTACAATCTTTCACGTTTCAAGCAAAACCCAACAAGCCATAATGTGTTATAGTATAACCACAATGTGGCAATGTGACATTTTAAATTCAGAATGGAGAAATGAGATGCATTACCTCCTGTCAATCAAGCAAAGCATTCTTCTTCAGTCTTAATATTTTCTTTCCATCAAGACACACTTGTGTTTCTAAAGAGACACTCAGGGTTTTGCCATCAATGACAACACAGTCAGTCAGAGATTTAAAGCCATTAAAGGATTTGCAGCAGAGCGCACTGCAGCTTTGTGTGAACTCAGTTCAGAGAAATGTGAGCAACCAGTTGTAAAATGGAAAATAAAGACTCCGTCCCAGTATGACGAGCAGCCCACCTCTCTTGTCCGGCTGTGTCCCAGAGCTGAAGGTGAACCTTGAAGGTTTTCCCTGTGGTCGTCCCATTGGAGTTGGATGCCGTGTACACCTGAGGAGAAACAAACAACACTTTGTTTAGTGTTTAGTTCATGGAGGATGAAGGGTGAAACCTTTAGCTGCTATCTGCTTATATTATACTGAGAGGTGTTTCTTATATTCTCATTTGTAGAAATGGAATGAACAGTGATTAGAAACACCTCTCGGCATAAAGCATCACAATTCAACAGCCTCCAAAATGACCATAAAGTTGAAGCAACACCTCTCTACATCAGCTTCAAAGCATCTGAACATAATAACCTGCGTAAAGACAGGATTTATTGCAGTCACGGGCATTTTAATGTCAAATATCAATCATAAAACTGTCATCTACAACACACTTCACAGACTAATCAAACATGCAGGTAGATTATATGTAATCAGTGTAATGTTGTTACATTACAAAAATCAGCCCACATTAAAAAGTTTGAAAATGTGTAATTAGATTATAGTTACATTACCATGGATTACTTGATTACATTTTCCATTACATCTTAAGTTATACCTTTCAGGTTGCCAGTTTTAGTTAATGGTGACCTAACTAATATTTATTTTTATTTTTAATGATGATTCATGGATAATGGAGTTTTTATTCCATTTTATTTACATTAAAAATGGAAGATGAACATTTTGAGCGCTCTTCAATGTGGCCTTTGATAAAAAGCACAGCAGCAATACTTCATACAATCCGTGTAGTTTTTGCCAGTACTGTTTTGTAAGAGTCACTTGATTTGAACTTTGAACATATTTGCACTGAATATGTTTATGAGATGTTTAAAGACAAAAAATAATGTTTGTAGAACTCAAGGTTTTGTGACTGCGTCCATTGTTTTTTGTGCTTTGAAAAAAAAAATTAGTATAAGATGCAATATTTTCAATGTTTGATTTTGAAGTAATCCAAAAGTGTTCACATGAGATTATATTTGTTTTGTAATCCAACTGATTTTGTTACTAATTACTAATTGAATTCAGTAACTGACTACATTGCAAAGTAATTCCACCAATCCTGCAAATATGCGCAAGAAGACTGCATGCTCTTTTGAACTCTCTGTTTTTGTTTGATGACGTTATCAGATTACGAGATGTGAAGTCACGGGACTCGACTGAACTGTGTGCCGATTCTGCTGACTAGCTAGCGCTAACTGATCAGCTGTCTGCAGATATCAGGCTGATGTCAAGCACAGTCAAGAAGTGTGGGATTACCTGTATTTTTTCAATATGCACAACAATGACAGCCTCACAGGTGGTGCAGCTATGTTATTTTCCTTGCAATGTCTTGTTGTTATGTTTCAATAATGTTTTAGTCATTCTACATTTTGCAGGGGGGAAAAAAAGATGTGATATATTTGGGTCATTGCCAGTCTTAAAAAGGTTTCGCTATATTGCATATTCCCGGAAGATCACTTTGAAAGGTTGTAATTCTGTTTCCCTGGCGACAGTGGAGGGAAAAGATTGTTGGTGTGACACATTTCCACAATTGTAAAACCCTTTGTTATAGTATTATAAAGCACTATGCAGTGTTTTAGTATCTGCACAGCCTTTAAACTCAAGGATCGCTTACTAACACAGAACCTCCAGGATCATATTTCATCATCTCATTGGTACGTGAAGAAACATGGCACCACTAACACCCTCTCCACCGCTTTACTGTTGTGAGTATCTCAGCAGGTCTGACTAACAGACCAGCAGTGATCTGGACAGCGATCCTGACTCCTGTCATGATGAACTGTCATGTGCTGCAGCTGGTTGTGTTTGAGACTCTGCGGGAAGCCTCGGGCGTCATTCACACCTCTGACTCTTCCAGATGAGACACTCTGTCACGTTCTCCGACTCTTTGAAAGCTGCGTTCACGCCGTTCGAGTTCGTTTTCAGTTCAATTTTCCAGGTGATAACTGACTCAAGTTAGGCGGCAAATGATGACACTTGTTTAATGTGACAGTGTAAGTGTAAGTCCTCTTTATAATATAATCACATTTTTCAAGTGAAACAAACTTTTCATAAGCATCAATGTTAAATGTCTTCACATAAACATCTCTATTAAAATTAAAATTCTTATTTCTTAATCGATTCTTATTTGTTTAAAGATGTATGTTCAAAGGTACGACAGGTCTGAAAAGGACTGGATTGCATCGTTTTTGCAGTAACAAACCCTAACCTAAACATCTAAGAGAAAAGTAGATGGCTTTAAACTAGGAAAGAAACAAAACTGCAAATATAGATATTTTTTATTATGCTGAATTGCAGTTTTCCTGCAGAAAGGTAATATATCTATAGGTAATAAAATAAAACACACCCTCATAAAACAAGATAAAACAGATAAGACGTATTGGAACTGGAAAATAGGAATGACTTAAGAGATGTGATTTAGAGGATTTTACTGATTCTGCAAATCTCTACAAGCCCTTCAGGAGGGGAGATTCAAGCTGAGAAGCTCATTTTTGGTCTTCAGCCGAAAACAATGCAGGGAGCTGCGTTGGTGGTGACATAAAGTCTTATCCAGGAAATCCAACTTGAGTAACGAATGAATGTGTTTAAAGGCGTATCAGATGCCAAAACACTGGGCAGCCGTTTGCAATGCTCACAGAACAGATTTTACTACTGAAGTTGTCACGGTGGCACTTGCTTTATCTTTTTCTGTGACAGAAAAATGGCACTCATGTTACCAACAAGTGGCAACCTCTGTGGAGGTCAACAGAAGCCAGCAAGGAAGTATCAAAACCAGCAGTTTCTCACATGTCCACTTGAGGCTGCCTACAAAACAAGTCAGTCTCCATAAGTCCCCATGTTAAAATGTCCAGCTTCACAGCAGAAATAAACATGTTTACAGCCTGGTTCAAAAAACTGTTTTGGTCTCTATAGCTAATTTCCCCGTTCATGACAACTGTACTGAGAGTGAATTTATATACAACTCACCTGTTCAAATTATATTAAGACTTAAAGTGGCTTCTTTGTTTGACAGGTGGGTGCCATTGCAGATGGCTTGTTTAAGCACCATTCTTTATACTGTCAGTGGTTACAAAGCAAACCACCAGGTGTGCATTTGCATGTACGTATGTGGTTGGCCAACAGCCAGATGATGTCAGAGCACCCTGCATTGGGACCCAAGCTGTTGTCAAGTCCTATTGTCCTACAGGATACACCTACTACATGACATGTTTATGCACCAAAACTGCTTGGTTAGGGTTGAAAAGGATCATGATTTGGGTTAAAGTACATGTACGTTCACCCAGGAAGTTATCTCATGAAGTAAATTGGGTGTTTTACCCCTTGAGGGCTGAGCCCATTAGCTGCTTCAATCATAATCAATAAAGTCTTTAAATCAAAAAATATGTTCACTATATTTAACTCAATGCGCAGAGATTTGGCTTCAGCACGGCTTACCAGAACCATCCAATAAACTCCCTGTTTGGGAGTCACATGACTTTTGTCTGGTTCAGTGGCCCTGAGGACGAGCCACTGACATCATTGAACTACAGCTGTGATCACACGTCTGCTTCTGTTTGACTCTCGAAAATGGGGTGTGATCTTAACACACACAGACACAAACACACACACAGACACACACAGAGGAGGTGAAGAACAATAATCAATCCTATGAGTCATCCGGAGCGGTGGGATTAAAGCAGCATTGTCAGTAAAGTATATCCGTCGGGCGAAGGACTGACCAAACCAAAGCTCGCCCACTCTCTGATTCAGAGAACTGCATCTTACACTCGGACGTCTGGATTTATTTCATGAAGAGATTACAGCAACAGGACTAAATCTTTTCAACAGTTTAAAGCGGGTACTCAATCCTTTGAGTATGAAATATAGACTGGAAAGGTGGCTGTCAAAGTTATTACACCGGTTATTGTTCGTTAAATGTGGAGCTACAGCTCTGTGCTGCTCTGTACAAAGTTAAAAATCTGTCCCCTAAAACGCACTAATTAATACATCCTGAACAATGCCATGGACAGCGGCAGCAACAGTATTTTAGACACAAAAAGTCTCACCTAAAAAAATCAATACCAGTGTAAGCATTATGCTACATTTACAATATCTTTACTTGGCATCAAACAGCCTTTTCCAACAGGAAGCTGAAGTGTTTATATTAGTCTCTGCTCTCTTCGAAGCCACCACACTTCATTGAAAAAAAGCATAATTTTACCTTAGATATATATATTTTTTGTCAATTAAGTCTGGTGGCTCGGAAATAGATATAACTGATTCAGTTTTGTTGGTGGTTAAAATATGTTTTGTTGCCGATCCCATCCATGGCGGTGCATTGCTTTGCTATGCAGAGGTCCTTCTGTCTGCTTGTAGACACTGACTATAGACAATACTTCATTCAACCCCACTTTAAAAAACCAAAACTATTTCTTCCCCTGGATCAGGACATCCCTGCAACCATACTGACACATTCTGTCCGTATGCTCCCATTGTAACCTTAAACAAGTTGGCTGATGCTCATATGGGTCATTTTGACACAAGCAGAAATGAGGAACAGACTACAGAGTTCGTCTTCTTTCTAACTCCACACCTCCTGAGTTTTTCTTTTTCAAACAGACAAAATGATTTATCAGACTTCACACTGTTTTCATTTTAACCTTCAGTACAATGGTTTCCAACTCTGTGGTCAAGGCCACCCCGGCGGTCACCAAATTACTGAGGAGGAAAATACAAACTGACTAATGACTCTTAACTTTTGCTTTTTTTCTTGGAACCAGAAACGTTGGGAACCATTGCTCTAACCCAGGATTGCCCATGACAGCATCATACAGGTGTTTCACTTTAGCGAACTGGAATAACAAAGACGGAACTCTAGTCAAAATACATATATACAGTATGGTCAGTTCATTTCTTTTGCCATTTATTAATACCGCAGTAATCATGATGTTAGAAACTATCATCCCATTGTCTGACCGATAATTGAGGCTGGTTTATTGGTGGATCTGACCCAGGTTTGAGCTCCCTGTACAAGTTAGAATAATGATTGTGACTCAGCTCAGCAGCAGCTGTGGGAGAAGCAGCAGAAAATCCAGACCTGACCTGACCCACTGTTTATTCTTTGATAAGTACAGCCCAAAGAAAATGCCTGGGCAAATGACACCGTAACTATGGCAACTGAGCCTGCATCATCTGTGTGTAAAGTGAGTGTGCGGAAGTTGTCTAGTTAAGATTGAAATTAAGATGTTTAAAACACAAATATCTCAAACATCAGAAACAAACACGCACATTCCTATTGCTTTGGATCGGAACTCACCACTCTCTTTTCCCTGAAGTCGATGCCGACTGTGGTGATGAACTTGGGGTTGAACTTGTTGTCTGTGTATCGGTAAAGGAAGGTGGTCTTCCCCACGCCGGAATCCCCCAGGGCAAGGAGCTTTATAAGGTAGTCATAATCCCCATCAGTCATAGTGATGACCGCAATAAACCTGTGGAGAACAAACACACGTTAACATAGAGACACACACGCAGAAACTTGTAGCTGAAATGTGTGTGTGTGAATGATAGCATGTGACATGATGAGACGAGGCTAAATATGGAAGAAACAAACACTGACATCAGAGTTTGAGAAGCTGATGAACAGAAGACATACTGTGTGTGTGTGTGTGTGTGTGTGTGTGTGTGTGTGTGTGTGTGTGTGTGTGTGTGTGTGTTTACTACCCACTGCTGAGTAATGGGATTGTGGTCAGGGGGTCGTCCTGACCAGAACATGACTTTCTGGGAAAATCGTAATTTTCTATGCGTGTGGTGGCATTACATGTTTGTGGGAAAGAGAGTGTGTCTTTATGTCCGAGTATAAGATCGAGCAAACAAGCAAGAGAGAGCATGTAGACAAACTCATGTTGGATCATTCATTTATGTTATTCATACCAAAAATCTAAGACTTTGTATTTATTTTAAATTCACCAAAGTCAGTGGGATTCATCTTCAGGGGATCATGAATATCCACAGCAAATTTGAGGGAAATCTGGCCTCTACTTTTTGACAGAGCGACATTGTCACAATTGGTAAGTCAAAGATGTTATCAGTGGCACGCAATTATTTTGCTAAACTCTTCCTGAGCATCAGTCAGTGGAGATGATATCTATAAAGGAAAGGAACACAGTTTTCAAATGTGGCATTCTTGAATTGAGTGTTCATGTATCTAATGAGTTGTAGTCTGGGGTCTGTTTGCCTCATGGCTAAATGTGGTATATTTAGAGAGAGGATCATAAGACTCTAATTCACTCAGCTGAGAGGAAACACGTATAACACTGTGCTTTATTACAGCGAGAATACTGATTAACCAGGAGCTCTGATCTCCTCACAATAAACTCCCTGTACCTCATATAGAATGGGGAGTGACCTATTCACTGACCAGACAGAGGAAAAGATAGTACTACACTTTATTTAACCAGCGCTCAATCCATAACATATCTCTAATCACAGTCAGGTTTGTATAGCTATTTAAAGTTATCTAGAAAGCTAAGTCACACAAATGTTACATTCTTTTTTGCAGACATGTTTGACTTCTTTTATCCCCGTACTACATAATGTGAGGAGCAATTCAGTGTCTTGCTCAACAACACACAACTTATCAGAAGAAGCCAATCGATGCCCTCTACCACCCAAACTACGTACAGCCGACCTAAAGACAGAGCTGAAGTGAAACCGAATCATTTTAAATCAAAAGCAATGATTGTCATATATATATATATATATATATATACATATACATATATATATATATATACATATACATATATATACATATATACATATACATATATATATATATATATATATATATATATATATATATATATATATATATATATATATACATACATATATATACATATATATATATATATATATATATATATATATACATACATATATATACATATATATATATATATACATATACATATACATATATATATATATATATATATATATATATATATATATATATATACATACATATATATATATATATATATATATATATACACACACATATATATATACATATATATATATGCACATATATATATACATATACACATATATATATATATATATATATATATATATATATATATATATATACATATATATATACACACACACACATATATACACATATACATATATACACATATACATATATACATATACATATATATATATATATATATATATATATATATATATATATATATATATATACATATACATATATATATATATATATATATATATATATATATACATATATATATATACACACACACACACACACATATATACATATACATATATATATATATATATATATATATATTATACATATACATAATTACTGATGTGATGTTTTTAGCGGCCTTTAACAAACACCATTACCCAGAAGCCCATACGTATTGACAAGTTGAGTGGCCGTGACTACTGGACTACATCAGAACAGAGATAACTTCAAGAGAGAAGAGCTAAAGAGCTACTGTGCGGACATTGCAATCATTAGCATGATACACTGACTCACTAACTTTCTAACATGCAGTTAGCAACTTTAGCATATTTACATGCTGTAATAATGTGGGCCATTTTAAATGTAATAAAGCCATATATGTAATAACATGCCAATAATGTAATAAAGTTTTTGAGCCAATAATGTAATAACATTTTGCCAATAATGTAAGTTGTAAGTGGTTAAATGTAAGTTATTACATTATTGGCGTAGCATTAAAAAAACGTTCGATAATGTAATAATACATAAATATGACTGCATTTCTTGGAAATAAAAGATTATTTTGCAGTTTTTGTGCAGTTTGCTCATCAAAAATAGATTTAGTGGATGGCATAGTCGTCATATTCATTCATAAAGGGTACGTACTATGCAGCACTTTCTCTCCTTAATTATGGTTGTACGAGACAATTTGAGAGTTATTTGTTGTACAAAATATTTATTTAGAATATTGTTTATTTGCTTAGATATGTAAATTCATAATTTCATATATGGAGGAATATTATTTTATTCATAACTGTGAAGTGTATACGGTAGTTAGATAACTTAGTGGAACGTGCTAGAATTCAGGAAGAGAACAGTGGTCATGTGACCTACATGTGTTTGCTCAGTGTTAGATGGAAACGTCTAATCAGTCTAGTTATTACTAAGTTATTACATTATTGGCATGTTATTACATTATTGGCTTTATTACATTCAAAATGGCCAAAATTATTACGTTATTGGCAGGTATTATTATTATTACATTATTATTGGACATTATTATATTATCGGTTGCTACACATGCTAACTACATGTCAACATAAAACAACAACAACAAAGAATTTCCTATCTGTACACATGCTAAAATCCTGTTAGCATGGTAACTTGGAAACATGCTACAACAAGTAAACATCCAATAATAATTGGCTAACCTTTAACATTCATACTGTTACAGAGTACAGCTGAGGCTAACAAAGTTCAGCTTAGGCTAATGAACGTTGAACAAGTCTGATGGTGTAAGAGCTGAGTATGACAAGCTGAATATAAAATTTAACAATAATGTTCTTCTGGCGCAACCGTATGGCAAAGATACGAACATCGAATATGTCCCTTCCTTTTTCACAAATGATGGTACGATTTAGAGTTGTCTAGTGGTGAGGTTACAGATTGCAACCAACTGAGTACTCCTTGCCTCACCCTCCCCTTTCAAGCGTATAGGAGAAACTATGATGGCTGCGAAATGTGAAAGCTCCTATCTAGAGTCAGTGTTTGGTTTGTCCATTCTGGGCTACTGTAGAAACACAGTGATGCAACATGGCAGACTCGGTGGAAGAGGACCTGCTCTCTGTAGATATAAAGACTCAATCCAAGGTGACAAAACATAGCAATTCTTATTTTTAGGTGATTATACACTACATGACATCATATTATTATTACATCATATATTCAATTTCTGGTAAGATATTCTCCTAAATCTTACAGACTGGACCTTGAAGTTTCATAATGAGCAATAGCTCATCTTTTAATCAGTTTTTTTAATCAGCAGCTTCTTGTGATATTTGCCAATTAGTGTAAGCACTTACAGAAAGAACTACATCAGAGCTGGCCAGTGCCACACCGTGTTGGTGGGTGAGAACATACAATTCTGGGAATTATTATGTATTTAAAAATATTAGACCTACATGCCAGTGCAGGGACACTTTGCTACAACATGATAGTAAACTGACGGGTGTTATTTTCTCTCTTCTCTAGCTCTCACACATATCAGTCCTGGCATTGATGAAGTCCTGAAGGAGGTGAGACAAGGGGGTGGAGCCTGTTGACGTCTGTTGTCATTTGTAGAAAACCTGGAATGTTTGTAGTGTGATCGGTCAGTCAGTCATTATTCCCTGAGGGTCGAAACCGTGAACAGCAGCTCGGTTAACTGACAGCACAACCCTTGTCACCCTGACAACCATCAACAGAACCGAACAAAAGAGAATAACGTAGAGATATATTACAAAATGTATGTTCATTTTCCTAGTAGTGATGAAGGGGGAAAAACAATGTTTCATTCTGAATTAATTTACAAATTTATAAACCAGATTTTTAAACATTCAGATTTTTTTGCAGAAAGAAAAAAGAACAACCAACAACATGCATGTGAAGTCTGACTGCCAATTATTGTGTTTTTTTTAAAAAAAAAAAAAATGTCACTTGGTGCATTCACAATCCAATGTGTTAGGTTTTAGAAGCTCTATTTACAGAATTAGGCAAAAATGGAATTTAATACTCATAACTATGTTTTCATTAGTGTATAATCACCTGAAAATAAAAATAATTATGTTTTTGCTGCCTGAGAATTAACTTTTTTTTTTTTTTTTAACCGCAGGTCCTCTTCCATGGTGTCCACCATGTTGAACCACCATGTTTCTACAGTAGCCCCGGATGGACTAAAACTAAATACTGACTCTTGATAGGGCATTTTATGTTTTTCGTGTTTCCATTGTACTTTCTCCTCCACACTAGGAAGGAGATGGTGAAACCAAAAGGTTGCAATTCGCAACTACACTACTACAGTAGATGCCGCTAAATTCTACACACAATTCCTTTAAGTTATTATACTCACATGCTTTTTCTCTTTGTATCACCCAGCAATTAGGGTGTCACATACTGCAAACACCACATCATTATGCTGTAGTACAAAACATTGGATCCACTTCAATGAAAGACATAATGCATAATACATGTGTTTTGTCTAAGGGTGGTCGATGACAGGCTGTCATCTGACCTCATGCTAAAACTTTTGGACACAGTACAAACGTCCTGCATTTTGTTTCACTTTTTGTGTCTTCTTTGGGTGTTGTTTTTTTTTATTATTATTTTCTAAACAATGTTTAAAGTTTGTTCAGATCGAACGCTAAGTGAATTTTCGTTTGTAGTTCTTGTTAGCAACATACCCACCTTCACAGACTGGTCCTCGCCAGTTTGCATCCACTCATTTGCATTGACTTTACTGTACATGCATATAGTTGTACAAGTGTTCCTCTGAAACGACAACGTAGTCTTGACTTCAAATAAATGTATACTGACCCAGCTGCTAGTTTGTTAGGTACAGCTAGCCTACACAACAACTAATGCAGTCTGATACAACAACCAACAATGAATCCTCCTCCTGTGACGGTTATAATGTTCAGTTTTTGTTGCAACTGTTATAAAGTTGTAGATGTAGGTGTATCTAATAAACAGAAATACCAGCACGTATGCCAACTAAAAGTAAAAAATGGTTCACAGCTTTGCTACATACAGGTTATGTAGAAAAGGTTTTCCCCGGAGTCTGCTAAACCTCTCAGTAACAAGCAAGAACAAAACCATAAAACACACGGGGACATTAAAAATGCATGAGCCATCAGCCACAACAGGAGAGAGAGAGGAAACAAACAGAAAGAGAGCAAAAAGGAGAGCACAAAGTCTTCTAACATGATACTTGAGAGTTTGTGTGAGGACACTTTATCAGTGTCACTATCAGAATGTCTACCAGGAAGTTGTGTTATGCTCTTCCTCCTTTCTTATCGGTGACATCTGCCACCACCACTTCCAGTCACATTCTGTCACACCAACAGTCTGCAGCTTAATAAAAAGTAATAAAAGTAAATAAAAAGACATGCTAATGTACATTCACTCTGTTTTTGTTCATCACTCTCTGATTGAATATTAACAATTATATTTAGTATTATAAGTTCATGAAGCATGACACACTGTATACGTCCACAATATAGATAAATTGATTCCATAAATAAACAGCATGGACCTTTACACTGCATTACAACTTACATTACATACTTACATTACATCATATCGCAAAGAAACCACATTAACATCTAAAGCATCAGATATGAAGCGGCATGTTCCTCCATATCTGCGACTTTATGATGTCACTGAATGACCTCAGAGCTCCACAACACTGGCACATTTAAAATAGAGACTTCCTGTCATGGAAAAAACTGGTCCCATCGGTTCCCACATATTCGTCTCATAGCAGTTTGATAAATATATGACGAGCTGGCAGAGCGTTCTAAATAAAGTACAGCAAACAAGTGTCATGTTTGCTTGTACTTGCCATGCTGGCAGCTCTGTGTGGGTGTACTGTATAGTGGTGATTGAGCTAAATGCTAAACAAGTATGGGGAGTATCGTGTTGACCTTCTTAGTCTAGTGTGTTAGCATGCTAGCATTTGATTATTAGCACTAAACACAAAGTACAGCGAGGCTGATGGGTGTCATTAGTTTTGTAGGATAATGAGATTTCAGTCTGAACCAAAGTAGTACACTGACTGACCAAGCAACAGACAGAACGACCGACGACCCTGCCACCTCTATAGGCAGTGTCATGAACCCCAAGCCTTCACTTTTTATGGGCTTTCCCTGTTAATCATATTTGATACATAGATGGACCAGCTTTTTCATGCTTTGCCAAGGCAGTTCTGATGCACCTGATTTAAATCCATATGAAATATATGAAAGTATCTTTGATCTTATAAAACCATTTTGTTGCTCTACATCACACAATGGATGCACATCATGATTATACGATAATGATAATAAATAAAGATAATATAGAACCATATCCACATAGCGTAGTTTGTATTGTATTGTGCTTTTGCAATCAACAGGTCACATCCTACACTGAACTGCTGTATAAATCAGCTCCAACACCAGAGGAATCTACACCCAAAGAGGAGCATAAATCCTCCCGTCAGACCCCGAGTGTAATTTCCACCATTCAGTGCTGTGCTGCCCTAAACACACACAGATTTATTACACACTGTGCATTCAGTCTGAACAGAGCAAGAAGAAGTAGTGCAGATTGTGTGGAGTCCTACGGAATGTGCGACAATGTGTACAAATATGACTCCATTATGAGATGAGAACTCAAACCCGCTGACCTTAGCAGGCTGGCTTCACTCCACAGCTGCTTACATAATTTAAAAGACTGGATGTTCCCTAACTTCTGTAATTTAATTTTGACAAGGCAGAGGGAGTGACTGGTCCTGAACACCTTTCGAAGCAAATACAGCCTGGGCAACCTCACTCATTTAAGTCAGACACTAAATACCTGAGTGTTATCTTTGAGCAAGGCTGAAGCCTGATGCATGTAAAGAAATTAGTTCTTTTTCTTTTAACAACTGAATGTCTCCAAATTTCTGTAATTCAGTAACAGAGAGAGAGAGCTATGCATGATTATTTTAATGGCCATCATTGCAATGGTTGCTAATCTCTTTTAGAATTCATTTTAATACTAGTACTGCTTGTATCAGCACCAGAATATATAAATTCAACTGTCTTTTAACTGTTCCAAAGCCTAGGTTAACAAGACTAAGTGTCTACAGCCATGCAAGAAGCTCTGTTTTGAGCTAAATAAATGCTATACATGTTCATAATAACACGGGGGTTGCAATGATTATAGATTTTAGACAACTCACAGTTTCACACTTTTATTGTGTGTTATTTTATAAAAATGAAGGAAGAACAGTTCAGTTCAGTTGGTTGAGTTTGATGGTTTGCTCAATACATTCAATAAGTGCGTCATTGGTTGAGTTACTGTTTCTTGTTTATTTCTAATGGTTTGATCAATAAATGCATCACGTTGAACATAGCAGTCCAAATACAAACCTGATTCCAAATCCTGACTCCTCTACTGTCCCAGAATCATCCCAAAACACTATCTATGTGTCCCAGGTGCTGTTTTTATTACCCCTCAGACAATGGAACGTCCTTATTTAAAGCACTGACTGAAAGTCCAACTCTGAACTCAATTAAGTCACTCAGCATCATTAATTTTGCAGTATTGTATTGGCAAATAAACATTATGACATGCTGATGGCACTAGAAGAAATGTCAAGGGATCACCAAAGTAATAAGGTTCATCCTCTGGGGACCATGAATGTCCAGACCATTTCATATATTGTGAGTTGTCTTTTCTATACAGCTGTTTACTGTTTTTTACCACATGTAGCTGTTTTAATGTTTCTTATAGCTTCTCTTCTTCGCTTCTTGCATAACAAGTAAGCTACTTAATGAATAAACTATTATTATAATTCTAATGAATTAACAGTAATCTGGTTTGAAGAGAGGTTCTCAAGTCTTAATGACTCAGGCTGGAAAATAATTCAAGAGACAGAGGAACAAAGACGATTGTTCAGTACTTTTCATGAAATTGATTGTCAATCCAGTCTTTGGATATTCTATACTAGAGAGGGAAGGACAGAAACAACCCTCGGTAATTACCCTGTTACCCTCGATTCCTCATTATCTAAAAATGATTGCTGATGAGAAAAGAGGGTGTTGTATCTTTGGGGTTCATTAGATCTTTATACATAATGCAACTTTGATCCTTTAATTAAATCAATAAATAATTCACATCAGTTTAATACGTTTTCATCCAAATCCAAATTAGATTTTCAAATTAAATTTATTCTCAGAAGACCAGATTACGCTGAGCAACAAAAACAATTACATGTAGAGTCTAAAGCTGCGCAGCAATACGGTAGTCTTCACAGCTAAAAACGACAGGAGGGTTTTGGTGGAATTTAAAAGGGGGTCCACCAGTTAAACGTTTCCACATAATCAGTACAGTCTTTCAGGTTAGTTTTTAAATCTAACAAGACTGGTTGGGACAGAGAAACATCACAAGAAAAGCTACATGGATATATCTTTTTAAAGATTTCCATTCTACTACTGAACGCAACAGCCTTTCCTATGCTAATTATTGATCAACAGCTACATGATTAATCTGTCTTCTCACTGAAAATGCTCACTGTGGTTTTAAGTAAACCCCATGATAGAAGTCAAATACACTCAAATCATGAGTTAGGCATCATGTCTTTAAAAAGGCAAATCATGGATAATATAAGGATTACAGAAACAAGGCATGAGGACAAGTAGAGGTAGTTTGATTTAACTCTGACAACCTGGCTTCAATTATCATGACAACTTTGCTACAGGTGGAGAGGTTCAGCACTTGACAGATACAAAATGAGAAAGACCGATTTCGTTGCTTGGATGAAAACAAGTTGTACGTATTTCAGACACATCTTCTCAAGCTGTTGTTTAAAAACCTGTTGCCCGATAATCTGTTTTATAAAAAAGGTCAGCAGACATTTGTCGGAGACCTTTATGTTTGACTGTTGTGGTCTCTGTTGTGGGATCATCTTAAACAGACCAGACAACTGATTTGGTTTCCATCTGTTGTGTGGACTCTGCTGAGGGCCTTTGTCATTAACCAATCTATTCTCCAGAGTCAACGATCAATAACCGCTAACATGGATGAAGATTGACCCTTGATTATCCAATTTGTCCGGGCGTTCTCCAGATTCTAGATTGCCCAAACCCTTTTAGCATTTCAGACCCACTTAGCAAAACAGTGAGGCACATTTAAGATAACCCAGCAGAAAGATCAATGAAGTGAATCCAAACAGTCAGGCAGCGTCGGGTGTGCAGCTACTCGTCACAAAAACTGCAATTACTGTGAACACATGACTGGTCACGAAAGCTTGCTCTGTCCAAAACTGGTTTTAAAGTGGGACCACAGAGTCCAGTGGCTTCTGGCAATGGATCAGATAAAATACGACACAGGTGTACTGTATTTATTTATTTATCCATCTGTGAGTCCCACCGGGGCTTCCTCTATCGCTCCCTAATCCCACAGCACGAGATGGGCTAACATCTTTACAGACAGCACACACAGCTGGATCTGAAAGGTCAGCATGGATAATGGGATACTGGGAGGCAGAAGAGGAGGGATGACGAGATCAAGAATGGAAATATATGCCTTTACCGCTGGTCTAGAACAAGACTGAGATATTATGAAGGACTGGTTATTTAAATTGTATTAATAACACAACAATCATGCAACAAGTGAGAAGATGGTGATGATTGGTCTGTCTTTTCATCCATCCAACAACTGGCACCAAATCAAGTTATTCTCAAACTCCTGTCCAGATTGACATGATTTCTTGTGGATACTCTTGGTCTCCAGAAGATGAACCCTAATAATTTTGATGACCTGACCTTTCCTCCAGGCCATCATCAGGTGGAAATTGTGTACAGCTATGCTAATCACTCAGTTCTTTGAGCTAAAGGCCCAATAATGAAATAGCCTACTTGAGTCTCAACGACTACACATAAGGACCAGTGACTGAACAGATTGTGTTTACAGTACTGCAGTAAAAACCTGTGACATTTCAATCAAAACCAATATGTTCTACTGTTCTCTGTCTGTGAGGTCCAGCTCACGACATATCTAGTTCAGGAAAGCAGTCTGGTGCTTTGCTGCCACACAGGAAGTGATGTTTTTTTTTCCAATACAGAAGAATAATTCTGTAGTTCTTAGGTGCAGTGATAGTGCTCAGCACTACAGACATTACAGTTCAATGTTTGAAGTGATTTTTGAGAATCATAACCCTAATCCTAAACCTAACCCTAACCCTCCCAGCTCCCATTTTCAGGGGGCCTGGCGATCATCCAACTTCCCCAGCCCTACATCTAACCCAACCCCACAACAGAAAGTGGAGACAAAAACACAGGGGGGCTCTATCGAGTCACACTTCTGTCTCGATAGAAATAAAGAAACACGTTCAAGCGCAGGACTGAAATTCTACTAAATCCAGCCACATTAAACCTGATCAAATACAATCAGAACAGAACACTGTGAACTTCAAACTAATGTGGATAAACACCAGGGAGCATTGTGCCACAAACCTGCAGGTCTCATGATTCCAATAGTCCAGATTTTTTTTTTTGGGTTTAACCCACTTAGATTTTATAGCTGTGGACTAGCTGTGGTGAAAAACAAACAAGCAAGTGTGGGATAGCTGTAATATGGAGGCTTAGGTAAAGAGTTTTTTTTTCCCCTCAGCTGATTCTATTAGTCTTCAGCAAGCCTCAGAGTGCATTGTGGCTATTATATCACAAACACTTACTGAACACAGAGAGAGAGGCTGTGTTTAAATTCTGAAAACTGGAATTCACATGAAATGAACAGCTAGATTGTTTTACCAGAGACGACTGACCACTCCATTGTTCTTCTTGAAGTACAAACACATGGCCCACTTGTGGTCTTCCTCTAACAGACCATCTTTGACTGGATAAATAATGTAAAAGACCGAGGAGGGATAAAGGTTGATTGAATCTGTCTCTGAGCTTTGCAAATCTGGGTGTTTTGCCAAAGTGGACAGGATCCGAAACAGAACTGGCTTTAGAAACCTAGAAAACTTGGTACATTGATGACAGTACAGGTATGACTAATAATGTTACTGATAACACAGATAGCCTATTAGAAATTATTCGCAAATAAGAAAAATCAGGAAGTCATGCTGGGGTTTGGAGTCTGACAGCTGTTGGAATGAAGGACCTGCCATAGTGCTCCTTCTTACATGGTGGAAGTATGTCCGTCTGTATGGATATGGATCTTTCCATTTGACTGTCGCAGTAACTCATAATAGTGAGCCAGTATACACAACACCAGGGGCCAATCCATTCTATAGAGGGTCATGTTCAGTTAACGTCCCCTCTTACTCCTCAGAGTCAGGGTCTTACAAAGCTTGGAGATCTATTTGTTGGCCAGACCTTACTATCCTTTCAGCAGCTATGGCTTACAGGAATGTGATTTATTTCAGCTATTCAGACACTTCATCAAAAAGATACCACATTAACAACCAATAGCGCCACCTCACATGTTGAAAAAGTCTCTAAGAAGTATCTTAGAAAAGTATGAACGTAACAGAGCCCTAAATTCAAACTCCTCTCTAACCCGAAGTTTTACGCAACCCTGGGAGACAGACTTGGGCGTCTCTATCAATGACCTTGAGTGGGAGGAAATGTGGATCCATGCTATGAAAATATCTGAATGTAATCAAACCAAATCTACTCAGTTTAGAATTGTACATCAAATACATATAACACCTGCTGTCAAACTAAATCAATGCTAATGCATCTCCTCTCTCCTTTGAGTGTCAGATTTAGAATTCCATTTATTGTTTCTGGTCATGTGTGAAACTACAAAGCTATTGGTCTGGTATTATGGAATAACTGTTGGTTATTTTCTGTGTTCCAAAAAACCTCCTGTGCCTCCTTTTTGGACTTCCAGATGGTCATATTAAAAATATCAAACACAATAGTTTATTCAATCCCTTGACTTTTGCTGCTAGGAATAATATTTGGCACAATCTTATAATTGTATTTGCATTTTGCAAAGTGCACTCACGTGGATGCTTTCTGTAAACTTTGGGACTTAGAACATATGAACATACTGAACTTATGCTGTCAACGTCTTTATTACAATGGTTTCCTAAACCAGTCTTGTCTGTCTTTAGACCTTTTCTAATGCAAAACATCATTTCCTGTAATCTTGTTCGTTGAACGTTTGACTATTCTTTTTGTACTCTACTCAGGTCCAGTCTCCACTCTTCTCAGTTCTGTTCTACACAACACATTCCTTCTGTATTTGACTCTTGTTTGACTCTTCTCTCCCATATTCTGCTCAGTTGTTTTCCTTGAATTCACTCTGTTTCCTTGCATTTAGATGGAGAACATGTGATCAGTCAGCTGACTGAATTTGACCAGCTGGAGGGCCTGCCCTGCTCTCCGGTATGCTGCGCCTTGAGGCAAAATTGTTTGGTCTCAATGCTTTACTGCTACAGTATATTCACTTTCAATGTTTTTATCATTGGCATGATGTTACACTGTTTAGTGGCTCATGTTATGTTTGATTTGCATGCTTCCGTTTTGTAAATAATGACATTTTCTGTCCTTACATTTAGTACCAACAAACACTGTGTTTTTCCATGTGTGACTGAAGTCTGCATACCAAGCAGAAGCGTTCACTGTTGTGTGCAAAATCTAATAATCACTACAATTCTGGTTTGCTGCTGCCTCAATCTAATTAAGGGTTTCTTTGTGCAAGCTGTTTCTGAAACCATTTCAGGTTCTCGTGATCCCTGCTGTTTAGATTTTTCGTGTGTTAAATTCCAAGAGCTGGTGGAGCTCGATGGTGGGCTGTTACATAGAAAGTGATGGTATATTTCTACTAGCTATTTATTCTGTTGTTTTAGTAGAACCAAATCTAACACGGTCTCATGTGGACTCCATGGTTAAGGGAGAGAAACCAATCAAATTTCTCCACAAGAGCAATACTCCATTTAATCAACTGTGTCAATTTGTAATCTCTAAAGCCTCCAAACATCACTTTTGCCTTCAGAAACGGCCCTTTCTGAAGGCACAGGCCGACTGACCAACTATGAAATACATATACAAATATATACACAAATATACTGTGCATCATCATGTAAGATGTTCACAGTGACTCAAATCCAAGACTATGAGAGTTTACAAGGAGTTTCAAACCGTCATTTCACTTTGGAGTTAACCTCATTACTTTCCATCACTGACTGGTGTCTGCGGGGGAAATTGGAAATCTTTTAACCTTTGACCCCAAGTTACTAGTTCATCCTGTCACTAATTTGGCACGGAAGACAACAGTGTAGGGTTCAGAAGTGCATGAGTGAGTGTTTGTGTTTGTTTTCTGTGTCCAAACCACAGTAGAAACTATAACTGGCCTGTTTTTTTGTATTAGTTTTGTGTAAGAACACACCTTAACCCTTCATGGATCGACAGTGCTAATGGCAACAATTTTGAAAAAAAATCTGAAAAAAAGGCAACCAATTTTTGGCTTTGGTTGCCATCAGCAGCAGTCACTTTTTATCATCTAAAAAACAGAGACAGCAAACAGCAAAACTGAACCTCAAAATAAATACATCTGTAATATTTGTTGCATGAGCGATATTTAAATATCGCCGTTACAGTCAGAATCAGATGACACTGCACGTGCGTTGGTTTACTCATGCGCACACAGAAATTTCACATCAGCACTTTCAGTCACATGGTGTGAACGCTGCATCTGCGCTTCAAATGACACAATTTAAATGACAATATTAAAATGATACATTATTCCTCTGCAGTCAAACCAGTTTTAAAGATCACAGTTTAAACAAAGAAACTGGGTTTTGTTTTTCTTAGATGTCACATTCAAAATGTGTTCAGTGAAATGAAAGTGTTCCCTGGATGATGATTAAATATAGAAAACAAGTACAAATTCAGCTCTAACTGTTGTTCAATGTATTAGTTTTATACATCATCAACGACAGGTGAGTTCAACAGTAAATTCGTGTTACACGATATGTCTGATGCAATGAACTTCAAGTTAAAAGTTAAAGGAAAGGACTGAATGAATCGTCAGTTCCTTCAGAAAATGTAAGTATTTTTAAAATAGCTCACAAATGTTTGATTGTTTGACTCACAACAGCTGGGTACTGTAGTTTTTTGCATTCATTTCTTAAACAGGAAATACAGTAGTTTAATTGATGGGGATTATTTTCAATTCTTTAAAACTTCCAATTCTTCAAAAGACAAACAATTGAGCCTGAAAGAAACTGATCAGGTTATGTTCTATCAGTCAAGTGATCTAAGCGTCTTATTTATCTGAAATACACCAGGAAAAAGAATCCTTGGTAGTCCTGATGTTCAAGTTTTTCTTGAATTTTTAGAGCAGAGGTTAAGCATCTTTGACTTGAGCATTCAGTCCAGATTGTATTTCACAATATGGTATTAATCTGCTACTATAAAATTCTAAGTATGGCAGCTAGCAGGGATAGTTCCTCTGCAGATGTGAAGCTGCTGATGCTGATGTCCTGCTCTGTGGCTTACTTACTACCCACAGGAAATGGTTTACACACCACGCTGTCCACAATCATCAGTGAAAACCCAAATGTCAGGAAAACAGAACCACAAACAGGCACAGGCACAAGTCTGAATACCGAAAGTGAAGAGAACTATAACTTATTAATTTACTTTTTTGAGGTGAAAACTGAAGATTGCAGTCAAATCTGATATGATGAACAAGTTCAGACTATAATCTGTTCACGATTATAGTCCAGCTGCCTACTACAGTTTGAGACTTTTATGACCTTACTGATTTTCTGTTGCTTCAAGTTATGTAGCCTGTCGCATATTTATATGCCTATGGTGGTATGGTTGTGTCAGTGCTGAGTTTGTAAAGGTGTAATTAATGAAAATACTCCACTACACACACACACACACACACACACACACACACACACACTTCTCTGTCCTCCACTATGAATAGACAGAAGGCAGTTTTACTAATACGTCACATGCCTGAGTCATTAAAGTCAGACACGGAGAGGAGAAGGGGGGGCTATGAGTTTAATATGTGACTTCTTCGAAATCACAGGAAGCCTGTTTGACACAACAACTACAGCTGACACTTTGGTAACTGGTCTGTCAATCAAGTATTTCACTGTCAGATGACATTTTTAACTTTAATTCTAAAAATGTTGGGTCTTTTAAGGCATTAGTTCTGGAAAGCTGGCTAAAATTGGACTAAAACCTCATTATTCAGAAAGTAGGTCTTTCATTATTAATAAAGTGGGTTTATTGATAAAAATAAGCCTGAGAGGATGACTAATATTTTTTTAAAATCCTTAACATCCAAAAAAATCCTTTTAGTGCTTCAAAGTTTGGCCAAGAGCAAGATGACAATACTTAGATGGCTTAGTGTTGGCTAACCGCAGGGGGTTTCACAAACTAGAAACAAACACACTTATTGTTATTCTAATTTTTCAAAATGGTGTCACTGTTTTCACCATCATACACGCATGCTCGAGTCAAATATTTACCTCCAGAACTGCTCTGTTATAAATCGTGAAGGGGGAAATGTCTAAATGACAATATTAAAATGACAACAGTATTCCTCTGCAGTCAAACCAGTTTCAAGATCACACTGTTTAAATAAAGCAACTGGGTTTTGTTTTTCTTAGACTTTCAGTGCAGTTCACGTCATATTCAAAAAGTGCCAAGTGAAATGAAAGAGTGTGCCCTGGACGATAACTAAACACTCCAAACATCAGAGAAGCCTGACCCGACTGGAGTACAAATTCAGTTGTAACTGTAACATCCCCAATGAGAGGCAGATTCAACAGTGATTTACTGTGTTATATGTCAAGTCTGGTGACACACATTTATCAAATTAGCTCACAAATGATTTAGGCTAGCTGATGTTTATCTATATTTTTCTTAATCTCGACAAATCCAATGAAAAGAGCTAAACCAGTCCTGTGTTATTCTGTTTCTCAACACTCTGACAACCTTACTTTCTCTTGCTCTCAGTCCCAAACCCATCAGCTCCTTCTGAAAGCATAAATCTTTTAAAGCAGCTCACAAATGTTTCATTTCATTTTTTAAAATGACTCATAATCATCAAACAGCTGGCACTGTAGTGTTTAGCAAATGTTACTCAAACAGGAAATACAGTAGTATAGGGACTATTTTCAGCGGTGGATTAATACACTTTTGGTGTACTCTAGTGAGTATTTATGGCAGCGGGACAGTGTGTTTGGGACTGACTCAAAATGAACTGGCTGCATTCATGGCAATGAAGGACCAAGTCACCCACTGATGTGGTGATACGGTCTAGCAGGCTTTAGCTATACAACAATACTTTATAGCATAATAAATTTGGTATTGGTTGTCAGTGTGTTTCAACACTTTTCTTGTGTGAAACTGGGAAGCAAATTCTTCAGCGATCCAATGATGACATCAGAAAGTGTCACAGCAAAATGAATCTGTTTGTCCTTTGCAAAAGATTTAGTTCTAAAAGCTTGATAATGTACATTGTGTCCACACATAGGGCTACTACTTTAAATGCGAAAGTGAACACGCCTCAAAGATATAAAGTGATGTCTTTTTCTTCTTCTTTTTTTTGTTTTTACACAACGGCAGGAATTTAAATCCAGTTTTAAGCTGCTGAACCATCGAGAAGTCTGTTTAAAGAACACTCATGTTTATGCTTATCAAACATTTGTCTCTTTTAAAGGCTCAAAGAAGCCAAATCAGCTTCTTCTCTTTAGGTGCTGCTTTCCTGGAATTCTTAGCTCACGTTTTCGTGTGTCTTTCGTGATGCTGTCACATTGTGTGCGTCTCTTTTACTGTACAGCTACTGTTAATAAATAACAGTAACAAAAAAAAAAGTGGATTTCTTGCAGTATTACAAAATGTGCTTTGCAACAAGAGGACCTTGTACGATAGTAAAATTTGTCTGCCAAAGGCTAAAGCTAGTCTTTATTAGGGCTGGATATCACCAGGTACCTCGCGATACGATATTTTGCCCACGATAACGATAATATCACGATACAGCGATTCTGCGATAATCGATATATTGTAAGAAATTTCATCCACGGTACATCATGATATCTGTGAAATTCAAAATTTATTACAAAACATTGTCATTTCACTTTTTACGTCCAAGTAAAACGAAGTTGATACTGTCTGTGCAAATTAACATAAAATTAAAAAAGAAAATGAATGCAGGAAATACACATTTCAGTGCTAGTATTATCAACTTCTCTGTAAACATGGACACAATGTCATATCTTGGTTCCAGTGTGTGTAGCATTCGGCGGAAGCCTTCATTTTCGACTACACTATATTGTAGAAGATCTTTACAAATATAGCACGCAATGGACTTGGTAATACTCGCAGCCCTGGGGGATGCAGAAGGAAGCTTTGCTTTCAATGCATTGTCGATTGTAGGCTGTCTTGCGTTAGCGTCGTCATTAGCCGTCCTCACGGCAAGATCAGGGTGATGACGGACCAGGTGGCTGTTCACGTTTGTTGTGTTGCCCGTGTACTTGACCTTAGCGAGACATTTTTTACAGATTGCGAAGTCTTTATCAAGCGTTGTTCTGTCATAAGAATAGTAAAAGCCGAAGTGGGCCCAGACTTTCGATTTAAAATTTGACGGCGCATCTTTTACGTGTTTTTCGCTGTGTGCTAGTCCCCCGCCTTGCGCCATTCCCTCTTCTTTTCGTTTACCTTTTTTCTTCTTCTCTCTATCGCAGTAGACTCCACCCACTCTCATTCATGTTAAGCGCCATCATGTGGAGGCTTGAAGTAGTGACGCTGTAAATCAAAATTGTAGCAGGCTTTTGTGAGAGAATCTGTTTAGAGCGGCTGTATGTTTATTGTTTAAATATCGATATTTGGCACCAGTGTATCGATAACTTCCCGCAAGACGAAATATCGCGATACATCTCAGTACTGATATTTTGGCACACCCCTAGTCTTTATCTTAATTTTTTTTTTTGAAAGTCTGACAAAACATCTTGCTTTTAATGCTATTAATAAATTGAATTCATCATTTCACTGAGGTGAGTCTCGCTTCGTGTTTTGTTCAGCATCACCTGAAACAGGGAGTGGCTTTGTCAAAGTTTTCCAAAACATGATAAATGAGAAACAACTCAAAGTCAAACTGGTGCCATGTTTTCTGCTCTGTTTCAACACTAAATCCATCCAAATAATCTCTCAATAAAACAACAATATGTGAGCCTCCTGCTTTCCTTCAGAACATCACCACCATCATGAGACTGAGCATGAGAGAAAATTCATGACCAGCTTCTCCACCGCTCAGCAACAGACAACAGGAGGATGTTGCAGCTGAGTGCGAACACACCGACCGACAGTTATCAACTTGTAAAAAAGGGTGTGATCACATTCCACAGCCAAAGATGCAACAATATCATTTTTCTGTTAAGAACTCTCTTTTTTTGGGTGTTTTTGTCTCCGCATCTGTAAAACCCTCCCCGTCTCTCCCAGTTCACCCTGCAGCATGTCACATGTCTACAAAAGTCAGCAAACAGCTCGGAAATGTCTCAACATGTATTAACAAACATCCTGTTGAGCGTCTGAGCTCCTTACCTCTCAGTGGCTCCTCAGCTGATTTAACAGAGTGAGAGATCCTGAGGGAGATACGAGCCGTCCAGAGCAGCTGACCAGCAGCCCCGCATCTACACCCACCGACTGGATGACCGACTGACGGAGTGGCTGAGTGGGAGGCAGGATGATTGGATGACTGACTACCATTCAGCTGGAGGCAGCAGAGCAAAGAGCCACTCCCCTCGCCGACCAGCTGACTCGCTGCCTGGCTGGAGGGATGGATGGATGGATGACTAGTTGAACAGCTCTGCCTTGTTGACTGTCTCGGTGCCTAACTTGCTGACTGAACTCATGCCTTAATAATGACAACTGAATAACTGCTAAATATAACTGGTCACTAACTAACCAACTGACTGACTGACAGACTGATCAGCTTACTAACTTCCTCAAAGTAAAAAAGACTGAATATACGGAGGACCAACTGAAATATAAAAACTGACAAAGTGACCAACTTACTGACTAAAGTTTAAGTTTAAGTTAAAATTAAGTTACAAACTGAGCAACTGCCTTGACCTAACCAACTCACTGTCTAACTAACTCACCATCTGCTCAGTTGCTGACTTAACACTGACTGATAAACAGTCCAGGTCTGTCTGATAAACTGGTTTACCCGACTAAAAATAGAGTTTTAGACTGGCTGCCTTACTAGCTGAACAGCTGGCTGGCTGGCTGGTTATTTACCTGCGGAGGTCCAGATGCAGTTTTTAGCTTTCTCCCTTTCTGTTTTTCCCTCTTCCTTCTCTTCGATTTTCTGCTTCTCTGTCTGTCTCTCTCTTTCTTTTTGTTTCTCTATGTAATGAGAGGGTGGGGCCGAGCTACAGTAAGCTTGCATGTGCACACACACACACACGCACACACAGCCTTATCAGTTAGTAAGTGCAGAGCAGGACAGCCTCGGGTCATGCTGGTGGAGGAAACTATGTGTGTGTGTGTGCATGTGTGTGTGTGTGTGTGTGTGCAAGTAAAACAGGAAGTAGGTAAGAAAAGATAGAGGACAGCCCCAGGTAAATTCAAGAATGGAGGAAATGCATTTGTACTTTATCTGTCACCCAAAGCCTGAACAAAACTACAACATGCTGCAAAACTGACAGCAACTTCAAAATGAACTACGATTTAACGGAAACAAATATGATTTTATTAATTGATGTTTACTTAGAGGAGCTGTGGGCAGAGCAGCTGGTTTTCCCACTGTAGTAATCTATTCTATTTAAATTAAGTTTACTTTTCATGGCAAACTCACAAGAAACAGAGTGATTTAACTGTTACATCATAATTTAAGTAAATAACTAAAATTTGCTATAGAGTTTTATTGTATTATACTGTATATCAAGTACAAAATTGCTTAATGTCTCCTGAAGCACAGGTTCTCAAACTATGGTAAGTGTACCTGGAGGAATCTCTGAAATATTGTTTAAAAATAAAATTTAAAAAGATGCAAAATTATCAAAATACTACAAAATTCAGAATGAAAAGAAATGACTTGATCACTGAAATGTAATTAAAACAAGTTTCTGTTATATTTGTATCACTCTGTATCACCCTGCTATGTAGTCACATCCATGCACATAGTGCATGCATACATCCATGATTAGTTACTAGCTAAAACAGGACGGCAAGATTGTAAGCAGACACTCCACTCATGGCTCCAAACAGGAAATACAAGTCAACCTCCATAAGTCCCCATGTTAAAATGTCAAACTTCACAGCAGAAATAAACATGATGTAAAACGTTTGAGAAACACCGACTTAATGTATGCAGTCCTCGTTTCATATTTATTTTTGTATCAGATAGTTCCTCATTTAAATGATCCAGTTTTAGTCTAAAGACTGAAAGGAGAGGAGAGGAGCTCTTCATCTGACTCCACCCACTAGTATTTATCACAGCCAATGAGAATAATTCTACTTCAACTTCTGCCTAGCAACAATCTGATTTATTCGTTCTGAACAAGAAAAGAACATTTCAGTCCCGAGCCTGTCAGTCTGCTCTGAGCGTCATCAGAGCAGCTGCGTGTCTCGGGCTGGCCGGCAGCTTTCACAGCTTCATTAAAAATGTCAATCAGCCAAAGTGGCGATAACACGAGGAGACACGAGGGACTGTGATCCTCACTCTGTCCTTCTGCTCCTCCTTCCTCCTTCTTCCTTAGCTTTAAATTGGACTTAATGTGCATTTAAAAAAAATAAGTTTTAGCTCTTTTTGTTGCACACTGATTTATTACAAACAAACAAGGGAACTTCCTGATATTACATGGCCTGGTCCGATCAGAAAGTGGCAAAGCAAAATTCATCTGTGCATGCTGTGTTCAACTGTCTGCAATTATGAAACAGTTTACTCCGACAGAGTAGGTCAGGTTGGTCGTAAACTACAAAAGCAACTTCCATTTTGGACTTTCTTGACATTTCCCATGATCAGCAGATGGATTATTAACCTGTCTGATACTATATGTCACAAATGTACCAACAAAAAGGAGCAGACTCTGTTTTTCTTGTGCCGTTTAAGTGTATCCTGAAAGCAGATCTACACAACTGAGCAAGCTTTAGCTTAAAGGGAAGCTATTAGAATTTTCTTTTGATTCCCGAGTTTCATTTCTGTATATAATGTTACAATGTTGATAATAAACAAGGCCAAAATGTCAAATAATGTGTAAACACATGTAAAAGAAATCTCTGAGAGCAAAGAGCTCAGGTTTCAGACTGCTCTGAATGCAACATTTCCAAAGTATTTTTCTACTTTTTAACGCAATAAGACAAGGAAAGATCATCACAGAGTTCTTTGATTGGTCTTCTGCTCCAGCACAGCACAGCTGTACATGGACTCACCCGTCCATCCGCTTACTTACCTGTTTAGTTCCGCTTTGTTCAGGACCACCCTTCAAGTCATTTTATGTCTTGCATAAAGTGCTTTTTCAGTTATAAAGTACAGTCACATGGTTTCTGTTTTCCCTGTGGTGTCCTCTGGCTTCTCTACCTACTACTTTAGCCACTAATTGCTAACTGCTAACAGACGGGGAGCTCAAGACACCTGCACGCCCTGCAGTCTCAGCACCTGTACTAGAGATGTAATATTAAATTAAAACACTCCCCCGGTGCTCTGGACTCACGGTCTGGGTAGAGTCAGTTGACTTAGCTGCACAGCTAACCGGCTACAATTAGTGGCTAAAGCAGCTAACCGCTAAAATCAAGTAAAGCCATCTGTGCATCAGGAAATTCTGTAAATGACTGAACAGTGAAGCAGAGCAGCCACAGGAAGTTGTGTGCTTTTGCACAGTAATCAGTGAGGCCCAGTCCTCTGAAACACTGTGCTGCAGTGGCATCTATTGTTTTTTTCCGACCTCATTCTTCTCTCATTTGTGGTCTGATAAACAGTAAATTAATTAAATTCAGTGCCTGATATTATTTTCCGAAGGCCTAAATGAAGGGCCAGTGAATCATGCGAAGCTCCTCTAGTGGAACATGTCTTGTGTTGTTTCTCACATAGTAGTAGTATAGTACATGGTGAGACATTGGAAACGAGATACAGTGAATAAATAAAGGGAACTGTCTCCTGCCCACTCTGGAGTCCACATGTGTCCAGTCGAAGAAGCATCATGCAGCTCATGTTGTTGACCTTTAGGCAACGTTAAAGGCCACCTAACCACAACACCGACAGTTACCATGACAAAACAAGATCCATCACTGGCTCTGCAAGGAAACACTGACAGCAGGAGCTTCATCATCAGAATGTGTTCATCTCTGTTCTTTTCCTTAAAGATGATATCAGATCTGGTATCTTTTCTTCCATTGTCCACAATCTTCCATTTATTTTGCAGTGATAATTTATTTTTTTTTTTTTAAAGCTTTGATTCTGACTATAGAATTAAATCAGAAAAACAAACACACTCCATCCAATGGCTGAGGTCTACTTCTTACTTCATCTGTCTCTTTTCTTGTCAAGGAATCCTACAATTACACGTAGACAGGAAGTAGATGAATAAAGTCAGCTACATGGGTGAGATGGCACCCATTAGGAAACAGAACCAACTCATTTTTGTGGTTAATTGCACACTTTAACTTAATTTGGAGTGATATAAAAATGCTCAACATGTAAAAACTTTACTACGTTCAAATATTTAATAATAATTTACGATTTCTGACTTTGAGTTAAGCCTTGTGGCCGGTGGGGTGCTGCACATGCAGCTGCTATTGATTGACCGCCATTAATATACTTTATTGCCCCCGTGGGGTAACTAGTCTGGGGCTTCATCTCACAGTAGATGAGCCCAAGGAAGACAAACTGCACTAACCCTGCGGCCAAAAACACATTATGTTTTGATGATAGGTAGCTTAGCTGCAATGGGAATAAATTAATGTTTACAGAGAAATGATTAACAAATTCATCAAAAAAAGATTAACAGAGCAGAGAGCAAGTGCAGCAACAGAAGACATAGCAGCCAGCTAACATTTACTGAGTAGTCCAACAGCAAGAAGCCCAGCTCGGCGCCTTTCAGCCTTTTATTTCATGAAGCTCATGTCTAAAAGGACTAAAAGTCAGTCCCAGATTTACTCTTGTCCGGTAGCTTCTTGCTCAGCACTATTTTGTTAGCTTTCTCTGTCAACTTCCTCTTCGGTCACTTCTCCTCTGTCATGATGTCCATAGAAGCTGCTGAGCCTGGTAACTGCCTGCCTGCCTGCCTGCCTGCCTGCCTGCCCAGCTCCAGTTCTGGCACAACACCAGCTCCGCTCACTGTCAGCACTGCCTGACGCTCCAGGACTGAAAACCTCCTTTTCTCAGTGTTCCAAAACAGATCAAATCCATTATTTTATGGCAGAAAAGTTGCACAATGTTGCTTTAAACGTTAGTCTTGAACTTCGAAACAACAACTTTCTGAAAGTCCCTTAACTTGGTCTTTCTGAAGCCTCATCATGAAGGTGGTTTGCTTTTTCATCAGTGAGTCGACAGTAGCAGTGACAAGCTTCATAGAAACACTGGACAAAAATATCAACCCCACAGTACAGTCACTTCTGAACCTGAAACAATGGGTCACAGATGTGAAGGAGGTGTTCAAATCAGTATGATCTCAGTATTGTACACCCTCTCAAGAATGCCACCCCCACATTTCTTTGAACATATTGAGACAAATAATAATAAATCACATGAACTAAGTACCGAAGGGAGCAGAGACAGGGGCTAGAAGAAGATAACATTTCTTATCCAGCTACGACTGTTGGAAATGAAGGCAGAAGTTTTGCTAAATAAAAAGAATCATTCTCTTAAAAAGCAGCAGTTCAGTCTATCACTGGATGAATACTGTGGCTTCAGCAGGACAGTGACATCACTCCATGTCATGGATAGGTCAGTCTTCCATTCTGTTCCACATGATTTGCTTAATAGGAAAATGCAGAGAGGACAGGCAGAGACACGAGAGGCCACTGCACCAAACAATGGATACAACAACGCTCACATCACTTTTTGAATATTATTTATTTTATATTTTTTTTATATATATTTGAGTTTGAATATTTAACGCTTTTTTTCTCTCTTCCATGCAAAAGCCCTCATGGAGATATTATACATGCATGTGTATGTGTACTTTTTTTTCCCAGCATCAACAGCAGCACAAAACACCGAACCTGACAGCAGCAGAGACGCTTGGAAACATTAACATATCATTCAATCCCCATCGGCTGAATGTGAAAAGGGCAACAGGGTCCAAACTAATCTGCTAAGACTTTGACATGCTCCGAGTCGGGGACAGCAATTCCCAGTGAACCAGAGAGAAGCACTTTTTAATTGTGTTAATATGCGCAACTGGCATGGAGATGGAAATGAATTCACAATGTGTACCAACGCTCACAACAAACACACATACAGCTAGCACCAGTTTAACAGGGTCCAGTGGTCATACTACAGTAACTGCTGCTATCAGTTTTGACAGCACAATGTGAATCGTGGGAATGCTGTCTGCTGACTGACACAGGACGGACACAAATAACTGATGTCTGACAGAAAATACTGCAAACTGCACTAGAGACATTTACTTCTGGTATTTATGTGTGTGTTATAATTTACCTCACACTTTTCTGTCAAGCATATATCAAAATACAAACATGACTCACTCACATTTATAGAGAGCAAAAATAAAACAAGATTTTTCTTGTGTAAGGAATTGGAAAAAATCATGACTTGTATACGGATTAAATCTAGTTGAGATTCATTGACACTTCTGACTAAATAAAGAATAGATGCTGTATCCGTGACATCACCCATAGATTTCTGAGTTGTTTTGAAGCTCGAAATCTGTGTACCAGGCTGTAAACATGTTTATTTCTGCTGTGAAGTTGGACATTTTAACATGGGGACTTATGGTGATTGACCACCTTCTTTCGTTTTTGAGCCAGCCTCAAGTGGACGTTTGAGGAACTGTAGTTTTTGGCACTTCCTCATTGGCTTCAATTCACAATTATGGAGGTTGCCGCTTGATCAGATATTTGTTCTGAAGTGACTGTGCCCTCTACCTGCTATAGTAACTATAATGGGAGCAACAGAGGAAGACAGGTGATGTTACTATGGAGTGAGAGTCAATGCATGAGCATGATTGTTAACCTTTACCACATGTTTATTAATGTAACAATGATGACGAATGTCCACTAACCCTAACAAAATAGCTATTTAAACCAAAACCATGAGTTTTCCCATGAGTTTTCCCAAACCATAACCAAGTCGTGTTTGTACTTCTCAACAGTTTTGGAAGGCACAGAAAAATGATGTCCTGCTGGTCAGATCAGAAAAGGCTTATGAGTTGCTATACTGAGCAGAAGACCCATTGTGTTGTTTCATTTGGAGGACTGCTGGAACATGCTAGAACATCAGTAAGTCAAATCTACGCCTTCACCTTAAATCATTGCCAAAAGTTGTTGAGACTTGTTTTCACCCTTTATTATGGAGCAACAAGATAAACTGATGGTACTTGATTTTGGAAATGCTGAGTAGTAAGGTGAGGTATAAAGATTTACTTAGTAGTATTAGCATTTAGTATTTATTAAGAGGTGTAAATTGCACAACAGCAAAAGGATTGGTCTGGACCCACAAAAACAAATTTAAGGATGTCTTCTTAATTCAACTAAACTCATCTGCAGTACCACCAGTAAGGTCTTAGCTGAGCAGAAGGAAAACAATAGGTCAGTCATGCAGTTTTTATTACAGCCCTGTTCAAAACACTGAAGGAATGTCCTCTCCTATTTAAAACTGTTTACTCAGGGACAGATACTCGGCAGAACACAACAACTGAGTCTTTCTCCTGAGAGGAGAGAAGTTGGCAGCTTGTAAGCGAAAGGTCACCAGTTCAGCACGAAGACAAGGCTGCTCCAGATGAACTGGAGAAAAAGTACTGTATGGATTATTCTGTTTTCAATAACTGTATTTAGAAAAGTTACACTAGGAGACCCAGAAAGCTTACCTGACAGAGTGTACATACCGCAGCATCTTCCAACCCGTGATTCTTTACTGCATATCTTTTTATAAATATGCATGACACCATTTAAGTGCAACACACAATAGGTCAGGTAATCCAGTCTAGAAGTGTTTCCAATCTGACTGGGATAGAAAGCATTGATACTTTGACAATAGGCGGCTACATTACTGATGCAGCGAATGTTTTCATAGAACTTCAGGACATTTTAATAGTAGTTTTAATAACTTGTGTTTGACAATGTTGGTTGGTCAACCAGTTCTGCAATGTCTCAACAACTATTAAATGGATAGCCATCAAATTTTGTACAAACATTCAGGGTCCCTGCAGGGTAAGTTGAAATCACTTTGTGGAACCCATCACTTTTCGTTCAAAACATTTTCATTTATGACCCAAGATCTGCAAAACCAACGAACATTGTCTTCTGAACATTATATTATCATTGTCACAGTCATCATGTTAGCATGTTGATATTAGGATTCAGCTCAATGCACTGCTATGCCTTAATACAGCCACACAGAACAGCTATGGACTTTTTAAAATCATATTTCTTGGTAACTAGGCCGAATCGATTGAGTCTCCAAACACTGTACTAGACACTGTCTATGCAGATGTGCTGCATCTAAACCTGGATCGAAAACTGGGATCTCAGTCTCTTTTCCGTTTCAGGAAGTTTTGTGACATCTAGAGATTCATGTGGATTCATTTGGATAAGATGGGAGACTTCTTAGAAGTAAAGTATGTAAAGTTCATGCTTGTGTTATGAAACCATGGTTGCGTCACACCTGAAATGAGACATTTTCCACGAGTGTGAGCACAGAAGCCTCTTACAAACTGAGGACAGGTATGAATTGTTTTGACGCATGGTGGCAAAATGTGACTGAGCGAGCGCTCACATTGTTGTTTCCTGCCGGCACAATGGAGACCATTGTAGCCTGACTGCTGATCATCATGTCATAATGTTACACTTTTCACAGGCAGCGATGAAGTTGACGAGTCAGCAGAAAGGGCCATCACTGATGTAATGACAACATCCTGTTTTGGATTAACACAGCACCTCCGGGCAACAGCAAATCAATGAATGGAGACAAATGAAAGAACTTGTGTTTCCTCATTAAGACATACTGTGAGGATAATGTTAGCAACAGACACTGCATTGATGGGACTTTTAATGAACTCAAAGTTTTCACAGTAGCTGTGTTTAAAGAGTTTTGTTCCACAGACATCACAGCAACTCTTAGAGAGAAATGAGAGCAAGGAACAATGAAAGAGAAATCTCCTACATTGAACCGTTAACCTTAAATGATTGGAGTAGAACACTTTGAGTTCAAGAGAAAAATTATTTTTATATTATTTTATAAAACAATTTGAGCTGTAAATGTCGCTCCAGATTGAAATGTCTCCGCCACCATTAGATGATCCGATATGAAATTTGGTCCCAAAGGACAACTTCTAATAATTTTTCTCTGGCGCCACCATGTGGCTGACATTTCTAGTTGTGCGTGAACTGTTTCTGTTTGCACTGTTTCTTTGTTCCCCAGAGGATATATTGTAATAACTTTAATGACCTTGTAACCTTTCAACTAGCACCATCATCTATTGTAAAATTTCACTTTGTCCAAAACTTGAGCCAATAGCGTAGCTTTGAACTCTTTGTTTAAATACCATCTTCTTCCTCTTCCACTGTAAATTCATGAGTTTACATGCACCCCACTGTATTTCAGTGATGTTTACACAAAGTAACATTATTTCTTCAATAATTTCATATGATTTATTTTAGAAGTGTTGACAGAAAAGTATTTATCCACCCTTTTATTCCAGCAAGTCATGTATAAAGATACTTACTGAAGAAGGTAGTTCTGTTTTATGCCAGTAACTGCAGAAAGAGTTTGACATTCGTCAGTCTCACAACTTTTGATTCCTGCATTCAACTCATTTTAGTTCATGGGCCACATACACCCTAATTTGATCCCAAGTGGACCAGACCACTGGATAATAATCTATAAATAACAACACCTCCAAAATGTTGTTTGCTTTTTTGTTTTGTTTTTTTACTGTTAACACGTACATTCTGAAAGCATTCATAATTAATGAACCATGCATTTAAAAAGAGAGATGAACAGCCTGAATCTTTTATCTATAATCTACGTGTGTTACAATTTACAAAAACACAAAACATTTATCACCAATTATATAGTTGAAGTAGTAATAGCTGAAGCAATAGAATGAGTTACATAGCATTTATAAATCAATGATTTATAAATCAAAGGTTTTTACAGCGCTTTGGTCTGATACAGATTCTTTTGTACTAAAGCTGCTGCCATGAAGCAGCATTTTACACTAAGTACGCTACTCAATGTTTAACTTGCTCCTGAGACCTCTTTGCATTCAAGTGCATCAATATTAGGTGTTGAGTCCGGAGCAGTTGCCACACAGTTTTGTTTTATTGGCGCTCTTTAAAAAAAAAGAGAAGAAAAAAAGGAAGTAATGCATTTTTCACACTTTGCAAAGTGATCCAGTGAGCCAGGGTTAGAGATTTTGTCAGAATATTTGTAGTATTTAGGGTGTAGTATCTTTTCCTATACTAGACAATCCATGAAGCTGCATACCCCATCTAAGACCATGTTAAGTTGCAATGAAAAGATGAACTATGTTCACAGATATCAGAAATGTCTTGGCAATTGATTGGGTTCATTCCTCATTGGCCAAACTCTTTTCAGGAGTAGTTACAAATTGTTTAAGATGGGGGTGGAGATGCTGAATGGTGCCCGAGATCTTGGAGATCATACTAACCAAGCTGCATTTGAGGCCTTCTCTACACCTCTTTGCCTGGAAAAAGACTGCACAACCATGTGAGAAAATACTGTCTGGGGGATGAGATGGCAAACTTCAAACTCAAAGTATACTACTCTTGGATTAACCAGAAAGGTCTGGCAACCAAAGCCATAATAAGGCAACATTCTATATTTATACTTTAAAATAACAGATTTGAAATCTTTCTCCACCTCAACTCTCATTACAGATTTTCCTGATGGACAGTAAAGTAAACTGCTGCGAACTATAGCTGCTGTTAGCTAAGGTTAACTCAGTTTGTTAGCTGGGCTGGATTATGAGCTCAGGGCACCGGTGGAGTGTTTTTCCCACAGGAGTTATGGACCACAGAGAAGAGGTCGGATTCAAACCCTGGGCCACCATGGCAAGGACTGAGCCTTTGTACATGGGGTGGATGCTCTACCGACTGAGCTAAACGACACCCCTATGCCTTTGTCTTCAAAGCAACCCATATCAACATTTTCTGATCTGACACCCTATTAGCAGGATGCCATTACAACTGACAGTGACTGTATCTCACCCTGCTTCACTTAATATTTGATCCAGCACAAAATCCATTCAGGTTAGGGAATAGTTTTGGCCATGGTTAAAGAAAAGAGTGTTCTCTCTTGTCAAAGTCCAACCAATTACGCATCCAACTCCTCCCTACAGACAAACTCTGAGGCTCCATAACAATTTCACACTATTTCAGAATTTGCTCCTCATTTACACGGCCCCTAGAGGTCTCTGTCAGGTAAACATAAACAGGCAATTATTAGACAATTTTTCACAAAGGATGGTTGATGTTGATTCTCTCGGAAGGGCCTTCATTCATTAGCATCAATTCATTAGCCCAAAAGACAATATGAGACCTTTTACTTGGGGAAAAAATATACACAAGAAAAAAGAAAGAAGGTAAGGAAAGGAGAAGAGAAAGAGGCTGACGACAACACTGCAGTTTAAAAATGCATGAATCTCCAGCCCCCAGCAGACTGCTTCTATGTGTGTGTGTGTGTGTGTGTGTGTGTGTGTGTGTGTGTGTGTGTGTGTGTGTGTGTGTGTGTGTGTGGATGACTGTGGTGTTAGCATTTAACAGTCAGAATGAGGAACAGATAAAGAAAGGATAGATTAGGATGAGGTAAATATAAGTGATAAAGTGATAATTTCATTTTTATTAGGCTGCTGTGGGACTGCATCAGGTGCTGCTGTTGCTCTGTGTGTGTTTGTGCGTCTGTCATTTAATTATTTACTAGGGAATTTTATTGTTTCTCACATTTCACACACTCCCTGCTGATGATATTTATGTATGTGAGAGAGGAAGACTGTCTGACTTATAATAAAGTCACGTCAGCTGAAGCTCCGCATAAGAGTCACAAATCCCCAAATGAGGAGGGGGAGGAGGAGAAAAACAACACAAGCAAGAAGGGCAAAAGAGATAAGGTAAAGAAAAAGACCAAGGAGGGATGGGAGGAGGAACAAGAGGAGAAGGAGGGGAAAGAGTTAGAGGAATGATGGACCAGAAGATGTAACAGGAAGGGCAGAAGGGATATGAGGATGAGGCAAGGGAGCAAAAAGAGGAAGAGGAGAATAAAAAGGAGGATGAATAGACGTCAACAAGATAAAGGACAGAAGACGAGAAGGACGCAGAAGATGTAACCGGAGGAAAACTAAGACCAGGAGAAGGGACAAAAAGAAAGAGAGAAGGACTGTGCAAAGTTTAGATGTGGTACGATTAAACAAGTCCATGAAGATAAGATTAGATGTGAATTGGCTATGATCATGTCTGTGTCCCTGAACTCATCACACAGTTCAGTTTACACTTTTTTTCCTCATAAACGATCAAACTTCATAGAACAGTTGACATGCTGAATATAGGCTTGTTTGCTTTCTTGTCATGATAGATGAGAAGATTGATGCCACTCTGTCTGTCCATTAAATATGAAGCTATGAAAAGAGACAGCAGCACTGAAAGACGGCATTGTCTGGCTCCAAAGGGAACAAAATCCACCTACCAGCACCTCTAAAGTTATTTCTCATATGAAAACATGAGTGTGAAAGTGACACAATGTAGTTTTAACAGGAGAAATCTGGTGGACTATTTCTTGGCTGGGCACACCGACTTCCTGGAGTCATGTTGTCACACTCTTGTACTCGTACTGACTACACATATACCTGAGAGCTCCATGTAGACAATACTGGCGTAAAACAAAGTATAAAACTTATATTTAAAAAAAACTTAAAAACAATAAAAGACAGACAGAAAATCAGATGCAAAGGGCTTGAATTCACAAATTTCAACAAAATCTGCCATCACAGTTTCAAATGAGTCAGGTCTTTACTTATAAGGGGAGCACAATATAATAATCTGAGGAGACAAATTAAATCATTTGGGTACAAGTAACTAAAAGAACAAAACAACAAAACATGTACTTTTATCAATTTGACAACAGAAATTACTAATTTCTGTGAATGCTTTATTCATTTAGTCATAGATCATTTTTGTGAAGACAATTTACTTTCTGCACTTTCTTAAAGTAATATAGAAATAAATCAAATGTTCGCCAACTTCTTTCCAACCTTGATGGCCAAAATGTATTATATTAAAATATTACCCTTCCATGCTCCGGAGAATGAATAAATAGTAATCAAAGTGCGGATGTATGGCTGGAAACTGCACTGACTCCCGATGGATTCACCTCGAAACAACCTCAGCCATAAATAGTGAATTCCTCCTCGTTGCGTTCAGAGAGCAAAATGAGTCGGACTGCATTTCTTAAGATGCCGCCTGTGAATTTCAACTCGTCTGAAAGTAAACGTCTCCACGGCTGTGTGACGAAGGAAGGAAAAGAAGAGAGAGAATAATCATGTGTGTAGTGTTATTAAAAAGGGACTATCAGGATGAACAGAAAAATGACGAAACTATATCAAAATTTTTATTTTAAACATGATTTATATCAGTAGATGATATAGATAGATTTTTGCCTTATGACCAATTAAATTTAAGTAGCTGCCTTTTCTTTTGGGGGGGGGGGGGGGGGGGGTTCCAACATCTAAAAGAGATAAAATGTGATATTCCAAAAGAAAAAGGCAGATTTAAAAAAAAAATCAGTCAATAGAATTTTGTGTTTCTTCCCTTCTTAACTCATACTCATACTAATAAAAACTCTTCTAATTATCTATTAACTCTGCATGCTCTTTCATGATTCTATCTGCAGGATGTCTCTTGTGTTTCTATGACTCACTCTATGTGTTTTGTCAAACCGATTGTTATTTGGGGGAGTTTTAACTGAGCGTTCTCCCTCATGGTTTTCTCTCCTACTCTGCTTTCTGATGGACTGTTAAAGTGCGTAACCATCGTCTCTGTTTCTCACAGCGGGCTTCTCTGAGTATAGGCGCAGCCCTCTAAGTTGTGGCTTCTTTAACTTGCTGAAGAAAAATCTGTTTTTGGGAGCTGATGGGTCTCAGCTAAACTTGTACCTGGAGCGAGACCGAGACGGTGCCCACGTAGTTGGTGGGTGTAGAGGGCTGCACCTACTGTGCTCACAGAATCTGGAGTTACAGTACTAACTAACCCTCATTCATTTTTAAAGAGCAATGGCCAATGGGGAAACTTCAACAGTCAATAGACCAATGGTGTAACTAATCCATAACCTGTTAGAAAATGGTTAAAAAAAAAAATCACCATTCCTCAAAGCCCAAAGTGACATCTTTAATATCTTGTTCTGTTTGCCATGGACACCGACGTTACAATTGACCTGTGTTGCGTTGTTAATGAAAGTGAAGACTATGTATAGTTTGTATGTCCGCCCGGTGATTCATAAGCACTCCAAAATGTAATGGATACTTCCTTGGCTCACATCCATACATGATGTTTTATGAACATTGGATCAGTAGTTTTTCCATACAGACAAACAAACAAACGGCACAGAAAGCTACTGTTGTCCAGCAGCCAACCTCCATATTACTAGCTGAGGTAATAAATAAACATAAGGCTAAGGCTCAGAATAAGTGTGAATAGCCTGGGCTACAGTATAGGTGCGGTCGAATAGTCAAATTTGGACCTGACCATCCTTTATGAAAGGAAAGGAGGTAATGCCGTCCCACAATTCCTTGCGGCAGCGACAAAAAATCGGCGCACCGTTCGGTCATTCACAACCAGAGATAAGAAAGAAAACATTAATGTATTTAAACAGTGTGATGCAGACTGCAGCAGAGAGAGTGTGTGAATATGAACATACGTGTTGACGTGATGTAAAAACTTTGATCATGAAGTGTGTTCTGTTGTTGACTGTGAAGCTGCGTTCACACACAGAGTAAAAACTGTTTGTAACTGTTCTAACTGAACTGCAGATCATCATGAAGTTACCATTACTGATTAATCATATATCTTTGCCATAACTTGCTAATATGTTTATATGTGAGTGGACAGGAGGGTGAGCGACCATACCAGCGGAACAAACACTTCATTTGACTTCTGTGACAGGTGGACAATATTCATTTATTATTTGAATTCTGACGTTGATAATGAAGTCAGATTTTTCAACGGGTTGTCCACGTTTAAATTTCCTGCATTAAAAACACAGTAAGAACATACAGGGAGTATCTAGTAAGTATCTCAGATGCGCGTTTTGTAGTCCATCTTCTGAACTTTGTAGTTTTACCACAGATCACGTCAATAACATTCGCCGTCGCATCATGACGTAGTCTAGTGTAAGAGCAGTCGGATTCTCTGAACACCATGGTCGTCTTCTCCTTACTCCTTATGAATTCTCCTTCACATCTTTCCTTGACCTTGTGACCTTTTCCATCAAGGTCAAGGAAAAGTGGTTAGGAAAGGACTTCGGAGCTAATTCTTTGACTATTCGACCGTACCCTATGTCTTTAATATAAGTGTGAGAATTTTTTGGCTTTTTTGTCAGATGGTGAACTGTATTAACATATGTATTTGTCCTTATTACTTGTTGAACTTATTGTAAACGTGATCTGATTGGACAGTGGTCGAACTATTGACGTCTTGATCTGATGTACCATGTAGCAAAAACAAAACATGCTTACACATAGACACAGCCTCCCAAATGAGCAACATATTCTAATGTGCTCTCTTTCTCCCTCCCTGTTATTTAATTCTTAATATAGAAAATATAAATCAAACTGCGTTTAGTTTGAATTCTCTCATTTCTTTGATTTCCTGTTGAGATGACAGTGTTAGAGAGAAAAAGGCATTTTGATGGGATGTGACATCTGTGACGTTTTAGTTGAATAAAGTCAGATATCCAATCCTGAGCCAGCCTTCGTCAAATCTATCTGACTGCAGTCTGAAAATTTGCGCTGCCAAAAAAAACGCACCCTCGTTACAACAATTAAAAGCATAAATCATTCTGTAAGACACAACATGCAGACACCAAGAGCCAGCACATCTTCATCCTCTGAGAGAGCCAGAGAGAGCACAGTGGGAGGGATGGCAGCAGCAGATGTAGCATCGTGACCAGTAACTCTTTGCACTTGGAAAACAACTCCACACCTCTCCTCCTCCTCCTCCTCCTCCTCCTCGTTTTCTCTCCCTTCTTCACCTTCTCTCTCTCCTTTCTCTCCTTCTGCCTCCGTCACCAGGCAACTAGCCTTTCCTCCCTCACTCTGCTTTTTTTCTCTCTTTCTCTCTCATCTTTGTCACTCCCCATTTTCACATGCATTCAACCTCCCTCCTGCCCTGGCTATGCATCACAGACAAAAAAGCAAGAAACGTTTCGGTTTTATCTCATTGTTTTCTGAACCGTCAACACTTATGGTCTCAGGTGTTTGGATCTAATGTTGTGATGGATTTTGAAACTGGCAATAACTGGCTACATGGCTTAAAATGTTCGAAGGTTGTGGTTCCTTTTTATGGTCTTTTACCATATTGTGTAATTTACTGTTCATGTTCTCTGTGGGTGTTTGACTCCACCAAGGTTTCCCCTTGTCTCCAATCTTTCCATTCATTAATCTTCCATAACCACGTATCCTTATCAGGCTTGCAGGGGGCTGGAGCCAATCCTAGCTTGTACCCAGCGGATCACCAGTTCATTAAAGCGCCAACAAATAACCAGAGTACTCGTTGAGAGAACCCACACAGACACAGGGAGAACATACAAACTCAGAACACACTCAGAAAGGTCTCAGCCCAAGTGACAATCTCCCCAACCCCAGAAATGCCCCAACCTGTGGGGCGACAGTGCTAACCACTGCACCACTGTGTTGCCCTATCTTTGACGTGTCTCCGATCCTGTCTGTGAAATTCATGGACAGGATCTGATAAAGTGCAGCTGGGGTGAAGAGTGGTTTGGGTACCTTGGTATTGCGTGGGGGGATTGCTGCCCCAAGCAAAGAAGTTTAAGTATGTTGTTTACGAGTGACCGTTAAATGGAGCACGGGATGGACAGGTGGATTGGTGCTGCGTCAGCAGTAATGCGGACCATTATGGAAGAGGGAGCTAAGCTCGAAGACAAAGCTTTAGTTTTTCCAGTTGATCTACGTTCCAAATTAAATGAGCTTGTGGATACAACAAGTTTCCCCTGTAGGGATGGGGTGAGGAGCTCTGATATGCAGTAAAAGCTTGGGGTATAACCAATGCCCCTTAACATCGAAAGGAGCCGGCTGAGCTGATTCAGAGACAGAGATGTGATCAGACATTTTCCAGGCATATCCAACTGACAGGAGACCCAGGGCAAACCCACTGGCATGGGAACACCTCCTGATCCCCCAAGAGGAGCTAGAAAACGTTGCTCGGTGGAGGGACGTCTGGCATGCCATCATAACCTGATCACGGATAAGCTTCCCTCTGCCCCTTTTCCTGACACTTAAATACCTTAAAAGTGTGGAATATTTAGGGGGCTCTGTTTACACACTATGGCAGAAATGAATTCAAAACTGTATTTCAATTAGTGCATAACCACCTGAAAATAATAATTGTTTCTTAGTTTCTCTTGTTGACCGGAGGGCGACTTGAGGGGTTGCAATCAGCAACTATCCGGTCACTAAATCCTACACACTGCTTTCATAATTGATTTCATTAAAAATGTGTTGACTGTACTACAATTCCATTAAGCTCCTTCAGTTTTGGGGTCCTGGTAATTGATATGCTGGCTCATTGTCACAATGCCACAGCATATTCAAACACTTAAATATAACATATTAATTAAAATAATTAATTACGATTAAAGATTAATCCATATTCCTCTAGTCTAGTTGTGACAAACTAGTATGTTAGATGTGACTGTGCGTAAGGTCTGAAAGAGGTCTGAAGTGGCAGCGTTTGTTCTCTCAGACTCTGACTTTTGGTTTGCAGAGTGTTTCAACCTCAAAAAACATCCTGTTAATCTCATCCCTTCTTTCACCTTATCACTGTTTTCCTGTCCCCATTCCTCCTTTTTTTCCCTCTCTTTCTCTTTGAATCATATTCATCCCATGGCTCTTCTCTCCCGCTGCTTTCTCTCTTTTTACCCGTCTCTCACACTCAGCTGTCTTTGGGTTCGCTCATATCCAAACTAGCACGGTTTTCCCTTGAAGCCGTCCTTACAATGAGCCGTGCGGAGACTTCTGACGCACATCAAGCAAACTCCTCACAGCAAGAGAGAGGAGACGAGGGATCAACACTTAATATAAAAACCTCACAGCCCTTAGAACTTTGAAAGGAAAAAAGTCACATAGGGTTGATCTTGGCAAGGCAAAATTTAAAAAAGGTTTTTTGAATGAGTTTCAAGTTTGAAAACAAATAAATATTCTGATTAAATTACTGAGACATAAAACATAACAGTTCTGCAGCAGTTTTCTGCCGGCCTTTTACTGAGAAATAATGGTGAATCATAATCTTATTCAGGATTAATTTTATGGGAAGTCATTTGAGTTTTAATCTACGAGGTCTCAGCTTTTATTTGACCACAGTGTCAATGATAGCTACAGCTTAGGTCATACTACATAGAAATACCTCTAACAGCCCTATTTAGCCTCATGGAAATGAAGGAAGCAAATGGCATCATTAAGTGGGAAATTTAAAAACACATTACCAACAACCAAATGTGAAACCTTACACTCTGAAAAACTGCTTAATATTAGATGCGCAAATCATTTACCAACAGAGTAATTGGTGCACATCTGCCAATTTGCAGAAGAAGCACAGGCTGAAACAGAACCACCGCATGCTGCATGCTACGTCAGCTACTAGTGATGATAAATTAAGACAATAACACAGACACACAGACACACACACACACACACACACACACACACACACTGTTCACTCCCCAGTGTGGCATTTATGTGAATACAACACATCCACTGCTGCTGGTTACATTCATTATTAATAAGCTGCCATTAGTTTCTAATCTGCTGCTTCCTTTTACAGCACAGACGCAGGCTGATTACCAGACAAATAAATACGTCCTAAAACATTCAAGTATTAATAAAATATGCTCAGTTTGAGTGCATACTGTACGCAGTTAGAGGACTTTAAGATGCCTGTCAAAGGCCACAAAGTGATTTAAAACTTCTTTTTTTGCCTGACCAACTGGTGCAAGAAAGACAAGAGAAAGGTTGGTGGCTCAGCCTTGTTAGGGAAATGAACCTCCAACCCCAGTCCTGTAAGTGCCTTGCTGTAGGGAACCTTGGTAGCGTTCATGCACCTCACAAGGACATTTTTCTTCAAACCCCATCAATGTTACTACCTTATTTGGAGAAATTGAACCTTCAGCCCTGTCTGTGCTCAGGTAACTGGAGTTTCACAACCTGACAGTGGTACTGTAGGAAGCTGTACTTCCAACTACGACAATGTTAGTGCCTTGCTTCACAGAACAGAACTTCCAAAATTGATGATGCTTATGCACTGTCCTAGATAACTGAACATTCAATTCTAGGGGTGTTAGAGCCTGTTCCAGGGAACTAAACTTACAACTCTGGTGGTGGCTTGCTCTAGAGCAGGGGTGGGGAACCTGTTCCACAAAGGGCCGGTGTGGCTGCAGGTTTTTGTTCCAACCAACCAAGAGCACACAGTTTGACCAATCAACTCTCTGAAGACTGAGATCAGTTGATTAAATGAGTCAAGTCTGCTGTGCTGCTGCTTGGTCGGAAAGAAAACCTGCAGCCACACCGGCCCTTTGTGGAACAGGTTCCCCACCTCTGCTCTAGAGTATTGAACTTTACCTAACCATTGCAGTCTTGGGGCCTTGTTCTACGGAACTGGAGTTCCACCTCCCCGCACTTTGGATGCTTCGCTTTAGATAGCTTGACTTCCAAAACCTGGCATTCCCTGGTTCAATGACTACCCTCAGGGATAGTTGATGGTCCATTATAGTTGTTGAGCTAAGTGCTAACTCACAAGCATTTCAGAAGAGTACTAGTCATTCACAATAGTCTAGAAATTCTCTCTGTTTTCTCTACACTTCTCCCTTGGCTTTTCATTCACCATTGCACACCATTTCTTTCAATAAAAAGCAACTGAAAAGGGAAAATAAAGATGTTCAAGCTAACGGTCAGTTCGCAAACTTGCTCATTAGCTTAGCCTTAATGCTAACATGACAATAAGTTCCCCCAGTTTATTCAAGAGATGTATTTGTATAATCAACTGTCTCTAAACTGTCTGAATGCCATAGTTGTGTTGTCAAGCAATTTTCACTCCAACAGTGGCGGTTCAACAAAAGTGGACGGTGCAACACAGTTAATAAGCTATTTGACGCAAGAGACTAATTCAGATTTTCTTTGCCCCCAAAAGCAAATGCACAAAACACTGCTGTGACCAGCCCTTTAGCGCTTGCTCTGGGGAACTGAACTGCCGAATCTGGTGGTGTCTGTGTTTTGCTTTGGAGAACTTAACCTCTAATCCTGGAAATGTTGGTGCCATGATCCAGACTGCTGAACTTTCAACTTGGCAGCCTCAGTAGGGTCTTTCTCTGGGGAAGTGAACTTTCAAATCCTGACCATGTTTGTGACCCATGAACATCTGAACATCTAATGCTTTAGAAAACAATGCTTCCAAACCAACATTACTGACTTGCTTTAGGAAATTAAACCGTCAACCCTGGCAGGAACAATACAGTATAATCTGGTGTTGTGCTGAATCTCATGTATTCAAATCAAGCTGCATACCAGAGAAAAGAAAAACATTACTCTCTTATGCATCCACATCCAGTCCAGTTAAATCACCAAGTGCATTCTTGGATAAAGTGACGTTTTCTATTTTGTGCCCATTTTCTCCCCTGAGGCTCATTTAGCTCTGTGGTAAAATGTGATGCCAATTCTGCAGAAATGTCTATATAAGGCTAGAAAACAAACACCCTTTCCTCCCTCTCTGTGGAAAGCAAAAGAAAAAAAAACAAGGATGCTACCAAATCACAAAATGTCACGGCAGCAGTTTAATAGGAGGATTACTCGCCTTCGCCCGACTGCTGCCTGTCAGAGTGGAGAAGTGGTGAGGATTGAAATATAAGAAAAAACTAAAAACTATAATGTGCAGAAAAATCAAAACTTCAATGTTTCCCCCACAACCCAGAGGACATTAAAAACAATGTACTGAGGCTCTGCCTGCAGGTGCCCACATCTCTGCATTAAAGCTTGTTTAGAGGTAGTTTTGAAAATCAAAAATCTGTCAAAACAGGCAGAAAGAAAGAAAAAAAAAACAGACAGAGAATGAATGATTTTTACCCTGCAAATAAAGTAAGAAAGAAGAACTTGGACAGGTAGAACTAAACAGAACAGAGACAAACAAGAGAAAAGAAGTCAGAAGGAAGCAACAACAGAGAATGACTGAAAGATTTGAAAAGGAGACAAACAAGTACAGATTGTGTTTAGTCCCATGGTGCATTCTTGGCAGTGACATATAGATCTCATTACTTTTCACTTTATTAATTTATGGTCAGTTTATCGAAAAAAAATGATCTCTTGTTCCCTGGATGATCAGAAGCTTTCATCTTCTCTATCGAGAATTTAATAATGTTTTTAGTTACGAGGATAATTCATCAGCATACAATCTGTTCATACAAACAGAAGTGATTGGAGTCATTGGCTTGCATTCCCCTCATCATTTACGTCACAAGATTATGCTCAAGGCTGAGATGCCTTATCTTTTAGAGCTGCAACTATTGATTTTTTTTAATCACTTAATCTGAAGATGAATTCATAGAAACATCAGAAAACAGTGGAAAATGCAACAGAGAGTGTTGTGCATAGGACAGTGTGTCGGCATTGCTTCGCAATTGTCCAAAACGTAAATGTTTAAGTGTTTGGAATGTTTAAATCTAACCAAGGTGGAACAAAGGACACATTTCTGCTAATGCACAGGTTCGATTTTTTATTACTGCATTTGTTTTTGGCTTTTTAGCCCATTGTGACCTAATGGTGATTTCTATGTGTTTGTTCAGTGTTCATACAGTGTAATACAGACAATATTGTATTGTATTGTATGTAGAAAACATTATTCCAGAGTTTCCAGTGGGCAAAATGTTACCTCAGTCCCCGCCAGGAGGATTTTGACTGCCACTGCCACTACAGTCATTCAAAGTGTATCCTTATGCATTTGTTTTGTATCAAACTTGCATCGAGCAGTGACCCCTAAACCGCTGTTTGTAGTTAACTGTGACTTCTTTGTACCGTTAAGGCCAAATTCCACTGGGCACGTATGCAACACGTTCAATTTGTGCCGCAGCCATCGGAGCTAATCGCGTCTCGTCACTGTTTCAAACCCCACCTGCCCCACCGCAGTCTGTTCCAGAAGCGTCTCAGAAAGAGGTCTCCGCTCGGCTCTGCCAAGAATACACGGCTGTATGAAACAGCATAGAGAATCTGGTCAGTTTCCAAAATAAAACACCCTGTGCACACTACCGATCGTAAAACCTGCCCAAACGCAGACAATTTATCCATGTAGCATATTTATATATTTAGAATCATATTTAGGAGCACATACTACAAAAAATGACCAAATCTAAGCAAGTCTGGTGTGCAAAACGCTACGCTATTCTGAAGCTCAGTGGCCGCAGCAGGTTAGTAATTATTTTCAGTGACAATTAAGACAAGGCAAAGCAGTTGTGTGACATTTAGTTTACATGGACCTGGAAGGATTGAGGGTTAAAAAGGAACTGATAAGTAAATATTTATTATTCCATTTGGATCGTGCATGAAAAAGCATTAAAAAAAAGGTAACAATGAATGTTTGAAAGTGTTAATTATTCATTAAACAAACTTTGTTCAAACTGATTAAAAAAGTTTCAGGTTATTCAGTTACTTTTGTTTCCTGCTGTCTGATTTGATGTTTGGAGACCACAGCACAAGGATGGAGAAACAGCATCTATCCGTCTTACAGATCCCTCAGAGAACAATGTGCTTCTGCTGAGTATAAATCAACATTAGCCTCCATCATTAAAACAGCACTACACGGTGAGGAGTTTCCTGTCATGAGAACTAGTAATCCAGGTATTTATGAGTGAGGATAAAAGAGAAGGTACTGCCGAGCTGATTTACTGTCCAGAAGAACAGTCTTCATTATTGATCCTACAGTGCTGCTCAGATTTCTCTTCTCATTTTGTCAAGCGGCCCGTTTCGCGGCCACAGAATACATCTCGCTCTCTGTTTCTGTGGTGAAGTAAACTTTTAGGAATGTATTTTTACCAAACAGTCTAATGATAATGTTCTCATGATAGAGCTAGACTGATGGGCTACTATTAGCTAATTCTGCTTGTCTCCGATACATCTACATGTGCCAATAAATAAAACAAGAACTGTAATACAGAAATATTCCAACTAATGAAGAAACTGTGTCTCCATTCCACAGCTTGTCCACCAAAGTGAGGAAGTAAGAAAGAATAACTCCTACATATATACAACCTCAAAATTTCAAGATTGGTCAGGCTCTACTAAGCTTCATCCTCCGTGGCTGTGAGGTGAAGCCAATGTGAAAGTTTCAAAAAACTACAGTTTGTTAAACGTCCACTTGAGGCTGGCTACAGAACAAGTTAGTCTCCATAAGTCCCCATGTTAAAATGTCCAACTTCACAGCAGAAATAAACATGTTTACAGTCTGGTACAAAAAACAGTTTTGGTCTCTATAGCTAATTTCCCCGTTCATGACAACTGAGGGTGCATTTTATAGAACTCACCCATTCAAATGATATTAAAGTTATGCAGAATTAAGAGCAAGGCTGCTTTGATTGACAGGTGGGTGCTATTACATATGGCTTGTTTGAGCAATGGCTCTTTAGAAACCCGTCAGTGGCGTAACGGATGCAAGATCCATGTATGGGCTCTATAGTGTTTCTTTAACGTGTCTTGAATGCATTTCTAAAGGCATTACTGACTATTGAAATCAGCATTTTCTGATCAGCCACCACTTGAAATGTTAATTGAAGACATGAACAAAAGATGTTACAGAGATAATAAAAGATCAATAATAAAACATTCCAAAAAATAAATGAAAATACTCCACAAATTCAACTGATTCAAATGTAAAATACCATTTACATAAAATGATCCACAATTAAATGTTGATATAACAAATGAGTAATCAAATAAATAGTTATGGTGATAATACGCGAGTACAAATACGTTTATTTTTATTATTTTCAGCTCTTCTCGGATGGATGGTTGTTCCAGCAGTTTGGAGCATAACGGCTGAAAGCAGCATCACCAAATGTTTTAGTTCTGCTTTGTAATGCAAAAGAGAAGAACCAGAGGTTCACTAACCAAAAAGCATTCATGAGAGGTAGTCTGGTGCAAGGCCATGTAATCCCTTATAAAAAATGTTAAAATCAATATGAAAACTAACAGGGTCAACATCGTCAGACTCTTAACGCAACCACCCCCCCACGACCTTCTACCTGACAGGTTTGAGGTGTTCCTACATCACAACGTCACTAAAAGGTTTTCCAGACACATCTGAGACACATTTGTTTAGTTGCCCCAAATGTACCAGTTGTACAATAGCTGTAAACTAACTAGCGATGGATGCACATGTACGACTGAAGAGTGCTTATGTTTGTGTTCTCCTCAGTCTCTGATCTCAAAACTCACTAGAAACTCCAGTTCTTTCTGTTAAATAAATAAATTCGAGCCGATCTGGATGGATGTCTAATCAGTCACCGCCTTTGTATGCTGTCAAACCGCCTCTAAGTAAACATGGAGTTTTGCTGAATACCGCGTACATTTCTTTCTATTCAGTCTTAGTTTTAAATCCTCTCTCTCTCTCTCTCTCTCTCTTCCTCGCCTCCTCTGCTGTTTATCCGGCTGTAAGTTATGCAGACTGACTGGCTGGACTGAGCAACACACTTGAGATCAAATTGTTAACCTGAATGTGTCACAGCATCTCCATCCTCACACCAAAAGACAGCTACAAACACTGCAGAGAGCTGAAAACAATGCACAGGGTTTGGCTGACTGATTTTCAATATAACTTAGTTTTGTTTTCAGTTAATGTTCTTAATACGCATCATGACAATCTCACAGTGTCACAATGAATGTTTTCAAATGAAGCAACTAATAGTATCAGTACTACACAGTCTAATCAATGTGTTAATAATGCTGTAGCATACTTTAACCAATCAAAACTTGTGAAATTAGCATTTTCTATCAGTCATACAGATATGATGGCGCTAGACTGATCAAATCAAAATATTATGATTTCATATAAGTTCAATATTATGTAATCATTTGTCCTCTATACAACAGATATCACTGTAATACAGCAAATAAAGGTAACACACTGTCAACTATATGGACGTGGTTTGGATATCTTAAAATCAAAGAGGCACACATTAAGATGGTCAGCAAAATATGTAGTCCATCAGTGCCAACAAGACAGGAAACAAGAAAGGAATATATATATATATAGTATTGTATTGTTTGTATTGTATTGTAGAGGAACTTCAAGGCTTTAAAAACTAATCATCATGCTTGTCGGATCGGCACCCCAAGTAACATGATTGTGTCAAATAAGGTGAGAAGCGCATTATCCTAGCACTAACAGGAAACACAACAAATGTTTTCCATCACCTCAAAAGCCTATATATTACTTTATCGCTATATATCTTCTAAACCGAGCCAAGTTAGCACAGCTAAGTGTTTATATCATGTTATTCTACTGTTTAGTCAATAAATTCAATAGATTCTAAAGTCTGTGTAAAGGCAATTCTAAAATTTCTTTAAAAATACATTAAATATGTTGGAAAATAGTTGCTGAAAACATGTGAAAAGACTTTGAACGATATATTACTAAAATGTGAAGTTGGAGGTTAAAACAGTTTTTCACCAGTTTTCAGTCCAGGATTTTGTGGGCGGTCCTTAAAGGGTGGCTCGATGACATGCTAAGGCCACCCTGAGCATACCCCTGCACCTCTAGCAGAGAGATAGAGATTAATTCATCTCAGAGTGTTTCAAAGTTAGTCATGTCATTTTCTGAACTCATCTGACACGTTTCAGTCGCTTCGAAATTGCAGCTAGATTGCTCCCACGAGTGGGCGTGGCTTCAGCACATTCAGCGGACATGCCCCCAGCTGAGAATTCATTTTTACCTAATTTTGACGCCTAATTTCATAAACTTGTCAATATTTTTAATCATTCAAATTTGGCTGGGTGGTTAATAACACTTTCTTCTTTGGTCTGACAAACTCAGAACAAATACCTATTATTACTTTACACGTATTTTAACTAATGAACCCTTTGGTTTCTTCAGGCTTCAGTCATTATCAGGATACTCTTTAAACAGGTATCATTGATTAATATAGAAAAAAATTATAGATGCTATATCATACCAGCCCTACTCTGTAGTATGGGGGTATAAAAGCAGATGGAAACAAAACCAACAAATGTGTTTGCTGTAGGCTCAAAACCATCAAAACCAAAAAGTTTCATCTAGTGTGATAAAGCTCAGCTCCCAACGGATCACTGAGTTTATTTTGACAAGCATTTATTCATCCCAGCTCTGGTTTGTAATTTAGAAGAAAAATAAAACAGTAAAAATAGAAGGGGTTCTTTGTGTGCAACTGCTATTATGCTTTAACACAAATTACTGCTTCCAAGAAACGTTTCAGTCACTAAAACTTAATTCTGTTGACAGCCAAACAGGAAAGTGCATGCACCACACTTCACTTGGAGATGAGTGTTACTGCAGTCAAGCCCTCGGTATCAGGTGGAAATCTTATTTATGCATTAATCATCTTAGGAAGGTTGAATCCTGCTGCTTCTGGTCAATACACTGCAGGTGGGTGGCAGGAGGAAGAGAGAGAGAGAGGCAGAGGCAGAGACAGAGAAAGACAGGGAGCGAGAAGAAAAGGGCATACTGGTTAGGGAGAGCCGTCCCAGAGTTAAAAGGTCACCTAGAATCATCACAGCAAAACACCTAACCTGTATTCTCTCAGGCTGTAATTCTCTCCGGATAAACCTCAAAAATGCAACTGGATTTTCAAACATTACCATGGAAACTCCCCATGAAAACTAAATGACAATGGCATGATACAATGATCTGCAGACCTGCACATGTACAAACAGTTTGACTGTGATTCTAAATGATTGGTCTATCAGTCAGATTGGCCTCTACAGAAAGAGGAGGTGGTAGACAGAGCAGGAAGGAGGAAGGGATGTATAGTTCTCACATTATCCAGGTTCCTGATGGCCTGCATCTCTACAGGAGAGTCTCTGACTGATATTACTGTTCAGTAGGATATTCTGTACAGTGTCCTATAATAATAATATCCCAAAGAAAATGTCAGTGTGGATATTTTGCAAGAAGGTCTGGATAGGATTTAGACAGACACTCTTCAACCTCGGCATTGCCAATAGTTTTCAACAAACAATATTTTAGCAGTAATTCAGAGGTGTAAAGTGCGGGGTTAGGGTTAGCTATAAAAATCTTATAAATTATTATCATTATTATTATTATTATTTTTAAACCAGCATCAGTCCTAATCATACATATCAAATATTAATGATTTTTTTTCATGTTTAACCATTAAATTGCCAAGTTTTTGTCATCATGCACCTCAATTTTGTGGTCTAAAAAACACAAAAAACAATTTATTTTCAATATACTTCATGCAAACTGGATTATTTATGGTTTGATCATTGCATCTTGGTGTATGTGAAAGATTAGCAGCAATATTTATTTATATGCATTATTATATTTTTTATATTTCATAAAATCTTCACTAATCTACACTTAAAAGCCCCAGGCCTCAAATGAAGCAGAGAAATGAGAATTTACATGTTTTATACTTTGTATTTGAGCAGGATCAAACATAGTGTTTTGAATGGGTTTCAATGTGCACATTTATGTGCAAAGGAGTAACAACAGGTCTATTTCAGTCCACATTGTTTACAATAGGCTAAAAATAAAAAATACATAAAGAAAATGTGAGTACACACAAAAATGCACAACCTTGCATAGATCATCAACAATATGCATGAAAAAATGATAAAATATGCTAGAAAGTAAAAGCCAAATACACAAAAATGTGCAAAGGGGCATCAAAGAGTTAAGTGTCTTCACGTAACACATAAAATAAGTTTATTTGCACATGATATGTTTTTGTTCCTTGCAGACCCAGCTGGCTCTGTCTTAGCAGACTTTTTACATTTCACATTCTCATTTTCAAGATGTACCCCCCTTGCAAAATACCTGTTTTGAAGTCTTCAGGTTCAGGTCATCCATGAAGACATTTCACCTCTTTGCCATCTACAACCCAGTTGCCCTAGATTTAACTCTTCTCAAAGATACTGCTTTAGAAACAATCTTGAACAGACCCTTTCAGTTGGTCACCACAGGTAGTATGTAGGTAGTAAGTACCTAGGAGTTGACCGCTGGTCAACAATCTAAAGAATCTCTATAAACTGAATTACCTTCTTTCATGTTAATTCAAAAAGACAGGAAGCCTAAACAGGTAAATAGAACTACCCTCATTGTTACTGGAAAGAATTAGCTTTATCAACAAATGAGTCCTTTTTTTGAGCATTTGGATAAGATGGTACACTGAAAAAAACTGACTTTTTGGTATAGTAACATATTAAATCAAGTCATAATTTTTACACTGTAAAATTAAAATTCAGTGAGAACTAGAATTTCTTAAATAATTTTTTTTTTATTTTATTCATGTAATAGATGAACTGTGTGAGAAGAGTAACTTTTATTAGAGATTTACTCATACTAGTTAAATGATTTGTAGTTACTGCCCATAATCAACACAAAGAAAAACAGACGAGCCAGAGAGGACGTTAACGTGAAGGCACGGAGACGCTGCTCAGGCTGCATGGCTGGGTTACCTCAGGTAAGTTTTTGCCTCTCTGTTTTACATTTGTTATAATATATACATGAGTCTGCGTGCATTTTAATAGTTTGGTTCTGGTTTTCTTGATGCAGTATTAATTTATGTACAATAAGGTTTAATTTTTAGCTAGCTAGCTAAAGTTACCAGATTAGAAAAAAACAATCGCGTCCAAAATGTGCAGAAAGTTCTTTAAAGCTATTTATTTCATTGAGATGCCTTAGAGACATGGAGCTTATTTTAAAGCATGTCAGGAAATGTCAGTTAACTTTAGCCGCGTTTCAGCAGAAGTCAGGTTAAAGTTAGCTGGTGATGAGAAGCTCATACGTTTGTTTCAGTGGCTAAGTTAAGTTATTTTATACGGAAGCATTTATAACGTGATACTTATAATTTTTTTGTCTGGTGTGGCAGCATTACACTTCCGTTATTTCAAACCCATAATCATGAATTTAAACATGCTGGCTCGGGCGGTGTGTATGCTAACTGTGAAAAGCTGTTCTCACTGAATACTGCACAGCAAGCCATTTTTCACACTGCCATGAAGTCCTTTACTTAAGTAAAAGTACTAACACACACTGAAAATACTCCACTACAAGTAAAAGTCCTGCATTCAGAACCTTACTTAGGTAAAAGTATGTAAGTATTATTAGCAAAATGTACTTTGAGTAAATGTATTCATAGTGCAGTAAAGTGGTTTCCTATTATATGTGAGTTTTTATATTAATACTAATGCTGCATTCATGTGTATGTTATATTTTCCTGCTGTAGATGTTTGGTGGGGAGACAGGAGCTTCTTAACGAAGTGAAGAAAAAGAACGTGAAGGCGATTCAAGAGAAAACGTTCCCCTGTTGAAGGCTTGAGGTTGTGAGTGATAGTCCAGCTGCTGGTGACTGCTTTGTTTACTGAAACCCTCAAATGTTACATGTTCCACTGAACAGAAACAACCAATTTGTTTTATAATATATATAATGGAGGAATACTCCTGATTGACACATGAACACAGCACTTGAATGCACCTCTTTCAGAGTTTAAATTGGTATCTACAGGATTTAAAATGCCTCATACAGAACTGACCTGCTCTTCATTTTGTGTCAAACTATTGGCCCAGTTCCTGATGTTGTATATGTGAATCTTTTGTCGTTTCAGATCAAGGAGGAACTCTAGAGAACAACTACAATTTCTCGAGCAGAGCTTCTTGTACGAACTTGACCACTACACACAAAAACTTGAAAACTTGAGGCCGTTCCTGGACAAACTAAGTCAGGTGTGTTAAATTACTGCTCCTTCCTTGTAGACGTTCTTGTGTTCTCATTTGACAGTTCATTGTGCCTGAATATGGTTCAGTTTTGACATAGTATTATTAATTTTGTTTTTTTTGTGATGCCACTCAACACATCCTCAACATGCTGGTTGTCCATGATGCTGATGGAGAGGATCCAGTGGATCTGTCCATCCTTTTTGAAGGCAAGGAGATGTTGTCAGGATGCGGCAGGACTACTAAAGCTTGGACGCTGCTTATGGGGCTGATTTATGCCTTCAACCTTGTATACACAACAACACTGCACTACACTTTGGAGGTGTTTCAGAAACTTCTCCTGGAACTGGATGGATTAAGCTGTCCTCAAATGTCCAAGCTTTGAAGTTGAAATGCTCTACAGTCTCAGTTGCTGGTCAGCTCACTTCTCCATCTCACAAATGACTGTAACAACAACTTACAAAGACACTGTCAACTCTGTTGGACCATCCTCACGTACAGCAGCTCGTTTTTATTATGGACCCACAGTCCAGATACACAGACTTGCAACGGCTTTCTTCGGTTTTTACTCTAAAGACTGGATGTGGAATATTTGAAAAGCACCACTCCAGATCTGTGTTGGATGCAGTGGATTTGTCTTTAAGAGGGAGGTAAGATGGCCACAAACAAATCTTTGTAAGATTTACTGAAAACTTTTAACTTTGATACATAATGATTGAGTTGCTGATGTGGATTTGACTAAGGAGTTAAGAGACATTGGTTGTTAATGTTGCTAATTCCAAAAATATTCATATTTCAGTTTTGTCAGTACTACCGAGCTCTGTCATGTTAAAACCTCATCTCTTTCTTTATGCCATTTATATTTTCTGTATCCGGGGGACAAAAAACTTGAAATTCGGTGTATACTGTTGGTTCAATAAATAATTATATATTTTTATTTTTATTTCATATAACATTTAAGTTCACGTTGATTGCTTCCCACTTAAAAGAGCAAATGACCATTCCATATCACTGGGGATATGCATGTGTTTTTGATAAATGCCAGTCCTGCAACTGTTATATTTATTGCTGCTGCTTTACATTTAAAATAAGGCCTCCACTGCCCTCCACCCTCTGTGGTGAGGGGAATCCATTCTTCTCAGATGAATTGTACAACTCAACTTGGATGTGAATGTTAGTGATTTATTGATGCTTATGACAAAAAATAAACTGTTTAATTGTATTGTATTTTAGTTGTGTGCTTTGTGATAAGCATATTAAGTACATAGAGGAAATTATTACATTTATTTAGTAACATTTATGAAAAGAAATTAATAAGATTTACATATTTATAGTGAGTACAGAAAACAGAAAAAAAATAATAGATTTTACTTATTTACTTTGTGTAAGATTTACATAATATTTTCATGACAGCAATGTATTGACTATGAAAAAATTAAATAACATTTACTTAATATCTTCACGAAGGTTAAGGTCAGTGGTAAGTAAATTTTACTTGATACTGACAAGTAAGTTGTACTTGATATTTCAGCAGAAATATTCTCTATCACAAATCTGATTTGTTTCCTTTTTGTTTGAACCTGCTCCTGAGAATTATTTGAACTGAGTGAAACCATTGCATGAAACATTATATACTGATGAAATATATATATATATATATATATATAGATATATATATCAATTAAAAATGAAGAATCTCTTTACAATGCATATATCGAGAAACTGGTGTGAATTTCACAATTCAGCAAAACACACTCCTTCCAATCATTTTGATGGCAAAATATTGAAACTCTGGCATGACAAAGGAATAACTCATTTAGAGAATTGCTATACAAAGGGGACTTTTGTCAGCTGTCAACTGGTATAGGCTCCAGCCACGCCCCGCGACCCTAGTGAGGATAAGCGGTCATAGATAATGTATGTATATTTATGTACAGGGAACTTTTAAGTTATTTGTTTTTCCTCAGGAATAACCGTAGTGAGCAAATGGTCTTTGCCAGGTTTATGCAGTGTTGAACATCTGCTCTATGATAACCAAGGTACAAATTCATGACCAGGGTGTACTGACTGTTAATGCAAAAGTGCCCTAAGCCAAACATACATAAATCAAAAGACAAGGCAGTAATCAGACTTAAACATGACTACAGATGAGATCTTGTTGTTGATGTGAATTGTAATAGAAGTGGATGTGAGTGCAGAGGGGAAACTGGGAAAGATCTGTTGCTTAAATTAGAAACTTTCATTCTAATTTCAGAGTTATAGGTCTTTGTCGTATCTCATATATCAGTGTATGGTGTTTGTATGGAACATGAGTAACCAGGTTATTCATACATGATTTTTATGAGCACATGAAAATGCAAATTAAGCAGCAGCCAGTAGTTTCAATTAATGATTTGATGGCAAGTGTCATCCCCCAGAGTGTCTCCCTGCAGAGTCTGCCTGTGGGCTCTTCTCAGCATCAGCTGTTGCGAGCAGCGGGGTGGTTCTCTACAATGTGATGCACAAACATTGTTGTGACAGACTTTTACACCATCTGAAAAATATTTTCCAAAAACTATTACAGTGCAACATTAGTCTTTTATAATTCAACTGTTAAAGACTTATGACCAAGTGTCACATGTGACACATTGCTTGGCTTTAAAAGACAAAGTTTGGCCAGCAGAGCACTAAGGGCCCGATGTGAATAGTTTTATCATGTCAGCAGTTTACAGTAAATCTGACAGGACGTGACAAACAGCCATAACTCTCCTGCTGCTTTTGTTTTTGTTGATTAATTCATCTCTTTATGAGATTTTAACAAATGAATAGCGATTTTGAGGAAGCTGTGGCCTTCAGTGTATAATAATTCCAGCAAAGATAACAAACCCACAAGCCAAATGTAATCTGTAATTTCCATTATGAGTCCATCAGCGAGGAATCAACTTGGATTGATACCGGAGACGTGAAACAATAAAGCTGGCAGCAGCTCAAGGGACGGCGAGTGCATTACCAAACCAATAAAGGCTGCTTCCACTAATTACCTCTGCTCCTTCCACCTTTGTTTACAAACTGATTTATGAGTCAACAAATACCCTGAGCCTGCCTATGGGACGGAGAGAGATGCTCATTACTGTCACAGTGGCAGGGGAGCTGCTCATGTGTATGGATCTGAAATATTATCTCTCATTCAGGGAAACACCTGGCAGAGGACTTCACGGGGAATTTAGAAACAAGTGGTTGTATTTGATGTGGATGATGTTCATCCTCGATAACTTTTCATCGGTTTGCACCTGGTCAGTTGCGCCGTGTGTGACAGATGTTCCGCGTGTCATCTTTTACCTTACGATACAATACTGAGGCCTGACGCTGTGCGAGATCTGACCGAATGCAAGAGCTGATAAGGCTGAAGTTAGGGATCGTCTTAAAAGTGCATGCTAATGACCAAGTGGTTCAAATTTCTTTAAGAAAATGATTCAATTCACTAACTCTTTCACTAACCTCCTGTTCTTAGAACAGTAACTCAGCTTTTATTTTCACCCAGTTTAGACTCTTTTTACAATTTGTGTTTTATTATTTGATTAAATCTGGAATAGATTCAAAATATGATGTTATTTTGGCCAGTGAACTAATTGAAATATGAAGAGTATAAATGGAATTATAGAAAACAATTTAGGTCTGACAATATAAATGTTCCGTAAAAGTGCAGATATTTTTGTGACAGAACAGTTCTTTATGAAGATACTACTGTAATTATAAGTGCAAACTATGAACAACTATGTTGGAAAACATCATCTTCCTCGATCAAAAACTCAAGGAGTGGTAACTCCAAAGGTGCATTTCAGTAAGAAACATCCAATCACAGAGCTTAAAGCTCTTCTGTTTACCATGCTAACAGTAAGCAGTAAGCTAGAGAGAAAACGAGACACATTCTGTATCTGCGATTTAGGAGCAGATAGCAAACTCCCTGGTAACGTTAAAGCATGAATTTAACAGCAATGACACATGATCGGAGTCGGCTCCGCACACAATACTCTGTCCAGCTGTTAATGTTAACGTGACAAATATGTCAACAATATGAAAATATGGTAAGCTGCTTTAAAAGCACATGTATATTTAATGTCACCATTCAACATTTATATAAAAAAAAATGTTAAAACTTTATAACACAAGGTACAGGATAGGTCCAGATTTACAGCCATCCACAACACCAAAACTGTTCAATGGAAACATTTCTCAGAAAGTAAATGATAAGAATTGTCAGTTGTAACATAAAACTATAATATTAGTATAGTATAGTATTTAAAAAACAAGTAATATAACTACAGGGTCAGAAGTATGTGGACACAAACAAAACTTATTGCCACTGAAAATTTAAGCTTTATATCTTAATCGTTTCTCTAAATATCGCTCATGTGAAACACCAAAAACTGTCAAAGTTTTTAAAAAACATGTTCAGGTATTTTAAGTTTAACACAAAAATGGAGCCAGTCCTGCTTCATCAGGATTGTGTGGGTGCGGTTTGAGATTTAAAGAAAATAAATACAGATATCGTTTATGTGAAATACCAACAACTGTTTTGTATTTGACAGAAAATATTATTTTCATGTAGGAACCAAACCCTAAGAGCTAATTGAAAAAATAGCTTTTCAGAGCCTTTAAACACCCATAAACATGCTGCTATGGCAGCTTCCACTCTTCTGGTTTCAGGCTTTGTACCAGATTTTTGGAAAGACGGCTGCAAAGATTTGCTCCCATTAAGCCACAAAAGCACTAGTGTCAGTCAGCCACTGATGTTGGGTGATCAGGCCTGGCTCTCAGTCTGTGTTCCAGTTCATGCCAAAGGTGTTGGGATGGGATTGAGGTCAGGGCTCAGAGCAGGACGAGTCTTCCACATCAAAACTGGGAAAAGAATTCCTTCATGTTGCTTTGTGCACGCACGCACACACACACACACACACACACACACAAACACACACACACACACACACACACATATTTTGAAACAGGAAAGGCTGGAACTAAGTTGGAGGCACACTGATGACTGACATGTCATTCATATGGGGGCCTGCAGAAAGCTTCAAACTCAGATGAACTATCATGTCACATACACACACGTGCATGCACGCCCACACAGACTCGTTCAAACGCCAGCTCTACAGAGCAAAATGCATTCCAGATCACGTCCACACACACACACACACACACACACACACACACACACACACACACAGTACGCAGTCATTTGCCTAAACAGCCACAAATGTGCATGTGCGCTTTGCGTGTGCAGCGGCTGATAAAGCACTGTGGCTTTGGAGGCTGCAGACACTTTGCTCCTGAGCAGATCAGATCCTCCGGCAGCCCTGCACCGGGCTATGACTCATACCGCCTGCTTTCTACCGATGCTGGAAACGACAAGTAACACGGAAACGCACCAATAAACAACAAGCAAAACGACCATCTGCACCGGGCGACAGCCTGCGAGGATGTCCCGGGGACATTTCTTTCTGTCTCTTTTGGCGCTTACCTTTCTTTGACGTTACAGAAACAAACTCAGATCCTCCTCTCAGGTGTCTGCTGCTGTTGCTGCTGCTGCTGCTGCTGCCTGGCCAGTTCGTCTCCTCCTCCTCCTCCGAGACGTCGCATCTCTCCCACAGTCCTGGTGAGGAGGGAAAAATCCACGCAGAGACCACCAGACCTGCCCGGAGCTTCGGCGTGACGGGCCCGGCGGAGTGTGCGGTGAGGGTGCAGGGCTGAGAGGAGTGCTCGAGCCTACCTCTGAGAGTCCAACGAGTCTGATGGATGTCGCTCGGCTTCCTCGAGGGGTGGAGGATTGACGCGCCTGTCGCATTCAGGGGCTCCTCGAAAACTCGGATTTCTCGGCTCTTATCTTTCCAAATGCTTTTGAGGATTTGGAAGTGGAGGGAAAACAACAAAATCTGCATACAAGCAACGCTAGGCTAGCTAAATTAACTAAATGTGTTGTTTTTACACTCTGGTTTTTGAACAGATTAAAACTGAAGTATAACGTGTTAATCAGTGAGCTTTAACGGTACATGTAGGTAGACTTTGTTATCTTTAAGCAGAGCCATGCTAGCTGTTTCTCACCTGCCAGTCTGTAGGCTATGCCTACTATAGCAAGCAGCAACAAACTGCAGTTTCTCAAAATGGCCACCAGGCTGGCTACAGAACGAGTCGGTCTCCATAAGTCCCCATGTTAAAATGTCCAACTTCACAGCAGAAATAAACATGTTTACAGCCTGGTACAAAAACAGTTTTGGTCTCTATAGCTAATTTCCCCGTTCATGACAACTGTACTAAGGGTGAATGTTTATAGAACTCACCTGTTCAAATTATATTAAGGCTTAAAGTTATGGAGAATTAACAGCGTGGCATCTTTGATTGACAGGTGGGTGTCTGATGCTGACTGATGCAGTCCATTGAAACAACAAAAAAGTAATTAATGCACTCTTCTGTATGCCACTTTCTACAAGAATAGCTTTTTTTATATTTGTTGGTAAAAACTAAGTTACCCCAGAGATATTTTTCTTCAATTAATCATCCAAATGTTACCTCATGTCACTATCTTACAATATCAGTTGAGTTTGTAGTTAAAGAGAATGTTGCATATTTTGGACAGCCACTGCTGTACTTTTAGTATTTTGGTACTTTTCACAATATAGCATGTTTTATCATTTAAATGATTTTCTCATTAATGTTATGTTAGTGCACTTTGAATGCGTTTGATCAGATCAAGAGTTGTAGACTTTTCACAACCCCTTGAAAATGACTATTGATTTTGTAAAGGTGCACTCACTTTTGTTTTATACTGTTTAATGGTGGTATGGTTGAATATACACAATAACAAACACTGCGCTCTGCTTCATAGGCTTACAACACCCACAATAAAAATAAATAAACATAGATTAAATTCACATATTAACACACAAGAAAGAAAAAAACACGTACGGAATGTAAAACTGATAATTCTTGCATCACGTGAAGGCAGCATCGTGTGTATATGGAGGCTACACATTTGTAATCTAACCCGAAAAGACGTGAGCCCACGGGGTCCTAGCGCCTGCGGGTTAATTCTCCATTCACTTTGGCTTAAATGTTCAACAGGTGGAAACACAAACAATCCTTGTCCGGATATGTTACATGACTAAATCAAAAAGGAGAGAGTTAAATGAGATCGAAATCAAATTAAATATAGTGTTATTGGATGCTCCATCAGATAAAATGTAATTTTTCAAACTCCACAGTGCAGTGAGTTATTTTTACAGAAAATCTTATCATCTTTTTACAAACAGAGAAAAATTGTTTCTAACTCAAAGTACAGTAAAAGTAAGTCAGTACTTTGAATTAGATGGGGCAGAAGGCTGCTGTATGGATTTATCATAAAAATATCAAATATATTTTCTTCACATATTAATTGTTCACCAAACTCAGATTTAAATGCAACTCAGCTGTGAAAGGGAAGTGGCTAGGATTACATGCAAACAAAGTAAGACAACAATACCAAAAAAAAGTCCGACATGATCCAAAGACAACTCTTCCGAGACCCCTTTAGGGGAAAGAGGTTGCTAGGGAACAGCTTTATTTCCTGTCACTGCTTGATATTAGCAAACACTGTGATAGGAAATAACCTTAGACCCATTTTGACAAGCTATATTTTTAAAGCATGCTTGATAAGCAAACCTGACATGTTGTGACTGAATTCATTATCTCTCATTATTTTTCACACAAAGGCAAACTGCCATAATTATGACTGTACACATCAGTAGCTGAACGACTAAGTCAGCAGTTACTCTACACGAGTTCATTTTTACAGCGCAAAATTATATTTGTCTCAGAGAACTTTACGATCTTTGCACACAGAACAGACAACAACAGAAGCAGAATTACAGAGAAACTGAATCAGAAAAGCATAATACCAGAACAAGAAAAACAGAATAACAACATACCACCAAGAACGTAGCATTTATGCAGTAAATAGCTGTAAATGTATTAAAGGACGTAGCTGGCGATACCCTGTGGAGGAGTGAAATTAAGAGTAAAATTTATAGTTATCAATATTATTATTGCTGCTGTGCGTTTCTCTCTCCAAATAATGAGCTTTTTTCCCCTTGTCACTGTTGCCAAGTGCTCACTCATTGTGGAAATAAATACAAAGGCAAACTGCCATAAATAGTGTTATATACAGTACGGTCTAGACCTGCTCTGGAAAGTGTCATGAGATAACTTCTGTTGTGATTTGGTGCTATAGAAATAAAATGGAATTGAACTGAATTAAAAATAGAAAAGACCAAAACCAACAATGAATTGATCCCAATCAAAAGTGTTAGTCTGTGTCTGTGCACCAAAAGCCTGATATGTCTTCTTCCTCTGTTCTATAGAGCTCTATTGTTGTCTAAGAACCATTAAAAAACGTATGTGCAAAGGCCAAGGCCTTGCTGCAATTGACTCCAGCCTGTGGTCATTCATTCCCTCTCTTCACTCCCTCCCTCTTCAGCTGTCCTGTATAATAAAGGTATAAATGCCCAAAATAATAATAAAAAAACCTAATGTTCATTACCAAGAACATACACTGGTACTCCATCCCACATACACTGTGCTACTGCCTGAAGTACTCACAAGATCAGCAAATGTGTATTAATCCACAGATGAAAATAGTCCCAAAAGAATGCAGTATTTCCTCCTGTTTCAGTAACAATTGTTTAAAAACTACAGTACTCAGACATTTTAGCACATTACTGAGGCTTTCTTTTTTTAAATAATGTATTTGTGACAATATTTTTGTCTTTGTTTGGAATAAATGGGCTCAAAGCTAAAGCCACATTGAGGAGTCAGACAGTACTGAGAGATGAACTAACACACTGTTGATTTTTGTCTTTTCATGGGATTTATTAAAAAAGCTTTTAAAGCATTTCACTGTTATTTATTTATTGATTGTGTATCAAGTGTGTTTTGCTATTAACTTGTTTTTTATTTTGTCTGTCTAGGTCTGTTCCTTGTCGAGTCTAATTCTTGCATAAATGTCTAATACTTTTAATTTCAAACCTACTGGGCTCCACTAATCTTTCTATCAAATCTTACTGGCTGCATCTTAGTCGTCATGGATACCACGCGCCTCTGCAAACATGAGGTGCCAAAGCAAATGCTCTGTCAACTCCTGAACACACGTACACACACATGTCTAGAAAGCTTATAGTGACTATAGTTGACATTAAGTGTGTATATATATATATATATGGGTCTGTGCTGTACAAGTGTGTTACTGCGCAATCATATATGCATGTATGTCTGTGTATGATGCAGGCATGCATGAGTGAATTTACATTTGATCATGCACGTGCTGATGTCAAGCCGCACTCGGGATCAAAGTTTTACTATCACAACCTGTTGCTATGGAGACATGAGAGTGGATTCACATGTCATGTTTCTCCAGTCTAATTATGCAGTAAACACAGAGACTGTTGTTTCAGTTCTTCATATTAAATCAGAATAAAACATGCGGAATAATACTGAACAAAATAAGATTTTTTTTTTTTTTAATGTAGAAAAAAGTAGAGAAACAACTAAATCCGCCATTCTGTAAACAATAAGGTTACAACTTTTATCCTGATCCCCAAATGTATCATCGACCTTCACCTCACAACATTTTCTTATAGCAGTTACCTTCACTTTTCATATCCTGCAAAACTACATATCTTAGTGAGTAGTGAGTAGTCAATGAAAGGCTCATGCACTTGCAGGCTACTCCTGAAAGGATAACTGCCATGTGACTGAGAACTGTCGTACAGTCAAAGTAAGCATTATGGTGTCACCAGCAGCTGCCTCAGCAGCAGTGTTGCATTTTGTGTGGGGGGCATTTGAAGCATAGCTGCAAGCATGACTAAAATCTATCTACGTTAGCCTTTGGTTTACACACAGGAGACATGGAGAATTTCTGTCGGCTACCTTCCACTTGGTGAAAAAAATGTCAGAAAGTGTCAGCGAATGAGTGCCAAAATGGCTGCATTGCCATTGCTGAACCATTGTTGGTTGTGCAAATGAAATAAAATCCAGTATTAGCGATAATATAATTTAAAAGTAGCTATGCAGGCCTCTATATTCAACATATTACTTATACCAATTACTGAAAGGTAACATGGAAGCAATACAAACAACATTCTTATGTATCTGATGTGAATACAGTGCTAGCAATGGGGAAAGCCATCTTGGAATAATGTGGGAGGAGTTCTCTCAGTTTGGCATGAATGCAGGAAAAGGCGTAAGTAAGACAGGCTTCTGCACCCCATGTTGATAAACACACATAGAAATTTTAATATTAATATTTAAAACTGCATTGAGTGATTTTATGGGAGGTACCAGCCCTAAAGAAATTGAATTAGTCTATTAATAACTGTTAGCTGATGTTGACAGTGTAGTAGCTGGGACCATGGGAAAAAAATGATCTGCTAAAATAAATGAACAATTAAATTAAAGAAACAGAGCAACAGCCAACATGTACCAGAAAGATAGAAACTGAGCTAAAAAGACAAACCCAAACAAACTGCAGGACATTTAATGAATAAGAGAGACTCAACACTCAATGAAAATTCAGCCAGGGAGGACACCTGCTGGCGAAACACAGAGATGACAACAGAGATGACACGCTCTCTGATTGGTCCATCAGAAATCAGTGTCTTTGTCTCCTTCAGTCTTTCACTGAAGGAGACAGAACAGAATAACTCTTTCATAAACACGGAGTCTGAAAGGATTACTAGATTTTTAGAACCCATTGAGTTATTCATATTGCATTCTGCTATATACATAAAGCACAATATCTGTTTGACCAGCTCTTATCCAAAAACGTTTTTAAATTGTCAAACTCTTCTTCTGTATGAGCATCAAGACACAGTTCATGATCAGTAAAAACATGAGTGAGTAGAACACATTTCATGAAACTGTGCCTGCACTAAAGGCCGACATAACAAGGTTCTGACCGGGGTGGTGAGGCAATCATGTGGATTTTGAACTGAGTCATGTAACACTCCAAACAGTCTGGTTTTATGTCCCTTGCAAACATAAACACTGCCTTGTGGAAACTGCTCCTCTTCCAGGAATGAATCAGAGTGTTATAACCCCTCCTCCTCTTCCTGCTTTCCAACACAGTCAGCCTTTCGCAGATCTCCCAGTTTACAGATAGGTGTAACCAATGTTTTAAAGTGAAGCCCCATTCAGTCCAGATCAGTGAACAATAATGAGGAAGAGAACTAGGTTTTGGTGCGGATCAGTTCTCTGTTTTTATGGTAAAAGAGAAAGTGAAACTCTGTCATATTTTCTGTGACTTCGAGGTGAAATGGCGCAGCAACAAAACCTAATGGATCAGAAAAAACTCTGCTGCTCAATCTGTTTGGATCTACTGAAGAGTCCTGTGACTATTCCCTGTGGACACAGCTACTGTATGAACTGTATTAAAAGCCACTGGGATGAAGAGGATCGGAAGGAAATCCACAGCTGTCCTCAGTGCAGACAGACCTTCACACCGAGGCCTGTCCTGGTGAAAAACACCATGTTAGCAGATTTAGTGGAAGATCTGAAGAAGACTGGACTCCAAGCTGCTCCAGCTGATCACTGCTATGCCGGACCTGAAGATGTGTCCTGTGATGTCTGCACTGGGAGGAAGCTGAAAGCTATCAAGTCCTGTCTGCAGTGTCTGGTTTCTTACTGTGAGCAACACCTCCAGCCTCACTATGAATCCCCTGCCTTTGATAAACACAAGCTGGTCGACCCCTCCAGGAAGCTTCAGGAGAACATTTGTGCTCATCATGGTAAAGTGATGAAGATTTTCTGTCGTACTGATCAGCAGTGTATCTGTTACCTCTGCTCCATGGATGAACATAAAGACCATGAAACAGTCTTAGCCTCAGCAGAACGGACTGAAAGGCAGGAAGATCTCAGAATGAGTCGACAAAAAATCCAGCAGAGAATCCAGGACAGGGAGAAAGATGTGAAGCTTCTTCAGGAGGAGGTGGAGGCTATCAATCGCTCTGCTGATAAAGCAGTGAAGAACAGTGAGAAGATCTTCACTCAGCAGGTTCGTCTTATCAAGAATCGAAGCTCTGATGTGAAGCAGCAGATCAGATCCCGGCAGAAAACTGAAGTCAGTCCGGTCAAAGATCTTCAGGAGAAATTTCAGCAGGAGATCATTGAACTGAGGAGGAAAGACGCTGAGCTGGAGCAACTCTCAAACACAGACGACCACATCCAGTTTCTACAGAATTACCCGTCACTGTCACAGATCAGTGAATCTGCAGGCTCACCCAGTATTAATATCCATCCTCTGAGGTACTTTGAGGATGCAACTGCAGCGGTGTCAGAGGTCAAAGATAAACTACAGGACATTCTTAGTGAAGTATGGACCAAGATCTCCCTGACAAAGCCTGAAGTTGATGTTTTACTGCCACAAGAAGAGCCAAAGACCAGACATGAATTTTTACAATACTCACGTCCAATCACACTGGATCCAAACACAGCACACACAAAGCTGTCATTATCTGGAGGGAACAGAAAAGCAACAGTGGCGAGAAAAAAACAGTTATATTCAAGTCATCATGACAGATTTACTGACATGTTTCAGGTCCTGAACAGAGAGAGTCTGAGTGGACGTCACTACTGGGAGGTAGAGAGGGGCAGATATGAAGTTTCAGTAGCAGTCGCATACAAGGATATCAGCAGAACAGGATATGAAAGTGGATTTGGAAATGATGACAAGTCTTGGGCATTAGAGTGTTTCAACTACAGTTATGAATTCAGACATGACCGTGTTAAAACTTTAATTCCAGCCCCCCGGTCCTCAAAAATAGGAGTGTACCTGGATCACAGTGCAGGTGTTCTGTCCTTCTACAGCGTCTCTGAAAGCATGACTCTGCTCCACAGAGTCCAGACCACATTCACTCAGCCCCTCCATGCTGGACTTGGCGTTTTTTCTTCAGACAGTAACGAATCTACTGCTGAGCTCTGTAAGCTTGAGTAGATAGGAGTTAAGAGGAAGTGAGTTCAGAGGCTTCATGATTCAGGTCTTGCCATTTCTTTTTGATTTGATCTGATTATGGATATGATTCATGAACTATAAGCAAGGACTGTATAACCATTCCCTAAACAGAAAGCCAAATACATCTTTCAACAGACATCATTATGGTTTTGACTTGCGAGGTATTTCAGGGGACTTTTGCAATGTTTGCTGTAGCTGCACTTCTTCCTTTGGGAAGCCATAATGCAGCAAATTTTGTTTTTGATCATAAATGAATTTTTGATCGATGATTATATTATTTGTGGTTGTTGTCAGTCAAGGTTAGAGTACATACTGTATGTGACTTAGATTTGCAGAAACTCCATCAATGAAGGTTGTTGTCTTTCTCCACACTAATGCTTTGTTTTTTTTTCTATATTCCAAAAGTATTATCTTCAGGTACAAACTCTGATTTGTAGTGCACTTATTACACATTTTTTTTATATGTATTAACTTTGTTTACATTAGAACAGTGTTTAGAATAGCTTTAAATCCAGAAATAATGTAACATGTTAAACTCACCCTTACTTACAGTGTTCCATTATTTGATGTAAACATTAGCACTTTGACTTTTTAATTTTAGGATTTACGATCGTTGTGTAAAATTGTCATGAAAAGCACTTTGCAAATAAACTAAATTTGGCTCACTTGACTCTGATGCTCTCTTAGGTTTGCACTATAGAAAATTAAAACTGAAGTCAGCTGGCTGCCTGAAAATTAGATTACATTACTTACACTTGATGTCTTTTTTCCTTCACTGCATTCAGAGGTTAATACTTTTTTTTAAAAATCTGACAGCTGTAGATTTTAAGTACAAAACAGTATAACAATGTTTAGTTTATTCAAATCAGACCTACCTTCGTATATATTTATCATAATACTCTTTTACACACACTACCACTTAGGGCATGAATCACATTTTCTCTTATATAGGACAGAATAGAGGTGTATAATATAGAATTATCTGTGAAAGTGAGATTGTACATCTTCTCTTACAATGATGCATTCTTATACTACCCAACAGGAGTAAAAATTTATATAACTAATTAATATAACAAATACTTTTGCAATGCATGACTTATACTCTAATACTACTGCAGTGCGGTCTTTGTCTTTGTAATGACATATTATTTTGACTGATATATTTATTCTGTTACAGTATACTGGAGTCACAGTGGATTCAGAAAGAATCTATTTTACAAAGTTACCCTCGTGAAAAAATAGACAGAACTTTTGTTGATTTATGTGCAGTATTGTTAGCGTTAGAGCGGGTGGAGGAGACTAAAGGAAGTATAATACTCATCTGTAGTAACTCAGTGTCAGCACCATCAAGTATTAAAAAAGGATCAGCCAGAATCCACCGAGAACTACTGTATGAAATACTGTCTAATAATTCATGTCTGGGGAATGATATAGTATTTATGTGGGTATAAGCACATTCAGGAATCCAAGGAAATGAAAAAATTGGACCAGTTGGTAAAGGAGACTGTTAGGAAAGAACATGTGGAAATGAATATTTAACTAAAATCAGAGTTTGGAGGGAAATAATCAAACATTGGCAACAGTATTTAAGGAATGAGATAAAAGGAAGACACCTAACATAAAGTACAAAATAAAGTCACTATGAGCAGATTAATAATAAGTCACAGCAACGTGGACAAGGGGCATGTCCTCCTTCAATGCAGGAAGTATGGAACAGGAAGAAGGTGTATGATGACAGGAGGAGTGGTGGAGATGTTCCTGAATCAGAATCAGTACACACACACACACACACACAAGAAATTTAACTCCAATTACACATTGCTCTCAATGTACATATAGATATAGACATAAATACATTTAGAAAAAACAAGGAGCTTCACAGGTAAACAAACATAACTGAATAGAGAAGACTGTATATGTAGTGGTGCTCAGGAGGTAGAGCGTGTCGTCCAGTAATCGGTGGACGGTGGTTCGATCTCTGGCCCCTCCAGTCTGCATGTCAAAGTGTCCTTGGGCAAAGTACTGAACCACAAATTACTCGCCATTGGTGTGTGAATGTGTATGAATGATTACCTCCTAAAACTGATGACAACAAGTTGGGACCTTGCATGGCCATCAGTGTATGAATGTGTGTGAATGAGATATGTAGTGTAAAAGCGCTTTGAGTGGTCGGAAGACTAGAAAGAGAGCTATAAAAGTACAGTCCATTTACCACACACACACATATATCCATCCATCCATTATCTGTATGATATGCTGATGAGGACAAGCCACTATTAACTGCTTATCCTCATCAGTATATTATATATATATATATATATATATATATATATATATATATATATATATATATATATATATATATATATATATATATATATATATACACACACACACACACACACACACACATATATACCTCATGAGGTATATGATATATATATATGATATACCGATGAGGATAAGCTGTTTAATAGATGTTACAGTATTTACAGTATACATATGTGTGAGTGATGGTGTTTACATATTAAAAGAACAAAAACTAAATGTAAACAGTGAGAATAAATTATTTATATTTTACAGGTTATTGCACAGGTAGTGTTCCTGACATGTTGTGTCTTGTTTGAGTGTGAGAAAAAAAAACATTAATTACAAGACTGTAACAGAATAGGAAGTGGTGAATGAGTAAAGCCAGATAGAGGCAGTAAAACAACTAAAAGGATGCCAACTGCTGTAAAAAGGGAAGAAGAAGAAGAAGAAGAAGCGGAACCTTTAGTCGATGATGTGCTAACACGGAGTGTTTTGGTGCAGCACTACAGAACCCGGAAGAGAAGCGCTGCTCCTGTTTGTTTACGTTCTCGGATAGAAAGTTGAACTCCTCGTAAAGATGGCGGTGACCTCCGTCCACCTGGAGTCTGACGCCTTCCTGGTGTGCATGAATCACGCGCTGAGCACGGAGAAAGAGGAGGTGATGGGTCTGTGCATCGGAGAGGTGGAGGTCACCCGCATCGTCCACATCCACTCCGTCATCATCCTCCGCCGCTCCGACAAGAGGAAGGACCGGGTGGAGATCTCCCCGGAGCAGCTGTCGGCGGCATCCACAGAGGCGGAGAGACTGGCCGACATCACCGGCAGACCCATGCGGGTGGTCGGTTGGTACCACTCCCACCCGCACATCACCGTGTGGCCCTCCCATGTCGACGTGAGGACGCAGGCCATGTACCAGATGCTCGACCAGTGCTTCGTGGGTCTCATCTTCTCCTGCTTCATCGAGGACAAGAACACCAAGACGGGCCGGGTGCTGTACACCTGCTTCCAGTCCGTCCAGGCGCAGAAGGGTTCCGAGTACGAGCGGGTGGAGATCCCCATTCACGTCGTGCCCCGTGAAGCCATCGGTAAGGTGTGCCTTGAGTCGGCTGTGGAGCTGCCTCGGATCTTGTGCCAGGAGGAGCAGGACACCTACCGCAAGATCCACAGCCTTGCGCACCTGGACCCCGTCACAAAGATCCACAACGGCTCGGTGTTCACCAAGAACCTGTGCAGCCAGATGTCGGCGGTGAGCGGGCCGCTGCTGCAGTGGCTGGAGGACCGGCTGGAGCAGAACAAGCAGAGCGTGGTGGAGCTGCAGCAGGAGAAGGAGAGGCTGCTGCAGGAGCTGGCTGCTCTGTGAGCCAGGTGGACAGCGTGGAGACCACCACCAGATGTTTTTCTGTTGCTGGACATGGGAGATGACCTTTGAGCTCCTTTTTTTATTTCCTTACCCTCCAGACAGGGCTGGGTGTTCTCTTGTAAATGTGTCGAAAACTGTCTAATACTAAAAGTTGATATTAAATGTCTGGTCAGTCTTGATTGCTTATTTTCAATTAGACACTTCGTTACTCGCTAATCGCGATTTTGCTACATTTCATATATTTAATCTGCCTGTTATTTTCTCAATGAATCCATAAATCATTTGGTCTATAAAATGTCAGAAAGAGTGAAAGATGACCATCAAAAGTTCCCAGACCCCGGAGAACGTTTTGTCATTCTCAATCAAGCTTTTTCACATTTGAGCAGATGGAACCAAATCATACCTGTCAAATGTGCTCCGAAAGTTCTCTGGAAAATGAATTGAGTGTAGCAGATAAATGTAGATTAGATCAATTAACTGTTTCAGCTCTAGTCCCTCAATCTGGTATTTAAAGTTTGGTCAGATTTGTAAGCTGAGATGAGACAGACTAAAGATCCCACACTGAGGAAATTAATTTGTTACAGCAGCTTGGAAACACAAGGCTGACGATAAATTACTCCTAAGTAGTAAGAAATATACAGAAAAGTCATGCTGGTGTTAGAGGAGTTCATGTTCTTTCTCTACTCTATCAGTAGTAGTGGAGTAGTTCCTCCAGTAGAGTAGCTCTTGTACAGCTCTGATGAGACAAAATCAAACTTGTTTCGTTTAAGAAGTGAGGTTTCCAAAAGAAAAATGATTTTATCTCTTTAACTGAGGTGCAAAAGGTATCGTTTTGTTGTCTGTACAGCTACAACTAACCGTTATGTTCATTATCATTTTATCTGCAGATTATTGTCTAGGTTATTTAATTCATTGTTTGCTCTATAAAATGTCAGAATATAATCCTAAATTATAATTATAGCACCAAACCTAACGTGACTCTAACAACTCTGATGACAGTCGTCGCGACAGCAATGAGAACTAACGAACCAAGTGGAAACTGTGGCCGGGTCTAATACCTGGCTCTCCCCACCAGTCAGACAGAACTGAAGAAGAAGCTTCTTGGATGAGAGGTGAAACGTTTCCATGAAGCCAGATTATAATGAAAGATGCTCATCAACACTTTAAACCTAAAGCCTGAGCTCTACAAATGACTTGTTTTCTCCCACAGACTGCCCAGAATATTCAGATATCTAATTTACTGTCAGGTAAGACAAATCAGCACAACTGAGTGTGCATCGGTTGTTTTCATGTCAAAAATCAGGGCTTTTCCAGGATGTCATAACTTATTGGCACCGGTACTGAACAGTTTTGAACAGTTTCTAACGATGCACAGCCCTTCCTTCAGCCTGCTGGTTTAATTTCATTGTAGTACAGTGGTAATGACAACATGGTTGGACCAGGTCATTGTGGGCAATGTTGCAAATGATTAAGCACAGGTTAATAATGTATGCTAATGTTAGATTTTTGCATCAATATGATGAAATGCACACCCTGAAGTATATGGTCATCCGTTAAACAGTCTACGTACTTGTAGTGTGAGTGGGATCTTGGCGATCTTCCACCATACAATTTTAGACAAAAGCGTTCTTCCAAATGTGTGGGATCAGATTGTGTTCAACATGACAACGCCTCAATGCATATTGTGCCTTGATTTGTCATGTTTTTAATTGTGCTGAAAGGCACAATACTCTTATCTGGTTGGAAACAACTGATTAACTAGAAGGAAAGCTGATGGTGTAAAACTGCAGTTGGGTACATGAAGAGCCTCCCTCCCTCATTATAATCACACTGAATACTGAACCAACTGAGGGACAAGTGACAAAGAGAAAGTGCCTTTGGACTAATGTAACTGTAGATACTCATTGAATGTTTTGTTCACCCAGTCTACTGTTCATGTTTTGTCTCTTTCTTCTGCCATGTCTCAACCTGGATTTAAAAAGCCTGACGTGTCATCTTAAAGCAGCCTTATTCAGCAGTGACAGACGTGGTGTTTTACTCTCAAAATGGCCTCTGTAGGCATACAATTTAAATTATATCCAAACCTCACATCCACATTTTTATTGCTCCAGGAACACACAGTACTGGTTCCTTTTTGTTGCCCATGTTAAGCTCAGACAGAGTGCACGATACAGACAGACTCAAGGGTCATGTCTAGTCTGAAGCGAGTGCAAACTTACAGTGACGTCACCTATTGGTTTGTTGACTAACTGTTTGTTTGATTAACTGTTTTGAAGAGTTTGGCATTACAGCCATATCCATATCTTGGTGTTTTGGAGCCAGAAAGGACCATATCTGGACAAATGGTGGGTGATAGTGTGAGTCAGGCAGTTTTGACTCATAGACTGTATAAAGCATGGACAGAGTGTCCGTATTGTCACCCATAGGCTTCTGAAGCCGCTGAGAAACCCAAAGTACGGTGGCTCTGGGCACCACCATCTTGTCATCCTGTCTCTGCAAACTCCTGGCTAATCTAAAAAGAGCTGAGGTGACCTGAACGAAGCCTGGTTGCTCAAACAAGCCAACTGTGACAGTAGCCACCTATCAAATTGGCTAAGATCTTAAATATTATTGATTATTAGTGATATACATGGATTGAAGTTCTCCGTCGCTACGACGGATTTCCGTCATTCAGGCTTCACAGTGGCGACTTATGACATCAATGATCTGAAGAGAGGAAAAAAAAGTGTTGGCTGATGGCTGCTTTTTATTGACAGATTGTCACACTCTACAGCCAATGGTATTGTTTATAGCGTGTGTGCACGTGACTAATGACAGTATAATGACCCACACAGGACGGGATCTAAACACGGAGCATCGGAGCTAAAATTAAGCTGCTTAGCTAGCACGGGCTTGTTGCACAGCGACGTTATCAATTAGTTTTTGACTGCGTCACAGAGCTGTGATGTCATTTTCAGATGTGAGAACTTGTCTGACACATGGAGTCTCCTGTTCTGTGCTATATGTGTGAAATAACAACTATAGTCTGGACTTTGTCTGGAGTGTATCTGTGTAAACGGCTTCATTCAGCGACTCTCTCTCCCCTTACCATGGTTACGGGAAGCGTTTTCATTAGTATAGCTGTACAAAATCATGGATGTAGCCTGATTGTACCTTGATGCTGAAGTCTTGTATTATAACATATCTAACAAATGAAAGCCCTAGAGCTTCACTTTGATTATTAACAGTATGGTAATGATGGCAGAAAGGTGATAGCTCACCATCAGAGTGAAACTTGTTACAAGGCTGCAAAAGTTGCTCTTACTGTTATTTAGTCCTGGTGCTGTTTCATGATGTATTTTTCTCTTAAATGATTAGAGGCTCACTTGAAACAATATTATCATTAATAATAATAAAGCAATATTACAGGGGAGGGTGTGCTTTAACGTCATTATCGGCACGACAGTGATGCGGTCAGGTTGGTTAGCGTCACTGAAGCAACCAAATTGCTCCAGGATTCATTACTGTGCAACTAAACTGTAACTGGTGTCTCCACATAATGAAATTGAGATTTGACCAACCTAAAAACACACACTGTCTTTTATAATGAAAAACAAACAAGAGGTGTAAATTTTAATATCTCTGAAAACATGCACACATACTGAGCAATTTGAGGTCTCCACTATATCCATCACCCAAACTGAACTCTGACTACTGTACAGACAATAGTGAATAAAAGATTCAGGCATTTCCCAATAGTTTATTGCTAACAGTTGTAGAACATTCCAACAAAGCATAACATGTTGGAAAGGCTGTTGACTTTTACACCAGTGCCCCCTTGTGACAGAGGTGATCAGCTGCGCTGTTGAGCGCATGAAACGGCGCCGTTAGTAGTTAATAGGCAACACAAGAGGCATACCGTCAGAACAATATACAATAACATCAAATTATATAGATTAATAAATGTTTATATGAACTCTTACAATGTATAATATATAAACGTATATCAAGTGGTTGAACCCAAACCTTACATAAACAGATACAGTACTATTAGCTAACATACTAGACAATATATTAAAAATTCCTAGAGTGCCATATATTGCTAGATAATGTCTTTTGCTAAAGTCATCTATATACAAAGAAACATGGGGTCTGGGCTGTGGTGTGTGTCTGTGTGATCTTATTTATACAGGAATTGTGCCCTTCTCTCCTTCTGAGTGGCAAAGCTCTCAATGACCTTCTTATTAAAGTCAGGAATGTCCCTGACAAGTTTCTTCTCCATGGAGAGCATAGCCAGAGAATTCAGGCGATCCTGTGTCATGGTGTTTCTCAAGAAGGTCTTGATCCTCTTCAAAGTAGAGAAGCACATCTCGGATTCAGCCGTTGTCATGGGTGTGGTGATGAGGGTCTTGAGAAGACTGACAGTCTCTGAGAATGTGCTCTGAAGGTTGTTCTCCATGAAGAACTCACTGTTCTCATAGATGAGGGACAGTTCCGTTTTCAGCTTGGCCTTGTTCAACATGGGGTATGCTTCCACTGTTGTTTCAAGCACTGTATCAGGGAACCTCACACTGTGTTGTGGGAACAACTCTCCATGCAACAGTGTTGCTCTAATGAGGTCCTGGGTGAAGGTGAACCGCTCCCTCTGGCATTTGTCAGGATGGTATCACATACCTGTGAAAGATACTTTATCAGCTTAAGTTTACAATAAAGCCATTTTGATGAAAGTGATTCTAAGAAACACTGAAAATGACATCACAGCTTACCTCTGCAGCCAGCCTTTGTTGTTCTCCTGGTCCCAGCATCCTCCGTTGCTTTGTGGGCTGGTGCTGCTGGACGGATGCACACTAAAAACTGTTGGTTAAAATAACCCAACATTATAGTTAATATAACCCAACTTCTGGGTCAAGTATTCAACCCAAAAGTTGGGTCAAAAGAACAACCCAATTTTCTGGGTTGAAATAACCCAGAAATTAGTTGGTCCCTTTTTAACCCAGGAGTTGGGTCAAAAAAATAACCTAGCTTGGGTTGCTTTGGGTTACTATGCCAGTATGCCTTATTTCAGAAAATAAAACTTTGTTTTACATTATATTATACACTTTACGCACAGTTACTTAGTTATAATTAATTACATTTTTACTGCATTAAAAAATCTACAACTTAAAATCTATATAAAAAAATACACACTTTGACCTATTTATTTTCCAAATTTTATTGTCAAACACTGGACAATATTCAGTAAATGGGAATTTTAGAAAAATAAACAACTCTCAAACATTTGACAACATTCAATAACTGGACTGGACTTAAGGCTTAAAGTCTTCTACTATTAGTTGTGTCTTTTACTGCTGTTTAACACAATTAAACAGTTCTGCAGTTAAGCAAGGCAGTCTTAAGAAATTTGACTGGTTTTGATTCAGGTCCCTCAATCTGATACACAACTTGCTGGAGAAACTCCCATGCGGGAGCACACTGCTTTGGGTAGTTGATGTCAAGAACACAAAATGCCTTGAAGCACACGTCAACTGCCCAAAGCAGTGTGTTCTGAGGGAGTGCCTGACCCGCTAATAGAGGCACATTGAGGATCTCCCAGCGCCAGGACAGAGGGGTACGGCTTTGACTGCTGGAGGTATTCCACCATATTTGTTCCAACCTAAAACAGACAGAGAATGCACTGTCCCCACACAGAGAGGAAATGGAGGACCTGCCCCAAAAATAAAGTTTTAGTTGCTAACTTGCCATCAGACTTCTTAACTCCCAGTAATCCCCCCTCCACACACACATCTACTGACTCATAAACTTGGCATGGTCGATACCTGATTAAGTCTGTTATTACAAACTGTGTTTAATAACTACTTCACCTGCATTGTTACCCAACAATGTCTCTTCTGTCCTTCTAAAATACTAAAACAAATGCATTCGATGTGCTCTATGATAATCATTCACTTTGATGACAAAGCCCATTTAGTCTTTTACACTGTTGAAAGTTAGCAACTCATCTTTATAAAAACAACAGCTTTATCAGCCTATAGTAAATAAAGTTAGTTACCTTTCCTTGCTTTCTCAGACAGGTGCTTCATGTCCATGCTGGATCTGTCCCCGTTGTTTTAAAAAGCAAGCACGTAAAGCAAAACAACCGATTGGCATGGCCGCATCCAGCTGGCCAGGCCTTTCTGGTGTACCAGCTACGAGAGAAGCCTCGCATGTACCGCTGCCCTTTTTCGCTAGCTTGCTGTCTGTTATCAAGGTCAGGTTGATCTGGGCCCAGCTCTTTCACACGTAGTTTATCCGGCAAAGTTCTCCTCTCAAGCGGATGCTGAAGGAGTGAGGGTTGGGTCTTGGAGGAGTACCGTTACGTACGCCATCGTCATGTAGAATGGCGCCTGTACGTAGCGGCCCTGACTTTAGCCGCGGCTGGCTTGGGGCCATAAAATAACCGCTCTTTCTGGAATAGATTTGAGGACGCTGATTGGCTAAATCGTATGTCAAACTACATAGACCCGCCTCCTCGGGGCGATCACTCCAGCGCCCAGAGCTGAGACATGCAGACAAGGGACAGCATATTGCTGCACAGTTGATTTTCTATCATATTTGGCACATATTATTGGATGTATTCCATTATTTAAACACACAATTACTGAAAATATGAACGATTTAATATTATTATTATTATTATTTTTCATTTTATTTTTGTGGCTTAGGGAGGGCGTCGCCCTACCGCCCTCTATTGGCCAGCCGCCACTGATATTTATACTGTCATTGACATTTCCTGCTGACTGTGGAGGTTTGTCCGATCCGAGCGTCTGATTGGAGGCCGCAGCGTGACGTCGGGCCCGTGGAGCCCTAGGTGTCCCTCCAGCTGATCACATTTTCATTCTAATACTCTACCTGTTGTGTTATGGCTTTGGTTATTTCATGTACACAGCTTCTAAATCTGTGTCTAGCTCACAGTTTACGCTACAAAACTGTGACACAAAGATTTAATTTGATTTGTGTCCCGATATTTTGAGAGACAGACAGAGAGAGAGAGAGAGAGCTTTGGATAGATAGATAGTGAGCGAGCGCCGGCCTCGATAAAGCCGGTTAATCAGATGAATAAAAAGTTATATGCTGATGGTTACATTCATTCATTTTAAAAAAAATTTCTGGTATGGCAGCAATACGCTTCCGTAATTTTCCCCTAACCTTTTTCACATAAGATCTGTCCTTAATCAATGAAGATATCAAACATTATGAGCTGTGCAAAGTCAGATATTGTATTGCATTATATTCTAAAGGTGCTGATATTGTGTCAACCCCTTGAATGTGTTTAACTTCTTTTTCATTTGAATCTGGCCTCCTTGGATTATTTTGGACAACTTTAGTCTGAGATCAGATTAAACCATTCATATTTTTTAATCATCTAACGTACTTCTATTTCTATGTCTACTAACCTGTCTATTACTTTATAGGAATTACACATTCACTGTGTTTATTTTCATATAAAAGCCGTTTTAAATCACTTTGTGTGTGTTCTTGCTCATATACACATACACATACAACTTAATTAAGAACATTGTTTATTCAACAGTGGATCTTCAGTAATAAATAAATGCACAGATCCTTCATTCCACAATAAAACTGAGGGAAAGTTTTTTTTTCTTCTATAAATGTCCAAGTGGAGGATTGATATTGCCATGATGGATTAACAGCTTTGACCAGACAGAGAGAGAGAGTCAAGATAGATGGACTAACACAGAGAGACAGACAGACAGACAGACAGACAGACAGGTTCCACACGTGTACAAAGTATTGCGTTTTTTCGTGGACGAAATGTCTTCATGCAAAGTCAGTCTCCCATCATCATGATGTATTAATCAATCATAAATTATAAATACATATATATACATATTGTTTTTTTATGTAATTTACTGTTAAGAATGAAACGCCATTTTGGCAATATTTTCAATTTTCAGTGTAAATTAATCTGATATTTGACTGTTAATACCGGTCTGAACAAGATAACCAAAACAATAGCACTTAATACAAAAACGTATTAATCATTGCTGTTTTAATGGCCAACGTGCTCTTAATATACTCAAAATTCACTTTATTTATTTTATTTTATTTAGGCTATTTATTTATTTAAAAGTTTGGGATATTTTTTCATTTATGAGTGCTTTATCGCTTAAAATGTGACACGTTGTGGAACTTTTTCTTGAACAAGTACTGACTATGATATGATGCCCACTTGACAAACTGTTTTCAATAAATAAGGGTCATCACTGGTATAGAAGATATCAAATAGGAAGATGACTTAAAATTGCCTTTTTTTAAAATGAAGTCTGGCGGAAATTTCGCTCTATAAATGTATCTGTCAACTGTACAGTATGTAGATAATAATTTAAGTTATATTTTAATAAATTTAGCTGCTGAGACAAAAGTTGTTATTCACACGGTTTATGATGTCTGACAACATGATACAGATGTCCATCAGAAACTTTACAACCTAATCCTTCATATATTAATTCAACTGAAATATGAAAACAGAAGTAACCCTGAAGTGCTGCTTTTCAAGCAAATTATTACAGTGTTTGTATAAACTCCTTTTGAGACAATAAAACAGCTGTTTGCATATTGCACAGTCATGTCTCGATGTGGTCATCACATTTTTAACACAAAACTGACATTTACATTCAGTGAGCTCAGCAGGTTGAAGGGACTGACACATTTCAGTGTTTAGTTAAATAAAGTTGTGTTGAACTGAGTCCATTCCTAAACTGTATGTTCATCATTACAGCAGCGTGGTGTGCCCGCTGCCCTGTGGGACCACGACTACTGGAGAAGAGAGCCCAGCACCAGCCAGGTAAAACACATTTTGCTGTCTAGGATGCACACAGTAAAAGTGTTAATCCTATTATTTTGAACATTTAAAAGCTAATTATTTTTAATGGCTATAACTGTAATTGTACATAACGACTGTGAATATATGCAGGCTACATGTTATAAAATGTTAATGTAGGATTGTGGCAGAAACTGTCATGTCATGCTTGTGACAAGCATGACATAACAAGTTACAGTGTGACACATGCTGAGAGTTTGAAACCATCCACCTTGTCAAAAAGATCTTTAGTTAGCTAACAAGTGTAGACGCTGAAACTGTCTGTTTGATCACATGTGTGAGTGTGAAACAGAGCATTCATCCTCAAAATGAAAATGTGGACTTCTTTTGTCCAAGATTCAGACAGTGTGACTGTTGTAATCATCCAGTTGTTTGTTGTAGGAATTTGTGTCACTTTAGAGTTCAGTTGCAGCTGTATGTGTTGTGTTGCATTCAGAGCCATTTCTCTCATCAAACACAATGGATAACAGGGTTGGAATATGTTTATTTATAATGTTTTTTTATATGTTCATTATATAATAACCATATGGAAGCTGTTTATTAGTTCATTTCAATGAATCACTTTATTTAGACTTCATATTTTTGTGCTTTTTTGTATATAGTTTGTTTAGTTGGCAAACTGTTTGTTCAGTTCATTTAAAGGTACAGTGTGTCAGATTTGGGGCCTCTATTTTCAGAATAAGGCAAACATGGAATATAATATTCATAACTATATTTGATGCATGTATAATCACCTGAAAATAAGAATCTTTTTATGTTTGTTACTTAAAAAATATCCTTTTATATCTACAGTGGGAGAGGGTCCCCTTTCATGGAGGCTGCCATGTTGAAACACCTTATTTATACAGTAGTCCAGAACAGACAAACTAAATACTGACTCTAAACAGGGTCCTTAAAGTGTTGTTTCTCCTTTACATTAGGAAGGTGAGGGTGATGTGAGGAGATTACAATGCAGTGATTGGACCACTAAATGCAGCTAAATTCTACACACTGTACCTTTAAAGGTCCAGTGTGTCAGATTTAGGGGTCTCTATTGACAGATTACGTCAGAAATGAACTATAATATACATAACTATGTTTTCATTAGTGTATAATCAATAATCACCTGGTATCAACCAAAGTTTTACTGTGGAAGTCAGTGGAGATATTAGATAATAGAAAGTGCTCAACTAGCAGTGTCTCCAACGTCCATCCCCCGCTGAAGAACCTCAGCTGATCTGTGAGGTTCTTCAGGTGAGTGGGAGATGTAAGTAAGAAGCTTCTCCTGCTGGGGACATGGTGGGAAGCAGACCATCTGTCTGAGTCCCACAGCTCCTCTCAGGAAGTCTGCGGTCCTGAAGGTTGCAGTCTCTGTGGAGGTGTGGAGCAGACGGGCACCACAGCTCTACTGATGAGCAAGTTTGATGTGTTGCTGTGTGTTCGGAGACCTGTGCGGGTGGTTGCATGGTGAAGTGTGGAGTGGAAGTGTGTGCTGGAGTGTCTTCCTTTATTATTGTGATCAGCAAAGGCCTGCAGATTGGGCTCTAGCAGGTTCACCAGGAAATTGTTTGGCTGAGGTGATAAAGACACCCTGATCCTGACACGTCATCTTTGATAGCCTAAACAACAGCCACACTCATTAAATCTGTGCCGTGTGATGTCTGTGTGAAATCTTTTTCGTCAAAGCTTCATGTTTTAGTTCAGGATCAGGTAACAGAGGTGCTCTTGGATTCAGATGAGGTGGCCCACCACCTCTGTAAAAACATTGTGGGAAACCCTGCAGATCTTGAATGTCCACAAGATGGCAGTAATTTGTTAATTAGGTAATTATGGGATAGCTGCTGTAGCTCTTGCTGTTGTTGGAGACTAATTCCAAATACAAATAATTTCAACCTGGCCCAAAGTGTTCCCTGATGATTTTGACTTCTTCTATACTCAGTTCATTTTAGTCAGAGCAGAGTGAAGTCATAATGTTGTCTTGTTTTATGTTTCATTGAGTTCACTGTGTGAGTTCAAATATGAGCTTCATGTTTTCTTTTAAACAGTGTGTAGAATAATTATATTTATGGTACAAGGAAAACATACGTTTGTCCATTTCTTACAGCTTTCTACCAGCATATATTTTAGTTATAGTATTCCTATTATAATTACATGTAATATTCATTCAGTTATTAATCTAACCAGTGTCAGTGTATCTTTTCATGGTACCATTTTGTAGTAAATCAGAGAAGCACGATAACTTGGTGAGCAACAGAAACCATTTTGGATGTACAATACAACTATCAATTCAGTTACACAGGAAACACAGACTGAGACCACTGATGTCACATTACCAGGCTGAATTAGTTTGACCTGGTCTTATACCTACTGCCTCTGTTCATCTCTCTAACAGGCTCCTCGAGGCAGGAAGAGACGCAGGGAGCAGGAGCGCAGCTCCCTGGAGGAGCGTCCAGGGAGAAGATGCTGCCAGCGTGCTGCCGTCCAGAGCTCCAGCCCGCAGTCCTCCGCCTCTGTACCCTTTTCTGCCCCACAGGTCTCTTCTGTTCCGCAGCTCTCCACCTCTGGTCAGGAAAGGACCATGGGGGAAGGGCAGTGGTACATTGAGCCTGTTGGTCTCTCACCCACTCGTCTTAATGCAGTGGTGGAGATGTTCATGGGGTGGATTACAGACTCCCCATACAACCCGGAGATGTGAGACTCCTGGGTTGTTAGAATATTTCACTCAAACACACACACACACACACACACACACACACACACACACACACACACACATACACATATAGTTTCTGATAAGTTTTAACTTTTTAGTAACATCTTAGTTTGTGATAAATTTTAATTATTTTGTGACTTCTTAGTTTGTGATAAGTTTTAATTATTTTGTGACTTCTTAGTTTGTGATAAGTTTTAATTATTTTGTGACGTCTTAGTTTGTGGTAAGGTTTAACTCTTTAGTAAAGTTTTAGTTTGTGATAAGTTTTAACTCTTTAGTAAAGTTTTAGTTTGTGGTAAGTTTTAACTCTTTTGTCTTCCCCCTGCAGGTATCCCCCAGCCGGTCGTGGCAGATGGCCGTCCACCCTGGGCCCGGTTCTGCTCGAGGTTTTTTCTTCCTGTTAAAAGGGAGTTTTTCCTTGCCCTGTCAAGTGCTTGCTCATGGTGGAAATTGTTGGGTCTCTGTAAATTAAAGAGTATGGTCTAGACCTGCTCAGTATAAAAAATTATGATGATGATTTATGATTTGGCACTTTATAAATAAATTGGAATTCAATTGGAATTCCATGCCTTCAGTTCATATGTCCATATAATGACTATTTGTCCATATTGTTTATGTTGATGTGTTTTAGTCTCAATATGTTTACTGAGGTGCATCATTGATAGCATTTCAAATTATTATTATTCATTATATAAGATAGCTATTAGTAGTGAAGGATCTAATCTGGATTCTGAGTCAGAGGCTAAACTAGCAGTCCCAAAAGTTTTCAACACCAGTCTTTAGTGTGAATGGTCTGCTGAGCTCTTGTTCCTGAAAGTAGAAGCTGTCTGGCTTCTGGTCTTATTTACTGGTTCATTAGTATTAGCTCAAAGAAACAGGCAGAATAATGTAACATTTAGTCCTAAACCAGTTCTGAAGTCTTAATGTTGCAACTTGAACAATATGAAACATATACTGTATTAGGATTGGAGATTACCAAAGGGTTAGACCCTCCTAAAATTGTTCCCTATGTTTTAAGTTCAACTCTGGTGAACTAACACATAACATTTAAATGGAACATATAATTCATGAATGAGCAGCAGTATTGGTAAATGTGTATTTGTAGATCACAATCTGATGTATAACCAATCCAAAATAATACTGCAGAGTAAATAATGATAACTAAATATAAATTATTATATAGTATTAAACAAAAATACAGCTGAAACATGGATATGGGCAGACAATGTAAACTTTTATGTATGTTTAATGAGGAAAAGCATAAAAACCACTGCTGTGGTCATCACTATCCTCTTACAACAGGACCAACTGGATGGCAAAAACAGGGCTAGTAGTACCTCAAAAGCAATTGGAATAAAAAAACAACTATTGACCATGCCAAAAGATTTGAAACTAAAGGTTTTGAGTGAGGAAAAAAGAAGGGTTCAATTCTGGCAGAGGGATACAGTGAGTGTTAGGTCGCTTCCATCCTTAAAATTTCAAAGATGGCAGTTCATGAGAACAAGGTCAAGCAGCAGACATCAAGGACAACCAAACTACAGATGAGTCACGCAAAGCTAGAAAAAAGCCCTTCATCAATGAGAAGCAAAGAACAGTCAGGCTGAGGTTTGCAAAACACCACTGTAGCGGCTGTTTACCAAAGGCCCAAGTGCCTTGGCCAATTAGCCAACTGAGGAACTTATCTTATTTTTGACGCGTCCATAAACCCAAGCCCAATCCTCTTGTGAAAACTCACTGAAATCATGAAGAGAGATGGTGATCTTGAACTGTGATTTATTTGAAAATTAACAACGTCAAACAAGTACGACTCTGTACGACTCTTGGCTTTCACTCTGTGATTTCTGTGAGAAAGACACACCAACCAGTGATTTTTTTGGCACCTGAAGCACTGCTCAAGAGCTCCTGTCACTGATGTGAGATTTTCAAAATGTTTAAATCCATGTTGTTGTTTTTACGTATTTTACTGTACTGACTGAAGACTGAATCACCGTTTTTGCAATATTTTCAATTTTCAATGTAAATTAATTTGACATTTGACCAAATTTTACTGTAACTGCCATTTTGGTATATCTCCAATGTTCAATGTAAATTAATTAAAAGTATTGACGTCATAAAAGGACTACAGGAACAACGAAGAGATGCAGGGAGCAGGAGAGCAGCTCCAGAGACTTTGAGAAACGTCCAGAGAGAAGATGCCATTGGGGTGCTGCAGTCCTGTCAGACCAGCCCTCCATCTCTGTATCCTTTTCTGCCTCACAGGTCTGTTCTGTCCCACAGGTCTCCACCTCTGGTCAGGAAAGGACCACAGGGGAATGGCAGCGGTACATTGAGCCTGTTGGTCTCCTACCTGCTGATTTGAATGCAGTGGAGATGTTTATGGGGTGGATAACAGACTCTCCATACAAGCCGGATATGTGACTCTCCTGGGTTGTTAAAATATTGCACTCAAACACACAGTTTCTCACAGGTTTTAAGACTTTAGTAACTTTTTTAGTTTGTGAAGTGTTAAACCCTCCTAAAATTGTTCACTATGTTTTTAAATAGTTCAACTCTGGTAAACTAACACATAATGTTTAGATGGAACAAGTAATACATGAATGAGCAGCAATGTTGGTAAATGTGTATTTGTAGAGCACAATCTGATGTATAACCAATCCAAGTGTCGTGTACGGAATCTCGATTTCTTTGCCATAGAAATCCGTGTTTTTAGGGAGAGATATTACGATGCTACTGTTGCTATCCCCATACAGCTAAATGTACCTCACCTGTTAGCCTGTTGCCAAAGTAATACCAAGCACCTAGCCCTGTAGCCGTCTTACTAGCATTACCTAAGCCTGCTTTCACGTTAGCTGTAGCTACTACTAGCGCCCACACTAGCAGCCTGCTTGCTAATTTCTACTTTGGCTAAGGTTTTTCCATGGAGTTGTCTGGGCATAACGTATCATCTGATAGCACGCTAGCTGCACCGTTACTCAAGCCCATTCTAGCAGAAATACTCCCACCACGGGAGTTTGCGTGTGGAGCAAAGATATCAGTGTTAGCGTACCTTTGTACAATGTTACCATTTTGTAGTAAATCAGAAAAACACGATAACCTGGTCAGTAACAGAAACCATTTTGTTGTTCAGTTACACAAACTGAGACCACTGATGTCACATTACCAGGCTGAACTAGTTTGCCCTGGTCTTTTACCTACTGCCTCACTCAAACACACACACACACATACACGCACACACTTACACATATAGTTTCTGATAAGTTTGAACTCTTTAGTAACTTCTTAGTTTGTGATAAGTTTTAACTCTTTAGTAACTTCTTAGTTTGTGATAAGTTTTAACTCTTTAGTAACTTCTTAGTTTGTGATAAGTTTTAATTATTTTGTGACTTCTTAGTTTGTGATAAGTTTTAATTCTTTAGTAACTTCTTAGGTTGTGATAAGTTCATAAGTTGTAACTCTTTTGTGACTTTTTAAACTTTCCTACTTCAAAAAAACTTTCTGTTCTTCTTAGTTTGTGATAAGTTTGAACTCTTTAGTAAAGTTTTAGTTTGTGATAAGGTTTAACTTTAGTAAAGTTTTAGTTTGTGATAAGTTTTAACTCTTTTGTGACAAAAGATTGTGTGAATTATGATGATGATTTATGATTTGGCACTTTATAAGTAAATTTGAATTCAATTGGAATTCCATGCCTTCAGTTCATATGTCCATATAATGACTATTTGCTTTTTGTTTGTCCATATTGTTTATGTTGATGTGTTTTAGTCTCAATATGTTTACTGAGGTGCATCATTGATAGCATTTCAAATTATTATTATTCATTATATAAGATAGCTATTAGTAGTGAAGGATCTAATCTGGATTATGAGTCAGAGGCTAAACTAGCAGTCCTAAAAGTTATCAACAACGACAGCACTGAATACATCTGTTAGTCCCTTCAACCTTGTTGTTGTTGTCAACTTGAAAAAAAACCAAAAACTTTCTGTTCTTAGTTTGTGACTATAAGGTAAAAAAGGTAAATACCAGTTTATGTGTGGTAACTTAAGTTAATTGTGCGTGCATGGTTTTGTGTGTATACATCTACACTGCTTTATGTTCCAGTCTGTCCCTGGATGAAGTAAATGTGGGTGACAGTGAAGATGATACTGTAAATCCAGTGGAGAAGAGGAAAAGCTGTTGGATCACCTGGCTGCTGATCTGATTTCTAATTATATCTAAGAACCTAGCAGTGTAGGCTGATTGGTCAGTCAGAGAGCGTCATGTGCCTTTTCTGTATGAAAAACTAATCCTGCTTTGAACCACAGAATAAGAGCCTGTCAATCAAGAAGAAAAATGTAAAAAGTAGGGTTAAGTAAGGACCTAGCTAAAATGAGGATGATATACTTTTTATGAATATGATTATTATTAGAGTAAAATATGTTATTATCCATTTTGTAATAAACAATAAATTTAGCCTCTTTATACATTTAAAACATGTCCTGTAAATAGTTATCTTACTATTGTGATCAGAAACGTTGATCTGAAGCTAAATTTACTATTACTATACTACTACTAGTTCAGTTATTTCTGCACACGGTGCAGATAAAATAATGCACCTGCTCATCCCCAGTTATTATTTTCATCTAGTTTCCTGGCCTCTCCTTTTTGGTTGGACTGTTCAGTCATGTCTGTGTTTCACCACCAGGTGTCACCCTTTGATCTCAATTCATATTGTCTGTTTTTCATGCAGTTGTCTTGTGTCTTCTTACTTCCTTTGAGTTACTACTCAAATAACTTAGATTACTTAGGTAAGTTACAGTATTTATTTATTTTTTTATAATAAACGTTGTTTGAGAGTCAAGTCATATTTTATTTATATAGTCCAAAATCTTAATATGCCTAAGGGGAAACCCTCTGATTGTAGGCTCTTCCTGACGGCCTTCCTGACACTCTATGCTACACTGTGCACTAAGACTGTAACTGGAAAATCTTTTGAAAGTATTTTGAGCTCTTTACTGTATTAAGTACTCTGTTGAATCGCCGAATAGCCGAAGACTACACCCAGAGACAGAACAAACAAGCAGGTGTATACATTCTTGGAAACAAATCACCTTTATTGATTATGTCCACATCATGAGTCTTTTTTTTTTTTTTTTTTTTTTACTTTAAAGTACTCAACCTTTATCTTTCCATCCATATAATCACCTTTTACACAAATACAGTATGTTAAACAAATATGTCAGCACAATAAATCAGAATAACGATTAACACTTAAAACTACACTTTTTTGAACACATTGACAAGGTGACAGGAAGAAAAGTCTTGTAGTTCTCCTCAATTAAGGCCCAACTAATAGAACAGTAATGGTAAATATTACAACAGCAATGTAAATATAGAACAAATAGAAATACCCGACATATAAATCACACAAAAGGTTACAGTTTTATGTAGATAAATGTCCATTTAACTGATCTATCATACTGGTGATTAAACCTGTATCTAATTTGTGAAAGCAATTTCTGCCTTCGGATCCAAACAATTGTTCACTTTAGCTCCAGTCTACACATCACACATCTTGACATCACAAAACTCAGCTGTAGCTCCAAAATAACAAACACCAAGTCCAGCATAGAGCGGCTGAGTAAATGTGGTCTGGACTCTGTGGAGGACAGTGATAGGTTCAGAGCTACTGTAGAATATCAGAATACCTGCTTTATAGTCCAAGAATACTCCTAATCTGGAGGACTGAGGGACTGGGATAGGTGTTTTGTTACCGGCATGCCTGAAATTATAACTACCTTTGGACGGACACTCCAATACCCAAGACTTGTCATTGTTTCCAAATGCACTTTCCTCTCCCATTCTGGCAATATCCTTATATGCAACTGCTACCGAAAGTCCTAATCCACTCCACTGCACTTCAAAGTAACAGCGTCCAGTCAGCTGTTTTCCACACAGAACCTGAGACTTGTCAGTGAATCTGTCTGAGTGATTAGAATATGACTGTTCGTCTCTTACCAAGGTTACTTTTCTGTTCTCTTCAGATAATACCAGCCGCATGTTTGCTGTGTTTGGATCTAGTTTTAACTCACGCTTGTGAACTGCATAATGTGAAAATTCAGTTCTCGTCTTGGGGTCTTGTGGCAGTAAAACTTCCACTCCAGTCACCGTCATTGAGATCATTTTCCATTCCTTAGTATTAGTTTTCAGTAGTCGATCTCTGGCCTCTGACACAGCTGTTGTCACATCTTCAAAATATCGCAGAGGGCTGATATTGGTCCTAGGTAAGACGGTAGATTTCCTGAGACGTGACAGCGAGAAGTAATTGTGCAGAAACTGGGTTTGATCCTCTGTGCGTGAGAGCTTCTCCAGAACAGCGTCTCTCTTCCTCAGCTCACTGAGCTCCTGCTTCAACTTCTCCTGAAGCCCTTTGACTCGACTCACTTCAATTTCCTGCTGGGATTTGATTTCATGCTTGACATGAGAATTTCTTCCCTCAATGAGACGGACCAGCTCAGTGGACATCGCCTCACTGTCCTGCATAGCTTTAGCAGCAGAGCGATTGATAGCCTCCACCTCCTGCTGAAGCATCTTCACATGTTTCTCTCTGTCATGGATTCTTTGTTGGATGTTTTGCCGATTTGGCCCAATCTCTCCTTTCCTTTTTGTCATTTCTGCTTCAGCTATGACAGTGTTGTGTCCTTTATGTTCATCTATGGAACAGAGGTAACAGATACACTGTTGATCATTGTGACAGAAAATCTTCATGACCTCATTGTGCCGAGCACAGATGTTCTCCTGAAGCTTTGCAGAAGCTTCAACTAGCTTGTGTTTCTTTAATGGAACCACTTCATAGTGAGGCTGAAGGTGATGCTCACAGTAAGAAACCAGACACTGCAGACAGGACTTGGTGGCTTTCCGCTTCCTCCCAGTGCAGAAATCACAGGACACATCTTCAGGTCCGGCATAGCAGTGATCAGCTGGAGCAGCTTGGAGTCCAGTCTTCTTCAGATCTTCCACTAAATCTGCTAACATGGTGTTTTTCACCAGGACAGGCCTCGGTGTGAAGGTCTGTCTGCACTGAGGACAGCTGTGGATTTTCTTCCGATCCTCTTCATCCCAGCGCCATTTAATACAGTTCATACAGTAGTTGTGTCCACAGGGAATAGTCACTGGATCCTCCAGTAGATCCAGACAGATTGCACAGCAGAATTTTTCCTGGTTGAGCTGATCTCCTAACAGTGCCATTTCCCCTCTCACTGAGAGTGAATATCATAAAGTTTGTGATTATCAAACTCTCAAGAGGGAGTGGTTTTCAGGTTGTGCTCTATTCCAGCAAGAGGAGGGGTTAGATGTGTCTTCACCCTGTGTTTACCCATTCACATTGGAGCTTTTGTTAAAGGAGAAAAAATGTAAAAGCTCTATCTTCAGTCTTTAATTCACTTAACTAAGGGGAGCAGTTTGGACTTTGGACTAGTTGTTGTCCTATTTACAACATGAATATTGTGTGATATATGAAACTGTCCCAAACAACCAAAACATTTAATGTTCTAAGCTGATCCTGTCTGCAAAGAAGTCAGTGTTTGAGGTAGTTCAACATGTTTTACTTGCCTTGGAACTGACCAGACCAGTTGGGTTTACTTTATCAGTTAGATCTCACTTAGTTTATTTACTTTTCGGTGGTCATAAGAACTGTTAGCAAACTTATCTTACATGATTTCACATACTGGATTTTGAATATGTTTAACTTTAATTCTAATTTTGTAATTAATTTTTTAACCCACATCTCCTTTCTCATCCTCAGTAGTCTAAAGAAGTTAGATCTCTCTATGAAGTCCCACTCCCTAGGTTTTTTTTCCACTTGGTAAACTTTGGTATGCTTTCCTCGGGAGGTGCCATAAACATTGCATGAAATGTGACTCATGCAAATGAAATGTTGGCTTGGGCAGTCAAAGAGTTGTTACACTATCAGTCATTGAGCAATCTAAGGAGTGGTTTTAATGGGAGAACAACTACAAGGAAGTTGTTTTAATCGGTGTTCTTGTCTGTACTTGTGTTCTTGTAGACTTGAACACCCATCATGGATGTATTAAGAGAACTGGGATGTTTCAAATAATGTCTTTTTTTCTTAAAAGTTATGTCTTTAGAGCATGTCTCTGAAGGCCTAAGCAAGTTGAAAACATATTCATTAGTGATTTTCACTGGCTGACCTCCTGTTCCCAACACAAGTTAATGGCAAGAAAATAATTAAGGTGCTCTGAGACATTTCAGATTTTATTGGACCAAATAAATCAAATACTTATAGTACAAAAAGAGAGAGTGTGTGTGTTTGAGATGTTCAGAAAAATGTATTACTCATTTCACAGCTATCTCTTTTTTAATGATTATTTATGGGAAAGCCAATTTTTGGGCTAATGTGCAGCATGTGATCCTGCAGTACCAACTGTGACCATGGTCAAAATTTAAGTCAAACACTCACTCACTGTTAAAATTTTAGTCCTACAGCTGGCTAATCAAGTTTCAATATTTTTTCAGGCAAGAGGTTAAGCATTTAGATTTTCAGAATATGATGTTTTATGTTCTTTTATTAAGAAAATATGTGAGGACACACTGGTCATCTTGGCATCAAACGCAGGCCAGCTCTTGAGATGAGTGGCCATCATCCATCATCATACACACTGACAACAGTAATAACTTTTGTTAAAACCAATGCAGGTTTAAGACAGAAAATCTGGACAAATTTATGGAGAAATCCTCTCAGAGTGATCTGGACTGTTACTCCATCTACGCTGTTTTTTTTCCCCCGACAATAGCATGTAGTTTTTTTGTTTGTTTGTTTTTTGGTTGTACTGTGTGTGTGTCCTCAGTGAAGTGTATCAGTCTCTGCAGTAGCTTCCAGCTGCAGCAGTCAGTTCAGTTTCTGTTCATTCTGACTGAGGGAGGTTTTTGTACGACGCTTTTTCACTGTGTGAACACATACAGACTGTTGATGTAGTGTTGACTCTGACAGTAGTAAACTGCTGCATCTTCAGTCTGAACTCCACTGATGGTCAGAGTGAAGTCAGAGTTTGATCCACTGCCTGTAAAACGACCTGGAATCCCTGATGCTCGAGTGCTAGCACCCCAAATGAGCAGTTTAGGAGTTTCTCCATCTCTCTGTTGGTACCAGGCTAAAAGGTGGTAATTGTTATAAACAAAAACATTCTGACTGGTCCTACATGTGATGGTGACAGAGCCTCCCGGAGCAGAGCTCACTGCTCCAGGCTGAGTCACTGTGACCTGGCCTCTGGACTCTGAGGATACAAAAACATAAAGCAGCGTCATGGTTTTGTCAGCTTCATTTCAGAGGGACGGATGTTCATAGAGGAGAGGAGTTTGATTCTCTGGACTTTACCTGTGAAGCAGCAGCAGAGGAGAGTCCAGATGAGGACGGAGTTCAAAGTCATGTTTTTGATGAGGAGGATTTCTGTGGCTTCTGTTGTCATGAAGGACAGCTGTCAGTCATCCAGTGTTCAACTCTCAGGACTATAAACTCTCCCAGAGCACTGGAGCATGGTGCTGCTGATGCAAAGTGGCTCTCTATGGAAATGCTCTGACTGACTCCAACAGGGACTTGGATTACTCTGATCATGCTGTTTATTGATGGATCAATCACTCTATTAGAGGATTGTTTAGGAATGTGTCAGTGCTCATTCGTCTGTGTCTTTTAGTTTGATAAAAACAGTCTTCTACAATATTTTGTGAATTCCCCTAATTCATACATTTCCATTGAGACTCACTGAGACTCTGCTACTGTTTTTATTCTGCTACTGCTCTCAGTCTGCTCTCTCTCTCTCTCTCTCTATCTCTCTCTCTCTCTCTCTCTCTCTCTCTGTTTCTCTCTTGACATGTTTCAACATTAACGTCTTCTTGCTTGTTGATGGTTTTTTAACATTTTCAAACAAAGATTTCATCTTGTATATTATAAAAGTGACATGTCTTTTCACTTTATTTTTTAACATGTCTTATATATTTGGAACATTTATCAGATCAATGCACAGTAACAAGTCAATTTTCTCCAAATGACTTTTTAATGGTTTTAAGATTGTAGATATTCTTCTATAGTCCATCAAGTTTGATCAATATAAATTAACTTTCATTGTACCCACAAACGATTCTGAATGTCTGAATGAAAAATCAAAATAATAAAAATGATTTTCAGGATTAGAAGTAAAACAGAATGGTGTTGTCTGCATAAAGTGGTAACTCTTGATATCTCTCCTGATTTTCATGGCAATAATTGTCCTCACTGACATCTAATGTTCTGTCAGAGTTAAAACAGGAAACAGGTAGAGATGACACAGAAATGTCAATAACCTGCTGCACTGTGCACTTTAACACAGAGGTTTGTTTTGAGCTTAAAGTAATACGATGCTGTCAACGCATAATTTCATATTATATTTATGATGCTTTAATATATAGAAATGACTGTTTGTCTTTTTAAAGTTAGAACTGTAACCATTGATGTGCCTCAAACAACTGAATTTATCACAAACATTTGGATGAGAACATTCTTGACATTGATGTTTCTACTAAAAGCAAGGCACCGAACCCCCCCAACTGCTCGCAGGGTGCTCCTCAGGGGGGCTGCCCATCACTCCACCATCTCTCTCCACATTGCATGTCTATGAGCCCTTGTATGTGTGTTCGGGGTTAAAAATGCATGTGAAATAAACTGAGTGAGAAAAGAATTTCCCCGTTGAGGCATTAATAAAATATCTCTTCTTCTTCTTTAAAACATTCTCAATCTAAAAAGAGTTTGAAATCTCCAGCACTGTTTGTTTTCTCACTGATATAATCAGACAGGTCAGAAACTGTCCACATCCACCATGAATCTAACGATGAAATATGTTGCTTTTGTAACTCTGATGAATCTATTTAAAATCTAACTCCTGTATGTAATTATTTCATACTGTAAATATGACTTGGTTATCATGCATGCATATGTGTGTGTCCTCAGTGAAGTGTATCAGTCTCTGCAGTAGCTTCCAGCTGCAGCAGTCAGTTCAGTTTCTGTTCAGTCTGACTGAGGGAGGTTTTTGTACGACGCTTTTTCACTGTGTGAACAGATGCTGACTGTTGATGTAGTGTTTACCCTGACAGTAGTAAACTGCTGCATCTTCAGTCTGAACTCCACTGATGGTCAGAGTGAAGTCAGAGTTTGATCCACTGCCTGTAAAACGATCTGGAATCCCTGATTGTCGAGTGCTAGCACCCCAAATGAGCAGTTTAGGAGTTTCTCCATCTCTCTGTTGGTACCAGGCTAAAAGGTGGTAATTGTTCCAAACCTGAACATTCTGACTGGTCCTACATGTGATGGTGACAGAGCCTCTCGGAGGAGCGCTCACTGCTCCAGGCTGAGTCACTGTGACCTGGCCTCTGGACTCTGAGGATACAAAAACATAAAGCAGCGTCATGGTTTTGTGGGCTTCATTTCAGAGGGACGGATGTTCATAGAGGAGAGGAGTTTGATTCTCTGGACTTTACCTGTGAAGCAGCAGCAGAGGAGAGTCCAGATGAGGACGGAGATCAAAGTCATGTTTTTGATGAGGAGGATTTCTGTGGCTTCTGTTGTCATGAAGGACAGCTGTCAGTCATCCAGTGTTCAACTCTCAGGACTATAAACTCTCCCAGAGCACTGGAGCATGGTGCTGCTGATGCAAAGTGGCTCTCTATGGAAATGCTCTGACTGACTCCAACAGGGACTTGGATTACTCTGATGATGCTGTTTATTGATGAATCAATCACTTTATCAGAATATTTATTAGGAATGTATCAGTGCTCATCCGTCTTTGATTTGAGTTTGATGAAAACATTTTACAAGAATATTTTGTGAATGCCCCCAAATGCATGATCACACAAATCAATTTCAATGAAATTATACTTTTTCATTTGTCATGATCTACAATAAACATTTGTTGATGATAATTATTTACATTTTTAGGGTTTATTGGACAGTTTTTCTTCTTGAACAAAGATCTTATTACAATTTGACATTAATATTGTTTGTAGATGTTCAACATTTCACAAATAAAAGGATAAATACATATTCATATTTTGTTAATCATTTTCACACAGTTAATCCAGTTATTACATAAACTGGGTAAACTGGGAATTGTGTTGAGTTTGTTTGTGTCAAAGTCAGGGAGCCGTGTCTCTCTACAGTGAGAGGTTTTTGTACGGTGGCTCAATAAGTTTGTATCACTGTGGAGGACTTTTGGTGGAGGAACCAGACTGAATGTTAACTGTAAGTACATTTGATTCTTTTAATAACACAAATCTTAAATGTCTTCTGTTTGAATTTCATATCTGCAGATTTTAGTACAATATTCTGCCTGATCTTTGAAATGTGATATATTTATAACTATTCTTGAAGGCTTCAGAGTGTCAATAACTGAACTAAAAACCACTGCAATTAATGATCCAAAAGTGTATATGTAAATATATATAATTCTATAAATTTATTGTCAAAGACTTCTCAGCATTACTTTGTTTGACAAAAATATGTTTGAAAGCTTAAGCTTTAATATTTCCGCTCATCAACCTTTGTTTCAGTGTTTAATGTGCGAGGTTATTACTCAGTCTTTCTCCCAGACTAATGATTTTAAAGCCATTAATTTTCGTGACAATTTTATGAGTTTACTTGTATTTTAATAATTGACAATATTCATTTGAATGTTTCAGTAATGAAGTCTGACTGTTCACTGATGATTCCTGCTTATATGAAGAGAACAAACACATATCATCACATATCATCTTTTTTGAGGTTTCAGCTTGAAATATTTGAGATATTTAAAACAATAAAAGTCACAATCTTAATCTCATGTGGAATATTTTGGACTATGAAACGTTTTACTTTATGAATTTAAAAATATACACAGGAGTAAATGTGTGTCAGCTTTAGCTTTTATCTTTAGTACTGAAACATGTCTGTTGCCATGGTTCACCAGTGATGCCTGTCGGTTACCATGGTTACTGAGCTCAGAAAGGGAAGTGAAACGTTTAAGTCCAGTTTCATTCAATCTGAGGAAGACCAACAGAACTAGAAGCTTCCTCTGCTGCAGCCAGCAGGATGGAGTTCAGTTTATCTCATATGAACTTTATTAATCTCTCTCTCTGCAGTGGGTCGAGTTGTCCCCACCCTGACAGTGCTGCCCCCCTCCAGTAAGGAGCTGCAGCAGGGGAAGGCCACGCTCATGTGTCTGGCCAACAAGGGCTTCCCCTCAGACTGGAGTCTGGCCTGGAAGGTGGACAGCAGCAGCAGCATCAGCTGGGAGGAGAGCAGGAGCCCCGGGGTGCTGAAAGACGGCCTCTACAGCTGGAGCAGCACCCTGAGGCTCCCTGCAGACCAGTGGAGGAAGGTGGACTCTGTGACCTGTGAGGCAACCCAGGGCTCCCAGACTTCACTCTCACAGACCCTGAGGAGAGACCAGTGTTCCCAGTCCTGACCTGACTCACGGGGACTCTGCTACTGGTTTTACTCTGCTACTGCTCTCTCTCTCTCATGACATGTTTCAATATTAACGTCTTCTTGCTTGTTGATGGTTTCAACATTTTAAAACAATAAAGATTTCATCATGTATATTATAAAAGTGACTTGTATTTTTACTTCCTTTCTTTGACATATATTATATATTAGGAACATTAATAAGATTAATGCACAGTAACAAGTCAATTTTCCCCCAGATTACTATTTAATGGCTTTAAGACTGTAGATATTCTTCTATGGTCATCCATCGATATTAATTACCTGTAGTAAAAATACATACTTAAAGCATTTCAATGGCAAATAACAAAGATATCTGTTATTACCAACGTCTGCCCGTGAAGAAGATCCATGTGTTATGTTCATATGCTTTTTATTTGTAGCTTGAAATAATTCCTAATATCTGAATAAAAAATCTAAATAATAACAAAAAACAGGGTGTCATCTGCATGAAGTGATAACTCTTTATATCTTCAGATCCATCAGTTTGACACTTTCAAAATAATCAGTCTGTGCTGCTAACTGACTGACTAACTGCTGTCATGTGTAGCTGTCTTAAACAAGAACAGTTAAAAAATTAAATCCTAAATTGACGTCTGTTAGTGCAGCCTGACAGAGTTCTTTTCAGCATGGCTGTTACTGCTTTGTTTGACAAAGTGAATGTCAGAAAAAGTAAAAACAGCAGATTTTTTTTTTTTTTTTTTTCTCCTGACAATAGTGTTCTCTCCGTGTCAGTGTGGGTTCTCTCCAAGTACTTCAGCTTCCTCTCACAGTCCAAAGACACTTAACAGGTTAATCAGTGACTCTAATTTAAATGTGAGTGTGAATGGTTGTTTGTCTTTATGTGGCCTGTGATGAACAGGTTACTTGTCCTCTCACCGAAAGTCAGCTGCGATTGGCTCCAGCCACCCGTCATGAGGATAAAGGGTTACAGATCATGGATGGATGGATAATGGCTTACCACTGCCATCTAATGTTGCGGCTGAGCTATGACAGGTAACAGGTAAAGACAGTGTGTGACTTTAATACAGAAGTGTATACTTTTTGAATGTGGAGAATAGATGGAACAAGGTAAATGCTTCTTGTTTCACTGTTTTTCCATCATAGCAGGACATCATCATGGTGAACCTGGTTGCATCCTGAAGCAAAGTCTTCAGAAGAGAGTCTCACCTGTGAACAAGGAGCCCAAGGGTGGCCAGCAGTAGAAGCAGTGACATCATCAGTGTGGCTGCTGGCTATGAAAGGCCTGGACAGTCACTGATCAACACTGAACGTCTGGGAGCAGAGAGGTGAGACACAGAGTCAGTGAACTGTAGCTGTCCTCAACATATCATGGTGTTTCCTCCTCAGTGCTGAGAGTGTTGGCTGTTTCAATGATCTATGACATGATGGGTTTGAGCTGTGACTTCATCAGGCAGGTAGGGTGGTGTTGATTCTGCACATTGCGTGCTCGGGTCCACCCCCTTTTAGGGAGCCTCTTGAACAATCTGCATATCCCTCACACAAGCCCTCATGAAAATGAAAAATAATGGATTTTATGTATGAGAGATAGAAACAAGTCATTATAACTATAGTTTGAAGAGAACTTTGTCATATTTGGGATAGCTCTAATATCACATTCTTAACTGAACACTAAGGTAAAAGTTGTTCAAAGTTTTTCACACTTTTCTCCAGATTGTTTATTTTGTGCAGCTGAACATGTTCACTGTCTTAAAATCTAAAGGGAAGAGATAGGATGAGAATATTCCTAAAATGTCTTCCAACAGGATCTCTCGCACACTTTATAAAACGACGTTTCAGAGGATTTCCTTGAGTTAAATATTTCCACATGCTGAAATATAAACTCCAAACTGTGGGCTAAAGTAAAGAGGAGTGAATCAAAAAAAGATGCTTTGACTGATCAGATTAGGGACTGAAAGATGGGAGGTTGAGGATATTGTGTTGTATGACAGAATGTTGTTTGCACAAAAGCTTATTTTGTGATTTTGTGTATGGAAGCAACCAGAGGTTCAATTTACAATAACAGAAGTAATGAAGATACAGGATGCTCATGTCTACTGAATGTTTGTAAATACATTTCTAATGGTGTAAGTGTAACCTTATTACACTTAGAAGGTGAATTGTGTACTTATTTCTATAAAAAGAAGGGTATGTGTGTGTGTGCGTGTGTGTGTGTGTGTGTGTGTCTTCAGTGAAGTGTATCAGTCTCTGCAGTAGCTTCCAGCTGCAGCAGTCAGTTCAGTTTCTGTTCAGTCTGACTGAGGGAAGTTTTTGTACGACGCTTTTTCACCGTGTGAACAGATGCTGACTGTTGATGTAGTGTTTACCCTGACAGTAGTAAACTGCTGCATCTTCAGTCTGAACTCCACTGATGGTCAGAGTGAAGTCAGAGTTTGATCCACTGCCTGTAAAACGATGTGGAATCCCTGATTGTCGAGTGCTAGCACCCCAAATGAGCAGTTTAGGAGTTTCTCCATCTCTCTGTTGGTACCAGGCTAAAAGGTGGTAATTGTTCCAAACCTGAACATTCTGACTGGTCCTACATGTGATGGTGACAGAGCCTCTCGGAGGAGCGCTCACTGCTCCAGGCTGAATCACTGTGACCTGGCCTCTGGACTCTGAGGATACAAAAACATAAAGCAGCGTCATGGTTTTGTCAGCTTCATTTCAGAGGGATGGATGTTCATAGAGGAGAGGAGTTTGATTCTCTGGACTTTACCTGTGAAGCAGCAGCAGAGGAGAGTCCAGATGAGGACGGAGATCAAAGTCATGTTTTTGATGAGGAGGATTTCTGTGGCTTCTGTTGTCATGAAGGACAGCTGTCAGTCATCCAGTGTTCAACTCTCAGGACTATAAACTCTCCCAGAGCACTGGAGCATGGTGCTGCTGATGCAAAGTGGCTCTCTATGGAAATGCTCTGACTGACTCCAACAGGGACTTGGATTACTCTGATGATGCTGTTTATTGATGAATCAATCACTTTATCAGAATATTTATTAGGAATGTACCGGTGCTCATCTGTCTTTGATTTGAGTTTGATGAAAACATTTTACAAGAATATTTTGTGAATGCCCCCAAATGCACGATCACACAAATCAATTTCAATGAAATTATACTTTTTCATTTGTCATGATCTACAATAAACATTTGTTGATGATAATTATTTACATTTTTAGGGTTTATTGGACAGTTTTTCTTCTTGAACAAAGATCTTATTACAATTTGACATTAATATTGTTTGTAGATGTTCAACATTTCACAAATAAAAGGATAAATACATATTCATATTTTGTTAATCATTCTGTGTAGCTGAGACTCAATGATTCAGGTGAAGATAGCCGTCGCCACGGTGTGTCAATCAAAACACGGGACACGTAAACTCCTTTTCCAGTTTAATGAAGGATGTTATGACGTGAGAGAGGATGCGGGTGTGTGGTCTGCAGAAACATAAATCAACATAACATAACATAACAACAAGTCCAGTCATTTATCTGGGAAATGCCAATCTCTATAATTTCAATAGGCTAGTACAAATACAACCGGTAGCAGAAAGGAGTTATATTTAACTACTGAACTCTGCTTATATTAAACTAAATATCATACAAACAAAGACAGATATACTGTAACTTACTTTGGCTTCATGCACGCACACAAACAATCCGCACGAGGAGCAGCAACAAACTCAGCAACTTTCTGCTTATTTCCTCTCATCCAACTCAGCTTTTCTCTCTCTCTACCTATTATCTAGTTAACGGGGGCCACACGCTGAGAGCATGGGTGGGCGGGGCTTCCTGTTGCACATTGCGTGCTCGGGTCCACCCCCTTTTAGGGAGCCTCTTGAACAGCCGCCCCTACATTCACTGTGTGAATGTACTCATCATTGGGACCTTGTGCATCCAGAAGAGGTGCTCTCCTGCTCATCTTCTGGGATTGCTGGTAGTTTAATCAGGTGAGCAACTGATCTCTGGTACGCCTTGTCCTTCACTTGAACATTGGCCGATGGAACGCGGCCATCTGCGCTGCGGTGGACATCTTTCACTTTGCCAACTGGCCAAAGAGATCGAGGGAGATGGTGATCAACAATCATGACTACATCATCCAGTTTGATGCTCTCAGTTTCCCCCTGCCACTTCTGACGGGGTTGCAAGGCAGGAACATACCTCTTGGTGAAGTGACTCCAAAACTGATCCGCTAGTACTTGGCTATGTCTCCATCGCCGTTGGCTTAGCACCTCAGACTCTGGGTAGACAACTTGAGGTAATGAGGCATCAGGCCGCCCCATGAGAAGGTAGTTTGGGGTGACCAGGTCCGGATCAGCAACATCTGAGGAAACATAACCAAGCGGCTTGCTATTCAGGATGCCCTCTACCTCAATCAGCACAGTCCTGAGCACCTCCTCAGTCAGGCTTTGGGACCCAACAGTAACTTGAAGAGCAGCCTTTATAGAACGGACTTCACGCTCCCAGGTTCCTCCGAAGAGCGGCGAAAGAGGGAGGTTATAGCAGAATCGAATCTTCTGCTTTGCTAGCGCTGCCTGCAGGGATGGGCTCATAGCAGCAAAGCTCTCACGTAGCTCTCTATCTCCACCACGGAAGTTCGTCCCTTGATCAGACAGAATTTCAAACAGGGTGCCCCGCCTAGCCACAAAACGCCTGAGTGCCATCAGAAATGAGTCACTGTCCATCGAGCAGAGGAGATCTAGATGTACGGAACGAGTCGTCAGACACTTAAAGATCACACCCCATCTCTTTTCATTGCATCGTCCACGCTTGACTAAGAATGGACCAAAACAATCTACTCCTGTCGAATAAAAAGCTGGTTTTAAGAGACGAAGCCGTGCAGGTGGGAGATCAGCCATCTTTGGAACCTTTGGCTTGGCTCTCCATTTCTGGCATTGGGGACATTGATGTTAGTGGCGGCGTACTGCTTCCCTGCCTCTGAGGATCCAGAACCGTCGTCTGATCTCAGCAAAAACTCGTTCTGGTCCCGAATGGCATAGTTTGTTGTCATACTGCTGAATAAGAAGTTTTGTTGCCAGGTGCTTCGGGTGCAACACTATTGGGTGCACAATGTCTGAATTGAGACCTTCAACTTGACAAAGTCATCCACCAACACGGATAAGTCTTGTGCTAGTGTCGAACTCTGGAGACAAAGTGTTCAGGCAACTACCTGATGAGATGCGCTTGCCACCCTCGAGTGCCTTGTATTCTTCAGGAAAACTTTCCATCTGTGCCTGCCGCAATACAGTAGTTTCAGCCATTTGATACTCTGAGGCTGAGGGAGAGTTCGACTGATGGGCTGATCCATCCAGGGACTTACAAGTAACCTCTACCAGATCTTCGAATGAGGAGTGCTGAGTGGTGTCTGCTGCAAAGGGGCTGGCAGCCGTTAATCCACAGAATTTCGGTTTACGGAGCTCCTCAGAGCATGCCTCAGTTGTTGGGGCTAGAAGCCTGGGCCATGCTTCTGGGCACTGGTGAAGGAACTGTGGACCCTGTCCCCATCTGTTTGGCTTAGCCAGCTCAAGGAGAGTCTTGCCCCGTGTTATGTCGTCGGCTGGATTGCTAGCAGAATCCACATACCTCCAAGAGTGACCCTCCGTCAGTTCCTGAATCTCGGTGACCCTATTTCCCACAAACACTTTAAATCGGCAAGACTCAGACTGAAGCCACGTGAGAACAGTGGAGGAATCTGACCATAAAACCGTGTCCTTGATCTTTAGAGTGAGCTCGTTGTGAAGTACTCTGGACAGCTGAGCTCCAGTGAGGGCGGCACAGAGTTCGAGCCTTGGCATTGAAAGGTTCCGTTTGGGAGCAACACGTGATCTAGCCAGAACGAAGGATACTTGAACAGTTCCCTGCTTGTCCTGAGTGCGGAGGTATGCCACTGATCCATATGCATCCTCAGCCGCATCACAGAAAATGTGGAGCTCTCTTGTCACCTCGGTTCCATCGAGGTCAGGAGTAATGTAACACCGTGGGAGCTTGATCTGTGGTAAGTAATGCAGCTCGTCCTCCCATGTGTTCCAGGCCCGCAAAAGATCTGATGGCAACAAGGAATCATCCCATTCCCTTTCCTTAGCCCAAAGGTGCCGGACTAGGACTTTAGCTCTGGTGGTAAAGGGTAGTAAGTATCCAATAGGGTCATACTGGCTTGCCAAGGTATGATAAATGTTGCGCATTGTCACGTCTTCAGCAGGTTGGGGTCGGTGCTGGTACTGGAGGGTGTCTGGCGAACAATGCCAACTTAGACCAAGAGCATGTTCTTGGGGATCTGCTTGGCACTCAGAAATCCACAACTCTGCACTATCTGACTTTGCCTCTGCAGGGAGATGACCGATCACTGACGCATCGTTACTCGCCCACTGCCGTATATCGAATCCACCTGAGGCAAGTAGTTCTCTTAGCTGGTCTATCAGGTCTCGAACTTAGTTGGGGTCCGACAGGCTCATCAGACAGTTGTCGACATAGAAGTTCTCCTGAACGGCCTTACAGACACTGTCTCCGGGTTCGCTGTATCTGAACACATGCTTCTGTAGAGCAAAGGTAGCACAACAGGGACTGCATGTGGTTCCGAATGGGAGGACACGCCATTCGTAAACCTCTGGTGGCTTCTCAGACTGGCAATCTCTCCACAGGAAGCGCAAAAGGGACCGGTCTTGGGGGAGGAGATGGACTTGGAGGAACATTTGTTTTATATCTCCACTGATGGCGACCCGGTGTTCCCTAAACCGAACAAGTACCCCTAAGAGGGAGGATCCTAGTGTGGGTCCTGGCAGCAGGTGGTGGTTGAGATTCTGACCTTTGTATGTGAAGGAGCAGTTAAACACAATTCTGTGTTTCCCATGGTGAGATACAATGTGATGGGGTACATACCATGATTCCTTTGACTGGTCAACTTTTTAAGGGGTGAGTTTGGTAACGTAACCAGCCCTTTCAAGTTTCTCAATCTCATGTTTGTACGTGGTAGCCATTTGGGGATTCTTAGCAAGACGACGTTCTGTACTGCGGAGGTAGGACATCGCTGCTTCCTTAGGTGCCTTGAATGTGGGCATGTCCTTGGCTCTAAGAAGTGGTGTCGCATAGCGGTGTACTCCATCAATCTCAACTCTGACTGTGTTTGCTTCAAGCATATCAACTGCTTCCTGGTCTTGCTTTGATCTTGTAATAACTTTCTCACTCCGAAAAGGTAGAGTATCCAACTGCCAAAGTCTCTCTACTTGGTGATACAGATCTGTAGTGGGGGACAAGGAGGTGAACAAGCACTGGGAGGCTGGGAGCTGATCTTGCAGGTATTTGGAGGGGCCCTGTAAGGTCCAACCTAGGCAGATTCTAACAGCAGCTGGTCCTCCTGGAGGACCAAGGCGCACTGGCTCAATTGGGACGACCAGGTTCGGGTGGTCAGAGCCAATAAGCAAGGTGGGACGAACCTTGTGGAAGGAAGGTATTGGGAGACCTTGTAGGTGTCTATATTTCTGTTGCAAGACTGACACGGGATATGTGTACTCTGCCAGGCCTAGGTGCTTAGCAGTGAAGGCATCTTGAATGTGAAATCTCTTCTGTGGTTTGTTAGCAGGAGATATGGTGAAAGAGACAGAAGCTCCATGCACTGTCTTGATATCTTGGTGTACAGTCCACAGTTTGAGTGCTTCCCTTGTTCCATGCAGTCCCAGGTGCTGAGCGGCATCCGAGAGCAACATGGTGCGCTCTGAGCCATCATCTAGAATGGCATAAGTGTCCAGTGCTTTGTTCTCTTGGTAAAGTGTAACCTTGACGACTTTAAGAAACACTCTCCCACCACGACGGGGCTGATCCAAGTACAGCATCTCAGAGTCAGAGTTGTAGAGAGTGGCACTCTCTGAGAGGGTTTCGGTGGGCTCTGAGGTCCTCCGCTGATTCACCTCATGAAGAGAAGACAGATGCTTCCCTTTACAGATGTGGCAAGGTTTCTTCAGATCACAGTCCTTCGCTAGATGAGCCCGGGCACATCTCCAACATCGTTTGTTCTCCTTGATCCAGTGAACAGCCTGGTCTCTTGTAAGGGCAACAAAATCTGTGCACTGGCTCAGATAGTGGGCAGTGCTATTGCAGTAAGGGCAGTGAACTTTCCCTTTGCTCCTAGCACTTGGGTGTTGGGCTGCTGGAGTGGGTTTGCTCGTAGTGTGCCCCGCTCCATGCATAACAGTGGCTTGTCGACTCATGGGTCGAGGGTTTTGCTCTCCTTTGGTCCGAAAGACTTGGTCTGTAGGGTCAAACTCAAGACAGTCTGCCTCCAACTGTAGCCACTCTGCAAATTCTAGCAGAGATGTTTTCACTTGGTTAGGGTTCTTCCTAATCTGGTGTCTCCTGAATCTCTGCTGCTGTGAGCGGGGAAGTCTGTTCAACAGACGTTTTGCATTGGACCCACTGTGCAGCTCTTCCAAACCATCTTCATTGAGGGCTCTCAGCATACCTACGATGGCCTGTACACGCAAGGAGAAGTCATCAAGAGCGCGCTCATCTCCTGCCCGGATGGGGGGTAAGTTCCCCAGAGTCTCAATTTCTTTAAGAACAAACTGATACGGCCGTCCATACCTTCTATCCAGTGCCTGTAGTGCATTGGTGTAAGGGGTAGATGACTCACCCGATGGGCATTTGGGGTCTTTACATGCTTTAGAAGTAAAGCATACTTATACTGTTCAGAATGGCTCTTATGTAGGAGGTTATTGAGGGACAGTCGCAGTTCCACATACTGTGCACGGTCTTCTCTGGTGAAGTCTGGGAATGTTGGCCCTTCAATGTTGTGAAATGGATGGTAAGGAACAGACCATGGCCCATTGGGTCCATACTGGGGGTCTGTGGCTGGGGGCCCAACGTGGTAGACAACTGGGTCTTGCTTATTACGTTCAGAGTCACGTTGGGTTGTGCCAAAGGGTAAATGCAGGTGGGTTAAAGGCACTTGTTTACTGTAGGCTGGTGATTGAGTTTGAGTGTCAGAGTGATAGACATGGTATAGCTGTGGGTGCTCATCAGGCATCAGTGGAAGGGGTCTTAGCGGCATAGAGCTGGCCGACTGGTGGACACTTGGTGTAGCATTCTGTTGCGGGTCAAGTGGGGTGCTGAGGGATGCTGCCCGGCTAAGAGGAGGTGGGGATGCATAAGGTTGCATTCTCAGCTGCTGACTTAGGCTGAGCCTAGGTTGCTCTGATGTAGCTAGAGAGGGGGAGCTCTGGGCTGCTAACTCGGTACGGCCAGGATTTCGCGAGGAAGGATGATTCTCAGGTGCTGGCTGCACCGCCCCATCTGCCCTCTGGAGGTGAGACCATGGTGACTGTGGCCTTGAGGATGCTCTTGAAGATGTGGCGGAGGTCCGTAGGGGGGTTCTTAGAAGGACTTGTTCTAAGAGCTCTGTTTGACGTTTAGCCGTTTCGCTCTGTTGCTTTGCTGTTTCACTTTGCTGTTTTGCTGTATCAACAATCTGCTGCATAAGGTTAGTTGGAGGACTTGACAGACCTGGGTTCTGAAACAAGGACGCAAAGCTGCTTGACCGGCTTGCTACACGCCTGGGAGAAGGTGTTGTTGATCTTCTTCCTTCATCTTCATAATAAACAACATAATCTCTAAGGTGAGAAGGCCTGTGGGTCGTCCTGCGGGAACGAGGACATGGCGTTGTTCTGTCATGATCACATCTACTGGTTGCCATGGTAACGGCTCTATCCGGCTCGAAGGACCACTTTGTAGCTGAGACTCAATGATTCAGGTGAAGATAGCCGTCGCCACGGTGTGTCAATCAAAACATGGGACACGTAAACTCCTTTTCCAGTTTAATGAAGGATGTTATGACATGAGAGAGGATGCGGGTGTGTGGTCTGCAGAAACATAAATCAACATAACATAAGTCCAGTCATTTATCTGGGAAATGCCAATCTCTATAATTTCAATAGGCTAGTACAAATACAACCGGTAGCAGAAAGGAGTTATACTTAACTACTGAACTCTGCTTATATTAAACTAAATATCATACAAACAAAGACAGATATACTGTAACTTACTTTGGCTTCATGCACGCACACAAACAATCCGCACGAGGAGCAGCAACAAACTCAGCAACTTTCTGCTTATTTCCTCTCATCCAACTCAGCTTTTCTCTCTCTCGACCTATTATCTAGTTAACGGGGCCACACGCTGAGAGCATGGGTGGGCGGGGCTTCCTGATGCACATTGCGTGCTCGGGTCCACCCCCTTTTAGGGAGCCTCTTGAACAATCTGCATATCCCTCACACAAGCCCTCATGTAAATGAAAAATAATGGATTTTATGTATGAGAGATAGAAACAAGTCATTACAACCAACTGCAACGAACCATAAACAATGACAGAAAGAAAAATATCGGTCTATAACTATACTTTGAAGAGAATTTTGTCATATTTGGGATAGCTCTAATATCACATTCTTAACTGAACACTAAGGTAAAAGTTGTTCAAAGTTTTTCACACTTTTCTCCAGATTGTTTATTTTGTGCAGCTGAACATGTTCACTGTCTTAAAATCTAAAGGGAAGAGATAGGATGAGAATATTCCTAAAATGTCTTCCAACAGGATCTCTCGCACACACTTTATAAAACGACGTTTCAGAGGATTTACTTGAGTTAAATATTTCTATATTATGCTACTGCTCTCAGTCTGCTCTCTCTCTCTCTCTCTCTCTCTCTCTCTCTCTCTCTCTGTTTCTCTCTTGACATGTTTCAACATTAACATCTTGCTTGTTGATGGTTTTTTAACATTTTCAAACAAAGATTTCATCTTGTATATTATAAAAGTGACATGTCTTTTCACTTTATTTTTTAACATGTCTTATATATTTGGAACATTTATCAGATCAATGCACAGTAACAAGTCAATTTACTCCAAATGACTTTTTAATGGTTTTAAGATTGTAGATCTTCTTCTATAGTCCATCAAGTTCGATCAATATAAATTAACTTTCATTGTACCAAGAAATTATTCTGAATGTCTGAATGAAAAATCTAAATAATAAAAATGATTTTCAGGATTAGAAGTAAAACAGAATGGTGTTGTCTGCATAAAGTGGTAACTCTTGATATCTCTCCTGATTCTCATGGCAATAATTGTCCTCACTGACATCTAATGTTCTGTCAGAGTTAAAACAGGAAACAGGTAGAGATGACACAGAAATGTCAATAACCTGCTGCACTGTGAACTTTAACACAGAGGTTTGTTTTGAGCTTTAAGTAATACGATGCTGTCATTGCATAATTTCATATTATATTTATGATGCTTTAATATATAGAAATGACTGTTTGTCTTTTTAAAGTTATTCATATTCATAGTATTCCAACCAAAAAAAGGTGTTCATACTATTGATCGCCCCAAGGTTGGGTCAGGTAGGGTCGCGAACACTACAGGAGACAGGAATTAGGTGTTCATGGGGGGTGAGATGACTTCTTAAAGTTACACACTGACTCTATAGTTCTGTGAGAAGTCATGGGGAGAAGCCCTGAGAAACTCTATGTGCCCCAATCCTCCCCTTAGGCAAGAGGTCAAAGGTCAGACCTGACAAAAAGTTTGAGGAGAAGTGCACTGTGCACTTTAACACAGAAGTTTCTTTTGAGCTTTAAGTAATACGATGCTGTCGACGCATAATTTCATATTATATTTATGATGCTTTAATATATAGAAATGACTGTCTTTTTAAAGTTAGAACTGTAACCATTGATGTGCCTCAAACAACTGAATTTATCACAAACATTTGGATGAGAACATTCCTGGTATTGATGTTTCTACTAAAATATTCTCAATCTGAATCTGAAAAGAGTTTGAAGACTCCAGCACTGTTTGTTTTCTCACTGATATAATCAGACAGACAGGTCAGAAACTGTCCACGTCCACCATGAATCTAACGATGAAATATGCTGGTTTTGTAACTCTGATGAATCTATTTAAAATCTAACTCCTGTATGTAATTATTTCATACTGTAAATATGACTTGGTTATCATGCATGCATATGTGTGTGTCCTCAGTGAAGTGTATCAGTCTCTGCAGTAGCTTCCAGCTGCAGCAGTCAGTTCAGTTTCTGTTCAGTCTGACTGAGGGAGGTTTTTGTACGACGCTTTTTCACTGTGTGAACACATACAGACTGTTGATGTAGTGTTTACCCTGACAGTAGTAAACTGCTGCATCTTCAGTCTGAACTCCACTGATGGTCAGAGTGAAGTCAGAGTTTGATCCACTGCCTGTAAAACGACCTGGAATCCCTGATTGTCGAGTGCTAGCACGGTAAATGAGCAGTTTAGGAGTTTCTCCATCTCTCTGTTGGTACCAGGTTAAAAAGTGATAATTGTTATAAACATGAACATTCTGACTGGTCCTACATGTGATGGTGACAGAGCCTCCCGGAGCAGAGCTCACTGCTCCAGGCTGAGTCACTGTGACCTGGCCTCTGGACTCTGAGGATACAGAGACAAAAACATAAAGCAGCGTCATGGTTTTGTCAGCTTCATTTCAGAGGGACGGATGTTCATAGAGGAGAGGAGTTTGATTCTCTGGACTTTACCTGTGAAGCAGCAGCAGAGGAGAGTCCAGATGAGGACGGAGATCAAAGTCATGTTTTTGATGAGGAGGATTTCTGTGGCTTCTGTTGTCATGAAGGACAGCTGTCAATCATCCAGTGTTCAACTCTCAGGACTATAAACTCTCCCAGAGCACTGGAGCATGGTGCTGCTGATGCAAAGTGGCTCTCTATGGAAATATTGACACTGAAGAGAAACCAGTGTTCTCAATCACTGGGACTCCTGCTCTCAGTCAGCACCCAGCAAAAATATGTCTCTATATATTCATACTAATTTTACATCCAACCTCAGATAGTGACTTTTTAAGATGTAAGACAATAAAAATAATTTTTCTGCAGATTACATTTCCTTTCATGGTTATTTTTATGTGGCGCAGTTTGTTAGCTTAAGATGAAATTTAAACATTAAGAGCCAACATCACCACCTAGGTTTCAGAAAGAGACTAGGACTCACTCTAATAAAAAAGCTATACGGGTTCTTACCAATGACAGTATAAAAAAAGGACAGAGCCTGAGTGATGTCACCCGTAGGTTTTTGAAGAATCGTTTTGAAGCCGAAAATATGCGCTGCTGGCCGCCGCCATGTTGGATGTAATACTTATCCGCCTCCCGTCTGATTTAAATATCGGCAAAGATGTGCATTATCAACGGACCTGAGGTGGGTCTGTTTGACGTCTGTGAAATTAGCTACAGAGTCCAAAACCATTGCCTGAACCAGGCTGTAAACATGTTTAATTCTGCTGTGAAGTTGGACATTTTAATACGGGTGCTTATGGAAGTTGGCTCACTTCTGCAGCCTGTCTCAAGCAGCTGCTCAAGTAATTACAGTTTTTAGCACTTCCACATTGGCTTCATTTCCCAGCAGCAGAGGTAACATAAAATTAGGAGTGAGCAGAGATAAAAACCACATTACAAAATTTTTAAGGTTAACACTTTATTGCAAAAGGATAAATAAAAAAAAACCCACCCCAAGTCTCACTTGATAGTCCAGCAGTCCTTCTTGTCCGACTCCTCCTGCAGACCTCCACCACATCCTGCGGTCCACCTTTGGAGCTTAGCGCATCCCATGGGTCCAGCACCTTTCCTTCACTCCCGCCTGGCCCTGCAGATGGCCTCTAGAATAATAGAATGATACTCACATTACACCCTCACATTTTCTAAGAGATAAGCGTCCAACACCAAACATGGCTGGCTCTTGCATGCACTAACAGGCTGGTTTCTCCATGGCTCTGAGCTTCTCCTTGCTTTCCATTGAGCCACTGTTTTAAACTCTCCCAGTGCTCCTGCACACCATCAGAGTGTAATATACATCAATCAAAAAACACTGATTGATACATTAAGGATTAGAAACACAGTGTAATTATCAGCATGAGATGATATTGCTTCAGTTCTTACTGAGATGACAATGAAAGAGAATAAGTGGGTAACAATGCTTCATATTAATCGTCATCCAAACTTAAAGGGCACTGTCCTATTCATGTAAAAAATAAAATGAATTCATTGCAAATAAAAAGCAGGAAATAATCCTAAAAATAGATAAAAAAAAATAAAACAGAATAAGTGTAACTGTAACCTCTGTCTTCCTCATGTGTGTGTTAGACAACATGTGTTAACACACAGTGGATGATCTATAATCCCTTCTCCATTCCAGTTGGTCTTTAAAGCCTTCTTTAGTTCCAGGAAACACTGAGATGTGCAAGAATGTGTTTTCATTGGGCCCTGGACATGTGCTCAACAGCTTAAACCAAAAACTTTATTTATACAGCACCTTTCATGCAAACATGCAAACGTGTGTCACAGAGCAAAAAAATTAAAATAGAAATAGACAACAATGAAAATTATTTTGCAAAATAGATAAATACATAAATAAAATTTGGCCATACAATGATAAAATGATGACCATAGCAATGCTTCTGAGATGATAAAATGAGATTTTCATGACATTTCTAATGTGTGAATCAAAACTGAGGTCAGAATCCAAGTCAACTCCAAGGTTTTTGATCTGGTCCTTGTCTGTGCATCTTCAGCCCGTGATCCTTCACACCACATGGTCTTCTTGGGCTTTTTGCCCAAACATTATGATCTCAATTTTATCTTTATTTTGCTGAATGAAGTTGTGTGTCATCATTCTGCTTTCTTCTGACATCACTAAGTGGTACCAAATGAAGGCTAAAAAGATTCACTCTTTATCAGAGTATTGATAGATAGATAGATAGATAGATAGATAGATAGATAGATAGATAGATAGATAGATAGATAGATAGATACTTTATTGATCCCAAAGGAAATTCAAGCATCCAGTAGCAGCATGCAAACGTTTAATGTGAGAACAAATCCACTTTGTGTCATGTCTTGTTCTTTTCAGTTCTCACCTGATATTTGTCTAGTAAACTTTTTGAACCTCTACCACTGTCTCAGAGTCTGCATCTTGAATCCTTCTGTGTGCCCCTGATACTTTGACTTTTAAACAGATTTAAAGCTATATCTGCGAAAATGTGACTAATTCTGAACAATTGTGGCACTGTTTGATTAATATAATATGAAATAGTTCTTTTAAATACAGGAACTGTTGATGTTGAGTTTGTTTGTGTCAAAGTCAGAGAGCCGTGTCTCTCTACAGTGAGAGGTTTTTGTACGGCGACTCAATCAGTTTGTATCACTGTGGTGGACTTTTGGTGGAGGAACCAGACTGGATGTTGGAAGTAAGTTAAATTTTTGTTGATTTTACAACTTTTTGAGCAACATTTTCTTTTCCACAAGTACATTTTATCTAGAAATTTAAATATTTGATTTTACATCTTTACTTCTATTTTCTTTTTAGTAGTTTTGCATACAAAAGTGCAGTTTTGTATTTGACATTAAGTCATAAAAGTAATGACTATAATTGCTTGTTGCAGAGGAGAAGTCATGTATTACATTTTTAAATGAAAGTTGGAATTTGTAGTTTAAGTTTTGTCAGACAAAGTCAGAGAGCCGTGTCTCTCTACAGTGAGAGGTTTTTGTACAATGACTCAATGAGTTTGTATCACTGTGGAGGACTTTTGGTGGAGGAACCAGACTGCATGTTGGAAGTGAGTTTCTGCTCAAATATTAAATATGGTGTCATCAGTTAACCTTTTCATTTTTGTGTCTATACACTTGCAGTAAGAGCAGCTTAACTGAACTTTTTATGACATGTTCCAGACTAATTTGTGAAATGTGAACAGCTTGAAATGTAGGAAACATTAAAGAACAACTCTCATACTTTACAAAATTAAAATGTAACCATTAATTCTCTGTTTAAAACTGTTTGGAAGTTGAGTTCAAAGAGTTTTAAACAGTGAGAATGAAGATGAAAATGTGAAAACTGGAACCAAATCTCTCATATAATGTCTCCGATGGTCTTTTGAAATCATTTTGACAGTTTTCTGAGGCTGTTTGGTTTCAGATGTGTCGTATGAACATTGTATATATGGCCATCAGTTATTTTTGGCTCATAATGCTCTTTGACAGAGGATCTGATTAACTTTCATCACCTTTTGACAAAAAGATTTTTTTAAATTTATTTTGTTGTTTAAAAAAATGTTCATTTATTTCCAGTGTAGTTTGCTATATTTCAGGTCATTCTGTATGATGATTCTCTGTGCTGATATGCATGACAGTCTTCTTAAAAGGAAGTGAAACAATGTGTGAGTGAGTGACTGGTGGAGCAGAAAAAACATCTGACAGAAACTCCTTAATGGAGAAAATCAGCTCTCACACAGTAAAGGTGTCCAGCTGTCTTCTAGTTGATTGACAGTTGTATGGTCCCTGTCCTCTAAGCTGATTGGTGTCTTCTAGGTGATGCTGCACCCACCCTGACGGTGCTGCCCCCCGCCAGTGAGGAGCTGCAGCAGGGGAAGGCCACGCTCATGTGTCTGGCCAACAAGGGCTTCCCCTCAGACTGGAGTCTGGCCTGGAAGGTGGACAGCAGCAGCAGCAGCAGCTGGGAGGAGAGCAGGAGCCCCGTGGTGCTGGAGAAGGACGGCCACTACAGCTGGAGCAGCACCCTGAGGCTCCCTGCAGACCAGTGGAGGAAGGTGGACTCTGTGACCTGTGAGGCCACCCAGGGCTCCCAGACTCTCTCACATACACTGAGAAGAGACCAGTGTTCCCAGTCCTGACCTGACTCACTGGGACTCTGATACTGGTTTTACTCTGCTACTGCTCTCTCCCTCTCTCTCTCTGTTTCTCTCTGTCTCTCATGACATGTTTCAATATTAACGTCTTCTTGCTTGTTGATGGTTTCAACAATTTAAAACAATAAAGATTTCATCATGTATATTATCAAAGTGACATGTCTTTTGACTTCCCTTCTTTGAAATCTTATATGTAACATTAGTCAGTTTAATGTACAGTAACAAGTCCATTTCCCCAAATGACTTTTTAATGGTTTTAAGAATATAGATACTCTTCTATAGTTAGATCTATATTATTACCTTTGGTAACAAAACATATACTTAAAGTATTTCAGTGGTGAATCACAACACAGCTATCTGTTATTACTAACATTGGCCCTTGTAGAAAATCCATGTGTTATGTCCATGTGTTGTTAATTTGCACCTAGAGATGATTCTTATTATCTTATTAAAAGAATAAAAATGAATTTTCAGAAGTAGAAATAAAAAGCAGGGCGTCATCTGCGTAAAGTGATAACTCTTTATAGCTCACTCCTGATTCTCATTGCAATGGTAAATGGACTGTACCTGCAGTGCTTAACACATTTATCAGACCACCTGTCAGAGACCATCCAGCACCGTGAAGTGCTTTAATGCGGACTCTTTCATTTTCAGTGAGCTCTTGACTTTTTACCATTTTGAACAGGAATGAGAAATTTCAAACTGAATTCACCTTTTTATACCCAAATTTGAGCCGGCTCACTGGGCTTCTCTGAGAAGTCAGAAATGAATCAAGCATAACATTCAACCACTGAAACGAATTCTTCTGTACAGGAATGCAAGTAAATAACTATAATTTAACATCTTAATCGAGAAATAATAATGTGCTTTACTATTTTTTCAGTTTTTTTGTAAAACAGTAAATTTGAAAATTCATAATAATTATGTTTCAGCATTAAAAATATAAGTTTGGTTAAAGACCTTCTACATACTGGTGTATTAACCATTACAGAAACATAAAAAATGATTTTGGTAATTACCAATGCTGTTAATTTAGAGCAGCTGTGGCGTAAACTTTACATTTGGTAGTGGTCTAATAAATATGTTAAGCACTGTATAGCGTTTACACTACATATCATTCACCCATTCACACACATTCATACACTGATGGCATTAGCTGCCATGCAAGGTGCCAACCGCTCATCATTTTTAGGAGCTAACCATTCATACATCGATTGCGAGGCCTTCAAGAGCAATTTGGGGTTCAATATCTTGCCCAAGGACACTTTGGCATGCACACTGGAGGAGCTGTGGATTGACACACTGATCATCTGATTAGTGGAAGACCCGCTCTGCCTCCTGAGCCACAGCCATTGGTCAACACTGCCATCTAATGTTGTAGTTGAACTAAAACAGGTGGTGACACAAAATTATCAATAGCCTTCTGTGCACTGTAAGACAGAAAAGTGTTTTAGCTTTAAGTAATCTGATGCTCTCAATGCATAACTAGATATTACATTCATGATGATTAAATAAATGACGATAAAAAGAAATGAGTTTCAGTCTTTTTTGATGAACTATCACTATTGATGTGCCTCAAACAACTGAATTTTGGATGAGAACATTCTTGGCATTGATGTTTCTACTTAAACAATCTCAGTCTAACTCTGAAAAAAGTTTGAAGCCCCAGCACTGTTTGTTTTCTCACTGACAACCAGCCAAACAGATCAGAAACTGTTCATGTCCATAATTCATCTAAAGATGAAATGTTGTTTTTGTAACTGTGATGACTCTATTATTACATATGAATGGTTATTTACTAAGTCCTGCATGTATTGTTTCGTACTGTAAACGTGAATTGGTAATACCACTGACTGTCGATGTAGTGTTCACTCTGACAGTAGTAAACTGCTGCATCTTCAGTCTGAACTCCACTGATGGTCAGAGTGAAGTCAGAGTTTGATCCACTGCCTGTAAAACGATCTGGAATTCCTGTTTGTCGATAGGTAGGCCCGTGTCCCTCCCATCTCATCCCCACTGTCCTCCCTGGAGAACTCCCCTCCATCGTCTTGTCCCCCTCCGCCCACGCAGTCTCCACGTCCACTTTTCCCTCCGACGACTTTAATCGTAGGCGACTCCATCGTAAAAAAACATCCGCTTTTTCAACGCAGTCACACTGTGTTTCCCCGGTGCGAAGGTCCACATCTCCCCACTCTGTTAAAAACTCTGCCAACCTCCATCCAGAGAGTTATAATCCATGTCGGTACAAATGACACATCCCTCCGCCAGACCGAGCTCACGAAGAATCACTTCATCCGACTTTTTAACTTCTTGAAAAACTGGGAACTGTCTGCATTTATCAGCGGTCCCATCCCCACTAGCTACTGGCCGTGGATGTGGGCGTTTCAGCCGAGTCCTCAGTTTGCACACCTGGCTCCAGTCCGCGTGCCAAGCTCACAGCATTGCCTTCGTGGACAGTTTCAATCTTTTCTGGAACCGTTCGTCCTTTTTTAAATCGGACGGATTACACCCCAACCACATAGGTAGCCGCATGTTAGCGGCTAATCTGCAGCACACAGTACATTCCTCCCCACGCGACTGACTATTTACTTCTCCCTCACACACAGCCCCCTCTCCCTCCGTGGTGCACTCACTGTCGACGGTCCCTCCCCAGAGCTCCCCCTGCTGGCCGCACCTGTCATCGACTTCCTCAACCGCTGGTCTCCCCATCATTAACTCCCCTCTGTCCAATAATCACAGTAACGTCCAACCGCTCCCTATTCCTGTCCATATTACAAACAGACACAGCTCTGGCAGAAACACCACCCGGACTGTTAATCACTCTGTATTAGCCAGCCCATCTATGCTGGCTTCCACTCACACCAAATATGATAACACATCTGTCAGCTTCGGACTTCTTAACATCCGCTCACTTACAAACAAGGGACACTTCATCCATGATCTCCTCACTGACCGCAAGCTCGACTTCCTCTGTTTGACTGAAACCTGGCAACAACCAAATGACTTTTCCTCACTGAACGACTCCACCCCACCGGACTTTACTACCTCTCCCAGCCCCGTAGCCACGGCCGTGGCGGAGGTATTGCAGTCATGCACCATAAGAAGTGGAAAGTCCTACCACTATGCCGGTCTTCTCCTCATTTGAACAGCTTGCATTTACACTACCTGGACCCACTCCCACCATCATTGCCACTTTCTACCCCCCCCCCCCCCCCCAAGCCCCACAGTGACTTCTTAAATGATTTTGCTGTCTCCCATCTTTCCACTCTATCACCAAATATAATACTACTGGGGGACTTCAGTATACATATGGACAACATTAATCTACCCCTTACCAGAGACTTTTCATCATGCCTGGACAGTTTTGGACTCAGTCAATTCATCAACTTCCCAACACACACAAAAGGACACACTCTGGACCTAATCTGCTGCTCTGGTCTCACCCCCTCCAACTGCACAGCTGATGATCTCCATGTGAGTGACCATTTCCTCATCTCTTTTAGCACTGCACTTTGCCTCTCAGGAATCAAATCATCACGCTTCATTTCATTCCGGAACCTAAAGAACATCAACATTGACACTCTCTGCTTCAACACTGACAATATTCTGATCCCGCACTGCTCTAACACCACAGATGAAATGATTGCCCACTACAACATAAGTCTAAACAACATCCTCAACTCCCTCGCTCCAGTCAAAACACGCTCTGTTTCCTTCTCTACAACTGCCCCCTGGTATACCCCCCATCTCCACTCCCTGAAAACTAAAGGCCGCCAACTGGAACAACTCTACAAGAAAACTGGACTCACCATTTACAAAGAAATGTACATAACCCACATACGCCATTACAAGGACTCAATCACTCAAGCCAAAACAAACCGTTACTCTGCTCAGATAATCTCCAATGAAGGAAACACCAAATCACTGTTCACACCGCTCAATAGAACTCTCCAGCCGCCTGACTTCTTCCCTCCCCACCTGTATTCAACTGACACCTGTAACTCCCTAATGCAGTTTTTTAATGACAAAATCTCCAACATTCACCAACACCTAGACTCAGGCTCACTCCCTTTCCCCTCACCTGCACTTCCTCTCCTCTCACCAGCACCTCTGCCACACTGTCAGCACTTTTCTAGTTTCCAACTCCCTGATGACCTTCAAATCTATGACCTCATCTGGAAATCCAAACCCTCTACCTGTCAGCTTGAGCCCCTCCCCACCACCCTGGTCAAATCATTCAGTCTCCCCCTCCCCTCAGGTTAAGAGTCTGGGTGTCATCCTTGACAGCACTTTATCATTCCAATCTCATATCAATAACATCACTCGACCTGCCTACTTCCACCTACGAAATATCAACCGACTCCCTCCCTCCCTCACCCCCAACACCACCTCCATCCTTGTCCATAGTCTTGTCACCTCCCGTCTAGATTATTGTAACTCTCTCCTCTTCGGTCTCCCCCACAAGTCTCTCCATAAGCTTCAACTGGTTCAAAATTCTGCTGCACGTGTCATCACCAAAACCCCTTCTTCCCACCATATCACCCCCATCCTACAGCAACTTCACTGGCTCCCGGTCACACTAAGAATCCAATTCAAAATCCTTCTGTATACTTTCAAAGCTCTCCATACCTATCTGACCTCCTCCACATTGCCACTCCAGCTCGCTCCCTCAGATCCTCTTCCTCTTTCCACCTCACTGTGCCCCCTGCTCACCTTAGCACCATGGGGAGCAGAACTTTCAGCCGCTCTGCTCCCCAGCTCTGGAACTCTTTACCACCCGACATCCATAATACCGACTCTCTCCCTCTTTTCAAAACAAAACTCAAAACCTACCTGTTTAAAATTGCTTACCCACTCCACCACCCCTAACTCTAAAACTCCCTCATTCTGCACAGTTTTATTCATTTGCTCTTATTATTTATTCGTTTTTTATGCTTGAATGTTGTTTATTTCATGTTACTGGTGTTTTGATGTTGTTTATTGATGATTTTAACTGATATTCTCTGTAAAATGTCCTTGAGTGGCGTGAAAGGCGCTTCTAAATAAAATGTATTTATTATTATAAAACACAAGCTGCCTCGACTGACAGGCAATTCTAGTTTAAATAACGCTTATCTTTTTCAGAATGTGATACATTCAGTCCAACAAAGTTTTAAAATCTTCCAAGTGTTTTTTTGCTCCATCTTTGATTATGAAGGTTCCTGATGCTGATCTTTTTCTTCATATTTTCTGCTAACTGGATATATTTGCAACAGCTGTGATTCAGTTTGAAGCTGAGGTGTGTGTGTGTGTGTGTGTGTGTGTGTCCTCAGTGAAGTGTATCAGTCTATGCAGTAGCTTCCAGCTGCAGCAGTCAGTTCAGTTTCTGTTCATTCTGACTGAGGGAGGTTTTTGTACGACGCTTTTTCACTGTGTGAAGAGAAGCTGACTGTTGATGTAGTGTTCACTCTGACAGTAGTAAACTGCTGCATCTTCAGTCTGAACTCCACTGATGGTCAGAGTGAAGTCAGAGTTTGATCCACTGCCTGTAAAACGATCTGGAATCCCCGATGCTCGAGTGCTAGCACCCCAAATGAGCAGTTTAGGAGTTTCTCCATCTCTCTGTTGGTACCAGGCTAAAAGGTGGTAATTGCTCAAAACACGAACATTTGGACTTGTCCTACAGTTGATGGTGATGGAGCCTCCCGGAGCAGAGTTCACTGCTCCAGGCTGAGTCACTGTGACCTGGCCTCTGGACTCTGAGGATACAGAGACAAAAACATAAAGCAGCGTCATGGTTTTGTCAGCTTCATTTCAGAGGGACGGATGTTCATCGAGGAGAGGAGTTTGATTCTCTGGACTTTACCTGTGAAGCAGCAGCAGAGGAGAGTCCAGATGAGGACGGAGATCAAAGTCATGTTTTTGATGAGGAGGATTTCTGTGGCTTCTGTTGTCATGAAGGACAGCTGTCAGTCATCCAGTGTTCAACTCTCAGGACTATAAACTCTCCCAGAGCACTGGAGCATGGTGCTGCTGATGCAAAGTGGCTCTCTATGGAAATGCTCTGACTGACTCCAACAGGGACTTGGATTACTCTGATCATGCTGTTTATTGATGAATGAATGAAAATAATTTTACATAAATGTCTGTATAAATACATAAATAAAATTTGGCCATACAATGATAAAATGCTGACCATAGCAATGTTTCTGAGATGATAAAATGAGATTTTCATGACATTTCTAATGTGTGAATCAAAACTGAGGTCAGAATGCAAGTCAACTCCAAGGTTTTTGATCTGGTCCTTGTCTGTGCATCTTCAGTGCGTGATCCTTCACACCACATGGTCTCCCTGGGCTTTTTGCCCAAACGTTATGATTTCCATTTTGTCTTTATTTTATCATTTAACATGAGAACAAATCCACTTTGACTTTTAAACAGATTTAAAGCTATATCTGTGAAAATGTGACTAATTCTGAACAATTGTGGCACTGTTTGATTAATATAATATGAAATAGTTCTTTTAAATACAGGAACTGTTGATGTTGAGATGTTTGTGTCAAAGTCAGAGAGCCGTGTCTCTCTACAGTGAGAGGTTTTTGTACGGCGACTCAATCAGTTTGTATCACTGTGGTGGACTTTTGGTGGAGGAACCAGACTGGATGTTGGAAGTAAGTTTCTGCTCAAATATTAAATATGGTGTCATCAGTTAAACTTTCCATTTCTGTGTCTATACACTTGCAGTAAGAGCAGCTTAACTGAACTTTTTATGACATGTTCCAGACTAATTTGTGAAATGTGAACAGCTTGAAATGTAGGAAACATTAAATAACAACACTCATACTTTACAAAATTAAAATGTAACCGTTAATTCTCTGTTTAAAACTGTTTGGAAGTTGAGTTCAAAGAGTTTTAAACAGTGAGAATGAAGATGAAAATGTTAAAACTGGAACCAAATCTCTCATATAATGTCTCCGATGGTCTTTTGAAATCATTTTGACAGTTTTCTGAGGCTGTTTCAGATGTGTCGTATGAACATTGTATATATGGCCATCAGTTATTTTTGGCTCATAATGCTCTTTGACAGAGGATCTGATTAACTTTCATCACCTTTTGACAAAAAGATTTTTTTAAATTTATTTTGTTGTTTAAAAAAATGTTCATTTATTTCCAGTGTAGTTTGCTATATTTCAGGTCATTCTGTATGATGATTCTCTGTGCTGATATGCATGACAGTCTTCTTAAAAGGAAGTGAAACAATGTGTGAGTGAGTGACTGGTGGAGCAGAAAAAACATCTGACAGAAACTCCTTAATGGAGAAAATCAGCTCTCACACAGTAAAGGTGTCCAGCTGTCTTCTAGTTGATTGACAGTTGTATGGTCCCTGTCCTCTAAGCTGATTGGTGTCTTCTAGGTGATGCCGCACCCACCCTGACGGTGCTGCCCCCCGCCAGTAAGGAGCTGCAGCAGGGGAAGGCCACGCTCATGTGTCTGGCCAACAAGGGCTTCCCCTCAGACTGGAGTCTGGCCTGGAAGGTGGACAGCAGCAGCAGCATCAGCTGGGAGGAGAGCAGGAGCCCCGTGGTGCTGGAGAAGGACGGCCACTACAGCTGGAGCAGCACCCTGAGGCTCCCTGCAGACCAGTGGAGGAAGGTGGACTCTGTGACCTGTGAGGCCACCCAGGGCTCCCAGACTCTCTCACATACACTGAGAAGAGACCAGTGTTCCCAGTCCTGACCTGACTCACTGGGACTCTGATACTGGTTTTACTCTGCTACTGCTCTCAGTCTGCTCTCTCTCTCTCTCTCTCTGTTTCTCTCTGTCTCTCATGACATGTTTCAATATTAACGTCTTCTTGCTTGTTGATGGTTTCAACAATTTAAAACAATAAAGATTTCATCATGTATATTATCAAAGTGACATGTCTTTTGACTTCCCTTCTTTGAAATCTTATATGTAACATTAGTCAGTTTAATGTACAGTAACAAGTCCATTTCCCCAAATGACTTTTTAATGGTTTTAAGAATATAGATACTCTTCTATAGTTAGATCTATATTATTACCTTTGGTAACAAAACATATACTTAGAGCATTTCAGTGGTGAATCACAACACAGCTATCTGTTATTACTAACATTGGCCCTTGTAGAAAATCCATGTGTTATGTCCATGTGTTGTTAATTTGCACCTAGAGATGATTCTTATTATCTTATTAAAAGAATAAAAATGAATTTTCAGAAGTAGAAATAAAAAGCAGGGCGTCATCTGCGTAAAGTGATAACTCTTTATAGCTCACTCCTGATTCTCATTGCAATGGTAAATGGACTGTACCTGCAGTGCTTAACACATTTATCAGACCACCTGTCAGAGACCATCCAGCACCGTGAAGTGCTTTAATGCGGACTCTTTCATTTTCAGTGAGCTCTTGACTTTTTACCATTTTGAACAGGAATGAGAAATTTCAAACTGAATTCACCTTTTTATACCCAAATTTGAGCCGGCTCACTGGGCTTCTCTGAGAAGTCAGAAATGAATCAAGCATAACATTCAACCACTGAAACAAATTCTTCTGTACAGGAATGCAAGTAAATAACTATAATTTAACATCTTAATCGAGAAATAATAATGTGCTTTACTGTTTTTTCAGTTTTTTTGTAAAATAGTAAATTTGAAAATTCATAATAATTATATTTCAGCATTAAAAATATAAGTTTGGTTAAAGAACTTCTACATACTGGTGTATTAACCATTACAGAAACATAAAAAATGATTTTGGTAATTACCAATGCTGTTAATTTAGAGCAGCTGTGGCATAAACTTTATATGTGGTAGTGGTCTAATAAATATGTTAAGCACTGTATAGCGTTTACACTACATATCTCATTCACCCGTTCACACACATTCATACACTGATGGCATTAGCTGCCATGCAAGGTGCCAACTGCTCATCAGTTTTTAGGAGCTAACCATTCATACATCGATTGCGAGGCCTTCAAGAGCAATTTGGGGTTCAATATCTTGCCCAAGGACACTTTGGCATGCACACTGGAGGAGCTGTGGATTGACACACTGATCATCTGATTAGTGGATGACCCGCTCTGCCTCCTGAGCCACAGCCATTGGTCAACACTGCCATCTAATGTTGTAGTTGAACTAAAACAGGTGGTGACACAAAATTATCAATAGCCTTCTGTGCACTTTAAGACAGAAAAGTGTTCTTTAAGCTTTAAGTAATCTGATGCTCTCAATGCATAACTAGATATTACATTCATGATGATTAAATAAATGACGATAAAAAGAAATGAGTTTCAGTCTTTTTGATGAACTATCACTATTGATGTGCCTCAAACAACTGAATTTTGGATGAGAACATTCTTGGCATTGATGTTTCTACTTAAACAATCTCAGTCTAACTCTGAAAAAAGTTTGAAGCCGCAGTACTGTTTGTTTTCTCACTGACAACCAGCCAAACAGGTCAGAAACTGTCCATGTCCATAATTCATCTGAAGATGAAATGTTTTTGTAACTGTGATGACTCTATTTGTTAAGTGTGAGTCTGCAGTTGCATTAAGGACCCAGTATGGACTCAGAGGCAGGATGTGGTAGTTGGGGAAGTATTTATTTAGGTGCAAATGTTGGCAAGCTGGCAGAGTTGGGCTGGTTCTGAGGAGAGAGCACGGCCGTGGCTGGTGGTGGTTGAGAGCAGCAGGAGGAGGGCTGAAGAGTTGGCGGGCTTGATTGAGTCTCTGAAGGGAAAAGAAACAAGGTTTAGTTCTAGTACGGAGACAGGTTAGAGACGTAGATAATTAGACTTGGCCTGCACTATACCACGTGTGTGAACGATGGTCAGTATAATCTGGCAAGGAGCAAGGGGAGCCAGGAGTTCTTGAAGAGGTGCTGATGAGAAGATGATCTGCAGCTGAGCAGCAGAGTCCAGGGAGCAGAGAAGGCCACGCCTCTGATTGCAGACACACCCACCCAACACACACCAGAGAGACAGGGAAAAAAAACAAACAGGACATAAGAGGGAGGAGGCCAAGGAGAATGAGGACATGGCAGTCTGGATCATGACACTATTATTACATATGAATGGTTATTTACTAAGGCCTGCATGTATTGTTTTGTACTGTAAACGTGAATTGGTAATACCACTGACTGTCGATGTAGTGTTCACTCTGACAGTAGTAAACTGCTGCATCTTCAGTCTGAACTCCACTGATGGTCAGAGTGAAGTCAGAGTTTGATCCACTGCCTTTGTAAAATGATCTGGAATTCCTGTTTGTCGATAGGTAGCACGTAAATGAGCCTTAAAATAAACCCCTAAACCTAGTGACTCTAACAAAAACAGATCAAAATGAGTGCAGTCAGTAACACAACTAAAGCTAGCCCAGTCCCCAGGTAGTAACTAATGCCTCCACAAAAACATGTTAACTCAATGGTTAACATTCACAAGCAAGTCATGGTACAATACAGAGACGAGCTCAACATAAAACATAAGCTGCCTCGACTGACAGGCAATTCTAGTTTAAATAACGTTGATCGTCAGATTGGAGACTGGCGATTGGTGGGTCGTGGCAGGTGCTGCTCCAATCCTAGTCCTTCAAGTCTCCGAAACGTGTGAACGATGGTGGCCACACCTCCTCATTGGGGACCAAACAAGGCAACCACACACCGAGATTTGCATACACCATAAAACACTACAAATAAAGATCATTCATATGTGCATCGGCAACACCCCTCCCCTTAAGACAAAAACCATAAGGTTTTGGGTTATCAACTAAATCACATTCTAATTCACATTACAATCGAGACAGAGCATCTGCCATCACGTTTCCTGAACCTTTGCGAAGTTCTAAATTGTAATCTTGCACTGATCAAAACTCATGTACAGATTGGTCAAAAAGACAAGAGGTTTGTGATCAGTGAAGGTAACAGACATAATCGTAGCTAACATATACATATATATCAAAATGTTGATGTGCTAAAAGCAGAGCGAGTGTTTCACATTAACTTTTCCCCTACCTGGTCCACCTGAATACCGAAGTAGGTGATGGTGGTTAGGGAAGAGTCAGCGTTGAATGACATCTCTCCATACAGTTTCAACATTTTTATAACAAGCATGCACATGATGATGATTAAATATTGGATTCTACTGCCTAGTGTTGGAACAATGTGAGCGTTTGCTTTTTCAGAATGTGATACATTCAGTCCAACAAAGTTTTAAAATCCTCCAAGTGTTTTTTTTTTTTTTGGTCCATCTTTGATTATGAAGGTTTCTGATGCTGATCTTTTTCTTCATATTATCTGTTAACTGGATATATTTGAAACGGCTCTGATTCAGTTTGAAGCTGAGGTGTTTGTGTTTGTGTGTGTGTGTGTGTGTGTGTGTGTGTGTGTGTGTGTGTGTGTGTCCTCAGTGAAGTGTATCAGTCTCTGCAGTAGCTTCCAGCTGCAGCAGTCAGTTCAGTTTCTGTTCAGTCTGACTGAGGGAGGTTTTTGTACAACGCTTTTTCACTGTGTGAACACATGCTGACTGTTGATGTAGTGTTCACTCTGACAGTAGTAAACTGCTGCATCTTCAGTCTGAACTCCACTGATGGTCAGAGTGAAGTCAGAGTTTGATCCACTGCCTGTAAAACGATCTGGAATCCCTGATGCTCGAGTGCTCGCATAGTAAATGAGCAGTTTAGGAGTTTCTCCATCTCTCTGTTGGTACCAGGATAAAAGGTGGTAATTGTTCCAAACACGAACATTTGGACTTGTCCTACATGTGATGGTGACAGAGCCTCCCGGAGCAGAGCTCACTGCTCCAGGCTGAGTCACTGTGACCTGGCCTCTGGACTCTGAGGATACAGAGACAAAAACATAAAGCAGCGTCATGGTTTTGTCAGCTTCATTTCAGAGGGACGGATGTTCATCGAGGAGAGGAGTTTGATTCTCTGGACTTTACCTGTGAAGCAGCAGCAGAGGAGAGTCCAGATGAGGACGGAGATCAAAGTCATGTTTTTGATGAGGAGGATTTCTGTGGCTTCTGTTGTCATGAAGGACAGCTGTCAGTCATCCAGTGTTCAACTCTCAGGACTATAAACTCTCCCAGAGCACTGGAGCATGGTGCTGCTGATGCAAAGTGGCTCTCTATGGAAATTAGTACTGTAACCTGTCTGTTGCCATAGTTTAGATGAAAGCAAAACATTTAAGACCAGTTTTATTAAATCTGAGGAAGACCAACAGAAGTAGGATCCTCCTCTGCTGCAGCCAGCAGGATGGAGTTCAGTTTATCTCGTATAAACTTTCATAAGAACTGTCCTGAATTGTGTATGTAGAAGAACAAATGTATTATTTATATTTATCCTGATGGCATCATCAGTGAAGAGAGCACTCAGAGAATGCAGATGGAAATGATGTCAGTGAGAAAGAGGACAGTGCTCATCCATGAATGCATTTATGGGAATGCAGTTGCCCGTGTAAGAACCTACATGCTGCATGAGGTTGGTGACACCTGGTGGTAAAACACAGCATCTGGTTCACAAATATTTTCTCTAGTTAATAAAGATAAAGGACAGTGCAAATTGATAAATACACATGAAAAAAGCTGCCAGAATTAGCCAAAAGGCAATTTTAGCTGGTCCCTGGCTGAGGTGTTAAAGCCTTCCTAAGATACAACAAAGCGAGTACTACACAATATAAAGACTGGGAAAGGATGCACAGTTTTTATATATGCAAGTAAACAGGACACATAGCAGTACAAATAGTACTACTAGTAGTAGTACAGACCAAACTGTTGATTTGGCCACTCCTAATGTTCCTTCTATCTCTCTAATGAATTTTCTCTCTCTCTTTTTGTAGCCTAATGATTTTCTGTTTTATTTGCATTGAGAGCTCCTTTGACCACACGCTGTAGGTTCACAGCAACAGCTACCAAATGCAAAAAATAACAAATAACAAAACTTCTTTTAGTGTCCAAATATATATGGCCTTAACTGTAGATAGAAATTGGGGAAAAAATGCCAGAATTAGCAAAACTGCTTTTTTCATCTGTGGTCCTAATTTGTTAACCATTGTTTTAAATGGTTACTGAAAGATCTTTATGTGGTTAGTCGTCTGATGTAATCTGGAATTATAATCCACACTTTAGAACCTATAACACACAAGGCCAAGCTTGGTTATTTTATTTTATTTTATTTTATTTTATTTTATTTTTTATTTACTCTAGTACAATTTTTTAACATTTAACTTAAAAGGACTGAATAGAGGGAATTACCACCCTAAAACCTGTAATTGTTCACTGCTACAAGAATGTGAAGGTCATTAATAGATCTACAGAAGAGTATCCTGACTAAAGCTAAATCCTGGATTCATTTCTGTGGATAAAATAAAGTATTTGTTGACTTGTCTGTTAAATTCTGGGAAATAACACAATGTGTCTATCCACATCATTCATCATACACCACTGTGTTCAAAATCATCCAACTGTCAGGCAAAGGTAGAAGAGGCACATCATGTCAGCAACCCAGAGGAAAATAATGAGTACATTCCCTGTTGATTATCAGTATCATGATTACATCTTTACAACATTTTCTAACTACATTTACAACATGACTGAAACAAAATGAACAAAAATCAACTGTTTAGCTGGTATACAACAAACCAAACAGAACAATATACAACACAGTAGATTACCTTTGCATATGAATAAGTGTTTATTGTTCTGTCACCACAGTGACAGTAGCCAATTTAGACTTAATGTTTCCTGGGTCAAATCCTAAATCCCACAAATTACGTTATGCCAATAACTTTTGTCTACTTGAGTTCACACAACTCAGCAGTAGATCCAAAATAATCAACACCAAGTCCAGCATAGAGCGGTTCAGTGAATGTGGTCTGGACTCTGTGGAGCAGAGTCATGGTCTCAGAGACGCTGTAGAAGGACAGAACACCTGCTCTTTGATCCAGGTACACTCCTATTCTGGAGGACTGAGGGCCAGAGATGGAAGTTCTGATGTTGTTATGCTTTGAATGATAATTTCCATTAAAAGAACACTCTAATGCCCAAGATTTTTCATTGTTCCCAAATCGACTTTCGTCTCCTGTTCTGCTGATGTCCTTGTACGTAACTGCTATGAAAATTCCTCCGCCATTCCACTCCACCTCCCAGTAACAATGTCTGGTCAGACTTTCTTTACTCAGGACCTGAAATGTGTCGGTGAATCGGTCTGGATGACAAGAATATAACTGAAATGCCTCCACATTTGTTGCTTTTCTGTTCCCTTCAGATAATGACACTTCTGTGTGTGCTGTGTTTGGATCCAGTGTGATTTTTTGTGAGTATTGTAAAAATTCATCTCTGGTCTTTGGTTCTTCTTGTGGCAGTAAAACATCAACTTCAGTCTTTGTCAGTGGGATCTTGGTCCATACTTCATTCAGAAAGTCCTGTAGCTCACATCTGACCTCTGACACAGCTGCTGTCACACGCTCAAAGTGCTGCAGAGGACGGATTTTGATGCTGGGAGAGTCTGTAGATTTAGTGAGATTTGACAGTGAGGGGTAATTATGGAGCAACTCTGTTTGGTCTTCTGCCTGTGAGAGCTGCTCCAGTTCTGCATCTTTCCTCTTTAACTCACTGATCTCTTGCTGCAGCTTCTTCTGAAGCTCTTTGACCCGACCCATTTCCATTTTCTGTCGAGATCTGATCTGCTGCTTCACATCTGAGCTTCTTTTCTTGAAAACACAGACCAATTCATTGAAGATCTTCTCACTGTCTTTCACTGCTTTATCAGCAGAGCGATTGATTTCCTCCACTTCCCGCTGGAGAACCTTCATGTCTTTCTCTCTGTCCTGGATTCTCTGCTGAATTTTTTGCCAACTTGCCCCGAATTCTTTCTGCCTCTCAGTCATTTCTGCGTCAGCTGAGACTGTGTCGTGGCCTTTATGTTCATCCATGGAGCAGAGGTAACAGATACACTGCTGATCAGTACGACAGAAAATCTTCATCACCTCATCGTGACGAGAGCAAATGTTCTGGAAATTTGCAGATGTTTTTACCAGCTTGTGCTTCTTCAATGGAGCAACCTCATAGTGAGGCTGGAGGTGGAGTTCACACGAAGAGACCTGACACTGCAGACATGTCTTTGTAGCCTTACGCTTTCTCCCAACGCAGAAATCACAGGACACATCTTCAGGTCCGGCATAGCAGTGATCAGCTGGAGAAGCTTGGAGTCCAGTCTTCTTCAGATCTTCCACTAAATCTGCTAACATGGTGTTTTTCACCAGGACAGGCCTCGGTGTGAAGGTCTGTCTGCACTGAGGACAGCTGTGGATTTCCTTCCGGTCCTCTTCGTCCCAGTAACTTTTAATACAGTTCATACAGTAGTTGTGTCCACAGGGTATAGTTACAGGTTCCTTCAGTAGATCCAGACAGATCGCACAGCAGAGTTTTTCCCGATCCATCTGAATTCCTTGCTGTGCCATTTCACCTCCGTTGACAGTGAATGAGAAATAGTTTCGTTTTCTCATGCAAGAAAAAAAATGGGAACTGGTCCAGACTAAAACTGAGTTTCCTACTTCATGTTCACTCATTTGTTTGCATAGAATGGGGCGTGAGAGCACTTGCACTTCAAAGCATTTTGGTTACACCCATCTGTAAACTTGCAGATCTGTGAAGAACGCAGAAAGCAGAAAAATGTGGACAGACTAGGATTGGTTGGACCTGCTCATGTAGAAACAAACAATGTTGGGATTGCTAATGACACACTATATCAGGCAGAGAGCAGTCAGATGATTAAACACAGAATAACTCATTGGGTTTTGAAAACACGGTTCCCCTGAAGGGCCACTGCTCATTACAACTTTTCTGTGGTGGTTTTGTTTCCAAAGAGATGTGAGTGAACAGAGAGTACAGTGCCCAACTTTATGTTTTCTGTCTCTTAAAGTTTTCCTTTCGACTTCAGCACAACAGCCTGTCTGGAAAGGAGCAAATGAAAGAGCTTTCAAATATCTGTCTGTATCTATCTCTACTCCTGACCCCCCCCTACTATTTAGCTTATGTGTCATTGCCATTTCACCTGAAGGTGTCCTCCTTGCCTCAGATTGTTATTATCCAGCCAGTGGTGGAAGAAGTATTCAGCGCCTTTAGTATGAGTACTAAAAGCACACTGTAAAAATAATCAACCACAAGTACACACAAGTAAAAGTGTGTAAGTAAAAATCAAATGTCAGCTAAATCTGCTGACATTTGATTTGACGTGCAGAGAGATGATCCATGATCCAGCAGTGTTTTACTATTATATATGATGTTTATAGATTAATTACTGCTGCTTTATGATACACCCATGATATTTTAGGCACCTGCCCAAAAGACATTTACACCAAAAGCTGCAAGAGAAAGGATACCAACCACCTTGCAGATAACAGCTTTTTCTCCTTGCTGTGATCGGGAAGAAGGTACATATACAGCAGGCCAGCATTGAGAGGATCAGGAAGAGCTTCTACCTTCAAACCACTATGATCCTAAACGAGGCCACTGCCTAGGACTTAAGTCTGTTCTCCACTATAGACAGAGAGGTGAGAACCATATTTCTTGACTTGATCATGTACACAGTGTTTGTTTACAGGGTGCTATATATATCTGATTGAGTTTGGCTTGGAGGTGTGCACTAATTCAAACTCTGCACAGGAGGTCCATTCAGTGACACACACACAAGTTAACGTGATGCCTCTATATCTGATGGAGAGCAGACCTGGCCTCGAAACATCGTACTCTTGCTAAATGAATTAAAGAAGTGTTCAGTCAAAACAAGACCAAACACATTTAAGACTTTGCCATTTAATAATTATGCATAAACACAGCAGTGAACAAACTGAAGTATTTTTTAATCTTAAGAATAATAATAGTGCTAATAGTGAGCAGAGTTCTCTCTGCTAGTTGAGTTTGGTCTGTTAAGCTGTGTGGATGGATGCCCTGCGTGGGTGTGGTCAGTCGGGGTGGGCAAAGGGGCAAGCGGGGGCAGCCGAGCATGGCCGGGGGGCAGGACGTGGCCTCCTTTACGGGACAGGACGTCAATCTCCCTCCCGAGGGCCTCAGCCTGCTGCGATTGTATCTGCACCAGCTTCTGAAGCCTCTGGATCTCCTTCTGGTCCGTACGGCTCCTGTAATCCTGGAAATGTCTGCCCTGGTTACACACAAACACGTCTGTGAGAGCACGCAGCAAAAAGAAAAGCAAACATATACGCTCATAGCTCCATAGTCGCAAATGCAAGTTGACTCAGCTGTGTGCACAGAAATGGAAGAAAGCAGGCTGAAGTGATGACACGACATCCATGACCTTTGTCCATACAGTCATTGGTTGCTCTGTGTCAACTGGATGTGAAAATGTGTGTGCTGTAACGTAAAACTTAATAAAGTGTTATGTCAGCGCTCTTCTCCCCCTAGTGGCCTAAAAAAACATTGTTGTGGCTGCTTATCTGAATCAGCTTGAAAGAGCTAAATCTAGCCTGAAGTGTAATATTCCAGGGTTATATTGCTATGGAACGATAAATGTATCATTGTAAACATAACCTTACACTTGCATATATTTTATTGTGGATCCCAGCTTTGAATAATATTACACATAAAATGATTTAATGCACAGAAGTTACCATTTTATTCTGCCTAGCGTTGAGTTTATGCTCCAGTTCTCTCTTCTGGTTGAAGAACATCGTCGTGCTGGAGAGACGGTCTGTGTTACATCTGGTCACCTCCATCAGAGCCTGATGTGCCTCTTCTACCTTTGCCTGAACGTCACACACACACACACACAATCCAAAGAAGATCAAACGACTTACTTAAATCTAAGCATTGACATTTTACTTTAAAGAGAACCAGAACAAAATGAGATAGGGAGGTCAGCGTACATCCCACTCTTTGATTTCCTTGGCGTATGCATCTTCTCGGAGGAGTTTGTCCTGCTTGAGCTCCTCCAGCGCCCTGTTGCCAGACAGTGTCAGTAGAACCTCCAGATCCACCATCCTCCCAAACCTCAACATCATCATCTGGTCACACTGCTTCTCCAGCTCTACACAACACACATAAGGACACACACCAACACACAGATGAGTATCTAAGAATGTCACCAGCAGAGGAATTTTGCTCTGCCACTTTTTAGTGGAGATACACAAAGAAGAATCACAAATCTCTTCTCTTTGACTTGTGTGCGTTCATGTGGAATCTGAATGTTCATTAGATGTTTCACATTAAGCTTGGACGAGACTTAAGGCCCAGATGTCAGCCTGCATGGATCTCACCCTGGACACTGCCGTTCATATCCTTGCAGTCATGGATGAGTTTGACGTGCTGCTGGCGGGTCAGAGAGTACAGATCTTTCTGCTGGCTCTTCTCCTCCTGTAACTGTTTGATGCGCTCTTGCAGCCTGCTCAGCTCCATCCGGTTCAGCACCAACGCTGGGCTCAGGTCAGACGGCACCGAATCGTCGGTGACAAACTCGATCTGGTAGACGAATGGAGAAAATGGAAGCAAGAGAAAGGGACAGAGAGTTCTTGCAGGAGATGACAAAATTAGGAAATTCTCAAGTATTGTACCTAACAGATCTCAAGTCTGTGTTTTTGACTGTTTACCTGGTTCAGTCTGAGAGGAAACACCACATCCAGCTCGTTCATTTTCTGATGTTTCTCTCTGTTGACTAGCTCCAGCTCATCCTCTGCAGGCATCCGAATGCTCTTCACTGATTTCTCCTGCTCATCAAAGTTAAGAAAAAAAAAACACACACACCAGGATGTGAGACAAAAAGAGCACAAGATGACAGACACGTCTGTTGAGATGATGAGACATGAAGAGCAGAGTAGACCTTCTTGATGAGGGGCTCACACGCTTTCTTCAGAGCTTCAGCACTCTTCCTCTTCTCCGCCAGCAGTTCCTCAAGGTCCAGCCGACGCTCACGCAGCTGCAGTGTGTTCTCGAACAATCCTGGATCACAGCCTGGGAAACACACACACACACACACATAGGTCAAAAGGTCAAATTAGCCTTGTGTTTTTTCTGACCAGAGGACAGTCTGTGAGTTCTGCTGACACACAGAATATTGTCGTGTTTCCAGAAATAATCTTTGCTTGCAGTTTGCAGATTGATTTGTAAGGCCTACAGGGCTCTTGCATGTTCATGCATGGGTGAAAAATCTGTGAGGAAATGATCTCATGTTGCAAATGTGATGCAATGAGTCCAAGCTTTGACTGTCCTCTGTTTTTTTGTGCATCAGATCAACTTTTTAAAACTATTTGGTAAAAAATGGTGAAACTGGATCATATTTCATGGAGAACATGTTTTCTGGTTTTTCCTCTAATCTCTTGTGGCATCAGCTCTCTGTGAGTTCCCTGATAGGCAGTAACGTAACGTGCAGTGAACTGTAGCTGCTGTCAGTCTGCACTGTGAGCTCAGAGCGCCGGGGGAGTGTTAGTTTTTGTACCACAGCTGTTTTGAAATCACCAATAAGAGAAGGATTCATGCACTAGAAATGATGATGGGGAGCTGAGCTATCTATCAAGAACTGAAGCTGGACAAGCGGGCAATGTAAATGGGCTCAGCAGCCTCAATGGACAGAGGCGAAAAGACCAAACAGGACGTTGACGGAAAAATCTAACAAGAAAAGCATGGATTGAGCGAGCAAGAAGCCACAGGACAAGAGTAAATCTGGGACTGACTTTTAGTCGTTGACGAGAGCTTGGTGAAATAAAAGGCTGAAAGACAGACGCCGAGCTGGGCTGACTGCTGTTGGACTAAGTAAGTAATATTAGCTGGCTGCACGTCAGTCAATACTAGTGACCTTGCTGAGAGCTGATTCTTCTCTCTTACTCTGTGCTGTTTGCCACAGTGTAGTTCACTCTGCTGTATAAACTTTACAGTGACAAGAATATATTACCAAATTTTTTCATATCAGATAACATATATGATTATACAATTGACAGACTTGATATACTGATCGCTGCCACAGTGCAAGTTGGTGAAAACTATCTTTATGTGCGGTTTGTCCGTTCTTATATTTTTTTTTGTCATATTATATTCTTTATTGGCCTGGGAGCAAATCAGTCAGCACACTGCAGATCAACACAGGCAGATCTTGAGGGTCTTAAGTTATGCTTAGATACATTCCATAACAGCAGTGAGGAGTCAGACTTTACTGTGAAAAAGGATCTGAATACTTTCCAGACAGAACACTGACCTGGAGGGCAAGTATTGGCGTCAGCTGCGCTGCTGTCATAATCATCATCATCGTCATCTTCGTCATCATCATCATCATCATCATCATCATCATCTGAGGATTTGTCTTCATTAGAGCTTTCACCACTGTCGTTCTCTTCTTCTTTCTTCTCTTCTGCAAACACACATTTGGATCGTAAAGGTCACATGCACACATCATCCTACAGTCACACTTGTCTCACTGTCGTGTTCCTTCCTGTCACCTTCATTCGCCGTCTTCTTCTCCTCCATCTTAACACGTTTGATCTTCATCTTGAAGACTCTGGTCAGAAGCTCTCCAAACTTGTTCTCCTCGCCCAGTGAAGCCTTGAAGGCAGCAGTCAGAACCTTCTCTCTCTCCTGTAGCTTGGCTATTTCTGCCCGCTTCAGCTCCAGCTGTTCATTGTACTCCTCCAGTTCACACTGTCAGGTGGGAGAGCGTTACTTCAAAGCTCATTCACTCAAAGAAACACATTTTAATTCATCTCCAACTGATAAAATGGCACGCTTTGTATATTATAGCCACAGTGCTGTTGCTTATAATTCAGTGTTAAATGAATTTACAACATGAGCAGTCTGCAATAACAGATAAAGCCACAATGTGTGCAATATTCAGTGCCGGATAATTCGGGCCTCAAACAGACAAATGTAGTGGAGTAATAAGTACAACATTCCATCCATCCATCCATTTGCCTCCAGATGGCCCTCTCCTGTGCCTCCATTTCCAGGGAAGATGGGATATGTAATCCCTCCAGCGAGTTCTGGTTCTGCCCAGGGGTCTCCTTCCAGTTGGACGTGCCCAGAAACCTCCAAACGAAGGCCTGAGCTCATCCATCCTAGAGAGGAGACTCATTTCGACCGCTTATGTCTATGATCTCATTCTTTTGTTCGCTGCCCAGAGGTCATGGCCATAGGTGAGGGTTGGAATGTAGACGGTGTGATACAACTCATGCATTACTGCTGACACTGCACCAATTTGCCTGTCCATCTCATGTTTCAAAGAAGCTACAATAAATGAACTGAAACCAAAAGCTGCCTGAAGGAACACTGGTACACATGAAATAAAAAAAAAAAACACAGTCTCTCTCCCACCGTGATGCTGTTCTCCTCCTTAATGCATTCGTCGATCGTCTCCTGCAGTTTGTCTTCCCTCCTCTCGAACTCCTTGAGAAGCAACACCTCCTGGTAGAGTGTAAGCTGTCGGAGGTCTGCCTGCTTCAGCTGCCAATCCTGACGCAGCTTCTGGTGACGGAGCAGCTGTAGCGCCGCGTCGAACTGACACACCAGAATCTCCATCTGATGATTAAAAACATTCACAGATTATATTACTGTGTTAATACATCATCCTGAGATGTTCAGTAGAGTGCAGAAGATGGAGCAGACCTGCTCCAGCAGAGAGTCCTGCTTGTGAAGCAGTCTGATCTCCTCCTCCCTCTGGAGCTCCTCTTCCCTCTGGAGCTCCTCTTCCCTCTGGAGCTCCTCTTCCATGTGCAACTCCTCCTCCAGCTCACTCAGCTCCGTTCCTTCCTCCACTGCTGTCTTTTCTTCTTCTTCTGTGGTTGCAAGTGAAGCTGACTGGTGCAAAGCTCCTTCCTCTCCTCTCTCTTCCTCTTCTTCTTCATCCTCTTTCCATTCCTCTCCTTCCATCTCTTTCTCCAGCTTCTCCAATAAACTTGTGGCTCCCTCCTGCTCCATGGTCTGGAACCTGTTTGAAAATAAAAAAAATTATTCTGGTCTATTTAAAACTAGAAAACTGGTTAATAAAAACTTTCTGGGGCTCTTTGTTTTTTTGTTTGCTTAGCTGTGGTTTAAGGTTTAAACCTGTGTTGTCTTGGTTACATGATCATTTCATTACTCTTGACTGAGATCAAACTAAAACCTGTACCTCTGTTCCTTCAGAAGAACCCTGTATCGCTCCAGGATGGTGCTGCTATACTGCAGCTTCTTCTCTGGTGTTTCCTCTGGTAGCATGGCGGGCAGAGCGGGTGTAGGGCGGTGAAAATGGGCCGCCAGACGCTCGTGGACCTTCTGGACCTGCTTAGCCAGAGCACGCAACTGAGACACCAGGCGAACCTTGGAGTCCCGCAACGCTCTGATCTGCCTGTTGACCTCAGTCTGCTTCTCACGGATCTTGTGGGATAGACAGAGTCATGAATTAATCTGCTTTTGAATGAATTGATTATGCTTGATTAACCTGTTAACGACTGAATGTATAAAATTTATGATCAAGTTTTCAAACTCCACGGTTCTTGTCTGACCAACAACCAATCGAAAAGAACCAAGTTTGCTGTGATACTGAGCACTGAGACAAGCAGCAAAACCTCGAAGAACCAACGTTTGACATTTTGCTTAAAAAATGACTTAATTATTATCAAATATTATCAAAGAAAAGCAGCAAATGACCACAGTTGAGCACTTAGAACTGGAGTTACTGACATTTTTGCTTTTTGACTAATTGTTTCTGAGCAACTTTTAAATGAACACATTACCCAAACCAGATGAACAACCACAAGTCATTACAAAATGAGAAACAAAATTAACAGAAGTTCATGCTGTAGAGAGATAGAGATATGTGTGTGTGTGTGTGTGTGTGCGTGTGTGTGTACATTTTCCTCCAGGCCAATCAGCTCTGCTCTCTTCCCCTTCACATTGATCCTCAGGTGTTTGGGCACAATGAAGTCCTTAGCTGACTTCAGCTTTAAGTCTCCCATGTTCTCTTCAGCTTCGCGGATGGCCTGCACATCCTGCGGATCCACAGAGTCCTTGCTCGGCTTCTCTGCGTAACTGAAACACCAACAGTCCATCACAGTTTTGCACCAGCAGCACATTAGTTACAGTAGAGGCCCTTTTTAGCTCCTGAGCCCTCTAGCAGGCTAGTCTGGCACTGAGGTGATACTGTCGAACACGAACACTCACAGTTGGGCCCATTCCTGCTTCCTCTTCTCGATCTTGGCTCGAGCTTGTTCAGCTTTCTCTGCAGCCTTTCGGAGCCTCTCAATCTGCCGATATTCCAGCTTTATCCCTGCTGGACAAGCTGCCAGGGGGCGCGGCACCTCCTCCTCTGGAGAACACACACACAGCTAGGTAGGTCAAGTGTGTCTTTGACAGGTGACAGGTGAAACAAACACACAAACTCTTTGCTACCTTCTAATGTGCTGCTGTCTTTTGCAGGCTCAGCCTTGAATGTTTTTTTTTCTGGTGCAGCGGCTCCGTCATTGGGTTTAGTCTGATGTCTGTGCTGGGCTGAAGGCTCGGTTAGTGCTGGCAAACGGTAAGTAAAGACTCTGTGGTCGGTGCAGATGGCGACCACAGTGATCACATTGGACTCAACAGAGTCTGCAAACCTGAATACAAACACAGCGATGAGGTAAATGAAAACATCAGTCAGAACATTTAAATTCACATGTAAATATATTTAGTAAGTCTTCTGTTATCAGTAATAACTTGTGACAGCAAAGAGTGTGTGTGGTGCGTCAGTACCAGGTCTGTAGTTTGCTGAGTGCTATGCTGCAGCGCTCCTGCTCCCAGGCCATGTGTTTTCTGATCTCCCTCACCCGCTGAGCCTTCAGCCTCTCTGCCTGCTCAGTGAAACGCCGGTCCAGCTGCAGCTTCTACACACACACACACACACACACACACACACACACACACACACACACAGACTGAGCGCAATCCATTGATATGCATTCATTCCCAGGAATCTTATCCAAACCTTAATTATGACCATGCCTGACCACATTTAACCCCTTACATAAACTAGGTTGTCATCTTAAACTCATTGTTCAATCCACACCGTCTTCTAATCTTTTTATTCTATGTAAGATTAGTGTAATTTCCAAAGGCCAGTCATCACATGAATCTGCTTTGTCTGCTGGATGAGGCTTTATCAGTCAGTCTGTAATGACGATTGCTAAGAGGACAGTAGGATAGGGTTACAGTGGAGGTGAGGGTGGACGGGGGCAGATGTTTACTCACTGGTGTGAATTTTGGGTGCATTTTTTTGGTTGTACTAAACTAAACCTAGATACAGTAGCTGCAATGAAAAAAACATGAACTCATGAACTGCAAAACCAGATGAATGCCCCAGTATATGTGTGTGTGTGTGTGTGTGTGTGTGTGTGTGTCATTACCTCAGGTTTCAGACGAACATGCTCCACCAGACTATGGTTTTTGTTCAGCTGCTGTTTAAACTTCTTCTGGAGCTCAGACAGCTTCTTCCGCTTCGCTACAATCTTCAGTTCGGCCGCACGACGCAGACGGTCCTTCTCCAGCTTCTGCTTAGCTGTCTCTATGCTGGAAGGAGTCAGGGTGGGCGTTAGAGAGTTAGAGGAGATAAAAGTTTGACAGAGTTACAGTGACACGTAAATATAAGTGCAGGACTGTCACGATACAAGATTTTCACAACATTATTATCATCTACGGATGATTTGATAAAAAAAGAAACATGAGATAGACATAGAAGATGAGAACAGACTGACAGAGAAAGAGCAGCACTAACCTGTAGGCTGCTGGGTCCTCAATGTCCTGTGCTAACGTCTCGTTCTCAAGACCAGCCTGTCATGCACACGTGAAAAAGCTTTAGTTACTTATTAATTTTTGAGAGTGCTAGATGAAAAAATTAATGCCAATCAATCCAATATCTACTTTACTCAAAATCACAAATGTGAACCTCATGGTGAAAGTAGAGGAGAAGGAGGTTCACAACATCAGTGGGCAATAAAACGTGGACTGACCCTGGGAGAAGGAACCTTGGCTCTCTTTCTCTGGAGGTCTTTCTCTAGCTCCTCCGGAGGAATCAGGCTGAAGGAGAAGATGTTCCCGTCGTCTCCCGCGGTCAACACAAAGTGGTCGTCATAGCCACAGCGGATGTGCCGCAAGTGTCCGTACTGGTTGTCGTGGGCGCTGAGAGCCCAGTAGGCCTTCATGGAGGTGAGGCTGTGGTCGCTAGGCTGCAGAGGGTAAACTCTGATGGAGCCTGAGTGCATGCCGCAGAGCAGCAGCTGCCTGTTGGAGCTATGAAACACCAAAACAAAACAACAGGAAGGAATCTTTAACTCCTTAACTGGAGTCATTTTTTATTCTTTATTTTTAAGTAAACATGCTATAAAACCAAAACTATGAGCTGCAGAGCTGGTGAGAATTCTCTGTGGTTTCAGCACTATGAGTGATATTTTCACATGAATTTCAGCCATTTAAATCAGTCTTGATATAAAAAATACCGATTTGTTAGTTTGCCCTCTGGCTACCTGAAGGTGATGGAGCGAATGGGGTCGTTGTCTGTGTCATGGACAGGAAGCCAGTCAAACGGCTCATCCTGCCGCTGGTCCAGATCCTGGTCCTGCTCCTCAGAGAACTTACAGTGATACAAGAAACCTGAGTCAAAGCCTCCCTGCAGGAGAGAGAAGAGGAAAATACGAGCATGAGTTAGGAGAAGGACTTTGAATTGGATCTGTTGTGGGACAGGAAGCCAGTGGAGTTTCTGGAGGAGAGGGATGATGTGGTCACAGGAGCAGGACTGGCTGATCAGACAGGTGTCTTCTTGGATTATAGCTTTGGTGTCAGTTCATAGAAACAATCGTCATGTATATGAAATCAGATCAAAGAATGAGTTAAGATAGGATTATGAATTGGACTTTGACTTTTGTACATTTTAGGTGTGTGTGTGTACCATGGAAAGCCAGAACTGGCCAGGCTGTGAGTAGATGCCACAGTAGAGAGGACTCGGAGGGTCGGGGATGTAGATAGAGGGCAGCTCTTCCTCTTCCTCCTCTTCTTCTTCCTCTTGCCCTGCTGCTGGCTGCTCTTTCAACCTCTCCTCTCTCTCTTTCTTCTTCTTCTCTTTTGCAGCTTGACGTCTTGCGATTTCCTCGTCTCTCTGAAATACACAAACGCACACATTAAAAACAAAAACATGATCTGAAAGTGAAATGATGTCATTAAACCTCACAGTGATCCTTTTAAATAAAATTTAAGACAGCAGGAAATGACAAAAAAATATTTAAACCCTTAAAATTGTGGTGTAAAGTTACAAACAAAACATAAAATGCATAAAATGGATGTATAGCTGGAACAGACCATGTCCTGACCTTGACTCGAGATTTGATGCTGCTGAACCTGAAATATCTGCTGGGCAGCTCAGGGAGCTGGAAGGTTTTGGTCGGCTTCCGGGCCTCTGGATCAGGACTCTGCACCTCGACCACGTGACCACTCTGACACAGGACGAGCAGCCTGTTTTCACTCTGGGTAAAACCATAACAGAAATCGGTTGAATCAATAATGTTCCATCACATATATTTATAGAGAGATATTTGAGTGCAAGACAGACTCACATGGGAAGGAGGAGACCACTCCAGAGCCTGCACCGGCCCGGGAACACGGACAAATCCAATGGGATTGTATTTTTCCCCGACAGTGAAGAAGAACACAGTGCTGTCTGAGCTCTGAACATGGAGATGGCAGTGAGGGGTCAGCCAGGTCAGACAAATATCAGAAAAAACATGGACCAATAGAATCCTCAAACCCTTCTCAAACCACTCTCACATAAACCACATCTCTACCACTGATCTTCACTGCTCCAGTACTGAACATGACGCCAGATCACAGGACAGGTTGAAATATTTCTATGCTATGTCTGAATTTATGTGAATTCAGATTTTCACATAATCAAGCAGGTTGTTAAATCCTTGTTTTTATCTCTTCTTGCAAAGTAAAGACGTAACACTGTATGATAGAAACATTGTCCGAGTTGTTTGTTTGTGTGTTTGAGTGTTGTTTCTGTTGAAAGCATCACATTGCCATAATTGAGTGAACTCAGTACTGTCTGTAATTTAATTTAATTTAATTTGTCAGTAATGTTTGTTTGCCCAATTAAACCTTCCCGAGCCTGTCTTTGATGCAATGTGGGATTAACAGCATTTAATGTTGTTTTCCAAATCAGTTTTTTTCTATTTTTATTCAAGCTTTGCTGAATTTTCCCAGGAAAATGTCTGTGTAACTGTTAAATTCTTCCAGAGGGCAAACATTTTCTGCTGTCTGAAGTAATCGCTTCGTCAGCCATGTTTTTAAGTCTTACCTTACTCAGAATTCATTGTCATTTAGTTCCAATGAAGACAATGTAGAACAACCTTAGGGCAACAAATGAATTTAGACGTCTACCTGACTATTAGCTAGATCTCAGCCATAATCAAAGTGTATCTTTGTGTGCCCTGGAGTGCTGCAGCTTTCACCATAAAAGTCCCACAGTACTAACTCTGAATTGTGGGAGATAAGGTTTCAGGCGCTACACACCTTAATGCTAAATGAACTGCAACACAACTTGATTTAGAGGCACTGACGGTTTTTTGGGGTTTTTTTTAAAGATATTTTTTGGCCTTTTCAAGCTTTATTTGATAGAGACAGCTGAAGAGTGACAGGAATGTGGGGAGAGAGAGATGGGGAATGACATGCAGCAAAGGGCCACAGGTCGGATTTGAACCCTGGTGCCGCTGCAGCAAGGACTGAGCCTTTGTACATGGGGCGGATACTCTACCAACTGAGCTAACCGACACCCGGCGCTGATGGATTTTAGTATAATATTTTTGTTAATAATTGTGTTAAAGCTGCTGTCCTCAATGAAGGAGCAAGTTAAAAACTTTTCAGAGGTACATTTCAAGCCCACAGGCGGTGAGTTTTAGTACTCAAAAGAGTTTTCAGGTGTTTGTTTTGTGAAAGTAAACAAGCATTTTGACAAACCGCATAGTGAAAAACATGAGAACACCTTTCTTTCCTAGAAAACCTCTTACCCCTGTGGCTAAGATCTCCCCATTTCGCTCATATGCAACAGCAGTTACAGGAGCATTATGGGGTTTGAAGGCCTGTTTGAGTTGCAGCTTTGCGTTTCCTTTGGGGCTGCGCCCGACGACCGCATGCAGCCTCTGAGGGTCGTACAGCTCCAGTAACCGGACCACCCCATCCTTAAAGCCTGCCACCAGTAAACCTCCACTCTGGTTCACCTTAAAAAAGAACCACAGAGTCCCAGAGGTCAGTTTTCTGTCAGAACACTATCATTTGAGGTAGCATGATACATTCTCACACCAACACGCTTACCAAAGGTGGAGCCCAGCTGAGACAAGTTCCACCCTGACTGAAGCAGATGGTGGTTAGTTCTTTTTTTGCAAGGAAGTCAAAAACTCTGATTGAACCTGGAGAGCAGAGACAGACTGTTATAGTGTCTGTGTGTGTCAGTGTTTGTGCAAACATGTGCAGTACATGTCCAGGTGTGGAATTGTGTGACTCACGGTCTAGAGAGGTTGTGGCCATGAGGTGGGATTTCCTTGACACATCCAGGCCCTGGATCGGCCCGGCGTGGAAGGAAAACAGGCGCTCGGGATCAGGAGTCTGCACACACAGACCAAACATAAACTGTTATGACAGTGTGAGTGAACAAGCACTGAACATATTGACTGTATCTTGGCGTGACATTTTTGTATATCAATCATAGGTTTTATAGCAGCACTGACAGTGACACTACAGCTAACCATGAGTGGAGTACTTCGCATCATATAAAGCTTAAAAAAACGTGTAACTTGTCAGTGTAGGAGACTCACTGTGTAGGTGAATGACAGATCCAGTTTCCAGATGGCTCCGTTTGAATCCTACAAGAACACATATAGGAGAGATCAGGAGATAGAGGCCAGATCCTGTATTACAAATGGCTTTAATTAGTGACCTTTGACCTTTTACAATCTGACCTGAGCAAACCAGATGAAGGAGTCATGCACAGAACTCCTCACTATAGAGGAGAGGCAGACGTTATGACCGACCACCATCTCATTCATGGGCTCCATCTCAAACCTGCTACTGCTGCTTTTACTATTAGCAGTGTCGATGCTCTCAAAGTCCCAGCCCTGCAGCAGGTAGAGGGGGGTGATTTACAGTGTCATACTGATTATGTGATGTTGATCATATCATATATAAAAACTGATTACAGAAAATCTCTGCTCCCTGCTCGATTAGGCTTATTAAGAATGCCAAGAAGGCATTATCTATACAGATTGTAACTTGCTGCCATCTCAAACAAATACATTACTAATACAAAGAGCTTCAAATTGCATGTAAAATACACTTTAGAAAATATTGCCTAAGTTACGAGGTCATGTTACTGCAAGTGTCTTACCCGGACCGCTCCATCAGAGCCCATTGTCATCAGCTGTCCGTCTTCTAGGGCAAACGGCTGAACAATCCCGGTGTGGCAGTTCCGCCCACCCTTACGGCAGATCTCCACCTTGACCATATTCCCTTCCCACAGCAGCAAGTTGCCCCAGTCTGAGCCGGACACCACCTGACAGAACGGGACAAAAGGTGACGAGGGATTTTTGAAAGCAAAATATTTTTGAGATTGAAAGTTTGACAATGCAAAAAAACTCATCACAAAGTTCAGCCAGTAGCTGTTTTGGAGCTAAATTTGGACTTTGTGGTGACATTGTTTGCACAGAAACATTTGAAATAAACAAGAAAATAGTTTATTTTAGTAGTTTTTTTTGTACAATTTTACTTTATGTATGTACTTCATATTTACTTTATTTAATGTCTAGATTTGACTTTGGTCTATGATTTATGATTAAAGTCATCTTGTTGCCATTAAAGCTTTCGTGTTCCCTCAGGCAGAGATTACTAAGATCAATCATCGTACAAGAGCATTGATCTGTCACTCACCAGTTTTGGTCAAGACTGAAATATTGCGGCAAAATATTCACGCTTTGTACAGGATGAATTATGATGAGTTTGGTGATCAAATTTTTCATTGTCTTCTTGACCTGCGTACAAACCCGACCTGCTAGAACAGCAGGACACAGACCTTTCCATCAGGAAGCTCCATGTAGCCCTCAATATTAGTAGCTGGAATATTCCCAAAAGGTCCCATAACACCTTGCAATTTCTCACTTGTGAATGAGCTGCCAAATTTACAAAACCTGATAAGGAGAAGGAGAGACCGAAGTTATTTTCACCTTATTTGAAAACATAAACATATTTAATATCAGGACAGTGGCAGTGAACTCATGGAGTCTCTGCTGGTTGCCAAGCAACCTTCCAGGGACAGAAAGATTCACTTTGGGAAATGAGAAATTAAGTGGGCCTAAAACTTTAAATCAGAGCAGTGTTTTAAGGTGTTCACAGGGTTTTAGCAGGATGCAGTATGTCCTTTACATGATGTGTCCAGCTCCTGATGATGTGAACAGTCCCGGGTTGTATGGAGAGAAGCTGAGTCGGTAAACCTCCTTTGAAGTGGCCATGCAGCTGTGCATCAACTCCTGCCTCCAATCCCACAGTGTCATCATGAAGTCAGGTGCATTCCCCACGCTGGCCAACAGGCTCCCATCACGGTTAAAATTCACAAAGCTGTACGCCCGCTCTGTGCCACCTGAAGGTTACAACATGAAAGTTCAAACACGATCATCAATAATACAGAAACACAACATTTGAAAAAAAAGTATAATGCACCTTTATCCTATTTACCTCTGAGGATGCGATACGGTCGTAACGAGGGATATTCATAGACTATGATGTCGGGCTTGTTTCCCTTCTCTGCTACAACAAAGTATTCCTTGCTCGGGTGTGCCTTCACACACAAACACACACATACACCAAGAAATAGACAAAATTACTTTAAAAAAAACTTTTACTTGTAAGTAAGTAGACTTTTTACATTGTAGGTGATATTCTTTATGCCTGTACAGTCTGTCCTCAAACAGCTACTTGAGTACCACAGTTACAAAGCTGAACTTGAGTAAATATGTATTGTAATATGTATATCTTCACCTACATGACATGTAGTTTGTCAGCCATCTTACCGTGATGGCGCCGATTCCTCCTCCGCTGCAGGAGCGGATGTATCTCTGTTCCTTGGTGAAAACGTCCAGCAGAACGAGCAGGTTTCCCGCTATAAAGATCAGAGTTCTGTCATTCAGCAGCTGCAGGTTCCCCCTACGCCCACTGTCATAACCAAAGGAGTGACTGAATGCAGGACAAATTAAGGATCAACATCAGACTCACGGATTAGATTTACTTTAGATGATTTGATTATGATACCAAATGTTCTACAATAATAATAATAATTGTTTTTTTACAACAATACACCTGCTGTACACTGTCTATTATATCACTGTTTATCCTGTTCTTACAATTACTATGGAAGTAGTAGCATTAGCAGTGACACATGCACATTCATTTTATATATAGTACTATTTATTATGCATGTATACATGTATAATGTATTTATTATTCATAGTTATACCTATATACCCCTCGTCCTCTACAGGACTTATTGTCGCTGCTAACAGCAAACATTCCTCTGTGAGTGAGATGAAAACTTGCAAGTTGAATTGATGAAGAGAAACTATGTGGATTGTCCTTGTGATAAACGCATATTTTCTTGTATGATGAAGAAATTCTTTTATAAAACTAATTTTCAAAGGATACGAGAGGTGCAGGAGGTTCTCTGGGATTTCAGAGTCGGATGTTATGAACGGTCTGGAGTGAAGCTCTTCATAATTGTAGTACATGTCTGCAGGGAGCTGCTTTTTTGATTCCTCCTCATCCTCCTCAGAGTGTTCAGTGACACATCCTGTGAGGGAGAAAACATTTGAATGCAGCTTTGAGTCACAAATGAATGAACTTGTGCATCTTTATTATTAGATTATATATATATTGATATTATTATCTATATCATTATTATTTTTCTTATGCATGATTAAAAAAAAGTCTAAATACAAGACCATAAAAAACATCAGCTCACTGAGACTTTAATGGGTTGCTAATGAGATGCCATTATAAACATCAAAGCACTACTGTCATCTAAAGACTTTCAGTAAATTTGTCACTTTAGGGAGAAAATTATATTATTGATGTGAATGATGTGATTTTTATTTTATCTACTTTCTGTTCATACATTTAAACTGATGTTTCAACTGCTGTCAGCACACACTCTTGAACTGTCTTCACCACTTCAATGAGTTTTTACAACTTCCATGTCAACTTCTTATAACTGAGAGTTCACTTGTTTTCAGTGGGTACACCTCACCTGATACCTCAATGTCTTTAAATGCCTACACTTCTACTGACTTTTCATTCACAGCTTATCTTACATTTAAACTGAAGCTTCAACTCAGATAACTGCTGCCACTTAAAATGTAACTTCAACTCTCAGCTTTACATTAATTTTCCTCAGAACACTTCAGAAAGTTCAGCCGTTTCTAGTTGTATTGTAACTAGTTGTTCGTTGTTTGTATTTTATACTATGTTAGTCTTGCGTGAATAAAAATGTCAAACGTGAAGCATTGTAGCTAGCTTTTAGCTCGGTGTTATTATTCTTTATATACTGACATTGGTTATCAGGCGTAATTAGCGTTAGCATGATGCTCTCTACCTTCAGTGTTTTCCTGTGAGATTTCCTCCGACATTTTCTGTTAACGTTAAATCATCTGCTGCTCTGGTTTTTTATCTGTAAAATAAAGACAGCAGTTTATTATTCAAAGGTTATGTATTTGTGAATGTGATAACAAAGCAAAATACAACGTTAGCAACTAGACTTTCAATTATTCCGTGTCAAGCTAGCACGTACTAAAATGTTTTTACCTTAACTTTGACTTATGTTTAATGTTTGCTACCGTCAACGTTTGGCTATGTAATTTCTCTCAATGTCCGTTTAAGTTTGGAGGCGTTGCCATGCAACAGGGAAAGTCACTGCGCTGCAACGCCTGTCGGTTAATGTAGTTCTAAACCCATTTTTGGCTTCATTGCATTTATCTTGACATTTTGAATTAAGAAAAATGCAGTACACGTTCAGTGAATTGTTGATTGTTTATAATTATCACAAAACTAACAGCTATATAATTATGTAATTAATATAAACTCGTGATATTTCAGTAGATAAAAAAATCACATTTGAACAATTTTAAAAGTTATGAATAGTTTTGGGTTCAGAACCCCTGAATGTGGTATGTCCCACACAATGAAAGGATAAAGAATTTGGTATGGTCCCGCGTATAGTAACGACGTCTGTCCCTTTAAATGCCACTTGTAAACAAATATGGCCGTTACACAAACCGCGCAGAAAACGCCCGACACTGCCGCGAAAGATTTACGTTGTTGTCGATAAACTGTAGGACTGTCGAGCGGAACAAAATATTTAAACGATCTAAAAACTACAAAGTTCACATTTTACTACTTTTCGGCGACAAAGACTTGTCGCAACAACCGTCGTTTTACGACAGCGAAGGTTGAGTTCGATTGGACGTTGTGTGCCGTAAACCGTGTCGGTCAGAGAACGCATGGGACTGAAGTAGCACGGCGTGTGTGTGTGTGTGTGTGTGTGTTCATCTAACACGTGAGTAACATAGTTTACATGTTTTATACTTTGTTGTTGTTCGCGGTAACTGTCCATGTACACCACAGACGCGCGTCATTAATAGTGTAATAATATCTGCTGACCTGACGTCCGTTTTTTTAATGCTACGAGCTAACTAGCTACTGAAAAAGTACCCGAACGTTTAATACAAGTAGAAGCAGGGACAACACAACCTACAACTAATCCAAATAAAGTACATGCACGGCATTAAAATGTGGAATGAAATAGCTTGTTACCAGTAAAAGTATGAAAATAATGAATAGTGAGTTTCTCCAGAGTGTTAACTCAGTAATACCTGTGCCGTTACCGTGTAGACGGAGGTATTTACACGTTACACATGTTGTTTGAGGTCTGACTGTCTAATAGTGTCTCTTATTATAAGAACTTTGTGTTATTTGTGTTAAAAACCTCACCGTGCAGTCTCAGTTAAAAGCACATAACTGAAAGATGGAGTGGATTAAAAGAACTACATTTCCCTCTGAATTGTCAAACTCTCATTATTGTTATTAAATCTTTATTTAACCAAGGAAGGTCCCATTGAGATTAAAAATCTCCTTTTCAAGGGAGTCCTGGCCGAGACAGCAGCAGCACAAACTAAGAACAGGTCAAACCAAAACAGACACAAGACACACACACAATATTACAACACATAGTAGTCTAAAAATGCTAAAAGTACAATACAAGCCGTGAAATCAACAACATTAGCTAAAGCTACAACACCTCGATGATTCATTCTCTAGGTCTTTCAATATGGATTTAAAAGCATTCACAGAGATCAGATCTTTGAGTTTTAAAACATTCCAGTCAGAAGGTGCAGAGTATCCAAACGCCCTCTTCACTAGCTCAGTACGAACATTTGGAACAGATAAGATATAAAAGTCCCTTGAACGCAGCGAATATTGTCCATCACACTTTCTCGTAACGTGTGGATACACTGAAGAGAGAAATACCATCATGTAGTACTTGTACGTGATTACGTGTTCTTTTAACACTCACTGCTCTTTTAGGTTTTCAGATTCTACCTGTGTGTAATCTCAGTCTGCACATTTATGTCTTGTTTGCAGGTCTTTAATGTCTTAAACGTCACACATCTAAAGTCATTACATTGTCTAACATTGATATCTTTGTATGGGTTCTTAATCTATAATGCATAATCTTTCTGCTTTCTGAAGCCCAACATGATATGTATATACAATAATGATGTTCTGCAAATGTACGTGTTGGAAACAGTCTTGTTCTATATAAATCCAGCTCCCTTCGTACCAACATTCAGACAAAAACAAGTTAAACTTTCCTGCAAGTGTTCAGATATTTAAGTATAAGATACGTACATCAGTGAAAAATCACAATGTTTGATGATATTGTAATATTTTATTGCTGCAAACACTTTCAGCTTAAGTAGACTTGCTGCTCAGCCACTGTCGCAAAACTTTTTGTGTGTATATTTTAGGAGCCCAGATTTCTGATCACTTGTGTGTCTGTCTTTCTGCTCTGTTTCATGTTAGGATGGAGGCTAAATCCAAAAAACCCTTTTCCCCTAAAGGTGGAAAGAAGCTCACACAGAAAGGAAAAGGTAAGCTTTAGTCAGCATTAACCAGCCGTGTGTACCATACCTGTCAACGACGTCTGTCATTGACGTGTCTCGTTCTGTCCAGATTCCATAGGGACCAAACTTGGCGGAAAACCGGGCGGCAAACCAGGTGGTAAAAAGCCCTTCAAACCGTACAACAACACAGAGAGGAAGGGCAGACCGTGGAAGGGTGGAGATGGTGACAAGAAACAACAGAAATTTGCTTTCTCCAAAGCCGGGAACGGACCACAGAAGAGGAAACTGCCGCATTTTAAAGGGAAAAATGAAGAAGATGATGGTGAAGGTGAGAAACTGTCTGCTGCCAAGTGCTACATGTCACTTGATGCAAAACTTAAAGTAACAGCACACACGATTGGTTATTTAGATAGTAAGGATTCACAATATGGATTTCTTTTTAGCCAGTGGCAATAAGATAATTAATAATATTTCATCAGTTTCAATTTTTTGAATACTAAAGTTTACCTTTGTCTATTCTGAACACTGTGCACACTATCTGAAGACTGGCCAATCTAACTAAAGCAAAACAGTGACTCTGTATCTTTCATTGCTCTGCTATACACCTTTAGTGCCTGTTCTTCCACTGTCCACATTCAGCCTCAATCTTTTCTCAGTGATAATCACTGAAAAAACATATTTTTATTTCTGTGTGTGTGTGTGTGTGTGTGTGTGTGTGTGATCAGGTCCGGTGGCTAAAAAGACGAAGAAAGGTGAGTTTAAGCCGAAGTCGAAGGAGCTGTCGAAGGAGGATCTGAAGAAGAACAGACAGCAGAGGAAGAAAGACCTGAAGAACAACAGGCAACAGGCGGAGAGGAAGGACATGTTCCAGATCATCTGCCAGGCAAAACGAGTGTGGGGAGACCTCAGGAGGTACACACACACACTACAGAAAAAAATAGCTGAGTTTGGCAGGGAATACTAGTAGAGAATACAGTTGATGGCAGTGCTGTCCAAAGTTAGACTTTTTGCCGTTGTCCATGGCGGATACATAGCTTCCTCGCACAAGGAGCAAACATGGGCAGTCTAGAAAATTCCTGCCTGCTGCCTGCTCACTGACAGATGATGCTGTGTGTGTGTCAACAGGAAAAATTGTGACAATGACTTGAAGAAGAAACTGATGAAGGAGCTTCATGATTTGATCCGTGGGAAAATCAAACAAGTGAGTCTCTCTCTACCTTTTCATCCACTTACTGCAAACACAACACAAACTGAGTGTTACTGGAAAAAAGGTCAAACAATGTGTGACAGGTTCCTGTAGGTGGCGCTTTTTTGTTTTTAATCCTGCTGCCAACCAAAGTTAACAGCAGAGATTTAAGAACATGGAGCCCGAAATAAAAAGAAGTCTGATGTCTGAAGACTCCCACATTGTGGTGATGTTGATGTTAATGGTGCCTGACTGCTCTCCTACCTTCAGATGGCGTTTGCTCACGACTCTGTGCGAGTGCTGCAGTGTTTCATCCAGTTCGGCAGCCACGAGCAGAGACAGGAAACGTTTGAGGAGCTCAAAGGTGAGCAGAAGTTTGCTTTCTTCACCTGCTGCTTTTTTTTAACCGTCTGTGTATGTGTGTGTGTTTGTCTGTGAGTCCCATGTTTTACACTCGCGTGTGTTTAAGATGGCAGCTGTGCAAGCATCGCTGTGCTGGTTTCATAATTGGAGGTTTGAGCTGTGTAGAGTTGCTGTCTTACTTTCAGCTGATCTAGAAATGAAAGGATTGGATGAGTCTGAAAAGTAAATCTTAGAGCTGCAATGATATATTCGATCAGTTGACGCCTATTAAATGACATGAATCGCCAACTATTTTGATAAACGATTAATTGCTTTGAGTCATTTTTTTAAAGCCCAAATTCTGATTTTAACTTCTGAAATGTGAATATTTTCTGCCGTCTTTTGTCCTCTGTGACAGTAAACTGAATATCTTTGGGTTGTGGACAAAACAATTTTCTGTTATTTTGTGGAACAAATAACTAATCGATCAACAGATCAATCAATAATGAAAGTAATGGTTGGTTGCACATCCAGGTCACGTCATCAGCTGACCTGTAGTCCACTTCCTGTTTTTTTTTTGGTTTGTTTTGTACAGGAGCTAATTACCAAACATTAACTGTCTGTGCTTTGTTGTCTCTCACAGATGACGTGATCGGTTTATGTAAGTCGCAGTACGGCAGACACGTGGTGAAAAAGCTGCTGATGTACGGGTGAGTCAGCTCTGATTGGTTTCTTCTTCTTCTCTCTTTCAGCAGACGTCCAATCAGCAACTCACAAACTGCATGTTCAGCTCTCTTTTATTTATTAATTATTAAACATGCTTAGTAATTATTTATTAAGCATGTTTTATTCGATCAGGCTCTCAGGACTTGTTGATCTTTAGTTTGGTCCAGTCGTTTCAACAGTGTGTGTGTGTGTGGACATATTTCCTCCACAGGAACAAGGAGCTGGTGGCAGCTGTGATGCAAACATTTAAAGGTCACGTGAAGTCGATGCTTCGCCACGCCGCCGCCTCGTCCATCATCGAGTACGCCTACAACGACAAAGCCGTGCTCGCACAGAGGCTCATGCTCACTGAGGAGCTGTACGGGAACACCTTCACCGTCTGCAAGGTACACACACACACACACACACACACACACACGTCATGAGGCGACTCTCTCCCAGTGTTAAATATGGTGTGTGATGTGTGTGAAATATCTGACTGATAAACTGTGTACATTTGTGTGTGTGTGTGTGTGTGTGTGTGTGTGTGTGTGTGTGTGTGTGTGTTCAGTCGTCAGTGTGTAACACCATCGAGAAAGTTGCAGAGGGGAACCCGGACAAGCTGAACAACATCATCGACGAGATGAAGCAGATTCTCACACCCATGGCCCAGAAGTAAGACGAGAAGACAAAAAAACTTGAGTTTGATTATTCTTTTTTTTTTATAGTAGTAACTTAACAAACATAACTTATGAATAAATGTAAGAAGCTTTATTTTATTTTTATCTACTTTTATTCCTTTCATTTTCCAGTTTCCCTTCTAACTAATGAATATTAATTTTTTCATTCACTTTGATTGTATTTTATTACGTACATTTAACCCATGCTGCTGCTGTTATTGTTGTGTTTCAGAGAACAAGTTATCAAACACTCTCTGGTCCACAAAGTCTTTCTGGACTTCTTCCAGTTTGCGCCCGACAAACAGAGAACGGTGAGCAGCTCTTTGACCTCACATGATGCTCTGTAACTAGAACATATTTTTATCGCAGCACATTTCACCAGTAATGATCTTAAAGTTCCGTGTGGTGTGAAATGAAACAAAAGAAAGCAACAACATGAGCAGAAATGACATTATAAATATTCGAGCTTCAGGTTCATGAGTTCATTACGTGCCGGCTGTAACATGCTCCTTCTCTTTGTCTGTTTGTGAGCAGGAGATGATCGAGTCCATCAGAGAGTCGGTTGTCTACATGGCTCACACACACGATGGAGCACGAGTGGCAATGCACTGTCTGTGGCACGGGTCGGCCAAGGTGTGCACACACACACACACACACACACACACACACACACACACACACACACACACAGAACAGACAGGACACCTCTATAGCCATGTTTGGCTACAGAGACACACAGACTAGTATAACAACAATCTATTCACATTCAAGAAATATGAAACATACAAAGATACAAATATTCGGAATATAGAATGATCCAAAGGCACAAGTCAAGGATAGACACACTGTACTAACATGGAGAAAAGTGGAAAATGGAGACACACACTAGATACTACAGAGCCAAAGTGGTATGGCAGGTATGAGGTGTGGATAGTGTCTCACATAACCAATCATAGGCGGCATTTTAACAGTTTATCAGAGCCAGAAAGTTCTTGAATATTTACATCTCTGTATTACCTCTAAACATTTCACCTTTTAAATGCAGGAACCAAAAGCATTAAATGAAATAAATGTCTGGTGTCTTTGTTTTTCGTGTTTCAGGACAGAAAAGTCATCATCAAAACTATGAAGACGTACATGGTGAAGTTTGCCACGGTGAGTTCTCAGTGCTGCTCCATCATTCATTCATAGAACCAGGCTGTCAGGATTTTAGAAAAGATTTAACTCTGAGTGATGATCGTTTACCAGGAGAGAAGGTCTGAACTGAGGGTACCTGTTTATCTGGGAATGTTTCTGGGTTTGTGTTCAGATCAGAGGACATGTGTACAGACTTCATTAGTTAACTTGTTTTCAGATCATTTGAACTTGTGTGACTGACTGAATGTGTCCACAGGGGGAGTTTGGTTACCTGGTTCTTCTGGCCATGTTCGACTGTGTGGACGACACCAAGCTGGTCAAACAGGCCGTGCTCTCAGTAAGTCTGACGTCATAGGTCAAATACCTATTGAGAGTATTTAAACAGTAACTGCAGTTTTCCTAAAAATCAAACATGAGGATGATGAGTGGGTCATGATCATCAATTTGAAGATTTGTGAAAAGTGTCTAAGACTCGTCTATCCTGTGTCCCACCTGTTCAGGAGATCTTGACGTCTCTGGACGAAGTCATCGGTAATAAATACGGTAAAAAGGTTTTGTTGTACCTGCTGAGCCCCAGAGACCCTGCTCACCTGCTGCCGGAGATCATCAAGGTGCTGGAGCAAGGAGACGGAAACGCACACAGGTAACAGCTGTGTGTGTGTGTGTGTGTGTGTGTGTGTGTGTGTGTGTGTGTGTGTGTGTGTGTGTGTGTGTGTGTGTGTGTGTGTGTGTGTGTGGGAGTGTGTGTGTGTGTGTGTGTGTGTGTGTGTGTGGGAGTGTGTGTCTTGATTTAGTTGATCTTCCACAAAAATCCTGTTGTAGCTAAAAATAAAGGATTAATCGATGTCACAGTCAGTGAAAAGGTGAAGGAAGTACGATGTTTACTATACTGAATATGTGATGAAGTTTCAAGTTGATCTAATGAGAAATGAGTGAAACAAACGGCTGCCTGAGGGAACATCAGTTAAATCAATCAGTGATGTAAATGACGAGGAAGCTGTCAGGCTCAGAATGAACCACGGTGACGTCGCTCCTGTCTCCCTCTCATCAGTAAAAAGGACATGGCGCTTCGGAGGAAGGAGCTGCTAGAAGTCGTCTCCCCACCGCTGCTGGAGTATCTCCGTGACAACGCCGCCACCATGGTGACAGACAAGGCGACCAGCGTCACCGTCAGTGACATCTTGGCTTCGGCCTGCGGGGACCTGCAGCCCGCCATGACGGCCGTGGCTCAGCTGGCCAATCAGGAGTTGTTACCAGGAGGGATCAGCGGACAGGTACGGTGTGACGCTTTCTCACCGAGTTATATGAAGTTGATTTAAAGTCATAGAATAAAGTAAACAAGATTATGAATCTGATTTGAGGTCAGTTTCTTCTGAAGTGGTTGGTCGTCTCGTCTGAACTCGTTTTTTTTTTTTTCTGCTGCAGCTTCACATGGCCGAGCATCCAGCAGGACACCTGGTCCTGAAATGGCTCATAGAGCAGGACATGACACTGGCAGAGGCTGGCAAAGAAGGTAAACACACACACACACACACACACACACACACACACACAGAGAGGACTCTGTGTGATTAGGCTACAAAGTGCTAGCTGATGTTGTGGTCGTTTTGTCTTTACTAAGGTGTTTTACATGTTTGAGCTCATTTATTTCAGATTACAGCAACTTAAAATAACTGCTGTCCCTTTTCTAAAATCATTCCATCAGTTTTCCGGAGTTTACCAGAGTTCAGGAGATACATTAACTTGTAAAATGATTCATTGACCACACGAGGGCGCCAACTGCTCCCAAAAGTTTTGATTTATGGCCCAACCCATCAAATTGCATTGAAACCAGTGAAGTTTTTAAGACAAAGACAACAGAAAGTTTAAAAATCTGAATAACTTCAGTTTTTCTTGGTCCTCTCTCTTCGTCCCTGTTGATGTCGGCTTCACTCGCCCTCTCAGAGCGGTTCGGCAGGATACTGGTGGACACAGTGGGAACAGACAACCTGAAGAGCTGGATCAAAGTCAACCGAGGAGCCATGGTGCTCTGCAGGTCAGTGTACACACACTATTAAAACACAGAGCTCCAGTCAGGCTTTGAGGTAGAGGCACCTTTTTTCAATAATTAATCAAATCACCAACTTTACTGTCACACAAACACAGCAGAGGATTGTGGTTATGTTACAGCAGTCTGGTTGCTCAAAATTTAACCAGCAGATCTGATGTATGTAATTGTAATAGACAGCTTGTAGCTTCACTCCAGATAGAGGCTGCAGATGGAACAGAAACTTGCTGCCTTCATTTGGCTGTAAAGAGTCACCAGATTAAAGGAAACACCATCAGTGCAGGCTGCTAACTGTCTTAGATGACAGCTGATATGCATTACCCATTAATCTAATCTGCCAGGCTCAAAAAATCAAAATAAATATTTAGTTCTCTGCCTGTGTTCTTGTGTGCAGCCTCCTGAACAGCTGTGACAAGTCTGTGGCCGCTGAGGTGAAGACAGCGCTGGAGTCCATCAAGTCAGAGCTCAGCAGCATGAGCAACAACAAAGGAGCTGAAATCCTGCTGGAGAATCTGAACAAGTAGAGACGTTTTTTTTATTTTTATTTCAAACAAACCGGTGATGTCAAACGCATCACTTCCTGTGCAGCAGTCCTTTCTTTCTCCACAAAACGCCTACAAGACTGCGAGTGTGTGGAGCTGCAGATGGGAACGTTTTCAGGAAGTGGATTCAGCCTGGAACCTTCAGTCCCTGATGGAAAAATGGACGCGAGTTTGTGTGGAAGTGTTGACAGTTCTATGTGTTAATAATAAAATACAGTAAGTGTGTGGAGGACAAAGTGATGCTACGAGAAAACAGGTTAATGAAAACATGAACAGAAAACATAAATCCTCTAATTAATAACTTCATCAATAAAACACAACAAATGCCTTTCACATTAAAAGCTCACCTGGTAAAATAAGAACTGCGCTCTTTGAGTTGCTGAAAGCTTTTAAAGTGAAACATCTGCAGGAAGTGTTGAGTTTTAACGACCACGGCGTAATGCAGAATAAAAAACTGCTGAGTAAAATTTAACAGGATTACTGATATAAAACTAGTAAGACAACACGTAAACATGAAAGTGTTGAGCTCTCTGTATTGACGGCTAATTAAAATAGGAGCAGATCATAAACCAGAGACTTCTTACTAACATAAAATTTGAGAACAAAGGCCTGGTTCAAATAAAGGTCTGGCTCTCGTCGCAGTTGAGGTAAATAAAACTGAAAAAACTGTTTGAGGATTTATGGGATACAAACAAAGGAGCTTTACAGGGTCTGTTCGCCCAAATCACAACACATCGCCGTCCTCTTCGTGGTTTCTATCCATGCAGATGGTTTTCAGATTTCTGTCTGAGTCCCTGTTGGTCAACACAGAGACAGAAATCTCCAAATCAGTACAAATAAAACTAAAACCATCAGCATGGATACAACCCGAAGGTAAACGTTTGGTTATTTGAGTGAACTGGTTCAGTCAGTCCTGACTTTGTTCCATCCTGCTTCAGATTTTTTTGTAAGATTTTGTATCTTGTGAGAGATAATTGTATCTGCTAAGAAGAATAAAGATTATTACGAGGACTTTATTGTATCTCATACTTTTTCAAACTGCTTCAGCAGTTTCTCAGTAATCTGTTAAGTGAGAACTAACAACATCCTGTGTTTGACAGTGATGACTTTGTGTGATCAGTTCAGCCTGTGTGAAAAATAAGAGCTGCACAGCTTTATGATGACATGATAAAGAGACATAGGTTTATTATTAGAGAGAGAGAGAGAGTGACGCGTGGGGCAGATAAACAGATCATCCAGATGTCGACTCTTTAACTTATGATTTCTATCAGGCGTAGATTACTTGTGAGCTTTAGAGACTAATGGATCGAGTATGGATGGAGGTACAGACAGCTTTAGTAGAGATGTAAGTAGATTTACTTACCTTCGTCCCAATGCATGCTGGGATAGGTTTAACGGAATAAACATGTATAGGGGACGGACGGACGGATGGATGGATGGACGGATAATTAAATGTCCCTCAAAGAAAAATACATTCTTGACCTTGGATCGGAGGTCCAGGCAGTTTGACCTACATGACTTCTACCATATCTATCCTCGTCCCAGCATCTAATGGGCTGTTACAGAGTGTCACAGGTTTGAAAATCTACAATGTGGCTCACAGCAGGCGGGCAGTCCTCAGCTGAACGACGTCCTCGCAGCATTCGGCCAACCTCTTCGCGGCCCTCTTGGCAAAGTGCACCTTCCCGCGGGCCTTGGCGACAGCGGTGTACTCGTGGGACTTGAGCGTGGTGTAATAGTCGGAGAACTTGTTGTAGAGGATGGAGATGGGCATGCCGTTGAGGATGACGCCAAAGGAGATGCAGGCGAAGGCGAAGAGACGGCCCAGGTTGGTCTCGGGGAACATGTCGCCGTAGCCCACTGTGGAAATGCTCACCTGAAGGATAAAAACCAGAAAATAGCAAATATAAAGAATGAACAATCAGACATAGACTCATGGTACTCAAACATAGGGAAGTATTTACTAACTTATTTATCTGCTTTTCAAACTAATTTTTTTACTTACACACAGAGGTTCCTGAAAGGATCGTTAAAAACAACAGGCTAAAAACAAAAAGTTCTAATATCATATCACATATTTCAAGTTATTTCTGGCTGACATTTTTTCAGCAAAAGTCATTCAGTGCATTTACAATCTGTAATTAACTCTCTACATTGTACTTTTCATTGTTGGTGGCGGAGTCCGCCATTCCTCTGCTGGATTCAAATTTCCTATCCATGTAAGAGGGATCCACAGGAGACAATGTATCACTGTGTGTATGTACAGCTGTATTACAGAAACATGGGGTGAAGCAGTCACAGGAAACAATGTAATCTGTATTTTATAACAGTGTAGGTGTTTAAGGAGGGCGTTCTACCTACAGAATTCTGGAATCTGTATCATCGACATATCAACACGTCAGATACATTTTTCCAGAGATGGTTTCTGTTCTTATCAGGCTGATGTATGTTCAAGTGTTCATTTTTCTGATAAGTTAACGAGTCATTTGGTGTCATACAAAGTAGGTTTCATATCATGATTGACAGCTGTGCCTTGCTTTCAATAGACCATTTTGGCACGAAATAGGGTATACACATCTGTTACCAATGATACTAGGTAAAGTTTTCATTCCATTCAGGTCAGACAGAGTCAGGGTGCTGCTGTGGTGCACGCTGGCTAAGTAAAAAGAAACTGAACCTTAAATAGTATCAATGGAAACACCTGACCTACTATTTCATGTCAGAATGGCTGCTGTGAGTCAGCAGGTGTGCAGGCTGAACTTAAATACCACTGCACCAACCCCAATCACTGTTGCGTACATTCATCACCAGCACAAGATGGCAGTGGCCTAATTTTGGCTTAATTTTTGCACAGTGCGAGATAGAAAGGAAGTTGACAGACAGCTTGTTTGAGTACACGTTCATGCATTTGTCCACTCACAGCGGCCCACCACCATGCCTGCGGCATGGAGGTGAAGTTGGTGTTGTACACGTCGTGCTCCACAGTGTACACCATGGCTGAAAACATGAAGATTCCCATGCCGATGAAGAGCAGTAAACAGCCCACCTGCACACACAAACATTCATAATTCTAATATGTATTTGTACATTCCTGTAACTGGCTTATTTGAAGTTGTAGGTGCGGCCAGACCTGCTGGTAGCACTGTCTCAGTGTGAAGCCGAAGGCTCTGAGGCCTGTGGAGTGACGAGCCAGCTTCAAGATCCTGAAGATTCGCATCAGACGCATGATCCTCAGAACCTGACCCACCTACAGAGAAAAACAAGAATAAATATGAGAGACACATCTAATAATCTCGTCATCATATCTCCCATCAGCCCCTTCTCTTACCTTTCCGACACGCCCCACAGTCTCAATGTCTCCCGAGTGTAGGTGCATGTCCTCGTCTTCGAAGCACTCCAGGATCATCTGCAGGTAGTGCGGCAGGATGGTGATCAGGTCGACGGTGTTCAACATGCTGCGTCCGAAGCACTTGAGGTCGGGGGTGGACACCAGGCGCAGCAGGTACTCCAGGGTGAAGAAGGCGATGCATAATGTCTCCACGTACTCGCCGTAGAATCTGCCGCTGAGCTGACCCGACGCCGTCTGGAAAAGAAAATAATCTAAAATAGTTCTGTTTGTTTGAAATCTTATTACTGTGTTCAAATATATTGACTCAGTATGCTTCTTTCCCAATGACATTGAAGGACCATTGAGTGTTTGTGCATGATTCTGCCTATTAATAGTTTGTCAAGAGTACTTGATACTGCCAAAACAGCCCTGACCCATCGAGGCATGTACTGCACTAGACCTCTGAAGGTGTGCTGTGGTTTCTGGCACCAAGACGTTAGCAGCAGATCCTCGCACAAATGCGTGACTGGATTTAGATCTGGGGAATCTGGAGTCCAAGTCAACGCCTTGACCTTGTTCCTCAAACCATTCCTGAACCATCTTTCCTTTGTGCCATGGCACATTATGCTACCGTTTCCATTGTCTGCAACAATGCTTAGACAGATGGTACATGTCAAGGTAACATCTTCATGAAGGCAGGACTCAAGGTTCCACAGCAGAACATTGCCCAAAGCATCACACTGTCTCCACCAGCTTCTTCCCGTAGTGCATCGTGGTGCCATAAGTGATGCACACACTGGCAGCCAGCCACGTGTGCCATCAGACCAGACCACTCTCTTCCATTGCTCTGTGGTCCAGTTTTGATGGTCACGTGCCCGTTGTTGATGCCTTCAGCAGTGAATAGGGGTCAGCATGGGTACACTGACTGGTTTGTGGCTATGCAGCTCCATATGTTACTAAGTGTGACGCACTGGGTGTTCTGACACATTTCTATCAGAACCAGCAGTAACTTTTTCAGCAGTTTGAGCTGCAGTAGTTTGTCTGTTGGAACTTTCACTCCTCACGTGCATAAATGAGCCTTGACCACCCATGACCCTCTCGCTGGTTCACTGCTTTCCTTCCTTCTATCACATCAATTTTGAAGACAAAATGTTCTTGTGCTACCTAATATATCCCGCCCACTGACAGGTGCTATAATGATGACATAATTAGTGTTATCCACTTCACCTGTCAGTGGTCAGAATGTTCGGGCTGATCTGTGTACTCAAAGTACACACACCTTGTACTGCATCTCCTCCACAGTGTTAAGCGTCATGGCGACCAGCGAGACCAGCACAAAGATGGACGAGGCGACCCCCATCAGCTTGGCAGTGACCGAGGAGAACGGCTTCTCCATCAGGTTCCAGATCTTTTTTCGGGTCGGCCCGAAGGCCATGCCATGGAACAACGCCTCGTTCTCCTCCATCTCCACCTGGAGCACAGGGGACAGAAAGATGTCCCAGTAACAGATGTAATATGTAACTTTTATAACAGAACACCCATAAAGTGTGAAACAAAACAGTAATTCATAAAAACTAAATATATATGTCTAGATCATAAAACAAAACTGAACTAAATGTCAGGAATACACAACAGGGAAGAAACTGGCATGACAAACTGCTTCGGAGTGGGACCTCTGTGATGGAAACATCTGTCCAAATCTGTGCCAAGAAAAAGCTTATTCTCCACCCTCCATCTGTCAAGACGGCGGAGCGGAGCGGTGGTTTGTAATGTAGGTCAGACAGACTCAGAGTCTGCCAGCAGATTACGAACAAATTCCCACAGGTGAAAATAAAAAAAACACATAAAGCGCTTCACTGGTTCAACCAATGAACCAATGAGGTGATGACTTCTTGACATTTTCATTTTAAACATATGAAGCCTGGAGGGAAGAAAAGCAATAATCAGTGCCACAAAATACTAATTCATTATAAAGTTCACAAAGATTATTGAGTACCAATGAAAAGTGCCTCCAGTGTGTCCTGTAGATTATCCAGAGTAACTGGAACTGACTGATTCAGAGATGTGGAACCAAGAAAGTCTCCAGAGCTACATGTACAGGACACACAACCCACCTCTGCTATCAGCTGTCTCTGTATTTTCAGCTGCTCGTTCAGCTCGTCCTGCCTCTCTTCGAAGGAGATGCGGCAGCAACGTTGACTGTTTTTGATCCTGACGCCCCAGTAGTTTATCTCCTCCAGGAAGTTACGAGGACACAGTTCGTCTTTAATGCACAGCACTCCAGTTCTGATGGAGAGGACGGAGACAGGAGAACAGACTTTCTCTCAGTTCTCTCAATGTACTTTCTTGAATAACTCTATTTGTATACGTGTTTGTGTTTCACCTGTAAAAGTTGAAGATGTTGTGGAAGACTTTAGGGTCCCGGTCAAAGAAGAACTCGTTGCTCTGGACGATGTAGTCGTCACACAGGTCCAGCTTCCTGCTGTGGTCGCTGTAAATGGCCAACCGGCCGATCCTTGTCTTTGGATACCTGACAGCTAACCTGTAGGGCAAGTGGTACACCTGCAGAAGAGAGTACAGTGAAACATATTATAGTGGACAAAGAATTTAAATGAACACTAGAACGTTTGCCTTTGATTAAAATGCTGATTTAGGGTGAAAAACATTTAATAACTGACCAGCGCAGAATACAGCTGTCTGTTCAGATGTCATCAACCAGCTCAAACTACAGAATTACATTCAAACTTGTCTCCAGTTCATAAAAATCTAATTATATTTTGATATCCTTGTGATCAAAGCTACAAACAAACAGATCGTTTAATTATGCATTGATCTCGTGATAGTTTGTTCTATTAATAAAGTCATTTTAATTTACAAAACAAAGTGAAAAATGATATAAAGCAGAGAAAAGCTGCAAATGTCCACATTTTGAAGACTGGATCAATTTTTAATATTTTTACTTGATGAATATGTCACACACAACTGCCAATTACAGTAGCTATTTTTTTCTTTGCCTGTCGGAGGCAAAATCCACATATCGCCACCTACAGGCAAGTATATCGAGTTGCTGTTACTTTGTTTTCCTACAGGTGGTGCTGGTGTAGCAGGTGTAGGACTGTTAATGACAATGCCTGAACAGCTCCACCTGGTAAAGAGTCTACAGCCTGTTAAAGTTTGATGAGGTGTTTCACATCTATTAATAAAAAAGGTGGTATCCATCTGGTTTTCTTTGTAAAGCAGGATGTTTGTGGTAGATGTTGAGTAGTTACCGTTCCTCCAACGTTGATGTTGAGAACAAAGTGTTTGGTTGGAGAGAGCAGCAGACGGGAGGGAGACACCGGCAATCGATCCTCCTCCTCTTCCTTTTCATACTCGGCATAAATATCATAGATGTCTCTGCCCAGATCCTTCACAAACAACACAGAAACTTTATTTTGGGAAATTCAGAAGTTTAAAATAATAGTTCCACGCACCATCTTTAAAATCTTTAGAAACATGAAGCTTGATCCAAACAGCTGATTTGCAGCGTGATACAGAGGACAGTGCAGTTGGAAGTTTTACGTTTAGTGCCAAAAAACATTTTTAACAAAGCACACAGTTAAACAGATATTTTTTTTTTTTAGGTGGGCCTCTTTTATGTTATTAAAACTGATTTTATGTGTGATTCTGCTGACCCTGTCCACAACAGTGCATAGCTCTGCTTCTGTTCCAGGATCCCTGACTGCTTCTCCAGTCTGGAGGTGACCTGACCACCTAACACAGACTATACTAAGTTCATCATACAACCCCACTTCAAGTAACCTGTATTTAAGGTGAACCAGACAACATAAAGAAATTACCAAACTAAGCAGAACAGCTGAGATAAACTGGGAATATGTCAATAACTGGGTATGAAATAGAAACATTCTGACAAATATGATAAAGAAAAAGAGAGAAAACCAGAGAAAAGTCTCTAAGAAATTCAAATTTGGAGTGTTCAAATCTGTGATATTTACTCTGAGATTTAAAAACAAAATCCTGCAAGAGCAGAGGAACTTAGAGAAAGACTACAACAACAAAAAAAAAACACATGAAGTGTGAATAAATCAAGAGTCTGACCTGCATGGAGCTCCATGGCTTAACAAAGGTGAAGTCCAAGTAGTCATCCGGTTCTTTGACTTCTTGCGTCCGGCTGCCGGGCTTGTAGCTGGGGAACAAACTCCGGCTACGGACTCTGAGTCTGGTCAACATTGTCACCGCTGAACATGTTTGTGACCTAAAAATAATTAACCTGCAGGAACAAACATCCTGGCAACTAACACCATCTACCACTCAAACACACACAGCCGACATCTTGTGACACACAAACATACATGACGAGAGTATGAATGAGTAAACATACATGCAAGGATGGAAAATGAAGAATTTTCACACAGATTCAGATCAGGTCAGCATACACACAGCTGACACACACAGAGTAATGAGGTGGGAAGTGACTCTCATCATCTAATGCAGCTGACTGAGATGATCTGGGTGCTTAAAGTTTTAAATACCATTATCCTCTTATGCGTCTCTTGATCTCTCTCTCTCTCCTCCCACTGACTCCAACATCTCCTAACTTTAAAAATCAGACATCATAAATAAAGTCAGAGTACTGTAAGGCTGTACGTGGGCAGAGTGCTGCTTTGAGCTAAATTGTGCCAACATAGACAATGTTATAATGCTCCCTATTCAACATTTTAGCTGATTTACACTACAGAGTACAGTTTGATGGGAATGTATTGGCAAAGTTGACTTCATGATGGTACTGCATGCAAAATAACCTAATTGGGAACATCTGTATAAAATTTCATGTCATATTATGTTACAGCTTCTGTCACCTCTCCTATGTGTAACCTTTCTTGCAGTGTATGTTGTGTATGTTAAGTTAGGTTAGCATACACGTTGGCAAGCTTGAGAAGAACCAGCCGCCACGATTTTAGGTTGTCCAAACTTAAAAAACGTAGTCCCACAAATTGCATTTTTCAGATTGAAGGACCGGACCAGGTAACACTCTGTTCACCTCACCAGCAGGAACCAGTCAGGATCAGGAGACTACATGCCCAGCTGAGATACAATAAACAAGAAATGGTCATACATGGAAGCATCAGCTGAAACTGTACACATTATCCTTTTGTCAATTTCAGTCCAGGATGAGGTGGACTGACTGCTAGAACCATTATGTCTATAAAGTTTAGTAACTGCAAGGTGTCAATGAGAACATTTTCACAGAACCTTTGATAAAGTATTCCATCAGCTGTTAATTTCAGTTTATACATATTAAAGAAGGGATTTGTTTGATTATCAAGTTATGTTTAATTCCTTTAGGTTTGAGGTTAATTAGTGTTGGTTGAGTGCACAGGTTTGTACTTTTTCAAACATGAATAATGTAATCATTTGCAAGTTACAAATTTACAGAGACTGTGTTGAAATCATTTGCATTTTCCCCATAATGAACAGACTATCTGCATATTGTTTATGTAAAACAATACTGTAAAACTAGCAATGCACCTGATGTGAAATATATTTAGGTATAGTTTGTTTCATTTATTTTAATATAATTTAATGCTGTCAGTGTGAAAAATGCTGAATATTTTTGTATTTTAAAATATAAATATGCAGCCTGCCCCAGAGTCTTATTTGTATTTTAGACCTTCACATCTGCCTTAATCCAAGTGTGTGTGTGTTTGTCCACTTTGTCCCACTGATAACTGAAGCAGTCAGATAGGTGGAGATTAATCTTCGCTGCAGTTAAACGGGGATAATGAATGGACGGAGCCGGAATGGTTCCAAATAAAAACCGACTTAGCGGCCCTCCTACCATCGCAACCCACTTTCTTAACTTTGCAAACACCTGTTCCTCCCTCAGCTTATGTGATCCGGCCGTGACGAGTCAGGAGCAGTGATTTGTTTTTAGTTGTTGCAGAGATTAAACTGCGTGCTGGATCCACAGAGGACGTAAAGGTTTCATGCTTTCTTTCTCCCTCTGTCTGCTACTTGGAACAGATGGACAGACTTGTTTAAAATTGCCTTCTGACCTTTGAGTCGTCCTTTTCTGGTCCTGTCTTCTAGATTTAAATTAACAGTTTGTTGTCAAAATTAATTCCTGACCTGAGTAGTTTGAAAAGAATATTCCTAAATCAACCACACTTTGTCTCTGGGTCATGCCAAGTCAACAGGCTAAAGTCCAAGTCAAATTACTGGAGTCATAATTGTGTTTTGTCAAGTTAAGTTACAAGATTTCCTTGAAGAGAAGCACTAACAAAATGTCACCACACTGAAGATCTAAAGCAGCAAAACAAATGACACTATATGAACAAAATGTGGACACCTGAACACTCACATTATTTTTCTTCTGGTATAACTGAGCCAGCTTCTTTATGGCTTTGTGTCACCAGGCTGCAGGAGGTTTCAGACATAAGAGCATCAGTGAGTTCCAACGCTGATCAGGTCTGGCGTTCCAGTTCATACCAGAGGTGTTGGACAAGTCAAGCTCTTCAACACCAAACTGAGAAAACATTTCTTTCTGGACCTGGCTTTGTGTATGGGTGGAAAGTACATTTACTCAAGTACTTTGAGGCACTTTCATTGATCCTGAGTAACTCCACTACATTTATCTGATAGCTGTAGTCACTAGCTAACGACAGCTGTAGTTAATTGACAGATTTTACATAGATAAGCTAAGCCAACACATTTTTAAATATTAAATTAGTTCTCAAACATGTTTTGCTTGCAGTGTTTTGTCATGTTTCAGAGGTCATCCACACAGACCTCAGGTTTATAATGTGACTCTTTGGAGGGGGCTTTACCCATAGGTTGGGAACCACTGATGAAACTACCTGCTGATAGATAAAAGTACATCAAACCAACTCCACCAGTGAAATACTACTTCAATATCCATGCAGTCTAATAATGTAATAATGTCCTACTACTACTACTACTACTACTACTACTACTACTACTACTACTAATAACAATACCAGCCACAAGAGCTCCATCTGGCAGAAAGTTATTTTAGATTGTTTTAGTACTTTTGTATTTTTACTTCGTAAAAAGTTCTCAGTACTTGTTTTACAACTGGAATGCAGCCCCTGACCACACACAGAAACACACACCCACCCACGATAGAAAGACAGTAGGCCGTATTTTGAACAACGTTGTGGATTAGGTTTTAATTGGAGTGATTTGCAAATCAGTTTCTTCACAGATACAGAGCTTGTAAGTCTTAATAGTGTTCCCCCTCACTGTACAAGGCTAGAAAAATTTCACAGCAACAGCACACAAACATACAAAATAGTTTTACCAAATTCAGTTTGTTTTTGTGTTTTTTTTGTCCTTTTTTCAGATTTTTCTTTCTTGTTAAATACATCTGATCTCTAACCCTGGTACGATGCCCAACCATTAGCAAAAAATTGATTTCAAGTCAAATGTATACAATCTTATTTACACAAGGAGCATTTGATCAAAGTGCATTGAAGAGAGTCCTGATTGACCGTCATGTCTTTGAGGGATGATGGGTAAATATATACAATGTTTACAAATGCTGTAACCGTGGTGATCCTTACACAGCTTTGATAATAATATTAATAACAATAATAATAATAATAATAATAATAATAATAATAATAACACTGAGTGAGATAACAGCTTGTAAGAATGCATTCCCGGAGGTACCGTTGGGAAGAAATCAGAAAAATAAAAATCAACAAACAAAAGAAAACTTACATCTTAGATATTACTGCCCAAACCAGGATGGTACATAAATATTCACACGTCTGAGCCTGTTGGATCAAAGGCGGAAAGAAAGAAAGAAAGTTTGGACCAAGTTCCCCCGTGAACGCCTCGTTCTTAAATAACCCTCGACCTCTCGTCACTCTGGGTACGGTCAGGAAGGAGTCTCTCGCTGTCGGACGCTGACAGCTCAGATCCAGTTTAAATCCTGTCCAGCAGAGTCCATCTGTTTGGCAAGAGAAACACTGAACGTCTTCTTGTCAGCGTTCCGATTCAGTTTGAATGCAGAAACCCCGTAAGAGACGATCAAATTATGAAAATTCACCATGTTTCTCTCATCTGTTGTGAAAAGATGGTGTCAGGAAGCCGTCTGATGCCCAAAAATAATAAGACCAAAAGAAAAGGAAATCCTTGAACACTTTGGACGCACCGAGTGAAAACAGTTATGACACAGAATTCATCGTAGTATTCACATAATAAATAACATTTCTTCCGGTCATCCTCTCCACAGATGATGACATAATGCACTTCAGAAGGCATGTGGTCGTACTGTAAGGGCTGCTGTTGCTACGGACAACCGGCATCGGCATGGGAATGAGGAGGCGCCATGCAACGCTGCGGGTCGCCGTAAAAAACCAAGACGATCATGATAAATCGTCTTCTGTGCTCACTATCGAAATCTGGAGACAGACAAGGGGAGAGAGGGAGACAGGGGGGAGGGAGGGAGGGAGGGAGAGAGAGAGAGAGAGAGAGAGAGAGAGAGAGAGAGAGAGAAATTATTTAATGAAATGTTTCATTTGTTTATTTGTTCTGTCCTAGAGTTGAGTTAAGATTGAAGCAGCAGGGGGTCAGAGAAAACAGCTATACATGCCTTTAAAGTCTGTGTAAAGTAAGAATAAATATGTTCTGAGTTTGTCAGACCAAAGAAGCCAAATTTGAATGGTTTAAAATATCAACAAGTTTATGAAATTAGGCGTCAAAATCAGGTAAAAATGAATTCTCAGCTCCAGGACTGGCCCCCTGAATGTGCTGAAGCCACGCCCACTTGTGGGAGCAGTTAAGTAGCCATTTTGAAGCGACTGAAACGTGTCAGATGAGTTCAGAAAATGACATGACTAACTTTGAAACACTCTGAGTGAGATGAATTCATCTCTATCTCTCTGCTAGAGGTGCAGGGGTATGCTCAGGGTGGCCTCAGCGTGTCATCGAGCCACCCTTTAAGGACCGCCCACAAAATCCTGGACTGAAAACTGGTGAAAAACTGTTTGAACCTCTAATTCCACATTTCAGTAATATATCGTTCAAAGTCTTTTCACATGTTTTCAGCAACTATTTTCCAACATATTTAATTTGTTTTGAAAGAAATTTCAGAATTGCCTTTACACAGACTTTAAAGTTCAATAATTGAAATGTTGCATCTAGTTTTCAAAAAAAGGGAGGAGTAAAAATGATGAATTTGTTCATCTTAGCGATGTGTGCTGCATCTAATTTGCTCTTTTTGCCTTTTCCCCGTTTGAACGGAGACATCTGCTGCTGCTGTGAGGGTGACGGCAGAGGTTTGTGTCCATCTTGTGGCTCTGGCCGGGCTTACGTTAATCTGTTTAATCTGTGTACGGAGAGATGTGCTCTGTGGATGGCCAACACTGCACTAAGGATTACTGAAGGCCACGAGGGTCAGGGTGAGAGTAGAGGTCATGCTGTCTCCATCCTCTGTCAGGATCAAATTATTCAAGCTGCACCGGATTTGTTTTTTTATTGTTAGCACAGCAAGTTCCACTTATGATTAAAGAGAGCTTGGCAGGATTTCAGGGCTTTAAAGGTGCTGAGTGTAGCATGAGTGTGTGTGTCTGTTTGACCCTTATTACCCAAGATGCCCCATGCTCAGAGGTTGCTTACTCACCGCGGGGTAGGTGTGTCCCACGTTGGCGCCGTGCCGGGTGATGTCGATGTTGAGGTCTTCTTCTGTGGTCTTCAGGTAGACGGGGTTGTCAAAGTTCATGCTCTTCTGGTTCTTCAGCTGCCAGTTTCTCCACATCAGGTAGCCGCCAGCTGCCGCCATCGCCAGCAGCACTGAGCAGAGAGACACGTGTTAGTGGGAAAAATAACTACCATCAGTCTTCATGTGTAGGATTTCCACTCACAGACAGGCAGTATGGCCCAGGCAGCAGCAGACCCTCTGGCTGTGGAGTCCACCTGGATCGACGTGCTCACGTTGGCTTCTGAAAGACCAAACAAACCACGGGTCCACACTTTAACACACACTGCCAACGACACATAACTGCTGTTCTTTAAGACCTCTCATTCAGTTTGAGAAAGCACACGCACTTCAACATGTTGAAAAGGAGGAAAGTTTAGTCAGATGTTGTGACAGACACATGCTACATATTAAAGATGGTGGCTACTATGTGAGTATTGCTACTGATGTGTTGATCTAAACTGTGAGGAGACGTCCCTATGGAGGGACGCTGGGAAACGAGATAGAAGATTCCTATTGTTATATCGAGTTTTGGCTTTTTGCTCCTCAACATTGCAGCAACAATCAGATCCATATGACCCAGCTGCTGTTTAAATGCTTTTCTTTATCAAACAAACACAATCATAACATTGAAAAGTTAATCTGCCACAAGCAAATTTCAGTGAGAACAGATGCTCACATGTTCATGACATTGCAAAAGTTGACCAAGTTAGCTGATTGATCCATTCAGAAAACAAACATTTCACAAGGTGTTGGCTTGTCATGTTACAAATCACCATCAGGATGGAGTTACAAACCAATTTCCAAAAAACATAGATAAAAGGAAACAAAATGTGAAGCTGGCATCATTACACAGCATGTCAACTTTTTTGGGAAATTGGGTATTACTGCATCTTTTTGATCAGTTTATTGCAGCAAAATCTCTTCATATTCAAACCTCTAACATCAACAGAGTTTAGCATCAGTTACATGCACGAATAAACGCCAATGATGCTGCAGTCATAATGGAACCGCTTGGCATTATTATTATGAGAGTTTGGACAGATAACTATACAGTTAGACATGTAATAAACCTGGCAATGTCCTCAAAAACGTAAATGATCTTGAACAGCATCGTCACATCGAGGGTGTGAGGAGGTGAACTGTTGTCCCCAATTACACACAGCTCCTCTACAACTTAAATGGAGGACAAAGAAAAAGTTTGTAATGCCTGCTGTACTAACTTTTTCTTTTGTGCATTTGCACTGCATCAATGCCAGAAGTGTTTGGCTAATAAAAAAAATAAAAATAAATAAAAAAAAAGTGAAAAATGTTTGTAAATGTTTTGGTATGAAAACGGCCTTGGGTAAATCTTTCTAAAGATAGGTGTTAAACTTTGTTCCAGCACTGTGTAAAGAACTGTTTGATTCTTCCCCCTGGGTCAACATTATCCAGTCTCAGGGTGTTCGTGCAGCGGGCCGGAGTGTTTTGGTGTCAGCGACGGGTGAGTGACATGACTGGCAAACAGCTCGGCTGAAAGCAGCGACGGAGACTTCAGGACAAAGAGACAAAAACCAGGGTCTGTTAACTCGACTTCTTCCTGCCAGTCGGTCTGCTCTGCTGCCAAATGACTTGGTAATGTCGTCAACATGCACAGAGCAGCTCAGTGGCCAAACAAACAAGAAAAAACTAAAGTACTACATCAATTAATCTACCCAGCTACTGACATTTTAATAGGCTAATTCAAAATTTCATCTCTTGAAAGGTAAACTATTTTAAAATCCTCCTGGATACCGTGCAACGCATTTTAAAATTGACTCAGTTTTTCTTACTGTCAACAAACTCATGTCTCTAAATTTCTACTTTCCCTACTCTGTGTGTGTTTATGTGTGTGTTGGTCTCAGCAGATTGTTTCTAACTGAAAATGTAAATCTTAAGAAAAGATTAATTTCCTCAAACAGCTGGCCACGTATAGTTTTTAATCAAATTTTTTCCTCAAACAGGAGGGACATTTTTTAGCTGCATTAATCCACATTTGGTGCTCTAGTGAGTATTTGGGGCAGCAGGACAGTGTGTGTGTGTGTGTGTGAGAGAGAGTGAGAGAGAGAGAGAGAGAGAGAGAGAGAGAGAGAGAGAGAGAAAAACTACAGTGTGTGTTCATGGTAATAAAGGAACATGTCAGATAGTGACAGTGTGGCTCATTGGTGTGTTTATTTATGGCTCAGAGGAAGAAGATATGCTTTGAATGTATTGTATTGTGCCTGTGTGAATCATTGTTGGTTTTGGTCCTCTCATGGGATTTGTTTGCAATGAGAAACATGCAGAATGTTATAAGACTTGTCCTTTAAGTGTTAACTTAACTGCTTCTTCATACAGTACATTGCAGACACTAATCCTGGGCTGGATTTTAAGTAAGTACTTATTAATCTAAAAGAAAACACGAGTTAGAAAATGATGCTGGTGTCTGCTTCTTTTCTTGCACAAATGTTTCTTGAAGATGTGTGAAGGATTTGAGTTGCATTCCTTGTGTGTGCAGTAATACACTAACTTTAACCCTAAGTGGGACTTGAATAGCTTGGTGGATTCAGTTATTTTGAGGCATGTCCTTGTTTCTGCCACTAGGTGGTGCTCCTGAGCTGTGCTGGTGTGGCGTTTAATGCTCAACTGTGGTTTGATACCCTGCTAATGCGAACAGAACATAGAAATGCTCAACACGCTGTGCCTGCATCACATGTCCAGCAGGGGAAAGTGAGTGGACTGCTTTTACCAACATTGTGGCTTAAACACAAACTCAAGGGTCAAACTAACTGAATAAAAGTCATGAGAACAAGTGCTGTAATTAGAAACAAACACGAACTCATTAGCAAACTGTCGGTGCTCATGTCGTTGATTAGAGTCCCTGTTTGTGAAACTCATTCAGCAGCTGCATTTTTCAGAGGATCAGGACAAAGTTAGTGAGCAAACATACAAGTTTACATTTTAAACCTTGTGAGTTGGAAATGTTTACAGGACTTAATGTGGCCAAATCCACATACAGCTGAAGTCAAGCCAGAAATCTGACCCAAGAAAGACAAAGCACATGCACAGGTTTACGCCAAAACTGAAGGAACAAGAATCAATAAGAAGACTGGTAGAAGACTCGCTGATTAGATCTGAGTCTCACATCACAGCAGGTGGAAAACACTGAGGTGGATTCACAACTCTAGACAAAGAATTTGTCAGCTGAGAGAAATTATTCAGAGCTACGATCACAGCACAAAAAGCCTGTGTTCATCCCATCTGTGTACAGATTAAACATGAATTGTGTTCAATGAGAAACAAGAAAGGAGCGGCAGGTTTTCAAGAGTCAACAGCTGAAGAAGACATTATATACCCAAACACTGATTTATTAATAAAAAACGAGTTAAAGATTAAAGCTGAGAGTGCAGACCAGGAGACAGCTGAGATTCAATCACTTGACCATGTGTTAGAAATTAAATTTAAGAGACAGTTATCTGAACTGCAGTCCAGATATCTGAATCGGCGTCATAACCCAATAAGAAAACACCAAAGCACAGAGAGAAGCCAGTGTTACAGATACAGCTAGACAGGAAAGAGACAATCATCCCAGAATGTTAAAAATGTCCATACGGCACCGCAGACACAAGAACTGGTTTCAGCATTTAGCAGATTGTCAAAAAGGAAACTGCAACAGGCTGCAGACGAGAGAAAGATTTTCCCAGTTTAATAACTAAAATGGAAAAACACCTCCTGAATCCATAGTCAAGGAGGAGAACAGTCAGTGTTATTTCATTTTTGATCAAAGCCCAACACGCTTTAAAGCAAGTCACCGTCCCCAGCAGCGCAGGCGACAGCTGATGATTTTACCTGAGGGTGGCTGTATTAGAGCTTTCTCATCATCCTTTGAGGGACCTTTGGTAGAAGGTTCTGTCACAGAGAGAGTAAGGAGTCATGCTTTTGACAACAGAAACTGAAAAAAACAAAAACATCAGGCCATAGAAGTTGTCCTATTTTTATGCTGCATACATGTAAGTAGGCCTTCTTTGAAAATAGATCAGATCTCAGGAGACTAAACTAGTAAATAAACGCTCGACACATGAAAGTGGGAGAAAGAGGACGTGCCGTCACCAAGCTGAGATACTAGACACAACAGGCATCACGCCATCTACGATGTAGACCACAGCAGCAGTACATCTTTACAATCAAGACAATTTCATGCTGTGACAGCGGCAGTAAACATTCAAGCCAGATGCACACAAAAGAGAGGGGACGACATTCAGAAGCACTTTAACAGGTTTAAAGCTACATTATGCACAGTGAACAGCATCGATCAGGAAGTCCCTATCAGCATCTGTACAAGCAGGACAGACAGCTGCAGCAACAATAAAATCCTTACAGGCTCATCAATACAGCCTTGATTAGCAGCAGCAGAGTGTTGCTGTGTTTACTGTAGAATCAAAGGGTGGTTAGGTCTGCTGTGTAGGAGTTGCAAATGAATGCATATCATGCTTACTGCCAAACAATACAACATTAATCACAGTCAAACTCAGACCAAAGCAGTTTCCAAAGCCTTTATCTACAGCAGACTACACTCGCAATGATTGATTGGTTGAGAAAGAAAATTAAAACAGCATTAAAAGAGTGCTCTGCTCTGCTCTAACAATGTTAGACTCACAATGGACAGTTGTTGTTTTTTTAAAGGATCCAAATCAACGCACCAGAACAAGAGATTTCCACACATTCATCTTCCTTGTTGAAACCAAGCAGCAACCTCCATGTCTGTGAAGTGAAGCTGATGATGAAGTGCCAAAAACTGCAATTCCTCCAACAGCCACTTGAGGCTGATTACAGAATGAGTCAGTCTCCATGTTAAAATGTCCAACTTCACAGCAGAAAACTGTTTTTGTCTCTATAGCTAATTTCCCGTTCATGACAACTGTACTGAGGGTGAATTTTTATACAACTCACCTGTTCAAATTATATTACGGCTTAAAGTTATGCAGAATTGACAGCGTGGCTGCTTTGATTGACAGGTAGGTGTCATTACAGATGGCTCGTTTGAGCACTCAGGCATCATTTAGCCTGCCTCATGTCCTGCAATTATCCACGTCTTTGTCCATTTTTAGATTAGCCAGGACGCAGCAGAGGAAGGACTATTAACATGGCGGGGGCTACAGTCAGAGATTTTGAGCTTCAAAACAGCAAAAAGTCAGTTTGATGAATGATAGCAGATTGTTTGAAAGCAGACATCTGTCCAGCTGTGTGGTTCAATTTTTTATTCTCTTTTTTCATTCTTCAAACAACCTTCTTCTGTCACTTCATGTGTACAACCCAGTGCAACACCATGGACGCCTTCAAGGAGAGACTTGCTGTGTTTGCAAGGAGAATATAAAGAGACTGAAGAGGCACAGACTTCATGGAGAAATGTCTTTCAAACTTTTGAAAAAGGTTAATTAATCCAATAAGGGATTGAAAAGGATTTGTATTTGATTAGCATATTGGATTTAGAATTGAGCTTTGATAAATATTGAGAACTGTAAATCATTCGTACCTAAAACAGACCGTTTAACAGGCGGGTTGGACTAATGATGACTGATATCAAACTGTGGAACTAAGTAGAGTCCCAACAGTGCCAGAAAAACCCTGAAACATCCTCTATTTCAGCCTGAGATCGTTGAGCCTGAAGGAAAACACTCCCCTGTTGCCTCTAAAGACTGTTATATGAATCCCTCAGTGGTAGTTTCAGGTTTAACTGTGAAGTGAAGAGCACTGCTTATTACTTTCTTTCACTAACAAGATTAGAGCCGGTCAAAGCTCGAACCACACAATGCACTACAGTCCTTATTCGTTTCGGCTGCAATGGCTGTAAAATGGGATAAATATGTTAGCTGGAGGTTTAGTGAAGAGCAACGAGGTCTTTGGCTCCAGCCCAACTGGGAGGAAGGTGGAGGAGCATTCAGCGAGTGACAGCCATCTCTCCTTAACCCCTCCCACACCATTATCACCTTTAAATCGCAACACAAACACTGACGGGCGTGTAAACAGCTGTAGAAATGCACATATGCACAAGAATTTGCAGAAACTCTCTCACATACACATCCTTGTGTAAAAAAAAAACACTTTCATGAATTTACATGCTCAGAAGCACAATGCACTCAAAGTGCACACACACACAGCAGTCTGGGTGGTACACTCAGTCATTACAGCAGCTGTAAAGAGCCTGGAAGCAGCCCCAGGTTCCCAAACAGCCCGTGAGGTGGTGAGTCAGGCTGCAGACGTTCGCTATATGAAGGCCATTACACATTTCTGTAGACCAGGCAGGCTGTAAAGGTCTGCTACAGCACATTTGAGAGGATTTTATGACTCAAATAGGTCTGGTGTGGTGAAATCAATTCAATAACTAAAAAGGCGTCAGTATGCTTCAATCAAAGTGCTTGTCACACGGTCAAACAGCGTCTGAAACACCCTGCACCTATCAAGCTGTATCACAATCTTTTGGTAACATCAGCACTAAAGTTTCTCTGCATGCGAGTCTGAGACAGACGAAAAATTCAACTAATTTCACCAATATACAACATGAAACAAGCACACTTGAATAACAATTGTAGTACTGCAGAAAAAGAAATCACAAAGGACATGCTGCAAAAACTGTCAAAAAGTGCTGAGAACTGTCTCCAAGTTCTCACATGGAAATCGAGGAGAGTAAAGAAGAGAAGTCCTAAAGAAAACTCAATGGGCTAACTAGGCAGACTTTCATTTAGGGGGGCAGGAGAACGGTGCTACAGAGAGTTGTCAGGGAGATGTTCCAGCACTTTGTGTACGCCAGTGTCTCGCTCTACAGTTTGAGTCCAATTAGGAGAGTATGTGCGCTGAATTCAGCTGTCAGGTTCCTGTCCGACACCGATTCGGTATGAAAAGGCTAATCTGTGGGAGCGAAGAAAGGAGCTGGACGGCCCGAGACAAAAACAACTGGAGCAGAGTGGATTAGAGACGACGGCGTTTCCCGGCAACCTTTTTTTTTTTTTTCGGCAAAGGGAAAGAGACTGATGGAGGGCAGTACAAGTCTTAAAAAAGCTTTAATTTGAAGGAAAACAATCAATATGATCACTTATGACCTGCCCTCAAGTTCTTTCCTTGCAAGCAACATACAGTGAGCAAAATATTTAGCAGTGCTAAGTAGATTTAAACTTACATTTTACCAGCAGCTAGTAAATCAAACGATGCAAGTGGACGAAAGTGAACAAAAAATACAAATTTGCTCCAGGTGAGAAAAAGACATTTGTGTGTGTTTAATGTTAAATGTATAATCTGCATTTGTTCTAGAACTGTTCTGTGAATGTATACAAGTGAGGAAAAACTAGAGGAATCCAAGTGGAGAACGAGTTTCTGCCGAGTTAGAGAACAAACGTGACATGGAGTTCCCCAAGGCTCCGTTCTGAGGTCTAAATGCTCCCACTAGTTCAGATTATGTAAAAATCTCTATCTATCTATCTATCTATCTATCTATCTATCTATCTATCTATCTATCTATCTATCTATCTATCTATCTATCTATCTATCTATCTATCTATCTATCTATCTATCTATCTATCTATCTATCTATACATATACAGTGTCAGACGCATAATTATACAATCAATAAGCAAGTAGAAATAAATGCATCATTTGGGCTGAAAGTCCACCCAGTTAATCAGGATAAAATTCAAATAATTCCATTTCCTGTAAAAGTCGTCAAAGAAAAGTCCCTGCTCACTTTGGACTAAGGTTGTCAAAAATATTGATACTCTGAAAAGTTTCGATACTCAAACGACGTATCCAGATGCAATACTAATTTGCCAAGGTATCGATACTACAGTGTGCGCGCACTCGACAGGCAGTGCAGCAGGTAAGACAGCGTCTGGCAGCCAGAGACACATTTCTGCTGACAGTATGGCCAGTGCGGCTGCAGGAGGGCCAGACCAGCCAGTCTTGGTCGAAAATGAAAAAGGCAAAAGCCTTGTTTGGAAATATTTTGCATACGAGGCAAACAAAGAAGGGAAACCGAAACAAATCGTGATTGTCTTGTTTTTTTTTTTTTTCTCCCCATTTTCTGATTATTTAGCTAGCATCTGCGGTTCTGCTGAGAAAGCACGTTCCATGTTGAGAAAAGCTTTTTTTGAGTTTTTCATGTTAATAAAAATATTTTTTATGCCTTTAAGTATGTCATTTTTTTATCCCCGCAGTATCGAAAATGGTATCGAGTATCTAATATTTTCCTGGGTATCGATATCAAGTTTGAAATTTCAGTATCGTGACAACCCTACTTTGGACACATCAGTCCTTACACGTTCTTCTATTTCTGGCCTAGGGCTGTTTCACAGGATTTGATCACAGCCCCTCAGTTTCAATAAAAGCAAATCTTAATGCTACAGCATGTGATTATATGCTTCCAACCTTGTGTTAAAGTTTCGGGAAGAACCTATTTCAATGTGACAATGCCACTGTACACAAAGCCCAGCGCATAAAGAAATTGTTTTCCAGTTTGAATGGCCTGCATAGAGCCCTGATTTCAACCTCATCCAACAGCTTTGGGATGAACTGGAACGCTGACTGTGAGCCGGGCCAGCTACAGAAAGAGAAACCCTGCAGCCAGGTTACAAAATGTTGTGGAAAGCCTTCTCAGAAGAGTAGAGGCTGTTACAGCAGCAGATTATTCCCCATGATTTTGGAAGGATATGTTTTCACAATGATATGTGGGTGTTTTGCCTCATAGATTCAGGTGTCACAGCACTAACACAGTCCCACTCATTAGTCCAAAGATTTGAAGGCAGCTCAGAGCAGGACTAAACCCAACAGGCAAAAAATGAACCAGAGGACAGCCCAAGAACAACTGGAAGAAGAATCCACCTCTGGAACTCGCACCTTTCAGCTGTCAAAACAAGACAACAAAGACACTCTCAAACAGAAAGAGGGAGGAGGCAGAGCTGCAGCTGAGACGTGAAGGAGGACGGTGTTGAGACTTGCCAAAGAGACACTGAAAAACTGGATCACAACACCAACTGACTCCGCTACTGTTCAGCTGTCAGACTACTAACACAAACAGACAGCTGGGTTTGTGGCTGGCATGGATACAGTCAGACAGAAGACTCGACTTGCAGGGGAACACACTGAAGGGAGGCAGTGACGGAACTCTTTTCGCATCAAAGCCAGTCTAACCCAAAGAATTAGGAATTAATTCAATTTCTTACAATTGATTCTGTGTTTTGGAGGGATCCATGGTGAAAGCCCAGCTCCCTTTAGCCTTTTCTTTTTAATCAGTTCTTCATGAGGAGGGTTAGAGACAAGCAGCACAGTAAAGAAGAAGCAGGGGAATGCACAGGATCGCCTTTGTGTGTACAGTAATTGAAATGCACATTAGAACAATGAACAGCTACAGGTTTACCATCCTTTTGGTGGTTTAACCCACCCAGTGTGGTTTGTACTCCCCCAGCCATACATCTACCAATGTTTTCCCATGATGCCAAGCACACTGGCCTGAAGGCAAATTAAAATCATGCGGCTGGATTTGTGGCAACGTTTACCCCAGGGTCCCTTTAAGTTTCAATTTAACATTGTTCTTTTCTAGAAATATTCTGTCATAATTCTCTCTGGATTATTCTTGCTAAGAATAGCAAGACACAGAATCCACAGAAGAACACTGAGTCTTATGTATATTAAGTAGTATAAATTTTTACATTTTGGTGCCAATCAAGAATCAAGTCTTCTGAAGGCTCATCTCTCACTGTGCATCTGATAACTTGTCTTTGCACATTAAATTACACATTGCAAATCACTCATGATATTTCACAAAGCAGCTTGGGCAGAAATTAGGATCTTTACAGTAAAGCAGCAGAATCATCATGACACTGTATAGACGTATGAATCAATGTTAAAATGATTCATTGTGCAGCCCTACAGTTTCCATGCAGGATTCCAAAACTAACTGTGACATCTTTATAAGCCCTGGGGTCTATTTCACAAAAGCAATTTGCAAGCCATGCTCACACACAGACCACAAATGGCAGTTTTAGGATTGTTGCAAATTGCAGATATATTTGAGTGCCTTACCGCGTGGTCATGCATAGGCTGCAAGTACGCAATTTGTATTGTGTCTTGTATAGGTGTCCACAGTAAGCTGCCTCTTTAAACAAAGTTTTTCCTTGCCACCGCTGCAAAGTGTTTGCTCATGGTGGGAATGGTTAAGTCTCTGTAAATAATAATGTAAAGAGTACGGTCACTGTGGTGTTTTTGACTCACCTGGTCTGCAGCGCAGGCCATCAGCAGCCAGCTCCTGTCCTTCTGGACACACACAGGTGTACTTGGGGGAATGTTTGTTGATTTGCGGTGCAGGCAGACACATGTAGCTACAGCCCCCATTTACACCTTTCTCTGTGCACCAGTTCGTACCTGCACACAAGAGTCGACAGGTCTGATTACTTTGACAACATATGGAAAATTTGCACATTGAAACAATATCAAGCAATGTGTCTCTTATTAATACTAAATAAATCAAATCGTAATGTGAAACTGCTGCTTGAGCTGCTGAGAATCCAAGTGGAGGTAGACAAGGACCAGAAATCACTTGTCACATATGATAATGGCAGATATCACGTCAAAGCATGAAACATCTTCACCAGCCTCTTCTGTTCTTAGCCAAATACAGATGTACTGTTTGACCCCAAAAAGTAAGTGGCATTCAGTTTGAAATCTGATCTGTCACATTCTAACTTTACATTTTTCTGTCTAAATGTAGGAATTCATGTGTTTGGTTTAAATGAACTTTTAACTGAGCAAACTTACGCTGATGGCTGTGTGGTAGCTTTCATCAAAAAGTAGATAGTATGTTACTATCACTCACTAATTCCTTCAAGGAATCTCAACTAAGTAATATCAGTGGATAGTAGACCTGTGTCAGTTACGACTGCACGGTTACAGCTAAAATGATAATTATCATTAGTACTCCCTTCACCTGAATCACATCGAATTACAGTCATTTCTGATAAACTTCCTCTTCATTAACTCACAGCAGCATCTACTGTAAAAAAACTGAAGTCACTGAACCAGCAGTATGCTCAGCTCAAACACCATTAATGTCCTGTCTGTTCCTCCTGCCTCTCTCCGCTCGTTTCCCCTTCCTCCGGCCCCTCCCAGCAGGCTCTCACCCGACAGCTGGATCAGCTCGTGGTACACTATGATGTCCTGGGGGTCATTCAGGTTGCTGGCCAGCGTCACCACGTCAGAGCCGGTGAACTTGTTTGCGCCGTAGATTGCTTTATTTTCACCATCTGTCCAGAAAACTCGATCCTAGAGAGAGGACGGAAAAACACAGGTCAGTTTACTATATAAGTTTTAATAACTGCTAAATAACAGACAAGTCGTTATTTCTTCTATTAAGACACACCACTGTATCAGGATACCTCAGATCATAACGGACAAACTCAACACTGGCTCTAGATATTTGCATTTTCTGCACATTTTTTGGCCACCATAGTTTTCCTTCATGTCTACAAGGATAGGATGAGGTAACAGGGTTGAAATAAGCAACTACACCACCAGATGCCAATGAATCCTACACACTAGACCTTAAATAATGATCATTGAACCAACCAAAGTTAGTTTGACCATGAATAATTGTATACAGTTTGGATTAATAATTAATAAAATACAGTTATCCTGCATGACTCAGCAAGCCTGGTCACTGCTACCTAAAGAAGTGGTTTCTACAAGCAATACCACCAATACATTTAACTGTATTGTTTTTTTATTTACACATTTAAACACATTTTGAAAAATGTAAGAGATATTTGATTCTTTTCTTCAGAACACATTGACGTGCATATAAACAGTGCAAAATGGCGTTGGAAAGATTGTACATCACAAATTAATCCATCTGTGTTCTAAGACCATCTGTGTGGTGTTCCTGCACTGCACTTTGCAGAGTCCCCCCCCCCCCTCAGGTTAACATATTAATTCTGTTCTCTTCCTGTCAGGAGAGAATGACAAAGGTATGAAAGAAAGGTATGACAAACTGCAAGTGATGAGAGCACTGAACAGAAAATGTTTCAGTTACTCAGTAACAGTTACTGTTACTATAAGAAGGGTTACAGCGTGCTGTTTAGTTGAATTCTCTTGTTTAAATTGTGCACCGCAGTGTTCAGACATGAGCTGTGCCTTGAGCACAGCGCCTGCATATGAATAAATGTGTCATCTGTCTGAGAGGGAGCCAGTTAGCAGTGATATGAGTGGGTGTAGGTGAGAGAGGCAGTGAGGGAGCCACATGTCCATGATTCTATGACTCAAAGATGTGAAAGCACTGATATATGAAGAGTGCAGCTTTAAACAGCAGATTTAATTGGTAGTACTTGATATCAAGACTGAGCACGCACGCACACACGCACACACACACACGCGCACGCACACACGCACACACACACGCACACACACACGCACACACACACACACGCACACACGCACAACTGTAGTTTTTCTTGAGCCATCTGCTTTCTGTAAGTTCAGCTTAACATGCTAGCTGTGTTCTGACTGTTTTACAGATGATGCGATGCAGTCACATTTCTATTTCTTGCGTCCTAAATTTCCTTTCACTCAAACATTGAAGGGCTGCACCATGGTAATGTGTCTCCTTAAGCCAGGATCACAAAACACACTCCAAGAAAGGAGCACACATTGGACAGCTGAGTCAATACAACAACGAATGACACATAGACCATTAGCAGAGTCGGATTTGCTAGGCGACCACCAAAATCCTATGAGAACACAAATTCTTGTGTGACTGTACCAACACAAACATTCATTGGAAACATTTGCCTTGCTAACCTGTCTGTGCAGAGAAGCCAAACATACAGATACTTTAGATCTTAAAAGGAGAGACGTGGACAACAAGAACTGTACACTTCAGTGAGGTGAACTTTAGGTGAGCTGTGACTAGACAACAGAATACTAATCTGGCACAGCCCAGATTTAGGACTGACAGATCAGACTGAGTCTAGACACATGGAACAATGGTCCTGAAAGTCTGGCTGACATCTATCCAGACTGTTGACACCAACTGACCCACAATGGAACAGATTCTGTTCAACATGATCGTGATGTACAAACAGGATGAAAAGCGTGTGAAGAAGATAGAACTTGACAGCAGCAGTACCTCAAACACAGTGAGAGCGAAGGGGTGAGCCAGGTAGTCTGGAGACTGCAGTACTTTCTTCCTGTTGTCTCCGTTCAGGTCGACGCTACAGAGCATGTGCAGCTTCGAGTCGACCCAGTACAACCTGCCTTTGATCAGATCTGGGAGGAAGATGAAGTGTATGAAGAAACAGGAGACGAGAGGGTGAGAAGAGGTGAGAAATAAGGGGAGGGAGATGGAAGAAAAAACAGAAGAATGGATAATAAAAGGCAAACAGAGGGCAGAAAAAGACGAGGGGGAAACAATAATTACACAGAGTGAGCGAGGAAAGAAAGGAGTGATACATGAGAAGCCCAGATGAACAGTGAATGAAAGTGTGTTGACAGAGGAATTAAGATCAGGGAGTTGAAGGAAGAATAGAGGAATGAAAGAATAGAAATACAGAAATAAGATGAGGCATGGCGGGTAGAGAAAAGAAAGAAAGAGAAAATCAATACAACATTTCATTAACAAGGACAAATCAATGGCTTACCACAGCGGTGGAGGCAAGTACAGAAAGAAAGAGACAGAACAATGGAGAACATTTGATTATATGATCTGCTCAGGTGTTATAGTATGGATTAAAAACAACAACAGTGCTATTAGACGTCAGTAAAGTTCAATGTACTCCAGGAGTTATTTTAATAACACAGGTTTGACTGATTCACAATAATTAAGTTCTGTAAGTGCTGAGGCCGCACTGCTTATTCTTTTCAAGTTTTAAATGTAAATTCATGAAGTGACAAAAAGGCAGACCGAAAAGCTACAAGATGCAATTAAAACTAGAAATGGTGACATTTCAGAGGAGACTGTTCAGACGTGGGTTGAAAAAACTGCATTGAACAGAAGTAATAAAAGAAGTTAAAGCACTGACACAAGTTAATGCGGCAAAGCGCTGGACAAAAGATTAAACAGATCAAATGTAAGCAGAGAAAGGAGCCGAACTGTCGGCTCGAGGGTTAGGGCTAACATCTAGACATGAAAAATATTTAGAATTTATCTGCTGCATAATTTTCCAGAAAACTCTGTCTGACTTTACAAGCTTGCAGGCTGAAAACCACTGCTTAAACTCACCAGAACATTAACTTTGTTAGTAAACAGCCTGCTTCAGTGATCACTTCCCTTTCCCAGAATGCCTTTTGACCACCCACAATGAATCAGACATACAGTATGACTCTGCCCAACTAATTTACAGATACTGGGGCGAGTCTGGCCTCAAATCAATGCAGTTTCATTACATCCTGGTCATTTTCCTAATCGATGGGCATGTAACGTATGATTTTGTGAAGTATCGGTAATTCCCTCTTCAGAGAGGGACATTCAGAGATACTGACACCAAAACCTGACATTTTACATTGTTGGCTGGACTATGTTCTCTTATTTAAGACGAATAAAAAAAACAACACCAACAGACTAAAACCACACAGAACAGCAGAGGACTTCACCAGCAGCTGATTCAGTTTAATTGTTGGGTGGAACTTTCTTTTCATTTAGAAAAATGTGCAGTGATGATGTGGACACTGCAGATGAGTCACTGATCCTTCTGTGTGTGCGTGTGTGTGTGTGTGTGTGTGTTTGTGTTCATACCCAGTGTGATTCCATTAGGCCACTGGATGTCAGACGCCACCAGAACCTGTCGGTCCACTCCGTTCATACCAGATTTCTCAATCTTGGCTGGCTCACCCCAGTCAGACCAGTACAGAAACCTACATGAGACACACACACACAAATATAAAACAGATCTGTAAATGTACATGTGAACTGGAAGACAAAAGATCAAAACACAAGCTCACCACCCACCCAGACAGCGGATCCACGGCGATGGATGCCGGCTCTTTGAGGCCTCTGTTGAACAGAACTTTCTGCTTGGTTCCGTTGAAATTGGAAACAGAAATGGTTTTGGTGCTGAGGTCAGACCAGTACAAGTTCTTATAGATCCAGTCCACGGCGATTCCCACAGGAGTCTGGACGTTGTCTGTCACTTTGTTATGTGTGCCCACTTCCCCTCGTTTGTCCAGCACAGTGCTGCAAGGAAAAAAAGACAGACATAACGAGACTCTGAGGAGTCAAATCATCTACCAAAAATAAAACAGATCTGACAGTTGTGTATGTTTCAGTGATGGCTTTGTTACATGCTTCTGTGTGTATGCTTGGTGCGTGTAAACTACCTATAAATGGCCTTCTGACCCAGGTCAGCCCAGAAGATCAACTGCTGGTTGAAGTCTGCATCCAGAGCCACCGTGTTCCTCTGCTGCTCCACAATCTGAGTGTACTCCTTCCTCTCCAGACCCAGACGACGGATGTCACGGCGGTTGGTGAAGATCAGGCAGGGCTCCTTGCCTGAGGACAGGAAGAGTCGGCTTAATGAGACAAAAGAAGGTCAATCTGACAGCTCGCCTCTTCAAAATGTACCTCAGGTCGCCCAGGTCCACTGATGCTGGAGACTTTCACTCCTGATCACTGTGAGTGAATGGCCTCATTAAATGTTTAAAACATGCTGTGTGGGTTCTTTATCATCTGTCTGGAGTGTATGACCAGAAACAGAAATTACTTCTAAGTAAAAATCTAAATCAGTGACATTTCTCATGATTCTGATAGAAGAGGAATTCTATTACAAATAAAGATCGAAAGGACAGTTGAAGGACACAGTGATGGTCTTTGTCAACAAGCAACACAATAAAGTCTTTTCACTGCAGAGACACTCGTGATCACCAGACTAGAGGATGACATCATCTCATGCTGTGCGACGACTTCAGAGCCTCTCATGACATTTAATGAAAAGCACTTGAAGATATTTGACTGTCATTGACCACCTGTTGTGACTGCAGAAGTGTTTCTGTTCACTTTACTCATTAATCTGCCCACGCGAGGACTTCCAAAGATGGTTTTAAGAGTTTAACTATTAATCATCATCAGGTTGAACACTGATTTCAGTGTGTATGACACCAGCGATTGTCAGGAGGGTTGCCAGCTAAAAAAAATACCACACAAATGTATGAAATTCTTCTAATTCTTTTACCCACACATGTCCAACAGTGAGACAATGAGACGAGTGGGTTATCGCAGAAAACTGGCTCAACACATCCTCCACTGAAATCTGAATTTTGGCATCAGGGTGAATTTTAAACAGCTGAATATATGATCCACCACAATTTAAACTTAATAGACTTTGGGATCTTGTCATCTCCTGGCAATGCAGGAAAGACAGTAAATGAATGCACATTGAAAATGATTCAGTCACAATCCATGGTTTTCCAGGACATTTTGGTTTATTTGGTCATTTTCCAGGACTTGTTCAAGACTAGAAAGCTTCATTATGCACTCAGCTGCCTGTTTATAACTTCACCTACTTAAAACTAAATCAGTCTGTGTTGAATTATACCTTCATGAAGGTCTTTGTTGCAGTTTTGGTGGAAAAAGTTTTATCTTTCCATAAATGAGTGGACAAAATATTAGAAACAGAACACAATGCAACAGCAGCACAATCTACAGCCTCCAAGTTCAGTTAGATTTTCACCTCTCTAAAACACTTTCAGTCACACAGTGTGGTGTGATGCGGCTCACTGCAGTGCTACTAAATGAAGAAATATATATTTGTTCTGTATGAGTCTATTTTGAGAACACTGGTGTCATACTTCGCCACAGTTCGACTTGGAGGCTGAGAGTTACCGCTGCATTACAGGGAGTTGCACTGTATTCCCACCCAGCTGTTGACTCACCGACAGCCTTGCAGACTCCGGTGGTCGGATCCATCTGGTAGCCGTTGTGGCATTCGCACTTGTATCCTCCCTTCAGGTTGATGCAGATCTGACTGCAGATGCCAGGGTTCAGACACTCATTGATGTCTGCACACAGAGAGAGGAGAGCAGGGTGAGGAAGAGAAAACAGGGGGGATACAGCTGCTATCTGTCATGTTTAATTAATTAAGTCTGCTGAATACTTCAACTGGTGTAATCAGACGTTTGCACACGGCTCTGCTATAAAAACTGTTCAACTCCTGTCTAGAATGAAGGTCTTAATGAAATTATATCTACCTATTACTTTTCTGAAACACTCCCATGATTCCCGTTGCCTGAGATTCTACCCTGATGTGAGCTTGCGATACACTAAATGACTGTTGATGTTTTGCTCTCACCAAAATTAAATATACAAATGTTTCAGGAGTTTAGTGCTTATTTTACACTCATGAGTAGATTAAGCGCCTCTGTGCAATCAGTAGAGTTCATTCCAGATGGGATTATACACATTTCCCAATCACCATAGCAGCGTTTGAGGCCAAGACTGGCTCAGTAACAAAACTGTGTCGGATCAGTGCCTCCTGAACATAAAAAAAAAAAAATTACAACGCAGCCAATCACATTACACGCTGAGCCCTTCAGAGGCACAATGAGAACATGTCACAGCCGTAAGAAATATCGGCGTACAGTAGATCTGACCCTGCCTGTTGGAGTAGAGCTTTCGAAGAAAGACAGAAATAGTAACACGTCTACAGTCTGAGTTTCTCCAAGACTTTCCAAAATGCGGAAAAATAACCTGCTCAAGGATGTCCTGATTTTGGACTGCTTCTGATCGGTTCTGTCTGATCTCCTTTTCAAAACAACGTTTATAGCTGAAGAAAGACCTGAATTAGAACAGCCAATTATAATCAGCAATCATTGGTATATAACTACCATCCAAACAGACCATCAGAATTTTTTTTCTTTTTGTGATGCGAATGGGAAAGTGAACTGAAATGAAGGTCACATGACATGAACTGCTGCCGGTGCTCTCTGCTCTGTTTGTATGGACCCTCTGCATTTTGGATCAGGGCGATCCATCCCATCAAAATGAATACATCACTGTTGGGGTTGGGAGGTTTTCCTTGGGTCCATTTCATGTCAGAGCCTAACTTTTAAGGACCTAAAACTGAAAAATGGCTTCATCCATTGGTGAGCTAAGTCATTTAGTAATGTTGACCTGTATTTATTTATGATTGATGCTACCTTTAACAACAATGCGAAGTAGTGCACAATGATGCTTTCTAATGTAAAGGTCACCTACCTCCACAGGTCTTGTGGTCTATAAGCTGAAGTCCAGGTGTGCAGTCACACTCAAAGCCAATCACCATGTCTTTACAGATGTGAGAGCAGCCGCCGTTGTTCAGGAGACACTCGTTCAGATCTGAAGCACATGAAACAGATTTGTTGTAGCTATAATGTCTTAAAGGGCTGTAATCATGTAGATATCATGTAACATAGCAATTCTGTTGTACTCTGAGGTTTCATCTGGACATTGACAGTTCAGAGAGGACACAACAGAAGAAAAGGATGACAGAAAGATCAGTCTGGATTCAAAAAGACGCTGTTGAGGATGGCGTGTTGTGGTCTATCTCAACCCTGAAAGTTATATTTTCTGATTCCATTTTGTGAGCTTAACAGAGGCTGTAACACAGATAATATGCGACTAGCAGGTAGTAATCTTGATCAGCAGCATTTTAAAGCTAAAGGCTAAGACTAAAGAATATTAACTGTAGCATTTATGTAGTTAAGACAGCACAGGCAACCAGGACAATTACAACCTGATTATTAACATTTCAGCAGCAGAGTGCAGACTTGCTAGTTTAATCCATTTTGCATCAAAGTAACTCACTGACAGCCGGTCTGAGCTCCTCACCCTGTCGCAGAGAGCCCAGACAGACAAACTCAGATTAAGCCGCTTCGAGTAGTTATCTCACTCTTTGTGTCACAGAGTTAATGACCATAAGCGAGGATTGAAAAGTAATCTAAACACCACATATTCCCATTTTTTATCTAAATCTGCCCCAGTTATGAATGTAAAACATATAACAAATATTCATTGGAGGGGACAGCAACTCAGTCCTCAAAAACAAGCACAGACCTTTAAGTCGACTAGGTAGCAACAAGTTCGTATTTTTCTTGGAAAATTTATAAGATAGAGTTTCACTGTGTACTACATGCTACTCACCATGCTCTTTGATAACAACTGAAAATTCAATTCAACAAAGCGGGCAGTACACCAATACATGAAACAGATTTATTCAGCTCATCACTAACTGAACAACACTACACTTTAAAATAAAAATAGTGCTCAGATTTTTAATCATAACATTAGATGCAAATTGTTTCTTGTAATGTTCTGACTCAGACTTTTAATATTGTGATTCTTTGATCTATCAGACAGAATTATTCAAAAGCACTTTGTTCTGTCACACTGAACTGCAGACGTATCAAAGCTGCATGAGGTGCGACTTGTGTAAAAATCCACGTATTATCAGCTTAAATCAATGTTCTGCAGAGAGAATGTCATGTCACGGACACTCCCTGCACGTAGTGAAACATCTGAACTTAATGAAAAGCTGCTAATCTCCAGAACAGTGACCTGTCCAGAGAAACCTGAATGTTGAGCTTCATTTCTTCACTTTGGTTTTACTTGGCGTAAAGCAAAATGAAACTTCAAAGTTCAAATATTTCTCGTTCAAACAGTTTCACAGCGCTGACATTCAGAGCTGCCAGCTGGGGGAAGATCTACAAGATGTTACAACAAGTGACATTTGCAGATTGCAGTAGACAAACACACCGTGGGTTGATCACAGCTCAGACTACATCATTCATATTTACACACACACGCGCACGTGCACGCGCACACGCACACGCACACGCACACACACACGCACACACACACACACACACACACACTATGAAAATAGAAAAATTAAGAGGTTTAATCCTCGTGCGTTCTGCCAGTTGGGAGGACTGTGGCAATATTTTAATAATCCTCTTAAGTGTCACCTACATGTGTTTGTGTTAAAACAAAACTTCCCTGTGAAGGCACACCGCTCTGCAGCTCTTCAGTCATTTTCATATTTATGTTAGCTCCAGTAAAATATATTCATTAACTGCGCTCTGAAATTCACAACCACAACGTGGCCCTCGGGCACAAAGCCTGGTGACCTCGCTGTGACTCCGAGACTCCAGGAAGCTGCACACACTCACTGCCTCAGCACACTGTTGTGCCAAAAAAATAGTTCCAGCATGTACAGTATATCACCTAAATGTTTATTATAATATAATATTATGACCACAAAATGGCCTCAGTGTGGGAAGTCTTTCCCAGGAGGACTATGTGGACGGGATGGCTCTGTTGATGTGACTGAGCTGCTGCTCAATGATGTTTGGGCGGATGAACCATCAGCACATTTTCCCCACATACACTACATCAAACATTCTATAACATCTAGAACTGCTTAAAATAACTTCCTTTGGTCATTCCTTCCACAGAGCAGACTAATGAGTCATGGAGGAAATCATTAAGTAGAGATAAGAGCTTTTTTTCTTTTACTCACTGCATTCTTTGATGGGTTCGTCACTCCAGTCGGGACAGTCTCGGGCCTTGTTGCACACTTTGCTCATCTCGATACACTCCCCGCTGCGACACTTGAACTTCTCCGGCCCGTTACACTGAGTCACTGTGGAGATACAGAGAGTTTCACAACGCCTTCCTTTAACAGGTACAATTGCCAGGCTAACTATTCCATCATGTGTACAGTCTTCATGCTAAGTTAATGCTAATGTGATCCTTTATCTTTTTCTGTACTGAATGTAAAGAAATACGTAGCATTGATCTTCTTATTTCACTCCTAAGAAACTATTTGCTTCCTTGTCAACTACTCCTTTAAGACTGAGATTCAAAGCTCCACATGTACTTCAGCAGGTGAGACAGCAGACTGTCTACAGTCTTAGAGCAACATGTCTTCAGTTTCATAATAATCTAAAACTCTTCTCAGTCTTAAGAGTCATCTAATCCTTCAGTTTGAGTGACATTGCTAAAAACAGGCAGCTGAATTTTCAAACCAAACTGTGACGATGTCTCAGCAGTGTGACTGAGAATCTGCTAAACTTGTCGTCCTTTAAAGTCAGTATTCAAAGCAACGTTTTATGCTACTGCATCAAAAATGAGCTCTAGTTTTTTGGTTCACTCTGGTACGTTTATGTTCTAGATAACACACAAAAATAAAAGGATGCATTAGGACACCCTGAAGTGGATTGAGACCATGTTAGAATGAAAAGAAGAGCCTCTAAACGCATCATGTTCAGTGAATAAACCCTCTGCTTTGGTACCTGAGCATAACCTGAGGTGGATTCTGATGATTCTCTTTGTAAAAACACATCTGGAAAATGTGTAAAGACCATTTACACACCTACACACACACCTACACAGACACCTACACACACACCTACACACACACCTACACACACCCACACACACACACCTACACACACACCTACACACACCCACACACACACACCTCAGGCAGTTTTGAGGTGGATTATAAACGCACACAAAATACAGAAAAAAATAAGAAAAATATTGCTTCTTCATCTGACAGAGCCTGAGGATAATTAAAAAAGAGTAATCTGTAAAGCTGCACACACACGCGCGCCCACACAAACACACACAGAGCGCACGTACTGTTTTTGCAGTTGACTTCGTCTGATCCGTCGGCGCAGTCTCTGAGGCCGTTACACTGTCTGCTGCCCAGGATACAGTTTCCATCCTCACATTTGAACTGATCCGGTCCACAGGTGCGTACAGCTGCCGACAACACATTTAAGTTGTTTATCAGTTACGATAAGATAAAAACAGGCTTCAGGCTCCAGCTTCTCAGATCTGATCTTTTCTCTGATTTGTTTTAAACTGTAAATTGGTAACATTAACATCATATACAAGACGATCATAAAAAGGAACTGTTCAATCACAGTGTGCTGTGCCAATGAAAAAAAATGCGGCTATGATGTTAAAATGCATGATTTTTAATGACAGCTTGTCTGTACGTACGACAGTTGGCTTCATCGCTGCCGTCCTTGCAGTCAGGGTCTCCGTCACACCGCCACTTCTTGTGAATACACTCTCCTGAGCGGCACTGCATCTCACTGGATGAACACTTGGCCGGAGGCGTTGGGTGACGGCCACAACGAGACGGAGACTCATCTGACTGGTCCTGCAGGGCACCGAGAACAGATGTGTCAGACAGAAACAAAAAAATAAATAAATCGTGCCTCGCCTGAAAAACTACAATTAAGAATTATGACTCTTGATGAAGAAACAGATGCTGCTTGTAATTTTAAATATAATGTGAGCATGTAAATGAGAATGCCAGTTTTGCTGTGTATTTTTAGTCAATATTCAGATGGTGACAGCTTCTCTATCTGCTGTTCACTCACTGCCATCAACACTTGCTCTTTTTTAGCCACTGTCTGGCAGCGAGCCTGTAATTTAACTTTAGACCTTTAAATGTGATGTTCTTATCTGGTATGGCTGAAGAGAAATTGGTGGTACAGAACAAACATAGATAACGTAAATTTACAAAGGACAAGGCTCATTATTTTCAGTTTTTGTGTGACTTACAAACCCCCTGTAAGACTGAAACAAATGATACAGTGTTTTAATTAGTGAGCTCAGAGGTGCTTGCATGTAGATTTTGTTACGTAGCAAGCCATTTCCAGGCTTCATCCTCAGCTACACTAACCGGCTGCTGCCCGTAGCTACATATTCACCGTACAATGGTATGAAATGTATCATCTAACTGTCAGTCAGGAAGCAAATAACCACACTTCCAGAAAAAAAAATACTATTTCTTTGAGGGATATTAGTCAATGTGGTCATTTTAAGAATTTGACAATTTACTCCGCCTTTACTTTTTACACGTTTGGAAACTGCAAGAATGACTTCAATGATTGCATCCTCCTATAGCATCCAAAACACCTCTCAAAGACTTCACACAGAAAGTAGTCCCTATAGCTGCAGAGCAATCTAGCCCGTCATTTTTTTAAATTAGGAAATTTGCAGCCACATAGCACTAGTAGGTGCTACTTCTCTTGCACACACAAGCTAAGAAACTGGCATGCATGCAAGAAGACAAACAGGTAAGTCAGCCAACAAGGTCGCCAGAAAGTAGATCTACTGTGCTGTGTAGTTTGGTAATGCAGCTAGAAGTTACCACAGGGACTATTTTCTGTGTTTACTTTTCAAGTGCTTCAGGTCATTTCTGTCTTCAGGTTTGCTCTCCTCGCCCTGATCAAAGTCATTCTTGGCAGTCTGTTTCCCAGAATGTCTATAAGGAAGTGCTGAGTTAAAGGCTACGACCAGAAGTCATAATGGACAAAAGTATGAAAACATCTAAGTTGACAAATAAAGAAGAAATTGCAAGAGTTTTTCAGGCTTTGCTCAGACATCAGCCACTGAAGGAAAGAGCCAACATCACCAACAGAGGATCAAACCACGGTCCACCCACACAGTTTGATTGACAGGTGATCTCGGGGGTGTGCAGGGCAGATATGATGGCATCACCGTCAAGACAGAGCTTTTAGGACTTGGATATCACAGATGATTACCACTTTAATTAGAGTTTAAACTGAGCAATCAGACAGAATTGGATCAAGAGGAGCAGCAGGAAGTGTTTCTCACACTTTCATCATCTCAGAAAGTCACTGACTCATGTGGGAGCAGATTAATGGAGTGTGTGAATATGTGTGTGCGTCTGAAGCTCCACAACTGTTAAACCCTGATGCAGGACTGGCAGGGTGTGAGAGAGGGAATAACAATGACCTTCCGGTTGAACGCGGCAGTATAAATATTTGAGGGCGTGAGCGTTTGCAGCAGTTTTTTTCCTTCTTCATTTCCCTGCGAGGCCGTCACAGTGATAACCACACAGCCAATTAGCAGGTAATGCAGCAAAGCGCCGACTCAGTGGAACTTGTTCTGCCGTGTGTGAAAAACGTGTTAGGAGTGTCAAAGTCACTGTGTGTGTGTGTGTAAGTCAGATCATGTGTATGTGTATAAGGCAGGTCAATAACCACAGGGCATTATGAAAATTGAACTTGCGGAACCGGTGTGTGTGCGTGTGTGTGCATGTGTGTGTGTGTGCGTGTGTGTGCATGTGTGTGCGTGTGTGTGTGTGTGTGTGTGTGTGTGTCCGTGTGCCTTGGGGAGATAATACTGGGCAGTTCATTATACTGAGGCAAAATGTACTTATAAATGAGAGGGAGTGTGTGCTGTCAAGAGGGGAAAAAATATTTTAACCTCAGTTTTAAAATTTGGTGTTTTATGTCAGAATCTTTGACACTGTAAATCGGTGCATCTCTCTGCACTTTGCTTTCCATTTTTATTCTCAGGTTATAAGATTTAAAATGATGAATGAAACTCAAAAACTCGTTAAATGAAAGGAAAGAAACCTAAAATCAAGTTAAATGTTATTCTGAATAGCTTTAACGTGTGAACATCCAAGTTGAAACATTTTCTTTATGACTATTCAAGGACTTTGTGCATACCCTGGAAAACTCTTGACATATCTGATTATATTTGCAGGAAAGGAAAGAATGAAGGTCATCAACACAGGATCCAAAACAACAGATAATTGAGTGTGCCTGCAAGGCGCACTATATACTATTCCCAAAGTTCCCAAATTTCCCAAAGGAGCACGGAGCACCTGTTCTTTCTCTATCTCCCGAGGTCACATTTTTTAAACTTTAAGCACTGAAACTTAAGCATTCCTATGGTCGACAAGATGAGGATGCTCAGTCATTTCGACTTTTGGATACGCCACACCGTTTGGCATTCGTGGCCACCTGTTCGAGGGGGTTCATTTAGAGATTTTCTGTATCTCTCAGGGGTCAGAGGGAGAGAGCACGCACACACAGCTGCGCTTGATTGCTCTGGGCGGCACCTGACCCTGGTTGCTTGGCAACCACGAGCCTGACTGCGTGAAACAAGCACGCACACACACGCTGACAGCTATTTAATGTATGGGCGCGACGGGGCCAGAGTCAGGCACACTCAAAATTTCTTTCAAAATTTTCTAGTATTAGCTTCAAGACCCAAGTTAAATTTATAGCTTTTCTAACCGAAGACAAGGTTTGATATTTTAGAGACCATTTTTAAGTGGACAACAGCAGCCGGTGCGTGTGGCTGTCACACATAAAACAGCCTGGATGATGCATCACACTGAATTTAGTGTGGTTGGTAAAACAGAGGCCACCAGAGGTCAAACTTACTTTATCTGATCCATGCACTGTCAGTGGGTGAAATTGTTACTCTTCTTCTACCATACTTGTCACCTCAGGTTTAAATTCAGCAAAACCTTTAGCAACTTTAAATGTTTGTTTTTTTTTTTGTTTGTTTGTTCTACAACTTGAGCCTTAAGCTTAAATGGAACCTGCAGCAAAACTATCCATGTGTCCTCTCGCAGAAGTCTTGAGTCCAGACTGAATGTCTAGGGACGTTTTTCCTGTCAAGACTCAGAAGCTAAAAATCCTGCCTGAAGAAATCATGTACTTTTAAACATTCTACAAATCTCATCTTACAGCTCATACATCTAAACATAATACATCCAAACATACAACCAAAAAAATGTCATACAACACAAATGTCTGGACCCGCACACACACACTTCAACTTCAGTCTTTTGGGAATAATTTGTAAGAGGTTCCTTTATGAAGCTTAAACTGTAAACAACTGTTGGCCTCTGTGAGAACTTGATTATTTCTAACTGGAGTCATCTTTCAAACGTACTTAATGGATTTGGTTCTTTTCTGTCTGGTTTAATGAATGTACTGACAGTGTCACAAAGCAAGCAGAATTATGCTGTTGACAGACATGACTGAATCTGTTTAAATACCTTCTCCAAGGCTGTAATGAGGTTGTAATTTCATTTCAATAATTCCAGGCTATGTTTGGGCAAATTCAAAAACCTGTGCAGCAGTGAGAATATTACCGGTCCACATTAGTATACGCTCAGTGACAGCCACGATTCATACAGACCGTATCCAGGCCAAGTAAAAATAGCTTGCCAAATTGCCGCTTCTGTCACTGTCCTGATGGTGCAAGAATGCAATCTCGTTTAAAATTTATTTCTAAACACCTTACATGAAAACATGCAGCCCAAAGCAAAAGATAAAAACAGAAATAAACAATGAAGAAAATTCTGCAAAAATAAATAAAATTTGGCCATAAACAATAAAGTAAATAAAAGCAAATGAAATAAACGTGATAAAAATGTTTGGAATTGGTCATTGCTTTTCATGTACTGCTTTCTAAAGACCTTCAAACTGCATTAAATGAATAAGCCCAGAGGACAAGGCCTAAAAACATGGCAGTATATAGTTGAGCAACAGTTTAATAAGTTTTGTCCACAGCTTGATGTGCTTTCCATTTATTTCACTTATTCTGTGACAGTGTAGTAGTGTGTGTGCTTTTGTCTCTTACCTGGCAGTCGACGTCGTCGTCGCACACCCAGCTGGCCGGGATGCACGATGAGTTTCCACACTGGAACTCACTGGGGCCGCAGGAGGACGGAGCGCACTCCACCTCGTCTGAGCCGTCCCCACAGTCGTCCTCGCCGTTGCACACGAAGTTTCGGGAGATGCAGCGGCCGCTGGCGCACGTGAACTCGTTTGGAGCACAGGTGATGTTACCTGGAGGCGGTAGAGGAAGAATGTGAGAGCACAGTGAGGGCTAACAGCTCAGTCTCTAAAATAGACAGAACAAACCTTTTTACAAGATCATTTCAATACAATCTGACTAATCATCGGACATTCACTCTGTGGACAGGTTACAGTTTAAACAAGGCCTGAATTCATCCACTGCCACTTTGCAAAGAGCAGATCAGATTTTTTTAACGTGTCCTAGATAGAGCCAAACTGATCTGGGATTTGAGACATAATGATTTACTTCACCGTGCTCTACTATGTGCTGACAGAGTGTATTGTAGCGACAGGAATGGCCCACATTTCCCATCAGGCCCTGCCTCGAGCTGAATCGACTTTGTTTGCCGTTTTATGTTTCAAAATGCAAATGTTACTTTTTGTTGGTGCTTGTAATGTGTGTGTTAGCATCTGACACAAAATGGTGGTTTATTGCCATAGTTGTAAACATTAGTGAGGTGGTTGTATTTTTACCAGTGTAAATAAAAAGTATTTAGCCCCTATGGCTCAGAGTTGTCATTCACTGCAGCAGTAATGACTGCAGTACACTTTACAGGATAACCACTTGTTTTTGCTGCACTTTACACCAGAAATATATTTTCATATTAGTGGATATCAGAAGTGCTGATACTGTTATATCTACAATAAGCCAATATCGACTGTTAACATCAGCTGGCCGATAAATGGGTGTAACAGTACCACTATAAAAAATGTTTTTATTGCTGGATCAAACAGGGAACAAAAGCATATGGAGACACGGACACACAGCAACGGAAGCGTCCGCAGACCACAGGCCGGTGTTAAACCAGGTTGCAGCAGGAGGGACTCAGCCTTTCGTACACGGGGAGCCCACTCTACCAGCTGAGCCATCAGGATGCACATATTTATTTATGAGTATTTTATTATCCACCTTGTGTATTGTGAGCCAGTATAACAAGTGAATTTCCTCAGTGTGGGATCAATAAAACTCTTTTCTTCTAATTAGTGGGTTTACCTGACTCATCCTCCCTGCCACTGATGCTCCTGTCATAGGACGCCATATTTCAAATAAGGCAGTTCACACACACTGCCTGATTATATTTGTAGTAAGAGTATAAGAGCTGTTAGAGCGAAGTGGAAGCGTCAACAGCTCAGCCGTGAAGCGGTAGGCTGTATATATGTAAAAATCACAAGTCTCTGTTTTAACACTACCTCAAAGTTCCGAAGCTTCATGCACGATTTCAAGCTTTGGATGAGGAATGTACAGCACATTTCAGGCTGGATGGTCAAACAGTGTGAATATGGCCTTCTGGCTACAATGCACATTGAGACCACGCTTTTCTGCACTCGTGCTAGGAAGGTGTGGGAATCGCACATGATTGAAGGATGTGACAGAAGGATGAGAGAATATGAGGCTGTGGCAGCTCACTAAGAGGTAGCAGGGGTTGAAAACATGTAGCACATTACACTGCAGTAAATCATCCTGCTACAGAGTTCAAGAGACGCAAATTTAATTTGAACTAAATTAACACATCTCCTCCTTAAGCAGCTAATTTCTTTGATTAGCATCTACAAACTACAGCGATCTGCTGCTGCTGTAGAGGTTAAACTATACAAAGTGATGCACTACCTGCAGCACTGCAACAGCTGATACAGCTCCTAGTTCTAACTCTAACTCGCTGTTATAGATTTTTGTAAATTCAACTTGAATCACAAAATGGATGGATGGATAAAATTCACCATCATGCTAATAGGCTGCTTCAGCGTTTTCTGTCAGATCCAATTATTTTTGTTTATAGTTTGTCCAGGCATAGCTTCATGCAAAGGGCTGTTAGAGTGTTTACGCTGCACATTATTTACTGGAGATAAACAGCTGGAGGATGAGAAGTAATTGATACACGCAACCATGAAACTGCTTCAGTGCAAGACCTCAGCTGTTACACTTAAGTAGTACTGGATCACTTCAGCAAAATTGTACCATTGCACTTCTTCCAGCCGTAACAGTGCAAAAATTGTCTGCACAATGTGAATCAGACGGGGAGGGTAAGCCGGAGGAGGCTGTGGCTGGAGTCCAGGATGTTTTGATTTGCGGTCCATTCAGTGAATCAGGTGCTACGGGGAAGTTAGGTTGCTGCAACAACTCTGTTTCTGCGTTTCTTTTCTGAGGCAGCATCCTCTGAAGTCTGCATTTCAGGAACAAACATGCCATCACAGAGAAAAGTGCAACAAAGAAATTGACAGGACAGAAGTTTTGCAGCTCTCAGTATTCCATAATCCATGGTGCTCATAGGCAGTACGCTCTCAGGTTATACTTGTGTACTCAAGGTCAGAAAGTATCTTGTGATGACATCTTACTGTAGGTCTTAAGTGCTCATTAATCAATGGCAAATGCTTGCATACATGCCATGATCTGGACAAATAAAAAAGCCACAGCAGGATGTGAATAATGGGAAGCAGGTAGAAACTCCACTGGTTGTTCTTGACAGCAGCTCTGACATGTTAATCACAGGGTTGGACACAAGCCTTACTGTAAACATGGCTAATTATGAGCTTTCCTACTGCATTCACCATTTCTTCATTACCAGCAACTGCCTGGTAATAAAGTGAGACATGTGACTTTACAGTGACCAGAACCTGAAAGAGTTCATCAACATAAAGATGGACTGTTAGGGGAGAAGGCAAGATTTCAGCCTGAAAGACACACCTGGGTGCAACACATGGACAACTGCTGACATCATTCCTTTCAGCTCAAAGATCTCTCATATTTCCTACTTGGCTACAAAATAATATACATATACAAAGTTCATGTTCAAATCCAGGCATTTAATTGAAATGATATGGACAGACATTGCTCCCACAATGTATGTATGTATATAGTGTGTGTGTGTGTGTGTGTGTGTGTGTGTGTGTGTGTGTGTGTGTGTGTGTGTGTGTGTGTGTGTGTGTGTGTGTGTGTGTGTGTGTGTGTGTCTCCATGTGTCCACCTACCACAGTTGACCTCGTCCTCTCCGTTGTCACAGTCCCTCTCTCCGTCACATTTCCAGAAGTTGGGGATACACTGAGTGGAGCCCGCTCCGCAGCTAAACTCGTTCACACGACACGTCCTCATGTCTGCGTGAACAAAAACACAGACACACTGTCAACAACACGTAGTTTCATTTGTGTGCTTTAATGTGATTTATACTGATGTCTCGTCTAGCTTTGTATTTGGAGAAAACTAACCTGTGCCTGGCTGGTGCTTCGGGCAAAAGTAAATGCAATAAGAGACATCCATTTTTTTAATGACCTTTTAGTCATCACTCAAATACAAGCAACTTTACAAACCTTACTGTGCTCTCCACTTCATTTTGTGTACAATCTGTCAGTCTGCTGCTGAGAAACCACTTTAATCTAAGCTTAAAATATAAGGGCAAGTTCTAACTGACTGCACCTGTACCAGTTTCAAGGTGGTTATAACCACATCCTCCTGCATCACTTATCTGATTTTATTTCCCTTTAGTTTTTATTAAACCTTTTTGGGAGGTGGGCAGATCTAGTCACCTTTCATAATGTGCCAACAAGGACACAAGACTTGGATTTGTATAAAGAAGTGGCTACTGACCCTGCTAGACCCAGAACAATAATACACACATGCACAGAAAGGAACCAAGCAAACTTGAAAACATAGAAAAACACAGTGATGAATCAACAGCACATTCATGCTGCACTTCTACTCGTCTGATTTTATTCTCATCTGCATATTTCAGCCTTATTCAGGCCTTTAGTTCACCTCACCCATTCGGATTTCCTGCCAAGATCAAGGCCTAAGGGGTTAAATGTGTAATTCTTATATAAGCAGCGACATGTTCCAAGTGTTGTCTCGTATGGTGTCATCACACAGCTGCAGTGGGTCTACTTGTTGCCTTTTGAAGGCATTTCCCTCGTGACAGCAGGCCACAATGAGAGGACAGAACAGGGTCACAGTATAACAGACATTTGTGTTGGAAATGGTGAACAGCTTTTGGCAGATTAATGGTGACGTTGAGCTACAAGCTACCTGTCAAGAGAAGGCGTTTTATTTAGTCTGATGGTGAACACACAGTCCTCTTCTGTTAACTCGATGCCCAGACAACCAGAAAACTGCAAGCTGTCACATAACCCAGTTTGCTGGAACATCGACAGCCGAGGTCTGGAAAGTCGTATTTCTATAATAATGTCATGGTTTCTTTCAAGTAAATCGCACCACTAAGCACTGCTAGTTTAACCAAATTTAAATATTTTCTTTATGAGTTTGTAGCCATGTGACTTGCTGAGTTTGATTTATGCAACATCATTTTAACCATTTTGTTTTTGCTTTGTAAAGATCAGTTTTAGCATTATACCATGCATACTTCTTTGTCTCAGTTGTGAATTAAAAATGTAATAAAAAAAAAAAAACACAAACAACAATAATATTCTGTCCAGATAAGACATCAGTTATTAAAGATCCCCTCGGATCATTAGGAACCACTTCACCGCTCAGCGTACATACTCACCCTGCAGTACGTGTTGCCAATACATTTGAGCTTCAAATGTCTGGTTTGCCTCTTATCCCTTCAATCTTCCATTGGGGAAGGTGATAACAAGCAGTGTTGCATATAAAAATGGACTGTGGTGAGATAAGAGCCGCTCAGTGGAGGAGTAGATGAAGGTGAATTGAAAAATGGCTCCTTCAGAGGTGTGAAGTATTGACTATGAGTATGTAGTTTTGCTGATAAGCCAGGTGACAATATGCCGCCATATCTCTACAGTCCAGTTCAGTGTGTTAAGAGTCTCAATGACAGAGTTACAACAGCACTTAGTGCCAGCACTTCTTTCTGTGCATAAGACTTGTCCTGTCTCCAACTTTATCGTGCTCCTTGAAGAGTTTAGGTCACATCATAGAAGTTTGGCAATTCAGTGATTTATTGGCTGAGCATATACTGCCAACGTGATAGAGTCTCTGTACCAACACAACCAACCCCTGAAAGTATGTATGGTAATCTCTCTTTAATGAGTATTATATCGTTTGTGTGCAGCACAGTTCAGTGACGCAGAGAAAATGTTTTAAAGACTAAAGGTTGAGTAATATGGACTGAAGCTCAATATTTCATTAAATAAAAACATGTGAATTTTGGAAATGATTAGATTGATCTCTTTTCAATACACTTTGACTTGACATTACAACACTGTGGAGTTATTGGAAATGTTTAGATCACATCCTCCAGCTGTGCACTGAGTTGCTGACTCGGCACTATTAGCTTACAAATACATGTAAAGTTTGCAGACTTAGAAGCTAAACCTGTTCATGGAAAAATCTCTTTCAGCAGGTAACTACAAGGCTGAACTAGCAAAGCAGTTTAGTGTTTATATGTGTGGTTTATTCAGTTTGGGAAACTGCGATATCTAGAAAGCTTTAACGTTAGTTGGCTGGGACTAGACCTCGTCTCTGTTGCTAGGTTCCTTTACATATGAGTCTACTGCCATGACTGATTGTTGTTCTCCATGGAAACAGAGATCGGAACTGAAACTGTGAGCAAGAAATGTTCATACTGAGAACAAATTGCCCCAAAATATGAAACATTTTGATGATACATTTTATTTTATGTAAGTTGGTAACTGTTATATAATCTCAATAATGCTTTTGAGGGTGAGCTGTACCATCATTATTGTCACTTCAGTGACGCTTACAGACCTTGGATCAAGTGCCTCGGTTCTGACTGCATCACTGTTGTGCCAATAATGACGGTAAAGCACACCCTCTCATGTAATGTAGCTTAACTCAACAGTGGGTGATGGCAAAGCCCCAAAACAAACAATGCACCAGCAAAAAGGAGGAAGATGATGCTAGACAATGTGAAATGGAAGTGAACGATGTAGGTTCCAAATTAAAACAAAAATTTAACTTGAAAATGTTTTGGATGCATACAAACACATCTGTCAGCCTTAAGATACTCATGTCTTATGAAACCTTCCAAACTCTTTGAATAATTACACAACAGTCTATTTGAAACAACATCCTGTTATCTCGCCCCATAAAAGCTGACACTGAAGACAAAGATTTTCAAGCGGCGGTAACAGTGTGAACCTGTGTAAACAAAACACGGCCAACTCAAACCCAGGTTGTAACCTGAGTATTAATGAAGGGCTGACATCCTGGTTGTCCTTTCAGTCAATGACTAAGTGACCAGAAACTGCAGCTCACTTCCTTAATGCAACGCTGATGCAAGAACACTGACGTGAACACAACCAGTGCGCCTTCACACAGAAACTGTCAGGAGACACACGCACACACATTAGATTCCATTCCCTGGTGCCAAGTCATGTGCAACAGCTGGTCAAACAGTACAGTGATATAACACCTATAGTAGCTGGGTTGACCTGCACGTACACCACTGCAGCTATGAATGGAACTTAACACAGGCTTTTAAAACACATGCATGCACGCGCACGCACACGCACACACACGACACTGTTAGGGACCTTCAGTTGACCGACACACTTTTCCAGGATCAAGTGGAAACATGCACACACACGTTTTAGCATTTAATCAAGGCAAGAACAGGCGGGTGTCAGAGAGTCTAAAGAGAGAAAGCTCAAATGGCACAGCAGGATTCTGAGTCATTCAAGTTCAACAGGCAACTTCTCTAATGCAGAATTTAAAGTATGTGTTTCAACACAGTATGGAGGAGAAATTTAACCAGAAACAAATGTAAATTCCTGAGATAATTCTCAGGAAAAAAAAAGTTATCAAAAGGGTCCATAATTAACTGAAAGGGCTTAAATTGTCTGTCAGCGTCTTTGATATTCTCACTACCTCAGGCAAAATCTGAAATATTTTTACTTCTTAATATCTCAAACAGAGTGGCTGTAATCAGTTCATCCCACTGAAAGTATGTAATTAGTTGACAGAGCTTCCAGCTACGCCAAGTGTAGCCAAAGCACAAGTGTATTAAAACTACATTCTTTCTAATGACCAGTAGGGGGCAGCACCACCGACTGTATAAAAATAAGTCAGACTGTATTGGGTCTAATGGGAAAATGACACACCATCCTCCATTGATTTATTCCATCAGTAAATGGTTTCTTCATGAGTTTATGGTCTGAACCTCTAGTTTCAAGTCTTATTTCAGACACATGATGTTAATTTAGTAAATTATGGTCCCATTTAGAGTGAAATAGACGATAAAGCAGGGTATTGATATAGGCCACGGCTACCTTGTGATTGACAAGTCATTTCCAGCGAGTCCATCCAGTTCAACTCAACCGCCTCACAAAATGGATTTAACTTTAAACTAGGCAGTGCTGATCAAATATGAAACATATTCTGTTTTAATATGCTGTATGAGCAGGTAGGACAACATTTTTTCCTACTAGAAAACCGAATGCAGCCCAAACTGCAGGATGTCACCCATTAGCTTAAAGCTGTCACCCGAATATGGTCACAAATCAACCCTTTCCACATTAGTTACAGTAGAAATGATGAATGTTGAAGTGTGTGCTGCCATTGTTCAGCTTAAATCTGGTGTGTCTTTAGAAACCCGTCAAACATGTCATTTATCCAAATGTGTCAACTAGAACAAGGCAAACCTGACTTCTCCTTCCTCTTCCTTCACCCAGCAGCATTCATCAAGTACTAGACTGAACAGAACAAAAGGATTCACTGGTGGTGAAATAAAATGAGACTAGATCTTGCCTTCTGTCTTTTACTAAAGTTAGTTTACTTTCAAAGCATTTAATAACAGCATATTCTAATAATGTATGGTTTGTCAAAAAGTTTAGATTGTAACATTTAAAAAGCATTTTGATGACTGTTCAACATGTAACGTGTTCTACAGGATCTCATGGCCATATTTCATGGCAAAAACAGTCATTAACTCTTTACAGTTTCAAGGATTTATAAATGAGATGCCACCACACCAACAGTAGCTTGTTTACTTCCACCTACAGCCTGGATTAATCTATGGACTAATACTTTGTGAAACTCCTACTCAGACAGACAGGCATGTTGTAGTTTGTAGTGAATGGACTCTGTAGTATTGGAGTCCTGGTTAGCATTAATCAGCATAATTCATCATCATGCACTCAGCTAATAAAGAGGTTTTATGATTCATTAAAAGTAAGTTTATCATCCTCTGCTCCTTCAGCTTAGATGACCCAAATGGTCCCAAGTAGGTGGTCAGCAGAGTCTTGTGACAGAGGATGGATCGTACGAAAGGCCAGGATTATTAACTTAAAGAACAGATTCCTCCACAAGGTTTTGAGTCAATACATGCTGTGACAAACCAAAGTGTCATCCATTGTCTATGATATTAGTCTATCATTAGAATAGCATTGTCTAAAGCTTATTGAACAGCTGCTTTTTGGGGGCACCACACCCATTTATTTTGTCTTTTCAACACTGCAGGAGCTTGGGAAGGTCTTGGCAACACCACGCATCCAGCGGCTTTGAATAACTCCGGTGCTTTAACGGCTCTCCAAACTGCACCGCTCTCAATTTGGCAGCATCGCACCACAGATCCCCATTCAGCAGTGCAGGAGGGTTTTCCCCCGACTAAGACGTAGTGTTGTTTTCTTTTCTGCCACGGGTAATGAACTTATTTCTGTATTGTTTTCAGGTTTGTGCACTCCGCCTGCTGTGTTGACACAATGCAGCAAAAAACAGAGAGAACTGTTCTATGAAAACTCAGAGTTTGAGTATAACCCTGCCGTGCACACCAGAAACCCTCTGCTGCCTCGGCAAATATCACTTCACAAACATTGAGATGAAGCCTGGATCAGTTATAGATTCACAGAGTAGAGTTTTCACATTGCCAGAGTCTTCCCAAAAAATAATCCAAGGACTGGAGAGAAGCAGTTCCCATTAATAGTGCATCAGTTGGTATCTCTATTAGCAAAGTGGGTCCAGTCTGAAGTCAAACTGTGAGCTGAAGGCTTCTTGGTAACATGCCATTTTGTCACGATTAATAAAAGTGACATTCAAAAGCTAAACGTCATGAAACACAATTACATGTCATGCTCCAAATAAATCCGTTGTGTAACATTCTCTATTGCTTCATTCACTGATTCAGTCCTCAGAGGCAGGCCCTCGGCTTATCCTTTTTCAGCATTTAGAGGAATTTTGTGGTCCACAGCAATTTCTCCAAATATCCATTTTGAATATCATTTAGCCTATCACACAGTCCAATAGTTTGTTTTATTGGTATGTGCAAGTGCACATCGACTGCTTTGGACATTAGATGATACTATTAAGTCAAGTCATTGACATTTACATTTAATACAGAATGTGAAATTATTCTTTAATTCTTCTAAATTGTCCTTACCTTTTATGATGATGTGCTCACTGTCACTTGTAAATAGCCTGATGGAGGTGGTTGTATTTAAGCTATTTAATACATTTATTTTAAGTAAATGTATAAAACGCCTTTACCTTTTGGTTCAATGTGCAAAGATTACTTTCTTTATCTTTTTAAATGGTAAGTATTTACCAGTTTCTTTTAAACAGTCACTCACTGCAGCTGTTTATCCAGTGTATTTCCTGAACAGTGTTTTTCTCTTCTTAGGTGCTGAAGCTTTACTCAGTTTGTATTCTTTTGTACTGCTAATATGAAAGAAAGGTGCTAAATGTCTCATCAAGCCTCCAGCAGTCTCTCCTCTTTGTCTTTTACTGACACTGGTGTCAGTTGGGTATAGACTTGAGGTTCAGTATTTATTTACAAAAATGCTTTAAGCATGCTGGAAGATATCAAACCAACAAGTGCTTGATGACGTGTCTTCATCTTCCCTCTGATGTTTAGCTCTGTACCTGAGGAGACGCCAAAGATCATTTGTCTTTACAACAGCGTGGTGAAGGCAGCGCAGATGAGAGCTTCTCATTAAAAGGCAATTCAGTATAAACACTTTCCATCATCACTTATCTGCAACAAGCATCTCGGCGAAACCTCGCATCACAGTTAGACCATTTAAAGCTCAGCAGCTCTCCTTAGGTCCATTTAGAAAATGTATTTATTTGACAGGGCTGCACACAGGGGACTCCCCCTCACTGATTTTAAGTGCCTCATTTCATTTCTGCCGTTAGACACAGCAGCAGTCTCTACTGTGCACTCTGATGGTCATGTTTGTAAAACTCTGCAGCTGGTTGCTAAGCCAACTCTAAGAATAATCAGCCATATGTCTGACACGCTTTATGGGCCACAAAGAAAGTTTCCACAATGTATTCTCAGTGGGGGAACAAGTATTCAGAAACCTTATTAAGTATAAAGCAATATAAAAACAATCCATGACAAGTACTGCCATTACAAATTTACTGAAGCAAATTAGTATTAATACAATGTATTAAGTAAGTACACTTTCATAACCTTACATTTTTTTAAATAGTGTTTTATCATTACAGATTTCTAGCTGGTGGACGAGGAGCTAAAATTAACCATGTTACCGTTGGGTAATTCTTCATGTACCCCAAAGACAGATGGCTTGTTTGAGGACCCAGACCCCGCCTTACGTCGGTAAGATGAATGTTGTAGAGTAAAAAATTAATAATCAGAAGCAGAAAGTAGAATGGAAATATTCAAGTCAAGTACCTAAACAATTCAACTTCAGTTGATGAATGACTTTATAACTGATAATATTTAGTGGTTTTAATAATAGTAATGGATCATGGTTGTGTTTGGAACCTTTATTTATTTTTTTTGATTGAATTTTGTCTATCGAAAAAATGTCAAGTTGGCACCAAACTCTTGTTCTTTGATTAGATATTGTATTGATCTCAATCATTGTGTTGCTGTGAAGCTGATTTAAAGAAGTTTATCAGTGTATTTGAAAAGTGTGGATTTTCATATATTCTGTTTATTCTGATTATTCTTTGAAGTTACTTTCTTTTTACCGTGTTTGACCAAAGCACAGAGTTGAATTGATAGCTTTACTTCAGTCAGTTTTTTGTATCTTGGTTAAATATGTATTTACATAATGCCTGACAATAGTGAAAGTGTATTGACCTCTGTATAAAGGCTTTGTTATCCCATAAGAGCAGCTAGGAAACACCTTCTAATTGGAGTGTGCATACGTTGGATAAACTGTTTTTAGGTCAGTTTGTCCTTGCTGCTTATTGCTTCCACCTGAACCTGTCACAGAGCCTGCAGTAATTAAGGCTGCTCACACTGTCTGACCTCCTGGGGGACGTGTGTGTACAAGAAGCCGTGGTTTCATACTGTAACAACAACAAGGTAGAGCATGAAGAGCATTAACGTGCATTTATGTACCTTGCTCTGCTCTGCAAACCTCTGAATGAACCCATTAGTTCTATGTAATTCATAGATAAGAGAGGGAGTAGCTGTCCCGTCTACAGCATTGTTCTCTCAGGTGGCAGATACCACAGGAATAATAATATATCATCACATATCATATTTACGAAACACTTCATACACTTAACTCCTGAGCTGTGACTGTGTGCCTTCACATATATACCCATCCAATGTCAGTTTTAGAGGTTGATTACTTGGATCATGTTTGATGCCGTAGAAAGACAAATCTTGTTTTGAGGACTTTCAATATTTTGTTTTTTGGTCCATAATAATACTAGCCTTATCGTTTGAAATATATGCTGCTGGCAGTAACATGTTTCATTTCCCAACCTAAAAGCATACCTTAAATTTTGGAATTTGGAAATCTTGGAAGCCTTCGCTCTCAGTTAACATCTGTTGTACGAGGTATCAGAAATCAACCTGAAGTAATAAACACATTTTTTAAAATAATTTGTTTTTAATGAACCTCTTCCTCAGTGGTTCATTCAGGTGTTTTAAAAACTCCAACACCAGAGATGCTCGCTGCATTCCAAAGTTAAGTAAATCCAAAAATTATGTCTGACATGATAAAATAAGAATTTGATAGAGTCACATAAGAAGCTTCCTCTTTAACAGCTGACTGAAGAGAGACTTTCTGAGTCACAAACAGTAATGAAGTATCTATTCTGTTACAGCAGAACAAGAACTTCACTTTAAGTTTATAGACCTCTCTAGCAGGTTTCAAGTCTGTAAAAGTGGTTTTCTATAGTGTATTGAAATGAATAAAACTCGGTAATGATGCAGTAATGATTGTGATTTTTAGTAACTGGATTAGAGCTGTAATATCAGGTTCTTCATAAATATCAACGCAATGAATTACATCTGAAGTCGTAGTAGTAAATAAGTTTCTATCATCACTCAGTTCTGAACACAAAATCTGATTTGAAACCTGTGTGAAGTTCAGAGAGGAAAGTATCTACTCACGGCAGATTTCTACGCTCTCGTCTGACCCGTCCTCGCAGTCCGGCTCCCCGTCACAATGCCACCGCTTCGGAACACACTGGCCGTTGCGACACACAAAGTCCACCTCCGCACAAGTCTTTCTGACTGGAAAGGGAGAGAGAAGAGAGATGGTTTTGTTAAATGTGGAAGAGGAGACAGACAGACAGGCTTCATGTTTTTCAATCAAACTTCTCACAATAGATAGAAACCCATGAATAATTGGAAGGGGAAAGACCTGAAGGACCAAAGCCATACTCTCACACTTCATGAATATGAATTTCAGTACAGCCAACCTAAATATTCAACCCCACTGAAAAGGTCACAAGTTTACAATTTTCTGCCTTCTAAATAAGCAAAGCCTGAACTCATTTGCATTGAGAATGCACTCAAAACTATTCTCTGGTGATTTGACTGCTTCAAGATGGAAAACACTAAATGGAAAATTATGAAACTGAAAAAGGAAAACTCTTGAACATGAGGTAGATTTTTTTGCTTTACAAATGCTGGATATAGCAAGGACATTGCAGATAGACACAGGATTAAGAAAAACACAGATGACCTCCACAAACCACTGGACATCGTTTGTGTGTTGTTTACGTGGACACAGATAAAGTAAATCAGTTTCTAAATGTTCAGTGCCTCCCAGGTTTCCAAACAGAGAGCAGTCATTTTTTTTAATGTAAACTAATGACATATAGCAATTAAACTGAGATATACTTAACATTATTCTCTAATATTCAGATATACTGTATTCATGGGATTTCATGTATTGACTGCTACGTTGTCGTCCACAGCCTTATTTCACAAACTGAAGATGTCAAGCTGGTAGCAGTTTGATTTATTTGAATAATGTTTTAAGCCTTTAGGCTTCAGGTCTTAAGTCTTTTAAGCCTTCAGGCTTAAAACATTATTCCACCCCATCCATTAATTTACAGAAAAAGCATGAAAAGACTGGGGCAATTGGGTAGAGTCTGACAACTCTGTTCACCAGCTCTCAGTCATTTCAACTCACCACCAGCTAGCTTTGTGTCTGAACTAGACACAAGGTGATCTCCTAGATTGTTGGTAGATTATTGGGAGAGGAGTGACAAAACCATCTACGGCCCAACGTAGATACAGCCACAGGTCAGCAATAAGTTCAACTCTGTCTCGACCTGTGGCTTGCTCATTTTTCCCATCATTGAGTAAACAGACGACCCCTGACTAAGTGACATATTTTATGGATATCTTATATTCAATGCAAAACAATAACTTAATTAACACAAATGGTGAACTGATGAGATGAGTTTTCCTGATCTGTTCAGAAACGTTTTCTTCAGTTCTGTCTGTGTTATGTATTTTACTTTTAGCAATCAATTCTCCCTGACACTTGGCCATTGTTTGGTTGTATTAACTGTATGTTTCTAATGCAGGACGAGGCTGTTTAGCAGAGAGTGAAGGCTCTGTTACTAGAGCTTGTGTTCAGGTGTTCAGGTGTTCATAGTGTCCTTATTCTGTCAGTTTATATCTTGAATAAACTTTGAAAAGAATGGAAATCTTGTCTTTAAATCAAGAAGGCCTCGCAAACCTGCGTGAAGCCTTGGTGACCACTAGTGTCAATAGGGACCTCTAAGTTGGGCACCAGTGGATCAGACTGATGCTCTGTGGTCCATCCATCAAGATTATCTTTATTTTGGGGCCCGGGTTCGAATCCATCCCTTTGCTACATGTCATTCCCCGTCTCTCTCTCCCCACATTCCTGTCTCTCTTCAGCTGTCTCTATCCAATAAAAAAAAGGCCAAAAGAAAAATATTTAAGATTATCTTTATTTTATTTCAGACAGACTGACTGGCTCGCCGTAGAAGATGTTGTGTGTGACTTGAAGTGACGCACATGTCTCAGGCTAGACTAAGTAATCATTGTGTCTCGTTTTGATCCAATACCAATAGAAGCATCACACGTGTACAGATGGGTGAAGAATGACCTTATTTGGACACATGGTGAGTCTCTGTAGTTCTAGTTAGGATAAATACTTCCAGCCAGGAAGAAACCTTCTGGATTGGGTTGGCATTGATACAGCGATTCACTTGTACTGCTGATCTCCATTCTCTTTGATCAAGCTTCAATAAACACTGCTGTGTAAGTCATCAAGGTCTTCTGAGAACTTCTTCAGACTGCAAGTGAACCTTACCAACAGACAAAACCATCTCTGACACAGCGTAACAACAGCATGCAAAGCAAATGTAGTGGACAGCAGCTGAGAGTTTCTTTGTTGTTGTTCAGCCAACTCGCAAAATTAACTACAGCTGAGTAAATGTGACTGCTACAGTGTACGGCTAAAAAATTAAAGTCTCCAACTAATCCTTTCATCTCCTACAGCTTATTAAGACACGGTTAATTATGAAAGCCCTGAATAGAATCAAGGCTCTTGCAATTTTAACTTGCAATCGTGATTTTGATATAAACCATTAATCATTCAGCCCCATCTCCAGGTTATGTTGGTCGTGTGCAAATCAAAGAAGAAGAAAAACAAAAGAAGACAGGGAGAGATGAAGCTGACTTAAAATGAATAAATTACTTCATGCAAACTTGAGAAAGTCTTCCTAATCAGGAAAGGAAAAGAGTGTTTCAAGATGTTTGAGGGATTTCAAAACAGTCTATAACACAAGACAAACCCCTCTACCCTCCACACAGGGCTCGAGTGTCTCCTTGAGGCCTTCCCTCAGCCTCTCTGACCAGAATACAAATATGTACCCGAGAAGACCACCAACTCCAATTTGAGCGACGACAGCAGCAAGTCACAATGGGCCCAATTATCAACCTCCATTTTTATGGATTCACGAACATTAGGACAAACTAAGCCTCTTCCACTGGTGAGTACAAACATCCTTTTCGGTTTTAAAACGGCGGCAAAGAAATTCCCTGAGTTGACTGGTGTGTGTGTGAGTGAAGCAGGCGCATGTGTGCACCGATTGCTACAGTATGTCCTCGCATGACTGGTGGAGGCTACACAGCAATCGACCACTATTGATGGTAATTTGCACAGTTTGCACTGAGACAAAATGGCCAACTGTGTTCCTCTCTGGTTAAAGATATTTACCCGCTGTAGAATTTGATCACGTGCTGATTCAGGAGGACCGTTTTTCTGTCGCTGTTGATTCACTTTTAAAATTCAACACCCAGATTCGGCGTTCTTCTGTCAGACCATCCTGACGTCACTCAGGCCAGTTGTTGCTACTGGAATAAATGCTGCATTGAAGCGATATCTAACGTGTGGGAAATCCTAACTTCTGACTGGGAAAGGTGGCTATGTCTCCATGTCGGATGTTGTCACCCTCGGTTTAGCGGACACTGGTGGCGGTTTAATCAGTCGACCTCTAAACAGTGTCACTATTAGCAGAGTCACTGCTCTGATTGGCTGTTGCTGGAAACTCACCATCCTCCAGGTTTACCTGTTGTCTGAACACTTGGTCATGTCGTACTAATCATTATTTTGTTGTACGTGAGTTTCTATAACTGCCTTTTATTATTAGTTGCCTCCATTTTGCCATTTTTGATGTTAAACTTTGATGAACAGTGATCAGTCATCAGTGAAACAAACCTTCCTGCAGTTGTTTTACCTTAAAAGTCTTCCAGCAGCTCAAAGAGCATAAACCTTCACATTGGTGATAGGCTTTTATTTTGATACATCTGCAGGTAGTTTCATTTCATTTCAGTGACTGTAATTAAATGTACAGAGTGAATTCTCTTTGTGAGTCATTCAAGTAAAGTAATTGATGTTTTATTGCCTTCACCAATTCATTTCCTGCAGGGAAATCTGTATATTTCTATCTGAAGGGGGTCTTCTGCTTCTCAGGATTTCTTCCCTCCTTGTCGCTCTGCAGTATGATCTCTTCTCCTCCTCCATCCCTTGCTTTCTCACTCATTCCCTTCACGTGTTCTTTCCTCCCAGCCTCATATGACCCACATAGACTGAGGGACAAAAGAAAATGGAGAAAGATCTGAATGTATTGGAGACCCACATACACACACACACCTCTGTCGGATCCAGATTTAGCTCTGCTCTAGCTGTTACCTCCCCATCACCGGGTCATGGTGCCCTAAGGGATGCTGGGAAGGCTCCTGGTTGAGCCGAGCTAACACGATGGCTTCTGAATGCCATGTGACATCTATCTGTGTAAATGTGAGGTGAGAACATGTGCCATCTGTTCAATACTGCCTGTGGGGACTTCATACAGAATTCAGTTTTATAAGAAACTTAGTCCAACACTGCATCTGCTAGTCTGTATTACAACTGAACGGGAATATGTGAGAATGAGGAAGGTTCTTTAAGTTTTCAGAAGGTCTGTGAGTGATGTAATACACTAGGGGCCCTACTCGAAGTCCTCAAGATCATATTCAGTACTGCTGAAACGTAGCAAAGCTAGACAGTAGATACGGCCTGCTCCGCTGGAAGCCTGAGGCCCACATCAGACATTTAGTGGTGCTAACAAGTGAGCTCTCACTTCAGTCCTATCTTTGCACAGTGCCAATCAGGCAGATGTTTATGCATGCAGCACACCAGCAATCATATCTTTCACATAACATTTTCTCATGTGAATTGCCACCATGCACCATGACCTCTGGACAGTGACAAGACTACTGCTATCTGCAAATGCCTAACCAATGTGTTTCATTTACAATGAGTGTGTTAAAGAATATAATATTTGGAGGCAGCACACCGAGACAGCAAACATTCCAGAGGGGCCACAGAAGTGGAACGCTGTGTGCAGAGTTTAATTGCATCTTAACGTTATGATCAGAGCACAAACCAAGACAGAGCTAATGTTACAGAGGATTCCCTTCGTGTGTATGTGTGTGTGTTTGTGGTTGGGGGTAATGGTAGGGAGAAAGAGTGTGGCATTATTGGTCATGGTCACTGACACTTGTTATGAGTCTGTGCAATCATAGATTCTTTTTATACATTTCTACACTTTGAAGCGCGTTGCTCAGACGTGTGGGCAGAAATTTGTCTATTTTGTTTCAAAAGTGAAGCAAGCTTTTTGTTTTATCAATACATTAACTTGCATATTAAAATTGAATAGATAAGCCCATAAACATTTGCTGGTTTTAAAATATGTCCAGATTTGTAACTTTATATCTTTGCAGTAGATGCCATTATGAATCAGTGTGGGATCATTAAAGTGTCTTAAATGGCATGTTTCCATTTGCATTCGTAAGTAAACTCAGTGTGCTTGACATGAAATTGCATGTGCATCACCATAAACTGAATATTTTTGGGTTCTGGACTGTTGGTCAGACAAGATCAAATCTGTTTAATCAGCTGTATGCTGCGAATCGCTGCTGACAATTTATAAACAAAATGAATCAGGAAAAGAAATCAATAGATTAGTTACCAAATAAAATGTTGCAGTCCTACAATGATGGGCAAAAGTACAGAGCAAGTCACAGCCAACTGCAGCAAGTATGTCTTGTATGTATCAACACTGATGTCACATAGATTATCTCATGAAAATAGTCTTTTTCATTAGAATTCTTTGCTGCTTCAGATATTTGCATCCATTTTGGCTAAAAGCAGTGCATCTATGTTGAGGAAAGGAGGCTCTCTGACATAAATAAGCTTTTCTGTGGTGCTCCATTAAGTGTTTGGGTGTAACCAAATGTAGTGTCACAGTTAGTAAGTGGTGAGAAAAACAAACTACTGGCACGAGTCCAACCGATGCAAAAAGTTAATCTGGCACCTGTGAGGTGGCCTTTCAAGATACGACTCAGGCTCCATTTCCAACTTCATTTACATATTGTTCACTTTGGTAGGAAAACATGTTTAATTGTATCCAAGATGGATTGTCGTCCCATGCTCCATCAAAGGCCACATTAACGGGGTAAATACACTTCCAGCCCACACCAGCACAGAAGCAATGGAAATGGCAACTGATCCTCACAGACAGAATAGCACAGACACTACGACCCTCACAAACATGGACTGTCACAACTTTTGTGAGGAGTGAGAAAAGGTATTGACCTTGTGTGGTAAAGGAGGCTGGTGTTGGATTTCTCTTATCGACTTCCCCGTGTCTGTGGCTCTCCGTGTGGTCTGTGTGATATATATCTGATATGTATGAATAGCAATTAATGTGCGATGGATGCCACTGAGGGGTAGATGCATTACTTTAGTCAGCCATAAAGTGCAGATAAAACTGTCTTCTTGTACTCTTCATAGAGTGTAGAAAGATCTGAATGTATTGGCACAAGCTAACAGCTAGTTAGCAGCTATGAGTCAGACTAAACTCAATTAAAATCAGAACTCTCCAAAATACTTTCACGGCTGAGCTTTTTTCTGTTGTGGATTAATACATATTTGGTTTTCTAGCAAGTACATAAAGAAGCAGGACAGTATGATTGAGTCAGAACAAACTACAGTGTGATTTCATGCTCCACAGTGCAACAGTGTGGCTCATTATCATCATGTGGTTTTGGGCAACAATGGAGCTCTATGGCACAGAGGAAGAAGACACTGTATATCAGGATTTAGCAGAGACAGTACTTGTTAGGATGAATCCATTGTTGCTTCTTTTCAAAAGATATGTTCATAACATTAAGAACAATACACTAAATTATTCATATATGAACATTCTCACCAGAGTTATCCTTAAAAGGATAGAAGTACAACAGAAGTGATGTGTGTGACTATCTGGTGAGGGAAAAGAAATTTCAGTGGAGACTAATTACAGTCTTACAGTGAGCTACATCTGGAGACAATCCACCTCTGATTATCCACTCACTGACATTGCCTAACTTAACAAACATACTCCCTTGAGGTCATTTGTTGTTCTGTTTATGTCTATGCGTGTCCAGTGGTCTGTACTGCCAAAGTCTTCCTTGCCTATGGATTATTGCATTCATACGCAGATGTTGTATGCAGTATGTCAGCGGTGTCAGTGATGCAGTGAGAGTTTAGTGTCTCACCACAGGAGTTCTCATCGCTGCCATCGGTGCAGTCCTCGTCTCCGTCACACTGCCAGACCGACGGGATGCAGCGACCGTTTCCACACTGAAACTGGCTGGCCTCACATTCTGTCTTCGTACCTACAGAGGAAGAGACACAGAGAGGGGGGTGTGAGCAAAACTGAAGCGATTATGGTCCCAAATGTTTTCATAATTATCATTTACTGTTTGTTTCAATGTAATTTGATTTTCGGTTTGGTCGTAGCACGGCTCCCCTGCGGTGCTGTAATTTCAAAACAAATTGTTTTGAACAGATCTAGCTGGCAATCGGAGCAGATCTCAACCACCACTGAGCCACTGTGGCTGGCTCAGAAAAGCTGATTTCTCCTCAGCTCTTGATCAACTTGTCACATTTTCCCAACTGTACCTCTGCCAACACTGCAGCCACAACCCCTATTTAGGGTATGAGCAGCAACTAGTCACCTAGTCAGTGAAACGGTCATCTATACACCTCTATAAACACAAAGAGAAACACGTTCCTCAAATGATACGGTGTTGGAGCTCTTAGAAACACACAGAGCTGATCTCACACCCCTTGTTTGCAAGATTTGTGAAGAACTAAACCTCAGTGTCCTGAAAACGTCTACAGGGTACCATCTGTTCAGCTGTCGTCTGAAGGACATCACATGTACAAGTGCCATGGAGGAAAAAGAAGAAACTTTCCACTATTATCAAAAACCACAAAGAAGCAGATTTCTGAATATTAATTGGATGAGATGATTAGGCTGATAGCTCGCTGACTTTGGAAAGTTACTGACAAAAAAAATAAATAAAGTGATGGATTTATTCTGCATTGTAGATTAACCATATGTAGGTCAGGAAGAAAAGGGGAAAAAAGTGCTTCCACTGAGAAAAGCCACTCATCTACAAAGAGACTAAAGCACAAGTCCAAATGAGAAGATTTCCCATTTTTCTGTGGTTGGTTCAAATACTTGGAAACTGAACCTCTGTTGGGTTTTTGGATCCTGGAAGGAGTCGGGCAACTCCCAGGTGAGACCTGAGCCACACAGCCTCCACTCCACCATGGAGACCTGGAAAGACTACACAAACATAAGAGGCAGAGCTCAGCACACCTTTCACACAGGAGAAGGGCAACAAGCAAAGGCTGGTGGTTCAGCACAGAGGAGTGAGTGAAATGAGGACAAGGGGGAGAAACCAGGAAAAACAGAGGCACACAGCTTGGATGCTCATGTACAGAGAAGTATGAGGTTTAACAGATACAGAGACACACACTGATGAGCCAGTAGGATAATTGTGATCGGTAAGAGGCCTGATGTAATCAAGGAATAAGCATCGAACTGAAAGTTAAGCTGAAAGATGAATTTTAAGTTTGAACTTAAAAGGTCTCATCAGTCAGACTGTCTGATGTCAGGGAGGTTATTCCAGAGGAAGGGGCATGATAGGAAAAGACCCTGCAGTCTGCTGCTGACTTCTTTTTAACCTCTTTGACCATCTTGTTTTGGTACAGAGATGCAAATTAAGTCAGTAGACTAGAAATAGCTGGGTTCAATTTTTACAATATTCAACAAGGCCCAGAAGGTTATCAACAGAGAGTACCCCAGAACACTAAGATCCTTTGGCTAAGAAAAAAAATCGAAGAATGAAGAGATTAAAAACAAAAAGGAGGACAGAGAAAGGAGACAGTTGTTGATGTAAAAAAAAAAATTTTTAAATCACAATGTGCGTCACAGATAGTGACAAACCAGCACTGCAGTGTTGAAATATACTCTCAACACAATTCTCAGTTTTCACAGAAATGAAACTAGAATAAGAAAAAAAAAACTGACCTAAGATTTATTTCCTCTTCAGCACAAGAAAAACTGGATTTCCAGACTGTGTAGCAGGAAGTTGTCATTGAGGTGCAGTGTGCACTCTGGAGGTAGTGACGACTCCAGGTCTTAAAATAACACCGTCTGACCTTGACGCTCACTTTAGTCTGGACTACGAGTCTGTCCAGGTGGGTAAATGGAGCACACGGTGGTAACACAGTGGAACATCCAGCTGAATGGCTGTGCCACTGAGAGGTCAATTACTTTTTATAAAAAGGTCAAGTCTCCCAGTTTAAACTTTTTGGGCATTTGCCAGAATCAAATATCAATTTCAAACAACATTTGGGGGCTAAACGGATTTCAGGCATTCACAGCAGACTCTAACGTCTCTAAAACTGCTTTTAGTCACCAAGACACCGTTCTAAAGGAACTGTTTTAAGTGGGTCAGCGGCTCCTTTAGGGAGACAAACACCACCCTGCTGATTTGATCTGAACCTGAAGAGCTGCAGGCCTTTAACTGAAGCAGAGACACATGACTGAAGACCTGCATGAATGGAACTGTGCCAAAGTTATAAAATGTATGGCTCGACAGACTTCGTCTGTAGCTGTGGCCTGTTAGGAATCTCCTGATATGATGCTCAATCTGAGGCTAATGAGTTTTATATTGCATAAATTATATTACATTGATGTTTTATAGTAACATTTAATAATCTGATCAAGCCAAAATGCCAAACAGTGTCCAGTTTCTTAAATGTGAGGATTTGATGCTGTTCTGAGTAAGCCAGCCTCTGCTTCATCCTGCGTTGATCAAAAATCACCATGTGAACACATACGGTACACCCCAGGAGACTATTAAAGGTGTTAGGCCACCCTGATATGCATCTTGTTTTGTGATCAATTTATTTTGTAGACGATGACCTAAATAGCCACTCATTAAATGCCATTTGCTGCATGGAATAGCATTCTGCCCTTTAACCCTGAAAGAATATTTTATTTTTTAAAAGTGAATTAATTTTGTGTTTTAGTGCAGTATTGCTTCAGGCGAGGTGGCCCACTTCCATTAAAAAAAAACATTTCATGAAACCCAGCAGATTTTTGAAACTATTGTACAAGCGCTGCAGCGTTTATATAAGAAATGTCCATGTAAGAAATCCATTTATGTTCAACCATGTTTGCTGTTGTAACCACAAGGATCAGCTATGGAGACGTGACTAGTTGTTAAATGATAAAATCGATTACCTCCTCACTCACTCATTTTCTGGTGGCGGCATCATTTGGACTGACGGTCAGACAAAGAAATAACCTAAAACCTTAGGTTGTGGGAAACATTTCTTTGGATACTTTTCTCATACCATTTTCAACAAATCATCACAGTGAAGATTTGTTTGAGCTCGAATGTGTATTCTTTGCTTACATCTCACTGGAAAAGTGATGACAATCCCAGTAAACCACCTGCCACAGAACTTAATACACAAAAGGCAAATAGCGACATGAATGCTGCCATATTGCTCCTCACATATTGTTGGCCTAAAGGGAACTCTTATTGGATCTGGAGGTTGAGTCAGTATTTTTCATGAAAGACTCACATTGTGGAAAAAGTACAGTATACAATGGCTGTCTTTGTAAAGAAAATGAGCAGTTATTCTCTTATTTTTTCAGTATATTTAGTAGATTATTAAAAAACTGCAAGCACCTCAAAAGCTGATTCAAAGTGTCTTCATTTTTTTTGGCTACGCCTGACACGAGTCCACAAACTTCAGTGAACAGGAGGAGGTGAACACGCAGCCGACGGTGCCAACAACCTGCACACTTTCATTCAGCCAAGACTCCGGCAGCTGTACCTCCACCCCAGTCAGGATACACAATGGAGAGTATGCTGACCTTTCATCCACATTACCATTTCAATCACCACAATCAAAGCATAATGGATCACAGCGTACCCACCTGCATTTTAATCAGAACAAACGGAGCACATCAACCCATCTAACAAATAACCCTTCACAGATAATAAAGGAGAGGGACACAAAACATTTCTTCAAGTGCTTCCACAGTTCAGGAAAACCTCCAACCTCAGAAAGAAGGTTCACACTGCTCAGCATGTTAGCTTCCAGCCAGCTGCTGGCTTGTATCATTAACAGATCTGCAGCCAACAATGACTGACTGCCTCAACTAAAGCTAATACAAATGCTGCTTTTTATTCCTCCATTTTATTTTTCTATTAATTGAATACAGAGTGCCATCTTGCAACTGCTCATTTTTTCTGACCTCAGTCAAAAAGCCAAAGTCAAATTTGTTTGAAGGGACTATAAGAAGGTATTGTCTTGATTCATCACAAGAACAATTTTAGATTTTTTTTGATTATTTCAACAATCTTGTCAAGCTAAAACTTAACTGAACTATTTAATTTCAAATGGGCAAAGCATTTCAGTGGAGCCACTGCTACGATAGGGTTTGGAAATAACTGTAACTACAGTATAAGAGCCTGTTTTCCAGTGAAACAGTCAGTCATTACCAAAGACCAGAACACTCAGGGAATTACAGGGACAAACAATTCAAATATAGAGTCAAAGAGGCCATCAAAGGTCCCATTTCTGTGAGTATAATGGGAATGTTCAAGTTTTCAAGTCAACAGCCATATTCTCCTGCAAGATGATGTATGTTAATGAAATGAATCAAAAACAGACTCCTCTAACTACAGGATCTCTTCCTAAAGTTAATTTATGTCAAGATGTTTCTTTAGAAGAGTGGAAGAAAACAATGACCAAGACATTTCCTGGAAAATGGGGAAACACACAAATGAGTCAAGGACTGGTATAAACTTCCTTTTTCCATAGATTTTTTTGCCTCCGAACACCAAAAAAAAAAAAAAAAAAATGCAGTGGGTAGAGCTCAGTTGCACTGTGGGAATTCAGTGAAATGTTGAAAAATCATTGCCAGACAAAAATGTTGAATTAACTGAAGTACAGTTTTGTAAGCTTTTGATCGGAGTATCCCACTGTTAATGGAAGCTGGGCCTCATCCAGCACCTTGCTGTGTTGTACAGTGATCTAGATTTTCCACACACACTGGACCAATTTAAGAAATTTGGTACGTCTTCTTGTTTGACATCCAAGTTTGCCCATGGTGCCAGAAACACTGGGAACCAGCCCAGTGATCTAAAGAAGAAATTTACATTTCACTTATTAGCCACAATTCATCCTAGAAAACCGGCAGAATAAAAAATAAACCCTTTATCCGACAATATCCAAGACAACTTAAGACGAAACGCTGGAATTTATCAGCCAAATTCAAAACCATTGCTTTCAGGTTGTCTACCAACCTTTATCTGGAGTGTTTTACATTTTTGGGTTGTTGGGTGAAGAAACTTTCTGACAAAGCTACAGCAAATTCTTAATCATTTGTACCTTCTTGTTAATTCAGCTTTAATTTCAGTGCATCAAGATGTTTGTAACAAAGTATTGTGTCCGTTTGTCTTGGCATCATTGCACTGTTGGTTACTCTGTCTGAAATTTAGCAGGTAGGTCTATTTTTTATTTTATGGCATTTTTTACACTAAAGACAACAAATACAGAAAACTATCATAACTAGGCTACTTGCTAGCATGTAAATTACATCTTATACATTTAACTGACAAGACAAAGGACACACCAGACAGACACAGTACTTTTAGCAGGTCAGAAATGTGTTAAGTTGGTGCAGTTGACCTGGCATTCATGCAATGAAAGTAGTTGCTTTTCGTGAATGTGAATCTGAGACATACTGACATGTATAGAAGAGAAAATCTAAGTTGTTAGATAACTTTCGAGTTGTGGGAGGAGCCTAACAGTTGAAATTTGTCAAGTTAATACAGTCCAGACGTGGGATAGTCGATCAAACGTAGCTACCCTCAGTCAATACCTTGAAATACTAGTCAGTTAACTAAAAAAATGTATTAATGTACAAGACCGGCTAACTGCTGTGTAAGACGTTAGCAGCCACCTGCTTAGTAACTGTTGCTACGTTTTGACTGTTTTAGCATCTTCTTTTTAGATATGTTTTTGGCCTTTTTGAGCTTTATTTGACAGACAGCTTGAAGAGTGACAGGAAATGTGGGGAGAGAGAGAGATGGGGAATGACATGCGGGAAAGAGCCACAGGTCGGATTCAAACCCTGGGCCGCTGCAGCAAGGACTGAGCCTTTGTACATGGAGCGGATGCTCTACTGACTGAGCTAAACGACACCCCACCTGTTTGAGCATCTTCTTACTTTTAGACTAGTCTAAATCTAAATCACCTTTTAAAAGTCAACAGCAGGAACACTACCAGTCCAGACTCCAGTACAAGATTTGTAAATAAAATTTATGAAAGAACTTTTGTATGGCCTTCCATTGAACAGACGTAGAGTCTGAATGCATGTGCCTAAATATGAGAAAGCTGCTGTTCAATTACTACATCATGTTGCCTGTATCAACCCACCCACTCTCCTTGAAAACATATTGAACATCTTGAAATCAAGCATCTAAAACTTTCTGGCCCCAGCTCTTATTTTTATATCCAGTGGAGAATCAAATTTCCCATGCTTTACAGGTTTAATCCAAACACACACTTTTTCTTCCACACTAATGCAACAACCTCCATGAACTCATCATTCCATAATCAGACTGAACAAAATGACCTGTTCTGGTGATGTGACCTTGCACAGCGTTCGGTATCTTTTACTTTTAATCACATTTCAAGTTGTGCTGCAAAAGCACAAACTCAAACACAAAATAAAGCCCTACGTGTGTGTGTGCCCCCACACACACACGCCAGTCATCATCATGAGTTGTTACGTGAAGGAAACGGTTCACATCAACAGTAAAAGTTCTGACTCATCACATCAGCCTGACCTACTGCTCACTGCTGACGTGCATTTAATGCTGACAGAGCCAAAGAGAGAGGGGGAGAGATCAGAGCCGGCGGCGCTCACCGACTGCTTAGTAATGTGTTCATCAAAAACAAATCACCATGTGAACCAGACAATTATCAGAAAAGTGCAGCAGGGTGAAAGATGAAACAAATATTAGTCAGCGTTTAGAGCTGTTCAAAGTTCACGCATGTTTGTTTTAATTTAAGAACAGACAGAGCAGTGCTGACGAGTGAGGAGATAACCAAGTTTTGGTACCAGTACCAAAAAAAAAAAAAAAAAAAAAAAGTAATAACAATGATAATAATAATAATAATGTTTTTTCATAACTCTTTTAACTAAAACTTACTAATTTTGATATTATAATTCTGATCAAAGAATGAGTCAGTAAGAAATCTGACCAGACATTTAACGTCAGTAAATTACAGTTTGCTACTGACCCAAATGTGCAGTACGGCCCTGGTGGTAAAACTATTACATTATTCAATTTGTTGATTGACAGATTATTTATCATTTTGATTGTCAGTTTAATAATTTATGAAAATGGCAAACATGGAAAGCTTTTGACCTCCAATTACAAACTATTGGAGTCATCGTTATAAATTCCACTAGACAAGAGCAGGATTTTAGTGGACAGAGTCAGGGATCCTGAAACATTCAATATTAGTCAGAATGACATGACACTAAAAACTGATTGCATTTCTCAAAAATGAAAAGGCACTCAACTTGAACAAAGACGTACTGTAGTTCAGATACACTCATTTTTTATAAAATGGGCAGATTTAGTGGAACGGTATGTTTAATTACTGACATTTCTATTAAAAGGCGAGCGTGTTTGCAAGATTAAACTCATCAAGTACAAATCATGTTTACTTCACACTGTTGTGAAGCTACATGCTGTAGAGTTGCAGGTTTTTTGATGCATTCTGCAGACATATAGAGGCTGTCACTAGTTTCCATATTATAAAAAATCACTGAGAAGGCTCTTGAAAAGTGATTATGGAAGCATTTTCATTTAGTGACATTATTGTGGGGTGATAATGCAGATTAAGTGCAAACTGATTTGGTCTGTTCAGCATTATCTAATAATGCTAATGTAACTTTGGCACTTTGAGAACACTTAACGCCTCCACTCAGTTTCCTGGGGGGCATCGGGTACTGAATTGAATAAAACAGTGGATGTAGAAATCTAAAGCAGCATGGTTTGCTGTGTGGTAAAGTAAATGTGAGATGTAGCCACTGTAACCAAAAACTGAAGCTTCAGGGACTAATATATTCTGGAGTTTTTTTCTTTAAGGGTGTATTCTCTTGGGTTACGGCTCCAATGTCTCGACACAAACCCATTGACTTGCTGTCTGGAAAAGTGCACACACTGCACTTTGATCCAATCAGCACAATAACAGGCTTCAATAGCGACCTGAAGTATACAAACCTGTACGGGAGTATTCCCTGCAGTGTCACAGTTTTCAGCTGACATTTAAAGTCTGAATTCTCCAAACACCGCTGTCACATAATTTGGACTGAGGAAGCGTTCACCACTTTGTCTTGTCAAAGTTATGAGAAATGTCACTGCCTCTACCCCCTTCAGAACCTTCTGTACAGCTTTTGGTTGTCATTTTGCACACATTATGTGGGGGCAGCAACGATTCTGCCGTGACTGCAGGCAACCACGTGAAAAACCTCAAAAATGTGAATTAAAAATTATTTTTTGAATCCAGTGCCACGAAGAAAAACAGGTTTGTACACTCGATAAAGGTTTATCAACATTTTTCTCAATACGTTTCTCAAAATATCCTCAACTTTATTCTTGAAGTCACAGATTTTTCTTTGCCACCTCACATTTTTATGTCACTTACGCATCAAATGTGTCGATTAAAAGGTCCGCTTTAACTTAAAGAGCCAATTATTTCGATACAGCTATTGACCCGACGCGTAATCTTGAAATTACAGATTATTTCACGTGATAATCATAAAACGGGAGAACTCCCTCTGTCTTTGAAGCCATAGATTCATTCAACAGGCGTGGAGCTGCGATCATCTGTCTACGTCCCAAAATAGTAGATCATTGTGGGCTATATAAATGCTGTCACGCTGGAGGTCATGGTAATGCAATTTTCCCCAGTAACAGAAATGGTTGCAGCGTACTCCTCCTCCTCCTCCTCCTCCTCCTCCCTCTGTCCACCACCCCGCCCACTTCAAGAGCCAAGCGCAACCTCACACAGCCCCCCCCCCCCCCCCCACGTATAGCTGAGGATCTGGGTCTAGCGCATGGTATCACAGTATCCGTGGAGGGAAAAATACATCCATTTTAATCAGGCCAGCGTTGCTTCTGCTCAGTTGTCGCCATCTAATTTGCGTGACGTCTTGCTCAAACAGGCTCACACAATCTCAATCCGTGTGCTCGTACATGTGTGTTTGGGTTTGAAGCTCAAAACGAGAAGGAGGTGGTGGGTGTATGCTATAGGGAGTGTGTGTATATTAAAAGCACTAGTTTTGATTCACCCCCCTCCCCCCCCAAAGGCCATTTTCCACGGTAGGAATTCAATAGACTGAAAGCTTTGCAAGACACAAGCAGCCAAACGCAGCTCTCTCTGCCTCTCTCAACTGTTTTATAATTTAGCCTACGTGCGAACAAGCACTCAAATGATTAGTAACTGCATTAATACAATTATGCCAAAGTTATGTAAATATTTTATGTACCTGGGGCTCCAAAAGACGATCCACTGTGTCAGCAATGAGCTCTGACCTAGGACCCAGTCATATATTGTCATATACCTCCAATACATATCAGTGCAAGAACTTGGACATTTCAGTCACTGAACAGCCCATAAAATATACAGTAATAAACCCGATGGATTGTTGCCAATTTTAGCAACCTATATGGAGAGATAAAACTGTGCTAGGTGAGTGCCCTGACCAACCTGACCAAGGTGACTCAATGTAAACCATGTCCTTTTCACTTCACGGGACAGTCGTCTATCAGGACTAGCTGACTACATGCCTGGCTGATCTGATATTTAATATCGTGAATAAAGTTTTGTGTTGGTAGTCGATGCTATTAAAAAGTACAAGGGGGTAAATTAGCGCAGAAAGTATTAATCTACAAAAAAAAAAGGAGTTTGGAGCTGCAGCTACAAGTATTAGTCTATTAAAAGGTCACAGTTTGTCAGAGCCAAAGGTGGTCTCTTCAACCAACAGTCCAAAACCCGAACACATTAGAGAAATTATAGAAAACTGACACACAAAAAACACATTTAAGAAGCAGGAAATATTATTATTATTATTATTATTATTTTTGTCATTAGACTTATATTAATATATCTGCACTCATTTTCTGCTGTTGTCCATTTTGTGTCATAATTTATTAAATATCAATGTGTTTTAGGTTGTTGGTTGGACTTAATATAGTAACAATAAGGAACTTGTAAAATTACATTTTATAAACCTAATTATAGTGAATAATTGAAATATCTATAGTTGCAGCACTTGTGCAAACTTCTCCACAAGTACCCCCAGTTAATAAGAATAACTTAACCTTGGCCTCTCTGTTCATAATTAGGCCCTCATTGAAATCACCTGCGCTCGGTAATTAGCGGCGGTCACTTCTCTACCCCCATGCCCTCAGCGGCCGCTGCCCTACCGGGGACTGCGGTGCTGCTTTTACTACCCCCCCGATGCCAGTTTCATCACTCCATATCAATCCACCGTAACCCCTCTTTTCTTCTCCACCGCCACCCCTCTCTCTCTCCTCTGCCGGCTTCCACTTCAGGAATAAATAAATACATTACCGACCTCGCTGGGGGCGGTGATGGCAGAGGAGAATCCCACAGTGGAAGTGAATGAGAAATCAGGACATGAATAGTCGACAACACTGGGGGGGGGGGGGGGGGGGGTTATCCGTGAGGGCTGCGTGTTTTCAGGGTGAAATTAATTGACCGCAGGGCTAATTGGCCATGAATGAAAAATGACTGGCAGTTTCTGTACAGCAGGCAACACAAACTAAACGGGCCTCTCCATCTCCATCTCCACCCCCCCCCCCCCCTCAGACACATATTCAGCTAAATCAATGACGGACACGCTCCTCATAAATACATTTAAAAGCACACACGGAGCAGTAAATGTGTCGTTTGTGTCCCCAAGAGACGTCATTTCAGGAGGTTTCTTGTCTAAAAAAGAAACGCAAGGTTGACTAGCCCAAGGTGTAGCCGAGCGCGGTCATTCCTTCAAGGAGCAGCCAAGACAGGTGTACAGCTCGGTAATGTTAGCTAACCCCAGCGTACACAGAGCGTGTTCCAACACACACACACACACACAGAGAGAGAGAGAGAGAGAGAGAGGGGAGAAAAAAAAAAACACATACGCGAACAAAAACACACACTCACACAGCGGACTCGAGGCTTACCGTGGACGTTAATGCAGTGCTGGAGGTATATTAGCATCGGCAGCAGAAGGATCCCCGGTGTGGACGTGACCATCTCTCGCAGTGTAACCTACGCTTGCTAGCAGAGCGCTCGCGGGCTGCCTCTCTGCCCTGCCTGCCTGCGTTTCTCGCTGGCTCGCGCTGGCCTGCTTGGTCTTTGATTTTGCCGGTTCACGCGCAAACCACACATATATACACACAACAAACACGCACGCTCATACACAGAGAGAGGGACACACACACACACACACACACACAGTAGAACAGCACAACACAACGGCCGCTCCTGCCGACGCCACCGACCGACCGACCAGCAGCACGCGCTGCAGAGAAGTGAGCCCGGAGAGGTTCAGTGAGGATAAAACGGAGGCGGCCGCCGCGCACACCACGCGCCTTTTGAACTCGTTCTACAGCCACGCGCCGAGGGGGGCGTTCGGGCTCCCGTTGTCTCCTCTCGAGCTGAAATCCATTTCCTAAAATTGACGGTAACGAGCGGCCCCGGTGACCGGTTTGTTAGTGCTGCACAGAGTCCGTCACAGCTGAAGAGGATTTTTTTTTTTTTCCTCCTTCAGCACGTCTTTGGCACACTGTTAACCCTTTACTGTCCGCATGGAATAATAATAAATAAAAAAGTGGGTTTTATTTATTTTATTTATTTACAGAATATCAAGGAAAGTAGCTCTTATAATGTATAATTGCACTGTTTTTCATTTCTATCTATTTATCTTGGTTATTTATGTAAGAACTGTAAAAATCACGCCCACAACACATATCAGTCAATAACAAAGATAGGGAAAGGATCAGAGATGATCTGTTGTATTGTGTCTCTACATGAATCACATTCTTATTTTCTTATGCACATCCCACAACCCACACCTTTGCCCCCCAGTTTGAGAACCCCTGAAGACAAATAGGCAGCTTTACTGGGCTGGAAAATAGTTAATCAGTGATTAAAACTGTCATTGATCAACTTTATTAATTACTCAGTATCAATTGTAATGTCCACCAAAAACATAATTAACCTGTGTTGACCTAAAGACACATTTTTTCACTTCATTAAAGCCAATCACCACAGTCTGATTTCACAAATAACATTCCCTCATTACAAATGTTTGTGCTGATTGGCTCAAATGAAAATCTGTATAAAGTAATAGTATATTAAAGTTCCACCAGGACAAAATCAGTTTTGTATACACTCTAAGACTGGTTCTCTGGAGAATCTTTTGATCCTGAAGAACTCCTTTTGCTGTTTAAGGTTTTTTGGGGAACTGAATATAAAATAAATTTAAGTCACAATTCCAACATTTTTTATGCTTATTAATCTGGCTGGCTGCTATGTGCTAAGAACCAATGGGTAAAAGGTTCCTTGCAGAACTGAAAAGGGTTCCCCTATGGCATCACCATGAAGAATAATTTTACTGACTTGAACCTTGATTTTTAAAAGTGCACTCTACTTTTTAACGAATTTAGTTTATTTATAAATTGAAATATCCTTTAATTTATAACTGAACATAAGTCACACTTAAAAGTGAGCCTACAGTATGTTTTGGCTAAAACTGTGACCCCAAGTGGTGATTACAGGATAATGGTACTTTATATATTTACATACATTTTCCAAGATTATTTGATCAGTTGTTTGCAGGTGGGAAACTGGTCTTTGTCTAATATTTGTTTTAAGAGGAGTTATGTATTTTATCCAAATAGGAAACGTCACCTGACCTAACATTCAAAATGTCAGAATTAAGGAAGATCAAATGTGCTACCATTTTGGCAGCTAAAGATGGTAAAGTACCAGCCACTTCAAAAGCACCATATGTTTTTTGGATTTTATGGCCGATCATTTTGTTAGAGCAGATGTCCGGTGTTTCAAAGAGTGAATGTCAAATCTTGGAACCAAACTCAGCTCTTACATTTTCTCCCCTCTGTCTGTCTGAAGCTATTTCTCTCCATTTTGATCACCAGGACTTTGGATTTTCCAGAGGGCTGTGCACTGCCAGGTTTCATAGGCTCTCCGAGTTCTTATCAGAGGATTGAACCTCATCTTCAGTGATAGCTGATGGCTGCTGATACACCCCAAGGCTTATTCTGTCCCAGATTTGCGCATTCACTGAAAAAAACACACACACATACACACACAGACAAACCACTGTACAATTCTGTATGAGGAAGTGTCTCTCTTCTGTCAGTATCTCTTTCTTGCTGTCACCTCCAAACACCGATTGCGGATCTAATGGTTGGAAATCCAGTCTCTTGTGAAATACAGCTGTGAAAATCATTATTTGCAGCCACACCAGCAGCTATAGTCAGATCTATAACTGGTGGAAAGAATTAGAGCTTTGAAGAACCAATAGTTCTTATTTTATTTTTTATAGATATATTTGCAGGGGTGATGTGGTAACACAGAAAACATTCAAAGACTAGAAACATTAAACACAGAATGAAGTGAAATCAGCAAATCTTTTATTAGTACTTGGGTATTCAGAACAAAAACAGCACTGCTTTGGTGTGTTTGTGTGTGTGTTGCTGCAGGTAACTATGAGACAATGAAATCTAATCAGGGAAGTCCAGTTCCAATTACAAACACTGACACCAAAACACTGCAAAGTGGTTTATGGTACTGTGAGCGGTGATCATTTTATCCGCTGTTGTAAAACTAAATTAAACTGCTATAAAATCATCTAACGGGAATGTGTGTTTCCACATATTTGATTGGCCAACATGACTGCAGCATAGCTAGATTTGAGCTGCTGCACCCACACAGTGCACGTTAATGTCAATGTGAACACATCTTGGTGTTCGAATGCAAATCTAAAAGAATCTGGACATAGCTGGGCTATCTGTGTGCCCCTCCTGCTGAAGCTAGAGCAAGCAGGTCATTATTATAAAAAAGGACAAAAGTGGGCACAGAGTGTTGGTGTCTCCAAAGAAAAAAATGGACCAGTTTCTAAGGTAATCTTTCAGTGCTCAAGGAATCTAATATTCAACACCACTGTCAAACTCATCAGGGTGAAATATGCAACTGAGAACAGAGAAGATAAATAAATAGTTGGCAGGTTTAAGGACGAGTTTGTGAAGACACGTATGCTAAAAGCTGCAGAAATCGTGCCCCAACAGTCTGACAACAGACTGTGGCAGATAAGATTTCAGAGTTTTGGAGCCAAGCTAACCCACAGATGTACAAACCCATGACTGTACAAGAAATTGATAGGGCCATTGATAGGTCCCCAGAGGGTTGAACACAAAGTCATTTGTTGTACTTTGGGTTGCAATTGATGACAGCAGAGACATGTATTGTTGAGCTGTTACTCAACTGGCCGTTATCATTCATGGTGTTGATGAGACTCTGACTGTCACAGAAGAGTTTCTAGAGTTGGCAGACATCCCAACAGTAAAAACTATTTGCACTATGGCCATATTTAAAGATGCTGAACACTGTGCATGCAGCTGTAGCTTTTCTATAGGTAGGTATGCAATGGTTTACTGACCCGGCCCACTTGACATCAGACTGGGCTGTATGTGGCCCTTGAACTGAAATGAATCTGACACTCCCTGCTCTAATTAAACATGGCAGATAGATGTCACTGCATAGTGTCAACAGGCACAGAACCCAAGGTGAACACTGACAACACCAGATGGCTCCATTTCAGCCCCTTTCCCCAACATGCATGTTGAGCTGTAAATGTTACGGCAACTTTCAATGTCAGTGTCACATGTGAACAGCAATCTACAGAAATCTGCCACCATACAAGAAGAAGCACAGCAACCATATTTCCTGGTAAAATATTAATAGAAAACAATGATATTGTTATTATTGTGTTATGTAGTTACCAAGGTGATTCAGCAGCTTTACAGCTGGCTATAGAAGCAAAAAACAAGCTAAGATTCATTTAGATCACAATAAAACAAAACAAAACAAACAAACACAGATGGTTCATAAAACCAGGCCCCTGGTAGGTTTTTAGTTTTTCATTTTCATCTCATCATGCAGAAAATACGACTTAAAATCCAGCAGAGAAGCGAAATTTATAAGGCAGAGAAGGGCACACAGCCTACAGATATCAACACTTCGTCAGACCAAACAGCTTTATCCTCATCTCACCAGGAGGCTGCGGGGATTCTCACCACTGGCTGAGAGCAGATATTTAATCATGCCCAGATCTGGGCCAGGTTTCTGAAGATGTTTGTAGCCAAAGGGGGAAGTGTTTTTTTTTTTTTATCTCTCTGTGAAGGAGAGCTGTTAGTCCACTCTCTTTAAGAGTTTTATTTTCCTTACTTAGCCCTTAGAGAAGGCAGCAGAGAAGAGTGAGGAGGTTCTGCTGTGATTTAATACCACACCAGGATGATTCATCTTGGCCAAAATGAGCTTTAACCTTCTGCAAAATGATTCGAATGATTGGTACCACAAGGATGAGACATATATAAGCAATATATATCACTCATAAAATTGAAAAAACAGCTGTGAGCATCCCCTGAAGCATCCTTCTTCCACGTTGACTCAAAGCAGATGGAAGGTGTGACCGCTTTGACCTTCCACACTGAAATTTCCTGTTTACTTCAAACAGAAATGAGATCTGTCAAAAAAAAAGGGTAAAAAGCATATCCGTGAAGATTTACTAATGGGTGGGTAGATCACAAGTTTCATGTTTTCACACTGTTTAGGGATCAGTTTGGAAAAATCTTGATATCTCTGTGCTCGAATGAGATGCTGTTCAGCACCACAGACAGCGACACTCAAAGCTGGTTACACTCATCATGAAACGTCTCTGGTTGTGTTGACACATATACAACTCATTATTTACTGAGACATCTACTTCACATCACTGAGATTTATGTGAGAGAGGACAAGATCACAAACACAAATAAAGATGAAGAAGTGCTACTTGGTACGAAGTCAGGTCTCTTATTTGTCACATACTCAGCATGTGTCGACGTTGTGCAGTGAAATGCTTATTGCCCCCTCTGGTAATGTGCTTGGCAAAAATAATATCAGATATATAAAAAAGAACAGTATGTACAAGAAGAGTGAAGAAAATATACACACACACACAAAATAATGTGCAAATGACTAAGGTTTTGGCTTTCCAGACTGAGAGTGAGAGAGTGACCACTCTCTGCAGGCCTCTGTTGTCCCTCTAGGTGCTGCTGCCATACCAGGAGGTAAATGGACTTTTGTTGCATGTCAAGGTCTTCTCAATAGTTTTATAGACATACCTTTGCCTAATAATGGAAGATTATACGGAAAACTATTATTGGTACAGGTGGTACAGGATAGAACATGCATTTCATGCAGTGTTTAATTATGAGATTTTGTGTATAATGTGTATAATGTTTCTTTCAGACACTGCTGGAAGAAAATGCCCAAAATACACATTCAGGTATTTTTTTTACTACACGTTGTCTCTTTGTGTCTGTAGATTTCATCTAAAATTGCCTTAAAAAAAACCCAACAAATTTGCATATTTAAAGATGAAATCTCAGAAAACTTGAAGTGCAAAAAATAACTGTCTCTGTATGTAATCAGCTGAGAAGTTTTATGGTGATACCCATTAATTAAACGTTTTGACCCTATTTACCAGCTGTGTCTTAAAGATATCTTTAAAGGAGTGCTGTGATGAACTGGTGACTTGTCCATGGTGTACCCCGCCTCTCACACATTGCCAGCCCCCCGCAATCTTGATAATGACAAGCGTTTATGGAAAATGGAATGGTATATCTTTAATCTCCACTTCAGTAGCACTTAGATACACCAAACCTTCCAGTTTTATTGCTGTCTATATTCTGAAGGGTTTTACAGAGGGGTTTGTTCTTTTTATTTTTAATACAACATGAGTGATAAAAAGAGATTTCCAAAATTCCCTCTGTAAAAACCTTTGGCTGCAATATGTGAACAAAATGAAGAATGTTGGACCTGGCTTTATTTAGTTAAAGTATTTAAATTTGTGCATTTCCAATGGGAGAATACTTCATTTGCATATTTAATTGTACATTTGCATATTGCATATTTATTCCTGAAAACCCGAATACAGAAAAAAAATAATAATCTTAACATAAATAATGAAATGGGAAGTTTTGTGGTGATATCATTAGTTAACAAATTGTATGTTGTTGTATGAAATTGAATGAAATGTTCCTAGTGTTCTCCCCTTACATTGCAGTACTGTGTTTGGCCACTGGTAGCAGGCCTCTCCTGTTGCACCTGTTCAGTCTTTTCCAGTCAGTCTCTGATGCTTCCCATAGAAGAGCTTATGAAACTAGATGTTCATTTGCCCAAACCAGCCAGTCATCCTCATCCTTTAAGGCTTTTCTCTTTGACAGCACAATATAAACGACCTGTCTTTGTGGTTTGTGAACGTTTGTTTTGAATTGAGAAATGACTAATTGCTGCCCTCTTGTGGCTGATGTGGGTAAAAACAGCCACTACCACAGTTGTTCTCAGTTAACAGCTGGTTGTTTTCTGCTGTCCCACCACAGGGGGCAGTACTGAGACCATTATGGTTCAGAATGAGGCAAAGCCACACTCCAGTTTCCTTACACAAGGACAAAGCATGAGAAACATCTTAAGAAAACCTTTGCTTGAACACACTCCAAGCATGCTGTTTTGTGTTTTTTTATTCACTTTTTATTTATTGTCTTGTGAAAGTGTGTCTGAATTGGATCATTTTTGCAGAGAACTGAGCTGCTATTTGAAAAAAAAGAAGAAAAAATGTTCCTCCTTGCAATTTTTCTTGTTACATTATAAACTCTATCTGAGATCACCTGCTCATAACTTATTTTCTTAACGGTCTTGACAAAGATTCTCTTTTCTGATTTGTTGTCAGTCTTTTTTTGAACACCAAGTTTCGGTTTCAAAAGAGAAAAAGCTAATCAAGGCAAATCATCTCATTTATAGCATTTCTGGTGATGTTTGAGTTTCATACCAACACAACCAGCATCAAAAATCAATTTAGTGCTAAAACAATTTGTCCATTAATTGCCAACTATTTTGACAAAGTAATTTTTCATCCTTTTGATAGTGAAAATTGTAAATGTGTAAATATCTTCAGACTGTTTTTAAACTCACAAACCTGTGCTCTGGGAATTTTCCCTCATTTCTCAACATTTAATAGACTGAATAAATAATTAATCGTAGGATTACAACTTAATTAATCACAGCTTTTTTTACACTGGGTGTGGTGTCCTGTGGTCTACACAACACAGGAAGCTGCACCCTCAAAGTTTAGATACAGAAATATTAAAAAAGATGACAAAACAGGAAGCTCTGAGTAAATTTTTATACTTTCTCGACATATATTTCCGTAGAAAACCAACATATTTACATTTTTACATATGTTGTTTTTTTTTTACATACATACAGCATTTACATATAAATATAGAGCAATTTACAGCATTGAAGTCAGTGCTGTACAGACTGTTTTTGAAGAATGTCAACACGTTTGCAGTTGACAACAAAGAAAATTCTTCACATTCAGTCTGACATGTTGAACCATTTTTAGTCTGGTTCTATTTCCTGTTAATGAGTGGGATGTTTCTGCCCTCAGAAAAACATTTTTAAGCCCAAAAACCTGATGAAGAGCCATGTTGGAAGGCATAAATCACAATAACACTTCTTGGACTCTGCACCCGGACAAGAAAGATGTGAGATAATAGAGGTACAAAGTCTGGACAGGAGGCTGCTGCCTTTTTCACTCACAACTTTGGCATTTGAGATTCAGGGTATCTGCATCAGGTTTGGGATGACACATCTTTGGTCATTTGGTTCTGAAACTAGCCTGATTTGAATAGAAGATTGTCTCTATACCCACACTTATGATCTGTAACTCTGAAGTGCTCGCCATGCACCACCGGGTGGTAGGAAAGTGTGTTCCATGTATGAAAAATGGTATTCAGAGATAAGTGTATCCAACAACAGTCTCACATCAGTCCAGTTGTTGGTAATTCATAATTATTGTCTGTCATAAGTTAGTTTTATGACTGACAATAATCATTACAGTGCAATCAAAAAGTCCAAACATTACACAGTTATGCTGAACCTTTAGAGATGATCCATTCATCTAGATATGACTATGTGAATGACAGCACATCTCTCTGTTTAACAGTGACTTCTAACACACATTGGGACAAATGACCTAAAGGAACCGCCATGTGAACTCATGGCAAAGAGCTTTTCTGCAGTCACAGCGCCCCTCTGTGGACAAAACACATCTCATCCACTCGTCATTCATCCGTTCTCACTTCCCAGTCTTTGCTCTGTGATTGTGCTTCACCACGGATTCTTCAGTTTGCATAAAACAACAGGAATGTTTCAAAAACAGAGCAAGTGTCTGATTAATTCAGATTTTTGTTCCATTCAAGAGTTTTGAAAACAGGCTTGTCTTATTATAACTTATTAATTAACATGTATTTACAGAAACTGATGTTTTCAGTGCACATTAGAAGATTAAGATGACTTGCTGTGTTAAAATAGCAGTCTAGTTTGTCTGTTTTTGTCATGATTGACATAAGTCTTTTTGATGCAACAGCAGGTTAAACATTATCTGTTTTCTCTTCCACAGAGATAGGTACGATCTGTTTTTAACATATTCTGACAGTTAGTTCCATGAGATAAACTTCAGTTGCAGAGACGTCCCAGATTGTTCATTCTCCCTTGGTTTCAGTCGACTCCGATGATCAGATGTTCTTTGTGTAGGGCTTCTGCAGGCAGAGCGAGCCGTGGTGAGGAAGTGGGTGGTTGTAGTAGTGTTCGATCAGAACTGGCAGAGAGGGGAAGGTCACTTCACTGTCCAGATAAATGGTGTCGTTCTGTCAAAACAGTCACAGCGAACAAAAGACTTTAGTCCAGTGTTGTAAATGTTCAATTCATTTTTATTTATACAGAGCTGTTTAATATTATTATTAAAGTCCTCTTTAATAATAATATTATTTACAGAGACCCAACAATTTCCACCATGAGGAAGCACTTGGTGGCAGTGGCAAGGAAAATCTTCCTTGTCAGTTAAGTGACCAGTCGAAAATGTTACACTCTCATTACTCTACACATTAGTGCTGCTAATTTTATACATATATACTGTATAATATTAATATGAGAGCACAGAGAGCAGCAGATTTCTTACCTCTTCAAACAGTCGGTAGTTTCTGGCTTTGCTTATACTGACATCCCACACCACTAGCACCTGGACAACACACCAACATGATTAGAATTAGGACAAGCTTTAACTTTTACATCAGTATCACAGGCTTCAGTGAAAACATCTGAACGAAAAAGACTTATGTTTTCTGTCTCTTTTCTGTAATGATCTTTGGTAAATATATATAACTATAGCTATATATAACTATAGTCAAGTACAAGAGTGACCCAATGACAACCATTCATTTAAGACTATTTGAGGTATTACACAACACAATGTTTCACACTGAGGGAGCTGAGGGTATTGTAGTTCTTACACAATATTAATTTTATATCAGTTTTATGAAGATCAGGCTGTACTCAGGCTCAGAGGTGCTTTGAGCTAAAAGCTAACGTCAGCTTGCTAACATGCTCATAATGACAATGCTAGCATATGAATGTTAAACAGGTGTAATTTTATGTTCAGCATATTAGTTCAGTGTGCTGCTATGCTACCATTTGCTCAACACAGTTCATTTGAGGTTAACAGGGAACTAATTTTGCAAATATTTGGGCATACATTTTTTTGTATTGTTACAACCGGCTCGTAGGCCGCAACAAAAAAGGAGATGTGCAAACTCAATTACCAACAAACCAAAGTGTATTAAAATAAAAACTCAGATGGGATGTGGAAATCAGTATCAGGAGTGTAGGTGAGGGTGTGGGCGTGATGGTCAATGTGAGGAGCATGTTGTTAGTGCAAAATAGGACAACGCAAAAAGATAAAGGCCGTCACAGTATGCCCAAATATTTCAAAACTAGTTCCCCATGATAAATTTGATCTGATGGTGCTGCTAAAGGGAACGTCAGACATATTTCAGTGTGGAGCAACGTGTTGGACAGACAGACAGACAGACAGACCAGCATTGGCATCCCAGAGACACACGTTAGCATGGCTAAAAATGATGTCAGTTTACTCTAAGTAAAGTTTTAAATTTAAGTTTTAGTTAGTGATGTGATCAGAAGTCAACTATGTAACATTGTCACTGAGGGCATGACACTTATTTCTTTGGTGGAGGACAGGAAACTTTTTATTATCACTGACCACAGCAGCTTTTAACTCTTTACCTTTGAAGTTTTGGTTCCTGAGTTTCGGATGCCGTACAGTCCATCTTCTGGAGGGGCGGGACTCTCTCTGAATAACCTGCAGGTACAAACATCATCACAGGTTACAGGTCATCCATACAAACACACACACGTGATCACAGATAAGAAGGCATGAACAAGAACACATGTAGCATATTTTTCTATATCATTGTCAATAAAACAGTGGCATTAAATGTAGCAGAAACAGGAAGCAGTTTTATTGTTTCCCACCAGGGGGCAGAAATATTGCACAAGTCAGCACAGCTGTGGCTGGCTGAAGGAATATTTAAGTTTACAGCTCTGTATTATAAGAAGTGTATGAGTCGTACTTTTCTACAAAGCTGGTTTCAGTCGTGTCGATGAACACAGAGTCTGGCAGTTGCATCTGCAGAGAGAAACAACACAATGTAAACAATGTGCATATCGTGGCACTGATAGTAAACACATGCCCAGAAATAATATATATATATAAAAAAAGACAAACATCTGTTTGAGAAATTCAAGTTTGTTAATGGTTCTAAAAGAATTTGAGATGATGATATCAATGATGAGGTCACACAAACACACTGAAGTTACAAGTGCATATTTAAGCTGTTCCTTCAGCTGTAAAAGCAACGCTAAAAGTTGTACTTATGACTTAAAGTGTGTGTGATCTAAGGGGATTTACAACCTAAGGCTGAGAATCTTAGTGATCCTAATTTGAGCCCATAAACTGTGTGGAATGTTTAAACCTTCTCTTACATTCTCGTAGTCGTCATCATTGTCATCATGCTCTCCGCTGTGTCTGTCTTGTTTCCTCCTGAACTCCGTGGGCGTCTCTTCTCCCAGCGAACGGAAGCTCTGGCCTTCTGGAGATGCCCTTCTGAGGGAAAAACACGTCTTCGTGAGTTTCTTTTTCAGAGGATGCCTATTGTGTTGAATGTTTTGTGTTCTGAGTCTAACTTACTGAAGTGGGGTTCCTGACTGCTTGGGCTTGGCTGCGGGCAGCTGCGGTTTGACTAATGGCGGAAGAGGTTTGGGTAACCCCGGCTTATTGTGTGGCTGTGGTGGCAGTGGTGGATGATTGGGGGGCGCCTGGTTGAGGGACAGGGAGTTTTGAACCACAGCTCTGAGGACGGACACTCCAATACCCGCAGGGAGAGGAGTCGGCAGACTCGGCTTGCTACGGTGGTTGCTCATCACCGTGTGGTTGTTGTTGCCCAGCGACTGGACCCCTCCAGTAGTAAGGGGGCAGACAGGACCGTTTAGGACCATCCTGGCCTCTAATTGGTCGCAGATGGGCAGAGTGGCAGGGGACTGGATCGATACGGCCGGCAGATTCCTCCAGTCTCTCTTGTCGGCCCCGGCGCCCCCAACAGACGTCGCCCTGTTCGGAATAGTTCTTTTTGTGTTGGGTGGAGGAGGAGTCGGAGGGGACGAAGACAAGGACTTGTGCAGGTGGGGGGCAAAGGGGAGAGGAGGAGGGGGGCCTTTGTTTAGGTCCTTCGTTATGGAGGGTGGAGGGATAGAGGGAGGCGGTTTTTTGGGGAGCGGGCTGGTTGGGATTCTGTGCTGTGGAGGGATAGGAGGAGGGGGACCTTTGTGGAAACTGGCACCGGGGTCTGGACGGAGCTGGAACCCTGCAGGCACTGGAGGAGGAGGGTAGGATGGAGGCGGCCCTGCGGGTCGACCTGAAGAGGTAAAAAAAAAATCAGTTTTCTTGTTTTGTTTATTTTTTGTAATTTTTTGTTTCCCCACAAGTTTTTTGGCCTTTATGTTTCCCCTACGTGTAAATGTTTGAATGTTTAAAAAGGAGAACATCTGTGTTAACTCATTTTTATCTGTATTTTATGTCCTCACGCAACCAAAAGTTGGGTTTCGTTTCCTGTTTCACAGTGAACGAGGTCCTCTGGTGCTCAGCACAGCACAAAATACACACAAACTGATATCAACTAGTGTTACAGAGTCCCTCAAAGAGCAGGAATAAATGCATAAACATTAAAGCTAAGACATTGTGGGGGTCAGCAATGTGTCTGTTGAGTTTATTTTGTTGTTTCCTTCATTCAGCTAAAAAAATCCACGCAGCGTCACCTGTAGATGTCGGCGAGAAGTCACTGTCTGGCTTCACATAGTCTTCCTCATCATCGTCATCGTCGTCCTCACCATAGTCTACGTCAAAAGAAGAGATAACACAGTTTAGTAAAACACAGTGTAGTGTGGGTGTGTGCTATGTGTATGAGTTGATTTAGGCGTCATTCTTACCGTCTTCTGGGTTGTCGACGGCGTGTCTGATATCCATGGGCTTCTCAATCGTGCCATAGAAACTGTCGGCATCTGAATCTGAGTCGCTACGGCGACAAAAGATCATGAATAAATAGGTATGTGGACATTTGCAGGTGACACAATTTAAAACGTTGTAACCTGTTGAGTTGTTGTAACTTATTAAATGTTTTTGTGTGACGATGTAGTCCAAACTTATTTGGGCTTCTTTAGCTCATTTACATTTACAACAATCTCTGCCTCCAGACACCTCACAGTTTTAGCCCACCAAAATTATTTTTGTTACACAACTACAAGAAATGTATATTTCAACATCTTTGAATAAAGCATTTAAGTCTAAGGTTAGAGAAAGAAAGCTGACTTTGTCCCTCATATATTTCCTGTAAAATCAGAATCCCTGAGCAGCTCACAGACTCTATAATCAAAAGCTATTAAATGAGCTGCTAATGTGACCAGGCCCAATAACAGTATGTGTTCTGAATAAAAATAAACATCCAGGCTCATGGATTGCTAATCAAAAACAAGAGGCTGTTTTAATTGCCAACATAAATTTTAGATCAGCCTGCAGAATTGGTTTCCGGCAGGGGAAAAAACTTTAAGTGCCATTAGTCTGCAGGGAAAAAAAACTTGCACTGGGCTGCTGCAACCTGCAATAATTAGTTTGCAAAGTTCTCAGCCAAACATTAAAGGTGGGCAAGTTCACACTGACAGAGGAGGCTGGCTGTTTGTGGGAAGGAAGTGTGTGTTGACGGAGCTTATGGACACAGTTTTGTACAACACAACTGTAATTTCTATGTTAAAGATATTGTGTGTGACAAGTCTACACTGTGCTGTGAAACATGACGTGATTTGCTGACGTTACCTTGGAATGTTGCACTCTTTTCTGTCGTTATAGTGATCTATCTCCCTCCGCAGGTATCGCATCCATTTCTGCAAAAGCAAAAAAAAAACATTATTATAGATGTTTGTGTGTGCATGTGCATGTGCATGTGTAGATGTTGAAGTATATGTTTAGCACGTGTGTGTCTATTCTCACCCTCCTCTCGTCTTCGCTGGCTGCAGAGAAAAACCACGTCCTGTGTTTTTTACTGAAGTGGACGATCTTGAAAGGAAACACATTGCTGGACGTTGTCTCCTCTGCTGCTCTCATCACTCTGTAGAAGAGAAGAAATGTGTTATGCTGCAGCATGTCGTATGAAATATGACATTTCAGCTCTGTATTCATTCATCTTTGTAACAATAAGGCAAGAATTTCAAGCTTGCATGGAAACTCTGGAACTCTGGAAATGAACTACTTCATTGTAGTGGGATAGTGGGACCAAGAGAAAAGAACTTTACATTTAACTGCGCACCTATCAGAGGTTTACACTAGTAACAGTAGACAGTTGGTTAGAAAACTGAGTCTGAAAGTGTGCTGAAAAGCTATATTAGTGATTGAGGTAGAATTTTCACTGACCTGTTGTAGCCGTTGAGAGAGAACGCCCCCTGTGGTGTAGGAGAGGTACTGCTCTTAAAGTAGTACACACAGCCCTTGTGGATGATGGTGTACCTCAGAGGCCCTGTAAGACAGGCAACAGATGATATTAAGAATGTTTTCATCCGTCCACCTGTGATATGAAACTGAACACTGGCATCAATACAACCTTTGTGAAATTGGAAAAAGCTAAAAAGGATTTTCTGCTTGACTGAGATGTGTAAAAGTTGCTGGATCAAGAAAAGGAATGTATTTAAAGACTTATATTGTCAGACACATAATCGTTTTATTATGAACTCACATTTCATGAGGCTGAACTGGCTGCCTCCCTTCTTATGCAGGTATCCTGCGATGGAAACGCCTCCTGGCATGGTGAGGAGGTTCTGAGCCCCAATGGCTCGCATTGGCACGGGCCAGACCACCTCTGGGGACGACATGGTTCTACAGGAGGGAAGAGGATAGCAGAGGATGTTATTATCACCTCAGGAGTCACACAAGATCATGGGAATGTTGGATTGAATCCCAGTAGACCTTTACTGAAGAATTAGTTCTGTGTCACCTCAAGGGAATAAAGGTATTTGAAGCCCAAACTACATCAGCTCTCACACAGAGAACTACAAAGCACTCAAAGAGCTGTGGACCTTCATAACAACTGTTTAGTCATCTAACTTAGTACATACTGTGTTGTACACTGTGATAGCGGGATACCTTTTAGTCAAACAAGCGCAGCAGTTCATGAGAAATAAGTAAAAACCTTTAATCTGTCCTGAACTATGTCCTAATTTCTTTTAAAAATAGATATCTGAACGTGGAGCTGGTCAGCAGAAAAAATCATCTTGTTCCTCATTCTGTTGTATTCATTAAATATAAAAATAGTAAAGATCCTCTTTCAACTACGTGACACACTCAACGATTGTGTTTTCCTCCCCCTCTTTCTCTTTCGTCTCTCTCTCAGGTGCTCCTGATTGAAGATGATTGGTTGGTAGCCTTGCCCCCCATATTTAAAGGAAGCTTGAGAAGCAGGCTCTTTGTCTCTGAGACAACTCATCCTCCTGATCCCAGCAGAGTTAGCTTCTTTGCTTCTTGTTTTTGTGTTTTATTCTTTGTGGACGGAGGTCTGGTAGTCCAGCTTTGGTTCTTTGCTTCTCAGCTTACTTAGACAATGTTTCTGATAGTTTAGTGTGGAAGCCCCAAAGAAATGAGCTTCTACTCCACAGCACAGTACTTCTGGAGGACTCTGGGAGCTACTGTAACCTTTAGTTGACACAAGACAGATGTTTCGCTAGACTAGTGAAATCCAAAAGTGTTTCTCGCCATGAAAGATAAAGGCACTTCACTTCACGTCATTTTGGTTTGAGAAGGTTTTGTGTTCCGGGTGACAAATAAAGAGAACATGAGTCATTAGTATCAATATAGCTATGATAAGTCTTTTAGTGCGATGACAAGGTGCAAACTGTAAACTCATAACTCGTCATTTTAGTGGATGTGAACCACAACTTAAATTTGGTGAGGGCCGTGCTCTGCAAACGTCCTAGACCCGAGACAACACCGCTGAGACACGTCCACCGACGGTCAACAACCAAACACAACAATCTAGGACCAAAATGTCACAATCTGACTGCTGCTGTGAGCCACAGCATGCCCACATAACCCCCCCTCTCTCTCTGGTGACATTGGCATGTTTTAAATCCAGCATGCATGACACATACATGGGGTGTTAATCTGCCTATCATGAACACTTTTCCACAATTCCAGCTGTTCTTTTACAGAGGGCAGTTAAACTTCAACTGACCCAACATTAACAAAAGTTAACAGACAGATGGATCCAATGGCTGCTGATATAAAAAGCTACTTTATATTCATGCAGGGGGAAACATCTGGAGTTCATTACACCTTATTTTTTCTCTAAATTGTTTTTCTTCATAGAGGTCATGGCTAGAGGAAGTGTGACCTGCTCAGGTGCCTCCTACCTCCTGTTGAGCCTCTTGGTGATGCTCTGAACAGCAGCAGTCTTCCTCAGCCAGTTGACTGTGGAAGCTAACGCTGTGGCCGCTAACCCCGACAGTGTGTCCATGACAGAGATGTCCCACAGACGGCTCGCCCGACTCAAACTTGTTCTTTTCTTTCCGCCCTCAATGGGCTCACTGTTGCGTCTCATCAGGTCCAAACTGAGAGGGATTTGTCTGCCTCCTCTCATCACTCAGCTCTCTTTTCATTTCACTCTCTGATGCTCTCCCTCGTCCTGCTGATCTCTCTTTCTATCTCTCTCGCCCTCCCTGGCACATAAACACGTCTCGAGCCGAGATAGCGCACTTACGCAAACACATTCACACACATTTCTACATGAGGAGTGACACGCACACACATGCAGTTCAGACAGGAAGCACATAATGAGTCGTTTAGCTTTGGTTTAAAGCTTCATGTAATAGGTGTGTGAGTGTGTGTGTGTGAGAGAGAGAGAGAGCAGTAGTCAAATAAACATTCCAAGTGAAGTTCTTCATCCTCTAATGTGTTTATGAGTAACTTCCAGTCTATCAACAGCATCTACTGACCTCAGAGGGACGGAGGGGGAGGATGTGTGTGTTGGTGTGTGTGTGTGTGTGTGTGTGTGTGTCGGACCTCATTCCTCTGTGAGATAAAAACCTGCAGGAATGTCTGTTTGTCCACTCAGTGTGCTGAAACAAATCTGCCTTTTCAGCACCTGCTTTAAGTATGACATGCAGGTCACATGCAGGGACATGCAGGGATGAGATACAGTGAATCGTAGAAATGAGGATAACAGCAAACAGTTTAGGACAGCCCGTCCTCGAAGGCATTCATGTCTCGCATTCAAGTGTGGAAGCAGAAAGAGAGAGCTCGACACAGAAGTTCAACTCCTGCCTACTTCAGATGGTCGCTTCAAATTACACGAGTTGTCAGACGCCGCCCCTCTGATTCCACTGTCGGGAAAGTGTTTCTCACATCTGTTCAGATCTGACAAACACTGAGTACAAATGAAGGACATTGTGCAGGATTTTTTCATGCTTGTTCTGAGTTTTCCATCTGACGCACCTATCAATACTACTGCTAGGTGTTGAAGACACAGTGCACCGCCTGCTACTTCGAATTGACCTCTTCTCTCAATGTGTTCCTTGCGAGTCCACTGTCTGGATGTAAGAAAACTGAGAGCATTTGGAGCAAAATCAATTTATTTGAGTGGAATCACTGCAACCTGTGGACTTGCTTGCAAAGGGCAAAGTAAATCTGGGCAGATCTTCAACTTTAACATGCAAATTTGCATCCTTGGTCAATAGCAATAGCAACGATTTGGACACTTCTGACTTCTGATGAAATGTAGAGCCAGAGAGTTCAAGACAGAAGGGCCAACTAGCCCTGTAGTCACTCCATCACTAGCAAAACTTATTTCAGAAGGATGCGTTGTTGAATTTTAATTCTAATGTGATTGAGCTTAATGCTAAATTGCTTTGGTACTCTTTTTTTAAATTCAATTTTAAATCTGTCCAACAGCTTTTCATACGCACAGAGTCTGGACAGAGGCAGTGAGATCAGAAAGCTGCTTGAGATGCAGTAAATCACCAGGGTGGAGCTGCTGCTTATTTCTGACCTCCGAGTGCTCTACGTGTGTGTGTGTGTGTGTGTGGACTTCAAGAGGACCTACAAAGGCTATCATGTGGTTTGTTTTTTCCGAATGTTCAGTGTAATGTTTCCTGATAATCAGTGGACGCAACACACACACACACACACACACACACACACAGATAAACAGCGTCCATTCTGCGGTTCACTAAACCTCACCTCAGCTCAGTGTGAGCGAGGTCAAGGTTCACCAGCTGCTTATCATCGATATAAGGAATTCCTGAAGTCAGCTACAGACACGACCAGCAGATAAAAGTGACTCAGCATGATGACATTTTCATGTTTTCTAAAGGAAGAGGGCTGTAAAAGTCTCTGCATCAGCTTCATTCCCGTTTCCACTGACGGGAGAACAGGTCGGGACAGCGGACACACTGAAGGAGTGTCAACATTTCACCTGCTGTCACTGCTTACACACCAACTGACAGTTTAACTATTTACAGTGCACACACTCCAACTGCAAAGTGTTTCTTTCAACCATAATTTCACCTACTTTCATCTTTTAGTCCTCAAATGAGCAAATTCCAAATACTTTCCACAATTACACTTTTTCCAGCGCGTTTGGCACTTACACTTCAAAGGACACTTCAAACTCTTTCAGTGCTTCAACTTCAGCTGATAGTTCAACTGCTTTCAGGGCTTCAACAAAAACAGCATCTTCCATTTGCTACAACTGATCTCAAAATCTTTTCTCCTTTTTCCCCCCCCAGCAGCGGCTCTAATACTCTGTCATAGTTCTTCCAGTTTCACTCACTAATAAAAGAAACTCTTTTCACTTCCTTCACTCTGAGGAATTGATGAAACAGAAACAGAACAGAAACACATCCTTCTGTGTCAGCAGAGTTACAGGATTTCTGATTACATTAAAGCTTACACACTCACTGTAAGATGAAGCCACTCACATGAGATTACGTTACTTCTTACAACACAGAGTTTATGACAAGAATAACGCTAATGTACTAAAAAAATGACATTTTAAATATAAATTTTGGTGCATTTCCTTCTATATGGTCTTCTATTTAAATACCGTCTGATTTGCTTTATTTAAAGAGAATAAAAGTGCGTTGAGGCTTCGAACCCCCTCACCCCACCACTGTTTTTTGAACTTCTCCATCCTGAACTCTGCTGGTGTTTGTGTGCCAGAGATGCTAATCAGACAGCAGCTGTTTGTCAGGAAGGGCAGCACAGGAGCTGCTCACATACCAGACTCATTCAAACATATTTCCTCCCTGAACACACACACACACCCACACACACAGGGTACAACAATGTCTGGGTTCCACAGTGATTTCTAATTTTTCATGCCTTTTTTCGGGATGTTGAAACCAAGACATGATGCTCATAAACGGGGTGGACGCTTGTGTCTGACCTGATTGAAACCTTAATTAGTATGTCAAAATGGCTGCTGTGAAACCGTAAACCTCAAAATAAGTTACAACTTGTTGCTGATAACTAACAGGTGTTGGGGTGGGAACTTGACCAACAAAACCACAGAATGGGTTTTTTTAAATACAAAAATATGCTGCGACGATCCGAAAGAAGACATAGAAGCTTCTAGACTACAAAAATCCTGACTCAAATTGCTGACATCAAGTCCCTAACAGCCTTTCTTGGCACTATGGAGCCTGCAAGATCCTGCAGAGGGCATAAAATCAACAGCTTGACAACCCAGGGTGTTGACTCGACACTCCTATTATGTAATAAGAAAAATGTCTTTTGAGGATGTGTCTTCTCTGAGTTTGTAAATGTTTTATCTGTGACAAATCTAAACTGCTTCTCTCTAACAAAGAAGCAGGAGGAGCTGCACTGGAACTGAACAGACCGCCGACAGCAGACTGGCCAGAGTCACTTGAAATGGAAACTAACACAGCTGTGAGATGGAAAACCCCTGAAGAATGACATCAGAGGACAGTATTCCTGTTAAATGTCAATGTATATGGACATGGACTGTGGTCAGTTTGATCTTGTATTGGCCTTAGAAGCTTCTGTGCCTTTTGACCTCCAGATTTGTCATCTAGGAAGCCCTAAATATCGTCTGCAGACCATCATTTGCAAAGTCCACCAATCAAAGGGTTAGGGTAACCTATATGTTGCCTGAGAAATGAGGTCCAGGGTAAAAAGAAGCCTTTTTCTGTGTGTACTTCAGCATTGAGAAACAGCCGAAAAACTTGGCAAGAAAAAAGTGCACAGCAACAACAGAATGCGACCTAAACAAGTGTATATTTTATAACTCCAGGAGAGATTGTAATTACACGTAATGGAGAAACGATCATCACGTGAATCTGAATAACAAAAATCCTTCCTTTTCTTGATAAGTCTGACAGTTCATGTGGTTTTTTTGGTGAGCCTTCTAGTGGTCAGTGTCTTCTCAGTAGCTTTATTTAAGTCATGGCATTGGTTCCTAGAATGACCCTGAGCAGGATCAGCTGACCCATCACATGACAATGAAGTCAATACACTGATGAAAACTGTGTGATATCTATGGCTACATTTAGAAAAGCTTTTATCCTGAGCAGTTAACAACACTTTTTCCTCATTCACCCATTGCAAACACTCACTTACTGATGGCTACCGCACAGGGCACTGGCCTGACCATCATCATCAGTGTGGTCTTGGTATCTACTTCGTTTGGCCTTGACTTAGTCGCAATCCTTCTTAAGTCTTAGCCTTGTCTCAGTCTGGATCCACTCTGGTCTTAATCCTGACTTGGTCTTGGTTTAGGTGGACTTGATTACAACAGTAATAGACAGAGTTTTGACATGTGGACCAGAAGGGATTGAACGGCCATCCCTGCAATCAATGGATGGATCATTGGACCCACTCTACCTCCTGAGCCCCGACAAGTGATTGAAAATTTGGAAGTTGACTAACTGTTGTATTGTGTTCTACTGTACTGCACTGTTGGGAGAGTGTAACTGCTTCTGTACCTCTGCATAATTGTTTATACAATTATTTACGGCCCAAGTACATGCTTCCTCAACTCCTGTGATGATGTGACACAGATTTGAACACCTGCAGAGCGTCTGCTTCAAAAGTGGCGTGCGGCTAGCCAATCCCCCTGCCATTCACTGAGCAAAATGTGTGGTTTATGCTCAGACCTGATTACCATGCCCCCACACAACCCCAGGCAGATGTAAAGGTCAACATTGTCACAGGTGCAAAAAAAAAAGTCCATCCTACCCAGGAAACAGACAAGTGGCGACAGAGCCACGTTTTTAGCTTCAAGCTCACTTCCTGTTCCCCCGCGACGACCGACCACAATGATTCTTCCACTGGTTCAGCTTCACACCTTACTGTGACTTTAATACGTAGGTGTTAAAACATGAATAGAAAGTGTGTGTTAAGAGAGCTTTGTCTGAACCATGGAGTGTTTCCTCTTCCACTTTGTTTTATTTATCTAGATGAATGATTTACAAGGCTGCGACTGAACGGGTGAACACTGAAGGAAAACTTTCTAGCCTTTTTCAGGAAATAGCCACAGCCTTCCATTCCAATGCTGTCAAACTTACCATACTAATTTACAGCAAGCACTACACTGTTTTACCAAGCCCTGCATTCTCATGGCCTTTTTCATTGTCCCCAGAGGATGGGTTCAGCTTTTATGCTCTTTCTCCTCCTTCACATTTAATGCCATCTGGTCAAACTTTTAATTAGTCCACTGCTTTGGTTTTTTACTAAATACAAAAATATTTGCATTCCCATCAGCTTCAGCGGAGCAGTGTTTTCTGCTAATTAGCAGTTAGCATGTTAGCAAGCTGATTTAGCTCATTACATGCAGTTTTGTTACTTTGGTTGATTTCTACAGTTTGTAACAACGTTGTACCAACGTGCTTCATCCAGAGACATTTGGAAGCACACGTGTTAGGGAGAGCTCTTTGACCTCCAAACTGAAATTTCACAAAGGAACAATGCACATCACATCCAAGACAAAACTGTGCACTTCCTGTGTTCAATTCCTTCTTTTCACACAGACAGCAACATATTATAATTTGCATGTGTGCGTGTAAATTTGGACATTAATCCGTATGGATATTTAGTGCTGCTGTCATCTGAATAGTGGAATTTTTCCTGCATGAGGTTGAGATCGTGCTGGCGCTGTTTGGTTAAAAAGATTTTACCTCACGTGGTTGCACGGACCATTAGTAAAGTGAGTGACCGCTTTGAAAACAGAACAGAAACAGAAAGTCAAATTTGACTTCACACTCACACATTGACGCACGCACACACACCTGCAGCAGTCAACTCATAGAAAGCTGTAATAGTAAAACCATGTCCTCTTTCTCTACCTGTGGCTCTCTCTAATACATCATTATTTCCTATGTCCAAATATGGCAATGCCACTCCACAGGAACTGCACAGCCGTCACGGTTCCAACGGCTACAGGAAGGATTCCTGTCAGACTAACACACACACACACACACACACACACACATGCATACACACTGTGCAGGTCTTTCACTGTGACTTTTCAAAAATCGTACTGTAGCTGTGTTTCATCTGAACTAAAAACCACAAAGACAACAAAAATACACAGATAGTGAGTTTACAGAGCGGTAGAGCAGGAAGCATGAAAAGAGAGAGCGCATTGAGATTTTGCAGTGACTGCATGCCGACCCTCCCTACCACAAAACAGGGTCGAAAAATGAGAACACATTTCCTGTAAATGTTTCCTCTTCTCTTCACCGACACAAACTTTGCTGGGGAACAACTTACAGCTGATTGTGGTACCATCATGGAGTCTTATCTCCACTGGAAAATAAAATATATCTGTTTCTGAGGAGAAAGACATATACCATTTAAATACTTAAATTGCTATTATTTTCATTTAAATGACACTTTAATTAGAAGTTATATACCTGCAGAAAACTGGGCCTTCACTTAACTTTTTGCTGCATATGTAAACCAGACCATACCCCATTTGTGTCCTTGGCAGTTTCTACTTTACTCAGTGATTTGGTCACATTGTGCTCTCTGTTCAAACCCCAAGGGAAAAATGAAAGGCTGCATGTTGGCATTTTGGTGGTCTCGCAGATGTCAACTGTCAGCCCAAAATGACTAAATCTTTGTGTCTTGTGGGAAACAAACCTGTGAACTCCCCACAGTGTGATTTTCCCTCGATGGTAGACACTGTATTTACTCTTAGATTCCCCTGCCGCAGTGGTGGAAAGTAACAAATTACTTTAGTTTACTGGAGTACTGGAATGAAGTTCAAGTGTTTCCATTTTATGCCACTTCATACTCTGACAATTCACTACATTTATCTCAGAGTGATAGTGACTCATTACTTATCCGATTTAGATTTTTTAGATTAAAAAAGCACAATAATCTCCATAAAATGCAATAATTAAAAAAAAACAAAAAAACTTTTGGGCTTATGACCTCTTACAAAAAGTAGTACCCCCTTTTTTACTTTGTCCCCCCTTGTCACATTCCCAGGTCTATAAGTTATTTCCCCTCAGACGGTTTCATATCAATAACTATTCCAGGTTCATTGATATACATACATACACACCACACACACACATATATAAAAAGTACCATTAAACACATTAAACCTATTTGCGTTTGTAATGATCCACTTTGCATTCAGTTTAACCTCATGCTACACTGAGGTTTAATGTCCTCTTCTCCTTAAGGTTTAGCTTTAATCTGTATACTGTATCAATTTGTTTTATCCCGTACACTTGGAACTATTTTCTCTATTCTACCAATGAGGAGTCTTTAAGGAACAAATGTTGATCTTACTGCTTGGCTGCACAGAGACAAAGGTTTAGTGTTGTTTTCAACCTGCCAAAAATTACTCATTTATATTTCGAGGACACCTGGTGAAAGCTGCCACGATTACAGACTGAACGATTTCAAATGCGTCGTGAGAAAATGCATGTTTACTTCTGACTTACTAGCAGGCTCAGGTTGTTCTAAATGCTGTAGACTGAAAGGTGCTACGGTGGAAACAGCGGACATCAAATGAAGATTAAGTTGTCTCCAACTATGATTTACAGCTTCCACACTCCAAGTTGATGGGAAATCCCACAGTTACTTCATTGACCTCTTGGGTAACCGGCAAGAAGCTTTACCAAATCGAACAAAAAGCAACACAAATGACGTAAACCTCCAGCTGAGTGCTTTACAAAAGCACACCTAATACCCAGGTTGTTCAAAAGAACCACTGAATGACAGATATCTGAAACCAGAATGGTTTACAAGATACAAGATATCCTATCAATCCCTCGAACAAGTCTCAGAACTTGTCAGCAAACCAAAACAGGTAAGGCCAATCTCCAGTCAACTTATCATGGAATACATCTGCACAAGAATTTACAAAAAAATGGAAGTCAGAGAAAGACAAGATAGATAAGGTTGAAAAGCACAAAGTGTGCCAGGCTCACGAAGACCGCAGGTAACTTACATGAAATCCCGATGTTCCCGGATACACATCCTGACGCTCGGATTGGAACTCCGCGCAAATGACTTCTTCTTCCTCAAGGATGGAGCGGACATGTCAGTGGACATGACAGCAGCAGCACAGCGCAATAAACCACCATACTTTTCAACCTCGTAGAGCGACAGAGGACGGATGCACGGTCGGATGGACCGATTGCAGAAGAAATCGAGACACCGAATCAAGATTAAAGGAGTGGCTCAGATTTAGAAGAACAGAGTAAAAATAGAGATCGATGAAAGAAAAGACATGTAGACAGAGACGAATAATAAATATTAGCAGAAAATAAAATAATTAAAACTATTAAAGAAGTAGATGAACGGGAAGATAAAACAATCAGTCGTGTTGGTTAGGAAGTCTGGTGGAGGTCTGAACCCCTGATACTCTGCCAGTCGTTTCCTGACGGGGACTGCTCTTCCAGCCCCGGCTTCTCATTGGTTGAGCGGCTGCAACAAGTTCCTTCCTGCTTCCTGAGAGCTAGTATGCGATTGGCTGCTGGTTACAACCCACACCATACATGCCCCACACACTCGGACACACAGGACCTGAGAAAGAGGCCGAGGGGAGTTTCCACCGCTTAAGAATGGAACAATACAGAGGTCAAGCGTGCGCACACACACACACACACACACACACACACACACATATAGCTATACGGCTACAAATACAACCTGAAACTTAACTGTTCCTGTCTGAGGTGATCTCTCATGCTACTTTGTAGTTTGTAAAATCTGAAGTGTGTAACCGCAAGTGACCTGTACTGTTTCTAACAACTTCCCTGTGTCCATTTACATCCTCATACACACTTGTCTAGTTGTTATACAACATATTATATGTACCATATAGAGTAGATCTTGTATCCATCTTCCTTATGGTAAATGGTAAATGGACTGTGCTTACGTTCCCCAACATAGAATCACAGGAGTCTCCTGGTCATTGCTGAATTCAAGTGTTCAGTTGGCCATAAACTTAAAAACTGCTTGGGAGTTGTAGTTGTAACTTCAGTTTTCAAGTACACAAGCTTGTAGCTTTGACTTTTTGCAAAAGAAATCTCACAGCTGTCAATCTTCTGCACTGATGATTCAGTTATGGGAAATTTCATGTTCATTCAAGTGTCATGCCTAACAATGCTCATGTACAAAATGGGAGGGAGTTTTACTTCCAGAACACTGGATGACTAAAACAACTCCTACTTTCTCTATATAAATCTTTTACATCTTACTTCCTTTAAAAGAGCACTCCACTGATTTAGCACTACACTGTTGGACTCACAACAGACAGTTTAAAAGAAAGGACCTAAATCTTGTTTACTGGGACATGTGAAAATGTCTGCTGTAGTTTTTGGCCGGTCACTGAGCCTGCAGGCTGAGGAACGGGTCAGATAAAACATTTGTGCTTGTCATTCTTAGAATGAACACAAAGCAAACGTTTTCCATCAAAATACTATTTTCTGCTGTCTGTGTGAAGTGTGTGAAAGTAAAGTGTGAACCACTACTTCGACTACATCGACTTGCACATGCAACAGGTTATGTGACTTGACAGCTGTAATACAGCAAAACTTTATTTGATAATTCTCTCACTACCTCTCTCTCTTACTCCCACCATATATACGTACTGGAAAGTAACAAAGCGCTGCACATTTATGCAACTTTATACCTCTATATACTACATTCATTGTTCTTTTTTTCCTCTACATTCATCTGACAGCTATTATTACTTTTCAGATGAAGAATTTACATAATCATATGATGCTTCAATAGTATAACATTTCTTTTGAATTAATGATATACTGTGCATGCTAAATATGTGTTCTGCACTCAATGTACAACTCCTATACACATTTTTCATCTTAGATACACCGTTCACCCTGTACATCTTGTATCAGGTAAAATGTAATTACCCTCTATGGCTTAGGTACAGTATACAAAATATGGTAATATCTTAAATCCTATACTTATTACAGTAGACAGTATTTATTTTATATTACTGAGGAATGAGTTAAGAGGCTGGTAGACCAGTGGTGTTACAGCCCAGCAGACTTCCAGTGTCGTGACAAAAACGTTTTACTTTTCTTTGAGGCCCAGCAGGATGTTCATTTTGTCTGTTTGGATTACTTTTTTTCAAATCATGATCACAACTCATTGTTTTGCTGCTTTGTGCCAACTGCTTATCAGGAGTGGTACAACGCTTTCAATCCAAAACACTGATACTAAACTCACCCATACACACTCATTCACACACCGACGTCACAGAGATCGGGGAGCAATTTGGGACTCAACAACACTTCGACTGGACTTTAAACTGAATTTCAACCAGTGATTGGACTGCAATTACTACAAATTACCTGCTCTACCACAGCAAAGGCACTCTTACAGTTTGGTGTTTGGTCTTTATCACGAATGTGGTTGTGTCAGGTTGCATAACATCTGTGGAAGATCATCTTGAGTATACAGTCACAGTCTGTTGTACACATGGATAACTAAATACAGTAATTTGGAAAAAGTTTGCAAAGGCTGCTGTTAAGTCTAACTTGGAAAGTTAACAGATTGCTGTATATTTATGTCACTTTATACTTCTATATACTACACTGTAGCTAAAGTTAATGGTTACTTAGAGATACACTCCTGATCAAAATCTTAAGACCGGGAGAAAAATTACTAATATTTGCATTTCGCGCTGGTGGAACTTAACCAGATTGTAAGTTGAGCTTCGAAATGCAAAAAGAAGAAACAGGAGCAAGAGACAGCAAAATAGAATTAGCAGTTTATTGAAAACTGCATTTAAACTTAAACAGACTGTTTATCAGCTGATCAAAAGTTTAAGACCACAGCCTTAAAAAGTCAAAATCTGCGCAAAAATCTGGCTTTCATGTCATTTTCTATTGGGCATTCACGCTGTCATGACCCCCTGATGGCAAAGGCAAAAAGATGTTCTGTCTTTGAACGTGGAAGGATTGTTGAGCTGCGCGAGCAAGGCTTCTTGCAATGCGCCATCCCTGCCGAGCTTGGACGCAGTAAGGCAGTCATTTTAAATTTTTTAAAAGATCCTAAGGTGTTATGGGAGGGTTATGGGACAAAAAAAGTCAAGTGGTAGACCCAAAAAAAAATTCACCTGCACTGAGCTGGAGGATCTGACGGGCTGTCCATGAAGACACAGGCCGATTCTTGACCCAAACTAAGACCCTTACTGTACTGTACTTTTTGACTGTAGCCCAATCACCATAAGACGACATCTGCAACAGAAGGGCATAAAGAACAACAAATGTCTTTAGAGGCCACGTCTCCTCCCACACCACAAACTTGCCTATTTGCACTTTGCAAGGGAGCACCAAAAATGGGACATTAGAAGGTGGAAGAAAGTTTATTCTCTGACAAGAAAAATTTAATCTGGATGGTCCTGATGGCTTCCAACGTTAGTGGCATGACAAGGAGATCCCACTGGAGATGTTTTCTACGCGGCACAGTGGAGGAGGCTCCATCATGATCTGGCGTGCTTTTTCCTTCAATGTAAAAATGCAGCTTCAGTTTGTGCAGGGGCGTCAAAATGCGGCTGGCTCCGTGGAGATGTTGCAGCAGGTTCTCTTGACTGAGAACCCTCGTTTGTGCAGTGATGACTGGGTCTTTCAACAGGACAACGCTTCAGTTCACAACACCTGCCTGACAAAGGACTTCTTCCAGGGTTAGGGTTGGGCTCTTTTGGACCATCCTGCGTGTCTCCCTGATCTAAATCCCACTGAGGACATTTGGTGATGGATGGCAAGGGAAGCTTACAAAAATGGACGTCAGTTCCAGACCATGGATGCCCTTCTTGAAGCCATCTTCACCACATGGGGCAATGTTCTCACCAGCCTTCTGGAAAAACTCACATCAAGCATGCCTAAATTAATTTTTGAAATGATAAACAAGAATGGTAGGGCTACTGAGTACTTCTGAGTACTACTGAGCACTAGTGAATCCATTTTTTTTACACTTTTAGATCTATTTTTGGGCTATTTTGGGTTGTGGTCTTAAACTTTTGATCAGCTGATAAAAAGTCTGTTTTAGTTTAAATGCAGTTTTCAATAAACTGCTGATTCTATTTTGCTGTCTCTTGCTCCTGTTTCTTCTTTTTGCATTCTGAAGCTCTACTTACAATATGGTTAAGTTCCAATAGCGTGAAATGCGGATATTAGTAATTTTTCACCCGGTCTTAAGATTTTGATCAGGAGCGTGTAAGGATATAATTTCTTATTGTTATTAGCATTATTATAATGTTACAGCCCATCGTGTACACACTCTACACTGTACATGCAAAATAGGTGTTCTGAATTCACATATACATTTTAGATACACCTGTACACCCTGTACATCTTGTATGAAGCATCACAGCAAATTCAGAAGAGTTAAATTTTTGGTGTTAGTGAAATTTGAGCAAGAGTAGTGTTAATTACACTCTCATAGAGTCAAATGCATTCTATTTTACTCTATCTTTAAGGTAGTTGGTGTCAAAATTGAGTGTAATAACAAAGTGTCACTAAATCAAACCTGTAAGTGTGATTGTATAAATATTATCTCTGAAGTTCTTACTCTTAACTCTGATACTCGCTTTTACACTTGAGGTGTTAGCAGAAGATTTCTCAGCGTGCCACGAGACAAAGTTTAAGTAAACTGTTCCAAATGACTACAGATGTTGTTTGTTTTCAGTTATGAGTGTAACTGTTCTAATTCTACAATGTTCTAGTAGCTTAAAGTTGCTGTTATGAAACAATGCATTTTGCACCATGTTAAGTTACATGCACGGTTAATAACCCCCCCTCAGAAGTGCAGTGTTACAAGTATTCTATGGCAGGTCCTGAGGCACAGGAGTTGTGATTTAAACAGAACTCATCTCATTGCTTGAGTAACTGTTGCAATCTCTAGCCTTCTATGAGACACTGTCCTGTGCTATTACTCTTTGTAAAGCCACATCAAAGTCTTTACAGAGCGAATGTCAAAAAAAAAAAAAAAAAAGTTAAAATATCACCAAACATTACCACCTTCATTTTAGCAGTCCTTATTACTATTATTATTGTTAAATCTTATAGGTCTAACACTTGTGTAGTTAACACATGATCCTCTGAGAGAGTTAATGTCCAACACTAACTAGAAGTGTTGAGAAAAACTAACACCGGTTGGTGTTAATAAGTGTTAAATTTTAACTCCAAAAAGAGTGAAAAATGACACCAAATTAGTGTTAAGGTACCAACACTCCAAAAAGAGTGAAATTAACACTCGTGGCGTGGACCCATATAGACACTTTAAAGGTGATGAAATCAACTCTGGCAGTGTTAATTTGGGTATGCTGAAACAAGTACTCTGCACACATCCTATAAATCAACACTTTTCATATAATATTACTCGGACCACTGAACTGGGGAAAGAGTAAAGTGGCTGGTAGATCAGTGGTGTTACACCCAAACAGACTGCCAGTGTCGTGATAACAACTTTTTTTTTTTTTTTGCTTTTCTTTGAAGTCCAACAAGAAGTCAATTTTTGTCTATTCTTTTTTTAAATCATAACCGAAACTCATTTTTGCTGCTTTATACAATGTGAGCTGACTTCTGTTGTACAGAAGAACAAAACAGCAGCACAAAGCCTCACTTTGGTTGTGAGACCTCAAACCACTGTACACAGCAGCTAAAACTGTGAGGTGTTATAGCGGCACTAAAGTTAGAATTTGAAACCTACTCAACAGCAGCTTCTCATGCTGCTGCATCTCAGCTACATTGCCACATTTAATATGTCGAAGGTTAACAGAGACTGAGCCAGATCTCCATGCAGTATTAGACCAAATTCAGTCCAAATCACGTGTTGTAGTGATTAGCCGCAATGCTGTGTGGGGATGTTTTAATTTGCACTACCTGTGCTCTCTCTCTTTCTTTCACTGTCTATGTCACTTCACCACAGCTGTCTCTCAAATAATGGAGGTAAACCAAAAGAAGCTTCTTTGTGTCACTATTTTGAAGCATTGACTGCAAGCCAGACACATAAAAAGCTGGGTACATAAATAAACTAAGAGAGGACAGAACTGGGACAGTCTCATCGTTTTTTGACTGCCTGGATGGAGCCTGGTATCTGTGGAGCAGTTTGACAGAATGGCCGTTGCAGTGTGACAATGGGTTGCGTTTCTCCAAAAGTCAATTCTGGTTCACCTTCTCCACTGCAGGATGCTGTATTTTTTTTTTACCATACCATACAGCATTGCAGTAGCCTAAACTCAGTACCCAATCTGAATGTACCAAGTCCAATCTGGACACACAGAAGATGAAGCAGTTGTGTGACCGTAAATGTAGAAAATGTTGCAGCCCTGTCATCTATTGTTACTTTTAGCCTCTCTTGAATGTGACGTGGATTGGTCACCATGCTGAGAACTATAGATGTGAAGAAGCCTGGAAGTCTCATGTTGCATAACATCTGGGAAAGATCATCTTTAGTACACAGTTTCACAGTTTATATTAACAAATGACTGTTGGTTATCCATGTGCAAAACAAAGGTTTGCAAAAGCCGCTGTGATATGGTTTGTGTAAGGTGGTTAACTGAGAGGAAGTTTGATCAGTAAATGATAAATAGAAGGGGCTGGTACAAATACTAGCTATATCCTGTCTTGATCATCCTGTTCTACTCTGGCTGAAGAACGCCAGTTAGTTCATTAAAACTGGAGCTGGAGGAGTCCAAGGCATTAACTTGCATCGATTCAATTTTTCCATATTTGAAGAAATGCTGGCCTCACATTTGGGCATCAAGTTCAGAGTGATGATCATTCAAATCAAAAGAGAAGACACCAACCAGCAATTTATGGCATTGTCTTTAAAAGCTGCATACTTGTGAAATCCTGTATAAACATGAAAACATGCATCATGTAAAAAAGATGACGATGTTTTTGCAGGTCCATCGAGTGGAAAAAATGACAATGAGAATACTTTTGTAGGATATGGATGACGGACCTCAGGAATTATTTATTTCAGACCTTAAAGGTCCAGTGTGTAAGATTTTGGAGGAGCTGTTGGTAGGAATGGATTGCAATATTCATATCAATGTTTTCATTAGTCTATAATCACCTGACAATAAGAACTGTTTTGTTTCTGTTACCTTGAGTCTTTTTATCTACAGAACGTGCCAGTCCTCTTCCACAGAGTTCGCTATGTTTCTACAGTAGCCCAGAACGGACAAACCAAACACTGAGTCCAGATAGGGTCTTCACAAGTTTAGTCAGTTTTCCTACATGCTTTGAAGGGAATGGTGAGACAATGTGTATTTAGTTGGTTGCTTTCTGCAGCCTCATTTCTAGATGCAACTAAACCTTAAACTGACCTTTAGCTTTAGCTGATTAGTGTGTTATAGCAATGACTTGCATGCATGCTGGTTAACCACAAGAAATGCTATGGTAGCTACACATTGTTCAAACTAACAAAGACAAACAGGTTTAGTGAAGACTGTAGACCACAGAGGAAGATTGTCAAGGCTGTTGCTGTACTGTAAGACACAGCGCAGACACGGTGCAGTGTGCAGTGTGACATATAACATTCGTATTAGTGAGGGCTACCGGTTCCTGTTACAGTGAGTCACCTGCCCAGTCTGAAACCACCAGCCCTTTGTTTGTCGGCAAGCAACACAACCGGACTGAGTCACAGCAAAACCAAGCAAGCTTGACACACTATCCAAACTTCTGGTTGCTGCCCGTCATGAATTCAGTGACTAATAGCAGCCTACATCTTAAATCAGTGTGAGCTGGAAATCTAAAAATGTAATCTGTGAAGATTTGAACACAACAGAAATTGAAAGTTTTAATGCCTGCAGTGTTGGAAACACAACGCAAATCTCAGAGGGGCCACACACAGTTGAATGTGACAGAAAGTGTGATTGAATACACTTTGTCACTTTCTATATTCTGTTTCTTTTTGCTTTTGTCTCTTTTGTTTTTCCTTTTAATGGTTACTCTGGTCCATCTGGCCTGTTCTTTCTGTTTTTGACTCTGTTTACGTCCTTATACCCTCCTCTGATGCCAGCATCATTGCAATATTTATTTATTTTTTCAGATGTCACTAGGTCAGATTAGGCCATCATAGTCTTGTTGTGACTTGGCTGAGAGATGTGGCAGATGACGTCTTATACCCAAACCAATCAGAGCTCACTGTTTGTCATAACATAGGTGATCAAGAAGGAGTTACAGGTTCCAGCTGACAGATGAGCGTTCATGTATGTAAACATGGTTTTATGAACTGAAGTGAACCTGTCAAATGGTTACAGGTTCACTGAATTAAAATAAAACATCATTCCTCACAGAATGTGATGCAGAAGTTATTAAACTTGATAAAAGATCCCGACATGCAACATACGCTATCACTGCTTATCCATCCATTATCTCTAACTGTTTATCCTGATCAGGGTCACGGGGAGCTGGAGGCTGTCCCAGCTGACTTTGTGGGAGAAGCAGGGTACACCCTGGACAAGCCACCAGTTCATCACAGGGCTAACAGATATACAGAAACCATTAATTAACCTATGGAGTGCATGTCTTTGGACTGTGGGAGGAAGCCGAAGCAACTGGAGAGAACCCACGCAGACACAGGGAGAACATACAACCTCAGAACAGAAAGGTCAAAGCCGGGGTTTGAACAAAGAACCTTCTTGCTGTGAAAAAAATAATAAAAAAATACTTCTTTTATTTAACTCAGGTTTTAAGGCACCCATACACTTGTGTTCAGTGACATTTTGTCATTTATACTCTGGTCTTGATATTGATGAATGATATTTCATTTTAAGTACACTTTGGTACAAAGTACAAATAGAAGTCCATTGTCAAAAGAATCTACAAACGCATGCATGATCAGCTGTGGGTCTACATCATCGAAAACTATGAAACAGGACACAAAGTGTTGCTCATCATGTTGCACACCATCTGTGAAAACCAGAACACATTGCATAGACTAGAATTGCTCCATTGGTTGAATGATATCCTTGAGGGGCGGCTATAAGCTCAGAAAACTTGCCTGATAACTTTTTTGAACTGTATCAAGAAAAGTATTTGGGTTGACTTAATCAACTCTATATTGCCACAGCAAAGTTTAATGAGTTCAATCCAACTCTATTTTTTATTTTACCACTTTACAATCACAAAAGGCCGGCGCGCCGTAAAACATTTGGCATCCATTTATAAAACTGAAACACTTCACATGGCTGCGACCCAAAGTTGTGTGTTCAAACACAGTAAACAAAGTTTATAACCATCTTACCACAAACTACTCAATAAAAAATGCCTTGAATGAGTGAAAACACACTACTGTAACCCCACCTCTTTGAAAAGATGTAATATTGTTAACTGAATCCATAGACTCTTAAATTAAAGCATGCTTTTAGCATTAATATGAGAGCAACTGGTGCAACGAAGAAGCTGTTACATGAGGACTGTGTGAAATCAAAATGTCAATAAAGATAAGATAAGGATTTCTCAGTCTTACAGTGTTACAGTGTCACACTACAGCTAACAGGCTTTACCCTGCAAAACAAGAACACGTTACGCCTTGATATCTTTTAGTCAATCTACAGTTGTCAAATGCATGCACCCTTTGATAGGGTTCTCACTTTCTTGTCAGTTGGCTGATAACACGAAAGGTCACACTCATAGTTTCCATTCAAACTCACAGAGCTAACATTAATGAGCCAGCTAGTCACATTTGACAGAATCCGTCAGCGTTGGTTGTTACTTTAGTTGGTGAAGCTTATGGTTACAGACTAAAGTTTAGAAGCTGAGCTGCTTTTGTCTACTTGTGTCTGTAATCAAGAACCCACTGTGAGAAATGGATGATACAATTTGAGTGATGCATTTGCCACCATCAATGTAACCAGCTCCGGTCCTGGGGAACTATGTGACAATACCCAAAGCTGCTTGACGTCCTTTTGGATCCATACTTTTCACTTTAGAGTGAAGTCTGACGGTCTACAGACAGAGGCGAATTTAGATTTATGACTCTGGGCTAAATATTTAAAATTAATTGGACTTGATGGCTGCAGTGCTAGATTGAGAGCTCGACAGTTACAGTATAGCTAGGCAGACATTGCTCAACAACTGGTTATGCATTACAAGAGACAACTCTCCGTGTCTTTAACTTCTTAATATATAATTATTTTAATGACATCTTGATCATTCATTTCAAATGACACGTAGAGCGATTAGAAAATCATATCGTCATGGTTAGAATGTGCTGAGTTGGTGAAATCAATCACCCAGCTCTACACTCCATTGTACAGGAGCCACGTTAGTTGTGTAGTTATGCTTTCTGATTGGTCCAGTAAATCTAACAATGACAGAATATGAATTGTATCAGCACATAAAGCAGATAAACAGTATCTGAATGACCTGCAGGTCTGTAAAGAGCTGCACTCACTGTGTGTGGCACTGTTGCTGTCTGCTTTAACAAACCTAACAGCACTGCAGCTCTCCTCTAAAATTGGAAAGAAAAGCACACAGCTTGGATACTCTTGTTAAAATGTTACGTTAAACTTACCCATGGAGTGCTGTGTCACTGGTGTAGCTCCTCTGTCCGTGTCTGTGTCTGTGTCTGTATCTGTGTCATCAGTGGTTTGAGCCCTACAGAGCTCCGCTTCAGCTCAGTTCACTTCCTGGCATGGCGTTTCAGAGCTTCTGTATGAAGTGTCATGACACCCTCCCTCCAACCACAAGAGAATCCGGCTGCAGCGCTCATACAAACACAGACTGTCTAACATGCAGACCAACCAAGAGCCAACTTAAGAACTAGAAACAAGGTTCAATTTAGCAACAGAAACTCCTCAGCTGCATAAACCTTTTTATAGTGTTCGTCTACATGAGCCCTACTTTGCAGAACTCTGGTAGTTAATTACAAAACAGTGACAACATTCAGCATATGCATGTATCAAGTTTCACTGCAAACAGAACTTCATGACTAACTTCCCTTTTACAGTGTAGGACCACTCCTTCTATATCTGGTCAGCAGTTATTTCATAAACAAACACCCACGAGTTAACCTGAACCCTGCTATACAACCAGACTTGCCCTGTGTGTGGTGACTAAAGCCGGCAGATTGGAGAGAATGAGTATATTGCTGTAGATGAGGTGTTACTATTCTTACGTCCTTGGTGGTAGGGTTTAAAAACCTCATCCGTGTGGGATGAATGAATGAATGAATGAATGAATGAACTACTCCTTTAAAGTCAACACCTAAATTATGCAGCATGTTTTTTGTCTGCTTTAATGTCAGAAACCAAAAGTAAAAAAAATCATATTTTATATCCCATTTTTTTGGTTTCATAACAGCACACCCTATTTTTGCATTAAGGTCCAGTGTGTAGAATTCAGATGCACTTAGTACTAATCGCTGCATTGTAATGTCTTCACATCACCCTCACCTTCCTACTGTAAAGGAGAAACAACACCTGAAAGTCCATGTCTGGAGTCAGTATTGAGTTTGTCTGTTCAGGGCTACTGTAGAAATATGGTATTTCAAAATTGTGGCCTCCATGGAAGAGGACCCACTCCCACTATAGATATAAAAGGATAATTTTTAAGTAACAAAAATAAAAAATATTCCTATTTTCAGGTGATTATAAAACATAGCTATGAATATTATATCCCATGTCTGCCTTAATCCAAAAATAAAGGGCCCAAATCTTACACACTGCACCTTTAAAGGTGCTCTGTAGAGTTTTCTTGTAAACAAACAGAAGTTTTGTTTACGTTCAGTGTTACTCACCAAAACATAGTAAGTGTACCTTTAACAAAGGTGTCCAATGCATTTCTTTCCTTTCTTACATTTGCCATGATGAAGTATTCATGTTTACTATTTTTTTCTTCCTTGTCTTTGCTGGCCACAGCATCTTGTGATCATACCACTGCCTGTAGATTCAAACCACTGGCAGTGCTGTGTATCGCGTGATCAGTGTTTGTGCACGTGTCTTTTTTTCCATGAGATAAACAAAAGAACCTTTAATTCCGCAGAAAGTTGTACAGCATAGATGAAAGATTGTCATTTAAACCCTATTTGCATAAAGTCTGGTGACACAGAGCCAGACACGAGTCTGAACAAAAGCCCACGCTAGCTTTCCTGCTAAAGTCTTCCTCATGAACATACATCTTGTTCTGCACCTTAGCTTGATAATAAAGCGACTAAACACATTCACCCAGGAAGAGTGTACAGCTAACATCAGCAGGCTATGGCTAATTAGCAGACCTTTTTAGTGACCTTATTTCTAAAAAGTGACCTTTGCAAACCATCAGTCTGCTAATATAATAAAATATTATATTGTAAATAATTCCCATGCATGCTCTATGGCCTCCCTCTCTCCCCTGGCTCTGTACTCACAGGTAGCAGTAGATGAGGTGTTGGATCTGGATCCCTGGTTTAGGACGTTCCCGTAGCTTGTGAATATGTGAATGTATCGTTTGATCTCATACATTTTTAAAGGCCAGTGTGTAAGATTTAGGGGGATCTATTGGCAGAACGTGGCAGAGATACAATATAATATGCAGAACTATGTTAGGGGCCTTATGCGTTATTTTTAGAGCTTGACGGCCACCTACATGCTTGGAAGAGGAAGGTGAGGTGATGGGTATACATTAAGTTGCAAACCTCCCTGTTACATGGCACTAAATCCTACACACTGGGCCTTTAGATAGTTTGTTTGATCATCTCCCTTTCTTAAATTAAAAAAAGAAAAAAACAAGTGTGGACTTTACTTCAAATATGCAGTATGATGTCCCTGCGGTGAGTTTATGATCATTACTGCAACCAACACACCACAAAACTTTATGCAAATTAATATTTTTAATGGTTACTGGTTAATGGAGAGTTAGCAACAGTGCTGGCATGGATACTGCAATTAGAATTCTGCAAACTATAACTAGTATACTATGTTTGTGCCTGCACAACTTGCATGTGTGACTGCATTTTTATTCATCTATTTATATTACACAGCTTTCGCGTGTGTTGCCCTATAGCCTGCTTTCGAGCACGTCTGACTGGCCCACTGGTCAGCTTGCAAGTCTCATATTAACGCGTCAGGCTGGGTCTGGTCCAGAATTGATTCAGAGATAACTGCAGGAGTCTGCAAAATGGAAAGACATCTTTTCATCTTCCGTACGAAACTGTTAAAACATTGTCATGGAAAATTGTGTTAATGTGTTGACATCTACAATTCTGCATAGTGATACAAATCTAATGGACTTCAAAGCACCATGAAGCACGTGCAGTGTATAACAGATCTAGTGTGAAATGTGTGTGAAAACCCACCTCTGAGCTATCAATCACAATGGAAGTTGCGTCTGCCATGTATCCAGCTCTACAGCTACATCATAAGAAAGACAGACTGCACATCCTTTTCATAAATGTATGGGTATCATTTTTGTCACTCTAGAATGTGAACCTCACATTGTACAGGCAGAGTATATTTACAGTGGCTTGTCTTTGTCAGTACACAGGGAGTAATCACACTGTCTCTGTGACTGAGGCCTCTTCAACCGCAGCTCCTCTGCCTGCATCGTCGGTGTAGTCCGGCCTTTGTGCTGGTTTGGAGAGTTTGGAACGCTTTGCCAGAAGATAAACAATCCCTCTTCTAAATCTAGGAACACACTCCATCTCGGCGGAGATTAAGAAACAAAAATATCCTCCTATGGAGTAGTGTACAAGTCTACTGTAGATACGCAAATCCTTTCGATACCTAAAGTTAACTTCAGTGACTTTCTGAGCTCACATACACGCACACACACCTAACCATTATGAAGCTAAAATTAGAGATTTAAATACCTTTGCTTGGATGGGTGACACAAACTCCGGCCCCTCTGTAGCTGCTTGGTCTAACAGAAAGCCAGAGACTTTTAGAGAAAACCATATACACGCCCATACAGCATGGTGACCACAGCTGTTTGAGCACAAAAATGTTTGGCGTTAAAAAGAGGATAAAAGTAAGAGCAAAAGTGCACCTTAAAACCTCAACCTACACAATACACAACCTCTCTATCTATGATGCAGTTACCTTCTGGTTGGGCTGATCTAGTTTTCTTTCTAGGAGAATATCGATGACTCAGGACTTCTGACGAGCCCTGTAAAATGTTGTGGTTTCATTTTAGTTCAAAAATAGCGTCGCTGCTACACAACGGAACCAGCCAGTCCAACCAGAGCAGACAAGCAGTCATTATTTTTCCTACAGCTCTGCAGTAACATCTGTCTATTCCACTGCATGAACCTCACTGCCTCAGAGTTAAAGTGGCAACCCACAAAACTCTCAGTTTTATTTAGTTTCCCCTGTCTTTGGTGCAGAGCTTTCGCTGCTGCAGCGATGAGCCTTGATGGGAAAACAAGAAAGAGTGTACACTTGTGCCTACTTTCATCCTCACTCAGGGAAATTCCAAATAATGCAGACATTACTGTACTCAGTTTTTTGCTTGGTTGTCAAAAGCTTTTATTCTCACACAGTCCTCTTTGTGGATGCACGTGACCTATGGTCTAGTTGCACAGCAGATATTTTCAGTTGTACGTGAAACGTTACGGTCACCTGGCATGCAACAAACAAGTATGTAAAGCTGTCGTAGTATAAGGCCTTTTTAGACACAATTAGCATGCTTTACTCGACTCTCCTTCAGAAGAACAGAAGAACGTTGTCCAGACTTTTACTAAACTACCTACTATAGCTTAATAAACTCCCCTCTGGAAGGGTTATCAGGCGGATACAACTCGAGTCACTTTATGAAGTTTTATTGCACACACATACACAACGAACACTCACACACTAGTTAGCCTGACTGCTACAGCTATACTAGCCTACCGACAGTTAGCTTGTTAGTTAGTAATGTTAGTTAATGGCGTGCAATGCAAATACAAACACAAAACCCAAAATTAACCAACGAAATTATACACTCATTCATGTGACATTAATTCTTGATTTGACATACTACCAATGCTAGTTTATAGTCACTCACCGACAAGGCCTACCGGTCCTGACCATCAGTTGAATGAAATAAAACCAAAAAGGTGAGACACCTGTGCTTTGTGACGAATCGTGCATGCTCCATACACACAGTCTGGAGACCAGGAATGATAACAAAACAAACCTTAAAGTAAGACATAAGATAATACAGCGATCATCGTTACAGTAATCTGGTTTGATTAGAACATATATAAAATACAAACATAAAATATACCCGTGCATTCGGAATAGGGTGGTATTGTTACAGTAAATGTGCACTTATCACCTTAAATACTCTTCCCACTCGTCTGCATAGACAAATGATCAAGAAAATAATCCAAATACTTAAGAACATAATCATAACATCTATCACTTATAATAATATAGAGCAATAGTTTCACCTGCTGGAAAGTTTTACAAAAATACAACTGACAAATTAAAAATACAGTCTTGTTCTACCTTCACCCACCTAGAGGGTCAATTTTTTAGTCCATTTTAAATTCCAGTCTAAGGTGGTGGGTGCTGTTCACTCACTAAAATCAAAACTAAATTATTTAAAGGTCCAGTGTGTGAGTATCGGCAGGAATGGAATATAATATTCATTAGTATGTTTTCATTCGTGTATAATCACTGGAAAATGGGAATTGTTGTATTTTCATTGTCTTAAAATGAGCCCTTTAGATGTACAGAGAGAGCGGATCCCCTTCCATGGATCCGCCATGTTGAACCGCCATTTTTCTACAGTAGCCCAGAACAGACAGACCAAACACTGGCTGCGAAATTCTCATAAAAAGCAAAAGTCCATATCTAGATCAAAGTTTTTCTACATGCTTGGAGGGAGAGGACAAGGAGTAGGAGAGTATTCATTTGGTTGCAATCTCTAACTTCACTGCCAGATGCTATTAAATCCTACACACTGGACCTTTAAAGCAGCTCATTGAGATTGTCAGTGACCTCACAGTGCACTGCTGTGTGTGAAGCTAGCAGCTAGCCTGAAAAGAGGAAACAAGGGGTTAAAACAAGTAGCATCAAAGCTGAAAAAGAAAGACTGTATCAAGAGGACAAGGAGCGATGGAATAAATGGAACTGAATCAGGAATTAATTCAGTGATTTAAATAATGGCTTCATTAAATTCACTGAAGCACAGCTGCTAGCCTGCTGCTAACTGGCTACAAAAACCACAACTGTAACTCCAGTTCTAGCTACAATAATCTATCAAGTTGAAGTACTCAACAAATTTGAGGGAGTGAAATATTTACTTTTGCACACAACATTTTTACTTCCAGGAGGCAGGTGGTAATTGCATTTTAATGAATACAAAATCTCCATCACATCTCAAATCAAATATCTATAAATATGGATAGCTACAGCGACCCTGATCAGTTTCCTCCATCACCATCCTCTTTGGTCTCTTCACTGTTGTTATTATGTGCATGGAGGCTGCTAAACCTGCTTCCAGCGCCCGCTCAACTGGCTTTGGTTCTGGCATGACACCACCCCCCGGGCCTGAAAAGGTGGTCTAAAACATCTGTGCTACAAAGACTTAACACTCACTTGGCACTCTCAGCTCACAGTCCGGGTAGCCCAGCTAACAAACTGAGCTAACATTAGCCAACAGCAGTTATAGTTCACAGCAGAAAGTTGAATCTGATCATCCGGAGGACATCAGAGGGAAAACCAGAAAACAATTTCTCCATAACATATGATAACGCTTTGAGCTTCTAGCCTTAAGCTAAGATGAGGAGCAGGCTACAGAGATCTTGTAAACTGAATTATTTTAACTCAACACCCCCAGATTTTCAGTGAATGTTAACTGTGTATTCCCCAACACCTGTAAAGTATAACTGTGATGCGAAAAATCACTGGAGTTCCCCTATAAGAGATGTGAGTGAAGCCAGTCTGTTTTCATTCCCAGGCCGTCTAATACAGATGTTTTGTCACAAACAAACGCACCAGGCTTCATTCTAGTTTTGTGTAACCTATCTGGTGATTAGTATCAAGTGATGTTGTGTAACGAGTGGGTGAAAGGATGGATGCATATGTCAAACAAACACAGGACTTTTAACAGGAGACCTGGATTCATGTCCCATGTAAAAGTCAATGTTGACTTATTTAAAAGTTACATGCTACGTGTGTGACTTGCAAATTGTAATGGCGACGTGACCTGCTAATAACATTGCACATAACATTCATTCATCCATTCATCCCCCTCAACAACCACAAACGGTTGTGGTTGCTTGTTCGTCATTTAGTAAGATAAATATATACATATGACCAACACTATTATTATAGTGGAAACTTGATGAGCTCAATCAGGTTGTTCATTTGCAATATACCATTAGCTGTCTTATATTATTAAGCACTAATCTAATCTGCTAACTTCATTTCCAATTATGCTGTCTGGATATTAATTTGCCCATTTTCACAATAAGTGTACCTATAAAATGATATATTCAGGTTAGGTTAGGTTAGCCCAAGGTACAATGGCCCAACCATATAAATCTGTCACTTCAGTTATTGTAGATATAGCCAGGTATTCTGTTAACCATCTTGTCTGTATGAAGTCCCCAAACTCATTGGCATAGTTTACCACCCAGAGTGAGTGTTCAAATTGATTACCATGGGAATGAGGTCAGCGTCAACTACCACGTACTTCCTCTTTGAGGAGTTTTGTCGGCACCGCATATGCTGTGTTAAAGGTTTTGTAGATTTGACAAAACAGTGTGTTGGTTAAAAGGTTTTTTTTGTCTGTGTGGGAGTTACAAAGTAACGACTAATTTGCATGTTGCAGTTTTCTTCTGAAAATTGGCCTTGGGGAGATAGATTTATGAAAAGTGTAGGTGCATGTTTAAACATGTGGTGGGTATGTTGGGAGGTGGGTGGTATGTGGAAGTATTGTAGGTGAGAGGACAGACGTGTATTTAGAAACTATTCAGATTTCTTACTGTTCAACAAATGATGAGAGACTGACATTTGATAGGCCACATCATTATATTTAGGGTCTGCCTACATATCTTAATGATTCATGATTCATTTTTTTGTTTATTTATCCATGTGACTTAAATTCTTTATATTTAAACCCACTGTGTATCCTCAGCTGGACTTCTAATGTCCTATAGAGATAGAAATATAGCCTTTATTATCCTACAACATTATGTATATAGTTATGTGTCTTCCAGCTCTAAGGTTAGGTACAGAGTTCCACAAGGATCAATACATGGACTACTTTTGTTCTGCATGTACATGCTGTCAGTGGACCAGTTGCACAGCAGACATTTTGCCTTAACAGATGGACTTAATAACAGTAACAATGCCTCAATTCCAGTCAGTGTCCCGGTATGTATATCAAAATATCTGCTGTGCAACTAGACCATTGGTCACATTGGTCAGCTACGCTGATGACATACAGGTCTATCTTACTGTAACTGCAAATGAGTCATCCCAGCTTTTGAAACAAGGGAAGAGATTGTCAGAAGTCTAAAATTGGATATGTAATGACTTATTTCAATGCCCAGAAAAAAAAAAAAAAATGTTGTTTGTTCAGCCAGACGTAGATCAGGTTTTTTTTTTTGGACGTTTCCATTTATGTTCATGGCTGCTCAACTTGTCAAAGCTATACAGTCAGGAAACCCTCTCCGAATGATATATCAAATGTGACCAAATATGCTTTTTTTGATTACACATCCGTTCAGTGCTGCAGCGAAAACGCAGGTTTTTTCATTCATTTGAGTGAGGGTTGTCTGTTTTCGGCTTATCCAGGTGGATTCATGGACTGTGATGACTACAAGAGAGAAAAACAGTTGGCATAGCAAGTTGATAATAGAAATAACTCAAAATAAGCATCTTAATACAATTCTACAAGCACACATCCAACATTATCCATCACACAGCATGCTAAATTGATTATTGCAATGTACTCTTGCTTATCCATGACTGTAACAAGGTGTCTGAAATGGAGTAGAGTCCATAGATGTCTGATCATATTTCACTTGTTCTGTCTTTGCAATGGCTTTTAATACAAGCTCTCTGATAGAACCATGTAGGAAAAAGTGAGTGAGTTTCTAAAATGACATTTAGTGGCTGAAGCCGCTTCTAAAACATTTTATCTGATTTTGTCTGATGATGTCAGTTTCAGATGTGTTTTTTGCTTTGTTTTTAATTTAAAGATATATTTAGTTGCCGGAAGGTCATTTCTGTGGGTGGGGGAGACAGGCTCGTATATGTATGTGTGTGGGGGTTGTGTGTTTCCATGTACACAAGAAGACATACAGCACCAGAATCATCACATATGTATTGACTTCCTGCATTTGAAAAGCTAATGGAAAACAGACTGCTTTGTCACATCTGTCCATTACAGTATCACTTGTATCTGTGAGTGATTCTGTAGTAACAAAGAGATGAAATCAAACTCCAGACAGCCTCATGTGTGTAAAACAATCATTAAAATATTGATTGTGATTCTGAGTGTATTGTTTTTGTCCATCAGTAACAGGTGATTTTCAATTCTATTTGATTTCAAAACAGAAGTGATCTAATAACACTTTCCATAAAGAACAGCTTTAGACTATACTCTGTCAAATATTTACCGAGACCCAACAGTTCCCACCATGAGCAAGCGCTTGGTGACAGTGGCAAGGAAACCTGGAGGAGAACCCAGCTCATGGTGGACGGATGCACATCTCCCAATGCACATCCTGCCAACGTCATTTCCAGTCGACACAGCAGCTACAGTTGCATGAACCTTTTTGTATTTACCGCATTCAAAGTCATCTCTTGATTAGAGTTGACTTACAACAACAACAGCCTAAAGCTGTATCATTTTCATGCACAATTTCAGTCTCTATTTTACTGCAGCTATTTTTTATGGATATGGCCAGGTAGCTAGGTGGATATGGTCTGATTGACTGTTTCTCGTAGCAGAAATGAGCGCCCCCGAGTAGAGCGTGCACCCCATCTCTCTCTACCCACTTTCCTGTTTATCTACAGTTGTCCTGTCCAAAAAAGACCTGAATGAAAATAAAACTTCCTGGTTCTCTTCCAAAAAACAAGATCAAATTTGTTACTTACTAATAATGTAAATCTGGACTATTTAATTGGCGGCCACATTGGGCCCAGAACTAAGTTCCAGGTGGCATAGCTTTCATAGCCACTTTTTTTGTTTCTGCACTTTGTGATGTGCCTGGGTCTGACATGTGCCCAAATATTTAATTGCATTTGCATTTGTTTAAAAGTTTAGTTTATCATTAGATTTTAAATAGGCTGCTGAACATGTCTGGCCCAGTCGTTTACTGAATTTGTCCAGTAATATATTAATAACATACGGTATGGTTCAGTCCATATGTTGAGGTAAGGATGTCAGATATTACTATTATTTGAATCACTGAACAAACTGGATCTGAGCTCTTTCTGCACAAATGTGTTTTTAGGTTCAGCTTAAATGCATTCTTACACAGAACAAAGACCTGAGCTGGAAGCAGTCCAAGATCCCCCTTTTCAGGTTAATTCTGTTGGTCCGCTCTGTTCGAATGACAAAATTTCACACAGCCTTAAATAAACCGAAACAAACATGCAAATGCGCCAGAGTTTTTCTAACATCCCCAAACGAGATTCTAAAGAAGCTGCACAAAAATAACTGTGTCCGTGTTACAGCAGAGTACGTGTGTTTGTGTTTGTGTGTTAAAGGGGATGTTGCTGTTTCCCCTGCAGTGACAGTAACAAGCAGCGGTCTCATGTGTCACGTCACTGCTCCTCCTCCCACGCTTCTCACAGAGAGGAACACACAGCGCTATTATTATCACTGACAGGAAACATGTTGAACCACACCAGCGATCTGAGCCTACTCTCACTCACTGTCTTTGTCTCTCTGACTCATGTCTTCCTTTCTGTTGTTTAGCGGATGCTCTGTTCGTTCTTTCTTTTTCTGCCTCAGTAACTTTCTGTTTCCTGAAAGTTTTTTCCCTTCTTGCCTTGGTGTCGCTGTAAATGCATCCAGTCTGTCTTTTCGTTTGTTTATCTTGCAACTTTTACAGTACATGACATTAAAGGATCAGCTCATACAAATTCCCCTGATCGTCCCACTTACTTCACCTCTGGTGGTATATAACCATGCAGACAGTTTTGGTTTTCATTTGTTTAATGTAAGAGATATCCACCTGTTCCACTTCTGCTGACATCTGAAAACAATGGAGGTTAGTGACTTTGTTTGTGGTGCTCAAAGCATAAAAAATACAAAGGAACAGAAACAATGCACCTCTTACTCTCTGAAAGCCTGAAAAATATGCATTCATAACTAATATGCATGAGCAAATATATATATTTGTAGGAAAAATAACTTCTCCTGTTTGACCTCTGTGCTACAGAAAACTGCATGCGAAAACAACAAGACACAAGAACAGTTTCTTCTCACAGGCCATTTTAACAGTTTAAACCAGACATAGTGTCAGGAGCAATTCCTGTGTATTATAAATGGTTATTGTCACTGTTTACATTTAGTTTTTGTTCTTTTAATATGTAAATATTATTATCTGTACGTACATTGAGAACCACATGTAACCGAAGTCAAATCCCTCGTGTGTGCACTGCATGGCTAATAAAAGTGATGCTGAGCAACATTCTTTAATGTATTTTATTCGACAATGTCCACTCCTGGCAACTATTGCATGGTTATTTTTTATGGTTATGTTTATGTCAGTGGTTTCCAAACTTTGATCCCTTAGAACAAAACAATGTGACTTCGGATGCATCACTGTCAGCTGTCAGCCAATGATCTGCTCTTCTCACATTGGTTGATTGGTAAAAAATTTAAAGTAAGAAAGAAACACAACTCATATATGAACTGCGTAGAAATAAAAATAACAATAATTAATACAAATAAAAAAACATTTTGTGCACAACAAAAAGTTTGAGAATCACCAGTTTAAACCTGCAATAATTGATTGGCCACTTGAGGGCAGCAGAAACAAGCTGTAAACACATCTTTGACATCACCTGATAAAGTTGCTGTAGCGAACCTGTTAGCAAAGTGACACTAATTTACACATCCAGCAGACACAGAGCAACATTGGCAGGTCATGTATGATCAGTTTCATTGAGCTTTTCACTGAGCACAGCTTCTACTTCTGTATAATACGATGAAAATACGACCACTGACCGGTGACAGTAAATCAAGGGAAGGAGTCTGGCATTATATTTTCACCCAGCTCGCAGCATCTGGTGTTCCCCACAGTGGAAAGCCCCGAGAGCTGCTCGACATCCACAGCATCAGTGCCAAGCACATTGCCAGCGTTGTAGATCAGACCTTTGCAAACTACGGGACTGCACCTGATCTCCCACTCGCTGCTCTATTGTTGCATCACAACCAACGTTTATAGAGCATTCAAAAAAAAAGTTGGCACATGGTTAAGGTTAGTTTGTTTACCGCTCTGTTGCATCACCTCTTCTTTTAACAACACTCTGTAAGCGTCTGTGAGCTGAGGAGACTTTGCTGTAATCTTGAAAGTGAAATGTTTTCCCATTCTTGCTTAATGTAGAATTTCAGCTGCTCAACAGTTTGTGATCTCCTTGTCGTGTTCTATGTTTCATAATGTGGTAAGCGTTTTCAATAGGTGATAAGTCTGGACTGCAGGCAGACCAGTTTAGCACAGGCCCTCTTGTACTATGGATGTGTGGTGTGGTTTGGCATCGTCTTTTCAGAAATAAGCAAGGCTGTGCCTGAAAAAGATGTTTGTCCACTTGGTAGCATGTTGCTTCAAAACCTGTATTGTTCAGTATTATTGGTGCCTTCACAAATGTGCAGGTTACACATCATGTCGTGTGCACTAATGCACCCCCATGCTATCACAGATGCTGGCTTTTGAACTGTGTGCTGATAACAAGCAACAATGGTCCCTCTCCTCTTTAGCTCGGAGGACGTAGCGTCCAAGATTTCCAAACAGAACTGAAAATTTTAATTTGTCAGACCACAGGACAGTTTTCCATTTTACCTCATAAGTTTGGGCCCACAGAGAGCAGTGTTTTTTGTTGTTTTTTGACCTGGGTTATATATTGTTTCCTCTTTAGATAGAAGAGTTTCAACTTGCATTTGTGGATGCAGACAATGGTTTTTGGAAGTGACATGGAGATGACATGCAGCAATAGCCCCAGGCTGGAATAAAACCTGTGCCCCTGTGATAAAGACTTAGTGTTGATACATGGTACAGGCTCTGTCAGATGGGTCACAACCAGATCTGATGTTTTTGTGTTATTTTACCCTTGATCCAATCATACAGTGTCTCTGCAGACTGTTCAGTACACACAGTAAATGGTACACAGAGGAATGATAATATTTCAGTATTTTAGTATTTGGTTTAGCATTGGATGGAATTTGACATATGACTTCATGACATGTAACAAAACATGAGTTCACAACTTCAATATCAGTATGCTTTATTGTTTTAGAGGGTTTTGTTGTTTTGTAAGTTTCACTGTTTTCTTTCAGTTGTTAGTTGCATATTAGAAATCTTTCTGTCACCTACCTGCCATTAGAATATTACCATTCCTCTGTCCCTGGTTGGTAGGTGGAAGGAAGGTGCTTCCCCTCTACACTTCAGCACTAATGATAATGAACTAGCAGAGACTGGAGAGAAATTCACCATAGAGAAAATGTGGATGAAGAGGAAGAGGCTGCCCTCTGGTGGCAAATTGAGTACAGGGCCCAAACAATGAGGATTTCCCATGAAGGTTAATGAACAACAAATGAAACTTCAAACAATATCTCCATCTAGAGGTTATATGCAGGTACTACTTACATGTTCAAAAATGATCTGCAAATGCTATAGGTAGAACTAAATAAGCATTCAAAATGCACAGCATTAAGAACAGAATTAAACAGCACAGCTCACTGTACAGATCGCTTTTCAAAACCCAGTTTACAACACAAACCTGAACAGATGAAAACAAAACAGTCAAATAGAAGAATTTAAACTGGAATAGTAAAACTTTCCAGTGTGTCAGATTTGGGGGATTTACAGAATATGGCAGAAATGGAGTATAATACTGATAACAATGTTTTCATCACAGTGTACAATCACCTGAAAATTAGAATAATTAAAAAAAATAAGATTTTGTCACAAACCCTACATCTACAAACTGTAGGTCCACCATGTTTCTACAGTAGCCCTGTTGGACAAACTAAACACTGGCTACAGACAGGCCTTTTTTTTTTCTTTGCATATTTTGTGACTCCCACAGTTTTCTCCTTCATGCTAGGAGTAGGAGAGGTGAGGGGGCTGCAGTCTGCAGCTGCACTACCAGATGCCACTAAATCCTACACAATGGTGCCACAGTGTTTGACTTGACATGCAAGACACCAGTATTGAACTGCAGTGTGACCTTGACCTAATTATTTTAGTTCAATTCAATGCAGGTAATTTACAGTAATAAACTGTAATCCACAGATCTGTGCTTTTTTAAGAACACATGCAAACTTACTGCAGCACCTAAAATGGGTCAGATGAGATCCATCCTTCTTTCCTTCCTTCCCCTTTTCACCCTCACTCTTTCATCCCTTCATCCCTCAGATCTTCTCAAGATCTTTGAAACAGATTTTTACAAGCTTTGCTAAAACATGTCAGGAAATGGAATAAAGCCCAGCCAGAAAGCCATCAGTGATTAAAATAGTAGCTTTGTGGAGCCAGTATAGCATCAAATAAAATGGGAAAAGCCAATAAAAGCCGCCAAGAAAAGACGATGTTTCCTCTCGTGAAACTTTTACATGCTGAGTGTATTCTGTAAACACCATTACAGCGTGACCAAACGATATGTCTCTGTCTAGTATTAAGAAGGACCTAATCCCTGAAAAGCTCACACTCTGCACAAATAGCATAATTGTCAATTAACAGATTAATGAGATGGAAGGTAAAGAAAGAACGACTAATAATTGTTGATCTTATGAACTTGTTACACATGCTTAAATCCTCTGTATCTGCAGCTTTGTTCTGTTTCACTTCAAAAGAAATTTTAAACACAGTTTCACTTTTTTGATGCACTAAAGGGAACATAAACCCTTTGCAAAAACAAACTTGTTTAAAGACCATATATTAAATGATAAAACTTCATCTTAACCTGCATGAAGTGCGAGGTCTCATCTCAATCCTAAAGCAGGATACCACACACAGGAGCTGCTGGCAGATGTAGATGTGGCATCCACCCAAACCCCCCTCTGTGTGTTCACAGGTCCACACTCAGACCTGACATTAAAGACTGTGTATTTAGCTGCCTGTCTCTCTCTCTCTGTCTATATGATACTCTCATGTCAACCCCTGCAGGCAGCATTAAAGGACCTCTGGTTCTTCAAGAGGAAAGTTTCACACTGGACCTTTACACACAAGTATCACCGCCTTAATGAGCACAGTGTAAAAAGAAATATAAAGTTTATATTCTGTCTTTAACCTCAGATGACACAATAAAGTTTTCTTTTCTTTCCATCAAACAGTTCTTATTCTTACTCTTAATTATTATTTTTGCATCTCTTTTTTGTGCATATTAAATAATTTAGCTCTTTCCTATTTCCTTGATGCAAAATTTCCTTTTGCTTATGATATTTCCATCGTTTCCTGTGCATACAGTATATAATGAGAAGGATGTGTCCATGTATGTTCAGAGCGGTGATTAGTCCAGGATATTTGTGCATTGGGCAGTTATAGCCTACGGAAAACCTCAGACTCATAGAATGTACAAAACATGGATGTAGTCTCCGTGACGTCACCCACAGGTTTCTGAAGAATCGTTGGGAAACTCAGGGTGTGGTGGCTCTGGCTGCTACCATCTTGGTGTAATCCAGCGTAATCGAAACATGAGCAAAGACCTAAAGTCCTAAAAAATTTTTAAACAGGTGAGATATATAAAGATTAATTGTCTTTACAGTTGTTATGAACATGGAAATAAGATAAAGAGACCAAAACTGTTTTTTTTTGTACCAGGTTGTAAACACATTTATTTCTGTTTATTTCTGCCTCAAGTGGCCATTTGAGGAACAGCAGTTTTTCACACTTCTGTGCTGGCTTCATTTCGTAGCCCCTGGAGGTTGGCACTTAGCAAAGAATCTTACACACTGGACCTTTAATATTGTCAGTAATGCAGCCTGATGTGGAATAATTGTGGTCAAATGAAGAATAATTTAAGTAAATTTGAATTGTCACCAAGAGTGTGTGACCTGTATAGTGACTTTTAAACATTTAGTCAGTATTGTAGTACTTGGGATTGGTCTCAAGACCACTTTTTCGAAGGTCTCGGTCTCACCTTGGAATTGACTGCAGTTTTACTGGGTCTTGCACGAAGAGGACTCAGGATTTTATTTCATAACCGGTCAAGACCACTGTGAGGAAATCACCTGTGTTTCCCATCAATCATCTAATAGCGTCTAATTTGCCCCAACACAGTTTCATAATATAATTAAAATACCTCAGGCAGAACTTAAGTTTCAGTTTTACTTTCCAACAGACCAATGTTGGCACACCGCTGAGGAGAGTGAAAGAAATGGCACTGAAAGCCACTGAGAACTGTTAAAAAAGTTCTTCTGCAGTCTGTAGTTCTAGAGCAAACACCTGCGTGGCACAGAAAACTAAAGAGGGGATGGGAGAGGTCAGGTTGAGGTTTAACCACGAGACCACGAGCCAACAGCTGCAAAGTTCTTCTATCAAATCAAACTCAGTATTTTATAAAGCAGCTCATTAAAAAAATGAACGTAAAAAAAGTTCAGTTTGGAACTTTAATTAATATCATTGGATACTTTATCATTTCTTGATTTTAATATGTAATGTGTTGTTAAGAATAACTGAATAAATAATGCTACACAATAAAATAGACCCTGTGACCTATGGCTGATACAGCTGCCAGCGATCAGTGATCGTCACTAGAAATACTGATCAGAGCACCTTTAATATTAACCACCAAGTATTCAGCCAAGCCATAGTGTACATAGTATGATGCATTTAACTTAACAATGTACAACATTTCAAGCCCCTGGACCCTCCTGAAGTCTGAGGTCTACCCATACAAAAACCTGTAGGAAACACTGAATCACTAAATGTGCTTGTGCATTCAAATGAACTAATGCTTCATGGAACTAATAACTTGACTCATTTGTAATTTAAAATTTTTGTTACTGTTAACGGCTGTCAGCCGTTGCTGTCCTCTTTCAGGCAAACTCTTAGAAAGTGATTGTCTATATTGTCTATACTGTGTGGTCTTGGTCTTAGGGCTGCTCTTGACTGCAACACTGCACTTAATGGACAGGTACTCCATTCTGGAAAATATCATACTGCTGCTGTGATCCACAGAAATATATGATAAAAAAATATATATTTATTTTTTAAATTGGCTAATTTTATTTGTGAGAGAGGATATCTAAACTCATTTATTCCTGTGCTCTCCTTTCCTCTTCTTTTTTCTGCCTGCAAAGATTCACACCTACGTCCACAACATGGAAACTGTGGAGTTTAAAATAGACTTGTCTGGGAATGTCATTTTCGCAGCAGACTTTAGTGCATTTACTTACATAATGATGACATAAAAAAAAATCACGTAATAACCTGTGATGTTATAAAAATAACAAGCAGTAACATTAATGTTTACACAGTGGAGTATTTTGGGAAAGAAACTCTTCCCCCGAGTCTGACCCAAACCTCTGCTGACGACACAGAGGATCTGAAGCTCCCACTCACATAAACAAAGGTGAGAACATGGATCCCATTCCAACTACTGGAAGACATCTCATCATGTGTGAAAAATGTGGAAAACATGGTGAAAATAGACTGGCCACTGTCTGTTCTTTCTTCCCATGTCTTTCTTTCTTTCTTTCTTTCTTTGTCACCTGTCTGCCAGTGGTAATGAAAAAAGTAGAGTTAGGTCATTTTGAGCTTTTTTGCATGATAGCATCAAACAGCTATCATTAGCATTTTAGCTTGATCTTAGCATGTCATTTAGCTTATTACCATAATTCAATTTCTTTATTATTTGTCACATGTAATCATAAAACAATGAAAAATATTGTAACCTATATACAGGTGGCATGATAACATGATAAGTGTTATGTAAGTGATGTGGAAGTGTGCATGTGTACGTTAAAAGCATGAAAAAACAGGTCTAAATAGATCATTGGAGCAGGTTCGATGACTTAAAACTAAGGTGTTAATGTTTCAATGGGAGGAGGCCCAGGTGAAAACAAGGTTTGAAGTGTGCACTAACACTCTGAAAAACTCTTGTGGCCATTTTGCATGAACTTTAAAGATATGACGGTATAAATAATGGACGGCTGTAGCCAGCCTCAGCCTCAGGAACTGAAGTTTTTTTCACTTCCGCATCGGCTTCACTTCTCAGCCTCTAAGGTGTGGTCTACTATGAAATCCCATAAAATGTTCAGTGTGCCAGACTTCAAAATCGTATCATAAGGTAATAAAATGTGCAACATCACGTCATCTTTTATCTTCCACTGTTCAACAAATTGGGTGAAAATTGCAGCGCAACCATGGATGCACAGACACCAGGTTTACTTGTGAAAAAACCTTTTTCATTATCTGTTCATATCCAGCTAAAGTGTCCATATCATGTTACATCACTTCATCTCACAGTTCAAAAACATGCAGGTTAGGTTTATTTGGAATAGTAAACTGCAGTTTGTGCATCAATCTGTGAATGACTAGCAACCTGACTAAAATAGAGGAACCAAATTAGATCGAAGTGAACAGCCTTTTCTTTATTGATTTGCACAGTATGTGATTTTATCCTGAGGAGATGTGGGAGCACTGTAAAACCAGAATCCACACAACAAATGCATCCTGTGTTACAGAGTCACAGAGTGAGGTTATTGTAGGTCAGCAGTTCCAGTGAAACACAGAGGCGGACTTCAGACCCCCAATCCAGAAGAGTGCCCATGTAAGGTCACTTCCTCCAGTAAAGACTGGGCCTCTTGGCTGGGATCGCTAACTGGGAGTGCCAGGCTCCTCTGCCTGGTACTCTGTAATTACTGTAGGCTGGTCCAATGAGGGCCGGAGTCTCAGAGAGCCACGTTGGTGTTAGTTCAGATGTAGAGGAGCTTCCTCCAAACATGTTTCAAATTAGAGCTGAAACACACGTGTGTAAACATGTAATCACATGTTCACACATGTGGAAGACCGTATTTAAACAAAATATATGTTTACACTTACACATACAGGTACATGGGCATAGAAATGTGCATGTACATGTCTACACTTTGACAAGTTCAGACACACAAACAAATCCAGAAACTGGTTTAGATCCCATTTATTTGAGATATGTGAGAAGAGTTTTATATAAACAGAAGGTTTTTATGTGTTTTTTAATGTTTTTTTCTCTGTTCTCCAGAACATAGTCAGTATTTGAACATCATTGTTTTATTTCAAAGTCTGTCAACTTTAATTCAGTGGTGTTGGTGTGAACAATCTTATTAAGATAAACAATGTAGAAATTGTAGTTGTTTTATTAAATCTTATGGGACAGAAAGTATAAATAAATCAAAATATGTTCTATATTTAATTATATTATCTGCTGTCAAATCAGTCCTAAAATCAATATTCTATCCAATATTTATATTTTTGGAGCATAAGATGACGACAGATGCTAGAATATGTAACACTGCTGCCTTCATCAACCTGTTAAAGTGAAGCCTTTGTGTCATTCAGACAGAGGAGACAGTCCTGTGCTCACCTAGTATTTGACACAAAGCTGCACTTTTATTATCAATGTCTTATTTTATAAAAAAATAATAAGAATATTACCAGAATTCCTTCACTTACAGTCCTCCTTGGAGAGGGGGGACTGCTGCAGACTGGTGGCAAGATATATAACAACATGCTAAGAGCTCCACAGCTCCCTGAGCGCCCTGACTAATAATTGTTAATTATTTATTCATTAATAATTTGTTGTATGTTTATATCTTAAATTACTCTTACCTGCCTTCCATGGCCATTTTGTTCTCCATAGCCTTTTTGTTATTGTTTTGTTTATTTATCTGTATTATAAATGTAAAGTTTGTGTTAATTTGCTCTGGCAACATTGTATTGCACAATTATCAAAGGACATGTCAATCAAGCCACTTGAGTTGAATTGTATTGAGACACCAGTGAGGTAAAAACATTATATTAGCAAGGCTAATTCACCACCTTCAGACAAAAGCAAAAAGTCTTCACTCCAAAATAAAGAAATCATTCTCACACTTATTTATAGCTTTTATAACCTTTTTGTTGCTGTTGTAACCAATTTTTCCTGCGGGTATCACTGTTTCCTCTTATTTCATATTAAGTACTTCAGTCGTGGTTCAGATGACGTTTTTGTACTGTGATTAACAACCTCTTTCACATGAATGCTCTCTGATGCTCTTCATGATACTGGTCATCCAGGACAGCCAATGTCAGGTTCGGTCAACCCAAAGAGAGCCAGACTAAGTTGAACTTGCCTAATGATAGAATAAACTGTTGTAGGATTTTCTCATTTTGCACAACAGGGAACATCACAGCCTTTTTATTTGTTTTCTTTAGTCAATGAGCACCAATTTAAAAAAGAATAAGTACACCTTTCTACTTACTGATGGCACAGTTTTATGAACTGACTCCCTTTGCAGTGGTGAAATCTCACTGGGAATTTCTGTTCTTGTCCTTCAATCCAATACAAGTATTTAACTATGACCACCATTTACCCAGGTGTGTGTTCTTTATGCTTTATTTACCACATAAGAGAGATAAATGTTTCCTCAAAATGTTGATAAAAAGTTATTTACTTACTGAAAATGCATTTGAAGGAGAGATTTTAGAAACAGATCTCAAGACACGGACGCTTAATACATCATATAGCAAATATAAATGTATGAATTGATACACTATTTATACACTATCATCTGTAATGCCTATTTCATTGTCTCATTATTGAAGAATGAGAAATGGCTCATAAGTTTGCAGATTCTTACAGAATACAAATAGAAATTGGTAGAAATGTTCTGACCGGTCATCGAGGGCACAGCGCCGCGCTGTCATAGTGGTTGGTGGTGAATGACAGAGCATGTATGTGTGTTTCTCAGACTTTGAATCTCACTGATGCATTTACAACAGGTCTGAAAATGAAGGAACCTCCCAAACCATGGGACAGTACAGAGACCAGTCTGGGTTGAATGGGGTTACGGCTGAGTCAGTCACAACCGTATCAGCGGTTTTATACTCGTTTCCCAGAACAAGATGGCTTTACAATAGACAGGTCTGAGGTCAGTACTGTAAGTCTGAGGAAGAGTTTTATTTAGTCGGAGACACTTACACTTATTATTTACTTATGCATACACATATTTAATATGCATATTTACTTATACATGCATATTAAACAGAACTGTGTTTCTTGCATCAAAAAAAATGAAAAAATTAATCTTAAACCACAAAATAAAAACAGAGAAAGCAATGCTTGTTGTGTTGATGATTATTTTGAGATCATTAAAAACACCCTTATTTAATACAGATGATCATACAATACACAGAATGTGGTACTATACAGATCTAAATCGACAAACCTGTCATCAACGATGACATGAGCAAAGACTAATGCAGAATTTACAGCAGAAGAGACTTACCACGTCGAGATGCTCGTTACCAAAGAGAAGTGTAGTTCAGGCTCAAAACAGGTGAGTTCTGGTTGTATCAGCGGGATAAAGGGTGAAACATTGGAGACTTTGGCCGCCATAGGGACACTGATTTCCAACGATTGGGCGGTGTCTTGTTGTTCTTCTTCCTTGCACCCACTAAGAAGGGTGCAGTCTAGAAGGATAAAGTTTTTTTCGGCGGTACAACTCAGTGACAGTATAAAGAATGGAAAGAGCACGAGTGACGTCAGCAGTAGGTTTTCGTAGCAGTGTTATGCAGTGCTGGCCACTGCCATGTTGAATGTACTGCTTCTCCCGCCTCCCGGCTAATCTAAAAATCGGCAAGGGCATAGATCATAGGCAGGTCTATCATTGTCAGGAATACTCCAGTCGAAATTCAAATTCACCCCAAGACAAAGTGCTCCTTATGTCCTTTCTCCCTAGACGTCTGGAGACTGGCGTAAGAACCAGCGACCGTAGGGAGAGGATTTTGTTTGCCAGATGCCGAAAATGATCTCGGTCTTAGCTACTTCAGTCACGCAGGAGGGACGGACACCTGCTAAGGCCCATTAAGGTGCATTGATTCAGCATCACTAGTTTCAACATCGCCCATTCATTGGAACTCAACGTCCATACGGCGGCCAAAGTGGCCAGTTTGTGTTCAAGCTGACATCTGCCTCTCATTCCCAGTCGGTGGTCTGTCTGACACCTGCTCCTTGTTCCCAGTTGTCAGCCTCCAATGACCAACAGCCTCCAGTGAGGTCCCACCTAGCCTCTGCCTACAAGACCTTTGGACAAACTGCCAGTCCTCAATGGATCTTAGTACTCCTGGTTTGTTTAAGCTATGCATCCTGCTTAGAACCAAGTTTATTTTGTACCAGTGTATATTAGGAAGTTTTTTTGCTGCCAGTCAGTGAGACACATTTTCTCTGCCTCAGGATCAAGCTTTTGCCTTACCTGCTTGTCCAGTGTCTGCATTTGGGTTTAGTTTAACTAAATCATGACACAACTTGCTTTAATTTGTACTTAATCCTGCAGGAGCTCTGTGAATTTTCTTAGAACTAACAGCCTTCCTGATTTCCTGCATTTCCGCTGGTTTGCATCAGTGTGCCGGGGGTTAGCCATACATATTTTCACCAACTTAAAGGCTTTTTGGCAGCACAGGATGTTTGCTGGACCGGTCTCGTAAGGGACTGAAAACATGAGGTTTATGTGAGGTCACTTGCAGGTCTAGAGGCAACGGCTCTTTCACTTCCTGCATTATTTTTGGATGATGCATACACACAAGTGTATGGAGGCCCTCTGTGGTCACAACAGAAATTCTTGAGGCCACGTCGAGCTACACTCATCATATGATATGCTTATGCGCCTACATGAGATGCCATGATTATGGCTGCTCTGTTTCCTCTGCCTTTCTGTGGACAGTGCAAAAATGTTACCCTCAACCTAACCATGCTATGGTCTGGAGGCTACAAAACCACAAAACATATTTTTATTCTTATATTGAGATAATTTATGGATCAGACTGGATGTAACGCTGCTGTCTGCACGAGCAGCTGTCAGAACTGGCAGACACAGCCTGATATCAATGTGATTAGACAGACTATGGATAGAGTGAATTCTGACTGAATGTTAATAATATCTAATGTCTCCAGAGTCCAAAATCCATTTTTGTTTAAAAGGAAAAAGCAGTGTAACAGGTTATTTTCAGGGGCAGGCTTGCAGAAAAACCCATTTATCTTTCTGTACTGTAGATGGCTCTATCAAACGCTGGTGGTATGAGGTAAATGTATTACCAATGTATTGTTTCAGTTAGTTGTTTTTGCGGCCTTTTGTTTTGACTATAACGCTTCTTGTGGTGGTCATTTTAACAGTTTTGAATATGACTCAAGTTTGACCTAAACTCAAGACCCAGCGGGCAGATGTAGTAAATGGTTTTTACTTGCCCAAAGGTATGACCTTGAGAACAATACAACAATACAACTTGTGTATCCCCAGCTACACGTAAATCAGGGTCGGCCCTCCTTCAGTTCAGAGGTTTGTGGTCATGAATCTGAAGCTATGTTGGCTTTAGAGGAACTTCTGCGCTAGTTACCTAACGACTATCTACGTTACAGCAGCTCGCCGTATCTTGTTTTTGTTCATATGTGTAGCAATGGTTGGAGCCGTTTCTCCTTGTTTCTTTGAGACGGAGAAGAAACAACTAATTTTACTTGTGTAACTTTAGTCGCACGAATATATGTATTTAGAAAATCAGACACGTCACAGACTGCTTACTGACATAGTTACACTATGAAATGAGTAAAGAGTAAACATAGTGTTTATCAGAGAAAGTTAAAACATGGTTTGAACAACTGAATTTCAATCAGTCTTGAGCCCCTCTTGCATGCGCTGACACTTAACTTTTTTTAGGTCAGGTAGCTATCTGATTCACCCAAACACATGAGGTGAGTGTAAATGAGGTCATGAAGGCAGTCAGAGCAACAAGTTCTCATACTTTAACAACAGCGCAGGCTGTTTGTCAGTTTGACAGCTTCAAAGAAGCTCTTCAAAGCCACAAATCAAGGCCAGAAAGAGCAGCCTGGAGCTCGGCTTTGATACCGATCGACCTTGACCATGTAGCAGACTCTGTTCTTTTTTCACACTTTCAAACAGTTAGCTCAAAGGTGAGACATAAGGATAATGCATTGTGTCAGTAAACATGGCCTTGGTGGGTTATAGATAAATGGGAGTTGCAGACACTTGTCTATTCTATATCTGTATGTGTGAGAACATATCAAGCTGTCTGGATAAGGAAAGAAAGGCCTTTCAGCAGTGTTAGGCAGTAGTGGTGATACAAGTAGCAGCATTTCTAGTTTAATCGCATTTCTCAGTAACATGGTGGTAGTGTCAATAGATTCTGAATCAAATAGCCTTTCAGTAGCTTGGCTACTGGTTGGGTAGTGCAGTAGCACATGTTGTTTCTTTTGGAGTAGTAAGAGCAGTGTGCATGTCAGGGAGCTGACTGAGTGACTGATTGGTCTACCCTTGGTTCAGTTTCAGCCTCTGAAATATCACTTCTTTCTAAATGAGCTCATAAGTATGATGTCATATTTATGCAGAATTTAAAGTTTCCTACCACAAAATAACTGACTTGTAATGAGGTGAATGACATCTGTGTCATTCCTACTGTGCGTTTGCATGCGTGCTTATGCGCTATGTATCACCTGCAAGAACAACATAAGGCTTTAAGGTACTAAGTCACACACCACCAACTATTTATTGATTTTGGTGAAACTGGATCATATTTTATGGAAAAAAAACGTTTTCTCGGTTGCCCCATATCAACTCTGTGATTTACTTTGTTTCCTGATGGACAGAAAAGTAAACCACTGCAAACTGTAGCTGCTGTTAGTTAATGTTAGCTTAGTTTGTTATCTGGGCTGCCTGGATTGTGAGCTCAGAGCACTGGGGGGAGCGTTAGTGTTTGTACCACAGACGTTTCGGAGCACCGGAAATGAGGAGGAGGTTTTCGGGGCCCAGGGTGTACATGGGAATGCGATACCGGGAGCAGAGCCAGTGTCATGCTGTCTATGGTCATAATGGCAGAGGTGAAGAGAATGAAGAGGACGTGACGAAGGAAGCTAAGAAAAGAAAAGGAGAGGGTGACCACTGGAAAGAGTAAATCTAAACCTGACTCTATTGAGCTTTGTAAAATAAATGGCAAATGCAGACGCCGAGCCTGGCTTCTTGCTGTTGGACTAGTAAGTAATATTAGTTGGCCGCTATGTATTGATTTTCTGCACTGAACAACATCAGAATGGGTCATATGCAACCTTTCTCATGATAATCATTTGGATGTAGGGATGCAAAAAGTTTTTAATGCATTACAGATAAATAAAATTACATGACAATTTTTGGTCTGTTTTCTTTTGTCCTGCAGTTTGATAATGATAATGAGATTTGGAGCATCTATGATGCAGATGTTATGACCTTAACCATTGTGGTAAGCATTTATAAATGGCGTAATGCTCCTTTTCCTGCTTTATTGCTGTTGGTTTACATTGTAAAGTGGTTAGTAGTTGTAAAGATGTTAGTAGTAGTAGTTGTCCAAATAGTTTGCCCAACGCAGGGTTTCAGGTAGCATGTTGTCAATATGACACAAAAAGAATATGACCTATCACTGTCCAGATGTTTCCAAAGCTTTGACCTTAAAGGTGTTACATCATCTTCAAGATTTTCCACCATGCATCTAACCATCATAAACACGCTTTACTGTCTGAATGTGGCCTTCATTCAATCCAAAAATAGAAAAATAGATTTAAAAAAAGATGTCGTTTTGCCCAGTGTACAAATATTTTAAATACTCATAAATGTCGGAGTAACAAATTGTGTGACATTGCTGTAGTTTTAAATAGATTCAATCATTCAGCTCCATCTTAATAAATGATTTCAGCGACAAAATACAAAACAATACCTCATAAAATGATATTCATGAGGCCTGTGTCATGTCTCGTGGCAAAGTAAAAAGACTTGAGTGACCACATACACGAACACACACATGTGATACCTTGAATGCACATACCTGCGTGCACTCACACACACACACACACACACTTAAAAATGCACGGCTCGTACACGTAACAAAGACAAACATCTTATGGCTCAAAAATACATTTGACATTTACAGCGTTCTGCATTTTTTTGGGCACAGACACATAAAAGAGGATGAGTCTGCTGTCATGTGTCACTGACCACACATCTGCCACACACACACACACACACACACACTTTAGGTCTTTTTGTATTATTACCACAAGCGGCGAACTTTAAACCGCTGAAGCAGTGATGTTGTTTGAAATATCTCCACACGCAAGCAAACACACCAAGTCATACACATTCATGCAGGTGGCAGAGATTTATTGAACTCTTAAACACTGAAATACACAGAACATTATTATAAATTGTGTTTGTCGAGATCTCAGACTGTCCAAAGATACCAGTCTCATGAAATATATCTCCATTTAAAGGAATGACTGTTTAAAAATTTCACTCAGTGGAAACATCATACAGCTTTGTTGATGATCTGGAAAAAGCTTATGTAGAAAATCATCATCATATAACAATGTGGAAAATAATAATAAGAGTAGCATCATGAACTGCCTGAACCCTCCTGACACATAAAGTAACAACTGAGTAACATCAAGGACTATAAAATCTATTAAAGTTTCTCCCATGTGACTTTCTCACATGCAAAGTATGACTCCTCACTCATGACTTCTGCACATGTTGCATAAATAAATAAGCTTTCTGCGTCCTTTTTGTTTCTTGGTCTATGGTGGCCTGTAACTTGTACAGTTTATAAAACCATATATTCATAATACAGAGGAGTGCACTTATAATTCTATTTATTATTATTCATATATTAACTGTGCCAGATGGTTGGATAGACAGAATCATCTGGGAAGTTGTTGGAAACTGTCTGGAAAAGGACAGAGACTTTCAAAAACTACTGACCGAATTAACCATATAATGTAGTCAAACATCTTTTCCATCAAAATAGGCCTTCAGCGTCGTTCTTTGCTCTTCTTTTAGTCAAGAAATACTCTCCAGTTCTAGTATAACTGCATTTATGCTAACCTCTTTTGCAGCTGCCATTGTTTTTTTTGAGCAGTCACTTCACGCACCAAGTGTAATATACCTACCGTGCCTATAGGTCATGCCGTAGCTGCCAATAGTTCATCATTGGACGCTCACTGGTCCAAACACCGTGGTTCAGACACAAGCGCATAGCTTCACATCTGTTAAGATGGATTCTTTTGTGATTTTGTCATTTCACGTCCAGCTGTGTCGCAAGGTTATTCTGTGACCACAATAAACCAGGTAGGAGAGTTATAGATTCAGTACACTGACAAGTTTTCTAATATCACATTAGCTACCATAAGCACCAAGTGGCAGCAACCCCCTGTGTGTAAAACTTATAGATAACTTCATGGTTTCATAAGAAACCCATAAAGTTTATTGACATAATGAGGTGATGTTTTTATGAAACATACAGATAAAACAGTTTGCTTCTGTCTGAACAGATGGGTACTGACACTGAGAACTGTGATTTATATATTTTTATTTTCATATGTTTATATTTGTAGTAACATCTGTAATGCACATGAAGGCTACAGATGCAGGAAAGTTGCTGAAATGCGACCCCTACTTCCAATCATCTAATCAACCTGCTCAGTATTTAAGACCAATTTAACCTTCCAGTCTCACTCTCCCTCGTGGTAACAAGCTGCTGCGGCCACCTCTGTGTATCTTTGTGAATAACCCTCATCTTCCTGCGCTTCCCTGCCAAGTCCAGCTCCGTCTCGTTCTCTGCTCCAATTTTTGGACATGCCACTGCCAACCCTGCACCGCCCAGAACTGTCAATCATCTCACATTCACCCTTCCAGCCGGTCCCTGAGTAATCTGTTGAAATCTCTGCTTGTTAAAAAAAACTGGTAATTGATTCTGGTCTCCAGGCTTGCATACTGGGTCAGCTACCATTCATTATAACAGTGTTTAACCTTGCATCACTGTTACAGTGTCATTGGCTATTAAATGGCTTCCTGGTTGGCTATCATGGCTTACAGAGACCCTACAATGAAACAGAAGCATCGTTAATGTTAGTAATACTTTCTCTCAGTACATTAGCAAAGTGCCTAAATGTTAATGAATAAAGTATGAGGAAAATAGTGATGCTCCATTTCCAGAGCAGCTGGTTTAACCACTTGTCTGCTCTGAAGTCAGCGTGGTCAGAGGAGGTGAGGCAGCTGCTATTGTTTTTTACTGTGGCTGACACACTCCTAAACTCCTACATCAGTTCAACTGTAAGCAACTGCAGCGGTATATGACTTTTACATTAATCTTATATACAGAGATAATGCAGGAATGACAGTCAAACATATCAGTCCCACTGGCAAATTGATGTGCGACATGAACATTTAGATACAGTATGTTGCCAGAAATTCAGACATCCATTTGTTTTCAATTAGGCCAATACGTTTATTGCAGACCTTGTTTATTTGACTTAAAATAAGTTCACACGTTTCTCTCATTGACCTTTAAGGAACACCTTCTAATTAAAGCCTGTGTGTGTGTGTATGTGTGCACGTGTGATGTCTTCGCGTGGGGATTTAATAGCAGATACAGTAAATGAAGATGCAGCTGACAGCAATACGGTTACACAGAGTTTAGGAGCCTGTAAAGATCTAAATAAAAACACTGACTCCTCACAGTGCTCTCTCTGTGTGTGTGTGTGTGTGTGTGTGTGTGTGTGTGTGTGTGTGTGTGTGTGTCTGAGTGTTAATATTAGATACAGCATTAAAACGGCTGTGTCATCCTTAACACAGTCATGTGTCTTCGGAAAAAAAACACTTTAGGACATCAGGAATGGAAAGAATACAGAAATACTCCAGTAAAGTTAAAGTCATGTTGTTTTGCTGAACTCTTTAAGTTTAAGTCAGAATCACCCACCAGGTTATTTTTCCAAGTGGGAAACGTTCCGCCTTGTGTTTGTTGGAAGTATGTTGCCATACTGTGGTGGAGGGTGGAGTCTTTATTGGAACACCGGAGTTACCTGAGTATCTTTCTGCCACAGCAATGGAAATGGAGAAGAAATTTATTTAGAAAATGTAACATTGTTATAATAAAAATCTGCCTCTTTCCTGGTTTAGAATTTGAAAGCAGCAATGGCAATTTAATGCCAAGTGGCAAGGTTGAGGGGAAAGAATCTTACTTTAACACAACATGAGAAAAGCAGGAATTCTTCATTTAGGATAACAATAAGCATTAATTATGAATGTCATCATAATCCATCTATTTTTCTGTGAATCATTAATTCATTAAAATAAAGATGTTGAGGATTCGGTTAGGCACATCTCCGTCACGTCATGCCCAACCAAATCCTCTGTCGCTTCTGTGTCTGACTGTGCAGATTGCATCGAGTGGGAGGCTGCTGGAGTGCAGTCATACAGAAATAGCATCAGTAAACATGAGTTTGCTATCAACAGGTTACATAAAGACAGCACTGTGTGGCTGCTGTGTTGTGCTGCTCTGTTGTCATTGATCCTACTGGACGGGGAAGACGGGAGGGGCAAGACTGCTGATCAATCAATCTCAATTTATCAAGACATCACAAACAGACGACACAACACTTATGAGACATGTCTATAAAAACAGAAGCTTGTTTGAAGCTGCAATCAGCAACATTTGAACATACACAGTGCAAAACCTTCTAACTCTCACTCTGCAAAGCCCCTCCCACCAAAGCCACAAGCTGAATCATAGCAGACAGACTGTGAAATCTCATCTTTCGTAGGCAAGACTCAGTCTTCCTCTCACTGTGAATCATCTTTTACCGACAGTAAGGCGAGAGCAGAGTGCCACCGGCACACAAAACACCACGGTCCCCTCTTAAAAGTTACACCCCACTGTTTGTCATCGTACCTCTGCCGTTCGTCATTACGAGCACCATGGCATTGGACATGATGAGGCTGAAGCTCCGAGCTCGGATGTATTCACCCATGTGTTTTGGATGTAAGGATGGTTAACTTAGTTTACAGAGCTCCTTCTGAAGCTGTGTGCAGAAGATTTCGAGCTTGATTGAGAGGAACCTGAAGATCAAAAATTGTAATCCGATCATGTCAAATTGAATTGACGTCTATGGAATCTTTAGTTTTCCATCTCCCCAAAAATGACATGACGTTTTGCCGAGTACCTGGTCTGTCACCACAGGACTGCAGACTGCCTTCTGCTTCCAAACAAAGCAAGCGTTTATTCATGTCTGTTGTTACTTGAATAGTATGTGCACTTTTGACGTACTGTGTAATATTTAGGGGGCAAAAATTGAATATAACATTTACAATTATGTTTTCATTACTGTATAATCATCTGAAAATAAGAATCATTATGTTTTTGTTACTTTAGAGTGAGGCTTTTATATCTGCAGACACTGCATGCCCTCTTTCACAGAGTCTGCCATGCTATGCAACTGCACACTTGACCATAAATGCTTTTAATGTAATGATTAGTGATATTCTTTCACTGTATACAGTAGAAGCCTCGGTATATGTTGTGTATTTGTTTATAGAATCTGTAAAATACCTGCTAAAATCTTTGTAGCATTATTTTAAATGAAGATTTTAATGACAGCTGAGAAGTCAAAGAGCAAATTGTTTCTGAAAAACACCGTCTCTCATAAAACATATTTCTCTCATAGTTGGTGTCTCTCCCCCCACAGCTCAGACATAACAAAAATCCAAACAAATTACTTGGTAATGATATAAAAGCAGGCCCTGCTCTTTTTTCATCCTCTTCTTCTAGGAATTGACTGAAAGATGTAAACACGCTGAAGCTCAGCCCACTCACTTTGGTTTCTGAGGGCTGGCGCACAGCTGCTGTTGTGCTTTTTGTTCTAAATTTTTCCACCTTTCCATCTGAGTGCTGTGTGCTGCCGTGGCCACATGCTAACTGCTGCAAAAAGTTTAATAACTGCTTTGATTTATCGGGAAATTGCTGCTGCAGAGTGTAGAAGTCATGCAGTTTAACACCACACCACGGCTCCTGATGAGAAATGAAGCAAACTGGTACATTTTAGTCTCTTAACAGACAGTGTTTTTATTGTATTATCCTTATAACTGTAAATGAATGATGAAGTACAGCAGGCAGCTGTTTTCAGTGAAAAAGCTGCGATAAAGCCGCTGTACACGACCTGCTCAGTGCCAAACATCAGACAGACAGTTAGCGGCTTGCTGGTGAACATAATTGAGCATATTCACCAAAAGATGTTAAAAGGACATAGAATATTGGATTTATATTCATCAAGTGGTCAGAAACAGGATTTTATATGAGTGATAATGTTGCTCACTATCTGCTGTATATATACTATAATGGGCAACTGTTTGCTAACAAATGTATCATATCAACTTAAAAGAGATTTGTGTTTATAGCTGGTGCTGTGCCATATGTTGAAATATATCATGTAACAAAAGAAAAATGCTACGCTCTGCAATAGCTTCATCATTTGATTGACAATTTATGAATGTAAACAGAATGGAGTAATTGTGAAGAGGAATGGGGCCAGCCAGAATGAAATGAGGAGCTCATAAGAGGGGCTACATCTGTCACATGGACACAATTTGGATAAAAAGAGTATGAAAAGTCCGCCACAGACCAGAGAACCATAACAGCCATTACTTAGCAAATTATGCCGCAGACCGGTCTCCACAACAGACACCAAGAACACCACTAACCTCTTTCACCACCTGTGCATGAAAAACACACACATCGACAAGTGTTTTACTATTTCTAGGAACCTAAATATAAATGTATGCATAATCAAAATTACAATATTTCAAAGCTCCTCTTAAATTTCTCAAATGAGGCTCTTTGAGGAGCTTGTGATTTTTGTTTTGTTTTGAACACTGTAAGTATCAAAGGTCATCCACTCAGACTGCAGCTGATTGAGAGGCTTTAACATGGAGAGAACATTTCAGCAGATTGTACTGCCAGTGATTTCAGCAACATCATGAACTTTTACCCCTTTGAATTCAACAGTTCTTACAAAGAGCAGGGAATTCATGGGTCAGTGTTGACCCGTGCTTGTTTGAAGAACGAACATTTTGTAGGCGACAAGGTTACATATAACTATTCTTTATGAACACATTTCATTCTGTCACTGAAATGTTGTCGTTGACCAACACAGAACAGGCCTCAGAAATCTACTGATCCTACAGTTAGACTCTGGTGATATCGGGACACTGATCTCACGGTCACACTGTATCAGCTGTGATGCTTTTGCCATTATAATGCCCAGCATCACATTTGCCACAGTGAAAATCCACATTTACTGTCTCACAGCGGTCAGTTTTACTGCAGATATTACATATAAACCATGTTTATTAGAAATAAATGAATTAGTGGGGTCAGAGGCTGGTAGGAAATCTCATGTGAATATTAACAAGGTTTGGGGTCACTTTGGAATGGAAAGATGTTTGAGAAGCAAATGTTTATAGGGAGTGAGTGCATGAGGCAAGAGTCTATACATAGCTTTTAAATGAGGGAAAGAACATAAGTTTTGGAGCTATGAAGTGTTTTCTTTTTCTGGTTTAGTCAAGCCTTTTACGACTGTGTGTCCACTGAGTACATTAGAGCAAAACACTGTATGATTTTTTTTTCCAGTGGAAAATTGACTGACATATTTCCGTATGTACTACAGCATTCATTAAAATAAACTTACTATACCAACACTTCTGCCTCAGGGAATCTTCCATCCATCCATCATCTATACCTGCTGGGGGTGAGGGGAGTCCAAGCTCATCAATAGGCTCAAAACATTAGCGTAGGGCTGACTCTGTTGGGTCACACCAGGGCTGGATTGTCTTCATCATAGGTTTTTCCTGTTTGAACCTCTGCTGTAAAGCAGGTAGTAGCAGGATGTGTGAGAAGATGAGGGGATGAAGAAGGACTTCTTGTCCTTCTCGGAAATTGGTGTTAAAATGCTCAAATTTGTTTCTCTGTACATGGAGTCTTGTACCTGTTGATGACTTTGTTCAGCTCATCCAATGCTAACTTGGTATCAATATGTGATGGAATCCACACTGCTCTTAGAACGACCAATGTAACATGAATTGCTGTATGAATTATCCCAGGAACTGTTTTGGATGAAGATCTGTCTGATTTGGTTCAGGAACATGTGAGTATTCATGTTCTTGAGAGATGTTGGCAGCTGCTCAGTCCTTCAATATCTGCTCCTTTCAGACTGTCAAGACTAAAGACGATGAACAGTCATCATATTTGGTTTGTCCAGTCTTTGTAGGTTTTCAGCTAATCATCAGTTCTATCCCCTTCTGAACTTTTATGTTTTTTGACTGTGGGAAAAAGCCCACACAAACACAGGGAACATGAAAACAGAAAAGCCCCAGCCCGCTGTCAGATTTCAGAGAATCATAACTGGAAATTTCAACATCATCTAAAATATGGAAAGAGATTTCCCATCAGAGATCATTAGAGTTCAACAAAGTTTCTTTTAGCTTTAGTTTGATATGCATGAGGGAAATTAAGAGTCACAGCACCTCAAGAAACAAATCAAAAAGGTTGGCAGAGAGACATTGGAAACAAATCAACAATCATGATAGCAGCTCTGCTGTGCTTTATGCTAAATGCGAACACCAGCATGCTAACATTGCTCACAATGATAATATGCCAATATGCTGTTTAGCTGGTACAATGTTCAGCATTTCATTTCAGTGTGTTAACATGCGAACATTTGCTAATTACCACTAAACACAAAGTACAGGTGAGGCCTATTGACCTGAGGAGTACATAAACTCAAATTTATTGGCAATCCACCAAATGGTTGTCAAGACATTTTACATGAAATCAAAGATAGGATCATAGGATCCATCATCTGGGGACCATGAATGTCTGTTCAATTCATCTACATGTTGAGATACTTTGCTGGCTTAGTAAAAACTCTGATCTACAAATGGTGCCTGACAAAAAGTCAGTAGGATTCATCCTCTTGGGACCATTAACACTCTGAACTAAGGTTGTGGCCCGACTGACTGACGACAGGCTGACAATACCCTCAACTGGTGTGTATTCACTCCATACAAGTTCAAAAGCAGTTTCTTGACCAACTGTGATGTATTACTCCAGAAACTGTTGTGAGTGGTGATGAACTAGACAAATCCAACCTGGCTGCTCTAGTTCTACATTAGACCAAAATTATAAATGCAGCATCTTTAAATCTTCATCCATTTGATAGTAATTCTACTTTAACCTCAATATATACAGCGCCTAGTATACAGTCAACTCACTGCAGGTCAGCCTGATTTTCCATAACACACCAAACTGGTAAAATCACAAAGAGGGGTTTTTCCGACAGTAGCTACCACAGTTTATATTGTAGGTCTGGAGAACAATAGGTAGGAACCCGTGGTTACCGTAGTGTGTGCCACAATGATACTGTATCACACACCACAGTGAGACTGTGTATGACATGAGGTTGGATTCTTGTTATAAGGGGACTAAACTGTATCATTTACTGCCAAAACAAAATGCAGACTCAATGTAACCAGGTCACTGAGATGCACATTCAACACGTTTACCAGAGGAGGTCTGGTATTGCAATTATGCCTCAGTACAGCCTCACAGAGCCACTAATTTGGCTTTAGACTTTGGTCTTGTTGGATCTGCCAATCACTAAATAAAGCTTATGGGTAAAAGTTAATTATGCTGCAAGATTTCCAAAAATATAACTGCCTTTTATTTGTCACTAGAGCGGCTGGATGTTTATGTTTGCCATTTTTGTAGGTGTTTAGTGGTGTATTCCTTGTTATACATACAATGCTAAGGACACACAGTCAAGGTGGCGACTGGGCATCAGTCAATGGAAGTTTTTCTGTCCTGTCATCCATCCATTTTCTGTTTTCTGAATCCTGATCAGGTTTGGAGTTGATCCCAGTTGACATTGGGCAAGAGGCTGGGTACACCCTGGACAAGTCACCAGTTCATTACAGGGCTGACACACAGAGACAAACAACCATTCACACTCACATTTCCACCTACAGACAATTTAAAGTCACCAATTAACCTGCATGTCTTTGGATTGTGGGAGGAAGCCGGTGTACCTGGAGAGAACCCATGCAAACACTTGAAGAACATGCAATCCAACAGAAAGGTCGTAACCTTGAAGCAGAACCAGGAACCTTCTTGCTGTGAGGCAACTGTGCTAACCACCACACCACTGTGCTGCCCAGAATTATAACCATCAACATAATTAAAAAGTAAAAATTTGAATTAAAGGACTGTGAAGAAAAACATGGTAAAACCATTAAAATAATTTCTCTCCTCTTGCCCTCTTCTTGTCATCTACCTGTTTTCATTTGTCTTTCTTTTTATGCCCTTCCTCTCTTTTTCTTTCCCCTACACTGAGTAAGTGTCTGGTCTGATCGGAGAGTTTGACCACAACATGGCCACAGCTGTCCATCTTCACAGACAAAAATACCCCATGCAGCCCTTCTGCAGCCACACCCTTACACAAATATAGTACAGCAGGCGCTTGTGGGAAACTACACTGCTTTTAGCCAAAAATATATGCAGCTACAATATAGCTAAATCTCAATCGTCTCAGAGATGCGATGACAAAAGTGGTAACTTGATCTAGCATCTTGGAACGAGTCTTGGAATGAAGATTCACAAACAGTACTAAAAAGCACAGTTATATAACACATTTGTTTGGTCAGGTTCAGGAGCGCCAATAACCTATTACCCAACATATTTCTTTGTTTTATTGACACCACACTGTTTTTCCCTGTTCTGATACAACAGAACAATGTCAGAGCTTAACTTTACGGCTGGTTTTACCATGTCGCCTGTTAAATATTATTGGTGAGCAGAACACCCCAAAACAATGACCAACACCCTCCAAGACAGCAGCCAACAAGATCAGAAATCATTGGTGCATGAGCTGAATTGCATTCACAAGATGTTTTGTTGGCGGTACAACCAGTTAGTGTGCTTTCTGGCAGCCTCTACTATTCCTTCTCAACCAAACCCAAATTTTCCACTCTACAACCCTGAACACGCCTTCATGAGCACATCAGTTACAAACACACACTACCCTGATGGAACTGCCTGAACCCTGCCAATCTGTATTCAAACACTGATGTACAGTAAGCTGTTCAGGGTGTATCACAGATGGGGAGGTGGTGAATGGCATGATCAGTCCAATAATCAAACTACAAAAGATATGAATCCCCCCACCTATGTCCAGTGGCTTTGGGGGACCTATTGGTATTTAGGTCTTTTGTTTCTTAAAGCCTGGACGTCTTTCAAACCACACCAAGAGCTCTTTTACCCCTGGAATTATCACACAATCTGTATCTAAATATCTTATCTGGATAAGGAAAATATGCATGTGTAGGTGTAAATAAAATGTGACTGGGAAAATGGGTAGTTTGCAGTAGGCTACTCATGCTACCAAAGGTTGGTCTACTCGGATGCAGCCATTAGTCAGTTAAAATGGAAATAGAAGAAAAACATGAGCAGTAACCACTCACCGTTTGAAGGCACCATTAATGCTTCTGCCCTCAACACCGGTTCCTCACAGTGACCTTTCAAAACAAAACAGAAACTGTGTTTCTTGGATATTCTCCCAAGTTGGAGTCATTCAATGGTCTAAACGTCTGAGTGGCACAGAATAAAAATACTCAACCACCCATGAGTCTGGGATCAATTCCTCTGTGTTGGTGTTCAAGTTCTTCACGTCAGATCATCTACGCAGAGCTTACAGTAAATGTATGGTTCTTGTTACCTTGTCCTGGACTCCTTTATTATTCCCAGTGTGACTGGTTGACTCACTAGACTGCCAACAGTGGATGAGGCAACGCTGGCTCAGCATCCTCACAGCATCACAGTGAAGCTTCAAATGAGCTTGTCCATAATGGTTCTTTACAAGACAGTCACCACATCTGAATCGTAGGTCAACCGGGACTTGGACAAACATCATAAATGTGGCCTTTGGCAGAGTTTTGTAAACATATTTACTTACTAAATCTCCTTTTTCATGGCTTTACTTAGACCTGGTCTTGGGAGAGCTTAATAGGAGCTTGTTGGCCATTCACCATATTCACACGACAGCTGTTTTCCTATGATGTCATAAGATGGGTAACTCAAATTTCAAACTGCTGTAACAGGTTTTAAGTTGCAGAAATGTGGGAATCTGACAAATTGTTGTCATTTCATCACTTCCTAACTGATCAGCAACTGAAAAGACAGATGATAGTGAAATCCGGATGGACATTTGGACATATATGAAGCTGAAACATATTTGATAACCTCTGCTGTCTAATGTTAGCTACCGTTAGACAGCAGATAATGCTGGCAGAAGGTGAGCAAAATGTCACCGTAATGTAAACCTGATTTAACTTAAACATTTCTAAGGTCAGGTGAAAAGATTTTGACATTGCAAGCTTGATTACATCCAGTGTGTTTTACTTCTTGGCTTAAATAAATGGGTCCAAGATGTGTGTTGATATTTCAGAATTAATTGTCAGTTTCCTTTTGTTAAACACAGGTCAATGAAACATCAGCGTGAATCATAGCTACAGAAAATACCATATAACACAACAACACCCATCTGACGGTATTTTTTTGGTTCATTCTGCGTTGGTTATCTTCTTGTTAATTAAAGCTCTGACCTCACTTTCTACTGCATAAACATTTTGTGGTTGTGCACAATCAGATAGCATTCACACTCTAAAGTTAAATTGAGCCCACAAACACAAACCCTTGTAACATTTTAATGAGACACATGCACAGCATGTCTGAAATGATATCTGTGCTCTTACCCTCAGTTTAAACTGGTTAAATGTGTTTGTTTTGACGAAGACTCTTAATATCCATCTACAAGTGTGGGATTAGCTGTTGGGCCTTGCCCCATTTTGATCTAATCCTGCAAGCCTGCAGCAAATTAAACCACAAACTCTCAGGAAGCTTAAAGGTCTAACAAATAATGGCAGTGGTGCACGCTAATGAGTGAGGGACAAACTCTAAAAATGACTAACATGCATTAAAAATAATGGTCTTGCTGCTTTGCTAATGGATGGCATAAGTCTATAAGCTGGCAGCCAAAGAAACCACATAATTGTCTAGATCCCTGAAATGCTGGCAGCAATAAAACATGTTTGTATGTGCAAACATAATGTTAAAGCCACATAAATTCCATTTTTTTCAACATCAACATTGACACTCTGCAGATCTACAGAGGTTTTGAACCCATTTAGCTAATTGTTTTGGATTTATGGCACATTTACTGTTTGGTTTAGTCTCAGTGCCCTCACCTGTTTGCAGCAAACAATCTGATAAAACAGCTGTACACTACATGTAGTGCCAACCGGCAGTCAGTCAGTTAGTAACCAGCCAATGGAGAAAGTAAACTATCTGGCTCTTTACCTTTAGCAGGTAAAGAGCCAGATAGTTTCTCAGTTGGCCGTTTAGACCAAACCAGAGCTAAAAGGAGAGTAAATATTGGACTTCCATTCATCAGGTGGACATAAACATGTGTCATGTTAAACATGTTGTCTCTACTGGCTGTGTCAGTAGGCAATTGATAGCTAACACATTTGCCATACTGTAACCACATAATGGTGTTGCTACAACCACTATTCCAAAAATAATAAATACAATAAATACAGCATAAAAGACAAGAAGAACGTATTTAATGTTCAAACAGATAAACTTTAGGTTATATAAATTGTTTGTCTTTGTAAATATACACTCATTCTGAAATTAATGCCTGCAACATGTTCCAGGGACAGGAGCAACAAAAGTTGTTGAACACACACAAAAAAAAGACACATATTACATACTTTACATTTTAAAGGGGCGTCCATGAAAGGCTCAGTTGTTCACAAGCAAAGATGGGTCGAGGTTCGCTATGGGAAAAACTGTGTTGACAAATAGTCCAACAGTTTAAGAACAATGTTTCTCAACATACAATTTCAAGAAATTTATGGATTTCACCATCATGGTCAACATTTCAGACTGTTTTTGAAATATCTTGCGGCCGGCATGTCAGTTTTGTTTTGTTATTTTTTTGCTGGTGAGGTCAACAATGGCTGAGACAGTCTAACGAGGCCGACACAATACGCTGTCCCCTGGACTTAATGAATTAATCATTTCAATAATTGATTCTTCAATCAATTCATTTGTTTGTTATGTTCCAGAAGGTCAGAAGGTCAACTACTGCCTTTCATTGAAATGCAGTAATTGTGAAGCACATAGCCGCTGCTGTCAGCTTTACACATCGTTGGCTCACTGCACGAAGTGAACAGAGCAGAACAGAAAACTTTAATTTAATGTGGTCACATCAGTCACATACCCCGTCCTTTTGGTAAGGTCAATTTCATCTGTAGGTGGCTGCAGCCCTGAAGTCATCCATCATGCAACAACATCTCATACACCATACCACCGCAAGTGTTAGTCAAAAAGGAGTGTTGCACAATTTCCATATTTATACGGACGTGGAGACATGGAAAGTTGAGAGGAGCTTAAATTCAGCTCCACCTTAACTATATCCACAATACTGTGAATGACATTCTCAGACTACAAAATACACAAAAGACATAACATCTTGTCTGAGACGCAGGCCAGACCAATGATTGTGTCATAAGCGAGAATGTAGAGCTTTACATCTTGGCAGACTTTACTATGTTTTACTGTTCCCTAATCCCCGTCAATCCCCCCCATCACACACACACACACACACTTTCTCCTCAGGTATAATTAGACGAGGAATGTCTGAGAAAGGTTGTTAGGGAACCACCCAGAGCTTCTCACACGGACAGGAAGCTCAATGTATATTTCAGGCCTGTAATTCTGATGCTGCTCTGCCCTGCGTCTCTGTGCATTACACTGACGCACATCCAGATGTAAAAACACTGAATATATATACCTCAAATTTGCACCTTCTGCTGCATTCCCATTTTCTCTTTAAAGCTGAGATTCACCAGAGCCGGAGAAATGTCCTGAGAAGTGCAGAGAAAAAGCAGTTTCTATATTTAGATTGTCATTACAAGCGACCATTAAGTAAGGACATCAGAAGTCTGAGCAGAACTCCTCTGAGAAAAATTAATATAAGAGAAGTGGAAGAAAATGTAAGATCAAAAGCTGAGGAGAGCTTTGAAAGAAATTAGAAATTAGAGTTATTTCATGGACGATTTGAAACAGGTTATGATTCATGAAATGATGATGTGATGAGTTTTGACTGTGAGGTGGAAGAAAGGCAGTAACTTCTTACTTTTTCAGACTGTAAAGAGAATGACCAAAACACATGCATGCCAGTAAAAATGGAAAAAGACAAAACTGGAACAAAGGACAGATTGCTGACACAGCATCTCCACATATTAATACAGCATCCTGAAAAATTAAGTCATGATGTGCGTTTCCATCCATGTGTTTTTATGCATATTTTTAAATTTGTGCTTAAAAAAAACTAAATGGAAACGCTGGAAATTTGAAAAACGTTAAATATTGTAAAGATGTTTTTACTCTTGGTTAAAGTGGAAAAGTTGTGTATCGGTGTCCCTCCAAATAATACATGAAACAAAATAAGTGGAGCTCTTTTAATTACAGCATCTCGTTACGCCCTCTTCTGCAGTGGTTAACATCTGACTGGAGAGTTACCACCACCAACTTCCAATCCATAATAATAATCTTCTAGAAATTTTCTAGAATTTAGATATACCAGGTTGCTAAAACCCACAATTACACAATTACAATTAGAAGGTCATATGATGATCATATATAGTAGTTCTCTATCACATATTACAGGAGAATATTTTTTTAAAAAACCCTTCTTTCTTTCTTTCTTTCTTTCTTTCTTTCTTTCTTTCTTTCTTTCTTTCTTTCTTTCGTTGTTTTCAAAGAAAATAAAAACATTTTTTAAAAGTTTTCAGAAATTGACAGAAATTTAGATTTTGGGGGCTCTAGGAACTAAGCTAGGAAGTAGAGGGAAGTAGAGGGTGGAACAAATGGAGTTGCAATCCACAACTACACCACTAGATGCCACTTAATCCTACACACTGCTCCTTTAAATCCATATCTCATATTTGACTTCATACTTTTTAAAATTAGTTTTGGTAAAAAAAAATCTTGCCAGAATCAAATAAAGTCGTTTGGTCCAGATTCCTGTACAAGTCCTACAAGTGTCTCATTAATAGATTTTTGCTGAACATGGTCTTGAACCAAGGACCAGTACCAGAACTGTCCCCTGCAACAGAATTGTTGAATTTACAACATATCTTCCCACATTAGTTGTCTGGCAATAGTCAAAACTGTAAAACTGTCAATCACATAAATCATACAAACCACAATCTTAATGTTCTTTGACCTGAGCTCCTCATGAGGAATTCCTTATATCACATTTTTTCCCAGATGACTAAACTCAACTCATTACCATGGTTTTATAACACAACGATCAACCCACTGTAAAATGCTAATCAATGTCTTCTTAAACACATTGATACTGTGACGTTGTGGGCAGCATCTCATCATGCACTTCTGCAGGACTGACTCTTTTACTTCAGTTGGTACCCACAGGCCTGAGGCGGATGTTATTTTATTTCCAGGTTCTTGACTCGAGCATGTTGGATCACTGGAGATGGATTTTTGTTGGAACTCAGATAACCCTCTCTACTAACTATATGAGGCATTCCTGCCTCACAAAGCCATAAAACACGAGAGAGTTTTATTATATTGTGTAACTCTCATCTCACCCAGTGCCAATCCAAACAGGCAGTAGAGTACCATCACACAGCATGCACATAGCTGTACTGCTCTATATACAGACTGTACAGTGGGGACTGGCAGGAAACTCAGTGGCCTGGTTTCGTTGCCAGACTACTGCAGAAAAAAGAGCATCTGTAATTAGTGACAGGCAACCTGCTGTAATGTCAGAGTGAATCTAAAAGAGAGGAAAAACTACACTCTGCAACAGCAAAGATGGAGGTGATTATATAGTAGTTACAGTAGCTGAAAATGAAACCATGTTTAAATCTGCATGTGAAAAAAAAACAGAAGCACAAACCAAAAAAGTTAAAATAAACCTCTAATCTATATCCTGAGAGTGAACTGAGGAAACTGAACCTGAACTCTTGAGGGAGAGTTGTGAAGAAATATGACTGACCAGTTGTTATAATTACATACTATACTTATATAAACGTAAATCTTCAGCATTCGGTTTCTCCATCGAGTCACTTCAGTTTTGATTTACTCCCAGAGTTTTTGAAAAGCTACTCATCTTCTTGATCATAAAGTATTGTACATCTGATATCTGATGGCCTTGATCCATGCAGTTGTTCCAACCATTTTGGTCTACAAATACTTTTGAATAGTTTGTCCTTGAATTTTATACAGATGTTCATGGTCCCCAGAGAATGAATCCCACTGACTCTGGTGATCTCTGCACATAGCATGACCCAGAGATTTTCATTTATGGTTAAGACATTTCTTCAATTGCTACTTACCATGACATTTCAATGATTAAATTCTAACCATAGTAATAGTAAACATTGGGTTTGCAGTGATGACAGTCAGGAGTACCTGACAAGATGTAGGAAAGGCTTAAATTACATTTAAAGATGGCAGACAACAGGGACAATTTCTTTTTGTTTTTCTTTCAAATTAAAAGACAAAACATGTTCAAATTATGTTCTTTGATCAGGATCTGCAGATTCATACTGTAAATATAAACTCAGGGCGGAAAGCAAACTCCAGTTTCAATCCTGTAATTCCCCTCTGATTAACAAACCCGTTAAACACTGGTCACGTTTCTCCACATGACAATCAGCCTGACAAACTGAAGGACAATACAGCACCCCACCAAACCAGCATCCCCACCACCACTGCCATTTAGGTAAAGCTTGTTACCACTTAAATTTATTTTCTTTGGCCTGAAACAATGTTGACTATAGTACTGTTGTCATATTTAGTCTGCTTCGGTTCATTGTGCTCATCTACAACCAAACCAGTGCTTGTAAACAGAGGTCACATGATGCACAAGTAGAGCCTTTATTGGACGGAGTTGGATGACCTGTCATGACTTTTTTTTTTTTCTTTTAGAGTTGGAGCATGTTGCATTTGAAGAAGACACAGCTGAATATTAGAATCAGACTTAACTTCATCTTTATTTTCAGCATTCCAGGGAATATTAAGCCGTTAAACTGTTAGAAGTAAACCTCAGTCTCCTCCAACCCATAGTCTGAATGTTTGAGGTTGTTCTCTGTTGTCTGATCAGATTATCTTCTTAACAGCCTGACATTTCCCTCACATTTTAGCCCTCTGATTGCTGTGTTTGGAGCCATCACAATTTAAATGTCATCATTCTCACCTGAAAAAACCCAAACTGGAGTCAACAGTGTGAGTGCAGCCAGTGTGCATGCACCAGGGAAAATCTTTCTGCAGTGATTATCTTTTTCAAGTGCTCTGCTAATTTGCTTTTTAATTCACACAGCTACTTCCATCCTGTCGACAGTTCTTGAAACAAATAGAAATGTCTCACCTCAGCTCATATGAAAGGATTTCTTCTTCAGTAGCAGTTTAGTCTGTAATTTTCTCACCCATGTACCGATAGTCGAAGAACGCTTTGACCTGAAATCATGAATCTTAATCTGAATGAGTTTAAATATGATACCAAATTAACTCAAATAAATCAGACGAATCTAATTCAAAATGAATATTCTGTTCACCAGATCATCATCATCATATGTAATCCTTATCTACTGAGAGTTTTTTTTATTTTATTTTATATTTTATAATTGTAAGTGTAACATCAACTATAACATTCTCCATCTGATATCTCAGTGACTGTGACCGCTTCTCAAATTAGTCATGGACTGTTTTTCTTTGTAAAGACAGTTTTACAATCAAATCTTATTTTAAAGCATTTCCTCTTTATTCCTGTCACAGTACAGCTCTGCTCTGATGACACGTCATTGGCAGTTGTACAGTTAATATTTTCTAATTACATCACATTCTCTAACGCTGATCTTCAGACTGCAGGCAAATCATATTTGTTTCTAAAATCAGATCTTCAACACAGAATGTCCTTACTGTTATTTGCAAGTGGACAGAAATTAGTGGACAGAGCTTCTGGGTCTTAAATCGTATTCTTTCTTATTCTAATCTAAGTGTCATTGGCTACAACAAAAAAGTCAGATTGTATAAAAACTCATGACAAAATCACCCTCATTCTCACTTGATTTATGACCTCATTAAGGTTTCAGTTTCCTCATGAGTGTATGGTCTCAATTCCCAAGTCTTCTTCTATACAGCATGATGTTAAATTTAAATGAATAAATAATCTTCCAATTTAAAAAGAGTAAAATAGACAGTAAAGCAGGGTATGCTTTAGGGTGTTGGCTACTTCATTGGGTTCACGAAACTCAAGGTCAAACTAGACAGCCTGATTTTATTCACCACAGACAGTATTTTACCTTAGTTAGCTGGCAAATGCCATCACAATATTTCACGTACTTTGCAGTAAAGTCAGATTTGACTTTGGCCTTTGTGTGTAATGTGCTAACATTAGCTAGTGTTGAGAGAGAAGGCAACATCACATTGTTGAGATTTTCCTTTTCATTCCGCAGGCTGTTATACGGAAGAACTGTTATGTAACTGTTAATAATATGAATAGAAATTACATAAAGTTGAAAATTATTATTCTGAGCCAGGCCAGCAAAAAACAGATCTCATGACAACGTGTCGACAACACTATCGCATATGATCATAAAACGTGTTTGTGTACATAACGCACACACACACATACACACACACACACAATATTATAAGCCATTTTATGCCATGGAAACTTGCTTCTGGTTCCAGGAAGTGAGACACTGTGGCCAAACCAGATACAGGAAGTGAACAGCCACCCAGTCATGGTGGAAACTGGGGGTGGAAGCTAAGAATACTGGAGACCTGTGTACGTGCATGTGTTTGTGTGTGTGTATGAAAAGAATGACATCAGGAAGTGATAAAAAGTCTGAAAAAACAGTTTTAATTTTTGTGTTTTTCAAAAACATATCTGACTTTAATTTGTTTGTTCTTCACTCCTTCGTATTGGTTATTTTATATCTCACTTAAAATATGAAAACCATGTATGCTGTAAAATCAGCAGCAACATTCTCCATGAATTGTCTCTTGGGTTGCCAGGTTTGGTCCTCATCCAGCTCAATTTTGGAGCCCGTCTCAGAGAGGCGACTGTTTTTTAAGAGCTTTCTACCAGATTAACTCTATTATTCTTACTGAGCTCTATGTTTGTGCTGCAGATCTGCAACAGTTGGCTGTTATACCCGGTGGATAGGCAACCCCAGCCACATAAAGCTGGAGGCTTGTCTGTTTCACAATGTATTTATTTCCTGCCTCAACAACTGCGGCTTATCCAGACTTTGTTTATGGAAGATGCAAAATTCGGGCAGAAAAGATCCAAACTGTGGCTGGTTTCACCATCGCTTTAGCTCAGTCAGTAAAACAGAGAGCAATTAGGTTTGAAGCGCTCTCTGGGAGAGTTTTTTTAATTCATTTTATTTTGCCAGACAAAATTTTGTTTTGTCAAAAAAAGGAGGAGGTTTGTTTATCGTGTGTGAGTGTTTGTCTGCTTCCTTTCCTGTCTTCTCTTCTCTCATTTTGTTTCTCATTGTCATTTTTTTTTGTCTGCTTGTCTCTGTCCAGCTTACTACACATCATACAGATCCCATTTATCATCAACCAGCCTGCATCTGGCTACACTATCTGGGTAATGACATCTGAGTGATGTCACCTTGTTTTTGTTATTTCAGTTCAACCCTCTTTGTGATCAAATCTTAATATGAAAATAGGTGTGTGAATGCTCTTGACTGACAGACAGCCATTGCCATCTAACTTACATTAGGCTACTTATACTATGAAAAGGTAATTAGACCCAGTGTAGGGGTCCAGTCGAATAGTCTATTTTGCTTTAATGCAGCAAACGTGATAAGAGTTAGAGCTGTTCGAGGAAAGATGCTCCGATGCTTCCTTTCTTATCTCCTTTAGCATAGGATACACTGGACCATCCTTAGGAAATTAGACAATGCCAACACACAATTCCTTGCAGCAGCAACAAAAATCAACACGCAATTCAATCAATCACAACCAGACATGAAAAGAAAACATCAATCCATTTAAAAAAATTGTGATGCAGACTGCAGCAGAGAGAGCGTGTGAATATGGACAGACGTGATTTAAAAACTGTGTTTTTTTTTTCAGCCTTTTTCAAGCTTTATTTTTGACAGAGACAGCTGAAGAGTGATTGGAATGTGGGGAGAGAGAGATGGGGAATGACATGCAGCAAAGGGCTGTAGGTCGGATTTGAGCCCTGGGCCGCTGCTGAGCCTTCGTACATGGGGTGGATGCTCTACCAACTGAGCTAACTGACACCCCCTGTTCTGTGATTTTGTGTTTCTGTGTTTTGACTGTAGAACTGTTTAACACACAGAGGTTTTCATGCACTGGTATCTCAGATGCACCTTCTGAACATTGTAGTTTCACAACAGACCACGTCAATAGCATCCGCCATCACATAGTGATGTAGCCTAGTGGAAGTGCAGACGGATTCTCTGAACACTGTGGTCGTCTTCTCCAAAGTCCTTATGAATTCTTCTTCACATCTTTCCTTGACCTCGATGTAAAAATATCATGAGGTCAAGGAAAGATGTAAAGGTGTTTAGAAAAAGGACATAGAAGGTAATTTTCTCTAACTCCACCCTCTGTCGATCACATGACCATCTTCTTGCACATCGTAGTGGTCCTCTAAGAGTCTACATGGCTGTACTTATTTTCCTAGTGCGTGACCTTTCAACTTGTAAGGCACCTAACTTGGCACAAACCGCTGACACCTCCTATGCTCGCCCACTGAAGGGCAGATCCACTGAGCAGCAGGTCCAAATGACGTTTATTGCTGCTTCCACTGTTGTTGCTGTTTCAGCTCACAGGTATAAAGGTATACAATAAAAATAAATAAATAAATAAAAAGATGAGATGCAGCAAGAGGACATTAGTTTGACATCTTTTTCTCATCCTTCTAGTCTTGTCCTCACAGAAATACACACACACACACACGCACACACACACTGCACCACATGCAGTCTGGGAAAGTCCTTATCATAGCGGATTTCATACTCTGCTCATTTATGTGTTGTTCCACTGTCTGCCAGTCAGCGTCCCACCACATTTATAGGCTGGAGAGTGTGTGAATGTGTGTGAATGTGTGTTTTTGCATGCTTTGTGTGTGTGTGTGAAACGCCACAGTGAGTTGTTCTGTCTCCACAAGCAGCCAGACCACATCTGATCTCTCCCAGCATCCATTAACACTCTGCTATATACTTTTATGATAACACAATTTGATGGGCTAATGCTCTGTTAACGTTTGTATGAACACACAAATATCCTGAGGTTGCTATTAAAAGGAATATTTCCACACTGAGGCGACCGCAGAGTTCAAGGCCCCTCGCATGCATTTAACAGGAGGGCTACGAGTAGAAAATGACAAATGACATCAACTTCACAATGTGTGTGTGAGTGAAATGTGAGTTTCATTCCTAACAAATGCAAACAAACAATGTACATATGAATACATGACCTCCACACTTCACTAATCCACCTGTTGCATGCTTGTAGTAGTTTAAAGGGATAGTTTGGGTGTTTTGAAGTCAGGTTGTGTGAGGTACTTATCCATAGTCAGGGGTCAGTTCACAAATAATGGATTGCGGCCGCTGATAGCAGTGTGAATCGTGCATTACTTGCCACAGTTTTCTACTCTCTGTCGGTCATATTCACTGAAGATATTGTGATAATAATATCACAGCATAAACATGACATAAGGTTTTGCATCTGGCTGCCATTTTTTCTTGTTTTGCACCTATTAAATGTCCATCTGCAATTTTCTGTAGTGGTTCCAGTAATTTTTGTTCTTAACGTGTAGCACATGACATGACATGGTTAAGCTACATTTGAGTCAGAGCCTCTTGCTTCTAATTAGAACTATTTTAATTATCTATGACTCAGTGTTTTGGCAGACTCATTGTTATCTGGGGTAACCGTGCATTCTCCGTCATGCTTCTCTGTGCATGAGGAGCTGTAAGTGCATAACTGTCGTCTCTGTTTCTCACAGCAGCAGGCTTAATGCTGTTTTACACTTTCATTCCCTCATGGTGAATATCAGGTATTGTACTGTCTCTGTGTCATCTGTGTGCATACATGATGTACTGTGGTGCGCTCCTGCTTCATGTTGCTACAATCACTGCCGCCATGATCACTCTAACATCACACGTGGCGTAGTGTTTGTGAATTAAAAATTCTTTTGCATCGAGGCTCATTTGCATTTCACCCTTTGCGGAAGCTCTGTGAATCACTGAGTCTCTTTTTGCAATGCGTTCTGGCTGCGCCGAGGCCAGCGTAGCTAATCATAGAGAATACGAGGCTGTTCTATTTTCGACAGATGCTGCAACCAGCCGTGTCAAGCAGCAGAGCGCAGATCGAGCTGGCTGGACGTCAAACACAAAAAAAAGACAGAGTCCAAATCCAGTCAATTTTCAAAATAAAACACCCGGTGCACACTCCCAATCATAAAAACAGAAAATAGAGAAAGAATTCAATTAAACTATGTAGATGGTATATGGTAGAAGCACATAAACCAAGGACCAAATCTGAGCAAGCTTTGGTGGACACTTCTGAAACGCTTCTGGTGGAATTTAGGGGTCAGTGTGTTACCGGCAGTACACAGCAGTTGGAGTGCCCCCTGTTTGGAGAAGCAGACAGAAGTCAAAGCATGGAACAAACAGGAGTTACAAACACAAGCACACTTTGAAATCTTTAGAAACGTGAAGTTTGATTTCAGTCTGATCTGCAACTTTCTGACGCAAACGGCTGATGAGTCTAATACTGCTTTTAGTCTCAACCAACCCCTGAGGAAAATATCTGACTTTTTAGCTGCTAAATACTTTGCTATGTTCTCCAGCTGCTGTTTGGTGCTGAGCAGGTTGTGTACAGCGGCTTTTTTGAGCTTTTCCACTGGCCGAAAACAACGCCATGAGAGCTGTGAGCGTGAGCAAAACAGTGACGTTATGGCTGGACAGCTAAACAATGAGAGAACGGATGAATCTGAAGTGTTGTAAAGTGCTTCGAGCGGTCAGTAGACCAGAAAAGCAGAGTATAAATACACGTGTAAGTCCATTTACCATTTACAGTGTAAGGAAGTACAGAGAAACAGCTGCAGTCTACACATGCAGCCAAAGTATGATAATTAATTTTGTTTTGTATTTTGAATATCTTTATCTGGTTTGTTTTCAACTTCTGTTTCTTGACTGATGCGAGTAAAATGGAGACAACACGTTACAACAGTGATCAAACTATGAGGTGTGTGTGCGTGTTATCTTGTGGTCGTGTTGTGGGCCAGAAGGTGAGTCACTGTTCATTGAGCATGGCAGACTGTCAGTGTAAATCACTTGTACCTATAATTATTGCACACACACACACACACACACAAGGAATGCACTAATATAAGCACATACAGACAAAAAGGCAAAAAATGAGAAATTACAATGTGACAGAGGAAAAAAAGAAACACAAATACATGCATGCGTATGGCACACTGACAGTCAGATACAAGAAGAGATACAAACACACACACACGTACACATTTCAGTGTAAATATTAGTCCACTTGATCTGGTTTTAGTTGCACTTTTCTTCTATTTTGAGGACAATTTTATTGAACTATGAAACTACACTTTGTGTTTTTCCAAATAAACACTTCACACCACTCACATTTGTTTTTGTTCTCAACGTTGGAAACTGGAGGAGGCCGATCCAATGTGCCAGACCAGTCTGTCCTGCACTCATCACGTTTGATGTTTTTACTGTTGCAGTAGCGGTTTTGCCTTAGTTGACATTTTCTTCTTCTTCAGGCTATTTGGTGTCCCTGGTTTCCTCTTCATGACTTCTTTTATAGTTTATTTTCTAATCAGAAGCTGCTCTGTGTTCCACATCACAGTTCACTATACTCATCTGGTCAGTATCCACACAGATATATTGATATTCAAGGTCAACAGAAGACAGGTAGAAGAAAGTATGCTGCTGACTGATTTTGAATGTTTTGGCTGGTGATTTATGACCCTGACAGTCATGCACACAGAAACACAAATGCACATCCTACTTCTGTACTTTTTGTATGTAGAGCATTCACACTGGAAAGATGAGCCAGCTTGCTTGACTCAAATGATGCTTATAATTTCAAGTTAAAAATTATTATTATTATTTTTACTCTTGTAAAAAGAGCTCCTGTTCTACCATCAATCAGTGCTGAAGGAACTTCAGGTAACCAATGTAACATACTGTTGCTTCAAGCTAATCTACCGGTTGAGGCTGGTACAGCGACAAACACTGAAAACATTTAAGGTCTATAATGTTCAATATCAATCAGCGAAGTTCTCCGGGGTCATTCAAGACCGAGCAGGACACTCCTGCTGTGTTTGATGTGCGACATACCTCGGTGTGTCGGCAGAAGAAGAAAGCTTTGATTTGAGCGGCTGCGTAATTGTACGTTTGTAACTCTGAGGCCCCAAAACTCATCATGCTGTCGGAGTTCAACATGTCTGTACGATCAGAGCGATGACACACAGTTACTGTAATCAGACTGTCTGTCAGTGTGTGTGTGTGTGTGTGTTGACACAAAAACATGAACCGAGTACGTCTTCTTTGTGTTTGTGTGTGTTCAAGAATGTCAAAAGCATTAAATGTTATTTGTGTATGACTTCAATTTCTGTATCTGTTCATGTGGCTGTGTTTATATTCAGAGCCTTGTATGTGTACAAATTAGGACACATTCTTGCATATTATCTTCATTCATGTCTTATTCTAAATTACTGATTTAAGTTCATTAGAAAGCTGGAACTGCTGTGACCTTATACACTTTAGACTTTAGATCAGCTATTATGTGTTGGTGAGGCTGTTCAGAAACTGTAGTAATGCTTCCTAAATAATTTCCTAATCCTAAACACAAAGCACACTATGGAGATTTACATTGGGAATATGCTTTTTAATTTTATTTTATGGAATGCATAGCTTGATTAATTGATTATTTTGGGCCCAAAGTGGGCAGTGAAACAAGCTGTAAACAATGGTGTATTATCACCTTATTAAGTTGATATGGCTAACGTGTTAGCGTTTGAGTCTCTCTTTTGGCTCTATTTTTGGTCACCACCAACTCCTGAGGGAAATAGCTGTTTGATTGAACACTCTGTTCACTAGCTAGTTGCAAACTTTGTTCAGTGGGTTTACCTGAGCTTTTTATTGAAAACAGCTGCTTCCTGCAGCCAAAAGTAACACTTCGAGAGCAGTGAAAGTCAACCAAAACATTCAGCTGGACAGTTAAACAATAAATCCACTATTAGCTGATTGTGAAGCTGACTAAATATTGTCTGTATAGCGTTTTTTTTTTTTTTTTTTTTTTTTGCCTGTTTTAGCTGGATCAAAACAGATGTGGCTCATGTTGACAAAGTTTATGCGAGCTGATCAAAACTGAGACTACTGACTTGTGTTTAATCTGCAGTATTAGCTGTGATAGTGAAAGGAGCTGGAAAGGAGTGCGTGTGAATATCAGGATGATGGGCTACAAGCACGTATCATGTCCTTCCCTCAGCAATTTTGCAAAACCTGAGATGCAAAACATACCTGGTTAAAAAGGTGACAGTAAAGTTTTCTTTAGCAGCTTTATTTATCGGTGTTTGGACTGAACTAGAGCTCTTCGGAGCACAATGAACTCAAGATGCAATAATCAAACCATACATAATCCAGTTTGCATGAAGTATATTGAAAATAAATAATTTTTTGTGTTTTTTAAAAATCATTAATATTTAATATGTATAATTAGAACTGATGCTGGTTTAAATAATAATAATAATAATAATAATAATAATAATAATAATAATAATAATAATAATAATAATAATTATTATTATTATTATTATTATCATTATTATTATTAATAAGATTTTTATAGCTAACCTAACCCTAATGTTAGGATTTTAAAGGGGCATCAGAGGGCTATGAAAAGCATTATGTTTCTGTTATATAAGTGTCTGTTTTTTCAACATAAGTCTGAAAACGTGTGTGTCTAGTTTTTAGCGTTTATGACTTTAGACGTAAACACCTCTGCATGTGAGTGTTTATGTGTAGTGTATATATAAACAGCCAGTATGTGAGTGTGTCAGACATCAACACACACAGACTCAGACACTTTATGAGCCAATCAAGTTTAATGATTCTGTCGTCTCAACGATGCTGCAAGTGTAATATCTAAATTACACGTCTGTCTGGATACAACCCACCTGCAGTAACCCCCTGCTCACTCTCATTTTTATGGAGCTCAGCAGGATGTAAAACTAAATAATTTAAGGGATCTTGTAGGAAAATATTTATATCAGAACAAAAAAGTTATTTTTATGTCTCAAAAAAGCAAAACCTTCTATTCAATGTAATGATGTAATCTAATCCATTATTTATTTGCCAGCTAATTAGAGGAACAAACTTATAAGAAAATACTGAAAATAAAATAATACATTATTAAAGTGAAAACAAACGAGTTTAAAATGTTTGCGATTAAGTACACAATCAAATAATCAGTCAAAAAGGACTAATAAGATAAGATGGGAAATTCCCAGGTTACAGCACTAGAACTAAGATATAAATAGAGAAAAAAATCTTTATATTAGAAATAAAAAACAACAAAACAGCAAATAAAAAAAAAGTTATATACACTATATACATTATTCAAGTATGCAATGTGCATGTTGGATAATTTGTATCATGCACGTATATGATTATATATAACAGTAAAAATAATTAACACAGCAAAAGGTAACAGTGCTACATGAAGTCATGCTGGTGTTGTTGGAATGAAGGACCTGTGGTAGAGCTCCTTCTTACATGGTGGGAGAAGCAGTCTGTTGCTGAAGGAGCTGTTTAAGACCCTCACAGTCTCATGCAGGAGGTGAGAGGAGTTGTTCATAATGGATGTCCGTACATGTCCTGTGTGTCTGATCAATACACTGCTCTTTTTGGCTGACTGTCACTCACACCTCACACCTGGTAGTCTAACATCAGTCCGTGAACAAAATTACCCTGCATGCATCTGTTTGAGCTACGTGCTATGTGCCAACCATGAAGTTGCTTGACTCCTTCCAGGATATTCTTCATATATGATTATTTATGTTTACTGTCATTTTACTGTGCTGGTCTACATTTATTCATTATGTTCTGGTAGAGTGATCACTACTTTGTTGCTCTTGTTGAGGTTTTTCCATCCTCTTCCCGTTAAAAGTTTTGGTGGAGAGCTTTTCTTTGTGTCAATGAAGTGGTCTAATAATAGAGGGTCATCTGTTTGTGTGCTCCATGTGATTTTAAGTGATATACATAAAATTATCTTAACTTGAAAAGGACATTATGACATGGTGGTGAATAAATATTGAAACTGTATACAGTTTGTCTTGTAGTGTAATGTTGCTCTAAACATTGTAATGAAATACATTAGAATTAATAATTCAAACAGTGCATTGTGCTTGAATTTGCATTTCCATGAGCACATCTGAGCTTCAAATATGTCCATATATTTTGATATAAACACACACACACATACAGCAGTTAACAAAAAGACAACACAGACTGTTACACACACACACAGAAAAAAAAAAATCAGTCTGGTCTCGCAGACAAATTCTCAATTATCCAGAGACCTCAGTCAGATGAGTTTCTTCTGTCTGTGAGGAAGCTGAATCACTGTCATCCCACCCGCCACTATATGCTGCAGTTTTTCCCAGAGCCTGCCACTACATGTCCTTAAATTAACTAAGGAGTATGAGTGTGTGTGTGTGTGTGTGTGTGTGTGTGTGTGTGTGTGTGTGAGAGAGAGAGAGAGAGAGAGAGAGAGAGAGAGAGAGGAGGGTAAAAAAAATACATTCACATGCTTCTGTCTGGGCTGTAAATGTCTGCATGTCTTTATACATGTATTTGTCTTTGCATTGTGTGTGTGTGTGTGTGTGTGTGTGTGCCCCCACATCACCACAGGAAGAGTGGGAGAGAGAGGGATAGAGAGAGAGAGGAGGACCACAGAGCGGTTAACCTCATGACATCACAAGCTCTGTGCCGATTGGCTGCTGCCAGAGGCTGGAGGGTTTATAAACCAACCGGGAGCCTCGATTTCAGCAGCAGCATCACTGAGGAGCGAGCAACATCCAGGGAAACCCAGGAGATAAAACTAAAGACAAACCACGTCTGTCTGTTTGTGCGCCGCAGTCTGCAGCCCGCTCAACTCCTCAAGCTTCCTCCGACTGCAAACAAGGTCAGAATGAAAATATGACAAACTCAACATTGTGTTTACTGTGCAAAATGTTTGCTCTGAGTGGTGTGATGAGTGTTCTAAGGGCAGGTTAATATTTGTAGAAGCTGCTGGAAATATGCCTTATATAGCTCAAAGAATACAATTCAACATTTAGAAACTTGCAGTACGAAAAGCTCTGAAGTTCTTTCATGCATTTGAGAAACACTTTATGGCCAAAAGTATGAGGACACGCATGCAATGATCTCTTAGACAGCAGTGCGGAGAGGGCCCTTTACTGTGCACAGAGCGAGTTCCATAAAGTTTTGGTGTCGATGAACTTGACTGGCGTGCACAGAGCCCAGACTTCAACCTCATCTGACACTCATGAACTGGTGTTGGACCTCACTAATGTTTTTGTGGCTGAATGGGAGCAAATCCCTGCAGCCAGCTTCCATCAACTGGTGGGAAGCCTGAAACCAGAAGAGTGGAGGCTGTTACAGCAGCAGACTGATGCCCATGGTATTTGGAGTATGTCCATCTGTCATCTGGTGAACATTTCTGGTGTCCACATACATTTGGCTATGTAGTTTATGTTAACCTTTTTTAAGTCTTTAGTCTTAGACTTTAGTTTCTAATTCAGTCCAAAAAGTCTCAGTTTACTCAGCAACAAGTGTGATTCTCTAAAGTCTCAACTCAAATCCAATACAATCAACTTATTTTAAATCTTTTTAAAGTGCTAATGTCATTTGTTCTGATTCTAACACTGTAATCTGCTTTATACAGTGTATTTTCCAGATAATAACAATTCTTATAACAAGTTCTTCTGATTTTGAAACAGGTTGAAAGTAACTGTTTTATTTAGTTTCAGTAAAAACGAAAACATTTAGAACTTAAAATTTGCACTTGTGTACTTGGTGTGAAGGGTCGTTTCTGCAGCTCTGCATTTTCTAACAACCTCCAGCTTCCTTTTGACTCATTCTCAAACACTTGCTCAACATGATCAGAAATTAAAAGTCCGTGTTGAGTAAACCCTCATTAAACCCACAGGATGGTTTGGTTATCCGCTCAATGAGCTCTGCACTTTATTGCACTTAATTACGAGTTCTTTTTTAAGACTTTATGGCGGAGGAAGTCCGCCTTTGATTTGTCCGAGGTGAAGCTGGGGCGGCTGTGTTTGATTGGCTGATTAGTGTCACACTGACACCAGGGCAGGAACGGCTGTGGGCAGCAGGAAACTAACCTCTGGACTATAACATGACCAGGACCAGCCCTGGCTAACCACACTGAGTAAACTCTGTAATACCCTAACTTACTCCAGCTTCCAGTCTTTAAACTAAACTAATTCCCTTCTAGTTTAAGCTAGCTTTTGCGTGCAGATATGAGACTGGTATAAATGTTCTCAGTTAACTCGCATATTCATCAACCTGTCAAACATTCTTTTTTTAACTGCCACAACTACATGTACAACACTCATCCTTACCCTAACCTGAACCTAAACAGACTTACAAGAACATAAGACATTCAGTAGCCCCTAATCCTAGAAATTATCCTCAACCTAATTCTAGCCTTAAATCTACAACCAAATCCCAACCCAGCCCTTAGAGGACTTGAGAGCCGGACACTTTCTAAAAATGTCTTCTCTCAAGGTCTGAGACTCACAGTCCTCTTGTCCTCACAAAGATAGATGTACAGAAATACACACATGCGTACAGTAATATGGGCGTCTATCATGTTTCTGCTGCTCTGTGGCTTTCCAGTTATAACCTGGTGAATTACACAGTATAGGAAGAGTCCATCATTAAAGACAGAAGGCAGACTCTCAGACTGCTCCTCCCGCGGCATACATGAAACCATCTTGTTATAGTGGGAGAGGGGAAAACGAGATGTTTTTAAATCTTCTGTTAGCAAGCTTTAATACCTGCAGTGAAAACATACTGATATCATGCTGACATATCACTGATGTAGAGGTAAAAATAACTCAGAAACATCTTTCTTCAATAAAAGTTATTGTTGCCCATGAAGACCAACCAAAACAAACAATGAACTCATCCCACTAACAACTATTGTCTGTGAAGACAAATTCTGATATATCTTCGTCCTCTGAGTCATAGAAGTCCATTGTTGTCCAAAAACTATTAAAAACCAAGCCACTGCTGCACTGGGTGGCCTGTTCACTCATTACCACAAACACACACTGTGTTTTATTTTGATTTAATCCCAAATACACCATTTTGCTGCTCAGTACTACTAGTGAGTACTAAACACTCACTAGAGCACAAATTGTGTATGCACTGCTGAAAATAGTCCCTAACAATTGCACCATTTCCTTCGGTTTGATTAATGTCTATAAAATGTACCATGTCCAGCCCAATGTTTTAAGAAAAGAAGAAAAGAAATGAAATTGAAGCAGCATTGAAGAGTCTTTTTCTTGATGCTAGTTTAGAATTTTTGCCTTTTTCCTGGGATATGTATTTTCTCGCACCTTTTGGACCAGAATTGTCCAGAAACATCAAGTCTCATAGTTCAACATGAGCCAAAACGATGTGATTTTCTCTCTTTGATGACAGAGAAAATGTTTGTCTGTATCGAACAAAGTTGTCAGAGACACATAACCACTCGTTTAGGTCTGTAATTAAGGACTTAATGACTTCCTGTGACATACATGGTCCCAGGAAGTGCCACTGCTAGTTAACAGCCATGTGACCATGCAGCCTCCATTTTTAGGAAGGAATCTGGGCGAGGGGTTTTTACAGACGAGGCTTGCAGCTCATTTTCAGTTTGACATGTCATTGTGTTTCCTGTGAAGTTATGACCTCTGGACGAGTATTTTGGTGTCATACGAGCCGAGCGCATCGTGATTATGTTTTATTGCTTTATTGTGTTATACGATGTTGTTTTATTGTGCGACTTCATCCTGCGTGTTTCTGGTTTTCTCCCCGTCCAGACACCAAACTGCGACACAATGAAAGTGGCCGTTGTTTTTGTTCTGCTCTTCGCCACAGTTCTCTGCCGGCCGGTGAGTCATTTTCCCTGTCAAGTCAAAACTTCAAAATAACTTTTGCTGAACTGAGCAACAGCAACGGCAGCTTTGTTCTTTCACATTCCATTACATTTTTAGCTTCAGTCTGTTTTGATGTATTTACTTCCTTTTGAGTCAATTTGTGTACATCTTTGTTTGCTTTTTAGGCGAGAAGAGGTGTTAACAGCAGTTCAGAGAGCTCTGAGGAAGTGGTGAGTACCTGAGAGAGCGACAGAGACACTGACAGAGAGAGAGAGAGAGAGAGAGAGAGAGAGAGAGAGAGAGAGAGAAGGAGATTTCGATATTGACTGATGTTGGTCTTGTCCACAGGTTAGACGACCAGCACCTCCAGCCCTCAGGAAACAGGCAGCAGTGGTTCCTGAGGCTCCTGCAGCACCTGTACAGGTAAAATATTCCTTCACCCCAGGGCTCTCCAAAAGTGTATACCACCCAACAAATTTGCAAAATTTGAATTTGGAATGTGCAAAAGTAAAACACAAATAAAAATGCTCTTTGTACATATGAGGAAAAAACAGGCCACTATATGCAGGGGTCTATGGATTTGAACATAGTAGTATAGGTGGTCAAAATGAAAAATGTGCATTCCCTGTCAGTATACCACCACTATGTGGACTCCCCGGTCACCTTAATTGGTTCGAGTTCTCTGGAGTTTAACATTTCAGAGACCAAAGAGCTGTCTTTATGGGAGAAGCTGACATCTGGTGATGCTACAAAGGCAAAGAGCTTCCACTAATTAGTTTTCTTTGGCCTGACTTTGCCTGAGACATGAATGAAGATGCAATAAAAGAAGAAGTCAAAGGTAAAAAGAGGATCAATCAAATTCATTGTGTCTGATGTTGCAGAACGTTGTGGCAGCAGCTGCAGCCGGTTCGGACGAGAGCACAGAGACTTCAGAAGAAGAAGAGGTAAGACATCAGTCAGATCAATAATTGAAATCAAGTTGGTCACAATTTATCAAGTCACATCTTGTCAAACAATCGCATTCTTCTTTTGACTTTCTGTTGTAATGTTTTTTGCAGCAGGTGGCAGCAGAGGCTCCAGTAGAAATCAAATCTGACAGCTCAGACACAGCCTCGACCTCAGACACAGCCTCAACCTCAGATACAGCCTCTGTCAACAGCAAGGACAGTGAAGACAGCGACGATGATGACGATGAAACAGAGGAGAGCGTGAGTACAAACACACCAGTAACACATCATTCAGTACGTCTGCTCAGTATATGGCCCACTTACCAGCTCTCTGATAGCTCACCTCCCACCTCTGTTCCTCCAGGACACCGACGAGGACGAATCCAGCGACAGCTCAGAGTCAGGCGAGTCCTCCACCCCTGCCCCCTCCACCGTCACCCCTGTGATCGTTACAGAGGAACCTGTGGCTGTGACCACTCCCGAGCCCCTCGAGCCTACCATCGTCACCGACACAGCCCGTGGTGACAGCTTGGGAGGTTACCCCAGTGACTATAAATCCATCGTCTATGTGGAGGACAAATCCTACCACAAGGTTCCTGCTGACTACAAGTCCTACGAGTTTGTCGGCACAGGAAAGAAGATGGCCTACGACATGACGGGCGGCAATGAGGTGGAGAAGTCACTGCAGGTGTACAAGGTACAGGTTAGTTTGAGCTTCCTGAGAATGTTTGGCTGTCAATACAGTCCAATCCAACTTGGCATTAGGCTGCTGCTAAGCAGCTAACACTGTCAACCTGCCCAATAACCATACATCTACTACTACCTACCTTGTACTACTCTACTATTACCTATGTGGGTAGTGTTTACAAAATGCAGAACCAGAGCTGGTGCTTAAAACTAAACTCCACAAAACCTTCCAGCACCTTCCTTACTTCATGCCCTTTCAGTGTCTGGACAAAAAATACTGTAGACCAACAGATTTCTTCTATTAGTGCCATTTTTTTATAAATGGTTAACAGACAAACAAAACTTACCTTCCCATCCTTCCTCTTTCTCACCTCTAGGCTATTCAGGTCCACACCGATATCCTGGAGGAAGACACCAGCACCCCTGAAGTGGAGAGCCAGGGCCTGGACGCCTCCTCTGGCACCTCTCAGGACCAGGACATCACCGCCCGTCAGGCCGCCCTCCCAGAGGAGGAGAGCACTAGCACCAGCGACGCCACCACCAGCGAAAGCGAGAGCTCCAGCACCCCAGAAGAGGAAGAAGAGGAGGAGAGCGCCAGCACCACCAGCGACAGCGCCAGCGCCAGCCAGGAGTCAGAGGACGAGGAGAGCCAGAGCAGTGAGGAGGCCACAGCCACGCCCGGAGCCGCTGACAGCGACTCAGATGAGAGTGACAGCGCCGAGAGTGATTCAGATGAGGAGGCAGCAGCAACTGACACCGTCACCGACATGCCAATGGTTGTCACTGCCAAATAAACCCTGATCATCCAGGAAGGGTTAGAGTGTCAGTTAGATTCACACAAAGAGCACATGCTGCATCCAGGTGCAAAAAAACCCCTACAGAGCCACCTTCCACTGCAGGGCCAAACATGGACGGCCAAGGTTTCATTATTATTGATTGATGATCAGCCAATGTTTTCGTGATTATTTGTGGAATAAACCAATAACACCTGCACCATGTGGTCTAGTTGCCCTGGTAAATCTCATGTTTGACCCCGCAGGGGAAAAGTGGTCAGTGTAACTCTATAGGTTGTTGGAATTGACGACTGCTACCTGCAACAGGAGGTTGACGGACCTCATGACCTTTGCCCTCTCCCCTGTCCCCTCAGATACTGCTGGGTTAAGGTCAAAAAAGAGAAAAGAACAAAGAAACCAACACAGCTGAGTCCTGATATCTACACTAGCACAACACTGCATTTAATCAATAACTAATAACTGCAATATGCAAACCTACGTTGTTTTTGTGCTCATAAAATAAGTTGCACAGTTTATTTAAATATGTGTAATCATTTCATGCATCATAGAATTTAAACTTGACATTAAGCCATACATGCTGCCTGTGTGGCTTAGCTTAGTTGCTCGCTCATATCAAATCTGCTGGTGTAGATAAAAGGATGTAAAAACAACGAGAAACTCACCTCACAGGGTTCTATCGATGCAGTACGCACACATACATACAACACAGTCCTATTCATTTGCACAGTTCCTACCTACACTACATGTTGTTTGTCCCATATTGTTTACTGTAATGTATCATATTGTACCATTTCTAAAATATTAAAGTTCTTTTTCATAAAAAGACATGCTGGTTGTTGTTGTTTTCGATGTAAGGATGGGGGGTGTAATGACAGGCTGAGAAGATTAACAAATATTTATCTGAATAAAACAACAGAGTCATATAATAATGATACAGAAATGCTCAAAAAGAATTAAAGTGGCCTAAAATAGAGACTGCATGTGAAATTTGTTTTAAAGCATAACCCAGCCCTTATTTTAAAGGAATAATTCAACATTGGCATGAATTAGGGTCTGGCTTTGTTCAAAGTTAAAAAATAATGCTACCAACACCCCTAAAGCTCACCAATTAACACACATATGTAAAAACAAACGAGGTTTGAGGGTGAGTTTGGTAGTGTTTATCCATCGACCATGCCTTCTTCACAGAGGCATCTCTGCTGGTTGCCTGGAAACATTGCAGCAAAATCAAACTCCAGGCTGTTACGCAGGAAGATGCTAAGCACAATCCTTCTGCACTAATCTAGACTAATCGCCTCCTAACTCCAGCTCCATTCTTAATACACAGACATGACATTGAGATGATCTTCGATCCCATTAATAAAGCAAAGAAGCTTTTTCCCAAAATGTTGAATTATTCCTGCACAGCATGAACACACAGCATTTGTGAGAAAAAATATATCAATCTGGTGATATTACAAATTGGTAATGCAAATAAAACTATAGTAATTTATACTGTTTGCTGTCCAATGGAACTAGACCAGGCTACCTCACACAGCTTGCAATATTTGACCTCCCACTTGCTTATTTGAACAAGACAATAACTACAACTTAGAACATTTATTAGAAAGTGGTGGTACTGAATAATATGTGACAGCTGGACAGATATCTAACATGTCTGTACTCAAGAACCGGCTCAATTCTAGCACTGCATGCAGGTATACACAGACTACTGTACATCGTACACAGTCTTGGTCTAGACTGCTGTTATCATCCCATCCATCATGGTGAAATAAGTAACCAGTGAATGGCTGTATAAAAGTCTGAGAAATAAACAATGGTAACTAAAGATTATGTGACTGTTATCAAGTAGCCGACATCAGACAAAAACTCAGCTGCCCTAATTTGCATCTGCGGCCATTCAAGCGTCCTCCTCTGCTGTCAAACCTGATGCAAAAGGCGTTCGGGGTCCATGAACGAAATCTGTGTGCCGTTATGCCGAATGTTGTGTCTGCTCAAGCAGCCTTCTAAGTCTTCTCTTTCTCATAGTTTCTCAGTTAGTCGACTTCAGAGTTTAAGCGTATGACGTAACGTTGGAGGGTGGTGACCACATCTGAATGGTGTGACTTCTCTATTTCTCTGATAGTGTTCTCGTGCGAGGCCATAGTTTTCTCTGGGCCTGTAATGGAAGATTGCATTTCTTTTTTACTTGTAGCCATCTCTCAGCACAGTGTATAGAGTCTGTATACGAGCATCAACAGTGGCACATACTGTATGTCTTCCTTAATCTGGGTGACTTCATTTAGCGCACAGCGGGCAGCACAGCTCAGTTTAGTGGGTCCACCTCCTCCTCACTCATGTCATCGGGTATCACCGCATCAGTCGGGTGCAAGGCTCGATCGAGGCCTAATTCTTACACACATGAAATACTTCCGAACACTCGCACAGGGTTAGGGTGAGGTTAAAAAAAGAAAATGAACCATAAATCAGTAAGCAACTTCTGAGTTCTGCTCTGTTAGAACTGTTATAACTTCTTCTTTGCATATTTCCATAATTTCACCCATTAATAACCATCTAACACATAGCCAGGGTACACACAAGTCATGACCTGTTGCAAAAATGTGTGTTGATTAGGAGCAGGGCGTGATTCTCCTGCTGTGTGACACAAATTTCAGTTCACATTCTGATCAGTGTATAGTTGTAGTTTTGATATTTAAAGTTAAAATATGAGATTAAGAAACAATTTATGTTTTTATCCAAAACTTGAGTGAAGACCCGCTTGTGTCCTCTGTAGGCATACGTGTTCAGAACAAACAGCAACATGAGAGTGATTTCTACATAAATCTCACATTGAAGCATCTGTTTTTTGTCTAGACTTAATCTCTTCATCTGTTAATGTCCTCACCTCCTGTCAAACGCTGCACAGACACATAAACACTGATTACAGCCTTCGTACCGAAGGTGCCCCCAGACTGCACCAGCGAAGCCCCTCAGGTGGAAAGACAAGACAGGTAAACATGTAAGATTGATGTCGTTCATGTCGAAACTCTGAACAGTGAATCTGAGGATACGCTCATGAACTGACAGTGATGTTTAGAAAACATATGTACAGAGCAATTTTTATAATTTCTCTTTCAGTATTGTTAACAAAAAGTAACATAATGGAACACTAAGCTTCTCATGTGATGTAAACATGTTTGTTAAGACTCTATCATGACAGCATATATTCGATAACACTTCTAAAATTAACCTATGTTAAGTCTGCCATGACAAAGACTCTTAAATGTTAGTCAGTTAATCATTGTAACTTAGATATCACATTGATTTATGTTCAGTTGTGTACTGACAGGCCATGGTTTGATTTATTATCCCTCAGGAGAAAATAAAGACAGACGCTGTAAAAGGTGTCATTAAGTGAACAAAGGCAACAGAAATGTGCGAGAAGACACCACTGTGACTATGAATAGCAAAGGAGGTTCCTCTGTGTGTGTTTTATCAGAGGAACAAAGACAAACCAGGACTCTCTGATATTCAAAATAACCACCATTTTCATTAAATGGACTCAAAGAGGCGCCGCACAGCAAGAAGGTTCCTGGTTTGAACCTCAGCTGGGGCCTTTTCTGTGTGGAGGTTGTGGAGGTTCTCCCCATGTCTGTGTGGGTTCTCCCCAGGCACTACAGCTTCCTCCCACAGCCCAAAGACCAGGGTGTACCCCGCCTCTTGCCCTAAGTCAGCTGGGATAGACTCCAGCTGTGGATGGATGGACTAAAAGGCGGGAAACAGCGCCCTCTTGTTAATGTCTGCTACATGTCAGACTGGTTATCACCTGTGAAGGTGATATCAGTCACACAGACAGAAAACAACTGTTCTTGTTAAAGTTTGAACGAAAGTTGAACTGAAGTCAGTCTCTATCTGTCCACACAGTAAACTCGTGCTACGAAGTTAGCAACGCCATTTAAGTCAAACCAGGTGGTTAGCTTGTTTTTCAGTGTAGCTAATAGCTCTTAATAGCTAGCAGTGATGGAGGGAGGAGGTGAGCTCTGTAAACAAACAAAATAAAATGGCCGGTGAGACGACATAAAACATGGAATTTAACCACTTCATCTCCATGAGGGGAAGAAGAAAAGGGTCCAGCATCAAACGTGAGTCAAATAACCCTCTCTGTGTGTGTGTGTGTGTGTGTCTGTCTGTCTGCTCCCTGCTTTCTATACTGATAGTTAAATATCTACACTGTGTGTATTTTTGCTGTACGGTTGTTGTGAAGGTTACAATATTTAAATATTTAAGTCAAGCTGCTGTTCACACAGACAGCAGAGGTTAAAAAACATGTTGAAATTGTCCAGTTTTGTTTAGTTTGTTCAGCCTCCTGTTGATTTGAGATTGTTTGTTGTTGTGGCGGCTGTGGCTTGGAGGTAGAGCGGGTCGTCCACAAATCAGAAGATCGGCGGTTCGATCCCCAGTTCAATCCCCTCCAGTCTGCATGTCGAAGTGTTCTTGGGCAAGATACTGAACCCCAAATTGCTCCCGAAGGCTGTGCCATCAGTGTATGAATGTGTGTGAATGGGTGAATGAGATACGTACTGTAAAAGCGCTTTGAGTGGTCGGAAGACTAGAAAGGCGCTATATAAGTACAAGTCCATTTACCATTTACCATTGTGCAGAGAAACTGGTAGCTGCTTATGCCATCTTAAAACTTTTGACACATGCATGATAGGCCTCCATGAAAACTTTTGACTTTTCATACATGCATTTAAATATTTAATTAACGATATTATTAATGAATGTATTTAATGATATATTTTTGACTTATCTGATGTCACTTTCTGAGCTCCGTAGACATCTTCAAGATGATATAAAACAGATTAAGCAGCAGATTGTCACATGCAGGAGACAGATGTGGGTCACTTCTCACCCCTTCTCACACACTCCTCGGACTACAGAGGTTCCCCCACCTCCTAAATCCCACTTAAACTCCTGCATACACAAACAATATGTGCAGTGGAATACAATGTTACATGCTGTGTTAAACGACTAGTATGAAAAAACAAGAATTAGAAAAAATACATACGAACTATTAAGGCTACATGTGAGGCGTTACATCTTAGGTCTTATGTTTTAGCCTGTTATGAAGTGTAGTTGATGGCACACAAAGAAGACCTGATCTCTTCTTCTCTCTCGTTTTAAGACAGATTTGTAGTTCCAGTCAGACTTCTAAAAAACTGTGTTTCTTGACAAGTTTTTTTTAGTTACTTGAATGTTGTTCTAGTCCTGCAGAGGTTGTTGTCAATCCCTCTTGCCCTCTTCTTCACCTTGGCATCAGCCCATTCCTTCAGGGTGGGCCACTGACAGCTCATCCAGCAAATACATGAGCTGAGCTTAACTTTTATGTTGATGACTAAAATAAAACAGGATAACTGGCTAATTGTGATTACTACATGAGTCATAGTGAGAGCTGAAGTGGGATTTGAGGCATGAAGAACTGATCAATAAATCAAGTCTTTAAAAACAGTCACTTTTTTTTTTTAAGAAAACGAAAAGAAAAACAACATCCAGGATTTGAATGGACCTACCGCAGTCTCTCTTGTGCAGCGCTCCCCTTTATGGTTAGAAAGTCTCTAATTTACTTAACTCTGGTTACTGTCACTGAGCTGTCGTCACTGACTGAATGTCACTGTCCATGTTTGCAGATCAAAGATCTTACGTACTTTTTAGTTGGATATAAATTTGCAACTTTTTGAACTTTTTTTTCACTTTGAATGAAGTGAACCCATTGTATGTTGGATTCATGGAATTCATTCAATCGTCTTTCATATAAGTAGGTGTGCTGTCTTTCCTCTTACTCATTTTGCACGCCACAAGAAAAATATGAACGTATGATTACATCTTTAATACCCAGATGTGATTGTGGAACATGTCATTCCAAAACCACAGACATTGGTCTGCCGTTATCGCAGCCTCCAATCTTCTGGTTTCAGTCCATCCGCAAGTTTTTGGAAACCTGGTTGCAGCAATTTGTTCTCATTCGGACAGAAGAGCATTTGTGTGGTCTAACGTCGATGTCGGGTGATAAGAGCTGACTCACAGTTAGTGTTACTGTTCATCCTAAAGGTGACGGATGGGGTTGAGATCAGAGCTCTGTGTCTTTATGGACCTGGCTTTGTAAACAGGAGCAGACAGACGTCCCAAAGTTTGACATAGACTGCAGTAAATGACTTTCTCCACTAGATGGGGCTTCTGGTCCACCCTGCTGGCTTTGAAAACGTGATTTGAAGACTTGAGGTAAAGGGAATGAACAAGAAGCTCTGCAGTGATCATGTCCTTTGAGCAATAAGAAAAAATATTTTTTTAATTAAAAGCAGTATGATACAACAAACAGAGCGAGTAACCAGGTACAGTATGCTGTCTCTGTTAGGACGCTGAAGCAGGAAGTAGTCTCCTTATATGACATTTACAGTACAGGACAATCTGTCCCTCACATGAAGACGTTCTCTCATATTTCATTAACCCATATTCTCACTTAATCTAGCAGATTAGCATTTTCAGTACTTTAAACTCTTTTCATAAGGACTCTTTCTTTGGTAGGATGTAGTTCCAGTAAAAACAGTGAAGTCTGTGGATCATCCATAGCAATGGAGGCATCGTATCTGGAGGGATATGTTGCTGTTGAACAATTTTAATGTAATTTTTCAATGCTGTGAGGCCCAAAATTTATTTATTTTTTCACCTTCACTGTATTGACGAAGCAGCTATAGATATAAAACATACACATAAACACACATAAAAAACGCCTTAGAAAAAAAAGTTGACCTTAAAATGACCTAATAAATCTTGTATCCGAAACAAGACCTCCTCCTCATTTCTCGTGTATATACTGTACAGTTGAAACATCTTTGTGAGAACTTAATTAAAAATGAGTTTTAAAATATATTATTGTTTTCAGCTCCCTCAAAAATAGCCTCCATTGTTACACTCATAGACACGTTACCTAATTGGTAGCCAGAGTAAACTTAGTCAAGAGCCAAAATAGTTTGACAAACCTTTGAACCCTAATCAATAACCCAGTGATGATTTTACAAATATGATAATTTCAATGTAATTTCAATACTTTATTTTTCATTAGAAGACAAAACAGTACTGTTTTATACAACTCATTCAGTCACGCACATCGGATCCAGTTCAACAAAATAAAGCAAAACACGTTTAAACAGAAACAAACCGACAACATTAAGGTATTGTCAAGCCCTCTAAGCCATATTTAATTTGGGAAAAGATGAATTCACCAACCATAATTAAAGCAACCCACTGCGGCAATAACTCAATCACTTTTATTCAGCGTGCACAGACAACAGACGAGAGCTCGAGAGCTAACAAGACAAACAGGACGCACTCACCACAGCCTATAAACACACTGCTGTGGGATGCATGCTCGGGATGCTTCATGCAGAAGGTCAACTCTTATTGTGTCTTACAATGCAGTGACAATCATCTGCTATCATCTACTCGTTTTAACAAGTTGTGCTGCAGGTGCAACTCAGAAAATCTGTGTGTAACGCTAAAAAATCAAAATAAATACTTTAAGCACTATTTCTGAAGCACATCCATGTAGAAGCACCAATAATTCAGCAACTATTTTTGGCACACTGGAAGAAAACCACCAAAGTATCCTCCCCGTACTTTCCCGACCAGTTAATACTTAAAGATAAACACAGCAGAGCCGCAGATTTGTTCATGTTCTGTTACCATGAGTGGTCGGTCTTCGCAGCTAAAACACTGCACGTCTTCATGTCATATCAGACAACAAGAAAAAGAAACAAAAACCCGAAACAATGTAACAATGAAAGAGTGTATCTGAAAAACAATATGTAAAACACAGCATTTAATAATGACTATGCATCAGTAGGCACAGGAAAATCTAAGCATCATGTGTATAAACTGAACCTGTGAATCAGCTGAGAGAGTTTTTAACAACTTGAATGTTTTTATTCACAATCTTAGAAGGTATTTGTATCAACAGAAATAGGAAATGTGACAAACATGTAAGAAAATATGAGCTTTAAAACAAGAAGTTTGGTCCCTGCTGTACTGAAAATGACCCATACTAAAGAACTGACTTCCTAAAAACGGTTCTTTCTAGAAGCTCATTATTTATCCCTTAATTCATACACATTATATCTATACATTTGAATTTTACGTCTTTAGGTTAGTGTTGGTTAGGTGTTGGCTGCTTGTCAAGCTGTGATTTGCATTTTAGTTGCAGAGATATTTTCTGGGGGGTGTTTGGGTGGAGCTGCTGGTTGGGATGAAACCAAATCTGTGGAGCCGAAGACTTCATGTCGCCTATCTTTGTCCATTATGCTGGTGCCATATGTCTGATGTGACAGCAGAAACTTCTGCTGCCGACTGTGGTCAGTTAGGCCTTATTGAATATCTGTACTTATGTTACAATATATTCATCTTTTTGCTTCTTGAACTGATGGACTTTGTTGGTTGTTTGCAGTCGGTGAACAGTTTCTTAGTTGTCTCCTCTTCTTTCTGTGATGGGAGCTGCAGTTGGGATCTCCACAGTAACACAATGAGTCACGTTGTCAGTGGATGTGACATCAGGTGTAACGTCAGGTGTGATGTTGGGTGTCACATCAGGTGTGACGTCAGGTGTGATGTGGGGTGTGGTCGTTGTTTCTGCTGGGGGCGTTCCAGACACATTTGGTCCATCTGTGCTCACTGGGCCTGGTTCCGGGGTGAGATTACTCCCTCCTCCTGTCGTGGTTGTGGTCATGACTGTTGTCGGTTGATCAGTAAATTCCTCACTGGACTCCTCTGAAGACTGACTTTCTGAACTCTCTAAAGATTCGTGTGACTCTGAAGATTCGTGTGACTCTGAAGATTCGCGTGACTCTAAAGATTCCTGTTGCTCTGAAGATTCCTGTGACTGTGAGGAAGAGTCTTCGTAGCTGGAAGATTCATTAGGCTGCCAAGACAGCAAGTCGTGCCTGTCCGGCGATTCCTGTTTCCAGTCATCATCAGAGATGTCAGCATCATAATACCGATGCCGACCAATCTGTGGAGGAAATATCAAATGAAACAGAAGTTAGACTCAGATAAATACAATTGATAATTGTCTGTCTGATTTCCCAGTTTAATATGTGTAGATATCACATTTTTACTGGACGATTCTGCAGCATGTGATTGACATAAAGATTCACAGACACACTAAAACAATCATATGATCTGTAGGCATGTCAGGAATATAATTTTTTGAATGGTGACTTTGAAAGTCTGAAAAAATGGTCATGGTCAAATGCTCATTACATTCAGTGATGTTGAATGTAATGACCATTTGACAGCAAGCCAGCGTTCACAATCAAACGACTGTCAACTTCTGTTGTGTGCTACTGATAGATACTGACCAGAACCCTGTAGCCTATGACCAGTGATGTTTTTTCCCCCTTTTTCAACAAGCACACATGCTGAGGGTTATGTACAATCAGAAATTAAAGACACCGGTCTCTTTACAACATTGAACACCTGCTCATCACCTAAAGACTGACTCGTCTTGTACCCAGCCTCAAATGGTCAGAGCCTGCAGTTTTTGCCACTTCCACGCTAGCTTCAATCAGCCACTTAGAGTCACCAGTTGACCTATGACTTGCATGTCTGTGGACTGTGGGAGGAAGCCAAAGTACCCGAAGAGCACCCATAAAGACACGGGGAGAACATACAAAACTCCACACAGAAAGGCCGGACCAGGATCCTTCTCGCTGTGAGGTGACAATGCTAACCACTGAACCGCCGTGCCACCCTACGGATTAATATATTTAATTAGTAATATATTTTTACCATGTCTAAAGTCTACTTTGCGCGCCACTAGAGGTTACAATGTTAGATCCAATGACAGGAATGTCTTAGCTAAAACAAACTCTGATACTTATAATTTAGCAATTTTTCTAGTGCAGTGATGGTGAGCAGTAATGGGATAAAAAACTTTAAAGTAAAGGTCCTGTGATCATTAAAATCAAAAAGTATAGCAGGTATGCAATCAACAACATAAATTATCCCAACATGCCTGATACAATATAAGAAATGCAGACGATTTAAACCAGAATACCTGAAATAGAATCTGCAGCTGTGAGAGTCACCACAACAAAACAACAGCAGAAAACAAGAGAAAGAGCAGTGAAGGAGGAGGATAAGGGAAGATTCATATGTAGGTTTGTGGTCGGCTTACCGGCTTAGCGGAGGCTGTTGTAAGAAGGACGATGACGACAGCGGTTGTCAGTAGCTCCATCTCTGATTGGTTCTTGTCTGCGAAGGAGGGAAGCCACAAACAAAAACACAGTCACTTACGCACAGCCAGAAGCAAGACGGCTGTCAGAGGCTGGGAGTAATAACACTGAAGAATTACAATGAAACAGTTAATGTAATTGAAATAAAAGCTTTTGTGTTTTCTATATATTCACATACTGTGTGAGAAGTCGCTCATGAACCTAAAAGGCATCATAAGACACATTAAAACAAAAACAGTTTAAATTAAAATATCTAATAAATTTTTAAAAACTTACCTGTTTACTGTAGAAACAGATCTGTCCACTACTTCTTTCTGACTTCTTTTAAATCCTCCACAGAATCAGTGGGTCTCTGGGCAGCTGTGGTTACTCTGTGTCGGTGCAGAAAGTTGTCTGACCTCCATGCAGGGCCAGCTGCTCATATATGCTGCCCAGATAGAGAGGCTGGGCTTGGCAGGGCTGTGACAGGCAGGCGACCAGTGGGGAGGATTGGGCAAGACTGGGTTGCCCGGTCTCCAGCAGGGAGTAGGGTGGGGATGTGGGGGGGGCAGGACAGGAAGTTTACCACACGTTTACACCCACGTGCTGAATCAGAGTTATTTATTTTGTCTCATGAGTTATGGATTTTTTTTGGCAAATGCACAGATATTTTAAGATGCAGCAACACACCGGTTGTCTTTAATTTGTCTAGGGGAACACACCTATGCGGTGGATGAAATAGTAACAACTGAAGTACAATCTAATAACATGTTCCTGCAACAAACACCACCTTTGTGTATCTTAGCATCTCAGACAGTTGTTGATTCAGCTCATAATAATTTGTCTAATCTGTAAAATACTGTGTATAATCACTCGGCATCAACTTGTCCCAGCGGATGTGTGATGTTTACACTAAATGATATATTGAACCCCAAGACTCTGGGATCTCCACAAGAATTTCATATCATTTTCTCTGGATTTGAACAACGTCTGGCCGCACAGCACGAGCGTGCTATTAAGGGTAAACCCTGCGAAAACAAAGCTGTGGTGGCGGGGATGGTGGATGGCAACACATTCTCACTCCCAAATCGTTAAATATGGCAGCTTGGTCAGTCGTCCTACGCTTCAGACTATGATGCTGTAGGTAACACTCCATCATGTGCAGGGCTCTGCTGTCAAAACAATAAATATGCAACGTCTGTTTAGACTTTAAAAAAATAAAGCTTGTTTACAAATATTTCACATTTCATGAGTGTTTAAACTGCCTCAGTTTAGTTAGATAGATCATAGCATAGCATAATTGACTTTTATTTTCACATGGGAGACAAACAACAGTCTCCTGAGGTCTCGTTCTGTGAGCCAGAGCTCATTTAGGACGGACTGAGGTGAAGTGGAAAACTGTCCTGTGGTCAGGCGATTCAAAATTTGAAATTCTGTTTGGACATCATGGACACCACGTCCTCCAGGGTAAAAAGGAGGGGGAACATCCAGCTTGTTTTCAGTGCACAGTTCAAAAGCCAGCATCCGTGATGGTATGGGGGTGTGTTAGTGCACATGGCATGATGGGCTCTTCATACTTCATCCCCTGACATCAAATCGTCAAAACATCACGTTGCTATATTTGATGATTTGGGGTGAAAATGGGATGTGGATTGACATAGAGCACCTCTTATTTAAAATAATAGGCTAATGATTGCAGTTGCTGTTCCAATGTAACTGCAATATGTTCCAAACATTACCATAATGGGCAATGTGCAGATATTGTAGAAAGAAAGAATTTTAATCGTCTTGTGTCACGATAGGCTTGACGCTTCTTGATGACACTCTGTGTTGAAGCTGAGCTGAAGTTTGACGTGGCGATAGGACAACGTGACTGAAAAATGAAGTCGGAAGTCTGAATGAGGTAATAGGGACATGATCCAACATACAAACTGACTCTGGGGAGTGCTGAATAGTGGAATGTTACAGTAGAGTCAGAGCGGGCAAACACTTTGATCATACCTGTGTGTGTGTGTGACACCACCGTGTTACTTCATCACCCCCAAACTTCCCCCTCTTCTCGTCCGCTCTGTTCTCACGGAAATCACACAATCACCTCAGGATGAATCATAAACAAAATGAATCATAAAAGGTTTCTAATGAGACGTTTAAGGACCCAGGAGCACAACAAACAATTCTAGGAAAATGTGAAACCCACTCAGAACCACATGTAACACTGACAGACAAACATTAATGTGGTTTTGTCTTTTTTTGAATCAAACAATAGTACAACAAGCCCACTATCCACATAAACTCTGATAAATTAGCAAACCCTTAACCCTAGTCATTGCTAGAGCTAAAATGATTATTCTGTTAATATATTAAGATTTAGCAGGCTGTATTTACAGAATGTGGCAGAAATATAAAATAATCCATAACTGTGTTTTTTTTTGTTTTTTTTCCTGGAGTAGCCCAGCCTTTTGCATTTTGGATAAGGTGGAGCGGGCAAATTGCAGTCAGCAGCTACACCACTAGAAGCCACCAAATCCTACACACTGGTCCTTTAATCCTCTACATAATGTCAGAAACATGCCAAACATTCTTCATTGCAACTTTAAATTGATAGAGATTGTTTGGTTTGCTGCTTTAACCTGAAGTGATGATGTCATTTCTGGTTTTAAGTGGATGTCTTGGTAACTATTGGATGGATTGCTCTGAAGTTTGGCCCTAGTTGATGAATCCTTTTCTGAATTTTCATCCAGTGCAGGTCTAAGTTATTTTTTTTGCTGTGAAATATCTACTTAATATGTACTTAATGGATTGGCACAAAAACTATACAGACATTCATAGTTCCCAGAGGATGAATCCCAATGACTTTTGTGATCCCCTGATTTTCCTTCCTTACCCACCATGAGGTTGATGTGATTGGATATATAATTGGATTACTGTGAAATGTGGTTGCCCCCTCAGGATGAATTGTATTAAGTTTAGCGATCTTCTAACTTTTCATCTAGCACCATCATCCAGTTAAATTGAATGCTTTGGTTTATGATGAAGTACCTGAAAAACTAACACTCCCATTAGCCTCAGCTAAACTTCACTTTGTGTTTAGTGCTATTTATCATGCTAAGATGCGTGTCTATACCTGCTGAACGTAACCGCTGTGAAACAATCAGGAAATAACTTTTCATTTCTCTGATTAACAGCTTTATCGAAATGATGAAATAAACAAAGTGAGAACACACACACAGGTAGATTATCAGAGTTTAGTCCGTGAGTCCACCTGGATAATCTCTGCTTCCTGATGCATGCTGTCTGATGTCAGACAGCCCACCTTGCGCCACTGAAAACACTCGTCGACACATTTTACAGTTTGCCTTGTAATCAACTCCACTGACGCTGTCCAGCCAAGGATGTGCCTCTTCCCACTCACGTCTGTATTTTTGAGGACGTGGTGGAGTATCGGGTGTAGTGGACATTTTTAAAAGGCGCGGGTTTTGTGAGTAGCGCCGGTGTGTGTTGTCTGTCTCTAGGCAACTGTGACAGCACCACATGCAGGCAGCCAGGCACAGACACAGAGAGGATCGGAGCCGGGCTCTTGATCATTATTGTTAGATTTAATGTTGATGTGTGTGTGACAGACATGTGTATTGTACATTTATTGAAATACGGAACAAATCGCGTCCCAAACATTTAAGAGGACAACATTAGAAAGGACTGACCTTTCTGGACTACAGAACAAAGGAAACCAAATAGAGTTTTTACCTTTTCCCCAAAAAATGGGACAAATTTTGTCCCGGGAGAGATTTTTTTTTCCCCCTGGGACAGCTAATGAAAAAAGAGAACAATTCTGGGAAAAACGGGACGGGTGGCAACACTAACAGTCTCACAGGGCTGCTAGCATTGCTGTTGACTCTTAACTACATTCACAGTTTACAGGCCAGATGATAAACTCAATTCCAGGATGCCTGGCATCAGATATATTAGTGTGCTACAAATGTCGACACAATGTCAAAGCTATTAAGCTGCATTGAGAAATTAAAAAAAGTGCAATCAAAACACACTGCTTGTCTCCAACAGCATGACACATAAAACCACTTCCTACTGTAAACACACTGTCACTCAGGGATCATATGTAAACGTTTTATAAATTCAGCAACTCTCTTCTGAGTCAGAGTCAAAAATACCATAACGCTGAAAGCCGCCTTAACCACATTAGTTATATTTTATCCTGAGGGAAAATCCTGACCCTGACCCTAGTTATTACTGTCATCCAACCACAGTCTACAGGAAGTGCTCATTTGTTTGTATGTTAACTGAAGTCTAGGCAAGTAAACTATCTTGTGGAAGTTGGATAGCTAATACAGTAACACCAAACTGTTGGTTTGTTAAATTATGAAAAAAAAACATTCTCTGAACAACATCACAATAGAAAGTTTGATGATTTGTAGGAGTAGACCATAAAAATCTCCCTCCTCTGCCTCCGTCACCTAGTTTGCCCTGCGATACTTTATGGTCAATTTTTTACATTGTAAACACTGAAGACATCAAAACTATGAAAGAACACATATAGAATTATGTGGTAAACAGAAAAGTGTAAACAAAGCAAAATATGTTTTATATTTTAAATTCTTTATATTAGGCATCTTTTGTTTTGATGAAGGCTTTGCACACTCACAGCCTTATCGCATTCAGCTTTATGAGGTAGTTACCTGTAGTAACAGGTAGTTTTCCAGCAGTCGTGAAGGACTTCTCATATATGCTGACCTCTTCTTGGCTGCTTTTACTAAACTCTTTGGTCCAACTCATTCCAAACAATTGCAATTGGGTTTAGATCGGGTGATTGTGGAGGCCATGTCATCTGATGCAGCACCCCATCACTCTCCTCCTTGGCAAAATAGGTCTTCCATAGACTGGAGATGTGTTTTAGGTTGTCTGGTTTAAAAACAAATTATACTCAAATTATACACTCAGTGCAAACCAGATGGGTTGCCATGTTGCTGTAAAATGTTATGGCAGCCAGGCTAGAACTTGCCTTGAATTTAAAAAGAAAATACCAACACTGTCACCAGCAAAGCACCCCCAGATCGTCACACCTCCTCCTTCATGCTTCAAGGTGGGAACCACACATGCAGATACCATCCATTCACCTTCTCTGTGTCTCACAAAGACAAAGCAGTTGAAACCAGAAATCTCATATTTGGACTTATCAGACCAAAGTAAAGATTTATACTGGTCTAACGCCTTCCTTGTTTTTCTTGTCCCAAGCAGTTCTCTTCCTCCACCAATTAACTTTTGACATGATACAACTGTTATATACATATACATACACACTGTACATATACTTAAAAAGAAGTTAAAACATTAAAATATATAAAACACCACTGCAAGGCAGAAGAGATGGATGACAGACTTTGTGAGCAACATAGACAGAATTTTCATCAGCATATGGACTCTAATACAGTGTTGTTACTTTTGTGAATAAAGTCCGACAATAAAAACATGCTCTGACGATAAATAATACCTGAACCTGAAAACTGAACTGACACATTAGACATTCCTATCAGCATTAGTAATTATGATGGTGACTGAAAACTAGTGACTCATGCCAACCAGTTCAGTCCAGTCATGGGACTGGCAGACAGCGTTGCAAGAGTAACAACATTTGCAACAAGATTTTACTTGATTTGAATATTAATGGAAAATCACCAAGATGTTGTGCTATTCTTTTTATTTTTATCATATAGAGAGTATAATAAACCAGCATCTACCAGTCACCCATATATTTGATCACCCAGTTGCACACACAGCCCCGCTCCACCGACGTATCAGCTGCTTCGCCCAAGATGCATTTGAAGCGGCGTGTCTGTGGCGTAGCATCTCAGTCTGATCGGCTCCTAACTGTTGATTCTGATCATTTCATTGGAAAAGAAAATCAGTGTTCCTGCAGCCACACTGGACCTGCCACAGTAAATGCACATTTCAGAGCTACCCAGAAATCGACCAAGTGACCAAGGATATGATAACTTCTAATGGCCAACGCCACATATTTTCAGCTTTAAAACAGCACTATGGAGACCTACAGGTGACGTCACTTAGGCTCTGGCCATTCTTTATACTGTCATTTTCCTAATATATAAAGTCTACACGTCTCCTACCAATTAGATTCATATGTAAGGTTATTTTAATCTCTGCAAATACTGCTGCAAATAGAAAGAGAATAATGATGCACAGACCTTGTGCTTTGGACACTGTGCAGGATACCCCATCATTGTTTGTCCAATTTTGGATGTTCAGTACTTTAAGACTTTTGTACAAGAACATCTTGTACTGTTTGTCACAGTTCCCACAGTATCCACTTGTAGCAACTATGGCATGGTTAAGGTCTGGCAAATAATTAAACAGTAAAGATTGCGTTCTTGGTAAAATATTTGAAAAGTCAATGCTGTTTGCAGTTTTTGCGTGACAAAAGACCCCAGATGTTAAAGTCACAGATTTACCTAATCCATTTACACGTATTTGTTGTTTAGGCGGTGGACAATACCTCTTTCTACAATACAACATAGTTTAATTTCAATTGAGCACATTTCTGAGTCATGTTCATCTAAATTAGCCCAGAATTCCTCTGTTTTCGTCTTCTGGGATTCTGGGTGAAGCATGAAAGAAACTCTGTCAGGACTTGCAGAGAAATACCAAAAAGAAGAGAGTACAAAACATGAATTGAAATGTGGCTTATTACTTCATTAAGTGTAATTAGTGGTCTGACTCTGTGTCTAAGTGATGTACCGAGCTGTTTCTTTAACTTTGAGTTTTATTACTTTTAATATTTCACAAGACTTTTCAATAGAGTGAAGAAAAGAACAAGATCCTGTGAAATAATACATCAGCATTCATTTTCCGGTGATAAGACAATGTGAACCTTTTCTAATAGAGGCACCGAAGACAAGAATGGTGGAACTGATGAAAACTGCCACTGTAGATATTTCTAACGATCATAAATATGAATGGGCTGCTAATGATTTTCATTTGTAAGCCTGATAACATGTTTGGCTTGTTCCCGTTTCTCATTCTACATGAAAAGTACTGCTATAAATGTAGGGCAGCTCTTTCGGTAGCAGGGCAGTACATAATGTGTATGAGCATTACGTTTATAAGAAGTAACACTGATTACTGTACTTAGCTGTGTGTCATTACTACCTACTTGTCCAGTGTCAAGAATGTCAGCTACAGACTTACTAAATTGATGCACAGCTGTTCTGTACACGTACATCCTGATAGTTCAATTCTATTTTAATTTTTATGAGTCTGACAAACTGGTTTCTTGGTAATTTTACAGAAGGGAATGAATCAATATGCTGTTTCTTCTAAAGTGCTAAAGTGTGTTATACTATTTCAGTGATTTTCTGTGTTGTGACATTTGTTTTTTTTATATTCATTTCTACAGATAAATGTTGAGACACAAAAGTCAAATGTGAATAATCCTGTCTATAATGATTCTGACATCATTCAACTGGGTTTTCAGGCTTCCCACGCATCCTGGAAAACCTCGAAAACAGCTGACCAATGACCATTTCCAGTCATGGAAACCACAGAAAAAGACAAAGTTCAATGTCCTGGATTTTGTATCACTAGTATAGAGGCCGAGGTATGTTGTAATAAACCCGAAGAGTCAGTGGTAATTAATAAACCTAGCAAACTGAACTCTGAACTGTTCCGATTCGTCAGCAGGAAAAATTGTAGGCAACTGTTTGTGTTAGATGTGTTATATACTGTTAATATAGTGTAATTCTTTAGAAAACAAGGCTTCAGGTTATACATTTTTATTTACGTAGCACTTGATAAGAATAGAGGTTTCATCTTCAACGTCGTCTTTCAAGTTGCACAATCATACCGTCACTTGCTGCCTTCGGTGAGGGTCCTAATGTTAAATCAAGAAATGTACTTGTACTTAGACTCAGAGAAACCACATGCTCTTTGTGCTGCCTCCACAGCTAAACGAAACTTAGGTGGCACCAAGACATCTTGTAACATCTTGTGGTCAATGGACTTGGCAGCAAGTACAAACCTCCCCAACGCCCTCATCTAACCCGAGCATCTTTTTCGTTTGTGTTTCTCCAGCAGTCTGTCACCAGATTTGTTATTTTAAGGGAAACTTTACCAACCATTCTGCTAACGATGTTTGAGAACCTTTTGCGATGACTGTCTTCTGTATTGAAGAAGAGATGAAGCAGCAGTTTGAACTCTTCTTTTATTTTGTTTTTTGTCTCCATAATTCAGCTTTTAAGTAGAAATCGGTAACACATGCATGCATTGTTTTGATGTCTGTTTGTAGGTAACAATTCCACCCTGTCCCTTTTTCAACATTTTAGTGTTATGAAAGTAATATCCCCTTCAGCCTACATAGAGCCTGTAATATTTGTCAGTGTTTATTTGATGTTGGTGGAAGATAAACTGCTAGGGTCACATCTTTTTCAGCGCTTTTAGATGCAGTGCCATTTTGACTCTGTGGTCTTCTGCAGTACACACAGTAATGTCTCCTGTCTCACTTTTATTTTTCTCACCTGAGGCTACTGTAATTTGTGATTGACCTTTCTTGAATTTTAACGTTGTGTTAACTCTCTGACAATTGTTTTCATCGTCTGAGGAATTTGAGGATGATGGGATATATATACTCTAAGGATCATGACTGGATTCTGATGGAGAATCAGCAGCAGCAAAGATTCCCTTAGAGGAATAAAGAGAGCAAAATATACCTGATTAATTTTACACAACCAAACCTAAAACTACTTGCTCAAAAGTACATTAACTTACAGACCAAATGTGGAAATGAAATGTCCTCACATCAGATTTCGGTCCACACAAGCACAGTTAGTGCTGTGTGTTGCAGCTTGTATGTAACAAACCCTGGTGTGTAGTGACATCTGCTGGTAATAAAAGTCATGTACAACTTCACGGGGTTGACAAATGAAATATTTTACATTTCCAAAATCAAAATCAAAATTTGCCCTAAATGCTGATTTTTGGAACCAAACATGGAATACCAATTTAAGCATGAGTAGAAATATTATTGAACTGATTCAATACTCATCCACACAGGAAACATTTAACTAATTCCTGCTTAAAATTAAGTTATGATATATGATCATTACACACTAGAGACACTATAGATGAATTTTATTATGCTATTTGGTTATTCATATTCATGCTTCATGTTTGGCAAGATTGTACAGATGAATGATCTTCTATGTTTTGACATTCATGCACACAGTGGATAATCTATGAACAGGAACCATTCCAAGCAAACTGACAAAAATCACCCTTATTGCCCTAATGACAAGAAAGTAGTCACTATGAACTCAAAATGTAAAAAGAAAACAACAAAAGAAGCCGGTGCAGGCTGCAGCTTTCTCCAGTTAAACATCAGCTGTAAGTAATTAAATCCATATGTAACTTGAAAACTCAGCTGTCGTCTGGTTAAAGAGCGACCTTAAATACGTCTTCTCTCCACCGGATCTTGCCAGTTTCAGGAGTTGCAGTTTCCCAGTTAAACTTTTATCCATTTCAAATCAATAGTTAAGATTTTTGAACCAGGACATTCAGTATGTGGATCAAGTGAAACATAAAGCCACAGCTGTACAGCTGTTTCAGTGTGCCTGACACACATCTAAACAACTTTTAGCAAGTATAAGTATCACATCGGTAAATCACTAATCAAACATATAATCAATAATTGAGACTGTAAATCACCATTACAAAGACAGGCAGCTAGTCAAGTGAACTGTCAGGACAGGTATGAGTGTGTTCTAAGGCGGTCACGGGTTGCTGTCAGAACTTCTGATTAGTGAACAGATCACCAGAAAAGTTTCAGTTCATTAACAAAAAATCCCCAAAGGTGTTCTACAGTTCTGTCTTTTTAGTTGCCACCACACGTGGTTAAATTTGACTGGACACAAGTGAGGTTACGGTGGTTTGCTTGCTAAACAGACGTTAACACTTAACACGATAAAACAGCCACCAACCAACTGTTGTCAACGTAGCTCTAAAATCTCTCCAAGGTTCTTGTTTTGTTTCTCTGTCATTTGTCTCCCTTTATATATTTTATAGCTTCCCCACAGTGCAGTTTGCTGTTCATCAAACAGGTCATGAAGCTTCAGTAAGGCAGAAAGTGAAACCTGCAACTTGGTTTTCTATGTAAATGTAACTGAACAGTTTCCGTTCTGTTAGTGGACCCAAGTGTCTGTTTGTGGGCAAATGTACTGTGTGTGTGTGTGTGTGTAGATGTGTGTGGTTTTAAGTGTATCAGACAGTTCAGTTCAGTCTGTCATCAGTTTTCCCTTCACTAATGCTGCAGTTGCCACTGATACATTTTTCAGTTTATATATATTTTTTTCAATTTATATTTAAATTCCCACTTTGTTTCTTACTCAAGATTAGCAAATTAGATGGCAGTCTGTCTTTGTCATTCCACCACTGCAATATCTCAACTACTATTGGATAGAGTACCATGAAATGTAGTACAGAACCATGGTGCCATCAGGATGAATGGTGATCACCTGACTTTTCCTGTAGCTCAAACCAGCCGGTCAAAATGTTTATTTGTACAATACCACGGTTTATCACTAAATACCTGCAAAACGAATTATACTTTAGTACTTTAGTACACATAGTACTTGTGGTTAGTCCTAATTAGCAAATATAAACATGACGATGAAATGGCTCTAGACTCTTATTCATGTTCAAATCCATATGAACGTGTCAAAATCTGTCAGACTGTGCCAGTCTCTCATGACAATACAACATATCATCATATGTTTACAATATTGCTGTTGTCTGTTGACATTTATGCTGATATACATGAGCAACAAACAGCTGACTTTGGCAGAGTGAAGTGATTCGATACGTGTAATTAACCTTCAGAGGAAAAAAAAGGCGCTACATTACACAACTAACACCTCACCCTTCATCATTTTATAACTGCATGGACTGCAACATGAGTGGTGAAGGCATGTGATCCAGTTCAGATGACAATGATGATACGGTCTGTGGTGTTGAATCATCACATTGTATGTTCATTTAGGGATGATGCAGAGCAGCATGTTGCAATAAGTGAAAAAAGAGAAAACCTTGAGTGTTTTTTAACTCTTTTAATATCATAACTAATCCTTATTGAGAGAACATGAATATTATCCTGATATAACAGTTTGTGTCAGTTTGTGTGTTAAATAGTGAATGTCTGCAGCGTGTAAGCCACCCCTCTTTTGTGTTTTTAGTTCATGTAGTTAGCCTGTGGTTTCAAACAGTTCTGAGTGAAGAATAAGAGAGGAAGAGGCTTCTTCCTGTTTCTCAAAGTCTAACAGTCTCTGTATGAGGCCAGTGAATGCGCTAAAAAAACACATCTGATTATTCACTGTACTTCAGACATAATGTGCAGTATGTACTGTGAGCATCACTGTGAGTGTAGCAGTCACTCTTAAGGACAGTATTTGTTACATAATTTGTCGCATAGTAATTTTCAAAGTAAAAGTCCTTGTGCAGTATATAATTTTGGAGTTCTTCTGTCCAGATGTTTCTAATGTAAAAAATGGTCCCGCCCATCCCTCAGTGTAATTATAAAGAAGCACATATACACACATATACACACACACTGCTTAGAGTATTTAGGGCCTGATAATAACAGTGCAGCACAAGAATCTGCTCCCTCTATTATTACCACTGCTGCCCAGTAATGACGACTAACACAGAGGTGATGTACCAGTGGTACGTTGGAGGTACTTGTATCTACTTGATGTAGCTACAGTAAGTAAATAAGGATGTATATTTGTTATAATTTTATTACTTATAATCAGAAACTTGTGAGTTTAGAACTTTGCAACAACTAAACATCAAGCAAGGTCAACAACATAAGACATAAGCCAGCTAATATTACTGACTAGTCCAACAGCAGTCAGCCCAGCTCGGCGTCTGTCTTTCAGCCTTTTATTTCACCAAGCTCTCGCCAACGACTAAAAGTCAGTCCCAGATTTACTCTTGTCTGGCTTCTTGCTCGCTCACTTTCTCCTTTTCTCTTCCTAGCTTCCTCCGTCAATGTCCTCTTCGGTATCCTTGCCTCTGTCATTATATCCATACAGGCTGCTGAGCCTGAATTTCCCGCTTGCCCAGCTCAAGATCTGGTACTGAACACTGGTTCAGCTTCCTGTCTGCATCCCCCTTGCCCCGGGTCTGAAAACCTCCTCCTCCCAGTGGTCAGCCCGGCTAACAAACTGAGCTAACAGCAGCTACAGCTGGCAGTAGTTTACTGTCCATCAGGAAACTCTGGAGCAGCCAAAGGACATTAGAGGAAAAAACAGAAAACATTTTCTCCAGAAATTGAATACCTCTCTCAGGTAATCGTACCCGGAACACAAAGTTACACAGCACAAGAACAGGCGTGCTGGGTGCAATCATTCACCTGATTACCAGCAGTGTATCATCAAAATTTGTTATTTTATGATAGAAAAATTACACAAAAGAAGTTGCTTTTTGCATTTGCTTTTTTCAATAAATTAGAACCAGGTTTATTGCCAAGTAGGTTTTCACATACAAGGAACATGTCTTGGTGTTTCTGGTGCATAACACAACAAACATTAAGTAAAAAATCAAAAGTCAAAATATCCAAATTTTCAGATTTCAGCTTCTCAGATATGAATATGTTCTGCGCCTCTGTGGGCTTTGGACAGAACAAGATAATTGAGGGTGTCACCTTGGGTTTTTGGAAACAGTGATCAGCATTAAAGTTTTATTTTGATCTTGCAATGCATTGAATGGTCACCTTATTAGAATTCAGACGGAGACGGAGTTAAACTGCAACACAGGTTAGGAAAGAGATGAACAGGTGACACTTCTGCACACTGCTGAGGTTAATAATTAATGACAGCCCTGTTACAGTACAGTGTTATAGTAGCATGCAACCATGAATGTTTAGTTGCTTTTAATATATATTATGCTTTTAATAATATTAACTAAATTACAAGACCAGTTGACAATTTAAGATTCTCGGTGGAGATGAAGAAAAAAGATGGTAGGTTGGATAAAAACACGAGGAAGCTGCTGTGGGGTGAAGAAGGAACAGAGAAGAGGAGCGTGGGCAGGAATAGGAGGTTTAATGGAGAAGGGTCTGAGGAAGAGGAAGAATTGGAAACAGATAGGATGGGAGGGCAGCGATGACAGGACCGTGATTAAAGCTCCCACTAATAAATGCTCTGCAGCCCATTGAGAAGCAGAGATGAAGACATTGTGCTGAACCTCAGCATCCATGTGTGTTTTACACACACGCTGTGTTGTCATACCATTTTATTTGTTTCACATGTTCGGCTTTCATGCTTTTGTATATATACTCTGAAATTGTAGTCTTTTATTTACCATGCTAGTGGCAATGCTGGCTAATACAAATGCTGTCCTGTCAACAGTCAACAGTCCAAAACCCAAAGATTTCATTTGCAAATTTCTAAAACAAACACAAGCAACAAATCTGCACATTTTAGAAGCTGGAAATGGAGATTGTGTGAAACAGAAATTACCAAAATAAAAGCAGATAATCCCATCAGGAACTTTAATGTGGGATAGATTATATGACAATCCATCCAACAGTTGATGAGAAATGTCATTAAAAACAACAAATGTCACCCCCATGATGACACGAAAGAAAAAGTCAGGATCACAACATTCAGTAGGGTTCATCCTCTTGGCACCATGCATGTCTATACATCACTTCATGTCCACACATCCATTTTTGTTGACATATTTCTGTCTGGACCAAAGCTCTGTGCCAATATATATCATATGCCCGCCGAAGGCACCATAAAGTATCTCTCCGAGTTTCTGCTATTCAGTATTATACAGTATTCTTTTATTCAGTTCAGTACAATCATTTAAAACAATAAAATTTTGTCAAAAGCATCACAACTGCCGTTACTCTTCACCTGAATGCAAACAAACAATACGACATCAAATACTGAAGGGGTGAAAATCACAATCAGAAATGCAGCAAAATCACACTAAAATTTCACATTAATAACATTCAATAATAATAATAAAAAAACTCACTCATAAATAGCAGTTGATGTTGATCAGATGTGAGAGAGATGCAGTTTGCTGGCCCAGCATTTTATTAAAGACGCTATGGTAATGTTTTACTAAGAACTCCAGTTTCATGATAAAATGATTGATGCAAAGAAATGGATTTTTTGTTTCCTCCACGGGGAGGTCAAAGGTCAGGCTCAGCAGCAGATCAGTGCATGGAGCAGGAGGGGAGTCAGTGTTTTGCTCAAGGACACTTCAGCAGGATGGACACAAGGGGCTTGAACCATGGCTCTACCTGTTAAAGGCAGTCTCTCTGCATCTGCACTCATTGTTCAGTTTGTATATGAAAACAATTCAGATTAATATTCAGTGACTGCATGTGAAAATGAATGAATGAAACCTCAGACATTTCCCTCAAATTAGTCACCCCTCTGGGTTCGTCTTAGTTGCTAACGCTAACTGGTGTTACCTAAACGCTCTCTACTTCACTGCTCGTAAAAGAAATAAAGCAAGCATTAGCTGTTAGCACTAGCGTTAGCACTATTTCCATTTCCTCTTCACCTCCTCCTAAACCTTAAGTCAAATGTTGTTGCTTTTTTTCTTTTGTTACGATAAAGTCAGTTGGTTGAGTTCATATAATTCACTCCATTTTGTACATATCAAACAGAAAACTTACAAATATCTGTGAGATCCATTATGCCACGTTTGTCTTCACTGTGATTTAACCTGTGACCTCTCAGATGTGGTAATATAATTATGCGTTACGTATCCATGCAGTGTCTTTGCTTGAAAATCTACCTGAGTAAAAACTGCAGTTTTACGTCCTGAGGCTACTTGAGCTACGATCAATAGAAACGTCACAATTATTTAGCATTTTGCAATTGGAGCGCCATTAAACTGAATGTCACTGTTGTTCCAAAGTGTGACCGTACTAAACTCTTTGTGCAAGACTATAAATACACTCTGATCAGAATGTCTCCTTCTGCAGACTGAGGCCTTCGAGGGTTTAGGGGATTCAAGGGTCGTACATGGGGTTGTTGAAGTTTCCTAAACTGCTGTGTTCGTCCAGAAGACGTCCGTAAGTTGCACGTCTGGAATGGAGAGGAAACATAGAGATGAAGTCAAGTGGAGAAAGGGGAAAGAATTATGACACTAATCACTCTAATGTGTTCACTAACAAAGATCAGCGGTCTACTATACAAAGAATAATGAGAAATAAAGATACCTAAACACTGAACCCTGAAATAATCTGACAGAAATCTGAGCGACAAGTAGTTAAATGTAACTTGACAAATAAAACTAAAACTGCACTGAAAAAAAAATATGTATTGTAATTTAGATGGACTATGCCTTTAAAGGATAGAGCCGTACGTCACTCACTGTACTCAGTGAGGGTACGAGCAGGAACATGTTTGTTATTGCTGTGTTGCATGACTAAATGTCATCACTTGAGCTTTAGTATATTGACTGTAGCATGTTGATGTACTTTGTAGGAGATTTGTTTGAGCTCTGGACTCACCGGATCCTGTAATAGTACAGTGCACCTAGCACGAGGATGACGGTTATGATGAACATACAAACAATGGCTACAATGCTTCCTGGAGAGAGAGAGAGAAAGAGAAAGAGAGAAAATTAGTATGAAAATATACACTGTTAGTCAGAAAATATGTTTTAGAACTACAACAGAGCAATGATCTGTTTAAAGTGTATTTCTTTCTTCCTAATGACCTTTCTGATGTTTGCACAATAATTCATAATTTGACCCATATTCAGCTTGCTTATCGCCAGTGTTGGGCAAGTTACTTGAAAGTGTATTCAATCACTCATTACATGTATTCATAGAGCCATTTCATGAGCAAACATCAGACAAACACTCAAAACATGCCCAAAACTTCTTAGAATCATGCTTTGATTGTAATAAAAAAAAAAAAAAAAAAAAAAAAAAAGGTTCAACTTAATATTTTAGGTTTTATAAATGGTTCTGCCATCCAGTGGTTTCATGAGGTTGCAAGTCATGCCATCTAAACACTCCTCGTAAGTCCATGATTTGACCAGCACATGTAGCATGACTGGCCTCAATTGATTATACTTATCTACTGTACAGTGAGCTACTGACTTAAATCTTCTACTGGTAAATCGCTAACTTCGTAACAGGTATAACAAACCATTGGGCTTAAGTATTAACTTGTAAGCTTGTAAGTAACTTGTGGGGAAACTGAATCAAACACCATGCTGAAGATCTATTTGAATGTTTCTGTGAGATGGTGCCAGACCAGGAAACCGATTTCACACTCTTTTTACCGGAGGCACCTTGCTCTAAGGTCAACGTTTAAATCACTTGGCTTACAGTCCACCAAGTAATGGATAACAGTATTTATTATGGGACCATATTTTGAACAACAAAGGACCTGCTAATTTTTTATCTGCTAATTGTAGATTATCAATCTTCAACTCATCATGGAACAAAGTTGATCTTTGAACTCATGTGGGCCATCAAGTGGGCTTTTCAAACACAGCAACAATGCTTACATGTTCATGTTTAGCAGGTGTAAGCAAGTGTTCACCATTTTATTTTTACACGTTACCATACTAACGTTTGCTAATTATCACTAAACACAACTAACTATACTATAACTGAGGCTGATGGGAATGTTGTCTGTTCTGCAGGTATTTGAGCATAAACCAAAGTAATAGACAAATTAAAAGTGCGAACTGATTATGGTGCTAGATGAAAAGTGAAGCGTTGAACAAAATATCACAATCACACTAAAGGAACATGGATTTGAGTTGCAAATCTAATGGAAACCCAGCCAGTGGTTGTTGAAACATTTCACTAAAAACCAAAAATGTCAACCTCATGGTGACACTAGAGGAAAACACCAAGTCATTAGGATATCATCTGAACTATGAATGTCCACAAAATTTCACGGCAATCCATCTTGTAACTTCTTGAGATATTTTGGTCTTAACCAGAATGATGGACGCCATGCCACTATTATAAAAAATTAAGGGATGCAAAAATGAAATGAAAAATTAGCTAAACTTCAGTCACAATGAAATTATTTGTTTAAGGTTGGAGAAGTCGCTGTTTTACTGAATAAACAAATCTACTTCAAGAGTGTGATTAAACACTGGAGGCGGCTTATCTGAAAATGTAGTATTCTTCAATGTAGACTTTCCAGAAACCAAAAACACCAGTGACCTGACCAGCAAAGTCCAGCACCTTTCTACTTTTTACTGCAGGAACTCTTCCAGAAACCTTTCAAGGAATTCAGGCACTGCATTTCAATATTGAGTTCCAGGTCTTGTACAAGTCCCTGTTTGAGGTTGGGTACTGCCCATGGACCAGAAACCATTGCTGTTTATACTGTTATCAGTCTAATTTGCCTAGGCCCCATGGTTTTTCAGACTTGATGGGAAAGCAAACATGAAGTGTATAACTGCAGAGAAATCATTCAAGATTTAATTCCTGAGACTAAATGGTCAAAGGGGGCATTGGGTGACTCATAGTACTTAACACTTTCAATGAGAGACCTAGCCTAGAAGAAGTCAAGTTCAAGAACCACCGCCCTGAGGGATGCCATAAAAGTTCTGCGTCATATGTATTATCAGATATAATGGTAACTGATGACGGGAAGGAGGTTCTTTTCACAGTTGCTGCATATGAGGGACAGAGTTCAAACCTGGAGTTGTTGGGGCTGTAGTGCCCTGCTAAAGAGCACTTAAACCAGGCAAACACGTAGACTAGTAAAAGAAGTAGAAGTATAGATGTAAGGAGCTGTAAGACTTGCTTAACTTGTCTTTGCAAAGGTTATGGTAAAACGATAAAACTGAGATTCGCTGAAAAAAGTGAAATAGTTTCTGCTCTGTATGGAGCTCATGTATTTTCCTTGCGAGTGTTGTGTCTGTGAGGCATAACAAGTCTGTGGTGTGATTGTGCTGCCACAATGAATGACATGGTGAGAATGACTGGATGTCATATAAAAAAAACAGGTCAGTGGCTGAACAGTTTTGTCAATGATAGATTGAACAGGACGGCAGACTGCCTTTTGTTCAAACAGCTGCTGTTTTCACTCATTCCGCTAGTAAAGAGTCACCTGCAAAGTAAACAAGGAAGCGTGAGAGGAAACTGTTCGGGTCACATATTAACTACAGATTTATGGTGTTTAAGGAGGTCATAGATAAGGAGGAACAGAGTCTGATGCATTAACTATGCAGGAGTACATTTCCCCCTTCAATCAGAGAGGTGTGATGACCTGCTTCTCTGTTAGACATTGTATGTTTGACACATCAGGTTTACATCATAAACAAATGGTTTTGTGAGATAACCTGCAATTTCCCAGCAATCTGTTTTGACTGTGCGTTCATAAAAAAAGTTAACAAGTAACTGGCACATCAGAGGGCATCTTATAATCTCTAATATTCCAGAACATTTTTACTTTAATTACTTTACTTAACTGGAAACAAAGAGATGATAGAAACTGAGGTGAGCACAACGTAGAGTGACTGTGTTTCTGGCTCTGTTGCTCTGCCGGTGTTAACAGTAAATGCAGAAAAATCGTCTGAACTCCTGTTAAAACAGACTTCACAGCATTTCAACCTCTGCCTCTCTACCATGCTGTGTGATGGATTCTTCAGCTGAGTTGCAACTCTTTATTGAAATTCGACTCCACTTATTTCTTCTTGTGTTCTAATCGGTATGGACTTGATCGTCTGAAAGTTGTCACTTCTTGAGTGAAATATCTCATTATCTACTTGATGGTGGTTGGTTAATTTATAAATTAGTTTGCATGAACCTGTAGCATAACATATTTTACATTTTTTCAACTTTTACGTATGCAAATATGGAAAAAAATAACTTTTTGTGGCTGCGTACCTGAGCTCAGAGCCTTGGATTTGTGTCCCTCCTGTGCCAGTGTGGTGGTGGTGATCTTGGTGGTAGTGGTGATGGTGGCAGCGGCGGTGGTCGCGGCAGTGGTGTTGGTGGTGCCGGTGTTGCTGGTGCTGCTGGTGGTGGTGATGCCGGTGTTGCTGGTGCTGCTGGTGGTGGTGGTGGCAGTGCCGGTGCTGTTGGTGCTGCTGCTGCTGCTGGTGGTGGCAACGCCAGTGTTGTTGGTGCTGCTGCTGGTGGTGGCAGTGCCGGTGTTGTTGGTGCTGCTGCTGGTGGTGGCAGTGCCTGTGTTGTTGGTGCTGCTGCTGGTGGTGGCAGTGCCGGTGTTGTTGGTGCTGCTGCCGGTTGTGAATTGGCTGGCAGTGGTGGCGCTGCTGGTTTGTGTTATTTTGGGTGTGGTGCTAGAGACCTCGGTTTGAGTTGTTGTAGATGGCGTTGAAGTAGAGGACGTGGAGTTGTCTTCTGTTGAATTTGAAGTTGTCATTTGGTCGGAAGTTGTATTGAAGGTGGGGGACGGATTCATAGTTGTACTGACACCATTAGTTGACATGTGAACGGTGGTAGCTGTTGATATCACATTTTGGGACTGGGTGGTAGTCATTGTTGTGGCCTCAGCTGTAGTTGGTGGTTTTGTTGTTGTGGTAGCTGTGTCAGATTTTTCTGTTAACTGTGCTTTTACTGTACAGCACAGTAGACCTGCAGTTAATAACAAGAGATGTTTGTTATTGTAATTCCTGCATGTTTCAACATATATAAAAATGACAGACATTCTTGTTGCTCTGATCAGCTCCTTTTCATAGTACCCACAGTCTCAAAGAAGACCACAGTGGAATGATTATTCACCTGTGAAAACAGCTGTATAATGACCTAACTTGTGGCTCTGACTGAGCTTTCTGGAATACCTTTAAAATCAGTTGTGTTTAGTAACGCTGTCCCTGGTTCGTTTCTCCTTACAAATATTTGATTGGTATTATAGTCAATTGTTCATTGTTAGTTATGCTTCTGTCGTTTGGTTTTATTACACGTTGCTGGACGCTGTCAGAAATAGGATGATACATCTCAAAAGAATGATCCTGAACAATAGTAAATTTGATCAGGATTTTTGATTTTGATGAACAGACTACAGCTGAACTCTAGAACTGAAATAACAGATGAACCATGCTGCATGTTCATCTGTTATTTCGGACAGATTAGCCTCCTGGCTGATTAATACGAAGCTGATAGCAGACAGCCAGGTAGCAGAGCGACCCAATTTGGAAGTTAAAAAGACACCTGAAAATTTCTGGGCTAAATAATTCATCAATTCAAGGACAGCAAGGCAGAGGAACAAATCAGCAAAACAAGTGATTAGTTGTACAGTTTGTTAGCTTCACTGCTAAAAGCAAACCTGGCTCAGCTAGCAAGTGACAGAGTAGTAGAGTTTAAAACATATTTATATTATCTTATTGTTAACAAACTCAAAATTGTGTGCTTTAGACAGTCATTAGACATCCAAATGTGTATTAATCCACTGCTGAAAATAGTTCCAAGCAATTGCCTCCTGTAATAAAAGTGGCCAGGTGTGTTTGACTGAGCTGCTCTTTGAAATTTGCATCTACAATATAATAGCTACCAATGGGAGTTGAGTGCCACAGACAAGATGTAGAAGTCAGAAAGACGCAGACTAACACTTTAGTCTTTCCAGGGGATTTGTTGACAGAAAGAAAAATTTAGAATAATGCCAGCCTTATCCTCTTACAAAGCAGTATGTTGAGGTATTTCAGGGACTTTTAAGCACAGCATCATTAGCTCCTCACTCTCAAAACCTCACTCTTATTGCAAATAAAAGACTAGAGACAGTCATAGTTAACAGTCATGGCAGAATTATGTTCTGTTGAGAAGAATCACATAATACTTGAGGATGAGAAGTTTTGTTATCCGTGTTTCAATCAACGGGAAGTCAGTGCAAAGATCATGTATGACGCATTCAAGGTTTTCCTGTCTTCGTAGTATTCTAGTAACAGTTTTAAATATAGTCTTTTTAAAAATATCAGAGTGAAAGCTGCTGCACAGTTCTACTGAAAATGAATACAAAAAGTTGTTGTTATTCAGCGTCACCATGTGTCACAAAGTGTCACAGTGTCATTCTTTCAGAAAGAATTTCAGCGATAACACATCCTCTGATGTAAGACTTCCACCACTACCCACAGGTTTCAAAAGAACACAGTGTTGTTCACAGTTAAAGTCAGTGTATGGACACAGACAGAAATGTGTTTAATCATCCCTAAATTATGAACACCAGTAAAAATCTGTGAAAAGAAACCTGTTGACATCATTTTTAAGCCAGTGAAAAAAGTCTCAAAAGATGTTGTAACTTGAATTGTAAAAAATGTCCAACTGGATGAGAGAAGCCAGACTCTCCTGCAAACAGGAAATTACCTCACTCAAACACTAACTTGGATTAAATTTTGAGGTAGCTAAGATATCCAGTTTTGCAGTGAAGCCTGAATATTAATCAGAATTTACATGGCGAGTCGCCATGGAGGCGACTTGTCAACTTTTTAACATGGTATGTCTGCGTTCCCTCCATTTCCCTGAGCCAAAATCTCACCCTGCACTGTAGAAATTCAACTCATTTAAAGATTTTTCTTAAATTTAGTGATCTATCTTGATACTTGGGATGTGATCTTCCCCGTTCGACCATCAAGAAATTTATTAAAGGAAATACACTACATTAATAGAGAAAAAGAGAAATCTGACTTAAGACTAGCCACAAAATATAAACGCACGCACTGATGTCAGAGTTTACTTACATATTAAAAGAGTGTGCAGGTTGCCTCTCATCATTGTGTTCCTCTTATTGTACGTCTCCGCAAACGCTTGTGTAACTGCAGCTCTGCGCTCTGTGCTCCCTGTGGACAGCTGTAGTGTGTGTGGCTGCCTGTGACTGTAGGTGACTGATTATAAGAGCCTGGGGGCGAGGCTACATGATGACTGAGTCATACTGCAAACCTCACATGGTGGCCCCGTCACGGTATAAAGCTGTTGCAATGACTTAAAGTCCTCTGAAGTCAAAAATGGTATTTCATTATCTCATATGTCACCTCTACTCCAGTATCTGGACCAACAATGACAAAAAATCTCAGGTATTCTTTGTGGTATTTTAGAGTTTATTTCTTGATAAATGATAAAAAGTTGTTGATGACTCATCTGCACTCGGGGCGTATACTGATTTTATATAGAATGAAATGCTTTTTAACTTATGACACTGCTGTCATTGTGCTTCCTGTTTGATACAATCTATGAGTGATTCTAAGGACTGCTACATGCATCTATGGCCAAGCCTCACTAATTAATGTACAAAAGCACAACTTTATAACTTTATTCAGTGATTTTGGTGAACCTGGATCATGTTTCCCTCTGATGTCCACCAGCTGCTCAGCTTCAACTCTCTGTGATTTACACCATTTCCTGATGGACAGATAGTTTTAGCCTAAAGACTTGCAAAGGTGGCTAACCGCTAATTTACTATAGATAACAAATGACAGTAAAGAATGGACAGAGCATGAGTGATGTCAGCCGCCGTTTTGAAGCCCACCTGAGGTGGGCCAAATGATGCCTGGGTGCTCAAACAAGTAATCTGTAACAGTTCACCTGTCAATCAAAGCATAAATAAATATGTGCAACTTTAAGTCTTAATATTATTTACATGGGTGAGTTAAAAACACATTCACCCTCAGTGCAGTTGCCATGAACGGGGAAATTAGCTATAGAGACCTAAACTGTTTTTTGTACCAGGCTGTAAACATGTTTATTTCTGCATTTTAATATGGGTGCTTATGGAGATTGCCTCAAGTGGCTGCTCGAGGAATTACAGATTCTCCACATTGGCTTCATTTCCAAGCCACGGAGGTTGATGCTTGCTGATAGCTCAGTAGCCAGACTGGACAGTGTTCAAGCACAGCCTCTGAGACCAACAGGGAATAACGTTACACTACCAAGGCGATTTACAGACTAACTGTCATTAGCTTGGTCAGCCATGCAGCTAACTGAACTGACTGAATCCTTGGTGCCAGAAGCCAAACCACCTCGGTAGGATACTGATTCCCTGCCACAGTGGCCACCGCCGATTTCAGAGCTTGTGTTCGGTCCCAGATCCTGCCGTGTTCACTGGAAACCCGACGCTGACAAAAGTTCATAGCGCTAGCTGCAGTGCATAGCAGTGGGTGTGTAACGCACACTTACTATTGGCTATTATAAAACCCCTATCAATATCTGCAACAAGTCCTTCCCTATCTGACAGGAACCATGTAAAAGTGAGGAAGTAAATGGCACTCTGCTTCCTGTTTCAAGGAGACTTTATTAAATTACCAGTAAGTTTATTGCATGTGACAGTGTTCAGTGTGGTCTCACTAATGTTCCTATGGTGCCCACACAGGAAGCAGGTTTAATTATAATATGAAGATTATTTCTAAGTCTAAATGGATGCATTACCAGCATAACACATTCAAATTGCATTATGGGTATTGAGGAGGTGTTTAATGGTAATGAAGCTACAGCATTACCAGTTTTGTTGGTTTGTCCAGTCCTGGTTGTCTCCTGGTTGTAGGTGAATTGAGTTGAAGCTGAATCTGAAGTAGCATCAACAGGTGACATGGCAGGTTGGGCAGATGAGTACTGGACAGCTGTTGCTGCTGAGGTTCTCTCTGTCAATGGAGATGCTGGAGGAAGAGAGGTTTGTTGTGCACTTGAGGATGCTGACGGTATTGATGAAGAAGGTGGTGAGATGGCGTGTCCTGTTGGGGCATGGGAGAACAGCAGTTCAAGTTAAGACAGTTGGCGTGACGTGGTTCATCCACCAGAGAGAGTGACAAATGAATTTGTTAACTGCAGTTTATTTGTCAACTTGGTCCCAGTTTTTTCAAAAATATAAAGATGTTTGCCAAAAATGTGTTTCTTACTGTAGGTGTTTATTGAAAAAAAAACAGAAAATTGCCTGATATAGTCTCAGATTTTTATCTACTACATGCTTGAAAACAGGATGTTCATGAAACATGAAATTTATTCTCAACTAAAATGAATTTGTCAGAAAGTCTTATATAACACTTTTAGATATCTAAAATATGTATAATTTCAATAGTTGTTTAGAAAAGTTTAGAAGAGTTGTCAGGTCATAAATGTAAGTAAATGTTGTGTCTGAGCTGTGACATGTAGTCTGGCTGTACAAGGTTAATGAATGTGAGGAAGATAACTATGTGTGCACTGAAGTGATGTGGTTAAAGATCTATGTCTATTTATGTCTAATCAATAAAATAGATGTGGCTTTGTGTTTTTGACCAACCAGCTGTCCGTGGAGAACCAGTTATAGGAGAAGGAAGCTCTTTTATTGAACTTGATATTGATGACGGTGATGGGACAGATGTAGTAGCATTTTGCCCTGTCAAGGCACAGCAGAACAGCAGCCCTGCAAAGTGAAGAGTTGTTTGGTTAGAAATATTATAAAAACTCTACACACTGGCAGTATTTGGTAGTGACAAAGACTGTACATGTAGAGTTTTTAACGTGGCTGTACACTCTAAAGTTTTGTTGTCAACAAATCCCATGAAAAGATAGAAACTAACGTTAGTGTTCGTCTGGCTTTAATTGTTCTGTCTGTGGCTCAAAAGCAGGCCACAAATCTATATTTTCATTTTCTAAAAAGACTCAGCGATGTTCTAAAACAGCTGGGCACTGCAGTTTTGATGGATTAATACACATTTGGTGCTGCAGTGCACTGGTTCTCAAACTGGGGTACAAATGATGGTACGCAACCTCCCTCTAGTGGTGTGCAGAGGAATCTCTTACATTATTTTTTTTTATTATTTCTCATGAAAATATATATTACACAACCATTAGATCACTGAATGTAATTTAAAAACATTTTGCATTTCCTGTAATTATTTCAATATCAGCCTGCCACATAGTCATATTCATGCAATAAAGTTCATGAAATAAAATGTGATCATGGAAAAATAGTAAGTGGAGGTAAAATGAATGAAACAGAAATGACTCAGCTCTGGATCAAAACAGGAGGTATTAGGAAGAAAAGTGCAGATGAGGAGTTCTGTTTTCACACCACATTAGCTCTGGTTCTTGAACACTGCTTTAGTGAGTATTCTCAGGAGTAAAACTTAAGTCAAAATTAACTACGGTGTGTCTTCATGGTAATGAAGGAACATGTGCAACAGTGTGACTCACTGATGTGTTTTAATAGTAACAATGGAGCTCTGTGGAACAGAGGAAGAAGATATAGCAGGCTTTGGGATTTGTTGACAGGAGTGTTACAGCATTGATTAAAAAGGCTTTGTAATCATTTTTATTCATTTATTATAATTGTTTTAATTATCACAGTCAGTTAATTATTACAGAGACAGTGTGTGATCTGATCTTACTTTGAAGGACTCACCCAGTTAGCCCAGCCTTATGTTAAGCCTAACTGTTTTGGCCGTACAGTATGTGACTCTGAGATAAGTTTCTGTTTCCCAGCAGCAATATTTCTGGGAAACCACAAACTGAAAATAAACTGAAACCGTAGATTAACTCTGTTGGTTTATAAAGGTCCACCCAAATGAAGTTTCACGCAGACTTAGTTAGAGTTATACACAATTGAAAAGTCTGTTATCAGTGAGAGGATTTTAGATGCCAATGCAAATTATCACAGAGAAAGCAGTTTTAAAGATCACATTACATTAATATAGCTTACATAGATGAAAATTAAAACTCAAATAAGAGCAATATTGAAACAACTCTGTCCGTAACAGGCATCACTTCATCTGTCTGCCCATTATTATTCTTCTTATTTTTATTTTAATGCTTTTTAATAAACTTGGTTAAAAGAGATTAGATTGAATTAGATTAAACATTAAAGGGTGTTACCTTATTAAACGGTAATATTCTGTATTGTGACAGGGTGATTTCTGGATTTAAGTGACAAACGACACTGAACTGATAGAACAAATTTACTCATTTGTAATGAACTGACACAGTTTGCTGGTTGTTCTTTTTCCATAAAAAAGAATAAAAACTTTTTGTCTTTTTTTCTGAAGTTAAATCACAGTCTTTGGAAAAAAATGTAGGTGTGTAAATAAATCTGAACTATTTCCTGAAATCACCAAAACGTTCTTCAACTACTTTTTTTAAAGACTAAAAAACAGATTTCAGTGTTTAGCACCAACCAAAACATCATACAGAGATGAATACATGCAGGTGCATGGAAAAGTTTGTTAGTAGAGTTTGTGAACTGACCCTCATCACTGTGTGCCACTATAATATATATATTTCCCCAAATTGCAGACTTGTTGTGCCGCATGCAGCCCTGTGCTCTCTGCTTCCTGTGGTTAGCAGTAGTGTGTCTGACTGATTGTGGCTGTAGGTGACTGATTATAAGATCCTGGGGGTAAGGCCAAATGTTGATGAGAACTGACCGTGTCACGTTTCACTGGGATTAAGACAGCCTTCTTTTGCCAGTGAGCGCAAAGTTTAGAAAGTAAAACTGTAATAATGTACCTAAAACAAAACACAACACAGTTATCTGTAGCTTGGTAAGAGAACGTTTTTATTGACTAACGCACAACTTTGTGGACTGACATGGACCCTAGGATGACTTATAATACTAAACTAATAGACCTGTCCCTCAATAGACGCAAAAATCTGATTTCTATGTCTTTGTTTTCCCGTCAAAGTGTGCCAGCATCAGCACCGGAGAGAATATTTCTGCTCCTCAACCCTGATCAGACAATGTCCAGTCTCACTGTCTTGTCACCGCCCCTTACCTTTCCAACGTCTGAGTAGTGTGGGCTGTATCATGCTGTTTCTGTAACATTATGAACTCAACGATCTGACATTTGCACACTTCTTGCATCACAACATGCTGTGATCGGTCCATGATGGTCCAGCTTTTGTTTTGAGGGCTCGCCCAGACCAGTGACCTGCTGGATCAGGAAAAGTAGCTATCATTATTTGATAACACATCATACACTTTGACCTGCTTTCAGCACAGTTTAATGTGTTGTTTTTATAGGACTGCAACTAATGATTATCTTTATCATCTGCTTATTGTTTAGTCTGGAAAATTTCAGAAAATTGTGAACAATGGCCATCAGTTTAACCCAAGCTGATGTCTTTAAGTTGCTTTTTTGTTAGACTAACAGTCCAACACCATGGAAGAATGCATTCACAGTGGTATAAACAGAAAATACTCACATTTGAGAAGCTGAAACAAGAAAATGTTTGTTTTTTGGTTTCTTCTGAGTAAATTACTTAAATTATTAATTATCAAAATTATTGATTCATTTTCTGGAAATCAGGATTGATTGATAGATAGTGTAGCTGCACTGCTGTGGATGAATTCACCCTACTAAATACTCTGTATTTTGATTTCAGTGTTTCAGTACGTGCTTACATTCTTGACAAGTGATTGCAACAGATTCCTGTGCTGTGGTGGTTCAGGCTTTAGACTTTGGTGCTGAAGGTGTTATGTTTATAAATTCACCATTTATGGTGAGGTTTGAGTATTTTTCACATTATTTCTGAAAAAAAATTCTGTTGCTGTGGCTTTTTTAAAGCTGCTTGTAGTTCATGCTATGAGCCAGAGGAGAGCAGTATATTCATTCATAAAGTGGCCTGTGAGTTCAAAACCAATAAAAATACCACTATACTGGTCCCTATTGGCTCCTAATCAGTGACTCCCTACAGTATACATCAGACCAACATCTCATCAGCAAGCCCCAGTTGCTAAGGCCGTGCCCTCTTTTGGAGGACAGAATCATCCTGACAAGAGAGCAGAAAAGGCTGGAAATACAAACTGAACTTCTGTGGAAAGGAATGGGATCTCAAAAGTAGAGAAAGCATCCAAACACACGCCAAATTGTATTAAAATCTAAAAAATCTCAGTTTTCTATCTTCAAAAAAGTATCTGTATGTGCCTGTCTAGTCAGGATGTTTGGAATATTATAGGCACAAATTAAAAATATGATTAAATGCTGTAATGATTGTATCATAGTATTGTATTGCAGGAGGGGCTATATTTACAGAATATAGAAGAAATGGACATAACTATGTTTTTATTAGTGTAGAATCACCTGAAGAATCATGTTTGTTACCTTGTTACTGCTGGAATGGACAAACTAAACTGTGGCTCTTGATATGACTTTTGTTCATTTCATGGTAATTTCTCTTCACATTTAGAAGGAGTGAGCAGGTCGCAATCAACAACTACACCACTAGATGCCACTAAATCCTACACACTCCTTCTCCTTTAAAACCTGAGACAAGTAACCAAAAACCACAATCTTTCTCTAATCCGTGTCATTATTCAAATGTTTACTTACCTAAAGCAGTGGACAAAATCTCGATCACTGTCACTAGAGTCCCATTTTGTTTTTGTTTTTTTTAGTTTACTTTAAGGCAAATTTGCTATGGTTGTTTTTACATGATGGACATTGGTGATAAAAATTAATATAAAAGAAATAAATAAATAAAATAAATTATGAGTCATGATTTGAATTAGTTGGGACTCTAAGAGGGCGATTTTGATGCAAATTGTGGACGGGCACTTTGTACCTTAATTGTACTGATGATCTGGGTTTTATAGTCGCTGCTGCTGCAACCACTGACCATGGTCAATGGACAGACCAAACTACAATAGCAAACTACTTGTTGTTTTTATAAAACACACCTGTTGCTTTCATTTAATGCACTATAGATGCCTCGTCTGCCCCTCTGAAACATCCCATCTTACTAGGCGGCAGGACATCAACTCAAGTCTCCAGTGCCTCTAAACAGTCCATCTCCATGTTATATTACAATATCCCAACTGATATCAATATAGATACAAAATTAGTCAACGGATGTTTTAATAATTAATAAATTGTATTAGTAACTTTTTAAGCATAAATGCCAAAACGTCTGGTTCCAGCTAAAACCTGCCCTAAAATCCTTCAAAGCATTGTAATGTTAAGACATCCATGCTGTGAATCAGTATTGTTTTCAGTGATAAAGGCCAGCAGTAAGAGGTTTACATACACCTCAGTGGGAGATGAGAATAATGGACACCTCATGCAGTGACCTCGCTGTGTCAAACTCCCTCTGCTCCTGAACGATTGCCTAATTAATCGGCCTGGCTGCTGATAGCCCTGAATTAGTTTGCAAAACAAATGAGGACGGCTGCCGTGCCACTGAAACCTCTGTGGGGAAGGGCAATGAAGGAGGGGCTGGCACGAATAAACAACAAGACTTTCCTAATAATTGCAGAATAACTTATTTTAACTTAGTATATATAGTATATTCTAACTTATATTCCTTTATGTGTGTTACGTTGATAGCCACAAAAGGTACAAGAAAAGCAGCAGGTGGAATTTAGTGTTTCTTTACTGCCATTTAGCACAGGTAGAAGTTTGGTTCTTCTGGAGGTTGATCCAGTGCCCACACAGTCATTATGACTATTTTTTTATGAATAACTTTTTGCTTCATGCAGCACAGGAGGCGTGTTGCTGCATGCTGCAAAACACAAAGAGGGTAAAACATTAAAGGGATTTTTCAGGTGCCACTTCATCAATAGAATAATGGGGGTAATTATCCCTGGAGTGGAGAAAGGTCTGCAATTTAAATGGACTGTTTGATTGAGGCTGGAGTTTAGCCACCACTAGATCAAATCCAGAACAGAGGTGTCCACATGTGTGTGTGTGTGTGTGTGTGTGTGTGTATGTATGTATGTTTCTGTGCATTGTCCACAGAACAGAGGTGTCCACATGTGTGTGTGTGTGTATGTATGTTTCTGTGCATTGTCCATTGAACGTATAAAACATATAACAGGTTGTTCTATCCCTCTAGCCTTACAATGTAAAGCCTGTCTTAAAGCATTAGGGGAAGGGTCTTTAAAATCATAGGGGGGGATCCATACGAACAACATGAAGGGGCTTATTTTCTACAGTTTTCCTCAGCCTTTAACCACATTATACTTGTTAGTCAAGTCAATACATAACTCAAAATCACAAATCACAATTAGCTTTGGACGCTTGACTTGCATAGCCATTACAACAAGTTTACAGCCAAGCTACTGGCCTTTAGGGGCTGTAGCCTACATAGGAGCAATGGTGCTTTGATCTACATGCTAACCTAAACATTCTCATACAACTTGGGCTGATAGGAATGGAAGTAGTTTTGCATGAATTTAGCAGCAAAAGGTGGGGACCTAAAGATGCTGACTTCTGACACTGCAGACTGGTCCTAATGGAATGTCAAGTTTCTACCAGTTGTTGTTTGTGCTTTTGCACCAGAGAGTGGGTGTACGCAAAACCTGGAAAGCTAGAAAACTGGAGGAGTGGTCTGCCAGACAAACCTATTAAACCCAAACATGTAGTGCCGGGGACCTAGAAATGTCCATGAGGTCTTCAACTTCCACCTCCAGAGGAATTTCTCATGCATATTAGGGGAGTTTGGGGACATCAAATCCGAGTGGGCTATGTTCAAAACCTTCACTGGTGAGTTCAAAAAACCCTTGGTGCCTTTCATGGGAGCTTCAGCAGGTGTGGGAGTAGTTCAGGATTTAAAGTTCCTTCTCCTTCTTTTCTTGATAAAGATGGAAGATGGGTTAAAATAAGTCCTGAAATCACTAGCCTCCTAACATTTGTACATGTGTGTTATCTCTCACTGCATTGCTGTAGGACTTAAACAAAAGCCATGTTGTGAATTATTGATATATAATATGTAACCTGGCCAACAGGACTCCTGAATATATGCAGTGGGTATTTTCAGTTATTAGTCATTCAAGTCATGTGCTTTCTACTAAACACACACTGTAAAATTGTTCCCCAAACAGTTTTCTCCTCTTGAATTCCTTTCCCCTGTTTTAGAATTTTCTTCAGGAAACAAATAACAACAAGAAGCAAATCAAATTCAGCTGAAGGAAGTTGTGCTAAAGATGAAAACAAGGTGGAAATAAACTGCATTTGCAGTGTATATGAAGATCAAATCAAATGACAAAAGGTCACATAGTTCTCTTGGGCAGGTTTGCCTCACTGTTAGTGATTTGACACATCATACAGCTGCTACCCGATGCAGTCCCAGCTCTGGACATCTAAAAAAAGGCTCAGAAATATTGTTGGTCTTTACAGTGTACAGACGAGTCAGCTCATCCCCTTATGCTCCCTGTTCCAGTCTTGGCAATCGCCTGAACTTAATGAGCCAGTGACCTTTCACAGCATCATTTTGCACAGACACTCTACTGCTAAGTCATAATCCACACAGCCTTACCAGATTGTATGATTTGCATTTATATTGACGGGAGGAATGTGATGATTGATGCAGTGGTGGTTGCAGCAGCTGCAGCCTGGACGCAGTGAGATAAAATGACATATTGGATCATCTGGGTGCCTTTTGGTCTTCCCGGCCAAGTTGAAAGCAGACAACTTTTCTGTTGCACACATTGTTCTGATGAAGTCCCAAAGGTCTTGGGGTCGATGACAATGACCAATCAATAAGAGAAGATGCTGGCGGAAGCTGCCAATATAAATGCAGGGACATTATTAAAGAGTTTGGCTCTTTCTAACGTTGCTAATGAGAATCAGAAAAAGGGGTTTGATCAGTGATGCAACACCTCAACCAATAAGAGCAATAGTACACACACATAATTAACTACTATGCCAGATAGAAGATTATTTTGAACATTACTGATGTAAGATTTTCCAGTCAGGTTTTAAACTTTTAAACCATATATGCAGATTATTCTGCAGCTGTAGCCCATATTTCTATAATAATTATAATGTATAAGTGACAATGTCAAAGGGGTTGCTTGTGGTGATGAACCTAAACATAATTATCACCTGAATCTGCAGCTCTTCTTGGCTTTACGGAGCTTCACATTGAGTTTCACCTCATCATTTAACTGGCTTGCCCACAAGAGGCAGCTGTTTTCAGAGAAACATTTCTAAAAGCTCACCGTACACAACCTGCTCAGCAAACCAAACAGCAGACAGACACAGTTAAACTTAGTTAAGCATTTAGCAGATAAAGATCCAGATATTCCCCGGGTTGGTAGAAACTAGAAGCAGAGCTTTCGTAACTGATGAAGGTGTGAATAAGCAACTGTTTGCTAACAAGTTAGCCCATAATGATATGTCGATGATGTTGAACTTGTTTCCACTGCCACCAAGTGGCCAAAACAAACAAATCTGTTTTATAGGTGAAACAAAGCACAAATTCTCATTTATGTTACGTGCTTAACAGATGATTCAGTCCCTGGTTCATTTCTTCAGTCGAGACTGGAGACACTTTGGACTCATTTTCATTTTTTAGGGTTTTTTTTTGTCCTTTGTGGCAGCAGAACACGTCAAACAAGTCATCAGAAACTATCTGTTAACTACTAACTGTCAAAAACACCAATGAACATGAGGGAACTTGCTAGCCTAGCAGCATTAAATATGAACTTATCCACGGAAATATATACATCATTTTAACCCACTACGATGGTGAAGATGGTAAACATATATAAATATGTACACTATATATAATATGTGTGAAAGATCAGTATTTTAGCATCATCATCTTGTGCTAGCATGCTGACAGTATTTAGCTCAGTATAGCCTCATAAAGCTGCTAGCATGGCTGCAGAGAAACTGTAAAAACAAAGTAAAAACTGTAAAGGGCTTGCAGCAAATCAAATCAACATTTCCAAACCAGCATCGTGCAGGCAAGATATTAAAACTAGGGAACATGTCAGTTGTTTTCTGACATTTTATAAACTAAAAGATTAGTTGGAAAAACATTTGCCGGAACAATCGAGAATCAAAATAAACTTACTACAGTGTAGGAGCATACTTGGCATACGGATAGTTATAAATGTCATCAGATTCAAAACTTACTGTTTCTCGTTACCAACACTCTCTACCAAATCAAATCAAATCAAATCAAATTTTATTTGTATAGCCCAAATTCACAAAACACATTTGCCTCAGAGGGCTTTACAATCTGTACAGGGAGTGACACCCTCTGTCCTTAGACCCTCGGTTCGAGTGAGGAAAAACTTGCCCACAAAAACCCTTTTAACGGAAAAAAAGGTGGAAGAAACCTCAGGAAGAGCCACAGAGGAGGGATCCCTCTCCCAGGACGGACAGACGTGCAATAGATGTCACATGTACAGAACAAATCAACAGAGACATATTGTACAATTAGAATGAATGATGAAATGATTACAGTATACAGAGTACACAGAGATATGGTAACAATAATGACAGTAATAATATAAGTAGTGGACGTCATGCAGGACCACAGCAGCAGCCACGATCCATGAGAACCTGCTGGACGAGAGAGCACAGAAACTCCGGGGAAGAAGTTTAGTTAGTAACATGCATTAACATGCATTAATGAGACATGTCCTTACCACTGTCCTTGAATTTAACAACATACACATAGTTTTGTTTTGTCCTGGATGTTCATTAATCTAATCCCGATTATGCTAATTACAATCATATTTTATCTATAGCTAGTGAAATTATAGGCTTATATGAATACTATTATCCTTATCAGAGATGTCTGATATTTAATTAAAGCCCCATATTGTCACAGTCTACCCCAATTACCTTTAATGGGTTAGTTTTAATTGACTGAATGAGATTTTCTCTCCAGGACTTGAACACTAGATGAACAAATCCCGAACACCTACTGGTTCATAAGTGCTCGTACCGCAGTGTTATTTTTACTTTCTCTTTTAATTACCCTCTCAGTTTTCTCCCACAGCTCATAATGACTCTTGATTTTCTTGAATGACCTCCAGGAAGTTTGATTCCTCTGATATACAGACAGGTCTAAAACTGTTAGAGGTTTTTCTATGAACACATTTAGGAAAGGTTTCAGATGATTGCTCCTCTTTTCTTTTTCCATATGGAAACAGATAGGTCACGTGACCTATCTGTAATGTGAAAACCCGCTAACCCGTGTCAGGCCGGTGCAGACTGGCAGATGGTGGCAGTGGGTGGTGCAGTCTGTTTCCCACTGCAGAAATGACTGGAAGGCACAAATGAGCAGGGATCTGTGAATGACAGGAACTGTGGCATTTTGAGATTATGAAGAGGTCAGGCTTTCTTCCAGTGAATAAAGCATTTCATGGCAGGTAATCACTCTTTTTTTCTTCTTTTGAACCTTTCACCATTTGAAGGCCTGCAGAACAAGAAGACAGACCTTGAAAATGCCACAGACTATGGGCTTTTGTCTGTACTTGTTTATGCCCGGACTTCAGCACTTCAGGAGGATTCTACCTCACTGTATGTCACAGTCTATTAGTTCACAAAGGTATACAAAACCAAGAAGAAATCCATAGCTTTCTTGCACTCCATGGGATAGGAAGTGACTGAAATGATGGCGGATCACCCAAACATAGTTTTTGACACTATTTATCATCTTTTCAGCAATAGCCATTGTCCTCTAGATAGTGTTTTTTTTTTTTTTTTGTAGTGAAGGAGTCTGCCATTGAAGTGCTGGTTTCCAATTGCCTTCACACACACAAAGCATTCACAGGAGAGGATGTATGTAATCCAGAATGAGTGTTTTTGTTTGAATCTTAGTAATATCAGCCTCACTGTTTTCCATTCACTCTCTTATAGTCATAGCAGATTTGTATGTATGTATGTACAGATACACTACTTGCTCTTCTGTTGTTCTGTCTGTTGTTGTATTTCAAGTACAAAAAATCTATGAAAAGATGGTTCTGTATTTTGGTTAAAGTACACACAATTCCCGGGGTGTCGTTTAGCTCAGTTGGTAGAGCGTCCACATGTACAAAGGCTCAGTCCTTGCTGCCGCGGCCCAGGATTCGAATCCTACCTGTGGCTCTTTCCTGCATGTCATTCCCCATCTCTCTCTCCCCACATTTCCTGTTACTCTTCAAGCTGTCTCTGTCAAATAAAGCTTGAAAAGGCCAAAAAAATATCTTTAAAAAAAAAAAAGTACACACGATTCCCAAAAGTGTTGTGGAGAATTCTCTTAATCAATGGTGAGTTCAGTCAGTAGAGAGAAAGTGCACAGGAGTCCAAGATGCCTATTGCTGAAAGGTTTATTGAAGCTTGATCATGGAGAATGGAGGATTTATCAACACACTTGTCATGACGTGTTGTCGCCTCAACTCTGAAGAAGCTGTCCTCACTGGTTCGTCTATACTGTACGTCCTCGGGACAGTGCCACAAATGTCCATTAGTCCAAAAAAAAAGGAAATATATTTACCCTTTACTGTACAAAGTCAGATAAAGTCAGACAACTTTATCTGACTTTGTACAGTCTTCTACGTTATGTACCTATCTGTTGTGTCTACCGAGAGAAACAACTGTATCTTCTGACCTTGGTTACCGCTGTAATGATCAGAATGATGTCTGCTTTCCTAAACATAAACATACAGCTGCTCTGTATCTCAAGAGGAATAAGTCAGGGTCTCACACAGACCAAGACAACGCCTCTGTCCCGTCAGTGACCTCAAGACATACTGTATGCTTGGCCCTGTGAAAAACAGGGCCAATATGTGGCGTGCTAGAATAGAAAAGTAATTCTGAAAGTTTACTATTCAGCACCAGACCCTCGATGAATAACAGGAGACCAAAGTGTTACCTTTTGTAAACAGTGGCAATGTACCATGACTAAATAATGTTGACAGAGACCGGGATGATATATACTTCGTCATAAAACTCCACCAAAGCAAAACTGTGTTTGAAAGTTTGTTACTGAATCACTTTGTTGCTAAATTTATTGTGTGCTCAAATCCTGAGTCACATTTAATTTTATGACCTTTGTCAACAAACTAATAATGAGTGTTTGGCACCCTGGGATATTCATGGTGCTTTAAACGACAGTTTTACATTTTAGAGTTTGCACTCTGGGGTGACTTTTGCAGTCACAAAGACAGAAAAATGCAAAACATGCCCACAAGAGGATGTTTGCCTAAAATAATCTTGGCCAAACTCAACATGCTGGTCAACCCAATTAAGAGGAACAACTGACAAAGAAAAAAACAGTTTATAATGGTCTCTTTCTGAACAGCTTTGCAGCTTGCGTCAAATAAGTTGCCAACAGGAACAGCCTTTTATATGCATTATGAACACATTCATAGCATCCCCATTAAGATCTTAACATTGCAACCATGATCAATTTGAGAATATGATCAATATTAGCAGCTCGTGTAAAAAAGCTCAGTATACACGGCTGTTTAACAGATATTTTTGTCTTGATAAATGGTGTGAAGAAAGCATTTAAGCTTTAGCTAAGTGCTTTCCTTTGTTGTTGTCAGGGGCACCCAGCTTCTTTAAACGTCATCATTTTACCAGATCCTGATAAATTGATCACAGTAGATCTTGAATTATGATTGTATCTAGGGTTAAACATCAGTGGAGTGTCAGAGAAAATGCCAGGTGCAAAAGAACCACTCCCCGCACAAAAGTATATATGTGAACCTTTATTCCTGTAGCCTTAATTATGGAACAACTGAGTTCTTAACCTGAGTAAGTCTTGAAACTCAAAGACTTGACTGCTTTTAACTATTTGGCATGTTTGTTGGCTTTGGTCTGTGGAGATGGTATTGATATGATATTAGGTTCTTGGCCTTAATTATTATTCTAGTCCAGCTCCGTCAAACATCAATACTTTTTACGTACCAACCTGGACCTACAAGTATTGAAAAGTCTGACCAGACTGGTGAACTTATTCTTTGATTATAGTTCCTGAGTTTTTAGACTGCGTTTAACTTACTTTATTTTTGTGGCTTATTGTGTTTAGACAGTGAACATTTAAACATTTGTTGACTTTTTGTATTAAAAGGAAAGAGTTTGTGTATTGATATTTCTTAAAATAAGTGTTGCAAAAAGTATTTCTTTGGTAGTGATATGGAAATCCAGGTACATTATCAGCACAAACAGTGAAAAATGTTAATATTCCGATTTTATCATACCTGAAGCTGCCAAAATACTGTATGAATGAGTGAATGATGAGCCCAGACTGAGCTCTCCACAAAGGCCACCTTCTTCTCTTCTCATGCTATAATGTTAAGTATCTCAGAACAGCAATTTTTCAGTATATATCTAGAGTATAATGAGCGCCGAAGCCTTAGAGGGCTGTTAGTGTTGCTATAGACTGTTAATGCTTTTGCCTTCGCTGCTTTTCAGAGACCTCTGAATCCCAACTCTGCCATACTTCTGTCTATGTAGACCAGAGAGGATGAAGCTTTGGGGGACAAGCAGAGGCTTTGCACACAGCCCTCACAGGTTTATATTCCCTGGCCAAAAACACCTACAGGCTTTTTTTCTCCAACCACAGACAGAGCCCCATGATAAGCAGCTGGGTTCTGCCGAAAAACTGGGAGAAAATAACTCATGCTGATGTGAGAACAGGCTGCATACTGAATTGACACAGGCAGCTCCATCCATCTATCCAGCTATCCATCTATCCATCTATCCATCCATCCATCCATCCATCCATCCATCATAGTTCTCCTCAGCCACATGCTTCAGCTCCACTTGGTGTAAACTGAGAAGCCCTCAGGCCAAAAACCCAGTGTGAGCTCTGTTCATTCATACTTTGTTTCTGAATGTAAAACTATATACAGAATTTACATTTTTTATTAACGTTAGAAGTGCTTAAAAAGATATACAATGAAATTTACCATCATAAATCACGTAATTAGACTTTTGAAATGTATTAAGTCTATAAGCACACACAACAGAATTGTTGAATTTATTTGGCACAGGCTATAACTCTTCAGCTTCATATGACAACATCGGATAATATTAGGATGAGCTTTGTCATCTGCGAATATGATTGCTTGCAGCACGCTCAGCTGGGTCGGGCCTTCTACATTTTGACAGCTCCATTATGCCAGAAAGATTTTTGGGAAACTGCCGACATGCTGCGAGTAAAAAAGCACCAGCCATCCATTCTCATCAACAATCATGAAAATAAGGCCCCGGCAAACAGTGGCACTAAAAATAGATGAAAGTTTTTTTGTTGTTTTTTTTTTTTTCGCTCTATATGGCTAAGAGTATGTGGACACGTGGAGGTGTTTTTTATGATTTGGGCCTTTAGTTTAAATTAAAGTAAATGCTAAATATTTTCTGATATTTTTTGGTTGTTAACCCCACATCAGTAAATGCCTGCAGCCAGGATTTAAATCATTGCCCAGTAAAATATGTGGTCACACTTTCTATGAATATCACATCTATTGTGGGTTATGACTATACCCTATAATTGCAATGGTTTCAACATGTACCTTTATTTACATAATACATGCAAAGCTTGTGCAAAACGTATGACACTGCATGGACAATTATAACATTTATAGTCCTTACTGCATTTGATTGAGGTGAGTATAGGTAGCTATATCAGTCCCATCAGTCAACCTCTAGTCACAAGACACTTGAAGTTTAAATTTATTATAAGTCACATCTATAATGTTTTATAAATGATGATATAATGCATCAGAAAGCATTATGTTTGCTTATGAATGTAGTCATGAAGCCTTATGAATGCATTATAATTTATTATGAATGCCCCATAACACACTATAGATGTGGTCTTCATAGAAAGTGTTACCCTGACACTGCATGGACTATTATAGCAGTTATAGTCCTTACTACATGTTGTTGAGGTGTGAGTAGAAGTAGTCATAATGTGCTATAACCCACATTAGTCAACCTCTAGTTTATAACTACTCAAGAGCATCCACAAGACAATTTAAGATATAATTCCTTATGTCAAATCTATAATGCTTTACGACTGTTGATATAGTGCATCGGTATGTATTGTGCATGTTTATGTAGTCATAAAGCATTATGAATGTTATAATTAAATATAATTGCCCTCATAACACACTTCAGATGTAGTCTTCATAGAAAGTGTTACAATGATACTGCATGGAATATTATAGCATTTATAGTCCTTAATACAGTTGATGGTGATGTGGTGTGGAGATATGGTAATGGTTGAGGTGAGTATGGGCAGTCATAAAGTATTATAAGCCCCATCAGTCAGCTTCTAATTTGCAACCAGTCAGAAGAATCCAGAAGACATTTGAAGTTATGATTAATTATAAGTTACATTCATAATAGTTTATGACATTGATGCATCAGAAAGCATTGTGTTTTTTATGTGCAGTCATGAAGCATTATTAATGCATTATAATTCACTGTGAATGCCCCTATAATGCACTATAGATGTAGTCTTCATAGAAAATGTTACAATGGCGCTGCCTGGACTATTTTAGCATTTATAGTCCATACTGCAGTTGATTGTTGAGGTGTGGATGTATTGATGGTTGAGGTGAGTATAGGTAGTCATAATGTATTATAAGCTCCGTCAGTCAAACCTCTAGTTTATAACCAGACAGAGGCAAGTTATATTTCATTTCATCTGTAATGTTTTTTGACTGCTGATGTAATGCATCAGAAAGTAAAATGCTAGTTTATGGATGTGGTCATTAAGCATTATAAATGCATTATAATTCAATATGAATGCCCTCATAACACACCATAGATGTGGTCTTCATAGAAAGTCCGGTTTTGACACAGAGATCTCTCTAAATCACAAAAGGTTCCAAATCCCAGGTTCAGTTGTCAGGACTACAGTATGTGTTCTGTGCTGATGGAGTCACTGTAAATCTAAAAAGCAGCCTCAGCGAAACACTCACAATGTAAAGATAATGCGTGGTATCTGTTTTCCTTGCACACCTCATCCGACAGGACATGAGGTTGAATTTCTTGATGGAAGGACAATCGTTCACGTCGTGTTTACATTTTCCAGCCCGAGTTCTTGACTTACACAAACACTCTCACATCCTCTCTTTCTCTCTTCACTCCCTCGCTCTTATGAACACACACATGAATACAAAATGGCAGAGATCCTCAGACAGCACACCCGGACAGGCACTAACCGAGATGACTATCATTACAGTGCATCTTCTAAGTATTCCAACTCAATCAGAGGTGATACAAAAGGCCTTATCAGAGCTGACGAGCTGCCCTCTCGAGTCCCCTTCTTCCTTCTTCTGCTGATTGCAGCTATCAGTGGCTGTGTGGGCGAGATGCCGCCTGATAACTCGCCTCTCTCAAATGAGCCCATCTTCCACGTTTCTACTCGGGGAGGTGAAGTCCCCGGTAGGTGTCACAGCAAAACGCTGTGTGGTGTGCACACATGGAGGCTGAATGTTAAATGTAGTGCTCTTTATGGTTCATTGTCACACATCGTGCACTGAGAAATCACTTCATGTTTTTATCAGCCCATTTTTATCATTCCTGTTCAGCATTTGAAATTACTGTTATTATACATGTCATTCAGACCTGCACATTTATTCTATTTGGTGGTTAAAAAGCACTAATTTAGAAGGAAATATGTATGAAATCATTAATGGGTTGATGAGCAACAAACTCTGCTCTGCTGCCGTTTCTCAGTTTCTCAAGTGTAGGAGTGCCTTAAAGGATAAACAAGAGAGAAATGTGCATCTGTTTCTGTAGTTTTGTGAAATATATTACATTTTATACCCTTAAAATATCTAAAAACGTGATATATACACATGTATATCACGTTTCTTGACCCTGAGCCCTAAAATACTATATATCTGTTGATACTTACATACATGACACAGCTTCTTGGTGCACTCTCAAGTTCATGTAACCCACCCAATTTATGTAGATAACTTATAATGAACTCAAATACAAAGAGCTCTCATACAGCATCGACCAGAACATGCAGCTCTCCATAACATTAACACTGGAATAGCACCTACTTACAAACTTAAAAACACTTATGATTGTGTTACAGAGTTTCCCCACAAATGAGCTTTGATCAAACAATCTTCGGTTCAGTCAACCCGACAACAGCCATTTCATTTCGGCTTGTTATAGAGTAAGTCACAGAGGTAATGTTAATCAGCTGACTTACCCTGCTTAACCGTGGAAGTGACAGTCAGGGGTGATAAATCATTTTTCGCGCAGTCTAATTTTCACCGTGAGCCCGGCTCCCTAGCCGGTGATAAGCTCCTTAAATACAGTGGCAGCTTTAGTGTTTGCCTGTGCAAGCACTTTGTTCTGCTACCTGCAGTGTCAAATAAATGAGTATAAATGACAATAGCTACAACATCCAATGACGTCTAACCAGTATCTAGAGACTGTGACGCCTAAACTTGGGATGTCAGTACATTCCTGGCGATTCTCCAACGGCAGCTGTGACTTCACACAGCTATGGATATCTATAGTACCAGTGGCACTAATTCATCGCATATACCTGTAATTGCAGTGTCATGCAATATCTCAGTTATCAGTATTAAAGTTTTTTATTTAAAAAATTTTTTTGCGTGGTGCTTTGGAGTGCATTTCACTAATACACTGCTGTATATGGACAGCTGAACACGTACATTCATTATGATTTTATTGCTTACTCGGCTGCAAGTTGGCAACTTTGCTAACAGCCAAACATCAAGCAAGGTCAACAACACAAAACATAGCAGCCAGCTAATATTACTTACTAGTCCAACAGCGAGAAGCCCAGGTCGGCGTCTGTCATTCAGCCTTTTAAAAGTCAGTCAAAGATTTACTCTTTTCCAGAGGCTCTTTGCCCGGTGATTTGCTCCTTTTCTCCTCATAACTTCCTCCATCTGCCATGTCCACAGAGCCCGGTTACACTTCCCCCTCAGGGGGCTCTGGATCTGGCACAACACCGACCTCACTCTCCGTCAGCACTCCCCACTGGCTCTCCCTCGGCCCAGACCTGAAAACCGTCTCCTCCTCCCGACAGTCCAAAGCTCCTTTGCTAGCGGTGTAAATACCAACACTTCCCTGGTGCTTTGATTTCCTACGCAGCTAGAGGACATCAGAAAAAAAAAAGAAAAAAACAGAAAACTTTTTCTCCTTAAAATATGATCCAGTTTCACCAAAATCAGTCAAATACTTGGTGGTGGATGACTTTGTGTAGTAGAGCACAAACTTCTCACAGGATATCATGCCCGTGTCACCTATATCTATATCTTTTTACCTGTAAATGTTTCTAGAAAACTGCGTCTGCTCTGGAGTATACATGAGATGCTCACATCTCCTTTATATACAGCAGTTTGTGTGTGTGGGGAAATGGCGTATGCATGTTTTTTGAGGCCACCTGGTGTCTTTGTGTGCAAACTCAGAATGTACATGAAAGGAGACGTATGGGAACATAATGACTGTGCACGTGTTTATTGCTGTGTACATTCCTTTGTCAGTTCAGATTGAGACATCTTGTACGTGGCAGATGCTATCATCAGTGATGACACATAATTAGCAGCCTCAGCGGGCTTAACAAAGCACAGCAATTTTAAAACCTGAGGCTAATGACAGTTATTATCGTTGTGTTTAGACGGCTCCGATCATAACTCAGTGGACTTTCCTTGATGTGAGCTGGTGGAGGAAATTATCAGTGTGTCATCTCGTCTGAGGTGGCGTTAGCTTCCACGCTTCCATCACCCTGAGGTTCACACAGGAAATAACCACACAGGCTTTTCATCTGCTGTGCTAGTCCGGGGAAATGTATATGAAGTCCTTCTGTCTCTCTATCTCTGCTCCTCAATATATTTTTTTTTACTTTCTTTTAAAGAAAAGATGAAAAACAGTTTTTTATGTAGAGGTTCAATAACGATTCTTTTGTTTTCTCACTTTTATTCTCCTCCTGCGTTTTTACCATTTCCTCTCACCCTGATGCATTTACATACGTCTCCAGCCTCCTCTCCTTCGATACATCTCTGTATCTGGCCAGACAACTCAACAGTCAGTTGTTGGATGATGCTCTTAAAACCTTTGTGATTCTTTTATTTTGTCTTTAAAATGTTACACAACCCCCTGGTGATCTCATCAGCTTTACCGTTAACCACTACGATTGTCAGATTATCTGAGATTAAGCTGAGGAGGTTCAGCGACGTTTTGCCATTCTTCCTCCTTTTGGTGAAAGTTCTTCCTGCTCTAATCTTCTCTGTTGCTTCCTCTTTGCCACGCCACACATCTAATTATAGATCTAATTGTATATATCAATATACTGTATACAAATATTGTGGTTCAACCTGAATCCCCATGTCCAGACACCTCCACACTTGCAGACTGGCACTTGTTGGACTCATTGACATCTTTATGTAAAATCCAGAAAAGCGCTTATAAATAAAATGTATTATTATTATTATTATTATTATTATTATTATTATTATTATTGTAAAAAAGTATGTTCCAGTCATTGCTGTTAAAGTTGTGTCTTTTTTTGTGTAGCTGTCCAGTTGTAGTCTGAACCCAATCACATAATCAGTGAGGGTTCAGGGTGGTTCTGGCAAACATATCAGTCTTGTCAAACTGTGAACATGCACATTCATTCGAGACAAATTCACAAGTGGCAGTAATCAGGGCGGCTCTTCCTCCCAGTCACCGGGCAGATCCGTACAGAAAGCAGGCAGTAATGATTTAAAGGTCCCCTGTGGTGTTTCCTTGTAAACAAACACAGTTTCTGTTGACATTCAGTGTGTGTCCTTGAGGTCTAGGTGTTAAAACTCTCAAATATCATTTCCAGAGCTGTTTTTTCCTGAAATCTTGAAAGCAGCAATATCTACATGTTTACTAGCAGTCCACTTCTCCGCTGCCTTTGTTGGTGCATTTGTGTTTCTCAACATGTAATCACCACTTGTTGATCAGTGGAATGCATCAACCACGTAAATCCACACCTCAGTTCTACAGTGCATATCAGCCTTTATCCTCTTATATATTCTTCAGCGTCTCTCTGTTATAATATACGAAGCATGAAAATGTAAAGAAACAGACCCTGATGGCTCAGTGCACTTGCAAACTTGACGTGATGACAGTGAACATGTGAAGATACACAACTGAGGTATGAAAGGGCTACAATGTCCCTCCATCTCTGTTTGTTAAATGTTTAATCGAGGTTGACTTCTTCCTCATTTCAGTGACTGTCGAACACCTCAAAGTTCACTCAACACATTTGTGAGAGTCCTTATTCAGACTGATTTCGATTGTAAAGAAAAATTGTCTCGCACACCAGCAGTCTCTGTTTCTGTATCTACTTTTTTTACTGCTGGAAAACCAATCATTCGTCTCTACTCTGTTAATGAGATGTCAAATCTAGGGGACAGTTGTATCGGTAACTGATCCAATGCGCTTCCTCTTCCTCTAATTGGCCAAATTAATCAATTGCATGATGTATCATTATGCCTAAACCCAAAATGTAGTTTAAAGTTTTTTTCATATATGTATATCTGCAATCAAGTGTTTTACCACAGAGTGACAGAGTTATAATTGTATCAGGGAAAAATGTATAAATGGAGTTGTAATAAGCTGAAATGACATTTGGTTTGGGTGGTCATTTGCATTTGTGTGTTGAGTCCACCAGCCTTTTTATGTGGAAATCGCTCAAATTATCAAAATTATATAGTCTACGATCACTATCCACCCAATTAAATATAAATTAGACTTAACAGTGACCATTACAGGCAAAGAAAGTAATAAAAACTGTGTAATCACACCGGCTCTAATGCCTAAAAGAACAGGTTAAATAAATTTAGGCAGATATCAGAATGGAGCTGTCTGCCAACTGCTAGAGTATCAAACAAATTTCTCACTTCTGGTTTACATTATTAATACTACAATTTGGATTCAAAGCAAAGTAAGAGTTTTGGATGATGAGCAACGTTTGAATCCCTCTTTTGGGTTGTTCAAGATGACAGACCAGGGGCGGTGTTTAGCTCAGTTGGTAGAGTAGCCGCCCCATGTGCGAAGGCCCAGTCCGTGCTGCGGAAGCCCAGGGTTCAAATCCGGCCTGTGGCTCTTTCCCGCGTGTCATTCCCCATCTCTCTCTCCCCATGTTCCTGTCACTCTTCAGCTGTCTCTGTCACAATAAAAGCTTGAAAAGGCCAAAAAATAATCTTGAAAAAAAAAAAGATGACAGACCAATCACTGATGATGAATAGACTTTCAATAGTTGATTTTGGTGCCATTAACCTGTGTATGGTTTGAAAAAAGAAGGTAGGAATTCAATGATTAGGCATGAACAGAATAAAAAAACACTGAGATCTGCTGTAGAGGCTCAGATCCATATTAGATTTTGTCCTTCAGCTTTGGTAAAAGATGTTTAAAGCATTTAAAGTGATGAATGTTTGAGGCAAAATCAATTAATTTCTAAGGAATTGCCACGATTAAAGGATAATTTCATGGGATAAAAGATCTGCATAATTCAACTTTGGGATACTGTGATCTACAAATTTGAGACATTGACAGTGCTATACATTGAAGCTATAGTAGTTTATCAGCTGTGTGGGACCATACTCTTTTATTTCCACTGTTGGAGGATAAACTGCTTCACAAAAGAGGAGTGCTTAAACGACCAAATTCAGAGCAAAGATAAAAAAACTCAAAACTGTCTAGTGGTAGCGTGTCCAGACTGGCTAGTGTGTTAGCAGTAGCACCAACTAGCCATTCGAGTTGTCCCTACATCACCATTTTTCTAGAACCACATATCCAGCGGAGACACGTGGATTCAATTCTCAGGGACCAGGCCCTTACCTTTATGTATATAAATGAACTCAAAAATCAGAAACAAAAATCAGTCTGGGACACACACTCACACATGAGACTGTAAGAGTTGTTACAGCCCCGCCTGTACTTTCAATCAATGAACCGTTCCATTGGCAGTTCATGGCAGAAAATAAATAAAAACTTTGACAGAGGGGCCAACTGCACTGCAGCAGAATGTAGACTCTGAATCACAACACTGATTCTTCGACTTTCACAAAAGCAGGATCCTGGATCCGGTCCTGCATGGCAGCTGATCCTCTGTTTTCAACACTCGTCCACAATGCAGGACAAGAAAGTCAGTGTAGACTCACAAGATCTTTTCACAATAACGGTACAATACGTTCAGATTCAGAACATTTTAGTTACATATGCATGTTGTGCATCAGCTTAATGCCTGGTATGATCACCTGTACATACAGTAACTTCCACTTACTGAACAACTGTAATTTCACCAGGTCTGCAAATACAACTATTTAAAATTAAAAATTCAAACCACTGTCTTTTTTAATAACTTAATAATTAAGTCTTTAACACTCAAAAAAAAAAGAGAAAAATGGTCAGAAGTTTTCAGAATCCAAAGGGATTTATATTTTCAGATTGTTCATTTTATTTAAAATCATGTTTTTGTTTGTTTAGTTTTGTTTTGTTTTTGTTTTTTTACAGCTTTCAAAATGTATTTTATTGATTTTTTTGTGTGTGCATTATATTTGTCTTCTGCTAATGCACATTAATTTCTCTGCCCTTTCGCCCCAAAACAGTCATTGATTATTTTGTTTCTTGAATAATCAATTCATTGACTGGCTGCTTCAGTATTATGTAGGTTGTATATACATAACCCTGCACATTACTGAATATTTCTGTATGTGGTCAGACCTATATATAATTCATTATACAATCCATACACTATTTATTCTGACCTATTTTTTTATGCACTGTTGTGCACCAGCACCTTGTATAACTACTTGATCTTTAAATAGCAGCTGTATGCTTGTTGTTGTTCAGCTGTTTTGTACCAATTGCTGTTTTCCTTTTAATAAATTATAAATTATTTGCCAGTACTACATAGTGTGCCCCAAAACCCTGTAAGGAAATTTTCTATTCCAGCATGCCACACATGGAGGTTACACAGGGTCAAGCATATATTCCAATGTCTCTCTCGGGAGAGTCTTAAATCTTGGGTTGTTATAGGGACGCTTACTTCTCTCATCGACGCACAGAGCAGCTATATGTTTGTGTTTAGGAAACCGTGGTAACCAAAGTCAGAGGCTATGGCTGCCTCACTCCCTAGACACAACAGATAGGTACATAACATAGAAGCCTTTACAGAGTCAGATAACAATAATGGACCACTTAGAGTATACACATTTCCTTGTTTGTAGGCCAACAACCCTTTATGGACATAGAGTAGGTGTGTCTCTGTCCTAAGGGCATGTAGACAAGCCAGAGAGGACGGCTTCTTCAGAATTGAGGCGACATCACGCCATGAAAAGTGTGTTGCTAAATCCAACTCCAACTCCTGTGCACTTTCTCTGCACTCACTGAACTGACCATTGATGAAATCACCACAACAAAAACCAGCGGAAACCCAAATCCACAACAACCTTTTAACTGTGCCATCTACAGTCTTGTACATAATCTAAAAGGTGTGAGGAATTAATAAGTTCTGCCTGAAGTGTAAAAATATTGAAAATAATTTTGGTTTATTATGACACTGTGGGGAGACAAATTAGACTATGGCGAGCTTCAACAGCATAGATAATAAATGGGAGACACTTCTGATATTGTTTGTTTTAGGATGCTAAAATACATTTTGCTGCTCCTCCATCCATGGCAGTACATTGTTTAGCTTCCGTGCCGGTACTCACAAGCAAGATGTCGTTGTCGATATTGTCTAAACAACAAAATGAGCTTTTTTTGAACAATTTTCTGGCAGTTATCAACGTTTAGCTTCACTCAGATTTATATTTTCTACATATGAGACGCTTAACTTTGATATCATACATGCATTTTACTATTTCAGGCCACATTTCCAATCTTTAAGGTTTTAATGTTTATGACGTTTTAGGACTTTTACTTTTTTTTGCCCCGCTTTGGCTTTCTCTCTCTCTTCTCTCTTGTATTTACTCCTCGTCTTTTTCTCCTCGTCCTTGGAACAAACTTCCACACGATATTCCCTTGTACTTACTAATTGGTTTTCTTTCATACACACACACGTTGTTGAGGATGTCTTTTCAGGTCTCTGGTGGCTAAATGATTCTAAATGGATGCACTGAACATGTACTGTCCTACATTTTTTTTTTCCACTTGGCCCATGTTTGTCAGGCATGTTCCATTCTCACCATCATCAATTAACTACATGACCCAAATTTCACTACATGTCTGTCTCTGCATGTTTCATTGACAGAGTCAGACCATTCACTCTGTAACCATGGCAACTAAAAGCATATGACTTTTTGTCTTTGTCAGAGCATTTACATGCCCGCTCCTCACCGGACAAAGAGCATATTTTAAGAATTAAAAAGGCTGTCTGACGGAAACCATGTTATGAAAGAGCAGGTTGAACAGCTCGCTGCCTCTTCCAAACACTGAGTACGAGACCTTTCTATAGTGACCTGACCTCCTACTGTAAGACAAATACAGTTCATCTGAGTTTTTGTTACTGTAACTGTCCAGAGTCAGAAACCATTTTCCATCCATTTTTTTTTTTTTTTTTTTTTTAGCATTTCCCGATTCAGGCGAGTTCAAAGTCAACAGTGTGCTGCATTTGTTAGTTTCAAACTTTATTTCCCTCTTTTTAATTGTACCGTTGTTCCCTCATGAGAGAGGCCAGTTGTAGCCAATTTGGTTTCAGAACAATTACAATGGATTCCATCTGTGACTCAGATTCAAGGTAAAACCTGTCAAAATGTGTCGATTGTATTGGGTGGATATTCCACATGTGTTTTGATGCCTTGTTTGTCTGTATGACCTGTCATTGTTGTATTTTCAAGAAAAATGAAATAATTGTTCTGCATCCTGCAGTGAATGTTTTAAACATTAACAGATCCACGGCTCAGAACTTTAGCAACTAACTATCCTGCTATCCTGCTTTTCACAGTCTGGTCCAATTCTGTAACATTGCATGAACAGGGACTTTTGATTTGTCATCCATGGCAGTGTTCACAATACATATCCTTTCAGTAACTACCATGCTGCAACCTGAAGTTATCAACCCTTTATGATTCACTGAAATAACTTAACCACCCCTAATAGCACACACTTTTTTGCCACTGATACTTGCTGCTGAATAAGACCTCAAAATACTCGAACTATGTCACCTCACCTCCATCCAACGGGAGCAACGCACCATTTTATGAAAAAGCCATGGCCTCAGACTTGTAGGCACCTTTAGAGCCATTAGCCAGTTTTTTTTTACACATCTTATTGTGCAAGCTGTACCATTGGTCACTAAGTCATTACCCAATTTTGTACAATGTTATACAACCACAGTTCTAAAGATTGACATTAGTTTCCTTCCACTGCTGGGATAAGCTTCTGCCCCCTGTGACCCTCAACGGGATTAGACCGGAGGATGAATGGATGTGATGTAATGGATGATGGGAATTGGACAGGGTGCTACCAGTTGCTACACATGACATTCAGTTAATTTGCCACAAAGAGCACAATGCAGCAAACAGAATAAAGTCTTCTGCAGGTCTGAAGGGAGCAGAGAAAATAAACCCAATGATATCAACAGGTTGATCTCAATTTTGATTTGAGACTTCAAATTTAGAACAGAAAGATTATGAACTGGGTGGTGGGTTTGAATGTAGCCAATTATCAGGTAAGGAGAGTCTAATGAAGGACACAATTGACTTGCATTATGGGTCAATATAGTGTGTAGGATCCACTGTTTTTGGAGCTTGATTCAATCTAGGGGATGAAAGACAGGACATTGCAGACTTTGCTGGATCAATTTTGGCCAATTCTTTTTCTAATCTGTTACTCACAAACCTCCAAACAATTTGAAAATGCAATACTTAATCGCTGGAGTATCCCTTTAATATAGCTATAGCTATTGAACAGTGTTCATTGTACACCCACAGTGACTGTTGCTGACAATACTCCCTTTCTTCAGCTCTCTTAGAGGGAGTGAGAATTAAATGGATATTTCACAGCTGGAAACAGAGTTTTCATGAAACTGGGCTGTCTGTGCAGTAGAAAGACTCACCAACCTTTTTAAAATTAGTGTTACATGACCAGAGAAAAAAAAGTGCTATGGTACTCCCTTTGGGTGATGTATTGCGAGTTGGGCTGTGCTTGGTTTTGACTTGTCCATTTTCAAGCAGGAAAAAAATGGCAGCCTCTTCACTAAAACATTTGAGGCAATGCAGTAACGGAAACTTCATTCATATTTGATCAGCACTGCCTAGTTTGATGTTTGATCTGAGCTTCAAGAGCAAGTATATGGTGACCCATTAGGTTCTATGAACTACCATGGTATTCTTATACTAATCCCAATCCTCATCACATATTGTATATCATCATCCCTCACTACTGTCGGTGGAGGTGGGCATGTAAAAACATGTAAGTACAACCTGTAGGTTGAACAACAGCTGTAGAGCCAGCCACATTCTGCCTATTAACGTTTGCTAGGAAATAAGTGGGGAGCTCTGATTGCAGGCAACATGCTCATTTGCATATATTTGTTAATTTGTATGTACTACACACATTATAATGACACAAAGCTGATTGAAAATTGGCAAAGTTTCCCTTTAAATTGCATTAATTCCACATGTCCACTCACTTCCCCATCATGGGAGGTTTTGGAGGAGGCACGTCAGGCCTCATTTTACCACAGTAGTACTATGTGGTGAAGTGATACGTTCATTCTATCTAGAAGGTGATTTTGTGGCTTTTAGGTGAGATGCTGGCTTCTAGCGATTAGTGCTCCTATCATATGGATATCCACAGATGGGCATCTATTTTAAGGTAAACTGATTTGGACCTATGTGGTGATTTGAATTGCTAAAATACCTCTGTTGCTGCATTAAAAAGGCCGGTAGCACACAGTGACAAATGCAGAGGCTCTGTTCCAAATGCTCCTCTGAGCTTTACACCCACTGGTTGGCTGAAATCAAGACAAGAGCAAGCTATCTACTAACAGACATGGTCAGAAATATGGTGGAATTGAGAACCTGTGGTGCTTCTAACAAGTTTGTCATTTGTATTTTAATTTTAATTTTAAAATAAGAAGCAAATGAGAAAGCTTGATGTTATAGCACCATGAAACCTCTTAGGGAGGAGGTCGGAGTGGATGTTTGGACATACAAACTGTCTGACTGTCTGATAAGAGACTGCTTTTTACAAGCCATCTCCTACCAATACTTAAAGTTGCTGTGAACTGTATTTCTTTTGTTAAAATAAGGGTTAAATAGCTCTACATTCTGACACTGTATACAGTGTTCAGTCAGGAAGATGGGTCTCCCAGTCCTTGCTTTCGGCAGCAACCAACCAAAAGTTAACTAGTGCAGGCAGATCAGAACACATTTATATTAATCAGTGTGGTTGTAGGGTTGTAATCATGAATGTTCGACTATACTGAGTGTTTCTGTCACTTACAATCAATGAAGCAGCAGTGCGTTAAGAGTTTTTCAATGGTAACAAAGCAAGTTTGAAAAACCGAAAAAGTCATGGATCATGGATTTTTTCCTAAAACCTAATCTGTAATTGTTGCATCCCTATTTTGTAGCGTTGATGTGTAACAGTTGTGGAAGGTCCAGGTTAACAGTGTTGTTGATGTTGTCTTTCCTATAGAGACATAATGGTGTCTATTTTTGACACAGACAAAACAATCTCAACCCAAGGTCCACTTGACCCATCATCATTGAATCGTCTGTGTTAAAAGTTCAATTTTCTGAGCAATTTTGAAATGGAAGGTTCATTCTTGACCATGGAAGCAGCCTTTCATCCTTTCAGCCTCAGACCTTCTGACTTCCCAATAGAGCCATTTGTGACCACATTTTATTCAAGCCACACGCAAGACACCTTTGAAATCAAGGAAGTAAGTGCTGCTGGATAACAGGGGAAAGTGTTCTTTCCCTTAAGATTTGTGTAGAGACTATTGTGCTGCCAATGCTGACGTTCAGGCTAACCTCCCCACCTGTCCAACATAGACCATCAGACTTTACCACCATTTACCACCTGGTTGCCCACTGCACACCTGCTCGTAATTTCTTAATACCAACCACTTTCCATATTTCCTGTGCCAAAACGTCAGTTTAGCTCAATGTCAGTACATTCAAATCGAAATTCGCTCTGGAATCTGTTCTTGTGTTCAGACCTGCTGCCTTTATGTGCTTGTTTGCCTGCTCGGACTTTATATCTTAAATTTTAAAATGAAAAATTAGTTAAAGATAGAAATAAATCAATAATTACATTTTTGCATGCATGTTTCTTCATACAAAGGAGCTGGCAGGTGCTCGGCCACCTGCTTAACTGAAAGTGCATTTAATACCTGGCGTTACCGTTGCAGTTCTGCGTGTGCAGTATTATTAAAGTCATGAGTCAGACCAAAAAAGAGACATTTGATTCAGACCTCAGTTGATTCAGTTAAATGGACACCTTGCTGGAAAGGGGAACATGTAAATTGTTTTCTCCGGAACTGGCAGCAGGTAAGAAACAGCTCAAAATTATCTTGAAACAAAACATTCTCAACTTATTATTCTTATACTTATTATTGTACTCTACATTGGAGTAGACTTACTTAGAGGGAAGGTTACTGAGTAATTTTAGGACTTCACATGTTCAGAAAAATGGAAAGTGAACGTTCATAAACTATATCCGCTGATGACATCCATGTGATATGATCAAAAGTCCTGGAACAAGCTAGTAAGTAGAATGAGTTGAGACAGAGTGTGAAGGTTCATTTCTGTCCTTGGGAACACATAAAATGTATTTTTGTAAAAGTTGAGTTTTTAGATTTCTGTCTGTTCAGCAGAAGAGTAAAATGAAGCAGACACAGTCATCACTGTAAATCTGTCCAAAGGCACCTTGACAGTAATTCAAACTCTGATCTGACCCTGATGGCCATAGATATGGAAATGAGCTCGGAAATTATGAAGTCGACTGAACCATCACTTGATGAGTGTGACTCATTTACTAAGCATTTGGTTAGAGTGAATGATGATGAAATAATGAAAGCCTTTTAACCCACATCTCATCTCCACATTCAAGACAAACCAAGTCTGACACCAACGTCCACGTCGAATCATTGAGGCGTGAAAACTGATTCTGAAACACACACTCAGATCTCAGGGACATGAGGTATCTAACAAGCAGCGGAGATAAAACTTCTCATGGAGTATGGTTGTTGGAAAATGTTGCTCACATTTGTAAGAGTGCTTTCATCAAGCGGCAATGTGATGATGATGTAAACAAGAAACGAGTTCTTTCACATCTCCATTTTCATTGGTCATACCATACATGTTGATTTTTTTTTTTTTTTTTTTTTTTTTTTTGGATTTTACATTTTAATAAAACAAACAAGACTGTTCCATACACCAGTAATTGCATGTAAATACAACATACCACCCCCCACCCCCCCCCCCCCCCCCCCCCCCCCCCCCCCCCCCACTCCCACAGGCACCTAGCCCCAAAAAATTGGCACATATAGTTGAAAAGTAAAGATCAACAAACAAAGGAAAAACAAAAAAGGTGGGTTGATAAAGGCAGAGAGAAAAAGGATAAATAAATAAAAGAGTAAATAAATTGATGAAAGAATAGATAAAATAAATAACAATAATAAAAATAAGTAAATGAATAAACAAATAAATAGATAAATAAGATCAATAAAAAAAGAACAAATACCTAACTTTGCAAGTAATAATATAAATATACATATATTTAATAAAAAATAAATACATCTGTAGTAAAAAACATATAGATAACAATAAATAAGTAAATACAATTAAAGGGAAAACAAACAAACAAACAAACAAACAAACAAAAAAAAAACAGGCTCAGCTCATTTCAGTACTTAATTCACAGTGATCAGACATCTTGTGCTATTGACATAAGACAGAAAGGGATTCCAGGACTTCTCAAATGAGACAACCTTACCAGTCAAAGTCAGTCTAATTTTTTCTAATTTAAGAAAATAAAGCACCTCCTTAACCCAGTGTGAATAGGTAGGTGGGACTGGGGACTTCCATTTTAACAGTATCAACCTCCTGGGCAGCAGAGCTGTGAATGCTATCAAGTCCTTTTTAGATGGGTAAAGAGTAAGTGGGAAAGGCCATACACCAAATAAGGCAGTTAAAGCGTTGGGAGTCACATCCCTACCAGTTACCTTGGATAAAGTACTAAAGATCTCAGACCAAAATCTAGTCAGAGAAGAACAGCTCCAAAACATGTGTGAATAATTAGCTGTGGCTTGTTGGCATCGATCACATATGGGAGACACTGTATCAAATATTTTTGCAAGCCGAGCTTTTGTGTAGTGAGCTCGATGGAGAATTCGACATTGCATAAAGCTGTGTCCAGCACAGATCGAAGATGTATGTACTCTCCGTAAAATCTCCTCCCAGACATCATCTAGAATCACCTCTCCAAGATCTGTCTTCCAAACTGTTTTAAGCACAGTAGAAGAGCCTTGACAAAGGTTATAGATATTTAAATAAATAGAAGAGATTGCCCCCTTTAATGAAGAGAAAGGCTTCAGAAATGTTTACCATACATGTTGATTACATTACTGTTGCAATCAAGTCCATGTAATGTTCCAGAGAGAGGGGCCATAGAGGCCGATAGGCATATGATTTTCAGGAGGACATCAAGGACAGACTGAGCCTTTAGGAAGAGTGCCAGGCTTTGAAGCCGATTTGACAGAGCGGCCAAACTGTGCAAGCAATGGTGTCCATCACGTAATGCACACTGGCCCCAAAAAGACTTTTCCCCATAAGCTTTCATTGTGAAAGAAGCGGCAGTAAAACAGCATCACAACCCCTTTAAAATGACTTGTTTTGCTGTCAGATCCATATTTGATCCATTCAGTCCAATAACATTTGGAAAGTCTAGGAGAGCCTATGATGAAATAATTTATCCCCATTCATCCATTCTGGCTAAACCAGAAGTTAACAGCTCAGAAGGTGGAAGTCTCTGGTGCGTGTGCTCTATGGGCTACACAATGTAGAATCATATGTGGCTTCATGCGGCACTGAGCATAAGAATGAAGCCCTGGCTCCAACATTATATCTAGATCTCTTAAAACGTTTTACACTTTATAACATGAGAGAAATCAGGACTTACCTGACTCGACATGCTACCCAACTCCTGATACAGGCTGTCATCTGTCATCTGGCGACTCGATTACTGTCACACCTTCCTGACGAGCCTCCCAACATGCACAGCGAAACCGTTTCAGGTGCTCCAGAATGGGCGAGCCTGGTTTTCAGTCAACCCAAAAGGGCACGTTACCCTGCTGCCCATCAAGCCCCGCTGGCTACTTCTAGCAGCCTTATGGGCCTGCATTAGCCTACAAAGTAGTCACCAGTTCTGCACCCACCTACTTGACTGTCCATAGACAGGCATATCTTACCTCCAAACCGTTGCGCTCCACCACGAACGACACCTGGATCTGCCATCTGTACGCTCAGGACAATCCAGACTTTTCTCATCTGTTGTTCTCGGTTGATGGAATGCGCTACCCGTTCCAACCAGATCAGGGGCGTTCCTCTATGCCTTTGAAAACCTCCTGAAGACCCAGCTCTTCAGCTCTTCCTCACCTAGCGCTACCAACACCTGGACATGCTGAATCTATCCCCCTCTAGAACTGTCACTTAATTCCAAACTTATTGCTGCACTAACATGTCCTTGTCACACTGTACCTTCATTGTTTCCCTTATTTGTAAGTCACTTTGGATCAGCTGAATGACTAAATGGAAATGTCATGGCTGGGTGCACACTATTCAACTTAATACGACCTAGACTTTACTGTCTTTGTACTTTCATACATGTGTATACTGTTTATTATATCTAAATGTGTCATGACCAGTGCAGCATCTTGGGGACGTCAACATTGTGTGTCTGTGTGGGTTATTTGTGTTCATACCACATTCAGTGTGAATTCAAGGGTTTGGAAGGTTAAGCTCTCTCCAGTGCTCCTCAGTGTTTTCTCTCTGACACGGAAACGCACTAAACAGTAACACCAATTTCCAATCAAGCTGTCTGATGGCTGATGATTGTCATCAAGAGTCCTAAACATCTCGCATTCTGTCCTCTACTCGCCTGTTAAGACTCTATTCATTCTCGAACCATATCTATGTATGTGGGGGAGGGGGGGTTAACTCTTCATTGCTATGCTGGTGTCTCCATCAGTACGTTTACATGCAGCAAAAAATTCGAATTTCTGATCATATCAGATAATGACATGCATAGGACCGGATCACTTGTCTGAGTATACATGCCGTTCAGAGAATTGGATAAACGGCCGGAGCATGGCTGACTCCGTTACGCTATGTGGCGCTGTAGCCCTCTCAACAAAGAGCCGCGTCCGGTTGACCTCTACTTATCAGCAACAACAAACTATCTGACAGCATTCAAACAAAGATTGCGTACGAGGAGATGGTCGATGCTACAGTAGCGTACATTTCATGCATTATTTTCCTCCTAATAATGCATATAAAAGCAACAACACCACTATTTAATACGACGTCTCCTTTCACTCCCGGGTGAAAGCCCCGGCGGAAATTCTCGAGCATGCGCAGAATGCAATGTCCGATTCCGATCCGATTGCTGAGTATACATGGCGTTAAAAAGCCGACTATGAACGAATTATCTGGGTGGTCTTATCCGATTTTGAGATGTCCGATATGGTCCGAAATAGGTCCGAAGTAGGTCGGATTAAGGTGTTTACATGCATTTTAAAAGTCCGACCGATGTCTGATACGATCAGAAATTCAAATTTCTTGCTGCATGTAAACGCACTGCATGACAGACGACAATTACCTGAGACGTGCAATATTATACTTTGTAAGGATAATGACACCTGCTCAGCCTTGGTGATTGCTCACATGTTTTTTTATCCATCTATATCTTCCCTCCTGTATTCCATCCTCACATAAAAGGATCACACCCAGGCATTATGGGTGATTGTGTGCATTGTAACAGGTCATTTTTATGCTTAGCATTTTTAAACAAATGAGAAACATATTCAAGATATAATAATTATTGAGCTTTAGAGGTACTTGTAGGCGGATTATTTTAGGCTAGCCAGGCTAGCTGCTTCACTATGCTAAACTAAGCTGTAGCATCATATTTATCAGACAGATATGAGAGTGGTATCAGTCGTCTCATCTAATTCTTGCCAAGAAAGGAAAAAAGCCCATTTCTTAAATAGTAACATTATTCATCAACACTTGAAAAGGGGCCTGCCAGTGGATTATATTATATCTCTTCTTTGATATGAAAAGCCCTCGAGTGGCTTTTCTTTTTATGGAAAGCTTTTAATTTGAAAAATATATGCAGCAAGAAACTATTAAATCAATCATTGAAAATATGAATACATTAAAATAATAGACAAAATTAGCCATCAAGACTTTTATTTCTGTTTAAAAAAGAGAAAGAAGAGTTGCAGAGTGAGCGAGGAAATGGCCGTCATGTGCTGAATGTACACTAGACTGAATTCACCATGTGTATTAGAATAGAACTGAAATGGTTATTCGATTAATCGTTTGACAGTGAATTACATACATACATTATCTGTAACCGCTTATCCTCACTGGGGCTGGAGCCTATCCCAGCTGACATTGGGCGAGAGGCGGGATACACTCTGGACAAGTCACCAGTTCATCGCAGGGCGACAGTAAATGAATCTGCTGCTATTTCAATAAGTGATTGTTTTCCATTTTTTATTAAAAAAACAACAGCATTATGGTTACCTTTTTTCAGCCTCTTGATTATGAGGACTTTCTGGTTTTCCCTTCTTATGTGATGGTTAATATTTGGACTGTTGGTCAGACAAAGCAAACAACAACTCCATGCTCAGTGGCCAAATTCCACTGGGAATTTGCCACGCGTTCCTTGCACTGTAGCCACTCTGGCTGCAGAATGCCGTTGGTTTTCAAAATAAAACACCCTGTGCAAACCAATCATCACCAATCAATCATGAAATTAGCCAAAAAGGAAACAATTTAACTAGCATATTTACATATTTAGGAGCACATGAACTAAGGAAAATGACCAAATCTGAGCAAGTTACAAACGCTCCACTTCTGAAGTGAGTATGGTGAGTATGTAACATCACTTTGAGCATCTGGACAATTGTGATGTGGCATTTTGACATTTAACACAACATATTAAAGACTAAATGATTAATTTAGGCTACAGTCAGAGGATTAATGACTAATGAAAATAATACCATACTCCCCTCAGCTTAAAACACTGAGCTGCCTCTGTGCTGACTGCTTAGAGATGAAACTGAGACGATATCTAATCAACAGACAGACAGCAAATCATGATGACGTTCCCAAAATGTCAAGAGGAGCTTTTAGATGTAGATCTTCAGCTTGTGAGTGTGTTTGTGTGGACAGATGAGGAGTTTGGCTGCATAACGGTGCCACCCTTACGGCTGGTGAGCGCAGGACAACGGCTGACTGAGAATGAATGTGGACAGCTGAGCGACTGCCGGGCAGCCCCAGCCGAGGGTCGGTGTCTGATGACCTTGTGCTGCCTGCCGTGGAAAGCTGATCTGACAGCGCGAGGCCGCAGGCCGCGGACACACATGTGGGAGAGTAGATAGCCATCAGGACGCAGACTGACTGACATGGTGTCAGGAGGACTGTGAGGACTGTGAGGCGTCGGGGCATTAACAACGATGTTTTGCACGTCAATTAAACAATTAGCGCTCTCTTTACAATTGGCAGTGCAGATCTATTCTGGTGAGTAATCCAGACTGTGACACATTAGGTGGGTCAGGAGTTCAGTCCCAGCAGGTCAGTCTGTGCTGAGATATCCAGGAGTGAGATACTGAGCTTCTGAGGTGTTTGTCTATACACAACTGTAGATAGATGAGAAGAAGCAAGGCTGGAAATTATACATTCATATGACACCGATTAAAGGTAACAACCACTTTGTGATCGACAGCATTATTTATGTGTGTGTCATATACACACAGGTGAAATGGACACCTGATCTTGATGATTTCGATTTTAATTGCATCCATTCATTTGATTTATATGGGTTGATTATTATTCTTATTAATATTAATGTTTTAGGTATGTTTCACCAACCGTTTGAGAGTTAACCAGACTGCGGGGCTATCACTGAGGACACCAAGGTCACGTTGTCATTAATATTTGAGTTTGAGGAGGTTTACGTAACATTCTGTTCTACAACTACACACACTCATAAAACATGGCCATTTATAGCCCAAAACGTGTTTTAGCTAAAAACACACACACCATAACCACGCGGCTGATCACTGACACTGACCATGTGTCAACACTGACAAGATGCTTTTAATGGCCAATTAAAGGGATTCATTATTCTCGGAGAGGATCATGTAGCGACACATCATTTTGATCATGTGGGGAGATAAATATATGATTTAAAAAGTTGAATTAATAAATAAAAGATTGAGATTTTTCGAAAATGTTAATCAAAAATGTCCCTTTCACTGGAAGAATCTCTAAATTTAGGGAATATTTAGAAAATCACGACTAAAATCATGGATCATTACTCACATCGGATGGCATTAGCATCGAAGTTGGAATGAGTCACATTGTGCATTTAATATGAACGTGGTGGACTCTGTGGGAGAGGAGCCACTTCATCTGTAGATATAAAGATATTCTAATGTAATAAAAAGGTGAATTAATTGATGAAATACTTTGTTCAAGATGGTTACTTTACAATAATGAATATAATACATGTATTCCATTTTTGCCATTTTCTGTGAATTGAGGCCCTAGATCTGACACACTGGACCTTTAAAAATTTTGAATGGGAACACAATGTTTCAAAAACATTAAGTGACTGCAGGGCTTACTATGTTGAAGTAATCATGATGTAATGAAAAACGTCTAATCACAGTTTCCCCATAATTTCTCCAAATCATGAGTCATGTAGCAAAGTGTTCGAAACAATAAAGTTTGGATTAAGCAGCCTTGCTGTCACGTCTATTTATTGTATACAGTTAGCTCTGAGTTATTAAGCTCAGCATTAATGGCCACTTTGCTCCCAAGCTGAGCTCAATGGTTTTAATTTCCTGACATTAACGTAACAAATGTATCACAGAGTTTATAATTTCCTTTCACAAACACGATCTTTATCTATGAACTGTACTTGATATTATTGACAGTTCAGACTCAGTCCCTGATGCAGTCATCGCTGGTCAGTGATCAGTTAAGTCATGTTACCCTCCTATTGTTTGACAGATGAAGCCTAATCACTCCTCCTCACTTTGAAATAGAACTAAATTACAGGGTTCATTTTTATGTAAAATACTTTTATTAATAAATGCATGCAGCTCAATATTTTTGGAATAAATGTCATAGTTTGGAATTGTTAATATAACACTTAACAGAACTTTTCAAAGCCCAAAGACACATTTATAGACTTAAAACCCATTGAACCAACAGAAGCTCCTAAATCTTCACAACAGCAGTGGTACAAATGTATGATGTATGATAAGTAAAACATTTATGTGCCGTTTTGTACTGTATCTTATTTTATAATGAAATGTATTAATGAAAATGTTGCCTTCTTCTGTTAACGACAACAACTACATAGTTCATTAAATGTTTTATAGTAGGTGTTCATCTTTATTTAGATGGAAGCAGTGCCATAGCCAGGACCTGATTAAGAAACCTTGACTAGACAACGAAACACACACATTCCATATTTATATCTGTTTACTGTTCAGTTACATTTCTGAAACATTTTGTGATGATCAAAGAATCCACAACACTGCCGTCTTCTAATCAGGAAAATCAACTCAACCAAGTTGTTTAGCTCATGTGCCAAGAAAAGATTTTGGGGTATTTTATTTTCACAGTGGGGGGAGTTTTGGGAGCTTTGCCTTAAAGGCAAAATGTTTTGACAGCCACTCAAGGGAGTCCTGCAGGGATGCTTCTTGTGATCCCTGTTGAATTAGCAGTATCCTTGGTCTCAAGCTCAAAGAGGATTTTCATCTTCCACACCTTGTACACGCTGACTCGGAGTGACCTTCAGATAAATAGGTAAATTTTTGGTGACAATTCATGTTTCACAGTAAAGGCTGACCGCTGCCTTCACGTTCAAATACATTTATTTGGGAAACATGCAGGAAGTGGCGCCTGACCAGAACAGAACATAACACTGTATTTCATGTCTGGCCAATTTCTGATCCTCGTCATAAGCTCCTTTATGAACAGCACCAGGGGGTAAAAATTATGCGTCCCTGTTTAAAATGAACCAGGATGGTAGACTTAATATATGTTTCCAGACATAAATGAGTTCATAGTCTGAACTTTAACATAAAATCTGTTGCACAAACTTCTATACACGTTTTTAAGGCAGACATTTTTCTCTCTTTCCACCTTTCTTCCCCCACACTGCGTCATACTTAAAGACTTGCAGTGAACTTATTCTGATGGACAGGCTTGTGTATTCTTGTGTGGGTTAACAGTGGATGGCCAGTCAAAGAGCACTTAACAGCTCCCTGGTAGTCTTCAGTCATACACACAGAAAAAAAAGTCCAATCACCGAACTCCTACTTCAGTCCGTTAGCTCCGTCAGCGAGTCAGAGCGGCTCCATACTCAGATGGCAACAGCCACATTAGCTCTTCACATTAAGAGCTCATGAATAGATTTACATCTCTGGGATGATTAACTGGAGGATTCTCACCCCACACTGTCTGTATTACACGTCATCTTCATCCTCCTCATTCCCCTCCTCATCATCATCAGCATCAGCATCCTCAACATCGTTATAATCTGCATCATCCTCACCATTTTCCTTCAGCATCATTATCACAATATCACCATGCGCCTCATTATCACACCACATTGTCATTATCCTCCTCAACAGCCTCCTCCTCCTCCTCATCATCATCATCATCATCATCATCATTTTTTTCTAAATATTTTTTGGCATCTCTCTTTATTGACCGTGACAGTAGAGACGGACAGTAAAGGCGCTAAAAAGAGAGGGAATGACACTAAACTGCCTTGTTGGGCGCCTCTGATTGGCTACATGCTAACATTAGTCTAGCTATGATAAGAGATGGACGATCGGAGACGAGAGTGACTCACAGTGCGGTCTGTGCTTCGGGATTGGCTGGCTGGCTAGTACACAGTGTGTGTGTCCATAAACTGGTGCTTCTCTTTGCTGCTTTGGTGCTATGGGAACAATTTAAAAAATATATATCAATAGCCTATGAATTGCCTTTGCAGTTGTGGGTAATTGCTTGGATCCCAGGGTTAATAAACATATGTGTTGTGATGTTTTTAAACAAATAATATGTCATTAGGGAAATAAAAGTCTTGTCTATGAGGCTGGCCTCTTGAGACAGCAGTCTCTGTGACTGCCCGGCTGGCTAGCAAGCAACTCCTGCAGGGGTTTATGCACTGTTGCGCCAGTTTAAAGTTTCTCTGTGCTCTTTTGGTGCTATGGAAACAAGAAACGTGAGTCACTCTCCTCCTGGTCTGTTTTGTAGAGCTGGGTGGAATCAGAGCAAGCCATCTCTGATTATAGCTCGACCAACATTAGAATTTAGCTAGCATGGAATGGTGTGGCCAATCAGAGGCACAGTTTGGGTGGGTCTTCCCGCGAGGCATACTGAGTAGGCAGGTCCAGCAAGTCATTTTAGTCTCTCATGGGGGTGACATGCAGAAAAGCCTTGATATGAGCTACCTGTGTGTCTGTCATCCTCATTATCACCATCAGCAAACGCCTACATCATCGTCATTGTCATCATTAGCATCATCTTTGGTGAGTCATTGTCCTCATCACATTATCGTCATTATTTTCATTATCATCCTCATAATTGTCATCATCATCATCATCATCGCTGGTGTTTGGACCCATAAAAATGCAAATTGCAATAAATAAGTCACAGCCGCATAGGAAAAAGCAGGAACAAAATAAACACAGTACATTTTACAAAGCTCAAAGTCCAGCTGCAACTTCATGGTATTCTCCTGGAAGAGAAAATGATATAGTTGTACATAGCAGGGAAACATTTTTGTTCCATTACTGATGATTTGTGCTGATGAGATTCATGTTCATCCAGATAATGACAATAACCACCCCCTGTACTTATGACCTGAATTTAGCCAAATTAATCTAACGTTAAAAAATACTGAATAAACTGAATCTATCAGAGTGAAGTCACTTGTTCCAATTTTCAGCTTTGTGGTTTTAAGGAACAGTACGGCTCCTGAATCCTTTTCCAGCAGGTTGTCTGGGCGGATTACCTCCCTCCTGAACTACAATTGTGCCTCTGATAACAGATCTTTTAATATTACTCTCTTCTTCAATATCAGAGGACTGTGAGAGTGCCAGGCAGGGATATTGAGCGAGAGCTAAGAGTTCCTTCCTTTTTCGGCTTGGCCCGGCATCCAGAACTTATTAGACAGATAAATGAGAGGTGGACTTACGTTGGAGCCCGGCCTTTTTCTGTGCTGGAGTGTCATTTATTCGTCCCCTGAATACCGGCTCAATCAGATAGCAGTCAGCCTTTCATGGCGGCCACCATCTCTCTCTGCATCTGTTGACCCCCAACTGGCACAGCTGGATATAATGTGTGCTGCTTTGGTGGCACTGAAGCAGGCGTTCCCCTTTCACTTTGGAGCTGCTTTTGTTAGATTTGTTCTTTTTTCCCACAGATCAAGCTCAGATATGAAGGGCAGACTGTGTACGTGTGGTTGTACCGCTCTATTTGGTGTTTTGCCCCCTGATTTATCAAAGTAAAGAAGCTTTGTAAACGCGTAACACAGGATTTCTTTTTGTGCCACAAGTTTTTGACTTTCATCCTCGTGTTCCAGCTTGTGAGACGTGTGATAAGAGCTTTAATTTGCTTTTTTATCCTCATGCGCAATAATATTATCGCAGGGATAAGAAAGACTTGAATATAAGTATCTGTTCTCGTCAGAAGACCCATGTGTGTGTTTTGTTCAGACCCACACTCAATTCAAAATGAAGTCCTTAAGAAAAAGAAAAAACATCCTTGACCAGTTTCCTGTAACCATGGCAATAGGAAGTGCTCTCCAATCACATCTCTGCGTTGGAAGGGAAGTATACTGTTTCCTGCTGTTTTCACTGGCTTCCTCCCATTGGTGTGCGCTCAGGATTCTGCATTTGGTCCTGGAGAGTCACACAGTCCTTAACGAGAGCTCCTGTTTCTGTTCTGCTGTTTTGTACATTTGTTTTTCTAACAGATGTGCCTGCTACAAATCCGTCAAATTTGAAAAAGTAAGTTGAACATTTCTTGTCAAGTTTTCTTCATGAAAAACATACTTGATACCAGGGGTGTACACAAGATTCACAGTTCAATATGTACCTCAGTTTTGCGGTCATAGTTCGGTACGCTTTCACTAGAACTCACAGAAAACTCAGCAAAGAAATGAAGATAATAACATTTTTGACATTTATTTTGAAATTTCTAAACCTTTAACAGCAGCTCATTGGCTATCTTACTAACAGTTAAGGCACTCACATACTGGCATATCATCAGTAAGTAAGGACACAATGGTGTGTTTGCACTGGTTCTGTCCATAACTGCAGAGGATGAAGTGACAGTGGCAGAGTCAGGATTTATTACAACCTGATTCATTCTAGAGTCTGATGAAATAACTATGAAACAATAAGAACACGTCTTGTGATTGGTGAGTTAAAGGAACATGCGTCAGAAGTCATGACTCATCCTTTGAAAAGAGTTTTTATAATTTCTTCTGTGGTCACCTCTGGGCACAATTAAGTAAGTGTCAATACATTAAAGATGAGGGGTTTGTAGCAAAGCCTCCTCCTGCAACATCAACAGATAAAAAGCAGGCCATGCATGCTGTTTTGTCATTGATCAAATGGTCCAGAAAAAAATTGAAAAATAAATAAAACATGTTAGTAATTCTCCATTATGGGCCTCTGACCTGTTGATCCCTGAACAACTGCAGCTTTTATACAGAGCAGCACAACAAACTGACTGAATGTTCATGTGAAAGCATGTTGTAGCAGGGTCTGAGCACTTTGACCATGTGCTTAAATATGTACGGCCAAGTATCGTCACATATCTGCAGCGATAAACACTCCTGTGGCATTAGTTACTGCTCTGGTCTGAATCTGCAGTGAGAGGCTGCCTGAATATTGTGGGCAGAAACACACACACACACACACACACTCACCTTCCGTTCTGCTTTTGTCTTGTTTCGCTTATCGACACATTCCAGTGATGCCATCTCAACATGAAATATTTCCACAGTCACACCTGACTTCATTTGGACAATTTCGGCACACAGTTCGACAGTAGTTCTATACAGCTGATCTAAATTTCATGGGAGGATCTTCCAGCTCTGGTCTCTCATCTGTGTTTACTACATAGGCTTGACTAAGCTGGCCAGCAGTGCTTACCACAGACGCACTGAAATCAAGCAGACACATACCGCATTGGATATCCTGTACCAAATGGTTTGGAGCGAATACACAATTTTGTAAAAGGATCCGTTTGTATGATTTAGTGGCGCCTGACTGTGTAGTTGCAGATTGCAACCGCCTCCTCTCACCCTCGTGTTCCAAGTGCAAAGGAGAAACTACGGTGGTTGTGCAAAGCATGGAAAATGTGAAATGCCCTCTCTTAAACAGCCCTGTTTCTTCAGTTGCCCAGAAAAAGACAAGCTAAACACTGGCTCGTTTCCACTGTGGTTTCTCCTTCACACTAGGAAAGACACTACACAGTATTTTAGTATTTTAACTTGTAAGTCACTACAGCAAGGTGAGAAAATAAACCACTGGAGGTCAATAAAAACAGGATTTTCAGCTGGCGTTTAGTTGCTCTATTGCTCTTTAAGTAGATCATATGTTTTTACAGTGTTGTGTCCTCTTCATTTTGAAACATGCAGTGATTGAGAACTTTTTACATTACAGAGCGTCTGACATTTAATGAATCTTTGGAGACACATGCTCACAATTCTCAGTGTACTCGACATGGGCAAATAATTTACATCCAGCGATCACTCTTCTCCACGGGATCGAACCTGGCAGCGATGCAGGTTGGTCATCAGGTCACCAGCAGCACCTCTCTCCAGATCCCTCCCCAGCCTGAGACTGCTGTACACAGAAACCGACAGCCAATTCTGCTGGACACAGTCCACCCCGTCCTGTTCCAGGCCGTCATCAATCCCAAGCGGGGTATGGAGGGATCCCCCCAGACACCACAGCCCCCGAGGAGCTGCAGCTCACCTGGATCTGGTGGGAAATCATGCTGGAGCTTGGATTTCAGGGTGGCTGTGCTTCTGATGACTCTGGCTGGAGCTATAATCCTGCTGCTGCTGTACAGACTCTTACAGCTGAGACACAGGTGTGTACGTGTCACAGAGTAACACATGATGTAACAAATCAACCTCATCCACATGAGATCCCATCTTTTTACACCCTGTTTCCTGTTTGTCTGTTTTCTTCACCTTTTTCACACTTGAAACTAAAACATGACACTATAATATAGTGTAGGCAACATAAATCACACAAATGTTCCTGTCCACTTCAAATTTAACAGACATGTGACCCATAACAATGCTGACCTTTAAATCCAGTCCAAAATGGAGGATGCTACCGTAGCTTATTAGCTGTGTTGCACCATCTACTTTTATTGAACATCGTCTGTCAGAGTAAATTGCTTCACAAAAGAATGTATTGCACAGTTATGAGACAGGAGTTGATGGAAGATACTTTTGAATACATTTTGTGAACTTACTGTCTCATTAGCAACACAGCTAACAAACTTTCAAACTAACAGATAGCAAGCTGTTAGCTGTTTTTGCTCATTTTTGAATAATAATGGACAATGAACAATCCTAAGAACAAAATGCTGTGGGGGAGCAAATGGTGTAGTACAAAATAAATGAAAGAAAAAAAAAAAGAAACTGGAGAAGTCATTGTGACTGACTAGCACTAGCATGTTCCTAGCTGGCTAGCGTGTTATGGGTTAATGTAGCTTGTGATAATCAACAAGCTTTTATGACCAAATATTGTACTTGTAGATGAACTTCAAAGCTCCACTTTGTGGTCTGACCAGACTGTTTAAACTTTACACAGAGCCAGGAGTCAATCTTATCATTCTCACCACTTTGCCATCTCTTTCCCTTGGTACTACATTGTCTCAACCTTTGGACTTCCTATAATATGCTCACTGTAGTGTACACTTAAACATATTTTTTTAGGTGGGACTTGTTTGATTGTTTAAATGTACACTATAGTGAGCATATTCTCACCACTTTACCTTGCCGTCATATCTACGGTGTAATACATCATGTGTAGCACAGTTGGAGATAGGCATAAATCCAAGGGTTGGGACAATGTCGCACCAAGGGAAGGGTTTGTCATGGGGCTACTAAAACATATTTTTCTACTGACCCTGGCCACAGCAGTGCTTTGCTCTACTTCCTACCTAGACTTTTGTTTGACTCCATTTAAAAAAAAAAAAAAAAAAAAAACTATCCCTTCAATACAAAGACGTTCATCATACCCAAAATGTTGAACTATTCATTTAATCTCAAAAATAACTGAATAACTGAATAAATAACTGAAGCCAAAATGAAGAAAATACCTTAATTTGTGTTGTGTCCTGCAGGCTAAAGTTGGCCAGGGCGAGGCACGCTCTGGAGTATTATAGCTTCTTCCACACCTCCACCTACACACTCAAACACCCTACACCGTGTCAGGAACTTCCAACCAAGAATGGGGTGGTCCCCGAAGCTACACCGCCTGTCCAAACCGTAACAGCAGTGACACCCACCGTCATCACCCCACTTCCACCTCCACCAGTGACGTCTCCACCCCCACTGCCACTCCCCCCACCCCCTGTGCTACCTCCACCGCCGATTAACACTCCACCGGCTCTCCCTTCGACACCTTCTGTCCTGGCCTTCCCGCTCCCCCTTCCTGTGATCCACACCACCCCGCCCAGCCCTCACCTGTCATGGGGCGCCTGCTCAGACGCAGATGTGTACTCTCGGATCGGAGCTTTCAGGCCCTCCAGGCTCTCCAGCCTCTCCAATCATTCCAAAGTCATTCTGTTTGAGCACTCATCTCTCTGATGTCTGATGCAGAGACGTCAGTGTTTGAGGAGACTCTAGTGGTTACCAGATAACGTGTTCTGATGGACTGATAAGTGTCTGAGGATGAGTAGGTATATAATGCATGTACTGCAAGGCATCAACAAATATTTGAAGTTTAAATAACCTACTTTCAGGGCTCTCCAAAACTACAAAAACCAAAGACTTATGAGGCACCAAATTGATTTATCTGCTATCCTTTAAAATGTACCAGACTGGGCACCAGACCTCTGCAAGAAAATTGCAGTTTGGAACAAAAACATCCACAACCGTGATTATGTTTTGATCCAGAGTGGGGTTGTCTCTTAATTCAGACTGGTGGACAATGGAAGTGTTTCTTCCCTGAAGAACCTTTCTACAGCTTCTTTTGGGCGTAAAGAAATTTGTGAAATTTGAAGAAAGACTCATTTCTGATTGTCGTGTCCTTCACAACCCGTTAAGTTCTCATCATTCAGAGCCTCAAAAAGATCATGTCCATGTGTAAATTGTAACTTTGTCTGTTGGTGTTGAAATTTTCAGATGCACTGTAAATACGGAAAAGTTGGGAAAACATCAGTCTTTGATGAATACTTGGATTGTAGACAGACCAATTGTGCCTTTGAATTTTTCATCGACTTAACTGAACTCATTTGAAGTTCACACAGCAACTCTTTAGTTACCTTGACTGCTGCTTCTGTCCAAAGCAACTTATGAGAGAATCAAGAGCTAGACATCATCAAAATAGGAGGCACATCGCTCCCAAATAAACAGCTGATGAGTGTTCGAAAGGTGTAAAAGCTTGGGGCTTTTCTTTTTTGAAGAAGTTAGATAGAGGTAAGTGCCAGCATGGGTGCTAAGATGTAGCCCCAAAAAGTGCTTTTCAGCCTTTGCTGGCAGGTTACTACCTAGTGAGGAAGGAGCAAATCCTCCTCCTCACTGGAACAGGATGACTTTTGTCAGACAGTTTTTGCTCTTGTGTTAATTGTCACTTTCAGACCGAGATTAGTGATACTGATATTTGTTTGCATGTGTAAATTTTGGTCACTTCAAAAGAGACAAGAAAATAAAAGAAAATGCTAATTAGCTAACCGCTAACTTGATTTGATTAATTAAGTCAATGATCTGTTGCCAACTCATTTTAAAGGAATACATTGACATACGATTGTTCAGTTTCTGTTGGAGATTTAGCTGAGATTAAAAAAAAAAAGGCTGTATGCAGTTACCAGGCAACTAACACAGACTCACTGGTTGCAGTCAAAAAATAGTCCGATACATAACCCCACATGGAACAGCAAATTGTTTCTTTGACACAAACTAATGAGCGGTGGATGGCAGATTTTGTCACTTGACGGAGCCAGGCAAGCTAATTCCACATTTCCAGTCTTTGTGCTAAAGCTAAGCTAACCGTCTGCTGGCTTATATTTGAGAGACAGATATGAGTATCGATTTTCACATCTGTTTTCAAATATGTGTATTTACAAAACTGTCAAACTGTTGCTAAAAATTGCAAGATTGAACTCATGATGTGAGAATAAGATGATTAAAGTTCATATTACAATGAGTTAAAAATAAATATGAGTTGATTAAATAAATTGGTCATGGGATTTCACAGGGCATTATCAGCGAAGTCTGATGGTGTGTGGTTTATCGGCAACAAAAAACACAAGTGAACAGAGCTTGTTGCTGCATTGCTTTCAAAACATTAACTGAAAGTAATTCCTGGACATAGATAACATTTGGTTTGATTTTTGTATATCAGGATAATTTAGATTTCTAATCTTTAATGTCTTCATTTTTACAGTGTAGTTGTTGTAGCGGGGCCCATTGTTTCTCCAGAAGGGAGGCATTTCCTGAACTGGTTTTCCTTGACAGGGTCCCTCCCTGTGTTTCCTCTGCCTCTCTCTGTATTAAACTTACTTTGCATTTCGTTCACTTCCATTGTTAATTTATGACTCTGAAAAGTTTTTTTATATATATATGTTCTATCACAGCTTCAGACATTAATTTTATATTGTTTGTGTCTTTACACATACAAAGTCACAGCAGTTTATAAAGATATAGTTCGTACAGGTAGAAAAGACATTTTCAAGTGAGCACAGATTGATCATTCTCTGAAGTAGCTGTCGACACGCATGCCTAACATCTGTCTCTTGTTGATATGGTAACCTCAGCGTCCACCTTGGTCCTAACAAGCTGTTAAGATTCATTGTCTTTCAATATTTAACCATGTTTTCCCAACATGCATCTCATTTATAATTCAGCAATAGTTTGTAAATTCATGAGGGAAGCTGTTTTAGTCGATGGTTATTTGCTGCTCTCTGCTTGCCGGGGTGAAAACCGAGACCTTGTGCGACATGTCTCTTTAGTCTTTACTGTAAGTCTGCTGGTGAGGCCACTGTCTCCATACTAAAAGCCAGTTAATTCAATCTTTGTATGTACGGCAGCATTGTCTCTTAATTGGTTGTAAGTTGAGCAGGAAAGACATTTGTAACAATATACTGCTGCAGCAATTAAATCAAATGAGGGAATGTCATGCAAGGATGAATATGAATGTGTTTGTGTTCTGCATCTGGATGATTAATATTAATTGTGAATAGAATAATTTAGAATAGCCATAAAAATGTACATACACAAATATACAGTACATGAGAACATTGTTGTCATCTTGGCTCCTAAGCACATAATATTTTACTTTTATTTCATATTTTTTCCATAGAGCATAAAGGAAAGGGTGGTGTTATATTTTTAAATATAACATATGTTTATGAAGCCCCCTTGTGAGATGCATATGCATAATATTGTTTTGCATGATGAGTGCTGTATGCATATTCTTCTCATTTCAGTTCAGCACGACATTGTTAGAGAACCATAAAACTTTGTTGCCTGGGTGGATGTATGGTTCAGCAAAGTTGGTAGAACAGTGGTTGGTAGTTGGTTGACCAAGATATAATATTAACCATGACTACCAAGGTTTCCTAACATATCCTAAGCGCTAAGATAAATGGTAAAACCATTTATGATCGTTTTTGAAACCACTGACAATAGATGCCATCCTGTCAATAGGGGCCTCGGATCATAAAACACTTGGAGGAACTTGTTGGAACCAGGATCAACGTCAAGCTTTTTCAGGTAGCTAACCATTTGTCACGCCAGCACTGAGCAAAACGTTTGGTGACATCAATTAATTCCAATAGAATCACAATCATTGAATTCGCTCATGGGGGTGAAGCAAATCCTCACCTCTTATTTCCGTTGAGTTCAACTTGTGAAGCAAATTGTGAAGGGAATGGAGAGTCGAAAAGTTTAATATGGAGGAAGCTTATTAGCTGTGTTGCACCATCCACTTTTATTTCATTTTTTTGTGAAGATATGTAGATGTATTTCATTGTGCCGCTTTCTGTTATGAGTAGGCCTTGAAGTTAGAATAATGTTTCTGCAAGGATAACAAACAGTGTATTGTCCCCAGATAGAGGAGTCCTCACAATGGCCTTGTAGTTCCTGACATTTATAGTCATTATCTAGTATATATAATTCCAGATTTGTTGGGCATATAAATGTAAATCACCACGAGGCCGGTCGCTTGTTATGGCTTGAACATGCAATCCTGTCTCAACAAGAATATTTCCCTAGCACTTTTATCACACCAAACCACCTGGCGCTTTTGACAATGATATAATTACATTTCCTGCTACATCATTATCCATTATTCAAAAAGATTATCCAAAAAAAATAGGTATTAAGAGGCTCATTCTACCCTTCTGTGCCAACATGTTTGTGGCAGGTGGGCACGTTTTGTGCAACAGACACCGTTGGACAAATCGCTTCTTAAATGTGTACAATTATCAACAATGATTAAGAAGACCTCAGTTGAGATGGTTCTGAAATCAGATCAGGATGCATCCTGGGTGCCTTCCCTTGGGAGTTTTTCAGGCAAATTCAACTGGTAGGAAACCCCGGGGTAGACGTGGAACACACCAGAGGGATTATCTTTCTTATCTGGCCTCAGGATCCCCCAGGAGTAACTGGAGAACGTTCATGGGGGGAGAGAAACGTCTGGACACCTTTACTTAGCCTGCTGGCACAGTGACCCAGCCCAGGAAACTGGAAGAGAATGGATAGGCGGATTAATAAGAAACTCAGGGACGGTATAATCCCTACCTCATGCTCACAGCATGACCATTGGCTTACAAAAGCAAGCACCTCTAAAGGTACATTATATGTAGCTCCTGCCTGTGTGGCAGGCCTAGTGCTTAAACCAGCTTATATAAAAACAGGATTTAACCAGTTTAATTTGTACAGATACATATGAACATCTGCAGTCCTAACTAAGTCCTATAAATGTGTAAGATATAAAGTAAATCTGTATAAAACTGTATGCATTACTCCCCTTAGACTTTTCAAAGTCAAAGACAATTATCCTGACCAATGCTTGGCCAGAGGTTTTGGTTATGAATGACAATTTGCATGTCAATTTTCCAGTTTTTCCTGTTGAATGTCTGCTGGACCAGAAATTTATTGAAGAGAGCAACTGTATTTCTCAACAGTTTAGAAAGGCCTTGGGCTGCCACTGGGACATGGTCAGGAACTCACCCCATTCCTTATTGTGTCCTTGTTGTTTCTTTGTTTATAATATTTTGTCTTGTAATTAAAAAATGAAATCTTAATAGTAAAACAGTTAACCTTGTGGAGCTCAGATTTTTTCCTTGCTAGAAGGTGAGTCCTAACAATATAAGTTTATGAATAGATAATTGTCCCCAAGCTGTGATTAGCAGGAATACAAGCAATAAAAAAGAAATTACTACAGATGTATCACTCGTGGCACTAGAATACAAAGTGTAGGAAATATTTCTACTCAGCGTTCATTGTCTTGTCCAAGGACATGTGGAGCTGGTGATCGAGCTACCAACCCAGAGTTTAGAAGATGACCCACTCTACCTCCTGATCCACAGCTGTCCCACAGGTGACCTCAGCCGCTCCACGTGTAAATCTGCAGATTCAAATGATGTCTATTATTAGCTCAGCTTGGTTTCAGTGCTTCACATTAATTACACGTTGTCCTCAATCTTAAAATGAATCTAAACAGTTTTATGTGGAACAGACTTGACTGATAGTGGACGCTCTACTGGATCATAAATCTGACCCTGAATCCATTTAAATGGCCCAGAAGTCCTTGAGTCAAAGTGCAGATTCTTGGTAATTGCATCTGTATTCTCATTTTCTAATCTCTACGCTCACAGTAAGAGGAAATGGTCATGGGAAGCATTGCCTCCAGTGACGTAACCTCTGCATGATAACAAAACAAGTCCTTTACTTGCCAGTGTGCAATTTACTCTGGTTATTTTATTATATATTTCATTCTGTTGACTCTTGATTTGTAACAAAACCTGAAAAATAAGAACTGGCTCTGTTGAAAGTAAATAAAAGACCAAAATGTATTGAATTTAATACCATTTTTCTAACATCATAGAGAAGTACATATCATTTAAACATAAAATAAAACTAAATTATTTCAATGACAGTTTAATCACCTTTTAAGTGAAATTCTGAGACTATTTCTGAAAAGTCAATTAGTGCTTCTCTCTGTTAGCGGTCCACCAAAGGCCTTCATGGGAGCAATCCTATACTGGTAATGCTGGTCCAAATTGAATACCACTTTCTCTCCAGGAAGCTAGTTGTGATGGCATGACAGAGTGTGAGAACGTCCAGAGCTTCCTGTTCTCTGCCCCACACCATCTACACCGAGTTATATCACAGCAATACCAATTCACTTTAATTTAACCACAAGTGTTTTTTCTGTAACATACCTCCCACATTCAGATTTAATCAAGTGGATTTAATTTTCCTTTGTTAAAAGATGGTCCCCTTGACTTTTTGTCACAGAATATAGTGACTTTCCATTTGTGACGTGCTTTGCAAGATAAATGTAATCTTCTTTGGTGAGGTATGTTCCAAGTCACCAAACATCATTATTATTTTTATTTTTTTTATTTTTAATTATTATTATTACTGTTGCTACAAAGTAAAACAATACAACGTATTTTTTGCTGACTTTTAACCCAAAAACAGGGTATACTTTCATGTAAATAAGGTCTATTGGCCCTAAATTCCAAAATGAAGGGACAAATTTGTGGGAATGGGTTGGACTGAAGTAAGACTAAAGGTTTAACACAGAATTAATTGACAATGTATACTATATGTGTCTATTTTTGTCAGAGTCATTTTTGACCCCAGAGGACAAAAGGTGTATGGCACTTTATGAAGAGGTTTTCCTTGCCACTGTCTCCAAGTACTTGTTCATGGCTGGAATTGTTGGGTCTCTGTAAAGAACATACATACAGTACAGTCTAGACTTTCACTATGTGGAAAGTGTTGTGAGATAACTACCTACATGAATATAATTGAATTGAATTGCTAGAGCTATAGTGGTAGCTGTAATATTGGTGAAAAAAAAGTTGAGAAATCTTGCCTTCTTTTGCAAAAGTTTAAAATCCTGTAGGACTTTTGTACCCGAATCAGTGACAGCAATGCTAATGTAATTTGATGGGGGGATGTGTAACTGTACATGAACAGATCTGAACAGAACTGAAATGTGTTGATAGTGGCCTTGATCACAGTGTTACTGTCATCAAAATATTCCAACAAACAGCAGATGTGCACTCATTACTCTGATGCAGAAAATAATTTATTGAAGTTTGGCAGGCTTTTCAAAGGTCAATCTGAGAAATGTGAGCCACAGCTGCTGCTCAGTCACTAGTGACTGTAGCACTCATACTGTAGAGTTCATGGCAAGTTTGAGAAAAGTTGGTGACTGGCCACAAACCAAACCCATCTGTTCAACAGGTCCCCCCCAAAAATTATTTCATACAGAGTTTAATTTTTAAAAAAGGCAAAATAATTTCCCAGTTCTTTCCCAATGTCAGTGGGATTGGCTACAACCTCCTGTGACTCTCTAAAGGATAAGTGGGTATAAAACAGCTGGGCACTACAGTATTTATCAGTCATTACTCAAACATGCTCAAGTATGGCTTTTGCTGTGGACTATTTTCAGCACCAAATTGATACATTTGGTTCTCTATCAATGTCACTGATGTGTTTTTGCAATGGAGTCCTTATCAGACCTTGACCAGTTAGCATCATTGATGTTTTTTTGTCTTTTCATATGATTTATCGACAGTAAAGAAAATACTTAATATTGTCAATATTGTTATGAAGTTAACACAGTTGGATACAGCACTTTATGGATCAACTCAAGACAAATCTCGGGTCACGGTGGACTCAAAGTTCAACCAAAATCTTCTGAGCAATAGCTTTATCCATTGCTTTTCCAGGAGGATTAAACAATAAAACTGTAGTTCCAACTTGAGATTGCGGCTCACATGGTCCAGACAGTTGGATTTATGATGCATCCTTAATACCTCTGAATGAGCATCTGGATACTGACCTGCCAATATTCTGTCATCTTTCTGTTTTTGAATGACGTACTGTAAGATGTTGTGCTGTGATTTTAATGTTGACCTTCACAAGTTAGCCAACATGCACCTGTGTTCACAAATAAAATAAGAAAATAAAATAATTAAAAAACATTTCACTTGCCTTTCAGGGCTTCTGTATGTCTACTCTGAGGCTTGTAAACTAAAATCTTGGAGCCCCAATAGAGTCCCCTAGAGGCAACAATAGTTATTACACCCAAAATATAGAAGTGTTGAACAGAGCAATCACTGATTGTGTTTTGTTCAGTTATGCTCTGTATGATTTAGCTGTTCTTAAGGCGTGATTAGACTGAACTGGAAGCAGATGTTAGAGGTGATTACTCAGTGGAAAGTGAACCCTTTACAAACTGAGGCAAAGACACACCCACAGAGTAAAATGCTTCAACTTCAGCCAAAAAGTTGCCTCCTTCCAAGGCTTTATAACTCCAATTCATAAAATCACAAAGATGGGAGTAAAAATCAGAGGAAATCAACAAAAGTAGTTTTTCTGTGAGCTCTGAGACTAGTCTGAGCTGTCACATAAAGACACACACACACACACTATGAATGCATGCGCTGGTATTAATGGTACAGCTAGCATCTTTACAGTTGGTACAAAGGCTGTTTGGCACAAATAATTATGGAAATTCAAACTCGTGTGGCAAAGTTTGTTCTGTCAGAACAGGTCCCATGTTGTAGAGAGTCAGAGTTGTTCTTATTGTTGTTATACAGCAGCTCTATCAACAACAATTCCACAGTAAACTGTGCCTGTGTCAGGACTTTGCGAGGTCACAACCATACAATCACACCCCCTTAGCCACGTTGGTTACCAATTAGAAGAGAGGTGACTGAGATGGTTTTTGGTAGTTAAAAATATCTTCTAATGGATCAAAACTTCAAACAAAACACTATAAAAGAAACCTTTAATGTAATTATCAACAGATATGGTTGTCATATTATGTACATGAATAAACACTTAAAAAACTATATAGCTAGAAACATAACTACATTATATGTGTTATAAATAATTTATTACATTTTTATATCATGTTTATAAATGTGAAATTAAGGGAACTTAAAGAAAAGAGTCTCATTAAAGTTTAAAGGCATTTTTGTATTTATGTATTTTTTTAAATAAGCAGACCTACATAAGATTAGAAAATGATCACATTGTGTAACTCTGCATTTTTATGCCTGTTCAAACACAATCAGCTGACACATCCAGACCAAATGTCGAAGTTGTTTGTTAACTTTTATCTTCTGCTGCTTGAATCAGCTGGAGAAGAGAAGGAACACCTGCAGAAGGTGAGACTACAAAGAGTGAGCCTCTGTTTGATGTCCCACTTAAAATGACTGACTGTGAAACCAAAGAGAGTGACAGTGCTGAGTACACCTGCTGCAGGGTCAGCAGGGTCAGCTTTGAGAACCAAAACACAGAGCAGGCTTTAAAATTTAAGAGATATCTATCTATCTATCTATCTATCTATCTATCTATCTATCTATCTATAAATATTGATTTATTTTTTTCACAAAAAAAGTCAATACAGAATTTGAAGTTGTACCTGTAGACATGTTCTAAATTCAATTTCAGTACCTGACAAAATGATTGGTCCATGTTAAATATTTGTTACTTAGTTAAAGAGATTCATTGTAATGGTGAAGACAGACCATGACCACTGGAGTTCAAATTTAAAATAGATTTTCCACTTTCACTTCACTTTCAGTTCAGTTCAGATGTAGGCCTGGAGCACCAGACAAAAACCCACAAAACTTTGCTCATCCCTCGGGTCGGTGAAGTTAATTTAATAAAGACGTAAGTAATCAGTCGTGACTTCATTATTTTTGGAGGAGCCCGGTGGAACATCACGACCTCACAGCAGAGTTTGCTTATAACTTGATGAGAGATACTTGGGCATGACAAAGAATCCATGTTTGACATGATCTCATCAACATAAGTTAGACTTTCAAAACTGCAGAATTTAGACAAGTTTGCAGCGTTGACTGAATTGCTTGGCTTTAGATCATTTTAACATTTTTTGCACATTCAGCTGACCTCCTAAGGAAATCCAAGTGAAGTGACGTATGAATATCAACAATTAGATAAGATCATCTTATCTGCACAGAATTGTTAGATGAACTTACATTTTTGTTTTTACATGAATAAAATGGGATTTTTATTATATATTACAGTGCTAGAGAAGTTCCGTGCACAAAATGTTTCCTCCACTAGTTAATACTCTGGATTGTAATATTACTTTTGTTTAATAAGATCTGACATCACTTTATTGTACTGCATACAAATGAAAATTAAATCCGTCAAACTTTTTAATCTTTGTGTGGAGCTTGAATTTCCCAAGGGCACAAAAATGGATTGCACCAATTTTTATTGGAGATTGTCTCAATTTTTTTAAAAAAAAATAAAAACTCATCCATCATGCATTTAAAAGATGCTGTGATCACATAGAAATTTTACACGTAGGAGCTTTATCAATTCATGAATTCGTATTCATTCATTCATTCATTTTTTTACTATAACTCTGCAACAGAGCTTACAGGGACTGCACCACCTTTAAAATGCCCTATAATGTTTACAAATTATCTGTAATGAGAGGTTGTTTCCCTCTTAAAGAAAATGATCTGCAGCTTCCGTCCTGCTGTTTCCCTCTCTAAGCTTGTTAACAAAAACAGTTCCAAGAAAGACGAGGAGGGTTTATTTTCTCTTTGGGTCCTGTGAGGCTGTGAAAGCCCGTAACGTAATTCCTCTGACAGCAGAACGCCACGAGCACTCCTGCAGGGTAAACATGACTGAACAGTTCAAGAGCGTATGGATGAAATTTAATACACACTCTTCAGCTCCTCCAATATGCAGGCTGGTTTACAGCCAAGTGCACTCAGCGGCAGTCTCCGAGGAAGCCCAGACAACAAACCTGGAGAATACACAAGCATCTGCGATGACACTTTCAGTGTTACAGTCTTTTAGTGGTTTTAGTAACGTCCTGCACATTTTCCCTCACCAACGACTAAAAGTCAGTCCCTCTCTATTTTCTTACCTTAGGTTCGTCCATCTCTGTCCTCTTCATCTTTTCACCTCTCTCATTATGTCCATAGAGTCTGCTGAGCCCCTATGGACATAGGGTGACCTAGCTCCAGTTCTGGCACGACACCGGCTCCACTCCATCAGCATTCCACCACTCCATAGGCCTCTTCCAAGTGGTTGAAAACACCTGTGGTGCAAACATTAACTCTCCCCCGGTGCTCTGAGCTCACAGTCTGGGCAGCCCAGCTAACAAACTGAGCTAACATTAGCTTACAGCAGCTACGGTCCGTAGCAGTTTACTTTACTGTCCATCAGGAAACTTTGTAAATCACAGAGAGTTGAAACAGAGCAGCCAGAGGATATCAGAGGGAAAACCAGAAAACATTTTCTCCATAAAATATGATCCAGTTTCACCAGTAGTTGGACATGTGTGACTTAATGCCATAAAGTGTTTAGCACTTCTGCCGACCCGTAGACCAGAGTTACATAGTGCAGAAACAGGCGTACAAGTCAGTGTAGCAAAATGATTTAAAATCTGTTTATGATAGAAAAGTTACACAATGTTTCTTTAATGCTCTAGTTGTGTTTTTTCTCAAGCTGTTGTCATTCTGTTGTTTTGAGAAATGATCTTTTGAAATGTCTCCTGTCAAAAAGAAAATGGCAAATCTGACAAATCCTCTTGTTTGGAGGGAATAAAACTTCAGGATTTGGACATCGATAAGACAGCATAACAATGTTGTGAAGGAGAAGCAACAGTAAAGATTTGGCATTTTTATTTTTGTTCTTTTTGTGACAGCACACAATAACATGGTGCCATGCTGCAGAAGAAAAAGTGCTGGTTGGACTGACAATAAGTAATAATAAATACGAACATTTGTGAATACTGTAATATACTGAAGGTAGTTTATTTCACTGCAGCACATTTTTTACGAGCACTTTCCTTTTGAAGAAAACACTTAGAAGGTGTGAGTCAGCATTTCACTTCTCAAAAGGTGGCTGACATGTAACAGACAGATTTTAATAGACAAAGGTTGAGATATTCTGACTTTTAGTCCCTGGTGTGGGTCGAGCTGCCGTCAGAGCCTTCGTGTTTGTTTATATACCCACATCTTTCAAACTTCATGTCTTCAGTTTGTAACGCAGGCTTCCTGTTCAAAAACTGTTGGTGTGGGGTGTCGTTTAGCTCAGTCAGTAGAGCATCCGCCCCATGTATAAAGGCTCAGTCCTTGCTGCAGCGGCCCAGGGTTCGAATCCAACCTGTGGCTCTTTCCTGCATGTCATTCCCCATCTCTCTCTCCCCACATTTCCTGTCACTCTTCAGCTGTCTCTGTCAAATAAAGCTCAAAAAGGCCAAAAAATATCTTTAAAAAAAAAAAAAAAAAACTGTTGGTGTGACACCTGAGCTAAGATAACCCTGATGACATCACTCTGACATCATCAGCATTCATTTGTCAGGAACCACACAACCATACAACTGCCAAGTGTCACAAAAATTTAAAAAAAATTTAAAAAAATCTCTGACTCAAGATCAATTGATTAGCTTTTTCTGGGGCTTTTCAGCTGAATTTTTCTCAACACATCTTTTTCCTCAACAGATCTAGCTTGCCTTACTGTCATGGAGTTAGTATGTAAGGACGTGGTTGTTTTTGGAGAGGGAGATGGTAACCCCTGTCTCTGTTCAAAGTCTCTGTCTCTGGTGTTAAATGTGAGTGTCCCCTTGATCTTTCTGACTTCAGGTCAGTGAACTTTGACCTCTTCCCAATCGATTCTGTTAATGGATTTGGACTGTTCACTTTTCCAGTGTCCTTGCTGTTTATTACCAAAGTAAAGACACAGATAACATTTAGAGCTGGCATGATCAACAAGGCATATTTATCAGGTACAGGAAACTGATAAACAATTTATTTAATTTTTTAATTTTTTGAATTGTAACAGGTCCAATCTCTGTGTACATCAGTTCATATTTAAATGTATTTTTTGGGAATTTACATTCACATGGATGTATTACAGTTTTTCTCAGTCGCTTTGGTGCATTTCTCACATCACTATTAACATTTGCACAACAGTTAGTGCATTTCTCAGAACAATTAGTACAAACTGCTCAAAATGAATAGTTGATTCCTCAAAAGCAAGTATTCATGTCAATGAAACTGTCTGTGTCAACAAAATAATAAGTCCTGACACCATTGTTTATGAACAAGACAGTCAAATGGCTTTGTCATGTTTTCATTATGACAGTTTACTCTCTCAGTGTTTTCCAATGCAAAAAAGTCAGATCTTGGTGACACTACCTGAAAATGCTCAAGACAGCACTATACACTAACTACAAACTATAGTAAAGTTACACATTAATGTAATTAATGTGATGATAATGTGAGATATTTAGTGAGGTAACTGAGTACAAGACACACATGTATGTTTCACATATTTACTGCATATGCTTTTTGCAATTCTACAGCATTGTGCAAAAAAAAAAAAAACGCAGTCACTTATTTAGAACAAACATAAGAAATACCATTATGGTAGAACTGTGCACAAATGTAAACAAAAAACAGTACATATTACTGTAAACTGAACATAAATTATTCCTGGACATCCATACGTTCCTGTCTGTCTGGCCACATATTTTCATCTACATCACAGCAGATGTCTTCCCTTGCAAGGCAACGAGGACAGATTTTGACAACTAGTTCAACAATTTTGTTTGTAATGACTCAAGCATTGAAATGAGGACTATTAGTTTTATAGGGAATGACTATTCAGCATTCATAAGTATGTTTCATTTTGACTGACATGACATAAGCAAATGATAATATTATAAAACAGCAGAAAATTGTATGAAAGTAACTGATACATGTCCAAAAGCTTTTGCAATTTGTTCAAAGGAATGAGAAACTGCCACGATGATGTGCACAAATGACTCAATGTTGTGGAGGTTGAACTAATAGCTGTGAGAACTTTCATTCTGATCTGAGAAAAGCACAAAAGCGACTGAGAAAAAGTATATTATATAAATAAGAAAAACAACAACTTTATAATCATTGTGAAAGTCACGGTAATCAAACGTTCATTAAGATTAAGTGTAAGATTAAATAAAATTGATTCTGTGTGTAGTTATAAAAACTATTATTTTCTATCACAGATGAGTTGAGTTGTGTTTTTCTTCAGTCTCTGGAGGTTTCAGGACAAATTTCACGAAATTTCCTAATTTTAGTTGATTATAGATATTTAACAGGAAATGCACATGGCGTCTTTCTGATACAAAGTTCTACTTTTTCTATTATCACTCCTATGATCATAGGAAACACACACTTTACCTAGAAGACATTTTACATGGATCTGTGACTGAGACAAAGATTTATACTGAAAAAGACAACAACACATGCGGGGCAGGCATCCAGTACAATTATAAAGTTATTCTGTGTATTTCAAAAGGAGGCCATCAGAGTTCAGAAGAATAATTTTTTCTTTTGGTACAAAGTGAAATTCCAGATTGAATTAAAATTTCTGAGGAACCGTTTGTTTATTCACACATTTTCAGTGCAGTTCATAAGTACAGATTTCTTCACATAATGGGTTTTGATGTTTCAAATCCAAGCTGACACCTAAGTAATGTAACCTTCAGTCACCACTGAATCCTCACGCTATTTAATATATTGAAACAGGCAAAAAAATTGGGAGCAAATTCATAATTGATGCCTGCTGTGATTACTTTAGGCACCCAAAATATGAAGGTATGACACATTTACTCACATGTGGTTCCAGAAAAGGCAGTGTGCCTGGAGTTTTTAACGCTAAGTGGTGACAATATTGCTCAAATATTTTTTATTGCTATTCATTAAATTGTGCCTACAAATTGTTTTCTCTTCCCTCCATCACACCTTCTCTCCAACATATTTTGACATAAAACCAACAAAAAAAAAAAACATATTTAGAGTTTATTCTATTTTATGTTTTTTTATCTGTCTGCTCATGTTTTTTGCCTGTCTGACTCATTTTTGGTGATGTAGTGGCGTCCAGGCTTTTAGCAATCTGAGGTTATGACTCCACATAAGTCCCCACAATGCACAAAGCCGAACATACACAAAACATTTTGGCCTGTTCATTGACACTTTCACTGACCCCTTTCATTTATTTAAACAATGTGTAATGTGTACATTCTTCAACTAAAGTTCCAGAAAAAGTACGAAGACATGAGCTTATTGTCTGCAGCTGTGATTGTGTCTCTGAGCTCTCTGAGCACAACACTTCACCAAACTGCAGGCAGAATTATCCTTTAACCTCTGGCCTATTGACAGGCCAGCACTCATGCCCTGCAGTAAAGCACCATTCAAATTCACAGAACTTTATTTTGAAATTGTGGTTGAGAATAAAAATAATACTAATACTACTAATAAAACATATTAATAAAAATACTAATCAAAAATACAATCTTTTGTCTAGAACTGATGCTCGAGTCATCTGGAGTGTTTCCATTTGATGGACTGATGCAGCCATAAAAAGTGTGGACTCTTTGGTTTTCATCAAAGATCATTAAAGGAGAAACAAAAAGACATTAAGGGGTTAAACAAACTTTAAAAAGAACAAAGTTTGTGGCACTCTTGTTGAGGAAGGACTACAGGAAACAAAGCTGGCTGTGTAACGCTGTGAGCCAAAAAGAATAAAAACTACACCTGCTTATTGTCTGAGGAAGCTGCCAGCTGTGGGCTCCTCATACACACCTCTGTCACAGCAGGCCTTTGATCAGGTAATTGCCCCTTCGGCCCCCGTAGTTTGCATCCCCCATATGTCGCTATGGCGACCACCTCTCCAGCATCCATCTGTGTGCCCCCTTCACAGCCTTTTTAAGACGGACTTATATGTTATGAGGCTGTGAGTGATGGAGGAAAAGAGCAGTGAGGCGCTACATGAAGCACCCCGACCACTTCAACAGCAACCTTTTCATGACCGCTCATGGATGGTGACGAATGTGTGTGTGTGTGTGTGTGTGTGTGTGTGTGTGTGTGTGGGGGTGAGTGTGGGTTTCATTTTTTTTGTCTCTCTGATTCCGTCCATCTGTCTATTTGTCCGCCCACCACATCCGAGACGCTTGTCCGTGTCAGTGTCACCTCCTGGAATGATGAAATGCATTTTTTCAAATTGTAATAAAGCTCGTCTTTGTTTTACAATCAGCCCGGAGACACAGCAGATCCACACACACACACATGTGATGAGAGGATCAGAGTGCAGGTGGAGCTCAGGGGGGAAACAGTTTGGAGGCTCAGGATTCTGTGAGGAGGGTGAGACATTTTCTGTTGCATGGGATCAAATTCTGTGAATTTAACAAAAGAGCCAGAGTCCCACTGCGTGATACATAATGATTTTCTTTTTGACTCTGTCTGACAGGATGAGAATAAAAATCTGTTTCAGTTTGCTCTTATTTGAAGCATGATGCTCTTTACATTGGGAGAAATATTCAAATCAAAGACTCCATGTGTTTTATGGCTGCACCTTTTTCATCCAAATTAAATATTCTATGTATACTGAGCAGTTTTACACACCTTTCCCCAAATATAATCCTGATATATTTGATATTTTTGAACATTTTGGGATCTCCACTGGAATTTCTAATAAAGTTCTGAGAGTTTCAACGATGCTCACCTGCATGGTGGGACTGTAATGACCTTCCCACCAGTAGCTCAGTGGGGCTGAAGACTTCATTTAGCCAAACAGAGTCTATTTTCTGCTCCATATCCACACCTGGAAACACAGGTACCGCTTCTGCTGGAAACTCATTTTTGCTTGAGGCCGCTGTAGTGGTGGAGGCCAGATGTGTAATGTCATCATTTCCATGCACGTCCCCATAAATAGTTTGCAGGTGCCGGCTGACAATTACCTGCATGGAAAGTAGAAAAAACCCTGAAGAAAAGACATTTCTGGAAACATCAATACACACACACACACAGAGGAAAAGGAGATCTGAGTGGAGACAGCAGCTTGTGTGTTTTCAGTGCCGCTGTTGAACGACTCATTTCAATATTTTAATGAGAATATATTGGATCATAACCTGAATACGAGCTTTAGCTAAATGCCATAGATGTCAATGTAAATGCTCCTGCTGAGTGCTGTTCATTTGGATTAACAATTTCTAATTTTATAATTGCCACAAATGAGCTACCATAGCAATTTGAACATGTGGAGCGAATAGCATTTTGTGTTGGGCCTCAATTAAAGGTATTTTCATTTTCTAGAAACCTCTTTATTATTTCAATTAATGGACATTCAGCTATAAAATGTAAGAAAATAATGAAAAATATTCATCAGAATTTCCATTAGCCAGATGTAACATCATCAAATGTCTCCTACGGCCTGAACAACTATTCCAAATCTAAAGATATTAAATTTATAAGCAGATAACACTTCAAAAATCATTAAATCTCCACTTTTGAGACACTGGAACTGGATATTTTTCTGACATTTTAGCTTCAGAAATGATTTAAATATTTAAAAAATTCTCAACATTTTTATCAGTCAATCATTCAGACAAGAACACAATGTGTCACAGCACTCTACCCCCATTTAACACTTTTTTGGACAACTTTAAAACCATGACTTCTGGAAAATTCTGAAAAAAGTATTTCTTTATTGAACATTACAGGACAGGATGAGGAACATGGAGCTTCAGTCAGACGATCACAGCTTTATCTATGCATAGGCTACAGACATGTCTGGGAATATTTCAATACTGATAACGATGGTGATGATTGACAGGAATCATTATGACCCTTTTTTCAGTTTCAGCCTCATTCTGTGTTCAGAACAATCTCTGTGTGTCACTTTATTTTACGGTCTGCAGAAATGACACTTAATGATTTTCTTGAATGCGCTCTGAAAGTCTTTGTTGAAGTACGCGTAAATGATGGGGTTCAGTAAAGAGTTGGAGTAACCCAGCCAGTTAATGACATCCTCCAGCCAGCGGGGCATGTAGCACGACTCCTGGCAAAAAGGCATGACCAGGGCGACGATGAAGAAAGGCAGCCAGCAGAGGATGAAGGTGCCCATGATAATGCCCAAAGTCTTCACCGTTTTGCGCTCCCGTGCCAGCGCGATCTTCCTCTTCGCCTCGGTCGCCTTCTCGTGCCTGCTCTCGAACAGCGGCACCGAGCTCGGGGTGTTTGGCAGCGGCAGGTTGCCTTTGGAGTTGCTGTGAACTTCGATGATCTCCAGAGACTCGCCGTCCTCCGCGTGTTTCACCGCACCGTTGACGCTCGGCAGGGGTCGGGGCTCCACGCTCCTTTTCCAGGTCTTGCCCTGCGCGTCTCCGGGAGTCTTTTTGTGGAACATGGCGGGAGATAACGCCAAACAAGAGTCAGACACTTTCTTTTTCTCCGTTTTACGCACAGTCCTCCTGATCCGAAATCTGGCCGCTTTGAATATCCGCCCATATAAAACCAACATCAGGATCAGCGGGATGTAAAAAGCCCCGAATGTAGAGTATATTGTGTACCAGGGGTCTTGCCTGATCTTACACTGCTTTGGGTTCGCCCTGTCCTCTGCCATGCTGCTGGGCTGGGAGCGCATGATTAACATCGGCGGCACTGAAATGGAGAATCCGACGAGCCAGGTGACACTGATGAGGACGGCGGCTCTCCTCGGCGTCCTCTTCTTCATGTAGTCTATGGGCTCGGTTATCGCCCAGTATCTGTCCAGAGCGATGGCGCACAGGTGCAGGATGGACGACGTGCAGCACAACACATCCAAAGAGATAAAGATGTCGCACGGAACCTGCCCAAGAGTCCACCGGTTTAAGACCTGGTAAAGTGCCGCCATGGGCAGCACCAGAACTGACACCATCAGGTCGGTGACAGCCAGAGAACCGATCAGGTAGTTGGCCACATTCTGGAGAGACCGCTCCAAGGCGATGGCCGCGACGACGCACGCGTTCCCAAATATTGCGCACAGAATGAGCGCGCCAAGCAGGAAGGATGTAACCACTTGATAACTCAGCTTCACCTCCTCATCTTCAGGTTTGGGGGTTTTGTTGGAAGGGTTGTCAAACTGAGACCAGGCTGTTGTGTTGTTTGTGTCCTCCATTGTTGGTAAACTCGAAGTGTTTGTAGATCTTCCGTTACTTGGTGGAGAGGCCGGTGCGCATCACACCGCCGCACCTTGAAGAGCGCATAGTGGACTGCTGGACTAGGCTGTACAGCAGAGAGAGTCTGAACTGTGAGTGTCGGCTGCTGACGGAGAATGATGCTGCGTATTTATACCAGTGATGGAAAATGCGTCATTTGTCTGTGAGGATGTAACAGAGTCTGTCTGTTCGTGCCTGCTTGGTCCGCTTCTGAGGCAGTGAAGATGTGGATGGTATTAAATAAACATTCTGCATGTTTAGGTGTAATATTGAACTTAAGGCTGCGAGACAAATTATTTTTTTTTTAGATTTTATTTTAGATTTTTCTTGAAACAGAAAGGATTTTAACATTTCGGTGAGAAAAAAAGTTCATCAGTTTGTAATGCAGCTTTGGAAATGTTCCGTTGAGTCAAATACACTTTTTATTGATGTCAGTGAACTGATCTACATGGTACTGACACAGTACACACTTTCATTTGCTTTAATAATAATAATAATAATAATAATAATAATAATAATAATAGAAGAAGAAGAAGAAGAATGGGAAATTAGTAATATATGAGTTATTCATGTTTGAAGTTAATTAAAGTTACTTCATGTCAAAAAGTAGTGAGGACTTACTCGCTTCTGTTCAGCACCACGGTCAGCACTCTGAGGCTATCAGGGGTGACAATGCCACCTGGCGTTAGTCCACTTTAACAACAACCTATAAAATAATAACGTGGTCCTTTAATTTTCAGTAACACTTACAAAACTAACTAACATACACACAAAACACAGACACAAGACGGACCCTCTGTCCCTTTGTTCTGTCTGCTATCAACCCTGACTGCTGCTACAGCCCTACCGATACTATGTGCGATACCTCTGTACACACTTGTCACATTACTCTGACTCTCAATCCTCAATTTTCATCTATTCAAATAATGTAGTATATTATATTTATATAGTACTTTCATATCTATTCATACAGTGGTACTTCTGGTATACTTTTATACACTTGTATTCACTTTTACTTAATCTTTTAACGTTTATACAGTGTATAGATCACTTACACTTCCATCCATCCATCCATCCATCCATCCATTTTCTGTAACAGCTTATCCCATCAGAGTCGTGGGAGCTGGAGCCGATCCCAGCTGGGTGAGAGGTGGAGAACACTCTGGACAAGTCATTAATTTATTTTGTTATATCTTATTTATCACCTCAGTTTTTACTTTTTTTTTCTACTTTATTGTTTTTATTTCTTCTGCTTATTTTTATCCTATGTCTCGCGCTGTTAGTGCAACTCGTGCTCTTAAGACAGAAACTTGAAACTGAAAATAACCGCAGTACACAGCAACATGTTAAAGGTCAGCTTCTCTTTTCTGTTTCAATGATCAGCTGAATGCTCAGTTTTGCCAAAGCAAATTGGCAACAGTATAAATAAACAATAACTAAAGAGCGTGGAGAACAAACCAGTTATGGTTGGAAAGAGTAATGCAACAAATGAATTATTAATGCATAAATATTATTTATTAGTTATGAAGGTCAGGGGCATCAGGGAGCTGTGGATCTTTCCACGAGTCTACAGCAGTCCTCCCTCTCTCCCAGCAGCACTGGAGGTCTCTCCTAGTCTCTGGACAGAGGAATTTTTTGATTATGTTTGTAAAATATTGTTCTCTAAGTTTTTAATAATAAAAGTTCAGCTCTGTCTCAACTGTTCCCTGGTCACTGTGTAAACACAACCTCTCTCCGCTGAGGTGGTCATGGTGTAATAACCTGGGCGGTTGAAGGTTAGCTCAGCCTCAGGACAACTACGCAGAGGAGACTCGTTTGTGGGTTCAACTCTTGACAGCATACACACTTCATTACCACTTAAATCAGTGGGTTTGCTGATAGATTTCATTTTTTGCACCAGGTCCTCATTGGTAACTTATTGGTCTCTTGAAGGCAAACAAAATCCTTTTTTGTGTTATAGCAGTAAAGATAAAATTTCCCAGTCCTAAATATGTACAATGATTTGTTTTTTCATAAGGTTGCTTTTTCATTGTGAAGCTGGTAGTGTTCCTCTCTTGTCTGGACTTTTTCTGAAAAATCAACACTTTGGTTCTGGGTTGATTCTCAGGGCTCAGGTTTGACTGTATTTTTCTGAGTCTGATAAGCATTGCTGTGAACACTCGTTTGTGGTGGACAGCAGGATGAGGTCATCAGCTGAAAGGAGAAACTTTATTTTGGTGCCTTGTCTGTCTAATTCCAGGCCAGGCGAAGGGGAATTCTCTGCTTCATTTGCTAATTCATTAACATGCAGTGTATATATTAAATAGTGTGGGTCTAAAGTTACAACCCTGCCTTACTCCACACCTCTGTGAGGGATTCTCTTTATTCCAATCTTAATTGAGCATTTTGCATTGGTACAAACTGATTTTACATGTAACTTTATCTCTGATTTAGACTGAGATTGATTTGGGAAAAAAATGCCATTTTGCCAGGCTCTTTGAAAACCCATGAAGAAAGCATATATTTTACTTGCTGTTAAAGATCAGTAGCAATGTAAATGTATGGTCTGTGGTTCTGAATATTTAGTATGCTACATAAAACCTTTCCCAGACATGAATTTAAGCAAATTCTTAACCAAACTCTCACAAACTGAAAAGTTTCAGACTGAATTAAACATGCAATGAGTTTAGTTTTACAGCTTGCTTGTTTTGTGACTATATCTCTGTCTCTCTGTGCAATGTTATTGTACCCTGTTGTTCCCATTAACTACAGTACAGCTTCATGAACAACAAGACAGTTAATATTGTATTTTAGTCATGCAAATTCCATCACAATAAAGAAGCAAGCAAACAAACAAAAATAATAGAAGAAAGGAACAACTGACACACAATTACATAATCAATTAACAATAACTTTTAGGGGCCGCTGGTTGTCTGTGACCATGTGGCTGTTTCTACATTTCTACAATGTTTAATTCTGAACAAATAGGTTTAATAAACTCTAAAACTGTGGGATTATAGTTACTTCCTGGACTCTCTGTCATTGTCATTTCTGACTACCTCTGCAACATGCTGTGACTGTGACTTTCATTCATCTGTTTACAGCCTAATTTAATTGTACACAGTCTTTTATCCCCATTTGTAGTTCTTTCTCATATTTATATAAACATTTTTATTTCTATAGTCACTTTCTATTTCTTATATAGTTTTTGTATAGATGTTTAGCACGGGTTAACTCTGAACACAGTTATTTATCTTCTATGCAAATGTTTAACTCCTCTGCACATTTATTTTTTTTTTACATTTTTACATCTATTTATCTTTAAGGTTTAATAAGGTTAAATTACACTTTAACTTCATTTTATTACATTAATGTATTTTATTAATTAAATGAGTATATTTCAGATTTTATGCCACAAATGGAAACTTTGCATTATTGTTTACTTTATTTTTCTGGGTATTTTTAAGCTTTTAGAGTCAAAGTGTGTGTGTGTGTGTGTGTGTGTGTGTGTGTGTGTGTGTGTGTGTGTGTGTGTGTGTGTGTGTGTGTGTGTGTGTGTGTGTATGTGGGCTGTTTTGGTCTAGTAGACTTGCCGTAGTGTCCCAGTCCTCGTGACGTCACGGCCTTGCTTAAAGCGAGAGGCTGCTAAACTTTCCTATCTTCGAGCAGCTTTTCGTCGCTAACGCATCTCGCAGAGTGTCCACAGCTGTCAGGTAAGAGAGTTTATACGACTGAACCGTTAACGTGAGGACTGTCGTTATCGTATGAAGGTCACATTTGGGTGAAAACGACACGACAGCCTGTTGTGAGCTAAAGTTAGCTGGTTTGTTTTTATTCCTCCGCTGAGATTGTGAGCTGCACGAGCTAAAACACGACAAAGAACGAGAATATGAAAGTGTAGTTTAGATATTGTGGTTCAAACACAGAGAGAAAGAGATTTAAAATCCTCACAACGACTGAATCTAACTCATTTATCCTCACTTCACTTCAACAGGCATTTGAAGTTCAGGTAGAAACACAGTGGACAGCCCCGTTCACACGCTGTCAGTCCGGGGCTGTTTGTCACGGTTTCAGCCTCCTGGTTCTGGTACAGTCAACAGTGTTTGGGCAAATTGTGTGTGTGTGTGTGTGTGTGTGTGTGTGTGTGTGTGTGTGTGTGTGTGTGTGTGTGTTCAACATGTGGTAGAAAGCCTGAAACCAGAGGAGGCTGTAACAGAAACACATGTTCAGGTGTCCACATACTTTTGTCATGTAGTGTCTCCATTCATTTACCCACGAGGATTTGATTTCTCTGAGGTTCACTCTAAAGATAGTCACATCAATATGTGGTGCAGCATCAGGTTACCTCCTATGTAAATACTGTAAGTGGCTCACTGCACTACACCAGCCTTAATATAACCTTAGTTTGTCTTGGCTCTGTTTACACTGAGCCTATATACAGAGTTTGTATAAACACGTCTGTCTACACTCAAGCTAAATCAGGTCTGAACTTTTATTGGAGAAAAGTTTTTTGTTTTTTTTGCCAGTGTGTATGTTAGTACAGATGTTTTTGTTTTTGGTTGGTTGTGTTGACTGTTTTCACTCTCACATCATGATCATCAACAGCTGGGCTGACAGCTTCGTGTCAGAGAGCCCTAAGAGGGAGAACCATGCTCCGCTGCAGGAGGTGTCGGAAGGGCATCATAGACTCGACGTGTTTGTCGATGGTGGGTTGAAAACTGTTCACCTCAGGGCTCAGCACTGACTTTAAAACTTGTTGCCAGGCAACCAGGAATCAAAACTAAAAATACGTTGTAGTAGTCTGTTATATGTCAGCTCAGTAATGAAAATGTGACATAAAATAATGTTTAAATTTAATGTTTAGCTTTATTACAATGAACAAATTTCTTTGTAGTTTGAGCTTTGTCTGATAGTAACATTAACTTTATTGATTTTTATAATGCATCCATGGCCTGTGTGTGTGTACTGTTATGTTACAGCACCCTGACCCTCATCAGCAATGATTTTTGCAACCACATTATGAAAATTACTCAGCTGCTGAGTCACTTTGAATAGCCTAGTTAGAAGTTTTCAACTGTAATTCATGAATTTGTGAAAGTACTATGGGTTTCGAGGATTTCCAGTCATATAGGCTTTTAGTCATGGCAGAAGGTCTCTGCTGTGACGCTCATTTCGGTTTGAGACATTTGAGTGGCTTGAATATGTATGTGCAACATTTATGGAAAATCCAAACCCTTCCTTCCACATTTGTTTCAGCAATGTGTAGCCATCACGTGCAAGACAAAATACATGAAAACATTTAAAAACTAAGCAGCTGATCGGGTAGATACGAGGCACATATACCCAATCAGGACCACCTTAATCCATCCCTGGTTAGAGGACATCGGGGTCGGGAACTCTTAAAGATAACATCTTGTGTTATGTGTGTTTGAGTCATAAAAAAAGAAAGTGGGTGTGGAGGGAGCTGTCCTGGTTGATTGTGTGTCTGCTATGTTGGAGCAGGTCGAGGCCACAGATGAGAGTTCAGCTGCAGTTTGCAGTATCTGGCATGTGAATGTTGACACGTTGCCAGAGTGGATACTGACCTCAGTTCACCAGGTAAGTCTGTCAGCTTAGAAAGGACGTGTGCGCACTGATAAATGATTGTGTTTGTGCCATCAGAGGAAGAATGTGTCTGTAAATACTTCGGTACTTTTGCTATTTGATTAATGAATTTTAGACAATATATTGAAAAAATCAACAGATTTATAAGAAAATTGATGAGAAAATATAAATTTGTGTATTTGGATATTATTTCTGTATCTGTGGTTCCTGTCCAGGCCCAGTGGACTGTTGGAAAACTAAACTGCCAGAACTGCGCCGCTCGTTTAGGCGGCTTCAACTTCATTAACCGCAGCGTGTGTCCCTGTGGCCGGGACTCAACCGTCCACCTCAACAAAAGCCGCGTGGATCGTGACCACAAACACTACGTTCTCATCGTCCAACCGAGGAGGACGAGGCCCAGGAAGGAACAGGGCGGTCTGCTGACAGATGGCTTTCAGAACAAAGAGCAGAGGCCTGAATCGAACAGGACCGCACTGGACACTTTACAGCTCAACTGTGCTGCTGTCATGTCCCACAGCAGCCACTCTGAGGCCTCCAATTCACTAACTAACAGTGAAAACACCCCGTCTTTCTCTTTCAGCCCTCTGTACTGCATCTCTCACAGGAGACGGTGCAGCTTGGAAGATGACGCCACCATCAGGTCGTCTTGTTTTTGCCCCGCAGGGCACGCGAACAAGCCTGCCGTCGAGATGACGAGGGCGGGAACAAACGAGTCTACACGGTCGCCTGTGTCGTATCCCACGAGACAGCGGTTTGACACTGATGGTGACACCTCTGTTAACGCTATCGCCTGCCACTCATTTCTTTCCGGAAGGACACGGTCACCTCTGCGTCACTATCCGCCGCAAACAGCGGAGGACGTGGAGTCTTCTCCAGAGACCACGGCTGTCCACGAGGAGGTTTCTGATTCAGCCCTGTTCCTCAGAGGGAGATCCATCTCTGACAGTGTGGCCGAGGACGAGGAAGTGCTGGTATTTACTATTTACATTTACAACACCTCAGACCACCATCATTAATCTTCCTCGTGGATTCTGTCTGTCAGCTGTTGAATCATAGACCGGGATGGGCATTCTTGACATTTTGTGTGTGTGTTTTTTTTTTTTTTGTTTTTTTTTATTCTCAGCCTGAAACCTTCACGGCCTCCCTGGCTTCAAACAGACTGAGCAAAAGAGAGAAGAACCGTCTGAAGGGTCTTCGGAGGAAACAGAGGAGGAGAGAGCGATGGCTGCACAGTCAGCAGGAGAAGGAGCAGGTGAGAGAGCACAGTTCACACCGACACCATGGGTGTGTGTAGAGTTTATTTCAACAGCTCTTTTACAGACTCCTCAAATAAAAAAAATCCTGGGAAGATAATGGATATATTTTCTGTTCGTAGGAAGTTTAAGAGTGACACAGAAAAGCTAGAAAGGCAGAGAGGAAGCTGTTTATCAGTATGCAAAAAGGCAGTTGATAGATATCATTGTGAAACATACCCAGTTGATAACTACAGGATGAATAGACAGATTTTGTGTGTGTGTGTGTGTGTGTCCAGGCTGAGAGTGTGAGCGGGTCACTGTTGGACAGCGAGGAGGAGGACAGAGAAGGCCTCACTTGTGCGGTCTGTCTCGACGTCTACTTCAGCCCGTACAGCTGTCAGCCCTGCGGCCACGTGTTCTGCGAGCCGTGTCTCCGCACAATCGGCAAGAACCGGCCGACAAACACGCCCTGCCCCCTCTGCCGCACCCTCATCTCACACACGGACTTCCACAATGGTGAGCATCCTACAGAAACATACTGTCCTCCTTTTGTGATACTAGTTTAAATTGATTAATAAAGAGACAGAAAACTCATTTAAACAACAATTTTTTTTGATTTTTTTTCATTCCTCTTCAGAGCTCAACCAAACAGCCAAGACCTTCTTCCCCAAAGTGTACTACACCCGCAAGCAGAACTTCCAGAGGGCTCCGTGTGCAAAATGGCCTCTGCCCAGCTGTCGCAAACGCTTCCACACTTTCTGGGGTGAGAACGGGTTTGTAATCGTTATCTTAGCATTTATTTTTTTCTTTTGTTTGAGTAGTTTCAATATAAACTTTTAACCGTGAAGTCTGGATTGTTCTGAGTGACCAGGATGCTGTTTCTGAAAAGACGTGACTCAGTTTAAAGTGTCTCTGCATGGCTGACCTCATTTTCACACTGTCTTTATGTCATGAACTGACCTTGTACACTAACGAAGCAGATGTTTTATTGCTTTTTTCCTCCGTATATCTTAGTGGAAATGATAAACTTAATCTTTACAGTACTGGCAGTTCACTCCTACAGATGGCTTTACAAACAATAAAACAGCAGTCATACACATCCAGTGACATAAACATTATTGGTTATGAACTTACTGTTCATGGTATGGAGTACGGTGTAAAGCACTACAGGTACTACTAGAACAACAAGAAAACAATTATTATAGCGGTCTCCACTGGAAAAAACAAAAAACAAAAACCTGTCAATATCAAAATGAAATTGTTCAATGAAACTGAAATTCCATCTTCTATTTGTGCATCTGTTTCATTTTAGGACATAATTTACTGTCAAAATTGAAAGTGTGATGAAAACTGCAAACTGGACTTTTATAGATTGGCAAATGATGTACGATCTAAACTGGAAAATTAAACTGCAAATCTCTAAATTTGAATTTTGTCATAATTTTAGATCATTGATGGGGGAAAAAATGAAATGGAAGAGTAGTCGTGTCAACAAAATAATGATTATAGTATAATTATATAAGATTTCAGATTTAGCAATGGGTTAAATTACTTTTTGGGGTGAACATTGCTCATTGAAAAAACAAGACCACAAAAAAATTTGAACGAGTATCAGGATAGATTGTGTTAAATCGGTAACTTATCTGTCTAACTTCAGGAGAGCAGAGACAGGCGGCGATGGCAGGGAGGCGCTGGCACTTTGGCCGTGGAGGTTTCATGCTGGATGCTTTTGGCCTCACCGACATGCGTGGCTGGCTCTTTGACATCGGCCTGGTCATCGTCTACATCCACTCGGTCAACTGGATCCTGGCTTTGCTGCTCCTCTGTTTCCTCATGTACTACTTCTTCTTTTAAACACAAAGAGTTCACAGTGCAGTTTTTCTTCTTTAACGAGAGTGGGTGATGTGTTTTTTTCTCTGGATTCACCAGCTGGATGAAGTCACAAGTCAAACCTTTATTTAAGTGGTAAAGATCTCAGAAATAACGAAGGTGGTCGTGACCTACAGTACATAGAAGTGAGGAGCAGGTACTCAACATTTGCAGGTTGGAAATTTGCACAAATGGTTGAAAAGTTTACAGTGTTGATTAACTGACTATAAGCTTAAATTTAATGATGATTTGAACAAAATACCTATGGTTTCAGTGCAATAACACACCATGAAGTGTCCTGATATGCAGAAATACAAATGCTGAAATACAGAAAAGTACCACTGACTGAAGCTCAGTGTTACTGTGGACATCAAAAAAGACTCAGCATTGTGCTGTTTGGTAGTAAAATCTTTGATTTATGTTAGAATAATTTGGTAATAATGGTATTGTTTATCAGAAAACAGAATATTAACACCACTCTAACATAAGTGTCAAGTTCCCAGCTGGAGCCAGGAGGTAATTAAGCCTAGCTTAGCATAAAAACTGGAAGTAACTAGCCTGTCTTCATCTAAAGGTTAAAAAATAGGCCTACCAGCAATTCTAAAACTCACCAGTCTACACACTATCTCGTTGTTTAAATTGAAAACCAGCAAAAACAAGTGGTGCTGGAACAATATTTCTTGATGAACAACAGCAGCCTCCTGAAGTTTTGTCACCACCGTAAGGTTACCATGTCTGATGCCACTGTCTCTGTACAGATACCAAAACCAAAATCTGTGCTCACCTGACCGTATGTGGCACGTAGCTGGAGACATTATACATAAGGAGTTATATACTGAGCAAAGGGATCTGGGAACTGTTGTTTATCAAGACAGTGTCAAAATGTAACTCCCCTTTAAAACATAAATTGCTGTTTCTGTTTGTAAATGGATAAAAAAAAAAGTTTGGTTTTTTTTTTTGTTTTTTTTTCCGTAATATGTCCGCTTTAACTTAGTGCGCTTTTTGGTCCTTAAAATGGGCCAGGCTAACTGGCCAAAGCTAGCCCCTATTTCCAGTCTTCATGCTAAGCTAGGCTAACAACATCCTGATTCCAGTTCTGTACTTAACGCACAACTTTATTTTCCAAAATATTGAAGTATTTCTTAAATGTAGCAAAAAAAAAAAAAAAATGCATCAACCCATTGTAAAAAATAATTTTGACTACAGGAGACTAAACTTAAAATTTAATCATTGTGTTTTGTTGATTGATGAAGTGAAATTATGTAGATTTAAGATATAGTTTGAAGTGAGATGCATTTCTGAGAAAGTTTTGCTTCTACATACTGTTTGATTTCAAAGCAGAGGGATGTGATAATACCCGTTTCGGTAGGTGCCTTTGCTTATTCTGTGCCTTCTGTCTATAACAAATAATATGAAACTGGAATCAGGATCAAGTGTAACTATCAGATTGTATTGTATTCATAGGAAGCCAGAAAGACTGGGAACTAAAATAATATAAAGCTTTCGGTGAACACTTGTGTGTCTTTCTTGAAGAAAAAGACAAAATTTAAGAGTTAATCCTCTGTGATCTGTTTTAATTGTATTATTTTAAAAAAAAGTGTATTATTGATTTGTTTGTGCGATAGCTCAGTATGACAAATAATAACTCATTTGGCCGCATTATGAATCAGTGGAAACTGTTTTTGAATAAAAAATAATATAGAAAACTTAATTTAACAAACTGATGGAGCCTGTTCTTTCACTCCTCCACATTTCTATAATAACTCGTTGCAGTGGCTCTCTCTCTTCTGTGATCCTGTTTGAACAGGGTTCATTAGTTTTTGAAATACTGTAGATCTTTGGAGAAAAAAACAACAGCATTTATTCATTTGTTTGCAATGTTAACAAAAACATGCACTGGATGGACTCACTGGGATTGACTTGTCAATCACAAGGTAGCCACGCCCTAAGGTATACCTTTATTTACATTTATTGTCTATTTTAGTTTAAATGGGACCATCATATACAAAATGAACATCATGTTGTACAGACATGTGAAGGATGCAACATTTTTAACATATTCTGGATGCAGTCTGATGTGATATGATGACCTATGTACAGCACATCTTCTGTATGTGTGTGACACAAATTATGTAGCTGCCAGCATGGTTAACCCAGCAGCTGCACATCTGCAGTACCAATCATAGTAACAATACTAACAATGTAACTGTGTTTTGAAACTTTTCTGCCTTCTAGTGGCAAAATGAATTAATGCAGCTTTAAAAAAAGATTTTAAAAAGCAAAAAAAATCAGCCAAAGCTATCGAGCTGAATCAGTTCATTCCTCCGGTAAAACAATATGCAGGGAGATGGAATATTCATGTGATAGTATCTATACTTAAAACTAGAGACTGAGACCATAAACACACGAGGAAACTGTTGACTGAGGTCATAAATCAGTGGGGGAAGTAGGGTGATTTTCTCATAAGCTTACATATAATCTGACTCTTTTGTTGCAACCGGTGACACTACCTCCTGCTGGCCATTAGGAAAATTGCAGGTTTAAGACAATTCAAATTTGAAATAGTTAATTTCTTTTGGCATATTGTTGTGGTGTCTGTTTCATCTCTTGGATAGCTGAGACCAACTTCAACACAGGTCAACACTGATCAACATCTATCAACACTGATCAGCGTAAATCAGCATAAGAGCTAAGGAATTGAAACACACAGAAGAACCCATTAAACAAATTAATACATTAGCTAATTTGCTAATTTTTTAAAATTAGCAAATTGTTAACTTCAAGTTACTTCACACATATCCACAATAAACATACCTTGTGCCACTCTCGACTGGAGCTTAACCAAATTATTTGTTTCTCCGTGTGCGTTACCGTTACTCTTTTCCGTTACCTTTTGACACGCGCTTAGTGGTCCTTCAAAATAAAAGCATTTTCAAAATACAGGAATAACACAAAGTAAAGAAATGTACTGTGAGGTCATTTACACATACAATCTGACTTTTTTTTTTTTTGTTGCAACCAAGCGGCAACCTCCAGAAATGAAGCCAATGCGGAAGTGCTAATAACTGTAATTCCTCAAGCAGCCGCTTGAGACAGCCTACAGAAGAGTCAACTTCCATAAGCGCCCATATTAAAATGTCCAACAAGCAGAATTAAACATGTTAACAGCCCGGTTCAGACAATGGTTTTGGACTCTATAGCTAATTTCCCCATCCATGACAACTGTGAGGGGGGTACTTTTTTTTTTTTAACTCGTGACTGTTGTGGAGAAATTGCTGGAATCAATGGTCAGTGGTGAGGTCAGGAGGGAAGAAAGTGTCCAGGAGCCTCTGATGTCTTATGCTGTATTATTTATTGTCGCTTGATCAAGGAGAATTAGAGACACTCTCAAAGTACATCAGGAGTGTCTGAGTCGGTCTCACATTCTGCCCAACTCCTGCTGGTGGATAGACTTTAAACCCCAAGATAACACCACAAATGCCCTACGCCCCAAATAAGACAAATCTGTTTACGCAGATTGGAACGTCAACAGCCAGCTATCTATTATGTCTAAGAAGGCAGCAATAGGTCTCTTCGACCCTGGCCACCACAGTGTTGAGATAGACTGGCACCTCCTGTTCCCAATCAAAGCCAAACAATTAATACTGCTGAGGACCTCAAGGCCCACACGTGACCTCGTGTAACCTAAGGATAGAAAATTCCATAACAGTGACCACTTGATTGACAGGTAGGTGCTGTTACAGATAAATTGTTAGTGCACCCATGCGTCATACGACCCGCCTCTGGTCCGCTGATGATGTTACCGATATTTAGATTAGATGGGAGGCAGAAGAAGCAGCACATCCAACATGGCGGTGGCCAGCAGTGCATATTTTCGGCTTCAAAGCGGACCTTCAGAAACCTACGAGTGACGTCACTCAGGCTCTGTCTATTCTTTATACTGTCATTGGTTGCAACCAATGACACTGCCCCCTGCTGGCTATTAGGGAAAATGCACTTTAATAAAACACTTATTTTGGACAGCTAATGGTCTGTGTTGGTTTGTTGTTGTGGTGTCTGTCCCATAGTGGTCAAAAGAATTAATGCAACTTAAAAAACAAAAAACAAAAAAGAGCAGATAAAAAAAATCAGCCAAAGCTGTCAGGAAACATATATCTGAATCAAATATCTTTAAGGATGTAAAAGCAGCATTCTGATGTATGAAATCACATCTAATCATTCACTTTAGATCATCATAATGTCACACAGATGTTTTTCTGGACCACTGTTGCTCCTAAACAGTTAATTGTCAGTCGGTGGGTGACGACTTGTTTTGCTGTTGGCTCCCTCTCTGAATCCTCCTCACACGTGAGCGCGCGGCGGAAGACGGAGGAGCCTCCCTCTCGGCCTTCAGGAGGGGCTGAAGGTGACTCTCCTCTCGGGCTGGGATGCAGAGGGAACTGCTGGGGGTCCGTCCGGCCCGCTACACGGTCCTGCTCCGGGAATAACGGCACACACCTGCTGGAGAGGAGGGGACTCTAAAAGCGTTTACCAAAAACCTGCGACCGTGCTGCGTCTGAGCGGGTCATTTTCTTCTTTATAGAGGACACCAGCCTTCAGGAGAGAGCGGGTATCTCCTCCATCTATCTCCATCTGCGTGTCTGCGTCTGGCTGGGCTCCGGTGGTGGGTGTGCATGCATGTGTTCTGCACCGTACGGGCGGAAAAAGCGCCCAAGATCCGCAGGGATCATTTTTCCCATCAGCAAAGTGGCGCAGACGGAGCCGGAGCGCCGGGAGAGCACGGAGGGGGCCGTGGACGGCAGCAGGATGGTGAGTACCGAGAAAAACCCTGTTAATGATTGGTGAGGGTGTCAGTGTTTATCGTAGCTCTGCACCAAAGCACAGCTTCTAATATTTACCACGGAGAAGCGATTTTATCATGTGCAGGCGCAGCAGTGGCGCAAAGGGACAAAAACAGAAGACTTTATCGTGCTCTGGCCTTTATTTAAAGATGACAGTCCGTGGTTGTTGTTTTTCTCCTCCAGACTGTCCAGGAATTCAACACCCTCGTAGCGCTGTACCGGGAGCAGGTCATATCGGTCGGGGAGATCTCCGCCGACTGTCCGTCTCTGCGGGCTCAGATGCACCACACACGGTCCAAAGGATGCTCCATGGCCCGGGCTGCACACCAGGACCTCGCAGTCATCTCTGTGTCAGGGTAAAGAGGGAACCAAGGACAGACTGTTTTAGACTGTATTTTAAAGGAACTGATTTTGGGTCTTCAACTTTTTATGGAACATTTCAGCGCTCCTTCTGTGTTTATTTCTAAGCACCTTCGACTCTCTTCATCACTGATTCCACCCTATGTAGATGAGCAAAATTATTATTTCACACTTGCAGAAATATCTGCTTGTTCCAGCCATTCCTTTGATGCTATATCATTACTGAAACTTTGTGATTTACAGCAAAATAACAATACAGTCTTCGTGTTGTGCTATAATGGAATAAGAGGATAAAGTATGAAAGTATCAAAGCAAGTAAAACAAAATGAAAACAACAAAATAAGTACTTTTGTTATTTTAAAAGAAATACTTTAGTGGGAAAACAATTTGAAATGTTAAAGTAAATGTTCTTACTGTTTGGTGCTGCAGTACAAACATAACAGTGGTGAGTTTGTGAAGTTTCAGTCATCTGCAAGTTAATTCAGTTCATTTGTCATGAAATAAATGAAATGGTGGGAAAACGTGTTCAAAATGTTCAACCTGCAGCATGTTTCGGAACATGGTCAGCTTGATTGTACAGTAGACAACTGTGTTTGTCTGATTGTATCTCTCTCTGTTTTCCTTCCTCCTCCTGCTCCTCTTCCTCTCCGTGCTGCAGTCCAGAGGACGGAGAGATCCACCCTGAGATCTGTCGGCTCTTCATCCAGCTGCAGTGCTGCCTGGAGATGTTCATAACCGAGATGCTCAAATCCATGTGCCTGCTGGGGGTGCTGCAGCTGCACAGAAAAAGTACTGTCACAAAAAAAACACAAAATAAAAAAATAAAAAAAAACATACCAAAGAAATTAAAAAAAAACAGAGTAATGAAAATCCATGTTCATTTTAAAGCCAGTTTAAAAAAATCACAGTCACTGTGGGACTCTTGAACAGAACATTTTAAAGTGATAAACACCTGTGCCGCTGCTACTGACGAGTCAATATGTCTGCTGAGAGGAAAGCTTATCTGATTGTAAAAAATGTATATAACAAAAGACACAATCTAAAAGTCTGCAGGTCGTTGCAAAGCCACTCGTGATGTATTTAAACTGTGATGGTGGGATTCAAGGCTCCATCTCAGTACTTTCCAGGCAGTTTTCCAGCCTGTTATTTCTCCAGAACAGAAAACAATCACACAAAAAGCCAAATTGAAAAACATATTGTAAATTAAAAAAGATTGCAAATTACACACAGAAGCTCACATAAAAATGAGCATAATGTGGGCTACCAGGAAGGACATGCATCCAAAAAACTTACATTTTCAGGTTATGGTGTATGTATCTGTGTAGAAGCTCATAGAGAAACTCGTAAATTAAATAATAATCATCATTATGACTTCATCACGGGTAGTCTTGAGTAAGGTTAACTAATGAAATAAATAAGTAAATAAGAAAAAGAGGTCACACTGTCACTGTGGGCAACACTGATGGGAACAGCGGGGACTTCCTGCTGTGACCTGCGGTGTTCTCAACCTGGTTTTAAATCCATCTTTTTGACCCCCCTGTTTTCCATAGTGTAGTCTGTAAGCACTGCTCATGAAAATGTTTCTGGTAGTCTGATTATGCAGTAATGCATGAAGTTATGACTGACACATACTCCATACATGTAAACATATAAAACATTTTAATTGAAAATGCTTTTCATATTTATTTCACCTCATTTCAGATCCCATGCTTTACTGAAACTCTCTCCAGAAATCTTCGATTTTATTTCAGTTAATACACTGTTGACACAGCAGAGGGCAGTAGAGAGCTGTGTGGGTTCATTCTCACTGTATTTTCAAATAAAATGTTATATAAGAATACAATTCAAACTAAACTTCATTAGATTTAGAGAAGAGACCTTTTCTCTCATAGAAACTTGAAATTCAGACACAATGATTGTGTCAATTTTCAGTAAAAATATATTCCCAACAGGAGCACAAAATATTTGACACTATTAAGTTCACAGAAGACCTCAACATACAAATCACAATATGATGCTATAATATAATATTTTGATATTCAGCAGCATAACTTACCGTTTTATGTTAAGAAGCCATTGATTTAAAGGTACAGTCACTTTGTATGTGTTTGACTTGTGCCTCACAGCTGCCATCTCTGTTCTAACCAAAGGAACAGACTCAGAGCCAAAGGTGGACTTCAGGATGGATGAAAGCTCGGACGTTCCCATCCTGGAAGACCGATCCTCCTCCCCCATCGACTTTCTACAGGAGCAGTGGATGGTGGGAACCGATATTGAAAATATAGAGAGGTACGCCGACTGCACCTGTTTCTTAAAGTTCATCCTTACACTGTAAACTGTATTTTTCTGCTGCTGCAAATTCATCCTGGAATTCATTCAAACTGCAAATAACTATGCGCTGAGTCACTGTTTCTTTGTTTCGATAGAGATATGCGTGAGATGAGAAACCTGCTCAGCAAACTCAGGGACACGATGCCATTGCCACTGAGAAACCAAGGTATGCAATGTTTGTGATAGAAGTTCACGACATCATTAGTTCAAGCTCTGAACCTTCAAATCCACGCTGAAGTGTTTCAGTTCAGGATACAGAGTGACTGAGAAGAGAAGCATCAACAGCAGAGCGGAGAGGTGATGAGGGAAAAAGAGAGGTGTAAAATCATTTATTACACAAAATGTCTGATATGTAATTCAACAGCATCTGCTGTCAGTGAGACTGTGTGAAAAGACTGATGAAAGAAACTAAATGAGAACTGAGAACTGAAAGCTAATGCAGTGGTTCCCAACCTGGGGTTCTGGACCCTCCCAAGCAGCCTTGTGATGAATCAAAGGGGCCAAAAACAGAAAATTCTGTTTATTTTTCAGGTGTAAATCTTGGCTTATTTGTACTGTGACCACATTGTGTAGTTGCGTAGTTTGTAACGTAACTGTGTAGTTTACCTCTTTATTTATTAAAGAAGTTTAATGTAAAATAGGTTTGTTCCTTTTATTGACCAAAGTTAGATGAGATGATTATTAAAATACACCTAACTGCTGGCTAGCTTAGCTTAGCATGAAGACCGGAAACAAACTGTTTATTAAAGAAAATGTAAGAAAACACACTCCTTATTCTCACTGATAAATAAATCTAATTTGTTCAGACTGTACAAAAAACAAATGTAAACTCAACAACGTGAAAAGGTTTGCGTAAAAGGTTTCACAGAGAGTTGCATGCAGAAACTTTATTTAGTCTGAGTGCAGTGACGGCAAAACCACAGATTTTTATATTTTTAAAGTCTTTACATCACGGGTATTATACAGAATAAACAAAAATATATAATGTGTTAATTAACATAAGAGGTGCTGGTAGGCAGGTTGTTTACATTTGGATAGACACAGGCTAGCTGTTTCCCGCTGTTTCCAGTCTTTATGCTAAGCTAAGCTAATCTGCTGCTGGCAGCTCTCTGCAAGTAAACAGTGTATTTTATACAATGTCAAACTATTCTTTTAAAATGAAAGTGTCTGAGAAGGTGCTCACACTTTTGGAGAAAGGTGCACATACCCCCCCCCAAAAAAACTCTTCAAACAGGAAATGCAGTGTCAAGGCAAAAATAATAACAAAACCAAAACACAGTTTGCTTGCCTCGACAATGTTTTTTATTGGTTTCAGGGCTTTCTTTTCAGATAACGATGAAGTAATCATTAACCACAGCGTCTGATGAACCCAAAATGAACTTAAGTCTTAAGTAATAAAAAAAGATGTTTAATGACATGTACAACCTGTGACGAGGGCTCACGGGTACAACCTGCTTTATACTGAGGGTTCATGAGTAAGAGGGTTGGGAAGTGACACCAGGCTTTGTGTCTTTGTGATGGAGACGTGGCAGGACGCAGTCATGATGAGGCCTGATCACAAAGTGTCTGTTTGTTGCAGATGACAGCAGCTTGTTGAATCTGACTCCACACCCACTGGTCAGACAGAGGAAGAGACGCTTCCCTGGACTCTGCTGCATGGTGTCCGGCTGAGAGTCTGAACGCAGCACGGTCGACACACAGGAAAGGACGTTTATTTTATCATACCTTGTGATGTATATTAAATGAGAGAATCACGAATCCTCTTACACGTTATTTTTTTTTTAGATTCAATTTGTTTTCATGTTATCTGAAATTGTAATCTCGTAGTATCTGTAATCTGATTCACATTTGTCTTTTTCACCTTGATGTTTACTTTTTTGGCTGTTGAGTTCTACCACTCGCAAACACTGGTTTGATCCGCTTTGTCGCGTAAACTTTCAGGCTTTGGTTATTTTTAAATTTATTTTATGAATACATTTTTAAGTATAACACACACACATGGCTCAGTGGAAAGAGGGAATAGTGATGAAATAATAAAATAAAATAAAATAAAGCGAAAATATACAGATATAAAATTTGTCAGTACCCTTCGGGTTCTGCATAAAGACATAGGAATGGGCTGAGGTCATGTTTCAGTTTTAATCTTTTGCAGAACTTTTCTTTTTCTGGTCTTACGTAATCATCTGCCTCCTTATCTATCTGGTTTGTGCCATTTTATATAATGAAAAAGTCTAAAAATGTAAATATTCAGGCTATGCACTGGCATTTTTAGTTTTCAGCTGTCTCACTGTGCTTGTGTCACGCCTCCATGTTTGAATGTGTCTCACGGTGTGAGGAGTTTCAGTCCTCACAACCTCCTGATGTATTTCATCATTGTTCCGTAGAGGCTCTTGCCAGGTGAGTCTCTAACATAGCTGTGTGGTGTGACACCTCGTAGACAAAGCAATTCATCTACACTGTTATGATGAACTTTTCTCTAGCGACAATTAAAGCTCAAAATTGTCTGTTGAGCAACACTGACATAGCAGGGAACCTTGAAAACTACTGGCTATATACTATATGGTGTTTTCATCAAATTTGCTGTGGATATTCAACGTCCCCAGAGGATGGCATTAGCATCTTCAACAGCCATAACACCTCCATGTGTACCCAGGAAATTTTAACAGATAACATAAATATCCAGAAAATGGCAGACTGAACATGCAATTTACAAATCTTACTCCTCAGAGGAATACCACTTTGACTTTAGTGACCTCATGACCTTTCCTCCAGCACCACCCTCAGGACAGATTTTGAGCATAATGTTGGAAAAAAAAAAAAGTCATATTTTACAAGAAAAAGTCACAACATTTTGAAGTTGTAGATTATGAGATGCGTCTTTAGATGCTCTGTCAGTAAAATGAGGGAATGTAATCTAACTTACCAAATAATCATATCATATTTTGTTCTTAAAATTTTCATCTATGACTTATTTCCTAATATTGAGACTTTTTCTTGTAATATTGCAACTCACGATTTCATGCTTGCTCTGATACTCTGTTGTAAAGAATAGCTAAACTGTCAATATGTTGTTCATTCTGTCCAACTCTTTAATATTTAGGAGTGCAATGATGATCGCAGCCTCTAGGAGAAACCAGCAGGGCTTTTAGTCTTGTTTTATACAAACGTCCAGCATGTCTTTAGCAGTCTTCCCTGAAAAAATAATTGTTTAATTTAACTTTCAGCTTCAGTTTTCCATCACAAGGGCTTCGCAGACGCTCCACGTACAGAAACAGCAGAATTTAAAAAAGCCACACACAAAACAAATTGAACTCATAAAAATCTGAAGCATTCTACTAAAGCCATTTCCCCCATTGAATGTCAGTGCAATGTAATTTGTAAATTCGTGTTTGTGAAGGTTTTTTTCTTTGTTTAATGTAATCTCAAGTGGTGATGTCTAAATCACTAAATTCTTTGTTTTGGCATGTATATGACTAAGAGTAGGCCATGTGTAGTTAGTGTGTCCTGCAATGTAGAGAATCCACAGCTCAACCCATGTACAGCTTAGGACATTTTATAATGTGAATAAAGTTTTATACACAAATAAGATATTTCTTTTCTTTATTGTCTTTATCTCCAAGGAATATTTCAACATTTTGAAATACAGTCATTTGTTTTCTTTCCAGGAGTGTCATGAGAGGATCAATAGTTAAGTATAGAGGTGCTGTCAGAACACGGTTAGCCTAGTTTAGCACAGAGTGGAAGCAGGGGGAACCACAAACCTAGCTCTGTCCAAAATGAGAAATGTGCCAACCGCCACCTTTAAAGGTCACTGACATACATACTGTATGTCATTGTTTCATCTGTATCTAAACAGAAATGTACGCATGATAATTCATGGTATTAGGGGTAATACAAGAATGATGACGTAACCAAACCTGCTAATCAATGAGGTTTGTGTAAATGTGATGTCAGGGGCGGCTGTGGCTGAGGAGGTACAGCAGGCAGGTCCACTAATCAGATTGGCTCCTCCAGTCTGCATGTCGAAGTGTACTTGGGCAAGATACTGACCCCCAAATTGCTCCCAAAGACTGCGCCATCAGTGTGTGAATGTGTATGAATGGTCCTATAATAGCTCCTAAAAACTGATGAGCAGTTGGCACCTTACATGGCAGCTAATGCCATCAGTGTATGAATGTGTGTGAATGGATGAATGAGATATGTAGTGTAAAAGCGCTTTTAAGTGGTCGGAACACTAGAAAGAAGCTATATACTGTAAGTACAGTCCAGTACCATGTATTAATCTGTGTAATTTGATAGAGCCAGGCAAGCTAGGCTAACTAACCATGACTCCAGCTCTGTACTTAACACACATTAAACTGATATTGGTCTTCTTACTCTAGAAAGAAAGTAAGTTTTCAGGACAAACTAGAGGTTCCACTTTCTCCATTTCTTCAAAATATCTATATTTGCTCTTAATGTTTTAATTAGGAATTTGCACCATTTATTGTAGATTGTTAGATTACACTCAACAAAATATAAACACTTTTCTTGCTTCCATTTTAATGATTCAAGATTCAAGAATCAGATTTATTGTCATTTGCAAAATCCCATGGCTTATACAGCAACGAAATTCTTATTTTGCCAGTCTCCCATTACACAACGACAAGAAAAAAGATTGCCCTTTTTGATATTGTGGGCCCTCCTGATGACCCTGGTGGTGTAAATGTCCTGTAGTGATGGGACGGCTGCCCCAGAGATGAATTGTGCAGTTATTATCACATGCTGGAGAGCCTTCCTGTCCTGAGCAGTGCAGTTACCATGCCACACTGTAATTGATGAGTTGAAGTATCAGACTTCTTCTATGTACACAAAAAGTTTATTGCTCTCTCTCTCTCTCTACTCTGCCTCTGATTGGCTAGTACTCATTTCCTCCATCGGACTATCAGGGTTAGCTGATTAGAGGCAGAGGCGTGTCATGACTTTGCCCTGCTGGGAAAGAGCCATAGTTTAGTGTCTAACAGCTTTATCGAGGCCGGCGCTCGCTCTTTGTTATTGTTACTCTATGTCTCTCGACCAACGCACTCTCTCTCTCTCTCTCTCTCTCTCACTCTAATCATCGGACAGAAATCAAATTAAACTTCTTTGTGTCTCTATTTTGCGGTGTAAATTGCGAGTCAGACTCAGATTTAGAAGCTGGTACATGAAATAAACAAAATCAGAACACACACACAGGTAGATTATCAGAGTTCAGTCCATGAATCCACCTGGATAGTCTCTGCTTCAGAGACATTTCAGGCTGTCTGTGGAGGTATGACCGATCTGAGTGTCTAATCGGCTTGCGGAGCGTGATGTGGGCCTCCGTTTTTCCCAAAAGTTGAATCTGGCTCAAATTCTCACCGGCACGCCGGTGCGTTTTTTTGCGGCAACCCCTGTGTTGCGGACTGCCGGTGCAGAAACACACGACCCCTCCACTGAAATGAACTGAAAGACCGCCGTTTTTGCCGCAGTGCCTGATCCTGTTTGAACCCCCGCTAACTATGAATGTTTTTTTGTTTTTTTCAAGATTAAATTTACATTTTGGAGTGGTATGTTACTGTGATCAGTTCAGTACACTTGTGTCATAGTCATGCTGTTTAATCAGCATCTTGATCAGTCACATGTGTCAAAGATGAAGTACGCACTAACATGGATTCTAACAAATCTGTGAACATTTGAGAGGAATAAAGCTTTTGTGTGCAGAGAAGTGACAGATCTTTGACCTTAACCCATGAAAAATAGGAGCAAAAACAACAGTGTGCAAAGTGAATGGGACGTTTCATGTCTCCATATATTTTGTAACACTTTGCACAACTTTTGTTCCAACAACCTTTACATCTTTCTGTAGACAGAGTTTTACTTTCAGTTACATTGTTGCAGTTTTACATAATAAGCTGAATTCTCTTATGTGGATCAATTGCTCTGGTGTCAGTGCCAGAGTGCACAAAAACTTGGATAACTGAAGAAAAGTTTTCTCCCCCTCAGTATCTCCAACTGTCAAGTCTTAAACACAAAACATCTGGTTTATGTCTGCAGCTGGGAAACTCCAGAGCTCTTCAGTTCCCGTAACAGAGAGTGTTATGTAAGAACTTTTCTATGTTTTCTGATTATTGTTATTAATAACAGATAGTTTTAGTTTGAGATGTTTTTGAACACAGATTGGGCAACACGAGCCAGAAAACAATTGGGCTCCCATGAGAAATCACAGGGGGAGGTTTTATATTGCCGCTGACAGACCTCAAGTCAGATTCAGCTCTGCCTGCAGCGCAGACCCGACTGAACTGCCCATATATACAGTCGAACACAGGAGCTGCTGAAGTATATGCTTTAATATCTGCTGCAGAGGACATCAGTGTATGTGGTGAGTCAGATTTTGCTTTTTTTAATGCATGTTGGTTGAAAATTAAATATTACAGAAATAAAAACTACATTAACTTTAACCCTTTACTACTTTGTATCATTTGTCTTATGTTTTTATTATTATTATTATTATTATTATTTTTATTATTATTATTATTATTTTGTTATTATTGAATGAATCCACTCTATGAAATGCACTAAAACTTAGCTTGCTTGGTTAAAAGTCATATTATGTGCATCAAAAATATATTTAGTCCAAATATAAAACAAGTAATATTGCATAAAAAACTTTGAGAACAGAATTTAATGGATCTCTTTTATATGCTCAAGAATAAAGTGTTTTAAAGGTTAAGTAGCAGTTGCTGGAGGCTGCACTGCAGTGACGTGCTGCAGCATTTTGACCTGCTCTCAGTACAGCAGAGCAGATTTGAGTTTAGGGTTTGAGTCTTCAAAGTCCAATCCTCATGTTCACATGTTGAGAAAGGTTTGTTATATTCTTCTGTGAATAATATGTGGGAGCATCAAGTCCTCCTTTGATTTTTAGTGATGATTGATGTTGAAATGTTCAGTGGGGAAAAATCTTATTTTCTTAGAAACTTTATTCTAATTACAGTAAATTATGTGTATAATAAAATTCAAAACAAATCACAAATCCGAGGAATACAAATTTAAAATGAAACAAATAACCATCTTTAGACAGTGGCTGATCCTGTCCTCATCATCAAATTCATTTCGAAGGAGGTAAAACCAATTTGAACATCCGTGATGGCTCCTTCCACCTGGTTGGTCTTGCTGCTGCAGCTCTTCAGCATGATATCAGCCGGCCTGGCCTGTTTCTGTGAGCGGTACCACTGGGGATCCTGGTCCGCCTGCTCCAGGACCTGCAACCACGGGACACAGTACAGAAGCAGGTGAGACACAGTACAGACAAAGACTGCAGAGACACACATGACACAGGTGAGCTTTTGAGTCCAGAATTTGAAGTGAAACTGATGTTAAAATAGAGCCAAAGTGTGTGAAATACTGATATAAAGAATTATTATTTTCATTTACTCAAATGCAAATTACTAATGCAGAAGACGGCAACAGCTGCTGTATATTAATGTGACTTCATACTTCTTTGACAGGATATTTCAGACTGATGATGGTTTTTACTGGAGTCACAGCTGCGACAGGCTGTGTTACAAATACGACAGCAGAAGTTGTAATGAGCAGATCTGTCCAATCAACTGCCAGCTCACAGAGTTCGGATCGTGGTCTGACTGCTCGCCCTGCGCCAAGAAACAGGCAAGAAACATAAATCTCACATGTTCCCTCTCACAGTGCAATCTTTATCTAGTCTTGATTCCATGTAACAGACTAATTCTGAATCATTAGTAAAACATTTTTCCTTACATGAAAAAAAAATCTAATGATCTAAGGTCCTCTTTCCAGCTCTCTGAGCTTCAGATCATATCTCATTGTCTTCATTTATGAATGAGGCTTTACTTTTTGCTTGGAGGTTTAGTTGTCTTAATTTGATTAATGATCATTGATATATATGTATTGCATAATTTCCTGGCCATATTGAACATTTACTGCAAAAAAGTACAACAGTTATGACAACATGTAAAGTTTGGGATAAAGGGATGACTTTTCTTTGTTGTTAAAATTGTTAGACATATTGATTTTTGCTATTATTATGACATTGTTATGCTATGCAAATTTTATATATATATATTATATCCAAATCAGGACTGGTGACACAAAAAACAACTGGGTGTCCAGACATAATAGAGCTGGACTCAGGCTGTCTCAATTCAATAAAACTTTATTTATATGAGAATATACATAAAAAAAAGTTTAAAAAGTTAGTAGTACATACAATGATTAATTGATTAGATTTAATGATATGCAGCACAGGGAATGACAAAGTATTTGCTGCTAATGGGACACACCCCAAAGCCAAACCAATCTCTTGGAAACTTTGTTTATACACAACTTATTTGAAAAGCAAACATATCTTGGCAGAAGTGTAAAGCCATCTGGATTAATAAAGTAATGTATTTTCACTTCACAGAAAAAGGCTCAGGCAGTGCTGTGTTTGTCATATTTTAGACATTACTTGAAAAAAAATATATAGTTCAATTGATGATCATTAAATTCGAAACTGGTTGAAATTTGAAAGTTTTAAATTAAATGAATCAAAATCTGAATCATTCTCTCACATGATGTTACCACAGTTTCGGACGCGGTCTGTCCAGAGACCGTCTCAGTTTGGTGGATCAGCCTGCAGTGTGGAGCTGACAGAGGAGAGACCCTGTTACCCCTCCACAGAGTGCAAGTTACCACCCATTGACTGCAAAGACGACTTTAAGTGTGATAACGGTAAGTAGTGTAACTGAAGTGTTACAGAATAAATGTGCAATCCTGGTGTCATTTTTTTATTTCAAAACATTCCTAATTTTTTCATTTGATTGAGAGAATCAAATCAGCATCTCATCAGTCACACCAAGATTTTCTCATCTACAAAACATCCTTTCTGCTGCAGGGCGCTGCATCAACTCGACGCTAACATGCAACAGACAGAATGACTGTGGAGATAACTCAGATGAAAAAGACTGTGTTGAGTTCAAAATTGTGTGTCCAGCGGAGAAGAGAGTGGCCCCCGGGGCTGACCTGGTGGGAAATGGGTAAGTTAAGGTCAGAAGGTCAGCTGCTGACCTTACAACATCAGATTAAACGTGAACCAGCCCACATTCCTCCCTGCTGTGTTCTTAGATGACATTCCTTTCTGCCACACGCTCTTCTGTCATGTTCCCCCTCTTACAACATTTCTATCATTATCATTAAATGTGATATTGTTTTAGAGGTGTTGTTGTACCACTGCTGCAAAGACAAAAAAATATAGTACTATCATAATTATATTATTAGAGATGAAGAGATGAAGATCAGTTATGTTATGGTAAATGTTGCTCCATTTAGATTCTTTAAGATAATTATGAATAATAAGACGTAAAACAAATGATATGAAACAAATCTTCAATTTCTCTTATGAGTAATATGATATTAACCGATGATGTATGATGATGTAATATTGGTCTGCTGATGTATAATTAGACTTACTGTAAAGAAAAGTTCATGAGATTTGACTTTTCACTGATTTGTGTTCGAAGTTTCGATGCTCTGGCAGAGGAGCCGAGGGGAGCAGTACTGGACAACATGTTCATGGGAGAATATTGCAACCTCAAGAGGCCTCAAAGCACGCTGCTCTACCACAGAGTCCCTCACAACTTTGAGAGCTTTGACATTAAGGTAGTATTATTATTGGAAATATCTAATTGTACAGCACTTTTGTAAAGCTAGCCTGGTTCAAGACTTCGAATCACCACCTAGATCTTAGACCAGAGTAATAGTGCCAAAAAAGGCTGGAATAACATTAATAACACTATATTACCCCCTGAGATGTATTATTTTCCTTTAAATGTATTTATGTTGCAAACACCAGCAAAATCTCCTCGTCCCTTTGTTTTACTGTAGAAATTCTAAATGTAGTAAAATACTTTGATAATGTGGAAAGGGACTAACAGCGCTCTTCTCACAACTAAATGGCATAAATCATAAAAGCATTCCAATCATCCCAAACAGAAATCATCTCACAGGAACACAATGCTGGGTTGAATTAAGTTAAACAAAAATGGGTTTACATTTTTGTTTGAAGAAAAATTAAACAATCCCAGTGAAAACTGGTGTGACAAATTCTGCATCAGCGTTACTGTCTGCTGTAGTATCTTATTGAACTACCACGAGCAGCACCCATGGTAGCTTTGGCCTCACCTTCACAGATAAATAGTGCAATTTTGTTCTTGTTGCTACTGCACGTTTTAATATAGATCTGGATTAACATGTGTGATTGTGGTTTTAAAGGTTGGAGAGGTGGAGGAATTCAGCACTGCGGCCGAAGACTTGCGCACTGAGCCCATCGATGTGAAGAAACCTTCATCCACTCAAAGCAGCCAAAATGATCAAAGCACAACTTTTATCCCCATTTTTTTCTTACCCATGTTTTTCTACGGTGCAAGTTCTAGGGCAGAAGTCAGCTCTAACAAGGAGGTTTTTGAATCTTCAAAGACAACGGTGAGTAACTCAATAACAGCACACACGCACATTTGTAGTGATGTTCTTATGAGGATCTTCATTAACAAAATGCATTCCCTAATCTCCTAACCATAGTCTCAACATAAAGAACTGCCGACTGGACAAAATGTCCCCACTTTACAAAATTGTCCTCTCAAATTCTGAAAGATGGTCCCCACAAAGATATATGTACAAGAACATGTATCTGTTGAAATGCACACACATTGCTGGTTGCAGTTCATCTTTTTCTTCTTCCTAGTCATTTCATATCCTCCGTTTCACAGGACTCCAAGTTTTTCCGGGTGCACCAGGTTCTGCCAGTCTCCACATTTAAGGTGAAGGACCCGGGGGATCTTGTCCTATCACAGCCTTTCCTGCAGTTTCTTCATGCTCTTCCTCTTGAGTACAACTACGCCCTCTACAGAGACATCTTCCAGCGCTTTGGGACACACTACTACAGCTCAGGAAAACTGGGAGGCCACTATGACCTGCTGTACCAATACCGCCGAGAGGAAATCAAATATTCAGGTTCACATGTGTCCAGACTTTATGGTTACCCTGACTTCTGTGTCATTTGCATGTTTGTAGTCTTGATGTGGTGAATGGTGGTGGAATACACTTTTGCATGCCCACCACCTCTTCAGTCATTTTAGTGATACCACTGCATTTAGAAACTTAAACATCGCTTAAGTTTAGGTTGCAAATGCATGTTCCTAGTTGGTTGCAATCTGTAATGTCACTGCTAGATGCCACTAAATCCTACACACTTGACCTTTAAACCACTGTGCAGTGTTTTTGCCTCTGATTAGCCTTTAAACTCATGGTTGTTTTTGTATGTATTATATTTTGAATTCGAATTTGAATTACCTCTTGGATTTATTAGTCAAACAGGACTCACCTGTAGGAATGCACCCATGTTAACTACCTCTTGTGGTAATGCAGGGCTGATTATTCCTGACATGTTTGTTGTCAGTTCCTTTCTTTCATTGTCTTGCATCATGTTGCATCATGTTGCTCTACACTCTTCATCTCCAACAGGTGAAACAGAAGAGCACTTCGCAAGCTGTCTGGGCAAAGAAACCACCTGGACCGTCATCCTCTACACCGAACACAGCAGTGTGACCCGATGCAATAACAACCGGATGACTCAGAAATATCAAGGTTTCTTCCAAAATGTGCCAAGATGCACAACTTATTATTATTATTATTATTATTATTATTATTATTATTCCCAATTTACTGTTTAGCTTATTGACTGAAGAACACTGATCTTATTATAGCCACATTCTTTCCTTCATTCATTCATTAAACATTTCTTTGGTCCAGGCTCCTTCATCCAGGCAGCAGAGAAGTCTTTCTCAATGGTGAAAGGAGGTCGAGTCAGAGAGGCTGCAGCTTTGGCCTGGGAGAGGGACAGGCCAGCTCCGAACAAAGCATCCTTCAAGAACTGGGCAAAGTCTGTTCTTGACAACCCTGCTGTGGTCGAGAGCAAGGTTAAATCAAGTTCAACTGAAATGACGTCATTCCTCCAGATACTTCAAAAACAACAAAAAAAAATCAAAGTTGCTAGTCTACAAAAAGCTGATGTCATATTCATGTATGTGTGTTTTTTTTGTCCAGGTGCTTCCTATCATAGATCTGGTTCGGGGGATCCCATGTGCTGCCACAAAGAGGAGACACCTGAGGAAGGCCCTGCTGCGATACTTGGATGAGTTTGATACTTGCAAGTGTAATCCCTGCCCCAACAACGCCAAGCCAGTTCTCTCTGGCACAGAGTGCAAGTGTGTTTGCCAAACTGGCACATTTGGCAATAACTGTGAGAAACGAGCTCCTGACTACACTTCAGGTACAGCAGGACTGTTGCAATAAGAACAGTTGAACAATAAACTTAGTGTTCAAGAACACAGTTGCTGGAAAATGAATGAGGAAAGGGAATGTGTCTGAGACCATACCATCACTTTCATATGGTGAAAGGATAACAAAGAGCTGTAGCCATCGTTGCTATGGAGAAGAAACTAGTCAGAGGTGAAGTTGCAGTTGAGAGCAGAAGATAACTCCATAGTTGTCAAATGAATTGTCCCAACTGCAGATTGTATTCAGTGTTATAACAAGGAAGAGAGTCTACAGCCATCCTAGCAACTCTGTGAGGCTACACTTAGGCAACACAGTGCTTTGAGCTAAATGCTAACATCTGCATACTAACATGCTCGCAATGTTTAGGCATAATGTTTACTATGTTTACCATTTAGGTTTATAGTTTGCTAATTAGTACAAAACACAAAGTACATTTAAGGCGGATGGTAATCAGAGTCTGTTCTGCAGGTATATCTCATAAGGATAACCTAAGTGATTACCATTAATCCTGAGGAGAACATGGATGTCTGTAATAAATTTCATGGCAATCAGTCGAATAGTTTTTGACTCAGACTATAAATGTCATCATCATGGTGGCGCTTGAGGAAATGTTACAGGGTCACCAAAGTCATAAGGATTCATCCTCTGGAGACCACAAATATTCCATGACAATATTTGCCAACACATTTTTAGATGCAAGATTTAGCTTCTGCCTCTTGATGGCACTGCATGCAACTTAATTTTAAGTTTTGTGATGGATCTTTATTATTGAATTTTACCTTGGGAGTTGTAGTTGACTTTGTGTTTGTCCAATACTTTAGTCCAGAGCAAGATATCTTTAATTTGCTGTCAAGTTTCATGGTTTCATTGAAAATTGTCAATTGTCAATTCAGTAATCACTTTCATGCTCTCTAGAAGATGAATCATTTCTCTTTAATGTCCTCATGACCTTTCTATTAGTGTCTTCCTAAGGATGAAATTCTAATTTTTAGTTCTGCTACTGGTTCTAAAACTTGATCTTGGCTCTGTCTAACACACATAATTCCATACTATATACGCACTGATTCTAACCAGGTGTGGTTATGAAATGTGGTCTTTAATATACACAGATGCAGTAGATGGTTACTGGAGCTGTTGGGGCCCATGGAGTAACTGTGGAGCCACAATGAAGAGACATCGAACAAGGCAGTGTAATAATCCTGCCCCCCAGAGAGGAGGCCAACCCTGTAACGGTCCTGCCAAACATGAGGATCCGTGTCACATCTCCATTTTTGCAAAGTAAGATGAACTGTAAAAAATATCTTGACAGCCTTTTTCCTTTGTAATTTTTATTTTTTTATTTATTTATTTATTTTTTTACATATTTTAACATTACTTTTTTATGCTTATATTTGTAACCACTGATGATATTGCCACATGCGACATTTAAACTCAAATTTACAAAAAGTGTAGGCTGTATTTTGACTTCATACAGTATGTGCATAGCTTTGGATTTACTATATGCAATATGTTCTGGTGTATATTTTTATGTCCAGACAGGAGACCTGTGACAATGATGATGACTTTACTGTGGGCTGGATAGACGAGCTGCCTCCTGGTGTACAGGGCTGTCTGAGGCCGCAGAAACCCGCCAACGGCTTCCTCAGGGTAAACCTCATTGTTACTGATTGAAATGTATGAGTGAAAGAGGCTGTAGTTAACTGCTTATTGCTCTGATAAAAGTTTAATTGAACCAAAATAGCCAAAATATTGAGAAAACTTACATCTCTCATTATAGTGTGTAATAAACCATCTGTTAAATGTTTCTATACTCTTTTATACTCTTTATAAACACTAAATAGACAAATAATTTATTTTCCTTATTCTGGCAATCGTGATGACAAATTAGGTGATGCAGAACTTGAATACCTGATCACACCTTACGAGAGAAATCAATATTTATTGTGTCCACTGTGGTTCTCCTGTGGTGGAAATCCCAGTGAGAGATGAACAAATAAACAACATTACCCCAATATTGTCTTTGATTGATTAAACACAGTAAGAATAAAATGAGATTAAAAGGGCACTATGAGCATACAGATGTAATATGTAAGAACATCATTAAAAAGAACACCACCATTACCAAGTTACAGTTATTTCAGTGGAAAGGTCAGAGGTCCTCACACACAAAGTGGTTCAGAGTCTGGCAAAGAATAAGTAAAAGTTATATTTATACAGTTCCTCCTCTGCATCTGACATGATTGGAAACCTTATCTTGATTACAAGTAACTAAAGTTCAGTTGTTTCTCACCCTGACAAGTGACTCTTCCCATAATGGGGATCTGACCTTTATCTTTAGCCTTGAAGATTTTCACAACTTCTCGTAGCCTACATAGTTTGCTACTCAGCTGTCAGCAGGCACTTGTAACAAGTCACAGCTACAGAACAGAAAAGTTACAAACTGTAGTCACATTCCTAAAAATACACAGATCATAGCAAAAATATAAATGCAATACAGTTAAAGGTTAACAGTGTAGTGGATACATTTTGTTACCACCCAATAAGAGACCATAGTATATCCAGTATTCAACAAGGCTATGTAATAATTTGTGTATTATATGTCTGCCTGTCATATTTCATCTGACAATTCTTTTATCATATGACGTGATCAGGACTGATGCTGCGTTATAGAAAAGCATATAATGTGCAGAAAAACTTTGCAATGAGAAAAAAAGAGAGAAAGCCAAGACAAAGGAACAAATGGCATAAATCAATAAAGAAAGAAACTAAAGAAAGATGCCCAGGAGGGTTTGTCTTGAAATTTATTAACTTCCTCCTCTTACAGAAAGCTAAGCAGTATTATAACTTTGGTGAGGATGAGGAGTTCCAGTGCTACACTGGATTTGACCTGGAGGGTTTTCAGTACATCAACTGTCTTCCTGACGGGACATGGAGTCAACCGAGTGGAAGCTGCATCAGTAAGTCAGTTCTCTCACCAAACAAGTGAGCTTTCTTTAATTTCTTGTTCTCCACAAATAAAGCAACTCTTCAGATTAACTTCAATATTCCTGCACCTGATACTACGTTAGCTTAACAACTGTCCTTCTGTAACTTTAGGGAAAATATGCCTTCCTCCTGAAATCCCCGATGGCATGATGCTTTACCCTCACAAAGATGAGTACAGAGTGGGGGAATCACTGGGTTTGAACTGTATTGAACCGGGCCTGATGCCGCTGCCACAAGGTACCTACAGATGCGGCAACAGTTTCACCTGGGAGCCTCCATTACCTGCTGACCTACGCTGCACTGATGGTAGTAGATTACTAATGTTGAGCTCCTACAGTCATGTATGTCACACCCATCCCATGAAGCCATGTAATATTAGATGAATCTGCTATATGGGCAGTATTCAAGTAAATGAACAGGTGTCTCTTGTATTTCTTGTACGTAGAGGAGCCGTTTGTTCCTGATGGTCAGTGTGGTCCAGGAAAGAAACTGCAGGGCTCTCAATGTGTCTGTATTCAACGGGAGAGCTGTCTGTAAGTATTTCTGAAATATTTTTATTGTCATTTTTCCTCTAATCGTGACATTTTTAAAAAGTTATTCTTTGAAGTGTTCTGAGTTGCAGTTTGGGTAAATTGTGGTATATATAAAAATTATTTGTTTTTGTTCAAAACTTTAACAAGCATTTATCATGATGTTCTTGAATATATGAGGAATCTAATATGCGATGACTGACCTGTGTGTGTGTGTGTGTGTGTGTGTGTGTGTGTGCGCAGTTCACAACCGGAGAGTCTCTGTATCCTGAACACAGAAGTTGGTGTTGCTGTGTCGATGTCCTTGTGCTCCTTCCATGCCGGGCGTTGCCACAATGATCCGTACTTCTTTATCAGCGATGGTGTCTGTGACCCGGCTCTCGATTTGGCCAAACTGGAGTGGGCCAAGTTCAGAGCCAAAATGGCATCTAAGAGCGCTGTTCAGGAACCCTGCGATCTTGACACCTGTTACGAATGGGAGACCTGCTCTGGTGAGTTTGTCTGACATTCAGCCATTTTTAAATTCATTTGTTGTAGATTCTAACATTTTTTCCCCTGGGTCTTATTTTTGCTGTCATTCCAGTGGATCATGGTAAGATTTGACTGACATCTAAAGAAAAATTTTTTTCCACTTTTTAACTCATTAAATCGAGGCATAATTATATAAACGTCTCTCCAAAGTTCAGTGACATCCTCGTTTTCTGGAACTTTTGGATATCTGCTACTTGTTTGTAAAGAAAGACATAAGTGGAGTGAAACAGAGTTCAAGAGTTGAATTGCTTAAAACAGACCAGTTTGTCCCAGTGGCCACCCGCAGTACTGCAACAAAAAATCTCCTGCACTCATTTCCCCTTTGACCACCATTAATTTAAATTATATACAAAACATTACAAAAGAGATGCTTGTAAAACTGTTGACAAGATATCCCAACTACAAACAAAGTTAATAAACTTGAGATTTTATATCTATAAAACATTCCCGAAGCCTACGAAAGCAACTCTTATACTTGTAATGAGAAACCCTAATGTGCATGTGCAGTGGGCTTCACAACATCGTAGTGAACCTGGAATCTAGAAGGACTTTTTGACTGATGCACTCACGTGACTCACTTTGCAAAGTTGATGACTGCTATCTTGGAGTCCATTATCTAGTTCTGATAATACATGCACGGACTGGACATAGATAGCTTATGCTATGCTAAGCCAATATAGCCATCTCCTGGTTATAGCTAGCTATTTTATGGACAGATATGTGGGTGGTATCTCTCACCCAAAGCCAGCCTGGATTGGCTCCAGCCCCACTGTGACCCTGATGAGGATAAGCAGTTACAGATACTGGATGGATGGATGGATGGATGTCAGTAGTATCAAACTTCCAATTGTCTAATCTATAGAACAAGCTGCCTGAGGAGCAGAATCAGTGCCCTCTTTGAAATCTCTTCTTGAAACATACTTTTACCGGAGAGTTTTTTTCATTTTACTTGATTTTCCTACATTTGAGTACTTGATTTGAGACCTTAATGAACACAAACGAGGTGTGAATATTTGAAGACTTCACGTTATGTATATCAAAGTATTTTCCTAATGTTAACTCATGTCTGTCCCCAGCATCTAAGACGTGTGAGTGCAAAGTTGCTCGGGACTGCCAAAGGAATGAAAACAACATGTTCTGTGTGAAGCTGACCAGGGCCCAGAGGACACGAAGCATGGACCTTTGTTCTATGGCCGCCCTCAAATGTGCCAGCTATCAGTTTGAGATTGTCAATGAAGGTGTCTGCCCGTCCAGATGATCCTTCTAAAGCTTTTCTGTGTTGTTAAACCCAAACTCCAAATTCATCTTACAGTAGCATGTTTAAAATAATGTTCTACTACTTTTGGAAAAACTGCAAATAGACATGAAATACATATGGTTTGTACTCGAGGTCAACTATATAAACTCTTAAAAAATTTTGAACTACACTCTGCTCTAGAACCAGTCATTTAGAGACAGTATAGACATTAGCCTATCTTACACCATGTTATTTTTTTTAAACTGACATTACATTTATAAAATAAAACTAGACTGGCAAGCAAGTGAGGTTCTCAGAACTAAAAGCACATCCAACCAGACGATCGTAAGGCCAAGAGTATCACTAAATCAGCCTTAAGCAGGTGGTTTAGGATGCACTTCCAAACTTGGGTGGGCTGCAGAACATCTAGTACACCTCCAGAACCTGTTTCGTGAAAAGGTATAAGATAAGAGAACAAAGTAATCTTGTATCACACTTATTTTTTATAGTGTACGATCTGATTTTCACTACAGTTGGTTTGACAATACAGAAGGATTACTGGATCTGATGTTAGAATGTGTCAATCTACTGCCACTTGCACCAAATCTGGAAATTTGATATCTAAAAATGGGATGTTCATATCAAATATGTGTCATTTGGAGAATGTATTTGTGACGAAAATCTGTCATGGCTCCACCAATTGTTGGATTTCCACCAAAGTTTGTAAAGCTACACCAGAATTCTGGAAGACAAACTGAATATACCAAATCTAGTGACATTTGAACTGTCTTACATAAAATGACCCAGAGACAAAAGGTGTCAAAAATCTGTAGACATCAAGATCATGAAAGCACAATGTTTGTAGATAGACTGTTGATGTGTGTAGATGTACATGTGTTGATGTTGCTGCAAAACAACAACACACCAGCGTAAGGGAGAGAAGTTGAGCCAGATCCAACTTTGGGAAAAACGGAGCCCCACGTCATGCTCCGCAAGCCAATCAGACACTCGGTGTCTGATTGATCGGTCAAACCTCCACAGACAGCCTGAAATGTCTCTGAAGCAGAGACTATCCAGGTGGATTCACGGACTAAACTCCGATAATCTACCTGTGTGTGTGTTCTGACTTTGTTTATTTCATGTACCAGCTTTTAAATCTGAGTCCGACTTGCAATTTACACCGCAAAATAATGACACGAAGAAGTTTAATTTGATTTGTGTGGATGGTTTGAGAGAGAGAGAGAGAGAGAGAGAGAGAGAGAGCGTTGGTTGAGAGACATAGAGTAACAATAACAGAGAGTGAGTGCCAGCCTCGATAAAGCTGTTAATCAGAGAAATAAAAAGTTATTTCCTGATTTTTTCACAGCGGTTACATTCAGCATGTATAGACACGCCCACGGCAACCCACCAAGTCAGTCAGTCAAGACTAATTACAGGCACAGTGGAATATTTACACTTACTTAATGTGCTTCACGTGTAATAATAAAAAACATAACATCACAACATGGTTTATTCTTTTATTTTTCATTCTGGATATCGTCACTGTACATATTGTTCAACATTAATCTTAATTTACTATAGATTTTTCAAACCATGAATCTTTATCAGTGTTGATAACCAAGTGGTGCCCAGATACAGCAGACTAAACTGGAATTATACGAAAAATAACGTTAAAAAATCATGTTAGCCAACACTAACAATAACAATCCAAGCCTGAGAGTGGCAACAACAAGCTCTTTTACATTGTAGACCATTTTCAAGGCGCTAGCTGAAGCATAGAGCCAAAATATTTTCACATCTAACTCGGACAATAAAGGGTGAGTTGGTGATTGTTGGTATAGTAGAAAAGACTAGTGAAACAGTTTGAATGATGTGTTTTATACAATATCCTGTGAGGTAAAATGATGGTTTTTGTCAATGGAGTCTGGTAGAAAGTAGTACCCATTTGTTTTGGTCTGAGATGCTGGTGCTCTAGTGTGACATCTAGTGGCAGAACATACAGTTTACATATAAATGTTGTCATCAGTCCTTCGTGACAGAAATACAAAGACACCACAGGATGGCAGAGGAAATATTTCATTCAAGCATTAGAAAAAAAAGTTTCTATTTACAATTCAGTTCCTCCTTTATATACATTATACTGCTCACTGAAATAACAACCATCTTTACTCTGGACAAGCCTCAATACTGTTCACGTTGATTTGCTCCCCAGCACACCTTCTGGCCCCAACCTCGCATTCGGTCATCGTCCTGGCAACGCCGCCAACACCAGAGGTGACACACAGGGGGGCGGAGTCTATAGGGCATTCTGACACGTTCTGACATACGCATTTTCTTGTCGAATCTAGAAATAAAAAAATAAAAAATATATATATTAAAGTAATACACACAAACATGCTTATATTAAATAAAGGATTCTTAAGCCTACGCTTCCTGAGATCAGAGAGAACAACTAAACCTGACTTGCAGTCAGACCACCAGACAGGTCGTAAACAAAAGCCCAGGTAACTATTGTAAACATCCATCATAGTTTACAGACCCACTAACTGCACTCACTTTCTGTTTGTAATGGATAATCTGGCTAAACTGTTACCTTGTTCACAACCTGTTTCTGATTGCCCATGTTTCTCATCTCTTTTGACTTAGATGTAGGAAAATGTAATCTAACTAATTGAAATGCTTGACCAAAAAATTAATTAATTAATTAATTAATTATATAAGAATTGTCCTTTAAAGCAGACTTCCAGCAGACTCACCCTGACAGATTGTCCCTGGTGTGCAGTCATCGCAGGATATGGACGCCTTGTCTGGCCAGCTGCAGTCGCTGTCACTGGCCAGCGTGAAGGTCCGCCCAATACACTGCAGAGCTCCAAGCTGACACACTCCAAGTAAACGGGTTTGGCTTGAACCAAGTCTGGCACACAACTGCAAAGAAGTCCTGAACAGAGACAACACATGCAAAGATACAGTTTTTTAACGTGATTGGGAATTTTGTGTTATGCAGAAATAATGGTCAAAAATGATACTCACGAGCACTGATGTGGCATCTTACACACACACTCCGTGTTTCCTAAATTCTCCCATAGCTTACACCTTAAACCAGATGGAGCAGGGGGAGTTGTGGGTGCTGAGAAGAAAATATGGAAAGCAGGATTAGTGTGTGTATACTGACAGAAACACAACATTAAAGCAGCTATCAATATTTCTATTATAACAAAAAAATCACATCACTACATGTATGTGAACGGTGTCGCACATAGTGACTTTGCAGCTTCTGTCAGCTCTACAGAGCTTTTTTTTTAGCAACTTTTAGCTCATTGTTTTGGTTTTCATATAGATGCCTAAACAGATGGCTACTTCCGGCAGACACAGATATGCGCTTATCTCACTGAGGTTCTCCTGATGAATTAGTGCAACATTCACTCTCCCTTTAGGCCATAAAGGTCATAAGGAAGTCCTGAGAAAAAAATATCTGGCTCTTTAGTAACTACATGTTCCACTTTCTTTACCAGCTAGTCGCTAACTCTGTCTGTCTGCTGTTGTGCCGTGCAGGTAGTTTATCAGAGCTGGGTTGCGGTAAACAGCTTCTTGTTGCTGCTGGAGACTGAAACAAACCATGCAGGTGCCTCGATGACAAAACAATAAGCTAAAAGAGGCTAAAAAAGCTGAGCTCAGAGCTGCAGAGTTGATGAGTACTCTCTATGGGTTTGTCAAAGTAGAGCTGGTTGGGATGTCTTTTGCATCCTTTTCTGAGTATATCTGAAATATTCCACTCTATAACTATGTTTCTGTTGGAGGTATGAAGCTTTACAATAATGGCATTTGATACTGAGAATAAATGAGACTGTACCGGCGTCACAATAAGCGCCGCCTGGAGAAGGAGACCACTGCAGACTGGAACTGCACATGATCTCTGACACCTCACCCTCCAACACTGACCCCGCGGGACAGGACAGGGACATTTTCTCTCCAATCTGATAGGCTGTTTTGAAGGGCGTGATTATAATTTCAAAGTTGAGAGGAGGAATCCAACATGTGGAACCTGAGACAAGAAGAGAGGGAAACACAGGAAAAGACAAAGTGAGGACAACATAACACTGTGATACTTAGAACACTTTAGTATTTGCATCCTGATCAACATGTGCATTCAAATATCGAATGTGAAATCTGTTACAATAAGTTGCTCTTGAGATATCCTACTAATAGATAAAGAATAGTTCCTCTCTGGCAGAGTTAATGAAGTGAAGACATACTTTTACAAACCCTCGCTCCTGTCCTCCATGTCGTGTTTCCAGTGCATTCAGCCACAGCGTCTCCAATGAGGTAGTGCCCCCATATGCAGGAGTACTCCACCGTGTTCCCAACCAGGTAAAAATCTTTGGGATTCTGAGAAGATATTACAACAATAGCTACACTCAAAAACATGCACTCAGTCAATACAGAAACTTTACAAAGTTTACATAAAGGGAAATACAATGCCACCTCAGCAAACTCACCTGAATAAATCCATTCCTGAGGTTCGGAGGTGGTCCACATGTCTTTGGTGGAGTCGTAGAGAGACTGAAGCACTGAGGCTCCATCATCCTGCAAGCAAACAACTGACAGTAAGGAATCTTAAAGACTCCTGCTGCTTATTAACCATGTCTGTATTTTTGCAACGTGTTTGGATGAGATTAGATAGTACTGTATCGATGAGTCAATGATCAATAATCGGTCACTTTTATTGGTCTTATCTCCTCTGAGGTCCTCAAGATTTAAACAAATACTAAACATGTGAGCATGTGTACTGATTTTAAGGTAGGTAGGGTATCTCTGTCCTAATACTGAGTGACAAACATGTTTTTGTGTACATGCGTCCTTACTTTAAGTACTGGATGTCTGCGTCCTCACAAGGCTTGTGTTCCACCTGCAGCCCAGTGCAGTAGCGGCCGCCTCTGCTGGGGGCGGGGTTGTTGCAGCTTCGGGTCCTTGACCTTTGACCTCCAGAGCAGGATCCCCAGGAGGACCAGCAGCTCCAGCTGCCATGGATCACTCCTGAGAGAGAAAGACAGATTCTCTTTGTTCTGTCTTTGGACACCACAATACATTTTGCCCCCATTTCATTTTTTTCTTTTCATATTTAGTATTTACTGTCTAGATGTTTGTATACTTTTGCTTAATTTTTAGTCATTATCATTTTTTATCCTACTACCTTTGGCATAATTTTTGACATGAACCCCTCAGAGTCTTTTATTTGTTTACCTGGTTGTTCTCCAATCACGGTTCCCGTCTCGCAGGCTCGTCCCGACGTTCCCGGCCGGCAGACACAGCGACACACGGAGCCCGTCAGCAGCGGCTGGCCGTTGTTCTGGCAGGGTCGGCAGTGACAGGGATGCTCCTCCGCCAGGTACTCCTCTGTGGCTCTTTTCAGGTGGTGCTTCTTCAAACCAGCACACTCCACTTCCTTCACCAGCTCATACAGAGGACGCAGCTGTAAAACAGGTTGACAGTTTATTAATGTGGATACATAGAAAAGGAAGAAATACACAGAATATTAAACATGACAAACTAAATGATCGTTCAGGGTCGATAATTCAAATAAATACATATTTATTAATGGATCACCATTGTTATTCTAATAACTGATAATGTACAGAAAAAAACACATTCTACCCCTCATAAGAAATGCATAGTATGTGTGGCTAACCAGCTTACTACCTACAGTAGTAGTCTAACTTAGCCTTCTAAGGCTAATAGTTTGCTAACTACATTATTTTGTGGGGTTTCTGGTGAAAAAGCCCTGCTCAGGACTCAGACATCCAATTTGAAGGAGCCTGTCTAGGATGTAATTGTATCAGCATTTAGGCTAACATTAGTAGGTCTGTTTTGCTACTTTGGATTGGAACGGTTACACTCAGTAGTTCTCTTCAATTTTAAAACTCTGCTGAGCTTTTTCACTACTTTATAAAGTCTTCCAGTGGGCAAGATTAGACCCTTCAGTTGGCCGGTTTTGGCCCATATGTTTGGCTTACATTCATCTTTTAGCCTATCAAGCCTTTTACATTATGTACTTAGTTAGATAGTGAGCTACAGGTAGCAGAATCTGCCAACAGTTGTCAGATTTAGCTCGATAATCACTGCGTGCTGTTTGTATCAACTTTATTCTGAAATAAGGGACTTTTTTTTTTTTGAAAACCTAATATGAATGTGGTTTGCCACTGTTGTCACTGTAAACTACAAACAGCAAAGCATCAGATGAACTGGATGGTGGAGGTAATCACAACAGAAAATGGGGGATGGATAAAAAGAACATAAACATTGCTACCTAATCAATCATTAATATAAAACCAGCTGTGCTGACCATCATACCTTTTGGTTTATGACTTCAGGGAAGTCTTTGACAGATGACGCCCAGTTGTCGTAGATTTGTCCGTTAGCTTCCGGGTTTTCCAGGTCCAGAACACTCAGAGCACTTATGAAGGCTGTATCTCCTCCGAAGATGTTGACCTTAATGGGCATCTTGTTTCTGTTGTGTCCTGCAGACCAATGACAACAGAGCTCAGGCTACACTGTACTCAGAGTATAACTGATTTCTTTGACCCAACAGAGCACAGATTCTTTCAATAAGATAGATTTCACTCACCCTGGCTGGATGACATAGATTGTGTCAGTTTTTCACAGGTGACTGTGACTTTCTTCCTGAAGAGACGGCGTTTCACCTTCCTCCAACACCTCTGGTACTCTCTGTCTGTTGTACCTTTACACAGACAAGGTGACAAACAGTTCATAATTATCACATTATCAGCTGACAGGCATGACATTTTGATACATACTGAATAAGAGCATATTTTTTTAGGAGACAGGGCTGGCATGGTACACTTGTGTAGCCAATTAGCCAATCTACATTTGCTAAAAACTGTCTTGAACAAGTACATCTGGTGGTTTACTTTTCAGCTTGGGGCAGTGGAAGAAAAATCTAATTGTAAACTATTCTGAAAATGAAAGGGTCATATGTTGTACCAGTATATCCAATGCAAGAAACAACTTCACAATATTCCCTGAGAATATGTATCACATCACATTCACTCTGCTTCAGTTTTTATGTGCTGAATCAAGATTTCTCGGTATGTAAATGTATCAAAATGAAAAGTTCTTACTGGTTGACGAGAGTGAGTCACGGTCTAACTCTAACAAGGCTTGGTATTCGCCTCCAAGTGAGCCCTCGGAGAGGTAGTGTGTGCCGTATGTCTGAAACAGCTGGCGGTAGGCAGAGTAGTCGTATGTGAGCGGCAGCGAGGTCAAGGCCTTCCAGAAGCCTTCAGACAGAGTCAGATACTCAGGGGCAGAGTTTTGGAACTGGGCCAGCTCCACTTTATTCTTCAGGATTATAAGTCTGTGTGCCTGAATGGTAGATATGAAAAGAGTGGGATGTCATTCCCTGTAAGCTCACGAAATAGAAACCTTTAACCCAACTAGTGACAGAGAGACAAGTGAATCAGTTTGTCCAGCACTTACAGTTAAAAGTCTAAAATAAGTGACTCATGAAGCAGATCAGGTTATATCATATCACCTTATTCTCAGTGAAATCTTTGTGGAAAGTGCGACGATCGTGTCCCACCAAGGCGTTGGACTGGATGTGCTGAACGTAGGACCAGGAGTTCTCGTAGGATTCATCACTCTCTTCATTGTCTACTGTCACCTGCAACACAAACAACGGCAAAATTTGGTTTTATTAGAGCGGCTGCTATGAGAATAACTCATCAGTCTGTTATTGTCTTTATTTTTAGTCATGCTCGCTGTCTGTCTGTCTGTCTGTCATGTGGTAGGTACTATGACAGTACTATAAAATTAGTTTCGCTGGTTGACAAATAGATAGTATGCAAACTGTTATAAAATTGTTAACATATACAATATACAGTCATGAAAGATTGTTTACTTCAGTATGGAAATATAAAGTATATTAAAGTATTTACTGTCCAATAGTATCGTTTGTTGTTCGTCTTACCTCAAAGTTGTATCTGAGGACGTTCTGTGGCAGTCTGTAATACATTTTATGGTCACCACTGAACACCTTCCTGCACTGGCCTCCAAAGCTCAGAGTGTTGATCACACCTGCTCTCAGTTTGCCTGTTAGCACGTCGTATCTGTAAAACATGACACAGCAAATCCACATTCCTGACTTTTATCTAATCGTGACACATTTTCCACCCCAAATATGACATACTGATTTACAAGCAGATGTCTAACTGTTAAGTTAGTTTGAGCTCACTGGTTACAATAAATATCCAGTTTCCTGGTGCTGGAGTTGTAGCTACTCACCCTCTGCCTGTAAAGTCAGAGTTTGGAGGAGTTTTTTCAATGTCACACAAGTAGTGACTGCTGTCTTGTTGACAGTTTATCTCATCCAGACCGTCCTCACAGTCCTGGTCTCCGTTACACACCAGAGACCGGCTGATACACTGACCTGCATCAGGGATTGAAGAAAATTTAAGAGACATAATTTAGGGAAAAACTAAATAAGTTCCTTGTTTATTTTTTTAACTGTGTAATAAAATATTGAATAATAGTGACAGCTGAGAAGTTAAGTTAAAGTTAAACTAAATAAATTAATTAATAGATATCCTAGCATTTTTGTTATTTGATAAGAATGTAAATTCCATTTTATGATAAAACATCTCAGGCATATTTTATCAAATACAATATACTGACACAACATACCAGAGGTGCAGCGGAACCTGTCTCTACAGCCTGTGTGCAGGGGACATGGTTTCTGTGGGACACATGGTTGTGTTTGTGTGGCTTCTCCTGAACATGGAGCACCTCCAAACTGGGCATACACCTCCACGTGGCGAGTCCGTACCTGCAGTACGGAAATGAATTAAAGAAGTGGACAGATGAATGATTATTTCTGAATTTATTCACTGTTTTTATTTATTCTGGCATCAGTTCAGAACCACATTGATACATGATGTCATGTCAGGATTTGTTTACTTTTTCTGGCCTTTCTGGTGACCCAGTTTGATCTCAGTAAGATTTCATAACTCACTGCTCTCTGCTCTGACATAAGTTCATATTTTGACATGACAAAACCTTATAACAAAACATTATGGGGACTTGCCTACCAACTGGGGACATAGCCTTTTGAACACACCACCAGACAATGAATACACACAATACTTGTATATGTTCTCTGAAAGTACCTTTGTCCTGGAGCAGCCGTCACACTCAGACCAATCTCTATAAGCCCCCCATCTGCAGTTTACAGGCTGCTGACACCTAAAAGGAAACACCATTGACATTATTTTTAAAAAACACTTGTGTTATCTTCTTGTCTTGAGATTTAACTGAAATGCATTATCCATCTTACAGTAAATACAGGAGTAGACTAAGATTAGATTTACACGGCAAACCCAGCCACAGTGCACAGTACAACAAAACTATGGATAATGTGGAGAAAGTGTTCACACCATCAATATGTTATGGACAGCTTGTGTGATACATGTGTGTACCTACCAAACTGGAGACAGAAAGAGGAGCAACAATGCCAAAGAAGACAGACGTGCAGACAAGTCCAACTGTACACACAAAGCAGAAAAACTTTGTTTTAATGTAAAGTCCTCCTTATTGTTGACAACTTTATCAATAGCTATTATTATCAGGACATGAAGGAAATTACTTTTGAACTCCCAAATGTGACAGTATTCACCAGGAATAGTTGAGTTTGATGATTAACAGACTACAGTTTAAAAATGAAATTAATGTTAAATCACCTGACTCACCCTGAAATTTCAGCATTTTCTTGCACAGCTAAAACAGTATTGTTTAATTTTGACATAATAGTAGCACCAAGTCTGAATGGTAAGCTGTTTACAGTACCTTCATGATGTGTCTCTCAGAGTTCTGCCCTCTCGTCTGGTCTCACTGTAACACTCGGGTTCATATAATCTGCAGGGTGGGTGGGTGGGGTTGGCATTACTCAACAGATCCCCGAAAATCAGGAATTCCCACAATGAAGAAACATCATCATTTGTCATCCATCAGATCTGATCAATAGTATTTTTTTTTTTACCGTCACTGCTCACACAGTGAGTCATGAACAGAGAACGAGTGTTCTTTTCATAAATGATCATAATCCTGTTTTCTTTGAGTGCTGCACAGTACATGAAGGGCTGTTGAAATCTGCTTCTTTGGCCAGAATGGCCTGATTGGATTGCGACAGGAGCAGTTGCGTCACAATTGATTGTCCAGAAGCTGAGTGTGCTTGATTTGGACAAAGGTCACAAAAATTCCCACATGGGGATATCATTTAATGTACTGACTCTGTTTCTATGTAAACACAAACTGCATGTGGAAATAACATCTTTTGCAATAGCAATTTTCAATTTATGCCAGTGTATAAGTTTTAATTTAATCTACATTTTACATTAGAAGCTTAAATTAATAAGACAACTCCTCAATGTTTATATATAAACTCAGTTCCATAAAACAATGTTCCCTTACTCACACTGTCAACAAACTCTGTTGATAATGCCTCATCCACCTCTACGTACACACTGCAATACATATCTCAAAATATATCCAGAGGTTACACAAGAAAATGGAATAACAACAAATGAAAAGAAATAAATACCAGAAGACAGTGATAAACTCCACCTCTAGTCCAAGTTTTCAGTTTGCTCAACATAAGGGACACAGTTAGATAGATCTCAGGTCATTATGCAGTTTGTTCCGGAGGGCAACATAACAAAAAGCATCCTGGAACTTATCCAATTAGAAATCACCACCTGATGAACAGGGAGGTCTCACTGGATTGTAGGCAGTGTGGAGTGAGCTGTCCTAACCCAACAACCAGAGTTTGTTGTGGTTGCCATCTAGTGGTGATTTATTTTCTTCTTTAGGGCTCCAAGACACAGATGTCATACTACATCTCCATGGCAGAATGATTATATTTGTCATTTAGTTTTTTTAGTTTTTTTTTATTTGTATAATTTTATATATTTATATTTTATTATCTACTAAATTGTATTTATTTCAATTTCTGTCTCCTTCTTTCATTTCACATTCATAAACATCTCCCCCTCCCGCGTCAGCGTTCTCGTCTCAGCTGAGTTGTTCAGAATCAGCCAGAGATAAGCTGAAATCCAACAAGACCTGACTTGCCTCCACCTCCTATTTTTACTCTGATTTCTATCACTGTTTTGCTTTTTACCTTTCTTTTCATATGCTTATTTATTTTCTGAAAACTTTTTTTTTTACTTTTATTTTGTTTTATTTATTAATTTGTCCCCACTCACACATACATTTTCTACATACATACATAATAACTCATCCCAACCGCACATGACAAATGCCACCTCACACACACTACTGTTATTTATTATTGCACTTGATTAACTTATGTTGTGTCAGTGTTTGCTATATGTTCTGTTTGCTGCTGTATATGCCAGTTTACACTGACACATCCACCAGTGGTTAAGTATTTGATACCAGTGCTGTTTCCACTGCCCTCAAGTGGGCAAAAACATCTCTTATTGCAGGTTTGAGTAAATGAACAAGATCCTCCACCAACTACTGTTTACCCGTATTAACTGGCCTCTTTTAAAATTTAAGACTATGTGTGTGTAGTGTGTCTCTTTCTGTATGTGTGTGTACTATACAAGATATGTGAGAGTGGATGTCAGGTCCCCACAGTCAGATGACACACATAGTCAAAAACAAGTTGTTGCAGACATGACATGTGAGTGGGTGGTACTCATGTACCGCAGAGTGAACGTGACCTGAAATGTGACTCCACACACACACACACACACACACACACACACACACACACACACACACACACACACACACACACACTGGGAAATACATCTAAAACTGTCAAGAAGCAGATCCATGACATGGAAACTGCTAAAGTTTTGCAGTAAAGAGGGCATAAAGTTTTTTATTTATCCTTTGTCAGGTTGATCAGAGTTTCTATGTGCATACATTTCAGCACAAGAAATAAGAACTTCTTCTGTACTACAAGTGCATCTAACACACTAAGTAATGTTACACATAATATAAAGTTTGTTTTTCCTCCACTACCACCATTTCACAGGGAAATATTGAACATTTTATATTGTGATGTTTGTAGTTACTTTGTGCTAAGCACATATGATATAACGCTTTCTGAACCTTCTTAAGTAACTTTTACTGCTGCTACTGCTTTACTTTTATATACATTTACATTTAGTCATTTAGCAGATGCTTTTATCCAGAGCAACTTACAGAAAAGGGAACAATCAAGGTATAGATCTAAACATTTTCTTGTAAGAAAATGGACATGGATGATGGACTTTTGATTGACAGGTATATCTATATGAAGAGGAGCTAACTAAATATCATTTAAATTTAGGTCATGAATATTTTTTTCAATCAGTGTTGGGGAAAATTGAGTCATAACTTGCCATAGTAGGAACAGCTCGGGTGTTACTTATAACATTAATGATGGCCTCTGTTCAAGTGTCCCAGTAAGTCATGACAGTGTGAAAGTGAGTCGGCACTCACAATACCAGGAACATGAAAACGAGGCAGCTAACATGCATTCATGTTATTTACACTGCAAGATTGATATTAATTCAAAATAAAATTTCCTTATAATGTGTCATTCTTTCTATTAAATTGCTTTTCATCTGTGTCAGCACAATAAAAACACCAAGCCAACTGGAAGCCAATCATTGTTTAGTATGTAGGTCACACAGGGGTAATGTGAAAGTGGGTAACATTGGAAATGGATAATATTTGCACATGGTAAAATTCTGGATTCTGGTTTTAAATGTCTTTAAACTTTAAACATGGACCTTAATGTGTGTTTTTCACCATTGCTGTTTGTGCTGCACTAAAGTCAGTCATCCTATGTGTTTGCTCCAGGGCAATAGCTACCACTGAGGACAGGTCTTGTCAAAAGTTTAAATTCTACAATATGTCATCGGTTGTATGCCTATTCTAGTATTGTTATGCTCAGTATGTTTAAATGAGTCTATTTTTAGGTTTTAAATGTGTTCAGCATTTCCCAATTAGAACTGTCGCAGTGTGTAAAAACCTCTGAGTGAGCTGTTGCACTTTTATGTCGGCCCTGCTGACTGCAGCCAGCTCATGTTTCAGCTGTGCTAGAAGAGGCCTTTAGATCTTTATTACTGTAAGCAAGAAAGCAAAAGTAGGAATATCACACTGTAGAAACACTGTTTCAACCAAGTTTTACTGTAAAAAGTAAGATAGAGTAAAGTAAAGCTAATGAGTAAGAAAAAAAGTGAAAGTATCAGCAACAAAAATGATGAATGAATGATGTTTCAGCCGTCCTGAACGCCTGAATCTAGGTACAATCACCCGTGAGAAGTACTTAACACTTCACACACCATCAAATATTTCAGAGTGTTACGTCAGAAGAATTGTCACAGAATACCTGGCTGCCTAGCACATAACACAGAGTTTCCTGATGGACGGTAAAGTAAACTGCTACAAGCTATAAGTGCTGTTAGCTAATGTTAGCTCAGTTTGTTAGCCAGGAATGCCGGACTGTGAGCTTGGAGCACCAGGAGAGTGTTAGTATTCATAGCACAGGGGTTTTGAACCATTGGGAAGAGGAAATGTTGATGGAGCCCAGCCGTTGTGATGCCAGAACCAGGACTGGGCAACCGGGTGATGTAACAAGGCTCAGCAGCCTCTATGGACATAATGGCAGAGGCGAAGAGATAGAAGTGGACAGCAAGACAAGACAAGAGTAAATGTGAGACTGACTTTTAGTCTTTGGCGGGAGCTTCGTGAATTAAAAGACTGAAAGACGCCGAGCTGGGCTTCTTTCTGTCAGACTAGTAAGTAAAGTTAGCTGGCTGCTATGTCTTGTGTTGTTGTATTATGATGTTTGGCTGTTAGCAAATATGTCTACTTGCAAATTTTGATCATTAGTATTGAAATCATAACAAATACACATGTACAACTATCCATATAAAGTGGACTGGGAGGGCGCAAAATGTACTACACTTTGTATGCACTGCTGTTTGGTAGTTCAACCCTAGTGAAATGTAGTGAGTAAAATGTAAATACTCAAAAGCCAAGGATATCAAGATTCTACTTACTTACATTATGTTTCAGTCCAGTGCACTAACAATATGTGGTTCTTTTTCTGTTGTACCCAGACTCCACCGACAGATGGCGCCCTCCTCTCCTCTGACCGTACAGCTGCTCCACACACTCACACACACACACACACACATACACGCAGACCTACAGCCAGTCAGCCGGGGTTTCTTCGACAGTGTTCCCAGCCTGCAAAGATCTCGGTGAAACACGTTCCCGTTTGGTTACAGAGAATCCGTTTGGAGTGAGTCCGGACCTCAGTGTGAACGTGAATTTGTGTGTTGTTGCAGACCTGTTAGGACGGAGGAGCAGACTACTGTCAGCGGTGAGCTGGTTCTCATGTCTTTTTGTCATGTTTATGTTGTGCAGCTGTATATAAACCGTACATCTGGTAGTGAAGTGTTTCATCATGAAGCGGAATGTCTTCAATGCAGCAGAGGCTCTTTACGCATCTTGTTCCATGTTATCGTGTCAGAGCTTTTTGTTTACATGATCTTTATGAAGTTTGCACAATCTCAGAGCACGCTGTGGGAAAACAAGTCTGAGCCCAAAAACCGTGCAGCGGGGGAAAAACAAAGTGGAGATGTTATTGAACCGAAAAGCAGCTCGTCAAGGTTTAAATGTGAAAAACTTCTGTCAAGTCAGGTGGTAAAATGTTGTTACTAGGTACTCAAGTTTTGAGGGACTTGCAAATTTGATGAGAAACACTTTATTGTTGATTTGTTGATGTTAATATTAATATTTAGAATCGATTGTTAATCTACAAACACAGAAACAGTTGTTCGATAATCAATTAGCTGCTCGACCTAACATGAATTGACTGCTATTTTAATAATTGTGTGATTGTTTGATTTAAAATGTCATCTATTTAATTGTGAGGATTTGCTCTTTTTCTTTGTTATGTGATAATAAACTTAGTATCTATGGTTTTGGATTGTTAGTTAGACAAATTAAGCAGTTTTAAAGGACATACATTGAAGTTTTGAACATTTTATTGGGCATTTTTTTCACCGTTTCTGACTCTGAAGTGATTAATTATTCAAGTAAATAGCTTATAGATTAACCGATAATGAGTATAATCATTAGGTCCAGTCCTGAAAATGTTAGTTTAATATAATGTTTAACTCATCACACATTTGATGGCTGTAAGTCTGACTTATGACTTAGACTTATAAATTATGCTGCATTAAAGTAGAGACTAGCTGGTGGTAAAAGTGGAACACAAAACAGTTTGTGAGGCAGATATTTTCCCTGGATATGTTTTAGACCAAATCATTAATGTTGCTTTCTGTCTGCTGTATGGATACATAAATGCTTAACAGAGTTCAAGTCGCAGACACATCCATTATCAACTGTTTAGAGGCGACTGTGTGAATCAGGCATTCGTGGCCAAATTACTGCAAAGAAACCACCACTGAGGGAGGCCAAAAATTAGCTTGGACCTAGAAATACAAGGAATGGACATTAGACCAGTGTAAATCTGTACTTTGATAAATTCTAATGTGTGTTGTTGTTGTTTTTTGGATGGTATCTGCATGTGTGGTTCCCACCCTGAAACATGGAGGAGGAGGTGTGATAGTGTGGGGGTGCTTTGCTGGTGATACTGTTTTCAAAATTCAAGGCACACTTAACCAGCATGGCTACCATAGCATTGTGACAAGCAGTGACATGCCATCCTGTCTGGTTTGCACTTACTGGTATGCGCTTAGTGTGCTGCCCATATGTTAGCCAGTTAAATTAGATTCATGCTAGCTAAGATTGGTTCATGTGATAGCATAATGTGAGGCAGTATTGCATAACATGATGCAAGTTAATACATAAAAAACCCCAAACTTAATGTTATGACCTTGAATATGTTTGCAGAGTCCACCCCTGTCCATGTCTCACGATAACAAAATGACTGAATTATAAGCAGCATCACTCACACTTGCCAGCAGTATCAGTAATGCTGCATTCGCATCGATTCAGGCAGATGGTAGACGGCAAACGGGATATCATTTTAGTGGACGAGAGCAGGATGGTAAAATTAAGTGACCATGCACAGGAAAATTAGTCATATCTCTGGTCTTGGTCTGGACCAGTGTTGAAACAAAACACTGTCCAAACAAGTCCATGAAAATGGACGATACCGAGACTTTCAAAAAGTGGACTTGAGACCGCGGTCTCATGACCAATCTTGAGTACTATAACACTGATCAACACTGATTAGTCAAGTAGACTTCAGGTTTGTCATGCGTGAAAACAACACGTGCGCCTGACAACAGTCACGACTACAAAAATAGAAACTTCATTAAATTCAAGAGGCGTTCACTCAGTGTGACTTCAACAAGCTTTACTGCTACTAGGCAAAAATTAGCATTCTACTTTCCAATTATGGCTCAAATATTTCAGTCACATGTGATAATTATCTTTAAACTGTATCTGGCCCCAAAGTTCAATTGTTTACATTCAGGTCACGGACATTTGATACCTCATGGTCACCTGATCTACTCTCCTATATGCTCTCTCTTCACAAAAATTCCCTTAGCATTCTTACATTTCTGACTGTTGACGCACATTTGTAGGCCAGCAATTAGACAGGTGTTAAGCTGCCATTGAGATCTGAATATGACACTGCTATTTTTATCTGACTAAGGAGGCATCTTTATGTAAGCTATAAAGATGTTGTGAATTGTTTTAAATGCTGAATCAGGCTGAGAAATGTCTTGGTAATCCTAATCACAAACTCACAAAGGGCCTCAATTTCTGTGTTGAAAACCACATTGCAGGAAAAATACAGTGAATCCTGGATAAATCCCAACACAAGTATTGATTAAATAATATGTAATTTCATGAGGGCTGTCAATAACCTAGCACTGTTGGCTGGAGATGGATGTCATGTGTATGACAAAACGCTGTTTCGAAATACACCCCTCCAGGAAGGATTAACATTTGTGAATACCACGAAGTGTGTAATGAATGAAACATGCTCAGGTTCTGATTTAGACCTGCTGGTCCTCCCCGCTGTCCAATAAATGTGGTGTACTATGATTCATCACTTGGATTTTTGTTTCATTATTTTATTTTTCATGTTATTTCAAATGACATGGAAGATAATGTGAAACACACAGAAGTCTACAAGACAAAATTACAGTTTGATTATTAAAGTCATTGTAACATGTTGAGTCTTTTAGATTTTGTAATGACAATATAAAAGATAATAAAAAGAAGTTGTTTCCTCAGTTGAAATATTCAAATATGTTGAAGTGACAGTTTGAACAGAATTACTGAAATAAGTTAAAGTGGCAGTTAAAATGCAAGTTGTTGAAGTTTCAGTTAGTGCTAAATGAAGTTCAAGGGTAATACGCACTTAAGGCTCAGTATCAGTTGAGGTAATGAAAGGAGTTGAAATGTTAGAAGAAGAGTAAGCATAAAAGGTAAGCAGTGGAAGGAGCCGAAATGTTTGTTGCAGTGTAAGTGATAATGGAGATGGAAAATTTCACGTGAAGTCCTGAAAGGAATCAGTGCCAGTTCAAGTGCAAGAACAGAAGGAAGACTGAAGTGGCAGTTAAAGGGAAGGTGCTGAAAAGAGTTGAAGGTGGTAACTGAAGTGTAAACATGAAGTGTAAGTGTGTAAAGGAGGTGTTGCTTTATAACAACACTGATGATAATTGTGATATTTAAAAAAGGAATCATGATATGTGATAATAATGCACATGTGATAATGTAAATAGCCCAGCGCCCCTCAAAGGAATTCTGTTTCGTTCACACTCCCACATAATGGATGGTGGTAATGCAACTTAACGCTGGTTAACATGCAATTAAAGTTAAACATGAATTTGACTGAACATTATTTTATTTTTCTCAAATGTTCTACAGATATCGCGATAATATTGTTATTGTGAATTCTTTTGGCTGCAATAATCGCATACTGCAAATCTAATATCCTGCCAGCCCTCGTTAAAATGTCAGGAATCCTGTTTTGGATTAGTGTTGGTTCAAGTGTAAATGTGAAAGAAGTTGAAGAGGCAGTTAAAACTGAAGGGCTTCAAAGAGCTGAAGTCTCACTTTAAAGTTTAAGTACCAAATTATGCTGAAATGTTTTTGATTATGAGTGAAGTACAGTACAGTTGAAGCTGCTGAAAGGAGTTGAATGTAGTATATAGTGTAAGAGCTTGTGTCCATATATACAGTTTTTTTCTGGCAGAAAAGTGCTGGCAGGGTGCCAAAAATGCTACGAAAAAGAAAAGTTCAAGTGTCACTGAGTGCAGCGGTTTTGCTCTAAACCATTGCATACATGAAAAAACGATGATGGCGCTTAATATGGACACAAGTGATAAGTGATAAAAGAAGTGTGAAGTCCTTAAAGGAGTTAGTGTCAGTTCTGGGTGTGGAAGTGTAAAAACTGAGAGCTGATGTCAGTTAAAGGTGACTTAATAAAAATAAAAAATAAATATAAAATAAGAAATAAGGCAGCTAAATGTGTGATTTTACCTCTTGAGGTTCCTGTCCCAGCTCAAATCTCAAGTATTCAGCAAAATATTTGCAAAGTGGGAACATAGACATAAGCAGCTATGTGTTTGCAGAAACATTAAGTCATTTGATTAATGATTTTATCTAACACACATTACAATGCTGTGACTCCATACAGTTTTTTTTTTTTTTTTTTTTTTATCACGGGTGTATCAACCTCTCCTATTTTGTGAGTTGTGTCCTTGTTTAATGGTGGTGGTGGTGGGCTGGGCCTTCATGTGTTGTGGCTCAGTTGGGTGGACTGCACTGAGAAGCTAACATTCTCCACATGTTCCCACCACAGCTCAACACCATGGCTGCTGCTCTCAGCGTGCTCTTCTTCTTCCTTCACATCTTCAGTGCTTCAGCGCTGGAATCAGCCTCTGACCAAGGTATGTAAATGCATATTGATATATTTTGTAATAAATGTTTTTTTTTGGCAAGTTTACTTGCATAGCATAAGTAGATTAGACTTTTAAAATGTGGGGATTTAAAGACTTGACACAGATTTGAAATTATGTTTTTGAAATATGTTGTTGTTATTTGTGACATTTATTCTTGGCATTGATGATGCTTTCTTTGACATCTGGTATGTTATGATACCCAGACTTTTAATTCCTGTTGATCCACTTGGTTTGAAATCAAAATTGCACAACACCAGATGGAACTAATTTTTGAGACCAATCTGTTTTTAATGGACCACGCTGCATAGTTACTGTGCTGCTTTGGCATTCAGATGAATATGAAAATGTGTTGCACAACAGCGGAGCCCTCCACAGAGAGCCACATGGAACAGCCAGCAGATTTCTAGTGAAGTGGCTTCCCAGGAATTCTGGAGAGCAGAGAGTACTCCACTGCTGAACAATGGGAAGCTGTTTAGAGAGTGTGTAGAGGCCCCTTTTCTACCAAACAGCCCGTCAGTGGCAGTTGAAAGGCTGTGTATTTGCATACATAGGTCGTGTTTTATCCACAGATATAAACTAGGTCTCCACTGACCATTAAAGTCACGCAGGGACATCCTGTGCTTTGTCTTGTTACATAACACTGTCAGTAACTTGGCAGAGCTGCGAGCTGGAGAACGTGTTCCCCTTTACTCCTGTTCTCCTGCTACTTATTTTTATTCTGGTTTTGTTTCACGTCTTTATGTGGGATTGAACAAGGCTGCTGCTGTGTTCTGACAGGCGTGTTTCCCTCATGTAGCATAATATGAGAGCAAGAGCCAACAACTTGCTGCCAAAATGAAATCCATGATGCCTCGGCCAAGTTTAGGTTTCTCTTTCTGGAAACCTGGTAGCAACTTTGACAAATTTTATGAGCCTGCAGATTTATGAATTGTTGCTTTTATCTCAAATCTTGTTGTATGATTCAAATCGGTCTGACCTGACTGGCTGTTTGCCCTGTCGGAGAAACACAACAAAGACCAAATCTAAAGGAAATACTTTCTCATGCAGTCACTGGCTAAAAGCTATCAGCAGACAGAGGTTATCAAAAACACTTAATTATACTGGATGACTAACTTTTGATATTATCATGGGCTATACGCTTGAGTTTAATTAAATCCCATTTATTGTAAGAAAGCACAAAAGACCATAAGGAAATGCTCATGGTGGGGGAATGAGTGCTAACTACTAACAAAGTAATTGTTTTACCCTTTCAGACAGCAAGCTGCACACAGAGTCTGTGTAGCAGGTAAAACACCCTGCTCCGCCCTGCCCTACCCGACATGTTGCACCCAGGCCCCATGTTTTTTAGCAATTATATATACTATACAGTGCTAAAAACAGGTCGTGATAACTAGAGAAAAAAATGGAAATATGTCTGAAAAGCTGAGAAATACAAGAGAATTGTGACCACAGGAGGTTTCAGGAAAGCTGGCGAATGTCTCTGCCTCATGTGCTGCTGGCCACCGGCATGTTACATATACTGCTTCTTCCGCCTCCTGTCTAATCTAAATATCGGCAAAGACGCGGATCTGAGGCGGGTCGAATGACGCCTGGGTGCTCTAATAAGCCATCTGTAACGGCATGCACCTGTCAATCAAGTGGTCACGCTGTTATTATGTGCAACTTCGAGCCTTAATATCATCTGAACGGGTGATTTAAAAAAAAATTCTCCCACCACATATTTAATTCTGCTGTGAAGTTGGACATTTTAATACGGGTGCTTATGGAGAGACACTTCTGCAGCCTTTCTCAAGTGGACGCTCGAGGAATTACACTTTTTAGCACTTCCCCATTGGCTTAATTTCCCAGCACCGGATGTTGCGTTGTTTACTTTACTTTTCATAAACCAAATGCCCATTCACAAAGATGGTGGTTGCACCATCCGACTGCTGACTTTGGCCCTGGATTTCTTTTACTGGTGAGATTATGGTATGTTTTCAAAGTTATGTTATGACACTGAGTTCACTCTATATAATTTCAAACTGTGCACACCACAAAGACTAGTGCTTCGCTTTGTTGGGTGTCATCTCTCTCCCTATGAGAAAACAAGAGCACAGCCAGTACAGAATGGTTTTACCACTAATGTGTGGGAGGAGAGGATGAACTGAGGGGTGCATGAAGGTATATGATAAATACAGACGTTTTTTTGTATGTATCATTCAACCAGGAGAGCTCCATGTGAAGCCTTGTGCACGTACTCAGTCAGCTGACATTGTCTATAAGAAAAAGGGACTTTTCCTTTTACAAACACTGCTCTCCCAAAATAACTCTCACTTCCCAACTGTATTGGAGCACCAGACACCGGAGGTACTATTTCTAGAAATTGAATAGTCCCTGTAGGGGTGAACAAGTGTTTTTTCCTCCTCACCACCTGAGCAACACTGTATATATCATTCAGGGATCAGGACATTGGTTCGTAATGTGATTACATTTTGTGAATGGAGAGGTCAGTACACTGTCAGTCCTCACTTTCAGGCGTACTCAAGCTTTTTATCTGTCCTTGTTGTGCTCATAAGGCTTGTTAGGTTAGTAAAAGGTTCAGTAATCACTGATGAGAGAATTGTGGCCCTTAGCCATGGAGGGAAATGGCTTCTCTAAATGCAGAGGATGAGGTATTTCCCCCTGAGAGTTCACTGATTGATGTCTGAACATGTGACTCTCTAAATAACCATTTGGCCTGGTGTGCTCACAGGAAAGACATTAATGAAGGCTTCCCACCAACACACTGTGCAGATGTTAATAGACGCTATGACAGGAAAAACACACCCTAATTATCATCGAGAGGTTGTATAAACAAAAGACGACAATAATCAGCGTTCTACCTGACAATTTATGTCATCTGCTTTGAGTTGCGAGTGAGTCCTTTAAAGGAAATTAGGCCTAGCTGCCATTTCCTGTTCTCTTTAAAATCCACATCTGAACGGAAACGTATCTGCACTTATCAAAACATATTGTTCGAGGATGTTTTGTGTCACCCTGAAATAGACAGTGTCGGCAGCACTTAGAGAAAAATCGTGCTGTAAACATGTTTACGTTGTTGTGTTGTGGCAGTGCGCTGCAGAAAGAGGAGCGCCATAATGAGAATATGTTGTAAATTGATATTACCATCTTGGAAATTGTCTGTGATTTGCAGCTCTGCTGTTCAGACAGCGCTCTGCTCTCCACTGCTCACATGTTTACTTACACCAGAAGTGAACTCTGCATGGCAGCTGTTGAGCAAACACAGCAGCACGTACTCAAGCACACAAGTACAAAATGAAGGCACTATCAGTGTGCAAGCTGATCCAGTTATGCTGTAAGTACTCTGCAAGCAAGCCCTAACATGCACAGTATATGTATATGTGTATGTAAAGGTGAATTAACCATTGAGTATTACACTTTCTTCCTTCCTAGTACACTTTATATACCTTTCTCACTCGCTTTCAGCGGTGGAAGAATTATCCAGATCCAATAGTTACATATATAAAAATACATAAAAGTGAAATCCTGCATTCACAATTTAACTTGGAAGTACTATCATCAAAATATAAGCGCAAAAACACACAGATTACTGATAATTATACATATTATTGGTTAATGATTGGTATATAAAATGTCGGAAAGTATAAAAACAAGTCCATCACACGTGTACGGAGTTCAGTATGCCATCTTCAAATTGTATGTTCCATTTTTAAAGATATAAAATTTACTGTCATATAAGACTAAAACTAAAGCGGGAAACTTAACATTAACTTGACATCGACTTAATAGGCGAGAACAAGCCAAAAAAAGATGAATCAATTATCAGAAGTTTTGCATATGAATTTTCAACTGCATATATCCTTTTTATGAATTTATTAATATGTAGATAGCATTTGAACATTGTAGTTGGTGGAGGTGGTGGAGCTAATTCTGACTACTTCATTCTGTATAGTGCTTGGCATTCTGATCTATAACATGCATATTTTAAAGTTAAACACTCTTGTATGGCATGTAAAATCTGTAATAGTCATCAAACAACCATGTCTACCTAAAATCATGTCAACCAGATTCATTTTTAATCAACATAATGAGGAAACGCTGACAGTTAACATATCTTACATGTTGATATAAAACATATCAGTAAAAAGTTATTTCATTTGTTTTCCTACAATATCTGCCCTTGCAGTATAATATTTGCTTGTATCAGCTAAAACATGATACATAAACCATATCATGCTTATGTTTGGACCCTCACAACACTTGGTCAAGGTTAGATAAATGTTGTGCTCTACGTTTAACGCAGAAAATTTCAGACTTGAGCCAGAAGACATGACATGTTTGGTTTTTTTAACGTGGCATTACTGAATATTTCCCTCAATTAATGTAACTATGTAGCCTAAACCTAACCCCCTGCACTTTGTATACCCACCATCCACCTGCCACCCTGTGCCGGGCAGTAAATAAACAGATTGCTTCTCTCAATTGGGAAAAATGTCAGATAATTCAGGCAGTCGTCACATTACTCCCAAAAATGTAATAAATCAACAAGGCACACATGTTCCCTGTCATACACACACACATCTTACAAACCATCCACACGTCCCCATAAATCATGAGGATGTGAGCCATAAAAATGATCCGCATAGCTGAGTGTCAAGTAGATTTTTCTCTTAATCCGGAGCTAAGCACAGTTCTGGGGAGAGTCGAGGATCTGGTAAACAGGTTATTTTTAACCTGCAACTCCCCTTCCCCGAAGCACCCTAAGCAGGCCAGAGGTATTCATCATCTGCTCCGAGCGCTGCTCAGAGGGAGCCATCTTGTCCTCACGCTTCTCAGTACTCAGCCAGCCTGGGCTTGTGTGCCGTTCCTCTCTGAAATGTTGACGTGGTCAGCTGACCACTGCTGCTGTCCCTAGAATCATTGATCATGAAGCCTCCTGGTAATACAATCAGCAGTGTTTGCTTAACAGCTTTGTTTAAAGGGCCGGTTCACCAAGATTAAGCAAACAAAGACAGTATTCTGAGAAAAAAACATCCACGTATGAGGACTGCTTCATATCCCCTCATATGCTGGTTGCAGCCCCCTTGCCTCACCCTCTCCTCCCAGACAAAAGGAGAAACTACGGTAACCCCCAATAATGCAAACATAGTTCTGCGCAGTATATTGTTTTTCTGCGTATTCTGTAAATAGATCCATCTAAATCTGACAAACTGGACCTTTCAAATATTGACGATTATTAATTTTTCATTTAATTACATAACACATTGAAAGAATCGTGACCAAGATTATGTACTGAGGGAGATTTCAGGTAAATAAAACAACCTGTCAGTGCTCTGGTGGACAAACTATGCAATGTAATCAATACTGGGCAACAACTTCCAAAAATGTCAATCTATTGGTCGTCCGTGTTGTAAAATATGTTACTTTCTTGGATAATCCACGGACCTCACAGTTAGCAGCTGCCAACAAAGACTCTCCGCCATCCACAAAAATTCAAAGCACTTTCTGTTGCCCTTCACCGATTGTTCTGCTCTACAAAAGTAGAATTCAACCCATTCTCCTCTATTGTTCCCTGTTTGTTTATCATGTTAACTGCCTTCAATAGGAAGAAACTCATATGCACCACGCACAATGCCTCTAAAATGATTGGTCCAATTCCCAGCCTCTCAAACCTCAACAGCAAAGCCATTAAAAGGGAAAGCATAGCATATGACCTATTCTTCCCTCTGCTTTCATCTATCCATCTAAAGTTGAAGTACTCTTGTATGGTTTTGCGCTAACAGAAAAAATGATCCCATACATGCACCCACAAACTGCACCTTTGTGATGCTAATGTGAATTAAGCTTCAAAGAGTACTCCACTGATTTAGCATTGCACTCTGGTCTCAATGCATAGTTAAAAATATGAATTGATGTAGCAAAACCCGAGATATTGTCATTTTTATTCCACACAGTCTTCTTCCTTACCTGTATTAGCTACAACACAACTTGTCGGTTAGAGATTCAGGTGTGTTATGCTAGTAGCAGCTAACGTAGCCTCAAATCGCTCGCCTCAAACACAAATGGCTAGCGGGCTACAGAGATCTTTTCATGTTAAACTTGCGGTCTTCTGACATCATTTGAGGGAATCTGTCAGATTTCACAAAAGGATTTCTACAACTTTTGAGTTCAACTTTAATAAATAAAAACAATGGTTTTCTCAAAGACGTTGGACAATAGTATCCATCTACATACAGCACAAATACAAATCAAGTAATTTTTAATATGCATACTGACTGCTCTGTACACACACGGTTTGAGTTTATGCAGCAAGTCAAACAGGGTCCAAGTCATGTGCAAGTGTGTTTTAGAGTACAGAGAATGCAAACAGACTATCACTCGACAGCTGTGGCGGAGAACTTTCCAGCTGCAGCTTTTGCTTGAAGAGCAAAATGACTTCTAGGAAAAAGCAGATATTCGCTGTGTGGCTAAGCTGCTCACTGCTCACTGCTCACTACCTCCTCATTATCCTGTCTCTGAATTACAGAGCAGCCACCATCAAAGACAGCGATGAGTCATAAGCAACAAAGAAAAAAAAAATGGAAGCAAAACAGATTTTACAGTATCAAATGTAATTAGATTATTAATTATCTTCCTCTGTCTCTCTCTGTGTTTCCATACAGTCATCCAACAGAGACACCCACACTTCACCAGTTGTGCCTCTGCCAACATGGAGACTTTCCACTGTAGATGGAATGTCGGCACTTTCCAGAACCTCTCCAAGCCGGGAGATCTCCGCTTATTCTACATTAACAAAAAGTAAAGGGAAAAACTTTCTCATTATTAACAGAAATATGTTTTTTTTCTGTGCTTTCAAGGAAATCAGGGCAAGTCTAAGGTCATTTCGCAGAGTACAAATACATTACAAGGTTGACTATCATACATACACAGGAGTCTATAGTTTTGATTTCCTTTTTAAGCCTACCTATATATTTTTGTTGCTCTTATACAGTGCAATACAGTTTCACATTTCACATCTAGCTGCCTTAGTTTGTACATATGTTAAAGGAAGGTCGAGTGTCAGAAAATGTAGCATAGAGTTGTTCTTCAAAACTTTGAAAGACCTTCGAAAACACCTCTCCAGCCACATTTTTTAATGTTTCTCACTCAACCGCTGTTCTGATCAAGGCCAAGCAGCATCACTGGTTTTACTACTCCAATGTGTGCACTGTTGTGTCTGAACCTTATCTGACATGTGGTGCACCTGCTCACTCCATGTTGACAAGGTAAAAGTCCAGTTCAGGCGTATACTTCTGACTTCCTTGCCCTGTCTGCTATTCAGCCCCAAGACTGTACATTGTTGGAAATATCCCACAATTGAGTTTTATTTTTTTTAAATTCCTCAGAAATATTAAAACAGATTGGTTCTGTAGTTTTTAGCAACATTTAGAAAACTGTATTTGTTGGACTATTTTCAGCTGTGGTTTAATATATATTAAGACATATTTGTTGCTTTAATTTGTATTAGCTATCAAGTTCAGTTGGACGTTCGGACAAATCATTTGTTCAAATTATTTGGAACACTTTGGAATAAAAGGCTTCATGACTTTTTGAGAATTATTTTTGTATTTATGCAATTTTTGGGTTCCAAAACAAGATTTTCTGAATCACTGTTTAATCCAATTGGGGGTGCAGCTCTGGTCCATAAACTTTGCTCTCCACAGCCCTCAGGCCTAGAATTTCAGCTTAGTTCAAAACATATCTCATAATCCTACTGAGCATATTTGTGTTCCCCAGAGGATGACTATTTTTAAATGTAACATCCCATGACCTGTCTTCTAGCTTCAACCTTAAGGCAAATTTGACCCTTTTAGCCACACTACTAAGGGTCTTTGAATACCCTTAACGTTATGTGTATATACAGTATATATATGATGTTAAGATCTACAGCTATAAAGATACCCAATACAGAGAATTTTTGTCTCTCTAAGGCTGTCCTTCATTTGCTTTGTCCAAACTAAGGAACTAATTTCAAACAATCTTTGCAATTGGCCTTTTGTTCCTTTGTGTGTTCGTGGTCGTCAACACATGAAAGCTGTTCTGTTCTTGGTCAGAAAAAGGAAGAATTCACCTCAAAATACTTCCTTTCTCTTTTTTTCTTCTTTACTATGAAGCAACAGCAGCATGTATTACTTTCATTGTGTTCAAGTTCCAGAGATAATCTAGACTGAGACTAAAAAACAATGTCCTGATGCATGTTATTAGAAGACATTACATGTATGTCTACCAAGTATGCAAATAGTGACACCTCAAAAAATACTGAGGATTTCAAAATCAAAGTATCCTGAGTTCCTCTCCCCAAAAAAGACTTAAATTACAGTGATGAGTACATTATAGCACATGCATTGTAACAGCATTTATTTTTGTTAATCACACTTACAAGGAAAGAAAAAAGAATAATTAGCCCCTCTGGCATTAACTAATATTCATCTATTTTCATTCATTGATTTCATTTTTTACTGTGCACACTACAGACCTGCCATGCCTGCAGCAGAGTATGCCAATCATAATCAACTGAAGCTACAAAAACAGTCTTTTTAGCTGGTAAAAGTGCCACTCCACCCTGTCTACATGATGTGTCACATATATTTTGGCAGTTATTCACGCTGTGCAGTGCCAGACACAGCTTGCAATAATGAAAAGGAAAAATAGGTGTGAAATTTTGTCATAAATTAAGAGAAATATGGGAGAATTGTGACCCTGGGAGGAAACTGGGAGAGAGCAATGGGAAATGGGAGCCTCCCAGGAAAATTGGCAGGGTTGAGAAGATTACTTAATAGATGTTTCTGTCACCTCCTTCCTCTCGTTCATACTATTTTTTTAGACCGCATGTTGTCTTTCTCCCCCTTGCAGACCCCCTCATGCCCCTCCTAAAGATTTGAGTGAGTGTCCTCAGTACAGCATGGACAGGCAAAACGAGTGCTTCTTTAATGAGAACCACACATCCATCTGGACATTTTACAGTGTCCAGCTCCGCTCAAGGGATGAAACAGTCCTTTATGATGAGAAGCTCTTCAACGTTCAAGACATCGGTGAGTTTCTGTCTGTCATCATCCAGATTAGAGAAAGTTGAAAAAAAAAGATGTGCAGTCATGTGAGGTTTTCCCATATTCCCATGTTACTTTGCACTTAAAGGGTTAATGACCATCACTGTGCACTTTGAGGGATATTTAGTCTGAACTGCACCTCTCAGGTTGCAAACAAATCCTGCCTCCTTTGCTGGGAAAAGGAAGTAGCAATGTTCTTCCCCAATTTCAAGGTTAGCTATGGTTCCACTATCATCAGTCTCTCTGAAAAGCCTAAACAAAAGCGTGTTGCCCATATTCTTAGATAAATGGACATCTACAACATATCCCATGAGTCTTGTCAAAGTCTCACAGCAGCTGTAGTTGTTTGATGTTAAAAATACTTCTGAACTGACTCAAGGGATGGCGATGTCAGCCTGTCGATGGATTAACATGATATTTTGACATACATGTTGTCCATAAGGATGAATGTTTTGCTGATCTCCTGACTTCCTCTAGCTCCACAATAAGAGTGACATTTGTGGTTTTGTGTTGAATATCTCAACAACCATTGGAGGGATTGCTATGAAATTTGTGACAGACATTCAAGGTTTAGAGGATAAATCCTACTGACTTTGGTAATCAGATTTAAAGTTTGGTTTTGTCTAATACTTTTGTTTGTGAACAAATAACTGCAAAATAATGACATTCCCATACATGATACATACATGAACTTCTCTAGTAATACTAGTTTTATCACTCATAGTTTTGTTTCTGTAATAAGACAGCCTATATGCCAGTATTTTGCCCATTCTGTGACAAAAAGCAACCAAAATAAAGTTACTCTTGTACAGCAAAAGCCTAGATCAAAATAAAATAGCAAATATAAATACACATTATTTGCCACCCTGCCCATATACTGTTGTGTCCTTTTGGTCTGGGCCTGATTTTCATGGTTAGGGTTTGTTTTAGTTAGGGGAATGATATTTTAGACAATAGTGTGTTTCCAAATTTTTGGCAGCAGTTTGGGAAAGACCATTTCCTCTTTCATGACAATGATGAACTAGAGTGCTGACTGTGAACCAGACCGAGTGGGAGCAAAACCTGCAGCCAGGTTCAGTAAAAACCTTCCCATCGCAGCGGCTGGTTTGTTTTAGAATGCCATGTTCAGAAATTACATATGGATGTAATATTTGGATGTCCACTTACTTTTGTCCATGTAGTGATCTTGAAACAAGGATTAGTGTGGCCCTGTTTTTCCTTAACAAATAAATTAATTTAGTCCAATGGAGGACTAACATGTCTCCACCATCAATATATTACAGAATGAATCCATCACTTGCTGATAATAAAATATCTATAAATTCCTTTCGGTTGTGTGTGCAGTGCAACCGGATCCTCCTTACAGCCTAAACTGGACGCTGCTGAATGTTAGTTTGACGGGCACTTACTATGACATCATGCTGAGCTGGAAGCCGCCTCAGTCCGCAGATGTGGAATCAGGGTGGATGAAGCTGCAGTATGAGGTCCAGTACCGTGACGTCAGCTCTGACCTGTGGGAAGTGGTGGGTGTCTACTTAATTATATTTTAATCTGCTAAATTAAGTTAAATTATAGTATCATACTAAAACTGTTATGTGCATCAGTCCAGTCCAAGATTGTAATCTACCATGATACCAACATGATTTTTATAGTAAACTTTTTATTATTGTCAAAGGAAACATGAGTATTTCTTACGGGAGAAGATTGTGATGTTATAGCATTGCTTTTGGTGGTTGAACAAAATTTTCTCACCACAGGTCGACCTTGTGCAGAGCACCCATCGCTCCATTTATGGACTTCAAACTAACACCAACCATGAGGTTCGGGTCCGGTGCAAAATGTTGGGTGGGAAAGAGTTTGGAGAGTTTGGTGACTCTGTGTTCGTCCACATCCCATCCAAAGGTAAACACTTATATCTTAATATCTTCATACGTTTTTTGAAGACATGTCCATAATGCTTAAAGACTCATCTGTCTTGCCACTGCAAAGAAAGAAAGGTTCCCTCCAGGAAACAGTAAAGTAGTTGATCCATTTTACAGGGCGCACCCTCATTTCTTTACACAAACACAGATGGCAGCCATAGATGAAACCTACCGACTGCATTAAAGGACTTGTCTCAAAAGTTTTAGCATGTTTATATCAGTTTAGCATGTTAGTATGCATGATAGCTTTCTAAACTACCATGTTATCATGCTAAACTCATTTTTTTCTTGATTTTCTTGATGTAATATATTAAGTTCCTGTAACTTGTGCATTTCCTCTTCCAGTGTCTAGGTTCCCTATCGTGGCCTGGCTCATCTTTGGCGCCTTGTGTTTAGTGGCCATCCTGATGTTAGTCATCATATCACAGCAGGAAAAGTAAGTATTTTACATCCATCAAGACTTTTGTGTAGGACTGAGAGATTCTGAAAAGCTTAGCGAAATGAGAAAGCGCAGTATGCAGCTCAGTGATCAGCCCACTGTGTGGGCTACTAAACCTTGAAGTCCCTCAGTCTCTCTGTGTTCACATCCTGTGTATTTGCTCCTCAATATTTATAATGAGGCCTAAAGTCAATTTATGTCACATAACATTTATCCTTATTTTTCTCACTAAGGTTGATGGTTATTCTTTTGCCTCCTGTTCCTGGACCTAAAATAAGAGGAATTGATCCTGAACTGCTCAAGGTATGTCAATTTATTAATTATTAATTATTTTATTTTATTACCATACATATCAAAAATGTAAAATATAATCCCTCACTGCACAGTGAAAACAGTGTACTCACAACTACGGCTAGCGCAGTAGCAATGTCAATGCATTTTCAGTTCTCAGCAACATGATGAGAACAATGAATTATAGAATTTATGGCCAAAGCTACAAAAATAAAACCCAATAATACATTGAAATTATCCCTGAAGCAGCTGAGCTGACTCATCAGCTGAATGTGGCCTTGAGGGTATCAAAGCCTACCCAATGTCACCCATTCATTCTAAAGCCTTGAATTTGGCATCATGGCCGTTAGCCTGGGTGGGAGATGTACTGTTGGGCTGCGCTTGCATAGACACAAATGTCCTTATATTACAGTAGACTAAAATATGTTTCTGAAAACATTTGAGGCAAGAAATAGACAATGCAGTAACAGAATCTTGATTAATATTTGAGCCTAGTCTGAGCCTGGTGCTTGACAGATCAACTCTGTTTTCTTTGCCTCATAGACAGGGAAGCTGAGGGAGTTGACATCCATCCTGGGCGGGCCGCATGATCTGAGGCCGGAGCTGTACAACAATGACCCCTGGGTGGAATTCATTGATCTGGACATTGAGGAGCACAGCAAAACAACAGACCTGGACACGGACTGTCTCATGCATCGCTCCTTCTCCTCCAACTGCACTCCCGTCTCCATCGGCTTCAGAGACAACGACTCGGGCCGGGCCAGCTGCTGTGACCCAGATCTCCCCAGCGACCCGGAAGCATCACCTTTCCATCCTCTCATCCCAGCTCAAATCTTCAGTGAGGAAGCATCATGCCCAACAGCCTGTGAGTCAAACCTTCCAGGCCAGAGCCCCACCAATGAGGAGCCTCCTTTTGTAGCACCAGGCAGAGAGGCATTGTACACCCAGGTGAGTGAGGTGAGGTCATCTGGCAAGGTGCTGCTATCACCTGAAGAACAGACTGAGGTGGAGAAAACCACAAGCAAAGACACAGAGAAAGACATAATGGCAGAGAAGGAGAAAGAAAAGAAAGAGTTCCAGCTCCTGGTGGTGAATCCAGATCATGGGGGTTACACCTCAGAGCTCAATGCAGGAAAAATGAGCCCAAGATTATCTACAGGAGAAATGAATGAACGCTGCCTGACAGAAGGAGACTTGAGTTCTTCACCACCTCCGTCGCCTTACCACGAATCAGATACCATCCCTGTGTCCTCTCTTCCCCCGGCTCCTGCCTACACCGTGGTAGAGGGTGTTGACAGGCAGAACAGCCTCTTACTGACACCGAACTCGACACCTGCCCCCCAGCTGATAATTCCAAAGACTATGCCGACACCAGACGGCTACTTGATGCCTGACCTTTTGGGAAGCATCACACCATAGATCAGCAAAGAACTGTGCAAAGTTAAGACTATTAAATCAAAGGCAGAGATAAGGTCGGGAACAGTCTTGGATATTGACTATTGAGGGTACCCAGGTTTAGTGTTGAATGTCAGCTCTCCTAAAATAGTTGGGGGGGACATCTGTGCCTGTCCTGCCACCACCTCTAACTCCTCTTTGCCTCCCGCTGCTCCCTCTGACAGGACTGTACAGTCGATATGGTCGGAAGTTTGGCATGAGGGAGGAAGAACAAGAATGTGTTTTACTGCAGTTGTGGAAAAGGAACTGTTCAAAGGGAAATAACACAAGCGGGGAAGGGAAGTTGCCTCGAACTCCAAAACAGAACTCTAAAAAAACAGATCTATAGCACTACTCATTGAAAAAACTATCTTTGCTAAAGCTGCATTGGTCAATTTTTGGCTACTCGAAGACAGAAGAAGTCACAGACACAGAACCCTAGCACATTAAATATAAAACTGTTTTGAAACAGTTTCTATTTGCATATCAAACTATCATTTGTTTGCTATGTTTCCGTCCAACAGCAGCCATGTTGACATGAAATAGTCAGGTAAACACAGGTGTTACCAGTGATACATTCAATTGTACTTCTACCCATACTTTATTCCTAACATTTTGTACATATCAAAAACCTTTCGATAAACTCAGGTCATATGTATGATTAATATGCCATATCAAAAATATTTGTTAAACATACTTGCCCTCTCTTTATGAATCCAACATTTTTATGCTTTCCATGTTTCCATTCCTTTTTCAGGCTTTAAGATCAATATTTCCACAATGAAAATGATAACCAGTAAATAACCAATTGCTTTTTTTTTTTTTATTTAATACTCAGGCTTATCGGGGTTTATATATCATGTTGGTGCCAACACGTGAACGTAAAATTCAAAAAGTCAAATAAAGCATGAGTTGTATGTAAAAGGATCAACTGGCGCATAAAATATTAGATGCCTGTCTCACTTTCTTAATTCATGTTTGAAACTGAAATGTTTTCTGAGCTGACACACTAAATAGTTCAGTTTGTTATCATCATGCTCAGTCAGTATTTGTTTTTGAGTGCATGGACTATAAAGGTTTGTTTTTTTTTTTGGTGTCTTGTTTGTACAGTTATTGCATTTAACTGTTCAAAAGTGTTACAAATAAAAAACGTTCATACTTTGGCCTTTGTCTGTCTTCTCAGTTAATTTTGGGTCTCCACAATATTGCATAGACTGCACAGATGACTGCAGTTTCTGTTTACCAAGAGGAATATTCTTATTCAGTGGTGGAGAGTAGTACTTTTTCAAAGTAAAAGTAGCAGCATTGTGAAAAATACTAAATTAGGTCAAAAGTTAAATGCCCTGAAATAAAATTTAATTTTGTTAAATGTGAATATGTAGGCTATTAACAGTAAAATGAATTCAGCTCCTCACAGGACGCTAAATTATTGACGTACGTACATGACGTAAATGTACATATACAGTGTTGAGTAACTGTCTTAAAAGCAACAAAAGCATAAAAAGTACCTGAAAAATAAGAAACATGATAGACGTATTCAATGTGTAAGTAAATTTAATGAAATATTTACAACCTCTGTGCACGAGACACTATATGGCACGGGCACAGACGTTTACCAGCTCCTGCAGCTAGCTAGCTTTAGCAGCATAATATCGTAGCTAGCAGCGAAAGAAGATTATTATTTATGTAGCTTTATTAATACAGTATTATTATTGTTTTCACGGTGCTTTGCTCTTCCTTAGATGATTAAAATGATAAAGTTAGACTGTGTTAACCTTGACACCTTTATGGAGAAGTTTACTCAACTAGAACAGGTAAGCAAACATTAGCCAACTCACTGATGGCTAATTATTGAATCTAAATTTGATTTGTTTTTCAGTTTTTACTAAAGTTAGACGAAAGAGTGAAAGGTATGAGGAGTTGGAGTAACACAGTTCATCACACAGATAAAGATAGGGATGATTGGGGGTGGTAGCTAGTCATAATCTGACCATTTAAATTAATTAGGTAATACATGCAAGTGCATTGTGCGGTATTTGTCTAGTACTTCACTAGTAGATAGAGCCGAATAATATCCTGTACATTAAAAGTGGTCTGAATACTCCCACTTGTCTTTACTTCGATCAAACAGACAATAACAGAGGTTAATGGCAAAAACAGCATGTTGGAGATTATGCTGGAGGATGCCAACAGACTCGTTAAGTTCCATCAGACCAAGGAGAGAAGTCTGACTGAAGGTGAGCTTTTGTTCTTTCATTTGAAAACTGGAGCTTTTATTTTATTATTATTATTATTTCAGTGATTTCAAACGTCCTTGAGGTGCTTTGATTTGATGTTTGTCTCCCTCTGTTGGTGATTTGGCCAAGTGACAGCAGTCCTGATCAGGTGTCTCCAGTTTTCAGTTCAGAAAATTAATTTAAAAAATCTAATTTCGAATTTATTGTGTCAGGTAAATTTCTAACCACAGAAAATCCAGTCAAGTGGTTGTTTAACTGTAATGTCGTTTGTTGATTAGTTTTATACCGAAAACTGTTTGTGTAGATAGGTAGAAACCAATAAAACAAACCATGGCAACGTGTTATTTCTATTGATCCTCGTGTTGCAGAGAGAGACAGTCTATTTGTTGCCGTGAACACACTACAGCAGACTCTGCAGGAGCAGTGCAACCTCAGAGGTAACTCTAATAATCCACTGGACGCTTGTTTTTAAATGATATAACACAATCTAAATATAATTACGCAAAAAAAGTAAGGACATTTGTGTTTGGTAGATTATTTCTTTGAGGTAACAAGGCTTCTTGGCAATAAATCTCATGCCACTGGAAAGTCTGTTTATTTCCCTTTCAAATGGTGCCACATTTATAAGGAACATGCATTTGTGGGATGAGCAGCAGAGCTGAGTATGTGGGTTGCGCCCTTGAAAAATTTGCCAAATCTTCCCTGCCAATGCCAAAAAGCTTTTTTTTTTTTAATCTATTTTTGCTGTTGCTATTGACTATTAAGCTTCTGGTACCCCCAGGTGAGGGCACCTGTGAGCATGGGCCCTGCTACAGTGGTCAGTTGGTGTCTGCTCCAAGAATCATCATGCCACGTTTGACAGATCTGGATAGGGCCCATTAGATAGGACAACTTCACACCAAGCTGGTGTTCTGCAAAACCAAGTTGCAGCATTGCTTGGAGTGAGCCCTAGTACCATCTGCAAACTGAAGGCCAAGTTCCATATAACGGGGAATGTCAGAGACAGCGGGTGTCCCAAAAAGACGGCACCCCAAGGAGAGTGTTTCCTCACCTGTCAGCACTTTGGAACCGTAGGCAGTGTTCTACAGATTTGCAGTCAAGGTTTGCAGGATGATATGGCCGACGGCTCTCTGCTTTGCAATAGTATAAGATTTATTTAAGAAGCATTGTTACAAAAAAAGAAATAATCTACCAAACACACATTTCCTTACTTTTTGTGCATAGTTTATTTAAAATACTCAAGAATGTAGGATGAAGAACAAACAGTTTCACAGTTTTTTCTGTCTGATATTAATCTAGTATTATACTTAATATACTTAGTTGTAAATACATTACAATTACATATAGTAAAATAAACAATGAAGTTCTTTGTAAGGATTTTCATGTCTGAGACTGTTCATGTTGTAGTGGAGAATGAGAGACTGAAGAACAGCATGGCGGACCTGAAACAACAGAATGAGACAATAACAGAGGTAAGAAGTGAGGCAGGAGAGGACACTGATAGAATTTAGAATTTAATACATCCGTGAATCAAAAAGTTTGATTAAAAAACTGGTCTGTACACGAGGTACTGTTCTCTGTATGTCGTGATATGAACGTTAGTGATACACAGACATTTATTTATGTACTGTAGGCTGCACACGAGGTTACAGTTACAGTTTCTGTTTAGTTTACTCATTATTATCTCTGCAAACATCCTGTTACTTTCTTGCTGCACTCCAGACGAGAGAGGCTTTAAGATGATCAAAATGTTGATGAGTTCAATTGGGGTGCCTTCAGTTATGCACGCACAGCAATTTCAGCCTTTGTGAACAGGACAAGGACAACAAATGTCTCTAAAAGAATGTTTGGATTCACAATGTGAAATATTTTTAATACCTTCATGTTTTCAGAAGCAATTGTTGGCCAAGGAGGAAACCAGATTATTTTTATATTGTTAATACAAAAACATGGTACAAGTGATCAACAATAAAGCTGAAGCAGCCAAGGACAGTGCTCCTCAGACTGGAATTCATTTTTTTTGTGATAAATAGAGTTTGCCTTCTTTGTCATTTAATTATTTATTTTTGTGATTCATGAGTAGAAATATAGAGGGTCATCTTAGACTCAGTTCATAGCTTTCAAGGTTAGTGCTGTACAGAAATAATGTGTAATTCTCCAATTCTGTCATCGTAATGTGACATTTGTAAGACTACTATAAATGTATGGTTTGTTCTGTCTGTTTGAAGGACTGTAACTCCAGCAGCTACTGAGTTACAGTTCAGTTTGACCTCGTAATGATCTGTTGATTCTCTCCGTTCTTACCAATAATCAGGGCGTAGCACGAGCCATGGAGGAGACCGTTATGCTTGTTCCTGCCTTTCAAAACCTAAAAACTAAGCAGCAATTACAAATGTTTGCCCTGTAGTAATTTCCACGCTAGCGTCACTGATGTGGTGTGTGTGTTTGTGTGGGTGTGTGTGTGTTGTGATCAGGACGGCAAGGCTGAGGTTCAGCAGCTGGTCAGTGAAATAAGAGCTGAAGCAGAGAGACACAAGAGGGAGCTAGAGACTGTGAGGCAGCAGTGCAGGAGAGAGCTGGAGGACGCTCACAGGCAGAGTTTCAGACAGCGTAAGACCTCAAAAATCAGTCCGTACTCTGAAATAGTGACAGTGTTGATGTTATAAGATAGAAAAAACATTATGCATGTATAAAAATAACCTCCTTATAGCCCTGAAGAACAAAAAGACAGTGTATTAGATACAGTATGTCTTGAAATGTATGCACTTGTGGTTGCAACATGGGCAAAAGTGTGAAACATCATCAAAGTGTCAGACTTTGTATCCGCCCACAGCATCAGAGAAAAACAGACATGTCAAAGATGAATCTGTATTTGGCTGTTGGTTTTATTTCCTAACAGTGGGAGCTAAAGATGCGGAAGTAAAGAAGCTGCTGAGGGAAAAGAATCTGGATCTGGAGGAGATGAAGAAGAGACTGAAGGGCCAGGAGAGAGAGAGGCAGAGCGAGATCCTCAAGTTACAGATGGAGGTGAATAAAAAGCTACACTTCACCTCCAACAGTGTTTCTGGAGTGTAGAAACAGAGTCTGCAGGGTTAAACTAGTGAAGAATTCCAGTCAGACAGTGCTTCTCTTTAAGCCTGTATGTGTTTTGCTCTGTATGTTTTGGCAGTTTGGTGCGAAGTTAGCCAGAGTTCAGAGTACAGCTCAGTGGAGCCAACAGCAGCAGCAGCAGCAACAACAGCACAGCTCCAACCTTCTTCCACAGAGTGTCTTCAAGAGGGTGAGCAGCCCACACAGTCCATTCACATCAGTCACTTTGTGTCCTTGACTTGCAAACGTCAGCTGCGAGCAGAGCAAACTCAGATCTGACCTGATGTCTCATCCTGTTAGCCCTCGGCTCTTTCTTAGTAACACCACATCACTTCTCAGCATGCAGGAAAGACACTCGTCTGAGAAAAGGAAGTGACCTAAATGGGCATCTAGGCTTAATGTTAACTTTACATTACTTTTAAGAATTTGACCACTGCAGTGTTTTCTGACTGTGCAGACATGAGATGTAGCTAGCAGCACACAAAACTCCAGTTTATTCAGTTAGTTACTTCCTGTCTCTTCTCATGAAACTGAGGGACAGAGCAAAGATTTCAGTGAAGATGATGGATTTTCAGCTCTTTTGCATACACTCGCTTCTTTGCATCTGTATTATTGCCAATATACGGTGACACTGCCTCTAAATTTCCCTTTTGCGCTCCGTCTGAACACAGGTGTGTGTGTGTTCAGTTGTTAGCCAAAGATTGCTGTTTTTATCACAAGTTCTCATTCTGCTGATTGATTATTGGTTTATTTATCACACAAAATGTTGAACATTTTCTGGCTTCAGCTTCTGAAATGTGAAAAGTTGCTTCTTCATGTGAACTGAATATTTTGAAGTTTGAAATTTGAAGATGTTACCTTGGGATCTGGGTGCATTTTTCATCATGACATTTGAGATGCTAAATGATTCATGATGATCATTGTACAAACCATAAACGTTCCAGCCATAGTTGGAATCACTGAATAGACTGGTGCACACAGACTATAATTTTCCTGCTGCAGCCATTCACAAGATTCAGCTCTGCTGTTCTGTTCTGAGAAACATGTTGCATGCCTCTTGTTTGTGTGTGTATTAACTCATTAATTATTGTGCGTCATGCGTCCTCAGAAGCTGCAGTTCCTCCAGGAGGAGAAGAACAAGGAGATTTCATCTCTGCGTCAGAGAATCAAAGAACTGGAAGAGAACCAGCGCGCCTGCAGTGTCAACGACGGCCGTCTAAAGAGGAGAAAATTCTAGTTTATTTAGAGCCCAACAAGCTGTTGACCCATCAGCTCTGCAGGGGCACAAAGTCCTGACTGCCCAGGAGGCAGAAGTGACTGAAGTGTTTAGAAAGTTGCAGATTTATAAGTTCAGTTTCACTGCAAACAATCCAATTTGTTAGAGCTGTTGCGTTACAGATTATATTAGGCCATTTAACCATCTTGTGCACTGTCATGACTAGATTTGCAGTTTCACCACATTGCTTGCAGGTGACCAGTGTGCAGAGAGCACATGTAAACACAGGTCATGTTCCTCTCTAAGGCTTTAATCCAATCAGACGCCTGCATGGGAGCAATGTAGGGAAGTGTTGGTGTACTTTGGAGTGAATCAGAAAGCTTGACAGCCAGTCCCATTTAGGGAATTAAACCGTTTATAATAAATAACTGAAGTGAACACCTTTTTTCCAGATTCCTTGAAGTCACAGTTTGACTTTAAAGTGTTCTACTATCTTAACATTTTGGAGAGGCTGCTGTAATTTCGCATCATTCATGTTTAGGAAAGCAAAACTCTACAAAGATCAGCTTTTCTCAGCAGCCTAAAACATTTATGTCTGCGTGAATAATTCATGAAGAATGAATTTTCTTATATTGATCAATTTTTACCATGAAAGTGAAGAATTCAGTGAGAATATTCATGGTAATGAGCAGTTCCACACTGAGATCAGTGATTGATTATGCACCACTTGCGATATGTTTGACTCTTTACATCCTAGCACACACTGGAGTCCAGCATGTGTAGGCTGGGATTTTTATGTTGGGAGGTCTGCCAACATCTGTGATCAACTAAAAGTTGTTGTATTGATCGGGTTGTAATACCTGGGCTGTACTTGCATGACATAAAACAGCAGATTTATAGACGTAGGGTCTCCCCTGCTGTGCTTCCACTGCTCCTCACAGGGACAACACACCTGAATGAAGACGCTCTGCCCGCTCAAGTGTTGACCTCATGCTTTGTAATCTCTTTATCTGTGCTGCTCAGCTAGCGTCTAAATGGGACAGAGAGCTAATCTCTATGGGAACATTGGGTAATAGCGTTGCATAACTTTTCATCTTCACAAAAGCCAGGAGATCAACCTTGGCTGGGTAACACAGCCACAAAGCTCTCCCCTCATCCTGCAGACCAAAGCATCCTGCTCATATATGTTGCAGGTAGAAACACATGCACACGCGCCATATGTTGCAGCCTTCTGACCTCATTTTTGCTTCCCTGAACTGATGTTTGTCATTTGAAGGGATTGGGACAGACCTAAATTAAAACAGGATTAGAGTTCATGACACCCACCTTAATCCCCAGTGAAGAGGAGAGAGGGTGAAGGCAGGGAGAGGTGAGCTGTGAGGGGCGTGGCCAGAGAAACAGGGTTTGTACACTTGACTGACATCTCAAACACATGTCACCCCCCCCCCCTTCCTGTCGTGTGTTCTTGGTCATCAGTGTACAGTATTCTGTTAGAGAGGGCAGAGAACGAGGCTATGACAGCACCGTTCTGCTCTCTAGGACGTTCCGCATTGATTTTGGCACAAACTGTGTCAGACCTCAGCATGTAAGTGAAGACAATTCATTTTCTGGTTCGTACTGGGCCAAAAGAACAACATGTTTTGTATCGCTGCTTGAAATGGATTCTACGGCTATTTTTTGATGCTGAGCAGCATTTTGAAATCTTGGTAAGACATCTTATTGCCTATGTTCTCTCTATAATCTAGATCTCTTTTTGTTCAGTTTCTCTTGTCTTATTGCATCCATTTCAGATCTACACATTTCTAGTCTCTAGTAAAATTACGGTACAAAATGCTGCATAACACATGTGAGAACTTGTATTAAATATATCGGTGCAGTCTTAAAATATAAAGTGATAGTTCCAGTGAAGCACTGGAGTGTAGACAAGTGCAAAATATGTATATGTGGTGTTAAAGGGAAATTTAAAGGGAAAATGGTGGAAATTAGGTTTCATGTGGTTAATGTGGAAACGTGATTCCTTCATCATTAAGACTTGGACCCATTCTGCAGCTGCTTTAGACAATGACTAATGCACCTGATCTCATGTGTTAACCCTTTCTGGATACTTTAAAAAACATTGTTACCAGAGCATTCACTGTTAATCTGTGTTTGGTATCTTTTTACAAAGTAAATCTGCTGTTTTTAACATCCTATCAGCAATTTTAAGAAAAGAAAGTACCTCCTCTAACATCCAAACCACAAGCTGGCAGAGACTTAATGTCATTATCATGCATCTAAAGACGATCTTCAGTCTGCTGCAGAAATGCCCGGAGGCCATTACCAAGTGCCGAGCCCCAAGCTCCGCCACAGTATCTACAGCCTGACGGACAGCTCTGATGTCGGCCCAGAGGATGAGGAGGTAGACGTCACGCCCCGCCTTACCCCCCTGGAGAAGCTCACCACCGACATGTGCAAGGACGAGGCTACCATCAAGGAGCTGATCATAGGCCGCAGGGTGGGCTTCTACAAGGTCCGAGGGGAGATTGGCTACGGGACCTTCTCCAGGGTCAAACTGGCTTTCCATGCTCTGACTAAAGGTAGGTCTACATGCTGTCTGACTGTGGAAGGAAAGTTAGCAGAGCACCCCCTACTGTCAGTCCGTCCCCACATGACCTCTGTTGGAGTCCCATTTCCTTTGCCCGTTATCCTTTCCCTCATGAGTGTGCCTTCACTCTTCAGCCCCTTCACTTTATCTACAAAATTAGAGAGTCAGAACACTTGTAGTCTGTTCTTAAACACCATCAGGAAAAAATAAAAAGATGACTGAGACACAAACCCAGCCTGTGCCTGTGTTCTTGTGACCAGACCTGACCCCACTCATCTGTTCTCCTCATAGACAAAGTGGCTCTGAAGATCCTGGATAAGACCAGGTTGGACTCTCAGGCCCAGCGTCTGCTCTCCAGGGAGATCCACAGCATGGAGTTCCTCCAGCACCCCAACGTGGTCCAACTGTATGAGGTGGTGGAGACGCCGAGCCGCCTCTACCTGGTGCTGGAGTACGCAGGAGGAGGAGACCTCCATAACCGGATCTGCAGCGAAGGAAAACTATCCGACAGCGCCAGCAAGATCACCTTCGCTCAGGTCCTTTCTGCCATCAAATATATGGTGAGTTACATAGAAACATTGTTTTTCCCATCATCCAGTCAAGTTTAGCACAAGAAATCTGTAGTTAGTAATTAGTTTGATTAATTAAGCAATCTGTAACCAGCTTTTATGTTTTGGTGCGCAGCACAACATGAACGTCATCCACCGGGACCTGAAGGCGGAGAACGTTCTATTCACCAGCAGCGGCTGCCTGAAGGTGGCAGACTTTGGATTCAGCACGCAAGTTTCAAACCGCAGCGACGCCCTCGACACCTTCTGCGGCTCGCCACCCTATGCCGCCCCAGAGCTCTTCAAAGACGAGTGCTACCTTGGTCCCCCGGTGGACGTGTGGGCCATGGGTGTCCTGCTTTTCTTCATGGTGACCGGCACTATGCCGTTCCGCGCTGACACCATGGGGAAGCTGCGGCGCAGCATCATCGAGGGCGCCTTCACTATCCCTCCATGGGTACCCGGCCCCTGCCAGAGACTCATCAAGGGCATCTTGAAGCCGGTCCCCACCGAGCGTTATGCCATCGACCAGATGCTGGGCTGTGATTGGCTCTTACCCGTGGAATTCCCCTTGTCGTTGTTACCTTCTGAACCAGCGAGTCCTGTGGGGAGCCTGCTGGACTCGGAGGGCCTGGATGAGGAGGAAGAGGAGGAGGTCAGGAGCTCGCTGAAGGAGCTGGGCTTCACCACGGAGCACCTACGGAACAATCAGCTCAAAGATAGCCGCAGCCCCGTCACCGGTGTTCATCGACTCCTGCTGCACCGAACCCGGAAGAGGAGGGGCTGCGACAGCCTCCCTGTGGTCCGAGGGATGGTCAGGGACCCCAAGAGGGAGGGGCTCCGGGCCTACAGGGGCCTCAGACACACCTCCAAATTGTGTGTGGTTTCATAACAGACTGGTAGAGAGTTTTTCTACAGACATCTTTTATACAAACACGAACATAGTAGTGGTAGTGATTTTTTTAATTTATGTTTTACATTGATTATTGGAAAGTATTTTTTCACAGTTTGTAGATTTTGATACATTTGTTTTATTTTGTTTCATATTTTGGGATAGCCTGAGGTGAATGTAAAAGTGCCTGAAGACATGAAACAAAAAAACTAAACAAAAATAAAGGTTGTAAAGTGTCTGTATCAATTAAAGACTCATTTCCTTCTCAAATATTTAATTTGAAAGATATCTCGAGCTGGGTGTCATAGTGGTGTAGTGATTAGCACTATCACAAGAAGGTTCCTGGTTTGAACCTCAGCTGGGGCCTTTCTGTGTGGAGTCCCACAGTCCAAAGACACTCTACAGGTTAATTGGTAACTCTAAATTGTCCGTTGGTGTGAATGTGAGAGTGAATGGTTGTTTCTCTCTATGTGCCCTGTAATAAGCTGGCACATAGATATAGGATTAAGGTGATGCCACACACACACACACACATATATGTATATGCATATTTTTTATGTTTACCTGTGAAGCACACACCTGGCTGATAAAAGTGATTCTGACTCTGATGTGGAGTAATGGGCAGCCATGTAGCGGCGCCTTGGGAGCAGTTAGGATCTTTGTACCTTGCTCAAAGGCACCCCGGCAATGCCCAGGAGGTGAACTGGCAGCTCTCCAGCTACCAGTCCGCACTTCATACTTTGGTCCATGCTGGACTTGAACTAAGCCAAGTCCCTGCTGCCCCCATATACAGCAGAGGAAAAGCATTTTGTGTGACTTCTTACTCCTCCTGTGATCATGAGATTTATAAAATAGTTTAAAATGCAATTTCAAATTTTCCAGAGACAAGCAGTCCAAAATAACTAGTTTACAATGAAACCAAGCATCTCCACACCATAAACTCATCCAATAAAACTTTGATGCAAAGTTTATTTGTGCAGCTGAATCTGGTTCTTGGATTGTTCGGAGTGTTCAGAGGAGGTTTAGTACGAACACTTAGACACGTCTGTCTCTTTAAAGAAAGCCCTGGTGCGTCACGCAGATGTCATTGTGGAGGTAGAGCAGGTGGCTGCTGTTGCACCCAAACAGAGCTGATCTCGTGTCTTTGTGACCTGTTTACCAAAGTTTCACTAAGGGCGTGCGAGTAAACAATAGTCTCGACAGCAGCAGCTGGCAGGACACCAGATGATACTCAGGACCCCTCTCTCCGTCTCCACAACCGGCCCAAACCGGCCAGACCAAACCCGGCTGCCGCCTCTGGCACTGGAAAACTCACTAACCCCTTAGCTCCTCCCAAGCCCTGCCCCTGCCCGACCCCCACCTGCAGAAAGCGGCAGATGGCGCGGCGTGGCTGCGGAGACATCTGCAGGCCAGACAATAGACGCTCTGTGCGGACCGCTGGAGCTGACAGGCCCGGAGCTCCGCTATTGTGCGCTGCGCCATACACATGCAGATGAGTCCTGCTGGAGGAGGGACCGCAGAGAGCAGATGACAGGCTTGAGCGCCTTCCATGCAAATCTGCTGAGTTTGAAACTTTTGTTGGTTTCAGGACCCCCCCCCCCCCCCCCCCCATACACACACACACACACACAATACACACACAACCTTAAAATCAGCTTTGTAAGAGAAAGTGAAAACACACCAAGGCCAGAAATGTATTCTTTTTTATGTTTTATTAAAATTTTCCACTTACAATTTCTCATGTGAAACTGTGAGGATCATATAAATTATTTAGTTTCCAACATTGTTGCAACATTATCACAACATCAAGTCAAATATTTTCAGTTTTGTAACATTTGTCTTCAGTATATAATGAAATGTTTATAAGATATTCTTACAAATTCTCATAATTTTTAACATTAGATTAATTTAGCCATTTTCTAAAGTGAAACCTTTAGAGAAAAGACATTTTTTCAATGTTTTTTTTTTATGTTTTAGGATATTTTTTTCTCATTGTTAAAAATCTAAAGTGAAACCTTTAGACAATATTTTTTTTCCAATAGTTTTTTTAAGAATATTTTTTGTCATCGTTAAATTTCTAAAGTGAAACCTTTAGAGAATTAAGACAATTCTGGAAAGTGGGAAACATTTTCGCTGACTGCAACTGTTGTCATGTTGCTCAGCAAAGAGGACATCTTTAAAAAGTCTCTTTTTAAGAACGCCTCTTCCTCAGCACCGCTTCTTCTCCTGCTGCGCGTGCTTCAAGATGCGACATTTGCTCTGTGGAACCACAGGACGCAGAACTCGCTTCTCCTTCCTCTCCAAACCTCATCCGCACAAAGAATGAGGGTCGATGTGTCGCTCTTGTGGCATACCTGACCTCATTCACATAAAGAATGAGAGTCATCTTGGCATGGACGGGACAAGAGGCGACGGTGTCACGGGCGGCCCCTCGGGCCGGCGCCGTGCTGCCTGGACGTGAATCCTCCTCAGGAGTATCCAGGGATGAGCAGAAACAGTGTCATCCTGTTCATCAGGATGAGTATTTCCAGATTAAGAAGCTTTACAGCATCTGAGCAAAGAGTGGAGCCGAGTCCCAGATCAACGCTCGGGGAGGCTGATCTCGGGAACCCAGTCGTTCAGACGGCGGCTCTCCTCACAGAACAGGTGCAGCTTCTCCAGAGCTGGGTCCTCCCAAGACCCCTCAGCTGGGTTCTGTGCAAACAGGAAGAGGAAAAAGGCTTTAGTCACATGGTTCTCTCAGAAAGCATCACATAGAAACTTCTTCAATGAATGATTTGATCTCGTTATCACTGAGCTCTACATACCGTGATCAGGACGCAGTGGGCATCTTCAAGCTGCTCTGCCTTGTCACCAACAATCTCAGCCAGACGCTGCATGTCGCTCACTCTGACGATGCTGATGTCGTTGTCGAAGCAGAAGGACTGGATGAGGGTGAAGTGGATCTGCAGAGCGATGTCACACTCAAACTCCTCATCCATGGCCAGGACGCAGAAAGACACACTGTCCGGATCACTGTGGAGACAAAATAAAGAAACCATAAGATTCCATCCAAAAAGTATTGATGTGATTGATGAAAATGTAGGCAGTTGTAAATGTTCAGCTGAGAGTCTCATACTTACAGGTTCATAACTTTTGCGCACTCGTAGACACCCACGGTGAGGGAGTCGTTGTCTTTAGCCGACACCAGGACCTCCTCCAGGGCTTGGCCTGTGCACTGAGCACGCTCGGTGGGTTTCTGGATCAGAACTTCCTCAAGAGTCATGATGAAGATGAAGATATTCCGCAAAGGGAGAGCTTTAGAGAGTTTAGGTCGAGTCGGGAGAGTAAATCCGAAAGGGAGCAGAGTGCTTTCAAATCGGCAGCCTCCCCTTTTTTATACTCTCCAGCTCGTGCGGCGCAGTGAAAGGGCTGCGCCCTGATTGGCTGAAGCTGAATGGTGTATTGGTATGATAATGCTATTGTCACACTCCGGCTCGTGGCAGATTGATGGGGGTCATCGAGACACGCACCGCCTCCCCCTTCTGCGCGCAGCAGCCTGCCCTGAAACTAAAAATAGCTTCATTAAAAAAAGAAAGTTGATCACTCTGCAGCACTTTTGTGCTCATTAAAGAAAACACAGCATGTGATTCAAACTGCAGAGATGCACGCTGGACATCGACTGTACATGCATGCATTAATAAGAACGCTTAAACATGCACAGAAGCTTCATACCGTCCTTTTTGGAAACACAATAACTATTTTCAGGCAACGTTTGGCTCCATATGTCACATTTTATACTTTTAAAAACATTAAATATGAACTCCATTTAAAGAAAACTCATCAAACCCTCAAAACGGTTCTTGCATTTTAGATTTTAGGTGATTATTTCAGCAGCAAACGTGGAGAAAGTGTTAGTCGACCCTCCCCCCTCTCCTGCTCTCCCCAAGCAGCAGAGAGAAAGGGCAGGTGGATGATGCCATCTGTGGACTAGAGGCTGGCCATAAAACGGTCTCATTGTGCTCGCAGAAGCCCTCTATTATCACAGACCCCCATACAAATGCAAATGACCAGCGCGTGCCAGAACGCTGTGCTGTGCGTGCTGCGCAATCTGCACTGCTGGCCCATGCAGACCACGTGGCCATCAGCTGTCCAGAAAATCCTTGCTCGGTTTTTATTTATTTACTCTGGAGGGTTCAGGGGGGCACACGACCCGAATTCTATAGGAAAACTTGTGAAGTTTATTGCACTTTTTGTTTGGTGTTTGGTGCGTAGATCCACCAAATGTCTGTGATTTCATTTAGACCTATTTCTGACAACTTTTTTGACAACCCTTTTACGCACAACGAAACTATTACGCAGAGCTCTATTTAATCTATTTCTTCCATGCAGCTCGTGCATATTTGGTTATATTTATTTGTTATGTAGATCTATTGAATGTCTTCTTTTGATTTCAAATAAACTTGTTTCTGACAGCCTTTTATTAATTTCTGATCACTTTTACGCACGAAGAAACTTTTACGCACGGCTCTATTTCATCTTCTCCACTAATATATCAGGTTCTACCCAACAGCTCGTGCTTATTTTGGTTCTATTTTATGCACAATTATTCAAAACACATCTTGCAGCAGGTCAGGCCTGCTGCCACTACTGCGTAAATAGAAGAGGGGGGCTGGAGTGGAGAGGCTGTGCAGGAGACACAGGTTGGCGGTGATTGATTCAGCGCTATTGTTCTGCGGAAGGCAGAGCAGCAGATGGAGAACTGTCGCTATGAGGGACCCCCCTCCCTCTCCTCACTCCTCTCTCCTAAACACAGGTCAACCCCGACCCCAGGGCGCGCCGTTCTTTTGTCCACAAGTCTCTACATTCGCCAGGCTGTTGTCTGAGTTTTGATTAAATTTGAATGCCAAAAGAGACAAGCTTATGGTCCAAACTTTCACAATGAAAAGTGTTATCACCAAACGATACCAGACACATAAAGGCAGATAAAATCACTTTCAGTTTGAGCTGTTTCAGTTTGAGCTGTTAACACGTGCAAGAAAGCTGAAAGTGTGTTTTGTTAAACAACAAAACTTATCAGTACATCACTGCAGCAGCACAATGCTTTTGTTTATTTGGACGGCTGCAAAAACTCAATCAGCACATCAGCTGGCCGCGAGGCTCAACATTTGGGCCAAAGTTTGATTTGGATCCAGCTGACGGAGGCTCAAACACTGAGCTATTTTAGGAAGGATCAGCTTGCATGGCCACAGGGCTGGCGCGTGCAAATCGATACCGACCTATTGTTGCTGAAGCACATCTGCCAGACGGAGGCCTCCCCGGCAGCGCGCGACAGGTGTTGGTGGTTAAAGCTCTTTTCTGGAGACCTGCGGCGACCCAGTAAAGCCCTAAACCTCTTTGTACGGATTTAAAGTATCTAAAGGTACAGGATAAGATGGTACTGATGATAAATATTTGGCGTCTGGTGTGTGCAAATGTGACTTGCGCTTCAGGGAAATAGGCGAATATTTGAGTAGATGCAGACGGTACAATATTGATTCATTTTCATTGATCATGAATGTTTTTGAGTTTTAAAACAAGCAAAACTGAACAAACAATCACTTGTGTGATTTCGCTACACTCGTACTTGTTTACACTGAAGACTTAAAAATCATATTTGACAAACGGCCCTCACGCCCAGCAGGTGCTGCCTGACTTCCTTTGTCCACTCTTGCCTTCACCTTCCCCCCGGGGACAGATGGTATCTCTCGGTTGCTATGGAGAGTGATGCAGACAGAGAGAGATAAAGCATGCAGGCATCTCCAGATGCCACGCGCCTCAAGTGAGGCCCGGCTTAACGCATGCAAAGCAGCGGCGCGTGCCACTGCCTAATCTACAAAAAAAGTTCATGCAGTGAAATTGGTCACGAGTCATAAAAGTCTGTCTGACATCAAAGGCAATTAAAATGGCGACATCTTTGTATTATGACTACAATAATGCTACAATAGAAAAGTACTACTCTAAACCTTTCAGTATATATGTGCAGTATATATACTGTATCATTAGACCCCTGCAAACATTTTGTAACTTAACATACCATTGTTTCTGCAAGTAAGTGTGCTGTACTTTACATATTTGCTCCCCTTTTTAAAAGCATACTGTACTATCTTGAAATCCTTAGTTTCATCAGAGTACAGCCTGTTAAAACAGGCTTGAAGTTTGACAAAGAAAAGATGATAGTATGATATATAAGACTTAATATACACAAACTTTAACCTCAGATTGGATTTTAAGACTAGTCACAGAACAACACAGACTTTTATTTTGGCAGTTTTACAGAAACAAACAAAGTTTTTCTTTTGAAATGTGCAACCTTCAGAAATTTGAAGTAGTGACAAAGTGTTACATTTTCTGTTTCGTATTTTCTTTTTCATTGCTTCAGTCATTGGCTTTCATTCATTTTTGGTCTGATTTGTAAAACATCAGAAAACTCTTAAAAACTTTCTTGAATTGTGTGTTACATCATAACTTTATTATGATTATTTATTTATTACATTATATCTTTATACATTATTACATTGCACAGTTATACAGTTGAAGTTTAAACCTAAGCTTTGTCATTTATAAGTACAGACTGATTTAAAAGTCTGCTCTATACTGTTACACAGGTGAATCACATACAAGAGTCTGCTGACTGATTTTCACATTGTGAAGAAATGAATTGAAGTCAATGGAATGGTAAGGAGAATACATTTTCAAATAAAAAGCTCAAGTTTGAACTTAAGTTGTATTAGCATGTAGTTACAATGTATCTTTGTTGAAAATGAATGCAGCCTCAATGGTCACTGTAATACAGTGCAAACAAGTTTCAAGATTCTATCAATCAATATGATTGTCATGCTGTACGGAAATTAATGGAATATTAATTGATTGGACTGATAGGAAAAATAAGTTTTAAAATTTGAAACAACAAAAAAGTTCAATTCAAAAAATGTTGCACTTCTTGGAGGTTTCACTTAAGGTTGTTCAGACTGCTTCAGGCAGCCATAGATTTCCATTCACTTTGTGTAAAGTGCAGTATGAATATCAAACAGTTGACTCTTGACAGTTGCTTTAGGTGTGTAATCCACCACTGTAAGCATACAATCTGCAGGTTAAAGTTAGATTATCATTGCATTATCATTGTAACGGAGATTACTTAAAGTTTCTGAGTTAAACATTTTAAGTTTAAAGTGCAGATTTGAAAAAGTCTGAAAATCAGACTGGATTATCTTGTAACAATAAGACAAAAATTAATGCAGATGTTTACAGTGATGGACGAAACAACTCAAACAAGTTTAAAGAGTCTAATAATAGATTTTAATGTCATGTGGAAATGAATGGAAACCAATGGTTGCCTAAATTGTTGAAAAATTACATGATAAAATCTTCACCACTTTGGCCAGGTTCTTAAAATGTTCAGCTGTGATGAAAAGTACTGTAGATGTGAACATGGAGAACCCCTCGTATTGTCCTCATTTGAATGGGAGTTATTGGTCTTTTCTAATTCTTCCAGAACTTTGAGGACTTTGACGACAGCAGTCTGGTCTTCCTGTGTGGTTTCATTATTTCTGTAAGCTGAAAGAATCATTTAAAGGTCAGAGAGTTTCTACATCTGATCCTTTCAACCAAAGCTGCCCCCGACTTTCTAAGACTTTTCTATAGGCACGCGTCCCTGAGGGTGGGGTGGGGGCTGTAGGCCTGTTGTAACCATTGTGCCTGGACAGCCAATCATGGAGTGAGCGTGTGCCGGGTCTGCAGTATAAATGCTGGCAGATTCTTGGAGGCAGCACAAACACTCTTCTCTGGACTTTCTGACCACGTCAGCTGAACTGTAAGCTAAAGCATCACCATGCAGTCTCCTGGAAAATCTCTGAAAGAAGCTCTGCTCTGTGCTCAGACCGAAGATCGACTCACTGTTGGAGTCTACGAGAGCGCTAAGATCATGACTGAGTAAGTAAACTAAACATGACTTAAAGATAATTTTGGCATCTTCTCTAAAAAAACCAACATGATCAATATTGAACTGCAGCAGCTAACAAGAGATGACTTTTCTTTGTCCACAGTGATCCGGACAGTGTGTCTTTCTGTGTCCTGGCCATGGATGAGGAGTTTGAGTGTGACATCGCTCTGCAGATCCACTTCACCCTCATCCAGTCCTTCTGCTTCGACAACGACATCAGCATCGTCAGAGTGAGCGACGTGCAGCGTCTGGCTGAGATTGTTGGCGACAAGGCAGAGCAGCTTGAAGATGCCCATTGCGTCCTGATCACGGTATGTAGAGCTCAGTGATAACGAGATCAAATCATTCATTGAAGAAGTTTCTATGTGATGCTTTCTGAGAGAACCATGTGACTAAAGCCTCTTTCCTCTTCCTGTTTGCACAGAACCCAGCTGAGGGGTCTTGGGAGGACCCAGCTCTGGAGAAACTGCACCTGTTCTGTGAGGAGAGCCGCCGTCTGAACGACTGGGTTCCCGAGATCAGCCTCCCCGAGCGTTGATCTGGGACTCGGCTCCACTCTTTGCTCAGATGCTGTAAAGCTTCTTAATCTGGAAATACTCATCCTGATGAACAGGATGACACTGTTTCTGCTCATCCCTGGATACTCCTGAGGAGGATTCACGTCCAGGCAGCACGGCGCCGGCCCGAGGGGCCGCCCGTGACACCGTCGCCTCTTGTCCCGTCCATGCCAAGATGACTCTCATTCTTTATGTGAATGAGGTCAGGTATGCCACAAGAGCGACACATCGACCCTCATTCTTTGTGCGGATGAGGTTTGGAGAGGAAGGAGAAGCGAGTTCTGCGTCCTGTGGTTCCACAGAGCAAATGTCGCATCTTGAAGCACGCGCAGCAGGAGAAGAAGCGGTGCTGAGGAAGAGGCGTTCTTAAAAAGAGACTTTTTAAAGATGTCCTCTTTGCTGAGCAACATGACAACAGTTGCAGTCAGCGAAAATGTTTCCCACTTTCCAGAATTGTCTTAATTCTCTAAAGGTTTCACTTTAGAAATTTAACGATGACAAAAAATATTCTTAAAAAAACTATTGGAAAAAAAATATTGTCTAAAGGTTTCACTTTAGATTTTTAACAATGAGAGAAAAAAAATACAAAAAGTGTCAACATGAAAAGAATACAAGAGTTTGAGTCTGATCTTGAATCTTGAAATATGAAAAAGATGGAAAAGAAAAAAGAAAACCTGAATCTGTAGTACTTCCTGAAGGTTTCACTTCAGCTTTATTTTTGTCAAATGAAATAACTTGTTTACTTATATCTGATTTTTTGTAAGATGGAAACATAGAAATAAAATAATTGAATTCAATATTTTTCTCTGACTGTACTTTGACTTAAAGTTGTCTGAAGCACAAATGAAGTCCTATGTCGACATTTTCTTTGGCAAACCTGATCCAGTCTGGTTTGACATTTTGACTTTTCTTTTTGGTCCTTTTTGGAGATTCTTTAAAAGTTTGCTGAGTCTTACTTTAAAATCCAGCTCAGTGTGCAGCTGACAAACAACTGAAACATGTCGTGCCCTTGTATATCTAACTGTGCACTTCAATTCAGCTCTGCAGCGGCTTTTGATTTGGACTACTCTGAAGTATTTTCTTGCTCTAAGTGTGAGATGCTTCAACAGAACCAGTGAAGTGTACTGCACAAAAATAGGAACCCTTGGATTAGGTTTTATTGATAGTTTAGAAAATGCACAGCACATGCTGTCATTTGAAGGCAAAACATGAAAATAGTGCAGTGTGTGACGTCTCTGTCAATCAAATATAACACCCGTAATGCAAGTTTAGTGTATGAACAAAGAAAATACTATAAGTAAGCATTAGTAAATTTGCTAGTCAGACTATAAGTCATGTGGCTGAATGATAACTGGGGTGGAGGTGGCTTCGATTGAAAATTTCCCCCTCTCTCTGGCTCAATATGGCATCGGGACAGATGTCATCTCAAAGCTCACGGCAGATGATTAACACCTCTGTCTTTCAATTAGTGATCAGCATGAACCCTTTCAACAGCTGATTACATTAACTGACCACACACATTTCATAAACAGTCTACCAAAGTCACTTTTTATAAATAAATTTAAATTCAGTGCAGTGCAGTTCTTTAATCAGTCTTCCATTTTGTTTGAATTTAAAGGAATAGTTTGACACGTGGAAAAATAGGCTCACCTTCTGTAGAAAGTTAGATGATGTTAGATAAAACTTAAACTTTAGCAAATATAAAATAAAGAGACACGAGTATAAAATCCACACCATGCCAAAAATATAAACAAAGTTAGTGGTAAGGTGGCTTGTTGGTGAGTTGCGTATGAGAAGTGGCAGATAACCATGCATGCACAATATCAAATCTCAAACACAGGTAAGTGTATATGATTAATTCAAAATTTTCAATGATTATTGCCATGATATTATACATAATGTCCCTTTATTGCAAATTATGTCTCTTAAGTCAGAGTTATGATGATTGTAATCCACAGACAGAGAGTAAACCAGAGAGGATTGAAGATGGAGTCACCTCAGCACACTACCACTGCTACTACCACCATGCCTCTTATTATACAGCTAGAGGCAACAGGAAGTTTGCTTAGCTTAGCATTGCAACTGGACACAGCTAACCTGGCTCTGTCCAAAGATAACACACACCACCTAACAGCATCTCTAAAGCTCAATAACACGTTTTCTCTTTTTTGTTAAATATATATATATATATATATATATATATATATATATATATGATATATATGATATATATATATATATAACAACTTCAGTTATAAAATACAATGTGTGTTGTTTTTGTCTGAGCTAACCAGCTACTAGCTTTATCTGCATGTATACACAAACAGACAGAGTATTTCTTTGAATAGATGGTCACAAAGTTGAAGACGCAGCAGGCAGCAATCCCTTGGCTGTGTTCAGGTGCTGCTCATTCATTTCAATGACTTTGTTGGCATAGCACTTGTACTGACACAGACACTCTGACACAAAAACGATTGACCTAAAGGTCCAGTGTGGGATGTAGCAAATATCACCCAGCGGAATACAACTCAACTCCCCCTCAACCAAATTAATACATGCATGTACACAGACTTTACCATCATCAGAGGTGAAACATATTCCTGCAATAAGAACTTCTGAAATACTGTGTCAAACTGCAGCAGCAGCTTGCTATCTGATCTGTTCTTGTAGTGGTTGTCTGTCAGTGTTTTCAGTTGTTGACTGACTTTGTGCAGCTCAGTGGTTCTTTGTATTTACATACACAAAATGTCATGCTAACTCCAACTGGAATCATTAACGGAGGCTGTAGCTTTATTTCATGATGCTGTGCAAGAAAAATGAGCTACAGTGAGGCTGCAGCTTAATGAAGGTGATCTTTTGCTCCTGGCACACGTTGGTTTTTCTTTTCTTTCTCTCATTTGTGATTCAGAACCTTTAAGAGGCTTTTGTGCCTTCGGACTCAAACTCTAAAGTCACTCTGACCTGCATGTTGCATGTCACTGCAAACTATTGTGGAGTCAACAGCTGCTGCAACCCCCACGCCCCACTGTGACACACACACACACACACACACACACACACACGACTGTGACTTTCTCTCTTTCTATTCGAGTGTTCATTAGAACTTGATGTAACGCAAGTTTCATCAGAATAAAAAAATTAAATGGAGCAAAGAAGAAGAAGGAAAAGAGGTATTTCTGAGTGATTATGAGCCTGTGCAGTTGAAACATGTCATTTAAACCTGAAGCAGCTTCACTGCGCACACACACACACACACACACACACACACATGCACGCACGCACGCATGCACACACACACACACACACACGCACACACGCACACACACACACACACACACACACCCTCCAGGGCTAAAAAAGAAAGAAGAAGAAGAAGAAAAAAAAAACTGGACCAAACAGGACCAGCTGAAACGCAATCACCCCTTTAAATCTCCACGGCAACCAGCCCAGTACTCACTCCATCTGCTGTCCAATTTAATGATGAGGAGAAAGAGGGGAGGAGGAGGAGGAGGCAGTGTGCCTGGCACAAGCCTGCTGCCATTCATCCATTCAGGACCAAATCCTGAATAACAACAACATCCCCCGACTGTCAGCAGAAACACGTCTGAAGTGTCAACACAACAGAGTCCTTGCAGGATGGAGCAGCGCCTGCTTACAGTGACACGGGAGTCTGGGAAATATGCTTAGTCACTTTCTTTATGAGAAGATCCATACCAAACTTAAGTTTGTGTATGAAGAACAGAGCTGGAGTCAGGACATGGTAAGCTTAGCTTAGCATAAAGACATTGAAATAAAGGGGAAACAGCTAGCCTGTCCAAATTTCTAAAAGTCACCGATACCAACATCTCTAAAGCTGGCTGATTAACATGTCAGATTGTTTGTATCTGTGCACACAGGGAAAAGTAAAAATGAATTTTGGGTCAGTCTCTCTGAACTCTTTCACCCTGATCAACCTCGGCTGCCCTCTGACTCAACCCTGGTCACAAAGAGCTGTGCTGCAGCAGCCACATGCTGCTTCTCAAGTGTCCTTTCAACATAAAAGCCTCCTGCTCCTCCTCCTCCTCCTCCTAAAATCTTTTCTGTGTGCTGGAGAGCTATAGCAGATGGTTCTGACGGGCTGCAGGCTGAGTTTGTGAGTGTGTGTGTGCGTGTGCGTTTAGTTTGTTGGTGTTTTGGTCAAGCAGGTCACTTTGGATACAGACATCAGCATCATTTATCAGCATTATTTATCTATATTTCTTTGTTTGCTATGTTATTTAAGTTATTAATATTTCCAAGACACAAGAGCATAAAGCATTCATTTCTATCCTTTGAGTCTCCACTTTAATTTAAAGTTTGGGAGAAAATGTCTGTCTGTCTGAATGAGTTCATAAAGATGGATAGCTGAAGAGTTTCAGAGGTGAAAGTCTGCTGACTGGCTCTGTCTGACAACTATGCTAATCTACTTTTTAACTATGCTAATATCGCCCTCCGTCATTACCATAAGCCTGCTGCTGCTGCAGGTCAAAGCAGACTGGGGGGTCAAACAACACACACACACACGTCTATCTGTGTGTGTGTGTGTGTTTACATTCAGTCAGATCTGTGTGCACATATATATATACACGCAGACACAACACACGCCCATACTCTCAGTCATCAGCTGTTGATGCTAATTTCTGTTCAGTCAGCTCATGATGAATCTAATCACTAATTACATTAACAAACCTGAAGGCCCTCAGGCTGCTGCTCGCGTCTTGTCATTCAAATCGTCTCGCCATATGCAAAACATGCATGTAATAATCCAAACATTAAGTCTTCTGTATGAAAGTTGTGTTTTTTTTTCTAAGTGGTGCATGATTACGAGCTAATTAGCTGGTGAAGTGAAAGTGTTTGTTTGTATCAGATTTTATCTTTTAAAGAAACCAGAGTGTAAATAAATATGAAGATAAAGTATTTTTATCTGTTTACGTCCACAGCTGCAGGTTGTAAACACAGAGCAAACAGGCACACACACACACACACACACACACACACACACACACACACTGCCAGCTGTTGCCAAAACACTGGTCTGCTTCTCTATTCAGTGGTGGGACCCTCAAGGGCCTCGTTCAGACACAGCAACAACACTGTGTGTCCGTGTGTGTGTGTGTTTGTTGTGTTTGAGAGAGCCAATATGACAGAATATGATTCTTGAGCATAAAAATTCATTCTTGGAAATATTAGTTGGGGAAAAAAAGAAAAATACACCTCTGATTCAAGCTATATTTATGAGCTTTTTCTGGAGCTTTCAACCACATATGACACGAGATAAAAAATACCATCTCTGACTTTGAGATTGTTGATGTGTTGTGCATGCAGCCTCGAATTGACACACTCACAATCACATTAATGTGGACTGGAGACCAGACTTAAGACTTGAGACACAACACTTGTCTGTATCTGCGTGCTGCAGAACCAGATCAGATGGCTAAATGTGCTTGTTCTGCACCCCCTCCCAAATCCACTTGCACACCCTCACCAAAACAAAACTCAGACAAAAGCTACAGCCAACACTTCTACACCCTCATCAATGGGCACAAAGAGCAGAAAAACGACAGGAGGGGCCCTGCACAAAGGTGCACCGAGACCCTGGCCCTCTCTCCTCTTTTGTGCTGAAGAATGGCGAGGTCCAGGAGCAGCTGCTGTTGGCTGCACGGGACATTTGAGACGGTCCCCTTTCACCAAAAAAACAAAGTCTGGAGCTGTGAGTGTGTGCAGGCTGCAGGGCTGCAGAGGAGAGGAGGGCGGGGGGAGGAAGGGGAGGGAGGATGGACACAAAACGAAAGGCACACTTTGCCAGATCAACGTGGTGCTGACTCCCCATTCATCCTGCAGATCAGCAGCAGAGGTGGGGGTTTGGGGGTGGGGTCCTAAAGTGAAGGAGGAAGCCTTTAAAGTTGACGTGAGTCACATCAGTCACAGCACAAAGGAGTCCCAGAGGTCCGCCATATGGACGCAGGCACATCATCTGTTCAGGAATCACTAAAAGAAATCTAACCACAGCCAATAGCAGCTCGAGCATTGCACCCAGCTCTACCCAGAGACAACACATCCCTGATTCCTGATTGGCTGTAGAGCTGTTGTCATTAACACTGTGTCTCAATTAGCCAGATAGGTAGGAGGGCATTTTGTTGTTTTAGTGCTTCAGGATGGTCAGTGCGACGGATTGAAGTGCTGGTGAACATTCAGGAGACGTGTTAGAAAGCATTTTATTTCCTCTCTGCTTCCAGTGCTCACCTTTACACGTGGATCTATAAAATGTTTTATCATGTAAGCATTGTTCTGTCACTTTTGAGTTGCATCTGATAATAATACTTTATAAATATACTTTATATTCTCTTCTCAATCCACAGAGGACTTTTTGCTCGGCTGGTTTCTCTTCAGATACAAAATAAAAGGATCAGTTCATGACAGAAAGGAATAAATCAATAAAAACAAACACTACATCTCGCAAGATTAATATCAAACTCCAAAATTAATAGCAAACATCTAATTTCTTAATTACAAAACAGAAAGACTGCATTTTATTTTCAAATGACTACACCAGTAAATCATTTCTTTCTCTTATAAACATTCTCAGCACACATCTGCCTGATCAGGAAAATGTTCTTTAAACCACCTAAAACACAAAAATGAGTCTGAACGTCTCAGTTTTGTGTCTCCTCAGTGAAGTGCTGAGCACAGAGCAGTGCACATCTGACAGGACAGAACTGTTACAGCGCCCCCTACCAAATAAATAAATACTTTATATTTTGCAATACCTTAAATCTGATGGCAACCTATAGCATTCATATGAAATGAATAAAGACATTTTGAAATAAACGACGATAGCCACGTAATATTATATAACCATAAAATTGTTAAAAAAATGTTTTTGCAAGAGGTTTTACTCAAAACAAACAATGTGGATGCAGTGTTGAAATCAGCTGTTTGCAGGACAGGACAGGTTTTAAATGAAAATGACTTGCAGTAACTTCATCTTGTGAAAAGAAGCAGGAAATAACATTTCATAACAAAGAGCTGAGTTTGAAAAAAATGCACAGTATTTGATTGTTTCATTATTTCAGGGCTATGTTACAAATACACTTCTCACCATCATCACTCTGGGTCCCCATGTAGATGATATACATGAGCTTTGTATGGTTCAAACTACTGAAGCAAAATGTCAAATAACAACCAACTTAACTTGTGAGTCTTTAAAACGAAGCAGTGTCTTTGTGACACTTGGTCACAGGTAAAGGTTTCCTTTAAGCCTCTCAGCAGTGGTGAAAGAGCTTTTTAGACCATTTACTTCAGTAAAAGTACCAATACTCTCTCTATAAATAATCCATTACAAGCACAGATGTATTATCAGCAAAATATACTTGAGAAAGAGTTCTGCTAAAATGTCTCCTATGACTTAGTCAGTATATGTTACTATCTAAATAATCATCTAGAAGCACTGGTGTAAATGAGTGAGAGAGGTGTGTTGAGTCTGTTGAATGAATGAGATAAAACTGTCCTCAGGTCTGTTTGGATGAATGGATCTAGTCTTGAATGGATGTGTGTGTGCTGTGCCATCCTGTGGTGTAACAGTGTTACTACAGGATGAAATGTTTCATCATGAACGCAGAGCAACAGCTTCACCTGGTGTTCAAGAGACACTCCTGCATCACAGAGCACGCTGACGTCAGCCGATGTGGTTTTAATTAAACTTCATATATAAAAATAACTTGAATTCAGATGATAAAATAAAGAAGCTTCACGCTTTGAAGTCGGACACAGAGTTCAAACTAACACCAAATATTACCTGTGAAAACATCACTGAGAGTCTGAACACTTCACTTTCCTCTGGTTCGTTTGACATCCAATTATTCACGTGGACTGACGTCCAACACATACAGAGCCACAGAGCGTCATCACAGCGTCACACATAGACACACAAACAGTGACTTATTTCTAAACTGCTGTTTTTTATTAGTAGTATTTTCTTTAATTTAATTAAATAACTATTTCTTATCGACTGCTTGTTTTATTTTATTTTTTCTTACTGTACTATACATTGTGATTTCTTTGAGTTGTTGTTTGTTTAAAGTTGTTCTGATGGATTTCTTTACTTTATATCAAACTTTTTGAATAGACTTTGTGTGAAAGCTGCTTTACAATGATCACATGTATTAGTCTTATCACTTGTGATTTTAGCATATCTGTTGCACATTTAATTTATTTTATTAATCCTGGAGAGAACTCTAATAAAATCTAAATCCAAAAGAAAAAAGAAATAGACTGGTACTTTGCACACCTATCTTACTTTCTTGGGATTATGTCTTCAAAATATTTTCATTTTATTTTTTGATTTTGTGTTTACAATGATGGAATGAACATGCATGGAGACATTTCATGTGCCAACATTGCACAACATCCAATAACATGTAATAAAAAGGTACTTAGTATTTATTGCACTTTCATAAAGATGGGCCCTCACAAAAAAACAGCAGCTCAGGTGGTTAAGCAGGTCGTCTAATAATCAAAGAGTCGCAGGTTAGATTCCTGGCTCCTCCAGTCCAGTCTAAGTGTCCTTAGGCAAGATACTGAACCCCAAACTGCTCCAGATGCTGCACTGTTGATACGTTTATATCATAATGTTACCATGAGCACTTTGCATTGCAGCACTCGTGATGAGCAGTTTGCATCTTGTATGGCAGCCTCTCTATCAGTGTAAGAATGCATGAATGTGACAAGTGCATTTCAGAAAGAATGGTCAAAAGCACTGCAGCAGAGGCCAAGTTATCCTGACTTTTACGCTCCTAAAATGTTGGATCCACTCGTCTGTCATTAAGTGGCTCTCAAACTGGTGGAGCATAGATCTACTGTAGGTGGGGTGTGGGTGATCAAGAGAAAATATGGAGTGACGCTAAGGTCAATGAATATGACTTATGTAGGGAAAATGTATAAACCATTTTAAATGATGGCCTCCTGACCTTCATTTCACTAAAATTCAACTTGGATCCTTTTATTAGTTGTTTCTTGTCATTGGTGTGAATTCTTTTTGGTTTGAGAACCACAGCGTCAGACGTCACTGTCTGGTAAACAGCCACATCTTTTGAACTTCACAGTCTGTAATGCAGTAAAAATGTGTTGTTTCCGAGCAGTGGAGTTACCCCTGACGACATCAGGGACTTATTATCATGACGGGTAAAATGTGTAAAATCAGTGAGTGCATCTTTAGGTATAATTCTTTTTTTAACAAATTAGACCTCATGACAGAAAAATACATATAAAGTAAATGTTTGGAAACCTCCTCTCTTACACCTTATCTGTCACTACCCCTCTCCCCAGATGTTTCCCATCTGTAAACAAGCACACAACACAAAGTTATCTTGCAGCCACACTGATTAAGATGCAGGGATGCAAGAAAGGGTCAAAGAAACAGAGACTTTCAAATGACTGAGAGTCAGGCTACCTTTTACTATCTGTATGTTTTTAATATCAGGTTAGCTCTAAAGCTGAATTTTGAATCATGACCGGGGAGGTTTTGTTGATGCAGGAAGCGTCTCCCTGCCGCCCAAAAACCAGACCACCCACACATGAGGCCGAGGCGAGGAAGCATCAGTCTGCTCGTGTTTTTAGCTCACAGTGAGTGTTTACAGAGTCAATAGAGGATCTGTGTGTGGTCAGAGGGCTGTGTTTGAGATTCATCCATGTTTCTCTCTGACTGATCTGCCGTTCAGTCTGGAGTATGGCAACAAACTAAAAGACATTAACATGTTTAAGCACTTGAGTTCATATACAGTCCATTAAACCGAGGACAGATGATGAGTGAGCGTAAAGCACCGTGACACTCTGCTGACTTACAGCCACGTTTTGCTCCACTTGAGAAACACAGTTCAGACTGAAGTGCTGTGGTTTTCTCTTTTTCTTCTCTGTCAGACGTCCAGCAGCTTTTCTTTCAACAGACTGTTAGTACCGGGAAAATAGATGTGCACCTCATAAAGCATGTTCGGTCACTGCATGTGCATTCGTGACCCAAACATTCAAAAACTGAATAACACAAGAAAACATCTAGGTCTCCAACATCATCGTGTTCATCCACATGTACTGGAACTAGAAAGTACAAACTTGAGAAGTAAAAATCAAGCTCAGCTTACAGTCAGGGATTCTTCTCTGATAGCTTTGGTTGCCAATTATGCACAAGGTATTTTCTGTCTCCAAACAAGGTCATAATTCAAAAATCTATCCCACCCTTCATCCCCAACAAACACATTCCTACAGTCTCAGTTTGATTGACCCACTAAAATCTCTCCAAACAGCATTCTCTTACTAGAAAAGTATCCATCCAGATTAAGTGGAAAATTCAAACAAATTTCCATCGTCTGTTGTTATACCAATATTAGAAACAGGACACTGAGATAAACAGTTTTTGGTGGACATTTTCCAGCTTGGTGCCATTAAACCATTGCATAAGAAGAACACACAACGAGGTGAGGTCATTAAAAGAGCTCCAGTCAAACCTCAGATTGATGAATACAATGTGAAGAACATGATGGAAATATGTAAGCATTAGTTAGATTCATAAACAGCAGTACTTACAGGCTGGCCTACCTTCTTAGTGGTTGAGCTTAGAGGCTGTATACACAGATCTGCAGACACTACTCAGGGCTGAAAAAACCCAACAACCTACTTGTTTATTTTTCATAAAAAATATTTGAAGTTTACAAGTGACAGTGCATAACTGTAATATTCTCCTGAAGGATGTTTTAAATGATATTAAGTTAGCTAGTAAAATTAAAATTTCATCATGTTGCCCACCCTCACTTTTTTGTCATATTTTAATTCTGTGTTGATTATCAAGTTAGTACTTTCACTTAACTAAACAACTGAAGTTCTTTTACTCACCCCTCCCACAACTTCCCATATTTATCTCTGCTGGTTCCTGATTCTGTCTCCATCCTCATCTTCTTCCCCTTCTTCCTCTTTTACCCCCTCCCCTTCTCAGTCTCCCAGGGTGAACACAGAACAGACTGGAAGTCATTTCAGAAAGAAATTAACACAGGAGTCTAATACTCTAATGCTCCCACACAGCAAATTGGATTTGTGCGCTTCACTGCTTCTGAGTATCAGTGTGTTGCAGGACACAAAGCCTCCTGCAGCAAGAGAGAAACAGACTCAGGGGAGCGATGGTGGTGCTTCAGCACAGCTAAACTCTCAGACGAAAGAAGCGTGTGTCTGCTTGGGTTTGGGACAGTTCAGTTTTTTGCATTACTTTAACATGAAAACGACATAGCCAAATGTTTGTAGATACTTCAACATGTGCGCACTAATCTGCTGACACTTTTATTTATCGACGTCCAATGCTGGATGATAAGACGTGGACCACAGTTGGTGTTTTAGGACAGTCAAGTTCTTCCACACCAAAGTGATAAAACTATTTCTTTACATCTTTATGCATGGGGGTATGTCTTCCCCAAACTTCAGTCCCAAAGTTGGAAACACAGTATTGTCTATAATATATATGTAGGCTGTATAAGATTTCTGTTCAACTAAAGGACCAAAAACCTGAAAATCAGACATACACAGTACGTCAGTTGGCTATAAATGATAATTTCGTAGATGAAACATTATAAATGTGATTATTTAATGTTTGTGAAAAATTGAAAAATGTTTTAATTGGTTGGGCCTTTTTCAAGAAAAAAAAAAAAAGTAATTTTCTTTATAATAATTTAATAACATAACATTTTTGTAAGTTTTGCACACGTCCTCCACTTTAACCTTCCAAAACAAAGTGTGGAAAGGTCTGGCTATGCAAGACAAGACTAGTCAGTAGGCAACATGGGCATGAGAGTGAGGCTTTCTGCAGGAAACCACGATTGAGTCTTGTTGTCACTGTTCGGCTTCCAGACAGCTGCAAGAAAATGAAAATTTCTCCCAAAAGTCAGCAGATCAGAACATGTGTAACAAAGCTAACAGGAGAGCTGGAGAGGTGTCAATCAAACAATCTGTCCATGCCACACAGTCCTGTGAAGAGGTCTAATTAGCCAAAAAATGACATCATGCGTGTGTATGATGGACGCGTGTCGGTTTTTTCTATGGCAGACATTTTGACATGTCACATTAGGAAAAGCACAGAATAAATAATCAAATGGATGATGGATGAACTCCACTGAGCTGCTTCAGTTTCAAGGTCCTGGTATTGTTCATGCAGGCTCACTGTCACACTGTCATGACTTACTGGACATTGTTAATGTTATTAGTTACACCTGTGTGTGTGTGTGTGTGTGTGTGTGTGTGTGTGTGTGTGTGTGTGTACATGTGTATAATGGTCCATATTAACCACAATTCTATGGCACTGTGACACTATGGACAGTAAATTGCAAAAAGCACCAAATTATACATCATGTTACTTTTAATATTGTTAATGTATATCTAATCTGTTTGATTTCTTTCCATGTGGTAATTGATTTACTCCATGCATGTCAAACTGTACAACTTTAATAAAACATGTAATGCATTATACTTTTCTGAAAAGACTTTACAAACTGTGGAGCTTCTTCAAACTTTCAAACTGTCTTTCAGCCACACAAACCAAAGTAATTGAATTTAACGTTCCTTACATCTTTCCTTTTGATGCTGAAGTTTGACCAGTGTGAAAAAATGTTTGTGTGGTTTCCAAAAGCAAAATACAACTCAGCTGCTTGTTCTTGTACTTTAGAAAGAGAGCACCTCCAGTTCTTTATAGAGGTCCACAATAACAATTGTAGAAATCTGTAATAAATGGACATAGAGCTGTGAATGAAGCTGTATCATTGCTATAATCTATGTATCATCTAATATATTATAATCTATAATATCATTGCCTGAGTCATATGATCTGGTGGTGCAATGGGTCACACAGTTGTGTTTTTACTAATAAATATGATGTTTTTAATTTTTGAACAAACGACTAATACTGTCTCAACTTAAGTCACCATTCAGCTGAATCAGCTGTGAAACTCGCCAATACACTTGATCAGATTCTCCTGATACGTGTACTTTTTAAATGCATTTTGATTGGTTGGGCCTTTTTCAAAAAAAAAACAAAAACAAAAATGTAATTTTCTTTATAATAATTTAATAATGTTAGAATTAAACTGTTACATTAATGCCAATAAAGTTTCTGGAATGTTTTTTTTTCAAAATGAATTCTGTTTTGATGTTTCGGAACTTCTCTTAAAGGGCTCGGAATGGAACTGAATGATGTCAGACTGGCTTTAGTGTCTGCTCACTTATCTTCTGGTTACCTTCAGAGTAAGACAGCAAGTGTACTACACTGTGTTCGGAAAGTATTCGGAAACATTTGACTGCAAAAATGTCTTCCTCAACTTCATCCTCCGAGAGTCCAAAAAAAGAAAACACGGACACGCCATTTGAAATACAGAAGCATGATATACTGCATGGCAGCCATACACGCTATCTGCTACTGGACTTCAATGGCGAGGGATGTTTTGGCAAAGTTGCCAAATGCCTCGATTTAACAACAGGCAAGCTAGCTGCGGTAAAGATCCACAAAAAGAGCGAAGATCACGTCATTCAAAGAGAAGTGGACATGCTGCAAGCAGTCGGGACTCTGGACCCAGACAAGAAGAACATTGTCAAATTCCTGGACAATTTCAGATTCAACAACGTCTCCTGCCTGGCCTTCGAGATGCTGGACAAGAGCCTGTGGCACCTGATGAAAGAGAGGAGGTGGGTACCATGGAGCCTGAATGAAATCCGTCCTGTGATCCACCAGCTCATGGTGGCATTTGATGCCCTAAAAAATATCGGCATCCTACACACCGATCTGAAGCCTGATAACATCATGCTTGTTAACCACAAGGATCAGCCTTTCAGAATTAAGCTCATTGACTTTGGACTGGCCCTGCCAGTGAGCAATGTGCGCGTTGGAATGACGATGCAGGCTTGTGCATACAGGGCTCCAGAGGTGACCTTGGGCCTCCCCCTGTCTGAAGCCATCGATGTGTGGGGTGTAGGATGCGTCATGGCTTTCCTGTATTTCGGGATTAACCTCTTACCTGGAAACTGCATGTACAACTGTATTACATCTATGGTGCACCTGCTTGGTCAGCCGGATGACCACTTGCTGAGTGCTGGAACACAGACCTTCAAGTATTTCAGCATGAAAGAAGACCAGTCCGGTCCAGGGTGGAGACTGAAGACACCAGAGGAGTATAAGGAGGTAACAGGTGTCAACCCCGAAGTTACGCAAACATTTTTTGACTTGGCCAAAAATCTGAATGATGCAGTACGGAGATGCCCTGCGAAAAGAGACATTACTGAGTATAAAGACAGGATGGCATTTCTTCGCCTCCTAAAATCATGTCTTCATCTTGATGCTGCAAGGAGAGTGACACCCAGGGAAGCCTTGAAACACCCTTTCATCACTATGGTTCACCTGGTAGATGTGATGAATATCAGCTCACATGCAGACAAGGCACTTAAGCTCATGTCTGTGTCCGCCTGGAATCATCTAGATGAATTTGATGATTCTTTCAACGACACAGACATGGACTCAAGTGAGACGACTGACACTGATTCCAGCTATGAAGTTTCAGACCCTCAAGCTCTCGAGGCTGACTTTATGGAAGAGCCATCTCCAGCCAGTCTCAGTGGACCACCTGAGAATTCCAGTGCTGAAGGAGCAGGCATTGACAGTAGTGACCATTCAGACACTGAGGATTTCAACAATCAAGATAAAGACACAGAGGGATCTTCGGACATTGAGAGCTGCATCGGTTCACACATCGACAGTTCCAGTCGCAATGAAGAGGACATTGAGAACGACAGAGATAAGACATCAGACATCGAGAGCAGCATTGGTGAATATTCGCACACTGACAGTTGCAGTGCTTACAGTGCAAACATCGAGAGCTCCGCTGATGATGACATACAACCAGCCAGAACCAGACACATCCGACGTTCCACTGATGAAGACGACACCGAGCCCGCTTCAAGTTACTCCAGTGGCGGAGACACGTGCAGTCTTTCAAGTTCCAGTGAAGAAGAGAGAACCAAGAGAACCGAGCCAAGTTTTCATTTTGATGAAGCTTGTGTAGACGACAAACAAACTGCCGAGAGTTCAAGTGATGAACTCTCAGAGGGTGAGATTTTGATCCTTGAAATTTCAACATCTTCAGGATCATCAGGATGCAGTGACTGTCATGATGAAGTCAGAGAGCTTGCTGGGCTCAGTAAAGAGTCTGGTGCTGCTCCTTCTTCTGCTACCGTCAATACAGTTACTGACTGTGGACAAATTTCCAGCAAAGACAGAGTTTCAGCAGCAGCTGGGTCAACTAATGGAGCTGCAGTGAACATTTCCCCAAATGATGAATCTGCAGCGAACATTCAGCCTGCTGATATGAAGAGGAAGACTCTGGTACAGAGGATCAGGAAATTCTTTTCAAGACTCAACATGAGAATAGTTTCCATCTTCAAACCTCAGAAGAACTGAGCTACATATTCTCAACTTTTAACCTGATGTAACATCAAAAAAAAAAATAAATAAATACAAAAAAAAAAAAAAAAAAAATGGATTTGATTCATTGTGTTTATTGTGAGTTTCAGAAAAATTAAAAATGCTTTAAGTGTGATTTAAGGTGTGATTTCATGTAAGGTAACTGTAAGACTAAAAACTGAGTAGAGCCAAAAGTTCATTAAAGGTAATATTTTAATTACATCCAGGGCTGGTCCTCGGCTTCTGAAGGCCGGGTATTGTTCATGCAGGCTCACTGTCGCACTGTCATGACTTACTCAGACATTGTTAATGTTATCAGAAACACCTGTGTGCTGTTCTTAGTGTTACAAATCAAAATGTTTGCTTAGAAAAAGACCTACTACTCGATAAGGTATTGGGAGATGTTTGCCTTTAGGGCTTTCTGCCAGAAAGACTCAGAAGTCAAGGCCTACTGTAGCATGAACAGCAGCAAAGTCTGTGTGGGGAGCCGGTTGTGATAGATAAGACTTTGACCCAGGTGTTTTGGGTTTGTGTTCTGTGTAAAACTAAAAGTTAATTTTTAGACTTATTATTTTTTTTTTTTTTTACTTTTTAAATTGCTCAGGTTTAGGCAAAAAATACAAAACAACAACAACAACAACAAAAAACTACTTGGTCATGGCTTATCTTAATCTTATCTTCAGAAAACTTCCCCCATGTGTGCTAGTGAAAATGACATCAGTGGTGCAGAAAATACTGGGCAAAATTACAAGAAATAAATTCATTTCATGCAACAATGCTTAGAAATGAGCATTTTTGTGATTTAGCACCCCCAGTTTCACTGTGGTAAATATGGACAGGGATATACATGTTGTGTTGCCTTTCAGGCATAAATTCGAATGAAGTTTTATTTTGAAGGAGCCTTTATTTTGAAGGGCCGTTTTCGCGCTGGGGTGTTTTTTGGTTCACAGGTCGTTTTGGTCAGTAGTTTGAGGAGGCTAGCTGAATGTGCACAGCTACATTTCTGTGTTCAACTGCATGTATTCAACACTGTAGTCTTCATTTATGAGGACGAATTTAGCTAGTTGTATAGCAGCAGTTGCTACACTGCAGTGAGGACAACATACATGTATTTGTTAAGATCATATAACTTATGATCAAAAACTAGCAAGTTAGCAACTTTGATAACAGTCAAACATCAAACAAGTGCAACAACTCACGACATAGCAGCCAGCTAATTAGGGATGGGAGTTCCGAGTCATCTCAAAGATTCGGCTCTTTTGTCACGGCTTCTTTAGAAGAGCTGGTTTTCATGGCTCCCAAATGGCTCTTCATTAAGTATGGCTTCTATTTTAGCATAATTTAGCAATTATGAATGGTTTGTGTTTTGGTAAGCAATTTTTCATTCAGCGTTTTCATGAAAGCCTTATCTTTATGGGTTTTTTGTTACAAAAAAACAAAAAAAATTCACAGTTACTCTTTTAACATTTGAATCAAACCTCATCATCATTGAAACGCAGCCTGATGCGGTCTCTTTTTTTTTTTTCTCTCATTTCTTCACTTTTCCCCAACATGCTCACATTTAAATCTGGCTCCTCCGTCTCTCTGTGTGAACCTGGCCTGTACCACTACACTCGCTGCCTTTGGAGTGTCTGTCCTTCTTTTTTCTTTCACATAATGGTATGATCCTAGTCTGATCTCGCAAGTGATTGGCCACATGGTGTGCCCATCAAAATAAAGTCCCGACCCTGAGGATTCAGCTCTCCCCAGTTGGAGTCGACTCTTCTCGTTGACACATCACTACAGCTAATATTACTTACTAGTCCACCAACAAGAAGCCCAGCTCAGCGTCTGTCTTTCAGCCTTTTATCTCACAAAGCTGCCTACTACTAAAAAGTTGGTCCAAGACTTACTCTTGACCTCTTGCTTGGTCACTTCTCTCTTTTTCTCTTCTTAGCTTCCTCTGTCGTCCTCCTCTTCAGTCTCTTTGCCTCGGCCTTCCCCTCTCACCACCCGGCTCCAGTTCTACCATGACACCAGCTCCACTCCCCATCAGCATTCCTCCACCTTTCGTCTGAAAACTTCCTCTTCCCTGTGGTAGAAACATTAACGCTCCCTTGGTGCTCTGAGTTTATAGTCCGGGCAGCCCAGCTAACAAACTGAGCTAATGCAGGATGCAGAGTGGGAATGACAAATTTAGCATTGTTATTTTATGGTACACAATGTGGCTTTAAACTGTAAGATTAAAAGCCTTAAAGCCTCGTTTGGAACCTTACCTTCAGCCAGTGGAGAGGTCATTTTTATTTATTTCACATTTAGAGAGAAACCCCTTGAGAGGAGCCATCATGTTTTTGAGACACCATGTCATTTAGAGGTAGTTAACATACGTGTGTGTGTGACCTTTTTTCACATGACCAGCAGCTGGATTCAGAGAGGAGCGTGTGATGATCAGCCAATAGCAAACCATGAAAGTCAAAGATTGGATTTAGCAGGACAGTGGTGATCTGTGGGCATGACGGACACATTATGAACACCGCAGCTGCATCGCTGCACTTCTGTCGAGCTCCTTAAACAATTTCCCCACAGCTCATTTTTAACCTGCCTCACAGCCGTCATCATTTAGCCCCATAATTCCCTAAATTCACGCATAATCAAACAAATTAGCCTTTATGCTAATTTCTTATGACTCAATTATGTTAAAAGCCTGGCTTGAATGACAGTCATAATTACAGTCATAATGCTGCCAGAGATATTACGGGCGAATAATACAGTAATGGATATCAAAGGAGAGGGCTTCATCTGCCGTATAAAGACGCTGCTGAGTGGGTTAGCAGGAGTAAATAAACTCTGATGTGTTTGTTGATGAGCTGTTTTTGTCCTACAGCACTGCTGAGACTCTGCAGAGGTCAGAGCAACACACACACACTCACACGCGCCAACCAGTCATTGTAAGAGATTTGATTTCAGCTTGTGGCCTGTTTACCGTCTGTCTCTGTTTAAGCTTTTGATACTGAGATGTTTTTGTGGTGTTTTATAAAAAAAAATTAAAAAGAATACTTTCTTTACCTCATGGTCTGGATGGATGTGTGTTGATTTGTCAACAGGCCCTTTTTTTGGCCTCAAGATGTTTTTGTGTCTATTTTATTGTGAAAGAGCTGAATTGTTGAATCACAACTAATACCCTGATGAAATGTTACAAATACTCTGGAAGCTGTCTGTAGGCAGACTATCCAAATAAATTGTTATGACATGTATTAATTATGGGCAAATGTGGCCCTTATTGGATCAATTTGAGGATTACAATTCATTTCAGATTGATTTCACAATCACATTTCCTTTTTTTTTTTATAATATCCTGCAATGGACACAAAGACTTGACAGTATGATTACAGATGCAACACAGAATGAATGGATCTGCTTGTACACAATTATACAAAAAGAGATATAAATGTATGTAAAACATGTCGTTTTCTAGAGACATTTTGCCAGGTTTTTCCTTTTTTTAAAAATTGTTATTTTTTAAAGAAGATTAAAGCATCAAAAGCAGTCCTGTGATGAACTGGTGACTGGTGTACTGTGCCATTCATGCAATGTGAGCTGGGATTGTCTCCAGCACCCCGTGACCCCGATGAGGACAAGTGGTTACAGCAAATGGATGGATGGATAGATGGATGTCAGCATTAAACAAATATCTCTTTGGTGGAAAGAGAACTATAAGGCCTCGCTCAAGTTATTGAGGCATTGTTGGCTCACTAATATTTTATGTCAATTTGGAAAAAAGTACTTCTTTTTGATGTAATTAATTTAGAATATCATTTGTATTAATTAGAAATACATTGTAAATTAAATGATTTCAGTGATTGACAATAATTAGTGAATGTTTCAGTGATTTTTATTAGTTATGTCCTAATTCAGTTGCTAAAAGTTTCATTTATTTTCAGAGGGATGGTGGGATGATGTTTCTTTTTACCTCCAAAAGGTTTCATGGCACAAAAAGTTTGCAAATTACTGACAGAGAACGTCGGCCAACTACACTTAGGAGAGATCAATCAACTGCTTCCACCCTTCATATTTTGCAGGTCCCGCTGAGATACAAAGATGTCTCAATCACAGACTGGAGTCTTAATTCCAGGAGACGAGGACATGAGGAAACAGTTCTTCTGGCAAACATGTTGATTGATACCTCTGCTTATTACAGCAAGAGTCACCAGGAGGATCCTTTTTCAATCATGTCCGCTCTTTTTCAAAGCCTTGGAATTTTGGCATCTGAAAATCACCGTTGGACTCAAGACAGACAGCAATAAAAAATGAAAAAAAATCATGGTAGATTTTCAAAGGACTGCAGGAGCCAAGAGTTTGTGTTGACAGAATAATGAGACATTAAGAGGCCTGGACACCAGATTTCTTTGGGGAATGATTTTTTCTTTGTTGCAGGATGGATTGATTGTGTTTTGGAAAATGCTCATTCACTCCCCGGCTCCCCACTGTGGATGTGAGAGGTCAAAACACTTGGCTCATCACTGTGGAGGAATTTTATAACTTGTGATATTTTCCTCCCTCAAAATTGTCTTCCTGTTATGTACCCGATCTTTGTCTCGCTCAGCCGTAACAAACAACAACAGCAAAACATGAGGGTCCATAACTTTCTGTCACTTACGCTTGTGTTGATAAAAGTGCTGCCTTTTCAAGGCGAATCGCTAAGCGTGATAGATGGATCCGGAGCAACTGCAGAGTAATTGCATATTTTAGGGCCCTCGGATGAATTATCCAGCACTGATCCGTCATTATAATACAGAAACTCAGGCCGTCATTTGCAGTGAGGAATGTTGCTCAACACTGGTATTTGCACAGCTGCAGGGGGTCATAAATTATTACTGAAGACACGCGCACATTAGTTCAACTCTTTCATCACAAGTTCTCAAACAAGGTAGCGTCCTCCTCCCCTGCATGTTGTCGAAGAGGGAATTGCTTTCTCCGTGTGCTTTCAGTCCGCCATTCTGCATCTTGTACATTTACAGTACATTTATTTGCAAATTTACCATATGAGCTCACAGTATGAGAGGTTTAGACATACAGTATAAAATATCGTATGCATGACGTCACCCACAGATTTCTAAAGTGTGGTTGTGAAGCTCAGTGTGGTGGCTTGGCAGTCCTGCCTAACCCATAACCCTTGTAAGGATAAGTGGTTACAGGCAATGGATGGAGAGATGGATGTAGCCAGATTCAAGTGGCTGATCAAGGAACTGCGGATTTTGGCACTTCTGAGTTGGCTTCAGTTCACAGCCGCAGAGGTTGCCACTTGGGTTTATAGTCTAAAGAGTAATCAACACCCACAGTGTGTTTTGAAGCACTTGTGGAACATTTTAGACATTCATCTCAGTGAACAAAGGCCCCTTCAGACATGCACTTTTTTTTTTTTACATTAATCTGACAGCGGATACGTTAACATTTCTGTATGACTTTTAACACAGTACAAATCTGAATTGAATCCCAGCAGATTAACGTAAAGGCAGTTCAAACAAAGAGTCAAAGAGAAATGTCTTTTAAAGCCATCACTGTATTATCTCAGTCACTGTCTCTTGAGCACAAAATCTTTTTAATAAACTAGGAAACCAATTTTAGGTTTTAATGTGTATTTTACGTTGCTGAGTAGATTCCATTAGTTTCTAAAACTTACAATAATAATCTGTCCCTTCACGTATTTCCAATGTTCATGTATGCCATGCGGTGCTTTAAGCTGAGTGCTAACATCAGCTAACAGGCTCACAATGTTAAGCAGGCATAATGTTTACCATGCTCATCATCTTAGTTAAGCAGGTTACTATGCTAACATTTGCTAATTAGCAAAGTGTCATTAGCTTAAAAAGTGTGACTTTGGCTTTTCTCGTCTTCGTCTTCCCATCTTCAGCAGTCAACATTGGTTTCTTTTACAATTCCAATTCCTCGAAAGCTGGGACGCTGTGGGAAACGTACATTTAGTTTGATGAAAATGAAGTCCGTGATTTCCAAAAAACAATTTGCGACTCACAGCACACTTCTCCACTTTCAGTCAGTCTGTCTCAGATAAGCTCACGTCCAGAGAAGTCGGCGCAGTGTCTGAATGTTGTTGATATCTGTCTTTCTCTTCGCATCGCAGAGTCTTAACTTGAATTCTGAATGAATGGTCAGATTCATCAAACTATTGTCAGTACACAACAGTTTTCTGACCCCATGTAATAATATTTTAATGATATTATGGATGGTAGATGGCGAAATCCATAGATTTACTTGAAAATTTGTGTTGAGTGACGTTCTTAAACCGTTGGACTATTTGCCCACACAAAGTGATGAACCTTGCCCTATTCTTGCTTGCGAACAAGCCTTTTGTGGATGCCCCTTTCATACCCACTCATGGTGCTATCAGCTGTCATCAATGAACCTTTTTACCTTTTTTAAGATTTTTTATCATTGCACTACTTTCACATGCTTTTATGTGTTTTTGTTTGTCACAACTTTTGAGGCGCAGCTCGTAGTGATGGACCTAGAGAGAATTAAAATCTGTAGCTCCCCTCCGCTATACAGAGTTTTATAGTGAGTTTAAATCAATATTTTGCTGTCTGGCAAACTTTACTGTTTTGGTTCGCTCTCTCACCACTCTCTTAGTGTCATTTTTGGCTGCAGCAGGCAGCTTTTTTCATAAAAAAGATGTACTGTACACAAACTGTTCAACACCAGACAGCAGACAGACACTAACTGTGGAGTGCTTAGCAGCTAAAGAGACCAAAACAGAGATAACGAGTGAATATTGGATTTCATCAGCTAGACACAACTCCAGTTGAATGATAATGTTGCCCAGTCACAGCTGGATCTGTGGAAGTTCACCATAAGAGCCTAAAATGTTAATGTTGTGTTCACAGTTTGCTCTTTCTGTCCCGAACTGGCCAAAAGATTAGTTATTACAGGTTTAACAACACTTCACTACAACACTAAACAGTCATTTAAACTTGAACAAACCTTTACCTTGGAGAGGTAGGAGGTAGATAGAAAACACTATGGATCATCTGGGAAGCTGTGACGGCTCCGATCTGTCCAAATGTCCTATTAAGTCATGACAGTGTGACATTGAGCCAGCACACACAATGCCAGGACCCTGAGAAACTGAAGCAGCTCAGTGGATTTCAGTCATCACTCATTTTGTGGCGCTTTTCCAAATGTGACATGTGTTTACTGAAAAAAAGGTCTAAAGGCCTAAACCATCCATCCATTATCTGTAAAAGCTTATCCTCATCAAGGTCACGGTGGGGCTGGAGCTGGACCAACAGACAACCATTCACATTCACAACTACAGACAATTTAGAGTCACCAATTAACCTGTTAAGTGTCTTTGGACTGTGGGAGGAAGCCGGAGTACCGGGAGAGAACCCACACAGACACGGGGAGAACATGCAACCTCCTCACAGAAAGGCCCCAACCTCCTGGTTCAAATCTTCTTGCTGTGAGGCGACAGTGCCAACCACTGCACCACCATGCCAAACCATGACTTAGAAATAATAAATATGCAACGTCCAGTTACAATTTCAAATTTGACAGCAGGACTGAGAACTCCTTAAAAACATGACACTCCCACGTCAAGCCCAGGCAAAATGTGACACCGGCTGTTCTATTACATGCTCTGGGGTGACACCAAGTTACACCGTCATGCTAAACACCGGTATGATGACATGATTGATGAAATAATCACGCAGGCATGTTCAAAAATTTCCTGATAAACCTGAAAAAAAATCTGATTCAATTATTAAATTAAAATTTTGTTGGCGAGTGCGTAAAACTCTGACTTGACTTTTCTAGATTTGTACACATACATGTAATTTTGGGTGATATCCGATAGAAGGGTGAACATGGTGGATTTCTTAGCACTTATCACAATGATGTGTTACTTCTAGTGTGATTTTTCAGCGAGGATGAATACCCATGTGCAGATTTGTACACCTGTCTTGGTTATAAATCAGAGCAGACATATTGGCATTAAAATCAACATGATACACTGAATGTGTGTGTGTTTACGAGGATGTGTGTGAATTGATGCATGTGTGTGATGCTCCTAATGTCTCTCTGTCTCTCTTAACGACTCCTCATTCTCGTTTGGAACAGGATATGGATCACTGCTGCTCGCTGCTCCGCTGCTGCTGTTCACCGTCTGATAACTCTGTCCAATTAGATCACAGAAGCTGCTCACACTCGCCGCCTCAGCTTGCTTCTGAGGGTGACAAATATGACAATTACCCAAAGTACCAGGCGCTGCTGTTCATTGCTTATTAAAGAATCAATCAGGACCAGGAGCACCGGGCCCCAAGGCACTGGCACTTCCTTAGCCCCGAGGAAGGGAGGCTGGGGGTTATTCTGCACCGTTACTCCGGTTCTTGAAAGAGTTGAAAGTGCTTGTTACTGTTGGGGAAAACAAGTAAATAGAACTGTTTCTATTTTTCATCCTTGAATATACTTAAAGGGCCAGTGTGGAGCCTTAGAGCCAGTGTTTAGTTTGTCTGTTCTGGACTACTGTAGGAACATGGTGGTTCATCATGGCAGACTAAATGAGGACCTGCTCCCTCTGTAGTAATAAAAGGCACATTTTAGGGTAGCAAAAACAGAATAATTCTTATTTTCAGGTGATTATATACATAATATGCCAGCATATATGTGTTTCAAGTGTCTGCAGCCATGCTAGCAGCTCTGTAAAGATGTACTTTGGCACGAAGTACTTTGAGTCAATGTGCGCACGCTAACATTTTTTACAATCACAATGCTAACATGCTTATGTGAAGTGATTACCATGATCACATCTTAGTCTGTCTTAGTTTGGTGTGTAATTAATGCTACACACAGTACACACAAAGTACAGTAGAGGCTAACGCCTAATTTACACTGGGGACGTAAGCGCTGCGGAATGGCTGCGCCGCGGAACGGCTCCGTCCTCTGCCCGGCGTCAATTCCCACCGGGTGCATAACGGCAGCGTAGCGCTCCCTTGCGAGCCAGCCGTATTCACGCGAGATTACGAGATCACGCGATAATCCTGAACGTACGAGAAACTGCGAAATCCCGTGGTAAACTGTGGAAACAACAACAACAAACAGCTTACTTTGCTTCTCTGATGTGGAAGAGATTATAAAAAGGATCTGTTGTGTCATAAATTATTGTGTGTTGTTCCACTTCAACAATTACTCTGTCGTTGTCCATGTTGAGACCCTTTGATCGATTGACTGCTGACCTGGTGCCACCGGTCATGGCGTAATGTTGATGTGACGTTGTGATAGGCTACATGAACTGCGTATTGTGTTTTATTTTGAAAGGGGGCGGAAGTGTATTACTTTGATTCAGTGTCGGATTTCCTGTCTGGTGCAATCTGCTCTGTTGAGCTTGACTGGAATCAGCAACGGCTCTGTCAAAAATAGAAGTGCTACGGAATGCTCGCGCTGCAGAGCGGAGAGACGCTGCTGAGACGTTACGCGGCGCGCCCGGTGGGAATGGTCTCATTGACTAGAGTGGCAGCGATCAGCTCCGGTGACCGCGGCGCAGCCGTTACGCGGCCGTTACATCCCCTGTGTAAATTAGGCGTAATGGGAATGTCTTTGGTTTAGTTTTTTTTAGCTAATCTCTACGCAAGGGAGAACATTTTGGTACTGGAAGCATTTTTGCTTCCATTTGTAGTCCAAATTGTGTTGACCAATCATGTTTCAGAGGGCTCTGGTTGCATGGAGGTAAACAGTCCGTGTGGAGAGCAAACGAGACGGAAGTAAATGCAGTTTTGGGAATTCATAGACTATCGTCTGGCAACGATTTAGCTTTCACATGCAGATATCTGCTTACAGAGGTTACTATTCTCGCATCTCAAGTTGCTAATCAGACTGTAAACAATGGCCGGTGTGTGGAAGAGAAAGTCTTGGCCCAGGTATCCGTTATCTGTTACCCGGATATCCACTACATATTCATTGGATGCTCTGAAGCATTGACTATTGCCCCCAGAGGCTTAATCATCGCAGATGATAGCTCATGGGTTCTAAGATTGAACATGCCATATTATAGACTATTATATAGTATGAATTTGTATGTTGGCAGTATCTTAGACAAATTTGATATCAACTTAACCTTACTACTCTATATTGGAGTCATGAAATATCCACCATAACCATGTTCTCTGTGGCCATGTTATAATGATTATTTGTATTTTAATATACACATTTTCAATAACCTTACAACCTGCGTTCAGTTATTAAAATTAGGGTCAGCGGTGTGAAATGCCATTGTTATTCTTCCAGAGGGTGCTTTATGTCGAGGTCTCTGAAGACATACTAATGACTTCAGCAGAAAGCTACAATGATAACAACTAGAACGAGCTGAAAGACAAGACTGCCAGGGTCAAAGCCAAGGAGCTCAGATAATAGGAAGTATTTCTGTAATATTTATAAGGAAGTAAGAGTCTGGCAGAAAGTTTATTTTTGCATTGAGACAGCAGCACCATGAATAGGAAGTTGAAGCCACTGAGTGGAGGAGATTGAATGGTACGTGAAGCATTTCTCAAGGAGATACAATTTTCCCATTTGACATCAGCAAACACAGAAATCACATAAATTCTGCCACCCTGCAGGGCAGACTAAACATACAGAACAAAACACGACGCTCCAGCTGAAGTAGAGACCTTGACCAGTGTGAACAACTCCGCATGTGGTCCTTCGGTTCAGGTCTGTAAATGGATTTGTTGAAGCTACTCGTCATTCTGTTAACAAGGATTAGACATCCAGAGCAAACACAACCTGGAGTAAGACTCAACAACCACGTCACCTCTGTCAGTCCTTGGTCTGTCACTGGACTAAGGCTTTGCAATGGACATTTTCCTTTTCTGCAGTTTTGCACGTTGTTTAAGTGTTGTCAGATTTTTCTGACAACCTTCTACATCTAAACCAGTGTGTGTCAGCAGTGATGACACTGATTCCCTCACATCCAATTTAAGCTAGTCAAGCTAGTCTGCAAGGCAGAGCTGCTCCTTCATGTACAAATCATGGTCTTACATTCTATGGCAACAATTGCACTTCTCTGTCATTGCATGATTTTCCTGCCTGGTAGCTACACAGGCCGTGTGGTTGCTCATCTCACTCTTTTCTGTCCTGGCCTCATGGTGGTAGAATAATCTCTGCATTGAAGTCCAAGAAAGCAGAGTCACAGGCTGATGCAACAGTTGAGCTTACCTTGCCTAAGGATTTTGGCAAATAAGTGCTGTGCAGAGAAAGCATTTTCAAGGACTGCAGAGAGCTTTTTGCTGAGAGCGTTGACTGGCTAATCATTAGATTTCGTTTGCAGGGCAATCTCTGGCAATCTTCTTTAATCTCTGCCAGAAACTCAACCCCATTTTGGGAAGGCCAAGACTTATTTCTGTTCTGGTGGCTGCTGTTCTGTCTTTTGGATTCAGTCTTAAATCAAACTCTGCTACTGTTCAATGTTCCAACGAAATAACATGAACACAAGTCAAATCCTTTCTTTTCTTTGATAGTTTATATGTACACGTGCCAAATAATACTGCTTTGTTTTGCACTTTGTATTCGTATTTATTACTTAGTTTCTCCTTTTCCTTGCTCTGTTCTTGTTAACAAGCGCACCACAAGAGTTTTTTTACAGTAACATTGATTCCCATGTACGGTTCGAGTTGTATATTTCTATATAAATGAGCCTGTTTGTGTGCGAGCCCAGAGCCAGAGTGACTGGGATTTATCATTGTTAATAGCTCACACTCGTGTCAGTGGCTTCTCCTTGATCAACTGGAGTAACACCAGAGACGAGACAATACAGCACGTACAGTCTATCTATCACTTCTAATTTAGTTTCACTGTTTTGCTCTCCTCATCACTACAGTAATAGTGGCGATTACTGCTGAGTCATCACTGCCATTGTCATCATGATCATCACCTTAATTATAACCCTAATCATCAACATCCATACCTGATTTGATTTCAGCTCATCGTCTGAGTGCGAGCTTCGTTATGTCGGCATATTTATTAAAAGGAGAGTTATGAGGAGTCATTTACTTTGATTCACTTTCCAGTTCTGCTGAGTAGGCAGTTTTGTTTCTGTAGCAGTTAGAAGGGGCAGTCTACCGATTTTACACACACACACACTGATGATAAATCGGGGGATTACTCAGCCCAGCAGAAAGCAGTTGTATAATATCTTCTGTACCTCTGAAGGGAGTTTAACCTGATGATGTGATTGATGTCATAGTGATGGAACAGGTTTGAAACTATAAATTTAGAACAAAGCCTGTTGCAAACTGGAGGTGTGGACTTTGAATATCTTTACCAGGCAGGGAGGGTGAGTGACTAAAATTCAGGATATCCTGACCTCTGCTGCTTCAGCTTGGACCATTTATTTTTTAATTTATCTCTTGTGAGCCTTGTGACCTAAATCGGGCCACTGACCACTGACAGTATATTTCTGAAGAGCTGTTTCCAGCTGAAGTTCAGAATATGTTGGCTATCCTGCCTCTTCCGCCTCCCGGCTAATCAGCAAAGGCGTGGATCATCAGCGGACATGGGGTGGGCTGAATGATGCCTGGGTGCTCAGACAAACCATCTGTAACGACACTGACCTGTCAATCATAGCATCCACCCTATTGATTATGTATAACTGTAAGCCTTATTATCATTTGAATGGGTGAGTTATATCAAAATATACAGTTGGTACAGTTATCATGAACAGAGTAATTAGCTGTTTCTTTTTACCAGGCTGTAAACATGTTTATTTCTGCTGTGAAATTTAATGTTTTACACAAGTACCCATTTTAATGTGAGCAGTTATGGATATTGACATACGCTGTAGCCAGCTTCAAATGGCCATCTGAGGAACTGCAGCTTTTGGCACCTCCACATTGGCTTCACTTCACAGACACGGAGGTTGGCGCTTGAATAGGACAAACTTATGGAACATTGTTAGATTGTTATATAACTAATTGTAATGTAACTAAGATACTTTTGGTAGACTCTGTTATCTACTTTGTGGGAGTTAGTGTTGTGTCGGTCGTGAACGTATCGTTCAATTTGAACAAATCTTTTATATGCGTCGGGAGTAATGAGTAGTCTCAGGGAGTGATATGTTCATTTTCATGCTGTATGTTCCCTCGCCACAAGGCAGTTGCATGGCGGCTCAGGCTGTGTGAGGAGCAGTAAGTGCAGCAGTTCGTTCATATGGATCGGCCTTTTGTTCATTTGTCACGTGACACACTGCTCAGGCTGTGTGATGAGCAGTAAGCGCAGCAGTTCGTTCATTCGGATCATTCATTTGTCACGTGACAGGCCGCTCAGGCTGTGTAAAAAAAGATTAGTTCAATTTACCGTCCGAGAGTAAGTGATCCGAGTCAGTTAAAAGACTCCGAACACTAGTGGGAGTGACAAATGGTCATTTTAAATGGTCAATCAGAAGCTTATCAACAAGAAAATAAAGTATTAGATTCGATTTAGAACAGAAGAATGTTATCAGGGCCAACAGTCTGCAGACAGTCGACAGACTCGAGAAAATGATCCCGCTATCTTGGGATAACAACACATAATGACATAATTAACAATAAAAAAAAAGAAAGTGAAATCAACTTGTTATCATGAGAAAACAGAATATATATACACACACACACACACATATACTGTATACAGTATATAGTTCAAATGATATTGTTGTTCATCTAAATTGTTTTTGCAAAGCTTGTGTGATTAAACTTGGCCACATACAGCTCTTAGAACAATAATGTTATTGTTTCTGTGCAGAATGATTTATTACAATCAGCTCTAACAGGTCTGCTTGAAGAAAATGTAGAAATATAAAGCCGTTTGTAGAATTTACTCTTTAATGGTGTCAGGTGTCGGTACGTAGTGACACTCGGAGTGTTGAAAATCAGAGGTACACCCTGTAGCGCTACAAAAACTTGAGATCGTAAAAATACTTTTATTTTTAACACCTGTGCTTTCCCTGCTGTGACATGACAGAAGCATTTTCTCTTGCAACGCTAAAAACCAGTGTAAGAAGCATAGTACTGTTAATGAAGTCATTCAAAGTAGTATCCGGTATCCCCCTGTACCCTGTATTCAAAAGTTGTTAAGTTGAAGTCTATCAAGTCTGTAATATTTTTTTCATTACTTTTTTTAACCGTCATAGTCAGACTGTTTATGGGCCTTTAATCATTGTTTATTATGTCTACACTTAACTGAAAACATGCTTTGCCATCAGCTGACACACTTGACTGGCATTCACATGGACACATTATTTTCCTCTCAGGAATTCTTCCCTCAGTACAACCCGGAGAGTCCCCTCCGTGATCATGGGATGACCGATACCTGATCTTCTTCCCAGCCAAATTGAACGCTCTGTTTAATGAATAAATAACGGCTCGTCCCGGTATGCTGGATCACAGGCAAACATGTTTTGAGTTAGTTCTCGGCAGGAAGAGGCGACACAGATACTGCCAGGGAAATACGATGAGAGCAGGAATAACATTTATGGGGAAAAGAACATCATAGCAGGTTTGGGGGAGCCCTCACTTATATGAAGACAAAAGGGAAGGGTGTGTATTTGACGTGGAATCAAACTGAGAGGCCTGGGATCAGTTCAAATGGACGATGACTGTGCAGGAAGTGGTCACTGGTAGAGAGACGGACTGATGACTTACAGATATTATGCAGTATACTGCTCCATGCACAGAAGCACTCAAGCACCTGAAAAGAATTTATCCCATTATACCTCATATGATGGTCGTCATCACCATTTATTTATGGGTTGACACACTGCTGTTCTTACACCCATAACATTTGATTGAGATCAACACATGGAAAATGGGTTGACATTATGAAAAGCACGACATCTACAGATCCCTGCTGGAAGCAAAATAAAAAATCTTAAAGACATGAATCTGGGATGGTCTTGGCCTTGAGACCACTTTTTGAAGGTCTCATCTCATCTCTGAATCGACCGCATTTTACTCTGTCTTGTCTCAGACAAAGACGACTCTGGATTTCATTTCAAAACCAGACAAGCCCACAACTGTGGGGATATCAAGTTGTCTATGCATTGTCTGATTTATTTGTTGTCATCATTACTGTGATTGAAGATGAATCTTCCTGCTTCCTCCCTCCCTTCCTCCATTGCAGTGCGCTCTCAAAACGATCGTGGGAGGCAGGAGAAGACACTGTGGCTGTCTGTGAAGAGATGATGGCCAAATCTTTTGGAATAGGATTTGACTACATAAACCACAAAGTTCATCTGCCAGACAAAGGAAACACACAGCAGTATGTAAACTGTGCTATGCAAGGCTTACTGAGACAGCCTCACACAAAGAGATTTGTTTGCTACCTAAGTAGGGTAAATACTACTATCTGCCCTTGGCCATGACTCGCCATGTCTTACCTCCCTCAAAGTCTTGGTCTCGTCTTTGTCTCAATACACTCTGGTCTTGGTCTTCACTTGGTCTTGGTTTTGGTGAATTCTTACTTGACAGACATACTTGTTTGTTTACCTCGGTATTTTCCTCAGAGCCCTGCTGCCTTTCTCAGAATCATTCATAATGGTGATGATTGCCTGGTAATTTAGTTCAGACAGAACACTCTGGTTTGGAGGAGTTATTATGTCCCTTCGTCCCTGTTTACCATCCGCCGTGCCTGTTTTCAGGTTTCTATTGCCTCTTTAATCCAGTGGTGTTGCAGATGTGACCATTTTGCCCCCCTAGCACCCCAACCATGGTTCCTTCTTGTGCAATAATCTAAGATTATTAGTTTTCTAAGATGTCAGTGTGACCTCCAAAGATCTGCCTGGTCACACTGTTTTTTATGTCCTCTTTTCTGCGATTTAAAGACTCACTGCAATACAATATCGCTTAGAGAGACAGAAGCATTAGATCTCTTCCAGCATTTCTGGCCTCTTGTGTTTGAAATCCTGTGCTCCACAACACCAGCTGTGACTCTTCTAAAGGTAGCCCATATAGCTACAAGTGAAAGTGTCAAGGGGACCTAAAAATTACACTTGCCTGTCAGTAAGAAACACCTCTCCAACTGTGAGAGCAGAGGCTAGATAAATCTTTTCCAAATAGATATTTAAAGACATTATGTGTTAGATTTTTAGCAGCCCCTGTGGCAGTATTAGCAAGACAGAGTCTACAGTTATGCTAGCAGCTCTGCAGTACAGCTGTGCCGAATGCCAGCTTCTGTGTGCTAACATAATGCTCATGCAGGTGTAATGTTTAATATTGTTTACCATCTTAGTACAGGTGAAGTTGAAAACTCATAACCAAAGTACTGAACAAATTAAATTTTGGACCAGAAGATGGTAGTATTTGTGAAGCTCATGAATGAAGGCGTCCTAGCTGCAGCGGCCCAGGGTTTGATTCCAACCTGTGGCCCTTTGCTGCGTGTTGTCCTCCTCTCTCAATCCCTGCCTTCCTGTCACTCTTCAACTATCCCTGTCAAATAAAGCTTGAAAAAGCCCAAAAAATATCTTCCAAATGTGATGGCGCTAAAGGAAAAGGCAGGAGATCATCAAATTCATCTTCAAACTTGAATGACTAACGGACTGACATCTCCAGAGCCTCTAGCATGGCTAAAACTCATCAATAGTGGGAAAGTTAAAGAATTTAATTAAAGGGCCAGTGTGTAGGATTCAACTAGTGGTGAACTTGCAGATTTTAACCAAATGAAAACTCCCCCACTCCAAGCAAGCAAGGTTGTTAAATTCACATTAAATTAAAATTTATTAAAATGTATTAAAAGCAAAAGGCCCTATCTAAATCAGTGTTTGGTTTGTCTGTTCTGGGCTACTGTATAAAAATGCCGGTTCGACATGGCAGACTCCATGGAAGAGGACCCACACTCTCTGTAGATATAAAGAGCTCATTTTAAGCCAGCGAAAACACAATGATTCTTATTTTCAGGTGTGAAAACACACTAATGAATATTATATTCCATTCCTGCTAAAACATACTCCTAAATCTTACACACTGGACATTTAAGATAAGAGTTAAAGATTAAGCAACTAATGCTTATAGGTTTTTTAAGCTATCTTTCAAAATATGCTTATTTTTGCAACTCTGTAGTACAGAAGCACAATTTTTGGGAGGCAATGGTTGAATATTCAGTTATGTGTTACATAAACCTGAGATAAAATGAAAACTTGCCTGCTGGGATTTCAATCTTGCTTGTCAGAGCAAAGGGTACATTCCACCACTCTGACTCTGCCAGCATTTTAGTTCAGTGCTTTGTCTCCTTCAAGTTATTATTCTGTGGTTAGTTAGTCTTCAGGAGACTTGCAGTCGATTGGTTTTCCAGATGAAAATGCCTTTCATTGACTAGCATCGAACATTTCCAGTGTGCTGAGTGATTTGACCTGTTTAGATGTCCACATGTTGGATATACAGTATGTGTTTTGGAACAGAAGTCTTGAGGTGCTCGGATGAAATATTTTGTTTGCTTGAGGTGGTTCATGCATGAGCAGAGGACCCTGGGGCCCTCTCACTCAATCGAGCCCACTCCTCATGTCACGACCCCGCTGTGACCCTCATCACTTCTCACTTCCCGCTCCGCATTTTCCCACCAACATAATAACGCATTCCTGATGGCCTCAGAGGCCTTTTTGATACCGCCGTTGCCACCTTATTTAATCTAAACACAACGGAAAGCCATAGGTCAAAGTCATTTCAAACATGTTTTCCTACTTGTTCTTTTCAAAATAAACTCTTCCCTGCTGTTTTAGTCATACAATGAAGAGCATAAAAAGGAAGGCTTGTTCTTGGACAAAAATGAAGTGTTAAAGCTTAGACATTGTTTAAGCTGCAGGTGAAGTGTGTTTATAGGTCAGTTCAGAGGTTCCTTTTGGAGTGACAACCTTGTCAAATAAACATCATGCTAAGTGTTAGCGCTTGTTCCCTCATTTCCCCACAAAAGTCAAACATGCCACGTTCATATTTTATGCTACCAGCATGCACCTCTCTGGAGAGTTTGTCGTACATGTTTTAACTGAATTTTAATGGTTGCTCATGAAACATATTTCCTGGAAGAAAAGGCTTGAATAAGAGCCCTTGTTTTAATGAAGAGGTGTATAATTTAAATGGCTGAGAAATTTCATCTTTGGCCATAAAGAGAGAGAAAGGCTCAAGAGATGCACATAACATCTCCCCAGATATGCATTTAAGGCCATCATATGTCTGTGAGTAATGTGCTGCCTTCACAGGGTTTATCACACTGGGACTAAGAACTTATTTCTCCCACAATATTTATTGCCCTTTTGCATTATTCATAACAGTGTTATCATGTTGAAATAAATAAATAAAAGTGTACACCTTGTAGACGTTATCATACATGTTCTTACTCTGTACCCACAGACTATCACAGCCACAGGGTCAACTTAAAGGTCTAGTGTGGAATATAATATGTGTAATATTCACAAGCATGTTTCACCAGTGTGTAATTACCTGATAATAAGCATGTGGTGTTTTCGTAACCTCTTCCAAGTCCTCTTCCACGGAGTCTGCCATGTTACGCAACAATGTTTCTACAGTAGCCCAGAACAGCCAAACTAAACACGGGATCTAGATAGGGACTTTTTTTTCAGTTATTAGGGATTTCACAATCACTTTAGTTTCTCTGACATGCTTGGAAGGGTGAGCTGTATTCAATTGTTTGCAATCCAAACTTCATTGCTAGATGCCACTAAATCCTGAACACTGGAACTTTAAAGGACGTTTCCCTCTCCTCGCTTGTTAGCATGGCTCTGTGGATGGCACTGTTGGTCGGTCCACCACATTGGTCCAGACTGAACAGTTAGCTCTAGAGACCAAAACTGTCTGAACCAGGCTGTAAACATGTTTATTGCTGCTGGGATGTTGTGCTTATGGAGGTTGACTCACCTCTAGAACCTGTCTCAAGCAACTGCTTGAGGAATTACAGTTTTTAACACATCCACATTGGCTTCATTTCCATGCACCAGAGGTTGCCGCTTGGTTTAAAGCTAATAAGCAAGTGTTAGCATGTTAACACACTAAACTAAGATGGTCAACATGGTAAACCTCCTACACATAAGCATGTTAGCATTGTCACTGTGAGCATGTTATCATACTGTTGTTTGCATTGAGCTCAAATGACAGCTGTGTTTAAGTACAGCTTCAAAGAGCTGCTAGTGTGGCTGTAGACTCTTAGACATGGCCAGCTAGCACAGAACAATATATCTTGACTGCTAGCCGGGTTTTCATTAAATTTGCTATGGATATTCAGGTTGCCACCGGATATGCCCCTAATATTTTTGGTGACTCCGTTAACATGTTCTGTACCTCAACTGTCAGCACAGCATACTTGCCCAAGACATGGAGTCTATAAGCTTTAATTTTCATTAAATTTGCTGCTGATATTCATGAACCCCAGAGGTTGAATCGTTTTGTTAACCACCTGACCATTACTTAAAAAAAAGTTTAAGATTTATTTTACCTATGAATTTATTGACCACATTCATGGTCCACAGAAGAAACTACTAAATTGTTTTCAATGAAATGTTCTGTAGATATTCATGTTCCCCAATAGTTTTGGTGACCAAAATTTTTCTCTAACACATTAAATCTAAAATTTCCACGCATTTATGCTGCCCAGAGGATGAACCATTTGAATTTCAATCTCATTATGACCTTTTCTCTTTGTCCATGACAACATACCGTATCTCAAAAAACGATAAAGTTTGCTGTATACCATTCATGTTCTCCAAAGGAGCAATCGTAGTGATTGTATGAACCCTTTTGATTTTAATGACCCCATGACCTTTCCTGTAGCATCACTTTATTTTTCTGTCTGTGCATGTTCAATAATCAGGTATCCTTGTCCATACGGCTCGAAAAATTGACCCAGCGAGAAATTCCAGAGATTAATTATTTAGAAATTAATAAATAATCAGCACAGTTTTGAACAGAATACTATGTTCTCGTAGGATGGTTGTGCAGTTTCGAGCTCAAACCGATCAGTCAAACCACAGTTAAAACAGAGGTCAATGTAGCTTGTTTTCAAACATGCGGGTTATCTAAAGTGCTGTAATCAAGCGGCGGCGACCGATTGTGGGATTGCTGGTGTTGTTGTTGTTGGCAACATTGGCTTTCGTTTTCTACTTCTTCCAGACCTGGATCTATATTTAGAGAGCAGGACTGTGGTAATGGGATGATAAATGGACTCAGCAAGGCCTAATTTCATGGGGCAGGAAATCACTGGAGAAAAGCTAAACTGTAGAGGCTGTAATTATCCTCAGGGAGAGATCAGTCACAAACTACAATACAGGAAATGGATGTATCATGATTCATGGTAAGGTAACATGTTGTACATTCAATCTTTCACAGTGATACTACCTTCACGTGCTTGTGCCCTTTTGTGTTCTTTCTCAAGGGATATTCTCTCTCTTTTTTTTAAGTAATATACTTTTCAAATGACCTCATCTCGTTCCACTCCTCTGGAGACGCTGAGCCACACACTGTTGGTCACTCACCACTGTTTCCTCTGCAGCTGCAGCCCCGCTGCATGACGCACATGCATATATAATTTTATATGTAAACACTGTTTGTAGAGTGATATATCGTCTTGCCTGATACATGTTGTTCTATTGCACCATGTGAGATTATTTTGCTCCATGTGCCTGCACAGTAAAATACAGTCAGTATGCTTTTGGACCAATGTTCAGAGGAATCTGGCAATAAAAGCCTCGTAGGGGAGACCAGGGTCTGTTGCCTACAAGGATTCAGTGTCATAGAGTTTTTACAGCTGTACCAGGGAGTACTGTGACATGAGCCTTCTAACAAATACTGCATGAAGCTACTACAGAGGTTTGTGGGTTTGAATAACCTAATTTAATCCCTTTAATGAGTTATTCCAAATACTTGGTGGTACATTAGAAAAATACTGAATGACATTGAGTCAATCCTACAAACCCTGAAAGCAGTCCCCTAAAAAGAAGTCTTACCAAACTAAAGTGAATAAAAGTAAATACTTTGTGAACCCTTTTCAGAGATTTTAGTACAAAACACGCTTTAATGTGTTCACAAAAATGTAGAATAAGAGCAACCTCATCTTTTAACAGCTAAACCCTGAAGAAGTTTCATGTAGTGTCAGATTAAAATATGACATACAGGTGCTGAATGTCAAAAAGCTTTCTAAAGACAAGAATCAGAGAAAAGATCCGCACAATGCACCACAAGAACACCAAGGACAACAGAATAAAAGGTGATATACTGCCTACAACAAACCTCAACTGTGTGAGAATGAATTAAAGAATGTGAGTGCACAAATCATTAGTTCAGTGAAAATGGCACGGACTGAAGTAAGTACATTTATTACACTAGTAATGTAAAGAAGTAATGACTGACTCTGAAAAGAGTTTGATCCAAAGCTGTTCAGAGCATTTGGTCACTATATTAAGTTCAACATGTTTGAATATTGAAGACTTTAATTATCATTATTTATATTTTAAAGTCGACATAACACATCACCTTTTGTTATGATTTGTGATTTAGGTACATAAGCATCATATAACATATATAACAGTTTTGGATATTATTACTGTTTAAATATAAATAATCAATTTAAAACATAGGGTCAATCAACTGTGTCTTTGTCACAACACCCCCCACAGTCACTGGATAGATAGATCAGTCTCTACACAAGAGTGTGATACTAAAGAGTGTGATATTCATTTTCAAAAATACACTGAGAAATGTACAATAATGTTAGAATTATGAAGTATAGTAAATAAAAAGCGTGACAACCAGCTCTGGTCTCATCTGTTTTTAGATTTTTCTATTAAGAAAACTCCAGTCTGACAGTGATTCTGAGTCAAGATCTTATTTGTGTGGTTCTTTTATTCTCAGAAAGTGTTTTTAATTTTTCCACATTTTAATATCTGATCAGTGTCTGACGCCACAGTCAGGATGTGGCTGTTGTTCTCTCAGCCAGCAGAGGGAGCCAGTCTTTGTCAGTTTGACGATCAAGTTTCTCCTCTTGGTTCCAACACAAGTGTCAATCTTATCTCTGCTAGCTTTTCCCAGTTGTGTGTAACAGCTATGGTAAAGTTTTCACTAAGTGTGTGTGTGTGTGCGTGCTTAAGTGTGTGTACTTGTAATCCAAGCTATGCCGGTCAGAGCTGTTTGGCCTTCTGATACTCTGGAGTAAATATGAAAATAAAGCTTGACGCAGGAAAGCCCTAATTAGTCTGTCACTCCAAACTTACCGTTCAAACCCCACACAAACCCCTTCAACTCCCTCACCCTCACCCCCCTGCTCCCTCCCTCCTCACCCTTAGTATTTTCTCCCCCTGTCAGAGTCGGTCATGAGTGTCAGATTTAATCTGGTGCGGGGGTCGGCCGAGCCCCGGGGTGCAGGGAGAAACCCATCATTTTGAGTTTGTTTGTGTGTGTGAGAGTGTGTGTGTGTGATGGATAGAACAGATAGAGGAAGGGATTGGGCCGCAGAGAAGGAAACAGCCTGACAAATTCAATAAAACACCTCTGAAGAGCGCCGGCCGCGCCTTCTGCTTCACTTCGCCTCTCAGAATAAATATGAGTTTGTCTAAATCCGCCACGCAGCGCATTACCGTTGTGTATAATTGTCTCATTTTTTCCGGACCGTTCCTCTGTTCCGTTGTTTCACAGAGTGAATCCAATTACAGGTGTCACCATCACTCACGGTGGTGGATGGAGTGGATGATGCGGGGATCTGGACGATTGATTGGTTATTTGCGGGGTGATCGCATCGATTATCCGTGAAACACTCCGACCGACAGTTTCTATCACTCACTCCCAAATGAGGCTCTGAAAAGCTGAACTTAAACTGTGGGGGGAAGTGTGACTTTATCTACGACCTGCCTGTATTGACCATTTCCTGTGAGTGATGCTAAGAGTAGACCCCAGATATTTGTCTTCAGGATCCTTGTGGGGTTTGAAAAACGGCATATTTTTGGAATCCAAACATATCAACCAATGTGAAAACAGTAATTTTCCCACATGTAAATATAGTGGATGTCTTCAGCTAATAAAAATGAGGGTGGTGAAATGGGGATTTCCCAATATCTCAACTTCTTGATGACATGGTGTCACAATTCTGGAGGCTCCATCTACATTTTTGGAGCTAACTAAATAAAATTGAGCCAAGTAGAACATGGAGATGTCAGACTTTATGGCCCTCCATTATGGCCCTTTCAGACAACGCGACAACGGCAGCACTGTGCTCTCAAACCCATTATTTCCAATGGCTTGCACCATGCCACAACACGCCTTTTCGCTGTGGGTGGGCAGTGAGCTGAACCCAGCGGCAAGCATGGTGCAAATCGCACTGAGTCGCACAAACTGAAAGGGCCATTATGAATTTAGTGCTTTAATGGTCATCAACTGGATCCATCTGTAAAAATACTTGGGGTAGTGATCTTCAACTTGGTCCAGTGTACCAACAAACACAATTGTCACTACCATGGGTGCTTTCCAATACTATTCTTGGTCCTCCAAGACCACGTCCACCATCACTGAGGATGATGAAATCCCATTAAATTTTTCCCTGCAATTAATTCAGCATATTTACAATAAGCAAACTACCCATGGAAACAGGAATAGCTGCATCAGTGCCTTGTAATCGTCAAAGTTTAATCTGAAAAATAGAAAATATTAAATAAAGATTTTGCAACTTTGCCCATTTCTTCATTTGCCAAAAGACTTTATGCTTCTTCTTTTTTATTTTCTGTTCCAAGTGCATCTTGTCTCAGTGGGGAAAATAATGTCATCTGTCCAAATATTTCTTCTCTACAGCTGCAGTTGCAGTTACTATTAATCCCATAATATCAACCTGAGCCTGAAAAAGACAGACTTACTGTACTTGCAACCTCTGAGGAACAAAAGCGACATTTTGTTTTATTTAGAGCATTTCTAACTATTTTTATTGCTCCCTCATGTGTGCCCACTCGCGTCTGTTCTTGTACACAAATCTTAATTGTCTGTTGCTGTTATTTCTATCAGCCACATTCTGTGAATAGATCATTAATATGAATTGCAGCAGCAGATCATCAGGTCAGTTATTTTCTATAAATTGTAATTTAATTGTAAGTTATTGCTGTCTGAGGAGTGAGGATGTCTCATGGTAAAAACATTTCATCCCTCCACGGATCTCTCGAGCATCCCCATCATAAGGAGCTAAGATATGAGGAAGAGACGGCTGTGAGTGAACTGACCGGCCCAATGGAAAACAGCCCATGTGTTGGTAGAACGATAAGAATGAGGGAAGCCCAGCAACTGGAAAATCTGCAATTTGTCAGCAGAAAAGAAAAAATTGCAAGTTGGCCAGCATATGACAACATCTGCCTTTTGATTGTTGTCAGTGGTTTATAAAAACCGTGCAGGGCCTAAAATCACACAAGTTTGAACTGAAGTTGGACACAGTGAACCTGATCCTTTTGTGGAAGATGGCGGGAAGAAAAGCGAAAATTGTTCACAGCATGTTTGTCTGCAAAAGACGTGGATCCATTTTGTGAACTAAGCAAAAACATAACAGTGGGGAGTCTGTTTCTTGGCTTTGTTGGGGTCATAGTTAAGTGGTGGGGTTAGAGGTGCAGGGAACCGATGCCCTGCCCCCGAGTTTCAGAGGGTGAGGGCAGGAATCTCTCTAATCAATGGGCACAGGCGTTCAGGATGAGTGCAGAGACCACAAACACATTAGATCCACTGAGATGAGGATGAAACTGACTAATGATCCCCTCCCCCCAAACTTCATGTGGAGTTAATTTCATGGTTATCAAGGGTTTATGTTTGCAAATTAATCAGCTGCTCCCATTAAAACGACTAGTCAGATTGAAATCGTCAAAGTAAATTGCAAGTAACAATACAATAAAACAAAACAATAATAAAGCACCAAATAACACATAGGAGGAAAATGATGATTGGGCTAAAATAATGGGTACGTGAAAACAGTACAAAAACTTTTTTGTCAATAATACTATAAGGTGTATCATTTTTTCTTGATGGGTTTTCAGTTTTGATTTATTATTTTCTTCACAACAACACAACAACAGAGCTAATCATTATGTGTAATGTAAAATGTGTAGCTTCTACTGATGAACCTGCACAGAGTTATCACTCTGCACTTCCCTCAGCTCTTTGCTCTATTTTAGCCCTTTTTAGCTCATTGTTTTGGTGTTATGGCCCATAACTTTGCTGTTGTGATTTACTTTCAGATCTCCTCATTTCCAGAAGCAGTAGGAAGCTGTTTGCAGTGGAAAAAGCCTTGATAAACCCACTTTCCACCGCACCTACTCAACACTAAATGGCAGACAAGCAAAGTTAGCAACAAGCTGGTGAACATAGTGGAGCATTTAGCAGTTAAAGAGTCTGATATTTCCCTCAGGAGTTTGTTACATTCATTAGGTGGACACAAAAACGACTTCAAATAAATGCTTCTGTTGCTCCGTGTCTGCTCGCTGTGTAAAAAGGAATGTCACTGCTAACGCGTTCACCATATCACCTTCATACGATGACAATAAATCAATTTAGCATTTACAGCTTGTTGTGCTGGCTCCAAAAATCACTTCTCCTTTTCTAAATCAAATCAAAATTTATTTTTGAAAATCAAATTTTTTTTTGCAGTGTTCAAGGTAAAAATAATAATAATACAAATATATTTATGCATAGATGTATTAGTTCATTATAACAACCTTGTATACTGAATAGATTTATCATCTGCACAAAGCATAATGGGATAGCAAACTATTATTGTGTATTTACATTATTTTAAAACTTTCTTTTGAATTATTGAACTTTACTTTAAAATATTCTACTTTAAGAAAAAGGGCACTGATTGACATTCATATATTCTTATTGCATCAACTTTTGAATTATCTGTGGTGCTTTTGGTGTCACTTATTGTTCTGGAAACTGTTAATTTTCTGTTGATAAGTTTTATGTTGCACAAAAACTCATTTCCAGTGAGGGAGGAGAATTCTTTGTGGATGTAAACCTAATTAAAATAATAGTTTTACACTGTCTGGATCCCCCAAAAGCTTCAATTTGTTTCTCTTTCATATTTTCACTCAGACGTTTCATTTTCTCCTCCACCTGTGAATTTTGCTCAATGTGCGTAAACTACCTTGAACTGTTGATAATCAATGTTCACCCATAAAAACCCGGTTGAGCCGCTCCCCAGGGTGAGGCGTGGTGGTGTCTTATTTATGAAATTCAATATGCGTGCAGAGAGAGTGGACTGCGGTCCTCGGGGGTATCAGTAATCGTCTGGAATAACTTCCAATTAATGAGCCAGATGGTATTTTCACAGTAACACCTGGGATGTCCAGGCACTCAGCAGGCAGGAATTAATTCCACTTAGAGTAATATTTCAAAAAGTGTTATCCCCTACATCCCTGTCTCTTCTTTTTTCCACTGCTGGCTGCTTAAAGCTGTAATAAATACCCTTTGCACCTCTCTAATAGAGAAAGTCTGATTCGCCTGCGCAGGCCTCCTCTCTTCTCTTGTTTCTCAGGGTGTTTTTAGTCCTTGGAAATCCTGCTGAAAGACATAACTGTCTGGGACAACTTCCTGCGAAGCACAAGAGCAAAAAAAAAAATGGAAAATGGCAAATTCCATGTGTTGGTCTCTTTATAACTTAATATGCCACTCAGGCTCCTGCAGCGCGGAGTGAGGGCTCTGGCCCAGTGCACACGGGCTAAATCATGTTAGTTAGGCAAACAGTGCAACATGACGGGATTAACCAGGAATGTGAGTGAAGGCACAGCAGCCAGCAGAGACCGCGCTGAACTCACCGTATTTTGTCTTGTAATTATGACTAAGACCAGTCAATTTGTTGACCGCGTTTGCCACATCGATAAATACATACGTCACGTACGTTGCTATGAATGAGTCACTACAGAGATATTTGGACAGAGTGATAGATTTTTGGGTGAAAGGTCTTAAAAGGTGTACAACAGGAATTTTCTGCATAAAAGTTTAGTTTTCATTTTATTTCAGAACATATGGAGACCTGAAGGTGCAAAGAGAAACATTTCACATAAAATATTCAACATAAATCAGAAAAGCACTTTTAAAGAGTGGTTAACAAAATTAAACCAACATAACAATGATATTTTGTGTGGGTTATTAATTAATCAAAGGCACAAATTACTAAAACATGAGCATGAATTAAAAAATGGCACCTCCCAGACTCCATACAGGACATAATTTCACACACACACTCACAAAAACCAGAAAGACATTTCACAAAACGGAAAACCGTGGTAACCTACGTGTTTACAACGTCAGTCCAACAGAAAATACTAACAAATAATCATTCAGCCATGAGTGTACTTCAGACTACAGACAGTACTCTCTTTGCTCAAAACGCTTCAGTATGGGTGGTATGAATGTCAGAAACATTACAGAGCAGACAAATAGGAAGAGAAAATGACCAAGAGGAGCTCCAAACCACAGTGCTGAGGTTCATGTCTTCACCCTGGGCTTCAGGCCTGCACAGCGCTGATCTCTGACCAGAGAAATTAAATGAAACGGAGCACTTTCTGTAACATTTGTACAGTTTTACTTTTACAGAACACATAATATTGTGGCCACAGAGACAAAAATGTGGTCGGTGTGTAATAACCTCAAGTGATTTAACCACAAGTTTTCGAGATAACTACAACACTGCATCGACTTTGTATTAGATTCGCTTGTTCCCAAACTTTTCGTTTTGTGATCTGTTATTGCCAAAATAATGTGTTCTCCTGACCGCTCAGCACAGATGGCATCCGTTCAGCTGTGAGCAGTTCAAAATCTCCAGAGTTTCACAAAAAAAAGCAAAGATTTGAGGAAAGTCAGAAAAAAATTGTTTGTCTTTTCTATTTCTTTCAAAATATTCCAAGAACCCAATTTTTTTTAATCTTGTGACCCTTTTTGTGGCAGCCCTACCCCGAGGTTAGGAACCTTTGATTTAGAGAAAAGAGTGAGAGAAGCAGAGCTGATCAACAATCAAACATGCACGTTACTAAGTGCATCATCATCATAATCATCATCATCACCATCGTCTGTGCAAATTAAAATTATTCCTCCCGGGGCATAAAGAGATGGAATAGATTACTTATCCAGAGATGTTAGCTGCATAATACAGTCATCATTTCTGAAGCATAATCATTAAATTTCAAGAGTGAAAATTATTCCAAATATCTACACTTACCACCAAAGCATTTGCCCCTGCTATGAATTTGAAATGCTTCATTACAAGAAAAGAAAAAAAGAAAAAAAACAAAAGTGAAGAAGAGACTCCCAGTAATGAAACTTGGCATGTTTTGTCTGCGCCTCTTCACAGCGACATTGAGTTTATTGTCAAGTGCACAATGGGCGTGCTGTGATGAGCTGCCTTTGATGATCATAAATGAAATCAGAGCTCATTATGATGAGTCGTTGTTGATCATCAACCGGCCCATTTTTTTATTTTTTTTTATTCTTCCTCATAATGATCAAAGATGGTTCAAACGCGTCTCCCTGGGAAGTTCCCGGTTCTTGCGGTTCTCCGTCGTCTCGTTTCCAGGGGCAGAGCTGCAGCCCGGGGGCTCGGCCCTCCATATGGAAGACATATGCACCCGGTTATTTGCTCATGTAGAGACAGACTGCCTCTCTGCCTCTCTCTGCTCTATGATGTAATTAGTAGCTTCTCTTGTCAAGAATGAGGTTACTGTTTATCTTTGTCGAAGCCCGTCCATTAAATCATTATTAGCTGGCTAAATGCTGCAGGAGGAGTTTGCTGCCTGCGTGGCCGGTTCACTGAGTTATGACCAAATATCGGCCGTGTCTGACTGTGCTGTAATTGATGGCTCTGGTTAAGCTTGGGCTGATCCATAAAGAGCAGTTTCTGCACTGTGGGTAATGCAGGCCTGGAAACTGAGGAAATATGAGATAGAGGAGGCAGTGAGTCACAGGAGGACATAGTAAGTCCCCACATGAAAGGCGGAATAGACATTTCATAGATCCATGTAATGTAATTTTGCTCATGTCCACCCTGAACACCGAGTATTACTTCTCAGGAGGTTAATAAGAGAACTTTATGGTTGCATTTTTATTGTGTGCAACATTCAACATTTATAAGAAAAACCCTTTGAACGCCTCCTGTTTTTTACAGGTTTATGACATAGTTGCTAACTCTTAGCTATGCATGTCATGCAGGCAGTTATAATTTATTTAAGATTTTCAGGAAATCAAACCTTACTTATGATACGAGGCATTTTTCAGCATATGCCAATAAATGACTTGTAATTACCTCTCTATTGGTTTTCATTTTTCGTGGCGGGGTCTGCCATTCTTGCACTGTGTTGCCCAAATTGCTTACCTATGATGGATTGACAGATTTGTAATTTGATTTCATCTCTCAGCTTCAGTGTTCCGTTCACTCTCTCACAGTCGTGTCAGAGCTGGATTGAGTTACCACAAACGCAAACTCAACATTTCACACTGCTGCCGCTTCACATTAAAAGTGTTCAAGTGGTAGAACACTGAGTGGCTTTTATTGTGAAGCAGCCACAGGAAATGCAATGCATTTGTCACTGAGGTTCTATTGGTGTTAACCACGACATCAAAAGTGCATCCGCAAAACAAGGCATGGTCATTTTATGCATTTGTTCAGACAGTGGATCATTTTTATGATCCACCAGGGTGCCAGGTTGGCCACGCTGCAGACCACTGAGTGCAACATCTTTAGTTTGAGTCCATCTGGGGACTTTGTTGAGTGACATCTGTAATAAAAACCATAAACGCCACCCTAACCTCTCCAAAAAAACAATCCATCAACATAACCCACCAACTTCACTGTGCCCCTTATGTGTGGAAAAATCGCCACGTGCAATATGAAATTAGATTACGGTTGCTCATGGCATGATGGAAAAAAACAGATTACTTACTGACTTCTTCATGAAAACAATGTGAGTTTGTTTGACTGTGGTGTAAACACATACACCAGATGCTCCTCTGTTGTAATTCTGAAAATGTAGCTGCTGAATGACTGTTGCCCCCAGAAATGTAGGATCTGCACTCACACTTGCTGTTATCACCAGTAACCACAGAATCCATTCAAAATACAATAAAGTGACTGCTCATATAATTTAAAACTGGGTTGAGTTTTTACTTAGTTAGTCTTGAGGGCAGAGGTACAAGATCATAACGGTTCATCCTGTGAGGAACAGGAATGCACTCAACAAGTTCCACGACAATATTCCTGTTAGGTTTTGATATTCGTTGTGTGCAAAGTTCAACATTTTGGCCTAATGGTAGTGCTTGGGTTAAGGTCAGATTGTTTAGAATGGAAATACTGTAGCTCATCCTCTGGGGAGCAGGAATGTGTTTAGAAAATTTCACAGCAACTTCACAGGGCCCTATAATTTTGGATATTTTGGGGTGGTGGTTGTTGTAAAGGTAAGGTCAGGATGCCACTGAGAACATTAGGACTTTAGATCCTCTGGGAAGCATGAATGTCTACAGCTTATTTTATTTGATCTAATGTGTTGGATGTACCACCGTTTTTTTACCCCACTGTTACGGGTCAAACACGGATAAAAGCTAAAATTCATGAAGCTCTTTTTCCATGAGAATGATTTCTTTTAGGAGGGCGCTGTGTCTACAAGCCAACAGCTGTGTATCATGACAAACGTTGCATCTGAACTTCTGACATAAATGTGAAATATTAAAACCTCCTCTCACTGTTTGATGTCCACAGCTTTTGGCAGACCTGCAGAGGACTCACAGGGAAACGTCTGTCTTTAGCAACTGTCTGTGTCTGTGTGTGTGTGTGTGTGTGTGTGTGTGTGTGTGTGTGCTTTTGTTTGTGCATATCTGTGAATATGTGTGTCCCTGTGTAGTCCCAATTTGCCAGGAAGTCTGGCTCTGTAGGCAACATGCAGTGATGCATGCTGGGAGCCTGAGGCATGGAGATATTAATTAGCTCAGAGGAAACAATAGATGACTCGCTAACAGAGCCTTTTGAGACTTTCCTTCTCAACTAAATGAAATATCTCATATATATACACATTTGATTTAAACAGTCATTTCTTATATATATATATATATATATGTGTGTGTGTGTGTGTGTGTGTGTGTGTGTATAAATATATATATGTATGTATACACATACATACATGTTTTGATGAAAGAGAAACTCCACCGCCTGTCATTTTTATGTTGGTACAGTAAGAAAAGCTCATATTACGTTTACGATGGAAGATGAAGCAGGAAATGCCACTCTGTAAAGAGATCCCTGAACAAATAAAGCAGCTTGTTTCAAAACTGCCACGACGTGGCTCTGAGAACAAATCTTCATTACAGGTTTCTAAATGATTTTCCAACATATCTCAGGAGTGGGCGTCATCGTTCAACATCAGGTTTCCCATCAGGCAGTGAGCATTAATTGAAATTCTTTGGATTCAAACGCATCATTATGTTTTCGTCTGCTGTGGTATTTAGATTGAGTTTTTTGATCTTTATTTTGTAACATTAATATTTAATTTCTGCCATCAGGGATTTGGTTTGAAATGAGGACATTATTATACTAAATAATTACTGAACGAGACTGATTTTGAATAAATAATGTTGTTTTACAAAGAGATAAGAAACGAAAGAGATTGAAACAAATATTGTCAGATATTTGTGAGTGTAAAGAACATGGTTATCAATTTATAATTCATCAAAGTTATTATTCAAATGAAAGGTGATCCTGTCATCAGTGCTTGTTTCTTTAGACAAATATTCTCTTTGTTTCTGTTCTGTTGTTTCCTCTGGAACTCATATAATAAATGAATAACATAACCATGGAGACAGTCTCAATTTAGTCTGAACAGTTTTTTCCATAAACATCCAAAACCATATTCTTCTGAATTATTCCTGTAATGACATCTCATGTTCGTGAGCTGATCTGAGGGTTACATAAAACTCATTTCTTAAATTTAATGTCACTTTTCTACCACGACAGACAGTTATTCTTGGTTTAGTTATTTCAATGTCAAACTCTACAGTCCTATTTCTGTGCAAAAATTAATTTTAAAGTTCATGAAAATCTGAGGATTCCTCAGCCAGAGTCAGATCTTCCAAAGATTCTTTTTAGTATAAAATTCCCTCTTTTCGTGGCCAGTATAAACAGGAGGAAGAGATTTAACAATATTGCTTTCAACATACATGTTCATGTCAGTGTTGTTTATACGGTGGCCCAGATGTGTCAAATGAACTGCACTTTCAGTTGTGTGGCTTTTGCAGTTGTAAGGTGATTACAGGTGTTTTAATGTGCTTATGTTTTTTGAATTTGCAAAAATTTGGATTTGCAGTTTATTCGACACGTATGGGCCTATGTAGCTTAACCTTAAAAAAATGTGAATGTCCTTTAAATAACAAAAAACGTCATTATTTCCTGGCCTCAAGAAGGATACACAAAAGGACTTTCTGATCTGATACCAGACCTTACACTGCTGTGGTTAACGTTTTATATTATAATATCGGATTATGATCATTGATACATTAATGTGTTCATCGTTTTACTATTGTAGCTAGTAAACTTCCCCCTAGGGATCAATAAAATAGAAATAAATATAAAACTTTAAAAAGACAATTATAGAAAAAAAATGTTAGCATGTTAGCCGGTCTAGTGAATTTAAATACTGAGGCCTGTGGAGGTCAAACCTCTTTCTCACTTTTTCCTGTTCTGTTGCTATTTTATGATTCAGACTGACACAGGACACCTGTAATATGTCTTCCACGTTTTCTTTAATCACCATCATTGACGCCAACAAGCAGTGAGCAGGTACTGAAGAAATTTATGATTTACTAGCCCGCTAAAAACCTCAAAAGTTCACAGCGGGATGCGGGCGGAAAAACCTAGCCAACGCTCCGCAGTGACGAGGTGAGAGCTGTTCTCGTGAGGCGGCATAACGAGCCGCGGCCACAGCGGGCGAAAGCTGCGATTTCCGCCCATTAAAAACAGAAACCCTGTGTTCGCCCCGGCCGTCGTTAAGAGGCAGCTGTGTCTGCAAGGGTCAGCGCTGACACGGAGCTGGACTCTGATAGCGTGTCTCCAGCTAATTGTGAGAACACTCATTATGTCTGATAAAGAAGAACATAAATCACAAGGAGAGGCCTGACCCGCGGCTGGCCCCGGACGATTGGCGGGGGAAACTCTCAGGGGCCGACTCCGAACAGCTAAGATCTCATTACGTCTTTGTCTTGACAAAGAGCCAGCAGCATCTTTGATACTGCCGGGGAGACCTGCTTTCATACACACTGCCTCTGTTCTGTGCGGCCGGATAAAAGCAACCTGAGACTGACACCAAATCTGGCAGTGAGTCTCTGATGCTTGTGGCTTGGAGCTCTGCCTACCTCACTCAAAAATATCAATGATCTGTCTGAATAGAGGCCTGTAATCCAGACCAACAAGCAGAGGTGAAAATACCAGCGGTCTCCTGTAAAAACTACATTCATGTGCAACTGTTTTACATTAGCAGTTGTGTTTTGGGGAAGAAATATGATGGTAACATGAGTTAGGACTTTTGGACAGAAAAATGTTTAGTCGTGAGCTTTCAGCTATTTTGGGAGGACATGCTGTACTGCCTGTATAAAATATTACTCTTGTGCACTTAGGGTGCTTTCACCCTAACCTAGAGGAAGTAGTGGAGTAGAAGTATGACGTAAAAGAAAACTACTCAAGAAAATTAGTTTTACCGAAAAATTTTTTTAGGTATAGTACTTGTAACTAATGTTCTTATTTACTTTCCACCACTGTCAGCATGTGAGCGACATGATTTAAAAGGAGTTACTGTAAAACAGTTGGGTTTATTTCCAATGGGGCCACCAAAGGCAGTATTGATGTCATATCCGTGCCGCCGCCCTCAGGTTTAGAATAGGGTATGACTATGGGGCTCTGGCTGTCGCCATCTTGGCAGTCCTGGCTCTGACACTTCCCAGCTAATCCAAAAATGGGCAAAGAGGTGAGTTATTGGTCAGCTGAATGACGCCTGGGTGCTCAAATAAGCCACCTGTAACTGCATTCACCTGTCAATCAAAGAGGCAATGCTGTTAATTATGCATAACTTAACTTAATATGAACTGGTGATTTACATAATAATTCACCTTCAGTACAGTTGTCATGAACGGGGAAACTAGCTTTAGAGACCAAATCTGTTTTTTGTACCAGGCTGTAAACATGTTTATTTCTGCTGTGAAGTTGGACATTTTAATATGGGGGCTAATGGAGACTTGACTTGTTCTGTAGCTGGCCTCAAGTGGCTGTTCGAGGAACTGCAGTTTTTGGCACTTCGCATTGGCTTCACTTCACAGCCACTAAGGTGTCCGCTTGTTGGGTATATGTGGCCTGATGATACAGAATGACATCATCAGAACTGTCCAATCAGAGGCTTACCTGTCAGTCCATGTGACTTCATGTTTACTCCAGACTTTTGATAATTAATTAGCCTTACACGACATGACGATCCTCGTATGAACACATCACGCTGCTTTCTGCATACAAACATGAGGACTGCATGGTAAAATTGACCTAACAGTGACAGACTGCTAAGAAAACAGTTTTCTGTGTATTTTGACTGAAAAATGTGATTTTTGATAACTCCCCCTGACTAAACACGACCTCCTTCAACAAAGATCAAGTCGTTTCCAACATTTCACCTTCCACCAACTTAACAGATCATTGACTTCTCTCTTGTGTGAGCATGGGAATACAGAATGAGGATAAAATGTAAAAATTGATGAATACACTATTTCACTCACTATAAACCATGACCTTCAACATGCTTGTGTTTCCCAAAGTACTGGTCTTGGACTGCGCCAGCTGCACCAGAGTGAGATATCAGTGGGATCTTTTACAGCAGCACATGTTGGACTGAGGAAATCCAAATGGCTCAGTGATTTTCCTCACTAATGCACTGTTCTTGTTCAGTCTTGGGGCTGTTGTTTGAGACTGTACGTGTTTCATTCCTACGACATCACAAGTGAATTTGAAAGGAAACAACAAAATAAAATAGAAAACAACTTGTCACTTAACGTGAGCATTTCTCTATTTTTGATTGACTCAAAAACAGAGAAATGCTCACATTAAGTACAACTTGCCTTGTTTTCTTCCATTTGTCCTTCCTCCTTTTCATCCTTTGTCTGATCTTTTCTTTCTCTCCTTTCCTTCTTTGTATAGCAGCTGTGTGCTGTACTACTCACTGTCAATGTGAATATATTAATAATTTAACACTGTGAAAAAGAAAAAAAAACAAAAAACTTTTGTTTAAAGTGTGCGAAACCTGCGTCACTAACAAAGACCACTCCATTTATGCAGTGCAAATGTAGTTTAATTGGATGACAAGAGGATTCAGAAAGCATAGGATGAGGGTTGTGTTCAGTGGAATGCCTAGGGGATAAAGGTTAGTAGGGGGCTTGTATGGATCAGGTGATTAGGTTCCAAGAGCAGGGATGAAGGGGATTGAGGAGAGGGTTTAATGGGGTTCGATACATGTGGATGAACAGGGCTCGATTTGAGTCATGATGCTGCTGGAGCAGCTAAGAACCCAGAGTTCTGGACTAAGGGTGGAGACAGGTCTTGATCTGTTGCTTCATCATCCACTTATGGTAATAGAAACAAAAAGAATTACTTAGATTGGAGTATTAACCCTAACACACAGTGGAGACCCACCCGAACATGGGGAGAATGTGCAAACTCCACATGGAAAGGGAACTGAGGTTTTCAAGGTTCAAACCCAGGACGGTCTTGCTGTGTGGACACAGTATTGACTGCTGAGCCACCGTGCTGCCCACTGGAAGGGGAGAGAAGAAAACAACGGGATCTGGGTGGGGAGAGTCGTGAGAACTGAGACACGAGAGAGAGGGATTACGCTGCGCTCCATTGTGCTTGGAATTCGGAATAAAATGACCTCAGACATGGAAAAATGTAATGGAAAGGTCATTCAAGGTGGAAACTTGGACCGGCAAGATCAGTCTAGCTCGAGTTCGCTGGCATTAACACACCTGACATCACAGCAATATGGCAGTGCATACACTGAACAGAATTAACAGGAGAGTCGCCGGGGGCTGGAGGTGATCCCAGCTTGCATGGAACAATTTTTCATTTTCATTGTTATTCACTCGATTTGCATTTGGTAGACGTCTTTGCGAGCATGATGTACACACCTGCTCATCATCTTGTCTTTTAAAGTGTGCTAAGTGAACTTCTTTGCAGTTCTGGGATTTACCATACAAACACGAGTTTGCTGCCAGTGGCCCTGTTTTCCTGAGCAGATGCACTGGGACACATTTAGATCAGAAGTCGGGAAAACCCAGTCGGAACTATCAACACAGTTACATAGATATGCACAGGTGATAGGATTAATGAGAGAGACACAGTCTTGTTCATGAAACTTGGTTAACATTGAGCCACTAAAGAATCACACCACCTTTTCCACAGACTTTTTTTCCATGTAAACCCAAGGTTGTTATAGTTGGAGAGGGAGGATCTCTGTTCAGCAGGGGGAAGTAGGTTTGAGGAAATGGTTGACCTTTGACCCTTACTACACAGCCGGTGAGCTGACAGCACACGCCGTGCTTCCAGATTTCTTCAAACACACTTCGACTCTCTCCTCCAGAGCGGTGCGTCTGTACATTACTGCAGGACTTTGACATGCACTGTTATTCCAACACATGGCTAATTTTCTCCCTGACACATTAGAAGCCAAGACAAATGTTCTCTTTCACTCTCCTGCGTGAGTTTGGATATAGAACCAAGGTTTGACAGCACAGTATGGAAAGAGCAGACTGGAACAGTTTGCCACTTTGGTGGACTGCCGACACTCATCGGAAAAAAAACATTGTTTCAGACGTTAAGCACCCAACTTTCATTTGACACGAGAGACGTGGATGTGTCCATGTCTTTAGGGAGTATGATTCAGAGTAAACACTATAAACACTTCCAGAGCATTCCAGCACTGTGAGAATCAAGTCGTAGAGTAACATCTGTACAGCCTACACCCCTACTGATTCAACTTTTGACCACCAGAGCAGGCCAAATTTATTTCAAGTTTGATTTAAGTATTTATTTAGCTGCTTTAGCAAAATTGCATTGAAATGTGCTCAGCATGTGTCTGAAGAATTTAGAGAGAAGCCGAGGTAGACGTGTGGCTATGAGTAATTTCATATAAATCGTTTTTCTCCATCAATTATCTTTAAAGTATTCATAACAATCTCACCCCCCTCAATGTATGAGAGATTTCAGTCTGTGGTCGCCCATTTCATTCCATCATATTTTGACGAACAGCCTCACAGCAGACCAGCGAGGTAATGAAAGAAAATATTTTATTGAGGCAGTCATCCGACTTACTGAAAACCTATCACTCTTGACAGCTTTTTAACATTCGCTTTAGACATTTACTGACAGTTACACTCAATTGTAATGATCCACATTAACTTTGAAAGGTTAGCTTAGCATGTGTGCTATGTGCCTTAACTGCCTTGATACTAAACTAGACGGCGCAAATAACACAGACCTACTATGAATAAGAAGTCAGGTGATATTCTAAGTTTTTGTCCACACTTCCCATTAATGACCAAAATGAACAAATAATTTATCCATCTAATGATGCCATAGAGCTTCAAAACTAAAAACTAATTAAAAAGAATTAAAAACACATTAATGAGCCATGCTGTAGCACTGGGTGACCTGTTTCTTCATTACCACAAACCCACACACTGTAATTTATTTTGACACAATACAAAATGGAAATACTCATCAGTACACCAAGTGTGTATTAATCCGCCACTGAAAATAGATCCCCAACAAAATGCACTATTTCCTCCTGTTTGAGTAATCCATGCTAAAAACTACAGTGACCAGGTGCTTTAGTAGGCTTGTTTAAATATAAAACTACATACTTCTTTTTGACTAGTGCGCAGAAAAGTGTAGAAATGCACATGTAGCACTTCCTATACTGGGAAAAATGTTTGCCTGGGAAAATCGCCCAGATAGCAATTATGTTTCCTGGCTGCACAAATTGTTAGTATATAAATATAAAGAAAATATGTCTAAAAATGTGCAGGAGTTGATGACAGACAGATGTCTACATAAAAACAATCTATATAACAATAACAAAATATAATGAAGTGCAGTGGAGTCATGATAAAATATGATTTGCCAGAAGAAAAGAGAACACGGCACCGCAAAAAGTCCAAACCAAAGTTTACAAAAAAATTTAAGTGCAGTTTAATTTTTCATCGGTGATAATCGGCCGTCTCTACCTGACCTGTTCAGCCCTGGGAGCTCTGGTGCCTTTTAGTGGCGCTGCATGACTAATGGACCACAGTTACTCATCCATCAAACCACGAGAGCAGACGTCTGTACACTCCTGATCCCCAGGCTGGTTAATGGCACTGTACTGTAGTATGGGAAACAGGACCATGTGTCACCTAACTGTAAAGCTATGCTAATTAGCTAAGCAATAAAAACATTCAGGCTAATTAACAAAGAAAAGGCATATAAAGAGGAAGGAATGTCAAACAGAAGAAGAGGAGGAGGGGGGGAAACTCAAACTGCGGCTCACAAAAGGAAGGAATGTAGGAGACCAAACACCAGCTGAGTGTGCTGGGCATACTCCTGTCTGTCCGCGGGGTTTTGTGGGTTTTTATTTGTGTGTGTGTGTGTATGTGTGTGTTTGTGTGTGTGTTAAGATGTTTGTGTATGAGGCAGAGGTCATAACGTCTGACAATAGCCAGCTTCCATGTGTCTCTGGGGTCTCTTTTCTAATTACAACCTCTGCCATCTCAGACAGATTGTTAATTTTCTTCCTCAACATTATTTGTTTTAAAAAATGTTTTATTCATGTGTTCACAAGACACGATGAAATGGAGGGATAACATATAAAGGTTAATGCAGTCCCAAGATGTTCATCAAAAATGGAAAAAGACGTGAAATTAAATAAGAATTCAAAAGAATAACAAAAAAATAAATATTAAAATGCTGAGATCAAAAATAATAAAGATCTAATTGATGCAGATGAGCTTCTCCTCCAGTTTGTTTTTAAAGAACTTTAAAAGCAATAGGACCAAACTCATTCTACAGCCGTGTTACTGCCAAATTTAAATTTTGCCTTAATAATGGTGGTAGAGGAAAAGACATGAGATTATCTTGGAACTACGAATGTCTGCACCGATTTTCATGACAACACATCTAAAATATTTGGAGATATTTTACTGGATAAATAAAAAAAACCCTGACCTGCTGATGGTGTTTGAAAAGTCAGGGAGCACTCGAGTCATTAGGATTCATCCTCTGGGGAAGATGAATGAAAACATTTCCAATATTTGTTTTATGTTTCAGTCTGAAGTGTTGAACCAGCCACCTGACCAACATTGTAAGATCAACACAGATAGCACGACTAAAATCCCTTAAGGCCAGATTCAATTTATGTATTTAACCCATTTGGAGGTGTTTGAATATCCTTTATTTATCCTTTAGCAATTACACCTTTGGCCTGTTATAATATTTGTTTTTCCTTTCAGTTACTTTAGAGTAACCTTCAGCCAATGGGCACAATTTTACTGCAGGGAGAGCTCTTTCTGTTCATTGAGGAAGTAGATCAAGAACCTCTTTCCAGATATTTAGAGCTTCAGACATCTGGACATACAATATACAAAAAAAATAATAATAATAATAATATGGTAAAATATGATAGGCTATCAGAAATATTGGTAATTACTGTAAATGGTGCAATGTAACTCAGCCATGAAAAGCAGCCATTCATACTATAAACAGGACTTTTTAAAGTGTTCATTTCTGCAGGTCACTCTTATTTTACTCAACAGGAGTTCTGCCAGGACAGAGTTTGTCTTAAATATTATCACACCATAAATGTTTGTCAGTGGTGTGTTTCTGTTCTCAGAGCTGCAGCTGACAAAATCTGAAACAGAGCGAACCCAGCTGCAACAATGTGAAGCTGTAAAACAGACTGTAAAAAAAGTAAAAACAGGAAGAACTTCTGGGTTTCACTACATCTCTGTGTTTCACGTGAAAGTATTTATGACAGCAGAGTAAAGGACTGAAAATAACCAGCATGTTCTGGCTGAAAGTCTTTGTGAGACAAACAGGAAGAGGCCACACCCGCACAGAAACAACTGATCTCAGGTGTGTTTGTTCTGACGAGGAGCAAACCGGACACAGACAGAATAACAAGTCATAAAAAGACACACACACACGTCTTTTTATAGTTATTTAAAAATACATTTCTTTGTCATTGCTCACATTGAGTTCATCTTTGGTAAAACTATAGCACCAACAGCACCATCTGACAGCTCTGAACTCATCGCAGCCTTTACCTGTGCTGCATCACCCAATTTCCAATTATAACTGAAGAGTAACTAGTCGACAAGAGGAATGGTTAGAGCACAGCTCTGAGTCAGGAGTCAGTGGCACAAATATGTCTCTTCTGTTGCAGTCCCATTAGCAACAAGCTAGCAAAGCTTGCTTGACAACTTGATTATCATCGGCCTCACTAAAACCACTCACACTTTCTGCCTCACTGTCTGCCTTGACAGCTCCACCCTGTCTCCCTCCACAAACAGTCACAATCAGTCATCTTTGACAATAACCTTTCCTTTGAACAACACATGAATCAAGTCACCAGATCTGCGTCCTTGAGAAACGCAGCCTGACCCCGCCTTGAAACCCTCATCCATGCCTTCATCACCTCAAGAACAGACCACTACAGCAGCATCCTCTACAGCACACCATCCAAAACAAAAATCCGGTTCTAAATCCTCCTTCCTCAAACACAAATCCCTCCATAACCAGGCCGCCTGTTACCACCCAGACCTGCTCCAAACCTACCACGGAACCTGGGGCAACAGAGCCTTCTCCACAGCTGCCCCCTCACTCTGGAACTCTTACTGCGCACACATCCGTGATTGCACTGACCTACCCACCTTCAAATCCCTGACAAAAACACACTCTTTTTAAACAGCTTTTAAGGTTTAACTTAAGTCTCTGACTACCTTGAAAATTATCTTAATTAAAATGTATCATTATTATAATTATTATCATTATGAAGTGACAGCTAACCAGCTAGTTTGGAAACTTAATGTGACTGACTAGCATTAGTGTGTTACCCTCTTGCTATTATTGCTATTATTTATGTACGTAACTCATATAAACAAATGTTTTTCATTGTTAAATGTACATTATTTAATAATGATTTCTGCAAAGTGAACAACTTTTTTTCGTTTCTGTGTACATCCATCCTCATCTGGTGTTTGCTGCTCTTCATCTCAGTCTTTGTGCTAATCTATTTACACTGGAGATGGTGTTTAACCTGATTTTTTTAACCTGCATGATGAGCACTCTCCAGCAGACACACCTGTAATCAGTTGTAATGATCACACTTGTTTCCCTGCAGGTGTGGCCTTTTAAACGGACGTGTAGTTCCTGCTCGTTGAGGCAGCCGGTGTGTTGGTGGTTTTTAGGGCTTCTTTGAGCGCTCTCATAAACTCACACATGTGCCTGGCATTAGATTTATATACTCAGGGTCTTTAACAGGGTTATGCTGAGCCAAATGTAGGAAATCATCCTCTATCAAAATGTTGAAACTGTGGTAGTCCCCCTCCTCCTTTTCATGTTGACTTTTTTTCCAGTATGTCCTCCAGCCTGGGAGGATGTTTTGAGCTGTTTAACATCCTGAAGTGCTCTTCTCTTTTTATTAGGGTGAAAATAAATGAAGTAAATATCCAAACAAACCCTAATGAGCCTTAAAGCATTAGAACAAACACAACTGTTAAAAGTGGAGCTGCCAGTTTAAAAGCAGCAGCACGATGAGCCAGAGGAGCTCTTAAATACATACCAGGTCAGCTGATGAGGGCTTATGTTCTTCTGTTAATTATTAAGATGCCTTTTTAGGTGCGATGCCTTAATTATCACACAGATCACACAGCCATGGTGTCTATTATTCTGTTAAAACTACCAGCTACACCCAAACAATCTTCCTTTCTTCCTAAAGACAGAATCGGCAGATCACTACACCAGAATTAAGAAAGATGACACTTCATGTAGGCTAATTTGTAAACATTGTAAAATTATGATAAAAAATATGCAAAAATATGTCATCACACTGGCACAATATATTTAGTGGTTTTAAGAAGAGATTGTGTTTGCGGTGCTTCAGCTTCATTTCTGCTAATAGCTGTCTGAGGGTTTGTGCATTTCATCTACGTATATGTCAGAACTTTGTGTTCACAAACTGAGCAGAAAGTCATTAACAAAGTAAAATTACATTGCTTTTTTGGTATCTCAGACATTTGCAGACCCTTCACCAGCAACCAGGCTGCCAAATATTTCAACACAAGCAGTCTATGACTGTTTATAGAAGACTATCATGAAACCTCAGTTTCAAAATACATCCCTGCATAGTTTGAGCCTGGAAAACCGAGCATAAGAATGCTCATATGTTCCCACAGACGAAGGAACACGTGACCTGATGTTCAAAGTAATAACTCAACAGTTCTATCACTTTAAAGAACTGCTTGTGTGCAAAGACATCATTCATAATACAAACAGAGACAGAGTACCAAAGGCGAGATCGTCATGTAAACAATGATGACGAATGGTTTCAGTGAAATGTCCACATTGACTGCACGCTAAATTAGTACAAAGACCATACCAGTTTATATATATTAGTTTTAGCCTAATTGGCCTAAATTTAGCGTGCTTTGCTCAAGAATAATTTTCCAAAAGTTTTCATTTCTCTAATTCACACATGAGTCACACTTCAGCATACAAGTACTCATTCATTCCTTCATTGTAATTGGAAAACAGGTGTTAAAATCACTGTTCTAATTCAGCATGCGAACTATATTAATCAATTAACAGAACCATAGAATGAGTGCTCCTGTATTGTCTTACATTAACTGGTGAAAGTAACCTCATGTAACCTCTTATATAGGGCTGGAGCAGTGACTCTAAATTTGGCATTGGAAATCAAATTTCAACAATCAAATCTGACCTGAAAAGGGAAACAGTAGGAAGCAGGAGGTTAAGTTTAACGTTATTGTAGAGTTGACAGGAAGTAAACGGACGCGCAGTTCGTAAAACTGATATATCGCACTACTTGTGCAAGTAGAGAACTGGCACTGAAAATAAAATGCAAACATTAAATTATATTTTATTTTTTCAATTCTCTTTTTAATGAATTTCTCTTTTTGCAATCTTTTTTTTTGTGTGTGTCACCATTTTTTTTTTTTTTTAGTTTCAACTTTCTGTCACTGTTTTGGCATAGAGAGGAGTGGTCTGGGAAGAGGATGGCGTAATTTACATATCTGCATACTAATGGAAAAAACCCTCCAAAGCCTTTGATTACACGCTTGGCATCCAACAATGATGTCATGAGTTCACCTGCCACTCCCTAAACCACAAATTCTGTCAGTCTGTTTGTTTTTTTTCACATAGAAGCGGGTTGGGTTTAAGTTGACTGACGTTATGCTGGTCTGGCAGAGTTCCAGTGGAACAAGTGCTAACATTAGCTACCGTCAGGTATCATGGCTAGCGTTAGCTAATGCATGTCCACCATCCAACTAAAAAACAACAGCAGCGAAACAGACTCGCTTGTGGTTGCGCCCCAGGTGAACTCGTAAAAGCCGCCGCTGTTTATCGTGTTCTTTATAAGTCTGGCTCAACACACACAGCGTGTAGTCTCATGAGTTTGTACATGGAAAGTTTCTGTAAGCTTTAAGTTTATGATTTGTGACACATGTTAATGTTTTAAAAAGTCCTGGTCTTTGTTGTTTACCCTTTGTCACTACTTACTTAGTTACAACCACTTTAATGCCAACCAAAACAAGGTCCTGACTGCTCATTAATATGATTTCATGAGTTGTATTTTAATGCATTAAAATTGCTTCTTTAAAACATTTTATGTTAGCAACCAGCTGCTCCCCAGAACTTCCAGTTACTTTGTACCACTTTGCACAAATTCTGCCTGAGCAGAGGTCGTCTCCTCAGCGACTGTGTTTGTGTGTGTGTGTTGTAGAGCTGCCCTGTCTGAGAGCTGGCTCCTGGGATCTCATACAGTTACATTGCCGGGAAGTGTGTGTCTGCATACAGTAACTATGTGTGTTTGTGTGCGCGTACGTACGTACCTGAGTGCCAGGTGGCTACCTGAGGCCCCGGGCTGGGAGAACACCTGCCTCCACACAGCCTGCAGCTTTGCGGTGTCCCATGTGTTTCAGCTTCATGTTGTTGTTGTGTAACAGTTACTGTAACACGCTGCTGAACGCTGCATGGAGGTATCATAACAAGTCAACACCTTACCTATGTATGACATGTGACAAAAGTAGTGCTCTGACAGGTGAAATTTATTCACCTCCAATGACATACATCTGTGCACATATTATGCATTTTTAAAAAAAGTTAACAAGGATAGCTAGATGTAAAATAAAACTCACCAAAAACAGACAACAAGCGTGTTTGCGTGTGTGCATCTCGTGTTTTTATGACGTTGGAAGCTGTGCCCTTTGCACACTCTGGGGCACATGGGAGCTTGTCCTTAGGGCTTTCTGCCAGACAGTTTCACTACTTGGTTAAGTTTAAGAAAAAAAGAGCTGGAACTTCTTCAACAAACTTCTCCAATGTGTGTTGCACAAAATTGTATTAAAGGTCCAGTGTGTAAGATTTAGGAGTATCTATTAGCAGGAATGGAATAAATTATTCATTAGTATGTTTTTGTATGAAAATAAGAATCGTTTGTGTTTTCGTTGTCTCAAAATGAGCCCTTTATATCTACAGTGAGAGCAGGTCCTCTTCCATGGAGTCCGCCATATAGAACTGCCATTTTTCTACAGTAGCCCAGAACAGACAAACGCTGATCTAGATATGGACTTTTGCTTTTTATGTGAATTTCGCAGCCAGAGTTCTTCCTACATGCTCTGAAGAAGAGGGTGAGGCGTGGGAGATTTATTTGGTTGAAATTTGCAACTTTATTGCTAGGTGACACGAAATCCTACACACTGGACCTTTAGAGTCTGTGTAAAGGCAATTCTGAGATTTCTTTCAAAATACATTAAATATGTTGGAAAATAGTTGCTGACAACGCGTGAAAAGACTTTGAACGATATATTACTGAAATGTGGAGTTACAGGTTAAAACAGGACAACAGGACTTTTTGGGCGATCCTAAAGGGTGGCTCGATGACACGCTGAGGCCACCCATTCATCTCGCTCAGCGTGATTCAAAGTTAGTCATGTAATTTTCTGAACTCATTTGACACTTTTCAGTCGCTTCAAAATTGCTACTTGACTGCTCCCACGGCTTCACACATTCAGCGGACACACCCCCACAGTCCTGGAGCTGAGAATCCTGCTCATATTTACCTGATTTTGACGCCTAATTTCATAAACTTGTCGATATTTTTCAACATTCAAATTTGGCTGGGTGGTTAATAATCTGTATGTTAATTTAAAGCTGATAGCTACAGCTAGCCGTAGCTAAAGTTGCTTAACTTACAGCATGTCTTATTTTTGTCAGAGAAAAACATGAATTTTGATGAGCAGACAACTTAGTAATGTATCAAATTATACATTTTAAATGTAGTTCAAGATCAACTAAAACACATTTTGTTGGCACAGTAGTACATTCCCTTAAGGTTTTCCAAAGATGGACTGCTATTTCTGCATCTTTTTTTTTCTGTCACAATGATTTTTGGGCGTCAAAATGATCTCCTGAAAACACATGAAAACATGAGTTATTTATCCGTTGTACAGTTTGGCTGACCATCCTCAAAACTTGGTCCTCAGCTTTTCTACTTTTGTTGGACAGTTCCGTAAATCTTAAGATATCCTTTCCACCAACAGTGTGGGTGGTGCCCCAAAAGTACAGTGACCAGATGTCCAGGATTGTCCTGGTTTCAAGTTGGGTGTCAAGTCCTGAGAAATATCTGTAAAACACTAAAATGACCAGTCAGTAAGCTATCTATCATGCCAAAGAGAAAGTCTTAATGAGATCAAGGAAGCTCTTACTCCTTTGTAAAGTACCTGGCAACCAAAATGCTGCATTCATGGCGTCCACGGTGTTGAAAGGTGCGCTTGGTGCATGCTGATGTCCACCGTCCTGATGAAAACACAGATGGTACGTGCATAACAGTATACATGTGCATGCATGAACATGTGGTAAACTTAAGGGTCCTGGTTTGGGGGTTTGAAAATATGTTCACTCTACCCAAAATATCTTGGACTGGTTCAGCTGCAGCCAACATGATACACAATACTGCAGCATGAAGTCCTGTCTGCTTCATTTATGCAGAACCACAGAGAACTGGCTCAATAATTGAATATAACAGTTACTATTCCAACATGACATCATACATAATAATGAGATCAATGACACAGAATAACATTATTATGTGGCACTACTGTAGTGAGGAATAATTAATGATCAATCGATGCTCTATACTGTGCACGAGTAAAAGAGGGCATTTTGTAAATATTGATGTTTCTTTCTAAGGTATGGGCTTTACCCTACAATCCTTTATGTGTCTGAATAATAGATTTAGCCCGTTTCACCGGCCTTGAGTCAATCACAGTGCCGTGCTCTGTGTTTTCTCTGGCTCAGCTCTCTCCTTTCAGAGATCCCATTCAGCTCTGAGCCATCTACAGCGAGAGCAGAGAGCGATGAATATGTTTTGTTCCACTCAGTCTTTATTTTTAGGTTTGAGTAGACTTACAGATGGCCTACATAAAACTGAATAGGGCTTCATTTTAACAGCAGGGCAGAGAATTGGCCGGCGTGCCATTGTGTGGTCTCTATTATGGGAATACGGGGGAGTCTAGTAATATAGCCTGTCCCTCGCTGTCCGTGCACACGGGCAGCGTTATTTTCCATGATGATTTCTGAAATGGGTTTGTCCTCGGGGTTTGCGGCTGCGCTGCCATGCGGTCGAAGGTCACCGCTTCTGAAGAGGTGTCACGATTGTTTGGCTGCTGATATAACGTCTCGTTCCCCCAAAACGATTCATTTACTGCGGCCCGTCGCCCAATTCCATCTGCTCGAGCCCTCAGCTAAATTGAAGAGGACAGGAATAAAAGTTTGAGGAGGAAGCTTCGGGAATTTAAAGTCAAGATAATCAGGCGGGGGGCTCTCCCCGTGAGATCAAATTAACACGAGCCACATGAGACATTCTTAAGACCACGACGACATGAAAATTAATCAGGAAAATGAAGGATTATGAATAAGAAGGTGTCAAACTAACATACTAGTCTGTTAAGCGTGCTGGATATTCAGAGATTTCAGCTCATTCCTGCATCTCATTTTGACCTCAGTGGTGTCAGTGTATCCCCTAAGCTCTGATTTATTTTAGAGTAGATAAATACATCCTGAAAATCCACATCCATCAGCTATCCATTTCATTTTTCTCTAATAGCGAGAACAGACTGCACAGTATTTTTTTTATTTTTTTGCGTTCCATGATGATCACTGTGTCTAATTAAGCAATCATAGAGCCATAAATTCTTACTATGACTTGGCTTCGAGACATGGCAGACTACAAGTTGGCCCCCGACCAACCATAGGTTCCCATCTTTCCTGACTTGAGTGATGCACCTTGCATAGCAGCTCATGCTTTTATGAATGAAAGTGAAGCTTTGAAGCTCAGCGTTAAACCTTCCAAGTAACAGGGTGAGTAAGAGAGTGCGTGTGGATGCAGCACAAAGGGTGATGTTGCACGAACAGATTTGATTTTTTAAATTCATTTTAGTGTATTCTTTTGGCTCCTGACTGAAGTTGGAAAATGAAATCATCCCTCTTTGCTTTGCTCCTCTTTACAGCTGTCAAACTGTACAAAAGAAGAAAAATCCTGATGTCCTCCTCCACGCATGACGCTTATTTTTCACCCTTGACGCCCAACATTTATTGGGTCTGGTCATTATCAGGCTGAATATGGTCTTAATTTTGCATGACGTTGTTTATTCATTTTTTCTCTCTCTTTTTTTTTTTTTTTTTTTTTTTGTGTGTGGAACAAACGGCAAACTCTGTGGCTGTGAAGTATAAAAGTGCTAAAATGTGCAGTTCCTCTTACGTCCACTTGAGGCTGGCTACAGAACGAGTCTCCATAAGCCCCCATGTTAAAATATCCAACTTCACAGCAGAAATAAACATGTTTACAGCCTGGTACAAAAAACAGTTTTGGTCTCTGCTAATTTCATGCCAACTGTACTGAGTGTAAATTTCTTAGTATGCATAATTAACAGTGGGCTGCTTTGATTGACAGATGGTGTGTTTAAATAACCAGGCATCATTCAGCCGACAGTCTACTGTGACTTGTAGATTAGCTGGGAGCTGAAGGCACTGCTAACATGGCAGCAGCAAGAGCCACCACACTGATCTTCAAAATGGCTCTTCAGAAACTAAGTGGTGTCATCACGGATATTATGTCCATGTTTTATACAGTCTATGGTGCGGAACCACAAACCACAATGGGTGGCATTCATGTTGGGAATACTACCCTTCTCCAGTATGACTGACCCCACCTTCCTCTTTTATTCTTTAACTTCATGTAATGTTTTCATTCATTCATTCATTCATTCATTCATTCATTCATTCATTCATTTTAGTCCATTAAGCGGAAACATCTTTTTGTTTTAAAAGAGGATAAACTGTTCATTGCATGAAGTGTCTTTAAAGGAGATCTCATTGCTGTTGTATAATGCACATTTGTGAAATGCAACACACTTTGGCCAGGTCACAGTGTTGCGGCATTTCATAACCATAGCTCACTCTGAGCACAGTGGCCTGAAAGTGCACAATATGAAGGGCATACAAAATATTCCCGAAATACACTACATGGTCAAAAGTGTGTCGACATACAAACATTACAACCACACTGTGTGTGGTTTCCAACAAAGCTATGTCTTCTTGCAACACTTCCATCACCAGTTGCACATACCACAAATGAGCAGGTTAAAGGGTGAATTATTTTTGTGTGTTTTATTTGAATATTTTTAGGGGCCTGAAGTTAAGTTATGAAGCTATCCAGAAATTCACCAGGAAAAAGTTAGAAAAAGTAAAAAAAAAAAAAAAAACTTCGTGCAGCACAATTATTCCGAAAAATATGGGCATTAATCTGCTGCTGTTACAGCCTGCCTGCAGGGATTTGCTCCCATTCAGCCACAAGAGCATTAGCGAGGTCCAACACTGATGAGGTCTGGCTCACAGTCGGTGTCCCAGTTCATCCAGAAGGTGCTGGACGTAGTTGAAGTCAGAGATTGTGCAGGCCTGACAAGTTTTTCCATGCCAAACTGGGAAAACCACTTCTTCATGGAGCTGGTTTTGTGCATGAGGGCATTCGTGTTGAAAAGGTCAAACACAAAACTGTTGGCACAAAGTTAAAAACACTTAATATGTCCAAAATATGACTATATGTTGTAAGATTTCCCTTCATTTGGACAATGAGAAACAGCTTGAGACAAAAAGTGCAGTGGACAGTGTATCTTTTGGATAGAGCCCATCGCAGCAGCTGTCAGCCTAAACTTTATCTCCTGTTCTTTTAGACCAAACAAAAGCAACCAGCAGACTCCGCTTCCTGCCACTGACATTTTCTCAAGGTGGCAGGTTTCTTCGCAGCTGCGTTAATGAAAGTGACGCGCCTCGCACCTCCCGCTAAGGTGTCTGCTGCGTGTGGCGCGCTGCAGATGGAGAAACTGACAGAAAACAGCTTCTAGGCTTTTACTGTTTTAAAGCAAAAGATGGAGCAGGCTTCCTGTTCGCAGCCATCTCCTCTCCCTCACTCTCTCAGGTGGTCTAATGCATAATTATACACAGATGATCAGCCATGAGCTCATGCACAACACTCCCATGATTTCACAACGCTGTCCAGTGAAAATCATGTTGCCGCTATGTTGTTTATGGGTGTGGAAATATTGGAATAGGCTAATAAAACGCCCCAAAAACTCTTAGAAATTATTAAAACAGGCTGATTTTCTTAATTCAGGAAAGGTTGATGTAGTGAAGGTACAGTGATGGGTTGTAAGGAACACATCCCTCATGATAATCAGCAGCTTTTGCAGTCTTAAGTTGATCCATCTAACAGGAGAGCAGATGCAGTGAGTCTTAATCCTGTCACTGTGAACAGGTTCCTGGATTTATCCTTGATAATCTTACAATAAGAGTTTAAACGTACAAAGAATCCCACAGTCTTAAATGCTGATTGTATCCTTCAGCAAGGAGAGAAAACATTGATTACATGTTTACTTTTTGACGCTGTGTCCGTATAGGTTCACCGAAAATCACAGCTCACATAACCACAGATGAGGCCAGAAAATCAGTGAGAGCAGAGGGAACAGGAAGTGGAAGTGTCTGGCAGATATATTTCACTCAGACCCAAAACACAGATAACAAGGGAGTGGTTATCAGTGGGAAGTCCAGTTTGAGACATTCCCACAATCCAGCATCTGTCAACATGAAACACAGAGTACAGGAGGTAGCCAAAGTAATGGAAACAGCTCATGATGAAAAGACTTGATTCTGATGTAACCTACAAACCTGTCTGTAGAGGTGGGTTGAATAACGATTGGCGTAGAAGTGAATCAAAACATCTGTAAATATCAGGTGCATCAGTTAAAGACTTTTTTAAAATATATGTTGTATTATGTTATTTCTATGGTTCTACTATTTCTATGGAGTATGTATTGTATAATTGCATTTGTACGTGGCATGTACACCCCAAACTAATTGTTTCTGGGCAACAAAACATCGGATTAGTGTAGAATGAATGCCACATGCTGGGTTTTCTGTGCTGGTTTTCCATACATGGGGTTGTTGGGGGATTAAGTCCTTTTTGAATTAAGTGTTAACAATATTTCCTCTATCCCCCTTTACATAGTCAACCTACAGCTGATAATTCCTTTTTTTTCTCTTCAGAAAGCTCCATTGAAATAAGTCATTCATCCTTGAGTTGTAGTCAGGATTTCAGAAGATCCATGAGTCCAATTTCTCTGATGTAGTGCACGACATATTTTGACTTGCCACCTAAAATAGCATGTGAAGATAATATTCTAATATTAGACATTCCTGTAACTGGGATTACATGTTCTTTGTTTTTCTTTGTGTTAACCAGAGTTAGATTTGGTTACATCAGAGCTATGGAATATTAAATCATCCATCTTTGCTCAACACATCTGAGCCTATCTAACCCAATATGATAGTCTACATGCTTTCTGCAAAGCCTTTTCTGGACTCTACACAACTCTGTCTCCTACAATGTATGTCCTGTAGCACGCTTATTAGTTATCTTTAATTCACATTACAGTATTGTCTATCTACCTTGAATGTTTGCATTTTGAAACTAGAACTAAAATCACTCTCAATTTGCATATTTGAGATGGTAGATCTGACTGTGTACATGCATGTGGCTCATATCTAGACCAACAGGGGTTACTCTGAATTAAATTTGGGAGCATTAAAAAAAGTGAAACGTTGCTGAAAAGATTGTCTCTACTTATGTCAATGGTTTTCATATCAGGAATAATAAGACGCAAAAGCTTGTATGCATGTATCAAACTTGTAAGCAACATGTTGAAATAACTGATTTCACTACCTTTTTAACCCTGTTGTTCGTTGCTCATATGCTCACACCTTTTAAAGCATGTAGCACTGATAAGTTAACACTAGTGTGTGTTCTTACACTAAGTCCACAGCAGCAGATTCATCTCAGTCTACAGTTGAATATTAGCCCGGAGCCATATCAGCTCTGTGAGTGAAGTCGTTATTTTTGCATAATAAACTGTCACTGAGAAATCCCCACACATTCACTGTAGCCAATTTATAGTGCAGACCTTTGCAAAGAAAAACCTGAACACTGTGGCAGTGATTTAGTGAGTCCAGACTAGCATTTATTTAAATAATGTAGATTTTACAGATGAGTACTTTTTAGACTTCATTTAAGAGAACTGGTCAGTAAATATAAAAACTATTAACAATTATGAACTGGTCGACTGTGACAGAAACATTTCCGATATCTGCTTCTGAAAACTTCAATTTGCAGGAAAAATGTCAGAAAAGTTTTGAGGCTCAAATATCCGATCATCTGCAGGAACCTGCTCAGAAACATCACAGTTATAAGAACACAACGTTCTCATAATGATGATGATTCCAGGCTTCAGGCTGTCATAGAAACTGATCCAGTCTGCCTCCAGTGCAGCTATTTACAGAATATCATACAAGAGAAAATAAATATGACTCCATTAAGAACATGAAAATGTCCAGGCTTTCATATCACCACTGTCCTCAGAACACCATTTATCTCCAGAGGAGTTGGCTTGTCTTTGTGACACTTCATTGAAAGGTGGAGCAAAAAAAAAAGAGAGGAGATGAGAGATGTCTTTTCTCATATTTTAGGGGTTTATCAGCAGGGATGCATATTTTTGTTGAAATTCCATGAAAAAGTGCATTCTGCATAATGTGGCCTTCAAATGCCCAAGTATGCTTCCGAAATAACTATCTCAGCCTAACCTTAACCAAAGTGCTCCCGTTACCCAAATCCAAACACGTGACTCTAAACTCTGGACTCTGGTGTCAAAGTACGCTGCTGTTTGGACACTCACCATGCACCTCTACCACCTCCCTGTAACGCTGCTGCTGTGATAAATGTGACATTTAATTCACTCAAACGTTGCTGTGAACACCATCCAAGTTGTGATTATATTTGTGAGCACAACATAATTGGGAGAGAAATTTATTGTAGTGATATATAAATGAATAATAAACTTATCTTGGCTCCAATCCTAATCGTCATCTTGGCAGTCTTGCCTCTGCTGGCTCCCCACTAATCTAAAACTTGGCAAAGACGTGGATAGTGGGTGGAGCTGAATGGGCTGAATAAAGTCTGGTTACTCAAACAAGACACCTGTGATGGCACCTACCTGTCACTCAAAGCGGACATTCCCTTAATTCTGTATAACTTTAAACCTTAATATAATTTGAACAGGTGGGTTCTATACAAATTCACCCTCAGTACAGTTGTCATGAACAGAGAAATTAGCTATAGAGACCAAAACAGTTTTCTGTACCAGGCTGTAAACATGTTTATTTCTGCTGTTTGACATTACAACATGGGGGCTTATGGAGACTGACTTGTTCTGCAGCCAGCCTCAAGTGGCCGTTTGAGGAACGGCAGTTTTTGGCACTTTTTTTTTCAGCCATGTAGGTTGCCACTTGAGGAAAGCAAATATGTTGTCAGTCAATATTTTACTGATAACTGATGAGTATATTTTTCATGGTATATTGATGAAAATTGTACTTGGAGTCATGGATGTAAACTGATCTCTGTCTCAGTGGTGTGAGCTTAAAAAACACTTTATATAAAACAAAATCTGCCAGTGTTGTTTTAAAATAAGTTGAGTTGTTTCAAGAATTTGCTGAGTCATTGTGTTGAAAACTTCAATAGAAACAACTTCTTTAAATTATATCTTTTTCCAGACTCTTGCTCATGGACACTTCAGCAGGGTGGACTCTTTGGGTTAATAGAGAATCGAGTTGCCAGTTGTGCTTGCAGTAAAGTCTCTTTAACCACTAAGGCTTCCCTTCATTCTCTAACCACAGTCGTACTGACTGAAAGTGAACTGCACTGTGCCCTTCAGTTAGCACCTGACCACAGGGCAGTCTGAGAATAGACATGGTCTCCTCAGGACGGAGATGAAGGCTGGTGGTGGACTTGGCTGTCACCAGAGGTTATGGAAGAGAAGAGAAGGTCACTGACTGCAAGTCTGTGCCCAGTAGCAGCATCTCATTACATCGCTCAATGTTCACAGTGGAAAACTCCACTTTACTCCATGTTCCTGACAGAGCAGAGACATGTCGGCAGGAAAACCAAAATATCCTAAATCAGAGCTGCAGAGCGGGGAAGTAACCTGCACCTGAAGTATTTCTCTTTTTCCTCCACGGGAAAGTGTTTTTCAGCCCACAAATTTAAAAGTCCAATCATTATAATTACTCTAAAACATCATCATCTAAATTGGATTTTATGATTTTTATGCACGTTCCTCAAATTTAAAACTTATTTCTCTGTGTTAGACAAACAATTTGTTGACTGAAAATGTTTTCTTTTCTCAATAAGAGTTTTCAACTAATCAGAAAATACCAAAGAGAAGAGCAGTGGAGAATCCCAGAAATCAGTGTGTGCAGACCGGCTACCAAAGAAAATGAGTACATTTGTTCATATATATCCCTTTCTGCATGAGCCCCGTTGTTGTTAGAATACACCTATGTTCTGTTCATAATCACACCTCCAATACAGAACTTGTACTTACTGTAGGACTGTATGTATTTAAATGACTCTCATCTCACTCATCATGAAGCACACTCAGCCTGTGAAAATCATTATCCTCTGTAGCTCTGGAGGAGTCACAAAATAAGCCTCATGATGTCATAGGGATGTCATCAGAGTAGTGTTGCCTTGGCCTTGGAGACGACAGATTTCTAACAGAAAGTCTGCCTTCTAACTGAAATTTGAGTAACATTTTCACAGTCTGAGAGAGGGTGTATTTCTAACTGTTAACATCACAAATCACCTTAGACTATTACGCTATCCAAGTACCCCCAATATGATGTCAAAATACAGCAACGTAGGCTGACCCTACTCAGCTATGGACAGTTTACACACGAGACAGATATATTCTTAATGAGATTTTTATTGTTGACTGTTGTTGAATCCTGAATGGAACCAGAGCTAATTTGGTAGAAAAGATCTACTCCTGATCCAGATGTTTTTGAATCATTTAACCTCTGCTTACTATCCCTCTGAGCTAATCATAGATTTAAGCACGTGCATGAACGAGACTATGTAGCTGATAATGAAACTAAATATTTTCATAAGTACAAAACTCAATTTTAAACTACATTCCGGTGATCTTGTAGTTTATTTTCACTCCAAATGTTGTTGTATAATGATGGTATGTTTTTAAAATTAATTTATTTAATTTAAAACAAAACATTTCCTCCAAGTACCACTACAGGGAGATCACATATCATCAATGGTACACATACCATAGGTTGAAAGCCAGTGGTCCAGTAAATGAGGATTTCAAGCTGTATTATGGGAGATGTAGGATTCAGTGTTTTGAAAAAACTAAAGATATGTCAGCCTGTATTGCATCAGTTTTGACTATTATTTTATTATTCTGTCTCTGTTGACTTCATGGAGGTGTAAATACTACATCACTGGAGAACCTCCTCAGAGTGCAAAGGTTTTTTCCACAGCTCAGAGTTCACGGCTCCAAACCATCCAAGGCAGAAATCAGAGCTTTCCACCAGCAGCACACTTTGATTCTCAGCTGCACCTTCATTACTGTTGATGAAGCAGGTTGTTCCACTGGACCAAAGAACAGCGTGTTCTTGACCTTTTTTCTGGAAATTTCCCATTGTCTTTCCTGACAACACGGTGTGAATGCTATGACAGCACGTCTTCAGGTTTTTGCAGCAGGTTGATGAAAGGTGGCAAAGTCAACGGAGAGACGGAGGGAGGTGAGGAAGACTGAGAAAGGCAGAAAGTGAGGGATCGAAGCAGACAGCAGGAGAGGCAGCGCGAGGCGAGGAGCAAAAGACCGTGTGAGACGGAGTTTTCTTGGCAGAGCTCCCTGAAGCGCTGCACATTCCCGCAAGATTAACTGAAGCTGTTTCTGTTTTTTTTTTTGTTTTTTTTTTTCAGTCTGAATTACCTCCAGATTATAGAGAAACAGCTGTTCACCCACTTCCCCCGGACTCGGCCCGTATGATTATGCATCGAGTGACAACCAAGACAAACATTCAGTTCTAACTCGAGCTGCCTTCATGCCTTTTTGACGTTCTTTTCCCATTTCACAAACTGTCACTCATTTGCATAATGATTAATAAAACAAATCAGACATGACAATTACAACGACAAAGAAATATTTATTAAATCTTTTTTTTTTTTTTTTTTTTTTTGTTAGTCATAGCTGCTCCAACACGTGTATTTACAAAGAAATTGCCTTTTTTGTAGAAAATTCTAGTGCGGGATCAAGCAGGAAACAGACATTAGAATAGTTTAGATGAGCACAGGATAGGATGGGATTCATATAGGCACAAGGTACAGTTACAACAATGTTAAAAAATGTGCAGTTTTGTGGCACATCCATGTAGTTTTGGGGAAAATAAGCACAGTTGTGGCTAAAGTAACAAAAACCTTCCCAATGCTAGATTAGCTGACAAAAGCACACATCCTTTCTCCTGTAAGATACAGAGGATGGAGAACAAACCAGGGACACAGTGGTGTTAGCTTCAAGCTACATGATACCAAAATCAGGTGAAGAAGAAGTCCATAGAACATAACACCTGCCCTTCTTCTAGCACAGTTGGCTCAATGCGACATGAAACATCAAAATTCGAGTTGCAAAGCAGATTTTCTCCTGCTGTCACAAACAAACACATTGAGCTTCTACACCAATAAAAGTCAAATCGCTCCTCCTGAATCCTGCAACACCGTCGTCTTAACAGCAGCTTGGCTCGGAAACATCTGGAGGTGAAGATTAGCAAAAGACCACAAACGGAAACAAAGAACATCCTGCACCTTAAAGACACTTTTGATGCAACGGTACAATGAACAAGAGCGGTTTCTGGGGGGGAAAAAAAGAGGAAAAACAGATATTTTAGCTCTTCCATCTGTTCTTTCTTCAGGCCCTTTGATTCATGATTGTAACCCGACCGCGCTGCATGTTTGCACACACATATTTAGGCTACAGATAGTGGGTGCAGAGTGGATTCTGTATTTATTTTTTGTTTCATATAAAAGACATATAAAATGAAAAGAAATATATATATTTTTTTAATGTATCAAACGGTGAATTTGTTTTCTTGCTAAGAACATTAATGTGTCAGTCCTTCAAAAGAGGTGTGGACAAAAGAGAAAGTATCTAACACTGTATGTTACAACGGACTCGTTGTTGGATACACAGTATCCACAAAACTGATTGGTTTTCCTCATCGTGGCGTGGCTAGAGGTAATGATTACAGTGACCGTGGACTGTTAATGATGCCTGAACTCAAGTGGCTGGAGGCTGGTGGTGTGATGAGGGAAAAGATTTATAAAGTAGTCATTTGTGTTGTCAAATTAAAACTGACTCCCCAAAACTAATCAAGATGATGAATAAACTGATTCGCTCCCAAAATGGAATAATTCTGACCCTCAAAATACTTATTCATGTTTATTTGCTTCAATAAATAATTCCTCCACTTAAATTATGAACTTGTGGACCAAAATGTATGTCGTCATGCTACACTGTGTTACGTTACAGCCTTCAGTTCTTTTCAAAGTAACCTGAGATTATGTAATAAGAACTGCGTGAGTATTGAGTGAATCAGAAAAAAGTTGTAATATTTAGAAAAACACCACACATTTTTGTTGTTTGTGTTATTACTTTCTCTTATAAAATTACAATTTTATTATTGTAATCTCTTTTTTCCTCATGAAATGACAAGTTTGTTTCCAGTTCCTGTAAAACTTCTTTTGATCGATTGTGACTTTCTTTTGTGTGTAAATTTAAGACATTATTCTCATCTTGGTTTTATTCTTGTATCATTATCATTCTTATAACTGTGTTTATGATTCTTGTTCTTGTTTTAACTTTAGTTCTCTCTGCCTGACTAATTACTAATTACTAATACTACTTTGTTTAATTCACTTTATTCCCACAATTAGGATTCTAATTATGACTTGTATCTCAAAATGACAATTTAAATGTCTCAGAGTGGCCCTGATACTGTGTCATGTGCCAGCGAGCAGACAGTACTGCTGTTTTTCAGTGGTAAATCTAGCAGGACTATGGTAAGTGTATCAGTGCTGCTGAGAATGGTGGGTGGAAAAGGGGACTGGGCAAACATCTGTATTTTTATATTGTCATATTGTCACAACTAGAGATTGTCGATATACGGTTCGGTCTCCCTCCTTTTTTGCATTTATATCCATTCACAAGTGACTTTCATTCTTTAAAGGTCCGAGCCGGTCTGGCAAAAATGGACCAGGCGCTGCCAAAGGTTAGCAGAACGTGCAAAAGAAATCATGGACCTAGTGAAAACACTATTAAAATGCTGTCGGCTTGTTGCTGGCAGCCACAACGCAACCGGATGCTATGAACGTTGATGGGCAGAGCAAAGATTTGGTGAGCAGGCATATGGAGAATGGAGGTGCAAGATTTTCTCAGATGACACAGAGCACTTGTCAGGGATGGCAGATGGAGAAAGGGATCTCAAACAGGGTGCTTTGACTTAAGGAGCACAGTCACTTGTGCCGATTAACAGAAATGATCATCATCATCATCACCAGGTGCAGACATGCCACTCCACCAGAAACAAACTCACAGTAAAGTGAAGATTTGAGATTCTGTTTTCTTACTACAGGCAGGAAAACAGCAATTTGCTGAACCTGGTTCATTACATCTCTCCTTCCTTTATATAAGTTATCTTCTCTGTACACTGTTCAATTAAAGAAATTCAAATCTAAAAAATGTAGTTCCTCAATATCTGCCATTGTCTCTTCAATTGTCAATAGTCAACATTTGGATTTGCATGCCTAGTGGAGAAGATATGTTTACCACATGTTCCTGCTTTAAAACACGACTATTGATCTCAGCAGGACCTCTACAAAGCTTCACATCTTGCTCTCCTTCTCTTTCCCCTCTCAGGTCCAGCGGTGGTAGAGTTTCAGCTCGCCCCGAGAGAACAGGACACCTCGCTCTGTTTATTCCATCACTCCGGGTGGTCGATTTTTCATTCCAGAAATAACTGGTACGAGGGTGCCCCCGGTGTATTTTCTGTACAGATGCCACTTTACACGACATCAAAGAGGGCAACTGAATCACGCACAACCCTTTTTCCCACCCACCCCAACACACACACACTGCTACCACCTGCTCTTAAACTCAGTCACTGAAACATCTTTAGCCACAGAAAACTTGCTGCTTTATTCGAGGAAGAGTGACCCTCCTCGATTTAAAAACAAAACAAACAAAAAAAAAAACATCATTTTTTTAAACCTCATGTTAGGCATGGACACATCCCTGAACTTTGTAGGAAATTCGCCTCTATATACAATAGTCGTGTTATGACAGTGATTCACAAAAGCAATAGTGTAATAGTAAAACTACATTTGTGACATTTTTTTAATGACAAATTCAAAACACAAATATTCTACGATTTCTACACCCTGATAGCACATCAGACTTTTTTTTTTTTTTTACTTTTCTTCTTGGACTTTGTTAAAAACAATTAAAAAACCCACCATCAGCGATCAATCAAAGCAGACACATGAACTGTACTCAGTGTTTTTGTATGATTGTATCAAATAAACTGTGTGTAATATGAACTAACTTAATGGGTAAGTGTTTTTTATTGCCTTTCTACTGTACTTACAGACTAAACCAGAACAGAAAAAAGCACGAGGACTTCACAATAAATAGGAAAATACATTTTGCCTGGCAAAATACCATATCGACTTCTACGCTCCGTTCAAATATTTTACTGTACACCCGTGTTGGCTGCTACAATTGAATTACGTGATTTATTAAAAAACAAATACATTAATCGATCATTAAATCGCCCCTATCCGAACACTAAAAGATGAGTGCTTCTTTAAATTTTCTTTTTTTTTCTTTTTTTTAACTCTCAACAAAGGGTCCTCCACAGACGATGCATCCGACTCCGTTCTTAACCTGAGAGGAAGGTTAAGTCATCAAAGGCCCCGCCCCCTACCCTCATGCCCTTGGCAACAGTCTCCTAGCAACAACATCTGTCTTCTTTTCTTTTCCGTGGTCCTCCCGGATCTTCTTCGAAATCTCTTCCTCTTTTTGACGTAAGATTTCATCGTGTTAAATGTCGGGGGGGGGTTACGTGACGTTTTCCTGAACTCAAAAAAATGTTAAGTCTGTAAACTTTTGAGGGATCCTGCTGTGCTTCTTTGCCGTTCAAGCTAAAGAGGGTACTGATTGTGTTTTCGTGTTGTGTGTGTGTGTGTGTGTGTGTGTATGTGTATGTTTAAAAGCATGTATGTGTGCTTGTCTTTTACACAAAGAAATGTTTAATATCTGCATACTGTGAATGATAGCGAGGCGAACAGGTCACCTATGCCATCAGCACCCACCAGAAAGTCAAGAATCACACTAGTTGGCAAGTCAAAAAACAGCGAAGGCTTCAGTGTTGAAGTCCCCTTCCTCTCTCTTTTCGCTGAGAGAGATTGTCAGTGTTTTTTAATTTTTTTTCAAAAGTGCTCCTTGAGGGGAGGGGTTGCAGGGTAGGGCGGCCTGTGGTCCATTCAGGACAGTCCATTCCTGGGGGATTCCTCAGACTGGGCGCTATAAAGACAAGATGGCAGCCAAGAGGATGAGGGCAGAGCTGAGCAGGAGGACTGAAGTCTGGCACCGACCGACGGAGTTCACATCCCTTCGAGCTGGTTCTGGTGACTCGGGACCAATGCCGTCTGAAGGGAAAGAGATGAGAATAATTATTCACATGCAAATTAACTTAAATATTAGAAATGAGGTGGTGCTTTTGTTTTCTCTCTGACAATATGATGAGGACAGGACTGTCCACAGAGAGACATGCAAACATAATGTATACAACAAGGCTGTATTACCAACAAGGTAAAAGTGGTGACTGCCCTCAGGCCCCAGACTTTCAAATTAATCTTGTGTCAGTTGGTTTGTGGTAAATTAAATTACTGCAAATTAGCTGCAGCATATGCACCACTGAAGCAGAGCATCAACTGAAATGAAAAGAACCTTAAAGAGCAACTTAGCACTTATTAGCACGCCCCCCTTCACATATTCCTGGCCCCTGCGTCAAAAAGTACATAGTGCTTATTCCTCAATAAAATTTAAGTTAAAGGAACAGTTAAACATTTTGAAAAATATACATATCCTCTCTGTTGAATCTCAAGCTATACCTCAGTAGATGTCTAGCTTGACATTTAGCAGAAAGACTGGAAAAAGCAAGAGTTATGTCCAAGGCTATTTCTTGGCTGGTCACAGTGACTTCTCATAAAAAACACAACTTTTTATAGAGATTTAAAAAGAACATGAACAGTCATTTAATGGTGCAGATAGATGGATTATTGAACCCTCAGACAGAACAAGGCTAGCTGTTTCCAGTCTTTATGCTAAGCTACACTACCCATCTCATGGCCGTAGCTACATATTCAGCAAGCAAGCGTCGGAATGACCTCAACCTTCTTATATTAAGTGTTTTAATTACCGCGGATATGAGGGTCAGTAAAGGCCCACAGCTAATGTATGACCCAGGCTCCCATGGCATGTTAATATAATAATGTTAATATGGCCATGACGTCCTGCTAACTGTATGCAAAAACAAAAGCCAAGTAGATACAGAAATACAAATGTTTTTTTTCCCACTATGAACACACTAAATATGTCAAATTTAATTTATTAAGTAAAACTGACAGTTCATGACATTTTATCTCTGCAACAAGTGAGAGAAAAACAAATGTCATTTCATTCTTAAATTCTCCTTAATAGATGTTCATGAACAGCGATGCACAAAGTGAAAGAAAACTCTAAAGGAAATGAAAAGAAAGAAAAATTATCAGCAGACGAAGAAGTTACAGAAAGTCTAAATTCTGACACACAAACATGAACATGTTTATTCCCACTAACCTCTGGGTTCTAGGGAGTTGTGACTGTTGTCGTCAAAATCGACCCCTTCCTGCACGCTCCCAGAGTTTTTCACACAATTGTCTGAAAAACAAAGAAGAGAGAGGATATGTGAAGATTAGAAAACTCAAACGTCACTCATGCACAGCGCGATCATGTGCTGCTGCAAAACAGAATGGAAAACTGGGCAGAGTAGACAAACAACCGTGACTCACTTTGAGGCCTGACGAAGACTTTGAGTCGAAGGCAGCTTCGTCTTCCCTTGTCGTCAGTGATGGAGGCTGTGGAAACATCATGCACAGTTAAGAACAAAACCCATTACATGCGTTGCCTCCATTTTTCCATTTCAAAATACCTCCCTTGATCTAATCTAGGGCTGCATGGTTATGGTTTAAAAGGGCAGTCGTCATATTTCGCTCAATAATGAGATCATGATGAGTCATCCAATCTTCAGAAACAAAACAGTTTTGTTTGAACAAATTAAATCAGAACATTTTATTTTGACAAAACTACCTTAACTTCTATATTGTGCTTTGTAAACATAAAGGAACTGGCTTTGAACCAAACGAGAGTTAAGATTCTATATGTTTTGTGTAATTTCACAGTCTAGTCAAAGTTTACTTGGCTGAAAACGACTCACAGAGATGGTTAGATCACAAATGGTTTAACTGAGCACTCAGACTTCACTCGTGGGTATGTTGTGTCAAACTGGACTGAAATAGTCCCAATATGACCCCAAAAAAGGTGCTGCTTGTAGCTGCTTGTATTCAACATTTAACATTTGAGAACTTGGGCTTTCTTTTGTTACATACAATAAAAGTGATTATATTTCACAAGGTAAGGTATCAAAAAATTGTTTTTTGGTCTCAATACTGAAATTTAGAAGTCGTGTTGGCATGAGTTCCAAATAAATGACACCCAGCCCTACCAAGACATACGCAACCTCCAAAATATCTTGAGAGATTTGTACCAATTAATAATCCAGTTTCACAAGTATTGTTAATCCAGCATGTAATCTGATTGTGTTATTACTGAATACTGACCACGGATCACGCCTGGTAATGACTCCACTTGACAGAGTGTTGGGCAAGATGGTTTTTAATTCGATAGTGGAAGACAACAGTATCAGGGACACTTCACCTCAAATACTTAATCTTCTGAAGTCTGTCCCTGGTTCCTGCTTCCTGTTTAACTATATAATATATATAGTTAAACAGTATATAATATATAATGTACTACAAGTTTTCTGCCTGTTGAAAGGTAGTTTTTCCTTGCCACTGTCACCAAGTGCTTGTTCCTGGTAGGAATTGTTGGGTCTCTGTAGATAATATTATAAAGAGTGCAGTCTAGTCCTGCTCTATATGGAAAGTGTCATGAGATAACTTTTGCTATGATTTGGTGCTATATAAATAAACTTTATTTGAATTGAACTACATGGCTACATGTTGGACTGATCATAGTCTCACATCTCTAAACCAAGTCACAGCAAGACCTCTGATGAAGTGACTTCTCTATGATCACCTAATCTGCATCTTAAAAGGACAAAATATTGTAGTCTGATCCCAGCATCCAACGTTTTGTGATCCTAGTTCTTCAAACCCGCTCCACATTTTCCATTCACAGCTTCACCTGAGACCTCTTCACTCTTAAATCTACCTTCATTCATGAACAGTGGCTAAGCAGCCAAAACGAATAATCTCTGTCAAACTCGATAGTTTCTTCATCAGAGGTACTCAACACATTGTATCTCCCTTGAATACAGTCTGAAAAGCTTCGTCTCACCTTCTGAACTCCCCTCTCATCCTGATGTGACATGCTCCATATTTTATGATATGAAACAACTCAATGTCACCCTCATATTTCCAAGTCTAATATGGCCAGGGGCAGTCATTTCTGCAGATGTGTGTCGTGCTGTTATGCTCACCTACAAAATCTCATTTCCTCTGTTTCCTGATTGTGAAGGGGAATCATTAAAAACTTTTTTTTTGCGGGGGTTGCTGTGATTGTTTTGCAGAGCAACCAAAACTAATTAGTTTTCAAGTAGTGCTGGGGACCAAGTAGCTAATAGAGCACTGAGGGTGTCTCCAGCTGTGACGAATGACTTCAACTTCTGTCTGCACTTTTGTCATGAGTATTTTTGTTTTGTCTGGCCATATGTTCATCCAAAAAACAGATTTTGTCTTTTCTTTGGACTTTGTCTAATGGGACTCAATACGCTGACCTGTGTCATTTCCTGCTGGCTTGCAAGTCTTTCAAACACACACGTACACAACCCTTGAGTGTGTTTGATATTCGTGACTGTGTGCTGGGTATGTATGCATGCATGTCTGTGGTTTCCCGAGTATGTGCATCTGTGCGCAGACGTGTCCATAGTTTGTCCACAGACACTCTTCTATCCTTTCACCCAGACGCTCCCTGTGATGGATTCTAGCCCAGCGGTGAATTCCTGATAAAAGTAAACCATGTCAGTGTTTCCACTGTCGCCGGTGACTCTGGCTCTTATTTCAAAAGGCACTTTATCAGACACCGTGTGGGAGAGTGTGAGAGGAGATAAAAATCATCTTTAAAACTTCACCATGAGAGGAATACTGAAGCTGAAGGAGCAGAGGAAGGAAATAAACGAGAGAGGAACGGTGTCAATCATGCTGCTTCTGTCTGTGTCAGCGGGTATCGAGTAACTTACCTCACACCCTCAGTCTCAGTTTCTGTCTCTGGACTGGAGCGGCCAAAGCCCTGTCTTTCTCTTTCTTTATGCCTCTCATGCTCCTTCAGTCTCTGTTTCCTCGGCTGTCGTTATCTCTCTCTACTTTGTTTGACTCCTATAAAAAGTGCACTCCTGCACTCCCGCAGGAACGTCTCGACAGACATAAATTATAGGACAGAAGAAAGAAACCATTGTCCCGAGCTCCCATCTAGGACGTTTTATTAATCCTGTGAAATCTTTCAGATTCAGGGCAGAAAATTACAATTATTTTGGTCATCAAATAATCTATTTATTATTCCATGATTCAATTGTTAATTGCTGAGGATACAAAATGTCAGAAAGTAGAAAAAATGTCCAAGGTAATGTACTTAAATTAATTATTATGCCCGATCAATGGTCCATGAGACAAAAACTATTAAATATACAATGAAAAAAATAGCAATTTCTCATGTTTCAGTGTGGAACTTGTAAATGTTAGGAATATTGATCTGATAAATGTATTTCTTGTTGATCAGTTGATCATTTTAGCATTAATCCAGATCAATTTGTAATATTAGTTTTTCTGTCAGTAAAAAAAAAATAAATAAATAAAAGTAAAAATCTAGACTAAAAAAGTCCCTAAACACCTAGTGATTAAATCAGTGAGCAAGATATATTAAACCACAGGTAACCATAGCAACAATACATATGCCTCACACTACACTGCAATTAACTCACAGCTGAAACAGACGCGGTTTAAACTGCTAAGCTGTTTTAGATGGCAGCATGTTTAAATGTTGCTCCTAAACAGACAGAGTCATCTCTGGAACTTTGGTAAAAGATCAGCGCTGTGTGTACAATCCTGCTTTGCATAATTAAATTATAATCTACAAAAGCAGAACCGTAGGTGCAGATTCCATAGAGCACCACGCAGCAAACATGTTGACCGATCAGCAGTGGACATCCACAAAAAATAAATACAAGCAGCGTTCCGCAAAAAGAAGCACGTGACAGTAGCTGTTTTTGGTAGAAAGGTCAAACTAAAAGTACAAAACCACCTTAAAAATGTAACAAAAACACGGCTGCTCTTGTTTTCCTTTGGTAAGCGATGTTGGTATGAGCTGGATAATGCACCCTGAGGTGTCATTTATCAGGAGACCATGTCATACATCATCTCATATGTGTTACGGACAACTTAATACTGCTTTGATGTGGTTTTGAATGTGGAGACTGACAGAAGTATATGTTCTTTAATGTGTTTTCAGTACGTTTGGCCACTGTTTTGGTACAGGGTCATTATACATTTCACATATTTAGGATTGTCAGGTGACCTCTCTGAGGATCTGACAATAATCCTTCATTCTCCAAACTGTTTTCTTTTCTGTTAAAAAAATGTCCCAGTTGCAGCTGTGAATCTTTTTTTCTCACTCTCATTCTTTCATCTCACTTCCTCACCCTCTTTTCTATCCCATACCATCATCCCTTCACAGAATCCAACACACACACACACACACACACACACACACACACACACACACACACACACAATTACCCAACTGTCTCTCTCCCTCTCTCTCTCATGTCTGCCACTGAGGTCAGAGTCTGGGTTTTCTATCCTCGAGCAACACAGCCGTGCTTCACCATGACTGTAACTTCAGCTCTGCCTGCAACTCTAAACCCAGAGTTACTCGGGTCATTCGGCTGCTGCCTCACCATGACAACGGGGACAACGGTAAATAATCACCTGGTCACACGCTCAGGCACATGCTTACACGTTTAGTCATGTGCTGCGGGACGCGTGATTGTCGCGATCGCACATTCGGGACTGGAAACGCACATCACAGATCACTGAACAGGCTGGGCTGCCGTATAAGGCTAGGCTTCGGTGTGACTGTGAGGTGAATTAGACAGATCCTGATATAAATACTGTGGGATCAGGTGTTTTTCTTGTGATGATCGGTTTATCTTGGGGAACAAAGCCTTTTGTCTTTGCTACAGCCGCCAGAAGCTAAAGGGAAACTGTCGGGGTGCTGTGCTGGTGGGGTTCATGTCATTATCGATGTAGATCTGCTCTGGCTGTACAGAACGGGACCCGGGCGTTTGAAGCGTGAGGGCTTTACAGGGAGACAGTCATCTCTCTCACACAGGGAGAGCCAGACTCTCAACTGTCTCCTCTGAAAATTGGATTTCTATCCCCTGAGATTAGGATCAGGCTTTCCCCGCTCCACTGAGGCTCTATTAGAAAAACATGCCGCCCTCTGAGGCCACGAGAAGCTCGCAGCGCAGACCTCGCTGTCATCTCGGTGACCTTTGACCCTCTAGGACCAGCCGCAATACTGATCCCACACCAGGGCAGCTTTTCCTCCGGGTGTTTGTCTGCCTGCCAGACGGGCATGCCCTTAGCCCCCAAATGCAGGTGTCATCCATTTGACGTGGCCCACCCCCCACTCCCACCCTGCCTGGGGCGAATGACGATCACCAGAGAGGAGGACAAAGGAGTGCCTGTCTTCAGTGAGACAAGAAGACATGAACCCCTCTTCAATGTGTCATTTACATTGCCACTTAACAGATTCCCAAACCATATTATATGTACCACACTGGTATTACCTATCAGCTATTGTTAGGCTTTGTTAGAGCAAGACAAAGTCAACATGCAATATGACACTGATACCAGCAGCTGATAAAACATAGTTTACTGTAATGCAAGCAGCATTTCTGGATGATGGTGCTGGGAAAAAAAACAAGGATCCAACTGGAAAAATGTGTTTTTCATGTGTCACACCAATACTCATTCACTGGGTGAATAAATGATGATTTACTGTAAGTATTCAATTTAAAAAAAAAAATGAAGAAAGCAAAATAAATAAATACATAAAATAACCCTTTTCTGCAAAAATGGAGGCTCAAAAAGTCAGTCAGCTCACACAGTCTCTACAAAAAAAGAAAAACAGGACTGACAGTTGGATTACCTCGAGGCCTGCATGGACATGAAAGATCAAGATGATTTTTAATGCAGTTGCTTATCTTTTGTACTTGTTCTTTGATTTAAAAAAAAAAAAAAAAAAAAAAAAAAATGTCAGGGCTACAGGCCTGCGGACAGAAAAACTTTTTTCGGTACAAAAAATTCAGTTACCAAACCTAAAATTCTGTTGGAGCACTACTAACAGCGAGCTAAAGCACAGAAATATTCAACAATTAAACCTGCACTAGAAAATATTGCCATGTTAACAATATATCATATCACTTACATTGTTTAATGTGAAAGGGGTCGCTCATGATGGGGATCATAAAAGAACTATGATCTACTGTGCAGTCCTCCTCAGCACTGTGGTGCATTTTAGCCTCTTTTAGCAAACAGTTTTGTTTTTTTTCAGCCCACAAGTTCACTGTTTTGGTTCACTCGTATCAACCTCGTTCTTAGTCGCAGGAGGCAGCTGTTTTCAATATAAAGCTTTGAAAAACCCATTGAACACTACATGCCAGCACCAAACAGCAAACAAAGTTAACAACTAGCTAACGCAGGCATGGGCAACCTGTTCCACAAAGGGCCGGTGTAGCAGCAGGTTTTTGTTCCAACCAACCAAGAGCACACAGTTTGACCAATCAACTCTCTGAAGACTGAGACAAGTTGATTAAATGAGTCAAGTCTGGTGTGCTGCTGCTTGGTTGGAAAGAAAACCTGCAGCCAAGCCGGCCCTTTGTGGAACAGGTTGCCCATGCCTGAGCTAACGTGTGGTAGCATTTAGCAGTTAGAAGTTTACCTCTGGAGTTAGTATAAGTAAATATGTTGCTGATATTCATCACATGGCCAAAAACACTGCTGTAAATGAAAGCAAATGTTTCTCTATGTCTGCTGGATGTGTACATACTTTGCTAACAAAGGAATGTAATAGGATAATGTGTCAACGCTGCATTTTTCACTTCTGCAGGTGGCCAAAAAATTAGGTAATGCTGCTTTAAATCACTTCACGAGTTTGGAATTGTGTTAGATAAATTCAGCATCTGTGTTGTGTTGTTCGCAATTGTACGATGAAGTGCCTGAATTTGCTTCAGGATCTGACTGGCTTTTCGTCCATAGGAACTGAGGCTCATGGGTATTGTAGTATATAGAGTCATTCATCACACCAAGACAGGTGAATCAAACACTCATCATTCAAATACGAATTTACTGGCGTATATAATTTCAGACTCTTTCCGTCTACACGACTCTATACAATGGAAGGACAAATATCAGTATTATGTGAGATGTTCTGACTATGAGGCTTTGGTATTTTGCTGGAGGTGTCTCTGCCCTTTGTTATTTTATACCGTGCTCAGATCCCATGTTCTCAGAAGAGAAAAAAAGTGTCTTTAGTGAACAAGGATCTAATGGATGAGTCATGAATCTGAGTCAGCCAGAGATAGTCCATATGGCCTGAAACTGCTCGAAGCCATATGGACTATCTCTCTGCCTTTCTCTCTCTCTCTGGATGATCAATCATCATCAGATTCTACAAGAACATCGTCTTCACTCAGTTTCTCATCAACCAGAGCCAACAGAAAAATGAAGCAGAATTAGGCAATCTATGATTTTTCTTATCGACATCCAAGGAATTGCAACAACATCAACAATTCTCTGGCACTGCTAACAGTAGACCACAATTTTCCCCAAACAATACAGCCACATTAATGCAACGGAGTCGAGTAGACTAGCCAACAGACACCAAATCCAAATCCAACAAACACTTAGTGAAGGGTAATACATCATAATACAAAAGACTGCCACACAAATGCAGATTTACATGTGGTTCAATTTGCATGAGGACATTCTTGATGATGCTGGGATCCCAGATGTTCGCTTGTAGCACCGTTCAAGATCAGAAACAGACGAAAGTGTTGAAAGACGTCAGCAGAACAAATCCTCCAGTGACTGATGTTGTACTGAACTACTTCATTATAAAACATCTTCCTTGTGATCTCTACTGATCTTTATTACGAACACACAGAACTCCATTTTAGCTTCTAGTGGAGATTTCAAAGACACAACATGTGTCAGGATGGAATTTAAGGAGAGAAATCGTTAAATCAGGACCAGCTAACAGAAAACAAATCCTGATTTACATTTCAATAGAAAACATTGTTTTTTTTATCTGAGATTGGCTAGATGAGCCAAACTCTGTTTGTCTTTTGTATTCATAGTTTCAGGCAGCTTTCCGAAACACCTGCTCTGGTTCTGGAGGCAAGGCTGAAATGCTGCACCAACATTGCACAAATATGGAGAAAACACTCTCCATACTCGCCCTTCCCTGTCAACAGTGTCCTTGGATTTCATATCTTCATTATGCACTTGTTGCAATGCCAAGATTGTGCTTTGTTTTCACTGACATCTAGTATGGGTTTCTGTAAACTATGAAATTCTTCAGGCCGATGTCAGCTAAATACCAAAAATCTACCATGGAGCACACTATATCTCAGTTAGTCTCTCTATCTGCCCCAGCAGGGCACTGACTTCCTTTACGAAAACATGACTTCCTGGCTGTTTGTTTTCCCGTGTCTTCTCACAAGGAGGAGAAAACTGAGCTCAGCCAGTCGGCAACAAAAGACAAGAACTCAACAGTAGAGTTATGTTTTTGCTCCCGCTGGCTTGTGTTTTGGCTTAGCCCTAATTCCAAGGACTTGCAAAACAAAACCCCAACATTGCTGCTGTCTTCTTTGCAAGATTCCAAGACGAAATGTATGTCAATCATCTGATGCAACTCCCAGTTAAAGTTGGGTTTCATTGTAAATTCTTTAATACTAATGCAGGGCATCTTACTTTGAGATAGGATTGTTTTTTCTGCAAAAGCATTTTTTCATTTAACAAAAGAAGCCAAAGTTGTCAAATGATGAATGTTGTTTAACCACAAGCAGCGGTACCAAAATGTTGATTTTAAATATGTAATTATCTGATCAAACAAAAAGTGCAATCAATTCTGTAAATAATACAGGGAGGTAAGTGCATACTCACAGATATAATAATACTCTCTGCCAGGGCGAAACTCGAAGCCTAGGGAGAAGGGAGTGAAGAGCTGGAACTTCTCTGAGAACTTCAGCGGTCCGTTTGGCGACAGAGGCCTGTTGCACTCCCAGCGTTTGAAGCCCTTGGCGGTGTGATCACAGGAGCTGTAGCCGTCGTAGTTCACCATGTAGAGGATGTAGCGCTCGGCCCGATCGTCAGATACAGGGCCGATGTAGTGCGGACAGTAGACGTCAAGGTAGTCGTTGATGCAGACGTCGATGTGGTAGTCGCCCCGGTAAAACCTGGAGGAGACATCGAGAAAAGAGGGAAAGGTGAGTTTCTAACCTGTGTAACTGTCAGTACCTGTGAAATACTAAAGCTATTTTAAGTATTTCAAACAATACAATACAAGACAGTTTCAAGTCTTTCAAGTCTGTAAATGCGAGTTACTTCAATGCACAGGCTTTACAGTTATATTCTGCCACTATCACTTTTTTATAGTTTTTACCATATTACAAATTGCAAACAGCAAGATACGAGTGGAAAGTCAAATCTTTAGAGAGTCTCAAGTAAGTCAAGTTTGAAGACAAAGTATTTTCATCACTTAAAGGTACCCTAGAAAGTTTTTGACCACTAGTAGTGTTATGGAGTAATGTTTTTGTGCATGGGAAACTCCAGCAATGTGCTAGCAAAAGGGCAGGAAAGAATAAGACTGCTAGCAAGTAGGCCAAGGATGTAAACAGTGATCTAAACATTTTGAAATGATCCAGAAACGTGTTTTTGCAAATGTTTCGAGTAAAGAAATGTGTTCACATTTGCTAGACCTCAGGGATACACAATGCATTTTGGTGAGTAACACTGAAAATAAACAGAACCACTTTAAGTACAGAATGAATGAAATCATGTCTGCATTTACACCAGGGACGCATGTGCTTACATGACTGAATTGAACTGTTTATAATCCATACTGAGGGCAGTTTTCTGTGTCAGCAATAATACTAACGTGATTAATCTGTTATCGGTGGGGTGATTGTTCTGCATGTTTACATGCAAGGCTAATTCCCACCAGAGCGTCAAACAAGATCATGTGATCACTGATCTTGACCTTTATTTACCCAATGGAAATGTGCTGAGCATGCATGCTCTCTCTGCAGCGGCCCACTTTGTGTTTTCTCCACAATTAACATCCCCTGAAGCGGTGCTCAAGGGTACATTGGCGGCAGCTGTTTAAATGGGAAGGTTGTTATTCATTGATTTGGTTGGGGAGTCTCTCGCCATCATGCTCCGTGATGGTGAGCTCTCTTAAGAGTTATGAGTACTCCAACACCTGATGACAAGAGATGATACTTTTGGTATTGTAGGGAGGCCGCAGCTTAAGAAAAAAGTTACCACATGTGTTCGGAAACAGAGGCCCGACTGTGAAAGACTCATCTAAGCTACGGCTCCTCTGGTTTTGTTTACAGGATCTCATCATGTCAGTCCTGATCAACCCAAGCCTCTTGTGAGACTCAACCGAATCCCCCTGCAGCACACCCGCCCCCGCAGAAACCTCTTATGACACATGCTAGTCAGTCCTAAGCCATATATCAATGTTAGTGCTCAGCAGTGATGACTTATGCTGGTGCTGAAATTAAAGTCCCCTAGCGTTACAGGACTAATCCCCTGGTTAGCATGTGACTTTAGCAGCTTTAAGAGGATCCCTCTGTAGAATGAGATTTTCATTAGCCCAATATGACAGCTTGATGTAGGAGCCCCTTGTGGAATCTCCGAGTCTGGGAAAATGAGGCCTGTTCTCAAGCCTCGCCTTGAAACCGCCCCAAGATTTTTCGCCTGATGTTTACTGTAAACCCAGTGGACAGGAGAAAGTAGAAAAAAAAGTGCAGCAGCGAGATATGCCAGGTATTCATTCCTGAGGAGAGTGATTGGAAACACATATTCCCATAGGCGCCGTATAAGGTTGCATTTCTGAGGCTTTTAGCGGAGACAGATTAGGCTTGGACAGCCGGCTAGTTGTGTCTCTATAGCTGCTAATGGCCCGCGGTTCAGTATCACTGACATGCTGCGGATGTCTTCAATACTCCACCTCTGTTCATTGACACAGTGAAGGCCGTCAGGGGAGACAGGCCAGAGACCGTGTTGGAGCATGCAGCAGGCTGATGATCCGATACGGGTGAACTTGTCGGAGTGCTGTGGGGGTTTTACCACGGCATTTCCTCTCCTGCCCACGGATCAGATATTACACCTAGCCCTACGCCAAGGGAAAGGGAGCGCCAATCAGCTGATCTGGAGCCAGGTGAGACTGGGTAAAGATGCAGCTGTAGCTGCTGACATGTACATGTCGGGGCTTTGTGCGGCGTGAGTTAGCATAAAGGAAGGTGTGTGCTCGCCAGGCCTGCTGGGGGTATCAGGTTGTCGTTACACAGATTGTAAATGTGCTGCAGGATTAGTGGTCGTCCTACTGGGTTTGCAGCCGCAAATGACTGTGTGTGTAGACGTGATAGTGGAGTGTGTGGATGTCTTATGGCATCAGCGGCCATATTCTAATCTTTTTCTCTCTCTAATTATAGTCTGGTCAAACGTGAAACCAAAGCTCTTGTTTTCTCTCCCAGTTTTTTCTTTTTTTCCCCCCTTCAGCACCAGCTGAGCGCTTTGGCTCCAGGCAGGCACAGCATGGCCTCAGCTTCAGAGCTCCTCGCTGATATTATGACTACCAGGGGTCAACTGGCTCCGCGGTATCATGTCCTCTGCCAGAGGCACTGCGGGATATCCTGCCTTGTCCTGCCGTGTCTTAACAAAGCCTTAAATGTTAGCTTCAACCTTGCAAGTGTCAGTGGCTGTCAATCAAACCTGACCCAGGAGGAACAGCTAAGATTAGTCTGGATTAAGAACAGTTTCTAACTAATGCCTTTGTCAGAGAGAGGTGGGAAAAAGTTTGGGAAAGTGATGATGACCCTGCTCAGATGTGGATACTTGTATTCAAATACATCCTGGAGTGGGTAGAGCGTTTACAAGCACATCAAAATCAGTCTCAAGTGACCACTTCTGACTGGATCTCACTTCTGCACTCAACAGAAATCAATACATTCATCACGTCTCAATGCTTCAGCACATTATTTTACTTGATTGTTGATATTTCAGGGATAAACTGATCAATGAATTCATTTAGGATCACTGCACCTCTTGCATTATGATCCTGCAACATTTTACATCACATCTTGACGTTTGGTCAGCGAAGCAGTCAGACAGTATGACAACAGCATAGTGAGGAAATCAAGATAACTACACTGCCGGCACAGAGTCGCCACTTGTGACATGACCAAACTTTTTAAGTGCAGCTGTTGGTTGAAAGCTGCATTTGAACTTTATTTAGGTCACACTGAAGAGGCGGTCTGAAACCGGTCCAAACCTTCCTGCCGCAGAAAGATCAAAACAGACAAATTACTGCAGGACACTGTACAAAATATTGTGCCATGGGAGGACATTGCATCCCAATGCTCCCACTTAGCAACATGCCCGGAAACAACGTGCATCCTTGTTTGCCTGCAAACGTAGGTTGAGTGATCTGTTTCTAATTCTTGCTTTGGAAGCGTATTTTTATGATCACATCACTGCAGTTGGATTTGGATAACAGCTCTGAACAGGGGTCAAATGTGGACAAACATATGCAGCAAAGAGTCTAAAATCCAATATATGGACTGTAGGTGTTTATCACAAAAGATGATAAAATGCACTATAAGAGTAGAAAGAGCACCAAGAGATAATCCAGATGTTTGCCAGATGGAAGTTTTAAGGAGTTTTTTGAGTGGCAGAAATGAAATATTGATAAGACGTAGCCATAAACGCACAGCCTGACTCAAGATGTGGTCGAATGGAAGACATTTAATCTCTCAGTGTCTTCTGGTTTCTCCTTTCGAGGAGGCTGCCCACAGCCTGCTGCTCTCTACTCTGATCTCTACTGTCTAATACCCTGAGACTCTGAGAGCATCCGTCAAACCTCTCCACAACCCCCAACCATGGGCTGGACTCACGTGTGAGAAGCCTTCATTCATTCACCGAGCTATAAACCTTAAGCAGTATTTGCAATCTTCAGCATGGGGGTTTCTTCATTTTCATTACCAGTAAGATTTATTCATCTGTTTTTCTAAATGGCTTTGTTGTTATAGGCTATTTAGTGAACCATTAAGCCTTTACGGGGCTGATCGAGGCAATTTCAACAGTTGTGTTTTCCTTTCGGCATTGTTCTGAGCAGCAGGACGCGGTGAAGGCTGATCGAGTGTTTAAGGGGGTTTTTGATAGCAGGAGGCAGAAAGAACGATCAGACCTTGGCAAAAACAACAAAACGAAGGAAAAACAGCACGGTTCAGCGGTTCAGTGTCAGTTATAAATGTGTCATAATGAGCCATTAACAAAATAAAAGCACCTAAATCCTAAATCCATTTGTCTTGGGGATTAATGATCCCTGATTGGCTGAATTACTCACGGCCAGTTGGAGGGGCTTATCAATGAATCAGTAACCGGAGCTCTTAACAAAGCCCACATCTATGGATAATCCCTCTTTTCAGTGCGCTCCCCTGCTTGTTTGCTTTCTTTATCCCCTTCTGTTTGTGTTATTGTCGCTCTGTGGCCTGGCACAGGTAAGGTATGGCAGAGCCAGTACAGAGAGAAACAGACGAAGTGAGAAAGGGTGTGGAGGAGAGGGTGGGAGTAAACAGAAGAAAAGAGGAGAGAAGAATATACAGCGTAAAACAAGAGTGCGTAAAAGTACAAGGACGTAGAGGAAAGTCCCGCTTAAACATGCCTAAAAATGAGGTGATCAAATGCTTTCAACTGAATAAACTCTAAAGAAAATATTTGCATGAGATCTTTCTCTGTTTCTATTCAGGAAATGCAGTGTTACCTCTTTATTTCCTAACTAGAACGTCTGCTGTTTTAAAGTTCTCTCCATATTGCCCGAAACTTTAAACCCTGGTGTAGAAACACTAAATTCTTTATGCGTTTCTTTTTTATTTTCTTGGCATGAATAAAACTGAATAAAACTCCGACACACTGTCTGCCTGATGACTGGATTTATTTTTCTGCTCAGCCTTAATCAGTTTAATGAAGTTGTGCTCATATTTAGGCGTGCAGACTTTTTTTTATCTTTTTTCAAATATGTTGTTGGCATTAAAGTAGTTAATTTAAATATTTGAGACCAGGAATCAGCCAAAAATATTTAGATAAGATTGAAGCCGTAGAACGTAAATCCCCCTCAGGATTTGCAAATAGCATCACATTTCCAGAAAAATACAGAGGCCAAGACCTCAGTGCCAACAGTGTCTGAGTGTATGACTGCAGAAAAGCTAGCTAGTTAATTATAATGTTGCGGTTCTTTCAGAAAGTCAAACCTAATAAAGACAGAAGTAGTTAAAGGAGAAGGGACAAGAGCGGAGAGGAAAGAATAGAAAACAAACTGGAGAGGGGAGTAAATGACAAAAGGGTGAGGAGCAGAGAGAAGAATAATGGATGTAAGAGGAGAGGAGGAGTTAAGCAATGAAAATACAAGTGGTGAAAGAAAGGAAAGGAAGGAAGAGATGAGGAATGTAGGAGAGCAGAGAGAAGAGGACACAAATGATGATGAGGAAGAGAGAAGAGGAGCAAAAAAAAAGAGATGGAAGCAGAGGAATGTAGACAAAACAGGAGGGAAAAAGAAAGTAGAGAGGAGGAGGAGAGGAGGATAAAGCCCTCCTGTTGTTTTCCTCATAAACCCAGTTGGGTCAGACAAGGGGCAGCTTCCCAGGGTTATTCCTCAAAGAAAGAAAAGAGGAGATGCTTTCAGCCCACAGAAACACATGAAGCTCCTGTCTTCTCTCTCTCACACACACACACACACACACACACACACACACACACACTGATAATGTCTGCACTGAAAGACAAGAGCACTCACAAACCACAAACTGCAAACCTCACGTTGTTTCTATATCAAGTCCCTCCATTTCCTCCTCCGCAAACCGATGTGTACTAACTCTCTTTTTAAACAACACGCCACAGAGACGTGTAGTTCCCGACTACAGCCTCTAGGGGGAACTCTTTATGGGTCCAAAAAAGGGGCTAATCAGGCCCTGGTCATGTGATGTGATGTCACCAGATGGGGTCTGTCCATCCTATTGCCCTCGGGGTTGGGAGGTCTCGATCCCCCTCCCTCCACCTGTCCCATCATTCATAGCATTTTCACCGCTGGGAAGTTAAAGCCATTATTACTTAGTTGTCTAATTATATACACACATCTGTCCGTGGACTCACAAACACACACACACACATAGAATGCATTTGAACACATAATGTGTCTGCCAGGGGGCTCGGTCTGACTGGGCGTTGACAGCGGAGAGATGGGAAAAATGGAGCCTGTAAAGTATAGACAGTTCTCTGTTTTTTTCCTGCTGGGAACAAAACCAGAGGAGGTGAATAATTGGCCTCAGATTGAAAACACATTGCTGCTTGTGGGAAGGCACCTCGGATAGTTAAAAACTAAAACAGAGGCTGGAGAGAGTGGAAGCAGAGACAGGAAGAATGAGAGCGGACGGACGGTCTGTTTACGGATCCTGGTGGTCCTGACTGTGCCAATCGCTAACTCGTCCTTCAATGCAGCTGCAGCCACATTGTGTGCCAGGCTAAAGTGAGTCCACACACACAGAGGACGTCTTATGTAAAGCTTCATGTATATTCTAATTCTCAGTCTGCTTGCAAATGAGGCTCTGTTGTCTTCGCAGCTTGTGTGCCAGTATACGCACTGTGAAAAAAAAAAAATTGATAAAACTGATGCTGGAAACAAAACAATACTTTAAGAAAGTTTTTACAGTTTTTCTACAATTTTTCATTTAAAATGAAGAAGCAAAAATTCTCAAATATTAAATGGTGTTTAAACACAGGCACTCCAGGTAAGGATTTATTTTACGGCTCCGTAATTCCAGAAAAATAAAGTTTCATGGATAAGAACTAAAGATTTGATTTCAGTATGATAGAAAATTGGAATTTTCTATAAAAGAGAAACTGCATTTAAAAGTCACTTCCAGCAATTCACCATTGAAGGACTCACAAGAAGCACATAAAAACAAAAAAACAAAAAAGCAAATAGTCAAAATTTAAAGCAGCAGACTAGTTAGCATTTAATGTCCAGTCCAGAAATGACCCTGATAAAAACACTATGACAAAGTTAGGGTTATTTTCTGTAAGAAGCTCCTCCAGAGGATATAAAACTGTTTTCACAGGCTAACCATGTAAAACTGGTGGAGTGCTTCTTTAAATTCAAGCAAATTCATTATTTATTCCTTATTGTAAGCTTTATTATTCACCTGAAGTGACAAAAAAGGCAAAAAAAGCTGAAGTGCTTGCAAAAACATACTTTCCAACTGTAAAATGGCCGAGTCATTGATTCACACTGGACTAATGTTATCAGCTGACCACTTTGTATGTTTCCCACAGACCATGAGTTACTCGATTTGAGTGACGTGACTCTTTAAGATGAATATTTCAGACTGTGTGAGACAAGCGCTTCTCCTTCTGTCTTACATGGATGAGGCAGGTTAATTACTGACAATGCTATTCTGGTGTCAAGGGGGTCAAAGCAGCAACAGCAGCATGGGGTTAGTGTCAGTCAACACACACATACACACACACGCATACACAGCAGGGCTCCGTCATTCAGTCAGTGTAAAACCCCAAGGGGCTGACAGAGCGGCTCATAAACCCCCTCTGTGCCAAAGATGGTTGTTCAGGTTGCCATGACGCCAGTTTACACCAACACAATTTTCCAACCACAGAATCAGCGCTTTTGACGAACACATAGCGCTCATGCCTGCAGGTGTATACATGCAGGAACGTACATATGTGGACCCCAGACTCTGGAACACACACATACCTCCTTTACCACCCCTAATGCCACATAACTCCAGGAGGCCTAGAGTGAGTCCTGTTAAAATAACCCCACTAAAATACGTCCCATCAGCACCTGCCGGACATGTGTACCGAGGAACAGGATGCTTACACATCACTGTGTACACACATACAGTGAATGAACGATTTTTTAATTTCACTTAATGTGGACTCTCCTGCAGAGCACACAGCCAGCTAACCTCTGAGTGCCGCCCAACATCCCAGGATGCCTCCCATCAGACGAGCTGCTCACCGTCGCTCGGCTGATATCGATCTGACACCTTAGACTCTGAGCTGAGGTCAGGGGTTAGTGACAGCCCATTATTCAGCCCTGAGAGTCAGTGTTTGGTCAGTGTCTGAGCCCAGGTGACAGAGTGACCTCGCTGCCGTCCATCTTAGGAGCTGCTGAGGGATGGAAGGTGAAGTTTAAAAAGTCTCTTGGACTCCCATGAAAGGCTTCATGCTTCATTCACTTCTCTATTTACTTCCCTGTAAACTGGATTCCTTCCCTCTCTGTCCTGCTCATCATCCTCTTCCCACTTCTTTGCTAAAAGTTCTTCGCTGACTCAGTGGTGTCTGTAAAGATTTCTATTTCTTTTTAATGACCAAAAACCTCAGAGATTTATTTAAAAATAAGTAGATTAGTTTAAATTTTACTTTCCAACATTTTCTATCACATATTCTTCCAGTTGATTTTCTCTTTCTTTCTTCTCTTATCAAAAACGTTTTTTTAATCATTTCATCATTTTTTAAAAACATCTTTCATCTCAAAATAAGACTTTTTGGTAAAATTGCTTCCTTATGTTTCATATTTTTTCCCCCTATTTAGTCATTCCTATTTTTCCTTCACATAGATCGTGTTCAGTTGGCTCTCGCTGCGCTGTTGCACTCACGTTAAATGAGCACTACTGCGTGTTGTTCGGAGTGACATTTAAAAAGCAAAAGCCCTGATATAATACAAAATGGCAGACAGCAGACATTTATGCGGTTGGGTCACGTACAGTCCATGTAGACTCCTGTGCTGGTGGGCAAAAAGGGTATAATTTAATATGAAGCCACAAAATGTGAAAGATGAAAAGTGGATCAAAAAAAAAAAAAAAAGTCATAAAAAGCAAAGATGCAGTCACCGTGACAACATCCAAGCAGCTTTTTTTTTATTGTTATAATGTTAAAAGGTATTACTTTCTAAAATCATTTTTTAATTTCCTTTTATTATTCATTTAATGCTGCACATGTGTGAAACAAGCTCAGGAGTAAACACACATCCTGGATGTAACCTGGATTTATTTATATGCAGATGTAGTTACACTATGTGTAAGCACATATTATGTATTGATTGACTGATTCCATTGACTCTTTTCAGGAGGAAAAAGATAAAAGAATACAAGGAGGAATATGTTAAGACACATAAGCAAGACTAATGCACACACACACACACACACACACACTCACAGAAACCCAGATGCGAGCTAACCTAAGCTGCAGTGAATTCTACAGGAAGCCCCCACCTGAAGCTCGCTTGACTAACATGGCCCTGATCCTCGCTCGGCAGGGCCCAGAGTCAGACCTCTGACCTCCCTCCCCAGGGGCGATCCGAGCCCCCTGCGCTGCCCTATCACTTTACTGCACCCCAGGGAGCCGTGGCCCCGCCCGCCCCGGGCCCAACACACTCTGAACCCGCAACCGGGGGGGGGGGGGGGGGGGGGGGAGAGAGAGAGGAACCCACAGCGTCTGGACTCAATCACCCACCCATGACAAGCCTGCAAAGCTCTCACACACCACCGCCAATGCATGCACACATATACACACACACACACACCAACACCAGCACTTATCCACCAGTGAGGTCTCACACACATCAAAGTGCGGTGGAGCTGACTTGGTTGAGTAATAGGCGTTCAGTGGGGAGATGGTGAAATGCTAAAAACTCAGGCTCGGAAAATTTGTTGTGTTCATGGTTCTGAGAAGAGAGGGGGAGAGAGAAAGGGTGAGCGAGGATTATAGTCAAGGTTTTAAAGAGAGAAAGGGGGGCCCTGATCTGAATAAATGGCAGATTGAAAGATTGACTAGTGCGAGAAATGTGAAAGAAGAAGCCAAAATGATGTGAGAAAATGTGAGGGATGTGAAAGAGGGGTGGGAAAGAGCACATCCTTGATTTAAAACTCCCATAGGTCCTGTATAAGAGCTAGGAGGTCTCTCTCTGAGTGTGTGTGTGTGTGTGTGTGTGTGTGTGTGTGTGTGTGTATGGTTCTGACACAGCTGAGTTTATTTGTATGGCCCAATATCACACACTAAGGCCCTGAACATCCACTGCTCCCAACAAACAAATAAAGAAAAACCTTGGCGTCCATTTACACAGACGTGTCACGCTTTTTTTATATTTCTCACCAAATGCAACTTATAACCTGCTTCAACATCGCAGAACAACAACAGGGAGTCCCATAAGAAGCCACTACAACATGCAAGGTAGGCAGGTAGAAGGCGATAACCAAACTGTCCTTGAAATTCAACATTTAGTAAAACACTAACAAACGCTTCTCTTATTGTACCTTTGCTGTTAGATGTAGTTAAACAACCTGTCACGTTTCTCTGTTCTTCTACCTCTGTAATTTGCCTTTGATTACAGTGATTACCGTGACTCACACATCATGGTTGTCCCTCCAAATCATCCAGGTGAAAAACACTTTAATTTTTCAGGAGAGCGCTGTGGACCTCTTGTCAAATTGCCAACTGAATGACAAGAAAGATCAGAGAAAACCAAACTGGATTCTTCTCTATCCCCCTTTTTGGAGTATAACGCTCCTGGCATCTTTAGCACACCTTGCACTGTGTTAAGGTAAGCAGTTAAATGTGTGTATTGCTGCAGGTTCAGGCGAGAGGATGAACCCTGCTGTGCTAATGCAGTGCTTCTATTTTAATGAATAAGGGGGCTGCGTTTTTATTAGTCAGTGAAAACACGGAGAAGAGACAATTAAAAACACATGGAAGAGAAAGCTGTTATGATCAACAGAAATACAAAACACAAGGACACATCTTCAGTTTGAGTACACTACAGCTGGTAGAAAACCTTCATGTGAGGCCACACCCTGTACCTTTGTTTAGTGTAACTGTTCATGTCTGTAACTAACCTTCATCATGGTTCACATTGTTTGTATTACTATCAGAGGAAAGGCCTGTGACTTAGCTTAATATGCAGCATGTTTCAATTGTGTTTGTTTTACAAAAACGTAGAAATTTTAAAGAGTTTTAACTCTTAAACAATGCATGTTGGGAAGTCTGTTAATATGTTGTTTGATGAGTTTTGATGATGAGAATTAGCTTTAAAGTAACAATATTTGTGTATTTATGAAGATCAAATACAAACGTATTTATGTATTTACCATAAGTTATTAATGGTGCATTTCTGTATAATGTTTTACAGTGCATACAATCATTATAAGGGTGACACTTAATGAAAGGAGTCTGAAGTGTCCATTGTGAAGATCTACAGAGGGAGAACCACTTAAGAGGCACAGCTCTGTCCTCTTTACATCCCACAGCAGGCCCAGAAAAAACAGCACATGTAACATCATGTAAAGGCTAAACATAGAAGCACCCTCAGAGTGCCACACATGCCAACGCCGGGCCATACCACCTGGTCCGTTCAATCTGCCCCCACAGGGCCCCATCTTGCCCCCTTGGACAAAGAATGTCTGTCAAAGTCTCGTCCATCAGCCTGCAAACCAGAGACTATCTCAGATCTGCACATGCCGCCTTAAGAGAGGCCCGGCTCGGATTCACACACGGCGCCTTTAGAAGTCCGGGCTCAGATTCTTGCGCTCCACCTTAAGGGGCTGTATTTCATATTCACACCCGCTGTAGCATTCCAGTGTCAGCGCCAGTGAAGGCCATGTTCCTCATTCACATATTCAGCAGCAAGGCGTACTGTTAGTAAGGTAATGGCCCGTCTTTTGGGACCTCCAGTGGGCAAATTTCAATGCATATAAAACGGTTTCCCACTGATAGATAGAGCATAAATAGACCTGAGAAGTGCTCCAAAATTTCAAGCACATGTGAATATGTACAGCACCTGCAGACACACACACACACACACACACACACACACACACACACACACACACACACAGCCAGCAGGAGGTACAAAGTTTAGAGGGTGGACCTTCAAACTAGTGCCTTCAGACAGTTAACTGATTTGTGTGTTCAGTATTAAATCTAGTTATCAAATCAGAATCATCCTGATCCTTTATCCAGTCTAGAAAGATTTCATTTTTAAATATTCAAAGAAAGTTATTAATAATTCCGTATTTAAATACTAAAACTTAAAGATATTCAACGGACTAAAACTTGTAAATTTACTAAATGCCTGAATGTTTGTCAAAAAATAGCAAATATAAGATTTGTAGGACTTTAACAGTCATTTTTATATTGTTTTTTTTCCCAGTTACTTCTCTGTCGAGCATTCATAGCGATCATGTCTTTGGAAGAAAGTAGTTCCAGTCAAATCTGTGGATTATTCAACTGTGATTTTCAAATGAAATTTTGAGGACCACAAAAGAAATTCCATCTTCCACCATTTAGGCGGAGGCAGAGAACCCAGAAACAGGTGTCAGAAAATCCAAAACTATCTGTATAGCTACACCAGTGTTAAGTGAGTTATTTGGGCAAACTGACCCTTTATTGAGTCTAATCATTTTATCAATTTGGAACCAGATCCAAACTAAATCCACCTCTCAGAACCAAAGAACATGTGCAACATTAGACAGCGGTTTAGAAGGAAGTAATTTGGTTAACTTTGTGAGCTTTAAGCAGGGCGTCGCCAACAGAGAAACCTCCCTGGATAAATAACAGTTAAGAGAAAATACACACATACAAATCCATCCGCCCACATGTACATGCACTTTGCAGACACAGCTCATATTATTCTGAGGAAAAGGCCACAAAGAGCACCAGAAATCTGGCCCGGGCCAAAGTAGACCGGTCCGACTGGTTTGACTAGGCCAAAAAAAATATCACCAGCTGCTATCCAACAGCTGATCAGCATTAAACCAAACCAAGCCCACTCACATACAGAAACACGCCTTTAACATCCGCATCACATCCAAGAAAACATCACGTTTTGCAACACTTGACGCACATCCAGTCTCTCTGCGCCGCTCTCTGAACTTCACAACTGACCCCAGATCAGCTATCAGCTGCGTCCCTTGCCACGATCAGCATCACCTTGGCTGAATCCAGTTCAGTTGTGAAATCACTAGATAGGAACCACATGTCAGCAGCTGCACATCAGTTTTAGGAAGGATTTACTGCGTCGATGTGATGATGGAGAGGGCCATAAAGGAGAGATGGAGCCGCTGTTGATAGATCGCCTCACCCCGGGCCGGTTTCCATCTCTCTAAAAACACAAGCAGGCGGCTTCTTCACCTCCACCTCCTCGCCAAAGGGAAGAAGACATAAGACAGATGTGTATCTTTTTTCTGACAGAGTTAGAAACTTCCTTTTTCTTTCCTTTCACTGTCTGCCACAGAGAGTTTTTACATGTACAGTATGACTCTGGGTTAAATTAAGCATTCCGCGGCAACCGAATCCTCCCCTCTGCCCGTCATTATCGCTGTGTTTTAGGGAGCAGACTGCAGCGATTAGCCCCAGCCGCTGAACCGTGGGCCACCTCATTTAACACACCACTTGATGTAATTGTTATTGGAGTGGAGATACTAGCCTGCTGTTCAGACTGCAACACTCAACAACACTTTCTCTCCGTTTCCCTCTGACAGTTGCTGGCGACACTGTCGCCGCCTGTCCTTGTTTGTGAGACGCAATAAAAAAAAGAGAAATCAAGATTTTGGCAAAGCCGTGACAGCATATGAAATGTATGAATGGAAGCCAAAAATACAGTTAAAGAGACGGTTTTTCGAGCCAAAAACATGAAGAGGGAGAGATATCGATACGAGCCACTTTTGAGATTTGTAAAAATATGTGAGTTAATGCTGGGTTTGGTTGAAAAGTGCAGGGTGTTTAGGATGTCTTGATTGCATACAATTGTCATTCTAACAGCATTTAAATGACTACATTTCAATGTGAAACAAAGGCCGTCACTAGAGTCATTGAAAGTTTTAATTATTAAGACTTTCATTGTATTAAACCCCAGTTTTAGACACTACTTGTGACTAGTATATTTAGCAATAGCCAGTCAATGCATTTGTAATTTCCATGCTATATAGTTGTTTTTACATTGTTTCTAATGGAGAAACAATGTAAAAACAATTAATTCAGTAATTTAAAAAAATGGAGAAACAACCAACCAATCAAATTTGTTGGAGGAGATCCATAAAAGGATTACCAATGCGGACATCTATCGTCTAGATAGCGAGCTGACTACGTAGCTACACCCGTAAAAAGCAGCGATAGAAAAAGAAGTCTTGCTTTTGTCGACTATTTTAAATATTCTCTGACATGGCTTGTTTTGATGATTAAACTGAATATTATATTGTCATTCTAAAAATTTCTAAAGTTTACATACTGAAGTTTAAATCGTAATATTGGTTTGACTACACTTGCAAATCGCCAAATCAGTGCCTGGGATGGAACGGGGGACGGGGGGTTCAAAAACAAAGAGACAAAGGGATGTATGAGGGTGAAAAAAGAGGAAAAAATGAAGAGAGAAAATTGAAAATGAAAGATTTAAAAGAGGAAAGGAAAGAGCTCAAACAGGGATAGAAACATATTCAGTGGGAGTCAGTGGAGACAGTGGGGTGGAGGGTTGGATAAATATACTCCCCTTCACTGAATGACAGGCATTCTCATCTCTCATCTACCCCCTGGGGAGACAGAAAGAGCGAAGCAGGGCTGGACCTGCCATCTTAACCCTTCCTCTCTGCTCATTTTACACCACTATCCCTCCCTTCATCTCTCCGCCTGCTCTTCTTCCACTAGCGCTCCACGGCTGCCATCTTAACCCTGCATCTCTAATCGTTTTAATGCAACCCCTAACCCTCTGTCTCTTTCTCCCTCTCTTTGTCCTTTCACTGCCATTACTAACCTCTCTCTCTTGCCCCAAATGGCATGTGACCGCCATTATCGCCTTGTGGAAAGAGCGGCGTCATCATGTGTGCCATCATTTTCATCCATAACCATTAGGAATGTTGTAAAAAGATACGACCACTCACACACCGTCTTCAAATAATGGACTGTAGGCACACGGTTGGACTGTAGCTGCCCGCCAACATCAGCAGACGCTGTCATTACTTTTTACGACTTTGAGTACTTTGGCCCTTAATGTACATTCTTCCTGTCCTTCAGTGTTTGAGCCTGAAAAAGGGAGGGGGGTGGAGGGGGTATTAGCAGTTGGAGAGACCATTTGGTTATCAAAACAGCCGCAGGTTCGATTTCTGCAGCAATTAGCAGAGCTCTGTGTTGGATGCTGAATCCATGCCGACGTTATTTGACCAGGGCGTGGCAGCAATTCAATAAACTGGCGATCGTGTTTCAGTAGAATCACATCATGATGTAGCACTGGTGTCAACTTGTCATGATGCATGATTCCCTCACAGAGATTATACAAGTTGGAAATTGTGCAGTTGCACAGCATTCACTAAATGTTCTACAGAGAAAAAGAACAGAAGTCCATAGAAACATCATTGCTGTAGACTCTAGGCCTGCAGAGGGAAGTTGAATTTGTCTTTATTTTGGCACTGATTCTAAAGCATTGTTTAATTTACCAAATGACAATTGGTGTATGCAAGGTTGCTAATGTGATGAGTTCAATCTTGCTAGCTTCAGTGCCGTAGCACCACAAGAAACAATCCAAATGTTTGCTCATTTTACCTGATAAACATTATTCATGTTTGTTAATTGACCGGCCTTTGGCCTCCTGTCATTTTGCAAAAGTGGCCTCAGGCAAAGCAAGTTGAATATCTCTTAGACACTTGCTAAAGTCAGCTTGCTAATGATCAGATTTGATCTGATGTATTTGTATCTGGATTTTCTACTTCCCACATTATGAAGTAGTTATGAACTTGCATTTGAATAGCAGGAAACCTGAAAAGACTATAAACACTTCAGTTTAGTTTGGGTGTTCTTCATATTTCCATCCTGCTCTCTGCAATTAATTTTGACATTTTGCACATATTGGCGAATTTTGATGAATGCCAACACAGAAATTGTTTTGTGTCCACGGTGCCCAAACACAGCTCTGATCCCTGAAGCCTTTTCATTTTCAGTTTTTAAATCGTTGCTGTGGGAATTTGTGGAGCTGAGGCCACCTCAAAAATATTGAGATATTCCTGATGAGGAAATACCCAACAAAGAAAACTCAAATGTATAGAAGTCAGAAAAAACAGCAATAGTCTTGAAAAGTTAAGAATATCTGTCACTTTTTCTGGCTAATATATAAAAGCAGCCACATCTCAGAGCTACTGACTGCGTGCGACACAAGTTAAGTGTTTCTGCTGATTGGTTGACCTTCAGAGCTGCGACCACTGAAAGAAAATGTCTGTGTGCATGAAAGAGACAGTTTAGGTAAGAGGGCCAGAGTGTAAAATCACTCTGAACCAACATCAGTCAGCACAAACACACACACACACTCTGCACTCAGGACGTTAACACACACACACACCGAACACTTCACAGGCTCAACACTTCTCAGATAGTGTTTACCCTCCGAACAACAGCCAGTGACATGGACAGGGAGGGTTTGAGCGAAGGCTATTCTAATCACAGTGATGCAAACATTTGGACACATTTCATGTTATTCTACACAATGCTGTTTGGATGAATTTAAATAAAATCAAAGTGAGCAACATAACTCAGTGTGGCCATAAATACACATTTTTCAACTGACGTATACATGACTGTTAAACATCCTGTTAGTGTTAGCATTCATCAAATCTGCTATTTTTCCTTATTTAAACACTAGTTCTAAGGCAGTGTGGTGAGTTTTCACCCTCCGTTTTGTCCACTCTGTCTGTAGTCTTTCAATATAAACTCGAGCTTTCAGGGAACCTGGGGTTCTGGGGTCTTGGATCGCGTTGAGCAGAAGTTACAGATTACCTTCACTCCTGTCACTGCAACACTTTTTGCAGTATTGTGTTCTTTTACTTTTGGAGACTTTATTTTAAAGTCATCTGATTGATTTTTTTCTACTTAAGTCCTTTTTTGCGGAAGTCCTGTAGTGTTCTTGACTCCAGCTGAAATTACATCCTTTACTTTTATTGTCAGTTCTCCTGTAAGATGGACAACTGTTGGTCGCTTTGCAATCAGAATCAGGATCAGGCTATATTTGGTTGGTGCATTATGTTTTATCATGTCCAATATATCCATTTAATCCTCGCTTGGTTATGCTAGCAAGTAACTGGAAATACTTGTTTGACATGTACCATCTAAACATTGTCAAAATTTTGTCTATAACTGTTTAAAATCTTCCAGAAGCCATCCTGAGAATTAACAGCTACATAGCAGCTTTGTGGGCACTAAATTTAAGAGTTACCTTAGGGACCCTTTAACAGATTCATTTCTTAAAATCCAGTTTTCTTATAATGACTATTGACTAATAGCTCATTCCCCATAAAAAGACCATGAAAAAGAACTAATTGTTTAAAGGTTTCTTGGTCGAGTGAAGAACCTAATGACCAATTAGTTGAGTAATCGACCGACAGGCAGCAGACCTACAGCCCAGTTTAGATGAACTCTTTATATTTATGCTTACACAGGTACAAACTACTCCTTTTACTGAGCAAAGTGTCACAAAGGAGCAGCTCAGAGTTTTTCCATCACTTCATGCACATCGACTTCAGTATTACAGCCGCTGTTTGAGGTCATTCACATGGGAAATCAGTTATGTGCCGAGAGTTAAGATGTCATCTCGCACATTCAACCTGTCCGATCGCAGAGCCAGGTCATCACAGTTGAGAAGAGGTCTCAGTTTAACACCTACAGGTCACAGAGTGCACTTTTCCTCTGTCATTAGGCGCTGGCTGAGCCTAACCCAGAGAGTAACTCGAGCCCTGCCCTGCAGACGGCTAATCCACCTCAACAAAGCTTTTCTGCTGCTCTGACAGCCTGAGTGATCATCAGTCAGGTAAAGCAAACTGCTCCATCTTGACCGATATACACACAGGTGGCTTTACTGGCCACTCTGTGTTTGAGTAGGTGTGTATTTGTGTGTTGTGTCGGGGTGGCATGAGGTCGTAGGAAACGCATTTGATAAACAGCGTGTCCCTGCCTGCATGTGTGTGTGTGATCTGAGTGTGTGACATGTCCGGACTTGTTAAGTTTCATACGACATGAGTCGGCCCGACGCTGAAACTGAGGCTGCAGCCGTCACAGGCAGACAGACCGATTAAGTCGCCTTTTCTCACGGCAGGTAAAGACTCAAATCCACATAATCCCTCAAATGATTAGGCTCAGGTCAGGAGTGACAGCACGCACACAGGCACAGAACTACAGAAGAAAAACAGGTTTTTATGAAACATGACAACTCATTCATAGAAGAAGTCGTAGATTCATTTAGACTGTGGTAAACACAGTGCTGCATTGGTTGTGATTGGTCTGCAGGAGTCCATTAAAAATCTTCTTTATTGAAAAGTATTGATTGTCTGCTGCTGCTGCAAGTCAGAGACTTCACTGTTTTCTCCCTGACAAAGTGTGATATGTTGTATCTCATGAATATATTAGAATCTATCTATTAGATAGTAAACTGGAGATAGCTATAGCAAAGACATTATGTTACAAGTTACTACCAGGAAGTGTAAGTAAGTAAATAGGTAACCCAACCATGGGTTAAACTGACTACATACTTGGTGTCAACAAATCACATGAAAAGACCAATGATGTCTATGATATAAGCTTGATAATGAACTGCACTGAGTCCATTATTTTCTTATATCGGAACACCTTTTGTGCATTACCTCTTACTTTGATTATATTAATCTAACTGCCATTATGTAACTAACCGTTATTTTACTTTGGGGTGCAGGAGACACTACAAAAAAGTCCTAGTCCACTTCATCACTATTATCACGGGCTATAATAAAATCTTCTGTGATAAATATTAATTTTAGATACTTAAGGATGTATAGGCAATAGAGTGACATAAACAGGAAGTGAAAGGCTTTTATTTCAGCAGGCTAGTTGAGATTCTCGAAGAGACACGGGTCAGCCAGAGGCAAACAAACTAAGACAACAACATGTATTCCCTTTAACAAGATGGTAAGAGCAATTCTTAACCCGTACAGGGAATGAGAGAAACACAGACACCACACACACACAGTGAGTGTCTGCTGCATTCCTGTGTGCCTTCTGGCTCTTGTCCCTCCACACTTGTCACCGGACAGCGCAACAAGGCCCTGCAGTGTGTGCCCGGCCGGCCTGAAGAGGCTCTCACAGGCCTGTTAGCATGCAGATGGTGTCAGGTGACAAGAGCCGGAGCTACAGGACGCAGATGGAGGCCGGTGGCTGCTGCTGCAGCCTCGAGAGTCACAAGTTTGTTTGCAAAATGTTGAGGGGAAGTCACTCAACGTACAACATCCAGGGTCCGGGTCTGGGTCTGGTTTCTGATTGTTTTAAATTAGAGAGAAAATTTGAGCTTTAAAAAATGTTGCAATAAAATAGTAGAGAGGAGGAAAGTACATTTATGCTTTAACTATATTATATCCTGGATTTTTGAGGTGAAAACTGATATCGATAATTGAGACTGTGTTTATTTATCGGCCAGTATTTGTTTTAAAATTAAAAAGTATTTCTTAATTTTTTATTTAAAATTCTACATGTTTACAACAGCTTTCAATTCATAAAAAATAACTAAAATGAAAAAAATAAATGTTTTTTTTGACGATTTGTGTATTTTTTGAAGGTACCACTAGGGGCACCAACATCAGAAAATTTCTTTTTTTACACAAGCAGCGTTAAAGATTAATGTTTTGTAGAATAGTGAAACAATGTAATATAAAAACGAAGAAAAAAATGCCTGTAATTTAAAATAAAGTGTTAAATGACAGCAGAAATGATGTTCGAGAGAAATGTGGAATTAATAAACACCTCTTCATACATGTTTAATAACAGTACAGACAGACAGACAGTGACATCTGCATGGACAAAGCCGGACAGACGGACACACAGCAGTCTGTGGCATCAGCAGCAGCATTGGTGGTTGTGGTGGTGATGTGTGTGTTGGGGGGGTTTTAATTGGAAGGAACAACATTGCTCTTTTCAGCTCAGCAGCAGATGTGAAGCAGGTTTCAGACAGACAGCGCATGAGGAGAATGTCAACAACCTCTCTGACCTTTTCACCTATCAGACTGAGATCTCTGTCTCCTCTCTTGTTTCATGGTGGATCATTTTTGATATAAAAAAAAAAAAAAAAAATTATAACTCGGTTATGTTCCACCCGAGCTACGGTATGAAAAAAAGTCTGCTGGGTATCAGTGCTGAATCTCAGCTACTGTACCTGCACCGATGAGAAGCACTAGTATTCAACAGTACCGGAGTCATATTTAAACGATCAAACTTCCTCACTCTCACACCTGCACACGAGTGTCTTCGTGTCCAAGTGCTGCACTCCTCTCTCAGATGATGTCCCCAGCAGAGCCAAGGTACAAACAGAGGGAAGAAGCGAGGAGACAGAGACCCCTCTGAAGGGTCACAAACCAGCTGTGCTCACTTGGCCCCTCACTCAGGAGGAGAACAGAGGGAGGGAGGAGAAACATTACAGGATATAATGGACGACAGAGCAGAGATAAGTGACTTTTCGGTGGTTTATGGGCACAAACACTTGTCATCTAAAATGTATATACAATCTGCAATAAGCACAAAATCCACACTGTTACAGAATATAGGATATTTATATGTGGCGGTGTATGTATAGTCTGCTCTGCATGCTACATTATGTCTTGTCATGTCTTTGTATACTGTATTCGCAGCCCTGTTTATATTTTACCATATGGTTCAGTATAAACCGCTGTCAGAAAGTCTCTGTGGCAGCGTCATTAAGACAAATTTTTGCCTCTTTAACGTTTCCTGGTGATTAATTGATTCTTTAACCATAAAACGCTCGCTTGTCACACAGTCTGTAGGCATTTCATTGTTCTCAGATGTAGCGCAGATCAAACAAGATAGAAGATCACGACACGGATTATTAAAAATGGGAAAACAATTGCATCTTAACAACTGCTAATGAATCTTTGAGGCTGTCTTTAATTCCGAAATTCTTTCCGGCGTTGTCTCATCCTGTATTTGTCTTCATAAAGAGGAATTTCCCCTGTTTGGCATAAATATTCACCTCTCTACTTCCTCTCTCTGAGGCGATGATCTGACACCGGAGATGAGAGCTCATACTCGTTCACACACACACGCACACACACCTTCAGGCTGTTCTGCTTCTCATTAACACTGCAGTGAAGTTCACAGATGCACGCATACAAAAGCATGCACACACACACACACACACACACACATGCCGAGACATTTGCACGCACACACGTTGAAAAGTCGCGAGTTGCAAATGAGGCTTCTTTCAGCGGAATCAGTCAACGTTCGCAACGGCCATTATTTGACACAATTCCCTGCTTCTGACACACACATCACAGAGGGCTGCGTTCAATCACTCACTAACCTACTCTCACAAACACTCCTGGGCTCTGCCAGCTCTGCCCCTGGGCCTCTCGTCATGACTGAAGCACTCACTGCCTCGCCGTAAATGGATGAGAGCATCGGGGTGGCCCTGCGGTCAGCGGGACCGGCCCACAAATGACATGTCACAGGTTTTGGTGCCAGCCAACGGGCCGATATGTGCATCTGTGGCCGTATTAAGTGGATGGTGTTGACAGTGAACGCTGCACAATGGGATGATATTACAGTCGATGAGTTTTTAAATGGCCCCGAGTGGATTTCTGAGCACAGAGCGTCAGTGTTTGTCCCAAGGTTGCTCTGACACCGCGGACGGTGGCAAAATGTGCCTGAGAGGAAGGAACGGATTGAAGCAACCAAATCCAATGATTCAGCACCAACCATGTGTATTCTGATACAGTATTGATTTAAAGACATACAAACACTTAAAGAGGAGAGAATGTGGACCAAGAAAAGTGTGGTCAATTTCGCGAGGGTTCTTTTCACGGTTTTATCAACTTTTTAAAGCAACAGCATTTCACCATTTGATCAAACTGTTTTGAATCGGCCACCAGTATGATGTCACTAAAAGCTAAAGGGGTGGAGCCAGCAATATTTTCATTATTGGTTCATAATTTTCTAGTCTATAAATTGTCAAAAATAACTAAAAAACAACCCATCAGACCAGACAAAGCTAATCTTAGTGGTACAAGAGTTGTGTGTAGAATTTCTACACTATCTACAACAGTCTTCTTTGATCGATATATTGTGCAGTAGGTTTTTTTTATGAATATGAATTAAACTTTGATAAAGGCTTAAAAAAACATATTTAAAACTTCCAAAATTTCTGAATATGCAAATACAGTATGTTTAAATTTAAAGGTTTCACATCGTGCTTGTGTACTACACTTTGCATCTCCATTCTCTCTATGATAGTCTGCAGTCTGTGTCTGTTGGCGTAAACTACTGTCAGTGCAGCCTATGCTGATTTCCAGCTTCGCCCCTCCACCACCACCATCTCCTCAGTATATGGCTCCCTCGGTAGGGCTCTGATTGGCTGCTATTTATAGGGCTCTATCCCTATACATCTATTTCATCAACGGTGTCAACGCCAAAGTCTTCAAATAAACTTCATTCATTCATCTGCTCGTGTTAACTTGTGTTGTCTTTACTGATTGAATTTCATGGGAATAAATTCATATTTTCTATAACCTATTTTGGGCCTCTGAGGGGCGGCAGACTTGCTGAAGCATCTTTACTTTAAGCCATGAAGCTCACACTTCCTTTTTCATTTAGCCGAAAATCACCAGGATGCCATGCACAGGCTTTTTTTATTTGTGTGACAGCTGCGATATGTCCCACTGTGCCCATGAGAGTAAAGAAGTGGTTGGTTTAGGAGGGAGGACTGGTGAGGGATGGTGGGTGGGAGTCATGGAGGAGATCCTTCCCGGCCCTTGGCTGAGGCTCTAATCCGCCTGGGCTCAGGAGAAGGTGTCTGTGTGGAGAGCCGACCTGTCAGCACCGAGGGACACCATCCTCAACCCTTTTATCCTTCCCCTCCCCACATCCCTCTTTCGCACTCCCTCCATCCGTGGGCTCGCCGCATTCCCACATTCCTCAGATAAAATGTCAGGTAGAGAGGAAGAGGAAGGAGGGAGAAAAGTTGAAGGGGCAGCTGTGGCCCAGGGCAGCTGAGGTGCGTTGGGTAAAGCCCACCACTGAAGCCCTGATAAGCGTATCTCCCTCCCTCATGTGTGCCAGACAAAACCCATTTGTTTCTCATCTGTTCCCCCGATTTGGGCCTGACAGCTCGGGGTGAGCTGTGGAGGACCTGCGACAGAGTGATGGAGGAGAAGATGGGGGGAAAAAAAAGAAAGATAGAGGGGGAGAAAGGGAAAAACATGCCCTTCGTTTCCCATACCTTGTTGTTTGGCAAGCTGGCGGTGTCTTTTTGCTCATCCATCACGTACAGTATCAGACACTGCTGACAGGATTTCATGTCAAAGAAATAATGAACTCTTGGGGGACAACTTATTTACTTTGTAATCTCAACTCCAGGTCCACCTATTAGCTTTGTTGGAGCCCTTCAAATGCGACTCATGATCTTTGTCACTGAAAGGAACTCAAATGAGTCATTGCGTGACTTCATTATGAAAGCTGAGAAAAAGCTGGTGAGTAAAGGTTGACATACTGTAGTATAGCATTTTAAGGTGGTGAACCTTTTGCCTTTTTACACATCCAGCTGTTATGGAGCAACATTGGCATTCATTTGGAGTTTTGTTTTCGGCCTCCCAGAGGATATATCGGCCTCTTAAGCTGCTAAATGTTTGGTTTTCTTCACCAGCTAGCTGTTGTCTTTTCTGTCGTTCAGTGCGGGGCAGATGTTTAGTTTCTTCTTTGCTGAAAACAGCTGACACGATTGCTGAAAGCCGTGCGACAAAATAAAGTCAGTAAAATTGTGAGCTGGAAAAACCAAAACAATGAGCTCAAAGACGCTAAAAAGCCTGTGTAGAGCTGTTCACTTTACGCATTGATCCATTGTTATTAGAGCCTTTTAAATACTCTGCTATGAATACTCTGTCCGGTATGTTGAGAATAAAAAGTGCTGAAAGCGTCTAAAACTCTGAAAATCTGAATGTGCACTTTTTCTGCCGTCCACAGTGTAAAGTCCACACACACAACAGACATGTGGTGAAACCGTGACCGAGGCAGCTGTCGCGGGGACGTGCCTCTAATAATTTACAGAAGTGACTGCAGGGAAGGACTAATGAGGAGGAAAGAAGTGTGTGGTCCTGCATAGCTCAACTGGCAGAGCATGGCACCTCCTCCGCCAGGGTGGTGGTGGTGAGAGGCGGCTGGTGCTGCATTCCCAGCGGAGCCACCAATGCTAAAAACTTATGCACGCATGGCGCGGAGAGGCACTTCGGATAAGAACGCTCGCTTAAATGGCGTGGGAGAACAAAAGAGGAGAAAAGACGGGAGGAGAACACGCCTGCTGTTTGTAAATGGACTCTCCTTCTTTTTCCCTCCGTGTTCTTCCCTTCATCCTGTTTTGTGTGGATGTAGGTCTCTCATCCCTCATAATCCCTTCCCCAAACACCGATGAGTAAGTCCTGACACACAGCCACATTGCCTGCTGCTGGGGATTTACTACCTAAATAAACACACACACACAGAAACGCACACGCATAAAAAATAAATTGAAGCAATAAATTTTACACTGTCGTCTGTTGCTAGGGCAGTGTCTTGTTGGAAATGTTCTGATTTTAGTGCTGAAGCGATACCTGAGAGTCTGCACCGACAGCAAGTCAATATTTTTTGGGATTCATTACTTAGGGAGGGATATTAACTTGTTTTTTTTGACAAATGTATAATATTTCCAGTTAACCAAAGTAGCCAAAGTTCTGAAATGGTAAATGTTGCTAAACTCTGACACTAATGCTGGACCTTTTAACTAAATTAAACATTAGCGTTAGCGAGATTCTCATTCTTAAACGCTGGCTTCACTTTCACTGGTTAAAATGATAAATAATTAATGCTAATTCTGTAATGGCTGGAATGCAACATCGACTGCCTTCACTAAAGCAGTGACATAGCTGCTCATCACATAAACTTAAAGGGGATCTCCAGATAAACTTTAATGCATGTCATATAAATATTTTGAGTTTTGACTCTCTGCTGTTCTCCACACTCTATTTTGGCTCATAAATGTGGCATTGAATATCTTATTATCAAACTGTTCAAATCACTTAAAGAACGGCTGATGAGTGGACAAAATGGAACTATGGACAGGAAGCCCTGCTCTTGATCCAGACTTATGAAAAATGTATAAGTACAGCTGTAGTTAAAAGTTAAAGAAGAGCTGGCAAAATGTGTCACCGGCGGACAAAATGGGTGGGGTCGTCTGGGGCGCAGGCAACATGTTAATTTACAGTAACAATACAAAGCTGGTTAAAAACCCGGCCTCCATTCAGTTAACTTAATTAGACCTCCAATATTTAAAACAAGTATCGTTTCACATCTTTTTCTCCTATCATATCTGCTCATATTCAGGGTGTAGCTACAGGTTGTGAACACTGATGAGCCCACCACTCATGACTGCAGTGTTTTTGCCTTCTCAACCAACAGAAGCTGATAGCAGATCGTGGAGTTTAAATTATTAATAGTTCCTTGCAAATGTTAAAAGCTAAACCTAATTAGATTTGATGAAAGGATTTGAATTCAATAAGTGGAAATTGATACTGGGTCTGATAAATGCAAACCCCAGTAAACCCAATCCTACAAACGAGATTAAGAATCTGACTAGTCATTCGATGCCAGCGCCTTGTACTTATAATCTATGCCACAGACACATTTTTCAGTACCAAAAAGGTACTGAGGTTCAATACTATCAATTATTCTTCCAGATGAAATAGCTGTTGGCAGAAAACGTGCATTCACTCCAGCATCCCTCAGCGTTTAGCAGGCTGCACCTGAGATGTCACATTGCCTGAAAGAATTTAATTAGCATCGGCCTCAGTGGAGATTTTTAGTGGTGCATCAGCTCAATGCTTGTCCAGGGGCCAACATTAATTCTGAGGTGAGACCCGGTCTACAACAAAGTTAAAATCTCATCTAAGACAATATAAAGTTTTATGTTCCTCCTAATGTGATACACAGTGCCGAAGAGACGAAAGGCTCCCAGGAGGTTTAGGTTTCCCCCCTTGCAGTTTTACTTCCTTCTTCCTCGCCTCTCGTCTTTTCTCCTCACCCCTCTTCCATCTAATGACCGTGCAGCTTGCTGGCACATGGCCCATGTTGATCTATAGCCACCCATCTGGCCTGTATATGTGGGTTTTTGATGATCCTATGATGAATCTGAAGGTGCACATGAGGAATGTCTGAATGGATGTGTGTGCGGGTGCATGAATGTGTGTGTGTGTAACGGCACACCTGCTCCACATGCAACCAGCGCACGGCCTGTTAGCTCCTCTCAACACTCTGTATTGTGCTGTTAGCCAGCGTGGCGTTGCTAATCCGTAGTGTTCGGGGTTAGCTGGAGGCTACCATGCTGGTGTCTTTACACTTGTGTGAATGGGAGAGGAATGTGGCACAGATGTTCTCTGTGTGGACCTGGCTGTTGGGCCGCATGTGCGCGTGGCTCAGACATGGTCTGCCAGTGTACTGACCTGTGTCGCCATAATAAACAGTAATGAATTTTTAACATGGTACTGTTGTTACACTGTCCATGTGTGCTGTTAATGACGCTGCTTTTTCCTTGTTGTTCTTTCCTCGTCAGGATTTACTGAGTCAGTGAATTTTATCTGCTGCTTTTTAATGAACTTTTTCTTTTTCTTTTGCTGTTTTTCATTTTTAGAAGCATTTATAATGGCTTAATTTCGCTTATTGTTCATACTTTATTGTCAGCGAATACCTGCTGCTGCAGTGTTCAAAAAGAACACGTGTACATCTGCTGAGCTTCATCTTCCAAAATCCACCGAGAATCACCTGATCCTCAGACCCATCAGCTGACAAAGCGACCCGCCACCTCTACTGAACCTCCTGTAGATGATTTAAACAACATGTCTGGTTCTTCACCTTCATTCACTCTATCCAGACATTTACTTTGGCCAATATTTTAGGAGAAACTGGATTATATCCTGGAACGGCTGCCATGTTATTCCAGCTTGAATTACAGCACGGTAAAATAGAAGCACGTATTAATTTCCACTAAGATAAAATGATCGTTTTGTTAGCGTTCGTCCACATTATATCCCGTGACTTAAAGACAGCACACACCAGCATGTGTGTATGGCGTGAGTCAGAACACCAGGGTGTTGTTTTTCTATATGAGCCCACTCACGCTCAGCTGTCATCTCGGGCTGTCATGCGACAATGTCACTGCGGACAGCGGTTGATGGTCTAGAAAAGCAACAGTTTTTATCGCATCTGGCACAAGCTGCTGTACCTCGACTACTTCTGTATGTGTGACATGTCCGCTGTGTGCTACCGGCTTCAAATGACATGACGCAACGAGACAAGGCTGGCGTGTGTTGCCCTATAGCTACTGGAATGTTGTAAAAGCCTTATGGGAGCTGTAGTTGTTGAATGGTAATAAAATAACAAGGTGGCTATTTTTTTCTATCCAGTACAGTTGTAGATATATTAAATGTGAACAGAACTTTGTATTTTGGATAAAAAAATCAAGCTTATGGGAGAAGGTGGGGATATAGAGAGGCACTATTGTTTCCTCATTGCATGTCCCTCGAAAAACACCCATGCTTTCACCAGAGGATTCTATTACAGCCACTTAGTAGTCCCAGTGTCTTCAGTGTCTCAGTCACTTGCACATGAATGGACACTGGCTCCTGCAGGAATCCAACCACATGATGCGACACTGAAGCCACAAGCCACATGAGCACCAAACCTGCAGCTCGCACAGCTCACCAAGAGGAAAAGACACAAACAACTTCGGCAGCAAGACAATGAGGCAATAACTCTTCCTCACTGAGAGGATGGTTATTATGACGGCAGCCCCATTAGCTAAATGGAGAAAGAGCATGTGCAGCATGTAGCTCCAGCTATATAAATCTGCATCTCTCACCCTGACCTCTAACAGTCGCTCCCTGGAGGAGTCAACCTGGGATAATTCCAACACCCCATGATGGCCTTCCCTGGGTCAGGTCGCCGTAAATCTCAGGCTCATCAAGACCAAAGTGACACCCAGGAACGTCCCTTTTCTCCACGGCAACACGGTGTCAGCGGTCATGAGGCATGTCAAGGACTTTGTCATGACCAAAAAGTGCTTAGCTTGGCAGCTGGCGGTCAGGAAGCGACCGGAGTCACGTGTCGTCACTTTTAGTTTTCCACTCTGGATATTTATGCGTCTCTCGGTAGGCCTTCGGCGAAGAGGGACAGAAAGGAATTAACTGTGGCTAATAGCCATGTTTGCTAACGAGTCACACGTGCGTCGGGGTTGCGGAATGACTTCCCCTCCGTGCTTTAAAACAGATGAGGGCTGTGACCGCGCAGTCGCACAGTCGAAAACAGGACGTAAATTACGGCCTTCTCCTCCTCTGGTGCTGGGGTGAAAATAACGGTCTTAAATCAAACGCTGCAACAGGATTCATCCAGCTCTGGGGAGCTAGACCTCAAAAATCCTCAAGTAATGTCACAGGAGTCCAAACCAGAGATGTGTGGACAGCACATCCTCATGCAGCGGTGGTAAGAGCCGATCTGATCAGCTTCTTAAAAAAATGTAGATGTAGATTTAAACGGACTTTTAGAGAGGAAACGGCAGCACTAACAACGTGCTCTGACTTCTGTACATCTGATGTATTTAATATAATTAGACAGAAATCTTCAGATGTTTGCTGTTCGCTTTAGGGCACAGACCCTTTATTTGCTCAGCAAGCAGAGAGTTGTAATTACTGACTGTAACCGTTTAAGCAAACGGTAATTTAATTTAAAGTCTCTCCGCAAATATTCAATGAGGCTCAAGGCTCAGTTGTCGTAGCAATACATCAGGATGAGCCAATACTTTACACACCTATGATCACGTTCCTCATCCAGATTCCAACTTTGTGTTTGCGAGCCGGTTTCAGGTCGTCAGTGCAGAGCAGCTTTTCATGAGATGTGCCGCCAAACACGTCACCGTTACTGTGAAGCATGATGAAACTATCAGCAAATCTAAATGACTGCAAACTACAAAAGCACAGACGTCGAGTGAAACTTTATGGGAAGCGTGACTGTGCCTGAACCGCAGGCTTTAGTTTCCTGTAAAGACACAAGACATCAATGCCCAAACCATCTGCTACTATCCACAACACAACATAAGTGACCTGTTGAACACTTCTAGTACTTTAGCGACCATGTGTCACATGAGTTTGACTTAGTAAATCAAAAGTTTGGCATGCTTTAAATCTAATATCACAACAAATCAATTCAATACAACGCCCTGATACAAGAAGGGTCACAGTATATAACATCATCTCAAACCTCTTGCCACATTTGCAGTACAGTGCTGACCTGTAGAAGACCGCAGCACTCTAACAACACACGGGTCAATGATGGGACAATCCCACTCCCTCCACCAATATTGACGTCCAACGTTTTATCGATATCAGCTGTCTGGACGGGTCCCCGCACACTGTCAGCTCTCCTGTCCTTTCAAAGAGCGTCACTGACGGATGTATTGAACTGTTTTGGAGCATTTCCTCTGATCTGCTTTGTTTGTGTGTGTGTGTGTGTGTGTGTGTGTGTGTGTGTGTGTGTTTGTATTGATGATCTCAAGAGCAGAAAGGGAGGATGGGATGCAGGAGGAGGCAGAGACACTATGATAAGGTCAGGGCCCTCTTACATCTCTGTGAGCTGATAAAGCGGGACACACACTCACACACACACTCAGACGACCATTCCAAAGCATCAAAGACTGATAAGACAACTCTGCTTCATCTTCCTGTGGCTTTGTCTCCGGCTACAACACCATACTCCTTTTATTTTATTTCACCAGAGCAAAGCAGCGTGGGGCTCCAACAGGGCGAAGCCATCTCTAAGTGTTTACAGGAGATCAAACGCATGCTTTATTCTGATGAAAGCTTTGGCTCAAAAACACGATTTCCATCAACTGAAAAAATGGGAATAATACAGATTACTGATATCAATAGCAGAACATAAAGTTAATGGTGCTTTTTTAAGAATTTGAACTCATTGCTCTCAGTTAACTCCTTTGCTGCTGTCAGAGAAATCATCAAAAATGTGTCTGAAATTTGTAAAAAACACAAAACTATGAGATAGACTGTTGCCATTTGGAGCCTCTATAAGTTGGAAATGATTGTTTCCTCTCCCATATTGGACACTTTGTTTGCAAATTAACTCTTCGAATACATCCTGTTATTTTCAATCTGTGGTTGATAAAGGAACGCCGAGTCAGACTGTTCGGCTCCGCAGTGGAAACCCGGCAACTGAAACAAGCAACAAGGTAAACTGAAAATCCTTGGGCGTTTTGACAAAAGCTCAATCCAGACAATAGTCTTATCCCTCATCCAGTACAAAGCCCATTCAGTCAGCTCTTTCATCTGCGCAAACAGGGCAGGGGGAGAACAGAAAACATTTGATCAAGTCAAAGTTAATCTTCCAACAGTTTGAACTCACCGAGCTTTGTTACGATGGGACCCAACGGAGGATTTTGCCTGGAAGTCTCACGGAAAGAAAGGCTTGTTCTCCAGAGTCCCTGGGTGTTGTTTAATGTATTTCTGTGCACTTTTCTATCAAAGTCTCATCATTTATCTTCTTTTTCAACTTTTCTTTGTGTAGCAACAGAAAACATCTTGCAGTTGGGGGCTTATATGAAAATTCTAAAATGACTTAATAGATTTTGAAGCATCTTCCATCATACAGTAACACCGTGCATATCTTTGTATTTCAAGCGCACCATCATCAAGCAACCGCATTTACAAGAAGACACAGAGAAGTTCAAGAATTCTTTGAGTTTATTTTTGCTGTGGTCACACATGTACTGTATGTATGGAGATTCTCCTCACACTGCACTCGATGTACGCGAGGCCCTTCAGACCTCTGTTAAGCTGTCAACACACCTCCGTACCAACGGGAAAACAAATTCCTCTCAACTCAAATTCCTCGTAACGACAGCTTAACTGATTTTTCATTCAGAATACTAGCAAAAATAACTTTGTCACACTTGTTTTTACAGGTTTTCTTATCGCTCTTAACTTAGCAAAGATTATCTTTAACCCCACTTCAATGGAAAAAGGTGGAATAATCAGTGAAAATTTTTAAAAACTTTTGGGAAACAGAAGCTTTATCTGAGTAACTCCAGCACTTTCTTGAAGAAAAGTCAAGAGAGACCCTCGGGTACCTTTGGGGAAAGACTACCCTGATAAAAACGAAAAAAAGTAGGCCCTGGACCAGTTGATAAGGATGTAAACTTTAAGTTATTAAAGGGCATAAAGTAAACAACCGGGCTGAACTCGACTCCTATTGCCCCTAGCTGGCACGCTGGGCAGCAACGCCACCTGATCCTGGAGCCGCGGGGCCTCGACAACGTAAATCAAGAGGCGTCCGAGACGCTGAGCTCGCGGGTGAGACGAGACTGCAACCAGACAGACAGGAACGCTGATGTGTGTCTCTGATAACACACTCATACAGGACGAACACACACACGCGCACAGATCTCTGCATTTCCCTCAGCGTTCCCACTCGTCTCACAATAGAGCCCCACAAACAGTTGAACAAGAGGAGATCAGAGGACGACTGACATAGTTGTGTACACACTAATTAGGCACACTTGCATGACCACAATGGGGTTTTTCATAGCCTGCATGCACGGATCACACTCTCTCACACTCACACATACACACACATAAACAGGATGGGTATCAGGGTCGGGATCTCTGCCATGTTTGCTATGATACCCTCTTTGATCTGGGGTGAGAAGTTCTCTGCCCCTGCTAATAAAAAAAAAAAAAAGAAAGAAACGAGACAGCCGGGTTTTTGAGAAGGTGGCAGCGTTTGTTGGAGTGTTTGACAGTCGCAGTGTGAATGGAGGATGCTGTGTTTTGTTCCGGCTCTGTATGAACAGGCGTTTTGTTTGCCAGATGACATTTAGACAATGGCTGCAGGACGGGTGGGAGGAGGGAGGCGAGAGAGAGAGAGAGAGAAGGGGGGGGGGGGGGGGGGGGGGGGGGTCGGCGGCGGCTGCAATCATATGAGCGACGTCTGATGCTATTGTGGAGGGGCTGAGGAACAGAGGGGTCAGCAGGTCAAGACCGAGTGACCTCTGCCAACAAAATAACACGAGGAGAGAGGAACCAATAATGCCTCCATGTTGGTTTTGCACCTAACGCCTTGGCATTGTTTCGCCGTCAATCAGCCATCCTTCCACCTGTCACTGACGCTCTGACGCGCACAAGACTCACGACGGGTGTGTACTGTGAAATGTAAGAAAGTTTCTCTACTGTGAGGAGCTACGTGCCTCACATGTGAATGAAAGTGTGATTTATGGTGGAAACTGTCCCAGTTTGCAGAAAAAGGAGGGTAATTATACACAATGATGACCGCATGGAGGCCCGAACGGGGATGGGAACGTTTAAATAAATGTGGCTTCTCACTCCCAAAATCATACATTTGTCAAACTGAGCAACATTTATTGAACTTGAAATCTATAGAATGTAATTTGCATTTACTTTAGATTTTAAAAACTAGGATGCTTTGGAAGCCATCGGTGAATCAAATCACTTTAATGATATGCGACTTGTCTCTTTCTGAAGATCAATACTGCTCTTATGTCTGAACAGTAAACGCAGAGGTAGGACTGTTGTCATCACCCTGTAAAAAGATAAGTTCCACTTGTTTTTTCTACGGATTATACAAATAAGATTTGATGTGTTAAGCAGATTTTGTAACCTATGACCAAAAGCCAAGCTAGCTGGTCCTCCATTTTAAAGTCCTTGAGCTTAAGCTAAGCTAACGGCTGCAGGCTGTAGCTTTTACCATGCAGGCATGACAGAGGTATTAATGTTCACTTCTCAAAATGTAGGACTATTGAAATTTTAATCTTTATTTTCATTGTGTGATGTACAAAAATTCTCTAGCCCACATTTTTGTTGCTTTTTTTCTTGTGTGTGGACAGGAGTTTGTCTCCGGCTGTGTGTGTGTGTGTGTGTGTGTTGAGTGACTTCCTGCTGGCTGTTTGTCCTCTTATCTCTGAACCAGAGGCTGATCACTGTGATAAACACACACAGGGTCACAACACACACACACATACAGACACACATGAGCAAACATTCAGGTAACTCCAATCAAGCCAGTTTTGTTGTGTCGCAGTTATTCACCACAGGTGATGACTCAGGTAGGACCGCCGCTGATATCGACAAACGTATTTCAGTCTGATCATCCAACACACACAACACACACACACACACACACACAGAGGCTGAGCGGTATGGGTGAAGTGGCGGCAGACATGAGATTAGGTCTTGATTCGGTGCACATGGTGTGACCTGGTGCTCTCGCCGCGGACTGTGACTCAGCGTCTCAGTTGAAATGTTGACTCAAAGACAGATGAAGATGAAGATATATGTGGATTCACTTTGCTTTGCTATCTCCAGGTGCTACTCTATCTCTGCCACCCCCATCCTCTTCGACTCCTCCACCATCCCCCACTCCTTTCCTTCCCATTGCACCTCTTCACGTCCTCATGCACGTCATTTTAAACGCACAAAGTGCAAAACTGTGAATGCCTTCCAGGACAAACCTGAACAGTAATCGTGTCTCATCCTTCTCTATGACCATCACTTTTACACCCCACTTTGAGCGAGGCTGCTGGAACAACTACAAACTCTTCTTCAGACATGGTTGGACATCACATCGTATGAACCCGTTCTTTCCCGATGTCCGACTTTTTCCTCTTTATTTCATTGCTGCAACGATTATTCGATTCATCAATGACTTAATCGATAAAAACCTCATCTTCTACTCATCATTTTGAAGCACATTTGAGGATTACCTGTTCTAAAATGTGACAGTTTCCTGCTCCTTCGTGTCCTACATTATAGGAAAATAAATATCTTTGAGTTTTGGACTGTTGGTCAGCCAAAACAAGACATTTAATGGCACACTGGGCACTACAAAATGGTGTTCTGAGGCTACATGAATAACAATGAATCAAGGAAATAATCACCAAATTAACTGATAATGTATATAATTCTTTATTGCAGCCCCACTTCAGTGATTTGCATGACTACACGATCCTTCCACCAGCCACAGTAGTGTCCTAAATGGTACTGTCCCTGTCTGGAGGCCTTGTCCGCATGTAAAAACTCAGAAACCTTTTTTTTCCCCAGCAGAAATGGGACTGCTTTTCACTTGCTTTGACCTCGTTCTTTATTCTTTCATTCTCCCTAATGGAGAAAACTTAAACCCATTCCATCAAGAGTACAGAGAGGCCATCACAGAGCCCTGAGCTTGGCCTTTATCCCCTATGATTTAAACACCTCATCAAGCCGGCCTTACACCACTTCCAGAAATAGACACTTTCTATAGATAGTAAATAAAATAAACAGTTGTGTCTCTGCGTCTGCCTCCACTGCTGCCTGACCGTCGAGAGAAGATTTCTGCGCTATCAGCTGCTCCGGGGCAGCGGTTTAAGGGGAATCACATGTTTGGCCTGACATGAGACAGCTCAGTCAAATGAGGAAAAAAGAAAGACATTCAGAAATAAGTGAGAGAGAAGCGGGGTGACTGTTTGCAGTGGTTCCCTTCCAGGCTGACTTCAGCCTCCAGCTTTGTGAGCTCTGACCAGCTTCGTGAGGCAAAGAGAAGCAGATCTTTATGGGGAGTTTTACTGTGTGTAAAATATTGGGTGTTGATAAGGCGCCATGCGGTTGCGAGCCTGAGAAAATAGCAGAAAAGAAAAGAGCCCCGGTTTTATCTTGGGTTAGTTTCCCCATCAATTTCACTCGACTCTCTAAAAGGTCCATTAAGGCGAGTTGAGCAGAACAGCGACAGAGGGCAACCTGACATCCATCACCTCTGCTGCTTCACAGCCCGGCAACACACACCCCAAAGAACCTCAATGAAAGAAAGTTGGTAAGGTTGTGTGTGTTGGTGCGCGCACAAGCAAAGCGCCTTCTTTTGTGTACAATCCTATCAATGTCACAAAGGTTACGCTCCCTCAAGATAACCCGCGGAGATCGCTGTGGGCTCCGGCTGATTTTTTTTCACTCCCCTCTTTTTGTGATTAGGTGTCAGCAGAATTTCCTTGGTGTGCAGACGACGGCTTTCATGTCGCGGGTTTCTCATGGTCTCATGGACTGTCGAGCCGCCCATTCAAACACCATGCAAAGCGGCTGCGAAGCAAAGTACACAATGTCTGTTTGTAGTCTGGTCGCACAAGCATGAATCCATATTTATCTGAGCACAATGACGTTCGTTCCTGGACTTTCCGATGTCAGTTGGCAAAAAGCTTTTTTTTCCTCTCACAAATTAAAGTACCATAAAGTGTGGAACCTGAGGGGTTTGAAAGCCAAAATATACAGTAGTAGTCACATAACTTGAGAAAGGTAACCTAAAAAAAGCTTGAATAGATTGGAGAGATGATGATAAAATCATGATCTGACTGTCTTTGTGCTCCTCTGATTGAAAACATATCTGCATATTTCGGGGAGAGGAATGTAGAAGGAGAAAAAAAAACTTTGAGTAGGCACAGATGTGGCAGAACTGGCAGAGTGCTGTTTGGCAGTGACACAGTGAGTCTGGAAATGGGATTTGTTCCTCAGCCACCACTTGGGTGGACTGTGGTTTGGTTGGTATGTACTTTCTTTTTTACATAAACTTGTCATTTAGAGCCGTAAACATCCTGGAAAGACCAGTGGCTCAGCAGGGCTCGAGAAACTGAGCTCAGTCTCCTTCACGCCTCCACCAGCACTCAGTGATCTGGTTTTGAGGGTTTGTGTTTCAATGTGTTAAAATACTAAATAATAAATAACTCACAAATTTAAGCTTTAGCCATCGAGATCAATCAGGATTTTCTAACAAATAAAATTAGAAAGTAAAGATTATAAAAATTATGAATCTGATATTTTTTTCTTTTTTTTTTTCAAAAATGATTCCAGGTTTAGATGTTTTTCTTAATTTTGGTAAATGTACAGTTAAGTTAATAGGGTTAGAAGACTATATAGCAGTAAAAGCCTTACCCATGTCTAGATCTTTGATTCTTTGATTGATATCTTATGTTAATGCTACAATAGTCTATAGGGTGAAACTTAATACAATAATTAAATCTTTGTCTACTATTAGACATCACTTTTAGGAATTTAGAAACACAGTTGTGTTCAGACTCTATCAAAAAGCTTCCTTAGCTTTCTCATTAATTTCTATGGGAGTACAAAAGAAGGCAGCGTTATCGTCTGCAAAACGTTGAACCTGGCTCAACTGCATTGACAAATCAACCGTGCAACTGCTCATTCCAGGTAGAGTACCTTAATATTGACACTTGATATATATATATATATATATTTACTTGATATATTTAACAGTGCTTCTTTTCTTTTTTTTTAATTGGCTTTTTTTCTTATTTACATTTGTGTTTCTTATATTTGCCATTGTCTTATCTCTTAGTTTGACTAGATTTGCATGTGTAATTGTGTTGTTGGCTTGCATTGTTGAATCATGGACTAGTTCTACTATTCGTTTGACACTAAGAGGGATAAAAAAAAAAACTTTCTGTAACTTTACATACTTGCAAAGTCGTGCCTCAAAGGAGTATAAACGGCTCTGAAATGTGTTGGTGTTTGATATACCTTCAAACTGTACTTCCTGGTTTGTTTAGTGCAGGCTTTTATGGGTTTTTAATGCAGTGCCATTGTGGCTCTGAACACAGCCTCTCCCATAGTATTGGTTGCATTCTGGATGAGGCCTAAAATGTAAATGTGAATGTGATTTACCATGGGAACTTCATGGCATTCTTCTTGTTTTGGAGGACTGTGAAAGGAACCGGACTTGAGCCAGCTGAAAAGAACTGTGGGATCTAACAGCCAAGAAGCGGCTGTAGTGAAGCTAAATTGAGAATGCCATATAAATCTTGGCTTTTTAGAGAGCAACATCAACTTGCAGTCACACACACACATATGCAGATACACACATGCACAGCAGCTCTGCAGCGACAACTGTTTACAGCTGATATGTTAATGGTTCAAGCCGAGGCTGGTTTTGGTGCCAGGGTGCTCACGCTGGCCTCCGAAAATCTGCGGTTCTAATGAAGACGAGTTCACAAAACTCATTTACACACCGAGGAGGAACACTGAAGGGTGTCCTGTAACTGAACACTAGCCTGCCAGCTAGTCAGTGTGTGTGTGTGTGTGTGTGTGTGTGCGAGCATGTGTGAAATGTGTGTGTGCAGCATGTGCGAAAGACCGTGAGGAGGGAGGTGGCGGTGGTAGACGGCGAGAGACAATAAGTGAGAGAGAGAGAGAGAGAGACAGAGCAGTATAAGTGTCAAAGTCATCCCAGTGCTAATCCACACCTTGGACAGTAATGTCAGAGGGAAAAAGGGGGAGGAAGGAATACGGGTGAGAGTGTAGGGGAGTGTTAAAAGCAGCGCACAAGTGAGGCGAATAGACTGAAGTAGCAATGGGGGAGACAGCAGGCAGACAGCGGCTGATGAAGGAAGCTGGAGGGGGCGCAGAGGGGGAGATGGGGATTTCCTGGATTGTGATGTCACAGGGTGGAGGCCTTCAACTACAAAGCTGACCCCTGACTGCCCAGGCCTGCCTGATCCTTATCAAGCCAAGTGGTGCTACTGCACTCTGATCCAGACGGTCTCTCATACAGTTTGAGCTGTAACTGAGCTGCTGTTTGTTCACCAGCTTTATTTACGTACATCATCCCCGATGAAAACCTCATATGTCCATTTTTTTTTCTTTTCTTTTTTTTTCAGGAGGATGGAAAAACTTTTTCTCAGAACTTAGACACGAATAATCACACATAATCACCGTAATGAGACATCAGATATAAAAATCTATGTTTACACAGTCATCAGTGAACTGTTTAATATTTGGAATGGAATTCTGTGGATTGAGAGTGAACGACGTAGTTCCGAGCCTCGACTCTCCTGTTTATGTCCACGTCAGTTGGGAAACTATCAATAGCAATTCTGTCCTACGTGTCCTACACATTGACATAATCAAAACTATTATACTATTTTAGATTTAAATCAACATAATCCAGGTTAATGGCCATCTGGCACTGACGTGCACGCATCAGCCTGAGATCATCGTCTATCATTAAATCCAAGACGCTAGTTATCCAAAGCTATCCTCCTTCTATCTATCCAGCATACATGATGTAACAAAACAGCTTTTCATTGGTCAATAAGATTCAAAATGTAGACTGAAGAAAATATGCACATTTCATATGTAGAAAAAAGTCTAAATCGAATCGAGATTTGTGGCTTTCATCGGACAACAACAATATGGGGGATGCCGGTTTTAACCAAACCTGAGCTTACTAATGTAACCGAGCCTTTGATCGTCAAAATCGGTTCAAAAGAGACAAAGATAAGCTCATATTATTGTCCTAAAACCATGCTAGCAATTTGATACAATTCAGAGATGTGACATGAGGTATTTTCTATAAGGCAAAAAACGCCAGCAAACCAGTAGCGTTATTTGATGTACATACATTTATTCCCACAGCAGAGAGGTGCCAATCTGTCAGGCAGATGTGATAAAACAGCTGTTTTTTGTGGAGCACTGACACTGAGGAATGGGGCAGTATCATATCCTGACGCGTCGATGTACATCGGTCCACAGTAGCATGCATCAAAGAAAACAGCAGCCATGGGCGTTATAACGCGCTTCATACGCTGCTAATATGTGTTACCCTTTAATACAACCGCTAATTAGAAAGGACCTATGTACATGTCCAATGCAATTTCTCTATGTCTAATGTTACAAGATGCAGCAGATCCAAGATGAGTTTATTTCATTTACTTTTCCATCCACACGGTGTGGTCGTAATGTGTGAATGCTCCCGGGTCATCACAGAACATTATTTGACCATTTACACGGTCTGCCAACATGGTGAGAATGCAGCATTAACAAGGAGGAAAAGTGGAAACCCACATGTAAATCGCTAAGACAAGAAACCCAAGAACAGGCCCAGGTACTTTTGGGGCTCATTAAATAGTTTAATGATCTTCTACACCCATCATTAACATATTTGTGTGTTTAGTTCATCGGATCAGCAGAGGTTTGTGTTCAAAACTTCAGGCCTGACGTAATGACCAAACAAAGATGTGAAATTCTGCTGCAGCTTGTTTATTTATTTCCTTCTCTGTTTTTTTTCCCCTTCATGCTCCGGCTCAGTCAGCACATGCTAACTGTAGGCCAAGGCCAAACACCCGCAGGGAGCGACCCTGTCCTCGACACCGCTGCCTAACACATCATGCGGCTTCTTTCTGCCTCCCACTTAACCCTCACCACACACACAAATATGCTTCCCGCTGCCCAAAGACACAAAATATGCCAAGACCAAATAAACATGCCGCGCTAGTGAGGAAAATGCGAATAAATGCTGAGATGTAGGACAAAAACAGTGTATGAACGCTGAAGCCAGGGAGACTGAAGCAATGCTGGCCATGTACCAACGCACACACACTCACACACACACTCAGGTCTGCTGCAGAGCGAGGTGTCAGAGCCCGTTAGAGGCCTTTGGCTGGACGCAGCTCCAGAACAAGCTGGACAAAAGCGTTGCCTGTCTCCCCTCATTAAGTGATTTAAGATCCCGTGTTCCCCCGACTCCTTTCATCGCCGTCCAAAGTGAACACACTCAAAAAGCCCAACAAGACTGCCAGGACCTGCTGACATGAATGGGGTGAAGAGGGGTAGGAAAGCCAAGTTCATGGCGGCGAACCAGGGTCTAAAGCTGAGCTACACTAGCCATGCCTATTAGCTTCAACGCAGATGGAAGGGGGAGGCTTGAATAAACTGGGGTACGATCGAGGCTTGGCCCCCGGGTGGGAAACAGCAGCCACTTAATCCATTAACAGTTCTTCCTCCACAGAAGAAGCAACGTTTTCCCATGAAGGTTTTAGTAGAGCAGAAATGTGCCGTTTCCACATTCCTGGCGAACAAGGCGGCGCTATCTGGGGAGGTGGGTGAAGACGGAAAGATGGAGGAGCTGGATGGAACATCAGAGCTGCATCCAAAATCAACCTCATGAGAGTGCCGGTTTGGTTGAGTCGTGTCATAATTTTGAGTGATTAAAGTAGACTATCGTATATCACGCAGTTACCAGGATTTGCTATGAAAACTCCATTACTGCCTGCGGTCCGGGGTCGGCTCTGGATTCGTCAGCGGTGTTGGAATGTAGCAAAGGTTTAAGCAGCTGCTGCAAAGAGTCTCAATCTTTGCAGGCCATTTTGGTATCTTATTGTTCTGTTCAAATGAGTGAAAAGAATCGGGCTGTTGTTGAGATTTTACAAGAAATGAGAATCAGGATTTTGAAACAAGGTAGTAAAAGAAAGAAGGACAGCTCTGCACTCATTTCTGACCATTATGAACCCCTAAAAGTCTTATTTTGTCAAAAACAAGTAAAAGATCTTGATGTTATTCCGAGAATGTTGTAAAAAGGCTGTTTCGAGAACCAATGTACCAAAAGATTTGCAGTTACAGAGAAAACATAACTCCCTCTCATCAAGTTAATTCTGTATTTTAAGCCCTTAAAGTCTTGTTTTGTTCAAACATTGCACATAAAGGCAGATTGCTGCACTATTCTAAAGCAAAATGATAGTTGTATGAAGCAAATTCAGATTTGTAGCCTACATGAAACCAGTTGAGCTGTTTATACTTGTTTTCTTACTTTAGACAAAATTAGGACAAAAGTTTTAATGAGATAGAGATTTGTGCATCTGTGTTTGTGTGTGTGGGGGGATTTATGTAGAAAATACACACTCAGATACACACACACGTGTACATATAAACATACCACACACAGCTTCAATTAACACCTGAGAGGCAGCCGGCTGCTCTGGGTCATTATGTCGTGTTAGCGTTCAGATTGAAGCTTTGAGAACGCCTCCCCACATCCACAGACGTGCATGATCTGCACTTTGCAAAAAACCACTTTCTTCTGCAGCCGTGATGAACGTGCAGATGCGTTTGATGTTGGTCAACCCTTTGAGAGATGCGACAGGCAGAAGGGAGCCCCCCATCCAAGCTGACGTCGAGAAAACCTATAATTCAGGCTCGTCTGACACTGCACAGTGCTGCATCACAGACATGGTGGCGTGGATGAAATCTTTAACATATCCGTTAAAAGAAAGAGCTTAATTGGAGAGTGAGTGTGGTCTGAAGTGTACAGTATACAGAGAATGCAGAAAATGCACTATTTGGATGTAGAGGGGGAAAAAGAAAAGATCCTCTGAGCAGCCAAGGTCCAATTAGTGTGGCATACGATGTGGGATCCAAACATTTGTTTACAAGAGGCTGCTTTTTTCCTCGGCTCTCTCTCTCTCAGGGACGGGGAACCCTGGTCGGATTCCACGGCGGCTCCACAACAGAGTGGGTGTGGCTACACCGCACAAACCTCGGGGCCTTTTGACATTACACTGCGCAACCATGAGGTCAGAGGAAGGCTCTTTCTTCCTAGGCACAAAGGAGTGATTTTTCACTCGCCCCGTGAGAACAGCGGCAAATAATGAACTCTTGGGCCCCTGGTATCACGTTCGGTTTCACACGCGTCAACTCCATTCTGGAGCGGAACAAAAGGGCAGTAGGAGAAACATTTGTGGGGAGGGAACAGTGTGCCCAGGGCATGCCGTGCAGGGTGAGTTTGATGCATTTTAATTGCTATCATACTCATGAGATTATGAGGACATTGTTTCTTTCAGACATAAAGAGAAACAGGCATGCTTAAGGCTTCCAGGCAGACATGCAGATACGAAGACACGCTGTTGACTCTGCAGCTTATGGCCACAGTACAGTGTGAACAACAATGATGCACGAGCTAGACGCATTCGTTCAACATGTCGCTTTGAGCAAATGTCTGGATCCTAACTCGGAGTTGATGCTTGATTGACGGAAAGGGGGGATGCACTTTCAAATCACGGGATAGAAGAAGACAGTCCTCTCTTGTAAGAAAGTCGAGCTCCAAACTGAAACAGAAACAGTACTATAAACAAAAATAGGAGGGCTGGAGGGTAAGCTTCGTTGTTTGTGGTTATGACTAATTTTCGCCGACGAATACACAGAGTTCAACTGATTTCAACTCAGATCTTACGTTATGTCCCCAAACACTCAAATGTTATGTCTGCTTCAACAAGACACTGAAAGACATGTTTCTGAACACACTTCATGTTGTAGGAATCTGATGTTCTATCCTGTTATTGACCAACGGCGAACAACAAAGCCGAGCAAAAGATCTGTGCTGCCAGACTGCAGCGATTATAGCCGGTGTGCTGCTTTATTTCAGCTTTATTAGCGACATGTTAGTGTGTTTGCTTCATGTTGCAGTATGTGTGGAGGAACACAGCACTATCAAGGTTACAGCAGCGAGGTGCTGATGACACTGACCAATCAGCTGGCAGCCTTGGTACCCTCTACCTGCAGGATGAGGGTTTTAAAGCTGGAGTAACTCTACTTTTATACTTTCTTTTGGCACTTCCTATATACCGTGCTGTTTGTCACTGTCAGTACCCGCGTGACAAAATGTCTGCAGACGTTAGCGTCTCTGTGGAATCGTTCCTACAGAGTTTCAGAGTGCTTTTTGAGCTTCTCCTGCTGCAAACGTTTGAACCTACACACCTCAGACGTAAACAAAAGAGAGCGCACATTCCTCGCTAACTCTGCCTGAACGTGAAAAAATAGATCTCCTCCTACGTACACGTTTAATCAGCGGGGCAGGAAATTATTGTGCTCAAGAGACAACTGGGACTAAAACCTGCAACTTTCCAGTTATAAGAGCACCAGCACCGAGCAAACCCCGCGCTGTCATCTGCTCTGCTAAACTATAAAGCGCTCGGGTAAGGCCAGACGGATTAGGCTGCAGTTACTCCGACATGAAAAGCTGCACTTAATTCAAAAGCTCTCATGGCTGATTAATCACAAATTATGATCAAACAGCTGAGTTACAGGATAAACATATGACACCCTGCTCACAAGTCTGCGTCTGCAACTGTGTGTGTTTGCCTGTGTGTGCAGGCATGCATGGCCTGTGTGTGTGTGTGTGTGTGTGTGTGTGTGTGTGTGTGTGTATGTGCGATCACACCGTCTCCCCAAAGTCTGCAGACTCATTTACCACAGCAGATTAAAAGTATGTCTGCACCCACAGAGCACAACGCCAAATTAAAGTCACCAATGCGCTGCATGCATCCGTCTGTGTAGCTGGGAGCTAGAACACGGGTCCAAAATCTGAAGGAGACTTGAAACACTTGTGGCTGAACGAACAGTTCTTTATAAACATGTACAGAAAAGAGGTTGACCTACAATGCATGCTCAGTGGTCGTGTGTTGCATATGGAGGAAATGACTTCAACTTAAACCTGGCACAGAGAGAAGGAGTCAGCTGAGTGGTCAGGAGCGAAGGTGGGGGGGGGGTTTGTTCAAAGCGTTGAAGTCTGAGAAGCTTTAATCGGCCTCCTCGTATCTGATAGCAGAGCGGCAGGAGTCAGCAGCTGGATGAAAAACATCTGGACGCTGGGCTTAGCGAAGCTGAATCAAAAAAGAGGCAGCTCAGGGCTCTGAATGTACACAAATCATGAAGTGTTTCTGGGGTTCTCTTTGCTGTTCGACGTTGATTAAACGTTTAACGAAAATGATATGAATGAATGTTCGTTGCGCTGTAGCGCTCAGCGGACATTTTGTAATTCCGGGGCAAAAAATTCCGAGGATGTTCTCCTTCATTTTGTGATTTCTGGGCACTATAAAAAGGTTTTAACACATTTTGGGGGTTAAAACACGTCTTTTACTACAATACATGTGAGATTGTGCTACTACGACACACATTTTTTTAATTTGATCTTCATATTATAATGAATTAATTCAGAGCGTACTCCACCAGATGTTTGGATTTCATAGTGCCAACACAAAATTTACACATTTTTTGGGACATACCAAATTTCTACATCTGTTTGCACATTACCACATTTTTTGAAATGTTTGGAGCTGCCACAGCAATATGATGAGATGCTGACGCTGTCAAAAAAAAAAAAAAAATGTTGGGATTATCAAAAATGACATTTCAGGGTCAGTAGACCAGATTGTGCACCGTAGCATCTTTTGGAAAATTGGCGAGGAATTTTGAAGCCGTATCACAAATGTGAGGATTCTAACAAATACGCGCTGGTTTTACTGGACCATATTTGCGGATAGAATGAGTTTTGGTGACAAATTTGGGTGATGTGCATGTACTACAACATATCTTTGGACTCCATGGCCTGTTTTTGGGGGCAGCTGCACCAAATGTTTAACATATTTATGTACACCAAATTTGGGTGATTTGCATTGCTTGTAACATAATATTTGATAATGCCAAGAGCGTTTTATGGACCGTCTAACACAGCACGACAAGTATATAGGTATAGGTATACAACATATTTTGGAAGTTTGGCATTTTAAGTTTTGGTAGTAGTAGTGTTACACCAAATTTGGGGGGTTTGTGAATACTGTGACATGCAGTATTTTGGAAAATCCTGTAAAAACTTTGATATTAAACAGCTTTGGGGGATAAATAGTTTGGGATATTGTGGTACTGTAACAAATATTCTTGGAGGAACTGAGATTTGGGGGCTTGCATTTGCTGAAACAAACTCTGAGTGTAGCTACAACTTCTGTTCTGTATGTAATTGCTGCATATTAGTGGTTTCTATGATAAAGTACTGCACAGAACAGGTATGGTCCAAGTTTAGGCACATTTTAATAGTCATTAACTTCAGGTAATTGTTGTGGGACAAAAAGGCTCAAGCTTCCTTCAAAGTACAAAAGGAGAGGGAGAGATGAGAGGAGATAATGAGCAAGCAGGAAGCACGAAAGAGAGGACGCTTCCTGTAACATTCGTACCGTGGTGGACTCTGCAACAGTGAGTGTGCATGTGTGTGTCCTTGCCACAATGAATAGAGACCATACAGATAGTGATTTATTCAGATAGTTGTTGGCATTTCAGTTTGCATCCCCCAGAAAGCAGCAGGCTGCTGCAGCATGGATTCAGCATGCTGCATTAAGAGCTTTGCTCCCTTCAGGCAACATGAATTCTGGGTTATTTCTACCCTGGTGTATCTGGCACAGTTTTGGTTATCTGTGCTCAACGGGCCAATGAGAGCACAGCTGCTCCACGGCTCATTGGCTGCCACGGGGTTATGGGTTAATCCTGATTGGTGACTTTCGGAGAGGACACACCTCTGTTTTTTTTTTTTTTTTTGGGGGGGGGGTTGTTGGAAGAAATTTGCAATTTGCATATTTATCTATTTTCACTGTAGTGTGGAGGATTTGTAACCTAATTTTTGACAATTTTTGGCTCTAAATGACAAAGACGTGATATCACCAAATGTTAAAAAGAAGATCTCAGCTGGTGCTTCAGCCTTCAGAGTTGATCTCCAAACTCTTAATTCAACACGGGGATAATTATTTAAACTATTTGAATCAACTTTATACTCGCGCAGAGTCTTCGTTGTACTTTGAAATAGTCAGAAAATAACGTGATTCCTGATTGGAAAAGTCAAGAAGTGTGTCAAGCAGTGGTGCTGCACCACATCTCCCACTACTCTGCTGGGTTGCTGGGCAAAATTTAGAACGGGCCTGCCTCCATACAGGAGTGGCTTGGTGGATGGTAAATGTGTGTGACGTCTTAGCCGGCGTGTTTCTCTAACCCCCCTGTGTATCGCGTGTCTAGACCTCACCAGCACTACTTCTGGAAGGACCATGTGACCCAGAGGAGCAGTCACAGGACTTCAACATCCACACTTTAAGGCCTATTTTTTTTCTTCTTCTTCTTCAATCAATTCGTCCCTTTTATTCCAGCCTATAATCAGACATGTTCAAATAAGTGAAAGCGAGGCAAAGTGACAGAAGTGGAACCACGCGCCAACGACACATGGCTGCATCAAAGCAAGGTTCAAACTCTGCAAATAGCAGCTCGCTTTTCAAAAGATTAAATTTTTTTTTTAGTTTTTTAGGTGTAACAGCAGTCACAAGAAAGACGTCATATCAGATTAATTTCCAAAAATTACGGCAACGGCCACGCAAATATTTTAACCAAATTTTAAAAGTTAATAAATAAACTAACGACAAATGTATAAATCAATACATTTATTGTGATTTTTTTTATTTCAAATATTTTTTTCTTAACATAAAAATTCTGTTGAATTAATAAGTTCTGTATATTTTCACATAATATTCAAGACTGAATTCATTTTGGGCTGAACTAATTGTAACATACATACATAAAAATAATGCATGCATATTTGTACTGTAAACTGTATATGACTATATTTGTAATAAATAAAAACTATGATTTTGGGTGTGTTATGTTTTTATTCCAAAGAAAATTATGATTTAAAATGAAAATGCTGCAAAAAAATAATAATGATTGGTTTAAACAAATTCTACTTTAAATAAACTTTCAAATAATTTGTAATTTAAATTACAAATGTAAATGTTTAAGTCACTATGAATTTAAATAATATAAAAAATTCTTTATAAGCCATTACTTATGAATAATACTAGAATATCTATGTATAAGCAGAAGATAAAATATAATCAGATCATTTTAATAAAAAGCTATCTTTGAGGGGAATTTACCGAACATTTTGGATTAAAATGTTTAGAAATAAAATAAAAACGTCAATAAATTCTTCTTGCATGTGATGATGATGGTGTTGTAGATATTATAAAAGCATAAAATCACACTGTATAACCGTTAATTATTGCAAAGCCTCGCACTGCGGTTAAGAAAATAAAAGTCTGTTAACGAAAAGAAAAAAAAATAATTAGTGAACTTTTGGTGACCAGCCTTTTGCTACTTACAAAAATCCACTAAAACTTAATAGTCACCTCCTTCCAGAGACAGAAATATGAGCACTGAGCCATAAAGACTTCTGATGGAAACCTAAGCAGCCGGCACACTCAGGAAACAAATAAAACATCTTTATGAGCGCCATTTTATGATCTTAATAGGCACAGTCCCGGTCCAGTGGCCTCTAAGTGCTCTGCTGGACAGGTCTGTGTTCAGAGCCGACTTCAGAGCCCGGCTACTGTCTGCACCGCCACACACAAAACTCTGCACAACTTCCTGTCTTCATCATCAGCTGCTGGATAATTAAAAGAACACTTTCACTGGCCGTGAAATTACAATAAATCCCCATTAGCTGGGTCCAGTGTTTTGCATATTAAAACACAGAATATGAAGCTGATACACAACAAACAGTGTGTAGGAGTCGTGTGGTCGGTGTAATAAGAGACAAAATGTAATTTTTCAGCGCTTTTGTTTGAATGTGCGACGATTAAAAAACATATTTTCTTACAAACAAGTGAAAATAATCAGTAATGAAATCAAGTATTTCACTTTGCAGCACAAAGGAAGATCTTTGAATCATTTTCTAGATTAAAAACTTGTTTTCTTGATTTTTCTTCTTCTTCATTCTGTTATTCCACAAATCCTAGAAAATTGCTAAATTAAGTGAGAATTTATTAAAAATAAATCTCTCATCTCGCAAAAACTTGCAGATTTTACTCCTGTTTTTAACAGTTTTTAGAATTTTAATGGTTCAATGTGATAATTTTGTTTGTTCATTTGCAGTACTCTGTTACTAATAGTACTAATTATTACTAATAAAAAGTCATCAGTTCAATTCCAGAGAAAATAAAATGTATTCTGTGCAGTAAATAGTAACACTAGAACTAATGAGCATATTTCTTTCTTTTAAAATGTTTTGCTTTAACTTATCTTCTCATTCTCTGCAACATTTTTTTGCAGTGCTTCAATATTTTTTAGGTATATATTTTTTTTTTGTTTCCCGCCAAAATGAATTTTCTTTCAGAGTGAAACTTTGGGCGAGGTGAAGCCCGTCTCTTTTTTATTTGTTCCCTCCGAGAGTTCATGAGTCTCTTTGAAGCAGGACGGGGCAGGTTATCTGTGACCTCGTCCCTTTTGTTAAACACACAATACAGTCTTGTTGGGCCATTAGTTTGTCTTTGTAGGTGCTCGTCTAGGTGTGATATCCACCCTGTCACCGCTGATACCGCAGAGTCGACCTCAGAATCCACTACGGGGACAAAGAATGCCTTCTGAGGACAAAAATACCCCCGAGGTGATTTACAACATTCCTTTCCAGTCAGAGAGGAATCTCCTGTAAAATACAATGCATCAGAATCAACTTGAAGCTTTAATACTCTTTAATGCTCTGAGAATGCTCTGATAACCGAAGAGTCTTTTGCCCGATTCATGAGAACGTAGTACTCCGCTCAAGTGGAGACATCTGATTGGCGGGGAAGAGGAGAGCTGCGATTGGCCGGGGCGGTGACATATTCTGTGTCGACTCAGAGCTGGGACCTGTTACGCCAGATGCCCTCCTCTCGTCCCCTGCAATGTTTGCAGCCCCACGCACGCGATCCCTCGCTCCGCTTGGCTGCACCCTCTCATCGCATTACTTCTGCTATTCTAACTCCTCCATCAATTATGCACTAGAATAACTCAGGGCCTTGATGGAGCCAAGACATAAAAGGGGATCATCAGCGCGAGCGCTCCAAGCGTCTGCCCGCGCGTTCCCACCGTGCTGCTGCCGCAACCGGTGATATGAGCGCCATGGTACTGATTCATATAGGGCAGCAGTGATGGCACACACCAACGGGTTGGAGCATAAACAAACATATCACAGCTTTGTACAATCATTGTCAGCATTGTGTTAGCAGGTCAGGCCTCAACAAAGTCATAAAACCTTGATCGAGGATCCCCCAAATCGGATTTTACCTCATCCAAGATAAATAATCTTGTCACGGAACATTTGCGCTGCTTTGTACACAAGAAACGATTGTGCTGTTGTCACACTCAAATCTCAACCATCTGAGAAATCTAGATGGTTTTGCTTGATTCATGAGTCAGACACTAATCTCAGCTAGACAAGACAAACACAACACAGCGGTTCACTCATTAACCTCTGAACTGAGCTGAAAAAACCTTTATGATGAATTTCTGAAGGTCTTTCGATGGTTTGGAGATGTGGCCTGATTTTTATGATAGTTTTAGCAAAATCTTGTCATCAAGTCATTTTATCTTCCTCACCGGTATAATTTTTATTTGACACTACATTTTTGTCCAAAAAAAAAAAAAAGCCAGATATTTTGCTTTGCTTTGCAGTGCTGCTCCTTGCCTGCTCCCAAATTCAGCCTCAATTGATCAGCCTGCACAGATCCTGAATATGAGGTTAAGCAGGCATGAAGTCAAGACGATTCTTTTCTTCTTTGGAAAAAATCATATGATTTCCTGTAATAAATGAGTCCTAAAACAACAAATGTATTGAAATAAGTGAAAACCGTCAGCACAGAACAAACACTTGACTTGTTTCAAATAGAAATAAAGAAAAAAAATGTTTAAAGATTTTTTAAAAGAAAAGAATTCCTGCATCTTGTCACTGCAAAAAGAAACGAGAGACGTGATATTAAAAAATTCTTGAAATAAGCGAATCTATAACTATATTTTACCGTCACATGAATTTCTTTCATGTTTTAGGGAAATCAGACTTTAAGAATTTGTCTGTTTTGTGCAGTAGTAAAGATCAGATAATGCTCACATGACGTCCCAGGATTCGCAACCTACTTTTTTTTTTTTGTTTTTTTTTTTTGTTCCTTGAATCAAAATGGAGTCGAATTTGGAAAATGGCTGCCTGTGCTCCCCGCTCCGCCACACACCACAGAGAAAAGACGAAGAGGAAGAGAAGTCAGCCACATCTATGGAACGTGTACAGATCTTGGCAGTCTGAGATTTCAATTAATGACCCTGCAACTCAACTTGTGTAATGATAAAATACCAGAAAAAACTATTTAATCGCAGCCATTCATCAGCAACGAAACACAGGCCAGGAAAGAATTTGTGAAAAAGAAAAAGAACAGCAGACATAATGTCAACCCCTCTATTAAAGTCATGGCGGTCCTGACCTGGATTTCTCCTGGTTGCGTGTGAAGGTTCGTCCAGGCTCTATCGTGAGATCACAAACGGCTTTTTTAATATTTCATGCGTCCCAAAGCGCCAAGTGCGCTGAAATCCAACAGGAGGAAACAGTTTGAGTCTCAACGGACCAGAGAGCCACACGAAAGGTCCCGCAAAGTCACACCAAGTTCATCTAGCAACAATTGTTCTTCACACGCAGATGAATAACATTTGTCCTTTTTCACCGCGGGAGTCACAAAACAGCAAAACAAGCAAAATAACCCTCCACTCTGTTGTGGTAGAAAAAACGCAGCTCCAAACCATCATCAGATAAACCCTCATACCCAAACCATTACACAAGACATTTGAACCAGGGTAACAAAAGCAATTAGACGGCAGCAGCGTCGCCCGCAAAAGCTTGTTTTGCTTCATCAGAGCTGTTTTGTCTTGTCTTTGTGGCTCAGAGAAATACTGGCTATCGTACGTGCTGCTTCATCACTGTGAATCACACATGATTCACGAACCTTGACTGGAAAAGTAATGTGTTCTCACATCAAGCTTTGTCTATTTTCTTCCAACATACACAAAAATCTAAAAGTCAGCAGCCATTTAAAATCAGGAACTATTGCCCTGATGAGGAGGCGTACATTTTTTTGTTTTGTTTCAGGCCTCCCTCCAAAGCCGCAGTGACCCAAATATAGTTCCAGAAGCATTTACTTGGAGGTTTGGACCCCGCTGTCGAAATGATCACATTTGCTTTTTATCAAGCGTGCATTTCAAGCCAATTTACATTTCAGCTGTGATCGTATATGATTTCAATCTACTGATGTGCCAATTTTCTCATTACCTCCATTTGTCTTAAACCAGAAGAGACAGCGGAGCCTTTCTCTGCCAGCACAACATGATGTAATGATACTAACATCAGAGCTAACAAGTCAAAACCACAGACTGACGGTTTGTAGTCCAAAATTAAGCTTAATACCCGCGACAAGACAGTTATTCACTTCTAAGTAATGCAAACACGCAGGAGAAAACACGGCTGATTGTGTTCTCCTCCAGTTTTCGCTCAGTCCTCTTGAATCCACTCATCCTTTATACTTTCTCTACTTTGAAGAATGGAGTACTGATGCACTTTTTGGCTTCCACACTGCAACAATTTCCTGATTATAAAGTCTTTTTTTATAAAGTCCTTTTATCTATAATGACTCTGAAAAGTCTAGTGAGAAAAAATATAGCAGCGATAACTTCATTCCAACCTGATTCAAATACAAATTTGAAGAATTTTGTGGTGACAAACAACACAAGATAAGGACCAGTTGTTCCACTAGAGTCAAGAAAAGTCTCATGATTGTAGAAAATGCTGGAAAACAAAGTTCATTTGTGTTGGAAACAGATTGAAATGATCTTAGCACACTATAAAAAACAGAAAGGTTTTAATAATGCACAAAAATGTCTGTGTGAGATTGAGGTTTTTACAGTCCTTTTTAACATTGAAGACAGAACATGAGGAGCACATTCCTGCAGCTGCACGGTTCCCTGGACTCTAGTTTACGCAGCAAGCCTTGACAAACTTCATAAACTCATGTTTCATTATTTCCTGGTGTTGAGGAGAGTGATGTTCAGACATCCTAGCAACCCACCCTACTATCTTTGACGCTGTCTGATGCCCTACAAACAGCAGCAGCCTGGCCCAAGTCTGTTAGCAGCTTAGTGGATCTTTAGGACCTTTTAGAAGCACTTTTTTAGAAGCTTTACTGCAGTCATTAGGAGCTAAGGCTGATTAATGTGAATGGTCAGGCAGGACCTGGCTTTCTGAGGGAAGAACAGAGAGGGGTGAAGGGTCCCACAGGAAGTGTTTTGTGTCTCCACACAAAGGAAGGGCTGACCTCTTAAGCCCCTTAGAGCCTCTTTGCTAATACCCTCACCGGTGCCTACAAAGACACAGGGGATGCCATTTCACCACTCACATTTAAACAGCATACAGCAGAAAAAAGCCCCACCAAGATTAAAACGGCAGAAAAGTGAACCTCTGTGCAGCGGAGTGAGACTGAGATTAGGCCTGAAGAGTCCCCCGCTAATCCATTGACTGTCGCGCATATCAAACACAGGATGCCAAACTCACACAGTATCTGATCTGGACACAGTGAATCTTATCAAGTCTTTTGTCAGCTGTTGAATCATATAGTTTTATTTTTTTAAAACACATAAGAAAAATCTGCCAGTGAAGAAACCCGACCTGTTCTCAAATGCACGCGTTTGTTCAATTTTTAAAATTAATTTAACTTCTTCTATTGTGTCTTCTTTCAAGATAATGACAGTTCTAGAAAAATCGTTATCGTTATATTGAAAACAGGTTATAATAATCATACATAGATATTTTCTTTGGGTTTTCTAGATCTACAAAGGAGTCTAGCCCTGAAATTTTTACTATTATGTGTCCTTTCAAGACGGTGACACTTCTCAGTTCTAGAAAACTCTTCAAACAAGTTGATTTGCATCAGAAACTAGCTGAAATGTTAAAACAGGGAGAATTTATAAGCTTATTTTCATTTTCTAGAGCAAGAGGACATTCAGTTCATGCAAATATTTTTTCACTAGACAGAATTTTTCCAGAGTCAGGTCTAATTTTTCTTTTTTCTAGTGCAGAAATTTTCCTTTTTCTGTCTTCTTTCAAGAAACTTATGATCAAATCTAAAAAATTCTTGTAATGACTTGGCTTCTGCTGGAGTCTGGTTATCTCTATCTAAGTAATCTTGCTTCATTGTTATATTTTTAGACATATTTTAACATTTTTTCCAGATTATAGTGGTGTGATCTGTTGCATTTTTTCTAGACGCTGACAGTTCAGTTCTAAAAGTTGATTTGTATAGAAGCAGGTTTATGATACTAAGAGACTTTTTTTTTAAGTTCAGATGAAGCTGAATTTTCTGGATTCAAGTGTGTATTTTCATGATTCGGGTTCAGTGAGTTACTTTTCAAGATTCTGGTGCTAAATTCAAGAAAAAGTCTGGAATCAAATTGACTTCTACTCGAAGTGATCATGCTGCACTGGATGATTTTTTTCTCCTATTTATGGAAAACACAAATTTGATAGCTCCAAAATTCACATTAAGACATTGTAAGATGAAACTCCTTGTTAAAAATAGAGGAAGAAAAGAAATGACTCAACTTCTAATACAGTCATTGTAACCACAGTGCATTTTCTCTGAAGAACTTGAGAGAAATCTTGCCATAAACCAGTAAACCCTCCACACTTATTAGTAACCCCTGGTCACTAGTTCCTGTCAATCACGCCCTGGCAGCCTGAGGGCCTCGCCTTATTAGCCAAAGGGTAAAGGGAGGGCAGGGGCAGCTTCTCTCTGCATGCAGGGTCACAGAGAGCATGAGGAATGACGGGCGTCTCCATAGGACAACTGTTCCCCCTCTGCAGAAAGCTCATGAAACTCACAGCTTAATTGACCCAAAGGTTCAGTCTTATTAAGCACATTCTGTGAGATTCCACTGATTAAAGTACAGCGAGTGGCAGGAAACTGAAATGATATGAGAAACTGAATCAGGGAGATTTCCTATCGGAGATGTGACGCTCTTTCATTTCATCCACTGACAGTCTGAAGTGCTGTGAGGAGGCTTAATGCTCCTGCACTTTGTAATAAAATGGAAGGTAAACCTCAGATAAGAGGCCTCTTATCCTCAGTTTATTGACAGTTTTCTGAACCCCCTCTGTAGGAAATGACATTCAGTCAGGTCTCTTTGCTGCCTTTTGAGACTGGCACTTCCTCAGGGTGGAAACACTGGTTCTGACCCCACCCCAGGACTCCACGGCCTGGACACTGTTCCCCTGTCGTAGCCTCTGGCCTCTTGAGGAAGTTTCTCTCACCCCAGTGACTGTGCCGTCCCTCCTGTTATAATCCCCCCCTGCCCCACCTCGGATAACTTATGCACACTCTCCCGTCTCCTCCTTCTCTCAGTCTGTCTCTCTGCATGCACAGCTAAAAGCCGGCTATGGGCCGCTGAGTATGAGCGGAACAATAGCGGCCTTTCAGGCGCTCTGTGTCGGGCGCTGGGAGAGGGCTGCGGTCCTGAGACCCAGTCAATATTTGGACGTGGTTGCCTTTTTTGTGTCCGTTTTTAATCCGAGCGGAACCAAGCGGCAGGGAGCCGGGAAAAGGCAGCAAGGGGAAACAAGGGTAAACACTGGGAACAATGCAAACTGGGCAACTCACAATGCCACTGGGAAACTATCACAACATCAGCTCGCCACCGAGTGAAAAATGAAGTATTGTTTCTTTAAGTGGAGATTAAAAAGAGAGCAGTGTAAGAAAAGCAAATAGCGGAGGTCATTCCGCCATGAGCAGAAATGTGTGCAAGTGTCAAGTCGAGGAGCTTACTCCCATTTCTGAGGTATTAACTCAAGCAAAAACAATCACATGTCCAGAAAGTGAGAGGGAAAGACCATCAGAGAGCTCTTTTAAGTTAATAACCACACTTACAATATATCAAACATGAAAACAAGCCACTGAACTGATTCTTTGATTGTCTTCGAGAGAAATATGTTGCATCTGCTGGGGAAAGCTTTGGATGGAGCATTATCATGGATTAAAGGAAACCCCTGGGGTGACAGTGCTCTCCCTGAACACTGGAATCCCTCTCTCCCCAGCTGTCAGGTCGTTAGTCCCACCCAATGAGGTTCTTTGATGACGAGGGGTATCAGTTTCCATGGCGTCCGAGACACAAACAGCTTGAGAGATTAGGGACGGAACTCGGCCCTGATTCTCCGTTGATCCCACCTATCAGCAACAAATAAACACCTTGGGCCACGGCAACGCCTGCGTGCGGACCATATGGACCCGGGTGGGTTTTAATGAAGCAGCTAAATAGCTGGTGAGCAGGGAATTCTCTAATAGCTCCTTGTCAGAGCAGCAGTAAATACCCCACTCATGCACTTTATTCCATCATTGGTTACCGACACAGACGGCGAAGCTGACAAGGAACATCTGTGGCTCATTTTTCTTACATGAGCTTTTCCACCACCGCTTTTATTTTCTAGGTTTTGATTTCTTGTCTTCATTGGGATGTTTTTGTCCTGGTGCCAGTTTCTAATAAAACATACTCAATACAGACGTTATGAGCTGTAACTAATGTCTTTATTGATGGTTAGAACATGTGTTCATAACACTTTACTGATCACACCAAAGAACAAACGTTTGGATTCTTTCTATCTTATCTAATTAGACATACTTTATATGCTGTAATTAACGGCTTCATTAATGTTTAATAAGGGATTGGGATAGGGATTGTTCCAGCAATAAAATCAATTTATTAACATTATCAACATTATTTTCTAAGACTTTATAAAGTGTTTATAAGCTTTAACTAATGTTAATAGTGGTAAATAAATAAATCAACCGTATAGATTAGCAACTGGCTAATGCCACCACAACCTCTGATCTACAAAGAATTTCTTAATTATTCATTATCCATTTGTTACAACGTGTTAACCTATTTATCCTGCTGACAGTGCCTTGTCATTATGACAGGAGCTACACTATAACAGCAGTTACACATTAGTCTTCATTATTCTTTAATCACCATACCTGAATCTACCTGAAACGTTTCTACAACTGAGTTTGTTATTCGCCACAAACAAACTTTTGTTTTAAGTTTTTGAAAATACGTTTCTTTTCTTGCTTTCTTGCATTAGGTGTCTAGTTATAATATCACAAATTAATAAATATTATTCCACTGCAATATTCCATTGTCTGTAGTTTTTTGCAGAGGTTTTTCAGAGGGTAGAAGGTGATCTGTACATTGGAGGGATCTACATTTTTGCAACACGGCAACACAAACGTTGTTCTGACAAATGGTTTTTTACTCATCTGTAAACATTAACACACGACAAGTTATGTTAACAATACCTAGTCAATATGATCAGGGTATTGTAGCACGGCCGCTACACATTACTCTCCTTTTATGACATTATCTCAAACCGCTCTGGGAATACAACTAAAGGAAGTCACAGATTTTTGTGAAATTCCTTAAATGTGGAATTTAAGATTAAATCTAAATTAGCAGCATTCCCTGACTTTCCAAACCTGCATAGCAACTATACGCACGTCTTAAGCACATAACATCCCCTGACTAATGGACTCTTGAGTAGACCGAACAATGTGAATGATTTTACTGCCTGCTGTACACCAAGTGAATTACATTTGACTGATAAATGGCACAATTATCTGTCAAAAAACAACTAAGTGTCATTACATCAATTCTGTCTCAGCAGTTCCTTTCTAACAAGCCTCCCTGATACTAGAGTTACATTTAATTTCATTAAGTAGCTTATAGTAGCACAGCTACTCGCTGTCACTGTGGGAGCTTTTCAAACTCCAGGCGAAGCTGAACCATCCTCGGGGCTGTAAATCCCTCCTCCACTCCGCTCAGAGTCCTGCTCGTCTCAGCCTAATCAGCAACAAGCATCAGCACGGGAAGATGTTTCCCTGAGATGAAAGCATAGCAAACATAGACGCACGTTTATCTAAATTACAAAAAGCCTCCTTTCGGCCTCTTTGAAACAATAGAAAAACATGAAAATGTCATCGCATTTCCATTTTTCACGACTCACTTCCCATTTCAATTCCAGAGCTCCTGTAGGGGATTTCATGAATGGCTGAGTATGGACTGCTGCTCCGGATGCCATTTTTCCCCACTTTGGTCAAATATGCAGCAGAGAAGAAGAAGAGGGGGGTAAGAAAGCTCATCTGGAAGTTGGGACTGTACCACAGCAGGTTCCCAGGGCTCCAATACTGAGTATGGTTACATTAAACAGCAGGGATCCGGGGGCCAGCGAGCTTGTATGGAATACTGTTAGGTTCTGCTGCGGGTCAGGGGGCCCCCAGGCTTTAAACACGGCCCTCTCTTACATTATACATCCCGGGTCAGGTTTAGATTAAAGTCATGAATGAGAAAAGGAGACAGTCATTTAGAGTTACTCATTTATTTAGCCCCCATTCTGCAGAGACAAAGCCCAGGCGGGGTGCCGTGCCGGGGCCGTCACCGGGCCCCATGGCCGGCGGTACTGCCCCGGTTTTGACCCTGACAACGGTCTCCTCTGTGCTGCTTAACCCGCAACTCGCCTGGTTACTACCAAGTGTGTGACCTCAGCATGTGTGGATCTCTCACAAGACCGAGCACCACGCTGTGTCTTGGCCGCAGCTGAAATACCCCTGTGTACCCCCTTATTGTCTGCCCCAGCATGGGCCAGGAGGGGAGCAGAGGGGGTGGAGGGAAGGAGGGAGAGAGAGAGAGAGAGAGAGAGAGAGAGAGAGAGAGAGAGAGAGAGAGAGAGAGAGGGGAGGGGGACACTTGGATGGGGGGAGCATGGCAACCATGAAACCAGACTTGGGAACTGTTTGAAGGCCAAGACGAGGAAAAAAAACAACCTGCAGCCTGAGAGTGGCACCTATAGCTGTTATCAGACTCAGATATCTGTTTGTTAGCAGAACAGGAAGTGACACCAGCACCACATTTGCATTTGTATAACTGATACTCTGTCACTTCAACTCCTAACCAGCCTAACAAACTGGTTTCTTGTCCCTGACCAAATGTTGATACAAATGATTTTTTTTTTTTTTTGACTCATGCCGAAACTGTGAACTGCTGACACCAGAGAGAGGTGAAGGTATTCATGCCCAATAAAACAAAGTGACACACACTCTCATTATATCACTATGTGCTTAAAGTGCCAAGAGTGAGGCACTGAGTCACCAAGGGAGGTGCCCTGACACACAGGAGGGAGTTTATGACGAGAAATGTCACTTTAGGATTTAAAACTAAAACCAGTGGTCTCCCGAGAGGAGACTTTTAGGGCAAATATGTGATGATCAGAACCAGGAAGCAGCCTAAAAAAGTTTTCAACTGCAAGTTTTGAGTCACCCAACGGGACAGAATCCACTCTATCAGCACTTTCTGAACACACACCAGCGTGCGCGGTGAGAGTCAGACAAATAATAAACCACATAAACCCGACCAAAATATCCCAACGTCTCCAGAGATGAGTCTCCATTTGGCACAAAAAACAATCCTGTCAATTCTAATCGATAGCAGCAGACTGGAGACTCAGCGTTATTTCAGCGCAGCAGCTCAAGGCGAACACACACTTCTCCCCCCGCTTCAGACACACGTCCTGTTATTTTCATTTTTGACGTGAACGTGGAGCAAACACTGAACATTAATGTGTAATGGTGCGTAATAGGGGACAGGCTGTGTGAAAATGCCTCGTTGTTCCTCTGTCAGAGATGATTTATGCTGCTCGGGGTGCACAGTTGATTAAAAAGATGATTCAGATATGGAAGATTATTAAACTGTGATCGACACAACGATCCATCAGTGGAGATAAAAAAAATAAAAGGTTCGAGTCAAGAATGAATCTAACAAATGTATCGAGCTTGTGTGTGTGTGTGTGTGTATGTGTGTGTGAGAGAGAGAGAGAGAGAGAGAGAGTTCAGAATGGAGATAATTCAAATCAAATGTTACATCATGATGACACTGTTGTAAATGATGAGATGGCAGGTTCTTTTTTAATTATAAATATATAAAGTGACGTTTTTTTGTCGCTGCTCTAATACTTTGATTTTTAACACGTGTGATGCGTCAAACGGAGCTCACACTGTGCATCCTGTCACCCAACGTTTCAGACTACTCTAACCCGCTTCTAGTGCAGCTTCAGCCGGGCAACGTCAAAGGTGAAGTCCGCGGGGCGCACGGGAGCTCACAGTGTGCCGGTGCATGTACGGGTTAACTTACTTGGGGTTGGTTCGGTTCCAGTAGACGGCGTAACGGTCGGACACCACCTTGGAAGCCGGGTCCTGGCCGTACACACACATCCCAATGATGAGGATGAGGAAGAGGAGCACTTCCACCTGCGGCATATTTTTTGAGCTGGAACTCCCGATGAAGCCAAAAATGGATTGATTTACAGTCCCCTTTCCTCTGGTTCAGGTTCTGACGTGGATGTGTTGTGATGAGAGTCCACTTCACGCGTTTTATTCCTGCACAGATAGAGCTTAAATGTCTTTAAAAGCTGCGGGGTTCTGTTGCACTGCGCGTTTTGACAGTTACTTTGCACCAGACCCTCACTCTTCACTCGCTTGAATGAAAAGCTGTTCTACTTAAAGAAGCGACCAGACGCTGGAAATCCACTATACGTCTGTCTGAGCCACGAACACTCTTCCTCCGGCTCAACTCCGCTCCGCACCGCGAACACTTTCTCCAACTCGCATTGAATTTCCAAGAGAGGAGGTAAGGATGTGTGCGCTGTGGGGAAAAAACAAAGAAAAGCAGAGAATAAATGTTCCACGATGTGAAGATAAAGAGCGCAAAAACGCAGTCCTTGATCCTGACGCGCAGGATCTCTCCTCCTCAATCACCAAGAAACCAAAGAAAAAAAAGAAGACTGAAAGCGGCAGCTTCAGCTCCGGCTGAACCCGCAGCTTCACCGAGCGCTTCTGTCCTGCCGAACGACAACAACGCACGCACTAAATCAAACCTCTCCGCCGCGCGTAAACGCACACGATCTCCGGGTTATGTCCCCTGACAAGCGCCACGAGAAAGCGGTGTTATCGATGTGAAGCAACCAAACCAAGTCAGCAGCGCTTTGGCTCCTGCGGCCATGCTCACCCGGACCAACCTCCCCCCTCTTCACCTCCAACCCTCCTCCACCCCCTCCCTCTCTCTCTCTCTCTCTCTCTCTCTCTCCCACACCCCCCTCAATCCTCCCTACTGTGCCAGCCGGGTCACACTGCAAAAAATGTCCAAATCTTCTAAGTTTTCTCACGTTAAATGAGGTGTTTTCAGACAGATTGCTTTGTTTCCACTCTGTGGTGCTCCACGTCTCCACAGGCTGCAGAGAATCCTCCCAAAGCGGATCAATAATCTCAATCAAGTTCATCCATGTGGGGGTTTGTTTGTTATTGCGGATATTTCTTGCAGTGTACAGTTTCACGGTTGCTCGCAGTCTCATTGGCTTGGATTTTGAATGACGGGCGTTTCGCTTACAAAAAAACAACGTCCCTCCTCTTGGGGGGTATCTGTGATTCCCAGGCCGGCAGACAGATCCCAGATCAGTTCATGAAAGCTGCTGCTGCTGCTGCTGCACAACAAAGCTCCTGTCACTGGGTAAACTTCATTTTCACTTCTCTAACAGAGTTTTGCTGTTTTCAAGGCAAATGATCTCATTTTATGGATTTACTTACATTAATTATCTTGTCAGTAAATGCACTTTTCTGTCCTGCCTCAAAAACCGCAACTGGTTCCAACACAGTTTCTCTAACTGGAAAAATTGCCCTGAAACCAGTTAAAAAAAAAAAAAAGTGCCATAAATGAGCTGGCACAGTTTTCACTTGTTTTGGGGGAAAAACAAAATTCAGCACTAAATGACCCGAGAAGAGACATTTTGTTTTCAGCACGAAAGCAAAACTGCTTTCATTTTCTTCTACTTTATGACTTGGTAGTTTTTATGCATTTCTATTGGCCACACATTTAACTCCCAGACATTTGCAAACGTTCCCCCCTCAGGTTTCAGGGCTGTATAGTTTCACAGTGTGCTGTGCATGTCTGCTCATGACTCAGTGCGCCACGTAGTGGCGGTCATGGGAAAAAACATCATGAGCTGTGAGTGGATCCACAGGGTCTCTTTTAGAGGAATCCAATACACTGTTCATTAAAGAGGAGAACATTTGAACTGCTTCTCTGTTTGGATGGGATTATTAAAAGTGTTTAGACTGCATAAACATCACCAGGCGGAGTTTGGAGATTGTCCATTAGTGAGTCAGTGCAGATACAGACAGACTTCAAGCCTGGTAGCTGAACTAATCCTCCTCATAACAACAGTACCACCGAGGAAGCTCGTCCGAGGGCCGTTGGGCTCAACGGGCGGATCGTAAACTTTGCAGAGACACTGAACAGTCGCAGACGTTCCTCAGACTGTGGCTTCTGTTCGCAAACAGCCTGATTTATTCCACCTGAATGGGCTCATTGAACTCCATCTCTCCCGGTTCAGAGTTGCTCTCCATCTGTTTAGCCTCTGATGCCAAAGTGTGTACACTTATTTGAAAAGTATTAGAGTTCCCAGAGCACAAAACGAAATAGCTTCTAGAAGCAACACTTAAATGGATGAGAAGAAAGAGTTTTGAAGTGATGAGGTTTTTTTATTTTTACCAGGACGCAAGCTCCGAGATGATCACCTGCAAAGTGGAATGAAATAGAGAGGGCACAGGGTAGATATCGTATCAAATGCTTTATATATATCATATCAGATGCTTTAATGCCTGTGTCTGAGTGGCACGGTGGTTAAGTGGTTCACGCTGCTGCCTCAAAGCATGGATCCAACAAGGACCTTCATAGATAAAATATTCATGCATGTATGGCTTCTCCTCCAAGTGCTCCATCTGCACGATTGGACCCTTTAGCTGCATAATGTTCCCTAACTGTGTCTGTCTGTGGCTCGGCGCTGTGCAATGGGTTTATCAGAGATTCATTGTGGAAAAATAATAAAAAAAAAGATTCAAAGAGCATAATCAAAACAAAATGTGCTCTGGTGAGAAACCTTGAGTTTTTTAAAAAAAGAAATGTTTCTCAACAATAGAAGCTGTTTCATAAAGCCAAGTCAGAGCTGATGAGATCACATTAAGTCTGGTTTATTTCATGGATTTGAATACAGACCTGAGGCATAAAACATTGATCGCATTAATCCACAGTGAGGACAAATGATGTATAAAGACAAAACTGTGTTGTAATATATTGAACATATATAATAAAGAGTATTATATACAGCGAAAACACTGCATTTAACAAGATAACATGAGCTTTCTTTGTATAAAAACTACGGAAAATTTGTTAAAGTATGGCTGTAGATGCAACTTTATCCACCTCTCTACTTTATACACCATGTCCCCAAGCTAAATCATTTTCGCTAAATGTATTTTGCACTTTATGTAGCTGTTTTTGTATTTTGTGTTGTAATGTGTGTGCACTTTGTCCTGTCTGCACTATGTTTTATGTTTCATGTAGCACATGGGCCTTGACGAAATGCTGTTTTGTTTAACTGTGTACTGTGTATATGGTTGAAATGACAATAAATCCCACTTGACATGACCTGACACGATGTTAAACAGCATTAAAATAGGGCCCAGTCCAGTGATCTTATTGCAAGAAAAGAAAATAAGTAGCTTTTTTGTTTTTAATTGGAAAAGTTCCTGATCAGTTAAGAGGCTCCATATAAATGTTTAAATAACTTTACATTGTGCCCCTTTGTTTCTTTAACTGTATTTAAGTCACATTTCTTACTAAGCTACAGTCATGAGTTAGTTTTATCATGGTTTGGGTATTGAATTTCACTGTATTTAAAATCACATATTTGATTAAAATACTGTGCGAGCACTAACGTCAGATTGAACAACAGTTTCCATTGTGATAAACCTGACATGCACTGCAAGCTGACTCACATTCACAGAGCAGAACTGTTAGGAAGGTTACAGTCTGACAGATTGATTGCAACACTTGTTAATCCTGAGGTGAAGCTAAGCCTGAAAACTAACCTGACCCAGGCTAGTCCGGGTGGATCGTTTTCCAGGGTAGCTTAGGTCAGACTTATTTAAACTTTATGATACATAACTTCCTGAAAATAAACTTCACTGACATAAGCCTGTTTCCACTGATAATCTAACTCTATGAGGTGCCTGTAACTGCTCCAAAACCATCTCTCCACACCTGAACCCATCTAAAAACCATGTAAACCACGGTGACGTGCTCAGAAATCACTGGTGAGCGAGCTGAACCGAAAACTCCACAGCATCATGATCATCTTCCTGCGGGCTTTGTTTACAGTAAATCCACTTCACACTGTGTCTGTTTCAGTGTCGTGGTGAGCTCATCGCCTTGCGTGCGTGCAAGCATGTGTGTGTGTGTCCTGTAAATGCATGGATGCGTACACACAAACCTGCACCGTCTGAGCGCTTTTGCGTGTGTGCTTGTGAGCCAGAGCGCACGTTTCTTTTGTTCATATGTGTGTTTGTGCGTGCATGCACATCAGACTGATCAGCCACCTCGCCCAGACTAATCCATGAGCTATAATCACCTCATCTCCCCAGCTAAAGTGCCTGTCCTACTTCATTTACGCCTGATATACGTCTGTGTTCGCCAAGACAATGGAGTCATTATAAATTAGGGTCAGTGGGGCTGCCAGGACAACACACAGCGGTGCATCTTAATGAGTCGACTGTCACATACATGGAGGAATCATATCTCCTATATGAAGTACACTTCACATGCTGCTTTGCCATAAAACACTCAATCACAGACCTCCTCCATTACGAGCAGAGAGGGCAGCGGTGAAGCGAAGAGAGCTGCAGATTGTTCCGATTTTTTTTTTTCTTCTGTTGTTTATGAATGCAATCTGTAATAAACCAGTGCCATCAAAGTGGCACTGAGTGTTTATGTTGTGACACAGGCATTACAGCCCCTCAGTCTTCTTCCATTAGCAGCTAGTAAACAGACTGTAATCACCCTGCAAAGAAAAATCCATTTCAATATTCCTATCTTGTAGTGAGAAGTAAATAAATTGTTTCGTTTTCTTAATGCAAGTTATATATCTGCTGTAACTACTTGAGTTGTTTATATTTTGTTGATTGATTTGTTAGTTTTGTCGAGAGTTCACTGTAGAACTTTTAGTGCTACAGTGGTTTTAATATTCCCACTGGGTATTAATGTGATCTGTAGAAATCATTTTTATAGAAAGACCAAAAAAAATACATTGTTGCCTCTCTGGTCAGCCCAAGTGTAGTCAGCCAAGTTGCCCAAGTGTGCATCTGTTTGATAGAAGTGTCCCCAGTGTCCTTCTGGTCACCCCAAGTGGCATGCTGGTCGAACCAACTCATGCCCAACTGGTTGATCAAAATCCTCATGTGGGTGACTAAAGTAACCCCATGTAGTCAGTTTTAAAGTGTCCACCTGGTCAATCAACATGCACCGAAGTGGGCCTCTCTGGTTGAATTCAGTGCCCCATTACACTTTCTGGTTGGCCAAAGTGTTCTTCTAGTCAACCAAAATGCTCTCTGACCAACCAAAGTGCCCCTTTTAGTCAGGCCAATTACCTCCCTGGTTAACCAACATTTTGCCCAAATGCCCCTCTGGTAAAACACAGACCTCTAGACTCTGCTCTCCAGCCAGCCTGACCTTCTGTCCCCGTGGTCATCTCAAATGCCTCTGGAAAAAGAGTAAAGGTGGTGATATGTTTGAAACAACCCACTTTGTACAGGTTTGTGTTGTCCAACAACATCTGGCAAAAGTGTTTTTAGCCGTTTCAAAAGTGAGGCTGAAAATCTGCTGTCATAGAGGAGAGCAAGGTGTAATAATGAAATGGGGGTGCACTGTTTTGGAAAATGTTTTATCATCGTTTGTACATACAAAGGTGACAGAAGTGGTGTGAAGAATAAAAAAGAGAAAACATAGTCAAACACAGCCCCCTGCGATTCCAAGGTGTGAGGAGAAGGTGTTCAATATGAAGCATAATAATGCCTTTAGTCACATGACGTGATAACTAATATCATATCTAACAACGTCTCCTACAAAAGACATATTTTGCAACTAAAGCATGATTAACAATTATTTGGTTCTGTTTAAGGAAACATGTTGTCGTTGCTGAACAGTGTTAATTTCATCAGTGCAAACTGACAAGAAATATTAGTTGACAACCTATTTTTCACAGCTAACGCTAAACAAGGCACCTCAGTCATGTTATCGAACAGACAATTAGACAAGAAGCAGGAAAGAGACATCTGGGACAAACTACGAAAACATGCAAGCAGGATGCTTTCCAAAAAGTTAAGCTAACGTAACATTATCAGGTGAAAGTTGATGTAACATTAACATTGCTCTCAGTTGGCTACCTTTAATGTTGCTATCAGAAGGAACTAGTAGCAGGATTTGTGTTGGCATTCGACCGTCTGCTAAGAAGCTAAAGTAAAACTAAATCAAAATCAGGTGCCAAAAACACCAAAACACTGGAACTGAAGCATGAGACAGATAGATTATCTTTTCAATAACCAAAGTGTTATAGCCTAAATCTAACCACATGCAGGACGTGGGACACCTAATATCCGATGTCAGAGCCTTGCTTTTTATACACCCACAGTTCAGGGAACATAATACCTGTCTGGATTACGTTCACTGGCAATGTTTTTTCCATTTAACGTGATCCATAACCTGATGTTATCACTTGTTTTTATAGGTCTTGAAGTCGCAATCATCTAGTGAGCAAAGCAACACGTTGATTCATTATCACTTCCTTTTATTCTGAAAAAACGCATTCACTCTATTGTTTAATGAACATGTATACAGCTATGATTTGCGCCTTTGTACCTACCTCAGCCACTAAATATTGATCTGTAAATGTTGGATAAAAGTTCATTGACAGTGTCGGCCATGTAGCAGTTTGTACATATAGAAAAACAACAGTTTTTTCCTATACAAAGAGACAGTTTTCAATTTTCCGTTTAAAAATAATCAAAGCTTGCTGCCTGTCTTGCAGACTAATTCCTGGTACTGCTTATGGTTGCTTAACATTCTACAAGCCCATCTCTGCTAGCTCTGCTAGCAGTCAGCCATTGTTATTGTAATACATCGTGCATTAGATACAGATTGATCTTGACAGTCATGTACTTTTGTCTCTTCTACTCTCACTGTCCATTTGATTTCCTTTTACTTTCACCCTTTTTTCTCTTTCCCTTGTTTCCAGACTGCTTGAAATGCTATCGCCATCTCCTCGTGGAAAAGTAAATGTTTATCTCTCCCCCGAGGGAGCGGTTTATTCCTCTGTCTCTCCTTCTTCATCGCTCTGTCTAAAACTCCAGTGTGAACCTTCCCAGCTGGCCTTGCATGCAGCCTAGTACAGGACGTAGATGTTGGGGTTAGAAGAAGAATAGTCTGTAATAAAAGACTTGGCTGTGGTGAAAAATATACAAATTAAGGTGAAATAGGAGTTGAGAGAGGAGGGGTGTGAGGAAGATGCACGATGACAGGCTGACTTAGACCCAGAAAGACGTGGGAGGTCTGAGTTATTCCTGCCGAAATCTGCACTTGTAGGTCTGTGTGTGGCACCTGGTTGAACTCCTTTTGTATACGTGACCTCTGCAAACACAAATACACAAACTCACACTTGCACACAAAAGCCTTAGAGTGTGTGTAAAGCTCACACAAAGATGGGCACACACACACACCTCACATGTTTTTATGGAGGAAAAACTTCTCTCCGTCACTGTTTTCATAGCAATGTTTCCCTGCATGTAGGTAAGTAATGTCTGTGACCCGTGGAGCCTGCCCTGCTTAAAGTCATTCAAACTGAGGGCTGCTGACACTGGAATGCCAGCTATGTTTGGGGGGGAAGTGCTCACCAGATTTGTGCATTTATACCAGTGTGCGTGCACAGAGGGTGGTAGTGGGGTGAAGTGCCCCTTTTTGTAGCTTTTATCAACCCAGCATGCGTTTTAGTCATAATGAGACAGTTTCATGCTTTAGTTTTACCCTACTGTCGCACCAAAAGTGTTCTTGGGTGTCCCTAATGCCCTTCTAGTTAGTCAAAATGCATCTTTGCTTGACCAAATCGCCCCTGAAGTACCCTTTTATAAGACCCAAGTGTCCTTCCTGTTGAACAAAGTGCCCCTGTGTAATTAACAAAAGTGCCCCCTCGGGTCAACCATAGTGTTTCTAAAAAGCCCCAAAGTGCTTCTCTGGCCAGCCAACAGGTGCCCTGTAGTCAGACCTTGTAGTCAACCAAGTTACCTAAGTGTGCAGCTGGTTGATCGAAGTGTCCCAAGTGCCCCTGTGGTGGAACGATGGGCCGATGGGCGACCAAAGTCCTCATGTGGTCAGCTAAAGTAAACCCATGTGGTCAGCTCAAATTCCCCTCTAGTCGATCAGCATGCGCCAAAGTGCCCCTCTCTGGGTGAATTTAGTGTCCCTCTATACCGTCCAGTCAACCAAAGTGCCCCTCTGGCCAGCCCAAGTGTCCCTTTTAGTCACCCCAAGTGCCTGTCTGGCTACACAACACTTTGCCCAAATGGCCCTCTGGTGAAAGACAAGTGCTCTCTATTCAGCCCTTGACCAGTGCCCTATATCTATGTCCCTGTGGTCAGGCCACATGACCTTCTGTCCTGTGGTCATCTCAAATACCTCTTTTGTGTACCTTGGGATAAAAAAAACTGCATGAGAGAAAACATGCTACCCTTTTTCATTCCCCTTGACCCAGTTATGTTTGAATCTTAGTCACAGAATCTGTGCACGGCTCTGATTCATACAGTTCATGTGGAGGTGACCACCTTGCAGACCCAGGATCAGATCTCTGCAACATAAAGTGAGAGCTAGGAAAAGTCACAGCTGTGGGTAACCACCCCAAAGACTAAATTAGAGGGTGTTATCCAAATCGAAGTGAAACCTGCCTCGGGGAGTCATACACTGTGGAGTTGAAAGTCCAGCGCTCATCTGCTCATTGATCGGCCCTTATTGCCCTTTCAATCAATCCCCTCACTCCCATTCTCATAACACAATTTTGTCAGTCTGAAATTAGCTTATTTCTAAAACTGTAGGAGTCGAGATTAGATTTGGGGAGAGGACCAAAGACAGAATGGAAAATTGCTAGAGAAATTTACATATATTGAGTCATATTTTGTAGCCAGTGCCCAGGTCTTAGCCCCCTCTCAAAAAATATTCTGTACAGTATTGGGGACGTGTAAACAAGAGCAGAAATCAGCTTAGCAAGAACATGACCCTTTGAAGTGGCTGTTTGAGTTAATCTCTATCAAAGCGATTAATTATACACACAGAACTTACACCTTTTAGTTCTTCAAATGAAAATGTCTGCAAATTAGCGTAGCTGGCTTTTTGTTCATTAGCCTTTGATCTGAGGCATTTCAAGTTGAAGTGGGCACTTAAACATAACAGGGAATCGGGCAGCTGTGAATCAGACTGATAAAACAAAATCACCCCGAGCATGGTAAAATTGATCTGAAGCCAATGATCAAAATGACTCATCAGCTCATGTGTCTCTGCCGGATAAATGAGCGGAGATCGTGCGTTGGTGGGTTAAGATCTCGACCTGATGGGGGTCACGGAAGGGAAGGGAAGGGGGGATGGGGGCAGGATCTGCTTTCGACAGATATCTGATCTCCCTCTGGGAAGATCTGTGTGAAAATGAAACATGCTTTTCAATAAAGCTGGCCTTTAATACAGGGCTTGAAAATAAATGACTTGTGCTGCGGTCAGCCTAAGGAAGAGCCCTCGAAATCAAAATGGAAACATCAAATAATCTGAAGAGCGATTTCAGGGTAGAGCAAGTAAACACACTCAGTAACACAAATAAACTAGTGAGATATGGAGTGTTGAAGTAGGTATGTGATACTTTTCATGTAACTTGCATGATTTTCTTTTCATACATGTTGTAAGATCATTGTTAAAAGGAGCAACTAGAATATTATTGCCAACAACTGCTTCAATGTGACTGCTGTGCACATGACAAACAAATAACTTGAACTTTAGATTCAAACCTGTTGAAGGTTATTCTAGGCAAATGGACTTGCTTAGTTTCTTGAAGACATTTCACCTTTAATCCAAGAGGCTTCTTCAGTTCTAAACAACTGTGTGGGAGTCAAAGTTATTTATCTCTGTAGGTTAAGTGGATTGAAAGGCATGTGACCCATTGACAAAGCCCTCCATCCACCTCAAGGTTCAGGTAGAACTGAAGAAGCCTCTTGGATGAGAGGTCTTCAAGAAACTAAGCAAGTCTAGTTGCCTTGATACCCTTTCAATGGGTACTATGACCTGGATGACTGAGAGTCTTCACAGACTTTAGATTTAAGCATAACCATAGCAATAATTGCGCAACAACGGATCTTGCAACTAAATGAACCATATAAATGATGTTAGATTTGAGCATCACCGGTTGGCCACTTGAAAACCTAGTCAACCACATCAAAACGTATTTCTAAAATGTATTTGTCAACCCATAATTTTGACTTAAAAGGTTTGCAGACCAAGTACCACATTTGTCAGATGTGTTTCATTTTAACTTATGAAAAACTGACGGTGCACGTAAATCTTTTAAATAGACTTCTTTCATTATTTCGTTGGGTTTCTTGTTTTGTTCACACTATGAAAACACACTATATGTATTTGTAGTGTGGGTCTGTTTTACATGATTTGTGCTAGGCTGCTTCGTTCCAATAAAGGGAACTCTTAAAACCCATGTCAAATGTGACAGTGCCCCCAAGCCCAAAGCCAGCTCCATAAAAAAAAATGGTTTTCCCAGTTGTGGAAGAACTTGACTGGCCTGTACAGCAGCTGGGAATATCATGTACACACATACTGCATGTTGCCTCAAGAGACAGTACATCTTTTTTTAAAAATGCTCACATAGTTCACATACAATATACAGCTGTAGATCTTTCATAAATAAATCAATGCAAGTCATGGAAATCTTGCCCAATTGCTCACTAAATACATCATTATTTCCAAGTGCTGAATGCAAGTAATTGCAGAATAGAAATGCTTGCAGCTTGTATTCCCTCTTGGACTTGATTAAATTACAACATTTAAACCTGACAAAGACTCTTATGTGGATTGAAACCTGATTTAATCAAATCCAAGGTGCACTAAATGTGAGTTGTCAGCCTTACTCTTCCTCATTTGTATAATGGTGGTTTTCAAAGATTGGCTCACGATCAAGAATTCCTGCACTGCATCTTGTGAGCAACCAGATCATCACGATACTGTCAAACAGCCAACAGAAACCAGCTGACAGGTGTAGCACTGGTGGCATTTTACTGACTGGTAGGACATGTAGTCACAACAATATAGGTGTGATATGATGTCACTCCAAAGATAACCTGAAAGCAGTCATCAACATTTACTGACATGTGCTCTGTGGATGTCCGCAGGTGGTTTCCTCATCATCATGCAATAACACAGCCTCATGGTGTTAAACTATGCGATTTCACAAATAGTAAATAGCTGCACACAAAACTGAAACATACATAGAAATACATGCTTTGACTTATACCTGCTGGTGCTTGCACCAAAACACATGAACATTATGTGTTATCAGGTATAATTTTCAGCCCAAGTTATCTCCAGGTCTAAACTTTTACATTTAATTTTAATTTTGTCCTTTTTCCAGTGGAAGTTATCTCATTCTAGGACAAAACTTTTGATATAACGGCATATTTAAACATCCCCTCACTGAGCTAAATCTAAAATATCACTGCTCCATGTTGGGCACGCCTGCATAACTTGTAGATGTTATTACACCGTAGCTACTTCACAACTCTCTGCTTCTCCTAATTAGCAGACAGCCTGTGGAGATGTGTGGGGCTGAGGTGACTCTGCATTGGCTATGGCTGGTAATGATGGATCACAGGCGTCTGTGCCAGCCCAGCAGAGCGGCACAGCCAGGACTCAATGGAGAGAGAGAGCTGCAAAATATCTGCATGTTAGCTGCGGATTCCATCTTGTAATGAGTGAAGGAATCTCCGTTATGATCTCAGACTTCTTGTCGTGAGTTTTATAAAATCATAATATTCAAGAAAACAATACAGATTTTTATTGTTTCCAATAATCTTGATTTAATAGCAGCCTTAAATCCAGTGATCAAAGCGCGATGATGATGTGGCAAATTCTTTTTAACTGTTGCACCACAGTGTAGCTCTGAAAAAGTCAAGGATGTCCACAACTAAAGTTGCCAGAGCAAGAGCCCATTTACCTTCTTTGGCCGAGCTGCCCCTCTGGGGGAAATAATTTACAATAATTGTTTTACTTTTGCTGTTGTGACTCCATAAATATGAGGAGCCCATAATTGCTATAATATATAGTTATACCAAATTAAATCACCACATCATCCAAACTTTTATTACTTTTTGATAGGCACGCTGCAGGACACAGAGGACAGTCCAGAACTTTAAAAGAAATAAACAGCCCACATGATATAAAGTGATATCCAAGCTTCAACTTCTTTGACTTGTAAAGTGAAGCCTATGTGGAAGTGCCAAAAACTACAGTTCTTTGAACGGCCACTTGAGGCTGGCTATAGTCAGTCCCAATAAGCCCAAAAAAGCTTCACAGCAGAAATAAACATGTCTACAGCCTGGTACAAAAAAATGTTTTGGATTAGCTATTCTCCATTCATGACACGCCACTTTGATTGACAGGTTGGTGCCTTACAGATGGCGTGTTTGAGCACGCAGGCATCATTAAGGCAGCGTCCAAAGCCACCACACTGATCTTCAAAATGGTTCTTCAGAAAGTGAGAAGCTAAAGTGAGTGACGTCACAGATATGTCCTCCATTCTTTATTGTTGACGCCTCCCTGACACTGTGGCATTCATATTTGGTATATTGTTGCATTTGTTTGAGGACTCCTTGAGCCATTTGAAGTTGTGGAAATGATTAACGATGAAAGGTATAACCAATGGGATGCCCTGTGAATAAAAATCTCCACATATGCTTTCAAATAATGCAGCTCCTCATCACAGTGACTCGTGTTATGTATCACATGAACCAATCTTAGCCAGCTAGCTGGCTAACATATAGGCTGCAGGGTTATTTATTTACTTTTTGTTAGGGCAAAATTTCTGGCACCAGTAGTTTAGAACAACATGAACAAATAGCTCAGTGAAGTGGATTATGCTGCAAAATGTTTTTTTTTTTTACAGATGTTCTGACTTATTTGTCTTATTTGGGTTCTCCATTTCAACAGTGGAACAAGGAATTGCATGTTCTTCTTTTGAAACAGGTGGTATAGAAGCTTGGTGATAAAATGGCTACAGGAGGACTAGTTGATGAACTTCTCTACCAGGCCAGCAAAGCTTGCAATCAGTTAGCAAGCCAGCTAAGTTGCTGTTTCCAGTTTAATATGTCTAGTTCAAGAGCATTTTCTCCGTTTAATTGTATCCAGTGTAATAACTAATAAGGTTTTACGGTGTAGGACCCACAGGCACAATCCTCTAATTGAAAATAAAGGCAAATATACTGGCATCAACTCAAACATTGCCTCAGTGAATAGCACATTGAGCTCTATTTATCTGACCTGGTACTTGAACTTTTTGAACAATAGTGTTTGTGTAGGACTCAAAGGATTTCAAAAAACAGAATGAGGAAAATAAATGTGTGTGTGCACCAACAACAAAAAGATTCCTAATTAGATGGAGTTATTTGTATCTTGTATTGTGTGCATGCTTGACATTCAAAAAAATAAAATCTGTGTTTGCAAGCCGATTTCAAAATCGGTTAGGATTTGAAAAGTCCTGCGGTCTGAGCCCGGCTTTAACCAGTTCACCATGTTTGTCTCATTAGTTTTAATGCTCATGCAAAACACAGCAAGCAATGTTTTCAGCAGTTACGCTCAATTCCACGTCAGCTTGTGAATTATCTGTGGCTTTTTCTTCTTTCTCACAGAGGGAAAACGGACCATGAAGGCCTACTTTATGTTTGAAGTTGCATGTTCATGGTTGTCACAGCTGTGTTCAAATGTATCATTCATTGTCTGTCACAGCTTAGTAGAGCAGTCTGTAGTTTTGGGCTCATCTTTTTCCTCCCATCTTTATAAAAATGAGCTGTCACCAAAAATTCATACATGCTCTTGTCAGTCCAAATATCTATTGTGCGAGAGACAGTCTCTTCTCTAAATATCATGTTGGCCTCCTTTACTGGGTGTGACTTGACAGAATCTGACATCCACAACTGACGCGAAAAGTTCTCAAACCTAGAAATGCATGTAAAAGAAATGATGGTGTCCTTCATTATTGGCTCTGTTGGGGTTTTCTGCCTTGGATTAGTCAAGCTGTGAAGCAGCACATTTGTCCTGAGTCAAGACTCAATGCTGCTACATCCTTCTGAGCTGCCACAATTATGAATTCTGTGAACCCACAGATAAATATGGAGACTTAAAAAACAGTCACTGTATGTCCTGGAGGCAACTTTTGGATACGCTTGCAACACTGTTACACAATCAATAACTCAATACTGCATGATCATGCAGCTAATGTGGCTAGTATCTATTGCTCATCTATCTATTGCTTTATTATATAACATGGAGGGACTGTCAAGAGAAATTGTGTGAACATTAAGCTTAATTTGAAGCTTAATGAATAAGTAGTGGGTTGGATGTGGGGAACTGTTGAGATCCATACTGTCATGGTTGCCACTCATGCTCCCATGTATAACCTTTTCTTGTACTGTTTACTGTGTATGCCAAGTTATGTACATGGTCCCCTGCTCCCAAAACACAGGCAATCAAAACTTCCAGCGGTTCCAGTTGGTAAAGCATGCCCACCTTCGTCATTGCTTCCTGGAGAGCTGGTAGAATCTGATTGAAGTGGCACCTGATATGACCCTCCAATTTGCAGGATGCAATTTGAGGAACTAGTTTACTTAAGTTTGAACCGCCTGACAGTGGTGGGCTGGGTCTTGGGAGCTTGCCAACATCAGTATTGTCATTGTGAATTATATCTTGTTTAATTGCTGAACACTTCATTGTTCACTACCTGGGGACTGTGCCAGGTATGTTTGATTCTCTTATTACACACACAGAGATCCTTTTGTTTAGAAGCACTCGGTTTAGGGGTGTTTTTCCTGTGTTTTTTGGTCATTAAGTAATGGTTAGTGAGGTTTTTCTTCTTCCTTTTTGATATCAGGTTTAGGGTTACTCTTTTGGTTACATACAGCTGGCTTTGTTGTTACAGGAAAGTCCCATCTGCTCCACGATCCTTGCCATGCCTTGTCATTTGAGTATAAGTTGCCAACCCGAGTGCTCATCCCTTCAAGTATTTGTACTGATTTGAGGACCTGTTTTGATCGAGGCTTTGTATTAGAAAATCTCAATGTTGTTCTTGTATAACTGAAAACTTTTCAACAGGCACATTTTGTATGTCAGTTCATCTGGATTTGGTAATTTTCTATTATACAATGTAATGTGCATTGTAAAATAAGGGAACACTAAGTACCCCAATTAGTGCCCTGGCAATGAAGCACTTATCTTCAATGACCTCCAACAATGGATGAAATTCAAGTATTTTCATTCTCGTATTCTACCGTTGCCTGTAATTACCTGCTTTTCAGTGCAGCTGCCCAGCATACTGCAGTTTATATAGAATACATACAGCCATACAATGGCAACTGCCAAAAGAAGAAGCTGTTTATACTTTAGTTTTTAACTCAAAGTTATGCCTACAAAAGCACACAATTCCAGCTGGTACACCTGTGAAGGAGTATTCAAGGTAGATCGATGTGACATTTTCTACAACAAAAATGAAGCACATTTATTTAAGTGAGGCAGCGGAAAGATATAAGGAGTAAGAAATCACAAAGCAAATTGCTAAGCTCCCAAAGGAAACATCTTTTGTGTCTCTAGTCAACTCTGCCAGAGGAAAACAACTGCCTGTGAAAAGATGTGATACAAGTACTGTGTGATTGTAAAACGAAGAAAAAAGGCAGAAAACGGGGACAACAGAAGGTGAGGAACCCGAGGCCTTAAGCCTCCAAAAGATGAAGTCAGTAGGGAAAGGCCAAAAAGTACAGCCAGTTCCTCATTTAGCTTTAGTCTGAATACAGCCTCATTAAAGGAGATGTCTATCAATTTTAAAGTCTTTGTGCAGGTATACTGCAAATTAATATAAAACCTTTTGTGGCTCGAGAGAGAGAGAGATGTACAAAGTCTGATAAGTGTCCTTTTGTTGTGAAGATTAGAAGTTTGAAAATGCAAAATATCTTAGGGATCGTTTGGGAGATGATTATTCTCTTTCTTTTCAAAAGATGTTCTGTAACAACTGCTCAGAGTCAAGAAATTGCTTTGTTTGACATATAACTCTGCTGAAACAGTGAATTGTTTTTAAACTTTGGTTTTATACAGATTATACAAAAAAAGGGGTTGTGTTAACCAAATATTTTCCATCACTGACTGAACTTTTTTAACAATGACATAGAAGTCTGAAGTCTGTTGGTCATTTTGACAGATTTACACTGTGGACGATCTACAGTAACATTAAGTAATTCACATGTAACACTGTCAATAACCACAGTAGAACACCTTTAGTAGACCCCCATGTCCAGTTGGTGGCCAGTATGCATATTAATTATCTACTGTCACACTGGAAAGCTGTATCGCTACATAGTCAAAAGTTTCCAGAGTTTCTTTAGAAAGCTCAATAGTTGTGATGTGCTTGATAAATGTTGTGAAGAAATGGAGACTGATGGCGGAGGATGAAGAACAAGCAGGTTTATCAACCAGCGACAGCTAACGTCAGTTTATGAAAACAATTGAGTTAAATACAAATGTAATCTGAAGAAGACAGGACTGTACAAGAGGAAACAAGTGGCAACAAGAAGGTAAAAATCATTCATCTGTGCACAAATCTGTAACTTCTGTATACAACGGGAAAGTCTAACACAACCTATGAGCCAGGGTAGCTTTACACTCTTGGTGGCTAAACTGACAGATATGAGAGTGTTCTCTCACATCTCTCCACAAGAAAGCCAATAAGTATATGTCCCAAAATGTCAAACTTTTGTCCTCAACAGGAAAATAAGTTTTAAAATCCATCTAACTTGTGTGAGAACAGATAATAGTCTTTTTCTTTTTTAGTTTTACTTTTCAACGAACTGCTGTTTTCCAGCAGTGCCTCCGCTTCCTCTCCAGCACTGGGTGCTCGGTATTGTATGTGGCTCTTTTATTTTCATGTGTTTATTTCTTTAGATCATTTTGAAAAGCAAAATACAGACTCTCTTTTTATGTATTACTCGTAGGATCATACATATGAGGCAAGTGGAAGCTCCGACCGGAAAATCTTGTTTCTTTTTCCAGCTTTTGCTCAAGGACACTTCAACAGTGAGAGACACAGTGATTGCTGCAAAGATGAAATGTGTGATTTCAAGTCACAGGATGCCCTCAGGAGCTATCAGATCACCCTGCTGTCACAAATGGACACCTTGGTCTTATTCATTGTCTGTATTTCCCTGCACGGAGGCTCATCCCTCACCAGTCTCCTTGAAGACAGATTTAGCTTCTAAAGATGATGTGTTTGTTTAGTTAATCTCCTTTACAATCCCGAAAGCCCTCGCTGGCAAATTGTCAGCAAGGGTTATTGGGTAAATCTGCTAGGGGCTGAATGGAGTGGAACCAGGAGTCACATTTTTTGGTGGAAGGAGGAGGAGGAGGAGAAGGAGAAAAGGTCTCTTGACTAATATCTTTGAAATTTTATCTTGCATGTTTGAACTGAATGATTCCAGTCAAGAGTTAAAGACTTTTTTCATCACCTTGGCCCTCAAGCAACCAGGTCATCGATATAAAAATAACAGTTCTTCCCATTCCAGCAGAAACTGACACTTTGACATTGACATTTACCTGACAGCAGGAATACATAAAGTGAGTAAATTCCTCTCAGTCCCTGGTTTCTGTCACACAATGGATACGGCTGAGGTGATTCATAGAAAGGTTGAATACGAGCTGGCAGTGATAGCTCAAGGTAATCAGTGTTTCACAGCGCAGGGGTGCCTGGTTTTTGTAACCTTGTCATGAAAAAACAAAAGCTTTTCATAATGGGCTGAAGTGAGTTTGGTTACAGAGAGCAGAACTCAATCTATGTCACCTACAAAGGAGGGTCAGTTTGTGAAACATCAGAGGATTGTCAAATTTTCTGCTTCCAGCATGACAGCTTATTTTACGGAGCGATGACGAGGAGGTCAAGGCACGGTCCAATGGTGATGATGATGATTACACTGATGGAATTAGTCTCTGCTGTCACCTTTGTGGAAACAAAGGACCAAATTAATCTTGTTAGTCCTCCTTCCTGTTTTCTCCTGTTGCAAACCGCATGTGTTTGAATCCTTTGTGCATAAAGATCTTCTTTGTCTGACGTTAATGCGAGAGGACTCTATTATATCCATTTTTACATGAGAGAATGAGTCTGCATGAGGGCTGAATGATTATTCATCTTTATACTGAAGTCACAATTTAAAAGAGTGCTCAATCAGCTAAAGTGCAGCACTGTAAACCATATCACAGCCTGATATCAAAACACTGTCAGGCATGACTGACCTGAGGTTTGTCATTATCATTATAATTGTCCAACTCCAATGTATGGAGCCCCAAAGTGTTCAATATTATAGAAAAATCATGATAAATATACATTAAATACATGAAATAATCATATGAAAATAAATACATCCCAACTCTGTTTTCAAAAATTTGGTCAAAAAAATGTAAATAAAACCAAAAAACATCAAATTCAGAAGGAGTATATATTTACAAAAAACAATACGACAAGATATTTAGCATTACATTAAATATTAAATATCTTTGTTCTGTTTTCATTTCAATATAGGCTGAAGATGATTTGCAAATCATTGTTTACATTTGTGTCCAAACCTTTTACCTTATTGGAATTAGCGTTCTACAACAAAGATGATAAATGATAAAAGAATTTGTAAAAATACTGAAGTCATTATTATGAAACGTTATTTCATCATTCATTTACACTTCAAAACATTTTCTTTTTTGTTATTTTGACATCTTATTAGAAGTTTTTACTTTATCTCATATCATAATTTTTCTCTATTTCATGGCAAATTTAATTTCATGGGATTTTGGCGGGCACAAATTCTTATTTCCAATATCAAATCTTTTTTTCAAATAACTGACGTCTTCAAACAGCCCAAATCCAAAACATATTCAATTTACAAGAGTATAAAACAGAGACAAAGCAGCAAATCCTCAAATCTGAGAAGCTGCAGACAGAAAATGTTTGATATTTTTCCTTAAAGAATGCTTCTAAAGATCAACCAATGAACTCATTTACATTGTTTCAGGGCAGGTAGTATTGCTTTGTGTGTTCTGTATTAGACCTTGACATCTGGCATTATGACAATGCAAAAGACAGACGTGGAGGTAGTGTGTGACTTTGACACCTGAGATTTCTATTCACAGTATTGACATGCCGTCTCCTACAACAGGCCATATTGCACAGACACTTCTCACTAACCAGAAGCCAGTAGTTTTAAATACCCAACACCTCAACTAGAATATTGAATATGTGATTTGTTTTTGTACAGTCACTCGGATCCTTTAGGAAGGAAAGTGTGAGTATTTGTGCAAATTTTAAGGAGGTAAAGTTTGATAAATTCTGACATAGTAAGACAAATTATGGTTTTGGATGCGTTTCATGGGCTTGTGGTGTTTATCTAATATTTGTAAGACAGTAAAAACTTTAAATTTAAGAAAAATGCAAAAATACCCAGGCTGCAGTTTACAGCATTTCATCTCTCAGAATAATTATGTGATTTTCTGCAAACATTAAGGCCAGTTCTAAACAATAGTTTGTCCTTGAGAGTCTATTATTGCAGTGAAACAATAAACCCTGCTGCGCTAGCAGAGCCATTAGCTTTGTATTGCCTCTGCCTCTTATTGCCAGTTTATGAATATGGTTTGTATTTCATCTGTCAATTTGGTCAATGAATAAAATTACAATATATTGTTTCGCTGCCTCCTGACAAACTGTGATGGAACTCAACTGTTCTGATCTCCACCAGGCTGGGTGATGGCACATAATCACATGATTCATTCTCTAACATTATGGCTTCATCATATCGTGTGTATGGATGTGGATGTGGTCATGAATACATACGTTTATTGTTTTCTTATGTTAATATGACCGTTACATGTCTCGTGCCACCTCTGAGTGTGTACATATCTCTCTGTTATTACCGATGATAGTATTACTCATATTGAAATTGTTCATCACTCTCTCCCATCCACTGGCAGGTGAATGTGTTAGAGGCAGTTCTTCACCTAATGGGCATTCAGTGCCTTGCTAAATGACACTTCAGCAGGATGGATTTTTCCAAGGGCCTAAAATATGGAAGCAGGGCACCTTGTTGTGTGAAATGTGATCATTTCTGTTTGTTTACAATGTGCCTCTCATTCACCCACTCACACACTGATAGCAGCAAGCTATCATGCAAAGCACTGGCCTCAGCATGCAGGAGCCATTTGGGCATCTTGTTCAAAGACATGTGGATAGAAGGAGTCAGCCAACCCTCAACCATATAGTGAGAGTGAGAGATGCCCCTTTCCAGAGTCAGCTCAAAGAGCTGAACTACGCACACATGCAGAGCAGAGAGGCAGTAGCTCATTCTTGGCTTGGGGTGCCAGTTGACCTCTTGGGCACTGCCAAGGTGTCCTTAAGCAAGGACACAAGCAGGACACTGCCACATGGCTGCCTATTACTCCACCACCTCTCCACATTTGCATGTCTATGAGCCCTTTGTGTGTGGTTGTATTTCAGGCCTATGTGTGTAAAACTTGAGTGAAAAAAAGAATTTCCCCATCGAGGGATCAATAAAATCTTCTTCTTCTTCATCTTCTTCTAAAATATGGCATTGTGGCACCTTCCTGCAGGGTTGGGTGACGTTGTTCATCTGTTCTTTATGTGAACCCATCAGAACATTTTATTTCTCTGATTCACCGCTCTGTTCTCACACACACTCGCATCGACTGTCTAACCCGCTCAACCTCTGCTGCTCTCTCTTGCCAAGACACACCTTCAAGGAGGCTACTAGCCACACCAGTAACAAAATCTGCTATAGCAGCAACAGCAGCAGCAGCAGTAGAAACCATTGTAGCAGGAGCATTTGTTGTAAAGAGAGGAGTACCATTTATTGTAGCAGGAGTAGTGCTTCTTGTAGCAGCAATGCAAGCAGAAGTAAAGGCAAGTGTACACAGGCTGCATAGTGAAAGTATTGCAGCAGCCGTGGAAATTGTTGTTGTAATATCAGTAGTAGTAGTGTCACACTGATATGCTTGTCAATGTCCTATTGATTGCCTGCCAAATATCAAGAAAGCGGTGGGTCTCATCTTCTCTGAGCCTGTCAGAGGTAGACGCTGAGAGAGGCAGGAAAGTTAGTGCTCTGCTGAGTAATGAGAAACTCTTCATGTCAAGACTGTTTTGGACAATGAATAATAACCCTCATCTCTCAAGTATTTGGGCTTTGTTTGCGATCACAACATTGACATATCACCACCTTTCAAGTTGATCCAGCAGTTAAGGAACAAGCACCAACCTTTGTGGATGTGAAAATGAAGCCAATGCAGAAATGCCAAAAACTGCAACTCCTCAAACAGCCACTTGTGGCTCACTAGGCATCTCCATATCTCCATAAGCTTAAATTAGAAGCATGGCCGCTTCGACTGACAGGTGGGTGGCCTCACAGGTGGCTTGTTTGACAACCATGCTTCATTTAGCTCACCTCAGCTCTGCCCATGCTCCACGTCTTTGGCAGGCAGGACTGCCAAGACGGCGGTCTGAAGGAAATCTGGCTCTTTAGCCACTGTTCACCAGCTAGTCGCTATCTGTGTCTGTTTGATGCTGTGCCGGTAGTGTACAGTGGGCTTTTAGAGTGGTTTCTCTGGAAACAGTGCTATGAGGCGAGGGTGAGCCAAAACTGTAAAGTTGCAGGCCAGACAGCTGGACAATGAGCTGAACCTCACTATAAAGCTCTGTAAAGGCGAGGGGGGCTGCAGAGTCGGGCGATAATTCATCACTACAAGCGAATCCTTTTACGTTGTCACATTGTTTTCACATTCTCATTTGACACATTGTTATTTTACAAATAGCCACTTTAACCTCGATGAACTGAAACCAACGTCAGAGCAGTGGGCAGTCAGTGTTTTGTGACGCACCAGAGGACAGCGGGCCGGGCTCCCACCACCCAAATCGAGGCAAGTGACACCATGGGCGATGAGTCAAGCTGCTCAGTATAGGCGGAGGCCTGAGCAGCCTGCTATTATACCTACTGGTATACGTGGTGGCTTGTTAACAGCTGGCACAAGGCTTAATGTCCCTTGACGCAACAACTCTACTTCCTGTGCCATGACAGTTGTTGGTGCTACCAAATCACGATATATGGTGACACTACACTGCCAATTAATGGTATGAGTAATAGGAGTAGTGTGGGTTCAGAGCAAGTCATGGTGTATTGTATGCTGCCTGTGTGCATGTGTTTGTGCTCACGAATGTGTGCCAGCATGTTTTCACAACCTGTCATTAGCATGTCATCCTATTAGCTGCAGCTTTAATTCAACAAAGAGTGCAAAAAAAATACAAAGTCGCCGGTTCAGAGATGAGTCAAGCAATCTGTTTTTGCCTCTGTGACTCTGCAGCGCTGTGTGTGCCCCCTTCTCTTTAAACATCTTCCTGTGTAAGAGCAACAGATAAGAAGGGAGCGGATGAAAGATGATGATGATTAAAATAATACGCCTCTTATCATAGAGCAGAGAAGCCTCTCCGTGCCCACTGAAGGGGCCATTTCAGACGGTCGATATTGCCTCTGTGTTAAAAATGAAAAGTATTGATCTCTTTTACCTCAAGCCGCTCAGCTGATTGAGCCTGAGAAAATCTGTATCAGCTGCCAACCCTCACAAGCCGGGCCTCAGAATGATAAACCAGACGAAAACGCCTCAGAGTTCATCTGAGGGAGCCGCGTTTCCTGTCAATATGATTTCAGGGAGGACAGCTGAGTCGCCCCATCCAGTCCTATAAAGTCACACAGATAACAGCTTTATCTCTGAGACGTCGCTGTCCTCCATCACACCTGGACATCCCCCAGGTTTCAGATAGACCTGCATGTTTTTTTGGGAGACCAGACGTGACCCCTTGTTTACGCTGACATGTCTAACTGGTTGGCGAGGTATCTAAATTGAAGCAAAAGCCTGCTCGCTCCCACAGTAATCAGTCTGGGAAACAGCCGTGGGCTATCAGAGTCGGGCCAGACACAGTTTGTCATGGAGCAAAAGGTAACATGGTGACAGACTGAGGTCTGTGTTGTCCAGCACTGCAGTCCCTTTCATAAACGCCTGTACACTGAGCTCACAGCTGGATGATTAGATTAGTGTGACCTGTAATCGAATGACAGGTTGCGGTGATACACACACGCACACACACACACACACACACACACACACGTACACACAAACAAACACTGCAGTGGATGATTTGTGCCCATCTCTCCATATCACAACATCACATGCACATACTGAGACACTCAAATATGTCGGGTAAGTCTGAAGCATGAACACAAACATGAATCTACCTGAGTTAAATCTTCCCTTCACTGTTCCCATAGATTTTTTTTGCAGGAATGTGAGATAATGAGAAAAGTGGAGAATGGGACAGAGAGGCAGAGATCATCTGCTCCATGCTGATGGCTGACTGGCTGGGGCTGAAAAGACCGCGAGGTTTACAAACTGCTTTTCTTTCCTTAGCTGTGATCTGGATCCCAATTAGTATCCATTAAAGAATAAATAACAATGTCTAACAACGTCTAAATCACTCAATATAAATGAAAACCAGCTTCGATACTGTCTTCACCACGGTACGAAAGATTAAATAAACAAGACAGCAAAGTGTTGCTGCAATGTAGCTTCTTGCCACCTGTGGCAGCACTGAGTGAACTGCTGCTGACTCCACTTGGTGTGCATCATCTTTGACTGAGGCCATTCTCAACCTGTTCCTATCTGTACTTGTGTTCACATGGACTTGTAAAATGTCAATGGATTGAATGCCAAGTGCTGTCCCAGTTCAAAACATGTAATCCAAATGCCCACAAGTGTTGACGTGCATTTCATTTTATCGGGGATGTTTTGGGTGTTGACTTGTGTAAACCTAAGGCTGACCTGCTTTTAGTGTGAACCAGGGGCGATAGTGCAGGACAGCCAAACGTAACAAACTGTGACTACATGCCAATTCTGTTATTTGATTTAACTGATCCAAAAATCATTCTGCCATCACGAAGACCCTTTCAGTGCTCTCAAGGAAATTCAGGCTCTGAGGAGCAGGGATGGACAACCGGTCAGATGGTCGCCCACCTTGAGCCGGGTACCATCGAGGTTTCTACCTCTTAAAAGGTTAAAACGTCTGCCACTGTCGCCAAGTGCTTGTTATGTATCTGTTAATAGTATTTTCACTAACAAGGACCATGCCAATATGGATTTAAGTCTTGATAGGTTTATTGCATGTAATGGATAAGGGTGAAATGAGATGATATGCTGTAGGTGGGATGAAGGGATGAGGGATATGAGGGATGGAGGGGTAGAGGATGAGAGGAGAAATCGGGGTCATTGGTAGATGGAGGAGTTTGGAGGTTGACCAGTGTCAGCTGGCGGCGGGAAGATGAGAGGGAACCAGGAGGGAGTTGAAACTCTGGGTGGAGGAACCATCTCTCTTTATATCTTTGTATTAAAGCCCCCATGGTTCCTGTGTTTGAATGACAGAGATAGAGAAGAAGATACAGAGATAAAGAGAACAGATAGGGTGTGTTTAAGTACTTTAGATATGGAAATGGGATGAGTTCAAGGCATGAGCCTTGTTCCTGAACCTAGTTATAAAACTCTTAGTTTAGATCTGCTCTGAAAAGTGTCACTAGATAACATTGCAAAAGTCTTTTACTGGACAGACACACACCTCTATTGACTGGAGATCTGATCTGCGACTGATTGGACTGCTGGAACTGCATCATAGTTTTGAGAGACAAATAACTAAAAAACAAAACAAACTCAGGTTTTCTGATCTCGTTGAAAATAATGGATCTGTGTTGTGTGGGTGAGACTGATTAACAGACTGTCTCCATTCATTAGAAAGATTTGAGCATGATCAGTTATTTCCCCTTTGAATCCACATTATGCATAATAATAAAGTCAGGAAGTCTGTTGTCTTTCAGCCATAAACACATTTTAATTGTCATTCCCATTCAGTCACATGTGGGCGCACAATAGAAAACAACAAAAAGTCCCAAACAACAATAAATGAAACACGGCCATGTGACATTCATCAGTCTTTGTTTCAGAGACTTTTTTATGTGGGAGCTTTGAAAGAAGCTTTAGTGTCTCTGTGTGTAACAGCAGTAATATTATGACCGTGATGATTCAGCACACAGCAGCTATACCCAGATAATACACACACATATAGAAAGCAGTGAAAGGTGCTCACATGAAAAACAAGCTGACTTAAAATGGCCTCAACCATGCATAAAAAATCTATTAAGTATCAAGATAAATGCAATATACAGAATTAAATCTGCTTAAATGAAATCTCTGTAGCCTCTGAAGGTATAATACATGAAACACTCCAATTTACTTCTATTACTTCATCTGTCATGCTCTTTTACACCTTTTCTCTACACACAGGGTCGTGAGTGAATGAACAATAAATCAAATAGCAGCCAGAACTTTCAATGAAGATATTCAGGCGAGCAGAGACGCCTACAGTTGAGTCTTTTTTCACTTGTTTTCATGACTTAGCAAAGAGTACTATACCTCTAAAGGCCTCAGTAAGCTTCAAATGAACAAGGCCATACAAGACATCATCCCACTACGTCTACAGGCAAAACTGTTGTGAAAGTCTAAGCTTGAAGGTGAAGAGAAACACTTCCTGTCATAGCGTATTCCTCTTGGGTGCATCCCACTGCCTCCATGTCTCCCTTTGTGAGTTTTTGGTGTCTTTGCAGTCTCGACATAATGAGATGGAATGGAGGAACTGGAGAGAGAAGTTCACAGCTCTGCACACCTGGTCAAATGCTGTGAGCTTATTGTGGGACTGACTGACAAGTTACAAACTTGTCTGGCACAGCACCGCCTGATTCTGGTGTCAAAAGGCTGCTGTTAGTCTGTCAAGCTGTTCATTTAAAGCATACTGAGGCCTTTGGCTGCCGACACTGGTATTTTAATTTGCATGTTTTATTTGCACTAAAGGTGAAGACAAGGTGTCCAAAGCTTCCAACCTTTCCCTGCATCAACACTTCCATCTTCTGTTCATCTTTTCTGGGACGGAAAGTCACAAAAAACTGGATCAAACTAGAAGTGAGGCGAGGTCTCTACATCTATGTACTAATGAATAATAATCATTATTATTAGCATTAAAAAGGGCTAATTTTAAAGTAACACATAACAAAAAGATTCTTATTTTCAGGTCATTGTACACTAATGAAAATCAGAGTGATGTATATTATATTTCAGGTCTACCATATTTTGAAAATAGAGACCTCCAAATCTGTCACTGGACCTTAATTAGAAAATATAAGAAATATAAGAAATATTAATAAAAATTAATCAAATTAATGGACCCAACAAGTCAAAAAATGTTAATTAAAACAGTAGTAACTAAAGCATTATTAAAGCGAAAGCATCAATGAACTTTTTATGGTTATGTTTAGGCACTCAGCTCAGGGAGAGATCGTGGTCTTGGTTTAATAAAGAAAAAGTCTACAGCAATTTCTAGGAGACAAGGCAGAAATAAAACAATTTACATATAAAATGGCTATTGCAAGGCCAACCGCACATTTCAGATGGTCTTTTGGCATTAAACAGCAAAAATCTGTTTGTTTTTATTTACTAAATGGCTACACTGAGATTTTCCACGAGTAAAATGGAATGGAGTAAAGTGGCATCATTATTTGAAAAAAAAAAAAAAAACACGTATTGTGGCACAAAATATAGGAGGGAATGGAAATTTATGTAAAAACCCTCAGCACACTGCAGACTGAACACTGCGGCAGACAAGATTGTATCTGAAATTTAATGTCAAACCAGCAGCTGTTTCACTGGACACACAGAGGTCAAGATGAACCAGCGTGACGGAGACAGACAAATTAAAAGATGCATTACAGAAGATACAAGTGCAGCAACCTGTTTTTTTCTTCACGTGAAGTTCTTGCTTGTTTGCTGTCGACTTTTTACGACTCACAGCAGTTCCAGTAATTAAGTACAAGACTCACGTTATTTATTACACAAAGGACTTGTGTTTAAAAGTTTTACCAAAAGTCATTAAATCCCTGATCATTTTGTTGGGCTGATAACATCGAGCCTAAGTATTTAATGTTTCCCGTCATGCACGAAGCTACTTGCAGGATGAAAGCCCGCTTGCACTCCCAAAATATTTTTCTCTTCAACCGACATTCCAAGTTCAACAGCCGAAACAGTTTTCTTTTGTTCTCCATTATTTTCCAGACATGTGCAACATGTGTCCAAACAACCCGGCATCAGGACTTATTTAGTCACTTAATGCAGCTCAGATGAGCTGTGGCTGCGCTCATTTACATCTGCAGTCTCAGTGAACATCCTGTTAAATTGAAAAATTGCCAGTGATGCAAAAGTTTGCACCCCTGATGGTGATTCACGTCAGGCCGAGTAAATATCCCGCTTTGTTGCACGTTATCGCCCCGTCTGTTTTTAAGTAGGTGTTTGCAACAGACACTTAAATGATGATGGAATGTGCATTAATGGATGTTATCTAATTAAGTAGGAGAAAGAGAAGGAGGAGGAGGAAGAGAGGCAGGAGATAAAGGAGAACAGTTGTGACTGGTGAGAGAGGATGAGGAATGAAAGGAGAAGGAGCAGCAAGAGGTGAGAGAGAGTAAGAAGATGATGAGGGGGAGGGAGTAGGAGGGTAATGGGTATAGAAAGAGGACGAGAAGAAGGAGAAGATTAAACTGTGAAAGAAGAGAAGGAGCAGAAGATTAAAAAAAAGAGAGGTTTTGTGAAATTCGAGACAGAAAGTGGAGAAGAAAACAAAGCAGGAGGACAAAGATATGTAACGAGAATGAGGAACAAGAGCACGAGGACAGAGAGATAAATGGCAAAAGGAGGGTACGCAAGTAGGAGGAGGCGCAGAAGGGAAGGAAAGAAGGATGAGGAGGAGACGAGTGACATTGTGTAGGAGGAGTATCCGATTGGCACTGAGGCTCCAGGCTGCATCGGGCAGCCCTGCCTGCAGGTCACCGAGGCCACAGCTGAAACCACACATGCTCCTCAGTCAGGAGGATCTGACGGTGACCTCCTCCCTGAAAGAGGAGGTGATTTATCACAGAGGCCATAAATCAGCCTGTCTGACCTCCCCTGCACACAGCTCGCGCCCCAAACTGTTTACTCTGCCGCCCTCAGCTATCTATTATGTGGCAACTGTCAGACAAAACAGCAGCAGATACACGGGTGATACACTGGTCAGAGTCGCCCCGGGCATTGAGATGGAGTGCTTTAGGTGCCTGCACAAAACCTGGAAAATCTGGAAAAACCTGGAAAGTTCATGCTTTTGAACAAAAGAACACATACATGACTTTTATTAGAGGTCTTTGAAACTTCTGTCTTGTTGCAGAAGACCGAAACTACATCAGAAACAGCAACTAAATCATCACTGCTTCCGCCAGCTTCTGGAAGTTTCAGTTTTCAGTCTTGTTTGTCGTCCAATCCATAAATAAACTATGATGTATTATAAGTGTATATGAAAATTCGGCATTGTGTTCCACCAGCCACTGCTCTGTGATGTTGTGACCTCAGGCTGTTTGGTCCATTCTCCACACTGCGTTACATTCCACCAGGAGGAAATAGGCTTGTCTTTTACTATCAGGAGCCTGCACAGGGTGTTTTGAATATTGAAAATTGATCGGATTCTCTCTGCCACTTCCGGTCAGCTTGAGCTGCTCTGTGCTGTTTGACATGGCTGGTCGCGGCGTCCATTAGAAATAGAACAGCTGGAGGACATTTCTGAAATGCAGCATGGCACTTCAGGTGAAATCACAATTACTGAGCAGGCGTGAAGAGCTCCAGCAACTGCAGCGTAGCTGGAACATGTTGCAGCCACGCCCGGTGGAGTTGAGCCATAACAGTAAAGTGACAAGTGTATCAAGAAGTATCACCCTGGTATAGTAGCAGCAGTCACGGCTGATTGTTAGGTTTTGCAAACAGCGGTCCTGTTAGATTAAGAGCTGAGAAGTCTGATGGTAAAAACTGTTCTTCAATCTGGTGGTACGAGCAGCAATGCTACTGTAACATCTGCCAGACGGTAACAAGGAGAACAGTCTGCGAGCTGGGTGGCTGTGGTCCTTGTTGAATGGAGGTCACCTGTGTGATTTGATGTTAAATGCACCTGTGTTTGTAAGGTTTAACAACGGCTGAGCTGGGAGTGCAGGTTTGTTAGGGTTTGGGGTAGACACAAACATTTCCAATAATTAAGTCCTGAATGATTTTGCCAAGTATGTTCTGGAGGAAACATAAGTGCTGCGTGGATTTATGTTCATTGGCGATGTTTTTCTCCAATCCACACACAAGTAGCAAGAGGTAGTTGAGGTGCCTGGTGAGGATACAAAGCGCAGACAATTCAACTGTTTTATATAGGAATCATATTTATTCATTCAGATGTTGCCCTATGTGTGCTTGCAGTCCTGTGATGAGGTTGGTGAGTCCAGGCCGCATGATGCGAGGGATGCAAGAACATTTTCCAAAACACCAAATATCCCTGGGAGAAGAGTGAGATCAATCAAAATCAATCCAAGAAGAAAAAAAATGGAAGAGAAAACAAACATCATAATGGAGGACAGACCTTCCCAGTATGTCACGTTTCAACATTAGCTTTGCTGAAAAGTAACAAAAGAATCACTTGTTTGTATGTTTTCCCACATATGGGAGTGCGTGTCAATGTGTTTTGTTGTGTGCATACAGCACGATACTGCATTTAAATCAATTCAGCCCTACGAGTGACAGAGGCAGAGATGACAAAACTAAAACTGCCGGAGGATTCCTCTTGCTGTCTCCGCCGGTCTCTCGGTGTTAGTTTAGATAAGCTAACCTCACACACTTAAGCTAATCAACCTTAATTATCCGAAAACTGAAGAATGTAAACATTCACTTATCTCTCTCGGTTGAAGGGGGGCAGGTTTGCTTTCAGGTTGTGTCTTTCTGTCCCTGCTGACATCAGTAAACACTCTTCCATACTTTTTAGATAACAGAATAATAAAGATGTTGGTTATCATGTTTCACTCGTCACTGGTTTCCTTCAAGGATTAAGGAGGGATTAAGATATTCATTTTGATCCATGGTTCAAGTTACAATATTTATTTTGAAATCCTGCCACTGTAGATTGAATTCTGAGTCATTTGAATTTTTGGAATTTTTGGTGCCATTTTTTGACTAACACTGTTGGATGGATTGCCATCAGGTGCAGATATTTCTGTTCCCCACAGGATGGATTGTAATAACGTTGGTGATCCCCTGACCTTTCATCTGCTGCCGCCATCAGGTTCAAATTTAAATCTGTCCAATGACCAAATACCAGCAGAACTAACATTCCCATCATCCTCAGCTGTGCTTGGAGCCGCTGTGCAGATTTTAGTGTGCTAACATGCTAAACTAAGATGATAGCATTCGGACATTAGCGTGGAGCTGCATGACTGCTGGCATGACTGCAGGCTTGTTGGTATTCATGAATTATTTTCCACCAAAACAATGACTTTTAAAACTGACCATTTTGAGGGGAAACAATACAGTGGTTATCTACTAAATACATGGTAGTGCTGCAGTAAATTACAGTTCTTCTAAATACAGATGGCTTATGTTTCACAATTTCTCAGCCAGCATGCTGGTGTTCCAGAAAGTCTGCGGCCGCCATGTCAGATACTGTACCCTGATCATGATGTACAACCAGATGTTTTGGTTCGTACAATATGTTCAGCAGCAGAACCAGGACTGTTCATTATGTTTAGACAGTTTGCATATCAGTTACTCTTAGTGAAGCTTATGAAGTGAAGTTTTTGCGACTTTGAAATGAATCCCCATTGCAAACGTTGATACGCACACAGGGTCATATTAGGTTTATTTCCAGTTAGCAAGATTCTTCAAACTTCCTTTACAAAATATATCCATAATATCCAATTCTTTTTTTTATTTTCACTCTTGAAGTAGCATTGATCAGGAACGTCTTCTCTTCTTTCTTTGTCTCACTGTGACCGACATGCTCAAACCTTTGGCACATGAGCCTCCTGCTTGACCATCTGCAGTAGTTGTCCTGTGACTGTTTGTGTTGCCTAAAGGCGAGCTATTGTTTTCATCTTTTTGGCTCATTACTGCTGTTTACATATCAACACTAAGCTGAGCTTGTCAAGAGTTCAGTGCGTGAGTTTTCATATCCCACTGCTTGTTTGTCTCACCAGTATTTCTGGTTTCAGTTACGAGGAGAAGCACACACACTGACATGTGTGTGTTAATAATATTTGACTGTTTCTACTGCAGCTACTTTCGCAGTAAGTATTTTCTGTGTCAGTGTCATGGAAAAATCAGCACGTAGATCCCACAAGGATTCATGCTTCACAGCTTTGTTAGATGCTTGATGAAATCCTCCACTCATAACATGTATTATGGAGTAAAGATAGCAAACAGGATGTGATTTTTAATCTATATCATATCAATTATAACAATCAGAGCATTGTTCTCACTTTTGTATCCATAATCTCCCTCTTTGCTGTGTGAGCTGTTAAATAACAACAGATGTCCATCTGCTTAAAAGGATAGTTCAGGTTTTTTTGAAGTGGGATTATATATAGCCAGTGTGTTACCTACAGAAAAGCAGAAAAAACATATTTTAGCTACATAAAAAAAGTCCCACCTCAAAAAAATCAATGTCTGTTTAAGTTTATTTCATTTATGTAGCACAAAGAATAAAAGTGGGTCTTAAGGTGTGTCTTAAAAGCATTCCCAGACTCATCCTGTCCAATGGTCCCCAGAAGGATATTCAAGAGCCAAGCTACTGAAAGTGCTATTGAAAATGTCCTATCCTCTGTTTGTTCTGTTTAGGGTGAGTTCTGAGATATATGTAGGGGTAAGACAATAGAGATTTAAATGCAATTAAGAAAACTCTGAAGTCCTCAACAGGAAGCCAGTGTATGGATGGTACAATGGGGGTGGTGTGGTTTCTTTTCAGACTGGGCTGCAGCATTCTGAATTAGTTGTAAATGGGAAATGCCTCAGTGAGTAAGTTACAGTACGGTAGTCCAGCCTGGGTGATATTAGTGTGCGAGTGACTCTTTCAAGATCAGTGGGGTATAGGAAATGCCTGATTTTGGAGATGGCCCCACAACAGAATTGACATGTCTGTTAAAAACTTAGGCCACCATCAAATATGGCACCCAGGTTTTTTGTGTGTGGTCTGATGTAGGTAGTGTTTGAGGCAGTGGTAAGATGTGAGGGACATATAATATGATCTCTGTCTTATCCTCATTTAGCTAACCAGTGTTCAATATCTTGAATGCATTTTTGTAAACATGTTATATTGGCCTTCAACTGGGAGTTGAGAGGGAGGTAGATCTGGGTATCATCTGCGTAGAAGTGGAGACCAATGTTATGGTTTTGGATTATTTTTCCTAATGGGAGCACATAGAGACAAAAGGGAAGTGGACCTAAAACTGAACCCTGTGGAATCCCACATGAGATGTTAGCAGATGTGGAAGATGAGCTGCCAATGGAAAGCATGAAACGTCTGTTTGAAATGTAAGAACGGAGCCAGTCAAGGGCAGACCCAGAGATGCCAGGCAATCCAGGAGAATTTTGTGATCAACAGTGACAAATGACACTGAGATCTAAAAGAATTTAAGAGAGCATTTTCATCTGTCTCTGATTTACATCTGCTGTCATCCACAGCACATAGCAGCTCATTTGTAACATTTGTGTTTAAGTTTATGCTGTATTATGAATACTTTCATGGCTTTACCTTATTGTCAGACAGCCTTTTTCTTTGGCACTAACCGAACAGTTAGACCCCCATATGACCTGCAGAGCCTTCCCGGTGCCAGCAGCACAGGATGGTGGGAGGTCACAGGATAATGAACTAAATCAAATAATCATGATGAGATATGTGAAATTTAGTTAGTTCATATCAGCACAAACAGTAGCCACATTCAGATGGAGAAAATTAAATCATAACCACACCAGGTCTGGAACAGTACATGTGGGTGCGTTCAGCCACACACGCACACTCCCTCAAACAAATACACACATAAAACAAAACCATAAAAATGAAATACACACACACATGCAACACAGACGATGAATACAGAGGCATGAATAGAGTACACTCTGGCACCAGCTGTAGGATGCAGTTTTATGATCACCTGCTTTACAAATAGTTATTGTCACAGCTCTGATCAGGCTCCCCTCATGATTAGAAAAAAAACTTTAAACCTTAATGTCTGCTGCTGTTCATAAAGACTGCAATGCTCATTACACTCCTCAACAGAAAAGTGTTTGTACAGAAAAATCAACATACTGATAATTTTAATATTTGTACAGAAAATGTAGCAAAATGTTTTATTACCAGGGTGGATTTCAGTTAAATATTTTTGTTAGGTTGTTGAATATCTTCAGCACAAAGTTGACATTTTGGCTTGAGGAAGATCATCATAGAAGATGAGTTTTTATAAATGCAAGTGTACTCAAAGGGTCATCCTCTAGGGAGCATGCACCTTAGATGTTGATAGTTTTTTTTCTGTTTTTGGATTTTTGTTTTAAGCATGTCATAATATTAGAGACAAGGAAGGGAGATGGTGAATGACAAATGGCATTGCAATTCATGTACCATAAAGGTCACTCTACATTTTGATATGTCCTGTGGACGCATGGAAAACCTACCAAAATACAATGTGCATAAAGTAGACCCAATCCAAAAGGGATACAAGAATAGTCAGAGCTTGTCCAAAATAGACCAGATCCAAGCCATGGTGTACCCAAATGCTGTAGAGACCACTGGGGGGAACATAATGCTCCTACAGTCAATGAACAGAGCAGCAACAACTAAAATTTCCTGTGTTTCACTGTTTACTAGTAATTGAGTGTACCTGTGAACACATCACATTCGAATTTTGGCCCAGTGGTGGTGCTACCCAATCCCCAGAATAATTTGTCAACCTGTGGAGAACAAAGTTCTACTTTAGCGGTACAAAGATATATTTGATGTTGGTTTTGTCTCAACATGATGGTATTACTCTTCACACTCCTTACTGTTGTTTGTAATGAGCTAAACCTGCTACTGCTTTCACCACTAGTCCCACAGTGCCAGATAATATAGTGTACGTATAGTATAGTGTAATGTAATGTCAACTTATGACATGTCACAAGAGCTTGTGGTGCTAACTTCTCACAGAGCGCACGAGGAGTCCACATTCCACAGGCTTTCCTCGGACATCCAGACAGGGGTCCTCATTAGTAATGACCTCTTTGTTAATAGCTCTTAGTTTCACTTGAGCGTGGTGACCTTTAGCACACTAGGGTCAGAGGTCACGGCCTAGATCTCGTTAGCTCCGTGAGAGGACATCAGCTATATTTTATACCCCGGTGATTGAACCCGAAGCTGTGGCTCGTCCCCATTTCAAAAGGGTCTTTTCTCTCTAAGAGTTTACCCAACCCTAACACTCAGCTCTGTTTAGGGCCAGAGAGCTTTCAAAGACAGGGACGTGACCCCATGCCTAAGCCGGGGCAATTTAGAAAAGATGATGCATTGCTTTTCCTTTTACTAATTTATTTATTCCTTCTACTAACCCTTTAACACCCACCCCCTTTGGAGAAACTCCACTTTAACCACAGTGTGGTTGGTCAGTCCAACACTTTGGTCAGGACTGAAATACCTTGAAAGCTTTTGAGTGTTACCAGCAGGTTGGCATTTTTTGGTTCAAACTGGAATGTCTTGGATGGATTGCCATGACGTTTGGTACGGACATTTCAGCATGACATGTAATAAATAGTGTTACCTTTTACTTTTTAATCAAGCGCCACCAACAGGCCAAAATGTGAAATACTTGGAACCACGTGGAACCACATGGAACCACGTGAAACAGTAGAAAAATAAAATCACAAATATAACATAAACATGACTTACCCCAGTAATAGCAATTTTGTTGGCCATTTGGGGCCAACATCAACAAGCCGTGAACACAACACAGACATATCATCATCAAGTTGAAATTAACTGGTTAGCAGACATATCCAGCAGATGTAGAGCGGCGTTGGCATTTAAAAGTCATTCTTCCTTCCATCCACCTGGCAAATTTAAGACCAATATTCATTCTCTGTTTTTGGTCTCCACCAACTCCTGAGGGAAATATCTCACTCTTTAGCTGCTAAATGCTCCACTATGTTCACCAGATAGTCTCTATCTGTGCAGGTTTGTTGTTTGTTGCTGCTGCCGGTAGTGTACAGTGGGTTTTCAGAGCTTTTTTTTCTGGAGGCAGCTGCAATCAAAGATAGTGCTGTAAGGTTAAGGTGAACAGTTAAGTTACAGGCCAGAAAATGGAGCTGAAAGACGTTACTCAGTGATGTTGAACTGAGGGGGAGAATCATAAATAGCCCGTAATTTTCTATTCCACAATGAGTGATAACTGCTTTGAATAAAGAACAAAACATAACTACATACAATACAAATAATACAATTAAATAAAACTTTTATTTATTAAAAGTGCACATACAAAAATGGGTGAAAAACTACAGAAAAGCTAGATACTAGTGCAAAACTTGCTTATACATCACTACAGTCCATGTTTTATGTTACGAAGATGCTGTGTCTTGGATCAGAGAATCCTATTTTCAGTCCATGGATGTGCAAGTCCAAGTCCATAAATTAATGTTGAAAACTTTCCAATTTCTTTGAAGACAGAGAGCCTCATAGTCCTTTGACTGACTGCAGATTTTTGTTGTTGCCTTTTTACTGAACATAAATCATATATATGGCATAGAGGAAACAAAAATACACCAATTTGACTGACAAATTGCTTACCCTAACCAATCATAAATGACTACAGTCAAGAACGGATGAAACCCTTAACCCTGAGGTCAACATTTTCTCACCAAGACTAATGAGTCTTCAGGTTGGACGAGGTACAGTTGAAGTTCTGAGGTCCTACTTGTGTGTCATAGAAAGTCTCGAGGGAGCCTTCATTGGATGATTCGGTTATTTGTAAAGCTGGTTGGGAGTTTTCCACATGATGTCATCACGAGGCTCAAGGGTGTAACAGCAGAATCTGCGAAGGTGGAGATCAGGCCAAACAGAGCTTTTCACATCCAAACCGTACAAAGAATGTAAATGCAAAGATTCGGTTACTGAAAACAAGCAAGCAGCAGGGCACAGAGTTTTGTAAAAACAAACCTTTTTTCTAGGAATTTATTAATGTTTCTGCTGTGATTTGATCAAATAAAAGGTAGATTAAGTTCGGAAAAGAAAGCCAGGTTGAGTCAAACTTGATTAGAACACTCCTTTAACAAAGTGAGTTTGTCTTTATCGACCGAGACAGGACAGAAAAATGCTGCTTTATGCTTCTACTCAAACATTTCAAAAGGAAGGAAGAAGGAAGTGCTGTAATTTTTGTTCCACGACTTTTATTGTAGTTGGTAATTACTTTGCAATTAAGATTTTACATTCAAAACATATGATCAGCTTGTAAAAGCTTAATTATGTCACACTTTATTGTCCCACTTGGGAAATTTGGCTTACAGCACATAAAAACAGACTCATCCATTAGTAAAACTCAATAAAAAAACCCAATCAGTTATAAAAAACATAATGGCAGTAAAACAAATTGAAACAGGCAAAACCAATAAATATATATATTTTTAAAGAAAATGTCTTGCTTGTAACTGGGGGTGCAAATTAATTGCTGCAGTGCAAATTAAGTGATTTTATTGCACACACACTGAAAATGGATGTTTGTTGCACCTGGTCCAGGGGAGTCAAAAGAAGCAGCTCAAGCTATGTATTTAAAGGGTGGTAGGTGTCACTGGCAATTATGTTTGCCTTTTACCAAACTTTTCCATCAAAAATGTCAAAGTGTGGGCTGCTGCTCACCGTTAACCCTATTTGCTGGGGACAGTATGAAAATTAGTTAGGTGGGGAGGAGGGCTCTCTCCCCAGGAGTATCTAGTATGCCTATGTAGGCATATATCACATGGCATCATTAGTTAGGGCACACTTTAATTTGCACATATCCATTCAAAAGAAATCGAATCTGGTCCCTGAACTGATCGTATTAGTTATGTAAGTTTGACTGATCAGAAGAGGAACTGGCAACACATGAGGCTGAATATGTTTCATATTATCTTCTAACTTTGTAAGAAACATTTAACTTACTTTAGTGAAGAAAAATGATGAGCTCTCACTAAATAACTAATAATCTATGTATTGTATTTTTCAAAACAGACATTTAATGCTTATTTTTACTCCTGGTTATTCTGACAGAGAACGTGTGCAATACATCCATATTTAAAGCTAAAAAGAGTCTTTAACATGCACGTAACTGGAGGTGCAGAAGGAGACGAGGCAGAACTACCTACATTCCAGACATACTCTAATAATTGACACTGAATTTTTATGTATTCATAGTTGGAAACGTGAGGGCAGCTGGAAATTTGATAAATAAAAGCTGACATGTTAATATATGAAACTGCATTGAAAATGCACAGCAGTGTACAAGAGATCCTGAATCAAACAAAATGAGTTCAAGATGATCAAGTTTGCCCTGCGATGTCTTCAGCTTGTGGGAAACAGTTTGCTGAAGGCAGTTAAAACCAAAATATGAAATAAACAACGATATTACATAACTTTAAAATATGTCCCATCCCTTGTCTAGACCAGACGAGTGAATCACTGCAGGTTATTTTGGAAGGCCACGATTTATTTTATTATTTACAACTTAACGCATCTTAATGTGATTTTGAATGAGCTTTCCTAACCTCTGGAACAGAATAAGTTCCAGTTTAAGTTTGAGTCTCTGTCACTTATAAAACATAAATAAATAACTGAAAAGGAGACTGAGAGAGGGCGGGTACATGATGTCTAACTACAAATGCACACAAACACTAAAGCAACATCACATGATCACCTCAGGGCCCATCAACAAAGATGTCAACCGGAGCAAACATATTGAGTTGTCTACCAAGGCCTAATGATAAACAAAGGCTTACACACACACACACACACACACACACACACACACACACACACACAATGCACAAGCACAAAATGAGACTTCATCAGACTGGGAATTGATGCTGACAGTGGATGTGCATCTCAGCTGGTGGTGTGAGGAGAGACAACACACTGTTCAAAGACTGATAGAGAGCATGGTTTTGCATACTCACTGCTGATATTAGCCGGCGCCCGCTAACACCTCAGCGCAGCAGGCAAATAACACCACTAATGATTTTTGCAAATGCAAAGTGGTAAAATCATTAAATATTGGGACAAACAATGTTTGTTCTATTTAATGTGTATGTGTCAGATATTATCCCATTGTTATTTTATTTAGGGATTGCATTTCGCATCAAACTGTTTTCGGCATGAGGAAGATAATCGGATCAGGTGATTTGTAATTAATGAGGTGGCAACAGCTGTTAAATGTATGGAGTTGGTTATCAGACTGATGGTAATTATTAATTTGTAACAGGTAACACAAACATGGTGAAGGGTGAAGAGAATGGAGAAATGGAGATCTGCAATGAGAATTTCTGATGCTATTCTCTTGGATTAAACTAAGGATTGCGTTTATTGCCTTGCTAACAGGGCTTAACGAACTGTGTCCATACATCCACACACCATCCAACACTGTTATAGATGTGGAGGAGGTTCATTGTCACCATAACACTCAAATCTGTGGTTAATGTTGTAGTTTGGTTAGGTTTAGGCAAAACTACTTGGTTAGGTTGAGGTAACAAAAGGCTTTCAAAAAGGCCACAGAACGCAAACAGCAGTCTCCTTAGTAAAAGTCCTGTTTTTGTTTCACTGATCCATCCATCCCCACTAGAGGTCAACCAATTCATCGTTGTCCGTCATGTGATGGCTGCTTGTAAGCAAACACACTGTGGTGTCACTCACACCCACACACTAGTCAGTTCAGGGAATATCTATGCCGGTGTTTTAAACCAAAAAGGGTGTATCGACTCACCAGTGGAAGAGGCCCAGTCTGTCCTGAGAGTGATGTTCACTTGGTAGCTTGCCAGCCCCTAGAAACGAGCCAAAAAGTCCATAATTCATAGTTCACCCATTCTACAGAATTGACTTATTCTCCAACTCCATCCTCTGATGTAATTACTCGTGTGAAGCCACAATCAAACCACTCGACTCCCAGGCTGGCCATTCCCTGGAGCCAGCAGCAGTGAACTGGCCGAACTGCGGAGGTAAAACTCCAGAGATGAACAAGAACCACGAAGCTTGTCTATTAGATGCAAGAGACTTCGATTAGGTTTATTTTCATTGACCAACGGTTGTACTGAGTCTCAAACTGAGTCGTTTGTTTCCTTCCTGAGACCCCCAAGAGGTGTTGGGGGTGTAGATAAGGATTTAATCATTGTGAATTGAACTACGGGTTTTCTATCATGCACTGACTGGATAGTACCCTGTGGTAGACTTCAAATTATTTTGTGTTTTGTGCTTCTTTGTCTGCTGGTGCCTTTTGAAATACTCAGCTGTTTGTGATTGTTAAGGGGCTTTGTACTGAAAGGCACGAGGTCTTTTGACTGATAATATCTAAAATATGATATGATATCTAAAATATTATCTTTGTCAGACTTGAACTCTGACAGACACCGCAGCTTCTGGTCAAACAGCTGCTGTTGCCTACATCACCATTTTTGTATCCCGTCATAATATCCGTCTTCTCAACTAGATTTACTGACTTTGAGGGGAAAATAGCATTTTACACTTAGTTTCATGTTCAGTGATCCAGGTTTATTTATTTAGCCATTTATTGCTCAGAATTAGATGTTCAGATCAACAGTAATCGAGTTTCTAATAAAGTCAATCCACTCCAATCATTGCCCCAGGACTTTTGTGCAGAACATAAATGTAACGTTCACTCAGATCTTCTATTGCAGTCATGTTTTGTTGATACACTTTAGATATTTTAATGTTTTATCTTCAAGTTTTGTTGATTTTTACACCCTGAGAGAAATTATATTTACTTCGTCTGTATGTTTTATGGTTGAAATACCATCTAAACTCTAACTTAACTTGTCTAAATGATAATTGTACAACAGAAAACATAATATCCAAAACAATAATAATGGAAAACAAGACATGAAGGCAACAGGGCTAAATTATTTCCATCTGAGACCAGTAAGAGCATTCATTTACCCACCATTGTGTTATAATGGTTAAAATTACCCTGCGTCTACTCGTAACAAAACAAAAAAATATTTTTTCTCCTCTCTGTAAGTATTTCCAACCATTATGCAAAATAATGTCAGTGTGGTCTATAAAGGAAGTAGTAACATCATATAACTGATTACAGATGTGCTGCGGGGAAATACCCGAGCAAAGGAAAGAAGAAAAGCACATGAGCTCAAGAATTCTTTCTGAAGTAGAACAAAGGCTTTGGGACTTACTGTGGGCTCAAAACACCACTGCAAATCTACGCTTCTTAACGGGGTGTTTAACATAGTCTGGGGTCAAACCGTTTTATGAGTTCAGAGGAAAAAACGGTAATGACATTAGATAATTTAATTTGCCTTTACTAGCTGATATTTCACTACGTGGAGCCACAACCGTAGAGGCTTTAGAAAGACGACAGTCCCAGCCTGACACACATTTACGACCTGCATGCAGACACAAGCCACACAGGCACATGGAAAACACCCACACACACACACACACACACACCCACAACTAATCAAGCCTTATTGATCAGTCCATTGTAAGTCAAACAGGGTGTGAACTCATTTGACAGTTGTGCGTGTCACATACAGTAAAACACATTGAAATCCAATACAAACTGGATTTTGAAACAGTCAAAAATATGAGAAAGAAACCTGTATAAGGAGGCATATCTGACTTAAAATACATGAAATGTCTTTGTCAGGTAAAATAAAAATATATTTTTGACTGAACCTGTGCAGAACTACTTCTTTGGCCTTCCATAACCACCTCTTATTCTTGTGGCACCATCAATGTTTACACAACAGAGAAAACACCAGTGTACTGTAATATCTGGAAACAGGGGCAGTGTGGGAGAGCGCTGTAGAAGCTGTTGGTGCAACACAAACTTGAGTTCAGAAGGCTACAAGGAGCAACATAAAGATACTAGAATTGTAACAGTTGTGGTGAACAGACTCCAGATGACAAAACATTTCATAACAATGCACATTAGAAATGGATAATAATGCAACACAGGGAAGGGAGGGAGGGAATGTGCTGTGCAAAACTTCATGTACGTTAGCACTATCATCAGTGTAACTTCATTAAATGTTTCACATGCATGTTTCCACATGTTTGTTCACAATACCAATGAGCAGGAAGCTGCGGGGAAAGATGCTGTATGTGCACATGTACCTGTGTGTACTTCTGTGCAGGGCCGTGTGTGTTTGCACATGTGTAATGAATGACCTACACCTCACAGCTGTCAGCATTTTTTTCTTATTGATAATCCTGCTGATTCTCCACAGCTCCCAGTGTGCAGGTGCACATGGATTTGGAGCAGACTTTGCTAAGTCCCTTCCAGTGTTGCTCACATGCATCGTGCCTGGGAGTATCCTCGGGCTAGCTAGCATGTAAACTAGGGTGGGTATGTGTTTACACCCCATAATCCCTACAGTGCACCCACCCTTGTGCATACCAGCAACCTCACATTTCAGCTTCAGGGCTGTAGGTTTTCAGTTGCTTATTATTTATTTAAAGCTCCACTGAACAATATTTTTATACTTACAATGGATCAAAAGACTTTGTGAAAGAGGATACTTGCAGTGACAAAGAGAATTCTCACCAACTCTGCAGCTCTGTTGAGCTTTTTAGACACTTTTTGCTCATAGTTTGATTTCTATGGACACTCTATGATTCAGTCTCAGAATTCGAATCAACTTTGTGTCCAGCAGCAGCAGCAGGTAGCTGACGAAAACCACCATACACTACTTGTCCAGCACCAAATGACAGACAGACAAAGCTAGAGACTAGCCAGACATATTTCTCACTAATTTGGCGGAATATTGGACTTCAGTTCGACAGATGGACACAAACATGAAATTATTTCTTTGCCTGCAGAATGTTTACATAGATAACTTTTCGCTACCGTATGGTGCAGTGGTGGCTCTGTATCTAATAGCTGGTTTTGTTGTTTGTCTGACCTCTAGTGGCCAAAAGTTGATTAATGCAGCTTTAAACTAATCAAAGTTTGCTTTTTGCCTTGTTCTTACTAACTGGTTCACCAACTAATTCAGCATACAGCTATCATTAAGCACACAGGTCATGTGTGTCATCGTGTTATTTGGAATTTGGGAGTTTAAACAACTTGAGGAAGAGTTTACTTAAAGTGTAAAGGTAAAAATACATAAATAACTAAACAAGATAAAACAATAATTAAATAAAATGGTTAATTTAATTAAGTTAGAAACGATTTTATATTTATATCTCAGCAGTGTAAAGACACATTAAAAACTTAGACCATGACTTATACATCAAATATAATTGCACAATAAAATGAATAAATTAAGTCAGGTTAGTTATGGGATGAATCCGTGAATCTAAAATCCTTTGGCCTGCATGTAACATTGCTCATTAAATCACACGTTACTAATATAGTCATTTATTTTTGTATTTTCATACCAAATTAGTAACTAGCTGGTGAATATATACTGACACTTGTTTGTATTACTTTGTCCACCCGGTTTATATCAATGAGGGTGGACTAAATAACAGAAACACCTCTCTGTACAACACAGTACAGTACAACAGTACCACAGACAGCCTCCATTATGACCATGATGAATCTGTCAAGTGGAGGCCGTTTGTCTTCTTCCACTGGGCGTGGCCCGGTTTCCCGTCTCACCTGCCGGATTACCACACCACCTGCGCCTCATTAACAAATCAACCAATCAATCTTGCCTCATAAAACCGCAGCTCAACCTTTCAGACGTCGCCAGATCGTTCTGTCGCCCTCGTGGTAACAAGTGTTATGCCCAGCTCTGTTTTTCTGCTTCTCTTTGCGACTCACTGTGATGTGCTTCGGGGAAAAACCCTCTGTGCCATCATCCTGCCAACTTCAGGTCTGTTTGTTCCCACAACTGCACTCTTGAATCTCTGTCACCGCCCCGGACACCCTGCCACTGATTCCCCCCACCTGGACATTCCCTTTGTGTTTTCAATAAACTGTTTAAATGAGATTCAGTCTCCGGTCACTGTTTGCCTTTGAGTCCACTACCGCTCTCCTTAACAGAATTAACACCTCTCTAAAACAACACAAACTGAACATAAAATCCTCCATGAACATAGGATTTGTTACAGGACTGTTATTTTTGAGTTAGTTTTAGATTGCACAATTTGATGAGCACGCCCAAATCTCAACCAAGCATCTGGCGCCCAGCACATCAAACAAGAGGAATAATCGATCCAACATCCTGTCAGAGCTGGAGTTTGAAAGAGAAAAGAATTTCCTTTTGTCACACGGACAGAAACAACGAATGAATATTAATGTTCAGAGTCTTTTAAAGAGGCAATTGTTTTCTTAGAAATACCAGTGTTACAAGGTAAAGGTATGTCAGCGTGTTCTGGACCTTGTGTACTGTGGTACTGTGAAGGTTCACTATCAGACACTCACCACAATTTTTCTCCACAGCTGCAAATACACCACTCACCACCCTGCACAAACACGTAGATACTGTATAAATGTATATATTTACACAAATATTCACAGTTTCTGGTTTGTAAATATAACATGCACTGCCCTTTTGCACCGTGAGATGCTGTTGTTCTTCTACATTACGTGTCATTATTATATTCTGTTAAGCCCTATTAGGTTTCATGTGTCTGCCAATACAAACTCTTAAGCAGTTATTGGTGGCTGAAGCGATTCTGATCATCATAATATCATGTTCCCTGAGGGAAAACAAAGAGAACTTGATCATTCATTTTTGGTCTCTTTGTTTTATTATCAGGGGCTCTATTCATTTTTGGAAGCACTGACTGTTAAAACACACACTGTACTGAAAGAGATACGTTGGTTTGGAAATATTACTTTTGTCCTACAGACCCCAGAGTCAGCCAAACTCCTGACTGCTTTTCTTGACTCTGCATTTAGTCCGTGCAAAGGCAATTCTGAGATTTCTTTCAAAACACATTAAATATGTTGGAAAATAGTTGCTGAAAACATGTGAAAAGACTTGATGATATATTACTGAAATGTGGAGTTAGAGGTTAAAATAGTTTTCAGTCCAGGATTCTTTGGGCGGTCCTAAAGGGTGCCTTGATGACACACTGAGACTTTTTTTTTTTTTTTTTTTTTGACACCTAATTTCATAAACGTGTTGATATTTTTAATCATTCAAATTTGGCAAACACCTTATTCTTTGGTCGGACAAACTCAGAACATATTTATTCTTACTTTACACAGACTTTAAGGGTCAAAGATTAGAAAGGATATGTGTTGGCTAGATAGCTACACAAAGTTGTATGGCTGTACAGATTCTCTAACTAAATTACAGGTATTTACATGGTTGCTCATCTCAATGTCATGACGAAATGTGAATATACTGTATGAGAAATCCAGTCTACTTTCATACCATTCCAAAGATAAAACAGTAGTTCCAGATGAAAGACAGTTTACGGAACGGAAGTTGCTGCTTGTTCCAGATGCATGTTTTGGTGTGTGAACCATTTGATAGACTAGTGCTGCTACTAATCTTACTGCTCAACATGCCTTCATGCTGCATGCAGAGAAATGTTAAGAGGCATTTATCACTTTGTCCAAGTTTGCATTCGTAGGCTAAATAGTTAAACTTCTCCAACAAGGAAACTCTGTCACAGAGGAAGCTCTTTACAAGGTGATGACTCAGTGAAATCAGACAAATAGCACGACGCTGCTTCCACCACTTCACACTTTTCATCAAGGAAAATATAGCACACGCTGTAGCTGTAATAACTACCAACTAACTGATTAAAATTCCTGACCCACCACTGCTTGACTTTTCATTTGTTTTTCAGGTTTTGAGTATTTCAGCAAATCATTACATGCACATTTTGGCCTTGATTCGCCACTAGCCATTATTCCACATTTCTGTGAAAGTCAGAGACACACCACTTGTAAAATGACTAGGGGTAAAGTTTGTTGTGCATCTGAGCAGGAGTCTCACCCTTTCTAGGCTTACAGCCCTGTGTTAAAAAGAAAAAGGCAAGGTGCTGCTTTGGTGAGGGAGTAGATAAGACTGTATTAAGACTGTTCTTCATAGAAGAACGACAGCGTCAGCACGCAATGGTTTGTTGAGAACAAATGATGTAATCCAGTTTATATGGGTGTTCAGATTATAAAATGCTTCTATTTGTCGTTCTAAAGGGCATAGACAAACTAAATTTTTGTCATTTAAAGGCAGAATGAGTGGGATTTTTTTTAAAAAAACAACAGAGGCTCTTATGAACACGATCCCTCTCAGGCATCATTTATGACTACAAGTATGTGGTGGTCTCTAATTTTGTGTAGACACTGTCTTCTGCCTGTATTTTCTTAATTTGCTGTGTTTGGGACTGTTTTTCTGTGTTTCTGGGTGGCGGGTGTGTAGCCTCCAGCCAATAACAGCGTGCAGGGTGTGAGGGCGGAACATAAGCACGAATACAAGAGGAAGCTACGATGTCATTGAGCCGGGATGAGGGGCCAACTTTGAATGTTGTTTTTACAAACCACAAACAATAAATCTTACTCATTCTGCCTTTAATTTGGAGGACTTGTGTTTAATGCTATGAAGGAGGATTTTACCAACAACTGTGGAAAGTTATCACTGTTGCATTTATTTTACAGTCTTCACAGTTGACAAGTAAACAGCAGAGAAACACCATTTATATTATAAAGTAATCTACCAGGTGTGCTTGCACATGTTTGATTCACTCTGTATGTTGTTGGAGGATGTTACACTGCGTTGGGGCAAAAAATTGAGCCAAGTTTGACTTTTTTGGATGACGACCCTGCAATTTTTTTACCAGATCCCTCTGCATCAGGACACCCACTTTGCAGATACAGTGGTCTCATTGAAATGAATGAAGGGTCTGCATTTTTTCACAGCGATCATGTCAGTCCGAACACAGCTTTAGGTTTAAAAACACAAGGCTGTTCTCTGGTTTTAGTCCAGAGGCCTGCACTGAATCTTTGATAGCATCCCTCTACTGTCAACAGGCAACAGGCTAGTTAGCTAGCGACCCTCAGGTGTCTGCAATGTGAAACCTGTACAAAAAACCACTTCAGACTTATGGAAAACAATGACTACAAGGTCTGCTCTGTTGCCAGAAATGTGACAGTCGATCCCTTTCAGACTTAATTCAATACACACTCTACCTTGTTATACTCCAGTGGGGTCAGCTCACATGGTTGGCGATTCTGCAAAGCCACAGGAACCTGTCGGCTTCAGCGTCTTGCTCAAGGACACAAACAAAGACAGATTCAGCACTGTATTTTGGAGCGATGGGATGCTCTCTAAAACTACCGGGACACCCTCCTGCACATTTCTGTCAGCCGAGTCTTAATTCTTCACCGCTGCCACTGTGTCCTTGACTCTACAGTCACATCATTGTTGATGTTGAGTGTGAGAGATGTTTGTTTTGGTATTTAGTCTTTGTTTTAAAGTGAATACGGCTGCATTCACTTGTGAAATGACCTTCAAATGATTGTTCTCTTTGGCCCTCCATCCCATTCAGTGTTTAGTTCCTTAAGTTTTTTTCTTCTTGGCCTTTCTCGGGGGGGCCCCTCCCCTGAATTGTGACTCCACTGGCCTCGCTGTCCCAGAAGCCCATGCAAGGAAGGCAATCTAACCCTGCACAGGAAACCAGTCAGCCTGTTATTGCTGGCAGCCGAAGGAGCGGCCGTGTTTTAATATTTATCCACTAAACCCCTCGTACCACATAAATCAGGGGTGCGGAGGGGCAATGCTAGACCTTGCCCACTGTTACAAAAACCACAAACGTCCTTCGACAGGAAGAAAAGGTAAATAGTTGAGCAGATTGGCAGAGAGGAAGGGAGCAGCAGTGCCAACACAGAAATTGAGCCGCTACATCGATAAATGAGGAGAGAGAAATTTTGAACTTTCCTGTGCGAGGGAAAAGGAAAAGAAAGATGCTCTGTTCTTGATTCCAGCTAATCAGAATTACATTTACTTTAAGTCCCAGGGATAATAAATGACAACAGTTCTCCCTCATGACACTGCTGTAGACACACACACACAGACAGCTGACTATACATATACTGTATGTCACTTTTCAACATAACATCTGTCAGTGTGTGCACATTTCCTGATATGGCAGGGTGAGAAGAAAAACTGTTTTGCTTGGAAATAATTCCATCTATTCATTTATTTGGGGGATTTTATAGTATTTCAGTTGTCATATGACATAGTGCATAACTAATGTGTTTCTGTGTAAATCCCCCTCGTGAGTCTTACATAGTGCACATAATCACATTTCAACAGATGGACCAGACAGAAAAGGGCAGCCAGGAGCAAGATTCCCAAAGGAGGTTTGGGATTCAGCTTTTAGTTCACAGAAAAGTTGGCTGACGTTGGAATCAAACGTGTGAATTTTGGGATATCACAGCTACACAGAGCGATAGTAGAATAAAGCTTGAGTACTGAATCATTGGTCATTATCCGTGATGCGTCCTCACCCGAATCCACCACACCGTCAGACTCCTAGGCTGAAACTGACAGCTGGATCCTGTCCGTCACTTCCAAAGCAAAGGCCAAAATCCAGAGAAGGGGGGTGGCTAATCCTACTGGGCTAACAAATTGGCTCTTATCTCCCCTCCGAGGAATCAACTTGTCAGATCTCACAGATAGTGCTCGTGCAATGAAATGGTACAGTGCACACCGTTTAAACACATAAAGCCATTAGCGTGTCATGTTAGAACTTTGCAGGTCCCTGGGTCCTATAAACCCAGTTTCAGTCGGGCGTAGGGATCAGCAGCCTTGGAAGCATTAACCAGTGCCCCAACATGGATCCTGTCACCAGCTAATATGTCAGTGGTGTTTTTTTTTAATCCCATACTTAACACGAGGGAAAACACTCAAGCCATTCAGCTCTGATGGACCCTTGAGAATGTCCTTTTATTTTGCAGAAACAGTTCAGTTCGAGGCCAATGTATCAGAGAATCCCCAGAAGCATACAAATATTGTGTTACACAGTGTAACTGATAAAGGGTACGGGCTTTATATGTTTTCAGTTTTGCTTAGACATACCTGTACATTGTAATTTTGCTCAGGAGCAGGGGCAAAGCAGTGTGGAAACACAGTGCGCTGGTTCCCTTATAAACTCTCAGTTGGGTTAACACCGGGGCATTGGAGCCCCCCACTCAGCCGGTGAAGGCGCACAAAGCTGTTTCCAGGTGTCCTTAAGGCCCGGTGTCATGGGGAATATCTGGTGTCAGGTACGCTGCACATGCTCAGCCCTCCTCCCTTTTATAGAAAGCCCAGATGTTTATTAGAAGATTTATAAGCAGCTGAACTGCGGTCTGGAGCTGACGCTGTGTAGCAGACCGTAGCTTTTAGCCTGGCACTCTGTTATTACAGGTTGCTAATTCTTTCAGGAGCGTGCAGTTTGAAGAGGAGGTATATGGAGCAAAGAAAAGTAAGAGCACCCACGGGGCTGATAATGTCAAAAGCAGCCTTGATCAAACCTGCACTGAGACACTGAAAGGCTTTTTTTTTTGTTGTTGTTGTTGTTTGCTCTGAAGTAGGTACATGAGCTATTGAATATGTTGCTAGTTTGCCTGCCTGTTCATCTGTGTGTGAACAAGCACCCTCTTGAGTACTTTTATCTGTGCAATTTTGTTAGGGAAAGCAAGGAGGCGAGAGACGGAGAGAGAAGAGGGGAGAAAGACAGAGAGAGAGAGCTTGTGAACAAAATACTCAAATCTAATGTCATTAACAGACACACATGTGCACGTATCACACCTCCTCACCATACCTACCATATAAATATACAGTATGGATTCTATTATATGAGGAAAAAGAGAAGACCAGAGGGGTTCTATATGTCTAAGGGGAAAATCCATTAGTTAAAAACATTAGTGCAGCACACAGAACAGAACAAAGCAGTTTGCTCATGGTGGAAAAGCGTCATGAGATAACTTGTTATGATTTGGCGCTATATAAATTAAATCAAATTCAGTTAATTAAATAGGCCCAGTAACATAGCAAAGACTGTACAAAATATATGTAGTACAATGCTCTAAACCAGTGTACATAAATGATTACGTGCATGAGCAGCGACCAGTGTTCAGTGACCTTTTTCACAGCACACATACTGACTTGTATCTCGCGTCTGCTGGATATGTAAATATAGGGCTGGGACTCGATTAAAAAAATTAATCTAATTGATTAGAGGCTTTGTAATTAATTAATCGAAATTAAACGCATTTTTAATCACATATAAATATTTGACCTGAGAACAGTGAGAAGCAATTTTTTTCACACAACTGTTTGCACAATTTGCACACAACCGTTCTCTTATCGACAGTTCCATCCGTCCGTTTTTTAAAACAAAATTTCCCATCCACGGGGCCAACCAAAGCAGTCTCATCAGCTTCTTCCTTCATGTTTGGTTTGTTGGTGTTTGAAGTCATGAACGTTAGTTGGTGCTCCAGTATAATCAGTACGCCTGAAACTCATCCAGTGAGAAACGTTCCGCGGTGCAAAAATAAGTGCGATTAAAATGCGTTAATTTTTTTAACGCGTTCATTTTTGTGTAATTAATTAATCTTAATTAACACGTTAAAGTCCCGGCCCTAGTAAATAGTTGACTGTTCACCCGTAACATGTTGCCCTGTTCAACTTTATGAGGCGATTATATATCAATGTTTCTTTAACAGCTTGTTGTACTGCCCTCAAGTGGCCAAAAATATAATGTAAGACAGGTTCAAGTCCAAATCTGAGGTCTCAAAGGTACAGATATGGTTCTCATGTGTGACAAGTACTAAAACCGCATCTGTTCATATATGAATTTATCATAAGTTTTTAAATTCTGTCAGGTATTATATTAGATTTAAAATTGTCCAAAAACAGCAGGTACATATAAAACTTACATGACATTTTAAATTATTTACCACTATGCTATTTGGTCAAAGTCATGTCTAATTATACATCTATAGGATGAAGAGAAAAATATATTGCCAGTCTGTACTACAAAGAAGAGAAATAAAGGAGAGAATAGAGAAGAGATAACAAAGGGGAGAACAGGAAACTGTGGGGGAAAAAAGAGCAACTGGAGGAAGATAGAAGAGTCATCCTCGCCCCGGGCATATCTGCCCAGATAATGACTAGCTGAGGAGAATCTGTGTCATTGGGTGGCGTGGCTGCCAGTAGCTGACTGTCATGGACCAGCTGAACAGTCAAAAGGACAAACATCTCTGCTAATGTTGTATGTATTTCGCCCCTCCATGTCTTGCTGTCTTTGCTCCACAAGCACCACAGATGAGATAGTTAGTCGTGAAATCTTCAAACAAATCCAGTCAAATGAAACTAGCAGGAAGAAACACAGAGCACGACTTACATTGTTTGATCTCTTGTGATGGTGAAGTGAGAAAACTGTCATAAAAATGTGACAAAAAAACAAGACGCATGCAGGCAAACACCGAGAGATAGACAGGCAGCCTGATTGATGATGACTTACTCTGTATTATACCTGAGTCATGTCACAGTTAAGACAGAAAACAGGGCAGGATGAATGTGACTATTATTTTTATCCGTGATAGGATATGATCCTAATCTAATCTCCTTTATAGCCAGAGGTAAGAACAAGTTGAGACATGTGACGTAATACATCTCTTGCCCAGCCCCTCTGTGAATGTGACGGTAAGCCACATGAGCTACATGTTCTAAAAGAACTGTCAGCCACCTGGAAAGCTGTAGCACCACCACAGAGCTAAAGTGAGTAAGTTCAATATGCATTTTAATATGGGGACAGCGAGTTAATGACTTTTGAGTTAATTTGGGCAGAATGGAAAGACTATGAGGAAGTTATGAACTCATGTTTTCAGTTCAGGCCAAAAGTCTGGATATTCGAAATATTGAGAGTATGAGCTTATGTGCTTACACTTTTTCTAAACTATTTAGATTTTCATATTTTATTTATATTTTATTCAGTTAGCTGTTCATTTATTTAGTTTTGTAAATTATGTCTTCCCACATGATGGTCAAATGCTGTTTTGAAGCCTTCTACCAGGAATAAAGTTGTGGTGTTCACTATTGATGTACTTTTTTGTTGGCTTGAGAATACCCAAACTTAAATGTACAAACATAGTGGAATCTAATCTCATTATCAAAAATGTCCACCATGTGTATATTTTGAACTGTAACATCTCATCTCAGGTTGTTAAAAGAAAGAGTCCAAGGGAGAGTCAAATCAAAATGGGCTAAAGATGAGAGAAGACCAAGACTGACAAAACAGCTATGTGAGTTATGTAACCTAACCAACTACTTTGAACAATGCAGAAAAAGACCAAAGAACATTATTAAAAAATTGTCTCCAGGCTAAAGCATGTGATGGCCAAGAGATACACAGCTTTTGTTTGCATCACAGTTGAAACGCCAGGAGAAAGCCTTTAGATCAGTGTTTCTCAAACTTTTTACACCACAGACCACCTCAGAAAATACAAACTCTCCAAGTACCATCATTATGACCGACATTAAAATATAGGCTGATCCTCAGCTACAGACAGTTCATGCATTTATTTCTAATAATAAGATTTATTGTTGACAGCCACATTGTACAAAACTAGTGCTGGTACTTTTATGTATGTAGCAGGCTGATACTGAAACAAAAGAAAATACAGGAAAGACAAAACTTATTTTAAATTACATTTCAGCAATCTCATCATTTAAGCATTGATGTTTGAAAGAACTGTTTTTAAAATAATAAATTTCATTATTTTAGAATATTGCAGAGATTCCTCTGTACATCACTAGAGGGAGGTCGTGAACAACCAGTGGTTCTTGTACCATAGTTTGAGAACCAGTGCTTTAGAATATAAACAGAAGCAGACTAAGCACAGAGCCCTGGAGGACACCTTGGGAGAGAGTGGCAGTGGGGCAATTACAACTGTGAATGTCCACAGACTGAAAAGAAAGAAATGAATGGTGTTGTTGACGTGTGAAAAGACGACCCACCAAAACGGGCCTAGGGTCTGATCCAATGGGCTGTCTCCAGTCCAAAGTTGGCCCAAGTGCTGCAAAGTGGACCCAAATTGGCTGATGCCTACACTCCTAAAACCAAGCCAAATCTGGCAGCCATATATGGGCTAAAGCTGGCACATATTTGGTCATTGGGTGCCAGAATACAGTCCAATTTGGATGACCCGACTGGTTACCCAAGTGTGAGCAGGGTGGAGTTGTTTGCCATAGCTAGGCTCCCAAACTAAAACAAGGAGCTGAAAGCAAAGACTGTAGTGCAGCAACCCATTTCATATTCCAGAGAGACAGATTTTGGTATCTGTACCAAAATATTGCATTGTAGAGGTTTAATAATGGAGAATCAAGGGTAAAACAGAGGTATCCAAGGCCCTGTTTAGTAAGGTATGCTTTCCTGTAATCCCTCTTTACTCAAGGCTCAGACTCTGAGTAGACAGATACACTGTACTTTTCAATGTCAAGTGGCTGTATTCTGCTCCACGTGTCTAGTACATAACAATCAAACCTAACTATCATGGAAACCTTCAAAGGTTCAAGTTTCTCCAGACTTTCTCTCCCCTTTGTCAGCAAATGAAATGGCTTTTAACAGCTTTATTTTTTTGTCTGACTGATTCACACCCCGGCTCTTTGTCCTCCCTTCCATTCTCAAATTCCCCTTTTACCTTCTCTACTCCCTTTCCAAAGTTCAGCTGCATTCCCCCTATCCCATTATCAAAACCATTTTACCATGCAGAAGCGGCTTGCTGCTTCCTCCCTGAGACGAAGAGCCTGCCTTTCATAGGAAAGTGCTCACTCTTCCATGAATACGGAGTATTAATAGCATCTACCTAGCATGCGGCTTTCACTGCAGTCTCACAAATGGAAATGTTTTGTAAGGAGGTGTACATCTCACATTTCTCACAAAAGGAGTCGGAGGAGTACGTGCCATCCACTGGCACTATTATGATTTTTTTTTTTTTCAGGCTATGGCTGAATTATTGATCACATTAGTCTAAAAGAGTGGCAGCTCACTGATCAATAGCAGCCCCTTAAGGTTCCATTAGCTCTATTGTTCAATAACAACTGGTTCTTTAGCAATGCATCTAACTGGCACTAATGCCTCATCAAAAGCTATATTCCCTGTTAACTCTTTTCAACCTACATGAACATTTGTCCAACACAGAGGCATGACATACGACATAATGGCCCAAGCGGTCCCATCTGCTTTTAACAGCTGATTGCATTTCAACTTTAGGCTATATTTAGATTGTTTAAAGAAAAGAAAAAACAGCTGACAAATATAGAATCACAACATGTTAGCAGGCACCTCATCATTTAATTTATTATACATGATAATATTACCCTAGGTAACAAAGGTCCTTTTTAATATGTTAATGTATTCTGTATGAACTAAGCTGTCAATTAAGATGAGAGGAATATGGAACGAACAGGTTCGTAGTGAGCTTGTCCCTGATTGACCGATTTTGCAGTGCTTAGTGAACTTAATAAAAACCTTTAACAAAAGCCCTCAAAAACTAAAGCTGAGCAATAATGATCTCCAACTGTAGGCTGTAATCACTTAGCCACTGTAAGATTTCACCCAAGACCCTGTGACTTACCTACTTCTTTTACTCCGCTCCTCAGCAACTGTGTATTTTGTGGTGATTGTGATTTTTACCTTTAACAGAGGGCCCTGTCCACAAGATCATCAATTCACACCTCCAGAAGTACTTTTTGTGCATCCTGGTGGAGGTTGAGGACATGGAATCCAAGTGGGCCATGTTCAAAAGTGGACAATGGTAGTGAAGGAGGCCATCGGCTGAAGAAAGAGGCCTTTCGGGCCTGGTTGGCCCAGAGGTCTCCTGAGGCAGCAGACAGGTACTGGGTGGCCAGAAGGGCTGGAGCTTTTGCAGTCCCAGAGGCAAAACCCTGGAGTGCGAGGCCATGGAGAAAGATTTTTAGTTCTGACAAACTGTTCGACGACTCAAGAAGGGGAAGCATGGCTTAGCCCAGGCTGTGTTTAGCCGGGATGGAAAACTGCTAACCCGGGACTCAAGACATCTTTGCATCCAGTCATGTTTCTGGCCACCTGATGAATTTGAAGTCATACTTTGTATTCCCCATTCTGTCTAAGGGCATATGAACTACAACAACATTACAGCTATTGTACATAGATTTCCATTTTCCAAATGAAGATGAAACCATTTTTGACATATACAGGGAAACGGCATCTAGGCCTGATGACTGGGTATGCCTTCCCCATGTTATCACTCAACTTACAAGCGAGAGCCAACATTGCTGGGAGAAGTGATGTCACCTTGTGTGGTGCGTAGTTACTGGAGAAAGTTATATTGCAGCGGTTCACAAAAAGGTCCACATCTGTTTTTATTCAAGGTCAGAGGTCTGAAACGATTTGTCATAAAAAATTAAAAAAAAAACACATTTAATTACCTGTATTTACAACAAACTACATTTAGAGAGATACATTCTGTATCTGCAATTTAGGAGCTCATAGCAAAATTAGTGCAGCAACAACATGCATTCTCTCTCCAGCAGTTCATGTTGCAATGACAGTGATGTCAACAGTATGGAAGCAAGCCACATTAAACCACATTCATCTGGAGACAGGGTCGCTGTGAATTAGAGCTGGACCCAAATATTTGACTACTGGGATATTAATTCTTTGGGTAGGTAATCAGTTTTCAATTTTGGGATTCGGATATTCGCACACCACTGCAGACATGCAACCGATGCCCTGCCCTACCTCTTTCTCTCTCTAGACCTTGCAGGAGTGAGGTGAGGTGAGGTGAATAGTTGATTTGTTGTTAATGTCGTCAGTATCATGGATGGATCAAGAAATAAAAATAGACTATCATGCCCAGTACCTAGCAACAAGTTGTTTTCAATAAGTACACAGAGCGTTGTCTATCAACCATTAGCTTTAGTTTTACAACCTGCATCATTTGGAGCGTCCACTGTACTGCTAATTTTGTATTGCAGTCATAAGCAGAAGCTAGTTGACTGCTAACATTAGTACTGATTGCCACTTAGTTTGCTGAAACCTATGGCCAGGTTCATCATACATTTACATGTAACCTCATTTCCCTAGCAAACATTCTCATTATTGGACACATCGAGTGTTGTGTGATTGCCAAAGTGGTCGTGTGAGTTACAAAATACTTCTTTTAACAAAAGAGCGCCGGAAACTTTAAAATTATCATGAACTTTGGGTGACAGGAAGCATCTGATTGTTTTTTTAGGACTTCCATTTTACTCAGAGTTAAGTTGGATGAGCTTTTAAGAAATTTCCCTTATGACATGAACGCAGCATGAGCAGCACCAGTTCACAACTTCAAACTTGTAATATTCTGTTAATGCCTCATGGAGTGATAGACCTTGGTCTGTTGGCTCTGGATAGTGGTCATATCTGTACTGGACACAGAGATTTATTTTATTACTTCTATTATTAGAATATGACCAGCAGGGTATTCTACTGTTACAGTGAGATCCTGATACAGCAGCACTGTGATTTACAGGAGGTTTCTAATTAAACTGCCAGACCTGCCTCTACATGAGTATGATCAGTGATCTCTGTTCTTATTGTGGCGAGCGGGAGAAGCGTCTACCTTTCTTTGTCTAATGGATCACATGACTTGTGAGGAGTGCTTAATCGACTTTTACTTGTTCTTATAACACTGATGATTTACATCTCTTGTTGTGTTTTTTTTTTTTAGTCCATGATTAGCTCCTTTAATACTGACACACTATATCATATTGTTTCCACTGTCAAATTATTGTGGTTTTTAATATGCCATTCCCGTTGCGCTGTGTAATGACATTTAATGGGCTTTGCTGATGTTTTTCATGTATTTTTGTGATTTTTTTTTTTTTTTTTTTACAGCAGCATGCAGTAGTGTGTAGTCAGTGCATGATGCTCAGAGAAGCTGTGTGCCTTGAGTATGCTCAGCAGGACCTCTTCGTCTTTTCCTTGGACCACTGACTGTGACTATCACTGTGGCCGGAAATCTTCAGGCCTGCAATGAGCTAAAAACGAACAGAGAAGGGGCAGCAGATGTGGTGTCACCATGGTCTGTGCTTCCATGCAGCTAAATCTCCAATTCAAATCCCTCAGTCACAGCCATGGCATCTTTGGCTACTAAGCAGGTTATTTAGAACCACAAGGGATCAGCACTGTCAGAAGACAGACTTCTACCTCGAAAAATAATGAAAAAAAATAATATTTATTGGTTTGTGTTGCATTGGCCTACACAGTAATACTTGACTCATTTGTCCTATCATTTATTTTTCTTTCTTTCTTTTAGTGAGTAGCCCTCTTTTCAGTGGGAGAATAATGAAAAGGATTTGGTGGCTCAGGTGCCACAGCTGCACACTGACTGAAACACAAAGCATCAATCCAACAAGGCATGAGTGCAGAACGCACCCCATCATGCCTGTGTGTGTGTGTCATCTTAATTGCATGGATGGATGACATTTTTCGGAATGGGCACAAGAAAATGAAACCCCATTTTTGATGCTATGTATGGTCGGCATATCTCAACAATAGTCCATCAAAGTGCAGTCTGTTATTACCTTTTTAAGTAGTACTTTTCTTTGTTACTGGCAGGATCTGCTTTTCCCCGCAAAATTTGCATCCCAACCCACAAAAGGTTCATAAGAAAGGATGCATGCAAATCCTGGACAAAAGACAGAATCATGTCAGACAGCATTGTTTTTGTGTGTGCTTTATTAGAACAATGTGACATGGTAGACCTATGACTGTCTTCTCTTTTCAAGAATCAGTTCATTATACCTACCTATGAAAACGCAGTCTTCATTACCACTAGTAACTTCTGCCCCTAAACCAACCATGACTGAATTCATAGCGAACTGCCAGTTAGAGCATCTTAATATCCATAATATGATGTACCAGTCAAAAGTTTGACAGAACTCCTAGTTCAATGTTTTTTTCCTTTTTATTATTATTATTCTCTACATTGTAGTTGTAGCTTTTCTTTTTCTCTGCAGTCCAGCTGAACCCAAACCATCTCAACTGGGTTAAGGACAGTGATTATGGAGGCCAGGTCATCTGTTGCAGCACTCCATCTCTTTCCTTCTTGGTCAAATAGCCCTTACATAGCCTGGAGGTGTGTTCTGGGTCATTGTAATGTCAAAAAACAAACAATGGTCCCACTAAGCACAAACAAAATGGATGGTATGTCGCCGCACAATACTGTGGTAGCCATGCTGGCCTTGAATTTTGTATAAATCGCCAACAGTATAACAAGGAAACCACTAGCTTCAGAGTGGGAACCACACATGCTGATACCATCCATTCACCTTCCAAAGATTTTAACTCATTCCACTAAAGTACAGATTTCCACTGGTCTAATATCCATTCCTTGTGTGTTAGCTACTAAGACCCACAAGCTAATGGTCACGAATGGTTTAATATAATGGCTAGGATTAGTTCCCACAAGACAAATATGAATACATTTATGAATAGGGACTTTGACAAGGGATACTGAAACATTTACACAGGAAGGTGGGATTAGAATCTGATGCTGGCATTGCATGCATGCAGACTTGATGTCATACTGTACTATATATATATATATATATATATATATATATATATATATATATATATATATATAAAGTGAGTAACCATGATGGTTCACAGTCAGTTTCAAAAAGAAAATTCCAATTTCTACAAGTCTGATTACATATGGTCATATGACCCTCCAACAGCAGAGACATATGACTATATTAAATCTGTATAATATATAATGAGATTTCCTGAAATGGGCGAATAAGAGCAATAACTGTGCTTGTATTTCAGCAGTAAAAATTTAATAGAAGAGCGTGAGGACGAGTGAAGGAAAAACAGACAGGAAATGAGAGGCAAGCTGCAGAGGAAGGAGACAAACGGATGAATAAAGGACAGGAGGGATGACGGGTGGGGAGAAATGAAGGGGACAACTAAACGAGTGAAGGTCATTTCTTAAGGGAGGACAGGAAATTCACTTTAAAACAAAGCCTGAGAGACACAACAGTTAAAAATGTGTGTGTGTGTGTGTGTGTGTGTGTGTGTGTGTGTGTGTGTGTGTGTGTGTGTGTGTGTGTGTGTTGTGTGTGTATGTATGTGGTTCTCCCAGCCAGGCAGCAGGTGCTGGTTTGGTCCCTGCTCCAGTGAGCTGTGTCTGGGTGGCTCCACTCCCAGCTGGGGCACAACAAGTTCTGGAGTGTGTTCGTGTGTTTGTGTGTATGCGTGTGTGTGTGTGTGTGTGTGTGAGCTGAGGTGAAGGAAGGTGAGCTGCCATGTGGACGAGGTGATTAGATTAGCAGCATCTGAGGCCTGGGTGCTTGGCCGGGTGTCTATCGGAGGGTCAGGGCTCGTCTCTCACTGTACATTCAGCTGCTCTGTGATTAGCTGCTGATGGGCGAAGTCACCCAAAACTTACAACGGAGCCAACTTTTCTTCTCGGTAAACAAGTAAACAAGGTGACCGTGTTCCACATTTGCCAACATGTCTGTGCTCATCGAAAATTAATGAGCTCACAGCCGTGAGTTTCTTGGCGGATGGTGATATATCAGTTATGTGTACATACGAAGGGACTGGATGGTCAGATGGCAATTCGCTCTGATCGTCTCTCAAGGCATTTTTATTTTATACCCAACCAAAGTCACATAGGAACTAAACTGAAGACTGTAATCAAGAACTAAAAGTCAATTAAGTTCATTCATATTTGTCTTTTCGCTACATTTGACAACTTGTGAAAAAGGGGAATTATTAAAACAATGGACTAATAACAGTTATATATCTGTAGCTCAGTTTGAAATGAAGTCATGCAGAGGTGGCAGGAATTTCACATGCTGCTTTAAAGCTTTCCACTAGCAAGCCAGCAGGAGGCTTTTGAAGCAGCTAAAGGAAATGCAATGCAAAGTAGTTAGCAGAAGTTATACTTTCATACAAAATTGGTTCAGTTACTTAGAAAAATACATATTTGAAGCTATTTTGGTCAGATCAGTTTGACAGTAGAAGAAGAAATGGCCACTAGCAGCATCGAGCTAGCAGTACCTCCAACATCTCGTCATCTTTTTTTACCTGCATTGGCTCAGATTGTACAAGCCCCACTGTCAAAATACCGGATAAATTAGCAACTCAACATTTTTGCATTTTCATTGCATTTAAAGAATTTTGAAGATCATAAGAAGAAAATAGACAACAGAGTCGTTTGTCCTGTGAGTGTGGAGGTGTGATGTTCGAATAGGTGTTGAAAAGAAGGCATGCATCTGTTAATTTAATTTAAAATAATAATTTAAAAGTCAAATTCTAAAAATAGCTTATATAATATGGAAGAGCCACAGAGATAATTATATAATATATAGTCACGTGTCTTTTTTGTTGTTGTTGTTGTTGTTGTTGTACTGTTTGTGGTCAACGCTTTGCTGCGGGATTTGAGCTACGTTTTCTCTCATTTGTTGGGTGTGTCAGAGGTGTTACCCAATTAGCAGTGAAGTGTATATATAAAGGCAGTGCTTGCATGACACAACAGGATGTTCAATGACAACCATGACTGGCAGTGAGAATCCAAACAGGAAACCCTCAAAGGTGAAGTTTCAAGTTGTTGGGGGAGCTCCCCTGTTGGCTGTTCCTCTTAGCGAGTCCCCATAACGGTTTGATCTGAAAACACCTAATAAGAAAGAAGTGTGCAGATACTTTTTCATGGATTGGTGTAGAGAATTGCCGCTATATCTGGAGAGTTTTTATGAATCAGTGTTTGGCTCTTAGAGAAGATCCTTCTTCAGGGCAGGAACTGCATCCAAGGAACTAAAACCAGAATTCCTGCAGACAAAATGTAGGTAAAGTTCTTGAGATCTCAGAAAGGTCCCTGTAGAAGTTCCTGCAATCAAAAAGGACCTTCACAAAGAGTTTTTCCTGGGCTCGAGACTCTTTTTTTCCCCCTGAGAATGTGGTTCATATATGTCTGAATATAATGCAAACATGCACCACTCCTGGTCACTTTTGGACTGTTGAAAGTTGTAGTAGTAGAGCTGTCTGCGTCTACCAATCATTGAGGCTTACAGACTAGATCTACTGAACATTCCTTTAATCCTACAATCCACACCAAAAAGCTCTGCGGCTTCTGACAAATTCCCTCCTCAAACAAACTTCACTTGTGTCCTTGTGCGATGTGTGTGTTGCTGCACACGCGTCACCTTTATGAGCTACTTAAGTCTGACTGTCTGTCACACCTCCATATTGAACGTCCTTCTTCTATCTTGAATAATCTCTTTCAGATCTCAGCCTCTCTGTGTGAGTGATGCTCGTCTCTCTGTCTCTCTCTCTCTCGTCAGTGCCTGGTTTGGCTGGTGTGGCTGGCAGCCGGGGTACCCAGGTGTGGTGCTGGAAGTACCCAGCTGTGAGGCCACCAACCCAGGCATGACTCATAACAGCGTCCCCCTGTCATCCTGTCAGTCACGGCTGACAGAGGCCTCAGCAGGACACACAGCATAGAGGGTGACAGGGTGTCTGATGGTGAGTTTGAAATGTGAGTGGCCACGTGATGTGTGTGTGTGTGTGTACATGCGTGTGTCTGGCCTTGGCTGTTGTCCAGAAGGCATATTCAGAGTGTCGTGTGCGTGACTCAGTGAAGAAGTGTAGTATCATCCCATGGAGAGATGTGTGTGTGTTTCCAGACCTGCAGGGCATTATGGTTGTGAAGTACACTATGGATGCGTAACCATGGATGGAGAGAAATTGCCTGGTCACTCGCAGCATGAACAATTCTCTATTCCCGTCTCTCTGCACAACAGAGCTCCTTTAAGAGGAAAGATGAACTCTCAGGCAACAGTTTTACTGTCCTACATTTAATTTTACTGCATTTTATGAACCTTCAGTTTACAATAAAACAGCTGCATTAAAATTTTAAGGCTCATGGTTATTGGTTTTTGGACACACTAGTGACACAGCTCTAGAGGTGGTGGTGTTGGTCTGTCAGTCAGTCTACCCCTTTGCCCCTGAAATATCTCTTGGTGATCTCCACACATTAACAGCACAACCAGCTGCAGCAGGTCAACGTTTTCACTTATGTTATAAATATATATATATATATATATATATATATATATATATATATATATATATATATATATATATATATATATATATAAAATAACATCTCATCAATTAGATTAATTGCCACAAAATTGTGCACATTTATGGTTCCCAGATGACTTGATGACTTTTCATCTGGTCCTACTACAGTATGAATTAATTGACTTTTTATTATTGTATTCTGGGCTTTTGAACCATTATTGATAGTAACAGCTGAAGAGTGACAAGAAGGTAAGAGAGTGAGAGGGGGGATGACAGGCACTAGGGGGCCACAGGTCAGAATTGAACCCCTGGGCCGCTGCAGTGAGGACTGAACCAAGGGGTGCACGCTTGCACAGGTGAGCAACTAGGGCACCCTGACATGGGCGTTCTTATACTTTTTTCAGTTCAGTTCAAATTTTTTGTGACCAAATACCTGCAAAACTAATGCCATTTCCATCAGCTTCATGTGTACTTTGTGTTCCGTGCTAATTAGCAAATTTGTGTTTAGCAGTCAGTGTGCATGCTTTCCTTGTTTTAACTGAATTTAAACTATTTTGTAAACTGGATCACTTTCCGTTTCGGCTCTCTGAAGAAAGAATCAACACCACTTTGGAAATCAGAGAGAAGAAATGCTCACTGAAGAGGTAAATTGAAATTGTTACAATTTTATACAGAATTTATGGAACAGACAAAAGCTATTCTGTGCACTGCATAGTTATAACTTTGTTTGACGTTATTGATTTGCACCAGTAAGTAACTACAGCAGGTTGGCATCAAGTTTATTCATTCATGTAGTCTGTAATAAGTCAGAAATCGAGGTTTCAACGCTTATATGGAACCTAAATGTGTGGTGTCATTATACAGTATATATACGTTTCAATCGACATTTACTCCATACTTATAATTTAGAGCAAACAAGACTCACTTCAAAACAATGTGTCCAGTGTGTGCATAATGTTTAACGCCTAATTTACTTGCCCTTGTCTTTCTTCCCTTTCCACCCTCCTTCCTACCCCCACCAAACCCCTATATCACAGCCTCTCCTTGGCTTATTCTTTGTGTCCATCCATGTGGAAGTGATGATCTGTGAGCCCACCTCTGAATGCATGTACTGTGGGAATGACCCCTTATTCCACAGTTGGGCGAGCAGCACGAGACTGTATGAATAAAAGACTTCCCCCGCTGACACCAGACAGAGGTTCACACCTCCCCTTCTCCTTTACCTTCTTCATTTCCAGTTCCTCAGCCTCCTCACGCCCCTCCGCTCTTCCATGACAACAATCTTTCTCAACAAGTCATACCCACAGTCATGAGACTTTGCTCTGAGTGTGAGAGTTACTTGAAATCAGGGGCATTACTTCACTTTACGGTAAAAAACAATCATTTTTACTGGTTGTTCTGATTGCAGTTGAATAGCACATAAAATCCAGATGCAAGTTTTTACAGCATGCAGTAAAGATGTGTAGTTAGTCACTGGTGTATTTGGAATTCTGCACATATCCAACCATGAAACAAAAGCAACATGCAGCTCAGTCAGAGCGGTTATAAAAATGGATTTCCAGGAAGGGCGAGAGAGATGAGGACTTTACGACCAATCATTACTCTCATTACCAATGTTTTATGAGTATCTATTATCATATTTTGGTGAAAAGACCTCCTTGTTTTCTGATCCGTTCCTGTTGATGCTGTTAACTCTAAAACTTTGTCCTCTTGATAACGTGAGGGCAGCATTAGTTTCCATCTCCACAAAACAAAAATAAAGTCTCTCCTCAAACAGAAATATTGTTGTCAACAGTTTATATACTGCTGTTACAGAAAGTTACTGTCAATGAAAGTTAACACTTCCTTCACAGATGTTTCACATAAAAAGCCATCCAGCAGGTTTTTTATTTCGCACCATTACTCCATGCCACACATGAAGGTGATGGAGATTTTGATATATGTGATAACATATCTAATATAATATGTACATTGAAATTTTGAAGTCCAGTTTTTGTATTATTCATCACTGCACCTTTCTATGTACTTTATTGTATTGTGAATTGTTTTTGGATGTTTATCAACCTGGTTGGGATGCCTAATGATGTGCATGATCTATAAATACTGCATGTGTGGTTCCCAATCTTTCAAACGTCCTGACCTGACAAAGTTTCAAACAGGACTGAAACTTTGTGATTATTTAACTTTTGCTACAAGGAGAGTGAAGCATGCAGACAATACGTTTTTGTTTTTGTTTTTGCTTTTTACTTTAAGTTTTGATTTTACACCTTTTTATTACATGTTGGATGGTTTGCCATGAAATCTGATGATCTTTTGACTCTCTTCCTCCGTAGTGCCATCGACAGGTCAAATTTGACCAAAAACTGCTTTTTGTTTTATAGTAATTAGCAAATATTAACATGATAACACACTAAATCAAGAAAGTGAACATGGTAAACATTATAACATTTTTCCACATCCCTTTGTTTATTCCTTTTCCTTTTCTCAGCACCAGACTCCAATGTTTTCATTGCTTTAGGGCTAATGTCAGGTGTGTGTCTGACTGGTGTAGCCTAATGGAACAAACTGGGTGATGGGGGGAGCTAGGGCACCAAACCATGATGTATTTTATTATTCTGAGAAAATGTTGCCTATAGTAGACTAATGATGCACATTACAGAATGGAATTATAATAAATTTAAATAAAATATTCATCATAATGGTCATCATAATTAGAACTGTTAACCATGTTCCTGTCCGAGCACAGGGGAGATGCTGTCTCCTGGGGCCGAAGTGCACGTCACCTTCGGGGTTAACCCCGTTCACTTTCTTCAGCAGTGGAATAACACTTTTGAGACACCATGGCCTTTATTTGATCACACACTGTAGCCCTACACTGTACATTTATTCCTAACCTAACTTACCGCTAACCTGCAGCTCCTCCATCCGCATGCACTCACTCACTTGCTTGCCTCCACTGCTGGCTCTCTCTCGCTCCTTCCACTTACGCCTTACGTCACGCACAGCTGTATTCCCAAAGGGGAATTATGCTTATCTTATAACATGATGATAATTGGGCCATTTTGGTGTCCCCTCCAGTACTTGGTGCCCTATGCACGTAACGTGCGTTATGGTAGCGACAGCACTGAGTGTAACCAAGCCAAACCATAAACAGCACTCAACATGTCTTTGGTGAAATGGATTCAGAAGAACTAAATCGTATTGATTTCAGCTGCTGCTGAGTCACACTGAGCCTACAGGTGGGGTTTAGACCATTTCATGACATATTTCAATTAGTTTTGTTGAAGCTGAAGCATTTTGCAAAAACAGATCTGTGTACACTGGACTAAACACATACTAACTTTGTATTTCCATGTACTGTGTATTCAATTTCCAGCCATGAAGGAAATATTGTTTTTCACTATTTCAAAAACGATTACTTGCACATATGTTCCTCATGAATTACGTGTGTTTTTATACAGCATGGGTTTCACATGGACTGTGCGAAAGTCACACCAGGGTACCTTCGATAAAAAGGCACAGCTGCTGGTTGAGAGCACTGGCAAGTTTTTGAGTCCAACTCAAGCACTGACCTCATAAACGCTGAGCAAGTTCTTGACACATCTTGTTTTTGTTTTTCTTTATTAGTGCCTTTATTGCAGGGTGATTAAACGAGGGAAGAGGAGGAGGGATGACGGGACGGGAGGCGTGAGATGGAGGGAAATTGGCTGATAAACGACGGAGAGGATACGTCAAGCGACGACAGAGACGCTAAAAAACAGCCTTCGAATTCATTACAGAAAAGGAGATGATGATGAAGATCATTTTCCACCGGCCTCAAACGCACTCCTCAGACTGCTGTTGATGTCTGACACAAACCCGTCCCTTTCATGCCCCCCCCCCCCCTTAAAACACACTTCCGCAGAACATGATCAATGAGTGATCTTTGCCGTCAACGACACATTAAAAAGACATCAGTACATAATCTTCTCAGGGCAGATAAATAGAACACCATGTGTAGATCAGCAGCACAGTCATAAAGGATCTCACCCTGAATATTACAATTCACCACAACAAGCAGTTACAGAGGTTTGGGCCATTAGCATGAAATGTCAATCTAATTATGGTCGGGTATGGCTCATTATGTGTCAGGTAATCCAGGAGCGAGCCTGTCCCCACCGTGAGATGCAGCACACGGCACGATGCACGACAAAATAAGGTTTCAAGAGGCCTCTTTGTCGAGTGCGGTGCTTGTTGCACGTGGAGAGGCTGTTTGGAAAAAGGAAAGTGTAATCCTGTGGTGTTTCTTGAGGACATTCATTTGCACAAGACTTACTAGATACTTTCTTTTTTTCATTCTTCAAGCCTCATAGACAGGAAAATTAATTATGAGTGTTATGAGTAAAAGGTTGTGCCTGCTCATTGTACTTTGATTTATTGTCCTACAGAGCCTCATTACAGATAGATGGATGGACTCTTGGATTGTGAATGGAAAAGTTTTTTTTGTTAAAAAAAAAGAAAGAAACACATCTGCACATCATATAAAGAACAGGCCTTTATATTTCAGTATATCACACCATATTTTCATAAGAAGGCCTCTTTGTTTTCTGACCTGATCCCATTTTAAGTTGTTGTTTGTGCTGTTTGCTGTTAATGCAAACTCATCCTCCGTGTTCACCTGTTCTCTTGATAAATTGCAGTACAATGTACATTTCCATAACACAAACTCCATCAGTACAACAACGTTTATGTAAAACGCACCACTCTGCTGATCTGAGTTTCACTTCGCTAACAGAAATAATGATTTTACTCATCAATTATTTACAGCAGCTTCCATTTAGAGGTTGACATTTCTGACTTTACTGAAATGTCTCAACAACTGTTGGATGTATTACCATGACATTTGGTAAAGATATCCACAGTGTGGCCATGTATCAGTGTTTTTACTTTGGGTGCGGTCGAATAGTCGATTTTGCTTAGGAACCGTCCTAGCTGAGTGAAATGACCCGGGAGTATCAACATAGCCGCCATGATAAGAGCTGTTTGAATTCTCTAACTGTTAAGGAAAGGAGCGTCAATGAAAGAAAACATTAATGTATTTAAACAGTGTGATGCAGACTGCAGCAGAGAGAGCGTGTGACTATGAACATACGTGTTGACGTGATGTAAAAACTTTGATCATGAAGTGTGTTCTGTTGTTGACCGTGAAGCTGCGTTCACACACAGAGTAAAAACTGTTTGTAACTGTTCTAACTGAACTGCAGATCATCATGAAGTTACCATTACTGATTAATCATATATCTTTGCCATAACTTGCTAATATGTTTATATGTGAGTGGACAGGAGGGTGAGCGACCATACCAGCGTAACAAACACTTCATTTGACTTCTGTGACAGGTGGACAATATTCATTTATTATTTGAATTCTGACGTTGATAATGAAGTCAGATTTTTCAACGGGTTGTCCACGTTTATATTTCCTGCATTAAAAACACAGTAAGAACATACAGGGAGTAGCTAGTAAGTATCTCAGATGCGCGTTTTGTAGTCCATCTTCTAAACTTTGTAGTTTTACCACAGATCACGTCAATAACATTTGCCAAGGAAAAGTGGTTAGGAAAGGACTTAGGAGCTTTTTTTTTTTTTTTACTATTTGACCGTACCCCTTGTGTCTTCTGTTTCCTTCTGTGTTTGTGTGGGTGTGGTCTCTCTTCCTCACTCTGGCTCTGCTCTCTCTACACACCTGTCCATCATCAGCAATCACCAACCTGTCTGCTATGGCGCAATCGGCCCTGCCTATAAGAGCTCTGACAAACTGCCAGTCCTCGCTGGATCATGGCTGTACTCTCGGTTAGTCCGTGCAGCATGCTTGATTGCAAGAAACTAGTTTACTTTTGCATCATGTTAGTTTGCCTGCCCATCCGTCTGTTTCGGGATTATCTGCCTGACTGCCCATCCCACCATCCACCAAGCCCGTCAGCCAGCTCTCAAGCCTGGTATTGCCTCTGCCAAACCTCCACCCAGATTTCTTCTGCCTCTCCCCAGTCAGTCACGTCTCTCTCCATCCCTGCTGGTGTTCTTAATAAAGTCCTGTTTTAAACTTACTTTCCTGACCTGTTTCTGCATTGGGGTTTGGCTTTATTTAACCGTGACACGGCGTCTAGAAGACAAGCCCCAAAAATTTGGGTATGCCTTGACTTCATACTGCCACCAGTAGGTCAAAGTTTTCCTTTATCCAGTGAAATATTTCAACATTTACCAAATGTAGTGCCATTTTGTACAGACATTCATGGTTCCCAGATGATCAACCCTAATGATTTTGGTGATTTTTCTTTTTTTTCCCTTTAATGCCGCCATGAGGTTTAAGACCAAAACTGACACATGAAATTCCCTCAGCTGTCTTTTGTGTTTGGTGCTAACCACCCACCACGACATTGTGACATTGTTTTCATCACAACTGTGCAAGATGTTGTCAAAAAATGAGGTCAGAGTTTGGAGAGATGGTGTGGATAAACCATGAGTACTGCAATGTAGGAATGAATATGGGTAGGAACATCAACAGATTGGCATACATTTTTTTTTTTTTTTTTTTTTTTTTTTTTTTAGTTTCTTGGTAAAATTTTATTTTCTTTCTATTTTTACTCCATCATAAAATCCACTGTACTGAGTACTGTTGAGCTCAGTGGGTGTCCATCTACATCTAACAGGTCAAGGTAGTACTGTGCCACTTTGGGGAGGGCTTACTCCTTTTCTCTCTTTACTCTCTTTACTTTGGTTTGAACATAACCACTGTGTGTCTATGTAAAGACTGAATTTGAACTCAATCTGTCAGCTCAACCCAGGCTTAACATTCTGTCTCAAAATTGTAGACCCACCAGCATGCCTCCCTGCTCTACCAACTACCCCTCTGTCCTTTGTTCTTCTTTAATTTAGCTTTGTTTTAGAACTAAATTAGATAATTAGAACTGAGATATATAGTTCAGAGTCTTGCCCAAAATCGCCTTGCTACATTTGCATTGCTCTGTATCCTCTAACCTTTTGTACTTTACAGTAGGAACAGCTAGAAACCCTCAGGCGTGCTCAGTGGGCCTCTGTTAGAGTAACTTGCCTCTTGCCATTCCATGATCTATACGTGAATAATGTTTCCTCTGTAGCTAGGAAAGGTCAACGTGCCATGCCTGTTGATGTTCTGGACGTCGGTTGTTTCTGCTGCCGGAGCAATTACACATAGATGTGTGGAAGTGAAGGAGGTAAGATTAAGGTCTCGATGTGCAGGTGGATGTTCATCATAGCCCTGAGGAGACCAAACACTACTGTAGGGAGGCGTATCTCTCTCCTTGACATATTAGATATGCATCTCAACCTGGAATCAACAATTCCGTGCACTCACGATAACCCCTTAACCAATGATTTCATATCAAGGGATCAGCATCTGCCAATGCAAAATTTTACATGCATGCCTTTTAAAACTATGCAAATCCTCAAATTAAATCTTTACAGAATAAATGATTTATATGTCAAATGGAAATATACACATTACAATGGTCTTCATTTAATTTGCTCACTCATGTTTGTTTACACTAAAATGAAAGTCGGTCAACATAAAACAGTCCTTTCAAACAGGCTGAAGATTATTAATAATGCCTTGGAGTTATGTTAATATGCAGTGGCTTTAGTAATCGGTGTCTGGCTGAGCATGTACCAACACATTTTTGTTGCTGGCATGTTTAACATTTCACCACAGTTTTATTAAGTTTTCATAAAACACTTGTAGTTTGGTACATTTATGTGTTCTCTCTCTCACAGTTGATATTCTTGACAAAAACTTAAGGACTGCGTAAGAGACTGTAACATAAACCTCTTCTGTCACATGGTAAATAATCGTATTCACTGCTGAAATCTCATTTCTGTTACAGAGAGACCTGCATCGATACCTCACCTGTGTTTCCTGGCAGCTTTAGCTTATTCTCAAACATTAAGCCCGGCACATTGATTCAAATCACTGGGTAGATCATAGCATAACACAACAACGTCAGGATTAATTTCTCTATTTCCTTTTGAGTCCACCCATGCTAAACTTGATTGCACTTACAGTACAGTAACCACAAACATGTTTTGGGACGATGGAAGGATTTTTCTTTTTTCTGTTTGTGCTCACCATCTTCATAAAGAAGAAGAATGCCGCATGGCAGACGAGTCATGTCACTTGCTTTTTTCTGAGCTTTCAAGCATTGGATGGAAATTTGCTAAAATACCATCACTTCACCTAAATATAACTCCACCTTAACTATCTCCATGACAACCGAGGAAGATCATGAGAAAACTAAAGAGTCGATGTGAGTTAATTCATTTTGACATTTGGGTATTTAGACAGTAACATAAACCCAAAACACATCACAGCTGCAGGACAGCAGAGCATAATAGGACTTGTATCATGTAACATACTACCAGTTTCCACAGGTGTACACAGAATATGAAGCATAACAGTGACCCAGTGAACATGGTGCAGCACCATTATTCTCATGTAGTGGGACTGGGATGGAGAAGAAGAAACTCCCAAGCAACATAAAGCCTACTAACAGCCCATGTCTTATAGTCGTTTGGCCACCAACACCACTTTGTTGTGTTCATTTGCAAGTTGCTTTCAGTTAAAATGCCTAATGCAAATGGAATATGAATATTTTTCAAACAACTGAGATGAAAAAACTTGAGACTGAATCTCTCACTTTGAACTTCAGCTTCAGGAAAACCAGAGAGAACAGCACTTCTTCTTGTACACTACTGTTGTTATCCACTGTGGGGACGGGCCTCAGCAGAACACCACAGAGAAGAGGGGACTCAGTGGGAAACAGATTTTTTTTGGACTGCTGTATTTCTCTTCAGAGGCAGACTGTCCTCAAAGACGCACTGTAGATGAGGTGAGCTACCGCATCTGCGCTTTTGTATTTCTGTCAAAGAATTCCAGAGACCCCTGATGAGTATCAGGAGGCGAGAAAAGATGGACCACAAGAGTGTGAGGACATGTGACAAATAAATGATTCAGTCCAACTGAAATTACAAAAGCCATTCTGTGTGTGGATTCCATATGTGTGTGTGTGTGTGTGTGTGTGTGTGTGTAATGTAGGGACAAATATTGTATTTTACCAATCTCAAGATTTTAGTTTTGTCAGGTAAAAAAACAAACAAAAAAACACCTTAAATATTGTGTGTGTGTGTGAAAGAACACTACAGTCAATTATCCAATATAAATCCTGGCTAACATAAAGGGCAGGTGGAGCTAACATTAGGACAAGCAAACTTCCGGACACAGTTAGATTGAAAAACTACAGTAGGATATACCTCGCTAGCCTTACTTTGAGGCTGTTGAAGTAAAGTTTGCTTTTGATGGAGTCATGGTTAAGTAAATATAAAATTGGTGGTGTTTTGTTAACATGCTTAGCAGGTTTACCACGTCCACCATCATAGTTTAGATTTTTAGCATGCTAACTTTTACTGTATTTATCAGTAATAAAGTGCAGCTGAAACTAAAAAGGCTAAAAGGGGAGAACAACGCCCGGGAGCGTATTAATTAACTATCAAGGTTGTGCACATTTGCCCCAAGAAGAGTGCGGGCTTTGAAGTCCATTTGACAGTCACCAAACTATGAAATGACAGCAACGGTGTCAATCCATTGATCCAATTATTCCAATAACAGTCTAGATGAGTTGAATCACTTTATCCCTGTTCAAGCTAGTCAAGGACTGAACCAAAGTTAGCGGCTCTTTGTATTTGCTCTATGGGCACCCGTAATGCTGAAGCATGTTTGGAAGATCTGGTTATTTTAATGCTTTGAAACCAAACTTTTTGATTTTGCATTGTTGGTTCTTGGGAGGTTGTTTCCCTGTGAGAGGGCGCTGTCCATGCATTCTCTCTCGTCCATAATGGCACTGACATGTTGTATCTGACAGGGACAGAAATCTGTGTTTGTCTGAGAATCTGGTGATGATCATAGTGTGTGTGGGAATTTTGGCAGAGGTTTGGGTTGCTAATGAAAGTCATCTGTTAGACTGAGATAACCCCTCCAAATGTCTGTTCCTTCTACATGAGAGAGAGCGATGCCGAATGAGTGTTTATGACAAAGAAAAAGACTTAATCGTGTTAAAATTGATGCCTTGAGCTGGAAAGTGTCCCGCAGCTCTGAGATTTCAGTCTTGAAAGTAGTACAATCTTCATATGTTTGTCACGATTTTTGCCATAATTATGTAAAAAGTCCAAAACACATTACAGCTGCAGGACAGCAGCACATATACACGGTAGATGTGCCACAGTGCAGAATGTCAACAAGTCTGAAGTTGCCTCACAAAGCATTATATAATAGCACACAATGCAAAATATGGTGTTCAAGTTATGCAAGTCGGTCAGATTATTACTTTTTGCCCTCATCGCACTCCAAGACAATACATGCGTTTAATCATTTTTTTTCTGTGTCGTGGTCGGCAAATCAGACTTTTGATGAGGAAATGATCCAGGTCCGACCTTGTAAGATTGCCGCTGTGTCTTTTCCATAAAAGTGACAAGGGCAAGATACCGACATGTCAAACGACCAGTGTGTAGGACTGAGGGGGGTATCTGGTGGTGTAGTTGCTGATTGCAACACTGTTGCCTCACCTTTCCTTCTTAGCATGAAGGAGTCAGTTTTCCAATGAAAGTAACTAACACTAGCGCCAAAAGTCTCTAAAAGTCACCAGATGATGTGATGCACTAATTTGGATAATGATGACATGATAACTCAGGTCGGTTGTAGTGTGGAAGAGATCACTTTAAGCCATAAAATAGAAAAATCTTTAGCCAAATAATCACAAACTTACCACAGGGGCATCATGTACAGTATTAGAGGTAAAAATAAATAAATATACAAAGGGAGAGAGACTATCAAACAAACTATTTACATACTTCCAAGCTACAGGAACTACCAGCAGAGCTGCTAGGAGAAGGAGCTAGGAGCTGCTAGCAGAAGAGCCTAGCAGCATGTATGGGAATAAATTACATTATAAAACGTATCTACTATAATTCTCACCTCTTCCCTAATGGCCCGAATACGTCACTAAATGTGTCGCTCTTTAGAAATAAAGTCGCCACAGGGATCTGAAAAATCTAGCGAGAAAGTCACAAGTTGGTATGACTTGGTTGGTATACACTAATGAAAATATCATTATGGCCATTTCATCCATATTCTGAATTGTCAATTGAGCCACCAAAATGTGACGCACTGCACCTTTAAATTGCCATAGAGATCTGCATGTGTGAAAGTGGCTTACATCAGCACAGTGTTGCAGATGTAACAGACCGATGATCCACAGCGTCTGTATGCACATTTTGATACAAAGTCTATTCAGAAAACACATCCTGAATGTGACCCAGGGCCTGTTCTTCACAAAGAAAACCCAAGCCCTCTTTGCAGCTGTGCAGCCGACATGCTGAGCGCTCATCATGTAACACATGCCCTTTTTTTCTTTTTTTTTTTTCTTTTTTTTTGGTTTTGGGTGTGAAAAGTGGGACCAGGTGTGGCCAAGAATTGTCACTGTATGGAGCCAATTTCTGCCTCCTCTCGTGGCCTTTGCTCTGCCATCATTTTCCTGACGCAGGTGCTCGTTTCCTCTTTGCCTCTCCCTGTGTTCAAGTAAATGTAGGAAGATGTTGTTGTGTTCAGGAATCAATTTGTCCACTGCTGCTGCACGCTGCATCCTCCCGCAGTCCCCATTAAACCTTGCAGTTAATAGTAGTAATTAAAGTACCGTGTGAACAAAGATAAAAGAAGTTCTGAGGAGTGGAAGCACTGTTTTAAAAAAAGGACCATGAAAAAGCAAAAATCCCTGCTTCACTGATTTGCATTTTGTGTTCCCCTGCATGTCACTATCTTTTGTTTCAGTGCCTAAAGGTAATCTGAAATAAGAAAATAAACTATAAAGCTATTTCACATGCAGTATTCAGAGATTTTCAGGTTAGAGGAAAAGCCTGTGGCAAACATCTGGCTTTCTGCGCATCTATCTTTAAAGTTTAAAAGCAAAAGGGAGTTATTTAAATAAGAACGGCGCTCTTAATTTCTCGCTGCAGAGAACGGACTTTGTGCTGCAGCAGAATGTGAGCCGCATTGTCATTAGAAAGCACTCTCCTGCACTCTCCTCCTCATCATCGGAGACCCCCTGCAGCTGAAGGCGACGCGCGGGTCCATCATTGGCATTCCCATGAATGCTGTGTGCCCCTCGGTTCTCGAGGCAAGTTGGAGGAACAGTGGCGGTGAGGGGGAAGCGGCGGGTGACATCAGAAAGAATTACTGAAGGGGAGGAAGCAGAGAGAAGGTGAGTGTCACCTTATTATAACCTGACCCTAGGGCACCGGATTCCTACCAGCAAGAGCTCAGGAGCTGGTCACTTATGTGATGCAATACACACACACGCACACACACACATACATACATCTGATCACGAGCGGAAAATCTGGGAGGGTTAAAGTGAATAGTTGAGCTGCCCTTAAGCAAGGCACTGAACCAAGCTCCTATTGGCACTGAAAGTTCGAGGAAAGATTCCAACTGCTGTGAATGTGTGAATGTGATGCAGGGCAGGCCTGGAGAGGAGTGAAAGATGTATTTTATATATAATAATCAAGCAAGTTATAGTGTTGACAATATGGAGCTTTTAGCTAGTTTCCAGCAGTAAAGAAGCAGAAAGCTGTTTTCAGATAAACTGCACACACAGTTAGCAACTAGTCAGTGGAGAAAGCATCAGGAAGCCGGGAGCCGGATCATTTTCAGCAGAACTGAAAGTGAGGCTGCGTAACTTCACAATTTCATGAGCTCTGATTAAAATGCACAATAATGAATATCAGGGAATGGTTTATAAACAGACCAGCGTTCTGCTTGTGTTTGTTTTTTGTTCATAAAGTAGCTGTAAAGTGATAATATTGTGGTTTTATGAGTTCAATCATACATCTCCATCGTACTCATAAGCACCTTGTAACAACTCATTATGTAGTAACACGACAAAATGTTATACATTTATACTTGATAACTTAATAACACTTTTTTAATAATCTGCCAGTTGCTTGAATGTAATATGTAATACAATTCCTCACATTTTGTTAACATTACATATTGCTGTGGTTATTACAAAATGCACTCTTTTATTATGAGTAGTAATCTGGTGCATTACGTGATAACCAATCAAAATGGATGTCTTCATTCGCCTGTTATCATGGGGAACATAAGATGTCTCCATCAGAAGATTGAGGAGCTAACCAGGCTACAGATAAAATGTGTGAAATGAGTGTAGCATCACAGAGACGTGGCTGAATGAAGTCACTCTGGACTCACTGGTTACTCTGGACGGATTTCAACTTGTGAGAGCGGACAGCTGAAGACAGACAGGAAAGCAGCACTCAAAAATATTTGGGGCACTTATGCATTTTAATTACATAGAAAATTTCCATCCATTTGAATTACATTGTCTTAATTCTTAATGTGAAGCAAATAATATGATTTATGTATTAAACTAATGAACTCAAAATGACTGCATTCATTTTTTGCTGTTGGGTTTGGGCAAACAAATTGGCTTTATTAATATTGAATGCATAAACCTAGCTACTACTACACTTCTGTGTAGTGGAAACACATTGAGTTTATTAGTACTATTAGATAAATCTTATTACTTGTTTTTACATTAAGGTTATTACTTAATTTATATTAAAACTTTGTAATTCAAATGGATGGAAATTTTCTATTCTATATGTTCTGCATTTTAGCCAAAACATTTTTTTTGAGTGAGGGAGATAGAGGAGGGATGATACACAGCCAAGGAAACGCCCATGGACCATAGGCCGGAGTCAGAACCGGGACACTGCTGGAAGGACTCCACCTTTTGTACGTGGGGAGCCACGAGTAGTTTTCTTATCTACCTTGTATATTGTTGTAACATGTGAACTTCCTGGGACCATTAAAGTCTATAGTCTATTATCTTATCTTAAACATACTAACTACAAAGACATAGAAGACCCATAATATCTTTCATTGGTTAAAATTACCCCCAGTGTCACTGTATTCCTGAGTTTACTGCTGTTTGCATCTTTATAAATTCCAGTTTGAGATGAACAGGGTTAACGGGGAAACAGAGCTGTCACACACCTAATTTGATTCCAACAGGCCAGAGGTGGGTAGTAATGAGTTATAATTACTCCATTACATGTATGTCAACTTTTATTATTAGTTACTGACATTATTTGACGTTATTTATACTTTTTGGAGTAGTTTACTTTTTACTCTTGCACAGTTGTATAGTTAATTAAATAAAAAATCACACTTTCAGTCTGTTCTATTTGAATACTTTAATCATGCTGCCTTTGTTTATTATTTGATCCACAGGCCAGTTTTCTGCTGATCCCAGGCCTGCACCTCCCCATGACTCATATAGCAGAATAATGTCTTAAACTACAGCGAGACACACAGATGACGCAAATCATCACTGGCTCTACTTTTGACTTTTTCCACATATCAAGCTTTCAAACAGCGGTGATATTAACAGACCACAGCTCAGAATGGAGCGATCTCCTGTTGTCAACACTGGTCTGAGGTCAGTACACTAGAGAACTGTGCTGATAGTGAACTGACAGAGAGCACTAAGTGTGTCTGTTAATGTTGCGCAGATACTATATCACGCTTCCAAACTACTGCACACTATTGTAGTGTCAATACTGGAGCTAACAGTGTGTCACAGATGGTCTTCCTCAGGTAAAAGTGAAGAAGACACACACACCTGTATTTACTTGATAATTCATGCTGAAATGTCACATCATTATCTCCCACTTAGCCTGATGAGACATCTGATATTAGACACTATCAGTAAGACTGATTTGGCCACTTGTGTAATCTAATCTAAATGTGACTGGAGAGACCCGCAATGGTGGGGGTGGGAGTCACACCTGGTCTGTGGCTGGGAACTAGGACTTGGGACAAGTTTAAGGACTCTGTAACATGTTCACACTCTTTATTTACATGTTAGACGTGGTCCATGCATTTCTGATTTATTTGCCAAATCATATAATATAAATTTGAAAGAACCACCCACAGGTTTCTGAAGAGACGTTTTGAAGCTCAGAGTGTTAATGACATTTTAACATGGGGACTTACGGAGATTGACTCGTTCTGTAGCCAGCCTCAAGTGGCCGTTCAAAGAACTGCAGGTTATGGCACTTCACGTTCGCTTCATTTCACAGCCACGGAGTTTGCCACTTGAGTGTAACGTTAATGTAATATTTGGTGATCACACTAGAGAGACGCAGACTGTAAATATTGTTCTGCTGTATGTTGAAGATTATGTAATCAGCAGAAGATGCTGTGTCATCATAAACTGAACATAAATACAAATGCATGTTCACCCGAGGTATGATCATTCAGTCATAAAAATCAAAACACGGAAGACATATTTTTTTTATTTCACTTACTTGCTACTCTGGTCATTTTTTCTCTAGAAAATTTTGTTCTCCAACTCAAGTAATTATTTTAATGACAACCCTTACTTCAATTTGAGTGCTTATAAAATTGAAACTCAGAAACTGTATCAACCTTTTTTTCTTTTTTTTTTTTTCTTTTTTTCATGGACGGCGTGGACAAAAGTGTCCTGGATAAGGACATTAGCTAGAAATAATAAATGAAAAAGCAGTGGTCCAAGTAGTGAGAGCTGCACAAGGACTTTTGAAAGGTGAAATTATCCTTGATTATATGAGTGTGGAGGAGGCTTTGAGAATACAATGACATTCATCGGTCTGGAGAGCGACCGTGAATGAAGAATGGGAGAATCCCTGGGCGAAAGCGCTGGGTGCAAATCCCTAAAAATACCTCAAAACCCTCCTTTTTTTCTCCTCTCTAATCTCCAGCGCTTCTCCTTAAAAAATACAAATTTGTGACCACTGAATCACACACATAAAGACACCAAAGACATTCACACTTGTAAATGCATGAGCACAACACTCATACATGCACATTTTCCTGTCACTTAGCTGTGTTTCTTGTTATTAATCTCACCCCGCATGCCTCATCTTTCCCCCCCAGCAGCCATGTCTGAATGACAACCAGCTTGCGTGCCGTACGACAGAGGCTTTAAGCCCGGAGCCCCCCCCCCCAAGTTTTATCTCTGGTCTGAGAGAAATTCAGGCAGCAGTGCTGATAAACCCAGGCCTTTAAAAGCATGCACGCACACAAACACAACTAAGAACTGCACGCTCATGGCAGCATGATGGAATATATTCGCCATGGCTGTGCTGGGCGGAATTATAAAGTAACATCCGTGTCCGAGTGCATGGCTACAACAGAAACATAATAACACATTTCTTCTTCTTCTCCGCTCATGATTTACGATCACATTGGGGACGAGATCTCTCTCTCGCTCTCTCTCTCTATCTATCTCTTTCGGGCTATGTTTGTTTGACAACCCTGTTTTATTTTCATTAGACTGTCAAAGCTGAAAAGGACTTTGGACATGTGCTCTCACACTCGCAGAATACAACCGGGCAAACATTTCCATAAAAAAAAAAAAAAAGACTGCATGTGTGCACTGTGTTTGACATGATGATGAATTGCAGATGAAATAGCCGTGCGGCCGCTTCCAGTTCTACAGTAGCCGTCAGATGAAGTAAAATTCGCATTCTGTCCACTCATGCACTAACACCAGAGTCAATATGAATTGTTGCTCTGAAAATGAGAAAAGGGAAAAGTCGCTTTTAGAAGAAAATAGCAGTTGCTCTCATTTCTTCCACCAGCATCACGTGTCATCAACCCGTTCGAATATGTTTCTGCACCCGAGAGCATGCAAGAAGTCAGGGCTGTCTTTTCTGCTTCCACATATCCTGAGGTGCATGTAGGTAATTGCAACTCTAGCTCCTGCTTTTATGTGAGTAATAAGAGACTTAAAGTCATTTCCGACCCTCTCTGACTCTAGCACACAGTTATGAGGGATACAGCAGCTCTTCATCATTAGTCTCTGTCTGACGGAAATGGAGCAGACTTCGCGGGTTTCGGAGAAGACCCAGTGGACAGCGGGACTGGCCAACACCAGCAGGATGTGGAACATGGTTCATGAGGTGTTGCTGGACAGGGACAACAGGCCTCTGATCATGAGGTCACCCCCCAAAACCTCTTCATCACTGCTGTGTTCTCAGCAGGCCAGGCTGGGATAACTTGGCGATTGGTTTGTGGTTACAAGTGGTCCTGATTTTGGGAACGGGTGCATACATGACTTTTCCACCTTGCTGGTATTTCATGATTAAGTTGGAACGCTCCCCTGAGGTTCATATGGGAGACTTCCTATGAAGGAACACTAATCTATTTTTCTAAAAAGGTTCTTCCTCAGCCACTAAAACCACCAGAATGCATAGGCAGATCTACAGGGGCAAAATTAGGAGCAGCTTCCACCTCAAAATGTGTTTGGAAAGTATTGATAGCCTTGGTATTACTCAGTATCATATTCAAAGGTTGCTTTGAACTGAGAAGGCGATTGCTGCTTTTCCTGGAGCAAATAGTGCCACATGTAGTTCACTGTGTACACTATGCTTTCTTGTGTGGTGCGCTAATTTCAACAGGGTAGTGGAACATGGTTCAATTCGAGTATACCAATTGTGCACTTACTGGAAATGATGATTTTTCTTCTTCTTTGCCGAATTGCAACCGCGCAGAGCATTGACAATTGACTTCCAAATTCTAAATACAAAACATAGGCACAATTTACAACTGTACTTTGTGGTAGACAACGCAACTGCTTCAGCTCCAGCAACTTCCTCAGCCGCCATTTTCACAACACTGGTTGTCTATCACCTTCTAGCCAAGATGGCGACCACTAAGTGTCATAGTTGACAGCATGAATGCACTTATGTACTCAAAATAGCAACTGTAAGTATGAAAGTATGTGAATTGAGACACATCACTGTCTCAGAGGCCCACAACATAACTAAATGCTGATGCTGATGCATCTGTTGGGGTTAAAATGGTTTCACACGCTCGGATTATTGAAACCTGCTCAGCGAACAGCAAGAGACTAGGTTTCACCTCAAGTGAAGCCGCTGCACTCGTCTCATACACGTGTTCTTGAGTTCATCACGGGATGTCTTCGGAACAGACTATGCGGTTTAATTAACATCAACAAGCTGCAGGTGTGTGTGTGTACAGTCATGTTTTAATCAGTTGTGTTTAGAGAACGTCGAGCTTTGAGGATTTTGCTAAATGTCTTGTGGGGGACCAAAGCCTTAAAAATACGACTGCTTATTTTTACTAATTTAGCAGATTAGAAGCAAATTAGTGTCCTTCCTCTAACATCTATCTGTCTGCACAGAAAAAGGCTGCATCCTTGACGATCAGACTGCTGTTACTGTATTATTCACATGCTCCTATAATATTAAACATAGATTTTAACCAAAAAATTCCTCCATGTCCTGACCACTTTAAGGCAGAGTAGCTAGACTGACCCTCTAATAGAACACGATGAAGACAGGGAGACACAAACTAAATACCAGCCTCAAGTCCAGCTGGACCTCATGATATGGTTGCATACCATTTCACTACTGTCTGTTGATTATCTGGTGTACCCTGTTGTGAACCAGATGTGTGGCCACCCTTTGTTATTTGTTTGTCTTAGGACCAACTGGTTCTGAAAGCAAATCAAAAAATGAAATACAGTAAAATATAATACCAGTTGTTGTATGTATTTCCTTTTTATGAAGACATTTTATTTTAATTAAATTAACACTAATTAGCTTAGCTGTCAGCACTTCAGTAAGTGCTGATGGCTAAAATAATTCGTGTTAGGTACCTAACGTTAGCTTACGGTAAACACTGGTTCAATGGAGGTAGTCTCGAGGCTGTGATTGGCAGTGTTTGGAATAATTTTTTCAGTAACGGGGTAATCTAACTAATTACTGTTTCCGTCGTTACAACGCCGTTATCATTACTGAACGTTAAATGCGGTGCGTTACTATGAATTGATTGAATAAACTGCATAATCCGGACACACCCCTGGCTCCACACCCAAACTGCTAATGAGGAGACCGGGTGGGTTAACAACGAGATAAGCGATTATGATTGGCTAAGGCAGAGTTATGTTTCATGGTAGCCAATCGGAGCCAGTGTTTTTACACACGAGGCAGGACACGCGCACCACACACACACACACCAAACAGATTCGAAGAAGCAGCAGAGATGGCGATTCCGGAGCAGTCCGATGAAAAGTTGGCATTTTCAAGGTGGAGCTATAAGCACTACTTCAAATTCATTGAGGTCAAAGGCAAGAACGTGCATGTAAAGTGTACATTATGTCCGTGAGAGAAGACTTTGTCGACATCCGTTGTAAGCAACTCAAATTTAATGAAGCATCTCACAACGACACACGCATCTACAAAGCTAGTGGCCAAAAACTCTGATACCTCCACAGATGATAGCTCGCCAGCCACTAGCAAAGAAGGACACGGAGCAAAGACCAAGCAGCAAAAGCTAGATTTTTCTGCCTCACAACAAAAACCTATGACACAGGCTGAAGTCAACCGTACAAGTACCTGTCTGTTCTACTCATTTCAACTGACTTGTGAAAACTGCTCAGAAAAATCCAAATTGTTTGACATATAGCAACTTTTTTTTTTTTACAGTAACGCAGATAGTTACTTTCCCTGGTAACTAGTTACTTTTATTATAAAGTAATTCAGTTACCAACTCAGTTACTTTTTGGAACAAGTACTGAGTAACTATAACTAATTACTTTTTTAAAGTAACGTTCCCAACACTGGTGATTGGACAGTTTTCATTGTTGGCCATGGATGATGGGCCTATGTCAAAATACATAGCATGGCAAAGTCATGTCACAATGAAAAACAAATTCATTTCATGAAGATAAAAATCTAAATACCTTATGGCATACATAATACATAGCACAATGTGTATTGTATCTGACTTCATTTCTTTCTTAGTTGTTTTATTCTAGGTGTTTAAAACCTTCCATACATGTACAAGGGCAACAAGAGAATTAGAGGATCTGGAGGAAAACAAGCTAAACTGCTGGAGTTAATATTTCCAGTCAGTCTAAGTCTGAGTGTGCTGATAGACAGGAACATCTAATAGCTGTTTTTGTCATGTCCATGTGAAATTTGTGGCTAATAAACTCAGACAGGAAAAACACTTCAGTGGACACTTTTATGAATAAGGCGAGACACAGATTTACTTCGTGTTCAGACTGAGAGCAGCAGAAGCTTCAAAAAGCACAGTTTTTAAAATTATATTTATTTATTTCTTTGATTTACAAAATGCTTAATGGTCCTTTTTAAAAACCCTGTTCCAATAATTTTCCTGTCCTCTCTTTTCTCGTTCGCTGCTGCAGACAAAAGGAAAGTCTCCTGTCAGGTGTCTCATATGCTATAGCTCTGTGTTATGACATAATATACATATGTCTCATTCTTAATAAATCCTCTGTCATTCTCCTCCTGTTCTACAAAGACATTTTAGCACAAAAGAAGGTTGTCACTTCACTCTGAGCTCTGAAAACAACTCAGAGACTGTCAGATTTCTGTCCTGATGATTCTATTCGAGCTGCGACCCCTTTTTTTTTCTTCTTTTAACTGCATAAATGGTGCAAACAAATCTGCCTTTGTCTTCTAAGTGAAAACATACAGGAGCGTAAAACAAAAGGAGAATCCCAATCTGCACAAAAGTCAATACAAGAGGGGCTCAGACACTGAATAAAACATATGAGTGAGGAAAAACAATGTCAGCTCGTGACAGCAGTCACTGGAAAGTAAACAAAGGAAATAATTTTTTTTTGTAATATGTTTTGTCAGATAACATTGTCATGAACTGACGTTAAAAAAAATAATGCAGCCACTCAGGCAACAATCAAATCCCTCAGCGTGTGCCACAGAAACCCATTTCCCTAATTAGTTATCAGCCAATAAAACAACAGAGAGATCGAAGAGCAAGAAACATGAAGAGCCAGGGCTTTTTTTTATGATAATAGCTACTGTGAGAGACAGTTATATGAGACAAAGAAGAATAGCACGTCTGCGGTGTATTCAAAGGTCCCCAGGAGTGTCCAATTAGACAAATATGAAGCTGAGCATGTTTAGAGGTAACAGTCTGTGACACTCAGCCACCTCCTATCTTGTGAAAATTGGAGAAAAGGTGTGAAACAAACAGCCAATTAATTTAATTGGATCTTTTACATTGTCAGGTGCAAAGGGGCTAATTTATCCCTTTTTTTCTTTCCTCCCCTGATTTCTACCGTAAATATAAGGGTGGAAGTCAAATCACCACCATGGTGTTTAATTAAGGTATTAAAGCCATTATTCTACAGTCACCTTTAATATTAACAAGGTGTAAAAAACTTGGAAAAACAGCTGAACATGGATGTTTTTAAGTGTGTCTGTCAGATTTATTTTATCCTTTATTTACTCATGCATGTCTGCATGTTGTGTTCAGGTTATTTTATTTGTACCTGTAAGTAAATTTAGTTTGCAGTCGACAGATGAGGCTTCCCTTTTGATACAAATTTTGCAAATAACACAGATGCTGCATGTACTCAAGGCTCCAATATTCAGGACTTCAAAAGAGAAAAATAACAAAACACTTGAATAAATAACCACTATAATAAATAAGGTAAAATGCAGGTATTGCTGTTGCTATGACTTATTCATCTGACTGATGGCTGCTGGAGCTATTTTTACACCACTTTGTTCTACATCTGGTGTAGAGGGTTTCATTCTTTTTGAAGGACAACTGAAATTAACTGCACGGTATGTAATCTCTGCTGCTGCAGGGTGTTTCACATCAAAACAATGACAAAGAACTGTACTGTACTTGGATGAAGTCATGAAGTAGCCTGCGATCATTGTTTAACAACCGGCTTTGCAAAATGAATGAAAATGTATCTGACATGATAGGCAGTAATCATGCAAGGTAATGTGTTAAAGTTTTATTCATGTTACGATCAGTCACATTCCCCGACTCCTTCCCTCTGATGTGTTTCCCCAGAAGTTATAGCTGCAACCAGGCAACTAAATAAAACACACTACATTGAATACAATTACATATTTCTATGTTTCTACATTGTTGGAAACAGGCATAATGTCAGTACATGACTCTGTCTAGTCATCTTTAAACATCCATCCATCCATCCATTCTCTGTAACTGCTCGTCATTATCAGGGTGATGGGGTGGGCTGAAGCCAATCCTAGCTAGCACTGGGCGAGAGGTTGGGTATTTTAATGTGAAAATGTTATAATATATAATAATACGTTTTTCTATATAAAGATATAACGTGTTTATTATAGCTACATATCCAGGAATTACTTGTCCTGTGTTCTCTTTTGAGAAAAAAAGTCAGAAACCAGGAGGGAGAAATTTTTTTTTTGGGTGTCATGATGGTGCCCTCTAGTTTTTCTTTAATAAATAGTATCTATATACATAGATGGACACTGTATTTTCAATCAAATCATGCATACAACAGTTACATCAGTGTTTTATCACTGACAGTCACCAAGTAGCATCCTCCGTGGCTGTAAAATGAAGCTAATGTGAAGTGCTAAAAACTGCAGTTCCTCTTTCAGCCACTTGAGGCTGGCTACAGAACAAGTCAGTCTCCATCAGTCCCCATATTAAAATGTCCAACTTCACAGCAGAAATAAACATGTTTACAGCCTGGTACAAAAAACAGTTTTGGTCTCTGTAGCTAATTTCCCCGTTCATGACAACTGTACTGAGGGTGAACTTCTATAGTAATTTCCCATTCAAATTATATTAAGGCTTAAAGTTATGCATCATTTACAGCGTGGTCATTTTGACTGACAGGAGAGTGCCATCACAGGTGGTTTGTTTGGGCAACCATGCTTCATTCAACCCGCCTCAGCTCCACAGACAATCCATGTTTTTGCCCATTTTTGGATTAGCTGGGAAACAGCAGAGGCAAGACTGCCAAGATGGCGGCAGCAAAAGCTGCCACACTCTGAGCTCTTCACAAACCTGTGGGTGACATCACAGATATGACGTCCATTCTTTATACTGTTGATGGCAGACACACAGAGCCGCTACACAACGCAAGACAGGGCCATAGATTCTGAACAACCCACGTTCACTTTCCTGCTGAAGCCACACATTCTGCATTTTAACTTATTGAGTGAGTGACTAAGCAAACATTAACCGAGGAAAAGTTCACTGCTAACGTCAGTTTTCAGACTAGATAGCTGATTAGCCCCTCAGCGCATTAAACAGCATGTAAATGGCACTTGGGTCTGGTGTGGTCTTTACTGTTCAGTACCACTAACCATTCGTGTCTGTCCATGACATGCAGCTACAAGTGTATGTAGCTTGTAGCAAGTTTCTTTACTTTGTCTCTCATTCTCTACAGTGGAACACCGGCTGTCTGGCAGCCCGCCAGCTGCTGTCAATCAAACAGACAGCCTTTGTGATATTTCCCCAAAGACCATCTTTCTTCCTTTTAATAATAGCAAAGTATGAACAAAAAGTTTAAAAGACATATCGACTTTATTTTAGACTGTAAAACGAGGACTAAATATGACTTGATCCTGTACAGTAAAATGCTGTTCAAATCTATCTGTTAAGAACCATCCTTCATAACACATCCATGGGCTCCGACTACAGAGCAGTGTTCACTTTTGGATTTACATTTTTGTACCATAAACTAAAGAAAACTTGAGGATATATAACCTTTATTTAATCCGGAAATCTCATTGAGATCTATCTTGAGACCTGACCTACAAGTTGGACTGAAGTTCAAATTTGAAGTTAAGTTTATAAAGCAGAGATGCACAGAAGAAGTGTATTAATATCTCTACAAGGACAACGGTAAGTTTGAATATAATATTTGTACTGCAATTATATGATCAGGCAAGAAACAAAAATAAATACAAATATAAAAGTAGTTCTTAGTGTCCAGAGTCCAGTGTTCAGAGTTCAATGCTTCCATGTGGAAAGGAAATGGGAAAAGTTCATTTTCTACCACACACTGTGGTGGCTTGGTTTAATTCAGTTATATTCCAGGTTCTGGGGATTCATGGGTAGTTCACCATCAAAGCACATTCATACATACCCAGGTGGTCCAGGAAACATCTGACAGGATAACACAAAAAACCCTGGCCACTGACTGTGGAGGGTTTTTAGAGGGAGAGTCAATCTGTTGAGACGTTCAGATCTGTTTGTAGCAACTCTGACTGGACAGAGTGGAGGGAAATAAGAGCAGCTAACCTCAACTAACCCGGATATTTGATAAACGTGTTGGGAGACGTCCAGATTAACATAATAACATAACATAACATAACCATACATTACAGAAGCACATACAGCATCAGAGACTATCACACACATCAGTAAAAAGGTTTCAACAAAGATCTAATGGCAGATACCGGATCATTTTTTTGTGATACAAAAATTCTGACATTCAAAGTCAGAAATACAAAATATAATTTCATAAAATGTTTTATGACTGTCAGATTAAATGTTTATGTTCTATAATACAAGTTTAGACTGTAAAAGAGTGTCATACATATGTTGTCTCTACAGCAGTTCATTCTTGTCTGTAGTCCTTGTATGGTAAATATGTTTGTAGGATGAGGGTTAAGTGACTGAACAGACACACACCAGCAGGAGAACATCCCACTGTAGACATCAGGTATTTTAAAAACTGTGCTGGAACACATTTTATCCAAGTTTTCCAAAACTAGTTATTTATTTAATGTCAAGCACGATTATCAAATATCTAAATCACCAGACAGCTGCTGCATTAAACTAAAAGAAATCTTTAAAAAAGTGTTTCATTCACTACATTTGCTTGTGGCCTAAAACTGTGATGGATGAAAAAGTCTGACTGTGGAAAAACTTCAGACTGCTGCTCTGTTGTGCTGACTTTGTGGTCCTCCTCACCACCTGTACATTTTGGTCTTACACTTGGAACTTAGAAAACCTTTGTAAATCTGACTTGAAGTTTTTAATTTGTGGTTAAGCACAGCTTCTCTGTGGACTAAAGTTGCATGAATGAGTCCAAAGACAAGGAAACTGTAACTAAAACAAGTACCAACTGTTACCATGAAAACAGAGGATTGAACTCTCCGTGATCGTCACAAATACTAAAATAAATGAAAAGCTTCCTCAGCTTCCTGAGAAGAAGAAGAAAACATGTCATTTGATATTTTGCGAAAAACCTAATTGTTAACTGCTGAGATTTCATTTTCGTGTTAAATGTAAGGCAGCAGTAATGTCCAGTAAAGTCAGTGCATTGCACAGTAATAATCTGTCTTTCTTTTTTTTTTCAGCATCAGTATCAAATGTTTGGATCAGAGTTTTTTATTAACCTTTATGGGTCAGCTACATGAATCAATATAAAACATAGAAACACTGAGTTGATTAAATCAAGCAGCGGGGCGCAGCTGTCAAGTCCTATCATTTCCTGTGGGTCTGAAAGCACAGGGGAAATCACTGCTGCTAAAACCACTGCAGTGTCCACTGTCTCTCCATGTGGCTAAAAACCATGTAAAGAGAACAAACAAAAGAAAAGAAAACACACGTGTGTTTCATGACCTTTAGATTTCAAAGCAACCTTTGACATCTGGAGAATAATTTTCAAAATGCACTCGATGGGGAATGAAAGGGGTTTTTTTTTCTCTCATTGCTGAAAATAAAATGATTTGCAGATGGGAGGAGTTTACCCAACGGCAGTGAAATCCAATCTGGCCTGCGGATTTTGTGATTGATTATAGAATTATAATGGAAGTGTATGGAGACTATAAGGGAGCCTCAATATGCTCCATAGAATCTCCAAATATACAGTTAAGGATGAGCCGGAGTCGGTCACGGAATGATAGAAATGTTGGTGGCTTTATTTAAAAATGAATTTATAGAAATTTAATCATTGTGCTTTTGCTAACATTTTACCGTGTAGGTCAGATGAGAATATACATAACTAATCTGTTTGTCAAGTACAAAGATGTGTAGGTCCAGGATGTGTTTAGCTTAGCATAAAGAATGGAAGCAGGGGTAAACTGCTAGCATCAGTCCTAAAACAACAAAGCTGTATCGTTCCCATGGTGTACTTTGTTCATTTAACAAAACACAAGTCAGTGTTGGACTTTTCCATTGTGTATGTCTCAGGACCTGTTTCAGCTTTAGCATTAGCATCCTTCAGCATCAGCTTACAGCTGGTAAACACATGTTGCCCCATTTTATCTGCTGGCTCCTTCGTTATCTGAAGTCACGTTGTTGGTTATGTCATCCAGATGTTCTTTTAGGAGAGATTTCAGAATAAAAGTTACCAAAAGTTACAGATTTTTTTGTGTTTTGTGAATCCATCCATAGTTAATGCAGTACTGCTATTAGCAAAAGTTGAAGTCTGAGAGAATCTTTGCTGTGTTTTTCCAGATGCAGTGAATCCCCTGGTGTCCCCGCTGTCATAATAATATTGCATTCTGATTGGCTCTTGTACATCTTGTGCACTGGCTGTGCAAAACAACACAATCAAAATTCATCCCTGCGGCTACATCTTCAGGAGACTTACAGATGAATCCTAAAATCAAGCTCAGAATTTCAGCAATTTTAGCTGCAACATGTAAATAAAATACAACGGATGTGTTCACACCTCATGTTCACGGGTATATATTTTTCGAGGCCCTGTAGGTTATCGATATGGAAAACAATTAACACCATAATCAATGCAGTGTATTGGAGTTAATTACAGATTCACATCACCTCGATGCAGGTGGTGTCACATTGAATGTAAAGAAATGCAGAGAAGATAGTTATGAATGTGTGAATTCTGTTTTTAGCCAAGCTAAAAGCAAAATACAAAATGAGCACCAGCCTTATGTTCACTAGACCTGAGTATTGAGGGTTAGGGGTAGAACAGGATGAAAGAGTGACTGGAGGCATCATGGTTTTCTTATTGAGTAAAGTCCTGTACAAAATCAAAGGCTGTTCACCTGTGGAAATTCAGACACATTTGTGTCTTTGGCGTCTGTGTCAACTGTTTTCAGTAACTGCCTCATCGAAAGAATTATAACGAACAAAGGATGAGTCATTTTTTGCTGCTTTGTGTGCTTAACTATAATTCATTGATTACCGGATGCAATCTTGTACTGGACCATGTCTTAAATGCTGAGTGTTTGGTGAAGAGAAAGGAAATGAGCTGAGATAAGAGGATCTGCAGGGAGCCGATCGAGTGGGCATCGTAAGTGGGCTCAGCGGAGGCAGAGTATGGCAGAGGCAAAGAGACCGAAGAGGAAGATGGAGGAAGCTAACACGTGAAAAAGGGAGTGTGATCGAGCGAGAGGATTCATGAAATAAAAGGCTGACAGACACCGAGCTGGGCTTCTTGCTGTTGGACAAGTAAGTCATATTAGCTGGATGTTATGTCTTGTGTTGTTGCACTCGCTTGAAAAACATTGCCTATCATCTGGAGAGTTTTCAACATCCTTCCTGTGACAAATTCTATCCAGGTTATCTAAGGCTGTGTCACACTGTGATGCTCCTGGTTCAGAGCTAATCGCCTTGATTCACTCGTTGACAAGAAATGTAAGCGTCATGCTTGAATCTTTGTGAATGATTAGTCGTGTGTGAATAAACATGTTGGCTGATATCCAACAAGTTGCTTATCCTAGGTCAGCATGCTTTGTGTTTCTCATCTCTCGCTGCTCACACTGCCAAGCTTCTGCACAGACACAAAAATAGCCCAGACGAATTCTGTGTGATGCCTGCGCAGATCAATTTAACAGTCAACATGTGGTCCAGATAGAGTGGCTGATAGACACACATGGTTCAATGGAGACTGAGAAGAGAGCAATTTGGTTTGATATAAGATTGATAATATGCCAAAGGGGAGATGGAACCCTATCAATCAGAGCGTTTGCCCTTGAATTGGCTGTCATACCTCAATCCCAACGAGGCATACGCAGCTACTGAAGTTTTGATTTCAGCTCCTAGATCAGTTGTTGCCCAGTTACAGACTGTCCAGCGTGACGTTAACTTCTGGCTGCTGATCAGTGGTTTTCCTCCTTGTTACTGCTGTTGTTTCTGCAGCACCCCGGGCATGCTAAAATGAGATCAAGTGGGATCACTCTGTAACAGTGCAGTCCGAGGATCTGAGAGAGAAGATGTTTCGGCACAAAGCCTTCACCTTTTTCTTTTATTTTACTTTACATGACATTACCCTTTGAAATCACTACTTATTACATGTGATGAAACTTTAATGTTGCCCAGAGGGGAAAGTGAGAGTAAGAAAGTGACACATCATTTCCTGCCACTGTGATCAAGGGAAAACTGAGGAGAGGATGATAGCTTTAGAAAAAACATGAATTAAGTATGGAATAATATAGATCTAATGACAATATTTAAAGAATATTCCTTTACACCTACTATTCAAATAAGCTATTAGTACTTGATTGACCTCATTTGAATCAGCAATTACTTTAGATCAATGAGGTCAATATATTTCTCTTGTTTTGGGGAAGTTGTTAATCAGTCACAGAAGTACAAATGAACACACAAATGTTCAGTATATGTAAAGTATTTTACATTGGTACTGCTTTTAGCAAGTAATATCCAGGAGATCCTGTAGAACCTGTTGTATGGTCATACTCATACTAGTCTCCTTCTTGCAAGGTAGGTCAGGATCTCTCTCACAATGTCACCGTACAGCTTCCATAAGATCGTGAACCCAGGGATGCTTTGTCAGCAGAGCCATTTTTAGATTTACAGTGGAAAAAAGATCATACATATCAATGTAATGATGTATATTTCTGGTTCTGGTTATAATGAAAACCTAAGCTATCTACAATACAAAGCTCAGGACTTTATTTTTTTAGTGTTTTGACACATTTTAAAATAACGGCCGCTCCTGGGTGCTGTGGGGTCAGGTTATAATCCAGACAACTTTCCAACAAATGGCTAGCCTTCTTTTCACCTGCGAATCACCAAACCCACACTGGCTGGGGTGTGTTGCTTTCAGCTGCTCCAATAATAAATTTCAACTTTGGAAAATCAGACCATGTATCTGTTTCCTCAGCAGAATAGGGATGCTGAGGGTGCTGCTTGCAATACGCCACACTCTGACATCAGTGTAAAGAACTTCATAAACATTATTCAGATTTCTGATCGCTTGTCCATGCATGTCTTTGACTCTTCATAAGATTTAGATAGTCGCTCTGCATCTTTCATGAAAGAAATACTGAAAGATCCCCTCCAGATGTTTTAAGATGTATAAAAGTAATCATGTATATAAATTATCATTTGTGTCTATGGAAATGCAAATATTTCCTGTTTCAAAAGTTTAATTACTGTACCTCTGTGTCTCCTTCTGAGTCCACTCTAAGTGTGTGTGTGTGCACTGGAGGTTTCAAGTTTTTTTGTCACACTTGTAAAAGTCACATATTGGACCAAGATTGGCTTCCATACTGGCTGTGATGTCAAAGTCCTGCTGGTAGGTGCACGTCCTCAGGTTTTCTCCTTCAGCAGATGAAAACGGCCTCCCGGTGTCAAACTTTGCACATTCATCATTCTGCACAGTGAAGCTCAAACATCCAGGTGAATAACAACAAGTGGGACTGTCCTTTTTGTGTCTTGCAGTACTGTACCGTTTAAGGTCAACGTAGTCATGTGTTTATTGGTGTTTTTTTTGGTTGAGGTGGCAGACACCCACACTTAATATTCCCCTCTTTTAAGAAACACATCTACCCGTGCACTTTGTGATGCGATTCGGTGTCTTTTGAACAAACATTGTGACGAGGATGCCCTTTATAACTAACAGGCCCACAGCGCTGCAGGAGGATGTGGACACAACTCATCACCTGTATAAATTCTGTTGTTGAGACTTCTATAATATGGAGAATTCCCAGGCACCGTAAAGGCCGAGCCTCACATCCAGAGAATGTCTCCCCTGCCGGGTAACATAGCCGTCGGCAGACTTTCACCTCCCCGACTCCACTTCTGCTTGTTTACGGAAACTCAACCGAGCAACAAAGGCGAGCAGGCAAGTGGGACGTATTAAGGGGATTGTTAGAGATGCAGCTGCCATCTGATGGGTAGTAACAACACTTAAACAACACTTCACTTTGACCCATTAGATCCTACACAACTCTGAAGACCTGGGCGATGTAATGAGAGCAACATGGAGCACCGTATTTATGGGCAGATTTATCAAACCAATGAGCAACAGAGCCATTAGCATTGATAGCGATAGGCAGTGTTGCTTCACTGGCCTAATGGCAAAAGCCAATGTAATGTTACATTAGCGTTCGATTTAATAAAGAAGAGTTGTTGAAAGCATTGCCATGTGCCAATTACTTCATGGCCTGCTGGTCAGCTCACTGTAATTTAAGGTCATTTTCTAGCCTGTGGGGGTAATCAGGAAGTGCAAACTACCATTGGACCTCTCTAGATTACAGTCTCCATCTACACAATTTGACAAGGAACGTGTCATGTAATTCACTTTTCTTTGACTTTTCCGTGTTTGGACCAGCTCAACCTGTTTTTCCACCGCAAACCAAAACCAAATTGGACACTAGCTGTACACGTGTTAGCCCTATGAGAGCTCACTGTGACGTAAAATGGGGGAATTAAGCACCACAGTGGTCCGTGGTCCATTTCTGTCTCGCAAATTATGCTCTCTGCTTGACTCTTCCTGTTCTGGCCGCTGTCCCTCCATCTCTGTAATTTCTCCCATAATGTGTTTTCTTCACCCCTTTTTCTTTCCCTCTGCACATGCCCCTATTTGTCTTTCCGTCCTGTATTTTTCCTCCTACACGATGGCCACATCTTATCAACCCCCCCCGACCATCCTCTTCTCTGTCCCGCTGTCTCTCCCTTTCAAATATTCAATATCCGTTTCTCCTCCTCACTTTCTTCTTGCCTCTGATCTCCTCTTTCCTTCTTCTCCTTCTTTTCCATCTTCTCTAACCAATGGCTGACACATCACCTCCTGTGGATAGACCCTAATTACAGTGTCCACTTTGTATGTGTGACTCTTGACCCTCATCACTCCAGTGTGGCATATGATCATCAGAGGAAGGGGAAGTACATAATGATTGCAGAGGAGAAGGTTGCTTCCACACCTTCATTTCATTTGGTTTGGGCCAAATTTGATGCACTGTTGTTTCAGCTCTGATCCGGTTCACTGACTTCTCACAGACAAACCAAGGAGGGTGAACATTGATCGGACAGTTTTGGCAACTATCATCCTTTATTCATCTTTTTTTTTTACCTTAGAGGATTAATGACCGGGTGAGTTTGATTTCCTGTTTACATCTGGGTAATTACATGGTAAGGAAGTTTGTTGAAGAGGGGCAGGGGACAGAGAGAAATCATGTAGAGCAATAAATTGTGTCTGACCATATAGCCTAGAGTTTATTGTGAGCTTTGTTAGAGTGTCAATTGTTTACTGGTCAAAACACTCACACAGTGATGAGTGATTTTGGGACTGTTTTCTGCTGACTAAGTGTCTTTTTTCACTTTGAAGTCTAGCCAGCCTGAGTTTGGTTAGTTGGTACTGTCATCATCTTTGGAGAGGAGCTTTAGCATAGATGTCATCGTAGATGTTTTCCCCAGTGCTGAGGATGGTCTGCTTTCGCAGTGGTCTCGAGTGTGTTTCCAGCTGCTCATAGCTGCTGTGCTGCTGTGGACTGAGCTGCGTCTGGCCACATGAGTGATTTCTGCAGACGTGGAAGAAGTTGTGCACACTGTACACATGAAGGTATTGCTGTGTAAGTTTCCTTCATGAGCTCCATCGTTAAGAATGTCAACAAATCTCAATGCAAGCATGATTAAAGAACTTAAAGAAGAAACTAAAACAAAAGTGCACACTTAACAAATTAATTAATATAGACTAAAGACTACATTACCCAGGTCTTTCAGTTGTCATTTTTTATATTTGGGCTTTTTATTTATATTTTTATATATTTCTGTATATTGATATGTGCTATGTCTGCATTCAGTTAATAACACAAGGTTAAACTGATATACAGTTTTTGCACTGCTCTTTTTTCATCACATGCTGTGTAATTGTATACGCTAATTCATATTTCCGCTGTAACATTATATTGGGTCATTCAAATAAGGGTTCCCTTTCCTTCTTTTAGCCTCTCATTGGTTATTAGAGGGAGTGAGAGTCATGTGTTCACCCTTGACTGATTATTTTACAGTGAAATGTCTTTTTCACCATTTTACAGAGCATTAATACTTTATTGAGTGCTGCATAAAGTGTTCATCAGATCATGAGCCTATGGTTAAAGGTTACATGTGTTATTAGACAACAACTCAACCACATTATGAACAATGTGTAGACATGTTAGGTGTGAAAGCAGAGAAGGTTATGATGGCTGACACAGTGGGTTTCCCATCGGAGGCTTGAAGAGACCCAATGGATTTTTGAAATTTAAATGTAACTGATGTATGCATGATACTGATCGGTTATTTGGAGTCTGACAATTCGAATGTGTGCAATACAGTTGAGCTGTTATGAGTTGCCGCCCCAAGTGAATATGTTCAAGAATCTAGGGGTCTTTTTCATTCGGGCGTTGTACCGTCATGGTGAAAAGTAAGCTAAGCTCAGGGGTGAAGTTCTTGATTTGCCAGTAAATATACGTTCCAACTCCCACCCATGGTCATGACCTCTGGGTAATGAACAAAAGAATGAGACGGCGGATACAAGCAGCTCAAATGAGTTTCCTTCACAGGGTGTCTGGGCTCACCCTTAGGGAGAGGGAGAGGAGATCAGACATCTGAAAGGAGCTTCAAGTAGAACTGCTCCTTCCTCCTTGTTGAAAGGAGTCTATTGAGGTGTTTTCGGGCATCTAATTACGATTCTTCCCTGTGGAGGGATTCCAGGCATGTCCAACTGGGAGGAGAACCCAGCACAGATGCAGATGGTATTATACGTATATTTTATCGGTTCCGGGGGCACCTTGGAGTCCCCCAGAGGAGCTGGAAGATGACTGTGCTGTTTTATTTAGCCTGCTACCATCACGACTCAGACCTGGATGAACATCAAGAAAAGGATGATAGATGGATGGATGAACCCCATGGCTAAGTGTTTAGATTCATAACACATGTCAATCAAGCAAAGAGCCCCAAAACATAGCACTCCTTTTAGATGATTTTTCTGACAATTTCACTTTTGTTATTCAGGCAGAGTGACTGGAACAAGGCAAAAGTCCCCAGCCAGAATTGAACCAGGAAAAACACATTTTATACAAATAAAAACATTTTCCTCATCACATACTTTCTCCTGACAGTTGTCATGTACTGATGGCTGCTTTATTTTGGCTTGTCCCTCATAGTCTCATCATACACTTCCTTGTCCGCCAGAGGCTGTGACGAGCCTAGTTTATATCCCTGTCAAATACTTCAAGTCAAGTGAACTTCACAGTGTGTGCTGTGGTGTGTTCACCCTTTCCACTTCCAAATAAAATACATACAGTTTTCAATATATTGTAGCCTCCCTCAGTAAGACGACCAGGCGCCATTTATGACCAGATGAAGCCCTACACTGCTCTACCCAAAAAGGTAAAATAACCCTGCCTTAATCCAAACAAGTAAGTACCTTCCTCCATCTCTGATACTTTCATCCCACCCAAAAAATATTTTATATGCCAAGTATCTGAGTACATATAATACATCTTTCTTTCAAAGAAATAAACACTGGCTTAAACCAAGGCCAGTTGAGAGACAAACGGTATGTGTGTCAGCACAGCAGGTGAAGAATTCACAGGATATGTACAGGATATGAAGCTTCCACTGGAAAGCTCTTTCAGACTATAAGCTGGCCTGAACCTGAGAGATATTTGGCTTTCAATTTTGGAGTCAAATGCAAAGCACCAACAGTTATTTTCATGATCAATCTGCTTATTACATTCTTGATTCATCAATTCATTGATTGTTTTGTCTGTAAAACTTCATAAAATAGTGAAAAATCCCTGTTAGAATTTCCCGCAGATACAGGGGATGTTTTCAAATCCAAAACCCAACAATATTTAGTTTATCATCATAAATGACAAAGAAAAGTAACAGAAGTTCACATTTGAGAAGCTTGAAGCAGTGAATATTTGTAATCTTTGCTTGAAAAATGACTAAAACCATTAATCTATTGACTGCATCTTTGATAAATCAACTAATCGCTGCAACTCTAATGCAAATACAAGTCAACTCTCAGCACTCTGTCATTTTTATTAATGTTTCTTGTCCTTAACATCAGAATCAGGTTTATTGCCTGAATGTCATCTTAACACCTTGTCAAATACAAATTCAAGAAGAACAAGTTGAATTCTGCATTGACAGCACAATAACAACTATTTAGAGATCAGTTCCAGGCTTGAAGCTATTGCGCTCTCCAACATATTTCAAACTGCATCCCTCCAGCATAGACCTGTGTCAGACAGTGTTACTGGCAATGCAAGTCGAGGCAACTCAGCACTGTGACTTTGTTGAGGGACTCCACTGCAGGAGGCGGTGTTGAATGAAGAATGTAGATTGCGGCGAGCAACGCTTGGGTGTAGGACCCAAGGACTGAACGATTTCTATTCCTCATAGGCCATAGGGAGGGCTGTTATGTATGGTGGACGTATTTTGGCTTTCATTGTTGTATTTGAATGGATTCACAGAGAGATTGGAAGCCTTGAAAGCCCCTCAGAAAAAATGCTTTTAGCGCCTCGCAGGTTTTGGTGTTCTGAGGGAAACGGCTGCATCGATTTAACCAGACCCGAATGACGGTCCCAGTGGTCCGCCCTTCTACCGCTGCTTTCATCTGCATTTTCCCTCTCCGGCTGCATCTGCATGCTTTCCGAGTGAAATTAGCCCAATGTGACAACTGATGTGCCACTGGGACCCCGCTGATAGCTGCCAACCACCTCACCTAGAAGCAAACTGCCGAGGCAGGAAGCAGCAGGCTTCCTTCCCAGCAGATAAAAACACAAACATGAATTGTTATTATTATTATCCTATCTTTTGTCTCTCAAATCGTCCCCAACTATTCAACCACCTTCCCTCATGGGTTGTCAATAGAGGAGCCAAGAGCCTGCAAATCTGTCTGTTTATATACATCACATCAAGAGCAAATATTAATGCTCAATTTCCTAGCAGTGGGCCATCCTATAATGCATTTATCCTCTGCAAATAGCAATGTCACGCTAACTCCAGGGAGAGGCGTCAGCTGAAATGTTATGAATAACTTGATCAAATTACACAGTCGGAGCAAGAGGGGAATAATAAGGCTGGTGCTGTGGGTCTTGGCAGCCCTAAAGGGCCCAGCCAGGTTAAGGCACCCAGCCAGACACCATGCCTGGAACTAAATGAAGCTGTTAGGAAATGCTACAGGTCGTTCAGAGGCGCACACTGGGCTCCCTCGGGGCCCGCCATCTGCTGACACATGAAATACCAAGACAAAAAAAAAGGGTACTTTTATACTTTTTAAGAGAAGTTGGACTTTGTGGTCCAGTCACCTTTTCCCTGAGAACAAAACTTTAACAAGGGGGTAAAAGTATTTATAGCCGTTTTTTTTTTGTTTTGTTTTTTTTTTGTTCTTGCAGTATGCCAATTCTTTCCTTTAAGGCCACCTGCTCAAATATATGTTTTGCTTAGTGTTACTGCATGTGGATGGTCGAGCTTCACTGTGCAGAGTGATCAAACACTGGAGGTCTGTGTCACATTCACCTGCTGAAGGAGAAAACTCTCTGTGATCTCTGTGCTCACGTCAACATATAAAATCAAAATTGATGTCTAGGTGTATCTCTAAGTGCTTATGTCACCATACATACACCGTTATGCCATTATCTGCCCAACAGGGTACTAACAAGTTGAGTTTCTTATTTCTTGATAAACGCTAAAAAGTTGTTGATGACTCATCCTACACTCAGGGGCGCTATATTATTATTGCATCGAATAAAATGCTAAAATTCTCTCTTGTGACACCACCGTCATAGTGCTTCCTGTTTGATACAGTCTGCTGCATGCATCTACAGCCAGCCCTCCCTGATTACTGTACAAAAGCAGAACTTTATAACTGGATCATATTTTATACAGAATCTATTTGCTAATTTTCCCTCTGATGTCCTCCAGCTGCTCATCTTCAACTCTGTGTGATTTAGAGAGGTTCCTGATGGTCAGATAGCTTTAGCCTAATGACTTGGTAAAGTAGCGAACTGCAAATTAACGGTTGCTATCTGAAAGCAGTCAACAGAAGGTGATTTACAGACTGTCCTAAAGGAAAGATTGCTAAGTAGCAAACCGCTAACTGTCAGTAGATCGGTCAGCCATGCAGCCAACCTAAATGATTCAGCCCCGGGATGCCAGGAGCCAAATCTGGTAAGAAAAACTGCCTTGGTAGACTACTGTATTCCCTGCCAAACTGGCCACCACTGGTTTCAGAGGTTGTGTTGGTTTCACACCTATCCATGTTCACTGGAAGGTAGATGCTGAAACTAGATGGCACCAACTGCAGAGCATAGCAGCAAGAGTGTAATGCACATTCAGCTCTATTGGCTACTGTAAACCTCAATTTATTTCCATGAATAGTCCGTCCCTGCCTGTTCTTACAGGAAACATGTAAATATGCAAAGGCAAATACCACTTTGCTTTCCGGTTCATGAGAACTTTAAGTCTAAGTGGTTAAATGAGAATGGGTGATGTTCAGGTGTCCACATACTATATATAACATACATGCATATTTTCTTTTACTTTTATAATCTTGAATTCATTCAAAATATCAGAATATAAAATGAATACATATAATAATGTAATGATATATCATATTTAAAAAATAGATTATATTACACTGTATTATAATAGGCCCAATGCAATGCATTTTGGATATAAAGTCGAGAAGAAACAATAAATAAGTTTCAAATATAATCTGACCTTTTATTTTGATAAAGCCACATTTCAGTCATATGAAACCACAAAGACGTCCAGAGGACAGGCTTAATAAAGTAATGTGTTTTTTTTTTTGTTGTTGTTGTTGTTTTTATTTCAAATGAAAAATGGAGGGAAGCTGCACTGAGTCATTATGTTTCAGCAAAATAGTTCCCTGAAACTTTTTTTTTTCCCTCTCCTCACACTAATTCAATTATAAATCCAATATCTTTTCTCCCTATGCCAAATGTCAAGCTGTGCCTGAGTTATTCCTGACTACGTGCAGAATCAGTTGGTTTTGGCCAGAAAAATGTGAACTGAGGCATGCTGGGATACGCTGGCCCAGATGTGTTTCTGCATGCAGATTGATAAAGAGATTAGCCACCCCCTACGTTTGACCTAAAACAAGGTCATTTGGGGCAGATACTGTACATAAATGTCTATCATTATCATCGGCACGTGTTCTCTCAGACTGTGACATCCCGCACTGATTATGAAGACTTCTTCCAAAATACAAGCAAAAGTGTTTACTTGCCTGAAATGAGCGCTGACAAAAGCAATTTTTAGAGTAGAAAATCAAAAGATGATTTTCAAAAAGCGTTTCCAAGCATGCTGGCTGTGTATAAAAGGAATGCTTTGTGTTGAAGCAGATCCAAAGTCTGTTAAACGGGCTTTAAAGGGGAGTGGTCAGTGAACTCGGTTGTCAAAGACCAATTTAATTTCCTCTGAGTCATCACTGGACAATTGTGCGGCGCTGCCCATCACACCATCTTATTAATCATCAGACATTTGCAGAGGATTTCAGTAATTGTCTGGGTGATACCTCACTAATCTCATTTATACAGCATATGGCAGATGACGTGATGCTGGGAATTTTGTCTGATGTGACTTTGTGATTTCAGCATTTATTTATTTGACTTTACAAATGGAATAAATGAATAAATATGCATGGTATTGCTATAAATTTAAATAAGTGGTCTGTCAGTCAGTCAGTGGTTTACCACTTTGGTCCAGAATGAAATATCTCAGCAACTATTTGATGAATTGCAATGAAATTTGGTGCAGTTATCAGTCGTTCCCAGAGGATGTATCCGACTGAATTTGGTGATCCTCTTAATTTTCCTATAGCGCCACCATGAGGTTCACATTCATGGTTTTGAGTGAAACTTGTTGGATGGATTGCCATGACATGAAGACATGTTCAATTGTAATAACTTTGGTGATACCTTAACGATCATCTACAGTACTATTTAATTTGCCCAGTACTTCGACTAAATGCCTGTAAACCTCATGACATTTCCATCTGCAATTTCCCTTTGTGTTTTCACTACCAACTAAACTACATGTAAAACAAAACAGGAAAATGAGTCTCAGTGTTGTAGTACTTGTCAGTCAAGACCACTATTTGTTAATGTCATTTCTGTGATTGGATGTAAAACTCCCTGCTTCAAATTCAACCAATAACTAGACTCATTTATTTTGTTATGTGCATGTTAATTAATTATTGTTTCTGTGAATGGCTGTCACCCCTATTCAAGCCGCTTTTTCACCAAGAAAGTGAATGTGGGAGACAGAAGAAGCAGCTGTGGATGTCTGGTGGGAGGCATCAACCAAATCTTCTGAGGCAAAATCAGATGACAAATCTTAAAATCCCAAACCGCAAAGAGTTCATGCCTTCATGCAAGACAGCATCCAAAGTAAAACACACAACAGTATGTAAACTCAGTGCAGTGCAACGCTTACAGAGACGGCTTCATCCAGAGAGACTTGGCAAATATTACCTACATGTTACGCTATATACTGTCTGGTTTTGGTCTTGGTTCAGGTGATCTTGACTAGAACACTGATTAGTTTAGCAGTATAGATATGTATTTAACACTTAACCAAAACAAAAGCACCTACAACCTAACATGGTCTAAAGAAATAAACCAAATCTCCATCCCTACATGATATGCCGGGCATTTAGTTTAGTCTACTCTCTAGTCCACTGAGAGTCCTGTAATTAGCAGCTCTGCTTCCAGGTCAATGTATCTTTATTTCCGTATTGACAAGATGTCCTTCCAGCAGCAGCAGCACCCTCAGAACTGATTCCTCAAGATTAAAACATAAAATTAAACAAAAGACAAAAGTGTGTGACTGCAGAGAGGATAACTAAATGTGGACTAGAAACTGAAGCTCATGTACTGAACTAATGAAACAAACAAAAGCTACAGCCCTCACTGATCTGTTTGCTGCATTAGTGTGCATGTATGTGATTGTAATGTGCATACAGTCAACAGGTCAACAAACTAAGTGAGGAGCGAATGAACTGTTAAGTGTAAAATCTAAAGAAAAGAGTGCAGGGGTGTTAGCGACATTTAAATGTGTGTCAGTGGGTGCGATTGTCACGTTGCCCTTTTCTGACTTCACTTACTTCACACGCTCATTTTTGCCACTTAAAAGGACATTGCATCGATTTACATTAACTCCCCGGAGATTTACCTGAACCTTAACCACAACCACTACATGCCTAACCACAATCCATCTGCTAACCTTATCCAAATACCAAACCGTAACCCTGAAACTTAATGGTTCACCTTGTGGGGACCTGATTGTCTCCACATTGTCATTAAAATAAGCACATGGAGGCCAAAAGAAAATATTACTTCAAGTTTATTGAAGTATTTATTTAAATTTAAATCATGGAGTGGCATTGAAGATGAATGTCACTTTGGATCAGTTTCATGATATATTAAAATAGTGTTCTGCTGAGTAGCTTATGTACAATTTATTTGTCCTCATTATTTTTAATAAACATCTTGTTGCATTATTAAATATCAATTCCTACATTGTCCTGATGTAGTGTCTTTCTGTCTTATTTGTTTCCAGTTTTATTGTTTTAATCAAATTTAATCTAAGATTTTTTAATAACACAAGCTCAAGTGCAACCCTGATCCTAACCTCTTGACCTTTCCGCTCAGCCAGTAGCGCGCTGACGGGTTAATTACCTGTGTGTGAGGAACAGAAAAGACGAATGAAGGAGTCACATAAAGACTTCCTTCCCATCCCCATTGTTTAAGACTCTGCCGCTCTGATTGGGTCCTGCTCCCCTATTGTTATTCATGAGCTGTCACGGCGTGTGTGAGGCTTCTTTATTGCTACTCTGCCATTCTGGCCGCAATGACTCTGTGATGAGGCTCTTAAGCCTGTAGTCAAGTTCAAAGAGTAATGTGTTATTTCAATGGAGTGAAATGGTTTCTCATCGTCGGGCCTTTTCTCTTCCCAATAATGCCTGGACGGCGAGCTGCCGCGCTGCTGGGCACGTGCGCTTCACAGAATCACGACGAAGTGAAACACATGATTACACACACAGCGACACACACACAGGGTGCATACAGGCTGACATCATCACAGATGCTTTGTTGATGTGTCATATCTGTGCCAGCAGCCTGCAGTGGATGTACACAGCAGTAACGCTCCTCACATGGAACAAATTTTAGTGATGAAATGTATCAGTCAATGTGGATTTCTCCTTTTTAACCGCTACAACCTGTTGCGCTATACATATTAGACAGAGTCAAGGCACGGTCACACCTAAGAGGGCTGATAACTGACAGCTTCAATTAAAATGTATTGATCTCATCTGTCAAAAATCAGCTTCTATAAAGAGAAATACAAAAATATTTCCTGTTCTTTACAACTAATCTGACATAAATTGGAATAATTGTTAGCATATGGAATTAATTTTGGCTATCGAATCAAGCTGGAAAGAAAACAGATGGCAACTATAATTGCATTTGCATCAAGTTCGTAATCACTGTATTAACTTTTGCCTTTTAGTTTGCAATTCTCTGTTACTCTTCAAGCATAGTGCTGCCATCAGGCCTCCTGACAGAACCCCACTGCCTCCACTTTGTCTCTAACTTTATCGTGTCTTACCCCTAAATTCCACCGGGCATGGCTGCGACAAATTCTGGTTGCATCGCGGCCCATCAGAGTTGATGACGCCTATTTCAAACAGTTTTTGGCACGACAGAGGCAGGACTGCCAAAATGGCGACGACCAATCCCTCCACCATTTCAGTTTCACAACGGCTCTTTAGAAACCTATTAGTGACATCACAGGTACTATGTTTTATGTTTTATACTGTCAATGATTCTCGACAATGTTTGTGAGTCCACCACAAGCGCAGCACATTTCAAAAGTTTCCCAGAATCCACTCTGCTCCGTTCTGCTCTGGAGAATACACGACTTTTTGACTGCGCAGCTTACTGTCTCACGGTAGAAGCGCATGAACTAAGGAAAGGTGACGGAATCTGAGCAAATTCTGGCGAGCAAATGCTTAGTTTCTAAAACACGGGCATGAAGCCGCATGGAGAACGGACTAAAACAGCATTATGGCTGCTACGCCACACAGCTTTGCAGGGTAGAGAGTCTCTGCTTGAAGGAATTCATGTTATTGCATTTGGCTATACACTATACAGCTTCATCCCAGCTGCCTATTAAAGGAACAGTTCTTCCAAAATTCAGTATACCCTTGATCAAAACATCCATCGAAACTTCAAAAATGAATTCCTTCAGCATAATTCACGTCTTTGTTGTTTTGTTCACCTGTTGAGCTGCTTATGTTCACTTTCAGTCACAACTGAATGGATCACATGTATAAAATGATTGATGACCTTGTTAGCAACAAAGCATTGTTTAGAACATTTACATTTACATTTACATTTAGTCATTTAGCAGACACTTCTAACCTACTTACAGAAAAGGGAACAATACTGGGATGGAGAGTAGAGTAGTGGATGGTAAATGGACTGTACTTATGTAGCGTCTTTCTAGTCTTCTGCCCACTCAAAGCTCTTTTTACACTACATATCTCATTTACCCATTCATACACTGATGGCACTGGCTGCCATGCAAGGTGCCAACTGCTCATCAGTTTTGGGTGCTAACCATTCATACACATTCACACACCGATGGCGCAGCCTTGAGGAGCAAATTGGAGTTCAGTATCTTGCCCAAGGGCACTTCGACGTGCAGACTGGAGGAGCCGGGGATTCGAACCGCCGATCATCTGATTAGTGGACGACCCGCTCTACCTCCGCCCAGCTTCCATATCATGTTGGCAAAATTAAGAGGAACGGGAAAAATCAAGCAAACTCAACTGCAGTCAGCTGTCTTTCACGTGAAAATGACATTAAAGCATAGAATCACTCATTGTTAGCTCAGACTGTTTGACAGTTTTGACCTTTAATTTTTCTGAATGCACATGTGAAATGCCTTGTGAGAGCAGCTTCACTGTCAACAGACTGACAGATGGCCTTTCACCTTTGTTATGCTACAGAATCATCAGGACCATGACCAGCAGAGGAGTGACAGTGTTTCCTCCCTGAGCATCCAATCTGTCCGAGTATAAATAATGCTGAAATCAGACAGCAGGAAAAAAAAAAAAAAATGCAGCGAGGCAGAAAGTCGAAAGAAAGAAAGGAAAGCATGTCTATGAAATCGCATAATTGCGCTGCAGGGGATTTTAATCAATTAGAACCGCGGAGCTAATTAAAGGCGGCATTGTGTTTACTGACTCAGAGCGGTGAGCTCAGGGGGGAACAAACACAACAAACACACACACACACACACACTTCCTGTTGACTCAAATGTCCTCAGCACAGACTGAACCATGTATTTGTACATCATGGGTTCATTTCTGAATCATAGCGTTTTATCATTTCAGCCCCCGTGTTTCCATTAGAGCTCGCATCCAAAGCTGTTAATACGGTTAAAAACATATCAGTCAGGCGAGTGTGAGCACACACACAAACACACACACACACACACACACACAACTATACCTGCCTGGCCATGGGCTCATTCATAAACACAAAGCCCAGTCACGCTTTATCTGTCAGTGTTGAGCTAAGAGAGTTGACCCTCTCGAGCAGCCGGGCGCTGGATGTCTAATGGTGTTTGACAGTGTCCAAATGGACTCCCATACAGTTCAGAGAAGGTCATTTACATCATTTAGTGCTACTGATGAGATGAATAATAAATGAATTAGTGTCCTGATGGGAGCAGGGGGGGAAAAAAAGAGTTGATTGAGACAGGAAGCTCTGCCTTTGGCTGTGAATTAAAGCGGCGCAAACAGGTGCTGTGTTTACCGCACGAGCTCACTGAGGGGCCTCTCTCCAGCTGTAACATTTTCCTGACATCCTCCACAGAGAAGGTAATTTCATTACCCAGCATCCAAACTCTACATGCTTGACTAGTCGAGGAGAGAAAGGAAATCAATAGACACCATTACCATGGTTCTCAGTTGAGGCGTAATGGATACGTGCGCAGCCGCTTTGTGTGCATTTTTGTCAACGTGTGTGTGTGTGTGTGTGTGTTGCAGTGTAAAACAAACCTCATTTACTGTTGACTAATGAAGATTTAAGAACCCACTGTTTGTCTTTTTCTGAGCAGCTGTCAGGGTGTCGATTACGTCTTCACATCGCGGAGGAGTCCTCGCCGGAGTACGACGGGCGTCGTCTTCACGCTTTGTCTCCTCCGACCGCGACCCCTTGACCCCGCAGGTTGACAGGAGAGAGGAGGAGGTGTCGAGGGAGGAAGCAGAGGAGTCAGACGAGTCACCGGTGTGAATCGCACCGCGTCAGGACACCAGACTCCTCCATCTGCTATCAGAACAACGCCTGTCTGCTTGGTAATTAAAATTAATTACCAAAAATTAACTGCAGGCCTGCTTTCTCTCTGTAAACCCGTCACAGCCTCCTCACACACACGCAGAGATAAAACAAATCAGCACACACACACAAAACATCCAAATAATGTTCTGTTGGCAGATCTCAGAGAGCTCTTGAGTTTTGACACTGTCCTTGATAGACATCATGTCTGCTCCCTCAGTTGTTATCCGTACGGCTCATCATCACAGGCGCTTGGTGCCGCCGTTGTTTTTGTTTAACAGGCTTATCTGGCTCCTGCTCAGTCGCCGACGAATTTGTCTTTTAATTTTGAGAAGCCATCACTTTGCATCTCTCATTTCAGAGACAGTGGGAGACTGTCTTTGCCTCTCCTGATGCCAGCAGCCTGTATTCATGCCCCACTGTGATGTATGGATTAGCAAAAGCCATCATGACAGTCAGCGGCACGACCGAGGGAGCAAACATCCTCGTGTATCTCGCTCACCGCACGCTGGCTGTGTGTAAAAATAACAAAACAATCTCCATAAAGTTATGCCAATAGGTATAAATAATTGAGTTATCTTCAGGGACTTCAGTGACATTATTTTAGCAAAGTCATAAAGAGGAGAATCTTTTTTTTTATGACGACACTGGTGTTTTTATTTTTACAATCAGTGCTGATAAGTCTTTAGTCCATCACTAAGATCTGGATCTGAGGACAAAGTGTAGTCCAGCAGGTTAATCAAAATGAGCAGCAGACACCTGATGATTCCAAACCAATCATGTGAGAAAGAAAGAAAGAAAGAAAGAAAGAAAGAAAGAATGGTAAACACATTTAAAATGTTTGTTTCTGTTGTCCACCGCGTTGTAAGACTGAAAGTATGAAGTATTTTCATAATTTATTAATTAAATGAAATAAATAAATAATCATTTTTAATTTAATTTCATATTCTATCAGACTTTTGAATGTATAATGTGTCGGAAAATAAAAACAAATGTGAATTGCACATTCCCAGATCCAAGGTGACATTCAGAATCAAGAGGGATTCAATTTAAATGCACAACAAAGCAAAGCAAAGTGTCTTTTGAGCTGTGTGGCATTTTTACTTCATAAATCACTTGAAACAATAAATAAATTATTAAAATTGACTATACACAGCCCATAACTCCAGTAAATACAAAAAGTAGCTCAATGAAGTAGCTCAGTAAAATTATGTCCTTTGACAATAAACAATGAAATGTGCTTTAACATTCACGTTTCTTTTAACCTTCGAATAAGTGGATTAGATAATATAGTTTAGTTTATAGTTAGTTTATAAAATGGTTTAATTTTCTTGCTGCTAGCCTTTGTTGCACTCATGTACACGTCACCACATCCCTCAACCTTAATATTCCAGGTCATTTAGTGACAGGACAATGCTGGCAATATTCTGTACTTAAGACACTTTCAAACTTCCCTGCTCTGCTGCTTCTTACTGATGCTGTAAATCTTTGAAGACTGCTAACAAATACAAAGTTTCTTTTTTGTATTAATTGAGGACTATTTTCAGCTTAATACATATTTGGTGTTGTAGTGCATTTTTATAGCAGCAGCACAGTATATAATACAGTGTGTGTGTTCATTAACTTTACATTTTTGGGTACAAATGAAACAATGGAGATACAGTGTGTTAATCTGTAAGTTTTAGAGGCGCTTGTAGCCTGTTTGTATTTTTTATTTTGAACCTTTAGACAGCAAGCATTAACTCCATTCCAGTGAAGTGAAGCCAGTGTGGAAGTGCCAGAAACTGCAGTTCCTCAAACGTCCACTTGAGACTGGCTACAGAAAAAGTCAATCTCCATAAGCCCCCATGTTCAAATGTCCAACTTCACAGCAGAAATAAACATGTTTACAGCCTGGTTCAAAACAATTTACCCGTTCATGACAGCTATTTAACTCACTCACTCAAATTACATTAAAACTTAAAGTTATGCATAACTAACAGCGTGGCTGCTTTGATTGACTTCATTCAGCCCAACTCAGCTCCACCCACGATCCACGTCTTTATCCATTTTTGGATTAGTGGAGAAGCGGCCAAGATGGCGGCAGCCAAAGCCCTCCCACACCTTGAACCACAGAAACTTGTGGGTGACATCATCAAAACAACGTCCATGTTTTATACTGTCTATGAGACAGAGGTCGGCCAGCTATTTCCACCTGACTCAAATGACCTGGCACATGGAGTAATATTAATCTTCTCTTCTAGCACTCAGCAAGAAAGAAAATTAGTATCTTTTTTGTAATATGACAAACTATCTCTTTAACAAAGTAAACGACAGTGTGAAACACCATATTTCACAGTGTAGGAGACTTTTAGTCTGTCACTTTGTGTTGTGAGAATACAGGTTACACACACTGATATCAGTAACACAACAGCCTGTCATGACAGTTAAACTGTGACCCGTGGACGACAGTCCATAATGAAGATGATGTTTGAGACAAAAAGGAAAATATACTCAAATTTTACACAATAAAAGATCTGCTTTTCGTCCCAGTACAAATATGAGTTATGTGTGGCAATGCAACAAATTAATTTAACTGCTAATTAGTTCATAGTGCGACACGCTGCCATCAACTGAATGAGTTGTTGTGAACTAATTCAACTAAATCACAGTAATAAGATCATTTGCATTTATTAGCCAAAAGCATATGTATCATTACTTTATCACTTAATTAGAATGACAGTCAACAATCATGAGCACTGGCAATAATTATAACAGTTATTTATGAAAGTTAATTATCGTCTATGTCATTAACAGTGTTACAACGTGTTTAACATTAAATCAAATCAAAGTTAAGGGGAAAACTATGAATGTAACGTTGGTTAAGTGTTTGGGAGACGCAGTCTATGGTGAAGAATGACTTTATAAGGGTTAAGATATACGACCGAGCCATTTTCCAGACTTCTCTAAGAAATTTATTAGGGGAAATTTGAAAAGCTCCGGTCCAGCACTTCATCTTGGCAAGCAGTTTTCCCTATGAATCAGCAGAGATGACATCAAATAAATCCACTTAGACAGCAATCTGTGTGGTGACCGCTGGGTCTTGTGCTGCTGCGGTGATTCAGATGTTGGCAGATTTGTTTAAAAAAATAAAATAAAAAAAAAAGGTGAAACATTCATCGCATTATTTAGAGGAAGGCTGACAGCGGGTACGAAGCAGAGCATCTGTTGTTTTGTCAATTAAAGTGTATGTATGGAAAGATGTGGGTGGACAAGAGGCCCAACAGGGACATACAGAAAAGTATGAGACATCCTGAATGAAGAAAGTCCAAAGAAAGGGAAAGTATGTCTACCGTAATATGTACTTTAATATTTCACTGTGTTCACTGAGGTCGAGAACAGATAGTAGACTTTGTTACCTGGGTTACGTGTTTGAAAGATGATATCGTGAATTTATATGAACAAATTAGCACCAATAAAGCACATTAAAACATGACATTTGATTTTTTTATGGCTGGTTGAAATCCAACATGGACTACAGTATGGAGCACGGAGTGGTAGCTGAAGAGGTGCCAATTCACCTCCTAAGCACTGCCTTGGGGCCTTTAAGCAAGGTACCAATACCCTAACTGCTCCTGAGGTGCCTCTACGTGGCTAACCATCAATCCACCATCTCGCCATAGTGAAAATGGAGAAAAAGTTTCCCCTTAAGAGGAAAATGTGTTTGAAAGAAACAATTTTCATGCCAGTAAAAGAATGTTTACTTCAATTTGTTGGGTGACTTTGTGGAATGAACTTGATGTGGAACTCAGGCAGAGTAAAAATATCTGATAGTTTAAGAAGAGGTAGAAAAAAATCATTTCATCAGAGGTACAAGGACGAGGAAGAGGTTTGCTTGTTGTGTCAGGAATGTGATGCTCACTGGTGATGATGTTGTATTGTTCGGTTTATTTACTGTGAGTGTTGGGACATGTCACATGGGCACCTACACAGTGATTATGTATGAATAAAGAGGATGAACATAGAGGTAATTAAGATAAACTCACAGTAATTACATATTCTTTCCCAATGAACAACACCCAATGTCAAACATTTAAACATATTTTTTTTAAAGATAATAGAAGCATTTATGAGTTGTATTCATGTGGCCATGGAGTGCAAGCCCACAGAAGAAACATGTATTACAACGTAAACTGAGAAACCTTTTAGCTGCGTGTCCCTGTGCTGTTCACAGGGACTCAAGGCTGCTGGCAGGTTCGCCCAGCAGTCTAAATCAATACAACAGGTTCTTTGAGCATCACACACACACACATACACACACACACACACACCTGCAGTTAAAGGATAACCTTGAGACAGACCTCACAATGGTGGTGAATGAATGGAAAGTGTGAGAAAAAGAAAGTGTCTGAGAGAGAGAGAGAGAAGAGAGAGAGAGAGAATGAGGAAGACACAAGGGAGTAGGAGAAAGAAATGGCTTTCCCTCCTGTCCGACTGCTCTCCAGGCTGCAGAGTTCTTTACAGAACAGCTGGTCGATTGTGACTATGGAGAATCCTGCAGATCCTAATGAAGCAGAGGAGGAGCTGACTAGTGGAGTGCAGAAAACCAGACGAAGAGTCTACAGCCACGCTCCAGGCTCTCTGATGCTCGCAATTAAATTGCTAACATGCTGGAGTGAAGCAGGTGTGTCTGCAACATTCCTCATCATTTCTAAACACAAAGTAAAGCCTTTTATTTCACATTCAAGTTTTGGCCAAGGACTAAAAGTCCATCACAGATTTATTCTGCTCTGGCTTGGTCATCCTCTTGGGTGTCTTAGCCTCTGCCTTGTCTGCAGAAACTGCTGAAGCTGGTTGCATTGTTCGCTTGCCCAGCTCCTCTCTTCATCATCATTCCCCACTGACTACCCCTCGCCCTGGGCCTGAAAACCTCCTCCTCCTCCCAGGGGGTCAAAGCTCTTTTGCTAACAGTGTAAATACAAACTGTCCCAGGTGCTTTGAACTCCCAGTCTGGGCAGCATGGGTTAATTGCATGGCTAGGTTAACCTAGTTCAACAGCAAGTAGCCTAATGCTTTCTGTCATTCAGGAAACTCTGTGAATCACAGAGGATTGAGGGGAAACTAGAAAACTGAGGGAACTATGGGTGAGCCTCATGGTAATCTGTGGTTCAACTCTGGCCTGTCAGACAGGTCCAAAATGTCCAGCACCTTCTCGACTGAGTACAAGTCCCGACCACACGTCCTCAGCTGTAGCCTCCTTCTGAGGAAGGCAAGCGCAGTAGGGAGACAAAGCCTGAGGAGTGAGAGTCAGGCCGGGGTGCTCCGAAACCAGACAGAACTCAGAAGGGCTGTGGAGGTTGAACAACATGGCAGGCAGGACAAATCTGGAGAGTCTCTCTCACTCTCAGAAGACATCTACTCTTAATAGTTCAGTGCTTGCAGGTCAGTCAAAGAAAAATGGGAGCTGATTCTAGTCTATTTAGACACATGGTGAACTTGAGGTGAGACCCACTGTACAGGTGGTCCTGGATTAAAGGGGATAAATGCTAGGGATAAAACTAGTGATAGCCATAGAGGGATCACACAATCAGGACTTATGGTATGTACTAACATTTTACCAAATTCAGTGACAAAGTTGGTGAAGCCTTGGCTGCTGTAGCTGTGGAGAGAAGGCAGTGAGAGGCATGAACCCGACATGTACCAAATTCAAATCAAACACTTCAGTGATGCAATTAACACAACTCTATCACTGAATTCATCAAACTGACCCAGAATCCATCCATTTTATGATGGACTGACTTTCATCGGGTTTCTACAAAGTGCGATTGTTAGCTTCAGGTCTTCAGCAGCACACATACTACAGAATTATAAGCCCTGTGATTGAAATGTATGCTGACATGCCCCTGGAAGTCGTAGTTCACTTCTGTCCTGAAGCTTTTATTTACACAAACTCTCATCAGAGAATAAGATCCTTTCTAACATAGTTGTTAACTATGAGAGTCTCATGTGCATTCAAGCCTTGAAGTGCTTCAGCTGTCTAATATTTTAATATTGTTTCTGAGAAAATGAACTCCGCTGGTTGCCAGAAGTAACCTCTCCCAGTTCATTATTCTATTAGCTGCTCCAGCTCATGAATATACACATGCCCACATACAAACAGAGGATATTTGCATAATTCCTGACAAGAAATTCAGAATAAAAAGTAAAACTCGATAGATTTATGGTAACAGATCACACTTGTAATGTAAAGAATATTTTGAAAACACACAAAAACACAACAGTTTTTTACATGAGTTTCGTCATGGGATTCAACATCTGAATAATACTGAACACATTTTGAAAGACAACAAGAACTTGTACTGGACTTATTAATTGTGCATTGCATTCTGATTCAGAAACATCCCTAATAGATGATATATATATATGAAGATCAGAAATAGAGAGATTTCCTGCATGCTGAAAGCGAGGGTTATGGTTGTCTATGAAGAGAGAGTCTTAATTGTTTCCTTGGAGACGGGCAGAAACTGCCCAAGAGTTCAGGCTCTGACATCCACGCTTTTCTCATTAACGGAGTACCTGACATTCTAAGAAGGAAAAAAAGAGAAAACAACGCTCTCCTGTGACTCTCTTTCACCTCTAAAACTGGTCGACACTCAGACAGACAGACAGAAACAGCTTCTTCATTATCCTCTTGTAATTCTTTGTTCGTCGACTGAGTCAACAGTATTAATCTCCCCACAGTAATATGGGTGTTATTTATGCCTGAGGCTTCCTCATCCAACCCCTATGCATCTGTTGATGCTCTATGTAAAACCTTTGACGCAGAAATACAGATGTAATTCTCAGCTGCAGCTTACCACCATTGCACCTTAGGTGAGACGTACAGCAGTTTTTACTATCCAGCTGGTTGTGATGGGAAGAAAATCATTCATCAGGTGTGTCTATATTCATATCTGAAAGGGCATCGTGACACTGGTTGCTGTGTAAAGTCCTCAGTATGTTTCAAATGAGTGAATGGCTGCATCAGTAGGGGAAATTAATGCATTAATGCATTTAATGCATGTTAATGCATGTTACTAACTAAACTTCTTCCCCGGAGTTTCTGTGCTCTCTCGTCCAGCAGGTTCTCATGGATCGTGGCTGCTGCTGTGGTCCTGCACGACGTCCACTACTTATATTATTACTGTCATTATTGTTACCATATCTCTGTGTACTCTGTATACTGTAATCATTTTATCATTCATTCTAATTGTACAATATGTCTCTGTTGATTTGTTCTGTACATGTGACATCTATTGCACGTCTGTCCGTCCTGGGAGAGGGATCCCTCCTCTGTGGCTCTTCCTGAGGTTTCTTCCACCTTTTTTTCCGTTAAAAGGGTTTTTGAGGGCAAGTTTTTCCTCACTCGAACCGAGGGTCTAAGGACAGAGGGTGTCACTCCCTGTACAGATTGTAAAGCCCTCTGAGGCAAAATGTGTTTTGTGAATTTGGGCTATACAAATAAAATTTGATTTGATTTGATTTGATTTGAAATAGGATTTTTAAAATCTATAATTTGTTTTATGGAAATAAATCACTTATAGCTGTTTCACAATGCATGTTGATATAATTTACTGTGCTTGAATACAACACAAATCCCCACCCCAAAACACTGCAACAGCATCAGAGATGAACGGGCCAACGTATTATGATCAAAGTCACCCTCAGCTCAGAATAAAACCTCTGCATGTCGAGTGGAAGTTCTTAAAAATCGATACGAGGCTTCGGAGACGTAGGATCAATGAATAACTATCACTCACTGGTGATTGGTTGCACTGATTGAACATAATTCCTGTAATACTGGAGATTATATGTTGCAGAATTGCGGTTCAGCTGCAGAGTCTGAAAGTGAGTTTTTTATTAAATAGTCTGTGTTTAGCCTGAATGTGTTTTAACAGCATTTCACCGACTCTGTTTAAATTTACTGCATTTGTTAAAGTAGCTGAAAGAGAGGAATCACAGGAGAGCCATAAAAAACAAAAACAAATATAGATGTATAAAGGCAAATAGCGAAATATAAAATAATATTTAGAAGCATTTTTTTACATTGATTTGTTTGTGTATATATATATATTATTACTTTTTCCTTAATTCAATGCAAATGAGTCCAAACGTTATACGTGATTATGTATGCACAGTGTTGGAGTCAAGACCAAATGAACCAAGGCCAACACATTGTATCAAGACCGAGACAAGACCAAGACTTTGGGGGGTTGAGACAAAGTTGAGACCAAGACTAGACAGTGTATATCAAACTTAGGTTGCGAAAACTCTTTGGGTGAAGGTTGGTACATTGAGTAACCTCATTCAGCGTCACCTTGAAGTATTTACGAACCGTTGTGTGTTCTTTCAGACGCTGTTTTGCAGATGAACCCTTTGTGATTTAGGAAACCAAATTTTATTCCAGAAGATTTTGCAAATAAATCAGAAAAAGAAAGTTGTTGTCTTGGCCGGCCTTGAACTAAAATCCACCTTGAAAAAATAAATCATTATGTTTTTATTACCTTAGATTTTGGCCTATATCTACATATGGAGTGGGTCCTCTTACACAGAGTCCGCCATCTTGTGCTGCCATTTTCGTTATAGTAGCCCAGAGAAGTTTAGAAGTTAAATGTCGACAACTGGATGATCACACTTATTATTTTGCACAAGAAAAGCCAAGGGAGCAGCAATCTTTGCATCAAAGAAGCTAAAGCATGTAGAATCAGTAGATTAGCTTCTTATCCTTATGTTGCTAAACTTAACTTGTATTAACAAACACACCAACACATTGCAGAACAAGTAACAATAACATCTGCTATGACCTGTAGTTTTACAGAATATCTAACTAAATACAATTTCTGTAATGTTGTAACGGTTTTGGGTTGAGTTGATTGCAAACTGTAATCTGCAATTTAACTAGATGGCAGTAAATCTTAAACACGCTGTACCTTTAAACTTATGTTAGCTCTGCTCAAGCTCTCTACTTTTAGCAACTTTCTCGCTAATACCACAGTTGTTTATACACTATTTATTTCAGTGATGTGAAAAGGCACAAAATAAACACACCATGAATATGAATATATATGAATACACACGACAAAGAGGTGTAAAACATGACATTTCTACCACTGGGCTGCATCTGAGAATTTATGTGGCTTCACAGGCGGACAATCCAACAATCACACCCAATAGGCAAGATTTAAACTGCTCCCAAACTGTTTATTCTTTACACAACTATATCCATCACTTTTCACATTTACAATGCAAGGCAACAAAATGATTGCCTTGGAGGAGAGACTGTCCGAAAGCATTTGCTGTTATCTCCATTTGTGTGATTCATCACATTGAGATTACAAAGACCAAAAGACCCAGAATTCTAATAGAGTTTGTGGAGGCAGTGGGATGCATGTACATGACATTTTGTTTGAAGCATGCTGACACCTTAATTGTCTAATGATAGTTTAACACTAAAACAAACACTCCTCCACCACGGCTGCACAATACTCTAAATTTGTTATTTTAACCACTGGAAGTGCTTCAAAATCTTAAAGATGTATGACATATGACTGACATATGTTGGCCCGGATTTCTGAATAATAGCTAAATCTTGTTAGGAAATATTATGGTATGCGCAGACAGAAAAGTGAAGAAAAGCTGGCAGTGGACACCTTTGTGTGTTTGTGCAGGAACTCAAACTCTGACTGATCTCAGAACCAGAAACTCCAGTTCTGACTCCCTTTTTCCTCTCATCCCTGAACATTTATGAAGTATATCCACATTTTAAACTTGCACAGACACGTCTTCCTGTCAGTTCATGCTGCTCTGGGCAAGTCTAAATGAACAGACCTGAGGATAATGAGTTTCCAGCTCCAAAAATGCTGTTGACCTGAAGAGACCCAAAAAGAGAAAGAACATCAACAGTGGCAGCCCGATGAAAAACCACTTAATGAGCAACCACGGTTGAAAAAGAGGTGACCACACCCATCAATACATAGAAAATCTGTTTGTAGGACAATTGGTGTGGCCTGTAATCATAGATTCTTTGTGGACCAAAGAATCAGGACATCTACAACTCTTGGTTCAGGAGCTATGAGCCACATGGAAGTGCTAACTAATAAACAATCACACTAAAAAGTAAATGAACCAAAAACGACTTGGTGGAGGTAAGTGAAGCCCACACAGTCAAGTCTTTTTGAAACACTGACAAAATGAAAATGTTCAAAAATGCAGTGTCACCCTTGCACTTGGTGCAAGATTCAGTTGAACCTTTAACAAACATGTTAAGTTCAACGAGGCCACATATTTATAGATTCTCTTTGCACTTTCAGGTCAGCCATTTTTCTTGTTCCATCACTGAAGATAAAACCATGCAACACTCAAACTCAATATTCCCCAATATTCCAGACCAGCGGCGCCTCTCTCTCTAGCATCCATGTGTCCATGGCAACATTTCAGTTTAGTATTGATTTTACCATTTGAACACTTTGCAGATCTTGTTATACCTTATTACTGCGAGAGCGAAATGTCCTTCTCCAGCCACCGGACTGTGTTCTCAGTTTAGAGCCACGCAGGCTCCATTAAGAGCAGGCCTCAGCCTATTTGGGCCCCAATGAAACACTCTAATGGTGCCATTAGAGCAGGTAGATTAGTCACACATGCGGGCGCGCTCACATGCGCTCGCACTAAGTTCATGCTGTGAATGTAGTTGAAAATGGAAAGTAAAGAAAAAAGTGAGATTCCAGAGAAACTCCTGACTGTGAGGTTCAGAGAAAGTTATATTTATATGTTGTTAAGCCCTTTTTATGGTGAAATAAGTGAACCTGAAAGACTGCATTATTAATAAAAGGCATTTTTACTAACTGAGTCTGAAGTAATCGAACAGGAGAGACTGAGCAAAGAAAGAAGGACAGGAAGAATAAAGGAACTGCATTAACAACAGTGGGGACAGAAACATAATTAAATAAATGCAGACAAGTCTTAGGAAGTGATTTAGAAGATGGTAGTGATCCTGCTAGCCTCTGATCCTCAGGGAGTGCTTCCTATACCAGATTCACTGAGTGCAAAAAGCCAAACCTGCTTTCATATTCTATGTATCCTTATAGATGACTCATACAGAATGATAATAATGGTCAAAATATGAATGAATGAGAACAGCACTAAAGATCAAAGTTCAGTCAGCATCGAAGATGACAATTACAGTACAGTGAAGGTTAAACCTGCTTCACAAAGTAGCCACTGAAATCATGTCAGGGACCTCGTGGGTCAAAGATTAGACTGTCCTTGGCCCCTTTTAATGCATGGACATCATAAAGCTGTCTTTTGTGACTGATGATATAGGGAACAATCATGGCAGGAACATTTCTAGAGTTCCCTGAACCTGCCGCCGTTCGTGGAAAGGGCAGACCTGTTGTCAAAGGAGAAATAATACAAAAAGCCTTCTAGGCCTGAATGAAGAACAAGATGTCTGCTGTAATTATAACGTTAGCATTCTAACCAAACATCAGATCTGACAATCTTCCTGTAAACATTCTATAAAGCGTAAGTGTTGAATGTTTATTTGATTAATTGTTCCCTCATGTTACTAATTTGTCCCATACAATCACAGATCCTGCTCTATGTACTCAATATACAGGGACTAATTTTTTGTTCTCTTAAGTAATTACAGAGTACAAATCATGATATCACTCACTTGAATTAACAAAGCAATTGCATTACTAAATCATGCTGTCAGATGAATTCATTCATTCCCTCAAATTAAAAGCTTTTTTCCCCTGACACATTTGCTCTGGGCCAACTGGATTGAGTACAGTTTCATTTTGATTCGGATGAAGACATGTTGATATACTTAATGTTTGGTTAAATATTTACAGGGTATGAATTGATTGAGAGAGCAAGTGAAATAAGTAACAGACAAATTTGATTGGAGGCCATTTTGATGTTTAATGGTTTGTAGTACTGTATTTCATGGCATTGTTTTTAGCCTGCAAGTGGTGTGTAGTTCTAGGGTTATTGTCTATTGGTCAGGATAGAAATATCTCAACAACTATTGGATGTCCATGACATATACCTGGAAAATTACTTTTCCTGTTATGATCATAGACAGCATAAAACATGGACGTGGTCTCTGCGACATCACCCATAGCTTTCTGAAGAGCCGAGCTATGTGAAGCTCAGAGTGCCTCCCGGCTAATCCAAAACTGGGCAAAGATCTGGATTGTCGGTGGACTTGAGGCAGGCTGAATGACGCCTGGGTGCTCAAACAAGCCACCTTAAAGGTAACCACCTGTCAATCAAAGTGGACGTGCTGTTAATTCTGCATAACTTTAAGCCTTAATAATAATTTGAACAGGTGAGTTCTATAAAAATTCCCCCTCAGTACAGTTGTCATGAACAGTGAAATTAGCTCTAGAGACCAGAAACTGTTTTTTGTACCAGGCTGTTTATTTCTGCTGTGGCATTTTAATATAGAGGCTTATGGAGATTGGCATGTTCTGTAGCCAGCCTCAGGTGGCCGTGCGATGAACTGCAGTTTTTGGGACTTCTGCATTGGCTTCACTTCAAAAGGACTGAGATTGCTGATGATAGAGGATTTTGCCTCCTCCTTTCCCATTGTTTCCCCTCCTCTTATGTGTCTGTCTGTCTGTCTGTCTTGTCTCTGTTGTAGCCTCCAGTTCTCCCTCTCACCTGTCTAATCACCACGACACCTGTTTCCCATCATCCAATCAACCTGCACAGAATGAAAGACTGGTTCAACCTCCCAGATGCCACCAGATTGTTCAGTCTCCCTCGTGGTAACAGCATTAAGAAGAAGAAGATTAACTTTATTGATCCCTCAATGCAGAAATTCTTTTTCACTCGATTTTTACACCTATAGGCCTGAAATACAATCACACACACACAAAGGGCTTACAGACATGCAAATGTGAAGAGATGGTGGAGTGATGGGCAGCCACATAGCAGTGGCCTTGGAGCAATTAGGGGTTCAGTGCCTTGCTCAACGGCACCTCGGCAGTGCCCAGGAGGTGAACTGGCACCTCTCCAGCTACCAGTCCACGCTCCATACTCTAGGCCGTGCTGAACTCTTAGTTACCAAAGCCTACTCCCCATGGACTGAGCTAATGCCGCCCAATTATGGCCAACCTAGTGAATGTTACTGTGGTTCCAGCCATGTCCAGTCCTGTCTCTGTTTTTGGATTCTTGCTATCCATCGCCTTGTTACATCCACTTTTGAGGGTTGAGCTGAAACTATCCCCGCTAGTTTCAATAAACTGTTTTAACTGAATTTGTTCTTTGGCTTGTGTTTGCATTTGGGGTCATCCAGTGCTTTGGTTCATAACCAAATGACAAACTAATAACATTCCCTTTAGCTTTTGCATTTTGCAATCTTCCAGTACAGCTAAAATTGCTAAACTAAATTTTTTAAAAAATGTCATGGTAAATATAATAAACTACTTAAACTAATTTTGTTTAATCCAATCTGTGCACCCACAATGCCTACCAGGCTCCATAACATTGCCTGCAAGTGGTCAAAACATTGTATGAGCAATGTTATGACATTATTTAGTGGCTGGTTTTGTACATGTATTTATATGTATTTCACATATGATGCATGATTTATTGTTCCTGGAGCTTTGTATGCCATGTCCTACTCTCTGCATTATTTATGCAATATTTAAGGATCAATGTTTTTGAAAATACAACAGCAGAATGTTTATCTGTGATGATCCATCAGTCATTAATAATGTTTTTTTTTAATAATGTTTTTTAAATGATGTTTTTGTATGTGCGTGCATGATAGCTCTTCCGCAGGTAGGAGGAAATATAAACCAAGTGGGAAATCAGCTAAATGACAGGCAGAATGTCAAACTTGATCCCTCAGCGGCTCTCGTCTCTGAGAGAGCTCCTTCATTTTTCTTTTTTTTTTTTCCTTCTTCTCCTGTCAATAGTGCAGCTGGGTCTCCGTTCCCCATTGGCTCCATTTAGAGGCCTTGTTTTGATTTCTTCACACGAAATATCACTCCATCTTTAAAGGCCCGGGGTGGCATTCCCCCACTCTGACCTCTCTCTGTCAGTCAATAAAACGAAACCTCCTTTCATCAAGAGGGCTTACAGGAAAAAATAATGCATAATTTGCTGCTGCTGCACATTGGCTATAAATCCATTGATTATGAATGGCTTTCACTGCAGTGCAGTGATGATGTGTTTCTGTTCAATACTGCATAAGTTAGCTCTGCTTCCATTTTAAATGGCATTTTTCTAAATATACAAATAAACAAGTGAGTGAGCAAATATACAAGTGTTTTCTTTAGCAAAATGACCATTCACAGTTGAGATATGTATTTTGATGCTGTGTAATTTCACAGGCGGGAAGTAGAGTTTAGATGTGTGGGAAATATTTCCATTTTGGGAGACTTTCTTCTTTCCCTCCTTTACATTTCAGAGGGAAATATTGTAATTTTTAGCCTATTACTGAAAGCTGTGGAGATTCCACATCCATCCATTCATGTTCTGTAACCACTTACTTATCAGGGTCGCAGGGGGCTGGAGCCAATCCCAGCTGACACTGGGCAAGAGGTGGGTTACACCCTAGACAGGTCACCAGTTCATCACAGGGCTGACACATAAAAACAAACAACCATTCACATTCACACCTACGGACAATTTAGATTCACCAGTTAACCTGCATGTCTTTGGACTGTGGGAGGAAGCCAGAGAATCCACGCAGACACAGGGAGAACATGCAAACTCCAGTCGGGTTTGAACCAGAAACTTTGTTGCTTCAGCTTCTTACCACATACTGTAATGCAGATAAAAATGAAATACATATTGCACATTTGAAATGTGAACAAATGTGTCAGGAAGAGTGCAGAGCATCCTTTCTTTCTTTCTTTGTTCCTTGACTCTGTTTAATCAGTTCTTTCATTTATTCATTATTTACTTTCTCCCATCCTTTCTTTGCTTCTTCGTCTAATGAGAAAAGCATGAAGTGCCCTCTTCTTTGTTCATAATACTTCTTCAATTGATACTTAATTAAAACCTTCTCGATAACACTTATTTACTTAAATATGTGATTACCCCATGAGCTTACCGGGTCCAGGCCCAGGGACCCCCAAAGGGGTTAAAGGGGCCCTTAAGCCAGAAAGACATACTAACATTGCTCTTCAGTGAGCTCAGTCAAAATTAGGTTGCTGTTTTGTTTTGCTCTTGATCCTAATCCAAGTAATATTAATACTGGATATTTTTCCGTCCAACATCTGATCCAATCTGTCTCGTCTACTTTTTATTAGATTTTTAGTTTATTTACCTACAAAATACAGCTCAGTGCAGATTAAGGCTACAAAAGGGTTGTATTAAAATTTGTAAAGCAAGATGGCAAGAATATATATCATGAATCAAAGATTTACTTTGATGATTTTCTATATTTTGAGGTGGCCTATAGTCTTTTGTATGTCAGAGTTATTATTTTGAGGCTTAGGCAAACTTCAGGCTTTATTTGGTGCATAAACTGAAAGCCGTGTGTGAAAAACAACTGTATCTCTTTTCTTTTTTTCTCACTTCCTGCAGACTCAGCATCGATTTAAAGTGTGCGAGCTGACTCCACATCATCACTGACACCAGTTCAGCTTTGAGCTCGACCCGCTGTTTACAATTCGACCCACATATGTTTGATCATGTTGCATAATGCAGTGATGCAAGCAAGCCGAACACTCGCATTATCCTGCTCGCCGCCGTCAGCCGAATGCCGCCGCCGCTGCTGCTGCTGCTGCTGCTGACTGATGGGCCGTCCACATGAGGGGGAGCAGTGAGTGATAAAGAGCTCGACAGAGTTTAATTAATGGTGTCTGTCCAAGGTCAGAGTCATCATGTCAGTGAGCTGCGGCCTCACAATTGATTGATCACATTCAGCTCTGGCATGCAGTCACATGTCCAAGTCAGGTGACGCACATTGATCTGGTTCTGTGGCCTGTGACAACACTCCAGATTCAAGATCCAGCCAGTCATCAATCCATTAATCATCCGTCCATCCAATCATTATCAATTCACTCATTTATTCTCCATCATCCATCTATTCTTGTACCTTTTCCACCATCCACCCGTCAATTCATCCATCTATCTGACTTATATTGTCAATAAACTTAAAAATTACATATGTATAGCACTTTTCAAAACACAGTTTCAAATTGGAAACAAATGAAAACAGAAGAGTAAAACAAATATATCTCATAGAGATTAATTATGAATACAAAGATATGATGACAAAACACAATAAACAAAGTAATCACAAAGAATGCTATGCTGTTTTGTAGAGGTGAGTCTTCGACAGTCCCTCCAGAGTCCAGGAGCTCTTACAGTGAAGGCATGATTACCTGTGTGACTAAATCTGGACCTTGGATCGAACGATCCGGAGGAAAGCACCTCTGCATGCTGATTGCCTGTTCTCCGACCCCACAGTTTGTCACTCTGCAGTCAGTGACACTCTGTCACCACAAGGCTCCAGCTGACCGTCGAGGTAGTGACCCCTGAAACTGTCTTTCATTAATCACAGTTAGACAACGCACAGGGAGCCACAGTGGACGAGGTATGAAAGTTACTGGAGGTCAGGCTGGCAGGCAGCAGCGGGTCCGTCAGGAGGGAATCAATGTTTCTGAACGTCTGCACTGAAATGAACTGAAGCAGTAATTTCTGTCTGCTTGCGAACAGATCAATGGTGCAATATGGTTGATGACAAAGATCAAGGCCTCAGAAACAGTGAAGTGAGGCTGTGAGGTGATTTTGACAAAGTGGACACTTTTGGTACTGCAGGATCACATGCCCAAAAAGTATCTTTTCCATACATGATGATTAGAAGATGAACTGTACAATGATGAATAAACGTCTTCATTAAGTCCAAGTTTGTTTGTTTTGGGGGTTTTTTCATGCCATTTATGTGTGTGAAGTGAGCAGGAAGTCAAATGGCTCAGTCAGAGTAAGTCTCTGTGGCCCAAATACCCAGAAGCCCAAGGAGTCCTGGAAAGCTTCTCTGGGGTATGCACCCAGTGTGTAGCTTTCATCAGAATGAATAGGCTGCCATCATGAAATACTGTATCCAGGTCTCTGAATACATCTGTGCTAAAGACTAAGTGCTCTTCAAGATTGTTTAATGTCAGATCTGCATTGATTGTAATGAATGGATCAAAAGGACGCCAACAAAAAGCTACATCATGATGGCAGTTCGTAAAAACTCAGGTCAGATCAACGAGGGCTGGAATCAGACACCTATTTTTAGCACATACCAGGAGTCCAGCTTCCTCACTTGTACAGCATAAACTGTATATATACTGTATGCACTTCTGTATAAATGGAGTTTTGGGTGTCCACAGACAGCTACAATAACAACAGTGGATGTCTGCACAACTTGCAAACTGCCCGGTTCTCTACTTCTTGGTTCTTATGTTGGACTGATGGCAGACTGAATGCCACAGTGACTTACTATCACCTCTTGAGGCACAAGTGGTATTACAAGAAAGTACGGGCATAGCTGTTACCTCTTTACTGTTCATTCAATGCTCATTTTCTTGAACATTTTTAACGTTCTTGAACTCTTCCAACTTCCATATTGTCCTTTCAAGGCTTAAACCTTCATTATTAACTTTCATAGATTCAGATTCAGCAACTTTGGAAAAAAAAACTGATGAATTCTATATAATTAAAATTTGGTGAAAAGCTGTTGTGTCATGGTTTTTGTTTGTGCTTCATATAATAACTGTTGTCACTATGACAATTAGGCTAACTGGCTGTAGCATTCACAGTACACTCCATTAAAAAGACAAGTAAGATGAGGAATACTAACACATACAGTCAGCAACTTCATGAAATTCTTGCCATTTTGAAACAATCATGAATGACAACTGTTTAATTGTTGACCTGATATCAGGGACTAATCCTGAGGAGTCTTCCAAACTCTACAAAAAACACTCTTCTAAATTACATTTCTTAAAAATTAAAGTAAGCACTGGGTTACTATTATATATTATTTTTAAATATTAATACAATTGAAAAGTGGGATACTGTAGCATAATGGAATCTGAGTTTTCTCAGCCTAGGATAGCGAATAACTACATTTGCTATCCTGTCTTTACATGATTATTTTTGAACTGTTCTAACAATAAACTAAATGAGGAAGAGTGTGTGTTTGTGTGTGTGCGTGTGTGTGTGTGTCATTTTAAACAAACTTCCTGCAAAGAGAACTTCACCCCAGTGTCAGTGGGAGTTTAATCTCCGTAAAAACACTGAATTCTTAGCAGCATTAAGCACAGCTGGCCTAAAGGTTATACTCAATGCAATAAACTGGTATTAGAAGTGTGTGACCTGCTTAGCGCGGGCTGAGACAGAGTCACGCGGTGAAACAGTTGGCACTGCCACATGCGAGGACGCAGGTTTCATTTCAGTTTTCTTGAACTCAAACTGACTTGATTTCTTCATGCGGCAGTTTTTTAGAGACATAGATAATGACTGTTGACCACATCAGTTTCAATGGTTCTTAAGTGAGAATTGTTGATTGCTCTTGTCTAGAAGATGCTTTTGTTGTGATATGATTTCTTTTTTTTTATCTTTGTTTCCTTTACTGTCACCTTGAAAAGCTGGAAAAGAGAGACAGTGTTCCATGAAATGTCTTTCTTTCTTTAAGATACTTATTAGACAGCGACAGTGAAGAGGCGGCGAAGGAGAAAGAGTGGTATCGCATGCAACAAAGGTTGCCAGCTAGAATCAAACTGATGGTTGCAACCATGTTGCATCCACTGTAACCATTCAGCTACGAATGCGCTCTGTGATATGTCTTTATGAGCAAAGTTAACAGGATGAATGAATAAAACAAACATGATAAACATCTATGAATTCAAACTCAAGTAACAAATCTACCTGCAGCCTGCTGATCAAGAATTAAATCACATCCTTTTCAAACAGCAGTAAAGATTTAAGAAATCTTTCAAAGAGACGATTTGTTAAAATAAAGTCAATGTAAAGATTCACTGCCAGTATGCATACCTGTTGATAGCACGTATCCCTGATCCTGTTGCACCACCAGCTTTGCTATGGTTTTGTGAAAGTTGATCCTCTCCCACCATCTAGTGGATGACTTCACAACATACAGTAAGTCACTAACAAATTCTGAGTGACAAATTGTCCATGATCATCATCGAGATATTAAATATGAAAAAGAGGTGATGACCATTAGCTCTAAAGATGAACACTGGAGTGAGTACTGTACATACAGTATACAGTATGTGTTAGTGAAGATGTAGAAGATAAAGGTAGTGAGGGAGGTCACATCAAACCCACAAGAAAATGTATTTTTGGTGTTTCAATTAAGATTCTTGGGAAATACAGCTGCTCCAGAACCTTCTTCAAGTGTTTCCTCCTCATTTTGATTGTTCTGGTACACTGTGACGATATCATACTTGTTTTATGTCATTTTTCTGTTCATAAGATTTCTCCTGTGATCAATTCAGAGATTCTCTGTGGAATGAGGTGTTCTACTGAGTATTTAGTTTGAACCTTGGTTTGAGCATTTAATGAAACTGACTTAGTTTATAAAAGGGTTAAGAATACTTAAACAATTACTGACAAACCAAGACCATAAGGGCTTACAGACTACTTATAGTGCTGGTTAAAGGGCCTTTTTTTCTCAGAATATACTTTAATTCATTATATATATAGGGATATTCTTATACTTTAGATATTGTAAAGTATGTTGTATGTTTACCCTCTTATCCCTGTTTATATTTTTTAAATAAGCTCAACTGCCTTCTTGCTGAGAGTTAGATGAGAAAATTGATACCACACATCCATATGTGTCAGTGAGGTTGGAGCCAGGAGACAGCTAGCTTAGCTTAGCATAAAGACAGAACCTCTAAAGTATTATCTTTTATATGCAACTACATCATTTTGCCAGAAGCTTTTCCCAAAAAGGGACTTTTTGCCCCCTGAGGCCAAACGGCCCCGAGATGGGGGTGGAGGTTATCAACTTGTGATGGCCCAATGTATGGGATAACAGGAAATAATAGTGAAAAAAAGGTAGCAAAAAACATCCTGAGGGGTGGACCTGGCTCCCGGCCTATTTGGGGTAACACTTTTAGGGCTATACTCTGGACTATTTCTTGCCCATCTGTGCCATATGAAATGTTAATTGGTGATCTTGGTGATGATTTTTATTACCTCTGGACAGAGTCAGTCTAGCTGTTTACCCCCGTTTACAGTCTTTATGCTAAAGTTAAGCTAAGCTAAATGGCTATATATATGAATTTTTACAGGCCACCAACCTTCAACATTTCCTCTCAGCTCAATGGTGATGTTTCAATTTTAATTCTGAACTGTTGTTTCAAACCTCAGCAGGATTTATGGCGTTGTAAACAAATCTTTACTGTGTTTCAAACCAGATGTACTAGTGTACACCACAGTGATGGATTAAACAGATTGTAATGTAAAACTCATCTCTTGGAGAACATTTGAAGTGACTCAGAATCACTTGGCAGGTTTCCCTGGTATCTCAGTCCAGTACAGTCGCAGGCAAGAAGCACTCTTTCGACCTTCATCTTAATTTGATTATTTACAACCTGCACACTCATCCAGTATAAATTTAGGTATTGTTCCTCATAAAACATCAATAAACCCAGCTGTAAAACTGCAGCTCCTGCCAAAATCCCAATGTTGTCTCTGTGTCTGCCCAGTACTTTTATACAAGGTCTCAGGCACAGTGAAGTGTTAATTAGCTTAGGTAATCTGATTTCTTTATTGACCTATTTACCCCCACCTCCCCTTCCTTTGTTTAATGACAAAGGAAATTACCCACATGTAAGTAATTTGTGTGATTCCAGTAAAAACCAATCAAGTGAAAAAAAACAACATTAAACTAAAAGCGAGGACTGTTTTAAGAAAGAGGACAGTCAAGTCAAGAGCTACTAACAGCATAGAACAAACTTTAATGATATTTAAACAACTTCTGAGAAGTCAGTTTGAACACAATAATTAGTTTACTAATATTGTCAAGGGAAAACATGTCTAATTTTATCATTTTCCATCACAATGTGTGAACAAAACAGTTTTCAAATCTTGGCTAAATGGTGTCAAAAACCCTCACAACAATTTAAGTTTCCAGTTAGAAGTGGACGAAAAGTGCCAAAAGTATGTGGACACTCCAGACTACACAGATCCATACAGTGAACTTTGTGTCTAGGAACCCTCAAAGTCCACAAAGAAGTATTTTTACTAGTTTTGTGAGGAAGAGCCACCCTGCACAGAGGCCTGACTTCAACTACATCCAACACCTTCATGATAGACTGGAACATCAACTGTATGCCAGACCTCACCAATGCTCTTGTGTCCAACTGGGATGTTCATGGTTTTTTAATGACTTGTTACACAATCATATATGTGTGTCTCTACAGAATTTTGACATGTACTGTGATTTTACATCGTGATATAGAACATTTTCTGGAAACTTTAGTGATAAACCATTTATAGACAATATAACTATATGAACAAAGTTAATGTTGTTATTACAAAGTAATTCAACCAGGCACGGCTGTAACATGGCAACTGGAGTTTATCTCTGCCATTCTAGACAATGTCTGTGACGTTTCAGCGTGTTTCAGAAGCGTCTCTCTCTACTCTGTGGAGAATACGTGGCTGGTTTCGATAGATGCCACGACAGCGGTGTCAACAAGCACAAAGCAGATCAAGTCAGGCAGAAATGGCATTGAATTGGTTAAATTTTCAAAATAAAACATCTTGTGCAGATTCCCAATAGTAAAACCAGACAAAAGAACCTGACAAACTTCCTTATCCATGGTAGAAGCACATGAACTAAGGAGAAATTACCAAATCTAAGCAGGTTAACGAAGTCTGGCTTCTGAAACACTCCTGGTGGAGTATGGAATCCCGTGGCTAACAGACAAAAACAGCATTGCATTTGCGACAACACAGGGAATCAAGGCATAATACTGCCAGGGATATTAAAGGCATTGACAACTCTATAAACAGAAATGATAAATCTTTGACTGTTGACAGATGTCAGTCATCTCACAGTATTTATTGTCACATTGGCCAGCCTGGGATTCGGTGTACAGTATGTCAGTGTATAAGTGCAGGAAGTGACCGTACAGCAGCGAAATGCTTTAGGTTGTCACTTCAGTTATTTCAGACTGTCTATCTCCATCTGGCAGGTGACTCCTCTGATGTTTCTTGAAGTATCCGTTGTGTGTGAATCCTTTCCCGCAGACCAAGCAGTGGTACGGCCTTTCTCCTGTGTGGATCCGTCTGTGCAGCTTCAGGCTGCTGGACTGGGTGAACCTCCTGCCGCAGACGTTGCAGCCGTACAGCTTCTCCCCTGAATGAACCGTCATGTGTAACTTGAGATTGCTGGGGTTGCTGAACTTTTTATCACACTGATCGCAGGCGTAAGGTTTCTCCCCTGTGTGGATGCTCATGTGATATTTGAGATTGACCATGCAGCGGAATGTTTTGCCGCACACACTGCAGACGGGCTGCTGCCCCGGTTTCTTCCCGGTGTGGATCCTCATGTGGTTCTGAAGCGCGCTGGCGTGGCTGCATTGCTTGCCGCACGTCTGGCAGACGTACGGCCTCTCTCCCGTGTGGGTCAGCATGTGGTGCTTCAGAGCGCTCAGGTGACTACAACCTTTACCGCAAACCTCGCAGGAGAAAAGTTTTTCTCCCGTGTGTTTGCTCAGATGATTTTTGAGGACGCTGAAGTCGCTGCATCCGACGCCGAGCACGTCGCAGCAGTTCTCCTTCTGCACGTGAGTCACCCGGTGAGCGGCCAAAGACGAGGACGAGAAGAAGCTCTCGCCACACATTTCGCAGACAAAGTCTCTGTTTCCTGAATGTAGATTCTCGTGATCGGCAAAACTCTGTCTGCACTCGAAGCTCTCCGGGCAAAGCGAGCAGACAAGCGTCTTTTTCAAGGCACAACACTGGTGTCGCTGAAGTGCCGACAGCCCGGTAAACTGATTCTCACACAGCGTGCACATGTGGGTGCTTGGCTTCTTCAGGCTGTGCCGGCGCATGTGTCTGTCAAAAGTGTACTTGTACGCAAACTCAGTCCCACAGTCTGTGCATTTGTAAAGCTTCTCTCCGGTGTGACGCCTCGTATGTGCAACGAGGCCCCGAAGTCCAGCAAAACATTTGCCACACTCAGAACAAAGGTGAGGTTTGGAGTGAGTCAGGTAGTGTCTGTCCATCAAACACTTCAGAGCAAATGATTTGTCACAAGCAGGACATTTGAACGGCCCTGTGGTCTTCTTCTTTTTGATCTTGGATGTGGTGGTTGAAGTGTTTTCCCCGCTTACATCAGAGGCCAGCTCTGAGATGGGCTCTGTTGACATAGCTTCAGTTTCAGAATGGGATCCAGAGTTACTCTCACCTGTGGCTGCATCGGCTGAAAAAAAAAAAAAAAAAAAAGAAGAAGAAAACTTCACTGACCATCCTCTTCACTGGCTTTTAATAACTTACTGACGCACAGCAATGGAAAGTAACCATTTAGAGATTTTGTTTTTCAGGAGGTAAAAGTGTTTCAGTGTGAAGAAAACATTAATTGAATGTCAGTGTGACTTTAAAGAGAATAGCAACAACCACAAATGGCAAAAACAATTCCAGTATATTGTACGTATGCATGCAACTCAGCCAGGCTGCATTTTTATACTAAGAACCATGCAATAATTTAAGATAAATCTCATTTGGAAACACTTACTCAACATTAAGATATTTTAAAAACATGTTTCTTTAAGAATGAGGTTGTTGAAATAGTCAAACTTCTTTTTTTATGCTTCTCAGGTCCTATCTTATCATGCTATATGTTAATGTTGGAGGATAACTCCATGTGTTATCTACTCTACACTGCTGTCTGGTCAAAAAGATAATAAGATAATAAAATCAAACTCTCACACACACAAGAAGAATCTGTTTGTTTGTTTGTTTGTTTGTTTGTTTGTTAAGAAGCAGTATTTACCAGGATTGATGACTGATTCTGAGTCAGCTGCTGCTGCAGTATGTTGCCCCTCTGAAAACACACAAAAAAATTCAATTAACCTCAGAGAATCTCTCATTAAGGTACAATGTCTTAAAGTTGTCTTAGTGTCAGAAAGTTTGAAAATATTGAGTTAAAGTAAGGCAGTAATGTAGAGGATGAATTTACATGTGTGACACATACATCCAAATTTCAGAGCTCTCTTGCAGATACACAGCAAAGTTGACAAAGTTGGTCATCCCTTTGAGCTACAGTATTTTGATACTACTAGGAACCGGGACATCTGTCCAATGTGAAACTACACAGACAGAAGCTATAGCTTCTTCTTGTTTGACTATCGACAAGTGTGTTTTGGCAGAAGCTGATGCCTTTACAAGTCATTGAGAGGCCTGAACATTTTGGTTGGTATTCATGTGGATTTCAATAAAAAAAAAAAATCATATGAGCTGGTTAAATACCTCGAGTATACATATGGTCATTCTTCTTTCTTAGTGATGCTTCAAGCCCTTCATCAATTTTCTTTTTCTTCTGACGTGAGCTCCTGGGTGTAGAGTCTGTCATGTAACAATAAGAACATGAAACCTTGTTTAATGTACAGAAAAATGCCAGCGAGTGAACATAACATCCTCTCCTCAGTCACTCGAGCCGTTAACTGGCTTACTCCTTTTGGGCCCGGCCGCTTGCCCCGCTTTTGTGCTGGTCCGTTTCGTCTTGGGACCCAGCCCAGTCCTCTGCTCTGCAACAGGACCATCATCTGCTTCACACACGGACACTTTCAACATCATCAATATTTTCTCTATTGCACCTTTGGCCCACACTTCCATGAGGGATGCAAACTGGTTCTGTGAAGTCATGGATGAGAAAGAATAAAGAGGAGCAACAGTGGTTAGAATACATGGTGCCTAAACAATTAGTTAATTTTGTTGAGTAACAAGAAAAAAAAACGTTTAGAGTTGATTTTTGGACCGACGGTTCAACAAAATAACCAATAATTATAAACAATTATTTGATTACTTGTAAAAACTAGTCTTGGTTCACTGATAGAGGAAATACTTGCAGCCATAGATCCACGACTCCTTAAATCTAAAAAGTTAGGAGTAATAAGGAGTTGATAAGTTGATAAAGAACAACAAACATTTCCTCAAAGTAACTTTTAATCAGCTTTTATACAAGTCAAACCATGTCACTGTCTCATCCATGACACTCCTGCGAGCCCAGCGGTCGTCTTCTTCTTCTTCTGTTAAATTTCCAGATTAATATCAGTTTTTGTTCTTTCACAGTGTTCCACCATGAGTATTGATTTCAGGTTCATGGTCTGTAACTCGTATTTCTTACAGCTCTGCTTATGAGGCTTCTCTCTGTGTGATAGTTGGTACATTTCATCAAACTATGCTCTGTGAATCATGGGTATACCTCTCCACAGGTGCAGTTTCCATCCTGGTGCTTACCATCCAGTGTCAGCCCATGATTCAGTGCACAGTGACTACACTCTCCCTCCTGACCATTCTTGTGTCTGACCTGTGTGTCAGAGTTGGCTGTACTGAAAAATAACATTGTTTTTGCCATAACCTTCCTTCTTTTATTAAGCTCTTTCACTCAACCATCCAGTACTTCCAGATTTAATCCCTTCCTGTTGGCAGCTATTTTTGCATTCTTATCAGCTTTTTTATTTCCTTTTTACAGAGATCCCCAACTTTGATATTCCATTGAACTAATTTCTACTATTAAATCTGGTCTGGCCACACTTTTCCCAGCCTTAAGTGCCATTAGAGCTGCAGCAGAATCTGAACATATAATTAACTTTCTTGGTCTAACTTCCTCCATCCACCGAGTGCCTCGAGCTCTGCAGTGAAGGCCGACACATGATTTCACATCCTTTTCCATGCTGTATGTGTAATTGCAGAATGTTTACTCTCACTGAAACTCGTCTATTATTCATATTCTTGGAGCATGAGTGTAAATCTGTATGTAACTGGCCCATTATGGTCACTAACTAATGCTTGATTCGGTTTAATATGAATAGGTCTACTTCCAAGCAGTGGTTGAACTGCTGGGCCCAACACCAGATCCCTCCCCTTCCCATGCTCTCTTGCCCATGGAAATAACAACATTCCCCCTCATGCTTTCCCACTAGTGCTCTCCCATCAGATATGTAACAGATACTGAGAACCGATAGTGTCCTCTCTATGGCAACAACCGATGAGGCTTATGGGTAATGTAGTTTTTAGTACCGTTGCATTTCAAACTGACGCGCATAAAAAGCTAACTTGAGTTGAAGAGACGCAGTTGTTAGCAACAGCAAAACCGCTAACTAGCCCCCTCACCCACGTTAGACAACCGTGCGTGTGTACGTGTGTGTGTGTGTGTGTGTGTGTGTGTGTGTGTGTGCTACCGTTATATCTTTATTAAAGTGCTGTCTCTCCTCCAGTGGAGTCACTTCTCTCTCCTCTTCGTATTTCATAGGAGCTACTGCAGCCGGAGCAGGACGATGCTGAGCGGCCGTAGCTTTGTCCAGAAGCGCGCTGAGCTCCGTCACCGCCGCCTTCACCAGAGTCTCCATTAGAGCGGATATCTGACTCTCTGCACACTGCAGGCTGAACATGCTTGTGAGTAACTTGACGGTTTTGTTGACTTTAATTTTCTCTACTGGACAAGTTGTGCAAGTGTCTTGTTGTTGTTGTGTCTCTCATTTCTTCTTCATGTGATTTACGGCAGACTAGTTTCATTTTAGGAAGATTTCTGCCATCTAGAGGAGATGCAGTGGTCATAACAAACAAAGCACACATTATTTTTTTCTTTTGTTAGATAGATGTTGGCTCTTACTCCCTAAAACTTGGTTATTTAATATTCATTTAGAAAAAAATGACCAGCCCAGCTTTCTGCTCATACTATTATGTTTAAAATCATGTTCCTTAAAGGACCAGTGCACAGTATTTAGTAGCATGTAGTGGTGTAGCTGCAGATTGCAACCCCCTCGTTTCATTCTGTCCTTTATAGTATGAAGGACAAACTATGTGGCCAGGAAACATGGAAAAAAAAAAAAACATGTAAGGCCCCATCTAAAACCCGTGTTCCACCCGTGTGTCCATTCTGGGCTACTGTAGAAATATGGTGGACCCCGTGGAAGAGGACCTGCAGCATCTGTAGCTATAAAAGCTCTTCTAGGGTAACAAAAACATGTTTATTCTTATTTTCAGGTGATTATCCACTCATAAAAACATACACAGACGTCATTATGCATTAATATGTTCCATTTCTGTCATATTCTGTAAATAGATTCTCATAAATCTCACACACTGGACCTGTAATTGTGAACATTTATTTATATATTTATACAAATTCAAGAAATACGTCTTGTTTTTGTTCTTTGGTCATTCATTATTGTCTTCCTGATATACATCCGTTTTGGTTGGTTAAGTTTTCGTCAGAACTCTGCTGTCATGTCTGCCTTGGGCTGGTAGGAGCCCTGCCAACAGATTACACCACCCTGACCGGAAAACTCTTAATATAATACAGTTATTACCAGTGCAGATGTTCATTTTATTGCGCAGTTGTTGTAGTTCCCCACTAGAACCACTAGATGACAGTGGGCACTCGTGATTCTCAGTAGGGTGGACTGAGGACGATCATCAACTGCACCAGCTTCTAAGTAGACACATCTCAAAAAAAGTTTGAGAAAGCATTTTATTTGGCAAGAAATGCAGATCACCATCTTATAACATTCATGTTAATAATTCCTTGTATGAGTGGCATCTTAAATAATAGTCTTTGAACATAAACTGTCCCTAAATAACACCAAACATCAGAGAGCTCATAGCACTGGTGGAGAAAAGATGCCTAAACATCAGCCCAACTGTATCAGACTCAGTGAAACTCTGTGAGATGTCACCACAGATCATCCCCTTGGTATTCATGACGCAGCGTTGTGTGTTGACTAGACTCCTGTTCCTGCTGAACTGAGCCAGTGTGTTTGATCGAACTGCTGTCAGCTCAGAAGGCACAAGAGGGAGGCCAGATGTTTCCTCGGAGTCATGTCAAGACCGTGGTCAAGAGACTCCACATGTGGCCCTCTGGTGGTTCCGTTCAAAGCCGATGAGAGAAGTGTGGAATTCTGCACATTAAACAAAACATGGCAAGAATTTAATTTCCATGCAAAACACATTTACTTTATTGTAATTACTCGCAGGGAGCTAAACATCAAACAACCTTCATATTTTCCATTGAGCTTTGCGGTGTTATTGTCTTATCTCCTAACATCAGTCCTGAGGAAAAGTAAACACAGTTTCGCATTGAATATAATCTTCTTATCATTAAAGCAATCCTTCATTTAACTTCTCAGGGATGAGTACAGCTGGCAGTGTTACAAATTGTTAGTCATTCCACACAACAAAGAGAAGAGGTTACAAAACCTCATATAAACATCTGATAAACATGTAGGTGCAAATTCTGCCTCACTCTGAGATTAAAACAATGCTGCACGTGAATCTTTCCAAAATCTTTCATCGTGAGAACACAAATGTGTTGCACACCAACCCATTATCGTCCATGTGTTCATTTTGAATTAATATTAAACTGGATGTAATTCAACACTAATTACAGAAAGTGACTATTGTTGCAATATGACTTTGCCTATTACAACTCGTACAAGAAATACTGATCCTTGAATTGACAATTTAACATTGCATTTGTTAAACTGAAAATATGTGCTGGTAGTTTTTTGTGACAATAAATATAGTTAAGATAAACCTCACAACAATTTGTAATTCTCCTTGTGTGTGTGCACCATGGTGTGGATATAAATATACATTTTAGTATCCATAATTGTGAATCACTGCTCTATCATGTACCCAAATGATATATTTTGAAAACATGAACATACTTTCGTTGATGGAATTTTCATTTATATGAACAACTGGCAATGTTTTAGTAACTAGCATCTATAATTTGGAAGATGAAAAACATAAGAGAGAACGCAGAGAACAGATAAACAGTTATGATATTCATATTAGTATGAAGATGTTTTGGCTGGTTATATTTTTTAAGGGATTGTTTTGTTTGAGTATTTTACATACAGAACCTTGTTCTCTCCATGAGCCCTTTGATTCTCTGTTTAAGCCTATAGCAATGGCTGTGCTTAACTCAGGTGCTGCTCAAGTTTTAGATTTAGCTTACATTCTCTACTTCAAAGTAACCAAAAGATTAGATTAACTCCAGGACTAACAGGAGTGAAACCCTTGAAGGCTTATATCAAGCCTTCAAGGGGTTTAAACTCATGGCTGTCATTGGACAGAGCTGGTGTTAGATGGCAGTGAGGAGCACTTAAAGGACAAAGCTGGTGTTATTCTTTATTCTTCTTATTGACAACAAATCCTTAGAAAAGACTAAAAACAACAACAAGCTTTCATTCATTTCTGGCTTCCCTACCCTGTATGTGGCACTCAGCACCTAGCCCGGTTCTCAAAAGTAAGGTTCTCAAACTTTTTTTGGCATCCCCCCTTCAATTTCTATTTGTTTCAAGCATCAACAATGACCAGGGAAGCAACCAATAAAAATGATCCAAGTTGAATTTCAGTGAAATAAAGGTCAGCATGATAGTATCAAACTCATTTATTTTTCCTACATACGTCATAGTTGGTTCCACTTCATATTTCCCCTGGTCATCCACGTCCCCGTGCAGTGGCTCTACCTCCCCCCTTCCTCCTCACCCACCTCACCTCACAGATATAAGGTTTTCATGTTAAAAAGGCTCATCGTAGGGTGTCGATTAGCTCAGTTGGTAGAGCATCCGCCCCATGTACGAAGGCTCAGCAGCGGTCCAGGGTTCAAATCCGACCTGTGGCCCCTTGCTCCATGTTGTTCCCCATCTCTCTCTCTCCCCACATTCCTGTCACTCTGCAGCTGTCTCTATCAAAACTAAAGCTTGAAAAGGCCAAAAAAATATCTTAAAAAAAAAAAAAAAAGGCTCATCATTCAAGCAAACATTATTCAAAAGGAAGTAAATTGTGCATTTGTTGGGGACTATTTTTAGTGGTGGATTAAGACACATTTGACTATATCTAGCAGTAGGATGTTTGAGGGGTTGACTCAAAATAAAAAACTGTGTGTCTTTATGGTAATGAAGGAACACGTCACCCAGTGCAACAGCGTGGCTCACTAATGTGTTTTTAATAGTTTTTGGACAACAATAGAGCTCTATGGAACAGAGGAAGAAGATATCAGACCTTGACTACATAGACAATATATTCATTAATGGTTTTGATCTTTCTTAAATATTGTCAATAAAAAAACTATAGACCACTGTCAACCACAACCTCATGACAACAAGAGTGTAAAGATTTTGTTTTGCTGAAGGGAAGTAATGCAAAATTTCTCACTTTTTCACACTCAGCACAGAATATTCTGTTGTTTTAGCTTTTTTGTGTGTGAAACGCTTTAAAATCATTTGAAACATGGCGCGTTCGTCAAGAGTACACATCTTCATTGAGTCCGAAACTACAGATCCTTTTGTCATACATCCCCATCACCTCTGTACAAGTGAAGAACTTAGCCACTGTGAACAAATCGCTAAGACTCCCTGTTCAGCAGTCGACTAAGCTCTGCACCTGATCAGAAACAGCAGATATAGACGACACAGACACACTAATCCACTGATCTTGCCTCAAAAGAGTTGTTCTTTCAGTGATCCACGGACTGACAGCATTGACGAACTCCTGTCCTAAAAATGTGTTAAAAAAAAAAAACAGAGCAGGCAGAAGAAAAAGTGACACTCTCCTTGGATCCAAAAACAGGTATGTACGTATCCTCCAGCTCCAGAAGCAGCAGAAGCAGACACCATAGCAGTGTAGTAATCCCTGGCAATGTGATTTTTTTATTTTCTGTCCCAAATCATCATGCCAGAGACCCACACAGCCACAGCAAAGACACCACTCCGTCCTCCAGGAAAAACTCACTACTCACTGCCCTCCTCTCGTCATCTCTCTCTTTTCTCCTGATACTTTTTCTCTCACGTTCCAGTCTCTCCGGTCCTCCCTCCCCCCACACTCCCCTCTCAGGCTCCCATGCTCGGTTTAACTTTGGGTATTTCCCTCATTAACTGCTACGCCTATATCAGGAACTCCAGAGAGGCCAGAGGAAGTCTAGCTCTGAAATAGAATGACAGCGTGCTCCTCTGATAGTAACTAATGATAATCACCTCCTCGCTCAGCTGGGTGGGCAAGTCTCATGGCAGGTGTAAGTGCACTCACGAGAACAGTCACTGAGTGGACGAAATGAGAAAACCCTTTCTGACTCCATCTGTTTTCTCTTCTTGTCTTTACTCTTATCTTGTTTACTATTGAAATGCAGGAGGAGCTTTAGACCTGGATTTCATTTTTCAGTTAAAGGAATAGTTAATTAAAAGCAGTTTGTTTTGTGTTTCAAAAAATCACTTCAAGTAGGCGTGAAAGACGGCTCTAAAACGTTTGCAGCTTGTATGCAACTAAACCTGGATTTATAGTCAACACAAGCAATTGTTGACATGAATACCGACTAGGTAGGTTTCGATTTATAATCCAGCATCAGATTTCACCACCACAATGTCAGATAGATGTATCATATAGGCTTTATCATACTTTAAACACAGTCCCCATAATAACTGTGTTTACGCTTTCATCTAGGTAACATCATTGTCTGTCTATGTAACGAACAGGGGACTATCGTCTGTAATCACTACATTCCGTCACCCGCTGTGAGACTGTTTCAAATTTATGCTAATCAAGACATATCATGCTATTTTTTGGTAAGTATTTCGCAAAATGGTTCAGACTTTTGCTTTTGGCATCTGTACAAGCACTACTGGACTGCATTCTTTCCCTTGATAATGGTACCATGACAAAAAATGACCCACAAACACATGCAAACATGCAAAGGTCCAACATGTGTACCATAGAGTCTGACAGCTTGGACTCAAAACCTCAGTTCAGCTAGAACCTCTAGCCCACCCTGATCCTGACACAATAGGCAAGACTATACTTTGTACGCTGACCCCTCCGATTGTAGTGGTAGTTGCCGTGCTACGCGTAAATAGTGAAACACTACTTCACTGTGACCTCCTCAGTTTTTGCCTCTCACACATGGTTACTGGGAATGTTATCAAGCCTTCACAAGCGCTGGCTGACATTCTCCATAAACAAGAGATTTATTCCACTTCTGTGGAAATAAACACAGATAAGACATTTCAGACTGACACACAGTAACATTAACCTAACTGCAAGGGGTGGGATTGCGGGTTCTCACTAAACTTGAGGGCACACTAACTGTTTAACGCACAGATATGACTCAAGCTTATAGCCTTTTTCCACAGCAGGAAATTAACAACTTATGGCTCACCCTAACCTAGAACCTTGTGAGGAACTGGAATGTTCCTGAATTTAAAAAGTATACTATACCACACAACTCATTGTGGTCCTTTGTTTTTCAGTCATCACCAAAGCTCTGTCTGGAGTGTTTCCAGAATGGTCTTATTGCTGCCCCTTGTGGCTGCAACTAAAGCTCTTGAGAACCGCAGCTGCAGTTACAGTTTCTTTTTTCCCATCTGCTACAAAGTACAGTAAACCCATTCCAGCTTGGCTGACCAGTGAGAGGAGGACTGGAAAATTGTACGTCAGGTTAACTTCCCCACTTCAAAAAGAGTGCAGCTCATAGCCACTTCCCTAAGCAGAGAAGCATTGTCCTGAATGGAGCTAGGCACTGAATTAACTGTACCATCAGGGAATCATACTGTAGGACTTCGGCTGCTAGTGGCTGAGTAAATATAGAATAAATATAGGATCCAGACCTCGCCCAGACCTCGCCCCTGAGCTGAGCGTGGGCCAAACAGGTCCCCACATTATATCTAACCGCACAACCACACACACAAGTATATTTCCCAAAATACTTGCACTGTTGGTCATCATGAGATATGGAGTGACAATGAAGTGAAGGTCTGGTTAATGACAAACAGAACAAGGTGTATTGTTGCCACATACCAGCAATACTTCCAGAGTTTCATCATCGAGTCAAATCCATCTGTGCCTCCTCCTGCAGTGAGAAGAGAGGCAGTGTGACCTGTCAGCGAAGCCCTGGCTCCCATCACAATCTTTTATTGGTCCCAATGGGGGACTCATGGCGCAAGGAAGCACCACCTACAAGAGCTAATTAGAAGCAAAAGTTTGGTTGTGGCAACACATGTCTTGGGCCAGAGGTTGCTTCAGGCTGCACTCCGAGGGTTGATGAGGAATTATTTGAGTTTTAATTGGTTTTCAACCAGTAACCCCTACTATGGTCGAGAAGTTTACCCTTTGTGGGGGTTCAGTATAGGTGTTACCTAACCTCAAAAACCACCAACAACAGTGACCTAAAACAGCCCTGCTAGTGGCTCTGTGAAACTAAGGCACTGCAGTGTTAACATCTGCATGCTAACATGCTCACAGTGGCAATGCTAACTTGCTGATTCTTTGCTGGAACAGTAGTTGTCCCGTTTGTTGACCCATCCAATCCACCCACCCCAGCCTTCTCCCTGTCAAGTTCAGGTCTTATGATTAAGGAGCAACGTTATCATACCTACCTATCATACTTTGATACCAATACCTAGTTTAGTATCATGATACTTGAGACCACAACTATACCAGATGAGAAACAGAATGTGAATGAGGGTTAACCCTGGACATACAGTGTGCTGTAGAAAAACCATGAACCAACCAATGAAATCTCATTTTCTCAGAGCTCAGAGTTTCTGGATAACTAAAGACGCAGAGTTACGTATTCTGCTGTGATCCAGGTGGGAGATCCCAGAGTTTTATTTTGTAAAAAAGTCGATTCATCTTGACTTTAGCTTTTCAACTTGTCTGCAGTGTGTCTCAGAGGGGCAAATACGCAGATACACACACCATGAATTCAACACAAATGATTCCAAACTGGTCAAACTTGTGTTAGTTTTTGAAGCTACAAATTTGCTGTGTGAACACACTATTATTGATCTATAGTAGGGACCAATTGTTGGGAAATTCCAACACTGAACTCAGTTTTTTACAAAAAAAAGTATCAAAGAAGTACCTACGTTTCACCATACCACATCAGATATTCACTCTCCTTCTGACAGCGCTACTGAGAACTCATGGCTTTCCTTGCCTCTTGATGCTACCATTAGCGTTTTTTCCAAATGCAGGAAGCAGCTGTTTTCTGCCTGACAGATCTAATACTACTTGCCCAACTCCAGACGAGTTAGTGACTAACTGGTAACCATTGCTGAGTAATCAGCTAAATCCAGATGTTTTTTGCAAGAGTTGGTGGAGGTTGTAATTGTAACAGGTTGTAATCATTTCATCATGTTGATTAATCGGACATTTTACATCAGCACGCTGACGTTCAGATTGTTGTTGGGCTCTTCTCTTGGATGAAAAGATTAGTGAAATGCCAGCAGTGGATAAATCATCTCCTCAACCACAGAGTCATGATTTATGGTTCAATAAACTGTTTGTTCCAGGTCTTGTTAATATTCCATATGTTTTGGTGAGGGATGCATGCAGCACATATTAAATACATTCCTGAGACTAATATATGTGTGGTGTTGGCAGGTGTAGTGCAGGTTAAATGAGGACGTGATCATGCACTGCTAAGAGTGAACTCTCAGGTTGTAATCATGTTATTTGAGCGTGAAGCTAAATATTAGATATTTTATATAATCAGATCAGGAGGCTAACGCTCTGCTGTGGATTGTTTTTGTCTGTAAGGTAAAGCTTATTGATCATAGGATTATTGAAACACAGTGCCAGCAGCGAATGAATTATCTCCTCAGCCAATCAGTGATGATTTATGGTTTATGGCTTCACTCCACAGCTGGCTTTTAAACCTGTCACTCATCCCAGTTTCTCGTGTCCCATAAATGATTTTCATAATAAATTCTTTGCTCTTACTCAATCCCCGCAAGACTCTGAGTTCGAGCGTGTTCAAGCTAAAAGTGACGCGCTCAGGCTTTTGCTAAACTACAACACGATCCTGCAGTATGCCGAGGGGTTGGTGGTGCGTGTGACTGCTGGAGCTTACTTAATGGGAATCACACTACAACAACATGCCCGATCCTGCTTTCAGTTTTTACATGTTTGATCCACAGAGGCATGACATACCAAGCGTGATCGTGGCATGTGACCCCCGCCAGCTGTTCAGCCACCCTACCTCTGACCTCCAAACCCCCTGGGAGTCAAATCATGCTTGGCTTTGTGGGGCCTTTCTGATGGGACCTGGTGACTGAGGGGTTGTATTAGAGGCATTAGAGCACTGTGGTGGAAGGACAGCTTCAAATTCCAGGATTCCCACAGCACATGCCACCAATAATAATGTATTGTGGGTGACAGTTATTGTTCTTGTAATCACAAAAAATCTATTATTTTGTCGACCAGGTTGTTCATGACTCTTTAGAAACATAAATAAGTTATTAAGGACATGCACAAAAAACATTTATTTATTAATTAATTGATTCATTAATTAATTTATCTATTTATTTCACCGTTGAATAGAGCCAGGCTAGCTGTTTCTTCTAGCTTCCAAAAATGGATGACAACTGTACTGCGACTGAATTTCTATATAATTAACCTGTTCAAATTATATTAAGGCTTAAAGTTATGCAGAGTTAATGGCATGGTCACTTTGATTGACAGGTGGGTGCTGTTACATGTGGCCTGTTTGTGCACCCAGGCTTCATTCAGCCCGCCTCAGCTCCACTGACTATCCAAGCCTTGGCCGACTTTTAAATTAGCCACAGGAAGGACTGCCAAGATGGCAACAGCCAGAGCCACCACGCTCTGAACTTCACAATGGCTATTCAGAAACCCGTGGGTGAAACCAGGGATAATATTTCCATATTTTATCCTGTCTATGGTTACTATCTATGTATATTATTGTTTCATGACTGCACAGCGAATGCGATACAAGTACCAGAGAAGAAAGGATGCTGATTGTCTGCAGTGAGGACGGTGACAGTCATTATCTGCTCAAGTTACCACCGGGTGACCTAGACAAAGCTTTTAAAGCAGACAGAACACCAAACAAACATAATATAGGATTTCAATTTACATCAAATTATCTGTGGGTGCAGACACACAGCCATATGTGCAACAGGAAGTCATTTGCCACAGAACAGTTTTAGATTTCCTGAACGGAACGTCACGAAAAAACATGCATTATCTATCACAGCATCCCTGAAGCATTAAACACAGGAATTTCTGCCTCTCACATCAAAACTATAACAAAAGACATAATGATGATGATGTCATGGGGTAGCGTGTGATCATGGGAGTTGTGGTCTTCATTGTTAAACAACCACCATTTATTACCATTATGTTTGTCACATTTGCCGACTTCTTTCCTCACTCTTCTCTGGAAGTTCTAACAGCTAGAAGCAAGACTTCATTGACAGGTAACCAAACTAAACACATTAGTAAAAATAAAATTAAAGATTTCACTGGGTTTGGGATAATGTAAGTATACAACTCAACAAAATACATAACCTGGGTCTAGTCATTTTTGTCAATTTCAAAAAGGAAAGTTCCATATTATACCTTTATAACAGAACTTTTTAAAAGACAAACTACTAAATTTAAACAAACTTCTGTTGTTATTTGTGTGATTGAAATGAAATGATTAAAAAAAACAGTGGAAAAAAACTTCTTCACACTCCTCTTGTGTGAAGAATGTGGCTCTAGGTTTGTTGGAAGTGATTGGCCGATTGTTGCCAACACTATTCCATCAGCAGCCTCTGTGGGCGCCATCAGATCATGTGACAGAGCTTTGATCAGCACATACATGCTTGCATGCCGGCCTCACTGCCCTGTACTTCATTTCACTCTGCTGGTGTTCACACACACAAACACAGCTAAGACACACGCTCAAACATACACACACAAATGTCTACATACATGACTGTCATACATATATCCATTTATGTATGAACACATCATAACTATCTTCTCAAACTGTCCATGCTTGTAAAATAAATAACATGAATAAAGCATCACCTCCTGACTCACTAAATCAAGTTATCCACTTCCTGTGCTCCACAAGAAGCTCAGTGACACCATCACTTGCAGAAACAAAGCAGTTTCATCAGGTGTTTTCTGTGAAGTCGAGGGGCTTGAAGTGCATATATATATATATATATATATATATATATATATATATATATATATATATATATATATATATATATATATATATATATATAAAGCTCTCAACAGTGGGCAAAAGTGACAACCACATTCTGACAGCATGTCACCTGTTTCAAAACCTTCACTTCTTTTGTTTTCATAGAAGTCCAGCAGCCTGTTCAGGATCCCCTCAATTGACGAAAAGTAATGTAAGGTACTGCAGAGGGAAAAATCCTTTTGTTTCCCTTGTTTGAAGCACTAGATTTAATAGATAAAACACAAGCTTTCTCCAAATTACAGCAATAGTTTCTGAAATTTTGGAGGTAGACTAGCAGAATTGGTAGCCTGGCTAGCATTTTATTGGCACACTTTGCAAAGCTGAAAGCGCTGAACTTCTCAACTTCTCACCACTTTTTGCAGGAAAATGCTTCTTTTCTGAGGAACGCCCTGCTTCTACATCATGATCTTAACATATTTAGCTAGCTGGCGCAGACCTTAACAAGCTGTTAGAGAGTGGAATCAGTAGCATGAAGCAGCCCAGGAGAATGGCTACTGACATTTAAAAAAAAAAAAAAACTTCTGTTCAGTACATTTTTTTTTTGCCTAAGCTGACCAAGTATAGAAAATCATCCAAAACCTCTGGAATTTAATTTTTTTGAATTCTTCTCTGGGGACTAAACCCATTCTGGGAGTCCCCCAGTGAAGTTAAGAAGCAATTAGCCTAACCTGCCATAAAGACTGAAGGCAGAGGGTAATAGCATGGCCACCAAATAATAGCTAAACTACAAATTGTCACTTTTAACATTTCTGTTTGAATACAGATACATGCTAATTGGCAAGTTTCAAATTTAGATTTTGTTGGTAGGTAGCCCTACATTTGGTCCCTTTTGACAAACCCTGGCTAGTTGTTTTGCTTTCAGTCTTAATGCTAAGCTAGGCTAATTGCCTGCTGGCTCCAGCAGTGTATATAACTCACAGACTGTTAAGTATTGTTGAATGATGACGCGTTTACTCCTATGTCTTTAAGCAGGGCTTTAATTGTGAAGGCTCTCTTATTGTATTTTGTCACTTCCCCGGAAATGGGTTGTTGTTCAGTTGTTGATTTGACAGTGATGGCAGGCTGGTAGATGTTCACTCCACCTGAATGTTAAGACTTGTGAAAGACAAATAAATATGCCTGAAGGCTGAAGATAACTCTTGTTCATTCCTACACGCAAGATGAAGATTGCGCACCCTGCTCAACACAGACATTTAAGATATTACTCTTCTCGTCTAAAACTAGTAAGTATGAACTGTCTCATAAACCAGCCATATCTAAAAGCTTTGAATCATAATAATGGCTCTTTGTTTTGTACATTTTTTTTTCTTCAACAGTATCAGCTTTTGTTTCTTAACCAGTGCATCTCCACTTTGATCTTGTCTCTCTCATGTCTCTGTCTTTTACTTTTCATCATTAAGTAGTTTAAGTTGAAAGGTTAAAAGCAGCTGAAGAGAAATTGGATGAAACTATGATGCTTTTGGTTTATTAAAACAATTGCAATATGGACTGGGTATACAGAAAGTGATGGCAAGTCTACAAAGAAAGTCGTCCTCATTAGTTTTTGGAAAGGTAATATCTTGGAGATACAAGGTTTTCATCTGACAACAGTGACTTTAGTATTTTTAATTAAAGATTTGCTATTGTGTTTCGTTTACACTAAATTCTTTACTTCTTCAATCCTCATAAAATATTATTCAAATGTCTCTTAAAATGATAAAAAAAAAGATGTTGACTTACTGTATTCGTGGTCCGTCGCCTCGCTCATGCAGTGACACAGCCTCCCTGCAGCTTTCTCTTGAATCCTGAATGCCAGGAGGAAGGAGTGGGCTGAGAGTGACGCCTTTCTCTCCTTTATAAATCAGGCTTTATGAGTTGACATAGTGTCGTTTGTGCATTAGGCCTGTCCCAAGTCCAAAACAATTCAAAGAACAGTTTGTTGGCTTGTCCCTTACTGGCACAAAGCAGCTCTTTCAGCCTGAGTCTGAGTGTGGGAAGTCATGTTTTGTCTCAATCCAATTCAGCTCAACAAAGCTTTATTGGCATCACATTTTGATTAAAAACATTCTGGTAAATAATCAATGTAGTACAGTACAGGAAATATACAACTAACTGACCAAATACTGTATCAACATACAGTATATATATATTAACATTATATCAAATGGCTCTGTGCATGATGAAAAAGAGCTTTTAGCCTCATTTAGTTCAGTTTACTACACATCATCCTTGTTTCCAGACAGTCACCTACAGTAGCCCTGAACAGACAAAACACTCTGGCTCTAGATAGGGCCATTCAAATTTTCCATGCATTTCACAGGACAGGGTGAGGCGAGGGGTTTCCACTAAGTCTTCCACACTGGTCCTTTAAAGTAATACAATGAGCCATTAATCATGGCAGCTCTGATTGACATTGGGGTTGATTTTGAGGCAATACCAACATCACCAACTCTTGAAAATGAAAATGTAGCCTAGTACTAATCATTGGCTTGGAGTACAGAGTTTACAGTAAGAAGATGTCTTGTATATTCAAGTTTACTTCCCAGAATAGGACAGTAAGAAGCTCATTGCAGCTCCTCAAACAGCCAACAGATGTCTCTCTTGTTTTATGTTCATCTATAAATCCAACACGGGCTGAACAGTGTCCAAAGTTCAGCCAAGTGCTGACAGTAAACCTGCAGCTTTCACTCAAATGATGCACTTTATCAGCATTTATTAGTCATTTTAATTTAATTTTTAAATTTTATTAAGTTTTGTAGAAGAATTCTGAAATTGTGTCTCATTTGCAAATGTGACGTTGGACCAATTGTGCTTATAATTTGAATTTTCCTAATTTATACTTCATGCGTCAGTCTGGAAACTCCCCCCTTTGTCTCTGCCTGGCTCTCCTCCCTCTCCTCATCCTTCTATCCTTCACCACTCTTGAGCTCCACACCTCCTCAGAGAGCATCTGAGACTCATCAAGAGACGAGAGGCTTGGTAGATGTGGATTCATCTCTTTACAAATACTGAGCTTTTAAGTAGCCACTATCTGAAGCCACAGACCTGGTATGTTGATCAGATCTGGTTCTGGGCTCTCAATATTTAGGATCTAGACCTGCAGAAATCCTGGACCATGACCGTGAGCCGAGTGCTGCAGCTGTCCGTTTTGCTGGTGGGACTCTGTCAGGCCCATCGTACCACACCACCAAGTGATCCCTCACCATCACAAGAGGCAGGTGAGGCCCTTGTGTCCCAGCTGAGGATGCTCTCGCTGGGACTCGCTCACCTGCTGCAAGGGGTGGAGGAGAACGCCGAGCAGCTGGAGCAGCAGGGAGAGCAGGTGGCAACAGAGCTGGACGAGACCATGAAGACTCTGGAGAACCTTCACAAGCAGAATTTACAGGCAAGACGGACTCACAGGCAGGTGAGGAAGAGGAAATGTACTTTAGCATGCAATTCAGATTAACATCCGAACTTTGGCCCACAGGCCCTCCGTATTTTCTTCATCTTTTTGTAATTAATTCATTAATTTTCATTATCAAATCTGCTAGTTATGATCAACCTGAACTTATTCAGTAGGTTTTTCTATAATAATTTTGTATAGACTTCTTTTGAAGAAACATCTCCTCTTGTTTAAGAACTTCATTTAAGGTTTGTCCTCTTTATGCTGAGTAAAAATATATTTTCTTTTGATGAGGCAGACCTTTCAGAGTCAATGCTTTTATGTTGAAATTGTTATCTTGATATTTTTATAGGGAAGCTTAAAACCTGATTTTTTTTTCTCCATATTTTGCTATTGTCTTTAATTATTTTTACTTATTTTATGTATGAATTTTCATCTGCAGTAACCTGTACAATAAAATGATTTTTAGAGCGGCACTATGACATTTAAATCTGTTGGTCTGAAGAATGCTCAGCTGTGTAACATGCAGCTCTTACACTGGTGGGATAGAGACTCCTCTGTGCCTCATGTCTCTTCCACTGAAAGCTGCTCTGAGCAAAACCATTTGTAATTGTTAATTTGTTTGCTCAATTAAGACAAACTCAAATGAAATCAAGCATAATCAACATCAGACAGGGAAGATGAAACAAACAAGAAATTAAAAAATAAATATAAGAAAATAATTAAAAGGGAAAAATTATATAAAATGAATAAAAATAAATGAGATGTTAATAGTTGGTTTCAAGCTCCAGTTCCAGAGAGAGTGACCTCTATTTAGTGTTGTATTGGAAATGAGAAAAACAGCCATTGAAAGTCCTTCATAAAATAAGTCATCTTCTGATAACTGATTGAAAAACACTGGAAACCACCATGAAGAATACAACAATGTGACATAATGTCTTGTTCAGGTGAGGAAGGACCTGCAAGTACTGAGTGCCAGGGGAGACAGGCTGTGGAGGGTGGTCAAAGATCTGCAGAAGGGGCTGGAGGATCTGGAGACGGAGCAGGTAGCCTCTCAGCACCGGATGAACTGGATCCTCCAGAGAGTGAAGAGCCTGACTGAGCCGAGGTCGGGGGATCAAACTCGGCTCGACATCAACTCCATGAAGGTGACACACAGGCATATAAAGACCTCTGATTTTGTTCTGTCTGAGGACTACTTTAACATATGATTATATTCTTTATTGCTTTCTTAATTTTGTGTTCTAAAACTTAAATAAGTCCATCAAATATATATAGAAAAAAAAACTGTGATTTTGTGTTATATATGTGTAGTTTCTGTGTTGCAGTTGATCTGTTTGTGAGTGGACGTGACAGATTTGATTGTTTTGCTTTCTGATATCTTTATTGTGTTTGTAGGTTATCATCAATAAACAGGCCCGGCGGCTCGCAGGCCTGACCTCAGAGGTTTCAGCCCGAGACAGACTGATTGCCAGACGCCTGCAGTACATTGAGCGCTTGGAGAAACAGGAACGTTCCCTCATGCTTAAACTGTAGTGTTTAGTCTGTTTAAACTGAAGCATGACCTCTGACCTATTATTATTATTATTAGTAGTAGTAAGTGTTGTAGTAGTAGTTGTATTATTTTAGGCTAGTGTCTATAGAGTCCATTAAGTATTTTTGAGGTAATATTTATTTTGTAGTATATTTATATTATATATATATATAGTAATATCAGCAGTGCTAGTGGGTCATGTTATAATAATAATAATAATAACAATAATAATATGTAATTTATTTGCACGTTATCCAAAATGATGAAGAACAATCTACTAAGATGAAAAATATACGTAAGACAAATGCAAAAGACAGAGTATTGGGGGGAAAAAACGATATTTAATAATAATAAATAACAACACATACTGTAGGAGCGGTAAAACATAATAATGTTTTAATTTTTAATAATATTTTTAGGCAGAAGCAGGTTTGACGAGATGTGTTTGAAGTATTCTTTCAAATCTTTTAAAATGTTGCACACTCTGAGAGAGTCTGAACAAAAACATCTGTAGCTTAAAGTTAAAGTGGGAACTAAAACATGATAATAAGAAGTAATCAAACTGACACATTTTATTTATAATGTTTGATGTGTGTACGATATTATTGAGGACTGCAGAGCGTTAATAACAGGATGCCCTGCTGGTGAGGGCATGTTGCATATTGGTTTTCTCTGGTTAAACATTAGTGCATTTCTTTATTTGTGACCTGTCTGTGTTTGTTTTGATTGTTTCAGGTGTCTGAGAGGCAGCACTGAGGGCAGACTCTGACTCCGACTGTGTCTCATGAGCACAGCTGCATCAACACAGCAACTGAAGCGATGCACGCAGTGACAATGACTTTGTGAAGCTGACGAAATGAACAATTTAACGACGAACAAATGTGCGTCATATTTTAGATACATACACGTTTGGGTTACTTTGCGACACAACCTGTCAGTTACAACAATATAAAGTATCATAGGTTGTCATCTTGGTTCAAGAAAGAAACACATCCTGCTCCTGAGTCATCATGTTGTGGCTCTGACTTCCACAATATTGTGGTTGGTGGTGAAACGTCTTGTAAAGATACTTCGCTCACACACACCCAAATAAACAGAAGCACACTGTGATATCAGAGAAACCTTCAGCCTGACAACACACTGATGAGAGTTTCATCATCTAAAAATAAATGAATTAATTGGTTTCACTCGGGTCGTATATAGGAACAGCAATATGAAAGTTTGTCCTCAATGTCCAGTGAAGGCTGTGGAATATTCTTTCAGAAGGTTACGATACAAAAATAAAATATTTTCTGTGGTTATACAAGCGCTTCATGTTGTTTACAGTCTGCATACTGTGACATGGCATAACCATTACATAACCTCACTTTTTTTTGTTTATCTAAAAGTCCTTATAGGTCAGACTCAAGGCACTCTGTGGAGTTAGATAATATTGTACTCAGTGTTTTTTAGAAAACAAGAGAAAGAAATCGTTAGTTCAACTTCAAGTTTAATTGTCAGACCTAATCACAGAGGTACAATCGTAGTGAGACATATCATTTACATTGTTTCATGTGTTTTCTGGAAATGAAATCACAATTCTTAAAGTCAATGTGTCCTGAAACCACGTGACACCATGTCACAGTGGCACATTGTTATTTACACATCACAGTCTGTTTACAGGTGTACTGCTGCATATGTGCAATAGTTGTTGTTGAGTCTTTTGTGGCACCAGAGGGAGCTGTGTGCAGCCTGATAAATTGCCTCAAGTGATGTAACATGAGTCAGTGTCAGCCAGGACGGAAGGCTACAAATGTGAAAATGAAATCTGCGTAGAAAGAAGTGATGATACGCCTCATCTCTGCTTGAGGCTAGCAGGTTAAGGCTACATTAGGATAACACACCTGTTTCTTTGGCCTTTGACGGTTGAGTTGCATTGTGGGCAACGTAGGCACAACATGTTGACAAGAAAAACATAAATCTGTACTCTGTTAAGAAAGATCCTCTTCATGGATACTATACAAAGCACTATAGAGATCATCAAAGTTGCCTCACACCAAGAAGGTTCCTGGTTCAAACCCCTCCATTTCATACACAAAGGCCAAAGGTTTAGAAAATGCATTTAAGGGGGTTAAAAAAAGAAAACACTGCATAAAATTCTGACATTTTACAAGAAATAATAACTGAACTGGGATCAAGTAAAAAAAAACATGATCAGGACATCCCTGTCCCTGGATAACTGTTCACCTCTGTACATACATCCAGCTCCAGCTTGCTCATAAGAGGTGAAGTCTGAGCAATTCAGAGCTGTGGCTTTACGTAATGCTCCCTGGGGATCTTCATTGAGAAACTCAGTTCTTTGTGAGAGTTCTGTGCTCACTGAACCATATGTAGGGAACACAAGAAAATCGTGTAGCATTAAGCCCAAACCAGCAACCCTGTAGTCTCACAGCTGTATTGCAGCCAAATATGACAAAGGTTGAGTGTCTTGGACGACTGAGCTGATATCTGATGGCCTCAAGTCTTGACAGCCGACTTGCAGGCAGCCTGTCCCCTCTGGTGTTCCCAAACAAACCTCCAACAACACGAACTCTGGCCCACTTCCCACAGAGGAAAAAAACACAAATAGCTTTTGAGTAACAAAAAAAAAAAAGAGGAAGAAAGACATAGGGTGAGAGATAGAGAATTTCACGAGTAAATAATGTGCAAAAAAATGAGGAAGGAGCTCAAACAAGAGAAGGAAACTAAGCGGGGGAAGAAAACATTAAACTGTAAATTCTCAGACAAACAACAGGAACACAGAGCGCAGCAGCTCCGATGAGAACACATTATTACCACACAGCAGTGTTACCGTATATGGGAGAAGATGGAGAGATCTGGAAGGTTTGGCAGGTGTGCCAGAGCTGCAACAGCACCCCCTAGAGGTAAGAGGGAAATAATGTATTTAAATAGTCATTTTTATGCCCAGCTGTGGCCTACTGTATTTGTCTATTTAAAGGTCTCTCGGGACTATACCTCTTCTTCTTCTTCTTCCTCTGCTTTGGGCTCATTTGTGTTTGAAAGAACAGACTCATAGGTTCAGCTGTGCTCATGCCAGCAGCTAATTTTGACCTATTTCTGGGGCTATTAGACATTTTCAGAAGTTATAGAAGTTTTTCAACATGCACAAAGTCATCAGAGTGGATTCTAAATTACCTAAATGCTTTTTCAAAAAACTAATGTGGGCTAATTTGAGATAATACCCACATTTCTTTTGCTGATTGATATTTTAATAACAGTATCAGGGACTACTTTATCTAATGTGGGCTATATAATTAACAATGTCTGTCCTATGGTGCATGCAGAACAAAACATTGCTGTGCCACCACAAAGTGAACACTGGTCTCCAGCCTGAGATGTCTATGTTGTCACGTTTCATGTATCTGCTTTGCCACTGTTTCCAGGAAGAATAGAGGACTTAATGAGCAGCCTGGAAACATACCAAAGACAATATTGATTTGTTGTGTATCTATCACCACTGTTAACAGATGTGTTACACGTTTACGCTTTTATAATATTCAGCATGTGTACACGATGCAATGTGTTAATAATGTCCCTGAAGTAAAATGAGCCGGATTGAAAGACAAAGACAGAGAAAGAGAGACACAATATATAGAGAGAAATACTGTAATAAATAAGTCATATGAGTCTTTGTGCCTTAAACTGTTATTTAAATGTAATCACATGACAAATTTAGAGGGGAAGTGTCTCTTTAGGGGAACTATAAACAACTAACAGATGTATACAGATCAAGGCATTGCTTCTTTGTAAAGGTGCACTAACTAAAAGAATATAAAAACCATTGATTTTAATCTTTGACAATGCATAATATTTTTATCTGTATATTATCTGTGTAAAATACTATTCTGAAAAGTAACTAGTAACTACAGCTGTCAGATAAATGTAATGGATGCAGTACAATATTTGCAGCTGAAATGTGGTGAAGCAAGTAAAAATGGAGTCATTCATGTACAAGTACCTTAAAATTGTGCTTAAGTACAGTACTCCGGTTGAGGAAGTGTCGTATTTCATTTCCCATCTCTTCTCTCTCTCTCTCTCTCTCTCTCTCTCTCTCTCTCGCTCTCTCTCTCTAGCCTCATGTCCTGTCATCTCTCATATTGTCCTCCATCTAATAAAACTAAATAGAAACTGTAACACGCTGCTCTTAGCTCTCAGCTATTAATATTATTAATCATGATTATCATAATCAGAAACATTATTCCTATGACCAAATTATTTGGAGTTAATGTGGTGATTTAATTGATGTATAACCTAATGTTGTCACCATATTAAACATCATATTAAAAAAGTTTAAGAAAGTAAAAAAACGGAGACAGACTAACATTTTCTCCCACAGGCTTCTATGTGCAATATTAACAACAACAACTGATTGTGACTCATAGGTGCTAAGGAATAATACAACAGGTGGGTGGAGAGAGAGAGAGAGAGAGAGAGAGAGAGAGAGAGAGAGAGAGAGAGAGGGAGGAAGTGGTGAGGATGCTCTATGTCGCTGCAGCACTTTGCTCCTCATCTCACCACAGTCAGTCAGTCTGCCACAGAGTTTACATCACACAACAGTGATGTTTCACTGACCTGCATTCACCGTCTTCATACGACCATGCCTGTTAAGGTAAGAAGACAGACAGTGTTCACTTCCTGTCATCTCTATTATGAAGTGAGGATGGAAACCACTTGTTTAACTTTTCTGTGAATATATCTACATGAGTTACACTCCGTTGTTTGTAGCTGCTTATCTCTTCTTGTGAATGATTCAGAATAATAATAGAACTCGTGTCACGCAGGCCGTGTGTGTCGCTCTGAAGGAAAATGAGCTGGTGATGGTATCACAAGAGGAAACCAGCTCAACTTCCCTTCAGTCAGAGACAGAAAGTAAAATGTCCGCAGTAAGCTGGATGGGGTTGTCATCGTTTACATGCATGCAAAACAGATGCAGTGTGCATGTCGTGTGAGAGTGTCCAGGTTTAAATATTCACCTGAGCCTGACAGGTTATATATACACTAGACAGCCTGCTAGAACTATTGTAGTGAACACAACAGCCCTAGAATTAATCCTAATTTCCTGGAGCTTTAATATATGTCTAGAAGTAGACATGGCTGTAATAAAGACAAGAGGTCTTTGTGGTCAGTTCGGAGGCTGTGCATTATACTGAGAGGTGTTCAGGTTCAATGCGTCCTAGAATTAAAATTAACTGTGGTCTCCACTGAGGATGGATTATTCTATATTTGTATCTATTTTATGGTTCTGTAGATAGCAAAGCCTGTTGGTTGGTCCTCCACTTTGGACCAGACCTGCCATGTCATGGGTGGCCATGCACAAACATTCCATATCTCAAATGTTACATATCTGAACAGCTATTGATTGGATTATCATGAAATGTGGTGCACACATTCATGGTTCCCAGAGGATTAATGCTTATTACTTCAGCGATCCCTTATCTTTTACTCTAGCACCACAAGCAGATCACTGTTTTGTACTTATCCTGTAAAATATCTTAACATCTGATATATGGATGAACATTCATGGTTCCCAGAGGATGGATCTTAATGACTTTTGTGATCCCCTGAATTTTCTCGAGTGCCACCAGGAGGCGAATATGCGAATATGCTGTGAATTCATGTCTCCCTGTAATGACTCTCCGTCGATATCGTCAGGTCAAAATATAATTTTGTCCAGTAATACTCTTTTATATTTTGTGCTGCTTAGTAAATGTTAGCATTTAGCTTAGAGCACCACTGTGCCAAAGTACAGCCTCACAGAGCAGCTAGCGCGAGGAAGTGTTTACGACATGATGAACGTGGCCAAAAGATTTCACAATTTTTTAATTTATCTTTAATGTTTATTGTGTTTCATCTCTTTTTTGACAAAAGAATTACATTCAAATTACACGGGTAGGGAGAAAGTCTGTGACCATAATTGTACAATAGCATGCAATAAGTTAAAAGTGTGAACCACGAAGTGAGAATGGAAAAATTTAAGAGGCCTAAGATTATTTACCTGATATTATTGTGTGTGTTTTGGACACAATATTAATTATTAATATTAATTTCAGTTACAATTACAAATACGTGCATGCATATTGAAATGACAGAAAAAATATCAAAAAATAAAACTGTTACAAAATAAAGGTTTAATCTGTATCTTTAATACAGATAACTACAGCTACAACTGTCACTTAAATGCAAAAAGTGCAGAAGAACCTTGTGACAGTATTAAAAACTGACATCATGACATCCTAATGGTTTTCAAGGATACATTTTCAAATGTATTACACAATGCTTTTCTGGTCTACCAACCACTCAAGGCACTCTTATAACATTTGTCACATTCTGCCAACTGTTCATTAGAAGCAATGTTAACACCTCCTAGTCAGAGCACTCACAATGATACTAAGCTTACCCATAGACACACACAGCCATCTGAAGCTATTAGTGTTCTGCACTGAAGGATTCTTCAACTCAACTCAACTCAGGGAGCTGCACCAAATCGGGCGAGGCATCAACCCTTGAACTTTTAAATTCTATGGAGTACTGTAGACCCCTGGTTAAATCCATGTCTTAAAACAATAAATATGTATGTAATCATAAAATATATACATACATAATTGTCAATGATTGGACAATTTCTTACAAAACACCTTGCAGTTCTATATTTATGATGATTGTCTCAGGTTGGAATTTAATCCTTAATCCATTAGTTCCGCAATCCAAATTATACTACACTACTGCACAGTCACATGCTTTTTTTTTGTATGTTATTATTTTTTGCAATCTGGTGTAATATTAGTGTTATTATTAATCAGCAAGTAAGCGGATTAGTAATGTATTTTGTCATTGCTGTGAATGTAAAGCCATGCATCTAATCTTTCTAACTATGCAGAAAGCAAACTTACAGTATGTACTTACAAATGCTTGATCCAACATGCTGTGCCTGTGTTGAGCTGTTACATCACTCTGCAATTCAATATGTTACGTGCTGCAGAGGAAACTTTAAAGGTACAGTGTGTAAGAATAGAGGCCTCTATTTTCAGAATAAGGCAAACATGGAATATAATATTCATAACTATGTTTTGATGCATGTATAATCACCTGAAAATAAAAATCTTTTTATGTTTGTTACTTAAAAAATATCCTTTTATATCTACAGTGGGAAAGGGTCCCCTTTCATGGAGGCCGCCATGTTGAAACACCTTATTTATACAGTAGTCCAGAACAGACAAACTAAATACTGACTCTAAACAGGGTCCTTAAAGTGTTGTTTCTCCTTTACATTAGGAAGGTGAGGGTGATGTGAGGAGATTACAATGCAGTGATTGGACCATTAAATGCAACTAAATTCTACACACTGTACCTTTAAATGATCTGTCAAAGACTCTGCACATATAATAATCCCATTCATTACACTAATCACAATGTCTGTTTATGAAAAGGAATACTATTTGGCAGGTTTCTTGATCTCTTTAGCCCCAATTAAAATATGCAAACCACCTGGAGAACTGCAAGGCAAATCCTTGTGAAACAAGCTCTCTCATCATGACGCAGTTTCATTCTCCGCAAGTCAGACCACAGTACCACATCCTGAGACAGTACTTAAAAATAAACGGGCTTGTTAGGATCTGCACCAGAGTTTGCAAGTTTGCTTAGTACAGAAAAAAAAGTTTTGATAGAGATGTTCACTAATGTCTATTGGAGGAAGTACATCATCATCAAACACCTTTAATACTTAAGTATCATTAGAAAATTATTGTTCTTTCAAAATGACTGAATGTTACTTGAGGAGTTCCTCAAGACTTTGTGTTTGGCCCATTAATGTTTCACTTTTACATAATTGTTGTATGTATTTATGATATATTTTAGGTTTCCAGAACATTAAAATTGATTTTTATTTGCTCATAACACCAATTTATAATGTTCTGTGAATTTGAAAAAAACATATTGATAGTGTGGAAACATTATTGAGACTGGAAATTTTGAAATTCTTGGTTTAAACAAACTGTCTCTGAATTTAAGATTAAGTGAATCACTTTCTGCAATTAATTCACAAAGAAAACTCAACTCATGGGGAAACTGAAAGTGTCTCAATCCAAGTTTACCCACTGTGCATAATTACCCACTGTGCATAAATACGTACAAAACTACAGAGCTACAGTATGTGCTAGCTGTTTATGTTATCAAAACTTTTCTAATACATTCAGTGATTCTTAGCCATTCTATGGGTTTAGTTAGGGGAGTCCAGTCAAGTCAAGTCATACAAGTTGGTAAAGAATGAAAATACGGTTCCTGTGTTTTTAAAGAAAGTTGTGCCACGTAGCAGTCAGTCAGGTACAACAATATAAAGGCAATCTGACAAGTGTTATAGCCACTGAAAGCCATGAGAATTATTACCAAAATTACTTCAACAAACAACAACTAACCGACTGTTACCCACCCACACAGAAATCATGGATCATATAAGGTCAAAAACAAAAGTATTTTCTACTGTACTGTTTAGTAGGAAGTAATCATAAGTATTTGTTTTCCTATTTTCCTAACATGTTTAATCATTAACAGACTACAAAATGTTTCAACTGCGAATACTGTTCTTATGATTAGTTTCAACCGCATTGTTCTTCTCAAACAGTTAACAGTTGTTATGACCAATCCACTGACATTTTGGCCACTGATCTGGCCTCTGTAGAGCCTTTTTATTATTATTATTAAAGTTCTCATTGCCAAAACACTTGTAGCAGACCAATGCAGACAACCCATTGTCATAGCAGTGTTCGTTTTGTAACATGTAAATCTATAACCGACAGAAAGTCATTGTAGCATGGTCATTTCTATATCACTCACAGTCCAATGTGACACAACATACTTTCAGGAGTATTCTTTATACAGATATTCCTTTCATATATTTTAAATAAAGCTATCTGAATATGTGTGACCTTTCTGGACCTGTGCTTCCAGTAGTTTAGAATACAAAACCACTGAGAAACCCCAGGTAATTTCCATGAATTGTTTCCAATGACAACATTTAATTGATCCTTCTGCAAATATATGATAGGGAAGTGGATTTTCCAGCAACATTTATGCAGAAATCACCATAGCTACTCCTCTTTAGCTATCATCACTTCCACTTGAGTTGAGGGTCACTTAGAAATCACTGAGAGTCCCACTGTTATAAAACAGGGGAATTTGGTATGTCATGGTTTTCCAATCCTTCTTAATTAGGATTAAGGGTTTCTGTGAGGGATTCTGGAGCGAAAGACCCACACAAACACTGGTGGTCCTTCAGAACTTAGCAGTGGTCTGGACAGAGAGGTCTACACATTTGAAAGCTCTGTAAGTCACATGAAAAACATCTGAACTAGACAGATAAACTAAGGAAAAGATTGTTGTGAGGCCTGAAATGCTAAAGCACCTTGGGTAATCGGTTGTAGAAGTGCAGCTGACACATGCTTTGCATTGACATTCATGCAAATGCCACACATTGTGTAACTCCTCTTCTTTCTACCTCTTCTACAGGAACAGCCTACCTGGAAAATGCAGTTTTGGTAAAGGCCATTCTAAGTAAGTCACTGCATCTGGTCATTCATCATTGAGGGTAAAAAAGGAACTCACAGTTGGAGGAAGGACATCCGAGCTTCCCTCTGATCAAGTTCTGTTCAAAAGATGTCAACATCCAGCGCAGACAGTATAGGAACAGAAACCAAAACCTCAAAGGATCATAAAAAGGTAAGCAAATTAATCCGATTTGTTTCAAGAAAGGGAAGATCTCAAACATCCTCTTTTTGTACAGTGGCAACCACCATTACAATATCATTGCTAATATTAACACTGAAAACGATTTCACAAAATTCAAATTCAAACATACTACAGTTTATTAGACTGGATTCATCGGCCTAGACTTATTTATTCTTAGGAATAAAACTTTTCTGTATATTTCATACTTCCGGACAAACCATTTTCATAAATGTAGAAAGAAAAGCTTTAATTTCCTTGTATGTTGCTGTTAATTCTACTCTAAAGTCTAAGTGGTCAGACTTTTTTTTCAGTTGTGTTGCATAATAGTGCTGTTTGCTGATGAAGGGAACAGAATGGTGATAACCAAGCTGATTGTGTTGATCAGTTTAAGTTTTAGCTTACAGAGAGATTTTTCTGCAGTTTGTTGGAGGAAAATTCCAAAATAAGCTCAATGGAAAATGTTTTTAATTTACTTGAGAGATCTATTTTCTATGTATTGTGGCTATAGTAGATATCTTGTGCTTTAGTCAAATGTCTCCATACTAAAGTACTTTTCAACTCTGGCTATGAACAGCTTGATTCAGACTTACGATTTATAATATTGATTTTATAACAATGAGGTTTCATTTAAACGATTCTCTTTAAATAATAAATCAGTTGATTGATTGCCACAAGTGCTTTTGTGGTTCTAGGGAAGTCAAGGTCTATCTGTCACTTGACCCACCACTTTAGTTGAGACTGAAATATCTCAACAACTATCAGATGGATTGGCATAAAATATGTCACGATTCCCAGGGGATCAATCCTCAGACTTTTCATTTAGCGCCATCATGAGGTTGACATTTGTAGCTTCATTTGGCTCTACAACAATTGGGTTAAATTGCCATTTTGCACATTCAAGCTTGGTGATCCCCTGATTTTTCCACATTGAACGTTTTGTTTTGTAATGAAATTAAATAAATCTCAACAACTATTGGATGGATTTTCATTTTCGCCTAGCTCACCACCATTTCTGGCGATCCGTTAACTTTTCTTGTACCACCTTCAAAAGGTCAAAATTTGAAATACTTTGGTTTATGAACTTCAAAACTAATGGCATTCCTGCTAATAAGCAAATATTAGCAGTGTTGCTACAAAGTATTTCACAGTTTTCACCAGAGTTTGATGAAAGGTTAGGCAAATGTCAATGTCATTTTTTTTTTTTTTTTTTTAACAAATATGTTTTCTTCTTCTTTGTTATGGCTTGTCAGCCTACAGCATCTGCCCTGAAAGGAGCCATCCAGCTGGGTATTGGTTATGCTGTGGGAAACCTCAGCTCTAAACCAGACAGAGATGTTCTCATGCAGGACTTTTCTGTGGTGGAGAGCGTTTTCCTGCCCAGGTAAACTCTCATACTGTTGACATTTAGCTAATGCAAAGTCAATTTCAAGTTAATAAAGGATCAGTTCACCCAAATTACACATGTAAAAGATATTAAAAATGTAATATTTTTCCACCTATCTTGATTGATATCTAGACGTGCATGTAGTTTGGTTTTATCTAGATTTTCAAATATCACCCCAGTGAGATGTAGTGAAACTTTGTTTGGGCTGCTGAAAGAATTGAAAACTTTTGAAAAACTCTTTTTTATTCAAAAGTCCCTCTGAATAACATGGAATGCTATTTGAATGTGCTAACTGTTTAGATTCACAAATCTGCCTCATTATCCTGCTCAATGATTCAAGTGCTTGGTCAACACAGTATATCCAAAAGATTAAAATACAATAAAAGTGAGCCATTGTGGTTGCACAAGTATGAAGCAACTGCACAAACACAGACCATACGCAAACTTTAAACTACTGTTAACCGTAACGAAAAAACTTGGTAATGCTTCATGTTACAAGTTTATTTCATGGAAATTACGCAGTTTTTCAACATTATAGGTGTGGCAGCAAACAGATCTGTAACAATGTTAAGAAAAAGTCAATTTTGAAAATGTAAGGCTGGATCACTTAGAAAAAAACACATTTCATCAATAGTCTTTGTCTCTTCTGGACTCTGAAACTGAAGCAGCTAAAAGGAATTCAGTTTTATTTATTTACGTCATCTGCTTGATTGTGACGTGTCTAAATATCTTTGGTTCCTCCTAACTTACAATAACACAGTAACAATATGTTTTACAGTGATGGCAGCAACCTGACTCCAGCACATCACTTCCCAGATTTCCGTCTGAAAATATATGCACCGCTCGCCTTTCGCTACTTCAGAGAGCTGTTTGGAATCAAACCAGATGACTATCTGGTTAGTGTGAAGATTCATATCATTATCATTTTGACTCAGCACTGGCAGAAGTTTATGTTGGTTTCAACTGCAACACTTGCAACACTCATGCTAAGACTGTTGCATCTTTCTGAATTTCAGTATTCCATCTGTAACGAGCCTCTGATCGAGCTGTCCAACCCCGGTGCCAGCAGTTCCTGGTTCTACCTCACCAGCGATGATGAGTTCATCATTAAGACGGTGCAGCCTAAAGAGGCTGAGTTCCTGCAAAAGCTGCTTCCTGGTTACTACATGGTGAGTTTAGACTGTTTTTGGGTTTTTAAAGGTTTTCTTGTTAAGACTGAGTGTTACTCATCAAAATGCACTGCCATGGATTGTCATCCTTATTTGCCAGCTTGCAGTCTTTATTGCCAGATTGCTACATTACTTGACCAAATAAAAAAAGCATTCTTCTCACAGGTAGCATTATTGAGCAATGTTTTTAAGGATTTGTTCCTTAAGCCCTATGAATGCTCAAAAAGAACTTTCATGGTAAAGGTAGCATCACATGTATAGTTTATTGACTGAGATGTCAGTGAAATTTACTTTATGTTGGCAAAACAACTAAAATTTGTGAATATAGATATTCCATTTGAAATATACATATATCCAGTACAAGTGCAGTATCTGGAAAATAGGGAAGTTTCTTGTTTGTCAGTTGCAGTTGGAACTGTTATCTGAAGACAATGATCGGATGTTACACCCTTTTCTCTTCTAACCAAGACTTTATTTTTGGGCAGGTTCTGTCCGGAGACAGCACTTGTGTCTTCCTGTTTGTGCATGTGTTGTTAAGTTTGAGTTTTTTAAAGTTATTTATTTCATGAACTTACACACATCTTTAAACCACGTCAATAACCCAGTTAAGTATAACTAGGAAATCAGATTCCTCTCATGATACTTGTTTGATGGTTTGACTTGCACCAGAGATGTCTTTCTTTAACATTTTATTCATAAAAATAAAGAATAATAAGTCTGCTTTGTCTTTGTTATTATAGAATCTGAATCAGAACCCGAGGACGTTGCTGCCAAAGTTCTACGGCCTTTACTGCATCCAGTCCAGTGGCACAACCATTCGCATTGTGGTGATGAACAATGTGCTGCCACGCGCCATGAAGATGCACTACAAGTATGACCTGAAGGGTTCCTCATACAAACGGCGTGCCTCACGAAAAGAGCGTGTCAAGCACTCTCCCACATTCAAGGACTTGGATTTCCAGGATATGCACGAGGGCCTGCACTTTGACTCGGACACCTACAATGCCCTGATGAAGACCCTGCAGAGGGACTGTCGGGTGTGTGCACACAAAGATTTTCTATCTGTTAGAAGTGGGCCTTGGTGTTAATCTGGGCAATCAGCGTTACAGCTATTTGTTACTACATAAGAGATTACTTATTTTTATCCTGTACATTTAACAAGAAAAATCTTGCGTAATTAAATTTCATGTTTGAAAAAAAAAAACATGTTCAACACAACATAAAGTCTAAAGGCTATGATATCCATTATACTGTTGGACAGAACAAACATAGATGAGTAGCTGGTGGTCTGTATGATTTCTTAGAGCGTTAATAGTAACTAAAAATATCAAATTTGAGCTGAGAGTGTTGCTAGAACCCTTTTGTCCATACAGTCATTATAGAACCATTAAACTCAGGGGAGCAGGAATGTGATCAGAAAAGTTTTGTTTGAAGTCCGAGTCATTTTGCATTAGAGTTGACGTTGTGACCTGAGAGTGGATCTAAAGGAAAGGTGAGAGAGTTTACAAAATGAAAATAGTTCATCCTCTGGGGACCATTAATACTAAATCTAGATAAACTCTATTCCAGTGTTTATCCTGTTGACTCTAGTAGCTGATTAGTTGCAGATGTCCAGTTAGTGATGGGGTCTAAGTCAAGTGTGATCTGTTTGTTGTCACCACCACAGGTACTGAATTTAAGTAATGTGTGGTTTTTAAATTCATACGCACAACACAGGTCCAACTGTGTCTGAGAACAGGATGATCACAAAGAGTCCAAAAGGAAAGCTTAACAGTGTCTATCCGTTCTGATGCAGTGAGATCCCAGTACAGAAGTGTCAGTGGAGAGAATTCTTGGCAACAATTTCTTGTCCAGTCAGTAAGCAACACCACACCATTCTCTGTGGCAAAGTCATATATAGATTGATGTTTTTTGGTTTTTATCTTTGTCAAAAGGAATTCTAACCTCACAGTGGTCAAGGGATTTATCACTGAGGGACCATGAATATCTGCAGTAAATTAAATGACATTCTGGACAAAGGCTTTCCAGATATCTTGCTTTGGATTACAATGCTGAACATACACAGTGGGCATCTGACATCACCAACCTTAGGCTTGTCACCAACCCAAAAAATCTGCAGGTAGCATCCTGAGTTTAGAGACTGTATCAAGGCATGCATTTCACAAGTCAGAGATATTTACCAGGGAAAAGTGGCAAATTATCACATTATCGCGTTTATCCAAGCTGATTATTTTTCACTTGGTTTATCAGCTTATTGTTTCAGTGCTCACAGTGGGATTAAATCTTTCCTCGACCAGCCTGAACTGAATTCAGTTTATGATCACCTCATCTCACTTTCCATAACATTACGCAATCATGACAGGCCACATCATTGAGCCCCCGCTCCCTTTGCTCAGTCTTGAGCTGTGACGACCTCATTAGCGTCGGCCTGTTACTTGATTAGTGTGAAACAATAGTGGCACTTGATAGAGGATTAACGTCCATTAGAGCGAAGCACCTGCATCATATGATCAGGCTGAGCAGCTGGACTCTGGAGCACAAACTGACCCAAATGGGTGCAACGTGCTCTTGTTGGGCCTGTTTGTTTAGTGGAATTACCTCATGACGTCAGTTGTTTGGTCAGCGGGATCGAGGCTAATATACTGTAAGTGTTCCATTGTAGTTTTGATTTGTAGATCCAGGTTTAATCTCTTTGACTGAGACCTGCTTGGTACTTACTTAAAATAACCCTGAACATGTGTACCATTTTCTCATAAAATATGTCATTATGAATACTAAATTCACTCAATGCTACTGTAGTGAGACTGCTTGAAGATCTGAGAAGCATTAAATCTCTATAAAGAAAGTTTTTTCGTGGAGGTAGGTAGTGCTGAATCCGGACACGTCATAAAACTGAATTTGCAAACAGACTCAGTAACTTTAACGGGGAAGTTGCTGTTATCAGTTAGTGGGTATAATGTTTGCCATGTTTACCATCTTAGTTTAGCATGTTGGCATGGTAACATTTGCTAATTAGCACTAAACACAAAGTCCAGCTCATGAGAATGTCATTAGTTTTGCAGGTATTTGATTTGAAACCAAAGTATTGGACAACCTTTAACCTGCTAATAGTGCCAGTTGAGCAGTTAATGGATCACCAAGCTTCTTATAATTTATCCAGAGCAGGGGCATGAATGTGAGTACCAACTTTCATGGCAACCCACACAATAGTTGTTGAAGCATTTCACTCTCAACCACAAAAGTCACCCACGTGGTGGAAAAAAGGTCAGGGGATCACCAAAGGCAGTGCGGTACATCATCTGAGTACCATGTCTGTCTTGTGATCTGGTATTTGGTCATGAAGTTTAGGTTTCAAATTATTATGTCAAATGATCACTGGAGTTATTACAATTCATCCTGAGAGTGACATCAACGTGTTTAACAAATTTCACGGTTTAACAGTTGTTGAGACTTTTCACACAAAACCTTGTATGGCAGCTACGATATACTGGTTTGTTCCACAAATGTGACGTGTTTGTCAGCTTGTTGTGACTTTTATTAAGACTTCAGCCCCTAAATGAGGACACAGCTGTTGTCCTAAGGTGTTTTAGGTTAACCCTTCTAGACGTTTAGTCTAAATGCTTATTAAAACTGTTTTTTTGTCTATTGTAAGGTCCTGGAGAGCTTTAAGATCATGGACTACAGTCTCCTGCTGGGGATCCATGTTTTGGACAAGAAGCCGCTGGGCAGAGGAAGCCGGTGTGACAGCAGGAAAGGACAGAAAGTCCTCTACTCCACTGCCCTGGAGTCCATTCAGGGGACTGTGAAGGACCCTGAACCAGTGGCTGATGACGACACGTGAGAAAACATTTTGCATTTCTTATACCAACACTGTTCTCATGCTTTTTTTTTCCTTTGTAGTGCAGAAAACATAGAAAAGTACAGTATTTAACATCATATTTCACAAGTTGGAGTTCTTTTTGCACCTACCTGAGAGTAGGTGGTTGCCAGACATGTTGTTATGCAGTGTTAAAAAAACATTCAACATGAAGTGACAGTCTTTGGGAATGGTCTGCTTTACACACTTTCCACTTCATTAAAAAACAGCGACATGTGTTACATTTCACCAAAATGTGGGAACAACTGAGGAAATGAAAAGGCACGCTCAATTAAATAAAAAACTGTCAAATTCATGAAGACTGTTTTTTTTTTTCTTTTTTGGTAGATTCGGTGGAATTCCTGCCAAACATAAAGATGAGAACCTTCTCATCTTTTTAGGAATCATCGACATCCTTCAGTCCTACAGGTGAGCACACACTTTCACACACACACACACACACACACACACACACAGACACACACAAACACACACTTTTGCCAGAGGGGACTTTTTCATTGTTTGATTATAATTTATATAATTAATGGATATCTTAAAAACTAGCATTATTCTGATGGCTCATTCCAGACTCCATACACATAATATATAAGTCTGGAGTTTGCCACTAGGCTCCATAGACATACAGTATGTATGATTATTATAATGAAACAGTTGACATGTTTTTTTTAATTTATATTTTCAGGTTCATTAAGAAGGTGGAACACTCCTGGAAAGCTCTTGTACATGATGGGGTATGTTACTTCACATCCTCCTTACGTGTTTTTTATGTCTACATGTGTATCTTTGTGTGTGTGTGTGTGTGTGTGTGTGTGTGTGTGTGTGTGTGTGTGTGTGTATGTGTGTGCCTGACAGCTTTCTTTGCTTTTCAGGACACGGTATCGGTTCACAGGCCCAGTTTTTATGCGGACAGATTTCTGAAATTCATGGGATCGACTGTATTCAAAAAGATTCATCGTAAGTCGTGGTGAAACTGACATAACTACTGTATTCTGCTTTCTGCATATTTTATTTTATTTTATTTAAAACTTTCCTTCTCTTCTGTCTCTCAGCTTTAAGAGGAGCCTCTTCAAAGAGGAAAAAGGGTTCTGTCTATGCACAGAAGTCAGCCTCTCAGGAGTTTCTGTCTCCAGACAAGGAGGAAAGGAAGGAGGAGAAGAAGGCCCAAAGCCTGGACAACCTGGATGGAAACTGTAAGCCTAAAGCAATACATTCATCATGCCATCATTTTTGTAACTTTAAGATAGGATTACATATTGCTGATTCTTTTTGCAACAGTTTACAGTTCCTCCAAGCAACCAGATCTCCTGCCAAAATCTGCTGTTTCTTTCGAATCCACCAGGAATGATGAAGAGGAGCTTAAAAACAGGTACTTTACTGTATGTGTGTAGCTCTCAGATCTGACCTCTGATCTTAAATCAGCTTATCCAGAGATATTTAACTGAGCAGAGACAAGATGTGCAATGAATAATAAATTTAATTTAACCTTAGTTTTGGCTCATTATAGAGTGTTAAACTCTGCTGGAAAACCACCAGAACATATTTGATCCAGGCAAGATGCTGTAAGTTTGAATAAAATACCCACAATTCCCACAAAGTGGCACTCTACACTTAAAGGTACAGTGTGTAGAATTTAGCTGCATTTAGTGGTCCAATCACTGCATTGTAATCTCCTCACATCACCCTCACCTTCCTAATGTAAAGGAGAAACAACACTTTAAGGACCCTGTTTAGAGTCAGTATTTAGTTTGTCTGTTCTGGACTACTGTATAAATAAGGTGTTTCAACATGGCGGCCTCCATGAAAGGGGACCCTCTCCCACTGTAGATATAAAAGGATATTTTTTAAGTAACAAACATAAAAAGATTCTTATTTTCAGGTGATTATACATGCATCAAAACATAGTTATGAATATTATATTCCATGTTTGCCTTATTCTGAAAATAGAGGCCTCAAATCTTACACACTGTACCTTTAAACATGCTTTAGAGATGTAAACTTAAATTTATGAAAACTAATAATTTCATTATTTGTAAATAGGCTATGTACTTCACTTACACATACATAAGACATGACACTGCATGGACTGTTAAAGTATACTATAAGTGTGTGTATGGTGGTGGTGCAACTGTATATACTTTTTTTGGCTTTTTCATGTTGGCTCTACTCAGTTTTTAGTCTCACAGTTACCATACATGTTTGAATTCTCCTTTTATTGTTCCCTGTAAACCAACAGATTACAGAAATATAAATGTTGTACCCAATAAATGACACTGCAAGCATTCTTAATTTTTCTGAAACTCACAATAAGCACAATGAATCAAATCCATTTTTTTTTTTTTTTATATGTTACATCAGGTTAAAAGTCGAGAATATGTAGCTCAGTTCTTCTGAGGTTTGAAGATGGAAACTATTCTCATGTTGAGTCTTGAAAAGAATTTCCTGATCCTCTGTACCAGAGTCTTCCTCTTCATATCAGCAGGCTGAATGTGAATGTTCGCTGCAGATTCATCATTTGGGGAAATGTTCACTGCAGCTCCATTAGTTGGCCCAGCTGCTGCTGAAACTCTGTCTTTGCTGGAAATTTGTCCACAGTCAGTAACTGTATTGACGGTAGCAGAAGAAGGAGCAGCACCAGACTCTTTACTGAGCCCAGCAAGCTCTCTGACTTCATCATGACAGTCACTGCATCCTGATGATCCTGAAGATGTTGAAATTTCAAGGATCAAAATCTCACCCTCTGAGAGTTCATCACTTGAACTCTCGGCAGTTTGTTTGTCGTCTACACAAGCTTCATCAAAATGAAAACTTGGCTCGGTTCTCTTGGTTCTCTCTTCTTCACTGGAACTTGAAAGACTGCACGTGTCTCCGCCACTGGAGTAACTTGAAGCGGGCTCGGTGTCGTCTTCATCAGTGGAACGTCGGATGTGTCTGGTTCTGGCTGGTTGTATGTCATCATCAGCGGAGCTCTCGATGTTTGCACTGTAAGCACTGCAACTGTCAGTGTGCGAATATTCACCAATGCTGCTCTCGATGTCTGATGTCTTATCTCTGTCGTTCTCAATGTCCTCTTCATTGCGACTGGAACTGTCAATGTGTGAACCGATGCAGCTCTCAATGTCCGAAGATCCCTCTGTGTCTTTATCTTGATTGTTGAAATCCTCAGTGTCTGAATGGTCACTACTATCAATGCCTGCTCCTTCAGCACTGGAATTCTCAGGTGGTCCACTGAGACTGGCTGGAGATGGCTCTTCCATAAAGTCAGCCTCGAGAGCTTGAGGGTCTGAAACTTCATAGCTGGAATCAGTGTCAGTCGTCTCACTTGAGTCCATGTCTGTGTCGTTGAAAGAATCATCAAATTCATCTAGATGATTCCAGGCGGACACAGACATGAGCTTAAGTGCCTTGTCTGCATGTGAGCTGATATTCATCACATCTACCAGGTGAACCATAGTGATGAAAGGGTGTTTCAAGGCTTCCCTGGGTGTGATTCTCCTTCCGGCATCAAGACGAAGACATGATTTTAGGAGGCGAAGAAATGCCATCCTATCTTTATACTCAGTAATGTCTCTTTTCGCGGGGCATCTCCGTACTGCATCATTCAGATTTTTGGCCAAGTCAAAAAATGTTTGCGTAACTTCGGGGTTGACACCTGTTACCTCCTTATACTCCTCTGGTGTCTTCAGTCTCCACCCTGGACCGGACTGGTCTTCTTTCATGCTGAAATACTTGAAGGTCTGTGTTCCGGCACTCAGCAAGTGATCATCCGGCTGACCAAGCAGGTGCACCATAGATGTAATACAGTTGTACATGCAGTTTCCAGGTAAGAGGTTAATCCCGAAATACAGGAAAGCCATGACGCATCCTACACCCCACACATCGATGGCTTCAGACAGGGGGAGGCCCAAGGTCACCTCTGGAGCCCTGTATGCACAAGCCTGCATCGTCATTCCGACGCGCACATTGCTCACTGGCAAGGCCAGTCCAAAGTCAATGAGCTTAATTCTGAAAGGCTGATCCTTGTGGTTAACAAGCATGATGTTATCAGGCTTCAGATCGGTGTGTAGGATGCCGATATTTTTTAGGGCATCAAATGCCACCATGAGCTGGTGGATCACAGGACGGATTTCATTCAGGCTCCATGGTACCCACCTCCTCTCTTTCATCAGGTGCCACAGGCTCTTGTCCAGCATCTCGAAGGCCAGGCAGGAGACGTTGTTGAATCTGAAATTGTCCAGGAATTTGACAATGTTCTTCTTGTCTGGGTCCAGAATCCCGACTGCTTGCAGCATGTCCACTTCTCTTTGAATAACGTGATCTTCGCTCTTTTTGTGGATCTTTACCGCAGCTAGCTTGCCTGTTGTTAAATCGAGGCATTTGGCAACTTTGCCAAAACATCCCTCGCCATTGAAGTCCAGTAGCAGATAACGTGTATGGCTGCCGTGCAGTATATCATGCTTCTGTATTTCAAATGGCGTGTCCTTGTTTTCTTTTTTTGGACTCTCGGAGGATGAAGTTGAGGAAGACATTTTTGCAGTCAAATGTTTCCGAATACTTTCCGAACACAGTGTAGTACACTTGCTGTCTTACTCTGAAGGTAACCAGAAGATAAGTGAGCAGACACTAAAGCCAGTCTGACATCATTCAGTTCCATTCCGAGCCCTTTAAGAGAAGTTCCGAAACATCAAAACAGAATTCACTTTGAAAAAAAAACATTCCAGAAACTTTATTGCCATTAATGTAACAGTTCAATTATAACATTATTAAATTATTATAAAGAAAATTACATTTTTTTTTTTTTTTTTGAAAAAGGCCCAACCAATCAAAATGCATTTAAAAAGTACACGTATCAGGAGAATCTGATCAAGTGTATTGGCGTGTTTCACAACTGATTCAGCTGAATGGTGACTAAAGTTGACTCACCAAAAAAAAAAAAAACAGCATTAAAAACTGAAAACATATTTATTCGTATTTTTATGTTGCAGTGAAGACCGACGAGACTCCAGTTCAACGATCGCTTTGGATGATCCTCTGGCGGCTCTCAGCAGGAGCCAATCAGACTCTGAACTGGATGTCTACTTGGTATGAAATATTTGATTTTATACAATCTGCATGAAAAACTTCATCGCAGGGTGTTAAAGGATACGACTGGTGTTATGATATATTTATCTTATTATCAACAAATCCTCAAACAATGTTTGAGTCGGTATCTTCTCTACCCTCTCTGTGACATTATAGCATCCCAAGGAAAATATAAAATCTCACCAACCTTATCCTTTATAGTTGATCTTAATTGCAATCTTAGTTATTAAATAGGAGAATACTTGGTTTCTAATGGCTTCAGAGCATGTATTTGGGTTTGCGCTTGCTGTCGTTTTATCAGGTATCGCAGCAAGAAAATCCAAATTTGGTCAAAGCCTGAGTGATGAACGAGCAAGCAGCAACCACCACAGCAAAGCAGTGACTCACTTTGCCCAAAACACACTTCTCATTAAGCCTTGCTATCTTAAACTAAATTACAAAGTCTTGATTTGACTTATATTTCATTTCTACGCTGTCTTTGAAGAACGATCCAAAATTTTGGAATGTTGGAACATACTTTAATTAATTAATTAATTTATTTTTTGTAGTGGATTAGACAAAGATTGACACCACTCATGTTATAAATATGTAGCTAGACCCAGCAGCCTGTTAGCTTAGCATAGCATAAAGACTGCAGCTAGCTTGGATCAGTCCAAAGGTAACAAAATCTGCCTAACAACACCTCTAAAGCTCACTAATACTACTGATATGTTGTATTTAGTTTGTGCTCCGAGAAGTTAATGGACCCAGCCTAGAATTCAACCACAACTTGTTTTTACACATTGTTTTTTGTACAAATTTAAAAAAGAACATATAACGTGCTAATCAGTATGCTTTAGAGGTGCCGGTTAGTGGATTTCTACCTTTGGGTAGCGCTGGGCAAGTTTTTTTCTGCTTACCGTCTTTACAGCTATATCCAGCAGGCGGTTAGTGTACACGCTAAGCAGCTAGCCTCATATTTACAGTACAAATATAACAGTGGTATCAATCCTCTCATCTGTTAGCAAGAAAGTAAATAAGTGTATTTCCAGAAATTGTCAAACTTTTGCTTAAACAAAAGTTATAAATACTGCTTGTTCAACACACTTTGTGATGGTGATAATTAATGTAGTACATGCAGTGTGTGATTGGGGATGATCAAGCTTAAAAGTTTCAAGGTTCTAAAATCTGATAATGGTGATGAGGTGTTTATTGGTGGAACTGTATTTCCGGGTGCAAATATAGTGGGCCTTTGTGGGCCTTTGTTGTACTGGTGTATTTGGGACATCATCCACGATGAATCCAGGGGTTACTGGGTGTTTCTGCATTTTCAGCATCACACAGTCTCACCCAGACGATCCAGCTGGAGCTGATCAGTCGTTTGTCCCAGCATCCATAAACTGTAAGCAGCAAATGACACCTACAGACTATTCTTTTGATTTAAAAAAAAAAAAAATGTTCTTCTCCTTTGGGCAATCAGACTCTGTGTGATACTCCACTGACAAAAAGACACGGGGATGCCCGTGTCTTTTTTCATGATGACTCAGTTTTGCCTCAGCAGAAGACACAATGCTTACACTTCCTGTCTGTCATTTGTCAGTATCGCAGTATCCAATGTCTCACATCTATCTAGAATCTTCTTTGGTGGTGGTAGCTTTGGTCCTAGAGGCCCTGCTGGCATCCTGTGACGTGTATACTGTATGACTCAGCTGAGTCCTGTTCCCTGGACCCCCCCTACTCTTCAGTCCTTGCGTCTGTGTCAGCCTGAGAAACCTCGTGAATCCCTTTTTTCTACAGTACTTCTCTTACATAATCAACAAATCCTCATTCAGGCTTATGTGAAGCCGTTCTTCAGCCCACATTAAGCAGTTCTACTCAGGCTCTGTGGGAAGTCTGCAGACGTTGGAGTTAATCTACTCTCAGTGCCTTTGACAGGAGACAGTGGGATTCAAAAAACTATAGTGAGGGTGGAAGGAAAATCCAGGACTTTTAGTTTTAACTGGTTCAGAGAGCGGATCTGATCATTCCCAGATGTTTTTAAACTTTAACCCCCAAAATAGAATAAAGTCCAGTCTAGAGTACAAAGCCAGAGGTGTTCTTTGTTCGATTATATCATGGGTAGTATTTATCTAAAGGATCATGGCAACGTTTTTAGCAACCAATTTATTACTAATTGCATACACTTCACCTGCGTACCATTCTTTCAAAGCTGTCTTTGTGTTTTAAATCTTGGAATATCTGTTTTCTTCCTTTCAGGCAGCCACTGGTTCTTAGTGATATCAGTAAAGGTTTGAAAATCAACAAAAGCCAACATTCAGATATTTGTTGTGTGGTCTATTCTCACAGCATTATGACAGCATTTACAGAAATAATTTCATATCTGATGTTCTGTTTGATGGACCATCTGTTTACTGCCTGAAGGATAGAAAAGAATAAATCAGGCAATATAAAACACTGCAGGATGTTTTGGAAATTGGTCAGCGGTAACGTCACACACACACACTGCCTGAGGATACAGTGATGTAGTCCACACACTGCATATAGCATGCTTCTAAAAGTATAAAGAGGAAACATTTTGATAAGATCTTCATCGGGCAAAACATACACGAAAAGAAAAAAACAGCAGTACAAAATCATTATCCCAAAAAGTAATACACAGTGTTCATAAAAACAAGTTGAACTCTATTTAGGATACACAGATATGAATGCCATTATGTTATTTATTATGTTATCATGTCATATCATGTTTTTCTCCTTCATTGGTTTTAAAGACTCTGATGGCAGAAACGTTGTCTTCAGTCTTTGCAGTGTTCAGGAATTACTTGCGCTTCTCTCAACTCCAGAAACACTTTTGCTTTACTGACAGACCAATATGTGTCTGAGGCCTGAACCCAGCATGCACTGAGCATGACATATGCAACACAGACAATTCAAACAGTCTAGAGAAAGAGATAAATATCTTTATGAATTACATTTAAAAACCTCAACCTGAACCAGACATGAGCCCTGACAATCTGTCAGGTGGGGGCGACCACTTTGCTTTTTCCTTAACATGCTACCTTTGCTCTGCACATGTACCCAACTGGGAGTGGATGAGCACGCTATGTGTGTGTGTGTATGAAGCATTATTGTAACATTACAATCATAAAGAAAACTGTTTGCATTGCTGTAGGCAATTGTCACAAGACAAATGTGAGTATTAAAGACGATGTAGACAACAGCTCCACCCATAGCTGCTGTAAAACATATTTCAGATGCTAATTTCTTATTGACTGTATTATGTAGGAAAACATAAAGGCAAAAATCTGACCTGTCACAGGAAGACAATTCAATGTTAAAGGTTCAGGGGCAAAAAGAAAGTTATCGGGACAGTTTTGACTAAACTGTTTGACTTTCTAAAGAGAAATAATAATGTCAGTCACTTCAAACAGACACTCTGTGGCCCCTGGGCCTGTAAGCCTGTTTAGTGATCCATCTGTGTCAACACTGTAAATGTTCAAGTCTTAATTAGTTTGACTCTGTCCTTTGTTACCTGAATGACAAAGGGGCAAAAATCATCTTCTTTGTTCTCTAGTGAGGAGAAATGAGTGACGGCTCGTCTCCAGCCACCTGTACTTCTGACCTTCGACCTCCAAGTCCCAGACGAGGCGAGGAGACATCAGGACCTCTCAACAGTGTAAAGGCTACTCAAACAACAAGCAGTGACTGTGTGTTTCGTCGCTGTGAGCATCACTCTGTGCCTCTGGGACTTTCCCTGTTGAGTCAAACTAAACGTGCCAAACCACTGGTTCTTTTGAAAAAGTCCCAACAGACATGGATAAGATCACTGAACCACTGTGTTTCAAATAAAACACTATGAAGCTGTTTCTATTCCTGTTATTGTACATTTTGCTGCTAATTCAACAACAGTGCTTAAAGAAACCTTTCAGTTTGATCTTTCCTCTCAGATGTCTGATTTTATGTGCAAATGTTCAAATTGTTTTTAATCAGCTACAGAGAAAATAATTGTTATTTTTCAAATTGTTTGTTATAGATATATAGAGGTGTGTTGAGATAATTCTGGTTTCAGGAATCTGAATGAAAAATGCCAACTCATGATGAGATGTTAGAGTGATGTTACACCCTTATACAGTAAACATGATGTATAACTGATTTTACCATTACTAATTTATTCTATATCTTTTGTGTATATTTTTTTCCAAACATGCAGAATCTGCTGCCACCATGAAAATGAAGTATTTGTTCAGTTTCTTGTCACAACAAGGTTTTTATGTTTTAATGTTCATACATGGTCTTGATCTTTCATGTGTCATTCTCTCTCTCTCTCTCTCTCTCTCTCTCTCGAATTTCATCTTTCCTGGGATTTATTCAAACTAACGCCTGTTAAAACTGTTTTAAATCCAGCAGGTAAAATAATGATGATACTATACATTGCGGCAACTGTTTAAAAATCTGTGCTTTAATGAGATTTATAGGCCTTTAACTGTATTATAGCAATACTTTGGACTTGTATCTGTGAAATAAACTAATATTTAATGTTATGATGTTCTTTTTTGACGATTATAATTTGTGTATATCTAACACACACACACACACACACAGAAACATATTCCTTCATTTGGTGTTTTAATGATGGTGGTGGAGAGGAGGCACAGTCTAATACACTGGTCCAAAGTCTCCTATAGGTGTTCAATTGGGTGGAGATGTTGTGACTGGTAAAGGCATAACATCTGATTCAAATCATTTTCATACTCATCAAACCATTCAGTGACCCCTCGTGCCCTACGGATGGCATCTGCATTCATTATGTTTCTTACCAGAAAGTTTCACCATGAAATAAATAAGTGTGTTCCTGTTATTAATAACAGTAGTGGCTTGAGGTGGTGTAGATTGTGGAAATAGATCTACCAGCACAAATAAGACTGGAGAACTGAAAAATTAAAAATACGCCGATATATTTGTGTGTATTTAAGCACGTCTACAGTTTTTGACAACTCCAAAACATACAGCATACACTTAATGCTGTGACATTAATGTCAAATAGCAGCTCAGTTTTATAGAGATGGTGGGAGTCAAGAATTATTATAATTAAATTAATTAATGTGGAAATCTCACATCAGTTGTCATATTTAATCTAGACACTAGGGGGCGCAGCAATGATTCAGCTGATACAGTGGATGTGATGGTAAGGTTTGTCTGTAGTTTGCATGTCTGCATGTGTGTCCTGTCCACTACTTTATATTATGTCCACATCATTATATACAGTATAAGGATGATGAAATTAATGTATTTGGTTTCTAAGGCTGACTGCTTTGTTCTGGATAATATCAATATAACTGCATAGATGCAGAAGATAAATGTATTTTGTGTATCTAAAATTATAAAATGTTAATCTACAGGATCTGACTGGTTCTATTGAGTTGATTTTGTAATGTGCGGTAATGTTTTGCATCTGTCTTCAACCACTGATGGGTGAGCAGACTGTGGAGCCAACACTGCAGGTTTAGAGGATTTAGGTTAATCTGACTGGGATGAAAACATCTGCCTGAGGTGGAAATTAACAAAGTGCACTTACTTATTCTCTGTTTCAGAGTGTAATTTGAAAGTGGCTGGCACTTTAATTTGTTTTGTCGAACTTTAAACTGTATTTTCAGAGATATAGGAAGTATTGGTGTGCAACTTTTGTGTTACCTCTCAGCCCCGAGTCGAGTTTCACTCTTAAAAGGACAAATTGCAGAGCGTTAACAGCTTTTATTGGGCTTTTCTAACATCAGACATGCCAGGGTGGCTAAAACTTAACAGGTTAAACCAGTCAGACAAGCGACGAAATCACAGCCTGCTGCTGCTTTTATACCACAGACTATAAATGTATCCTGCATGAGTTGAAGCAAACAGAGGAACAAATGTGTGCAGAGGTGCCATTTGTTTAGTGAACATTGCTGTCACTATCACTAACCATTTGCATTGGGACACTACTCAAAGTGATTTGTAATAAAATACATGATGTGAATATTGACAGATTATATATGCATGAACATACCAAGGTAAACATTTGAACTCTAATTTAAACTTAGATTAAATGTATTTTTTTGTGAAGGACCATCTTAACAGTGTAACCAGAGGAAGAAAAACATCTGTTTTATTTACATGACAATGCATATTTGTTGTTATTATCCACACTTTCTTAATCCATACAGGAGGTAAGGGAAATTGAAGATTTTTAGTTTTATAGCCACAAGAAATTAATGTAATGTCCCATTGTCATGTTTTCCATTGGTTGTTTGCTTGTTTTAGAATGTGATGATATCCGGTGTGTGAACTTTAAGAAATCACATAAAATAAGTCATTTCATATGTGTTGTCATGTTCATCACTGATTGTCATTTTGTCACAAACCCCTTTTAAATGTGACATATTTATTGATTGCTTAATAATAACAACAGCACAATCCTCTTTATCACCCATCCAAATATTAATTACAGCAATTTATCTCATAATTTAATAAATTTATTAATATTTTTGTCTTTATTTATAAAATATTTTGTCCAATTAGATATGAATTAATAGAATGCTTTATGACACCTGTGGTCCTCCATCTTATAAAGACATCTCACATTATGAAAACATTTTATTTATTAGTTTATTAGTGAACATGAAATTGTTGTTTCATTGCATTTTCATTTTGTGTTTGGTTGTTTTATTCAGGTTTTATTTGTATATCAGCCCCACACAATGTTGGCCTCTGTAGGCTGTTAATAAGACTGTTATCTGTCCACCATTTTCCATCAGTCTAAGATGAATTTGTTCAAACCAAACTCTCGCGTGCCTTCATTAACTTTACTGTCAGCTCGTTTTTTTTTTTATTTGTCCATAGTACATTGAGTCATCATGTCATATTTCGGTTACAGGGTGAGTGACTTAGGAGAATGTTACCACCTGCCGCACCCAGAGAGAGCCACACGCGAAACTCCAGCAGCAGCGCTGCAGCCGTGCACACCTGCAGTTTCTAAACCACGCCCACATACCTGCGAGAACCAGGAAGTCATTATCAGGACCCGACGAAATCAAAATACTCGCCAAAACTTCGCCCCACTGAAGCCCTCGTCGTCCTCTGCATACTTCATATCCGCTCATTGTTTTCGGATTAATCTGCTCCGGCCACATAAAGACAGTAAGCAGACTCCGGAGCTTCACCTGGTGAGTAGAGATCGAGTAATGTTCGTCCTGAGTGTCGACATGTCTCACCGTGCGACGGTGCACTCACAGCCATATTAGGACATTGTACTGGTGCCTACAGGTCATGAGGTTTCATTTAACAGTTTAACTTTAAACTGCGTGTTTATCTTGCTCTTGAATGCAGCAGTATGTTATACAAACACCAAATATGAGCTGTGGTGCGTTCAGGCCTCGGTGTGGCGGTCTGTATTCATGATACCAGTTCCAGTGTAAATACATGAGAGGGACAAAGTGGGGCTGGGCGAGCGTTGTACTACTTTGTCTGCGAGCTCTTGTGTGTTTAGTGTGTGTGTGTGTGTGTTTTACCGGTTAGCAGCCTGTTTTTGTGGACAAACAAATGTAGTTACACAGGTGTAGCTTAGGACTTCATTTGAGTAGTAGTTAAATAACTCCATGTGTAAAGTAGCGAGCTTAAGTGACTCAAATACACACTTTCCATGATGCGAGCTGACTTTCCATTTCACAGGTTAATATTGAAGCTCGCCACATTACTGTTACTTACACACACTTAGTGGACACTTATATTCTAAAACAACTTGTTACATTTGCTCCTACCTCCATGTAATAATGTTCAATCAAATGTTATAATCACCCCATTTAAGTTTCCACAATGTACATTTGCACAAGTTATTGCACAAGAGTCAGTATGTATATTTCTCTTATGTATATTTTTTAGAGGTAGAACCATATGTTCTTCCTCCGTAGAGTTTCTATTTATACTGTTGTCACTGATTTTTACCTCATACCTGTACAGAGTGTGCGCCTGTTCTGTGTTGTTACTTGTAATGCTGCTGCAACAAAAGAATTTCCCTTCAAGGATCAATAAAGTACTCAGTTAACAGTTATTGTATTACTTTACACTGATGGTGGTATTTCTAATATTTAGTCAACCCTATTCTATTTTACACTCTTAAACCTGCCAGTATATTACACATAGCTCAACTATTGCAGTCTAATGTATCAGACTTGCTGTAAATCCTCCCCTCATGAAGGTTATAATGTTGCAAAATCCTCCAAAATGATCGTACAGTTGAGCAACACCTCTCAGTTTCAACATGAACACTATTTCCTTCATGAAGGGAGGATTTTAGCTACCTAACAAACTGGGAACTGGGTGTAAATTGACTGGACAAAATATGAAACTGTGTTTCCCCTAATTTCTATTTTCAGTTTCAATATTATGTTGGTATGAATCATCAGTTAATTTAGTGCCTTAGCCAGAATTTAAGAAATATTAAGGTCATGAGCACAAACTCGCCCACCGCAGCTCCATCCCTCCTAAGACGTTATCAGCTCCTCCTGTCCACGTGTCCAAGTGTCCTTGAGCAAAAAAACCTCAATTGCCCCCAGTGGCCAGGCCAGTTTTGTGGCTACTTTGTGATCGGCATGTAAATGGGACAGGGACAGGCGGTGTCAAGCACTTTGTCCTGACATCCTGTTGGATGATACAGACTCTAACAAATAATCAGGATCAGCCTTAAAAAGTGAAGTTCAAGAATGTAAAGGTACTACAAACATGGCCTCAGTGAGCTCAGTGGTAGGTACGGATTCAGCAGGGAGGGCCTGCGTTGAGTATCTAAACTTTTTACCCAGAACAGGCTTTTGTGTTGTATTTTTCTAGTCTCTAGTTGAAATGACCTAGTTTTCAGGTCACTTCATGCTCCTTGATAATCCAGATCATACCTGTGGAGGGCACGTGCACACACTGATTCCTCTGTCTGTCAGTCTCTCTCTCTCTACACACTGTCATCACAGATTTGTGAGTGGCATGTGTCCCCCCATCTGGCTCGCACATGCATTGCATATGGACATTGCATAATGGACCTAGGCCTTAGTAATTCAGCACTACTCCAACACGTGGGGGGAAGTGACAAGGGGCAGAGAAACAAACTGCTTATGTAAAAGCATTAAGACGACCAAACAAGTCCAGCTTCATTTGCTCACCCTGTGGAAAGTGAAGGAAAAAATCGAGGGCTTTCTCAGAGTTCATTAAATACTGAAAACATGCAGTGACAAAGGGATTATCCAGAAGAATGAGTCTCTCTCCTTCTTTCATAATTCAAACCTGAGCCTGTTTAAAATGTAAAAGCCTCAGCCTGCAGGTTTCATGTAGTTCACATTCATAATATGCATTTGAGTAGAGGCAACTGATAATTTAAATTATGAAATGTACACTCCAAGCTACTATTTATAAATGGCCTGGATTCCTCTTTTGAGACTAAAATAAAGTAAATTATTAAAACTATAGTTATATCTGCTCTGTAAATTACCCTGGTGGGAGTCTGTATGTGAGGGGGAAAGGTGGAGATCACTGCTAAGTTTCAAAAGATTGAAATGGTTCATATCGTAGTCAAGAAAATGGAGCAGCAGCACAGCCAAAAAACAAAAAGCCAAGAAGCTTATCATGTTGTTCAAATCTTGGGAAGGAAATGACTGTTGGCGTATGAAAGCATGCTGTGAAAGATTAAGTAAAAAAAAATACTGTGAATGTGTGAGGAATGATGTTTCTATTAGGCTCAGTGCTCTTGAGTGTGCAGCCTGAAGCAAACTGTTGTACTATTTTGGTAGTTGCGAACAATTTTGGCTGTTTTTAATGCCTATTAAAGACTATTATCACCTTATAAAGTTGTTATGGTGCACATGGAAACATCTACGTACGTCCACATCCAGCAGACACAGAGCCACATTATTATCCCATTATAGTCGTTTATGTCCTCAGGATGAAGTCTGATATTTTTGGCTCTTTTGCTGCTTTAAATGCTTCACTTTCTTCACTAGCTAGTAAACTAGTCACTAACTTTGTTTTCTGTTTGGTGGTGGGCAGGTAGCAGATCAGGTTTATCAGCCCTGAGTTTGCTGAGAACAGCTGCTTGAAGCTGCTGGAAACAAAGTTAGTGAGAGAGCAGAGACTGAACAAACAGTAAACCAAAACTATGAGCTAAATGAGGCTAAAATGCTCGATCTTTATGTATGTATATCTTTATGTATTATTTTTGTCCTTATTTTTGTGTGTCCTTTTATTTTTTACTTGTCTTTACTTTATTCTTTTCTTTGCTGTTTACTTCAGTTATATGCCACAATGGTGTCTCGAATCTTAAAAATATGAAGTTACAAAATAAAAGATTGATTCAAAAACACAGCTGATAGAACTATGAACAAACGGAGCACAACGTTGTAAAGCTGGCTTAAGAAGGGAATTTCATGGATGTGGTTAGGGTTAGTTTCTGCAATGCTGATTTTGAAGTTCTTTTCATGGGAGCTGTAGTTTTCTGTGTGCACAAAGTTTAAATTTGTTTAAATCACCATTTGTTATAGCAGCTGTTCTAGTGGATGCAAAAACAATAAAAACATGCATGTGCAGCACAAGCCTTCACTCATCAAGTTCCAGATGTGCACAGGTGTGATTATGCCTTTGTGTGCATGTTCATCTGTGCAATGCTTGTATCCCTGCACACACACATATACACTGTCTGCATTTTGGGCTGGATGAGTGTTCTCTGTGAGATTGCTGTAAGGTGTTGGATTATGATAAAGCCGCCTGTGAATGTCATACCAATGTGTGAAATTATGCACATCTTAATGGTTTGGTCTCGGTGCTTTCATCCCAGGCGAGGCTCCTAATCTGGGCTGCTTTGACAAAGACGACACACCGGGTGAACTCTCTCCTTCTTTTCCTTTGTGCCGGTGTTACCCAGCCTTTTCAAAAATAGACCCTTGTTATGTTTGCGTCTCCCCCGCTGTGCTCCTGGTATTTTCAGCCCCCCCCCCCTCTACTTGGAGTGCTGTAGGATTTCTGCTGCTCAGTGAAATCTGCAGCAGCTCTCATGGCACGACCATCCAGAGCCGTAATCCAGACGTCCAAGCTGCTGCGATATAAATCCTGTCCGGAGTTTGCATTGGCTGGAAACTCATCAAGAGGCCACAGAGATTATTTATTTATTTCAAACCTAGTCTCAGGACGCAGCAGCCTGCTGTCAGCTGGTGGCTCTACAAGATGCAGACATTTAATCTGTGCGGCATCGTGGTAGGCATGCTGACGGTTTGTGTGGAAGTGCGATCGGTGTCACAGAGAGGAAATTAGGGATGCATTGGGGATTATTAATGACAAATCTATTGAGTTAGTGCAAAACATAATGTATATTAAAGGTTAAAGGTCTGAGTGTGTAAGTGAGATCAGGTTTGAGCCTCTTAGACCGTGTCCTCTGAATGACATCATGGGACAGTGACTCCATCAGATTTGTAACATTTTGGCACAACTGAGCCAAGTTCACCTTTTGCCATGCCTCCACACGTTATTGTTGGAGCCTTCTGCATCCTCTCCCCTGCTGACCTCATTAAAAAGAATTAGATGGCTGCGTTATACTTTTTTTGTTTGTTTTTAGGCAGTTATGCCTTCATTACATAGCAAGAGTGGAGAGATGACAGGAAGTGAGGGAGCAAGAGGTGCCACAAAGGTTTCTGGTCAGCATCTGTAAGCTGTTGGAGTCCCCCAAAATGTGCTGTTTTTTATGTGAAAATGACCTTAGTTGGAAAAGTACCTCTGTAATCTCAAGATGCGTTCTCTAGAATCTCAAAATCCAAAATTATTTTAGCCCCAAATAACTGAGTTTCCAGCAGCTTTACCAAGATTAAGGCCAGTAATAGCAGCTTGGCTTTTCTGATGTAAAAAGAAAGAAGAGAAAAAAAAGTTTCAAAGAAGTTAAGTAAGGATAAATAATATATAAAAGAACTTAGCGATTGAAATGGTTGAGTTTCAGTCACTTTATAAATGGTTAATTAGATGAGCTTGGTCCAAGCCATACACATCCGGCTCTGTCTGAGACATGATCTGGGTCATTGCCACTGTGGTACAAGAAATATTGAGGCTTGATTTTATTAGACTCTGATTTTTGATTATTTATATGTGTAAAACTGAATAAACTTTCCTTCACTTTTACTGTTTCTATGCAGACAAATTGCAGGAATGTGAAGGAAGTGGATTGGTAGAATTTGAAGTCTTGTGATATTCTATATTTTTCTTATTGTCAACAAATTATATGAAAGACCAAAATCAACAATGAACTCCTACTAACACAATAATGTATTCAAAGTGTGGTGTATTACATTATTCTGAGCCATAAAGCTTGATTGTTGTCTAAAACTATTAAAAACACACCAGTGGGACACACCGTTACACTGTGTGACATGTACATACTTAAATATGTATTACAGCACCAAATGTGTATTAATCCCCACCAGATGCACGATTTAATCCTGTTTAAGTAATGTTGGTTAAAAAAAACTACAGTGTCCAGCTGTTGTAGGAAATTAGTATGATTATATTTGTGAGTTGGATTTCCTTTTTTAGCACATACAGTAGTGTTGACCTTTACTTCTTGTGATTGTACGATTGAATTCCTTGTTTAGAATACGCCAAAGCAGTGAGAGGATATTTCAAATGAAGCATGCACAAAATCAGGACATTGCTGTGTGTTGTCCCTTACAAATCTGTCCCTGTGTACATTCAAATCTTGAAGTGTAGACTGATTCCTGCTTAAATTTGTTCAGTAGTATAGTTTTGTCGCCCTTCATAAGAGGGTCGCCCTGGTGCATGGGTGTTCAAGGATATGAGGGTGAAGTAGATGGGTCTGTCATGGTGTAAATGGCGAGAAGACTAAACCCTGGATGGTGGATTATAGGAGGAGGGGGCGGGGAGCATACATGATCTGTCAGGGCTTAGTACCACAATTATCCCAGCGGCTACAGCAGCAGCAGCGGTGGCGGTGGCGGTGGTGGTGGTGGTGGTGGCAGAGGCTGCGTTTTCATTAGTGTAATGTCCAGAGAAGCTCCAGAATTATGTAAGAGTGACGTGCTGTCATCCCCTCTCGGCCAGCCCACTGCCTGGCAGGAACGTGGCCGTTTGTTTTCCTTTTATCCTCCCTCGCTCTGAAAAGCCAAAAGGACATCTGTCAGAATCAGCAGGTCGTAGGACTCGTAGTAGCCACGCCACAGGGACCTCACCGCTCGGGGTGCTGAAGCTGTGGCTGGTTGTCATGGAGAAACTGATGCACTGAGGCGGCAAAAGAGGACAAGTCTGTAGTCTTGATGATGCAGGAGGAGACGAGCAAACGTGGAGATGCTGAATTTGCTTCTGATCTGGCACTTTGTTAGAAGATGAGTGATGGAAGCTTAGCAGCGGTCGGATGTGTGATGCTGTCGCAGTTGGAGGAGAATTAGAAGATGAAGTTTAAGAAGTTCATCACGATAATGCAGGCGGCCATGGGGATTGTACCTCTGAACAAACGGGAGCTTCTGCCCCCCGGCAGGAAACTGTGGAGACCCCCGGGGTGAGTTACATCACTGCGTGTGTCCGTGTGTCATTACCTTTAACACTCACAGAGAGCTTGTGTGTAGCAGGAGTGAACTGCTTGTTGTTGAACTGCTGGAGCTGGTTGATTTCTAACAGATCTGTTTCTTAATCCTGATAGTGTTTCTGAAACATGGCTGCCTTCTCTAGTTCAGAGAAGCAACAGATAGATTTTGGTGGAATGTAAGAAGTGATCTGTAACATTTCACTGAAGCAAAACAAATAAACACATGGTTATTTTATATATTCATGCCGATAGTTTGGGATTTATTTGGTCAGGGTTTTAATCTCTGAGAGATCTGCATTGAAAAAGACATCAGTGTGTCTTTCCACGAACAATGTCCAAACATTAACATCAGCATGTTGTGCTTTTGAAACAACAAATGCATATAAGCATTTCCTGTTTAAAGTGGAGAACTGTAACCTCTGAGTATGTCATCTCACTAATCCATGTGCCTCGTATTTGCCCTTTTGTTTTTGTAGTAGGTTTTCTCTCTGTATTAGTGCTCATGCTGTTCTCGCCATCTGACCTTTTGTTCTTTTCTGATTTGGTTTGAATGTCCGGTAAAACAGGAAACCTCTAAAACAGTTTGTCTTTTATCTCCAGCCAGCTTTGTGTTTTTATGAAATGTGTTACTTTTTTATATTGGTAAACAGCGTATGAATGCAAAACAACATGTACATCATACAAAACAGCTTCTTCTTACACTGTACAGTGTATATATATATATATATATATATATATATATATATATATATATATATATATATATATATATATATATATATATATATAGTACAGGATATACTACTTGGGTTAGTAAGGTTCTTTCCATTCAGTACATATCATAGCTCTACTCACTTGTGGTGCACATTTTGTTTATTGGGTTATTAACTTGAATTAATTTTCTATATCGGCGTTAGAGCCTGTCTTACTACACTACCTCATTGGTTTATTCCACATTGTGTACGTACATTCATCTCTATGCACCTTATTACTATTTACACTGTCTAATTAGATGTTAAAATACTTTGCTTTGTACTTGCACTTGCTGTGTGCAGTGACAGTTAAGTTGATCTAAACTGACCCGACATGTTTAAATAACCAGACTGATGTTCATCACAGTGCCTAGTAATATTCTGTTAGTGTCAAACAAACCTATAGCGATGTATAAATACCAGATATCAGATTCAACTTTATTGTCATTGCACAAAGTACTTAGAGAACAAAATACAGTTTAGCATCTAACCATAAGTGCAAAAGCAGTAATGTACATATGTATAGGTGCAGATATAATTATGAATATTATTATGAATATGTTAGCAAGTTACAGTATGAACAGTGAAATGAATGCACTAAGATACATACAGCTTATGCAGCAGCAGCAGACACACTCTCGCAAGGTATGCAGGTATAAACATTTTTAGATGCTAGAATCATACATCACGATGTGCACTCAGCAGCCTCTTATCATCTTGATGTGGTTCCACTGAAAGGTGTTAAACATTGTTATTGAATTATTGCCCAACTCTGTGTTAAATGGGTATTTGCAGTAGGTGGTGTTAGTTTGGAGGACCTGTAAGGCAGTGAAATTATCAGTGTGATTGAGTGGATTCATAGTTACAGCTGATTGAACAGAGGTTTGGTCTAAGTAGGGTTGGGCATTGTTTGAGAATGCTAGTGTCGGTGTGATACCTGAGCTTTGGTCCTGTGGTTCTCAGGTTCTCCTCCTGAGGGTCTCATTTGAGGTTTTATAACAGACAGCCAGCATTACAAACTGGGGGAGTGGACTTCGAAAGGCGATAACAAGGCTCGGAGGGTCTAATGAAAGACGCTCTTTAGTTTTAGCATGTAGGAGTTTGGCTCTTATTAGAAACTAAAAGTCACCTGAACTCTTGCCACTTCAGTTTTGACCATTCTTTTTTAACTGCCTCTCCAAACACAATACTAGATTGTTTAATTAAACCTTTTTGTTTTGAAGTGAAGTGAGTCATGTATCAGATTATTTTAATAGATCCAAGAGATACCAAGCCCTTCCTTGTGTGTTTACTGAACCTACAAGTCTTAAGCTTAATTTGTAAAGAGCAGCAGGTTTAGTCATGTATGGGCAATGTGCTTTCTTCACTCTCTGCACAGACACTAGTCTCTTGTATCCAGTCAGACCATCTGAATGCTTCACAAACCTCATTTCTGACTCACTGCCATGGAGCTGAGAAAAAAAAAGTTGTTTCAGCTTGGCGGAGAACACCACATGTTCCGACATGTTGTTAGCGATCAGGTCAGAGATGCTGCTCTTGAAGTGAGACTGCAGATTATAGTATTAGTCAGTAGTATCAGTGTGAGCCTTGTCTCTGGCTTTACTCACAGCCATACACGGGTGGCTTAGTTCTGGGAAAACGTGGGATTTTATTCAGCATTTATAGCTCTACTTCTCTACTCTCTCCTCATCTGATCCTTTCGGCCTTTGAAATATTTGGTTCATATTTCAGTCAGGGTTTTAGTTGTTGTTCTTGCTGCTGCAGAAAGGAGATAAGTGTAATCTTTCATCCCTGTGAAAGTGTTTGGTTTCTCATCGAGTGTTACTTGTTAAATATGTAAAAGATTTAGACACAAAAGGCAACAAAAAGTGAAACCATCCAGTTTAGACTGAAATATATCAACATATTCTGTTTGGTACATAATATAGTACAGACATGGTACATGACATGGCAGACAACAGATAACCAGGTTATCCCCTGACCTTTTTTTGACATTTGTTGTTTTGAGTGAAATTTACATTTAGTCACTTAGCTGACGCTTTTATCCAAAGCGACTTACAGAGAAGGGAACAATCAAGGTATAGTGCGATAAGGAAGTGTTAGTGCAGCAATAAGTGCTTGTGACAATTCTTAAAGGAGCCGATTTATCATGTCTCATCGACCCCCCCCACCCCCTCCATCCTGTTAAACATCAGCATGTTGACATAGTCATTGTATGCATGTTAGCGTTGTTTACATAAGCATTTAGCTCAAAGCATTGTTGTGCCTAATTACAGCCTCACAGGGCTGCTAACATGGCTGTAGACTCTTAGTCTGGTTGCTTGATACTTAAAACATTTAGCTCTATAAGCAGGAGTTTACCTGTGTCTTAATCTGGATTTAAAGGACTATACATATGTATGTCTTATCTCCTGCTACTCATGTACTTCAGCTGTTAAATCACAGCTGACCATTTTTGATCCATGCTGTAGAACTTTTCATTTATTTTTAGGCTGTCATTTCTTTTCCATTCATTTTCGTACAATACTGACTCATGGCACCTGTTACAAATGATTACAAAATTACAGATGTATTCTTTGTTTTTTCATTACATGACAGTGATGTTGTGAGGTCAGATTAATTTGAAAAGTCAGTGTTTACAAAAATTATGATTACATTACTGAATTCAAGAGTATGCTTATTCAGTCTCATACTCTACAAGCAAAACAATGGTCAAAAGATGCAGCAGAGGTGACACTAACTGACTTTTGGTCACCAATGGGGGTCAGGCTCAACGAACACTACATCCTACATTTCCCATGATGCTACTGGGTAGTCCCTACATGCCTGGTAAATGTCTTTCAGACAAACAATTTGTATATCAACTTAAATATGTGTAGTGTCAAAGCTCAAGTTGAGATAACAGTTTTAACAGGCTCACACAAGACCTAAACATGATAAGTGAACTAACCTTTATGTGTTAAATCAGTTTAATAATTAATTATGTTAATTAATTGGGTAATAATACTTGATTTCCCTGTCATACACTGCTCTCTCTCTTGACAGTGATTTACAGACTGATGTAATAAGTGAAATGATTGAACAGATTTTTATGTGTAACACACTTGCAATTAAAAGTGTGTGTTTTTCTCTGTGTGCATATAGGGACCAGCCTGGTTCTGACCAGACCAGCACTGACCTGCTCAAGTCCAGCCGCAAGTTCTGCTGGTCCAGAGAAGCCCAGTACTTGTATCTTCGCCGCCTCTCTTCACGCAGCTACTCGGCTATCACGATGGTATGTTGTTTACACAATGTTGATGCTGGAGTTTTCAGGGTGATGTCAGCAAATAGTGAACATGTCCTCATGTGTCCAACGCTCATGCACAGATCTGGATTAATAATTGATCAGCATTGCCTAGTTTCACAGTTTGATCTGAGCTTTGTGGCCCCAATGTGTGAAGCTGGACTGACTCACTGAGAATGACTTCACAATCACAAGGAAGCCATGCCCTAAAACATGCCCTGCTTTATCGTCTATTTCACTCTAAATGGGACCATGATTTACTAAATGAACATCATGTTGTATGAAAGAAGAATTGAAACTAGATATTGAGACCACAAACACACAAGGAAACTACTGACATAATTAATCAAAGGGGGGAAGTAGGGTCATTTCCTCATAAGACTCAATAATATTTGACCTTATTGTTGCAGCCAATTGTGCTTCCCCCTGCTGGTCATTAGAAAGAACACAGGTTTAAGACACTTCTGGGTTTGCTTCACTTGACAGACCTGAAAATTGTGCACTTATTATACACTGTCATGGTTTAAACTCAACATGTCTGCACTCGTACTTCACCAGTTTTGAAAATGCTAATCTATTATAACATAGTATCAGCATTTATTATGCTGTACACTTTCTAGTTTCTAATCCAGTCACATGGAAGCATGAGCTCTGGTGATTTTAACGGCACTTGGATGATTGTGTGTTTCTCTAGTTGAAAAATTCATGAATTCCAAATGATCAGTGTGAAGGATTTAGTTGCTGATTGTAACCTCCTCGCATTCACCCTCCCGTTCCAAGCATGAAGGAGAAACTACAGTGGCTGGAGAACACACGAAAAACCGTGACAAGAGCCAGAGTTTAGTTTGTCCTGGATTACTGTAGAAACATGATGAACTCTGTAAAAGAGGACCTGTGGTGTAGATATAGAAGTCTCATTCTAAGGTAACAAAAACCTCATGATTCTTTTTTTCAGACAATGGTTTGGAGATATGAGGTTTAGTGAGTCAGTGTTTCCCAGACTTCTTTCCTCTTTCCTTATTTGAATACAATTATGGCTTTAGTGAGGCCTCTTGCATCCAGAATGATGATTAACCAGAGAGACATTCATGTCCCGGAAGCTTCATTGTTTTAATGACTTGGTCACACAAATTATTCAGGCCAGTGAAGCTGTTTTGCATTAGCATGGCCTATTTTAAGGCCTCTTTCGCATATTTCAGTTGATGTGAAATGTTGTGATATGACTTTGCTGAGGAAATGGTCAAATTTGACACGGTATTAGGGGTTTTGGACATTGTCGAGGTCAGCTGGCATTCTTATCTGTGATTTGTCTCATGCTGATAAAATACCAGTTCAAGGCAGACCTGGAGGGATAGTATTACACACACACATACTTACACACACACAAACAATAGGTTATTGTGGGGCAGCTGCACATGCTCGTCTAGTTGTTTCAGGCCTTGATGTCAGCCTTACATTTTTTACATAGCTCTATATGTGGCTAAACCTGAGTCGACATACATTTGTGTTCTGTTGGTCTGGGGCTGTCTTCCCATGGTTTGGGCCCTTCAGTTCCTGTGAAGGTTAATTGTAACGCTTTAATTCATTGATACTTTATACAATAGTGCACATTCAACTTTGTTGCAACCATTCGTTGAAGGTCATTTCCCATTTCAACATGACAATGTTGCCATGGTCCATAAAAAGAATGCTTTTCTCAGTTTGGTGTGGAAGATCTTGACCTTCTGACCCTGTCCTGCATCTTTTGGATGAACGTCTGCACTGGCTGCAAAAAGATGAATACAAACCTGCATACTTTAGCTTGTTGAAAGTATTGACCGTTTAAGTTTCGTATGACTATAATGCCTGGGTTTCATCTTCTTTTTTGGTATGATATCTTTAATTTGAAGTGCTTTTAATATTATGTAGACCTACATATTGTTTGCCTGTGCCTCAAATGAATCTTCTATATCTGCTCAGATACTATTAAATAACTTAAATCGCACGCCTTTCTATTAGTTGTAATCTGCAGTATGCTTTATGTGTTTACGTGCTGTATGTCTGGGAGCCTCTCAGCAGGCTCCCTAAAAATCAATGGGAATTCTGGACTGATCCATCTCAGCAATATTACAGGTGCAAGCACCGTCCCTACACGTATCTGTAATGTTATCACCTATAATTATTACTGATAACCAAATACATAGCTTTTCGAATTTGACCATAGTTGAAGTTATAACACATTGCCTTAGTTTGCTGTTTCTATCAAAGTTAGTTTTAAATTTAACCCCCCATCTCCCCCCACCCCGCTCTCGTTTGGTATAACCCTAACCAAGCTAGGAGTCGTCGGCGCTAATTTTTGCTCTGGATGTCTAATCTTAATGTTTGAAGTCACAAAGTCTAATGTTTAAAGTAAAGTAGACGAGATTTTTTCACTTTTTACACTTTGAAACTCTCAGTTTCTTTAAAACGTTGGTCTACATCCGTCCAGAAACATCTAAGGAGTTAAAGTTTTGTTTAAATCTTCAGTACCAGTCGCGGACAGTTCAAAGTGCGTGATGCCCGTTAATGGAGGGGGGCTGCTCTCTCTGAGCAGATATGCAACTCAGTATTTCACCGTAAGTACTCCCACAGCTATTCAAAGTACTCATAAATATAAAAGTTGACAGGTAATAACACCGATACACTCCTCTTATAGCGCTTTATATGTATGTTTTACAGGAGAAGTAGTTATTCGGGAGTTTCTATGAATCCCTGCTGCACCTGCTGTGATAGCTGTCCGCGAGTTTTAGTAACGGTTAGCTTGTTTAGTTAGTTTGTAGAAACACGTTCAAAGTTAATAAATCCTGTTTTTAACATTGTTCTAACCATATAAGTCTTTAGACACATCGAGTTTTCCCGCATTTAAACGCCTGATCTCTTACACAGTGCACTCAGCGGTGTTTGTCCGTCCTTTGGTGTTCAAAACAACATCTTGCTTTCTTTATTTTGTCTTGTTTTTGATTACCCACTTTCAAGGAAAGCAGTAAGTGATGTGGCTCTCAGTAATGTTTAAACTAAAGGCTAAAAAACGTTCAACAATGTTGTAGTGGCTTTATATTTTAAGTTATGTTTTAAGTGATGTGCACTGGTGTGTTGTTGTCTTGTGCCTCTGGTTGCAACGCCGCTGTGTCTCCAGCAGGGGGCAGACTCGTTAAACCTTTCGGCTTATACAAACTTAGTCACACTAAGTAACAGAAAGTACTGTCACTACGTTACATGAAACTTTTAGTTACTCAACCAAAAGTCTTTCTTCCTCTGAGTACTGAGGTTTAGGAAGTGATTTCAGCTTCTTGTATAGTGCAGTAAAATTTCAATACAGTTTTTACAAAACATGACAAAATATTTACATTTGTAATATAAATGTAAATATATAAATATATGAATATTTTTTATTTTTAAATATTTTGTTGCTCACACAAAACTAGAACATCGTAAACATTGCTTTGGGCATATTTTGACATTTTATAGACTAAACAATGAATTGATGGATCAAGGAAATAGAGACTAGAGTCAAACTAAATAATAACTGTTTTACTTGAAGCTCTACTGAGTATTAGGACTCAAACATCATATTTGTTTTTTTTATACGTTTTGATTTGTCATGAAAAAATGTGTGGGAATGAAAAGCAAAATATTATAATTTAGTATTTCATCTCAAAATCTCCCAAATGCATCTCCGCACCCATGAAAACCACTAACATAACCAGAGAAGAAGAAAATAAATAAGAACTATGATTTTGTAATAATGATTGAATTTGAATGTCACTTAAAGAGACTTAATTTCAGCACAGTTTTCAGAGTTTTGCCTAAAATCTACCGACAAATGCTATAATTTTTTCAGTTTTGGTTTTCGAGAGTTGACTCCTACTCTAAATAAAATGTTTTCTAAGTCATGTCCTGCGAGGATGACCCAGTATTTCAACCTCATTAGTAGAAATGTGTTTTGTTATGTAATGGCCAACACTCAGGAGGCTACGACTTATCCAGCAGGCCTGCCTGCGAGCAGCCTTCACAGTCATATCACGCAGTACAAGAAGACAGCCGTCTGTGATTAAAACTGGTTTGGCCTTGCTCGGAGCACTTTCATTGGCTGCTTCTAAATCATTTATCTGACTTATATGAGTTAATATGTTTTCTCTGTATCCACACATGGTGCAGTTTATGTGACTTTTCTGGTAGAAAGGGATGTCAAAGAAAAAGAGGAATTAATACTTCTTTAATCTAAATCTGACATGTTCATCTTCACGTCATTAAATCTTAGCATTCAAAAATACTTTTCAAATTATTGTCGCTTTAACTATTTTCAGACATGCTGTATTGCCTGACCTGTTCCAAGGAAAAGTCACTTGGTTCAAGAAAAATCTGGACTGGTTCTTTTTCCACTTGATTTGATGAGTTTAAGATGAAATTCCAGATGGACGTCTTCAAACGGGAGTGTCAAAACAAAGATCCTCTGGTGTTCTTTCCTCTGTAGCATACAGAGATGTCCTGTCTGCATTCACACAGTCCTATCAGCTGTCTGCAGTCTCCCCGCTGCTGCTGCAGCCGGTCGTCTGGTTTCCTCTTGTAGGCCAGAAGATCAAAAAAAGTGGGTTATGATGGGTGAGCTGCCAGCTCGAGTTGTGCCCCCGTTTCACTAAGCCTGGGTGTGAGATATCAGCAGCACACAGACTTCACTTTTCACTTTAGTCACCAAAAAAATAAAAAACAGCAAGTTCAAATCCCGCTATTGTGCACACTCTGCGCACATTTAGTGTCAGTTTGTGTGGTGATGTGAGTCTAAAATTTGATGAGTGTCTGATATATTTAGCGTGTGAGCACACATCAGAATCAAAAGGTGTAGTGATATTGTTTATGGATGAACTCTCGGGCGTTTAATCACCGCGTGCCTGTGCGTTAGTTGGTGCGCCTGCATGTTTACACTGGCTGCAGACGGTGGGATTTGTGCTGAATGTAGGCCAGCAGAATCCCTCTTACGTCAACGGCAGGCAAGGCGGGCAGATGCAGGAGGAGAGCTGCTGGTGGTTGTGCAGCTGTGACCATGGAGGAGGCTGTGGCGCACATCAGTCTGCCAGAGCACCGCTGGCGGTGAACAGGGAGAGACGCAGATAAGGGAGAGACTCAGAGCGCCAACGATGAAGACCGTCCTCAGCCTGCACAGGAAATGGGCCCACGCGGTCAAGACCATACGTATACTTCAGGGACTCGTGAGTGTGATTCTGCTACCATGGTTCACGTTTGATCAGACCTGTGGAGAGCAGCTGGAACGGACTGATTCTGCGATGGACCTCAGTGTTTGTTTTTAGTTTCTTTAGTCCTTTGGTTCTGAAGTGAGGGAATTACAGAAAAGTGGCACCAACTGCTGTAAAATGATTATTTGGAATCAAAAGTATTTCTGGTGTTTTTAATGTTATCGGCTGGTGTACGTAGTCAAATACAACCTGACTCGAAGGCACATTTTTGTAGAGAAGCTGAGGTCTGACCTGCGTTTTTGGATTCTGAAAATCAACTTTCACTTTGTTTTAAGTGGATGTTTGAATGGATTATTTGCTCTAAAGCTAGTTTGTACTTTATTAGGAGTAAGGGCAGGACTAATTGGATTATTGATCAGTGATTTAATGAAATTCAATTAATTAAGCTTTAGTTTTTCTCTGTCTGACATGATTTAATAACCTTTTGGGGTTCTTTTTTTACTCTAACAAAACCAAGTTTCAGACTCAGGTTTGGTTTCTAGTATTTCTCTCTAGTCTTGACTAGAATTAGTAATGGTTAGTTGCATCCCTAAACTTTATTAAGTTGTCAGTTTTTTGATTGTCTCATGTTTGTTTGAGGGTGTATCATGTAATCTGTTAGCAGGTTCACAGAGCAGTCTGTCAGAAGAAGTGCTCTCATCCTGAATTATTTTAAGTTCTTGTTAAAGAAAGCTCACTGATGTTCCAGTGTTCTCATCAATAGTTGATCAGCCTGAGCCAGAAGTTTCTCAGTCTTAACTTGTTGTAAAGAGGCGAGCGGCGGCCTGTCATTGTTCTCCTGAGAGCTCCTCCTCTGTAATGACAGCGCGGGCTAATGAACTGGCTTTGTCGTTACATCGCGTAATACATTATTAATCTGTTCAGTGAAATGAAACTGCCCATGATAATCTTCCCTTTCTCTCCACAGAACCCGGTCATGGAGGAGACCGTGTGGGAGCAGTACACTGTGACCCTGCAGAGGGTGAGTCCATCTGCACCGAAACACACCAGACCTCATCTCATTTACAGTATTTCCCATTTCAGCCATAAATCCAGGGTGTTATACCCAGTGCTTCCCAGGGAGGGAGTTAAGTGATTAGTTTGACACGTTTCAGTCAGCTAATAGTCAAGAGAGCAAAGAGCAGGGAGAGGCCTGATCACCGCTTAGTCCTCACTCCTCTGACCAAATGAACAGGCCTCTATCTATAGGGCTGGGGCTGTTTTAGAGGAGACATGACCTGAAACAAACCTGCAACCTCCTACAGGTCTGTGGGCAGCCGAAAGCACGAGAACACAAAGACAGCAAGGACAAAGTAGGAAGGGAAAGTAGACAAAAACAAAACTAGAGAAACAAATGAATAAAATAAGGTACAAATAAATTGGAGCATAAAGAAGTAAACCTCGGCCTAACTCAGCTGACACCAGGGCCCAACTGGAAGACAATCTTTTTGGTTTTGAATTTTATTTGTATCTTTTTTATGTTATGTTATGTTTTTTCTATTCTGCTCTATATTCCCCCTCTAACCTTACATAAGGAATTCCCATACACACACCTACTCACATGTGTAGTACAATAAAAAACGTAAAGCTCCTGAGCTTTTCAGTGAATGCAGGTTTAGATAAAGATGAAATGCTAAAATTATTTTCTCTAAAATTTAGAGTCTAAATAGTCAGAAAGGTGTAAAAATAGGGATGTGGGTCTGCTGGAAGAATTTGGACTGGCTGCAGTATTTAAAAAAATGTTGGCTACAGCCCGCTTTGTTCTTAATACATTATACTCAAATATTCAGAGATATAAACTGTTTTTTCTCCAGAAGCCTTTAAAGGTTCTCACATGTTCAGTGTTATCTGAACATAAGCAGCTATACAAGAGCTTTGCCTCAATAACATAAAGTCATGAAATATTTGATTAAATGCGTAAACAAGATTACAAATCTGAACAGACACTCAGTTCCAGCTTTCTGTACTCCACAGAAATAATCACTAGTTACATGTTAGATCTCCTTGATTCTATGTTTAATACCTCTATGTATCTATATACTATGATCCTGGTCCTATGCTGTTCTTGATGTTAAACTCGTGTATGTACGATTATGTGAGCACAACAAACCAGTTGTTCTTAGGTAACCACCATGATGAGCTCATTGTCTCGTGCTGAGGTTCACTGAAGCCAGAACAGCAGATTTAGTGCAGGGAGGTCCTGTGCTGCAGGCTTGTGACCCCAGACTCACCACCCCTCCACAGCCAGCTGTCACACTCTGCTTTGTACATGGACCTTTTGTTAAGTTTTACCATTGGTTAACTGAGTAACATTTTTAAATATGTGTCCTCTGGCTCGCCTGGTGGAGCGTGTGGCCCGTCCGTGTGGTCTGGGTCTCTGCCGTGCCAGCCTGGGTTTGGTTCCAGCCTGCGGCACTCTGCTGTGTGTCGTCCTCTTTCTCCCCCCTCTCTTCAACTGTCCCTGTGAAGTTAATAAAAAAACTCCACTGCTGCCTCTGTCCCCCAAAACACCGCCCACTTTACTGAAGAAAAGTCTGTGAGGCTCAACAGTCATGATAATAATGATTACATTACATTATGTTTGTCTATCAATGTGCCTCATTCAGTCAAATGGTTGATTTTCATCTGTGGGTTGTTACAAAGAACAGAAAAAACAGTAAAAGGAGACAGCAGGTTATAAAATAAACGACAGCAAAACCTTCCAGAAGAGAGAAGAAGAAGAAAACGTTCCAAAATGTAATGGCACATAACTTTACAATAACAGACAGGACCTAACATTAGAAAAGACAACAACATCTAATGCTACTTAAATGGGAAGGCTTTGTGTTAAAAGTGTTTGTTAGATCTCTGTTTGACAAAGTAAAATATGTATTAGATATCTGTAAGGTGTGAACACATCTGAAGGCCGTCTGTTGCTTTAACTTTAACAGACTGTTAAAGACCGAATCATACGTATTGTACTTAAATAATGAAGTATGGTGGCAGTGGGTGAGAGCCATTCTGTTACTGTATTTATTAAGAAGGATATCCCAGTGTACACACACACACACACACACAGACACACACACATACAGACACACATTTATAAACAAACAGTAACATAACACAGTGGCACACTTTTGTGGATTTTAGAGTTTTTTTCGAGTCATTGTTAAATCCCTTTTTATAACACTGTGGTGATTTTCTGAGGTTCACCTGAGTTGAAAAATCTGTTTTTTTGGGTCAAGAATACACTCTGGCCTCTCGGGCTCACAAAACCTTTTCAAAAATCTGATCATGTCAAACAAGCTCAGATCATGAAACGTTTATTTTTCAGACATCTGACAGCAACAATCTTCTTTTGCTGTTCAGTTTTTACTTTCAGTCTTTACTTACTAACTATTTGATTCTTCGTCATAAGTAATTCATATTTAAAAGAGATGTCTTCATGTCTTCTCCTGCTGCGTTCCTTCATTTTTGTTCATGTTCGTGTCTCCCTCCCTCTGCCTCCGCGGCCATCTGCTAGAGACAGAGGGAAGTGGTGAATTGTACGGGGTTTTTTAAGTACAGATGGAAGGGAGGGGATAAAGAGACAGGGTCATCAAATCTCTGACCTAATCTCATCTGGGAAAACTGGAGCAGTGGCAGGTAGAATCATTCAAAGCCGAAACATGTTTCCAAAGAAGCAAGGAGCCTTTAAAAACACTTGTTTGTGCACATTAGCATGTTAGCATACACTGCACATGTTTTCCAGGGAGTGATTTTGATTTACAGACTTACAAACATTATGAAGGATTAGCATCATTGTTAATCACTCACGATACACACAGCTGCAGAAGATGGACATGTAGGCGCTGAACTGCTGCACGGTCATACATGACTCCAGCATGCACATGTGTAATCACAATTAGAGTCAGAATCCCTTTAATCGCCATGTGCAATACAGCCATGATAATGCAGTGTGAGCTGACACACACAATGGGGATTACAGGACCTCACACACACACACACACACACACTGTGACATAGAATAGATGGAAACTCCACGTGATTTACATGTTTTCTTTGTTGTCAGGATCCAAAGATGGGCTTTGGCATCGCAGTGTCAGGAGGACGAGACAACCCCAACGAGGAAAGTGGCGAGACGTCCATCGTGGTGTCCGACGTCCTGCAGGGAGGACCTGCTGATGGCTTGTTGTTGTACGTATTGCTGTTGGTCATAATTTAGAAACTTCCAGAGCTCCACACAGTACACTCAGAAAACATGATCTGCAGACTGTGAAGTAGTTTGGTGTCAGATACAGTGAGAGACATTTTATTTTGACTCATTTATGTGTTCATGTATAAAATTTTGTACCATTTACGTCCCATTCACTCGCAGAATTGCTTAACAGTGACCCCTTATAGATATTTTGCTGTTCCATTTATAATGAAGTATCTTTCACTTTAACATGCCTGTGCATATTTGGCAAGAGAAAATATTTAGCCTGACAAGTTTATGTCTATGTTAGATTTACACCATTTTTACATCTGATTTATATGAGGAAGCACTCTCATTTAATTCACTGGATTTCACTGAATTTACCAAAAGAGACATTTCTGTCTGGTCAGTTTACCCATAGTCTACCAGAAGTTACCATTTTATGATGTATTAGAGAAGATGAAAATACATATTAATGACTGAGGATTTATTTCCCCACCTGCAATAGTCACATTATACAGTATCAAGACAAAGCCGTTAGTGTTCCACTTGTCACTTTAGGTTCATATGAAAAGACAAAATCAATAATTTCATTGTGTTTACTTTTGGATTGAGCTTCACATTTAGTAGCCTTAACTAGCAAACGTGGCTCACATCAATGTGTGTTTCTGTGTTTAGTGAGAATGACCGAGTGATACAGGTGAACGCCATCCCCATGGAGGGGGCCATCCACTCCTTCGCTGTCCAGACCCTCAGGAAGTGTGGCAAAGTAGCAAAAATTGTAAGTAAAACTTTTTTTATTCACCCCCTCTCTCTCTCTCTCTCCCTCTAATAATATTTCGTCTCTGTCTGTCTGCTTTCAGCTCCAAACAAGAATTAGGATTTATTCATTTTTGTCTTTATTGAAATTCTTTCTCTTGTTTCTCAACAGACAGTCAAGAGGCCCAGGAAGGTCCCAGTCAATCTGATGAACCGTCCCCCATCACCTGATGACAGAGTCTTCAACAACGACTACAATGATGATTATAATTATGACCAGGACCGCCGCAGTGTGTACAGTGGTGGGCGGGACCACAGCCTGGAGAGGGAGCGAGGCGGGGGAGGGTACATGGATTCTGGCTACCAAACACGCGAGCGGGACTATGACCGGCGGGAACGCGGCAGGAGCATGGAGAGAGACCTGAGCCCGGACCGGTACAGGAGGGACGGCAGCCGAGGTCGCACTTTGGACAGAGAGCGCAGCCCTGAACGCCCCTACAGGAGCGACCACCTGCTCCCCCACGACTACAGCCCGGACAGAAGGTACCGCAGCGAGCGTGCATTAGACCGAGACCACAGTCCTGATCGGCGCTACCGCAGCGAGCGAGCCCTGGACCGGGAGCACAGCCCTGACAGACGCTATCGCAGCGAGCGAGCTCTGGACCGCACCAACAGCCCAGACTTTCGCCACAGACGTGACAGCCACAGCCCGGTCCGAGGCCACGGACGCGACCACAGCTTTGAACGAGGACGTGACGTTCCCAGTGACCCAAGGAAGTACGATGAGCCGATGAAACGTAGTGGGAGCAGAGATCGCCTGGACCGCTCACCATCACCTGCCGCCATGCCCATCCCTCTGCCCCGCCCTGCCCGCGACCTGGAGCCACTGGAGAAACCCCTGAATGTCCTGCTGCTGAAGAACCGGCCCAACGAAGGTAAGAAACTAACAAACACTGTTAGCATTGACAGACAAAATGTGTAACAGGTAATTTGTTGTGTTTACCAACAAGTCAGGAGAATGTTTTTTTGGAATTTTAAAACTTTTTAAATGTTGGAATCAAAAACCACCAGAGTTTCAGCACTGAAGCCAACAAGAAAACGATTGCATTTAGCCAACAAAGACAAGCTAAGTTCACAAGCGTTGAAGAATCTTCACTGGCCTCTCTGGAATGCACAACCATGGTTGGTGCATCTCAAACAGGGTGGAAAATTAGCAACAACTACCAGCCACATGCAGGTAAAATCTGAAAGTGGCTGGTAGACGCAAAGTAAAGACTAATGATTTAATAATGATAAATAATGATCAATGTAGGTTGTTCGGTTTCTGTGTTGATACACAAAGATGATTGTTTTGTTTTTTTTTTATCTTTTCCAGAGTATGGTCTTCGTCTGGGCAGTCAGCTCTTCATCAAAGAGATGACCAACACAGGACTCGCCAGCAGAGATGGGAACCTGCAGGAAGGAGACATTATCTTAAAGGTAGGGTCAAAGTTCAACATGTTTTGTGTCAGAATAGGATTGCAATTAATCATTATTTTCAGTAATGATTACGATTTTTTTAGACTATTTTAATCAAAAATTGTGAAAAACAAATGTCCAAAGGGTGAAGGGATGTTTGCATGACGCTTATTTTGTCTGACTAACAAGCCAGAGAAGATTTAAAGTCCGTGTAAAGTCAAAATAAATATGTGTTTTGAGTTTTTCAGACTAAAGAAGAAAGTGTTATTAACCACCCAGACAAATTTGAATGATTAAAAATAACAACGTTTATGAAATTAGGTGTCAAAATCGGGTAAAAATGGGCAGTGTTCTCAGCTCCAGGACTGTGGGGGCGTGTCCGCTGAACCACTCTGGGCGAGTTGAATGAATCTCTGTCTCCCTGTGTCTTTCTTTCTCTGTCCAAACGTACATCAAATCAAATCAAATCAAATTTTATTTGTATAGCCCAAATTCACAAAACACATTTGCCTCAGAGGGCTTTACAATCTGTACAGGAACCATAACTGATTTAATGAGCCATTCGCAGTTTCACTGTACCGGCCGTGTGTACTTAGACTTGCATGGCTTAATCTTTGAGACAAGCATATGCTACTGGCAGGATCAACCAGGTAGCCCCCCCTTCTCGGCTGGCAGCCCAGCATAAGTCATGTATCTCAGTGAAACGCTGTCTGTCGGCAATTTGCGGTTATTGCTCCATTGTGGTGTTTTGATGAAGAAAGGGGTGGGGAATCACCGGCAGCACGGCGCACCCGGCAGGTGGTCACACCCAGGCAAGTGTCTCTCGTACGTGTGCGCTGTTACCGACACACGTAAACTCAGATCTGACTACATGCGCTTACCTCAATGCGTCATGCAGTCTCGTTTTAGGATCGCCCAAAAAATCCTGGACTGAAAACTGGTGAAAAACTGTTTGAACCTCTAACTCCACATTTCATTAATATATCGTTAAAAGCCATTTCACATGTTTTCAGCAACTGCTTTCCAACATATTTATTATGTTTTGAAAGAAAACATGGAATTGCCTTTACACGGACTTTAAAAATGCTGAACAAAACAAATATTTAGCATTTTTGCTTGATTATTAAAATTGACTCTGCACCTGTGGCTTAATTCAAACTTCTGGTGTAGTGATGAGTTTTCACATGTTGTGTATCTTACTTTGAAAATAATTTTTTTTTTCTTGTTTTTATTTTATGGAAGCATCAAACCTCGAAAAGAATTTAATCATGATCTCTCTCTCTCCATAACAATGCACTTTGAATGCATGCAGTAACTTCACTGAGCTTATACTGTTGCATTGTTTTTGATCAGCATTTCTCTCTCCGTGTGTCAGATTAACGGTACCGTGACAGAAAACCTGTCTCTCAGCGACGCCGGGAAGCTGATTGAGAAGTCTCGCGGGAAGCTGCAGCTGGTGGTGCAGAGAGACAGACGTCAGGTGCTGATCCGAGTCCCCCCGATGGTGGACAGCGACTCAGAGCTCGATGGTGAGAGTCACTCGAAAATGAAAAGCAGCAGGTCCTACCCAGTGTAAAGGCAGAGCAAAGAGTGGGCGCCACCATCATATACAAACTCACTGCATATGAACTGAACGTGAATCAACTGTGGAACGTTGTTGCTGTTGTTGTTGTATTTGTCCACCAAACCTGTTTAACCATCATAAAATAAAAGTTTTACTCACACATCAGCATTTAGTGTTATTTGAATATTAACCATTAACCAGTTACTTCAATATTTCATAAAGCAGTACTCACACTGTAAGCTAACCAAACTATCATCATCATCATTCCTTCACCAATGACTACTCACTCCTTTATACCTGTTTTTATTGTCACATGACCAGATGGTGTGCTGTGATTGGTTGGAAACAATCTACATAAGTGGTATGAGTGGATTGCCCGCTGGTGTTTGCAGGGAGGGGGGAATAGCCGGAAGAATTGTGACCCACTTCTTCTGGTTTTGGGACTGTGTGTGCGTGTCTGTGTGTGTGTGTGTGAGGGAGAGAGAGAGAGTGTGTGTGGTGTGTGTCTCCATGTGTAAAACTAGTCATTCGCCTCAGGCAGGGTGATCTAATCTCCCATCGTAATCCTGCTATTGGATATGACAGAATTTCATTACGTTGAGGTCCGCACAGCAGCAGCCCTCAAGTGTCTGACTTCCAGCCATCCTCTTCGTAAAGATCTCTGAGAACAATACGGACTGATTGTGTGAGTGTGTGTGCGTGAGGATTTTTAGCTCTGTAAAGTTCAAATCACCTGAAGTACATCTACTTCATTTTGCTTTCAATCATGCTGTCTTAAAATGCATAGAAAATCAAGCTAGCCTCATTTTTTAAAATGTCCTGTTATGTTTTACTTATAGAACGCTGAAACTTATCATTACTTTGTGTCACCTTCATTTTGGTGTCACCTTTTGTCTGCCTTTGTGCCTGCTTCTGCTTCCATGACCTGTGGGTCATTTGAATTGTGTAAAAGTCTGTTATGTAATAAAATAAATAAATAAAGGTGCCTCAAGGAGAAATGAAACATTTACTCTTGCAGACATGTTTTTAGTCTTTATTTACCTGAATATGGAGATATTATGAAGCCCAAAGGTTACTTCAAAAAAGGTTGTGATATGTTTTCATCCTGTTTGTTGTTTGCAGATATTTCAGAGATCGAGTCGTACCGCTCCTACTCTCCACAGGACGACAGGCGGGGACACCACTCCGACCTTTCCTCCCACTCCTCCAATGAGAGGCTGAGAGATAAGCCCAGGTAAGACTTAACTGCTTGATGCAGGATTTTATTGTGGTCAGAATTTTGATCTTTAGGTAGGCAAAGCTTCACTAAGACATACCCAGTGATTTTATTGTGTGTTAAGTACAGCAGAAAATCAGGATAATGCAGGATTATGTTGATTTATGCCCCCTGATGCTTAATCAGTTCATCACATTAAATCAATGAGGTGGAATTTCTCTGCATCGACTACGTGCTGTAATGTTTGACTTGTCTGTACATTAAATTTTGTCTTTATCTTGATTGACTGACAGGAACATTTGAGGGTTTAGGGGTTGTTGAGATGATGTTTTATGGTCACCAGAATGATCTATTCATATGACATATTCTGATACTTGACCTTGTGATATCGCCAGAGAGGACCCACCAAACAGGCTGGCAAAAATGGGCGCCATGGCCACACCATTCAGAGGTCCTGACAGAACCGTAGAGGACTCGCTGCCTTTGCCGGCAGAGAGGGAGGATCCTCGACCAGAAACGCCACCGGGTAAACAATGAATATATGAATATATTTGATCATTTATTTTGTGTAAATAAAAATGTAATTGTTTCAATTTGAAAACATGAACATGTTTGTTTCTTTTCTGTTTCTGCAGTACCAGCAGTCACTGTAGCCCCTAGGCATCATGCTCCTCCTAAGGTGCCACTAAAGCCAAGCATAGAGGACCAAGAAGTATATGGGTCAGTGTATAACAGTAAATAAGTTATTCAGGGTGAATTTCTTTGTTACTGCTATGCATAACCAAATCTCGCTTTCACCTTCCAGGCCAAACACAGTGATGGTGCGTTTCCAGAAAGGTGACAGCGTGGGTCTGAGGCTGGCGGGGGGAAATGATGTTGGCATCTTCATCGCTGGTGTCCAGGAAGACAGCGCGGCTGAGCTGGAGGGTCTTCGCACAGGAGATCAGATCATGAAGGTGACAATGCTTTAATTTCACATTTACAAACCTGCAGATAAAACATTCAAATGACTTCAGTGGGACAAAAGCACATCATTTGTTAATCACGATGCAAGTACAAGTGCCAGTTTTTTTCATATCTTTCTCCTTTGTGTAAAAATGTCCTATTTTATAATGTTGCTCAAGCATAATGCTATATGTAAGTCTCTTCACTCTGTCCATTGGTCTGTTTTGTCTGTTTCAGGTGAACAATATGGACTTCAGAGGCATGGTGCGTGAGGATGCTGTCCTCTACCTCCTGGAGATTCCCAAAGGAGAAGATTTAACCATCCTTGCTCAAAGCAAACCCGATGGTACTGAACTACATAGTGTACTACATAGTGCAACATAATGCTTGCTAATAAAACTAACACTGGAAAACTAAAATATGTATTGCTATTAATAACAAAAACAGCAAATGTGGCAAAACTTGACAAAGCAACACAAACACAACAGTTGCACAAATCAGTATATCCTGTAGCTAATTCACTTAACTGACCACAATGATGACAATATATAGTGCCGTCTGTATAGCTATAAATATTTATGATAAATATTTGGATAAATGTACAGATACACACCATGTAGATGGAGAATAGCAGAGGACCCAGAATGGAGCCCTGTGGTACACCAATCCCACTTTACAATCCTGTGAGGTTGAGTCATTTGTTCAGTTGTAGTTTTTAGTGAAGTTCTGTGGTGTTCAGTGTAAGGATTATGCCTTGTGACGCTTTATTTATCTTTTTTTTTCCATTTTTCTGTTTCAGTGTACAAGGACATTTTGGCATCTGGTAGAGGCGACTCTTTCTTCATCAGGACCCACTTTGATTATGAGAAGGAAGCTCCTCAGAGCCTTCCTTTCTCCAGAGGAGAGATCTTCAAAGTGACGGACACACTTTATGATGGCAAACTGGGCAATTGGCTGGCAATCCGCTCTGACAAAGACAACCAGCTGCTGGAGAAAGGAATCATCCCCAGCAAGAGCAGGTGTGTGCAGGGCTCGTGGTCGTGGTCGTGGTCTTTGTCTTTGTTAAATTGGTATAATATGTGTGCATCTATAATATTAATATTGGACATGCTGACACAAATTCCAGTCATTCATTGGCTGTGGAGCAGCTGGCAACAACTGAATCACTTGATCAGCGTTATAGTCCATTATTACAAGGCTCTGTGTCATCAAGAGTCATTCCAAACCCCACAGCATGGAAAATGGAATTGGTTATTAGACATGATGCTGACTAAAGCACATTTTGTTTGGTCTCACAGAGCAGAGCAAATGGCCAACGTCCAGAATGCCGCCCGGGCAGCATCAGGTAACGACAGAGGAGACTTCTGGAGGCTGAGAGGTCAAAGGGCAGCAAAGAAGAAAGACTTACGCAAGAGTCGAGAGGACCTGACTGCAGCTCCAGTCACCACGCGATTCCCTGCCTACGAGAGAGTGGTCTTACGTGAAGGTACCTAAAAGTTGTTCTCTAGCCAATCTGGAGTTTCACATGAAATATATATTAACTGTGTATAACCTGACTGAATTTGTCTCTTGTTTGATGTTTTGTTCAGCTGGTTTCAGGAGACCTGTGGTCATATTTGGGCCCATTTCTGATGCCGCGAATGAAAAACTGGCCAATGACCTGCCGGACGAGTTTGTTATTGCCAGTAAGAGCTTACATCATCACCTCTTCACTGAAGTTGATTTAACTTGTACTGTAGCACACTTTTTCACAGTGTTGTATAACTTATATAGTGAACATAGTGAAAGTTAAAAGTATTTTAGGATGATTGATTCTTCCACATCATCCTGCACCATCCTGAATTTTGAATAATTGCTTTTCTCTTTCAGAAACGGAGCCCAAGGATGCAGGAAGTGAGAAATCCTCTGGAGTGGTGAGACTAAACACCATCAGACAAATCATTGAACAGGTATGGTACGCAAATAAAATGCAGCTTTACGAAAAATACTGTGACATCATCCAGCATTAACCACCTCCCTCCATTTCCTCAGGACCTTCACGCTCTGTTGGATGTGACGCCCAAAGCTGTGGACACTCTGAACTACACCCAGTGGTACCCCATCGTCATCTTCATGAACCCAGACAGCAAGCAAGGCGTCAAGACCATGAGGAACCGCCTCGTACCCGGATCCAGCCGCAGCGCACGCAAACTGTATGAGCAGTCTGTGAAGCTGAGGAAGACCTGCTCACACCTTTTCACTGGTGGGTTTAATGACAAAAGTGGCCGTTTGTTCTGCAGTAATATTGATAATAATCATAATAAATGTTTAAAAGTTAAGATTGCCGCATACATAACACATTAACTGACACATTGTTGGTGATTCTTGTTATATGTTTAGCGACTGTCGACCTGAACTCAGCCAATGACGCATGGTACGGCAGTGTGAAAGAGTCCATTCGGGAGCAGCAGGACAGAGCTGTGTGGGTGTGTGAGGGCAAGGTGAGTCTTAATATGTGTGTGAAATGACAGACAAGCATTTTTCAAAATTGCTCTGACAATTGCGTGACTTGAGTTGAGCGCATACCGTCACTTCCTCCCCTCAGATGGACGGTTCAGAGGAGGACCTGGATCTCCACGACGACCGCATGTCCTACCTATCGGCGATGAGCGCAGACTACCTGAGCATGGACAGCCGCCTGACCAGCGATTACGACGACACGGCGGATGAGGGCGGGGCTTACACAGACAACGAGCTGGACGAGCCTATGGACGAGCCCCAGCCGGTGTCGGCCATCAGCAGATCATCAGAGCCTGTAATACCAGATGAGGTGGGAGCGCCCGCTGATACTGTATGAAATACTGTGCAGTGTACTGTGTGCTGTATATATGTTGTTTACTGGTGTTAAAATGTGTGTTTGCATAATGTGACCCTGACAACCCTCCTGTGTCGGTGTGTTTTTGTGTGTGTAGAGACCTCACCCTGAACCCCGGACTCGTATGAGATCAGGAAGCAGAGAGATGCTGAACAGAGAGCCCAGCCCTCCCCCTTCTTTTGTCCCTGAACCCCCAAAGGTGAGATCCCACTCCACACCTCTCCAGTCACTCATCATAACATCCCTCCATCTACACTGGAGGTGAACATGGCTGTCAGTTTCACAGCCTTTAAGATGCAGCAGCTCACAGGTCTGAACATGCATTTTGCACATGCACGATGCTGAAGCAGACCAATCCTCACCAAGTCTCCCACCCGGCAGCTAAATAAAGCGTTCAAATGGTCCAATATCCTGAACCCTTCTCTCCTGTGACAGGTGCGTGCTCAGACTCGGACCGACTCATCGCGGAGCTATGACTCGCACTCCAGCAGCACCATCAGCAGCGACGCAGTGGGCGGACACAAGCCGGCTCCCCCTCCCGTGGCCATGAAGCCCAGCCTCACCCGTCTGAACCAGACGTCATCAGAGGAGCGGACCCCAGAGACGGAGGAGGACCCCGCCAACAAATCCTTCCTGGGCAAGGTTAGCGTCATCATTACGAGTCGTCACGAGTTGTTCCAATTCTGACCTATGAAATCTAACTTTCTCTGACAGTTTTTTTATATTCTAATATTGAAGACAGAAACTTTGACTCAGTTAAATCATTTTGTTTCACTTTCTTCCTCCTTTGCTTTCACTTCTTCTAACATGAAATAGAAACCGGGCGACCAGGTAACTGAATGTGTCTGCATTCGTCTTGCCCTCCTTCCTGCTCTGCCATCTTCATTTCATTGAATACACTCAGATGTTTTCATTCAACACTTTCATATGACTCACGCCATGTGGATGTGCAACATCTACTGTTAATCATCAAAACTGGAACGGTAATTAACGTTTATTTATTTCCTCCTAGATTAAAGCGTTTGAGAAGATGGACCACCTGGCGCGAGCTCAGAGGATGCTGGAGCTGCAAGAGGCAGAGAATGCTCGAGTCAGTGCTGTTTTTATTCATAGCAGGGCCTCAGGTGCTCTGCCCTGATCCTGCATGTTGACTGAGGCAACAGAACAGATGTAGAGATGAGCAAAAAAATAAACACCATGACACTGAGGCGTCTGTACCTTCGCCTCAACAGTTGGAGTGATTCATAAACTTAATACAGACTCACAGGTCCACATGTACATTAAAAGAGTTATTAGTTGCTATAATCGTTCCTCCGGTCCACATCGGCCTTTAAAGGTCCAGTGTGTGAGATCCAGGAGCTCTATTTACAGCACATGTAAGGGATGATGTGCAGTGAGCCGGTCAGTGCAGCAAAAAAAAAAAAAACACCCTGGCAGCGTGGTTTGTCTTTCCCTGTAATTTTCTTTACATGCATCTGTAGCATGTTTGTGGTTTCAGCGTGCTGTAAGGGCTCATTGACCTTCTCATCCTGTTTCAAAAGCAAAGAGTCTTGTCATGTTGATTGCTCTCTCTGCCTCATCTGCAACTGTATGTTGGATCTCAGTTTCTGAGTGGCCGGCTGAAGGTTTTTAATTACAGATACTCGTTGCTGGATTTAAATGTAGCACACTTTGTAATGTCAAACTTTGAGGAGTGTTGACATACCACAGCCTTAATTGCTATGTAACTGCCAACTGAGTAAGTTTTATGCATGAAAATGACCACAGCACCCTGAGGTTTTCTGCTTCATGACTGTCAGACTAAAAGTCTGTTGACATTTTCTTTTTGATTAACCAGTCTGTAAACACGGCCATTTAGAAGTCAACCAAAATAAAACATGAAGACTTCATGAAGAAGTTAAAAAATAGTTTAAGTTTAAGGAAATGAATGTGAATTGGTTAAAGAAATCTCATCTATGTTGAATTGAATATAGTTTAAGTATTACATAAACAGAGTTGGAGAAAGACAACACTTTCAGCCTCTCGGGGTCGAGTTAGGATGTCTTGTGTTGTTTTGAAGTCTTGCATTAGTTCTGACATATCTGGGTCTGCTCTCTTCAATCTACACAGCTGGAAATCGCCCAGAAGCATCCAGACATCTACGCCGTCCCAATCAAACTACCAAAACCCAACCTCAACCGTCCTCAGCCAATAGGGTGAGAGCACCACTCTTCTTTATTAACATAATAAAAATGACATGGAGGTCATTAAGCTTTAATCTTATGAAAGGAAAAGCTAAACTGCTGTATCTCTGCTGTGTGTGTGTGTATGTGTGTTTGTGTTCAGTTCCAGCTCCAATCCCGAGCCGCAGGCTCCCTTCAGGCCACAGTACTCTGATGCCAGAGGATACGAGGACGAGGAGGCCGAGTACCGTAGACAGCTGGCCGACCAGACCAAGAAAGGATACTACAATCCTCAGAAGTACAAAGACACCGAGCTGTAGGCTGGGCAAACAGGAAGTGACATCATCACCGCACACGGCTGGATTCCTCCCACATCATCGCACAGACAAGCAGATGGCATTTGCTGCCATGGTAACAGCTGACGCAGCATTTACCTTGATGTAAACTCTGAGAACTTTCTCCCTGGAAACATCACTTTAACACTTCACTTCTGTTGTCTCACACAAGTTTGTACAAAAATCCTACTTTGATCCAGGCAACACACTAAATATTCCTATGGACAGAGTATTTTGACAGGTTCAGTGTCCTGAACAAAAAAATGGCTGATTTTTCTGACGTACTTCTTCACAGACCTGATATTTCACTGTATATATTCTTTTTATGTGTCCGAAGAGGTTTTTGTTACAAGAGGTTTTATTTTCCCCCATCACGCAAACACTAGACACTAGGCCCAGTTTTAGTCTCTCGTGTTTTACTGTTGCAGGTGAGTCACTCAGAAAGATAAATACCCTGAGATTTTTAAAAAATAGATTTTTGTACTTTTTGAAGGTATTTTTAGAATCCATGAAGACTCTTCTAACCATGTGGAAGAAAAATATCTTGTCCTCTGCATGATGAACTATGAGGTTTTTTTTTAACTGTTTCCTATCCAAGTAGCCGAAGATACCATATTTCTGGACTCATTTTGTATTAAGAAGTGAAACCTAAAATGTGGTGTTGTGTATAACAAACTATGAAAAGCAACAATATAGACAAATAGGAAACACATGGCCTGCTTTTCAAACTCATGAAAAACAGGAAAGGCCCTGTCTAGAGCTCGTGTTTGGTTTGTCCGTTCTGGGCTACTGTAGAAACATGGCAGACTCCGTAGTAGAGGACCCGCTCCCTCTGTAGACATAAAAGGCTATTTCTAAGGTAAAACATAACAGTTCTTATTTTCACGTGATTATACACCAATGAAATCATACGTATATCCCATAATTGCTCATTAAAGTAAAATTAAATCTTACATACTGGACCTTTAAATCTTCTTTTCATCCAGGTGGCTCAAAGGGTATTTGAGGATTCGGGAAATATCTTCAGAACATCAGTAAGTGTTGCTAGAAGGTTATATTTTTCAGAGAAACAACAGACAACAAACTTACCGCTGTTACTGAAATGTAAAGGTGAGGCAGAAACTGGAGCTGATTGACACCACGCTGCAACCAAACCATAGATAAGGTACTGTACACCGTGTACGGTATCTGGACTGTTGGGTTTTACGTCTCATTAGTGAGTGCAATTTTTGTGCACCAACGTTCTAACCGTCCACTCCCTTAGGTGTGCTTGTTTCAGGCACATTCATACAAGAAGAGTGTAAAACGAAACAGGGTGTCAGCAGCTGCTCTGGTGTTGGTGTAACTTCTCTTATCACTCTCCTGTCAAGTCTCCTGAATTATTGTACACCTCTACATTCCTGATTAGACATGTGTATATACACTACACTGTGAATATGTGTGCATTCTGGGAAGCAGCATATTTTAAGTGCCTTGTAGCTCTGATGTTAGACAAAAAAAATAACTATCCAGAGACAGCATGAGGTTCTTAAACTGTCAAAACATTCTGACAGAGTGCAAAAACACCTGCTGTCTTACTGAAAAGGACCGAACAACAGAGGGTTAAAAAACAAAGATATTTTCAGTTTTGTTAACACTGACAACATTCAGTCAACAGGCAGAAACAGCTTTCACCAAAGAAATATGAAGACACGAGTCGTAATTATGAGATACAGAAGCATCTCATCAATGCAACATCTGTATTATGATCACAATATCTGTATCTCATACTAATGAGTTGAAAAATGACAACGTATGGAAGTCATAACAAGATAACGTCTTTGGGAGATTGCAGTTCACCTCCATAAAATAAGGAGCTTGTGTCTGTGAAGCATTTCTGTATTTTTCAGCTGGAGCAGACAGATCTTGTAAATGATGATGAATTATTAAGGTTTGAGATTTGATGGGTGCAGCACAGCTGATGTTTCTGACAGTTTGTATGTTCGTCTTTATTCACTGCTTTGCAGCCAGAGACAATCACATTGTTATTGCATGTTTTTATATTGAATATACACTGAACTCAGTCAAGTCTTTGTACACTGGAGCGTCTGGAATGTGGTAACGACAATCATGTTGATCAGTTTCTTTTACGTGTCTGTTAGTTTGTGATTTCTTTTTTTAGTTTGTGATCTCGTTAGTGTTGCAGAAAAGACTCAAATTCAATAAATAAATCTTTTTTACATTTTGTTTTACAGCGCGTCTTCTTTGAAGTGACAGGGTCTACTTTTACACATGGAGAAGTTTGGAGAGATTAAAGGCTGTGGTATGCTTGAAACAAAATATGTTGTTCGACCACATCTGAAGCAAGACACTGAATTCTGCCTTCATTCTCAAAGTGTCGTCGAAAATATGTCGTCTGCCTAATTAGTATGTCATGACTGATTCTACACACAGTAGATTCATATTTCCTCTGATATCTGCAGGATATTCAGATATAGTGATAGCTACGTCCTAAAAACACTCAACACAAAGTCCTGTGTTTGGCCCATTCATCCACCCTGACTTTACTCCTTACGCAGATATTTTTGCTCTTTATACAACGTTCATCCTTTACTCCTGTTATTATTGCCCCCTGCTGGAACTTACAATGTACTTTCATCACACGTAGCCATAATTTAACTCCTTCACATATGTAACTTTTCTTAACTTGGGTCGCGCACAACATTGACTAACTTACTTTAGAGACATAAGGTGACTTAACTTGCTTTGTACGTAACTTTTGAACTTACTTCATGTACCTAACTTTTCTTAACTTGCGTCATGCTTAGAATGTTCTTTAACTAACTTACACGTATGTAACTTTTCTTAATTACGTACTAGCCAATCACTGCATGACTTGAGCATTATGGTTTTGATGGCAGAAAGGTGCAAGATGCTTTTTGTCATGTGACAAAAGCTTCTTTTTTAGCATACTGACACCTTGTTGTTAAAAATATTTCATATCTAAAGAACACTATCAGTGCGTCATCTGTTTCAGATACACTTCCATTTTAACTTATTTTTTTTTTTTTTTTTTATGTGTGGACTTACTGACTTATCTACAATGACCGTTACAGCAGTGACCTTTTCTTTCTTGAACAGAAAGATTTATTCTTTTAAATTCTGCAAATATCTTAGAGAGCTTATAGCTGGGTTTGAAATGTTTCTTGCGTACCTCTGCAGTAATTTATCATCGCTCTTGAACTGAAGCTTCGTTCATTCCCTGAATTAACAGCTAACTACATTCAGTTTTGGATAAAACAAACCACAGTATACTAACCAAGGCCTTTTCTTCAGAGTTTATTCAGCAGAATTGTACATGCATTCCCCTTTAACTTGACCACTTCAGTCCTGGGTCGCCCTGACAATTTATAGGTCCAACATGATTAGAGTACATTCAGATATTACAGCTATTCAACCAAAGGTAATATTTACTCTGTTTGCCACCTAAATATACACAATAAAACCCACGATTTCTCTTTGGTCAAACATAACACGTTACATTAACACTCGGCCTAGTGAGATAATCTGCCTTCTGCTGTCATACTGTAGATGTACATGTTTACATGACAGTGTACTGTACAGATTAAGGCAAGTCAAGTGGTATCAAACAGGATACAGAGAGGAGAAAAGGTGTTCAAAACAACTGAAAGACTGATGGACAGTAGTAAAGATAGACTGAGTGACGTGGTGAAGAGAGGGAGAAGTGTGTGTTCAGATGTAGACAGGCTGCTCCTGTGCTGTCAGCAGACGGTACATGGCTGCAGGCATCGTCTTCATGTGGATCTGGAGCAGAAAGAAAACAACAACAAACAACATGCTGATGATTGACTTATTTTTAGAGCCTTTGTAGTAGTGCAGCTTAAAATGGGACATTTCTCCTGAGTGTGCCGCTAGAGGAAAGGTCATGGGGTCATAAAATCAAAAAGGCTCATCCTCTTGGGAGCAGGAATGTGACCTGCACTTTAGACATTTATACATTTTTATGCATAAAAATGGAAAAGTAGACATTTGGGCTGAATGATGGCACTACAACAGATGACAGGGTCTGTTGAATATATAGGATTTCTCCTCTGGGGAACATGACTATCTGAATATCTAGAATGAATTTCATGAAAATATGGCTGTGAATTATTAGGATGAAGTCATGAACTAAAATGTTGATCCAGGGTCCAAACCCACTCTGAATCATCAGTGGACCATAAATAGACCAATGTCACAAATCACAATTTGCCTCAAGGTGCTTTAAATACAATAAATAGTCATAAAATATGGTATCTGAATAATGTCTGAGTCGAGAGTATTTAACTGGTTGTAGATGAGAAATCAACAGTGTTGTAAATACTGTTCAAGGTCCAGTTGCTTGAACTTTGCTGCTCGTTCAATCTCCATCACACTATCAACAATGAAACTGAACACTTCCTGCCAATGTTTCAAACTAAAAGCTCATCATGAAAGGGAGGAAAGCTTGTCCTTTTGAACTACTGGAACACTTTTAATGTGAAACATCTGAGCAGGAAGTGTTGACTTTCAAAGAGAATTCTTTTATGCAGATTTTTATTTTTTTATTGTTTTTTATATTTCAGTTCAATTCATGATCTTGATTTCTCTAAGAGCTCCTCTCACCTCTCCCATGGCGTTAGACAGAATCTGAACGATCTTCTCGTGAGGCGTCGCCACGACACTCTGGCTGTTGATCTCGATGATGCGGTGACCGACGCGGACGCCTCCTCTCTCGGCGATGCCTCCCCTCATCAGGCTGCAGATCTGCGCACACACATACAGCATCATCATCAACAATCACTGCTCCGTGTCTGTTGCTAAGAAACTGGCACTGTTAAAATAAAAGCTCTTAATAATAAAATAACTTCTCCTGAACATGTGTGTGAGACACTCACGATGCCGTTCTGGACGCTGAAGCCCAGCTGGTATCTGAGGTCCGGCCTGCGGATGAGCACCATGGTGACAGGAGGACACCTGACGATGTTCATCTTGATCCTGGACTGAGACTTGAGACCCTGTGGGAAGACGGTGGCTGGTTAGCAAAAGGAGACAGATACCAGAGACACAAACTCACAAGAAGATGTGTGATATTTGAAAATCTAATCAGTTCTTGAGTGCATCACAAATGGCACACAAATATTTTGCTATTTCTGATGTAGTTCCCCAGAGACGCAAGTAAAAAAATAGTTTGAGTTTGAGAGCAGCAGCTTACCTTGATGATGCTCTGGCAGGTGCTGAGCGGTAAACCCACCAGACTCGTCCCGTTTATGGTCATGATCTGGTCTCCGATGTTGAGTCGGCCAGACTTCTCGGCCGGGCCGGCGTGCATCATGCTGGCGATGATGACGGTGGGGAGGATGGAGCCCCAGCCCGACTCCACTATCACCACACCCAGGATCTCTCCTTTCTGCTTCTCGATGTAAACCTGCAACCAAACATGTTTAATCTGTACGGCTTTTCTCTCACTGTGTCCTCATCATAACATCTGCATTTTTTTTTAAAGAATATCCTCAAATTTAAATCTTCAAACGCAGAAGAGCATGAAGAGGCTGCACCCATTTTGAGATTCTCACAACCAACTTCACAATTCTGAAAAATGCAAGATGACAGGAGGCATCCAGAGCAGCGAGAGGAGGGTCTGAGGTCAGACCAGTTTGAGCGTCTCAAATTCACCTTCATACTGGGGTTAGTCTTTTTTTTTTTTATATAAACAACATTACATTTTTCAGTCACTGTCACACAGCTGTGACTCTTAAGCCAGCTGCTCATTTGAAGCACCGGAAGGCAAACTAACAGAGCAGAAATGTAATGGCACTGGCTCAATTAACTTGACCTGGACTGAACTGAAGGGCTGCGCTGGACTCGAGACTGGAGATGTACAAATGATACAAAAATCATCCAAAACATAAAGCAGAACATTCTATTCAGTTGCAGCAGACATGTATAGTTAAAAAAATAATAAACTTCAGCATAAGCGGTAAACAGAGACCTGCTGTGACTATGCTGCCCCCTGCTGGTTCACTTACGTCTCTGCAGTTCTCTGACTTGGAGAAGTGGATGAGGTCGTCGTTGTACATGTCCTGAGTGTTGAGCAGGTCGCTGTACTCCCGCTGGCTCAGGTCCTCTGGGTCGATGCCGTTTGCCCTGAGAAACTCCTGGTAGGCGACGCTGAAGGACTGACCGATGGACTGAGCGATGAGCTGGGCCTGAGAGAGGGAGAGAGAGGGAGAGAGAGAGGTAGAGAGAGGGAGGGAGAGGGAGGGAGAGGGAGAGGCAGAGAGAGGGAGGGAGAGGGAGGGAGAGGGAGATGAAGATAAGGGATCATGAATGACTAACTTTCATAATGCCTGTGGGAATTTTGTCTGCACAAACTGAGCACAGACCTCATGTTTAAAAGGCTTGTTTACATCCCACTGCAGCACACACACACACACACACACACACACACACACACACACACACACACTCAATGGTACAATACTTGTAAGACTCTTACTGACAGGATGCGCTCCTTTCTTACTTGTTTACCTAACGTGAACTGAACTCTAACCATAGATCTAAAATCAGTCTTAAAGGGCCTGAAAACATATTTTCCCAGTGAGCTTCTTGCTGTGATGTGGTCCTAACATGAAAACAATATTTTCTGCAAACAGTACCACATGCAGAACCTCCATGAACTTTTCAGGATTTAGCAATATTTTGCTCAAAATCTGATGCCAGTTGTTGACAGCCACAGTCATAATGAAGCATCTAACTAACTTGTTGAGTTTTAGAGGTTCAGTGTATCAGATTTTAATATTCTATTTACAGAATATGGTATAAATGTAATATAATATGTATAACTATGTTTTCATTAGTGTATAATCACCTGAAAGTATATCAGGTATCATATCCTGAAAATATCTACAGACACAGAGTACGCCATGTTTCTACAGTAGCCCACAATGGACAAACTAAACACTGGATCTACATGGAGCCTTTCAAGATTTTTCATCCACATATATTCTCACGCTAGAAAGGAGAGGGTGAGGCGATGGGGTTGCAATCAGCAGCTACACAGCTAGATGTCACCAAATCCTACACACTTGTCATTTAAAGTCTTAAAAAATATTACATAAGAATGTTTTTGTTTTGTTTGTTTTTTCAAAACTTTCCGTTCCAAGATGTGTTCTTCTTCTGTTTTTATTAAACTTACAGAAGTATGACCAGGTTATAAATCACCAGGATTATCTTTTGAACTGCAGTTCCTTAAGTTACTTAAGTCAGTAGTACATTTCCTGCTGCTAATGTACTTAGCTCTACTTAGTGGCAGATATTGAGGTATAAATGAATCCTTTGGGGAATACTTTCTCTTGCTTTCTTTTCAATAGTCTTAAATTAATTTTTTTTTTTTTTTTTACAAAAGTAGCGCTGACATGTTTAGCCTAGCTTAGCACAAACACTGGAAGCTTCTAAAGCTGTCATATTTACATTACAGTGCGTGCTCAAACTGAAAATGGGACATTTTGACTTTTAAAAACAAAAAATCTGAGCCCGGTGACAGCATGTTTTATCTTATATGTCACCTTTCTCTCTCTCTCAACTACATCTAGGTGATTCTTGGATGAATGGGTGACTATTTCAACTAACAAGAAAAAAACATTTAAACGATGAGTTGCTGTGGGTATTGTTGTATTTTTCTGCTTCTTGTGGAGGCTAACAGTTTCCCTTGTTTCCAGTGTTTGTACAAAGCTCATTTAAACTTGTCCTGGACCTGACTCTGTAGTGAACACACAGAGATGAAACTCTTCTGACTCCAGCAAGACAACAAACTTGATGTGTTGTTCCAAATGTCACAGTGGTGGTGTCTGTTTGCAGCTCACACATTTAGATTACTTGGGTTCAGTAAACCCAAATACAAGTTCCCAAACAGTAGATTTAAATGCTACTGCTAAGCTAATACAACAATAACAGATTAATAATCAATAACTCACATCCTCGGACTCGAAGACGTGGCAGATCATCCTGTACAGCCGTCTGTCATCGTGGGTCATGGTGGTCTGCTCAGCTGTGTTGTCCAGGTTTTCCTGCGCGCTGCGGGACCGCACCATCTTCCCCCGGGCCATCAGCACCACCATGTTCCCGATGTCAGCTATGTAGGAGATCGTCCTCAGTGGCAGGTCCATTAAAGACTCCTGATGATCCAAACAAGACATGAAGAAGTCTTAATTAATCAGTTCTCCACGGGTGCTGACAAGATACCGTGACACTACAGCTGCTAAATAGAGACGTTTTAATGAGGTTTGGAGGGTACTGCAGGGAGAATCTGCTGCTTCACACACTGACTGTTGAAGGAATATGACCGATCATCTATGCTGTCCCTCCAGTACTGAAGGATGTGAGTTACTTATTGATAAGAAAGGGATGCGTGTTATCATTTTGATACCTGAGTGTCTGCATTGAGGACTTTGATTCTCTGCGTGGACATGAACAGGTCAACCTCAGCGGTGGATGGAGCCTCCCCGTCGGGGCTCTGCACAGGAGAGAAAATGAACAGAAGAAGCAACAGGTTGATGAACGGCAGCGAAGGAAGAGCAGAGCGGACATCAAATCCAACGGACCAAAATAACACTAATGAAAGCAAGACACCAATCTCTCTGCACGTAACAAATGAAAACAATCACACTAGAGGTAAGATTAACATCATTAACGTCATTTTTTTTTACATGAAACATGTACAATCATAAAGCAAACGTACCTTTTTCCTGTTCTTTGCCTGCTTCTGAGCAGCCTGCAGTGATCATGAAACAGAAAAGAGACTCAGAAAAAGACAAAATGAAGACAACAGGACGAGAAAAATGATTTTTAGAAACATGGACAAAAACCCAATCGCCTTATTCACTGCAGACTGTCTTCAATCCAAATGCCAAATTAAGGGACAAAAGGACCTTAAAGGTGTGTGTGTGTTTATGTGTTTGTGTGTGTGGGGGTGGGAGGACAGTGATGTTACTGTCTATCACATCTGACAACGGCGGGCTGCCAGAGGCCTTTTTGAGGCGAACATGATCAAAAGTTTCCTCTTCATCGACGTGACACAATCGACCCCCGAAGAAAGACAAAGCGACCTCATGTGTTCGTGGCTGACGCCTCGTCACAGCTCAGGGTCTGTGTGTGTTATCCAAAAGGTCGGCTTGTCGGCCACCGTTTGCTCTCTAAACTGTATCGTGTTATTTCAAGGTTTGACATCCGAATCTGTCCGCTCGCCTTCATCACTAGAGATGTGATTGAAGTGGATTTTATCTGTGAAAGCGAAGAGGATCGTAGCTCTTTACCCGGGTTCAGACCACAGTTGGTTTCACATCAGCAGGAAGTGGCCCTGATGTGTTGGACACTTCATGGAAGCTATTGAATGATATAGACTAGTTATATACCTGTGTTTGGGTTTGATGACATCATCTCGGGATATTACTCTTAACAATCAATCGATTAATCAAGACATTAATCTGCTGTAACCTCGTTAGCTGCTCCAAGACCAGTACAATGTTAAACTCTTGGCTGTTTGCCTGGTTAGTGCTCTCTGCATGTGACTGTTTGTGCTAATTACACAAAGATCTTTAAGAAAAAAAACACCACTCTGAGTGATTTTGAGGTTTGCAAAGCAAAGACTTGACTCTGTTCATCATCCTGTTCACAATAACCAACAGAACGGTGAGTCTTCTTTTGAACAGATGCTCAAAATACTCGCATAATATATAATAGAGTTTTTCTGACAGAGAGCAGGTGGGCGGTAAACACAGGCTGGAATCTCCCAGTTAAACTGTAATGAGATGACTTGTGTTGTTTGATAATATGTGATCATTTCCTGTCTATTTGAGGCCTGGATTTGTGGACTACAATTTAATTGAAGTAACTGCAATTCTATATTTTTCACAGATTGCTCAACTCCAACTATACTAAGAGAACTTGAACATGCTGTACAAGCAGTTCAGTCAGGTTTGGAGATGCCAGCCTCACCCAGAAACAAAGACGGTTTTAGGATCATGCCTTATGTTTATGTTAAACACACAGAGATGAAACTGTTCTCATCTAACTCCCACCAAGACAACAAACCTAATGTATGTGCCAGAAAAGTCAGAGTGCTGCTGTTGAGGGTGCAGATGTCACTGTGGTGGTGTCTGTTTGTTTGTCCCACGTCAGCTCACAAGTTTAGATTTCCTTGTTTCAGTAAACCCAAATACAAGATTTACATGCTAATGCTAGCGCTACCACAGGTCCTTCATTCCAACAGCTGTCAGACTCTTTAAACACCAGCATGACTTCATGACTTTTTCTATCAACCCTCTGTATATGAGCTACTGTGACAAGTGAATTTCCCTGGTGTGGGATCATTAAAGTCTAACTTAACTTAACTTAACAACAGACTTATCAATAACCTAATTATAATAACAAATTGTTCAACTCCAACTATACTAAGAGAAACTGAACATTCTGTACATGCAGTTCAGTCAGGTTTGAGATGCCACACTCACCCAGAAACAAAGGAGGTTCTAGTAAAGGTCAATCAAGGGTCACCCAAATTTTTGTTTCTTCAATTAAAATTGTTTTTATGTGTAGCGAATGCACTTCTAAAAATATGAACTGGAGTTATGAAACTGGCAATGTTTATATGAGTAAGCAGTAAATTGATGAGAGTCGAATAAAGATGAAGACTGTGTCAGACACAGACTCAGACTCATGCTGCTGAGTTAACTTTAGCATTCAGAGACTGGGTGAATAAGCAAATGCAGCTTTTATGCGTCAAGATTTTTGACATTTTCATATTACAGTAAAACATTATTTTACTTCCTGTTTGCCATGAAAGCAGCCTTGTGTTCTATCTATAACTGATCTCACTTCTATAAATGGAGCTCTATCAGAGCTGACACGTCTTGCTAACTAATCTGTTACTGTGGTCACGAAAATGTTATTTTGTAAAGACCGTTGTTGTTGTTGTTGTCGTGACGGTCCCTGAGCTCGGAAAAACACGTCAGTGTTTCTCATTTCAACGCGCTGCTCGCCGGCTCCTCGGGCTACACGTCACATCATCATCACGAGCTCGAGCCTGACTCCTGACCTGTGGTGGACGTCACCATATATCACTCTGTAAAGAGTCGTCATGTCAACTCCAGCATGTCAGCTCATTTTATATTTGGCATCATGTGTAATAATCAGCGTCCGTCTTTCTATGCTGTCCTGGCTGCTGATGTCAGGGTCCTCCTCATAAAATATATTTTTACACACAGACTTTAATGTTGTTATTTCATTCTTGGTGTATTTTTTATTGTAGTGATGTTTTATGTCTGGGTTTCTGTTTGTGGAAATTTGTGAGGTTATTAGCTTCCCTTTATGGAATATCTACTTAAAAATAACACAATTTCTATATATATTCCATATATATGTACATTTCATATATGTAAATATGCATGTATGAGTTTTTTAACAGTCCTATGTGGAGTGTTTTTCTTATGCGTGTCCTCTCATTTATGAATCTGAGGAATATTTTTGTTTACTATTATGTTGTTGTTATTATTATGATACAGTGTTGTTATTAGTTATGATTATTATCTGATCATGTACCACATAAAGTAAAATATAAGATCATAAAAGTGAGAAAATATAAATTCCCTACAAGTTTTTTCATTGTATTCTTAAAGCATCGGACAAGCAGTTAATTAACTGATTAGATAAATTATTCATACAGGACAAAACAACAAAGTATGCTCTTAAATCAGATGGTGATCACTCGGCTACTGACCTCACTAAACTGATCAGGTATCAGCCCGACGTGACTGAAACCCACAATTTCTGTTCTGGTGAGCTAACACTAATGTATACTGTATTTCCACTGCTGATACTAAGTCAGCATTTTACAGTGAAAGAAGTGTGAAGCCTGAGGTGTTGAAATGACATTCACTGTTCACTGATGTTACCAAATCTTGGTAATGTTGAGCAGGTTGTTACAGACTAACATCGCTCAGCTCCACACACTGAGCTTTACAGATTTAAAAACAACACTGGTGTCAGATCAGTACTCTGCATCAGCCACTACCTTGACTCGGATCGGTGCATCCCTGCGAGTGAGATGTTCCCTGTCACAAACAGTAAAATGTCTCGTGTATCCAGCTCATCATTACACAGCCTCTAACCTTCTCCGTCCGTGTAGGTTTCTCAGACCTTAATGGAGGCGATGTCCTGGAACTGTCAGTCAGCCGGGCTCAGCTCCTGTCCTCTTCCCGCCTCTGACTTTCTTCACTCGTCTCTCTTTGACGGAAACGTCTTACTGCTCATCTCTTTCACGCTCACACGGCTCTGCGCTTGAATGCCACGCTGTCACTGTAAGCCATCTTTCCCTCTCGCTCCCTGACACGACCTGCCTTCAGCTGACCCTGACATTCACACAGGAAGTGCAAATCTTTTTCTTTTGGTGTATCCAATATGATGACTGAATATTTATGATCACATGAGCAGCAAAAACAACAAAAGTGTGATACAAGCCACATTTATATATACTGCGATGTTTGCTGTGATCGTGTGTTTTTCCTTTATGTTCCTGACTTAATGCACTGCGGCTGGAGCTGAAAGGGTCTACACAGTGTGTGGGGGGGCTTCACAGTCTTGGTCAAGAGTTTATATAACAACCATTGAAGCCGAGGAGAAAAGCCTGTGTGGCTGTGCATCAGGAGCAGTGATCTGTGGATGATGCATTGTGCACAAAGCCGGGCACTTTTCGCCCGCTGGCTGTGCTTCCTGCTGAGGGTTTCTGACTTTAAAAGACCAAAATATGAAGCCGAGTGTGTTAGAAAATATATCTCCTTACCAAGGAGCCCTGGATTTGATCTTTAAGCTCCTCGACAACTGTTGCAAATTATTAATTCAAAAATCTAAAGTTAAACAAGTTTTAAGGTTGTGAAAATGATTTTATACCAGTATCACAAATTGTATTCTGTATTGAGTTTGTTCCATCTGAAGCCAAATGTTTGTACTGAGTGAATACACATCATTTAATGGAGTCAGACAACACTACACCTATCAGTAATGATGCAAAATGCCGATGATGAAGTGTCAAAAATCTCAGTTCACTGCTCACTATAGAGTAAACTACACATACTGAGTGTCTATCCTGAAGAGAATACTGAGTAAGTGAAAGAAGGACTGAAGGACACTGTTTTTCCTCCACAATGATAGAAAAACTGGAAGGTCCAGGAAATGGACTAAGCTGTAGTTTGCTCTCACCCGCACTCTGCTCATGGCTTCCTGCGCCTGCTGCATGCGGGCACTCTTTGTGGGCGTCCTCTCCGACAGCAGGTGGGTGCAGCCCAGGTAGGTCGCAGCAAAGATGATGCCGTCAATGAGGTCTTCGGGGTCACACGGTCCCGGGACTGCACGAACAGAATGCGCTCGTTAGGCACACGTACACACACACTCATACTACATACAGATTAAAAAGTGAAGATATGGCAAAACTACACGTCTAAATAAAGTGAATTATGAAAACACAGACATGAAATGTCATTATTTTTGTGTTTTGTGTGAACAGATGAACAGTGATAGAGGTGAGAATGATGTGACTTTCATCTGTCCACTCACCGTCCACAAATGTTGGAAACTGAGGAAGAGATCTGCGAATCTGAGAAGGCACAAAAAGGAAAAACTACATCACCATCTTTATTATTTCTACTTCCATAGTGCAGCTCTCTCCTGTCTCATTTACATTCTGCAAGACTTTTACTGCTGTCAGCCATTTAGCTGCCTGTCTGTCTGTCTGTCTGCTTGCCTGCCTGCCTGCCTGCCTGTCTGTCTGTCTGCCTTCCTGCCTGCAGGATTTATCATCCCTGTTGCCATGGTTTCAGAGAGTGACACTGTGAAACTTGAGCCCAGGTTTTTGCCTGTGTTTGTTTACATTTGCACACTGGCAGCATTAAAATCATGCTGAATTAGCTGTTAGAGGTCCCTGTTTGCAATGTACCCATGGATGTGCAGACGACAGAAGAAGTAAACTTCCAAGTTCAGATTTTTTTTAATCTTTATTTTCCAGATTTATAGATGTCTATGCGTGAACTCTCACCTCCTGGACAGACGGCTGCTGTGGAGGCGACAGTGGCTGAACTTGTGGACGCGGCTGCTGTGCTGGAAGCTGCTGATGCTGTTGTTGATGTTGGATCTGTTGCTGTTGATGCGGATGTTGACGTTGTTGGTGCTGATTGGGCGGCACGTGTGCGTACTGTTGCGGCTTCGCGTACGTCTGCTGCGGCGGCCTCGCCGTGTCCCTATGCTGTGAATGGTGGCCTTGGTGGTGGTGATGGTTGTGTTGGGGCTGCTGTTGGTGGTAATGTTGGGGATGAAGCGCTCGGGCTGACTCAACTCTCAGAGGACTAACCGGCTCCCGGGCCGGAACAGGGGCGTAGCGGGATGGAGACTCAGACGCTGACTGCGAGGGGGAGTGAGGAGAAGACTGAGGAAGGAGACAGAAAGAAAAGGAGAAAATGAATTAAGTAGAATTAGTAGTAGAAATATTTTTACATAAATATCACTCCTTTGAAACTGCAATGCATCTACAAATCAGCTAACGGCTTATTCCGACAATACATGATTCAGGATTTGGGCATTAATCCAAGCACAAAATGAAATGAGAGCCAGGGATGTAAATCTTTGGTTTGCTTGCTTCCTGAAAGCAATGAAATCTAATTTAATTATTGCAACACTGCAGAGCAAACTCCTTGGACAATGTCACTTATCAGCACAGCCTTAAAGAGAGAGTTCAACACTTCAGAATAGAAATACAAATAGCATCACAAATATCAAAAGATAACCTTAAAAATGTCACTATTGCACTTTTGTGTTAAACACAAGATACATGAAACATGAAAGAGTTGTTAGTTTGGTTTAACCACTTTAAACAAAGCCAGGCGAGCTGTTTCCTTCCTTTATGGGTCCATCTTTGGGTTGTGGACAAAACAAGACATTTGTGGATGTGTTTTGGCTTTAGGAAACATTTTTCACCATTTCCTGGACCAAACATCTAATCGGTTAATCAAGAAAATAATCGACAGGTTCATCGATAATGGAAATAACCGTTGAGTGAACCATGAGTGAAGTCATACTTACATGGCCAGCTGTAGTCTGCAGCGGGTACGCATCTTCTGTGGGGCTGGCCTCCTGCCTCATCACCCAAATGGGCTCCACAGGCTTGTCAGGTGTGTAGGGGGAGCGGACTGTCTTAGTCTTCACCTCCTCAATCGCCTCCTTAATGTCTTTAATCGCCATGCTGATGGCGTCTCCTGAGCCCCTTGTACCTTCCTCCCCGTGGAGACCCGCCATGTTCCGCTCCTCCTGGGCCTCTCCAGAGCTGCTCTGCCCAGACGAGGGGCTCTTGGCCTGGGTTTCAGCTTGCCTGGGTGCCTGCCTGCGGCTTTTGGGAACGGGACTTTGATCGGCGCTGTCACACTCACCATCAGACTGTCCGTCATAGTGGTGCAGCCGGCAGCCAACAGAGCGGTCCAGAGGGGGGTGATGTGAACTGCGGTCTCTGTCCTGCCTTGGGGCATAATGGGAGCTCTTAGTGGGGGAGGATGGAGCCCCTTTTTGTACATTCTCGTGTCTATGGCTGGTAAAGGGCTCTTGGCGGGACTCCTGCTGGGCCTCAATAGGCTCTGTCCTCCAACCAGATTGCCTGCGAGGTTCTCTGTGTAATTTGGGGTAGGAGGTCTTGAGGGGCTCAGGAAAAGAGTTAGGATGGGATTTTGGCTCCGGGTACGACTCATACACAGGCTCCGTGTAGGATTTTTGGTGGGACTCTGAATAAAAGTCTGCATAGGTTTTTGGATAAGATTCAGAGCTGGAGGTGAAGCGAGACAGCGAGCATGATTCAGAGCAATCCTCATCATCATCTTCATCTTCTTCTTCTTCTTCTTCTTCTTCATCGTCAGGTAGCAGGTCGTTGTCAGGCAGAGGGCTCAAACTGGTTTCCTCACTGAAGTGGTCCATCTGAGGGAAAGGTGGAACGTCAGGGGACGAAGGAGGAGTTGGTGACTGAAGGGGCGGTGGGCTGTGGAGAGGTCCGTCCATACTGAGCGAGGCGGCGCTCTCCGTGTCAGAGCAGAGATCAGTGATTTCACTTCCCTGAGCTGCAATGTCCTCCGCCACATCATCCATCACTTCTTCCTGATCCTCCTCGACCCTCTCCGTTCGCTCCTCTGCTCCATCGACCACCTGCATGTCATCATGACTGCAGATGGAGCGACCTGTGGTTGAGTGGTGGTCTCCGTCATCCTCCGCCTGCTCTTGTTCTTCTTCCTTCTCCTTAACTTCCTTTGGTTCCTCTTCACACTCCACTTTACGCTCCTGGAGGTCCTCCTCCGCCTTAGCAGGAGGAGCATGTCGGGGGTGAAGTTGCATGTTATGGGTTGCAGGACCAGGTGAGAGGTGGGTGGGGGTGACAACAGCAACTGGAGTCTGGTGAGGAGATCCCCGGTCCTGCAATTGGTCCACTACAGGATCACCTGATGAGTGTTGCTGTACCTGCACCTCTGCTGGACTCTCCCTGTCATTTGCACCAGTTGACGAGTCCTGCACCTCTCCGATTGGGTGCCTCTGTCTTTGACCTCTGAGCCTGGGGTTAGGGTCGCCATGTCGCCGGTAACGGGCAACAGCAGGGCGGGGCTGCTGGACGGGACGAGGATCAGTTTCTCGAACCTCGCCCTCTTCTGGCCTGGAAGGAGAAACCACTGGGGCCTGACCAGGACTCTGAGCCTGGCTTTGGCCCTGCCCATGCCCTGACTGAGGCCGCCGACGATGCCGAGGGGGTCCACGACCTGTGGGTGGTTGGTGATGGTGGTGAGGAGGGTGGTGATGATGATGGTGATGATGATGGTGGGGATTCGGTTCCCCATCCTGGTTGAGCATCTGACATGGCCTCCAGGACCGGCGTACAGGAGCTTCCCCGGGTGACGTCCCATTGGGCTGCCTGCTCCTCGGGGGCGCCTTGTGCTCCTCACCTGCTTCCCCGGATGCCTCTCCCTGATACTTATGGCTCATGGCTGGGGTGTGGTGTGACTCCAATTTTCAGAACATGCTCGTCTGGTCTCCAGAAAAACCCAGCTCATAGCACAGCCTGGGAGAGACAGACAGGAAATGACACATGACAGGTCCAAGCAAAGCTTCAATGTTACATAAAGCAGAAAGCTTATTAGGGCTGGATATTAAACATCAATATTTTCCCAGACTGAAATGTTTCCACAGCAGTCATTGAAAAGTGGCATTGAAAGCTTGCTTCTTAGACTTGCTCACTTACTCTAAGAGCAGATATTTTGTTTAATTTTGTTCTTTTTGACTGACTCTCTGAAAAGTTCTTGGACTTTCGCTTTGTGTTAAGACATATAGGGATTCAACTTATTATTAATCAAGAAAATTACATGTTTTGCAATGGATGAATCATTAGTTATTTCTGAAGGATCCTTTTCTTTGTTTTAGATCAAACTGAATATCTTTGAGTCTTGGACTGACTGATAAAACGACGACGCAGTGGCATGACAGGCCCTCAAAAGTGAAGGAGTTTTCTATGAGTAGAGCCACATTTTAAACATCAAAAATTTATATTCAATTAACTGTACAGCACTATTAAACAGCTACAAAAAACATTCTTTAAGCATCGTCGCCTCACAACAAGAGGTTTCGTCCCATAGTCCACAGACATGTGGATTAGGTTAATTGGTGACTCTAATTTCCCGTCGGTGTGATTGCGAGCATTAACGGTTGTCCATCCATTTCATGACTCTGTGATTAACTGGTGAACTGTCCAGGGTGCACTTCGCCTCTTGCCCATTGTGAGCTAGGGATTGGCACCAGCCACTCCTGCAACCATCAAGGATAAGCGAAGCGGGTATAGCTAATGGATGGATGAGTAGATCAGAGAGGCATTGGGATGCAGCCAGGAGGAGCCTTTGACGGCAGGATGTTCGACCCACTTATTGAGTGCAGCCATTGAGGAGAGGACTGAACACTTCACACAACTGGAGGCGGTCCATCTTCAACCAGCCTCCCACTAGACTGAGATCACACACACACACACACACACACACACACACACAAACAGGAAATATTACAGTGATGTTGAGTATCAGGTCGGGGACTCCCTGTCTCTATATTGCTAATAGCAAAAAAAAACCTAAATCCTCTGGGATCCATCTGGGTGTACAGTGCACTTTAATCTGCAACACATTCATCCGTTCAACCGCAGCTGGCAGATGGCACAGGACGGGAAGAAAACGAGGAGGAGGAGGAGGAGGAGGAGGAGGAGGAGGAGGAGGAGGCAGGGCAGAAGGACAAGGGGGGACATCGCTCTAGTATCAGATCAGGCCTGACAGAGAAAGATGAATAGGCCAGCAATATGAATAATTAATGCCCTCTGTGAGAGAGAAGGCCAGTTTTGATATTTATTTAATATGACGAGGCTATCAGGATATCCATCAGTTATCTCTTATCGCAGGCTTCACAGTGTCTAAGGTCAACGAGCTGAAAGAGGACACCACAACGTAATCTTACTAAATGTTTCAGGAATAATAAACTGGCTCCAGAAAAGAAGAAAGACAGAGGGCTAAAGCTTGTTTATGAAAGATTAAACGCATTTCTCATTATTGCTACTCCATATGTTTCACTGAAGCTGCTGTCATAACTTATTTATCTGACTTTAATGATCAATTTACAAATGTGTGACTGTATGCAGTCTCTTAACCAGAAAACATTTGGGCGAAAGCGTCCCGCCTATTTTGCTCTTCACGCAGACTGTTTACCTGCATCCAACCAAAGCCTGTTTAAACATGGTTAATAATACTCTGACTGCAAACCGAAATCAGAACACTTCTGATGCCAAAGTCTCCCCCTGCCTACAGATTCTGCATTCATATGCAGAGATCTATTTATAGAAAGTGTTATGTACGAGATGTCCATGTTTATCTCCTCAAGATTTTTAAACTCAGCTCTGTGCTGAACATCTCAACAACAGCGGAGTCTTAAAATAATCATGATTGGAGTCCAAACCATATGTTTTTAGATTATTACAAATGTTTGGCAAAATCTTATTTTATCTTTTATTGAAAGCAACATTTGGAAATGGAAAACTGACTTTATTTATCACAATGATCTGCAAATATATGCTCTATATTCATAACACAAAATCATATTTATATCCTCAAAATTCCTTGCATCAGCGATGTATTTAAAAGGGGTTTAAAAAATAGGTAAGTAATGATGATTAAAGGACAACTGATTATTATTTGTGTTTATTATTCAAAAAAAATCTGGACCAAACTGGACAGAGGAGCAAATTCTTGTTGTTAACCTTAAGTGTGTGTTCCCTAACATAAAGGACAGAGGTGCAACAGAAATGATCAACCAACATGCATCTATACTTGAAAGGTATATAAAGTATATATAACTTTTTATTTTATTTGGTACTTTATTTTTTTATTTTTTATTTTTTATTTTTTCATTTTCTTCTATATATTTCTTTTTTTTTAAGATATTTTTTTTGGCCTTTTTGAGCTTTATTTGACAGAGACAGTTTGAAGAGTGACAGGAAATGTGGGGAGAGAGAGATGGGGAATGACATGCAGGAAAGAGCCACAGGTCGGATTCAAACCTTGGGCCACCGCAGCAAGGACTGAGCCTTTGTACATGGGGCAGATGCTCTACCAACTGAGCTAAACGACACCCTTCTATATATTTCTTATTTATGAATCATTTCTTATCCACCTTGTGTATACGAGCCACTGTAACAAGTGAATTCCCCCAGTGTTGGATCATTAAAGTCTATTTTATATGACTGGTTTAGGGCTATTACTTAAAGATGTGACATGTTATAGTTGTGCAAATTGTTTTTTGTTGGGTTTTTTAGTTTGTCTTAAAAAAACTACTCTGAAAGTTTGATTCTTCATATAAGCACACAGCATCATGTTGTATCTTGATTCTTGCTTTTATCTCAACAGGTTCATGTGAGTGGATTTCCTGTAACCTTAGTAAACAAATGTGAAGCTCTCTCCTAATGTAACTGTCAATTACTGCAGCTCCTCTTCAATCAACACGTTTCATATTGGATTAAGAGGCAGCAGACGTGGTTGCCATCTTATATGTGCAGATGTATAAATTCTAGAGTTGAAAATCGAACACGTGGACAGAGAGGAGACACAGAGGGCAAGGGTTAATGTTGATCCTGTAATCTGAGCACAAACGACAACTGCTCGAGAGGGAACATGAAGGGACACAGCAGGAGTGAGGGCGGACTCCCGGGGTGGCTAATGTCCCACTCTGCCTGGAGTTACGGGCTGGATGGCAATGGTTGGGTGATTTGGAGGGTAAGGGAGGGAGGTGGTCGGGGAGGAAGGGTTGCCCGGGTCACAGATGGCCATGGGAGGCCGGCAGTGAAACGTACAGGCCCGCAGAGCTGTGATCCGAGCACTGCATTTCCATCTGTCAGGCTGCAGTGAAAGCTGCGGGACGGGGGATTTACTAGCCCATTAACTCGTGCATCTTCTACTGACAGACAAGCGCACACAACAACAACACACGTGTACTACACGTACGCTCGAGGACCTTCACTGATCACATCAATTCATTAACTGTCTTTAACTTCCTCCATGCCTAAAATTAGAGTTTCATGAGGACAAAAAGCAAATATCACAATATTTCTGACATGTGACATTTTGACATCATTTGATCAGAAAATAAATAAATAAAATGTTAGAAAATTGTGAAAAATTGCCATCAGCATTCTCTGTCTCCGACTACACTATTGATGCTTCTAGAAGATATTTACACAAATTAAAAATCTGGAGACAATCATCAGTTGTGTGAATATGATGCTGTTCATTTCACTTGTTTCATTTATTGATCCAGTAAACTCAAGAGCCAAACAGAATCGTGTTTAAAACAGATTTCCTGGTGAATCATTGAGATTAAAAAGAGATTTGGACAGTAGGTGTTTTAAAATGATCATGATAGTTTTATCTTAAGCAATAATTTCATACTAATTTGAAGTGATGAGGTTAACAGACTGCCACACACTGGGTGGGGCAGTGATCAGGTGAAGGTGAAATTACAAAGGTACACAGAGGAAATTAAAGATGATCATTCCATAGATGATATCTAGCCTCATATCACATTTCTATTACATTGTATGGACACATTTAAGAGGTCCAGTGTGTAGGATTTCATGGTATCTACCAATCAGAACACAGCTCAATCCACCCTCCTCCTCCAAACGTGTAGGAGAAACTATGGAGGCTGCAAAAAACGCAAAAGCGAGAGCCGGTGTGTGCTACTGTAGGAACACGGTGGACCCACTCCCTGTGCAGATATAAAAGTCTCATTCTAAGCAACAAAAACATAACTATTCTTATTTCCAGGTGATTACACACTAATGAAAACATACTTATGAATATCATATTCTCACACACACACTTTACCCATGAGTTTAAATTTTGACCTTAACCCAGGCCTTAATACTGCACTTTATTTAATTTAGCCTTTACTGTCTGCTAAAATCCCAACAACCACTGAAACAATTTACTGATTGATCGACTCATCGATGACTCATACATAAATCGATCAAATCAGTCCAAAATGGCAAACCTCACACACCCCTTACCTCTTCCTCTGGAGGATTTGCTGCTTTTCTTTGAATTATGTAACAGTTCAGTCAAGTAAGCTGATCTCAGGACTGTTGGCGAAAAAAACAAGCTTTTTGAAAACATGACCATGAACCAGTTTCTGACATTTCAGATAAATGTCGAGAAAATAGTAAAAATAATCATTAGCTGTCCTCACTTTGGGAGGATTCTCCTCATCTTTCTATTCTTGAGAGCATGATTCATCCTCTCTCACTCTCTCTCTCTCTCTCTTTCACACACACACACACACACAGTGACAGACAACATATGGTTCATGTTGGGATGCATCAATAGTCGTATTACTTACATTGTGTTTACATGTAGACTACGCCATTGCTCCAGAGGGAGAAGATTAATCCATGAACAAGTGCCAAACTGGCAAGTGCTTTTATTTTGAAGGCTTACTTAGGCTCCTTAAATCCCCTCCCATGGCCTTGAACGATTTTATTATGTTAAAAAGGGCAAAAGCTTCATTTAGGGTGCTCATTATCAATTAGTGAGAGGTCCGCGGGTTTAAGATGCCCACACAGGGTACGATTCATAAATGCTGCTGAGGAAGTCTATTCATAGTGTTTCACTGTGTCCTAATAACTAAAAAGCTGACATGCATTTGTAAAGAAAAGCAAGCTGTCACCTGTCTATCCGCCTCCCTGGTTCAGATTAAATCTCCGCAGGTGTCGGTCCGCCATCAGTGAAAACGACCTGAACACACTCTCACCCCGCCCTCCTGCCCCACACTAAACCCGGCTTCCCGTCACCGGCTGCCGGACATGACATTCACTCATTTACCTGTATGTCAGAGGAGGAGAGGCCCGGGTCCGGCTGCTGCAGTACACATCGCTCCTGCGTGCAACCGTGCCTTGGCTCCGCTCGGCTTGGTTTGACTCGGTTTTGTCCCCCCTCCAGACAACTTGCTCGGATTAAAGGCGGAGAGCGCAGCCCCTCCTTCTGCACCGTGACATCAGAGCGGATTAGTGATGCACAAAGCGCCTTTACAAACACTGCTGATGCCGGTGCTGCAGACACACACGGTTCTTTAGGGCCATGAATGTAGCCTCGTCCCACCTACTCCATCAGCTGCAGCAGCAGCAGCCTGCAGAGTGCTGCTGTGGCTCTGCCCACCTACTGCAACACCGTTAGCTCTTATATTCCCACGGTCTGTCGATGGTGTCGCTGTTATCTGCAGGTGAATCTATCTGCTCTAAACATAGAATAACACCTTTAAAGGTCCAGTGTGTAACTTATATTATTATTATATTCAGAATTATGTTTTCATTAGAGCAAAATCACCTGAAAATAAGAATTATTCTGTTTATGTTATCTTAGAATGAGCCTTTTATATCTACGGAGAGAGCGGGTCCTCTTTCATGGAGTCCGCCATTTTGAACCACTTTGTACAGTAGCCCAGAAGGGACAAACCAAACACTGGCTCTACACAGGACCTTTTGTGTTTTTTACAAGCTGCACAGCCAGTGTAGTTTCTTCTTCATGCTTAAACTGAGAAGGGAGAGTTGGTTGGGAGAGTTGGTTTCAGTTGGTTGCAATCTGAGACTTCACCACTAGATGTCACTAAATTCTACACACAGGATCTTTAAGAGCTGGACAAGTAGAAAAAGTAGTGTCCTGTCAGCTCTAGTTTGTGTCCAGTCATCATTTTTATGTCTTTTAACCAAGAACAAATTGTTAACTTAGCTGTTAGTCAGCACACATAGTTAGCTAGCTAGCTCTGTAAGCTAGCTAGCTAACTATGTGTGCTGAAGCTAATGTTAGCTTATCTGAGCCCAGATAAGCTAACATTAGCTAACAAATTTTCCCCAAAGACAAACGTAATCATTAAATCATTGTGTATTTTACTCTTTGAGCTATGAACAGTGACAGTTTTAGTTCTGGAGAAACTCACACAGCCATGACGCACAGATGATCTGACATTCAGATAGATTCATTCTGATGAGATGCTCTTGAACTTTTTAATGTCTTATCTTAATCAGCACAGAAGCTAATGAGGTAATTAATTATGGTAATTAATACTGTAGTTACTGAATATTAATGCATTCATGTGTCTTCATCTAACACGTGGTTTAATCATAATTTGTATTTTAAAGCATGGTTATGGAAGTTTTAAAAAGAATCAAATGAATCTATGCACAAATGCGCTGCTTTTTTGTGTAACAATCATATAAATCCTTTTCATTTTAGGCCTGTTGTTCTTGTTCATAGCCTGGCCCGTATGATAGGAAATACAGTAACTAATCATGGCTGTTATACAGAGTGGAGTGTGAAGCTGGGGGTGGTGGTGGTGGTGGTAGGGGGGTGTTTGCCGGATCCTGGCACAATAATCCGGGCACATATCTGTGTCACTCAAGGCCTGGTAGAGCAGATCAACAAGGCCCGTGTCTACACATGACTGAGCCCCTGTAACACATTCTCACCTAAGTCACGTGCGCCCTTCCGTCGGTGCAGCCGTTACCTTGACAACAACATGTGACATGGTGATGGTGTGGAGTAGTAACCATGGCATCCAATCTGTTATTGCCATCTTTGTAGCCACACATCTCTGATCCCACACAAACAGCCTGCATGGTTGCATAAAGTACAGACTGTGAACCGTCGGGTAAATGTGGAGGTGTGCGTGACACATTTGAAATTCTGAGCCAATCAAAAAGCTCCAAAATATAGAGTGCAATATGCAGAAATAGGTCATCAAAGTGTACGTGAGGTAACGTTATCGCTGTACTGCTGGTGTTAACTCGTGCCACACAGCCTATAGTCCAACTCACTGCTGTTCTATTTCCAGAAAAGACATCAATAATTTGCGGCCTAGTCTGCATACACATATACTGTGCATGTTCTGTCGTTGTAGTATGGCACGCAGTGGGCACAGACTCAACCCATTACTGGAATTAATGCACATTAATGTTTCATCACAACCCATTACAGAGTTAGCTCCTATCAAGCAGAAAACCCATGGCCTCAATTCAACATACACACTGCAAATTGTGATATGTTCATGAGATAGTCAGACTCCATGTTTACCTGCTCAGGGCCTTTGTTTTCAGCCGGTCTGCAGGTGGCGCTCTTCAGCAGGATGGTTTTGATACCAGAGTAACACCTCACAAAGAGTAATAATTTTTTCAGGAACACCCTATTCACACTCACACAATTATACAAATTCACACCACTGGATCAGTTGGGGGTTAAGGGCCTTGCTCATGGGCACTTCAGTGAGGACCAAGCGCTGCTCTTTCACTTTACCCAGCTAGATGGATTTCTCCTGCTAGTTCAGGATTCAGACCTTCTCATCAACCCTTTAGAACACCACTCATCTTTAGAGTTAATCAATCGTTTGCAATTAACGATAAGCTAACAATTCACAAATCATCCATGTACATTTGTTATAAGTTATTATTGTGTTTGTAATCTTTTGTAAATCATTAATAAAATATATTCATATATTACATACCCTTTGTTATTTGTAAATGATCGCTAAATAAAAACTTGCTAAGCAAGTCAACAAATGTTGCCATTATTCATGAATAATTCTTATTTTTAATTAGTGGCATGGCTCCATGGATGGCAGTGTCAGTCTGTCAGTCCACCACTTCAGTCCAGACTGAAATACCTTAACAGCAATTTGATGGCTTGTCATAAAATCTTGTATTACAGACAGTCATGGTCCCCAGAGGGTGAAGCCTACTGACAGTGATGCTTTTCCTCTAGTACCACCATGATATTCAAATATTCTTGATGACTATTGGGTGGATTGTCTATAAAATCCAATACAGATGGTGCCCAGAAGATGGATCCAAATAAGATTTTCCGACCTTTCATCTAGTCTTATCAGCAGGTGAAAATGTGTCCAGCACTTGAAATGCAGTCAACCAGGACTGCTACTCTGTGTAATATCTCTGTGTACACTTGTCACTTTACTCTTACTCTCAATATGTGTTAACCTGCATATGACAGATAAACCTAAAACCTCAGCTATATTTTGTGTTTAGTGCTAATTAGCAAATTTTAGCATGCTAACATACTAAACTAAGATGGTGAACAGGTCAGCATTATACCTGTTATACATCAACATGTTAACATTGTTGTTGTGAGCATGTTAGCACGCTGATGTTAGCATTTAGCTCAACCTAAGTACAGACTCACAGAGGTGCTAGCGTGACTTTATAATCTTAGTCCTGTTTAAAAATACATAAAGAGCACTGGTTCTCAAACTGTGGTACAAGCACCACTGGTGGTACGCAAGCTCCCTTTGGTGGTACTTGGTGTAAATCTCTGTAATATATATTGTTTTGATGAAATACATTAATTTAGAAAATTTCATACTACCTTAACATTTTACTTTGGATGAAAATAGTTCAACTATCAGATCGCAGGAATGTAATTTAAAATAAGTTTTGCATTCCCTGTGATATTCGGTGATATAGTCACAGTCATGTAGGTAGCTTGCATACATATGATTAATACTGAGCTGATGCCAGTAAGAGGAGGTAAAAAGACAAAACACTGTTCAAAAACTCTGCAATCATGGCTCCAAACGTGAAATATTAGGAAGAGAAGTGTACATCAGGAAAACCTCTTTTGCATCCAAGTAGTTCTGGTTCTGATCAGGATTCAACAAAAGTCAGCAATAAAAGCCTCTTATGAACTGTCTGTAGCTGAACAGCGGCCAGCCTCGCTGTCAGTTTGGTGGTACTCGAAGAAACGAACATTTTCTGAGGTGGTACGAGGTGTAAAAAGTTTGAGGAACACTAAAGAGAAACTATGCCACGAGGGCCAGCAATCAGCTTGAGGTTATCTAGAATCAAAGGATTCAGAATATGCATAATATGTCTTTTTTTTGTAATTCAGACAATTACAAACATTGTACATACACTTTGTTGTATATAATATAGTTACAGAGCAGAGTCCGTGATGTGAATGGTTGTTGCTCTACCCTATTTTGACTGGACTTTGACTTTGTGATGACATTTTATAATATTGAGTTTAGTTTTACAAACGTACTGGATTGTTTCACAGTTTCGAAATTTTTACATATTTCGATTGTATTTATTCATATACCTGTTTCAGTGTCTTATTTATTTAATATAGAACACAAGTGATCATTATTATAAACTGTGCTCCCAGCAGATGGAGTAAAAGCGCGTAATGTAACACAGGTTCGTCCTGCAGAAGACTTCGATCCATGTTTCCCTTCACAGAGAAAATCAGGTGGAAATATGACAAAATGTTTAAAAGATCTGTTCCACAACTGAAAAAGTGCAGGTACAGTGTAATGATTAAAACAAAGTTATCTGTAAAGATCAAACATTTTGAAAAACCTTAGAATAACAGCTATTCTAAGCTGCTTGTTCAGAGTTATTAAGCCAAGGCGGTGGTCTGGGGTGTTCTCAGAGGAAGGGGTGGAGGGCCGGAGGGGATGTAACCTGCTGAGCCCTCTGGCAGCGAATCACATACTGAAGGATACATGTCATAACTGTATCATCATGTAAACAGTTACTTCTGCATGCCCTGCACATGACATATTCTGCAGCCTTTAGTTATTTATTGAACTTATATCATGTTGTCTACACAGACAAACAGGCGAATGAAGGATATTTAAAACTTAAACTGGAAACTTAAATTGTCTTTGGAACTAAATAAATGCAGAAATCCCTGGAGACAGTTCTTTGGACGCAGGCAAGACAACTATTTCCAATCCTCTCTCAGTTCACTGTTCTTGACCAAACAATTTGTATTGTTTGCTTTCACGCTTGAAAATGATAATTTTCTCTCATAAATCACCTGGAGATGATTCAGATCTTCAGTGTTTCCTGAAGAGAGAACACTTATGGCTGGAGTCGAGTTTTCTGGAGATTATCAGAGAGAAGAAGTGACCTCACCATCTGGACTGAGAGTGCTTGTAACACCTCATTAAAACACAGATAACCAAACACAGAGGACAGACCATGCACAAGACAACAGCAGAAAGGAAGAAAAAGACAGAGGAAGAGAAGGCGGGTCTAGCAGATGGATCACAAATGTGGATGAGAGTGTTCCTTCTAAAAAAAATTACTCATCTCATCTCCCGTATCCAGCATGGTGCATTCTTTTTCTTCTCTATATCTTAAATCTGTTCCTGTCTGCAATGACGCTGCAGTGAAGGTGCCCAGAGATCATAAAAAAAGTATTTTTTTGAGCTCAGGACGGAGACAGTGAGTAGGACACAGCTTGCGTCACATTTGTTAAATCCCTATTTGTCATGGCCAATCAAAATCCCAAGTGGTTCCTTTGAATTTAGATGAAACAGGTGGAAACTGCATGGAAATGTCTGCAGATCTTTTCTAGGTGCACATGTTGGATTATTGCAGAATTGCCTAATCTTTCTATTCACAAATACAGAATGCCTGCAGACTGTTCAAGCCCGAAGCCAGGGCAAATATTTTAGATGGTTGCAAAATGTTTTGACTCTCTGCAGGTTTGTTAAACACAGTTTAGATCGTTTGTGTATTCAGACCTCTCCTTAAACAGTGAAGCACCATCACAACACACCAGATATGATCTTTAAGGCATGTTTTCATATTGATAATATATACCATATGGCAAGGGTAAATTAAAACTTGGCACACATCCGTGATTGTAGAACATTTCATTCCAAAATCACAGGCTTTAACATGCTGCTACAACAGACTCCACTCTTCAGGGAAGGCTTTCCACAACATTTTGGAACTCAGATGCAGGGATTTGCTCGCAGCTGGTGTTCCAGTTCATCCCAAAGGTGTTTGGATGAGGTCTAGGTCAGGGCTCTGTGCGCCAGTTTTCTTCCACCATACTGGAACAAACATAAGGTTGTCCCCAAACTGTTCCCACAAAGTTTAAACCAAATGTCACTGTATGCTGTTGGAACAAAGGGACCGAGCCAAAGTGAGGAAAATAGGGTTAAAAAAGTCTGTTCAGAAGTGAATTTGGAGCATTCAGAGCAGGTTCTTAAATGTCAGTGAAAGTTTGTCACCACCTTCCAAAACAACCCATATGATAATTGCAAAAATGACTGACATGTTTTATGATCTGCTGCCTCTATGGTTAAAGTTTGGTTAAGTTTAGGAAACTGAAACCACATTAAGGGTTAAGGTTAAGAAAACACTGCAGTCAATGGTAAAAGAAACCAACATTTACTGTTGGTAGAAGACCATTTTGTGACCACATAATGTCACACTACCTTTCCTTCTGAGAGACAACAGTCCACCGGAGGTCAGGTGTCGGGAAAATGTAAACAGCTCATTTTAAGTGTTAGAAACAAGCAGCAGCCTCCTTTACTGTGAAGTGAAACCTGTGCAGAAGTAGTTCCTTAAATGACCACTTGAGGCTGGCTACAGAACAAGTCCATCTCCATAAGTCCCCATGTTAAAATGTCCAACTTCACAGCAGAAATAAACATGTTTACAGCCTGGTACAACACACCAGTTCAAATGATATTAAGAATTAAAGTTATGCATAATTAACAGCGTGGCTGCTTTGATTGACAGTTGGGTGCCATTACAGGTGACTTGTTTAAGCACCCAGGCGTCATTCAGCTCACTCCAGCTCCACAGATGATCCACATCTTTGCCCATTTTTAGATTTGCCAGTTGGAAGCAGAGGCAGGACTGCCAAGGTGAAGATGGCCTGAGCCACCACACTCTGAGCTTCACATATGGCTCTTCAGGAACCTGTGGGTGACGTCACCGATACAAGGTCCATTCCTTAGACTGTCTGGTTAGATCAAATGATTGACATGTTGAGGACACTCTCATTCTTGTGGCACAATCTTGAAGTTAAATCTGAATGAATGGTGTTGACTTTCTGCCTCTTTAATCCCACTTTATCCTTCCTCACATCTCTCACTTCTTCTCACCAGTCGTCCCACCTCTCCTTCTTTCCCCCACCACCCCTTTTTCCTGTTACCCCAGCTCATCGCTCACCTTCTCCTCCTCCTCCTCCTCCTCCTCCTCCTCCTCCTCCTCCTTTTTTCACTCTGAGCACTCTCTCTTTCTCCTCCTCCTCCTCCACCTCCTCGTCCTTCTCCTCCTCTTCCTCCCTGCTCTGTCATCCAGACACACACACACTCTTCCCAGCGGAGAGTCTGCAGTGTGCTGCCAGTCTGTGAGCTGGAGAGACACTCTGACGACACACACAAGAGAAATCTTCAAAAACAAACTTTGGATAAAACCAACTGTGGATGTGAATGCAAGTCCTACCTTTTGCATTTCTTGTTTCCTCTGAGGTCTGATTTATTTCCACAGAAAGCTGCGATGCTTTCATTCTACCTCTTGACTTTTGCTGGTGAGTATGTTTTAACGGCCATGCCAGTCTTGGTAGATGAGGGCATGTTTCTGTTAATGCCAGTTTCTGTGATTCATACTTACCATTGCCTCTCTCTTCTCTCTCCTTTTCTCACTCTCTGCTCTCAAAGTCACCATCCAAGCTCACAACCAGCTGTTGCCAGGCTCATGCAACTTTGAGTCCAACACCTGCGGATACACGTCAGATGCAGACTTTACGAGTTGGACCCTGCACAAAGATGGTACTGAGAGACGGAACATCTTCAGCCCTCTAATTTATTCTCTTTTTTAGTTTAGAGGCTTGTACTAAGTGTAGACTTTATCGTGCCTCTTTTAGTAGTAGTTACAGGTTCAGCTGTGATGTTTCAGTTGTTTTGGTGCTGCCACCGAAGCACAGTGGTGAAAAGAAATCCATCTGGTCTGCATTGATTCCAGTATCTACAAACATCTGGAGTCAGTGAAATAACAGATTTAGGCATTTTCCCTGGGTTGGTACTGCAGCTGATACAGATGAGAGCTGTCCACGCCCATATCTAAGTTATGTCAGTGTCTGTTTATGTAAAGTGATCAAAGCCGCCAGCAGATGAATGGAGATTACATCATTCGTAAGTGATTTAAGTTCTGTGATTATCTAGAATCTAGAAATAACACACCTTGTTGCTAACTTCTCATTTGCTGTATCTGTACTGAGATTTGAAACAGATGAAAACACCTTTTGTGGAGATCAAAGTCCGTGCACAAAGTGTTGAGGGTCTAGCTGCGGACACATCTGGAGGCAGATAGCAGCAGGATCTTGTCACATTAATTGTGACATGGAGTGCCTTAAGATATGTAGATGAATGTTAATGTTACAAAACACTCACCCAGATCTTTGACTTGTCTTATCTAGACAAAACAAAGGCCTGTTCTGACAGATTTGATGCAATAGAATAGGTCCAAGTTCTGGTCTGATTCCAGGTTCCGACACTAACCCAAAGCTGGACCAGATGCTACTAAATGGCATGATTCCTTTTGCGTATATCGTGCCCACATCCACACTTCTGAATCCTGGGCATATCAAGCAAAGACAGAATACATTAGGTTATCCAGTGTCAGAACATCCGAGTGTGCTGACTTATCTATGACCTTAAAGCAACATTATGTAAGAGTTGGTACTTTTGCGATTTGGTGCCCCTGCAGATTCACAGAGGAATTCACCTACACACCGTTAGTGTAAATATGGGATCTGTACTCATGGAATACTTATGATCGGAAACTTTGCTAACAGTCAAACATCAAGTAGGTGCAACGACACAAAACACAAGGCAGCAAGTTAATACTTACCAGTGAGTTATGTGCTGGAACAGCTTCTTGACAAACAGCAGCCAGGTGCAGCGACTTTCCAGAGAATTGTGACAAACTGCTGTTTATCTAGAAATTGTTCCAGCACGTAACTCCTGAGTAAGTCACATCAGCTGGCTTACTATGTCTTGTATTGCTGTTTTTACATGTCTGCTTGTGTACTTATGAGATAAAATGCATTCATTAGTGAGCTCTGTGTATTTTTGAACTCTGGACACAGACAGGCTCGCTGCCTTACCCCGCATCTCCACAATCCACAGATACTGTTATACCCAGTGGCACGGCAAAGTCATTGGTGCTTGAAAAGTAACTGCAACTAACAACTATTTCATTATCAATTAATTTATCTGCTGTTTTTCTCTCTCTCATTTACACCCATTTGCTTGATAGGGCAGACTTCCTCCTAGCATGCCAGTGCCTTGCTGCTCAAGGAGCTTCTGTATCTGCAGCCAGACCTTGTTGGAAAAACTCTTAAGACTTTTTTTTTTTCCACCGTGGTCGCTGCACGTAGCGGCTTGCCTCACTGTCAGTCTTCCCCTGGGATACGTCAACCACTTTCTCTTTTCCTGTTTCCGTCCTTGTTGCTATTGCCGGCAGCTTGTTAAAAAGGTCAGTGTCGTTATGAGTTAATGGCGTGCCTAGTTCTTGCTCATTTACTCTCTTCTCCTCATCTTCCTTTCCTTTCTGTGGTCTGTAAAGCACATGAGGATGTAAGAGAAGTGAAGTCACTTCTTAAACTTTCTTCTCTTGTGAAACAAAAGAAGGCACTAGCGCTGATTAAATCAAGAAAGCACATCAGCTTGCATGTGTGCCAAGGTTATGATCTATTTAGATTCAATTTAGTCAATTCAGTGTGTAAATACAAACATTTGCAAACTATAGCAGTTTACTGGCAAAAAAACAAAAAAACCTACACTGAGTTGACTGAATTGAAGGTGAAATGAGCTCAGCCCCGGTGAGAGTGTGTTTGGATACATGTGTGTTGAGCCCTGAGGCAGCAGGGCATTCCACTGGGACGAATAATAAATGACAGACTAGTGAGGAGAGTTCAGAGGCCCCTGGAGCAGAAAAGAAGCTAAGAGCAGTTGTTATGATGGGAGCAGAGGTGAAGTTTATGTTGCAACAAGTCTGAAGGGTCTTGATTTTCCAGCCTTTAAAGGTCCAGTGTCTCAGATATGGGGGGCTTTATTTACAGAATATGTCAAAAAATGTAATATAATGTTCATAACTATGTTTTCATCAGTGTATACCCAGCTGAAAATAAGGATCATTGTGTTTTTGTTACCTTATAATGAGCCTTTTATGTCTACAGACACCTCATGTCTTCTTTCCTATCCACCATGTTGAGCCGCCATCTTCCTACAGTAGCCCAGAAAGGACAAACTAAACACTGGCTCTAAATAGGGCCTTTCACATTTTTTGTCCATCCATGGCCACCGTAGTTTCTACTTCACAAAGGAGAGGGTGAGTCGAAGAGGTTGCAGCCTCTAGGTGCCACTAAATCCTCCACGCTGGACCTTTAACATGTTTCTTCTCTACTTTTCTACCCAAAGAAAAGACTGTTCAGGGCAGAGCTTTATATCATACCCTCTCCAGAATCCAGGTGAATGTATCGCTGCTAAGATGTGAACCTCGTTTTTACAAAATATCAGTTTGTAAATTGTAAATTAATGATCAGTAGTCAAACTATTTAGTTTTTTGCAGTGCTGCAGGTAAAGCTCGCAGGATGACATCGTTGATTTGTTGGTCAGTCCACTACATTTATCCACACTTGGTATTAACTGAAAATTTTGCTCCACCACTGCATCACTTGTTTCGGAAAATCACTATGGAGTCTGCATAAAGTTTGAATTTTCCAACTTTCAACCACTCCTTCTTTTTATTACTGGTCATTTGGGAGGCAATTCACTCGTGTGCCATGGAATAGGACTGAACTGTTTCTTCCCCAAAAAGTACCAGTGTTTGTTATTTGTAGGAAATGGGCTAAAACACACAAAAACAAATCTCTGGCATAGTCAAACAAAGTGATGTTGATATCAATATTTTGTCCCTGTACAACAAAATGTTCCCTTAAATCATTGACTCACTGACAGCAGCAATATTTACATTATTTTTTCAAAATACCTTTTTGTTTCAGGCCGTTTTGTTGCAGTGGACGCAGCCACGAACGATGAACAGGATGATGAGATAGGTGCAGATGTCAGACCACAAGCGAAAGAGATCACAGGGGTCCTGCTGAGCCCCGCTCTGGACCAGGGCGAGTGGAGCTGCCTGAGGCTAGTCTACCAGATCAGCGGGTCGGGAAGCCTGCAGGTCCTGCAGCGCACGGAGGGAAAGAGCTTTGACAGGCCACTATGGAGCAGCCAGGCACCCTCTGACAGCTGGGTCATCTCAAGCATGGACCTGCAGAACAATACTGAACTTTACAGGGTAAAATACTTTTTAATATAGCATCCAATCTTTGTTTAATCAAGAGCTAAAACAGCCTTACCAGTGACACTAAAAGTTTAATGTTTGTCCAGAGGGTAGGCCTAGAGGAAAGTTCATTCAGTGTCTAAACATGTAGAAGGGTTCAACTTTCTCCACACCAATTTACTAATTATTTACTTTTATCGGGATGTAATCAAAGATTACAAGTGCACTTTGTCACAGCAATGAGTACCTTTATTTAAAAAAGCAGAGGTGCAGAAAGCGTTCCACGCTGTTGTTGAAAGGAACAGACATTTAGGTCGACATAACACATGCAGGCCCAAATTAAGGCCAATACGACGTGCGTGGAGAAACACACATGCCTAAACCCACACACATTATCTAAACACCGAGCGGGAAAAGTACAGCACATGTTTATATTATATGCAGAGGCAGAGCTGACTCTGACAGGGTCTTGACCTACATGATGGTAAGTTGGGTCTGTGCCATGGGTGGGCCCCTGAACGCATAAACATATTTTAGTCCAGACCTATAGGTGAAAGAGTTAATACACCAGAGGTTTAAGCTTCACGCTGATTGATAAAATGTTCTGCTATTTACTCTCACTGAACACAAACAGTAACTTATTCTAATGGCCGAATGCTAAATTTCAAATGACCATCAGGAAAATGACCTCATTTGGTTTCTTTCCAAGAAGAGAAGATCAATACCGATCTCACATCTGTGAGTTAAATATGGAGCTGGAGTCAGGATGTGGTTAGGTTAAAGACTGGAGGAGAGGGAAAACCAGGCTCATCTCACCAGAGAAGTAAAGTTGCCCAGAAATAATTACACCTTGTAACTCTTTCTAAAATAATGTAACAGTTCATTTTTACATAACATGAGAGTGATATCAGTCTTCTCATCTAACTCTCTCTCATAAATGGATTTTTCAAAATGTTGAACTGTTCCTTTAACGATAAAAAGCTATTGGATGGAAAGTAGATGACTACATCTGGTAAAGCGTTTCTTCATATTGCTGGACGTCCATGACAAATAAAAATAACAAAGGAGCATTGTAACAGTTTGTGACTCCTATACTATATGATTTTGTAGCCCCTTTTTAGGCTGTTTTAGCTCATTGTTTTAACTGCACATTTACTGTACAGTTCAGTAAACAAACTCTGCTTTACCTGTCCAGCTCCAAACAACAGACCAAGCTAGCAGCTCATGTTAGCTGGAGATTAAAAGCGGAATATCAAGCAGCTAAAGAGCCAAAAGTTTTTCTCAGCTGAAATAGACAAATATTTGTCAGTGCATGCTGTAACATGAGACGTTCGTCCTTGTTCTCAGTTTTTAACACACAAAAATTAATTCATTCTAAATGAGTACACTGAGATCATCTTTGATTCCACACATGCACTCACATGTACAAGCCCTGACCTCATGTTTTTACAAATGTGTTTCTTCTCTGTCTTCCTGCGTGCCATTTCTTTCTCTGTAAGTCATTTTAAACCTCACTAGAGCCTTGAAAGTAAATTAGATTTCTGTGCATTTTGGGGCGTGCACCCTCTCTGACCTTCCACATGTTCTCTCTCCTTCTATGATGTTATTCCCATGTCACTCTGTATCACTGATTGCAGGCTATTACTGAACAACATGTGTTGCTGATTAGGTTGTCATTGAAGGTAAACCTGGACAGAGTGCTGGAAGCAGCGTGGCCATCTTTGAGATCCACATAAGCCCCGGATACTGTCTGGGTCAGTTACATCACACATACTATACACTCAACAGCTTTCATACAGAAAGAAAAATACATCACACACAGACACACATGAACATTTTGGTACATTATGGAGTTAAAACCTTTTGCACTTACACCCATATTTCTTTTTTTCTGTATCTAGAGTGTGATTTTGAGGAGTCTCACCTGTGTGGATACAGTAATCAGTGGAACGCCAATGTGAACTGGTATGTGGGAGGTGGTGGGGTCCAGTTCCTTAACAACAACATACCAAACGACCACACATACAACAATAAGACAGGTGAGTATTTATACAAAGATGTTTTTTATCCGATGACTGAGAGCCCTGCAGGTTTTTACTTCCGATGAAATGCGCAAATGGATGCTTATTTTTTCTACAATTAGTGTCTTAGTTTATATAGTTTTGGCCATAATTTCTACATTTAAGAAGGTTCCTGGTTCGAACCTCGGCTGGAGCCTGTCTGAGTGGAGTTTGCATGTTCTCCCCGTGTCTGCGTGGGTTCTCTCCCGGTACTCCGGCTTCCTCCCACAGTCCAAAGACACTTAACAGGTTAATTGGTGACTCTAAATTGCCCATAGGTCTGAACATGAGTCTGAATTGTTGTTTGTCTCTATGTGCCCTGTGATGAACTGGCAACTTGTCCAGGATGTACCCCGCCTCTTGCCCAAAGTCAGCTGGGATAGGCTCCAGCCCCACCGTGATCCTGATGATGGAAAGCGGTTACAGATCATGGATGGATGGATGGTTTAGTCTCCACTTTAAAAGATAAACCTGGCATTACTCTGTATATTTTTGTATTGTCAACAAATGCATTAGTTAATCTCTCAGTCCTTTCCGACCTCTCTACCCTGTCTGTGTCCGTTCTTCTTACTTAAGATGTAAATCTGTGAAAAAGAGGTCACAAATATACATAATCATTTTAAAAAAATAGGCTCAATAATGTCCTAAAAAAGCTGGGCACTGTAGTTTTTAGCAAACATTACTTCAACTGGAGTAAATAGTTTATTTGTTGGGGACTATTTTCAGTGGTGGATTAATACACATTTGGTGCTATACTGAGTATTTACAGCAGCAGGATGGTGCGTGAGGGATTGACTCAAAATAACCAGGGTGTGTATTCATGATATTGGAGAAACATGTCATCCAGTGCAACAGTGTGGATAATTGATGTGTTTTTAATAGTTTTGAGACAACAATGGAGCTCTGTGGCTGGGAGTAAGAAGATATATCAGACTTTGACTACACAGACAAACAATAATTGTTGCTTTTGGTCTTGTCTTGGGATTTATTGCAAATCACCGAATTAAGGCCTCCTGGGATTTCTGAAACTCAAGTCAAGGTCATTGAAGCTGCATTTCACAAGCTGACTCCTCAAACTCCCTCTCAGGTCACTTGATGTATGTGGATTCCATCTACGCCAAGACTTTCAAAGAAGTGGCCAAGCTGGTGTCTCCCATGACGACGGTGCCCATTTCTGGGTGTCTGAGCTTTCAGTACCAGCGAAGCGAGGAAAGAGGGAACCTGTTCTCTGTTTTCACCAGGGACCCACTGGGTCAGTACCAGGAGCTGTGGAGAGCAGGCACAGAAAGCCAGAATGAGTGGAGCGGGACGCTTGGAGAATGGATACCTGTGCAGGTGGACCTGAAGGCACCATACTCTGTACAGGTCAGTATAAACATGTCCGGTCAGCTTTATGTGCAAGGCATTTTAAAGCTGTATGTGATGACTTTTACATAAACAAATATTAAAGCAAGCCTAGGCAGATTGATTTATGTAATACATTTCTAACACGGAGGCAATTCAAAATGTCCCAGATGCAACAAAAGTAAAGGAAGTCCTGCCCCGAAAACAATTAATGAAAGGCACAGGAGGAGCGCATAGTTAGATTTAAAAGTGGCTTAAGTTACGCAGTTTAAGGTCATTAGGTTCCATCTGTGTGCAGCATAGCAGCTTAAAATAGCTTCACCCTGTTGTGTTCTGACTCAAGGTTCTACCAGATGACTGCATGCTTTCTAAAGATCTAAGGGCTCTACTTGGTTATTGTTTTTTGAGCAAATGGAAGCCGGTGTGAAGAAGAGGAAGGGGAATAATGTGCTTAGTCCTCTTGGTTCTCAATGATCTGAAGCTGATGGTCTGTTTGGAAAGACTAGATGAAAGGGCGTTTCAATGGTCCACCCTGCTGGAAATCAATCCAAATCTTGTCTGGGCATGAGACCTCTAATTCTTGATTTCTATAAACTTCCATTTGATTATAACCCTGAAATCAAACTGAGCATCATTTTTTCCTTCTTGTTGCCAAATACATTGATCTCCAGCTTGTCCTAACTACACCCAGCTATTGACTTGATTAAAGCATTGATAGATTGAGTTAAAGTAGTCAAAGCATTTAGTAAAAGAGTTAAATAACAGTGTCATCTGCATAGCTGTGATTAAACAGTTATATAAACAGAGTTTATATAACATTTGAAGAAGGAAATTACATATAATAATAATAATAATAATAATGATAAGAAGAAGAAGAAGAAGAAGAAGAAGAAGAATGGCAAAAAAAAATTCAAGAACACTTATTATTGTTGTTGTTGATGAATGAACTATGAACTCCATATACTCCTGGTTCAGTACTGCTGACTTCATTAAGCACAATCTAAAGTGATGCAACACAACAGCTCTGCCATAATGCTACTTTTACAAAGCTTATATTTTTTATCTTTTGTTGACACTGTCAAAAATGTATTAATTTAATTATATGTTTATTATTGGGGTCATAGTTATTATGATGACTGATGATGATTATTATTAGAAACTCATTTAAATGAAACATGCCCACTACGACACTATAAAGTTTAATTCTGACCTCTGACAGTGTCAACAAAAACTGGAACATTATAAGCTTTGTAAAGGTAGAAACTGTTGGATCACATTAGATTTACAGATACACATGTACCTAATGAAGAAGCTGGTTAGTGCATAAAGCTTCCGCAAAGTAACCACTAACTACAGGCATAACATGAACATAGTAAAATGTATTTACCCCTGAAATGCAATAATGGAGTATCTGAATGAATGTATCTCTGAAAGATGATCTTTGCTCCTCATTCTGTTTTAAAAGTGTGTGTCCTTTTTTTGCATTTGAACCTACATACTTACTACTCCTTACTAATACTACAATTAACTTAAGAGCTAATACCCCAAACTGTACATATGTTGCACATAAATTTTACTTCTGTGTGAGGGTATGCATCTGTGTGCACATAATAGCATGCAGCTTTGCTTATAAGGGTCTGTCTCCATGTGTCTGTCTGCCTCTCTAGGTGGTCTTTGAAGTGGCCTTTAACAGCCCGAGAGGCGGACGCGTTGCAATTGATGACATTTCCTTTTCTCCAGAGTTTTGCAGCACAGACACTGGTGAGCTGCAGCCACAGTCACTCACTGTTAATTCTAAACTGGCTCATTTAAATGTCATCATATTTAAGATAAACTGCTTTATGGATGATCATCGTAAACATCTGAAATATTCCCATTTTAGGATTTCAAAAGGACTAATAGCTTAAAGCCCTATTAGCAGCCCATAGAAATAGTCATGAGATCTTTGACAGATCAAATCTTGGAGGTTTACATGTAGTGTGGATGAAAATGTTCTAGGTTCATCCTCTGGAGACTACAAATACCCAGAACAAATGTTGATGATACATCTTAAGGCACTTAAACCAGAGACACAGCAGTGTTCATCCAACATTAACATGCTGATTCCATACATTTGTCCCACAGAGCCGATATTTGACCCCTCCATCGCCAACTGTGACTTCGAGTCAGGTCTCTGCCAGTACAGCCAGGACCAGATGGGGTCGCCGTGGAGGAGAGTATCTGTGAAGCCCAACATATTTAGGAATGGAGACCACACCACAGGGGCAGGTGGGATAACTTATTTAATAATATTTAAACCTGCATTAAGGGGGAACACGTCATTCTCACACACCAAAGCCGGTTTACAGGTATTAGGGAGTACTGCTGTACATGTGAAAAAGTTACAAAGCTTAAGAGGGAGCTGTGTTGCCCCAAATGATCTCACTTGAGTCAGTCTTGCTTGGGGCTGAAGACTATAAGTTTGAAAATGAAAGAATATGTGGGTGTGGAGTTAGAAAGACGTGATCCCACCAGACCTCTGTAGCCTGCTCCTTCTCTCTGCTCGAGGCTCCAAACTACTGGCATAACAAACTCAAATCTGTACAGATGAGTTGCATTGTGGGTAGTGCAGATTGCAGGTTTTGCCGGGGAGAAAGAATGTGTGGAGTACTCAAATGACTGTGGGGATGTTGTAGTATCTAAATCATGGAAAACAACAACAATGAGCTTTTTAGCCTCGTTTAGCATATTGTTTTGGTGTACACTACATTTACCCTGCAGTTCAGAAGGCAGCTGGTTTGCAGCAAAGCCACTCTAAAAAGCCACTGTACAAGAAAGACTAAACTTAAGCAATTAGCCAGAGGAGTTGGCAAGAGCTGAGTATTGGACTTTATCTATTTTCACAAACACAACTACAAATGGATGATAATGTTGCTCCGTGTACATTTTCAGCTATCATGTCATAGCTGTCTCTCTCTCAGATTGGTTTGATTTTTTTCTGACTCATTGTGATCAAATATCAATTTACACAGCTTTAAAAACAGTGAAATCATAGGATGAGGATGTGGTAGCATAAAACAACTGAGGATTTGAGGCTAAAAAACATTTAAAGATCAAGATCAAGATCAAAACCAGGTGTGAGTCGTGACAGGAACATTAATTGCAAACAGTTTCACAGGAAGAGAGAGTTTCTCAAGAAAATAAAGGCCGTCTTCTCCTTCCAGGATCTTTCCTGTTGGCTCACTCCCGGCTGAGTCCACAATCTGGTTACGTTAGCCACCTGATCGGTCCAACTCTGCCCGGGAACATGAAGTACTGCCTGAGATTCTACTTTTCCCTGAGGGGTGAGTGGCACCCAAAAACTCTCTGGATGCGTGTTTGCGTCTATGTGTGAGTTTTGCTATGATTAATTTAACTGACTCACCAACCAGAAATAACTCTGGCAACTGCAGGTTTCAACCAGACGGATCGGGCTCTCGCTGTGTATCTGCAGCAACGGAACAACGGCCAGGAGAAGATCTGGACTCAGGGAGAGAGGTCCAGAGGAATCTGGATTGCAGCGGATGTTACCTTCCAAACGTCACAGCCTGCCAAGGTTAGAGGAGAGGAAGTGGAAATATCAATCAGTCATCAGTGATATGTGAAAAGACAAACAAGCTGATCAATAAAGAGAGGGAAGAAATGATGAACCATTTTGTGTTGCCTCAGAATGAGCCTTTTATATCTATAAATGCTGCTGGTCCTCCTCCACACAGTCCGCCATGCTGAACCACTATGTTTCTCCATGTTTGAAAATGGACAAACCAAACATTAGCTCTAGATAGGGACTTTGACGCTTTTCACGTTTTGCAGCCACTGTAGTTTCTCCTTCACACTCGGAAGAAGAGGATGAAGTGAGGGGGTCGCAATCCACAACTACACCTCTATACATAAAATGAAACGAAACAAAGAAAATAAGAAAGTAAAATTAAGGAGGGGTGAAACAGCTCCGTGAGGCTTAATTTGTATTTGCTAAATGCTAACGTCAGCGTGCTAACATCATGCATGTTTGCCATCTGTCCAAAATTTTCATTTAGTTAAAAACTAAAAATATCAATCTGCTGGTAGTACTAGAGGAAAGATTTTATGCCAGTAAATCTAAATAGTTGATGCAATATTTTAATAAGTTTTAAGAATTTTTTTTAAGTGGCTAACTCACCAACAATACAGCTAAACCACTGGAACGTCTTATAAAATGGAAATTAACTATGTCAGGAACTTCGGCTAATTTAGGAACCATTTAAGGAGAAAACAAGCAAAAAAAAACCTGAAATAAACAAATAAATGGATCAACAGGAAAAAATGAGTAAGTGAAGGAAATGAAAAGAATGCAGGACAGAGTGCAGGCCAGATGAAATAGCAAATCACTTGAATGAAAAGCTCCACTTTGTGTTCTGATTACTAAACAGCTGCTGTTTCATCATCATGTGTTCTGCGCCATGAGAATTAATTCATCTGGAAGCCAAAGGGCTCAAAGGCTTTCCCCATATTGGCCTTTTGTTCTTCTCTCACATATTGAGCTGTTTTAAAACACTCACCATTTGACTGATGATTTCTTTTCTTCCTCACCCGGGATTTGAGAATCTCAAACAAACATGAGAGCAGAAAGTGAGCAACAACCACAAAAAAGTATTTGTGGTTTTTGGTTCTATTCGGGGCTGATCTGTAAATGATTAATGGTTGTAAGAACGTACAAACTCCTCTGGGGTGGTGAAGCTGATGAGGACGCCTGTGCTTACTGTTCTCACCTTTGCTGTTCAGGTGGTTTTCATTAGCACCTGCAGGAGCTTCTGGGACTGCGGTTCTGTGGCTTTGGACGACATCAGCGTGAGCCTCGGAGACTGTGCACTGATAGCAGGTACAAACTTACAGTATGTACCCAACAACCAGGGCAGTGACTATTTTTATTTGATTGTAAAAATAAAAACTCAGAGAGCTCATACACATCTCCAGATTAGTCATACATAGAAACTGTTTCAAATGTTTGCGTCAAAATACTTCAAATGATAGACAATCATGCTGTGTAACTGATGGCAGACATTATTTATGGAAGATAACTGAATACTAGTCTGGAATCAAGGATGGATTGTTAACTTACCATATGCCTCAGGTTCCCATGACCTCCAGGGGCCCCAGAAGTTTGAAGGAAATCCCACTGCATGTCAACGGGTTGTGTTAATTTGATCAGGGAAATTGCCATTAGGCAGGGGCCCAAAAAGTGAAGCGTCCCCCCTCGGAAAGGAAAATCTACAACAAAGAAGTCAAGAACCAGCGCAGACCCCTGAGCAGATATTGCCACACTTTTTTGACCCCCATTTTGTACACAACTAACAAACAAACTGCTTATTTGATTATTTTGGTCCCTGGCAGCTACATGGCCCACAGTCAGCCATGTTTTTGAAAGTTGCTGCAAACTTTGACTTTGACAAACTCATGTGAAATTAGTCCAGTCTGAACCACTGCTGCTGTATCACCAACTGTTTGTTTCCAGGTTACTGTGTTGATTCGTATTGTGGTCTAACGCTGCATACAACTTTCATGCACAGTGAATTTGTTTTTTTTTTAACTTGATTGCCACTGACATACATTAACAGGCAATTAACATTACAGAAACCACCTCGAGATTGGGCTTCACTTGACATACATGCACCTGTAGATTAAATAATACCATATATAGGTAGAGGACACACACTTCTACTTATAAAGTATATATACAAAAAAATTACATCAAAACGATCATAAAGTGTCACATAACTTAAAGTGTACATACTTTCTATTGTTGCAGGTTCGTTGTCGTTGTCTCTCCCTGGACACTGTGACTTTGAAGCCGGCCTGTGCGGTTACACTCAGGACAAGCAAAGTGATGATGCTGACTGGGAGTTGAGGAGAGGACCCACCCCGACCTCATACACCGGGCCAAGAGGAGATCACACCACAGGACTTGGTGAGGGTCCCCCCTGCTTCAACTCCTTTACAATACCCCGCTAACATGTTTTAATGCACACAGTACACATAGTGCACTCAAAGAGAGATCGAAAAGGTTACATTTTATTCTGTAGCACAAAAACTCTTCAGGTGCTGTCCACACAGCATGAGTCTTAACCTTTCACAGCTGTACTCAGACAAACCTGTTCACTTTTCATTGACAGGATACTACCTGCACATGGAGGCATCGCCCCTCCTGCCCGGTCAGAGTACCCAGCTGCTGTCCCGCCCTCTGAGGGGCTCCAGGGGGCCTCAGTGTCTGCGCTTCTACTACCACATGTACGGCTCGGGCACGGGCCAGCTAAGCGTTCACCTTGGCAAGGACGGAGAGGACGTGTTGCTGTGGCAACGGAGCGGCGAGCAGAGCATCGCCTGGCTGAGGGCCACAGTGGAGTACCAGAGTGACAGCCAGCATCAGGCAAGAGTGCTGCAAGACATGAGATGCAAATAATGCAAATTAGATCTGAAGCCTGTGTGCTGGACATGAGAGACAGAAGGACAAACATAGTAACTGAGAGGAACTAATTATTATTTGTGCTATAGATTAGTCTATGACATTTGTTTGGTCTATAAAATCACAAGTTCCCAGAGCCACTTTTTATCAAAATTGTTTTTTAAACTAATTGATGAATTTCTTGATGAATTGATGAACCTCTATTTTTATTCCATAACCTCAAAAAAATAAATGTTCATGTGTTCATGTCAGACCTTACAGCCAGTGGTGGAAAACAACTAGTTAGTACATGTACAGTTCTGAGGTACTTGTACTTTGCTCTTTGGTTGAGTATGTCCATCTTTATACTACTTTATACTTCTACTCCACTACATTAGCAGGGAGATATTTATTGCAAAAACAAACAAACAAACAAACAAAACAAATTGTACTAATCTGCAATAAATATCTGACACATATAGTTATTAGTTACCCTTCAAATTAAGATTTTACATTAAAAATACATATAATAATACGATAAAATACACTGCATTATTAAATATTCAACCAGTGGTTCTCAACCTTTTTGTCTTGTGACACCATTTTAAAAAATGGAGCCTAGTTGGAGCCATTTGTCACATTTGAGGTCTAAAGACGTAAACGTATCCAATATTCCCCCAAAAATCTAAGATTAGAGAATGACATATAATGACATATTGGACACTGTTGTATTGACACTGACACCACTACATGTCGCTCTCAGGGAGAAGCTGACTGAGAAAAATATGTTATTTCAGAGCCTTTAAGACCTTCTCTCTCCTTCCTCTCTTTGTGTCCCTGTTACAGATTGTGTTTAAAGCGATCAGGGGTTCATCAGTGAGGAGTGACATCGCCATCGATGACATTATCTTGGAAGGTGGACCTTGTCCAGGTAAACAGTTATATAAGTTAATATAAGATATCTGTTGAACATACAGTTAAAGATCCAACATCGTAGAATGCACAACAAACTCCTGATTTCTCTCTGATTCCTCTGCAGTAGTGGAAATCAAGTCCAACGTGGGAAGCTCCAATGAGATCGAGTAGAAGACAAAAGGAGAGCAGCTGTGTAGGATGCATGAACCCTCTATTGTTTTTTTTTGTTTTTTTTGCACATTTCAGACTCCTGACTCCTCTGAACATGTAGGGATGCGGGTAAAAAGCAAACTTTTCATGTAGTTCTGATTTCATGGATCAACACATATCAGTTGTGTCATAGTCAGCATTTCTCTCTGCACTGTAGTAACAGAGAGTGTGTTACACTGTGTTTTTCTTCACATTTATTTGCATTAGATTAATGCTCATTGCTCAAATAAAGCAAGAAGGTTATTCAACATTATACTGCCCTCAGTTTTACTGTCACGGAGGAGGAATACAGCAGGATCTGCCAGGAATATGATTTAGGAAGGAAAGACTGATGTCATCATTTTTGTGTCATTACTGAAACTCAGGTAGTGAAATAAACATGAAAACATCAAGGACCACATTTCTATCATGGCAACACATAAAGTTTAGAAATTAATCACACAGAAGAAAAATAAAAAACTGGATTTAGTCCCGTAAGCTGCAGTTATTGAATCCAGGTATTTTACAGGGTGGGCACTGAGAACTACAATCCCCACGTGTTATGGCTGCGCCTGAGAAAGTATTCTTAGGAAAGCATTACACGGACAGACAGACAGACACAGGATGGAAACAGCATAAATGACTTCAAGATTACTCAGTGAAGAAAACCTTGACATTTAGTGCATGACAATGTTGCCTTCAGGTAGACTGTATGAGACATTTTGCAGTGCTCTCTGGTGGATAAACTACGCAATGGAGTCAGTCTTCCTGAATTTAAAATTTCTTAAATAAACTGTAACTGTGCTGCAACTTTTATGTTACAGACTGGTGTCGAGGTCAGCACAGCTCAGGAATGAAAGAAATACAGTAAGTCTGAGAGCAAATGCTAACAGGGTCCAAGAAGGGACTGTAGAATACCAGAAGGAAATATTTTTTTGACACAATAAATGATTTTAAGTTGTCAAACAGTGAGAAAAAAGTCCTTGGTCCAAATTCACACATGTACAGTGTGAATAAACCAACTCTGCTCAGAGTAAAACTGAAGTGAAAACTTCATCAGGACGGCGCAAAAACCCATCACCGCTTCCACTTTCTGTAGAGATTTAGCACTGAATCACACAATCAGACCATTTCAGAATAATACATGTGATTTCTAACTCTACATCTACACCCCCTAGTGATGAATATGTTATATACTAATAGCTATGAATGAGCTGTGAAGTCAAATATGATTTAAATGACAAATATTTAAAATTCTGTGTAGTGAGATTTGGGTTTTTAAAGTACTGCTACAACAAAAAAGGTCCTTTCCTTGTTGTAGGTATTGCTGCAGGAACAATAACCAAAGCAAATAATAAGTCAATTAAATATTGAATGTTTAAGTTCAGAGCACAAACAAAAAGCAGCTGACACGCAGATAAAAGCAATATATTCAGATTTATTTGAACCACATACATACATATACTGTACATTTCAATGAAAAAGAGACTGAGTCTATAAAGTGTGATCCCGCAGAAGGTCGTTACATTATACACGTCCCGTCTTTCAGGTATTTCATGGTCTCCATCTGCTGCGTCATTGCCAGAACTTCCTGAAAGCCGGTGCTGAGTCCAGACATGTGCTGGAAGTATGCTTCCTTCTCCACCTGCACTGACAGATTATTCACCCCGGCGTCTTTCAAAATGGACGTCACCTACGAATCAGGGAAACCACGGACCAATCAGAACTGTCAATAACACTGACTCAAAGTTTCATGGCAATTCATATCTACAACAATTTAAAAAAACTCCATGAACAAAGGAACACAGATGGATCAAAGTGTTGTCTGTTGGTACAGATATGGAGTCTGCAGTGACTCTACTGACCTGCTGTATGATCCTCTGCTCCACAACATCTGACATGATCTGGAGGTGGATGGTCCCCGCGATCATGTTGGCGGAATGCCTCCAGAAATGAGGGTCTCTGTACGACAAAACTCCTTCAATCCTCTCGATCTGAAATAAAATGAAACACAGCAAAACTATTTTTTAAATATCTCATTATGGTGGCAGTAAAGACTTCATATGATAATACTCAATACTTGTCATTTCTCTCTATTATCCTCTTATTGTGTTATTTTAAAATACAAAAAAGATTTTCTTTAATCAGGTTACAGATCATAAAATTGCTTCTAACAACCGGTTATCATGAAATGCGTTTTTTTTTGTTCAAATAAGAAATAAGATTAAGTTAATCTTTTTATATACTCAACGACTGCACACAATAAAAAAACAGGAAAAATTCCTAGACCCACCAAAAACTAAAAACATGTTTCTTCGGCTGTGGCCTTCCAAATGTCATTCATCATAAATTACATAATTCACACTGAACACCAGACCACATAATTTTAGTGTGTAATCTTCACGCAACAGTGAAAACTTCCACCATTTATCTCATGACACATTTTTAGTGAAACAGAAAACAAACGTCCGATTCTAAATACAGTTTAATGGACAGTAAAACCACCATCTGTTAAAGAATGTGCGGCTCCTCACCTTTTCCAGCGCGTTGTTCAGGTCTTTCTCATTTTCTGGAGGAGTCCGTAGGAGGAGAACCTCACAGGCGTCCTTCAGCAGAGGGATGACGCTGAGGAAAATGAGCGTGGCGATGAAGAGCGAGCAAATAGGGTCTGCGATCAACCAGCCGAACTGACGGATGAGGATGGTGGAGATGATGACGCCGACGCTGCCTAACGTGTCAGCCAGGACATGGAGGAAAACACCTGGAAGGGAAAAAAAAGAAGATCAGGATTTTTATCTGGCTACAACCTCCTTCCTCCAAAGTCAAAGTTCTTTTTGTACGGAAACACTCACCTCTCATGTTTGCGTTCATGCCTCCGCCCGAAGAGCCGTGGGAGTGCCCGTGTCCGCCGTGACCATGTCCACCGTGCCCGTGCCCCCCATGCCCGTGTCCACCGTGTCCGTGTCCGCCGTGAGAGTGGCCGTGGCCTCCGTGGCTGTGCTCGCTGTGGGAGTGGCCGTGGTGCGAGTGGCCATGGTCATTGGACGAGCAGCTTTTGCCGCCGTGGGAGTGAGCGTGACTGAAAGCGCAGATACCGACCAGGTTGACCAACAAACCTCCGACAGACACCGGCTGGAGGAGACAAACAAAGCACAAGCAGGGATTTGAATGAGGTACAAACTGAACGGCATTTTTTATTCTAAAAAAGACAATCTGTACAACGTGCTGCCATCCAGAGACTGCACAACATACAGATATTTGTTTGTAGCTCATATGAAACATTCAAATTTAAAGAGCGAGCACGAGAGAAGGCTGAAACATACGTCTGCTCTATGTCATGATGCGTTATTCAACAGAACGGCATGAAAAATGAAAGCGGTAACATTTGTGCAGCTGATCTGCTGTTAACATGGCACATCATGTAGTTAATCACAGAGTAGCCTACAGGCTGGGACACCAGGACAAACTGACACAATATCTGTGGAGGACTCTGTATTAATAGATACTCACAGTCAGCATGTCTGTGTTTATATTAGGAGGATCCAACACACGCGTGACTGACTCCACAAAGACAAAGAAAGCGATGACCATCAGGAAGAGACCGTTGATGAATCCAGAAAGTATTTCAACACGACCATACCTGCAAAAAAACAAGAGTTCATATTTCATTTAATGTTATTAAATTTAATTATTCACATATCTCCTACCAAATTCTTTTCACGTGTTCTTGACGGACTTTACCCGTATGAGAAGATCCTGGTGGCTTTCCAGCGGGTCATGAGGGCAGCGAACAAGCCGAGCACCAAAGCCGAGCAGTCAAACAGCATGTGGAAGCCGTCTGAGATCAGTCCCAGACTGTTGGTCCAAACACCATAAAACAGCTCCACAAAAGTGAAAGCCTGAAACACAAAGAGCAACAGACCTTACATTAACACACAATAACAGAGTGTTTGAAGTCAGACTCTACACATTACTGCACACGCCCAAGTCTGAAATAAATATTTTCATGTCCATATGTCTCAAAGCTGCCTCCACTCACACAGCAGGCATCTCATTATTTTTCCTGTATGTGCTATTGTAGCTAGCTGTCTCTAAGAAGAGTTTGTTTATATTTATGACGCTTTTATTTTGAAATCATAAGCTTTAATCCAGAAATCTCCTGACACTGTACGTACCAGGTTGAGACACAGGAAGTAGAAGATCTGTCTGGAGTCATACTCCTCCAGGATCTGTTTCAGGGAATCTTTGATGAACCGTGGAAGAGACTGCGACGTGTGCTGCAGGGCGTCACCCATGAAGTTATATAGAGGGGTCCCCTCAGGCGAGTAACCCACCAGGGTGCCCTTCTGACCTTTCTTCGATGGAGACGAGAGAATACTGGAAGCTGCAGAGAGAGAGAGAGATGGTAGAGGAGAGAAAGTAAGGAGAAGTTGAGGTCGACGTTTGAAATGTTGATACAACATTTAGAGCTTTGAGCTAATGTGAGCTTTAGTTGTTGTTACTAAGATAATGTCACATCATCTTGTTCTGTATCTCATTTTCACTGCTAAATTTAAGAAACTACAGAACAAAAAGTAGATACACATTTCACCTAAAATTAAACACCAGCAACTTGTTTAAACTTTCATGTGAGAGCGGTGAAATAAAAAGGTTCATAAACATAAAATAAACATATAACAAACATAAAATAAACATCCATAAATGCTTTGCTGTTGGGCAACACTTAGGTTCACCAAAAATGGAGAATAACTGCACAGTACTTTCTTGTAGAAGAAGTAAGATTATCTGAGGTATGTTTTAAATGATGACGACTACATGATGATTATAATCATTATAAAACTCCCACAGCTGTTACTTACACATGATGAAGAAGATGGCACTGACTAGCACTCCTCCGGAGAGCACGTGCTCCGTGCTGACCTGCTGGGGCGGTTTGCTCATGGAGCGCAGCTGGTCGGTCAGCGGGTGAGTCCAGAAATTAGCCAGCAGCAGGGCGCTGAGGAAGAGGGCGATGGTCCCGTAGCGGGCGCACCTCGGCGTCTCCATCTTCGCGCTGCAGATGGCCTCGACGTAAAACTCCAGGATCATTACGGAGAAGATGATCATGCCGAACGGCAGGATGAGGGACGACCATGATTCTACTTTACTCTGGAGACAGAGTGAAAAAACTGTCAGCAAGGAGGTCAAAGAAATGATCTGAATGACAGAAATAATAAAACATAATTTGATGACAAGACTCAGGCAGCTATTCATGTGATATATTAGATTTTGTAGCTTGACACTTCTTTAAACAGAACCTCTGGACAGCTCTCCGTCTTTGTGGTTTTCTAACTTGCATTTCACCAGACCTTTGTGAGCTTTGTGCTGCCACCCAGCTCTTTGAAAGAGCTGCAGGCATTTTGTCACATCCTCATGTACACTTACTTCTGTGGTCGCTGAGAGCACTATGACCCAGGGCAGCAGCACCATAGCGGAAACCAAATTGTCAAGGGCATAGAGGCGTTTTGCGCCGCCAATTTCCACTGATAGTTTCCTGGAGGCCGTGTGGAAGCCCACCTTCAGGCACAGAGAGGCCACCAGCAGCACAACACCACCCTGATGTGAAGAACAGGAAGGCAGAGGGAGGAAAGTCATTTAGAAAAGTAAAACCAATACTTTACTGTGCTCCTGTGGGAAGCACTAAACCTAAAATTGTATGTGTGACACAGGCTTTGCTTACTTTGTGATCTGCAACCCCTAAAAATGCAATTGCAGTGTAGAGGAAATGAGTGAGTGCGCTGTCGTGATGTCCCTCAGCTGGTTAGAAGACGAGTCAAGGCATACACAGTACAGAGAGAGAAATATGATAATGCATAACACAAACAGATCAGGTCAATAACTGTGAAAACTGCTGCTCTTCATGGGGAACAAAGGATACGGTGCTCCGCCATCTTTGCCATGAGATCATCGTTGTCGAAGAGGAGGAGGCAGATCACAGCGATGATGAATAAAGCGGCGCCTCTGGTCTGCACAAAGTCACAGACAAAACCAACAGAAATGCTTATTACACACTTCTACCACAGTGATTTACTAATGTGAGGCTGGACACACAGTCCAACACAGTCGTTTCATTTCAAACAGGGTCAAAATGACCTTGTGACAGTCAGACCGCTGCAGATAAAGTGAATGTCACCTCCTCTTTCTTGTTATAATAACTAAATCTTTGAGTTAAACTCTTCACAACATTCGCAGCCTTGTCTCCTCTCAAAGTTTGCCTCCGCTGCCAAACGGTTACCAAGCAGCAACAAAACACTCTCTGGTAATATCAACTCCAGCCTTTTACTGGCACTTGCTAAGATCTGGGAACACAGCAACATGGCTACAACAAAGTCCAACAAAGCGGGAAACACTAGCAGTCAGACAATCAGACAGTGGTCTGTGCAGGTGATTTAAACCTCTTTATTTGGAGCTAAACTCAAAGGGAGCACAAATAACACTGACTAGTCTGGTGGTTTATTTACAACCTTCCTGATCGTCTGACTGCGTGTGTGTCTTGATGAACAGGAATCTTTTAAGTTGTCAAGTTAATAATGGTATTAACACTGATGGTTGGCTGGATTGAATGATGGCCACAACAATAAAAAATAAGACATTATAAACAGACACAAAAAATCCATTAGTAAAATCAGTCACAATAAGATGGGTAGGCTATTGTGAATAATCATATCATGATATTAAATGGAAACAGACGGTGATGGTGAGTTTTCACACACATTTGGGGACTAAAGTTTGCTGAGCATTACAGACCAAATGTTACTGAGTAGATTTTACTGGAGTCCAAACTTCAGCAAATGACAGCAAAAATCTGTTTTGTAGTGTTCCTTCAAATGAAACCAAAAATGGGCTGACACCATAACACAAATGAATGATGTACTGTAAAATATGAGGCAATTCTTTCATAAATACAAGTTTCTGATTTTAAACAAGTTGTGTGAATTTGTGGGCTCCTACCTTCGACGGCCCTCCTCCTGAGCTTGTGAACAGGACGCCGAGGAGAGCGATGACCACCACGTCACTGTGCTCAAAAAGCAACAATGTCCTGTAAAAAAGCACGAGCCAGATTCTAATTATACCCTGAACACAATCCTGAGAGTCTGCATGTGACACACACACACACACACACACACACACACACACACACACACAGCCAAAACCACACAAACACGCTCATGTGTACAATATTGTTTCCTTGAACTGCTGAAAAGCACACTCAAACAGACATTTATGCTGATATTTTACCTTAGAGGTCCACAGAGAGTTAAACCAAAGAAGCCCAGGAGGGAGATGACACAGCTGAATACAGCATGCTTTAGTAACTTTATCCACTACGAAGAAAACAGATTGAAAAAGAACACAGATTAATGACAGTGGAGCTTTAAATGGACATTTGGTCTTTCAAGAGAAAATTTGATTTTATTTCTACAAAGCTCAACCTTAAAAAAACAGAACAGCATTCACAGATGGATAAAAGTTTTAGCAAACATTTAAAGTATGCATCTCTAGCGTTATGCTGAATGAAGAAGAAATAGCAGCTGAAGTTACCAGAACCAGAGGAAAGCATGTTTTTTCTGTTATGAAGAGCTGCACTTGTTGAAGAGAAGGAATTCAAACAAACCTGTCTTTTTGAGATAACTTTTCCAGAGGAGAAAGGCTTTTGAAAGAAAAGCAGAATAACCGCACTCCTGAGAAAAGAGAAGGATCACCGTCAGCATGTTGTCACTGTGTAATCATAACAACAACAACGATAATAATACATAACACCTAGCATGTAGTTCAATAAAATATGAAACGTAACACACACAGGAGTACTTACCCTAACTTTAGTATGAAGATGAACTGAACAATGTGAACAACTTTTAAAATATCGTAAGATTCAAAGATCCCGAGAGCCTTGAGGACCTTCGTGACGACCAGTAAAACTATGTATCTGGTTAACCTGCAGAGGAGAAGGACAAAACATGTATTAGTCCAGGAGGTGACACAGCTAAAACAACGATTCTGTCTGGATGTTTCATACACTCATTGAGCTTTTGCATTGTTACACTAAACATATGCTGAAACAATCAGCTGATTCATCAGTTGGTCAACAGGAAATCTGATAACAGCTTTGGTAATACATTGATTGTTAAAGTTATTGATCAAATATAACAAACACTCTCTTATTCCAGCTTCTCAAATGTGATCATTTATTTATTTTATCTGTTTTATATGCTTGTAAGTTTCAGTTCAGACACAGTAAACACTGTGAACACAGATGTGCCTTAGGCCTGCCACTATTTTGGACATAACCAGCTAATCAATTGATATTATATTGTATCCTAAGATTATTAATAATCTATTAATAATAATGTGTTGGTGTTGTGGTCCTAAATCTCACACATGGACTCCAGCTACAGTGATTTGTGTCAATAACAACAAACTACAGTCAACAAGCCCAGAGCAGTGTGATGAGTTTAATGTCAGCTTGAAAACAGACACGTACCTTGAATTGGGCACTTCGACCATGCCCAGTTTCCCCCCTGAGAGGACGTTGCTGCTGTATTTCTCTTCCATCTTCAAACACGTAAACTCGACCAGGTGTATTTATGTCCACACCGTCCCGATCATCAGGTAATTATCATCACTGTTACCTGAACAGTGAAATCAAACGGCAGTCCATTCACCGATAAAGAATATGACCGGCTTCATTCTGGCTGACGTTCATCCCACTGTTTCAACTGAAATAAACTGAAATAAACTGAAATGAACTACAAACCGAGGTTTAAAACTACAGTTAGCTGGCAGTCCTCCTAGCCTGTTAGCTCGCTTGCTAGCTCGCTAGCCATCTGGTATTTGTAGTTTGAAGTTTCTAACTGCGACACGTCCTCTGCGCGCGGCGTACGTCAAACAAACACACGTGGTCGCTCAGTCAGAGCAACATGTTTAACAGTTTTAGGTGAAGTTGACTCAATAGCAGCTAAAATCCGAAATGAAAGGAGAAAACATCTGAGCTGGCCACAGAGCAAAAAGCCAGAACACTTCCGGACACGGTAACTATTCCACGTCACGTGCGAGTAGTCGTCAGCACTGCTCATGCGCAGTTCAGGGTTCAGCGCCGACGATGACGACGCGGTGGTGGCGTAAAGTAACTTTAAGTTACTTTAACTATAGTTACTTTACACAAGTAGCTAATTTACGTGTTGAAGTACTTGTAATTTTTAATTATCATTTTAATTGATGAATTCCGTTTCAGTAGCTTTCATTGCTCATTAATTATCTTCTCATGAAGAAGATAATTGTTCGTTATGTTTCTGTGTTTTAATCTGAGACAAATGAGTAACGTTATTTCAGGGAAGCCAATTTCCGCCAGGAAATAAATGGATTCTATGTTATGAGTGACAAAATTAGTAACTACATCCAAATTATGAAATAAAAATATTTTGAACTATTGACTTGCTTTCTCAGTTTGACTATGGCATTTTATAATCTTGATTTTATAATCAAAACTTTCATTTGGACTGTCTTAAAATACTGAAATATCTCATAATCTTTATTATAAAATGTACTTTACATAATATTTTATAATTTTGATTTACAGAGTCAACATTGATATTTCATTATGACTCACCTTAGAAAGTCCAGACTTTGTGTTCTCTTCTTGTCAAAGACTCATTTTATTGTAAATAAAATCAGTTTCTTGTTGTCCTTCACCTTCCATCTCATTTACATCTTTTTCAAACATACTTGAATTTGTTATAATAAATCATTAACCACGCTGTAAATTACAACTCAGTAGGCTACGAGTGGACAGATGTGGATCTGCAGGAAAAATGACACATGAAAGCAAAATGAGAAAGACCAAACAACAGAGAGGCGCTGTATATGTTTTTATTTCTCACATAGTCTCACTGAGGGGGTTTTAAATGAACTTTGTTAAAAATATGTATCACAGGATGAACATTTTGGTGAAATATTTACTTTACTTTAAAACCTTTAGGAAAAATATCATACTCCTTCTCGGGTTCTTCTTCTTCTTCTTTTGTGTCTTCCAAAATTTTTAGATTACTTTCCTCTACATTATCATAAATTTATGACCATTATACATACTGACAACACGAACAAGCTGTTATTACCACTGCCAACTTTGTAAGTATGTTATCCCACTGTTGGTGGTATAACATCACCTCAATAGACTGTAACATTAGTTGCAATAATTTTGAAAAAATGTGACATTTCCGTGGCATCCGGTGGAAAAATATGCCTCGAATTCCACTAAAGTGGTTACAACAGAATCTCAGTGAGGTCCACACAGTCCAAGCAGGATGTCCTGATAATGTCCCTTTGTGTCATTCTGTGAAACAGACACACAGATGTGGTCAGCTGAAATACTTTTGAAATACTTTTTGTCATTTGTTCATATGCTGAATGAGAGGAAAACAAAACGTGAAGTCATTTTACCAGTATGTCCTCCTGTAAGCTGATGTCATACATGGCCCTGTATTCCTCGACGATCTTCTTCAAGTCGATCTCAGAGCGGCTCACCAGCACCCTGATCAGTGTGTCCTCACATGTGCCATATCCCTGTGAGAATGAAGCAGAGGCTCGATCACTGAACAGGTAGAGAGCATGCAAATGACCTCGTTCTGCAAATTTACTGCATGCTGTGTTTATTTTAGTGTTCTCATTCAATATTTGTATGATATCAAGTTATGTAACATCACTACATCTGTGTATGATTGGTTGTATAGCTATGATGGCCAGAGCTTCAAAATCTGACAAATAGGAGTCAGCTGGAAAGCAGAGATTCATTTAGAAGCTAACTGATGACTAATGTCAGTTTTCACATATTATTTGCATGTGGATGTCATTTTATTTGAGTTGCACTATTTCCCAAATTCCACAGCACACATACATACAAAAGACATAATTACGTAGGAATTACGAATATGTAGAAAACTGTAGTGTTATGTTACTGTCTGCAAATATATTAAGTTTTTTGGTCAAGGTTATAAGAAATCTGAAAATCAAAATTTCTCTCAGTAGAGAATGTGTGCAGAAAAGTTACACAAACACACATATGACATTGATAGACAGGTTCATACACACCTTCATAGCCAGATGGAGCTTCTCAGCGAAGAAAGCTGGTGTGTTCCAGGCACATTTCACTAAATGTCAAAAAGACACAAAAACATTATTAATGTAAATCTGCACGTCCAGATGCTGCACATCTGACAGTTAGAGTGTTTCTCTGTTTACTTCTGTGTTATAGTTTGTGAGGTTTTATGTTAAAGTAGTCCATACAGGCTTTGAGATGCTCCCTGATCTCATGGTGCCACATTCTTCATACTAGATTGTACAGATTGTATCATTTGGTTTGGGTCATCTGCTATATACTTCTCTTCGCATGCACTTGTCTAGCTGAAAATGATTTATTAAATTTGTACAGTTTGTTTATTCTGGTTCTTTATGGATGCCTTCCATGCAGAATCTCTGCCTGGATACCAAATGTTGACTGGGACTGAACAGTAAATGTGTGTTCCTGAGTTCAAGCCTTTTGTTTAAGCTGCAGTCAGCTGATTCATCCATCTGAAAATAATGTCCAGGCATGTTCGATGACCTTCTCTCTAGCTCCACCCTCATGACAAACTTTTTTTTCTCATGAGAAATGTTTGGTCACAATAACTAAATCTTTAGAATGCTTTTGCTTATTCTGTCACGCACATGAACAATGAACAACAGACTCTAGTTTTGTTAACTGCTTTTCCACATAAACATAAGTGCAACAACATTATACTAGTTAAAGTTTGTCAGTGACTAATCAAGTGTTTTAAAGCCCATGAAATAATAGTAAAAAATCTTTATTTATTACACTAAAAAGTTAATCTGCTTCATCAGGACTGTGTGGTTTGATCAGATTTGACTGACAGTGGCTTGGCAACATGATATGAGTTCCATTTAGTTTAGCCCTAAAAAATCAAGAAGGTCTTGCAGCCTCCCGTAAAGTTTTGGTGACTCCTAGTGGGGGTTGGGACCCCCTGGATGGGAACCACTGATATATATCATATGCTGCTAAATCCTGACTGGTGCACAGAGCTGGGTGACATCACCAGTTCCCAACTGAGCCCCACCACATCAAACCAATGAGAAAACTACAGACCAAAAACACAAAAACAGAAATCTCTCATTTGAAATAACCAAAACTCTTCCAACTTTGGCATAAATTGTTGTGTTCATGTTGGAACCAATCACTCATAGTAAGAAGCCGATTTGTTCTGCATGGCAAATAATGAAATCCTTACCAATGTCAGTAAGACAGTCTTCAATGTCTCCCCTCAGCTCCAAGTCCAAGGCTTTGGGTAATGTGAGATCACTGATGCAAGCGTACTGCTGGAATGCTGGGAGGTAAACAGAGACAATCAACAGGTATTTATTATTTATTTATTTATTTATGGGTAAATGGACTACCTGTCAGCAGTAAACGTTATTGTAGTTTGCTTTATTCAACTTGTAATGCAGAGTATGTAGCACAAAGAAATGTTTTCGTAAATGGAGTATTTTCATGCTGAAAGAGTATTTCTGCTAACACAAACATTCACTTGATACATAAGTCTAAAGAAATGTATTATTTCATCAAATGTTTTTCATTTTCCTTAAATGAGGACACAACAGACTTCACAAACCTTGGGCTGGCTTTGCTCTATGTCCTACAGTACTGGGTGTGTTCCACTTGTTACCTTAAAGAGTGTGGTTCTACCTGTTTGTCAAGGTTCGCTGTGAAATGAAGGTTTTGGCTGTTTCGGATGAGTTAAACCTTTCAGCTGAAGCATTCACACATTTCAAGCACTCACTTTTAGAGAGCTGTGGCCCGCTCCTTTTGGTCAGGATGTCGATGAAGGCAGAAACATTGACTCCGGAGGTATTCTCACCAGACTCAAACAGAGTCTACAGGTACACAACAGAAACATGGCATTGTCACTTAATGTTGTTCTTTGCAACAGTTTTACATTAAAGGATAAGTCTGGTAATATTTGATATTTATCTTATTGTCAACAATTGGTCCCACTAATAAGTATTGCGTGTGTATCAAAGCCTTGTATTTCACTGATGCTCCATCATTATATAACAACAATAAGCCACACTGTTGCACTGGGAACAATGTTCCCTCACTACCATAAACACACACTGTGCTTTATTTTCAATTAAACCCACCCTGCTGCTGTTAATACTCCCTGGTTACCAAATGTGTATTAATCTACCACTGAAAATAGTCCCCAGCAAATGCACTGCTTACTCCTGTTTGAGTAACATTTGCTAAAAACTACGGTGCCTAGCAGTTTTCAGGAGCAACTTGTTTAAATGAAACTATGTTCTCATCTTCATGAGTATTTTGGTATTTGCTTTTTTTCATTGGATTTGCTGACAGTAAGACAAATTTTATCCTTCAAATATTAATTTTCCTGATTTTACCTCTGCGTCTCTTCGGGCCAGATCCATGTCAATTTCATTGGTCTCATCTTTGTTGGCTTTCAGCATGGCCAGAAGGGCTGTGGTGAAGTCACCGCTGGTTTCATCTTTAATGACTTCCTCCAGCTCTGTGTCGTACTCTGAGAGATGAAGAGCATTTCAGCACAAAGATAACAGCCTCTGCAATAATTTCATGGAACAAAGCATGCCTGTAGTGCTTATAGCTGTTGTTTCGGGGCTTGGTGATTACAGTGCTGCAGGAATTCAGTGTTGTTCTACTGCTGCATGCGCTGGAGACACTAAAGAGTGTCTGAAAAATACGATGTTAAGTAAAATGTGAAAACCTTTCACGAACTCAGAGCTCTGCATGTATACCAGCAAGTAACTGACTGCACTGAATCAGGCCAAACCTTCTTTGAAGACCCGCTTGAGCTCAAGAATCTCTTTATTTGTTCTTGTTGCCAGAACCTCCACCAGGACGCTTTCATCTGTTCCCAGACGCTGTTGGAATAGAGCAAATGCAAGGTGTGAAGAAGTCTAAGTCAGTAATTTAAACCTAAGATTTGTTTTATAAGCAACTCTCAAAGGAAAAGCAGCCTTGTGACCAGGAGGCAGCTGATTCGATTCCCATATTGGCACGATACATTTTGGTGGCAAAGTGAATTTGTACCATTTGCCTCGCTGCCATTATTCCCATTAAGGTGCCCTTGAGCAAGGCACTTACCACTACATTGCTACAGCACAGCTGCTCATTAGCAAACAGATCAAGCTGTGGCTGGAAGCAGGTGTGAATGTGTGATCCTTTAATAAATTATGGGTATTTTTTTTACTTGGTTTCATTTTCTACTGATGTAGAAAAGTAAATCTAGTAGCAAAAATTTCTAAAAGACTCAAGATAGGCCAAATCAGAGAGAGTTCCTGCTCGCAGGACAAACTAAATAAACAGTAGAGTGACATTTGGAAACAATCTCCTCTGATATTTAGTATGTAAACAGCTGATATTTACCTTTGTGGCTTTCCTGAGCAGGTAGGCATCAAAGTGAGCAGGCGACATGAGCAGAGCCAGAGCGACATCCTCTAAATCTGACCTGAGAGCTGACTTCAGAGCTCTATCCAGCCTCTGCAAGACACAGGGAGCAGCCAAATATTCAAATTCTACACATAGCAGCTTTAAAACAAGACAATGGGTATTTTGATGTAGTAATTACAGGACAATGGTAAATTCAATTTCCCATTTTATTTCAAAATAAAATCATCATTACACAGTGTAGTCGGGACTTGGTTTATTTACTTGTTTACATTTGTGATTAAACCAATCAAACATTTCATTTTAAATTTTATTTAAATCAGTGAAATGTATCACAAGTCATGAATTCAGAAAACTGACGCATGTCAATTACACAGCAATAGCTATTTAAAGTTTCCTAACTAGCCACTGGCAGTTAATACTGGTCATACCAGACCAAGCAAGTTTGGAGCAACAACACCCCTGAGTGTATTGAATTAAGTAAGGCTGTGTTTTATTGCTAAAGATTTCAACACTTCAGAAGAAAAATAATGTGAATAATAAAACAGAGGAACTCTCAAACACTGTATACAATGTAAACTTAGTGGGCTGATTTTTCGGCAGTAGCAGCTTTAATTCTAATTCAATAGAACTGGGTTCACTTGTTGCTGTCACAATATTTGTCCTCATTTGTGTTGCAAATCTTTGAAAGCTCAGAACACTTTACATAGTGAGGTCAGAGGGAGGTTTGCTGCACATTTCAAGTTCCAGTATTTTCCCAGCCTTTATCTGTTGGCTGTTTTGGATCGTGTTTCGCTTTTTGCTGATTTATTGTTATTTGACCACGTTGTCATGTGAAACGAATTACTCACCTCCCCGGTGGACGCTTCATAAACTACTTTGATCTTCTGTCTCTGCTCGTTGCTTCTCTTCACCAGGACTGCAATGATCACATCCTCGTCCACTCCTGAGAGGTACAAGCTGAACTTTACTGTCTTTAAAACACTAGAGCACAGCCATTAGGTGTTGAAGGAAGATTTTACATTAAAGTTCTGAAAGACCAATGGAGCAGCTTGACTTGCATCCAGTTCAAAATGTGTATAAATGAGGTTTTTCCTGTCATTAACAGAGGAATCAATAATCGTGCTTTAATTGTTGCAGAGTTCTTCAACTTTAACTTGTATACCATCTGCTAAAACATTTAAGAACCCCCTGTACGAGACAACATAAGTGATCACACTCACCTTTACTTTCAATGGCGTTCTGAAGAACTGAAGCATCACTGCTGGCATTGAAGTTAGGATATGGGGAGACTGTTCCATAATACTTAGGTTTGGGCTTTCCCTTCACCTACAACAACAGTCAGAAATACAGATGTTTTACTAACTGCAGCTGCTGCAAACCACCTGGGTTGAAGAATAATACAATTCATATGAAATCCAAATACTTCTAAGCATCAAGGAAACTTGACTTCCAAATATCTGTCTGTAGTCATTCAGCTATTTCCTATATATAACTGAAGTAACATTAGATATTAAATAAAACTGCAGTGAGCCAAAAAGTGTATTCTCATGACCTGATCTGATACTCACTCTGATAGTGTCATCATCTGGGTTTCTGTCATGGATCACATTTCCAAGGAATTTCTTAAAGAAGGACATGTTTGCTGGGCTGGTTAAGTTAAAACCAGAAACTGAATCACTGCAGAGGGAAGATAAATAAAGAAGTTAAGATGGTTTAAATAGTTCTTCTTTTTACATATTTAACAAAACAAAACCTCACCTGTGCTGCTGGAGACGTTCTTCACACTGCACTTTGTATAGCTCAGGTGGCACTCACAGTATTTAACTCACCCTGCAGTGTCTCCACCCATCTCTGTGCAGACGGTTTTCAAGCAGGTTTATTTTCACCTGCAGGGGATCAGCCAATCGTCTGCCACCTCTCAAAGGCAACATTCCTGCGAGGTGACAGTCGGAGGTTTGGGCACTTCTGACTGGTTAGGTGACTCTTCTGTACAGACTTGTATTGTAAATTCGTAAAGGCTTCACCCTTTAATCAAACAACTTATAATTCACTCAGACATGCAGGGAACAGTGACAACCAAGATGAAGGTGGCTGTAGTTCATATTTAAGAGAAGCTGGTGGAGTAAACACTAAGTACTGACCTGAGACAACACATTGTTGTTTTTTGCACAGTTACATAACCAAACCTGATGTTTCACATTTCACAAATACTGCTAAATGTGAACATGGTGTGACTCCAGAGGGAGCAGCACAGATCTGATGAATTTCCTCAAGTGATGTCACTTGAGTCAGCGTCGACTGGTGCAGAAGACTAATTAGAAATAAGTTTACATGACCTCTGTAGACCGCTCCTCATCTCTGAGGCTACAGGCTGTAGAATACATTAGTTGCTACTAGCATAACACACAGGCCCAACTGCCAGCAACCAGGTTGCATTGTGGGTAATGTTGGCGTCCACCTCTTTGCCCATTTTTAGATTAGCCGGGAGGTGGCAAATAACTAAACGCAACTAAAATAAAGTAGGATAAAATATGCTGAAAAAAATACATTCATATAAATTGAGCTGCTAAAAAAGACATTATTATAAGATTTTGAACTTTATTGCAAAGTCAGAATCATATAATGAAGTACAAAGTCAGTGTAAATATAAGAGAAAACAAAAAGCCAGTCAGTTATTAAAATCAATAATAATTAACATTACGTACAAGGTCAAGAGTCTGCCGACCTTTAACCCAAACACGGAGCAACAACACAATCTTCCTTCATGAATCATGAGTTACTCAAGACTAAATTGAGGTTTTTACTGCAGTGTGTTGTGAAATGGTATTGTAAGTTACAGATTATGCAGCTGTAGTTTTCAAAAATTACTTCCCGTAAACTCTGAATTGTTGTTGATGTCAGTAAGAAAATATGAAGACCTGATGAAGGCTCTTGTAACAATCTCAGCACCTTGTTTTTGTGCCTGTTTATGTCTCCAGCTGTGAAATGAAGAGATTGTCTGAGGGATGAGCACAGCCTGCAGGAATGTGATTTTTTTTTCCCACAGTGTTATCTCGGAGGAGGGCCCCTGCCGCGGCCTCGGCCTGGTCCAGGTCCGGGACCCGGACCCGGCGGTCCTCTCGGCCCTGGCGGTCGGTTCACTGGCCCTCGAGTGTTGGGGTTGGCTGATGCCAGAGCCACATCTTTTTCCAGGTTAACACCTTTACCTGCTGACCCGGGCTTCGTCTTAGTCGGACTTGCTTCCGGCTCTGGCGGCTTTTCTGTTTAGAGACAGCGAAGAAGATTTCCAGTCACATGTTAGTTTCTATCTCAGTGAAGGCATAACATTTAACATAAACTTATGAATAACATGTTAGTGTTCTAGAAGTAATTTGTTTTTTACAGGATGGTACAGAAGTAAATACTTTACATTATTAAAAACAATATACAGTATTTATTATATTACATATTATATATTTACATTTAGTCACATTTTACTTGATATATCTGAATAGGACGACCAGCTGTTCATGAATTTACTGACCAGGTTCAGGCGGAGGAGCAAGGGATCTGTTCGGCAGCAGGTCTTCCAGGTCTTTCATGACCTGGTTGGTGCTGTCTGTGTTGTTCCTCCGGTTCTTCTCTTCATCCCGAGCCTGGACAGAGACAGAGAGAGAGCGAGAGAGAGAGAGAGGGATGGAAAAAAAAGGTGGGAGATGATGAAAATACAAAATACTTAGAGACAAACATAACAATTATGTTAAATTTGTTTTTATATATATTAAAACTATATCAAGTAAGTGCATAGAGGATAAGACTGGCAATATTCTATATTTTTGTTATTGTTAACAGACCAAAACCAACAATGTGTTAGTCCATCTCCCAATACTTTTTGTCCTCTCTGCCCTGTCTGTGCACCTTTTGTGAAAATGTGTGAGTTGTTTTGTTTTGGGGACTACTTTCAGCAGTGGATTAATACACATTTGGTGTTTGGTGCTCTACTGAGTATATTCATGAACAGGATGCATGTGGGATTAAGTCAAAATAAACTACAGTGTGTGTATTTATGGTAATGAAGGAACATGTCACCGAGTGCATCAGTTTGGCTCACTAATGTGTTTTTAATAATCAGTCAACAATGGAGCTCTGTGGCATAGAGGAAGAAGATACATCAGGCTCAGTACTTGTTAGTGGGATAAGTTCATTGTCATTAGTTTAGTTAATGTGGTTAAAAATACTTACTTAACAATAAGCCACACTTTGTTATCAGAAGTATTTTGGCTAAATTCATTTTGCAGCACCGCCCCACTTTCTCGCCATTTTCTACGCACCATCTGCATCTTCTTCTTCAGCTCATTGTTGGAGTTCTGGTAGGCCTCAGACACTGAGTTCAGATAGTAAATGGCCAGTCTGTAAAGGAGAAATGACAGGATTTGTCATTTTTTCGGCAGCTGCAGGGGCAACATGAAGAGTTTTGCAGGATTTTAGGACACACACACACACACACACACACACACACACACACACACACTACAACAACTATTCATTTGTGTAATCACAAAGACATGTATATTATGTGCATTTTGGTGTATTTCTGTTGTGATGTACACATGTGAATGTGCATCTGTTTAAATTATACCATATGCTTAACATGTCAAAACTGACAAGAAGCTCAAAAATAGTTTAAGGGGTAAAATAGGTAAAATCAGATGTGGAGTGAAAAATCTAAAAAGGTGTGTGTATGATATCCATTGTGTCTCCTATACACTCACACCATGAGCAGTACAGCTGGTATGATGAGGCCTGGGTTGGCTGCGTAGCTGAAGAGCGTCCCCATGAATGCCGGCAGGTCCAGGTCAATTGTCTCCATGATCACATCAAACATTTTCGGCTTCCCACTGCAAACATCATGATGGTCAACATGTGTGTCAATGAGCATGTAACTGCAACTCAATCATTTCTTTTGTTTTTGTATTGTGCTGTTACCTAAAGGGTCCGCAGTCAAATGAAGGCGGCAGGGTCATGATGGTGTAGACGACAGGTAACAGACTGAGGAAGAGGATGAGGAGCAGCAGACCCATGTAGAAGTTGTTGGATTTGGAGGCCTTGAAGACTCTCTCATGGGGCACGTTGGTGGACATCACGGCCCAACACTGATAGTACATGGAGCTGAGGAGGCGGAGCACGTTGATGCCAACCAGCCCAGGAGCATAAAACGCACCCATCCTGAAGCACACCATGACGTGACACCATGTGAAGCACAATAATATACAATGTAATGTAACTTGTAAAGCATATGTAACACAGTAACGTGATGTACATGGCATAGCATAATGTGATGTTACATAATAAGATGCAACCTACTACAACATGTAACATATAACAGGTGATGGTTCCACTGCAACCTGAACCCAAACACTGGCAGTATCAATGATACTGATATCATCTACGCACTCAGTGATATGGGATATGCATGAAGCAACAGAAGCCAATTCATGTAAACACACACACATGCAAAGGAACACACTAGCAAAGAGTGTGTATAAAAATAAAGTTGTACCAGATCATCCCTTGATTGAAGACCAATCCAAGTACGTTACCACTGATGTCAAACTCTCCATATGACGGCTAAATGTGAACAAGACAAGGGTCATTTAGTATTTACTGAAAACTTTAATAAAGTGAATGGGTTTGTGCCAAAAAGAATGACTCACATCAATAACAGATTTCTCTATAGTTAGAAAGCTTTAAAAATGTGTGTACAGCCATGCTAATACCTCTGTGAGGCTAAACTGCAGAGCTAATTCTAACACCATCATGGTAATGTACTCACAGTGGCAATGCTAACATGCTTATGCTTAACAGGTATAATTAACATCATGCTAATGTTCAATAATGGGACAGAAGAAACGTTAAAGTTCATCTGCTTCTTCATGTGCTGAGACTTCATAAAGGGTTAGTTTGATTCAAATGTGCTAAATACTAAGTGTTGACAAGTTAGTGTGACAATCAATGCCATTTCTGCACCTAATTTAAGCTGCTGTGCCCACCATTATATAGTGTGAATCTGATATATGATGATTTGATGTATTCTCAAATAATGTCAGCATGAAATAATTGCTCAACAGGCCTTTGCAGAGTGTGGATATTGTTGTCTGACAATGCACACAGAAATGGAGAACGTATAAAGATGTTTACTGTCTAATGAGTTCTTGACAATTATTTAGACATGCTTTAGGTAAACCATCTAAATTAAAATTCAGCCATAACATGCTTCAGCTGGCAGACTTACAAACCCAGCCTCCAGGTCCCAGCACCAGCAGTAGTTGAGGAAGCGGACGATGACAGCTCTGGCAAAGTCACCAATCAGGATGGTCAGGTAGGACACTTGGATGTCCGACACTGTCAGCTTCACAAACTCCTGAAACAACACAAATTCAGGAAAGTGAAATGGGGACAGGAGGATTAGTGGCCCAGTTTGTCTAACAACATGTTCTTACAAACAAGTCTGTATTTCTGTGTTAAATCAAAAAGTAAATCAGTTTTTATTTTCATTACTATGCCAACTAATGTCTCCCAGCAGGGTCCTCTGATGACATCAGCAGGGTTCATGGGGGGTGGGGTGGCCTCGGAGTCGTTGGACAGCCGTGTGAAGTTGGCATAGTACTCTTTCATGGCCCAGATGGAGGCGTTCTTAATGGACTCCTCTTCTTCCAGCTACGAGGCACAAAGAAGTGATCAGTCAACAATGACACAAGTTTTTATTCAGGGCACTGAAAACACTTAAATGTCTTTTTCTTTTTCTTTCTTGTAATATTTTCTGTCGCACTTAAATATCTTTTCATGTGAATCATCCATCAATAGCTAATTGTTCCATACAGGTTTTGCTAGAGACCCCTGGTGGCTAAAATGTTCATTACAACCTACAATATGAAGTGAGGCTGGAAAAGTTGAGTTAAACAGGAAAAGATCTTAGGGGACATGAAAATTCAAACAGATTCAAATACAAGCGATATTCTGTGTGCTAACTTGGCATTTTGGTTTGAGGCAGGAACTAGAGGTTCAACATCCAGATGTAAGTCAGAACTATCGGTCCGTGTATGTTTTGGTCATTGGATTTTCCATTCAGAAAAGGATATTAAAAAACAAAAAATGAGTGGTTATTTGATTTTCATTTTAAAATTCAAAAATTAAAATTGAAATTCAAGATATTTTTCTTTATCGGGGTCAAGAAGGGATAAACAGAACTTTAAAAACGGGTTGCTTTTCATTTCCTGTTTCTAACAAAAGATAAAATCGTTGGAAGACAGAAACAAAAAAACGCACGTTTTTTCATATTGTGCGACCGGAAGTTGCCGTTTTCAAAGTAAGAGCGCATATGAGGACGGTGCTGTGTTTCTGGCAAGAGCGCCAATATATATGACTTCTACCTGTGGTTTCCCTAGCCCAGGCTAAAACGTCCTTGGAACCTTACTCTGACGTGATTTTTGACATGGCAAAACAAGGCTTGTTACCTGCAGAAATCTCTGCACGCATATCATACCAAAGTGGGGTGGAAGAGATTTTTCTGCAGTCATGTCCTCTTCCCTGAGACACACTCTTTTATTGTTTCGAAAAACAATGTACTGATCCATGTCCATCAACTTTCACAGCAGCGCCGAAATTCTTTCACTCATTCACAGCACCGTCCTCATATGCGCTCTTACTTTGAAAACGGCAACTTCCGGTCGCACAATATGAAAAAACGGGCACTTTTTTGTTTCTGTCTTCCAACGATTTTATCTTTTGTTTTTAGAAACAGGAAATGAAAATCAACCCGTTTTTAAAGTTTTGTTTATCCCTTCTTGATCCTGATAAAGAAAAAATATCTTAAATTTCAATTTTAATTTTTGAATTTTAAAATGAAAATCAAATAACCACTCATTATTTGTTTTTTAATATCCTTTTCTGAACGGAAAATCCAATGACCAAAACATACACGGACCAATATCCTGGATTTTTGCCTGATATCCAATATGCTCCTATTTTCCAACTCATTTTGAACATTGCAGAAAACCAGGTCTTCTGTAAAGGAACTAAAATACGCCTACTCTTCATCATGATGACCCACTGACAGATGCAGGCGTAAAATACAATGCTTTTCAAAAATGTACATATTCACTGGGCAAAATAAGAAAACCAAGTGCCGAAAGGTTCTACTGGTGCCTGCCTCGTTGTTCTTCACAAATTCATCAAGATGATCGAGATGACACCAATGTTGCAGTGTTGAAGAAATGTGATTTGGCATGATTGACATTGAGCAATCATTGCAAATAGAAACTTTACTATCCAGTCGTATTTGCATCATGTGTGTATAGTTAAAGCTTCTTCTTATCGCCCTGTCGTGTTAGCAGCAATGTTAATTTTAAAGCCTTGATTGGTCGATACTGATGACATGCCAATATCATTGTGCATTGCTATCCTGATGCCACTGGTAGGGCAAAACTAGAGCTTGTTAAAAAAAGAGTTCAAAAAACCAAAATTGTCTGAAGGGTTCCAACAAAGTTAGCATCGTCAAGGGCATCTGTGTGAAATGGGTTCACAGAGAAACTGTCCAGCTGGTCAGTTTGGAGACCTATGTATGGTACACACACTTGTACCATACCTTGGTGTTGACCTCGTCAAACAGGGCGAAGAGAAAGGTGTAGAGGTTTCCGAGGAAGAGGGCAAAGATGCGTCCGAGCTGCCACTTGAGGGCGATTCGAGGATGGTAGTCCTCCAGCTCAGCGATGGTCTCAAATAGAGGAGGACACACCAGACCCAGCAGAGACATAATGATCTCCAACTGTCCAAAAAATCACAATAACATCTTTGTGTCAAAAAGCTATTTCAATACAACAGACAACACCATTTTATTTGTCTATATTGGTCTTTCTATCTGTTTTTCATACACTTTCTCCCTTTAATAGTACTTCATTCAGAACCATCTAACCATCATTACCTCGTTCTTCTCATACCAGCTGAGGTCGTCCCTGCTGGCAAACTCCTGAGACCTCTTGACCACGAAATAAATGAGGTATCCACTGCCGCCGAGGCTGCAGATAATCATGACGTTAGCCAGGACTCTGAGGAACCTCCTGAGGTGAATGTTCTCATCCTTCTGGTTCTCCTGCTCGTCCACGATGGACTCCTGTTTTTGTCAAAACAGAAAACTTAATCTTAACTTAAACTTAATCTTGATGCATTAGTCAACTGGAACTACAGCTGTACTGAAAAATACAGTACGTACGTTTATTGTAAACCTGTTGCTGTGGTTACCTTAAAGCTGGTGGTGATGGAGGCGTACTTGTTGTCAGCGGTTTCTGCGTTGCCTATCAGGTAATCCCAGCTGGTGAACATCTTCCAGGCAAATGTGAATTCTCCTTCATCTCCGTCTCCACCGCCAACATCAGCGTTCTTGGCCATTCTGAAAAAACACAACAGCCTTCTTTATGGCCAGACAAACCTGAACATCATCAGAGTTAATCTTGATATATGTATCACTCACCAGCAAATGTACATGTACACAACTGTTTAATCTTGATGTCTCTAAGTTTTGTTTTTCCTGTGTCTTCCTTTGTTTTTTATTCATTGCTGCTGCGGACTCACGTGCGGATCACGACCATCAGGCTGTAACCGAAGGTGCCGATCCCGACCATGAGGTAGGACAGAGGCAGCCTGTACTTGAGCAAGCCGATGGTCCTCTGACTGTTGTAATATCCGTAGAACAGGACTGAATATTTGCAGTAGCCCTAAAAAAAGAAGACGTGCTATCATTATTTCCTTTTTCCTTCACTCACCCATCTTCCTTTAGTGTTTGTGTTCACTTGTGTATTGTGTATATAGTTGTGCTGCCATTTTAGCCTTTAGCATTTTTAAAAAGAAGGTAGGAACTCTTTAATTATTATTTACTTTGATTTCTCTCGGTTGATTACTAACCTATGAATTTTCTTGTTGAGTTATGTCAGCTGATTTTCTTTATTTTTGTAGTATCATTTGTAAATGTATGCCATTTTTTATGCTAGACACAATAAAAAACGTAATCATATATCAGACCCACGTTGAAGTCCATGAGGACAGAGTAGTCCTGAGCAGTTTCCTGCTCTGCTCTGGGTACAGTCTTTCTGGGTATAGACCCATAGGGAAGGCCCATCAGAACCTGGAAAATGTTTAATTTTATTAAACACCATTAAATGTTTAATATCATCAAATATTTTATTTCATGATTTTTGCTCTAATAAATTAATTATAAATAGATTAATATCTTTTTTATTCTATGCTTTGCTGTTTGTAAACAGTGATAAGAATATATTGTATTGCAGCTTGTAGACTAGAGCAGTTCACCTCAGGGATGACCACCAGTCCAAAAGTGAAACCAAAAAGGACCAGGTTCATGCCATACATCCAGCGCAGGAAGATAAAGTAAGACGCCACAGATGATCCAAAGTGACCTGAAGAAATCAAGGAGATTTTATAAACTCAGCATCTGTCCACTAGGAGGCGCTGTTCAAGCTGTAAAGAAAACTTACTTTCCACCTCTTTGATCTTCCTCTCCCAAGGGATACAGGCTGTTCTGAAATTCTCAAAATCCCTCTGGAACTTGATCCATTTCTGGAATTTAAAAAGGAAAAGGATTTGAAATTGAAAAAGGAAAACAAAAGCAAAAAGCAAAGATAGGAAGTTTGAATTTTGTGCCAAACCTTTGTCATCATCACTTTGTAGGCGTACCACTTCCTGCCTTTTCCTTTCCCCAAAGCTCCTTCAAACTTATCCACGAATTGTTGAGCCTCCCTGTGAGACAATTGCCCATAAAATGAGCTGGATTTATGTTCTTCCACACTGATTTACGTCTAGAGTCAAAATAAGAAGACAGTAAAACGGTCTGACAAAGACAAATATCGACTCCATGTGAAGTTTTCAGATGTGTGATGATTTCTAACCCAAATATGAAGCAACTGCAAATTATAGTTTCCTATGAAAAGCCGTGTCACACACCACAGCAAATGTTTTCATAATGTGAATATGTAAAATTTCCATTTTACAAAGTGAAATTTATATTTTCTTAAATTAGGTTTTCACATGTGAAATGAAGATTTTCCCACGTGCTGACACGTAAAATGACCCCAAACATAAAGGTTGAATTGATTAAAGGTTGCATATGATTGGTTTTATGACGTGGCTCTGTGATTCTGGATGGAGAAGCAGAACTTTTATCTCAAACTGGAAACCAAGACAGATGTAAGAGATTACTTCAGGTGCGTGAGCCGGCGCTTCATCCTCCACGGCTTGTTCCTGATGTTGGCGATCAGTTTCTTCTTCTCCTCCACCTCCTCCATCAGACTGGCCATCTCTCCCTCTGACATGGACTCCTCTTCCCCCTCACCCCCCTCAGAGTTGGAATCAGAGGAACTGGAAAATAAATGGCAGATGGAGACGGAGAAGTGTGGGAGTGAGTTTGTCAAAGGGACAACTTTGTATAATAAAAGCCAGATAGCCAGAAACTGGCCAGATTTCCATGAAATTTGCTCATAATATTCATGTTCCCCAGAGGACGACTTGTAATGATTTTGATAACCCCCTGCTGGAAATTTTTGTCAAGACAAAACGTCCACTTGTGCACCAAAATATCTAAACCTAAAAGGATATCTAACAGGACAACTTATCATTGCAAAAAATGCAGATTGCAATTTAATTTGCTGAGCAAATTCATGCTCCCAAGAGGATGAACAAAATTCCAAATAGTAAGAGTTTAAAAATAGCTAAATTGATTCTTTGTCTTGTCTAACATTTCTTCTACTCGAGTAGAACATTTTGACATTTTGTTTTCACACCTTGTTGTGGTCAGTATTCATTTTTACGTTGCCAGTATGGTTCGGCAAACAGGACAGTTTTATTGTATGTAATGTAATAAAGTCATTTGGATCTTAATTTAAAGAGAAATGTTAAAGAGACATTATGTAACTTTTATGCTGCTGTTAGGTTAGTTAGCCTGAAGACAGACACCAAGCTGGGCTTCTTGCTGTTGGAGTAGTAAGTGATACAAATACATGAGCACAGCTGTCCATATTTATGACAGTGGCATTGCACTCTGAAACTGGGGGAGCTAAATCACAACAAATCTATTACTTTGAAATAACTCTGGTGTATCTGACTCCTTATGTGTAGTTTTACATCCTCTGACTTACCTGCTATCAGTCTTCTTCTTCTTCTTCTTTTTGTCCTTGCCGTCGTCATCATCCTTGTCTTTCCCCTTGCCCTTCCCTTTTCCCTTCTTACCCTTACTGTCCTCCTCATCATCATCATCCTCATCCTTTCCTCCTTTCTTTCCTCCCCTCTTCCCCTTCTTTCCTTTCCCCGCATCACTGTCCTCCTCATCACTGTCCTGAGCTTTGCCTCCTTTCTTCTTATTGGCTGCTCCTCCTCGCCTCCTCTTGGGAGCCTCATCCTCGCTCTCATCCTCATCATCGTCACCGCCACGTTTCTTGTTGGGCTTCTTGTTCCCTCCCCTGCGTCTCCTGGGAGCATCGTCTTCCTCCTCCTCGTCCTCGTCCTCCTCCTCGCTGGCTGCCTTTTTCCCTCGGCCTCTTCCCTTCGCACCTCCTCTTCCTCCTGCCTGCCTCCTGTTTCCTCTCCTCTTGGCGGCATCATCTACATAAAAAATAAACCACCCAAATTACACATTTGATACTGTTACATTAGACTGTGGGCTATAATTCTTTTAGTTCCATAAAGTGCTGTTTTATCCACTTACCATCACTGCCACTCAAATCTGCATCTATGTCTATCCCAACTGAGGAAGAACAGACAAAGAACAATCACATACTTAAGCAGCTCAACAGATCCATCTGCACTCATAACAATTATAATTCTGTTCTACAATTCAATCATCAAATTCAGCACAAGAAACTTTCACCTTAAACAACAATGTTGCTATAGCTGAGTCTAAAAACTGTTTGATAGAGTGAAGTCAGCGGTTGTTGGGCAGACAACAACAAAAGAAGTCTTCTTTCACAGTCTTTGTGGTCCCAGTGTTTGGCGGTATAAGGAAGAAAATGCACTTGCTAGATAAGAGATCATCAACGTAACATAACTAAACATAACTTTTGTTTGTTTGTTTTTTTTTTTTGTTTTTTTGTGTCGCCACAAAAACCTTTAAAGCACCACTGCGTCTAAGTACAGCCTCACATAGCATGGTTGAACAGTCACAGCCTTGGTGAAGTATTGGCTTTCCTGGTCGATACAGATACCCTAACATCCTGAATGTACCTGGAACGTATATTTAGTATCATCTCATGAGCAGAGTCCAAATTGAGCTCCAGAAAGCTTAACAGTGGGTGGAAACCAGTGGAAAACAAAAGCAGAAGTGGTGATGCCTACATGCTATGTTACACTCTATCAAGTTAATGCTTGTGGAAAAGTGCCACAACTTATGTCCTCACCTCTGACATTAAAGTATATAATGTTATCTGCAAATAGTGAGTGGTTGTGAAGTTCAATGAGAAAATAGACAAATCATTCTAAATTTTACAATGCAAATTGCTCCACAGGTTTGTTTTGATACAAGAAACATTTGTCAATGAACCAGCATACATCAAGCATCATAACAACCCGCACAAATGACGTCATTAAACAGCACAAAACAAAAGAGCCCTTCCAGTCCTCTGACCTTCTACTCACCTTCTTCCACTGCAGCCACATCACTTTTTCTCGGCATGATGAAAATTAAAAAGCGCCTGTCCTCTGTGTCCTCTGCAGCGTTCGCCCAGTTTACAACCCCCAGCAGGTTGGCTCTCCTCTGCCTAGGCTCCCCGCCAGCACCCAACTCAGGTATCTGATGGTGCCGTCACTATGACGACTGCTGCATGTGACCCACTCTCAACAGGTGCTGCTGGGTAGGTGCAGTAACATTCTGGAAAGCAAAGGTGATCCACTGTTGCTTATCAAGCAGAGAGGCTGTGTTAGGATGGGGGACAATCATGTTTTACTATCGTTACACAGAGGTGGTGATTTACAGCTGAGGTTCATGTCAGGCCTGTAGTGGTTCTGTGAAGTGAAAAAGCATTTAGTGGGGCTCCGTTTGGCCAGACTTGACTCTTGTTTCCTACTTTGTTTTTCTTAAATGGATAAAAGGACCACATCATCTACAGTGCCGAGAGACACTCTCACTCCTCTTGTTATCGGAGACCACACACACACATACACACACACACACACACACAAACACCAGACGCCCTAAAGATTTAATGAAGGTTTAGGTTTCTCTATGCGAGGCTCATTAGGCAAACAGTAAATACCCCGAGGTGACCTTGCAGCTGTAGTATCTTATTGTTTTGTTGTTTTCAATAGAAACGCTGCAGGTCCAGAGTCAGCCAACCTGCAGCAGAGGCTGACAGCAGCTACCTGTGTGTGCCTGTGTGTGGAAACTAAACAGAAACACATTATAGCCTCATTAAATAATAGAGTAGAGCTCATTTTTCACATCCAAAATGATTCGATTACACGGTTGTCAGTTCCTACATGTGAGCTGGGGATCACACCCCTTTGCTGCTGTTCAGGTGAGTGTGTTTGAGTTGACACACCTGCTGAATTCCTGCCCCCAACTGTTCAGATGGACACAAGCGGTCTAAACGTGGAGAAAGATTATCTGACAGCATAATGTTTTTCTTTTGGATGATGCTAGAGAGTTGATTACATCGTTGATGGTGTAATTATTTAAACCACACATATCGGCTTAAATGTTCAGAATTGAATGGACATTATATACACTACTGCAAGATGAGGGTATGTATGGCTGTATGTATATACACAGTTTTAGGTATATGTACATGTATATGTGTATTATGGTGCCAGTATGCTTTAGAAGTTCCTGCACAATTATTGAACAGCTTTAGAAACCCCTCCACCCGCTTGTTTTTGATATCAGACTAGGGGGTGGAGTCCACTTTCAAACACACTTCATGCTGTGATTGGTCAGTTGTGTGTGGGTGAAAAAGAAGCCATAGCTTAATATGAACAAAAATACAAAATTCTTCGTAATATGGTCCTTTTTTTATGAGCAGTGGTTAGTAGAGGATGTGGAGTTCTTCCTGTGTCCTCCTTTTGTTTTATCTCTTTAACCTGACTTCCTTGTCCACCTGGCGGCAGCATAGATAAAAGTTACCTAGTGTAACTCCAGCGCTATGAACATGCAACTGTAAAACGACATGGATGAGAGCTGTGAGAGTGAACCAAAACAGTAAAGTTGTGGGACGAAAACATAAATAATGAGTTACAAGAAGTTAAAATGCCCCACAGAGATGAGAGGAGCGGCAGAGTTGGTGATAACTTGTGAAATTATCTATGGGTTTGTCACTACGAGGAACCTCTTTCATATTACACAGTCATTTTATCCATTGATAATATGAAACTATTAATTATAGCAGCTTTAAATGTATGTATGTGCTGTGTTTTGGTCATAAAAAGGAACATTTATGACAGTTCTGAGTCAATAATGATACACTGCTCTGTAGATTTCAGTGAAACAAACAAAAATACTGCTAAAATGTTGATCCAACACACGATCCAGGAATTGAAAAGTTCAACTTAAATTTGACGTATGAACATGGATTAATACCTCTTACTATGCATGTATTTTCTTAGACGACTTCTAGCTCCTGACCTAATATTTAGTCTGTCAATGCCAAATATCATGAACACAGTCTTGTTTCTCTGAAAACCTGCTACAGGAAAGTACAAAAAATAACCGAACAGCAGGAATGAACCATTTTCTCTGGACACATTTGTGGTTTTGACACAAATTCCTAACCACCTGTATGTCTAAAAGAGCATCACATGTTTCTAAATCAATATTTCATGCATGATCACCATGAAAGATGCATGAGCAATTAAAAGTTAATGGATCACATGTAGCAAATGCTGTAATATTACAGCACATCTGGTTCAGGTCAACAAAATGTGTTGTACTATACTGTACTAAACTGCTCATAAATTTCAGCCAAGACTGTCAATGTCAATCACTCGAAATCTTAATATGAGATTATAAGTAATGTATGACTGCATTAATCACATTTTCCAAACAGTGCTGATGTTTCAGAGTTTCATTAATCTTGTGTTTCAGTGTTTATTTTAAAGTTACTCCCTTTAAATTGGGCTCACATTTAAGTGGTCTTTATTACATTTTTAATTTGTTTGTTTGTTTGTCTTCAGGACGTTCATAATGTCACACCTACTTCATGATACATTAAACATTCATGTTTGAGTTCTTGTTCAAATGTTACAGGCTGTTAAATAGGGTTAAGTCTGTCTGTTCTGCCACCTGGTGGTTATTCACTAAAACAAATACTGACCAAAACAGGACGTAACAACAGAAACTACTGTAACATAACTGTGTATTAATGAGCTGTTGGTCAGATATTAGCAGGACATGTTTAGTTTTGTGAGAATATATAATAGTAACCACAGTAAATTATAAAAGTTTCTTATATACCATTCAGAATGCACTAGATGTGTACAGAAGATGTTCTAAAGCTGACTGATCTAAAAATTAAAAATAGTATCAAGTGTCAATATGAGACTATGAAATTATGCTCAGGAATAACTTGAAAGTGTGCGGTTGTATACTGTAAAGCTGTGGAAACCCAGAGTTAGACACGTGTCACACTGAAGAAACAGTGTGGGGAAATTTAGTTTTGTTTTGAATTTAAAGTCAGATGTTCACAGCAGTTTTATTTCCTTCTTTGTGTAACCTCAATAATAATGTTCGAACAAACATTTGTGCTGAAATAGTAGTTTGAATATAATTATTTGAAATGAGACGTAAAGCCTTCTATAATGTCGTTGTGACACATTGGGAACACATCTTCTCGTTAATAAATGCTGTAATAAGCGTCAGTTTTCCTTTTTTGCGCTCAGAGCTCTTACAGTGACTTAAAGTATTCACAGGTCACATGAACTGAACTTGCATGCAAAGTGAAACAGTTCATCTCACACACAATCTGTGTGCAGTCATGCTTATTATGCTGCACAGCAGTGAAAGGGTTATTTTTGTGGCAGTAGAACCTTTGGAAAATTTCCAGTTGAGAGACCACAGTTACTTACTTTGTACAGTAGAGTGACTTAAGATGTGGATCACCTACATTAAAATAGGCAGTGAACAGATCTCAGAGCTCACCATGTACACAATACTCACATTCTTTCTGTGTCTGTGAATTAGATTAGACCATCATCTATAATAATGTAAAGACTTGTGTTGAGTTTTTTCACTGTATTATGATCAGTATTGTGATTTTTGATTGGTTGACCAGAATATTAATAACAAAACTAGAGTCAGCAGCCTGTATATTAACACATTAACTTATCACTCATCTATTCTGTAGAGGGAGTACTTTCATTTTTAAACACACAGTCCTGCCAAAAACACAAAATGATTTTACTTTGAAATCCTCAGAAAACAGAAGAGAACAGGGGAACCAATAAAGTAAAAAAAAAAATCTTTACCCTTTGTGTAATGCATTATTATTATTAGATTGTGTTCCATTTATAATATGCAACCGTATGTGCTGACAGTGTGAATTCAAACAGACCAGGGCAACTTCAAATATTCTTAATATTTAAGGCACAGTAATTGTTGAGAATATTACTGTAATATTCATGTAAGAGCATTATTGGGTCATGTTTTAAAAAGCAAAACTGAATATTTTTGTGTGTCAGAATGAAAGCTCTGGTGGTCGGTGTCTGCACAGACGAAACTATTTGGGGAACCATTTAATCCTCGGGGGAGGCTGACTGGTTGAGGAACAGAAGTGTTCATGACACCGTGTGCTGCTCATTGAGTGCCCCCTGCACGTGTGTGTATGAAAACATAAAGCCCACATAAAGCCCACATGGTGAGGCAGAGCGGCGGGTGTCATAACGTGACCCGAGGCCACAGTCGCTGCAGCAGATCCGGTTTCTCCTCCGCAGAGACATGAGTCACATGGAGGCACAGAGCTGTGGCAGGCAGCAGGCTGTGACTGTCAGCTGGATGCTGCACTCAACATCTGAACCATCGTCATCATTGAACGCAGGTATAATTATTAAATGTGTGTATGTAGACACCAAACTGGACTTAAAATAAAGGGCTTTGAATTCTCGATTTCATATTTGTGAACATAATTTATTTACATCATACAATTTATTCTGTATTATTGGAGGATTACGCGCACTGCAGTATATAAATAAAGATGTTTGTACAAACTTGCATAACTAAAGGGTAAAAAACAAAACAAACAGATTAAGCAGCCAGACCAAAAATCAACAAAAACTGAAAATTATTAATAACCTACGACCTCAGGTCTCACTAAGTCACCGCGGCACACAACCACTTAACCTCATACGATACTCATACACCGGCTGTCGACATCTACACCCACAAACACACACGCGCACACTGTGTTTGATACACAGCGAGCAACAGCCCGACACTCCCAACGCTGTGAATTTGTCAGCTCACATTTAAAAAAAATTGAGGAAAAACATTCAATAGTGAAGTAAAAGATGAAAGTATTAGTGGAGCTAAACCCTTCCAAAAGGCAAAAATTAATACAAGTTTAGGCTACTTGTCATACAACAACACACACACATACACACCACTTTTCTGGAAAAAAAACAAAACAAACTAAATGTGACTTCAGTGGATGGTTTGAAGACCTGAAGAGCAGGAAGTCCATGTCCCTGCCATCCAGATCCCGGGTCACAGCATTCAGCCCAAGATCAACAGAGAGAAAAAGTAAACTGTCAAACTACGTTGTATTTCTAGTGCCTCACACACACAGCAGGAGGGAAGGAATATGAGCCAGCGAGAAAGGGCTGGCGACAAAGTCTCTTCTTCAAAGTCTCTTTTGCAACATGTCGGAGTAGCTGTGTGTATGAGGAGGGGGGGGGGGGCCGGAGTAGACGAGACTCCAGCGGCACAGAGAAGCATTTCGGGTTGATAAAAACTTACCAGGACGCAAAGTCTGACAAGTAAGGAGGGTTAAACTCTGACCGGACAAAAAAAAAAAACCAAACAAAAACAATGATAACATCCATTTTGCTACTCAAGCCAGCAGAGAGCAAGCACGGCTGAGACGGCGCCATCAGCCAACAGCAGTAACAGTCTGTGAGTCCTAACAGGCCCAAATGTGTCCGAGCTCTTTCCAGGCAAAGTTCAAGCGATCTCAGGGGGGTCACAAGACAGACTGGACAGCCATCGACAGCATTTTCAAAGAAGGGCAATAACTTTTTTTTTTTCTTCAGCAATCTCCCTCATTGGCTGATATGGACCCACCCCCACATCCTCACATATGCAATGTTTGTTCAATACATCCCTTCCAAAAGTGTTAAACTCACACAGAAACGAGAATGAAAGCTAAAAATATACGTGAACTTTCATGCACTGGGGAAAAAGTCCTGACTGTGTAACAAACAAGGGGAGAAAAAAAAAACAAAACAACAACAGGTCCTTCAGGAAGAAGGTTGGGCTCAAGTCCTTTTTTTTTAAAGCTGATCGCTCCCAGTATTCAAAGTCAACCTGAGAGTTCTCTTCATATTCTCTGGATCTTGTCAGCGACCACCACGGGGTTCTCTTTGCGAATCTTGTCAGCAGCTTCGGCTTTGTAGTCGTATGGACAGTTATGCTTATCGGAGTAGCGGTGAAGTCCGCAGAACAGATTCCCACAGCGGCAGTCAAAACCTGAAATAGCACAGCAGAGGACAGGTCGAGTCAAGTTAATAACAGGTGCTCGCAACAACAAGACATCCCTAACCGTACATATCCTGGCACATGGAGCACCATCAGAAGTCATCATCATGATCATGTGATCAGTGAGCCGCCTGTTACTTCTAAAATGACTAGTAGAGGGATATATCGATATCTTTTTAGATATTAGAGCTAGCCGATGTCTTTTGTGGGGTTAGGGTTAGGTCAGGGTTAACCACTCATCTTTCTCCTTTTTAGCCTCATTCTTACATTTACTGAAGAAGATTCGGACGGACATTGCTGTTGTTTTTCATCGGTTTATCCGCTACTTGCATTCTGCTGTGTGACAAAATGGCAGCCAAGCAAAAGCTTGCTGTGCGACGGCTCTGCTCTGAACAGATTGTATTGGCATTCGCAGCCAGAAGCATGGCTGCTACCCAGAGCAATCTCATTGTGGAGCCACAGAAAATGTTCCCGTTTGAATGACAGATTTAGTTACACCCTGTAAATTACTAAATCAGCGTGTTTAATCTAAAAGAGGTTAGTTTTATTTGTGTCACTTCTTACCTGTAAGGCCAACCTTTTTGCGGCACATAAAGCAGCGATTCTTCTTGGGCTTTGGGGGCTCTGGGGCTTTGAACTCCTCACTGCCAGCAGTGGAGGGGTGGGAGGCTGAGAATGTGGGCTGACTCAACACTGGAGACACACAAGATGAACACTTCAACTCAGTAAAGTAGCTCTCTCTTAGCAGCTTAGAGATGTCTTTTTTAAAAGCACTTCTCTCTAAACACCCCCTTGTGCATGTAAATCGAGAGGAGATCATTTAGATTTAGATATGAGCAATTTCGATATTATATGTGAAAAGAATTTCTGTTTTTGACCAATCCTATGAGTTTAATTTGTCACATAGGTACTCGATCTTAATTGTTGATGGACCTACCCTCTAAATCCACTGGCGTACATTCCACTGTACTCAATAAAGTGATATCTTTATAACTATCTTGGTATAAGTATAAACTCTGTGATAAATAACACGTCCCTATCAGGTACCCACCTGGCTCTGGGAGCTCTACTTTGCTTGCTGATGCTCCTTTCTCCTCAGAGGAGAGACTCATCTCAGTCATCTGTTGTGTTACAGAAATGGCTGTTGAAATCCCACTGCAAAGGACAAAAAGACTAAATTAATAAGGGGCTTCATATTTCAGGAGAGCAAATGACTTACACAACCATGTTCCGCTAATATCTATCCACCAATAAGACAAGATAAACAAGATACTAGTAAGTAGTTTAAGTGGAGGTGTGTTTATTAGAAGATTCCACATGAATGACTATGTGGTAATTAAAACTTGTGGGTGGAAATAGAATGACGACATGATGTTTAATGTTAAAAGCATTCATGGCAGTTAATTATAAGTACTGAGAAGCTGAGTAAGCATTGTGTACTCAACTTCCCATTTCAGCTCACAATCTTTGTTTGAAGGCAGTAGAATAAACTCTGGTGGATCCCCTCACCTGAGAGCCTCGGAGGCAGCAGCCTCAGCAGAGGCGGCGGCCTCGGCTGCCACCTCTGCAGCAGCGACCGCAGCAGCTGCAGCGTTATTCAGAGTGGCCTCTAACCTCTGGATGGCCGAAGCCTCGGCTGTGGAAGCACTGCTGCTGCCTGAGGGAGGGAAATTTCACTGCATGTTACAGTCAGACACAGGCAGGCTGGGAGTTTTGTCCTACATGGAAACAAAAGAAAAACTGTGACAGGCACAGCAGGTCTTACCCACAGCACTCAAAGTACTGACTCCTCCATTGTTCTGTCTTGACAGGTGCTCCTTGTGGCACACAGAGCACATGCCATTAGTCCTAGGGTTGCCATAGAAACCACAGCCAGTGGGACAGAGCATAGGAACTGGGCTCTGATTGGTTTCCTGGGCCATAGCGACGTCTGCCACCTGGTGAGCTGACCTGCGGGGACAAACAAAAGACACGCTGGAGTGAGGAGTGTTTGTGTGGGTGTGACCAACAAACAGGAACAAATCTGACCTGATAAATTATAAATAGACGAATGACAAACGGAACTCCAGCATGAATTAGCACTGATGGGTGGAGTCACTGTGCACAAAGACAAATCAGGGCTGCTGAACAATCAAGAATTTTCAGTTGGTCAAAAACTATTCAGATGACTCAGTGTCATACCATCAGTGCAGAAGGGAACGGCCAATTAATCGCTTTGGCAACAATTTCACAACATTTGTCACACAAAAATGCCAAACATCCACTGAACCCAGTCTGAACCTCCACTGGGTGTTCAGATTAGAGCAGTCCTGCGTTAAAAACTGATTTAATGTTGTTTTGAGATGAGATATCATCTGGAATCTGAGGTACTGTGACGTAGTTATTCGGCGAAACTCAGCTGCATTACAGCCAAGAGTCACACCAAAAGTCATCAATACCCAAGTGCTGAGTCAGGAGATACTGACATTGCACTGGGGCAAGATTCAAGCAAACAAACGTGTGTAACTCACAGCTCAAAACAATGTTGTTTCAACCCTGGCTGTGGCACCTGCACCCTAACAAACCCACACCACATCTGGCAGCAATTATTAATGAGTTTGGTGACAGCTCATTAACACCATCAGCCATTAACACTCGTGCGACCTGACTTTGACTTGCTTGGCTGCTGAGCTAAACACTGTTAAATGAGAGCAGACTATCGCTTGATCCCCACTGACGGAAGCCTCTTACTCCGGTCAGTCAGCTTCTGATTCCTCGAAGGAGGTGGACCTTGAGTTGAGATTATTTTGTCACAGAGATTTTAGGATTTATTTGGGTAAAGCTCTCTCGGCTGCTGGATTATATTTTCTGTTAAATTAAGTTTCCCTTCATACCCATTTTGTCATACATGGCCACAGACATACAGGGTTTATAATAATAATAATAAAGTGAATAAATACTTCTTGTTTTCTGCCACACTGAATTATGCACGAACTTGCATCAGCCTCATAAGGACATTTGAGGAAGTTGTTGTCACGATATCACTAGAGGGGGGGCTGTTTATAATCACTGGTAAACACGAGGGAACCAAAAACAAGTTCATGTTCCGGTGGATTGCATCAGAGGCCTCCTCTTCTTCCCAAAACGTTCATCACTACACCACTGCAAGCCGCACCATCACGTGTGTGCGTGCAGATTGCAGCACTTCCACGCAGCTCCGGGCTCACATGGACCTGTGTATGGTGACTTCCCTCTTGTCACAGGAGTGCAATGTGACACTGTGATCTCAAAGGAGCGCGCATGTGACACACACACAGACACACTATAAAGAGTTACTTCAATACAGTAAGGACATGAACACATCTATTTATAGACAACCCCAGAGATGGTGTCAAGTCAGTGTTTGTATCCTCATCAGAGCAGGTTTCCCAATCAAAGACACCATCAGCTTTCTAACCATCATGAAGAGAGATGGCTGCCAAACACTATACATTTTGGGCCAGTGTTGGGGGTAGAGGAACAGATTCTGACACGGGTACAAAATTCATCATATCACCTGTAGATCACATGAGTCGATCACGTTTATCACAGAGACAAAAGCCTTAATCACCCACTGTACCCACGATGAAGTCGTATTTAGAGCATGAAAACGTCAAAATCTCAACCAGGCTATCATCCCGAGGCTCAATAACACCGCCTTAAGCTCGATGTGTTCAGTGGAGCTGGTCTGAGCAATCAATATCTTTTTATTCTTGGCTGCAGTCCTCGGTTACTTCCTGACAAACACCGGGCCACAGCAGTGTCACTTCTACAAATCCACTGAGTCATGCTAGCAAGCTAATGGCTGTTACCGGAGGCTTACTTTGAGAAACTATGCTACATGGCTCCGAGAAAGGTGGACATAATCAACTCTGAGCAGAGCTATGAATGGTTTCAGTTAACAAGACACACAAACGAAGCATTATATTTAGTCTAGCTGCTCGTATGCTAACGATAGTTAGCCACAACAACTGTGTGAGCAGACTCTCGTGATCTGGCTAACGTTAGCATGCTAGAAGCTAGCTAAAACAGAAAAGTGTTAGCATTGTTGTTGCCTTTGCTTTGTCTGTTCTTTGTTTTTGTTCCCGGCACAGATGAACCCAATATCTTGACAATAACTTATAACAAAGCGTCGTCACGAGTATTACAACGCGAAATAGGTGTGTGAATTAAAACGGTGAAGTAGACACGTCAAATTATAGTAAAACCTGCATACAGCCAACAAGATACCACACGTAGCTATTCTACAAATGCTAGCAGATTAACGTTAGCGAGTCAAATACAGGTTGTCTTTTTCTAGTTCGTGGACAGGTCGGTGTTGAAAAACGCAAACACGTTAAAGTTAATGTTTTAGATTTAATAGGTAGCTGTTACACAATGTAAAAGTTGTTTTACATTTACAACAGCCTCGTAGTTTGAGAAGTTTTCAGCCACACGTGCTAACCAAATGAAACACTTCTTTAATCCTAGCTCGATAATCCAGTTTTACATCAAACACTTTGAGCTAAAATGTTACCTCACATTGTTTATATTGGCGTTTCACTGTTCACTTCAGAAACTTCACAATCACTTATGCTAACTGGCTACGGTTCAAGTCATTAACTTACCTTCTGTATATGAGAAACGTCGGTTTTTCGAGAAACTTTCTGGATTTACGGAATAACTAAGTTTATCTCGGAGCTAACTAACTAGGGCCGTCTAGGTACGTCGTTGTTGTTTGTGTCTTTCTTTCGTCTTCTCAGGTCTCCACTCCGCCTGGCAGTACCTTCGGCTAATTTCGTTGACGTCCTCTGTCGCTGATTTGTGGTGGCATCTGTTTTGCTTTACGTGGTGCGTTTACGTCCTCTCTCTTTCCGGTGGACGTCACGGAAATTGTGACCCTCTGATTGGAAGGCAGGCGTGGTGGAGTGCAGCCACAAAAGATTTCAGGCTATCACAAAACATCAAACCTGCCTCTTCCACCGAGTAGACAGGCTACAGCTTCAGAGTTCAAAATCAATATTCATGTAATCAGGAAGGGTCGACGCCGACGTACTGTCTGTAGAAAACACGTTTGAGAATATATGTTGCCTTCAAGTGCTCCTCGTAAGCTTCACTTGCCACAGTGCTGTCTGTACGTTGACTGTTCAGCTTTGTTTGCGAGTCCACCCTATCTAACCTTGTTCTTTGTGCGGGGAGCTGTGTCTTACAATGGACAGCTCACTGAAATGAACAGACAGTCCTCAGAGACTATCATACTTGTATTGACTGTTAAAGAGGCCTTGGCTTAGGTCAGAGAGCCTGTCTGAAGTCACATGGCTCCTTTAATACTGAGTAACTTATCTGCTGATTCCAAGTCTGATAGTTATTTTGAACTTCTTTTCTTTTCTTGGTATTATTTGTTTGTTATTTTCCAACAAACCAACAATACCATATACCACAGCTAGATGGGCCTTTATATAAATACACAGAATTCATCAAGAAAATAGATACAAAACACAAACAATGTTACAATGAAAACACACTGGCAATCACTAGTTCTGATTTCAAGACTGATCTATTTTGAGTCCCCTAAACAGAAAAATATAGTTGCATACTTTAACCTATATTAAAATTAGCAGGCTATAGCAGTTTGAAGATATGTTTGAAGGCAGAAGGTTTTGAGAAGATTTTGAGCGTCCTGGTACTGAGAGTGGTGTGTTTTTCTTTTTGGGCCCACTATACCTATGAATGGAAGTTATCAAGCTGCTAGGACTACACATGTGCACGTTCTCTGATAAACTGTGTAGAACAACAGATTACTTGAGTTGAAGAAATGGTCAAATGCACCCATCAAAAAATACTGTGTCATAGCTTGATAGAGAGAAGGAAAGCCACGATGTGTAGCCTATAAAAATGACTGTAAGGCAGTACCCCACACACTGAAGGTCATCAATACGATTGACAAGCTCTTATCTGTTCTTAAAAGAATGCTGACAATGTTCAAATATTTTGTCAACAAGCTCAGATTAACATAGCTCACTATAAATCACATAATGTATACTAAACAAACAAACTATAGACTTGATAAACTGCTGTAAAAATAATAAACTTGGTCTCCATATACTCCATATTTCTCAAAGACATTTCAAATAGAAGATAAGAAAGCCTGTGTATGTGTGTGCTTGTATTTGGGACACTGGTTTGGGATGGGGGGGGGGGGGGCGCTGATAACTGCTGATTAATGCATTTTATCAAACAGCACATGTAAACGCATTATACACTATTTTAATTTTTTTTTCTTCATGAATCCACCTCAGTTCTTTATTATGTTTTTGACCATGTGCACGTGTTCGTTAATTTATTCATTTATGTAAAGAAATAAATAAATAAATACTAAAGTATGAACGCTTACAGCACTAGGAAGGACGTGAGAGGAAACGGAAGTGGATAAAAAAATCTAAACCTCTGGTTGTCTGGGAAACGCATTCGAAGCAGATGCGCTCGACCAATCAGATGCTGGGAGAATTCAGGGCGCAGCGAATCAGCTTGTAGCGTGCGAGGATTTAAACCAAGACGCTGAAACTAAAAACTACACGGCAGCGTTCTCCATTACGACTCTCCTTCATTTTGTTGAAGCAGCGCACATTATCGAAATGGCTCTCCGAGTGACCCGAGTAAGCATTTTAACTTTTCATGTTTTTTGTTTTGTTTCTTGTAGCTCTGACGGCGTTTAGAGAAAATGCGTCTTTATTGAATTTTTATGTTTTTTAAATGCGTACAATGTTAAATGCGCTCGTGCGTCGCTGTGGGGTGTGCTCTCGTGCAACAGTTCCATAATAGGAACGCGACTAAAGAGACTCAGACACTTGAAAAACTAATAACATGCAGTATTTTGTTACGATAAATCCTTATTTTTCTACAGAACCGCTTGGCCTCTACCAGGACTGACCTCGGCGGAAAGGCCTGCTCGGTGACCGGGCCTTCACTGAAGCCTCGAGCGGCTCTTGGCGAAATCGGAAACATCGCAGTTAACAAAGACGTACAGAAGAAGGTAAATGTGACCTGCTTATAAATCCTTTTCAAACGAATATTTAAGCTAACAATGTAAATACAGCAACTGTAAATTCAAAATTCTTTACATTTATTCTGAATTGTAGAAATGTCTCCAACATCCATATGCAAAACTATTAGAAGCTGAATTCATTTAATGCTGCAGACGTTAACAACTCTGGGAATGTGCCAATAAGTTACCTCTTGATGCACTCTTCAATGAAAGGTGCATCTACTGATTAATTTTTCAATTGTTGGCCTCTAGAGGAAATGTTTAACTTGTTCAGATTTGGGGTCATGTCTTCTAAATGGTGCTTTTAGTCCCTGATCCAATACATCAACACATTTAGCAAGGCAGAAATGGAAGTTTCACCTGTATTTCAAACTGACTGCTGGAACTGTCTTATCTTGACTGATCATCTTTCATTCAGAATGTGAAGACAGAGGCCACCAAGAAGACCAAAGTCACCACCACTAAAGTTGAAAAGGCAGTGGTTGAACAACCAAAACCAAAAAATGTTGTTCCTGTTGAACCTGAGCCCAAGGTGCAGGTGAGGCTATCTGACTGTAAAGGGACAAATGGCGGCTGGGTGTGGTGCTTGTTTGTTCTTTATACTGATGTTGGGATTTCTACTGTTCTAGGTTCTGCCTGAACCAGCGTCCCCCACTCCAATGGAGACTTCAGGATGTGAGCCTGCTGACCTCTGTCAGGCATTTTCTGACGTCATTCTTCACACCGCTATCAGGGATGTGGATGCAGATGACTACGACAACCCCATGCTCTGCAGTGAATATGTGAAGGACATCTACAAATATCTCCGACAGCTTGAGGCAAGCAAACTTCAAACGTTCCCCTGTCTACATACTGTGTGTACCCCCACCACTGTGCTCTGGTTTTAACCCAGTTTCTGGTCTCTTCAGGTTGAGCAGAATGTCAGGCCTACTTATCTGCAGGGTCAGGAGATCACTGGTAACATGCGGGCCATTCTCATTGACTGGCTTGTGCAGGTGAACCTAAAGTTCCGCCTTCTGCAGGAGACTATGTACATGACTGTGGGAATCATTGACCGCTTTCTTCAGGTGGGTATCAAACTTGAGCCTGTTTTACTTCTGTTCCAGCCTTCTGACATGTTGCATGCCACTCCAGTTTCTAAAATCATCTGCTTGTGCCTCCTTCAGGACCACCCAGTCCCCAAGAAGCAACTGCAGCTGGTCGGTGTGACTGCCATGTTCCTTGCCTCCAAATACGAGGAGATGTATCCCCCTGAGATCTCGGACTTTGCCTACGTGACAGACAGGGCCTACACCACCGCCCAGATCAGAGACATGGAGATGACAATCCTCAGAGTGCTGAAGTTCCAACTAGGCCGCCCTCTTCCCCTGCAGTTCCTCAGAAGGGCTTCAAAGATCTACGAGGTTTGTAGTGAGGTCTTAATCCAACAGAAATTGCCATCAGCAACTGCTTTTATCAACCACCACTAATGTCTGCTCCTGTCATATCAGGTCACTGCTGAGCAACACACTCTGGCAAAATACCTCCTGGAGCTCACCATGGTTGATTATGAGATGGTTCACTTCCCACCTTCCATGCTGGCAAGTGCTTCTTTGGCTCTTACCCTCCAGATCTTGGATGCTGGTGAATGGGTGAGTGTGGCTTCATAACTCTCCTCCATATCAGACCTGGAACAACTGACTTAGTTTAGGCTACATGGAAATGTAACATTGGCAAAATTATGTCTTTGCATAAAGACCCTTAACACTACTTAAAATTTGAGCAGAAGTCATACAAAGTGTATGACATGTCCAAATAATCCCAAAGATCTCCAGTGTTTCTGTATTGTAGGGTTATCACTTTAACTGTTTAGTGTATTGACTATTTCAGCCAGATTTGTTAAAGATGGGATTGATATAGATTATACTGTGCTATCGAACAGGAAATGCTCAGATGAAGCTCTTAACCTCTCTAACTGTTCTCAAATGTCTCTTCAGGATGTGACACTGCAGCACTACATGGACTACACAGCAGAGAGTTTGATTCCTGTGATGGCACACATTGCCAAGAATGTTGTGAAAGTAAACGAGGGACTGACCAAACACATGGTAAGTAGTGAAACGTGTGTGTTCTCTGAACTTGCAGACAAACTGAATCGCCTTGGGCTTGATTGGCTCTGTCCTGATACTTCTAACTCAACCTTTGTTTTCTTGCAGGCCATTAAAGGCAAGTATTCTACTTCAAAGCAGATGAGGATTGCCACCCTTTCACAGCTCAAGTCTTCAGTGGTGAAGGATCTTGCAAAGAATGTCACCCAGTGACATGACTAAATGTTTGGCACCATGTGCTGATTTGTACAGTTGTAACTTAAACTTTTTTTTAACGTGACTGAAGGATCAGCACGCAAGGACCATGTCAGTGGTTTGCATGTTTAACCAGCTGAAATTGTTTACCTTTACTGACCATTTCCAAAGCATGCTACAAGTTTAATTTCTCATGGTGTTATTCCATCAAATGCCACAAAATATAGCAGTTAAAGATTGAGTTGCTCCAGTGACAAACTGTCACCTTATCAGACTCATTTACTGATGAGATTCAGTCTATCAGACTAATACAACCTAGTTCACCATTTTCACTGTCTGCTTACTACATTGTTTATGCACTAGCTCTGTTAGCTGACTGAATTCTGGACTATCACTTAACACAAGATTTGAATATTCAGCACACTGACATGACATCAAGCTTTATGGAACTGCAAACGTTAAACCTGTAGCATGCTTTAACATGGTCAGCCTTGTAAAGGGGTCTAGTGGAAAGGAGTCACCAACCCTTTTTTAAATGGGATTTTCTTAATGTGTGTGTGTGTGTGTAAAATGTACAGCAATACTTTTAAACGATTTTACATTAATTGTCTTGTTCTTAAAGCGTCTATTAAATGGTTCAGACCAGAAATTTCATCTTGTCATTACTCTTTGATCACCACTAGAGGTTGCTGTAAGACTACACTTGCATCTGAGTTTTCAGTTCTCTGTAGTGTCAGCTTGAGCATATCTGACGTGAGGTTACCTGAGAGTTCAGGTTAATGCTATTTCAAAGTTTCTTCTAAGCATTGGGGTTTTTACACTTGCTATTGTCAGGGCTATTTAAAGTGCCCAGTGATCTGCTTTTTTTTTCTTTCTTTTTTTTCTTTTATAAAGAAAGCAGCCTTCTTGCTCAACTGGTCATTTCCCCTGGATATGTATCATTTAATGGCTCTCTATGCCCCACAGTCAAAGTGCTATTGTAATTGTCCAGACAGATCTGTCAGGTTGATAGAAACAAAGCTGCAGCACAAATGGCAAATGTTCATTTGTGACTATAGTTTGCAAGAGTTTATTTTTCAACTGCAAATGTCCCACTTGAGTTCAGAGATGCTAATGCTATCAGCCTAAAAACATGCTGTTCAGTGGGCAATAAAGATCCACCAGTTAATGGACCCTTTTCACAGATCCTCAGGTGTTACCATTTTTCTAAAGCAGGGAGCCAGCATGTGCAATACCAGGGCCCTTGATCTGAAGCAGCTGAATGTATTTCAGCCATATAAACACCTGTGCTTTTCCTATTGTGACACGCCAAAATGACTTCCATGAAAAGGCCTACAAGAAGAAAGCTTTACTGTAACACTGGAGCTGTGGGATCTTTACTTTTATAGGTGGCTTAGGAAAAATATTCATTTTTTGAGTTTTTCTAAATTTATATACTGGAAAATGAAATGTCATCCACAGCGAGCTTCAATTCCATGTTGTGACACTTGTCAATATTAAAATACTTGTAAGACGTAGATCTCATGTGAACTACAGATGCAAAAGCTCACAACTCCAATTACATCACATCAAGCCACAAGTATTTAAAGCTAATGGACAGGGCAGAGTGGGAGCTATCATCAATTTAACCCATTCACAGCTGAGACCCTGAAGGAACCGGGCCCCCCCCCATCCATCCTCCCATCCCCAGGGGGCTGCCAGGGGAGTTTTGTACAAGACCACCTGGCATCTGCATGACGTGAGGCACTGCGTACATCATCGGGAGCATAAGGCCATTGCTCCTAAAGGTCTGCTGGATAACAGCTTGAACACATCTGTTACACTATAGACCAGAAATCATCTGCTGCTAAAAGGGGAAAAACATTATTTGGCACTCTGGGAGTTTGGGTTTATTGTAGTTCATGCACGTAGTTCATACAGTGAAATATGAGGAGTAAGTTCCACATTAAAAATCAGCGGCACTTTCACTGTCTTGTGAGGTAGAAACACGGCCAAAGCGTGCTTTGATAGTTTACTCATATAATGCATATTTGTTCAACACAACACTGATCTAAGGCTCTAAGCGTGTGCATCTGTCACCTGACATAATGACATACATGCAGTAATGCTGACACCTTAAGAGCACATCCCTTTTATCCGTCCAACCCCGAGCCTTCTGTTGTTTTCCACAGAGACACATGATAATTAGTCTCAGTTATCCTGCAAAGCTGGGCTTTTAAGCCCACAGATCATACTGAGAATTCATACTTGGAGGCTGAGGTCATGACTGGGCAGCCATATCAGTTTACAAGACAGATTCCTCCTGTGCGGGGCTCCAAACCATACACTTGCAGCTGCCTGGAACACTATTTGGCCTTTCTGACAAAGATTTAGCTGTGTGACATTTATTATGATGGAAAATTGAACATAGTGGCTGTGTAGTTTAAGACAACTCAGCAACCTTAAAATAAAAAACCTAGTAACCGTAGAAAGCTTAAAGGGTCAATTAATTCAAATTACATGAAAAACATATTTCATCACTCAACCCTTGTGGTATCTAGCCATCCTAATAGTTTTGGTTTTATGTGAGAGGTTAACAAATGGCCTCTGAGATTTCTGCCTCTGCTCCAAGATAATATTTTGTGGTGCTCAAAACATTAACAAATGTCACCAGAAAGATTTCACAGAAATGTGTCAGCATATTACTGTGCCAACAATTAATGAACAGCAATAGAATTGCAAAGACTTTTCTTCTGTTATGAGAATAACCAAGTGAAGAACCTACATGGTGTAACTCAATTTGCTTGGATCTTTTTTGGTTTTCTGTTGGCAAATGTCGTGGATAGTATTTGGTACCTGGTACTTTTTTTTAGTATCACTTCTGTTGAGGTTCCAAGCAAGCTGACATAAAGGTGGAGTGAAAAAAACTACAGACTTGTCACTAGAATAATTAATTGTATGACATGAACCAGAATCGTCTCGTCATATGAGCACTGATGTAGGATTTCACAAACTCTTTCAGCAGTCTCTTGTCTTGGTGTCTTCAGCCTTTTCTGAAACAAGGTTTGTCGCCTTGCTGTGACAAACACCATCCCTTTCATATCCTCCATTGTTCCTGTGTTTGTGTCACGTTAAAGATGTAATGACAGTTTCATGTGGCAACATTATGATGATCAGCTAAGAATCCTGCTTACAATGAGGTATGATGAACTATCTGCAGTGGAAAACAAAATCGAGGTGGTGGTACCAAAAGTGAGTTAAGATGAGCCGAACCATACCATGCAGTAGAAATGAGGCTTTGGATTCACTCCAGTGTTAGACATAATCTGTTCACTTCAACGTTTGTCATTTGTTGTAAAAGATTCTTTCGTACATTTACTGAACACATCTAAGAGCCACTAGCATAGCAGTGGACCCCTTTAATCCGTCTCTTCCAACTTAAGTCAGCTAACTCACTGGGGTGCTGAGCAGTGTAACATTCCAGGAACATGGTCCCGATTTCTCTGAATAATCCACAGACCCCCTGTGAACAATTTCATAGCTGTCAAGTCATTTTTGCTCAGAGGTCCACTTATTAGCATTTGTGAGCTTTCAAACACATCTTTCAGTCTTCTGCAGTGAATGGAACAGGCTCAGGTGTCATCACCTAACCTGCATGTTGGTCCTGTGATAACAGGTGGTCGTACTATACAGGAGGAGATGATTCTGTTCAAGGATGGTCTCTGGTGTCAGATGTATCCTCTTGATCCTTCTCTGGTCCGCTGACTTCTGGTCAGAGACATTCTCAGTTAATGCGGTGATTGGTTTTGGTCTGCCTCCAATGTCCAATCAGCTCATTCACTTTTCACAGGGACTACTCCTTTGGTTGTTCCAATAAAAACGGTTTTATGGTTTGTGGATAATCCAGACTTATTGCAACATTGTTTCAGTGATCTTTAATGGAGTTGCATTCACCTCCATCGCATTTGTTGCAGTATCATATCTCAAAACCATGCATGCAAATAATACCAAAACTATCTGCATGGTTAGTTCCCACTCAAACTGAAGAAATGATGGTTGAACCGACCACTTAAACGATACTGTACAATCACACAAATCACACAGACTTGATGGCCTTACAAGAACCCCAGTGACATTTAACACACATTCTGTGACAAACAATTTGAGAACGTTGATGCCTTCATGTACATTTCGGTGTCCTTAAAGCCCAAATGCTTCTGTCCTTTTCCATGTTTATTCAAGCTCTCCACATTAAATGAATTTGCGAGTCAGCACTGAGGTCCAGAGAAAGAATGCAAAGCTTGGCTTCAGACCTCTCACTATTTCAGCAATACAGATCTCACCCACAAGCGGATCGTCCAAGACCAGAGTCAAAAGTTTGGAACTCCTTCCCAGTCTAAACATCATCCAGGATGGCCAGAGATTTAACAAGTGCACCCTTCAAAATGAGTCAATGCCCATTCTCACCTCCAGTCCTCCCAAGTCTGCGTGCCTCAATTCAATATGACAAAGTCAAACAAACAGCCGGCCCGTGGCAGCACTGTTAGGGTTTCTGTGGGGTGCTAATAGGTTGGCAGCTGGCAAGCAGAATGAGGCCTCTGGGTTTGAGAGTGGAGTGAAGCACAAATAAACATAGAGGCATTCATTTTCACAATTTATAGATTTTCAAATAAAAATCATGTGCTTCCTGAACTTTACTGACCTTGGACGCTCCAGTGTCACATGAAGGAAAGAAAGGCTCCCATTGTGGCCTGAACAGTGCAGCGTTTGAGCCAGGTGTGAATAGGATTTTCTCCAGACCACCTCCTTAACCTCTCCATGTACGGTTTGTATGGTGAGCAGGAAGTCATCTTCCCCTCACAATCAAGGCTACACTCTCTTGTTTGTTTTCTCGTCACAGAGAGGATAGCGCCGTCTTTTCTGTCCAAAGTCACTGCATTGTGAGAGTGCTATGGATGGGGAGTGGAAAGCTTTTACATTTTCATGCTCATGTCAAGGTCCTTATCAGCAACAGTCATTTTTCTGAGCACTTCTTGTGCCATGTTGGCTTAAATGTTGAGCAGAAGCAAAGTTCATTCTTGATCCTTGAAAACAGCAGTTCAAAATAATCTTAAATTTAGTGATAACGTCCATTTAGTAGCTGTTCTGGAGCTTTCCATCATATCACTTGAGCATCAGCAAATCTAAGCCAACACGGACGAGTGTAAACATCTATAATGCCAGGACAACGAGTGGGCAAAGAAAAGCAAATGAGAAAAGAAGACAAGAATAAGAAAGAAAAGTTACAGGATTGCTTCATGTAACCTTTAACACATTCTCTCTTATACGTCCTATAACAATCATTTATTTACTACTGTACTTATAATAAACTTCAGCCTGGATGCAGAAACATACAAATTAAGTCAAGCTATATATAAAAAAAGCCACTGTAATAATCCAAACTTTTATTACATGCATGCTTTGGCAAGACATGTTGTTTTGGGGAGACAAAAAGAAGTTATTATCTTGTTTCAGCTCTCAGAGGTTATTTTTGGCCCCCGAGCAGCTCCACTGGACCAGTTCAGAGTACAGTGTGGTTGCAGGGACGCGACGACTGTTGGTTATTCACTTCCCCAAATGATATTTTTCCACTGGCCCTCACTACACATATTCTGGGGATTAATAGATTTGGTCCAACAATTTTAGGGTGCCAGTAGACTTTCTCACAGTAAGAAACCAGCCAATGACATGCTTAAAAAGGCAGGAGTAGTTTGTTGCTGGTTGGTATTTAAGTATGGAACAACCACAAAGCTAGATATGAGTTACTGAGGTCACATTCATATTCAAAAGGGATGGAATCAGGTTCTTAGTGTAACTCAATTTTAATGTGATGAGGACATTTTCTGCAGGCTGGTTAGAGTCAGAGAAACCAATCAGAGCTTTGTAGGGATTAAGAAGAGTGTTTATTGATGTCCACATTCGAATAAAATACACATAGTCAACTATGTACTTACACTTTATACGGTAAACAATAAAATTACAACATTAACACTGCATCAAACAAAAAGTCAATAAACTCTACATATACAAAACGTAAAAAAATTAGAACTATCTAAATGAATTATCAGGCAGAACAAAACAACAATAATGATCTCAGTTCTTCTAATCATCAATGCAGCAGAAATTCAAAGGAATCCTATTTTACTAATTTATTTTCCAGCAGCAGGCCTGTCCTCAAGAACCTCTTTAGCTGCTTCTTTTTGTAGATTTTTGAACCATAAAGCAGTGAGATACGGCTCTATCCATTTCTATGTTTTTTTCATAGCATTGTTTGGATTGGTTAGTGTGATATGACCCCTCCTCATCCGCCTGTTCCAATAATAATAATAATAATTATAATATTTTTTGGATACAAACAATATGGTTGTTTCAAAACTCTTATATTTCTTAACAAACTTAATAAACTGCATGAACCTATCCTCAATCTTCAGCCAAGAGGACATGTTTATTTGTTGGATCGATGCAAGTGTTCGCATATGCCCCAACTAACCAAACATGGATCATCACGCCTTCCTCTGACGCACCACCAATTCAACGAACTCTTGTGCATAAAAAGATTCTCTCCACACCAGAGATTGGTCAGATCTTTTTGATCCCTCGGGTGATAGAACTCTGTCTCTGTCCAGCTGAATAGTATGATGTGACTCTGTTTGATGGCTTGTATTGGTAGATTTGTATATTCATTATAATCTTTATAATCTTTTATCATTGTATTAAAAATACTTAAAAAACAAGCCAGTTTTGAATACTCTTTATTTCGCACTCAGGAATCCTTAAAATTCCTCCACAATGTTCACATTACATCATGACAACTAAAGGACCAATTGTTTTGTATTTATCAAATTGTTCCCTGTATTTTGATCTAACATCAAGATAATGTGTGTAATGTGCAACCTAATGAGCACTAAAGGGCTATTAAGTTAATGTTGTCACGTACCGTAACTATCAGAGGTTATATCACACTGTTTTACTTAGGGAACTGGGCCAGTGTTTGTGTTTTGATTTACGAGATCAGTAATAATGAGAATAAGACTGCCTGTGAATGGAGTTTTGTTAGTACATTATTCCTTTCTGTGATGACAAGAGCTATAGTCTGGTTTATGAGCCATGTAATGCAGCACTGTAGTTTTTAAGTGTTGCTTTGTTGATTTTGAATTTACATCTTTGAACATTGGTGTCATAAACTCCTGAAAAAAATCATTCCTACACAGAAAAACAAAAATGACCTCAATGGATGTTTTTTTCCACATAAAGTGTTAGCATCTTTTTTTCCCTTTAATTTTAAAGTAATATAAGTACCCCGCATGGCTGCTTCTCAGAGATAGAGGTATCTACATTATGTTGTAATCTGACCTGTTTGGTGAGTTAGGCTGCCTGGCAAACATCACCTCTGAGCTGTGATAAATCCTCAGTGTGCTGGGAGGAGGGGAGCGGATACACTGCTCCTGCTGACACATTGTAAATCAACCTCTGGGGTCACTTGGCCATCTCTTTTGTTGTCTGCATGCGACACAGAAACTGACAGAGACCCTCCGCCTCTAGACCTTGGCACCTCCACTGTTTCTTATGCAAACCTATCCTGCCTGAATCCATGGGTGCACTTCTGTGCATGCTAAAAATCATTACTCATCATTTTCACATTTTTTTTATTTCATTCATAAGCTCATAGAATTTCACCATTTGAGGATTTCTAATGCAGAAATGTACCCCCTGTCAGCTAGGAAACTTCTTAGAACTGAACAGATGCATTTTTGGGCCTACTCAGGATTTTAAACAAAACTCTTTAAACCCGCCTGAATTTATGACACTCCAAAATTGGTATAACACTCCACCAACTTTGTCTTTTTTTGTGATGCCACAGTTTGTAAGTTATTAGATGCTGTAGCATAAATGACGAATGTAGCCAAATTATCTCGAGTGTGTGCATCGCACAGGCATCCATTTATCACAAAGTCCCTATTGATCTTTCAACAAGACTAAGAGTCTACAGCCAGTACTGTGAGGCTGTACTTATGCACAGCAGTACTTTAAGATAAATTCTAACATCAGCATGCAAACAACATCAACATGTTGACTCTTAAAAAGCTGGGATACTATAAAATAGAAATATACACACAGTACATCAAATTGAGGATGAGAGTATTTAAAAAAAAAAATGATTATGGTGCTTGATGAGACGTTAAAGCAACATTGCATAACTTTGCGTAACTACCATAAAATAACAGGTTTTAAATCATTTCATGTTTTATGGAGAAAATGTTTTCTGGTTTTCCCTCTGATGTCCTCCGGCTGCTCTGCTCTCTTTGTGTTTCCTGATGGACAGTAAAGTATGCTAACTACAGCTGCTGTTAGCTAATGTTAACTCAGTTTGTTAGCCCCGACTGTGAGGTCAGAGCACAGGGGGAGTGTTAGTGTTTGTACCACAGTGTTTTTGGTTTTTAGGCCCGGGTGCAAAGGCTGACGGGGAGTGAAACTGAAACCTGTGTCGTGCCAGAATTGTAGCTGGGCAAGCGGGCAATGTAACCGGGCTCAACAGCCATAATGGGCTGGCTATGGCTATGGACATAATGACAGAGGCAAAAAGACTGAAGGGCACATTGACGGCTATAGCTGAGAAGAGAAAAAGAGAATGTGAATGAGAAAGAGGCTCAAAGAGGACAAGAGTAAATCTGGGACTGACTTTCAGTCGTTGGTGAGAACTTCAGACAGATGCCGAGTTGGGCTTCTTGCTGTTGGACTAGTAATATTAGTTGGCTGCTATGTCTTGTGTTGCATGTTGTTGCATTTGATTGATGTTTGGCTGTTAGCAAAATTGTCAACTCATTAGTTTTTGATCATAAGCAATGTAATCATAATAAATACACATGAATGCAATGTTGCTTTGAGGGATCACTGAAGTTACTACATTTCATCCTGAAGAAAACACGAAACATCCAGTAGAAGTCAACCTGATGGTGGTGCTATAAGTCAGAGGATCACTAAGGTCAGTGGGATTTATCCTCTGGGGACCATAAATGTTATGATGTCACAATTTCATGGCAATATATCCAATAGTTAGAGATATTTCAACCTGGAGCAAGCTACTACCTGATAGTGTGGCTAAAAACGCAGAAGAATTTGACAACATATAATTTTTTTCCTCAATTTGTCTGATAAAAAAACAAATGAAGATGTATACATTTACTAATACACATTTTCTTACACTATTAGATGCTCATTTTTTTCTTGTGTTGTACAAAATGCAGCAGCACAAAATGTTTTTGCATAATCATATCCTGTAGAAGAAAAAGGGAAAGCTGTATCCACATAATTCATATTAACGATGTTATTAAATGGAAAAATAAACTTCTTCTCAGGAGAACTGGCAACTGGAAATATTTTTAATAAATGTATATTACACAAATATCCACTATAACACGTCTGACTGTCACCAAATTAAATCTATCAGTGCAGACAGTCTAATTTTTGTGTTGCTTATTTCAAACAATGTTGACTACAGTGTGCTCTCTGTGTACAGTGCTGAGTAAGCACTTTGGTAAATTAAAATGGAGTCATTTTTTCCTTCAGCTTTCACCTCATGAAGGTGAGCTCCTCCTCTGAGTGAATATTTCCAGGTCTCTCATCTTACTCAAGAAGCCTTGAATAATTACGCCATTTGTCACGTCACTCTCGTCTCCAAAACGACACTGAATTTACTTGATTATAGAGCTCTTTGCTTGTTAAATTTGGCCACCTCAATCTGTGAGAGTCTCTTTGCCTTGCCGTGGGGAAATCATGTTTCTGATTGTTACAGATGCCTCCTCACTCAACGTCAAGAAATGAATAAATGAATGAAATTGCTCCAATTATTCAGACAGTCAACATCTGCTCGTCATTTTGCAAGAATTAGGGATAAACCAATTTTCCTCAAAGTGTAATTATGTGAGGTTACTTTTTTGTCGTTCTCATGAGTGTTTTCTGGTAGTTTGGTCCATCATCTCACACACACAACAATCTCCAGGGACTCAACAGCGAACAGAAGCACAGTTATTGATTATATTAGTCAATAAAGGCTAGTTTCCTCCCTGACTATTATACTAATGCACTTAGGGTGAATGTCCCGGCTAGCTTTGCAGGCCAGGTTATAAAGTGCACCAGAGCTCCTAAATTATTCACAAGGCCCTTCACCAGCTCCGGGCCTCCATTAGAGACAGAAGGGAAAGAGGGGGAGAGGTGGGTGACGATGATGTCACCCGGCCCCATGGAGCCAGACAAGGGCACCTGGGACTGGATGATGGAGTCAGCTGTGGTGGACCACAGATCTGCCGGAAGAGTCTGTCTGAGGAGATGAGCGCTCTACCTCCACAGGTCACTTCACCAGCAGACCCTGCTGGTCAAGAGGGAACACTGTGAATACTCTGTGTATGTGTGTGAATACAAGATTATGTAACCATGGTTTATAATGACTGATGCCTGCTGAGGGAGAATAGAAGTATGGTACCTGAAAACTGAAAAGTGAAGAGCCATATTAGACAAGAAAAAGAGGCCCCAATTCAATGCTATATATACTAAAGCTATAAAAGTAGAGATGGCTGATGAATTAAAGGAAAAACTTTCGTGAGGTGTTTTTCTGCCACAAGCCTCCAGCAACAACAGCTCAGTGATCCTTCTCATAGGTTCTACAAGTCCCTGAACTCTAATGAAGGACCAACTCTTCCAAAATATTCCATCATTTAGTGTTTTAGTGGTGGAGAGTGTTGTCTTGCACCCTGATAGGTGTTCAGCCACCTAAAAGACCCCTAAAATCTCCTCACTGTACACTACAAACTCCTGGAAAATACCTAGAACCTCCTAATTGGCCACTACACTACCTAACGATTTCACTGAACTCCCTCAGTGATCACTAGCTCCTCCTGTTGGACCACTGGAACCAGAAAAGTACGCACCCAATCTCCTGAATGACCGCTGAAATGTCCTAAATGACAACAAGGACCACCTTAAAGGGTAATAGAACCTCATCAGTGACCACAAGAACCTCCCAAAGAACCACTAGAAACACCAAAAAGATCAGAATCTATATTCAAGACTGCTAGAAACTACTCAGCGACCACTAGAACCCCATAAATGACCACCCAACGGACCACTAGAACCCCTTCCTTTTTAAAAACAGCATTTCTTGATTATGTTGGCCAGGGACAGAGGCAGGAGGGGAGGTCAAACCGGCAGTGTGGTCATGTGCTGTAAGCATTCAGCTACCAAGGCAAGAAGTAATTTGAGAGAGAGTCATTTGGTGTGCTTGCTTTTGTTTGCTTTTTATGTGCAGTATTAGCTGGCTAGTAGTATGTTAACGACAGCTTTATGTGTTATAGAACAAAGGCATATAGATAGTGAAATGAGAAGATACCACACTCATGTAAACGCAATAACTACAAAGCTGCAGCCTGGATCTGGTAAGCTAGCTTAGTATAAAGACTGAAGGCGGGCCTAGCTCCGTCTGAAGTTGAAAACATGCCAATCATCACCTCTAAAACTTGCTAATTAAGCATGTTGCATTCAGTCTGTATATGTAAACATACAGAAATGTTAACATGACATCTCATCTCTTGGAAAGAAAGTGTATAAATGTTATAAAGTGTAAGAAAGCATAATATTGACCTATTGCTTTAAAGGTTTATAAGATGGACACATGGCTCTATGCCATAAACTTGTATATATGCACACCTCACCACATAAATCAGTCAATGAATCAGTCTAATTGTTCTTCCTGAAAATTTTTTAAATGATGGATAAATGATTTAAAGGATGGACTGCTGACAAAGATTGTGAAGATTACACGCTATCCTCCTCACAACTGGTAGTTTTCACCAGTGTGATACAGCCAGACTGCCAAGAAGAGTCTAATGGAAATTCAGATTGAAGTGGTCCACAGTAAAAATGCAACCATTACTTATGTGTATCTCTGGCTGACAGGCTTCTGAATATCAACTCCACTGTGTGAAGCAGGGTGAAGTGGAGGAAAGCCTGATTGAACCGACCCAACGAAGCGTCCTTCTGTTGTACACAAGCAGCACACACAGTTATTAGCTTGCCTCTTCTGGAATATGACAGCTTACTATCATGTTCCAATTACTTGAACAGACGTGTTACTGTTTTTATAACTCCTCCACCTCCATATATACAGCTTCAAATGTATTCCCACTGTACTATTTATTACATTATGAACTCAGGGAACCCTTGTGAAAGACTATCAAAATAAAAAAAAAACGAATTTCAATTTAACTTGGGCAATAACGTCCAAATAGAGGCAATATCCTGCCACTAATCGAAATTTAAAAGCACATGAAATAAGCCATGTGTGTTTTCAGCGTAGTGTGACGTATTTCTGTTCTCCCGCTGGTCTGCTTCTGTCTCATTTCTGGGAAGCTCAGCTCGTAGAATACAAAGCAAAAACACTAAAACGCAGTGGAAAATCAACACAGTCAGCAACAAAGGCAAGAGAAAAGAAAGTAACCTCGTTGCCAAGACTCATCTTTCTTTCTCTCTCTCTCTATGTGTCTCATGCCCTCTGGGGCAAAGGGCTTTTTAAAGCCTGGAAAGGTCATCAAAGCACTGACACGTGCTAACTAGTGTCCAGGGGCCTCTGACTGTGGGGAGATTGATCAGAGAGTGAGACCCCTGGTGGTCAGAGGTTGCTGAGTATGGAGGCAAGCATCACAAATTTAAAATCTGTGTGGCGGTGGTACTTAATTAAAAATATCAGGAGCTCTGGCTGCCAGAGTGAAAAAGCAAATTTTACAAAGTAAAATGACGCAAGCTTAAAGTCATGACTGATTCCAGTCCAGATTACAAATTTCAACAAGTCATGAGTTTCATATAGCATCAGTACTCGTCATGTGGTCACCTCATTGTGACCACATGACGTCACCTCAGTGGTGGGCACAGAGCTGGACTCTCTGGTGACAGTGACAGAGAGGAGAACCCTGGACAAACTGCTGTCCATACTGGACAACGCTCACCACCCTCTGCACAACACCTTCATCAGGCAGAGGAGTGTGTTCAGTGGCAGACTGCTGTCTCAATCCTGCTCCACCAACAGACTCAATAACTCTTTCGTTCTCCTGGCCATCAGACTGTACAACAGCTCGCAGTGATGGCAGGAGGCACAATAGACAATGGACAATGTATGTTACTGCTACTGGATGCTTGAATTTCCTTCGGGATCAATAAAGTATCTGAAAGAAGAGTCTACAGTACTCACAGTACAGCTAAGGCTAATGGGAATGTCATTCATTTTGCATGTATTTGGTCTCAAACCAAAGTACTGGACAATGATGGTTGTGCTAGATGAAAAGCCAGGGGTCACTAAAGTCACTAAAGCAGAGGTTCTCAATCTCTTTTCAGCCGTAGACCCCCTTACAAGATAGAGAATATAGGGGGGACCCCATCATGTCATCACATCTTTTGGGGTTTTACTTGGAATTTAACATAGACATGTCACAGATTTGTTAGATTCGAATGTAATTTTCAAAATATTTTAGATTTAAATATTAAAATATTTGTTAACCTATGAAGCCTTTATAGAAAAAAATCTTTTGACATTATTTTTCATGATAACTAAAAATGAATGAAGATGAACATTTTTCACACTGGACCCCCATTTGAGAAGCACTGCACTAAATTTCATGACAAACCATTCGTTGTCAAATATTTCAGCCTTGACTAACGTGGTGGAGAGATTAACGCCCTGACCAACACACACAAAAACACAAATCTTCTTGAATCTTAAACCTCTTGAATGTCCAGCCTTATGGCTTGTGCTGGACATGCAACCACGATATCACTTTATAAAGAAGCATGGATAAATAAAAATAAAGGATTTCTCTGGTGTACTATAAAATGTCATGAATGCATTACTGTCAGCCTTGACACTTGAACATTTTTTCTAAGCTAAATGAATACATGGCCTCAACAACAGGTCAACTCATCACTGTTTAGGACGTTGTGACATTATGTTCATCTGTCTCCAGCTCTCTAAAACCATTGACAATTTTATCTGATGCTGTGAGTGTCTGATGACGAACAACTAGTCAGGCTCAAACATGTAGAGCTGTTACACTGATAATTTAAACTGACTGAGAGGAATTTAATTAGCACTGGACATCGGAGAGCCCTTTGGCGCCAGATGCCATGTTAACTGGTTGACTAAACTATTAGACGGATGGTATTAGGACACAAAGAATTGAGACGGACCAAATTAGATTTCAATATCAGATTTCACTCACATGGACACAGTCATTGTCACTGCGCTTAATGCAATAAATGTTGAGATTTAATACAATGTTTATGGGCACAGACAGGTGGTAGGGCAGATGTTCACTTTCTAGAAAAAATGATTTCTGTCAATAAAGTATAAATCATTGCAAAATATGAATGCTAGTATATTCTCTTGAAAAACTTGCTATGAGTCATTTCTTTTAGGTTATCTATGTTGTATAAATATATTTCATTATGTCCTCTGAAAAAAAAAGACTATTAAAAAATATACCATAAATAAAGAGCGAAGTATTGATAAGGATGCTATAATATTTTTGTATCTGACAAATACATGCATGTGCGTGAGGTTGTGTCTGTATTTACACAGTACGTGTGACTGTATTTGATATTTCATTTTGACCTTTGTTCATACTCTATTTGATCAAAATGTTCACAGTTTTCAATTATATTATTGCCTCATGCCTATCATTTGTAAAACACTTTGCAATTATACTACTTAATAAGTATAATAAACTTTTTTATTAATATAAACTGGATTTTACATCGCATTACTGTATTTGTTTATTTTGTCAGAGGTCTGGAGCCACACTATGATCAGATTGGAGACCTACAACGTTTGGTCCATTACTTCCTGTTTGCCCAAAGTGTTTTTGCTGCATTACAACTGTCAAACTAATAGTTGACTCCCTCTCATTCTGGAGTCTCTGTGGTCTGAATGACCTCTGTGCACTCACCCTCCATGGAGGAAGGAAGTGCATTTCCTCCTCAGGGATCAATAAAGCCTGGCAGAGGAAAACACTACAATGACCACAGTTTTCCACTGTGACCTGCTACGTCTGGGCCAAGACACAAAATTGTTAAGCTTTATGGTGACTCTATGGTGATAACTCTAAGGATATTCTTAAGGAATAATCAGGTGCCGTTTCAAATAACCCCTCATGTTTACATGTCTAAATATGCAAATCTTCACATCTATGTGAGTGAGTTTTAAAGACCCCGTGCAATTTCTATGGTGACCTCATGCTGGACAAAGAGACTTAACCAAAATTTTCCACCAATAACATCATCATACGCTTTATGATTCAATAATGATTCAATCTCAAATTTCCTTTTCATGGAAGTAATTATACCATTTCATGTCATGTTTAATTTCTGCATCCTTACTGCTAAAACTCAAGCATTCTATATATACGAGATGTTTCTGGCAAATTCATGTTGCAGTATGAGATGTAGCATACCAGTTTATTTAATTTCACAAGTTAGCCAGACAAAATTTCACAGGGCATGAATAAATAAGCAATACTGTTGTCGAAATTTGGTAAAATGGGGTGTCGATTAGTTCAGTTGGTAGAGCATCCACCCCATGTACGAAGCCTTGCTGCAGCGGCCCAGGTTTCGAATCCAACCTGCGGCCCTTTGCTGCATGTCATTCCCCATCTCTCTCTCCCCACATTCCTGTCACTCTTCAGCTGTCTCTATACAATAAAAGCTTGAAAAAGGCCCCCCCAAAAAAAATCTTTAAAAAAAAAAAGAAATTTGATAAAACAATGCACTGATTACTATCTTGACAGCCTAGACAGAATAATCACTTTGCCAAAAGAAAAAATGGATTCCAGATGTTCTTTTTTTTTTTTTTCCAAGGTACCCCATTGAGGGTGAAAACCATTTGTTGTAAACTGTGCAAAACGAGCACTGTTGAACAAACAAAAATGTCCAAAAATTATACACAGATGACTCTTTTCCTGCTATAATTAGCATACATGTGTTCACCTCCTTTCACTGCATCAGCTGTTTCGGCCATTTCAGACAATTGCAGGCCTCTCCTGCCACAGCATGAGTAGTCCCTCTGTCTAAAACATTAACATGTTAAATCCATCCTCCTCTCCTCTGTGATGGTAAAATATGTCTAATTATGCTTTGTACATCACAGAACCACATCAGAAAGTGATTAAGATTTAAAAGGTGCTGCAGATGACGACAAGAATTTTTCTGGTTTGCCCCCATTATTGATGCAACAATGCGCATCGTGTTAAGTTTTTCTTAGCTATATTCACTTTTATATCAGCTGGGAAAATGATTGGTTAAATTATCAAAACAGACACACATATATTTTTGGCCTTCCAGTGCTCACTTTGAAGGACAGACTTTTTCTAGTGCTTTCTACAGGTCCTCTAAAGTCTGAAGATGATTTATTTATTATAAATTATGTGTGTACGAGATATGAATGTAATTATTTGTGTGCACAAGGTAAAATTTTTTGAAGACTTCCTTGGTTACTTTTTTCGTTCAACTGTAAAAATAATAAAAATACAGTATCAAAATGATGAAATGATTTAAATAATGAACACTTTACATTGCTGTGAATATGAAATACAGTTTGTAATAAAAATAAAACATTGTGCATACTGTGTCCATATGGTTTCAACCCTGTGTCTACAGATACTGTTGGTTTGTTGAGGTGTCTGGACAGTTTGTGAGATGAACATCAGTATAAATCAGCCAGAGATCTAGAGCGTGTTGTTAAGATAAGTCATGGAAATCAGCTCAAAACTTTGACGAAAGCTCCAGTGTGTAAGTTTGGGTTCCTTTATTTTCAGAATAAATCAGACATAGAATATAATATTCATAATTATGATTTCATGTATGTATAATCACCTGAAAATAAGAATCTTTTTTATTTTTGTTACTTAAAAAAGAGCCATTTATATCTACAGTGGGAACAGGTCTGGAGTATTTCAGAAAAGACAAACTCAAACACTCAATCTAGACAGGGCCTTTCAAGTGGTGTTTCTCCTTTGCACTAGGAAGGTGAGGGTGATGTGAGGAGATTGCAATGCAGCGATTAAACCTCTAGATGCAGGTCAAATTCTACACACTGGGTATCACAGTACTGTTGATTACACAGTCATTTATTCTTTGCAATCCTGCCCTGTACCTTGTGTTACAACTGCGTCATTTTGAAAATGAACTCTACATTGACAGCACGTGTCTGCCGCCAGTGATTCTAATTTATTGTCCTCCAAAAATGCTGTAATTTTAATAATTACTTTTTAACATCCCATTCACACAGTGTTACGCTAATTAAATCCACATTCAACTGTCAGAAGCGGAGCCTTATCTATAGTAAGGAAAGGGTCCCTTACTATAGAAGCCTGACAGTTCAATATGTTGGACGCCATGGAAGAGGACCTGCTTCTTCCGATATAAAGGGCTCATGCTAAGGTAACAAAAACAGAATGATTCTTATTTTCAGGCAATTATACACTAATGAAAACATAGTTATGAATTTGATGTTCTATTTCTGCCAATAGATCCTCCTAAATGTTGCACACTGGACCTTTAAATGGAAATGAACTGAAAGGGGAGTGAGTATTGTGTGGCATGAAGCAGGCAGCCAAGCTGTGCTTTCTACCCTTTGATAGTGAAGTCCAAGACAGTTTCAATGGATAGCTAACCTTTCTCCTGCTGTTCCTCAGCTATTAATAGTGCCATTCTTCCGGAAGAAACGACAAGGCAAACAAGCCTTACAATGGCTCCCTGCAGAGGGTACAAAGTGTCTTTTAATCCCTCGATTAACTGTGGCAGTGTTGGGCCAAGCGTTTATTATGAGGTGTAATACAAAAACTTAATGGGAAATCACCAATAATTTATGGCCTTTGCTTTGGTTATGTAATAATTAGAGGTTTAATGTGAAGTTTGCATTCACATTTGTATCGGTTTAACTATATTTATTGTTCTCAGACTCGGCACAATGAGCTTTGGGAATAAACATTTTTGGGGAATAAAAGCAACCATCAAAGAAAAGTTCCCTTTCAAGCAATACAGAAGAACCATAGTGAAGCAGATTGTTTATCTTTACAGTATTTCAGGGTCACGCTGATTATTGTAGTTGATGTTGTTCACTTATGAAGTAAAATGGGACAGACTTCTGCTTGGCTGTGCGGTTACAGTAAACTATAAGACACTATATATATTTTGTGCCTAAATTGTTTAGTTAATTGTAAACATAGCCAGTGAAGTCTTTTTGGCATTTGGATGTGGACTTTGGCACGTAATGAAAGATTTTGGTTCCAGTAATATATAATATTCTCTCTTGGTTGAGAAGGATGACTCTAAATCCTGGGACAAACAGAAAAAGAATTGATCAAAAACCAAATTCACGACAATGGTCACATGTTTCTAAAACCATTATTTTACCACACTTTATTACAGAGTGATATACCAAGAATGTTCTTAAAGGTCCAGTGTGTGGGATTTAGTGGCATTTAGCGGTGAGGCTGCAAATTGCAACCAACTGAATTCCCCCGTGCCTCACCCTCCTCTTCGAAGAGTGCTCGAGAAACAGTGGCTGCAAAAAAACACAAAAGATCCTGTCTATAGCTGCTGTCTGTTCTAAGCTAGTGTAGAAACATGGTGATGCAACATGGCAGCCAAAGTAGAAGAGGACCTGCTGTGTCTGTAGCTGTAAAAGGCTCATCGTACGTAGGTAACAAAAAAAAAAAAAAAAAATTATTTTACAAATTTCAGGAGATTATGCTCTTATGAAAATTAAACAAAATATTTATGAATTTGATATTCCATTTCTGCCTATAGATCCTCCTTCAATCATCCTTCAAGGGATCATCTTTTGACAACAGTGCATTATTATATACAACGTGTACAACATAAAAAACTCTCAGAGACGTAATCATGATTTGTCAGACTGATAAGATTCATAGTGAGTCCAATCAAAAACCACATTTAACCAGCAATTAATTTAAAAAAGTTGCACAGCCTCTTGTTTAACAGTTTCCAGATGTTGTTCCCCACAGTTATCGGTAAAACAAAACACCTTCCCATAAAATGTTTATCTGAATTGCGTACTATTATGAGGTATGTACATGCCAAAAGGCTCTCCTTGTAATTTGTCATAATTTTAAAAGGCAAAGCTTTTGTATTTAAAGCCAAGGAGCTGAAACATTGTGGCAAAGTGTTTGTAAGGCATGGCTGTCAAACAGGAAAATACGCACTGCGGTAGGTATTTCTGTTGGAAATAGTTTATGTAGCACAATTACGCTTACGCTACATTAGTAAATCTTCCCGACATTATGACTCATTAATTACACTTTAAGATTCATCAGTGTTAGTTAAGTCCACATGCTAAAACTATTTGTCCACAATAAAACAAGAATCTACAGCCACGCTTGTGGTTCTTTGAATATTAAGCAGCTATAATACCTTCATATCTTCTACATCCTAGTATAGCATGTTAGTATGCTGAATTTTTGCTGTGTTAACACACAAAGATACAAAGATGACAAGGATACTGGATAATAGAAAATGACAATTTATAACAATATTACAATCTCCACCAATAATATCCAGTTTTAGTTCAGTTGTTGTAGATCATCTTTGGTGAAACCAGACCAATGATTCAGCATCAACAAAGAGAAGAGATATGTATTTCCAGATGTTGTGAAGACCTCTGCGAGTGCGTTGCTGTTGAGACTCAGTCTCAAACTAAATTCATTTTCTCCTGATTTGTTTGTCTGAAATGTGTCAGAATGTTCTGTGCTCACGTTCACTTCTCCTATTAGAGTCAATCGGCTCAGGACCAGCTGTTGGTCTCCTAAAGGGGGACGCCAGTAACTAATCCCATATGAAGCAGTTACAGGAAGTGACTTTTCAGTGAAGCGTCTCTTTTCTTATTCGTCTCTGCAAATAACAATCTCTATGGACATGTTTCCATCTATATAAAAGTGGTGGATCTTCTCTGCTTGGAAAACCATTTTGAAAACTGATCATCTAATATTCATCAGTATTAAAGGATTTACTTTGCAAAAACTGCCCTCATGTTGTTACACAGGGCATTAAGTAGTCTATTAGAGTTTATAAAGTACCACAGTTTGGAAAATTGTGGCCCACGAATCTTTTTGTCAGTATTACATTTTTCAGATGCTGGATATCTGCCGAAGTCTTCAGCCTAATTGTTTTTCCAACCAGAAGCTTGCTTCAAAATACCGAAAAGGTGCAGACATTCCCAGAAACACATCCTCCTTTTTGCTGACTCATTGCTCTCACTCTGTATTTTGTGAGGAATGTTCTGCAGTTGTTGGCTGAGCCATTTTGACAGACCCACAACAATCTTTTTTTTTTTTTTTTCTTTTTTTTTTTTTTTGCTTTTAACCAGTGATTCCTGGCAGAGCTGTTGCTGCTAGTATTATTCACAAGTTGCAACTGGACCACACATAAATGCGAGACCGCACACATTTTCAGTTAATTTACAGTGTGAGCACATATGAACTCCCACACAAAGAGATCATCATTCTGCACCAACAGCGGTTTACTGCACCTTGAGGATTAAGCTTTCCCCTCTGGTATCACAAACACCTCCTAAAGAAATAATAAATTACCAAATTTCATCGAAATCAGTCAGATTGCTGCTGATTTTTAGAAGAAATTTAAAAATAATAATAAACATGAACAGTTTCTAAAACCCTTGTTGCTAAGAAAATTGCACACAGAGAGAGATCTGTGTTTGAATCAGTGGAGCTTCATTATTAGCTGCTTTTGGCAAGGCAGGAACCACAGCAGCTTTAATGACCCGAATCATCTGTAACTGATGTTTATTGAACATCAGGAAGCTTGATTCATATCCTGATTGACTGAAAAGCCATTTCCTATTAAATCCTGCCTCTGCTAGTTGAAGGCAGATGTGCAGGACACATCTGCAAAGCTTAGGAAATCACTTAGCTAATGCGCTGGCATTATTACGATGCACACCTCAGTTCTCTAGGAAGATGAGCTCTTGTACGATTGGAAATACTCTCTAAAAAGCCTGCCTTTGTTCTGCAGGAAAGAGGCCACCACCACACGTAAGACAGTAGTTATTTACCAGTCTGCAGGATCTGATGTAACAAATGCCAATGTGAAAATCTGTCTGTAATTTTAGAAGAAAGGGAGCTTCTGAAAGTAGGCATGTTGTAGGGGTTATCAAAGTAACTCCTCCCATCACAGATGTGTCCTGAACCAGTCCTACAATAACTCCAGTAGAAGCCAGACTACAGTCTATTTACTGTAAATTGCTACTGCAGGAACACATTTATGAACAAACAGTTCTTTTGTGAATTTTGAAATTTGCCCACTAGCTTCATGAATTTATGGCATGTTTTTGAATTGTTTCACATTTTTTTTATTATCTAGTGACTAGTTTGAAGTCTTAAAGAAGTGGTTTAGCACTTTGAGAAAAAAAAAATTGTGAAGAGATTAAAAGATCAAGACCATTTTTATGTCTGTGTGTTAAGTATAGCGCTGAAGCCTAGCAATGATTAGCCTAGCTTAGCATAAACACAGGAGGCAGAGGGAAACAACTAGCCTGGTTCGGTCCAGTGTTCAACAATAAACCTACGAGCGTCTGTAAAGCTCACTAATAAACACGTCTTGTTTATTTAGTCCATATATAGAAAAGTAGCAACAATTTGAGTTGCTCTTTGCTGTAACTATTTCTTGACGAATACTAGCTTTTCCATCATCTCAGATCTTCAGTGCCATTTACATCTCAGTCATAGTAGTAAGACTTAGTAGTATGATAAAGATACCAAACATGCACAAGATATGAGGCAGAATTCATTGATTTTATTTTTCAGAACTGCAATAATTTAAATATACATACATAGATTTTTGGATTATGATACAATTAAGGGTAAGGCAGGAAAGGATGTGGCATTGGTCCTCTGTTTTGGAGCCTTGATGAGCAGAGCAAACTGTCCTAGACCTCCCAGCATGGCCTGTACACTCGTCCCACCATGCACCTCATTGTGTCCCTCCTCAGGATGGGGATGCTCACGTCCTGGCTGGTGCCTCTGTGTTCGATGACCTGGCTGTTGTCGTCAGTTCTCCGCTTGTAGAGGGACAGTCCATTGTGCAGTGTCCGCAGGTCCCGCCACAGGCTCGGATCGGCAACGACAATTACCCTCGGCCCTCTGGCTTTGCCCACAGCGGCCAGATCTGCATCGTCGAAGCTGTTTTCTGTCATGTCGTCACTCATCAGCGTGGCGAAAGTATCCTGCTCCAAGGAGCTCTCTTCAGTCTTGCCCATGGGTAATGCCATGGACAGAGCATAGCACTCAAACAAGAGTGTTGCAGCGAAGATGATGGACAGGAGTGACTGTCTCATGGTGAAGATCTTCCGGGAGGTGCAAAGCGTTGGCTTCGTGGATGAGTTTCTTTACGGAGCTCTTGCTTCGTTGTTCTGACTCCAAGATCGTATCATCCGCTTTTATATCATTTGCTCTGGATTGTCCACGTTGAATGGTTTTTCATCATAGCTTCTCCTGTTGTGTTCAGGAAATTAGGTAAAAGCATTAAAAGGCAGTTTGATAGAACTCTTGTGGTGTTCAAGAGTGTTGTTTTGCCGGAAAGTTAATTAAAATCATCTCCAAAGTGGTTACTGATGATAGACTCTTGATGATGAAACAGTGGGAATTCTTTGAACAGTTGACAGCAAGAAAAACATTAATCCAAAATGACTGCCCTTTAAAACAACAAGGATGGATTACCCACCTGTGAAGCTCTTTGTGCTGCCAGATACTCGCTGATAAAACCTTCCTGTCATTGTTGCAAAGATGTCCAATAAGGGATTTAACCCGGGATTAGTGCATAAAAAACAAACAAATGATTCTTGAAGTGTTTGTGTGTTCGTGGCAGCAGTTCCTTGTTGACGTGTCAAAGATAAAGTGAAGTTAGAAAATGTTTCTTCGAGGAGAACATACAGTAGATCTGCTCCCAAGGCCCTGAGGTGGAAGCTGATTTGATCTCTTGCTGGACTGCAGCATAATTAAAATCCTATCTAATTAGTGTTGCCAGATGGGTGCTTCAGTAGCTTTGCACACCTGTGTTTGCATAAAATCCATTTGAAATTTGTTCATGTAATTTATGCAGGTGGCATTTGAGTCAGATCAAACGTGTTGACAAATTAACAAGTTTTTATTTGTGATTTGGATAATTTCACATCAACAGACATTCCAGAAAAGTTCAAAATCTATTTCTCGTCTGTCCACCAACAAAGATCTTTGGAAAAACAAGCTTATGAGCACTAAAATGTATTACTTATGCTTAATACACTATTGAATGCAGATCGCATGACTGATTAAGAAATGAGTGAGAAACTAATCGAGAACAACTTGATAATTAATAAATTATTAATAAATACTTAAGTAATAATTCTTAATGGAAGACCTATAATAGATAATAATGAGTTACAAGAGAACAAACTGGGAGATCCTGTATTAATGAATTATTATGGAATGATTAGTTCATAAAAACTCGATCATACTGACCACTTTCATCATCAACTGGTGAACAGCACAAAATTACTACTATTACAAACTATTTCTTATTAGTGATAGTGAAACATTAGTAATATAACTTACTAAGTAGTCTGTTATTACTTCATTAGTATATTTTGATTACTACCCTTTTTTTTAGCACTCACACAGTAAAGCTGTGCATCATATTGAGTGGTTACTGAGTACTGAAACATTATTTTATCATTGTCTAATGACAATGAACCCACAACCAAAAAAAAAAAAAAAACCCAAGAAAAGTTAGGGCCCTCACTTTACTTAAGAGTAGGTAATCATAAGATAATGATGAAGTAATTAGGGATAACTAATTACTTTAAGTAATTAGTCATGAATGAGTCTTTACTATGTCTTTACGATGTTTTGTGTTGGTTGCCAGCTTTAATGTCTCTGACTTAATTATGGAGCTGAAGCAGAGAGAAATAGCCTGTGTAGTATAAAAATAATGAGTGCTGCTTATTTTTATTGCTTATTTTTATTGAGTGAGTTTTGCTTATTTTTATTGAGTGAGTTTTCTAATTTTTTTATTGATTGAGTGGTTGACATTTTTTCTGATTTTCTTAATGCATGCTCTACAGTTTCTCTGTTGTTTTTAACAAGTATGACCAACAAGTATAACCAAAGAGAAGAGCACTATGAACATGAGCTGAAACACTTAAAATGGTGAAGTATAAACACTGAAGCACTGTGAAAACCTATTGGATGTATAACCTTTTTAAATGTGAAATATAACCCTTCTGAAAAACTGGAATGCACATATAATCACACAGAATGCTGTAAAACAGGTAGATAGCAAAGCACAGTGTTTTAAGTAGAATTGGCTCATGTGAGCACACAAGATTAGTGAAGTAGTGAGCACCTGATTTTTAGTAAGAGTTTGACGTGATGTGTGTACTATGCAACAGTGTGAAAATCTATAACCGTGTGAAAACCTATAACAGTGTGAAATTTATAAAACTTTTTTAAAAATATAGTTGAAGAGATCTGTGACATAATGGTGTAAGAAAAAGCAATAAAAGGTTTTTAAAAAATAGAATCACAGCAAAACAGAATCTAATGGTGTCATCCAGAAAAGAATAAAACAAAAGAAAAGAAAAGATCTTGGCCTCATCAGGCCAAGATCAAAATGTGTAAAACAAGACACTGTTAGAGTGGAAAAACCCCAAAGGTGATAAGAGCAAACAAAGTAAAATTTAGGAGGAGCAAGACACCATTGGAGTGGAAAAACCCCAAACTTGGGACCGCCCCTGAGGTCTCAAGAGTCCAAATCGCATGGAAAATTACACCATTATGTCATAGAGAAAGTTTGGTCAAAAATAGGCAGGACATATGAAATTTGCATGAAGTTCAAGCGTATATAAGGTAAAGCCCGAGTCAGCGCATTCAGTTCATCCATGGGGGACTCGGGCTCTTGTTGTCTGTAAAGATAATAAAGAGCTCTTTCTGCTGCCAATCCTGATGAATCCTGAGTGTTATTTTCTACATCAGTAGAGTAACACTATTTGATCTGATTTGGACCTGAAAATTAGGCAAGTCGTGCACAGTCTTCTGAACAAAGGACAACGTTGGGGACCTTGACACAACACCTGGCTCGGTCCATTATGTTCACATGTTCATAAACTCACATACACATCCTATATAGATTAATTATATTCAATCAATCAATCAATCAGGAAATAATCAATATCTAATGATGCATTAATATAAGGTCTCCTAGTCTGTTAGAACTCATCATTATGTACTATATAGTCCTTCACTAGAAATTATGGGAGAAGTGCTTAATAATGCTTAATAATGATTCATCAGTTATCAAGTAGTACTTGTTCCTCACTCATTTCTTAATTAACTAACCATTAGTTACTCATTAATCGTTCACTCACAGTAAGTTGCTCATTCTCTATTCAAAAATTTTCTAACCGAGACAGGATTTGAGATTTTACTGACATGATTTGAAGCACATTATAAAACTTTGATGGCTAGACGTATAATTTGATGTCATTAAATTGTTAAGGTTATTTTAGTCTTGGTAATGTGCAGCTGGGCAGTTCAGATGGGAAGTGCTGTGGACCATTTCTTATTGAAAACCATGTCTGTGGTTTCTCAAAAGTCTGGTATTCGAGAATCATCTACACCCTGTTTTTATTACCGTCTGAAAGGCCTTGTGTGGTTTTCTGGAGACAGGCAGTTTTGTTTAAATCTTATCTTTCATTCCTAAATGTCAGGTAGTCATATGTATCATTGATGGAATGGGTGGAGTCCTTCTTGTGCAGTAGGTGTTAATGGGGAAAAAGAGCTTATAGCTGTTTTTGGATGAAAACCATATGGATCTGTAAAATAGAGGTGTTGTAGGAATGAAGAAAATAGTGCTTGTTTTATCCCTAAAGACAATCATTCTTTGCCAATGCTTCAAATCAACATGGGAAGCCTGTCAGTAACAGCACCAATGGAAAAGAACATATCATTTCTAAATCCGTAAAACATATATTCCCTTTCATATAAACTACATAAAGTTTTCCGTTTACAGTGCAAAATAACAGTACTTTTTTTTTTTTAAGTTTAAGTGACTAAAACTGGTTGGTTGAGATCAGGGAAAGGTCATGGATTAGGGTTAGGCAGGGCAAATAAAGGATGGTTGAGTTATGGTTAAGTTTAGGCTATAATCCAATAAATACGGTGTGATAGCCAGGCTTCTAAAAGGCGAAAAAGATTGGAAGAAAATGAAATAAAATATTTCTATATATATTACTGTATATGAAACAAACCCACACACGGAATAAAGGGCCAACATACTGCCTAAATTATGCAGATGGGTAAAGGCAGCATGTTTGGAGCTCAGCGCCCTTTTAGGCGACTAAAAGAGTGACACTTAAAGGAAACCATCGTCCCTGGTGTTGATGTTACACGCTTTGTACACCACCCCTCTAATGGTGTGTTCAGACTGAATATAATGGGAATTTTAGAGACACTGTTATTAAAGTTGATGCAAAGATGCAAAGACACACAAATTCGCTCTGGCTGGTGTGAATTGAGGCAAAGAGACAGACAAGATAAGTAGGAAAATAACAAAAATAACTGAAGTTTTGAGGTCAGTCTGAGTCTGAGCTGTTTTCTTGGTTGATCTGTGTGGTTATTGGGTTACAGCTGCATGCCATTACATAGCTTATATGTTTGCATTTTGATCCAACATTTTCAATACCAACCTAAGGGAGGATAAAATAAATCCAAACCAATGCATGTACTTTGACACTTTGCTCCATACATTTTAATAAAATAATTCAATAATTTTTCTTACATTCCTGAAAAACAGAGAGCTAGAGGCGGGAACATTTTCCATGTTTGCCCTCGGGTGTAAGGGAGCAGCTGCCAACTTAAGGTGTTTGTGTGCCGTAGACAGTGCTACACTTCGTCAAAACGAAGAAGGAAGAAAAAAAGGGTTTCTAAAAGTAAGAGGCCAAGATGTGCTGACCAGCTGACTACACTGATGGGCGCCAACCAAAACATGAGGCCTCGGCTCGGAACTTTGAAGGGGGTGTAAAAAGACCCAACCGTGTGCTGAGGGAAGACGTACATAACCCCAGCCCCTCCAGCACAGCAGCGCTTCTCTTTATTAGGATACCAAGTGGTGGGCCACACGGTGAAAGCTAAGTGTTATTCCAGCTAGGTAAATACAAGACACAGATCTAACAGCAGTGAATGTATTAACAGGCACAAATTGAATTATGTTGTTGCAATTCCAACACGGTGCGTCCTGCCAGCCGGTTCTGAGGTCTGACCAATTGAAATCTCAGTTTTCGTTCGCTCACAGGCAGGTTAAGGATTTCTGTACCGCAACATGCAAAGAGGACTTCCATTTACAGGAGCAGGAAGTTCTGGTTGAAAATCACTAGAGGTTCTCAAATAAGCAAGAGTAGTGTGCAGGATTCTCCTTTTTCATCAAGGCAGGGGTGGAAAATAACTAACTATACTATTGTATTTAAATACGTTATTTACATAATACATATTTACATTTTGGGAGATTTTATATTTTCTCTCCATTCATTTCTGAGTGAAAAATTGCAGGCACTCATTTTATGAATATTTTTCTTTTGGGCATTTTGCTTTTATTTGCCAGTTGACAGTAAAGAGAACATAAGAACTGGGCCACCCACAAGGTCCAGCGTTTTGTAAATTGATTGTAAGAGAGGCTGAAAAGCATCTGAATAATTGGCTACCACATTTCCAATGAGATGGCCAATTAGAGCTTTATAGAGGGAATTGAACAGAAGGACACCATCTTCCTACACAGGTAGCTAACTAGTGGCATTAATAACAAACTGCCAGAGAACAATTTTTTTGTTTTGTTTTTTCTCTAATCAATCAGAGGCGAGGGACATATCTGTCCCCCAAACTGGCAACAATCCCTCGATGAGATTGATGCAGCTGTATAAACTGACGTATTACTGAAACCACAGTGAAAGAATTAGTTAATTGCTCTGAGCCCCCAAGACTGCAGCTTCCATACTGACTGAAAATGATGTTGGTGGGACAGATATGTCAAGACTTCTGATTGATTAGAGCCAAACAAAACAAAAATAACACAATGGCAATTCAGTCTGATTATGAGGCTACCCCCTGTCACTTCATACAGAGTAATTTGATTCATTGTCAATATAAAAATATTGCTTAGTGGAGCTGGATGTAAAGGATTTTGATTGTTTCTCTTCTTCTGCATGATGGGAAACTATTACAGCCCTGCTGTTTCCTCCTCCATATTTTTCTTGGATCAGTCAGAGGGTCACACACTTGTGTTGAAACTGGAATTCCAAGAATTCACTATTGACTTATGACATGTTTTGTCTATCTGTATCCTGAAGGCAATAATCATGGCACATAGTACAATTCCAGGCACACCTTGGAAAAAGATGAAAGCCAAATACTGCTTTTAGTTATAGTTAGTTGGCTCATACTCATAATGGCAGAGGGTGTCAGAGTTGGTCTGAGGGTCGAGATGTGACTGCAGGGGAAGATGAAAGTAAAGAGATGAAAGCTGATCTTGGATCTGGTGCTGTGTCTCAGAGTGATTTGGCTGAAACGCAAAGCATAAAATTCCCACAGAAAGTGACATCTCCAGAGCGGGCTGCAAGACACGAATGCAGGGTTTCCAACTGAAAAGAAAAAGAGACAGTCCAACACATTCATATCCCTGGTAGTCATGGAGATGGTTAGTCAACATGTAATCACAATGTGATACAAAAATAGCAACATCGGCGCTCTGCATGTTGGTTAGGAGACATACCGAGTGAAAATCCTGTGAAGAAGTCCTTGCAGCATCATGTTTTTCGATTGGAGGGTTGGGATAATGAACTACATGGACGGGATTTGGAGAGTCTGATCCCCATCCAGCTCACACTCGCCTCAGTGACCACACATAAGCCACAATCCTAATGCTGTGTGGGGGAATGTTGCTCCACGTTTCAGGAGTTTGAGCTTTAGAGATGCTTTACTTAACAAGCTCCTTACGGACTTTGGGCATAAATCTTTAAGCTTTTTGGTGGTCTAGAAGTGGTGAAGGACTTACTTACAGTATGTTAATACTACATGGGCCTGAAAACTTACTTTCTTAATCAGCTTCACACTCTAAGTCTAGAAAAGTGAGGAACATACTATTAATTTAATTCATTCTTTTTGCCTGTGCTCTTTTGACTGCTTTAAATGCGGAGTCCTTTTAGTTAAAGGTCATGCCCACGGACCAATCAGAATTTAACAATATGAGAATCAGACACAGGCTGATGTCACTTACTATTTACTAGTTAAACTAATTTGTTCTTTAATAAAAAAGGTTAAAATGAAAGATTCATTTTTGCCTTGTTATTCATACAAATGTATGTTTATAAGAATAAATAGTGCCAAAGACATCACATATAATGTCTCACATTTCACATATAAAATTTTGGAAAAAACGTGCCAATCTATGAAATAGATAAAATAAACATGTAAAATGACTGTACATGTGACAGATTTGTCTTTTTTTAAAATCTGGTTAGAAGTAGTTTCCTAGATTTTACATATTTGAATCAAAGATCTCTTTTCTGCTGATCCCAGTTACCCTCGACGAAAAAAACAACAACACTGTATTGCTTCTCAGTTGGAAAGAAATGAAATACTTAATTCTCTCACATACTTCTCAGCAACACGACTGGTGTGGCTCTGGTGTTGTTAATATCAGACTGTTGTTCGCAGACTGACTTTTTCTGTAGTGACATTTTGGGTATTAAGTGAACATTCGGGTCGCCCTCAGGATGGATTGTAATAACTTTGGTGACCTTCTGACACCATGTGAAATATAGATGACATTCCAGCTGCACTTTGTGCATAGTGCTTATTAGTAAATCATACCACCCTGAGCTAAAATGGTGAATATTATACATGCTAACAACCAACATGTTAGCATAATGAGGTTAGCATTTACCTGAAATCACTACTGTGCCTTAGCACAGCCTCACAGAGCAGCTAGCATGGTTGTAGACTCTTGTACGACTGTACTTTGCTTAGAGGGCGGGGGTACGTGTGTTGCTGTGTTTTTGTTTTGCCCTTTGTATCCATGGGAAAAATCATTTAACCGGTATATATTACACCAAAAAACAAGAAATACTGCCTATTTTTGTCTTCTAAAGGTATGTACTCTTTGTGATTACCTCACCCCTCCAGTGTTGAAACGTCAACATTAAATTGTGCTTTTGTTACAATACGTACTACAGTAGATGTGGTATTTACAGCCAACATAATCACAGATCACAATAAAATACTGGGCGGACACCTATTAGTTTGCGTGGCATGACGAGGCACAGTTTGACAGCCTAGCGTCCATAAAACATTAATTAGATTTCTGACTGTGCTTCATGCTGAGGCGGTAGACTGTTCCAGACACTCTGGCTGTCTGACAGTGAAAACTCCTCTGCTGTTTCTCAGCAACAGACTCAGTGGTTTGTTCTGTGTCTCATATCCACGGTAACAAGCACCAAGTGTTAAATTTAGCAGGCTTTGCATCGATATGAATAAATGGTATGGGATTCTCAATGAACGAGTGATTCAACAAGGTTACTGAGAAAATAAATACATTCTGAAATTGAGTTTTTTTTTCTCCCAAATGATGATGTTGTTCTTTGGCTTAGCAGCAAATTACATTCACCTTCAGGGTTTAGCTGCAGCGCACACTACTGAAAATGTGAAGTAAGGTTTGGTTTTGAAGAGACATTGCAGATTGTGGGTGAAAAGAACAATCTAATCCAATGTAGTGAATGGACTTGTCAAAGAACATTAGAAAAATGTTTCAAATCATAATTAGCTTTACAAGTTTTAATTAAGCAAATGGGATTCTGGGGGTGAATTGGGTCTGCCTAAAACTCAGATTGATTTCATTAATTGATGGTTGTGGAGGAATTTTTAGAAAAGATTCCTGAGTGAGAAATAAAGAGTATTCAAAACTGGTTTGTCTTTTAAGTATTTTTAATACAATGATAAAAGATTATAAAGATTATAATGAATATACAAATCTACCAATACAAGCCATCAAACAGAGTCATATCATACTATTCAGCTGGACAGGGACAGAGTTTTATCACCCAAGGGATCAAGAAGATCTGACCAATCTCTGGTGTGGAGCGAATCTTTTTGTGCACAAGAGTTTGTTGAGTTGGTGATGCGTCAGAGGAAGGCACTTTGTCCCCCCCAGCCAGAGCTGGCGTGATGATCCATGTGTGGTTAGACAGGGCATATGCGAACACTTGCATCGATCCAACAAATAAACATGTCCTCTTAGCAGAAATGCAAACACTGCTGATATGTGAAGTTTTAGCCCAAGGTACAGATAAAACAAAGTTTAATAGTTACAGAGTTCACCAAATTAATTTTCCCCAACAATGGTAACAAAAATTTGCAGTTAAGAATTAAAAAAAAGCAAAAATACTTACTAAAAATACTAGCTGAAATCTCACAGTCTCCATCAGCAAATAGAAATGGAGCTGTAAACTAACTATGGAACTTGACAACACGGGGCCATGCACGGGGGGAGTCGTCTCTGTTTTAATATGGTCCAGATATGCAACATGCTTTGATGGTCACCTAGTTCTAAAGCATAAATAACTGGGCTGGTATTGTATATCTAGTCTCTTAGTGTATTGAAACAAAATATTCAGAGTGACTGTATATAAATGGCTTTTTCTTCCATGTACTGTTGATAATATATGTCCGTAGTTTTGATCGCTTTGCACATTGAATTGAGATTTGCCTTATGTAATGAGGGAGCTAGAAGAGAAAAATACCTGACTTGCGATGTTCCTCCAGTTGCCACCACAACCCTGGCTCAGCAGGACGAATGTAACAATGGGTAATGATTGGATGGATCAATCAGTGGATGGATGTAAAGACATTTTACCAGATGATCAAACGAAAGGAGTGTCATCTCACTTCGCTCTAATTGCACCTCAGGGGACAATTCCCTCACCCACAGCTGTCTCCTGGAGACCACAGGATTTGCTTCTGTGCTCACCTGAAAGAATGTGAGGAAGATTACTCATCTCTTCACCTTCATGGCAGAGGAAAACTTTTAACTTTTGTGACTTTTGCAGTCATGGGTGACTGCTTGAATCTCAAACGGTTAACATACAGCCAGTTACATATACAGAGAAGATATATTTTTAATTGGACAGAGTAATACTGATGAAAATATGTGCATTTCAGTCATTTGAAATAATTAAGAGCATACAAATATGGTAAACACTGGTTACATTAAATCTACTTGTGTATTGCAGCAGTCCTTGCATTTCAAAGGCAAGGCATGGTAATTTTCCTTATAACGCACATTGCAATACAGGTAAACTCAATGTGCATTATATTAAATGAAAAGAGCAACAAATAAAACCATAAAAGTTGGTGGTGCTAATTCTTCTGTGGTGCAAGTCAGCAACTGCCATCAGTAATGCCACTTGTCAATCAAAGCAGCCACGCTGTTTATTATGCATATCGTTAAGCCTTAGTATCATTTTAATGGTTGTCATGAAGGGAAATTAGCTATAGAGACCAAGACTGTTTTTTGTCCCAGGCTGTAAACATGTTTATTTCTGCTGTGAAGTTGAACATTTTAATGCGGGCGCTTATGGAGGTTGACTTCTGTAGGCTGTCTCTGCGGTTGCTTGAGGACTTACAGTTTTTAGCACTTCCCCATTGGCTTTGTTTCCCAAAACCGGAGGTTGCCTCTTGGTCAGACCTTAAAACCGTCCAAATGATTGAAAATGTGATGGAAATGCAGCATTTCTGTGTGTCTCGTGCAGTATGTATTTGAGAAACGTTACAGTCTCCTCATCACTCCACACAGATCTTATGCTTTGTCTGTAGATATTTTCAGCCTCTTTCAGTTCAATGAAGCTGAAGCTTCAGTAACGTTAAGACACGTTTCACACACTTCATGATTTAATTGTTAAGTCTGTTTCTATTGCACTTACCACCACGTTTGATCAATACAATTTGTATTGATAAAAATGTTTTCAGTGTCTCCATCTTGTTGTTTTATGTACAGATTGAAAATAACAGATGACCAGCAAAAACAACACTAATGATGAAATGCTGTCTTTCTCATTAACTTTAATTTGTTGTTCGGCTTCACATTTAGATGTAAATTTATAAATAAAAAGTCAGAACACTGTGTTTTTGATGATGTTGGAAAACAAAATCAATACTTTCCTTTTTCATCTTTCATTTTACAGTGTGTTACATTATTTTTAACCATAATTTTGTTTGAGATGAGCCGGCCATCGACGCAGATCTGTCCAATTTTATTTGCTGTTTTGCTGAGTGCGTTGAATGATGGTTAGTCCCACTTAGACAGACACTTTGGAAACTTTGCACAACAAAGACAAACTAACATAAAGGTGGCAGGGTTTATGATCTAAACTCACCACCAGGGGTGAGATACTTTGACTTGTCCATCATGAAATGTCCATCTTCGTATACAGTCATTGACCTAACCCCAATGTCCATGCTCACAGATTCACAGACTTTGAGTCAGGCTCCTGGTGAATCCACCAGTAATCTTTCAGGGCTTCCAGTGTGGCCAGTGGATCTCCGGAAATCGGATAACAAATATAGGTCAAGATTTCCTCTCCAGTCCAGTTTCCAACTTGATAGGCGATAAATAGATCTCTGCTAATGAATTTAGATAAGGAGAAGCAAAATGCATGATAGAAAATCACTTGCCGATAGATCTTCTATAGAATACTAATGAAGCTCATTTAGAATTAAGTGGCATCTAGTGGTGAAGTTGCAGATTGCAACTGACTGAATAACCACTCACCCACCTCACGTCTCCTTCAAAACGAGATGTAGAAAAATGGTGGCCACAAAAAACATGAAAGGCGTTATCTAAGTTAATGTTTAGTTTAGTAGTCAGCTCTGGGCTCTTGTAGAAACATGGTGCAGCAACATGGCAGACTCTGGTCTGTCCTAGAGGACACTTTGTATTCCGTATTCATTTGTGTTAATATGAATGGACACTTGAGCCACATTAATTCATCATGAGGTGTTATTTCTATCAATTCAATGTTTTATTTGTCACATGTAATAATAAAAGAACAATCATAGTGAAATGAAATGTGAAGTATCCTCTTAAGATTAAACTAAATAATTACAATTATTCAAATGATCTGGGAATTGTACTTGAAGGTAGACACACAAAGGAAATGATTAGCATAGGTTATTATGAGAGATCACTGCTGCTGATTTTCATGTCTTTTGACTTGCACAGTATAAGTAATCTGTAAAGTGAAGTAATCAGTCAGAAACAATATCATATTTACGTTTCTAATGATACTGACGCTGTTTATCATGTCCATCTCCACATAATACTAGAGGGGTTTGTATTTCTTTCTCTACATCAGCTAAGAAGAACACTCATGCAGCCTCCCCTGTTGCAGGTTGACGTTTTTAGATCCCTCCCTCCTCGGCTGAAATCGACTACTCTCGTCTACTTTCGAGACGAGCAGCAACTGACGTTGCCATGGCGACACTCCGTCAACTGAATCTCGTTGTTAAGTAATGTTCACCGTCGCTTAATTCAAAGGACGAAGCATAGAGCGTTTTAGGTTTATATTGTTCACAGAAGCTTTGCCCATTGTAATCAAGGTCGGTAACGTATGTTGTCTTGGTGCTACAATGACCGAACAAGCAGCCACTGTGGGGAGCAGAGTTGGAAAATGTATGCTGCACAACTGGACTGAAGAGGTGAGAGCAGCTAGATAATGTAGCTCCGGACTCCCTGTGAACAGCAAAGAAATTAATAACTATAATAAATAATACTTCATATTCAATGTGACCATATTCATCTAGCAATAACCATTATCAAAGTGCGTAGACCCTGTTCACGGTAGACTTGTGGAGCATGTCGAGTACTTACACCTGGAATAAACTAATTAAGTAATTAATGTGATTAGTTACACCTGTGTCTGACAAGTCAAAATGCTCGCATGCTAGTCACATGCTCTATTTCTGTAGCTGTTACCAGAAACGTCCCAGTAGTATCATGTCACTATGTGTGTGTGAGGGTATGTGTGTGTATGGCCTGACACCAAAAGTTTATATAATGTTCAAATGTTGTTTAGATTATCAGAGAAAAAGAGAGAGAGAGAGAAGTTACAGGTGCATTTTGGTGTGTTTACATAAGTGAACTGGTAAGTATCATTTCATAGACTTTGTGACTTTTATTACGCATTATGCCCCAGTGAGACCTTTCTGTCCACTTCATTACAAAGAAAACTCAATTAGAAGAAGAGTGACAGTCACTATTAAAGCTGAGACATGCTTACATAATACCAAAAACAAATATTCTGATAGAGATAAATAAAAAAAAGTTTATTCAACAAGTTTATCCATCACAAGTTCTACACAGTATATTTAATTTAAAAGCCTCCATTAAAGTGACAGGTTTAGAAATGTAGGTTCACATTACTTAAGACTGCAATATGTTTATGTTTTTTCCATCTATGTGCATTTATCCAGAGGGCTGTTGCAGCTATTGACACGGAGGAGACAAGGACACAAATTCAGAGATATGGACACAGAGGGATTCTTACCATGGACCAGGAGTCTAAAATGGAGACTGTCACCACGCTTAAAGCAGCTTACATTCCTCCGAAGAGTCCAGGGGTGAGGCTACGGGGTATGTGTCCTTGTCTTTGCCTTTCACCAGCCTCACTAAAAAACTATTTTGTCGCATGCCATTTTAACCCTCATATAGACTAGACATGTATTTCAGAACAGCTGAAAAGATTTTATTCAGATGGAGGTCTCTCAAAGTATACGATTATAGAATCATATAAAAACTGAAGGCTTGCTCTGACCTTTTTTTATTTAGTTTCTACTTTTTATCATTCAATAAATCTTTCTTCTTTTATATTTCCATGATTCAGGCATCAGAGGCGAGCTTTTGGAAAAACATATCGCTCAGATGATAAGGTAAATCAACTATGAAACAAGTCTTTTAATGCTAAATAAATTATTGCTGGAAGTGGTTTGTTTGTGGAAACCGAGAACGCTGCCTGACCGTGTTTTGAGGAAAGAAAACAGAAAAGAAACATGTTGGAGGACAGTGATGTAATATTTACACGTCTGGGTTTGTTTTACTGTTCAATCACAGCTGTAATACCCTTTTAAATCAGATTTTATGATGTTATTTTACATGGATGCCAGTCATCCTAATGGGGTTTATAGAGTCTATCCCCACAGATGTGGTTGTTAACATCCCGCACAAGTTAACTGCTCATAAAGAATACAAAGCATCATGTCTTCAATGAAAGCGGCTTGTCCAGCAGTAGACAGTGTCTCATCGCTAAGTCCTGAGCCATACGCTAAATTTCCTGGACTTTATAAGTATACACCAACGCTGCTTGATTCATACCAGGTTCTTGTCCAGAGCGCCTTTCTAGGCTGATTGGTTGATATGGTAAACACAATGCCAGAATTATCAGTCTCTACTGACACAACTTGGAAATTTTACTCCAGTGTATATGATGCACATTGATCCAGTGAGTGACATTCAATCATATGTGCAAGGATAATGTATGTCTTACATGACCAGTCTTAAAGGCCCTACATATCACTGTTTCACCCACGCAGTTGTTTGCACTGGTTATTAGACCTCTTCTCAGGACTGTGTGGGCATGAACAGACTGTGCCTGACTGCCTCTCTCTTCTTGTAGTGTTCTTACACCTGTTTACACCATGTCTGTGCCTGCACTGTGTCCTTGTTCCACTCACTTGTGTCTTATGCTGCATGTTGCAGAATGAGAAGAACAGGAAAAACTTCCTCCAGTCTGACATGCATTATTCCAAGATGGTTAAGCGTATTACTAGCTGTGTAGTCACACACATATAAATAGTCCAAATTAGCTAAACAAGACACAATGATTGTACAGTTCCTTTTCATTTAGCTGATTGAAGACATTAAAGTTAATACTGAATCATCAGATCCATTGAGAAAACATGACAATGTAACATTGGGAGTAATATTACACCAGATTTGTCTGTGTTATGCCTCAACTGATTTCCAATAAAGGCAGTGACAGTCAGATAAAAGACTTCCTTTAGGATGGTTTCATGTTGCCAAAGTCCCAATGCAACAGAATATTCTTAATGTTGGTGGACAATTTCCGGACCACATGAGGTTTGAGAAATGATCAAATAAGTGAATTGTCCTTAGTACAGCGGAGGTCTCCTCGGCCAAAAAGGGTGAAAACACCTGTGTGGGTGTGCAGGACTGATGAGTAGATTCTATAGTAATTCTATAATTTATCTCAGCGTCTTATTATTTATTACTTAAATGTCCTGCTAGGTACTCAAGTAGCCAAAACCAAATAAAAGAAAGTACATTTACTCAAGCACTGTACTTAAGTAAGGTACTTATACTTGAAGTCCAGTGTGTTTAGGGGGCTGTATATCTACAGAATATGGCAGAAATGGAATATAATATGAATAACTATGTTTTCATTTTTCATGCATTAACAACCACCACAGTTTATTCTTCATGCTAGGAAGTAGAGGGTGAGGGGAGGGGGTTGCAATCCTCAACTACAATGCTAGATGCCACTAACTCCTATACTGGTCCCTTATGTTTTCCTAATGTTTACTACTTGCTACTTGTTCTCCACTACTTAATTATAAATATTGTACATTTTACTTCTGATAACTCACTAGTTTTCCAGTTTTAGATTAATAATGCAACATATAATTAACAGATAAATAATGATTTATTAATATAGGTTAAGATAAGACCTCCCTGTGAAGCTGAATACTGAGGCTGACATATTGTTGTTTTCTCAGGGAGGAGGTTCAAGCTGAACGGACACCACCGATTCAAAAAACTGACTTCTGCTCCACAACTCAGAAGGATTTCTGTGTAGAGGGATTTGTGCCTCTCACCCCCGAAACCACACAGGTACAAGCAGTGGTGAGATCAAATCTCTGGTGTTGATCTAAAACAATATATTAATTTTTTGGGCTCAAAACGCAGCCTAAATATTGAGACTGGTATTAAAGGTATACCTATGTATAGGTATGTTGCACCAGTTTGATATTTGGATGATTCATTTGTTTGTTACATTTGCAAAAGTGTGCGTTTTAATCTGCTAAACATATAATTGAAATGTGTTTTCAAATGACTAGCCAGTTTAAATGAAAGCAGACATCACTGTGGTGTGAACAGACATTTTCTTCCCTCCTCACCATAATTGTAAATAAACACCATTAGCATTGAGAATGAAAGAAGTGCAGCTTGAATGCATATTATAATATTGCCATTAGACTAACTGGGGAAACGAGTGTGATTAATCCATAGATCATTCTGATGGCAGACATTTTGACTTGTACACATGTGTAATCAATAACATAAATGATGTCACCATTAACAAAACCAACATCATCAAGCACGTTCAACTTCACTGGGCTCTGTTTGAGGCTTCATTAAGCTAAACACTGGTGATCCTGGATAACCTGAAGCTGGTTATCAGCTGGTTCATTTGCAGTGCAGCTATAAGCATGTTCATGTGGATGAGTTTTTAATTACAAGCCAATCACACACAACAAACATCATCAAAACTATGAGTGTAGTATTTGTTGTGACATTAGATGATATGACTAATATTATCTGAGCTGCAGTGATGGAATAAGAGTGTAAAAGCGGTCCACACTGTCAGGGATCCTGTCAGAAATTCAAAGAAGGAAACTGAGCCGATTAATCAGCAGCTGTCTGCATTTATTAGGCTGTTAGTGTGGTGAACTATAATCATCATTAGTCTGTTGGTATAAATTACAGCCTATCTGATTGTTAAAAAAAAACTCTTTGTACCAAGCGTGGACATGTTGTGGTGCAAAAAATGTTTGTACTTGATACTTTATTGTGAACGCAATACTTTTGTCCAGGTCAAGAGCCTGTGGGAATGATTTAATGATGATCCTCTGAACTTAAACTACTCCAGAGCAGGTTAGCTGTGCAGCGTAGTGTACCACGGTTATACTATGAGCTTTGTGATGCCAGAAAAGTTAAACCCAAAGCTGGCTGACTCACTAATCCCTCACTTTACCACAGGAACGATGTGTTTAGACTGAAGGCAGTTCGTATACTGTATATTCACTCCAAACAGCCAATCTACGCACTGATCTAGCTGTATTTTGTAGTATGTAGCTGTAGCTGTTTGTTTGTGTGTCTGTGCAGCAGCTCAGCCTCGGACTGATTTTAAAACCAATCAGTGTTTTCCTCCAGTTTCATTTCTTGTTCCTCACATCTGTTCCTCGCACATAAACAAACAAAGGGGCAACAGACAAACAAACATAAAGAAGCCTGTTAAAGCAGGAGGAAGAAACAGTCCGAACAAAACAATGCATATCACGAGTACATAATTGCACACTATTGTCCTTGAACGCTGTCTATGTTTCTCTCTTCCTCTGAGATATAAAACATAAGATGTCATTGAAAAAGCAATGCCACACATAAATCTAAATAACATTTTCTGTACGTAGGAAATATGATTCCAGACCATTTTTATAAGATCTGCAAGCTCAACACTCATTTGAGGAGAAAAGTAGCTGGTTTCTAGATAACTAATCAATGACAGTTTTCAATGTAAAAGACTGTAAAATGTAAAAATGTGAACACATTGAACACATTCTCTGGTTCTGGCTTCTGTGAAGATTTGCTTTTTATTCCCTGTCACTGATCAGTGTAAATTGAATTATTTGGGGGGTTTGTAATTGTTGACTTTGAGATCTGGGCACATGTCTTGTTTATTCATTTTATACACAATGAATCATTTAGGGTGGAAAATGTGCTGTGTTTATTTTTGCGTTATATTGTGGTGTATAATGCATTTATGTATTTATGTAGCTATTTACAGACTGTATAAAACAAATTTCCTTGAAAGGATATCAAAATATCATTTAGAGGGAGATTAATCAATAAGAATAAAAATCTCACAATGGTCCTAAATAGCAGAAAAATGAAAATCAAGCTCACAATGCAGTTCATTTGATAGTGTGTTCTTGTTGTCTAATTTTCAGGTTCATGATTATAAAACTGACCAGGCCGTCACATTTTGGAGTGAAAATTGCCAGCAGGTCCAGGTGAGTCAGAGTTTATTCGACCTGTTTATCGCTAAAACACATAAAAATATGTTTAAATAGATTTATTTATGGTCAGACAGGAATATACGATCTATATCAGTCATTTTCTCTCTGAGGCTGAACACTTGTCTGTACTCTGTCTGTACTTCTACCTTCACTAATGGCACCATATAATGTCAGAGGAGAATGCAACAACAACAGCAGCAACAGCAGAGGCTCTTAGAAGAGTTGCACATATCCATCTGGTCTAGAAGATTATAGACTTTTCATAGCTCTTTCCTCCATTATTCCCACTCTGCTCGGTGCAAAGTGTCCTTTATTATTTTGTGTCAGATTCTTCATATCACATGCTCACAAAATGCACAGTAAGATTCAGAAAAAGACTGATCATAGATTAACATTATCATTGTGTTGTTTTGTGTCACAGGGTGTGACCGCAGTACAGACCCTGAAAGCGCCTTTCAGGAAGTCGGCCCTGTTCAGCACCCCCATCAGCGGGCGGCTTGATGAAATCGATCTCCCACCTGATAACTGAGACAGTACGTCAGACGATCCTATTGCATCACTTCATTAGCAGTTAATATTAAAGCGCTAACTCACTTTAAAGGTTAATGTTATTCTCAACAACAGTGACACCTCTGGTGATCAGCTGTCATTGTCAAACCTGAAAACAAGCACAGGATTTTCTGTCGTGGACGACCGTGAAGTCACTAGAAGGGCGGCATTTAAGCTTCAAGTATCTATACTACATAGGTATATAAAGATATTTATTCAATGTGGAATGACTGTTTGGTTTTAGTATTACTGCCTGAAAAAACACAGAAATCTCCAGCAGGCTCAGCTGATGTAATATTGACAGAACACAAACAGCAGTACACTGACCTTTAGTCCTTAAACCTGCCAAACAAACTATCTCCAAACTTAATAAAACACACTAACAATTTCCTGTTGTACGGATTTGCTGAGAAACATTTGCCTCCATGTTTGGTTTCCTAAAAATAATTATTTACGCTATCTGTCAGCACTGTGTGTAACTCCGGTCAGTACTGACCAAAGCTTTAACGGTGACACACAGTGCAGACCACAGCCATTAAAAAAAACTAAAAGAATGAAGAGTCGTTATAGCAATGCTCCTCATTCTTCTCTCTCATCTTTCTCCTCTCTTGGCCATCCTCTGACATATTTATCTCATTTTTTCTCACCACATTTTATGTGGTTGAAGTTTGGATTTCTGTAGGCGCCATACATCATTTGTCTGTTGAGCCAAACTCCCAGTTTGTTGCTGCTGCTTCTGGAAATATTAACCACATCATTTCCAGTACGTATACAGACATACAGACATGTACGTGTAAACATTCTAACCACATGTAAATGCTTTCGTGAATTACAAACAGATTGGATAAGTAGTCATGAAAAAAAGTAAGCATGAGCTGTTGCATATATATATATATATATATATATATATATATATATATATATATATATATATATATATATATATATATATATATATATATATATATATATATATATATATATATATATATATATATATATATTATAACTAGAAATGTAATTTTCACTGTCACTATTAGTGTGTCAACATTGACTTCAGTGTCCAGTTGCACCAGGTGTTCTTATAGAGATAGATAAAATGGGTTACATAACACAAACTAGTTCTAGTTGTTACTAAATATTTACACATTCAGCTGACCGAACCATCTGAGCTTGAGAGTGAGAAGAAGAGATAATATAGAGAACCTATTTGAAATACAGATGGAAAAGCTGTTTGAATGATGGTGTTACTTGGAGTGAAAGTGTTATCTGTCAAACTATGATGAGTGACAGCAATGTAAGCCGAAATGAAATAATGTTATTACAGATATCAAGTTCACATGCACAGAATCTTACAGAGACTGTCAACATAAGACCCACTGGAATTACATTTTACCTTTATATAGCTTGTTTTACAACATGTAAAGACAATAAGGTCTGTGAAGTAATGTCATTAGAAATACCCCTTTTACTCTCAACTGTATGAATCTACTTTAATTGTTCATTATTTTGTGATATCTGCAGCCAACGTGACAGGCGTTTGCTAACAACTTATTGTTAGGCTCCAGCCCCACCATGACCCTGATGAGGGCCGTGATGAGGTTACAGATAATGGATGGATGGTTCAACCTGATGGAGGAAAATATTGGTGTGCAACAAACTAGTGATTACTAAGAACGTGTGAAAAAGCTTACAGTACAAATGGCTGTCAGGGTGTACCCTGCCTTGTGCAACACAATCCAGGTAATGATGTTGAAAATTAGATTTTTCTTTGAAAGTGACGGCAGATTTAGCACATTTTGTTTGTTTACAGGCTCCATTCATCTTTTTTCTATTATTTCTCTGATGCCTTTTGAAACCTCTAATTATTGCAATCGAATGGTGCTGTGAAAGCCACACTCTCCTCCTACACCGGGTAGATATCTTGCCATTGTCCTTGAAAATAAGAAAACCTATCAGGGCTCACAAAAGAGAACAGAGAGTGCTTCTGCACCTTTACAAAGACGTGTGCTCACAGGCCCATAGCATGCAGATGTGACACAATAATGTTTGGAATCACGTTTTCTACACATTCACATACTGTATCTGTTCTGTCAATCAGAGGAGAAATTCTAGGCACTGCTGATCCTTTCTGAGCTTTCAGCCGGGATTAGTAGGCGGTAGCTATGGCGACAAGTAATTTTAGCTTATATTTATGCAGCTTTTCTCTCCAAACATTTCATTATCTCAACGGATGATACAGGAAAACCAATTTGCCTCTGAAGGCCTTGGAGCAAATTCATATGAAACATTTCAAATGAAATGCGACACAGCAATTTTAATTCTCTTTAATTTCAGTTGTTGTTTCTCTCTGATGTTTGTGTCTGTGTATCATTTTGCTCTTTTTTTGTGAAAAAATCTGCCCTAAAACAAGATGCTACTGTATGTTATACAATGTATATGGAGTGGATTTCCCTGATCTGAACCCTCAGATGAGTCAGTGAGCGCTGACTTGGTCATTTGCAGTACCAAATATATTTTTTAGATTGACTTATAATTGTTGTTTTGACAGCACTGAAGTGACGATATTTCAGAAGCAGGTTCAAATTAGTCTCACTTTGTGCCTCTCGTGTTTTACCGCTGCATTCCAGTCACTGAGCAAAGCATCTGCTTTCCGAAAAATGAATACCCAGGGATCACTGACAAACCCTGAAGAATTAACAACATTTACCACTGTTTTGAATGTATTTCCAGAATTCTCAAGACCTTTATAACTATCTTTATCTAAAAGAAAACTGTCTGCTGCACGATCAAACATCTTTTTTCCAAGTTGAGACTGTATTCTAATCGGAATCAAGATGGTGCCCAGAAATGTAAAAAAAATGAAAAAAGTTATATTATTCATTATATTTGTCTATATCAATGTTACTTTTCAGTGTTTTCTATTTTAATTTACAAAAGTACATTTATTTTCTCATACAAATTGAGAAAGGAAATACTGTATGTCACTTCTTACTGCTGTCTCTGTTCTCTAAGAAATAGAGTTGCAACTTGGCAAACTGGGGATTTATCTTTCAGAAAAATGGATGCTTAGCTGTCTGACTTGAATTGTGAGTCACAAACTGTAATTCCACTTAACTCCACTCTACTCTAAACAACTGATGCTTCAACAGCATTTCAAGGACTTTATTTTAATGTGTATTAAGGGTTGAGAGACTGTAGTCACACAGCAGTTAGATGCAAAAAATACAGCAGTGAATAAATCAACAACTATAAATACAAAACCACATAGTACCTCTACTGTGTAACCCTAACCCTAATAAAAGTAAAAGTACAAACCATCCAGGTATGAACCCAGCCTGTTTCACCTGCAAATCAAGTTTACTGTGAAATATTAATGATGTCACCTATATGTAAGTTAAGAGACATGAAATCAGCCAACAATAAAAATATTCTAGTTATTATAGAATAGAACAATTTGACATCTGCACATTTTTACAGTACTCTTGGAGGCTTTGTACTTCAAGGTCTCGGCTCTATGAAAAGGGAGAAAATAGCACATGAAAAGATGACAGACAGCCTGGTCGGTTGTGAGGAGTTAGCAGGTCAGCACCGGGTTCAGCAGAGACCTTCACTCCGCTCGCTGTGGCTCTAACAGGCGGCGGCGGCGTTGTGTCCCTGAGAGAAAGTGGGCGGTAATTACAGCCTTGCAGGAGGGGAAGATGTTCTCCTGCAGAGATGAAACGCACAAACACACACACACACACACCAACACACAGCCACACACAGTGCCCATGCCCCTGTTCCACAACTGATAATGAGCATCTAATGAGCGGTGATGTCACTACAACAAATACACAGCTGCCTGCTGCCGACTCGCTTCTCTCCACTTCTTTTCTTATCTGTCCACAACTGCCTGCAGTTAATTAGGCTCCACATGCATAATGCTCGGTTTCTCTATCGCACACTTATATATTAAATAACAATCATGTTATAGCCCTGACAGTATCGTGAAATATAAAGCGACAAGGCTAATGTACGTCAGATAAACCTGAACTAATTGTCAGGACTTGCAAGAGGAAAAGTGCAGAGTTGATATTTAATAGAAGATGAAAATAGAAAATAACATCTTCAAGGTGCGGCTTAATTTCAACAGACGTTCCCAAAAGGTTACACCGGGTAGACTGCCCCTCCACTGAACCGCCTTCTACACTCCTGCATCAGCTCTGTGAGCTCTTCTTGCCTTTTAAAAGTGCAATTCTAGCGGGTCATCCAATATTTCGGGGGCATGGCACAAGGTCATTTATAAATTCTTTCTGGGTTAAACTTGGATGAAAACATTTGGGTGAGTATTATCAGGAGAATATGGCCCAGATATTCAGAGAGTTCACATGAACAGCGAGCTGGTGAATTTAAAGTTATTGCATAAAGAACAGAGTTATTAGGGCTCCTTTGTTTTCTCGTGTTACATCCTTTGTGGATGAAAACATCAATAACTAACCACACACCAAAAAGCTGAAGCATAAAAATGCAGCCTGATCCATAAATGGAAAAAGAGTGTTTTACTCAGTTTATTGAACAAAATATCTTACAGTATCTTGGATATACATATATACATATTGTCTTGTACTGTGTAACACGGTTGATGAACCCCTGCAGTGACATCAATTGTAACGCTGTGCCTCCAAACTTCAATGGATGTTTCAAGGAAATATTAATACATCATTGACTTCCAAACACATTATACAAATCTTAATATAGAAAGCACAAAAAATAAGAATTTATCAGTGAAAATTACTCACTCTCAGGACAGAAAGGTTCTTCATACAAAAAACAACTTTTACAATATTTTTTCTATTTTTTTTTTTTTTTTGCAGTTACAGTATGCAGGTAATAAATATACCTGGAATTCCTTCTGTTTTTTTGTCATATGGTGTCGTTCTCTTTTCCTCTGCACGGAAATCACCAATAAGGACTTATTCTAGAACAAATAAAGTAGTGGCTCGGCCACCGGAGCTTCTGCTGTCATCTCCACTGCTGCTGCCACATTATCAGCAGGCCTCTCAGATAACATACACATCAGTCTTCTCCCCAAGAAGCCAATACGTTCTCATTTTGCCTTTGCCCTGGAAAAACACAGAAATCAATAGGTTCATCAATGGAGATGAGGTGGAGGGTGGGAGGTGGGGGGTGATATCCTCTATTAGGTTGCCCTTCGTTTAAGGGTGACCCTGATGGTTACTGCTGCTCGGCTTACACCTCCACCTTTCTCCACAAATGAAGCATTATGCATAATTATGAAAATTAACCACATCGTCTTACTCGTCATCTAAAAATGCTAACAGCACATCACTGTTGTCAGGTGAAAACCTTGTTTCTCCAAAAGATTCAAATTTGTCTCAATCTAACTCTGAAACGATTAGTTCTTTAAGTGATTAGTCGATTATGGTAAAATTAATGAACTACATTTATTTTAAGATACTAACTCTCAACCCATTGTGTTTCATGTCTGTAATATAAATGGTAGCTATGACCCTGATTTTATAGACTAAACAATTAAGTGATTAATAAGAAGAATAATCCTCAGATTAACATAATAAAATAAGACAACTATGCAGAAAGTAATCTGTAGTAGTAGTTCTTTGAATGATTTTTTGATTTAATTATTTGAACATTAAATAATTCAGCTGGGATAGGCTCCAGCCCTGCAGCGACCTTAATGAGGATAAGTGGTTACAGGATATAGATGGATGGCTATTTGAAGATTAAAAGTCATAAAATTTAGTGAGATACAACTGGCAGCCCTATTGTACAGAAGGATGTCAGCTGCCAATCTAAAACTTTAAAGTATCATGCTATAAAAAAAAAAAAAAATCTTGTAGTAAGTCTAAACTTACATTTATTTGATCTATTTCTAATAAAATGAACTTGTTGAGTGCAGTCATCTGCCTTCTTCCATCATTATTTCACCCTGTTGGCAGAATTTTCTGTCTTCAAGTCTGAGTCTGAGGCCAAATGAGTTGTGCAGACAGATGTTTATTTGCAGTGTGAGCACATTTTATTCAGCGGTCTGATACTTCATCTTGGTTAGTTTTGAAAAAGCATAGGACAGGTTCTTACCTTCATTTCTACGTCTCCTCGTAACTGGAGATCAAAGTAGCCAAACTCATCCAGCACTTCTTTGGTGGCCGAGGATACGTGGATCTTTAAGGCTGCAGAAGACATCAAGGGCACAACAGACAAGGCTGAGCATGTTCACACTGTGAATGATAAATGACAGCCCTGACAGTATTTGATATGCTACTTTTATCTCAGGCTTCAGGACATACAGCGGAGGAGGAAACTGAGGAGTGAGACGAGTCGATGCATTCAGTCCCGTCAGACGCCAGCATCTGAAATGCTAACGGTGATGAAAATCTGTATTGTTTTGTCCAATTAATGCACACAGAGCAGAGATGTGAGACGTGATTCCTGCCTGTGAAGCTTCAGGCTGCACAGTTTATCGCTGGCTAAGGGCCCTTAGCTGTAAGTGCTATCAATTATTTACCAGTGGAGGCACAATACAGGAAGCGACTCAGTAGTTAATCAATACATCTGATGATTCACTCACAAAATATCCACAGTTTCATAACACTAGTTCCTGTCACTGCCAGTTAAGAACACAAATGTCAGTGTAGAAAGATTTAGAAGAATTAGACTCAGCAGGTCAATACGTCTTATATTCAGCTGAGAAATCATATTTTACAGAAGACGGTTTCCATCCAACTAAAACTAAAAAAAGACTTCTCAATAAAGATGAGAATAAATCAAAGAGTTTGCTCTGTGTACTGACAAAGTACAAAATTGAATTAACTGTTCAAATAAATGCTTATTTACTGTGTTTGGAATCCCATTAATTGTTATCTTGGCAACAACTACTCTTCCTGAGGTGCAACAAAATCAACCAAAACTTCAGTCACACAGACATTGTCCTGATGCTGTAAAATATGTATTGATCCCCAGCTGAAAGTAGTCTCCATCAAATTCACTGTTTGTTTGAGAAATGTTTAATTGTTAATTGTTAAAAACTACAGTGCCCAGCTGTTTCAGGTCTTTGGCCACAGACATGGCAGTGAAGTCAGAAAGAGAGATGCAGGAATAATCTCTTTAGTTGTTTTAGATCAAGTTATTATGAACGCGTGTATGTATATGTAGATGTTGGTACAACCACTAAAATAATAAAATTGTATTTATATATCCCAAAATTACAGATTTGTCTTAGAGTGCTTTAAGAATTTGTACAACATACAACAGATAAGGATGAAAAACTAAGACAAAAACCTCGGGAAGAGCAACAGAGAAGGGTTCCTTCTACCAGGACACGGCAGTAAAATTACAATTTGGCAAAACTGAATGACAGATACATATAATACACAGCAGACTGACACCAGTGTCAAAGACAAGAATAAACTAGAAGTCCTGAAAAACAACAAATAATGAGGGTATTGTCACCAGCACAAAAATTGATGTAAAAAATGTTCCACCCTGTTGAAAATCCAGATCTGTGTGGAGACATCTGACATGAAATCCAGCAGGCACCAGAGTAAAAAAATAGAACAAAACCAAGTGACAGTGATGCTCACCTTCTCCATTGGACTCCATTCGAGATGCCGTGTTGACAGTATCTCCAAACAAACAGTATCTGGGCATTTTCAAACCGACCACGCCAGCACAGACTGGACCTATGAAACACAAGCTAAATATAATCACATATAGCACTACATGCTAGGAGCAGCTGTCATTATCACACAATCACCATGGTGAAAATATTCTTCAATAGTACAACAGTGATGTGAGTGAATTAAAATTGTGCTCAATATGCTTTAAATTCCAACAATGCTAAGTATCGGCCTACGCAAGCTGGTCCATTTCTGCTGCATGTCAAGAGTCTGAATAAGAATATAAACAGTGCCTCCATGAGCTGATACAGACTAAATACTGTATCATCATAAAACATCATGAGTGTTAATGTCCAGTCAGTGTGTTGGTATCCAGAGGTGGGAAGTTACAAATCATAAGTGCCCTATACTTGATGTACACTCAGTTGGCTCTTTATTAGATATACATAGCTAAAACGAAGAGACGCTAATACAGCAGTGCTGCGATAGATCCTACTGAGTTTGAGGAGTTTGATTGTTGTGAAAAACATTTAGCGACTCCTAGCAACTGCAGCTTTTGTCCGAGGGACTAATAAACTAACATTATCAAGTTACTGTTGAAATATTGAAATAAATGTTAGTGTTGAGTCATTGGTGCTTTGGTCAAGGACACCTCGGCAGGATGGACAGCAGCCATTGTGAGTGACTTAATCTGGGACATTTGGGTTGCAGGTCAGCAGTTCCAGATCAGGCTGAACATTCAGACTCACCTGTGTGTATACCTATCCTGAGTCTCAGCTGGTCGTTGGGTCTGTGTCGGATCTTGAATGTTTTGACCTGCTCTAACAACGCCAGTGACATCCCAGCGATCTCTCTGGCATGCAGTTTACCGTTCCGCACCGGCAGCCCTGACACCACCATGTAGGCGTCACCAATGGTCTCCACCTGAGGGACAAATTCATGCTATTGGATTACCAGGATCCCTGTAGAGACTTGAGCCATCACGCTATGAAGCACATGTACTCAAACCTTTGAGTTGCACAATTTAACATAAAGTATGAAATAAAAAATTGAAATTCATTCAGATCTGTCATATTGTAATTATTCACACTGATCATCCCGACTCACCTTGTATACATCAAAGTTATCAATGATGGCATCAAAGCAGGTGTACAGATCATTGAGCAATGTGACAACCTGTAGAGAGACAGAACAGCTTTAATAATATGAGCTCAGAAAAGAAGAGGAAGATAAGTACTGAAAATATTTAGTTTAAAGCCGGTATGCCAACCAAAGGAACTGCGTCATGTAAATGTAACGACACACTTTAAATCTAACACTTGACACTGTTTTCTTTTGTTAAAAGGCCGACAGATTAGGAGGCCAGTGTGTCTGCAAAACCTCACAGCGTTCCACATTATCTCTGCTTGTCTGTCGCTGGACGATTGCCCACTGAGGCTTACTGACAAACACGTTTACAGGATCATAAATCAAATCTGCAGATGGAATATTACAAACACAATCTGTACTCAGTTTTAGTGTGGAGTGTAATGGTTGTAATGTAGCAGTAATGTCAGGAGTTGGCTGTTTATTTAAAGGCCGATTTTTTTTTTTATCTAGTCATCATCTTTAAATGTTCATTTTTTCATAATTACGTCTGAACTGAAAATAAAACCAAGCTGCTGCTCTTTATCTAGTCAGGACATTTTGTGCTGTACTTTAGGAGTGAATGAGAACATTTAAACTGTCATGGACCAGAATCTGAACTGTGAGAAAAGATCATTTTGTCCCTACTTTAAAAGCACAATCTGCAATTTAAATGTGGACTAAAAGGCTGTCCTGCAATAAACTCAAAATACAGGATTAGAACTGGCTGTCAGTCAGCGGCTATCAACTAGACAACAACAAAATCTAAGTTATTAATGTTTTCTGATGCTGAGATCTGTTTACATTACTGATGTAAAAACAGCTTTAAAGCAACCCTAAATTTTCTTCGCAGCTCACTAATGCACTACAACTTTTTCAAAATAGCTGTTAGAGCACACAAGGTGGGCCACTACAATTACAGGTTGACACAGGGTGAAGGATCTGATTGACTGACAAGCTGGCAGTGTAAATTAGAGTTTTTGTGCCTGTATGCAGCCTGACAGAAAAAGCTTTTTTTTTTTTTGGTATTTTCCTACAGAGATGCCATAATCCAATTCAATCATTCAAAGAGAAGTCAGTACGTTTAGTGAGCCAGTCATTGTCACAAAATAAACCTGACAGGGTGATGCAGGAATCACTCCACTGACCAGAGAAATCAATATCAGTCAATTCTGAATGATTTTGTTGATTTGAACTGAACTGCGTCTGTAGCAACTCATAACAGCGGTCTGTTAGACACAAATATCAGATTGTAGAATGCCATAATTGAACTGAGTATTCAATAAAGCTGTGTAATAAGAATAGTGGACTGATGACCACAGGACATTATCTACTAGTGAAACTGTTAAGCATGGATAGTGCATTAGTAAAACAGCAATTTCAGTCTAATTTGCAATGCTTTGCTCTGCTGCTATTATTATAAAAGCTGTATAACCATTTTTTTCATTCTGTATTATTCACATGATTGATAATAAATGTATATATACAGGAAATGGTCGTAGCACAATCAGTTCTTGAAAGAAAAAAAATGGAGAGGTCAGACTCAACGTGAAGGTGTCAGATTGTCCAGTGACACTTCCAGACCATCTCCCTCGATGGGATATCATGATTTGGTCAAGAAGCCTTTGGTATTCAAGTGAGAGGGAGATATGTGGTGGCATAATGTGACTCAACTCTGCGTCAACACAAACTTCCATCTAACAACTGTACTATTTTGAGTTGCAGCCCGTGTGTGGGAACACACACTGTGGGAACTATGAGACACACTGTAGGTAGAGACTTGATACGGACGAGCACTTTTATGCATGAATAGAGAAAGTGTGATCACGAACAGTGATTTTTAAAAGCTTTCAGATTAGCTTGGTAGATGTTGAGGAAAGTCAGAAGTTGTTACTTATTTCATCAAATAACAAGAAGAACACAGACAGAGGCAGCGAGTTGAGAGTGGGAATCATTCATCTGAGGATTGCTGTGACATATTGATTGCTGTGCACCTGTAGCGGTGTACTCTCTGCAGACATGGATGTGAAGCCCACGATGTCGCTGAAGTAAATCGTGACGCTGTCGAATGCTTCTGCCTGCACCGTCTCCCCTCGCTTGAGCTGCTCTGCTACTGAACTGCAAGCAGAGAGAAGGAGAGAGATGTGAGGCCAAAATGTTCATGCTGCAAAGCCGTAAAGATAAGTTCAGAAAAATGTAAAAACAAGGGATGATCAGAGGACAATACTCAAGAAAAATCAATAATTAGGTGATCAGACGGTTGCTTTGTTGACGTCACTTTGTCAGGTCTAACTACAAATCCTCAAAGATTTATGTTTCTAAAACACAACTGCAGAAAGCCTGGGAGGTTCAATTTTAACCTGCTGTCAGTGTCTTTGCTAATTCTGCTCACATTAATCAAATAATACCAAACACTGGCAGAAATCAGCGTGTGAGAAATGAAAATGTTCTTTCTCTGTCTGTCTCTGGCTTTGAAGGAGGGAAGATTCTTCATCAGGAAAAGAAGATAAATGGGTGAGAAAGATGGGCTTTGCTAATGTGGTCTTATCCAAACGCCTAAGCTCACTATCGTCTCTGTCTGTCTGTTTTCCCTTAATGAGCAGTTTGCCTGTCAGCTCTGCCTGTTCCCTTTCATCTACAGTGAGATCACACCACGGGGAAATGTGTATCTGTTAATAAAATGTGTTGGGAAGGATTTCAAGACTTTAATTAATACAGGAATTTAACACAATTGATAAAGTGTCATAGAGCCATGCATCCTATTTTCTGGGTTGATTGGAGATTTAAACTTTTTGGGTGGAAGGACAAAAGTTTGAATGTGATGTAATTTGTTCTTACTGCGGTAAAATTTGATAGAGGAGGTTTTCGGCTTTCCTTTTCTCCTCCAGGTAGGCTTGTGTTCGCTCCTCCACCAGGTTCTCCAGGTTATTGGCGTACTGCTCCATCCTCGACAGCAGGTTGTTAAGAATACTGGTGCTGCCCTCCCTATGGAAAACACACAAACAAATAGAATTAGGTAATATTCACACAGTCAGTGGTCAGTGAAGAGCTCAGGTTCTTAATATTTACAGGATCACTCTGGTGGTGTACAACCGTTCAAGGTTTTGTCCATCACTCCTATCTGTTATAATAACACTGCAGTCCAGTGAATCACTGAGATCTAGGAATGCAGCAACATCAGTACAGGGACAGGAAACACAGCAGTCAGACAAGCAGGCAAATCAGGTTAGTCAAACTGTTTTATGAGAGAAAAATTAAGGCGAGAAGTGAAATTACTGTGCAAACTGCAAAAAGGGACATTTTTAGTCACTGTCAGTTCTCGAAATAAAGTTGTTTAAATGATCTGGCTAGACTGTTTTTTTTGTCTTATTCTGTTGAATATGTTAAAATTCAGGTTAGAATTTCCAGAAAAAAAACAGACTTCTTTATTCCTTTTAATCATTTCCCTTATCAAAACCTGGTGTCTACATTACCCACAATGCTATTTATCAAACATTTTATCCATGAAAAGGCTTTAAAAAAATATCTTTCACGTATACAATAGTACTCCCAAACATCTGTATATAGACTTGAAGAATCTGGAATTTCCTTGTAAGTTTCTGCTTATCTGCACTCGTGTGTTCATGTAAATTTTAATGAATGATTATTGATTCTAATAAATTAGCTCAGGCAATCACATCTGAGCAATCCATATTTCTACCATTTTAATTGCTTTTGGATTAAAACTGTTTAAATGTTTATGTTATTACTTTAAAAGGTGAAAACTACTGTTTATGCTCCAAGTGTCAGAAGTCCAGGTTTTGATCCTTGAGGAACCCCTTTCAACAAATGTAAAACTACTGATGAAATCAGCACACTTCAGAGAGGTGGAGAAAGATCCAGTTAGTAAGGAGGTGTTGACAGGTTATGACAGGCTAGTCCCGAAGGCATGTGGAAGACAGCTGCTTAATGATTATGATCCAGCTCTATGGACTTAAATGGATATTCCAGTGATTAGTTTTGCAGTATTGTTGTATAAAGTTGGGAGACACAGAAGTCACAGAAGACAAAAAATGTGAAGAGAGTTATCCTGATTTTAATCCCCACTGTGGTCAAGCTCCAAAAACACTGGATCCCATAATGCAACAGCATCTTTTTGTTACACTTTCCTTACCTTGTAAATTCAGTTTTTAATGCAGCTTTCTGGAACATTTTTAGTCTCCTAACTCAAGCTGAGATAACAGTCATCAGGATTATTTGCTCAGACTTGACAAAGCTCCTCCAGACCCATGAAAGACATTATATATAACTGTTTTGACGGGCTGAGTGGTGCTAACCACGGCAAGTAAACAGACTGTTTATGTATGAAACTGGTGGAGTTCCCCTTTGACAGGTGAGCAGTGTTGTAGTTTGATAAATACAGGCCCAACTCGCTCAGACTTTATAACTGAATGTAATAATTATTGCAGTGAATTCTGAGGGTAAATGAACGTGTACATGACTGAAGTAAAAATATAATCATTCAAAGGCCTCATAGAGTATCAGTTAAATATGAACACAGAGCAGCTGCTGTTACCTTCCAACATGGAGGGAAAAAAACACTCCAAAGATTCTGTGAAAAGTCTCTATTTACGTCTCCTCTGTTGTGATCATAGCATTTCATATTTAAAAATGATATAATACATGTGTTGTATAATGCCTGTGTCTCAGGAGAATTTTACATTCATATGCTTACGCACACATGCATGCACGTACACGCATTTACTCCGATGGAGCAAGACGGTGAGTCATCCACACCACCGTGTCGGCTAAAAGCATCAATGCCTGGCATCCTGCCATGTTTCTTGTGGGTCACAGATCCTACACACACCCACATGTTGTTTAAGTTTAAAGAACAAAACATCAGAGGGAAACATGAAAGACGGTGATGAGTATCAACGCACTGAATGCAATCACACAGGCCATGCACTGTTTACTGCGCTGACATCCATATTTTCCCACCATTCATCCAAACTAATAGTAACGGTGGAAACTGAGAGCTGTCTCTATGGTGAGCGTGATGCTAAAGAGATGAGGAGCCAGAAAATATTCATTTCAGTAAATGATTCAGTGGTGCTTCCTATTCTAAACCCCCATTCTTAAAGCAAGCAAAAACATGTCTCCGATGGATCATTTCTTACCTTTACTATTCGTCTGTTAATAAAAGGCCATGAACCAATGAGCAACTGATTCATTTTGGGTGTCAATACTGTCACCATCTGTCCATTTCTAAAGCACTTTTCAGTTGATCTGTCCAATCATAAAGGTGCTTTCAGACCTCGAGCAGTTACCAGCTATGAAACCACGGTTATTTGCCACTGATGTCTGAGTTGACGCTGGTTGAACTTTTGTGCGTGCCGCTGTGGCTCAACATGTAACCATGACGACCACTGAAACCGCATCGGGGAAATAAAAATGATCCAGGAGCTAATTTTACTGGTATGAATCTCCTGAATCCAACAAAGGTAGCAATTAAATTTATCAAAGTTTGATAAACAATGTTAATTAGTTAGACATGTTATATTAATTATGTTAAATGACCCTCTACTTCAAGCTACACTCTGCTCTGGTCGCCACGGTGATGGAGTTGCAACCTACTGCTGCCCAATCAAAATACAGACATCAGTGGGCAGCATCTGCTGCAGTAAACTGCTTGCTGTCTGAAAAAACCTTTTCATAAATCCAACAATCAATTTCAACCAATATTCATAAGGTTTTGTACATACTTGCATGAGCTTTACTTCCTAGAATTTCCATGAACAGAATTGGAAAGGTTGACGTAGTCTCAGTCCCCATCTGCTATCATCTGACGACGATTTAGTCTCTGCTGGCAACGGCCAATGTTTCAGGCACAAGACTTCCCTCTGCAGTCCGATTCTAGTCCGCAACTTGAAATATGAAAATGTATTGTAAATTGTCAACGAGTTTCGAGATTTAATTTCATCCAGTGTGTTCAGCCTATTTTATTCTCCACATGGACTGTTTACTGTTTGCAACCAAACCCCAGTCAAACACTTCATACTAGTCGGAAACAACAAATAGAAATCAGAACGCCTTGTCTCCTTTCTACATATTCTGCTTTCCTATGCTGATATCTGTTTATAGAGATTAAGGTTGATGAAAGTTGGTACAACTTTTAAGGAAAATTGGTAAACATCCAGTTCATTCCAACCATTTGCTAGCATAACCTTGGAGTCCTTTTGTCAGTGCACAGCAGGACCCCTGAACATGTAAAAATGTGAAATTAGTCTATAGACAACTATTAAGTGCAAAAGTTTCTGAATAATACTAAATAATACTCATTATTTACTTGTGTATAAATGGAGAGTGAAATCTCTGGATCGTAACTGCTAACACGCAACGCAACTGACTAAACTCTAGTAACTTTTTGACCCCATTCTGCGTGTAGTTTGTGCACCAGCAGTTTGAGCAATTGCAATCAAATGCAGACGTCAGGAGCATGCATGAAATCTGAGTGATCCTGCAAAACATGGTGGCATTTCACCTGGAGTTGACCCAACAGCAACTCGATACATCTGAGTCACTTGTACAGGATTTGCGCAGTTTCAGGAAATCTTGGCTGTCATCAGCAGGTCGGGGATGTTTGTCTATCACTGTGTACTCTGATCCAGATGCTGATTAAAAATTAAAAACATTCTCCACTATTTAAAAAAACAAATGTAGATGGCTGCACAGTCTTGGCGACGGTATGTTCGCTCTGAGTGCTCTCTTGTTTACAAAGTGGCTAAACATGTTTCTCCTCAAGTCTGTGGACTGATGTGATCTCAATCAAACACAGTTAAGAATAAAATAAAAACTATTTTATAACACATAAAAAAAGAAAGATTTCAGTGCTGAACAGAGAGTGGAATAAATCCTTTTTGTGGTATGAGCAGTGATGGCAAACAGTGAGAGACTTGATGTGCGCGGGGAGAGGTCAGCTATTCGTGGCGAGCGAGGTGTCAGCTCCCTGTGTGTGTTAAACCGAAGCGTTTACTGCTGAACACCCCTCTTGTTACCGCGCCCTTCAAACCCAAAGCTCATACACACACACACACACACACACACACACACACCAAAAATAACAGCCCATCCATCACGTCATGTCAACAACATACATTTACCTAATGAAAATAACCGGCAAACAGTGCATTAACGCATGGGCCTCTGTGGCGAGGGGGCTTCGTACACATGAGGAGGCGCTTTGCATGCGGCTGTCAAGAGCATCCTTGAGTGCTTCTGAGGATGTCAATCACGTAGAGCTCTCTACTCCAAGCCACTGCAAATGGAAAGCTATACATCACCGGACTCATCGGAGCTCACGGAGGAGAGGTCAGGCTGAGAGGAAAAACACCCCAAGCACACAGATCTGTTTATAGATCCTAAACCACCTGTTTTTAGTTCACTGCTCCACCAAATCAACACAGGTGCATTTGTAATGCTGTACAGCTGTCACACTGCTATCTTTAAAGGATTAGATATGTATACCAGAGTCTGCTGACATTATCAGCCTAGTGCAGATATATTGGTATCAGCATATATATGCACTGATATGAAAAATATGCTTGTGGTAATATATTTGTGTCACTGCAAACTAAACTGTGTCGTAGGGAGATGAAGCCAGTTCCAGCTGGTACTGGGCGAAAGGCAGGGTACACCCTGGACAAGTCACCAGTTCATCACAGGGAGACAAACAACCATTCACACTCACATTCACACCTACGTCCAATTTAGAGTCACCAATTAACCTATTGAGTGTCTTTGGGAGGAAGCCGGAGTACCCAGACACGGGGAGAACATGCAAACTCCACACAGAAACGCCCCAGCTGAGGTTAGAACCAGGAACCTTCTTACTGTGAGGCGACAGTGCTAACCACTGCACCACCAAAACTTAAATATTCCTTCATAAAGTTTATTATTATTATTTATTGGTAAGTACTGCTCACATCTGTGCAGAATCAGTGCACAATCCACATAGAAAAGGTCTATTTTCATTCCAGTTAAACAAAATTCACATCATCAGCTGCCATACTGGTAATCTATGAATGTTTTCCCTTTAAAGCCCACATCAGTTGGACTCTATTATTAGACTTTTCTGGTGATGAAAGTGAAAGGTATTTTTATACGTATGTATCGTCTCAGCAGTTACTAGTTTTGTTGTCAACATTTGATAATTACGACTGCATCTTAAAGCATCTGTGTGCATTAACTGTTCTGAAAAGTCTTCTTCGTTGGTGAGATAAAAGATCCATGACTCTGCTAAAAACATCAACCTTTTAATGCAGAAAATGACAGTCGACAGTGTCCTTCTCGTCAGATCTCTGTGTGGGCATCAGAGTGGCCTTGAACTCACCAAAAAGAACAAAAAGTGACGGTAATGCACTTTGATGAAAAATATAAAGGCTGAATCTTCACTGTGATGGATTACACACTTTTAATCTCTGTGCTGATTGTAAAGGGCCATTTAAGTTAACAACAAGTTCTCCTTTGCAAATCTGAACAATATGACTGATATTGGATAACTAGTTCCAGCAGATATAGAAGACAGACTGGAAGCATCACTGGTGCATTAGCTGTATTTTGATACCTGGACAGTCTGCGGCCATAGATGGCTAAACCTGGATCTATACTTAGGAGCTTTGGTTGTGATTGGTCAGTTTGGGCTGCTTGTGTTTTCTCCTACAGCTTTCCAGTGCCAGTGGTAACTGTTGGTGATGGGGACAAAATCAAGGTGATTGAAGAGTCAGTGATTTTCTCCTTTTCAATAACACAAATAAAACGAAGCCATCTCCACTGCAAACCTCCTGCTCACCGTGATTGCCTCTCTGTGTTGCAGTGAATGAATGAATGTCAACATGATTACTTTGGCTATTGACCGCAGTGCTATTCAGCAGCGAGACGAGGTAAACCTTCCCGTCATCGCTCAATATCACAAAGTGAATTGAGGAAGGAATAAGATCACAGCATAGCCTGTCTGCTGGTAACAAAAAAAGTGAAAATCAGCACTGAACTATATAACTATAATTCCATCGTGAGACAAGCTAGATACTGCACGACATGAGCATGTTAGAAGCAAAAAGCTTCCAAGTTGCCATTCAGTATAATGAAGCATGACCCGTGTTTTGATCTCCATGTCACAACTCACAGGACAGGAGGGCTGACTGCAGCTGGCGGGCTGAACGGTACAACCTCTGGCAGAAAGACACTATTTACTGAGGCACTGTGCTTAACCTCCTCAGCCCTCATTTTATCCTTAAATATACCTTTAATACCTCTGCACATGACATCGTACCTATGGAAATGTCACACATAGTGTATATAGATGTACATCTATATACTCATCAGCCTCTAGTTCAAGTCCAGAAATTTGCTATAACTTGTGTATTTCTTGTGTGTTTTTGAGTGTGTTTGTTCTACTGTCACTTTGAATCCTTCATACAGTAACTCTATCTGACTGAGAGTTGTCCCACTCATGGGAGATTGTGTGCCTCCCCTCCTTTGTCAACATAAAACTCAGAACAAAAATATGCATATGAATGATTCATGACATCATTGAAAACAATAGCAGAAACATGGAGTCATAAAATCCCCTTTCATATGCAAACACACACTCAGAGATAAAAAGCCAGCAAAGAGTACTTCCTGTCTAGAGCTGCCTATAAGGAATTACTAACACCTTTTAATCTAGAATAGAAGTGATTGCTCTGAACATGATTTTTTTCTTGTTTCCCTTTTTGAATCTCTTAATCATATCAACTTGTCAGGACATCGGATTCTCAATGTGTTGTTCACATGTTGAGTTTGGCAGTGAAGATACTGATAGTCTCGGAAAGAACAGCCTCCGTCGATTTCAATTTGTCATATTATCTCAGCTTTGAGAACAAGAATGGACCTGTCAAAAACTCCTGTGTTTGGTATAATTTAATTTTGACATTTAAATGGTCAATTTACCCAAATTACAACAAAAAAATAGTCTCACTTACCTCTAGTCATATCCAGGCACTTTGGTTTTGTTCCTCGAGATATTTGTCTTTGAGATTTCTGAAGTTGTTCTTTTTAATTTGTGTTAACTGACTCTTTGAGCAGAAACACTATCAGACTAGGTAATGACAAAAAAGCGAGCACGTGAGTCTCACTTGTTCAGTTTGGCCACGTAGATCTTGATGTGACCAAAGTCAGGCCTCTCCGCGGGGTCCTCGGCCCAGCAGCCCTCCATCAGGATGGTCAGCTCCTCCGAGTGGCATCTGTTGTCCGTGGTTGGCCGAAAGTACGGCTTCTGACCGTTCCTCACCTTCTGTACAATCTCTGTGGTGGAAAGAGGACAGTGCAATGATGTCCATGCTTTCATTTTTTGCCACCACCAACACATTTTGTTGTCATATTAGCACAAACTCCATCAATGTTCTACATTCACACAACTTCTGTAGCTGCAGTTTCTCTGTAGGAAGTTCATACTGACTGCTAAACAGATTAAACTTCCAAACCTAGATTACTGTTTTCAGGAATATTGATATTCATTGAAAGTTCTGTATCTCTGTGAATGAGTTATTTCTGCCGCCTGAATATATTCAGCACTGCTGATCAACTCTTCTTTCCTCTTTGATCAATTTAAAAGTTTTGTAAGAGACATCCTTCCCAAATGATTCCTCCATATCCTCTCCTCTGTTATTAGTATCAGCATGAAAGACCCATAAAAGTAATTAGAAGACTCCAATGCTATTTTAAACCACAAAACTACAATTACAGCTCTGGAGTTAACATATTTAGACACTAGAGAACAGGTGCCGGCTTTCAGTGCTCTCAGTATCAGGCACTTGTTAATGGATAAGTATCAGGTACTTGTACAATCTGCATTGAGCGTGACTATGAATAAAAAGCTAATGAAAGTCATCACATGGAGGATGTGCCCCGGGAGGGTTTTACACATCCACTTTGTATGTGTAAAAGTTGAACTCCTGATCTTGGATTGAGTTAAAAGTTTTTCATGCTGCCACTAAGCAGAAACAGCAGTTGGAGGTAAAAGTAGACGCTGGTGAAGAAACTGGTCAAACCACAACATGGGTACAGGAAGCTAAAGAGCCAACGTGTCAGCAGTGATTAAGCTCAGATTGTTTAGTCTTAGCCTTAGAAAGTAACAATAATGTGTTTGCCAGTGAGAGAAAGCTAAAACATCTCTCAGGAAGGCCATCCAACAGACTGGATCCATCATAATGGCACTAAGCTCTTTAGCTTTTGTGAGCTACTGTCTATCTGTCTGTTTTTTTCCTTGGATGATGTTCAATCTAGCACACACATTTCTCACTTTTCTACTCGGCCAATGTTTTACTTCTTTCAATGCATTATTGTTAAAGAAGGGCTTCACTTTTTTTCAAGCCAGCTTGAAAGCAACACATTATCTACAAACACCACAGGTAGCCCAGAACTTATTTTACTTGTATTATTCATTTTCCCTTTCTGTGCTTTACTTGGGTTGTTTCTTAAGAGCAATCATGTTGTCATGTCCCAGAAAGAAGACATGTTGGTTTTTGTGGCTTCACCTGCCTTTGACATCTGGCCAACATGTGTTCTTTGTTTGTGTACATAGCAGCAGGATGCCGATATAACAGTCTGACCTTACAAACCAATGAATGAAGTTCCTATTATGTGAACATCCGTCTGTTCTGTCCTTGAAGAGGGAAACCCAGCCTTTACAAATATTTCACACTAGTTTCTTATAAAGAAGTTTTCCAGTGTTACAGAGATTAATCACTGCAAACAAAACGTGTTTGCAGTGATTAATCCCTTTGATTTACTTTTCTTTTGTGTTCAAGTTTTACATGTTAGTTTGCTTGCTGATATAAAGGATCCCAGTGGTCAGCTGACCTCCCTGAGGCCCGATAAAAGACAGTTGTGTTTACCTTTGGGGCTGAGGTCCATGCCTTCCACATAGAAAGGTCCATTCCTCAGGGCTATTTCCTGCAGTATGATGCCAAAACTGTACACATCACCCTTCTGAGTCCCTTGAGGAGGATGGCGGTCGTATATGAGCAGCTCAGGAGCCGTCCACAGCTTCTCTGGAGAACCAAGAACAGTCAAAAAAGAGCATAAAATGCCTGAAAGACAGCGGGAGCTGATGCTTTTGTGAATGAAAAGATTCAGTGGCGTGACCGGATAAATGAACTCCACTTACTTGCATAGAGTGCGTGCGAGTCATCATTTTCGCAGGATGAACGGAAGCTAGCCAAGCCATAATCCGTGATTTTCAAAACAAATCGACTGTCCACCACACAATTAGATGACTTCAGATTTCCATGGCAGCCAATGTAGCTGTTGTGGAGATAGTTCATTCCCTGGTGGAGAGGAGCGTGAAGTCAAGCATTAAGGGATGCTCTCTCTCTCTCTCTCTCTCTCTCTCTCTCTCTCTCTCTCTCTCTCTCTCTCTCTCTCTCTCTGTCTGTCTCTAATCTTTTTTCCTCTACAGCAAATCATACATGAAAACACACAAATCCAGACATATGGAAATAATACGCCTTGACAAGTGGATGTATGTTGAAGGTTTTGAAAAGAGGCCGTGTTTCAAGGACAGCACAGTCACTGGGGGAATTTCTGTGAAATTACTGTTAATTCCTTTGGGAAGGGGGACGGCGGGTACTGAATGTACTCATGTTCAATATTTAGTGGAAACGGTGAGTCAAATATCCCTCAGAGCTTCACCAGCACCTCTTCTCTGCAGCACGCTACTATCTGTGTGGAGAAATTTAGCCGGAGCTCTTTGTCATGCATTTAGTTTAATATCGAATCCATGCAAGGGACCAATCTGACAAAAAGCCTCTTTGTTAGCACGGATTAAAAATAATCTTCTAAAGTAAGTCCGTGATTAGTTTTGATTAAGCCTGAAGGAAATTTTTGCAAATTTTATGATTATGTTTCTGTTCTACGATTTAACAGAAATATTTACTAGTTTCATCCGCTGTGCTATGCCAAAAATACATTTTTGTGAATGTTGGTCCCTCTTGCTCTCCTTCTCTGCCTCACTCACTCTTCCACAAACCCTCCATGTGAAACCATGGCAACTGAGACATTTCTGTGTCTCTAAGGCACACAAAGCATCTAATATGACATCGCAAAGTGACCTTTTTGACAACATTTCTAAGAAAAAAAATCACGTAAGTCGATTCATTAATCCTGCCTTTGATTTATGTTTTTCTATCGGTGCGCTTTCAGTCTGACCGACACATACCTTCACTATGTCATTGATCAGCGAGTAGCGGAACATCCAGTCCAGGTTGATGCTCTCATTCTCCAAAATGTCCTGGAAAAAACCAAAAACAAATCAAAAATGGAGCAGAAAACTTTAGACAGGAAACAAAATGTATCTTTATCTTTCAAACATCCAAGAGCTTCCCAGCAGCCAAAGTTTATTTTGGGTCCCAATCGGAACCACCTTCAGTCCAGATAAAATATATTCTTTTTCATCCTCTGGGTCACAAATTTAGCCGTGCAGGACGTTAATAAATCACCGTAACAGGCCCTGCTGTCCGCCAGTTACTGGAATTTGGGTTCAGGTTTGACTCAAAGCCACATCGCATCAGTTGCAGCTATCTGTGTTTTACACAGAAGCCTTCTCTAGAAGTGTGACTAATGAAATCCATGGCTAAGTTTCCCATTGTTTTCCAACTCGTCCATTATAAGAAACTGCTGGCATGTCGGGAACAAAGAGTGCAGGCCAGGAACAAGTTTGCTGAAATCTTCATGTATTTCTTATTAGAACGAGAAAAAGACAAATTGCAAAGATTGACTATGAAACAAAGGCAAAAATATGTCAAAGGTGAGCTCGCCACATGCGGTAAGCTCTCTGTAGACTAAATAAGGTGATTTCATTTGGTCCTGTAGAGCTCAGTGGGCAGAGCTCAATAGAAACACTGCCAGGAACAGCAGTTTGACAAGGCTGTCCATTGCGAGCTAAGACTGTTTACTCTCATGGTACAGCAACAAGAAAAGTCCATCAGCTAGTTTATGTTACAAACTTTTCATTCAGTGATTCATAAACCTTGCATCTTCCATGCATCAATCACTCAGCAACAGATTCCCAAGTAAAGCTTACACCTCACAGAACGTTTCACATTGACTTAATATAAAAGTTAAAAACATTAAGAGCATTAAGTCATTGCTGAAGTTCTAACCTCTGCTAAGGAGTTAACAGTGTTTTCAGTCATAGGTTGTCATAGGTCTGTTTGTGAGCAGTCCAAAGCCTTGAACAGATTTCAGTGAAATTTAGTGGAATGTTTGATTATGAACAAAGAAACAAAGGATTTGTTCTCTGGTGTGGATCCAGGAATTTCTTATTGTTGTGAAACATTTTTGTCTGTTTTTCATGAACTATTGCACTTTTCTCTATGGATTCACGACTTTTCTCAGTCTCAATATGTATAATGGCAGGAGAGTAAAAATGGCAATTTTCCTGAACCCAATGTGACATCTTCAGATTGCTTGTTTTATTCAACCAACAGTGACTAATCCAAAGATATTCACTTTACAATAATATGAAACAAAGTCAGCTTATCCTCACATTAGAGATGCTTGAACCAGAGAATGTTTGACACTTTTACTTCACAAACGACTTCTTAAACAATTAATTGATGACCGAGATTACGGTAACTATTTCTTTGTGACCAGTGACCGGGCGCCAAACTTTGTGGAGCCATCATTGTCACCATGAGGTTACTAGGCAACAAGTGTTTACAGGAAATCACTGTGCTGCCGTTTTCCATGTCTGTTTTTGTACAGATTAAACAAACAAGATATAACTTGTTAAATCGTGAGCATTAGAGGTGTTGTTAGAGAGATGTTTTAACATTCAGACATAGCCAGGCTAACTGTTTCCCCCTACTTTCAATCTTTATGCTTAGCTAAGCTAACTGGCTTCTGGCTCCAACGCTATATTCAACGCTCAGTCTTTAATAATTTGTCTTGACTTTCTCCAGCAGTAGTGTAGTAATGTATAAAAGTAAAAGTGTAGGAGCAGGAGACGTTACCTGCAGGCTGCCTCTGGGACAGTACTCTGTTACGATGCAGATGTTGGGAGGGTCAATGCAGGCTCCGATGAACCTGGTTAGATGGTTGAACTGAACGTCTCTCATCTGAAAATAACCACACAAACACACTGCAACTGTGAGTGTAACTCTTTCCAAACATCACATTCCCAAACCCCATGGAAACAGAGGACAGGGGAGAGGACTGACGGTTCATTTATATACAAAGTTTTGAGAATAACGTTGCCAGCAGTTCATCAAAATAGTCTATTTGCAGTCTGCGAGTTGGCACGGTGTCTTTTTCTACGTGTTGAGACGCATTCCTGCTCAGGGCACCTAGTTGAAACATGTGCAAGTGCATAAATTGCCCTTGGAGGTTATGAATGAGCCTGTGTGCTAAGGATGATGAAAAAAAAAAGGTTGAGGTGTTGAGAGGATGTACGAGCGGGAATATCAGAGCGGAGCAGCAGAACGTGTAAAACTACTCTACATGTAAAATAATCACACACCGCTTTTACGATACAATATGTCTTCCAAAACGTGAATCACTTTGAATATTAAAAGAATGAAAACAGGGATGTTTGTGGTGAAGTGATTAACAGGGAATATGGAGAACATTTTCTGGCAGATTCTTTTTATGAGAAAGTGTGAAAAAGCCCAGTAATTTTCTTTTATAGGAACAAGCTACATGGACGTCCTCCTTGTGCCTTCATTCCAAACCCGTACAAGCGCTGACAGAAGCAGCGCTGAGAAAAAAGAAAATCTTTCTGCAGCCAGAATGAAACTTCAAAAACGTGTGTTCATAATTTCAGCAGTGTACTTTTCTCCTTTGACTGGAGTGACTGACAGCCGTTCTCACACCAAAACCAGGGAGTTAGTCACTCCTGTTTCACAGCTCCGGAGATGTTAGCCTACCCTTTGGCCTATATAATTTCCCCTGCTGCACTCTGGGGAAGGGGGGGTTGGGTGGGGGATTGAACCACCATGGAGGAGGAGGAGGAGGAGGAGGAGGAGGAGCAGGAGTGCTGGAAGACAAGTGGTTAAGTTTCCACTGGCAGACCCGTCTCTTCCCCCATCTGGTTGGCTTTTTCATGAGCTGAGGTTTGACAGCCGATCAGGCCCCTGGGGCGTCTGAGAAGCTGCCAGCTCAGACAGCAGCCTCTCTACCATGTGTGCCTGCTGACTGACCGAGAGGCCACAGAGACATCCAAGAAGCCCACACTACTCTCCACCAACGGACTGCGACTCACATGAAAAGAAAAGGACCAAAAAAATACAGAGCTGAGACAGAGAGAATTTGAGTAAAGAGAGCTGGAGATGTCAAAAAACGGAGAAAAGGCCAAAAATCTTCCTTGCGAGCATCCATCTTGTTCATGGGCGCCCATGTAATTTCCGAGTTATGGGTTTCCCTGTGCCACACTGTTTCCATCAGCAAACCACATAAATTGTGTGGATTTTTTTCTCCTTCAGCTTACTTATCGCTTGCTCGTAAATATCTCCCAGCCAAAGGGACCTTTTCATCAACAGCTGCTGTCGATGATGTTGAAGGGAGGATGTTAACTCTTTAACAAGCAACATCCTGCAGTGACTGCAGTGGTTGAGCATGCAAATCAGGAGCCAGGTCCTACTTTATGCATGCAAAAACTACCAAAAAATAAACCTACAGAGTCAGAAAAGGTATTCTGTGCCAGTGTAGTGAGATAGTTCCTTTTTTCATGAACTTGTTTTGCAAAGCAGGTGGAGTGATTAAACCTTGTGTGAAGGTCTTTCCCCTGCAGTGACACCAAGTACAATAATGTCAATTCATAGTTGTTTTATTTTAGTGAATGGATGATTTGCTGAATACAACTTGTTGAGAAGTTGTTGTTTTTTTTGTATTTGTTTTACAATTCACCTCCAAGGTCTCTGTGCATGACTCTCTTCACACTGAGGCCAAAGAAAGCATTCAAGAAACAACAGCACAAGCCAACAGTTTCTCAGATAGATTTCATGGCCAAACACAAGAATTTTGGATTCCTCTTTTGAAGAAAAACGACTAAAAGTGAAACTATGAGCAGAATAGAGGCTGTGCCACTACACCCCAAAATACAAAAGTGCTGAAAGAAGTATTTTTAGCAAAGTGCTATTTTTATTAAAATACCAGAAATTCAGCTAGAAAAATAAATGTTGTCCTCAAGGTGCCATTAGAGGAAAGGTTGTGAGGTCATTAAAAGAAAATGGCCAGAGCAGTGTCCAAAAACATTAACGTTCATCCTCCAAGAATAGACAAACTTCATGGCAGGTCTGGCCCTTTGTTGCAGAGATTTCTGGTCGTGCACCAAGTTTGTCAGTCTTGGACTAATAAACCAATTCATATCATATTCTTAAATCTGCATTATGCGTTTTTTATGGCCACTTGGGGGCAGCAGATGAAGATGAAAATACATTATTAACTTTTAAATTGTTATGGTGAATTGGTTAGCAAATAGTTGTTCATTTACACTTCAGCAAACATGGCAACATTATATTTCATATGGAGTTGTGTTTGTATCCAACAGAGGAACGTCCAATATTCACACTCTTTTAGCTCTGTTTTGGGGCTGCACCAACTCCAACAAAAATATCAGGCTCTTAAGCTGCTAAACGCTCAAGTATGCTTCACCGGCTTGTCACTAACATCGTCTGCCTGCGGTTTGGAGCTAGCTTGGAAAAAACGTTAATGAGAGTGGTAAGACTGAACCAAAACAGTGAAGTTGTGGGCAATAAAACCAAAATAATGAACTGAAAGATGCTGAAAGAGCTGCAGAGGTGAGCGATTATTTGTTTAGATTCATCAGTATCAGTATCAGTTCACCTACAAGTCATGTGACAAAAAAAAGTAGTAAATTAAATATAAGTTCATAAGAAAATGCAGAAGTAGGAGCGTGTGTTGTTGAGGAGCCATGACAGCACATGTACGGTCTTCCATGGTATCAAATCTAGACTTAGGAGGAACACTTTGTTCAACTGACATTAGTGTGCACGCTTGTACAGTTTGGGTTAAGTAGGTCCAAAATATAGTACAGAGCCAAACTATTTAATTCCTTATGAGGAATTTTAAATTGTATTCCCTAATGTACTCTAACTGGAAACCAACAGTGATACTAAAGTTGGGGTAATGTGTTCCTTTCTCTTAGTTCCAATTAAACCTTGCAGCTGCATTTTGAACCTGTTGCAGCTGATTTAGAGTCGACTATACTGGCAAGAACTCCTCACCATTTTTAAATATGCAAATCAATGTTTTAGGGTTAGAATCTCATATAATAATAATAATAATTTTCTTTGACATATTTTTATAAATATAAATGAATAAAGATATTAAAATCTTTGATAGAACATTTACTGAACACTTACATGTTTGAGTTCCAGTAAGACCTGTCTGGTCAGCTCTATCCTCTTCTTGTTGACATGCTTGATGGCCACCAGGTTCCCCTGTGTGCATCACAAGAAGAAACAGAGCAATGAATCCAGTCTGGGGGACAACACTCAGTTTATACACAATTCTTGATAACACAAAGACATAAAGGATCATTATGAGGATGCACTTTGGTCTAGATGTAGAAAAAATGACAAAAGTGCAAAAAAGGACCATGAAAAATGAGAGTAACTCAAGCAGCATTCAGAGGCGAGAACAGCACCTTGCAGTATAGCCTACGGGTACATTTGGGGCCTATTTTTTCCGTCTGCTGCAGAAGAAGAATTGTATCTGTCGCTTTGATATGTGAGGATCAGTAAACGAAGGAAGGGAGGTGAATATCTCAGAGCCACAGCCGTGACAGAGTGGAGAAAAACGCTGCTGTCGAAACTATGAAACAGTTCATGCATGAGTCCATGAGGGAGCTTTAACTTTTATTAAAAACTAAATGTACTGTACAGTTCAGGAGCTGATGATGGCTGTATGCTTGAAAGCAAACACTGTGTGAAACATTTCATTTCAGAGGTTATTTTCCAGTATATGCGGGCTCTGTTTCAGCTTTGGTGTCAAATTTAATCACCTCTAGCCCGTATTAAATTTGAGAAGTGCAACAGTACCTCCAACGATCCATGAGATGTTCAAGCTGTACTGTGACATCAGCATTTATATAAAACCCGCATCATGCGGCTAAAAACAAAGACATCTATCTTGTTATTCAGAGGGCTCTTTTTTGTCACATTTCTTCACACCTCCTCCGTCTTAAACCAATAAATTATCTGCAGCAACAAGTTGGTGGTCATGTCCAGACTGGGAGGCGGGAGTGTAGAAACAAAGAAAATAGAAAAAGAGAGAAGAAGAAGAAGAAAAAAAAATTGACGCATTCTGCAGCTCGCATTAAAACCAACTACCTAAATTCGCCCACACTCGCTTATTCTCTCTCCTCTCCAGCTCTCCGGCTTTCTCTGCGAGTGTGCACATGTGTGGGTGGGAAAGGAGTGCGCAGGAGTTGAAAATGTCAGAACTCACTAAGCCTTACCTTAAAATAGCCCGTTTTTGCAAATAGCTGATATTTTCCATGGGCAGTTATCAAGGAGCCATAGCTGGAGCCTCTCTGAGAAGGTGGAAGAAAAAAAAAAGTCAGTTGGCAGAGTGCAGATTTGAGCAGAGAGGATTAAATGTTGGTCATTTAAGACTGCGCTTCCACTTCAGTGCAACATAGCTCCCCAAAAAGGGTTCATCCACTGACACTCTTATATCAAAATACTTCTCTCTCTCTCTCTCTCTGTGCAAAATGAAATTGCCTTTCTTTATATATTTGAGAAAATAAAGTGTTTTCAGTTTTCACCAACTCGAGTCCTTGGGCAAATGTCTGCAGTGCACACAGAGTGAATAAAAATCAAGTGGGCGCACTGCATACAGACAGCCAGCACAGTCAACTACGCATTTGTATAGAATGCAAATATTGGCAACACATGGCACACTGGAAAATACATCGCTCTGGAAAATTACTGTGTTTTCCACACACACATTATCCCAGCAATTGGACCGAAAACCAGTAATGAAAAAGGTGTGTGCATGTGCTTTTCATGAACGCTTGCACGTGTGGGACGAAACGCAACCCGAAGGAGATGCATTAGCCCTCAGACAACAGAACCTGATACTTGAAGAACGTGATGAGGTATTATAAATGTAGGGAGCATGGCCAGACGAGGGCTTATTTTAACAATCATTTAATATGCGTCTGCCACCGCAAAGCCAGCCACCTTCAATAAACTACTGGGAAAGCTTTCAGGAATGTGTAAACTAACAAAAGGATTTGGAGTATGTCAGGGCTGCAGATTTGCTTTTACTAAGAAATCCCCCCTAAACTGTATTTTAATACACAGCACACAGTGTAAGCAGGGTGAAGCTCTAAACTTCAAACAGGTCAAATTAGCATTTTCGATTCCTGGTGGGTCCAATTTTACAGCAGTGACATCTCGGGATAATGAGTCGTATGTGAATGAAAGCTGTGGATTCAGTGTTGAGTCTTTCCCACTGGCAGACATGGCAACGCAACCTGCCAGAAGAACAACAACTTGTTAATCGCACATTGGAGGCCGTGCCAGCAACACTGATGGAATAAAAGGTGATATAAAACTCAGAGTTATGAAGAAATGTTCAGGGCTGCCAGCTTTAATATGAGCTCATGTGGGTGTAACGTTCGGTCTTTAACCCTCAGAAGCTCTGAAGCACTCTGTTATGTTTTTCACCTCATCTGTATGTTCTTGTTATGTTTTGTCTGACAGTGAAAGTACATAAATCCATGCAGCAATGTCTGATAAGATCGTCTACCTGTGAGAGGGTTAGCCGACTGCCGGCCCGCTTGTGGTATTTATTGGGGCTCTCGAACTGAAGGTCCTCCCACCGAATCCTCCACAGCATTCCAGCCAGCTCCTTCTCCAGCTTCAGTTTCCTGCACGGAGGAAAAAAACAGGTGGTGAAATCAACAAGGACAGCAGCACAAAGAACAGAGGAACAATCTGACAAAAAAAGTGGGTTGGGGTCGTTTGAAGAAGTGTGAGTGGGCTGATGTTTCCTCAACTGTCTGCATGCTTTCTAGCTTCACTTCACATATGAATGAAAGAAATGAACTTCTCTCAGAGGTTAGCTGTCCTGTTGACTCATGGTTTTGTTTTGGGGGAATAAGTGTATGACATTTAAAACAACGTAGACTTAATCTGGCATGTCACTTCAAACAAATAATTCATTGCTTCATTTGTGCAGTTATGTTTGATCTCCATCCATGCTGATGGTATTTCCTGAGATGCAGGTCCCAGATCTGACTGCAGAACGCTTCACGTCCAACGTCTGCATGTAGAGATGTACGTGTGTTGACGCATGCAGGCCTGTGTGTTTGCGTTTTATTAGATTTTCACTGGTCCATATGCTTCATTTATTGAACTTTGACGAAGTGGAAAACCGTTTTTTTAGGTGGATTTTTTTTATAGTCTTGGACAAAGGACTCATTCTTCCAAACATATGCTGAAATATGCTACAACATTTTACTGTAAAGAGCCATACTGGCATTTAGTGAAACAGATTTTAAATCTAAAGATGAGTTGATTGAACGTCATGCTGAACATACAATAAACTGTATTTGAGCTCAAACTCTACAGAAATCCTTCTTTCTTCTACTTTAAATGAAAGTACATGATGGAGACTTGTTCTTATGACTCATGGGTCTTTTCTTCTGTGAAAAACAATGATCATGATGAAGATTAGTCCACTTCAATTCTTACTCCCACAGTCTTTATTTTTAACAAACTCACTGAGAGCGGATTCAGATGTTTTAACCTTATCTTAGTACTAACATTGCTACAGAAATAACTGTAAAAAAAAAAAAAAAAAATATATATATATATATATATATATATATATATATGAATGTGGACCAGTGAAACATGTCTATGTGATTAAAGAGATAATGTCTTTTACAATATTTTATGACTAGTTTCAAGATGGTGCTGTCAAACTGTAACCAATCGTCATCAAAACAGAGTTAACAGTACTTGTCTCCTCAAAGATTATGGAAATAGCAACAATAAAAACTTTGTAACTTACACAGAAGTCAGTATTTAATCATGTAGACACTTATAATACAGTAAGCTAATACTGTCAAGCTCAAAAGCCAAAAATTGTAAACCCCCCATTGAGAATCAAACTTTTTATAGTGAAATAAATGAAATAAGTGGATTGCAGTGGTTGGGAAGTGATAAGCAATTATGTTGCAATGCTGCTCATCTGGGTAATGGTGACAAAATATATAATGAGATGTTTGAAAACACATGTTGCACTGAGTTAATGGTCTGTATGTCGGATCATTTTGTGGTTTTAAATATTGAAACGCTGCTGAGAAAATTGAGCCACCATAATATATTGTAATAAACAATAAAGATAAATGTTTTACAAACTGGAAACAGACTGTCCAGCAGGCTGCCAGTTTACTTAACGAGGAAATGGTTTATCTTAATACATGTTATGTTATGTTATGTTATGTTATGTTATGTTATGTTATGTTATGTTATGACATGTTTTCACTTGTGATGCAACAGTACATTGCATTATGTAAACATATGTTATGTTGAGTTACACTATATTAGCATTTAAAGTGAAAACAAAATAGTTTGGGCTGGTAATTCCTGTCTGTCCTTTGGCTAAGTATATATACTGTGCATGATTAATATATGGGTGGATCATTTAAAGTAAAAAGTCCTCAACAACGACAAACAACCTCCAAATGTCTGCTCAATGTAACCAGATTAATTAATCCTGTAATTTTCACGTCAGTGATATTTTTGACATGTTTTGAGTGTTATTTTTGAGCATCAGTCCGACTGGCAAACATGGAGCACCACAGGGGGGTAGAGGCATTCCAGCGAATCAACACATCTGGGGCAAATCTCAGAGGAGCTGCTGTTTCTTGACACTTAATGATTAACAGCAAAAACAAAAAAATAAGACTATTAGTCCAGAATTGTGAAAACCTGAGATATTTTTTTTTGTTTTGTTTTGTTATTTTTCTTTTGTTTGGGACAGTTTGAAGCACTTAGAAATGAAAAACGAGTAGGACCCACACATTCCAACCCAATCTTAAAGGTGTAAATCACTTCCAGATGGCTGCAGGAAATTATTGCAGCGTTTGCATATCACCGTGTTTTAGCCTTTCCCCAAACCATCCTAGCTGGACCCAAAAGTGACTCGTTTTTTTTTTTTCACCAGGACAAACTGTGTAGTCGGGAGAGTCCAGAGACTTAAAGGGGATTCTGATGCTTGTTTGTGTCTACAAATACTCCAGGTTGTGCCTATGTGCAACCATTTTGAGGGCAGGAAACACCATTAAACCACCGGTGCCCTCCAGCCCCATCAACCAGCAGTGAAAAAAAGGTATTTTTCTATTTAAGGAGCCTCGTTTAGAGACCTCTGGCTGCCAGAGGGGCAAAGTGTGGGGCTCCACACTGGGCCTATTGTTTCATAAGCCCCATATGTGAATACCTCTGCTGGACCAACCCCTCCATTAAAACAACAGAGCCACTGCTGCTCTGCTTAACATCCCCTCACACTGCTGCAGCACACCAGCCTCCAAGATCAACTTGAGAGCAGCCGACCACCTGGTTAAATCTACTGAGAGCTGCAGGACGATATTTAGCAGTCGCTCCGTGAAACGTAGAAATCAGCGAGCACCATTCTATTTTGAACGTTTGTATATGTACGCTGCAAAAACACTTCTGTCCTCACAAGTCGTTTGGTATATTTTCTAACCCTAAAATGTTTTTCAAAAATAAGCTGCGTAACCACCTGTTTCTCATTGAGATCGACTTGTTTCAACAATATTGCACCAGTACATTTTCCAGGAAATCTTTTTCTTGTTTGTGAAAATGAGACTTAAAGGCTGAATTTGAGGCTAAATTAGATTCAAATGTTTTGTTGCTTTTACCACAAAGAAACACAAAGAAATAGACAATTTAATACACAGGTTGCTTTTTTATTAAATTCCATATTCACCAAATTTTACTATTGTGGACATCTTACACAGGCAATAGTAATATCACGTCAGAGAAGCAATCTATTACCAAAACTAAGCACCCTATTACCAACCAAGCACCCATTCCTCATATAAGATACACCAATAATTTTCATAATATTGGGCCTCCTCATTATATTGCAGACTCATAATCTTTTCTAATCTGCCCTGTGAACTAAATTTAAATCTAAAAAATTCCCGTTACCCCACATTTAATTTATCTGAGTATAAAATCTTTTGTTATATATTAACAGACAGCAGCAAATATATAATGGATAGAGATGATCATATATTTTCTATTTAATTTTTTCTATTAAAAATATTTTTAAAAATAAATATTACTATATCAGTCTCATAAATTGCAACCCCTTTATGTATATCAAGCGACCCCAAAGGTTGAGAAACTTGTTACTGACTGACTGATCTGAGAAGAACTACTGACAGTGACTAAACTCCAAAGTATTTGAGTGGTGTTTTTGTAGGTCAAGTACTGAACATGGAGGCCTCTCAGCAGCTGGATGATCTTTAAGACGGCTGTAAACAGCTCTGCTTTCCGCCTCTCTGTCCATCAGCATAGCTCCACTGGTGTCTGCAAAAACAGGAAGTGATTTGTTAGTCTTTACTATCAAACAGAGCTGTCACACAAAGACGTCTAACGTCTACCGCTGATGTGCTTTTTACTTGAACGGGAGGTTTAGATTTACAGCTTCATGGCCACGGGGCACATGAAGTCGACTCAAAATTCAATAAAAATCATGTTCAGTTCTGTGCAAAATGATTTTCCATACATAAAACTGTCATTTATGTAAATGATGAATCTAAATATAGTTGGAGTAGAGCAGAGAGTGCAAAACTGTGGGTCAGCACCAAAAAAGCATCCCTGTTGAGTTCCCATAACAGAAATAGATACTTGTGACCATAAGTCACCAAAAAAAGATCTCCAAGGAAAGAAGAAGAAGAACATATTTCCCAAAACTTACTGGTCAAGAGTCCAGGAAAACTAGCTAGCTAGTTAAGGAAATCCATGCTGTGCTTGCTGAACTGTGATCTGAAAAGAAAACAGAAAAGAAATGTAAATATTTTCAGAATTAAATAAACACTCTGCGTCTAATTATCTGGTGCTTATTTGATATCGAACATGATCAACTCAGATTCAGGTTCATTGGATTTACCTCGAGTGGATAGCTGCTCCTCCGTCTTTCTTCCACCATTCCTCTGATTAAAATCCATTCTGATTGGCTGGTGATTAACACTTGTTTGTGTTAATAGTCAGTATTAGAAAAGGGATCAGATTACCGGTGTAAATTGTTAGTCAGAGCTGTGTCGTGACACGTAAATCAGCTCCTCTTTACATAAAAATCATCGTTCATTAGTCGTGAACACACTTAACTGTTAATGCTCACATACCTTTGAAGAAGTGATGAAAGAAGGAAAAATAGAAACATTCATTTTCTGTCATTACATGCAGATTTTACCCGTGACGTTCCCCAGAATTTAGCAATCCTCCCAGCAGCTTAATTACTAAGGGCATGCATGATTAAATTCTTGTGTAATTAAATGAGACTCAATCTAATGCTCCACTCTAATAACATCAACATGTAGACCGTGCCACTTGGGACACTCGAACAAGTTCATTTGAATTTGTTTTTCACAGCTGAATGCTGAGCACAAAGTATAACCATTAGAAATGTGGCAGGCAATTACTTTATCATAGACATACACTACTGCACTAACACTTATTTAAACACCTAATTACATACAGTCATTTCCATTTAGTTTCAACTCATCTAAATCACATATGTCTGGAGGATTTCTATTTAAGGTGTTAATGCCACCAACAGTATGTTGCAACATTTTCTTCGATTCTTACCAGCTGACTTTTGGAGTGACTACACTGCAAAGTAACTCTTATTACACAAAGTTTGTCTTTTTTTGCCTGTTGTTGAGTCATAAATGTTTTGTTTTCTCAAATAAATGAAAAAATCTGACAGTAAGATTGTTTGAACCTGTTTTGAATAGAACTCAATTTGTTTCCAGGGCCATAGTGAGGACTTTAGAAATACCGAGGTCATGAGGGCAAATTCCTCCAACGCAACCCACCGCTGGATGACAAAATGTTTGACTACACACCAAAACACACTTTGCATTATATTCATTGTTTTAACTGTTCAGCAAGGTTTTGTGTACATTTTATCTCACTACATGATGATCTAAATCCTGCTTCAAAGAATTATCAATACTTAAGAAGGAAATTTTCAGTTTTGATAAAAATATACCATATATATTGGTCATTATAAAATGTAAACATGTTGCTAAAATCCCCAAATTCAGGGGAGGACATGACTTTAATGTTCATATCTATGCTCAGGTCACATATATTTAAGTTTTAACCCCAAATGACAAATTTGCACCTTCTATCCTTAGATCCTCAGCTTGGAAAAGAAAAACTTCCAGTTCCCCGACCATAGAAATTACCAAGGACAAGGGAAGAAACCTTAGGTCCTTCTTGTATATCTAGAAAGTAGGATCTATCAGGGAAGAACAGGATAAGACTGCAGCACTACAGTACAGAAAACCTGAATCCACATTTTGAAACAGTTAGTATGCAAATATATTTTACCACAGAGGCAAATTTTTTCAACTGTTTTACAAAACTATGACTTTTAGGACTCAGTTACAGGCAAAAAGGCTTCATATAATAGAGCTTCTTGCTGTGTAAAAGTTTGTTCTGACAGATTTAACAGTGTAAGAAATACAGACTTTTTTAAGTCGACCACGCATCAGGATTTTAGATAACACTTTATTTGGATAGTCCACCTACAGATAGTTTATAGAGTATCTGTCACGTTTCAACAGCTTATTAGTTGAAGTTTCAACAACGGTTTTCTGGTATTACATCACTGTGGTTAATGTTTGGTTAGTTTTAAGTTAGGATAGGTTAGGGTATGTTCATGAAATGTCAGCAGATAATGTGTTAAACATCTACAGACAAAGCCAAAGTTGAAATGTTAGAAATACTCTATAAACTCTATGTAGGCGGACTATCCAAATAAAGTGCTGCTGGTTTTTAAGACTCACAACAACCTACAAACAAACATGCAATCCTTTGAGAGAAGCACAAAGATCACCTTGACTGCACAGCGTGTGAATTATTGAAATAGGTGGCATTAGCTTTAATCCAGCGCAAAGAAAACAAACTTAATGAACACACTAATGATCATTACGTGAGAATAGCGGTAAGGCTTGTTTGGGGGCCAGTATATGAGCTCACTTGGCAGCTTGAACACACTTTACCACAGCTTTTACACCATCACCTGCTGAGCTGTTGCCGTGGCAACAATTGTGTAAATACCACACTGGCACCTATAGCAGCACGACCCATAAATACTGTTTCAAACATGTCTCTCTCGCTCTCTCTCCTTCTTTCTTTGAGATGAATACAAATATTCATCTGTGCAGTTCTTCTGTTTGTGCTAAAAGCAGCACAGACAGGAAGCTTCAGCTCGATGCTATCAAACTCACCTGTAAATGAGGAAACTGGAGATACCAAAAATGATGAGCGCTAAGCCGGATCCCACAGCTACAATACCGAGAACAGGCAGATGACCTGGAAACAGGAGAAGGATTCGACACTCAGTTGTCTCTCATATGTTCAACAGATGTCCACATTCATATCTTTGAAAAGGAAGAACAAAAAGTCTGCTGCGCTGTGAAAAACACAGCTGTGACTTCCTGAAGTACAGCTACACTCCTTTAGCAATCTGTCAGCCACAAACAACCAGCAGCAATTTCACACAATTACACAGCTCTGACTTTCCTGGTATATATTTAAATCCCTAATGGCATTAATTATACCACCTGCTGTAAATAACAGGACACGTTGATAGTCAGGGAAACATCATTTCTAACACTTCACTCTATTCATGACACGCTGAAATTAAGATTTCCTACTTACGAGCAGATTTAAGGTATTTTGTGTAGATGCATGAATCTATTATCCATTATTATTATCCATATCCATGTCCATTATTTACCCAGGTGGCAATAATTATAATAATAATGGCGGACACATAATGACTGGCGTTTTTGTCAATATCTCGTCTTCTGTGTGGCCTGTAGTCATCTTGTTCTCTTACCCCCTAACAGTTAAATAGCGACCATTAAAGGAACAGTTCCACATTTTAGGAATACACTAATTTGCTCTCATTTCAAGAATGAGATGAGAAGACGGATATCAGTTGCAGTATTTACACAGCTGGAGTCAGGACATGTTCAGCCTAGCTTAGCGAAAAGAACTGAGCGGAAACAGCCAGTCTGGCTCCATCCAAAGTCAAAGAGTCCACAGTCGTCCTAGCAGCTCTATGAGGCTGTGCACACAGCGGTGCTTTGAGAAAACTGTTAATGTTAGCATGCTAACATGCTTACAATGACAACGCTAACAAGCTGATGTTTCGAAAGTATAATTTTTAGCATATACATCTTCTAAGTTTGCTGTGCTAGCATGCTTATATTATAATTTATTATTATAATTATTTGTCATAAATCAAACTATTGGACAAATTGGCATTTGAACCTATGCTGTTGTTAAATTAAAGTCAGACTCAAGTTATTCATCCTAAGGGAAAATGAATGTCCACACAAAATGTCATTGATCCAAATAGTTTAATTTCATGCTATCAGTGCACGATAGCACCAAACTTGACTCTGCTATGTCGCCAAAACTCTGCACGCTGCACACAGCTGTCCAGCTGTTCAGCAGAACTAGGTATAACCTAAACAATGCAAGTTTCTGAACTTTATTAGTCTCATCGTTCCTATACTTTCCCAAGTGACACAACCCACGAGCGTCAACGCGGCAACACAGTCTACTTTTGTTTTCTTGTGACTTGTCAGTGAAAAAACGTCTGAGTATTGAGACTACTACTTCTTATTTTTGACTCCAATTATTGCACTCTTAAGTTATTGTGCATTGCTCTTCTGTTTTGAGGATTGCAGAGTTGACATTCTGCTTTGTGTGTCCGCACATGTTGTTAAACCATTAATTGCCAATATGTTTTATCAAATTCCTGAGCACTCAGTGTCCTTGGTGCTGAATGCAACAGTGGAGAAGGCAACATCCAGGCTTTCAACTCTGCTAATTATTTGCGGATGGATTCAGATTTGGGACTGAGTGAGATTTATTGCTTCTCCGCTCATTACCCCTCCTTCACACCAAAATACATTTATAATTGCAGTGGTTTTCCTCCTCGGTTTATCATCTGTGACATTTCCCTCTGAAACTGTCACTCTGTTCGTACAACAAAAACATTTTCAGCACTCATCTTCCACACTGCTTGTTATTCGAGCAAATATTACACTACATTTGCTTTCACTTCATTGGGGGAAAGATTTTGGATGGAACTGAAGAAAAACACATTTATCATCACAGCATCAGTGAAAATATCACAGGCCCTGTAGAGATGACATGCATAATATAAACAAAGCATTAGTGCACTGTAATATCTATCTGATGAGTGATTCAATCTTAAGTCTGCCATTAAGTGTGGGTTAATTTCACTTGATGTCAGTGCTGTCCATGAACATCACTGTGATTATTCTTTTTCTTTTCATGCAATTTCCAGAAATCAACACGTCCATTAGTCAACCTTATGTAGCTTTCTCTAGAAAAAAAACTTGACTTGAGAAACAGGTATAATTGTCTGTAGGCAGACAGATTTAATTCAGATTAAGTGTGTTGATTTGATGGATGAGGCAGAGTTTTCATACCATCATTGCAGGAGGGATCATCTGTGGAAAACACACAGGGAGGGTTATCCAACGGTGGGCCGCCAGTGGGCCAATGAATCTTCTCTGTTTGGGACCAAATGATCTCTTTGGTGGTTCCATTGTAGTATGCAACAAGCTGTAAACACAGACAATAATGCTCATTTAAGAGGATGAAAACTTTTAGAATTTCTTGTGCAGCCATAGGCAAAGAGCAAATGTCACCTCCAAGCTAGCTGCTAAAGATCCTCACAGCAGGTGAATAACATTAATGATGGCTGCATTACATTTAGGTGAGGCAGTTTCAGAGCTCTGGATTCTGGATTGGTTTCTCTCTTATGCATGATACCCACCTGCCAAACAATGCCTGCAAAACTGTCATTCCCATCAGCCTCAACCTAACTTCTGTTTAGTGCAATAGACCTTTTTCACAGAGGCAATTTTGACCTGAAATAGTTAGATAAACACAGGTGTCGGCAATGATATTAAGATGTTACGTTCCATTCAGGTCAAACAGAGTCAGGGTGCTGCTGTGGTGTATGTTGATTCAATGGAAAGGAACAGAACCTGAATTAGTCTCATGCTGTGAAAAAGGTCTATGTATATAATCAATGTAACATGCTAAACTAAGATGGTTATTACTTTTAACTTTTAGTATGCTCGTGTTAGCATTTAGCTCAAAGCCTCACAGAGCCGTTATCATGGCTGTAGACTGAGGTTGTATTGGTTCTGGAACCGAGTTTGGTTTCACCTTGGCTGTCTATATGAAACCAAGAATAGTAAACAGTATAATTTTGGGAAATCACTAATTTGCTTTCTAGCTAAGAGTTAGATGAAAGGATCAATACCACTCTAATGACTGTAGAGACTTAATACAAAGCTGCCTCCAGCAGCTAGTTAGCTTATCTTAGCATAAGAACGAGAATGTGACAGGGAACAGACTCTTAAAACTCTGCCGACTAACTAATTATCATGTTGTATCTTTGTTTATTCCATGGTGCTATGGGTAGTTACGTGCTGAAACTATTTCTTAGCCATAGTCAACATGTCAATATAATGATTTGTCAATTCTGTGCCATACAATTAAAACATTCAAGCCAATCAAGAATATATTTTGAGAACAGTTGCATGTACTTGTTGAGCAAAGATACATCACTATCATGCCACTCACGTCTACACAAAGTTTGACCAACATCCTGAACAGCTTGTGAGTGTGAGCTTTATTTTGACGGTACACTCTCATGAGCAGCATCTGTTGTCCTGCTGTGAAACATGACTCCTGTGATTCTAACTAGCTGGAGGAGTTTTTATGCTTCCTACCCATGCTCCCAGCATGTTGTGTCCTCTATGCTAAAGCCTTGAAGGCCATCACTCCGACAGAGGGTCATCAAAACAATGCAGAATGTGATGGGTGAAGGGGCACATGGAGCGCAGTCTGAAATAGCTGCAGTATTTCAGCTCAGGGGCTGTGTTTAATGCACCACACTGGCACCTTCAAACACTCACTTCATCTTTGGTTCACTCTTAAAATCTCTAATTCCTTCAAGTTTGCAAGCAGAATTTTGCTTATTTACAGTGCAGCTAAATTAATCTATTGAGAGTACATAAATTACATACACAAAGCAATGATATATGTTGAACACATACTTGGCCAAAAGTTTAATAAAAAATGAAAATGAAAATGAGGGGGTTAGAGAGAAGTGATTTAAGAGTTGAGTTGCATTGTGGGTAATGTAGGCACCAGGTTTTGACAAAAACACAACAATTTTTATTTTCAAGTGGTTATACACTGATTAAAACATATAAATTAATGTTATACTCCACTCCTCCCAATAGATTCCCCTAAATGTTACAGACTGGACCTTTAAAATCTTTACGTACTTCCAAAAGTACACAGATGTGTGTGGACAGAGGTACTTTTTAGTAGTACTTTTGGGCCTGAACTGTATCACCACATTTTTGTAGGTCAACTCTCGTTCTCACAAAAATAGGATTTGTGAATTTAATCTATAGCAACATCATAGTACTCGACTACAAATGTATGAAAACACTTGAACTTGCAAACAAATTTACAAAAATGTGTATTTATTATGGAACAACACCGGATCAGACTGAAGGATGTTGTTGTCCAAATTATGGCAATATGAATTGAACAGCAAAGTAAGATACTGTATGTTTTAAACATAAGCATGCAGCATGATTGACTTTTTACCATAACTGTTGACATGTGCAAGCAGCACATTGAAAAAGAAAAAAAAAAAGAGAAAGCATTGACTACAGAAAAAAACAAACATAAAATTGTCAAACATTACATAAAATGTATATAATCAGCCATCAATCAGCGTTTATGGGAGCCATTTTGATGGACAGATATTTATTATATATAAAGTTCTTCATTAGATTCATCAGTCTGAGATCCTGAAAGCTGAAACCGAACTGTGATGTTCTCAACCAAGCCTCTGGCTGCTCGGGTTAATCAGTCATATGAATCGACCAATTAAAAGCAGAGAATAAATAAGACCAGAAAGTCACGCTGACAGCCTCTGAGGACCGCTATGAAATTCTAACTGAAGTCAAATCTAGCTCCTAACCCACTTTTTCTCCCCTCAGAGGAAAAAAAGCACACACACACACACTGGAGCAGTTCACAGCAGTGTTTGCAGAGCGCAACATACACAAATATTTTCATCGGACTGTGAAGGAAATTTGAGGTTTTATGCATCTTATCATTAGAGGAGTCAGGACCCCTGAATATCTCACAGATAGTAACATGCATTTGATTTCACTGCATCAACGGCCAGACACAGGCAAAGGCTGAGGTTTGAAACTGCACATATTAAACTGAAAAACATCAGAGTGATTAGACACACATGAAGTCAATTAGTCCTGCATTGTTTTCAGTCAGTATCATTTTGTGTCACTAGTTGATCATGACTCATACATAAGTTCTACAGTTTATATCAAAATGTGAGAACAAGACTGCAACAAGAAGACTGTTTTGTAGGGTTTTTATGTTGTAATGAATATCATTAGTACTTATTTAACAGTGCGGTAATTGTGAAACACCACAGACATTACCACACACAAATGAAGAGCTTTTCAAAGGGGTTTTTATCAGTAATGCTCGACACTGAACCTCACATGAAAATACTATAGCTCAAACAGAAAAACAACAGGCTTTACTTATCAGTCCTGTTCATGCCCAATCCGTCATGAGGCATCAATAAGCAAATCCACAGGATTTCATTAGGGTTAATCTGTTAAGACTGGATATTGAACCTGGTTTATAATATGAACCAATAGAGATGGGAATTGATACGATTGTATTGATATTAATCCAATTATCAATTCTGCTTACCAGTCCAGTCCGACTTGCTTACTAATCCCTGATCAATTTTCTGCGAGGCAAAAAGTAGGTCTACACAGTTTTCAGTGTCAAAGCAACAGTTTCATTATCTCTGAGCCTGAACACAGCGTAGAAACAGAGAAGAAACTGTCATCATGTCAAACAAATATAATGAGATTTATTTGTACAGTGTTCGTTTTCATTTAGGTTTTCTTCTTGTCAAAGGAAGAGTCTGCTAAGTCTACCTGTGTGGCGCTTATGTTATTATAACATAAGATATTTATATCGGTAATGGACGTGCTGCTTGGATGGGAAGCGGTGTCAAATACACAGCATTTTAGCCTATCTTGAGTAGAATGATGTTTTAGCCTGGTGTGTTTCTCAGGGATTGTCAGGCTCCCAAATTCATGCCACAAAGGGTTAATCCAAAGTCAACTGAAACTTTTAGACTATTTTATTTAGGTTATGTTCTTGTACTTGTTGCTTGTGATTATGCAGATATGCAGAGCTCTTCATTTGTTAAATGGAAAAAGGATATTTTGAGGTAGTCTTTAATGCTGTGCGCTTCATGGTTGCACCTAATTTACTAAAGGTCATATCCTTAAAGGTTTCGTAGAAAAATATGTTCACATTTCTGAAAGAACGGTATCAAAAATCTGGTGTTGGTTGTGAAACTCATCAGCACTAGTACTGAAAAAATATTGAAAACAATAAATGGTGTGAAAAGAAATCCCTCCTCATATGCTTATCAGTCCGGTCCATGCACAATACAAATGTCTCCATGCCAAATCTGTTCAGAAAGTGCATCAGCTCTGTGTGCTTCTGGGTGCATTGTTCCATTATCTATCCTTACAGTACAATACAGAGAAAACACATAAAAAACTTACATACTTTTATATTAAAATCCCATAATTTTCCTGCACATTGTCCAAAATTATTGGTCCACCCAGCCAACCTCTCCGCTCTTCAGTTCCAAAACGAAGCAATAACAACATCATCTCTACAGCTGATGGAGGAGGCAAATGATCACTACGACCAGTAAAAGCTTATTTATTTTGCAGCCTTTGACTCACTGACTTCTGTTCTTTTCAAATTAATTCCCTCCCGGCATTAAATCCTGTGCCAAACCTTCTGTTTTGTGCAAAAACATTTCGTACCACAGCAGAAAATCACCAGATCTTTAGAATTACACAGGCGCTTTAAAGGAAGAGTCCACCGCAAAATGTCAGTTCAGTCATCTACACATCAAACTCTTCACAGAGTGAATCGAAGCATGACTTACCCCATACTCTCCTGTCTCCTGATTGGTCATCGCCCACAGGTTCACATCTATATCCCTGGCATTTTTGTGGTCTGTGGTAACAAGTCCTGTCACTCCTAAAGACAAAATGAATATCCACATTAAGGGTCTGTTAATTAATTAAGCCTGTGTAACATTATACATGGTACAAACTCAGAAACGCTCATCCCTGCATCACATAGTGCTTTCTTCTTTTTAACTACTGGTCATTGTAGTAACGGTTGAAAAATATTTGGGACGTGACCTTTAAGTAGAAAAAATGCTTTTGCTGAGCCACTCGTGGATATTTGAAAAAGCTTTCTCTTCTATAAAACCAGGTAACATTAACCATTGTCCAAAAAAAATCCACAATAATGAAGTGAGAGTTTCCATTATTATTTTCAACATGGGGCCTGTTTTCTTTGTTTTTTCCCATCATGCTGAGCAAAACAACCCTCATCAACCCTTTCAAGCTGAAGCAACAAAATCCCATTGTTCTGCTTCTTCCAGTGTGATGTGAGAGCAGATGTGGCAGCCAGCAAAGTAAACAAGGAAGTGTGTGAGCACCCACATCAAGCATCAAATGGACTATTAACTGGAGTGTTGTGTGATAACTGTTCAATAACGCTGTAATTATTGTGTTGAAAGGGTATATTTTAATCAGATTTTGGGGTCAATGGTGCTTTCCACCAGAACAGCCAGCTGCGCCGGTCACTTGGCCTCTCTGCATGTTTATTGGAGAGCACAGTTCCCTGTTATCTGAGAGGCAGCCGTGGCTTTACGGAGAAATTACTGACAACATTTTAAGTAGAGGTGGAGACCCACCACATTAAAACCAAGTAAACAGGTAACGGATTATTTTATTTTTTTTAATTATTTTCATGTATAAAGATGTTCTTAAAAGGTTAAAATATGCCGCTGACATTTTGCTCACCCCAGAATCGGCGGTTCTGCGTCCTCATCGTGATGTTAATGCCGTCGTTCTGGGCTCCACCCTCTGCCAGCGTCTCCTCCAAGGCCCTTGCGTACAGCACGAAGCCATCATAGAAGCTGCCGGCGATGTAGTCCATCTGCAACAAGAGAGATCATTTTTTGGTTTTTTGAACAACCAGCAACAACATGGATTCATGCAATACGCACATGTATGACTAACGACCTTAATGATATAGTTTACGTAGAATAAAAATATTAACATGTTGTGGAAACGCTTCCTTCAGCAAACGTACAAGAGCATGTTTCTATGAAATGAAAATGATTTTGGCCAAATACAATCAACTTTCTTTTCTTTTTTTTTTTAAATGTACAGATACACAAAGTCTTTTGTGAAACTCTCATACTTAATAGCTGAGATGAAAGCAGTAATAAAATAAAAAAGTATTAATTGCTAACATCACTGTCAGCATCATTCATCATTAACTGCTTGCAATTACACAGCACAGTGGGGATTTTTCTGCACAGAACATCTTATAAAAGATTAAAGAGGTCATGATGCTGCTGAGATCGCAGAAGCTTTTCACAGGCTATAACTTACTAGTGATGGTTCCAAATGCACACCGAAATCCCTCTGAGCTTTGGCATGGAGTTTCCTCTGGAAGTCTTTGTACTCTGGATTATCAGGAGGCCGGTACGTTATGACGAAGACAGACTGGAGGAGACAGAGAGGGAAAACAATAAAACATCCAATGTGTCTGTCTTTGTTAGATTGTACAAAACACCTAATCCTAAATCCAGGATAAGTGAAAGCCATTTTTGTTGGTTTCATGTTGTACTGTGATATGAAATTGCTATCTAGCATGTTATTTGGTCTCGTTTTCTTACTTAATTTATAAGTTATTTGGAAATGATGCTGTGGAGGGGGCGTGGTTGGCTCAGGAGAGCAGCACCATGTGAGGTGATTAGCACACCTGCAATCAGTTGGCTAATCACTGTCCGGTTTTAAAACAGTAGCGTGCTGGAGCTGGGATGGACGGAGAGGGAAAGACACATCCAGACGACAGCAGGGAGCGCTCAGAGAAGCCTGCAAACGTCTGGATAAATTGTGTGTCCACTACACTGTGACTTAAAGAAATACTTAAATGGTCACCTGTCTGTGTTGCGTGAATTGCTGAGGAATCCACGGTGGTAGTGAGGAGTGCCACATATGCTATCTGAGTAACTGTCAACATACTATATGTCTGTTTTGTCTTGTTTTGTAGTCAGTAATGCTTCACTAAGACTTAAAATTTCCGTCTTCGTGACCATTTTGTATTTGAGCATAGTAAATCCCACCCTGAGTTCAGTGACATCCTTTTGTTGTTTGTGGTTCCTAACTGTCGTACCGTCTGATGCGTTTTTAGCATGCTAACAGTCAAACCAAGGCTAGCAGTCATTCCTGCAGTCAATCACTTTGACATATTTCTATCATCTGATATCAGAAATGGATAAGAAATTGTGTGTAAATGACAAAACCTGTGCTCTGTAAGAACCTATATGTGTACAAACTACAGTCAAGGTCAGGTAAGATTTAGTGGAAGTTACGGTAGCCACTGGGAAAACCACCTAAATATGTTAGCAATACAATTTCTCAATAGCTGTTATAATTTTCTAAAAAAGCAAGTCACTACAAAATGAATCTAAAATATATAGCATGATAAATATATATAAATCACAAATATTTGTATTAAACGACTCCACTGCATCCTTTTTCAAATCTCTGTGGATAAAGAAAGGTTCATGATGGTTGGGTAGCTCCTTTGGGTCATTACATTTTAAATATAAAAAAATACAAACTTTGCCTTATACTGCACGTAATGTAGTTGAAGAACTAAAAAACATTTGAAACTATAAACGCTGAACTTTTCATTATACTATAGTGACCTCCAAATGAACTAAAATGTCAACAATATGGGTTTATTTGCATATTTGTCAAGCAAGAGTAAGATTAAAGGGTGGACTGATTAAATTAAACCTCCCTCCATTATGAGATTTAATTATGTGTCTTATGACATTATGAAAAATATACCAGTTATCTGAAAATGACATGATGAGAGAGAGCGAGATTGGCAAACACAGATTTGGAAAATGTTGGTTACAAATTGTAACGCCACATGAGCACTGACAGAAGTTTAACCTTTGATCAAGTGTTTGGATAGAGAAATAAAATCTTCACATTTCAGTCCAAATATCTGCCTCAGGTGACCTTTGATTCTGTTGATAGACCTGCTGCTGTCACACATTTCTATGAAGCCCTCTAGCTTTGCTTTTAACTGGAAGAGCGATAGATAATTTTTCATGTAAAAACAGTTATTGGAACCTCACCACAAACTTCCCCAAGCAATTATTGCTCTGAAGGAAGCATATTGCCATAATGAACCCTGTTATAGCTTGCAGACAAATTAACGCCCTGCGTGATCAGCAAAATGGGAGCCAAATTTTTCTCCAGCCAAGGTCAGGATTAGTTCATATTCAGATGTAGAGATCAGTGTTTAATACTAAAGCTGTTTTTTACCAATTCATGGCTTCAACACAGCAACAAAAACAACAACATAAAAAACACTTCAATTAGTCACAAAAGCTTGTCTCCAATCTTATAATTGCTGTCTTGTTGAAATAAATCCAACCTTTGAAAATGAGTATAAGTATCATGACACAAACTACAATATCTTGATTGTGTGTGTACGATGATTAACGTTTGAAAAATGTTTTTCAATTATTGTGACAAAAATACTTTTGTTACAAATAAAATGAGTAAAAGGGTCCATCCTCAATCATTGTTTTCACATGCTTTGACTGAACAAATCAAAATACAAAATAATATTGCGACTATCAGAGCATTCCAAAAGTGATGAGATAAAAGGTAGAGATGTGTCTCTACACCAGGCATAACACCAAATTACCAATAAGTGCTGCAAATGCAAAGGAAGACATTAATTTCTTAATGTTTCAAATGTATCTTAAGTGTTTTTTGCATTCATTATGACGAGAAATTAATATATTCAGTGTAATATTTTGCTAGATTTACAGTCGCAAAGCAGTTCTCCCTCAAAACTTTGTGAACACTAAGTTAAAGAGAATCACAAAAAGCCAGTGTGACATTTAGGGAGCGACACATCTGTACCCACTCTTTTAAGCCTCAGTGTGCTAATTTGTAGGGTTAAATGGCTTCCTGTGAAAACACATCCCCTCATTTATTAATGTCATGCAAGAATTTGACTCCTTAAAGTGTTCGGAGGTCTCCTTCGGGGAGACTCAGTTTGCCCACCCTTTGGCAAAAAATGTTAAGATCATTAGTTAGAGTGCATATAGGCCTCCGTCTACATGTCTGTCATTAGCATAAAAACTTCCCCTGATTCTTAATTATTTTAAGAAATGTCATGGAACAAGTGATGTTTTAATCAGAAACAGTTGATTGTGAAAGCATTTGAGCATTTGAGTCAGTTTTTGGCTAGATTTAAGGACTTTGTTCTGTGTAACTCAGTAAGTAGAGTCTGATAAAGATTATAGGATTTAGAGAGAAAATGAACAGAAACAGCGAATTAAATATCAGTTGTCAGAGACACCCATTCTTGTGCCAGATGGTGGTTTTGGTCCTTCCTGCCTTGAATTACAAAGCGGCTGAAACAGTGACAGTCCACATTCAGTAAATCCACAAAGAATCTGAACACTATCTCAACATATCAAGATCCAAACAGATGCGTGGCTGTTGTTGCATACTGTATATGTGTGCCTACGTGTGCGTGCATGTGTATGTACAGTGTTCTGTGCTGATCGTACCTTAAAGACCTTGATGGGATCGGCCCAGTCTGAGTCTGAGTTCTGCCACGGTTTGCGATCCGCCAAGCTCTCGGCATACACGTCCAGATAGAAAATGGCGTAGTTTTCTGGGTCCTGGATCTCGCTTTGAAACAGTTTCATGATGCTCAGGAAAGTCTCCAGGGGCCCGCAGATGTACACAACTGCAGACAGAATAAGAATAAAAAAATAAGATGTTTATTTAACCACTCACTTGCTTCTTTGGAATATTGTGTTTCTTTAAACATTGTCAACAGTCCCTGGATTCAAATGTGACTTTTTGTCTTCTCATTATTACTTACACTGAAGATAATCACTGAAACAAGTTGATTTGTATTGTAAACAGGCTGAAATAATCATAGAACACTGAGTTTTTCATTTATTGTAAGTAAACAAGACTTTTGGGTCTCACACAAAAAAAGTGAAAGTGTTGGTGGATATGTTTCACTTGCTCTCCATGCGAAGTCAAAAGCCACATTTACACCACAGGACTCGACACACTGTTCTGAATTGTTGTCTACATCTGAATTTTTCTTTGGCCAACTGTTTATTTCTAGTTTAAACAGTGAGCCACACTTAATTATTTACACTCATATGGGAATAAATACCAGATGTAAGGCCGTGCATACATGCAGAGCCAGATCACCATCTGCGACAGGCACAAACAAGACAGACACAATAACTGAGGCTGGGGAGCAGGAGGTGGGCTAAGAGCTTGGAAACCCACTGGTCTGACGTTGGTGGGTGGACTGGAGCAGTGGGAGGAGCCTGCAGCTGGAGGGCAAGGTTTTAACTAGCCCTCTTTGATAGTAGATGCACTCCTTAATTTTGTTGTTGCTCCTCCAAATCCCCAAATTTCCTTTCAGCTAGCTCTGTGTTGATGTTTTCAACCTCAGCTGTAACCTGTGTTGAGTTTTAATGAGTACTATGAGCTGGTAGAGACTTTGGATACAACAAAATCAACTTTAATCAAAAATCTGCAAATTTTTTTTAGTATTGTAATTTTTATATTACGTGCATGGTGCTGTAATATACATTTAAACTTACACATGTTCTGTGGTTGGATTCCTACAGTATGTATTTCAGTATAAGTGCTTGTCGCAGATCGCTACCATTCTAGCTGACAATACCAATAATGTCTGATAAAAGCAGGACTGTGACACATTTTCCACCATTTTCTGTAGTTACACACATTGAAATCAACACATTAACACGAGTAGTGGATAATACACTTTGGTAGCTGGAACATATTTCAACTTGTGAAATGTCTGCAATGCAGTCTTCTGCAGGATAGCTATCAGAGGCAACAAAGAAGCCAAAATGGAGACCGAAATCATTCAAAGATGTGCGTGAATATTGGTTCAGAGGACGTTTGGAAACAAGCAAAGAAAGGAAAGAGATTCAAACAAGACTGTCTTCATGAGAAAAGAAAGACCAGTCCTTTCAGGAAACACTCCAACACAACATATTTTTACGTTCAAGTTATGACTATCCATTGGATGCAAAAAGACACATTTAAGTGGGTAACAAAGTTCACGCAGGGAGGATGAATGGGTCAACGACCAAGTCGTTATTGTTGTATGGCTGCGAAAGTGCCCTCACCTTAACGAAGTAGTAATTTAAATCAAACTATGATCTTTCCCTAAACCGTACACTACATTTTTTAATCAAAGTTAGAAATGTTAATTTTAAACTAAGCGAGCAGGTAGACTCAAAGATTCGCCAACACTTCATCGTTTGCCGATGCAGGAATCAAACTTGAGGCTGCTGCTAACGGCTTTGACAGTGTCTGTACCCACCAACTTCACACTGCCACCTACACTTTCCTGATGTTGAGTCATGAATAAAAAACGTAGCATTATTTCCATTCGCGGCGCATGTCAGAGTGGCTGCTGCCAGCTGCAAGGCAGTCCTCCCAGTTAGCAGACATTTCCTCATGTGTTAGACCAGAGTCGGCTGCTGCTGCTTAGACCCCAACTCTCATCTCCTCCAACATGGTTCACCATGCCAAGTAGTCCTGCTGTCTCCTGGACCGCTCCCAAAATAAATGTGCTACACAGTCGGGGGAAAATGTCCTCCTGTGTTGTAGAAGTCGTACAGTACATGGACCTGCCGAGGCTTTTACTTTACACCAAAGCACATTAAATTGTTTGGTACAAGTCGTTCCACTTCACAGACTGCAGGATGGTAATCAGCCCTGTCCCTGCTCTAATCTCTACACTGCAGAAAATGTCCTTCTTGTATCATTCAGCCTGTTATTAAGTCTTAAATTCATATCTTCATGAGGCAAATTTGTTTGAAGAATTTCACATAATCAGGTCTTGTTTTCACCTCGCCTGAGGAGTCAACGTTTTCAGTACTGTTGTCTGATTTAGCAAGATATATCAAAACCGCGTTGACAGATTTATAAAGTTGAGCCAAAGAACAAGTGATTTGTTTTCTGATGTGAATCCAGGAATTTCATTGCAAGATAGCGTAGTCGCTATTTTCTCATGAACTATTGCACTTTTGAAAATTGGCGTAGACTCTACATCCCGTGATTTTCTGTTGTGATGTCCGTTTTTTGATGCTGACCCAGATCCGAATGCAAATCGAAATTAAACTAACAACGCGATAACGCACGTATTGATGACAAGCCTGAGCTCTGAGTGCTTTCTCCTTCATAACAATGCAATCTGCCATGTTTCAAGATAATGACATTCAAGTTAAACCAAGGTCCAAAGAAAGCAGAGAAAATGTGATCGAATTATCTCACCTCATAAGAAAAATAACTCCTGGGAGCTGAATAACAGACCATATGAATTGTAAAGATGTTTTTACAGCATTTATCTTTAGAATGTATCTTTGGAAAAGCACTGCACTGTGAATAATCTTGCAGCATAAAGAGACTACAACTTGCATGTCACTGTGCAACTCTTTGTTAAATAAATGCACATTGAATCCTGAAAATATTCCACTTTTCCCAAGACCATAGATAATTGACTGGCAGGATAATGTTATGATTTTTTTTTTTTTTTTACAGTAGTAGTCATTCTGTGCATTTCTATTCTGTAATTATCTCTGCTGTAGTTTTCATTGTTAGTGGCGGAGTCCGCCATTCCCACACCAGATTCGTACAAGGCATTCACAGTGTTATTTTTATTGTAATTTTATCTCTCTGATATCAGCCTCACTGTTTACCATTCACTCTTCCTCTGCTGTCTCAGAGCTGTATGAAGTTTATGCTAATCCAAGCCATTTCCTTCAGCATTCAAAAGCCATGGTGGCTTTTATTGTGAAGCACTCAAAGGAATCACAGTGTCACAGAAATTAGTGCTGACTGCTCATTTTCATTGTTACTGGAGGAGTTTGCTTTTCTTGCACAAGGTTCGAATTGCCTCCACACACATGGGATTTACAGGAAAGATGACGTGATGTCCAAAAGTTTAGAAACGCCTCTCAACACAACACAATTCAACAGCACAAACTACATCTACTACAAGTTGATTCAACACCTCTCTAAAAAATGTCAAATGCCTTTATAACAAACCATCTGCGCAGGTGGAAAAGTCATATTCCTGCACATTTGTAACATTTGCTTTCATAATTTAAGCAATTTAGGCCTAATTGATTGCCCGCTGTATTTGGTTTGGTTTGAAAACTGGAACATTTCACTCTTGATGGCTTCATAGATAATCAAATGCAAGTACACAAACAGAAAGCAAGCCAATTACTGCACTCAAAGTGTTATTGTCGCCTTCTTGATTGGATTATGCAGGATTTTCTAACATGACTCGGCGTGACGTTTGTCTTGCAGCTGGATCTTTCTCAGAGAACATTATCCTCCAGCTCTTTGTTTTTTCACGCTCTAATCTGTCTGGGGGGCTTTTACCACCCTGTTGTAAAATACATGATTTATAGCTTTGCCTCCATAGCATAAACTTAAAACTAAATCTGTGAAAGCAACGTGTACTTCATCTAACCCTCTGCATCTTGGGAGTGTTTTCACAGAAAACTGGATTTCTGTAATTCCACAGAGGCACTACCTGAACCTCATTGTGAAGAGACACTCTTTTTCATCACCTCAGTGGAGTTACAGACCGCTGGCATATGCACTTGAAAACGAAAAAAAAAAAAGAAAACGCGACACAGCCTGATGTATTCTTCCACTCACACAGCTGAAATTTTCCCTCGTGTGTGCCATTAATGGACTGAAAAGCATCAAGGCAAGAGTGTCACTGGGTAATGTGATGGGTTCTGGAATATATTAACAGTGTTCAGAGTACTTTCATTTCCCACTGCGCCAGACCTGGAAGAGGGACTCTACACCTGTACTCAATGGGTCAGAGAGCCATACAGTTTTAGTTTTATCTGTCCTGCGTTTTAGATTTCAGATTTCAGTCATATCCACCTCAATATAATGCCGCTGAATGGAAATTCACTTGTTATGCCCAAAGCACAAAAATTACAGCAACATGTTTCCCCAGAAACCCAGAATGTCCTTGATGTTTTAATAGGGACTATTTCTTTAGTAAAAAAGTCGTTTTAATGACACCTGTTGACAGTGAGTGGCAGATAGAGGTAAAAAAAAAATGTTTGTAGAACTGACCCTTTATGTAAAAATATTCCATTGCAAGGAAGAGCATTCATGTGGAGTTAACAAATTCTTGGCAGTAAAATGCAAGAAATGAAGAATTGTTTCTGTCAGAGTGTTATGAAAATCCCCCCAAACTGGAGACAATAATGAAACAGATTTTCATCCTTTTAGATCAGCTGAAACGTTACATGCTCACTACAGGATGGGAAAATTGTCTAAAACTGCATGAAATGTTCACATTTTGAAGCTTTTGAATTGTGTTTTTGTCTGGCAATGGCTGTATTGTATGAGTTTTCTCATGGCTGGATTAACTGGTTAGGGTATATTGAAAGAGTTGGTTGGTGTAAAATACATAGTTACTGAATTTTTAGCTCAAAATGTCCTCTCTCTGAATCCCCAGACTGAGTTTTGCTGAGACTGAGAGGGGAGGAGTGCTAAAAGAAAAATGAGTTTTGTTTAAAAAGACTAATTTCGGTAAGATTCCCATGTGATTTGACTTGATACATTTGTGTTTCGCTTAACTGATCAGTAGCGAGTGCTGTATCTGTTTCACTGATGTCAGTGGTGTTTTCAGTCAACACAGAGGCTGTGGTAGCTGCTGCTGGAAGCAGTTAATTTTTTCCCCCTGATTAAAGAAATATGCTGATTTCAGAGTTATTTCTGTAAGTAAGTGTAAGTAACTTAACTGTGTCAATTTCATTCATGATTGTCCCCATTATTGTGCCAGCAGCCTACAAAGCTCTGATTGGCTTGATTGTTTTTAGCACCTCTGGAAGGGGTGGCTCCATTCATGGTAATGTAATTTTTTATGGATGGATTGCCATGAAATTTCATGGCCCCAGAGGATGAATCCATCCACCGATGATCCCTTGACTTTAAATCCAACGCCAGCATGAGGTTGACAGTCACTGATTTGTTCAATATCTTGGTTTATGACCAAATACAATAAAAAATGCTGACATTTTTGCCAGCCTCAGCTGTGCTTCTTTAGTGTTAAGTAGCAAATATTAGCATGCTAACACCTTAACCTGGTTCAAACTTGGTCAACATTATACCTGCTAAACATCAGCATGTAAGCACTGTAAGCATGTTGGCACACTGATGCTAGTATTTACCTCAAAGCAACACTGTGCTTAATTGCAGCCTCGTGGAGATGCTAACATGGCTGTTGACTTGAAGGCCATATTCAGACCAAATCAGGCATTGCAGCAATTAGCTGCAGGGTTGTGTGGCAATGTGGTGGGGTGCGGTTTTTTGTCTGTTTATCTGTGCCACTGTGAAACAAACAGAAAATAACGTTTTATTTGTCTGATTCACTGGCTTTCTCCCTACCACTGCTCCCTCTTTCCATTCACTGCCTATATCTCTCAACCACAGCTGTCTTTTTCTCTTAAATAAGCAGATACAAACCAAAGAAGACTTCTAGGTATCGCTATTTTGCTGAATAGTCTCATAAACAGAGATGGCAAATCTAGGTACACAAAATAAACCAAGCAACAGGGACAATAGCACCCAGCTTCAGTGACATTTCAGGCTGATTGTGGAACAGTTTGGTTGAGCGCCAGATTTGACACTGCACTAACTTCTCCCGTGCAGGTCGTTGCTCTTTCTTTCACCATCATGTGTATCCCCCCTTGCCACATCCTAATTCATTTGGTCTGAATCAGACCTTGACATTGTTCAGTTAGCCAGAGCAGTGATTTAGAGGTCTGGAACCTCAACAAGACAGGACCACAAACTTACACTACATACTAATGCAGGATCTGTCTTAGTTGATATTGTACTTTATTGGTGCAAATTGCCTTTCAAATTTGCTATTAATCAAACTCACAAAAAACGATGACAAGCAGTAAACCTGGGACTTTTAAGGCTCCAGAGAGTCTGGGTGTTCGGTAATAAGCTCATCTAATGTCAAATCTAAAATCAGAATCTACAAAGTACAGTACCTCCTACTGTCAGAGGCAATAAAAGGAATGCAGTAGAGTACTAATAAAAAGTTTCACATGACGGAAAATACTCAAGTAAGGCACTGGTTCTTCAAGCCTTGAGTAAGTGTACTTAGTTGTGTCCTACATCTGCATGTTCCAGGTATTAAAATGAGGAATTTGGGGAATTGAAAGTGGTGGTGCGAGCAATGTTTAACCCTGCAACAGCACGCAATTACTGGGTCAGCTGTCAGAGCTCCAATGATGTGTGGCTTCATGTTAAAAGCCCCAGTTTTCTTTTCTCACCTCAGCTCAGCCTCTTGCCGTTTGAACCCAGTCGGATGACATTACAGAGCTGATAGCCCGGAGGTTATCTGCTGGGATAAAAGTGAGCTGAATGCCGAGCCAGGACAAGCCCTGACAAAACCATTAGCTTTCCTGACCTCCAGCTCACGCATGCGGCAGCTCCATAATTCATCTGGGAAGGAGGGGATGTTTGGCGGCTTGCACCTTTCACCTCTTTCCATTGCTGCTGCACCGCCCTTTAATTACCTTTACACCGTGTTTATTCCATTATTTGTTGATGCCGTTACTGTAACAACAGATTAAGAGGTTTAAAACTGTTTGTTTCACACTGCCAGAAACTATAATACTCCAACATTTACTGGTTGGAAGCAGACTTTGCTCTGAGATGTTGAGCTGGTTCCAAAAATGATTGCCGCCAAACGTTCCCAAGAGCATAGGGAGATAAATATTTTGCAATACACCCATGCACTATAGTTGCAGATCAAAAAAACATTGAGTAGGCATAATTGTGTGTTGGGTATGTAACAAATATTTTTTTCTTTCTTCATTAGTGGTCACTTTGCAGATTCAGTCCAATTTTCCATTTAAAATGGGACAAATATGGTTCTTGTTGGGACTTTAAAGAGTTATCTGAAGTGTTTCAGAGAATGATCTGAACCTGTAGAGGAGCCAACAACAACAAAGGACAAAACACGTCATTTGGAATTACCTTCCAGAGCAAGTGTTTTCTGATCTGACACCCCAGAACTATCACAAATTACTATTAGAAAAACATTAAAACGTTAATATTAGCATTTCTGGACTGAATGTTATGGTTACGGATGGATTTAGGAACAAAACTGATACTAATGTTTTTTCTTGACAGTCTCAGTGCAGCATATAATAATGCTCTGATAGCCCCATAATTAGAGATGGACTTTTTTAAACCATTATATTTTAATTAGTATTTTTTATTTTTTCAGTTTTTTATAGATATTACTGGAAGACTTACTTACACATATTTCCCATTGTAGTATTCCTTTTTGGAGTTAAAGGGCCAGTGTGTAGGAGCGGCATTTAGAAGTGTAGTGGCTTGTTTCACATTCTCTTTCCTTATATGAAGAAGCAATGGTGGCCAAGACACAATGTCCTATCTAGAACCAGTGCTCAGTTTGTTAATTCTGGGATACTATAGAAACATGATGAGTCAACATGGTGGACACTGTGGAAGAGGGCCTGTGAAGTCTGTAGATACAAAATGCTGATTCCAATGTAACAAAAACATCACTTTCAGAAGATTACACACTAATGAGGACATAGTGATGAATATTATATTCTGTAAATAGACACACTGGACCTAAGTAATTGTTCCCCATCGCTGCAAACAAATTTCTGATGGTTAGTAACTATTCAGGGTTTTACTATTAAGTTGTTTAGTTGTTTAAGCCTACAGCCAACCCTATTTCTTTTCTTGTTGATCCAACTTCCAAAAACTATGATAAAAGTTTAAATATACTATTCTATATATTCTACAACCCACTCAAGGACCCCTGCTGGTACCTGGACCTATGTTTGAAACCCATTGGTCTAATATATCAGTTATAACTCATTATTAAGAACAACTTTTGATTTCCCAAGTTGTGGAAAAAAAAACAAGAAATAGTGTTGATATCAATCTCACATCTGTGCATTACAGATAGAGCTTGAGGAGGGACGTGGTTAGCCTAGCTTAGCATAAAGACTGGAAACAGAGGAAAACATTTAGCCTGGCTGTCAAGATGCCAAGCTGATTACCAACACTTCTGAAGCTCACTACTAATATGTTGTATCCTTTTTGTTTAATCAGTGCATGAACAGACTGTAAATGACTGTTTGTGGTTTTAGGAGGAGTGACATGCTGGAACTATCTCTTTGCTTTGAGCTGCGGTTTTTGGTTTTGATCACTGTACAGGCATGATGGTACTGTACAGTCACTGCACCCAGCTGTTGTTCATCAAGAAATAATTCCAGCACAAAGGTTGTGACTTTTCTCTTCTTGCATATGTTAAAGAAACATGACACAGCATGTTGATAAGTGAGCTTTAATGGTGTTGGTAGGAATTGTTTCCCCAACTTTGACCAGAGCTGTTTTCCCCTGCCTCCATTCTTTATGCTAAGCTAAGCTAATCGCCTCCTGGCTCCAGCACAAACATGAGACTGATGTTGATCTTTTCATCTAGATCATGGAAATAAAACAAATTATTTTACAAACAATTACTTTAATGTACTGTTAACATTTATAACTGTACTATTACTTAATAAAAATGTTTTTGTCACAACCTGGGGACCCAGAAGTTGTTCATGTTAGTGGCTTATCACTAATTATTTACCGTAAATGAAGCCTTTGGTATTCTTGGCTGATCTCCGTCTCTCCTCATACACGAACACGTGTGCAGCTGCGCGCATGCACGAGCCACAATCCAGACTCTGTCACACAAATAACTTTTCACAACAGCAGTAATGATTAAGTCAGCCTCACAATGTTTCCAGTTAATTAAACTTAAGGCGAAAACAGTGGCGAGTGATTTAACAGCCACTCTGCTGTGTGATTTACGCTTCAGCAAACAGATGTTATTTCCATTTTAAAAGCAAATGTTTCGCATCTTGACACATTATTTTAAATGAATACTATTCACCATTTAGTTTCCCTCCTTTTATTAGCCATTTAAGAGTGGAAAATATTCCACACTGCAGACAGCATCATACAGAGTCTGTATCATCTTGTTCCAGCTCTTCTCCGAACTATTTTATTCATATTTTTATGTTTATGGATCACAACTCCATTAAATAGAAATATTCTGTCCTCTTGTGCATCAGTTTGCGCACATTTACCCAAAAGTCAGCTGTACATGATTGGTATCTTTGGAAACGTTGGCATCCCAGCTCAAAAGTAAAGTTTTCACTGACCAAACTATTTTTGGATTTCCATTTACAAGTCGATGAACAGCAACGATGTATTAGTGACCCCCACATACAAGACATGTTTTGGCTAAGAGGGCACCCATTTGATCTCAACCTTTCTCTCTCTCTTTAAAAAACGCAGGTGGTGGTCCTCCGCAGGCAATAAAACAGCAGCAGCAGCAGCAGCAGACTGCCCACAGCCTAAACATTCCTCTGTAATAACTGCGGAATAAACATGCTTTTCACTGCACCTATTCAGCTCCACCTCTGTCTGTATCTGCTGGGAAAAACTTCACTGTGACTTCATTACATAAAAGCGGAATCTCCCATTGCAGAAAATCACCACAAATGAATGTTCTGAATTCATATATAGAGGAGATATAAATCTGCGTACAGGCGACTGACGCATGGAGCAATTCTGCCAAATTGTCCCATGCAGATCATCCAGTTAGCGGGAATTTCCTTCTCCATCCACTGACATTATCTTTATAGTAAGCAGCTGGTGATCTGCTCTGTTTCCAGATAAAATCACCAACTTCAAAGACAAGTCACAAAAACAGCTCATGCAGGAAACTAAAAGATTTGTTGATGGGAAACACTGAGAGTTGGGTTTGGGTGTGATATTTGTTTGGACACCACAGGCCTGAATGCGCGCATACAAGTGTCAGTTTCATGTGATAATTTTCACCATTTTAAACTTTACATCCCTTTTTTTCCTTCGGCAAAAACTTACTTCTCCCCTGCTCCTTCATGAAAGCAATCAGATCCTTGTAGTGCTTGTAGTCGTCCTCGTACGGCTGGGCCTCCACCGTGATGTTCATCTCCTCCTTCAGGTTCAGGTAGATCCCTTCCGACAGAAAGTAGTGCGGCCGGTCGTCCTGCCGCAGGTCGTGAAAGATCACCATGGCCCGGGACGTCCAGTTGAAGTGAGTGTGCAGGACGTTGGCAAAGTCCCCCAGCTTGGTGGTGGACGGCCCGCTGCGCACGATGGTCCGGTATTCCTCTCGCTTGTCGAACCCGTACGCGGGTCCTCCAGCTGTGATCAGCGGGAGTTTCCAGTGGGACGCGAAACGACCCACGGAGGCAAGCGGGTACACGCACCCGGGTCCGAAGAAAGCGTCCGGGCGGATGTAAAGCTTTGCGTCTACGGCCACCACCTGTGCCCGACTCTCGGCGCACGAACCCGCGGCGGGGTCCTCGGTGCTGTAGTTCAGGATGTTGATGTGGCGACCGATCAGCAGCCCGTGTTTAGCGTGCAGGTCCTCGTGCGCCATGAGGATGGCCGGGAAGACGCGCGGCAGAGCCCACGGATACTTGTGGTGGTTGTCCGGGAGCATCACCGCCACGGTTATGTTTCCTCTGCAGCCGGGGAGGAGGCAGCAGGACAGCACTGCGAGCAGGCAGCATCCCAGCGCACTTCTGCATCCCATGTCGCGTCCCGCTTGGAAGTCCCAGAGAGGAAAGTACGGCCACGGAGAGCGCACCGTTTGGAGAGGAGACACGGCCGGCTGTGGCACCCTGACACCAAACCATAAGTATCCTTCTCCCTTACTCTCTGTTTCCTTCGCTCTCAATAGTCAAACAAAGTCAGTAAAAGCATCATCCTGTCGTACCAGCCCGGCTGTGCCATGCGTCTTCGCTGCGTAAATCCACGTTAAATGAAGTTCATGTACTTCCCAAAGCGACTTTTCCAGCGCAGCGTGGTCCTCACACCGATAGTCTCTCGGAGAGTGATAACATCCATCCAGATGACTGCAACTTAAATCAGAGCAGCCCTCTGCTCGGCCCCCACACGTCACACACTGCAAGAAAAGTCCATTAATCTGTTGACCATTGGGCTTCACATGATCATTCCATGAGCAAATACTCCAGTGTTTAGAATAAAGTGAGACGGTTTCTGTGCGGATCGGGTTTGTAATCATTTTCTTATGAAATTAGATTTGTTTTATTCCACTTCTTTACAGCATGAGGCAGATCCTGACTGATGTTTGTGTTTCTAAAAAACAAACTCAGTGAAAAGTGAAAACTGCACGAGACGCAGAATAAGAAGGTCATGTGTGGACAAGTTGTTCATGTTTGAACGATGAATGATTGTGTAGCAAAGTGCGACAAACTCAATTACATGTTAAAATATTCCAAAGGTCCATTTTTTGCAGCGCATAAACAAACCTCTCAAAACGTGCGGGAGTCGCCCCCTGCCGGCCACACAGTGCTCTGTAGAGTACAGTGTAGTGCTGAATTACTGCTGAGATATTGGGGATTATTTTAGGTCCACTCAATATGGATTATCAATTTTAATGTTTTTAAGCAAATCTCACCAGTTAAATTTGTGACGTGTTTTAACAGACTGTAGTGTCAGCTGACAGTAAATCAGTGTCTGCCTGTTGATGGCGCTGTAGATTGATTGATTGATTCATTTGATAGGTTTGGCAGCTTATCAATCACAGTGAGTGAACAGCTCCTCCTGCCGGCCTTGCCTTGGTTTATGGCTCAAGGGAAAGTTGAAGGTGTTCTGCAACTTGTCAGTGCACTGATTTTATCTTCTATATGGACTGTTGTGGGAACATATCAGGTATATTGATATGCCTTAAAACGAGTCTGGGTCACGGAGAATTCCGAGTTGATTTCTTCACAAAGTCTCCTCAGTACTATCAATAATGATGAAAGGATGTTGGAAGTTATATTCGGTTTATTATGTTTCAAAGTGTCTGAGTTTTTTGAATGAATCTTGAAGTTTGGATTGTATTTATGTGTGTTTTGTTAAAGGAATATCTAATCCGTTGAACATTTGTCTTTTTAATGTGAGACAGTTTGTTAAAACATTTATAGTTGTCTCTCAAAGGTCCACCTGCTTGTTTCAAATAATTCTCTTAAAGAGCTAAAAGTTGGATTCATTTTGATAAACAAGTGAAAGTTGGTTTTCTGAAGACTTTTGTTGAATATTGTGTGGATTTTTATTCAAACGAACTTGTATTATTCTTGTAAGAATCTGAAACCTCAATAAAGTTCAACAAGAGGAATGAAAGGTTTTCTTCTTCCCTTTCCTTCCCTCTTCCAGGGAGTTAAAGCTCACATCTGGTCTGGTTTTCAGTGTAACAGGCTGCAGGATGAGCTGAGTCTCTGTCACTTTCCTTTTAAGAACTAGGTGTGTGGTTGATTCCTCACTGAGCTGAGATCTAACCAGGTTACCACTGTGCACACATGTTTGCTAATGGTAATTCTGTGCCCCGGAGCGCGCATTGGCTCTTGCGTGTTCCTTTCCACTCTGCATCCTGTGCGCTCTGTGTTTCTATTGAACATCCAACATAAAGCTGCTGGTTAGTTAATAGTGAAAATGACCTAGAGTTTGTTTTTGTGTTTTATTATTATTATTTTTTTAATAAAACGAGCTCGTTTGAGGACTTTGTGCCATGTGTGTGGATACAAAGGAGGCTCAGAGCGGTGAGGTGATTACTTCCAGACAGCGTCAGGGTGTCTTTATAAACAGCCAGTCCATTGTTTTTCTTTATGTGGCTTCAGTTTGCAGAGCTGTACACAGCTCAGTACAAAACACATATCATGTATGTTGAGTTTTGTCTTCCTCACTTTGCTGTCCAGTTCAATTATGTAATATAGATTCATATGGCCATACAGCTCTCAAGGCGATTTGTCATAAATGGGTCGTGAAAGCTACTTGTGCTCTCCAGTGAGTAGTGCGGAATTACGCACGGACCGCTGCACTCCAACGGCATTAGATACACACTTGAATCTCCAGGGGTCGCTGTATACAGGTATAACTTTCCATTTATACTGTCAGTTTAGTGTTAGACTCACTGTATACAGGCACTGGCTTCACAGAGGAATGTCTCAAGTCATGAAATGAGTTTGTTTATGTTGGTCCAATTGTTTCAAAGTGACACTGAGGATGAAAATGGCTGTTAGAAGAAAATATTTGGGCAATGAAGTGTGATGGGGACACAATGTCAGGATTTATTTTCTTACCTGTTGAATGGAAAATAAAACCTTGGTTGAAATTGAACGCTCTCCTTGGTGTGACATCATATAGGTGGGAAACAACAATTGACCCTGGAATGCATAATGTAGGAAAAATGTAACAAGAATTAGCTAGTTTTTCTCAGAAAGTCATACACTGCATAAATATTTCACAGGAAAATGAATATGATGTAGTGTTAATGTCAGTTTGCTATTTTTGGAATTAGGTTGCATAATTCTGGGTGACTGGGACAGTGAAAGCCCTGTGATGAACTGGATGTCCAGGGTGTACCCCCCTTTTGCCCATAGTCAGTCATGGATGGATGGATGGGAGGGACAGTGAAGGGTTTTGCTAATAAAGAAAAGTATCAACCTTTCAATAAAGAACTATTGTGTTTGTTTTGTATGCTCTAGGTTACTGGTTCCTAAAGTTTAGACCTAAGTTTAGCTCTGAGCTCTTAACTCATCTGTAACTAATTACTAATGAGTCTATTGCAGAGTAGAATGGCACCAGTAAGACTGAAGGAAGATGGAAAAAAGAGCAAACAGCAATGAAAAAAAGTGCAGTGAGGACAGGATAAAGGGAGTCATCAAAGAGTACAGGAAGATAGTGGAGGCAGGAAACACACTTGAGTTCAGGTTCTTGGGCAGGGCCTGGAACATGTCTTTATCAGCTCAGCTGAGAGGTAAATGAAGGGAGTTGTAAAGAGCACTGGAGCTGCTGTGAAGGAATTTGCCTTCTTTATATTAGAGCTGAGTGTCTAGACTGACGCCACTAAGGCTGAACTCCATTGTCTGTCTCCTGGGTCAAGATTTGCTTTATTATGCACACACAGACTTACTGTCTCTCTGTAGAAGGTGCTCTACATGACCTGAGGTGACACACAACATTACTTAAGCAAGCTTAGGGAAGCATATTGTCTTGTTTTGATCCAATACCCAACAGCATGCAGAATAGATGGGTGAAGAATTACCTTATTTGGACACACAGTGAATCTCAGTAGGTCTAGTAAGGATAAATACTCCCTGCCAGGAAGAATTTGTCAAGATTTGGTTGGCATCGATGCAATGATTAACTTGTACCACTGATCTCCATTCTTCTTAATGGAGCATCAATAAATACTGCTGTGTGAGTCATGAAGGTCTCCTGAGATCTTCTTCAAACTACAAGTGAACCATCTGTCATCAGAGCTCCTTCACACCTACCAGGCTGGTGTTTTTGGCAGAAGAGTGCTGGCAAGTGGGAAGGAGACGAAGAAATTATTGGTGGTGATATTCCTTACCAACAAACGTCTGAACAAACTTCAGCAGCACATTCTCTCCAAGGGATTGCGTGGCTAGTCTACTTTCATCCTCACAACCAGTTATGGGGTGCCATTCAACAGGTTTTTGCTGCCAGCCAAAGCTTGATCCCAAATTTATCTGGCTTGTTAGGTACATACTGCTGGAACCAGTGCCTAACTCTAATCGGGAGCAGCTGTTTGTCCACGGTGATATCTGACCCTGGTTTGTAGCATGCTGTGCAGTTCTGTGTGAATCTCTTCCAAACTTAAGTAATGAGCAGAAATTTGTCAGTGCTGAACATGCTCAGATCACCTTCTTATCAAATGCAGAAACCAGTTCCTCGACAATGTTGAGATGAAAGATATATTGTCCCATTTCTCAGATCAGAAATGTTCTCCCTGCAGTATGCGCCTATGATAGATGAGCGAAATAAAGACCTTAAACTTCAAGTGAAACATCCTAGGCTCTCCCTTCACTTGCTTCAGCCACTGTACATTCTTGGATGTGTTGCAACATCCCTTCATCACAGACATAAAAACAGACTGGTTGTTGCTTACGTTATGCCTTGCATGTGGGGCTAGCTGACTCTTTGAGAATGTTTTGGACTTAGTGTTTCCCTGCACCTCCGCCAAAGTTGTTGGTAGTCCATGTTGTGCCATCTTTCCCATCTCTGATTGTCATGGCTCCGCAGCACACTCTTAGCCTGTGAATAAGAAGAAAGAATTGGGCTTCCTTTAGAATGCTTACATTCTGCAAGTGCAATTGCCCTTGAAGATATTGTTATGGCAGTCAGTCCACCTTGCTTTTCTGAGGCTTACTGTCTAATGACCCATCAGATGAAGAGACAACCCTGGACGCATTGATCAACGCTTATATCTCCTCATCATCAATGGCTGTTTGGTCATGTATCTCTGTCTCTTATCCATTCTAAACTGTTATGCATGACTTGACATAGTTTACAGATCATACACTCAAATGAAAACGTAAATGCATTTTATATCCCCCCCCCCCCCCGACAGAACAATAGTAGGGGTAATAAGTAATGATCAGTCTAAGTAGCATTGGTAGTGTACATGACTGAAATGTAACCAATTACCTGCATTAAGTACACACATTTTGACCAACAACAATTATACTTATTGTACTTACAACATATAATTAATAATACTTTAATCTGTATTACTTTAATCTGAATTAAAGATCAACATGTGGCTAATTCAGCTTTTACGAATGGATTGACGGTCAAGATACGCCATCTGCTGGAGTTTTTTGCACTGCACGTACTTACCTCTATAGGCCACAGATGCTTGTCCAAGTGGAAGATATTAGTGGAATACTCTATAAAAAAATGTATTTTATTCTTTGAGATCTGTTTGACTCCATTCAGGGACCTGAAAGTTACTCACAAGCATCTTTGTGCCTTTCATATGATTGACAATAAATGTAGAACAAATAAACACACACTAACATGGTGTCACATCAGTGTAATAAAATATTGCATGCACTTTCTGATGATTATTAAAAATTGCATATAGATTGCATATCTGTGCACAAATTGTCAATCTGTTCACACAAATATTTAGACAAATCTATCCCCATATTTTTAATACAGCATTGTGATTTCTACAGTGTGTACTGTACTAGAATCATTACTCACCATGCATCAAGTTGAAATACCATATAAACACTCTTGTAGCTCTGAATGAATGATTTTATTTCCTCCCAACAATACGATATGTTTGGCAATGACAGTACTAAAGCAGGGGCAGCAGTCACACACTGCATATACTAGACATTTGTGACCGCCATTCATACAAATATACATTCCATAATCACATTAGTTAAGAGAGACGACTTCTCTCATTTAATGCTGATCCCAACGACCCACAGGAAACATTTCCTGCTTCGAAACACCAACAAGATTGTCAACTTTTACATCCTCAGTGTTCAGCTCTTCAAAAATAATCACTACTTTATAAAACTAGACAGAAAAATAAAATAGAGGCCTAAAAATAAAAAGGTTGCTTATTTTCATACATTGTTTTGATACAATTTATTTCACACAGTGCCCTTTGTTAGTATGACTAAGTCAACAGCAAGTTTGTACTTGTAAAGGAGTCTGCCTGTTGGTCCGTCGATCTTTTGGCCTCAGATGTTCATTCTTTACTCCTTCAGCCAGCTGAGCAGCTGAGGTGCATAATAAGTGATGATGATGTCAGCACCTGCATACAGAGTATGTATTAGAGAGCTGAACTGATGTGGATTTAAAGACAGAAACTTACAGTAACATGTATTCATGCATGTTACTGTAAGTTTCTGTTTCATTTCACTATACACAGATGCTCATGTGCATTAAACTAACTAAATGTGAAATGGCAGCAAATGTATAAACAAAGAGTGGAGTACACTTGTGTTCTCTGGTTGTTTTTGTAGCAATCTCTGTCCATGTTAAGACACCAATCATCATCATTTTCCATTTAACCAAACAGAAATCTGTGCAACATCTGTTTAAGTACTGGGACAGACGGTCTGGTTACTCTGGTTACTCTGCTAAGACAATCGAACAAGTATTATATATCACTGTATTCATACGTACTAGAACAGTAGTTTCTTCACTATAAAATGTACAGAAATACACATTTATGATAAAACTGTTGTGTGATCAACTTTTTCCAAAAGTTCCATTTGTCCCATTTTCTAAAATGTAAAAACTGCTGTTCAGATTTATCCACTCTCAGTTTGTAAAAACACTGACTTGCTATGAAAGGACGCCAAACCAGAGAGACAAAGACTTTTTCAAAGTCAGCCAGCTTCATTCAGATGATTTAAGATGACCCATGTCTTCCCTCCTCCCCTCTCACCTGCTCTACGGAAGGCGGTCATGGCCTCCATTACAGCGGCCCGCAGGTCAAACGCTCCAGCCTGTGCTCCGTGCCACATCATGGCAAACTCCCCTGACACATTGTACACTGCCAGAGGGTGATTGGGGAACTGAAGAGAGACGTGAGGGAAAACAAAGATTTAAAAAACTCCTTTGTCCAATAATATTTCAAAATAACTTTGGCAGCATTGTTCCTCATTAACCTAATTTGATTTTATTACAGACCTTGTCCTTGACTTCTCTCAGGATGTCCAGATAGGGCAGACCTGGTTTCACCATCAGCATATCAGCTCCTTCTCTCACGTCTCTCTCCTGCAGTACAGAACAACAGTGAGATCTCCTACGGCTGCTTCACTGTAACATCCCTAACGCAAATGTACGCACACAATTCAACTTACCACAGCTCGAATGGCGAGTCCTCTCGCTCCAGGAGGCAGCTGGTAGCAGCGTCTGTCCCCAAACGCTGGTTTGGACTGCGCAGCATCTCTGCATACAAACACAGCAGAGAGAGTCAGTCTGTTCTCACTTCAGAGTGCTGTTTTCACTCATCTGTTAACACCTGATCCTGCAGCACTTACCTGAAAGGGCCATAATAACATGAGGCAAACTTTGCACTGTAGCTCAGCACTGAAGCCTGGAGAAGGAGTGTAAAGAGAAAAAAATAGTTTTTAAAAATCTTGTTACATCAATAAACCAACAATGAACTGATCATTCCAACAAGTATCGTCTGTGTAGTCAAAGCCTGAAAAATCTTCCTCCTCTGTGCCACAGAGCTCCATTGTTGTTAAAAACTATTAAAAACACGTCTATGAGCTACACTGTCGCACTGAGTGACATGTCCATTTTTACCATGAACACACACACTGTAGTTTATTTTGACTCAGTCATATCATCATATAGACTAGTGTTGTCAACTTGGCGGCTCTCAATGAAGTGATGGCTTCAGTTCACCTTGGGACAATGGTTGTTATGTCTGGGACAGTTGAAAGTAGAATTCAGGATGATGTGGCTAAAATACTCACTAGAGCACCAGATGTGTATTGTACAACACATGCACTTTTTTTGTCCTGTTTGAGTGACATTTGTTGAAAACTTCAAATGAAAGTTTTTATTACTAGCTGGTTTTAAGATCTACATTTTAGTAGGAACCAATGAGCTGTGTGCCACAGACAGGGTGGAGACATGAGGAAGTACTGAAAGAACACATTGTTGGTTTTGTTTTTCAGGGGATTTGTTGACTGTAAGGAAAATAAAAGGTGGCACTCAATCACTTCCTCTGAGGTATGACTTACTTAGTTTGCAAATGTCTGCACATGTATCTGTCAGACTGCTGTCCTTTACCTTGTTTCCCAAACCATTGGAGAGCAGGGCTTGTTTTATGGCTCTGACTCTTCCATCCATCATATCAGAGGGAGCAATGATGTGACAGCCTGCAGACCAACACAGGACCAAACAACATGATTACAAACACACCAATGTAATGTCAGTCATTACTGGATGACAGCAGCTTTAAAAAGCTTCTGTATACCAGTTTGATTGGTCTGAAGTAAGTCAAATTAAAAGAATGTCATCAAAAAAACACAGGAAATCAGTCTTTAACACAACCCTCTGTCTTGTAACCCCTCCATAGAGACAATATGGCAGCTCTGGCTCCTCTGTTGGCAAAAACAACTTTCAAAACACAATTAACTAACATGCTCTTCTTAGAATCCACACAATCCCTGTTAATTTGCACAACGTTTCTTATCCAAAATGACACAGAGTAAAACATATCAGCTTATATATCAACCAATGTGAATTAATGAAAATACAGGATAATAAAAGCTCAATAAATAAGTAGATAAGTTTGAATTGGTGGATTTTCAACTTTAATAGACAATTCAAATCAAACGGAGAAGTGAGTCATGGAGGAGGAGGAGTCGTGCTTATTGCTTAGTGTTGTTTCTTTTATCCAAAAACAGAAACAACCTTTAAAAACAAGAAACTAGATTCACCAGCTCGAGCGTAAGCCAGCGCCACTTCTGCCAATCGCAGGCAGCTAGCATCATTGTTCAGAGTGCCGTCATCGTTCAGGATACCTGCGGGGAAAATAACAAAAAGCATTTGTGATAAAATGTGCTGCACATTATTTGTGTCCTTTTACCACTGCTCTTGACGAAAGGAACAGAAAGTAAGTCATCAGAGGAGACACTGACCACAGTGTCCATGTGATGTGTAGGGACACAGGCAGACGTCGCACGCCACCAGCAGCTCCGGGAACAAAGACCTGATCTTCTTCACTGCCAGTACAGCCGGTGTGTCATCTGTGTCGGCACCTGAACCCCTGTCATCCTGACGGGAAGAGACAAAGACCACAATGTGTTTGAGTGTACACTGACACTCTCATTCCAACCATCGGCGTCAGTGTGCTGCTATAACAACCTCCAAAAAAAGTCATTTGAAATTAGACACATGGAAATACTTATTACATATAAAGATAGATTTCTTTAACATAAGGCTTGGCACGTAAGCACAAAAAAGGTTGTTAACGTGTCATTTTCCCCTCATTTACTTTACAAACCTTTTCTACTTTTGCAGGTACACCAAAAATCAGCACACATTTCAAGCCATTCTCCACAAGCGGCCGCAACATGCCCTCCAGCTTGTTCACCCCGTATCTGTGAATGGGAATACGTACAATATGAAGGTAACATGAGAACACAAAAGGGGCTTTCAGGGAAGACAACACATCACAATGACAATGATCCTCCTCATCAGGTTTGATTCAAGAAAAAAGTGACTAAAAGTCACTTTGAGAAGTGAGTGCAGTTCAATCCCTGTGTTTTATAATTCAGACACAAAATGTGAAGACGGGTTTGCATGTTGGTTTTGTTTGAAGAATAAAAAGGTCTAACGGATTCTCTTCTTATCTTAGTCAAGTCCAGTGTTTGGATCTGGGTCCTCCCTGCCTGACTGCTTTTATCTGAGGACAACACCCTCAGTGGGTTCATAGCTGCAGAGTGACACTTTGTGTGTGCTGTTTAAATGCACACTTTAATCCCAGTCAACACAAGTTCTGCAAAAACAGGCACTTTGTTGTTGCAGTTCAGTAGAATGGGTATCATAGGACTCATTGCTCTTACCTGGCCTGTCCCGGGAGACTGCCAATGGGCTCCACTGCATCTTCACTGTCTCTGTGGGGGAGAGATTGAGACAAAGTCCATTTAAGCTTAATGCAAAAAAACGATTGTGCTATACTCCCCTATGAACTCTTGTACACTAGTTTTGTTTGCATGTCATTGTAACTTGGATGCATTTGTGGGAAACAGAGAATTTCCACCTACGTGACGAAGATCGGGTAGATGAGATTGTCGGGTCTCAAATCAGCAGAGCAGGTCTGCCAGTATCGGAGTGACGGGTGGAAATAGCCGCTGTGAAGGATCGACTCCGCTGGTGTCTGCATCTTTACCCTGAGACAGAGACGCCATTAGTGGTACAACATGGAAAAACCCAGCTGTCACACTCTTGAGCTTCATTTCAGCTCAGTCACCTTGAAAACTGGGCAAGCATGTGTGATGCTACTTCTCTAAACAGTGCCTTGGCTCTGCATCACTGCAGAGTAAGCAGACTGCAGCTATTCAAACTCTATTAAAGAGAACCTTCTATACGAATGGGCAGCATTACACCACTCTCTGTACATGCATGTGTGTTTTCTGAGCAGCTATGATATTAGATTAGATTAGATTAGATTAGAAATACTTTATTAATCCCAAAACTGGGAAATTGCATTGCAGCAACAGCATTTCACCCGTAGACAATATACACATTCCTCCACATGTTTTCCTTTACTCAGTAAATCAGATTGTGATATTATGTTTTTACACATTTCTGTTGTCCAAAGTAATCAATCCATTTTCTCAATGGAATATATTGTTTTTAACTGTTAAACACATTTGATTGGTTTATATTTGTCATATCAATGTCCAACATAAATGTTGCTTTTGGGTAAACTGTACCAGCTGAGTTTTTTCATGAGCAGTTACTTGGCGGTCACAATTAAAACAAACTCAAATTTCACTGAAGACTAAAAGTAAAGACAGGACACGTTTTTATCTGATGTGAACTTCTCTGCAAAAATAGAATTTCCACAAATGAATGGCCTCGTGCTTAAAGAAAATAACAGCTGTTGCCAAACTGCAACTTTAAGATGACAGGTCATTTCTGTAACATGGAGGTTTAACTGGACACACGGTGAATTAAAACACATTACTTGGCGCGGTGTGTGTGTGTGTGTGTGTGTTTTGGTCAGTTTGCTCATTTAACCGGAGCTAAGTTACTATCACAACATGTCATTTTGTCACCTTGGCTGTGAAAACAACTCCGTACCAACTAATGAATGAAGGCAGTTATAACCACAACCCACAGACACTAACTGCATAAACGTGAGTGACTGTGATACAGAAACATTAATAAAACTTGCATAAACTTAATAAAGCAGTGTACTTACTTCTGGCAGTGAGCTCCTGACTAGTCCACACGGTTCACTCGAGACAGTGTTTCTTCTCCGAGTTTGACCGACGGTTCGCGGCCGACGTGAGGGCGCGCTACCGCCACCTACTGACTGGAGTCTTGTTTACATTGAGTCAAAACTATATGACCACCTACCCAAATTATTGGTTGTAATTATGTCTACATGTTACAGAAAACTTTTTATGGTTATCTGAGGTGATACTGTTGGAACACAAACGGGGTAAATGATCATTTTTGCAAACAACTTGTCTTTTCGGCCACCGTACGAGCCAGGTTCACTCTTCTCGCGATATTTCACAGACAGCGAGAAAAAAAAAGAAATAGTCGAAGCTACGATGCTAACGCCTTGTTAGCCTTGTTACTGACACTTTTCGCACCCAGCTGGATGGAGGAGAAGACGCCTTACTGTTATTAAGGTAAAGTAACGTGTGGTCACGGTAAAAATACATTTAGTGTCTGTGTGTGTTTGTGCGCCGTGGTTATTAAATGGACTGTATCGTCTCTGACTGGCTATGGTTAGCTGGCATTGTAATACAAGGTTCTCGGCTACAGTCTGTATCATCGTTATTGTAGCTTAGTTTGACATGTAACGTTAATATTACACTGTGTGTCAATCTACAAGTATCAGCCGATATATATTGAGGTTAAATCAGGGTAAATATTGAGCTGACAGTTTAATAAAATCCTGGAGAAAGTGAGCTGGAATCACTGCCCAGCTTCATTAGCTGTTTCCTAAGTCAGTGAGATGTGATTTGGGCCCTGTCTGCTCTGAGTTACAGAGTGTGGGTGTATGGCTACTTGTTTTCTTTATTGGTTCTGTCAGATAGTACATTGAATCATCGTTTCTAATGTCATGTTTTTTTTATCATACATAAGGAAGAGTTTCCAAAGAGGCTGAGACTGGGAGCACTTCCTGCATTCACCACCCCGATCATCCTCCTCAGGGTGGATTTGAAGATGTAGCCAAGAGCGTGGGTGGGTCATCTCTGCAGGCAAAATCAGTGTCTTCTCATCGCCACCCTCACTCTGGAGCTCTTTGACCCCCGACCAGGGCTGCCCAGTGCGTGACCCGGCCATCCTCAGTCCGTCCCTGGTTGAAGACCCTGCTGTCCTCAGCTATGCTGTTCTCCCTGAGGGAACTGGTCCAGTGGCTGGGCTTTGCCACCTTTGAACTCTTCCTCCACCTGCTAGCTCTGCTGGTCTTCAGCATGCTGGTTGCTCTGCAAGCTGACATGTTCGCAAAGCTGAGCTGGTGGCTGGTGTTCGTCCCACTGTTTGCTGCCGACGGCCTCAGCACCTACTTCACGGCCATAGTGTCCATCCGTCTTTACCAGGAGAATGAGAAACGTCTCGCGGTGCTGCGGCTCCTCTGGGTGCTGACGGTGCTCAGCCTGAAGCTGGTGTGCGAGGTGCTGCTGTGCCAGAAGCTGGCGGAGCAGGAGCAAGCCAGAGATCTGTGGTTCGGCCTCATCGTCTCGCCGCTGTTCATCCTGCTGCAGCTGCTGATGATACGAGCATGCCGCGTCAACTGAGAGTAAGGCCATTAGTGGTTGTGCTTGCACATCAACAACAACCAACAACGCAGGAACAGAGAGCAATCCTCATCTGCCATTAGAGATTTAAAACATAACAGTGGTGTCATTTCTCTTTTGGCTCATTGCCACCTTTTTTTCATGCACAAGTTCCAGGTCTCGCCAGAATCCATTTTTCCTTCATTTGTGTTTCTATTATCTTCAAAATCAACACAAATTTTCACTGCTCACTTAAGTTATAGTAGTTTTATAGTTATTTTTTTAAAGTGGACAATCTACTCTGTGTCGCTAAATTCTAAAATACACTGTATGGCTAAAGTTTGTGGACACCATGTCCATATAGATTTGTGTACATTTAGTTTGGGGCTATTTGATTCCTTCGTTCCAATTAAGAAATATCTTATTGCTGCAGTCCTGTGCCTCTAACTTTGGAGCAACAGTTTGAGTTGACACAACAATACCCCCGTACAAAAAGCCTTGTTCACAGAGAAAATGTCATTCTAGTTTAGTTTTAGTTTAACGTCACTGTCTTGTTTAGAGCCCTGACATCAGCCACGTACAACACCTTTGGAATTAATTGGGACACAGACTGTCAACCAGGTCTTATCACCAGACATCAGTGTTTCAGTATAAATCTTGGGGCTGAATGGGGACAAATCCCTGCAGCCAGGGTCCATCATCTGGTGGAAAACCTGGAACCGGGAGGGAGAAGGCTGTTATAGTGTCAGTGTCAACACCGATGGTTTTAGAGTGATAGAATGACCACATACTTTTGGCCATGTAGTCTAAACATACTTAATGGTACCTACATAAGAGCTACAGTGAACCTGATGTTGATTCTGAAGACTGATTCTGAATGGAAGTAGATTATGACTAGACAATGAAGACCAATGAATTCATTGTTTGTCCCATTTTTTTCTGAGCCCCCTATCCACCAGGATGGATTGTAGCTTTTCATACATTTAGAAATACAAATAGAGCAGTAAATGTGTATTTTGGACATGGTGTGCCTTTTACATTGTGCAATCAATGGTAGACAATGAGGCATGAGAAAAATTTAGACCAGAGTTATGTTTTAATGCACATGTGCACACAACACATGTAAATTTACTAAACTGGTGAAACCAAAAGGCTGTCTATGCCCCAGGCACCTTTCTAGGCAACTGTCATGGCTAATAGAGCTGAAGGAAATGCTGCAGCTGCTTTCCCCAGAGAAGGGCATCACTTGCCAGCACACTTTGGTTAGGTTTATAATCTTATGTCTCACTTTGTTGCCTGTTGCTGGGAGTATCGCTCACACAATTCCCTCCCCCACTCGAGTTGCCTGGCTTGACGGTTCCATCAGTGAGAATGTTCTGAACGGCAATAAGCTGGTTCTGAAACTTGTCAGCTCACAGGCTCACCCTGATGTAGAAGAACTGAATGTGATTTCTACAAGCAGTCAATTATGTTGCACACGTCTTCCCTCAATATTGCTGTTTATTTGTACAATATGTAATGTATTAAATCTGTTAAATCCATGTGTATGTACTGCATGTATTTAAGGCCTCGTTTTAAGGTCATTCCTGATGTGAAATTCAGTGTAATGTGTATATGTTGATTTTTGGAAAGAATTTCTTCAAATCTTATTTATGTTCTTATGTTCTTGTTATGGCACCCTTGTTGTCATTTGTATATACATGTAAATAAACCATCAACCTTTAATCATTGTCGTCTATTGTCTGTTACTGGAGCTCTTGCCACAAGGAGGCGCCACTGGCCCTTTATATGGGCGTGGTAAACCGCAACATAAAGGACCAATTTATGTTTTTGCATGTTGTGGCTCATATACAAATCCCAGACATCAATCACCTGTTTCCAATTATTTCCTTCCTTTTTATTAATTTCTCCTGCTTCTGTTTCTCAGTAAATTCAGCTCGGTGTAAAATATAATTTAATAGACCTCAATAAAGATTCATCTCACTGCATACCCTACACTTTAATTAGTGCTCTGCAAGAGAGCTAGCATTACTGTTGCATGTAACCGTGTTCAGTGACGGATTAAGTCTTAAATCTAGTTTTGTCCGTGTAATATTACAGATTGTAACGGTCGTATTTTCATACAGGCCAGAAAAATGCCAGAATCAGAAAAAAATGATTTGTCACCACTGAAATTTACAGGAATATAAGCGAAGACGTGACTTCTGCATCCTCAGTGGTGGTTATACAAGTCGTGCTTTCACTTCTTTCTGCAAGCTTTGAAGAGCACTCACAATGTACCTTTAGATCTATATCTTTAATGCATTTGATTATGGATTATGGTGATGTTGTCTATAGACATACACATACCCACCCAAAGCCTTAGATCCATTTGATTAGTGGTGACTCTAATCATCACTACATCTTGTATAAAAAGCTTGGTTAGACATTTTTTGGAGTAAGGCATTGGTTTCTGTTTATTTCTAAATAATGTACTGTAATCTTGCCATCATATATAAAACCTCCTTATTAAACTGATAAATTTGGTGAAACTGCTTTTAGTTTTTATGCTGCAGACACATTAAAACTTGTAACAATAGGTTAGTTTATGGTTAGAATCTTAAATCTAACTGTGTTCTGCTTGTTTGTTTTCATGTTTTAGTATGGAGTCTATTTATTATGATGTACTCACACACACATCATTGAAAATTAGGGCATACCCTCAATGATGTATATAAATAAATGAATGTTCTTCCTCTGTGCTCTTTAGACTTGTTCTTAATTATAGTTCCGTGATAAATGTTTGATGAGCTACAGTAATCTCTTGTAGTACCCAAGAATAGCCCTCTTAGTGCTGATTCATGTGCAGTAGGCCACTTCTGAGCTCATGTGTTTACTGCAGCAGGATTATCGACAGGTGGCATCACCGGCAAATGCTAAATGAGCAGCCGTCAGACCCCCACCTGCCACTGGATATTCCCTACTTATCACACCCGAACAAAAACACCTCAGGGCTACAGTATCCATACATTGGTTACACTGTAAGGAAACAAAACTATACACACTACCACAAAAAAAAAAAAAAAAAAAAAAAAAAAAAAAAAACTCTGAATAAGGAACATTACAGCATTATTCGTTATCATAGGTAGTAAGTTAAAATGAAGCACAATACCAGTCATAGTAGAAGTAAATTCTTAATGTGGTAGATGCATTCAAGTCATTCATGGCGTGGTTATAGTTTAAATCAAATCAATAGTACATTTCATAGACAGTAAATATAGCAGTAGGGGTATAAATTATACTGATAAATCTATTAATCACACACATCCGCTAATATTTATTAAAAATAAAAAGGGAGGGGCGGGTGGAACCTGAACGCAGCACTTTTGATTGACAGGCCTCCCTTGCCCAGTCAACAATAGAAACGGGAGTGGTTTGCGTCAATGTGCGGCGGGCTACAGAGAACGAGGGGGCGTGTCTGCAAGTCATAACAACCAATCAAAAAAAGGATGGGACAGCCGAAGTCGCTCGTGCTGCTGCGGGGGGGGGGGCGGGGCCGCGTTCACGGGCTGTGTGGAGAGAGAGGGAGCCAGAGAGAGAGAGAGAGAGAAAGAGAGAGGAGAGAGAAAGAGAGAGGAGAGAGAAAAGAGACGGTAGGGATGTGTGTGAGTGTGCGGTGATCGGTGCTGCAGGTACAGTGTCAGAGCCGGATACAGGTTTTATAGCCGCACCGGACCGCGGCAAAACCGCCTCGGAGCCTGCCTCTCTCCTCTTCGTCCCCTCCGAACAACCCTCCGCGATGTCTGGCGGAGGAGAGGTACGCGTCCTCCGCCAAGAGGCCGGCCAAGAGAGCCCGAGGATGCCGGCCTGGAAGCGAGAGATACTGGAGAGGAGGAAAGCGAAGGGCGGCGGGTCTGGAGGAGCCGGTGCCGCGGAGACGAGCCCCGGTGGTGCGGGCCCGCAGCGGGCTAACGGTGAGCTGACGGGAAATGTGAACGGCAGCAGCGGACCCAAGAGTGACAGCGGAGCGAGCGGCGGGTCCGGGCGGAATTACACCATCACCCCAGCCAGCCAACACTTCACGAACAACAAAGAGACACGGCCGACGGCCGCAGAGAGGTCGCTTTCAAGAGAGGACGACGGACAGGAGAGCCTGGTGCTACAAGAAAGCCTGGGCCCGCTGGAGGAGAACCCGTTCATCAAGCTGGAGAAAGAGCGGAGGAGGCGACAGGACCGAGAAAACACCGCTCGTCCGGTCCAGCACATCCTGGAGCTGTACGGCAGCGTACCCGGTATACGGACTATCCGCGCAGAGAATATTATCATAATTGAGTCCGATCCCGATTACTTCCCGGAAGCTGGAGGGCTAAAAAGCGGGTCCAAGTGGCAGCAAAACGGTGTCAGTAGTTATAGCTCTCTGAACGACCTCCTGGACCGGAGGGGGAGTGCTGTTACTGAGATAAGAGCCAAGGAAGTGGTCATTTATGACACCACGTTAAGCAAGAGTGAGGAGAATTTGAGCACCCTGGGCCGCCCTGATCATGAGGTCTCATCATATGAGACAGGTGATGGTCAGGGCAGGGTCAGCCGGATGCTGCAGAAGTTTGACAGCAACTATGGGAAGCTTCAGAAGAAGTCCCACAGCACAGAGAACCTGCTGGACCTGGATTGTAGTGCCAGCAGCAGGCCAAGACTCTGGTCCAAGCCACAGCCAGATCTGGTGCCAAAGCCCAGGCCAGGCCCGTTGGTCAGCAGCCCAGGCAGCAGCCAGCCATCGTCGCCTGTCTTCCAGAGTCCCTGGTCTTCCAAACCAAAACCACAGTCTGCTGTCTCTGAGCTGGGAAGCCCCCAGCGCCACGCTGGGCCCCCTCAATCGGTGTCTTCCTACCGTCAGCGGTTTGAGGAGAGCGGAGGCCATGGTGCAGCTGTCACCCCCAGAGATGAGCCAGACAGGGTGCAAACCAAGCCCACCAGAGAGAGCGACTGGGAGAGTGCAGAGGTGCCACCCAAACCCAAGGTGCCATGCTCTCCGGAGATCCTTCGTGCCCGTGCCGAGCCACCCTCGAGCCCCATTGCATTCAAGGTGGCGCGCTCCTCACCTGACTTTGAGATCCGTCCCTCCTCAAAGCCAGACCTCACCCGAATTCCTGATGGGGACAACCAGGCACGGGCCCTCGCTAATCTGCGCCTGCAGTCCAAAAACTCCTTCATGGTGATCCCCAAGCGGCGTCCTGTTGCCTCAGCTGCAACAGGCAGCCCTACACCATCCAGCCCTGTCAAGTCTCCCCCCTCCCACAGATTGGCAGAGGTGTCCACGCCAGGAGTGCCAACCTCCCACACCCCTACACCCACCTTGACACCATCAAAGAGGAATGAGGAGAAACTGCAGGAGGAGAAGGAGATCAAGACAACGACAAGGCCTTCCAAGCCTGAACCATCTCCCTCTGTTGCCACAAGTCCTCCCACCTCAGAATCTTTGTCTCCATCTCCTGCTCCCTCCTCTCCACCTGCCCTGTCTTCACCCCCCTCTTCTCCAGCTGTCCCATCTTCCCCTTCCTTCTCTCGGGTTCCCACAGACTCTCCTGCCCCGTCTCCTGTCCCTTCAACCCCCTCCCCAGCTCCAGATCAACCTCCTGCGGATCATCTGCCAGTAACAAACATAGACGACATTGAGGTGCAGCCCCCGCAGCGTGTCCCTGTTCCCAGCCCCATGGTGCAGAGGAAAAAGGGGAACACCTTCACTGTGGTGCCTAAACGTAGAGTGGAGCCCGAGGCCCAGCCGGGCTCACCTGAGCCCCAGCAGGACAGCTCAAGCGAGGCTCCACCAGGATCCACGCCCCCGCAGGCTCCGTACGCTCAGCTGGGCTCCCTGCTGAAGAAACGTTACCCTGCTGTGGAGGAGATTGAGGTCATTGGTGGGTACCTTTCCCTCGCCAAGTCCTGCCTCTCCAAGACGGGTTCCACGGGCAAGAAGGTGAGAGCAAAAACTGGAACACACTTTATGATTTCTTTTAGACAGGTTTTACAACAGTTCTCTGAGCATGTAGGAGAGTGCTGATAAGATTAGTTGATTAGTCAAACAATTTTGATGATCAACAAACAAGTGAAGTCATTTATCAAGCAGAATAGCTCCTCAAATGTGAGGATTTGCTGCCTTTCTCTGTTTTACATCTGTTAATTGGATATCCTTGAGTCTAGAGGACCCACGTGGAGACATCACCTTAGTGTCAGAGAGTACTGAGAGGCATTGTTTTACATTTTTTGACATTTAAAAGGCTAACCGATAAATCAGTTATTCAGAAACACACATCACATTCATCAGCGATGGACATAATTATTTGCTGCCCCAATTGCAAGATCATAATTCTTCATTGAAAATAAACACATCAACACTGCAGCATGCAGTAAGTAGGAATATTATTATGTGCTTCCAATCTTATGCATAACATGTGCCAAATCTTCCCAGAGGGATCATTAAAGTTTCCATCTAAATTTAGCAGTCGCGCGTCACACAGGAAAGGCTTTGTTTTAGTTTTCTTTTCATCTCTGTGCAGCTGTCACTTTATTGTACTGTAATCAAGCCACCGCTCGCCTGTGACCTCTGGTATTTTTTTCCCCAACTAATGGCTAATCTTCACAGTTATTTTCATGCGTTGCGGTGCGAATGAGTGAGTGAGGGAGTGCGACTGCAATTCTAAATCTCTACATCCCATCACTTGACCTGCTCTCAGGCCTGATGGATTAACAGCGTGTGTTTACACAGCCACTTGGAACGACACGCCGGGCTTTTTCCTGTGGATTGCCGTCCCACAAAGGCATGTTATTTGTTGCAGAGCGCATTATTGGGTTAGGTGGCCCTCCAAGCCTATTGACTGAACAATCTCATCAAGGCTGTATTCAGTTCTCAGGATTTGGCTCAGGGATTCGGGCCAGCTCTGACCTGTCCCAGACTCCGAGGAACATATTTTTTGCTTCTTTGACAGTTGAATTCATCGGAGATAGCTGAGATATCCCCCCAGGCCGGGTCCTAAATCATAATTAAATGATGGTGAAGTCTCTTTTGGGCATTACTATTATCTTACAATCGTAATCAGATATATGGTGCTTGCTCAGCCAAGATCTCGCTGCAAATTGCTCCGGTTTCATCTGTATTAGGGATTAATTAAATATCAGAGAATGTTTCTAATTAATTTTGCAAGTGGCTGCAGGCTGCTGTGGATCAGCACGAGCGTCGAGCATCGTTTTCAGCATAGTAGTGTTTATGTTGCTCTTGTGACTTAAACTTATTCCTAACATTACATATTATGTGGCTCAGATACTCGGGGTGTGGAGTCCAGCATAAGCTCATGTCATCTCTCACCCTTCCTCTCGGTCTTTACTGTGCTCTGTCTGCCAAAGTGGAAAAAGCATTTGCAGTTTTAGGATGAGTTCAGTTACATCACAACCCTTCCCTTCTTAATCTACAAAGCACCACATCGCCTCTAATGCTAAATATTTTCAGCCTTTTGGCAGCCGGTGTGTCGGACGTTGGCCCGCAGTCCTGTTTCCTTGACCTGGTCTGCTGTAATCCTTCTGCTCGCCAAAGTAAATCCAGCTACCTCTTACAATCAGGGCAAGAAGCCCTGGCTACTCACAATTTTACCAGGTGGAAACAGTGACTGGCAAACACACACACACTCTGCTACACTCATCTGAAACTATATCACAGCTGTACTATGCAGGGCTGGGCATTGTACTCCAATACTCGTTGGCAGTTTTAGACTTTTAGACCATTACTTTAACTTTAGATGTCTTGTGCAGCATTTCCTTGCAATCCAGCCTCATCTTTTTGGTATCACTAATAGCTCTAATAAAGTCCTGTGGGTTTGAGTGACGCTCGCCTGCAGATCATGACTTTATAATGACAGATATTTAGGCCGCTGACTTGTGTCTCCAGTCTCAACCTGGTTGTGGTGTATGCTTTTTTCTTATTGTGTGCACGTGTGGCTGTAGACTACCAGTGACCGTGACCATGAGACGTGAACACATCCCCTCCTCCTTTTGTGCTTGTCGCTAACAAACCAAACACTTTCTCCTTTTGTTGTCTGTCTGCTCTTCATCGTCATCATCAAGGCCCCAGATTTTTTTTTTTTTTTTTTTCCTCTTTTCTTTTCTGGGCAGGGCTGCTCAGGCAATTACAAAAGCATCGAGGCTTGGCCTGGCCTGTATAATTTGTGTGGAATTTTTGTTCAGTGCCGCTTCTGTGTGAGAGCAGCCTCCGAGAATGGCCTCGGCTCAGCGTTCTGGTTTCTGGGATTGGGTTTTTTGAGCGTTCTTTTTCCAGCAAAACCCAAACCTTTTTTTTTTTTTTACAAGGGAACTTGAACTGAAAATGAATGTTCCATAAGCACGTCAGGACTTGAGAACTTGACCAAAGCAGATCATCAACTCTTCCTGTAGATTTTCCAAAAATATTTCACTGTATCTGCGCTCTCTTGGTGCATGTTCTGATTTTTGAACTCTCTTAAGACTTGCATGAGTGCCGAATGCTGGACCACATCCAGCACAATCTCTACTGTACCCTCGTCGTTATCACTCCACCAGCACCACTCAGCTTTGTTGTTTTTTTTTTTTACCCCCTCTACCCACAGTGCACTGCTTTATTCCTGTGCGGTGGTAGTTAGTAAGGCCTGTCCCCTCGCTTGCAGCTTCCTGTGATCTCCTCATCTCTATTGGGGAAGGAATTGTGGAAGAGCTATGTAGGTCAAGTGTAGCTTCTTGTACCGCATCAGTCCTACATTTGCATAAAATCGACTTGGGCTTACTGGTGAAATACACAGGCATGGATTGACTCCGTTTTCATCTGTACTTTGATTGGACTGGGCTCTCTCGACTTAACCCAGGCACAACTGACATGTTGTTTTATTTCCTTGTGGCAGACGCAGTCGCTCTTTTCGAGAGATGCGGCTGGCAACAAGACACTGGAGGGGGCGGAGTGGTTTTGTTTTTGAAGTCTCTGCTCCCTACCACCGGTTATTATGGGAAAAGGGAGACAGACCCATGTGTTTGTGAGCACAACATCCAGAGACTGAGCGAGAGCTTGCCTGCCTTTCTCCAGTGTTTGTGTATTTGCGCCGAGGAACCACTCAGATGACTAATTTTTAAACTGCTGCAGCGTATTTATGTGTAATTATGACCATTCTGTCAGGCTAATGATCAGGTTTAGTGAAGAGGATCGTGTGTTTGTTGCTGAAAGTGATAATTATTCTACTGTTAGACTAATGGAGCTTGGGATTTGGTTAGATATCAATCTGTTAAGTTCATATTAACCTTAAATCAGCATGAGGCTGTAATTGAATTAACAGATCTAATGCTGTTACAGATCAGACAAACTGGTTCTGTTCATGTAAGCCGTCTATCAAAGTCTGCAGAGCTGAAGCGTGACCGCCTGTAAAAGTGCGGTTCCAAGCAGATTCTGGTGAAGTTGTGTTTGTAGTGCAGTGTTTGTATAAAGTAAAGCAAACCAACCACAGTTTATGACCGTAGATATGTAATTTAAAGCATTAATGTAAGAGCTAAACTACTATTTATCCATCTCATGGGAAATGACAAGAAATTGGTTGCCTAAGTGATTCCTAACGGGGGGTGCTTGTACCCTAAGGGTACCAGGAGTACCTGGGAAAGTTGACACTCACCTAATTAAAAAAAAAAAAAATAGAAAGAATAATCTTAAAAACAAAGATATAGAAAATATAGAGCACACATCTGTATATTACTTCAAAATCAACAAACAAATAGAATCACACAAAGGTGTGATCCTGATGTTGATCATATTCATTGCCACCATAACCCGTAATCTTGCCGCTACAATAAGGTTACTGCACAGGACGAGCTCCAGGGTTTCCCAGTGACCCGAGTCAGCTGTCACATCTAACACCAAGTGCTTTATGACGGTGGACTAGTTGGCAATGTGACAAAAAATACAAAGCTATAAACGACTGAATGACCAGCTCCCGCCATTAGGGGTGGTTGTAGCAAACTCAGCCGAGGAGACACTGCCTAAATAAGTCTCCCAGGGTCACTTCGTAGCACAGCCGGTCAGTGTTTTCTGCAGGTGAACAATTCCATGATGGCCGAATCAATGCGTACTTGAACTCATCTGATAGAGTCGTGGCAGGACGTCGGGCAAAAAAAATAGTTGGCAACCACTCTCTGTATAAATATTGTTGGAAGATCATTTGGTTGCCGTGGTAACATATGCTCATCAGTGCATGGGTGAAGGCGTTTTCTCTGATTCATCAGAGAGTGCAATTGTGGTCTGGACTAATAAAGCTCATAATCACTTCTTACATTTTGAGCTCTGTATGTCACCAGAGAAGATAAAGTCAGTGGAAGTCAATGATTGTGGCACTGTAGCCCTGATGATGCAAGTTGACGGACTCCAAAACTGTCCAGTGACATAACGTCCTGCTCTATGAAACATTTATCCTTCTGTCCCTCTACACCAGTCATACCAAAGGCTTTGCAGCATGGAGTACATCGCTCCACGCTGCGTTATCTTCATCTGTTTTTAAAAAACGCCGCTTTTTTTTCTTGTGCTTAAATGTCATACATGCAGCAGGATAAAAATACCCACACCTGAATGGTTAAAAGCTTTCTGTAACACAGGAAGGCCAATGAAAGGGCACACTCCTACATTTACATTGTGCGCCTGGGCTACAGGTGTGAAAGTCCATTGTGTTTAATTATTTACCACCCAGCAGACATTCCCCATCTCTCCTCCCTTACACTTCCTGAAAACCTACCACCCCACCCCCTTTGCCTTTAAAAAAAAAAAAAAAAAAAAGTCCTTTTTTTTTTTTTTTAAAGTAACAGCCGTCCTCCCACTACTCTACGCTGAGTGCTTTTTTTTACTTTATTGAGAGTGAGGTGAAACAACAGGAGAAATGTTTCAGTTTAGGAGTGTGCTGAAGTGCAGCTGTATCTCCAAAATGTTCACTTTAGAAAGAGAATATCCAGAGCAATTTTAAAGAGTAACTTTGTAATGAACTCAACGCTAAATCCTCTATTTCCAGTCAGTAAATTATATCTATTCACTTTATTCCACTATAATAAGTGATTCTGGGCCAGTCTCTAATATCCATTGCTACAATAGTTTTTTTTCCAAAGACAATAGAGTAATGCTGCCATGTAGAGCTGTGATGTTGCCTTCTATTTCACGTCTGTTAATGAAACTTATACGATTGACATTGGACGATGGTCACATCTGATATGTCAGACCTATAAACAGGAAACAACTCCCTGATGATGATGTGGAGAGTCTGGAGTAGAAACTGGCATCTGGCAAAGTTTTATGATGTCTGAAATTGGACATACTGTTGCCTTTTAAGCTTGTTATGGCTAATATGTTTGACAGTTTCTTATGTACATATCCAGCATTGCCTTCATTTGGATTTGTGTTTCTGGCTTCCACCACCTCCAGAGAAGAAATTCTGGCTCTTAAGCTGCTAAAAGCTCCACTAACTTTGACTGTCAGCCATCTGGTGCTGGGCATGTAGTTGACAGTGAGTTTAGCTGAGCTTTTTTTTTTTTGTTGCTGGAAACAAAGCTGATGAAAGCGGCAAGACTCAACCAAAACAGTAAAGCCGTGGCTGTAAAACTGAAACATTGATCTAAAAGATGCCAAAATGCTCAGCGGAGCCGTGATGAGCTGCAGAGATGGGTGTTCTCTCCGGGTTTGTCTACATCAAGTAACCTCTTTCACATTACACCTAGTCATTTGATCCACAAGCAGCTTTAAATTCAGTTTTGAGAGGGCGTAATTAACACGTAGATCTTTTAGTGGTTCAAAGGTTAAAGTTGCTATCATTTTCATATTTTTTCCCAAGATGAACCTGGTATTTTTATTTCCTGATTGTGTTTACAACATCATAAATCTAAATGGATCCTTATTAGATACCTGATCCAGGAACCCTGCTCTGTCCTGTGGAGATTAGAAAACCCAAGACAGACAGTTTGCTCTAAACATGTGTGACTGTCACCAACACAGTTGAAGTTGTAAGGACTTTATACAATAGGGTGATGGCTTTAGAGGCCTGGATCAAACTTTCTGTGTCTCTTTGCTCACTTGCTGTGGTCCTGTACTGAGCTGCTGCATCACTCACTGCTCTTTTCCTGCTTCTGAAATATCGAATTACTGCATAAAAGCTTTTTGTTGTCAGATAGATTAGACCATAAGTCAAGTTTGTATTTTTATTATTGATATCACAGACGGTGCAAATATGGTTTCCTCTTAACAAGCTTGTCATTTCTTCCGAAGGCTCTGTGGCTGCAGGATGTGGACACGCACACGCTCTGACACACACACACTCACACAGGCTTTAATTTTCTGCATAAACACCCACGTATGAGTACACGCTCGCAGGTTCTCTACACAGCCCTCAGGCACATGTGCAACCCTGCAAAGTCAGTGTAATTAGAATTCAGCCAGCAAAGCCCCACTATCATAGTCATGTTTAATTCAGTGTGTGTGTGTGTGTGTGTGTGAGAGAGTGTTTGAGACTGAGTGCATGAGTAAGAAGATGAAGAGACTAAAAGCAGAGGATGTTAACAGACGGGGCTTTTTGAAAGTTTATAAAAAGAAACTGAGTGGGTGAGTGGAAGAGGCAGGTACAAGCCTCTGACTTTTAACTGACGCACATCTTCGCTGGATTAATTTGTTTAGTTGTTCTGATAATTGGGAGGTAAAATCTTTAGTCGCCTCGATGACTGAAGGATACATTGAGCCCTCTGTCCTCCATCACAAATGCAAACACTGCTGAGAATCTAGGGCTTTATGTGGTGCTTTTTGTGTGTGTAATGTAAATTTTTATTCAAATACACTCTCCATGGAGGCTGTGTGTAATCCACCTCAGTGTTTTCATCTGCCATGGTGTGTATCAGCGATGCCCTTAAAAATTTGCTGTCCTGTTTACATGATCAAAAAGCTGTCTGTCTACTGCCATGCTCCTCTCTCTCTCTCTCTCTCTCTCTCTCTCTCTCTCTCTCTCTCTCTCTCTCTCTCTCTCTCTCTCTCTCTCTCTCTCTGTCTCTCTCTCTCTCTGACTGCCCGTCTCCACCTCCGCTCTCCCATTTCCCTCTGTCAGATATCCATGGCGCCTGTCGCCGGGGCAACACAGGCCGTGGCCATTCTATCCTGTCATTAGGATTCCAGGATAAGGACACACACTCTCTCTGTTTCTCTCTCTCTCACACACACACACACACACACACACACACACACACACACACACACACACACCGTTACATCAGTGTTGGATGTTGTAGGTTTTGTAATTTGGGGGATGTTATGAGGAGCATTTTGACCCGACGGCGTCCCCCGTAAAACTGAACCATCGTCTAATAAAGATGTTTGAATAGGGTTTCCTGGGGAGCGCGTTCTGTAATCAGCAGACCTAAAATCAGTTTTTGTGTGGGTGGAGACCCAAACAGCTCAGCCCTGTGATGTTTAAGAGAGGACTGGTGTGTTTTCATAAGGCGCAGTGCGAAGCCAAGGTCAGTTATTTCAGTACAGGGTTGAAAAAGTCTCCAAACATGTTTCTGTTTTTCATTTGTTCGCTTGTCTTTGTATTTAGCCTTGACATGGAACAACTCTCACTTCTACCAAAAGTCTGATAATGATGTATATGCCATTTTTTTACATAAACACGTAACACAAAGCTGAGAGTCTACAGCATTCAGAGCAGGCAGCAGTATGTAGCATGGCAGCAGTGACAATGTGCTGATATTCATCAGGTAATGTTTACCATGTTCACCACCTTAGTTTAGCGTGTAAGCGTGCTAATATTTGCTAAGTGGCACTCAACATATTTCAGCAGTGAGCCGACTGACGGAGCTACTACCAAGGCTAAAGACAAACTTACTGACGATCCCTAAATATGGTTATTAAATAACTGACCACAATAAATCAAGAGTCTAAGGTGTGACAGTTCTTTACTTGTTCTCTTTGCTGAGTCACATTTTCTAAATGACCTCAAACATATCATTTAGAGGTTAGCAGTTCTTCTCACCTTTGTGCTAAGCTAACTTAAATACATCCTGAAACTCTCTGCACTAAATGCACATTAAATAAGATTAAGAATATTTTTCTTATCTTACTCCTAGTGTGACAGCAAGTGCGTGTATTTCCCCAACTTTCAGAATATAACTTTAATGTATAACTACAGCTAATAACTAATCAGGTTGTATAATTTATTCCTCACATTTCATCACCGTTTACACAGTTTACACCAAACTCCTACAAAATATACTATTTATGTGACAAAAGGGAAGTAATAGAGAAGCTAAATGTCAACCTTGGAGGTCTTCATGCAGCTTTTTTTGGATGCATGCACTCCACCTTGAATCTTTACCATGTGCTCCTTTGAAACCATTAAATCAGTGTATCGGTGATTCATCTCTGTCTCAAAGACCGAAACAAACGCTTCATCACTGCCCAAAATCCAATTGACTGTACAAAGGATCAATACGAGACACACCCATAGGCTTTTCTTCCACCCTTTGATTTTTAAAACTGGAGACAGCGCCTGATGAAGCCATTGATGATCCACTTTGCGCTCTGTGACTAATGCTGCATTCATTCAGGCAGGACGTAGACGGACAACAACAGTCCACTGGAATAGCAATGGTAATGTGAAACATGCATAACGACATGTTGCTGTGGTGATATTGTATCATTTAGATAGAATGGGGAAAAATACATAAAATAAAATTATTTCCTGTAGCAATGTATGTACCTTGCCATCTGCCTGAATCCATGTGAATGCAGCATAAGAAGGTCCACATGTTGGCAACCGGAAACCAGGGACATCCTTACCTGGGACATCTTAAAATCATTTTAAGGGGTCCACCAAAAGATAAGTTGTTGTTTGAACCAAGATTTCACTCTCTAAAAGTTAAGAAATGGAAGATGAAAATTTCAAAATGGAAAATTTGATCCAACTTAGATCTTCCTGAGAGAATAGTCTTGATCCTGATCCAGTTCCTGGGATCCTATCCTAGCCTTTTGTTCTGATTGTGGCAGTCCAGAAGAGAGCTGTGATATATTAAACGCCCTACATGTTCCCACAGTGACAGTGTGTGAATTGCTGATAGGTTTCGATCCCCACCCTGCCGGTATCATCTTACATATACGGAGTGAGCAGTTATATAAATCTGCACCATCTCATTCTTATCAGCAAAATAAGTTCTTCAATGGGCAAAATATTGTTAAAGGAGGACTAAGGGAAGATCTTTTCATGGGCTTGTTGATACAAACAGTTTGGGAAATGTGTCTCCTCTCCCATCTGTTTCATATCGTTCAGATAATCCAACCCTGATAGCAAGGGGAGACTTGAACGCACACACTGGTACTCACACGCGGATACAAAGGGCATACTATTACAGCAGTGACTCACACAGTCTTGAGACATGGCAGTGTGAACACAGATTTTGCACTGCATGCTGCCCACGCTGTCAGCCAGGGCTGTGAGCAACACCACCTACACGCGTAGATGAGTTTTCACCGTTGCATCAGTGTTGTGATACTTGACCATTGATGGTTGGAGCGTTTCCACATGAACGTGGAACAGATTTAACTGCACATGTGATGAGCAATCTGACAACACCTACACATGAGCATGTACATTTTTGACCTGAATGTGCTGCAGCCATAGGGCGTTTTCAGTAGGTGTGCTGTGGTTTTAGCAGTGGCGTGCACTGACCTTTAACTGAAATATTTCGGTCACCCATAGCCTGAAGAGCTGATGTTTGTGCTGGAGCTGCACTTTACAGGATTGAATCCCTGTACCTAACAAGTTATTTTGTTTGCTGTCTCAGCTGTAAGAGGGCAATTTCCTGCTAAGGTGTGACTTATTGGCAGCTGGATGCTGTTGGCATGCAGCTAATTACTCATAATTAGTGTAAAGAATGTGTTTACAGGTATGATCGCTGTGCTGTATCAACGTTAGCCAATGATTTGAAGTTTCAGTCAGGCTGAACTTCATTCTTCTATATAGTAGGAGGAGGTTTTATAGTGATGTGTGGTTACAGTGTTGATAGTTGTCGGCACAATAGAAAAATTATTACAGTAAATATCAATAAAAAGCACATTTTATGGCACTATAAGTTACTGTCTCTCTAGAGTCTCTCTCTGAGTTTTCTCACTCCACCTCTACAGTGGAGATGAATGGTATTTTGTTTGTGGTGCTCCCAATCATATGCGTCATTTCCACTGGGAATGGGGAAGCAAAATCCTATTTTGTCTATTTTTTCCCCCTGGGGTTCGTCTCTCAGGTTACATGCCGCCCTACTGTATTGGTAAAGGTTATTGAGCCTGAAGGGAATACCTGTAGACATCACTCAGGGCTTAAAAGGGTTTCCCACAATGTTTTTCATATTAAAAAAAACCCAACATTTTATTTGTGCTTTTAAAGGTCCAGTGTGTAGGATTTAGTGGTACCTAGCAGTGAAGTTGCAGATTGCAACCAAATGAATACTCGCCCACGCCTCATCCTCTCCTTTCAAGCATGTTGGAAGAACTCTGGCTGCAAATTTTACATTAAAAGCAAAAGTCCATATCTAGATCAGTGTTTGATTTGTCTGTTCTGGGCTTCTGTACAAAAATGGCGGTTCAACATGGCAGACTCCATGGAAGAGGACCCGCTCTCTCAAAGGGCTCATTATAAGACAACCAAAACGCAACGATTCTTATACTTAGGTTATACACTAATGAAAAATGATATTCAATTCCTGCCAATAGACACTCCTAAATCTTACATATTGGACCTTTGGACCTTTTAATGTACAGGTAATTGCATTAGCATAAAAAAACAGTGCTCTGTGTAGTAAAGATGCCAATACAACATTATATACATCATATCAGGTATGTTAAAGTAAAAGAAATACTCTCTGTCGCTATGAAAACTTTCACCTCTGTTGTACTGGAGTGAAGACATTCGTCTCAGAGTTCCAAAAACTTTGGACACATTTATTGGTTTGTTTGTTTTGGATGGGTTGGAATTGATTATTGATGAAGATACACGTAGGTATTTACTGTGTTGTCCGTAGTAAGATGTCGCCTGGACTTTATTAATATAATCCTTTTGTACTTATGTGTGATTAAATGTCCTTCTCATAATGTCACAACTAATTAGAAGAGTGGCAGTGTTTTAGATCTCCTTTCCTGAAATACTTCTGCTGACATCACCCTAATACATCACAGCACCAACCCCCCACGACCACAAACTATTTACAGAATGTGGAAGAAATGGAATATAATATGCATAATTATGTTTTCATGAGTGTGTAATCAGCTAAACATAATAACTGTGTTTTAGTTACCTTAGAATGAGCCTTTTATATCGACAGACACCGTAGGTCGTCTCCCACATGGCGGGGTCCGCCACGTTTGTACAGTAGCCCAGAGTGGACAAACTAAACAGTTTTGCATTTTTTGCACATTTTGCGGCTACAGGTTTTTCTTCACGCTAGGAAGGAGAGGATGAGGCAATGGGGTTACTACACTGCTAGATGCCACTGAATACTAAACACCATTTAAACCACAATATCTCATTCATTCAACTCAAAATATTAATTTAAGCTGTAAAAAGTTGTTCGGTGGAAGAGTTTCTATTCATGCCTTAAATGTAGGACACGATAACAAATGTATAAAAGAAAGAGCAGACTTTTGAAGTGTGACGTGAATACCTTCTCCACTGATGTACCCACCGCTTTGTTCCCTTAAACAAGGTCTTCCAGTTCACACTAGTCATCCTAATTTACCAGCACAGTGGAGAGGTGTGCCACATGTTTTGTTTGCGTACATGTGGGCTTTTTATCCCTTTATTTAAGAGCTAACGCAGCTGCAGCTAAACTGCTCAGCCGGTTCATTATGGTGCTGTTCTAATATTATCTACCTGACTGGAGATTAGCTCTAATCACGCACCTGGTCAGTCTCCTCCAGGCATGTTAGTCCTTTCAGAGGACTTTAAAGTCCACTATTAGGTACGCCGTTTTGGCAGAAATTTTGATATAATTCAGGTAATTTAGAGGCACCAGATGCTTTTCTACCACACAGTATATGAGCAGGTGCACACCCAATACCAACACAGCAGACACCACACCCTGTGTCACCTGTCTCCACTGAGATAAATATAGAAACGCATTTTGAAGTGATGCACACCCAGTCAGACGCACGTCATGTTGACACGAAGGCTCACATGTTGCTGCACCCTCAGCTGTTCAGAGCTACGCTACTGTGTCACCGCTCCGCTGTAACTCAGAAGCTTTAGAGTTCAACCCAATCAGCACTGCCAGGGAACTCGCCCCGTGTGTGTGTGTGTGTGTGTGTGTGTGTGTGTGTGTGTGTGTGTGTGTGTGTGTGTGTGTGTGTGTGTGTGTGTGTGTCCATTCAGTAGGAACCACGTTTCACCAAACGAGGACACGCCATGCCGGGTGGCCTGGAAAAAAGATTCCTGGCACAGCTCCCATCTCGCCTTTTGGCCGATTCACGAACGACATAATCTCATCTGCTGACTCTCTTCTTCCTCTCATCCCTCACTTCTTCTTTTGTCTGTCTTCCCCGTGTCCCTCTGTGCCTCATACACAATGTACAAACAAGAAAAAACTGAGCTGATGAAACTTCAGTGAAAGGAACTTGCGGAGTACATGTAGAAATATTATTTAGTCGGCTCGGCGTCTTCCCTTTGTCTGATGTCTCGGTCTGGTTGCGTCTGCTCCTGACTCTGCAGACAAGTTCAGTCCTAACAAGTGGTTTTCATTTTGTATTCAGCTTCAAAACCTCTGTCCTTTTATTTTCAGAGCATGAAGAAAAAATCTTCCACAGAGTTGAAATGATTCCACCAGCTTCCTGAAAAGTTTGATTGTGTTGCAAGAATTTTTTTTTTCTTAATCTTTTTCTAAGAATCTTCCCTCCCATTGCCTCTACTCTTACTTTTAACCACTGTTTCATATTTAATATAAGAGTGAAACGGCAACAGTTTCCTCATGGACACTCATGGGCACACAAAACCAAAGCAGGAAATATCTGAGAACTGAAGTGTGGGTTATCTTTTCCAGACCTACAGATTGCCCCAGGGATCTTAGTTTAGGTCAATAAGTAACTTTGCTTGTAATATACACATGTCAATGAACTTTGACTCTGTCGCTCTCAACTTAAGATCTGATGTCGTGATGAGAGGTAAAAGAAAAGTCCCTTAGACACAAGGAAATATTTATACTACTTAGATTTATCTTCCCTCCCTCTTTTCTTTTGTCTTTACTTATGTAACAACATACATGAATCATGCATAACTATATTGAAATGATGATTAATATGTTGTTTATTAAGGTGTTGTCTGTGCATTCAAACCGTCTCAACCCACAGCCATACTTGCATGACACAATTTGAAAGCAGTCATGTAGGAAAATCATCATTTTATTTTGCAAAGCATCAGCTTCTCACACACACGTGTGCACACATGCTGCGATACACAGTCAGTCTTTGATAACTATGAAACAAAACTGGAACAATTAGTCAGTTGTTAGTGGCCTGTCCATGCTGCAGCTTCCTGTCTGAGCGCCCTGTGGTGTCCGGGCCCTCGCTGGTCCGTCCCACAGCCCGAGGACAGAAGACAAATCACTTCTGCTTCCATGATGCACACTTTTATGGAGATGAAAAAGACCCACAACTGAAGCTCAAACACGAGCAGCAGCAGCAGGCAGGGAGAGGCCCTTTATATATAAAGATCATAGTTAATCTACCCAGAATTTTTTGTTCCTCTTTCTTCTCCCCTAAGTTTGAGCTCAACAGTTAAAAAGTCAGTGAGAGGACATCGCCTAAGGCATCGCTGAGGAGGCTTATCTAACAAGAGTCTCATGTGAGAATGCTGCTGGTAGACCAGACAAAAAAGAAAAGTGAAAGACAGTGAAAGAGGAAGCGAGCCCAGCAGCTAGCCTGATTTATTGATGGACTCGCTTTTGGCTTCCAGAGACTTCCTCTAAGACAGGATGCCAGTTTAGCAAGGAAACACTTTTTGTGGTGTAAGATTTAACACAGGAACTAAAAAAAGGAGGTTCTGGGGCTAAAAATAGGCGACGTCTGGGACTGAGGGCCCTTTTTAGAGACAGGAATATATTGTCAAGGCCTGTATCTATACGCAGGATTTGATTTGTTTTGTGGATTGTGCTCTTACTGCGGCTGAGTACTAATGTGGAAAGCTAGTCTGGCTGTCAGGAGAGATCAAAACAGCGACTGAAAAGCGAGATCTGTTTGGGCTGAAGCAGAACTGTTCTCACTCGTGGTTTGCTCAGTATTGAAAGTCAGGGTTACTTGAAACTTGAAGAAAGTAGAGGGACGGTTTCCCTCTTGTCTCAAACCATCACATTTCTAGCTAACTTTCATCCCAGAACTTTTGATACATCTCCCATCCTGATTGTTCAACTATCAGAAGAGGTTCATACTGTGATCATTTTCATATTATGTTATTCTTTGAGATTTGTAACCTTGAAGCTGTAAGAAAAATGAAAAGAAATAACAGGATGAAATGAAACAGAAATTAAACGTTTGATGTAGCTGAACGTTGTGACAGATTGAACATTAAAGTACTTAACATTAATGACCTAACATTAGTGAGAAATTAGCTGAAAGGTTACAGTTCTAAAGGCTCCTTGTTTAGCTGACAGGGTTCGCAGACTGATCTGTCCCTCTCCACACCTGACATGAATAACAACATGAAAGCAAAGTAACTTCCTCCTTCCTGGTATGATTATCTCAATGGATGTAATTATTTCATTGTACTTTTACCCCTCGGATATCAGCAACTATTAAATTATGTCTGCAGAATATCAGTGGAGATAAGCGGAAAGGATGATTGTTCTCCAAAATCTAGAGTAGTCCTGAATCTATTGGTCTTTGATCATAAGTCAGTCGTCTATGAACCCGTGTCCTTAATGTCCTGAACCATAAGACCCTCGTCCTGAATCTATAGACCATTGTTTTAAATCCATAGACTCTCATTCTGAATCTATAAACCCATGGCCTTTATTTATAGACCCTCGTCCTCAATATATCAACCTTTGTCCTTAACCTGTGGACAGCTGTTCTGAATCTGTAGAGTGTTTTCCAGAGTGTGTAGATGATCATCTGTAATGTAGACCCTCATCCTGAATCTGTAAACTCTTTACCATCTAAAGACTTGTTTTAATCTGTCCTGAACCTCAAGACTCTTGCACTCAATCCACGTACCATGGTCTTTAATCTATAGTCCAATGTGTGGAGCCTATAGACCATAACAGGTTGACCTTCATTTGAAATCTATAATTTTCTAAACTCCACTACTACTAAATCTATGGACCATCACCATTAATCTTTAGACCCTTGTCCTCAATCTATAGTGTTTAACTTAAACATCGTCCAGAATCTATAGGCCCTCATCCTTTATTCCTTGACTATCGCCCTGGATCTGTAGACTCACCTTCTCGTCCTGAATCTGTGAGACCTGGTTTTACTCTATAGACCATTTTTGCCTTAAATACTTTAGAAGGCCTCCATGGTGTCTGTAAACATGAGGAAATGTGTTTGATTCCCGGGTTATTGAGTAAAAAATATTGTGTAAGAGAAATTGTGCTTCCATGCAGACTCACGTCTCTTTTAAACACAGACTCACTGACTCACACATGTTGTAAAAGAAATCTCTCCGCCATCACAGACCTCATCATAATTACAGAGATGGATGACATTTTGAAATTGAGGTTAAATGTGAACCGTGACTGGTCGTGAGTCGGAGGTGCTGTTGTTGGCTCGCTGCCTCGTGATGGAGATTATGGCAGATTTAGATCACGGCCTGCAGAGTAGATGGAGCCAGGTACTGTATGTTAAGAGCAGTCAGCTGACGGACAAACCTACTGTTATATATATATATATGTGTGTGTCAACCGCCATCTCCATGGCAACTCAGGAGAAAAAATAAAACCTTTGTGAGTGTGCAACGCCTACATGTGGCCAGAGTATGTGAATGGTAACTTATTAGAAACCATTTGTGGTATTTCTGTTGTTCTAAATGGTTTGTGAGTGCAAAAAAAAACATATTAAACAGAAGCTGTTTCTCTTCACAAGTCACACGAAACAAACTAACAAAAATAGAAAGGCAGCAAAAGAAAATGTATACCTAAGAAAAGAAGAAACACACCTGTAATATATAGACCAGTTGTCTGCAACCGGCAGCCCAATAATATCTGGCGCCAGGTGCTGAAATAGATCTTCATCTTGACAGCAACAGTTACCCACAGGATCACTTCTTCTTTAGCCTTTTGCCTACAAAATAAAAACATGAGAAAATTAGCTTTTTTGTAGCAGTTCTTTATTTCAAACCGAATTGGAAGCTTTTATTCTGAAAAGTTCAGACCAAAGTTCAAAAGATTCTCTTGCTTGCTTGACAGACACCAGTTCAGTAAACCATTCAAACTTGTGTGGCCACAGTCACAACAGTAACAAAACAAAGTCAGTTTCATGTTGTGAAAAACATTGTCAAGAAATTGGGTCACTAATTCTAAGGAATAACTCTGAGAGTAAAAGTACGTCAAATCAGATTAGATAATTAATTAGAATAAGTTAGGCTCTGATGCATAACAAAGCAGTCAGTCATTCTCAGAATTAGAATGATACACAATTGTTATTAACAATATGGAAAGGGGATTCATTAAGAGCATTTCATGACTCAAATAGGCTGTTAATGAGCCTCTTTTTATTTCTTGAGTTATTTTTATCCATTCTCTGCATCTCCCACACATGCATGTCTTATAAGGCAGTCAGTGTTGAATAAAGACACAAGCCAGATTATTTGTCACTATTGTATTCCTTAATGCCCACCAGCACACAACTGTGGCTCTTGTTCTCAGCTCAGTGCTGTTTAACCACTGAGTCAAGCAGTCGACCAAGCTGGAACAAAAAGACACTCTAACAATCCAGTTACAATAATACATTTCTTTAAAATTTGATTATATTCTGGCTTGCCATCTAAGCTGATAGAAAAAAATTGGCCTGAGGCAAAACATACTTGGTCACCACTGATAAAGACAGTATCGGGTCTAATTAGAATATTATCAGTTAAGATTACCTCCAATAATACCAGGAACAACGTAAACGATATCCTGAAACTGTCTTGTAGCAGTAACCTCTCAGAGAAGCTGTCACATTCTTTCTCTAAAGGGATGAGATGTCTCCTTTGAGACTAAGTGCCAGTCAGTATGCTCGCTGACAGCTAAAACCACCGAAGTCTCTGGTCTCAGAGTTGCCATTCATGTTGGATTACATGGTGCAGCAAAGTGCAAGAGCCCGTCTCACCCCAAGGATCCATGTTCGCAGACCATTGAAGCGTTGCCAAACAGACATGTATTACAGGGAACACTCTGAGACAATCAATCACAGGCCTCAAGCTCCTGCAAGGCTGCCACCTGTCCCACTTGCAAAGTACAGTACATGAAGCCTCAGACAGGCCTAAAGAAAGTACAGCTGCCTCTCCAAGAATCCCAATTAAAAGCTCTGTTGAATAAGTTATGAGGTTGTTGGTTCATGATGAGCTAAATTGGCATTACTGCAGTGTTAGCAAAGGGCTGAGACATGTGAAATGTGCATATAGATGGTTTAATGACAGAGCAGTAAGGAAGTAATAACTTGTTAATGTTTACTACAGTCATAAAATGCAATTGTCCTGAAGGAGAGTGATGTCACTATTCAAATCTGTTGTTCAAAATGAGAAGATATCTGATAGTGAGATCTTGGCTAATGCCTGTAAAGTTTGGCCTGTGTAGCAGACAATTCAGCAAGCAAACAGTCAACAGCGGGTGGTTTGTTTTCTTGGTAAACACATCTGGTTTGTCGGCAAAGAGCTGGTCTGCCGAAACCCCTCAGTTACAAGGGCCTTGCGAACAAATCAAAAATCAACTCAAACTCAGACATTCATGTTCTCATTCTTTTTTTGTAATTAGGAACGATATCGATCATTTCAGCATTTAAAGATGGATTCTGTGTTTTTATTATAGTTCCTGCAAATACCAAAACATGGAGATGAGAGGGCATTTACTGTAGGGGTAATCTCAGAACCCATCGACTGTAGTCTGGTAGTTATTTAGCCTCTGGGTGCAAGACTTCCTCTGCAGTCTGATTAGCAACTTTAGATGTCAGAATGACAATAAAGACATTTCTACTAAACTATATAAACAGATGTCTAAATTTGGTTGCAGATAACAGAGCTGTCAACTGTCAATAGCTGATGGGTTCCAAGAATGCGTTTCGGCCAATGCAGTCTGCCTCTTTTGGTCTCCACACTGTCCGTTGCAATCAAAGCCTACTCAAACATGACTGGCCGACCTTGAGTTCATATTATTCTGTTGGAGCTGTATTTTGGATTGTACCAAATTTGGGGATTTGAGGCCATGATTTTCAGGTAACTGTTGTCGTACACTGTAGTTGGATGAAGGGGATCAATTCTCACATGGGGCCAAAAATGTACCTATTGCTACTATTTGTGTTGGTTGTTGTGAGTATCAGTTTTATTTTTAATTCATTAGGACAGCAAAAAGAAAGAATATTGCCAAAACAACACAGTACAATACCATGTTAAAATGTGTAATGTTTCTGTCTTTGTCTTTCGCAGCTCAAGATCTCTTTCAATGAGTCGAGTCTAAAGAGTACGTACGAGTATCCGTCAGAGAGCAGCGCGTGGGACAGCGGGGAGGAGGACGAGGAGGAGAGCCGAGACGAGAAGGTGGCCGATGAACAACCAAGCATGGTGGGACGAATCCACATCCCTCGACCCAGTTTCACCACCTCGCCCACGCACACGACCAACAGCAATGGTGAGACATTTTGTGTTTATATTTTATGTTTCTGTTTAATCCCTCTAGCAGCATTACGATGTCTGGTCTAGACAACTCAACAGCTACCAGCCACATTGCCATGAAATTTCCTTTAGATATTCATGCCCCCTAAAGGTTGATCCCTAATGATTTTGGTGGCCCTCTGAAACAACCATTAGGTCAAAAATTGTACTTGTTCCACAACAAGGTGTGGTAATGGCCCTGTGCGTCTTTAATATCACTGTAGATATTCATGGTCCCCAGAGGATGTCCTGTAATGTTTTGGCTTCTTTGAGGTCAAAGTTTCTCCCTTTTTATATCAGAAAAATCAAAATTAACAGTCTTAATATCATTAAATTTACTGAGCACATCCATGTTCCTCAGATGATGAACCCTTTCCTCTTTGGATGGAAAGCAATACAAATTGTGACGTTATTGAGGAAATCCTGCAGTTCTTTTTCCAAAGGATGAAGTGAACATCCACTTTTCACTTTGCAGTTCAGCACTCACCATGATGGGCTATTGATGGCCAAATAAAAAGATTAGCGAGGCAGTGGGAGAGGAGGACTATTTGATTGTATTATTTCTAATCAGTTTACATATAGCAGCCCATCCCAGATGAGATTTTGAGTTGATTTTGTAGTCTTTTTTTTGTCATATTTTTTATGTGTGTTATGAGTTCAGTCATGGTTCCTCTTTCCCACTTTGTGTTGGACAATTATAGAAGATGCACATAAAACTGCTGCGTGCACTCTTAGAGCTGATATCACTACCCTCCTGCACAATGTGAGCGTTGCGACAGACGACATTAAGTTTGATGACAGAGACCCCTACTGGAAAAATAGTGAACTACAGCTGACTAAAACATACTGTAGGTGTGCACGCTGTTGAAAAATGACTAAATTATGTTTCATGAACTTTTTTTTATTTTTGAAAAAGATACAAAAACATTATTATTAAGAACACACAGAGACAAACTTTTATTAACATCTTAGTAACACATGATGTCTTTTTGTTTTTTTGCAGATCTTTCCAGCTACGTTCCCAAGCACTCGGTGGACTTCAGCACCTGGCAGGAGCACAAACATGATGACAGTGTTTACCAAGAGGACACCACTTCCCAAAAGACACAGATGACAGAGGAAGTAATGGTAAGACTCCTCCATTGATCACATCTAAAGATGCACGCACAGTTTCCGTTTCAACTCTTAAATTTCCAGTTATTCCGTGGTGTTTGCATCATCTCCCATGCCCACTCTGTCTTCTTCATTATACCCATACATATAAGGGATACGTTGGCCTTTGATATGTGTCAGAAATAATGAATGAAACGTTTCCTCCTTGGTCACATATGGACGGCAGAGCCTCATTAATGTTTGTGGAACATGATTTTAAGACACAGTTTATAAATGTCTCCCATTTTAGAAGTCACAGTTGATGTCAAAGGCAGAACACACATTGATATTGCAAGAAAACATTTTAAACATTTCAACTTGTCTTTTTCTCCTCAGCTCACCCCGGCAGACAGCTCCTCCCTGTCTGACTACAGCAGCGAACCCGCTCTTTACTTCTGATCAGTCGGATCAATCAGCTGTACAGTAGCATCTCACCTGTGGGACCAGACTGCAGCCAGAGCCCATCGGGATCTGAACTGCCTCCAAGCTCTACACTCCAGCCGTCTCTAAGCACATCTTCCTGATCAGACAGGAAACACAATGTTTTTTTGTTTTTGTTTTTTTGTTGTTTTTTTTTGGGGCTGATTTCCTGCCACGGTAGCACCACACGCCACGTTATCAACTGCATATCAGAACAGAACAGCTTTTTTTGTCCGGCGACCAGTGTTCCATTTCCACCTTCTTCCGGTCCTGACGCAACAAATCCAAAAGCAGCTGGACTGTTTTTTCCCCTCCGGTCCCGGACAGTTGATCTGTCAGTCTCCCTCCTCCCTCCTCATTCCTCACCAACAAAACAGAATCAGTTTTTTTTGTCAAAAACCTAGAGAGACATCTGTCTTCCTCTGCAGATTCTGGGAGAAGTCCGCCGGCTTTCACATCCCTCCTGCGATTCTCTGCTTCAACATTCGCTTCAGGTTTTTTGGGGAGATGTTGACGAGCGAAGGAGCTGAAAGCGAGCGACCAAACTCCTTTTTCAATAGAACAGGAAGCCGCCAGTGCCCATGTGTCGGTAACGTCACGGTGAGGGAGTTCAGTGTTAGCATGGAAACATGTCTTTAGGACGTTCTCCTAATATGTAGGACGTGGAGGACGTGTCCGCTTGTGTAGATCGCTGGCAGACTCAAACACACAAAAACAGAAAAAAGGTGAAAGGGTGCCACAATTGTAGTTTTTTGTCTTTTGTTTTTGTTTTTGTACCTGCATGTTTTGATTTCAGCCAACAGCTCGGTTGGTTCTCTTTTACTGTAAAGCTTCTGTATGCCTTTTTAGTTTTTGTATCTTTTCTGGCAAACTATGCTGTATCGAAGCTGCTGGAAGTTTTGGTAGAAGAGTCTTTCAACGGCAAGCAAACTTCAACAAAAACTCCCTTCTTTGTGACAAAGGGAGGGGAAATATGCACCCCAGGGAAGATTTCTGTCAATCAGCAGCAACTCATGATTTCTGATTGAACGCTTGAAAAAAGTGACCTTGGCCAATAATGTCTGTATGTCCGTATTGCTGGTGACAAACAAAAATCATCATACTGTAGAATGTTTCTGTATATCCTCTATCAAGGTGTCTTGTGTCACATTTATCAGAAGCTGTCAGACCTCCTGACACCTCTTTGTTTTGTTTTTTTGGGCTCCTCGTGTATTTATTCCTGCTTAAAGTTGAAGTTTGCATGTCTGAGACCTGCTCATGTACAAAAGACATTTTTGTAAAGATAAATTTGCTGGTGTGGAAGGAACCGGACTGGTGCAAACAGCACCGCCGGATGTTTTCTTGTTTTGTTTTTTCCAGTCGGACCTCATGTACTTTCACATTCCACAGAGAAAGAAGCCGGTCCATTGAAGTAATCATAATGTGGCATGTTTGTGAGAGTGAATGCAAGATTGTGTGTGTTTTGAAAGAATATGTAATGTTTTTTTTAATTAAGATTGTTTTATATACAAGAATGCACCACATTTCCAGATGATTTTTTTTAAAAACTCATAATGCCAACCAATTAAAGTGTTGCTGTAACGGCCTCACATTCATTCTTTGGACGCGCAGGATCGACCCTTCGGCCAGTATTGTTGTACAGTTTCCACCATGTTTTCATACGAGTATGAAGATGTGTTTCTTACTCCTGTCATTTTTTTTTTTTTATTTCTCCGATCAGATGAAGTTTGTTCAGTTGGATTTTGCCGTTAGGAGATGAGATGTTTTGTCTTCGTCCGATGAATTTAGGAATTATCTGTTTCGTCTTGAGTCTTTGATGTTAAATGTGTTTGCACTGTCATGCTTTTAGCTTTGTTTTGCACCTCATGAGAAGGAACAGAGTAGGCGACAGAGGAAATGTGCACTTAAAAGAACAAGAAGTCTAGTTGGAGAGTTTTGTTTCGAAACAAAAGCCACTATTGACACCTGAATGGAATGACGTTTTCAGGTATTGATTTTTCTTATTAAAATGAATGAATCTGTTTTGGAACAGAACTCTTCAACTGTAAATGATGAATGCACTGCCGATGAATGCCATGTCCACTTTTTTTTACTCTGTTTGCCACAGCCTTGCATCAAAAGTCTTATGATTGTCGGCCTTGATGCTGTGACCACAAACTGTAGCCCGAGTGTAGTTTTTCCACACAGGTCCTGAAGTTCCCCCTGAAACACCCTCTGACGTTCAGAAGCTTTAAAGGACCATGTCATGTTTTAGCCCACTGAGTACAAATCATTTACTTTACATTACTGCTAACCATTGTGCAAACTGTGGTTTAGAAGTTTGAATGTATTTTCTTAAAACCATTCCAGATGTCTACTGGTTTCCACTCTATTTCATATGGCATGAAAATCTATTAGACTTAACAGTGAACATTGGATCCCAACTGTTTAACGTCAATACAAAAATGATACTTTTTTCATACTTCTCTCTTCACTTTTCTCTTCAGAAGAGACTGAAATGCTCAAGATAAATGTTAAACATAAATGTTAAAACTTTGTTTTAAGTCAGAAATTGTCAACAATTTAGACACTCAGCCCTGCAATGTGCAGTGCAGACTTTTGTGGTTAATCTGCACTTAAACCACATTACCAAACATCATAATGCTTAACAAGCTTCAAGATTCTACTCATTATTTTCATACTATGAAGAACAGAATGGTGACCAGCAGCTGCCTGAAACGGCAGGAATAAAAACACAAAACTGTGTCGGCGCAAGTGTGAAGTACACCTGATCTGTAATTAAGTAGCTAAAACTTCACAAAGACATTGACGTGGTTCTTTAAGTTTCATTCAGCCCACAGACAGCCTCACTTTGGACCTCCTGTGGAGTCGTAGCTAGCAGTCACGACACACCTGTGGATTCATCCGGTGTTAGCTGCTGCCTTCAACGACCAAAACCTCCCAAAGAGGACGTCTACTCTTTGTGGGGATCTTTATCTCTCTGTCTGTCTTTCTGTGAACCGAAGGACCAAAAAAAAAAAAAAGAAACAAAGCAGAGTGAATTGTGGGAATTTCCACTGATCGTCTTAGACGACACCAGCGAGAACTTTTCTGATGGCCATTAACTGGAACGTAGAGACAAACCACTTGACTTCTGAAGTGTACCGCAGTGTTTTCTCATCTGTCCACTCCTGTTGCAAAGTGAGCAGTCTGTGTTGGTCACACTGTAGCGACTCCGTGGTAGAAACTCCATCTTGTCCCCCCCCCTTTACCCCACCCTCCACCCTCTCGTCTGTAAATCTACATCGCAGCAGATGTGCTTACTGTAAAGTTATTGTCAATGATTTGGGCAAATTAAAAAAGAAAAACAAAGTGATGTCATACTTGTACAAATGAAAGCTCAATAAATAGAAGACTTGAATAAATGTAAATACTGTGTGTGTCATTTCCAGCCTGAGGAACAGGATTTTAGCTTTGCTTGATTTTATGATTTGTCAAAGAGGGTGAGTCATGGGAGTGATAAGAAACATTTATTAGAGTAAAGAACTTACAATCAATCAATAAAATATATTACAATTGGTCCAGAGTGGAGTATAAACCTTGTTAAGTGCAGAGTCAAGTGTGGCGTTGTGGTCAAAACAAGAGTTCAGTGAGCTTTCTTTGCCATTAGTGCTCTTTCCTCCGAGGCTCTGTGGCTTTACTGAGGTTTCCTGCCTCCTGCTTCAGGACGCTCAGGAGAGACTGTGAACTCTCCAGGATCTGTAGGTGGAAAAACAAAGAGAAAGCACATTAAATATTGTGCAGGTACAAGTAGAAGTAAAAACATTACCGTAGTAGTGTGCTGTATGCTGTAGAAGTCATTTTAAAAAGGGCCAGGCTCTGCAGACTGTCTTGTTGTTTTTTAATAAGAGCAGCTTTGGAGGGTTTGTTTGCAGTGATTAGGGCGAGTGCTCGGGGAGTTCAGCATCAATAATGGGATGTGTTTGTGCGAGATGAAGCCGCTGCACAAAGACAACATGGTGCGTCACTGACTGTAAAGTGGAAACCACAGAAGAGAAATAATGGGGTGCCTCTTACACATGGCGAAGCTGCGTGAGTGTTCCATTGGACGCCCTCTACTCATGTTAAATGATGTTAAGACCCATCATTAGGACCTGTGTCAGGCTGTGCGGTCAGAAATCCACTGAATCTTCATCTGGTTCCTCTAGACTGAGCAATACCCGCTAGTTATCAACTCCACTAGCATTTCAATATGAAGTCTGTGTGAAAGTAAGCAGGGTCATCAGGTGGGCAACCTCTCAGTAAATGGTGTTGAGTTGTCATTATCAGTTCATCTGCTGATTATTTTTTTGATAATAATATTAAATAATCCAGTGTGTCAGAGTCCAAGATCTTTAAATATCTTGTTTTGTCTGACTTGAAGAGTCAACACTTAAAACATATTCAATTTACAATAATATGAAGAGTAGAAGACAGAAAATTCATATTTGAGAGGCTGAAAACAACAATTATCCTGTGTTGTTCCTTGAAAATGACATAAACAAGTAATCGATTATCAAAATATTTGCCCATTTCTTTTCTGTCCATTAACTTATCGATTAATCTACTAATCGTTGCAGCTCTACAAACGTCCAAACAGGCTTCCTGGGCTGCCTCACACTAGCAAGCAAGCATAGACGTCTATCATCAGCACCTACCAACATGCACGTGTTACTGTCAATCTTCTCACCTCATCATTGTCTTTTACTAGCTATGTAGCAGAATTATCGTCACTGTCCAACCAGGTAACTCATGATGTGACCATCTAAACACATAAAAGGTGTATAAACTAGAAAATATGTATAGCTGTGACATTGGATAACTGACAACCTAAAAATAAAAACATTATCCTAATAAAATGAACATTTTGACAAGAATATCTGAGGACAGTCAGGACACACACCTTGGTGTACGCGGCCTCTGTCTCTGCGATGGTGCGGTCGAAAGTGGCGCGTGCGGCGATTCTTTGTGCCAGGCTCTCGTTGACTCTGCTCAGCTTCTCTGACAGGACTCGGATGTCGTGCTGCAGCCGATCCTTCTCCTCTTCCTCCTGCTTGATCTGACGGTTCAACTCCTCCCGCTTGGAGCACAGGTCCTCGATACCTGACGGAGACAAGAAGGTTTACTACACCGGGGCCTCCCTGGATCAGCTTGACGAGGTTATTACTATAACAGAAAGTTAATCAACAGCAATTTGGATAATGGGATGGCCGTTAAGTTACTTATCAATAAAAACATGATGAAGATTGTCTAGTTACAGTGTCCAAAATATGGGAAGTATTTTTTACATCAGTGTAATATAATATCAGTTAATATCTTGTGGTTTTGGACTGTTGGTCAGAAAAAAAACAAATAATTTAAAGATGTTACCTTTTCCTCTAGGAACAATTAATAAAATATATATATTAGATATTAAATGAATGTATGAATCTCTCAGAATGTACAGTAACATTACTTATGAAGTCAAAATCATATTGCAAATAACAGAGTATTTTATTCTTGGACAGATATTTAACTACATTTTCAAACATTTCTGTCCAGTCTACTTTAAACTAATAATAAAGCAGGCTTCAGCATCAGTATCAGGTGTTAATAATAATAATAATAACAACAACAGTTTGTTAGAGAGAACAGAGCTCTACTGCACATATTCACACTGATGGCACTGATGGTGTCTGCAGAGGGTTGAAGGCTGATTTCCAGGTGACAGCATAATCTGTGCCTTAATCAGATTGCACGGTAGCTACTGTTCTGTTTGCTGCAAGGTCAAAAACTACGACAGTACAGACAGGTGTCTGTCCTCCTGTCACACCCAGAAAATACTAGAAAAGAGAGCATGTTAGGAGCCAAAGTTACCTTCACAAACACAATCTACAAGGACAGCAGGGACACTGTTCTCTGCTCCAGTTTGACGTTAGACACTCGAGTATATTTGTGAGACACCACACTGCTCAACGCTACACTATTTACTGTGACTACTAACTCTTAAAATTAAACATCGATAAGAAAAGTAAGTGACTTACACTTGACGAGTTCATTGTTGTAGGTCTGCAGAGCAGCAGCTTGTTGTGTCATGTTGGATTGTAGCTAACGTCCGCCTGACTAACGCTAAGGTTGAGCCGTAAACACAGCTTAAGGTAGCTAACACTCTACAGCGGGGTTAGTTTGTCGTCTGCCTCGCTCAGCTAAGCGGGTCAGACGTGTAACCAAAGATAAAGGAGTCCTACATGAGAAAACTGTTTTACATGAAGGGCTCGTACATGGCGGGTTTCCCGGACAACTGAACCAAAGATACTACCGGATACTTCACGGACCTACCGACAACTCAGGATTCTTCTTCGTCTTCTGCATTGAGGTGCTTCACGGCGGATTTGCTGCGCTTGCGCCCCCTTCTGGTCATTCTCCAAACATCCACCTAACAACTGTACTCCACAGGCATAACCTGCACACACACAGACAAACACGTAGAGTAGCTAATTATAGAACACAGTAAATGTTTCAAGCAACTCAAAACACCTCCTGAATGCTTTAAATTACAGTTACAAAACCACCACCTGATCTCCTGATAGGTCTGGTCTGGTCTGGTTATAGTCAGTGAGTACTGATGGAAGAACTATTCACATACTTAAAGGTCCAGTGTGTCAGATTTATGGGGCTTTATTTACAGAATATGGCAGAAATTGAATATAATATTCAGAAATGTGTTTTCATTAGTGTGTAATCACCTGAAAATAAGAATGTATTATGTTTTTGTTAGGTTTGAATTATTCTTTTATATCTACAGATGCTGCGGGTCCCATTTCATGGAGTCTACCATGTTTAACCACCATGTTTCTACAGTAGCCCAGAACATACAATTCTACAATATGATTGGGTGTTTCACGTGTTTTGTGCCACCATATTTTTTCCTTTAGATGAGAAAGGACAAATATTATTATTCAAATATTTGTATTGATTTTCACATTATACACTCACAGTAGTACTTAATACCCCAGACAAGGGGAAAAGAAAATAATAGTAATAAAAACTAAATAAATAAAAAATCAAGAGAATAAAACAGAGAAATTACTCAGTATACACAAAGTAGCTATACATGCATACACACATAGAGATGGGAGTTCAACCTCAAAATACGATAGAAATGGTTGCCAAACTTTATAATATCTATGGGTAGTGCCCCGGGCAGTGTATTTAAGTTGTTCAAGTTTGAGATGGGACATCACCTCCTCCACCCAACAGCTATGAGAGGGAGGCATAACCTTCTTCCAACTAAGGAGTATCAGACGTCAAGCCAATAGAGTGGAGAATGCTATAGCCTCAGCCTGGTGCCCAGTTATTGGTGTCTCCTGAGGGACGACCCCAAATAATGCAGTCAATGGGTTGGGACTGACAACTTTATTACACATATATGAAAATGTATCAAATATACGTGTCCAAAATAGAGCTAGTTTTGGGCAGAACCAAAACATGTGACTGAGGCAAGCTGGGTCCTCCCTGCATCTGATGCAAGTTGGGTCTAAACCAGGGTAGAGTTTGGCTAGCTTACTTGCAGATAAATGTAACCTTAAACCTTGAACCTTAAATTGCAGCAACCCATGTCGAATACATATTGACGAAGAGTGTACCAATGTAATTGCTGTCTGCCAGTTTACATCTGAAATGGTGGTTCTTAATTCTTCCTCTCACAGCCTTGCTAGACGGTTAAGTGATATGACGGCAACCCTCTGGATATTATCATATAACATAGACACCAGACCTCTGTCAACTGGGTCCATGTTCAAACATTCATCTATCATGTACTCTGAGGGGTTGTTAAAGAGAAGTGTGTTTTAACATAACTCCACACCTGTAGGTATCTAAAGAAATGTGACTGAGGGATACTGAAGTCTTTCTTTAGCTGTTTAAAGGAAATGAAGTGCCCTTCCTTAAAAAAGTCCATCACACATTTAATCCCTCTCCTATGCCACAATTGAAAAGATGGGTCTGTGAGAGATGGGGCAACATTGATGTTTGCTAGAATAGGGGCAGTGGCAAGAGCTTGTTTATGCTTAAAGTGAATCCTAAACTGCTACCATATCCTCAGGCAGCCAGAAATTATTGGGTTGTTCGTCCAACAACGTTTACTTAGGGGTAGTGGGGAACAAATTAAAGAGCGAAGCGAAACAGGATTACTCGAATACTGTTCCATTCGGCACCAGACTGGAGAGTCATCATCTGATCATCACATCAGAGACCCAGAACATCAGTTTGTGGATATTGGCCGCCCAATAATAATACAGAAAATTAGGGAGAGATAGCCGCCATCTCCTTTTTGTCTTTCCAAATATTCCCTATGTATTTGGGGTACTTTTTGATTCCAAATAAAAGTAGATATGCTCTTATTTAAGTCCTTAAAAAAGGATTTAGGGATAAAGACTGGTATTGCTTGGAATAGAAATAAAAATCTGGGCATGATAGTCATTTTTACGAGAAAGGACAAAGATAATGCATTAGGCAACTATACCATTAGATGCCACAAAATCCTACACACTGGACCTTTAACCTGTGTACATTACACTATAAGAATACTATAGGCCTATTACAGTTGAATACACCTGTTACACTATATTTAACAAAAGAGGACACCTGGTGGTGTAACACAGACACAACAGTGAGACCCAAACTAAACAGTAAAGGTGGTGCTTCATAGAGAAGATTACACCAGGTTAACAGCAGTAGATCTGAACTTTTATTAGTAAATTCTGTTTAATAAAGCAGATTTAAACAAGCCATATGTAAGTTACCATGGAAACTTACCCCCCAGACTAGCCTGGTTCATGTCAGGGTAGGTGCAAGTTAGTGTGAGTATTATAGTGTAATTCAGCTGGAAATATTACAATATTTTCATTTTTACCTGAATTATTATTATTATTATTTTTATAGCATAGCAGGAACAGCTCAGGTGTCACTAACAACATTAATGATGATCAGTTTATTTGTCACATATAATCATACAGGTACAATCATGAAATGGCATGACAGTGTGGCAGTGAGCCAGCATACTAAATATGCAACCCTGAAACTGATGCAGCTAAATGAAATCAACCTTTTTCACAGCAGCCATTTTGACATGAAACAGTAGCAGGTGTTACCAATGATGCTAATTAAGGTTCCATTCCATTCAGGTCAAACAGGGTCAGGGTGCTGCTGTGGTGTATGTTAGCTCACTGGAAAGTCTCTGCTGCAATAGATGGAACAGAACCTTAACCTCAACTATATTTTATATAATACATTTTACTGCTTTTCAAAAGATGCAACATCACAGAGAACAAATATGTGATAGACAGAAAATAACTTAATAACAAAACTAATCACACAACTGTATAATTGATTTATTTATGAGTATTTTTCTTATCCACCTTGTGTATTGTGAGCCGCTGTAATAAGTGAGTTTTCCCGGTGTGAGATCAACATAAACATGGTAAGCATTGCAATTACATATGATGTTGTTGTTGTTGTACTGATAACTCTGAATTGGGCAAACCTCATCAACACAGAGTTATCGTTCATACTGCATGTCACAATCTAAGTGTTAGGATGTATTTTTGTTTAACTGTATGTGACAACTCAGTTTCGCTCAGTGTGGTGTTGGCTACATGGTGACAAAACTGTGGCAAGATAGCTTCCTATTGAACAACACCAAGTAAAGCATGTTCCGTTGAAGTCTCTTCCTTTTCTAACCTCTAAGAAAATACTCTTAATCATCACTAAGAACCCAATAATTCTAAACTCTCTCTCTCTCTGCATGGCATTAAGCTGATGCTGCCATCGGTTTAAACATCTCACTGTTTCGTAAAACTCCCCTATGTGATAATCCCAATATTTCCCCATCATATAACAGATGGAATATTAAGAAATTGGGTTATGGGGCATAAAACAGTTGAAGATTTATATTTCTAAGGTATCTTTTCAAACTTTAAACAGCTGAGAAACTGAGAAATTTAAACTCCCAAACCATAACTTATTTAAATACTTTCAGATTAGACACTGGATCTGCAATAACTGTTCAGACCCTATATGCCCTATATGTTTAAAAATACCTTTTGTCTGTTGCTCAGTTTGAAAATGAATTGTTCATAATTGACTCTCACAGCCATTCATTAAAAAGAACAATATCTTTTGCCGGTCTGCACCATGAAGTGTGCTGAGTTGGTATTATACTTAATCATGCAAAGCGTGGCTCTGAAGCTATTCTGTACTATCTCAAGTACTTGATGAATGTTGCTATATTTTCCCATAGGTTCCAAGTCATTTGGCACTCATAGGCGTGTATATGAGTGTGTCACTGCTATTATCACATCTCCAGCATCTATCAGATTCCTGTATATTTAGTCTTGTCATTTTACATGGGGTCCAGTAACTCTTCTAAGTATTGCCTGTAGTTCCTTTAATATCACATATCAGGACCCAACAATTTCCTTACACATCGCAATGGCTCACTCCCCTTCTTCGATCTCAACTCTTAAGCCAACATGCTCGAGATTTCTGAAATGATTAAAGGAACACAAACGTGAACGTCTACAATTCCATGACAACTGGACAAATGACATCTGTTGGGGACAATTATGTGAACAGCTGCTTAATTGACCTTATGGTGGTAGTAGTTTTAACAGCTGCTGTTTTTAAGGTTATGGATGGACTTTGAATATCAACATTCATGTTTTTAGTATATATTTCAGGAGCCATCAGGAGACAACAATCTTTGCACCTAATGGGAAGACAATGTTTAATGTCATTTTTAAAGCAGCAGAGGTATTCACCCCCATAGCTGATAGAGAGACGGAGCAGACCCCCCCTGCTCCCCCTATTACATACTGTATAAAATTGTGTTGCGTATTAAACTGAGCCTACAGTAACATGTAGGTGTAGGGTTGCGGACCCTCTGCTGAGGACCCAGGAATTACAGTAAGTTAAAGGTGCAATACCACAAAGCAAAAATTCTTCAGTATGAAAAGTATGAATTATGCAAAAAGTTATTTTTCACAGTGTATTTATATACTGCTATTGGATTATTTACATCATTACTGATGACTTGGCCATCAGTCTTGCACAATATTCTAATTCTGGTTTCAGTTGAGTCCAGCAATATATTTTTGTTTTGTCTGAAGTAACATCCTCCTTTAAAACCAAAGTGTGGTTGCACTGAACTACATCATTTTTTGATCATCACAAATATAGTACAACACTCTTCTTGGGGGGGAGGGTTACATGCTGTTTTGAGTGTTAAATATGATATCAAGTGAAATTGCTACACTTAAAGTAAATAATATGGCCTTATTTGATCCTACAGTATTGTTACACTGGAAATAATAGTGCAAAATGATCACATTAAAACGGGAGATATACTGTCTCTCTGGTATCACAATAATTATAAACGGTAAAAAAGTATACGGTATAAAAGTAAGTGGTCTTGAATAGGATCCTTTTTTCTACCTCAGTCTTGACTGTCTCTCTTATCACGCTTTGGATTCAGACTTGTCTTTGTTTTGACTAGTCCTGATCTTGGAGTTGTCATGGACTCAAACAAAGGTGTATTTGGTGTGCTTATCTATCTGACTAATATGACTATCTTGTGTAACTAAGTTCTACACTGTTGGTGGTTTAATTGATAACATTGCATAATATTTTACAAGCTCATAATGTGTTTTTATAAGCAATCTATGCGACCTGCTGCAGCCATTCACACAATAACTAACTCATGTGTATCAAGCTGTAACTCATGATCAAAACAACCATTAAAGGTCTTATATAACCTGTGCATGGGAAGATCCTCCTCCAGCCACACGTGACTATGTTGCTATACCTGTTCTTCCTTTCTTCTCTGTTGTTGTGGTACTATGATCGTGTTGGTATCTGATAAATCAGGACTTTCATGATGTGTGTTCCTTTCTGGATTTGTATTCTGACCCAGGTGTCATCCACATATCTGAACCAGTGAACAGGTGCTTTTCCCTGTAAAAAGTTCATGACTCTGCTCTCCTATTCCTCCATGTAGAGGTCAACCACAATGGGAGACACTGGTGAAATACTGGTGAGCAATTGTGCTTCTGTCTGTAGAGGCCAGTGTATTTGAAAGAGGTAGTAATAAGGCAGAGGTTGATTTTGTTATCTGTTGGTGGTTGTGATGTAGCTGGCTTTTCCTCAAAGCAATGTTGTGTAGAAATTTGTATATTTGCGATTTAGACCCCTCAGTTTCATTGTGAAATACCGCTGTCCTAAATATAGACAGTTGTTCATTTGTTATGGTTATATTACTTGGAAAAAAAATAAAATAATGAGTTGACAACTTTGCTAACAGCCAAACATCAAGCAAGTGCAACAACACGAGACACAGCAACATAGCAGCCAGCTAATATTACTTACTAGTCCAACAGCAAGTAGCCCAGCTCAGCATCTGTCTTTCAGCATTTCAGAAGTCAGTCCTCTTGTTTGTCAGGCTACTTGCTTGGTCACTCTCTCCTTTTCTCTCCTCCATCAACATCCTCTTCACCTCTGACATTACGTCCATCAAGGCTGCTGAGCCCAGTTTCATTACCCACTTGCATGACACCAGCTCTGCCTCCCGTCAGCATTCGCCTGCACCCTGGGCCTGAAAACCTTCTCTTCCTGCAGGTCCAAAACATCTGTGATATAAACACTAACACTCCCCTGGTACTCTGAGCTCACAATTAGCTAACAGCAGCTATAGTCCACAAGGAAACTCTGTTAATCACAGAAGGACATCAGAGGGAAAAACAGAAAACATTTTCTACATTTTCATGAAAATAAGTGTTAGTTGGTGGTGTGTGACTTAATCCTGCTTATGTTCTTCTTGCAGGTGATTGTACTAAGCATAAAGTTCCATAGTGCAAGAACAGAAATTATTTAAAATTGATTTTAATTTATTTTACGGTAGAAAAGTTACACACTATTGCTTCAAGCTCTTGAACCTTACACTTGTACTGTCTTCCCCATGGTAACCACAGAGATATAGTGAATGATCAATGGTTTTGTCCTTCACAAGCCACTGCAGGCAGTCTATATGACCTTTTTCCTCTAGCTGTGTTTGTGTTTCATATGTATTGCTATAACAAGGTAATGTGATAACTATGGTATGATAGTCAGCTGATAGCAGGACTGTGCTTCTTCCTTAATCAGCCAGTAAGATAGTGGCATTCTGGTCTTTTCTGAGAAATGTAATTGTTTGCCTTTCATGCTATTGGTGTAGTGCTATTACTAGCCCCTAACCCCTTCTCCAATTGGCCAGGTTCTTCACCCACTTGTATCAAACTAGACAAAACGTGTATGCTTGTCTGTCCTTACCCTTGATGTGTTGGGATAATTGTGCCTTACCTTCCCTGGGTTACACACTGGGCAGATGTGATGCAAGTTTCAACCTTCTGCACCAATGGTGAAATGGACCTGTCTTATTTTGGTCTTCATGATTTGGGCCTCTTAGTTACAGTGAAGGGCAATCTTAATGCGATAGTGATATTTTAGAAAATAGTGTGCCTCCTGTTTGCGGCAACATTTTGGGAAAGAAACTTTTCTTTTTAAACATGACAATGCCCCTGTACACAAAGCCATACAGGTCTATAAAGAACTGGTTTTCCTTGTTTGGTGTGGAAGAGCTTGACTATCTTACATAGAGCCCTGGCCTTATCGCTCAACATCAGTGAATGACCTCACTAATGCTCTGGTGGCTGAACAAGAACAGATCCTTGCAGCCAGATTTCAAAATCTTGGGTGTCATTTTCAGGTGTCCACATACACTTGTCCTTTAGTGTATACAATACAACCCCATTTTTAAAAAGTTGGGACAGTGGCAACAAAATATTGGAAAAGCTGTGAAATGCTAAAAGAAAACACCTGGTGGAACTTCACACAATTAATGAGGTTAGAGTTTCTGAAGTGAAGATCCTAAAGAAAAGTAATCTGGGCTAGAGATGAGAGGGACCATTCAGCTTGTTTAAAAGCCAGTATCCATGATGGTATGGGGGTGCATTAATGCACACGGCATGATGGGTAACCTGCACATTTGTGAAGGCACCATCAATCCTGAACAATATATATACAGGTTTTGGAGTAACATGCTGCCGAGTAAGAACAACTTTTTCGGTAATGGCCTTGCTCATTTCAGCAAGACAGTACCAAAGCAAGACAGTACCAACGCACTGAAAGAGGTGGGTGCTAAACTGGCCTGCCTGCATTCCTGACTTGTCGCCTATTAAAAATCTCTGTAGCATTATGATACATAGAATAGAGGAAACATTTCACTTTCTAGATTACAGCAAAGACTCCTCAGTTCACAGACGCTTAGAGAGTGCTGGTGAAAGAAGAGGTGATGAACAGAGCGGTAAACATGACGCCGCCTCAACTTTTGTGTTGCTGACATCAAATTCAAAATGGGGATAGAATTTTCCAAAAACAATAACATTTCTGTTTCAACATTTGATAAGTTGTCTTTGTGCTATTTTCAATTAAATATGGGTTTTCAATGTTTTGCACATCATCACATTTTGTTTCTATTTACATTTTACACAGCCTGCCAACTTTTTTGGAAATGGTGTACAGTCTGTTCCTATCACAACAAAAAAAGCACGTTTCAGAGCATCAGTTATCTTTGATTTAGAAGACCTCAGACAATCAAATTGGTTTGGTCTGTTCCAATCTAAGGTTTTGAATTTGGTGGTGGGGCGACAGTTGTGTTTGCATTTGGACAATGCATTTTACCTTTAAATCTGCAAAAGGAGATTGTGGGACTTTCATGTGTTAGATGTCTCTTTGTCAGGATGTATGAATGCTGTGGTCAGACTCATTTATTGTGCTGTGTTCTGCACTTTCTAAGGCCATTCATTCCTTTGATTTTAGACAGTACACCTCTCTGTGATCTTAACATCCAAGGGTTAATGTTATTCTATTCTTAATATGATGAATATTATTGACAGCATTATTGACAATCATAACTCCCAGGTGTGGTATTACGCCGTCTGCAAATCAATAAATGTGACGTAATCCTGGGTGGGCGGAGTTTACGTCCAGGCACCATGGCTTCGGTTGGACCCGAGGTGAGTGTGTGAGCCGTGTCTACACGGAGCTTGTTTTACTTTCACACTGTTTTCCGGGCTTTGGAAAAAGTGTTGCGCGCCGGCAGCCAGAAACAGCCGCTTGTAAACGGGCGAATAGTCGGTGTCGATGTGTGGTTTAGTCGTAAATTGCCCGCTGCCAGCACAGACTCTCTTGCTTTTGTGCTGGACCGGAGGGCAATTGAATGTGCAGGAAGATGCTGCGCCCCGGAACATGAATGATGTGTCCGGGCGCGTTGTGAGCTCACCTCTGGAGTTTGGTCATACATGGTCCTGGCTCACGTCACTGTCCTGCTTCTGCCCATTCTTAGCGGTTCAAAATAAACTGCGGACACATTATGCATGCGGGTTTAGTCGGTATTATTCACGGTTTCAGCCGTATTGTCTGTGACCGGCTTACTGCTGGCTAATTTCTACACTGATGTTTAGCTAGCTGCTAGCAGCCGTGCTAGTTAGCAGACTGTGCACACTTTGTCAAATCCACACAAAAACTGACTGCTGGGCTTAATATCTCCTTTAAACGAGAGAGGCTCGTCTCTGCGTGATTTAAAACAACACGATACATTATGGGCTGCTCATTGTATGTCCTCTTGTGCTGTGAAGTCGGTTAGCTACATGGTAATTGATGCAGTCAAATGAAGGCAGCATTGGCAGTGCTTCCACCAGCCTCCCACTGTAAACATATGGCGCCAGCTCCTGAACCGGCTTTGATGCTCGATGTATTATTCTGTTTTTCACGTTTAACTTTTATTAGGAATTATTCACTTGGTACTGGCTTGTCTTTGTTCGCTACCTGCAGTTATTGCCATAGCTTTCAGTCGGTAGAGACCAGTCAAGTGCTGCCTGTAACAAGTTGTATTGTTGTTTTTATGGAGGCTTCATCAGTAGAGATGGACTGATTGAACGGATCGCTTGGCTACAGTGTCACTGAAGTGGACAAATGTACCAGACGTTGAGTCTTTGTTTCTTTTTTTCTTTCTCTCTGTGTTAGATGGGATCTAGTGTTGTTCGGCAGAGGTCGCTCCAACAGCGTCACATCAGCTCAGAGTGTGTTGAAGTAAAGAAAGGTGTGGGGCACTGAGCTGTGAAACCACTTCCGTTTGCGCTCGTAACTTTGTCTTATGTGACATGTGGATACATTTCAGACATGGATACAGTGGGTTACATTAAAGGGTCAGATCACTCTTTAATCACTACAAACCTACATGTGATCATTTATCTGTAGCTTTTGATTTAATCTGTCAGTGTTGATGATCTGCTTCTCCTCCAACACAATGGAGATGGATGGATTTATATTGTGCTCAACAATGACATTTGAACAGCTTCATGTCTTCCAATGTCAGTTTTCACAGTCTACCAAAATCAGAAGTTGAAATGTGCGCCAGTGTTTATTTATTTCACTGTTTGGGAATACCCAAGAGGTGGTACACGTTACTTCCTGTTTGACATCCATCGTTTAACTTCATTTGCATTGACCAGACAGATAGAAGTTTGTTGCCCAAAAGCTGTTCGGCAAGGCACTAACAGCAGATCCTTTCACAGTAAATGCTCAGCACCAGCCTTAATGTTCAACGACGCCCCACCACACAGATGACACGATTTACCATACCAGTAATTATCATATCTGAACAACAAAGGGTTTAGATTTCAGCTCGTGGTGAGGTAGTATTGGCTACAGGGTGCCTGTAGAGATCTGTGTTACGTTATACAGGTGTTTCTAATTTCCTGGTCACTCGGCGTACAGTGTGCATGTATGGGTTTCATTGAGCATTCAGGTCGTGTGTGCATTCAGACAGGAAACACGGCAGCAAAGAGGTTTGGTTCAATGTCAAGCAGTGCTTTGGGCTCCTGTAGTTGAAGTACATTGTTGAGTTGAAATGGCCACTATTGGTCTTGTGACAGACCCAGCTAATGTATTGTCCTCTCAGGCGTCTTCCCTAGAATTGTATGGGTGTGATGGTGCAGTCATATGACTGTGTAACAAACAAAATATCATTAATATTATGTGACAGTTGAAAAAGAAATTCCCACAGAAGGCCTACACTCATCAAGAGTTCATTTTTAATGAAGGCAAATATTTCTGTGCAACCTATGCACACTGCATTCCTACAAAACGTCCAGCCAACACTGATCAGGCAAAGAAAAAACCCAGTCGGTAGTTTTTTTCTGTTATTACTGTCATTGAAATCAGTTAGCTAGTTAACTGTCAGGTATGATTTCTAATGCAGTTCAGTGGATTGAAAGAATGAGTGAATAGTCTGGTAGACAGTGCATCATTGCCTCAAGTCGAGTAAACATGCAAAAACACTGAATGGTCCTTTACTTTGAAGGAGTAAGTTAGAATTAGAGATGTCCCAAGCTGATTCGAACATATTTAAATATATATTCAAATAATATATTTAAATTCAGTCACTCCAAATAATTTCTTACATTCTCACACTCCAATACTAGAGTGTGAGACCTGATCTGTTATCTCTTTCTTTCTTCTCAGCGAAGAGCAGTATATAATAAAAAATAGGTAGCAGCTTCTCATTTTCAGTTGGCACAAGCCGTTGCTTTTGCTAGTTAAAATGAGGAGGTCATATCAGCTGTCGCTAATTGACATTAGCTCTGTGAGCAACTCGATGACAGGCCAAAATGAAACTTAGCTGTTGTCTAGTTAAAGTGCTTACTGCAAGCTGGTGCTTGTACTCAACCAATATATTTGTGAGGAAAGAACCTCCTCTCTGTAACTATCAAGTTTTTTTTGTTTGTAGTTCCAACAACTGCAACATATCCTCTCCTGCTGATCGCGTCCCGTCAGTTTCAGATTCATATTCTCTCTTGCTATGATTTTGAACCAGGATATTTGGATCAACAAGCTTGTGAGAAATAAAGTGTGTCAGGTTTACTGGGCTACAGCTGTGTCAGCCTAATCAGCTTTCAGGTAAATGTATCAAATTGCTATTGGCAGATACCCAATATTGAAGGACTCGGATTGGGCCAAAAAAAAAAAAAAAAAAGCTCTGTTGGGACATACATAGTCAGTAGGATGTGCCCTGTCATATTTGCGATAAAGACATATAATTTTTAATATGATAATGGCAATGCTTCAGCTTGGCTTAATGATGTCATACCGTTTAGCTCAGCAACAACAAGCTTGGCTGAAAGCAAAAATAACTATAATAATTGCTCTCGACGAGGGATCCAACACATTCTAGATTTCAATGCTATGATTATAGTCTGTAGCAAAAATTCTGATTTCATAATTAAAATGTGTAAAAGTGAAAGAATGAAGCTGAGAATATGTTTTATGCTTGTGTCCTTGAGTGGATCACATGCTGTTTTGGTGAAATTTGAGTAAAACGACTTATCCTACTACTGGCTCAATGGTGGAGGACTTAGTTCCAAAAAGGGAGCGACTTAGGTTGTCTGGAAGTGGTTTGGTTTCAAAAGAGGATATGTACAACAAGCTACTATAATGTGTAAGATGAAAACAGTATCAACAAAGGGGTCAGTAAAACAATTTCACAGCCTCAAACAGTAGACCCTGGTGAGTACAAGGAAACCCAAAAAATCCTGCGATAAGAGGTCAACAGCTATTACCAATTCCAAACATGAAATATTTTGCAATATTCTGGCATATTGTCAAAAATATCATCACAAAAATACCCTGAACAAGACAGCGAAGGCACAATGGATTAAAGGTCTAAAGCTGCAGTTAGTTCATAGACGAAGCAGCATTCATCAAAACCCTAAATGTGAAAGGAATATCCATACCAAATTTTGTGGAAATTTTGCCAGTAGTTGCTGGGTAAGGTTGGGGCCTCGCTGCAAATCCATTGCAAGAACTGGCATGCTATAATCTACTTTTGCTTCATGCGTCCTTGTGAGTCCTCGACACTGAGAATAAAAAACTGTCCAATTTTTAAAGATGGCATTGAATGTCTTGTTAGATTCATTCTCTCTTTTTTTTTTTTTTTTTAAGATATTTTTTGGCCTTTTTTGAGCTTTTATTTGACAGAAACAGCTTGAAGAGTGACAGGAATGTGGGGAGAGAGAGATGGGGAATGACATGTAGGAAAGAGCCATAGGTCGGATTCGAACCCTGGGCCGCTGCGGCAAGGACTGAGCCTTTGTACATGGGGCGGATACTCTACCGACTGAGCTAAACGACACCCCCATTCTCCTTTTTACTGATTCTGTGATCAGAAGACTCCCAATATCAATCTGAGAGTAATTAGTTGAGGCAAAGTTCTTCTATGACTACTTATGCTCAGACAACATTTAACTTCATTTACCATCTTGGCAGTTCCTGGCTCTGCCTAACTCTTGCATAATCCAACAATAGGTAAAGATGTGGAGCTGAGGTGGGCTAAGTGAAGCCTGGTTGCTGAAGCCAGCCACCTGTGACTGTATTACCTTAATTCCGTGTAACTCTAAACCTTTGTATAAATTAAACAGGTGAGTTACATACAAATTCACACTCAGTACAGTTGTCATGAGCGGGGAAATTGGCTATAGAGACAAAAAAAGTTTGTTTTTTTTTGTACCAGGGTGTAAACATGTCTGTTTCTGCTGTGAAGTTGGACATTTAAATATGGGAGCTTATGGAGACTGACATGTTGTGTAGCCAGCCTCAAGTGGCCATTTTTTGCTCAATGAACAAACGTGATGTCAGGTTGAATGATTGAGGTGAAATGAAGTAGCCAGTCTGATGATATCAAGCCCCAGTTACCAGTGTTCGAAAAAGTAAAATGATAAGAAAAGCAAAACAAAACCACAAAATCAAGAGCTGTATTGTAGTGCAAAGTTATGACAATTCATCCTCAGGGGATATTGAATATCACTACCAAATTTCATAGCAATCCATTTAACAGATGTTAGGGCCACCTTATGTGGTGCTTCAGGAAAGGTCAGGGGACCAGGCTTCATTCTCTGTGGACCATGAATGTCTTTAGCAAGATATCATGGCAATCCATCCAGAAGTTGTTGATTTCAGGCTGGACCAAAGTGGTGGACTGACAGACTGACATTGCCAGCCATAGAGCCATGCTGCTTACTTGGCTGAACAACTCTATAAAAAGTCCAGGGCTGCAGAAAAGGGCTTGTCTGTCATCTGCTTCACTTCACCCTGTTGCCTTGAAGTAAGATGTCTGGTCCGTCTCTTCATCCTCTAAGTTTAAATTTGATGATGCAATGCATCAACATTATTACAGTGCATATAGACATTAACTTTGAGGCCTGATAGAGGCACAAACATTTGTTTTGCCATAGTCCACATTTATCTTGAGTGGTCACTTGTGATCAGATCTTGCTCCCCAACTTGAAATGCAAATAAACATACATCATTTCCTGTTGTGATATGAATCTTCCAGTTTTCGTTGCACTTAATCTTTGAACCTAACGTTTCTTGTGTACTCTATTCATGTCTGTTGTGGTTTCTTCCTGTTTCATACTTGACTATAACACTGTTGGCTGTGAAAGAGTGCGTACTTCCGCTCATACAGAGGACATCACTTGAGTTGGTGGTCCTTCAAGTGGCCCATTCACATACACACTGCTAAACGAATGTGGCTGGACCACCACAAATGTTGATTACTGTTTCCAAAAGGCGTCCTCAAATGTCTAGTTTTGTCCACAACCCAAAGATAATCAATTTATGGTCATAGAGGACTAAAGAAACAAAAAAATATTAAAGGTCCCGTGTGTAAAATTGAGTGCCGTCTAGTTTTGAAGTTCCAACTAAATACTCCTCACCTCACCCAAGCATAAAGAAGAAACTACAGTGACTATGGAACTCCTGACAAATGTGAAAGGTCCTTTGTAGAACCAGTTTTTGGTTTGTCCGTTCTAGGCTACTGTAGAAGCATCGTGATTTGACATGGCAGACTCCGTGAAAGAGGACCCCCTCTGGACATGTAAAAAGTTAATTGTATAGTGACATAAACATAGTAACCATTATTTTCAGGTGATTTTTACACTAATTAAAAAATAGTTATGAATATTATATATTCCAGTTCTGTCATTAGATCCCCTTAAATGTTACACACTGGACCTTAAACATTTGAGAAACTGAAATGAGAATGTGAGAATTTGAATATTTTTTCTTAAAAATGACTGAAAAAGATGGATTATCAAAATAGTTGTTGATTAATTTAATAATTGTTAATCTACTAATCCATTATTCGCACATTCGTTGCAGCGCTATTGGCACGTGTAAACAGGGCAGCTGTCGTTGCCAGTCAGCAATAAGATCCTCTTTGACTTAAATAGTTAGCTTTGTTTATGGCCGTGTTTCTTTTGTGGCCACTTCATAGCTCAGTAACTGGTAAAACACAGGTAATTATGTCAAACCGTACTCTTAATGTTTCTGAACCTACCCTGTTGGCCTTTCACCTCTCATGTATACAGTATCTGTCTGGCTTTCTGTATCGTTACTTATTTGCAACCCTGCCAAGATTGAAGAGAAGAACTTATTTCCCTACATTTTTTTGTGCATTGAGTTCCGATATTTGATAAACCTGAGCCCTTATGTAAGGACAAGGATGTTTGTCATTGTTGGGGTGTGTAACAGGAGAAGTCACAAACATCTCTCCATCTACATTCCCACGTGTCTGCGATGTTCCCTATAGGACAAAATACAACTGGCAAAGTGACACGCCTTTATTATTCTGATGAGTTCATTGTTTTGTCATTGACTTTTGACAAAGCAAGTTGGTCTACATTAATATTAAGAATAAAAGTAAAAAATAAACTTGAATTTAGAGCACATGACAAAAAAACACATCAAGTACAAAGACCTGACAACAATAGAAAGCCTTGTAAAGATACATAATGCTAAGTTGGTCTTGTGCGTTTAGTTTCACTCTGTCTGTGCTGAGCACAAGAGAATGCTTGTGTTCATCTGTTGTGGTCCGTTTGTGGTTACTTTTGGTCTGTTACTTCATATCTCTGCCTCCATATCAGTTGCACGTTCTGGCAGCGTTTGGTTTTGCCGTCTTCACTGTCCCGAGGCTCAGTGGAGACAAAAGACTGTCCTGTTGAGGTTTGGATGTAGCCTGATGTCCACGATTTGAAAACGTTTGACTCCCCAAAGCTCCGCTCTGACATCCGGTTTGCTCTAAGGGCTTTTACACTTTTACCTCTACCATTCCACCTCCCTCTTCTCCTGCTGGTGCTCTTGCGCACTGGCCTTTGAAGGCCTTTTTCCCTCAGCAGCAACAACAAAAACATAGTAGTCGTAATTGTGGAAGGAAGTAGCAGCAGTTTTACAACATGGAGACAATATGAAAAGAAAATGAGTGATTGAGGCTCGTTTTTTTTCCACAAACTACAGACATGCATATTAGCATAAAGTGAGACATAAAGCCCATAGTAGGGTTTGTGCTATGCAGGATCTTTTAAATGTATTCCTCCAGTCTTATTTGGCACACAGTCTTTGTAAGGTGAGTCTCTACCCGTGCATATCTTGAGTGGCAACAAGGTCTTCCAGTTTAAAGAAATGGAGTGGTGTTACAGTTTGAACTGACTGAGCATGCTCTGTGGAGACCCTCTGAAGAGGAGGACCGACAGAGGGAGCCACCAGGTCACATGACCGACGAGGTGAATGTGCATGCGGGGAAAGAAAAGGAAAAGAGGAACAATCTGTTCGGCACATTCTTGCTCTCTCTCCCTCTCTTCGTCCTCTCTCTCTCCCTCTCTCTCTCACTCACACACACTCTCCCTCACACACTCCCTCTCTGACGCCTTCTTCTTCTCAATGGAGGCCATGAGAAGAAAGCAGGTATGATGCTTCCTGGAGGCACACAAGGGGAAAGACATGTTAGCTTTATACTCTTCACCCTTGGTTGGCTTTGAATGGTCTCAGGAGAAGCATAGTGTTGCTTCTCGGGTCCTTTTAGCCACAGTAAAGTTACAGTCAGCCGGTCTGAGCTCTTGTCTTCTCGATCAGATGGTTTCTCAGTTTGTAAGATGCGCTTCTTGAGACAGCTGCTGCTGCTGCTGCAGCAACTGATTGCTCTTGATTCCTGAAATCGAGGACTTAATCTTGTGGAGCAATGTGGGTTTTTTTTTGGTAGCAGTGCTGCTTTATCAAAGAGATTTAAGTGTGTTGGACTCTGTTGTTGGAGAGAGCTCCTCGTGGATTAGCACAGCAGCTGTATTTAGAGCAGTCACAGTCTGGAAAATATGATGTGACTCATGAAGATGAAGGTCTGACCTCCTGAAGATCTGCAAACTACCATAAGAGTAGTTTTGTTTTTACATTTTCAGCTCCAACCTCCTTTTGTCACACCTTTGCTTTTATGCCTTCTTTATGTATCCCTCATGATCAGTATATAATGAGGTCCCTGGAGACCGGGTGTATGTGCAGTGTAAGCTATGTGATCAGTACTGGAGGCTGCTTATCAAACTAAAGGATGCATGTTAGGCTGCAGCGTGAGCTTCCATGTCTACCAGCTGCAGGATTTTGATCTTCTGAGCAGCTCTCTGGCTGAGGGTCAGCCCTCGCATGGCTTGATCAGCCAGTTTGCTTAGTGAGTCACAGGACAGGTAAATGACTGGCTTATTCCTGGAGTTTATTTTAGATTTTATGCAAAGCAGCCTCAAATATTTAGTGAATTTATTCTTTTTTCAGGCTGTTGTTGGCGGTTGTTGTGATTGTACTGTCAGCGTGTAAGAAAGCCTCCATTTTTATTTTTGTTTTGAGACTATGTAGAAGAATTTTAAGTGTTTCTTTCGCCACATTTTTTCTTTGCAAGATGATGAGATAGGAATAGAAGAAGAAGATTGATGACTGATGAGATGATTCCTGCCGTACACAATCAAGTATTGTTCTCCGTTCTTCAGGCCTTTATCATGTATTCAAGCGCAAAACAATCTGAAAAAGAGAAAATCACTCTTCTGTCAAAGGGCTCACAGCCCATAGACGAGGATCCACAAGTAGATTCTACTTCATTTAAAGGGATCGTGTGGCAGAAATGTAGGAATGACTGTCATAGAAGGGCCTTTCTGGCCTCCCTCCATTTTATCTAATTTGGGTGTTGGCTCTTGTCATTGGCAGTGTAACAGCTGATTGTGCAATGTGATTATGCTTCGTGTTTAGGTAGCTCTTGCTTGTTTTCAGGCCTCTTGCATTGGGTCACATCAGTGCGAACATCCAGGCCTTGTCACATATTGTAGTGCTTGATCCATTGGAATATATTTTAGCATTAGAAATATTATATATAATCTATTAAGACCTAGTTTCTAATAATTACTGAGCTTATTTGCAGTTTCATAAAAAGGCCTCTGTCCCATTGGAGTCTTAATTTTTCAACATCCATGGCTCAATCTTTGGTCTGTTCTAACATCTTTCCATTTTTTAAAATGTGCTACTTAATGTTCCTGATCATGGCTTCACATTTGGAGCTTCTTTCAGCAGCCCCCATATTCCTATCCACGAGCCTCCAGACCCCTACGTTCCCCATCTAGTGGAAAAGCGCTGCAATGGCCACGTTGTGTCAGTAAACAATCTGGTTGCGAAATGGCGGAGATCTGCAGACAGCCTTCTCTGCCTCCCTTCCCCCCCTCTCCTTTCTGTCTCCAGTGTGCACATTCCACTTTCCACCACTAGGGGGAGGGATGAGGCTGGTTGTTCTTTTTGTAAACTGGCTTTTCCTCAATCCATGGCTAAAAAAAAAAAAAAAGGGAACTGAAGGAGTCTTCTTCCGTTCACCGTCACACGTGCTCACTAGATTCCTTGAGATCATACACCGCAGAGGATTGTCCCACACTAGATGTTCTTTGGGAACAACCCTCAGTTATTGTTCCGGGCTCTTGGCCTGACCTTGTTGCTGTTTGACAAGGTGCGTGTTCGGCTCAGGGACTCAGGAGCACGTGTTCGGAGAATGATTTGGGAAAGCTGTCCTGATGGCTCATTTAGTTGGTGTCTCGGGTTGTGTGCTGGTCTCAGGACACACGCTGTTTGTTAAATCTGAGGACTCGACTGTCAGAGCCCATGGAGAGGAGAATTGAACTTGAATCAGTGTGTTAGAATGAAGAGTTCTGTGGTCTCTGGATTGAGCTACCAGTATCTGCTTTTACTACTCACTAAGTATGACCTCAGCCCCAATCATCATCTGTCTGCGTATATCCACCTTTACTCTGCTTGGTGTAAGGTTGAAGAGAGTGTAACCCTTCCTGTTATGTCCTGGGTATGCTTCTCCTCCGAATCAAACTGACCTCAGACCACATTCCTTTGACATCCGATCTAGAAAGTCACCTAAGAGTGAAGAGTGTCGTGATGTTTTTCACATGGGCCTCTCTTGTTTCCTTTGGGCCCATTTTCCCAGAGTGAGCACAAGGTTGACGGTCTGCTCGAGAGAGAGAGAGAGAGAGAGACACGTTTACATTTCCTGGTGTTGCCTCTTCACTTGCTTCCTCCTGTGAGATGTAAAGACAGTCTGTGGGTGGTTGAAAATTCTTTTGAAGCTCTGGCAGTGCTTCTACTGGTTGGCTATAGCATAGAAGGAGAGAGTTAAAAATGAGAGTGCACGGGGGTTGCCCTTGTTCTCTTGGCTTAGCATGTAGTCTTTGATTCTGACAAAGACACATGACTGAAAAGCGCAGATAGAGGTTTTTCTGCAGCATTCAGTGTGTTGTCTGCAACACATACCCATGCTGGGACCTGGATTTTTCTTTACACATCATAAATTTGTGAATTAGTTGGTTAGTCAGCCGATAGACAATGAATCATCAGTAATTTTGATAATCAAGTAAAAATGCCAAACATTCTGCTGCTTTTTTTTTCATGTTTTATAATCATTCCGTGCCGCAAGAATGATTTTAATTAACGCTTAATCGTCATATTATTTCTCCAACAAGTCAATTGATCATTTAGTCTTTAAAACTAAAAGCCCCAGATTTTCAGCTTACAATGATATATCACACCCAATCCTCACAGAGAATGTTTGGTTTGTTTGCTTTATAAATGACCTAAACAATTAATCATATATAAAAATTGTTGGTGATGAACTTTCTGCCAATTGACAAGTCATATAATTCCAGTCATCATTTCTGTGCTGATTGTAAATGGAACATCTTTGAGGTTTTGGACTGTTGGCCAGATGCTTTAAAAAGGCAGCTCAGTGCTTTGGGATCTTGCGTCAGGTGTTTTTAAATATATTCAGACTAGCAGATTAATTGTCGAAGATAAAATAAATGTTAGTTGGTGCTCTAAATTAGATTTCCCCTGATATGTGTTCTTTTTTTCTACAGCCCGCTGGTCTAGCCAAGGGCAGCGTGGATAAGGGTGCCTCTACAAAGAAAGAGGAACTCAGTGCAGCAAGCAACGGAGAGGAGAAGCCAGGTATTAGTCAGATTAACCTTGAAAGCGCTTAATTTGTGAAAAAGACCTGTTTACATTGTAATTTACCTTATTGCTTTGTTTTTTCCTTCCATAGATGGAGACAAAGAGGTAGCAGCCAGACTGGCCTCCCCTGCAGCAGAGGCAATGCTAAACGGCACTGAATGTGACGACACGAGGCACAAGAGCCCGACAAACGGCTCTGCAACAGGCAGCAAGAAGACTTTACTGTTGGTAAACGAAAACGGCACGTCAGACACGGAGCCACCGCACGGTTCTGTAACTGGAAGCAATGGGTTCATTCTCACTAAGCAGCAGCAGGAAGGCAGCTCTGCGGCGACGCCAGGTTTGGGAGTTTCCCCTCACAGGACTAACTGGTTGCCTTCGGGCTCACCAGCAGGGGGGAGCGCAGCCAAACCCCTCCCTGCCTCGGCGTCTGGGTGTGCACAGAGTTCAGGTGCACTAAGGACTGACCCCAGCACGGGGACTACATCGGGACAAGGGACACCAGACACTAAAAATGGCACAGCGCCAGCTCCAACACCGGCCCCAGCACCCGTCACGATACACAGGGCGCGCAAGACCATGTCCAGACCTGCTGTCAGTGCGGCACAAAAGGTAAACCATCAGAATGTGGTACATCATCAGCAGCTCATTCGTGTTTTCTTTTTTCACTTTTTGTAAGAAAACAGGGTGATAAAGTTGAAATTATTATCACACGATAAATAGACGACAAATGGACATCCAAACAAAGTGTGAGGACACACAGACATGACGCCCATATGTGATAACTGAACGTGTCATTCCAAAACCACGGGTGTTAATCTGCTGTAACAGACTCCACTCTTCTGGGAAGACTTCCCACAAGACTTTGGAACCTGGCTGCAGGGATTTTCTCCCATTAGAGCATTAGTGAGGTCCAAGACTGATGTTGGCTGGTCAGGCTCACGGGCGGTGTTCCAGTTCCTCGCAAAGGTGTTGGATGGGGTTGACACCAAACTTGGAAAAAACATTTCTTTATGCATTTGGCTTTGTGGCTGGAGGGCATTGTCATGTTGAAACAGGAGAGGGACAAACAAACTGTTGGAAGGCACGAAAATATCACTGTATTTTGTAGAGTTAAATGAAGGGGAACTAAGGAGATACAGTCCTAGATTACAAGTGCACAATGTGTCCACATATATTTGCCCATTTAGTGATGGATGAGATAAAGGTATGCAAGATCACATATGAAATGACTCCTTAATGCAGTCATGTGGACAAGGATCCTGGGTGAGGATCAAATGAATCTGCTCCTTTTCAAAGAAACAAATCTGTGTGGTTTGTGGTCTAAATTAGCAAAATGGAAACACTCTCCTCGTAGTCACAAATAGCCTTTAAGTAAAGGACTTCAGGTTGTATCACGGTGATCGTAAATGCTTTCTGGCTCTTGTCACCAACAGCTTCTTAACAGGGAATTAAGAGAAGCAAAGAGTGCCAAAATGGAGAATACGGAGGCTCATGTTGCACCCGACGTCCAGAAATCGTCGTCGCAGTCCTCCGCTCAGAACCACCTACCTCAGAGTCCACCGGATACGCCAGCTTCAGCACAAACGGCTTCATCAGCTCCACCAACGCCTCCACCACCTCCGGCTCCCGCACCACACTCGGCTCCTCCGGCTCCGGCCAAACTCCACCTAGGTCCAGACAGTAACACGAGACAAAAAAAGCTGTAGAAAAACCGCCTGTGTGAAAAGTTATCTGTGGATTAGAACAGAGCATCACCTCTGCTGAGTTTTGCTGTAAACTTGTGTGTTGTTCTCTCGTGCTGTAGGCTCTTACTCAGGAGGGTTGTCATCCCGTAAGAAGAAAAGGAGGATGGGAACGTACAGTCTGGTTCCCAAGAAGAAAACCAAAGTGCTCAGGCAGAGAACTATGATGGAAATGTATAAGGATTTACAACACTCCAAGAGTCCACAGGTCTGTGCTCACATTTGTCATTTCTATCAGTCTTCTGCCTTTTTATATTGAATATTGAACATTCCACATTGCACGCTTTGTTCTTGCATGTCAGCTAAAGGTTAAGTTTTGGTGATTTCTGATTTGACTGGACATCTCTGTATATGTGTATGTTATCAGCATATTTTGAGGTTGGTTACCATCACCTTTATGATTTTTTTTTTCTGTTACAGATTAAAGAGGTATCAAACATAAATGGGGAGAAGGTTGAAAATGCATCAGAGGAGGAGGAGTCCGAGGAGGTGGAGTCGGAGGAAGAGGAGCGACATCAGCCAGCGGAAGAACCTGTCAGCGTTGCTCAGGAAGCAAGATCGGAACCCATCTCTCAGGTTGGAACATAAGAGTGTTTTCTTCTTTCCATACTATGCTGACATTACACATGAGATCATCTCTGTTTTAAGTGCTTAAAGGCTTAAAGGCAGTGTTGCTGTTGTTGTTTTTCTTGTTTGAAATGTGTTCTTGTGTAAAAGTAGGCAGAGCTTTTCAGTCTTTTAATAAAAATCAGGCAACAACTGTGTTTGGTGCCCCTTTGGGAATGAGCGATGAATCAGTCAGTGATTAATTAGGGTCTTAAAAAGTACCCGTGTTGACAAGATGTATTAATAACGAACGTTTCACATGCAAGCATTCAGTCAAATGTTTTACTTTAATTTCCCAGGTGAGTTTATCGTCGGCTGAAAAAGTTACACATTCCTGAGATGGAATATAGGAGGCAGCAGTTGAATCAGTGTGTGACTCTAATGTGTTAGAGTGAAGCCTGTTTGCATGTGTTATTTCATGTGTCAAAACTCTAGTGATGAACTCTGTTTTGTGTTTCTGGTGGAGGAGGCGGGAGACGAGCAAGAGTCTGAGGAGTCTGGAGAAGAAGAGGGTGAGGAGGAGGGCACAGAGTCTGACTTGGTAAGACCTGTCATCATTACTCCACCTAACCACTCCGGAGTATTAAATTATATATCTTATTACCTAATTGGAGTGTAGACAGAACAGAAGTGAGTTCAGTTTTGATGTTTTAAATGAGTGAAACCATCCCTGTGTGTGTCTGTGTGCCTCAGAGCACAGAGTCCAGTCTGAAGAAAAAGTTGAAAAAGAAAACGAAAGCAGACAGTGCGTGGCTCAGGCCGTCCAGGAAACGAAAGAGGAGGATAAAGGCCAAAGGTATGGGATCCTGTCACACTTAACACTTGTACAGTCATTGTTGAGTCAATCTTTCGCTTTTCATTGTTAGCAACATTCATCTAGCTGAAAACACTGAAGGCGTACTTACACTGCAGCTTACGGGTGGATGTAAACTTAGCCACGTGTTTGGAAGAACTTTGAGGAGGAGGTTTTTCTTCGACACTTGAAGACTTTCATTCATCAGTGAAACTTAGATTCCACTTTGAACTATGTTTGCATTTTCAGAATTAAAATCCATCATACACCATAAAAATCTGTTCATATTCCACTGGGATCTGAAAAATGTACAACTACTTCCGCTGGTAAATGTTCAGATTATTTAAGCCTCAACCTAAACATGAGCTCTGAACTACACAAGACCTCAACGTTTAGCACAGCTGAGCACTGATGCCACAATGGTTATTTATATTTTGGCACAACATATCTTTATTTGTATGCAGTTAATAAAATTCAAACACATGAAGCATAATTGTATTATTAATTTAATATTCAAAATCATTGTATAAAAACTTTTGCATTAAACAAATCCTTAAAGAGATCAAGATAGAAGAGAAGACATCATTTATTTTTAATAAATTGTACAAAAGCTCAAACTCAATGCAACATTTCCTGTACTGTTCAGCTCTGATATCATTCACTTGGCTTCATATTGAGCAAACCCTTTGTTTATTTTATTTAGAACTTTATTATATAAATAAATGACCCCCTGTCAAACTCACATGACAACAGTTATAAAAACCCTTGAGAGATCGTCCTCAAGTCTTTATGTCCACTTAAACCCTAAGATCCAGTGTTTAGAGCCGTTATTAAGGCATTGCTGCCCAGACGGCTGTACAGTTTTCTTTCTTCAGTTTGTTGGCAAACAGTGGAACATTTTCTTACTGGTCACTGTCTTCTGCTCAGAACCAGAGGCGGTGGATCAACCTCAGGCTTCAGCTCACGCCCCGGCAGGCGATAGGAAGGAGTACACGCAGATTCCCTCGCCTGAGTCGGTCAACCTCAACAAGCCCCAAGAGCCAACGGTTTCCTCACAGATCAAAGGTGAGCTTAGAAGAAAAGGAAAGTCTTTATACTTGTTCATGATAATCCATCCCATGTGTTACCCACCACAGTCACTAATCTGTGTCTTGCCTTTAGATGCTTTTCTTAACTTCACAACACTATGACTACTTACATTTCTGAAGAAATCATAGGGCTGCATGTTAAGGATGCCACTGAACAAAGCTGTGCAATTACAGTAGCACAAACTGTGTTCCGTTGCCTGGGGAACTTGTACGCATTCAGTTAATGAGTCAGAAAATATGAAAACCTTTTTCCTGTTTGCTTCAGGTAATATTAGTACTTTAAATGTGCCACAGCTGATCGTCCATACAAAGAATGTTGAAGGCACAGCAGCTACAGACCACTCTGGATGATGTTTTCATACTTGGTCCTGATTTGATTCAAAGTCCATTTCACACTGCTGGTTTTGCAGTTGATGGAACACTAAATATCGATTAGTCTATTGGTATTTATCCAGATAATATTCAATCGATACAGTTTCATTTTGCTTTGATTTGGCCAAAAACTAAAGGGATTTCTACATATCCTTCATTGTGGGACAGTTTCTTTCTTAATTGTCGAATGCAGACAAAAAAAAGTATCTCTAAGGAAGCCCTTAGTCTTGTGTAGTGTAGTATTACTAGACCGGCATGTACTGTATAGCACATCTGTATTTAAGGAAACTTAAATGTTATTGCGTACAGACAACTGAATGTCTGGTACCGATTATTGTCATTTCTAACAAACTGACAATTCTCAAACACAGAGTGTTGAGAATTGTCATGGAAGCTTGACTTTTTTAGATAAAATAACATTTTCTTTGCCTCAAAGTAAGGTACACTTACAGTGAATCAAATGAAGCAAACATTGAGGTAACTTTGTCCCTTTGCAGACACTCTGGGGTCGGCCATCGAGGAGGCTCAGGAGCTTCCGCTCTGCAGCTGCCGCATGGAGACGCCCAAGAGTCGAGAGATTCTCATCCTGGCGGACAGGAAGTGCATGGCCACAGAGAGCGTTGATGGACAGCTGACCCGCTGCCAGGGTGCCATACTGAAACATGAAATGATGCGTCCCTCCAACTCCGTTCAGCTGCTGGTTCTGTGCGAGGACCACCGCAACGGCATGGTGAAGCACCAGTGCTGCCCCGGTTGTGGCTTCTTTTGCAGGGCTGTGAGTACACAGTCACTTCCTACATGCCATAAATGTTTATGTGCATGTACATGGTTCTATAAAATGAGGAAGTTGCACTAAAGTGACGAAAGAAACCAAATGAAAAGCGAAAGGTCAACTCAACGACTAAAGCTCAGTTTGAAATTGGAATAAACTCTGTGAAAGTCTGATGGTGTTTGATTAAATAAAATCATTAGAAGTCAGTGTGGCAATCTGTTCTTCACGTCACCATGACTAGCAAATTTTTTCTTTGGTGTGCATTCACCAGACAACTCAAGTAAGTGTTTAACCACTGATAAGATTATGTAGTACTACTGATGTTACTGATGTACTGCTCAGACAAAAACAAGTAATTTATGAAGAAAGTGTCAAACATGTTCTTCTTCTAGCTTCTCAAATATGAGGATTTACCATTTTTCTTTCTCTTTATATGGTGAAAACAATGAATGCCTTTTGGGTTTTTTAACATAGTGAGAGTCATGATGTACATTTTACACTGTTTTTTTTACACCGTATAAAAACTAATTAACAAATGAATTGGTAATAAAATGAATCATTAATTGCAGCCATAAACTGGATTTTAAGGGAAGTCGGGCTATTACAGTACCATCTGGTTCTTGTGAAACACAGCCAGAGGAGAGAGGACTTATGGAGACTTGTTTTTCATCGTGCAGGGGACCTTCATGGAGTGCCAACCGGACGTCAGCATCTCTCACCGTTTCCACCGTGCTTGTGCCTCAATGCTGAAAGGTCAAAGCTTCTGTCCCCACTGCGGAGAGGAGGCCAGCAAGGCCAAGGAGGTCACCATCGCCAAGGCCGACACCACCTCCACCGTGCCTCCTGCACTCACACACGGGGCTGCCACCGCTGGGGTCCCCGAGGGCCGAGCAGACACCACCACTGGCAGGTAAACTACCGACTGTGAATATGCACGAGCAATGTGAAGGCAACTTCTTGTAGTTTCCTCTTCAGAACATTTTTAGACAAATGTCCTCCTTTTAATGAAGCGTGGGGCCCATTCTTACTGCTTTCTCTACCTTTGTTTTCCAGTTCTTCTCGACTGGCCGTGGGGGCTGAAGTCAGCGGGAAGGCTGACAGTTCGCTGTCCATCCGTTCCGCACATGGACTCGACATCCCTGCTGTTCCCGGGTCATCCAGGACCGCACTACTGCAGGCCGGGACAGGAACAATGGAGTCACCCACAATCCCTCAAGGAACACCTAGAGAGACTCTAGAGAGCATCCTGGTAGCTCTCGACACAGAGAAGTAAGTTCTACCACCAGAGTGTCATCTTAATTTATCTGAATGACCAAAAGCCTTTGAGACTCATCTTACAGAACCGCTCTAACGTTTTGTCTTGCTTGTGTTTTCATCAGACCCAAGAAGCTACGTTTTCACCCCAAACAACTTTACCTCTCAGCCAAACAGGGAGAACTCAAGAAGGTCTTGCTCATGTTGGGTATGTTCACACCTCCTATGCCTCTGTCTGTTCTTCCAAAAAATCTTTCATTTTGTAGTTTCTATCCAAATGTTTTTTAATTAAGTAGTTTCCTTCCCCATTTACCTTCCAGTGGACGGTATCGACCCAAATTTTAAGATGGAATCTCAGAACAAACGCACACCTCTCCATGCTGCAGCTGAGGGAGGACACAAAGACATCTGTCACATGCTCGTACAAGTAAGGCGCTTAGTTAGTTACTCCTGTGGGAATGAGTAAGATTGCTTTAGCTGTCTGATGTTTTAAATGACAAAATGTTAAACTGTTGCTCATAGAAATTGACACTTTTTTGGCAGCCTCTCTGAGTTCTTTTAATCGCAGAATCTGACATTAGCTGTCTGATGTTCACTTCTTCAGGCTGGTGCGAACTTGGACATGTGTGATGAAGATCAGCGGACGCCACTCATGGAGGCCTGTGAGAACAACCACATGGAGACTGTCCTGTACCTGCTGAGAGCTGGAGCAAGCGCCACGCACAAGGTGAACCTACATCTAGTTTCTCTGGAGGCTTTCATCAGACGGCTTTTAAAATCAGATTGTAATTTGACCTTTCAATCGCACTCTTGGATCTCTTGTGTAAAAGTTGTAAAATTGTGTAAATGAAATGGTCAATAATTGGATTCTGTGCTGCTCTCAGGATGTTGAAGGGTTCACGTGTCTCCACCTAGCGGCAAAGTCTGGCCATTACAACATTGTTGAGCACCTTCTGTCCACAGGATTGATCAACATAAACTGTCAGGTTGGTACAGTGTCATGTTGTTCTTTCAGTATTTTGGTCCTCTCAGTGATTCCAGAGATTTCACTGTAGAGCTTTTACATTAGTTATTTTGCGTGTGTGTGTGTCTGTGTGTCTGTGTTTTTGTTTTTTTTTAAAGCGTATTTAAATGTAAGTGTTGAATATCATGTTGATGTGTCCTTCAGATGCACTTCGATCTCAGTAAACCTTTGCCCCAAGTGGGCAACAGAATATAGTCCATTTAGGATTGGAAAAAGCAGTGTTTTTCTTTCAAGCTCTTTGTACAAATTATCAATATGATGATTCAGCTTTGTTCAGCTCATCAGTGATCAGCTGTGTGTTTTTCCTCAGGACGATGGTGGTTGGACAGCCATGATCTGGGCGACAGAGTACAAGCACGTGGACCAGGTGAAGCTGCTTCTGTCCAAAGGAGCTGACATCAGCATCAGGGACAAGGTGGGTTCAGGAGCCTGTCCCCTCTGTGCGACATACCGTACCAAAGAATCAAAAGTTGTTTAGCTGTTGCTTCGTGTTGTTTTGTTTTCTAGGAAGAGAATATCTGCCTTCACTGGGCAGCATTCTCCGGCAGTGTGGACATCGCTGAGCTGCTCCTGAACGCCCGCTGTGATCTGCAGGCTGTCAACATCCACGGAGACTCTCCTCTGCACATCGCTGCCCGGGAGAATCGCCTGGACTGTGTCACGTGAGTTACTACCTCCAGGAAGAAAGAAAAACATCCCACTTTTGGAGAAAATGACTTTCTGTTTGAGCTGTTTTTAACAATGACAGGATCGATTCAAAAGAGCAATTTAAAAAGTTGTTCAAAAGTGGCTTACTGTTGTTAATCAATAAAATATGTTCTCCTCAGGCTTTTTCTGTCCCGAGGAGCAGATGTGTTTCTGAAGAACCGCGAGGGAGAAACTCCTCCAGACTGCTGCAGCCACAACTCAAAGGCCTGGGCAGCCCTGCAGGCCCACAGGAGGGAGAAGGATGCCAAGAACAGCAGGCTCAATCAAACAGAGCAAAAAGTCCTTCACAGGTTAAGATTAAAACTGCACTTTGCTTTTTGAAAATAGTAGTGTGATAAAATACAAGGGCTCTTCAGGTTGTGTACAGGTGTGAGGATAAAATGCTCCCCAGGAAGGCCAGGTTGAGTAACACATCTGTGAGTTAAAGGCTCATCAAGTGGCAAAGCACTGCAGTTCTTTTTGGCCAAAACCTCTGCATCAGAGATTCTTGACTTTGAAATCGTTGACAGCCCCTAACCAGTGTCTGCTCTGTTTACAGTGACATCGCTCTGGGGCAGGAGAGTGTTCCCATTCCCTGTGTCAACTCTGTCGACAGTGAACCTTATCCAGACGGCTACAAATACATCCCCGAAAACTGTGTCACCTCCCCCATGAACATCGACAGGAACATCACACACTTGCAGGTGAGTCTGCACCATTGCATCAGGTAGTTAAAAGGAAACAGAGATGGTTGGCTTTCTGTGGCTGCAAGTGTGAAGTGACCAATGTTATTCCCTCTGTTTACAGTACTGCGTTTGTAAGGAAGACTGTTCAACAAGTATCTGCATGTGTGGACAGCTCAGTCTGCGCTGCTGGTATGACAAGGTAAGGATTGAATAAAGGCCCCCAGATCATGAGAAACAACAACTGCAACAGTACACTTAAATATGTGAGCAGGGTGTCTGTTGACTTTAAATCATGTTGTCTTGAATATTTATAATATATTCATGTTTCTGCACTTTTGTCATGTTTAGGGTGGTCGTCTTCTACCTGAATTCTGCCGTGAGGAGCCTCCTCTCATCTTTGAATGTAACCATGCATGCTCCTGTTGGAGGACCTGTAAGAACCGTGTAGTGCAGAACGGACTCAGGTATTCAAACTTCATAAATTAAACAAAAAAAAAATCTTCAGCAGAGCATTGCTGGACAAAACGAGCATTTGTACTTTATATAAAGGCAGCAGCAGCCTTAGAAAACTGTTTACCTATAACGAGCAATACCTTTCAAACGTATCTTGCATAATTAAGGCTATGAGGTGATATAATGCAGGACTGCTTTGTAGTGCAGCAGCACATCCTGTGTACATGTGTGTAAAGGATGCAAATAAACTATGTAAATATGGTGAAACAGCTTTTTGTTATGTACTAAATCAGATTTCAGAAAATCAATTCAAAGAAACATTTCAAAACTTTTTATGATGTTTTTTTAATGAATTTGATTCTTTTCTAACATCGTTTGATGTTTTCATACTTGTCTTGTGTTTTTTGCAGCTTACGACTGTTTTCCCCATTTTTAACCTGTTTTTCTTACTAATATCTTTTTTTAAAATAATTTTTGCTCCTTGGGTGTCTTTGTTTTTCATTCCTGTCAATAATTTGTTTCCCGTGTGAAGCCCTGTGTTCTATGTTGTGAAAAGTGCTATATAAATAAAGTTTCTAATAATTACAGTTAGTTATTAATAGTTATTATTAAAGGTAAATATCTGTTTGAGGTAGAAATGTAAAATGTAACATGAAGATGTTAACAATTTTCCAGGACGAGGCTTCAGCTCTTCAGGACCAATAAGAAGGGCTGGGGTGTCCGTGCACTACAAGACATACCACGAGGGACCTTTATATGCGAGTAAGTAAATAAAACAAGGTTTCTCCTTCATATTTGAGCCTTTTTGTTGGTGGATATTTGTAGTCTCAAAGACAACAACACAGTGAAGCGACAGCTTGCATCCTCACCAATCTGTTGGTGATTTTTTTAAAAAATGTATTTAATCAACTGAGTCCAGCACAAAACAGGCATGTGGTGTCTCTTTCCCCCAATTCAGAAACCTTGTACTCTCACATGTGCAGTGTCTGTATCTCCTGCTAGATGGTAGACTGTGAGCGCAGCACAGTGACATAGTTATGTCGGTCTCACTGAGGTGTTTTGCTGATGTGCCAGTCACTACTCTGCTAATGTATCGTGACTATATTTTTGACAACTTGTTGTTTTTGTCCTTTTTTTTTTTTTTTTTCGCATAACATTTAGGATTGTGCCATTTCAAAAACGTGTTGGCCAACATCAAAAAAAGTTTAAGATAGAGTTGTCTTAATAGAATTTTGTCACTGCAAGGTCCACACATTGTGCTGTACCTTTCCATATGTCCTAAAGGGGCTTTCATCTTATCGTTGCAGTGTAATTAATAAGAATGTATTGGAATAAAATCACGTTGCATTTAATTGCTGATATAGAATACGCACCATTACAATACTGACCAGGATAAGAGCACACTCAAATAATTATTCAATAATACAAACTTTTAGTCATCTGCCTTGTTAATTTAACTGGTCGTTTGATATCATATCCAACATGTTGAATAAGAAAAAATCCTTATACAGTTTTGTCCTGTTTTCTTCTGCTATTGATCAGAGCGAGGTCATGCATTCAGTACATGTAATATACATATACATGATGTGTATTTATCATCTGTTGCCTCCAGGCATCCAAGTTACTGCCACTGTTATAAATATATTTAGCAACTCTTTGAACAAAACCTCTATCATGCATTCATTTGTATATATTAGTATACATATACAGACATATTAGTCTGACCCACGGACACCTCATAAAAAAGTTGTAAATTTAGTCAATGATGCCTGAACTATCATCTATCCTCATTTTCCTCACAGCACATGCACAGACATTTCATTTTGTAGTGACAACATAAATGTGCTAATATTGAGCACCATTTGTTGCTTTTTGAAAAGATTCAGGGGACCTATGTGCGTCAAAACATAATTATTCAGCTTAAATAAATAAATTAATGACTTGATCGATGAATTAACTGACTTGTATGAAGCAAAGAAATTTTATACCTAACAGTTAATTGGGGACTATAAAATGTTTAAATTCAAATGAGTCATCCACTTACTCATTACCTTTCAGTGTTTATTTATTTTAAAATAATCTTTTGGCAGGGATGTTAAATCTTTGAATCTCAGAACTGCAGTCTGTCTGAATAAAACCTAATATAATAATAATAATAATAATAATAATAATGATAATAATAATAATAATAATAATAATAACAATAATAATAATAATAATTCATTTCACCTTCGTGAAACGTTGACATGTAAAGGGTAGCCGTATTAAAATGTTTCAGTCATGTCTACAGCTACTGATGGCTCACCTGCCTTTGAACAGGTACGTAGGTGAGATCATCTCGGAAGCCGAGGCAGAGATGAGGCAGAATGACGCTTACCTGTTCAGTCTGGATGATAAGGTAAAGGAGGAACAACGGACAGACAAACTTCACTGTGATCATTTTATAGTTACTACTTTGTATTATATTAAGTATTCATATTACCCCAAACTCAGTTTTTTATCTGGAGATAGAGAATACTCATAGCTTTGCACTCAGAGCTCATGTTTTAGTTTGAGCCTTTCATTTATCTTCTTCATCTTCACTTCCCAGCCTCAAGATCTGTACTGCATCGATGCCCGTTTCTATGGAAACATCAGCCGCTTCCTCAATCACATGTGCGAGCCCAACTTGTTTGCCTGTCGAGTGTTCACGACACACCAGGACCTTCGTTTCCCACACATTGCCTTTTTTGCCAGTGAAAACATCACAGCTGGAGAGGAGCTTGGGTAAGACTTGCTTTTTAAATCCATTTAAGACCCTGCCTTTTTTCTTGTTCATCACATCTGATGATGTTGAAAATCCCTTTGATATATATATATATATATATATATATATATATATATATATATATATATATATATATATGTATATGTATATATATATATATATATATATATATATATATATATATGTATATGTATATGTATATATATATATATATATATATATATATATATATATATATATATGTATATGTATATGTATATATATATACATATATATATACATATATGTATATGTATATGTATATATATATACATATATATATATATGTATGTCCGTAGTCCGTATGTAGTCCGACAGATACTGGAGCATTTAGTCTGATGTCAATATCAATATTTGAGTTAAAAGATGATATTCATTTTTGACATATGATCTTTGGGTAGTGACTGAAAGAATGAGTTTGCGGATACAAGCAGCCAAATTTCCTCCGCCGGGGGGCCAGGCTCCGCTTCAGAGATAGGGTTAGGGTTCAGGCATCTGATTAGGATGCCCCCCCCTGTCCACTTTCCTTTGGAGGTATTTTGAGCACGTCCAGCTGCTGGGAGGAGATCACAGGGCAGACCTAGATCTTGCTGGAGGGACCACATGGCCCATCTAGCATGGGAACGCCTCAGGATTCCCCAGGAGAAGCTTGGATGTGTTGCTGGGGAGAGGGACGTCTGAAACACCCTGCTAAACCTGCTGCCACTGTGACCTGACTGAGGATAAGCAGAAGAAAATGGATGGATGGACGTTTGATGCCAATATAGTTTTTTTACAGTGGCCATGACTTTAAGTTTGAGAACTGATACAATTGCAGGTCTAAACAACATTTTGTTGTTTGCTTAAGTTCAATTTCATCAAGTCAATAATTATTTGCTTTCTTATCCTCTCCTCAGATTTAACTATGGTGACCACTTCTGGGAAGTCAAGAGCAAACTGTTCAGCTGCGAATGTGGCTCTTCTAAGTGCAAGTACTCGTCAGCGGCCATGGCATCGCTGCAGGCAGATAGCACACCGGAGGATCAGCAGCAGCCCAGTGCGTCACCTGACACCAGCTCTTCCAACAGTCCTTCCAGTCCTTCTTAAAACTGTCCTCACACTAAGCTTCGATACATGTACATGACTGACGGACACACAGGGATGCCTGTCTCCATCCTCCTTGAAATTTTGTCTATATCTATAGGTCCACTTCTTGATTAAAACCATGGACCATCAAACTTCACGAGAACCCATAAAACGCTGTCACACGGAACCAGACGCACAATCAAATCCTGGAAGAACTTCACTGCTCCTTTATTCCACCTTGTATAACATGAACAGCAGGGGGCGGTGACATCACACACAGCAAATGTCACAGAGGACAATAAAAAACAGTCTTTGCATTTCATATATAACTCTACTGGGAAGGAGAACTGTGCATTTTGTCTTCTCTGTCTTTTTTTAAGATTGGTTGATATTGTTAAATGGCTTTTCTTATGGGGTCATGATCAAGGAATTTTTGGGGTTGGGGAGGAGGTTTGAGACATAGGAGTTTGTCTTTTGAAAAGACAACCTCAGCATACAGCTGGGTTTAACTTGTTTGACCTTTGCGGTCATTTATCATCAACCATTCCAGCAAAATTAGCTGATAAATATTGAATTATGTTGCCACTTTGTGTCATTTGATCTTTGTTACAGTGTTTGAACAGACATGTCCAACATTTGCCACCATAGTTTATGAATTGACAAATTAACTGCAATGATGTGAAAGACAAAGAAATGTTGCAGAAATTGGACTGTTCTTTCTTTGTTTTTTTTTAAATTGCTACTCAAATGAGTATAGATTGTCTGATACAAAGATGCTGTACCATTCCTCAAAAATGAGGTTTTTCTAGTCTGAATAAATCAGCTGGTCTTTTTATTAAGCATGTTTAAGGGGATCTTAATGTGTCAGATATTTTGCCACAGTAGTCGAATAATTGATTAAACTGAAAATTGAGTTAAAAACAAACAAGAAAATGGTGCTGACAAAGGTTTTTACTTTTGTTTTCATTTTTATTACCGAAGTGAACATAGTTTGTAAAATAAGAGAATGTTTTAAGTTTTTTATGTTTAATTTTAAGTCCAGTTTTCTAATCGTAGTAACTGTAGTTAGGCTGTTTTTAATTTTGTTTCATGATTTTGCCGACAGAAGCCAACCCGTCTTTTTAAATGTTGTTAGTAAAGCAGTGACTGTTGTGCAAAGTCTTGAAAGGTATAAATGGAAAAAAAAGGTTATAAAAATGCACTTCCATAACGTTCTGTTACATATTTCTGGACCGTGAACCATCCATCTAATTGGTTGTATCTTTTTCAATAAATTTACTACTAATGCATTATATGATATGCTATGATATGCTTTACTTGTTGCTATTGGAAAAAAGGCTGTTGGCTATTATGTTACCTAAACATAAATGTTGTGTAATTTAAGTGACACATTTCTCCAGCTCTCCCATTTTGCAGATTTTCTTCAGGTCCAGGGATGGATTGCTTTTTAGCTCCTTATCTTGTCGACCACAAACACATTACTAAAAGATCTTCAAACTGAAGCCTGCAGTCAGTTTGACCCAGCACGAACCAAGCAGCAGCTCAGTTTTGACAGACGGGCCCAGGGCCCGGTGTTGAAATATTTGAGCAGCTGTGGCATCCGAGCTGCTGACACTTCCCACACTCCGTTTGCTTTAATGGGTTTAGACTTTCAAAGCCTCTCGTTTGTGCTGTGAATTTAGAGAGCTGATGAAGAGCTCATTTCATACTGATAAAACCGACAACTAAACATTGGTGAAAGAAGTACTTTTACCACAATAGTTACAGTTACTCCATTACAAGTAAAAATAATCCATTCATCCATTTTCTTCTGCTTATTCAAGATCAGGTATCCAGACATCCCTCTCCCCAGCAATGTTTTTGGATCTGGATCCTCTGGATATCTGAGCTCCTCATCCCATCTCTAAGGGGCTGATCCCATCCATCCTACTGAAGAAACTCATTTCATCTGCTTGTATCCATGATGTCATTCTTTGTTCACTACCCAAAGCCTTGTGGCCATAGGTGAGGGTTAAACGTAGATCGACTGGAAAATCTTCACCACGTCGTTACAACATCCGTTTTACTGGTGATGCTGCAGCAATCCATCTGTCTATCTCCCACTCCATTTTACTGTCAATTGTGAACAAGATCCCAAGATACTTCTCTTTTGCATGGAAGGGAGGGAGATGCAGCAACTCCCAATCAATTATCTGGCAGAGAACCATGGCTACTTCACACTTGGCTACAAACCGCCACAGTGCGTGTGAAAGGCCCACATCATCTGCAAAATGCAGAGAGCCAATTTCAATTTTCCCAAACTGGACACACTCTTCACGGGCTGTGCCTTGAGATCCTGTCTAAGAATACCACAAAAAAGTTGGATACAAGGGGCAACCTTGGCAGAGTCCAACACCCACTGAAAGTGTGTTTGACTTTGGGCGGACACAGCTCTCACTTATGTTATACAAGCACCAGATGGCCCTGGTACACCACACTCTCTCAGTAACCCTCACATGATGTTGTAAGCCTTCTCCATGGCTACAAAACTCATGTAGACTGGATAGTCACATTCCCACAACCCCCAGCAACCCAGTGAGGATGAAGAGGTGGTCAACTGTTTCACAGCTTCGCTTGAATCTGTGGTTCAACAATCAACAACCAGTCTGAGCCTCCTTTCCAGTGTCCTGTAATAACCTTTGCCGGGAAGGATGAGCAGTGTGATACCCCTTTTCGAAATGGGTTCAACCACCCTGGTGTGTTACTCCACAAGTAGTGTTATCATCCTCCATGTGACACTGACATGGCGACCTCTGTCAGAGATATGACTCAGGCTTCAGGTCTTCAGACTCTGCCTTGGTCAGGTTCAGGCTCCTAAGGTGCTCTTTCCATCACTCTTTACAAGATATGTTCAATCAGACAGCCTGATTCAGACCAAATCAGGCACTGTGGAAAAAGTCTAGGTTTTCTCTTCATTTAAACAGGGGTGCTGCATTTATGCTGTGGTGGTGCGGGCTGCATTGATGCCAACTCTAACAGAGCAGCGCTCAGCCTCTCACCCCGGGCAACACCAAAAAAAGGAGTGTCCAGCCCATCTCCAGGAGTCTGGTTCCACAACACGTGCTATGCATAGAGGTGAGCCCAACTATTCCTATTGCCTGATAGGAAGATCCTTAGTCTTTCAGGAATTTGGTCATAAATCATCCATTCAAATTTCCTTGCAATCCATCCAGGCTTGTTAATGTTTATGTCAAAGTGATGTAAACGCAATGACAATGTTATACCCAGAACCATGCTGAAAAGTGCCTGAATAATAAGATTTATGTTAAGATTTTTCCCAACAACACTAATATACTACAGGCTTACAGGCTGTAGTATGCAGAAATATATTAGGAAGAGAGAGTTTCTAAAAAATGGTACAAAGTACAAAACTGTACAGTAAGTACAGTACCTGAGTAAAAGTACTTCCTTGGTAGTTGTAAAAACACAAATGCAATTAGCTGTTGTATTAGTAACTTGTGTATTTTCATTCCAAATGTCCCCTGGAGGACCAATGTGAAAACAAAAAGCAGAATGTGAGTGACTGTGCATCTGCAGGCCTTTGAGGTCTCATCAACTGGCCACTGATTGCTCCCTTCCTGGTTACTTGGGCGGACAGCAAAACCAGAGTCGATAATTGAATCAGTGAAATTTCTCCATGAACAGTGAAGACGGCTGGTCTGATAACAGGGTTCTTAACTGGCAGGACAGGAAGCAGCCTTTCCGCATTCCAACATGGGAGAAACTTTTTTAGTCTTTGGTGCCCTTGCCCTGGTTCCTTACAGGGGTGCTGCCTGCAGGCATACATATATGAACTGTGTGAGGGCCAAATAGTTACTTTATCACGCTGTTCAGTTGGATTCATCTCTGCAACCCTGAAGAGCAGTTATGAAGAAAACCGTTCATTTCGACTCCAGATGGACAGAGAGACGATCCAAAGTGGTTTACGGTTTGTTCATTCTGGTCCTTACCACTGTTGTTTACATTTATTTACATTTCCATATTGTATTAATAACCATGAAGGTAGTAAATTATGCGTAAAGACTCCTTGGTTTACTGGTATTGTAAGGCAGTGGTTCCCAAACTGAGGATCTTAGTGATCACAAGATGATTAACAGGATAGAAAAGCAGGAAACATATGGAAATCATTTGAATAATCATTTTATTCAGTTCAAAGATTTGTTGTCAATGATTTTGTACATCACTGTTCAAACCACTGACATACAGTAAGTGGTTGGGATGAGCATAACCTCTTATTTGACAGGTCTGTGGAATTTATTTTGGGGACTTAGCTGTAAAAATAAATTGTCATTGTCAAGAGATCATGGCAACGCTGAAAAAGTCAGTCTGATGTGGTTTAAGATAATACCCCCCCTTCTTCATGGTTTACAAGAACAGATATGTTTTCCTTGTTTTAACTGTACGGACCAGCATGGCCCCATTTGGGACTGACAGCCAATCCCTGTAGCGTTGCACTGCTCTTTATGTGACATGGATAATTTACTTGGGGTAGCATTAAGGGAGCATTTTAATTTGTCATAGTAGAAAAGGCACAGCTGTTGTCAATAACAATAATGATGGCTCAGTTCTGTCCAGTAAGCTGTGAGTGAGCGAGCATGCACAACACTAGTCAACTGAAACTGAAGCAGCTAAATGGAATTCAGCCATCATTCATTTGATTAATTACACCTGTGCTTTTCCTTCTGTGACATGTTGAAATATCTGTAAAAAAAAAAACAACAACAAAGAAAACTGTGGCTTGGCCCACCACCTTCAAGCAGTATTAAGAGAACTTTTTTTGTCTAAATTTGCATGGTTAAATTTAGGTATATTACCCAGCTTTTAAATATTTAATATTTTTTGAGTTTGAGAGTATTTAAATTCATCCATATTTAGCATTTTTTGCCCATTTACACCAGTGTCAGGACAGTCTTATGTTTGTATCTGTTGGTAAAGTAAGTACACAGTTACAGTCTTTTTAATATTTGACACAGAAGTTTTTTTTGGCCACTTGTTTTTCATATGTTCAACTATGTCCAAATACAAGTAGCTTTGCCAAGATGTGGCTACATACATTGTTTTAATTTTAATGCTAGCAGCATGCTAGCAACAAGCTGGTTGTGTTTGACGACCAGAATGCTGCTGGAAGCTAACCTCTATTTTTGACAATTATGGTGAAGATATAGGTATTTCTATCCTGAGTATACAAATGGACAGATGAAAGTCATGCTACAGAAGTGCACTGAGAAGTTAGCAGGTGCAGCAGACTTGCCAGTGTCTCTGTTTGACCTGAATGTTACAGTAACTGCTCAAAGCTGCTATCATTAGCCAGCTCATTTTGAGTGTCTCCTTTAAGGCATTAGTGTGAGTGTAGCTATCCAAAACGTTGTTATTGTTGGACTGTTCAATATCTTTTTATCACTACGTCGTTAAGTTATATCATCTGTCTGCATATTAATATCTTTCACGCACCAGCTATACGCTCAACCACTCTGGGCTCCTGGAGGATGCTCACCCTGGGGGCAGAGTACGTGGACACCTGGGCTCTGTCACCTGAAAGGAGTGGGCTTCCAGAACAACGGGTAGAGATGGAGCAAGGTCCTGTGGAGGGGACAGACACCGGCGCTGACGGCACGAAGAAGGCATCATGGGGAGCCAGCACCTTGCAGAAGTATGACACAGTTTTACAGCTGGACGAGGTGGAGGGAGCGGGAAGGAGAGATGGTGTGCGTCACATCGCCATGAAGCATGAGACCCTGAACAACACAGCACGTTTTTGGCCTGGAGGGTGAGACACAATCCAAATAAACAGCCTATTTAACACTAACCAAATAGTTTTTAACAAAACACCTGCATTTTATTAGGAACAATAAAACAGTCAAATATACAAACAGACCCGAAATTAATATTGAAATTAACATTGAAATGAATATTGAAGGATAAGGTTAAGCATCACTGGCCGGATAAACAAGCACAGCAGACATTTTGACTTACACAGCAATAAACGCATATACACAAGACATAATACACCAGCTATGCTGTGTGTGCAACCAGTCCATTAAACCGCTGTAGGTCCCAAAAATGAACTGCACTCCTCTTTGTTGGTAATTAAGTCTCTTACATTAGTATATCGGTCTTCTGGTAAATTGGCTGATACTGTTTACAAAATAATTCCACTATAACCCACTCAAAGCCTCTGGATATTTCTCATTGGGGATTTTATGTCAAAGGGAACATTATTATTTCATAACACTTTGTTCAGCAAAATATCAGCTCAAGATGGTATATATAATACAGTGACAGTTTACCATTCTTTCTGCAGTACATTGGATAAACCACTAGATGGCTTCTATCTAGAGCATCTGTGTTATTGATTTGGCAGCAGATGATGTTAACAGAGAGCAAAGTTTGATTTTTAGATGCTAAATTAATAATGAGCAAAATAACACAAGGCTGGATCAATTTCTAACTGCACTCTGGATGTGAGTAAGTTAACAACTAGTCTAGTCTGGTGTGCTTTGGGTTAATTTGATTGAACAAGAATGCATTTAAAATCAAGATCAGCAAAATCTGAAGGTATAAAGATTGATCAGATGTACTGATAATATTGACACACACTTCACATATGTTCATGAATAAATGGCATCATGGGGTTTTTCCCCAAAACTGAAACATCTTCAGGCTAAAACAGAAACATGTTTCTGCAGTGTCAGAGGTTACACTAAAAAAGTATGTGGACACATACCTTTGTTTATCTTTGTGTACTTATGGTGTAATGTTTGTGTGTCCTCATACTTTTGGACATGTAGTTTATGTTGATTGACAATAAACAGTTAAACATTGTTAATTTAATAAACAGCACAATACCCCATTTTGTGACACTCTGAATATCATCAGGTGGTGACTCACAACTAGATGAAGTTATGAGCTCAGGCTCTGACTATTTTTATATTGTAACTCGTGAGAAAAAGACAAGAAATAGATAACAAAACAAATACAAGCTTTAGATCTAAGTGACCAAGTAAAAAGTTTTGATGTTGCATTTTAATTCATTTCCTAAATCTAATTTGAAAAGCATAACCATCATCTCCAGTAAATGCCACACACAAAACATTCCCAGCTGTAATTAACTTTGGCTTAATCAAGCTATTACCCAAATTTATAGTGGTCTGTGAATCCCTGTAATCACCATAAACATGGCTTGTTTAATTCCTTCCTATGGTCAGTGACTAACTAATGACATAAAGCAAAAGAAAAATTCATGAAAGCATACACACAGCACACAACAACATTGGCCATAAGAATACCATATACAAAAACTAAGCAGACAAACAACACATTCAAATTGAGCCTGTAAGGTTGCTCAGTGCAAGCCGTTTGTCTCTGAAATAAGACTTAAATAAGCCAGAGTTTAGCCTCTTCAAAGTCTTGAAGACGTGAAGATTTGTCTGTGATATGCAGAACTTTCTTTTTCTCCCTCTGTTCCTAAATAGCCCCCAGCTGGCTCTGTGGCCTACTGATTAGTTTACTGACCACAGTGATGACCCTCACCTCCCTGCTCCTGTATTTACATCCACTATGCAGTGATACTGTGTGACAGAACACTTTTAATGAGATACTTTATTACTAAGTAATAAACTTGCTAGCTTATTCAAAGCTGTGAAGTCATTTAAGGAGATTGATACAGTATGCTGCATGCATTTTAAAATATCTGTGGCTTGTTCAATGATTATGTTTCACATAAACACAGTCACAAAGGAACAGAGTTTGTTATCTAGTTTTCCAAATATTTTGATGGGTCTAAGAGAGCAGCCAGCAACAGTCAGATCATCTGCATATTTGCATAAAACATGGTTTTTGCCTTGAGTCATAATAGCAGTAGATGGACGAGGGCATGAAATAAGTCTGCAGAGCTTCTGTGCTAATTATGAGTTTCTCAGACACACACTGTCTTGTGCAGAGCTTCTGTTTTATCAGAATTTAGCATAGAAACTGTTTTATCACCTTGATACTTCATGACTTTTCCTCATTTTGTGAGCTTATGATTTTGAACTGTTGACATGTTCCATTGGTCCATTTTAGAATATGATAACATACCTTTGCTTGAGATTTCAGAGAACTAACCTCAGCTGTAAAACATGGATTTTGCTCAGTAGATGGACCAAATATGTATTTTTTTGGAATTTAGTTTATAGGAAGAACTGACTCCCAGCATCAGTAATGTCACCATGTAAGTGATAGCTATGTACATTTGTATGTAATAATGCATCACCCATATAACATGAACCATTTCCTTATTTGGATTGTCAGTTCAATATTTTCTTTACATATTGGATTTTAAAAAGGTCAGAAGAAAAGAAGATATAACAGGTTTATTTTGCATATATTAGCCTATTTTTATAATTTTACACATGTGCTCTGTGGGACTCCAAAGGAAGGGGCCTAAAGCAGAATGGACCACCTGTTTAGATTCACATACTTTACATGATTTTTATTTTAAATTCACCTTGTGTGTCTGATTATGCCAACAAGGTATGCACACTTTTCCCCCATGCTTTCATGATTTCTAACGCAGTGCAAGAAGACGCACGTCATATTTTATAAGCTGCTATCTTCTCTACAGCAAACCTGTTTTTGCTTTCGATGATGTCAAAAGAAAGACTGATTACCGCTCATGTTTTGACCCGCAGGGCTTTTCTGAACTTCATTAGTTTTCCAGTCCCTTATAACCAGCCAACAGACGGTGAGCGCGTCTGTACGCTCCATTCACCGATAGGCCCATTTTGGTCACATGCGCTCTTCCTTATTCCTCTGAGGACCTGCTTTATAGCCTTCAGCCCCCATACAGTGAGCGATCACACAGAAATCACAGAATAACTGCTCGTGTTGGATTGCTTTGTCTTATTGTTGTTTTCAGCTGTGAAAAGAAACCATAGGGATTTCAGTGTTTTTCTGGCGCTGCTGCTTATTTTCACTGACGTTTCAACTGGTGTGTGGATGCTGACACGATGCTGTCAGGATTTTGGACAGAGACAGGGTGATCTGCTTTCATTTCAGTGTGATTTTCTTCCCACTCAGAGCCCGGCTGATGGATGCAACAGCCTCAGCGAAGTGAATAATTTTACAGCTCAAGTGCGTTCTTGCTTTAAACTTTTTATGTTTTTAAATTTCCCTGAAGATGAATGAATGGAAAGGATCAAGAGAGCGTGGTTTTCAATGAGGCCACCTTATTTTTCATTTTCCAAAACGCAGCGCTTTCATGGACACTCCAACGCTGAGCTGTGCTTTGGATGAAGTGTGTTTGTTGTGATGCGTCTCCCCTCCATTTCCACTGAAACCAATTTGGATTTTCCCTTTTGGATCTGTGCGTTTCCAGGATGGCTCGCTTCGCAGAAGATCTACCCACCCGCTATGGAGGAGGCGCAGGCGGCGGAGGGAGAGGCGGACCGGGCGCCGGGAGAGGGGGAGCCCGGGGTGGCGGCGCTCCGGGTGGCCAGCGGGTGTACAAGCAGTCGATGGCCCAGAGAGCCCGGACAATGGCCATTTACAACCCGAACCCTGTCAAACAAAACTGCTTCACTGTCAACCGCTCCCTCTTCATCTTTCGCGAGGACAATGTCATCAGGAAGTACGCAAAGCGAATAACCGAGTGGCCATATCCTTCCTGACCAGTAGCACCGCGCACAGAGCAGGTGCATCTGGAGCCTGTAAACCTGTCTGTCCTTGCTTGACAACCACACACACCACAGGCCTGTGTGTTAAGCTGTTAAGTTTTAGGTGCTGGTATGGATTATATTCAGTGCTTTCAGTTTAGGCTGTGCTGTGCTGTTGAATGACAGTTATATTTCGCCTGTGGAGTAGCCACCACATTGCCCGTTTTTATTCATCTCCGCGCAACCCTGACTGCACCTGTCGCTCCGCTTCTTATCTCTGTTTAACACGACACGAAGATGTTTTCTCAAAAGGTCTGGACCGTGAAAAGACTTCACATCCGCCCATTGTGTTGCCTTTTCTTTTATTCCAGCTCAATATAGAATAGAGCGTGTAGGCGTCCACATCGACTGATAAGTTGTTTTGTCTAAATGTCAGCTGTAAACTGTCTGCCGAGCATGCACAGAGATCCCAGCGTTAGTTAATAACGATCAAACATCGTTATTGATTGACGCAACTAGAAGTCAATAAAAAAAGCTGCGTGCGTAAAAGGGCAGTGCTCAGTCACTGATGTGGCTGCTTACACTGACTGCGCTCCTTTCCTCTCATGTTCTCCAACCATATAAACCTTAAGAAAAAGCGCAGCTTCTATTTATTTTGGTGGAAAAGGAGACCGCTGGTTCGGGGTTACAGCACCGCCTCTTCATCTTTAGGAGACCTCTCCATGGTGCTGAAGTCGCCCACGCTCATCTCTCCATGCCACTTTTTTATTGCTGCAAAAAAAAAAAAAAAAAGAAAAAAGAAAGAAAGAAAGAAAGAAAAAGCTCACTCGAATGAGTCAAGTCATGGTCACCCTCCAAATCTTCATATTTTCTCTCTTGAAATAAGTGAACCATTCTGCCAGGGTGACATTATTTAGTGTGTTTCTGAGGAGTTTTCTCTTATTTCAAGATGGAAAAAGTGAGACTAAATCCACAATAGTTGCTCATGAAGACAGTGACATTTAATATAAGGAAAGCCTTGAAGCCTGTGATTTGTCCTGAAAACAAGTTAAATAATCCCAGGAATCCCAGTTTCTGAGGGCAAAAACAAACCAACAAACAAACAAATTTAAGACTGGTTTGGAGATTAAAATAGACAATGCTTCTGCTCACACAGTTCTATAAAAGCCCAATGGATTATCTAAAAATCCACTCAGTGCTGCTGCAGCAATGTGTTTTCACAATGAAATGGCAAAGGCCTTTATTCCATTTATGTAGTTTAAGTCTTCAAACATGATTTGGATTGAAAAGAAGTGAAGGGGAAGTTGTAAGAATGTCTTCTCGTTTTTAGAAGAAAAAAAAAACAAGATTACATGAATATCTTTTTGCAGTGAAATGCAAATGGCTGGAGAGCCAGAGCTTTTGTGACAAACACAAGAAGACAGCTTCTGCTGCTCTGTAGTCTGTGGATGACAGTGAGAACATTTGCTGTAGTGGAATAATAATGGTTATCAATTTATCCGTGCCCTCAATGAGCAGATATGAGTTGAACTTCCGGCTCCACAGGACCAGAAGAGAAACCTATAGGAAACTGAAGAGTTAAATTCACTGCCAAGAAAACACTATTCTGGTTGCATAATCAGGGTAGTCGGGTGTCTTATAGAACATAATTCTACATCTTGGCTTTAATGGTCACAAGCTCACTATTCCCTTGCGATTCATAGGTCCTCAATAGGCCCTGACCTGCGGGCAATGACCCAGTGAAAATGGATTGCAAAATGAGTCAACCATTGAAAATGGTTGGAAATGGTCAACCATCTGGAAGGATCATGAGCGCATGTATAGAAGGCTTTCTTTCTAGAAAGCCTTCAACCAGAGCATGATGGAAGGTTTATGCTTTAGTGAACGAATATGTCCAAATGTATGTGGCATTTTCACACTATAATGTGGGATGATTTGCTTTTCTGTACAATTGAATGTTGTCTGGTATTGGACCCTTATTTTATGAAACTAAAATGTGTCATCATCAAGGGTGGGTAGCATATCTTTAAACACTCCATGAGAAAATATAAATTATGATTCTGATGTGAAATGGAATGAATGCAACTTCACTTTCAGCTGCTCCTTAACCCTCACACTCCATTTGAGTACATGATCCTTGCTACAATTATTGCCAACTGCATCGTCTTGGCCCTGGAGCAGCACCTACCGGCCGACGACAAGACGCCCATGTCAGAACGTCTGGTAAGTGCTTGAACATTCCTGCCTCTCATGTCACTTCCTTTTAGACAAAGAACTTGGACATATGGAGAGAAATCAAGTCCCTGCTTTGATTTCCTAAACTTTATCAGTAGTGCCTGGGTCCCAGAGTTACATGGAATTCACTTGCAACAGCTTAATTGCAGCGCCACCTTTCACTCATCAGGCTGTGGGGCACCCTGTGTGTTTGTCCCTGTCCCCTGTAGCTCCTATCTTGTAAGTCAGCAGAGCCTCTCAGTGAGCTAGTGTTGATCCCCTGCTCTGACTCCCTGTTCCCACAGCTGCTCACATATGCGCTCAGTTTAAACCAACATTTGAACTCTGGCAGTCACGTTGCACAGCTAACTGTTCTCAGAGAGAAACCAGAGAGACCGCTGCACAGGGAGGTCAAGTGACATATCCCTGCCTGTGTACCAGGGAAACACACAAAACAAAACTGAATAGCATGTTGCTTCATTATTCAACACTTTGCTGTTCATGTTCTTGAGGGTGTTGTAGTTGTCTTAAAATAGAGAGCCAGAGAGTATTACAAAGAGCAACAGCTTGATGTGGAAAAAGTCAATGAATTCTTTTCATATTCAACCACCTGCTCCTGTTTATAATTATCTCAGTGGCTGTAATGCAAATTCAGCAGTGAAGATGTTACAACTAGGGAAACAAAAAGGTAGCATTCAGCATCTGAGAAAGTGATTAGAGTGGCTACACAAAGCAGAATACAAGCATCCTCTCCCAGCCTCCTCCACCTCGAGGATGTAACACAACAAGAAGCCTTTTAATTAGAACAAGGGATCAGCTATTATTTATGAAGCTCTGTCAACAGAGTAGGAGGCATGCTGTAAGTGGAGGCGATGATAGAAGCTATTCACTAAGAGTATTTTAGATCCATTGTAGGTCTTTAGCACCATGGTCCTTGGGGATTTTCCCAGCCGTCTTTAGCAAGTGTATTTATTAGTCAGGAATATTTTAGATATATGTGTAATAGATGTTAACACGCTACTCGCACAGACATGAATCCAGGCATCCCTCCAGCCCTGTCATTACATAAGACATTCAATTGTTTTGTCTGTGAATCTTGTCTTTTTACAGCATACCAAAATGAATATACTACATGTCACACTGAATGCCTGTCATTGTTGTTGAAATGTTGCAGGCTCATACAGTACAGCTTCTCTCATTGGCCAGGGGCCGCATAGCTGCTTCTCAACAACAACAAAGTGTCATTTTTTTACCAGCACAGCCTTCATGCTTGATACAGTAACTCTCATCCAACATATCTAATATCACTGTGTTCACTGTAGTCAGCCTGTGCTATAGAAAAGGTCACATTTCTTATAGTGCTCAGGCCTGTCACACTGCTTTTATGTGATTATTTATGTTGGAGGCTGGGTGATGCTGGGGGTTGGGGACACTGACTGTCAAGTTGTAGTATGCTGGGAGCGAGAGAGAAAAATCGAGGGGGAGAGGTTAGTGTAGGCATGAGATATCCTCGGCTCATGCCCTGCACATTGCCCCAGGCTCTTGTAGATATTAATGGAGGCAAAAGAAAAAGTGTCGTGTCATACAAACATGATCCAGCTGGCTTAGTTAAAGCAAGGCCCAGGGTTAACTTACCCACGCAGTGCAAGTCATCAAACTGAGACACTTTTAGAGAATAATGTAGTGTCTAAATCAATCATGTCCAGTCATGTGCATATGCCATGTGTCAAAGTGCCCTTTCAAACAGGAATGTCTTAGTCCTTTGGGTATAATATTGTACTTTTTATTTGCCCTGTTACACTTGAGCCACCCAAGTGCCTTTCTGGTTGGTCAAAATGTTTGTTTCATCTATACATTCTTCTGGTTGGCTCAACTGCTATCATCTTTGCTTCTGTGGTTGGACCAGGAGGACTCCAAAGTGCCCTTGTGGTCACTCTAACTGCCCATCAATTACATGCTTCATTTCTGTCACAATAAACACTAAAATTGCATTTGAGCATCCCAAGTACCTTCTGCTTGGCCTAAGTACCCCTTTGGTTGCTCCAGATACCCCTTTGGTCAGCCCCTACGCCCCTTGGCCCATTTCCAAGCTTTATTTCTGCCCAAATGTCACACCAGAAGGGTAATTGATCATTATCCTTGGAGGCCTCTCTAGTGGGCAAGGCATTCTGGTCAGTTCCAAGACACTGCCCTTATGTTATGCATTTGCCCAAATACCCTTATGCTTAGCCCAAGTACCAAAGTTGTATTCCTTTGACACAGTTACTATTTGGCCCAAATGTCTTTCTGAGCACTAGCCAAGCACTGTTCTGGTTGACTCAAATAGCCCTCTATTTGGCTTAGTTCAGCCAAAGAACCCGTCTACTCTTTCAAAGTGCCTTTTTCCAGTCATGGAATATTTTTATTTTCCACATGTAATTGATTTACCAATGCCATTAAGATCATGCTGTGTGTGAATATTTGTTTTCATAGTATTTACACTCTTTTCATCCAAAGAAGAGGGCTCCACTTCCTGCACTGCAGTTAATGCCAGTGCAAGAAGTGAAAGGACCCATCTTTCTTTCTCTCTTTTACTTTACCCCCCCTCTTTCACTTAATGCTTCATTAACCACTCTCTTACCTTGAACAAAAAGATCTTACTCTGTCACTCTCATCCTCTCTCTGATTCTCTCTGTCTTTCTGTAGGACGACACAGAGCCCTACTTTATTGGAATATTCTGTTTCGAGGCTGCCATTAAGATCATCGCCCTGGGCTTTGCATTTCACAAAGGCTCCTACCTCCGCAACGGCTGGAATGTAATGGACTTCGTGGTCGTCCTCACAGGGTGAGTCCCTCGCCCGCTGGGTGTCAGCTGGAGATGGAAATCATAAGTAAGAGAGTGGTTTCTTTTGTGTGTATCTGTGAGCGCCTTGAGAGACGGTGTAGTGGAGTCACCTTCTTCCAGTTAGAGCATCTGCCTACAAGCATCTATAACTTATTCAACAAGTAGCACAAGTCCGAAAAAGATGTGAAAAGAATCACATTTGTTGCTTAGGTCTTTCAATTTCTGTCCTTGAGCAACACATGGACACCATATGCACTTACTTTGTGGCTTTCAACTTTGTATCAGCAGTTTGGGGAAGGCCCTTTGCTGTTCAACAGAATATGTCCCCGTGCACAAAGCCTGGTCCATAAAGAAATGGTTTCCTAGTTTGATGTGGTAGAACTTGACTTAGTTTTGGAATGTTTGGGTGTCCACATGCTTTTGGCTATACAGTTTAAGGCATGCATGCAGTTCATGATAAGTTACAATTCCCAAACTTTTGCCTCAACAACCAAACCAAAATACCCTCTACTTCTCTACTTGAAATCCTTATCATCTGAATGTCAGCATGGCAAAGTTCATAAATACATGTTTTTTTATTTGATATGTGTTTCAGAAATAAGTACATATTAACAGTGCAAGTTAATAGCTAAGCGGATCACAGATTTCAGCAACAGATGCCTTTATAGTTGAAAATTGTATATTTTTCTTTCTCATTTTGAGCAGCTCTTAGTGGGGCTTGGACAAGAGTGGCTGCCTGGCAGGGAAGCTGTCAGACTCTGGGGCTTTGACATGTAATGGGCTGTGTTTCTTATTATCAGAAAGGAGTCAATGGCAGAGCAATGGTCAGGTCAATAGTTCTAAGTAATTACTGCTGGGATTTCAACTTAGGCAGCACTGAAGCTTTGTTTGGAAAGTGGTATGGTGCTGCTCCTTATCTGCTTTTAACCATTGATGGCAATCAGAAAGTTGTCAGCATATAATTGGAAGAGGAAAGATAACAATATGTATAATCTGGTATGTTTGTGGTATGCTGTTTTTCTCCTAATGCATTTTCATGTGCACACTTTCACATGTTTCATTTTAAGTCATGCAAACCTTCAGTCATATTGTATATAAATATATATTCCTGGCTGGAATCAAACAGGTGACTGCATGTGGCATATGCTGTGACCGCTGGGCTACCAAGGAGCTCTTTTTTTCAGTTTCCTTATCCTTCCTCAAACCATGTCCTGTGGCTCTGCTTTTATCCTTAACACACAATCTGACACATCAATTGTGGTTGGAAATTATCAAACAATTGCAAAATGTTCATCTGCTTAAGTGCCCTTTTAACTATAATATAACCACAACATGTACCTGTCCAAATGGAACACATCAATTTTTTTGAAGCATGATACAACCAGGAAGGCACTTGAGGCATCATGTTTGTTTTTTTACCATATGGGCACCTGAGCAGCATGGCACCCTTTTGTCTCCAGATGCATCTTGGTGGCACACTTATATCTGTCCCTAGAAACACATTTTTTCTATTTTGCGGACACTGAATTGCTTTGTAGTTTAGCAACTTACAGTGTATATTGTTCCCACTTGCTTCTTAGAGGCTGTTCACACCTCTGAATGCAGGATAACAGTTCAAAGAGGGGCCACCAAGCGTCATCAGTACAGATAATGTTGATCAACTCCCATATCTGTAGGCCAATGATCTAAAAGTAGTCCATTAATCCACTCGTAAAATTTCCATGTATCATTCTTCATACATGTTAGAAATAGTCCAGTTTCATCCGGGTTGCATGATGCTTATAAACATATGAGTAGAGAGATATTGTACTGTCTTTGTGCTGTATGTGGTCCAGATCAGGTTTGTGCTGAAAACAATGGCTATTTCAGAAAGGGTAGGGTAAAAAGGGATAAATTGCAAAATTGTCCTCAGATTCTTTTGCAAGTAACAACAGAATTTGAAATGTCACTTTATGCATTTTAAGCTCTTCTGTTTCAAGCCGCAGCCAGCACATTAACGTTTGAGAGATGCCTTTTCTTTTTCGTTCACACTACACATAAGTGGGAAGATCGTGTTTGGAGCTGTGATTGGATTTAATGTTCCTCTGTAATACCTACACAGTGAAAGCATTCATGTGTGTTGGAAGGAGGTGTTCTTTAAACGTTAGGCTGAGATCACACAGAGGCTCGTTGCTTGGAGCGAAACACTTGAATTCCACTATTTTCATGTAGAAAAACACCAGCTGCCTTTAGTGCCAAATGATACACCTTGCACATCAATTGCAAAACAGCAGTGGTGCTTAGCATTTCGCTTTGCCTTCTGGTTGCTTCATTAGTTATTGAGAAGTTCTGATTAATCAAGTTATTTAAATATGGCATTGTCAGAAAATCAGATTGTCTAGGCAGATAATCAGTTCAAGTAGTATGTCAATATTTTATTGTTTACATGGTGCCATGTATCTCAAATCAGTCTCAAAAACTCTTCTCTTTAAAGACTAAAGCTAGAGAAATAGCTCTTCAGTTTTGGGTACCCATTGCTGACACAGCTGGATACAAATTAACCATTATGTTGTGTATGTGTGTGTCTCCGTTTGGTTGCCAAGCAACCACAGTGGATAATGTGCCTCGGCGTAATCGTGGGTTTGTGTGTGTGTGTGTGTGTGCGTGTGTGTGTGTGTGTGTGTGTGTCAGTCACACTGTTTGCTTTGTGCTTGACATGCTCCTGCGGGATCAGGGGGCCGAAGGTGTCCGTACCGAGTCCACATCAATTTGAAATTAATCAGATAACCTCTGGATGTGGCTTGCCTCATTGGATCACAATATAAGCAAAATCTGATTCTTGGAGAAATTGTTCTGATGGAAAATGATAAAAGATAGAAAAAACATTTCAAGATATCCTCAGATGTTCAACCTCCCTAAGTGAAGTTAAGAGGATTAAATAGACTTTACTGCACACCTGGGTGTTAAAATCTGCTTCTTCTTTGTCCCTTGTAGTCCACAGAGGGAATAAACAGCCTGCTGGCAAGAATTAGTGATCCTAATTAGAGTTAAGTATGGTATAAGTGATGAAATGATTACTTATTTTGAGTAGCAAGAGAAAAAGAAATCACTAAGCAAGAAACTCAAAGATGAACATTGGAGACTGTTACTGTTAGACGCTATCGATCAATGCATGAATGATTGATTAAAAAATTATTTTTAAAGTGCTGGGTAATCAATCAAAAGTGACGGGTGAGGGTTTTTATCGATCTTACTGGTCAGAAATCTAATTTAACATTCGCTCTGAGAAGATGTAATTGTGGCTCTGCTGTGAGGGGAATTAAATAATCCTGCTTTGTTTGGAATTAAAACATATTTAGTTCTGCTCTATTAATCATCTTAAAATTACATAAGTCAATAATGATTCTTGTGCTTTTTCCAATTTGTTAAGAATCAGCATTAGTTTTGCCTTTTGTATAATTCCACTTCTTAGTTCTTAGGATGATTCTATCAATATAGCCACCCCAATCCTAATGAAAGGATTTAAATGATAGTGTAGCTGGAGGCAGTGGCAGACCTTTAATCTGTCCTGATCAGGCATTAGGAGCCCCTAATAAGAGAATAAATCTGCCCGGGATGCCGAAGGCCTAATCAATAGAGTGCTGAGCTGGCCAGCCAAGGAACACTGAACCCTGATGAGGAGTCAGACACGGCCAATCACACGCTGAGCACCACAGCATCTGTGACAGGAAGAGAAAGTGGGGGTAGACTGCTCTACTCAGAAAACCATTATCTTTTCCGGACAACATTTGCCAGTATGAAGCATCGTGTTCACAGGAACTGGGGAATCATGACTCAGTGGCTGAAAATATAAATTTGAAAAAATCCAAGAAGTAGGGGATTAAATGACACTCAGTCAGTAAGAATCCTTTTATTATTATTATTTGCATTCTTTAAACAGCAGGTTTTTCCTCCTTTTAGAGCAGAAACTGTGAGAATTCATCTGGGTGAAATAAGTTTTAACGCCACAAAGAGTGCAGAAAAAGGAAATGTAGTCATTATTCTGAACAGTGATGTATGATTTCTACTATGACCGTGTATAGCAATCAGATCTGTCAGTTATTATTTAAGTTTCTGGAGGAACTTTTTGAAGTCCGACCAAAACAAAACAAAACAAACAAACAAACAAACAAAACAGCTGACCTGGGTATCTCATCTTGGGACTGGAGACTACAGAAACAGGAAGCTTATGTCACAGTCTGAGGAGTTCAGAAAAGATGGGGTTTCTTTTTTTTAAAGATTTTTTTTTGGCTTTTTATTTTTTTTTGATAGAGACAGCTGAGGAGTGACAGGAATGTGCGGAGAGAGAGATGGGGAATGACATGCAGAAAAGGGCCGCAGGTCGGATTCGAACCCCGGGCTTCTGCATCAAGGATTCATACATGGGGCGGATGCTCTACCAACTGAGCAAATGGACACCCCGAAAAAAAGTCACTAATGTTCAACTAAAGGCAAGGACTAATGAAGACACTCATGTTGAATGGGTCTTGACTCCTAATCTTATGAAAGTGCAAAACGCAAAGAAAACAAGTGACCCGGTGACAGCGTTTCAGTCCTCAGATGTTCATCACGCAAAGTTCATGTAGATAAAACTTTCCTGAAGACGACTGAAACATTGCCGGTAAAGTGAAGACAAGTGATGGACAGTGTGCGGGATTCTTTGTTTTCTGAGCTAAATCTGTGTAATACTCTTTTAATAGACATATCAACATTTGAAACACTGCACTAATTGGCTGTTAGGAAGCTTCTCACTTGTGTAGGAGTAACAATTTGTTTTTATTTGCTTTATTTGTTCAATTATTTAATAGGGACCGTGCAGATAACACTGTTACATAAGACAAAGCAGCAGAGGTAATTTTTATAAGGTGACTAGCTGAAACTAATTTGTGCCCATAGTTAGACTTTTAAATTCAGGATGAAACAACTAAACAAACAAATGGATACAAAATAAAACTAAATTAAATAGACACCACACACTGTGTGCATTTGGATCCATTGAAAACTCGTCTTTTCTCGTCTCTGTTAGTTCACTGATTTTTACTGAAAAAGATGACCAACCAAAAGTTTGATTTGTGTCTTGGAACCCTATAGTTATTGCTGGCCTGCTTGTGATGATACTTTATGATTAACTGAGACATTCCTCCTGCAGCAAGGCCATTTATACACTTAAATATAGCTCTTACAAATGACGACATTTAGAGATTCTCAGTCATTCGAGTGAGATTTCTTGAAGTCAAAAGCAACCAGATAACTGAAAAAAACAGCTCACATTAACATTAAGCGCAGTACAACATTGACGTGTTTAATTTGTATTTTGAATGAATATGTTCCTATTAACTTAATATGGACACCATATATATTTATTTATTATATTGTCAGTGTCTGTCAGCAACATCTGCCTGATTCAGTGGTCCTCCGTTTAACCTTTCCTGCCTCTTGGCCTTTGATAGCCAGCCGTTGCTGTTATTGACCAAAGCCTCAAATGGCCTTTTACTGCCTGTGCAAACTCTATGGCAACCGCAATCTAAGGCTCCTGGGTGAAGTCACTGAGAACAATAATCCCACTGTCATCTCCAGGGAAACAGAAGCCAGGCCAGTTGTTTTTATTTATGTATCTGTATGTTTGATTTACGAGTCCCAGCCGTAAGTGGTCAGGCCGAGGATCGGCGCTTGTGTTGACTTCAAAGTTGTGATTTCCTTTCATGTGCCTCTCAGGCAACAGGCCTCAACACAATAGGAGGCTTCAAAGTATAGTTGCAGAGACTACAGAGAGGTTGGGCCACTTTAGTTTCTGCTTGCACCCGGCAGTATAAATGTTCCCTTTGAACGTCTGCCAGAATGCTCCTGTCTGATCGTGTAGGTCTGATAGTCATGGCCTTGCTGAAGTTACAGGTGTGCTTGATGTGTGCTCTACATTACTGAAGCTGAAGGATGAGGTCACGGCCGAGGTTAAACAGCATTTTATCATTTGGTTTTACTGTTGAATCCACTTATAAAAGATGATTTAAAAAAAAAAATCCCATATCAAATTTATTTATGTCTATCTTTGACATTTCATACAGATATTCATGCTCCCTAAAAAATGGTGGTCCCCTGACCTTTCTTCTAGTGCCACCAGCAGGTTGAACTTTTCACTTATCCTATAAAATATCTCAACATCTACTGATGGATTGGCACAACATTAGACACACATGGATGTATTAATTAAAAGTGCAGCCCCAGAGAGCTACTAGCATGGCTGTAGACTCATGTTTCAATGTTTGGTGATGTTCATTCACTCACATACGCTGTTTAATTTTTACTTTACTTACGGTGGATAAACATTTAAAGCCAGGAACTGCCATTCTTTTTTGTGAATACCATCTCACAAATGTTCCATTTTGCAACATTTTTTAATCAGCTTTTGTGAAGTGTACCCACACTCTGGAACATTAAAAACACACCCGTGTTCAGGCAGTCGAGTAAACATCTAGACACACTTGTTTTATGTCACAAGTTTCAGACATACAAGAGATGACAAAGGTGTTTATTTCTGCTATTTAGAATAGAAATATTTGTACATTGGTCTTTTTGCTAATAAAAAAGTGACTACAAAACAAATTGTTTAACTCAGAACTTGAAGGATAATTCCGCTTTATTATAAATTGAGTTTTTGAATTTTTGTACATTATTTCTATTGGTGATAATAATATTGTATTACCAAGTTAATTGCTGAGACCTCAGTGTGCTAAAACACCGGCCTTTTCTCAATGTTGTCATTTTTGGCTGTACTTGGCTATAACTGACCAGTTGAGGAGCAAACAGTGCTTATTCACTTACTCACCCAGATTTGTCCAGCTACTATTTATAGATTTTTAAGGGCGTCGTGATGCTCTCCGTGATGGTATCAATCTGTAAACATTTCACTAATTGTTCACTTGCTCCTCACTTCACTTTTAATCCAGAGGGTTGTCTTCTCAGGTGATCATGGAGCTTCCCTTTCACTGGTGATATTGATCCTTTTCTCAGTAGCTGCTTTAATGACAGATGTGGTCAGTGACCTGACAGCTGTGAGGTTGTGTTGTTTTTTTTTGGATGTGTGTGTGTGTGTGTGGTGGTTTTGTTCTCGGTGCAGGCTGTTCTGCTTTGTGTCTTCTAGGGATCCCTTCAGTGAGTGAACACTGTGTACTCTGTGAGGCCCGGCTCAGTGCTGCTGATGCTGATGCCATGTTGTTCACGTCATAGCAGACGGATACCAGCTCTGCTCTGTCTGTCGGCAGCAACACAAGATCTCTGAGCTACGGGCGGGAACACAGTCAGCTTCTTCTCTTCCCACTCACGCTCACACAGGGATGTGGTCAGGAATACAAAACTGAATTAGAGCGGCAAACCAATGAGCCTTTATAATGTTGATTCAACGTTTGTCATTTATTGGATTATTCCATTTTTGTCACCTTTTGCAGAAGATGACGTTCCTAAATAGTGAACTCCAATTGGCTCTGTTGTTTTTTTCAGCACAACACCACACCTAATTTGTTCATATTGTGTTTGACTGGTGGAACAGAGAAGGTGATCAATGAGACAAAGTTAGAAAATTAATTCAAATAGATTATTATTATCACTTATTTTACGCAACAAAGGATTGTTGTCCTTCATTGTGCCTTAAATCAGATGCCACCAGATCGCTAAGGCTTATTGACAATTCTATATTTTTTTTACGTGGATATGACATTTGTCACTTTAGCACTAGCATGTTTGTATATGACTAATCACAGTTCACGCCAACCAGCAGGCAAGCCCCAGTTCATGGATATTTATGAGAAGAGAAATACAGTGAGTCAAGGTGACTCAGTCTACTGTGGAAGTAACAAATCCAGCTTGCATCTGTCCCTTTGCCATCATGCCTATCTATTTACGCCTGTTGACTAGAATGGCTGCTAGCTAGATGGTTTCACATGCAGTAGCTATAAACCAATTATCATGATGATATGTATTTGGCAGGTTCTTGGCGAGACACACAGCCCCTGGTAGAAAGGCATGGCTCGTAATAGAAGCTTTAAAGAATAATGTGACTTCATTTGACTGAGAGGGAAGTTGGCAAGCACACAGAGACACACTATAGCACACATTAATCACAAAACTGTTGGACTAACTGATGTGCGCATACATGATGGTGGAAGTCAAATACACACAAACACTCATATGTGTCTAGATGCATGAAAAAACACTATCAAAACCATTGGACGATATATTACTGAAATATGGAGTCAAAACAGTTTTTTCACCAGTTTTCAGTCCAGGATTCTTTGGGCGGTCCTAAAGGGTGGCTCGATGACACGCTGAGGCCACCCTGAGCATACCCCTGCATCCCTAGCAGAGAGATAGACATTAATTCATCTCACTCAGTGTTTTTAAAGTTAGTCATGTCATTTTCTGAACTCATCTGACACGTTTCACTCGCTTCAAAATTGCTGCTTGAATGCTCCCACGAGTGGGCGTGGCTTCAGTGCATTCAGCAGGCACACCCCCACAGTCCTGGAGCTGAGAGTACTGCTCATTTTTACCTGATTTTGACACCTAATTTCATAAACTTGTCGATACTTTTATTCATTCAAATTTGGCTGGGCTGTTAACAACACTGTCTTCTTCGGTCTGACAAACGCAGAACATACATTTATTCTTACTTTACTAGGACGATGAACCTGGCAAACATTGTACAGTACCTGTGTAACATCAGCGTGTTAGCATTGTCATTGTAACCACCATAGTTATCATTTGGCTCAAAGCACAGCTGTGTCTGAGTACAGCGTCACAGAGCTGTTGGAATGGCTGTAGACTCTAAGGGGCTCATTTGCGGTGCCACAACCAGCGCAAGCAGCACTTAGACCATTTGCTTTCCTGTCTGTGTGTTATTTTGGTGCTCGGTGCAGAGTGCGCAGTGCACAGGTGGGAGGAGAGGTGCAAACAGATGGTGGGAGGTTCATTTAAATGCGGCAGTGCAAAGCAAGTTGGTATTTGGGTGTAAATGTAAATTGTGTCTAAGACTTTGCTCTGGAATTGGATATCTGAGAACCATGTTGGACAGTCTGAGTTTGTCAACAAAAGCAAATAAATAAATAAATAAATACCTGGAACAAATGCACAGCAATAACACAATAATACTTAAAACATAAATAAACTAATTGTATTAAACACTTACCACAGGATGTGTTAAATTGGCATTAAAAAACAACTTAACCTAATGTGGTGAAAGCAGTGTTGTCAGTCTGCATTTATCTCTAAATCAATTAGAGTGCTTCTTTCCCGCAGCTCTTTTATTCTGTATGCAAAACTTCTCCTTCAGTGCATTAAAGCAACATTGCGTAGAAATTGGCAATTTAGCAGCCACAGTTTCAGAGAAAAATACCACTGTGGTAAATACGGACAGTTGTGCATGTGTATTTGTTATGATTATACTACTTATGATAAAAAAAGCAAAACATCAAGCAACTGCAACACAAGACATAGCAGCCAGGTGATATTGCTTACTAGTCCAACAGCAAGAAGCCCAGCTCAGCGTCTGTCTTTCAGCCATTTATTTCACAAAGCACTTCCCAAAAACTAAAAGTCAGTCCCAGATTTACTCTTGTCCGGCGACCTCTTGTTCGGTCACTCCATCTCACGCTTTCTCTTCTTAGCTTCCTCTGTCAATGTGCTCTTCACCTCTGCTATTGTCTCTCCCAGTGCTCTGAGCTCAAAGTCCAGGCTGCCTGGCTAACAAACTGAGCTAACATTAGCTAACAGCAGCTACAGTTAGTAGCAGTTTACTTTACTGTCCATCAGGAAACTCTGTAAATCACAAAGAGTTGAGGTGGAGCCGCCAGAGGACATTAGAGGGGAATCAGAAAAGATTTTCTTCCTAAAATATGATCAGTTATATGATCAGTTTCAACAAAATCATAGATAGACATAGATCGATGGTGTGCCACAAAGCATTACTTATATTCTCATGAGAGGTCATACATGGACACTATTTACCTGAATATACATCAGTGTAGCAATAAAATGATTTAAAGTCTGTAATTTTATGGTTGAGAAGTTACACAATGTCCCCACAATGTTGATTTAAATATATGATGGGACGATTTATAATGTGAAATACAGTAGATGTTTTATGACTGGAATGAAAATCTAATTAACATTTAAAAACCCACACTGTCTGTCTCTGACCGCAGACTTGTGGTGCTGTGCATTCACATCATGCTGCTCCGCACCGTCCAGACAATCTGATTTCCTGGATGCATGTACATCTTCATTTGTTGAGCTGTTGTCAACATGCACCACTGTGATTGGCTCAGCTGTTTCAATGTAATGAGATCAGTGGCTGGCTGAGAGTGTAATTATTAATCACCACACCCTCTGATCTGTATTCACGTTCATGCAACCTGTTTGTACTTTGCAAAATTACATATCATAAATAGTTAAGATGTGTCCAACGAGCCAAACCATGCCGGGCTTTCAACATCTTCCTGGTTAGAGCCCCTCCAGCAGGCAGAGGGTCAGCTTTCAACCTGCAGGCTGGGTTAGCGAGGTGCACAGAGCTCACAGTTAACAACAGAGACCTTTGAATCGTCGAGCCTGCAGTCAGCAGCACCGTAGAGAATGTCAGCGTTTATCATGTTGAATGTGTTGATTCTCAGAATGACACACCAGCCTGCAGGATGTTTACATGACTGTCACCTGTGACACAGGCCTAGACACAACTCACTCTCAGATCTTGAATATTTCTTAAGTTCAACATCACTCGCTGGAGAAGCTGCCCTGCTTTGTACCCTGGCATCCTCAGGTTCAGGAAGAGTCACAGTGTAAAAAAAGTACTTATTTACAAGTAAGCTATAACCGTGAATAAAATCATTGAGCTTAAATGTCAGCATTTTTAAGTGAATATTTACTGCACTTTTCCATTCTGAGTAGTGATCCTGCCTGACCTGTTCTTTCCCTCTGTGAATAGGTTTGATTTAGTCTAGAATTAATTCTGTTTGCCTCTTTCTTCTTGTCTTGTGCTGCCATCAATTAGACATTTACAGACAGCAATAATTGCCATATTTATCCAGTATGTCTTAATGTGTGTGCTATCTGTTTTATTTACTTGTTAGCCACATCAAAGATACATGTAAAAGTCTTTTTTCTCATTCTGGATCTGGTAGAAAGAACTTCTTGTACTCCAGAGGCAGGATGTCTTCTCTAACCCCATAGAGTGCAACATATGATGATATACTGTGGTATATATCCCTTTAATATTTCTGCTTGTGTACATAATGATATTTAAAAGTGTCTGCCAACACTTCCTGTACTCCCTCCACCAATCCTACGGGCACTTTTAAACTCAGTAGGTGGTAAAACAGTCATTTTGGTGGTCATCTAATAGCAAGGAGGTGTTTTAAGAAGGCGTTGTTTTCACTCTATAAATGACGCTGTTGCAGATACAATGTGTTACACAGAAAGAACAACTCTTAAGCATACGCATAAAGGCATGTATATGCCCGGACAACTAAACCACACAAAATACACAACAACAAAAAGAAATGAGCAGGAGAAAAAGAATGACATCAGCTTGCTTTTAAACAGCAAAAATATCAGATTCATGCAGACATTTAATTCAGTTTGCCAAAACCATAAAACGAAATCAGTCATTGTAAGGCTTTGTAAAATTTTACTCTCTCTCTCTCTTATACTTTGTCGATACAATACTTTGAATCAGTTGTAGTCAACCTAATATTGACTACAGCTTTAAGTCGACCAGTGAGGACCTCTTTGTGCCAATATTGAACTATCTAACTGTGGTCCATTCCAATCAGCCAGTCGGCGTCCCTCTCCTCATTCCCTCTGAGTTTGCATAAAAGGGCAGCAGCTGCACCACAAAATGGGCCCCACTTGGTCATATTGCCGGTGTAATGGATGGATTGGCTCCCCTTGTTTTCTGAGCCATATTGCCGACACCTAAAAAGGGCCAGAAAGTGGCTTTTTGAGGTGTCCCCTCCTGTTCTCAAACATCTGCGTAATGGAGCGAATTCTGGCACAGAGAGCTTCTACTCCTCTCTGCCTGCCGCCTCTGGGCTGAGCAGAGGGCGTGGGGAGTTTTGTTTGCACTGTGTGGTGAGAGAAACAGCATTCCTCCTCCGGTTTTTCTTCCCCTCCGTCTCATTAGATCTACCAGGAGGATGCTGCCACTGCTGATGTGCTCGTCGCCTCCTCCTCCTCTCCACCTCGTCTTCTCTCCGTCTCGCCTCAGTGGAGAGGCGCTCTGTTTGTTCACCCTCCCCGGCCCCCATGTAAGCCCTCTCGCTGTGGAATAACTGACGGAGTCACACACACAGAGAGGTGCAGGGTACAACAGAGAGGAGGAAAAATGAGGGAGATAAGAGAGGCTGAGATCAAAGTGCTGAAGTACTAGCTACCACAATAAACAGTATACATAACCTTATGTACTTCATTCTTTGCTGACTATTGACTATAATACAATTGAGCCTCAGTGTACACTGTTTTTACATTTTTATTTTCTTTTATCTGCATCTTTATCAAACCATCTAAGTTAGACTTACTAGTCACTTAATACACAACTCTCTACAGCATCATCTGTACTCTGTACTATACTGGTGTACAGTCAAGGCAGGGAACAAAATGTCCTGGACTGTACCCTCTGAGTCTGTGTACATACATATGCTCTCTGTCACTAACATGTTTATGTGTCTTGATGCTGTCGTTCCATGTGTGTTTGTTTTCTGTGAAGCACCTTATTACGTAGGTTTATAAAAATAGTATAATATAATATATAATCATTGTCAAATTCCATAAATTATTATTTTTTGTTGGCCAATATCCTGTCTACACTGGATTATGGACATGCTCTACCCTATATGCTTTGGCCAGTTAGTTCAACAGGTTTCTTACTTTCCAAGAGCGAGATGACAAGATCTGTATAAATCTCATGTCTGTGCATTAAGCACAGAGCTTTTGTGTTGTTAGCCTAACTGGAACTACTGGAAGCAGGTAAAAAGCACTAGCCTGGTTAACTCCAAAAGTAATTAACACAATACATATTACTTATGTATTCAGTACACAAACAAAGCGGTGACTTGCTTTAGTAAAAACAACAATTTGTGATTTTAGAAGAAGTTAAGTGTTTGAGCCTTTTTTTAATGCACAGCAGTATATCCGTCAATGCCAGCTGCTACAGTTGCTGAGCACAGGTTTTAGTTAACAGAACAGACACAGTGGTACCAAACCTCACTGTGACGACAAGCCAATCCTCTCAAACTACCAAAAATGACTACCTAGAGGTGTGTATCAACAGAAAGCTTGTTACAGTTGGTCTCTTTTAAGAAGTGCTATAGACTCTCCTTGTGGGCAGGCTGTGTGTCGGGGTGCACCTGTAAAGTTTGAGGTTTATAGCGTGTATAGAGATTCTTTGCCATGCTTGTCTGCTGCGCTTGGCTTGTTATGCTCTTGAGCTACTGATCCTGGCAGCAGTCTATTGATATGACCAGCTTGTGCCTCCTGTGAAGAATCCTTGTTATCTGTGCTTAATCGATCAATAAGACATTACTAATTTTAATGTTTTAAGAAGCACAGTTTGCTCTGATATTTATCTTTTATCAGTTTTCATTGTACAAATAATTAGGCCTTAAACTGTGATACCATTAATAAGCAGAAATGTTGTTGTTTCAGATGTTACAGGTGTAAATTATCTTCTCAAGTATGTCTTTCTTAGACTCATTAATTCTGTGGGTGTTTTCAGCTTTGCACAGCCATTATTGCAGTTAGAGTGCTAATGTTTTCCTGCTGCTAATTCGATGTTCTGTAACACCATAATTATCCCATCTCTTATCTAAGCAAATTGAGCAAACAAGGAAAGCTGGTATCCTTTTAGCAAAACACAACCTTTTGGCACTGCAGCTGTGCCCTATTGACAGCATTGGTGGTTATCTGACAATAGACCATACAATAAGTCAATATTGATTGTAGATGGATGAGCAGACTGGTTTAAGGCAGGTGGGAGCAGCCAATCAGTGATATCTTGTGAATAATCAGCTGGCTGAGTGTCTCTTTCTCTTTATTGGTGTATATGATCAGGCAGGCCTTCAGGCTAAATGTCTACTCAGCAGTGTGGGCGACTGAACAAGCCTGTTAACACTATGAGAGTGGCAATGTTAAGGATCGATCAGGTACCAGACGCTGTTTGTCCTTCACAGTTCAAGGCCTCAAAAAGCTGGACCCATCAAAAGGCTGGCTGTATGGATGACAGCTATATCTGAAAATCTAAATCACTTCAAATTCTCAGGCACCAAAAATGTTTTGCTGTTCTAAGAGCAATACCAAAAACTGGACCAAAAAATTCTCAGTTTGTTCTGAAGGTGGCGTTGAAGGAAGGCTATAGGATCAATTAAGGAAAGGATTCATTCCTTTAAATCTGCTTATTAAGTTTCATGGCATTCTGCTGATTAAGTTATGATATGTGTTAAAATGGTGGTGTTAAAAGAAGAAAGCTTGCATTGGAAAGGTTTCATCTGATGTTGATCAGGAGGAAAGATCAATGGGTGACCACAATTTTGTGTTCTTCAGCAACAAATTGTGGTAATTTTGCTGTAAAAGAAAATGCATTATTCTGTAGATTTTTCTGTGGATATCTGTTAATTGTTGCTATCCTCTGCAGTTCAATGAGCAACACAACTTACATGTTTTTCTCAGCTCCACACAGAGTTAATATGCTAAAGCAAATTAGCCTCTTTAGCTTACAAAATAATGGCCTGCACAAACAGCGTGTTTTAGTTAATGCTAGTCTATATCAAGCTTCAAGATTTTCATTCTAAACTAAACCAAAATACTGAAGGAATGACATCACTCATTGCCCATCATCATTTAAACAAGGAGTTATGTTATCAGCAATACCATTTCCTCTCTCTTTCCTCTGCGCTCATCTGTCCTTGGCGTCTACCCTCTGATAAGCTTCGATAAGACCCCCCCTCTGATAACCGATAACCTATCACATATATAGATATGTGATTGTGCACGTGTAACAGTGTGCCATGGCCTGCTGCTAACAGGATGGTAACTGTTATTAGCTCTATCCCAACACCTTTCTCTCCCAATCCCCACTGTCCCTGACCTGTGATGACTCTGCTCCAAATATAGAACGTTGAATAAGAGAAAAAAATAGTTGAGAGTGACTGTCTTGCACTGAGACTGAACATCCCAAGAGAAGCAGGTGAGCTGTGTGTAGTGTGACTCCCAACCAATCTCTGGAGAGCAACTCTAATACTGGAGTGTAAATGGGAAAGGAAGTGGCCCACCCTCCCCCAACAAAGACAAGCTGGATGTTTGTCCTTGAAGAATCAGTCAAGGTGTTTCATCCCCTCTACCAAAAAAGCAGCACTACAACTGTCTTCATCACTAGTACAGATATATCGATTGGCTAATATTATCAGTGTCATCATATTATCCAATATGCACTGAACGAAAACTGTTTTTCTTCCCTGGTGCAAACTGTGGCAAGCAGCATAGAGTAAAAGAGAAGAAGCAGCTCTCAGCAATGTCAATGAGAATTGGTTGACAATGGATATGTTAAATTATTTAACATATTAATATATATATATATTCCTTGATATTACTCAATTAAGTTGTTTGAGAAATCAGCCCTCTGAGTACCTTTGCATAGTCATATCTGTGAAAAAACCACATGGAAAAAAGTCTAGTTTCATTCCACCTCCAAAAATGAATGAAATTTCCTCTCAAAAATCTCATATGGGTCAGGCTCTCACTATTACTGCAGTCTACCCTGTGCATTTTAAAATAGCTGAATTACTTGAAATTTTAACACAACATTATCTAACAGTAAAAACATGCTGCCAGTTCCATTAATGAAATGAACACAAAGAGGGCAGACAGAACATATTACGTCATACCCAGCATATTTTTTAACTTATCACATGTCACTGTTTCCTTAATTGCTCAAAAGTCATTAATAAATATCAATACTTAACATTTAGAGAATGAAATGCCAATTTCCTGTTCTACACTAGCCTTGTTTGTAGAGCTTATCAATAATTCTGTTTGTCCTGGGCGAAATATCTGCGCGGTCTTTCCCTCGCTTCCTCTAAGGATGACAAATGGAAACATAAAAAATCAATCACACACCAGCTACCTGAAGCGTAGTGTAACAATTAGACAAAACACTCTACAGCGATGGGTGACGTGGAGGACAGTTCAGCATAACTAAAGGTTTAAGGTCCTCAGACCTTTGTGGGAATAGGGCGCTTTGACCTTGTCCTTCATATACCATTAGAAAGATATGTGAGTTGGGAGGAAGTCTACTTTTTAGTCATCAAAAACAGAGTCAGAATTTCTCTGAAATAGATCAGAGGGTGATTAGATTCAAGTCCGAGATGCGTCAACCCAAACAGCCTAAGTGAACACTGGTAGCAGCAAGATGAGCAACTAATGAACAAGCAGTCCTAAAAAAGGAGTAACAATACGTGTTAAGTCCAACACTTGTAAGGACAGGGTAATGAGATACAAATGAAAACTAATCAGAAACAAATGAAATTTATCAGGACAGGGCAGACAATTAAAATTGTCAGAAACACAAGAAAGGCAGGACGTAAAGTTACAGACAAGAGGAGAGGGCAATATTACAAACTAAAACACTGAACACATGAAACCATGATATATCTCAGTTTCAAGGAACTTCTTCATGGTTGGCTTCATGTTGTGTGGTCCTCTGCACAGTGTCTCTTTCCATGAACACACCATCTTGTCCCATATTACAATGAAATGACATCACACATAAAGGTTTACAAATATTAATTAATTGGGCCGTCTGCACACCAAAGCCCCGCGTGACATTAGGAGTGTGTACCATCATATAAGGCATTGAGCATGGCACCCTCAAAACCAGTGAGTGAGACTACTGTAGGCGTGTGATGATTGAGATGCCTTTACCTTGTCTCCATGCCAACGGGTGTGAACATTGTTTTATTTACCTCCTGAGCAATGTTTTTTTTTTTTTTAAAGCAGTCCTTCCTGGAAAACAAAGGAGCTCACACAGTGTGCTGCTGACCACACTGCATGTGCCTTTTAATCAATATATTTATCCACTGCCTCCAATTTCCACTGGCTTCCCACTCCTCCACCACAATATCTACCTCTTACTGTGTGAATGTAGATATTTAGCATTTAACATTTGAGATTGTTAGGGGTGCTTTTAGTCACCATGACCGATTTACCACTGTGTATCCATGCTACATTAGAAAAGGCTGTAAAGAGGCAGATGGGAGTAGGGGGAGGCAGTAGAGAGAGAGAGAGAGAGAGAGAGAGAGAGAGAGAGAGAGAGAAACTGAAGGGATGAATCAAATAGAACCTTGCATCATTTTCACTTAGTGATCAGCAGTAGATAGCAGTAGGAGAATGGTCACTAATGATCTGGAGACAATGGAGTCCATTGGTCAGTTCCTTGAATTCCTGTGTCTCTGGCTGAATTACTTAACTACCCAACATTATACAAACAACAATATACACTCTAAAAGTGGCCATCCTGCATGATGAGTATTTTTTTTTTATACTTAAAGGACCAGTGTGTAGGATTTAATGCCATCTAGCAGTGTAGGAGCTGATTGCAACCGCTTTACTTTACCCTCTCCTTCCTAGTGTGAAGGAGAAATGGTGGCCACAAAATACATCTGCTAAATGTCTAAGCCTCCTTCTGTCCAGAGGTACCAATATGTAAAGGTCAAGTGACTACTTCAGACATTACTGTCTTCACTTGGGTGCTGCAGGCTAAAATATTTTTTTATGTTCATCTTTTGAAAAGTAGTCCATATTCTAACCTAATGTGCCTACTCATTTTTAAAGGTAGAATTTTATAAAGTGATGACATACATAATGAACTCATTTATTAATCGGAAGCCTTGATGATCAGACTGATGTGAAACTATTTAATAGCTTCAGACATTGGAAATATTTTCAGAATAAGAATGTGTAAAAAGGTGAAATGCTGCCAGTTCACAGCTGGTTACTGACAACAAGACGTGTGTTTGGAAATTATTTATGACATGCATCAAATTCACCTTTTATATTTTGAGCTTTATTGACAAGTGAAGTGATTGGACTCCCTCTCTCCTTGTCATCTCATCTTGCAAACTGACAAGTTATAATAAGGTTTAGAGGGTAAAGATAATACAGGTGAGCAGTAACATTTCCTTTTATATTAATGCATGTGTTCATAAAAACAGAAACATGTTTCCTCTTGCAGGCTGCAATCTATATAGAGAGTATCATATATAAACCTTATATAAATGCTGTAATGTGACGTCCATATAGCTTCACAGAAATGTTTCTGCTGAGGACTTGATTACATTCCCAGGCATAAATCACAGCACATGTTGTCAGAATGGCTCCTGTGGGGAATCAGTCCTTATTGCTCTGTTACGTTGAAGTTATTGTCTTCCATTTTGCTCAAAGATTATAATACATACAATGCACACCCCTCTTTCTCTTTTCATCAGCTTCTGTCTGCAATACTTTTCCCTTTCAGGAACATCTCTGCTCTGTTCATGCAGCCACATCCAATCAGACTGACTCATATAATAATGATAATAATAATAATGATAATAATAATAATAATAAAGTTAGTAAAATAAGGTAATCACGACATTTCTGTTCTTTTTTCAACGATATGAACTGAGTGGGTAACATTTCCAAGGAAGTAGTAACAGTTTATGACAAATTCAATAGATAGATAACACAGTAACAGCTACACAGCAGCAGCAAAACAATAACTAACTATAAACTGTAATGGAGATATGTGCAGTAGATATGTTTACTGATACAAAGAAAGAAATGAGATGAACACAACTGCACCAATGGACCATATTTACTGAAAGCTACTACATTTCACAAAAACTGAACTAATCAGTGAGACTGTTATATGTACATTTATACCTATACTGTGTTGTACCTAAATGTTGTTTGGGGACCTAATGACAGGTTAAGCAGCAGACTTAGCAGACTCATGATTTTTAACCAAGCAGTGAAGCTCTTAGGATGACTGTGTGCTGAGTGAGTATGATAGCTTGCTGACACTAGCATTTATCTCAAAGTACCACTGTGCTGTGGTATGGTCTCATAGAGCTGCTGGCATAGCTGTAGGTTATTAGTCTTGTTAAATTCTTTTTCACGGTTACTGTATAGACCGACTGGTTATAATGGCACAATCTTTGGTGTGTGTTGTGTTGCTGCCAGTGTTTTACTGTCTACAAAACAAAGCGTTGACGTCAGTGCATGCCATGTAATCTCTGTCGCTCTGTTGTTTGTCTGTTGTATGTTTCTCCTCTGGATCTCTGGTTATTTCCTTCAGTCTGTCTTTTTATCTTTTCAACTGTTTATCTCCCTCTCTCTTTCATTTCTTTCCTCTGACGATCACCCCGAGGTCATGAGCTGCCAACAAGTCCTCCCATCCTAGCAAATGACATTTAAATGTTAACGCCGCCTCAGATGTCCCCAAACCCCCACAATGCACTGTGTCACTTTCCGCCATCTCCTCTATGGCTTATGTCATAGTTTCTCTGTGTTAATATACATTTTAATATATGTTTCTGCTACATGTTGCATCAGTAGGTGAAAGGAGAATTTTGGATTGGTTTAAGACATAGCTCCTTCACATTAACTCCCCCTTAAATGTCCATTTTTACATGCTGGGTTAAATCAATGAAAATAAATAGTTTAGTTAGTTGGCACCCTGACTTCTATTTTACGCAAGATTCATATTGATCTTCTGATCTCAGCCTTGAAAAGATAAATACATATTTATATTTAACATTTATATAAAACATATTCACCCAAATGTTTCTTAAAAAACAAAAATTCTGTTGGTGGTGGAGATGTGGAGATGCAAATCTCTGATCCTTGGTGCCTTTTTTATGTCAGCTCAGGATAGAGCCACTGTGATCTGAGCTACTGGGAATCCATTTACGTCACATAAAATGAAATATAAATCTCTCCATATATACAGTATAATTTATTACCACATTCCCATCTGACATGCTTTTTTCACCAGCCACTCTTGTCCTTGGTTTCTCTTTTTCTGTGTCTCACTGTTTTCCCTTTCATTAGAGGATTATCTTTTTCTGCTCCACCACCGTCAACACACATGGTTACCAGGAACCATGGCAGCATCGATGCTTGGTTTTGAGAGAAAGCATGAGTGTGTGTGTGTGTTTTTCTGAATTCTACCACACTAAGAGACAAATGTTGGACTTAAACCAGTTGAATGGAGACAGCTTGTCAAATTGGAGAAAACATGGTTGCCTCAATGTGGTGTGGTTGTGATTGCGATCAGCATGATGTAAAATGGTCTCCCGGTGTGTGTGTGTGTGTGTGTGTGTGTGTGTGTGTGTGTGTGCGTGTGTGCGTGTGTGTGCGTGCGTGTGTGTGTGTGTGTGTGTGTGTGTGTGTGTGTTGTGCGAAGCATCCACAGTTATTTTGGCCATTATTGTTTGTACTAGTATGAAAGAATGCATTACTGAACCAGTTTCTGTATTTGAAATATTTTTTCCCTTCCAACATGTCTTATGTTATAGCCATTAAATGAATCCATATGTCTGGGCACCACGGCAGAGAGTCGAATTAACAAAACAAACACAAATATGTGATTCATTCCTCCCCTCCCCGCCCCTCTTCTCCCACCTCTTTCCTCTCCCTCCCATCCACATCACTTTCTGACTCTCGTACTCACTCCCTACTGCTGCCATGCATCTTCCACGAGCCCAATAGAGCCATTGTCATGTTGCCTTCCTGTTTCTATGGTGACGAGGTGTGATCTGTCGTCAGCGAGTCTCTCGCCTCGATGCTCCTCACTTGCCCCAGTGACTTTCAAGCATGTCCACTTTCTCATAAATGACAGTCAGATCCATTGGGCTCATACGCTCTTTAACTCAGACCCTCTCACTCACACATACACATGACATATACAGACACACATTATTTAATTATGTCACATACTTTGCTTCATTAGCATGGTCATAATTGAGTACAGTTTATTTTCAATTGTACATTTTAACTATATACAGTGTGGAACTGAGAAACTTGTCTCTCCCCTCTCTCAGTAGAGTAGTACTACTTGACACTGTATTCGTGGAGAACAGCAGGATTCTCCACTGAGACAGGAAACCGTCACATTAAACAACCATCCTCTTCTTCTCCTCCTGCTCCTCAAAACTGTTCAGGTGTGATCAGACAGAAAGCAAAGCAGCCACCCTCCTTTTCATGCTGACTTAGTAGAGTTATTTAGTCTGCACTAGGGGTTCAACTACAGCACTACAGTATATTACTAACTTTTCTGAGTTAACGTCCAATAGTTAAAGTACTCCAACTTTTTCTTTGGCTTTAATTTGGTCAGTCCAGATTGTGTGAGGGTTGTACCTCGGGACCAGCTGTCTGAGTGGACTCCTCTCCATCTCCGTCTTTTCAGCACGGTTGTGATGGTAGGAGGAGGTAAGGTGTTTATAGAATTTCATTGCTCTTTTTTGATGCTAATTGGAAGGTGAAATTGGCCACATTTATGTTGTATTTCTGTGGACTGGATTTCCCTGGTATCTCTCTCTCTCTGTCTCTCTGTCTCTCTCTCTCCCCCTCCCTCTCTCTGCCCATTACAAAGATGTCATATAGGACCTCATGTCCAAACAGACGTCTCTTTAGCTGGAGGTATGAGCCAAACACACACCTGCTCTCCCTCCTAGACAGGAAGCTGTGAAATGACTTTGGAGCATGTTAGGCTATCACTCAGGCCAGCTGGTACTGGACCTCAGGCAGCTGCAAGCGGACATGATTGGCACCAGCACATACATACAGTACATGTTAATATACCCCTGAACAAGTGTGAAAACACACACACATACACATATGCACAAAACTTCGGACAAAGCCTGAGGAAGCAACACACCATGATAAATTACATGTGCTTACACTTCAGTCATCACAGCCACAGATAGTACACAGATACATAATCCACTTTATTTATGAAAGGCCAGATGATATGACAGGCAATTGTAAATATAGCAACAGGAATGTGTGAAAAGCAGAAAGCAGTCGGAGAGTGCATACCTCCACCAATCCTCTAAATTGGCTATTTTAATAAAAGTAGCAGAAATGTTCCATGTTTATAAAACTGATCCAAAGGTTTCAGATGCTTTTGACGTGTTTTATTAAAAAGGTGGGGCTGAAGATAGTACAAACATTTCTGTCTGAAACCCTTTTCAGTATTACAATGAACCTCTTTAATATGATATCATGTGCTATCCAGTCAGTCCTCATTTGCAAATAAAACATGTAACTTAGGACATGTCAAGTTTTGTGAATACAGACAATGTCTTCTACCTTTTGAGTGCTGCTGTACTTCTGAATGAGGCGCACTCTGGATCTTTTTGAATCTGTATCTGAACACGATCAGGACACACATGGTGAGTTTTTTTTTCATCCGAGTAAGTGCAGTACTTCACAAGAAAGCAGTGAAAATTATTTGTTGAAGTGTGCCACATTTGGTCCATGGTTGAACTAGATCAGGCTGTGTTACCCATCAATATAACTGATTCTGATAAGAATACTATAGTATTCATGATCTGTGCAGTCCAGTGCACCTCTAAAACACCAGATGTATTGGAATATATACGTATAAAAGCCTACATGCCAATGCTCACTGTGACCTGTAAAATTCTGTGTTGGTATCGATGGGGTTGGCTGCATCCGACAACTTTTGTAACTACAAGAGCATCCTGTTCACTCAGTGATTGGCCAGGTATATAGAGCTGAGAAAGCTGGCAGGATTTTAACTTCAACCACAAGATCCCTTTTTTCATTCTTCACCAACTGTCACTTCTACAACCAAGTGCCAAACCTGAACACTTCTTATTTATATGATTCATCACATCCTGTGGCTCGCTATGGTGACAGACTGTTCACCCAACCTTTGAGTGTGTCAATTTGGACACAGCTCAAGCTTCTGCTGTTATACGAACTGCTTTGTTTCCAGCATATACAGGCCTTAAGACTCCCATTTCAGTGCTTTTAATCACACCTGTGATGTTAAAATATCTGATTTGTGTGCACCCTGTTATAGTTCTATAATAAAGTCCAGTGCGTAGACACAGGCGACTGACTGTGCTTTCCACCAGTCCTACTAGACACACACATTGTGAGAGGACAGTGTTTTTTTCAAACCAAACATACCTTCCTCTAACTTGTGATTCATTTAGAAAAAGACAATCTGATTATTAGCAGCGTGCTATAAATCACGACACGATGTGACCATGAAACTGGTGAGTGCTTTCCCCACAAAAAGTCTTTCTGATGACACACCACAGCCTCCTGTTCGGTTTACAGCTCCACAGAGAAATCAGGTGGTTACAACAATGTTCCTGGAAATGAGAGAACTGGCAAGTGTAAAACATGTGCTGCAACAATGCAGAGATGTATTGACAACAACTGACACATATCACTGCAAGTGTTCACTTCGAAGTAATTAAATGAAGTTCATTATTCACAATCAATATTCCCTGATGAAAACCTGAATCAGGTTTGTAAAAGTATTCATTCTGTATAAATTAACCATGTCTTTATCCTAATGATGATATCACCTTTTGTATATATTTCATATTTTATGATTCTGTGTTTTCAAGCAGCGTGACAAGCAGCCTTGCAAACACAGTGAAACAAACACTCACTCATGGCTCTCAGGCACAGTGCCAGTGGTAAACAGGTCCAGCTGATAGATTTGATTCATTCCTGTGAACACCGCCCGTCAGTGTTTCTTTCCCCATTTAAAGATATCGTTCTTCCTTCAACTTTATCAGACGATTTGTCTCATTATATTTTCATATGTCTCTCCTTTGCTTAAGAGAGGCTCCAGTTAGTGTGCAGCAGTATTGACATATCTCTGAATATACACTGAAATGAAATCCCAATTTACATGGCAAACAAAATGTTGTTGAAAGAACATATTTTAGTTTAGTAAATTGTTAGCCTGATGTCAGCTGTAATGTATGCTCAAGAGGTTTATGGTGCCAGTGCCACAAAGCTTGGCACGCTATCACTATGCCTCCCTGTTCTGATTTTGTCATCTACAAAACTTAAAATATAGCACTTAAAATAATGTATCTAGAGAGTTTTATAATGTCATGATGAAAGCACATGTGAGTGGATTGTAGCTTCAAGCTCTATGAACATAGCTATACAGCTATACATGCCCATTCGCATACCCGGTACTTGTACTTTGTTAGATCAGTCACCTGGTAATAACACATACATCACAACTGCCTGTTTACATGGCCTGGACTGCAGCTCCATCTGTGCATCGTATATATAAAGTGGACAGACATGTAGCCACCAGCAAAATCAGAAAACAGACAAGAGTGAAGCCTGGAAAACTATAGACTAAATATGTTAGTGGAGCAGCAGCACCGGCAGTCCTCCACAGAATGCATTCAGGCACAGTTTTGAGTGTAGGTCACTAGTGTTCTGTTACATTCTCTGTAGTTATACACATACAGCTAAAGAAATAGGCTTGAACAATAATATTTTGTGCCATTATGCAGCCTGCGTGGATAGCTGTATTGATTAGAAGTGTATCTGTCCTGTCAGATGTGGATGAGATGGACAATTATAAATTGTGACAAACACCTGTGGAGACTCACTGTAAGCCTCTTGACTGCACATACAGAACGCCTTGATTGCCAACACAGAGAAAGGACAGGCCTTACATGAAACCCGGTGAACTTGACTCGCTGTCCTTGTCTACCACTCGACTGCGTGGTTGCCACCCGCCCATTCCGATCCTCTTCTTGTGTCGCCAACCAACCATGCACTGAGCTAGACTTGGTTTCAGTTCATTTAGGTTGACAAATAGACACAGACATAAACTAAATCAAAATAGCCAATAGCTCATCACTGTCTTAGTGAAGCGTTACATTTTATTAGCAGCGTGCCACTCTCATGAGTTCTTATCTCAACTCATTTTCTCCCTGGCATCTTCCCTCCTTCCCGATTAGATACATTATGACCCACTATCTTGAAGTTTGGCAGCCAGTCAAAATGATAACCTGTGGTCATGACGTCTGACATAGTATCACTCCGTAAAATCAATATGGCTAATATTTTAGCAAACAGCTGCCTATTTACACATCCAGTAAACATACATAGACACATAACATAAACATCCACATAGCAGTCCAACATTCGCTTTCTTTTTAGCTCTTGTTTGGTTTCCACCAACTACTGAATTCTAATTATGGGCTTAAATGTACATTTTTATCAGATATTCTGCAGAGAGTTCATTTCATTTGTGTTGTGTTATGTGTGTATTTGCATTGTATCGTTGTTGTATTTGTAAGGCCACTCAAGTGTGTCTTGAATGTAGTGTCAGTGCCGTCTATCCCTCACTGTCCTGTAATTTGCTCCCCGACTGTGCTCACGACATGTTAGTGTAGCTGCTCTGCATTAGCAGCTCTGTGTTGAGGCGTCCCGCTTTCTCTTCAGCTCCAATTCACCAACATAATAGCAAGACATCAAGGGTGTAAGGGGGGAGGGAGAGAGGGAGGATTTGGCAATAGGAGACAAGATGCAGTCATTGACAAGTTGTTTTTTGTGCACGTGTGAGCACCAAAATGTTCTTATGTGCTTATGCTCATGTATGCATGTTGTCCATGTTATCCATGGCACTTCCTTCAGGCAAACTAAAGATGGCTGATGTATTGCCATGGTACTGGTGTGTAAATAATAGAGATATTGAATGTAATTAATCATGAAGGGACTCCAGTCAGTTTGTCCAGAAAACATTATGACACGCAGCAGTCACTGTGTGTGTGTGTGTGTGTGTGTGTGTGTATGGCTCCTGTGGCTGGCCCCCGGGCACTGGCTTGGCCGCACCTTTGTGGATCTGCAGGGTTGAGCACAGATGTAGCACGTGTGATCTTCCCAGGATAAACTGTTCACTTTCCACCTCATTTATCACGTTGACTCTACTTCTCTCTTTTCTTGCAATTTGAATAATATTTTTTTGAATGTTGTAAGTGCAGACATCTTGTTCAGCTACAAGCAGTTTACGCAAGAAGATTATTTATTATTGACTGTTGAATCACCTGAAGGCCACCTCAACTGGTTCGAGAACTGGGGCTAATTTGGTGGATTTATTTTACCGCTATCCTGCTGTCATTTTAAACATGGGTGAATGCACACATTACGTGCTTGAACGTGTAGCGTGTAACATGTTGTTTTAAATTGCATTTACCAGCTTACTCATTCATTTTCATACAAAGTCTTGTAGTATTTTGATGGTATGATATGGATCTCAATGTTTCATTAAAGGGGGGTCACATCCCATGTGCATGTATCACAGTTAAAGAACCAGTGATTTAGACAAATTTATCATACCCTCTTAAAAATGGCACACAAGTCTAAATGCAAATCCATTTACATTTCTGAGACAGTACAGCGTGTGAATTTATCATGTAAAATACTTTTTCACATGTAATATCACATGTGCATGTGATGACATACATATCATATGTTCGGTCAGCTGTCATGATTTTTTGACTTACACATTTGTTGTAATACAGTACATATTGTAATGTTCAGTGGGTTGAAAAGGTGATTTTCTAAATGTGTTTCATTTTTACACCTAAAAGGCTGCTACTATTATTTGCAGCAACTGTTTAAGGAATAGGCGTAAGTGTCATTTTTAGCTCTGTTAGCCTTCCACTGCCTCCGTCACTGACTGGAGTTCCTGTGATAAGAGCTCCATTATGCCACCGTCACTGTGTTGATTTATCTTCTCGTCGCTAATGAGTTGAAGGCTGATTACTGCATAGTTAATAGCTTTCAGTAATGGCCTTGTATAGACAAGGTGATTTATGGGTGATGGTGTTCTGAACAGAACTGGCCACACAGGTTCATTTTCAACATTGATTAGCTATGGCCTGCATCCATAAGTGTATTTTTCTCTGTGTGTTTAAAGAGAGGTAGAGATTCAGCATGAATGTTAGTGTAACAATTGTGAATACAGTGACCAATATTACATTTCATTGTATTCATGTTATTTATATCAAATTCTTGTATCCTACATGAGTCTTTTTCCAGAGATTTTAACTGCACAGTATACACACTACATCAGTTTATGGACTGCTCAATTGTAGCGGAAATAGTTGAAAGTCAAAAAATGCTGTCTGGAAAAAGCTTGAAAGTGGGTGCTGAGTTATTATCATTAACAATGATCTTTCAGTGTTTGCTGTTGATCAGTTGTACATGAACTGTAATTTTGGGAGACAGGGTTTGTATTTGGTGTAGATTTGTGCCTTTTTGCTAAATCTGTGATATAGACTTTGAGAACACGTGAAATAAGCTCATAAAATCTGTTTATCCAGTTTGTCCTGACAACTTTCACCATTTCTTTAGCACCTGTCAACAGAGAAAAAAGGAGGAACGATTTAAGATTCCTTTTATTCTGACTGTCTGCTGGAATTACATGGCTCCATGGAACAGTGACTTTTAGAGTTGCCAGAATGATCTAACCCCCATTTTAGTCTAAACTCTATAGTGTTTTTAAGTTCTTGTCCCGTGTGTAAGCAGAGGTTAAAATCATGGGAGTAAAATGTACCTTTGAAAACTGTGACAAATTATTCATTTAAAGTAATATATAATCCATGTATCTCTCTCATTTTGACAGTGGGGAGAAATTACATTCTAAAAATTTGTCCTCTCACCTTTTCCATCCAACAGTGGATGGAGAAAATAATTATCTAACCCATCCAGGCATGATTGTTAATGGGTAATATGCAGCAGACCCAGGATGGCGAGCTGGCCTTTCATGAAGTCAATAACTCAATGATTTTAAATCTCACTTGTGTGAAAGGTTTAATATAAGCAATAAAGGGCTGCACATGCGCTGCAAAGCTTAGGCATGCAGAGCACAGACACTGTGCAAATGCCTGTTTTAATGTTGAGATTATGTTTTCATCTTTCACAGACTTGACTCAATAACACCACACATTAGCCGTCCTGTTCTTAAACAATTTTCTGCATGAGAAGAACAAAAATCCACACTGCCTTAAAATAAAAGTCTTTTTCTTCAGGCAGTGCATAATCGATGTTTGTTCAGTTAAACACCCTGATGAGGGTTGCACATGAAATCAGCAGTCCAAAGCATGTAAACAGATTTACGAGTGGAACAGGAACAGCACATGTTTAGCTGCCTCTGTGTCTTGCTCATTTCCTGCCTCAAAAGACGACTCACTATTTGTTCTCGGTGATGTTACTGTGAGTGAGTGATGTCATTAACAGATAAGCTGTTAACACAGACGCACAGAGATGTGAGAGGTTTAGTTAGTAAAGTTACTTTTGTTAGTAAAGTGGAGGCTGTGAAAGTTGCATGCAGGAGTGGACTTGGCCTTGATTCATGTGCACATTCATGCGCATCTTAGTTCAAGTCAAAATGTAAAGGAGGACATGACAGAAAAAGTTTGGGAAGCAGTGTAACATAGTAACCATTGGTTGTTTGTCTAACACAGCATTCTTGTATAATCAGTACAGTGTAAGTGTGAGTGTTAAAGATTATTTCACTTGCGGACAGATTTTATTACTTTTATATATGCTCTGCTTTGCCATAATGCACTGATCGTTATGTTTCCTTAAAAATTTAATTTGTCAGCAGAGAGTAAATTGATTAGCATAGATTAGATCCTTTGTCATCCATAAAAACCCCCGGGCGCCTGCAGCGCAGCAGATTTCATTTAGCTTCACTCCACTTAATTCTCTTTTCTCAGTCGGATCCCATTGAGACCAAGTTCATCTAACGTCTGGTTACCAGGAAACATGAATTTTAGATGCCTTCTGGTGACTGTGTAAACAAAGCCGATCAGTGGTTGAACCTCCAAGCTGTTTATGTTCAGAGATGAGATCCCATATGAAAACTGGCTTTCACTGACCTTAAATATAAGGTCACCTCTGTCTAATGCTTTCCACACTAATGAAGTGATTACTAAGGGATTCACTGAAACTTCCAAATGCATACCTTTTAATGAACTCAAAGACTCTTGGTTTTTATTAAGACCTTTGAAATTTCAGTCAAAACTAAAAAGATCATTTGTAACTGTAGTTTTCTTAGAATGAATCTTTTATATCTAGAGACACTCATCTTCCAGGGAGTCTGCCATGTTAGCCACCATAGCAGACAGTAGAATAACAGACAAACCAATCACTGGCTCTAAAAGGACCTTTGGAGTTGTTCGTGCATTTCATGGCCACTGTAGGTTCTCCTTGATGCCAGGAAGGAGAGCGTTATCTCAGCATATATGAGTCATGCTTCCTGTTTTAGTGCAGAGTTCAGGGATCCTGCTGAAGTCAAGGTTGTGGCCCCTCCTCAGTCTCATACGTTTATGTTAGATCTGTTATGTTCTCTGTGGGCACTTTATGTTAACAGCAGGTGAAATAAACAGCAGTTAAACAGTGTTATGTCTCCATGGTGTTTGATGGATTTGTTTAATACCTCACCTTCATGAATGCTTATGTTTAGTCAAACTCCATTTTCATGTATGGAGATGATTTACAGAATCCAACCACTTATGTCATCTTATCATACATCACTGGTTTGTACATGACAGGCTTGTTCTGCAGAGACTACATTAATAAAATGCTATACTTTCTCATTGCAGTCATTTTAGACACTACACAATTACTACTGTAATTTGTTTTTTAATGCACTTGCACCCAGCTGCTAAAATCAATGGTTTTATTCTATTAATTAATATTGTCATGCTCAGTGGCAGCCGCTCTTTATTTATTTGTCTGTGGCTAACACCTTACCAGGTATGTGACTAAAGAACCAACATCTAATCAGCTGTCACACCAAAGCCATTCTAACATTCGACATTTATTTTAAAATATTAATTTCATGTGACTGATATGATGGAACATAAACTATGGTACTGGTGCAGTTGTGTCAAAATGCTATGAAGAGAGTCTGGGAATGTGTTTTTTTTTTTTTTTTTTAGTCTGACAATGATCCAAATCAATGATCCAAATTCAGTGGTGGCTGCACAATAGAGAGCTTTTCTCTCGAGACAGACAGATCTCCCCACAGATTACACTTTTGTGAACGACAGCCTGGCTGTTAGCATGTCAACGGGCCTGGAGTTTCTTTTCATCACCATCAGCAGCACAAAAGTCTGTGACAAAGACATAAAAATAAAGGACAGTTTGTTCACACTAAGGTGGTAAAAATGAGAAATGGTGTTTCAAACAGACCCAACATTTGGACTGTAAATGTTTTAGGCGATGCTGTTACAGTCTGTGGAGGCAGCACAGAGTTTGAATGTCTTGGTCAGTGATATTGTTCTGAGACAGATGATGATTGCCGTCGGGATGAAACTGCTGTCAAGACAGCCTCTGTAACCACAGGGGGCCAGCAAGGGATGAAAAACAAATTAAGAAAGAAATTGAAAGTTGAAAAATCAAATATGTGGTAATCAATATAGCAATCATAACACCCAGAAAACAAAATTAGCATCTCAAGTTTCATCTGTATCACAGCAGAGTCTTATTTCTAGTCATATTTCTATGATAATAGACAGAAAATCTATCACTGTAATCATGGAGCCTTTAATAACAAAATGTAATTTATTTATTCTATATTAGGCAATATTTCTATCCATAGGGTCTTGGTAAGAATTACATTTAATTTATTCTGTCTTTTAACTTACTGTATTATGTATACCTTTGATTATGATTCATAAATTATAATTTCTGTACATTCACATGTTTTTTACATATCAGTACCCACTTACAGTAAGATTAAAATACTGCAGCAAATATTGCCTTTCAGTTCTTATAAAATGTAAACAGATTGGTATATGTACATTTTTATGTATTGATTTAGTTTCACAATACAGTGGTCCTACATTAAAAAAGTGTATCCATCCAAGGATAAATATGTTTGTAACGTGCTGTGTCGACACTCAGCTCAGAGGAAATGTGGATTTGATACTGAGATCTGCACTCTTTTAATTAAATTGAAACGACTGAAGGAAATCTAGTTTATTATTATTAATAAAGAGAATGACCCAGGTTTAATTAACCTGTTAAACCCCACTGACACACCAACAGTTATTACAGACTCATGCTGTGCAGCAAAAGTTTCCAAAGATTCTAAATCTGTCTGAATCTGGGTGACATGTATTCACAAAGATGCACAAAGCATCCAGAATATTTCTGTTTAAATGAATGGTGCAGAATTAACATTTCCAACTAAAGTTTTGTCTTTGTTTGAAGTTACAGAGTGGAGAATGGAGACATAAAGTATTTGCTGATCTTAAGTTATATTTCATCAACCTTTCACTGGCTGAGATAAACAAATTCTGTCTGCATTTGTGTCTTTACTGTCTGGCTTTATATTAATCTTACTTTTTATTGTGTTTGTGTCTGCTATTCACCTCTCTCCATTGTTCTTTATTAGCTTTTTTTGGTAAGCACCCTGGTTTTGAAAAACACCATAAAGATTCTCTTACTTTGAAATGTATTGTGTTTACATACTGTACAGACAGAAGAGAGACAGACAGGAAACATTGTTTTATATGAAAATCCAGATTCATCAACCCCCACCCCCCACCCCCAGGCTACAATCTCAGTGATGTACTTCATGACCTATACAATGGAAGTCTACCTATACAATAGATGTGTATCCTAATGTCAAATCCATGCAGCTTTCCAGAAAGGATTCAGTCGAGGAGGTTAGGGCTGATTGAATTTCCACACATAAATCTCAGCACATCTAGTCAGGATGGCTCCTTGGGGAGAAGTGTCCTCTAACAATAATGTTCATACAGTGAAGATATGGTCTTCCATATTACTCGGTGGCTGCATAACTGTATGTACATATGACACTCCTTTTATTCTACTTCTCCTACTAATACCAGTGCTACTGGTAATAATATTTATATATATTTTAGCATCAAATCTTGTCCCTAAAATGTGTTTATAAAAACACAGATTACCAGGCTTGTCACTGTGTGTGACAATATTTGTGTCCCTTAAAACTGACAGTAAATTGTATCACTTGTGGCTGGACGCCACATGAAAAAATTACAACATACTCTCTCCTGACAGTCTGCTTTTGACAAATTTGACAGCCACTCCAGTTTCCTTGCTGCCTCTATGTTGTGCATCTGCTTCTTGTTTGCATCCATGTGTGATGATGGGTTATTTGATCTGCTGTTTTGTTATGTTTTTATGAGAACACCTGGACTGTACGTGTTTTACGTTTTCCAAACTCAATCTGATCTCCTGGGACACCAAAACAGGACTAAAACTTTGTCCCTATTCCACTCTATGCACTAATACCATGCAGTGTGCTGCATTTACATTTTGTAGTGTTTTCTTTTTGTAGCGTACAAGAAATCAGAGTAGTTTGCTGTAGGAATAACAAATGATTCAAGACTTCCAATGACAAACATCAATGTCCTCTTGTACATTTCATTGCAGGATAATGGTGTCCATCAACAGTTTACTACAAATACAGATATACTGGAGTATAATCAATATATTTCTAATAAAAATGTATCAAATGACAATGTGAAACGGGGTCATTCTAGTGTAGTAACAATCCTATGGAGAATTATCACCTGAATGTGCAGCTCCCCTCACAGCTTTACAGTGCTTTATGGTGAGTTTCAGCTAATTATTTTGCTGTTTTGGCTGCAGCAGGCAGCTTTTTCAGTAAACAAATGCCTAAAAACCTATTGTAGACAACCTGCAGTACCATACAGCAGACAGACACAGTTAGCAACTAGCTAGTGAACATAGTGGAACATTTAGCAGCTAATATTCCTTTAGGAGTTGGTGGGGACCAAAACCACAGCTATGCGAGAGTGAATATTGGACTTGGAAACACAGCTTCTAATGATTGATACGTTGCTCCATAACTTCTGAATATGTAACCAGGAATCTGTTTATTCACACACAAAATTTGTGTTTACCTTCAGTGTTAGTCACCCAAATACAGTGTGTGTATCTTTGTGGTCTAAAAAGGTGTTGAATGCATTCCCCTGTTCTTAAAACATCTGTAACATTTGTACTTGCTTACCACCACCTGTAGATCAGTGGAACAGTGTATCCTTCTTGCATACAAAAAGGTCCCATTGATCCAAATTATCTTCAGTCTTTTATCACAGCTTTTTGAGGCAGAAAATGTAAACTGTGAAGTGCAGGAAAAATGACTAAATGGTATTACTGCTCGAATTTACCATCACTGCTTGTTACTCTGCGAAGCATCATGCTCCTGCTAGTGTCAGTCCTCCTCTCTCTATTTGGCAGACCCAAATAGAAAGAGGAGCCACCACACTTTGGTGTAATCATCCTCAGGTTTTTTTCAGACTGGGGTTCAGTGTCCCAGAGTTGCTTTCAGGTCAGGTCAGGTTTTCTGAAAATTCAGTCATGCTATTTGTTTTGTGTAGTGTTTTGTGTGGTTTTGTTCACTATGTTAATTGCATCTGCTTGTAAAATACAAAGAGATAGAATGCAGCTAATAGATTGGTATACAGTGTTTGTTTTGAGTAGGACAGAGTTCAGAAAATATTGTTGAGGTTATACTGTAGACTAAAGCTGCAAATGCGTTTTCTGTGGCTATTATTCATTGGGGGAGGCTCAGGTTAGGCGGGTACCCAGTGGTACGCTACCAGTGGAGTCTCTAAGGGGCCTTGGCGCAAATTAAAAAGCCAACTGGGGAGGCAAATGGCAAGCCAGAGGCCCACCCTCCCACTGTGCCAGCCTTTCTCTCCCATCCCTCCCTCTCACTCTGTTTTCTCTTTCTGTTTCTGTCATTACTCACTTCAGGCAACTACAGTATGTGTGAAAAAAACATATTGTCCATGGGTCTCTGTTATGATTTCACTTCAATCTCAACTAATCTGACTGTGGCACTGAGGGCCAACCTGCGTGTTATGTTTTGACAACTTGGGATTCATTACTGGCATTAATTAACATTCAGAGAAGGAGGAGGAGATGGTATACTGTATCTGTCTTCCAGCTGAAAGGGGGGGCTAGCAGTTTTCCCGTGCTTCATGTGTGCGAAGCTAGGCTAAACAACATCTTGTTTTGTTTTTTTCTAAACATACAACATTAAATTGATATCAATCTCTCCATCTAACTCTACAAATGATAAAACCATATGTCCTATACTGTCCAAAAAATTATCTGTTTTAAACTGCTTGTTGTTTACCATGTAAGCCATAAGAAAGCAGGCAAACTTACATCAACAGTTACTAGCCAGCTAGATAAGAACATTGAAAGATGGATGATGAAGGGCAGTAAGTGTAGCAGTACTTTGAATTTAATGTGATAAAGGATGCAAAGGGCATGAATGTTTGTTTAAAATAGGGCTGTTACAGTATGGGATTTTTTTCATTGTATCTGACAATGACTCAGGTTGAGTCTGTTGAGCAATCAGAGGGTGTGTATCTGACTTGTTGAGAGGCATAGTAGGATGGGTTTTGAGATTGACCCCACAATTTTTTTTTTTTTGATGACGTTAATGAGCTCACGTGAGCATGGTAATGCCACAACCTCACTTATAAACTTTGTTTATGCTTTTATCCATTTAATCAAATCATATTTATTTAATGTCAGATGCTTAAAGTATGGAAAGTTTGATTTCAGATCAGAGCTTATGTTACATCCAACACTGACGATGTGAGCTAGCTTGTTTTTTCAGCCCCTTGCCTTTGACTTGTTTGTGAGTCTAATAAGGAGGAAGCCTGCATGTGTATGTGTGTGTGTGTGTGTGTGTGTGTGTGTGTGTGTGTGTGTGCATGTATGTGCATGCATGCATTGTTAATTTAAAACCACAGCACTACAACAGCAGCCATATTTGACGGCAAGTGGCTCTGGCAGCCACGATGAGTTCATGAGTACCCCCTTCTGTCCTCATGTGCATTGTGGGAAATGCTTGCTCTCCTGACTCTGTCACAGCTGTCCACTCACATCCTATAACATCATAATACGGCCCACCACCATACACACACACACACACACACACACACACACTCCACACAAACAGGATGTGACATACTGAATCTCGTCTCATGATTGGTTGGCTCGTTTCCTATTAGATGAGATGGTAGAAATGAGGTCTAATTGGCAAGAAATGGTCTGTGTCTAATGATGAGGGCTATTTTCTGTACTGTGTGTTGTGTGTGTTGTGTGTGTGTGTGTGTGTGTGTGTGTGTGTGTGTGTGTGTGTGTGTGTGTGTGTGTGTGTGTGTGTGTGTGCCTGCACAACCATGCACTCTTAGCTCTAAATAAAGTAATGAAATAGAATAGAAATGTAAGAGATCATTTTGAGTTGTTATGAAGGATGCAATTTTAGCTGTGACACCCAAGTTTTGAGAACAGACAGACATGTAGGTGACAAATACTGACTAGATTAGGTTTGAGCTAATGTTGACAATTAAATAGCAGTAACATAAGGCCACTTTATTATATTGTGGTAGAAATCCTGTAATTTGAATTTTACCAGAAAGTCATCCTATTCATCGATTTGCCACTTAGCCAGCAATGACCTAAAACAACCAGAAATAATAGAGATTTGTACCATAGTTTACCTTGGCCAGCAAAATCATCTAATGATATCTGATATCTGCCAGATCTCCCAACTGTAATCCACAGCAGTGGTTTTCAAATGGACCAAATTGGTAAAGAGGAAATGTTGACGTGGTTGTGGTGCTTGATAATAGGGTCTGGTTTCTATCAGAATCATTAAGAATCATCCTCTGGGGATCTGGTCAGTAGTTGTCAAGAACAGACGGACCAGCCAACAAACACTATCCTGCTTGGGCCTTCACTGCTAAAAGTGCAAAGGAAAAAATGTCGTTTGAGTCTGAGGTATACAGCAGGTCAATAACATTGAAATCCTGATGATGCTAATCCAGTAAACACAGACAGGCAAAAAGTAAAAGCGACAAGCAAAGAATATGCAGTTTGACATGTTATGAAGTAGGCAGATATCTTTTGTCTGGTCTAGGTTTCCAGAACAGCAAACAGGATACCATTCTAAGTGAGTTGCCCTAATGTGCTGCTTGCTGCCTACACCAAACTTTACAGGTCCTGACATGATATCCTGATGTGTATATATAAAATAGTTTCTTTTCTTTGTTAAAAATCTGCCTCTAGTGGCTCTTCCTCCCACTGCTATCTGCCTAAACTGTGTTTTCCCACCACCAATGAATGCCTGCAGTGTGTTTTTATGGAGAAATGTTAAGTAATGAAAGCTTTATATGCAATAAATTGATATGACACCTGCATAAGTAGCTGCATTAGAGGCAGTAAGGGAAAGATAATTGAGTTCTTCTGGAATAAAGCAGGAAAACTCCAAAAGAAATTGGCACTGAGTGGTTCAGGGATAATTCTCACCCCTCATTCTCCTCACTGCACTGAACAGGCAGGTAGGTATTTTTAATACAAAAGCACCAGCTCGACAAGCAGTTATTGAATTCAAATATTCACTAGTTGGCTCTGTTCAAATGTGAGGCAGGCAAGCGTGCAGAGAGACAGTCACTGGAGCAGACAGACAGTCCGCGACCAGCTGGTAATGTTCAGACACACAGGCAGGCGGTTAGTCAGACGGGTTTTCAGCACCATGTTCTCTCGTCTGTCCTCTGGGAGCCCCCGTCTCCTCTTACTGGGATGTGTGAAAAACTCAATCACAGCCCCCGGCCCCCAGCTGGGCAGGGTCGCAGTAATTAAACTACATCACTCAGCCTCACAAGAAGGCTGCAGTTCTCTGTTTCCTTCCTTTTTTTTCTCAGATGCATCCACAGAGTCCACCTTTGTTTTTTCATTTTGGCTGTTATCTCTCTTCAAAGGAACAGTTAAACATTTTGGGATATGACTTTGGCTTGCTCATAAGCTCTTTAACTTCCGATGGATACAGACATCCTTGGCCAACATTGCTGTATTTCAGAGCATGTAGCAGCCTCAGTTTTAAAGTCAGATTTAAGATGCTAGCATCACTTGAAACCAGGAGAACTAATGCATAGGCTGTCAGGAAGAGGACTAACTAATGCTCCAAAGTTAGGCATTTAAGGGGTTCCTTCACCTCTCATCTCAAGATATCTCAAAGAAAATGGATTCTATTGGTACCCATGTGCCCCCTTTAAAGACATGCCCACTGACTCATATTTATGAGTCTGGTATTTAATGGTTAGTGATGTGTTCAAAAATGTTTTCTCACCTTTCTCCTGGTAAGCATTTGACCCACTGGACACTTTACACTTTCATTCATGTGAACGAAAGCTCATCCATTGAACTGTAGGGAGGAAAATGTAATTCAGTTCTGAAAGCATGTGCATTTACCAGGGAGTGCACATGATTATCAGTTATTTTATTTATTTATTAAATTAATAGACAACTATATGAAGTGAAGGATGAAGTGAAGGATGAAGTGAAGGATGTACTCCTTCCTACAGCTGTTGATGGGCAGCATGAATCACTCTTATCTCACATTATCCCTCTGTTTTGTTCTTTCATTGTTTCTTCAAGATTAAATGGGCTCAGGTTCTATTTATACTCCGGTAATAATGGCTGAGCGTTTGGATATATATTCATTCATTCTTCATTGCGGATGTGTGAATTTAACCTATGTGGAAATCGTGTGTGTGTGTTTTATGAATACGAGTCTTCTAAATCTATTTGTCTATTTTATTTGTTTGTTTTTGTTTGAGTGGTCTCACCCTGATGATCATAAATCTACCTGTGCAAAACCTCCTTTAATGATTGTACCTGTGTGTGAAAATCAAAAGGGAAGTGGCATGTGGCTCAGTGTGTGTGTGTGCGAGCGGGTGACAGACGATAGCATCACCCTCCATATTTCCTGTGCCAGTGTCTGGCGCCCACATGGATATATTGTGGTGATGATAAAGGGATATTAAAACTCATAGCTTCTTCTTCAGCCTGCTCCCTGCCCGACTGTCTGTCTACACAGCCATCAAATCATCACTTCACAGGCAAAAGCTGCACACATAGACATAAGCATGCACATACACACACGCACATACATGTGTGCACTTAGCAGAAAAAAGTGAGTTATTGATTGTGGAGGATATAAAAACAGCACAGAGGGATGATTCATGTTTTTATATCCTCTTTTCATTCTGTTTCCTCAGGTCACAGTGGCTTTATGTACTTTGAATAGACTATTCTTGCTTGCTTCTCATTTGTGCATTAACGTCATACCCAAAATGCATTTTTAATCACTGGACTCAAGGCCTGAAATTTAGGCTGCAAATTATTTGTAATCCAACTATGTCAACTGAAGTAGTGCATAATGTATTTTAAAGACTAACTCCCATCACAACATAGTATATAGCGCTAATTCTAAAAGATTCAGATAAATCATCTATAAAAGCTAAACATTGCAGCTTTTGCGAGATGTTTAGTATGTTTAGTAAGTGTTTGGGTTGGTTACTAAGCTGTCAGGTGGTGGTTCTGAGGTGGCTGCATTGATGTTCTGGGTTTTTAGTATGTTGAGGCTAAAGCTGTCTCCATATGATAAGAGATTTGCTCTTAGCTCACCGTGAGGTATGGCACAGTGCTTGCAAATCAGAATTTCTGTGTAACAACATGATGGGATTTATGATGCATTTTCTGATTAGCGACTGTTAGGTCGCTAATCAGAAAATTAGGTCAGAAAGTTAAAAAAAATTAGGTCAGAAAGTTAGGTCATACATAGGTATGTTTGTGATAAAAAGCATATCCACTGTCACTATGTGTATCTGGCATAGCTACACACATAAACAGATAACTTTGGAAGTTTGGAAATTATATGACCATTCACAAAGCTTGTGGTTGCCCCATCTGACAGCTGACCTTTCGCCATGGATTTGTAACAGTTTAGTTCAAGAAAGCAAACCCAAATGGAGACTGGTAGGTTGAGTCAACAAAAGGAAACTTGAATCACTTACTGGAGAGGCAGGTTAACAACAAGGCCACTGTTCAGTCCAGGTAAAACAAAAACAAAAAAAACCTACAATCAAAGAAAGATCCAATAAACAGTCATCCAACAAAGAAAAATCCACAACTTAGAACACTAGGAGCAAGAGCAGGAAGACAGACAGAAGCACAGAGACAAACAAACAAACACAGGCAACCTGACACTGAAACCAAGAAACACACAGACTATATACACAAGTGAAGACAGGACAACAGCAGGAAGTAAAGTTACAGACACTAGGGGGAGAAGAGAATTATGAAATAAAACAGGAAATGCTAAACAAGAAATCCAATTGATGGGATTACCACAATGATGGGATTACTTTTCCCATTGAGAGCATGGTATGTTTAAATTTCCATCACTCTATGTTCTCCACCTCCACTGCTTGCATGTGTCAGTGCCACACTGTCACATACAGCTGTTGAAATAATTTTAACTTTGAGTGCAGCATTCAAGCAATATCGAGTGATGTGCACCACCAAGAGTAGGATCAGCACTAAAAAACAATGGCCAAGCCAGTGCAGAACGGTTTTACTGCTGCCATGAGTTGCTGCCATAACAGTTGTGTTGGTTGTTAGGGTGTTTTTAAATCGGTGCAAGGTGGTTGCTAGGATGCATGGAAAGGTTGCTCCTGTAACTATGGTTGCTAGAGTAAAAGAGGTTGTTTCCATGGTCATTCTCTGTGGTTGTGAGGGAGTATTGCATTATTTCTAGGGTGTGGTGTGTTTGCAGTGGTCACACAGTGCTAATAGCACCACAAAGGACAGCTAGAGACTTGGTTATTTTTGGCAAGACACCAAAAACTCAAAATGATGTATATTGTCTATTGTGTAGGTTGCTTTTGCATCCACTCTTAAAACATTCATCATAAATTCATGCTTTATGTTGTTTCTTTACCTACATTTTATTGTGTTTATTTCCTGCTTCAGACAGAGAAAAACAGGTCCAAATAGAAAACACTGCTCCACCTGGGTCTCATTAGTCTCATTAGTGTTGACAGAAGGTGACCTCTTCACTTCTGTGAGGTTGTGTTTGACAGTGTAGGACTATTACAGATTTCTCACCAGATTTGTTTTCATGATGTTCAGTGCTCAGCACAAACAAACTTTTTATTTGGTTTTTTGTTAACTTGATGAAGTTGATCTGTAGTGTTTTCATTAGGAGCTCATCTCAGTCACACATACACTGTGTTTGTGTATTGCCATAGCAACCAACACCATGTTGTATCCGTGGTCATTGATTGATTTGATTTGATTCTAATTGAAACGCCCTTACCGTCCTGGCATCTGGGTTTTCACAAGAACATTCATAAAAATTAAAGGTGACAAGAGTTGCGTGAATACTCACAACTGATGGGGCACAGTGGTTGAGGGATACTGAGGGCTGCACACAAGTTGTGCCCTCCAAAGTCTGAGCAGTCTCTGGATGAGCGTTTGATTTTCATTTCTTTCAGCACAATGGAGAGAGGTACAGACAGAGTGAGTTTAGATTTAGAGATCAGTACCTTGGAAAAAGACAAAACGGACTGGGTTTAAATGTTTCCAGTAAAGTTCCTCTAAGTGTGTCTACGTGTGCCAGCTGAAGTGTGGGTACGAAGGGGCTCTTCTTTCACACACTGTTTTGCAGTCTTCATCAATATGTCATCTTTAAGTCATCCTTTGATCTCTCACTTTGTGTCCCCCTTCACTGCTTATTTCATAATCTAGGTTTCCTACGTGGAGCTGAACATTAGAAAACAGTATGATAAATAAAAATCATAATTTGCATGTGGAGAAGTAATGAGAAAATTATAAAAAGCAGCATCTGGAAATCCATCACTGTCTGAGAATTTGATCAACTGCAACGCCTGTGCATGAAATATGTATAAAACAATATATTCTATATTACAAAACAGGCACTTTCATCCCAGCAGACTGATTTCACCCATAATGATAATTCCCATAAAGCACAGATGTGCTTTATCAGTTACCATGCCAACCGGTAACCAGGGAGCGATAAGCGACCTTTCTTGTTTTCTACCTTTTCCTTCTGTATGTGTGTGTGTATGCTGAATCTCTTTTAGTCAGTCATGAGCGTGCGCTACCCTGTACCTAAAAGCTATTGTACCCTTGGGGATTTTCTTCCAGCTTTGGGGCTCCCGATGGTACTTAACTGAAAGGTTTAAAAATCATACCCCTTTGGGATGTTATGAATAATATCATTTATATTCAGCGTGTTTAAATAAAAATAATAAATAAATAAATAAAGCCTGGAATAAAAAAAAGGAAAAGTGGTGTTCAGATTTGGTAGGGACACATAGGTGGAGTGGAACACTGTATCTCAAGGATTCAGGTAAATCAAAGCTTATCGTGTGGTTAATCCTGTAAATGATGTATATTTGTTTGCTGTAAACTGCCATTAAGGATGCATTAAAAAGCTGGACAGTATATATCATATATTTGCAAGTCATCAAAATTAAGACATAGAGAGCAAGTCAAGTATGAAATCATCCCAACATTATGTAAGTCTACACCTATGAAGCAAAGTAGGCAGTGTGTAGGAATGTCTCTTTGCTTCCAGATCAAATTAATATCATCTGATCGTGTTTTATGTTACAGTAATCTTTATTTTTGTATAAAAATAAATATTACTTTTTTATATATTCTCTCTCTCTCTCTCTCTCTCTCTCTCTCTCTCGCTCTCTCTCTCCCCCTCCCTCTCTCTGGTTTTTGCCTAGAGCGTGTCTTTTTTTTCTGTGTGTTTCAGTGAAGCACTTAAGTTTCCCCCTCTGTGTGCAGCCTGTAATGAGGGCTGCCAGCTGTGGCTCAGTGGCTATTGCACACACACACACACACACAAGGATTTGCCACAGTATGTCACTCCTCCACTTGTAGGTAAAAGCAGATATAAACGGCACATGACGTTATCAGACACATATGTGATCAGCCTATGGGTTGTTTGTGTGTGAGTGTGTGTGGGAGAGGGCAGAAAGATTGTGAATATATTTGTATTATTTATATATTTTGTACAGCATGACTTCACCTTGTGCTCTGGGAGCCTGTGATTGGCATTTTTTTTAATCTGACATTTTCTTTTAGAAAACACAATAAATTGATTAATTGAGAAAATAAACAACAGGTTCATTCATTATTATTCATTAATTCATTATTACTTATTTTGACAAATCCAGCATAAATTGACTTCAAGGAATCAATAAAAAAACCTTGAAACACTCATGTTTCTAAGGTTCTTTATAGCCGGCCTCACATGTTCCTGTTGTTTCTGTCAGTGATTAGTCAGTTTATTGATTGTCGTTCGTAATCAATCAACGAATCAAGTAATCAATGATTATTTTGGTCATTTTTGAACTGCTGGGCAGAGGAAACCAGCAGTTTGAAGAAACTTTGTGATGGATGTTTTTCTGACATTTGACTTGTAGATTACTCAATAAAAATGTAATCAAAGTAAAAAAAAAAAAACTAGTTTCTTTACATTAATCGAAAGATTAAGCAACATTAAAAATGAAAGCTGTTGTTCTTAGTAGTTGACTAACAACTACTACTAGTCAACATTAACAAACAATAGTTTTGACAAGTAATTAAGTGTTTCAATCATTTATCAAGTAAAAGAACTTACGACTGCAGCTTCTCAAAAATGATTTTTGCTTTTTTGAAATAATTTTATAACATTTTATTGCCAAAAAATGTAATGAATTCGAAAAATAGACAGATTACTCAGTAATGATTGAATAATTGTTATCTTCAACCTTATATTGTGTGTATCATTGCTACAGGAAAATATTGTGTCACCCTGCTTATTGGATTTGTTTCTGTGTACATGCAGAATCCTGGCCAAGGTGGGTTCGGAGTTTGACCTGCGAACACTGCGGGCGGTGAGAGTGCTGAGACCCCTAAAACTTGTGTCAGGAATCCCCAGTAAGTCACTCTTTCAGTATTTCAAGGTGGAAATTATACTGTGATAGCTTTGGTTTGAACATTGAGATCAAAGGACATCCGTGTCGTTTTTCCAGCTCTCATTTTGTTCTTTTTTTCAGTCACACATTTTTATTGATTTTTCAACATGAAACATCACTTTTTCCGAAATGAGTTTGTTACATCATTTAGTTCTCCCTTGAAACATTTTCCCTCCCCCACCCATCACATCCGAGCTATCAGTGTAGATAAAATACAGTCTTAATTGTCAAATTTAATAAGGTTAAAGGTTAAATAAAGGTTAAAGGTTAAGGCTAAAGAAATTAATCCCAAATTTTATGAAAGATATGACTTTTTTATTTGATTGTGCATGTAAGCCTTTCAATGGCTAAGCAAGAAAAAAAGTGTTAATATCTCTATTGCATTATATGTATAAGGTGCTGAATACACCTGACCTGGCCATTTTCCTCTTTTTTCTCTTATGATATTTTGATATAGTCTTTAACTCTCCTACATATACAGTCAGAATTCATCATTTTACTCTTTCCTTTTAAATTTGTTTTTATACTTTTAATCACTTTGTAAAATTGTTTTGAAAAGTACAATACAGGTAAACCTATTAAAGTTACTATATAGGCTAATATCAAAGAAGATTTCATGTAGTAAACTAGTCTTTGGTTTTTTTCTGAAGTTTTAATTTTGTCTTTTAACTTAGAAAGTCTTCAATTCAAGGTTGAAAATAAGGAATATGCACTACAGACTTTTATTAGCTAGACTGAGCCCTGCTAACGCTCTCCCTTCCCTCTCCTCCATCTTTCTGTCTGTGTCTCAGGTCTCCAGGTGGTGTTGAAGTCCATAATGAAAGCCATGGTTCCTCTGCTTCAGATCGGCCTGCTGCTCTTCTTCGCCATTGTCATGTTTGCCATCATCGGGGTGGAGTTCTACATGGGCAAATTCCACACCACCTGCTTCAAGATAGACACTGGTGAGAGCGACAGCTTGGCATGTGGCTTGTGTTTTGGCGACAGCACTGAGTTGATGGCAGGAAAAAACTTCTCTTTCAGTGTTCCCATGTCTGCTATGGATACCAACGTATATTGCATTGCATATTTATGCAGGCGTACATAAATGATTCATAAGTTTTGTATGTACAGTACATGTGGCCTATGAGCACCCGCACGTTTGTAGCACTGACAGGCAGGGTGCCTACATCAACATAACAAACAAGTGCACAGCAGAATCTGTGACAGCCATTTTTCACATCTTGATTTTGATGAATGGTATTTTCACAGTCTTCAGGTTTTAAATGATTGCTTGTGCTGTAACTCAATTGAGATGCTTTTGTATGCAGCCTGCTGATCGAATGTTACTTCAGATGGTGTTAATGAGGTTGAAATTCACTAGTTCCATCTTTCTCCTACATCACAAGTGCGTGCTAGTGAGGATATCACAGCAGTAATACCTGACAGAGCATCCCTCGCTGTGTGGGTGGGATTTGAGCAGCTTCTCCATTTCATTGTTTCGTATGTTTTATCTAATTAAATATAAATTTAGTTTACTTTAAGTTAATTCATACCATTTTTGAACACATGCTGTCAAGTTTCAGACTTTTTTTTATGGTATTTTATCTTTCAGGCAGCCAATATTTTGTATTCATTTTTTTCTACAAAACTCAAATCTTGAAATTTGACTCTTTGAAAAATAAATATAATACATATAAATATGTAATCAATCAAAATGAACATTAAGTTGGTGTAATTTTTCAAAGTTGCATGGTACTGTAGTTTAATTGAAGATTTATTTAAAAGGTTTGCACTTGATTACCTAAATGGTTTCCAAGGAAGTTTCCTGAAGAGGCCTCTGTACTTTGGTACGAAAACAAACAAAGTGTTATTTTTCGGCACTTGCACTAAGTAAGCATCCTTCAATCAGCTGAACAGCAGGTCAAATTAGCAGCTGTAGATTGTAAATTAATGGAAAGCATACAATCAAACAAATAACAAATCAATATTTACAATGGTTTAAATTGAGCTGTGTCTGTTCTAATAATTATTATTTCAGCAGTTCTTTCAAGAATATTCCTCTGAAAAATCAAAATTAAAAACTCAGTTATGGAAACTTGACTGTGCTACCAACTGATTGCAATGAGTTGAAAATGTAGCACCACATATTAAATTTCCCTGTAATTAGTCTAAAAAAAGTCTTTTCCAGAAACCTTCCAAAGAAATTAAAGTTAAACATCAGGTCTTTTGTAGGAAAATATCTGATAGCAGCCTTGACTGTGTAAAGAGCAGTGTCAGCCTACTCAAACATGACTGAGTCGGGGTGTCGTTTAGCTCAGTTGGTAAAGCAACCGCCCCATGTACAAAGGCTCAGTCTTTGCTGCGGCAGCCCAGGGTTCGAATCCGGCCTGTGGCTCTTTCCTGCATGTCATTCCCCATCTCTGTCTCCCCACATTCCTGTCACTCTTCAAACTGTCTCTGCCAAATAAAGGCCAAAAAAAAAAATCTTTAAAACATGACTGAGTCATCTTGGTGATAATAGATAATTGATCACAAAATGTAGTTTTTTTTTCACAAACATATGATTGATCATTTCAGTAACATACTGTGTATAAACCAAGTTACAAGAGTGAAAACTGATTTTTTTTTTTTACGATTTAAACAAATTTAGAAGAGTACATGCGGTGAGCTTCAATGCAAGTCAATCAAACTTCAAACATTTCGCATGACTCCTCCTCAGCACACCATGCTTCCTCACCACATTTTGACTGTTCTGCCGTCATCAGTGTGGGATGAAGGCTGATCGCTAAAAAATGTTTGAAGAGTCAATATCAAGTAGAGTCTGTAAAAAAAAAAAAACAATTTGTAAAATGGTCAGCTTTAATGTAAGAATGAAATGAAAGTCTTCAGTACATGAGCATGAACACCAGAATCACTGGTATGGTTCTTTAATGTGTGAAAATAAGGGAGAAAAATAAACCTTGCTTTAGCAGCAAAAACATATTTCTGATAAATCACTGCCAGGTTACAATTACAGTGTTATTATTACAGTACAGCATTATAGTAATTATAGTCAGGCTGCTTGGCTGAAATTACCCATTGTGTAATGCAGTGATAAACATTATGAGAAGGCTTTATTTCCCCACCGCTGGTGTCAAATAGAGTGTGAAGGCGTGACTTAAGGGTTATTGGCTGGGCCAGCTGTAAAATATCTGTATCTGTCTATCATTGTGTGTGTGTGTGTGTGTGTGTGTGTGTGTGTGTGTGTGTGTGAGTGCGTGTGTTTGTGCATGTTTCAGTGCAGGGTGCTTGTAGTGGTGTGAGCAGTTGTGACAGCCTGCTAATGTACAGTACGTGTGTTATTGAGTTATTTTAGTCACAGAGAGACAGCCGGGTTTCATTAAGCTGAGCAGCACTGGTAACAACTTTCTACATGAAGGTGTTTTTTTTTCTGTGTGTGAGAGCCATAAGCAGGTAATGCTGGATGAAACTATAAATACCTTGTGTGTTTGAGTATGTTTGCATGTTTGTGATTCATTGGGCATTCACTTGGGCACAAGCTTATTCAAGACCCTGTCTTCTTTGTCTTTAATTCTGTCTGCTGAGACATAAATAATGAATGTATAGAAGTGAGCCATTTATTTCAGATTTGTTTAGCACAAACACACAGAGGGATTAAATTGGATAATTTCCCTTTGTGACATTAATTACATATAACATATAACACAACATATAAACTCCACAAAATCCAAAGAGATTTAAGATCTTCTGTAGTCTTTTAGATTTAGATTAATAGTGAGTATTTAAACTTACTTACCTTCCATTTGCACTTGTACTGCTCATTGCATTGAAATTCTGCACTGATACTCATGGTGGTTCACTAAAATATTCATGCGTATTCCTATAAATCTGTTCACAGGCACATGAAATTTGATGGCTGCACGTTTACTCAACAATATAACACTGAAAAGCACCCAGCACTATGAAATACAGTATGTCCTTGATCCTAATTTCTGGCAAGATAGCAATACATTTTTATTTCATTGTTATGTTTTTTGATTTTAATCAGATTATTTAAACTAAATTTAACATAAAAAGTAAGTAGAACTAAGGAATTTTAAAAAACAGTTAAACATCAGTTTCTGCAAAGGGCATTTTTGATTTTTAGATAATTTCAATTAGGAACTGCACCCAGTAAAAGAAGATGGATATGTGATACGTGGACACCGACTCTGGCTGACACAGCACCTGTCAGTAGGAAGGAAAGGACATATTTTACTGGAGTGACACCAGAGGGATGTTGGCTGTGCAATCTGGCTCGGCAAATCATCGTTAAAACTTGGCACAACTTGTGATCATGACACTATCCCTCATGAAACGCTGGCCGCACAAGGCATCTGTTATACTCAGCACATTTGTTCTTTATTCTGAACCCCATCTGCTGACATGTGTGCCAACACATCCTTTAAAAAAAACTCTCAGCATCCTGCATGTTCTCTGGTACCATCTCTATAGCTCACTGTCACTTCATAATCCCTGAAATCCCAAGTATGAATATGGGACACATCTTAGGTAGACCACATCCACATTGAGCAGACTAAACCTGAAAATATCTGAAAACATCTTTTACTAATTTGCATCTGAGCACATCTTCAAATCAAAACAAATTTCATATGTGATGTTGAACATAAATCTTTTCCTGATGATTTTTATATTTTTTAGTGTGTTGATTGTGTAATCTAGTGCTTCTGTTAAACAAAACCATAGAGTTAAACACTACCGTACAGTTTAAATGCATCATCTATGATGCTGTATATCTGTATACCAATATGCATCACTGAACTCATGAGCTCACTCAGGCCCTTTCAGCCAGTGTGGTCTACAGTGTGCTGGCAGCTGTAGATGCAGCTGCAGCTGTGGTGTACAGTGAGCACCAGTAGATTCCACAAGTATAATCCACTGGTTTGACAAACTGCGAGCACAACAGAAATCTCAGTTTGATTCAGTTAGGGAGATACTATTAAACACAAAATGACACAAACACAATTAAGTGTGACCTGGTGGGGATCAATATCAACATGTCCAAATCCAAAGCTGACTTTTTTTCTAGCTGGTTGTTCATTTCATTGCTGATTTTACTTCATTAATCTTTCCTCCATGCAGGTTTTTATGCCTTTATTTAAGTGCTGGTAGTACAGAGAACTGAGGACATTGTGGATTATGGTCACCGCCATATCCTCTATGTCAACTGGGTACCCTAAAGCTAGAAACACCTGCACGTCTTGTAAAATAGTGTAAGATGGTGACCTCAGTTCTCTCAGGCATTGCCGTATGGTACGCTGTTTTGTCTCTTTTCCAAGGTTGGATGTTATTTGTTGCAGATGCGTTGATTATTGATTTGTGTATATTGTAATGTTGTGCTGTAAAAGCACATTTGTATCATCAGTCATGATCTGAGTACTTTAGCACCATCTGAAAACACTAGGAATTGAATTAGTATCAGCTATCACAAAAACTGGTTCAGAATACTTTCACCTAGAGAGTACAGAGAACAATAAAAATCAAATAAGAACACTTAAAAACAGACTTTTTTATGTTTCATGAAGTAGCTGTAGAAGGTCAGCTGACAAAAACAGTGTTCTGAGTGGAGAAGAACAGCACTGATATTGGCTACTTGCTAGATGAATCAGCTGTAATTATCAGTGGTGCTCTGTTGAAGCATGCCACTCCAAAGCGAACCAAGTCACAGAAAAGCTCTAAATTCACCCAGTCTTTGAAACTGACCTTCACCTGTGACCATAAGCTTTGTGTAATGACTGACAGAATGAGGCTGCAGCATCACTATGCATGAAAAGGTTACAAGGTCAATGGTGTTCACTGAGAAGAACCAGTTGAAATGGGCGGGGCACCTGGGAGGGGTGTCCGTGGGTGTTTCCCTGTTATGATGTGATTGTGAGTAGAGACTAATTGTTAGGAGATCATGGGACAGGGACATCTGGAGAAAGTGGCAGGGAAATGGACATTCTTGCTACTCTGCTGTCCCTGATACTGTTCTGACCCACATAAAACCTGTTCGCATTATGGGGCACTGACATCACTCAGTCACTTTGACATCCATCCATCCATCCATACATCCATCCATCTATCAATCCATTCATCCATCCATACATCCGTAAAAATAACATAATTTAGAAGTTCCCCTGAGAACTCATTCTCTTCCACTCTGCATTTCTCTTTTATCAGGTGAGAAAGCAGAGGACTGGCCTTGTGGTCAGGAGCTCCCAGCCAGGACGTGTCCCAATGGCACCGTGTGCAGAGAGTACTGGACTGGACCCAACTTTGGTATTACCAATTTTGACAACATCCTGTTTGCGGTGCTTACTGTGTTCCAGTGCATCACCATGGAGGGCTGGGTGGAGATCCTCTACAACGTGAGTCTATATGTTGTTGTTGTTGCTGTTTGTAGTCTAAGCTTAATTTATTGCTGTCCATTATATTTATCTTTGCATTTTCTTCATCAACATCTTCAATCGTACCATCTTTAATTAAGCTTAAGATAAGGGGTAGTTGACATGTTTGTTGGGTGACTTGTCCACAGCATCACATAGCTTTGCTGTGATTATTCATAATCCTCAGAAGATGATTCTTTTATTTGATTATGGCCCTTTCAAACTTTGTCTAGTAACCGCTGCCAGGTAAAATTTTCCATTGAACCAAAACTTTGGCCTATAACAAAGTGTTAGTGATATTCATGCTTGTCTGAGGATGATCCTACATAAATGTTTTGGAGACCACCTGACCTTTGGCCTGCCACCCTCAGGCCAAGACCTAACCACCACCTTCTAAATCTAATCAGCAGAGCGCTACGAAATGATAGTAGAACCTTCATTTTTATTTTTTCTATTGGACACTTCACACACTTTCTTCTACTGTCAGTTTTTTAAATGTAATTTTTACATTTTTATGGAAAAAAATAATTTGATTTTCATGAGCCAATGGACTTAAGTTATATTAAGTTATATTACTGCAGGTGAAGGTTAGACTAAGAGAAAAATTGTGTTTTTGCCATCTATCACTTTCAGATTTTTGAGTATACTGAACATTCCAGACTTTAGGAACCACTATGGGTGTTTTAAACTCTTATAAATCCATGAATAATTCATTCAGAGAAGGACTTTGTTGAGCGTACAGAGACTTTTTCCACCACTCATGTGCTTAACATTCATATAGAGACACACAGTCACACCTGGGCGCTGCAAACCACACAACTGTGACCATTGAGTGGCTCCTCTGGAGCATTTGGAGGATTGGTTTGTTGCTGAAGGTCACCTTGAATGTGGATGGTCATGAAGTGATGTCATTCATATTACCATCTGAGATTTTCCATACTGGTTCACATAGTTAAACATGAGACCCGCCACTTATACCTTAGATTATCTCATCTTTGATATCTTGCTTGTGAGTGTGTGTGTTTGTGTTTGTGTGTGTGTGAGTGGGAGCCAGCGTACTGAAGCAAAGATGGTGAACAGGTAAACATAAGCCCACTTCAGGTGCCAGTGTGCCAGTCTGGGTTCTGCATGGATGGTAAGATAGTAGCAGTGACACAGAGGACACACCGTAAGTCTACTGTCCAGTGTTAGTCTCCCTGTACAGTAGACTTAGACAGACTTCATTGTCATCCAACTGCACATTTCCAATGTACATTATGCATGTGCAAATAATATGAGTAAGTAAGTTTATGTGGAACTAAAAGATGGCATGTTAATTCGAACAACAAATACTATTTCCTATTGATTAATCAGAGGAAGCTTATTTACAGAAAACTTTAAATAAGGAATAATTATACAATCCAGTTATGGGAGAGATAAAGGAAAGGGAAGTTCTCAGTTTCCATTTTAAAAAAATCTCAGCGGTGTTTGTCTCTCTGATTAAGGTGGATAATGTATTCAACAGCATGAGATAATGCATGAAAGGGACAATAATACAAATCTGGGTGTCATCTGCATAAATGAAAATTAAATTCAGTTGCCAAGTTGCTAATTGGGAGCATGTACAGTACAATCTTTTCTATTTACATATCGTCGATGATAGGCGTCATTGATAGGTGATCTGCTGGCCAGGGGTCGTGGTAGTATGAGGAGGTGGGGGAGATGCGTCACAGCATGCCAATGAAATGTTAGCATGGACAACTTAGTTTTAGTGTCAAATAAAACATCTTATTTGTGGATATTATAGTTTTCACCCAAGATGCCAAAGGTGAACCTAAGGATATTAAACAGCCTGAATGCAAGCTATATAAAAGTGCATGTGCAGTCAGTGTGTCAATCATGTTCCGTTTAACATTATTATCTTATCTTTAATATCACAGGCTAAATCATCTCCATAAAGTTAAGTACTCTTTTAGAGCACACAAGTTCACCTGACTGCTGTTGTCGCAATTCACTCTCATGGTGTTCTCAGGGTAGCTCTGGTGGGGGCCTTGGCTCTGTATGACCGTAGCAGTGCATAGTCTGTGTGCCCTGGCCCAATTTAACCCCTGGTTGCAGCCATGTGGCTTGTGTTTTAGACAGCTAAGTCACTGGAACAATCCCCCTGCTAGCTGTACAAGTTTGTAAGTACTTTTTGTCTCTGTCACCAAGGGCAGCCAAAAACATAATAGTGCATTTAAAAAACAGACAATCCCAGAACACAAAAAGAAAAACAAGTCCCTAAAGGTTCAGGCCTGGCTTAACTGTTTTGTTTACTAAATCCATCCATCCATCCATTATCTGTAACCGCTTATCTTCTTCAGGGTCACGGTTAGGCTGGAGACTATCCCATAGACAAGTATGGACAAGTCGCCAGCTCATCACAGGGCACATAGAGACAAACATTCACATTTGCCAAATCATCTATGCGAAAATTAAACATAACCTTTGCATTTTGGACTAGCAATACCTGCCTAAAGAGAGAATATGCCACTGGTTTCCTTCTAAAGACATAAAGAAAATAAAGATAAAAAAATAAGGATCAATAGCTTAGCTCTTTATGTGTGATTTATATTCACCATGATCATTTTATTGTGCCCATGTAAGCTTGTCTCTGTGGTACAGAAATAAACAGCTACTTGTATTACCTGACGCCTTACATAAAAGAGCCCTGCTAATTCTGTTAAACTTAACTGTAAGTTTAAGCAAGCATACAGTTTTACCAGTTCACTCTACATCCCCTACATTTGTCTACTTTAATTCCCTAAACACTTCTCTTTTTCCTTCTCCTGCTTTTTATTCCTTGTCCTTCTGCTTCATCTTCTCGTTTCCCAGGAGATAGCAGCTAGCAGGCACTAGTTTGTGAGCCACTTACAGAGAGTTTCCCCCCTTTTTCTTCTTGTTCTTCTTCCTTGTTTCATTCCAAACATCTCCCGTAGCTTTTTCTGGCTCATTATCCTAAGCACCGCAGACCCATGCTGCTGTGAGCCAAGAACGCCTTTTCCATCACACGGTAGTTTTTCTTAGTATTTCGATCTTTTTCTTTTCTTTTCGCTCAAAGACATTCCTTTTGATACACCAGATATTTTTTTAGCGTTTTTCTGTGTTTTATTACTATATTTCTTCCTGCCCACCTGTTCAACCAGGTACTGCTTTCACCATCCAGTTCTCTCTGTTTGCTGTCTTTTTTAAAGAGGGAGAGAGATTTTACATGGCCGTGCAGAGACCATTCAAACATTTCATTGAGGCCTGTTTGGGACTGTTTTGATTGGTCTGTTTGCTGCTATTAAGGTTTTACTTCACTACACACCAACAGTGTTGAACTCATTTGAGTGTTTTCACAGTCCTTGAGGATCTTCACTGAAGTGTAACACCCTGCTGACACCTGCCTCACACCTATACATCCATCTGTCTGTTGAAGCCTTTAGTGACTCGCTCACTGTACCAGTGGAATAAGTGCTAGTTATCCATTATAAGAACCACGGCCATGGAAAATACTTAATTGTGACTGGCTGACAGGTGTGCATTTAGCATGCTTTAACAGGACACTTCAGTTTAACCACTGTTCTAAATCCATGTGCAAGGTATATCTGCATGGTATAATTGCAGGAAGCTTAAGCAACAGTTTTTTCTACAGTTGCTTTTTTGGTAAAACACAGCCTGATAATTGGTTTTGGAAGGCGGAGGTGTTTTGTTGTGTTTTGGCCAAAAGAGTCAAAGGTGAGTGACGTATCTTACTATCTATAACAGGAGAGGTCACATATATAACAACCTCTGGCATGAGAGGTTTCACAACCTGATTTTTTTAAAAATGAGGTTTTTAGTGCTACTGTAGCACTACTACAGTAGTGCACTAGTGCTACTGTATGTAGCTACTTCAAAACACAGAACAAGAATATATGCTGGTTCAAGGCCCAATATGGCATCCAGTGTAGTGAAACTCGTTGATTTTTTTATGCTTTTAATTTATAATATTTTCTACTTGGCTCTGTAGTGTATATTGTGTATATTGGTTAGTCCAGCTTGACCATTCCACCCGTTTTAGCTGTTAAAAAAACTTGTCATTGTTATTGGAGATGGGCTAGTAAATGGTTGTTATTGTTTTTTTTGTTATTTTATAGTAGTCTTTATGAAGTGATAACATATTTCTTTGGATCATCTTCATCGACAGCACCTTCTGGAAGTACCCATAATTCACCATCTGAGCAGGGCGGAAATCTTCCACACTATGGCGAACATAGGAAATAAAGGGAGAAACCATGACAACGTTATGTAGTGAAAAAGAGTGTATTTGTGTGAATGCAGTGGAGCATGCATGCGTGTCATGTATGCATTCATTTCCTGAGTCTACAAAAAAAGTAGAGGCACTCTTGACACAGAAGCAGGGGGGAGGGGCAAGTCTATAACATTATGAAGCCGGAATAGCATCGAGGCGGGGGCTCTATTCTAAGGATTATATACTTTCCTGTAACCCAGCGGTAACCTTGCAGATTGATGACTGTGCTACCTTTGCCCTGAGGGGTATTGCACGGACCATCCTCTCTTAATGGTGCAAAAGAAAATGCAAAGTACCTCTCCCCATCCTCACTCGTCATCACCATCCTGCTCCCTCTTCTTCTTCTTTCCTCATTGCTTCCTCTCTGTCATCCATCCCCCTCTCCCTTCATAACTTCATCTCCCCCGGGAGGCCATGTCCCAGGATCCTGTGGTTTCCCAGCAGCTGATGTGGTGGAATGAAGCTCTGCTGCCTGCCATGCTATTCTTCAGCTGAAGGGAGTGGTGACAGTGAGGGCAAATTCAGACCGACAATAGCACTCCGATGGTGTGAGCATGTTCTTATAAACTACAAACCTGGAATCCAGTTAGAAAGCTTACCAGACAGGGAGATACTTTAATTTTTAAACCATAAAGATTTAAAACTACTTTTATGTCCATGATGCAAAAAAGAAACTTAACTTTCATTCATTTCAATGATTCAGCTGAGTTGGTACAACAATGGTCAAGCCCAACCCGAATCCTGGTACATGATGAAATCCAAGTCTTTACACCCAGTGACAGAGCTTGGGAAGGAATCAACCCTGATTCTTGATGTTTTAATTGTTAACAGAACAGAGCAGAGGGAATGGGAAAGCAGTTCATCTCCATTGTCACCTTTTCCCATTTTAGATGTTGTTCTAGTCAGCAGAAACTAGATCTGATCTGATTTGTTATGTCTGACATCATTCTCTTACTGGAATCCCCTTTTGGTTACAGTGAGCGAAATATTGGGGTTTGGTTAAAAAGGATCAGGGTCAGGATCATATTGGCATGGAAACAGGAAACGAAGAGTGGTCTCCCTTGTCAAAGTCATATTTTTTTTACCCAACCATCCACACTGAACTACTTCCCACAACTGCTTCTGCTTTTTAGTCAAGCCCAGAATATACAAAGTAAACACCAGCTCTAGTGCGTTTCACAAACACCATTTGTCCTTCATGCTAGGAAGGAGGGGGTGAGGAGAGGGAGTTGCAATCAGCAACATACTGGTCCTTTAAGTGACTTTGAGGAATCTTAAAACACAACATTTTTACAGCTTAAAACTGTGGTACCATCTTGACATGATCCCACCATACCCATCTGTCGCCATTAGACAGTCTTTTTTCTTTCTTTTTTTTTTAGCGGAGATGCCTTGACAGTGATCTACAAAAGACAGCAAAGGCTTCAACTGATTCACACTGTGAATGCCGCTTTCGCTCTCAGCCAGTCAGCGGGAAAGTGACACTATTGTAGCAGCAGCAGGATGTGTGGGTGGTTTCTCAGCGTTGATAATGTGGCAATTTTCGTTTCATGCCCCGTGATTTTATTACATTTCCTTGGTCTCTCCTGGCTAACCAATGGGTGCTGTCAAATTAGAAGTGGCCCTAATTACCTCTGCTGTGTCATCATGTTCAGGCTTAACACTGCAAGAAATGTACACTTTACCTAATATTTTATTTGCTCTTATTTGAGTCTTTTGTCCAAATCTTGCATTTGACTCCCTAAACATATTTAATCAATCAGGAGTACGCAATCTCTTAAAATCTTGCATTGTGGCATCCCCATCTATTTATGATCTATATGGTTTAATAAGTATATGTGAGGTGCTAGAGCTCACAGGCACCTTTTCTCTCACTTCATTAGAGCTGTGTGAGTCACGGAGACAGGTGCACCTTGACCTTGTCAGAGTGTGACGTCTTGTGCTGTCAGGACTGTCGTGGCGCTTGTCAAATCCTCGTAAAAATAGAGCAGCACAGAGGGACAGTTAGATACTGTGTGAACATTCAGTCATGACTATTTGTGAATCCTTTAATTTCAGTGGATGTACTGTGAGTCTATCACAGAAAAAGGTACTGAAGTTGTCAGGTCCAATTCCACTGTGAGGTAGCCATTTTTGTTTTTTCAAACTATGAGCCCGTGCTAGTTTTTTATACTTGAAAAGGGATTTAGAGTGCAAAGAAAACATATATGATATAGTGTTGAGTTAGATATGTCATATCTTGTCTTCTGTATCAAAGATTTTCTTTTTTGCTATAAGGGGGAAGAAGAGTAAAACAAAACAAGATAAGCTAACAACCGTGGCATTGTAAACTGTATATTGTTGTCATGGCTAACACATTTGCAAAGTTACCAATTTACACATCTCACAACATTACCATTCATTTGAAGTCATGTTTGTGTAAACCTGATAGATTTTACTTCTTTTTTGGTCTCCTACAAAAAAATATATGTTTATTTGGCTGCTAAATGTTTCCCTTTCTTCACAAGCTAATAACTTTGCCTGTCTGCCATTTGGTGCTGGGCAGGTAGAGTACAGCAGGTTTATGAGAGCTTGCCTGTTGAAAACAGCTGCCTGCTGGAAACAAAACTGATGAGACTGAACCATAGAGTCAATGTGCCATGAAACCAAAACGATCAGCTAAACGAGACTCCTCATCAGTGGAGCGACCCCCATTCACACATCATTTGATTCAATATTTAGCCTATATAACATAAATATTAGTTGTGGAGCTTTAATTTATATATATATAATATCTGTTACATGAAAGTAAGATGCTTTATAATTGTGATACGAGGCAGATACAATATAGGATTCAAGAAACTGCATTATTATCCAATAGGTGATTAAACTTTTAGTGGAATTTCTTGCTTTTTCAAAGCCAAAGGATGTAGAGCTGTTACTAAAGACGTAAAGGACCTTAAATGCACTGGTCTGGATACCAGACTTCAGCCTGTGAGGCTCTGTGGGTACTCATGATGTGAAAGGAACTTCGTGTCTACATTAAAGTGGTCAACCATTTGAAGTCAAACTGCCTGATTAAATATCACTAAAATCACAGCAAATGGTTTCACTGTCACAAGAGGAATATGGTAGACTCAGAGAGAAAGATAAGATACTCAAAGTCAATTTGACCAGAAAACTGTTCAGCAGCTCTCTGAGGACCTTTTGCTCTCTGTGCTACCAGAGCTGTTGAGCACATTCACCACTGCTTGTTGTGAATGATTCAGGACTGTAAAGAGCTGCAGAATTGATTCAGCGTAGCTGTCTTCATCTCAGCAGGCTTTCCTTTCCATCAGTGTGTGTGTGTGCGTGTGTGCGTGTGTGTGTGTGTGGTGGCAGCACTGTAAGCTGAGAGTGGGAGTACACTGTCACACCACAACTGCATGATGCATGACTGTAAATTATGTGGCAGCTTTTGCTTTTTCCTCACTGATCATTCAGAGCAGTCAGCTAGAGGATGACTCATGGGAATAACAGAGGTGGAATAACAATATCAAGTGAACTCATATAAAAACGTCAAGCTCAATGGAAATAAGTTATTACCTAAAGTTTGCTTTTCTACAAAATGAAGCCATCATTTTACTCCCAGCACAGAGGGTCTATTTCCAGGTTCAGTATAGAATAGTTTCCAGCTAAATGTCTCAAAAATTACAATAAGACAAGGCAATAGGCAATAAGACATGGCATGTATATATATATATATATATATATATATATATATATATATATGAATCCAATAAAACACAGACCTTTTTTTGTCATTTATATTTAGGACAAGCCATGAGTCTGACTCACTTGAAACTTGGATTAAGGTGGTCTCTAAATCTAGAAATTGGGATCATCATCAGGAAATCAGCATGTCTGATCTGCAGATCACTGATTCAGGTTAATACTTAGATAAACGTGTGTTATATTTAGATAAAAGATTTTAAGACAACACAATTAGCTTTAATCATAATCATTTTACAAGATTGCCTTCAATCATTTCAGTGTCACTGAATAGACCTCTTGCTCATGACACATATAACTACATTTTGAATCACATTACTTAAACAACATATGGGGTCATTAGAAGTACCTTGCCAAAGGCAACATAGTGCATCAGCAATTTTGTAATGAACTACATTAGTATAGCCAGTGGCCTTGATTGCCATATGCCCTGTATTTGCCCTCCTGCTGTGCATGCAGTGTGGTTTCATCTCCCTTTGCATGGCTCCACACTTAAAGGTGGAGTGAACTAATCAGCTCTTGCATTTAAATGATACATACATCCTGTATACCATATGTTCTTACACTGAGGAATGGTACATTCTCAAGGAGTGTAAAAAAAGGACATTTATTCTGTCCGTTTGTTCTTTATGTTGGCTTTAAGCACCTCAGAGATGATTATACACTAATATGTGCCGTTGGTAGTAAAGTGCCAAAATAATTATTTTTGTTTTCAACATAAAAAACAATAAACAGTATTTTTTTTTAAATAATAAAATAACTGCACATTTATTTGTGTGTGCTTCTTCCCACAGTCCAAAGACATGCATGTCAAATTGTGACCGTGTGAACATGAATGATTGTTTGAGTCTATGTGTCAGCCCTGTGATGAACTGGTGACCTATCCAGGGTGCAATGGACGTTTCTAGCATATATATATATATATATATATATATATATATATATATATATATATATATATATATATATATATATATATATATACACACACACACATACACACACACACACACACACACACACACACACATATATATATATATAAAAACAAATGAATATATGAATTAAATCGAATTTGAAACCACAGATGTGTTTGCCTGACGATGCCAGAGGCCTTTTGTAATATAGAATACTGGATCACACCCTCCATGCAGAAGTGACATATGATAAATTGAAGTGATGGATGTCCTTTTATGCTGCCCAGGGGCCATAGTACAGTTCTGTTGTTTTCTTTCCTCTTTATAATTGCTGGATTACACCACACCTTATTTATGATTGTCCAGGAAGGGCCAGAACACAGTGTCTGCAGTGTCCTTGTTTACACCGTAGAACTCAAACTAGATAAGATAAAGATACATAGATCTGACATGCTGGTCTTTATGTTGAGGCCTTTACTCATAAAATGATGCAATTGTCAGGATTTTACCGTATTTTTAAAAAAAAAAAAGACAGTTATAATATGCTCACGAGCAGTACAAAATCAGATTGTGTTTGTTTCTTAAATTGGAGAAAACCAGCAACTCCTCAAAGACCTAGCTGTATGCTGTTTTAGAATCTGAAAAAAAAACCAAACATTTGCATAAGCTCCGCTGAACTCTCATCTGCCTGAGCAGCTGACTGAAGAATTAAGGTCATGTCAATAGGAGAGAAAAGTCTCTCCTTCTCACCAGATGACTCCGACTGAAAGCTGATGCAACAGAGTGCATTTCCACTTCATTTTCTCCTCCACACCAGGCATCCCGGGCAGTGTTGGGCAAGTTACTCTAAAAAAGTAACTCGTTACAGTTACTAGTTACTTCTCCCAGAAAGTAACTAAAGTACTTACTGAGTTACAAATTATAAAAGTAACTAGTTACTTTGGAAAGTAACTATTGCGTTACTTTCAAGTAATTTTTTAATTGCTCAAATGTGTCAAAGAATTTGGACCCCACCTCCACCCTTCTTTGACGGAACTTAAAATACATGTGCGTGTTCAATTATTTATGATAAATCTGAATATTATAATGAAATGGACACTTCATACAATACATAACAGAAATCCACAGTACACAAATCTAAACTATTTTAACGTTGCTGTGGGAAAGTGAGACTAGCATCCAATAAAATATCATGGATTATTGTAGATATTATAATTACTGTGTTTATAGAGTGGATCGATAAAAATAACACAATAGATGTTTTGGAACTTTTGATATTTATTGCACCTCAACAGGCCACAACTAAGCAAAATTAAATTATGCTTGTTAAGCAATGTACCAAGAAATAAATAATATATTCACTCTTTGTAGTTGGAAGAAGCAGTAATTTTGGACTATTCGCGCTCGCCATTCCTGTTTCTCGTTGACTCACATGAATGTCCTGTGTCGTCTTTGTGTGTCTGATCAGACTAGTCGCTAGGCAACGCGGGTTTTCGAATTTGTGTAAGCAAAGCAACACCCGCCCAACTCCACCTCTGATTGGCTTACCATGGAATTTTACTCAACCTCAGCCAATCGTCATCATTTATGCGATGTCTCGTGCCCCCGCCCTCACCAAGGATTAAGGAGGAACAAGAAAAATCTTTGCCGCTCGGCTTAGAGATCTAGTTGGTCTGATGAAAAACAGCGGCCTTCAATCAGAGTAACGCGCCGCATTTTTTGGCAGTAACGATAACGGCGTTACAATGATGGGAAGAGTAATCAGATAGATTACTCGTTACTGAAAAAAGTAACGCCGTTACTAACGCCGTTATTTATAACGCCGTTATTCCCATCACTGATCCCGGGTTCCCCAAGGAGAGGAGAAGTAAGATAACTGTTGCTACTGCAAAAAGAAAAGAATGTTACCTAACCCTGAGCACGGATACAAAATATAATACATATACATAATATTTTATTTACAGATCATCAGAAGAGCATAAAAACTTTAAACCTGCATTAACAGATTTTTAACCACCTGTGGGCAGTACAACAAGCTGTAAATAACACTGACTGATTAATGAACATGTTAGCGAACAGTTGGTTATTTACACATCAAGTTGACATTTTGACGTTGTGTTGGGTCCATCTGGGGGAATCAAAGTACACTAGCCTCTCCTTTTAATTATTTTTTTGGCCTCCACCAACCCCTGAGGGAAATATTTAGCTCCGTAGTGCTAATAGCTAGCTAAGTGTTTCCCAGCATTGCCTGTCTCTTATTTGGTGCTGGATAGGTAGCATACAGATCAGCTTTATCAGAGTGTTTTAGCTGGAAAAGTCACTTGTGAGAGCGATGGGACTGAACCAAAAAGTAAAATTGCAAGCCATATAGCCGAGTTAGAGCCATGTCATTGCGCCATTTGCCAAAAGTAGTTCCAGCATTTAACTGTGCCTAGAAACTGTTTACATACAGTTTGAACAAGATACAATTAGTGAGTTTTAAAGGTGTAGGCATATTTTTGAACATTGTCTACTTGCTTCCCCCTGCTTCCAGTTTTTATGCTAAGCTAGGCTAACAACACCCTGGCCGCAGCTTCGTACTTAATGCACAGATATTAGATTTATATAGATTTTCTCATCCCACTCTTGAAAAGAAAGCATAAGCATAATTCTCCAAAACTTTTATTGAACTGAACTGAACAGAGGGAGAGAGACTATGAGAGGATGTTCATGTAGCGTTTATACCCAGAGAATTTAACTAAATGTGAAGAGCAAGAAGGAGAGACACAGAGAAAAATGTGAGAAAAAGGATTAAGTGATGAGATGATGAAACAGTGATAAGATGTTGGACATGTAGAAAAAGAAATGATGCAGAGCTACACAGTGAAGCTTCTGCCTGCCATTTATCCTGGTGTGTGGGCTGTTGCTTCTCTGACAGCTGAGACAGAGACTACTGTATGCGTGTGTTCTCATCTCACATACTGGGGTGCATAATATAGATCTCCAGCCTGCTGATTCAGCCACCCTGAACCTCCCATCACAATTACAGCCAGCGTGTGGCATCGCTTCAACACTGGCGTCTGCAAAATGTCACTGTGGTTCACATAGCCCATCAGTCGGCAGGTCTGTCCCCCGCTAACAGGCCGCTGTGTGGGAGCACTCGGAGACATGGAGGGTGCTGATTCCCAGAACCCCCTGCGGGGAAACAAGCAGGAATCTCAACCCTGCCGCAGCTTGGTCTGTACAGAAGAAGGCCACTTGGTTAAGAAGACCAGAAGTTGTAAACACAATTCAGGCATACTGTCATCCCATAAAGTTGACATGGCAACATTTTCATTCACTGGGAGTCATCTTTTTAGCCCCCTGAGTAAGTGTGGTACTCTTTCTCTTCCAGCTCTGTTTCGCTGTGCACCAACTCCAACTCAACCTTTAGGTAATTGTGAGCCGTGAGACTGAACAATACACTAAAGTTCTGGGTTGTAAAACTAAAACAATGAACTGGAAAGCATTCTGTAGAGCCGAGGGGAACTGCAGAGTTTGATGATAACTGTCTGTGGGTTTGCCACGTTACATAATATTAAGATTATTGCAACCATAATACTGCTTGTACACCTTATAACCCAACATCAGTGTCCGACCTCACTGATGGAAGCAAATCTCTGCAGCCCAGTCCTGAAGTCTTGTGGAGAGGCATGACATGTTCAACAATCAGATAGGTGTACATTTCCACGTACTTGTGGAATACATACCATTCCTGGGTGTCTACATTTTATGCAGTGTACAAGGTCATAGTCAAAGAATCAGCACGATTCAAATAATATGGGTCAATGTTGAGGTAGTTTGCTTCTGCTCATGGCGTCATTGGCCAGTGAAAACCTACAGCAGTTAGCTGTGTGCAGTGTGTGTGTGCGTGTGTGTGTTTGTGTGTTTGTGTTTGAAACTGAATTAACCAACTCATTTAACCAACCCTGCAGCCATGACAGCTCATATTGAAACTGAATTGTCACATCTATTTGACTGTGGACAATTCGAAATGGAGGTTTCTCAGCCGTAACTCATGTTCAATTAAACAGTTGGTTTGCCACGATAGCAGGCAGGACATTTGTGGGTGGGTTCGTTTGGTAAAGGAAGCTCAGAGAGATGACGCACAGACTTTGTTAATTGCTTTTTTTTTTTTTTTTTGAAATTGAAATTGAAATCGAAAAGTTGGCACTATTTTCCTTCTAATGAGGAAAGTTGAGAAAAGTATTTGTTCAGTCAGCCAAGTTTGTAACAAAAGAATTCTTATTCACAGCTGTGGATACGAAATAGCTCAAGCTGGTTCATTCAAAACCTTTTTAGCATTGATATGCAAACTACTATGGTGTCTACTACGATGTCATGGTAAGGTCTAACTTTCGCCTCTGTCATTTCTGTGTACAGACCAATGATGTAGCAGGAAACACCTGGAACTGGCTCTACTTCATTCCTCTCATCATCATCGGCTCCTTCTTCATGCTCAACCTGGTGCTGGGTGTCCTATCTGGGTAAGTCATCTCATAACATAGATACTGTATTACATTACATTTCATTCTGATTATGGTTGATTATTTATTATTATTTATTTAGTATTTTTTAACAAAAACAAAATCCTGGAATTAACAATGCGTGAAAATTGTCCTGAAAAGAAAAACAAAACAAAAAAATTCGAAATGGGGTGAGGGTGAATTGAGTAAATAAACTCTTCTCCTCGTGATGTAGGGCTTCTCTTTTTTACTTTCGCATCTTTTACATCTGTCCCTTTTGTCTTCATGTGTCATAAAAAGGTCTCATGCTTTGGCTTTAATCATCCTCTGTGCTCCTGGATCTTATATCTGTCCATTTTGTTGTATATGTGGTCACAAAGAGCCTCTTCTCACCTGCTGTGACTCACAATCCCTTACCTCAGCAGAATCTGGATGAAAGCAAACAAGTGCGTGGTCACTGACCCAGAGGTTACAGGAAACCTTCTGCTGAAGGAGCTCCCCTGTCATTCTCATCATTCTCCCTGTCAAAACTGTATTCTTAGACTATTTAAGTATTATATTTATTATTATTTTCGTCCTGTACTGTTACTGTCTACTCCATGTTTCATCAGTAATGTTTTTACTCTGTGCAATAACAGCAATCTTGCAGGTTCATTGCATGTCACACTGTGTTGCAATGTGTCAGACTGTTCAACATCAGTTTTGAAGCATGTCAGATTGTGTGTTGAATAAACAATGACATGTCACCAACTCGCATCATCTCACAATTTCAAAATGTAGCAAAACAAAAAGTAAGCTTTTGCCATTTGATCCTAAATCACTGACACTCACAGTGTGATGGAGAACAGCTGTTTTGGATTGAACGCTGCTACATTTCTCTCATGATTGTCTACTCTTATGTGGGACAGCCCAAAATTACTCAGTGTTGCTGTTCAAGAGTAACACTGCTTTTTGGGGATTTTACAGGATAGGTAATAAGTACTGTACCTTGATATGGCAAGTAAATATACTTATTTACTTTGTTGCTTGCACTGAGATGAAGATGAAGATGAAGCTGAAGATTACCACCATCGCATATCTCTCTGCGTCCACACACAAACACATTTCAGTGATCATAAGTTTGAGAAATATAGCACATAGCTCAGCTTTGCCAACATCCCCTTTCAAACTCTTGTTTGCCCTCAGCAGCTGACCTGCTGTGATCTGAACTCCACAGTTAGTACTCCTTCAAATAAGGCTTGAACAATTATCGCTATATGATCCATTTCCATCACAAATGTTTCGGTCTTGTAATTCACTTAATCCTTTGTTTTGTTTGTTGCTGTGAGTGTGCAGGGGGGAAAATAGCTTTAAAAATAATTTGGCATTAAATCCAAGTTGCCAGATATCAAAACATGTTACAATTTTTCTTTCTGTGTATGAAACATATCTCTGTATGTGTCTGAACAGAGAATTTGCCAAGGAGAGAGAGCGTGTAGAGAAGAGGCAGGAGTTCCTGAAGCTTCGGAGGCAGCAGCAGATCGAGAGAGAGCTCACCGGATACTTGGAGTGGATCTGCAAAGCAGGTTAGACTCATCTCTGAAACAGTGTGAGAGCTGGCATACATGTGTTTGTTGTGTTAGAAAACAAGGACAAGTTCATAGAAAGTCCCTCTCTCCTTTTCTCTCTCCCGCTGCAGAGGAGGTGTTGCTGGAGGAGGAGGATGAGATTGCAGAGGAGAAGTCCCCGCTGGATGGTGCGTGGTACAAGAGGAAACAAAACCTTCCAGGTGAATACAGGGCTGAGTATCTGTTGCCTGCTTTACCATGGTCCATCACGATCAGAGGGTGATGGTAAACCAGGCACAGAGAGGAACAATTCATCATTCCCATCTCATCATTGATTTCTTTTAATGTGCTGTGCATAAGTCGTTCTCTTTTGCCATGGAGTGGAGTGACATACTGTACAGACATAATTATTGCCCAGAATGTTTCAGATGTTCCTTATCTGTGCATGCATTTGAAAATTTTAGCTATAGATTCTGTATTTTTTCTGAAGAAATGCTTATCCTCATGTTGGAACCAAGCAAAATGGCAAGTTTACTCATAGTTAGCTATATTATTATACAAACTCCATAAACTACATGATACACTCAAATACAGTACAAATCATTCCTTTGAGAAATATAGCTTGGATTTTAAAAACAGGTAAAGGAAAAAAAACATTAATATCTGTTCAAAGTGGAGTCTCTGCTGGTTGCCTGGCAACCTTGCTGGACATAACCCCTGTAACACAACATCTTGCTATTTTTACACCAGTGTTGGTACATATTAAACAAACTAGATATTACATGTTAATTAGTGAGTTTTTTAACCTTTGACAGAGTCAGGCCAGCTGTTTTGACTCTTTAAGTTAAGCTTAGATAACTGTCTCCTGGCTGTAGCTTCATATTTACCATAGAGACATGAGAGAAAAAAATAAAAACCTTTAACAACAAAGTGTATACATTTACCAGAAGGTACTGCAAAAACATAATTAAATACCAATTAAATAGGGAGCTTAACTTCTTTGTGCTTTTAAGACAAAGCAAACTTAAACACAGCAAATTAAAATTTCTAAACATCTGCACAAAATGTTTCAGGAATTTGTTGAGCCAGTTCATGGAAGTAGGGACTCTATAATCATCATCATAATATGTGCAGTACAAAAGAAAATGGAACTGGCTTTCCACTTTTTCTGAGTCACCTGTTGACATAATCTGTTTTCTTCCTGAATATATTTTGGAAACCGCCAAACTCAAAGGTGTATGTTAGGATTTAGTGGTATCTAGTGGTGAGGCTGTAGATTGCAACTAACTGAATACCCCTCACTTCACCCTCTCCTCCAAGCATGAAGGATCATACAACAATGAAAACAGCAATTTTTTTTTTTTTAATTTTTGCCCTATTACAAATGGACCTTTAACATTCCAATCTAACATACAGTAAAGTGTAGTATGAGTGAGGTGGTTCCACTTTTTAACATGAACCACTCAAAATATGCTGCTTGTAGCCATGCCAGCATATCATATATAAGAGCAATCATATAATCAGCACTTATGACCAAGTTATTTAAGCAGTGATCATGGTCTCCACTTGCCTTCCTTATTTCAAAAGAAGCACACTCAGTCCTCTCTCTTTTTCTCTCGTCCATGATGTCAGCCCATTAGGCCTGGTGTGAAGGCAAGGGTTAATTAGTGGGATTTACAGCTTTAGTCTGATCTGATTAGTTGAAGTAAATTTACTACACCACCCTCCTCAACACACACATGTGGAAATGCATTTGCCAGTAAATGGACACACGCTGGAAACACATCCATGCTGATGATTCCGGGAAAACGACAGCAGCCAGCTGCCTTATTTTCTTGATTAGTTATGTGTCAGGGATTAAGTCTAAGTCCAGAGCTGTTGAAAAAACACTCTGATGTCATTAGAGCAGAAATTATAGAGTTGACCTTCAGTCAGCAATGATTGGCACTTCGCTCTACCTGTCATTCATCTGAGAGGAGTAATTTATAGAGGTAATATAAAAATTCTTTGTCCTGAAATGACTTTTCCATTGTTTACCTAGTCTTCTCCTTTATGCTGGATATTTTATTTAGACGTGAAATGAAAAACATTTCTACGTGTGTAATCATCTCAAATAGTTGGTTTCAGTTGGAAGTATTAGTATTAGTAGTACTTGTAATTAAAAAAATTTTTTTTGAGCAGTCAATTACAGACAAAAGTGATTTGATGAGGAAGAGATTGTTTAAGTGTCTCGTTAATTTCGCTGCCTGGTTCTCCCTCCCAGCAGCATTTTTCGAGTGGAGATACAGGGTTGTAGATCTTAAGAATGAACCCACCACTCCAGTGTCACAGAGCTGATCACGTGATGGTCGTATTCATGTTGCCCTGGCAGTTTTTCATTTGATGGCTGGCTTCGAGCAGGAAGGCAGAGGATCTCCAAATGAAAAACATGATTGATGCCTGCTATTCGTAGTTTCCAATTAGTTCACCCCCTCCCCTTTGCCACTATACACATATGTACATATGTGATGGGATGAGAGCTTGAAAATGCTTGTTTTCTTGCTATAATTGACCTCCTCTCTTTCACTGAATTAAATTAAAGAAGTTACATAACATATCAGCAACATTCCTATATCAGTGTACTATATTTTAAGACTGATTGTTTTTCCCTTTTTGTCTGTGCTGTTCTTTTTACAGTCTTGAAAAGAAGCAAGGCCAAGAAAGGTAAAAATGACCTGATCAGTGCAGAGGAGGGGGAGGATCCTTTCGCAGACATCTCCTCTGTTGGTAAGTCTTACATCTTTTTATCCACCAGCAGATTACCTCTGACCTTCACATTCTGTCTGTTCAAAGAGTCGACCTTTACAATAAAAGACACCATAAAAGCCTGTCTTCTACAACGAACATGAGTGTGTCCTCTGACTCTCTGGTCTCCATGTATCCGATTAGGATGTTATGTCACCTCAACACACACACGCACAAACTTAAGAATGTACATTACAGAAGCAGATTCAGCATCATCTGGATCAGAAGAGCTAAAGCTCTTTTTCTCCTGGCTGTAGAAGCATATCTCCTCGAGGGAAAAGAAGTATAATTAACTTTTCTAATTAGACTGTTAAATTAAAATAGCAAGAAAATTACCTGCAGCACATTAGAATTAGACTTTTTAATATTAATGAACTTCCTGGTCCCATACAAAGACAACATGTAATTGCTTGTCTGTGGGTTGGAAATGAGCATAAGCATGGTAATTGAAACCATTTTGTTGCCTTCACTACTTTTATTCTAACTCATCTCATGACTGTATTTCATAAAATTAGGTGTCATGGGAATAGATGCTCTGCACAGTCAAATTTTATCTCTTATCTGACTTGTTTCACACATGATGCCTGCAGTCCTGCTGCACAGCACAAATGTATTAGGTGCATATTTTTTAATGAGCAGCTGCAAGGAGTATTCAGGTGATTTTATGCTTTTCTTTCTGTCCCTTGGGTAGTATTGTTTCTTTTATCAGTTGGTCACAAACTACTTTCAGTTCTTGTAAGAACTGTCACATAATAATTCTTAACATTTAGTTTTTTGTATGGATTTATCAAACAAGATATAACATGAAATTAGTTTTTTTGAGGTGCTGGTAGGCAGGATTTCATATTATTATTATATCTTCATATTTGCCGTATAGACATGAAAGTGGTATCCAACTTCTTTTGAGGAGCAACTAAACACCAGCTGTACAACTTGTTTTCATCGGTTAACTTCTCACCTTTCTGCATTGATGTACTCCAGGGCGTGGCTAGTACACTGCGACATCACAGTTGGGTGTGGTAAGAGGTGCAACAGACTTGACACGTTCAACCATAGTTTAGTGTTCAGGGCAGTGAAGCATTGCTTTTCACCCTGGAGCTGAAGTTAAAATGTATTTGTGCTCCTTGACCAACTAACAGCCAACTAACAAAAATGTTTTTTTTTTGCATTGTGCTGTTGCAACAAAAGCAAGTGTGTGTAGCACCATCTGTTTTTCTTAGACATATGTGTATGCATGACCATCATAATGTACAGTATATCATAATTATGATCTTGATGAGCCGGACAAGGATGGGATGCTGCTCATCACAGTAGCAGGAAGAAGACAAGAGAAACACACACAGTGATTTACTGTAAAACAATGACAAATACTTAGCTGCTGCACACTCACTCATTTCCTCTCTCACTTCTCTTCTTCGTCGTTTTCAGCTCCTCCGGGCTCTCCCTTTGGTCGGGCCAGTGTGAAAAGCAGCAATAAGTTGGACAGCTCCTCCTACTTCCGGCGTAAAGAGAAGAGGACACGGTTCTTCATCCGCCGCATGGTGAAAGCTCAGAGCTTCTACTGGATCGTTCTGTGTTTGGTGGGCCTCAACACTCTGTGTGTGGCCATAGTTCACTACGACCAGCCCGACTGGCTTACAAAGGCCCTCTGTAAGTCACACATACACACTCGTACTTCCACACACTTACTGACACTGATGACCTATAAAATATCTTGGTTTTGTTACTCTGTCTATTTTGAAAACAGACACAGCAGAGTTTGTGTTCCTGGGTTTGTTTCTGACTGAGATGGCCATGAAGATGTACGGCCTCGGGGCGAGGAATTATTTCCATTCCTCGTTCAATTGCTTTGACTTTGGGGTAAGTTTCTGTCAGCTGTCAGCTCATTTAACGCTAACCAGCAGTGTTAATTCTGTTTGGATGGTTCACCTGTCAACCTGTCTTGTTTGTTTTGCGAGTGAACTTCAATCTGCTCTCCTCTCTAGGTGATTGTGGGAAGTATTTGTGAGGTGATCTGGGACATGATTAAACCAGGAGCATCGTTTGGTATCAGTGTGTTGAGAGCCCTGCGACTGCTCAGGATATTCAAAGTCACCAAGTGAGTTCCATCAAGGAAGAGTTTTTCTTTCAGACTTTGGACAGTACCTCTAGAGCGATAGAAAAGTGGTGTAACAGATCGAAAGCTTAGAATGACTCACCGACTTGGTTCTTGCTGTATATTCCTCCTTCTCTTCATTTTCTCGTAGGTTGGTGCCAAAACACAAAAAGACGCTGTCCTGAACAATCACATCTTAAACCCTGTATATCAAAATGTGGGTCAATTCCTTTAAAACGCTGCATTTTGGAGGTTTTAATGCTGCAGGAGCTGCACTTTTTCTCAGAGCTTTTTTTAATTGTTTTCTCTCTGAACTGACAATCCTGTTAGAGTTTGATGGTGATCCTTTTATTTCATTAGATTAACTTTAATCCTGTGATTCACTGAACCTGGCAGCTGTAGTCCCTGACACATTGATTTATTTTATGCCACCTACAGCTCATATTGTCATTTGTCCCTCTTGTTCCTCCTCTGTTTTGGTTGTGTCTGTCTTTGTCTTTTTTCAAGCATTGTTTATTCTGTCACTGGCTGGTTGTCAGAAACATTTAAAAACAAAAATTAAAAGTTATTTCTCTGCCTCCACTCAGATATTGGAACTCGTTGAGGAACCTCGTGGTCTCGCTCCTCAATTCCATGAAGTCCATCATCAGCTTGCTCTTCCTCCTCTTCCTCTTCATCGTGGTCTTCGCTCTGCTGGGCATGCAGCTCTTCGGAGGACAGTGAGTAATAATCTCTGAAGCCTGTCCTGCGCTCTGACCATTCTGTCCTCCTCTTTCTAATGCCGACACACATGTGCACACATCATCCTCTCCTCCATCCATCTCTCCATCTGACCCTCCTCTCTGTGTGTGATCCCTGGCCCGGCGTGGTGGTGATGACAGACGTGTTGACACAGCAGGTAGCTGGCAGAGCACCAGTGCCGACTGTGGCCCTTTGGTATCACTCTCAGCAGGAGCTGCATGTCTTCTAATGGCAGGAACGCCTCATGATTCTGGGCTGGCTGCAGTTAATTAAAGGCCTGGCATCCATCCTTGTCTCAACACACACATTTTACTTTGATCTGCTCACATGTCACCTCATGTCACACCAACATTTCTTTGGCTAAGCAGGTTGACTGTGATTTTTTTTCTTTTTACATTTTACATTATATTACATGTCTCACAGTCTTTTAAATGCCAGTGTAGTACTTTAGTTTAGAGTGTTTTGGTGTATCTTAGTCATGAAGCTACTTTTTCATTTTTGTTTTGAGTTCACTTGGAAAGAAATGTTATTAAGCATTTAAAGGATAATTTGGGTTTATTATAATGTGGGTCTCATTTTACTCAGTTATGAAAACTTATTTATTTATATTCACAAATGAAATTGTTGAGATCTCGGAACATGGCAACAAGAGACACAAGCAGATAAACCAACAGTTTATCCAGATGACCTAAACCATTTTATATGGAGGTGCTAATAAGTGCAGAGTAGATCACAGGAAGTCGATCTATAAGATTTGATGGATGTTACTGTGGGACCATATTGGCACTCATTTGACAGTTTTCCCTTTGCTCTTTCCTTGTGTTGTTCTCTTCAAAAAAGTTTAGCCAGCCTGTTGAATTGTTTACAACCTGTCTGATTGTCTCACAGCTTGTGTTTCTTGTCCTGACAGACTGCTGAGATCTGCTCCAGATCTTAGCATTTAACTCAATGAGCACAATGTTGTTGCTGATAATATCATCAGGGTTATTTTGTCAGGTAAACTTGATGTGTAAAACAAGTGGAGTGCCCCTTTAAACTTATGTTATGTTGAGTTCCTGGAATAATTTGAGAATCTGAGTCCTCACGAGAAAAACTGCCTCATTGGTCATTGACTTGTGACCTACATGTGAATAATGAGCGTTATCAGTCAGAAGTGAAGGAGGAAGTAGTGCAGTCGACAGTCACAAAATTTCTTATTTATTAACCCTAACCCTAACCCCTTCAAGAAAGTAGTTTTAGTTGCCTAAACCTAACCAAAGCTTTAACCGTACAGGCGACAGCTTATCAATCAATCAATCAAAGGAATCACATATGAGTCATTTTTGAAAGGCACTGACAAATGATTTTTGTTAAGGTGTGAGGGCTTTTGGAATAACTCGTAATAAGTAACTTTAAAGGTAATTTAACTGAATTCAAAGACAGTCAGTTTAGGGTTTGTTTAACAAAAATGTCCCCTAGTCTTGCAAATTAAACAGAATGTAAGACATTTTAATTCAAATTCCTTTTGTTTAACAATAATGAAATAATAATTAATTTAAAGTTTTACTCTGCTTGACACAAGATGTGAGACAAATGCAGCTAAGTTTCAACAAGAAATCTTGAGATAATAGAATTAGAGAGTTTCTACATAGGTAGCTTTTGAAAGGTCAGAATCGGCACATATGTCAGATTGTAAAACCAATGAGTCACTCACAGTTACAAGATGGTTTCATTGTACAGTCACCAGTGGGTATTTTTACATACTGCCACTGCTGGATCAGGTAGCATACACTCTTAAGTGAAAAGCTACTTTCACATGAAGTCACGTCTGCTCGGACTGACGGCCTTCAAAAACACCACCGCACCTCAACAGGATGTCTTTGTAGCACCAGGCTGTTGCCATGGTGCCTTATAACAGTCTGTGCCATCATTAGCATCGCATTAGACTCTGGTGATGGACAAGTGTGAGATGAGTCTGACGTCCACATGGTGCTTCCAGCCAGCCGTGCACATCAGGCCGAGCACACTGTTCTCTGCAAATAATGTCCAGACTAACATGCATGCTCTTTTGAGGCCTACATTGTCCTTTAAATCTAAAAAATGAACCCCAGGGTGTCAAATAATTTTTGATTTTTCCATTTTCTTGAGCCAAGAATTATGGGTAAGTTAAAAAAAGGCACTTTTGTGCTTGCAGATAATGTCGGTTTTTGTTTCAGAAAATGCTGAATTGTATCAAAACCAAAGAAAACACAATAACAACACAATAATTCAACAGATTATTTAAATTGTTTAATGAAAAATAGGCTTTCAACCCTAAATAGAAGATGCACTGGCTCGTTAAGAAGAAGAGGTGGTTTGTAATATTCTGACTTCATTTTTGGTGCAGAGATTATGTTCCTGCTCTCAAAACACCAAAAGTAATCTTCTGGTAAAATTGTAAGAATTGAAAGATAAACAGCTTGAGGCATTTTTTTTTCCTGCTGAGACTCACAGGACATCACTGACAGGAAAAAACTGTGATAAGCTCAAAGGAAACGTACAGGATTTACTGTAATAGAATAATGAATTTTTCCGGTTTTGCTTTGTAGCTTTCAGTTTTAATGGTGCCTGACTCTGACTTTGACACACAGACAGGAGGGATGGCATTTTATATTTCCAGCTGAGGCCTTTCTTAGTGTGCATGCTCAGTGATTGTACAACCTCTGGACAGTTGGACTGTGACTTCAAAAGACATTTCTTTACTCTGAATGCCAGTTAGTTTGACATTGCAGTTTTGTTTAAGACATTTTTAAAGACTTTTAATCAATCATTTAATCAAACAAGTGCACAGATTAATCTAAAATCAATCTCTGGCCAGTCCATCCAGGACTTTACAGTCTTCTATCAATATTAGTAATATTTATTATTATTTAAGTTCAACCAATGCCTCTTCAATGGTCGCGATTCTTACACAAATTTTACAAGCTAAAGTCAAGTAAAAACCAAACCTGGAGTGATGGGGTCAGCTTTGCTTCCCTGGAATTCATCTTCTTAGACTGCGCTTCCCCCGAGGCATTTATCATTCTGACCATGTTTCTCCAATTCATCATTTTTCTTCAAGTTAGCAAATTCAAGCAACCTCTAATTTAACACCTAAAGCTAATCATTTGATTTATGGAGACACTATGGCTTGATAGGAAGCACTACGTTCATCAAAAAAATGCTAATTGCTAATCACATTCAGCTAATGATAGAAATGCTTCAAAACTATTTTTTCCTCTGTGGAACCTAAGATAATATGAATATTTAACCACAATTAAACATTTTGGAAAAGCTGCTGCAGTTTCAGCCATTTCTGGTTATAATGATTAGAAAAACCTCTGTAAGATCCAGGAGGGACTGATTAGTTGCAGCTCTAATATTCACAGTTGGCTACCTCTTTGTATTCTGCCTCTTTCTCAGATAGTAAAAAGCCACTTTCATTTCATGAATTCTCATAAGACTGCAGGACGCAGGATGTGTGTTTCTGATATCATGTGCTCTGCTCATTTTTTTTTTTTTCTAATATCATACAGCCGTTATCTCCAATCTGCTTGTACATGCCTGCATGTTCTCAGAGATGTGTGTTACATTCACCTACACAATGCAAACGTGCTGCTATTGTCTGAAGGAATAGATACGGGTAGTGTTAGGGCACAGAGTTTGGCCTCACATGACTCTTGTTTTCAAGATTGATTTAATTAAGTCCCCGTGGATGTCGCTTGGAAGCCAAACAGCATGCTCCCAATCCCTATTATCAGCATAAACAGAGGTCGGTGAGCACAAACCATTGTCGCCCCTCCCTGGACTGGGCCCGCTAATCCTTGAGGAAGGAGGAGAGGCTAGGAGGGAGAAGTGTCGAAGAGAGGAGAGGAAATGGTGATGGGTAGTAAAAAAGAAAGCAAGGAAAGGAGGGAAGAGGGAGAAGCAAAATGGAGAAAGTGATGGCAGGATGAGCAGTGGGTGGAGAGATGGGTGGGCAATGGAGGATGGCGTAATGAGACAAAGAGGGACAAAGGTAGAAGCAGAGAAACATAGGGAGAGAGAGTATGATGACATACCAAGGGAGAAAAGGCTTATTGAATTAGCTTCCCCTCCCCCCTCTACTCTCTCGCTTTCCCTCACCCCATCCCACCCCCGTCTCCCTCATGCATGTACAGTACACATTAGAGCCAGACCGATACACGCTGCTTGATATTACTGGCTGATACTGGGTTTTCAGTGATTCATCACATGGCCAAAAGTGTGTGGACACCTAAACACCTACAGTGGAACATGACATTCAAAGACATGGGGAATAATCTGCTGCTATAACGGCCTCCACTCTTCCTGGAAGGCTTTCTACAAGATCTGGAACCTGGTTGCATATTACTGTTTCATATTTGCTCTCAATTATCCATAAGCCTTTTTTTTATTGGTATACGCATGTATGCAGATGTGCAAAAATCAATCACTTAGCAGCACGTCATTGGCAGAATTTTTATATATACTTGACATAATTCTTTTCCAAGAACGTTTTTTTTTTTATTTGTTTGGTTATAGTCTTTGCTGTTCAAAACTGACTTTCATATCACTCTAATTTTTATCTTTGATTATAACGTTTATTACTCGACTACAAATATCTTTAATCAGACACACCATCACAAAAAATGTTTTTTTGTCTATGTAAAAAAAAAAAGAAAATTGTTACTTTCAAATATGAGCCTCAAAAATCCACGATCAGTCAGATCATACACAGTACACACACACACACACGCACACACACATTTCAGAAGATCTGCTCTGAGAAGGAGAAACCAGCTGTCATTTGAGCAGTCAGTCCCCTCTTCGTGCTTCGTCTTCTTTCTTTGTGTGTTTTTTTTTTTCAAAAAAACACACATTACTCCTCCAATGCTTTATGTGGCATATCATATGTATTGTTTATTCCATATAGCAGAAATAATAATGATAATTATTTGTAACATAGAACCTGTAAACATATTCAGTGAAACATTAACCATATATCAAGAACTCTTGAATGCATATTCCTGAATTGTGTATCGTGTAACAGCTAAATTGTGATTATTTTTCTGTAAGGATGGGTTATTCAAAGCTACTTGCATAAACCTTGATATCAAAACATATTCAAAGTGGAATTAAATGTGCATATTTGATGTAGTTTGACTGTTATCAGTAAGTAAATTGACATTATCTCACAGTTAATCTCAAGCACCAAACAGTCATCATGACTGTCCATGTTTGTTAAGAAAGATATACTGGGCTCTATTTTTGTGACAGTGAGTAAAACATTTTGGGCATTTTTGCCAGCAAAGTGACATTTTTTTCAGGCACACATACACTGTACTGTACTTTCGTAGTTTTTTATTTCTATGCCTGTTTATTATTTGCTGGAGATGGTTTCCTACATTGTAAAACATGCCACAGAACTGTGCTTAAGCAACTTCATTTAGAAAGCACAATATGAAAGTTGTCACAGCACTATGACAGACTGAATTTAAGTCATGATGAGACAGCATGACAGCATAGATAATGGTGTCATCAGCATAGCAATTGGCTTTCATGTACAGCTTAGGAGTAATAATGTTGGACCAACAAAGACCCCTATGGTGCCCCATTATTGATGGCATGAGGACTTTATTTAACATCAGCCATGATAGCCATAAAGTCTCCTTGTAACCAAAACATGGAACCAATGGTATGAGGCATCATCTCTGTTTACAGACTGCAGTTTGTTAAGGCGAGTTTTGTTGTCTATAACAATCATTCCCAACCTTTAATGTACCCTGTGTGACATACTGCCACAGACATTTTAGATGGAGGACCATCAGCACCACCCATTATTGTAAACTGGATACTATCATGTGCAGCTAACTACATCAGGTGTTTATACATTACTTTTAGCAACATTCCAACTATATGTCTATTACTTTACATACCTTCGTAGCAACTGCTGAAGCATCCTGTAGTATCCCTCTAGTTTGGAATCAGTGATATAAAGCATACAATCATTGTGATTGGTCAGTAACTAGAGTAGCAAAAGCAACAAAAGAAAAACAACTGTTTTAACCAAGATGCCAACAGATAGAATTGTTTTCCTCCTAACTACATTATGTTTGCAATGGCAACTAAGTATTCCAGGGTTTCCAGTGACAAAATAAAAATTGTAGTAATACACCATTATGAATGTAATATAATTCACCATTCATGCACCTATAATGCACTATAGATATGTCTTTTTATAGAAAATGTAACCAAAAGGTTTCACACATTCTGTTTTCATGAAATGTGGTCAATATTCCAGTTTGTGCAAGGCGGTATTGTGTCACAAACACAGAGCCCTTACAGCTAAATGTTAGGACACATTTAATAACTTCTATCCAACACCATCATTTGTGGAAGTTATTGAGAGTTATAATCTTTGACTGATTGAAGCCAGGAGACTTTCAAATTCTGATTTCTGAATTCTGAAAAGAAAAGCACAGAACTCTGTTACTGAATCCTAATCAAATAACAATAACAACAAATGATTTCACAGAAGGTCAAATGAATGCTGCATTTTCTTTTGCTATACATAAGCAATACTATTTTGAGCAAAGACAACTTTTTTAGTGGTATCAAGACAATGCTTAATGTAACAATGTTAAATTCAAATGACGTGAATTTGAAGTGAAGTGGTGAAGCATTTGTTTTCACGTTATATAAGAAAAGTCTAACTCGTAACAATCATTGTTCAACTTATCCTCTCATTGTCTTCTTCAGTTTCAAGACCCCGGATTCAGGTTTTGGCAGGTTTGTTGGGTCATTTGTGGGCTTTCTGAAACAATTTAGATTCTTTGTGTAGAGACTGTGCATGAGTGATGAAAGTAGTGATGATTTTAAGTTGGACTCTACTCTCAAAAAAAAATCACAAGATAACATGAAATAAATCTGCAGCAATGCATCTGCGCTAATGCAATTGTAGCGAGTATAATACCAGAAATAAACCAGTTGTGACCCAGTAGTGTTTGGTTCAGATATCTGAATCCACCTTGGATCTGATTTACTATTACAAGACTCGTTGACCTTTGAGTCAGTGAGTCTTTTATTTACCTCTAATATTTCTTAGCCATTTTAGAAGTTGTCTTTTCTGTTGTGTTGAAGGTTGTTTGATGTACCTTTCAGTAGTAGTGTTGCATTGAGCCCAAATCATACTGGCACTGTAGGATGCGTGTCAAGACAATTGTCTGTACTATAGTACGTTCATACACACAGCTGTTGTAGAGCATCGACACCCAAGAAAATTGGGGATTTTTTTTCACACTCCCTCCTCTGCCTACCTTACCTTGATTTCTTCTCTTGTCAGCTAATAGCATGTCTTTTTCTGTGGCGTTGCAGCTGTCGCAGCAGACAAAGAGAAACTCAAATACCCAGATCCAGAACCAACAGTCTCAGCATTATAGATTCTTTTTAAAATAACCTCTCCTGGTGAGCAGATGTCAGCTCTTCAGGCAGGGAAGTCAAAAGAAGAGAAAATTCATGAATCTAGGCATCACTCCAGATTTGTCGATATTAGATGATTAATATACCCTGTGGATTTGCCTTTTTGTGCATATGACTCGTGTCACATGATGCAGTCCTAAGCTGCAGAGAGGCAGTGTGTTATGGACTTGAAAGTTGGAGCTGTGGTTCCTTGGTGACTGGTGCTTCCTGCTGCTGCATGTTTATCTCTCTCTCTCTCTCTCACTCTCTCTCTTGCTCTCTCTCTCTCCTTCTGTCTCATCCATTATCAATACATCTCCCGTCATCTATGAACACACAAGTCTCTATCTGAAGCTGTTAGGGAATCTGAAAAACATACTCCTACAGTGTACTTGTGTTGTACTTCTGTCTTTGTGAGGACTGATAATGAGTTTTAGACATTTTTGAAGGTAAGGACATTTTGTAAGGTCTTCATTTAATTTATTCAAAAGGCAAAAATTTGGTTTCAGTGTAAAGTACCATTTTTGGTTTAGATTAAGGTTATGGCAAAGGTTATGGTTAGACATAGTTTTGATAGTTAAAAATAACTAAGAACATATTACTCATGAGGTTAATTGCTGAGATCTGGGAACACAACAAAGGCCAAGTACATGAGCAATCAGATAACCAGACAAGTTATTAACAACATAACAGTTTAGCAGATTTTATAAACTACTTCATATGGAGGTAAAACTGTAAGTGAGTACACCTATAATGTTGATAATAATCCATCATTGCACTGGAAAAGTGTGTGGTATGGTAAATATAGTTGGCTAAATTAGGGCCTTGTTGTTTATGCCCAGTGTTATTCAGGAATGGGAGAGTACTAGAATATTTTACTCAAGTTAAAGTCAAATACTTCAGTAAAATGTACTCAGATGAAAGTAAAAAGTAGGCCAAATGGGACTGCATTACATTTTACATTTTATATTCATATACAACCACCTTCCTCAGTGTAGCCCTACTAGAATTAACCAGAAAAGAGGACAAAACTCATAGTTAAACAATTTGTACCAGTGGTCGCTAACAGAGTGCATTTTCTCCATAGACCACCATTATGAAAGACACTATAAAACTAAACTCTATGGCCAAGTGGGAATGCATAGAGGGAGACAGAGGGAGAAACATTTATGTTCGTGTGCAGTGGGCAGCACAACATGGAGGCAAACGCGGAAGCTAAAAAACTTTTTTGGCTTCTGCACCCAGTAAGCAATTTTCATTCAAGTGAGTGGGCGTCTGTGGTCTGAGTCCAGAATCCAGGTTCTGTAATACAGTCATGCCCAGCATGCACCTGTTGGTCATGCAACACTGTGGTTGTGTTTGATTCGGGTCACCTCTTCTCTGCTTCTCTTTTGTTCCACTGAAGGTTTATCATGACTTTTTATGATTTGTGTTCTTACTCTTGGATGTAACTTGAAATATAGTGAATCCTCATGTTTTTCCTGTACACTCGTCCATTAAGAAAAACGCTATAGCTAAATCGCTATTTTTTTTCCCGCTGGGACTGGCTCTAGCCCCCATGACTCTGATGAGGATAAGCAGTTACAGAAAATAGATGGAATAGATTTTTTCTTTTTAAATAAAGTAAAAATACAATAAAAAATAATCCAGATAACCTGGATGTAACCTTTAAGGTGAGGGTTAGGAGCTAGAGGATGCTAATGTCGGTCCTTACAAATACACAAGAACAAATGTGCTTTGGGTTGCCAGTAGACAAAAGTGTTTGTCTAATAGTCTGGAAGAGAAAAAGAAGAAATGCTGTGCCTCAAGGTATGAATGTGTGTGTTTTTGTGCTGTGTCATGTTTCTCATGAACAGAAACATGCAGTGATGCTTCGACAGCTCAGGAACAGGTTCCTAACATTATGAATCCAAATGGTTTCTTACTTGGTATTTTTTATTTTAACCCTCATGCATCACTATGGACATTTTTGTTCTTAATGATTTAGGATGGTACTAAATTAAACTGATGCCTGAGGGTTAATCATTTTTATCTTGTGTCTTCTCCTGAACTGCAGGTAGATGCCATTATGATCTGACTGGGACTACATTGTTATCATTTTCATTTCTTCTCTTAGTAATGATGTTTTTCTGATTCTGATTCTTTTAGCTTTAACTTTGACCATCAAACGCCAACAACAAACTTTGATACCTTCCCAGCAGCCATCCTCACGGTGTTCCAGGTAAGATCACCCCTATACACCTGCACACTAACACACACACACACACACAAGGTACACGTCACACCAGCTGAATAAAAGAGAGAATACTGACTTTATAGAGCAAGAAAATTGTTATCAGTCATTTTAATTAGAAGGAATGACTGGTCTGTGTACCCTCTTTCCCCTAATGAGCTTGCTGATAATCCCTCAATTAGTCTGTGCACCTAACCCTTCACTCTGTAAAGTAATTTAATTCTGCACTCAGTCTGAGATTTGCACAGTCCTTTACATCCCGCCGATGTCTCCAGCGTTGTTCTAACTCTTTTGTCTTCCTCAGATTCTGACGGGTGAGGACTGGAATGCTGTCATGTACCACGGGATTGAGTCTCAAGGAGGCGTTCACCGTGGCATGCCGTTCTCCGTCTATTTCATCGTCCTCACACTCTTTGGAAACTGTATCCTCTTGAACATCTTGTATCTCAAACTGCAGCCCAATAAAGTCAGGAGGAGCAGGATTAAAATGTAGGACTTGCTAAAAGCTTAAAGCCTGACCAGAGGCTTCAGTGATCATTACAACCCACTTAAAAACAGACAGAACAAACCACACTGACAGTTTTGTTCATCACTTGTGGAGCTGAAAACTTTTATCTTAGCTTGAGAGGACAGGTCATAGAATCATGCAAATCAATAACTGAATATCCTCGTAGTGAAGGGATGCAGTAGTATTATTATATTTATATAACAGTAGTAAGATATATTTAAAGGTTAAAATGAGTGAGCATGACCATGATTTAGCTTTTTTCTGTAGGCTGATGTCACTCCGTGTTGAGAAATATAAAATATGAACATATCTTTAAAATATACCTCTGCCACCTATAAATTTAAATTAATGAATAGATAAACTGAAAATTGACATATTTATCCATATACTTAAATGTTTTGGGCTGTGCTCATGATCAGTGTTTGATTTATTAATGCAGAAATTGTTGGTTGTGACAGACTAGTAAAACACAGAAAAGCTATAAGACACAGCGCCAGAAACTCATTTTCATCAATAAACTCCTCACAAAGAATGTGTGCAGGTCTCTGCCTGGCATGTTTGCACCTCTGGAGCTGTCTGTGTTTTTTACTTTCAGTCACTTGATAAACACAGACCCTGAACTGCAGTTGTTGGAGTTATTCCACTCTGGACCAAAATATTACCTGAACTCTGACAGGCAGACTGACAGATCGACCAAATCATCATTTTTAGGCCTCAGCTGCTAGTTTGGTGGAAAAACAACAATGCATATTTCATCACAGGATGTATACTCGGCATCTGTATTTTCTCCTGAGTCCTGTCACTCAGACACCCTCCTAAATGTCTTCTTGGCTATCGCTGTTGATAACCTCGCAAATGCACAGGAGTTGACTAAGGTAGGCTGGTGAATGTGTATTTGAACACACAAAAAGACATACAGTCAGTGTTTGTCTGTGTATTTTCATTGAGCAATTTTATGTCTCTGTTCTTCTTCTCACTGGCTAAAGGATGAAGAGGAGCAGGAGGAGGCAGCCAATAAGAAGCTTGCCCTGCAGAAGGCTTTGGAGGTGAAGGAAGTCAGTCCAATGTCAGCAGCCAACATCTCAATTGCTGCGTAAGTTTGCGAGCATCCCTCCCCCCGACAGTGCTGTGTTCACCTGCACCGGGAGTTAAATGTTTTGTTGTCATTCTGTGTGTTGTCCTGCTATATGTTCTTCCCGCTCAGTCACAAATGTCTGTAAAACTACTACACGTACTGTGTCTGATATACGTTTGGACTTCTCCTCATCTGCTCCCCCTTTGAGAGTGCTCCTGTTGTGTTGCCTAGTTTATTACACCCCATTGTCTACCTTCTTCAATAGCAGAAGCAATTCAGGAAGCTACAATCAACAATAGTTTCTGTCAGCGGTTTTACTCTCTTTCTTCTTTCTTTTTTTTTGTATTTATTAATGTCACAATCACAACCTCTCCACCATAAGGCCCAAATCTACAAATTAACACGTTTGCCCCCTTAAGAGGCGAAATGTAATTCAAGTAATGTCAAATTACCACAAAGATGGTGAAGTTTTGGAAGGTTCTGTGAATCTTGTTTTTTCAATTCATATAGAAAGAAATTGACGTTTCAATGCTTCATTTAACATCTTAAGCCTTGTTACATGCTGCCAAAATGTCATTAAATTTTCAAATGGGTGTCTCACTAAACAAGCTTTTGAATTGCTTTAGAAATTTGTCCTATCTTATTTCTACGACAAGTCAGCTCTCAGTCAGCATCTAATAGGATAATAGGATTTAAAGATTAGGCAATTCTTGAATCATGTTTTCAGATAGCTGTCTTAAGTAAAATGCATTTAAATGGCTTATACTAAATACTCAATGTTGTGGTATATCTGATGGGAAATGAAGAAGTTCTATTAAACCACCTCTACGCCATAAAAATAAATAAATTATACACTATCTTAAAGGTACCCTGCATTATGGAGAACGTTTTTGGAGTCAACAAAGCATGATTTGAAATATAAAACAAATGTTTTCTTATTTGAAGACAGCTTCACGGGGCACCTTTAATTCAAACCATTATATACAGTATACCTGCTTTTATACAATACAAGAATCCAATTCAGAATGTTATATATCTTTTTTTCTTCAAAGAGGACATACAGAGAGACAGGAGAGGTAACATGAGTCCAATGAAAAAGATATATAAAAAAAACTTAATCTCCACTGTCACAAGTTCCCATCTCCTCCAATATGATAATGACAGGGATGTCTTTATATACCCAGATAGTTCCTGTCAAGCTAAAACTTTTGACCCGCCCCCTCTCTACCACCAGCCTGTGATTGACAGGTCCGGGGTCTTGAGTCAACGTGGAAATTAATTGCGCCTCCAAATTTATCCTATTTTTAGAGTCTGGATGAGTGCTGAAATTATGAGAGTCTGTCAAGAGAAAGCTGGTGTGAAAACTGGAGTGTTTTCATCATTAACAGTGATTAGAAGCTGCAATATGTGATGCTGGAGGTTGAAACGTACCTTTCTTTGACACCCTTCTGTTCTGTTAACAATAATGCACATTGTCTAGATTTGATTAAGTCTTGTCTAATTCTGTGACAGCCCCCTATTCATTTGACAAAGTGATCATCTTTGAGTCACACTCGCTCCTTAATTGCATCCTCCTCACTAAGAAATAGGTCAATTAGACTGTAGAAAATGTAAGCTAACGTTCCAATCTTTCCTTCTTCGCCATCATTACTGTTATTATGTGATCCTGTGCATTACTTTCAGAGAATATTTTAATATTGTATGTTGAACAGTGTGGTAACAAATGCATTTATTTTAAATGAACTGTTTTATGTGCATTATGTGTGCTGCGAGAAACACAGGATTTCATTACAAAATGACAACAGCCTCTTTAGAAAAAAAAAATCCAATCACTTTAAGAAATTTTTCACTTTCATATATTCACTGAATGTATTTAATATCTTTTCACTATCAAACAATTATTTCAGTAGCAGTAACTTCAGCTTTTCTTGTTTTGGAATGAAATTCCTGAACTCTTTTTAGTTTCAGTTTTGTGTCATTATAAAATGTCTCTGCTAACAAACACACTTTTGTTGCTGTGGTGTTATTGAAGTAGTTGCACAGATTAGTCCTTTACTGTAAGATGAGAGGGGACAGGTGGACAGACAGGCGCACTGACTGACACTCCACTTGTCCCCTCCAGATTTGTGTCTCATTTTTTCTTTTGTTTTTGTTCTGCATGTACAGTTTTGTAAAGCAAAATCGAGATGCACTCTCTCGCAGGTCGTCCATCAACAGCATTCAGTCACTGTGAGTTATCACTCTCTGTTACAATATTCTCCTCCTTCCTCCTCCTTGTCTCCTCTCCTCTCCTCTCCTCTCCTCTCCTCTGATGCTCCTTTCTGGTTATCATCTGCTCCTCTCTCTATTTATCTTTCTTTTGTCCTCTCTGTTAATCTCCTTTACTTATTTCCTCTCTCCTCCTCCTTCTCTTGTTGTCTCTGTTTTCCTCTCCTCTTCCATTGTGTTCTTCCCTCCTTGTTTCCTTTCCCATCTTTTTTCTTTCTATCCTCTCATTTCTTCTTCCCTTCTTGTTTCATCTTCTCCTCCTCTCTTGTCCTCTTTCTTCTCCTCTCTTCTCTCCCTGTATTATCTCCATTTCTTCTTTCCTCCTGGTTTTCTTTCCTCTCTTTTTTCCTCTCCTCCTCTCCTCTGGACCTACATAAAAGTAAATTGCAGTCTGTCATGTCTTCATTGTTGGTAGAGTGAATGAATTTGTTATTCTTATAAAACAAACAAACAAAAAATAAAAACAAGTAATCACAACGTGCCTAATGGAGCAGAAAAATGCAATTACATGTAAATGGCACAAAACCATGACACATTTGAGGCCAGTGTGAGTGTAATTTTGAGTGTAAATCGTTGATACATAAACACAGTTATGCTTCCCTCTGGCCTTAACCAACCGTTGTGTATTTAGTTTATGGCTGCAGCTCTTCTGTGTTGGCGCCTACAGTAATTCATCTTCCGCTCTGTGCTCTCTGATGTGAATAATTTGTGTATAAATGTTTAATTTCTCTAAGCGTTGCCATCACCGCAGGCAGTTTGACATTTCCAGTCTGTTTGTTATCGTAGACCCCAGGGCATCACTTTAAAAGACAATATGAGCCGCAGCCAAAATTAAACGCAACGACCAGCTGTAAGTCTGCTCCCTGCCTGGGCAATATGTTGTCTCAATCGATGAATCGCTCAGATGCTTATTTAACATCTCACCTCTCTGAGATAACATATTCTTAACCAGAACTGATTTCTTTGCCCCCCTCACATCTTTTATCAGTCTGTGCATGTGCTTTCTTTATCTAAAAAATAAAACTCCTCACACCTCACATCTTTCATTTTCTTTTCTGCAAACATGTAAACGCTACTTGCATGTCTGTTGCTCACCTGTCCGCGGATACCTGTCCTGTGTCCTTCGTGTTTTCTGTCTGTCTGTGTCTTCTGTCTGTCTTTTAGGAGTTATACTGTCTACTCCTCCCCCACCCGACGAATCTTGAGGTACAGGTGACCAGATGGAGCAAACTTAACTAACCCATAAAGCCCCATGTAAATAAATCATACTGTGCAGACACAGTAAATCGTATGCAATGTCTTCATACATGATAGCTGGAAATATGGACACATCAAAAGATTTTTGATTGTGTTTTTTGATTCTTTACATTTCTGTAGAGACCCCATGTTCAAAAATCTCATTTCACTTGTTAGTGTGATCTCTTCCCATATTCTTCTTAACTCAGGAAGCAGCTTGTTTTCCTTTAAAGTGAATACATGTCAGGAATGGCCATCAACCATAGCACATTTTTCTTGCCTGCCCCATTTACACATGACCCAAGTCGAACAGAATTTGAAAAATGATTTCTGTTTCAGTTTACTAGCATGCCACAGAACATGTCAGATAAGTCTAATGCCACCCAAATGATAAGAAAAGATAATGTGCAAAACAGCTTTACACTATGATGAAAAAATAACAAAATAAACAGACTGGCTGGTCTGTGTCTTTAGATGAGGTGTATTTCACATGAGTGACTATCTGTGTCCCACACTGCTTTCCATCATCCCATCATATGAGCTTAACACAGTGAAATTCCTGTTTGCTCTTATTTGAGAACATGGATAGAAATAATCCTTTTACTCTTTTAGTAATAATAAGACATAAGTTTGTATATTTCTTTGGACTGTTTCATGTAAGCTTTAACTGAACTGAGCAGCCAGCATGGAGAGGAGGAATGATAACAGCTACTTTTCAGTGTATAAACAGTATGCAGATGTGGTAATGTTGGACTATTTCTGATAGGTAGACCATGCAGAAATACTCAGTTGAACTTGTTTCACAAGTTTTGTGGTGTGTCTGAGGAGTGTCTAGGAGGGATGGATCCATTAGATGGTTTTGTTTCAAAAACTTACCTTTGATATCTCTCACAAGTTGAATGTGCATAGTCAGATACTTTTGTTATATTAATTTTTTATTTTTGAAAAACAAGGTTTTAAGCAGTTGCGTTCATCTGTTTTAGTCCATGAAATGCTTGCTTCAGTTCTTTGAATGAGAGAGATGAGAGATGATTTGTCTTCTGCCTTGTATCCATCCAAACACAGGAGTATATAGTCATTCAATCTCAGACAATCTGAGAAATTACCCTATTACAACAGATATTTAGCTTTTTCCAGTGACCTAAAAAACTGTTATAAGATATACACCACACACCTAGTAGTTTATATTAAATCAGATTAAACACAACAGAATAAACAACCTCACCCAGGCAACCCTGAATATCTATTTATAGATTGTGAAACGTTTATCCCAGAAGTGTGACTGAATTATTTTTATGTCTTTATGAAAGCCATGTGGGAAGACTGCAAGTTTGAGGACTCAAAATAATGTACAGGCCTCTCATGATCAGGTCATGTCATGACAACAGAATATGAAGATCCTTGGTGTTAGACAAACTTTACCATGCTGGGAAATTAAAAATATTCATATTTTGCAGTGGAAATAACTTCTCCATTTAACACTCAAGCATGGTAAGTGAAAGCTTTACCATGGTAAACATTTGTGCCGACGCATCCATAGGCCACCTTGTGTCTAGTTCTGTACTTCATTATGCACCTGAAGATGGTGTGGCTATGGATGAAACTGTCGATGGTGATGTTCAACCAGACCCTGTACAAAAATAACTCATAAAGTTGAGAGAAACGAGACAGGTAAAAGTTTTTCTTTGTCACATGATGTTTTTCTGTGGGTTTGACTTACTTGCAGTAAGGAGCAACAGCGGTCATCAAAGGCCATGTCAGTGTGGGAGCAGAGGACCAACCAGTTAAGGAGACACAACATGAGGGCGAGCAGTGAGGCCTTGTTCAATGAACTCGACCCAGAGGAGCGCCTCCGTATGTCCTCCGCCCTCCACCTGCATCCTGACATGAAGACTCACCTGGACCGGCCACTTGTAGTGGAGGCCAGGGACAGTGACAAACCCAGCAGGCCTCCTGAAGGAGGATGGGAGGAGGCAGGGGATCCCCGGCAGGATGGGGATAACTTCCATCCGCAGTCCAGGAAGCATCACCGGCACCGCGACAAGAATGGGGAGAGTAGGGATGGAGGCGACGTCCGGGGAGGAAGGCACCACATCCATGGCAGCCGGAGCAGAGAGCACAATGCAGATGGTGCTCAGACGAAGGAGAGGAGAGGGGACAGGAGCCACAGCCGCGATGGAGGGCAGGGTCACAGGCACCACCACCATGCTGGTTCTCCTGAGGAGGAGGCCAATGACGTGCGAGGACGAGGAGAGGAAAGGGGGCATCACCACCATCACTCCCACCGTCCTCCAAAAGAGGAAAATGGGATGATTGCAAATGGTGCACAGGGAGAACGCAAGGGGAAGGGAGGAGGAGGAGGAGGGGACAGTAATGGAGAGAGGAAGGGACGCTGCTCTCGTATGGTCAGAGCTCAGTCGACACTGGATGGAGACGACTGCAAGAGAAACAAGAATGGAACCAAAGGTCACTGGTAAGACTTTAAACATATTTTATAAATGTTTTGTATGAGCTACTCATAATGTTGGTGATGTAAAATGTTTTTTTTTAATTAACAATGGCCTTACTTTAGACTGCATCATAAACAATATAAACAAAATTTAAGTGCACAATAGTGTTTTTCCAAATTAAAAAAGCCTGTTTTTATTCTTATTCTTGTTTTTTACTTTTGACATATTACGCACACACTTTATTGGCCTGTAAAGCTAAACAACGAGTTTATTTTTCACGCATCGATAACACAAACCCCACCAGGCCCTTCTCTCTCACGTCGTAGCCACAATGCTGTCTTGGTCCGTCCTCTATGCTAGAGATGTCCTCAAACTAGAGATGTCAAACTCTGATCCTTTTACGGACTCGAGTCTTTCTGAGTCACTCACTCAACAGATCCAGATCTTACAAGTCCTTTGAGTCATTTGAGTCAGTATGTCCATAAGCATATAAATTCTCCCAGTGAAACACTGTCTTGCACAACAAATAGGCTAAGAAAATTAAAATTTGAGAGTTGTTCTATGAGGAGGGCAGTCTACTGTTTGTGCATTTAAAATGTTGATGCAGGAAATAAAATTTTGCATTTTCATCTTCTGAAAAATTCTGAAACAATAATTATTAGGCTGAAGGTAGTTCCAAGTGTTTATATTTAGCTGGTATTATATTTAACTGACACAAAAAAAATACATCTGCAAAACATTCGTGAGTAAAATACTAGGTTAACCTACATAGCAGTATTTCTCTTCATTCATTACATTACATGCATCTGCAGTTCAGTCTGTGTGCACCGCATGCATCTCCAACAAGCCCCACTCACCCGACAGCAGCCCATACTCAACTGATTTCAGAGCTCGTCTGGTCAGACTAGTACTGTCAGGTGATCCACTGGAGTACAACAGTATTATGTTCTCACAACTCACAGTCAGCATCACTCCTTTAGCGTTATAGTAAATGCCACATAATAGAAATGTGGTGAATATAAGCCTATAATTATTAACGACAGATTATGCTAACGCATAATGCTCCAATTGAAATGCCCCTCTCACATTGGTTAGGCTATATTAGCCTAGCCTCTATAGTTTATTAACACTTTATTGTGTTAAATAAAATGCGGCAAATGAGAGCATTATTATGCTGCAGTTAAAATTACATTACTGACGCTAATTACATTACTTATTTACTTGCTACTCTTACGTTGTTTTTAGAACTATATTAGCCTCGGCTACACAAAAATGAGTGTTTGTGTTTTAAATAAAGTGTCTATCATCTTGGTTATTGCTGTATTTTGCTTCTTACATTTGACTGGGGGAAGTCTTCAAATCATCAATCACTCATCCGAGTCTGAATCTGCCTTGTTTCGCGCTGTGTGGAAGAAATGGTCCACTCAACTCAGTTGAATCAGTGAATCTGGGTCACCTGGGTCTGCTGGATCGCCGAGTGATCCACGGGTCCCTTGAGTCTCTTGAGTCCCGTGTGTTTCCAGACCTGCAGTTACAGAGTCTTGTTTAATTTTATATTTTCATTGCCTGTTTTGAATAATTGTTTAGGTTGAGGTACAGGTGTAACAATTGGCATGTCATAAAATCATCTAAAGGCTAGATACAGCTCTGCAGCTCTCTGATTGGCCTGCTATGGACCAGACTAGGCTTATTACTACTGTTTGTATCAGTTTGCCCTTACTACATAAACAACATATAACTGTGTGTGTTTATATGGAAAGTCTTGTTTTTTGCCATACAAATTGTAGTCTGATTCCCAGGAGAGAAACTTTCTCATATGGATCTCATTTGGCCAAAAGCCTTGAAGCATCCTGAGAGCGGACTATAATGATGCCTGTGATAAGATACACATCTCTTTCCCCAGGGAGAGGCAGCCAGATGCTGAGGTGGACGGCCTCGCCTCCAGTCCTCTGCAGGCAATGCAGAGTAGCCTGAGTCTTGGAGAAAAGCAAGAGGATGCTGACAACCAGAAAAACTCCACCAGGGCCAGCCAAGCCGGCCTCAACAGCAACGCTATCCACATCCCTGTCACCATCACTGCCCCGCCTGGAGAAACCACCATCATACCCAGTGAGTACAGCACGTCATTGTCACGTCAAGTTAAAGTTTTAGCCATTAGGCTTAAGATTAAAACATTTTATTGTATTTCCTCTAGTCATCACTTTCTGGTAGAGTTATTAAAGGCAATTATGGCTTAAGAATTAAGACTATCACCACAGCCCCAGATATCCGCAAAGAAACTGATGAGTAAATCTTATCACGTGCAGTAGGAATGATGTGTGAGATGTGCCAAAATAAGAACAAAAACCTGAATAAGCCGATGCAATGTTTACAAGACCAAGAATCCATGCTAGCGTTTCTTTAAGGCTGTACTAGCCACAGTGATGCTCTGAGGTGAATGCAAACAGCATTGCTAACATGCTGACAATGACAGTGCCAACATGCTGATTTGTTTATTAGCACTTAACAGTGGAGTCATAAGTGTTGCAGGTATTTGATCATAAACCAAAGTACTGGACAGCGTTGTCCTGATGTTAGATGAAAAGTTAGGATCCCTAACTTTTTACAATTGAACATGAATGAGATCATTAAATCTCATGGTAATTGATCCAATAGCCACAAGCAGTGTATTCTATAATAACACTTTCATCGCAGAAGGATTTTTGTGCCACTATTCTCTGTAACATTAGTTGCTATTTTTGTAAATTTTGAAGACAAATGTTACAAAATGCTTCTGGTTCAGAAATATTAAAGTCATTTAGACCATGTAAAAGCAGCTTAATTTTTACTCAGGTATGATTTTTTCTAAGTTATTTTTCTTTGTACCGCATAACCACCATCATATAAGAAATATATAATTAGTTAAGAAAGTAAATACCATTATAAAACTTATACCAAAGCCTGCATTTAGAAAAAATCTCACTATTACCTAATCTTTGTGCTTCTTTGAGCTAAATGTGTGTATTTATTTATTTTTCCAAACCAGTGAACAACATTGACTGCGACAACTTCCAACTCAATGAGGAGAAGAAAGATCTGGAGGAGGAGGCAGTGGCTAATGGTCCTCGGCAGATCCTTCCCTACAGCTCCATGTTCATCTTTGGGCAAACAAACCCGTAAGTCAGAACTGGAAGGTGACTGAGAGCTGACATGGAATAGTTTGGGTTGAATTAAGAATAACAGAAAGCTCATAAAACACACTCATCAACAAGTACGTATGTTTTTACAATGTACAGTGGCAATCAACACATGGTGAATTGAAAGATGTATATTTTTCTGCCCAAAATGATTTAATTCACCCACCTTGTTAAAGTCTTTGAAACAAAGAGCCATATATTATACATTAATATACTGCTTATTTCTGCATTCCCATTAATTGCTTCATTAAAGCTCATACATTTGGATGTATATTTGAATGTACAAAAATGAAACTCCTGATTTGTATTTATTATTGACAGAGTAAAAAAGATGGGATGCAATTTCAACATGTTTATTGATCTGAAAACACCACCTGTTCAAGTGTGTAGCAGTCTGGAGCAATGTCACTGGTCAGTAGGCGTGTACTTGGTATGGTTAGGGTACTCGAAGGGCCGATCCTCTGGCTACAAAAAGTAGTTATCAGGATGCTGATTGTCTATTCTCAGGTAGTGAAGGAGCCACAGTAGGTGCTGCAGATTGAGAAATAACAATGAGATCAAATTTTGTTTATTTCTTATTATATTCACATGGTTTAACTTTTTATTGTTTTACATATGTGGAATCCCTGAGGCCGATACACGTCCACATTTTCATGTGCATCATTTTGAAATGAAATATGCATATTGTCCATGACCTGATTCGGAATGACCACCTGAATTTTCCTAGTGAGCTGTCACTACTCTGTGTGTACTTTTACATTTCCATCTATGTGTGTTTATTTGTGTGTGTGGTCTTGCAGGGTGCGGCGACTGTGTCACTATGTGGTCAACCTACGCTACTTTGAGATGTGCATCCTGATGGTCATTACCATGAGCAGCATCGCACTGGCAGCTGAGGACCCCGTTCAAGCCAATGCACCACGCAACAACGTGAGTCAGACTGACATCTGGACTTCATAAATAAACATCTGGAAGAAACAAACAACGCTGGTTGTCAGACAGACATAGTCACACAGACCAGTATTTGAAAATGAAAAATGCAGCACAAACATGTTTTATATGGGCTGACTGGCTGATTCATTCAGACTGAGTTAGGAAGTTTCTAACAGAGGTTGACAGTTTGTCCATACTGAGGGACAAACATCTCTGGTCAAATGCTGTCAGTCTGACTTGAGAAATGTTTTAATAAAACACCAAAAGTGGTGCATATCTAGTTTGGCAAAACATTTATGTACTCTTCATATCACTGAATGACATGTTAGCCCATGTTGGAATAAGGAGCTAATGCAAACACACAGACACGTAACTTGATTTTTTTGTTTTTTGACAGACAAGCACATTAATTCATATTCTAGACGAGGGTGAGAGGAAATCTGAGGTGATGTTGTACGTGTGCATGCTGTTTATCTGTGTGTGTGTGTGTGTGTGTGTGTGTGTGTGCGTGCGAGTGTGTGTGTTTTTATGTAGGTATTCAGGCAGTGTGTGTCAGTGCAGGGGAGTGCAAAGCTGACAGAGCTTGAGACCTCTGACAGGGCGGAGGAACATGCTGTGCATATCTAGTCCATTCACAAACACACAGACTTCCAAAGCGTCTTAAACTGAAAATATCTGTCACTGGATCTTTTGATGAGTCATCTCACAAAATATCTTCTTACATTCTGTTTTTGCAGGTTCTCAAATATCTGGATTATGTCTTTACTGGAGTCTTCACTTTTGAGATGGTGATTAAGGTGAGAAGGCTGGCGAGGTACTCCTTGATTTCAGCTCTGAAAAAACAGCCACTTGAGGTTTTGGTAATTTGCAGGTCAAAAAACACATCTATGGGGGTGTCGTTTAGCTCAGTCGGTAGAGTATCCGCCCCATGTACAAAGGCTCAGTCCTTGCTGCTGCAGGGTTCGAATCCAACCTGTGGTTCTTTCCTACATGTCATTCCCCATCTCTCTCTCCCCGCATTCCTGTCACTCTTCAAGCTGTCTCTGTCAAATAAAAGCTCAAAAAAGGCCAAAAAATATCTTAAAAAAAAAAAAAAAACACATCTAGGATAGTAGGTTGGGCTAAATGTGTTTGGAAATTGGTACTGTTGGTACTGGTACTGATGTTTAATTGACTTATACCTTGGACTTATACACTTATTATCAAATGTTGTACTTTTGTGGTCAGGCTGCAAATCATACTAAGATAGAAATATTAGAAATGATATCATTAGAAAATGTAATGAAAGGTCTAAAAAATTTTATGAGCTAAGAAAGAAAAAGGTCAGAATAGTTTCTGTCTGTGTTACTTGTATGATTCTTAAATTATTCTGTTACTATTTATTCTGTCACTCAAGATGATCGACTTGGGACTGCTCCTCCATCCTGGTTCTTATTTTCGTGACCTGTGGAACATTCTGGACTTCATTGTGGTCAGCGGTGCTCTGGTTGCCTTTGCCTGCTCGTAAGTCATCTTTTCTTTTTATTCCTGTAGTGTTGCCCAGTGTTACCCTCTCTCCAGTATCCATCAGTGGAGTGTGGCTAGGTGCCCCTGCTCCTGTGTTTTGCTCGAACAAACAACTCCAAAGTGTTCATCCAATTATTCCTCACAAACTCTGAGGCTTTTGTGCTGCCTGGGGTTATTTAGCCGACATGACTATGTCAAACTCATCTTTCATTGTTACATAAAGTCTCCCCAGCTCCTCTCTGATAGTCGGCTAATGGGCCATGCACAGCTGGGCTTATATTGTAGGTCTAAGGTTCAGGAGGGGACAGAGAGAGTAGAGGAAAAGAAACGATGCTAGCCGCTAAGCTGGCATGTAATTGCAACTCTATGCTTTGAATCCTTTTGTTAACAGCTGTGTTTGTGCTAGATCTACCGATTCTGTTTTTTTATGTCTGAATATTTAAAAATTACTGACAGCGTGGAGGGTGAATTTTCTCTGCCAAGTTCATTACTTTGTATAATGGGGTACGTTTGAAAGTGCACACTGATTTAGAAATTAAACTGAGCAGATCTATGTTTGAAGTGTCCTGTTTTATGATTTTAACAGATGCCTTCCAGCCAATCAGAAATAAGTGTTAGTGTAAAGAAAGTTAATGAGCCTCTTGACACGTTCTGTTTTATCCAGCACTGTTATTTTCATATCCACCACTATTTCACATGATATCGGCTCAGTTTGTCACCTGTGTATTTTTTCTTTGTACTGCTTTCTGTCGCTCTGATTTCCTCTCTTTTACTTCTGCTGTATATCAATGCTTCTATCTCTCTTTTATCTGTTGCTGACTCTGTCTCTGTCTTCTCTCTTTCACTTTTTTCCTTCCTTCCTCTTCTGTTTTCTTGGCTTGGATTGCTTTCAGGAGCCTTATGGGGTAATGTCTGCACTCTCTGGCCTGTGTATCTATCCATGTGCTTGTCTTCCTGTTTGTGTCTCCTGCCTTCCTCTCTGTCCATCTTAGCCAGAGCCATTTGCAGAGTTTATAGATGCGTCTGCAGCAGCCTTCCTCTCTCAGCTTAAATGTCATATTTTGTTATTTGCTATTCTTATCATCACCGCCACAGTCACGATCAAAGATACTGGCATTTATTCTGTTTGTGTTATGTAACTGTGTTTGTGTTACATCTGTATTTGGGTTACATAAGAGCAATTACCTGTCCTCCATTTATCAAATATATTTTACATGTTTTAGTAGGAACACTATACAAAATGCACAGCATGGCAGCGCTGTGAATAAGAAACATACTGTACTGTCAGAGACAACAGTTTCAAAGGTTCAAGCTTTCATAAGCGTGAAAGGTGTTCCAGATATTCATGAACACGAAGAATCTGAGTGCTGCTGTCCGTGATAAGCAAACAAATAAATAGATGCTAATGCATAGTGAATGTTAGATATGAAGCGTTTCTTTTTCATTTATAGACACAAAGACATAAAGTCTAATAAAGATGTCAGTATCTTTCTAACTGGTTATACACTGTTCATATATAAACACACGCTTCAAGAGAATAATCATCATCGTCATCCTGTTTGGTATGTTGGATGCCAGCTCTGATATAGGTAGCTAAGTGACATTCGCTCACCCAGTTGTTATCAAATTCAACCACTTTCTCTTCATCTCTCCCGTCCATGTTCACTTCCTGTCCACCATTTTGTTCTCCCTATTATCTTCCTCACACTCACAGTCATGGCATGTAAGTATGTAGGACTACATTCACATTGCAAGGCTTACAGGATCGCGCTGCTTTCTTATATGTTTTGATATAGATACTAGTTCAATATTTGGCCTGCTATAAAAATATACTTAGCGTCAGACGGTCAGACAGGTTTAAGAGAAAACAAAGAATAAGAACTGTAAAGTTATTATCAGAAAACCCAAAGCACCCATTGCTTCAACCTGCCAGTATTGTGGATTCTGGCTATGCTTGGTCCATTCAGGTATATAATCAGGACATATTGACAAACTGAGATACATGTAACAAGACCCTGTCTGGTCCCACAGACTAATTTGGATTGGGTCCTGAGTCTCCGGTTTTCCTAAATCTATTTTAGGAGCTAAAAAATCAGAAACGCGGTCTGTGTGATCCAGAGGTCTGAAACCAGTGCAGATGAAACAATCAGTAAGCAATGCTAACAGAAGCTAGCAAAACAGCAGCTAGATCAGAAGTGATATCACGTCTCCAAAGCAGTACGTAACAGATCCTAGGACAGTGTCCTAAATTAGAATTGAAAAATTTAAAAAAATAATTTGAATAATTATGAAATGGAAAGATCCGGTCACATATGAGGGATTTTATATCCTCAGCTTCAGTGTGAATGTAGTCATACAGTAGGCTGGTCTCATCAACATTGTCTTTGCTCCTCTCACACTGAAACAGTCCATGGCGTCATGATCATCCACTTGCTATAAAATTGGTTTGTTTAGTTGTTAATTACACGCAATCATTGTAATGTTTTACCAGACTTGTCTGTTGTTTTGCTCTTTCACAGGGTAAATAGTTTAAGTGCTTCTGTTTGTCTCTTATCTTTGTTTTCTTTTCAGTGTGTTTTGATGTCGTAAGTTTGAACAATGTCACTTCATGCCTGTCTGATAGCAGCTTAAAATGTTTATTTTGGTCTGTCTTTTTTATATACGCTTGTTTGCTCTATTTATGTGGGTGGTGTTTGTGTTTTTGTGTGTGTATTTGTGTGTGTGTGTATGCTTATCATTGCTTCTTCTCATCAGATCGCAACAAAGCGTGGCCAGGTGGGAACTGTATCTATCTTTTGCTTATTGATCCCTTTCTCCCTTTCTCCCCCACATGTGAAACACAGAACGCTCCTCTTGTCAGCCTTTCCAAATAATCCTTGTCACCCCCCATCCCAAGATGCTTTGGGATATGACCATGATTTCCCTCCCTCCTGACATTCTTCCCTTTTAGAAAAACCTCATGTTCCAATATTGGGACATCCAGACAAAAAGGCAATATTGGGGATTCCACCTCATAGCTTTCAGAAGACCAACATACAGCTTCAGACATGCACTAGTATGAATCTGCACTGAATAGCTTTACACTTGTATCAAAGCAAACCTTATCTATCATTTCACCTTCATGTAAATCCCCTTTAATCTGGACTAAAGTGGGTTTAATTGGTCAAATCACTAAGAGATTATAACCTGCAGTTTGACTCATCTCTCTGCCCTTCACCTGCATCTCTCCTTCTTTATGCAGTGGACTTAGAGGGAAATCGATAAAGGATTATAGCTTCTCACCTGATTCCACCGTGTGTGGCTAATTTATTCAAAAGCAGGGTTACAACCAGTTCAGTCAGTGTATGTAATGAAAGTACCACTAGATACTCATTTTACCATATGAAATATATTGTACAAATTACTTATTTTTATGAAGTAGACGACCACTTAAACCACTTTTCTCCATCTCTATTCATGTCTACCCGCATTCAAAATTTTACTTCTCTTGCAGTAATTGAATATTTTGTCTAAACTGCTGGAAGAAATATGCTTTACAGTAAACAAGGTTCTCTTGCAACACGCAGAAAATGCTCACCCTAATAAAAAGTAGAAGTGGAAATGGAGAAAAATGCAAATTAACTGCTCATTATTGCACAAGATCCTCTAAAAAGCAAACAAACAAAAATTTGAACCCAGATTTTTATTTGGTTTCAATGATCAAAATATCCTGAAGTACAAAGTATGATAAAATGAAATTAATGAGCCATAACTGTTTGAACTCTGTTGAACATTATTCAAAATTCCAGTGTAATTAACATGAAGCTAGACAGGGTTAGGGATGGGCAGTCTGGTGCATCCTGTTTTGCTGAGGCTTGTGCTTGATTAGACGTCAGATCTTGCGTCCCTAAACAGGAAAGGCTCGTTGCTCTCAGGAGACGGCAGCTGAGAGGACCAGAGTCATGATGCCTGAGGATGACCTCACATGCCTAGCTGCTGAGCACGTTAAGGAATCAGTGCTGATCTGGGCTGCTATGATGTGAACACACGACCTTGTACCCACATACACACACACACAACCATATTACACCAAACTAGCCCACGGCGCTTCTGAAAGCTATTGGGAGACTGTTCTTGCCGTCTCAATGTGTTGAGATCCTTGAATAGCGAGGACTGGCATTGACTTTGCAGATTGCATGCCAGGGTAACAAAGTCATCTGAGCAAGAGAGCTGCATGCCATTTTGGTAGACTTAGAGTTTGGAACCATGCTTCTCTCCTGTCTGAACACGTTATCCACTTTTACATCATATGAAAAAAGTATATTTCATTATTCTGATTGTTTTTTCACACAGTAAAGACTAAACAAATTGAACACTTGTTTTTCACGGGTCCCACAGTCCCTAAATATCCTCCACTGGCCAAAGGTGCTTTTTAAATGAGTCTCTGCAGCAGTGACAGATTGATCCAGGCCTGTGTGAGTCTGTGTCTGTGTGTCTCTCTGTGTGTTTGGGGACATTTAAAGCAAAAGGAGGCAAAGGGAGGAAGAGCTCAGAGAATGTGTTAACAGGTTACTGATAGTCATCATTGTAATGCTTTATTTTATAGGTCCCTTTCCTAGAAAGGTCACATGTACCTTTGTTTCCTGGAATCGACTTTCTAATTTAGGGCCAATCATAGAGAAATGGGCAACATGTTCCGTTACTCAGACTCATTTGTTTTCGAGTGTTCAAGAAAGAACCAGGAAATGGCCAGAAATAGTTACTGTAAATAGAAAACCGAGCAGCACTGCTGAGTGGAGTTTATATTTCAGGGTATTTTCTGGAAGAAACTGCAAAAACCTTAAACTGAAGATTAGTTTGGTAACTTAATATTCAGGGGCCATTGGAAACTTTATCATCCACAATTGTATGCAGACTACAGTCTACATTACAAACTGACTATTCACTGACCGTGGACTGGATTTTGTTAGCTCTAATGATGACATGCTTAGATTTGATCAATTGTGGCTACCAAGCATGAGTGAATGCTAATGCTAAATCAGTGTGTTTATTGAGAACTCTGTCTTCACCAGACTTTAAATATTTTCTGCTGATAGGTTTTAAAATAAGCACCAAGTAAAAGGGTCTTGAACATGCACATGATGGCCACATAGCATTATATAATGCTACAAGACTGAGGCTAAACCTGTATGTCCCAGGCAAAAAGTTAGCATCTTCTCTAGCTGATGATCCATTTAGAAGACTTTAAATAAATAAAGAAGCAGCACTGTCTGTTTGTTAGATGTAACCTGTAATCCCACATAACACAGTAACATAGTCTTATAAATAACACTAGGTTACTCTTGTAGCATTTAAATTAAAGCAGACAAGTTTGATCCATCCTCACACTTTTGCTTCATGTTTTTGAATTTTGAAACAGAACAGAAGACACGACCCTTCAGGGACCTTTAAAACAAAATGTTACTGAAAGCATTGTGATGATAGGATAAGGGGTCATGTATTCTTATAATCGTTGTCATATGGCCCCCAGGTGCATTTTTATCTTTTAGGGGTGTTAGCTTTCTACAGCTTCCCCTGGGGATGAGAACATTGGTCGGTCTGTAACTCGAAATCATGCTGGTGTAAGAAGCAGCTGTGCCTCTTGGGGCCACTAACAGGGCTTTTAGACTCTCTTTCATTCCTCGTATGCTTGTGTCCCTCTCCACATCCTTCACACATGAAATTATTGTGATGTGCACACACATAAATATATACACACTCTCGCTTTCTACTTCTCTGAATTTTTTGAAGTCAAGAAGAAACAAATGAGAAACACTTTTTATCGAGAGTGACAGCCACAGTGCGTGGACGTATGACTGATTAATTAAAAATCCTTCTCCCACTGCCCTTGGCCAATGTCAGCCTCTGAGTGAATGATGGCTCAGCTGTATGCTATTAGCATAACAGCTAGTTTTTAAACCCCCTCACCCACCTCCCACTCTGTGACCAGTTAATAAAACCTGCAGCATCTGCAATGACTGACAGCAGAGGTTCCTGCAAAGAAGCTGCTTCCTCAACAAAGGGGCTGATTCTTTGAGCATTTACTCTAAACAGAATATTTGTATGTTATTCTACAGAAACACGTTAGCTTTGTGTGGCTACATATTTAGAGCCTATAAACTATATACTGCATGTTGAGGTTACACATTAACAAAGCCAGTGGCCAACTGCTAACTGATATTTAAATAAAAATGATACCACATCGAAAAAATACACTCCAAGAAAGCAAAAAACAAAGAGGTGTTTGCAGTAAAATGTACTGTGTTGGAGAGAAGCAGTGTTTAGTTGTTACAGAAGTTACAGGAAGGAAAGGAAATGAAAAGAAAAAAAGGAAAGGAAACGAAAGGAATGGAAACGAAAGGAATATTGTAATGTAGCCACAGTCAGCAGATAAAATAGTGCAGAAGAAAGTACAATATTTCCTTAAAATAATAAAATAATTTTAATTACAGTACATGTACTGTAGTTACTCTGGACAAATGAATCAGCATGTTTCCGTGGAATAACATCATGAGCTCTCATGCATGTACTCTACTAACAGTATATAAACAGGTATTTCTCTGTGTACACTATATAGCCAACCTGATACTGATGCTACAACCATCTCTTGTTACTGGAGGATGGAAGGAAACGGTTGATTATGATTATCAGTTACACTATATCACCCAGACTAACTGTATTCTCAATCTGCACAGAGGGACGAAAGGCAAGGACATCAACACCATCAAGTCCCTGAGGGTCCTTCGAGTCCTGCGGCCACTCAAAACCATTAAACGGCTGCCCAAGCTGAAGGTACAGTAATACAATCTGTCACCCACCCAGTCCATTCTGAGAAAAAAAAAGAAGAAACGCAGAGCAGCTGGAGCCATAGACAGTGTCAGTCACACACACTACCATGAGTCAAATGCATTTACAGTATATCAAAAAGAACTTGATATATCTGATTTAAAACAGTTGTGTTTTAAAATAGATATAAATCATTTATCTCAAGCTCTAGATTAAAGATGTGAGCTGTTTGACCTTTGGGGTATTCTGGGTGGTGGAGAGACATGACTAAAAATAGCTTCCTTTACTGAAATAAATCTGTGCAAGGAGGCCTAGCCTTTATATTCCAGAGCATACACACAATAGATATGGGCCCAGATACAGCAGGGTGATAAAATCAGTGAGAAACTGTGTTTTACGCATAAACACTCACATCCTATGGGTTTGGAAGGTGACTCTGAAAGGTTTTATTTACCATCTATGGCTCAAGACTTGTTCCAGCCTTTGACCACTATTCCTCCTCATCAATATAGTTTAACTTTTATTTGGCTGATGTTGTGATTTTTGTCACTGCTCTTATTAAGTCATTTTGGAGTGGGTTTTCTTGTGAGCCTGTAATTTGGACTGGATTGATAACTGCACTTGCATTTTTGCAATTATTTGGCCTATTTGGAGCTCAATTAGCTGTCACATTGCATTGTACCAGCTGCCTTTGCTCTTTAAATATGACCCATTTTTGTTGTAGTATTGCATAATGGAAATTTTCTCATCATTTTCTGCCTGGTGTTTTTGTTTATTTTGTCTTACCTCTACATGTACTGAAAAAGAGGGAAGTTCAGTTCATATCTATGTTTAAAAAAGCATAAAAAATAATGTCTTAAGTTCTTCTACAGTCCAATAGTTTACTTGAACAGTGTGCAAAAGAGACACATGAAAATGGGGAAACCGCTGAGATAAAAGAAAACACAAAGAAAGTCCACCACATGTGTATTCAGGGTGAGCTGGATTCATCAGTGCAACACAAAATGGTATGTTTGTTTTGCAAAGAAATGTTCACGTTTATTGAAGCAACTATAACCACAGTCTTTATGTTTTAATTATTCTGATGGCATCATTTTTGCTTCATTGTCAAATTTGACAATTCCAGTGAAAATCCTTCTAGATGAAACCACTGAGGGGGGGCCAAATTTGAAAATGATGAAATTCTGCATAGTGGCTTTACGATAAAGAATCTGTATGAATCTGTATTAATGGACTCTGACCCTCATCAAGGCAAGACATTCAACTGTTTCCTCTGATGCAGAAATGACAGCTTCCCTCTGGTGCATGAAGGCAGCTGATCATCCAAAAGTAATGGATCTGACAAAAGATGAAAGATGTGATTGGAGTAATAGAAGTGTGATGATTGAGACAGATCAGAGTTGGCAGACAGACACTCATCCACAACTCTTCTCAAATACTTGGCCAGAGTGGTTTGACGGACAGACTGCTAGAGGAGGGGAGAAATATGCTTCGTCCTTGCTCTGGAGACAAAAGCCTTGATGGCGATCATTCATACAGCAGCGTATTCATTGGTTAGATTGCATACATGTCAGGATAGATACACAAAGCACTTCATCTCAAAGAGATCACAGTACTCTCTGACAGAAGTAAATAGCTGGAGAGCGAGAGTGACAGGCAGGGAGACACAAAGACAGACTCCATGCAAAGGTGTATTCATGTACATGTACTCATGTAAGCATTTGATTTGACTTTCAAGAGCATGTGTACAAGTACTCAAGTACATTTAGGGGAAGAAGAATCTAACGTGAACTGTTGGTAGGAAACAGTGACGCTCATCGTCCATGCCAACCTCCACACTGAGAGGTTTTGTGATGCTTTAACAACATCATGCTACATCTGCTGTTGGTTTTAAGACACAATAGTTTGTGTTTGTGGCGGCACAAGAGATCGCTTGTCAAGTCAATGTAAACATAGCCTGCTTTACTGTAAGTGTTCGAACAAATGTTGTTTATTCTGCTGCTGCTCCTTTTTGTTCACCACAATAAACAGGGTTATCCTGTGGCAAGGAAAGTACAGAGTACGCTTCCTGTTATAGAAAATTAGAATGATATTTTTAATATCAATCTGATTTTTGCATTATAAATTTTCCACTTCATATAATTTTCATTTGCATTTAAAATGGATGTCATTAAAAAAAAGCTGTTGCTCAAGTTATTGAGTTGAATGCAGTCCTTTTTTTCATTACTTATAAAACTATAAATGTGTAGATATACTTGTGAATAGCTTACATTTATTGATCTGTGTGTATGTGTGTATTCCAGGCGGTGTTCGACTGTGTTGTAAACTCTCTGAAGAACGTTCTTAACATCCTCATCGTCTACATCCTCTTCATGTTCATCTTCGCTGTTATCGCTGTGCAGCTATTTAAGGGCAAATTCTTCTACTGCACTGACGAGTCCAAGGGTCTGGAGAAAGACTGTAGGTACGTCATCCAAACTTCCCCTTCTTCATGCCTGAATGTCTTCTTAATGAACCAAAGGAACTGACGTTTTTAGAGACCCTATCATCATACCATACCACCATAATGGTGATGCATGATTTTAAACTGAAACTATCAGTCAAATTTTGATTCTCTCACTCCTCTGTCTCTCTCTCTCAGGGGTCATTTTCTGGACTACGGCAGAGATGACGTAGCAGCTCAGCCCAGAGAGTGGAAGAAGTATGAGTTCCACTACGACAATGTCCTCTGGGCCTTTCTAACACTCTTCACTGTCTCCACCGGAGAGGGCTGGCCAGTGTAAGTCAGAACCAACCTCCATAACACTTCATCAACACCTTTTATATGTGAAATGCAAATTTAGTCTGTTGTGAACACATGAGGTCTGGATAAACACTTATAAATCAGATAGACATTAGGAATGACTTGGTTCAAAAAGTAAAGATGGCCACAATATATAGCTTAAATTATGTTGAATATCAATGCTTGAGTATTTGAAGTATTGTTGAATTATTTAATCATTTGCATACTTGAATTCCCTGCAGTGAGGGTGGTAGCACTCCGTGTACTAAGGCGTAGTCCTTACTGCATTGATTCCAGCCCACAGCCCTTTGCTGCATGTTGCCCCTCTCTCTCTTTCTTCTTTCTCTCACCTTTCCTGTCTTTTCTCTTCAGTTGTCACTGTCTAATAAAGAAGTGGGAGAAAAAGAATGTCCAACATGCAGTATTATACAAACATTAAATGTTAATGGTATAAACAATGCCATCCAAGGGGAAAAATATGGTTGCTTTCTGCAGGAAACACATTTGACTGACATGAAACATGAGAAACTGAAAAAATTGATTTAAGAAATGTTTTTTTCTCCCCCCATAGAACAGGAAAGAAAAGAGGAGGCGCTGCAATATCAGTTTCAAATTCTGTATGCTTTGAACTCGTCTCAGAATATAAAGACAAAGATGGTAGATGTGTTTTAATCAAAAAAAAGAATTCCCTACGGTAATTTGTCCCAAAAGGTGCTCAGCACACCTGGAGGCCGATGGTACAGCGCACACTGAACCCAACTGATTTCTCCCAGACTTAATTACTGTGCCATCTCTAAAGATGCAATCAAGGCTCGTTGCATAGACCATTTCGGTCTGCCATTCTGTGCCTGAGCTGAAGTAGCATTTATCATCATCAAGGACTGTTGATGGCTGTTTGCTTATTTCATTCATTGAACTTACCTGAAGATGAAAAGTAAATTGTTAAACTGACTAAACCTGTCACGCTCATCTAAAATCATACACTCCTTAACACGTAGTGACAGCACAATAACACCACAACAAGAGGTGACTCGCCAATGAGTTGTGCATTTAAATATACAGTATTTATCTCTTGATAAAAACCTGAGAAATTGTGATTATGTTGCACATTGCTAGTGAAGAGAAGAAGTTACAACTGTAAGTAAAAAACATGTTAATTAGTCAACTTCTGAGAACCTAAAACCTGAAAATTGTACAGATACTTGGCACCGACGTACCAAGGCCTGGGTCAGAGGTCCAAGTGGTTTCATTATTTGGCTATAATAGCTGCTGCTAGCATAACACACCTTTGGTGGTCAAGCTGCATTGTGAGTGAGGTAGATGCCAGGTTTTGTCAAAGAAGACTGTGTGGAATTAAAAAGACTATATCTTTAATATAATTTACATAATTTTTGAAACTGCTCTTCATAAGTCAGACAGTGTCATACTGTAGGCAGCGCTATGCTAAATAGGAGGAGGAATCTATTAAAGGTGTAGGTCCTCCACAGACCTACAGTGGCTGCAAAATCTAGATTGACTGTTTAGTTTTGTCGGTTCTGGGCTTTTGTAGGAACATGGCTTGGAAATAAATAAAAAACAACAACATCAGAGAAGGAGGAGGTCACTGATGCACCAAAACATCTGACTGTGTAAAAGTCAGATGTTTGTCTCGTTCTCTGATCATTCTCCCTCCATAACAATGTCTCCTCTTTTGCATAATTACTATGACCACTGCTGAATCCCTGATGCTTCTTGGGAGGGTTTGTCACCATCACTGTCATCGTCTTTATTTGTAGAGCAGTTTTCACAAGTTACAAAGTGCTTCGCACATAGCAACAAATTGTAAACCAACTTATGGAAAGTGTACAAACAGTGCTGAACGAGTCTGCCAGAAAGCCATCAAGCACTTTCTGATTTCACAGCAGGAGAGTTTTGAGTCCTTATTAACTAAATGGAGACACCTGTAATAATCAGCAAGTCTGTGAGGATAAACACCACAGTAGGGACTCCTGAATGTCCTTCATTTAGAAATCCTCTGTAAATGACCTGTAAATAGAAACCTCTTCAGTAGTTTGATTGGATGTTTTGGGAAAAGTTCACTGACTATTTCAGGACAGATTGAGATTAGTGTTACTTCATCAAGCTTGCTTGATTTAACTTCCAGGACTTATTTTAGTAAGTTACAGGGTAAATATTTTGTTATTTTGTGGTTTTGGATTGCAGCGTGGTGGTGCAGTGGTTAGCACTGTCACCTCACAGCACCTCACTGCTTCAAACCCTGGCTGGGGCCCTTCTCCATGGAGTTTGCATGTTCTCCCCGTGTCTGTGTGGGTTGTGTCCGGATACTCCGGCTTCCTCCCACAGTCCAAAGACATGCACTTAACAGGTTAATTGTGACTCTAAATTTCCCGTAGGTGTGAATGTGAGTGTGAATGGTTGTTTGTCTCTATGTGCCCTGTGATGAACTGGTGACTTGTCCAGGGTGTACCCCGCCTCCTGCCCAAAGTCAGCTGAGAGGCCCCAGCCCCACTGTGACCTTGATGGGGATAAGTGGTTACAGATAATGGATGGATGGATTGTTGGTCAGACAAAACAAGCTAAAGCTAAAGAAAATAATTAACAGATTTGTTTAGATCCAATAATGAAAATAATGGTTAAAGTCCAACTGTGGACGTTGGGGGGAAAGACCTGGGAGGGACCATTTTAAGGAAAAGACACAGCAATATCTACGTTGTTGTTGTTGTTGTTGTTGTTGTTTGAAGCTCTCATCACTTTGTCTTTTGCTTCTTTTCAGGGTCCTGAAGCATTCTGTGGATGCCACTTATGAGGACCGAGGCCCCAACCCAGGCTTCCGCATGGAGACTTCCATCTTTTATGTGGTCTACTTTGTGGTGTTCCCCTTCTTCTTTGTCAACATATTCGTGGCTTTGATCATCATCACCTTCCAGGAGCAGGGAGACAAGGCCATGTCAGAGTGTAGCCTGGAGAAAAATGAGGTGTGAGAGTGTTGGAGAGTGATGCTCTTTCTTGGTTTTTCTCCTGGAAAAGAATGACCCCTCCTCCCTACATGCAACAAAAACACACGCTGATTGTTCCTGCATAGGCACTAGTTTCTCAAAATGTTTTTTGCAATACAAATATCTTCATAAGGACATAGCACATGCTGATGCACATGTAAACAACACTTCCAGGCAAATTAGATCTAACATGACTTACAATTCCACCAAACAGGATAAAAAAGACAGCAGAGGGATTTATCTCTGCTCTCTTCATCTCCACTTCACAGGGTCTTTGTTAAATTCATGCTGTTTTTTGTCTATAAAGTATTGGCTTGTGATCAGAGAGCTTCAATTGTGGTCTCATCTTTTAATATTACAAAAGGCTCACAAAATCCTCTTGTGGTTCACCAGCTGTCTTTCATGTTTTTAAATTTGATTTTCCAGCACTTTTCTCTTCTCTGATGAAAGGTGTGAAGTTCCTGTATCAGAGAGGATTCATACCCTATTTCTGTTTTTGTTTTGTCTTTTCATCAAACAGAGGGCTTGCATCGACTTTGCCATCAATGCCAAGCCACTGACGAGATACATGCCAGAGAACAAGCAGTCCTTTCAGTACAAGATGTGGAAATTTGTGGTGTCGCCTCCTTTCGAGTACGCCATCATGACCTTAATCGCCCTCAACACAGTTGTGCTGATGATGAAGGTCAGTGATTCCCCCTGCTAACAAGGTAAAGGGTAGATACCTCTCAGCCTGAAACAAGTAGTTTATTTGCTCAGTGTTCTCAGTATTTCAGTTCTCAGTACGATACAGCACACTGTTTGTTAAATATTACAAAGAACTGCAGAAGCTGATCCCATAAATCTGCACCGTTTCATGTTTAGTTCAAGGCAGAGATGCAGTAACAACACTGGTCTGGCCTTGAGACATGGTCAGCAATTAAAAATCAAACAGCACCACCAGCACACCCCTGTGACACTTCTGCCAAACAGTGCTTGCTGCGATCAGAGCAGAGTACTCGTGTCTTGGCACTTCCTTTACTCATCTACTCAGAAGAGAAAATCTCTGAGGGACTGAAACAGCCAGTTTGGTTAATGCAGGATGTGGCAGAGAGGAGCTCTGTTCGCCTGCTGCTTTCATTTACATAATTTAATTATTTATATTTCTAAATTTCTGTTTTTCTAATTTGCCAGATTCTGACCATAAAATCTGAGAATTGAGTTGAGTTGAGAATTTTTATTTCAAACATGTAAAAGCCAACAAAAAACAATAAATAAAAATAAGATAAGATATGTATCTGAAGAAACAAAACCTCAATGAGAGAAGGTTGCAGTAAAGTAACTAAAAGTGTCAAACTATTAAACCAGTTGGGCAAAAACAAGGAGCCTGATGTCTCTGGATAACTTGTGCTGTTAACAACCAACTAGCTTTTATCCAGGACTGTGATGGATGGCTATCAGAAGAAAACCCTGGTATTTCACTAATAAAAATGCAAAGCCAGTAAAGGGAAAGCAGTCTTCTTAGTAACTTTTAGGACATTAAAGAAAACTTGCTGTCAAGTACCAAGAGAACAACATTATTTACTCAGATGTATGTAACTGAATTGTAAGTATCTCCCTTGCTTGAGACTGGAGCTGTGTTGCCAACTAATTTCCAATGAAAGTAGCTCCAATATCAGAGCTCAGAGTCACCAGGTCACATCCACTTGTTCATTTGCATAAAGCTTTGTTGTTGTATTGGTTACAGTGAAGGAGAGATCATTTGAAGCCATATAAATGGTAGAGAGGGAAAACCTTAGCCAAATAAACACAAACTCACTACATGGATATCTTATATTTGAAGTAAAAGGGTGGGAAAAGAACAAATGAATTATTTCAATATATACAAGATCAAATGACCCATTGACATATTTACAAGCTGTAGGAACATCCTAATTCAAAGAACCAGAGAGAAAGAGTGACAGAGACGCATCTCTGGCCTACACACCGGAGCTGTCAGAAGAAGAGCCCTGTATCATGCACGGGAATGAACTACAATATATAATATTTGAATATATGTCTTGCTGTTTCTATGCTCTGAATAAGTCACAAATATATGGGACATGTCGGGTTTTTATCTGATAGACCTGCAGGACAGTGAAGGTAGTGTGGTGGTCCTGATTGTAGCGCTTACAATGACCAACATACACAGGCACAGATCATTTCACAATCACCTGCTATCACTGTGGCAAAACACAGTGCCTACTGATACTTGAAATGATTAAAATGAATGTCAGAGTTTGTGAGCAATCAAATATAATTGCAGTGCTTCTTGGTTACATTTTCTATCTTTCAGTATCATAAAGCTATCTGATCTACTCAAGACAGAAGTGGCTAAGTGTACAGTAAATGTGGTAGATGATGCTTTTTCACACTTAACTGTGGTTCTTCTCTCAAATCTTTCACTAAATATATTCACTGTCTGTTTTACCTTCTGTCCTCAGTTCTACGGCGCTCCAGAACTGTACGAGTCCATGCTGAAATACTTAAACATCGTTTTCACAGCCCTCTTCACACTCGAGTGCATCCTCAAGATTATTGCCTTCGGTCCACTGGTGAGCTGTCAAGACCATATGCTGTGCTGTACTCTGCAAACATTAGACAATTATTCATTGTTGTGTTGTGCTTCTGTTTACACATGAGGGGAAAAGCTCTCTTTGGATATGCAAATCAGCCAGAAGAACCAGACTGAGAGTGACTTCTGTGTCTAACTGTGCTCGCAGTGTTCAGTTAATTAAATGTTGTTTTTGTGAATGTTAAAAGAATTCACAACATTTTTCCGATCTGTTGTTGTTTAGACTACTGGGTTTTTTCTAATGAAGAGACTGATACACAGTCAGACTCAGCACATAAAAGGTCTAACAGAGGATGAATGACATGTCATAAAGCAGGAAAAGTAAAAGGTGTAAAGTCTCAAATTCAGGAAACAGGAGGAAGGAATAGTAACAAAAAGAAGGGAAAAATAGAAGAGTGCTCAAAAAGAATAAATCTTCCCCAACATGGGGCCGTCTAGCCTGCAGCGAGGCGTTTCGTCTCTGGCTCCGTTCCATTTACGAAGCCCATTTATTAAATAGCTTTTCTCACACACCACTTGTCTCCACCTGTTTAGCAGTTTAGCCCAGACGGATGGGCTCACATCTGCTGGTATAAACACTCGGCTGCTGCTTCTCTTCAGCCTGCAGCTGCAGGGCCTGGCTGCAGCCTCTGGCCTCAGGAACTGGATGATTGACCAGTCTGAGGGGGATCCAGGCTGCAGGCAACAGATCAGCAGCTAGGTTATGCAGGGGACTGTGCGAGGATTTGTGTGTAATGTATATGCGCATATAGATTTGTGTGCCCAGGGGGAGTGTTTTTTTTGTTTGTAGTTTGTTTTCTTCTATGGGAGCAGTTTTTGTACATCACTGAAACTTTTCTTCATACACAAACTGTATCTGTAAATTGAGCCAAAAACAGACTGTAACTGTAAATTAGAGTTTGCAGAAATGTGTCAAGTTAAAGTTTCTGCACAGATAAGTTATTTTCACAAAAAGAGATACGGAAAGAGAAATACACATACTATTAACTGTTTGACTCTGTATCAGTTTGAATTGAGCTGCAACGATCAGTTGATTTTTGCTTCTTGTTTTAATTAATTAATCAGAATTATCTGAAATAATAACAAATAGATTAATTGCACAAAATAGTTGCAGCTCTAGTTTGAGCAGGTATCCCATTATGTTCAATCATAAAGAGTACACCCAGCATTGTTCCAAAGAAGCTGGACATTTCTAACGTTTGAATGAAAAGTCTTTCTCTCCCTGTCATCTTTGTCTTTTAGAACTACCTGAAAGCAGCCTGGAACATGTTTGACTTTGTGACTGTGCTTGGGAGCATCACAGACATCTTGGTCACAGAGATTAAGGTACGAGCTGCAGGGGTCATGATGCCATCACACCAGTCTCTTGTGGGTCACTTTGTACATAAGTATCAGGATTCACTGCATGTTCACAGCTGCTGTAGCAGTCACACCATGTGATAATGGAAAAGTAGAAGCTGATAAGTGGTGCATATGCAACAGTTTAGTTATGCATGAATATAACTTTTAATTCAATTGGAAAGAAATTATTATTACTACAGTAATTCACATGTAATTTTGTGCATTAAAGATGTTTTTTTTCTTTTAGTTTTTTCTTCAAACATCACCAGTCTGAACAAACCACTTCAGCTCCAAAACCATAAACCATGAATGTAGAAGTCATGCTTTGCTCTACTCTTACAGTCTCAGTCCTCAAATCAACAGCTCAGCTGAAAAAACTGCAAGCAAAAAAATCAATACATGAAATGAAAATGAAAATCAATGCATAAATTAAAGGGAGCTGCTGGGCAGCAGGAGTTGTGACACTGCTGTTCCAGTTTTGAGAATTTCATTGTTAAATTAAAACAGAAAAAAATGGACAAAAGTATTTGATTGTGACATTGGAGGGCTGAGGCGGAGTACTGTTGCTTTCTGTGTGGCAAAGTTGGTCTCTCTCTGTGTGACTTTCTTTTCATGTGATCATTAGTCATGTCTTCTCTCTCGCTTTCCTTCTCTGTTTTTTCCCCCTCTTTCGCTGTTTCCATCTTCTGCTGTGTCTCTTCTGGCGCCTCTGCCCTTACTCTGCCCCCTCTGTCACATCTGACACCTTTAGACGGTAAGTGGCTTTTCTTGTTGGCCGCAGATTTTGTCAATTTCCCCATCAGTGTGTGTTGCTCTCTCTTGCAGTCTTAGTTTTAAAATGTCTACCTACTGAATGTGTACTCGATGTGACATGATAGAAAAGAAAAAGACCTATTAAACAAATGTGCTTTAACAGCTACACAGTCATCTGCAGCAATTTAAATTGCATAAGATCTGATGTGAAACAAATGTTCACCTTAACAAGTCATTTAGTCTAGACAAGTTTCTGTGGTTTGCATCAAAATCTTGAACTAAGTGTAATATAAAAAATGACTTCACAAAACACAAATTCCCCAGGATTCCCCCCTCTGGCATGTTTTGTCCTTGTTAAACAATAGACTGCTACAGTCTGACATTTCTTGGAGAATAAATACAAGAACTTAACCCTTCAGCTTTAATTCAGTATTTAAAGGAAAGAGGATTTTATACAAGTGGTTCAGCCGTTCCTCTCCATGCTGCTTGGACTTAGGGAATGGAGAGTCAGATGGAAAAATCAGAGTTTGAATCACGTTTTGCCTGAAATTTTTATCATCTTCTTGATTTATATCACTGTTCAGTCAACTTTGATTTGTTATGCAGATAGTGATATGAGAATAATTAAAAGGGAGGCTATGCAACTTGTGATATAATTAAAAGTAGCACAAGTCAAGAAAAATATATAAATATATTAATAGTCAGTGAGTTGTCTCACCTCCACTGCAATATCTACCAGCATGAGTCACTGTAAGCTACTGGCCAAGTAAGGCTGTAAGCCCTAAGTTTATAAACCTGGCCAAGGTTGTATTTTATTGCTTTTGAATTCAACTTTTTATTTGTAAAAAAAAATATTAAAAAGTTACATAGTATGGATTTAAATCCTGTTATCCTGGGTTTGTTGTAATGCCTCACAGAGAGTCTGTTTTCTTATTCAGGACAAGATGATCAACTTGAGTTTCCTGAGGCTGTTCAGAGCAGCTCGTCTCATCAAGCTGCTGAGGCAGGGCTACACCATCCGCATCCTGCTATGGACCTTTGTTCAGTCCTTCAAGGTGGGTTAACACACACACACACACAGTAACCTGAATACTCAAACTAATATCATGTAAACTTGTGTAAATTTATGCAATGCATTTTAAAACTAAAATTACAAAAGTGTTTTACTTAAAGGTGCGACAAGTGAATAGGAATGCAGATTTTTAGCTTAAGCTTTTAGCTAAGCTAAAATTTTTAGTTAATTTATAGTTAAATAAAAGAATATTACACAGTATACAAACATTAATAGAAAGCTCAAACACGGCAGAGGCACACCACAGACTTCTGTTCAAATCGAACTAAATAGCTCTCAGCAGACAGCAGTTTGGATTTTCACACAATGCCGGTTTGCTCTCTAAATCCCCTGGGACAAGTTGAGTTAAATGCGGAGCTTCGGGCCTCAGCCGAGGGAATTTATAGCAGGTTTAATGTCAGTGGTGAGAGCTTTTAAGCCCAATGAAAATGGACAGTATCTGCAGAGCGTTAAAAGGTGGCTATTTAATTACAACAAACGTTCGCCTCCTCTCAGCGATATAAATAGCTGTTTCAAAGAATCGACCCTGCAGGTCAGGGTGACTGCTTGAGTTCTTAAATAAGACTATAAAATCTTACAAGGGCGCTAGTCCTCGGTGGAAAATCAGATTTGTGAGTTGTGTGTGTGTGTGTGTGCATGTGTGTGTGTGTGTGTGTGCATGTGTGTGTGTGTGTTCAGAGAAAGAGAGAGAGATCAAAAGAGAGGCTGTGTACTGTGTGCGTGTGTGTCGAGAGAGAGAGAGAGCGAGAGAGAGAGAGAGAGAGAGAGAGAGAGAGAGGAATATACTGTATGTGTGGGAATTTGTTGTACTGTGTATTTGTCTGTGCTCTGAATGACTTGAACCTGTATTTATGTTTGTTTTCAGGCTCTGCCGTATGTCTGCCTGCTCATTGCCATGCTGTTCTTCATCTATGCCATCATTGGAATGCAGGTGAGTTGTGACACAACCAGCTGGACTAAAGGAAGCCACAATCTAATGATTCAGCGATAGATGCCTCCTAGAAAGTGAGAATTTCTCATTAACTGAAAAATCTCCACACACCCATGGTACTCATCCACAGGTGTTTTGAGCTATTTTGTCTAATTAAACATCCTCTCAGAACTGTGTGGGTGTGTACAGACTGTGCTCCTGTTAGTTTTGCCAGAATAAGAACCAGAAATAATTGAATATGTGAGCAATAATGCATTACAATATTCCCTAAAACAATACATTAATAATGTAGAATGCTACAATACAATTTGGCTAATGTGGTTAAAGTATCAGTTAGTTCAGAGTTGAATGCTTGAAGGCATAGAAGTCATTTATAAAGGTGATTTAATTGTTGGCTGAAACTTTGTTTCAGGTGTTTCAACAGACACCTCCTAGCCAATGAAAAGCAGATTTCCTGTTGCCATGGTGTAAACTTTGACAGTACTCAGACTACCGTCGCTGGTACAACTTTGTACCTTAAAAGAACAGTTTAACATTCTAGAAAAACGTGCTGATTCACTTTCTTGCCAAGTTTTAAGACAAGAAGATTCATACTACTGTCATATCCATCACAACCATGAGATGATTAGCCTGGCATAAAGGCTGGAAGCAGTGGGAAACACCTACAGTTGCCTGGCTACAAATCCACCTACCAGCATCTCTGACATCCATTCAAAGAAGTATAAAAATCACTATTTGTCTTTTTATGTGGAGTTATGTGTTATGTGACTATTTCTTGGCCAGGATCAGTGACTGCCTGGAGTCCGACAGTTTAATAGCTTAACTAACTAGTTTAGCTACAGTATCAGCCCACTGTCAGATGGATATATCCATTAACTCCATTTAGATAATCCTGTCATGGACCAGTCTGCAATTCTAGGTGGTTTTATCTATGACTAGCTGTCACCTTTTGTCTAGCCAGCAGCCAGTTAGCTAAGCCAGGCTAAGCTTAGCTGTCTAAAACTGTCAAAAAATGACTTTACAAAAACATCCCAAACCATTTTAGACTTTGTGATGTAACGGTTAGGTTACTATCACTGATCAGAGATTGGACCTCTCAATGATCATACATCCTCTTACATCTGACTGTCATCAGGCTGACAGTGAACGGATGGACATAACATCTGTAAAATATCAATCCAATACAACAAACCTGAAAAAACACTGCTGTGCCTTTGTAAACCTTAAAATGTTCAAATCTTTGGAGATGTTTTGGTTTGTGTCTCTAGTGCAACACCACAAACATAAGCCATCTGCCAATATTGGCGTAGAGCTGAACCAACACATCTCTGACACAGTCTCAATGGAAATTTAATATTATACATTTCACAATCCAAGTATGTATTGCATGGCTACTGCCTTGGGTTGCGTAATATTGTACATGTGTTTGATTATGAAGTGGATTTTTTTTTTTTTTTACAGGTAGCTGATATTAAGGTTTGCCTACGTTTCATTCCTCTTACAGTATATATACTGTAAAGACTGTCAAAGTGATTGTGCCAAGATACTGCATACATAGTTGACGGCTGTCAGAGGTCTCCTGGGCCCAGCAACCAGTGTTTATAGACCAGGATGGACACGCTGAGGGGCACATCAATATTTAAAATGAGACCTCTGGGTTGTTTTACTGTACTCACAGTGGGACTTTACAAGTTGTGTCAGTTATCCAATCTTAGGCTCTCTCTCCATTCAATTTCAATTAAATCAGGACGTATTTATTAACAAAGTACAGAAAAGGAAAATAATAAATAAAATTTATATAAGCAATTGCAATACACACTCTCTAATTTGCTTTATTGTCACAACTCTAATGTAAGTAAGTACAGCGCTGACAAATAACTTTGTACCGGAGCTACTATAGGCATAACAATCGTATATGATAAACTGCAAAATGACAATTGGAGCTAATGAGTGTTCAAAACCTTGTAATTAACACATTTTTGTGAAAACACGCATGTTTCAATACCTTCCTGTTGAGCGATAGCACATTTGTCATCATCCACCACATAATACTCCAAACACATAAAGCTTAAAGACTTGATGTCTCTGGTTGGTTCAGGTTTAAAATTTGATAACTAGCAGGTTCAGTTGAGTTGGCTTTTAAATTTACAATCTTCTATCATCAGATCCTCATGTCCTCATGAAGAGCTGTGTGGGTGTAGTTTGATCAGATTTGATTGATAGTAACCAAAAAACCCACCAGTTATCATCAGGTTCTTATTTAAAAGTTTCTAAATCCTGATTGGTGCACGTAAGTATGCCACATCATGTTTTGTCGCCCACTTCAAACTGGTGAGAAGAGCACAGAGAATAAAGAAAAAGACCCCTCGGGTCAAAACAACCAAAAATGTTGACACTTTAGAAGAGAGAACATGTGTTCATGTAGGACCAATCACTCAAAGTAAGAAGCTGATTGAGCAGGCTTTTAAAAATGTGGGTCTGGTCCATGTTTGGGTCTCTCTGAGCTTCAGTAGTACATTATAACAGTAGAGTAGGGCTTTAAATTTGGGGGTTTTCATTCAATAAACACCACCTGCTCTTCTGCTGCCTCAGGTGTTTGGAAACATTGAGCTGAATGAAGACACCGAAATAAATCACCACAACAACTTCCAGACCTTTTTCCAGGCCTTGACCCTTCTCTTCAGGTAATCGGGCTCTGTTCTAGAAATACCTCCTAATAACACAAAGTCCTCCTCCAGTGTTTACATTCACTCTCTGTGTACATTTCACTGTGATCTGTGTGTGTGTGTTTCAGGAGTGCGACAGGCGAATCATGGCATGAGATCATGTTAGGGTGTCTCAGCAACCGGCCGTGTGATAAGCTCTCAGGAACCGTGGGGAAGGAGTGTGGAAGTGACTTTGCCTACTTCTACTTTGTCTCCTTCATCTTCCTCTGCTCCTTCCTGGTTAGTATGAAGGAAACCAGAGAGAATCCACTGTGTGTTCTCACATAAATTTAACTGACATTTTGTGGTTTTGCATGTTTTAACAACTATTATTTCAGCAAACTTCAGCAAACTTAGATCATTGTAAATAAAGTGATCAAAAAATACCCAGATTTTTTTAAAGAGCAGACTTGAACTTCTTTTCACCCTAGATTTTATGCCTGCTTGAACCCAAAAGTTTGCAAGTCAAGTTTGCTGCTGTGAGAAAAGCCAGTTTACACTTTATAGTAAACAAGGTCTTCATGCACCGAGCATAGCTCAGAACAAGATGACAGTAACAGGAAGTAAAGAGAAAAATATGAAGAAAATGCAAATAGGCTGCTGGTTACATTACAAAATCTCTAAAGTAAAAGTAAACAGTTAAATTGAAAGATGTGTTTTTCTATTTTTTACACCTTTGTAAATCAAACTAAATAGATAAATTCATGGGTTTCTTTAAATGAAGAAAAACAGTGAGCTGTAGTTGTTGCCTACAATAATAAAGTGCGGTGTCAAAGCGGGCTCAGTTTTAACGAGATACATGTTACATGTAGGAAATTAACCCACACAGTAAAATGAAGTAATGTAGCTTCAATCAGTCCTTTTTTTTAGCACAGAAACAAATATTTATTTTTATTATTAATTCAACCTAATCACTTTTGTTTACTAGATGTTGAATCTTTTTGTCGCTGTCATCATGGACAACTTTGAGTATTTGACCAGGGACGCCTCCATCCTGGGGCCTCATCACCTTGATGAATTCATCCGTGTGTGGGCGGAGTATGACCCTGCTGCCTGGTAAGTGTTCCTGCTGATCTCTGATCTGTACAGATCTAGTCAGTGTTAAAGAGGAGGGAGTTTTTCTTTGGAAGAGAGGTAGACTAGGAAACTCTAAGAATGGCTTCTGAGTTCCAGCAGGATGGATCTGTGACGTGGAGCTGGAAAAATCTCATCTTAGCAGCAGCGGGTGAATGACAGTAAGCCTGAGCCCAGAGTTGGCTGAGGCTGTTGACGAGCCCCCTGTCGGCCGGACTGATGCATGTAAATCCAGCGTTCCGCTTGGCGTCCACTCAACCCTCTTTGCCGCTGTAAGCCAGCGGGCTCCAAAGCTCCTCAGCCTGTCAGTGTGGAGGGAAGAGAAACTATTTATATCCGTCCAGCGGAGGAAAATGCAGGTTTATGTCAGCAGCCTCTCTGCTCCTTACACTGACACTGTTTAACTAAACTAAAGCACAATACGAGTTCTGAGTGAGACAGTGTGGTGCATAATCTGTCCCAGATTATGTAAGGCTCATTAAGTTTTAAAGAAGGCTTCACAGGAGCCTTGTCAATGAGTCAGGACTCCAGGAGAAGTGTGAGATGTGAAATATGAAATTGCCATCTCCTGACAGACATTACGTGGGAGGAATTATTATTTATTCCTTTGAATATAAATTAACTGCTTTCAGAGAAGTGCCTACAGTTACATTCAGCACATATTACACACTTTAACCCATTTTATGTCAGGTTGCAGCGGGGAGTATATTTAAGGCTGTTTTCATGGCTTTTAAAAAAAGGAGCAGATCTGTTTAATTTATGTCCCTTTCACATTGTGCTGCATTGATACAGTGACCACTTTGGTTTACAGTAAACACAGGGCTGTACCCACTTCACTTTTTCTCTATGAATTTGTCAGGAAGAGGAAAGTTGATATTCTACAATTAAAAATGTACACGGGGTGGTTATTTCAAATTCAAAATTCATTAGATTTAGACTTGATATACTTAACTTTGAGACTTGAAGGTATCCTAACAAATCATAAATAAATCCTAACACTGTCAAGGAGATTTTCAGGAAATATTTAGTTATTTTTGAGACTTCTTTCATTTTAAAAACCTTCTAAAACCAAATGATGATCTTTAATGCTCCAGCCCTGAGGTTGCAATGAGCAAACAGAAAAAGTCTGGAAAACACAGAAAAAACACTGAAAGGTGTTTGTGCCAGACACTCTTTGCAAGTTTTGACAATTAAATCTATTAATTGGCAAAAATTAGATTTTCAGATTTAGTCAGAAAAGTGTTAGTTTATTGTATTATTTACGCTGCTGCTTGTTGAGTATTTATTTACATGTTAATGCCCACCACCCAACAGATTGTTATAGGTAGATGTAATGAAATAAACTGTGACCTAACCTCTTGAACATGTCTTATCTCTTTCAGCGGGAGGATATGCTATCAGGATATGTACAAATTGTTGCGTTTTATCTCACCTCCCCTGGGCCTGGGGAAGAAGTGCCCTAACAGGGTGGCTTATAAGGTTTGCACTCCCACACAGTCCTTTTGTTTTCAAAGGGACTGTGGTGGTTTTCAGACTGTGAATGTCTGTTCTCATTCCCTGCAGTGCCAGAGAATGACCTGACTACACATGCATACAAACACACATCGATCCTCCACTAACCAGCTGGCAGGTAACCATGGCGAGTGCAGGAAACAATGCCGCAAGTGAGGCTCAAACAAAAGGCATCAGATGCCATGTCTAAGATATTTTCCTGCTTCTAAACACGGGAGTGAAAGAAGAGTGGGTAGAGAGGAGAGAGCATTGTGTGCTTTGTTTCCTCTTTGGTTACTGCTAATTCCTCTTAGCATGCTGAAACGGAGTGCATCTTAAAGGAATACTCCACTGAAAATATGTCTTTTGACTCTGAGTCAGACTCTGAAGATGTTTGTAGCTGCTTTCAGAAGGACTGACTACAGCAATTGTCATTCTTTGATTATAATGGCTAATATGATTATAATGGAGTCCAATGGCCCAGAGTCATAGCAAGAAAACATCAAAGCATCCAGAGTAAAATTCCAAACCACTCCTGCAACATAATCCTCTTCCTCACTGTTGTATGTTCCACTGATATCCTTTCTGAACTGAACTGTAACAAAGAAGAACAATTTATGATATATTAAACTCCACTCCGATTTTTCACATCAAAATGTGTCTACAGGTGTTGGGCAGTACTGCATATGTGGAAAAGGTTGTATTAAGCCTTTTGTGGCTCCAGAGGGAGCTGTAAGTAGCTTGAGGCTATATAGCTACTACTAACTGTCCACTGTCGAGTTGCATTATGAGCATTGCAGCTGCCAAGTTGTGAGTGTATAAAGAATATCAACCTTGATACCTTTTTTGTCCATTGTGAGTATAACAACTGTACAGCAGTGCAGTGTGCTATATAACACAAAAGCATTAAATTCATGAAACATACATACAAGTCTTTTAATTGTGGTAATACAAAGTCAATTGTAGTGTTTGTTATATTTATATATAATATTTATTGTTTCACATAAATGATTTAGTACAGGGAAGTCTTTCTAGGCTCACGTCATGTACATCATGTGACCTGCAACACGGGTCGACCACTATGCCCATCTTCACTGGAAATTTGAGGAGAACAAATGAACTGATAAAATATTCATTTGTATTTTATTTATTAATCTCAGCGCTGATTGAGAGAAAGACAAAGAGTTATTTTTTAAACAACAGAGCTTAATACATTTCTTCCATTTAATGCCATTGCATATATGTATTTTGACATATTGAATATAAGGGTCATTGGTGAAGGAGTGGAGTGTTGCAGGAATGGTTTTAGACTCTCTATGCATATTTTGATACATTTTATACTGTGAGACTGGGTTGCCATTGGAGCCATTTTTCAAGCCTACAGCCAGTGAATGTTTGATACACAGAAAAATATATTTCTGGGGGGAGTAATCCTCTAGCGTAAAATGCACTCATTCCCGAAAGCATATCTTTCACCAGGATCCCTCCATCCAGCATCTCTGCACAGGGAATCCTCCGGAGCATCCTTCCCTCTTTCCTCCTCTGGGATCCATTCCTAAATCCTCAAATCCAGCTAGGGTGGCATTCAGATCATGATATCCTGGAAATCTTATTAACAAGGATTTCTGTGTTTTCCTCTCTTTTCCCCTCCCATTCTCTCTTTTGGATTTTGCCACTTTCTGTGATGATGTAACTCCCCCCTGCCTTTTTTAATCCCAACACCTCCTCACCTGGGAAATCTCCATTCCTCCTTCCATGGCCTCCTATCATCTTTCCCCCGGGAAGTGGCCGCATGACATACCGCGATATGTACAAGATGCTTCGCGACATGTCCCCTCCACTAGGTTTGGGAAAGAAATGTCCCCCTCGGGTCGCCTATAAGGTAGAATTACTCCTTCCTCCTCTGTCCCCCCTCCCTCTTACAGTCACTGCTGCTTCCCTGCATCCACCTGTCAAACATCTTAAGGCTCCTGTCAGTGTGTCGCAGTTGGTATCTTCTGGCCTGCTGTTGTTTTGTTCTTTCTGTTCATCTGTGAAGCTCTGTGGCCTTGTCCTGCTCTGTGAGGGTTTGTTGTACACTCTAATCGTTTACTAGAGGACCACGAAACATAAAAATAGACTAGAGAGCTGAGCAAAACCAGAACTCCACAAAATCTCCACAAAAGCATCTTAGGGAGAAAATAAGAGTATCACCAGCTACTGGTAGAAAACTGATTTAGGCTTTACTCAGACAACACATCAGAGAGTACCTACATTAACCAGGTCATCCAGAGCAGCTGTGTATTCATCTGGTGTCTGAAGGAACATAATATGTACTAGAACTACTTAAAAGAGAACCAACACTGGCCTTGAGTAACAATGGTATATTATTAACTGTATTTACAAGAACTCAAACCTCCTTGTACAGCACGTGAGAGCTGCTCTGTCCTGTATTATATGTAAGGAGCAGCGTTAGGCTTGCTGGTTAGGAGCAAATTTGTGTCCTCAGTGTTTTCAAAGTGGATACATTCAGCATCATGTTCAGTTTTGGGTGTTAAGCCTTCCTCCCTGTTGTACCAGAGGCATCTGATGTCTGGCAGCTGGGCCACAGTGACATTCTTCAAGTCAGTTCTTCACAGTTTAGATTTTTAAGGTTGAGAAGGACCTTCAAATTTGGACGTTTTCAGATTCAGAATGTAAGACTGTATACAAACAACTCTTGTCTTACAAGTGTGTCTCTCTCTCAGTGTTCAGGGTGGAATGACCCCAATCCAGCAAACACTTAGTGATATACACATGCGGACAAAATTGTTGGTACCCTACTGATAAAAAAAGGAAAACCCACTATGGTCACTGAAATAACTTGAAACTGACAAAAGTAATAATAAATAAAGCATTACTGAAAATGAACTAATGAAAATCAGACCTTGCTTTTGAATTGTGGTTCAACAGAATCATTTAAAAATTAAAAATTAAAAACCTAATGAAACCGGCCTGGACAAAAATGATGGCACTTTGAACTGAATATTTTGTTGCACAACCTTTTGAGGTAATCACTGCAATCAAGCAATTTCTGTAACTCTCAATGAGACTTCTGCACCTGTCAACGAGTATTTTGGCCCACACCTTGTGAGCAAACTGCTCCAGCTGTCTCAGGTTTAAAGGGTGCCTTCTCCAGACTGCATGTTTCAGCTCCTTCCACAGATGTTCAATAGGATTAGCCTATAGCAACCAAGTACATATTCATCATTACAAGTCTTAGTATTCGATATGCATAATTTTGATCTTTTGTCAGTTTGAGCTCTTTCCACGTACTTCCAGTCTTTATGCCAAGCTAAGCTACGCTAACTATGTCCTGTCCATTATTTGAAAAACGTGAGACAAGCTTTGCAAAAAAAAAAGTATCAGTTTGATTTCATATATTGGTTGAAATGAAAGACTGGCAGCAGAAGAGCTGTTCAAACACATCTTCCTGTAAGACACTATTGGTCAAGTATTTAAACTTGATGGCTGCATTAGAGGACATTGTGTGAAGTGGTGCTGAAATTTATGTATTGTGTCATTTCTTTAGCAGGTGTCAAGTACGTGACCTGTAACATGTTTCACAAATCACAAATATGAATATGACTTGGCTTTCAGTCAAAAGATTTTTTTGCTCTAATCCATGAGTGATACATAGGGGTTGTATTAATATTGAAACAAATGAGTATAATATCAAAGAAGTAATAGAAAATGAACTCCGTACTGAGCTTTTTAACCTCTTTTAGCTCGTAGTCTTGGTCTTATGAAAGCTTTAGCGTTCTAATCAACCTCTCACTAAGCAGCAACAGGCAGCTGTTTTCAGTAAATAAGCTCACTGTACGCTACTTGACACAGTTACAGAGCCTGATATATTTCTCAGGAGTTGGTAGAGCCAGAGCCCTGTTTATGACTTCAGGAGTTACTCTGTGATTTGTTCACCTCGTGTTCCCAGTGCAAACCTGACGGGTAAATATTTTTATTTTGTACCTGCTATCCAGCACTGTGCTGCATTTTAAAATGTTTTTTTGTGATCCACAGATGTTTACAGTCTGCCTGAAATGATAAAATATTTGCCCAAGGCAAAACCAATGTATCCAAAGACCATGGCAGCCACTGCTCTGACTGTGGACAAGCAGCCAGCAAAAAAAAAAAAGGACAATTATTATTATTCTAATCAGACTGTAGACATCTGTGAGATCAATGAAATATCTTCGAAGATACAACCTGGTGGAAAAGTCATAAAAGATAGAGTTTTGATTTTCTGCCATGCTACAGGCAGAGCTTTATGGATGGCAACGTCTGGATAAATTCCCATGAAATTTTGTATCCGTTCTAAGGCTATGAAAGCTACTTTGGTGACCCTTTGACTTTTCCATTTAGTGCCACCATCAGGATGACGTATTTGGTTCAGAGCAAGATGTCTCAACAACTATTTGATGGATTGCCTTGAAATTTGGTTCAGACATTCGTGTTCCCTCAGGATGAGGGGTCATCAGTTTAAGATTTGACTTTGTCCAATACTTTGATTCATGATCAAATATTGTAAGTGAGTTTGTGTTTAGTGCTATATGCAAGTTGAAAAAGGAAGTGAATATTGGACAGATTTGTCATGTTGAGTGAATAAAGTTGTTCTGCTCCAGGATGTGAAAATAGGTAAATATTTCTTAACAAATAAACTTGTTTTGGAGTTTATCTGCACCCTAGTGCCCAAAAACTACATGACAGCTATACCACAATGTCTCAAAGACTGAAATAAGTTGTAAGGTTATGCAATTGAGCATGTGATTAGTTATGGATCTCATTTGGGTGCAGATGTTAATAAGGGATTATTGAAGGAATTCTCAACACTGCAGGATGGCACATTTAAGAACACTTTAACCATCTTCTCATTCATTGACTTGAATGGACAACCTGGCACATTTATCTCATGATTATATGTCAGACTTGCATACTAGTGAAGTAAGATTCAAGTATAGAGCTCAACAATCATCAGGTAGTCCTGTGCCAGCTGCTTACCTCTTAGCATGCAGACTTAATGAGTGAGGGGTTCCAGTGCATGCACAGCTGTCAAAATGAATCACATTTAAAGCAGCCCTGCCCTTGCCCCAGTTAAAAATGTCTGGCTCTGACGTGGTCGCATCTCCAAATATAACTCGTGTTTTTGTAAATCGACAGAGAAAGACATGAACAAAGACACAGAGAGAGCAGCAGTGCACTTGACAGCAAGGCTAGCATTTTTCTCCCCCCTCATCTCTATTTTTCTACTTTTCTCCACTCCCACCACTTTGCAGTTAATCGCGCTCGTTGTTAACCTCCCTTCCTAATGAACACATCTTCCCCTGACAGTCACAGTTGTCCCCGTTACCCTCTTGTTTCCAGTTTTATGTTCTGTCTTCAGGCTGAGCTTTCCTCTCTCTTTTGAATGATCTTTCCTTCACCCTCTCCTGGGCTTTGTATCCTCTAACTTAACTGTGTGTGTCTGTGTGTGTGCATGTTCAGTCTTTGTCTGCGAGCATGTGTCCTCTGCATATGTGCTTTTTGATGCTGTGTTTTTTTATTTGTCTGCAGCTGCCATTCTTCTGCTCTCTGTTTTTTGGGAAAAAAGATGTGAAACATTTCATGCGTAGATGCTTTCCAGTTGAGGCACTTACTCCTTCTCCTTCTCCTCCTCTTCTTTGCATCTCATCTCTCCATCTCTATTGTTATTCTCCCAGAGTGAATATACTTCGTCTTTATCCTTATCTCTTGAAGAAAATGGAAATCATCAGCTACAGTTTTCCTTTTCACAAATGTTTCTGATATTTCTTTCATATTTTATTTAATTTTTTTATTTGAATTTCAAGTTCTACATCCAGTACTTTTCTCTACCACCCCTCCAGCCTCACTGTGAATGTGTGTTCAAACATGCATGCATGTATGAATCATTTCATTACAGCATTGATTTCATTCCAGCATTGAAGTCCATCGTTGCATGAATTTATGCTATGTTTGACTTTACAGTTGATGCCTAATGAATTTTAAGTTTCATAACCTACACTAATTGAGTGTGCTGCCAAGTAGATGTTAGTAATTATTTAAACATTTTTTAAAATTCATTCATGAATTTATTCTATAAAATGTCAGAAAAGCTGAAGGTGACATTTTTAAATTGCTTGTTTTGTCCATCCAACAGTAAAAAACCTCAAGAGACTTCATTCATTATAACATAAAACATAAACAGAGCAACAAGTCCTCACATTGGAGAAGCTAGAACCAAATGTTTGATTGTTTTGCTTGATAAGTGACTTAAACTTTAAACTTTAACACAATTAATGTCACTTAGGGATTCAACCGTGATTCAATTGTTTTGACTTTTCAGGTTGATCTCTTGTCTTTGCTTTAGTGCAGTGACATATTATTTCTTGCTTTAAGTCAAAGACAAACTACTGAGCTGATTGGAAATGTTTGATTGAAAGAATTTTAATGCAGCTGGCACTCAGGCCTCCAAGTCATTATTTTCAGAACGAAGATGTGCCGCTGCATGTTTCCAGCAGCAGTGAGAGCTTAGCATGTTCACAGAATTCACAGCGTTCAGCATCACACGGTAATCATACATCATTTACCTTTTAGCAGAAGTGTGCTATGCTTCTGGTGGATTTGCAGTTGTCTCATAGCAACAGCAACAGCCATAAACAGCACAGAGCTCCTCGTGTTCATCTGTTTAATGCTGTTAGCTTAAAAAAAGGTGTTTATGGTTGATGGTGCATGGCAACATGCTAAATTGAACTCATTTAACAAACAAAAATGCCCCAAAATGCTGTTTCCAGCTTCTCAAGTGTGAGGATTTGAGGTGTTTCGCAGATGTGCATCATTGAAAATTAAGTATCTTTGGATTTTGGAAAATTACAAGATTTGTCCACCTGTACATCAGTACCGACTTAATCTAATATTAAAACAACTATCCTTTTAATTTGGCTTGAAGTCATATGCCTAATCCATCCTCCTTTTCCTGAACTGTTGCTTCCATTCTTCTCAGCGATTGGTGAAGATGAACATGCCCATTGCAGATGACAACACAGTGCACTTCACCTCCACGCTGATGGCCTTGATTCGCACGGCCCTGGAGATCAAACTGGCATCTGGTGAGAGACTAAAACTACAAAATCCAGAATGCCTTGCAGCAGAATGGCTGATGGCTGTGATGTTGAATGTGAATGGCCATGATTGCACTGGTGCGGATTTGATGTGACATGTTTGTGGGCGCATCCACAGGGGTCCTGGCGCAGCATTTGTGCGATGTTGACCTGAAGAGGGAGATAAACCGAGTCTGGCCCAACCTGTCGCAGAAGACTGTCAACCTGCTGGTGACGCCACATAAATGTGAGACACAGTCACTCGACTTTTTGCTGTTATCTTTTAAATATTTCTTTCAGTATGGTTGTGCACTGCAAACATCTACCTCCCATCTGGTTATTTGTGTATGTTATTGAGTCCTGAAAGCTTTATTTTCCTAAAATATGAAATGAAATAGAATGTTGAGATTATTCTAGTCAAATGAACATGTGTTGAATTTCTAGATTGAAGTTCATCAATTTTTCTCATTCATCTTCTTTTGAAGATACTGACACTCATTATGGATATTTCTTTACACAATGTTTTCAAATTTAAAAGACACTTTTAAGATGCAATAATAGATTAAAATAGGTAAAATGGGGATTTCTCTCTCATGTTAATGTATTGAACCCTAAAGCCTTTAGATTCTCAGAGCAAGTCAAAGGTGGTGCTTAAATCATTTTAATACAAATAAACACATTTTACTAATTTTTAGTTGAAACAGAACACACAAATGACTTGATAAGGTGTAGGCTGTACAGTGTTGTCCTTTGCATACTGTTTTTCATTTCAACATGACAGTACAGCTCTTTTTACAGCCACACTGATCACACACTGTACATGTCGCCCTCTCTGAGTTGCTCACATGTGGCGCCATCTACTGTCCACAGGGACGATCTGTCTCTCACTCTGCTCTCTCCTCCTTCTAGACAATGAGCTGACTGTGGGGAAAGTCTACGCAGCTCTAATGATCTTTGACTACTATAAGCAGAATCGTGCCAAGAGACTCCAGCAGCAGCAGTCTTCAGGGGGAACTCAGGTAAAACATGAAGAGTGAACATCATGTTGTAAAAACATGTCCAGAGCTCAGAGATGGTTTAGGCAGGAAAAAAAATATCTCAATGTTATCTAATGACATATTTGTATTTAAAATCTACTTCTGACTTGCAGAGTAAACTGGGGGCGTTATTCCGTCCTGTGCTGCCCCTCACTCACATACTGGAAGTAGAACCACCATTCCCCAGTCCCAAAATGCCACTCCCACCCAAGCCTGGACCAGAGGCAAAGCCAGAGGCACCACCCACCACCATCACCACCACTGCCACTACTGCCACCTCCATTAACAGGGACACAATGTGAGTGACTATATTCACAGCATAGCTGGAGCAGGTGTTTTGTAATATTATCTTTAAGGGCAGGACAATATGTTCCATCATATTTGTGTGAAATATGATTTTCGATTAATTTTGGGTGTTTTCTTTCGTGACATTGTTAACCTTACATTGTATTAATACCTTACATTCAACACATGATGGTTTTTCACATGATTTTGTCAGAAATGATATGTTACAATAAGTAGATTCAGATTTCCTAGGAACAAGAGTTAAATGTCCTACAGGTGTCATCAAAAACTGTAAGTGCATCCTTTCCAAAAAAAAAAAACAACTACAAGTGTGTTTCAATTCTGTAGCTACCAGTATTAGTGTTCAGGTTAGGGTGGTGTGTCTAGGTGTAGAAAATGTCTGAAAATACAGAGCATGGGCAATGACTGTGTTGTTGAGGGTCAGTGAAGAGAATAACAAGAATATCTGGGTGTCGTCTGCATAGATGTCAAAGAGCCATGCTATGAAAACACCAGCCACATTAACAATTTATCAGCAGAAACGGCATTGTAATGACAACTTCACTGCATTGTATTGTATCTAAAACAATTAGAGAGAGAAGGAAACTTTTAGCCAAATTTTAATATAATCTCATCACGTCCACTTTCCTTTTCATTGCCGTACTCTACAAAGCAATCTGCAGTTGCTTAGTATAACTAGTCACAGTGAGTTTACATTATTGTTTGGAAAGAAACTGGTGAAGATGTAGAGTTTTATTCCAAAAAATATACCTTATCATGCAACATTCTTGTGTGTTCATATACAGACTAAACCAGAGAAGTGCCATAAAACATTCCCAGTCTGGAGATGTTTCTCAGGCAGCACAGAGGCCTAAAGGCCGAAGGAAACTACAGAGGGGCCAGTCAGAGGATGTGCCATATTCCACCAGACCTCAGGTACACTGACAACAAGAAAACTCCATTATCTAAATGTCATCTTACATTCTTACTTCTGTGACGTCTGTGTCATCTGTATTGCCTCCTACATCCTAATTCTTCTTCTTTCAGGAATTGGTTGAACTGAAGCAGGTGGAGAACATTTCAGACACAGAAGGATATCCAAGCCAGGAAGGCCACTGCAGAGCAGCTTCTCTGCCCCGACTCAATGCTGAGTATTACGTAAGCTCTACAGTGCCTGTTGTTTTAGTGCTCATATAAAAAAAAAATCTGTTTTGTTTGAGCTGCATTCCCGTGATATGCCAGGTTTGGAAAATGCAGAGATTATATCTTATATATACCTTAGATTCTTTTGCAGTGTAAAAGGAAATACAAAACAGTAAAATGAGCAAAACAGCTAAAAAACAAGTGGCTGAGATAGGACACATTGAAAAAGGGCTGAAAAGGCTGGTGTGAAGCTGAGTGGTAGCCGGTTAGTGAAAGCAGCCGTGAGCAACCAGAAGCAGAGTTGCTCTCTGTCATTTCACATTAGTTCATCCTGCTGACCCCAACCTCACCAGTCTGACAATTTCACATTTACAACGAGGAGGAAATTCAGGATGGATTGACTCACCAAAATGGACAACATACAGTGGATCTGTTGCTTAATAGAATAAGAAACTTGAATTATTGCTACCTTCTGATGGTATCATGCTATCATGGTAACCAGCTACATGGTTACCTGTGACTATGAAAACCTGCTTGCAATTTTATCACACAAACACACCCAGAGTAAAACCTAGAATCTCTCCCCCGCCCAGATAAACTCCAAAGAGGTAAACTGCGTATATTTTGATGATGAGCCCATGGATCGCAATAATTAAACCCAGCCTCAATGCTGTACCTTAAACCACTTTCAGATCTTTTCTTGAAGGAATAGGTCAACACTTAGATCAGATGCTTATTTTCTGTCTTTCCCAGAGTTACATGAGAAGATCAATACCACACAATCACCTGTGTGGCAAGTATGGAGCTAGAGCCAAGAAGCAATTAGCCTAGCTTACCATAATACATAGCAAGAGTTAAGGCATGTAGCTCCCCATAAAACTTGTTTATTTTACATTTCTGTTTTCTAGGGATTAAAGAAATGAGAAACACAGCCAGGCTAGTCATTTCCTTATGTTTTTAGTGTTTATGCTATGCTAAGCTAACCAACTCCTGGCTCTAGCTCGATGTTTATATAAACATGAAAGTGATACTGATTTTCTCATCTTACTCTGAGAAAGAACTCAACTAAGCAAATTTCCAAAAATGTTGAACTGTTCCTTTTAATTTTACATCACCTGCAGTCAAAAATGTTTTTAGGGAATAATGAATATTGCATTTTTTTCCCAACAGATGCCATTTAAAAAAATGTTTTAAATGCATTTTGTTAGCTAACTAATGTAATAATTATAAAACTATTCATAAATTATTATTATGATTCATCTTACAACGTTCATACTCACCTGCAGTAGGATCTAATCTTAAGCGTGATCGCAGTAATCCTTTTATTTTAATGATTGTCATTTATTTTCATCCATGTCTAACTTAATTTACTTTTCCACTGTCATATTGTGAGTTACAGTAAGCTGCTCTTGTCTGCTGCATATGGATGTCATGTCAAGATGATTTTTCTGTCCATCATTTCTCTGTTCCCTGAACTGATTCACCTGTCTGATCTTGTTTAGCTTTGCTGTTTGTCTGTCTCTGTATTTTCATCTGTCTCTCTCTGTCTTCTTTCTCCCACAACACTTAACATGTGCTTTCCTTCCATTTATGTTGCATTTTGAACTCTTACTTTCTCTTAAAGCTGGCATTATTCTGTATTTTTGTTATTGTCAGCAAATCTTGGGAAAAGACCAAAACCAACAATGTGATGTGTGTCTGTTTCTTAGTACTTTCAGATTTCCTTACCCTTTGCTCTAACGTAGGATGTAATGCTTACAAAAACGCTCATAAATAAAGGTTTTATTTCTAATAAAGGCTAAATATTTCACGCTGTAGTTGTTGTCAAATGTTACTCAAAAAGGGATTATTTTCTATTTTATACACATTTGGTAATGATGTTCGGTGTGACTCATTGATGTATTTTTAATAGTTGTTGGGCAACAATGGAGCTCTTTGGCTCAGAAGGAGAACATCTATCAGACTTTGAATACACAGACAATACTTATTAGTCAGAACAGCACATTGTTATTTTGGGTCTTTTCAGATGATTTATTGACTATAAGAACATGCAGAATATCACCAGTCTTATGCTTCTTGAGTCTCTCCTCTCCTCTTCTGTTCTCCCTTTCTCCTAATTTCAATGCCCACTGCTAATGTTTTGCCCACCTCCCTCTTGTGTGTGCTGTCTGATAGCGGAGCCACCCTCGCCACGCCCCTGGGACCCACCTGGCAGTATGTACCACCTGTTGTGCCACCTCTCTCTTTCTCTTCTCCTCCTCTTTCTCCTCGTCTTCTCCTTCTTTTTCTTCTTCTTCTCTCATGTCTGTGTTTGCCTCCATGTGTTCCTCTCATCTCAGTGCAGAGTCCATCATGGACAAAGTGACCCTCCTACATATACAGTATACACTGGTCATTCCCTGAAATTCCTGATAGTAACATTACATGCAACACGCAAATTTATATTATCCACCAAACATTACCGTCCCTGGAAAAGTATCCAGTGTAGTATTCCAGTGTATCCGGGGTATGTCAAGCACTCTGTCCTGCTTTTTAGCCATAACCTACAGCAGTGCAGTACAACACTTGGGTTAAAATGTGGTTGTGTGTATGTGAGTGTTGTTATGTAGTAATGTAGTAGTGCAGTAGTGCAGTAGTGTGTAGTTTATTTGTGCATTGGTGTGTGATTGTGGAACAAGGCAGGGACAGTACTGCTGCTTCCTTTCTTCCTTTCTGAAATAACTGTTTTCTTTCAACTACGCCACAAAATCCATCCAACCGTATCTGTCATTTGATGTTACGTATGTCTTAAAATCTTATTTTTCATGCGAAAACAAAAGCCAGATTTGTCTCTATTCTTTTATTCTTTTACTGACCCTCACTTTAATTCTCTTTCAGTAGTTTGAAAGATATAGGGGGAATGTTTTCTTTCTTAATAATAGCATTTCATGGCATTTATCTAAAAAGTAAGATTTTAAGACTGCATACTAGATAAAGTAACTCGGTAATATGAATATTTACTGCAGTGTTGTGATATCATTGTCTCTGACTGTAGCTACAGGCTAGGCTGTGGGGTAGGAACAAAAGGGAACAGCACAACCACCCTAAATCTGTCTGTGAAAGATTAATTCATGAAAGTAGTAGGTATTCAGAGTTCCTTATAACAGCATGAATAGCAGCAGCAGCGGCATAACACCAGCACTAGATGTTGTATAATCTAAAGAAATACTAATACATTTGGAAACTAAAATCTTCAAAAATGTTATACTACTGTGCAGTAACCAGCAGGTGGGGTGGTAACTTAGCTGCTGTTCCAGTTCCCTATCACATCAGTCTGTTACCTGATAGCTGTACTGGTCAGCAAGATAAGAATTAGGTGGGGTGAGTGTCAATGTCCTCAAAGCATTAGTCAAAGAAGGAATCCCTGGAGAGAAATTAAAGTAATTCACTACTGTATACTTAAAGCTGTTATAATCAGTATTTTATAATAATGTTTAAAATGATGTGTGAAAGGGTTTACTGAGTTTTAGCTCACTGTTTAGCTGTCTGCCCCCGAAACTTGATTCATTCTAAGGGCTCATAACCTCATTTTTGGATACAGCAGGCAGCTGTTTTGAGTGAAAAAAACTCTAAAGCCCACTGTATGCTACCTGCTCAGCATCAAACAACAGACAGAAACAGTTAGTGACTAGCTGGTGAACATAGTGGAGCATTTAGCAGCTACAGAGGGATACATTTCCCTCAGGCATTGGTATAGACCAAAACCAGAGAGTGAATATTGGATTTGCATTAATCAGTTGGACACAAAGCACTTAAAAAGCACAATAAATGATAATGTTCCTCTGTACCTACTGGATGTGTAAAAACAAAAGCAACAATTTACAAGCAAGTTCACCTTCATAACTTGCAGATTTAATATTCCGAGTATCAAACAGCTGTTTGCTTCTTTCAGAGAAAAAAAAACAGGCATGACAATGACATGAAAAAGCAGAAAAACAATGTCAGATGGACATTCAACAAAATATATTACTGGCCACAACAGAAAATACTTTATGTCCATTTAAGTCAATGCAAACCAGTAAAATCAAATACGGCGGACTGTAGTGTACGAGCAGCAGTAGACTCAGTGCTGCCATTTTTTAAGGCAATAGGTAGTGAGTATAGAAAACATTATTTGTCGATTAGCTCCTTACAGAAAGATTACACTTCTTTCCAAGCATAGAAGTGGCGTGTTGGAAATGTGAAAAATTCTACAAAGGCCAAAGTCAACACCCCACCTCTTCTTTGTTCACTAGCAGAGACGCCTGCTAGCTTATAACTTATGTGAGTCCTGTAACAGTAAGTATCCAAGTTCTGTCACAGATTTGTGTTCATTCTTCTCAAACTTTTCTTACATCTGTGACTGGAGAAGAACAGGTTGAACGGTGATCTTAAGTTAAAAGGTTGCCGTCCACTGGTTGTGTCATTTGTGTGTTGTGGGTATTTTGGTGATCCAGTACAAGTGGTTTGGGTAAATCCACCACAGCCACCCCTCTGCTCTACTTTCCCTTACGCCTCTCCACGTCTCGTTCTCTTTCCCTCTCAGCCAATTGTCGACCTCAGTCCTATAAAACGCTCAGCGTCCTCGCTGACACAGCAGCACCACCAAGAGGCCGGGCTGAGGGAGTACAACTTGGAACGGCCAGGCTTGGCCCAGTCCTCAACAGGGCCAGGGCAAGTCCAGGGCCAGGACAGAGCCCACCACCATCACCACCACCACCGCTGCCATCGACGCAGGGACAAGGACAAAGACAAGAAGCAGAAGTCTCTGGATAGAGCTACATCAGTGCAACCGTCCAGCACTGTTGGTGAGAAAAGAAAACAAATCTGTATTATTTTTTTTATTTTGTAGACTTTCATTAACATACTGGAGGTAACTGAATATAACACAGAGCATTTGAACACAGGGTAAATTCTAAGGTCCTGTTTCAATTTTGGAGCAAGATGGGAGCTAACACAGAGGACCGAGAACAGCCAATAAATGGACTCCAATGATATTCAGTAACTACCTTTTGTAATGCTATATAAAGATAAAACATTTGTAAACTTCCAGACATGACCAGCCAAACACTTTGATGATACTGAACCTCCAACAGCCTCTTTCAGTGAGTATAGCAAGGCATATACCTCTTTTTAAGGATCTTATGTAATAACTTGGCACAAAATGCATCACTTCCTGTCCAGCACTACAATTTGCACAACTTTACTCATAGGGTATAGACTATGACAAATGAAGAAATACATTCTGGCTCTTGAATTCAGAAGACATATTTGTTGCTTTTTGTGCAAGAGACTAAAGAAATTAAGAAAAATTAAATTTGCTCTTATCCTGTTCTTACCGCTTGTTTCCACAGAAGCTGCACTTCACCAATAGTTACACTTTCTCGCTTTACATCATCAAGGACTCATATCCAATATTAGTTGTAAAAGTTCACATTTTGCTATAAATATGTCATCACATAGATTTTATGCACATGGACATTTTTAAAAGATCACTAAGGGGGCATATATTAGGTTGTTGAGAGATTAATTCATTTAACACAGCAAAATGAATTTATATAATACAGTGAAGAGAATATCCACATAGAAACTTGGCATCACTTTAATGGAGAGACAGCAATAGCTTTCCTAGTAGATCATTTGAATGTCTTAACAGAGCTGCAGAAATTCTTTATAGGATTAAAGTTCCATGATCGGGTTATGTAGGTGAAGGGGTTTCTGTTGCGCGTCAACCAGGGATTTTACATGTCAGGCTTTCCATCTGATTAGCAGAGAGAGTTGTGAGCTCTCAGAGCAAAATCTGCTTTGCTGGGGATTTTTTTTCTCTTTTTTCTTTTTTTTTTTCTCCTTTGATCGCTCTGACCTGAACAGTTACAATTATAAAGACATAGACTGAGCTCTCCCATAAGACTTCACATTGAGAGCTGCAAAATACAGCCTGAATTTACATTATCCTCATTTTGAAAAACATGAAGGAGCTGCACCACATCAAAAAAAGGTTTTGTTTCATTTCACATACACACACACAATACTCATCCTACCTTGTCACATGCAGTAAATTAACACACACACTCAAATTGTACACTACATCCAAATTCCCCTTTTAGTACTTGACATACAAGCAGGGTGCGGCACCAGTCATTGGCTGTTTGTCAAGATCTCCCGCTCAAGCTGAACTTTGGGGTCATCTGTAAAATTCTCAGAAATAAAATGAGTGACTGCTATTTCATACTAGAATTAGATCATTCGCCGTTGGGAGGCACTAACATAAGTGAATTTGACATATTGCATCACTTGCTCTAAAGGACTGTGCTATCATGTTTGAATACGTATTCCTATCAACAAAAACACATTTTTTTCATTACTGTGAACAATTTATATAGTACTTTCATTTATTCAGGAAATCACACTGAAATCAAGATATTTTTCAAGAGAGACTTGAGTATGACGTGACATTTCATTACACAAGCACATATAGACATATATCATGAAAGAGATGTGAAGTTAAAAGCTATAAATCGGCCAGTTGTATGAGACAAATTTTAAAGTCATCAATCATTAATTTTATTCATATGGTACAAGAGACCACAGGGTTAACTAGATTTTAACAGGCCTGAGATCTGGTCTGGTTTTAAATGTGAGAAGAGAATTAACTGAAGCTTTAATAAATAGAAATGATAGAATACTGTTCCCTTGTTGTTGCTTGTGATGACCATTCTACTGTTTCATATAGTGCACAGTGATAAGTACACAGTGAAACACAAAGCACAACGATAAGCTGCCTCATGTTGTTTTAAGGTAGAGCGAGCAGATAGAGAATGACAGATATCCACAGTCAAGCATAGATGATGGTTGACTGTACAATTATTTTCCACAGACACAAACATGCTTTGTTCTGATATGACAAATCCATTTTTATCTTTAGTTTTTGTGCCAGTAGCTCCACATGCTGTGTAAAATGAGACTACTATCTGGCTAGGTTTTACAAGATTTGACAATTTCAATACCATTCAGTGTGTGGATGGCAGGGTGATGTGAACTGAAATAATTGATACTTGAGAATAAAACACATTTTGTCTTGTCAGCATTCAGTACAAGCTTAACATTATACAGAGATGTCTGAAGAGTGTAAAAGTCAGATGGTTATCTGGATATAGTTTGAGATGAAGAAGACCAAAATGCATATATAAATAGTAAAGGACCCAGTACAGAACCTTGTGGTACCTCCTTGTTTATCCCAAAGGTGGCTGGCTTGAGTCCATCAGTACAGATTACCTCAACATGTGAACTCATGTTGGTGCATTCAAGGACACACAGACACCTCAAGTTTCAAAGACCCGTTTTATTTCACTTACTCACATAATTCTTTTCACACCTTCCATGTTGGCTTGTTGCTGTTTTGGACAGCTTTTATTGGTGTCTGGAAGCAACAAAAACCTAAATTAAGCCAACAACAAATGCAGAAATGTGATTTTAAGTGAGTTCCAAGTCTTTGCAAGTTGATCTTCAGTGTATGGAAAATTAGCAAGATTTGGAGGCTGATTAATGCAGCAATACTTGCTCAGTACACAGGCTTTTGTTTGCCATCAGGGGTCGTCTGCTGGAGCGATTAGAGACAAAGACCTGGTGGCAGGGTGATTTTGTGTTAACACTGGAGGGCAGCAGCTGGGCTTTATTGCTGAGATAAAAGGCCACAGTGGACAGGTCCAGCGCAAGGATTTATGGGTACCTCTTGGTGAGATAGCAGAACATCCAGCAACCCTCTGTACATCAGAAACTGCAAGAGAGTTAAGGAGAGTTTTGCCCCTCAAAGCTTGTCATTCTCAAGGCAGATCTGACACATCACAACAATGAATAGGCCTCTGTGTTTCTGTCATCGCAGTTTTAATCTGAAAACTGGAATTGTTCCAGCACCGAAGAAAGTAATTTCACCACAGTGCTTTGCTTTATGCCACACAACCAAGGTCTAGAAAGGACTATGCGCACGCGTGCACACACACACACACACACACACACACACACACACACACACACACACACACACACACACACACACACACACACACACACAGACGGGCCATTTGCCTTTTAATTAGAGGTGTAATAGAAATATCGTGGAACAAAACTTCACAATGTAAAAATATAATTATACATCTTGTAGAACTAAAAAATGGATCACAATATCACCTAAATCAGTTGGCTGACAAGATAATAAGCTAGCTGAATTTAAATATAATATGAAGTGAATTTTTGTTTCATTTTGACCCCAGGAGTGTGTTTTCAGTCCTCATCTTTTCAATTAAATTCAAACCTTTAGTTGTCCCTGTAAGTGCCATTACTCATCGATGTTGATGTTTTCATGTCATGACTATACTGCACGGTTTGCTAGTTTTCTCCATTTTAATAATGAAAAGAATAATTGCCTAGTTTACTCATAGAGCAACGGGCCTTGCAACATATTAGTCACAAAGCATTCTTTTTGTTTCTACAATGTGAAATATGTATTCAGACAGATTGAATAAAGATTGAATATTTGAATTATTCTAAATTCAAAAGTGATGAATAGATTATAAAAGTGACAGCTAAACTGTGTACTGTGTTGACTATCATCCTTCAGGTTCCTTTACCGACCCTTCAGCTGAAGGTATGTCCAGAGAACGAGCGAGGGAGCGGGACCGCAGCCGGCCTCATGAGAGGAGGCACCACTCCTCAGCAGGAGAGAAGCAGCGCTACTACTCTTGCGAGCGCTACGGCAGCAGGGAGCAGTGTCACACCAAGTCAGCTGGTCCCAGTCGATCCACATCCCCCGGAGAGGGACAGGATGCTGGTTTGCTTAAACAGGTAAATTACCTGTCATATGTGGCTTAGAGATTAACAGCTACTTTGTCCTGGATACCCTGTACTGTGTATGTATTTGTATGGTGACATTTATTTCATTGCTTTGGCTCTTTACTCCAGCACATTGTGGATTGTGTTGGCTGACAACAATAGGAGAATTGTTGCCCTTTTTCTTTCACTGCCTCAGAATTGTAGGACAAGGATTATTTTAAGAAAGATTAATTTCCACATTTTTTCTGTACTCTGTAATTAACTTCCTATTGACCCCCTTTATATTTTTATATATTATTGTATCTGTTTCCTCAGCACGGTAGCAGTGTGGTTAAAGGTGGCCCTGTAATGCTCCCCTCTGGTTCGAGTACTCCAGGCCGCAGTCGCAGGCAGCTCCCTCAGACGCCCCTCACTCCTCGTCCTGCTGTGGCCTATAAAACCGCCAACTCCTCGCCTCTCCCGTCCGGTGCCAGCACCACTACGACAGGGCATCAGACTCGCTTCAGCCGTGGCCTTTCAGAGCATGATCGCTTATTCGGGGGCCTCGACGAGTCCCCGATGCCCATCACCCGCATCGGCTCGGACCCTAATTTAAACCGGCAGTCACAGGTCGCTTCTCAGCAAGCCTTCCTTGAAGATACAGAGGACTTCCATGACACTGTAAGCAGCCATGGAGGGGGACTCTCTGCCAGAACCACTGCCTCCACTACAGCTTCAGCTTCACATGGAACTGCTGCTGCACCCGTCTCAGCGCCTGCCACACACGGCCGGGCAGGAGTGGTTCCTAATGGGTACCACTTCACACTCGGGGTCAACTCTGCGTCTGGGCCTGGGAGCCGAGAAACAGGAAGACTCAGGGAGAGGGACGAAGAGGACTGGTGCTAACATGGAAGAAAGCTGAGGACGAGGCAGCTTATCAGTGTTGTACAGTGCTCATGTCAGGTCCAATGAGCTGATAGGAAGCTAGCAGATTAATACAGAAGGAAAACTGTTAAGTAAAAAGCCAGTGAAAAGTGCTGTAAAAGGGGATCAGAAATCATTCCAACTTTGTCTCGTTACTCTCCTTTTTTATACAACAAACTGTTTAAGGAAAAAAAAGACACTGATGACTTTTTCTACCCCTTTACTTGCACTGAAATTATAGCACATGTGAAGACCCTTAAGTATTTTGCCTTGGCCAGTAAAATCAGTGTTGGAGCAGAAGACAAAAGCCAAAATTTCCTCATTCGTTGAGTGAAATTACGAACTGTGTTTCAGACTGATCTGAATGCCTCATTCCTGGTATTTTTATGGCTGCTTGCAACACTGTTTTTATTTTTGTATGTTTCATTTTGTTTATGTTTGCCATTTAGGTGAGAGAAGAGTTTCAACTTGATCATATTGATGCTACCACCAAATTATTTTCCTCTCTTTTGTGTTTTTTTTCCGTCATCAGCTTCAGAGTTATCACTGAATTCTGAACAAATTGATTTAGGTCTTAAACTTCTGCCATGACACCTAACAAACACAGTGAGTGATGTGACAAAAATCAAACAATAGAACAGGTCTTGAGCCGAGTTTTCAAATCACATTTTTTGTAAATTGTACCAGATGTAAATTTTTTGAGTGCACGTAGGGACTAGATATCTCTTTTTTGACGTCATGTGGCTAAATACTAAGTGCCTCGTTTTTCAAGATGTATTAAGATGCAGTCTGGTCAACTGGACTTGAGTAATACAGTAGAGATGTAAGTATGTACACAGCTAAAAAAAAGTGTAGAGAACAAAGTTTAAATCTGGTATAATGGACAGAATGCAAAAAAGAAAAAAAAAAGACTTATTTGTACTAAATCTTGTGGTAGGTAAGTCAGAATTACAGATCCAAAGTAAGCAATGTAGTGCATGCCGGGGTCTTGAACTTGTCAAAAAATAGCGTCTGTACTTTTGCTTAAGGATGTGTGGTAAGCATTTGCCTTTCTCTTTCAAATATACTGCCAGACAGTTGTTCGAAATGGTCTCTGAATGGAGAAAAGTGCCATTTTTTGATTTCTGATCAACAAAAATGTCTCATATTCAGAAACACTCCTCAAGCTTACAGTATCTCATCTCTGCCATAGCTCCCAAATATTATGGGTTTCCTGTCTTCTTATGTCTTTCCTCTGAGAACAGTATTGTGTGAGGGTTTGTAGGAGAGATTACCTGTTTGATTATTCACAGGTACAATAGAGAGTTGTGTTGTTGCTGCTGACTGTTGACTTAAAGTAGGGCTATGCAACAAGACGACACTTCATCTGCCCTGTAGCTTTACCCTCTGGAATCTCCAGGTTCAGGCTTTAGTGTGACTGAGACCAAATTTTACATTGATGTATGAAGAGTTGTAAATTGTATTATATGATGTACAGCTAACTGACAACACACACTGAGGCACAAATGGTATCACAGGGCATTTTTGAGGTTGGCAAGTTGACTGCATGATGCCTACCCAGATAGAACCGCCTAAAATATAAAACTGTGTTCTTTCCAGACTTGGGTCAACTTGCATGTTCAAATATTTTTAGTGGTTTTTAAACTTGCCTAGAAATTCAGCTAAATAGGATTAATAAAGTGGTTTTAGCACGAGGTATTGTGTCAATAACAGAAAGCTACTTTCATTAGAGCTGCTAAACAATAGTATCAAGCCTGTACCTATGCTCTTAAAAATGGACTTAGCTGATCTGATACTGCCAGATTTCAGACCCAAGACCTGTGGCTACATTTTGCTGTATTCTCATCCATATATTCTCAACACATTGGCTACACTCTGACTCTTTCGCTCTTCCAACTGGGCATAGCATATCTATTTAAAGGACTGTGCTGACAATATTCTATACCTTTGTTATAGCAAATGTTTTGTGAAAAAAAGAAAATAGTGGATTTGTCTATTTGCAAATTACAGCTGCAAATTAATACTCATTTGGTGCTATAGGAAGTTTTCATGGCACCTGTACATGTATGTGGGATGGACCATATTTATGTTCATGATAATGAAGGAATATGTCAGCAGAATAAGCAGCAGAATTAAATGCTACAGTAAATCTTTATGGGCAGCAAGCCACTGTATGTGGGACTGCTCAAACTAAACTACAGTGTGTGTTCATGGTGATGAAGGAACATGTCACCTCATGCCACAGTTTGGCTCAATGATATGTTTTTAACAGTTTTAAGAAATATTATAACTCAGTGGCTCAAAGGAAAAAAACTACTTTATGTCAGGCTACAGATACACAGAAAGTTTACTGAAAGTAAAAAAAAACATCAATCTACAGTGCATTGCATTTTTTATGTATACGTAAATGAACATCCTTTACACAATGCTGATGACCTGGCTTTACTCTAAGCAAGTTTATGAACATGTACATTATTTGCAATTTGATCCAAGTCTGATGATTTTCTTGTTTTAATTTGACTTCCTGTTGTCTCATATTTGTGCAATCTATTTAATGGATCATCTCAAAGGAGACATTTTAAACGTCAAAGCAGTAAGGTCTAACTGCAGGCATGGCTCTGCGCTTTGTAAAGGTATCATAATAGATTGCTTGTCGTCTTATGGTCTTGAAATGTTTCTGTAAGTTGCCATATTGGAGCAGAGATACCTTATCATCTCTACGGTAGAAGAAAGGTCCTACATTTTCAGACCTCAAACGAGCCCTACATGAACAGGGCGCCAAGTTTTTCCTCTTACAGTTTGACTATGGCTGCTCCCTCTGGACATGTCCTGTTTGCATGTTCTGAAATGAAAATGTGCATGTGCAAAAAAAGAGGCATTGTTTGACTTCATTCAGTCCATGATTTGTACAATTTGTTTCCTGGTTGTATCTTCTGATTATCTAAACACACAATGTATCTGTTTCAGGTAAAGAAAAGAAAAAAAAAAAAAAGAGCGTGAATAACATTTCATCACAGAACCACCAAAGTGGAAAAGAGGTTCTTTCTCAGAAAAGAGGTTCTGGAGTGGCTGAATCCTTCGCTGCCTGATCTGTTACTTGACTGTCTCTCCCACAGTCATTTAGACTGTACCTATAGATTTTGTATGAATATAAGTCCTTGAATAAAGAGGTATGATTATGAAATTGCAAGATGTAGATCCCATGCATTGAAATGTCTGGTCAGGTTTGGGTTTTGATAGCATTTTATTGAATTTAAAGCCAAGGAAATACTGAAGCTGATCCACATTTACTTAGTGAATCTTGTTAGTTCTAGCTTTCTGCAACTTTAAAGTAACAGTGGTTATTAATAAGTTCATATAGGACACTTTAAACACAAAGTTTTACATTTAAAAGCAAAACTTTAGCTACATTAAGGGTCCAGTGTGTAGGTTTTATTTACATCTAGTACTGTAATCGCTACATTGCAATCTCCTCACATCACCCTCACCATCTTAGTGTAAAGAAGAAACAATACTTGGAAGGCCCTGTCTAGAGTCAGTATTTAGTTTTTCTGTTCTGGGCTACTGTAGAAACATGGTGTTTCAACATGGCGGCCTCCATGGAAGAGAAGCCATTCTCAAGTAACAAAAACAGATTATACATGCATGAAAACATAGTTCTTGTACAACTAAAACTATAGTTATTGTCTCAGTGTTTGTCTTTGTCAAGAAGACGTTAAAGAAAGCAGTTAAGAAAACATCTTCACCAATATGACTGCATGTGCAGCATTTAGAAAAATGGCTGCAAACAGAGAAAACAAGCAGCACAGACAAATGGAAACTGTTGGTACATGGTTGGTACCACATGCTTGTTATCCCACCAAAAAAAAAAACAACAACAAAAAAAAAACAAACAAAAAAACCCCCAAAACTTATAATTTATCTAATTTTCTGAGACAGTTTAGCCTACAGATAGCTGACTTCAAAAACTTCATGAGTCCCAATGTAGCTGTGTTCATCACTTAATAAATCAGTAATAAATAAATTGTTTAGTTTATGAAACAAGGAACATTCATGTGGAACCAGTTAACAGACAAATTAAGGTTGTATGACTCCCCATGGTGGTCTTTCAGCTTCAGCATGTGCTGTCTCAATCTGCACTGCAGTATAATCAGACTGGAGTGATGAAAGGCCCAAAGATCTCATAGAGAACAGATTAATCTTTCAAATTAAAACTGAACATTAAAGTTGGAGTAAAATAGATTGGGCGGGGGCTCTCCTGCGTTTTAATTGGTCTACATTAGAAAAGGGGCGGGGCCTCTGTTGGCTCGTTTGGCCCCTCGGTGATGTGATGCAGCTGCAGGAGGAGAGGAGAAGCTGCTACAGCCAGAGGAGGAGAAGGAGGAGGAGGAGAGGTGAAGAGGATGAGAAATTAGTCTGTGTCGCACTCCAAGTTTGACACTGTTCCTCACTTTGACTTTCTACTAATGAGAACCACACTAGGGCTGTTTTTTTTTTCTTACATCCTGAACACACTTTGGCTGTCTCTTTGCATGCCTTTAAACTGTAATTACAAAGGTGATTAAAGCGGGAAGATGTTCCGCTGCTTATTAAAATGGACACTTTGCCTTCTTGGCCTCATAACGACGAGCACCGCCTCACCTGAAGACGCACCGGGGGATTTTGGAGGCGAGTCCGGCTCCGGGATGCTGCAGACAGGTAAGACTGCTATTACACCTGTGGAGCCTCTTAATGGCGCAGTTTAAATAAATAAACAATGCGTAATAAAGGTGCTCACACGACATTTGTACAAAGTGCGCCATATAAAAAACTTTGTTAGCTAACATTAGCTAACATGTTAAATATAATAAATTCACACTTTAGCTTTGGAAGGCTAATTGAGTGTATTATTCAATTCATTTAAGTGAACAAGTTTATGACATACTGTTTACCCCAACAAAGACTGAAAAAAAGCCCCTCAGCTTTGCTTTGAAGTAGAGTTACTGGCAAACAAATAAATTTTAGCTGCTCATTAGTTAGTTAGTAGTTGCAACGTTGCACCAAAACACTTAAGTTTGATTTTTTTGTGTTGGTTGCTTGCCTTTAAGCTGAATTCTCAGTAGCTATGTACTATAGTTTATTAACAATAAATATATTTAAAATACAGACATATAGAAAGTTTATGTAGATTTCTCCTGCAAAATTTCAACCCTGAAATATCCATTACACTGTAATATTACATAAAACACTATAGTTTTTGAGAACACTCAAAATGAATGATTGGTGCTCTAGTGACATTGGACTTTTCTTCACAGTCCTTTGTAAACTGTGATTTCTCCAACCATAACAGATTTGCTGATGCATTAAAAACAGAGCTACATCACCTGAAGGGTCTTTAAAGCCTAGTCACAACATATAGGAGTCAAGATTTGAACAGCTGGAGCTCATTACATCATTTGTTCATTGGAGTCTGTGTCCAGATGAAACTCTTCCAGTCAGCCTTCCCTCAGCAGCTCCAGTCAGTCCAAGTTTGATGCTCTACGTCTTTCTGTATTCATCTCATCACTCTGTGCTGTGAGAGTCAACCCAAAGCACTTGTAAACTGAGAGAAATGACGTTTGGCAAGCTGTGAAGGCTGAATGCAGACCGCAATGAAACAATAGGCCTCAAGTATTTTTACTACAAGCTAATTGCCATTGAAAGCTTTTTCTTCAGTTACTTGAACAGCTTCTCAAGGAGAAAAATACTAATCAAGAATTGTTTTTGAAGCACATTTGTAATCCAAATTAACAGCCTGCTGCTATTCAGTATCAATAGCTCTCCTCATAAATTCAAAGCTCTTAAAACCAAAATCTGAGGTGTTTCATTAATGTACTTTAACGCTATGAAATGCTTCACTGACTGACAACCATAAACATCTTTGATTTATATTATTGCTGATGTCTTGTCTCTAAAGATGAAATCTTTCATCTCGCCTCTGTTAGTGAATTCAAATCCAGACGAACAGTTGTGATGTCTATAGAGGAACCCACATGGTTTGATTGATAAGGTTCTTTTAAATGGCCCAAAAGAGATGTTTGGACTTGCTGGATACATCATGCACACAAAATGTCTTTGATTTGCATAAAAGACATGTGGAAACTGAAGCCATCTTTGATTTGCATGAAACACATGTGGAAACTGAAGCCAAAACTCATCCGCAGTTATTAAATCACATGGAATGCTTTTATTCTGCCAAGCAGACTTAGTTAATCACAACATGGTTTTCCACAGCCAGCTCTGTTGTCTCATCACTGTTTTCAGTGTCTGGATCTCCTTTGTTTTATCAGGAGTGTTGATACAGTCACAGCGGCGTACATGGTGTAGCTTTACTTTGTGTTTCTGGCCTCTATTGGAGTTGTTTTATCCATCCATGTCTTGTTGATCTTCGATTGGAGCTCTGCCAGGCGCCCAAAGATTGTCATGTCTGGATTCCACAGCATCACACATGGTTTATTTTACAGTTTGCTCTTTGTCACATCACATTGCTATCATCTGCATGTTAGAGCCACACTGGAGACCCAAACAGAGACGTCAAAAAGCACGAGACCAGCTGAGAGTTTGGATTAGGCTGGTGAGGTGACAGATGAATCCTGCAGTGTGTTGATTGAAATCAGCCTGTTGACTGTTTCCACTGTGTTTTCAGAGTGTTACTGTAGATGGCAGAGGGGGAAAGCCTTGTGTAAACTTTGACTGGGTATCACGGAATAGTCCAATGGTTATGTAATACTGCTGTAATAGTCTTCAGTTGTTGTTGTTAGGTTTCCTCAGTTAAATCTCGCCGTGTTCCACATGTAACTGAGCTCATTGGGGAATTTGTGATTTCTGCAGATATAATGAATCCGATAAACCAATTTTGACTCCACCAGGACACTTGGAAAGACACCCATCCTCCAAATTTATGGGACTGTAATTCATACTTACAAGTAAACTGGAAAATGCATTGTTTATTTTATTTTCCTGGTCTGTCATAGTTGTACCAGATAAGAACAACAGCAGAACACATCTGTTCAGTAGGGGTATAGCACCTTTCAGATAGTTTAGTTAAAGAAAAGAGATGATGAAAGAGGGAACAGGGCGACCGACCAGGTATCCTCCTCTGTTGGGCTCACTCACCTTCCTTTTTGAACCCTCTCTGACTGCAATGAATCACATAGACTGCACAAAGCATTCCTTTTCACTCAGGTTTGATGAATTGCATTCATTTACACAATGACGTGAAACCCAAAATTCCTCTGCAGGTGATTTATCTGTTCTGTCATTATTGTCAAACCAGCTCTGACTTTGAAGTTAGTGTGTTGAGCACAGTAACGCTAGCAGCCTGACTCTGCACAGACCTTTAATGACATCTGACACGAGTCTGTCGAAGAAATACAGTTTTTACCCCACCATAAAAATAGTGACTTTGTGAATTGAACTCTTTAGTATAGAGGAAGATGTGTAGACATTAGGCAGGTTTCTATCCAAATGCAGTGCAGATTTTATTCTATTTTTTAAGAAAACTGATCAATAGTTGTTGATTAATGTATGCTCCCATCCTCTAGCATTAAATGAATTGAACGCATCATCATGAACAGTTGGTGGCACTGATTCTTCAGTAGGGTGCCATGAAACCACTGCAGAAGAAATTGGCGCATTGAGATGCAAATGGGGTGGAAAATGATCTGTAAAATGTTCTGTATTCATTTGAGGAACGTTGCAGTTTCCCCATCACTCAGAACTGATGTTTCATTTGCTGATATTTTTAGTCTCCCGAGTGTATTCATGAACAGCAGGGGATGAATCCTCATGTTTTTTTCTGACACCATGAGCATGTAAGCGCCACCATTAGACCAAAATTTCCACTTTTAACACATTAAAAATTGCCATTGGATATTTCTGAGCATGTTCATGCTCCACAGAGGATGAAACCCTTTTCGTTTTGGACACTGCATGAGCTTTCTCTAGTGACACCCTCAGGTCAAATGATCCTCATTGCTTACAAGATAACAGAAAGTAGTGGTCATATTTTTATAAAATTCATGTGATTATTCATGGTCCCTGGCCAACAAATCACAAAGTTTTTGTCTTTTCCTCCAATACTACCACCAGGTTAAAATTTTCTCTTGTATGCAAAACTATAAGAATCAAAGTAGCAAAATTCAGATAAACGCAATCCAGAACATGAATTCTTTCTATGATTATCATCACAATTACATGCATACCTATAAAAGACAGCTGATAATCTGATTGGCTTAAATCCAATGACCCCATTCTCAAAGTACGGTTCATAAAAACAGTTTTCTGAAGTTAGTGTGGATGAACTTCTGGATGTGTAGTGAATTGTGAGTGAGTGATGGATTTTGGCTGAAGTCGCCTGCCTACGGGCTTTTAACCTCCTTGAATTTAGCATCAGGCTTTTCTGTCATTTCCAATTCATCCACTCAGTCATCCATCCTTCCAGTCAGCCATATCTAGCTATGATATGTGATTCCCATATGTTAGCAATAGCTTACTATAACCTCTGACCCTATGAGAAAGGTATCTCTTGAGCATGGTGTGCAGAACAGCTGTTGGGAAGAGTTTTGTGATGCTTAAAAGGGGTTAGCATCTGTCTGAGTGTCTCCATGCCTCTCAGCATCACCCATCCGCTCACCTAACTGCTGCCCCAGCACTACCACACTTTCTTCAGAAGTGAAAATTGCTGACTAAACTTCTTGACCCCCTGTGTGAGAGTGTCAGTGGAGCCTTTTCATGTGTCTCACTTTGGGAATTTTGGAAGGCATCGTTTCACAGACATAGCTGTAAATGTTTTTTTTTTAAATATATTTTCAGTCATATATACCATGGATGACATAAACGTGCTTTAGATTATCCAACTTCAAAAAACTTTTTGCCCTGCTAGCGGTGGGCCCAAAATATGTCTGCCCTTCGAAACTCGACAGGAGATATCTAAAAAAAAAAAACCACGTAGGTGGGATCCTGACCAAAGCTGTAGTAAAGTCATTTTTTAACACTCGAGGGGCAAATAGTGGACTGATTACTCTACCACTACCTAAGTCTGACTCTATGAAGTTGTCAGTATTTTATAGGTCAATTGTGTTTTGGAACAGTCTTCCAGGTGAGGTTTGTGAAATTAAGGGAAAGGCTGGTTTTAAAAGAGGATTAAGAATGTATTCAATATCAACACCTTAATTATATCATCATCTTATTTGAGTGTGGTTGGGTTATGTGATACATGACTGTATAATGTTTTTCTTTCATTTTTATATATTTCTATATTTACTTCAGATTGTAATGCCTGTTGTGCTTTATTAAAATATTATTGTCTGGACCCCAGGAAGAGCTGTCGTCTTGGCGTCAGCTAATGGGGATCCTTTTAAATAAACAAATAAACACATTTTTTAGGACAGAAAATTCAAAAACATTCACTGCTTTTCTTAGTCTGTTAATTCATGGTCCTCAGAGGATGAAGCCTAATGTTTCTAGTGATCATCGAGTATCTGTACTATGCATTATAGTACTATGCATCATAGTACAGACACATTAGCTCCACAAACAGGTTGGTAAGCCTGTGTGCCTCCCACCTGCTTCAAGTCCCTGCTCTCAAAGTCAACTTTTTGTTTGTCAACGATTTGCCGGCAGGCCATTAATAACAGACGTATGAAATTATCTCTGAGTTTGACATGTCTGCTCTAACTTTTCCTCCAGTGTCATCACCAAAGATCCAAAGTTCACTTGCACACATTAAGTAATTGAATGACCAGATTGCCATTAAAGTTGCTGAACTTCAATGATTTTAAGGACCCTGTGATGTCTCCTTTAGCGCCACCCTCAGACCAATTTTATTTAGCTATTTATTTTATTGAGTTCCACTACTTGTCTGGGATTGTAATGATCATTTTCTGTTCATCTAATCCAAAGCATATGTATTGTAATGGGCATTGCAGCCTTGAGAGGATTAAATTTAAATGTTTATGTCAGGTCATGTGTTTTACATTGTTCTTTTTTATATGCTTGATGCACTCATTAGCTGAATTCCTGTCTAAATTTCAAACGCTGAGTAAAGGTGTTTCTGTATCTACAAATGTGATAATCAGAGTAGGATATAATGTGTTAAAATTGAAAAGTAAAAATCAAAAATCTGGCAGGCACACATTTGTGTTTTGTTTTTTCTGACTCCCTCTACATAGAGAGTCGTCATCATTTAATTAATTAGCGTAGTCTTTGCAACAGTTAATGTCACATTATCTAACCCTCAAGTCAAACCAGATCAAAAGCACGGCACCAGCGATGTCACTGACACACTCGCTCTTCCTGCAGGTTGAGCTCATGATGTAATTGCCAATATAATGCCAGATTCATGAGCAAGCATCTGCATCCAATGAAATGTGATCCTGGGCCTTAGTGCTTGGTGAGCGATGATCTGGAGCCCATTAGCCAGCTTTAACCAGGCAGAGGCCCACATGCTGGGGCGTGCGTAGAGTAAAATTCCCTACAATATATACCGGGTCATCGTTCTGGTTCTGGGTGTGGAGTACGTTACAGCTTGTGGTTAGCTTTGTGTGAACAAAAGCGGGTGGAGAGGGGCTAGGTGCAAACCACATGTTGGACCAGAACCTCCGTCCTCGCCTGTAATCTCTTCTCAAGCCAACTGGAACCAGATGGCAGATAGAGCGGGTTGATAGTGTCCAGACAGAGCTCCTCAGATGTTTGGTGTTAACGATGAATAAAAGAAAGGACTCTGTATTTTTATTTTTATTTATGTTTCCTCAGTGACCACTTTGTAGTGTCATTTCTCAATGCGTCTCCCATCGCTCAGTCACCACAAAGAGCCTGCAGACACATTACAGCCTGTAGGACACAGACACAGATTTATGTTGAAAGGGCAACTTAATGATCTGGTGCTTTGTCTAAAGCTATGCTGTTTGTGGTTCAGGTTCAGCTGAAGTGTTGACACACATAATTGTGTCCATTCTCACTTGTAAGTTTGTAGCTCGCAAATGTTAAACACCTTTCTTGTGGTGTTGAATAAAACGAGTTAATGGTGACAAAGTGCACCAGGTGTAGTACCAGGTAGTAGCACGTAGTACCTGCTGAAGCTGCCAGCAGTGATGTTTCTTCTTATTTCAGGTGTGTCGGTTTACTTTCTTATTTGTTGAACAACCTGTGGAATGTGATGGTCTGTATTTTCATTTTTATTTCATTAAGTAATAGTATTCAGTGTTTCCCCTAGAATTTTTTTCAGCAGCGGTGCTGCTGTGTCCGTGTCGACCCGTATTCATGCGAGTGAGAATAGTTTCAATTAAATGACCTTGCAATCCTGTTATTTATACATATACATATATATATTTATACATATACATACACACACACACTGCTAATCTTTCTGTGCTGTCGCTGCTCCGTTCACTTTTCCCGCTTCACAGTCACTTTCTCTGCTCGCTCTCTTGTTGCACACTGCCATAAGGAGCTACACTACTCTATGTTACGCTAATGTTACGCTACCTACGCTACTCGCCACTCTAACATGTATAAACTTGAACGTTACCTTTTACGTAGATGTCCTTTGAAGAATGAGAAGAGGGTCCGACAGGATTTGCTGCGCTAGTTAATGACTCAAAACAAGTCCAAAATAATGTTATGTGTTGTTGTGTTCACACAGTGCAAAGAGTAAAAATCATTAGTGGCGCATTGATATTAATGATATTGAGAAATTTGAGCAGTGGTGCTGTGCCGCTACTGAATGAATATAGGGGAAACACATGTTAATGGTGTGGTGGTGCAGCAGGTAAATTATAAAGGTATTTTACTTTGAACATGTGTGCACATCTAAGAAACAGTTGCTGATTTACATCATCATTCATTTGGAGTCGTGTTTCTGAGACATGGTGAATGTAAATGCAATATTCACTCTGTTGTAGCTCTGTTTTTGATCTCTACCAACTCCTGAGGGAAATGCACGGCTCTTTAGCTAAGTGCTAAATGCTCCACTATGTTCACCAGCTTGTCAGTAACTGTGTCTGTCTACTGTTTTATGCTAAGCCAGTAACAGACAGTGGGCAGGACTTTTTTTCTCTGAAAACAGATGCCTGCTGTGGCTGAAAACAACACAGTGACGGTGAACCACAAAAGCAAAGTTGCAGGCTGGCCAGCTAAACAAATCAAGGATGCTGGAAATCATTCGAAGTAGGGGGTAGGGCCGAATGATGCAGCAAAAATTATCATGAACTATTTTTTTTTCCCCCCATATTGATCAATATCGTTATTTAAGTATTATAATGCTGTGCAAACATGGCTTGGTTTATGATAAATGTAGATGAAAATATGTGTAAGTATGCCAGCACAAAACAAATATTCCTTATCTGTCTTAACAAAACAATAAAAGTCAGCTTGCCTTGGAGCTTATTAAAATAATGATGCGGCTGCTGTGATAGTACCTGATGGAAAAGATTTGTTGTACATATTTGTATGCTGCATATTTTGAAGACCGTCTGAATCTTAACCATGTCGCTTTTAAACTATGCAAACCACTTTCATATAATTAACACAATCTCCTCTGTTTTGGAGGATAACACGTAGCATAGCATAACAAGACACATGTTTTGTTTTACGTCTGTAAAACAAACCAGGTGTAGATTAAGATGGAGAAGTGAGTTAATAATTACAACCAAAATGACTATCTTCAGCTTGTAGGTTGAAGAATGTAGAGTTCATCATAGGACAGGTTGGCTGCATTCACTCTTATGTAACAGACAGCACGTATATACACAAGCATGTATTAAAAGATAAGAAAAGTAAAACACACAATTTTAATCTCTAACCTCAACGCAGTACCCTAAAAAACAAAATGTATATGTGTGTGTATGAAGGAGAGCACGCGTGTGTGTGAGGGTGCATGCCAGAAGTAATATGTCTGTCTATGATCTACACACAGTATGCTGAGCGTGCACGAGCAAGAAACACGTGTTACATCAGAGACAAAGAAACATGTGAAGCGGGAGCTTTAAATTGCCTCTCCACGTGTGCGTGGCTGTGTTTAATGCCAATTCAAGGTGTGATAACATGAACTAATGTTAACTCGTGCCCAGCACCAGTCTGTAAAAGAATAGAGGTGTGCCGCATGTTAGTCTGCCAAAAGTTTTGGTTCTATGAAAAGTCTTTGCTGTGCGCTGTCCTGTTGTGCAAGTTAGAGGAAACTGGGTCGCTCCTGTTGTTCTTCGTGCAGAGTTAACAGCTCGGCATTACCTTTCTTTACTACTTCTTGTAAAATCAGCTGGCAGATTTTGTGTGTGCTGCAGATGCTAACATCGTTTGTTTACTCACGGTTAGCTGTGTGCTAAGGACAAGCAGGCCCTCTTGTTGCAGCCGTAATCCTGTCTTGCCCCTTATTTGTTGTTCTGTGTTGTCCAGAGAGTCGTCAGGTCTGGGTGTAGAGAAGAGTGAGAGAACAAAGGGATGACCAGGAGTTTTCTTGACCAGGCCGGGATACAAGTGTCACTGTAAATGTAAAAGCTAGTTAATACATTTTATGAGGCCTGATTTTAGGCACAATGTGTTTCTGAGCTCAGTAAAGCCAGAGTAAGCTGCAGTGTCAGGTGATAATTCTCTGCAGGATGGTCACTACAAGCACATCATGACATTGTTTTCACATTTTGTCATTTAATACATTCTTGTAAGATATTGATTATAGCCACTTTATGCAATGCAAGATTAGATGAACATGGTACTTTACTACCATGTTACTGATTTTATGCAATTTTTGAAAATTATTACTAGGACATGGTTTTGTTAGATGTAACTGTTTTGCAAGTCCTGTGTGTCTCAGCGTTGGCTGTATGATCTGTTATTTTTTCATGTTGAACTGCTCGTCTTGTCAAGGTAGAAACCACACTCTCTTGCTGCCTCCCGACAATGGTTGAGCAGAGGGTTCAGTAACAGCACTTGGCATGAGTTTGGCTCAGTGTCTTCAATTCTGGCAGGCGTGCAGACCTAAATCTGGTGCACATTGGTGTCTAATAGCAGGGCCTGACTTTATTTGGCAATCATGTGCCCTGTGGGACACATTTGAACTATCATATTATTGTAATTCATCATTAAAAAAAAGTCAAGGTGGAGCCAGGAGGCCAGTTTTAACTGTTGCAGCTGTGACATGTGTAACTGCCTTAATACGCTTGTGTTCCACAGAATAGATGCCAGGTGATGCAATGTTGTTTCATACCAGTGAGGCACATACACACACACTCTTGTCCTTGCCACAGACTGTGCAGTTTGCCTCATAGTACCTGATAATTTTCTATTGTCACATAAAAATTAAGCACATTTTAAACACATCTATGGTTAATTTTAGATAATTTTAAGATACCTCACATAGACTCCCTAATACACACAGACAAACCTTTCTGTTGACCATGAGCTTTTTTATTGACTCGTGTGAGTCACCCATGTAGTGTTTAAATAGCTGAGGTGTGTGTTTTCAGTAAATTTGTAAAAAGAAAAAAAAAAAAGCAGCAACTGGATGCTGGGGGCAGGCTTTCAGTTACGCAAAGCGGCTTTTGAGTGCCTGTATTCCTGTTATGAGCGGCATCTCTTCAGCAGGCCCTGTGGTTATTTTCCTACGTTTACTGTTTGAGAGCCTTCCTCATCCACCCTGCTTTCTGAGAAGAATGAACCGATAAACCTGCTTCATGAAATAAATCGGTCTTTAGGTTAAATTAATAGTGTGATAGGTTGAAATGAACAGCCCTTGACATGTTCATAAACGTCTTCCATGATGATGAACATGTGCAGATGCTTATCTTTATTGGTTTGGCTGAACTTGACTGATGAAGGACCTGAGGTGACAACTGTGTTATGACTAACAGAAATCGTGCAGATCCTACAGGGGACAGCCAGAGGGAAAGACTTTAGAAATTAGTTTTGTTTTCTTTTTTCTTTACTTTTCTGTGGGTGAACCATGCCCTCACTGTTAAAGACCTATGCGCCGCTGTCTGTCAGGACCCATTCGACCTGTTAAGCTTTTGTGTTTAATTTGATTGATTTGTTTTGAAGTCTGGTCTCAATCCAGTGTGTCGTGTTCACAGCTCACATTTTAGTCTGGACTGCTCAAGCTTTATCAGACCAGGAGGACTTTTTCTGGGGACCACAGGCTGGCTTTCTTTCTTTATTCATCACGGGCATGGCTCTGTGCCACGCTAATCAGAAGTGTTCCTCCAAAAAAAGGAGACATTAACAATCCTTTTTTTGTGCTGAGAGGAGGGTGCCTCTGTGTTTGTCAGTGCATGGGTTCATTTCCAGAATAAATGGGTTTTTCTAAACTTTAACTTTCCTGAACTTTTTCAACTTAACTTGTTTTGTATATTTTGCATTGGAAACAAACTTTTCCAAAATTATCTTCCTGCTGTTCCAGATTTTTCTTCTGACTTTCAGGGGAAAAAAAGACAGCAAGGACTCAATGACTCATTTTTTGTAGGGCTGCCCCTTAATAGTTCACTAAACTGTTAGTTGATGAGAAGAGACTAAATCAACCAAGTTTTCATGAGTTAGCTGGAAAAAAAACCCAACAACAACCTCAAACTACATTCAGGTGCTGCCATTAGCTAGTTAGCTTAAATAGCGGTCCTGTTAGCTGACTCTACCTGGAGTGGGAGCTCGGAGCACCGGGGGCGTGTTGCTGTTTATTCACACCACCAGCACAGGAGCTTTGGTTCACCCTGAGGAGGAGGTTCTCAGGACCCGAGTAGGGGACCAAGTGGGTGATGCTGCTGGGGTGCTGGGTTGTAATGGGCACTACAATGGGGAGCCAAGCAAGTGCGCAGTGGACTCAAGTCAGCCTTCAGGACCAAAGGCCAGTTTGCTCACAGGGAACACAATAATGAGGAGATTTACAGCGGTGCTGACCAGGACTCTGACTCTTGGGATTTGGGTTCAGGCCAGCACAAATCATGAGTATTTGTTTTTGTAAAGATGGAAATGATTTATTCCAGTGTTTTGAACAATAAGACTTATTACACTATGCTGAAATCTCCTTACTTGTTCTGACGCATTCAGAATCATTTCTGCTTTTCCATTTAAAAAGGTGGCTCACTTCTTGCCTTCTTCTCTTAACAATGTTATTTGTAACATTTAGGGATGCACCGATATGAAAATTTTGGCCAATACCGATATTAATATTGCTGTTATGGCCGATAACCGATATTTACCGATATCGATATATGTTAAAAAATAAAGTTTCTGAGATGATAAAATTTTGTACAGACTGAAAATCATGCAAACTGAATTTCTGAATGTCTTCCTTTATTTTCAAAACGTGTTTTACTTCCAAATAACAAGGTTACAGGGCTACCATAAAAAACAAACCAACAGTGTTACTTTTTATGTTGTTCGTTATTGACCTGGCTTTTGCACTGTCCTTGGCAAATTTCTTGGTTTGGTCGAGTACTTGCTGTATTGGGCTCCCAACCATGGCTGCTGCTGCTTTCGTTTTTGCCTGCTGGCTAACGTTAGCAGCAGCGTTAGCTTCCTGCCATTGTTTGTGTACTTCTGGGTGATGGTTTTTCAAATGTCATATCAAATTTGTGGTGTTGAATGACTTGACGCAACATCCTCCTCGCATGACCTCGACTTTTGCAAGTGTTGCGTACTGCTTTCCGAGTATCTTCTTTCGACACCGTGAACTGCGCACTTCCACGTGCCCAAACAAATACCGCATGGCCAAATCCCCCTCCCCCTCCTGACACACATACACAAACAGCAATTCGACGGATATAAACATTGGTTGTTAATATCGGCCCAGTTTTACTCATTGGACCGATGCCGATATGTGAAAAAAATGACGAACATCGGACGATACCGATATATCGTGCTTCCCTAGTAACATTATTTCATAAACCATGTTATGATGCTACAAAAATATATTTTTCAATTATTAACTTAATGTCATAAACATGCAACAACTTCTCGTTTAAAGGCTTGAACCAACAACTGCTAGTCAACAAGGAAAATCTTTAGTCAGAGGCAGCCCTACGTTTTTGCAGGAGTTTTGTATCTTTCATGAACATGGCCACATGTTACAGTAACAACTGTGCATTGCAGATGCCAGATACAAGATTCAAAGAAACAACCTACGTCATCCTTGTCACTTCAAGCATTAAATATTAGCTATAGCTATTATCCTGTTTATATAATTAGAAATAGGATTCCATGTCTTTCATCTCTGCAATGACATCATATAATGGCACTGTCTTTATCTGTACAGTAAATGCAGATATGCTCATGCTGACAGAAAGCCTGTGAACAATGAACAATGGAAAGACAGTTAGGATTCGCACAATGCAACTGATTGTACTTCTTTCAGCCTCTCAGTCTGCAGTGCATTCACAAGAGACATGAGATTGTACGTCTGCAGATTGACATGTTACAGATAAAGACTAGCTACATTCCTGTCACACTTTTTTCAAGCTTAATTTAAATACATATTAACCCCTTTCTCACACACACACACACACACACACACACACACACACACACACACACACACACACACACACAGTAGAAAGGACTGGATGACAGACAATGAATTGAACCAACAAGAGTTGAAAAGGTTAATGCATACCTATATGCATGTAAGTATATGTGATATTTTTACATTGGATTCCCTTTCTGATGTAACTCTTCTCATTTATCTGGGCTTTGGAAAATTAGGGATGTAATTTAGCCAAAACAGGCATAAAAATAAGGTATGTCATTACAGAAAAAATCCTCTTCCAATATTTTAGTATGCGGTCCAGCTAAAAACTGTAATTATCTTGATTTTCAAGACTGTGTGCCTTAACTTTATAGTATGCAATTGGCTTTTCCATATTTTTGTGACTGTGTGGCCGCTGGAGTTACTGATGTTGTCTCGGGATCTTGGATTTCCTCAGACAATTTGTATGTCACGGTTTAGTAAGGTTGAACCCAAACAAACACAGGACAGGTGAAAGGTAAGGTAAAAATCTGTACTGGCAAGGATGGAGAGATGTGCCTGACTGGGGAGAGGCAGAGCAAATCCAGGTGGAGGCTTAGCAGAGGAAATGTTAGTCTGCTAGGCTTGGTGGATAGATAGGGTGGACACATGGGCTGGCTGGCAAGAAAAATTGAACTAGCATGCTGCATAGACTAAACATGAGTACAACTACAATCCAGCAAGAACTGGCAGTTTGTCAGAGCTCTTATAGACAGGGCTGATTGCTTGATAGCAGACAGGTGTGCTGATTGCTGATGATGGACAGGTGTGTAGAGAGAGCAGAGCCAGAGTGAGGAAGAGAGACCACACCCACACAAACACAACCACAGAGAGAGACAGAGACAGACAGAGGAAAACAGAAGACACAAGGTAAAAACACTTAGGTGTGACTGTGGCCATGACAGTGTAAAGCGAACTTCAGTCTCACCCCAAAACCCCACCAGGCACATTCGACCACGACGCTGTTTTAGTCCTCTGCTTGACTTCAATCCCCACCGGGGGTCTTTCTCTTTGTTTACTTGCTCAGATTTGGTCATTTTCCTTGGTTTATGTGCTTCCAAATATGCTTCTACATGTTTAAATATTCTACGTAGTTAATTAGTTTCACTTTTGTCTGTTTTTACGACCGGCGGTTTGCACGGGGTGTTTTAATTTGAAAACAACCAGATTCTCTATGCTGTTTCTGTGTCTGGCTTCCGGCCAGCTTGAGCTGCTCTGTGCAGATTGATGTGGGCTGCTCGCGCTTCTGGGACGCTTCTACGGCAACCATGGCACACACACTGTGGCGGATCTGCGCCCAGTGGACTTTGGGGGGTCACACAACATTTCTTGACCGTCCACTCTATTCTTGTCTATTTTTTAACAGCTCATTTTTGGTATGGTGATGAGATCCAAGTATGATATAACATCTTTGCTTATTAGTTGTTCTGTCTTGAGTGCAACACTAGAAAGTTTGTGAGTAGTGCATGGGGTGATGAACTTTGTTGTTTCATAGGAGCTAACAATATCTGCTAGGACCGAGGAAGAATACCAGAGATATTAGTGATAGCTTCCTGAGTAGAAACCTTGCTAAAGCAGAAACTCTTATTGGTTTACAGTTTTCTTTTGTCCCATTGTTTATTCTGTCACACCACCCAACTATCTTCACAGTTTCTTAAATAAAAATGAACATGTACTTTGATAAATGCCTAGGTGTACAAAATAATTGTTGTCCATCATCAAAATCATCATCATGTCCCTGTCTGTCTTTTTCCTCATTTTCTATGCCTCCCTCCCTCCCTCCTAAGTTAAGTGATGATAATATGGTTCTCATGACCCAGCTCTGTATTCATCTCTGCTGATTAGGTGAGAGTGACGTAACCTGCTGTGGTCAGTGCTGCTGACAGACATGAAGAGAAAACCATAGGTATCTGTGCTGCTGGCGCCCTTACAAGCAGGCATATGCCTGTCAGGATGTCTGAGTGAGGCTGGCTTTACAGGGTTGCAGGGCTGAGACTTGCTGTATATTGAGTTTCCATCAGTCTATGCAAAACAGGTCAGTCTAAGGACATGTTGTACGTGAGAACTCATTTACCAGCTTTCATGAGTGTCTGTCAGAATGACAGCCCATGAGTCGAAGTTATTATTCTGGAAAACAGGAATTTCCAACATGTTGACACAGTTAAATAAAGCTGAGCAATGAAGCAATGAAGAAAAACATTCAAATGACAAAACTGTAGCTTTTACAGCTAGATTAGACCTGTGTTTCAAAATACAAATACAGAGATGCCTTTTTCTACCCTGCTAATGTTAAGCCAGATATCTTCACTGCTTTACAGACAGAACAGAGAGTGTGACTGAAGAGAGTGATCCTATGATCAATCTCCTTGTGCTGATACAACCTCTCAACCAGTCATTGCTTTACTAGAGACCTGAAGAGTAACCAACTTAGCTGAACTTGACTCCCAGGGTCAGGATTCATACAGCACAGAGCTGTTTGACAGAGCTGTCTTGTAAAGCTTTTTACAAGAGTTTTTTTACAAGCACTTTAATGACTTTTTCAATATAACTATGGTGTTTTCTTACCCCATCCACTGTGGTCTGCATGATAATGATGACCTTAACAAGACAGGCCAGTGGTTATGAGGGCAGTGAAGACTTTTGCGGTCATGAGATCTCAGTAGGCCACTGTCTGCCCCATGTAATGGAATAGTCTACTCTTTTTGTGTGTATTAAACTTTTACAGTGTTCAGATGGTAGTACTGCACTAGTGACTTGGATGACAATACAGTATAGTACAATACAGTATACTGTTTAAATTGTTTAATCTACAATTGTGAAAGAACCAAAAATCCTTCAAATGTTTGCTTTTTTTCTTATGGGTAGATCACTTAATTTATTAACAAACTTTTAATCAACCAATTGCTTCATCACCCATACCTTTTGTCATACTGTTCTTTGTATATTGACTTGGAAATTTCCATGTTGTCGATATTGAAATCGAAATTACACATTAAATGCCACGGCAGCAGCTCTGCGACCCTATACAACGATGCTTATCACAAAACACACAGGCTGATGGGAATGCCATGAGTTTTGCAGACATTTGGTCATAAACCAAAGTGTTGGTCAAATTAAAATTTTGAAGTGATGATGCCGCTAGATGAAAAGTGAAGTATCGCCAAAGTTTCATCCTCAGGGGAACATGAATGTCAATGTCAATTTCATGATGGTATTAGAGGGGAAGTCAGGGGATCGTCAAAGTCATTAGGATTCCTCATCTGGGAACCATGCATGTACAAAATTAGGGGCCAGTCCATATAGCAGATGCTTAAGTGAAAACCTATGACTTGCTGAATACATGTTTCAATCCAGCCTAAGATGTTGAGATATTTCTGTGTGGACTGAAGAGGTGGACCAAGCCATGTCGCTAGCCTTGCTGAAAGATTCTGTCAGTCTCAAGTTCTACAACGTTCCACAATGTTTAGGCTGATTGAAGCCTTTTAAAACATGCCGTATGTTAAAAAGCACATTCTGTAATAAGGTTGTTAACAAGGTTTCACCTGACAGCAGTAACATGAGTATTTGGCACATTTGATTGGGTCTATGTTTAACTTAACTCTGGAGCGTTTGCCACATGAAGACAGATGCAGTGTAGTGGAGATGTTGTACTGTTTGTACAGAGGTGACAGGTGGACAGCGGAGGCACTCTGCCAGTTTTATAGTGCTATTCCCATACACTGATTGGCCTGGGTCCTATTTAATTTGTCAGTCCGAAAATATTCATGGTCGAGCTTGAAAAGGAAGGCACCTAAATCAGGTTGCTTACATAGAAATATAACATGAAACATAGGTTGGATCTAGTATCCGTTGGAAACTGATCTGTTTTTCTACTGTGGTTCATGGTTATATGTTTCACAGGTAACAACAACAATCATGAATATAAATCAACAAACTTAAGGGGGCTGCAAATTAAAAATTAATTTAATTCTGTTGAGAGAGTCTTTGACGCTGATATTAATGTTTTCTGTGGAAATACAGTGGCCTCTTTTAGTTGGAAAATATTTTTTTCCCATCCCCTGATCATCTCGCAGTGGGTACTGGGATCTTGTGGTTTGTCTTCTGTCCAACACACACCTTTTTTTACTCCTTGCATTTCCACTCCAGTTGAGATGTGTTTCTCCTTCAGTGTTCTAGCAGACTCATTACCTAACTCACCAACTCCCTGGGCCGTCCAAAAGCCCCTTCTCTGCTTTCCTCATCTGATGTAAAATACTAATTTACAGGGTGTTCTGCCCTCCCCACCCTCTGCAGCTTTGTTTTTCTAACTGCTATGTAAGACACATGTAGCACAAAGGCTTCCCCCCATCTGTTTGTATGTTCAGCTGTCACATTCCTCGTCTGGCTTTGTGGTTCTTGGAATTGCAAAAAGGCGGTCAGAACACGGAAAGGAAAAAAACATTAATTTAGATAGGGTTAATGAGCATGTAATCATAAATAATTGCCTCATATTCCTACACTTCTGTGTACTTCTCTGAAGCTTTAGCTTTAGTTTCAGAACATTGCTTGACATGATTAAAGAACTCCTCATGTTGCTTGTAGGGCACAGACCAGTGGACTACCACAGGTGCTGTTTATGTGCCAGAGCCAGAGTCCAGCTTTGGGGACTGGCTGTTTGCAAAGTCGACTTCTCCAGATGTACTTGGAGTTGTCTGTTAAGGCCCTTTCACCCCTTTCATCTGTTCAGCAGCCTCCAAAGGTGGGGTCCAGGGATGGATCCTGTCCCAGGAGCTTTATGTGCATTGTGCCGAATGTGTCTGGTCGGTAAGAAACGAAACGTCTCTCATGCAAAGCAAACTGTCAGGCTCACATCTGTGAAAACATACAGATTATTTGCTTTTGTTGAAATCTCAATCTCACGTTTGACATGAAGGTCTCACAGTATTGCAGTTGAACTGAAGCGGTTACTTCATGATTGTCATTATTTATTTCATTTTCTTGTGTGTTAATTTGTAAAAAAAATCAGATGCTATTATTATTATTATTATTATTATTATTATTATTATTATTATTATTATTATAAAACACAAAGAGACCTCATCAAACTGAATATGTTGGCTAATTGTTAGAATACAGAAATGTTCATTTAAATATAGAAAAGCACCAAACACTGGAATGTGTAGCCATACAGGCAGCATAGTTTTGTGTGTGATGCTCTCAGCCCACTGCTTTGGTCCAGACTGAAATATCGCAACAACCATATGATGTTCAGACATCTGTGGTCCTCAGAGGATAAACCCTAAGAATTTTGGAGATTCCCCTGCCTTTTCCTTTACTGCCAACATGAGGTTATATTTTTAGTTTTGAGTGAAATGACTCAACAACTGTTTGATGGATTGCAATGAATGTCCTCTTCAGATTTATTGAAGCAGGATAACAGATTAAAATAAGATTGGGAATACAGCCTCAGAGCCACTAGGTTGATGGATATCAATAAATTGCTTCAGTTAACCCATTATCAGTTTTGTTATAGAATATGTTAATCTGAAAAACTAACCACAATGAATTGCTTTAGCAGGATACAGTAACTTGTAAGCAAAGGATAGGTTAGGTTAAAAGTAGCTAGATTCAGATGAAAACACAGTTGAGAAAAAGGACTTCTTTGCAGATCATTTTTTATTGTTTTGTTAAATTAAAATGTAACATGGGTCAACTGACTGTATTTTAACTTCTAAAACTTCTTTACACCTGCTTCACATTGAAATACAACGTACATTACAGTCATACACATTCTTGAGACAATGTTAATTTACTTTATATCAAAATTATTCTCTTTTCAACCAATTTAGGTTTTAACTTCAATATCTTGACAACTTGTGCATCTGGAAATCATTAAATCAGTGCTTACTGTGTACATGGTGGTTCTTATAGGTTGCAGTCACATCCTGGCTCCACATATAGTACATGCTAGAAACGGTTGCCTGGCGATCATGCTATTTGAGGTTTTTACATTAACTCTAAGATCTCCTCTGGTTGTTCATGTAGACACACTAACATTGACCTTAACCTCAGAGACCTGAAGGTCATCGTGCTTAAGGGAGAGTGTGTCAAACAATGGAGCACACCTCTGATGGATGGCCTGGATTCCCCACAGTCAGGCTGACACTGTGCTCTCTTCTGCTCTTTGCCCTCATGTCATTCATTAGGCATGAGACGCTAATGTTACGTCTCAAGTTCGGTACCTGTCAGTACATTAAAGAAAGGGAAAGAATTAAGATGAATATTTGACATCAGTGACACCCACAGTCTGCATAGTTTTGATGTTCAGAAATACCTACAGGGCCATAACCATATCATTAGTGCTATTCACTCCTGCAAAAACAGCAGGGAATTTGACCCAGGGGCATGTTCATCGCTCCATCCACTTCCTTTGGAGTCCTCTGATGAATTTTTCAACATGTGAGTTTAGAAGCAGACCAGGGCAAGCGTTGACTGGTGCTCTTCTACGTTTCCTCTCCCTCAAGGAAAATTGTCCCAAGGAAACTCCGGCATTGTTGTGGCGAGGGCTGTTGTATGTTGAAAGCTTTAGCGAGTCTGTAAGCACGCCCGTTTTTCACCATGGATCCATTGTGCCGTAAAATGGCATTCAGACGTTAACAAAACAGTGTTTGGACAAGCCGCACCCCTGGGTCATACTTAAATATTATTCATCCCAAGAGGGGAAATGAGAAAATGTTCAAGGGGGCTAGTCTAGTGAATTAAATGTTTCTTATATATATATATATATATATATATATATATATATATATATATATATATATATATATATATATATAAGATCTATTTGATAAGTTTAAGATTTTTCTCTTGTCTTCTCTTTTTTACCATGTCATTCCTGGTTGATTTGGCATAATCTGTAGGTACTGATGGTAACAGTAAGTGATTAACAAGAAGACTGTAGTTCATAAAATGTAGATGTAATGCTACTTTAAGCATTAAGTGTCACACAAGGACTCTCCCTTTCCTCTAGCTTTAACCACCATAATGTTTAATTTACTTTCCTGATGACTAGCTCCAGTGTTCTTAAGGCCCTCTTTGAAGGGATAACAACAGCAGTTAAGAGAGAAAAACAGCACAGGAAGTTTTTGTGTTTCTTTCAACCCTCCAGGACTGAGTGATTATTTGCTGTGGATAACCACTCTGAATGTCTGGAGGAAGAGAAGCAGTCCCAATGAGGGGCAAAGGTTCTCTAAGATTTATTTAGTCTAGAAAACAAACAGGATATGTGTTCACATTATCAGTGGGACTAGACTGCAAAAGCAGATTGAATCAAAATTTACTATTCCCAGAAGTTTACATTATAAAGAATATCTTGTACATGTATTTTACTTGCTACTTCTACAACTCTGGTTTCAATCCATGCTCAGATCTCACCTGTTCCTGTCCTAAACATACTCTTCATGGCACTGTAATTCCTCCCTCCAAAGAACACATATTTACTACTTTTCCAGATGAGAATAGCTTTCAAGACCAGAGTCCAGATCTACTGTGTCCTGAGCTAGTCTCAGGGCCTTGTTACTTAAGGCCTAACAGCATCGCTGTTATATCCATTCATTCCACTTTATCCCTCTGTGTCCTGCTTTAGGCTATAGGCCCAGTTAACAAGCCTGTCCTCACACAAACACAGATTTTACATAAGCTTACTATATCCTCTGTAATGGACACCTCTTGAAATAGTACCCCAACATCGGATCTTGCTCTCTGATAGCCAGACCTCATAAAGTCAGCAGTCTGAGGCTGTACTAACAGGAGGTATTTCCATTAGGATGCTGCATCTGTGAGTGTTTCACAATCTGCTGTTCACTTAAAGCTCAGTGTGGCAGTAGGTGTGCTCATCACTCAAAGCTTTGTTGATGACTGACTGATTGAGATGTTTAGGAACACAGAGTTTCTTATGTTTCCTGTGTTCACTCCAACTTTCCAATCTCTCATTTCCTACTTATCTGGCCCGGTGATTCCCCCCTCGTTTTCCACCAGGGCAGGTGGAAGTCTTTAATCTTCTGCCTATTTGGACTGCCCTCTCTACCACAGCAGAGCCCAGTAATTGTACCAGCACAGTAATTGAGCTATCTGTTGGTCCGTCTCAGACTATTAAAGTAATATGATCCAACTACAGGACGGCATGGCAGCCGGCTCTGCTTCCACGATTACGGCTGCTGGAGGTCGGCCAGACCAGGAGGCAGTGGTGAACGGGAAGAGTTTGATTTAGATTGGAGGGAGGATGTCTTATCATGTCCCTGTGGTTATGGTTGTGGTAACTGTTCACCAAAAAACACTGGTTCTCCACACACAGGCATTATTTCTTACAACCAAGGTTTATTTTAGACTGAAGTCGCTTGAGAATAAGGTAAAAGCTGACGGGCTCCATATGGCTTTTCTTCTGGCAAAAAGTAAAAACAGTTGAGCAATAATAATAAAAAACCTGCACCACCTACATCATACTCAAAAAAACACACATCTCATTCAGCTATGGACTGTTAGTACCAAGGAAGTACAGAGGATTCAAATAAGTACACGGTTTAAAAATAATCAGCAGCAATAAAGCAGAAAAGTCTGTGCACTAATTTATCTGTGTGTGTGCAATATTGTTGTGTTTCTTCACAAAGATATTAGCTTGATGTCTTCAGACAGGTGCTAGCTAGTGTTAGCCACTCAGCAGGTAGGGACAGACTGAACAAAGTCACCTGAATAGAGGCTTCCATAAGCAGAGATGATGACTGGTCAACAACCCACCTGAGAGCTCAGATCAGTGTGCGTCCTTTTTCAGCCTGTCCCTCTTAAATTCACTTTTATCCAGAGAGCCAGCTCACCACATGGAATCACAAGTTGATGTGAAGTTCACATTTTTCAGTTTACAGGACTTTTTACTAAAAGCCTTTTTTAGCTTTAATTGTCTCTCAGAGTTAAGGTTGATTAGTTTGCTCTTGATGCATGACATTTACAGAGTCTTGCCCTGTCTTTAACCAGACGCTTACTGTTGATGTAGGTTTCCATAACTGAAAGTATTGGTAGGAATCATAAGGTTGCACTATGTTTCAGGGTAAAACATGCTGTATATACTACATAGCAGACAATAGATGGTCCAGTTATGGTGTAAGTCACACTCTCCACCTGTGCACTTTTAACCCCTCCAGAGTCTTAAATCATTCTCTTTACGACAGCTGTGATACTCAACAGTCTTCAGTCACACGTAGAATCCCTCTGCTCAGACCGCTTTACATAGTATATACCATGAATTAATAAACACTAGGAGCCCCGTTCTCTCATTCTCCCATGAGGTTTGTCACGGTGCACACTGTGTAGAATAAAGTCTAAACAGTAGAAACGTGTGTGTCTGTGTTTAAGAAGGAAACAGGCCCCACTGATCAGCTCATAAAGTCAATGTGCCATAGAGGAGCTCTGGTAAGAGGTGGGAGAACATTCAGTGTTTGTGTCCACTATCAGTGACCCCTACATGCCAGGTCTGACCCTCACTGACTGACACAGCTGCCCCCCCTCCATAACTGATCCCACTGGTGGAACAGTGTGTGGAAAGTCCCAACACAATATTCAGTTTAATGCTGTAAGACTTTGGCATTCATGTGCCGTGAATGTAAAAGAGGATGTTAAACAGCAGTATCATTCTGTCTGTTAGTGTCGTATTATTTTAACTGCACAGCTCTAATGTATTGGCCTCATGATCCCCCCCAAAAATGGGCAGCTGTTACTAGGCTAAGGCTGCTCCTACCTGTTAGAGGAAATTAACAATGAAACAAAATTTAATTGTGGTATTGCTTTGTGGTTTAGGATAATTTTACAAGGACAATTTTGTATTTTTATTTTTTTTTTTAATGCCAAGCCATGTGGTTATATCACTTGACTTGTTGTGAAGATAGCATTGTTTTTAACCCACAATGATTAGTAATTAGTTGGTCAACAGAAAATGATAAAAAAAAGTTTAAATCTGGCTAAATATGAATATTTTCTGATATATTAACTTTTATTCATCCATAAAAGTCTATAGAATTGCTCATTGCTCGATTGCTTATGAACAGACAGTTGCATTTCCTATTAAATATCAAGTCATTCAAAACAATATTTGGGCCATGGCCAGGCCAAGTTTCATATTCAGTTGCTGAAACATAACACATGCATAAATAACAGATCTAAAACTAGAATGTCATTTGATCATGTAAACAGTGACAAGTTTGTATTACCTTTTGGTCAGTACAACTGATTGCTGATTGATTTGTCATTGTTTTGACTGTCTAAGGCTGAGCCTGGCACTCTTTTTCTCCTGCAAGCTAGTTTTCCCTCGTTCAAATAGCCTGCAGTGGACTGACTCAGAGCTGGGTATCAGCCAAGCTCGATAATTGCTGGAACTCTAGAGAGTTACAAAAATAGAGGAAGTGAAGACTGGCTTTTGTCTGGCCTCATGCCGTTGTCTATTGTTGGCTCATGGTGGACCTGAGCTTTGTTACCTACTGTATCAGCCTGACATAAAGTCTCTAAGCTCCTTACATGCTCCAATGATGTCTGAGCCAAAAGAAATTAGTACAATCAAAAGAAGTGTGTCCAAGGCTCAATGCTTTGGGAGTTATGCATCTGGGCTGTAGTGGAGAGTACGGCTTTCCTTTTTGGCCTCACTTTGCTCTGTAACTCGAGTCAATTCCAGAGACAATCGTGCTCCAAGTGTGTTCATGTTCACACAAAATATCATCCCTCTGGAATGAGAATATTTGAATATTTGAGGTTTTGACTCAGGAAAATGCAGAACATGCTCACAGCTTTTCTGTCTTCCACTCATGTAAAACATTTCTGGTTTTAAATTGCTCCATCTGTTGACTGGCTCAGTGAATCATTTTTTATTGCTGTCAAAGCGATTTCTATCAAATAATCTATGACAGCATTGACAGTATTCTGCCTCGAAGTGAATTAGATGGGTACAGTATATGGATGAATTTATATACTGTGGTTACTGAGAATTGGATAGATGCTGTGTGTAGCCAACAGCTATACATTGCATGTGTGTTGGTTTTGTTTCTTGTTTGTATTATTCAACCATATGTATGTATGTATGTATGTATGTATGTATGTATGTGAGATTCCAGTAAGTAGCTGTTCAGACCGCAAACCAGAACGTCTTACAGCTCTGCAGTTTTGAGTGGATAAGGGCATTTTCAGGTGGATTTACTGAATGCTGCAACGTCTATGGCTAGTCAACACAGATGCCTGTGGTGAAGGATTGATAGCACCACTGTAACACTAACTGGACAGGCTCAACACTAACTCTTTTCAGGCTGGCGACCAGGCATTTGGTTGCCGAAGCTGAAAATATGGTTGCCATTTTTTTTTTTTTTTTTTTTTTTAAAGATTTTTTTTTTGGCCTTTTCAAGCTTTATTCTGATAGAGACAGCTGAAGAGTGACAGGAAATGTGGGGAGAGAGAGATGGGGAATGACATGCGGGAAAGAGCCACAGGCCGGACTCGAACCCTGAGCTCCCGCAGCAAGGACTGAGCCTTCGCACATGGGGCGGCCGCTCTACCAGCCGAGCCAAACACCGCCCCATGGTTGCCATTTTTAATCACCTTATATTTTAAGTAATTAGGATGCTTTGCAATAATGGACTCAAACAAAAGAAATGGTTATATTGTCATTCTTTATTTAAAAAAAAAGTGGTTGATTTAAGAAAAACTCAGATTTCATGGGTGCAAAAGTATGTGAACCCCAGTTAATAGGATACTGCACCTCCTTTCACAATAATAACCTCGATCAAATGGTTTCCGTAGTGACTCATCAGTCTCTCACATCTACTTTGGGGGATATTTGCCCACTCTTCCTTGCAGAACGCAGAATGTTTAGAGAGGTTGGATGGACGTGTAGCATGAACTGCTCACTTCAGGTCCCACCACAGCATTTCAATTTTGTGGAGTGGAGTGTGGAGTTGTCCAGGTCGTGAGGATGTACGGCAAGCCCAGATCTTAACATTCCTACCTCCATGCTTCACTGTTGGGAGAAGGTTCCCTTGGTTGTATGCAGTGTTGATTTTTCGCCAAACATGGCAGTTTTGGTTGTGACCAAACAGTTCAACTTTGGACTCATCTGTCCACAGAATGGACTTCCAAAAAGCTTCGGGTTTCTCCAGGTGTTCTCTGGCAAAGTTGAGAAGGCCAGCTTTGTTCTTTTTTGTGAGCAGAGGCTTCTTCCTAGGAACCCTTCCATGTAAGCCATGTTGATTGACTGTTCTTATTGTGGAAGCATGCACATGTGTCCCAGATGCAGCAAGAGAGGTCTGCAAATCTCTAGATGTTATGTTTTGGTTGGCTTTTACCTGAATTATCATTTTTCTTGTGTCTCTTGCTGATATTTTAGAAGGTTGTCCACTTCTAGGCAGAGTTGTAGTCTTTTTCAGTGCTCTCCATTTGTAGATGATCTGCCTCACACTGGAACGATGAAGCTCAAATTTTTTTGAGATGACTTCATAGCTACCCCCAGACAAATGTGCTGTCACTACGCTCTTCCTGAGGTCCTCTGAGATCTCGCTTCCTCTTGGCATGATTGACCTGTATGGGTTCACCCGGGTAAGACTAAAGTGACCTGGTTTTATCTCTGTTTCACTCAGTGATGCACAATTTCATCCCTAAACATCTCTGATGTTATTGGTCCATTTCAGTGGTTAATTTAGACACCATTTTGTCCCGCCTGATTCTACTTAACTGCTTGTTTTAACCAATGCAGCTCAGGGTTCACTAACTTTTGCACCTACATAAGTTGACCAAAAACTCTTTATAAATTAGTGTTGACTGCACAATTGATTTTTTTTTAAGAAAGAGTATGTTGAATTGATAAACATGCACCTGCTATTGCATATAAAAAATAATGGTTTTGATTAAATAAGGAAATCAGGGTGAAACATTAGAAAAGTCCAAAATGCTCAAGAGGTTCACAAACTTTTGAGCAGCACTGTATATTATAATATTATGATACTTTTTCTTCTTTTTGTTTTTCGTTCAGGTTCATCTGGTCCTTTCTCAGTTGAATCAATTTGCACATCTGTTTGTGATGTTGACGGGTTAGTCGAACTTTTCACCCCACAGTCAAACAACTTAATTTTCTTCGCCGTTGTCTCTAAAGCAGATGCCTGTGCTCATGCAAGTGAATACACCAATGCAACTTGCAGTGTTGTTTGGTTCCAGTTCCGATTGTAACAGCAATATTTAAATGTTACACTAAAAAAAAAAAGAAAAATATTAAACATTTCTTTATTTTTGAGAGGCCAGTTTGCTGTTTTCTATCCCTATTTTTTTATATGATTAAAAAGTGGCTGCTGCTATGGCAACCAAAGCCCAAGAATTGGTTGCCAGTTTCTTCTAATGGCAACTTTGCAACTGTTACTGTCGAGTCCTGAGATTTATAAGGGTGTGTTTACATAATTTAGCCCAATGGTCTTTCATTCACTTCATGATATAGAGCAAGGATGGGCATATCTGTCGTAGTTTGGTACTGAAAAGGTACCTTCTTTAATGTTGTCCTCACAAATCACTGAGGACAGTGGAGACTAAGAAAACACAAGAAGCCTAAGATGACTCATTTTTTGTGTACTCCACATCTAAGCCACCAGATCCCACATGTTGCTTTTCTTTTGTATGAGGGAATTATATACATTAACATGCAGAGAGGGGTGCAACCATAAGTTGCAGAGCCTGGCAGAGGAGTTGCAGCTGAAGTGTGGCCCTGCATGTCAAACAAAGCGATTAGTTAAATTAATCTTCCAGTTTGGGCTGAAACTAACCATTACTTTTATATTTAATAATCTGCTGGTTATTTTCTATATTAGTCAATTAATTGTTGAGTGTATTTAAACTAAAATTATAATCCTGATTAATTTTCTGTCACCTCATCATTTAATCCATTAAGTGTTTCTGCCCTCCTACCTTTCTTCTTAGACCCAGAATTAATGGGTGGGAAAGAACAAAGACAGTGAGCCATCAACTTTTGGTTACTGTCTTTGACGTGGAGAAATCATGGTGAATGATGGAATTCATGTATCCTCACAGTGCAGTGCAGAATGTATGAGAACCATATGTGTGTCTTATAAACAAAAGCTTTTTCTGAAAGATCATATGAGTTACATATGATCACCCCGTCAGAGCGTTTTTTCCCAGATTATTAACTCTGCATTGTGTTTAAACTACAAGTACATCACTGAATGATTATCAGTGAGGACACACATTATCTAAAATTGACTTTTATTCATTGTTAGACATTTATTGTCGTCACTGAACTGTCTCACAGTGTTTTAACTCTGATGTAAATCATGGGAGTTCTGTCAAATAATTAATAGTTGTAGTAGCGATTGAAGTAGAGTAAACACAGAATTACTGAGGCCTTTTTATTATTTGTCTGCATGTCTCTCCAGAGGCCTTTGTATTCTTTTATATAACAATGGCGGATCGTCATTAAGGCCCCCTTAATTTATAGAAAGGATCAATGCAAGGCATAAAAACAAAAATGCTTTACAATGACTGGGGGCATTTGAAGAAGATCATACACAGTTGCTGTCTGTGTTTGTGATTTCCAGGACCCTTTCCCTGATGCACTGTGTTCTGTTTGTGCTCATTTCTCTGCGTTAATGTCTTTGACTCGTGCTGATCCTTTTAAAAACCTTTACCCATCCAACATGTGGTGATATTACTATTGATATTATCACCACAGGCTTTTAGACAGCGCTACATAAAGTGATAGGTTGGGCTTTTATGAACGTTACTGTGTCATACGTGGTTTCACAGGGTGGTGTGAATGAAGTAGCAGGAGAACAACTCTAATGCAGACAGTCGAGGCAGGCGGGACAGTTTTTTAATGAACAGCAGAATAATAAGAAAATTAGCTTGCAGGCAAGTAGGCATTTTCAGTTCTGGGTTCGGGCGAAGGTCAGGTGCAAAAACACAAAGCTGATTAGGGAATGAGATGCAGATGAGGATGGAAGAGGGGAAGGCAAAAAAATATTTTTGTCTGCAGCAGGTTAAAAACCTGTCAGTCTAATCAAGGCGATAAGACACCTAGATCCTGATGTATCTTGGCTTGGGATCAGTTTAGTTAGAGGATAAGATGACAAAAGTATTACTAATTTAATGAAATTTGTCGTATTAGTTTTGTTTCATAAAAGTGTAGAAATTTTAAATGTTAGTCATGGTTGTTTTCAAGTTTTGTTGTGGTCAAAGTGAAATCTAAAGAACTATTGGATGGTACACAAGTTCGTGTCCCCTCGAAATGTAAAACCTTTGTGTGATAGGTGTTGTGAATGGCTGTGAATGTGATTCCAGGTGAGATAGCTCAGTTTTTCAGTAAACTTTAAATCTTACATTTATCACCAAGTTTCACTGAATTAACTTTGCAAATTTTAGAACAACTAGAGAAAAATCAGAAGAAACTAGTAAGTAATCACTGAATGTACACATTTAGGACAGTCGGGTGAATTTACTGTTACAGTGAACATAACCTTCAGACTGCACAGAAAGGTTAATTTTGTTATTTGCCCTATTTATCCAGAGTCATACAAAGACCGAGCTTACCCTGAAAGTCCTTACCGTTCACACTTTTGCTCTGATGCAGGACTCCAACATCTGTTTTACTTTTGCTGGAAACAGAACAGGCATGACTGGCGGCCCCTCTCCCTCCCTCCTTACCCCCTCCCCATCGTAATAACTTGATCCTTTGATTATAGTGTTGGGAGAAAAGCACATGAGTATGTTAGTAAGTTTTCCTGGAGGGTACAGCATTGGCACATGAATGTTCTTTCATGAATCCTCCTGCACAAGTGGGGCTTAATAAAGACCATCAGAGCATTAGCAGCAGTAAGTGTGTGAGAATGTTTGCAGTTCCTGAGGCTATAAATTACTGCTCATTAAGATATTGTAGCATCAGCAATCCCACACACATCTTGATACGACAGGGGAGTTTGTGGATTGTGTGATTGATGTTAATGTTGTTACTATGTTCCACTAAAATTTGTAAATTGCCAGAAACTACAAACTAATTACAGGTCTAAACAACAGCTGATCATTAAGAAATGTTCTTATTCACTATGCAGAATGATGCCTGTGATAATCTAAACATATATCCAATTAAAGTTAATGACCCTAGTGCTGAAACAATTAGTTGAATAATGGATTTGTTGGTTAAAAGAAAAATCAGCAACAACTAGATCATCATTTTTTTTGTCTTAATTGGACAGTGACAGGTGAAGAGGCAGATCGTAAACAACGAGAGAGTGGTAGCCAGCAAATTTGGGCCATGGGATCATGTGCATGGGTTACTAAGGAACTCCAATATACCCATTTCTGCATAATTGTAAACTGAATATCTTTGACTACTAGTTCTGGGCATTAGTGATCGATATTTTTCTTTTTTTACTTTTTAAAGATAAACATTTAATCAGTACAAATCAAAGAGATTCATGAAAAAAAAATCACTATTTGCTTGCGTCATTTTAGATATTTTCACATTTAGTACATGAAGGTAAAATATCGTAATATTTATGACAGTGACAGTCAGGTAACATGCAAATCCAGTCATAAATCAAGTGTCTTCCAGATGATGCTCAGTGGAAGAGCACATTGCAAAAATGTGATTTCTGTCACACTCATGAAGCATCATGTTAGTTGTCCAGTCATATTCCTGCTGGTGTACAGTGCAGCCACAACACTTTTACTCTGCTGATGCCTTCAAGCCAACATCATTTACTGCTGCATGTCCTTTCTCTTACTGTCCTGCAGCGTGACATGTTCACTGTCATCGTACAGAAACTGTTTCTTTTATGCAACATGAGATCCTAAAATGGAAAAGAATGATTTATTGGCTCTCAACGGCATTTTAATCAGCTTGCCTGTTGACATAATCATCTTTGCTGTTTGATGCAGCTGAGAGAAATTTCCCCTTTCTCCCCTTATTATCCATGTCCCATCTAAACTCTTTAACTGTAGCGTATGCTCTTATCCCATGGAACCACTGTCTGTTGTCACTAATTGTTAGACAGGATGGTGGTAGTAAATTGATACTGTTAAAATGAAGGTTGTTTCTTTTCATTCGTAAATGTAAAAAATCATAAAATGCTGTCATTACAGTCCTAAATCATTTGGCCTTAGTTTTACCACATTAACGAAATATTGAGCAGGGCGAACTTGGGACTGGAGTGTAAATATAGAGATGAAGATAACAATTTAAAGGGATTTCTACTTTTCTCATTAGTATCTTTCCTGACTGCTAAATGGCGTTCTGTAAAAAATGTTAAGCCTCAAGCTAAATACATGAAAACAATAACAATAGCCCTCAGGGTTTGCTGAGAAAACTCCCTCAGGACGACTTTACAGCTGTTTCCACAGGCAGAGCACTTCTCCTCATGACGAGAACGCTTCATGTGTAAAATCAGTGGATTGCTTCTTGAACACTAGAGTCTGCAGCCACAGTCTGGCATATTTTATTATCAAAATCAAATCACCACCATTACTGAGCATGTGCTGTATGTCAGATTAAATTCTGGAAGTGAACTGCACAAATGTTCTGTTCATCATCTGTGGTCCACAATGAATGAGAAATGTCTGTCCTTTACTTGCCTTTTTTTAAACTTAAAACTTGACATCTTGTCTACCTGCTTAGCAAACTATTTGGCCTCACATCCCTCAAGGCCTTTAACTAAAGGTTAAGAGTGCAAAGCAAACCATTATTCAAATCATTTCTCCCCTCTAAGTGGTTCTAGTCCATATATCTTTGAGGATTCCTGAAAGGCTGGTATGTTGGAATTTTTAGTGTGACACCAGATATGTTCCCTCAGTGCCATTCCTCGGGGCAGCAGAGTGTAACCACACGGCTCTCCGTGGACCAGTGATTTGTCTGGCACTGCTGCCCGGATGAGTGTAAAGAGCAAACGGGTCTCTAAAGGGCTGACAGACGTGGATTCATTTATTAGTGCTTGAGAGGAGAAGGGTTTAATCAGCTTGAGCAATCCCATATTTTTGGAAAAAAACCCAAGGCAGTCTGAGGCATGTTCATAGCGGTTAAATCCCAGAGGTTCATGTTTTAGTGCTGCCTGAGTAATCTTTAGGCACCCTGCTGCTCATGTCGATCACTCTAACGTGGATGCTCTTTTGTTAAATTGATTTTTTTCTCTTGCATGTTACTCAAATGCACCTTCACCCTTAGTCTAATTAGTCTCCACCAACGCTTACATAATGACATTGACATTTAGGTTGGGACAATCAACAGCAGTCTTTGAGTGGTGACTCACTTTCTCCAAATACGATGAAGAGCTCTTTTCGTAATCCACAGGCGGAGTTGTTAAATTTCAGGATTAAACAACAAAGGGCAGGGCATTGCAAATGGCACTTTATCTGCTCACATGGAGTAAAAATCAAGGACTCTCCTGCAACTTACATCTAATGAGGTACTGTAGGGCACAAAAAAACAGGGAGGTCTTTAAATAGGATGGAATTTGTAGCAGCCCTCTGTAGCTTTGAAAGGCAATGGCCCTGTAAGTGGTTTTCCGCTTTTCAGTAATGCCATCAGTGGTCTGTTCACAGCATGTTAAGGTTTTTCCTAAGTGCCAGCAGAAGTACATTTGGTTTGGTTCCTGCAGATGGTCGCCGCCTGGATCCCCTAATCTTGAAACATTTCTGAACACACTCTGAATGGCCAGAAGTATGCAGAAACCTGAACATTACACCCTTTATTGATTGTTCCAAAACCATGAACATTAATCTGCTGTCATAACAACCTCCACTCTTCTGGTCTCAGGACTTCCCCAAGATTTTAGCTGGAAACATTTGCTCCCATTCAGAGGTGAGGTTCAACACATGTTGGGTGATGACGTCTGGCTCCAGTTCCAAGTGTGTTAGATGGGGGTTGAGGTCAGGGCTGTGTGCAGGCAAACCTTATCTTTGTCATGTTGAAACAGGAAAGGTTCTTCCCCAAAGTGCTGCAACAAAGTGGAAGCACACTGTTGTCTGAAATATAATTGCGTGCTGTAATATTGAAAGTTCCCTTCATCATGGCCTATCCTAGGGCTTTATGAAACCAGCATTATAGATCTAAGATGAAATATAATTCTCCCTCTCTGTCTCTAACGTAAATCCCTTTGAATCACTTAATCTCTCTACATTTTTACATGAAAAATTAGGCTAAAGCTGATGCTTAAATACTTTGCAGCAGTTGATGAGGCTCTAGCTTTGGGTAATCGGCTGCAAACATGTTGACACTTCATTAAAGTTAATACAGCGCTATGCTGAAAACAAGGAGATCACACACAGTGACAAGGGTACGATTTCATTAGTTTAAATCACACTTGAAAAGGTTCATTTACATTTCGTGGGTCAAAATGAGACTCATACAAGCACTTAACACACTGCACTCTAATATTACAGACCAGCACTATCTGCGGTGTTTTGTGCTGGTGTTAAACATCTGCATGGTGTTTTATATGTCACAAAGCTTCTCAAAGGATTCAGCTGTATTTTCTCCTGAACTGTTTCACTACAGATGAAGTGGACATTCTGCAGGAGCTTTCTCTTCAGCTGTCCAACAGCAGTAACGCCTCCATGACTCTGGATGACAGCAGGTGTCCAGTCCTGAAGGTGGGGCAGTACTCAACCTTGGCTCTCCCTCTTCAACCGCTCCTCATTGACGGGTACGGTTTCATCTACTTTTCTATATGCTAACGCTTTTATTAATAGTGCCTCTTGATTGTATGTGAAGGTAAAAGCTGTTGGCTCACTTTACTGAAGGCCACCTGTCATTTTTTTAAATGGTGTCCTCCAGTCAGTCAGTCAGCAGTACATTTTAATTCAACTAATTCAAAAAGGCCTAGTGATGATATGTTCAGTGTTGTTTTTAGTAGCAGTTACAGAGCTAAATGGTATGTGTCTATGTTTGTATTTAGGTTTGCAGATGAGTTCAGCTTACTGGTGCAGCTGCGGAGTCCTCAGAGAGATGAACGCAGTGTCTTCACCATGCTCAGCCCTGACAGCCACGTTATGCTGCAGCTGCGAATCAGTGCTTACGCCATCATCTTCATAGGAACACAGCAACGGCACTATGAGTGAGCCCACTTCTTGCTTGGTTTTTGTTTTTTCACTAACTTTTTACCAAATTAATAAAAAAGGAGAATAAATTATGTATGAATTGAGTGAACTGCAGATTTGACAAGCTCTTATTAATGATAAAGTGGCTCAAAATTCACCAGTAAGCTGACTGAGTATATGCTTTTGACTTTTATGCATTACCTCTTATCCAAAAAATCTTGATGTCAGAAGGTGATTACAACATCCATCTCAGATAATTAAGAGCTACTCATGCCCATTCCTGCCTCTTGCCCAAAGTGAATGCAAATGTGTCTGTAAGACAGAGGAAGGCTCCATGGAAGAGTATTTGTTTGCAGCGTGAGTGTATTTCTCTGACTGTAAATTGTGTTTGGCTGTCTCTTTGGTGCAATGATTTATTAGGCTTTGGCTGTCAGCTGGGAACTGACTCTTGGCAGGTTTTGCCTCTTCAGGTACCACAGAGCTCAAAGCAATTCATCACTACAAGACAGGAGACAGAACTGGGCCAACAGATAGACACATAGATACTGTACTTATCTTTTACTGTTGGCATATGATTGATTCTGTTTTCCTTGTTTTTGTTTTAAAGCAACATGTCTGTCAAGCATGTTCATTGGTGGCCACCTACAAGGTTTGTTTAGACTTCTAGAAGACTCTAGTGGGTCTTTTAGACATTAAAGCTCCACTGTTCAATATTTTATATATTAAAGAGGAACTCCTATTTTACTGATTTCATACATCAAAGTGTAGAAGAGGTGTTGGGGAGTACTACTGCAAGTATGAAAAAAGCTCCAGAGAGAGCTGTGTCAAGTCAAGTCAAGATGAAGCCACAAGCCACAAGTGACCGTGCCTGAAGTGATGTCACTGGAGTTTATGTTGGAACTCAAATTTGAAAATGAAACACATCTGTGGGTGTGGAGTTAGAAAGACATGAGCTTATCAGACCTCTGTAGACTGCTCTTGATCTCTGCTCGGGACTAGCAGCTTGAGGCTGCATTAGCTGTTACTCGGAAACATACCCAAATCTCAGACAAAACAGTTGGTGATTGATTTGCATGTGGGTACTGTAGAAGCCATTTTTTTTAGATGAAAGAAGAATAAATAGATGATATCTCTGGTTCTGCTGCATCAAACTTTGAGTAAATCCTAATTTGGTACACTTTTCAACAGTAACAATGAAATTACGATGTATAATGTTACAGTGACACACCGACATCCTCAATTAATATTTTTGGCCTCTTTTATCTAATTTTTAACCTATTTTTGGTTTTACAGAACATTTACTGTATACTATTGTTTCAGTGCTCTCAGGAACCTTGTTTCCAGCAGCAGCAGCATGCTGCATCAAACGAGCCCTGATAAACTCTGTACTATACCTGTGCAGACAGACAAAGTGAGAGACCAGCTGGTGAAGAAAATGGAACATTTCTTAGCTAAAGAGTCCGATTTTTTTCACAGGAGCAGGTGGAGTTAACAGTTAGCTAACGTGACGGTAATAATATGTCGCAGGTGTGGAGTTTTTCTGTACAGCAACTTACAAAGAAGTAATCCATTCATGGAGCTTTAATTTTAAATGAATTTTTGTATTTTTGGAAAAGATTTAGGGCAGCATGGTGGTGCAGTGGTGAGCACTGTTGCTGCAAACAGCCAGGTCTTTCTGTGTGGAGTTTGCATCTCTCCAGCTTCCTCCCACAGCCCAAAGGCATGAACTGAACACCTCTAAATTGCCCATAAGTGTGAATGGTTGTTTGTCTGTATGTGCCCTGTGATGAACTCGCCACTTGTCCAGGGTGTACCCCGCCTCTCACCCTAAGTCAAATGAGAATAAGTGGAATAGAATCCTGATGAAATGTTTTCCATCCATTGTCTATAACCACTTTGTCTAGCAGCAGTGTTTTCTGCCCAGCATGATATCAAATGGAGCTGTGAGGGATGCAGTGTCTTTGCACTAAAAAAAAAAATCATTCATTTTAGACGGTCTCTTTGACCTCCAGTCTGAACCGTACGATCTTAAGGTTTTCACAAGTTATGTGAAATATAAAAAAGTCTTACTTAAATAGAAGGCCCAAACATGATTTGAATATATCTCCTAGATTGATTCTTGCAGACATGTGATTACATAATATACAAATATATCTCTCTTTTAGGTTCCCAGTCAGCGGTCTGTCTGATGGAAAGTGGCACCATGTGGCAGTCAGCGTTTCTGCCAAGCGGCTGGCACTGTATGTGGACTGCTCTCTGTTGGAGAGCGTGGACTGGGTGTACCATGGCATGGGGATCAGCGCCGACGGGCTGCTCATGGTTGGAGGCACCATCGAAGCCTTTGAGACTCCATTTGAAGTAAGCAGCTCCGCCACTGTCTTTCTCTTTTTTATTTTATTTTTTTTATATTATATAATCAGAAAACCCACACCCTACCACCTATTCTGTTTGTCTTCCCATTTCTTTGTTTTACAAGATCCCCAGAAGCTGAATTCATCAAGTTTTATTCTACCAATAAATGATCAGAGTTTTAGCTGACTGAGCAGTGATCTCCAGGGTGTCTGAATGTTTTAATGTTGTTCTATATTGAATGTGTGTGTAATAACACACAGCCAGATGGTTATGTAATAGCCAGATGATATTTAAATCAATGGGTAATAAAGCCGCATGTGTATAGTCCTGTTCTTCTGAATTTAGTCCAAAAAGATGTCCATGAATACTCATCCTAGCGGCACACGCACACAAACACCTACACACACACACACACACGCGTGCACACACAGGAAAGAACACACAAGTACTGTAGATCCAGCCCCGTAGCCTTATCCCACCCCATTCCATTTTCATCACAGGCACAAAGAAGTGTAGCCCGTAATGCTTAGAAACCATGTGTTTGTTTTTATAAAGTATGCATAGAAATCCCTGTAACCCGCTCTAACCACAACCTCAATTACCGCCCAAGCACCAGTGTTACATGAAATTACAGGGGAAACACTGATGAGTGCTTGGACAGAGGATGAGTTCAGTGTTCTCAACCCCCTCCTGACATGAAGACATCTCACTTCACTTTACTTTATCATTAACCAAACCTGGATCTCTTTGGACTGTGGGAGGAAACCCACAAGGACAGCATGTAAGCTCCAAAGTACAAATCATGCAAACTTTACAGTTTTGCAGACAGTTGTCCAATATGTACAGTTCAGATTTTTTTGTTCATTTCAGGCATCTATTACTTTTAATTAATTTCTGTGTGAATGGTATGAAAATCGACCTCTTGAAAATTACCTGAGTGTAATCTGTCACAGAGAAACACCACATTAACACCATTAATTCTCATCAGCAAAAACACAAACTCTTCCATTAAAGGATGATTTGGTAGGTAGTGCATCTGGCTTTGCGTTGTGGACATGCTGTCCCAGTTACAACAAGAGCTCATGTAACTCGTGGATCAGAGTGGGCAGTGTGACTGTATCACAATGGGGGTGAGGAGAAGCAGCATCTGGATTTGTTTTTAGCACTAGATAAAATGGATTCTCCTTGTTCTGTTGGACTGCCTTTTTCCCCTGGTGACAGCTTTTTACTAAGCTCCAAGGATGGAACACTTCTACACTCTGAGGCGGTGACAGTCTTATCCCTAGACAATCTTTTGTGTAAGGCAATGCTAAGCCATACATTAATTTGCTATTTGCATCTATAACTCTCTGCACGACAGGAGACATTCTGCTTCATTTTAAGACATAAGACCCACGCCCTGTTCTTCCAGGGTGGCTAAACAAATTCATATTAGTTCAGTTCATTCTGCTGATTCTGATGTGATTGTAGTTACATAAGACAGTTGTGTTGGTAACCCTCCCAGCATCCACTGGGCCAATAGATTCATGGACATAAGCCATAATTTCTGCACTGTTAAACATTAGATATTAGCAGTGAATGTGGTCAGATTAGTGGGGGTTCCAATGGACGCGCAACAGATTTATGATTTAAGTGCTAATCATAAGCCTGCTATCAAAAGGAAACCTAAAAAAACAACTTTAACTTCATAGTCATATTTCAGCTATGTGGGTTCTGCATTTAATGATCAAATAGGTTATAGTGGTCAAATGACAACTACCCTTTTGTCACATTTCAGAACAAGCAGATTCTTTTAGCTGAGTTTGTGTTGTTGCTCACAGTATTTCAAAGTAAATTTGGTTTTTTTATTTTTAAATATCCAAAATAAAAGTATAGATAACTCCTCATTACGAAAATTCAAATGGAATACACTGTTAAAAACAATTTGGCAAATTTTATTTTGGAATCAACTTTTTTGAAGGCCTAAAACTCATACGGTTCTTTTTTATTGATGTGGACATTAATGTAAGTGTTGAACATTGTTACGTAGCATCACTTTATCTCACCTTTGACTTTTGTCTCTCTTGTTTAACACTTTAATCATTGGTGTAGTCATGAATTTTTAGTTTGATGCTTGCAGTTATTTATGATTTGAGCCATAATTATTATTATTATTGTTAGTATTAGGACTGAAACATAATAAGATATCTGGATACTGTATGTTGTCATCTTTATTTGATCTCCCATTTAGAGTATCCAAGAATAAAATTACTGATGAAATGAACTGTGGATTTTTCAGCATCTGTCCACTTTTTTTTTTCAGCAAGCATCACAAGATTTGTAGTACTCACGATCAATCCAATAGCCTAGTTAAGCAGATATATATTTAGTTTGAATCCTCCATTTTTAGAGTTTTGTGGGATTTTTCTGGCAGAGGTGCACAAGGTTTGGTTTTTCTGCAGAAAACATTAAACATCTCTAAAATAGTACCTTTCTATATAAAGCAGTTTGTCTGCATCACATAAAAAAACCCAACTTTTCTCAAATGGACTTCTTTGAAACATGTCTCCCACACATCTCCCACCTTGCACTTATCTTGGGATTTGACTTGAGAATGTGAGATCAAACATCTTGTTAAAATTGGTTTTCATTTTTACCCTAATGGGCCTATTTGTGCATAATAACTGAATGACATGCACCATCAATCTTGAACTTGGCAAAACAATGAGAAATTAGCATTTTAATGTTACATAATTTGGAAACCACACCACCACATGGATTTAAAACAAAGAAATGTATGTCAAACCTCACGCACAGACACGCATGAACATGCTCTCTCAAAGACATTTCTACATCCCGTTTCTATAAACACAGTCTTTTAAATGTCTGCTGATGTTTTGTTTGGCATGTTAGGCATGATGTCAGAGTCACTGGTAAAGAACCCTGGGAACTGCAATGAATAAGTAACCCTCAGTAATCTTATGGGTATGTGTACGTACAGTATGTCTAGGCTTGTCCTTTCATTGTCTGTATATTTTTATTTTTATATATTTCGAGACTTAATTACAGGTAGGACTGCAACTGCTGATTGTCTCAGTTATTCGTTTGGTCTGTAAAATGTCAAAAAATAGTGAAAAACTTCAATTTAGAGTTCTATTGGTACAAGTGACAAAAAAAGAATACGAAAAAGTAAAGGTGCATATTTGACAGGCTAAAAGCTTTGTAGTCAATGCTGATGAGTGTTTTTCTGTTGCTCATAAAGTTGAATGAATTTACAGTTAAATGAATTTCAGTTTTAATAAAACTCTTTATTATTTTGTGACCATAACTGCCCTTGGATGGTTCATAGAAAATATTTTGATGGAGATCAAAGACTAAATTACCTTTACTCCTCACCAAATTTAATCTAGTTTCAACCTAAATATCTGTCTAGACATTGAAATCACTAAAACCATATTTAATGTAATTTTTTTAAATGTTGGTATTTTTGAAAAACGGATTCACACTTAACCTGTTTGATTCAGTTAACTTAGACCCTCATGCCATTAAAACTGCTGCACTTACATCCTACTCCTACGTCCAATAAAACAGCAATCCCACAGTATTTAATTGCTGTACAAGATGTCTCCTTGTTGTTTTGTCTCTACCTGTTTGTCATTATTCATAACATGCCATCGCTTTGCAGTCTAATAATGCTTTATTTCTTTGTGAGCTCTTTGTGATACTAAATGAGATAATTATACACATCCGAAACACAAATGTGCTGTATAACCTGTCAGTCAGCTGAATTTGATTTCCCCCATGTGTGCCACAAAAACTGTCCATCAACAAGGTACCTGTCTGTCTGTATCATTGTCATTTTTTTCCCTTGTCCAGTCCAAATTAACCCAACTACAGGGAAGAAGTGGAGCTGAATATTTTTGTCATTTTCTACATCATGGTTATTTGTGCATTTGACCACTCATTGTAGCAATGTTTCTGTCTCCGCAGGGTCATCTTCAACAGCTGACCTTTCTGATGGGTGACCCTGACGCCGCCCAGCAGCACTGCAGCCACCACCCGCCTCACTGTGGTGATGCCGCCCCCAAGTCTCCCCGCTCCACACGCACAAACAACTCCCTGGAGGTGAGGGAAGATGAATGGAAAAGGACAAATAAAAAGTCTGGTCATACAATCTGTGTTATTACACACACACACACAATCAGGAAAATCCATGTAATTTCTCACTATTGTTCCTTTGACTTATGTAAACGGCAAAGTCCTGACATGTCACTGAGGTGTTTTAGGTGAAGCCACAATGTCTTTCGAAGCCCACAGCCCAGACACTTAGACTCCTGCAGTTAATACTTTGACAGCAGAACCAGTTATATACTATGAAGCATGATAAAAGATCATCGGAGGATTTAAAACAAAATACTGCACTGACTCCTGTGGTTTTGATCCAGTCTGGTGAATTTAATAACTGTGTGAGTGTTTGGTTGTTCACCGGTTTAGCCCTGTACTGCGTTTGCTAGTGGTTTTTGAATTTAGAAATTGTCCCCTCTGTTTCCACACAGAATATACTGCTGTCCTCGAATGACCTAGAGGACCTGCTGGGGAATCCCAAGGGCGAGTCATTTTTAAGCTTCAGCAGAACTGTAAGTAGGATATAAAGTTCTGAGAAGGCTGTGCTGAAAACCCCTCGTCCATGTATGTGATAAAAACAAACAACCCCCCCCCCTCACAAAAAAACATACAGTTGCCTGGTTTCACAGCTGCATCCTCGAGTTTGTGAGAGTGTGGGCCACTGACCAGTCGTCATGGTGATTAGATCCAGCTGTGGACAGTACATATACCAACCACTGGTCTGGTTTCACTGGCTTCATTTTTTGCCATCAGTCTCTGTCTGTAAAACCACCAGTCCAGCGTCTGTCATTAATTAGCGCTGCGGTACAGAGCCTCAGGCATCAGAGGCACCAACCAGCCGTCCCACCTCTTGTGCTGACTGGTCCACTTTGCACGTGTGTTTGTGTATATGCAATGTTGTGTGTATGTGTGTGGGTCCTGTGAGACGCCTGTGTTCCTGACCCGTCTGTGTTCTAGTTCATCAGTCCGTCTGCCCTCACTGGCCTTTGTTGTGGCCTGAAAGGGGTTCATCTGGGTGCTGGAGCTTAAAGTTTGTTTTGATTAATTATAGCTTGTATGCATCTTTATTGAACAAAACAATCAAGAAATTTATTGGTGTTGTTATTTTGAATATTAAAAGTATGGGTAAAAAATCTGATGAAACCAAAAACCAATGATGCATTTTAACTTTTATAACACAACCACTGTGTCATTTTTTGGTTTGCTTATTTATTATCAGTAGCTCATCTGTATCCATGTTTCATAATTAGAGTTTCTGAGCTGCATTTTATGGTGATCATCACTGTATTTTCTAGTTAGTTTGTTTCTTTCCTGGTCAACTTTTAGGGGCATGTGAGACACAAAAAAAAAATGTAAAAATCAATTTAAACAAACTGAATATTTTTTAAAAGGATGTCATTTCGTGATAATCGATACAGAGCTGTAACGATTAGTTGATTGATCGAATAGTGAATTGACAGAAAGTTAATTATCAGCAACTACTTTTAATTTGGATAATTGAGTAATGAAAATGAAAAACATTTGGTAGTCCCAGCCTCTTAAATGAAGATTATGATGATGATAAATTATATGCTTTTGATGTACGATTTTGGTTTTGGACTGTTGGTGGGATTTCTCTTAGAGACAAAACAAGTACCCAACTGATGGAGAAAAGTTGTCAGATTAATCAATAATAAAATAATTGTTAGTTGCAGCACTAAACCTGGATGAAACTGAAACAGTGAGCCTAAGGACAGAAACAGGAGCTGCTGGCTCCTGAATCCCTCAGATAGCCAATGGCAAGAGGTGAACATCTTGTACAAGTTCAAATAAATGAACTGAGATCTACCGTAGAAGAGGTGGCAACCAATCACATGTCAAGTTGGTATTTATTTTAAATGTCAACTGCAGCCTTTAATTTTACATCTGACACGAACATCCCTTCACACACAGCCCTAACACTACTATACTTGTGAGCGTAAACAGCAACAACAGTGGAAGCAGCAGTAACCTGCATGTGGATTGATCTGGCCCACGGGCAGCCAAGTTGGGGAGGTGTCAGTTGTTCCTGGCAGACTTTTTGTACTTGAAGATCTTGGCAAATGATACATCTAAGTTCAAGTATAGCTGCCAGACATCCTATGGCAGCATTTCCTAAACTTGTCATGCACCCATTTTATTTGGTTCATTAGGCAGCGTAAAGTGCATAACAATGCTATTAATACTAATTAATTTTAATTAAAATAGAAGAAGAAGGAGAATCTGTTTTAATGAGGAAAATGAAATTAGACGGCTGCACATATACCCATAGGACTGAAGATACATCCAGTAACATACCATTTTTACGCTGGTCTGTTTAGCGCCGATGCTGTGTGTGGGCCACCCTCCCTCTCTCTCTTCTCGTGAAACTGGACATAAAAATGTGTTAGTGCTCTATGGCTGATGTAATGTGTGAAAAATGAAAATACAAGAAAGAGGTCAGAAACATTGGGTTCACCAAAGCCATGCAAAATACAGAGGAGTGTGTGTTTTATGTGAGGAGGTGCTCAGTAATGAGAGCTTTAAAATAAAATTGGACGGACATAGCTGCAGTCAAAAAATATCTTACAAACTGTAGTGAACTTGTTTAAATAATATTAGGGTTGTATGTTACATATTGTCCTTCTTTTGCTTCTCTCTTCTCTCAACTACAGCCATCTTTCTTGTGTAAAACTTCAGTGGAATGGGCAACCAACCACAGTCTGTGTTTACGTTCTCTTTGAGCACATATGTTGATCGACGTGAATGCGAAGTCATACATTTAATTGTAATACAGTGTCTGCCCAGCCTGTTAAAGTCAGCATAATTTTGTTTTCATTGTTCCCACTTTTCTGTCAAACTTCCTCACTCTACATAACCACTATTCCTTTGTAGACTGTTGGTTTCCTCTTGAGATTAATCCCTCAGTATTCAATCATATTTTACCATAAAATGCTGTTTACAAAGAAAATATATCACATTAAGGAAGTAATAATAACATTTCAACATTTAAAACTTGGGTTGATGCTGATGAAGATTTGAAACTGATCAGTATATCTTAATCCAAAATGAGCTGTGTGGTATATTCAAAAAGCCGTTTTGTTATGACTACACACACTGTAGTTTAATCTCTCCGACCAAACAAAATAGAGTTCCTGAAATACATACGATGTTTACACTGGCACTTGGAGAATAACTGGGATCTGCACATGTTTGAAATGGAAAAAAAGCAAAGGCTGTGTGCTTGGCAACGAAGGAGAAGCAAAGCTGGTTTGAATTTACATTTTCATGTCTATGCAAAGTCTACAAAAATCAGCAAAGATCTGGTTCTCTTTACAGAATACAGTAGTGTACAGCCAGGAGTAAAACTCAGCAGACCATACCATGCCGTGCCAGCCTCATCAGGCACAGAGTTTCTGGATCTGGATCAAGATGGCATTGGGATGCCTTCATGATGATGCAGATGACAGTAATTTCTCCTGCTGTTTTGTGTTCCTGAGAATGTTTGCAGGAACAAGCTGCACCAGATATGTCTTAATAGTCACTGAAATGCATTCAGCAGGCTGCATCTCTTTCCCATTATCTGTCTCTCTCTGTTCATCTGTTTCTGTTTTTTATTGTGTCTGAATGTGTCTTCTCTGACTCTGTGTCTGTCTGTCTCCTTACATGTCCATGTCTCTGTGTCTTTGTCTCTGTCTCTTCAACTGTTTGTCTCACTTTCCATCTGTCTTCCTCTATGCTCTCTGGCAGTGTCTGAAAATCATCTAATCAGTCAATCAACCTGCTTACTTGCAGGACACCTAAAGATATAATTTTGCAGCTTTGGAGTTGATAATCGGCAAGTGTTGTTACTGCCTCCTCTGTTTACTTTATACCTGTCTTTATGCTAAGCTAAGCTAACAAGCTGCTTGCTCCAGCATTCAAAGAGAATTACCATGTCTTTTTGGCAACTTAAGATGGACATTTTCTGAAATTCTGTAGACTAAACGATTACCTCTAAAAAATAGTCAACAGATTAATGGTTGAACTAATTGTTAATTGCAGCTTATATAGGAAGTAGTGAATGAGGGAGTGATTTAGGACACTTTCCCTGCAGCCTGTTTTTCATTAAATCCACACAGACCAGACCTGTGGAGGTACTGCCGTCCTGTCTCTGGCTCTCCTCAGAATCTGCACATCGAAAAAAAAAAAAAAAACACATCACTACATTAACAGGATCTATTTTTCTTTCGCTAAGGTCTGCTGCCGTCGTCTTTGAAGCGTAACATTTTCTGACTGTGGGGCCACATTGTTGGGGTTTCCTGACTTTGATGCATGTCCTGTCTGGGGCCACCGGCTCCCTTGACAGGTGCTCTCTTTAGAGACATGGCACTCGCCCAGTTAATCTACAGCTCCTCCAATGTGCACTAAGATGTTAAACACTCCTGGAGGTCAGGGACCTTAGCTAAACACGTAATTACAAAGTCAGAGGTATGAACTCCAACATGTTGATGGCTTTGAACCCTCAGAATCATCATGATTTTATATTAGTAAGTAAAATACACAAATTAAGTAGTTATTCTTCTATCTTAAGAGATTTATTAATGTGGCACACCCACATTTTCATCTTTATCTTGAATATTTTTATTGAAACAAATGTCTTTTAATCTACTATGTGTTGCTCAATGAGGTAACACAATGGTGATTGATCCTGGTATATTTGAACTATTCTAAATTGGGTGTTTGTGGTGACTTTCCCAGCAAAAAAAATTCTGTATTAAGTTACTGCTAATTCAAACCGAACATTTCCTACTGCTGCAGCTTCACATGAAAAGCATTTAACTGGCAAAACACCAGCCTCTACAAAACAAGAAAATGGTCATTTTCTGCATTTTTTAACAGTGGATCTGTTTGAAATATTGCAGAGACTAATGGAACAAGAAGGAGCAGCTATAGTAAGCTACGTTTGTGTCAAAGAGAGGGCGTGATGGAGCATGACAGAACTTGTGTTTGATTATTATTTCTATGTTGAATGTCACCATCAGAGTGAATCCAGTTTGTCTGAGGGCTTTCAGTTTTATAAACAGTTAAAACATCGTTTACACTTGATCCTTAAAGCTGCATCTGTCAAAGAGCGAGAGGGGCAGACACGTGCACGCTTGTGGTTGTAATGTTCCCTGTTCCATATCCTATCACAAGTTTCCACTGAGGTCTCCAGAGAGGTCTCTTTTATAAAACTTGTCAAACAATGGCTTTTACTGGCAAGCTGAGGCAAAAAGAAAAAGGTTGAAATTAAATCTCCATTCACACACTTTTGACACTTCTGTACGATTCTGTCAATCAACCAGGGCCAATGTAGTATTTTATTTTCTTTAAACTTTTTTCTTAGACTTAAATCTGTAAAGAGTTACTTAGTAAATAACCAAACAAAAAGTTTAATTGTTAGTAAAGGTTGAATATTATTTAACCTTTTTTAAAACTGCTAATTATCAAATCACAGCTCTAAAGTTTTGTGTAAATAATGACAACTGAAAGTTTTTCCTCATACCAAACATTCGACATTCCTGATGTTCACCTTAAACCTGCATTAATTGTTGTCTCTTTAACACATTAAGCAAACACAGTGCAATTAAAGCTTCATTTGGAGTTGCGTTCCCACCAGGCATATGTCCATTAGCTGCAAGTCCACTATTCTAGTTCTGATTTGGTCCTCCAACTTCTGTCTGGTAGGCTGCTAAATGCTCCACTATGTTGATGAGCTAGTTATGGTGGGATTGTCAGGGCTTATTTGCTGAAAACAGCTGTCTGCTGCTGTTGGAAGACCATGCTGCTCACAGCCGAGGAGCAGAAGACAAAAACAAAAATACTCTTTGTAATGTTGATACAAAGATACTGATTAGAGCAGCTTTAGGGATGTCTTTTAGTTAAGTTGTACTAACATAACACAATTAAGTCTCTGACTTATATTCTCGGTGGTGTAGTTGCATTGTGGATACTGTACTGTTTTTATATATATACCTTTTTTTTACCTAGTCTGATGTTATAGGAATGGAATGGTGAGCAATTTAGGGCAGAAAAACTAGACATGATATCTTATCACCATATAATATTTTTATGGCTATTGCGTTTCCTATTTGTGTCCACCTGATAAACGTAGGTCGGCCTTTCATTCATCCTTTGTTCATTCCTCTCATTTGTTTTTGTTATGTTTTCGCACCAACTAGTCACTAGTTGTATCTGTCTACCACTTACTGCTGGGGAAGTAGTGTTCAGTGGGTTTCTCAGAGTTTTTCTCCATGAAAACTGCTGCCTGCTGCTGAAACAACACTGAGTTTGTTTGGGTTCACTTTATATGTTGTCATTCGATGTTAATGGGGTTTAGATGAGGTTAGTAGTTTTCTTTAGGACTGCTTGTAGCCATTATCTGTCTCTCCTCTGACTTTTTTTTTTTTTTATGTCCATCTGTGAGGCTTTTATTTTTCCCTTTCACTTGTTTTCTGGCCACGCTGCTTACTTGGCCAGAGGCAGCAGCTGACTCAAGATGTGGTCAGAGGTCAGGGGCCACGTCAGAGTCTTCCAGCTGGGTCATAGAGACAATCAGATGGAAAGGTTAGCCCACATTCACCTCACGTTCAAAAAGTTAGGGGGACATGAGCTGCTTCTGCAACACTATGTTACAGATTTAAATGCTTAACTCTGGATATTGTATCATCTGCTTGTCAGAGGAGCTGAACCTGTGTAAACTGTGTCAAAACTAAAATCAGTCATCTCTAAGCTGCATTCCTGTCATGTTCATATTGTTGGCCAAAAACAACATGTTCTCCCTGCAGCAAAGACTCCTTCATTAATGTCAATACTGATGGAGAGCAATGCCGTTCAACACAGACATATTTGCCAGGTTTCTTAGCAACAAAGAGATGAAAACAGGTAGATGTGCTGAAAGATCTTACAAAGACCTTACGTCTTTCAGACTCAAGATATCTCCAAATATTTGTTATAGTCAGGTAACTCATCTACTGCTGGGCCTTACTGGTGATTCTTGACTAAGTCAGGTCTTCAGTTTTTATTTGTGATTTGGTGCAGTGTTCTGCCAGCATGTAAAATGTGAAACCTGCTAGGGTTTGGCTTCAAGATGATGGATCTGGTGAAAGGATAGTTACAGTTTTCTCCCACAATACAGTTTACTGCACAGCTCTGTGATTAGTGTGTGTCATGCTTTATGATCATATCACAGACAGAGAAAAGTAAATCATTTAAGTAGCATTGATGATATTGTGATATAATGTAATGTTCCCTTAATTATAGTGCTGAAAGATAGCACGTTACTGTGTGGTACTGTAAGAGAAATGCAGTCAAACTCCCAGTTTACACCCAGCATTCAGTTCTGTTTCATGTGTACATCAGAAATAATTATAAGAGGGCACACAGTGCTTCAGAACATACGTTTTCAAAGTCTGATGCTGGAAAAGAAAACTTTATTGATTTTTAGGCATGTTCCAAAGTTTTAATGAGCTTCTTTTTTTCTTTATTAATTCCAAGCAGATTTATGGATGTCTCTCCCTCTCTGCGCACAGTTTGGAAACCTTTGCTTTAGAGAAGACAAAGAAATAAATCATCACAGATGCATATAAATAATATAAATGAATATGTAGTTTACAGGGATAAAATATATATTTAGAGAAGAAAAATTGCACCACATGAGCCATTACATTGTAGCCTTCATATTTGTTCAGCTCTGTAAGGACGTAAAGGTACAGTGTGTAGAATTTAGTTGCATTTAGTGGTCTAATCACTGCATTGTAATCTCCTCACATCACCCTCACCTTCCTAATGTAAAGGAGAAACAACACTTTAAGGACCCTGTTTAGAGTCAGTATTTAGTTTGTCTGTTCTGGACTACTGTATAAATAAGGTGTTTCAAGATGGCGGCCTCCATGAAAGGGGACCCTCTCCCACTGTAGATATAAAAGAATATTTTTTAAGTAACAAACATAAAAAGATTCTTATTTTCAGGTGATTATACAAGCATCAAAACATAGTTATGAATATTATATTCCATGTTTGCCTTATTCTGAAAATAGAGGCCCCAAATCTTACACACTGTACCTTTAAGTGAGTTATTCTAAAAAAATCAAGACAATCAGTTAGCTGTATCATGAAACACTTTGAGGTCTGTTCAAGCATGGAGCTCTTTAACCAAACAGTTGGCATTGCAGTAGGATGATACACTGGTACACAAACAAAGAAGGGAAACAGCAGGATACAGTGCGCTTGTTTCCCCAAGACAATATAATGAGGAAAAGACTATTATTAAAACATTCCCCGCAGTCCATCTGGTGGGATGGATTCTGGAGCGAACACCAAGTTTTTCTTGGGTCTTTGAGTTGCATGATGCATCAAAGACTCAACAAAACTAAATTGCGCACAACACTTTGAGCACACCATTTGTTAAATTAAAACACAAGGAAGAGGAAACTTGCTTAATGTTTGCTGTAAATGCCAAAAGAGCATCTGAATGCCATGCCTTTTAATTTAAAATCAACAGGACGTCGCTGCACACTATCAAGCTTTTCTTTTATGTGCATTACCATAGATTGAGCACGTATCATCTTCTTGGTGTGGTTCATAACTGTTTCCAATATAAAATAAAATAATTACAGACAAGCCAGGAGGCCCTTAAATCACAAGAGGAAGTGGGCTGTTGAAAGATGGGATGCTCGGATAAAAGAGAAGGAGGAGGGAATGAAGGATTCAGAAAGAAGAACATGGAAACAGAGTTCTTACCCTTGTTGTATCTTTCTTTTTGTCCCTAAGAGGCATGGAACAATTTTCTCAATGTGAGAAGCCCCAACACGCTCAAACTAATAATTTTACCTGTCCCAAACTGTAATTTAGTATGGGGTATCTATGCTGTGAAGATAAATCAGCTGTAGTTAAATGCTAGGTGATGGAACATTGTCACAAGAGTGCTACATCAGCAACTTTCAATCACTCTCCTTTCTGTTTCTTCCCACTGCTGACCCTCTCCATGAGGACAGAAATTCATGCACTACAGGTCCTGGTCTTAAATCGAACAAGGATTACGTTTTCAGCGTAGACAGCAGAGTTTTCTGGAAGCCATTATGTGGCGTGGAGCATGAAGATGTGCTGGGAAGTTGTTTAGAATTAAAAAGAGATCACTGATTTCCCCCCGCATATCTGCCCTGCAGTTTAGGAGCGCCCACAGAGGTCCTGTTCACCCCCAATCAACCTCCCTCTGCTCTCGTTTATTTTTATTGCTATTTATGCTAGACCACCTCTCCTTTTGTTCCTAACAGACATGAAGTAATGCTTCCGGAGACAGACTTTCACGCAGAGGAGGTCTCCTCTCTGCGTCAGCTGTGTCGTGTAAATCAAGCCAACCTCAGACAATCCTCTGTGAATATTTACCCTCAAATGTTCCCTCAACTGTGGTTGTTTCACTGAATCTGGGCACTGTGGCTTCCCCCTCCTCTTATTCCCCTCCAGAGATTCTTTTCTCTCTTAGGTCTAGTTCGGTGCAGGCTCCCTCCGACCACAATCCAGCCATGTGTGAAAGCAGTGGGTATTTCCTCACATCTTCCCTGTTTTCCGTCGTTCTGCTTCCCTTCGTTGGAAGAAGCAGTTATTCACTCTAGCAAATTTTTAGTTGCCCATGATGTTGTGGTTAGTGTGTTGTGCCAGTAGCTTGCTGCGCTCAGATGTTCACTCTCAGCCTCAATCTAGTTGGGTTAGCTGAGTGCTGGCAAACCGTTTGGATGTTGAAGATTTTTTATAACATCAGATACATTCTCTGACTTTTTGTGGGTGAAAGTGAAATCATTTATTTATTGTCTTTGGCTTGTTTTAAAATGTATTTGTCCCAGATTTGACTACATTACAGTTGTCTCTGTATGTTTCCCTTGTCTTAAATATCTTAAATGTTCTCTTTCTCAGTGCTGACAGAGGCCAGCCTAAGGGCTAATGGGCTGGGCTACATATACCAGATTAGATGTATTATTTATACAAGATGTACTATGGTTGGTACAAGTGGAAGGGTGTGTACCCAGTAGGTGTGTGGGTGTGTCTCCTGGGAGCTGGATCAGCCTCCTGTGCAGAGGTCTGCCTGTGGGTACAATGCAAACAGAGCTGAAGTGCAGACAGACCTGCAGTGTCTCCTGCAGTCATGCTCTACCATGTTGGATGGTACTTGCTGCTGGGATGCCTTCTGTTGGATTTAGATGGATTGCACATGCAAGGCCAAAGACAACGGAAAGGAAAGGTACTGCCTGGTGTAGCCCTGTACAGATTTCCCCTTTTCTATTGTTCTGCACTGACTTAAAGTAGTGTGTGTAATGCTCTGCAGACCTTTGTGTTACACAATGTGGTAGTGCTTTTAATGATTTTACTAAAATGAGGATGTTTATCTTTTTTTCAGAACGGATATTTGTGTGATTAACAGACTTGCAATTTGCTGCTCTTGAATATTTTACTTTGATGTTTGCACCTGTTGTGTTTCATAGCTTTTAATCAAGCTGAACAATGTACTGCAGGCGATGTCATGGCCAAGGATGTCAAAACTATTGTGTGTACTGTTAATCCTTAAAAATAACTATATCAAGTATTATTTTGTTTGGCATTTACGTAGCAATCTGTGTTCTGTTTCTGATTTTAAGTTTTTCCAGCCATGAATGATAAATCAATCAGTTAAGAACCTTCTCCAAAAAAACATTTAAAAACATTTGAAGGCTGATCTGAAAACAGGACATCACAGGACATTGATTATGGTACTTTGCCTTGTTACAAATAATATCTACATGCATAATAAATGTGCAGCACTTGCAATTGCAATTTATAGTGACCTAACTATTAGCCATTGAAAATGCCTAGCTCACTAGCAGTTAGTGGTATAGTGACATCTGGTTCTTAAAGAAAGATATAATACATATGTACATTTAGTGTAGAAAGACACTCTACTGTATGGTTTTGGTGTTCAAAAACAGTAATACAGATACAAATCTCTGTATGGAGGCTCTCCAACAGCCCATTTCAACCTTCACCCCTAATCAGATGTTATCCATTCATTGTTTTGTGGCTATCTAGTGTGAAGATAACACCTCACGTGAAAGGTAGTTAGAGTTTGCTGAGCAGTTTTGGTATGTAAAAATGTCTTGGTCTTTTATCCCTCCAACATGCTTCATGATCTTATATCACAGGACCACCACTGGCGATTTGGACACTTTGATCCCAAACAACAGTGGCATTTCTAACATGGGTGGTCCTGCTGGGAATATAATCCCCAATAATGATGATGTTAATACTGCACTCAACCTGCTCAGTTACTGAACAACAATAGAAAGTCACACGCTCACTTGTGCGCATACACACACACACACACACACACGCACGCACGCACGCACGCACGCACGCACGCACGCACGCACACACACACACACACACACACACACACACACACACACACTGTTTGTCTCCTCACTGTGGCAGCCGAGTGTTGCTGGTTTCCTTGTATTTGTTTCAAGATCCATGGCAGCCTTGTTCATTTTTCATTATTATTATTATATTACTAAACATAGACAATGGTTTGGTTTTCTTCACATTCTTCAGTTTTTTATTATATTCTGCCAGCTGCAGTGTTTCCATCTGTATTTCTGAAACATCAGACTACTGTCATCATGCTTTTTTCCAGGCCAAATTGCCTTCTGCTGCTTGCAAGACCCAGCCAGTCTGAGAGCGTCTGCATACCTGTGTCTTGGTTAGATTTACGGACCTTGCCATTTGATTAGCCCTTTGTAGAACCAAGTGTTCATTGTCTGTGTGTGAGCATGTGTGAGTTGATGATAGCAGTCTAGCCTGCAGCGCTTGTGTCAGGCTGTGAGGCCTCCATAGATTTCTCATTGCTCATAACAGAAGATCTGTCAGCTACACATGCAGACTCCTGAGGAGACTTGTGCTGACGGAAGGACACAGCCGTTTGTTATAACCATTAATTGAGTCCAGGTGTGCCCGTCAACATCTGCCCTAATTCTGATTTACTGTGTTTTCCCACAAATATCTGCTAAAAGTTGCAGAAAAGTTGAGTCATGATTTCATGTTCTCTCAGCATTGGTAGACAATGCTTATACATACTTTTTCAACTGATGTTTTTTTGTACTGTAAGTTATTATCAGCAGGTGATAAAGATCAATGGCATTAAAATAGCATTTTAAAATATATTTCATGAATTGCTGTCAAAAGTGACCAGTGCTTTTCAAAAGGGGAGTTTGTGAAATTATCTGAACATTGTCCCAACAACATCATGCACCAGGCTTTTCAAATCACTTCCAACTTCATTACCATGCAACTAACTGAGACAAAAATAAAACATGTCATGTGACAGCATAATGGATTAGAGAGTTTCAAGCCTCTGCAAGTTAGACCAGCGGCTGTCATGAAAGCTGGAAAAGCTCATTTAAAAAACAATGCAGAAACAGTGGTATGGCTTTAATACTTCTAGTGCATTAGCATTAAATTCAGTGTGATATTTTCAATTATATTGTCCAAAAACATGCACTTACTGTAATAGGTTAATTGGCTCTAATCATTAATCGTTTAGTCTGTAAAATGTCAGAAAATGGTGAAAAATTGCTATTTCCATGAGTTTTGCACCATTGATTGTCAAATTGCGTCCTCACTCCTGAGAAGACTTTCCACAAGATTTTCAAATTTGGCTGTAGGGATTTTCTTCCATTAGAGCAACACTGATATTGGGCGATAAAGCCTGGCTATTATTCCAGTTCATTCCAAATGTGTTGGACGGGGTTGAGGTCAGGGCTTTATTCATGTCATTCAGGTAGTCCACGTCAAATTAGGAAAAAACATTTCTTTACTGACCTCTTGAAACAAGAAAGAGTGAGATTTCCCTTCGCTGGAACTAAGGGAGTCAAACCATTAAAAGCAGCCTCAGACCAAAAATCAGCTACAGTATTTGGACAGGGTGTCTGTATCATTTTGGCCATATAGTGTATTTAACATATATATGACAAGGGCAGTTTTACATTATACATGACAATATAAATTGGGTCTCAGGGGCCTGAGGGTTTGAAAACTGATAAAGCAGATGAGCAGCATGACTATGAAAGATAATGAGTTATCGTGACAAGAGCATTAAGGAATCATTATGGGAGCTAAAATTGTGTCTGTATATTAGCCTGCAGCCATGCATACTGACACAAGCTTAACCACTTGATACCCTGACTACCATTAGTTCGCCTATAGATCAGGGTGGGCCAACCTTCTCACATTGTGTCTCCACTCAAGCAGTGTTGTTAGGATACAAAGACATGAACAAACACATTAAATAGGCACAGTGTTCTTGCTTGCTTCAACCTGCTACCACAGAGCCAATAAAAAGACAGTGAGTGTTAACATTGTCTTGGCACGTGATACAAGGGTTTAAATGGTTACTTACTGAGATTATTAGAGGTTTGTTTGACAACATAACTACCCAGATGCATGCAATGCAGCATCCACTCTCCATCTTTAATATTGTTGAAACTGTCACAGAAATTGAATGCTTAATTTAAAGGCTGATGAAAGCTCATGGAGTTGTCCCTACTTTCCATATATATATATATATATTCTGTTGAACCTGTTATTTACATTAAGTCAGAGGTGTGTAATGTATAATGCTAAGATGATGATAAGGATTACTGCAGTTAACACACGATATGTAGAGTAGATCAGTTTAGATCAAAAGCTGTGTCAGCGATCCCACAGTAAAGAATCATTGAATAATTTTTGTCCTTTCTCTACCTGTTAGTAATTATTCATAACTTGCAGCCAATTTGCAGTCTAATAATACTGACAATGCTTATAATCATTTATTTCTTTGTGACACAAAGAATATAAATACATACATCAGAATCACTGAAGTGCTGCATAACCTTCTGTCATTCACCTGAATTCAAATTCGATTCGATTATAACTTAATGTTTACTACTCTTGGTGCATTTTTAAAAAGTCAGCGTGAACAGGAACTGCACAAGAGTTAAAATACAACAGTGTATAATGTTTCCCTTGGTCCAGACCAAATGAACCAAACTACAGGTGTGAATATACCCTAAGATACATTTACTGACATCATCAGGGTTATCATAAGGCTGTGGCTCAGTACAAAGTGTGGGCTGTTCATTAGTTGCGCGGTTGGTGGCATCACCCTTGGCTTCTTCTGTCCACTTGCGCAAGACACTTAACTCTAAATTCCTCCCAATGGGCAGGCATTTTATCTGCTAATGTAGAAAAGAACTATATAAGTGCAGTCCATTTACTATTTTCCTGCACTTCAGAAAGCGCCCCCCAGACCCACTGAAGACATTATATAACTAGTTTCATAACCTGCATAGTGCGGTAAGTTCACTTTTCCATTTTTATAGACAAGAGACACAAGTACTTTAAATACATGGATTACAGCACACAGAGTGAATCAGCAGATTTCCTTAAAATATAGAAAATAGGATATTTCATGGAGTATGTATTTCTTTGAAGAGTATTTGACAGCTATCGGCTCCTAACTGACTGGCCAATGTGTCATAGTACTCCATCTAAGTATGCCCTGGGCTGGCGCTCATAGGGATATCTCACAGACCGGTGGGGAGATAAGCTGAGGGGACGGTGTTGACCAGAGCAGATCTAGTGTCAGCTTATCGACCAGGGCTGGCTGCCTGACTGCAGCCCGGGATAAGAGAGGGAGAAAGGGCCTTTGTTTTCAGTTGGGGCACCGTGTTTGGTCTCTTGCCTATCTCAGCCCTTCACTGGCCCTCGTCATACCTAGCCAACCTTCCACCAAGGGCTGGGTTTCACTGAAGATACAGTATTAAGGGTGACTATTGTTCTAATATTTCAGATTTGCTGAATGAAATCCAGGTTCAACAGATAATTCCCAGGTAACGTTTGGGCGTATCATTTTTTCTGATAATGCAATCAGAACATGCTCAATTGAATTTTGGCCTAACAGATGCCTGTAACCAAGTAGGAAACCCTAACCCCCCATCTGTAATAATTGTACTAATTCAAAAAATGTGTATGGTACAACTTAATTCTTCATGTTTGATACCCACTCCGTATCTCCAGTTCTGTCCCAATGGCAACTTTTGTTCAGTTCTCATATTTATGAGAGCTGAGCTGAGCCTACTGCCTTCTGTCCAAAGCAGGGGTTGCCACAGATAGTTGCTTAATGATGATAAAAATGATATTAAAAGAATTTATTCAGCAGAGATATCAAAACATTTCTCACCTCATAATTATACCAGCGTACACACCTCAGTTTACACAGAAGTCATGATCAGTCTGCAGACCTGAACCCCCATTTAACCCCTATATATTAAGTATCTCTCTCTTTTCATCTCTGCTGCTTTCTCTTTCCACTAAGAGCTGACACACATGCTGACTCCTCTATCAGAATGCTCACAATGAGATTTAACTAACTAAACTAAAGCTACTTTAGCAATGCAGTAAATATGCTAATGGTTTATCAATTACTGACTAATACTAACTAATGTTATGACTACACAGACGTTGAATAGCATGCATCTGACCATATTACACTTGTAGAAGATTATAAAAGGTACAACTCTATTGTGCTCTGAGACAAAATCTGCCCGCACACACTCCAGTTCCCTTCTCCACCTCCTCCTCCTCCTGTCCTGCTCTCCATATGCCTTCCAGCTCCACTTTAGTGCTCTCCATTTCAGCCCATTAGGGTCATCAAACAAAATTTACAGCCCTTTGGTCGCTTCCCCTGAAAGGCCTCTCTCACTGTGCCACTGATCCCCGAGGCCCAACATTCTGATGTGTTTTGTTGTGCAAGTGTGTGTTTGCGTGAGTGTGTATGTAATGCAATACGATAAGCAAGGGAAAATGCCCGGGTCATGCTGTTTTGCATGTTGCTTTTGGAGTGTTTTTCTAAGTTGTCACCTCTGGATACCACATAGCTTTAAACTGCTGTGTTTATTTTAAAGGATTTCTCTTAAGTGCCTGAGACTTAATACTCCACATATTGACAGCTGATGATCTTAGCCAAAATTTAGAGTAAGAACAATTATAGAATAGTTTTATTATAAGTCAGGTTTATTCCTATGACAGATATATCTTTTACCTGAGGGAATACATGCTATTGAGGGGTCAAGATAGAGGAGCCTGGGATAGAAAACGTGACATAATTTAAAAATATGGATATTGGTACCTGACCTACAATAATAAAGGTCAAAGATCCACTAGAGACTCTGGGCAGTGTGGAAAGTTCAATAAACATATTTACAGTGGTTTTGGCTCCAACTCCAATGAACGCAGTGAGAACCACGGAAATGTTAATTAGAGACATTCAAGTGTTTTGGCAAGAAATGAAACAAATCAGTAGGGATGTGCAGTTTTTTTTTATGGCAGATGGGTCAAGAGTAACTGTCTTGTAAAGATGAGAAATTGATCGACTTGAAGGCAGACGAAATAATGCCAGATGTCAGTGAGGAGTTGATCACAGTTTTCAAGAGGAGTAGAAGATCTGAAGCAGTGTTTTTTTTTCAGAGGGTTGTTGGAGACAAGTTTAGGTGGAGGTAGAAAGAGCATCATTACAACATCAATTAATGTCATACTCTGACATTAAAAAGGGATTTAACAGTTTTTGTGCAGGGATGAGACAGTGCTGTTTATTATTTCATAAATATGAGTCGTGATTTGATATACTATGCCTTATAGATTCCTTCTTCTATCATGAAAATCTCTATTGATTATTTGTGCTTTGCTCATCTTCATGCACAAGGTCTATACTCTTAATACAGTGCTGTTCATTTATCATTGGTTTGTCTGAGTATAGTGATTCTTAGGAAATTACAATCTGGAATAAGTTGACATTTATGTAAGTAATCTTTATTGTCCCCCAGACAGACTCTCCCACACAAAATAATGTACCAAATCTAGTTATTGACATCAAAACATGACACAAACACGAAAACCACTGAAATAAATCAGTGAAATATCTGACAGGCTGTTCTCGAATGAGCCCCAGCTCTTTTTTTGTTTCTCAACAGAATATGTTTCTACGACGGGGGAGTTCTCGAGGGGACGGGACAGTGCCTTCAGGATCCAATCGATCCAAAGGTTCAGTGGGTCGCGGCGATGTCTTTGTCGTGGACGAGAACACTGACCTGTTGGATCCAATCTTCCAAAATGGTGGACAAGTCAACCCTCAGTGGAAGCCCTCCAGAAATGGATTTAAGGGAAACCAGAAGGGGAAGCCTGAACTTTCATCGAAACTACTGGACGAGAACATTACCACAGATAAAAAGACTGACTCCGGTGGGAGGACTTCATCTCTGTTCCCTGGAAAACCGTCAGATAACATCATTGACCTGGACATCGGAAGTACCACCAAGAAACCCTCAGTGGGATTTCCTGTACTTCCGAAGATCCCATCAGATCCCACAACATCCACAGACTCCAACAAATTAAGGGGGGAGATGGATGGAAGTTTTAGGTCTGTCACAGCTACACCTCATGTCATCATCTCTGGTGCATCTGCAAAGGCAATAGTTGAGGAGGGGAGACACATCACCACTGATCATAGCACAAAGTGCGATGGTAAACAACCACACAAGGAGCGCCCTGGCATGGTGACCATTGTATCCAGAGACAGAGACCTGGTCCTGGGCTCAGATGGCAAAACGTACCAGCTCCAGAGAGGGCCACCAGGCCGAATGGGTCCACCAGGGCAGGAAGTGAGTGATCTTATGGTTTCCTTGTTGCTCTAATACCTCTGTTTTGATGCTAATGTATGTATCAGTGTAAGTGTAATCAGTGTCCTTTTTCCAAATGATAGCAAAGTATGGAAGAAGTCCTCTTGATGCAAACCACTCAATGAAAAACTATTGTTTTGGTATCATTGCAGTCTTTTGGATATTAATTTTTACAGCCAAGACTTCTTTTCCACTCATTTAACAGTATATTTGACGTATCATATCAGAGCTTTCTGTCGTCAGATGACATAAAAAAAAATTTAGGACAAGCGTTGTGAATGAAGAAAGTGTGATGTCTGTTTATGCTTTACAGCTTACAAGTGCTGTTCTCCGTCAGCTGCCATCTGAATCTGATCAAGGAAGGTTAACACTGCTCAAACATATGTTGATCCATGTATCTTTGATGCTGCAAGAGTCCCAATCATTTGCCATAGCATTACTCAATGTGACAATCTTAACTTCTGGCTGCCAAGTTATCTGATTGGTGCCAAGGAGTAAAATCATTTCATAATATCCAATCGGAAGGTTTACCTGGTGTAAGAGGTGGTGAGGTCATCAAAGGGACTGCGGGGCAGACAGAACCAGAACCAGACTGCACATCTGGTCACGTCTGGGCCGGTCTCTGGAGTCACGCTGCCATAAAATCCACAGGATCACTCATCACGATTACTGTGATTAAAGACGGCTGTAGGGAGCATAAAGGAAGACGTCCTGTTGGCTTAGAATAGTGTCCTCCTCTCTACTCGTGCTGGATTTCAGGTCATGCTTTCTTAGATTTTTGTAGTTTTTAACAATTAACAAAACAAGTAAAAACAAACAAAATGACTGTGAAAGAAACTCTATTAAAGGTTTCTGCACTTTGAAATTCTCCTGCCTTTCCTCTGCCTATGCAAGTCAGTCTCTCAAATATTATACAAGATGTTATGTTACACATATTTCTGCCTATTGAGGCTCCCTCACTCACTCCAAAAGATAAATTCTCAGATATAGTCTGAAACACTTTCCAGGATTTTTAAAAGTGGATGGTCCCATTAACAGCGGTAAAGAATACTCTTTCCTTTTATACGTTTAACAAGTGTCCGCAGCATCATTTAACCAACCACTCAGTTTGACTGCGGTAATATAAGTTCTTGATTCTCGTATTAGTTTTTGGGCTTTTTAGTGTGTCTGATACATCCGATCAAATGCAAGAAATTACAGTTCATATATAGGTCCTTTATTTTCTGCACACCTTCATCTGCCTAGATTTTAAAACCACCATCTGCTCTTCCAGACCTGAAGTATGTATTGACCCATATGGGGAAGAAGCCAGATGTACCAGATGTCAATAGTATTTTTTAAGAAAAGAGTATAGATACAGCTTAAATGGGAGGTTTTAACACCAATGCAACTCAGTATTCAACCAGGCAGGAAGAGCCTATGTTGGGAAATAAAACATTTAAGATTGTGACTGAGCAGACCAACTATTTCAGATTAGCCCCCTCCTTTTATTATGCAGGTATAGCAGCCTAAGCCTCAGTCAAGATTACTATTAAGTTAATCAAAAAATGATCAAATTATCTATACTATACTATAATATACTTATAGTATTTAACTAGGGGTGTAACGATACACAAAAATTAGGGATGCACAATATATCAGCATTAATATCGGTATCAGCCGATGTTCGTCATTTTTTCACATATCGGCATTGGTCCGATGAGTAAAACTGGGCCGATATTAACAACCGATGTTTACATCCGTCTAGTTGCTTTTTGTGTATGTGTGTTGGGAGAGGGAGGGGGAAGGGGATTTGGCCATGTGGTATTTGTTTGGGCACGTGACAGTGCGCAGTTCACGGTGTCGAAAGAAGATACTCGAAAAGCAGTACGCAACACTTGCAAAGTCGAGGTCATGCGAGGAGGATGCCGCGTTAAGTCATTCAAATTTCCATCCACAAATTTGATATGTCATTTGAAAAACCGTCACCCAGAAGTACACAAACAATGGCAGGAAGCTAACGCTACTGCTAACGTTAGCCAGCAGGCAAAAACGAAAGCAGCAGCAGCCACGGTTGGGAGCCCAATACAGCAAGTACTCGACCAAACCAAGAAATTTGCCAAGGACAGTGCAAAAGCCAGGTCAATAACGAACAACATAAAAAGTAACACTGTTGGTTACTTGTGTTTTATGGTAGCCCTGTAACCCTGTTATTTGGAAGTAAAACACGTTTTGAAAATAAAGGAAGACATTCAAAAATTCAGTTTGCATGATTTTCAGTCTGTACAAAATTTTATCATCTCAGAAACTTTATTTTTTAACATATATCGATATCGGTAAATATCGGTTATCGGACATAACAGCCATATTAATATCGGATATCGGTATCGGCCAAAACTTTCATATCAGTGCATCCCTAACAAAAATCACGGTTTGATACGTACCTTGGTTTTGAGGTCTCGGTTCGGTTCAGTTTCGGTACAGTATGGGAACAAAATGCAAAACCTAAATTTGCTTGTTGTTTATTTGCGTGTTTATTATTTGTAAACCAACAATTTATTGTAACATTATACAAAATATGAAAATAAATTAAAAATAGAGCACTATTGCAAAGTGCTGCCTGGTAATAAGTTAAATAAAATATTCTCAAATAAACAAAATATATATAAAATAAGCTTTCCAATAAATATATTGTAATATATTCACACTCGGGTGGTGCCCTTTCAGGTGAGTTAGCATGTTTGTCGTGTTGCCGGAAACGTACCCGATCTCAGCTGAACAGTAGAGGCAGGGGAGGGTCTTGAAGCTCTGGTTTATCGCTAGCGGTAGCCATGGCGCACACGGGCTGCACGTGTAGTTGCCGGCGGAAAATAAACACACGGAACTTCCGTTCCAGGAACTCCCCCGTGCACGGCCCTGTACCGAACCGAACGTCCTGTACCGAAACGGTTCAATACAAGTACTGTACATGTATCGTTACACCCCTAGTATATACTACTACTACTGTATTATTATTATTAAGTCACTTGCCTCACCCACTAGTCTAGTCTAGTTCTCCTCTAATATTAACATTATAATAATATTATTAATTTTGGCTATCTATTCTACACTGCATTTACAGTCACCATCTCACCTGAAATCACCAGTTAGGGATCATTGTGAATATATTTCAGTATGATTACTTAATGCAATAGTAGCATGATCAATTATTACTATCATACCAACAACCTTTGAACTTTGATAAGAGCTCCCTTGAGACAAGAAAATAATCAATATAAGAACAAGATTTATATATACTTCGGTGACAAGAGTATTTTATTTTTCTGGGTTCTGTTCTCTCCATGCTTCAACCAAATTTATATCCACAATATATTATTTTAGTACTCTCTAGTTTGTGCCTTAGATTGAAAGTGCAGTTCAAGTCTTCCCCAATTATGTAAAAGTTGTCTAAAATGAACATAGTAGGAAAGAGATCATCCAGAGATGTAGGATTGTCCTCACTGGGTCTACTACTCAAGCTGCAGAGAATCACCAAAACTGCAAAACTGGTTTTTAGACTCCAAAAAATACCATGGTAAAAATGTAGGGAAATTTGCCAGATTTGTCTAGATCATAAAAAGTGTCACTTAAAAAGCAGACAGGACATAGTGTGTGCAGGCATTCAAGCAACTTAAGCATACAAATACTCTATAAGCCAATGCTTCTTAAATCATAAAGTTTTGGGGGGGTTTATTGGCATTCAAGGTGTTGGGAGTAAGATCCTACAATTAGTCTTTTGCTTTTCAACAAACTGGGAGGTTTTACAAAGCTCTGCTTTGCTTGTCTCTCAGGTTACAGTGTTTTGCTCCTAAGGAGCAGTAGTAAAGTCTTTAGTTTTAAATTACTCAGATGAATTGTTAATGACACGGCAGTTTTACAGTTTGAGCAACGGTTTACTTGTGTTTTTTTTTAAGTAGTTGATAAATACTCTTATACTTTGGAGGGTGTTTTTTCCTCAGTGTTTTTGTCCTTTGAGCTGTTTTATTGATGCTTGTTACTGTTTTCACAGGGCTGTCCTGGTGAGCCTGGCCTTCCTGGGTTTAAAGGTGATCAGGTAAGAGAAGCTTGTTTATGACTTAATAGCCTATGACGATGTGTTGAGTTAGTTCACTTGGCTCTTCAGAATTTAAGGGCCTCTGTTCTGTTCACCTCTGAAATAGAATATGAAGATATATCTTGTTTTAAAGCTCAGTTTCACCTTAGACATTTTAATACCTACTGCTATAAAGTCCTGTCCCTTGGTCCATTAAGTCCATGTGTCTATTATTTATGCAGGAACCCAAATGCTGGATGAAATTACTTATGATGTAATGTTAAAAAAACAAGGCTATGCTATGACACTAAATATTCCATCTAAATTGATTTGTCCTGCATAAATTTACCACTTCCTATTAATCTCCCACAGGGTAAGATGGGCCCTGTAGGGAATCCAGGAAAAAGGGGGCAGCCAGGACCTCCCGGACCAGCAGGTTTACCAACACTCTACCTGTGGAAGAATACAGCAGAGGAATGGGCTGCCTTTCAGGTAAGATGGTAACCACGACATACCTAAACTCTCAAGTAGTCTGTGCTGTTTTACACTAAGTTCTTTGTGCTCTTTTATAACCTATACTCCCTATATTTTCATGTTTTCTCATGTTTTGGATGAACACCAGCTATTGTTACAGTATAGATAAAATATTGACAGCCAATCTGGTTCATCCCCTTGCGAACTGTCTTCTGAGCTCGACAAGAAGAAACAGATCTTCACAGGGGTCTGATTTATTGGCAGTCCATACTCAGAATGAGCTGTACAGTATCAGTTAGGCATGTTGGCTAAAATATGGACCAAAGCTCCTGTCCTAAACTTGATGGCTCTTTCATCTGTACCTCCATAATATTTTACTACTGAACAATAAAAACAACATCTGAACATGTACACTCATAAATATTGGTCATAAAAGTATGTTTGAAAGAAACTGGAAGATCACTTCATGGATTAATAATCTCAGAAACATTTGAACATTTACGTAATTATTTAATAAAAGAGTTTTATAGTTTTTTTGCATTTTTAGCCACACCAGCGGTATGGCTCTATGAATGGCAATGTCAGTCTCTCAGTCAATTGACTGGTCTATCCATTGGTCAGTTGGTACACCACTTTGGTCCAGACTGAAGACATTTGGTGTGGACAGGATGAATCCCTTGTAATGGTTTTGGTGATCACCACTTTTTTTCACCTAGTGTCAGTGCCAGTGTTCGTAAGCAGTTAGCATACCCACTGGGACTGTTTACTGACCAACAGTAAGTGGGCTGTAGAATATATTGGGCGCTAGTTTGGTAACAAGATAGAACATCAGGGCTCCAGACTAACTTTTTGCATTGGCTGCACTTTTTTTTTTTTTTTAAGGTGCACCAGCACAAAATTTAGGTGCACCCAAATTTTTCACTGCGTTGCCTTTAATGCCAAATGGTCACCTTTTTATCACTCTCCATAACTTTCATATAATGTGAATGATTTTTAAACAAGAATAAGGTGTAGAGAATGAATGAATAGAAATGTTTGTCTTTATTTGAAGCACAATTATATATAAAAAGAAAATAAAGTGTTTAAAGTGCTTCACTGAGCTGAAATTGAACATTTCAAACTAAAACATTAAGCAAAATAAAACATTTCCAAATAAAAATGCTTGTGCTTAAAGTGCTTCACTGAACTGAAATTGAACATTTCAAACTCAAACATTTCAAGTAAAATAAAACATTTAAAATTTGATTATCATTTCTGATTCCTCAGAGGACCTGATTATTACTACCTGCCGCTGAAATGCAGCTGGGAGGGGCCACTTTCTCTACACACTTGTCACGGCATATAGTGTGTTTTTTAGACATGTTGTGTTTTTTTTAAAGTTTCGATACGAAACGTTGTTGACCCGCTTACGAATGCGCTATTACCGGCCATATTCTGACCGCACTCCTGACAGTAAACGCAGTGCATTGCGTTACGTCCTTTTTCGTACCTCAGCAAAGGAAATTGTTTCAGCCAGTCCTGTCTGAAAGAATACATTTTGGGCTTTTTAATTTGAGTCTCGGGGCCGGGCTCTAGTTCAGACTCGGTTGTCTCCTCTGGTTCCGAGTCTGATGCTATCGCCGAAGGACTGGGGCTTGGCATCTTACCAGGGACCAAGGGCTCCGTGTCTTGGCTGGCTGGACTCTCAGTAGTGGGGATGGATGGAATGACAGTAGTAGGGCTGGTTGTAGGCTTAGTTTTCTTAATGAAAAAGCTTTCAATGTTTCTACCTCTCTTCATTTTCCCTCGTTTTGTCGCATTTATTCCGTTTCAGTTAGGCTACTCTAGTGCTCGGGTTACTCGCAATTTTTAAACACACATAACTTAGAGCAGTGAACAGGACCACAGCCAATCAGAGGCAAAGACCCGCCCGAGCTCTGTCTCTTATTGGTTTAGACCACGATATGATCCTACCATGAGTGTGAGTTCGGTCACAGGATAACACAGGGAGATGATGCGCTTGCGAAATAAATGTATGTTTTCACCCTTAAAACTCTTAAAAATTTGTGTTGCATGTGCGACCAAATTGGTCGCACTCTGGAGCCCTGAACATTTAGAGAAGAGTTTTACATTTTTTTTCCTGTTAGAGGATGTTATGGATGGAGGCTAACAGTTTCCCCCCCTTCCTGTGACTTTTATGCTAAGCGATGTTAAAAACATCCGAGTCTGACTTCACTACTGAATGCAGAGAAATTAAATTGATATCTATCTTTTCTAAATCTTTATAAGCTAGCACATTTCCTAGTGTTCCTTTCAACATATTTCCCAAGTGATGTTGCCAAAAAAAGATGGCTTTTCTTGATCTTCTTAAGCCCTGGAGTAATTCATTGTCCATATTGGACATCAGATGTCCCATAAGTCCCAAAACACTCAAAAGATCCCCAGCAGACTATCTGTAACACCTTTGACCCTGCAGTTATAGTGCGTGCAAGCTGATGCTCTGTCCTCATCTGTTTAGTCTCTCTGCAGTGGCCACAGCTGTATGTTGTAGAATACACCCAACAGTATGTCAGCATGATGGAGAACTGCAAGATCGTTACTGAAAAAAGACGATGGAAATGAAAGTCTGCTAGTAGTTTGGGAAGGCAATTTGTTACTGTATGTGCTTTGAACTTTATGTGGACAAGCTGCAGAGGTCATTCACATACTTCTATTAATTATGAATGAGGGTCAGTGATGAGGCAAAGATAGATTTTTAACTACAGAGAGTATGGAGTTTGGGAGAACGTGGAATTCACATTACGTTATTCAAGTTACATGTTCACGAATCAGGAATGACTCAATTGAATCAATAGACTGCTTTTGTATTACCTTTATTTTATTTGTGCATCTAAAATTCATCCTGTGTGTTTCTATTCTTCCTGTAGCAAACCAATTTTTACCAGTTACTTTGTGCTGGTTGGCCTGTAAGTATGCTGTGACAATTAATATCCTTTCTTTGTTTAGATTTAGTAGTTGTGTTAGTTCCTAGTGACCTGAGGCTGGTTTGTTCTTTGTGAGCTTGCAGAGTAAAGAAGGCCCTGCAGGACCACCTGGAGAAATGGGCAGGCCCGGCATACAGGTTAGAGATGGGCTCCATTCTCATAAACACAAATGAATATATACTTGAATATATAACATTTCTAAAAATCTGTAATATGACCATCTCTCTATTCTGAACTGGTGAATGGTTTAAATCTTTCCTGATCTTCCTACTCAGGGCCCACCTGGTGAACCTGGGCAGCGAGGACAACCAGGGATGCCAGGAGAGATGGTAAGTATTGAGGTCTGCCAGGCAAGGCAGGCTAAAAACATATGTTCCTTTTATATATCTTCATTACTTGACTTTTCTGTTAAATATCTTTAGTTTCACAGAATCTTTAAAATATATTGAGTTTGTTTGAGTCCTTACTCTTCATTTGGGTTTAATGATGCTTACAGTTAATGGAATGGTCAAAATAAGATATTATATTTATTCTTCTTAATAGAATCTGACATATTTAGTGTCATTGCGAGCTTTGGAATGTTTTAAGTATAAAATTAAATTCTGTGGGATTGACTTGAATGATTCTTCATAGAGTATGAGTTTGTAAAAATAGACCCACCGCTGGATCAAGCAGAGTTTAACAGTTGAATGTTAAGTTAAATGAAGTGTATCATAGCTAGTGGAACAGAGTGAGTGTGGTTAAAGGGAGTGGGTGTTTGGAAACCCTCTGCACATGAAACTCCCTGTGATGTCACCACTCTCATATTCAGGGAATAAGCAGTGAAAGTATTTTTATTGCTCAATTAAGATGTTCCATATTTTATTCTAAATTTGATTATGCTGAGCCATAGTTGATCTAGTTAACTTGCATTATTGCATAAGTTTCACATTCTCTCCCTTCATGTAGTGCAGACTCACATCAGATCTGATAACGACTGACTGAATTTGTTTGAGTGAACAGTTTGTAAAAGCACAGGTAGATTTCACTGCAAGCATCCAACGCAAAAACCATTATGAAATACATAAACATGCGTCTTGGAAGTCCACTGTGACCATATGGAAACTGTGAGCCTCTTGTCATATTGTGTGAGGTCTCAGCTGGGGAATGAGTTGGTACTGACGACCAAACAGTGTGGTTGTGGATAGTTGGAAACACTTAATTGTCCGTACAACAGTCCTCTGCGTCTGCTTTAGATCCTAGATTCCAGCAGCGAAGATAGATCAACTGTGTGTTTGTGTTGCAGTCTCTGTGCAGCAGACATGACTGAAATCATGTTTTTGTGTGTGCAGAATTAACCAGAGGCAACTTTGTCAGTTATATTGTGGTGTTCCTTGTCAGCACTGATGTATGCGTATCGTATACATGTATGCATGTAATAGTTTTGTCGGGTTGTGTGATGCCTGTGTGGTCCAGACCAAGTGGTATCCAACTTTAGGCCGTGATGTAAGGGGTCACAACAAAAATCTTAGTGTTTGCAAGATGATTAAAAAAAAACAGAAAAAAACAGAAAAAACATTTTTTACAAATATATATAATACTAAAATGTGGAGGTGAAATCAATTTGGCTATCAAAATTATCAAATATGGTAAAAATAAATAATAATAATTTAGTAAAGCTCCTCAGGACACCACCCTGAAAGAGGAGAAAATGACAGCCAATTAATTGATTGATTGTCATTCTCATAAACTATCAGTTTGGAACTCCGATTAATAAATAATTTAATAGCTACATTCAATACCATATCAACAGCTTGTAAGTTAAAGAATTTTGAGTTGGGATAATAAAAACAAAAACACACAAACTACGTGGACTAACCTAAAGAACAAAAGGGTGTGTGCATGTCGTGTGTGTGTGTGTGTGAGGGTGCACACCAGAAGGAATGTATCTGTCTTTGATCTACACATCGTATGCTTAACGTGCACGAGCATGAAACACATGTAACATCAGAGACAAAGAACGTGCGGAGCGGGAGCTTTAAGTTTCCTCTCTGCCTGTGTGGCAGTGTTGAAGGCACATTCAAGGTATGTGTGTAAGTGTGTGTGTGTGTGTGTGTGTGAGAGAGATCTGTGCATGATAATGGTGCTAAAGAGTTAATTAATTTGCATGCAAAAACCTTGTGTCTGTGTAAAGCATAACATAAGTAACCATGGACACGGCCACAACAATAAAACTTAGGTACATTAGTCTGTAAAGGAAAAGAGCTTTGGCATGCTGCTTGTTAGCCAGCAACTTGTGAGTCAGGCTCGAAAAGTTTTGGTTTGTGAAAATCTTTGTGTGCTGCCAAGAAAACTGGCTCACTCCTATTGTCCTCTGTGAAGAGCTAACAGCTCGGCTTTAGCTATGTAGTTGCTCCTTGTAAAGTCAGTTGTCAGACTGTGTGCTGCAGATGCTAACTAAAATCGTTTACTCTTGGTTAGTGGTGTGCTAACCAGAGATTTTAAGGACAAACAGGCTTTTATCTTGAGACCATAATCCCTTTTTCATCCTTTCTGACAAGAATGATTCAAATAAATCAATCTCAGTGGCCAAAAGGACTCTTTGGCAAGCTGTTCAGAATTTGTAGAAGCATACAACCTATGATGAATGGCTCTAAACTGACAAACTGTCCTTTTTAAGTGGTCACATGCCAAGAAAGTTGAAAACCACTTGTCTAGACAATGCTCTGCGGAGCTGCCAATTCTGTCCCCAGACCAACAGGGTAAATTTGGGTGAAGGAAAAAAGTGAGAAACCTCCTTCCTACCTTCTTTATTTGCCTTGGGAAAAACAGTGCAGGTGTGCAACTTGTTTTCTTCATGTCTTATTGTTTCAGGAGGTTCTTTATGATGTTACTCAAATTCTCAATTTATCCTAAATAATCCTGTCATGTTCTATGGATTTATTTTTCTCAGATGCCACAGGCGTGTAGCATAGCCATCCTTTTGGATGTTTTGGTGGCATCTTTTGTAAACTGAACTGCCAGCTCCATGAAATACACCTAGCACAGCTTCACCACAACAGTAGCTGTGATAGTGGGGCCACATCACACGTTACATTAAATTACCAAATGCTTGTGGTGGAATCAGTCACTTATTATCCCGGTCTTTGCATGTGTCACACTCATCGTCTGCAGCTTAAAATATGACGCTGTCCACCACCAGTACAGGTGTTTTAGCCATTACTGTGAATATGTACGTGTTTTCCACCTGTCTTCAGGCAGAGTTATTGCAGGCCACAATATTCTTGACAGTGTGTTGTTATTCAGGTGATGCCTTGTCTGTGTGATGAATGGCTCCGCTGAGTGGTGGAGAGGGTCAGTGTCTTCACAGTACAAACACAATAATTTATAACGTATTTTCCCCAGTGTGAAGTCCACAGCAGCCGTAGAGTATTGTGATTTTTCAGGATTTTTTTCTCTTTTTTTTGTTTTTTGCTGATGTTGTCTTGAAGTGTCGTATAAAAATGTCATAGCTATTCTCTAACAGACTGATAAATAAGCAGTCAGTATCTACAGTGGTGATGAATTATTGTGTCTGATAGGGTGATCGGGGTCACAGGGGCCCCCCAGGACGAGAAGGGCCCCCAGGGAGAGATGGGGAAAATGGAGAAGATGGTGAGCCCGGATCACCTGGTGCTCCTGGATCACAGGTGGGCACAACACCAGATGAACAGTTCAGTGTCATATAAAAAGTACACATACTGTACAGCATCAGTGTGTTACAGTTGGTAAATTGTGTGTTTTTAATTGTAGTAATTTCTCCATCTTGTGTCTAATTGATCTCAGGGTCTGTGGGGATACAGGGGAGAACGAGGGTCCAAAGGAGAAAAAGGTGATGAGGTGAGGAACGAAACACCACAGCTGCTTTTGTATCGATTTGCATTTTTTAGATTTACTTTGTGAAACAGAAGCCACATGCATATTTCAATAATTCAGCACTTATATTGTCATTTACTTAATGATTTTGAATGTTTTACATATGAGTAGCTGCCACTTTAATAATTTCTTTTATTTGGGCCTGTGTATCATTTGAAGGTGGTCTGATACCAAAATGACTCTTTGTTTCCATTATAATGTTTTTCAACAAAAAAACATTATTTTTTTTTTAATTAATACAAGTTCACATTTGACACCCATGTATGTGGGATAAAATGTGTAATAAATTCCATTTACACTAACTTAAAGATGTTTTTCTTTCTCTACCTCTCCAGGGTCTCATTGGCCTAAAGGGTCCAAAAGGGGAAATTGGCGAACCTGGCGAGAAGGTACTCATTTATGCAATTTAATACACAAAGCTTCTTCTTACACAACTGACACAAACACTACAAAACAATGAAAGCACTCTGGCCCTCAGTGGCTTGTTTTTATGAGGTACTATGCATGGTTTAAAACAGACAGACCATACTGCTCTTACAACATCTCTTTCTGAACAATACAATATATGATCATAAACTGTCTTTTTTCTTTGTTTAGGGCTCAACTGGTGTACCGGGCCCACCTGGTCCTGTTGGACCCCCAGTGAGTGTTTAGTGCTCTCCATGTTTGGCTGCCTTTTATTAAAGTAACAAGGCAGGACTTTCTGCATTTTACATGCTATTCGTAAGCCTTGGAAAGAAAGTAGAAGGTTCATAATCCAGGCGCATGTCTCCTTTATCTGTGACATTAAGCTGCTTACATTATTATATACAACGTTTCATGTACATGTACTGCTGGACAGGATGTCAGCACATTACACTATCGATTTAAAACAATAAAAAAAACAGCTGTCCACGTGTAATACGTTTCTTACACATCCAACTAGTGTAAAATGAGAGCAACAAAACAAACAATCAGCTTTTGTGAAAGAAAGACGTGTGCCTCTGAATCCTTTCTAATCCCTCTTTGAACTTTGAGTCTGAGCAGCGAGGCCCTGACTCACAGTTTTTCTTCGCTCTGTTCTAGGGTTTACTTTGATTCTACTTGGCATGGAATCAGAATCTCTGCCTCGTAGTATTAGCACAGGAACTCTGACCACTAGGAAGTAATCTGTTTGATTAATCCTCCCTTTGAATACAGTGTTTTCTGTGTACTTTAATGATATATCGTTATTAAGTTGACACAGAATACCTGAATCTTCTCTGCAGGGGCCTCAGGGGAGCCGAGGTGGCTATGGGCCAGAGGGGCCGCGTGGACCTGATGTGAGTGATATGCCATCCGACTCTAGTTGTTTGAGTAGTTTGTCTTGAGCCTTTCAAAAGAAAAGTAGTTTTTCTGTCTTCTGTTTATCATGTTTATCACACTTCACTAAGACTTCACTGCTTCACTATATTGTCATGTGGTAGTGGGTGATAAGGGATTGGTTCAACAAAAAATTTAAATTCAGTCATGAGGAGAGTCATAGCCAAATGGTTAAAACGCATGGTTGCATGGTCTCTGGGCTGGGTGGGTTCCATCTGGCAACCTTTGTTGCGTGTCACACTGCTTTTTCTCTCTAGTTTCTCCAGTCTGTCGCTTCACTGTCAGTGTCTAAAATAATAAACAGAACAAAAAACTTCCATTCATGAAATAATCATCCCATAGCGACGGAAACCAGTGTATTTGTGCCAACAGCAAACACACAATAAATAAATGATCTACTGTATTTATATGTCAGCCTCATTCCAATTTATTATGATTGGCTTCTTTTTGTGGTTAAGCTCTGAAAATGCGTACCGTGTTTGTATTTTTTTCTGTTTTGAAGCAAACGGGAATGTTTGACACCACAGTGTCAAATATTTTGTGCTATTGTTGCAGCTGTACCAAGTACCTCAATGACGTAAATGGAAGTTGAAAATGACACACTGTCTGCACACTGTGTTTGGCTTTTATACAAACTTCTGTATTGTCATTAAATGAAATTAGTGGTCAGTTATAATGCCTGACTATTTTCATTTTGAGTTAATTATTTCTTTTAAAGCTAACATACAGTTGTATTTATCGTAAGAGAAACTGAAACAGTGTGTATGACTTTGTGTCATTCGTGCTGTTATGATCTTGTTACCAGGGAGAAAATGGACTGGATGGCCCTCCAGGTATGCCAGGACTGACGGTAAGCAGACAGACAGATTAGATGACAAAATATCTGTCATTCATATTTATTAATCATGAATACATGAATGATATTTAATTGTGTGTTTGTGTCACAGGGAGCACCAGGTTTTACAGGGCAAGTCGGTGCTCAAGGAGTTAATGGCTCAAGGGTAAGATTACACAACAATGTATTTATTAATTTGTACTTATTAACATGCAAGTTAAAGGTGGTTTTCCCAATAGGCTGTGACTAATAATTACTTTTGACTACGACTGTTAGTCTGTCCAAACTGACATTCAAATTGCTTGTTTTGTCCAACCAACAACCCAAATAAAGATATTCAGTTAATAGAATTTTTGGTATTTCTGTTTGATTAATTACATGACTAATAGATTATCCAAATAGTTTTTATTGTGGGGTGCAATATATGATGTATAAAATTAAAAATGAAGCAAATGTAATTTTGTTGGTTTTATATTTAATGCCTGGAAAGTTTCATAGATGTCAAACTGAGCATTTAAACTCAGTTTGTAAGTTACTTCCTGTGTGCATCAGTCGTTTATTATTTCTTTCAGGGGGACATGGGACCTGCTGGAAGTATCGGTCACAAAGGCCCTCAGGTATACATTCTGTTTGGGTATATGTATATGCTGCAGTTATTCAACTTTCTGGAAATGTTTGGAGACTGTGTTTGGTTTAAAATGTGTTACCTTCCTTTTCTTTCAACCAGGGGCCTCCAGGTTTAGAGGGACAGATGGGACCTCCAGGACTCAGAGGACCCCAAGTGAGTACAGTTCAAGGAAAGACTGTTAATGGAGATTTTTTTACCGGCTGCTTCATTGACTTGCAGCTGGTAATGTACAGAAGGTTATTGTTAATCTGTGCACTTTTAACAGGGACATCCAGGTCTGATGGGTGCTCCTGGACCTAAAGGAGATCCTGTGAGTTTGTTCTCATCAAGTTTGTTGCTGATTTCTCCGATGTTATAAATAATTGATAGAAAATGAAGAAAGAGGCGGATAGTTACTTGTAATTTCATTCTGCTTCTGAAAAGGAGCATGATAGAAAATGTTTGAGGTCCACTGGTTTAGGCCAAGTTGTGTCTGCTTTCCGTTGTACAGATAAGGTTAATGTGCATGCAAAGACAGTGTACCATGAAAGAACAGAAAGTGCGGTATCTTATCACTGTTTTCCCTTCTGTGTTGTTTCTTTCTTTTTGTTCTCATATCAGGGGCCTGTGGGGCCCATGGGTGCCCGGGGGGAACCTGGCTTTGAGGGGCCCATGGTGAGTTGCATTCAAACATATTCTCCAGGGTATTACATCATTACATACAGTCCAACACATGTTATGAGCTGACAAGATGTTCAGTATGTAGTGTTTGGAGCAGATGTCTGCAGTGTTGTGAGTGATGCTGCACCATTTGTCACCAGAATTAATGTTTACATATAAAATAACTTCTGAAATAAATAAACTGTAAATTTATTTGCTCATTGATCTCTATGAGCGCCCTAATAACATACTGCAGCCTCACAGTGCCATCTACTGGTAGTAGTAGTAGTAGTAGTAGTAGTAGTAGTATTGTGGATCATGATGCTGTGATGCTGTGAGACACAAGCTGCTGTGTTTCTTATTTACTCTTCGCACGTAATCCAACAGATTCATTCTTTGTTCTCTTAGAAGTACTTCAAAATAACATGTGTTCCTACCATTTAATCATCTAATTCATCTTTTAAATGATTTCAATATGGAATGTGATCATTTCCTTTGTCTACATTGTGCTTCTAAATTTGCTTATTGGTCCTTAAGTGTTTAATCATCATCATCATCCATTTTGGGATTATTTACAGGGTGCACCAGGGGAACGGGGTCCTATGGGTTTTCCCGGGGTAACGGTATGTGCTCATGATAGATTTATAAACATGTTTACTGCAAAACATTATTGGCCACATTATTTGACCACTGTCTTCTGTTTTTGCAGGGTAACAGGGGACCAGATGGGGACAAGGGGGATCCAGGACCTAAAGGCGACAAAGTAGGAATTTTTGGAAATATGATTATTTGCTTACTTTTCAAGAGAGTCACTTTCAGCCAGCCATTCAGCTTAGCTTAGCACAAAGACTAAATTGCAAAACAGCTAGCCTGGCTCAAAAGTCCACCTCCTTAAGTGGTTAATTTTCTTAATCTTGTTTGTATAATCCATACAAAAGCTGAATTGAAAACAACACAGTGGGTCTCATGCAAAAATATTTTGTAGATTTTATATTTTGTAAGAATATTTTGAGATGTATGGGTCATGGTTTTTTAATACTTGCACCCACTTGATCCCGTTATAAGAGCCAGTCTGCACGCACACAAATAGACCCTTGATCACAAACTGCCAGCTTCATGCATTACAGTAGCACAATGGTCTGGACTGAACGCCACAGTGCTCTCCAAGGTGCTGATCTTGCTGCTGGTAGCTAGTAGGGAGCCGTCCAGAACGCTCTCTTTGTTCGCCGCCCACAATAGCGAGAAGATCTGTGCTAAAGCAAATAGGGTCACTGGTAGCCCCTTCTTTCTGAATCCAGCCTCAACACTCAGAAACTTATGAACTGATAAAGCTGCTGGCATGTGTGTGCTTGAGGGAAAGAGGGAGAGTGACAGAGAGGGGAAGAGAAGGTGGACCATTGCATGCAGTGTTTGTCAGCTATTAAAAACTTACTCAGGATGCTGCATTGTCACTTTTTGACCTACATGGCTTCAGGATGTGGGTCACCATTGTTGGTATTCTCGTAAACATCTTTTACTGTTTTTTCCTGTTCCTGTGTTCCAAGTTGTACTCATCAAACTGTTCATTGGAGAAACTTGTTGTTAACTGCTTGTTTCACCCTGATGAGTGTCACCTGTTGCATGAGAAGGTGCATGTTTGTGGGATTTCATCATTAGCATAATCAGTGCCCATAAAACTGCCATGTAAGGCTGCCTGGCTGCTCTGTCTGTAGAAATTTTCATTCTCAAAATGACCCATGCAACACAAGAACACATGCAACTTCACAGTGACAATAAGACAAATAAGCATAATCCCAAAAGGCAAAATTATTCCATGTCTCATGTATTGTATGATTCAGAAAGGTCTCTATGCTGTTTTATAGTGAGAAAATGTTTCTTTCTGTTTTTTTTTTGTTTTGTTTTTATTTCAGGGTGTTCAAGGGGCAACAGGTATTAGAGGTCCTCAGGGAGAGAGGGGCCCCATCGGCTTCCCAGGTTTCCCAGGCACCAAGGGCCAGCTTGGCCCCACAGGCACAGAGGTACAGTGTACAGCCCTGTGGTTAATCATTGTTTTTATGACACTCATCAGCAGTAAAGTGCAAGAAAAATGTAGAATTTTCCCAAGCAAACATGATTAGTGTTGTCCATGATATTTTTATCAAAATATACTTGACTGGTAGATTATTAACCCACACTGTAACACAGTATTTGCACTATAATATAGTATTACATGCTCCTTCAACCAGGAGAAAGAGGCTGTCTGCTGAAGGTGAAAAAGGAGATTAGCTTGACTGATTTTTATTTTATTTTTACTTCATTCAGGGCACAATTGGAGAAACTGGCCCTCAGGGAAAACAGGGCAGCCGTGGGTTAAAGGTCAGTGATGATTTGTGCGCCTGAACACCAAGAAATGTCAGATGATTTCATATGTTGAGCTAAACGTCATTTAACTGTGAAACATTAGAGCTTCCAGGGGCCTCCTGCATGTAAATATTAACTATTTGATATTTGATATTAAGTCATATAGCCATTTTTCTGCAGCATGCGAGTCACAGCTGGAGTCATTTTCAGCTCTCAAGTAATGGTTTAATTCATTTTTAAAAATAAGAGCTTAAGTTATATTTTGGTTCTTTTCAGTTTTCAGTCTTGATAGTTGACAGTTTCTTCTGCTATGAATGTTGAACGAATAAACTGTTGACCAACTTTATTTAACTATCACATGGCTTACGCTGCATTCCAGACAACCCAGAACTTTCCGACCTCTTACCAGGAAAAAGTACAATATAGTCGTAGTCGTCAGAGTTCCTTATTGTCAAATCGTGTCAAATCCATCTAAGCCGAAAGCAGTTGTCTGATGTCGAAGACAATTTTCTTATACATTTCAATTAATAGAGGAGAGGTATGTTTTTGTAGACTATAGTATTTGTATTAATCTAGTAAATTGAATATTTAGATATGCATCCAAGAAAGAAGTGCTGTAAAGTAAAATGTATAATGGTGCCAGTTACCTTGTGGTTTGTTTTTCTCCATCTGTTTATATACAAGGCTGCACTGCTCGGACTTCAATTGTGTGTACACTTGACTAGAACTTGGAATGCTTGGAAGTGGGAAGTTTCAACTGGGAAAATTCTGACTGAATTTAACTGGAATGCAGCATTAGTATACTAGACTACCCGTTACTCTTCCTGTTAAAACTCTTCTACTGACAGCCTTACCACAGTTCCTTTGCACTATGCAAAGTCTTACAGAGACACCTACTGGCCAGAGAGTGAAGTGTCAGTCAATAAAATGTGTTTATTGACTTTAATGGTGATCTCTAGTAGTAAATCTAAGAAACAAGCATTTTGACATAAAATCTTTATTTTGTAAATTCAGTAAAATTGAAACATGTAACATTTTATGTTTTATGTTCTGATTTCAACAAATATGCAATATACAACAATATACAAAATAACACAAATGAAGGTAGTCTTGTACATGTGGATATTGATACTCAGTCACAGTCACTAACATCTGAACCTCCTTGAAGGGGAACAGGGGACCAGATGGACGAAACGGCAAACCAGGACCCAGAGGGAACAAGGTAAGACGTTAACAGTAAACATGAGAATAAAACTAGAAAGCTTAACAGTATTGACAAATTACAGCTAAAATACAAATGTGTATTGATTATTATCCACCCATTTTCTTTTCCTGACAAATACCTTGTCATTAGGTACTTGTTGTGTAAGTTGTTTTGTATTCCACTGTGAGCTTCTTGGTACTGATGTTGTCTTCTCCCTTTACTTTTCTCCAGGGTCGGCCTGGACAGAGGGGTCACACTGGCCAGCCAGGGCCATCGGTAAATTTAAAGCCTGTCAGACATGACTCAGAATGTAGTCAAGCCTAAAGTCTTTGTAGCTCTGCATCAAGATGCAGATCGAATATCAGATTTTATTGCCACTCCTTTTAGCATGATTAGAAGATTTGTTATAATAATCAGATCATTTGAAACCTCTATGTATATATGTTTATATTACCTGTCACACGTTTCTGTTCTAGATCAGCCTTAAACCTCTGTCTATACTCACCTGTCGTACTGACCTGCAGAGAGAAAAACATAAAAATAATGTTTTGATTTTTTTACACCACGTAATGAACAGGTTTTTGTGTGTGTGTTTGTCTCTGTCACAGGGTTTGCCAGGGCCACCTGGACCAGAGGGAGCAGAAGGAAAGCCTGGTACACAGGTTCCCATTCTCTATCATATTTCAATTCCATCACCTGTAAATGCTCTGTCTGTGTCTGCTCCTTTCTATTTCACACACCTCATTACCCAACTTTGTTTTAGTCCCAAATGTGTGACTTTTCAATGCTAAAACTGGTGATAAAGTATAGAGAGACACTTCACTTCCTTAAAAAAAAAATTCTTCTCTGAATACAAGATTTTCTAGCTGTGGGATACAAGAAGTGACAGACTGACTGCTAAGACGGAAATGCCCTCAAACTGTCAGAGGTTACTCTTACAGTATGTAGTAATTGTTGGTTCAGACACCAGGAGGCAGTCTTTGTACGACGAGGTGACACTGAGCTGTAAGTGGTGCAGAGTTCATACTGGATCACTTGTCTCGAGTTTTAGTCATCACTGTATTTCATACAATATTGAAAGAAAGTGCTTAAACTGACTGGGATTTGTTTAATTCTAGATGGATACACTGCAAACAGTTTCATTCTTCATAATCAAACAATTAGTTAATTGACTGATTAGCATATTGACAGTAGATTGATTGCGCCAATTTTAAAAATTGGCACATTCTCTAGTTCTAGCTTTTCAAATATGAGGAACTGTATGATTATGAGCTGTTAGTTGAAGATGTCAGCTTGGCCTCTGCAAACTTGTAATGGACAATTTTCTTTCATTGATCATTTAATTATGAAAATAATCAACAGATGAGCTGATAAGGAAAATAATTGTCATTTGCAAATTGGGGTGACTCAGTTGAGTCTTGACTACAGATTTACTTAAGAAAACGTGAAAAGACAGAAAATATGCAGAGACAAATGACAAAAAGTTTTAATTAAATTTATTTGACATTTTGGGGAAAATGATTAATCGCTTTCTTGCCAAAGGGTTAGCTGAGGAGATAAATACCACTCTCTTATCTGTCTAGTAAACATGTAGCCACAGCCAGGGTTAGCCTAGCTTAGCATAAAGACTGGAAACAGGAAAGCAGCTATTCTGGCCTTGTCCAGTTACAAAACACCTCTCCTGGCACCTCTAAAGCTCACTAACTAACATGTTGTATCTGCTAAAGAAGTAATTAAAACTGTATATCCATTGGAGTCTTTGGACAGAGCCTGTTTCTCACCCCTGTGCTTCTGGTATTTATATAGTACTAGTCACTCATTTCAGCCTACAGCATGAATACTGCAAAGAGGGCAGCAGAGTATGACCAAAGTACCTAATACCACCTTAGACCAAAAGTTATCGCTAAATATTTTCTATTGACCATAACGACATTTTTTCATGACCCTTAACCAGTGGCTTTCTTATCCTTAACTTATTCATGCTGCTATAATTTTTAAATGTGAATATTATTGATGAGAGAGAGAGAGAGTATAAGCTATACCAGTCATGTGGCTGAAGCTTCATATTTAATAAGCGATATGTATGTATACATATGCAACTTTAACTCATCTAACTGAAAGCAAGTAAGGAAATTGGCATATTTCCCAAAATGTTGATAAGGATTCATAATGAAATTTGTTTATGCGATGATAGTTACTGTTTGCACTCTGAATGACCTCTGCTCTTGGGGAAAATTGCATTGTTGGTATTCTGTGTCTCTCTGTGTTTCAGGGTCCTTCAGGTGCAGCTGGCAGCGCTGGTAGTAAAGGACCAACGGTAAGACTGTTAGCCTCAGAATAACCTCAGTGTTTAGTTCATGACATCATCCCTCCGCCTTGGCCACGCGCCGCAGGGTTCAGCAGAATAAAAACATTATTACAGTTTTACAAGACAACCCAAGATTAAGTGTCACAGATTTTACTGATCCATGGGCAGACAAACACAATGGACACTGTCAACGAAAAAAAAGTTTTACCAGGACAGGACAGAACCTGCTACCAGCCAGTTAAAGATATCATGTGTGCTCACTGGAGGCGCAGGGGAGTTCATGTATACATACAGTATGTACGTATTGTATGTCGTATATAAGACTGATACTTGATATCTCTTTCAATACAATCGTAAAAAAGCAAAAAAAAAGTTTGAGGCACACATATGATCATTTTTTTCTTGTTTTCTAAAATTACAATCTGCACACAGAGGTGGTACAGGAAAGTAACCATTTACATATTTAATTTCAATACATTAACCTTTTCACCATTTTAATTCTACTTAATTGTCCACCTTATTTTAGTGTTTAATAAGAATGAATTAATCTGTTCACCTTGCTTTAGAGATGTAGGTGTGCTTCACACACACTCACACCTACATCTCTGTCTCTCTCTACATACACCAGCTTGACCCACACCGCCTCTTTCTGGCTGCCTGCATGTTTCTGCCCTGTTGACTCTTATAAAGTTACCCATAAAAAACAACTCGTGTTTTGGATCTTTTCACCCGCAATTCCATTTTTAACCAGCAGGTGAGCTGAGGGAAGCAGGCTTGTTGTTAATAATGGAGCCTATAGAAATGATCGAAAAACCAATGTGGTAGCAAATGAAATCACCACCAACAAGGTGTGTTTACTGTTGTTTTACCTGGTCTATGCTTGTAAAATATCCACTGTGTCTATGTCTCCTAACCTGATACCAGAGAACATGTCTCTCTGTTTGTCTCTCTGCAGACCAGCGCGACTGTCAGTAGACCATATGGTAGGGTTAGAGCAGCCGCTGTTTCATTTTCCTTTGGTTGAAAATCTGATTGAAGATCAGTTTTGATAGCATCTGTACTTTTGATACTATCAAATACATAATATATTGTTTTAAACATGTGGCATCGAAAAGGTCTCAATACTTTTGACAACCTTAGGAGTATAGACACTCTTTGGCAAAAAGTATGTGGAAACTTTAGCATTCATATGTGTATATCTGTTGAACATGTCATTCTGAACCATGGGCATTACCCTGCTGCTATAACTACCTCCACTCTACTGGTTTCAGGCTTTCCACCAGATTTTGGAACCTGGCTGCAGGGATCTGTTGCCATTAGAGCATTAGTGAGGTCCAACACTGATGTTGGGTAATAAGGCCTGGCTCATAGTCAGTGTTCCAGTTCATCCCAAAGGTGTTGGATGAGGTTGAGGTCAGGGCTCTGTGCAGGCCAGTTCACCAAACTGAAAACCGTTTGTTTATGGACCCGGCCTTGCAGGGGGACATTGTCATGTTTAAACAGGGGATGATCTTTTCCAAACTGAAGCACACTATTGTCTAAAATACCTTAAGATTTCCCTCTTGTTGATGGGAATTATGAGGCCACTGGTGATTAAGAGTTTAATGTAAGATTCTTTAAGCTACATTTGTCCTTGTTATCTCAAGCAGTTAATAATGTGTGACTGTTGATTTGGTAATATAAAACTCATAGTTCCCATTACTTGAAGTGGCCAAAATACAATTAAATAGTAGATTAAGCAAGCAACTCACTCAAACCAATAATTTAACAGCTTTGCACACATCTCCTATTGCTAGAAATGAATGATGGTTTGTTCCACATTTGCACTTGATCCCGCTCCATCCCATTTCACTTCTTGTGCCATTTTTTTTTATTCTTTTCTTACTTCTGCTTTTCCAGGGTTTTCAAGGAATTGCTGGAGACAGAGGAGCAGATGGCCCACCAGGTTCTCCGGTATGCTTTTGTTATCATCCTGTGATTGTGTCGCTTGAAAGACAGAAACTGACAGAGAGCTGACACAGTCAGAGAGGAAGTTTGTTTGAGACATATCCTCTGAAGGATGTAGCTTTAGAAAGAGCTTCTAATTTTCAAGCCAACAGGGTTTTGTTCCAGTCCTGTCCAGTCAGATAGCAAACAAGCATTTTTCCAAAAATGAGAGATGAGATGAGAGATTTTTTGAAATATACCCAGTGTTGCTATGACGTTTATGGTGCTCGGGCTAATGTAATGTCCCTGCAGCCCTGAACATTGGTATTGGATTGGTACTTTGGACCTTTGGTGACAGTGCATCTTTATCTGACAGGGGCCACCGGGAAAACCAGGACCCCCAGGGTCACCAGGACCCCCAGGAGACAGGGTGAGTCTACAAGCACAGAGCAGTCATGACCTCTATTATATCAACACACACAGATATCTGCTGTATGTGTGTATTTTTTCAATATGTTCTATGTAGATATGGGTTTTGTGTGTTTTCTCAGGGTTTCACAGGAAAGCCAGGCATGGAGGGACCTCAGGGCCCAGTAGGCATGTATGTAAGTGATTCTTCAGCAGGGCAGATACAAGGAATGCACCTGTACTATCTTTTCACAGCATGAACATAATGTATGCAGAATATACTGCATCAATACGCACACTTTAAGATTCTTAACCTGCACGGTTCATGAGTTTATACAAAATAGTGATGGTCATTATATTGAGCAATTAAGAAGTTTGTTTGGTTGGAAATCAATAAATTGCTGTCATGATATCATGATATATTATTGTGAAACATTAATATGTTGTTTGTTATTTTGAATTAGAACGTTGGGCTCATTGGATAACAGTCTACTATTGTATAGAATTGAGCATTCAACAAAGCAATATCTGGTCTGAGTGCATGGTATAGTGTTTTTTTTTTTGTTTGTTTGTTTTTTCCAGCAATTTTCACAAATAATAACACAATTATCTAAAAGGAGTAGATAGCTTGTTATTTAACCCCACCTGTAGTTTGTAAGGTGTGTCACAGATGTGGATCCCTACAATTTTCTGGCAAATGTTGTGTGGTGTTGGATGTGCCTTTGTGACATTAAATGATGATTAATGCAATGCCATCTGTTCTTTTTACCATCAGGGTATCCAGGGGAACGTGGGCATGCGTGGGCCTCCAGGGTTCACAGGAGAAAGGGTAAAGTCATGTTTCTCTCACCTATCACGAATAGTAAAGGCTTGTAAAGGTGAGCTTCAAACATGGTGCTGTATGTGAGAACGGTTGAGGATGTTAAACTGTACAGTTCAGAGAGTGAGAAGCATCTGTAGAAGACAACATTATGTGTTACTCAGAAAAAAGAAAGTGCTTTTAACACATTTCACTACCATTTAGATCTACTGTTAAAATGTCTTTATAAGAATGCCACGTGAACTGCAAGAAACAATAATAAACTTTATTATTTCCTCTGGACCAGGGTGAGCCAGGTTCACGAGGTTTACCTGGGCCTGTTGGGAAGCCAGGACCTGCAGTAAGTGTCTGTAGTTTATTTATGTTTTTGTTTTTTATTTCCTATCTTTAAACCCTTGGAAACTGTTCGGTCCTATATAAGGGTAGGACAGAGTATTGTTCAAAGGATTTGATTAAGACAGCAGCTATGTTGGGGTCACACCAAGGAGGGTTTGGAAATAAAAAGTAAACGAGTGAAGTGTACAGCTGGTGTGCAGGGACTGCCTGTTTATGGAGGCGAACAGCTTGCAGTGATTGATTTTGTGTTGGGGCCACTGGTGGCAAATCTAATGTCAGAGTGAGATGCCAAGTCTACCTGATAGAGGACAAATGGATTACTCCAATCACTGCCCTCCAGGCTGTCCCCTGCAAGTGTCAGGTGACATCCTCAATGACAAAGCAGTTTCTCCACATGTTATAGTGCTGTTCAGTTTGCAGTTTTTGGCAGGTTGCGAAGAAAAACTAGTGCTGCTGGTGGTTTTTTAAATAAAGTTTTGGTATCTTTTAATGTTCTCAATAAGTTTTTATCAAGGTTAATATTGGGCTAATTGTGAGAGAAAATGGCATTTCTTTTAGATATATTATTTACATGTGAAAATTGGTTCAACAGTATTTCAGTACAACTTTACAACTCGCAGAAACTGTTACACATTGAATCACTGTATCATTAAAATGCTTTTATATATTTTTATGTTTTGTTACTTCAGTGGCAAAGAAACAAAATAAACATGTCACACATCATGAGGGGAAATCCTCAAAACACAGACAAAAACAAATTTCAGTAAGAAGTTTCTTCTTGAAGTCTTTGCACCCTTTTAAATCAATCCTTCTCTTTTGGTTGGTTAGATTTGGGAATAAGAAAGTCCTTCTAGCATGGAAATAGTCACTTTCAGTAATAGAAGTGAGACTTTTCTGTGAAGTTCACTCGTTGTCCACAGTCCTCCCTGCAGTGTCATTGGACACACTTTTTGCTCACGCACATGGTTGCCCACTGCAGTGGTGAAATCCATCAATCTGTCATAGAGTAAAGTAATACACTGCTGAGAAGGTGGATTCATCAGCTGCTGGCTTGGACACTAAACACAGTGGTAAACTGAAGGCTTTTGTGACCACATCACAGAATGCATTGAAAAACACGTTCATCTTTGTAGATAACAATCCTGTTGACAAAAGTGTAACCTTTATTTTTTTATAAAAATTTCCTGTCCACACTTTTCTCACAGCGAAATTAAAATGTAGTGAGAGCTGTGGGTAGCAGACAGAGTCTGTGGGAAACATTGACAAAAAGTAAAACTTTTAAACCTGTGATTTTCTGTTAAAGGTGTCACAGTGTTCAGGGTTTACAGTTTGTTAAAAAGAAAACTTCACTTTTGTTGGAGATTCAGGTAAGCTGTAGGAGGAGGGTAACAGCAGTTGAGCTCATTAAAGATGTTCCAAAAATGTTTTAAGAACTCAGTGGCATAGCCAGATGACTTCATCAAAGAAAGATATTCATTAATGGAAACTCACAAACGGTTTAATCCTCTCACCAAGCAGCCACAGTAATACTATCTACAGATGCAGAAAAAGCTTTCACATTGTTTGATATTTATGTACAGCACTTAAAAATTGCTTTGGAGAACGATATACTGACTGGATTAGGAGACTTAATGCTTCACTAAAGGAAATTTCACAATTCAAGATAAGGATGCTTTCACAAAATACTTCGATCTTCTCTGTCTTATTTCCTCACACAGTGTTCAGACAGATGTGTGAGCTGTGGGTGTGGTTAGCATGTTATGACTTGTTTGTTTTCCTTTCTCAGGGTCTACCGGGTCCTCCTGGAGAGAAGGGGCTCAGGGGACCTCAGGTGAGAAGAACCTTTAATAGGACAGTTTGTGCCCTAAATCAGAGAGAACTAAATATTGTGCTTCCACCACATGTTGTTGATGGACTGTGGTTCTTAATCATTTAATTTAATTGTAAAACCAGCACAGAAAACACCTCATCATCATCAACCGTCTCATTTTCTTTCTCATAATGAACAGAGAAAAGTCAAGTGAACAAAATCTATTGATCTAAAGCATTTTGTAGAGCTTGAACAGTGGTGCTTGGATTACACTAAAATCAAGGATGAAGATGAAAGTTTGAGGTCATGGAAGCTGCTCACAAGTGCTTGGTCAGAATTTATTCAGATTTTATTTATTTGGCTACTAAAACACAGTTAAAAGCTGGACTTCAGATTCACCCTTCAAATTAGTTTTGTAATCAGCCAGTGACTAAACTGTAACTTTTGTGGTTTGTCACAGGGTCGGCCTGGAGATGAAGGACCCAAAGGGATACAAGGCCCACCAGTAAGTTAAAGTTCACAGTGAACTCGAGCAGTTTGCATCCTGAGACTGAATTTCACATTGTGTGTTACAGGGCTGTGTGTTTGCATTTAAGTGGCATTTTAATTGGACACAGTTATTTTTGTTTGTTTGCTTTTCGCTTCGGTCTGGTAAAATGAGCCAAGTTCAGGGTTGGTGTCAGACATCACAAGGATGCTGCTGCCTGCCCACAGTAAGAAGTGAAAGCTGCTGTTGTGTTCTGAACAAAAAAAATAGCTATTAAATCCAACGTATTGTATATTCCTGAAACCAGTGAAACTTTGCATTACTGTTCACACAATGAAAGACAGAAATAAAACCTAACTACAGTCACAATCCAATATGATGAATACAATCAAATCTAAACAAATACATCCATATAACTGATGAAGAATTTACTCAGTCACAAAATAGTGAAAGCCTACTGCTCCTAAATTGAATAAAAAAAGGCAATTAATCAATTGGTTATTACTAACGTCACACCGACAATGTAACACCTGCTCATAATGTATTACTCACAGCCCATGAACCAGTCATCCCAAAATTAGAAAAATGTCAGCTGTCATTCGCTGACTCTACATGTTGATGTGGACCACTGACTGACAAAAACACATTTACCAGTGTGTGCCCTCTGGCTGTGCATATATCCATTTGTTTGTATCCATCTGTCAGTTGCCTCTTCAAATTAAAATTGACTTCAATAAAAAATAATTACCATTGATTGAATGTTATTGAAAAACCTGTATGTAGCAAAGACAGACTGAAGCAACAAGAGAATGTGCAGCATAAAATATTACAGATGAAATCACTGTCTAGGAAACTCATTTGGAACATTAAGATCAGATCAGATTATTCTTATATTTGATAGAAAATATAATATTGATCTCTATTCTAGGGCCCACCAGGTCTCACAGGTTCTGATGGCACATCTGGAAAACCCGGACCCAGGGGAAGCCAAGGGCCCCCCGGACCTCAGGGGCCACAGGGGCCAGCAGGAATCCCAGTGAGTGGGTACCTACCATCAACTGCTGCTTTTACTTACATTTCCTAGGCTTCTTATAGTCTGTAAAGATTAAAATCCATAAATATTTTAATTTAGATACAAGCGAACACCTGGTTGACCCATCGTTACATCATAAAAACCAAGTGCATAAAAAGTTATTTGACCACATGCTTGTTGGATGTCCTCAGGGCCTACAGGGTGCTGATGGGTTATTAGGAGCAGCAGGGGAAAGTGGGCACAAGGTAAACTTCAGAATTTGTAATATGAGTTATTTATTCTGACAGTTTTGTCTGTGTAACCTTCTTCATTGAGTTACTGAACTGATGCTGTAACCTCCAGGGTTTACCTGGCTTTCCTGGTGATGCTGGCCCGACAGGACGAGATGGACAGCAGGTAGGTTTAAGTATTTCCAATGAAAATAAGGTCACAAGTGCCTCATAGGACAGCAGTGAAAACAGATGACTATGAATAACAAACAGCACTAAACTAGCAGACAGCAACAAAAAGATGATCTCCAAAACTAAAAACTATAAATTAAAAAAAAAGTCATGAACTTGTGCTTGAACATCACATCTCAGTTTCACAGGCAACTATTGTGCAGAAGCTCAGTTTGATGCTAAATTAGAGACTGAAACAGAGAAAAGAGAGTGAACAGGCTGAGGGAAAAGTCTGTATAACCTCTACACAGTAACCAGGGGAATCAACAAGTTTTGAACGTGATGGTTTTTGGATCAAACATCACTGGCATGTGGCACCAAGACAGCAGAGGTCATTTTACTGTCAGCTGATGATTGTTTTGAATTTAAAATCATCAGGGTCCCCATGGCCAAACTGGAACTGAAGGCCCACCTGGACGGAAGGGAGACCAGGTCAGTGCCCGTCTCTGTCTTTACACCACGTCATAACACTTAAAATCTGTTTTGTATGACATGAGGCCAAGTTGATTTTGTTTAATGTCGTGTAACAGTCTGTCGCCTCAGGTGTGAGGCAATAAAACTCTTTGACAACCAACTGTGTACTAGCATTGAGAAGCCTGCGGTCAAACTGTATCTGATGTCCTGTCTTCTTTTCGCCATGTTTGACAGGGTGACATAGGGTCTTGTGGGAAACCTGGTCCTCCAGGCCCACCAGGAGAGAGAGGACTTGGGGGGCCAAAAGGCTTACAGGGACTACCTGGACCAGTGGGTAAAGAGGTAGGTGCCTAATAGATGATCTTCACTTTAAATGATTGCAGACATTCTCACATGTGTCCAACTGCTGCTCATAAATGACAGAGCAGCTCCACAGGAGGTGATTTTCTAATTCAGTGAATAACTTAAGGACTTCATCACATCACCATTTCCTCCACCCTGTTTAGTTTATAACATCACACAAACAGTGTTATGGTAAACAGATGTGCTTGTTATTGTTACTGGTTTTATTTCTTGTTAGTAGATAATTGTCAATGTAAACGTATTTTAGGTGCTCTATGAAATGCAAATAAAAATAGTATGAAAAGCATTAAACCACCATCACTGTTACATAAACTGTGAAATTAAAATGTTGCTGATGATGCGATGATGGCAATGCTTAACTCAAATCCCTGTGAGGGTTTTCAAATGTTGATTCTATAACAACAGCGGGAGCAGAGAGCTGGCATGGCCTGTAATTTCTATGATACCTTCAACACTGGCATCTTCACTCAGCTTGATGAAACATGTGTTCCACAACCTGAAAACGTACCTTTAAGCATTGGGTGTGGGGGAGTCATTTATGGAGTCTCGCTGAGTGTTAATAGAGTGTGTAATTGCTTTTTAAAGTACTTATTGGTATTTTTAAACACAATTTTTTAGTTTGTCAGTGAATGTAATGGATGTCTTGAAGAACAGAAATGTAGTTTTGCAGTTTGCCATCCATGTAGTCTTCAGGGTTGAACCTTGGATTTAAAAAACAAGCAAAATAAAAGCAAAAAGAAGCAAACTACCAACAAGACACAGAAACCATAAAGACGAAATGTGGTTTCATTTTTCACTGTATCATCTGATGGTATCAATCTTCTCACTTTTCACTGGAAAGTGAATAAGCATATTTCCAAAACTGTCAAGCCATTGTTTTGTTTTTTTGTGTCTGACATTCAGTAAGACAGTTAATCAACTCCAGACTCATGTTCATCCCCCCTCTGCAGGGTGATGTCGGGCATCCTGGTGAGACTGGGGATCCTGGACCTAAAGGGGAGAAGGTATATATATTAATATATAATATACTATCTGACTCTAGTTTGTTGAAATTGGTGAACAGACAAGATTTGTGATTAGGAGAATAATTGTGTTGCTTTGACTGATGTGACGCTCACAGTTTTCTGTGTTTGTTCTGGGCAGGGTGAGGTGGGACCTTTAGGGATGTCTGGTCGGGAAGGCCCTTGGGGAGCACTCGGGGAAAATGGCAAAAGGGGCCCAAATGGGGAGAAAGGCCACATTGGATTAATGGTGAGCAGAGTTTTACTCTCAGGTTTGTTTGACAAGTGTGAGTTTTGTATGTTTGTTACATTTTAATGCAACGACACACACCCAACATCCATAATGTGTGGATGTGAGGACCACATTATTGCACTGGGTAAAATGTTCCTTCATCACCTTGAATACACACCATGTTATAGTTTATTTTGACTCAATCCCACATAAACCATTCTGCTAAAAAAAAAAGTTAATTAAAGCACCAAATTTGTATTAATCCGCCACTGAAAATAGTCTCAAACTAATTCACTATTACTCCTGTTTGAAAAAAACTACAGTGCCAATCTATTTTAGGAAATTACTGAGCCTTTTTCAAAAATAAAACAATGCTATATACTGTTACTGATGTCATGTTCATCCTCATAAACAGGGTGAACCAGGGCTGATGGGTGAAGTGGGACCTGCAGGTCTGTCGGGATTACAGGTGAGTTTATTATCAGGATGCTTTGATGCTGTCGATGGTGATCTCAGTAGCCTTTAAATTAACCTTTATTTAAACTGTCCACAGCTGAGATTGACATTTATTGATCCATCTGACAGATGCATTTTGTTTCTGTGGTGGGTTTGTGCTCATTTTAGGGAACAACAGGCCCTCGAGGACCCCCGGGACTAGATGGACCTCAGGGCCAGAAGGTAATATTATTGTCCTCAAGTAACAAATTGCTGTCTCACTTCACAATGTTGTTAATAATTGTTTCATTCACATACATCAAAACAAATTGAAGCTATTGTACTTGAAGTTTTAGAAATTTTAGAATGACTTTTATTAATATTGAAATGGTATTTTTGTTAGCCTGATGGAGAAAGGCACCATCACAAATTACAGTTAACACATCTTTATATCTCTTTTTTTATCTCTATATCTTTTTATGTTTTTTATGACTGCCTGGTATAATCACTCAACCCAAACAGTTAAAAGTTAGATTGCACTCTATAATGTGAACTTATTCTGCATTATGTGCTTTGCTAATGTGTAAAAGGAAGCATCTTAATTTTAGGATTTTCATTCATAAGAAAAAACAAAAAGGGAAAATCAAGGTCATGAGTGAGGACTTCTGATAACTGCTGCGGATTTTCACTGTGAACAGTACAGCTGCTGACAGAGTAAGAATCAGTACTGGCTTTCAGTAATCACCTTATTGATGGGACCCCTGCCTTAAGCCAGCCAGACTCTTACTAATACATCCTCTTTTTTTATGTACTGTTCATCACCTGCTGTGCTCTGCTTGAATCCTGTCAGTCAAATTAGAATAAATGTCACAGGAATGGCATTAAAAGACTTCATTTCATCTCTTCAGGGGGAGGCTGGGCCTGTAGGAATTACTGGACCTCCAGCGCCTGGAGGCCCTCAGGTGAAAACTGATTCTGTTTAACATTTTGTCTAACAGTTACACTGCCTTGAAGAAGTGTGTCATTGCATATCACATGTTTGAAAACTCTAAAAAGTTTTTATTGCATATGTATTCACCCCTTTTGCTGTGAAACCCCAAACTAAGATCACCTGCAACCTATTGTCTTCAGAAGACAGACACATCATTAGTTAAAGTCCACCTGTTTGCGATTTCATTTCCATATACCTGTTCCATGACAACCTCAGAGCTTGTTAGAGAACACTGCTACACATCATGGAAACCAAGGAGCGACCAAACAGGTCTGGCATTAAGTTGTGGATAAGTACAAAGGATGGTTAAGATTTGAAAAAAAAAAAAAAATGTTCCAAGCTTTGAATGCCATGACAGGACACCATTAAATCCATCATTAGAAAATGGAAAGAAAATGGAACAACAGCAAATCTACATCATATGTCTTCTGTTGGATACTCGTGAATGTTAATTATTGTTTATATCACAACTAAAAAGGTATTTTGCGCCTTCAAAGAACAATGCATGTTGTGTTAATCAAATGGTAAAAAGCCCAATAAAATCCAGGTGAACTCCAGGTTGTAATCTGTGGAAAAGTCCAAGGGGGGTGAATACTTAGACAAGGCACTAAATATAACAAAAGACGACCATTTGCTCTCTGTTTGTCTTGTACATAGGGAATAGCTGGTGCACGAGGTGTCAGAGGAGACACAGGGGGGCTGGGTCCACCTGTAAGTATCCTCGTGTATCATAAAAGATGTTTACTGTATTTGCTTTGTTTGCCTGTGCAGATTGCCCTGGATTGGCAGTATTACTAACGGGGAGAACATTCTAAAATACATGATTTCCCCATTGTTCTATCACAGCAGTGGTGCTGGGGGGACTACTCTTTTAAGTGATTTAGAGAGAAATCTTAATAATTACAGCGGTATTAAACTTTACTTTCTAACTTCAGGGTAATTATATGACATTTTTGTGATGACAGGGTCCAGTAGGAAAAGTTGGACCTCAGGGAGACCAGGGAGCTAAAGGGGAACCAGGGCCACCGGGAATGAAGGGAGAGCAAGGAGCTCCAGGTCCACCAGGGGAACAGGTGAGTGACATTGTTATATGTATCTGCTGTATTTTATTTATAAATCTATCGTATATGACCTAATTCCATATCTGCATGATGCTACACCTTATTTATAAATATATTTTAATTTAAATATCCTCTGAATAATGTCAATTACCTGTGCAGGGTGAAGATGGTCTGCCAGGAATCCGAGGTCCTCCAGCTCTGCCAGGGTTTGAGGTTTGTCTGTTCATTATCATAGCTGAAGATTGCTTTACCCTCAACACCTCTAACTATGTTATTTGTGTCACTTCCTTTGCTTTTTCAGGGGCCTCCTGGAGAGAATGGACCCCAGGGACCCCCAGGTCCCCCAGGGACTCCTGTAAGTGTGTGGATGTGTACAACACAGAAACACTGTGGATGATGAAATCATATTTTGCCTTCAGCAGCTGGTGATAGGAATTGATTATTGAGAAAAAATCAAATTGTATGTATGTGGGTGTGAGTGTGTTTTGTCTGTCTAAAATCCAGTTATCTTAGCAAAGTGAAAAACTATTGCTGCTCTGCAGGGACTTCAAGGAAGACCAGGATCTGAGGGGAAAGAGGGCATGAAAGGCGAGAAGGTATGTTGCATGTTCCAGTATGATTTGTTGTATTTATCTATATCTTAATGTGTAATCTAACATATCCTTTTACCCATTCAAACTTTCCCAAGCATCTAAAGTTGGGCATATTTAAATTGAAAACTAATTATGGCACTGATCAGTTTGTGTTTTACTCCTACAGGGAGACGATGGCATGAATGGATCACCAGGGAAGACAGGTCACATTGGAAGGAGGGTAAGATTTTTCAGTTTCAGTAATTTGAAAGTTTTGCAAGTGAAATCCAATTCTAAATAATGTAAAGATGTAGCCAAAAATTCTACAGTGATAAATCCAAAAAGGTAATATTCTGTTTGTAATCCTAATGCTAGTCCCTTTTTACAACTGATTAATAAAATAGCCTTTGTTTGGTGAAGAAGTCATGGCTTTCAGGCAGATATTGTGGTGTATGTGCATGGGATGAAAGTGGAAATGGACACAGCCATTGATAGCCACCACATGTACAGAATTATACATAACACATTAGGTTATTTTTTGTGTGTACTCTCTTGCTTTCTGTTGCCTCATTGAAAAACATGGTGAACTTGTCCACAGGGGAAACGGGGAAAGGCCGGAGTCAGAGGAACAAGAGGTGACAGAGGACCAAAGGTGGGATATATGAAAACAAAGCCACTGGCTTGTGTACATCTGGTTTAATTATGATGTAAGAGCCAGCAGTAAATTGTTTTTTGATGTTCAGGGCCAAAAAGGAGACACAGGACAGGTTGGCCTTCCTGGATGGCCTGGACTCATCGTAAGTCAAATTATTTCTTCACTTAACATCCATTCATCAGAGTGTTTGTTTCTTATGTGATAAAAAAGCTCTACAATTGCCTATGCAGCAGTCTGTCTGCTTCAGAGATTTGTAGGCCGGAAAATGCTTGTTAATAATGATACATTTGGTCATTAAGTGAACTGCAGTCAGCAAATAAATTACAATGATATTTAGACTAATGTTACTTTTATCTGTAAAGTTTCTATGTTGTGTCCAACCCTAGCTTAGCTCCAGTTAAGCAGGTTATTTTTCCTTTCCAAACAGAATTTTCTTTAATGTTTTATAATAATAATAATAATAATAATAATAATAATAATAATATCTATTAATGCGTATTTCTGTTATAAAATTATTAGATATGTTTTATAAATAAGGACATAATAAAGTAGGAAAGTAAGCTTAGTTAACCAACAAAAAATAAAATATAAAGCATTACATTAAATGACATGATTGATAAGTCAGTGAACTGACATCATCTGATATATTCCGTTTTATGTTTGTTACCAAGGGAATCCAGGGCTTGCGCGGAGAGCTGGGAGATCAAGGTGAAAAGGGGAAAGAGGTAAACAAGAATTATGAAACATGACTCAGTGAAAGCCCAACCCAAACTGAATCTCATTGGATTCAATGAAAAGTGTCTTTGTACTGCTTTGATTTCTAGGCCTCCGAACATTCCTCTTTAACATATAGACACACATGAAATATCTGATGTGATTATCATCACCTTTCATGGACTAGGATTTATATGTTTTTAAATTACAGGTACAAGTAATACAGGTACAATCATAGTGAAATGTTTGTATTCTCAGGGTGAGAAAGGAGACATGGGACTGCCTGGACCACCTGGAGCTGATGCCATGAAGGTAGGAGCTGTCTATCGTTTAATGTGTTAATAAGGAGATAATCTGGAAAACAAATAATGATCTGCAAATAATAATAATGTCTAGATGGCTGTGTCTGTCTGTGTGTGATGCTAAATTGAAACTGAAAAGACAATTACTCAGAGGAAGTTAAAGTAGTGAGACGGTCCTCTGGTTTAAATGAATAAATTAGGCTTTAGCAGAAGGTAATACATTTGGGTAATGGAATTTTCAAGTGAAAGTTCAGAAACTTTATAGAGTTCTGAGACTGTTAAATGGATACTGTTACGTGGAAGTGGGGGGGTTTCAGAAAAAGACCCAATTGCAGGCAGGTGAGGATGAACCAGAGCTCACTTTTAATATAACCAAAAATGTAAAAGAAACACAAAGAGAACAGGAGAAAAAACCAAAGGACAAAAACAGAAAAACTAAAAGGCAAATAATCCAGAAAACAAAGACCAGGAACACAGGGACAAACACAGGCAAGAGAACACCAAGAGATCACCGAGAGAACACAGAGAAACAAACAACCAACGGACAGACAAGGAAACAAAGGAAACACAGGAACTAAATAGACAGGCAAATTAGGGACAGATGAAACAAATCAGGGGGAGGTGCCAAATCAGTCTCCATAAACAACCATGTTAACATGCCCAACCTCAAAGCAACATGTTTATAGTCTAATACAAAAATAGGTTGTGGTCTTTATAACTAATTTTTCCATTCATGAGGGTGAATTTTTATAACTTGTCAATTTAAATTATATTAGGGCTTAAAGTTATGCATAATTCATGGGTGCCGTCATTTAGTTCCACCCATGTGTCTGCTTGTTTTTGGATTAGTGTGGAGCTGGCAGATGCAGGACTGCCAAGAAGGCAGTAGCCAAAGCCACTACACTCTGAGCTTTACTCTGGCTCATGGACTGGGAAACTTGAGCAATCAAACAAATGTTTCTTTCCTTCTTTCTTTGCTTTTCTTGCTAGTATATATAGTATATATCGTATATCATTTGTAAAAGGCCTATTAGACACAATTACATTATTCTCATCACTATTTTTTCCTTTGAAGTGTAATTCCGTCCTATAAGGTCACTTCAGAATCTATATAACTACTTTTGACCTTAAGAGCCATCACAAATACAGACACACAACAATACAATACAGAGAGCCACCACAAAGTGACAAAGGCAAAGAAAACCAGGGAAAGGAACTTGGTCCAGTAAGTACAGGAATATCAATCACCTTCAGTTTCTATAATAAAAGGATTTTAACTCTCTGTAGGCAGAACAAGTCTATGTCTGCTGAGTTCAAACCTTCAGCGACTGCAAAAAATCAACAGCCTATCAAGGCTCCAACTTGTCAGGCACCAAGCATGGAAAAAAAAACATCTCACCATAAAGGGCCAGGCAGAAGCACAGAGAGTGTCTAGATATCGCAGATGAAGCAGACAACTGACGCTAGCTAAAGCTAGCCCAGTCCCCAGGTAGTAAATAATTCCTCTCCAAAAACAAGTTAACTTAACATTCACATGCAGGTCAAGGTTCAATACAGAGGCAAGCTCAACACAAAACACAAGCTGCCTGGGCTGTCACACGGTTCTAGTTTAAGTAACAGTGATCGTCAGATTAAAGACTGGCGATTGGTTGGTCAGGGCCGGGGCCACTCCAATCCTCTCCAGTCCTGGTCCTCCAGATCTCAGAAACGCAGGGACGATGTTGGCCATGCCTCCTCAGTGGAGACCAAACGGGACGATGTAACTACTTTGTGTAGGATGCCTTCCAGGCTGTGACAGTAGTCCATGAAGTGTACAGTTTAAGGTGGTTTGTGAGGCCTGGGTTGCTTTAAAATAGTCAATAAGGCATTGGTTTTTAAATGTTTTTTTTTTTTGACAAATCTTTCTAATTTATTCAGGTTTTTGTCATTTTGACAATATTTTGCAAAGCTAAAGTAAATTGTTTTACCATAATTAAATGTTTTGTTATAATGTATGTTGATTTTATGGATATTTATTCAGTTTTCATGTGAGTGTTACTGGAAACATTTTATTTTTTTCAGGGTATCCGTGGTCCTGTTGGGTTGCCAGGCCCACTGGGTCTGAAGGGAGAGCAGGTAATAATAGTTTACTTCTTATTTCCTCCCTTGTGTTGTGATGCATTTTGACTACATTTGAATATGTTTTTATGATGTCCAACTTTCTCTCTCCCTCTGTCTCTCTTCCATTTGTCTGTTGTTTTTCTTTTAGGGAAATATTGGTCTACCGGGGCCGAGGGGTACACCAGGGATGCCAGGACTGCCTGTAGGTTTTCATGTACAGATACCTGATGTAACATGTTTAATTTATTGTACTTTTTTGGTTGCTGGCTGTTACATCCATCTTTAACTATGTTTATAACTGGCATTTTGTTTTTCAGTTTGGCTTGTATATTGTTGCTTTCTTTTATGCAAAGAACTTTGCAGTTGTGTTTGAAATTCCCTTTGGATATACAAAGGTTATTCAGGCCGTGCATTTTTAACTTGTCTGGAATATTTTATATCTTCAATTCAAGTCACTCAATTCTGTCACTCAGATACTTTTATCCAGACTGTGTCTGAGAAATGGAGACAGCACAGAAGTGAAGTGTGTGATGGAAATGTTATTGTTTTATAATAACTCCAGTCATTCCTGTAAAGTGCAGACTTGTTATCTGTCAATCAACTAATCTTCTCTTCAGCTGCCAGTCTGTTGAATCATTCACAGTTCAGCAGCACATAATGATTGTGTTCAACCCACTGTGTCTTAGGGGAAAAATCCATTGACTTGGGTTTTAAAATCTGCAAAGCCATGCCTGATAGGTTGTTAATGCAGCAGATAAAAGCACTCTGAAGCTGTTTGTTGATAAATCCACTTCACACTGGAAAATCATACTAATGCCCCTTTCTTCTTCTGTTCTCTCCCCTGTTGCAGGGTTTGTTTGGATTAAAGGTATGATATGATCAACTCAAGCACTCTTGACTTGACAGATCAAATTCACTTCAGCTCCTACTCACCTTTATCTGCAGTGCCCTTGAGGATTCTTTACGTCAGGATCGCTAATGTTGATGGCACATACAATCATAAAGCTGTCACATGTTCGAGTTGGCGTTAGAATGTAATGGGATTTTGCAGCAGTCTTTTCTTCCATACCAATGTGTTTTATATTTAATGGTGTGATATTGCTGTCCAGAACAGCGCAGAATTGAATGTTCTATTTATCACATTTTCTTTTAACTGCAGGGTTTGAAAGGCTACCAAGGTTTACCTGGTCTGCCCGGCAGGAGAGGGCTTCCAGTAAGTTTACAACAGAGTTAGACAGCAGAGGACTAAACAAGCTCTGAATTGAAGTTTGATTGGTCAAAAAAACAACTATCATATTAATATAAAGCACCTAAGATAAACTAGACACTGTACATCCAAAATGTAGGATGTCTACAGCAACACTGATAATGCGTCCCAAGTTAAATATGAGATCAGGATAGTGTGCATATGTACTTCTCATGTGTCTGGAAGTTTGCTTTGTTTATAACTTTACTGTCTTTTGGCTAACGTTAGCTTAACATTCAGGGTAAATGGGCTTTAAATTCTTTTATTTTTTTATTTTTTTTCTGTCTCAAATTATTGTTTTAATTTTAGTGACACTATAATTTTAGGATCTTACTAGTTGAACACCACATTGATTGATTTGAAAAAAATAAATAAATAAAAAAACATCAATTGTCATTGTATAGTGTGTATATTTACGATGCGATGGGTGAAGTTTGAAGTTTTGTGTCTGTGTTTTAGGGTCCACCTGGGGCTCCTGGACCCCCAGGAAAGTCACTGAACATGACACTGACTCAGCTTAAGGCAAGTGATTCATGTATTCATTGTCCAGTTAAGGTATTTTATTGAGTGCAGGGTTACAATTACAAAAGCATTATTATTTATCATTATTCATCTTAAAATCATATGAAATGGAGCCATCCAATAAAGAAAACTCATAGCTTGCAATTCAAACTAAATTTACTTCCCCTTAGATATGAAATTATCTTAAAAAAATAGACTATGTGTGTAATGTTTTTTTATTCTCTTTCCTTGTCCAGGACCTGATGTATGTGTCTGATAGGCCCAACTATCCTCTGATCCAGACTCTGTTAGACTCTCTGCAGCAGGAGTTTCGGCTGCTGGTTGATCCTCCTGATGGCAGCAAGGAACATCCTGCCACCACCTGTCTGGAGCTCTGGCTCTGTCACCCTGAATACAGCAGCGGTTAGTTCCAGAAAACAATGAAATAACAGTAAAATCACAGTGAAGTGTCACTGGACGAGCTTGAGTACCAGACACTGTCCTTTCTGTTGTGCATGGATTAAAGTTCTCTGTCGTTACAACGGATTTTCGTCATTCAGAGTTGACAGAGGCCATGTATGAGATCAAGGAAGACCGAGGAGAAAAAAAAGTGTTGGCTGATGGCTGATTTTTATTGGCAGATTGTCACAATCTAGAGCCAATGGTATTGTTTACAACACGTGACCAATGACAGTATAATGACCCACACAGGGCGGGATCTAAACATGGAGCATCTGCGCTAAAGTTTAGCTGCTTAGCTAGCACGGACTCTTCGTGCTGCGCTGAATTAGCCTTACTCAGTATTTACATTTAATGAAAATTCTTTCAGTTCTCAGCTACTATTTCAGCTACTTTTAATATTTGTTTTTCAGATGCCTCTTCATCTTCAACTGTTTCAATATTTCAGTTATTTCAAATAATTCAACTAAAAATTTTCAGCAGTTAACCAGCAGTTGGTTTTCTATTCCTAACATAGCAGTGATTTATACCTACAGCAAAAACTAATAAAACAGTATAAATAATATTTATTTAGTAGAGTCCATGTTGGAGTGGTTGTGTTTCCACTATTTCTTTGGTGTGTCTGTAACACTTTGATCCCTGCAGATTGAACTGAGCTTTTGCTAACCTTTCTCTGCAGGAATGTATTACATTGACCCCAACCAGGGCAGCACAGCCGACGCTCTGCTGGCCTACTGCATCTTCTCTTCCACATCAAAACAGACCTGCCTTCATCCTCGAGAGTCTCAGGTATGAAGACATCAGCAGAGAAATGCTACAGGAAATTGCAACTCTGGATCAATGGCACGCCCGCTAACTTCATATATACGACCAGAATCTCAATTTGATGAATTGTCAGTGAGCTCACACTTTCGTAGTGATGACTGAGACTTCTGCAGTGATGACTTGACGTTGAATTTGTGACACAGGCAACTTTAAAGAAACGTTGTTTGTTTTTCCAACCTAAATTTTATTCTGGTTGTTAGGTTGTTATCACTCCTACAGTATCAGTTCTAAAATAAATTGATTCGCTGACTTCATTGCATTATCCGCCACACACACACACATTCCTGCACCCTACCAGGGCATTTGGTATGACCAAAAGCTCAAGGTGGCTAATGTTGTCTAATGTTATCAAACTGCTGTTTATCTGACATTCATGAGGCGTCATTACAGAAAAAAATCCTATATAAATATAAAAAATAAAATAAAAGGAAAGTGAGAGGAAAATCATTCATAAAAAGAGAGAGATTAAACAAAATGGAAATGTTGCCTGTCAGTGGGAGGGAGGGCATTAATGTGTGGCTAAATTAGACATGACATTCATCCCAAGGACATCAGGACAATCAGGACACAGATGTTATTATTCTCATTATTTTGTTGTGCTGTCTGTATTTAATACACACCGCTCTCACCTCTCACCTTCTCCACTCTGATGCAGTCAATACAACATAAAGAATTGAGTCACTTAACCAAAGAATAATATGAATTGGTCTCGGGTAGCGTGAAGTAGATGCATCTTGCACTAAGGTAGCCAATTTACTACTGGTTCATGCTTGAGCTGCATGCTAATCCAGAGTTCATCAGCGTCTGTCTGAACATCCTTGACCTTCACTTGTATGAAAGCAGGACATGCATTTAGATTTAGATTGTGCCTTGTTTTTACTGCCTGCAGTTGGCCACAAAGGCCTGGATGGCAGAATTTGCTGAAGAAACTGATTTTCAGTGGCTAAGCAGACTGGAGCAGGGATTTCAGGTGAGTGAATTTCTCTGAAGCAAACAACCAAAACATAGTTTATGTTTTAATTGGTATATAATCTCAAAGCACAGATGAGCATAACCATTACAGAGATAGCTTTTACTATCGAGACAGTAAATGTGTCTTAAAACTGAAACAACAAGCTAAACAACCAGCTGACATTGTTAATACATTACATTCTTATTCCTTTCTTATCAGTTTTACTATCCAGGTGCTAACGTGGTCCAGATGCGTTTTCTGAGGTTGCACAGTAGCACTGCCATCCAGAAGATGACCTACTCCTGCCATCCAGGACACAGACTGGGGCAGACAGACAGGGACGTCAAATTCCTCACTGACACAAGAAAGCAAAGTTACCTCGGAGCACTTAAAGATTGTGTGGTAGGTTTTCCAGATCTTTCCAAAACCTTTCTGGCTCAAGCTTTCTTCTGATAGGCTGAAGGAGGAAATACAGGTTATGGTGCTGCTGTTGTTCTGTAAAATCATATTTGACCTGGGATTAATCAGCAACATGTAACCTTTTGTAACTTTCTCATTTTTATTTGAAAAATCCTTTTATAATTGTATAACTTATAAAAATGCACAGTAGTTTTTTTTCTTATTTTCTTTTTTCTCTTTTTCTAGTTCTTTTTGCTAGTTATTTAAGATTATTATCTTATCATTTTTAACAGTGTTGTGTTGTTGGACCTGGTTTAGGAGGAAAAATCATTAAATCATTATATTTATAGAACTTTAGTAGTCTGTATGTAAGTATGTAAAGATGTGGCATCATGGAAATAGAGGACAAAGGAGCCCTAGTTGAGACAAAACATACAACAAAATTTTACTTTAAGTATTTTAAGTATTACTGTCACATAAAGAAGTGGATTATTCATAGTAATGAAATGTAATATATTTGTATTCTGTTTCCTGTGTGTCAGCCTGGAGAGGAGAACCTTTCTGGACCTCGGGAGTCTGTGTTTGAGTTTGAGGACCTCCAGCTGCTTCCTCTGAGAGACGTAGCAGTGATGGGAGGTGAAAACTTCTCACACCAGTTTGGCTTCACTGTCGGACCTGTGTGTTTCAGCTAGAGAAAACTAGAAAGGGAGACGCATAGGTCCAGGACAAAAACCTCTGTTCAAATCATGGACGCCAAGAGGACAACTGGAACAGCTCTTCCAATTTCTGAAGAAATCACTCCCTTTTCCTCTTGTTTTGGGGGATTTCGTCTCTCTTTTTAAGTGACTCCGTATTCATGAATTTGAGAGGACACAAGGGTCCCCAGGCTTTTTTCACAGAGAAGTCAGTTTTGTTTACAGAGACGTTTATCTTGTATTGAATAATTTAAAAATGTATGTTTTTTATCCTTTATATACAATGTTTGTTTTTCCTCTGTTTGATTTTTGTTGTGTATTTTGGGCTTCCACCATAGTCTGCCCATTGTGTATAGAAAAGTCAGACTGTCCGAACTGACCTCCTAACAATGTGTTCTGTTTTGGGGACACAGCTACTGTCGTCCCATTGGCCATTTGTGACCAGACAAGGCCAGTACAACTCTCTCACTGACATTAATGAGTGAACTCACACGTCACAAATTTCATTTGAAAGATCATTTATTTAATCCCAAAAACAACAGAGGGGGACAGTCATATTGTCTTATACATACTTGATGCTGTCAACTGCAAGACCAAAATTCCTCATTTTGTTAAAATACAGAACATTGTTTATGTTTTTAGTTTCATATAACTGTATGCTCTTATATCTCAGGTATGATACATTATTGATATACACAAGGGCACTGAAGCTGCTGTTGTCACAATATGTTGGTCAGTTTTGTAGTTTAGCATTAAAACAAGACATATTAAGATTAGAAATGTTATGCATAAATCCATGAAAAGACCAAAACCAACAGTGAATTAGTCCTAAGAGTATTGTGTGTAACCAAAGCCTCCTATCTTCCACTCCAGTGACATATTCCTTCAATCCAATGAACACACACACTGTAGTTGATTTTGACGCAATGCCACACCATCATCCTGCTGCCAGAAATGCTCACAAGAACACCAAATTTGCATTAATGCGCAGCTGAAAGTAGTCCCTAACAAATGCACTATTTACTCCTGTTTGAGTAACGTTTGCTGAAAACTACAGTGACCAGCAATTTAGCAAATGAGTTTTTTTTAATGAAACTATATATATTGACTGGAAAGTATTAAAGAAAGCATTGTTGGTTTTCTCTTTTCATGAGATTCATAAACCATAAGAAAACAGTGTAATAACACCAGTCATGCCTTTGAGCTTGATAAACTCCTCCATTGTGTTCTCAAAATTATGTTAAAGCAGTTTCAGTCATAGATATTCATTTAGTTTTTAAACAATACATTACGAAGCATCCTATAAAATTGCCACAGGCTGTAACAACCAATCAAAAACAGGGTCAAATCTCAGGAATGCCTGAGACGATTAGATATTCAGCAATCTCTCAAAATACATACATAAAACAACTAATCAACACAAAGTAGAAGGACAGGATGACCTCCAACCTCCGACCTGTTAACATGAACGCAATGTCAGGCTAAAAATGAACTGAAACAAAATGACAATTGATTATGAAGCTACTGTTTTCCCCCATTTCTCCCCAGAGTTACTAAATTTTCATTAGATTTCATTTTGTACTTGTCCAACAGGTTTGCATAAAATGCTTTACTGTTTTAACAATAGAAATGTTACATTCAAGTGTGTTGAGGAGATTCTCTCTTTCTCTGTTCTCTCATGTAAACCAAAGACTGAGCATGAGCAGCATGAGCTTACAGATCCATCTGTTTCCTCTTAGAACAATACTGTAATTTCTTTCACTGTACTGTAAAGATCATTCTCAAGTTTGGCTGTAGAGAAAGAGTAACCAGGAATGCAGAGCTTCTTTGGCCCTGTGATGAAAAACAAGTGCCTATTACCATCCACTTAGCATTGAGTAATTGCTGTCAACCTGAGTTTCTGCTTCATTCAATCTGAGAAGTGCTTGGGTCCAGGGAAAAGAAGCAAGCCTTGTAGATTCTCAGCAGAATCAGGATATGGTGTTTGTGTCCCAGAGGCGGTCAGCAGTGAGTGATGGATAGTGTAGTGTACAGTTTGCAGGGAGGAGAGGATTCATTTGAGTGAGATCTCAGGTAGTTAGTGGTGAGAGGGGAGCCTGCGGGCTCAGCCAAAAGCACAGCTCTGCAGCTAGAGAACACCAAAACTTTATAGTCTTGCTTCATATCAGAATTCTCTGCTGAGGGCTTGCATTCATGAGATGAGGCATGACACTGCTACATAACAGGGAACAAATGTACTGCATCTTAATCTCAACCAGATAAATTGGTTCAAACATTTTAACCACAGGTTTCAATTCTGGCCTGGTGTTCAATATTCAGTGTTTTCTTTTTGTATTTAGATTTGTCATATCTCATTCCATATGATTGCCTTAGCTGGCTGAGACAGATCATTATTACTTTATTTGTTTGTACAAATTATCATTTTTAAAAATATGAAATGACATGCTGGACATCTGTCTTGTGTGATCCCTCCATCAGCTCTTTCAAAGAATTGTCAGTTGAATGAAAAAAAATATACATAACCAAACTGTCTCAATGTGTTTTTCTCATCATAAGAAACATAAATGTGTGGAGCAGATTTTATGGCAATCTATCCAATTGTGGTCAAGACACTGAAAACCACAAAGTATCAGTTTCATGGTGACGCTGGAGGAGGAGGAAGCAGGATTAATCCTGCGGGGACCACAAATGTCTACCAGATATCCACCCTCAATCTGTCCACTTCAGATATTTCAGTCTGGACCAAAATGACTGACATTGCCATCCCTAGAGCCATCATGGCTAAAAATAATTGAAATGGCCCATCATATAACATTTGACCTACGTTTAACTCAACTACGTTTATGTAGTGATACAATTGGGTCAAGAGGCAGGATCTTGCATTAGTCTTTCAGATGATTCAACTGTCTCCTATGCCTGGGGCTGCTGCTGGGCCTCCTCCACATGCTGATGTCCACCCTGCTGCCCTTTAACAAGCTGACATTCAGCATGTTTATCGCCTACCACAAAACACAGCAGAACAGGCAAAAGACCAAAAACAGAGTCATCACTGAGGGTTATGGTACCCCAGGAGCTGTGCTTCAGAAGCAGCCTCCCAGTAGGCACAGCTGTACCCAAACCCTCCAGATACAGGACTTATCTTTTATCATCCCTCATTTCTCAACTCTTATGTTTATAACCCTATCTCCATCTTTCTGTCATATGTCCCAGCACTTCTCATCTCTCCATTCCTGTTGAGCTTGTTCCCTCTCAGACCCAGACTACATCCTGTGCTCCAACTGGCCCATTAGCCTTACCTGTGCCACAACAACGTCCCTCCAAGGCCAGGTTCAATAAAAGAAAGTTAGAGGCAAATACTTGTAGTAAGTGTAGGGTACAAAAGTGTAATCCACTGGCCTAATTTAAAGACTTTCCTTCTGTCACTGAGTGATCATAATGAGTTCACCACAAGAGATGACAGTTTAAATGGAGCTCAGTCAAGGGAGTCTGCGCAGGAAACCTTTCATTGTTGTGGTTCTGCCTCTGTATTATTCAGTCATCTGTTGTGGACCAGCAGCAGTGATAGAGGTAGTAGCAGCAGCAGTGGTTGGAGTCTGGCAGTAGTAATGTAGATGAAGTTATAATAGCAACAAGTGCCAGTATTTGAGAAGCTACTCGGAAATGTAATTAGCAAACAAATGTAATTCAAAAGTATTCATTATTTTCCATTTAAATTATCACAATTAATATATTACATTTCAAAACCCTTTGTGATTGGCTATATTGTGCTTTTTGCTTTTATTTGGCTCCATAGTCTCCAAGAATTTCCTGACATGTAAAAGTCAGATTTGCTCATGTTACATCAAACATTTAAAGAAGTGACAAAGAAATGAAAAATACAGACAGTGTTTAAATGATACAGTTTCAGGTCATTGTCTTTTAGTAAGCTGAAAATTAAATAAATCTGCCAATAGACATTATTCACAGCAGCCATTTTGACATGAAATAGTAATGATATTAATTAAGGTTCTGTTCCATTTAGTGCAGCAGAGCCTTTCCAGTGAACCAACACACACCAGAGCAGCATCCTGACTCTGTTTGACCTGAATGGAACGGAACCTTAATAATTATCACTGGCAACACCTGTGTTTACTATTTCATGTTTAAATGGCTGCTGTCTATAGACAAGCATTCAACTCTATTAAGCATAACAATATAGTAATATGTAGTTTAACCGTTTACAGTTTAGTACAAAGGAGGAGCTCTTTAAAGGACTCGACTTAAAACAGCTGAGATGAAATGAAAATCACATGCAATACTAAACAGGTGAAAACAGGTGAAGTTACGCCGGGGGGAAAAGCTGCTGAGGGTTTGTGAAGGGTTAAACCTCAACCCACCCGTGCACGTGCACACGTCACATGACGCACAGCGTACGCTCTCTCGGGCTGCTCTCACTGTTCCGCATCTGTCTGTGGGTGTTCACTCGCTAACTTTAGCCACGTTTCCTCCAGTTTCGTTTGTTTGACATTTCATGTAGCGACCGCTCGTCTTGTGTGACAGTCGGACGGACTCCCGTGTTACATGTCGGTTGTTGTGAGAGCTGCACATTTCCACTTCCCCTCCAGAAACAAGAAGAAGAAGAAGCACGGCTAGCCTCTCGGAGCTAGCTAACAGCTGTTTAGCTTCCAGGAGAATAGCGTCGCTGTGAGGCAGCCAACCAGGCACTGAGGTGAGGGGGAGGCTGCCCGAGGTGTCACTTAGTTTTTCAGTGATTTGTCTGTATGTTTAAACTGTCAGTGATGTGTGGGAGGCAGGGGTGTAAATAAGGTGATAAATTAGCTTATTCAGCTCGTACAGCTCGTTGCTGTAGCTTTTTTATGTGTGGCAGTGTTTTAATTCATTCTCTAAATATTTCTGTCAACTATACTAAGACGACTTTGCTAAAGTAACTTGCTACCAGACGTACAGAGCAGCCTGTGCTATCGCATTGTCAGCATTACAACACCGTCTTCGTTTTGAGGCTCTTTTTACGGGTAGTTTTCTCACAAAGTCTACGTGACCATTTCAAGCTGAATTCAGACCGATAGCTGTCGATGTTAGCAGTAGGGGTGAAGGGCTTCCTGTCGTCTGCTGTCCATGGTACTGAAGAGGATGATCAATACATATTTAACTCATCAGTGTCATGTAAGACACATTATATAGATTAAAACTAGAAAATGTACAGCTTATAAATGGAATAAATGACAGAGCAGAAGTATGTAAACATTGCAGTTACGTTATGAAAATCATAGAGCACAATCAGCTGTCAGCCCTGCTTTATTTTGTGTGATACATGGAATCAGGTTGAGGTTGTTTGAAGAAACTTTAATCAATGTAGCTTTAACATTTGGCAAATGTTGCAGCTCAAATAAAATCTCAAATCAAACAGTGACAGTTCTTCTGGCAATTTCTCACAATTGGTATCAGTGTGTTAACGACATTGCAGCAGTCTGTTAAAGAGGAAAAGACAGTACCAGCGAAGAAATCATCAGTAAATCTGAGATGTTAGCGAGGTGAAATGAAGTGTTGGAGGTGTAGGCAGCAGCTCACACACACAGAGACAGTTCTTAGCTACTGTTGCACATGATCAGGCCATTTGCAAAGCAGTGTAGCTGGTTTGGTGCAGATCAACAATTTTATCATTCTCTGTTTACTCCTTGTGGCAGTTTTCTAAAAACTTAATTGTGTAAATTAGCTCTGAAAAATGAATCAAGCTACAATTTTATTGCTAAACGTAAAAATAAATAAACAAATGTCACAATTTATACATACATATATATATATATATATATATATATATATATATATATATATATATATATATATATATATATATATATATATATATATATATAAAATTTATTTATAAATGAAGCACTGTGGTGCTACAGAGATGACACACTGTACACATCATAGGGAACATGTTTGTCTGGCACTTTTTTCCAGTTCAAATGAAATGCAAAGATTTCACTTCACTCTGAAATTTTGATTCAAATCCTAATCATAACGTTTGAGTTTTCTACTAAGGCCTGCCCCCAAAACCTCATAGGTGTTACATTTACAAAGTTATATATATTCATTATTTTTTATATAACATAATGCAGAAAACAATGCTTGGGGTGTTGATCTATTATTATATTCTTTTATTCATAAATTCCCATTAAGGTTTTAGAGAACTGATATAATTTTGGACAATAAAGTTTATTGTTAAACTGTGAAATATCCTGTCTCCATTACATATCTTTGTCATAAGTGTTATGTTATATACATTTGAGTTATCCTTGCAAAAAATGTGCTTTATTATATATAACAAATACAAATCACACTGCCTTTAGTTCAGAAACAGTAACTGTGTTTTTTTTTTTGTTTTTTTTTTTTGAGTGCAGCTTCTATGACCTACGTCTGTCTGCCCCGATCAGAGGATGTATCCGCCGTCCAGAAAGGACTTCATCTCTCTGACGCTCAGTGATCCGCACAGTCACTCTTACAACAACGGCAAACACCGAAGACAGTCCTGCTGGAGGGTGAGTAGTCCTGTAGTGCAGTATGTAGATGTTGAATCTAGACACACCTGAGTTTTTCCACTTTGACACAGAAGCTGAGATTGAGGTTAATGCAAGTGATCTGCCATTGCTGCTGAAACACAGAGAGAGAGAAAGTTAACGTTTGATGTCGGTGGTGGAAGATAACATTTTCTATCACAGTACATATGATTTCAAATGGTGATACAGCATGCAGGGAGGTGAAAAACAAGACGATAAATCTGAATTAATATGTGGAAAGACATAACAAATACAAATGCTTCCATACATCTTTACTTTATAGTTTGAGGAGTATGAAAAATGATGTGAATCATCACCAGAACTCAACTCAACTCCAAGCACCTATGGGAGATTTTAGAGCACACTTGTATAAACAATATAGAAAAATCTCTTTCTGTTGACCGTATATCTTGTCTCATGGCCCAGCCTGGAGTTGATGTGCTGCTCAGTTCTGACTAAGGGAGTGCATCCAACTGCTTGTTTATGTTTCGGGTCACTTCACTGAGATAGATCTTCTCTGTCTTTTATGAAATGTATCTTTTTTTTTGTGACAAATCGATTCCTCGGTTTCAGCCATCCTCACTTTGTTGTGGAACAGCCTGAACTTTCAGACTCTTCAGATAAAAGCACCCTCTGAGCACATTATGTGTCGGATCACTACAGGGAGATGAAACAAATTCTGTTCATCTCAGCGCCCCTCTTCCATCTCCCCACATATTTTTTTTAATCTTGTTTTCGTTACTATCAGATTTTTCACTCCTCTGTATGCCCTCTCACTGCGAGCCCTCTTTTCTCCTTCTTTGGTTCTGATACACGTCTTACAGGTGTACTGTGTCACTCATCATTTCACATCTCATACTTTTGTTTGCTTTTTCTTGCTCAGGGGTGGCCTGCTTTGTTCACAGGGTTTCTCTTTCATCCTTGTACAACTGGTCTTACAACATAATGAGACTACCTTGGTTGTTGGCTCATTCTATCTCCATAACAAAGTTTAATGCGGTCAGTGGCCTTCAGTCCATTAAGTGCAAGGATTAGAAGATAAGTTTTTATCCAAACAAGGAGAGATTTTTTTTTTTTTTGCTCTGTGCAACACACACCAGCCTGATCATTTACCATCCTACATTTGCAGCCAGGATGTGTCGTTCTGGAGAGAAAATGACAAAAATCTGCTGCTTTACTGGAAACCTGAAATGTATCATTGGATAGAATAGGACACTGCTCTATCTTGATGAACAACAACCAGCAATTATACACATCCAGACACTGCAGGTATGTTAGTCTACACAGAGCAGGTGGAGTCAGGTGATTTGACAAGGGTCATTTAGTGCCAGTGTCTGTTTCCTTTAGTTTTATACAGTGGTGTAATATAACAGCACATATACTGTAATTCCATATAGTATTTCCACTCAATGTTACTTCATACTTTGACTCTACTATATATTACGTATACACCTATATTGTACTTTTTATTACATTTATCTGATGGCCAGTTAGTTACTAGCTTCATTGCAGATTTAGATTGTAATACAAAATGTACATAGATTAAGCTGCCTAGTAGTATATGCAGCAATTTAAATGAGCCCCATGTGCATATTCATTAATCAATAATTATAATATATATGTTTCTGAAATGGGCCACTCTGCATGAGGACTTTACTTTTGGTACTTAAAGTATATTTTGATGCAAAAATATTTGTTTACTTGTGTGTTTCACACTGTAGTATTGTTACTTTAAATTAAAGCTGTGGCAGGTGTTTTTCAGAAGCATTTTTGTTCAGGTTAGCTCAGATTTTTTTTACATCCTGACAACACTCAATAAATCAAATGTTCTCCAAAGAAAAGTCAAAAACAATCTGGTCTCTGTGGCTGTCGCAAGCCTGTAATCACTCTGCCTGCACGCATTTATGCCTGAAGGGAGAGGTTGAGATTTTTTCACTTGCTAGTCTCTCATGTTACCTTCCCAAGCTGTAAGTAAAAGATCTGAATACTTCTTCCACCACTGTTTTTGTAAAGTGTTTTCACCCCAACAAATCTGCTTCATCCTTCAACGCTTGATTTTTGCATTTTTAATCATAAAGCTGGTATAAAACACTAAATAGTATTGAAGACATATTTTTTAATCTGTCTTTCATGAAATCTGTAGATATCCTGATCAAAAGCAAAAGTATTTCTTTCATCCTTTCAACATGATTACACTTTTCATGACATGGTCAGCTCTCATAAGGATAATTCATTCTGTTCAATGAAATGAAAAGGCAAACCAGCCCTCTCATTGACTGATCTGTAACAGTTTATTTCAGCAGTATTTCAGCAGACATTTCTTCTATACAGCCAGCTTTATAGCAGACGTCGATGCAGCTCAGCACTCCCCTGTACCTGTGGATTGTCAAATTTGATTACGGTTTATAGTTCCTGAGAAAACCATTTTCTGCAAATCATGTTCCTATTGGCTCAGCGTCGGCTCTTTCCACAGCGAAAAGGACTCTGCGATATCTTTCCCTTTAACATTCCCAAACACATCGGAGTCAGGTGGAAGCTCTGAACCTCTCATTGGTATGTACAGGATGTTACAACAGCCAACCTGCAGAGTGAGTTCCCCTGCCCCCAGTCCAGTGAAGATAGAGAAAATGAATGATTGTCTCTTCTTTATAGAGCAGTATCAAATTAAAGTGAAATATAACATCTTCACACATATCCAGTTGTTTTAGAGGGGAAAGAGTGAAATGCAGTTGTGTTGGTGCAGTGCACCACAAATGCCTGGTTGATAAAATATGTTTCCTTGAATTAAATATTCTAATCTCACAACACCTGAACTAATTCCATTTGCTGAGAAAAACCCCACTAAGATACAGCTGAAAGCTTCTGAAAAATGAACTGTGAGTTTAGAATATTGTATCTGTGTGGGGTCAAGATTAAACCACCATGCTCAAGAAATATTTCATTTAATTTTCATTTTTAGTTTGCATCAAACTAAGGCTGCATTCAGTGCATTAGTTCAGCTGTCTGTATTAGTTCAGCTACAGTTGAAATGTAGTGCATCGATATTTCTGACATTTCTGTCTTGATATTTCTGTCTTGTTATCAATTCAATTGTAAGATCATGACCATTGTGAAACCTTACTCGATAAAAATGGGTATTGGCGGTTGTATTTTGGGGACAACTGACAAAAAAAGCAGTGAATCACCATTTTATCATCTTACTGCAGCTCTGAACATATCACACAAAAAATGTAATATTGAATCACAGGTCTTCTAGTAATTTCAGGCCCTCTATGAACAGAATATGTTGATGCTGTTATGCCGAATGAACTATAGCACAGTAAAATGAGAGCTTCCCCCGAGATGGAGTCTATTGTGTGTTCCGTCATAGCTCACAGACGATGGCTCAACACTTTCACGGTGTTGCACAGGTGTTAATTAGAGCAGGTAACAGAGTGGTACCACACCACCTGTTAGTCATTTCTCCTGAGAGACCCCGAATCTGTCCCTCCCTCTTCACTGCCGGGCTGAGCTGGTTAGATTGTTTATTTGCGAGCGGTCACTGGGCTCAACGCATCAGGTGGAGCGAGATGTTGAGTTTATACAGGGTAAGACAAACAAGGAAGGCCATCTGGCTTTTCCCTCTTTCACTCTGCTATTTTTAAAAAGAAGCATAAACAGATTTGTGTGATATTTTAGAGGGGATGATGTGAGAATTTGCCGACAGAGGCGTGTGATTTGTATCCGGAGCTGTTAGACATGTCTCAGTGTACTAAGATCTGTTTTTTCTTTTTTGTTTGTCTGCATGCAGAAATGGAAGCAGCTGTCTCGGCTCCAGCGAAGCCTCATCCTGTTCCTGCTGGCTCTGCTGCTCATATTTGGACTGCTCTCCTATCCCAGCATCACAGAGCAGTGGAGAGGTGCAGTGCACACACAACCCTAAACCCACACACACACAGGCAGAGACAAAGTCTGCCATTAATTCTAATGGTATTGCAGCATGACGAGTTGAAGCTGATGAGTTTGATTGCCTGTGTGTTTCATTTGGTAGTGATGATAAACTGCAGTGAATTACTTCGATGCCACGTGAGACTCTGTGATAGTTTCTTTGTGTAGATGAGATTTTCTGCTCGCTTGTGTGTTGGTGCACACTTGCTTCATTTAACTCTTGGGTACTTAAACATGCACTATATTTGGTTTTCAGACAAGTTTTTCAAATGCTTCTGTTTCTCTCCATATGGGCTTACCGTCCATATTAAACTAGCATTTTTCACACCACTAATACTGAGATTTCTGGAAAATGCCTCTCCAGAGTGGATAAATCATAAAATTGGTAAAACTGAGCTTGACTCAGAAAAGTTCAGACTCTGTGTCAAATGACTTTAGAATGATAATAGCTATATAAAGTAGTTTACATACTGTGGGCTTCATTCTTGTGTTGTTTTCTTGTTCAATGTGTGTAGGCTTGTCTGACAGGGAGGACTGGCTGGACCTGAATGACAGAGAGTTGAAGACCATTCTTCCAGGTGTGAAATCCGTATTTGGTCAAGCTGCAGGTAAAGCTCCAGCCCCTGTGGCAGGGCCACATGTGCAGCCAGCTTTGGGGCCAGCTGTGGGTCCAGAAGGTGTAGGTCCAGACACGGGTCCAGGTGCGGGTCTAGATGCTGTAATGGAGCCCAGAGGACCAAACAATTTTCCCATTTTGGCAAAACCTCCCATTAAGGTTAGAGTCATTTTTATTTCTTTATTTCAGGGATGTCAGCATCATTTTAAAAAATAGAATTGTTGGCCAAGATTGACTGATTCATATGTTGTATCAGTCACGTTACAGTCAGGCACATCAAACTCAACTATAGTGACATGATAAAGATCCAGTGTGTCAGATCTAGGGGACTCTATTTACACAATATGACAGAAATTGGATACAATATTCATATCTATGTTTTTATTAGTGTATAATCACCTAAAAACAAGAATCATTATGTTTTGTTACTTTAGAATAATAGTTTTTATGTCTACAGACCTCTTTCATGATGTTCAGCATTCATTAAATCTGGCAGGTGGAAGTAATGAAAGAGACACATCCATCACTGGTGACTCATTGTTTATGGGGTGTTCTGTTCTTTTGCTTGTGTACTCTGTACCACTCTGTGTCCCCAGGGTGTAAAAGAAATGACACCTCTACCCTGTGTGGACTATATATTTACATACTTTGCTTTACCATGAGGTGTTCATGTTTTTCCAGATATTTCTAACTCTAGCTTTTTGCTTGTCCACAGAAAAAGCCATTCCCAAACAAGAGAGGTCCACCAAATCTGCAGAAAGATGGAAACATTTCAGACACAGTCGGTGGGGAAAAGCAAGAGCAAGAGGTGGTTCAGGATGGAGAAGGAGAGGAGGAGGACAAAGAAAAGAAGATTGTCAGGTGATCTGTTTGTTGTTTGGTATTTGACAGTTGGTTTTGTTGAGAAAAGTAGATGGCATGTTAACACGAAGTGCGCCCAGGCCTGTAGCACTTGATATAAATGATTCAGGCATAAAAGAGTTTTTTTTTCTCATGCAGCTGGAGAGGAGCAATGATTGAAGCTGACCAGGCCACAGAGCCTCCACCTTCAGCCGATGAGAAAGAAGCTGCAGCGGCACCCGCCAACCCTGCTAACACCGTTCCCCAGGAAGGTCAGTACTCATCTCAGATTCTGTGAAATCGTCTGGAATTCTTACCAAGAGCTTTACACAGTGAGCAAACATGAGAAATTAAGGTCAGCAATCTGCAATTTGGTTGCTCATTTTTCTGAATAAACCACAAATTGTTTAGTCTATAAAAGAGCCTGGGGCTTCGTGGTAGCTCACCTTAATTGTGCCCCATGTTGCCATGAGGGGCAGAACTGATAGATTCCAACCCATGACCCTTTGCTGCATGTCATTCCCTCTCTCTCACCGCATATTTTCCTGTCTCCATTCAGTGTTAAAATGTAAGAAACTAGATAAAATGTTAAAAATACTAACAAACACGTGTCTATCACAAGTTCAAAGTCCAAGGTCATGTCCAACAGTCCAAAACCAAAAGACCTTTACGATTCATGATGCAAAGTACATAAACCATAAGATTTTGTTATTGTTGTTTTTTTTAACCTGTTATCACCAAGATCCTCTTCTCCCATATTTTTTCTGTTCTTTAAGAAATAGAGAAAAGTTCATACTTACTTTCCCTTACTTTTGGAGTCCACTCAGAAACTTTCTCCCTCAAACAGATTATTTAACGTACCATTGTCCAGCTCTACTCTAACACTTTTTTTTTTTTAACTTATAGTTTGAAATTTTCTAACTTTCAGAATAAAAATCCTGCTGTGCTCAAAGAGGCTGCACATGGTACAGAGTATTCATTCCAATGAAAATAATCAGAAAATGAGACATGCTCTGTTGAGAAACTTTCCTCGAGGAAACACGCCAACTTTAGAGATCACACTGTCATTTCTTATTCATTCCTTTGTGGGCCTTCGTTTGTAGTTTCAACTGGAACTGTGGATCGACTGGAGGCAGTACGTGATGCCTTCAGACATGCATGGAAAGGCTATAAGGACTACGCCTGGGGTCACGATGAGCTCAAGCCCATCTCCAAGTCTTTCGGCGAGTGGTTCGGACTGGGTTTGACGCTTATTGATTCTCTGGACACCATGTGGATTATGGGCTTAAAAGAAGGTATCATATGTCACTTATTCCCTCTCTTGGTGCCGGGTATCATTTAAAGTTAGCTTTGCATTTGGTATCAACAAATTCTTAAAAGGGAACTCCGCTGATAGTACATATCAAAGTCTGTTTACAGTCTTGCACAGAACTAAAAGTTGCATTCAGCCTTTTGTGGCTCCAGAGGGAGGAGCTGTCTGATGTGTCGGTTGGGGCTGAAGTATGGAAATTTGGGGGGGGGAATGTGGGGGTGTGGGGGTGTGGGGGTGTGGAGTTACAAAGAAGCAAGCTTACCAGCTCTTTGCAGCCCGCGCCTCATCTCTGCTTGGAGCTAAGCGGCTCAACGCTACATTAGCTACTAGCACTGGAGCAATGGAGCTGCATTGTAACTATAAGCAGTATGTCTGGGATCAGCAGGAACCAGAGTTTGACAAGGAAGAAAAATACATAGAATAAAAAAAGACAATATCTCTGGCTCTGCTGCATTGATGTCCGACTTAATCCCAACAATGTTTATAAGAGTGCAAGCTAAATCAGTGGAGTTTTCTTCTAAGAACGTGACAAAGCCTTGCTTGAGGGTGATTCTTTCTTTTTCTGTATTTCTCTGTATATTCGCTCCATATAGAATTTGCAGAAGCAAAGAACTGGGTCGAGAAAGAGCTCACTTTTAACAAGAATGTGGACGTAAATCTTTTTGAGACAACCATCCGTGTCCTTGGAGGCCTGCTGAGCACCTACCATCTAACAGGAGACCAGCTCTTCCTCGAGAAAGCTGTGAGGGAATCCATAACAAGCATCCTTACTGTCCCGGTTCTTCAGTTGTCTAATTTTAGAACAACAGTCGCTCTGAACAGACAGAAAAAGTCATTTCTCACTATATTTCTGTTTCTTCTCTCCACCTAAAGAAAGATCTCGGGTCCAGGTTGATGCCCGCCTTCAGAACTCCCTCAAAGATCCCTTTTTCAGACGTGAACATCGGGAAGGGAACAGCCCACCCGCCTCGATGGACGTCAGACAGCACGCTGGCCGAGGTCACGAGCATTCAGCTGGAATTCAGAGAGCTGAGCCGCCTCACCCTGGAGCCACAGTACCAGGTCAGGACGCCAGGAGGGCCTCCATTACAGTAAAATGTGCTGTACTGTGTGTGTGTGTGTGTGTGTGTGTGTGTGTGTGTGTGTGTGTGAGAATTGGCATTACCTCCCAGTTCTCTTGAGATGGAGTGAAGAAAGATTGAAGGCAGTTAATATAAATATTTCCTGAGTTCAGTTAAAGTCAGATGTTAAGTGCAGCTCGCAAACACTTGTGTGATTGAAGTGACAAGCGTGAGTGAAGATTTGCTTTAAATCCATCATGTTGTCACTTTATGAGCGAATGATTCCAGAAACCAGAGCTTGTGCCTCAAGATTTTTAGCTCTGTCTGACATGAACTTGAATAATATCTGTCATAACCTGAGCCAGCCCTGTGAGACATCGCTTTTGATGAGCCCAATTTCATCAAAGTGTGAAATTGCTAATAATTTTCCAATGATAAATGGTTCAAAATGGGCTTTTTCTAACATATTAGCCCACACAGCAGCTGTAACTTAAGTGAGGTTGTTGGGTTCATTATCTCATGTCTAGACATCGATGGTAGCTGTTTTCTTTTTTTTACCTTTGCAGGAGGTTGTGAATGAGGTGATGAAGCTGGTCCACAAGCTGCCGGGCAAACAAGACGGTCTGGTTCCCATGTTCATCAACACCAACAGCGGCCAGTTTACCCACAAAGGAGTCTTCACACTTGGTGCCAGAGCAGACAGCTACTATGAGTACCTGCTCAAACAGTGGATCCAGGGAGGCAAGACGGAAGACGAGTAAAAAAAACTTTGCATTTCTGAGTCGATGTTCTGTGATTATGAAAGGAAACACTGGATTAACAGAGCCGTAGAGGGGCAAACAACTGTAAAGAGACAGAATACAACTCATTAATGCAGAGACATGTTGGTAATAACAAAATTTCAAAGTACACAGACACAGAGGATAATGTGACATTCAGTGTAAGAACTTAAGCTGTGCGGCTTACAAGCTGCAGCTACAAGAAGTCAGAGTCAGAAATCATTCAATATTATCATCAAACATCAAATCATTCTTTTTAAAGTTGTCTTATTGCACAAGCTTAAACAAAGTCACTACAGACTAACTAATATGTCTAATATAATACTGACTAATATTTATTTATAACATTCCCTGTGTGTGTTTCACCCAGACTGTTGGAGGACTACCTTCAGGCTATTGAGGGAGTGAAAAAACACCTTGTGAGACAGACGGGGCCAAGCAGATTGACCTTTGTTGGAGAGTTGTCCCATAACCGCTTCAACCCTAAGATGGTAAAGATGCTCACCATAAGTCTCGTCTGTGAATAATGGGCGATATCAAAGGATCACGGGATCACAGGCCCCTTAATTAACCTGATCTGCTGGAAATCTCAAAAACAAATTCTGTGGTGTAGTATGTTGTATACACTCACCGGCCACTTCATAGCTACACCTGTACAGTCTAATATGATCCAACACAACAGCTCTGCCTTTACAAAAGATCATACTGTTCAGGTTTTGTTGACACTGTCAGAGAGGTATTTATTTAACTTTGTTTATTGAAGTTGTAGTTTGTCGTGGTGTTAAACTGGACTGCATTATTTTGAGAGGCGTTTCTAATATTTTGGCCAGTACACTATCACCCATGAAGTTGAATTATGACGCCTCTGACAGTGTTAACAAAAACAGGTTAGCTGTGTAAAAGTGTGAATGTGTATGTGTGTGTATATTTCCTGCCCTACTGTTTTTTTGAAGTAGCACACACAGCACAAGAACCTGATTTTCATGAGGTAGTTCACTCACTGCCAAAACTCAATGAACCCACATTCACAGACAAAGCCCTCCTTGTTAAATCAATCAGCCTTTGTACTTTTCTTGAATCAGTCGCCGACTCCTGTTCAGTTTGTCTCTCCGTCAGTCAGTCCAATCAATTCCAGCTCTCATCATTATCTCATCATTTCTCAGTCTCTCTTTCTTGTCACTCTGCAGGACCACCTTGTGTGCTTCCTGCCAGGAACCTTGGCGCTGGGGGCCCACAACGGCCTCCCGGGGGACCACATGGATCTGGCTGTGGAGCTGACGGAGACGTGTCACCAGATGTATAAACAGATGGAGACTGGACTGAGCCCGGAGATCGTACACTTCAACTTGCAGGCCAGTGACAGCCGTGACGTCAATGTCAAGGTGAGGCCGTTAACAGATACAAAAAAAACTTCTGACATCTTTTGTTTTACGTATTTACTCCATCATTTCATGTGTGATGTCTGTGAGGAGGTGTTTATATTATTGACTTGCACTGTCTTAGTTTTAGTATCTTGTGTGGGTGCTTTACAAATACAATTTTAATCAGCTAGTCTAAATTAGTCCTGGGAGTTGTGAGCATAACCTTCCTAACCCCCCTCAGCACTCATTTTATTTTTCATTAATTGCTTTAGCTTTATCAAAGCATCCAGTGTATTCTTCATTAACCCCAAATATGAGTATGAAACAGCCGAAACATTTGAGGAGCTCATTCTGATTGGAGGATGAAAAACTAAGATAAGGACTATGTGATTAGAAAGGCTTTATTCATTTATTATTCGATTCTTTGAGGTACTTCAGAGTGAACTGATCACTGTTGGAAACAGGCGAACATTTGTTTGTCCCGTGGTTGCATATCCTGGGATGTTTGGTTTTTAATACACAAACTATAAAAGTTCCTCAGAGTCCTCATAGCCCCAGGAGGTTTACAAAACATCTGTTTCGTTCCATTCTTCATGCTCAGAGCCATAACTAATCTCTCTTCTTACCAAAATGCTCTTAACTATTTTATTTCATCCTTTTTCTTACATTTCCCCTCAAAGTAAAGAGCAAATATGTGTTACTGCGTCTTTTGTAGTCTTACCTTTGAATTCTGAATCTGCCTGCTTTTAACTTGTATTTGTAGCAGTGCTCACTGATGCTGCTCTATTCATGAGAAAAGACATTTTTATTTTCTGTGGCTGCCTGGTTAAACAAATATCTTTATATCTTTTATTTTGACTTGTAACATGTAAGTTCTCGTTTTTCCTCCAGCCCGCAGACAGACACAACCTGCTGAGACCAGAAACAGTGGAAAGTCTCTTCTACATGTACAGATTCACCAAGGACAACAAGTACCGAGACTGGGGCTGGGACATACTGCAGAGCTTCAACAACTACACTAAGGTACAGACGGCTGAAGCCAGACCAGTTTAATTCAGTTCTCCTTTTCATTACCAAGGCAATTTAATCACAGTGTATAATGAAGCCAGGCTGCAGGATTTGACTCAGGACTACCACGAGTGGTAAATAATTAATTTGTTTATGCATCCACTGCCAAAAAAAACAAACCTATCTAAAGGCGTATTGGTTGCAATTACCACAGAGTCTGACCAAACACCTTCACCCCCTGCAGGTGCCTGGTGGTGGCTACACGTCCATTAACAACGTCCGTGACCCCGTTAATCCCGGGCCCCGGGACAAGATGGAGAGCTTCTTCCTGGGTGAGACGCTGAAGTACTTGTATCTGCTCTTCTCTGACGACATGGAGCTGCTCAGTCTAGACAAGTATGTCTTCAACACAGAAGCCCATCCTGTCCCCATATGGCCCTCCCCACCCAAGTGATGTCACCATACAGGAAGAGGTCTGTAAAGATTAGACCCGCAGAGTCCCGTACAAGTCAAAGACTGTTATTGCCGCTCAGTCAGGCGCGTCTCTTGAGCAACCGTCCACGCCAGCCTGCTGTGTCGAGCAGTAAAGCAGATCTGTGCCGTCCACCTGTACTCTGATACGTTTCCATGTGGAGGAGTTTCTTTTGTTTTTTCCTTTTTTTATTTTTCCTAAGGAAAATGTTTGTGTTGGAGCAGGTCTCTAATGTAAAACACTTTTTTAAAATCAGGTCGTGACTAGCCGGCGCTAACGGGAGACAAGAAAAGAGATGGTGTGAGGGCTTTATTACTTGGGTGAATGGGACAGTGCGTGTGTATATGTGTGTGTATGTGGAAACAACAACCTTGTCTTGAGTTTGTCTATGCCATGTGAGGTGTTCCTACATAGTTGGCTGTGAAGGAGTCCACAGATTCATTCTGGTAATATTTGAAGGAACACTAACCAGTAGTGGAAATCTGTGGAGCATATTCAGCTACATTTATATTTGTCACCTATATTTAGTCTTTGCTTTGGCAACACCTGGTGCACTTGCTCGTGTCTAAAAATGAGGAGCTAAGTTATATTTTGAATCTCTTTTGGGACTGTCCCCTGTCTGTCCCCTGTATTGTCCCATCCTACGTGTTTGAGTGAAGCGTTTCAGTTCTGAGGCCAGTGCCTTGCTGAAAAGCAAAAGCAGAGTATTCCTAATACCTACCATGCATGTCTTTAAAGAAATAAAGACTTGAAGTAAAGTATGAGGATGTTTCTGACCAAGAAGCTACACAAATCCAATTATTTAAAATCGTATTGGTGACGATGGTGTGTGTGTGTTTGTGTGTGTGTGAATGTTTCCCAGACTCCGCTGTCTGGCACAAACAGAGTTTACCAGATTTAGGTTATTGTCACCTGGAGGGGACAGTTAAAGAACTCAGAAGCCTCAGAATGCATTGCACTTAACTTGCACAGTAACTTCAAATGGATTACTTATTGGGCACCGCTCGTGTAGCAGTGATTCTTTGATACTGAAAGATAAACAGCTAAATGTGGTCATTTACTGCACATTTACACCTCTCTGTGTTTTTAAAAGGAAATCTGGTTGTTGTCGTTTACTGATCTTGTCTTTAGTGTGAGCAGTCACGGGGTTAAAGTCACGTTTCTATGACCTAAGCGGTTAAAAGTAAAACTATAAAGGTCTAATGAATGAAATCAGCTATACACATAATGACTAGTTTTAATGATGAATGTATACTTTGGTTCTGTGATTTATTTTTTATTTTTTTGCACTCTAGTTCCCCTGATTCTGATCAGATTTAATATTATATTCACACTTGTTTTACGTTATATGAAGGGGAATTAATTAAGGCTGCCATGCAGTTGCTGTGAAATTCGATCAAAATAAACCAACTCAGTACATTATCATTTCCTGTGTCAGGGACAATATACATGCAGCCGTTCATTCTTCCTCTTTTCACAGGCGACTTGCTGAAGAAATGAAGTTTGTTGAATTGTTTTCTTCATACTTGAAGGAGTTTGATTCATTGCTGTTTAGCAATCCCTGACTCCCCGTCAAATGTGATGTAGAGCGCTTGTTTTTTTTTCTCCGTACGGTAACTTTGACAAATCAATTTGAAGGACATATCTGGTGTACTGTAGGTGCTGCTTTGAAGATGAAGCTGAATCCACGCTCTGTCATTCTACAGTCACTTTCAGTGCTTCAGTCCTAAAAGGATTCATATTTTGAACAGTTAGCGGTTTAAGGTCAAGTTTCTCCTTTCGTTAATGAACTTCTGTCTAACAGAGAGCCATATACTGACCCACGTCATTGAATGTGCACTACATTTGCCAATGTTCTGCTGTGCCTCTTGAAATGTATATTGTGCTATCAGTGATTTGGTTCTGTTTTTATATTGCTGCTGTATCAGTGGTGTTTATTTGTGAAGTGCTTTGAGTGGAAGTTAAATTTATGGCTTGTGTTTTTACTTTGGATTGGCGGGTGATAAAACAATATGGGTGTAAATAATTTGTGTAAAATGTTTCTAACCTGTCTTCTGAATCCAGCCTGTGTTGCATCATACAAATTGAGCCCTTTCTGGTCTTAAAGTTCTGCACCATCATGTCAGAATAGTTCTTTTAGCAGGCCTTAAGATTCATCCTCTGGGGACAAAACCTAATGGAAATTCATCAAATAGTTGTTGAGTTATTTCAGTCAGGACCACAGTGGTTGACCGACAGAGCCATAATGTAAACATGGATGAGACTAACAGGTTCTGGGTTTTGGCTCCTGTTTAATTTCTATATTTGCTCATATGCTGTATCTGAAGCATTTTGCTGTGTACTTTAGTCCTGTATGCTGTAAATGGCAACAGTCATAGAGACTAATGTCTGAAATTAACTTATTTTCTGAGCTTTCTGCAGTCACTTTAGCCCCACACTGCAAGGGAAACCAATTAAATATCTTAATTTCAAAAGTCTATTGGAAAAAAGGGCTTACTTGATGTGAGAAGAACACCTGTACTACAACTTGACATTGGTTCATTCAGTGTTTTGTGGGTTATTAAACCAGTTTTAATTCCTGATGCATACAAAATCATGATTAAAAAAGAGATTTATTACAGTTCTGTCTTAGGAAGGTGAAAAAAGACATACATTTGATATGTTTCTCTATTAACCTTGAGTGTTGACCACATTCAAAGCAGAATCGTCCTTTTAAAAGAAGAGTTATGGTGCTACAAGTGTCATTAGGTCCCATCATTAAGTGTAAATGGTTTGAGTGACTTCCACAGAAAAACAACTTTGAGTACAAATATGATGCTGCCATGGAATTTTGCCAGCAAGTCCATGTAACCACTCTGAGAATATTACACTTGTCAAACCGAATTCAGTTTTATGATACATAACTAAATCTTCCAGAAATGTGGCTGCTATTATTCTGTATTTTTCTTACTAAAAATAACAATGATGCGAAACCAACAATGAGTCCAACTTCCCCAATGGCCTGTTTGAAGCCACTGGTTCCTTCTGAAGATGTAATCTTTAAAAATGTCTCCCAAATATAGAATTTCATCAATGTTCAGTAATTTCCTAACAGCTGCTCAATGTAGTTTTTATGAGCAGATGTTAACCGAACACGAGGAAATAGTAAATTTGTAGGGGACTATTTTCAGTGGCAGATTAATACACATTTAATGCTTTAGGGAGTATTTCCAGCAGCAGGATGGTGTATTAGGACAGCAACAGAGATATAATAAAGATGTATCAGACAATACTTACTTTAAAATTGTGGTATTAGCAGTGTTTCATAACAGAATGGTCACCAGTTTAGTCTTTTCAAAAGCCAATTTTTATGACATACAGAGAGCAGATTTATTTATAGGTTGACCTGTAGTCATTATTTTCTTTATTGCTATTGAAAAAAAACATCATAGACCTGAAAGCTGCACTATGTTCTGTATCTACAGAGGAGTATGGAATCTGTCAGGTCAGAACACAAACATCATTAACTGACTTCACTACTTTCAATAACACTACTATAGACATGAACATGTGGTGGATGTCAGGTTCATGTTATTGATAATTGCCTCTCTTATCTAATCAGCCTTCATGTTAGATATTCACAATCAGTGTTTTATGTTAAGAGACTGACGGTAACAGAAAAGATAAAAGACCAGAAGTGACTCATTTAGCTCCTCGCTGAGCTCCCACAGGAGCTATTTAAATATACTCTGCTTCAGCATTTCACATTCTGATTCCTCTTTCATGACTGATCCTTACACACAAAAGAATTATTTTGTTTTTTTAATGAAACAGGCCAGTCCAATCTCTTTTAATATATACAGTTATAAAAGTAGTCAAATACATTCTTGGGGTTGTATCGTATCTTGTCTAGAATTTTAAGATGTTTTTGAAACATGGGATTTGTTCCGGTTCAAAGTATTTTGTCCTATTCAACTCTCTTATATGAGCTGATTGGCTGAATCTTCCACTTGTGATGATGATGATGCTTACAATTAATGTGATTATTAATGAATCCAAGCCATAGCAAAATGACAACTCGACTATTGTACCTGGATGTGGGCCACAAACCATCAATTTCTTGCCTGCAGAGGTTCCTGCTTCAGTGACTGTGGCCCTGTGTCAGGGACCAAAGACGTGGATCAATATTGTTTTTGCTCGTTCAATTGATTCATTGAGCCATGCTCGGGAAAAAACACACATCTTGACACAGCAAGTCGCAAGTCAATAACTCATCTGCATATTTTGATTGCTGAGCTGAGTATTTACTTAATTTTTTTGGTAATTATTAATTTTCCACTTTTTTATCCATACTAATGAGTTCAGGTTAGCAGATCCTCTTTTTTTCAGTGCTTTGTTTGCAAAAGTTTGTCTTTGTCATTTATCAAATCCACGTTCACTGTACAGATGACTGATTGAGCACTTTGTAACTGAAGTTGTGGCTTATTGCAATGTTCACCGAATCTAAACTTATTTCCTGCCTACATAATTTTTAAATAAAGCTTTTCAATTAAGCTTTTGGATTCATTTCATGAATTATTTTTTCTTTCCCCAAGAAGATCCAAAGCATCACTTTGCCTTTCTCTCTCTAAGATCTCTCCGTCTGTCTCTGGAGTCTTCACAATGAATCATACACATGGTTGTATGGTTCACACTTTGACAGTTTTACCTTGGAGGTATTCATGGTGTTGCACTCATCTGTACAAAAGTGACAGAAGTAGTTGTGTGAAAAGAAAAAAAAAAAGGAACTTGTGAAAGGAGTTCCGACCCTGCCTGCTTTCACATCACCACACACCTGACCTATTGTCTGTTTTGAAAAGTTATATTTGACAGATAGGGCTTTCAGACATTTGATCCAACGTACTTATTTCAAGCATACTGAGGCCTCCAATCTGTTGCTGTCACAGGAAGTAATCATACAAAATAAGGTGTGAATTGATGTGAAAGTATTGTGTCCTCTCAGTCTGTGGCTCTTTCTCATGGTTTGGCCTCCTAGTTCCAATAAAGAAAAAATTTAATACTGCAACATATGATGATATTTCACACTACAAAATCTTTTTTTTTTTTTTTTTTTTTCAAATTTCCATCAACAGCTTGTGTTTCTCCCTTTCCTGTTTCAACATGACAATACCCCAGTGCACAAAGCCAGTTCCGTAAAGAAACGGTTTAACAGATTTGTATGAAAGAACATGACGGGCCTGCACAGAGAGCTGACCTCAACCTGAACCAACATGAGCCACATGTTCAGCCATCACACACTATGACAACTCCACTTGCCTTTGAATGCTGAATGCTAAGCACAAGAGATTGTCAATCCTCCAACACCAGGGGGCAGCATAAACCATCCATCACTGTCAACACTACAAACACTTGACTAATGAACCTAATGAATGCGATGGTTTACAGTTGCTTATGAAAGCACAAAGCGCTGCTCTACCAGGAAACATTTTTCATCTCCATGTAGTAAAGTCAGTGTGCTCACAGAGTCGTTGCAGCAGGTACAGAAGAAGGGTGATGATCATTAGAAAAAGTCAGGCTCATGCATATGTTACAATACAATACCCTGCAGAATAATATGTTTTTTAAATGTATTAATTTTCTTTCTTCTTTCTTCTGCAGCATGTGCCTCTATTTGCCTGACACACATTAGGAGAGAAAAAAACATCCAGCCCTGCTGACTGCTGGATGCTCATTTTCACTCCTTTTATTGTCACATTAATGATCAGTTTAGGCAATGAATAATTAAAAAAAAGATTCACATATAAAAGATCCACTCACTGTGTGCCTCACTGTCAGGGTTGTGGTGAAGTCACTGCCACTGCACTTGAACAAAAATGAAAACTGACACAGAAATCCACATAATAACACAGGGAGCCATAACAGTTAAGGTCGATGGTGAAGTGTGTGACAGTCTTGCTCCCTCAATCCTGCTGTACAATCTAAAAAAAGAGAAAAAAAACACTGAACATTAGTGATTTCCAGCCTCCTGACATTTATTGCACGCTCTCTCATGACAGCTGCTGCAGCAACACGCAGCATGAGTGACATTTTTAAATCACCAAGTACAATAAATGTGTGGTAGAGACGTGGCACTTCATAACACACGTTATTTCTGGTATATGGTTGGTTTTCATTTCAGCCGTAGGCAGTATGAAAAATGTGGCTTTAAATAACATATTATATCACGTATTATTAAATGTACTTCTGTATCAGAACACCTGGAAGCTTTTCTTTTTTTCTTTTTTTTTGTGCAGTAATATTATGAGGCAGATTTTCTCTCCTATCCAAACTCATTTCCAAGTTGGCATGCTTTGTAAAATGTAAATAAAAACAAAGTCTGATGACATGCAAAACATTGAACCCACCATATTTAACTGAAAATAGAACTTATCAAATGTTGAAAATGAGAAATGTGCTTATTTCTGGAGTTGAGACAGTAGCAACAAAAGACTGGAAAAGCTTTGTACACAAGGAACCAAAACCAATATTGGATGACCATGATCTTCAGGCCCTCAGACGGCATTGTATCACTTGCAAGGTTGTCCCTGAAAAAGAAATAAAAGAAAGAAACCAGCATGCTTATTTCAGCAAGATGATGCCAAACCACGTTCTGCACGTATTCCAGCAGCATGGCTCCGTAGTAAAAGAGTCCGGGTGCTAAACTGGCCTTCCTGCACTTCAGACTTGTCACCTATTAAAGATGTTTGGCACATTATAAAACATAAAATACAACACAGGACTCCCCGAACTGTTGAGCAGCTGAAATCCTACAAGATTACAGAAATTGGTCTCCTCATTTCTCGGGCACTTAAAGAGTGTTAAAAGAAGAGGTGACGCAACAGAGAGGAAAATGTTTTTTGGGGGGAAATAATGTTACCAATAGAAAAGTATTTGCCTTCTCCACTCCATTTAATTTTACTTTGATTATACAGGAAATGGTTATAACAGCATCACTTTAATCAACAAGAGATGACCTAAGAGTCAATTATGACCATTGTCTTCCTGACCTTGTTTGTAAAATTTCATAATTGTGTTAAGAACTATACAGATTTTACAGCCAAAGCACTGATTTTTAGAAAGTAATTTTTTGGAAGTCTATGTTTTGACTAGAACTAATACCGTTGAAGTTATGCATTTATATTAGATTATACAGCAGTGTGTCTGTCAGGGGTGAGGATGGTTATAACTCCTTTTCAAAAAGTGTTAAAAATAACACCATAATGACACTAAACACATTTTCTCTCCGACAGTGAGAGAGAAAACTGATTGGGCTGTACTAAAATGAACATCAGATGCGGTGAGGCAGGGGAAGATATTAGGGTTTGTCACCAAAGAATACTCTGCCATGTGGCACTGAGCAGATGCTGCCAGAAATTACAAAACCTCAGAGAGCAGGGATCAAGACAGCTGTCCCTTGTTGGCTATAACAGCAGTCACTGAGCAGCAAGAAGATGTCTTGAGTTGACTGAGGCAGCAGAGTAGTATTTTTGGAAATACTAGTACATATGTAATGATGTGTAAAGCCTTTGTGGTTCCAGAGGGAATCTAATAACTTACCTCAAGTGGTAAACACTTCAGTTGGGGCTGAAGACGACAAGTTTACAAGTTAGAAAGATGTTACATTACCAGAACTCTACTACTATTCTCTGATTGATGGTCGCATATCTAGGATACAGCTGCTATTAGCATAACACACCCAAATCTCCAACCAAACTGTTGGCAGCTGAGTTGCACTGTGGGTAATGTAGGTGGCATGTTGTGACAAGGAAGAAGAATGTGTGGAATAAAAAAAACACAATATCTCTGGCACTGCTGCATCAATTTTGATCCTTTTTGTGTTCTGTCCATTGTAAATCTGTCTGTGTTATGGGATTTAGGATTACAGATTGTGCTTTCAATAAATGTTGTCAGTGGTGAAATACAATAGTGGATTTGATAAAAATGAATGCCATCCAACCAACAGAAGACCTAACTTTAATATAACCACTGATTCTGTGCAAACACACACCCACACAGAATCATTTTGCATTGATCCCATTAGAGTTTTTAGCTGTTACCAGTGTGGGATTTACTGCCACAGCCAGATGGTTTAGACTCCAATATAATTCAACATTCTTTAAATCTTAAATCTTCTGTGCATAATTAGATTTGGGTGTTTCCCAGGTTTATGTTGTATGTATCGCTTGAGGGATATTGTGTGTACTCTACTAGTCTGCGGTTTGGCTCTAAGAGTTAGCCTGAGGCTTGAAGCTGCATCTCTATCTCCCGAAAGAATGTGAAGAATAAGTTTTTCGTAAACTAATTGTTGCCCAAGGGGGAATTCAGAAAGATTTTCACCCAGAGCTCACCAGCTGTCAGCAAGCTTTTTGCCAACAAATTGGGTCGAAAAAGTCTTATGAAAGCTGCATATTCCCTGCAATTTATTTAAACTGTGTGAGTGGCGTTAACAATTTGGCATTTTGTACATTGTCTTCAGCAGTGGTTCCCAACCTCTCAAGGGACCCCTTTTCTGCCATTAAGTAAAATGACAACCCCTGCCTGAGTGATATATTTTATGGATATTTGACATTATTATCAGTGCGTAACAGTAACAGTACAGAATGACTGATACAATTAACCCAAATAGTGAACACAGTTATTACAGAATGATTATTTAATGTGAATATTACACCAGAGATGAGTTTTCCTGATATTGTTAGTAACTTTTTAAACAGTTCTTTGTCTGTATTATTGTTACATTTTTATTTTTAACAATCATACTTAAGTGTTTCTTCTGTCTGATGTTTGGACATTGTTCTGTGAGCTCTTTGGCTGTTTTAACTGCAGACTTTTCTAAAGCAGTACAAGGCTGTTTATCAGAGAGTGAAATTTCTGTGAATATAGTTTGTGTTCAGGTCTTCACTGCGCTCTTATCCTGTGAGATGTTTCAACTTTATGTCTTGAATAATAATTGAAATTTTAAAATAACAACTTAGTTTTCTTCACAGAAAAGATCAAAATACTGAGATATAGGCTTACTGTGTATTTAAAAAATACTTTTCCTACAGTCCTAGTAAAGACCTCACAACCCCGCTTGAAGCTTTGGTGAACCACAGTGGGGGTCAGGACCCCATGGTTGGGAAACCTGCCTGAAGGGAATGTGTCTGAGCAAAGGTTAGATTTGAAGCTGTGAAGCTGTGTGTGCCTTTCTTGGTAGATCACAGGACCTTTTATATGTTCTTTTTTAGCTACAAAATGTGCAAGACACACGTTTACAAGACATGAAATCTGTGACACTGACATTCTCATTCTGTGACTTTTATTTCCATTAACTAGGTCATTCATCTGGGCTGTCATTAACCTGGGGGGTAAGCTGGAATCAGGTTGTCTATAATTTCATTGCAGTGACATTGCTCTGTTTTGGAAGTGGTTTGTCTGATTGTTGTGGAGTGACAAACATGAAGTGAGACTGCACTGAGTTTCAAAGATGCAAGACAAGGCAGTTTTATTTATATCACACATTTCAAACACAGAGGCAACCCAAAGTGTTTTGCATGGGAAGAGAAAAGCCTCAGCATGACATTCAAAACAACAAGCAATAAAAAAATTGATTAAGATAGAATAAAATGACATTTTATAAATGAGAGAAATTAAAATAGAATCCGATGACAGAGTAAAGAATGGGCAGAGCATGAGTGACCTCACCCACAGGTTTCTGAAGAGCTGTTTTGAAGCTGAAAATATGCGGCGCTGGACACTGCCATGTTGGAAGTACTGCCCCTTCACCCTCCGGGCTAATCTAAATATCAGCAAAGATGTGGATCATTGGTGGACATGGCAGACCCAGAATGAAGCCTGGGTGCTCTAATAAGCCATCTATAATAGCACTTACCTGTCAATCAAAGCGGCCACGCTGTTAATTATACATAACTTTAAGCCTTAATATCATTTGAACGGGTGAGTTGAAAAAATTCACCCCTGTACGGTTGTCATGAACAGAGAAATTAGCTCTAGAGACCAAAACTGAATAGTCTCAAATCATCACTCTTTTCCCATAGCGTCAGCTCTATACCATTGTCTTGTTATAGCTTTTTTCGCTGGCTTTAAACAAAGTTTTTGTCAGGTATGCCTTTCACCCTTGAGTAGCCTCCTCGATTATTATCCCGGTACTTCACAGCAGAGTTGTTTGAAATGGCATTTCCCAAAATATCTTTTGGGGTTACATTTGCATGATCCCAGAAAGGCTCCTCACAACCAGAGAGTGCACTGAAATACTTTTCAGCCTGGTGTTAAAGTTACCCTTTTTTGAATGCTATCGAGCACTACAAGCTTGCCTGTATCTTGCCTGTGAGGCTGCTGCTGGTTTCATGCGCTTCCTCTGACTGACAGGTAGTGTTGAGGCCTTGCCTCGTTTTCTTCCCAGTGTTTTCCTGCTTTGTCTTGTTGTTGAGTCTGTGGGTACGATCAAATAGTTAAAAAATTACTTTCTTAGTCCTTTCCTAAACACTTTTCATTGACCTTGATGGAACATGTCTGAATGTATGAATTCATAAGGACTTATGAAAGGCTGTGTTCAGAAAATCCCACTGCACTCACACTAGGCTACGCGGTGAATTATCTAGTAGTAGTAATAGTGTAAGAGCAGTCGCCTTTGACTAATCACCTGATCCACCTGTGCAGCATAAAAACTCGGCTCACTCATTCAGACTCTGCCAGATTGTTCAGTCTCTTTAGTGGTGCAGATGCTACAGCCAAACCTCTGTCTTTGAAATATGTTTTCTATTGTGCTAACATCTACTCCAGTGGTTATTTGTCCTGCCTGCCACGTACAGCAACAGTCTTGTCTTCTTCTTTGTTGTTGGATTCACTGCTACCACCAGCCCTGCACCTAAGTGGACATCTCCTGTCACTTTGCCTCTGAGAGTCCTTCAGCTAAGCTATTAACACCTCCTCCTTGTGACAATAAACTGATCCCTGACTCCTGATGTGTGTTTGCACTTTGGGCCCACTACTACTAAACATAACATCTGGTGCCAGTTATGCACTAATAAAGCACAGCAATGTGTCTGCAAAGGCAATGAAGAAGACAGCAGCGAGATAGTGAACAATGATTGAATGTAAAATGTGGGAATTGCACAGTTCAGAATATAAAAGCGTCTTTGTTAGACTTCAAGAATACATGTGAAGTGTTTTGATGAGAAAATGCATGTAAGCACAAGAAAACAGAAAGCCTTAAATTATTCTTTAAAGATGGTGCATAGGACTGCCAACTCTGTCAAAACCGAAGTTTTTCAGATTTGAGATGAAAATCTTTAAGAACACTTCTAGATGGTCAGGAGTGGGTATTGGACCTTATTATATATAATATAAGTTAAAAACTTAAAATTAAAAAATTAAAAAGACAAGACACCTACTATGTGAGACACTCTGTTTAGTTTGTTTTCTCCGTAGGCTGCCTGAAAAGGTAACGTTGATATTATCCTTCCTCTCCATCTTCATTTCTTCAGGTCTCTCTTCTCCATCACGTTGGTGCAGGATGATCCATGGGTGGTGCAGACTCGCAGAGTGCGAGTCCCCTGATCACTGAGAGCTGAATTCGTCTGAGCAGCCGGAGACCTTGGCACCAGGCTGTGCTGTGAGCTGTTATCTATCAGCAAAATGTCAGCAGCAACCCTGTGGTCTCTCAGATGAGAAATTAAAAGAAAGGCAGGGGGAATGAAGGAAAGAGTGATGAAAGCAGCTCAAGTTACTGTTTGCCAAAAGCATCTTCATTAGACATTAAAATCTGGAAGCAGACCAAGACCAGGATACTGTCATTATAGACATGTATAGTCTCGTGTAATGTGCATAAAGGTTGATTTGATTGTGATTTTGTGTCACCCCACGATAAGCTCTTACTGATATAATTTTAAAAAACTAGCCATTGTTTTATAAATAACCCACAGCACTGAATTTATCCTGAAAATTCTTTTATTCTGAAATATGTTTTGTTATTCCTCGTCTTTATTTCACTTTAATGTGGTAGAGTTAGAGCTTGCTCCACATTTTTCAGTCTGACATTTTTGCTTTGGATAATTTTGTTTTTCTAACATGAGAAAACTGCATTGGCTGTTGATCTAATTTCAGCGGGGGAAACCAATTGCCAAAAGGTACATAAATATAACCATTAGGTTATATTTACATGTAAAGTTTACTTAAAGTTGAGACGTATTTACTTCATTTTGTGAAGTTGCTCCAACTTTAAAATGGCGCGTGAAATGAACTTCCTGTGCGTGTGTCTTGCTCACAGCCTGGCTTTTATCACATATATCACATGTTTTCCATACACACTTTACATTCAGCTCGGCATTACAAAATATTCCAGCTCAAAGCATTTATATGACAGCTCATTTTACTGTTCTTCATGTTACATAAACCCCTTCAAGGCACTGAGAAATTGGCGAATATACTTACTTCATGTCATAAAAGTATAATAATTTTCATTTTGATGTTCTGTAGAGGGATTGGTTAATGGTGTGTGAAGCCTAGCTTAGCATAAATACTACAAGACAGTAAGAATCTGTCAAAGGAGGAAAAAGGTGCCTTCAAACAACTCCAATATTGTACATTTGCATTTTTTATCTTCTTAACTAGCAGACTAGCCATCAATACATCCTACAAGTGTTTTCCTGAAACAAGGCTACAGGGACAGGACCTCAGAGATGTAAGCAAACTGCTCATTAAACTTCAATCTCATTTTCTAATTGTATGCATGACACGCATAAATGATGCTTTTGAATTGTTAGAGGGAATCTTTGATGGAGCTAGGCTAGCAGTTTTCCCTCGGGTAAACATGTCCTGGATCTCTGTACTGAACTAATTTTCAATTACTCTGCCCACCACAAAGAAGCATCTTTTTCTCTGTGGTCAGATCAAAAATGAACCCATTACACTGCCTTTGAAATGCAGACTGCAGGTATTTCTGGTCATGTACACAGCTCTGGATGCCTGGTTTGTGTTTACAAAGCCAGATCAGGGAGATTGGCTCTATCTGCTCTAACACGCAGAGAGACCGGTGGTGATCTGAGTGTGCAGATTTTACAACGCCACAGTGTTTTGTGATTGATGTCCGGCTTATCCCTGCAGATTATCTGACTAGTCAGTTGCAGGAAGCTAAATGCTAGGCCTGTACACTGGCTGTGTGTGTGTGTGCATGCGTGCTTCTGTCTGTTTGTGTAAATTGTCTGGAACTGTGTCATCCGTCCATCCGCAGCCACCATTAATTCAGCAGCTTGGCTAACAGTGATCCCACGTCAGATCAAATAATCAATCACAAACAAACAGTGGGGCTATTTTTAGATGTGGATCAGTGTGGTGGTGTGTGGTGAAAAAAGATTGGGAGCATATTGACAAGTAAATAGGATTCTACCAGAATTTTAATATCATGATGGCTTAACAAGAATGAGTTGCTTTAGCTCCTTAAATCCCCTGAGTGATTCTGTTTAATATTTGTTTGCAATCAGCACATCGAAAGTTTTACCCCAGAAAACTAGATAAATCTTTTTAAAGTCTCTAAGACTTTAACAGCTGGACATTTTCTTCTGTTGAAAAGAGCTTTATAATGCTTCTGTACCTCAGATATTGCCCCCTATATATCATAAAATACAAATACAGCTTGCAAAAATGGCACTCTATCCCCACCATTAGTACATCTGTGCGTAGCCAAACATCCATACAAAAAGAAACCCATACATATGGCTTATGAAAGTTTGCTTGTAGCTGCCATGCCTTCATAAAAGGATAGAAATGACTGGCATGTTACACTGAAGTTTCTGATTTGGACATAACCCATGTGCATTCTAATCCATTGGCCATATATTGGAGGGAGGGAATCTTTCCATTTGGTCAGCAGAGAACAAAAGGCCTTCCTATTCTGTACCCATTATAAGTAGCATCCACTGGGGCCTCACAAAACAATTTTCCTAGAAAAGATTTAAAAAATGGATTGCCAAAATTGATATATGACCTGAACATATGTAATAATGTTGTAGGAACTTGTTTGCATTAATCACATGTTGGGTCAAAGTCTGTCAATCTTTCAGACCACTGAAGAGGGTACACAATTTAAAACAGAATCACATTCTGCCCAAGGCATATTGAGTAAGAGTAAATTCTTTGTATATTTATTTGCCAGGCTGCCTCTGGGATTATTTTGTTTTGGTCTGTTTCCCATTTATTTACAAAGTCCAAACTGGTCACATTATGAGGGTTAGGCAATGTATAAATTATGTTTATAATTACTTTGTGCTAGCGTTACATTTAAAGTAAGTCCAGCATTCCAGGAGAGATATAGGCGGACATAATGAGAAGCGGTCTGAATTAGATGCTATAAAACCCCTGAGCTGTAAATACCTGTAGAAATGTGACTTCTGAATATTCAGTTTCTTAGATAACAGTTCAAAAGATGTAAACATGTCTTCACTGAGTTTGGATTGAGAGTGCTTATTCAATTCCTTAAGCCAAACCTCACAGTCTTTATTCACTACTAATGGGGCAAACATGATTTCTTGTCCCTGGTGCAGCATGTGAAAGGTCAGTAAGATTAAAGGACTATTTAAACTGGTTCCAGGTTTTAACTGAATGGATAACATCGGATTATGGGTAAAGGTTGAAATGGGCTGTTTGAATGGTAATTTAGAACATAGTAAAACTACTAGGGAAGAAGATCTGATATCATCCATTTGGGCCTTGTGCCATCACTACTAATCCAATACAACAATGATCTTTTATTGGCAGTCCGCTTACAGTGTATGAAATTTGGAAGTTCCATACCCCCCTTTGTATGAAGCCTCTGCAGAATGTTTTTATTTACCTTAGGTTGTGCTTTATTCCATATATAGGCTGATCTGATTATTCAAATGGGGAAAAAAGATTTTAGGAAAATGGGAAGACATTGAAATAAATAAAAAAAGATAAGGGAGCACTTTTACATTCATTATATTAATTCATTCTTTAAAAGATGCAGGGTGTTTCAGTGGTCAAAGTCTTGCTTAAGATTGAATAATAGAGGTTGATAGTTTATAGAGGTCTCAGTGATCGTGTGTAAGCCATATACCAGGATATCAACCCAAATAACAACCCATCCATGGGTAGTGGTATGTGAAAATGGTAAGCTTAAGTTCAGTTTCTTTGACAGCTGAGTTTATAGCTAGATATTCTTCCAAGCTTTGCAAATAAAAACAGTAATTCAGGAAGACTTGAGGGAAGGCCTAATATAAACGATAACATGTTGTCTGCATGAAGAGAAACTTTATGCTCTGAACCAGCCCAGTGGATACCCTTGATATAAGTTCATGTACAAGCAATAAGAGTGGCAACATCCCTGTCTCGTGCCTCCTTCAAGTTTAAAGTAGGTACTCGCATACTACAGCCAGTGGAAGAGTATATAGAATTTTTATCCAAGATATGAATTTTGAAAGACCACTGATCAACTGATCAAATCTTTTTCAGCATTATGTGAGAGTATTGCCTCAGTATCTACAGGAATGGGTGGAGAGGGACCATAAAGGATATCAAATAAAAGTTGTAAAAGTTGAAAAAGAAGTTCTGATCTTTCATAAAGCATATATGATCAGGTGCAATAATAGAGGGGATAATCTTCTCAAGGAGTGCCAAGAAGAATTTGGGCATCTGTGTTCAGGAGTGAAATGGGGTGGTATAAAATGTAATTGAGGGGTTTTATCCCTTTTGAGCAACAGGATCACTGCTTGATGCATGGTTGGAGGTAAGGATTTCAAGGAAAAAGATTCTACAAATACCAGCAGTAACATGGGGGTGACTTGACCTGAAAATGTTTTTAAAAATTTGGTTGGAAAACTGTCTACCTGGCTACCCTCATGATCGAAAGATCCCTCTCCAGCCAGTATTGCATCCACAGAGGGATATTCAGAGACTTAAAAAAATTCTTAGTGGGTGAATCTGACGTGTATAATAAATAATGATAAAACTTACTAAAACGAGAATGTTTGTATGATTTTCTACATCTAAAAGACTTCCTTTCTATGTGTCTTACAGATAATTTTCATACTGTGACCCACCTTGTTGAAAAATAGAATCTATTTCTGAAAGCATGTTCACAGTCTGTGACGTTTCTCACAGTCTTTCGAGAATCTTTCTTTAAACACTGTGAAAGCTTCTCCACAGGGGAGCGACTCACGTCAAAAACTGTTTAGACTAGAAAGAAGATTCACACAAGTGTTGCCCTTTTTATCTTCTGGATCAGTTCATTGAACTTTAAACCTCATTTAAGAACCATGATGTGTGTCAGTTTTATATTTCTATACTCAGGTCAGGAAGGCAGAACCTTTTTTTTTTTCTTTCTTCATCAATCTGCCTACACTTAAGCGTTTTTGTTTCAATACCTGTCAAGGAGGCATGTCTCCTTCACACTGGCTTATTTCTTGCACAGCAGGATTGTACTTCCCTATTTTAGAAATGGGAAACAGTATTGTGAAAAAATGAATAATTCTTGGCCTTGCTTGACTGGTGCTTGAGCTAATCAAAGGGGCACTTAAAAGATTGGGTTAAGTGCAAAATACATGTACAGCCAAAGGAAAGACTTAGAAAAATAATAAAGAAAAGAGGAAGAGGAAAGATGACCTCTTCTAAACCTTGACAGTCTGGATTTGGTGCAATTTTTATTTTGTGGTTTCAGCTTCTTTTTGCCTCCCTCTTGGCAATCTCTTTGTGAGCATCAACATCATACAGTGGCATTGTTAATGTTGAACATGAGCACAAAGTCTTGTTATATGCAGATGATTTATTATTATACATTTCAACCCCCTCCAAGTCTATTATTTATTATTTACCATCCCAAGTTATAAACGGAACATTAAATGAACATTATTAACAGTACACTGTTCTTAGTTATTTAAGCAATCTCATAATCACTTCCTGTTCAAAGTTTCAGAGCAGTTCGAATATTTGGGAGATTTTTTACAAAAACTTCTACTGGTCTCTCTAATAAAATCTTCTCAAATTAATTCAAGCAAACGATGACGGATTTACAGAGATGGTTTCTTCTTCCAATAACATTTGAAGGACCAATTCATATAATTAAAATGACTGATGACAAGACATACACACATTTCTAGTTTTATTTCAATGTATATCACATCTTAATAATAAATCTTTCATTTGGAGATAAAGTAGTTAAAGTAACTTAAGAATTTGTCTAGAATAGAAAAACACCAAGGATAAGGAAGGTATTCTTGCAGAGACCCAAATCAACAGGAGGGATGGGTTTGCCACACTGTCAACTTTATTATTGATTGAATAACTCACAGTATCTGGTACTGATCACAGAAACAATACCTATATTGGATGAACTTGGAAAGGGTCTACTGCACTCCATCTTCCTTACCAACACTGCTCTCAGCCTTAACTATGTTAATCCGGTCTCTCACTCTCTCTGAATCTGGATTTAGATAAGGAAACTCTATGGCTGGCATACCAGCTTCTTTTTTGGCCCCCATTATAGCAAATCACTCTTTTGTGCCATCATTAAACAACACTATTTGATGCATGGCACAAGAAAGCAATCTGTAATTTCCTGGGACAATTTCTAGACAATTTGTTTCTGTCTTTTGAGCAACTTACAAGTGGGAAACTTTGACAAACTAATGCACCATATCCCCTCTGAATTAAAGTGGGCATATCAGTTACATATAAAAAGCTGTGTAGTCTGACAAAGGCTATGCATCTGAGACTTATAAGGCAGGAGGAATTGGAAACAGAGAATTAAAAAACAACAATAGAAATAGACAATTGTCTGGATTCATTCTCTGTTTGTGCGAAACATGACCTCATACAAAAGTGTTGCATACACAGCACTGGTCTAAACAAGAACTTACAATATTCCTGAATTTTGATCTTTCATGCAAACATTGTGGGCATGTGGCAGCATCACTGATATCTTCTATAGCTGCCCTAGATTGTTGAAGAAAAATTGTATACTCTTTCTCAGGTATGGAATAAAAATGATTTAAACCCTTTAATGGCAAATTTTTGGTGTTGTAGATCCTGATGTGGGGAAAACTAGTGTGGCCTTTCATGTGGAAAAACATGTTTTAAAAGTTTCAACTGTTAAAAGCACAATGGGGAGAAGATGCTAAAAGACAAAACTGATGGCAACATGCCAATAAGTGCCTGGTATTTTTGAGACTGTCATTTTACTAATCCAGAGGGGAATATAGTATTTTTTGTCTGTCTGCTGGCACATAGATTAATACTACTTAACTGGAAACAGGCAACAGCCTCTACTGATGCAAACTGAATGAGAGAAGTGATGATGCATTTATATTTAGAGAAGATAAATTTTTCATTAAAAGCACAGGAGGATTAGTTCTAAAGAATATGGTTGCCTTTATAGATCACTTTAAAATCCAGACCAGAAACTGAAACATAAAAATATGAATACCACCATCTTTACTACTAGTTACTCACTCGAACCTTAATTACACTTGAGTATAGAATATATTCTCTGAGTACTGTAAATTTGTAGTATAAGAAATGGTAAATGGTAAATGGACTGTACTTATATAGCGCCTTTCTCTTCCGACCACTCAAAGCGCTTTTACAGGACATATCTCATTCACCCATTCACACACATTCATACACTGATGGCATTAGCTGCAATGCAAGGTGCCAAGTGCTCATCAGTTTTAGGAGCTAACCATTCATACGCATTCACACACCGATGGTGCAGCCTTCGGAGCAATTTGGGGTTCAGTATCTTGCCCAAGGACACTTACACATGCAGACTGGAGGAGTCGGGGATCGAACTGCCGATCATCTGATTAGTGGACGACCCGCTCTACCTGAGCCACAGCTGTATTTTATTCTATTCTATGGCCTCTCATATCAACTTAAAAGTACAATTAATACTGTTACAAAAAGAGGGAGAAGACCCTAAAAGACAAAACTGATGGCAGCATACCAGTGACTGTTTGGGTTCTTTTGACTGACTGGTGACTGGTGACTGGTGAAGCAGACTGGTGGCCAGGTCACATGGGGGGAACCTGGACTAAGCCAGCAGATTTGATGGTGAGGCCCTATTCACCCCTCCCCTAGCTCTTCAACCATCTGCCCCCCTCAACCGTCCTGTCCATAGATTAATTAATGAAAATATCTAAGAGGGTGAAAACTCCAACATTTTACCTGCAAAATATGTAGTAGTACTTATTGATGTACTAACATGCCCTTGTTGCACTGTACCTTGACTGTTTCCCTTTTTGTAAGTTTCTTTGGACAAAAGCCTCAGCTAAATGGCTAAATGTAAATGTAAATTTCAGCATATGAGCATTTTAGCAATATGATGTCCACATATAGCTCAAAGCCAACACAGTCTCACAGAGCTGCTCACTAATATTATGCATTGATGCAGTTAAGTGCTATGAGTGTGCTGAGTCTCTTTCATACTTAGTATTAACTTTATTCTTCTTGTGCCTCTTTTAGATCAGACTCCCACAGATTTAGCATCACAAACTCAAATGACTCATAAAATGTGGTTCACTGAGGACGCCTGACTGGAAAAGGTTGAAGGGCTGTTTCTGAAGCACTTCAGCTGAAGTTAGAAAGTTCCACTTTAAACCAGTCTCCACACTTTAATTGAATGACTTTTTGTTATAGCTTCTATGATTACAGCGGAGGCATTGTCACATTTTTGTATACACTATATATCAAAACATTCAAATATGGCATCCTTTCATGCAAATTTAAACTGGAATTAAGTTTTAAGTGACAGGAGTTATGCTCATGTCCTCATCAGGTAAATGTCATACTGCAGCATTGAAATCTGCTTTAAACCATGTGAATCACTTACAGGTGAACAGTTGGAGCTGAATTTTAAAGTTAATCACAGGGAAAAGCTTAATGTTGCATGAATCATTATGGTGTGACTCCAGTCTGAGAGTGTTAATGTTGTCATATACTCAGTTCCACTTCCCTGCAGTTTGTCTGCTCTGTTCTGCTGACCTCAAATCCTCACACATACAGGAGAGATTAAACAAGCTGTGTCTTGTGCTGATTGTGATGTGGGGATATATTTTCTTGAAGCTGAGTGCCAGTATATTCTACCAGAAACGTGAGTCCATGTTAAAAGAAATAATGTTCATGTTCCAAATGGGTTTATTTCCTGCTGTTGTGCTTGGAGGATTATAAGAAAATTTAAAAGAATCAATTAAAATTCTAGGGCATTTCTCATGACAACAAGTAAAGGGATGTGAACTTAGACCAAATGAGATGAAATGGTCCATATACAGTATGAGTTACAGATACAGGCATGGGGCAGGTTTGGTTTTAGATGTGCAGTGAACACAATTAAAGGTTTCCTGTGAAGTTTTTTTCCCACCTCTAATAGGGCTGTGGAGCAGCTTTTCATGAGTGGGTACCTGTCAATGGTTTTTCAGTATTCTCCAATCTACAGATGACAGTAATGCTCCAACATACACACTGTGCCAACGGAAGCAGTGAAGAAGACTGTTAGTAAGTAAACACTAAAGGGCAAATTCACAAAGAATGGATTGCAGCCGCTAATAACACCGTGAATCACGCATCACTTGCCCCCTCTCAAGGTCCGATTCACAAACAGTTACAGTGCGTAACCATCACCTCTGTTTCTCAAAGCAGTCATTACTTCGTTGTTTTATAGTTTCATTCCCTCATGGTGTATATAAAGTATTCTATTCTGTCTGTGCCATCAATGCACATATGATATACTGTAATGTGCTATTGTTTAGCTACAGTCGCTGCTGCCATGATCCTGGTTGCACTTTAGTTATCACCAACTCTCTGAAGATAATTTTCACTCTAACTGTGTGTGGCTGTTAGTGCCAGTGTTTGTGAATTAGACTTTTTTGCAATGAGGCTCATTTGCATAGAATAGTATGTATATTACCTAATTTAAATACATGCAAATAGCACCAGAGCGCAAACTGAGATGTTATTTGCTTAGCAGCACAGTTAGGAGTACATTTCACCCTTGCAGGTGCTTTATGAATTTCACAGTTTCTTTTTGCTTTATTTGTGCAGGTTTAATAGCAAAAGCTGTGCAATCCTTTTGTGAATTTGCACCTGAAAGTAAACATATTTGTAGCAATACAAATTATATTATTTTATTATAATTATATTAATTATATCAAAGTAAATTAAATTGCTGGATTGTTAATGCACTAAACCAATATTCACTCTGCTATGTTTTGGTCTCTACCAAGTCCTGAAACACGATTGTTGATAGTGGTGAGATGGAAGTAAAACGGCAAAGTTGCAGGTTGTAAAACTAAAATAATGGGCTAAAAGATGCTAAAAATGCTCTGTGGGGCTGAGAAGAACATATTACACAGTAATTTGTCCCATTGTTAACATCGTAATATTGATTAGCACAGTTTTAAACACAACTGATTCATGATTTAAATGCCCACCTGTTTTATGCTCATTTATCTTCCTTTTGATGAAAACTGATGACTCTGTTAAGCTTTTAGTCATATGCAGTTAAGCCTATTAAGTGAAGGATTTAAGCCTTGTGTTAAGCCTTCAGACTGATTACAGTTAACCATGAAATGTGGTAATTTAATTGTGAGTAGGTATCCTTTTTTATTTTGGGAAATCTCCTGGGGCAATGTGTCCTGGGCATAGCAGTCAGCTAAAGGGAGTAGCCATAAGCTTACAGTACAGCTGCATTTCTGTCTGACACACACACACACACACACACACACACACACACACACACACACACACACACACACACACACACACACACACACACACACAGCTCTTATCATAAAGCATTAGTTCTTCTCACAGCGGTCATCTCTTCATTAACTCATCAATTGTTTTGCCACCATAAGAGAATCCGTCTTTGTCTGTCCCTGGGATTGTGGTGCCTGAGTGTTCAACTAAGAGCTTTTGCAGTTAAAATTGAAAACCGTGATAATAGCCAAAATCATTAGCTCTGCGGGTGTTCTTGAAGAAGTCATTGTGTTTATTGCCTCTCCTATTTCTTCACGTTCTTCCTCACACAGTCAACTTTCTGTATCTTTCTCTTCTCTGCTGCTCTGCTTGTGGTGCAGTGTGTTTCTGTCCATTATAATACTGTTTGGCTTTTCAAAGTTTCCCACTGGTGAACTCCTCTAATTACTGTCATCGATCAACTTCAAACACACATAGTCACACAAGCACACACAAGTGCACACACGTGTCTCCCCTGCTCAGCCACACAGATAAGAAAAACACTTCTGTCCAAATGTTTGCTGTATCAACATTTTTTATTAAGTGGTAGCAGTGCCGAACACGGCTTCTCAGTGTTATCTCTGATAAACACCTACAGTGTGTGAAATGCTTTCATCCTATTTATTTATTGCATTCCCACCTTTCCACATGGCTGTTTATATAGCCGATCAACAGCTTACTTAAAATGACTTATCAGGAGTTGTCTATGTATTGCATTATTGTGATTTATTGTTTTGGGATGGAGGCAGAAATCTCAGAGACAGATATCTTAAAATCTCAGCAGAGAAAACCAATCTGTATGAAGTTTGAATAGTTTTCGAGAAGAACTCAGCCATTTAAATACTGTGTTTAATGTAATAAAAAGATGATTTGGTGGAAAGTGTATTTTAATCTCACCACCCATTAGACCATAGATACCACCAGCAGTCTTTACAAAGGCCATTAGAACAAAATAAGGCTAAATTGAAGACAGATCAAACTGATTTGATATTTGTCACAAACCCTGAAATTACTGCTCTCCAACTGTTCAGAGCCATTGTATAATAATTGCCCTGTGAAAAGCAGCTACATATTCACCTTGTCATTGTTTTTCTCTCTGAAAATTGTAATTCAAAACATTTTAGTAATTGCGGGCTTCCTCATTTAAACTTGACAGTATTATTGGTCAAAAACACTTTTCAGCCATGCAGGTAATTTGAGCCCAGCTGACCCTGCTGGCCTTCCACAGCTAGCCTCTGTCATACACAGAGAGCTTTTTAAGATTGGTTCTGTTTGTGGGATTAGACATGGAGTTTATTTATAACACCAAGACTCAAAACTTATTTTTATCCAGTTAAACAGATTGTTGAGCCTTGCGTGTAATTTCACAGTTGTTCATGACTTTTTTTTTTTTTTTGTGAGAATGCAAATTTGATTTCCATTATATTTGTTTTGATTTGCTCTCTGAACTCTTCTGGACACAAATTATGGTTTATTCAGTGTCAATAGATTACCACTGCACCCACGATCACCAGTGGAGCTCATGTCTAAAATGATTCTTCTTTTATATTGTTTTCTCCATAGAACCACTTGATAGCTGCCCTCATCCTGTGTGGGATGAGGCTGAGGTCAGAGCTCTGTGCAGACAAGTCAGGTTCTTCCACGCTAGACTGGGAAAACAATTTCTTCACGGAGCTGTCTTTGTGCATAGCGACATTGTCATGTTGAAACTGTAAAGGGACAGACATGAAACTGTGGACATAAAGTTGAAAGTTCACGGTTGAGATTAAAACATCAACTGTGAGTGGAAAGAGCTTTTAGGGGCATTTTAGGAGCTATTGGAGCCTGTAACAAAGAGAATGTATATTTGTTAGTCCCACAAGGATTTGTTAATTAAACAATTAGTTGATTATCAAAAAATCAATCAGCAAATGCAGTATTTGGTAACCATTTAACTGGATCGGTTGTTTTTTAAGCAAAATGCCAAACATTCTCCCCTCCTAGCCCCTCAAGTTGGAGGATTTGCTGCTTATCTTCATATCGTCTTAATTTGAATATTTTTGGGTGTTGAACTGCAATTTAAAGAAAACATATTGGGCTTTATTTACTTGATGATGGTGTGTTTTTTTTCTCATAGCACAGCCAAAATAATCTATCCACTAATCTGAAAATAAATGAACAGACAATGACAGTAATCTGTAGTTGCCGCCCTAATCTCTAACAATTGTTTCTTATAAATTGAAATTGGAATGCTTATTTAGAAGAAGAAAACTGAAAATATATAAACAGTGAAGGAAATCATTACCTGATAAACCTCGTCCTCTGAAACAATGCATATGCTATCAGATGTTCTTGCTTTTATCTCAGTTTCCTTGGTCGCTGCTTTGCTGACGGTTCTGCTCTGTTACATTCAGGAAGCAGAGTGCTGACCTCATCTGTGATTTCAGTCAGCACTGTCTTAGCCACATTTGCTCCTCTGATATTCAGTGCATTCTCTATCTCATTGATTCATTTTCATAGAACATTTTCATTTTCCAAGTCAATCAGCCCATTTTCAACATTGCTAATTACTTTGCAGTTAGGAACTCTATCATCTAGCGCATACTTGGTCACAATTTCAAATTAAAATGACACAATAGTTCCTTTTCTGTGACCAGACATTCTTCAGTTTGCCCAGATCAGCCTTTCAAACGCTTCAGCTACTGGTTAATAAAGCAGAAGGAACATTTGGCTCTCTGTAGCTGCACATTTTAAGGAAGGCTCAACACTGACTCTGCCAAAACTGCACAGTGTCATTCGTCAACACAGTGGCCTCGAAACATAGGGCTCCATTCGCAGTTGATATCGTCACCGTTTTGCACTTGTGATTGATCGCTCGAGCAACTTGAGTTCAACTCTACTTTGCTCTTTCTGGCTACAGCTTGAGGACTCATGGATCAAGGATTCCAGCAGGCAAAGATAGATGTCTGTCCAGAAAAAGAAGGAAATTACCAAAGCAATGCAAAAAAAAAAAAAAAAAAGAAGAAGAAAATCAGGGTGTACAGTTTTCCTACATTGATGTGATATAGTATTATAATGCTGCAAACTTACAGGTTGGGATGCAGAGCACAAAAAAAGATGAATGTGACCTCATTGAAGCTTTTTAATCCCTGTAAACAAACAGGTTTCCTTCTTGTTGGTGAGGTTAACTGCTACAATTAGATGGCTGTTAGGGTTACAAATAATATTAAAAGTTATTCTGGTGCCTGTTAAAGAGACACTTAATGTCCTTGTACACCATTATTATAGTAAAGTCATTTTGTAATATAAAGTACTCTAACATTATAGCACTCAGTGGTGCCACTTGTGTGTAATTAGCCAGTCTCAGTGGGTCACCAGAACAATCTCTAATCAGATAGTCAGACTTGTTAGAAATAATTACATCTGATTGTAAAGGGCTAATTGTTTTTACTCACAGACATGTTAAACATTGTACATCATTGGGAAAAAGATGGGTCTTAAAATGTTTTTTCAAACTTCACCATGTTTCCCATTCAAACACAGACAGATAAGCTTGTTTTAAGAGAATGATCTGTTGTATTGGATGCACTGTAAATTGTGATGTTTCCATACCATATATTCACTTTTTGAGTGCAACAAATTTTAAAAGGAGAAGCAGTCAACTGTCAGATATCTCCACTGAGCTGTTGTTGTCACCTGTGGAGACACAACTTTTCCCATTAAAGTTTGATAGTTACTGCAGTAGGTGTAGTGGAAGTGGTGCTTGCTATATAGAATACTAGCTGTTGGTGATCGCACAGGTGATATCCGAGTTGAAGTCTATCTGCATGTCTTTTTGTCATCACGATGCAAGCAAATCAGAATTTTATACAGCTGCATAGGGCCAAGGAAGAAATTTAATGGGTTAGGGGTTAGGGCCACTAAAATCCACTTAAATGATCTTTTGCTTTACTATTCTTGATCTTTTTCTTCTTCTTTTTTTTTTTTTTTACTTTGCATTAAAGGGAAAGTAACTTTGTGATTATTTCCCAACATTTGTCTCTGTGAATGTTTCTGTTGTGGATTAAAATTAATGATAATATTTAGAAGAAAAAGAAGTAAAACTAATTTAATAAACAACTGGTCGTGTTTTTTTCTTGTTTAATGCATTGTATTTGCTTCAATTAATGTAGTACCTGATAGATATTTTGCTTATTTATAGCCTGCAATGTAAAGTAAACTTCAAAACTCTTAACCAGTTGTCTTTTGGGGGAAAACAAGACACAGAAAGAAAAGTGTAAAGTGTAAAAATTAACGATGGCTGAATTCCATTTAGCTGCTTCAGTTTCATGGTCTTGTGGTCATGAATTACTGGGACACTTGACAGAGATATGATCTGTAAAGTGTCGTAAAATAAAGCTGTTATGAGGATTTGTTTTACACTGAGAACAAGTAGTATAAAATTACTGAATATAAACTTGAAATGTAGAGTTCTGCAGAAGTTTGTAGAAAGGTAAGATGATAGATGCAAATATTTTGCTTTCATAGAGCATACAGCATATAGAGCATAGTGCATATATGAACTTTAAAGTGACAACAAACAACATAATAAATAATAACAATAAACAAACAACCATAATGGTTAATTAAAATCCTATCTTATTGGTTGCGGAAGTGCCATGAGCACGGGGAAACGAGCGCGTGTTGTTGGTCATAAGCAACGCAGTCTATTGGCTGCACGAGGCTGCGTCATTTCCTGACAGGGGACGGTCTGAGGCGAGAGAGCCGCCAGTCTTCACTCTGTCGCTGTAGTAACGAGCAGCAGGTCACCTCAACACAACAGCCGGACGGATAATAAAAAACAAAACCAACTAACGCACGGCTGGACGCTGGAGTACACGTCGCTCAGTCCTTGTAACACAGCGGGAGAGATATTTGTGTGAACTTGTCGTCGTTTGGAACTAAAACCGAGACCAGAGCAGCATGTTATGAACTCACCGGGACGCTGAACAGGAGCACAAAAATAACTTTTCATTTGCTTTTTCTTCGTTGAGGAAATAGCCTTTCTTTACGAGTTGCAGACACAACAGTGGACCGAGTAGCGCGTCGTTTTTAAGTTCTGGTGTTGTTTTATTCCGCCTTGTGGAGCTGTTGTTGGCGGTGAGGCGGACACCAGAGAAGCGGCGGCACGGCAGCCACCTGACCTCCTGGAAAATAAGACCGCAGCTAATGCCAGGCAGATCCTACGCGGCTCATTTCTAAGCTCTCTGACGGAGCGGGACGAGTTTTCCGCGAGGCTGTTGTACGTCCAGTTTTGACGCACCGTATCGCACGTGAAGTTTGCAGAATCCAATTACTGATATTTAAATTATGGTAAGTGCTAATTAATTTGTGTCAACCGTGAAATTGAATTAGTTGGGGCTTAATTGCCTGTTGAAGTTGTCCCCTTTCGTCGCTTTATTCAGCAAATTGCAAGTAATAAGTGGATCATCTGTCAGAGCCAGGCAGCATGGATATAACCGGAGTCCACGTCGTCCAGCGGTCGTGATGCCAAGCGCCGGTCTTATCCCGTGCCACCAGCCCGTCATGCCTGCTCTCTAACCCGCACCAGTGTGGCGCCGTGTCCCGGTCACACCGCCAGGATGAGCAGCACTGACCTGGAGCGCATGTCGCTCAGCTCCTCGGCCAACTCGGTGGCCTCCAGCGCGCGGACGCTTTCAGCCAACGTGAGGAAGCTGCACAACGCGCTCAACCTCCTGCTCAACGACTTCGAGAGGGAGCAGTTCATCCACTGCCTCAACGTCTACCACTCCAAACGCAACGTGTACGACCTGGTGCAGACCCTGAACGTCATCCTCAACGCGCCCAGCAAGCGGCAACTTTTGCCCATGTTGCGGCTGGTCATCCCCCGCTCCGACCAGCTCCTCTTTGAGCAGTACACCTCGGAGGGCCTCTACTTGAAATCGGATTTAGTTGCAAGCAACGGGAACGCCGAACCCCCTCCGGGTGACTTCCCAAGCGCCAGCCCGACTCCCCCGGGGCATTTCTCGCCTAACAACCCGCCCGAGTTTCAGGTGGCGCTGCGAGGCTCGCCGGACAGTTTCAGCACCAGCAGTGACGGGACAGCTCCCCTGGTGCCGCTGCTCGGGAGGAACTTCGTCCACGAGCCGCCGGGCGAGCTGCGGCAGGTCACCATGAAGAGGCACAAGAGCAACGAGGGCCTGGGCTTCAGCATCCGCGGCGGCTCGGAGCACGGGGTCGGCATCTACGTGTCCCTGGTGGAGCCGGGTAGCCTGGCGGAGAAAGAGGGTCTCCGAATCGGTGACCAGATCATGAAAGTCAATGACAAAGTCTTCGACAAAGTCACTCACGCCGAGGCGGTGAAGGTACGTTTATGTTTTTTGTTTATGTTATGTTTATGTTGTTTTTGTTCAACGTCGCCAAACCTGCATACGCACAGCTTTCACAGTCTGCACATTCATCCTATCTGTGCGGGTATAAATAAGTAGCCCTCATAGAGTAAGTGGAGTGGCACGAATGTCACAGTCATGGGAACTACTTTGCACTGGCCTTGTCCTCTAAACCTACATCTCATGTGTTTAATAAGCTCCTGCCTCATGAGAGATATGGATCTCTCCTCGGTGTCCAAAACTGACCTCTTGAAGCTCATTAGCCCCAATTTATTATTTACTTGGATAGAAGCAGCTTTGTATATTTGTCATATCAGCAAACAACGTGTTGCAGCAGCACTGTAACGTGAACACTGACTACTACCTTCTAGGAAGCATGTGTGTAACCAGACACCCTCAAAGCAGCTGGTAACCATAGAGGGGAGTGTGTGTTTGTGTGTAAGTGTAAGTGGAACGAGCTGGAGCCAGTGCTCTGTTATAAACGGAGAATAAATACTGGATCTACCTCAGCCCTGTGCTCCATTGTTAATGCCACAGAGTGTAAAGAAAGCCTATTAGTAAATGAAGTGATAAAAGAGCATGTCTGATTCGTGTGCAGTGGGATTGATTTAGGAGAAAACCTTGTGAGGTCCTTGGTTTTTATGAGCCCTGTGTGCTGTCCATGGTGCTGAAAAAATCATCCGAGCGTCATATTCTCTTCTCTTTAAACTGCTTTTGCTTCCTTTTCTCTCTCTGGGTAATGCCATGCTTTTCTGATCGATTTTATGATTGCACTCATTCACACCTATTTGCCCACGCTGTATACTCATATCACAGGGATTCATAGTCCTTTAAAAGGGTTCAAGTCAGTTTTAAAGCATCTGGGAAATCACACTCATGGTCACTGCTTCTGCTTCTGAGTTTGTTTTATTTGAGATACTTTAGAAACTCCTACCTCAAGCGTCTTAAGTGGATGTATAATTTACACTGGCTCTTTTGTAGCATAATTATTCTAATAATTCTATAATAATTTGAGCACAACAATTTTTATATCTGTATTGTCTTTCTTCTTGGCATGGTCCTCTTTTTTTCTTTATTTTACTTAGCAAATACGCTTCGGTTCATTTCCATTTACTCAAGCAGCCCTGGCTTGTACTTACTTGGATAGAAGAGGTGTATGTAAAAAACAAAGGCAACAATACAGAGTAGACAGAAATAGTCACAAAAAGTACCTGATATTTATAAGCTGCTTTTTAGAATAGTGATTGTATGTCTGCAGTTTGAAAGGTCACTAGTTTGTTCCCTCCGACAGCCATGGATTATAGCTCAAATTAAGTCCTTTCTAACCTTCACTGATCCAGAAAAAGTCATTCATGCTTTTATCTCCTCTCATGTGGACTTTTTGTAATTCTCTTGATGCAGGGCTCTGCTATAAGGCGAGCCTTTACCTTCAGTGAGCCTAAAATACTACCCCTACGGGCTTTTAACTAAATGCTAAGAAATGAGAACATGTTACCCCTGATTTTGTCTTTTATTCACTGGCTGCCTCTGTGCTTTAGAATACATTTTAGGCTTTAGACGGTCACGGTCTGTTGTACATTTATAGGTGGATATAGATTTATCTCTTATCCTACAACATAAATCCTCACAATGACCTTTATAGTCCAGCCCTCGAATTGATACCATCTTTTAGATTAATGCATTTTCATATTTTCACCGTGATTCTCTTATTGTATTCTGTTAGATTTTGTGGTGTAAAACACACGGTAACTTAAAGTACTTCATTTATAATGCTAAAGTGTCTCTGAGGAAGACACATAACCCCCATGTGTTAATAAATAGTTTTCTGCTGACGTGCCCACTGATGATGCATGTTAGAGTAATGAGGTCGCCGGCCTAATTCTGTGTTCGCACTTCCTCTAAATCTGCTTTCCAGACTAAATTCTTTCACAAGACTGCAGCAGAATGTCTCTGCAATCCGTATTGAACGTGATCTCAAACTGCATCAGATAGAATACTAATGACAGCATTAAACCGTCCATGTTTTTCCAATCAATTCCCTCCACATTTCAAAATGTCTCATTTGTGGAGTGAAGGCTATTGATTGCTGTTACTGTTACTGAAAAGAGTTTTGCTGTCGAGGTTGCTTTCAGAGAGTGTAGGTTCTTTTTTAAGTGACTAATTGTGTTGGTTTTGAGACTAAGAGGATGGATGAAAAGTGTTCATCTCTGCATAAAGTATTCCTTCATTTTATTTATTCACACTTGTGCCATTGTCAGAAAGTGAATTTCATGATTGTTCTGCCACTCACTCTACTACTACACTTCTGCTACTACTAGTTACAGTGCTACCACTGCTGCTTGGCTGTTATTAGGCTGACAGGGCAGGCACGGAGCCAACATTAAAGAAGCCCTGCCTCAGATAAAATCCCCCCTGGAGGTCATTAATGCTTGTGTTCAGTTATTTTTATACCTTCTTGGTTTAGTCTAAATGTTATCACAGCCTTTTAATCATTTTAACCTTTTGAACTGTACCAGACCTATTAATGAGTTCATCATTACAGACTCATGGTGGGCAGTAAAACATTTGAAATACCAGCACGATTCTGTTTAATATTCTGGTGATGATAACAGATGACATTGATAATATTTCTAGCTGTCAGGCAGAATATAAATAAAGTTGTCTATAGCGTGAAAAGTTGAGCTTACTTTATGGAAAAAAAATTACAGATAATCAATTTCCACCATGTCATACAATGTTTTTCACTTAAGGGTATTTTAGACAGACTATTGAGCTGCCGATTGATTGTAAAAGCACTCAATCCTTGTTTGAACAGCCTAAATACTGAGTTCAATCAATAACTGAATCAGTGTTACCCAGTCTTTAGACAACAAACCACATTACTGTGAATAAATCTGAACTTTTTAAACAGTTAAATGATTAAATATGTATGTTTTGAATATATTTCATTTCTTCAGTAATTTTATTCATTATAGTTTCTTGCTAAAATCATCATGACGCTTGACAACTTTCTTAAAATTTGCAGCCAGCCAAGTCTGAAAACAGCTCAGTGAATTTTAGCTTCTGGCACATTTGACAGATGAAATGTCACCCCTTGAATAAGCGGCTGTCTGAAAGCTCATGATGAATCCAGACTCCTCACCTCAAACTGAACTCTGCTCTCACAGACTATCCAAATTCAAAACTCCACTAATCAGTGTTTTCACATTAACGTCCAATCAAATGACTGTGTGTAATGGTAAAGTTGTCTCAGTGATGAACCCAAAGAGAGTTATAACTCCACTCTACTTCGCCATCAAGTTGTGATTGGTTTAGTCTCACTGTTCTCATCAGCCCAGTTTCCAGCAGTAACAGGCAGCTGTTTTCTGCAAACAAGCTCTTATAAACTCTCTGTACTGTAGCCGCCCAGCACCAAACAACAGACAGCCAAAGTTAGCGACTAGATTGGGAAGAAAATGGAACATCTCACAGCTAGAGTCAGATAAGTTTCTTACAAGTTGATAGAGACAAAAGCAGAAAAAAGGAGAGTGAACATTCTACTTTCTTCAGGTGGACAGAAACATGACTCCAAATGAGTGATTATGTTGATCTATCACGGCTGGATGTGTAAACAGGCAATTTTTAAGCAATCAAGCCAGCCATAAAAATCTTTATATGGTGATAATTGGTTTGAGCTGTGCATGTTTCAGCTATTTTTGTAGATTTATTAGCCAAAAAAGGATTAATGCAGCTCTGAAAGACTAATCTGATCATTTTGAAAAAGTGTAGATTCTGTCATTTGTTCAGCCAGAATATTGTAGAAAAGTCACGCAAATAACAAATCACTAATTCCTCACAAATAACAGGCTTGACTTTAAATAAATCTTTGCTACTTATTTTGTTTCCAGCACATTACTCATTCAAACTGTTCCAGTTCCACACCTCTACTTAGGCTTAATCCGCTTCACTTTAGCAAACCTGTGTTGCCTGATGAGTTCAGGGATGGCCTCTGAAAGTGGTAGATTGTTGTTTGGCCCAGTGGATGCGTCAAGGGCTTACAGCTGTATTTCTTTCTGTCTCTGACTCTCTCCTCGTCCTAAGAGCCTGCTTTGGCCTCAGTCCCTAGAGTCACTGCCAAGGTTAGCTACCCAGTCAGCATTTAGGCTTTCCTTTATCATCTTCTCTGTGGTTTGCTGGACAGTCAGGAGATGTGATGGGATAGGATTAGGGACATAAATAGTGTTGTTTTGGAGAGCCAGAGCCACAACAACAAAGAGAAGCAGTCTTATCTCGACTTCAGCCACAGTGTGCCTTTCTCTATGACTTTTTATTTTGATGTGGAGGGTGTAGGAGGGAGAAACAAAGGCAGAATGATGGTGTAGAGACCCAAAGGCAAACACCTAGAAGAAAGAAAAGAAAGCACAAAAGAAGACATCCAGAGGTGCCCTTGTTAGTTGACATGTTTTCCTGTCTTTTCCTGTTTTCCTTTTGTCTTCATTTGTTTTGAACCCTGTCAACAGTAGTTCCAAGAAACACTGTAGTTTGGTGTGTTTGGGGCCGTTGATGCTGCTACTGCCCTGCAAAAATGAAGACTTAGCCGGTCTAAACTCACTGGGTCGACAACTGGGCCTCTGCCAGACACATTGACATGCAAAGACTTGGCCACAAGTCAGAGAAATGGAAGCTGAGTGGCCTGGAGCAGGACTGCAGACTGCTAATGGGCAGTGTGTTGATTAGATGGCGGAAAGCAGGTAGAAATCTCGTTAAACTTGAGGATGGTATTAATTGATTCATAGCTTGAAGCTCATTCTGTGTCTTGCTGGATGTTGTCAACATTCAGAGCTGCACTGGACTGCTCACAGTTGAGAGTTTGCAATTATTAAGCCCCAAAACATGAAGCACATCCTCATTCTAATTTAAGTTGGCTGGGCATGAACATCATACTTTGTATGTTCTTACATAATGATCCAAGTTTTCACCTCACCACTGCGATTTATTTTAACTAACTAACTAGCAATGACATTGCCTTAATATGATGTGATTCCTTTTGAAACAGAATGTTAGAGTGTTACACAACTCACAGTGGATTATTTTAAATAAACCAAAGGGGGAGTTATTCTTGGTAACTGCCATCTTTAGTCTCACAGTCGGCATGCCTATCAATCCATTTCAAACGCCTCTTTAAAAGCTTTTGTGGCACTATAACAACGTCTAGCGACTTCCACCTTTGACAGAGTTATTATTCACAGAACAAGAGGTTGCCTGTAAAGAAAAGATGTTGTTTTTCTGTTGAGGACAAACTCCAGAATGAGGACGCCATTTAAGAGTCATTGTTCACTGCTCCAAGAAGTTAACATTGTGTGTCTTTAACCCTGTTTAATGCTAACATTTTCGCTGCTTGTCCGCTGAACCAACTGTTCAGTCTGAGCAAGAAGCTTAAGCGCAGAGAAAGCGTGGAAAGAAAGCTATATTACCATACTGGCCTGAATATAAGAATAACTTTTCTGGAAATTCGGTTTGAAAAAGTTGCGGTCATATTCTATTCGAAGAAGTTTTAGTTTAAGCCAAGTTTAAGCCAAGGGAGCTTCTGACGGCTTGTGTAATGTGGCTACCGCGGAGGATATAAATTTCAGATCAGTGAAAACGAGTCGAAAGCGTCTCCCGACGTCTTTACTGCAGAGATGGTCCGGGGACAGAGTCGTCTGTCAAGCTGCCAAAAAGTACTGCTCTCACAGAATGTCATGATGAGGAAAAAAAAGCTGTAAATTGCAAACAGTCAGAGAGAATGATTCCGGAGCCGGAGAGGAAAGTGTGAGTACTCTGTGTGACTGATAGACAAGCTACATAATAAATGTGGGTTTTACTTTCTGACTTAATGGAAGTGTTTCATGTTTCACTTTTACAAGAGAAAAGGCTTCAAGGATGAGGACTCTTTTAGTATCTTGGGGAAACTTGCCCAGTAGGACGTGTTTGAAACTGTTTCATACCTTCAAAAAGTCAAATGCAGCTGTTGGAGAAGGCGGTGTGGTTTAATTCATTAAAGTTGTTGTTTGTGCGTTAAAGTGGCACGCTTTCTGCATCCAACCCAGCAGTGGTTATAGCTCACACCACTTGCTGTGTGTGGTTGTCTGAGTGTGTTGACAGTGTGAACACACACAGACACATGCACACACTGGCTGCTGTAGCTGATTAAGCACTGCGATGAGCAGCCTGGAATAAACGAGGTACAGTGCCTTTAGGCCTGGCCTCTGGGCTTTTGTTTATATATTGGTGTTGGCACGTATCTTATAACACCCTGAAGAAGACTTGTCCACCAAGACACAGAAAAAGTTTGGAGTGAATTTCTCTGTAAACACGAGGCTGATTGTTGCCTAAAGGCACCCCTAAAGGTTTGACCATGCCACAGTAAACAGCACAATTGTCATGATGGTGAAATAACAGAAAAGGTGAATTATTTCTCTTCCAAGTCTGAACTACTCCTGCTAACATGCCCCTGAGAAAAACACTTAACCCTTAACAAGTGGCAAACAGTGGAGGATTTGCAGACTTCTGGCCAGTTTTGCTGGTGTAATGTGTCACAGAATAGGAAGAAGGCATTGCTAAAAAACCCCAAAAGAAAACATTATCACTCAACAAACCCTCCTTGATAAAAAAAGGTGACTAAATAGACCAAAGAAGTGGATAACTTGTTTTTTGTCTCTTTCTGCCATGGTTTCATTTTTCAGTCTCTGAAAGCTTATATAACTACTTCTCTGGGGATTTAGATGGCTTTTTATATCACAAGAGGCTCATTTATTGGTGAATGTGTGCACTCATAGAAATAATTTATGTGTGTACAAATCATGGTGTACTTGCTATGCTCTGATTTGTGTGAAAGGTGCTCCTTTCTCTACTGTAAATAGCTTAGAGAACGCAGTCACTCTTACAAAGCGTCACCTGTCCTACAGCGAATACATTCCATTGAAATGTACTGTATAAGCTACAGGAACAGCCTGTGTTCATGATGAATTGAAGGGACCTATGGCTAGCTCTGAAGTGTTTCTTGTTGAAAAGATTTGTGAGGTTATGTAAGTAATCTTTTTTTGTGTTAATCTCAGCACTTGTTGCTTCAGCCGCACAGGGTTTATTTATTATATCTAGCTTTTTTTAAACATTGGGTGCATTAATGAAAATAGATTTTCAGTGCTGCAAATGCTAAAAAACACAGCAAAAGTAAATGGATCAAGGCTTAGTCATTTTAAAAAAATAATTACTCTGGCAACAACAAAATGCAGAAGATGCAATTCACTCAGTTTTTGGTGTGAACTAGTCGAGGGAATCCAGCAGCATAATTTACGCACTTTTGCATTTCACTCATCTGTCATAATTGATTGAATTTAATGTTACTGCATTGTGGTACATAAACAGTTTAGCGGTACCTCGAGACAGCAATTTTTATTGTTTCATCTGGTAGTTATTTCTACATTATTTAAACTCTAAAATTGAAACAGGCGTAAATGCTAACTTTATAGTGACTACTGTTTCCCCAGTAACTGTGAATAATGAATGCATTTGCCTTGGTCCAGACATTGCGTGTTGACTGATACCTTTCTGGCATCATGACATGAAACAATGGTTTCTCGGCTAAAAAAGTATTGATCCAGTGAGCGCTGCGGGGCGACTAATGATTAGCCAATCAGCACCAAGACGAGAGTAATGTCATTGTCAAACTGTTGTCAAGCTGTGTGCCAGAACCACCGAGGAGAAAAAACAACAATGGTGACCGTTATAGACAAGATAGACGCTGCTATCAAGGCTGCTCATAAATGGCATGTTTTCTCAATATTGCTGGATATCGTAGTTTGTTGTTACTTTGCTCTGCCCCGCTCGTAAAACCCAGCTAAACCTGTCTGTTGGCATGGCTACGCATCAGTGTCGGCTTAAAATGACGTTTGATTCGGGTCTCTAGTATCTCTCTGGTCTATAGTGGTTGGTTTAGAAAAATCAATCCCCCTCTCCCTACGGACATTGGTTAGAGTGGAGGAAATGTCAGACTGAAGATGGAAATGGAGTGTAACGAGTGGACAATTCTGTGTGATATCAGGCATTGAATGTATGGTTAGTTTTGTTGTCACTGCAAATTCCTTCCTGTTAGCTTTGAATGGCAGTTAACAAATTCCCTTGGACAAATGCTGATATAACATTTTACACCTTTCAGTCAGGGTATAGAGGTCGCCAGTGCACAGAGGCCCCAATGTGCTTTATGTGACTGAAGCTAGTGACTACTTTGTTATGATTTTTACATTAGTGCAGTGCATTAGTAAACATTTCAGTTGTAATGTGAAGCATTTGTTTTGTAAACTCCTACAGAACAGTTTATTTTAATTATTAATAACCCCCATATTTTTCTCACAGTTAACCTCTGTTTTGAAACTTACTTGTGAAAAGAGCTGATTTAATGGTGCCATAACAAAATCCATCACTGTATCCTTTAATATTATATAATGAATTGGAAAATGGAAGTGTTCAAATGCTGATTTCTCAGTTTGGGCAACAGCTGCCTATAATGGATGAGGACAGAAGGAATTGTTGGACCAGCTGGGAAACTCTGATTAAACAAAGTGAACGGGTGCTACTTGATAAACTACCCTTGTGGTGCCCTTGAGCAAGACACTTAGCACCTTTCTTCTCCACTGGCCAACACTTACTTGGCCACAGGCTTTTACTGGCCAGCTTCCAGTTGTGACTGTATGAGTAGGAAACGAGTCATGGCTGAAGTTTGGAGGGTCAGCGCTTTCTCTTCTTAAATTTTTGGCAGCTTGAATTCTTTCTGCCTCAAGGACTTTAAAAAATCCATTAACCACACTGATTCAGTCCTGTGGTGTGGGACCACTAACAGCGCTTAGTCGGTCAAATGTTTTAAAAGAAGGAAAATCCCTAAATGTAACCCCCCCCCTCACAGAACGTGTAACTTTTCTGCCATAAAATAACAGATTTTAAATTATATTCATGTTACACTGGTGGTGAAATTGAATCATATTTTACGGAGAAAATGTTTTCTGGTTTTCCTTATGGTTGCTCCGCCTTAACTCACTTTGATTTACAGTTTAGTTTCCTGATGGACAGCAAAGTAAACTGCTGCCAACTGTAGCTGCTGTTAGCTCATGTTAGCTCAGTTTAGTAGCTGGAATTTGTAATGTAATCATGAAAAATGCACATACGACTATCCATATTTATGACAGTGGTGTTTCACTCTAGAACTGAGGGTGAAAAAAGGGCAAAAATGCCAAAATTGCCTTAAAAAATCACATTGGACCATCTTAGAAAAACATAGGTCAGCTGGAGACATTCCTACATTATCCAGCTCATAGTGAATAAATGTCTGCACACTGCACAGACTTTAAATCACAGACTCAAGGATCACATTTCTAAAGCATTTTTTTGCTACATAAAAGAATAGTAGTGAAGCACTTTGTTCAGTTTGGGTAATTAGTGAGCAGCTACTGAGAGTGGAGGAATGCGTGTCTCTCAAGCTTTTAATCAGGAGGGAGGGTAGAAGAGATTGAGTGCTCTTAGATAATTTGGCTGCAGCATCAGAAGTTGGCAGAGAGAGAGAGATGGAGAGAAAGCAGGCAGAAACCGTGCATGGAAGGAACAATGAATAATAAAACTTTGTCTATAATGCATAACAGTGGAACAAAGTTACCAAACATTAACTGATTGATCATGCCATGTGTGATTTTTGCTGGCCATATTGTTAGACATCAATATAAAAAAAAAAAAAATTATATAATGATTGATTTTAATCTAATTATCTTACAATTCCCGGAGAAGCAATATCTCAAAGATTAGCGCAGCACCTTAAATCTATTCTTCTCTGTAATTGTCATATTAAATATTTATAAATTGCTTTAATTAAATAGGAGGGGGGCAATTCTGACCGTCTTTGTGTTGTGGCAAGCTGTACTGATGAATATTGATGTGTTTACTGGTGTTGGAGGGTTGATGTGAAGACTGAGTGGGTGATGATGGAAACACACTGAGTTCTTATTGTAATTTATATGTAGACGGGGCAGCAGATGATGTCATCTGCAGCATTTATATGCTGTCATCTTTCACACTTGTTGATGTTTTATTCAGCTGTTCTCTGTCTGCCTCCTTTATGCCTCTAAAATACCTTTTATTTTTTTACACAGTTCTACACTCTCACCTTCACTTGTCCAGACAAATGATAGTTTATACCTTTCACTCACTTTTGATAGGCCGGGCCCCCATCCTTATACGTGCCACTTGTATTAGTGCAAGCCCACACATGCACACATACAAACACACATAGTGTTCTAACCCTGTGGGACTTTCCTGGCACTAAATCAGGAATATCCTTCCTATTTACCCTCCTTTGATGTCAAATACACCATCGTTATGTTCATCTTAAGGCAGCTTTTTTATTCTCCTCTGGTCGGCCCACCTGGGGTCCCTTAGACAGATACGCAGCCAAAGTGACTCTATTGTAACAGTCTAATTGCTTTACAATGGAGCCGCCAAATGCTTCAGTTCACAGCGAAGGTGTCCCCAATCCATCACCTGGTCCCCACAGCACTAAATCACCGGAAGCTGCCATTAATATCCGGTCAATGAGCTGAATCCCTCCATTTCTGGTCACTTCTGTCTACAGGCAGGAAATGACTTATTCTATTAGTCCCTGGGGTGCTTTGAGTTTTAGAGATAGTCATATTTTATTATGTAAGACCTGCGGTGAGAGACAGCGTTTTCATGTCGTGTAAAAGTTGTTTGAATTTGTTGCATTAGTTAAACTAAATTCCTACGGATATACACTCAGTTGTCAGTTTATTATTACTCTAAATCTAAAAGTAATGCAGTCTACGACAACAGCCTGTAGTATAACCCGTTCATGAAGGTTGTAGTGTTCAGTTTTTGTTGTAGAGAGCACTTGATTCAACTTTATAGCCATTTTATGGCTGTAGATTTTGGGGCTGCGATTTAGTTTATTCTCATTGGTACAGAAGTGTTGTAGTAGACTGCATTCAGTTTAGCTATAGGTGCACCTAATGGAGTAAATACAGATATAATATCACCACGTACTGTATATTGCATAAAACAATATAACAACAGCACAAACTGCTGCCACAAGAAAATGGATGGAATTTTTTTGACTCTTTTCTTTTGACACAATTAGCCTGACAAACGCCTGGATTGCAGGGCTGTTGCATTAGATTTTCACTGCATTATGCAGGGTGCCGCTCTGTCTTTGTGAAAGTCTTGATTGAGGTTGGCACCTCAAGTCTGTGAAAAAATAAAAAAAACCCTTTGTTGTTGTGACCTAACCCACATTTCATACCTGTATTATTTTCACATTCATACATCAAATTTTGCTTCTTGTTATTATATTTTCATAAAACTGTCTACTGTAGGTCTTGATTCAAATTAGTAGGAGGTGTAGGCACACTCCACAGTAAGTAGTTTAAATATGTGTTGGTTGCCATTTGACATTTAGAGGACCCAGAGCAAATAAACAGGGGTCAGAAATAGGCTGGGATTTATATAGCCAATACAAACTCATCTAAAAATGCCCAGATAGGGCATGATCTGTCAGATCAGCTCAGGAGCTATTTGTAATATCTGTTATATTGAGCAGTGCCCATGCTGCACCAGCAGGCATCATCCAAAACCTTGAGGTAGTCAACTAAATAATCCTGACCTGAGATAAACTATTGAATTTATATCTGCAATGAAGAATGGAAAAAGAAAATCCATGATTGAATGCGATCAAAACACTGACATCATTAAGCATCAGGAAATCAGTTCAGCAAAGTAGCGTATTCTTTACATGGATAACTTTTTCCACTGGCGTACAGCTCGCCTCACCTCAGAAGGGATTTACTGAATTGAGCTTGTTGGATATTTTTGTCTGAGGCTAGGCAGCCATCGTGGGAGTCATGAAACTACAGGAGGTCTGCTTTGAATATTAATGAGGATTTGGAAGGTTCATTGTTACTTTGGTTTTGTGTGTTGCTCCTTGACAGGTATAATTATGAACTGGGTCCAGGGAGAGATGTGTATATAGGTACCACATACACACACAAGCTTAGTGGTGATTATTATCCAGCTCAGAGAGTTGATTGAGAGATACAGGGACATTACTGGAGTGACAGAAACTGTTAAAGGAAGTTTGTTTTTTATGTGATCAGATTTTTAATACAGTCTAATCTAACTCTGGTATCTACACTGTTTATTGGGATGTGAACAAGAAAGGAGATAAGAAAACTTGACTTACCCTGCTTACTCATGAATGCTTGAATTCTTACATTGTAGCGGGTGGATGGATAGTGTGAAGCTGAGTGACCATGACCTCATATCTCAGTAAAATGTTATCATAGCTGTAGGAAAAGTGTCTGTGGCACACAATTCTAGTTCACAGTTTTTTCACCCACAAGTCCAGCCTCATTTCTTTAGTCAGTCTTTTCTTTTTGCTGCTCCGGCACTGTCAACTCTGGTGCTGAATGTTAGTGAGGTCACAAACATTCCTCACACACTACTTCGGCTGTTTCTCGCTTTTTTAACATTTGATGATCAATCATTGTCACCTCGTGAGCTGATTCACAGATTCTGACGCATCAATTTAGTGACTAAATGACAGAGTAAGCAGTAACATCACTCATGTTATATATGGCCCTTTGCAGTGATATTTTGTTTCTCTCTTAGAGTGATAGTATCAGTATTTTAAAATGGGGTTGTGTAAGGTACTTACTGATCACTGTATGTTCTACATTATCCCTTTAAAGGGTCATTTTATATTTTACAATAGTGTGACTATTTTTCTGATGTAAGGAGGTGTAGGCACACTCCACAGTACAATATGTTGAGGAAAACAATGCATGACTACATCCCTGATCACTATTCAAAACCACCTCAACTTTTACAATGAGTCCAGCAGTGATCCTGATCATGTAATCATAAGTTTATAGATATATTTAATGTAATGCAAATTAAACACAGTTATCAAAATGTAACATGTTGTCTTTCATCTTCTTTTCCAAGATCTTCCTCCATACGTTTTGTAGCACAGTTATTCATTATATAAACAGTGTTTGTTATTGTAGAAGCTCCCAGAAACTCAAATTCTCCAACACTGCCTGATGCAAGCAGCCATTCAACGGTTGCTCTACTGGAGGAGGAGGAGAAAGAAGAGGGATTTAATAGAGTTACGTAAGCACAACAGGGGCCGATTTAAATAATCTCCTCGCGAGAAATGGGCTTGCTGGGAGGGAGTGAAGTCCTCTGAAGTGTGAGTGATCAGAGCGGGAGGAGAGTAGAAACACTGGGAGTTGTCAGATGAGAGCGACGGGCTTTGTTTGAATCACACCGGTGTATTGAAGATGTTTATAATTGCTTAGTTTTAATCACTGGCATATTAAGATAGCGACCACCAACCGAAAACTAAATCCTCTTTTGTGTGTCTGTCAGATTACATTGTGGCCACCACAACACACACACAGAGAGGGTCATTGGTGATCCGTTAGCCAGCGCAGATGTCCCTTTTATGTTTGGGACAACTGGAGAGGAGCCCTGTTGGTTATCTGATACTGTGGAGCTGCCTTACCTATCTCCTGATACATATACACATACACACACACACACACACACACACACACACACACACACACACACACACACACACACACACACAAACAGACGCCTTCGTCCTCCATACCATCTGCTGTCTGCCATTCTTTCAACACCTTGAAAGAGATGCATAAACCTGAGGAATAATAGAAAAGAAGGAGTTGAGAATGTGGGCGTAGGAGTGAAAATGAAGAGTCAGCTCGAGTTCGGTTTTGGCGGGTTGCACATTTTAAGCGATGCATGTAATTATTTGATAAGATGCTGATTCTAAGCACAAATGACGCCCATAATGGACATTCAACATGTAGCCTTATCTGCCGGAGGTACGTGATCGGCAGCAGAGCCTGACGAGGGTGCCTGTGTGTGAATAATTTAAGGAGAGAGAGCGCTGTCACCTTGTTGCGTGTGTAATGAAGGGATGTGCATTTTATTAGTGCAGTTTTCAGTCTTGAGACTCGAATTGTTGTGTGTCACTCAGTGCAGCAGTTGTACAAAGGGCTTCACACTTACCTTTGACCTGAAGGTATCTAATAGAGTTGCAGAGTGGAAGGATTTATCTTGGGGATTATCAAGTAAAAGTCCTGCTCATCATTTTTACAGTGTGAAGCGACTGACAGTTGAAGCACTTCAAGGCTTACATGGGCATCAAACTCTCCCGGTTGAATCACAACAGATGACAATATCTGGCTTCTTTTCCATAGCAGTAGACATATTTACAAATAATCAATGTGATGTAGCCCAGTTATTTTGTTAAATGATGCACTGATTATATCATTTTGTTAAAATCAATGGGTTTTTCCAGTGAGGATATCAGGTATGCCAGATATTTGACACAGGCTCAAATCCTGAAATCTAATTTTTTTTTAATGATGTCACACTTTAAACCTTGGCTTCCCTGAGAGGGCAGAAATCCATTAACACTGGAGAAAATCAAAGAAAGGAAAATGGAGAAAGGAGGCAGGGCCTATTGTATGCTGACCGTACTTTTTTCCAGCCATTCTCTGCGGCCATTTTAACAAATTGCTCTCACTTTCCCTCTCTGGCTCTTTCCCTCTCAGCTCTGCTCGCTTACTCTCTCTTTGTGTATCTCTGTCAGTCACTGCCAGTGATCTAAACATATAAACCTGCACATGTATATGCACAATACACACTGAATGATGCTCCATGGTCTGCTGTTCAGACGTACATCAAAGAAAGATGCACAAACATACACTCAGGCAGAGAAAAAGCATTGCAGTGTGTGCATATCAAAAAGCTGTGTACTGAGTACTACACAGGCCGCAGACAAAGTGTGCAGTCTTGTGATGTGTTAAGGGCTGATGTAGTATAATGTGCTGTGGTGGAGATCCATTAGTGTGAGAGTTGATGGCTGGTAAAGATGTTTTTGCTCTCACTTTGGATGCATTGTGGATATCAGTGCAGCTGGAGCTGAGTTATGGGAAACTGTTCCAGAGGCAGGCAGAACAAACTCTGAGTATGAATGTGCGAACGCTTTGAGGTCAGATTGATTGTTTGTGACGCAAACCATCTCTGTCTCCACCGGTGTTACAGGTATCTTTCATATGAACTGCAAGTAACCTTGTCTGAGTGTGATGTGTCTCCATCTAGTCTCAAAGCCATCCTGCACTTGACTAACCTTGTGAGGTTGCTGGACCCGTAAGATCATGAAATCACGAGAGAATCCATCTTGCCATGCTCCAAGGTATGCACTTGTGTCCGAGCACAGCGGCTATGGACCGATCGGAATCCAATGAAGAATCCAACGGCATGAGCTACAGAAGTGATTAAACGCTAGGTGTGTGTGACTGTTTCATTGAAAACAACAAAGGCAGCTGGTAAAGAGATTAGTGCAGATGCTGCTGGCGTCAGTTATATCAGAACAGGAGAGTATTTCTTCACTGAAAAACAGAAAACGGCACTGAAGGCTTTTCTTGGCTTCGGTCTGAGTTTGGCTATGTTTTATGGTTCGTTCATCTGATTGGTTAAAGTTCTCCCATTGCAGACAGATGGTTCATCCAATCCAAACCTGCCAAGTTATTTTTTTTTTGAAAGTGCGTTTCCTTTTCCAAACAGTTTCCAACAATGACTTCCCAGGATCTGTGTAACAAACCATCTGGCACAGTTAGGCTGGACAACATGATGCAGTAAAAATCTGTTCTGGTGACAGAAGCTAATTTAAACACTTTTGGATGGTGTAGCAGCGAGAATGCAGACCTCGGCCTTGTTCTATGTGGACTGAATGAGCGGCAAATGTTTATATGGATTGTCTACTGTGAGAGACGTCACAGGCATATGTGACTGGAGAATGTATGAAGCATGTGACTATAAAATAATTTCCAGCCTGCCGGAATTACCATGAGGCTCCATAAAACACACAGTACAGTAGACCATAGAGAATTTTAAAGCGAGTATGTTTACATTCACCTGTTTTTATGTGCATGAAAATGGAAATATGTAAAATTCATAAAAACACCTAATTTGGCAAAAACATTTGGCATATGAATAAGGAGAAGTACAGTACAGTAAATCCTGGTCTGGGATTTTGTGTGAATTACAGCGAGTTCAAAGTTGCATAACATTGTTAAATTAATATTTCAGGTACTTATTCATCCATAATCCACATCTTTTCCTCCCTTTTAAACCATAGTAGTTGAGGCTGATCTCTGCCTGTGCTGCGATCCAGAGGCAATTACCCCGAGAGAAGAGGATGACTGCAGGTCTTAGGAAGATTGAAGACTGAAGGACAATATGGGTGGCATCACATAATTCTCCCTTATGCTATAACACCACCTGGGGTGAAGTCCCATCTAATTTCTCTAACATGTCCTCTATCAGACTATCAGACATCAAAGCCAAGCTCTCATTGGTTCATGGTGGAGGCAGGAATATGAGAAGCATTAATTCTCCTCTGATATTCCCAGGGTCAGACTAAGCTGCTGCGGGCACGGGCACGGATTATGATTCCTGACAAGGTGGCACATTTAAAGACTTAAAACCAGCCGGATAATTGACTCCATGTTTAAATGATTATTTCATCTTTGGATTGTTTCCGCTCGAGATGCGTTTGTATTGAGCAGAAAAAGCGAGATCAGAGCGATGAGAAGGAGGGGAGGGAAGGGGTGGGGTGAGAATAGAGACAGCAAGAGATTGAGTTGGATCGTTTCATTCGTCCACAGCTGGTGTGTTTTGTCAGAATTCAATACACAATTATCACCAGTGTCCTGTTCAGTCCTCTGTGTGTCCTCTGCTGATGTGATCCATGTGATCTCTGAAGAGGAGAGAATTAAATGAAAAAGAAAAAGGGCGTGACACAACAGTATGTGTTACTGAGCCGGCAACACGGAGAGGTCAGTACACCACTTAAGGCTTCAATTAAACTGTTGTATTCTTGTTTTTTGCCCTTCAATTCCCCAAAGTGTTCCTTTTTGCTTCAGCAACTAACAATTTGCTATGATGATCATGGTTTCTGTCAGTTCCTTCAGTCTGTAAAATGTTTTACTGAGAAATGAATCAAAATCATGACGGCCTGTTTTTTAATTCATCATCTTAAACATGTCTGACATATTTGGCAAAAATATAAAGTTTAAACATCAGCTGACTGCACAGCATGAGTTTCTAGGACCCATTAGTGCACTCGTTCTCAAACCTTTTCTAGAATGTCCTACTTCAAAAGCCAAAAATAAGTTGACGCTAACAAACTTTATTTTGTCTACATAAGTCATTTTCATTCAACTTAGCATCGCCTCACCACCTGCAGTGGCTCTCTGCCCCACCTGAGCCCCCCCCCCAAAAAAAAAGTTTGAGAACCAGCTGATTGATCAGCTGATATTTAACTGAGGCACAAATTAAAGTTAAATTGCTTAAACATTTTCAACATCCTGTTTACCTTTGCAGGGGGCTGTTTTTAAAATCCATTTCTGGCCAATCAGTGTGATGATTACGAACAGAAAAGCTTGATCCTCTGAGCTAAGTCGAATTATGTAGCCTTCTATCTAATTATCCTGAATCGTTATTGTTCTTTTTTTATTCTGTGAGAACTCTGCTACAGTGATCATTTTATTAAATGGAAAGCAGCTGATGCACTTGTTCCTGCCAACAAGCAGAATGAGTTGTGTAGTAAGATTAGTGTGTATTAGATCTGATTAGGGATCAGTGTTTATTACAGTAATCTGAGAATTTATCAGTTTTATTAAAAATAGGTGAAAAACTGTCAATAGTCAAAAGTCAATAATGCAAAAATACTATTTGCAGTGCAAATATTCCGCAGTTTGAACAGTTTGTTTATAAAGTTATTACATTTTAGAAGGACAACACAAATCAATCAACATTTTCGTAAATGTGCTCATGTTGGCCAGCTGGATAATTTCCACCTGCAGTCCTTTGGCAGATAATCAGCAGCCTATTTGCCTCTTCTCCCAGATGCTCTTCTCACATTGTACAACCTCTCTTACTGTGAACTAAAGCAAGCAGCAGGAAACAACTTTTGTGTGTGTGGGGCATAAAAATCAGGTTAAAATCAGTGTTGCAAAAAAAAAAAAAAAAAAGATCCATGCATTCTTTTGCAACAACGGATAAAGAAAAAAGACAGCAAACCTTGAACATGCAGCTCTGATTTATCTTTCAGCCAGCAGGTGAGCTCTCATTGTTTCCACCAGGTTGAGCTAATGTATAAATATCACAGTTTGTTCCTCTAACATTTTTTTCCACAATCCTTGGCTTGCATAGCTTCTATTTTAGAGAAACTGCCTGCCTTTTGTCCTTTCATACAGAATAACCAGGTGTGTGTGTGTGTATATCAAGCTGAGATGGCGAGGAGCCCGGGTTGTAATGCAGGCCTCACCCTCTGCTCATCACCCCATTAACCCCAACTAAGAGTGTGTGTGCTGTTTAGCTTAGTCAGCAGCTGTAGTGTACCTGTAGTCCTGGAGCTGTGTTTGTGCAGATTTTGTACTGTGTGTGTGTGTCTGTGTAGAGTGAGAGTAAAGTTCAGGACAGGTCAGGTGTTGGGGAGATGTAACAGTCTCCATGGTGCCTCTGTCAGAACCGGGTGAGTACTCTTGTGGTTTATTACCTTCACTCTCCAAGCCCAAGGCTATCAGCTCCCCCAGAGTTATTACACCTTAGCCAGGCGAGCAGACACATGCATATACACACATCAAAAGACGCTGCACTCATACACTCTCTCCATAGGCTATACAGAGTGCAGTGAAATGCTACACTTCTGAAAGACACCCACCAAAATCTCCATAACCGGTCATTCCACTTGTGTCACTGTGGGACATTTTCTCATTTGCCTCTCATGCGTTCAGTCGGAGCATTATGAAAGCAGCTGGACGTCTTCTTCGCCTGTGGATTTAATACATCAATGCTTGATATTCTGCTTTGACCTCTGCTGTCTGCCATTAGTGCTTGCTTGTCTGGAGAGCCCATCACACTGTGAGAGGCCGGGGCCTTTTGTCAGCTTTCGTTCCCTGTACGAGCAGGAGAGGAGGTTTCATGGGAGCATTTACTCTCGCAGAGGCTCTGATAATAGCTCAGTGGACCTTCGATCACTGGCTCCCCCAGTGGAGCAATTACACCTTTCGCTGCCCATTATACCCTTTCTGCCCCGGACCTGTATAAACTGTGGTCATACACACACATGTGCAACCACAAGAGATGTCTGCTTGTCTTTTCCTATTGATTCTCCATCCACACCCACTTACTTGGAGGATTAATGGGAGGGGGAGGTAAAACATGGAATTGGTCTTGTTAGGATTTTATCAATGATGGTATCAATATGATACAGCTTATCAATACTCTTATTGATTAGTCTCCATACTTTGAAGAAGGACCTATTCTGAAAGAAAAATCATTTCTACTCTAATAAATACATCAGAAATAATAAATACATGTCTCAAAGTTATGTCTGTTTTGCTACAAATATACACAAAAAATTACATATGCCATATATCAAAATTATATTAATAATAGTGATACATTTTGCAATATTTGTTGAGCATTTCAAAAGCCAAGCTACAAAGTGCTTTACAGAGGAAAGGCTAAGTAAACCTGCACCAGTAAGATACAAAAAAGTAAAGTGGAATAATTGATATAATCATACAGGTGGAGAGAGATAATGAGACGTATGCAAAAAACAAAATGATGTAAATCAAAGTTAACAGTCCTTAATCGTAATCTCCTGCATTATTTATCAAAAACACAAGAGTTTTTTCTTGAAAATAAACATGTTGGTACAAAGCGGCAACCTCCGGAGCTGGGAAATAAAGCCAATGCAGAAGCAAGGAAGTGAGGCTGGCTACAGCCTCCATAAGCCCAATGTTAAAATGTCCAACTTCACAGCAGAAATAAACATGTTTACAACCTCGTACAAAAAATGGTTTTGGTTTCTACAGCTAACTTCCTTGTTCATGACAACTGTACTGAGTCTGAATTTTTTTTTTGTCTCACCCGTTTAAATTATATTAAGGCTTAAAGTTATACATAATTAACAGCGTGGCTGCTTTGATTGACAGGTGGGTGCCATTACAGATGGCTCAGGCCACCTCAGGCACGCTGATGACCCACGTCGCCGATTTATAGATTAGCTGGGAGGTGGAAAAGGCAGGACTGCTAACATGGTGGCAGCCAGAGCAATGGATTTGAGCTTCGAAACGGCGCTTCATAAACCTGTGGGTGACATGACGTTGGCACTGTCCGTTCTTTATTCTGTCAGTGGTTGGTACAGTCTCCAGGATTAGGAAAACATCATTGGTATTTAAACTCATGCTCTGTAAACCCATAGAGTTGAGAGTTGGCACAGTCGCTTTATTTTGGGCACCTCATGCCAGTTTATTAGAGCTGATGGAAGCACTGCAGCTGCTTTGTTTAAAAATACCCAAAACACAGCATATGTGACGCACATTAGCATCACACACTACTGGTGAATGATCTGCATTCAAATATTGGCATCTATTGTTTTTTATGAAAGCCCAGTGTCGACGTGCGCCAACTCTCCAGAAAAGAATAAGTCATTTTATCTAATACGCTCCATAGACTGGTATGCCTGCATCTTGACTTCCTCTTCTTTTATACAGTACATTCAGTGTGTGTGCTGCAGCCGTCAGTTGATGAATGTCAAATGACGCAATGCGGCCTGTTTGTGATGCTCTTTCTTCCTGCAGTGTAAGCAGTCTGTCAGCACTACAGTAACCTATAGACCTATAGCCAATAACCCTGAAGCCTAAAAGGGGGTTTGGATCACAGTTATGTGAGAAGCGTGAGCTGATTCGCGGCCCAGTGTAGACAGCTACACTGATTCAGATTGAAGCTTAACATCATGAGTGACGTGTGTCGGTGAAGCCTGTGTGTTAGCCTTAGCTCCATTTTCATTTAATTTGCTAATGTGAGCTCACACTGAGCATCTGAACATCCATCATAACTAGAGTCCATAAAAGTATATTACTGCACAGCAGCTCAGTGTGTTGATTCCTACCAAACAGGAACCATTTTAGGACTATCTTTGTACCCATTCTTACAGCTTGTTCTTGCAGAGGTTTTTTTCTGCCATTTTGCCTTTATTTGAAAGTGACAACAAACGAAGACAAAGATCGGAAATGCAGAGAGAGAGGGGAGCATGACAAGGCTCTGGGGATTTGTGTTGTGTAGCTCATGTAACCTTCTGCACTGTTGTTGTGGGTGTGGTTTATTGTTTGGCTGGATGCTTGCGTCACAGCGGACCCAAGGGAGAGCTGAGACAGCTGGGTAACAGAAGGAGGAAGGTGGCCGTGAACTTCTGCATTTGTGCGTGTCCATGTGATGTTGTATGCAGGCAGCAAACACAAACACACACATACACAGAGGCCTGAAATGCCTGACATGAGGCATTTGTAAAAGACACCTCAGGGAGAGAGAGACTGGATGGATGAGGAAGCATTTAGTCAGTTTATCTGTCACAGGTCTGGGTGGCTTTCCGTGACTCAAACCTGCTGTCTGACCCTGATTACAATCTCTGTCCCTCTCTTACACACATACACACGCCTCATGTTATAAGGCAGACACAAGGGAACAACTGCTTGACAGATAAGCACTTTAAAAGGAGAGGGATGGAGAAAGAGCGAAGAGGAGAAAAGACAGGATGAATGAAATGAAAGAAACAGTAGGCGGCTTTTAACTGTGACAAAATGTTGTGTACGTGTCATTGCTCTCTGGATTGCAAAGTTACAGATACTTATAGGCGAGGGAAGATCTGCAGAGCTCTAGTGCCAACATTTTGCGAACTACCTCAAATCTCTTCTCTCAAACACATTTTGCAGACACTGTACATGATCCAAAAATGTCCTAACCGTGAATATCTATCTCATTATATGCTGAATATATCTCAACCGTGAATATCCTATATATGGGTATGAGTACACACTAATCTTGACAATACTGGATTATGTTTCTTTGAACAGTTTCAAATGGAATGAATGTCAAGAAACAATCAGACCAGATTATATCCATTTGAAGAACTTTATTATCTGAATGTGACACTTGTAACTGTCTTGGATAATTCTTTATACTCGTTGTCTGACTTGTTTTAGATATTATTGTTGTCGTATGTCAAGTTCAATATTAACAGGAAATAAGTACACAATGAGAGTGAATCTAAACAAAAAAAAAAAAAAAAGAAAAAAAAAAAGGGAAATCAAGCTGCTGATAGAAGATGATAAAGGACAGAAAAGTCCAAAAGATGACAGGGAAAATGATGGAGAGGTACGACTCATTTTGGTAATTTGCAAGTAGGGCTGCAGAGTTAATCAAATCTTTTGGCTTCCCACAATTAAATGAACAGGATAGACTGCGATATTGATATTTAAACTATGCGCTCATAGGAGACTCTGCAGCATATTAAATCAAGCACTTCCTAAACAAATAGCCAGCCACCAGGAGAGATCGAGATGTTTTGACTCCACTTTTAGGAAGCTGTCATGCCGCTGTGTGCGCACCCTGCAGCAGCAGCCTCTGCTTCCTGGATGTTGAAGCTTCAGTTCAGAGTAGTAATATACATCAGAGAGCAGACGGGTGAAACGGAAATCAAATGTCTACAGCAGAAAATTTGTTTGGAAGTATTTGAGATTCAGGGCAAATGGTGTTAAACAAGAACAAATAATATTCAAAGAGGGGATGAGGGTGCTGCAAAGCAACACAACTAACTTGTGAATGATGAATAACTTTGCTAATGTTACCTCACTGAGTCCCTGCCTTTGGCCATCATCAACCTAGACATCCATAACAGCAACACTGTGCAGCATGTCACTATATCTAACCAATCATCATGCTCTTAATATTGATCAAGATGATCGTGATTATCATTTTGAAAATAATGATGCAGCCCTGTTTTCAGGTCAGACTGTGTCATCAACATTCAAACAGGTCTACTTTGGGCTATTTGGTTGAGAATCTAGGTTACTTATTATCAACAGCATTTTGGTCTTTATTTCAGGTCCTAACTACATGTTGAATTACAGTCATTCGCATGTTGTTGAAACATCAGTTGCAAGTACCCTAGGCATAAAGAAAACTCACTTTATAGCCCAATTTAACCTACTTTTAACCTAGATGTCTAGACATCTTCTGACCTGCAAGTCACTAAATCAGTGCTTACTGGGAAATGGCAATGGCTGGAGTACAGGAAGTAGACCCTTGAGAGTCAATTTAGATGGTCACTCCTACATCAGTGGCACGGTATGACCCAGGCAGAGTTAGAAATAAAAATACGCAGGATGTGGAAGAAAAAAAAAACAATAATTTAAGGCAGTTTTTAAACCAAAGAAACAACCTGAAAGAGAAGTCTGAACATAAGATCTGTTAGAGTGAGTGTTATGACATTTTAAATGCAGACATTCCTGTTAAATCATAAGCTCTGCACAGATCTGCAGCACAGCAGAGAAAATCGTATATACCTGAGGCATATAATGAATGCAAAGTGATGCAGTCGGCAGGTTTATTATATCATAAAAGCTCCTTGTTGGCACTCAGCGCCATCGTCACCCACTCCCACTGACTCATGGTGTCAGTCTGTTTCCCCGCTATCATGTACAGCATCACTGTTTAGCTTTTCGCTCAGTGCTTCACATGTGACTCATGAGACTGGAAGTTGTGGGTGTATCTCTCTGTTATAAAAGAAAGTGAGGAATTTCAAGGTAAAAGCACGAGGACTGCTGAACAGGTCACCTGAGGTTAATAGCTGAATGTAACTGAGTACTGATGAAGTGTGTAGTAATATGTGGTATTGAGCTGTCTGTTGAGGGCTTAGAGTATTATTGTAACATGTGAGCTTTAGTTTTTCTAAAGTGTAACGGCACCCACAAATTCTGCTAGCTCCATCCCAACAATAGCGTAAACTCCTGTGAATGATGCTGCCCGATCAGCATACATTTTCAAACAAATCAAAGTGTGATTTTACAGAGGCGTGTTGAGCTGTTTTCAGCCCATGACATGCTGATTTTCATAGATTTGGTATGAATGACAATAGTCATATAATTTAGTTTACAGCTCAAAAGATGTTTTTAAGTGAGCACTACCACTTTAACAAGATTATCAGCCATGATGATTATATGGTTTAGATGGGTGTCATTTCAAATTTTTAGACAAGACACATTGAAACTTGATTTTAGTTATGCCACAATCATGTTTTTCACATCAGCTGATTCATGGCCGACACCAATACCATCTACAAATTAATTACATGCCCAATATGTTATTATCCACTAAAGTTAGACACCATATGAGATGAATAAATCCCAGATTTTACTGTCTTTGCTGCCACCTTGACTGGAAGGGAGCCTGCTGTATGTTGTATGCTGTGTGCTGCTACTCTACATTTACATGGTTGCCACATTAGAGAGAAGTCAAGATCTACTAGTAAACAAATACCATGTGAGTCATTGTTTGGTTTTCAAAGTTGGTTAGTATTGATCCCAATTGCATTTTTTTTAAAATTTATCATAATAAACCAAACATCAAAAGCATCCATGTATTTTAACACAGTCAACACCTCAACATGAAGTTTTATTATTAAGATTATTATTAAGATCAGGAATGTTTTCTGATACTTGTAGCTATGGACACATTTCAGTGGATACGTGTGGCCATAAATGTGTGTGTGTGTGTGTGTGTGTGTGTGTGTGGTGTGTGTGTGTAATAGCTGTGGTTGACAGATCCACTCATCTTCATTCTCTTTGTTTTTATTGATGGCTTGGTTGATTGAATGTCTTGTTAGATTTCATTGGTTGTTGTAGTAGCAAGAGACCTTTTTTAAAAGTCAGATATTTTGATTTAGCAGGACAAGGACACAACCATGTTCCATCATGTGTACCAGGAAGTCAGTCAAGTGTCAGGAAGTAGGAAGTGAGTCAGCATGCATATTATCAAGACCCTGGAAGGTAATACACTGTTATTAGTTACGTCTGTGCTTTTCCTGTTATTACAAGCCAAAATGTCTGCTAAAAATGGCTTATATGATGGTTTCATATTCAGTTATGGCATTAGATAGAGCAGGCTACATATTTGTTTCACTGATGGACTGCACCAGCATCTTGTGAATATAGTGGAGCATTTGGCAGCTTAAAAGCCAGATATTTCCCTCAGACGTTGTTAGAGACCAAACCAGAGCTAAAAGGAGGGTCAATGTTGGACTTTCCAATTGTATTCATCAGGTGGCCAAAAACAATACTCCAAATGAGTCATTATCATGATCCATATTTTATACCTCAGTAGTTGTTGTTGGAGCAGAGAGAAACATTTCAAAAAAGAAAATTTCAGCATGAAAGAGTTAAGTTCTGAAACAGGAACAAGTAGACTAAAATGCATGATTTAATGACGACAGTGTTGCCCACGGGCTCTATATACAGTGCAGCTGAGTAAGACTAACCGCGTGTGATTTCAGTGTATGTGTGAGTGTGTGCACGCTTTTAGTGCTTGTAGTTTAAGAGCCACTCAAAGTTAAGTGGTGCAGGATGAAGGACCTGTGGGGCGATGTGCCTGTCTCTGGCTTCCTGTCTCTCTCTCTCTCACACACACACACAGACACAGCTAGTGTTCTTCTGGCCAGCTGTCTCTGAGACACACAAACACACACACACACACACACAGAACAGGGATGTATAAGTGTAGAAGTGAAGAGATGTACATGTTGGCGTGTGGTGAAGCAGAGATAGGGAGTGTTTGGAAATGACTGCCCACACATTTGTCTGCTGTGATGAAATTTTGGAAGCTTTTAAGTTAATTAAACTGGATTAGGAACGAACCAGAGGACTGGTCGCCTCTTTATTTCTCTATTTCTACCTTTTTTATGTCAGTCACACACTGACCTCACATCTCATTTTCTCTATCTCCTTCTGAACTTTATATTACAGGAGCTTCTTAAGCTGCCAGGTGCTGATAAATTCTTGCTTTTAAAGGGCACAGTTTCTCCTCTAGATGTGTTTCCTCATCTCTTTTCTTTATGTGATTTGTAATCTGTAATGATATGCACCAAATGTTCTTCCGTATGGTTTAAGGTAGAGGCTTTAATGTTGATCGTAAGGGTTGGCCAGAAGTATGTGAGGGAACACTAACCAACTATAAGACCCACTGACACACACACACGCTCACACACACACACACACACAGATAGACGGCAGCTAATCATCTTAACTCTTGAAAAACTGTCTGGGAGGAGCTTTGTCTGGAGCTGTTTTTAATGTTGTGGAGTAATATAAGAGATTTCTTTTTACAATGACTTCATCCTCTTGTGAGAGTCTAAGACTGACGTTGAACTTTATATTTTATGGTTCTTTTTCTTAAAGCTGGTCGTTTTGATGTACTGCAGTCTGTAAACATATGGAGGGAGGGATTAGGAAGATAAGTTTTAAACCCCTTCATCCTACAAACACATGCGTATGCTCATAGACATATTAAAGCCCTCATGAATTCTTCGAAAAATGTTTTGGGAAACTGGTGAATCTTTAATGCTGATGTAATCCTGCATAAGACATGAGACCAATAAAATCATCACAGTTTGTTAGATCTGTTAGAGATCCCTCCAGCCTCTCTTCTATCAATTCAAACAGCCCTTTTCGTGAGCAGTTTGTAATGATTTCTCTCTGCGTTATATTTTTGTTCAGGAAGAGCATCTTATTAAAGATGTAAATGTTCAATTTCATGGGGCTTTTAACATATCTCCTACAAAATTATGGATATACAGCTATTTCACATAGGGAGTTACATTTTAAGGAGAACATTATGTTTCTGGAAAAATAATCCACTTACAATGTTTTTAGTCAGTTCTTGCTACAATATCTTCTACAGTCTGCAGTATTATTACAGCTATAATAAATATAATCGTAACTGAAACATAAACTGAATAGATCAATGAAAAAAGAATATTACATGCAAAGGATAAATGCTGTAAAGCAAGATGGTACAGAGCTCTGGAAAACCCTTAATGGAATAATGGGGAGACGAACAACTGGCAGGGCTTCTTTTGTGGAATCAGAAGGCATGTTTTTGACTAAACCATCTGATATAGTGAATTATTTTAATGATTTTTTCATAAATAGGGTCTATGCACTAAGGCAGAAAATCGGCAATACTGATTCTAATTATCTAAAGCTCATAAAAAAGAATGTGATGTTAGATAAGAGTTGCACTTTTCAGTTGAATTGTGTGAAAGAGCGGGAAGTAAGGAAGTTGTTGAAGTCTCAGCCTGAACACAGCTCAGTGGGTACTGACATGCTGGACAATAGAGTACTTAGGCTGGCAGCTAATTATGTTTATGGTCTGATATGTCATATATTAAATGCATGCTGAATGAAAGGTGTTTTTCCCACTATCTGGAAAGAAGGTAAAATTATTCCCTTACCTAAAGATAGCAGACTAGCACTCACTGGGAAGAACAGTAGACCTATCACTATTCTCCCAGTTCTTAGTCAACTGATGGAGAGAATGGTCCACTCACAGATACAGGAATACTTTGACTGTAATGGCTTGAACACAGATTTCCAACATGCTTACAGACATAACCATTCAACTTGTTCCACCCTTACAGTAATGACAGATGATTGGCTTAAGGAAATGGATAATTCTAAGATGACTGGTGCTGTATTACTTGATTTCAGTGCAGCATTTGAGATAGATCACAAACTACTCATAGGTAAACTAGAATGCTATGGGTTTAGTCCAATCGCCATCCAATTTATGAAGAGTTATCTCACAGGAAGGACGCAACGGGTTTATTAAACTGGCAGCTGGTCTCATTCTAAGGTCTTGGATTGCGGGGTCCCGCAAGGGAGCTCTCTGGGACCACTTTTATATGCTATCTTCACAAACGATTTACCATCGGTTTTGTGTAAAGCAACTGTACAAATGTATGCTGATGATTCCACATTGTATTATGCTGCGAAAACTGTCAGTGAACTGGACAATGTTTTATCAGCTGAGTTAAATATGGTATTTGATTGGATAAAACAAAATAAGTTGGTACTGAATATCTCAAAAACTAAATCAATTATCTTGGGATCTTGGGGAAGCCATAGAACAGGTAGACAAAGTAAAATTACTGGGCACAATAATTGATAGTCGGTTGTCATGGGCAGAACACATTGATACCCTAGTGAAGAAGATGGGTTGTGGTATCTCCATGGTGAGGAAATGTCTTTTTTATGTCCCTACACACATTGTGGGACAGGTGACTAAATCGTTAATTTTATGTCACCTGGATTATTGTGCACCTGTATGGTCCTCCGCATCTAAAAGTCAACTAAAGAAAATACAAACTGCCCAGAACAGAACTGTCAGGTTAGTATTACATTGTCCCATAAGAACAAATACTATCAGTATGCACTGTCAACTTTCCTGGTTAACGGTAGAGAATAGGCTGGCTTTCAATAGGACTACATTTTTCAGAAGCATTCTCTTTTTTTCTCGACCTGTTTTCTTATATAACCAAATTGTCAGATGTGATCAGGTTCATTCTCATTTGACTAGGTCAGCCGATGGTGGCCAGATGATGTTACCGTGTCCAAAATCAAATGCGTTAAAGAGGACAGTTATTTATTGTGCCATCAATCATTGGAATAATTGTCCACTGAATATACGTAAACTGAATAGCAAAATATCTTTCAAGTACCATTTGAGAATGCACTATTTAAATTTGTGAGTAGGGAATGGACTGTATGAATGTAATAATGAATGTTATACTTATGAATGTAATAACTTATTTTGAATAATTTCTGATGATGTTTTAATGATGTCTACAATGTTTCATTGTTTTTATATTATCATTGTTAAGTGATTTTTTTTTTTTTTTTTTTTTACTAGCTCATCCCACTTTGGTGACAGCTAATGGGGATCCTTTTAACAATATACAATAAACTGCAATCACATTTGTATGTAAAAGATGTCACTTGTAGTAACAAACCAACAGACATTTATTACCCGACCTATTGCTGGTCCAGCTCTGCTGAGTTTTATGGCAACTTTAGTTTTCACTGTTTTGGCTTTCCGGCTCACAATTTTAATCTTTTGGTCTATCATCAGCCTCATTTCCAGACTCAGCAGGCTGATGTTTTCAGCAGAAGAAAACTCTTAAAACACACTGCACAGCACCAGCACAGCAGACAGTCAAAGTTAGTGTCGATCTTGTGAATATAGTGCAGCATTTAGCAGCCAAAAAGCCAGATATTTCCCTCAGTAGTTGGTAGAGACCAAACTAGAGCTAAAAGGAGGATGAATGTTAGACTTCATGACTCCAAACAAATGCTTACCATGTCTGCTGGATATGTAAACAGGCAACTATTTGCTAATAAGTTCAACATATCAATGTCAACATCGGTTTTCTTATTACATCTTGTTTCTGCTGCCCCCAAGTGGTTAAGAAATATGTTTTTGACATTACACTGACTTGTAATCAAGAGAATTCTGTAGTGTCATTCTGTCATTCTAAATCTGTGTCCTGTCCGCTGTTCTTGCACTATGTAACTTTGCGCTCCAGGTACAATCACCCACTAGAAGTTTGTAACACTTTAGAGAGTAATGGAGAGAGCAAGAGGCCACCGGACAGAGTAATTCTGAGACTGACTTTAAGTTGTTGGCAAGAGCTTTGTGAAAAAAAAGTCTAAAAGACAGACGCCGAGCTGGGCTTCTTGCTGTTGGACTAGTAAGCAATATTACCTGGCTGTTATGTCTTGTGTTGTTGCTCTTGCTTGATGTTTGGCTGTTAGCAAAGACTTGCTAGTTTCCAATCATAAGTAATTTTAATTTTAAAACTGGGGGGCCTAAATCATAAAACTACGAAATGTCTACGCAATGTTGCTTTTACGTTTAGGGAAAGATCATAGCTATTGTTATACACTCTTTATAATAATATAATCACAACCATGCCATAGTTGCCATGCACAGATCTGTAGAAAAAAAGTTACAAATGTTAAAAGTCTAAAGTTTAAAAAATTGTCCAATATTAATATTCTGTCTGGCAATCATTTTTTGAATATCTGGACAGTGACCAGTGGTTTGAAACCCTGACTCACCTGCTGGCTAAACTTCCTATTGAGCATTATCATTATCTCATTTCAAAATGACATTTTTTTTGCCCGGTTTCGCTTAGGTTTGCTAAAGTTTAATGTTTCTGGCCAGCCCTGTGTTCCCCTTAAGTGCTAATGCCTTGCATATAAACTTAATTTGTGGGACACTGCATTGGCGTGCAGCGTGTCTTGAGTAGTAGTGAAGGTAGCGAGGTGAACACAGGAGTTTGACCGCTGTAGTAGCTGCAATTATCTTGCGTCTGTCCTCTTTGTACTGCTGCACTTCCCCTATTGACTTCCATCATGGCCACATACACACAAACACACACACAAGGTCCTGGTCTGTGCCACTTCATTGTCCCTGCTTGACAAATATGGAAAATGATATTGTCTAAAAATTGTGTTTCATCCATCAGAGTGTGACTGTTTTCTCCCGACAGTAACAATGTCTCAGTAACAGTGTCTCTCTGCTCCTGCGAATAAAAGCCTTTCATAGATGGAGAGGTAACAGAAGGTGGCAGACAGGAAGTGGAACTATTTAGAGCAGCTCAATCAAAAAGGCACTACAATTTAATCAGGGGAAAGAACACTCTGGTGCTTGTTTCTTTTGTTCTTTTTTTTACTTCTTTCTTTTGCACTCTTTGTTGTACAAAGAGATGTCTTAGAAACATATTCCGGAAAATTGAAAACTAATTTATTGTGTGTTATAGTGATTGCCATATTCTCAAATATGGCTGAAATATATTTAACTTCTTGGCGCATGGACACATGACAGCAGGAGAAATGAGTTTAAACCGATCAGCTCATTTAATTATGTTTTTACATTTTCTGTGAGAGTTGGCAGAAAGCAAAGCAAACAATAAAGCTTAAATATAATATAGACTATATCATCAGCTGAACACAAAGAAGAAATTTTTTTGCTTGAACGCATGTCCTCACATGCAAATCCATGTGCAGATGCACACATGTGTATAAGGAAACGTCATGGGCCTGCCCGTTTAGTCGAGTCAGTCACATGCTTTGTTAGTGTTCTATCGGCTTGCCCTCTGAGCTGTGTGGCGTGTCTCTAAATGAGTCCACGAGAAGTAGGCCAGCCTCTCAGGCCAGTGTTTGTCGATGAAGTCGATATCTGTGCCGGGCCAAAACATCCCCTTCACACCAACTGGGCCGTGTCGAGCCATTAGGATCCACCAGCATGGTGAGAAATGGATTGGGCTGCGGCAGTGTGGGGCCATAAAATCATCCTCACCTCACCGCAGCAGGGGCCAGTCGTCAATACAGACAAGCGTTCGTATGCACACAGAGGCACACACAACATAAAGACAGGGCACGTCCACATACACAAGCTCACGTGCAGAATGCACTTTCACAGTCCATGAATTACTCAGTATGAAGCTTTTTCATTTTGTACAGGAGAGCAACAAGGTGTATTATGGGATATGTAGTAGTGTCAGTCAGTGGAGTGTGGTCAAAGCCTAATTTGCATTAAATAGTTACCAAACATAGTGAAAGGGAGGGCAGCAAAGATCAATGGCCCACATTAATTAGATCAGACCTGTGATATAATCATGCAGGTTGTGTAATGTTAAAGTGCGGCTGCAACCAATGATGGTTTTTAACATTAGGATAATATCATTATTCATTTGTTCTAATCTGTACCCACAGCTGTACACTTCATGACATTTCTGGTGGATAAAAGGGCTTTAAATGTGTTTGGTTATCAATTAGTCATTTCAGCTTGATTGCACGCTTGTATTATGGTTATTTTATATATGTCCTTTTTTAACTAAATCTCTGAGGACTCATATTTCTTTGTCTGTTAATCAATACAAGACTGCCAGTGCTGAAAATGACTTGATCCTTGAATTTTTCACCCTCTCTCCTCTAAATGTTGTTGTTTGTTTCGAGTTCGTAATTGTACCCCGGTGGAAGAGTTTCAGTACTTGACTCAAGTGTAGATGCTTCTCTGAAGAGTCATTCTCTTTGTGCTTTCACTGTCTCGAATATTTGTTTTTTTTTCTCTGTCTTTATGATTACCTGACAGAACAGATCCCAGTGTACAATCCAGTCTCGGGTGTGTTGTAGAAAAGCAGTTTGGACGTTTTTTTTTTTCTGTTGTTGTTTCACACTTTGTTTTTTCTCAGTTTGCTGGACTGGTTCTGCCGTGGCCCTCTTGATGCCACTCCACATTTCTCTGTGTGGCAGAAGAGGGGCCAAACTCGGAGGTCAGGAAACATGCCTCAATTTTAACTGGAGAATCAATGTGTCAAACCTGCAGCTAAAAATGAGAGATGGACTCTAAAATGGTTCACTTAGCAAAGTGATATAACACCCAGCATGCACCATTTTTTCTTTCACTGTAATTACCTCCATTTAAGTTTGCTAGTGATATGCTAGATGAGTGCCTTCTCTGGCATGAATTCAGATGTTAGTTGCTTTTGCTGATGTGCTCTGCAGTGTTGGTCAAGCAGACTCTTTGAAAAGCTTTATGATTTACTACTAGAGGGATCCAAGACATTAACATGTCATGTTGTGTACTCTGCTATGCAACCGTGGTATGCTAACAACTTGACCTACCTTCCATCTAACGTATGTGCAGCCTGAGGCTGGTCTTGCATGTTGCAAGTGTGACTTGAGGGTGTCCCCTGTGACTGCGTTCTGTTTCCCTATTTGACTCACCTGTATTACAGAGCAGGACTATGTATCATCCATGTGTTGCAACATCTTCCTGCAAGGCTTGTGTTGATAGTGGCCATCTGGCTGATCGGTCTCTTCTTTATGCGCTTCGTTGAGGTTTTATTTAATGGGTAAGAAGGAAGCATGGCAAAGTCCCAAACTGTTACACAGTCCAAAACAACAAATCAAATCACCCTTGCGGGGTGACATCAACTTCAAAACTTTTTGAATAACGACTGGAGTGTGTTTGTCGCACTCACTGAAAACTGTCAAGTGTTAAAAGTTGGACAGCAGCTTTTGAAAAATGATTCACAGTGAGTGCACAAAATAACTACAGTTATCCTTGTGTTGTATTTCACTCACACTCAGCCTGCCATTTTTCTGTAGTTATTTATTGTTCTGTTGTAATGTCTGATTTATTTATGTGGACAAAATCACAAAAATAAAAAATGAAAATTGACAACAGATGCTTCATCTCATTTACAAAAATGTGTGTGTTTCACTACATTTGACATCATGAATACTTGTTAGTATGACACACTACACATGTTTCAGTGGCATGTTGCAATAATGACCACCAGACTGATCAATAAACAAGACATTCAGGCTTGTGAACATGCAGCGACGTGTTTTTACATGAATGTTAAATGAAACAAAAAGAACATACTGTGTATATTCTAAGTTACAGCTAATTAGCTGTCAACACACACAATGATCACATGGTTTATTGTAAACCACAGGTTGCTCTATTAATCTGCACCTGCTCCCACCTGCCTGCAGAAAGATGTGAAATCTGGCACCGAGCTACAGAGAGCGTGCTGATCTGCAACACAGACTTACCGCAGTGACACTTATTTTTCTTTGAGTTCTTCGAGCGGACACCTAAAATTTACGCAACACCAAGGAGTATGCTTATGTCACACGCAGCGGGTATATAAAATAACACTAAGGACATTTCCTTAAAGTAAATACCACGAAATAGCACCACTGTTCTGACCCTGGAAGGAGGAGGATATACCCTGTTTACTCTGTTTTCTCCTGTGCCATGCTGCTATACAAGATTCAACAGCCTAACAGAGAAAAATCTCTAGGGGTGAAGGTTGTTTCTCTTTGTCTCTCATTTCAATAAAGAAAAACTGACTCAGGCTAAAATCAATGCTTGTAATATCACAAATCTTCAGGATTTGAATCTTTGATAAAATGTTCTCTGTTCATTTTTGCCTTTTTTAAAAGAACAATTCAGGTTCATTACATGAGATGACATCAAAATAAATCCAGATATTTTGAATATAAAAGAAACTAAAGACAGGAGGTGTTCAGTAGATATGCTGCCAGTCACCATGTTGCTTATCTTATTTGTAAAATTGTCTCGTATGTAAAATGAGACATTTTTATTTCCTCTTAACATCAAACTGCTGAAAAGCAGGAAACATCTTGACATTTCCAGTGGGTTATCAAACAGCCCTTTCAAGTGTGTGTGTGTGTGTGTGTGTGTGTGTGTGTGTGTGTGTGTGTGTGTATGTGTGTGTGTGTGTGTGTGTGTGTGTGTGTTACCTCTGTTCTGTTATGTAATGTAATATAATTTTAATTATCCGCCTTTCATATAGACAGATGTGTTAACCAGCATGCATGCTGTTATCAATGCACACTCGCACGCACACAAACAGAATCTGCAGAAACAGCAAAACATTAAGACGTTTAATCACGCAGTGTGACAGACGTTAGTGTAGTTTCCTGGTGTGACAAATGATCCACAGCATCCATTCACATGAACAACAAGAACACACAGAGTATCTGTTGGCTCTCTTCTTTTGATTAATTCTGATTGATGGTGTCAGATGATGAGTATCTCGTTTAGGTTTGTTCATCCTAGCACCACACCCTGGCTTTAGAGACCTGGGTATGCTTTTATGGTTTTTTATGGTTTTGAAAAAACTGAATATTCTGACAATATATACAGGCACATATAATGAATGATGTATAAGCTGAAACAAAAAGTGAAAGATTAGAGAAAAGACAGAAAAAACGTAATTTCATGTTGTAGAAATATCTTATTTTTCTGGCCTTTACTGTAGGTTGAAAGTCGTGGAATTAACAGACCTCTTCAAGCCTTTCTGTCAGTGCAGAAGGTATCTAAGGATAAAGCAGTTAAAGGGTTCTTCAGGAAAAACTGTTCTGGTTGTTTCCGTACTCTGACCTCTCTGTGGTAGACGGCAACTGAAAGGAGAATTTCCCATATGGTGTCACATTAATCATTGTTGTTAAAACGGGAAAAAAGAGTTTCTTCTCAAGTTATGTAAGTGTGGCTGATGGCGACTGAGTGCTGGCAGGCGCTCTTACTTAGTCTGGCTCAAATGTTCACTGAGTTTTCCAATCAACCATTTGAATCAGGTCCAATTTAAAATGGTCAAGCAGTTGAATCCACAGCCTGGAGTTATTTCATGTTGTTGCTGCATTACTGAGTGCAGTGCACGAGGTCTGATGGAAAACTGAACTGCATCAGCTGCAAGGGCAAGTCGTAATCGAGAAATGAACAACATTCAATCCATTAATATTCAAAAAATAACATTAACATCAAAAAAACATTTGCAGAAATAGTAAAAATGATCAAAAGGAATCAAAGCTTTTCAAATCAATATTGAATGCAATGTCCAGACTTTCATGGTGGAGTGATTGTGTCCTGCAGCTCTGCAGAGCAACTTGCTGTGGTTCAGTGGTGGGCTCGTTGTATGATTTTATTCTTTTTGCTCTGCCTGCCTCCCCTGGCTTGCTTCTTTTGTTGAAACTTTGGTGGAACAGGAGTCATCTAAAATTGTGTCAGTGGGCTAACAGTCTTAAAAAGGGGAATTTCTTATTTTGAATAGAGATTATCAAAGCTATCCCCGATTTAGTTTACCTTGCTGGATTATCAAAAAAGGCATTAGTTGATCTATAAACCTTTCTTCCAACTGAATTTTGGTAAAATGTACAGCATTACAACATATATCGATATTTTACATAGAGGTATATTTGGTTTAACCCTACTACCACCCTTATTTGGAGGTTATCCACTTGATTTGACTTGCTTGGTGAGCATCCCAATCCTTCTGCAGACTAAAATATCTACTATATGTTGAGAGTCAGAAGCCCAAGAATGAAATAATCAAACATTAAGGCAGGCAGGCAGGCGTAACTGTGGTCAATTTCAGGCTGCATTAAAAAAAAAAAAAAAAAAATTTGTTCTGGACTCTCACACAGATCCCACACCGCCTAGTTAGTTGTAAAGTGAAGCCGTGTGGCTCTGATCCCCCTTTTAAAGAAGGCTTGTACAGGTCTCTTATTAAAACACTGTCAGGAGATCTTTGAGCCAATTATTTTAAATGTTCACATTACATGGTCTAATATTCTCATAACTGGAAATCAAAGTGACATATTCACGCATTGATTTTCCACAACATCACGGTGCTGTGCTGCACGATGGATGCCCATTTTTCTCCCTCCATTGATCTACTGCTGGAATAAGCATTTCAGGAGATATCATGAATTAAAATGAAATGTCTGAAAGAGACATTCAGAACTCCCACGGGACATTAAAAGCAGCTTTGAACTAACTTTGTGTTCTTTATTTATACTCGTTTTTAATAGGCCATTGTGTTTTAATAGAGATTCTGCTGTCAACAACTAAATGATTCAAAGACATTCGTTACTTTTACTTCTTATTTGATAGTCTTAATAACATTTTATGATTTGCTTTGGAATTATTTTCTCCCTTTTTTTGAAACATACTGTTTCCATGGAGTCCACTGTAGCGCACCTCTATGTCATCACAGGTACAAATGAAAATGCCTGATTGAACAATCAAAAAGAAAACATTAAATATGTGGTGATAGGTGTGTCACAATGTATAATACAGCCTTATGTACATCTATTTGACAATATGACTTGTTGGTCGTTGGGTGTGTTTGTTAGCACTGTCCACAGCTGTTCACATCTGTCACCTCCCAGCAGTCAGTGTCGGTATCTTTTAATCACAACCATGATCTCTCCACAATTCTATCCAGGTAGTTTTACTAAATTTAACCAAAGATGAACTATAGGAGGCAGTCTAGAAATATGAATCATTCTTGGAATTGGTTTGTTGCTCAGGTAGGCAGGTAGACTTGTTGCATATCTGCTTTTCTTTTTTTTTTTTTGCAGTGACTTGCAAAGTTGAAAATATATGTGTTAATACCACCTTACAGCATGTCTGGGTGGACATGCTGTGATTTATATTGAGCAGATTAGGTTTAGCAGAGGTAGCTGTCTGTTATTTGATTGGCTGTGATCATCCTGCAGTGAGTCACACCGGATGACATGCGTCCTGTTGAGTCACGTCTCTGGGCTCAGACTCTAACCTGATTTTCAAAAGGCCACCACTGACGACTGCACAGCTATGATGATGAAGTCACAGTCTTTCCGGGAGCTCTCCTAAGCTGTTTCCTAAATTGTTTCTCCCAAACAGAAAACTTCGTCTCTCTAAAGATATTGATCCTCGGGACCTGCACAGAGCAGATTTCTTAGAGATTATAAATACAGTACGTCTCAGAGGCCAAAGAGCTTCACTAATTCACAGCAAATATTCGTAATGGCTACATTTGCAAGTATGTATTAGTGTAATTATGGCCAATAATCTGAGAAGAGCATTATTCTGATTAAAACATTCCCATAGTTTGTTTATAGGACAAGTCCATGAATCTGTCTGATTTATAGCTGAAGACATCACCTCCACATTACATCATCAGAATTTAACATCTTCCTTTGATTTGTCCTTTCACTGACAGTTGGGCATTGTGTAGTACTTTGTAGTATAATATAAAAACCATAAAATGTAATACCATATGAAAATCAGACAGCAGTATACATCTATTCTTTTCTTCATTTAACAACCTCCTTATGTAGTCCACAAGGCACAAGTGCAACAGTAAATATATATATCTAAATACTATCTAAACATCATTTAACTGTTTGTATTTGTATGCCACAGCATCATTTTTTCACCTTTTAAAGGAATGATGAAGTTAAGACTAATTGCAATTTGTGGATACAGCCTTTATTTAATCGGGTATGACATCAGACACCAGAGTACAGCAGATAGAAAGAAAAACATAGCCAGACCTCCAAGGGACATACAGGATCAAAGATAGTGACAGACATCACCAAACACATGTGAAGATAAAGGTTTATATCATTTGGGTGTATGTCTAACATATTGGTCCAAAATCTTCCATAGGTGTTCAGCTGAGGTGACATCTGGTGACTGTAAAGGCCTTGGCATTTCATTGACATCATTGTAATACTCATCAAACCATTCAGTGAGCCCTGGTGCATGGAAGCTTCTGCATTTAATGTGTCTCTGCTCTTTTATTCAGGTTTTTCCTTTAATTTGTCTGTATATTTAACATTTTAAAATTGAGACGATGCTGTCATAATAACCGTAATATAAATGTTGTCCATGTGTCCCTACCTTAGTATGTTTACACTAAAAATCCAATGTGAGTGTACTTTAGTTGTCATGTTTCTTTCAGCAGAACTCCTTTGGTGTCCTCACCTCCACAAAGCCTTTGTGGAGGTGATGTCTTTGTACATCAGAAGGGCCTCTTGTTATTACTTATTATGGACATTTGGAGGGTGTATGTTTAGGCTTATAAAACATGACCGTGTGAGGACAGAGGGGTATAGTGAGACCTCTGGAATATAGAAGTGGGTAAGAGGATAAGAGGAGAAGGTCCTCACATAGAAAACTAACGAGTATCAAATCGAGCTGTGTGCTTTAGTCTACTTTCGAAAGACTGTATGCCCAAACAACAATGAAATCTTGGTTTGGAGTCAAGTGAGTTCAGTGTTCTGTTTTTATAATCATAACAATTAAAGAAAACCTGTAAGGACCTGGCTCATTGGAGGTGCTCATTAAAGTGCAAACCTGTTTAATTTAATGGTGGAAAGAGATCTTTTTCACAGCAGACATTTTGAGTTGTCACAGTAGGAGCAGCACAGGTGTTACTGATAACTTTAACACAGGCTCTGTTCTATTAAAACGCCTCAGTAAGTCAGCACGAGCAATACCAGGACCCTGAAACTGAAGCAGCTAAATGGAATTCAGCCATCATTAATTTTATTGTTTACACTTTTATGTGATTTTCCTACTGTGACACATCAACATGTCTACTGTGAAAAAGGCTTACAGTACAAGGAGCTCAACCACTGTTCAGCTGTTCTGCAGTATCGTTGCATAATGATGTGATTTAAATTGACTATGTCTTGAACTGAGCTGAGCTGATGGGAGCTGGCATTTAAATAGAAATTCTAAACCCCTTATAACTACATTTTCTGCATACATATTTTCACCTTTTATGATGTTAAAAGTTACACTATGGTTTAACTTGAAACTTTTAAAAATAAAACTTTAAATTCTTCCGTTTCGATATCTTTACCATGATGTAATAACCTGACATAGGGGAATTGTTTTTACCCCACTCTCTCATACTTTCTTCATGTTCTTTGCTTCATTACTGATTCACAGATTTAACAGGAAATTAATTATTTCTTCTAAATCTGTGATCACATGATTCAAATTGTGTAAGATTACCTAGATACAAATGACGAATACAGCTAACCAACTTACTAGTGTTCTCTCCTCTACATTGTGGTCCACAGGTCGGGGTTGATAGATATTAGAAATATCTGGAAGTGTTTTAATTATGAACCACAATCAGACGTATTATGATCAAACGCTGATATAGTGTTCACATTATCCCATTTAATCACAGCAAACCCTGGAGAGCAGTAGTTTTCTTTGTGTTAATGAGGAACGTTATCAGGATATCTCTATTATCTCAAATTTCAAATGCATTTCATATCAAAGTTGATATGATTTCTTCCTCCTGAGAGGAAAAATAGCTGTTGGCAACGCAATCTGAGCAATAATATGCTTCAACAGCACTTTTAATTGGCTGTTAGTTAATTAAGTCTCCTCACTGGTCTGCATCCTTTGAGTTAATGAGTAATTCCAAGGTTACTGCTCATATTTGTTGACAAGTAATCAAATATATACATATTTTATATATATATATATTTTGTGTTTTTGTATGTCTTTGGAGTGTCCACGTATGTTTGCTTCAATTTAATGTACTAATGTGGGTTCAGCATCCCTGGTGAGCAAAGTGGAAGCCATAAAAGTGATTTCAATGGTAATGTTGCTGTTTTCCTGGAAGCACATCTTTATGCTTTGAAAGCATGTTGCGACGGAAACTCTAAAGTTTTTTTGATCTGAGTTTTTTAAAATTTTTTTAGTTGATTAATCTATTTTTACGAAAATAAGTGGAAATGACTTACTGAGAAATGAAAGGGACATCTGGCATCACAGTAACATTCACAAATATGTGTTGGTCTGTAATCAGCAGTAGATTTTAAGAGGTCCTTCTGCACGCCTGCATTCATCTACCAAGAGACAATAAAACGTGGCAACTTTTGGACCGATTCTTAATTTATCAGTTAGCCAAAAAACATTATGACTGCAATGATCTAATAAACATTAAAAATTTAAACTGTTGTGTGCCAAGCAGTCAGGTCCCAGCCACCATTACAAATTACAAAAACACAACTTTATAAACACTAGACATTTAGTCATCTAAGACTGTCTTCAGTCCAGAACAGTCTTAATTGGTTCATTAAGTCACAGTGTAAAGAACACATTTGTAAAATGTTATTCCAACTTCAGTGTGATTAAGATGAAGCTGAATTCTTCAACTACTCCAAATGTTTTATGGTTAATGTTGTCAAGTTATGTACACATGACTGAGGCAGACTAAGATCAGCACTCAACGTTTGGGTACAAAACATTGGTTTGACAATAGTGAAAACAGAAACTGTCATGTATTATATGACAAATCTAAAATGCCTAAATGCCACTTAGATAAATAGAAAAATAATGTCTAGGTTTTGAATATCACATGGTTACTTGAAAGAGGTTCAAATCATAAGTACAGATTTGAAAGAATTGGGAAACAATAACTGAAGATTTAGAGTGAATAAAATGCTACTGAAATCCAACCATCTGTTTTAGCAATCTGTACAAGCTGATTTTACCACTGAGCTGAAAGAAATGGCAGAAACACAAAATAACCAAACCACTCTTTAGAAAATGGTCGACTGTAATGGATTGTACATGCAATATTATAAGAAAATGGTCTTGAATCTGTAAAAGCACAGGTATGGTACTGTAACACACAGGCACTAAAACTAAGTCCGTGCCTTCCTGCATCAGTGGTGGAAACATTCACTCAACGACCTCTGGATTTATAAACTCGCACACTTGTGACATAAAATCTGAGGCCAAGTATTTTCTGTAAATCAGATCAGAGGTGCGGAACAGTTTCGGCAGCCTTGACTGTGTTTCGGCGACAGGGCATTTTATTGTTTGTTTCTAAATTCGTGTTTTGCTGCTGGCTGGTTGAGTGGTATCAGGCCCAGATGGGGCCGTCCCCCTCCGTCTCTCTTCGGGCCCATTAGTGTCAGACTCTGGGTTTTCAGATGGTGCCAGCACCCATCTGTTTCTACATCCCCTGTCCTCCCACGTCTTTTTAGACCTGCCACTGCCATGAGTGTGTGTGAGTGTGTGGAGGAGGAGGAGGAGGAGGAGGAGGAGGTGGAGGTGGAGGAAAGGAGCTCGCAGTGACAGCTGACAACAGAGTGAAATAACCAGTGTGTTTGTATCTGTGTGCCCGTGCGTGTGTGTGTGTGTGTTTGTGTGCCCACAGTGTAGACCTGCCTGGCAATGCTCTCACTGCTGAGGCAAAATGTTTGAGAGATGATGTTTAGCAGTGGAGTGGATACTGGGGCTGTGTTGTGTTGAATCTGATTTGATGTGCTAGCGGTTCCTGTCTTTAGTTTGACCTCGGCCGATAATACAGATCAACAACTTCTAGGGAGCAGATCTCGAGAATATCGATCAGATTAGTGCTGGTACACAGTGTGAGAGATATGTAAAGACGGGCTAATGTGAGCCTGCAAATGAAAATAGTGTACAGGTGATTGACTGCTGCTGATGCGGAGGTGTAGATAGATGTTTGAGAGGAAGATGGTGTACCGGGAATCTTGATTGTGTGTCCAGGAGCGAGAGAGGAACAGAGATGGAGGTAAATGGATAGAGGTGGAGTTTAGATTGGCCTGTGTGGATTTGCTGTGGCCCCTGGAGTTAATTTTCTGCATAGCTGAGCACCGAAAGCATGAAAAACAGCTGTGTATTGCAGTGTGCTCATAAGACAGAGCAGTACCGCAGGATGCTGGAAGGGTTGTTTGACAGGATCTGGATGCCCTGAGGGGGTTACTGCAGTGCTTCTCAGAGGTCTTTGAATTCCCAGGATCGTGTCATGGAGTGCGCAGAGGTACATGTCAAACAGGGTCATCTGTCAGGGTTTGACAGGTTCTTTTTACAGTCCTGAAATATCCGTGACATTGGAGCTCAGAACATCCTGCTCCATGAACATCCTGATGTTTGATGGTGCACCTTTAGCAAGGGATTTAAATGTACTGATTTTTAAAATAAAGAGAGATCGGTGCAGGATTGGTGAGTCAAAAGTTCAAGTTTCATTTGTCATGAATTACAAAGGAGATAATTCAGCAGTAACACTGTCTCCTGGTGACACCTAACATTAAATATATAACACTGAAGAAATTTCTTGCAGTGAATCGCCATAGCGCTATCAACTGATTACAAATCAGTAAAAATTCCATATCAGGTGTATTTCAGGCAGCCTACAGGTTGATATGTGAATGCAGAATATGCACAGAGTTGATGTTCAGCACAGCAGAGACTGGGGTTTGTCAATAATTCCAGTTCCAGGGTAAATTAGTCTTAAAGCCAACGGGTGGATGCAGAGGTGCTTATGAAATGGCTGCAGCGAGTTCTCTGGTGAGCAGAGCTGAGAACTGAAATACTTAAATACAGCGCTGTTGCATGGATGTCTAATGAACTGAGTAGAATCTATCACGTGTTAGGTGCAGCGTAGACACAAGATAAATGCCTGGACTCTCTCACAGGCTTCACTCCATTAACAGAAACAGGTGATCTTCAAAACGATTAATGCAATCTATACTGATTTTTAACATTTGCTTTTTATCTTTTAGAGCAGTTAAACCTTTCATGTTTCTATTAATGCCATTTGACTATTATTATCTGCTTCTAATGATTTTAGGGGTTAAAACTAGGCACAGTGACAACAGTACTGTTTGCAGAGCTGTGTAGAGAGAAGCAACAGGTGAGTTTTATTGTATCAATAGTGTTCTGATCTGCCATTATACAAAAATGTTATCTTACAGTGATTGAAATCTGCACAACTTTTGGCTCAGCTGCTCGCCTTAGACAGGCTTGTTCAGTATGTTTAAGAAGCGACATGAATTCTGCCTGCTTAAAATATTTGAGGCTAAAACTTTTTTACACACCTGTGGGGAAAAAAAAGACCCTTCTTCATTGTTCTGTTTAAATGTGACAACAGGCTTTCTTCATAGAGGACATTTTGACATGTCGCAGGAGGAGAAGCACATGTGAATATAATAAAATGAATGACGGCTGAATTTCATTTAGCTGCTTCAGTTTCAGGGTCCTGCAATGCTATTGTATATGCTGGCTCACTGTCATGCTGTCATCTCTCGCTGGGACACTTGAATAGAACAGAACCATCTTTAATGTTATTAATAAAACCTGCTTTTCCTACTATGATGTGCAAATGTGAAAAAAAAAGTCTGTTCATATGAAGAGCAGTGCAGCCATCCTAATGGATGAGCAGATTTTTTTCCTACATTAGGAAACTGAACATAATCAAAATCAGATTCTGAAGTAGGATTATAAAGAGGCCCTTGTCTCTGTCACATCACTGAGATGTTTATTTCTGTCGAGTATGACTTCAGCTGATAAAACGCGGCTCATGAAATGGGAAATGAGATTATAATGAAACATCTCTGATTTGAGGCCCTGTGTCACTGACAGGGAGCATCACTCTGTCAGTGTTGCTTGATTAGAAGACTTAGACTCTAAATTGAACAGTTCAGTTGAGTATTTCAAAATACTGAAGGCTTAAACGGTGACTGAGAGTAGGTCAGAGGAGCTAATCACTTCACATTGACAAATGAGTTGGAAGGAGACAGAGACAAAATCTGAAGAACTCTAATATAGCCCTATATTGTTTCCGCAAAGATGGTTACAACAATGACAGACTGAAAGTACCTGCCAGTTTAATAATGGCACTACATGGTTGTTCTTGTTGTCTCTTTGCAGATTGGCACATTTGTATCTTCCCATCCAGTGTAGAGTGTTGGTAGTAGATACCAATTTTAGAGGGGAAATATTCACTAATTACCAATATAGTGGCCGTTATAGTGAATTTTTGAGCTGGAATAAAAATTGATCTTTATAAAGAATATTTAAGTTAAATGTTGTTTGACATGTTAAATAAATTAACATACAGCTGCTTCATCGTTTACCCTGTGCTTCTTGCCACAGTAATGTATATCGCAGCACACTCTGCTGGATCAAGTTTGCACTGACAGCAATATATTACCACAAGTAAATTTTTCTGCATAATATACTGAAAAAAAAGAAGGGTTTTCATATCGGCACATACTCGGATACCGATAAGTCTGCGATAGGCTGATATCGACTAACCAATATATCAGTTGAGCTCCAGTTGGTAGGAGACGGGATGTGAACTGCAGTCTCTGGTGTCAAAGTCTGACACTTTATACTCCCAACCATCCAACCCAACCCTCTCCAGAAAATTTGGCAGCGATGTACAGTCACGTCTCACTTCTTCCATCATTATTTAAACTACTGCAAGAGGCTGTTTGTCAAAAAACTTGAGTCTTTTTTAAACATTTGGTCAAGCTGTCCATGCTGTTGCTTTTCTGGCGAGGACACCCTTAACCTCATTAAATGAACCTTGGTATCACTTTCTCTTTAGAAAGTGTAATAAGGAAAGCAAGAGTGAGCATTTAATTGCCCTTTCCTAACGGACTTTCCAGCTTTCATCATTTGTCCAGACCTTAACAAGCTGAATACTGTGACAACATTACAGACATTTTTAACAGAGTAATTTCTATTTATTTCGCCCTAATGAAGCAGTTTGAAAATCACGTGTACACAGGTGGAAAACCTGTGTAAAGAAGGGAAGAAATGTGCTGTTTTTTTTTAAATTCATGACCACCTGTCCCACTCAGCTGTATATTTTAATTGGCTGAGACCCTTAAGTGTCCTCTGTGGACCTTGGTGGCATCGACTCCTACTTGGTCCTAAGCAGTGGTAAATTTATTGGTGCTGACTGCAGGATTCTGACTGCTCGCCCAGCCTACTACCGGCCCCATAAAAAGCTTCACTATGTACATAAACTCATGTTAAATAAAAGAGCTAAATGGCTTTTTATCTTGCCAGACACGTGGGAAATAGGAAGCCCATGAAGAAGTTGTATTTTAAGGCACTCTTAGAACAGGCAAAGGTTCTTTTTGTTTTGGCGACGCAGCTTCAAATGTCACACATCTCCTTCACAAAGGTTTCCCTGTTCAGATTGTTTAGCACAAAGTAGATCATGTAGACTTTGATGGCATTCTTGGCAGAGGATGATCAAGTTAGTTTATTACCCGAATGCCTGTTTTGCTGTGTTCTGAGTGTTGTTGAATGCTTCCTATGATTCCTCTGGAACTACATCAGGGCTGTCGCTGCGTGTCCTTACTGCAGCCGACAGGATGGAAAACCAGAAGGAAAAATGAGAGGCTTTTTTTAAAATAAGCTGACTGGTGCAGAAGCCCTGCATTTTCTGTCATTCATCAGTATTGATTACTTTACAGCATGGTTGATTAGGACTCACATATGTCACAGTAAATATCATATGTGCTGGGGAAATGGCCGCCACACATGGATGATTTTATTTAAAAGATTAACTCAATATTGAAACACAAATGTATAATCTATTTATAAGTGACTGATGTTGTTGGTGCGCTGCAGCAGCTTATCCATGCAAAAAAGCTTTGTGCTGCACAAATTCTCCCTCTAACAGCACATGTTTGGTAAATAATGCGGTGTTAATGCAGCATAATGCAGAGGAGTTACAGTTTACTGCTGTGAGTCTTCCATGTGTATCATTTCCTCTGAAGCAAAAGACATGTAAGACTTCAGGGGAGTAAAAAGATAAATCTGTATCCTCTCTTCCTCCCTTGTACTCATTTGCATCCCCTCCCATCTTTTCTGTCTCCTCGTTCCTCTCAGCTGTAAAAACCTAAATCAAACACAGGAAAGCAGAACAGTAAATCAAATACTGTTGAAGCTGCAGAGGTTCGTATGACCTTATATTATGGTATGCTTTTTTGTTGTGTACTAAAGGAAATTGTATTTGTTCAGTGCGATAGGAATCCGGTCTTTTATATGTTCTTTACAGTACAGATACAGACTGTGTCAATAAATGAAAAATCTATACCTTTTTATTTTTAGCAAAAGAAACTGAGAATACACAGAGCAGTGCGTGACTGGTTTTATGTCTCCAGGCATCCAACATTTGTTGGGTTTTTTTTTCTGCTGCTACAAGGTCCTCGTGATGAGCTCATCTCCGTACATGCTTCATGTAACAGAAAATGAGAAATGAGAGAATGCAGCCCTGCTGCTATGGCAGCATGACTAATCCACCTAACCTGTAGTTTGTATTTAATGCAAAGCAAGAAAATGTTAGCCAACATGCTAAAGTGAGATGGTGAACATGGAGAATGTTATCCCTGCTAAACATCAGCATGTTAGCATTTAGCTCACAGCAACGCTGTGCTTAATTACAACCTCACAGAGACACTAGCACTAGCATAGCTTGAGACTCTTGTTTGACAGAAGCAGATCAGACTCAATTTGTTTTTCTCCCCAATTTTATGGCCACATGCATCCAAGTTTTATTGTTTTCCCTTTTGCAACAAGAGTGATAACTGCAGTTAAGTAAATAAGATGCTCTTGTGATGTTTATTTGTTTTTAGGGTCCTTTTTTCTTTTTTAAATAAATCCAAAAAAGTGAATTAGGGATATATTGCACATACTTAAGTTCTTTGATTAGTTTCATGCAATTTGTGAAAGTGTTGTCATTATCGAACATGGTAGAAGGTGCTCTTTTGGAAGCTTAGGGTTCATTTCACAAAACACACCCATTCTTAACCAAACCTGCTTAAAATTATGCACATATTATCGCTCCATACAAAGGACTCATTGGTTATTTCATCGCTCACTGGCTTGCATTATTATGTTCAAGTAATTTTCTGTTGTGTTATTTGTTTTCAATGTCACATGGCAACACTGCACATCAAAGGTGACCGTGGACAAGTGCTGCATACAATATGCATGTGCCTGACACACACAGGTGTGTGTGTCTGACTGCATAAAAGAACATTGTGAAGCAGACCTTTTTATGTTTGTGTGAGCCTGTGTATTTGAAGAGTGTGTGTGTGTGTGTGTGTGTGTGTGTGTGTGGTATATGCCGTTTCCCCAGTGATGTCAAACCCTAGGGACCTTCTGTGGACTCGGCTTGCTATTTGACAGGCATGTTCATGAGAAGCCTGCAGCCCTGTGTTTCCTCTCTGCTCTGTTGGATGGAGGCGACTGCAGGTATCAGACCTACGGAGACTCTAAGGCCAAAACAAAAATTGTGGTGAGCAGGCAAAACTATCTGAGGCGTAGAAACTATCCCGGGAAAGTTTTCTGTGCTCACGAGAAAGTCTTAGCTTCAGCTTCAAGAGCTGACAAAAGGCCATTAGAAGAATGCTGAAGTGGATGCTTTCACTTTTCCTGAAAATGCCATTTTGGGCTTATTCAGGCAACAAACCAAATGTTCTTGCATGTTAACCCACCACCATTTAAACCTGCAGTGTGGATGCAGTCTTCAATATAAAACCCGAGATCAAGTAGCAATGAATGAGTCCTTATCTCAACAAAAAACTCCTCTTTGGGATCCAAGGAAGCAAACAAAAATACTCAGTTTGAGACTCAATACAACTGTGGCCAACGAAAATAAACTCAAGTGAAGCCTTGCATCTTACAGACAAACTGATTCTCCAACAACTCTGCAGTTCGTTACCTCCAGTAGTTCAGCCAGCGCACCGCTGTCTCCAGGGAATGGCCAGCCTTCGAGCTGGGCAGTTTAATGGTGGGTCCACAGAGTTGAGGATGGAGTTAGAAAATAATCGGATTCTGTAGAACAGGTGAACTATGACATACAGACTTTTTGGCTTGTTGCCAGGGACTGGTAAGCTAATCGACCATCACTCTCAGAATGGACTGGGTCTCCTCCACTGGTGAGTATGCACCTTTGTGGCATTGCTGGTTGATGTAAAGTGCATCAATACTGGAAAGTTGCCATAGACAGATTTAAAAACTGTGTAGACCTATACTGTGAAACACAGAGAGATTTGTGTGAACTTGAGTGTGGCTTCAATCTAATGGATGTCTATTTTTATATAAAGTCCCACACTCCAGCTTTAACAGTGCATCAGCATCATCTAAATATAAACAAAAACCACCCACAAATAATACTCCAGGAGAAATCCTAGAATAGAAACACAACAAACATACAAACACACAAACACATCCCCTGAACACAAGACACAGACAAAATTCGTAAATCAATAATCTACAACCCATGCAGAATAGAGTCTGAGGGATTTATCTATCAAATTGAACTTTTTTGTCCTCCTAGCCCATGCTTTAGGAACATAAAATATTAAAACATTATTTAAAAAGCTCCATTCGGAACATTTTAAAATAAATATTTGTAAATCATAATATAAATGACAGTATCATATATTATAGGTCAACTGTCTCCTGTACTGTCATTTCTACAAAGAAACATAGCAGCCAACGATTCCATGCAAATGCAATACTTTCTTGTGAGCATAAGATAGTTTATGTTGCATTTATTGCTAATTATGTTAGTATAGAATGAGGAAAAAAGTGGAAAGTCTCCATTAGGCTCAAAGCCTCTGAAGTTTTTTAGGCATTAAATGTGCTACAGCTGATGTTAACTAGCTATATAGCTACAGTAGCTATATAAAGAAGAAGTCTCTTGGGTGAGAGGTGAAACGTCACACAAAAAGTCCAGTTGCCCCAGATTTAACTCTCCTCAAAGAAAGATGATTTGGGTGCCTGAGAAACTTCACAGACTTATGGCTATATAGTTGTTATATTTACAGAGAGCATGATTTATTGGGCCCAGGAATATTGAATGTACAATTTTTCCCTTTTGGGTTTTTATTTATTTTTCTCATTAGAGAACAGCGGGTGTAATTTCCAGAGCAGATTTATATATGGGCTGAGGATCAACTGAAAATGTTTAAAACTATTACATGTGTTCAGACTCACTGTGTGTGTTAAATTGTTTGAAGCCTGTGTGGAGTCAGAGGACTTTACTCTCAAATTCATGCCATGAATGCTTAAAGTCCCCCTCCACTCAGAAATAGTTTGCTGCTTCATGTGGGTGTTCAGCTTCACTGTGCAGAATAATGTATGTGCAGAATTTGATGCTAGAAGTTTTTAAATTCATCTGCCAAAGAGGAAAAAAAAATCTCTGTGGTCACCTTAAATCTTTTAAGGTGGATTTTATGCGTTTACACATTTGCATACATTATGGCATGATGATTCGATATCATAACTCAGGCCCAGAATGTGATTTACACAAGTTTGATGTGAAAACCTGAAACCTAAGGATGGTATATTCATATAACCCTTATTTATAGGGGAGAATCATTTTAAAGTTTTAAAACATGTCTTTAATAGTTCAATTAAATCCAGTGTTGCCTGGCACATGTTTTTCTGCACATGATTGGAGTCAACTTTGGTAAAATGTTAGTAAAAAGCGACACTTTTGACCTCCTGGTCAACCTCCTTTATTCATTTTGCTGATGTAAATCTTGTCTCTACTCTGAAACTTTGATTTAATTCATTTGCATAACTGTCATGAGTAAGGTAGACAGCCAATTATTAGACTAGATCATGGATCTGCTTGGCAGACTAGATACAGAGACTAGCCCAAATCTTGTACCCAGCATGCTTATTACCTAATTGACTTGACACTAATGAGATACATGGTACCTATGACACTACTGACACTCCACTCATATCATATTAGTCATTAGTATGAAAGGACCTTGACTGCCAGCTCTGGATTTGAATTTTGTACGGGAAAAGAATAATGTAATTCAATGTGAAGATATGGGTCTCCCATGCAGACAGAAATTCAGAAAAAGGCACACACTTTCTCATGTGTGGTGCACATGCATGTATAGTGATGCATAATGTGACTATGTACACTCATTAGTCTTGCAGGAGCTCTTCAGGCAAAAAAAGTTCTTATCCAGGTAACAGAGTAGAAACTTTACTGCCTCTGCAGTCTTTTGATCCTCCCACACCACAACAAACTCGCCTGAAAACAAAGGTAAACACACACACATGCAGACACAGAAATACACACAGAGACATAAATACTCACATTTTGCAGACGCTCACAGTTTAGTGGTGTGTAATGAGACTGTCTTATACACTATTCAGACAAGCACTAGCTCCTGCCTAGGTGCTGTAGTTCCTGTTTTCCATAATTCATGTCTCTCGCCTGCAGAAGTGCCTCAATAGGAAATTAGGCCAGCGGAATAAAGCCTTCAGATGTAGAAACTGTCGGTACATTTGTGGGTGTCCTGCTGGTTAGAAAGGCCGCCCACTGAGAGTCACTTGTTTGACCCCTAATGTGTGTTCATCTTCAGCCATCAATGTATGTGTTCTGTCTGCGGAAAGTGTCCTTCAGCATCAGAGTGTAACCTCTACTTCTGCAGTTTCTGTATGCTGTACTGGTCACAGAAGTTGAACACCTCAAACCCGTGTACTTCTAGATTCTCAGTAAACCATTTTTTTATATCATTTATATTACTCTTATCTTACATCAGTTTTTGTCTTTGCTTTATAATATCATGAATATTATGGACAAATACAATACAGACTACAAAGCGCATACAGTACCATTCAAAAGTTTGGACACCTTCTCATTCAATGTTTTTTATCACTTTCTACATTGTAGATTAACACTGAAGACATCTTAACAATTAAATAACACATATGAAAGTATGTGGTTAACAAAGCAAAATATGCTTTATATTTTAGATTGCCCACCTTTTACTTTGATGTCACCCTTGCACAGTCTTAGCATTCTCTCAGCTTTATGAAGTAGTATGAATTAGTAGAATTTCTTGCTTTCTCAATGTGTTTGAGACCATGTTTCTCAGAGGTAGTGTTGTCATAAAGTAAAAAGCTCTATTCGACTGCTGTAGTAATCCATATTATGGAAGTATTGCTCAACTAAATAAAGAGAAACCACAGTCCTTCATTACTTTAAGACATGAAGGTCAGTCAGTCTGGAAAATTTCAAGAACCATAAAACGCTATGATGAAACTGCCTCTCATGAGGAACGCCCCAGGGGAGAAGACCAAGAATTACATCTGCTGCAGAGGATAAGTTCATTACAGTTACCAGCCTCAGAAATCACCAATTAACTGCATCTCAGATTAGAATCAACATGAGCTTCACAGAGTTATAGTATATATATAGAAGGCATCTATGGTCGAATTGCTGCAAAGAAACCACAACTGCGGGAGACCAACAAGAAGAAGAGAATTGCTTGTCAAGAAACAAGCAAGGGACATTAGACCAGTGGAAATCTATGCGTTGGTCTTAGGAGTAAAAAGTTTTTGGTTCCTACCAATGTCTTTGTGAGATGCAGAAAAGGTGAGCAGATTATTTCTACATGTGTGGTTCCCACTGTGAAGCATGGAGGAGGAGGTGTGATGGTGTGGGGGTGCTTTGCTGGTGACACTGTTGGCGATTTATTAAGAATTCACACACTTAAGCAGCATGGCTACCACAGCATTCTGCAACAGTATGCCATTTGGTTTGAGCTTAGTGGGACCATCATTTGTCTTACAACAGGACAATGACCCAAAACACACCTACATGCTATGTAAGGGCTATTTGACCAAGGGAGAGTGATGGAGTGCTGCATTAGATGACCTGTCCTTCACAATCACTGACCAAAAACCCAGCTGAGATGGTTTGGGATTAGTTGGACCGCAGAGTGAAGCAAAAGCAGCCAACAAGTGCACAGCACCTCTGGGAACTCCTTCAAGGCTTTTTCTTTGGAAAACCATTGCATGTGACAAACTCATGAAGCTGACTGAGAGAATGCCAAGAGTGTGCAAAATCTGTCATCAAAGCAAAATGTTGCAACTAAAATATAAAACAGATTTTGCTTTTTTTAATATAATTCCATATATGTTATGACATAGCTGTGGTGTCTTCAGTGTTAATCTACAGTGTCACAAATAATAAAAACAAAGAACAAATATTGAATCAGAAGGTGTGTCCAAACCTTTGACTGATACTATTCTATTCAGGCAGCACAACATGTCAAAGTTCTAACAGAATATTATAAGTTAAAGTGTTTTGCCTGTATGTAAATGCAGAGGTTTATTAAAATACAGCGTACAATTATGCTGGTTGTGGACATTACATCAAATCATGTCTAGGAATATTAGGGCTTACAAGAATCAGCTGCAAGTCAGACTGATCAGTTATTTAAATTTTCCAAAGTCACTCAGAGTTCAATATATGAGTGCAATATCAGGACATTTGTTCAGGCACAAATGAGTGTTCTTGTTATAATGTATCTGTTCTGTATCAGTGATTCTCTAGAAAAATCCATTTATGTCCCATGGTTGAGGAGTTACGAATAATAACCTAAAGTGCTTTATAAATTGCCTTATGATGACGTTATTCTCATCAAAAATTAACCAGCTTTTTAAGCTCTTCTCTCCACCACATTGCTGTATTTTGTCCTGTAAACAGACAAATGACCAAAAAACAGAGAAACATTATCTTTCAGAGTGTTTGCTTGCAAGATATCCTGCATGAATGTCAAGTAGGTTAGTTTTCATATCCGTTTTTTGAAACGTTCTCATTTTATATAACTTATTCTTTAGCCTGAAACCTTAAAATGAGAAAATTGGGCATGTAGTTTGGCTCCACTGTGCTTAATAAAAAACGTGTGTTTGGCCTAATTTACATTTCACTTTAAGCAAATTCACTTTTTACCTTTTGCAGTTTTAAGTGCTGTAACTCAATTTGTCCTAGCATATCCTTAAGTGAGGCTCTTTTACCCAGAGCAGTGATAATCACTTAAAACAATCCTGTTTGATACCTCAGACTCTCTCCTGATGGCTCCAGGTGGAGCACCTTGGTGGATTCAGTGTGAGCAGTAGAAACTGAAGCCATGAGCAGCAGGCACAGAATCAGCTTTTACATACTTTAGAACAAGAGATGGTCTATTTATGTACTTTGTGTACAAAGTGATGACCACTCAGATATCATACATGCATCACGAAAGGGCCCACTGGGGTTATGAACATGAACTAGTTGATTATGTTCATTTTTCTCTTGTATAAAATGAAATTATGTCTGCTTCTGCTTGTCAAAGTTTAACACAAATAAATTATTTTATTCTCCACTCCATCAGTAATGTGACAGACCCATCACAGCTAATTGCACATACCTTATGAAACATGAATGATAAATGCAGCTGTTCCCAGTTTCAAAATATGAAACAGAGAGATATCTCTTTATATTCAGATGCAAAGAAGCAGGAATGTGACTAACTTAAGTAGAAATTAAGCAGTGAATCATCGTCCGTTGCTCTCATTATCTGTCCTCTCTCTTTCTCTTGCCCTCACTCAGTAAATATCAGTGAAAGATGTCGGGCATCTGTGTCCGGGAGGAGGCGTTGTAAATAACAGCCTCTGAGAGATATGGTGTTCGATACAGGAGAAATGCGAGGGAGGAGAAGAGCTATAGGAGACGAGTTTGATTAATGAGCTGGTAAAGAAACGAGTGGGGGGTAGATTGATCCATGGCCATGCCAGCCATCCTGACACTCTTTTTCTTTTGAACAACTTCAAGCACTTCAGTGTTCATGTGGATCACTGTGTAATTAGGACTCATTAACCATCTGCGCATCATCATTTTTACAATTTAGAGTAGCAGTTAGTAGCAAAGAAATCTCAGTGTGGTTGCTTTTGTTTGAGTTCGCCCACACATCAACAGAATCTGTATATACTGTGCTGTATGTCACATCCACAGAATTTCAGTGATATTTAAAGAGTGCATTCAGGTGCTAATTGGATCGAGGAATCTGGGCAGAAGAGTAATTGGCTAAACATGTCAGAAATCACAAATTTATCAGAATGTTGAATGTGGAGACTTCGACAGTGTGGGATTAGAATAAACAGCAACAGAAATTCATCCAGAGGGATAAAGACAGATCAAGGGAGCCTTATTGAACCATAGGCTTGTCTACGGACTATTTGGTATTCTTAGTATTCTTATTATTAGTAGTATTTCTATGTTTTATGAAGATATAATTCTCTAGTGTATGAAATGTTAGAAAAAAGTGACAAAATGCCTGTCAGAGCATTTCCCAGGGCCCAAGGACTTCAGATAGGATTTCAGATTTGTCAGACAAACGGTCATAACTCCTAACATATATCATGTACAGTGATTACAAACCAGGGAAAAGCAGCAAATTACTACATATGAGAAGCTGCTAAATCAGCAAATGTTTGACACTGTGTCTTGATAAGTGACTTAAAGGATTAATCAGCTATCAAAATTCTTGATTGATTATCTGTTGATCGGTTAACTGACTCATCATTTTCCCTAATAACATTCCAGTGCCAATAATTCCTAACATCCCATCTAAACGTCTTATTCTTGACTCAGTGTAGCATTCATCTGTGTGTTTACATCTCAGTATTTGTAGGACAAAAAATACAGCTGTTTTCTGTGTGATAAAACTTGCTGACAGTTTTATTTTGAAGTCTTTCACATCAGATTTAGCTCTGTTGCCTCCTATAGCAGCGTCAACGTGATAACAGCTGTCCATTTGTTTTGTATCTGCCCCGACATTTTTAGAAAGCCAGTGTAAATCTTTCTCCATGATCTTAAAATGATGAATGGCCATAGTATGGCAGTACTGGGGTCTCGTGGCCATTATGATATGAATTTCATGGAGTGACTTCCTAAAGTGTGATGGAAGGATGTGCACAAGTGCAGGAAATACTGAGGAGAAAAAAACAAAAGAACGAATGAAGAACTGCGAGGTAGTTACAGTGTTTATACAGATCTGTTAATCACTACAATTCAAATCTTTTCCTGCACACCCTGTCTGTCACATTGTCTCAATAGTAATTTGTATGCGTCTTGCAGGTGGTCTAGGACATTTATTCAAATTAAAGAGAGAAGCAGAGAGGGAGAGATGGGTTGGGAAAAGGGAGGATTAGCGGAGATGGCTTGAGCATTGTGGATGTTTTCCTCTGGCTAATCCCTCTGATTGATGACATGGCTCCATTAAGTCACTGTCTTGGCAGCCTTGTCAATTACTCATTAATCCTTCTAAGTGTTTTCTTCATTTGGTACCTAAACTATTTCTCTATGTCCAGTATGCATGTGCATTGTCACACATGTGGCAAAACAGTGTACACAAAGAGTACATGTGGGAGTGAAGTCTGTGGAGAAAAAGTAGTTTCTGTTTCCATTGGATTTGAAACCAACCTGGATGTTGTGGTCATGTTTTGTCTAGTATGAGTATTGGTAATTCACTCACTACATCCGTTGTAGAGTTTTGGGAGACTCAGATGCTGGCACAAACGACATTGATTGGGCCGAGGAGCACAAGCACTTCAGTGTAACAGAGATAATCAAAAACTTGTCTTTGACTCCAACTGAAAGTAAACAGAGAAGTAGTCCCTGCAGCTGTTAGAGTAAATTGCACAGTGTAGCAGATTTGGACCTGCTGGTCCAATTGACCCTTCCTAGGTCCCACCCTTTTTCTCTCTGTGCTCCAATAAAAGTCAAACAAGCTTGGTACCCAGTGGAACCTCTATCAACTTTTCCCTTTCCTGTACATTGATATTCTATATGCTAAGCTTGTCAATGTTGAAAAAAAAAAAAAAACCAACAAATTTTAAGTGTTTTTTTAGGTGGTTTAAAGATGTTCATCCAAGACCTGTGAAAGTGACACTCCATACATTACACTGTAATGAGTCTTCACGGACACATTAAATTGGATATAGACACATCTCAAGTTAGTTGTTTTGCCTTGTTCATAAAAGTTGCATTCGCAGCATCTGCAAATCTGATGCAGATTCCAAAGCCCAGGCTGCTGATCTGGAAAAACGTTTTCAACAAAGACAGTACAAACATGAATGTTGTACAAAGACATCATGCTGCGGTGTAACATTATAGAATCTGACCCAGCACTCAACAAACGCAACTAACCACACAACCCCGCACTGTGTACAAGAGAAACCTGCTTGTGAGAGCTGACCTCCCACCACTGACCCAGACCCATTTTTTAACAGACTATTCCTCGTGGCAATTACAGATGTGGTAACTGCCCACAGTGCAATTTCACACAAAAGCACTACTTTCAGTCACCCACAAACAGGAAGACCTTTCAACATCAAAGGTGTCATAACATGCAACACCAATAATGTGATCTATATGCTAAGTGCCCATGTGTCCTGGCCCACATCAGAAAAACTACCAATCCACTTTTTTTTTTTTTTAGATTATTTTTTTGGCCTTTTCAAGCTGTATTGCGACAGAGACAGCTGAAGAGCGACAGGAAATGTGGGGAGAGAGAGATGGGGAATGACATGCGGGAAAGAGCCACAGGCCGGGCTCGAACCCTGGGCTCCCACAAACAACACATGGGGCGGCTGCTCTATACCAACTGAGCTAAACACCGCCCCAAACAAGAATTTCTAAGCACAGATCAAACATTGAAATACATGTATTGAAACTCAGTGGCAGTGCATTGGAAGCTGCCCACATTCTTGGACACTGAACTGGTAAAACATGGAGGTGATATTAACTCATTGTTGCTCGAAAGAGAATTTTTTTGGACACCTTGGACACGCTTGCTCCAAAAGGGTTAAAGAGGACTTTGACTCACAACCACTTTTATAGTGACACTTTTGTTCCGGCTCTCTCTGCTCAGCCCCTTCTTTGTACCACTGTGTATGTGCATGGATTTATGATATGCCCTGGTCTTTATGACTGCTTAGATGTTGATGGAGACATTTCCTCAGGCTGTGGGTTACATATATCTTATTTTGTTCTACTTCTTAATGTCTATTGTAATATTTCATGCTATAAATAGAGTTTTATTTTAGTGACTAAGCTTGAGGTTTTTTTTTTGTCCCCTTTCAATATGCTTATAAATAAGATAAATGTAGGTAGTTTAGAACATTATGTACTAATGTAAACTATGAGTCATACTCATGAGTATATTTTTTTCCCCTCATTTTCCCCCTCAAATTGACAAAAAAGTATTATGGTTTATTTCCCTGATGAATATGTTTTGTATATTTAGGTGGCTCATAATGTACAATTTAATTACACTTACAGGGTTTATTAAACATATTTATTATATTTTTTACACATATTGTTCATTTATTATTGATTACCACTGTACAGTATAATAAGGTACAAGGTTGACAAATACAAAAATCTCCTTTCAATTTAAGGGCATGTAGGGCCACATCAGCTGAGCAGAATAGTGTTGTCTTTATACATAACTCTGCAATTTTCGAAGACAAAAAGTGACCTTAATAAATTCATCATATTAATATTTGTCACTTAACCTTTTGCAGTTTGGCCTTTCTTCCCCTAAAATCATCAGCAGACCTTTTGTATTTTCTCTTGGCTGTTTTTTTCAGGTAACTGTAATTTGATTTCTGTGATTAAAAATTGTGAGAGAGAGAGAGCATAAAAGGTTTCTGACTAACAATCTGTTCACCTAAATTGTATGCAAACAAACCCTAGCTAAAATGTCAGCACTTTGTGAATCGAATCGCAATATTTATTTTGGTCTTTGAGGTCAGTAAAGTACATAAAACAATAATTAAATCTAAAATCTTCACAGTAACTCTTTCATTCCTGGAGCTCAAACAATAAAACACATGTTGTTGTTGTAATGTATTCTGACTGCACGGTGTGCTGTGAAACTGTACCTGTCAGAGTTACACATGCCAACTTGACTGGTGTGAAAGCAAGTGAACATGTGATTCCTGCACTTATTCTTTGGTCTCGTTCAGTGGCATGGAAACACTGGTCTCACGGGCACGTCCGCTGCCGGTTACACGCTTCGCCTTTCCGCCAAAGACAAACACGTAGAGCTGATAGATGGATCGGACTTTGACAATTGTGCCAGCGCTGCACAGCATCGATGGCTATGATCCATTCACATCGCTGACAGATCCGCTCGCCTTCCAGCCGCACTCGGATTTCCAACAAGCCGTCAAACAAACACATTCCAGTTTTGTTTCAGCTCATTCGTTCTCTAGAGCACAACAGGCCTGTCATCACTGCTGGCTGCCGTAATTGGACAAGGACATTGCAAACCTACAATGCAGCAGTGTCAACAAAGAGTGTAGAGTCCTTTTAATCCCCTGAGCCTTTTACTCTAATGTAAATTTCAAAAATGTTTTTTTTACAGGTCAATTACTTTGATAATCTATTAATCTCTGTGAGTTATTATTATTTATTTATTTTATTAGAAAAAATGTCCAAATTCTCAGATTTCAGCCTCCCAGATCTCAATATTTTTGGTTTCTTCAGTCCTGTATGTGAGTATATATCTTTGGGCTGTGGACAAAACCAAACATTTGAGGACATAAACTTAAAGAAACATTTTATGGACCAAACAACTCAATTAATCCATATACAGTAATGATTGACAGATTAATCCATAATGAAAATAAACATTATTAGGGCTGCAACAACCATTGTTATTCGAGTCAGAAAACCCAAATTTGGGGTTGCACCAGGCAACTGGAAGCAAAAGGCAAGCCCCCCAACTAGGTGTGATAACCTGTAAATCAAGGACATTACATCTATATGTCTTAACATCACCTTCATTTTTAATACTGACATCAACCCATGCATTACAAGCAAAATTTGCTATGGAGACATTCACTTTTTGTGGATTAAAATAATCATTTTATATGACTAGAGACACTTCACTACAGTCTCCGTCTAACATTTTCTGCAGCTGCATTTCATGGCCATTGCACCTCATTCACTTATATGGATTTAAAGTTTAAATTTTAAAAAAGCTTGCATTGAGCACATTATTTAATTTCATTTGGCCGATGGTTTTTTGCACATTGCCACAATACCAGGGCATGATGAAGTACTTAATTTCCAGAGCAATGTTTTTAGAGTCAATGTTTTTTTTGTTTATTGTTTACTCATTCAAATCTAAGTTGCTCGTTAAAGTTATATCGTAGAAAATTGGGAGGCTGTTGACCGTGAATACCAGCTTTTCCTTTATTAGTTCTTTTAAACATTGCTTAGCCGTGCTTTGATTACACAAAAGAATCAAAACGAGCTGGATTAGTTTCCTCCAAGTTGTCCCTCCCACACGTCACAGGATATTTACTGTACTTCATGTGGAACCTCTCTCTTGGTACACTGCTGGGGGCCTCTTGAGTCTTTGAGAAGTGCTGGGCGGCACCAGCATGTCTTCAAGGTTGAATTCACAATGAATGGCATCCTGTCGTGTCTCCAGTGTTGTGAGTCTGTGAACAGTTCATTAGAGAAGATGCATCTTCCAGCACTTTTGTGATCAGCTTTAGCATTCAGCCATGATAGCTGCAGCTTGGGGTGTGTATCTGTGTGTTTGCGTGTGTTTATGTGAATATTGTGTGACTGTTTGGGTTTCTTGTGGAGCATTCACTCGATACAGGAATAAATTAATTCAGTGTGTCTTCACATTGAATTGATCATTTTAGTGAAGGTAGGTTTAATATTAGATTTTAAGATTTTAAGTTTTCCATATTGCGTACGTGTTCCACTGATGATGATCTTTGTTTGCAAAATGTCATGTGCTTGTTTATGTACTAAGTGGATTTTTACATGTCATGTAATATGTGAAAGATCACCATGCTCTTTAAGAGCATATGTGATTTACTCAAACTGTATATTTTTGATTTCAAATTTGACATGTGCTTGTAGTATTGCAGAAGTGGATTCATGACAGTTTTTTCTTACAAATATCACCCGTGTGTGTGTGCTTGTGTAAAACACATCTTCTGTGCTTGACAGATCTTTTGTGACAGCAGCAAATAATGAGGGTGAAAGGCAATTTGCGTGGCTGCTTTTTGGTTCTTTGTACTTTGTGCGTCTGCATCACTTCCACAAATCTGATCTGTGTGTTTGCAGGTTGGTGCGTTTGTTTGTTTGTTTGTGACTGTGTACTGACAATGCACGCTTTGATTAACTTGTGTTCATCTGTGCATTATGTGTGTTCATGACACACTTATCAAGCGTATGAAATTAGCAGGAACAATTAGCGTTGAGTGGATTCATCTCTGAAGCCAAATCATCTACCAGCAGAAGAAGAAATGTGAGTTCATTGTGGCGTTTGGTTTCGATGCAGCAATTCAGTGGATCCATGATTTCTCCTAGAAAGCAACAGCAACCTTAACCTTAACCATGACAGACAACTGGTGGACTGTTTTATTTTATTCTCATAAATTCACCTTTTCACAACCTTATCTGAACTCTCATGAAGGCACAAACCTTGTGTGCTCGTGTTTTGAACATCAGGTAAAGCAGTGGGAGTTTAACTGTCGTGTTGCCAACTTAGCAATTGTTTCCCTAGATTCAATGACTTCAATCGTTTTTAATTACAAAAAACATTATGAACCATTCTGGAGAGTTTTGTGGCACATTTGTTTACTTTCCCTTGAGCAAAGTCTCAAATACTCATCAGTGAATCTACATTCAGTTTGTTTGTTGTGGAAGATATGCATGTGTATACAAGCATCCAATTATCATCATTGTGAGAACTAATTCTTGACTTACTTAATTTGCTTTATTTGTTCTTCTCCTTGTTGCCTTGGTCTTGTTAATTCAAGAACTCATTTGTCGGGGTAACTGTATATTTAGTCATTTAATCTCATTTACTTTGATTGGAGATGGTAATAAATATAATGAATAAGCTAGTTCCACAGTTAATCAGTGAATCGGTGTTTGCTTCAATTCTCTAATTATGCAAGTATTTTATTTACATGTTTTTTTTTTATTTTTATTTTTAATCCTTAGTGATGGTACACTATCTGGTCTTCACACTGGCAGAAAGAAGAGGCTTTCTTCAGATGACTGATTTGATGATGTGGGTCAGCTTAGATTATTATCGATTTGTTTGAATTCATATACAGACTTCGTAACACTTGCATCGTTAGAACATCCCCTTTAAACACACAGTTCAAAATCAGCTAGCTGTGTAGTCACAATACCTACACATATGCGTATTAGCACATTACTTCATCTAAGAGTTTACTACTCTAACTGAAAAGAGTTTCTAGTACCACTGGGGCCAATACAAACTCTTTACATAACCAAGGTTTATGGTTTAATCCCTTATGTCTCACAAGTCATTTCTTACTCTGTAATTTTCTTGACACCAAGTACCTTTAAACCTCCCACAGTCTATGACCATGCATTTCTAAGTGATAAAATTGGATGGCCTCTCCAGCCGGGCTTTGTGCAGTCAGCTTTTGTGTATGAAATAGATTGCCTGGACTCTCATGAGGGTGTATTGTTTTTTCCACGGCATCATCTGAAAGCAGTTTACCTGCCGTTGCCATTTCCCATTATGCTCCTCTATATATTCCATTATTTTCCCGCTGCTGTTTGTTTGTTCTCCTTGCAAGCAGCGCCGAGCTGCATCAGCGCAGTGTCAAACTCAGCCCTTTCCTCCAGGGACGACGCATTAGGACCACTGTACCACGTCTGCTTTGTCAATTACAGCCATTTCTTATTCACAGGATGGAGCAGGCCGTTAAACCCACTGCCCTCCCCTCCCATCACCTGGGTTCCCCTCCATCTTTCTTGTTCCTTCTGTGTCATGTTGCCCCAACTCCCTGCACTCCTGCTTCTCATTGCGTCTAAACACAGCCCATTTAGTTTTCTTCCTGCATTTCCTCTAAATGCAGTTACATTTCTCATGATAAAGCCACTTTGGAACTCTAAATCAAAGTGTTGCCTTGCAGCTGTTTGGCAAAGCGTCCAAAGAGAAGCCAATATGCTTTGATCAAACAATCACCAAATTAAAAACCCACCCAGTAATTTGAGTTAAATACCTGCTTGGGATTGCAGATGCTGCAGTGCATTTAGAGCCTTTTGATTCAATAGTTCTCCTGCAGTGATATTGTCATCATCATCATCCCATGGAAACTTATATCCTCGTCTAAAACAACTAATCTCAACATAATTATTAGCTGTGTCCCAGTTCCATAATTTTCTACAGTATGTACCAAATACTTCACTTTACTGTTTGTGCAGTTAATATACAAAAGATGAATATACTTCACTGTTTTGTACTAACAGGAAATCAAGTGTTTATAGGAATTGCTCAAACTGTGAACTTGACACTACCTATTAAACAATTAACATAAAAAACTTTAACTTTTGTATTCTGAGATCTTTCTTGACATTTCCACATTTTTTCATGAAATATCTACCCAGTTTACTTTTTTGCAATATGGATTTTTGGGGCTGATAATGATATTAGGGAGTCAAGAAATTCAGATATCGATATATCAGATAGATGATAGACATTTTTTTTTCAATTATGCCTCAAAAATGGTTATCAAACACACATGCCTACTGCTGATGGAAGCAGGACATTTTGCAGTTTAACAATAAACTTTAATGTCACTATAGTTATTGTAACTATACATTAAAAATACAAATATAACATAATTGATACAGAAAATATATATGCTGATATCGTATCAGTGATATATTAAAATCAGTCAACCGATATATTGGTCGAACTCAGCCTGCATGGTGCAATCCTGATTGCATGTCATTTCCCAGGACCCCCTGCTGATATCTGATGTCTCAGCGGGACGTGACACGTCACGTCCTGCTGACATGTATTGTTCAAATCACTGGAGATATACCTTTTGTCATCAGCACTGTCAAAATTTTGACACAATAATAAAAACATGAAGACAGGCAATTTTCTTTTTTGACTTCCCGATGTATGAGATTTTGTGTCTCTTTCTCTATGCAGGTATTTCTCCGTCTTTTAGTTTGATCTTCTCTCTCTCTGTGAGCAAAGGCTTTAGCAGTGTGCCTGCTCAAGTGTTATACATTTCACCTACACCTCTGCATTGCTGCGGCTCATAAAGATGAGGTGGAATAAGGAAGGAGTGATAACAGGCATTTTGGTCCAGCCAGTGAGCTTCAGTGCTGACAGGGTTTTGTTGCCTCAGAATTGAAGTTATTATCTTGCAGCACAAATCAGGATTGTGAAATTGATTCAGTTTGATTGTTGTGCTCAAGGAGACAGGCCTCTTCTGCAGACCACAGCACCCTGACAAGTAATAATTTGAGTTGTTGCTTACGGCATATGTTAATAGGAATTTCAACAGAGTACTAGTAGTAGTTCCTTGCAAATACTGTTTCAAGAAGGCCGAACAAGGAAGATTGATTGATGTTATTTGTGGTTCACTGAAGAAGAGAATGGAGGATGTTGTACTTTTTTAGATTCTTAAAGGCCACAGAGCTACTTTAAGTATTTTTGCCTGCCTGTCTTTACACAGGGCCTGCAAAAAGGCGTACTGGACATACAGTATTTATGTGGACTTTTGAATTTTTTTGGAGGGTCTTTTGGAAGTTTTTATTGAATACATAGAAAATGTAATGCTGTTACAGACGGACACGAAATGGCATTACGGCTCTCAAACAGAAGGAGTAAGGGAGCCTAAATTATTGAAGTATTTGCGTGAAACAACATTTGATAGGGGACATTACACAGCAGAGATACGGATGGCTGAACAACGAATCTTCAACAGTACACAGAAACTAAATGACTCTCAAAAGCAAAATAGAGTCAAGCAATAGAAAGCTTTGAATGTATTTAACATCAAGTGTAAAAGATGTACAGAATAACAAGTCACAGCTGAGGTCTGGAGAGTGCTGGTTTTGGTGATATTGGTGTGACACACACCTTTATGCAGATGATGTTGTTCTTTGTTTAATCTGTCTCTGATATCTAATGTGCACGGCAGTACACAGATTATTATACAAGGGATTATTTATTTATTTATTTATTTATTTTGTTTAGTCATGGGTGGTGAAATGAGAGCTTAGTATTGGTTGCGGTTGTGTCCATAAACAGCTTTGGAGGTGATCAGGGAACTAAAGGAGTCCTTGGGACAGATTTCTGTTTTGTGACCAATTAAAGATCTTCCAAAAGGAGTTGGAGGAAGTGTGTAGAAAGACGTCTGGCATACTCACACTGTTGTAACAATGACCCTGGCATGGAAGAATGATTTGATTTGGTGTGCCTGTAGACTCTTACACACATTGATGATAGCAAAATGTATAAACTTTTTAATGTGGAGACATTTCTGTTCCGTTAAAAAATCATAAATAGTATTGCAGTGATGAATTGAGCATACTGTCCTCGAGTACTATCAGTTGTACAGTTGGCAGTGTTTGTGATCATTTTTAGAGTGAAATGAAAGAGGAGGTCCTGTTTGTGTTTGTAGTACACAAGGATTGTTTGATCATTAAGAGCGGCAACCGTGTTTGGCTTGATTTCTCCAGACCGCCGGGCACATGGGAATACATTGATCTGGAGAGGGATTGCACATACACCAAGCTATCAGAAGGCAATGAGGCACAGCCAACAGCAATTTTCAGTAGAAATGTGTTAGAAATGCGATTGGTGTGGGTGGCTGGCTGTGTACGTGGGTGGGTGTTTGGTCATTTGGGGTTTTAGGGTGGTCGAGAAACCCTGCAAAAAATTTGTTGCTTTTCTGTAATCTTTCATTTTCCTCCAAATTTAGTGGTGTGTCTCGCTTTAATATTCACTGCTACCACCTCACACTATACTTGTACCCATGCGTGTATTCGTATAGATGTATGCTATGGTCATACAAACTTAAGTTAAATGAATTTTAAAATGTGAATTTGTGGGTAGTCTTTTATCTTTGAACTTGCACTCAAGAAAGCTTTTGACTTGCTGAGTTTTATAATGTGGCCTTAATACATTTTCTCCTCTTTTCATCTCCTCTTCTTTTCTTCCTCTCTCCTCTCTCAGGTACTGAAGGGCAGTAAAAAACTTTGTCTCTCAGTGCGTTCAGTCGGCCGGATTCCAGGTGGCTATGTCACCAACCACGTTTATACCTGGGTCGATCCTCAGGGTCGGAGTGTGTCCCCTCCTCCTGACCTGCCTGAGCATCGGAGTGCCACCTTAAGAAGAACTGACAGCCAGCGACGCAGCAACATGCAGCTACTGCAGGAGGGAGACGAAAAGAAGGTGAGACTTAACATGGGAAACAAAACACTGGAGTGCTGCAATAATGGAGTGTTTTATTGTCTGTTTTACACAAATCTGTGGTACCTTCAAGGGTAAAAGTAAAATATTTTAATTTTGAATGACATTCCCATTTGAATTGTGTATAATAAAGATCTTTTAAAGGCGGTCATGACATAACCCTTACGTCCATTCTGCACATTTAACAGCAAATAAAATGTTCTACCAACATATTTGCATGGATAATCTCTTAAACTTCAAAACCATGACAGTTGTTGCTAAAAATAAAATTATTCTTGTAATGTGTCTTGGCTAGAAATATGCTCCTTCTGGCACTGAATTACAGGTTAAAGTAAAAAAAAAAGTGGTGTAAATGAGTTTCTGTCACTGTAGAGAGCCAAGTTTCAACATCTGTGTCCTGCAGGCTTAAACTAAGAAGATAGTGAAGCAAAACCATATCATATTAGACGAATGTCTAATCTAAAAGTGTTTGATCCATAAATGATAAATTCTGTAACAAATAGGCTAAAAACCATATCCAGCTTAATCTACAGGCACCAGCAAAACTGTTGCTTCTGTAACAGACATCATGCTGTGAGCCGACCTTTAGACAGAGACAAGGATTATAACTCCTGTGTTTAAGTTCACTGTAGTTAAACAGTTTTTAATTCAATCTGCTAATAAAGATCAAGAAGTACTTTTTTCAGTTGCAGGAGGATGTTTGGTAATATACTGGATAACGTATTTTTATCTAAATATGAAAAGTAGGCAAAAGCATCACACAACTTTTGATGTCATGAACATGAATAAATGAATCAGCTTGGACATGACCTATAATAATTATAAACTATGCATGTAAACCAGTATAAACTAATATATTTGAGACAACAAATAAATCAAGTATTCACAGAATTATGCTTCAGTTATATTTTCAATGCACAGTTTTAGCACTTTTTATTTGGATGGACATCAGGTCATCAGCTGGTTCCGTTGTTTGTGGCTACTGTGACTTCTGGCAGTCCAGGAGAGTAAAAATAAATCATAATAGTAATACTCAATAATGGACAATATATGATGGACACTGTAATAGAAATTCAAAAACTAAAACAATAAAGGTAATTGGACCTTCAGTACCACAAAACTCCACCCTGTCACCGCCTCATGACCTGCAGGGAAGGAACTGTCAGAGCTGTTAAAAAGATTTATTACACTACAACTTTCAATTTTTCAGCAGCTGAAAGCCACACATTAATCTTAACTGCTTCGGTTCCATTAATACAGGCTGTACTGTACTTAGTGCTGCGCTGATAACGTTAAGAAAATATCAGTTCAGTGTTTTTTGGCTGTTTTCAGCTTCCCTGCTCTTCTAAAAGGAAATTAATATCCATTCCGGAAAGTTAGCCACTTTCAAAGATGTGTCATTTAGAATCAAAACGGGCACAGCTGCTTGTCCAAAAGTTTCAGGTATTGGCTCTGAGAGAAAATCTGCGTCATTTTAACATTTTCAATCCTCTTTCCATTGGAGTTGCCTCAAGCTCTGCAGTTTAGGAGTGATTAAAAAGCTCTGCTCTGCATAAAACTAGGACACAGTGCCTTTGATTCATAGCAGCAGAAGGTCAAAACTGCTGCTGCTATTACTTTAACTATATGTGATGTAGGTTGACATGTGGTGATCTGCTATGACAATGACCTAATGGCTCACCCCTTGTGGAGAATTGTCAGTGTGCTAAATGTGAGGGAATTTTCGACTCTAGCATGCCACATATGGAGTTACGCAGGGTCAAACATATGTATGTCACTGTAAGGATAGTGTTAACTCTTAGGTTGTGAGAGACATTGACTTCTGTCCTTGAGATATAGAATAGCTATATGTTTGTGTTTAGGAAAGCAAGCACCATTCTGATCATTACAGTAGTAAGCAAGGTCAGTGGATAGGGCTGTCTCACTCCCTAGACACAACAGATAGGTACATATCATGTTGATAAATCCTCCATCCTTGATCATGCTTCAATAAACCTTTCAGCATGATATCTTAGACCCCTGTTTACTTTCTCTCCACTGACTGAACTGACCATTAATGAAGATATTTCTCTACAAACACTAAATACAAACTGGTTTGTGAATTTTTAGGTTTGTAGGTGAGTTACTATTCAGTTTTATGATGAGGCACATTGAAAACATTTGTAAGTATTCAGTGAGTAACAGTCTGACAGGCTTGGAAACCATGTTCAAGGCTATCACAGTTGCCCACTGTCGCTATGGTTACAGTATTTCTCTTAGCTATCTTGACATTAGCAAGGTGGAGTAAGTTTAGCTCAGTTTAGCTGTTCTTACATGCAGTGCCGAGTTCACTCATTATAATATAAGAACGCGGCCTCAGATTTCATTGCTTACAAAACAGAGACACCAGACCGCTGGGACTCCTTTTAGAGAGAAAGAGCATATTGATTCAACGATAACAAGCTGATGCCAGAGAACACTATGAGCTCAAAGAACTGCTATGTGCTGCCAATAAAACAGGGATGAGTCTGGTGATTAAAACTATTCTCCATGTCCTGCATAAATGTCACACAGAACCTGAATGCTGCCATATTCCAACTGAACAGAGGTGGCTGGCTTACCTCCAATAAGCAGATAGTTATTAAAAAAGGAGAGATGCAGCACCATATGCACTGAATGAAAGTAAGAATTCTGTGCCAGATGCCAAACCTACACCAGCGGGAAAATAAGAGGGATGAAACTGATACTGTTCAATGGAGATATTTGCATATATGTCATCCTGTAGTCACCAGGGTGAAACTGATTCCCCTTTTCAATCTTGGCAGACAGCTACATTAGGATCAAACCAAGTAATCAAGGGCCTCATTGTGATGAAGGAAAATGTAGAATTTAAAGTTTGGCACAGCTAAGCCAACGCTGAAACTCTCCCAGTGGACCAGTATAGACTTTACTTTGATCCAAATGTATATATTTTGAAAATGCTTCAAAAAGTTCATAGAGGACGCAGAGAGTTTTTAATGTCATGCAGAAGTATTGTTCAGCGCTTCATTATAGGATGGGTATCCGGGCAGTTGAGAGACAGAAGGTCAAATCTAAACTTTAAGATGTTGGTCAGTGTGTAGCATTTAGTGGCATCTGTGAGGTTGCAGATTGCAACCAAATAGCTTGCGTCACTCTCCCCTTCTAAACGTACAAGGTCCTATTGAAAGCCAGTGTTTGCTTTGACTGTTCTGAGCTACTGTAGAAACATGACGGTTCAAAATAACACACTAGAGGAGCTCAAAGGAGGTCAAATAGGAGCTGCTTCCTCTGTAGATATAACAAGCTCATTCTAAGGTAACAAAACACAATGATTCTTATTTTTTATACTCTATTGAAATCATAGTTATGAATATTACATTCCATTTTCATTGACATATTTCACCAAAAGACCACCCTAATATTACACACTGGACCTTAGAGTTAAAATTCTGAAATAAATGTATTAAAAAGGTGGCTCAGGTGGCAGAGGAATCTTAAGCAAACATATGAAAATGAGCATGTAATGTTGGCTCTGGCCTTAGAAGATTATTGACTTTAGAAGATTATTGAATTAAGTGAGCTAAAGGCTAAAGGACCAAAGCTGCAGAATTAAGGGACCCCCTTGGTGAAATGACCCAAAGGCACAAAACAAAGACGAACAGATTGTCTGACAAAATCACTGCCAGTGGGATAGAATAAAGCAGTTTGATCAGACACATTTTTACATAGATTAAGGCGGCATCTAGGAGGTAATGTAACTGTGTATATATACAGCTACAGTTAAGTTATAGCTATAGCTGGTTTTGTAAGTGTGATATGACTAAAATGTAATTGAGTCAATATTAAAGGCTCTTTAAAGGCTAAAGATGAGTTTTAAGTCAGAATTCACACAACATTGTTCCAGCTAACAAATGATACCAGCAAGAAGTATACTTGCACAGATGTTTAGTTGCATGCTGATTATGCCTTGTGCAGTTTCTCTAGTCAGACTCACTCTCAGTGAGACGTGTCAGGTCCGCTGCGCTGTGAAATACGTCACATTTTACTTTGAAAACTTATCTCATTTGTACAGAATGCAGAGATGCAGGGAAGTAGGATTGGACGTTGTCATTAATCAGATCTAGTAGATGGATTATCAGCTAATTGCTTCTTCCTGATTATAGCTCAAGTGCACCAACTAAAACATATAATATATTTTAAAAAGCTACAAAAACACCATCACCTTTGGAAACGCAAGATCTGAACATTCATCCATAAGTTGTGTGTCTTCTAGAGAAGGATGTAAATGTAAATTTTATTCAAACCTGTTAAATATTGCAGTGTTTATTCTACTACCTTCAGCTGTCTGTTAAATATAAGTTGCTTTATTTATCGTAGCATCTTGGGAAATCGATTCAGTTCAGTCTTCACGTTATCAAGTTGCTGGGATGGTTTCAGTATTAACACAAATGTTGATTAATTCAGACAGTTTCATGCTCCTACATGAGGCAGACTTTTTGGCTTCAAGATAACTGAGTATACCCATATCCACATAATTTATGATAATGATAATAATAATAATCCAGTCCTATATCCAGGAAGTCTGACGTGACTACAGTACAAGAATAAATAACTTGGTAAACAGAATTTTTTACAAATGCATAAATTAGAATCCTCTTAGCACAGTCATGCATTTCCTGTAGGTATCATAGGCTCAGCAGCACAACATTTAATTGGATGCTATAGCAGAGATATTTTGTAGTCTACTCTCTCTGTAATATTTCCGGTTGATGGATTATTTGAATTCAAACACATTCATTTATTGTCCGCTCTATTTATCAGGGGGAGTGACACGAATGAGCCTTGTAAACAAACTGATTGACCAATTTAAATAGTCATTCCTCCAATCAAGGCAAATTCAGCCTCCTCATTAAAGGCTCTGAGTCACAGCTTCTAAATAGCTCCTGAAGCTCTTTATTTTCTGCCGGCAAATCCCAGCTCCGATCAAAGCTGTCATTTCTTTCATGCATTGTGTTTCATGTCTCCATTTCGGTTTGAAGAGTCCAACAGCTCGGGTGAATCTGGCAGCCTGTCAGGCTACACAATGGAGACATGCTGATATTTAAGAAGTGTCTGGTTCACACAGTTTTTTAGATATTTAACCCCCGCTTCTGCCTTCTTTGTCTGTTTGCCTGTTCGTCTTTAATAGGTCAACTTGGTTTTGGATGACGGCCGGTCTCTGGGTTTGATGATCCGGGGGGGAGCAGAATATGCTTTGGGTATTTACATCACCGGAGTGGACCAGGGCTCAGCAGCAGAGTGTGGAGGACTCAAGGTATCACTTCAATATTTCACTTACTGTCACACACACTGTACACACACTGTTTCACTTATATATTTTAAACAAGAATTTAGTTAGTTTAGTTTTGGTGACTAGATAGCAGTCCAATATTCATATATCCAAATTCTGTGACACTGTATGTGCTGGACAAAAGTTCAGAGCTGGTTATGGCTTATAACTTAAAGTTGATGACCATAAAGGAAACATATGGTTACCTTAGTGATTAGCACATGATTGAATGACTAATTTATGGAGGTAAATATTTTTTCCACAAGCAACTACATCCTATAGCAACATCTTAGCAACTACTTAGCAAGCAAGTCAAAAGCCTAGGAAACAACTGAGTCATGTATAGAACCCCTTTTGAACACCATCCAAGCCACCACCTCCTTAGCCACCATTCACTAATGCTCAAGTACTCTACTAGTACAATCTTAGCAACTAACTTACAGCCAAAAAGTTAAAGCCAAAAGAGTTAAAATAATTTTATCATTCGTGCTTAAAGAGCTTTATTTTTTGGCCTAAAGGTGCATTACCCTGCTGTTGGAGGCAAACACAGCCTGCCAGTTCTTAACCCAGGAACAGAGGTGACTGAAGAGCTAGTTCTGTATACGGGGGCTTTCACTCCAGACAGAGGAAATATGCAGCTTGTGTGTCACACCTCGTTTTACTGGCTTGCAGAAGTGGCCGGCTCTAAACACTTGGCACCTCCAAATGTTTTCTCTCTGGACATCTCTTTGACAAAACAATTATGAAAATAGTGATTTTCTATTGACCATTTAACTAATTAATTGATTAACTTTTCATTCGAACAAATTAATTGCAAATCATTAACACTAGATATGGACTTTCATGCTCATGTACACCTTAATTGTCTTCAGAAAATGTAACCTTTGTAGGTACAAGTCATTGTCAAGTTCATCATTCTTAGTTTTTATTTTAAGAAAGCATTGATTCCTGTGAGGGAAGACATTTCTTTTACCTGCTGTCCTTACAAGGATGTCAGAGCACAGGGTCAGGTCCAGAGCAGCTGGTGAGGATTTAATGACATACATTAAAGGTGCGGAACAGCCATCAGGGATCATGGTGTGTCAGCACTGGGCCTGTCTTTGATTAGACCTCTCGAACTTGTGGGACAGCCGGCCTCCTCTGTTGGATCAGATTTACTCTTTACATCTACTGGTCGTCATGTCGATATTGCAGGCATCAATGAACCAGCAGTGACATTACCTTTAAAAGTTTCTTTCAATGATTCTGACACAGAGACATGACAACACAGTAGGAGTTATTCCAATATGTCACTTTCTTTATTTTAAAATTGGAAGATTCTGACTACTTTGGGCTATTCTCTGTCAACTTCTTCTTCTTCTTCTTCTTCTTCTTCTTCTTCTTCTTCTTCTTCTTCACCATATGGGCTATCAAAAATAATTGCTTTAAGGTTTTTGAACAATTTGAAAATAACATATGGTATTTGAATATTTTATGCTGCAGCTCCCTTTTAAAAGCAGCCAATGTTGTAGTGAAACACTTAAAATGTTGTTACCATTTCATCATCTCCGAATAATGGTACTATTCCATGTGAGAGGAGGCAGTTGGCAATGGAGACATGAATTAATGAATGATAAGGAGACAAAAGAATCTGTTTCAGTGTCGCAAACATACAACATGGGGCACTGGAAGTCATTTAAATTTGTGGGTGTTGAGAGAAACTCTGTATAAGGTGCTGCAGCCTCCTCAGCACCTGTACTTCCATCTTAGCATCTGTGAATGCACTGAATATCTAGTTTGTTCATAGTTGTTTGAAAATGCAGGACAGATGTATCATACCAGATGCAAACTGTGTACACACTGATCTTTTCATTTTCGGGTAGATAAGTATCCATCCTTTGAGTGCACAGCTTTGGTTGGTTTGCTTACAGATGTGTGTTTGTCACAGTGACATGGCAACAGAAGGAGAGTGAGGATGGACGTCTCCTCCCCTGAGCCCTTCATCTCATGCCTGTTAGTGATCAGCCTGTCAACCAGCCAATTACACAGGCACCTATTAGAGGGCCCACACAGGCGCACACACTCAGCATAGCATCTTGATGTGAGTGTTGTTCGCAGCTAGAGAGGCTTTTTAATAAAAAGAGAGTAAAGAAAAGACAGGAGGTAGAAAAGGCTTTAATATCCTGTGATGTGACATGTGCTTTTCTGGGGTTTTTTTTATGTTCCCGGTTTCCCCCTCAAGTTCTTTTCTGTATTTTCATATGAACTGCTTAATTCTGCTTCTGGTGCTGTGCTGTGATGTGCATTTTAAAGAATGTGTTTTGGAGACTGTCAAGTTTTCAGAGCTCGATTTTTTTCATTTTGTCCCAGTTTTCCCCCCTTCTCTCTGTTTAGCTGCTCGGCAGCTTACTACTGAGCTTGAATTTCATCATTTAGATATACTGATACATGGATACATGGCAGTAGATCTTCCACTGCAAGCGAGCACATTTGTGTTGAGTTTAAGTTTCAGTGGAAGAAACAAAGTTCTAAAAAAAAGTACATTTCCCTGCCTGGTGCGATGCATTTTACTTTTTGTTGATTTCAAGTGACGCAACAGTAGACACCTGACTTTACCCGCAGGGCCAAATGCCAGGCTCTGTCTCAGCAGAGTGAGGGGGAGGTCGAGAAAGAGTAAGAGAAGGAGAGAGTGCACAGCCATAGGCAACCTCCCACAGTCAGGCAGAGACACAGTTTGCATTGTACACACAGTCACTCAGGTAGGCAGGAGATAGGCGAGACACACAGATCTCTAAAATAAATCTCAGGTCATGGTATTTAAAATACTGAGCTGAGCTAGCCATCAGGAACATATCATTAAAATGAAAATCGAGCATACCTGTAGAACATATTATTTCTCCAAGGAGATAATTATTATGTATAACCACCCCTACTGGCATCAGTAGCATAGTCACTGGTGCCACTTGTTAGTGCCAAAGGCAAGGTCATTAAAATATCTGCTCTGTAAAAAAAATGTCCTTCAGGATATTTAGAAAATCCACCAGGATTAATATTGAGTGTGTGAATGTAAGCAAGACCGACAGAAAATCTATCTAGCTACGACAGGTCCACTGAAAATGGCTGCTTTTGTAAACCTGCCGATGTCACACCAAGTCTATAATCCACAGCGCATTCTAACTTTTTACACCAGGGACTCTGTTGCTTGGGCACATTTGTTTTGGACACATGACATGAACAATTTTCTCACAATTTGCACACAAACTGAGATGGCTATCAGACTATTTAATTCCTCATTTGACATGGACATCTGGTGCACACGTGGCGAGTTGTTGTTGTTTTATTATTTTATCTTTTAATTAACTTTACTGATGCCTTAATGGAGGAATTATTTGAAATTCTTTCTTTCTTTCTGACACACAGTTTATACACATGTAAATGTGGAGAGATGGTGGATTGATGGGCAGCAATGTGGCAGTGCCCTGGGAGCATTTAGGGGTCTGGTACCTTGATCAAGGGCATCTGGGCTACCAATCCATGCCCCATACTTTGGTCTATGATGGGCTTAAACCAGCTAAGTCCCTACAGAATGAGATACTGCCCCCCTGCAGCCCCACTTCCTGTGAGTAACATATAGTTTGAAGTGAACAAATGCAGTTTGTCGATTGCAATGACGTTTTGGTCCTGAAATTAAGCTGCCAGGTTGCCTTATTGGAATCTAGAGAACAAAAAAACTGTTTACCCAGCTGTAACTTTTTTAAATCAAAACTCCATTTTTAGAAAATGTGTAAAACATTAAAGTTAACATTGATTTATTCATGCCCTGTTGTCAGTGTTTCTATATTTGTGCCAGCAAATGGCACCACTGTTAACATTTGGATGACGAGCCTCCTGCTGTCTCTAGAGACCAGGGTTCAACTCTCAGCAGGCAGGAAAGCTGCACTGCTCTCAGATGAAATGCATCATCTCTTAAAAGGACATCAGCTTGTGTGTAACAGGGTGATCCATAGTGTTTGATCATCTTAAACTGCCTGTACCACTTGTGCACAGAAGGATCCCTGTGTGGTCATGATGCCTGTTACAAGCTGTCTAACAACTTCCTTCACATTAGCCTAATGCTGCCAGAGCGTGGTTGTACCAGCAACCTTACCAGACAGAGTCATGTCTCAGAGGAATGAATAAGAGAATATATACTCCACTTTTCCGAAGGCAAGTCCTCCTCATCCTAATTAGGCCTTATTGAGACTTTTTGGCACTGTGAGTAATTACTTTCAGAATTGCCAACAGTTCAGATAATTGATTCAGACATTTATCAACCAAAATATATTCACTGGTTCCAATTTCTCAGATCTGAGAGGTTACTTCTTTTATCTTATGTCACCTGGAGCTACTGACAAATTGAAAAAAAAAATTAAAAAATAGATTTTCTCACACATTTTATTGACAATTAAAGGAAAAAAGAATTGTTTAATCAACAATAACAATCAGAAGCTGTAGCCTTACTGAAATCACTGAATCTGTGCAATCTGTACATTCTTCCAAATGTAATTTTATTTAGAAATATAATGAGACATCCTGAATTTTTTGTAACTGAGCTTGATGAGTGGGTGGACTGACTCTGCAGTCATCTATATGTGCATGAGAATGTAAGCTGCCATTAAACTTGTACACGATGATATTTGGATTTCAAAGCATGGCCTTTTACTTTAATCTAACATCTAACAGCCAGGTTTTTGGCATCTCCTGTACACCCCCTTAGCTTAGCTTTGTTCTTATTTGTTAAAGTGGTCTTGTTTGGAGTTTGATTGATGTAGTGATAATAGTTGAGTGTATTGGCATCATGGAGGAATTTGGTCATTTCTGAAAACCTGTGGGCAGTATTCAATAGCCAGTTCTATCCACACCCACTGAGAGGCCCAATGAAATGGAAATGGAAATGGAAATTCAACCTGGAAATTTATTTTCTCATATTTTTGTGTCTAAGTGATGAATGGGGACAACAATATTTGAAAGTGATTCAATATTGAACAACAGCAATGCAGCCACAAAATGCGCTGCAGTGCAATTCTTATGGGCAATTGCATGTGAATCATGTTACATGACACAAACCATGTTTAATCCATAAATTACATTTTGCTGTTTTTTTTATTGTCAATAGGGCAGGAAATAATTCATAAAATATGCAGTTAAATAACTGTACGGCTGCTGCTTTCTAGTACTTCTCTATTCTCTTCTGTTCCTATTGAGTTGAGAATCTGTGTGGTGCTTACTTTTTTTTTATAGACATGTATTTATTGAGTTTTAACAGTTTACAAAATTACATTTTAGTACATTAACAAAGCATCTAACAGTCAAACTATAAAGGAATCCACTCCCCCCACCCCCAAGGAAAAATAAATAGTTAAAGAAAAAATAAAACAAAAAAAAAAAAAAAAAAAAACAACAAAAAACTGAGTAACGACATTACATAATGATCATACATAGCATCACATGGTTAATGTATCGACAATTAGGGACATATCACCTTCAAGTTTCCAAAGTTTCCTCAACTTCACAGTTCTCCAAGAATGCAAGAAAGGGATTCCAGATCTCTTTGAATTTGGCTGATTTCTTTTTCATTGTATAAGTTCACTTTTCAAGGACAAGACATGCTGATAGTTCTTTCAGCGATTAACAGAAGGGCTCTTGACATCTTTCCAACAAAGAGAAATCAAGCGTCTAGCCTGCACTAAACATAAGTCAGTCAGTTTCCTCTCTTTGCTGTTTAAGATACAATCCTTTGGATACAAATTAAGAATACGAAGTATAGGACAGTTGGGTACCGGATTCAAGGTCATCTGAGAAATGCATTCTATAACTCTATTCCAGAACTTTCGTATCTCAGGACAGTCCCACAGGCAGTGAAATAAGGTGCCCTTTTCGACACTGCATTTAACACAGCTGTCAGGAATATTTGGATTCATCTTATTCAGTTTATCTGGAGTAACATAAGTTCTGTGGTGCTTACTTGAAGGGGGATTGACCTTCACTTTTCACTTTTAGTCTTTTAAATTAAATGATGGAAAATATGTTTTCAAAAATGCTATTACAACTAATTTAGATTGATATCAGTGAGTGGGTTATATAAGTTGTAGAATATATCTGACATAGTGAGTCCCATTTTGAATTCCCACTGTGCTACAGTCTACAAGGTACTAAGCTACTGCAAGAACGGAAATAGGCACAGATAGACAGAGAAGCTTTTTTCCCTGTCTTGTCATGTACGTTTTTTTCAGTCACTGGCATTGGCAGGTGTGCCAGTATGGAACAGAGAAGGATGCACATCTAAAGCTGAACCTAAACTTGCATTTAGTCTGTTGTTTGTAGTTAACTGAATAATTTATTATCTTGGATTTGAACCAGATTTTCTGATCTTTCAGAAAAACAAAGGTAGGGGAGTAAAAAATATAGAGTTTTTATGTTTCTGTGAAAATAACAGCAAAAAGTATGGTGTGTTTGTGACTGTTGACAGCTTACTTTAGGTTACTTACTGTGCCACATATATCTTCGTCAGAGATATGATAGAATATCAAAGTAATTTTATACAGGGCTTAAAATGATAAACTGTGAACTGGCGATTATTCATAATTCACTGGGCATACTTTTCTATACAGTGTTTATAAACAACATTACTCTGTGCACTGGGGAAATGTGTTATCTTGTTTTGAATGTTTCCTCTCATCCTGTTATGTTTGAGTTTATCTTACTGTTTTCTTTATGGCCCATCCTCCAGCTGAACATATTTTTAGACTATTTGTGGCTCGTCTTTTAGTTTTAACAACAAGCTCTCAAAAAACTTTTATATTTGGAATAAATCTTTATTTTTATATTAAAAGATATGAGATTGTTGAGTAACCCAAGACAGTATTCGGTGAACGAGAACTTTGATATTATAATTACCAAAGAATCTATAAATGTGATTAATTCAGCTTTAGTATAAACCATTTTTTCCTAAGTTTTTTTCAATCACAAAAAGAGCCGAGCAGCTGACTTTAAATGCCTGTTATGTGATAAGTCAGAGGGATCCATTGTGCATTCCAAATAGTGTCACAAACATCCTCAGGGCACTCATACAAACTAAAGACGTCTCTGATTGTCAGCACTCAGCAGGAGAAGAGGTTTTCTCATCACTGTCCACGACGCCGGTGCTTACACTCGGCTCCTTACCCTGCAGCACACTGTCTTCACTGTCTATGTCTATACGCTAGGTTTTCATCTGGCCTGTGTGACCATGATGGATGGCTTATATCACTTCCAGGGTTCTATAATCATCACACCACCAAAATGTCACTTCCTCGCCCTTCAGTCTTAGAGAAAATGAAACCTCGGTTGTGTAAATGTTACTACATGGCTTTGCTCTCCTGCCACCTCCTCTTTTGATGGTCGTAAAAACCTGTGTTGTTACATTTTTGACAGGTGTTTAGCATTAATGTGGCTTTGCAGCCAAAAGCAACTTTGATTTCAAAACAAATTGAGAAAATGGGTCCACATGCAAATGTGTGTGTAAAAGCATTTGAATATACTGTATGTGTGTAAGTTTGGACTTTGTCTCATTACTAAACTCCCCCATATTGCATCTCAGCCCACTCACTGCAATCTAAAGGAGGAGAAAGGTCAGCCCTGCCCAGTGCCCTTCTGTTGACATCTGCCTGATTTGGTTTAATAGCCGAGAAAAAAAGGTCATGCCTACTGTGATGTCAACACATGAAGGTAACCAGAGAGAACACTGGATACTCTTTAAATTCTTTAAGACATATTTAACAACTTCTGTTTCCTTTTGTGGTACGTTCATCAAGCATATAGTAAACTCATAAATAAGGAGATTTAGCTTAAATCAGCAAGTTAGAATAAATGTGTTCAGCCTCTTTTTTTTAATTCATTCCAAACACATGCACATAAACTATGTATACACACAGGCCATATCTAAGTGAATAAAGAGAGTGCCAAACACGTAGATGGATTAAAGCCAGATATTTTCAATTTGCACAGAGGTGATTTTCCATCCTCTCCGATGATAGAGCAATCCTGCTGAAAGAGCACAAAACAAATCAGTACTTGGAAGGCAACAAGGTTCAGGTGTGTGTGCGTTTCTCTCTAACTGTAATACATAGCTTAAATTATTTTGTTTTAGTCTTCTAGACAAGGAAGACGCATTATTGCAACAAAATGAATTTTAACTGCTGACTGTGTAAAAATTCAGCTCTTGTGTGACCAATGATTCTACTGATTGTCTGAACTTTTGGCACAGTGCTCAGTACAGGATACTGAAGTGAAATTGAAATCTCATGCCATTTTCTTGCCACAATCAGAAAAAAATAATGCTTGGAGCTCCTCAGGGATTGATTTTAGGTCCCATCTTTTTTCGATTCAATTATCTCTTTTGGCCATATTATGCATACATTGAGTGTATCCTGCACTTCACTGACAATATACCTACCCCAAATGATTCAACCTAGCCATTGTTGATGAATCCTTAATGATATGGGTTTGTTGTAGAAATTTAAAAAAAAAACTGAATCAGGGCAAACTTGGTCTAATACTACCTGGGGATTTAAAACTTTGGACTCTTTCAGCTAATGAAAAGATGTCAGAGACTAAAGAATCCCATTTGATCATATGTGATGCTGACCAGCCTTTGATGTTAAAAAGAGTTGTTCACTTTCTTTTTTTACTCTGTCAAAAAGTATTTTCAAACTCACCCAGCATGTTAAGCCACTGAAAGGGGCAGGAGAGAATTCAGTTTGATTCACTTTACTTCCAGTTCATAGAAAAAGATAAAAGGGTATAAAATAGAATAAAATAAATAGCAGCTTCTGGGCTGTCCTGGTGGCTCTGCCGTTATAGGTTTGAAATTCACCTGGATCCTTTTGTTGCTTTGTTATATTTCTTCCCACCTGTCTCTTTTCACTGTGAGCAATCTGATAAAGCAGAAATGCCATAAAAGTATAATATTCAAAGGCGCATGTCTTCAGAAATGGTATGGTAAGTGACTGGGACATGACACTTTCATAGATTGTTTCTCATAAATCTTGAACTGGTTCCCACCAAAGGTGGTTGGTTATACAATGTAAAATTACAGGATATAAAATAAAAAGTAAAAGTTATAGCAGTATGATGTTGAACAACTGGGAAACATCAAATACAACTCAACTAGGTAATATATTTTCCAACCTCTTAAAATTAAGCTACTTTTTTCCTTCAGCTATCTGGAAAGGCATTCACACTTTGTGCTCCTTTCATCTTGACACTTAACAACTGCTCTTATGACTAACAGACTGAAAAGTGTCCTTGAGGCCTCTAAACTTTAAACTTGCAATATATATATATATATTTTTTTTTGGCGAGTTGGAAGATTTGGAAACAAGCTTTTAGTTGATGGTGAACTTGTTAACAAACATTACATACATTTACATTTGCACATACAGCAGCAATGGAGCAACATTGTCATACATTTGGAGTTGTTTCTGACAGTCCAAGTCCAAAATTCACACTCTTTTAGTTTTTGGTCGCTGTCAACTCCTAAGGGAAACATCTGGCTGCTAAATGCTCGCTGTGTTTACACTATTTTACAAGCTAGTCACTAACTTTATCTGTCCGGTGTTTGGTGATGAGCAAGTAGTGTATTGTGGGTTTTTAGAGATTTTTTTTTTTTAATGAAAACAGCATCCTACCACAATTAAAAACTAAAAGCTGAGCTGAAACTGTAAGGTTTTGTATAACCGAGAGAAGCTGCAGATTCAGATTCAGCTCAGATTCAGACAGTTTTAACATCTTTGTTTGATACATCATATGTATCATTAAAATATCAATTATTGTTGGTTTAATAAATAAAATTTGATATTAGACAAAAGCAACAAAAGATTGAAGATTTTAGTTTTCAATTAACTATTTATCTTTCAAGTTGTGACTTCTCAAATCCCTAATTAAGGATTATTTCACAAACATGTAAAATGTATTAATTACAGCAATTATAAACAGTAGATTAATGACTAAGAGTTGGTAGAAGTCTTACTGAATGCAATTTAGGTTGAATGTAAGTCAACAACTGAAATAGAAACCTGTGCTGCGTTTTTGTTCATCTCATCACATTTACCGCAGCAGCTCCTTGTTTTGTGCATGTGCACTTCATTCTTTGACAAAAGGAGGTGAAAGCTGACGTACAAACAGCGGCAAAGCACTGCAGTGTAGATCAGACTTTCAGGTTTTGAACAAATGTGGATCATCTCTTCCAGCACAGAAAAAAGGAAGGTGGTTTCTCAGAACTACACTTGTGTGAAACATGAGCGTGAACATAAATATTTGTGACATTTTGTTGAACTCCAACTCTATATTAGTGTTTTAATATCATTTCTGACATCTGCAATACAAATTTATCACAGTGTTTGGTTACCACATGGCAGGTGGTTTATTTAACTAGATATTAAAATAGTTAACTAGGTTTAAAATGCAGCGATATCTGGATTAATGACCTTCACAGATCAACCACCTCTTTGCTTTGTTTACTGTCATTGCAGGATAATGATAAAGCACGCTGTACAACAGAAATTCTCTGTAATGGTGAAGCTGATAAAGGGATTACAAACATAATTTGTTTTTACAGTTAATGAGTAGAAGAGCAAATGAAGAAAGAAAAATATGTGAACAGTATTACAGAGCAGAGGAAAAAACATTAAAACAGGATTTGTCTAAAATTACATGTCAAATAGCTGCTGATAAGAACAACTTAGACTAATGTAATGTTGCCAGAGTCAAGGAGGGAAAGAGATTTATTGTCCCTTGAGGGGAACTTTTCTTAACTCGGTGCTACTGCTGTTGAAGGAAATATCAAAACAGGATTTAGCAGACCTAGACTGAAATATTAAAATCCAGGAGAACAAACAGCAGCATCAGTACAGACAGAGACACAGTGCAATGCTAACATTTTATGCTTTTATGTCATGAATTACTTTTTATGTCAATAAATTAAGGCTTAAAATAAGTACAGCTAAAAGAACAAATACAGTTTATTATCAACAGAGTTAAATCCATGGTCAATCCTTTTTATTCATTTGCTATACACTTGAGTCATCCTAGTGAAAGAAATAATACCATTGCTTCTGACATACGTACTGTATATGTACAGTAACCAAGCAGACACAATGCAGGTTCTTTTAATCATGCATCTGGGTCAAGTACACATGCTAAACAAAAGAAGAGACACGCACATAAAAAAGAACATATGCAAATACAATTCAGAGAATCATTTGTATATAAATACAATACAAAATTGTGTACTTGTTGTGAATGATGTATAATAATCACCCAGGAATATAAAGTAAAGCACATAATAACATCCATGCTACATAAAATATCATAGATAAATAAATACATGGCAGTAATATTACCTGGCAGTGTGCCAGACAATAAATAATGCTAATTTAATCCCTGGTAAAGAGAACAACAGACACTGCTGAGCACCAGACACAAGTGTTTGTGCACCGGCCTCCTCCAAGGACAGGCATTAGCAATGAGCTGACATTAGCTAAAAATAATTTAAAGCAACGCAACAGGCAATTGCTTGCACAAACACAAGGGTGTTTGTATGCGTCCTTGAAAAAGAAACAACTGCCATGATGCATATGCTAAATATCATTGCTTCAGTAATATGTCAAAGCTGCAGGTACACATTGTACAGTAGAAGCTGTGCGCCCATGTGTCTGTTGTGTGAAGTGGAAATGGGCTCCGCATTAGACTATTTCTGGCTGCGCAGCTGGAAAGCACTTTAAAGTAAAGCAAGCCATTTAATTCTACTTATTATAGATATGTGACTGTCTGCCCACACCAGTAGGAAAACCCCGCTGTGCTGGAGGAAAAGAAAAGGCAGTACGTTGTTTCCCGCTTTAATAAACATGAGATTCAAATACGAGTGCACCAACTGTGGACCATACAGACAACAGAAAAGTGTGATTGCTACCCAGAGGCCCATTGATCAAAGTCTGGCCCGTTGACAGGCACCTGGGCTTCCTCATTTTCCCAAATCGCCAGGGACCATTGAGTAGTAAATAACAACTGCTGTTCTTCACAGAAAAAACATGTCAGTTTGCCCACTTTCTTTTTTTAGTGTTTAAAGCTTTTTATTTTTATTTTTGCTTTGTTCTGAAGTGTTTGCACTGAGCAACACAACACAAATACATATTTAACACAGCAACGCAGCTTCATAGTGATTAAGTATAGTTTTCAAACTTAACAAATAAAAAAGAAAAAAACTGAAAGAAAAATAATTAAAAAGGAGAAGTAAGGAAAAATAAGTAGTTGCCCTGTCAGAAAATGAAGCTACACTTGAGTGTCTTCATGGTTAATCCACTTGGTAGTCAAACAGTATTGCTGAACTAATTTCATATTTTTGTTCCGTGCACTTGGTTTAAATGTTAGCACCACACGCGTTTAAACGGCTCAACACAGCGCTAACTTAAAATTGTTAGTGTAAAATGTTGCTTAGCTCACTGTTAAACGTGCCCCTCATCTGTCAGGCTCACCCACTCTTCTCCACAATGAATAAATAATTGCTGTCCTTCAAACATGACCTCCTAAAAATTATGTAAATGTATACGACTAATTTACACTGACACACGGGAAATATAATTACTGTCTGGATTAGGATCAGTGGCAAAGTTTTGTTTCAGTTCAGGAACTTTCTTATTTTCATGGAGAAGTCATAAGTAGGCGGGGTGGGGCACTTATAATCGACCTATAATGACACTGTTAGCTGCCAGAAGCAGATAGAGGGAACATTCAGTATTAAAGTTTTATTGTTATGTAGATAAAATGCATAATCTGGGAGTTTTCTACACAACTTTGTTCCTTTTATATTCTCTCAGCCACACACTCACACACACCTGCCCTGAATGGTATGAATACACACTCACTGTTCTGTCACATTTAGAGCCAAGCTAAGGAAGCAAGCAGGAATACAGCCCATCTGTTACTCTGTGATGTGGCTCCTGCAGAGTTCTCTCCACATTATCGGTCGCCCCACTGAGCCAAATACTAGTAATTGTATTATATCTGCTGGCACAGACTACAAAGTCATAGCAACTGCTTGTCATGCAAATGGAACAGAAGCAAATGGGAAAAGCTCTGTGGATTGTGAGAAGGTGCATTTCATAAATGTAAACTACACAATTTCTGTGGAAGTGACTGCCGCTAACGGTGCTCTGGTGGTCATGTTTGACAATTGAACAGTAACACACACACACATCTCACATGGCAATATCCAATAACACAGATGGAATAACTGCTTACCCGATTCCATTTTTCTTCTCTGTGGTCTATTTGGTATTTTTTGGACAGTGCACTATAGTAACACGTATGTTTGTATGTTTGTTGTATGTATCTTCAAGAAATCAAAATATGCACATAAGTATCTTTTTTCGTTTAGAACACAAACTTGCCATTTTGTTTGCATGTAAATTTGTCTTAAAACAAGTGAATTATTCTCATGAAAAAACGCTAAAACCTCTTCTTCCAGATGGTCAAAAACACCTGTGGTCATAGTCCAGGCAACCCGGCTAACAAACAAAGCTAACAGCAGCTATAGTCCGCAGTAGTTTCAAATCTCAGAGTTGAGGTGGAGCAGCCGGAAGACAGACGCCGACGAATCAAACAGAAGATTAGAGAACATTTTGCCCATAAAATATGATCCAGTTTCACCAAAATCAAAGTCAAATAGTTGGTCGTGCACTTCTCGCAGGTCATCATATCTGCACAAAGTTACATAGTGCAAAAACAGATAAACAGGGCACAGAGTAGGAATGACACTATTCACCTCATTACAATTCAGTGTAGCATCAAAATGATTTAAAATCTGTGATTTCATGGTAGAAAAGTTACACAGTGCTGTTTTAGTGATAAAAGAAAGTTTGAAGTTACTATCAAAGCAAGTGTTTCACAGAAGAAAGTCAGTTTTATTATTGCATAAAATACAGAACTCCTATACTTTGTTATGCAAGTACATATGTGAAAAATGGAAATGGAGTTCATCTGTACTTTCATTTTCATATAGGAAAAACTATTAATACAATAAGAAAAAGACAGGATAAGTGAAAAGAAGTAAAAAATAAAACGTGTTTAATTGCAAATCAGCTTGTATCCAGTACTTTAAACTATTAAACTATAAAACTATTAAAGTGATATTGGCTTGATCTAAGTATTGATATTGTTGTGTTTACTATATTTATTTCCTTATTTTAACCTGTTTACAATAATAAAGCTCCTAAATTATTTATAATTACCTGAAGTGTTTCTCTGTAAGAATAAATATGTGTGACTAATTAAGCAACAATCAAAGTTAAAGTTTGAAAAAGAATCCCCACTCGTAGTTATAAATTCATAAATGTTCACAAAACGCTTTGCATTTGATAACAAAAAAAAATAACTAAAAAACAATAACAAACATCTGAGTTTGATTCCAATTGTGATATTGTTCAATTCTAAATGGTTTGTGGATTAATGTTACACCACCTGTTTCATACAGAGCTCTGTCCACTTCCAACCACTTAATAAAAAACTGAGAAATCTCCAAATAATCAGACAGAAATGAGTGCATTCATGTGGCACTCCATCACTCATAGTGAGGAGCTGCTTAAGAAAATTGATTTTCCGGGCCTAAATTAACCTCAACAGATGTTTCCAGAAAGCTCATATTTCTTACCGAATGAGATTAAACTGATGGTTATAATTGACCCACATTTGAGGTGGAAGTCGCTGTCACCCTACTGTGTTGTTCTGCGCGGAGAGAAACCTTGAAATGTTCTCAGCACAATCCTTTGTCATGCGGAGCAATAACTGACTGAACGGAGCTTTCAGGAGCACCGAACTCACAGTTCAACAGATCATGAAAGACCTTTATCCTGCAGTCGTGCCTTTCGTTAAAACTACTTTAAGCCTAGAACTAAATGGTTAATAGGGATGATAGAGGTGATGTAGGCTGGCTGCTGGGTTTACTGGAACAAACCTGCGAACAAAACTCGCAGGTACACCGGTAAAAGATGGTTTCAGGAAGCCTCACGCCCTGACAGAAAGCAGCTTTCATAACTCGTGTAATTTATTCTGTATAATAGACTCTTACTTTTTTTCATTTCTAAATAAACTGTCACACTGTTGTTGTGTCCTTTTGATTCTGTTCAGTGCCTATTGTAGCTTTTTAAGCAGACAAACTAAAATTATCTGTGTGAAAAATCACCTCCTTCGATAATCTTGGGAAGATTTGGCGGTTTCAGAAACTGGTGATAAGGAAACAACCCACAGAAATTAAAATGTGTTCTGAATCCCTATGATCCAGGAAATGAATTCCTTCAGATGTTTAAAAGGATTACTAGTCAAAGAAGGTGATCGGCATACTTGTCTGTGATCTTATTAGGTGAGGTATAAACTGCTGAAAGTCTCATTAAAGTTGGTTGAAGGTGTTAGTCATACTTAGAGAATGCAAATTTAGCTAAAATCCAGATTTTATTCACAGCCATAAACTTTTCTGAACAAGTTGTGAGATGAGCCTGAGTTGTCAGAACTGAAGACCAAGACCTCCTCACTCACTGCTCTTTTTTCATGTCAAACAACTGTTTCCAGGCCTGTCTCCTCTCTGAACTGGGGAGAAAAGGTATTTCTCTAAGGCTTTGTGCTCATTTCAGGAAACTTTTGGGAGAGCAGTCTGACAGGTCTCCTGAGCAATGCAAAGAGAAAAGAACTACAAGCGTGTGTAGCTGGGTGTCTGCAAGAAAATATCATAATTATTAGAATAACTGAAAAAAATCTAGTATTGTTTGCATTATTTTATGTAACTTTTCTACCATAAAATAACAGATTATAAACCATCTATATGTTACAATGGTGCCTCTGTCATTCCCACGCTGCACCGTGTACACCTGTTCTTCCTCTATGTGACTGTGTGCTCTGGGTACAGGTATTTTTGGTGAAACTGGGTCATAATTTATGGAAAAATGTTTTCTGTTGCTTTAAATGCAAATGAAATTTGGGGGTGTTTATGCGTTGACCTTCCTCTGAGACATTCAAAATCAATTTTCTAATTTTGTTTTATTAACTATGACATTGGTAATGGCATTGGTCTTACTTACATTACTTTTTCCAGGCAAATTGAAACAAAATTAAGAAAGTAAGAAAATATATGTCTGTGCTCTTAATAAGACTCTACAGTCTGCAGCTCTGTGAAGTAGTACTTGGGCACAGTGGGGATCACCAACATTAATATGATTAATTCTCTGGGGACCATGAATGTCTGTACAAGATTTCATGGCAATCCATCCAATTGTTATTGAGATAATATAGTCTGGAAAGTGGTCAACCAACTGACTGACAGACCATCCCTAGAACCATGCCGTTAGCAAGTCCCAAAATACACTTCCTCAGGGTGTCTAAACACAGTGAATACCAGTAAGTACCACACCAATAAGTATCCCTATTGCAGACACCTGAATTTATTGTAATAGTATACACCAGAAATCACAGCTTTGGGGACTAGGAGCTGTTCTGACAAAGAAAACATCAGTAAATATCTGAATCACTCCCTGAAAAGAATCTAGAGCACCGTAACATGAAGATATGCAGTGACTCATAACGTGCCTTGACTACTGGTTACTGAGGGCATATCTGGGAAAATAAATCATTCAGCATTAAGGTTAATTCACCAGACCTAACAGGTAGACACTTTGATAATGTATTAATCGTCATTCATCCAGCAAAATTCTGCTTCCAGTTTTACAAATGAGGTTTGTGGGGGTTGTCTGTGTTTCTGTGTTGTATCATTGTAAACTGAATATCTTTAGGACTCAGGCAGAACACTTTATTGACTTAACAAGGAATTGATCATTCAGAAACCAATCATTTGATCAATAATGAAATAATTGTCAGCTGCAGCAAACCTTTCTACGCCTGGTTATCAGTGGTCGCCAGTCCAGCGCTTAGGAGCAGTTGTTATCGAAAATCTTTGAGTACCTGTCCTGCTTAAAAACCTCTGAAAGAAGACTCTGACTTGTTTTCGCGACGAGCCATCTTCCTGTCAGCATGAATTCTTTGTTAAAACTGGATGTCAAGCATCAGAAAGAGTTCCTGCTGGTCTGACACACATGGTCTGACTCTCTTCACACTGATCTGCGCTTTGGGCCACTATGATGCAGTTTAACAAATCAGTATGTGGTGGAGGGATTATTTGATGCAGTCTGGATGTGTGTTGGGTCATTAGTATGCTCAGGCAGGATCAGTCAGTCAGGCTTATACATTCAGATTTCACTCAGCTTGTGTCGCTGCACTGCACTTCACTGCTGTCAGAGTTGCATCATTAAGACGTTCTTCCTGCTTCTCGGATCAAGCTGTTTCAATTGAGGAGCAGTGGTGCAGAGTTTTAGGCAATTATCAACATATAACACACAGTTTCATTTTCCTGTGGGTACTAAAACAGTGGAGGAACTAGTATTCAACACATCAACATTTTTCAAAATATTTCAAATGCAGCTGACACAGGAAAAAAGGATTGAACACAGTAAGAAAAGGCACTAAACTAGCAGATTCCATATTGATTAGTTCTCCAAACTGCGCTAATTAGAATCAGCTGGGTTAGTGTGTGTTGGTAGGTTAGTACTTCATTTGTTACATAGTAATGGCAATGGTTATTGATGGATTTCTCAACTCCTAATGGTGCCTATAAGCACTCCAAATGGTGCTTATAATCATTTGGGGCCATTATCGACAAGCGGAAGGAACATCAATCCGTCATCAATCGACCATGCACACAAGCTCCTCGCAGGATTTTCAACCAGGCATTTGAAAGTTAGTCAAAAGAGTAGTCCAAGAGCCAAGGTCCTCTCAAAGAACTCCAGAAAGACCTGGAAACAGCAGGTACAGTCATCACAGAACAGCAATAGGCAATGCACTCCATGCACGATCACCCCTAAGAGACTCCATTATTGGAAAAGGAGACACTCGATGTTTGCTACACAACATTCGGAGAGGCCAGTAGATTAGTGAGCGAATGTAACATGGTCACTTTTTTGTTGAAGCAAGCAGAGTAAATGTATACAAAGTGTGCTCATTGCTCAGTGGGCATTGTTCTAGTTTGGGTTTTTTTGGTCAAAATACAATCAAAATATAGGCTCTGATCTGAAATTACAAGGGGATAGGTGTTATATAAATGTATTATAGCTGCATTTCCTGACACTACTTACTGTATGGAGACTTAAACTTTAAAAAGGTCAAAGCAGACGCGTGTGGCTGGTTCAATTCATTTATTCCTACATATCATAAGTGATAAGTAATTCATAAAAGAATAAGATGTTATTGAAAGTAGCAACCTCAGAGGACTACAATTGGTTACAATTATCTGCTCTTTAGAGTGTGTTTGTCAGTTTGATAAATGCGTTGACCTTTATAATAAAGCATCATAGCCAGAAGATCGTGGCCATGAATCAGTCCAGAAGAAAACAGTCAATATCAGCTGGGATTACTAGACTCTGCTGTATGAGGATGGACTGAATCTATGTCCTGTGAACTTAGTCTGCATTACTCAAATGTGACGTAACACAAAATGAAGCGGGATCAGTGGTCAGGTGTTACTGAAACAGCTGATGGCTGAGGGTAATCTCTGATGGTGGATGACTGGAGTGGGAAGCAGAAGACAAAGGAGAAGTAATATAGTTAGGGAACAGAGTTTGTTGAAAGGAAAGGAGTGTCAAGATATAGCTGGGGAGGACAAGAGAGGACAGAAGGGGTAGAAGGGGAGTAAATAGGCTGGAGGTTAGACGTTAAACAGGAGGAAGGGAATCATTCATAATGAAAGGTAGGATGCTAAAATAATTTTAATGGGCAATATTAAGGTGGTTAAGTAAGCCAAGTGGTCTAATTAAAGTTTAATCATTTCTAGTGAAGGTCTCAAACTGAAGATAAATGCGTTGTCTGGACTTTGGCATACTCCATGTGTCCACCGCCTTTTCATTTTGGAAGAAGCCACATTTCATGTACACACTCTAATCTATTACAAGTTCTGCCCATTTAAGAAGACAAAGGAATAAGCAGTTGGATGGAGTCGATATCTAATCTCTCTGCTGTTCTTCTGCCAAGGGACAGAAGCAATGGAAGAGATATCAGGAGAGCTGAAGTATGAGAGGTGGAGAGGAGAGACAGGCGGCCCACGCAGTCTTTCTCACTTTTTTTTTTTTTCGAGAAAAAAAAAACGTGCCTCGGAGAATTGAGCAGGTCTAAATGCAGGTGTGATTGAGATATAATCACTAGATCCACATTCAGAGCTGGTTAGGTCACCACATATTTAGTATTCTGTGAACATCCCTGACTGTCATGAGAAAGCATAGTCACCTCTGTAATAAGCTCCCAAACACCGTTTACTTGAGGTCATCCAGCAAGCACTGATTTGCAGTTCAAGAGACACCTAGATGTCTTGTGTTTTGTTTGTTTTTGACATCTAGGTTGCACATGACTATTCTTAAAAATAGCATTGAATGAAGGGACCTGCCTCATGTTATTTATAATATAGTCATTAAAATGCTCTTGAAAGCAGTGTTATATGTAACTAGAGGTCTAAATAACGTTAAATTTTCAACTAAATGTAGCTCAGTTTTAACAAAGACATCTTTTGACATGCAAATCACCATCAGTCTTTACTGGACAGGTACCATTTTCTCTTTCTTCTCATTTTGAGCCTTTTCATGTAGTTTTTTCTTTTATGCAAATACCCACTGCAGTGCTCTTTTCTAGCTGTACTGTATCAGCAGGCACAGTCTTTTTGGTCTTTATCAGTGGTCGTAGTTCATCCCTGGGACCGGTTCCACAGACATAGATTCTGGCTTTAATCTAACAGAGGTTGGACCACAAAGCACAAGTTCACTGTGTTATTTGAAAAAAATTGCTGAGTAAAACCAAGAGAAGGTCTTTTTACATCAGTCAACATCAGTGTGGGTTTTACTCAGCTAGAACTCCAGATAGACAACACATGTCAGGTAAAGTGTTGCCTTTAAGGTTATAAATTCTTAACTTAAAGATCTCTTCAAACTTAAAACATGGTTTCAACAAAAGTTGCAAGAAATACTTTAACTTTCTGTTCACCTTTTTCCCCTTACAACTAGCTTTTTGTTAACAACGTAAAACAAACTACAAATTGAGCAATGTATGACCTACATTTGAATTGGATGAATCTTCCTGTGCTGCAAGAATATCCTTGTATATTTTCACTGATAAGAGGTTGAAAACCACACTGGGATAATCATTTTAAAGGAAATTAGACAATAAGTTTATCAGGAGATCTTTAATATACTGTAGTGTAATATAAAGCTAATTTTGCACAGTTGTATAACAGATAAATGTAAAGAAGGTCAGAAAGCAAAAGCTGTTAACATTCAAGAATAATTTTTGACATTTAAGTATAAGCTCCAGTCCGTCTTCTAGCAGTATGGAAGTCTGACCAACAAGACTCATGCACACACGCAGCTGAGAAAGAGCTGCATAAAGGGAAGCCTTAAAGTGAAAGAAGCACCAAAGGACCAGATAATACCGCTTCACTGTTCTTAGTGTAGCTTTAGGGATGAGTGGTCTGGAGCTGCCACTTTATCCCTCTATCTCCTCTCTGTGTGTCCGCCACCATTGAGCCCTGAGCTGTCTGACCCAGACTGTTCATCACAGAGATCTGATAGTGTCCGAAGAATCTTTGAAAATTGTCCTGATCAAACGGCTCGAGTGGGACAATTCAAACGGGGTCGTAATAGTCTGTCTGAGCGTCTCTTCTGTCTTCAATCACTGCTCTGCAGCTGAGTTTGAAACATATCAGGATCTCGGCCCTGGCACTGTCCGAGACACAAAGGGTTTAATCAAATGCTGATGTAGATGCATAAACACATCTTCTCATATGTTTCTGTATTTCAAAACTTTAAACTACCTCATATATCCATGCTAGTGGTGGAGTCGCTTTCTATACTTGGTCAGTCAGCTTTTGGGCAACTTTTATACTTATAAGTATAGTAGACTTTGTACACTTTTTTCTTGAAAACAAAATCAATGTGCTGTATTTTACTGCTTGTTTCGCACAATGTTTTAATTTTCTGAAGTAAAAAATCAACAGCAAAAGCTTAGTCGTGACACATGACACAATTTTCAACTGCAGTTACAGCCAGTCCTGCCTTTAATACCAATTCTGTTAACTGTTGCTGCTAAAGAGAGTAACATGATGAAAGTTATGGATTTCTACCTCCACACACAAAAAAAAAACAAAAAAACCCAACAAAACTGTTGATTCAGTTGGTCATTTGTAAAAAAGAAACAAAGAACTTGCAGCGATATGTTGCTGGCTGATTTAGGTGCTTTCTGTTACTCAAAATACTTTCAGCATGTATCAATCCAGGTGGAAGTTTGTTGTTGTTCATATTTAGTTGCAGAAATTTGCCGTCTTGGATACGAAGCATCTAATGATGGTCTTTCCAGACTTTATTTCAGTAGGTGCAGCAGTTGGACTCCAAGATTGCCATTTTGTCTTGTGTCATGACATTTTCTCCAATGAGTCTATTATTCTTTATATTAAGGATATACCAGTCTGCAGCATCTACCATTCATTTACCAGGGCTACTTAGAAGAGAAAAACCCAAGGTGACTTCCTCAATAGTAAATTGTTTGTAATGTATTTCACACGTAACTAGACTAGACTTTGCCAGTGAGAGTTACGGCAGCATTACGGAGAAAAGTATGTATGTATATTTGTGATTTTTGGTCCATTTTTAGAGTGCAATACTACTAAAATACGTTGTCAACAGTTGTACGTGTGCATTTGTTATTTGTTAAACCTAGCAAGTTGAAAACTTTGCTAACAACCAAACAAAGAAAGACATAGCAACCAGCTAATGGTAATAGTAAGACCTTGGGTCTCTTCATCTCTGTCATTATGTCCATAGAGGCTGAAACACTAGCCCAGTGCTCTAAGCTCTAAGTCCAGGCAGCCCAGCTAACAAACTGAGCTAACATTAGCTAACAGCAACTACAGTGTGTAGCAGCTTGTCCATCAGGAAACTCTGTGAATCACAGAGTTAATGCAGAGCAGCTTAAATTCATCAGAGGGGGAAACCACAAAACATTTTCTCCATAAAATATAATCCAGTTTCACCAAAATCAGTGAAATAGTGTCACTTAGTGCTGTAAACGCTACATACCTTTCATGGGTGATCGTACCTGGAGCACAAAGTTACATAGTGCAGAAAAAAATATGAGGCGCAGAGTAGGAATGACAGAGACACTATTCATCTGATTACAAGTCAGTGTAGCATCGAAATGATTTATATATTTTATGGTCCAAAAGTCATACAAACATCAGTTTTGTAACGTTTGCTATGTACAGTTGCAGTGATTTAGAACATTATGTTTGAGGTGTCTGACACCATGATGTAGAAATACATGTTTATCTCTAAAGTCTAATTCTTATACCTGATGACAGGTCACCTTTCCTAAACTGAACAGGCTACAGTGTCTCCATGTTCCTGTGATCACAAAGTCATCTGGTAAAAAAGAAGAAAGGAGACCTGAGGAAGGAGCCAGCATAGATTTTTTTTTTTTTTTTTTTTTTGGGAGCAATTAGTGTGAGCAGAAGAAGACAGGGGATATAATTCATCACTTACCACTTGCCAAGTGATGCACTTTAATTTGCATTTAAATCTGTCTACAAATGGAGAGAATCATCTTCTTTTAGGGATTATTTGTAAGGCAGCACAGTAGAAAGAGAGAATGATTGTAAGTGGTTTTGTAGTCTTCTGGCTCAGTCTTTTTACTGCCTGTTTGTTATTCACTCTGTAACTTATATTAGAGAGTTTGCAAGTTTATTAAGGTTATTATTGCAGATTACACTGCAGAGCCTGGAGACTAATCTGCCCTATGATTAACGCATTGCACTCTCTAGTGATACCGCCATTGTTGCAGTGGCAGTCCAGAAAAATTCAGGTTCACTGACTTCACAAAGTAGATGGCTAATTGATGTTGCTAAGTAATCAGCCCCTCTAATGAATGAAAGTAGCTGAAAAATCTCATTCTCAAAACATTTGCCTGAAATTGTTTAAGTTTTGTTCCCACGTTTGATCAACATTGACAGAATGCTTGTGAAAGTGGTGCAGCCAAACGATATTAAATTGTGAATTGCAATAATTTCTTGCTGTTTAATTGTAACAGTGGAGTCAGACGAAGCATTTTTTCATAGAGTTACGTGAAGAGGACTTCATGAAGCGGTATCTAGGCGTCAAATTAGGTTGAAGTTAGTTTTTTTTCACAGTTCTGGTGTTGTTCTATATATTTTGAATTGCAAAGAAATCCCATCAAAATCCCCAAACCAACAATGTGTTCATCCATCTGTTCCTACTGAAGTAGAACATCTTTAAAATGAGACACTTATAACGTTTCATTTCCTTAAAAGGCTTCTTAATTTCCTCAAACAGCTGTCGTTTTTAGAAAACATTACTGAAGCAGGAGTAAATTCTGCATTTATCAAGGACTATTTTCTATGGTGGTATACAGCACAAAGACGGTGTCTGTAGGTTGAGTCAAAATGAACTCCAGTTTGTGTGTTCATGGCTCAGTGCAACCGTTTTTAGGCAACAATTGAGCTCTGTGCTCTCAGGCTTTGACTACACAGACAAAACGTGTCATTACATTACTTTGCTCTTCTTGTGTGATTTGCGAACAATGAGAAAAATACAGATTATCACCAGCCTTGTCTTTGAAGCAGCATTTCCATGACAATATTTCAGCGTGTATCAGGCTCATATTTCTGGGCAAAAAGCTGTCTGAAAGCTTTTAAAATCCTTTCCATGTGACAAGTAAGATGCCACCGCAGTAATGACAGCTTGTTTAGTTCAAGTTACTTCCATGGATTAGTCCATAGAGTCACTATTAAACCACAGAAACCTTTTTTTACATACTTCTCCCTCCTCCTGCCTCATTCTGGCAAATTCTCAGTCACAGTTGCGTGTTCGCACCACAAGGAGAATCATTCTGGACATGTAGGGTTTATAATTGGAAGTTTCAGTCTTGTTTTCGGTGCGTGTGTGACATTTCACCGCAGTCAATGGAATTACCCTCTGCAGCCTGAGCTGTTTTTCTGTCAAGAATGTGTTATTATTAAACAGCAGCATTGATTAAGGCTTTTAATCGTAAACATCATTGCCACTGGTTGCTGTTTAATTGCCCAGAATGCAGCGCTGTGACAGCGCCTCTGGTGTGACACAGAGATTGATCACAAAAAATGAAATGCTTGTGACTAAGGACAGAGCCCATCTACTCCCAAATAGAAGTATAATGAGGGAGAGGAGGGGAGCATGAAGGGGCAGAATAATGAGAGAGAGAGAGACAGAGACAGCAGTGGCAACTTGATGATGGAAGGAGATGCTGCAGTACAGCAGTGATTCAACTTTAACCAGAAAAAGCTGCATGTGAGTCAGAAATGATGTATATACACACACACACAGTGGGGTTGGTAGTGCTTTGTGTCTCAAGTTTTCTCTGTTGGTCCCTAAAATGATCAAAGAGAACACAAATGACTAAATATTGACTGATCCATCCTGACCCATTATAATAATGAAGAAATTCTTCAGAAGATTAATACAGTATATTGGCATTCTCTAATTGGTTCCTCTGTAATTAACAGTGTGGTTTTGAATGAGCCTCTCAGGGTCATAAAAACTAATCAGCGTGTAATTAGAGTCAGAATCAAAGTTCCATTCGTTTGCCAAATAAAACAGGTGTAAATAATCTGACTTGATTAACTGGTGCTGACACACCGCAGTGCTTTAACAAACGACAGTAGCGAAGGCCAAGATATAATCTGGACCTCAACATAGAAAAGATGTAAGAGGGTCAATAATACCATGCCATAAATACAGGATAATGCCTTCTCCTCCTTCTGTTTTAAGTCATTCCTCCACTCAACCAGAAAACCCAAAAATAAGGACTTAAAAGATCGAGTGTGTTGGTTGTGTTTCAGTACAAAAGTCCCAGATTTGAATTCAGACCACACGTCTTGTTGCGCATCACCCCACTCCCTGTCATCATAGCAACTCATAGTCTTTTTTCACAACAGATATTTTGACTTGTCATAGTAGGAATAGCAATATTCACGGGTCCCATTAGGTGATAACAGTGTGACAGTGAAGCTGTATGAACAACATCAGGACCTTGACACCAAAATTATACATTTCATTATTTACACCTGTGCTTTTCCCTGTGTCATGCCAATATGTCTTCTGTCATGCTGGTTGGGAAGCAGCAGCGAAATATCCTGATGTGCCAGAGCATAAATCAAAAACTGAAATTTACATACAAGCGCTAAGAACTTGCATTCAGTACCTTTGGCAGCCTCAAATACAGACTCTAACTGGAACATTTGTCCTCTGGCCTCTACAGCGTTTTCCTGACTGGATGCTTCTGGTTGTTGCCATGCTAGAAAGAGAAGATTTACCCCACTGTGAGTTCTGAAATGACTTCACGAAATTACTTCTCAGTATTTAGCTGCAGTCAGTCTTCCCGAAATTCTGACTTGTCTCCCCACCCTTGCAAGCTCCAGGCGTACTATCTTGTGCCTTTCACTCAGGGGTGGCTTCTGTAGCTGCTCTTCCATATAGGGCTGATTGATCATCTGAAACCTTTTGGCAAGTTCTCCCTTCTCTGCAGAAGACTTCTGAAGCTCTGTTACAGTGGTCCTTTGGTTTTTGGTCACCACTTAACCAAGACCCTTCTTGTCCAGAGTTTGCTATTTTGGTTTCATGGTCCTAGGCTGTCAAAAATCACTCCTTAGTTCACTTTTTCTCTGCTCCCAATGTAAAAGAGTATGAAAAAGTGTACTCTGTGCAGTAGTTACATCACATCCAGTGCTGGGTGTGGAGGAGCACTGGAGTGTGGAATCATCATGGCTGACTGGGATGCTTCAACAGAACAGAGCTGTTGATACTGTTATTAGTAACATGACATGACATGACATGACATGACATGACATGACATGATAATATTTTCCATGATTTTGAAGTCAGAATGCCAATGCTTCTCAAGTGACAGAGCCACTAACAGAAAAAGGAAAAATGTTGGTGTGTTTGTGTATCTGCTTCTTTTGGATACGTTTGCCATGTGTGCTCTTAAGTGTCACATCTAAGTGAAACTGAGATAAACAAAACTGAGCTCCAGGGTTGTCAACTTGTCAAACACTGCAAAAACTCCATAAGAAGCCGATTATTTACTCAGTTTTGTGCCTTTTTGTGGTGCAAACAGCTGGAACAAACATCTTGTAATCTGTCTTAAAATCTGCCTCTCATCCCTGAGGCTTCAGCTCCACCTGACAGCATGAATATGTGTTCATAAGAAGTGTTTGCTGTAGCAACAGTGTGTGTGTTCTCACTGCAATGGTACTTGTTAGCATTGACTGATTAATTGCGTTTGCAAATACAGTCTTCATTATGTGACTTTGTACTCAAATGATCTTACTACGTATTATTACAAATTGTGCCATTTTAGAGGCTGATAATGGGTCATGTTGTCCTCAGCTGCCTCGCATGTGCTGTATAGGTGCCGCTGTGCATTAGCAGTGACAGATATAGTGTTGGGTCACCTTAGATTGTTGGAAAACACCCAAGAAACTGAAACATGAGATTCTGAATGTCTTTAATCCCTAGCTTGCATTGGAGAGCCGCTGCTCTGAGAATATTGTGAGGTTCGGTTGGCTGACCAGGGTAAAATGGGAATAAAACAAAGAGACAAAAAAATGACATTTGGCGCCTTTTTTTTTTTTTTTTAAATGCTAAACACTACGTCAAGTCTAAATGCCAGACAAAATAATTTACAAGACCAGTGGCTCTGTGCTGTCGTGTAAAGGGGGAGTGGTGAGCCTGTCCTCTGTGACTAATTTATTCCGCAGTTATAGTGACAGATAAAGTTAATAGAGTCATTGTAGGGGAGTAAAATGACCAAACCCCTAGAGCCTTTCTGTACATTTGAGGGACAAAGGACTATTTGTTACCACAGTGTCTACACTGTTGGTCAGTAAGAGGTTGAAATTAAAGACTTAATTGCAGCTCTGTTGCAGTGTACTTCATGTTTATTTGGCTGGTTAGGTTATTACATTTTACCCCCCCCAAACATGAGATGTGCAGAACAGTATTTGCACAATATGTCGTGATGACTGATGCCAGTGAGATAAAGAGAAGCAAGGCAGGTGTACAGATCACGTACGTAGGAAAAGGGCAGTTTGAGGTTGAAATGGTGTTTCAGCTTCGTTCATCACAAACGAGGGGCTGACAGAACTCAGAGGGTTGACCTCGAGGTTAAAGTTACCATACATCAGCTCATTATAGGAGACAGGAGGTGCTGTCAAGGTGGTGTTTAGTATGGACATCGTTATATTCCGCTGCCTCTGCCTGCAGGCTCGGCCCTTTGATAGAATATAAAATTACTTTTCAATTACATATTAAACAGTTCTGGTCTTGAACCTGTCAGCAAGCAGAGAATAAAAATAAATAATCTTTGTGTAATTATTTCTGTCTGCCGACCAACCTGAGAAAGTCACAACTTTTGACTAGAAACCTACAACTGCTGATCATTTCATACACCTCCACCGCCTCCATTTGTTATGTTACCTCTCTCTGACCTTTGACCTATGAACCTGTGCATGTGACAGTCTCTGGCTGGTCCATCCTTACCGCCTTGCTCAGTCCCCCCCACCACGCCTCTGTGTGCCCTTCCTTCTCCACAGGTCGGCGACCAGATCCTAGAGGTGAACGGCCGCAACTTTCTGAGCATCCCACACGATGAAGCTGTCAGGATCCTGAAGTCGTCACGGCACCTGATGATGACGGTGAAAGACGTGGGCCGCCTGCCGCACGCCAGGACAGTGGTGGGTGAGACCAAGTGGATCGCCAGCTCACAGATTGCAGAGAGCTCCGCCAACAGCAGCATGGCAGGGTGAGTTTTGATTGTGCCAAACAAATCTGGTCCAAGCCCATGTCTCATATCTGTACTGTAAATATGAAGCTGGAGCCAAGGGATGGTTAGCTTAGCTTAGCATAAAGACTGTAAGCAGGGGATACAGCTGGCTTGACTCTGGTAACCAGCTCCACCTACCACCTCTAAAACACACTACCACGTTATAAACTTACTTGCTGGTTTAATTCATACATAGTGTAAAAACATCTGCTGGTGGTGAGATGTGTTGATGAAAACGCCGAAAAAATTACCTGTGACACAGATAAGTGCAAGGGAACAGTCATTCAAATCAGCCAGAAACCCAGGCAAGATCCAGAGTGACAATTAAGAGGCAGACAGGTATGTTGGGGAGAGAGTTGGGGTATGACACATAATGTAATTCAGCTACCAAGGCACTCCATATAGGCAGGTTTTTAACCTGTAAATGTAAATCTAGCTTTTAAATTGAATTTATTACCCTGCCTGACAATGTGGTGGCCTCTTCGCTCTGACATCTCTCCATACATTAATGCGCATAGTTCCTGTTTGAGCATACAGTATATGTATGAAGAGAGTTTCACGGAAAAACATCCTGTCCTTCTAAGGCTAAAGTAGATTCCACTGTCTTTAACCGCGTAATGTGGTTAGACGTCCGTCTCTCAGATGGTAGAACTCACATTCTCTCATTTTTGCAAAAATGAAATAATGCAATATGCAGCTCTGTTGGAAAAATGCCAGACCTCCTCTCAAATGCCACACCTGAAAGACTCATACAGTATGCAGCTCACGACCTGGAATAAATGTGATCCCCAACAACCAATTTAAAGTCTGACGTAAATGCCAGCCTAATTTTATTCATCAACAAAATAAGGCACAACCAGTCAGCCCAACAACTCAGAACTTGTAATTCCTCTCTGATTCTCCAAAACAAACGGGGCTATAAAAGGTATTTAACATTTACAGTATTGACAATGAATTTCTGGATGAATACCCTCTGGATATGTTCCATCGTGATTATTACAGTGTTTCTTGTAGAGACAGCACAGATTAACAGGCAAGACAGATGGGTGTTCTCTGTATGGAGACATTTATTTCACTCTGTTTTTTTGTTTAATAAATTCATTTACATGAATGAAAATCATTTTTACACATGATTGAATTTTTATTATTAAATAATTTAATTGAAAAATTGGAATATGCATCATTTTACAGATAAAGAACTTTACTAAGTCATTCGTGTCTTTACAAATTGCATACATACATTTACATGAATCCCATGAATATACTGTATTTCCATTATGGTATGGATATATTTCACATTTTGTTTAATTAAAAGTAATAAAACAAATACACCAACAGTTAAAATGTTGGGTGATGTTTTAACTTAAAATAATGTTTTAATATTTTTTTTCCTGCCTGTGTCCTTACCAAAATGCATAAATCAGTGCAATTATAGTTTTGCTCACAGTGTTTCACTTAGTGTCTCTTCCTTGAAACTGACAATTATCTTGCAGTATAAATAGAGCAGTCTGGGGGGAAGACATTTAAAAATCAAAATGAAGAGAGAATAAACGACTGAGCTGGTCTCAAAAGTCAACAGGGCTAATTGAATTTGAATCCCAAAACAGGTCTCCATGCTAAGTTTAATGTGCCATTGCAGGTGGGACTGCAGTATTTCATACCTCTGACTCGGGTATAATTATATATTTTTCCTTTATTTCTGGCCCGGAAGGCAACGCTTTGAGTTGTCGCGTTTACTCATGGGTTTAAAGCCTATTACTTTTTTGAATATGGGGCAAAATGACAAACGCTTCAAACCACTTGCTTTTATGTTTGCAGAGGAGAGTGTTGATGGGTGTTTGTGACATGTGTTTTGATGTCTGTGCTGAATGGAAGACATGCCCACCTCATGTTTCCTGGAAGAAAAAAAAAGTGCCTTTCTGTGCAGCAGTTTCTGCCACATTGCTAAAGAATATGAAATCCATGACAAAGATTTAAAAAATTGGTGGTAATAAATATATAAAAAAGATGATGTCAGTCAGAAGATTTCAAATCCTCTTTTCCATTCCTGGCTCCAAAATGTACATGTATGTGTGTGCTTGTGTTGTGTGTTTGAGAGAGAGGAAGGTATTTCAGTGAGAGATTAGGTGAAATAAGCTGTTCACTATTGACTGTTAAAGTTTGCTCCCTGAATGCAGTAAAGGCTCTTTGTGAGGGTCCCCTGTGTGCATACTGCCTGTCACTGTAGGTTTTCACATTGTGTGTGTATGAGTGCATCTAAGTGCAGTCCAAAGGTACCTGACATCCCCTCATCATTACATTTCAACACACCTGTCGCATTATTCAGTGCATCATGATTTTTTTATGCAGTCACATGGCCGAGATATGTACAGCAGGGTGTAAGGCTTAATATGTTTGAATTTTTTATTAACAGAGTCAGATTTGGTGAGGATGAATGTAATCCATGTGAATGCAGTGAATTTGTCTTTCTGTGTGTGTACAGACATATATATGTGAGGACTCAGCCGGGCCTTAGTGATTAATTTGTCCTCTTCATTCATTTGTTTCTCTGCAGCTTCTCGGTGGACAAAGGAGCCTCTGCAGCAGGAAAGGTGAGATTCACAAGAAGTAATTTACTCTGTGCGTGTGTGTGGGGGTGTGTGGGTGTGGGTGGGTGTGTGTGTGCGTGCGTGCGTATGTGTGTGCACTAGACATGACTATCTGTGGGTCCTGTGGTTTGGGGGTTGTGTGTTGAGCCTTTCTCTTGGGACATGATTATCTATCTAGCTGTCTGACCATCTGTTAGCTCCACCACTGGACTGGAAAATAGTATTTAAGAATGGCAATGAGTCAGTTGTGTCACTAATCACTCTTGTCTGTTGTCATTGATGGGGAATAGAATTGTTGCGATATACAGATATCTTTAAAAAAAAAAAAAGAAATATTGATATCATATTGTTTAAACAATCCAGCATCTCTTAAATCATTTCTGTCTGTCACTTTATGGTTCACACACAGTGTAACTGTTCTTTTGTGCACTTGTGCAATTTGCCACAAAAGAGACAAATCATACATAGCGTTTCTCATTTTATCTGTAGGACCATGACCCCTTTTTCTTACTTTTATATATATATATAATCCCAGTTTCCAGTCAATCAATAAAAACACAGATGAAACAATAAAAATGGAAACTATTTGACCTATTTGATCAATGATTATTTACATCCATTGCCATTTATTGTTAGTTTTTCCATAGTATGATAACAATTGTGTTGTGAATTAAATGACAAAATGGACAGCAATTTTGATATTTGATCAATCCTTCAAGTTGTTTACCCTGAAAACGTTTTTCAAACGTAAGGATAGGCTGCTTTTCTTTGTTTTGAATTGTTCTTTATTCATGTCTCCTTGGGCTCTGAGATCTAGTGATTAATAAGTGAGTAATCAAAACAAATATTGAAACTAGAGACAATCACCAGCTGTGAAGCCCGTTGACATGTTGATGTTCTGGACTATGATTACTCAGTAGTCATTTCCACATTACAACATTAGTACAGTAGAGAGCATTAGAAGTCTGTCTTAATTTTTATCTTACCTACACACCACAGTTTTGTGACTGCATCTTGCAAGAGTTGTGACACCATTGCATTGACAGAAAATGTCTGTCCTACAGTAGATATCTCTAGGAGCACGTTTTGCTATTATAGCACAAACGCAGACTCACAAGGTGAAAACAGTGCAGCCGTCGCTATCGCTATCAATAATGAAAATAAGTCATTAATTATACCGAGCTGGCATCATGGCAACTTTCAATACATTGATTGCACTGACCAGCAGGAGAGGGAGCACTACTGCAGTCATTTTTGGGTGATAGTTTTGTAAAGGAGCACTTAACGTTCAGGAGAAAGGTCAAACAGACCACTTGGGTTTTACATATAGATTATATTCAGAGGATCTCATGTTTTAATGTTTCAACCTTAAGTGATCAAACCTCCAACATTAAAATTAAAAACTAAATCAGGTACATTAAGCCTTACCAAATTGTGTTATTATCTGTTACCATGCTGCCATTAATTCCCTCACCATACAGTGAACTTCAACTGTCTTTACTGTTGACCTTGACTGTGACTTTGTAAGGAAGGGAGAGTGTGCTGGAATGGAGAAATAAGAGGAGAGGAGAGAGAGGAAAGTTGGAAGAGACAGCAGCTGATGGCAGAGAAAGAAAGAGGGTGAGAGAGAAGGGAGGAAGGTGAGTGGGAGAGCTCACTTTTCATTATGGAAACTCTGATGGACAGTGTTCTTCTGACAGGGGGAGGCGATGAATGGTAGCAACACTGTAAGAGAGAACAGAGAGAGAGCGGAGAGAGAGAGAGAGAGAGAGAGAGAGAGAGAGAGAGAGAGAGAGAGAGAGGATGGATGCAGGAGGTATTCTGAGAGAAAGATGAATAAATTCCCTCCAGACTTGTATCCGATCCTGTTGCCTTACACACAAACATTGTGCACAGCAGTGGCTGTGATTACCTGCCCCTTTTGTTTAAAGTGCTCTTTCAAATAAAAAACTAAAATAGATTGGAGGAGCATGACTAACTGATCAGGAGCTCTGAGATGTAAGAGTCTAAACAATCGGCAGGACATTTAATAGATGTTGCGGTATTTTCTCTAAATCCATCTACTCACCAAACCAACAAATCTTCATATACCTAAACAACAAAGACTGTGTCTCCAAACTCTATGGTTATTTTCTATGAGTATTACTTCTTCTTTATTTCCCTTCACTTTCTCTTCTTTTTCATCTTGCCTCTGTAGCTGGTACAACTTCGCTTTGTGAAGCTTTAACACAAGCTTCACTTCAACTCATGCTGCATCTGCATCACTACTTGTCTTTCCATTGATTTTGTAAATAACCACGCCACCGCAGAATCTAAAAAAATTGTGGCAGAATAACGACATTGTGTTTCTTCCATCTTTGCGTATGAGAAAGCGTATGAGAAAGCGTATGAGAAAGCATCATTACACGACTGCAAGAGGAAACGTATAAGTATGGGTCATTAAAAGGCATTTGAACCAATAACCAGTGCTGTCATTTTTCTGCACCAATCGCTCTGTTAACATTTACATTACACTCATACTATGACAGCATATTAGAGGTGTCAGCTCTGCAGCTACAACAGCACAGGAAGAATCTAATCTGTGGATTTCATGCCAGCACAGCAGCATTACAGCCTCTGTGTGGTGGTCACATGTGAAAAAGCATTTCTGCTCTTCAGCAGCCTCCGCTGGTCAGCCCGGAAAATTTATGACCACTCGGTTGCTTTCATCCTCTCCAAGAATTTACTTGCCTTCCTCTTCAGTCTCTTATCCAGTGTGCTGCAGAAAAATAACTCTTTCTGATGGAAAAACTGCCAGAACTATGAGATGAACCACACTGCAACTCTCAAGGTGGGACTGTGGACTGGACTAAATGATGAGTTGGGTCACGAATACTGGTTTACTATATTTTCTCCTTTAAAAGATTGTATAAAACTCACCAATGTTTTTTAAGGCGACCCATCCAGCAAAGGAGAAATCCAAAATGTTATAAATTCTGACATTTAAGACTACTCTTGCATCTCTTGCTCATCCAAAAATAGGCCAGTAGTATTTGCACATCGTCACTTAAGTTCTGCTGCTTGACTTCAGGGATTAAGGATCATTATGGAATCAACGTCAGCCACAGAAGAGGTGCAAATGGGTGAGACAAGTACATAATTATGCAATTTGAGTAAAGTATTCCTTATTCATTACTCCATCCGCTCAATAAAAATTCAGTTTGCAGAGCAGAGAGGATTTAGCAGTGGCTATACCCCACGTCAACTGCAAAATAAGTGGATATACTCCATATACCTGCATTTAGCCTGTATGGCACTATTGTCAATAACCTTTATAAGACATTGTGCAAACCACTCAGATTTAAAAGCAAACCCACACATAAACGTTTCATCTGGTATAAGACATTACACTTATGGTTATTTTAGAAACCCCTGACTGATGGAGGGGCAGAAAACAAGCTCATTCTGAGTTTCAAAGGAAATCATTATCATCAGCTTCAAGCTTTGAGAGAGAGTCTCTCCATTCTTTTTAGTTGGAGCTGTCAAGAAAACATCATGACAATACAAATGACAATACAAACATAATTAATTTTCTTCTATCTAGTTTCTAGTCTAGTATGTTTCTCATATACAGCAGAGCAGGGCACTAGGCACAGATGATAAAACAGATGTTCAGCCTTTATAGCAAGGACAATATGCGTGCTCTACCCCAGAACTTCAACAATAGCAGCAATTTGGCATTTCCCTTGTAGAGAGATAAATATCCCTTTAAAAAGAACTGCTGCTGCTCAGACCGAAAAGGTTATAATGCCCTGAAGCAGATCTTTAAAATATTTTTTTAAGGACAGCTTTGTATACCACAAGTAATCTATCCAGTATCAGAGACAGCACAAACAGCCATGCTAGCTTCTCTGTGAGACTGTATTCATGCACAGCAATGCTCTGGGCTCAATGCTAATGCTCACTGACACTGCTAATATGCTGATGCTAAGCAGGTTTAGTATGTTCACAACTAGGTTTATAGTGTCAGCCACTAATATTTGCTAATTTACACTAAACACACAGTAAAGCTGAGGCTGATGGGGATGTCATTAGTTTTGCAGATATTTGCTCATAGACCAAAGTATTGGAGAAATTTTAGCCTGATGTGTGCTACTTCCAGGCACTTCATGAACACTTAATGGAATTATCCCAAGAAGAAAATGAATGCCTGTACCAAATTTAATAGCTATCCAACATTTGCTGAGACATTTCAATAAAAACCGGAAATGTCAACCAGAAATATCAACCATGAAGGTCTGCACAATGATTTGAACCAATCTGTAGATGCTGAGACAGTTTATAGTCAAAACTATATAATTTTAGTGCCAGACCAAAGTAGAGGACTGACTGACCATGCCATCCATAGAGCTGTGACGTTAATTCGAAACAAAAGACATACTGTAACTACATAAGACATATAGGTAATTACAAAAAACATTTTTTGTTGACAGACACAATGGCAGAATAACCTGATTTGTATAGTAGATGGTCTGTTAGTATCACCCACCATCAGCACAGTGGTGTCCGGTCCTCCTCTCTCCATGTGAGGCAGTGTCAATATCTATAAAACAGCTGTTTTACCTTCTCCACTGTCCTCTACAATCCCTCTACAGCACACGAACACCTCATGGTCATTAAAGTGATTTTGATACTGACTGTTATCTCACTATATTGTTGGTCTTGAAACCTGCTGTTTGAACCATGCTGTGTATCCAATTCAAACCCTGTCCTTTAGACTGACCTTCATGAAGTACATGTGGTTTGATGGGATCTTTTGATCTCCAAGATAAAACAATCCTAAGCAGTTGGAATCACTGCGTTTGTGTTTATGTGCGTTTTTATGTACACCTTAATGCATATGTGTATACTGTATGTTTGCATGCATTTCCATGTGACTGGCTGTGCTTATATACTTTTTATGTATGAGTGAGTACGTCTATTATTGTATTTTCATTACAACATGAACAAACTATTGTCTGACAAACATAAAATCCATATTGGTTCTTTCACATGAGAGATTTATTATTTATTATATTATTATTTTATTAGTTTGTCTCTATCCTAGACTAGTTTTCATTTCATTCATTTACCTTCATTTCAATAAACGTAAATCTTAATGCTACAGCATACAATGATATATTAGACAACTGTGTGCTTTGTGGCAACAGTTTGTGTTCCCCCATGGGTGTCCACATACTTTTGGCCTTGTTTTGTTTTGTATTTATGTTCATGTGCTTTGATATGAAAGCAAAAATCCCTGCCCTATCCATCACTCTGTGTTACAGCAGTTTTAGAAATCCCTGAGAGGCTTGGAGCACCATGTAGTCTTTGAAGGCCTGAAGGTGCAGGAAATAAACAAATAAAACCACATTTTTTATTATGAGAGTCAAAGTATACAAGCTCAGAATAAGCCAAGACAACTAAAGTATGTGTAGGTGGACTAGCTGCTGCTCTGTGTTGGCTCTGTGTATGTATGATAGTGTGTGTGAGAGAGAGAAGCACACAGAGGGAGAGAGAGGGCATTAAGAGGGAAAGATATGTAGCAGCAGGGCTTTAGGGCTAGGCAGCAGGAAAGGAGGTGATAATTCACAGCCCTGCTGCTCCTCCATGTGAGCCAGAGAACCTCTGTTAGAGTCGACCCCCACTGATAACCTCACACTGTGTCAACACATCCTCAGCATAAATATTAATCTCTCTTAGAACAATCTGCCTGTGTTTGTGTTCCTTAAACAAGCTAAGAGGTTTGTGTTCTTATAATTTTCTGCATCTTCTCATTATCTCTCCCTCAGCTGCTCCCTGTACATTCACTGCATCCTGGCGGTCACATCCTATGTCCTTCCAAACACCCACCCCAATATCCCCCTCCCCTCTCCCTCCATCCTGTAATTGCAGCCTAAAGGCCAAACCAGACCGATAAGCTAATTAATTAAGGATAGGTCACAAAGCAATTCTCAATCATTAATTCTGCTCTGACCCCATTTGAGCCCTGATCTAGAGCAAATGAATGTAGTTTGAGAGACAACAAAATGTATTACAGCAAATAACAAGGGTAAATATTGCTTTTGTCAGTCAAATCTAATTTGCTTTTTGAAGCCAACAATCACTTAAATTTAAAGGCACACCAGGATTTCAAGAGGTTGAGGTTGCACAACGGCCAGTCAACTGATCATAGATGTACTTAAATTAAACCATAAAAGAGAAATAACAATATAAATGTTTGCAGTGCACTTACATGGACAAAACCAAACTGCAAATCTGCAAAAAAGATAAACTCCTTAAATCCAAAAACTGCTGGTACTCGGTTCTGAAAGGTACCGAGCTGCACCTTAAGATGTTCTGCTTTTATCAAAATAAATCCTCTAACCTCAAAAACAGTTGCTTCCCAAAGCTAAAGAGAAATCCTCTGTTTTGCTTTATGCAAAGGTACTTTTGGACACACACAGCTAGCATCGTATTTATCAAGGTTTTGCAGAACAGCATGGGCAGCAAACAACGGAAATGGAGTTTGATTCAAAACCACTTGAAAAGACAAGCAAGGTTAATGCCAAATTAAAGGGAATAGACATTTTGTGAATAATGGCTGAATGAAATCCATTGGCCTGAATGAAGCGATAAACGCATTTGGATAGGGTGGAAATTGTGTCACCCAAATCCAAATCTGACTCACAAAATCAGTATTTACTATGCTGCAAGCCTGCAAAGGGTTTCATTCAGGTTTGAATAACAAAAAGAAAAAGAACAAACTGTGTCCAGATGTGTGAGACGGGATAAAATAAGGCCGCTTAATCAGAGGTGCAACTGATTATACTTCACACCAAGGCCTCACAGTGGTTCTTTCTTTCTTTTTTTCTCACTGTACAATAAAAAGCTGCCCCTGTGTAAGTGTGTAACTCTGCAGTCTCTTTACACAAGAAAGAAGCAGTTCTAATGAGGCTGTGACATCCTGTCACCCAACTAATATTTCCTTATTGATAATTTGAAAATAAAGATAATCAAACCAGACAGATATGCCCATCTGGGATTAACCTCCATGACAGCCCGCTCTATTTCACACGCATTTTTCATTTGCTTTTACAAATAAATGACAACCTGATTTACGAGCATATTGATATTTACAGTTGTAATTTTATTTACCATAAATATGTGACTATAGGAGATACAGATGCAGCTGCCTAGAATTACCAGCTGGTCCCTGACAGGCCCATGCTTATCTCAATGAAATGTGTAACTCGTTCACTCACTGAAAATTTCAGTCGAGATTTTTAAAGCTTGAGCAATAATGAACAATATGATTAGTAGCAGTGATCATCATTGTATACAGCAGCATACTACGTAGTATTTGTGTAGAAGAGGATGTTTATTGTTTATTTTAAGAATTGTATATCTTAGTCTCTCCAACTGGCAAAAAAACTTGCAACACTGTTTGCAACACAGTCACCATGACATGCTACCTCTGTATTTGGGCTGCCTGACAGACTGGTGAGGGAACTGATGTGGTTTGAGAAAGCAAAATATCTGGCAGCCTGTTTGATGTATTTTTTATATATACACATAATGTTAAGATTATAGATATCCACATTTCAACTTCACAGCAGCACCACTGCAATTTTGCAGTGGTGCTGCTGGGCTGTAAGTGTGCGATTTCAAAACCAACACGTTCTGTCTGTCATCCAGTCGCCCCTCTTCTTCACACATCGGTACGTCCAAGACGACTGCAGCAGCTATCTAAAAGCCTGCAGCTGAAATATGTCTGCATACAACTCATCGTCTGTTGAACCAAAGAGCAGAAAGAACATCAGCGATTGGAGAAACCTCAGGAGTAATATAAATACTTCATCAATACTTTGACAGTCTGATGGGGATTTATGGAGCCTGTAAAAGTAAAGACTCTCTTAAGAGATGTTTGTTCACTTGGGAATCGTCTCGGTAAGGTCCCCAAGCAGCAGGTGTTTGACTATAACAAGACAAGCTTGTTGTATTTTTCAGGGGGAGCTGTCTGAATCTAAAGCCCTGATGTCCAAGTTATTATTTCATTTCATAGTTTGGAAACATTTGAGCTTCTCAAATGTTTCTAACTGCACTATTGTCAGAGTAAAATTATCCTTTTTTTACCCCACTTACTGCTTTTATGTGTGCTGCACCACCTCAGTAAGATTACAACACTAATTTCAAGTTTATGGCAGTCTCGCACATGTTATCAAGTCATGTCATCCATACAGTTCAGTTTTATAGCTATGCTAAGAGCATGCTCTATAGGGATGTTAATGATGCGCCAGTTTGTCATTTGGTCCACTCTGGTCCATTACAGACATTTGTGGTCCCCAGAGGTTGACCCTTAATGAGGTTGATGGGGTGCCCTGTAGTGCATTTATGGTTTTTAATTAAACTATTGTGTAGATTGCCATGCAATTTGGTACAGATATTCATGTCTCCCGCAGGATCAATTGTAATAGCTCCTGACTTTTAATACAGCGCCATCTACAGTTTGTTCAATACTTTAGTTTGTGACCAACTGCAAAACTAATGATACCGCAGAAGAACATTAGCAAATGTTAGCACGCCAACATTATGAAGTAAGATGATAATATTTGTAAACATTATACCTCCTGAACATCAGCATATTAGCATTGTCACTGTAACATTATTATAATAAAGATGGCATTTAGCTCATTTAGCTCCAATGTAAAGGCTCACAGAGCTGTTAGCATGGCTGTACATTCAATCGGAGTGTTGTTAAAAACAAACTTTGCTACAAAGCTATTACAACCTGTGCAGTCCATCATAAATGACTTGCATGTGAAAGGTTTCCTGTCTCTACAATGAAAGAAGCTGTCCTTGACAGATACAAATTTGCCAGTTGTATTACTGAGTTGTGGATTTTCTTTGAATCACTTCTGTATCAGCGGAAATCTGCATGCAGGTCTTGTTTGGGACTGTCTCATCCACTGTATGAGAGACGGTCCCAGATGGTTCCTTAGATGAGTTTAGGGAAGCAGCTGTGTCCTGCTCTTTAACAGAAGTGGGGCAGTTAGTCAAACCAACCTTGAAGTCTTTTCTCCCATAATACCAAAAACTGTAACACTTTATTTGAATAGTTTGCCTTCAGATAGATCATAGAGTATTTGTGACATTTCATGAATTTTCATGAACCTTTCCCACAGTGGTGTAATATCAGTTTTTTGTGAAACAGTTGAATTGTTGAATCTTACTAATAAGCTGTTAAAATTTGTTTGTCAGTTGTAGAAGTTTCCTTTGTCAAGTGTGGAATGAGCGAATTGTTGCCCCCCGTGGCTTTTGTTGATAAAAACACCCAGTACTACTGCGGATCTGACCAACCATCAAGTACCAGTGGGTGTTTGCCACACTTCAGATTCAGGGAGCAGTAATGGGCCCATTAAAGCTTAATGCAGCACAATGACGCAAAAAAGATGCCATACTAAAAAAATTGCTTGGACAAGTGACACAAAGGTTACATTTATGCTTTATCAAGTGTGTTTTCTGAAGAAAAATGTCTTCTAGTGTGTTTTAAAGAAGTGTCTTCTTTTCAACAAGAGAAAAGATTAACTGGTTGGTTTGGCAAAAGTACATCTGGTTAACGGCCACACTTCTGCTAAAGAGCTTTGCACAGTCATAAAAAATAAGAAATAGTTTTTGAATATTTTCAGTTAAATAGTTTTAATCATTAAACATAAATTGCATAAAACTTCTTGAATGTAAAAAAAAACAACTCAATATTAATCTGTGTCTAATAATCTGTCTGTGTTTATTAGCCAAATACATACAAATGCCAATGAGCATTAGCAGCAGCAATGCATTGTGGTTCAAAATGCTGTCCTATAATGATAAGGTCATGTATTTTCTGGCTGCAGATGAGAAAGTAGTCTCAGAGTTAGATCTGATAATTGCCTAACACATTTAATTCCGATCCAGTCCCTGGTATTGATTCTGTTTCTACCAATTATTCCTTATACATGAAAGAAGCTGTGGCTGCTGTGAGCAAAATAACACACATACACACTCACAGATTTAAACCACAGAGGAGAGAAACTGTTGCAGTGCCCACTATCTAATCCCTTGATGAAGATGATTAACAGCCTTCAATTGTGATAAGAGCAGGGTAGATTTCACACCCTGGTGATGTGTTCAGAATAAGACTGAGGCTGGGTTGAGCCCCGTCATCGAGGAGCAGACAAGATCTGACTCTCTGTTACAAACACACTTCTTTTATTGTTACCGCTAACAGTGATGGACTCTTATATCTCCATCTGACGGAGGAGCACGAGAGCTCGTAATGTGATTAAATCTGAACACAGTCACCCCGGGGAATATCGGTATCTGTCAGCTTCACTGTGGAGAGTGCCAGTGATGTAGTAAATATGTCTGCTATCATCACTTCTGGGCTTTGCAGAGACCCTCATAAAGTTTACATACTGTACAGACCTTAAAGTTCCTGTCAGGTGGTAACCAGTGATGGAACTGAGAAGCTAATTTATTGGGTGTTTCTAGGACTCTGGTATTACAACAGAGATACACTTGTTCCCTCTGTGGGTCTCAGGTTTTAATACCAAGACCTGCCCCAACAGGTCAGACACAATCTGTGCCACCATCATGTGCAATCTATTTTTATAGCATTGGCATTGCAATCTTTTCCTCATCTCTCTTCTTTCTTTTTCTCATTCTGTTTTTATTTTCAGAGAAAATAGCTTAAATCAGCTTTATATAAGAATGCGATTTAACACCCCCAATTTCAAGTTACCGTCATCATGGTCAATGTATCTCCTGAGCTTTACCATTTCTGTTTGCGTTACTAGGCAACATCAGTCTAAAGCGGAAGTGGTTCATAAGGCTGAGCTCAGAGTTTTAAAATCCGGTGGAGTTTTTAAAACGGGAGATTTCGAGAGAGATTTACTGATTGCTCTCAATCCTAAGAATAGAGAATAGCACTGCTTTCTGCTGAACAATATTATAGGAAATAGCCCTCCAGCAGAGATATAGCGATCTCTCTTACATGTATAGGGTGCCTCTCTGTGGGGAGACTTACTTTTCTACTCTCTCTTACCCGCCACTTCTCTACATCTCTTTATATTCTGTGCTGTTTTGGTCAAATGGCCTCTCTGGTCCTACTAGATGCCCTCTTAGGCCTCCAGGTTAACCTACTTCACCATAACTTATTTTAAAGCCTCTGCAAACTGAACACACAAATGCCTTCTATGTAATTCAGGGTCTTATGTAATAGTAAGCATCTAAAAACTCAACCCAGATTTGAAATTTAAGTTTTCTTAAACTGTCCTGATATTGGAGTTTGTATTGGCCGTGGTTATGCTCAGACATTTATTTTGAATTAATTCTGTGACACAATCAACACAAATTCTTAGGAAATATTCTTACAGCTCATGATCAGAACACTTCATTCAAATGCCACAGAAACAAAATAAAACTCACCAAAAAGTCTTTCTTCGTCTTTTCTCTGTTCCAACAATCACCAACCCTTTTATCGATATAAATTCTAATCACTTAAAGAATGAGAAGTGAAAATTTTCCGGCAAAATGTTTTTGTCTGGTCTGGTGACTTTGAAGAGAGAGTAGATAACGGCTTCAGTTCCCTGTCGGAATGGGCTAACAAAGTAAAACAGTGAATATTTTCTAACTATAATGTACACTTAAATTGATATTGATTAATACTTTTTAGTATAGTATATAGTAGAGGGTACTGTAAAAAAAAAAAAAAAAAGATCTCCTCTTTTCCTCCTCCTGCATGGTTGTCAATAAGAAGCTGTTTAACTCTTTTTTGTTGGTGGTAAATAAACACTAGCTCCATGCTCTTTAGCTAAGCCTCAGTGTTGCTGTTTGGTTACTAAAAGTTAATTACTTCTAGCCAATCAGAATTGAGTATTATCAGTGGCCAGGGTATAAAAAAATGCAATTCATTTGACATGATATGGCCAGAAAAGAAATTAGGTTTATATACGGTTGATTTGCAACAGCACCTACGTTTAGAAGAAAGAGTAATGCCACTCGGATTATGTTCTGTATAAACATAATGAGGAAATGCTGTTAATTAACCAACCCGACCACCTGTGACTACGACGCAAAAATGTGTTGCCTATGAGCATGATGCAGGCGGTGATTATGTTTGTCAGCACAACGTAATTGTTAAAATCATTTTGGGATTGGGTAGAAAACAGTTTATGAACTAATGCTCAAACAACTCATCCGTTTGTTTCTCTGCATTGCAACAGACCTTTTTTTAAAACCACAGACAGATAGATCTTTCATTATCCAGCAGAGTCACTCTTCACTCTGCTTCATTTCTGGAGTATTTTTTTTTTTAGAAACCAGCTTGAGTCCAGCAGTGTTAGTCATCCCATTTGTTTTTTTGGGTTGTTGTTACAAAATGCTTTCTGATGACTATGAAGGCCTCTTCAACCCAGCAGCTCACACCAATTTGCTAATTTTTCAGGAAACTTTCGCATGAAAGTCATTTGACAAGATGTTCTGAGCTATGTTTACAGATTACAGAATAAGGATTTACAGAATAAGGTGCAGTGGAAATGCAGTCTAGTGCAGTGTTCATTTTGAGACAACAGCAAACCACAGGAGAATAGGAAAAATGCATTGATGTACTTTAAGTTTGTTCTACTCTTTGTATTGTTAAATGAATGAGACACATGACATTTCCAGGTCTTAGCTCTGTCAGCTTTTGATCCTGCTTCATCTGATTCACTCTCTATCACTGGGATGTAGACGGTAGTCATCGTTGTTGTTGTTGTTGTCGTTGTTGTTGTTGTTGTTGGTTACTGCGATAAAAGTGCCAATCAGCTTATCATGGCATTTAACAAACCCAGCCAGAGAATGACCTCAGAGGTGGACCGGTTCCAACAAATGGACCAGTGTTACTGGACGTCCATTAACTGTAAAATCATGCTTTTACAGTAAAGACGCCCTCCCTCCGTCCTCGTGCACCACCTTCTTGAGCAGACCTCATTAGCAGGAGACTGCAGGTGTTCCACTCCAGTTGAGTGACGACCGATTTCATTAGGTCCCTCAAGTGCCAGTCTGCCCTCTAATACAACTGCCAGAGACAGACTGACTGCTCACATGCCTCCAGTAGTCCCGTCGGTTCACTCCATGGCGCCCTTGAGTTAAGTAACCGGGACGCGGATGCTTTAGAGAAATTTTCGTGGTAAGCAGTGAGGTGATTAAGATTCAGGCAAGGTAGCACCAGAGTTCACCTTGGGCATTAAACAGTTTTGGCTCTGTTCAGACACTGGGACAACTACTGCCAATGATACAGATGGACGAATGTGAGCAAGAGTTGAGGATGAGGTGGTGGCAAAGAGTGAAGGAGAAGGAGGGGAAAACAGCACCACGCCTGTTTCTTCCACCTCTTTTTGTCTGAACGCAGCCAGACATAGACCCTGAAGCTGTGACTTTGAAGTAGTGTCTTTGATTAAGGAGTTAATTAAAGAAAAGCTTCTTGCTAGCGAGCAGATAACTGAAAAAAGAAAGGGAATGGGTAGCAAGAGGAAAAAAGGGAGCAGATATGGAGTGGTGTTGTGATATTGGCAGCTCGTCAGTTTTCTGAAGTGTCGTTCTCCTGATTGGCAGAGAAGCCAGCTGACACACTGGGGATGAATATGAAAGCTGTAAAAGAAAAAAAAAAACCAAACAAAAACCTGCCACCCACATGTGTGAATGGCACCGTTTCTGCCCTGCTGCAAGCTGTGGTGTGAGCGTCACAGCATTAATGATAATTGATGATGGTAGGACAGCAGGAAGAAAGAAGTAGGATGATAATTTATACTTTTGGGATGAGAAGACTGATGGTTAGTTCAGTATGTGGGTGTAATTTATGTTCTTGTTCTTTTTCTGTCCGCCCTGATCAGTTTCCTTCCTTTGTCTCCTCTCTAACCCTCCTCCTGCACCTCTGTCACCTCTGGGTCTTTATGGTTATCTCCCCACTTTCCTCCCTATCCATCACTTCTTCCTCTGACTTTTCCTGCGTTCTCCTCCTCCTTCCTCATCCTCCATCGTCCTTACAGTTTTCACCTCCTGCTATGTTAAACATCTGCCTGCCCTCACATCCTCTCTTTAACCTTCCTCATTTCTGCTTCCCTGCCCCTCCGATCCCACTTGTTCCTCATACCTTTTTCTTCCTTCTCTCCCATTCTTCCTCACAACCTTCCCAATCCAATCTCCTTTGCCCTCCTACTCTGCAATCCCTCTTCTGCCTCACCCCTAACCCTCCCCATTTTTTTTCTTGTTTTCCTCATGCTTTCATAATTTCTTAGTCCTCCTCTCCACCCCTATCCTTTTCTTCTCCATCCCTTCCCCATCCTTCTCAAAACCATCATCTTTTTTTAAATAAAATCCTATATCACAACTGCTGCAGTTCCTCTCATTGGTCTATTCTTCACCTCTTCGATTTTCTTCCTCCTCATCCTTTTCCTCTAACTCTATCACCAAAGAAATGAAATCAATTATGATAAAAATGCAATGAATAAATTTCAAACAATGGGGGGGGAATAAAAAAAAACCTTCTCCACCTTCTGTCTTCTGCTTTTTCTCCATCCACACCAGCCTGGGTTTTATAAAGGCGTGGCGGGCTCACAGGTGACCCTGTCCAGCCTGGTCAACCAGTCGCGGGCCATGTTGGAGGAGCAGGCGCGCCACTTGCTGACGGAAGCGGAGCGGCAGACAATGGGCTACTACGTGGAGGAGTATCGGGATGGACACATCGGCGTGGAGCAGCTAGTCGTGGCATTGTTTGAGCTGCTCAACACGCATGCAAAGGTGAAGGTTTGTGCGATAAAGGAAAGAAGATCAAAAGAAAATTAATTTTCTTTATGCAGAATCTCCGACAGCCTGCATGTGTGATCACTGTGAGCTTTGAATTGTAGTTTTCTGAGCCCTTCGGAGATTTATGGCCAGGCTTTTTGCCGATGCTCACAGTTGTGTTTTGTTTTTCCTTCCTCTCCGGCTCTTAAAAGTCTCTTGATTTTCTCACAGTCTGCAGTAGTTCACCTTGAAAAAAACACAGTAAATCAAAGGGGTTTTGTTTCCAATTTCTCAGGTACACTGTTGTATCTGACACCCACAGAAAGCTTTTCAAGCTGTCTTGTACTGTATTTAGAGCTACTGTACTGCGCTCCTTACTGGATTGGCTGTTTTTTGTAGTGTTTTCTTGAATTATACAAAAATACAAGAGGAATTCATCTAAAATAAGAGTACAGTTTGATTCTGGTTTAAATTCACCCCTTCCAGCGTTCCACATAAATGACTAAATCTCATCTTAATGATTGTTGTTGGTTAAATTACCATAAAATACAGTTTAGGCCGGGATGAATGAGCTCTATTTATGACAAAAGCCCATAAATGAGATCATTAAGTGTTAAAAAGTATAAACTCACACATTTCTTTGAAGAGCAGGCTAATGATGGAGCCGGGTTGTTTTTAAGAAGATAAAAAAATAAAAATTCAATCATCAGAAAACTCCATATAGGGTTAAATTTTCCTTCATTTTCCTCAAGGCAATCCCATTTTGCTCCACTCATCTCACAAATCCAGAAACTATCAGCAACTCTCAGATCGATGTTCACCACAATTGAAACCAGTATTTAAACAAAGGTTTAAAAACCTGTTCAGTTTAAAATAAGGTTTATTTCCATTAGTGCAACCCACCCAAGTCTGTTACATCACACCTTTGCCTCCCCTCTTGTTTCTCCCCCTGTGTACCTTCCTCCCCTCAGTTCTCTCTGCTGTCAGAGGTGCGAGGCCTGGTCACCCCACAGGACCTGGAGCATTTTGACGGGTTGGTGCTGCGACGTGAAATTCAGGCTCTAAAGGCGCGTCAGGGGACAGCTGGAGCCACCGCACTCCAACCAGACTGCTTGTCCATGGTGTCATACCCAGACACCCTGACCTCGTCCTCAGCCAGCTTCATGACCAACACCACCCTCAGCTCAGCTCGGGTAGGCTGAATTTATGAGTTGGATGATCATCGGGCTAGTCTTGATTTAACGTGTCCTGTGAGTTAGATGGTAAAGGCAGTTTTTCTAGTATTTCAGAATTATTGGATGTGTCGAAACATAAAATGTGAGTTCTCCTTAGTTCTCTCTGCTTAAAAGTAATATTCAGTGTGCTTCTGTTATGATAGATTTTATTCTGGCACAAATAATTTTGATGGATGCACCTGCATTTTGCTGTTTTATTTTTCTGGTCTGCCTCGCTGTCAGTCTGTTTGGATTGCGATTGGCTCCCTTTCTGTTTGGCTGTCTGCTCACTCTTCCTTTCTGTTGGCTGTGTGTGTGTGCGTCTGTGTGAGAGAGACAGACAGACCGTGGCAGACACTGTGATATATTTCTGTGGGACAGGTTCTGCTGTAGACAAGATCCTGCTCTGGTGTGGACTTTGTCGGCCTGAATAATGACATGTTTCAGTGCCTTCATGTTGATATTGAAGTCTTCTGGCTGATATTTCATTGGTTGTGTTTTTCTTTCACCTCAATAACACACCTCTCCTCCTCACTCCCACCTCACCCCAAAACCCTCCCTCACTGTAGGAAAGGCTGCTCTGGCTGATAGATATGATGGAGGTAGGGATCACTTCTGAGAGTGATGAATGCTTTCCAAAATAAACCCACACACATGCAGTTTACACACTAACACACTAAACAAGGAGATATAAAGTTCCCCTGTGGCCAGATGTGTACAAGACACATGAGCATACACTCCAGCTCTCTCCTTGGTTTGTGGTTTTGCACTGACTTTGTTTGCAGTGTTTTCTTCTGTCTTGTGTTTTCTTCCTCTTTTTGTTTTAGACAAGAAGTGATGCTTTTAAAGAGAGTGATGTGTCTCAGTCTCCACAGTCTGAATGATTAACAATCCTAACAGTGCGACTGTAGCTGTTTTTTTTTGTTTTGTTTTTTTTCATGAGGATGAGATCATTGTTACAGAGAGAAAAAAAAACATGAAAATAACAGCTGGGGTGTTTTATCTGAAAGAGTTTAATTTGGCAAATTTGTTTATGTATACATTTTACAAAAATGCATTTTCAGAAAATGAATGAGCATGGCTGTCTTGTAAATAACACCAGGTTTTGCATATAGTGAAAATAATTCAGCCAGGTTCTCATTTGCATTCTTCCCTCCCCCATGCTCTCTGCAGTTTTATTACTGAAAACTTTCACAAGAGGGGCTTGTTTGCTATAAACCACCGTGTTCAATATCCTCCTTCAGACAGAATCCTTTTGTTATGTGGGGACATAAAATGCAGGTGAAATTTTATTAAATGCCAAAGTCCTAAATATTGCTAAAATTGGGCATTTTTCAGTCAAGAGCAATAGAATTATGAAGATTAGTTATGTTTCTGTTAGAATATTTAGTATAACAAAGGAAAACAGGAATCCACTTCCTCTTATAGAAATATACCTAAGAGGATGCGACCGGATAACAGGGTATTTAATATGAGTAGCTGTAATTCTGTTACATCAGGGCATCTTTGCCGACTTTTAGTATATTTTATATACTTTGATTTATTTGATTTTTTTATTTTGCAAAGTAGCTGAGTATATTAAAAAGTGTTTTCTTCAGAGTAGCCACCTTTTGCTTTGATGACAACTTTCCACACTTTTGGCATTCTCTCAGTCACCTTCATGAGGTAGTCACCTGGAATGGTTTTTCAAAAGTCTTTTCTCTTCTCTATTGTTCGCTGCTTTTTCTTCACTATGTGGTCCAACTCATCCCAAACCATTACAATTGGGTTCAAGTCAATGATTGTTGATTGTTGAAGTTGATTGTGGTGGGCAGGGCATCTGTTGCCTAACTCCATCACTCTCCTTCTTGGTAAAATAGCCTGGAGGTGTGTTTTAGGTCATTGTTCTGTTGAAAGACAAATGACGGCATATCACTGCAGAATGCTAGGCTAGCCAAGTTAAGTGATATGATGATATGATATGGCGCTATATAAATAAAATTGAATAGAATTAAGTGTGCCTTGAATTTGGATAATAATAATAATATATTAAAATATATAATCGGCAACAGTGTCACCAACAAAGCACCTCCACACTATCACACCTCTTCCACGCTTCATGGTGGGAACCACACATGCAGATACCATCTGTTTATCTTCTCTGTGTCTCACAAAGACACAGCTGTTGGGACCAAATAGCTTAAATTTGTAGTCATCAGACCAAAATACAAATTTCCACTAGTCTAGTGTCCACGGTTGAGCAGTTCTCTTCTTCTTGTTGGTCTCTCTCAGTTGTCATTTCTTTGCAGCAATTCAACCATGAAGGTCTGATTCACACAGTCTCCTCTAAACAGATCTTGAGACGTGCCTGCTACTTGAACTCGGTGAAGCATTTATGTGGACTCTAATCTGAGGTGCTGTTAATTGGCGATTTCTGAGGCTGGTAACTGTAATAAACTTATCCTCTGCAGCAGAAGGCAAGACATTCAACTAATTAACTTACAGTAAATCATATGTTAATTGAATCCTGTGTTAATTGAAAACCATTCCAGGTGACTACCTCATGAAGCTGACTGAGAGAATGTCAAGAGTGTGCAAAGATGTCATCAAAACAAAAGGTGGCTATTTTGAGGAATCTAATTTAATATTTATTTATATTAATTCTAAATAAGTTACATATGCATTATTCAATAGTTTTGATGGAGGTGAATCAAAACTTTTGATTGGTACTGGCACACATTTTTTTTTAACTCCTGGTGTTTTTTTATGTGCATAAAACAGATAGATGGATAGTGGAATGACATATTACATTACATCATTCAACACATGCTTTTGACAGACTTTGAGCTTTATATACAGTGCTGTAATAACATACTATAGCCACTCCTCAGAGTGAAACTATTGTTCCAGCCATGTAATTTTATGCTTCCTCACCACAGCAAAGCACATTAACTTGGTTTTATCCCTTTAGAGAAACAGTCTGTAGAGAAGCATACCTGATTCTCACTTCAGTTTACACAGGTGCAACACACAATTCAAAACCAAACGTACGTAAACATTAGTATGTAGTAAATCTGCCAGCATGCAAGCATTGGGTTGTGGGTGAAGATGATACATAGGTGTCCACATATTTACACACAGATTTATACACACACATACACACAGTCTAATCTGACAGCTGAGATAAGCTGTTGACTGTCTGCAGATTTTTCCACCAAACAGTCCTTCACATTCAGATACCTCAGATGGGTTTTCACTGCCTTTCTGCTTTCCCCTCAGAGAAGCGACATTTACATGTGTGAGAGTGTGTGTGTGTGTGGGTGTTGGTCTGTATTCTTCTCATGCCTGTGTGTCTGTTTGTGCTGTTTTGGACCCATGGGTGACTGCTGCCGCTGCTGTGTTAAGCAGATTAGAGAGCTGGTTGGGTTTTGGTAGGATAACAACACTGGATTTCTGAACCACACTCAAAACAGGTATATAGTCAACTGCATATCAGTGCATATTCACACACTCATATTGTACACAAACACATACAACACACACATATTATGGAGATAGATACATACACACACATACTCAGACATAGTTGCAGCTTGAATACTCACTCACTGGCCAAACACAATGTCGTTGTTGGATGAAAATTTCATTCAATAACAATGTTTTATTTGTCAGATTACTCCTAGTAATATCTGCAGAAGTCAAATACAGTATGGTTGAGATATGGTTAATCTTAGACTGCTTTAAAAACAGCCAACATCACTTATAAGTCTGTACAAATAGAACAAATCAGATCAGATCAAATACATGTTTGCACAAATGCACGTTATAGGTGGAATATCATACACTGTTATTATTTGGCTGTTTACCCCACCATTGTTTAGATGAAGTACAAAATCGTTGCTACTGTCTCATTGTATGACAAACATCTGCAGTATTTTGGACTCTGATATACCTAGATCCTGGATCATATTTTGATTTCTCACTGATACCTGTTGCCCAAATGCTAACACCAGAGTAGCACACTGCATTTTTTAAACACAGCTCAGACCTAAATTAGAATGTTTCCTTGCCCAGACCAAATGCTGCAAGGCTGCCAGATGCCACAAAATTCCTTACATAATCAGCTTTCTGTGGACTGATCAATAGTCTTTGTAATCACAACTTCTTCCGTTGTTGTTGTAGTTTAACACCTGTGATCCTGTCGTGCAAGTCTTTTCATGCACCTCCAGCTTCGATTCACCAAAATGAATCGAAGCTGGAGTTCAGCCTAGCTCGATGTGTTTGGTCGAGATTGCACAACACTTGTCTTTAAAGATAGTCACTATGTCAGTTTAGGTAATCGTGATACCTTAAATTCCTGCTGTGACTTAGCTGAGAGACATGTCAGACTACACGCTGAACCAGTTACAGCTCGAAATCTGCAACAGAGACAGATGGATATAGACCTCCACGATAGCGAATGTCACAGGCCGTGGCATCTGAAATGTCACGGAGTATGTTGTAGACGTCTAAATGGGTAAGAGAGGGGGCAACATTTCTGACATGCTTGTCTTTTCATTGTGAGGTATCACAGGCACAGAATCAGTTGTTTTTCACACTAACAGACTACACAGGGCAGATTTTCAGTCATGATGCACCACATGTGTCAGATCTGGGCATTACTGAGCGGATATTGTTTTATCTGATCCCTGCAGTCAAAAACAAGCCACCTCAATACTGTTTTCACCACATTACATAACCATGCCACTACTTCCTTCACTGAACGTTGACATTGGATGTAAATTATATTCCGCCTCACATGATTCCTTGGTATGTTTGTACATAAACGCAGACACAGCGTACTCTTAGTGCTTACAGTACGAAGCAACGTCTCCGCATGTAGAAAGTCGATTGACTCTTGTGATAAATAAATTGTCTGTAAGTGCTCCCCATACGGCAACAACGGGTAATTATACTGAATTGATGAGGCTTTTGTTTTGGTTTAGTGGCAGAGTTAAATGAAGGGCAACGTTTCTCTGAACTCAGCTCCACTGCTCTGAAATCGCTCACAGATCTGCCGCAAATTACCTCCTCTCCTCCACTCCGATGGGATCGAGCTGCCAAATCCTGATCTGAACAGAAGTGATGGTTCTTTATCGATTTCACAGCATGCGTGTTTATCTAGTGGAAGAAGACATGATAGCTCTGTGTGAGTGCGCGTGTGCATGCTTTATTTGCTTGGCTTCCTTTTAAACTTTAAGACGGGCAAGCAAATGCGAACAGATATTGATGTCTTTACTTTTTTTCTAGGAGATGTGGAACATTCACCAAATCTAATTTGGCATTTGTTTCTGGACAAACGCACATCTGTGTTTAACATCTGCTCACAAGCTTTCTCTCTCTCACTTTAATCACTCTCTTCTTCTTCCTCCTCCTCCTCCTCCTCCCCCTCTGTTTTTCTGTCATCACCCACCTCATGTCCCTCTTACCTCCATTTCTCTCCTGCGTTTCTCAGAACGACAGCGTGGTGGAGAGTAATGAGGATGTTCCTCCGGAGAGTCTAAACACGCTGCTGACGGACATCTCTCTGGTGAGCCCAGCAGGCAGGCAGGCAGGCAGACTCTGCTTTGGCCTAATAAAATGGATGCAACATGGGGTGAATTGAGGATGAGGGGAAGAAAACAGAAAAAGAAAAAAAAAAAAAAAGAGGAAGAGGAAGCGAGAAGAGGTAGGGACAGAGATATGGTTGACCATCAGGTTTTGTATTGGACTAAAGTGGATTGAAGGATTGAAGGAAGTGTTTGCACCAAATGAGAACGAGAGAAAGAAAAAGGAGTACAGCTTTGTTAAAGTAAGTGCCTGTGTAGCCTTCATTTTTTTCTTTAATGATCACTATATGTCACCTGGTATGTCCAATTCTCCTCCTGCCTCTCATCTCTGAAAGAAGGAAGTGCTTACGGTTGCACCTCAGGGTTAAAAAAAAATACAGTTTCCAGAGCAACAAGAGATATCAAGAGGTCTCATATGTTTATTCTGAACAGCAGGAGACAAGTGGGAGGTCACGGAGAAAGCTTTTAGTCTCCTGTCGTCTAAGGCTACCTGCAACTCAAATCATACCTTGTTTTTCTTTTGTAAACTTTATGTTCTGCTCATTTTATGTTTCTTCCCATACACTGATGAGCCAATCATGTCTCAATCAGTGTTCATTCCACAGTTTGTGTCTGAGCATTCTTACCTGAAACGCAGGATACCAGCGGAATCAAACAGACAACCAGCGACGTGTGCAACCTGGTGTGGATGTGTCAAATGTTTTCAAGTGAGCTGTTATTGTGACTAAAACTGGTGGAGTGGCTAATCAGGTGTCTCATACACCTTGTTTGAAAGAGATTTCATGAGAATCATAAAGAAAGAAACATGAACACTGGGTTTAAACTTTCAAATGTACTTCCTCTACATATTACAAATTGGGGGTGTAATCATACAGTCAGCTCATTTTTCAGTGTAATACACGATATAGGATTCAAAGGTGACAAACAAAAAAAACTGTAAAAATCCTCATTTAGTCCCCTTTAGATGTAAAATCTGCATTTATTTGTTGCACAGTTGTTTCACCCAAATGACCAAAAACATATTTTCTCATTACCTCTAGTAGCATTTTGTTTCATGGTGCTCACATCACTGAAAAATGACATTTAAAAAATTGAATATCAAAAAGTCTCTCCAAAATACGTGTCCCTGTTCTGATAATTCCACACATGTCCCTGTGAAGAGTTTTTCTAATGTTGGAGTGAAAATTGTTGACAGTTAATTTTTTGAAATGTCATTTTTTAATACTCTGACTCAAACTAAACTTCATCCACTGCCATTGTATTGGGGTGGCAGCAGAAACTCAGAGACAGATATGTTAAAACCTGCACAAATATTGCAAAACCACTGTAGATACAACTAAAAGTACATGGGAAAAGATGTGTAGCAACCCAGCAGATCTTTATATACGTACAACTAAAATAAGTAATATCTGTGTCCACCATATAGTAAATAGTAAATGTCTGAAATTGGAGTAACGTTTTCAGAACACTTAATTTTGCCACACATCCTAATATAAACACCTGCAGCGCAAACTGTTTTCATTTGTGAGGAAAACATTTCTTTATGACTTAATGAACATTTTTACACAGTCGCCTGACAGTTAACAGTTTTTATGGATGTAATAATGTTGCACACTCTGGAATTTAATTTATCCAAATAAAATTTGGACATTTTCAGAGTTAGAGCTGGTCAGATTTATTAGATTACAGTTTTCAGCTCCGAAATGCATACAGAACAGCCACATTTTATATCACGGTATATTGTGCCATAATCTATTGTTACACCCCTAATCGATGATGAATATATCCTCTCACTTCAGGACGACGTACAGTCCACCACAGCTGAGCCTCCCCCATCCTTCAAGCCTCCACCCCCACCAGGGGTGCAGAGGCGCCCAAGTAGACGAGAGCAGGTCAACAAATGCCCCTCGTCCGAATCCTCCCACTCAGGCCTGTACTTCACAGCCCCCGCCTCTCACAACCACAGCAAAGAGCCAGGACCCACCCCCGCCTCGCCCTCACTGCACCACAAACGGGAACATCCCAGGGACCCTTCTCGGGACTACGCGGCCGTCAGAAAGAGAGATCCCACTGTACCTTCCAAGAGAGAGCAAATAGCAGCTGCTCAGTTGTCTATGGTCACCCAGCACAACATTGGCCCTTTCCCCAGGGTCCAGTCCCCGAGCAGAGGTACCAAACCTGCTGCCCCATCCCCTTCACCTCCACCTCCGCCTCCTCTCCCTGCTCCACCTCCTCCCCCTTCTCTGCCACTTAAGCCAGTATCCATGTCCAAAGCCTCCCCCTCCTCCTCTCCTGGCACTAAGCAGCAGTTTGTTACAGTGGAGGTTCACAGGCCCAACGCAGAGCCCGACGTCAACGAGGTGCGGCCACTGCCCCAAGCTCGAGGTGAGGAACATGGAGCTCCGGAAGTAAAACATACAGACTTAACATGTATCCAGGGTCACATTTTTGTCGTTTGTATCCTCAAACATGCGTATGCAGGGCTCCAACAAATTATTTCTTTAAATTACTGATCAATCCGTAAAATATCTTTCAAATTAATTTTTCAGTTGTTTAATCCATACAATGTCAGACGTTTTTTAAATGTATTTTGTGCACACAAACATGAATGGAATAAAGCTTTGCAGTGATTATGTAACATTCAGATTAGATACCACAGTTGGGATTTATTTACTGATTCTGAGGCTTGCTAATTGTCACTGCCTCTGATGAAATGAGGAAATATGCAGCCTCAGTTCTGAAGAGGAAGAAGAGTATAAATATCACATATGTAATCTCTCCAAATATGCATTTACTCAGGCTTAATGTGCTTAAATGAGCAATTACCCAGAACACTGCGTACGATTGCCACTGCATGCAAAACATCACTAATCATAAGCTTTCAATCTTGTATTGAATCTTTAAATCAAATATTTTTCAAAACAAACCTAAAGGTTTTTTGCAATGCAGTTTAACATAACATCTTAAACAAAAGACCACTTATTGTTTCAGTATTCCACTAAACTTGAAAGAAAGCTCTTAAAGTTGAAGTAAAAAAGTAAAACCAATAAAAATGGATTGCTTTCATCCAATCAGATTGAGATTCCCATCATCATGTCATGTGTGCCTGTTTACTCTCAGGTGGCGCCCTGTCTCAGCTATCAGACAGCGGCCAGACCCTCAGTGAGGACAGCGGGGTGGACATAGCTGAGTCAGGACACATCAGCAAAGACAGCAGCCCCCATTCCTCACGCACACGCCACCCCCGAGACACCCAGGGGGGCGGGGGGGACAACCCCTCCAAACCGGTGAGAGGGTTAATTCAGAACAACTGTGAGCCAAACATGGATGGATGAGTGGATTCATTGTTAAACTCTGAGGAATATACTCTAATATGCGAGTGTAATTCTGTCTTTGAGGACCAATTTGAAGGAGGTTTTGGGTGGGTTTGGAAGACATTTGTCCTCGAAAGCCAGGACACATTTTGAAAGTGACACGAGTTTTGTAAAGTGAATTCTACATATTTAGAAACTATAACCTTTTTGGAAAGTAAGGACATATTTGGAAAATGAGAAAAAAAAATTTGAAGGACATTTTAGAAAGATATTTTCAGAAAATGGGGACATTATTGGAAATGAGAGACATTTTAAGTGAGGCATTTTAGGGTTAGGGTAAGAATTAGTTCAAGGTTAAGGTTAGTTAGAGGGTAGACGATGCATTATTATGTCACTGTGGGTCCTCATTAGTACAGAAGTACAAACGTGTGTGCGTCAGTTGAAAAACACACTAAGAGTTGATAAATTGATGTTCTTATTTGCTAATTCTCCTCCAGAATCTGTTCTCAATCCTAACCGTGATGTCTTCTCTCCTCCCTCTGTTTGCTCACACAGACTGTTTCCTTTGTTTCACTCATTTGTTTATTTCTCAGTCATGTCATTCATTCACACTCACATATTCTGTCATTTATTTCATCACTCACTGCAGTGTAGCGTAATGACACTCTCAAATCGCTCTGTGGTTCTTATTGAGTGATGGAAGGAATAACAAGTAAGGATGGGAGTAGCCTGATTGTTTATGACGAGAGGGCTGTTGCATTCAATGTCTGTTTTAAGATTGGAATTATTAGGCCAAAAATGCAAAGGCTGAGTGGACATTTTTATAGTGAAGGAGTGAAGCATTTTACTCTGTTTGTTCCTGGGTGTCAAGCAAGAGTGTGCTGGAAAGAGAAATATGATGTGCTCATAAAAACTTTGTTTAAGCCTTGTTATAGCCTGCTTATCCTTGTGTCAATCAAAACTCTCACAATAGTTTAACTTGTGCAGGAGTGTGGGTGGTTGTAAAGACATGGTAAATGTGGTCCAGAGTCGCTGAAGAAAACCTGCAAGCATATGCACATAACAAGTTTTAGGGAAGGCTTGGCTTCTTTATATAACACACAGGTTGGTTAGCTCACATTTCTGCTAGCCTCTACCCATTAGCATATAGCATGTAATTCAGTGAGTTTCTCTCATTTATTGGCCTTTTCTGAAAATCTTAAACAGGTTTGGGAAACTAGGGATATTGCAGTTATATGGTACGTGTACTATAGGCCACCATTGATATTTATCTTAGAATACGGACATGAAAACCCTGGAAACATTCAGATTAGCATATAGACGAAAAACCCCATAAAGCTTAAGGAGAGCTGACATAAAGGTGACTAAATAATGGAAGACAATTACATAGATGCCTTGATAAATGTGAGTAAAATTGTTTTAAAATTGGTTATTTCTTTTGTCCTTTGACTTATGAAGCTGTTTAACATGATTGCTCATCTGTGAGTATGTCACCAGGATTTAATATGTACATGCTGAGATGGAGTTGTGACCTTTATGAATGTGTAAATCCATAGGGAAGATGCTTGAGCATGTGCGCTCAGAAAAAAACAAAGCTCTTTCTTGGATAAACAAAGGCAGAAGAATATGTGTATGCATAGTGGCACAAAGGCGAAAACAGACACAGGAAGGTTGTACAATGTTGAATATATTCAGATTTATAAATATGAATAGATAATGTTCTTCTTATAACTTGTGCTTCTCTCTCTCCGCTTTACTTCAGCCTGGGCTGTTGGAGCCCACCTCTACACTAGTGAGGGTGGCAAAGAGTGCCAGCACCCTTGGTATTGCCATTGAAGGTGGAGCCAACACTCGCCAGCCACTGCCACGAATTGTCACAATACAGGTGAGTCAAGAAGAAAACTAATGCCCACACTAGCTTCACATCTGCTTAACCCTGTCAGCTCCATTTTGATGAATATTCTCCTCATATTGTTGGCTGTGTTTAATTTATCTCGGGTGCCTCCTTTGATTCTCTGCAATCGTACCACGCATCCACCCACCTTCCAGGTGGGATTTGATGTCCTTTCAGGCTTTATATGGCTTTACACTGCAGCTGAACTCGCACTGAGATTCCTGCTAATTTTGTCCTCGTCAGGGCTCTCACAGAGATGATTACAACACTATTGGCCTTTAAGAAAAGGCTTGACTGCCTGGATACTGGCATTGTACTGCAATATTATCTATATTATAATGTATTATTCATGACTATGTTTTCATTAGTGTATAATTACTTGAAAATAAGAACTAAGTTTTGTTTTTGTTACCATCGTGCATTTTGCAGCCACCATACTTTCTCCTTCGCGGTGAAACAAGACAGTTGCGGTCAGCAACTACACCACTAGATGTCACTGAACTGTACACACTGGACCTTTAAGTGTAAGGCAGTTAGTATCATGTTGGTGTTAAGGATTAAAGAATCAGAATCAGCAGCAACACTTAATGGGATATTATAAAGCATCTTTTATATAAAAACTAAAGAGTTAGGCTCGCTCACATATGTTTAGTTTAAAGGAGCAGTGTGTAGGATTTAGTGGCACCTAGCATTGAAGTTGCTGATTGCAATCAAATGAATACTCCTCCCATGTCTCACCCCCTTTTTCTAAGGGTGTAGGAAAAACTCTGACTGCGAAATTCACATGAGAAGCAAAAGGTCATAGATCAGTTTGTTTGTCTGTTCTGCGCTATTGTACAAAAATGCCAGTCCAATATGGCCAAATCCATGGAAGAGGCTCATTTTAATACAACAAAAACACAATGATTCTCATGTTCAGGTGTTTACACACTAATGAAAACATACTAATGAATATTGAATTCCATTACTTCAGATAAATCATCCTAAATCTTACACACTGGACCTTTAATGATGAGGCTAAATAGAGTTGTACATGTTAGATCTCAAGCAGTTGCAGCATGTATACACTGAACAGGTCAACACCGAGCATATGGCTGGTCCAGATAGTCAGTGGCAGTGTCTGTAATGTGAATTACTTGATATAAAATGTTTATCAGAAGGTTTCTGTAGTGGTCCCAGTGATACTTGTTCTTACTGACGTAGCATATCACATGACATGGCTAAGCTATGTCAAAAAAAGAGTCAAAAATGTTGTAAATGCAATTTTCTACTTTTATCTTATCTCTATTTCAATATGTTTGACTTGAAAGAGAACTTGTAACGAAGCAAAGCCCTTTAGTCTTCAGATAGTAGTATCCAAGATCAGGAGAATATTCTGTTTTTAGCATGTGAAAGATCTGCAGTGGAACCGTTGTAAAAGCGGATATAATTGGGGACAGTATGTGGCTTGTAAGAGCATCCTGAGGACATAATTGTGCCTACTCATTTCAAAAGAGCACCAGCCAATGGTGTAACTTCAGTGAGTCAGGGGCAGAGTTTGGCCAGCCCTTACAGGCCAGGCCTGTTTTTTCTGTAGTCCAGCCAAAAATACTGGAAATTCAGATGTCCTAGCATACAGAGTAAAAACCAAATATTGACAGCTTAGCTAGAAATGACAGGTTAGTCACCTCTGAAGAAACCTATTGCTGTGACTGGGTGTGCATCTGTCTGCCATGGTAATTTGCAAGTCAACAAAGCCTTGTATTAGCTCAGCACTATCTGTAGCACTAATCATTTTCTAACCACAGTGAACCACATCGTTACAATTTAAAGATCAGAGCAGTGAGCAGCCACAGACTACAGTCCACACCCCATTCAAAGCTGTCTCTCAGCCTCCCACTCTACAGAGGTGGTGATTGAAATAAAAGAGGGTTGCTGATTGCAAGGGGAGGGATGAAAGGATTGGAAATCAGCACATTCAAAATCAAAGAGTGCACTGGAATAAAGAATGGCAAGTGTGAATGAAGGATGCAAAAGAAGCGAGAGTGGTATTAATAAGGAGAGGAGGTTCGAAGGGATTTATACAGATGGGGAAGTGGAGGTCGGATGTTGTAGGTGGGTGTAGTATTTGGGTGTTTGGTGGCTGTGTAGGTGGTGAGAAGGTCAGTGTTGGAAGAGCTGCATTGGGACCAAATAAACAAATGTGTTTTTATTCCCATGCTGCAATCCGTCCCCTCTGTGCTTGTGATACGAATACCCCAACCCAACCCCGAAACAAATGCAGAACCTTTTTCTTTTAAACTTTATCTTATGTGTGTGTTTCTAGTTTTGACTCCTGATGGGAGAAGACAGCTAGCCTAACTTTATATCAGAGCCGTTTCTTTGCTGAATTTGCTGAAGGTTTAAAAATGCCCCAGCTGAAAATTAAGAGGAAAATCACATAAAAAAAAAAAACATAAAGACTGTAAACATTTCATCAGAATCAGATTTATTGCCACGAAGGATTTCATATAGAAGGTATTTATCTTGGTGTTTTGGTGCATAAGAATAAACACAGCAAGAGAAAAGAAAAAGAAAAAGCCAAGTACTGCAAATCAAGAAGACGAAAATTAACAACAGAATATGAAAAAATATTACAAAAGCCTTTGTGGTATAATCGCACCTGTTTTCGCTTGAGTGGATTTTTTTCCACCGTGTGATATGAGCGAAGACAGTGTTAGTAGCAGTGGTCTGTAACAGCTTCTTCAAGCTCAGCTTTTGAGGACAGTACATCAATTAAAGAGATAACCAGCTTGGGCTTCTTGCATTTTTGAATAAACATAAATAATAAAAAAAAATAATAAAAAAGAAAAAAGTGGCTCTTTTCAAGAATGCCAGCACAGAAGTGGTGTGTAATTTATTCCATTGCCACACTGTTATATAAGTGAGGATTGTCTGTGACATGAGCGCACAGAGCAAGAAAGTTCCACTTAAGAATTGAAGCCACTGAAATGGTTCGATTCCTCCAAATTCCTCTCAACTGACACTTGTCTGAGAGACCAATAAAAATATAATGCAGCTGATTGCAATGGATAATGGCAGAGGAAATAGATGCTCTCTTACTGTGGCGTGATAAAGATATGAGGAGGTCCAGTGCAGCTGCCTGAAAAAAAAAAAAGTTAAAATTTGCTTCATGGACTCAATTTAAAAGAGTTAAAGTTAATTTAATTCAGGTAAGTAGATTGAAATTTGAATGAGGTGTTTCATAGATTTTATCCTTCAACTTTGGTTTATTAAGGTGCAAACACTATCGATCACAGGTGAGACAAAACCACAGGTTACATCACACCGCTGCTACATCCCTGAACAATAACACCGTGTAGCCTCACAGTTATTTAGAGACATTAATAACATGGCAGCCTCATGGCCACTTATTACAGAAATAGACAGAGACTTTCCGGACATTCAGTTTTCACTGTAGAAAAGTGAGCTGTGAAAACTTTGCTCTGTCACTGGGGGAAAGCTAACTCAATGTTATTAGGCCCTTGAGCAAGGCATATGACCTGTGTCAGTCAGGACCGAGAATCAGAAAGATAAATCTGCTTTGAAAGAAAAGGGAATCGGTTCCATCGGGTGGACATGATGGCGTCACATCAAAGTCCCGTACAATAGTGTTTCTCTGCAGTAATGGGAATAAGCACAGTGAAGTCATGATACAGCTCACCTCTGGCATCTCTCTGGCTACAAAGGCTTTCACCTCAAGTCACTTCAATCATGCCTGCTGAGGATGAAGTACAGATGAGTAAGCTGCTGCCGGCCGGTTGTTATCAGTCCCCATCACCCCTCCTGAAGCGACAGCCCCTTATCACCGCCATCTTCCCATCATGACGACCGACTGTTCCAACAGTAATTGTTGTAGGCTCAGTAAATAAGAGATGTGATGATGCAGTCCTGGTGTGGATGGTACTGCTGGTGTATTTAGCCATCAAAGCTGCATGTAATGAGGTCAGCTGTCAGAGGCGGGAGGAAGAGCACATGGAACTGACACAAAGCAAGAGATGACTCGTCTGTCTGACTTGGTGATAAGAGCACAATAAAGTTGAACCTGTGATTTAAAAGGTATGTTGTTGGATTTTAAATTAAGTTTAACGCAGCATTAGTGTATTTTTATGGCTACTCGTTGTCCACAACAAGCTGACAGACACACGGGACATTTTATTGCCTTATAAAGTTGCTATTGTTATGTTGCTAGCATCCAGCAGACACAAAGCAACATGATCATTCATTTGGAGTCCCCTTTTAGCTCTGGGTTGGTCATAACCAACCAAATATCAGGCTTTGTAGCTGCTGAATCTAGTAACATATAGTAGTTTTCTTTTTGTTGCTGGTGTGTTTTGGAAGTAGGCGAAAGAGAAAGTGATTGGCTCAGGGGTAACACTGCCAATCACAAGTCAGTCATCAACAAGCAGCCATGCTCATCAGCTCACCACAACTGCAGTGTTTCAAATCTTGAGAGGTCTTTGCCCAAGCTCCAACAATATAATTCCTGATGTTTACGGTGCAGAGTGTGTCGTAAAAGCCATGCAGCGCCTGGTCCATTTTGCCTCTCAGCATAAAGAACACACTGCTTCGTACATTGCCAATTCTGGTAATGGACGTAAATCATCCACAGCAGAGACGTCTAAATTGAATGTATAATGAAAGTAATTTAGACAAAAACTGTTCTGAGCAGTCTTGAATTTGATTAAAGATGTGGAGGCTGCTCATGATTTCCACTTCAGACTGGAGAGAGGGAAAGAACAGCAGTCATGACTTCACCACTCGTACAGTATCTGTCCTGTGGCTATGTGACCTTCGAGGAGACGCTGATAAGGTGAATAAATATGACTTTTTATTCAGGTTTGCTTCAGAGAAGCAATAGTGGCATCGAGTTTTCTCAGGATCGACTTTGTGAAGCGAGTCCTCCAGAGCAGAGGGAAGCCTTAGATGCTTACATCAAACAGAAGTTAACCGCCTGTGTTCAGTAGTTCAGACTGTGGGCAAGGATACTGAATTTGATGGCATTCCAAAGTTTTACTGATACCTGGGGGACTTGTTGGGCAGGCATTTGCGAGTTCCTTCAGAGTCCTCTGATTTCACTGCCAAGGAACTGAGACTTACTCAAGAAAAGAGACCTGGTGCTTGTGTGGTTTGTGTGTGTTTGTCCTGTGTCCTGTGCGGTGTGTCAGTAACAAACATTTTTTCTAATCACATGAAGTGTGTGACAATGTAACTGCAAAAGGTCACCAGTCAGGAGAAAGCTTTTCACTTAGTTGATCACACACTTCTTTCTGAAGGCGTGAGGCTGCATACATTTACTGCTACGCCTTCACTGTGCGCTCTGAGGGCCAGACTGCAGGGGTGTATTTATGGGTGTGTGACTGTGAATGTGTTTTCCTGTGACAGGGTGACTCTATTTCTGTATGCTAATGAAGTACCTGTCACATTTATGGGAGGATGTTTAAATTTTAGCTTGGGCACTGAGAGGATCTTGTTTATTTGGGTGTATAGAAACAAAAGTAAATATCTCAGACTCTCATAAAAACTCTTTGTAAGGCCTCCTAGCTTCAGAAGGAAATGGAGTTCTTTTTGGCAGGCCTGACCCATCAACTCCTGCTGGTATGAAAAATACTGATACCTGCTGCAGAGTAAAGCCAATTTACAACCATTTGTACAAGCTGCAACCATATTTCTTCAACAAAACAACCAGAAATGACTAAATCTAGCACTAAGCACTAAATCTAAAACCTCTATCAAGTGAGTCCATCTATTTTAATAGTTTTTTTTCTTCTTCATGCATGATATTGGAAATTGGCTTAATTCTATATTAAGCATGACATTCTGTTAATTTGGCTTTGAATTGATTGTCGTTGTGATAATTTTTTTGGCCTCAGTCAAGAATATTTTGTATTCTTATCCTAAACCTGCACTTTTTTCTGTCAGCCTTGCTTGTACGAGTGTTCCATGTCAGATTTAGCTAATTGCTCATTTTAACTTGATGAACACCACCTGTTCATGAGTAGATGCACATTTGGGAGATGTGATCATTAATATAACCCCCAAACTGCTATATAAGGCTGTCTGTACAGCTTCATTTGTGGGTAAGTCACGTACACAAAAATATCACCAGAGAGTACAAACAGCTTTGCACTGCAGAAGTTCAAGTCCAGCTGTCAAAAACCAGCAGACGCTGTCATAACAAATTTAGGGTGCTTTCACACCTAACCAGTTTGGATTGGTTAAATCAAACTCTGGAGTGGAAAACAGCCAGATTGTGACTGCTGATTATGAATTTAGATCCTCTGTTCTATAAAAACAATACGAGATCATTTGGAAACCGTGGTAACACAAATTCGCATACCAGGGATTTTCCCTAGCACATCAGAAAGTGAAAAGGAGGTGAGTTGAGCTTGTGTCCTGCTTTGTGTACTTTGACAGTTCCCCAATAAAAGTGAGTGAAAAGAGGGAAACACGTCTTTTTTTGTCCCCATTCTGTCTGCTTATCACCATTTATGAAATGCGTGGCCGGTTTGAAGTCTTGACTCAAAATAAGTTATTTCTTCAGAAGCCCTTTGTGATACCAGAGAAGGTAAATAAACACATAAGGACAGTTAAGTGCAACATGACCTCCTGTCAGTCACCGAAATTAGTTTTTTCCCTGTGGGCCCTGTAATGCTGATATCAGTGAGTTGGCTGTCAGTCCATATGACTTCAGATTTACAGCTCTGGATCTGTTTGTAATAAATCAGTGAGAACACAAACCAGACCAGAACTAGATCAAAAAACAAAACTATTTTCTTTGGTCCAGTTTAGGTACTATGAGTGCTTGACCTGCCAGATCTGCTCAGGGTCCTGTGTTTAGAGATGCTGAAACACATTAACACACTGTGATTGGCCGTATGTCAGAACAAAGATGAGCAGAAAATGAGATGGCTTACTTGTCAGCTATTTATTATTATTATTTAATTTTAAAAATCTGCTTCTCAGTATTAGCTGAGGTAACATTAATAACTTTGGTGCCACTTTTGTAACATTAGCAAAGTGATCTGAAAACTGCACTCGCTACATACAGTTTGTTGTTTGCCCCCTTCCTGAGTTCTTATTTTTTCGCATGTTTGTCACACTTAAATGTTTCAGATCATCAAACAAATCTAAATATTAGACAAAGATAACACAAGTAAACACAAAATGCAGTTTTTAAATGAAGGTTTTTATTATTAAGGGGGAAAAAATCCAAACCTACATGGCCCTGTGTGAAAAAGTGATTGCCCCCTAAACCTGATAACTGGTTGGGCCACCCTTAGCACCAACAACTGCAATCAAGCATTTGCGATAACTGGCAATAAGTCTTTTACAACGCTGTGGAGGAATTTTGGCCCACTCATCTTTGCAGAATTGTTGTAATTCAGCCACATTGGAGGGTTTTCGAGCATGAACCGCCTTTTTAAGGTCATGCCACAGCATTTCAATCGGATTCAGGTCAGGACTTTGACTAGGCCACTCCAAAGTCTTCATTTTGTTTTTCTTTAGCTATTCAGAGGTGGACTTGCTGGTGTGTTTTGGATCATTGTCCTGCTGCAGAACCCAAGTGTGCTTTAGCTTGAGGTCACGAACAGATGGCCGGACATTCTTCTTCAGGATTTTTTGGTAGACAACAGAATTCATGGTTCCATTTAGCTGTGTTACTTTTACGCTAGATGTAATGGGACACACACCTTCCAAAAAGTTAAACTTTTGTCTCATCAGTCCACAGAGTATTTTCCCAAAAGTCTTGGGGATCATCAAGATGTTTTCTGGCAAAACTGAGACGAGCCTTTATGTTCTTTTTGCTCAGCAGTGGTTTTTGTCTTGGAACTCTGCCATGCAGGCCATTTTTGCCCAGTCTCTTTCTTATGGTGGAGTCATGAACAACCTTAACTGAGGCAAATGAGGCTCTGTCTAATATTAAAATTTGTTTGACAATCTGAAACATTTGAGTGTGACAAATATACAAAAAACTAAGAAATCGGGAAGGGGGCAAATACTTTTTCACACCACTGTATGTCTGTGTATGTCTCACACATATGTCGATGTGATGTACATATAAGTCCCCATATATAATCATATCATAGACCTTGTGAGACTCCATCTGGAAAAAGTAGTCAATAAAATTCTGAATTAATCCTGAAGCTGATGATGGTAGAAAGTAGCTAACGCAACGCACAGCCAATCATAATGGGTTAATGTGTCTGTAAAATCTGGACCCCAAACAGATCTGGCAGGCTGAGTGTATCTGGCACCTACACCAGACCTACAACTACAGCTGTGAGAGCACTTACTTTTTCTGCACTTCGGGGGAAGACATACTATCTGTAACCTGACTCTAGCCCTGTAAAAGGCTGAACCACCCATGAAATTTTGTTTGTGCCAGAGTGAAGTTTCTAAATTTGAGAAAACTGGTGAATCCACTTCTCTTAAATCACTTGTACACAGAGCTAATTAATACTAATCCCTGTTGGTTCTTATTCCAAATTTAAAACGATTAAGCTCTCTTAAAATTGTCTCTGTCTTTCTCTCTCAGAGGGGTGGTTCAGCTCATAACTGCGGCCAGCTGAAGGTGGGTCAGGTGATCCTGGAGGTAAACGGGGTTTCCCTGAGGGGCCGCGAGCACAGGGATGCAGCACGCCTCATTGCTGAGGCCTTCAAGACCAAAGAGCGGGACTACGTGGACTTCCTGGTGACCGAGTTCAATGTGGCGCTATAGCTGAGCGGCGGAGGAGGGAGAACGATGAGGAGGGCAACACTGAGAGAAGAAGACTCCGAGGACAACACGAGAGGAAGGAATTCAAGCGTCTTTTGATTTAAATGGCACAACTCTTTTAGACAGATGAAACACCACCTGATCTCTGAGCCCTTCTCCTTTCTCATACACCCCACCCTTGAGTCTGGACACATGACATTCAAATTTACAAGGTATTACTTCTGCTGTGGACTTTGTTCAGGATTCTCCTCAACGTGTTACCTCCCCACTGTGAGACCTTATGCACTAAAATGGAAAATAGTGAAACTATACCTTTTGTTTGTTCTCTCAGTGTTAAAAAGTGGATTTACAACTGTTTGAAACCCACAGGAACTTCTCGTAGCAGTCTTGCGTCCCATGGTCAGTTGATTTTATTTATTTTTTGCTTCTATCTGAGAGACAACTGCACATCTAAGACTGATTCATGCTCGACTTTACAAGCTTGGATTTGTATATGTAAAAATGAACAAATGTAGATACAGATGCATATATACTGTACACTTAAAGATACTCCTATATGAATTATAAAATCCGTAACCTCTGTTGCATCATCAACATATATTATATATATATAAATATATATTTCAAATGATGATAATTCAGGCCATCCTGGAGATACAGGATTCCACAAATTTTACAGAGATGCTACCGGCCTGACTGCGTGTTAACATCCTTTCACAAAAAAATAAATCTCTTAAATCTCTGTTAGGTTTGCAAAAATGCACATTACATGCTCATATTTGTTTGATCAGACATAAAAAAAAGACATGTGAATGACAGAAATATTTATTGGGTACCACACAAATGCGCATCATTTCCTGTTTCCCTTCCACGTCTTCACTTATGGTTCGAGGCTATGTCCACACTCAGACAGTTACATCTGAAAGTACTGTTTATGTGTGAAAACAACATGTTTCCTGTGAATCCTTCATGTGCGTAGAGGCAATCTGAATCCAGTGCAGGAAAGGCAGACCCCACCACTAATGATGAAAACAATTATACATACATATATAGATGTTCTTGTGTTTCAAATACATGGGCCACACTTGTCCATCGAAAAGGCCCAGGGGTCTGATGCTGTGTAGTTCCTATTAGTATTTACATACCATACAGTGAATGGCTACTGCTTAAAAACTGGCAGTCATAAATAGTAAACTGAAGTTTGATATCATAAAAATCTCAAGGTTTCTAACTTTAATAACACCTTCCTACTTCCTACTACGCACTAAAACACAAGGCTGCCGGCTTCAGACTCATTCACTCCAGAGATTGAAGGTTTGAAAATTACAGTTTTCATGTGTCAAACATTGGATCAAACACATGTTTTCAGATGGTACTCTCAGAAAGGATAAAATCCCTCACTTTTTTCCTCAGACTGCTCAGCTTTTCTCCCGCTGCTCCCCCTGCTGAATAACAATTGATGATTTTATTTTGTAATTTCATAGTTTTAATTATATTCACCTCGGGGGTCTTGCTGAAGCCATGCTTAGTGCAGCAATTACGCCCAAGAGGGGAGTAATGAGACATTTAGAGGACGACACTGCCAAAGGTTTTAGAAACACTCCTCCACACACACACACATGCATACATTTTATCCATTTATAGAAAAGCAATTAGGAGATAAGCAATCAGGTAGAGTGAGAGATGGAGCGAGAGAGAGGAAGAATTAGAATGAGAGAGTGACTAAAGTAACGAATGAGACGTGATTGTTGTAGGGATGATTTGCTTCCTCTCAGGAAGTGTGCAGAGGATGTAAGGCAAACATGTGTCACTTCAGAGACTCGCATCAGGCTGCAGGTAGAAATATGAGGTAATTAGAGTAATTAATCTAAGTGTTCTCTGTGTGGATGAGTGCATTGTGCGGTATATGCCTGTCTGCTGTTAATGGATGAAAAGTGCAAGAATATGCTTAAGACAAGGAGACAGCAAATAAAGAAAAATGTAAATGTCATCAAAGGAGCTGTTATATGAGACACACAAAGAACTCATAGTCTTCTGCTTTCTGAAGAATGCCAACAGAGCAACTCTGTGAGAAATTGCTATCAAACACCCCTGAATCATTCTGGTGACAACAGAGAGCAGAGAACAACACATTCTCGCTTTGTTTTTACACCCTATCCCTGCTGCCTATCTTCAAAATGTCAGCCTTTAATGAATGAGAAACAAATGTTAGGGATGCACTTATAGGTTTTTTTTTTTTTAAAGGTCACAATCTTCATTATTTTTGCACCCGTAATACCCAATGATGATCCCACGATATGTTTCCTGAAAGCGTCTATCATTTCTTAACAGAAGAAAACCTGTTGTCCATTCATGTGTTGCAAGACCATGTTTTGTTCTTGATGCAGAAAATTACTTCTGGAATGTGTGTTTATTTCAATAACATCTGATATCACAAATAACGGAGTACACTCCTGAAATTCTTCTCATACTTTTCATACTCTCAATTTTATATGGTATCTAAGCCTTGAAGAAACCATGCCATATGGGAGAGTGTCTAGATGAAGCATTTCTAAGGTCTTCAGCTTATCTACCAGACAGCCTAAGCCTCCTCATATGAAATGTGAAGGTCCCTGAGGCCCACAAGATTCCTAAACCATGACAACACATACATTTCCCAATATCCCAAAGAAGTTTTCTACTGCAGTCCTGTTACTTCAACTTTAGTGAAAAGTGAGAAAACGAAAAAAAAAACAAAAAAAACTACCAAACTATGTTTTTTTCAACCTTTTTTTAACCTTAAGTTGATTTTGGCCATTAGAAAGCAGACATACTACACAAGAAGCTGACATGTACACAGTTGTTTATTCATTCTTTGATTCATTTTGAATTGTGTTTTTGTCAACCTGATGAATGTCAGTCCAATATTCACCCTCCTCTTATCTCCTGTTTGGTCTCCACCAGCTTGTGAGAAAAATATTTGGGTTTTTAGTTGTGAGACATTTCACTTTTTTACCTACTAGTTTTACGTCTGTAGTTTGGTGCAGGAAAAGTAGCACTGGATTTATCAGAGCTTGTTTACAGAAGACACCTGTGCGAACAGACACAACACAAAGCAAATTTTATTGTGATTGCATACAAAGTCAATCGAAAGATGTGATTGTAACTTTGCCTGGATGGTGGAAAATTGACCCAAAAATGCATCTGTGTGAGTTGAAAATGTTTCAGCTTGAGCAAAAAGTTGCACGTATCCAGTGGCTTTATGAAACTGCCACAGTAACATTCATTTCCAAATATATTTTCATATCTTGAAAGAGTAACTTAACACCAGGGTGAAAAGCAGTAGTTTGCAGTAGTCAGAGGAGTGCTTTGTTGCACTTGTCACCAAACTAAACAGTGATGTCACTGTGTCCTGAGGTACAAGTGTACATTATTGCAACAAGATGAGAGGAAGATATTTTACAGTTTCAGTGCATTCCTAACAAACATCTCTTCTCTGACAGAGGACAGAATTATACCATTCATCTCAAATATCTAAAATTAAATTTGATTTGAATTTATTCGTTACTATTTAGCATTTTGAAATTGAATTTGTAGTCAGAACCCAAAATAACTTTTCCCAGTGGCATCCTCCTCTATTCAGGTACAGTTGATTTCAAATGTGTTTTGAGGACAGGATCAGGAGACAAATACATATTGCATCTATATTAAAGGACCACAATACAATAAGGGAAAAAAGTGTCTGCCTTCAAAACCAGACAGATTTTCATGAATGTTTAAATTCCCCTCCGCCTCACAGAACGAGAAGTTAAAAGACAGTCAACATAAAAGCAGTGACATGATACAACTGAAGGAGTAAATCAGGAGAAGATAAATCCATGTGTGACTGGTGTTTTGTGGACTTTCAAGGGCCGCCTGCCCCTGTAAATCATCATAAAATGTCACCAGTTAAGGCTTCAACTGTAACTCTAGTTTTGTAGGTGATATTGTCCATTGATAAGTCAACAGGCTTGATGAAAAGCTACTGTATTAAACTTTAGCATCGGTCTGTACATGAGGGGAAAGTGGAGAAGCACTCACTTATACAAATATTGTCTCTAAGATTACTTTTGAGTGCATCCGTTAATTTGATTTTCAGAAATGTTAAGTGCATGCATATTCAGGATGTGATACAAACAATATCTGGAAAACAATTTTCTCACTACAACCACTAACAGACTTAAAATTCAGGATGCATCAGTTTGTGTTTGTGTGTGTCTGAGTTAGAGATGGACAGAAGGAGCCTGATAAGAAGACAGAGCGAGATAGAGAGACATTTGGACAGATGAGAGTTGGAGTGCGTCCTCTCAGTGGAATTACTCTCTGTTAAACAATCTAATCTTGAAGCGATCGCAGCCACGCATGACTTTTGTTTCCTGAGTTCAGCATTTAAGCATCACATGAGACGAGGAAAAGGTGACAAAAAAAAGAGTGTGCATTGTCAGACAACCTTTGCCCAACCTTTTGATGGAGAACAATAAAAATGTTAAGTCGGTCTAGTGAAAACCACATATTTAAAATGATTTGATTTGATTTAGATTTGCCTTTTAGGGTCTTTCTAATAAACGGAAGGATAAAATTTTCTTTATGGGTTGAAGGGTAATAAAAACTCCTTTAAAGCTCTTTGGATTAACTCAAAATGCTTAACCACAAACAGGACATGGTCTCTTACTGATATAATAACCAATACAAAGAGAATATTTAAAGGTCCAGTGTGTCCAATTTAGAGGGCTCTATTTACAGAATATGGCAGAAATAGTAATATGCATGACATGCTTTCATTAGTGTATAATCACCTAAAAATAATAATGGTTATGTTTTTGTTACCTTAGAATGAGGCTTTTATATCTACAGACGCTGCAGGTCCTCTTCCAGTCTGCCATGTTAAACTGTCATGTTTCTGTAGTAGCTCAGATCGGTCACGATGGCAGCCACTGTAGTTTCTCCTTCATGCTATGAAGGCGATGGTGAGGTGAGTGTGTTGCAATCAGCAACTGCACCTCTAGGTGCCACTAAATCCTACACACTGGTCCTTTAATACCTTACGAGGGGGATTTTCTGCAAAAGACCTTTAAGGCATGTATCATTCTAACAAATTCCCTGAAAACACTGAAACCGTCTCAATACTTTGTGACCTCTCTATCAAATCTGTTGCTCTCAGCCTCAAGATTACTGGTTTCATTTTTAAAAAACAGGCTCTGTATTTTCCTACAGCTGGGCACAGTAGGTTTTAGCAAACTTAACTTAAGCGGGAGTAAAGTTAACCTACTATTTTCACCTGCGGATTAATCCACATTTGGTATTCTAGTGTGTATTTATATCAGCAGGGCAGTGTATGCATGATTGAGACTAAATAAACTACATTGTGTGTGTGTTCATGGTAATGAAGGATCATGTCACCAAGCAGTGGGTGGCTCAGTGTGGCTCATTGATGTGTTTTTAATAGTTTTTGGACAACAATGGAGCTCTGTGGCACAGAGGAAGAAGATATCATGCTTTGAATACAAAGATGATACTTGTAATTAGGATCAGTTCACTGTTTTGTTGACAATAAAGAAAATACATAGTAATCTTATCCTTCAGCAAAAGAAGCCAAACATCTCAAAGGTCCAAACACAAGCAGCCACAAAAGAATGTTGCCTAAATAAAGTCTTAAATTTGGAGAATTATGATTTATTTACCAAACTCATCGAAGAATAACTGAAGAGTACGTTTCCAGCCAGTTTCCTCCTTGCAAGGGATGTGTTCTGGACAGGAGTAGAAAAGTATTTTCTACACTGAGTCCTTTTTCGAACAAGGTCGATTTCCACTACATGAAGATTTTCACGGAACTGCAATAAAATCACAATAACCAAGGACGAGTTACAATAGCATTCTTACTTATTTTATCATTTTATTGAAGTCACTTCAACTGAGGTAAACATTTTCCAGTGACCTGAGCGCCACTGGTTTAAACTCTGCGACAGCTACATGTGCCCATTAATGCCAAAGTTCCCTTGAGCAAGACCCTCCCTGCTGCTGGCTGTACCCTGCTCAGGTGAAATGTAGATAAATGCAAACATGTCTCAGAGACAGTCAGATGTGAACATTGATGAATAAAACAGCTCTACAGGAAAAGCCATTACCATATTAATCCTACATTTATTCATTTAGACATTTATTAACTGTCGAATCGTCCCTCTTCATCACACAAACTTTTCGGGAATTAACTCCATAGTGACCCCATCTTGTAGTCAGGTGTCGATAGCGGCTCGGCCCTCATCTTTGACCTGATATTAAAGGGCAGTCCAGGTGGGAGGGATGATGGAGGGAAGCGATGAAAGCTGCTGACAGTCTCATTAATCAGACGGCAAGACGGAGAGGTGCTGGCCTTGGCTCCGACACGAGACACGACAGCTCAGACACTGACTTGTTGCTCATGCTCTGTAGCAAGGTGCAACTGTTTGCTCCCATCCACCGCTACCACTACCACCTGTTGACGCTACTGATAAGGTTTATTTGTTTCACTGAGCGTGCCTCCCGCTTTATTAGCTGCACAAGTTGATTTTGTTTGCGTTCATTTTCCCAGCCTGCAGTGCTTTACAGCTGCCTCTTTTTGCTTTTGTTTTCCTGTGAGTCAGTCAGTCAGTCAGTCAGTCCATCTGTCTTTTTGCCTGCTTCCTGCACATTTTAACGAGGATTGTTGTACAATGACATGCTATTTATACAGAAAGTGTGTTTAATTTTTCAATAAAGATAACTGCACAAAAACTAGCAAGCTGTCTGCTTTTATTGTGACGTTTTCATTTCGACAAAGGATTGTAAAGAAAAGAAATCTTTCCCAGTATGGTGTGGGCAAACTTGACCAGCCTGCACACAGACTTGACCTCAACTAAATCCAGCATGTGTGGGATGTATTGGAATGTTATCCTTGTCATCAGACATCAGTATTGGACCTGACTAATACTCTTTTATGGGAGCAAATCCATGCAGTCATGTTTAAAAAGTCTGTGGAAAGTCTTTCCAGGAGAGTAGAGGCTGTTGTTACAGCAGATTAATGCCCGAGACAGATAGTGTCATATATCTGTGATAAATGCAACTCCCAGAAATAAATGCCTACATCAGAAATGAAAGCCTGGGGAAAGAGATTTATCTGAATTGGGACAAGAATTGGACTGGTTTGCAAATTGCACTAATGTTAGTATTTAAAAAAACCCAAATCATGTAAATGGACGTGTATTTATATAGCACCTTTCTGATCTGATGACCACTCAAAGTGCTTTCACTTGTCACATCACACACTGATGGCAGCTATTAGCTAATTAGATATCTAATTTAAAGGATCTGCTCTATTAATAAGGACGTTTTGTCTCTGTAGGTATTAGTATCATGTCGATTGGTGGAGGGGAGAGGGTTGGAGAGGGGGCTAAGAGATGGGGGCTCAGGGGTAGCTGGGATAAACAATCAAAATATAACCTGTTGTATTAAATGTAATATATTAGTGTTGCGATGAAAAATATGATAAAAAAAATAATTAAATGTTCAGCATTAATACTGGTGTAATGTTCAAGTGTCTTTATACTTTTAGCCACATACTGTAGACACTACAGAATCACATAATTCCCAGTCGTGTATGGCACAGATGACCCTGCAGTTTGCACATACAATATTCTATTTATGTTCACTGTAGAAGTGTCAATTGTTCTCTCAGGTGCTTGATAGATTAATTTCAGTTCAAAATAGTGTGTAATAAAATGCACTCACCCAGAATACAACAGACTCAACAAAAGCACAGCTTAAGTAGAGAGACTACTGAATTGTTGCATTTTGCATTCCTCCAAATGGGACTTATGAGTTTGTAGGAAACTGACAACAAATATGCATTGTTCCCCTTTTAAAAATGGTGAATGGTTTGTGTTATTTTTTTTACAGTCTTTGTGTTCACTCTGCGTTACGCTCTTTGAGGCAAGTTGTTCTTTATATTTGTGGACTATACAAATAAAACTAACTCGACTTCATTCATTTATCAAGCAAGATTGGCAAACATCTTTTTCCAGCTCCTCTGTTATCATTTCTATCATTTTATCATTTTAAATGTAATATATTTCTATTTTCAACAGATAAAACATGCAATGTGAAGACGTCCACTTGGGTTCTGGGAAATTGAAATGGCCATACAAATAAATGTGCATGTGGTCCAACTGGGCCACTGTGCTGGTTATAAAACTTGTTCTGATAAAAATCAATATGTCACCAGCTTTTCTTACTGATGGCTGCACTCAAGAAATGATTATAGTTGTTGATGAGTTTCTGTTGAATTTGTTTGGTATGTTTCACTTTCTTTGTCATCAGAAAACAGTTCTGATGTGTATTTTTCCTGGTGCAGCAGGGTCTTCAGCTTTGCCTTTGCATTATACTGAGAGCAGTGAACATACAGGCCTCTGCCAAGCAGATCTGCCTACGACAGGCTAATTCAGCCCCCAGGCAGTGATCTCTACATGCAGACCAGGTTTTGGGTCAGTGCCAGTCACCATTAAATGCAATGCTCTGCCAAATCGACTGGTTTCCTTTGTAAAGGTAAAGTTTGAGATTGTTGCAGGAATGTTTCGAGATAAGAGAGGGAAGAATGATGTCAACTTTATGGGCATCTATCTGTGTGTTTCTTTCAGTTCAGCTTCAACCAGTTCTTTCTATTTGACAGTTTAAATGTATTTTACCAAAACAGAATAAATTAGAAGGAAGGAAGGAAAGCGAATACGTGTAATAATAATAAAATATGCTCAGGAGAATAACTGTTTAAAAAGTTATTGTGAAATTATGAAAAATGATGAAATCTGCATATTATATTATAACAACACATCTACATCCTCTCCCCTCATCAGTCTACTGCAATGAGCCATTACAAAGCTTCAACGTGGGACTGTTTATACCACACAGATTTTGTTTGCCCATGTACAGTATAATGAGACTGTAATCATATCTGTAGATCGTTGACCTTGAGATGACATAAATCGTTCTTGCGCTGTAATAGAACAATATTGTATGAATTAGTCTACTGGGACAGAGCCTTACTTTTCAGGGTGACTTTTTTTCTAAATTAATCTAAAAATTACAGTGCACTTCTTCACTTTTCTCCCTTTGTGAACCAAATGATTTAAGTTTGGCAGTACATTAAAATGTCATTTAAATACTGGGAATGATGTACTGTGTAACTACCGCTCATTCTTAAACCATGGGAATTAATCTGCTGCCATAACTTTACCCTACACTCTTCTGAGGAGGTCAGACCAGTCAACTTCTTCCACACCAAACTGAGTATGACCATTTTTTATGGACTAGGCTATGAGCACAGAGCCACTGTTACAGCCAACCAGCAGGGCAAATGATCTTTTCATTTGTTTTTGAGACAAGACATATAATTAAATTAAATTAATTTTGACTTTTCTAAAAATTATTTCATTCCAGTTTCTTTTTACGTTTTGTATTATTTGTTTCTGTTTTAATGTATATGTTTGTACATCGATGCAAACTGGTGTTGGACATTAAGAAAAATTAAAATGAGAAATATCTTCCTTAAATGGGTGGTATAGAAAAGTAAGGAAATAGTGCCCTCCTGTGGCCATTTCTTCGAACCGCATCCACCCACTGTTACATTCCCACTCGTACTCTAAGTCCCGCCCCTGAGCAGATTCGTAACCAATCACCTCTCAGTCTTTGGTTCAAAGGGTAAATTTTTGTCCTGAGTATTGCCTGTCAGGTAACACCACTGTAATAAACTCCAAAATTTAAATTATTATGTTTACACTAAGGTTGGAAATGGTTAAAGTTATGGTCAGGGGCTCTTTTCTGAAAAAATGCAAGACTTGTAGTAGACATATTGGAAGAAAAAAATGCCTGAATTCTGAAACTCGGGAGCAAATTTTGCACCACAGTTTTCCTGGAGTAACTACTCTGCCAGCTAAAATCAGTGCCACACTCCACGAGACTGATAATTGGTGTGATAAATATCAGAAACCCGGGCTCCCCTGGCAGGAATTTACTCATGTAACTCCGTCAAAAATAAGGTACCAACACTTCTTAGCTGAAAGTCGTCTTAATGTGGGTTTGTTTGCGTTTCTTTTGAAGTCTAAATTAGAACTAAGTGATGGTTACGACAACCAACTTTTGAAACTGGCACTGACTGCTAGCTCAACAGTTGCCAACCGTTTTACTCGGCAGTTCATAAAAGACACTTAAGTCACAAAATGTCGTTGTTTAACTAATATACAGGCTTGAAAGTGTTTGAAACCTCAGTAACCTGTTTGCTGTCGGTGCTGGTTTGTTGTGGTGCGTGTGCCATGGTGACAACACAGGGGTGGGTCTTCTGTGTTAACGTTAAGTTTTGCGGTTTTCAAGGCAACCGACCCTTGTTGCTGTGAAGTCTGAAATCTCTGCAGCCTCTTGGAAACCCTGCCTGCTGAATCGATGAAATAAAAGCATTTACGAGGTAAGTTTGCAATGCAGTGTTGTCGTAACACTTTCTAACCAAGTGTTTCTTTGCTAGAAAGTTACTTTCTCTGGACACCAGTGTTATTTAACCAGATTTTTCGGTGTGCATTGTCCTCAGAAACGCAGTAGTATTGCAGGCTGTGTTCCTCAGCTCTCCAGCCTGACTGGTTGGACTTGGTTGTCAGTTGTTGTACTTGGATGTTGTTGAGCCTGTGTCTTTCTCGAGTTTAAATCACTGGAGCTTCTATTTGTTGCAAAGCATGGGGCATGTGTTGAATATAGCAAACAGAGCATAGCTTTCTTAATAAAGTGTTGTGTCTTCTCCTCTAATCTCTGTTTGCTTGAAACTGGATCAGAAAGAGTCTGATGGCTACAATGTAAGAGACCATTGTTTCCTCACACGGCTCTCAGGGCAGGAGAATATGTTTTCACATGGTCTGTACAGGAAAGTGAGTTTTTTATTTATTTATTTATTTATTTTTTTTGGTAACCAGCAGTTCAGTAAATCCACTCCATCTGGCTGCACAGGCTTGTACAATGTGACCTTTGGTGGAGATGTAATTACCAGAAAATGTAACTGGGGAAAGAAATGCAGCCAAACTCTAACAGCATTTTGTGGAGCAGAATGCCCCTCACAGCACAGCGATCCAGGTATTTCCTGAACACGCTTAATTCAGTAATATTTTGCTTATTTCTGTCAAGATCAGATCAGTTCCATTTTTACAAAACCACTGACCATACCCGAGTTTGAAACAAATACTACTTCTTTCCCCCAATACCACATGGATTGGATGGATCTCCTTTTACAAAACCCTTTTTCATATATAACAAACTATACCAAACATCTCAAATGCACAAGAACTTCTTTAGTTTAATAAACATAGTCTAAAACATCAGAATTCATATTTAAGTCAGAAAATATCTGATCAAAGAATGAATAAAAAGAGATTTAACCAGAATTCAATGCAAACTTTAAAGACTAGTTTACGATTGCATGCAAAGGACAAATATTTAGCAAGACAGTGCAATTGCAGTAACATTTTCATTTAAAGTCTTTTGACTCTGTCAGTCCTGTTTCTGGATGTTGATGACACTGCCCACTGGGATAGAAATTCTGTAGCTAATAATAAATCTTTATTTATGTATGTGTATGTTATTTCATACACAAAATAAAATATCAAATTACTAAAAAACTAAAAATACCAATTTTGGATCATTGAAAAGTTTCCAGAACCAAGGTGACATCTTAAAATAGTTTGTTCTGTCCAACTAGCTTCTATCCAAAGATATTAAATTTACAGTGATCCTCAAGCTGGAGCCAGACACACAGCCGGACACTGTTTGGCATTTTTGCTTGATAAATGAGTAATGATTGATTATTGACATTGATGAACTGTTTTAATAACAATAATTGCACAGCTTTTTGTCACTGCTCTCGTCAGACCCCTCTGCGCAGTGTATCCTGTGTCCTCAGTCCTCTCTGTGCCTCCTAAGCAGATTAGCTGTCATATCTTCGTCACTAAACAGCTCACTGAGGCTCTGCCAGCCTGTGGGACAGCTCCAGCTACACCTCTGTTCTTTGTGCTCAAATTCAGCCGGTGCCACCCTGTGAAAATCCATGTAGCGTCCCTGTTGGCCGGGCTGACTGGTTCTGTGACAGCTTTGGTGTGACTGGGACTGACAGTCGAACCTGGCAGAAATTCTCCATTTCTCTTTTGTCTCTCCTTCTGTCTGTCTCTTCCTCTCTGTCTCTTGTTCCTACACCTCCACCCACCCCACCTGTCCATCCTTAGCGAGCCTTAGCTCACTTGACTGTCAGGTGATTATAGCCCTGCTGCTCTCTGTCTGTCTGTTTGTCTGTGAGGAGGTGAGCTAGTCTCCTGGTCCTGGATGTATACTGATGATCATTGTCTGTTTACAATTGGTGAAGCCCCCTGTAAGGGTTTAGAGCAGCTTAATTCCTCCCATCTGGCAGCTGAGATAAATCCTTAGTTCCTCTGGGTATGAACAGGGAGCCTGAGCGGAGCAACAGGTGAGTTGTTTCTTTGCTTAATTCTCACCGAACAGAAAGTCCGAAATAATCCAACAATTATGGTAAACCTAGAAAATTTTTGAATTTGGGAATTGATTAGAATTCACCAGAATTATGTCACTGTCTTCTTCTCCTCTACATTTTCTCTAATTCCAGTCACCGCGTGGTACTGTGGAAACACAGATAGACGTATACGGTATCAGAGTCCTGGTATTGTTCTTGCTGGCTCACTGTCCCACTCTCATGACTTATGGTGACATTTGAATTCAACGGCGCCATCATTAATGTTATTAGTAACCCCTGTGATGTTCCTGCTGGAACGAATCAAAATGTAGTTTTTGGATAGTGTAGATGCAATACCAGAGTTTTGGTACAAAAAAACAAAACGATACTTTACAAAATATCTATCTATCTATCTATCTATCTATCTATCTATCTATCTATCTATCTGTGTGTTTTTTCTACAAGTTTTCTGAAAGAAAATAGCCAGAAATTGGCAAAAAGTTGATTTAAGTAGAAACCTGACTGAACATTTATTGCTGGGAGGAGCAATAGTTGTGAAGGAGCAACTGTTGGCCAGTATAAATAGCAGTACATCACATTTTATTGGCTTGTCTTTGTGCTTATTATCTTAATTTACAAAGGAACCAGCAACTATAGCTATCAGGTAAAGTGAATATGAAATACAATACTTCATTAAATACTGAAATGTGTTCATGACAAGTATTTAGTTGCATCAAATAGTTACTCAAGTGAAGTACAAGTATCTTAAAATTGTACTTGAGCAAATGTATCTAGATACTTTTCACGTTTTAAGTTTTAATCAAACAGCTGCACATATTGTCATTCTTGGCTCCTTGCAGGGGTTTACTCCTCATCTCTGGAAATTCTTCTGTGCTAGCAGAGGAATCAGGAAATGAGTAAATAATGTCATAATTATACCGTTGGCTCGGACTCTTTCTATTCTGAATCTTGTTGTTTTTCTAAATGTACCTCTCGAGTTGTTTATCCACAGAGCCGTGCGCTCTCATTCCTCGTGGTCTACTTTAAATGCATAGTGAGTTTGCCATGTTGGCCTGCAGAGAGACTCGCTGCTGATTTGTGTATGAAAGGGTTGTAGAGAGAGCACGACGCACGTCTGTCAGTCCTGCACACTGAGCCTCGTGTTTGTTTCTAGCACAATCAACACAAGTGTTTGTGGATGCACATGAGTGTGTCTGGATCTGTGAGCAAAAAAACACACTCTCCTAAATGTGTGCCTGTGTGTGAGGTTTGTGTGTCAGCACAGAGACACTGGGTTAATCTTCTTGCTGTAATCTGGGGTATTGATAAAGGACGCGTAGACACACCGTGACCACTTTTCTTAATGAGACTCTGAGTGCTGCTGTACAGAATGTACTTCACTTTGTGATCATTTCAAATCAAATCTTCTAGTAAATTTCTGTGATAATGACACTTGTTAAGGTCTGTGACTTGGTATGTGGCAGCTGATGTTTTACCTGCCAGCTGCTGATGCTGCTTAAAAAACCACAACATACCACAAATTACTCATACATGTGTGATCCTGGCAGCAGGTGGGTTGTCAGCCGCCATCAGTGATCAGAAAGCGTACATGTGTGCACATCTCAGGGAAATATACTGTGATTAAATCTATAAGATGCTCATTATATTCATGCTGACGCACATTAAAAATCCTTAATTGAAGTGTATATATAGATGGACTTGATGTCACAGGCTGTTTTTAAGGCAGTGACAGTGTAGCTGTGACATGGTATGTTAAGACTTGTCAGAGATGTTTTATAGCAGACGCTGAAAAGCGCAGCGCTTGTTCATGTTGTGGAGTTGCCATAGTGAGCGTTGCAGCTCTGGGCAAATACGTGGGGGACTTGATTTAACATTGTGAGCCAACAGCCTAACTTGGGCTCTGTTACATGCGTGATGTGCTTGTCTATAATAAAGAATATAAATGGTGAATGGTGCAACCTGATAGCACAGTATTTGAGCAGGGGGTAATAAAATAAATGCTTATCTATTGTGTAGACTAACATAGAGTTCGTGTCACCTTGGAAACAAGTCCTTAAGTGCTGCACCTCTCACAAGATGTCAGACAAAATATAACACCAACATCACCACGACATCCGAGTACATGATGAAGCAAATAAACCACATGGACGTACACAAGGAACATAAAAATGTTGGCTTTTGTAGTGCACAGAGGTATGATATTTGTTACAAATGCTTATGCATGACCTGAAATAAATCTGTGAGGCTGTAACTGATGCATGCATTCATGATTAATTAATCTGAGGCTTTTTAAACAAATTCTGAAAATGCTATAAAAAAAAAATCACATTTTCCCAAAACTCAAGACTACTTCACATTGCTTGTCTTATCCAGGCAATTGTTGAAGAGCAACTGATGAAGAAGCAACTATTTGGAATTTTTTTCACAACTCACTTATCACTTAATCCACTAATATTTTTAGAATTACTATTTATCAGCAAACAAATGACTTTTGGTTTAAGCACCACATACACACTGCTGAAAACACCACATTGATAGGGTTACTGCAGGGATAGAAATAATTAAAAAAACACAACTTTAACACAAGGCTTTTACTGAATGGTAGCACATTTGTGCTTTGCAGTCTTCTGTCACCTGTAATAATTCCTTTAACTGCACAAGTGAAACAGATCCCTGATGCAGCTTTGTCTGACCCCTGTCATGTTCATTTGAGGAAATTATGTGCTAACCTACAACAGCTGAAACGTTGCTTCTTCTCACTGATACTTTTCTATGAATGAAATAGAAGTCTTGAAAACTGAAAGCACTAACATGATTTTCTGTGAATTATTTTTGTTTTTATGACTACCAGATGACTAAATTGATATTTTGTGCTTGTGCATGGCATTGACTTTTAGTTTGAAATTATTGTCTTGGTAGATGATATGGTAGCATTTAATCCTATTTATCGCCCCCTTAGGACTTCACACAGCAGCAGCAGTTCCTCCTGTTGGTAAATGATACACCCAATATTTATGAGGCATGCAGTGTGTGTGCATTGGGACACATAGTTAGGAACTGATGTATGGATTGTAGATGTTTGTTTACAGAGGAGAACAGCTGTGTGTGAGTACAGAGACAGACTGATGACTTCCTCGACCTTTAAATCACTCAATTTTTGGGGCCTGTTTAATGGATGAGCAGCACAGTGCACTGTCATTTCTGACTCTTAAATGAAGTAGTGTCAAATATTGAATTTCAAAAATACGCAGATTCTGCAGCAAATTTCTTTTGTCTGCTTATAGGGCTGTGACTACCGATAATTATCTTGATTATATGATATATAAGTTGGTCTATAAGAGGTCAATAAATGATGATGGTATGTTTCATTTTGCGCTATGAGTGTCTTCTTTTCATGAACTTACTTGTACATGTTTTTCTTGTTCAGTTGATCTTCCTCTGGAGACCTCTGTCTGACAGTTCAATGTGAAAATGGTTATAAATACTTAACAGCTGGTACTCTTTTGTGTTTCAGGAACTCAACACTGAAGACTGACTCATGAGTCTTCTTTGACTGTACCTTTGGACTGTTAGCAGCTTACTGACATGACCTGCACTCTGTAAACTTCTGTAGCAATGGATTTGAAAGTGGACTTCACTGCAGAGCCAGGTCAAGAAGAAAAGATGCAGAAGGTTCCCGTGCCCGGTTGAAACACTAACTGAGGCAACAATTAGCTAAAAGGTGAATGGAGACAAGAAAAAGCACCACAGCAGGGGTTTCTTTCTGGACCCCCGCCCCGGTCCGCACCTCACCCAGCAGCTCTGTAATATCTGAGGATGTGTGGGAGGATGAGGATGAAGAACAGGCGGAGAAAGACGATGACTTTGTCAGCCAGATGGATGAGAATGGCATCATTGGACTGTCAGAATCACTGGACGATTTGGAGTTTGCAGAAAATTGTGGTGGTGCGGACGCAGAATATGGACCCCTCATCTCAGAGGAGGCAGGCCTTAGTGGCTGTGAGAGAGACACACCACCTGGGGAGCTGAGTTACAGCCTGAGTAAACGTCTGTCTTACTCCGGATCAGCAGGAGAAGATCTACCGTCACAATGTGAGTCTTTGATTATGTGTCAGTTCATTTCTTTAACCTTGACTCAGGTATTTCTTAGCAAGTTTAAATGTTCTAGTTCCTGTACTAAAGCCCTTACAGGACCATGTAATACAGTCCAGTTGAACACCACTGCAAGCTACAACCTCAGTAATAAACATATAGTTGAATTAATACCTTTCTGATGGTGTCAACAGAAATTGAAAAATTCTAACCTTTGTAAAAGTACACTTCATGGCAGAGCTGCTGTACTACTATATACTATATATTTTTCCCCATCAGACACAGTTTAAGCCTTATAAAAACACTCTGCTTGGAATAAAGATTTGTGTCTTCTGTGGTTCTACCTTACAAAAGTCCAACTACCTGTATCTGAAATTAAAATGACATATATTCCTTCTTCCTCAGTGAAAAATCCAGAATCTATTAATCTAAAGTTAAATGCTAGGTGCGAGACATTTCCTACTCCACTGACAAGTCCATTCTCAGTGCAGCTTTGAGTTTTCTGATCATGCTAATGTAGGTTGCACACTGGACCACAATTGGCTTCCAGTTGTGATGTCATAAATCCTGCTGCTGCACAGAGAAACGTTACTGTTTCGGCAGATGAATATAAAAACATCCTTCTAAGTCAAACTTCTGCACAGTGAGGCTCAAACATCCAAGTCAAGTAACGATAAGCAAAACATGTTTTTGAGCGGTGGGTGTTCTGAATAAACTGCAAGTGAAAGTGAAGTTCTTGGACATAATGACCCTTTTTTAGAAAAAGCTAAAAGAGGCAACTGCTTTGATGTGTTATTTATTTATTTATGTCTGCACTGTGTTTTTTTCCTATCTCCCCACCTCTCTGTGTCTTTGCCAGGTGATGACTTGATTGGCAGCTTTAAAGCACTGGCAGTAGATAAGGAGGTGAGGCAGTGGAAAGAAGAGCAGCGGATAGGGTGCCTCCCTGCGAGGGACAAGTTCTTGACAGCGGAGGAGAAAGATGGAGAAGAAGTAGGGAAGAGGAGTGACAGAAAAAGCAAGAAAAATGAACATGCTAGCACATCAAGCTCACTTGATGTGAATGCTATAAATATTGCTCACCTGCTAGCCATGGAACCTGCTGGAGTCTCCAATCATCACTGCCCAATACCCCAGCCTGCCCCACCTGTCACAGCCACCACTTTCCCCCACCTTCTCCACTTCACTGCTGCGGAATTAGCTACTTCTCCTGGGATTGAAGCTGAAACTTTTCCTGAAATGAGCTTCATAGAAAGTCTTCCAGAGTCACACAGGAGCAACATGAGCCTCAAGTCGAGTCCTCGTTGTCCCGAGATAAAGCTCAGGGCTTCTCTTCAGCCAGCAGCCATGTTTTCTGAAGAAGTCGTTCCAAATCATTGCAGCGGAGTAAGTAATGGGCCTTTAAAGGAATCAGATAAGTCCGATAAGCATCAAAAACGACCCACTCCCTCACCAAGGAAGACGAGGCAGCACTCTCCTGAAGCTACACATTCAACTCGTTCCTTCAGCTCAGTCGGGACAGACTTAAAATGCAAACATCAGACCACAAGTCCTGACAGAGAGCAAAGGACACCCAGTGTTAGAAGTAAAGCTGCTGAAGTAGATGAATCCAGGTCAGTCACATCCACTTTTGTTGTAGCTTTTCTTTTATGTCATGATTGTAGTTTTTTCATGAAAATTAACCATGATAATTTCATGGTATTTTTAGGAAAGGACCCTTGAGTTACCCCAAACCAGACTTCTCTAACGTGGAGCCCAGGGTCCGGATCCCCAAAGGTGGTTACAAGCCCCCCAAGAGCAGAAACTCTTTAAAGAGAGAGTCCCTGTCACCTGAGCCCCCCTTAGTGTTCAAATCCCCTGCTGACATTGTGAAAGAAGTCCTACTAAACACCACAGATGGATGCCTTGCCCTGTCAGACTCTGACATACCACCAGTCTGTGCCCCCGACTCCATTGTGCCTCAGGAGTTCAGATGCCGCCAGCAGGCCACCACACTGCTCAAACAGCTACAGGTAGAGACTGAGAATACAAAAAAAATTGGAAGAGAGAAAGAAAGAAAATATACAGATACACATGTGCATCAAAATACTAGTCATTTGTGTTTTGACTCAGTGCAGGCTTATTTACCACAAAGTTGGAAGCAGCCCCAGGATGTAATGCTTATTTTTGATATGTTGTGCTTATCTATGACAGACTTATGAATTAGCTTTTTACCTCGCCTTACATGCATCTCTTGCACTCTTTCATTTCTCTTCCCTTCCTCTTACTTTCTTATTTCCTATCACTGCAGGAGGACTACAGCACACTGCTGACTAAGTATGCCGAAGCGGAGAACACCATTGATCGTCTGCGTCTGGAAGCCAAAGTAATTAATCTAGAAATCAGGCTATAATTTATCACTTTTTAATGGTGGACAGTAGTGCCAGGTTCAAAATAAACAGTACAGATCGGTGGCACACAGATTTATCTTCTCTCAATGTGAAATCACTACAATGCCTCCAAGTTATGAGAAAGCTTCAAAATGATGAACAGTTTATTTACTCAAACATTATTAAGTTATTCAGTTGGCAAATATAAATGTTAACAGAAATACCAGACTCACTTCTGTAATGATGTGGCATTCATTAAATAAAGGAACAGCACTATTATTTTCAAAATAGAACTTAATATTAAGAGTCTGGTGAACCAGAAGTGTTCAGAATATGAGTTTGATCATCTGTTTGATCTGCAATATTTCTGTGAGAGACATTACTACACTACTACTGTTTTATGTTTAAGACTGAATGGTGGAGGCTCTTCTCCAGTCTGCCCAGTAATATCTGAGAACAAACTAATCAGGACCAGAATTAAATCCAGGCACAGAATCTAAAATAAGCATACTCAATAACCAAACTCTTCCAGCTTGTGACAGTTGTCCCTTTGTGTCTGTTTTCCTGCATGTAGTCCGTGCTATTTTAGCATTTAGTAATCTAGTAATAATTTCTGCTGCTGTACGTTTGTCGCCGAAACACTGAACAGACAGACTATAACTGTGTGTCTCCTTAATTTAAGGGCTTTTGAATGTTCTATAGCCCATCATTTCATTTACTTTTGGTTTTGTATTTTTTTAGAGATGTTATATTACAGAGCCAGAGTCATTTTATAGATGTTAGACTAGACATGTGTTCTCCTCACTTTTATTTCTACAGGACAGAGCTTTAGAGACCCAACAGTCGAGGTCCAGACAGTGTCAGCAGAGCACAGACAGAGCAGTACGTCAGAGCAAGTGATTAGGAATCTCAGAAAAGTGGAATAAGACGAAAATGAGGGAGGAGGAGAGAAAGGAGTGCTGAAGTGTTGTGAAGTAGCTCTTTTAAAGAATTATTGGTCCATTTCTGTTGGAGCAGCGGTGCTCCACAATCAGCACCAATTAAAATCAGCTTACCGAGCTCCCCACCTCTCCTTCATCTCCTTCGGCAAAACACTGAAGCGCCATCTGTCTCCCCCTCCCTCTGCTCGTATAACATCACTCGGGGTGGGAGGAGTGGCTTTATGCTGAAATGTGTTGTCAGACTATTTTTCAGGAGGAAATGCATCATCTTTTGTGATTTGAATCAAGGAATGCCTATGATTTCTTATTACAAGCTCAGGTCGTGATATTTTAAAGAAAAATGCGATTTTCTTCATTTTTTACTCAACAAAATATTTTATTCTTTTCATTCTGAAATTATTTTTAGTGGATCTATCTCCAATTCGGTTTCTTTTTGTGGTTTGGAGACACAATGGTTCGTAGTCTAGTTTATGATCTTAGTTTAGGTTATTCCATCTGTCAGAAAGAATGAAAAATATCCACCACAATTTTCAAAGACAGTGATTTCAAAGACATGAAGAAATGTGGAAAAACCTGAAAGTAATATTAGGCCAAACTGGCACACTGGGTGAGATTCAGTTCATGAGCTTTTATGTATGTTTCACCCTCTGTGTGTGTGTGTGTGTGTGTGTGTGTGTGTGTGTGTGTGTGTGTGTGTGTGTGTGTGTGTGTGTGTGTGTGTGTGTGTGTTTTTGTGTTTTTGTGTTTGTGTGTGTGGTTTAAAGGGAGTGTTGAGGTCAGTTTAAGGTCATAATGATTTACTGCTTTGAGAGCTTATCATGGAGGGACATCCATTCATTCTCATTAATTCTGTATGCGTGTTGACGGGGAAGGGAGGGCCGACTGCCGAGTGTATGCCTTTAACCCCTTTATCACACAGGCCAGTTTAACTTCAGTTAGTCTTTTCTGCGCTGAAATGACCTGTTTGATGATGTGTCTTCACAATTTTCTACTTGATGAATACTAAAGAGCCAGACAGAAAAGACTTTAGGACACTAGATGGGGATGTAGGCTTTCTATATGCTTTATTCTTTTCTACAAAAATGTTCAAAACAATAAACTAGAATAAAATTCTAACATGCTATATGAATTATTATCATCACCATACCAAATGTGCTGTACTTTGACCCGGCCTCATTTTTCGAATAGAACCCAGCAGAATTAACTGGTGATCCAAAGTCTTGAAATGTGACAGTAGTTCAAGTCACTGAAATCATTCTTGTGGAAACAAAAAAGTTGGCTATATATTCTAAAGTTCAGGGAAGATAATAATATATTAATTTTCATGTCTCCACCAGGTGAACCTGTACTCTGACCCTCCAAAGCCCGGACATTTGGTGCGGTCAGGACTGAACCAGGGCTCAGGGTTCATGATGCTGAATTTTCCTCAGGCTCAGAGAGCAGAGATGAACTCAGCCTCTCCTCATCTAAATGGACACAGCACTCATCAGAGTACATTCCTCCAATTATATACTTTTTATTATACTACTTTGTTATTTTGTGGATCATATAAATCAATGTCACGCTGCTCTCTTTATTTATTCCTCTACAGTGAAATATTGTCACTTCAAATTTGTATCTACGTGCTCATGCAAACAAATCAAAAGTCTTTTATCTGTCATTCAGCTGCTGCTAGCGTTGCATCATTCTGTACAACCCTCATATAACTCTGTCTGTCAAATCAACAGGGAGTTCATCTGCCTCTCCTTCCAAAAGAAGCCCGGACCCTCAGGTGGGACAGCAGCTGGCCAAGATTCTCTACAATCAGACTGACAAGTTCCTCCAGCAGGTAAGTGACCAATAAAAAACAATCAGCAGAGATTTGCTGGATAATTTCATTTAGTAATCAGAGATCAATATTTTGGTGTTCCTCATTCAGCTGCACACGTTTGAGGATCTCCTAAAGTGCAAGAAACTCAAACCTTCTGAACAGGTTGAGGTAAGAACAACTAATGGTTTAAATCTGAGAGATCTGAAAGAATTTCTTCTACAAACTAAAGTACTAACTAAACCAGCGCTCTTCTTCAGGGTGTCTCACAGCTTGCTGAGGGGCTCGACTCTTTAGAAAGAGGCTACCTGTTAGCAAGGGATGAACACAAAGTCCTGCAGCAGCGAGGGGCAGAAATCAGCCACTTTGACCCTGAACGGTGAGAGTGATGTCCAAGATCAGTACAGCATAATATTTTATATTCTATACTTTTTTGGTGTCTTATCATCATTGTCTGTTTGTGTATTTTTCAGGGAGCTGGAGGGGCTGATCTTTCAGTGTGGGGTGCAAATGGACGAGCTGAAGGAGCAGGTGGATCAGATGCGACAGGAGGAGCTAACCTGTGAGGCTCCTCCCTCTCCACTTCCTCACCCCACACCTTCACCTCTCCCTTCTGAGAGGGGAGAAACCCTGGCTCACACACAGGTACCATCAAACAGCTGTCTTCGAAAACTTTCACTATTTCTGATTTCTGAAACCAAACGATGAAATACTAAATCACTGCCCACTGGTAAATCACATGAGTTGTAGTTTTACTGAGAACACACTCCTGCTATGAAGCGACAGGATGTAAATGCAGCCACATCAGATTTTATATAACAATGTATCTTCTCCTTCCAGAGCCCACCTGTGCCTTTACTGTTTGATCCAGGAGAGGCGGCAGCGCTGGAGGTGAGCTCAGCAACTGAAGAGAGCGATGAAGCCCATTCTTTCTACCTCAAACCTCTGAATGGCAAACAGAGATGTGATGAACAAGACTTTGGCACTCTCATAGATCAGTAAGTAGTGATGTATGGGTTTTAAATTGTTCATTTCGGGGGGAAAATGTGTGTGTGAGACCATCTGACTTTCAGCGTCCTTGTTGTGGAAGGAGTTTTAATAATGTGAGGTGATATTAAACTCTCTGCAGTCTGCAGTCTGGACTTTTTTTATTATTTCACCCTGAATGCTTTTCTTCCTTCTGTTTAGCTACCAAAGCTTCCAGGAGCTTCCCAAACCTTTAAACCACAGACAAAGGGAAGGAGCTCCCTGTTCTGCTGCCGTAAGAACTGACATGCAGCCTGAGGACAAGGAGAAAGTGAGACAGAGTCAAAGAACTGTAAACGTGGAAGTCCAGAAGAGTCTTCCGCAGAGGTTAGTCTTCAGACGTGCTGTAGTTTATACAGCAGCACAGTAATATTTGTTCTTGTATCACACAGCTCTGATACTTTCCTGTCTAAATATAATTATTTTTATGCTGAATAATACTCAGCCACTTTTTATTAGAATAAGAATATAGACAGAAACAAATACATACAAATGTATTTTGAGAAGCTGATTTTCAGTAGCTCCGCTGGACTAACTTCTGTATTGAAAAGAAATCAGACCATCAGGACTCTTCTTCTCATGTCCGAACCAGCAAACAGCGACCCAGCAGGTCCAGTCATCCATCCCGCAGGGCTTCCAGCCAGTCCACCACACTCCCCGTTGATCCTCCCAGTAGCAGAAAGAGGTTAGAGGTGGGAAAGTGCCACAGCAGCAGTCTGAGCAGTCTGGGAGAGATCGCTGCGTTGGAGAGGAAGAGCTCCAAACTCCAAACTGGGAGCAGCAGAGTGCTTTCTCAGGTCAGTGTGCTATTGTTAGCGTTAGCATTAGATTAACATTTGATCATGTGCACAGTCCAAAAAGCACTGATGTATGCTTAGCTATCACTGCTGATATTTTTGCATTAAAAGACGTGATGTATTGGTTCCAAAAGAAAGCTGTTTCGTATTAACACACAATGCTGCATCTACATGTAGAATGTGTAGATAAATGTTGCACAATCTTTTGTCTAGGATAGGATCATCTCTCCGGAAACAGACAGTGGATTTATCGGTTCAGAGAGCAGCCGTCTGACTCCTGCAGCAGCTCCCAGTCCTCTCCACCAGAGGGCCTCAGAGAGGTCTGCTTCTGTGCCTCCACACAAATTTACTGCCCCATAAATTTTACTCCGTGTGCCATCCCCCACCCCTGTTACAAACACACACACACACACACACCATTTCTGATCTGTCTTTGTATGTTTGAATATTAAACAGTGTTTCAGTGCCTCAGGACAGAAACCCAGGGAAGACTCAAACAGGCCGAGTCTCCGCAGCATCTCCTGCTTCTTCACCGTCACACAGTGGCACAGCTCCGGAGCCCAGTGGGGGCTCTCGGCTCAACCCAGACCAGCTGAGGCGAACCAGACAGAGCCAGAGGAGATGCACCTTATCCTGCTCTCCACAGCGCTGGGTCAGTCGGTCAGAACCAAGCAGGGCCGACAGTGGGACTAGTGAGTTTGGGCTGGAGAGTGATAGCAGTGAGTCTCCGAGTTCTGTCCATTAACCGAATTGTTGTTTTTGGATACATGCAAGTCATTTGAAACACAACATATATATTTATTGAATCTATAAAATGTGATTCTGTCATTTGTATTAAAGCTGCTGTCCCCCTCTTGTCTCTGCAGCTCACACTACATCTGAAGACAGACAGAATGACCAGTACACAGAATCTGTCAGCTCCAGTGCAGGCTCTTCCCCCACTGCAGAGCGTCACCATGGCGATTCTTTCGGAGCACTGAGCTCCAGTCAGGTGCCCAGTCGCAAGTGAGTGTGGGTAGCAGCAGCTGCAGTGGCGATAGCTGTGCAAACAAGGCCCGGTTTATGTCTCCCATCAGAGACTGTAGGATGGAAATGAAATATTCGGCTGACAGTAATATTTTCAGATGTTTCCTCAAATTGCTTGTTACTCCTGTAAGTTTAGCATCAAGCCACACATCTCGTGAAATGCTGAACCATCCATAATGTTTCTATGAACACACTCTTTTATGTATTTTATTACAGAGTCGGCTGATATTGAATGTGGTTGCATATTAGGAGGTATTGTTTCCTGCATGGTGTGGTGTAGCATGAGTTGTTTCAAAGAGTGTGTGTATGTGTGTTCGGACTGACTCATGCATAGATGCTCGGCCTCCTGGCAATTTGGTCACTTGAATAATTTCAGTGTAGCACTTCACTGGTCTCATTTATCGGACTGTTGTTTGACCTTGGATTCATGTGGTGATGAAAAAAACAAAACATGTGTACTACATGCAGACATGACCTCCACCTGCATGTGATTTAAACATTTATTTGTGTTTTGTTTTTTCTTCAGTGATGTAATCCCGACCCTGCAGGCTGAGGTGAACAGACTGAAGGCGAGCCTCGAAATCTGGCTGAGAAATAATAACCCCCCGCGCTCTGTGAGAGCAACTCCATCAGTGCAGGAAAACTACACCCACCACAACACCTCTACACCTGTCACCAGGTAGGTTTTTATCATCGAGCACAGCCCTACAGCAACACTGAGCAGAGTGGAGCTACAGGAAAGATTTTTCACATCAGCTTGTGCTTAATTTAGTCTTCTTGTGTTGTTTAGGCCAGGGGAGGGATGGAGAGACGTCAGCAGGGGAAGAAGAGGCAGGCTGGTGGTTGATGAGGTCGAGGAGTCTACACTGAGACGAACAACTAGAATGAGACCACTTACTGCACACAGACAAAAACCACAACCTGACATCCGTAAGTTGATCTGAATTTACTCTCAACTAAAACTAAGATCTTAAAGACTTCCAAATTTTACTCCAAGCTAGTGTGGAGGTGAGTTAACAAGGCACATGAGCCCAATGGATTGTTGTTTGGTCCAAAGAAAATAGCACATAAGATTATAGATTATATCTAGACACACATTCATCCTAAGAAAGTACATGATTTAAACAATACAGGATGTCATTCAATGCATGTGATTTTTCTGTTTTCAGTGACAGCTTCAGAGCCACGTACACCCCAGCCTCAGCCTCGGGTGTCCAGATGTACTCAAACATCCACTGCAGCATCAGACAGCTACTCTTCACACACAAATACTGTCCGCGGCAGGACACACCTCAGTAAGAACACCCATCCAGGGACAGCCTGGCACTTTGTTGATGTAGTTTGGTACAAAAATACACATGATTGAGCACTAAATTGACTGAGACTGCAGTTATCTGACAAAGATTATCACTGACTGTGTTTCATTGTAATGGAAAGTTCTCCTTTTTGTAATCTCTTACAAAGTAGGTGTATTAAGCACAAGTAAAATAAAAAAAAAAATAAAAATAGGTTAACATGTCTCAATGTTGATCCAAAGTTGCCAGAATAAATAGCGTCTACTTCACTGGTGTGTGTGTGTGTGTGTGTTATATGTGTGTTATATGTGTGTTGCAGGGCAGCATCCTGGTGTGTCTGCACAAGTGTTTGTGACAGCAGATGAACCTGACAGCAGAAGTCGTCGAATTGCTCCTTGTCCGCAGTGTTTGTCACGTCTCCGAGGGCGACCTGAAGGTGAGAAGGCTCCTTTCATATTGAGCAGAGGATGTGTTTGTTCTTACTCGAGTGTCTTTGCATTCAAGCAAAAGGCAAAGATCCACTTTAGTTTTTAATTAATTTGAAACCAGCGTTGCAGTTTTGTCCTGTTTGAGTTTTCCACTTCTTTAAATCTTACTTCTGTTTTGCTCTGCAGTGACAGTTGGTGGCAACAGAGAGCCGACCCAGTCCTCCTCTCACTGTCGTCACTGTCCTCTCTGTGGACGCACTGAACCCTACAGAAGCACGGAACCAGGTTAGAGACCATGTGATCAAAACAGTGACGCTACTGAGACGCACTGTAATGGAATACTGAGTTTTGAATGCTAACTGATAAAGTAAAGAGGTGTGAACATTTATCTTTGTGTGGATGATGATGTAATCCATTGCTATTAAACATCAGCAGCACGAGGTTCTGTAGAGTCGCTGTGTTCAGCACATGAATCTTTCAATCTGCAGTAAATGAAATGAGTTTAATGATCTAAAGTGTTAATGGAGCTCTGTGATTCACAGACTGTCGCAGAGTCACAGAATCCTCAACACGCACAAGCCACCAACCAGCCGAGTCCCACGACAGAGCGAGGGGGAGCAGACAGTTTGCAGCAGCAGCAGCAGCAGCTCCACCTACACTGCTGCACTGCATGCCAGTCTGTACACCACCACTCTTGTAAGTAACTTGCCTTTCGACACACACACCAGACAAATGATGATGTGCCCATTAGGTTGATTTCTTCCACTGGCCTTTAATTTTAATGACTTGTTTCACACTGTGGGCATACTGTATGTGCTACAAATATAGTGGAAAATTGCAGATGGTGCACATACTAATGGTGTGAATAGAACAATTTCTATGTAGTATTATATACAAGCAACAGCCATGACAAATTGTAAACTCTGTTTCTCATTCGAAAACAACCTTACCTTCTCCACAGGTTGTACTCCTCGCCCCTCTTCATTCCTCCTAGCAATAGAACTGGCACATCATCAGGGGTCAGAGGCCACAGGGAGGCAAGGAGGAGGACACGTCGCTCCCTGTCAGTCGACAAGCAGCGATCTGTGGACAGCTCTCTGGACAGAGCCATCAGAGCAGCTTGGCATATGAAACACACCTCTGGGCACATGGCTCGCTGTCTGGCTACTGGACTGCACTACCAGAAGCTGCTGACTCAGTCCAGCTAACCTGAACGAGAACGAGGCTGTCGACATCACCAAGAGCTTAAAGTGAATAAAAAAAATCTAAACTCTTTTTCTTTGTAACTTATGTATGTTTGGACAATAAACTGTTGAAGCTTCTTCTTTGGCTTTTTTAATAATGTAAAGTCTCAGGTGGCCAAACATAAATTTGTTTTTTTAGCATAATATTATTTCAAAAGATGTGCTGGCAGAAACTGAGAAGACATACTTTCTAAAACGATGTAGTACTGTAGATCAGTTTGATAAAATGTTGTGGATCATATTGATTGATTTCAAACCGAAGTAAAGAAGTTAGTTTCTTCTTCTTCAGTAGATGTGAAAAGTTCCAGCTGTCTTGAAATGACAGTTGTAACGAGTTAATACTCAGTTATTTTGAGCTATTTATTGATCCTGCGACTGTTTTTTGATTATGTGAATGTGTTTACTTTTATCTTTTCTAGTTTTATAAGTCTAAAACTTCAGTTCAGGATTTCAGTGTTATTTCAGTTGTTTTTCTTGTTGATACAGTCGCATGCTGCACTGTAAGTCAAATGCACTCGTTAACGTCACAATTTATCTCTTAAATTATAATGAAAAGAGTTGTGTGGACATGAAGGACCTGAGATGCTGGATACCCTCAATACCCTTAGTCTGCTTCTATGTCATTATTCAGTTTGTATGTATAGACTACACATTTTCAACAGTGGAGATTTTGAATTAAATTTTGTAAAGTATTTTATCATTAGCTTGTAACTGTATGAGCCAGACAAGTAAGTCTACTGTGACTGAGCAGCTTCAACACAAGCAGAGGAATAAGACTATTTTTACAGATATTTATGCATCACACTTAAATACATAAAATAAAACTGTGGATGTTTTAAGTGAATTCTGTTTTTGTTAACTTCTAATCCTTTTTACTTTTGTACCATTATTTCTCAAACTGTATTTTAATATTTTGCAGGGGATCTTTTAAGGTGTCCCTAAGGATAATAAAAGTGGTAACTGTGTCACTGCACTTTTGATTGATTGATTCTTTTTCAGAAGTAAAGATAGTATTCAAAAGAAGAGTTGAGTCTTTAACGAAGCCAATTTATTAGACAGCCTTAGTACATATTAGGTACACATGGAAGTATTGTTTGTGCTTCAACACTCGCAAACATACAATCCCAATAAGTTAAACAGTTTTAGGACAGACTAATGTATCATTATTTCTTCTCTGATAAATAATTTTGATATAAATCAATTGATTTGACAGAGTAAACCCTATACAACAGCAAATCATAATAGAAAAAAATAAACACAAAGTCAAGCGTTTGCATCACAGAAAACGCATTATAGTGCAATATACAACTTGTTTGGCCAGGAAAGAGGGGAGGGAGGAAATAAAAGTGAAAAGAGGGGGAGGTTTAAGGGTTTTTCTTCTTTTTTTGCAAAGCCATTCACCATTGGAGGGTTTTACATTGCACCAGAGGAGGAAACAGACAAAGAAAATATAGATATTAGTTCTTTTTCCCGGTTGACGACTAACAGCTACAGCTAAACATCACGAACACGGCGGCTTCACATTGGCATTTTTAAAGGAAAAGTATCACTACTTCACAGTCAGAAATATCACCAGTCAACAGTGAGACGCTAAAACAGCAACATATGGCAGATACACAACACTACTTCAGTGCATGGCCCAATTAAACATCATTACTAACCAAAGATAAGACTTATTCTGACAGGATACAATACTGAAATACAACTGGCCCTTTATTCATTAAATATCAGCAAGCAACGGCCTTTTCGACATTAAAACGTGAAGTTTCTCCGGAGAAAGGAAAAGTTTGTGGCAAGTAAATACTTTACAGTCTCGGCAGCCGGAGGAGGGATGATTCTGGCTTTTTACAGAGCTCTTTCTCTTTCCAATGTCTGCTAAACCAAACGCTTTTAAACAAATACTTCACTGAAAATGTATGTTTTGAGTATCAAACACTCTGGAAGCCAATGGTTCATTTAAATTCCACATACATAAATAAAAATATCTTAAATCTTACCCAAATTTTTTGCATGAATGAGTTTTTAAGTAACCATTTTATGGTCACATTGCCAAGGTTTTGGCAAGACATCCCTAATAAACCGGCAACTGAGTTTGGAGTAGTGGTTAATGCTTCAGCAGTGGTTTGAAAAGTTTTTGAAGCACACTTTTATACTTTTCAATACTCAAAACAAAGCTTTTCGGTGGAGTATTCAAGCTCAACGTGTTAGGAAAAAGCTAAATGCTAACTCTGCGGCTCCCAGAACATCCACACTGGATACAAACACATTAACAGTCCACACAAGTCCAAGCATGCTACTGAATACGAACATCTCAAATGGGCAGGGGTAAAGGGGAAGGGGGTGGGGGACTCCTCTCTGATGAACATATTTTTATATATATTGCATGTTGACTGATATGATATATTTTACAACATCAACCTCTCAAACTAGACATCCCTCCTCCACCCGCTTCCAATAAAACTCACACCAAGGAGGAAACCCAAAGGATCAAACAAGAGAAAATGTCTACCTTTTACACACTCTAGCAGGTTTCATAGCATACATTACATTTTGGTACTTTCAGTTTTAAATGGCCTTCTGTTCTGATATTTAAACCTTTTTAAATAAGTTCATTTAGTTGCATCCATTGTAAAACATGAGAATACTTGCAACTGTTTTATTCTTTGATACAACATATATATTTTTTTATCATCTAAGATGTCTTTTTTTTCTTCTCAAGCAAGATGCATACACAATTCATGTAGGATTTGTGTGGGGGCAGGAGACAGAGGTAAGATGGGTAGAAGGAGAAAGGGACAGGGTAAAGGTAAAGAGGAGAGAGATGTGATTGGAGGATTTTAGCTTGTCACTTCCTCATCTGGTTTGTTCATGGCCTTGAGCTGCTCCAGCAGGGTGGTGGGGGTGAAGATGTTGGTCGATCCTAGAGACACGCACACGAATAAAACACACACAAACAAACACACACACACACACAGACGCAGTGTTAGATCTGCACATTTGGAAAGGAACAGATGAAAAATGTGTTTTCAGCTCTTGCTATGAATGCCTACTGTAGATGAGGGCAGTCTCACACAGTGATGAAAGTAAAGATAAAAACACTGAGCAACCCACAGTTAGAAAATTATAACCATTAGCTGGAATGTCCAAATGGATCATGTGTCAAAGAGTTAACTATCCTTAAGCACAAGTTGAAGTACTTTTTCTATCCTGCACTTCATCTCAGAAGGTTACTTTGGACAAATTACAACTATCTTTACAGCTGCAGTTACTTCTCACTGGTAAAAATGTCTAAAAATTTCTGAAATATACATAGACATTTTCAAATGTCCTTAAAACTGCCTAAGTTTTGAGAAAACTTTGTCAACCTGTAAAGGAACATGTACTGATCTGAAAGCAGGAAAATCCCCCAAATTAGGGGGTTTTCATTTTATATATATATATATATATATATTGATATCTCCAATTATCCATTGTTTTAGACTTAAATATTTGAATCTTGATTTGTCTTTGTGTAAAATACCATTTAAACTTCTTCCACCTGACTAATGCTATCTTACACTCTACAAACACACAGCCTGATACAAATTAATGAAGCTGTATTAAAGGTCCAGTGTGTATGATTTAGTGGCATCTTAGTGCAACCCCTTAATTTCACCCTCTCTTTCCTAGCGTGAAGGAGAAACTACAACGGCTGCGAAACAACAATGCTTCAACAATCACCAATGCTCTGTGGAAAAAGACCCTGAGGTATCTGTACATGTAAAAGGCTCATTCTAAGTTAAAAACTGATGATTCTTAGTTTCAGGTCATTACACACTAATGAAAACATAGTTCTGCGTATGATATTCTGTGCATAGAGCCCCTTAAATCTTACACACTGGACCTTTAAATCACATGCAGCTCAACAATATGGAAGCACACAGATCAGTGATCACAACTGTCGTTAGCTAAAAGTAGCGGGTGGGCTAGTAGAAATTCTGCAACACCAAAACTGTCTACACAGCAGAGCCAATCAGGTGTTAGAAAAATGTACACATGACTGTGTGGGCCTTCAATTAAAGAGCATGCAGACAGCTGAACAACACTGCTGGAAAAAGCAAAAAAAAAATACAGCAAAAGCAGATGTTCTCTACATGTCATGAAATCCAAACCCAGAGAGTTAAGTCTATCATCTGACATAAATATGAATGAAGCCCTGATAACACAGGGATGAACTGTTGTGACAGCTGAAGACACATTTCAGACATTGTAAAACTTGAAAGGTGCTACTCCGGAGCAAAGCAAACCTTTTGCCAGATTTGTTTGTTGCTTCATTACCAGATTTACAGATGGATTACTGCCATCTTAATTCTTTATCATCCAAAAGGCAAACAAACCATTTGTTTCACTCCTCACACCTGTTCAACATTAGCAACAGTATTTAACCTACATTGGTTTGTTTCTGTTGCAAAGCTGCATGTTTTCTCCTCCTTCCTGTTTGGTTTGATGAGCTGCTTTAACTTAGAGACATTCACCTACAGTCAAACTAAACTTGATGCCATGAGGGTTCAGAACAGGAAGTGGAGGTAGTTAAAGGTAAAAACAGAAGAGAAAGAGGCAAGCCCATCTCGAGTTGGGTTGTTATGGTGATGCGGGGGTGTCAGGGGGTCGTGGCTGGTGGTTTAGTGTGGATCATCGGAGGTCAACATCGGACCGGCTTCGCCTGCTTCTCTGCTGTTCCCCAAACACACAGCTTCGTGGGCCTTTGTGCCCCAGAAACACAACACTGTGACGTTGATCTCCAACGCCACTGAATTATTGTATACATGTTTAGATTTAGACCAAAACAGCATAACAAAAACAAAGACTTGTTTTAGTAAGTGATGGCCATTTTGCTCAGGAAGTGTTGAATGCAGCAGTATGCAGGCTAGCAGCCATACTGCTTATGGTGAGAGCTGCTTACTGAGAAAACCATAAAACCAAAAGTCGGTTTGTAAACGATATCGCTTTAGCAGATTAGTTAGGAATGGGATGGATGCCCAGGGATACAGTGTTTTCTTTAGTGGGTGAAAGTCCAGCTTTAAATGGTAATGTGTGTTTAAATGTAGCCTTACTAATAAAATACAGAAACAATGAGGTGGTCATGGATACTTATGCAAACAGGTATTTTTTATTACCTCCACCAAGGAGGTTATGTTTTGAATATTTCCATATGCTTGTTCATTAGAAGTATCTCTCAAAAATAATGATACATTCAACGAAATTTGTTGCCATGATCCAAGGAAGAACTGATCAGTTTTTGGTGCCACCATGTGGCCATTTACAGAGCACAGCTTCTAGGTCGAGGCATAAAAGAGAAACCTTAAAACAAATCTGTAAAGTGAATATTTGGCACTTTTTTTTTCAACTGTTGACAGGTGAATGAAAACGTTTCAACACTACACATTTCATCCAATCTCAAAAAACCAAACCAAATCAAATAAGTAACACATGGATGATTCCAAAAGTTTTTTTTTTTTTTTTTATATATATTTACAAACTATATTAGTTTAAATAGTTGCCAAATTCTTGCAGGTGTGGCCTATTTTTGATAAATGCATAGTCTAACACAACACATTTAGACATGCATACATCAACTTCAATCCTGCTAAATCTGCACAACTGCAAACGTTTTAATTTAACTGAGTCTCACTCAAAATTTGGAACAACTCATGCATCATTGCGTGTTCTAAACATAGATCTGCACCCAGATGCAGATTACAATTCAGAGGACTGGTCAGCCTTGGCGGAGGTATGAGCTCTTGGTGTTTTTTAGTTCTACACAGATTCTGTTTCTGTGTTCCTGCAACTGAAAGTCTGCTAGTGACTGGTGTCAGGGATGAGTTTTGGAAAAAATGAAGAGCCTTCTTCGTTAGGGAGAGGGGGGATTAATGGCAGCTGTTTGACATGTGCGGCATCTTTGTTTTGTATTAGGTTGCTAAAGCATATCAGGTGAAACATTGCTACATTCCCAGGCTCTCAGCAGAGAGGCATCATACAGGCCGTGATACAAAGGGCAACTTTTTGGGCAAATGAACTAAATTCTTCTGAAATGATTGTTGACTGTTTCTACGTTGCCCCTCAAAATTGCCTTGTGTGTCAGCACCCTGAAAGTTTGATCATGATAAAATGATCTGTTGCTGATATTTAGCACCCTCTGCCGACGAGCCGTGGGCCATGTGAGCATGTGATGGTGGGCTGAGAGAAAGTGAAATGTGCCGAGTCAGAGGACTGGGAGTCAAAAGAAAAAAATAAAAACACAAGAAAAAAAGGAGAGAATCCTTCTTTGAAATCCAACATCAACTCAAGGACCTGTCCTGAAAGAAACCAGCAACAAATCAAGGTGATTGTCTTTGCGAAGGGTTAACTAGAAAAATAATTTGACAGTAAAAACTGATAAAGATGGATCTCGGGGGTAGATTAAATCTGGAGTGAGTGTTCAACAGGCTCAAAGGGCCTTTGGGTGGCCGTGGAGGGGTGATTTAATCCACCCAGCTGAGATGATGGGAGGAGGCAGCAGGGATGGGGTCACGACCCCCTCAGACATGGCCGCTCAGACTTTACTTGGGCTGTATTCAAATGCGTGGACTCAAGGGGCTTTGGCCACTGTAACATGCTCGCAATTATCAGCATCATCATCATCATCAAGGCTACAAAACATGTTTGATGCATCTTAGTGTCAACTTGAGGTATTTCTACTTTATCTATTGAAATATTGTTTCTACATTATTGCAATGAATTGTGGGTAATTCATTCAGAAAACTCTGAAGTGTGCTCCCCAAGCAGATTCTCTAGAAGTCTGCAGAAAGGCCACAAGAGCCCTTTTTTGCAGACTTGATAATTAGTGGATTTGAACCGTGGTTTGGATTCAGCCTTCCTGATGGAACAACAGACAGGTCACACCTGATTGGATAGCAGGACTCCCACTCTGAATGGCTAACTCTCAGTATACAGGGACTGGAGCCCGTTGGAGCGGTCCATGCAGTGAGGAATGGTCGGGGGTGCCCATCCCCGAGGGACACGGGGAGGAGGAGGGTGGAGTTACATAAAACAGGACTGAGTGATCAAAAAGAAGGAAGGAACAAGGAGGAAGCCCTTGTGCTGTGAAGGTTCAGAAAGGGCTTCTTTGTGCGGCTGCCTTTACTTTTTTCAGTGTGATTTCTCTCTCCCTCCCTCCCAATCTGTCTCTGCCTCACTCGGCTGAGGGGTCTGCGTCCTCAAAGGACACCCTAGTTGACTCTCGGAAGTCGGGGTGCTGCAGGTCCGATAAGAATTTGGTGGGGGTGAGCATGTGGGTGGAACCTGTGGAGGAACAGAGGCGGCTTCACCACTCGTCTCTCAGCACATGCCATGCCCCCTCCCCCACTCTCTCCAAAAACAAAAGGGTTTTAAAACAAGCAACCTGTCGCACAGTACACGCACACAGAGACACACTCGTACACACACAACACGCTCGCCATGTTGCACAAACACACAGAACTTGGACACACAGACACAGAAAAAAGACATGGCGTGGCTGCAATTCAAAGACAACAGTTGTTTTTAAAGACAACAGCTGAAGCAGAGCACAACAAAAACTAACAAGACACTTTCCCATTTAGAACACAGACTGGCTGGCGAAGCTTTAACACATCAAATAAACAGTACACAGGGGCGTAACATAAAGGGCTATTTTAACATAACACATTGCACACAATAGGTAGGTTGTTATGACTATCTGCAGCTAGACCGTCCTCACGTCCACATACTACAGTGATCTGGGTGCATGGAAGGAAATTACGCCGTCCTACAGGAGCTGTGTTATTTGTTATTTGAGGATTCTTTTTGCAAAACCTGAACTTAAATTCACAATTTGTCATTTTGTATTTTAAAAGGAAATGTTTATATATTAATAGTAGATGCCAAAATAAAACCTGAAATGTCAAACCACATTCACATCTTGTATTGATTTTCCTAGAATTCATTTTGTATTAAGTCTACTTCGCCAGTGGAATGAGATATTGTTGTTGTTTTTGTCAGTGATTCATCATTTTGTAACTCTTTTATACACATCTTTCCTCTTGCTTCAACAAAGTGCAACTTAATTCCAGAAAGAAATTCTGAAAAACTCTCATTACATTCACAAAAGGCAGGGGCATAAATAGAGGCAGCCGGTACAGACGCACAGGGGCCATCCAAAAACATATTGGGCAGAGAACGGGCCCTTGCGAGTGATGCCATTTGTTTTATATGACCTTGGAAAGACAAACCCATCATGTTTCATGCATCATTTTTTTCAAAATAGTTAATCTGCAATTAAATTCTATGTTTACTCTAAATAATCTATAAAAAAATCAATGTATGAATAATTTCTGATTTTCTTTGGTATTTTTGTCATATAGATAAGCACAGAAATGCAATGTTGATTGCTTGGTATGTTATATGTGTGTTGATGTTGTCCATTGTCATGTCTCTATTTGATCATGTGACGACATAATACGACATACAGTAGCTAGGGCCCATCATAATAGCTTAATGTCACTGATGAGGAGGACCTCATGCTTTGATCCTGATATCAGATCAAATGTGTGGTAAAGAGCTTCTTTTTTACACTCTGGATTTGTTCTTTTACCTCAGGGTTGGACTGTCCATTCACCCCCATGTTTCTCTTCTCCTCTATCTTAATTTTTTTTTAGCCGTGTCCCTGTTCAGGAGCTGTGTCCTTATGTGTCCCTCAGAGGACCTGAATGCCAGACTGAACCTGCACCTGCCGGTCCAGCCTCACACAGTCTTCTGTAAATGTTTCAAAGGACGTAGCTCCTGAATTAGGACGCAGCTTTAATTATTTTTTACACGTTCTATAAAACACGGTCCACTTAAAGGCGCTTACTCAACACCAGACTGAAAAGCAGTGTTTTACTGCACCCCTCAAGTTGAAGTCTGATCACACCCAGCATCACTACTAGGTGTGGTTGGCTGTATTGTGTTAAACCTGTAACCACACCTAACAGTGATGTCACGGTGTCCTGAAGTACATTGAAGGATCGTTACGCAACCCGAGCCTGACAGGATCTGTCGGGACAGGTCAGTTTGGGACGGGTCTGGACAAAATGTTATAAATGTTCAGGTTTGGGTCGGACACAGTCATGTCGACTTACTTGACACGGTGCTTCAAGTTCTATAGTGCAAAAATAAATCAAAATGATGGAGCTCAGGTCAGGAGCTCGGGTTCAGTTTGGGCTCAGGTCGGGTTTAGACAGAAACATGCAGCCTGAGCCGCACACGACTGGACATCACTGCAGCAAGGTGAGGAGTTAAACCACTTGAGCTCAGCAAAAACAAGATTTTCAGGGGGTGTTCAGTTACTCTTCAAGGTTGTTGTGGGTCTATCTTTGAGTAGCTACGTGCCAAAGCCTCCACATAAGAACCCTTCTTCTTACTCTCGACCTGCGCTCAGTAGCGCCCCCTTTTGCACTACTCACCAATGATGGCCTCCCACTTCCCATTGGCCTGTGTGACCTCATAGGCGCAGCGCATCTCACTGAAGGACACGCCGCCGATGATGAAGACCATGACACGTGGCCCGGTGCGGTACTCTCCAGGTGTCTTATTCTTGTGCCAGTGGCCGTACCGAGCACTGCCAGAGCAGAGAGGAAAACAGGGTCACGTTATTGCAGGTTTATAGCTCATTATTTCCTTATCCCTTCATCCTAATTTATTTTACCCGTTCTCAACAACACTTTTTGTTTACCCAGGGGTAAAATTTCCAGGGACAAAATGTCCACATTTTGAGCTAGTTTGAGTGAAATACTACTTTATTGTCTAGCCCACATAAATAACGTGTTCACCCTAAATTTTGTCTCTCAGGAACTTCAGGCTACATATAGGCTGCTCCTGACTGACCATCTATTTGGTGGAGCTTGTTGGAGGTTGTACACACCCTGGCAGGATGCTCTGCAGCCTGCAGACACTGCTCAGGAAAAAATATCAAATATACAACTGAACATTAATAAAAGATAAAAACACAGAGCTCTTAATAAATGTAAATAAGTGTGTGATGTTTACTGCAATACTGAAATAATTTTAGAAAGCAATATATATGTTTGAACGCCAGTATTATGGAAGCATGATGAGGAAGTATGTATGAAGATTTTTCTTCTTTTGCTGAATGCAGGTCACCTGGCATCACAGTTTGTGGTGTTTGTCCATCATAACAGGATTATAGAAAGTACCCATGTGACAAATATAGGGAATAGGGGGTGCTAAGAGGCAAAAAACACACCACAAGAGAAGTGAGGGTAGACCAAAACAATGAGCTAAAACAAACTATAAATCTCATTAGAGCTGAAGGAAATGAGAGTCTATAATGATTCAGTGGATTTGTCCCAATGAGCAACCTTTTATATTATACACAGTCATCCGAAGCATTGTTAATATGAAAATATTGATTCTATCCATTTTACTTTAGGAACTGAAAGCAAATAAGTTGAGAGATTAGCTGACCTGAGATCAGACTCCAACATTAGAGGTTTTATCTGCATGTGTGTAGCTTTTCCTTTACTAACCTACATGTATCCTAATATGTTCCTGCTGGGTGTGTGTGTGTGTCTGTGGGGGAGGGACAGCAAATGAAGCAGATCAGTTTGTAACAGGAGAGGATTGGATGCTAAATCAATACACACCAGCAGCTTCCACACGGACTGGAAGTGTTGGGATTAGTGGGGCTGAAAGTGGCGTCATCACTTCCCCCTCATAGAGACACACACACACACACACACACTCATTCACATGCAAGTGGAGTTGGGAATATTGATGACTTGTATTCAGGTCAGCTTGCTTACATTTTGGCAGAGCTCCCAGCTGATATCCATTTTGTTTAGGAAGACATTTCAGCAGCTTCTTTAAAAAAAACTAAAAAGTTCTTTATCTAAAATGTGCTGATTCGTCATCTTCTATGACTGTAGACACTTTCATGAATCCAAACAAAAGCTTGTAAATGTAAATTTCTAAAAAGTTTAGACTTTTAGATGCTTCTGTCCAGTGTTTGACGTTCAACCTCATTAAAATCTGTAGAAAACTCTGAGCTCTTATCACACTGGCATCTGTTTATGGCTCACTAACCTGCCAGTTATCAGGATCACCCCCCCTGCTCTCTATTGCTCCCAAGTATTGATCCGCTAGGCTCATCTCCCTTCCCAAATTACTATTGATCTTATACCATTATTTCTGTCTTCGTAATTCAAAAAGGTGTCCGTTACCATGTATAGCGATGTGCATGTATGTGTGTGTGTACCTGACTGCAGTGGTGCTGAAGGAGGCAGAGGAGCGGGTGGAGATGTATGGGTAGTGCTTGGTGTCCAGCTTGTCGTCAATAGCATCCTGCAGGGGGACGAAAGGACAAAACAGATCATTGTCAGCAATGTTGTCGGCCTTAAACACACACACAAACACACACACTTCAATAGGGTCTTCACTGTTGCGTTACGTCTCTTAGCAACCATGTGTGGCTCCAACATGGAGGTCCATTGGAGAATTGCCTTCGCACAAATAAGGGGCTAAATATAGTTGAAAACAACCAGGCTGGAAAAACAGATGTTTGCCTGAGGTTGTTGTGGGTGTATGTCAACTGAAAAGTAACTAATTCCACTCAGATATATTAGTTTGTTGTTTTTGTTGCTTTTTTTAGGTTTGCAGCATAAAAAAAAAGCCACAACACGTCTGCAGTGAAAATGCTTTTGAAAATGAAAAGAACATCCTGTATTTGTTGAGTGGCAGGTTAAATAAAACCCTAAAAACACACACACAAATCATAACATGTACTGTATATAAAGAATCAAATAGTGATTTAAGCCCTTTAAACACACCTCCATGATGTCCTTCACCAGGGGTGTCCAACGGGACAGCTGATAGGTCTGCTCGCTCACGCGCTCCTTCCTGTCCAGCTTCTTTCCTCGGCGGAGGGTGGACTAATGAAGGAAATAAGCGTGAAGAAATAGTGACCACAATCACTTGTATGTCTCATATCAGTCGTCCACAGTGTTCAGTCCATACACACAGTATAAAACAAGGAGAAGATAAAGAACATACATTGCAAATAAAGAATAAGAAGACCTCAGAAGTGTTTCTGAGATGATGGGAAGCAGAGAACGACAGACTGACAAAAAAAAAAAAAAAAGAGGAGCGTCTCCCAGTGAGGATCTTACGTCTGTGATGATGGGGACGCCCAGGTGAGCCATGTTGGTGATGATCTCACTGTCCTCAGGGGGGATCTGAGCGTGCTGGATCAGCTTGTTCAGGTTCTCCTCCGTAATGCCTGAAAACACACAGAGGTCATATCTTATATAAAGTATAAAAAAATGTATGTTTACATTTAATATGTTCATCTTCTTCTGGGATTAAAGGGAACTCTTGTTTTGTTACTTGAGTGCAAAAATAAAATTACTTTATTAAAACTATATATTACTTCAATTCAATGTGTAGAACTGTCAGGTTATGTCTGAGAAAGCTCATTTTATGTATCTGTATCCTGTCAAATATGATTTTTACAGATGTGCTGAACAGCAGATTTTTTTGATTGAAGCTATAATCAGGCTATATGAGTTAATTATTTCTTTACTTAGTGGATGTTAATGTGTGATGAACTACAGCAGCACCAGAAGTGAAGTAGTCCCTGTATTATTTCTGTATGTCTTAACAGGCCTCTGTATAGTAAATATTAATTTCCCTGTTAAAAGGGTTTTTGTGGGCAGGTTTTTCCTCACTCGAACCGAGGGTCTAAGGACAGAGGGTGTCACTCCCTGTACAGATTGTAAAGCCCTCTGAGGCAAAATGTGTTTTGTGAATTTGGGCTATACAAATAAAATTTGATGTTTGATTTGATTTGATTTGAAAAAAGGTGATCAGACCCAACAACAAAGAGTAAAAATCATTTAAACACGCAATAAAACAAGACAATTGGACTGAAAGCACTGAAAGTTAATCTTTTACAGTGACACATATCTGAGTTCAGATTTGATTTCTTTGTGTCAGCTGTAGTCTCCTGCTTACCATTCTTGAGGAAAATGTAGAGCAGGATGATGCGGATTTTGTCATATGTGCTGACGTTGGCATCCAGCAGGATGGGCACGATGGCCCTCATGGGGTCTTTGATCTTCTCTCCCTCAGCGTCTGTGCCCATAGCCAGATCCTGGAACAGAGAACTCAGGTATTATATGTTTGTCATTCAAAATTATCATTCAAAAAGGCCCAAACACATGTTTGTAGGGATTGTAAAAGCTTGAAATTACTGAAGGTTTCAGTGTTATCTGTGTCCAAGAAACTTACACTGCATGAAAAATAACAGTTACATTTTGATTTCCTCCTTTGTCTGCTCTCTAATTGATTTCTTTCATCTCCTCTTCTCATTTCCCTTCTTATTCTCTCTTCTTGTTTCCTCTCCTCTTTCCTCCCTTATTCCCTCGTGTCTTGCCGGCCCTCTCACCTGTTCCACACGGCACAGCTTGTCCACTGTTCCCTGGTAATGCTTCATGCAGTCCTCAGCCAGCTGCAGATGAGTGGAGTACTGAAAAACACAAAACACATAAATTCAGCATACACAATGTACACACACAGGAAAACTCAGGAAAACTAACACACGTACTTTGCTGAGCTCCTTCTGGTACTGAGGCATCTTCTTCAGCATCTGGGACAGATCCCTCATCGTGGTCTGTTGAAACGAAAGCAAAGTGTGATGATCAACATCAGTGCAAGAAATCATTAAATAGACAACTAAATTATTCATAACACACCACAATTATCTTGAATTTTGGCCTAATGGCAGAACATTTTGCCACTGAACACACAAGTAAACATCTACCATTTGGAAAAACAGCTCAAACATGAAGCTGTTCTGTCTGAAAGTCTTTGATGACCAACTATAGATTTAATCAAATTTAATAATATTGAATTATGATTCACTTAAGGTAATCCTGTTCACTCTTTACCACAAATGTAATATATAAAATAATTCCTGATGCCAAGTGATGGATATTACATACAGTCTTTATCCTAAGCGCTAAGCTAAGCTAAGCACCTGCTGGTTTAGCTTCATATTTAATGGATGGACATTAGAATCGTTGATCTCAGCCAACTTTCAGCTAGACAAGCCGAATTGAATTGAAGTGTATTTCCCAAAATTCACAACAATTTCCTTAAGATGTGAAGTAGATATCACAAGCATCTTCACAAGCAATGAATACAAACAAGTATCTATCATGTTAAGTAACTACCAATATCCTGGCTGTATGTTCAGACTGTACATATCAACTAATCAACATTTCCTGGAGCAGCTTCTTCTTTACCTTCTCTCCAGTGTTCATCCTCTTGCTGGAAGAAAAGTCCTTCAGCTGGCGTGTCACTTCCCTGATGACAAAATACAACAGGAGGTGAGTCAGTAACACATGAGAGACATCGCTTTATCATTCATTCATTCATTCATATCATTCATTATCCAAAAACATATTAAGTATGAATAAAAGTACTCACTGGGACACCTCAGCTATGTGTTTGTGTCTCAGGCTAACCCACAGGTCATCGTCTTCATGCAGCAGAACCTCTTTTTCACGAGAGTCTCCGATGCCGCTGGTGTCATACCTGAAGAAGACAAAAGGGAAATTGAAGCTGATGTGAATATTTTATGTTAAAATTCTGCCAGCTGCAGAGTCAACCTATAACTAAATAAAAACAGACACAAAGCCCTCACAAATAATCATTGTTCTGTTTTGTCATTTGTGTTTTTCGTACTTGTAGACGTCGTTTTCAATGGGCAGCAGGTCGTAGCCCATGGCCTGGAAGGTGAGCTCATGCAGGACAGGTGAAACGGGGTCAAACGCCCTGTCCAGGATGATCAGCTGTGAACGAGCCTTATCTGGACCCTGCAGAGGGCAGACACACAGATACACAAATGAATGAAGGAACAAGATATATGTATACCTAAACATATGATCAATTTGAAGTACATTCTCAGTAATGTAGAATTCAGTGACTCAAATGACTAAGATAAATATTTTGCAACAGAATATGAGACAACAAGTGAAAACCTAACAAATCATTAAGCAGGAAAATAAGGGACAGAAAATTAAATTCAGCTCACCTCCCCCATAGTGGGGTCATCAGCCTTGTAGGCATCCAGTTTGTCCTGAACCAGCTGGGCCAGAGTGGCGTTGTCCTTGTACTCGCTGACAGATAGACAGATAGATGGATGGACAGATAAATGGCAGCATATGGAGGTAGACAGACGGGAGAGAGAGAGACGGGAAGTCAGTAAATGTGAAAAGGAGAAGGAAGAAAGACAAACACGAAGACCCAACGTTCAAACAAGCAGATGAGACAATAACAAGAAAATAGACAATAACATTTTGATTTCTACATTTTGCGAGCATGTGAGTGAGAGACAGGTGTGCGCTTCTCAAAGGACACTGATCTCTAAGGGGAAGCATTTATTTTGGTAACTGCTGAATCATGTAAAAACTATACTGATGACTTCTTTAAAAAGAACATTAAGTGATGTATGACCCCTTTTGTCCTTCTACACAAGTCTATGCAGCCACCCTTTGTGATACAGAAGAAGATTGGACTTTGTACACATCTTTTTACAGAAGCAAAAGAGAATATAGTTTTGACATTTTAATACTTTTCATAAAGTAACTGAACTCTTACTTGCAAAAAAAAATCTAATTAGACCCAAATTATTATTCTAAGCTGGATATTCTAACACGGGGATCTATAATAGTTCTGTTTTTAGTGGCAACACCATTTCCCTTGACCGTCACAGGTTAAATGTCTGACAGATTGAGGTCCATCAAGCTATGAGAATAGATAGAGAGGGCTGAACAGCACAGATATTTTTATGACAACAGAGATTACAGATAAAAAAGTTGGAAAGATGACATTGGAGGATTGCATGTGTGGATAACATAGATGAGGGACACACAGCCTAGTGGCAGCTGTAGTTTTTTTTTTTTTGAGTATTACCAAATAAATAAGAAGCCATCGAGGAGACAAAAGCTAAATCATAACTTCTCACACAACTTAATCACAACTTAAGACCAGACCTAATGTCCTGAGCTCACTTATGAAAATAAATGTAATAAAGTTAGAGTAAAATGTCATGTAATCTGTGACTGTATTAAAAAATGTCACTCCTAGTAGTTTGACCAGCCTGTACACAGTCCGCAGCTGTCCCTCTGCAGCGCCCCCTGCTGCTCACCCTCGGTATCTGACAGCAGGGTACTCCTTCAGGGTGGCGCAGAGTGTGGCGAGCTGCTCGGCCAGCCTCTCCATCACCGGGTTCTTCAGCTGGGTCTTATGGGGGCTGTAGAAACTGTGGAAGGCATCTGCATTGTCCAGCGAGTACACCTGAACACACAAAGATGAGATGGAGGTGTTGTGATAATATCAAACATAGCTCATTTAAATATTTTCTCCTCCTCTGCTTTATTTTTTAATCCTCCTTGTCTCAACGCTGCTCCTCTCCTCTTCTCTCCCATTTCCTTGTTTCTTCATCTCTGTCATTTGTTGTTTCCTCTCCTTCTCTCACGCCTTCATCCTTCTCTCATTCCTCTCTCTCATTCCTCTCCTATCCCCTTTCCTCTCCTATTTCCATGTTTCAGCTCCTCTCTCCAATTATCTTTCTACCATCTTCTGTCTCATTTTCTTCTTCCTCTCATCTCCTTCCTCTTTATGTATTTCTTTTCTGCTCCTTTATTTGTTTTCCTATCATCTGATTTCCTTGTTGCCTCTTATCTTCCTACAATCTTCTTTCTCCTCTTCCCTGTTATGTCTCCTCTGCTTTTCTTTCCATGTTTCCTCTCCTCCTTTTCCTTCTCTCCTCTCATTGGCATCTCTCTCTACCACTCCCTCTTTCCACCCCATCTGTCCACGGTCACATGCTGCTCTGCGGAAGGGTCCCTATGTTAACCCGGCTACCATTGGCTACCGCCTGCTATGTGGATCCTGGCCCGTCCAATGGGGCGAGAGCATCAGCCTGTAGGTGGGGCTATGAGGCAGCACTTTGCCTGAAGCAGAAAACCACTGACTCTGAATTAATCATAGTAGACAGGAGGGGAGCAAAGCATTGTGGGGCCAAGCAGCATCTTCAGAACAGTGAGAGAGCGATGGATGGACAGAAGGAGGGATGTGAAGAAGGAGGAGATGGAGGGAGGGATCAGAAAATTAGGAAAAATATGGTTGGAGGGAATGAAAGAATAAACATAAATCAGAAGCAAAACAAAATGCTTGAGGGAGAGAGAGAAAGCGCTAGCGACGTGCAAAAGCAGAGATGGAGGAATGGTGGGAAAAAAACTGAAAACAGACAGAGGGAGGGAGGGGGGAGGAAAAACATGACGGAGGCAGGAATTTGGAAATATAGCAAGGGTGGAGAAGCAGGTGGGAGGGTGGGAAGGCGATATGACAAATGTGAGTCGTTCTGAAACAGTCTGGCACTAAACAGAGTGACTGGTGAGTCAGCAGCTTTATCCCAAGTGACTACCTGAGTGTGTATTTGTGTTTTTCTCTTTTTATCCATCCCTGGCTCTAACAACCAATAACCTCGCTGTTACTATTCCTGTCTGTGTCCTTTGCAGCATCTCTCTCATTCCTCCCACCTGTCTTAATCGATCTCTCGCTGCTCTCGCTCAAGCTTTCTATCTCTAGATTGTCTCTTTCTCTCCCTCTCTGACTCACAGTCACTAAGAGAAGCAGCTCTCACTCACTGCCTGCTAAGAGGAGAAAGGAGAGATGAATAATGGAAACAAAGGGAAAGCAATCCAGGGGCCAGATGCATAAAACTATGAGTAAAGACACTTGAAAACTGAGCGTACAAGCAGCATCGACATCGTTCTCTAACAGCAGAGCTGCCATCCTTACCCAGGACCATTATGCATGGCTGGATAGTTACCTGAGACTCATAGGGCAAGAAGGCGATGTTGATCTCCGTCAGAGTCTTGATGGTTTTGGAAGCACGGCTCTTCACCAGCTCGTTGAACAGAGGATCAGGGCAGGCTGTGAAATTGATTAAAACAAAATTATAATTAATAGCTCTGCAAGTTATGCATAAAGGCCTTCATATTGGCTCCAATAGCATCTTCAAATATACAGCTTTTTTAAGGAATATTTAGTTTGCATCACATTGGTGGACAAACACACCTCACACATTAGCCTATTGGCACTTTTTTTTTGGCAGGTTATGATTTTCTCATAAACAACACTCATAAACAACACAATCCGTCAGTTGACAGGATGTAGCAGCAGATTGTTATGCGAGCATCATCTCACATTACAAAAACATTTTGACTCAGACATTTACAGTAACTGTAGCTTCATGGCAGCGCCATACTTTTAATTAAATCATGCTTATTTATCGCCGCTGCTTCAAACAGCTTCAAAATGTGTTTCTTAAACAAAACAACATCAGAAATGAGTATGCAAACACAGAAAACTTGAATTAAAGATACCCTCCCTGTTTTTGCACATAATTACATCATTACATTTCCTCCTAGCTCACTGTTGATGCTTTGAAAAAAAAACTATCAACTTAAAAATCATTAACAATGAGCTCGGAGGAAAGTGGGAGCATTTGAGGACACAACTGGCTTCTCTAAAAACCTGTGCCTTCAAACATAAAAAGGATACAAACAGAAGAAAATAACTGAAAATGAATAAACATGAAATGAATTCTGCAACACAGATATGTTTAAGAACAACAACAGTAAAGAAGAAACAAGTCTTCATGTATGTATATATACTCACAGTCAGTGAAGAAAACATGGGCTGCCTTGTATTTTGCTGAATGAGGGTCTTTGAAGTCTGCAATGAGGGTGTGGACAGACTGAGGACAGAGAAACAGAAGCAATCAGGGTCAGACTGCATGAGTGTTTGTTAGAATATATGTGCATCAGTATGTGCAATACAATTCATTGAAGCTTTATTGCTACGCTTTGATCAGAATGATGTTGCCAAATCCTTTACATAAAAAAATGAATGCTTAACCTGACCACAAGAAATAAACTTTTTTTTCTATTTTTGTTAGAATTATGAAGCTTAAGTAATTTGTAAGTATTTCAGTGGAAAGGTCAGAGACGATCACACACACAAGGTGGTTCAGAGTCTGACAAGTAGTAAGAGAAAGCAGCATTCTTGCCCTGCCCTTGGCACGACCATGGAGCTTCCTACATGATTATAAGTTCAACTAAAGTTCATTTGTTCTCCTGACAAGGGAGTCCTCCCATGATGAGGACTATCTTATCTTTATGCAAGTTATAGAAGAACTCCCCATAGAAACACATATCAACAGCAGGCAGTTGTTATTAATAACATAATTTACTACCCAAACTCCTGGCTGCCCCTTTGAACAAGTCACAGCTATCAGGTAAGACCAGCTGCAACCATAGTCATATTTCTCAAATGAAGACACCCAAAACAAAAAACAATTTAAATAGTTAAAAGGGTTAACAGTGTAATGAATACATTTGCCACCGCACATATTATATTTATGGTACACTGTAGACTTTCCTGCTTTGGTAATACTGTATTAATTATCATGTTACCATTAAAGCTAATTTGAATTTGAAAGAGATCATGGAAACAAAGAAGTGTGTTATGTGTAATTTCCCTCGGCTTAGTCAACAACTGTATGTTTGGACACAGACCTGCTGCCATAGACACACCTATATATACACTATGAATCAAGAGAGACAGACAGAGTGCGTGCATACCTTCTCTGTGGGCGTAATCAGAAAAATGGCCTCCAGGCTAGGAAGAGGCTCTCGTCGCTTATTGATATCTTCCACAACTAGAGAAGCAGAAACAGAATTATAAATGTATACAGTTACAGAGGTACAAGCACAAAGAGAAAACTGTAAAAGAGATATGACGGTTGTGACCGTCGTCTCTTACTGGTGATTCCTTCTGTCATGATGTCTGTCATCTTGCAGCAAGACGACAACATCCTCATGCTCAGCTGGTCCACAATCAGTGCCTGGCAACAGGAAATAAGACAGTGACTATACAAACACAGTTTATTACTCACATTACATGCTGCTAAGAATAAAACTGTCTCATTCAAACAAAACTAGACATCCATCGGTGTGAGTTTTATTTTAGCTGTTGACTGTTTATTCCTGCAGTCATAAGTGATATCAGCTTTAATCGAGGCTTTACCTCTATTCTGTGACTATGGTCACAGTTGTTTTGGCTGGTCTAATGTGCACCGCTGTGATATAAAAACCTAATTTAAGAATTATTATTTTAAAGAGTCATTTAGGACATTTCTTAGTAAACTATTGTTTGGAATATCCTGTGGTGCTACGCAAGAATGCTGCACAGCCCTCGATTCATTATTCAAAACTGATTCCAGGAACTCGAAAATATTAGACTAATAGATTATTTGGCTGCACACTGCACCATTCACACTCATTTAGAGAAATGAGAAGTGCTTGAATTGGGCCAGTACTTACTGGCACAGAGTACCGACACATTTAATTTCTGTCCAACTGTATACTGTTATACTGCAGGATATAGTTAATCAATTTAATGATGTGGCCAGTAATGTAGTTTACTATCATAGAAGAGAAAGACATTTTGCTTTAATGAATGATTATCTAATTATCAAAATAGTTAATAATAAATTCTTTCGTCTAAACGATAAATCAATTAATTGTTTCAATCTCAACATACATGACACAGATTTAAGCAAAAGTCCAGTGGGTCTACTTTGCAGAGAACTTCATAATGTCTGTATTGGCAGAAATTCTGTATCAGCACAGGCATAAAGCAGTTTCCATTAGTAAATGGGTTTGCAAACTTTTCCAGAATGTACAGTATCATATATATACTGAATATTAAATGAAACAACTATCTAAACAAACGAGAGAAAAACAGGAAGAACCTGAGGGGTCTATAATAGATCAGTTTGTCTAGGTGAAGACATGTTTGTTTCTTACCTTCCATTCTCCCTTCTTCTTCACCTTCTTGATTACATCATTCATAATCTCTGTAAAAGAAAAGAAACATCATCAGCGATCTGCTGTGTGTGTGGTGATCTCATGACTGAAGATTTTTAATGCATTTTGTAAACAGGGAATACTCATGAAGACACACACACACACACACACACACACACACACAGTGGCAGGTGCTATTTCTCTACAGTGAGATTATCTCCACCCTCAGAGCTGAAGGCCTCAGCTCCCTCATAATCACATAAATAAAGGTGGACATAAATAAATAGAAAAATTCAAGAGAACATATAAAGCAAATACTGTTTGGTTGGTCTGGCTTCTTTGAACCCTACAGCCTGAATGATTGTGTGTGTGAGTGTGTGGTTCACATATGGCTCTGCATTACAGTATGTGCTCCATTTATTTGCGTGTGTGTCCTACTCTACTACACTGACTGTACAGATTCTAAAAGGAAATTTTCAGTTTTCTTTTTGTCAGAATTTTCAGTTAAATATCTTTTTGTACTATTTTAATCACATTTACAACAACAACATTTAATTTATAAAGTACTGCTACAACATGTACTACATACAAACAAGGTGCTTATTCTTGCATGTTTGGTTTATATTAGCTTACCTGACTCAACAGCAAATAGAAAATACAGTGGAAACATTATCCTGTCCTACTAGTACACATTTGAAAATCCCATAATGCAATTCCTGCACTGGAGGACAATAGCATGCCAAAGTCAAATACAGCCTCCAACAAGGTTAATGACCACAGATCTACACCAGTGGAATAAATCATCTCGATGATGAGTGAATAAAAATGTAAGGACTGTTGGGAGATGATTGTGCTTTGTTTCTCAGTGATGTCAAAGAGATGTCCACAGAGGAAAAATAATCCCATCCACCGTGAGGTCACAGCACGACGCTCGTGTTTATGCCACAATACTGATATTGGCCTGATCACTGTGCAAACCATCTGCCAGCCGTATTAGGATAAATCCATTTAGGGTGAATTTCTGTTTAACATCACGCTGGATTGCTGTGAATATAAACCGCTAAGCCCTTCGGCCCCGGCTGAAACCTGACGCCACACTGATACTGATGGATTACCACAGATTAAAAAGGACTCGTACAAAAAAGATTACAGAACAAACATCGAGTAAAGATCAGGGATGTGTTCACGTCAGTTAACCTCTGTGTTTTCTGCCTCCAAAACCACCATTCCTAAACTATTTCAGGTGATGAAGACACAGCTGCTGATTGGTTCTTTTCACAGTGAGAAGGAGGAGCTGAAAGCCACTGGTAGGATGGATAAACTGGATGGAGTGAAGCACATATAGATAGGAGGAGAGGAGAGGAAAGAGGTGCATGCCTTCGGTGTTGCTGTTGACTTGGCCTGCTTATCAACAGTGTCAGCATTTAGAAGTGCAGCACCTTTATAAAACCTTTAGTGCCCCTGATTGCCACAGTTAGCATAAAAAAACACACTTCTCAGTGTCAAATCTGAACACACAGACATTATAAACCTAATTTTAGATTATGTGTGACTATTTACTTATCGAAACTTCAGGCTTTAAGTTACAAAGCATGGGGGTGACAAAATTCATCAACATGGGGTGCTCAGGGGCACCCAGTGTCAGACCTGATTTGTAAGTTGGAAGGAAGGAAGTGTAGATAGGATGAAAGGAAGGATAGATAAACTGATAGATAGATACTGTATAAAATTTAAACCTATCAGTTATGTATGTGAATATAGCTCAAATTTATAATACCAAAAACTACAGAATGGACCTTTAAAAGCAGGCTACGCACTATGTGACTGGAATTTGACCGAGTTAAACACTGACAGACTCCGGCCTGCACCTCCTGTGATTCAGAAGAACTGTATCTGACCTCCTGTGGGACATATGATCTTGGAATAGTACCAATATTAATTTGACTTTATGTCGGAGAGATTCCCAGACTCAGGCTTCAGTCTATTTCCAGCATCTTCTGTATCCTGTTCTGCAAGATGCTGAGTCAGCACAACAACAGCGACGATACAAACTGAAGCAACAAAAACAACAAAGACAAATATACATGGACTTTTATTTTATTAGGAGGTACTTTGAGTTTGGAGCTGCTGACTAATCCATGCTAAACGCTCAAAATTTAAGCTGCTTCTCTTTTATTCCTAAAAAGTTGACTTGTTTTTCATCCAGGCCACAGGATAAGACACCTCTACAAAGAGGCAGTGAGGATATCCGCCACAAGCTTTCCCTTTTCCTCTGCTGCAGCTGATGTGTTTCCTCTTGTTCTGTGCTGCAGCACTTTTCTGATAAAAGCAGCTCCAGTTACTGAACTGATATTTTAGTTTAAACTAGTGTTTTTAAGTGATTTTAACTTTTAAGATGTCACAAAGAGTCTCTTACACGTTAATGATGATTAATAATAAAACCTTTCATCAAACATTTTTCAAAAAGCTACTTTCACATTACAAACTGTATGAAATCCTCATCTATTTTAGCATCTTGTGGCTAACTGTTTGGTTCTCCTGCCAACAAACTCCACTAAATAATTACACTCATTACTCCACTAATCATGCAGCTGTTTTCAGAAAAAAAGCTCTGACAAGCTAACAAGTTGGTGACATTTAGCAGCTAAAGAGCCAAATATTTTTCTCAGGAGTTGGTGGAGACCAAACCAGAGCTAGAGGGAGAGCGAATATTAGATTTACATTCATCATGTGGACACAGACACAAATCTTACTGAACTAATGTTGGTTGAAGTAAATAGGCATTTATTTGCTCCACTGTCCCCAAGTGGCTAAACAAACAATTTTTGCAGTTTTAAGGTAAGTTTGAGTGAATAATTCTCAGCAGTTTTAAAGCTTCTACATGGTCCACCTACCTTCATTTAATCTATCTTCTTGGCACTGTGTGGTCAAGTATAAACTGTGCTTGATATTCGTCTCTGTGACTTTGTTAAATTTATTCTATTCTGTTTGGGTTGGACAGCTAACAGGTTGATCGCTGTTACAGGTACATGACGTTTGGTGACCTGTAATTTCCAACAAAGCTCTGCTCAACCAGAATTTGATATCATGATATGATCTTTTATATATATATATATATATATATATATATATATATATATATATATATATATATATATATATATATATATATAGTGTGCATATTCAGTGAAATCTTTCACCACTATATATATTGGCTTAAGAAAAGAGCTAAGATTGAGTGGATCCTTTTTAGATTTAAATATAAAATATAGCACATTTTATTGGAGACAGCATTGTAAAAAAAATATTTTCAGGATGAATGGGATAGAATATTGAAACCATTGCACCTCTCGTTCATCTCCTGTGTTGACCTTCACTGAGCCATATAAATCACAGAGCTATGATGATGAAGTAGTAAAGTGGACTCTGCACGTTCTCGGCGTGCTGTGTGAATGAGAATGGCGATCGAAACCACGTCAGGAGGAGGCGGCAGTGTGGATTTTTCCTTTCTGACCTTCTGATAGAGGCACAACAACAATACAGGAGCACACCAGTCAGACAGAAGGGAAGGGACCTGAAAAAACACAGCGCAACAGCTGTGTCAACCAAACAGGCAGAGTGCCACACAAATACACACGCAGACACACACACTCCTCAGAAGCCTCATACAGTAAATCCTTTCACATCCAGTTTAACAGGATACACATCCTCATGGCAGGACAAGGAAAAAACGAAGACAGACTAAAGGCACAAACTTTTGGTGTAAAATATATAGGCATAAAACTATAGGTTTATATAGGCATAAAACTTTTAAATAAAAGAATATAAACTGAAATGGAATAATATATAACAAAGAAAATGTATAAAGCTGGATTTTTCTTTGAGAAAACCAAACTTATCACATTCTGTGAGCACTACACCAAAATGTGTAGCCACTGCCAGAAGCACTGTGATGTGCTCCATGATATTACTGTTTGTATAGGCCTGACTTCTTTACATTATGCAGCAGTGAAGAGCTGACAGTTTCTCCCTTTGCCTCGTGGTTCTCCCCCCTTCAGGGACTTTCACCTATGAGTACATGACCCATTTTTTCTCTGGATCTCAGCTTCACCGCAGCATCACTCCCAAGAGAAGCTGACACGTCTGATCTTAAAGAGACAGCCAGACATTTCAGCAGGGCTCGCACTGAAACACAACGACAGCCCTCCAAGCTCTTCAGTTCAGAGATCTTTTTAGAGGTGTTTGTCAAGAAGACACTTTGTTTCCAGACACTGTAGAAAACAAAAATAAACTGTGTTTGTACTGTAGTCAGTCAGGTAAAGATTCACCAGTGGAAGTTAACTGGAAACGTAACATGGAACATCATGTTTCTGTTTTTTTGCAGTTCCATATATTTTGCACTGATTTAAAATAAAACTGATTTCAAAGATGTAAACTAGATATTATAGAAAGCACAAGAGAACCAAGCCTGAAACATAGAGCATTCATGGTCTGATATTCAGTCTGTAGCCTGGTCAGACAGGCCTGCAGTTACATAACATCCTAACCAGCCCCAACCAGCACAAGTATGGATGTAAAAAAAAAAAAAAAAAAAAAAAAAGCTGATAGAAGATCATGAGTCTGTAGCCTCTTTGGCCTTCAACATCCATCCAGTCAGAGGTCAGAGGTCATGCAGGTTGAGTTGGGGTGCAGGTCATCCAGCCATAACAGTAAAAGGACTAATGTGAGGATCCTCTCCCATGCCCGAACGGATAAGTGATGGGAGATGATGTAAAGGAGCAAGAGTCATGGGGCCTGAGCAAAGAGATGCCCTGACAGCAGCAGTGTCCATACATGTACTGTATATTAATGATAGTGGACTGATCTCTGACCACTGTGTTTGTAGTATGTCAACTAATTCTCACGCTATTTACATAAGAGAGCCAAAAATCTGAGCAGATACAAAAGATATATGAGGTCACATGAGCACATATAACAACAGCATAGGCAGGGGTATACCCTTTTTATTTTTAAGCTGGTGGGAGACACCAGATTATGACCTGCTGTGACACAAACATTTTGTGTTTAAAAATAATGTTTATCCCCAATAGAATGCACAAGAACCTCGCTTTGGCCAAGTTGTTTTCAATACACTTACGACACACATGGTGTTGTCAGCCACCTCGATTCACCAGACAGCAAGGGGCTTCTATGAGGGCCCCTAATCAATCAACAGAAACTGTTAATGCAACACCCACAGGATTTGTGGCTGGTTTCACCATGCATGAATGCTGCTGGCTGCGTGTGGCCTTCAGGGTGTGTTTTACCTCTGCACCACCTGGATGTGAAAGAGATTTACTAGTTGACTACTGCTGTCAAACAAGATTTACAGCATTTCATTTGTTGATGTTTGTAGATATTTACGTATATCTTTCTTTAGTTTGCATTAATGCTCTTTTCTCACAATTCATTCAAATTACTGCATTCATTTCACACACAAAACAGCACTTAAGAAATATTTTTTTAAAAACTGCTGCACAGAATAACTCTTAACTTTTCTTGTGTTATGAGGCCAGTGACAAGACGTTGACTGATGAATGACTGTTGTGCAAAACGCGGTGTTGTAACACTCCTACTGGACGCCCCAGTTAGAATTATTTTAGTTGGAATGATATCATAAAACTGTTCTTTTCAGATGTGAAGATTTTCAACACATTTGATTCTGTGAGTGCAGACCTACTTCTGTTTAGTTTCCAAGCGGCAACACCAGAGGCTCTTTGTTTTAATAGTTATGGTTAAACACAAAGAATACATAAATAGCCAATGAAGACATATTAATTGAGAAGTAGTAAGTGAGGAGAATGGCTTATTTTGTCAAAACTTAAAGGTATCACTTAATATACACACATTGTAGAAGCTTAAAGCGGGAAATATTTGATATTTTCACAAAATACATGACTTAAAGACACATTGAAATGAAATATTATTCTGTATCCCTGCATTAATTTGTCTGATGTTTTTCAGGAGAATGTGGTTGCACTCTAATTTCTTTATTTCTAATAATGCAGGTGAAGAAGTTGTGGGTGGAGGCCAACATTCCTCTACATCTCCAAATCACAGTGATTCTCCAGAGACTCCACTCTCCCTACAGCACACACACACACACACACACACACACACACACACACACACACATATCATAAGCGATCGAGTTAAATCCCTGAACGATTTTATCAAATCCCTCTCTAATTATACCCAAAATATGCCATTTTGATTGGAAATATAACACATTATAAAAGAGTAAGATGCTATAACTGCCATTTCACTGTGACTTCGAAGATGGATCAAAATGGTCACTGATTAATCATTTCACTCAGCTGATTCATCAGCTAATTGTTTTGGCTGGATTACAGAAATTACAGATGCAGGGAGCTGAAGGAAACAATCAGGTTGATATATAATGTATTCATTCATAATTTGAAGTGGTTTCTGGCTAGTTTCTGTAGAGTGCTAAAAAAGACAGAGTGATTTAAGTGAAGCTGAGAAACAACTCACAGAGACCCAGGGTGCTGAAAATGGCAGACTGTATATAATAGTATAATAGACTGTAGGAAAGCGAGTGATCCACTGAGATGCTGCAGGCTGTAACTACCTGGCTGGAGCTCCGTTTGAAGCTCTGAGTGCTCTGCAATCTGCTCCAGCTCAGGGGCACTGGTTAATGTGCAACATGAAAGCTCAAATCAATATCATTTTGCATGTTTAATCCTTTTACAGTTAAAATTACAACATCATCACGTCATGCTATCCTTCCTCTTTTTCTTTCTTCTTAATGTGCGTTTCCTTCCGTCTTTGTTTTTGTCAAGAGCATCTTGGCTGACGCTGCTTGGCTTTGGTACTGCACTGATGTTCTATAAGTAGACATTTCTGTAACACGGCGTTAAATATGTCTCCACTGTGTGTGTGTATGTATACAAAAAGCAGGATGGAGAGAACGGTCACGTGCTGCTGAGAAGAGTGGGAGGAGGAGGATGTCTGCCAGCTCTGACACAGCACTCTTCCTCAGTGTAAGAGAAGGAGAATTCATTAAGATTACGAGCCACTGTAACCCTGCATTAGAAAGCTTGATTTCAGCCAGCCCTTCATGCACTGTAACCACAGCGACATGACATTTCGGCATGGATGTATTTGGCAGTGCGAGTGTGTGTGCACAGCGTGCATGTGTATGTGAATGTTGTGTGTGCTTTTTAACCGAGGCCCAAAGGCAGCAGCCACTGCGTCAGACTCTGAACCCAGACGAGTGTGTGATGCTCTGGTTCACTGATGCTTCCAAGGTCAGTGAAGAGCTTTTTGTGTGTGAGTGTGTGTGTGCTCAACTAAGTGTATGCATGTGTCCTTCTGTGTTTCACCTTTCTCCTTCCTTCTCTTCTATAAGGGCCTGCACAGAGAGGAGTTGATACACACCAGCCTGCTTCCAGATACTTCCAAGGAAGAGTGAACGCGCACAGCAGCCAATCAGAACAGAATTCAATATTTTGGAAAAGGTGCTTATTTGTTTCCTTTCAACCAGTTAAATGTGAAGATTAAGAACAGTTCCATATCTGTGCATTGAGTATAGCCGCAGAGTCAGGATGCAGTTAGCGTAGCTTAGCATAAAGACTGGACAAAGAGAGGAATACATAGGCTGGCTTTTTCCAAAGATTACTCTAAAATTCGGTATTTAAAAAGATGAACCTTATTTGTTTATTATGTACACAATGCAAAAACTACAATTTATAGTTTGACGGGGAGTTATATATTGAAACTATCCAGCTTAGCCATCTGCACAGTCCTTGCGTGCAGCGTCCCTGGCTATAGCGTGTTTCCACATGCAACCTGTAATGGCAGGTTTTGATTTTGTCCTCTGTACAGAACACTACGGAAAGCTGCACAGTCACTGCATCTGGCTTTTGTTTGCCAAGAAATTGAACTTTGGACAGGCTAGCTGGTTCCCCCTACTTCCAGTCTACATGCTAAGCTAGGCTAAGCACGTCCTGACTAAAACTTCGTACTTAATGTACAGACTTTACAGTCGTATCAATTTTCATATCTGATTATTGGAAAGAAATCAAATTAGTGCATTTGCCAGAATGTCAGTCTATTACTGTAATGTTTTGCAACAAGAGACAAGACTAAAAGAAACAACAGCACTTTGAAATGATTAAGATTCAATGCCCAGTACTACTCACAACTTGAGTGGCATCTTCCAGCACAAGCTTTGCATTGTTTCCTGTTGTTACCCTGAACAGTACAAATGTATTGTATCATTAAGTGATAAATATGACACTATTAAGATAATATATTAGTATATTACATAACCATGTATAATAAGATGGAATAGGAACAAACTGACTGTTTAACAAACTCTACTAGGATCAGCTTAGCTCTACTCCTGAGTTCACAGACTAAATTATTCACACATCAGAACAGCGACAATATAAATCACTGTTTCATCTATAGGTGTGATATGTTTTTTGAATTCTGTGTTACGGCTGATTTTGGCGATCTGATCACCTAACTAACCAAATAAAGCGATGATAATGCCACCTTCAATTGCACTCAGCGGGCATATTTTGTCTCTTTATCACATTACTTGTACCTGTTATACAATGGAAATATGGTGATTAATACTGTATGGCCATTTGCATGTGCATGTGCAGGATGAACCTCATGACCCCAAGAAATAAGGAGGTAGAGACAATGACCGTATAAAAGTAGGGTTGGGCAATTTCATGATATGACTGACTCATGACTGAGAGTATCTCACTTTAATGTCCCAAAGATGTACTGCGGTATACCGCTATATCAATATCACAACAGAAAATGACCTATTCTGTAACACAAACATGCATTACTCTGTGTTTCTGTTTAATCACTGGCTTGTAATTTACACAAAGAGCTGCTGTGCTCCCTCAGCTTCATCATCCTGAGCGGTAGCCCAGTTTTAAATATCTAGCAGCTCAGGTTATTGCTGTGCGCTGAGATCCTCATCATTCAGCTTTATTTTCCTTCGGCTGCTCTGTGGGACTGATGCTCACATACAGTCAAGAAAGGGGAGGGTGAAGCTCTGCTAGCTGCCCATCCCCCCTCCTTCATCCTGGCTGCTCCATCCACTGCTGCAGAGAGGACCCATGATGGTGTCGCCCTCCCTTTTTTTTGCCCCCACCACCTCCACCAATCCCATCCAAGCTTCACCTCAGCCAAACAGAGCGCAGGTGTTGCCTGCTGCGTTTCCTGCCTTTACCTACTGGGAAACGTGCGCGAGTGTTTACATTGTTCTGGAAAAGACGATTCACTTGACACTGAGGGCCTGCGCGTGCCTGACTAGTTTTCCAAACTGTGTTATGTAAAAGCCAGTTACAAGGCTTAAGTAATTAAATAATGTACAAGAATATTGGGCATGTATTGTGTAATGCTGGAGGTGTGCAGACGATGCCTCATAGGTTTAAATAAAAAAATGTTGCCGTATTACTGAAAAATCTAACTCCACAAAATTAATCAGTTTTTTTAAAAGTTTTGGGTTGAGACATGTTAAGTTTTATTTTATTTACATTTGATCACTATATATGGGCAAAAATGTCTATATATTGTAACATATCTCCTTTTCGCTAGATCTGCTAGTCCTGCTAAATACTCACATTTTTAGACACAACAATATTATTATTATTATTATTATTATTATTATTATTATTATTATTATATTATTATCATAGTGTACTTTTGGCTTCAATGTGAATCTACATTTTTGGGGGGATTTTAATCTTTGGTGATTCAGGCTCAACTCTTGCTCCATGTGGGAGGCCTGACTGCCAGCCAAAGCACAAACCTTTTCACCTTATCATACCAAAGCCAAAGAATACTGACTAATGAGGTGGAGGTGTATGTGTTTATGATGGGGGTGGAGATATGGGGTAAGAATGTGCAACAGGACACATGTCAAATATGATAAATCACTGATCCTGATACCATTCAAGAAATGTAGAGATTCAGCAATCTTACTGCCAGAGAGTGAGACAGAAGTACAGACCCAGAGCGTGGATTTCTGTAGTGAAATGTGAAACCGAATCGATAACGTGAACAAGAGAGACCAAATGAAGCAAATCCTGCAACACGGGCAGGGCACGTTACCGAAAATGAAAGGAACGTGCAGCCGAAGAGAAGACGGAGAACATGAGTGATGTGTTGGATACCTGGATTCACATTATCTAGTTTCTGTGAGTGTTGGTTTACTATGCAGGCCTGTCTGACATTATCTCGACCACCATCACTTGCACCCAGTTGACCCTGCTGATGAGAACAGAGCTACGCCTCCATGTTCCGGGCCTTGCATCAGCAGCACACACTCACACGTACATTGCCGGAGCATCAGCCCAAATAAAAGAGTCTAAATGACAAAATCAGATAATGAGCAGTCGAGTCTACAGCGTCCTAATGATGCAGGATCACACGCTGGGTTTGATCGGTGGCGCATCGCCAGCAAAGGGCACAGTGTGGAGGATGATGAAAGGGCATACGCTGATCGTTACTGGACGGTAGCTTGTGTACAGATAATGCGGAATTTTTTTAGAGGCCTTTTTTTAGGCAACTTTCTCGTCTTGGACACCATCCGCCATTAAGGTGTAGCGGAGCTGACAGCAGCTTGATTCAGGCTCTGAAGCGCTCCGGATGAGAAAGGGTGTTTTACGCAACCGATTCATGCTCCATCAGAGGGGTGAGGCACTGCTCAAATCAGGGAATCCCACGGATGGAGAGTGTCACTTTATAACCAGTGTCATTACATTGGATTATTGGATATAATTAGCTAAACATGGCATGAGAAGCAAGTGTCTAGAGCATCTTAGAAAGCAATATTCAGACATAGAAACAGTTTATGTTGCATTTCCAATGCAGATTACTCCAGAAATAAAACGCTGATTGAAGCTAAAAGGGCGTATGTGGGCTCCATCTGCCTCCAGGCGCTCTGCATCCTCACGTTTTCTATCTAATCACCGCCTGTTAAACCCATTTTCAGTTCTCCGCCGCTTCAAATACAATTGCGCATCCGCACCGCAGGAGCCCAGTGAGACAAACCAGCCTCTGCAGGTTATCTACAGCTCCCCTCACTACACCGCTTTACAACAGGATACAATGGAACACCAACAGCACCACCTTCATCATCATCATCGTCATCATCATCACCCAAATGCACTAGCTGACATCCGCATCCTGCCAAAAGCACACACACACGCTCAACACAAGCGCATTTGCGCGCACAGCGCAACGCCACAGCGGAGCATCTCAACATATTTAATACAAAGTAATAGAAATATAATCTTACTTTCGCCGACCACCGCCTTTAATCCGATAGGAGCCATGATGCTGCTAAGTGTTGGACTGAATGTTCACCCTCTGCTTCCTCCCTCTCTCTCTCTCTCTCTCTCTCTCTCTCCCTCCTCTCTGTATTCACCTCACATCGCTGCGGAGGAGCCTCCAGTTGGAAACGTCACTGCGTATCCTTCCGCATCTTCCTCTCATTGGTGGTGTTGGACGTTTGGCTACAACTGCGACTTATTATCTTAATCAACTACTACAGCCTTGTACTAGTTCTTAAACCCCTCATTAGTCCTTATATTACTCAGATATCGGGATATCAGATATCAGTTATTTTAAAGACTTATTTAATACATGTAATAAAGTATGTATGTATAATTATAAAATACCACAGATGTCTATGTCATATTTTCAGTTACTGTAATGTATTTGGTTTAAATAGTGATATTGTTAGGTATTAAAGGTCCAGTGTGTCAGATCTGGGGGGTTCTATTTACAGAATATTAAAGATATGGAATATATTATGGATAACTATGTTTTCATTAGTGTATAATCCCCTGGAGATAAGAATCACTGTGTTTTTATTACCTCAGAATGAGGTTTTTATATCTATAGAAACCTCTTATACATAATCTTATATGGAATCCCCCATATTGAATTGCCATGTTTCTACAGTAGCTTAGAACGGACAAACTAAACACTGGCTCTATGCAGGACCTTTTGCATTTTTTGCTCGTTCACACTAGGAAGAAGAGGGTTGCAATCAGCAACTGCACCATTAGATGCCACACTGGACATTTAAATTGTATTTTTCTTTAAAGGTGAGGTGAAAGTTCTCAGAGCACAAATTACTTTGGTCATTTGTAACACAAAGCCAAACTATATTTAGCTTACAGTAATATTAAAGAGGAAAAACAGAAATCCTCACATTTGAGAAGTTGAAATTGAGATTTGCATATTTGATATAAACAATGGAATTCATGTGATAACTGATAACTTTTGCAGATTAATGCAGATAAATGCTTTTGCAGTTTGATCCACTAACTTGTGGACTAGCAGCACTAGTGGTAACTATTCTCTGCTATATATATATATATATATATATATATATATATATATATATATATATATATATATATATATATATATGGAAGATGTCAGTGAGGTTTTCTGCAGTGGATTCAGGCCGAGAAACAAAAAGTCCACAAGGGGGCAGCATGTATCTTTCTTCAGGAAAACAGAAAAGCACTGGGCAATCCGGAAAACTGTTAAATGCAAAACCTCGGATGTTATTCAATTTATTTAGGGCTTCAAAGATAGTATTGAAATAAATGCTATATATATATATATATATATATATATATATATATATATATATATATATATATATATATATAAAGCTATTTTAAAATAAGCCATATTGCCTAGAAGTGATCTTTACATACAGAACATGGAGGTTTAAATGTCATATATTTTAAGTTTTACACTAAAAACACAAAAGTCACACTCACTCGCAGTGAATACTGAATCTGCTGTCACTCTATTAAGCTCCGGGTTCTGGCCACACCCTTGGCAGGGCCCACTGAACACGTTGGACCAGTGATGACTCCCAGAGGGTGTGTCCACTGTGAACCAGAGTAGTGTTCACCTCCTCCAGCTCCTTACCGGCGGGGGAATTGTTAACCTCGCCTTAGTCCTCCTCCTCCTCCTCTTCTGGACTTTGGAGACACGCAGCAGCGCCAGATCCGTGCGCCTCTCAGGAGGGAAGTGAAGCGTTTTTCCCAGCAGCCCAGCTCGGATATTTGACACTACTGGAAATACAACCAACACATATTTTTCCCTTTTGTGTACAACCTGTAACCAGCTCGGATACTTGGCAGGATCTGTGAGCCTGTAACCATGGGGGACGTGGTTTCCTCTCACCTGGATGAGAGCAGGCGGGAGATGATTACAGGTAAGAGAGGAGTGCCCCAGCTGCAGCTGAAGGGACGACTGTAGACATGTACAGATTGAAGTTCATTAAAAGTTATTATGTTCATAAAATTAAAAAAAAAAAAAAAAAAAACAGTAGAAAACATTCTTTTTAAAAAAACAGCTCTGAAGCTTTTAGGAAAGTTCTTGTATCGTTCAGCTTCAGTGGTATTGTTATACCACTATTACTAACTTGGTTTTCTGTATTTGAAAAAGTTTATTTCTTGGCCAATTAACTTCCAATCTGTTGATTTATTTGGATTTTATAGGCTCGTGCAGCCTCAATAAATCCAATAAACAGTAGATATTCTTATATTCAGAATGTCTGCATGTCCATCTCGTCAGAATTGTCTGAAAACTCATGCTCATGTGTTGGCGAAAACGCTATTTTAGATCGAACAAGCTATTTTAAAACTGGGCTGTCATACTGACCTGCAGAGAGAAATATTCCCTGCACAGTGTGCCTAAAAAAATTGTGTAATGGTGTTAAAGTAGATTAAACTGAACTGCGATGCCCGCAGACAAGCAAGCAATATCCTCTCAGCAAGTGTCACCTTCCCCTGTTTCATTCTAGCACAAAGCTTCTCATTCATATCAGTGCATTGTTGCTCTGCACTACTTGAAGAGTTCCCCTGAATCCCATCTCTCTGCTGCGGGCCTATTTCTCTGAGATAATAAGTAGGTTTCCCAAAGGGGAGCATGTTTGTATAAGTTTGGGACTGACTGCTATTTAAGGCTCAGATTGCTCCAGCCTCCCACTGTGAACCCTGCAGGTCTGTGTGATTATTTCAAAAAGCCATGGGAGCAAAGGGAAGAGGAGGAACAGTGCAGAGGGGTTGGGACATTTTAATGGTTCTGTAGATGCTTTCTTGAAATTATAAGACTGTCACTGTAGCAGTGCATCCAAGGTCCGAAAAGCAGCTAATGAAAAGGGAGAATACTTGTTTTTATTTTTGAGTTGGCCTTCAAATGCTCCAGATGTGTGTTATCCTGTTGTTTCAAAGTCATTTTAGTCTCAGTTAGGATGTTTTTCAGGGTTGTAAATGTGTTTGTGTGCATATTCTGGCAAGCGTACTTGAATGAGTAAACCACTTCTGGAAACCAAAGATTATGTTCTTGAGGTCCAGAGACTCAATTTTTGTTGTTGTTGTCATTGTTTTGTGAACCAGACAGAGAAATACTTGGAGGGATAGTTTAAAATAGGAAGAATAACACAGTTAAAAGCTTCCATCTTTGGGTTTTGGACAGTTGGTCAGACAAAACAAGCTATTAAAAGCCATTTTTACAAATGATCAATTATTTAAAAAATAATAAATAAGTTCACAGCCCTATACTGCAACACCACTGCCCTATATCTGATCTGTATCTCTATAGGTAGGCCTTTAAGGAATGTGTCAGATTCAGAATGAGCTGAAAAGAAACTGTAAACAAACATGAAAAGTGTATTCTTGACCTTTGGAACAGGTTGTGTGACAAAATAATCTCATCTCAAAAGGTCCACTTACTTTTTGAAGTGAATGGAGCTGGTTCAGGTGTCATCACGTGACCTACGTGCTGTTAACGACAAAAGGCGTTGGCTTGTCAGAGAAGCTTTAAGTGAAATCTATTTATGATGAAAACAATGTAAAACATGGACATTTGAACAGCTACCAACATTTCAAGTTTGACCTAAAATAGTTCAACATGTATGAGTATGGTTGAGATTAAAAAAAAGATACACATGGAGAGATGAGCCAGAGGAGGGAGAGGGAAGTGTAAGAGTAATGTGTGAAGCTGCAGAGGTAAAGCAGGTAGAAACATGTCACTAGATTAATAGCTGAAACTACTGTCTAGCTCTCACACACCCTCCCTCTGTGTCGTCTCTACCATCTTTCTGTAGATATTTGGCTCTCTTTGCATGCGTGAATAGCATAACAAATAGCATGTCCTTTAAAGTACTTTGAATAACAAGCGAACATTAATGAACTTTTGGAAAACCTCTCATTTCTTCAGTTCTTTCTTAGGAGTGGGTGTGCACTTTCTGTGTGTGTGTGTGTGTGTGTGTGTGTGTGTGTAAAGGAGTGAAGACTACTCAGCATTTCTGCATTGGGGAGTTTTGTTTGACGTGTGCACCTCCCTACAAGGTGATTTCTTCATCCTCTGCCCGAGCACATTCTCACAAAATTATCTCCTCCGCCATGAGCCCACATATTACTTGACGCAATATGTGCACACACACACATACACTTACTTACACGCATACAGTACAAATGCAAATCATCCACCCACACATTTGATGTTTATCCATCCATAATTGTTTTTATGCTTAAGAGAGACAATGTGTTGTGTCCTTGTTTGTCTGCAGGCTAATGATGGTAAATTCAATTATAATAAAGATCCTACTCTTGCTTCTCAAACATGTGTCACAGAACAAGGTTGTGACTTTCAAATTACAACAAAAACAGGGTGTGAATGAGGCCTGGAGCTTATGTCAACAGCTCATATTTCAGTCATGCATTTCACTGGTTATTAATAATAATAAATGTTTCTGAAGAGATTATTTATGTCCCTTTAAAGTTGTTTGGCTAAAGTGCTAATCCTGCTTTGTTCAACACTCTTCACAGCTGCTTCAGTACAAACTGAGCTCAGTCTTCCTCTCAGATGCTGTGCAGTTTGTGTAGCCCGGCTTGCTAGATGTATCATTGGACTCAGTACTCAGTATTAAAGTAAAACAATCATAACCCCCAAAAGAGCTGAATTCCATCCCCTTCTGCTGGCTCGCATCTGTTCTCAACTCAGTGGGTTTTCTTGCCAAGAGTTTGTTTGTTTCATTAGTCTTTCTGAAAAGCTGGGATGAAAATAATAATGTAGTATTTATGAAGAAACAACATGAAGTTATCTCACGGGTCTTAGACATTTGCATGCTGTCAAAGATTTGCTGGAATGTTGAACCTCAGATCCAGGAGATGCAATGCGTATTCTGTCCTGGCCATGGACGAGTGGACCAGCTCCTTACTGTACCTTGCAGGGTGAAAAGATGAGTCATGGGAATTTGCTTATCCAGTCTACGATGTTTTGTGGATTTGGAGAAGGCTTGTGAATTGTGCCCCCCTAGGAGTCTTGTGAGGGCTACCTTACAGGTCCATAATTGGAGTAAAAGCTGCGTCTGTATCCTCTGCAGGAAGTCCAACGTTTAGGTATTGGGCTCCACCAGAGTTGTCCCTTATCAGTGGTTCTGTTTGTGCTCTTTGTGGACAGGATCTCAAAACACAGCTGGGGGAAGGAGAATGTCTTGTTTGTGTACCTCAGATTTGGCTCTTTGCTCTTTGCAGATGATGTGTTTCTGTTGGCTTCAGACCTTTAGGATGCAAAGGGATGGTTTGCAGTCGAATGTGATGCAGTCATCATGAGAGTCACCACCTTAGCCAATGATTCTCTACTGGAAAATGATGGTTTACTCCCTGCAGATTGGGAGTGAGATGCTGCCCCAAGTGAAGGAGTTCAAGTATCTGTATGTCTTGTTCACAAGTCAGGGTAAAATAGAGCGTCAGATGGACAGATGGATTGGTGCATGTTCCACCAGACCTTTGTGGTAAAGAGGGAGCTGAGTCAGAGAGCAAAGCTTTTGTTTTACCAATTGATCTACGTTCCATGGTCATGGGGTTTAGATCGTGACTGAAAAAGTTGTGATCACATATACAAGGATGGATTCCACAAGAGGAGTTGGAAGATGTTATGGGGACGGGGACGTCTGGATAAGCAATAAGAAATATATATATATATAAAGATGTGATGTATATTAACTGACATCTTTTCCAGGTATCTGGTATCAGGTATCTGTTATTTCAATGTTTTTTCAATTTGTTAATTGCTAGTGGCATGTCTGTTTGGTCTGTTGCTCAGTTACTCTGTACATTTTAAACATCAAACAGATGAACATTTTAGTCCATTAGACTGAAATATTTCAGCAAATGCCGGATGAACTGTCATGATACAGATATGGTCATGGTTCCCAGAGGCTTAATCCTACTGACTTTGATGATCGCCTGACTTTTTCTCTAGTAACACCTTGCATTAATTTTAAGTTTGTAATCACATGGGAAATCCCTATCTTTAAGAGTCTTTGTTCAAGTTAATAAATACCTGCCTATGCATTAGTTCTCCATATTCGAGGACAGGTATGATTGTATGCTGGTAATAAAATCTATATAACTGTTATTATTGATCTATAGTTAGTCAATTACGAACATGGAATTGATAGTGCAAGAATGAAACAAGAGTTGATGGCACAAGTCTGGGAATGAGTTGCTGGATTTTTAGGAGTCAGGCTACAAGGTGCTGTAAATTTTCTGGGAGTGAGAAAAAGCAATAGGAAATAGGAAATAGCAAGTGATGGTGTGGAGGGATATAACAGAACATTTTGGCATCCCTATATAGGTTGAAACAGAGGGTTGACTGTGTTATTTATGATGCGGTCTTTGTTCCCAAATTCCAATTTCCAAGTGCCCAAAAGGCTGTCCATATACAGCTATCCAGTCTGCTGACTTTGGCAAAGCAAGACAACCAGTGGAAAGTACCGACTCTCTGCACATTTGGAATGGAAGCCCCCTTAGCCAGTACTTATCTTGTGGAAATTTGTGTTATCTGATATCCTCAATTAAAAACAAATATTTGAAGCCAAAAATACAGAACTCCCAAAGTGCTGAATTTTTTTTTTGTCTTGTGCACAAAATATGCAATAGCTTGTGTGTATATCTTGGTTGCACAAGATCCATATAGAACATATAGTAAACAGGGAAAAAATATGATTTAAACCCAAATACTAATAAGATTAGTATGTTTAGAAATCTTAATATTAAGGTAGTTAGTGGGTGATTCATGAAAAAACCTGTCTGAGATTTAGGAAAGCTTTGGAATAGGGGTGACGGTCAGGTCATTAGGTAGAGCGTCTGCCCCATGTACAAAAGGCTCAGTCCGTTCTGCAGCGGCCCAGGGTTCGAGTCCGACCTGTGGCCTTTGCTGCGTGTCATTCCCCCTCTCTCACTTCCCACTTTCCTGTCAATCTTCAGCTGTATCTGTCAAAATAAAGCTTGAAAAAGCCAAATAATACTCATAATAATTTCTCTTAATAACAATCTTCTAAAACTCATGAGTGAAAAAGAATGGATGATAAAATACCAGGATTTTTCCATCCTAGCGTAGATGAGGTTTGATAGCCAACCCTACTAAATAGATACATTTGTTTCAGCTGTTTCACTTCCTTTATATTTCCCCTGACCTGTCCATCCATCTCCTCCACAGTGTTTTTTGTAAGTCTGTGTGTCCCTGTCTCCTCCACATTCTCTCCCTGTCTATCCTGTCCTGTCAGCTCTTTCCTTCCTGCTCTCCCACTGCAGGCTGGCTCCCTCCTTCCTGTGTTGTTCCTTCCATAAACAGATCATAGTCAACACTGTCTGCTGCTGACTGAGCCAAATACACTGATCGGCTCGCTAACTGACTCTTTCAGCACTGTAACGTGGGAAAAGCTCATATCCCCTCCAGCAGGTTCTTGGCCTATTTACCAAGATGCTGCTTGCAGACAGTGGTGGAAAAAAACTGCAGAGTCAAGCTGTGCAAAGGATCTATACAATACAGGAAAACACTGATTCAACTTAATTGACACCCATACAGAGATTTCAAATTAGGTTTGCAACTAGTGATTATTTTCATTATCCGTTAAGGCTATAAAATATCTGAAATCTGAAAATACTCATCATAATTTACAATGTGACATCTTCCAATTCCTTCCTTTGCCCAACCAACAGTTCACATCGCCCAAAGATATTTGGTTTATTATGATAATTATTTTGTGGTTCAGGATGAATTTGGCAGGAACTATACATATAAAATGATGAAGTTAAACATCTAAAATATTACTATTCGATTGAAGGATGCAGCCATAAAACATCTGGTTTTGGGTTTGACTATACAAGTATGTCTGCAGCGACATTTTAAGCTAGAGAATATTCAGAAGTCAGTCATCAAAATATACTCAAGCATTAAATACATTCAGATGTCTTTGACTGCATTTGTATTTTAACTATGCAAAACTTTCCATCCTGAAATGGCAGTGCTGTACCAGACAGCCATGATATGGAGTCAACCGTGCTGATAATACATGTCACTGCACAAGAGTCACTGTTTTCTCTCACTTTAAATTTTATTATATGGCACTTTTCATAAAGAGGTGATAGCAGCGTTGTGGCCTTTTTTGACGTGGTGAGACTTACGAGGACTGCAGCTCCTCTTCTACACTCCGCTAATATTTAACAGACATTTTAATTGCAGTACTGATATGTTTTGAAAAGCTTACTCAAAATAGAACTGATAGAATCCCCAAGTGGATACCGGCCATGTTGCACAACTTTGTCAAGTCTGTCTGGTTGTAAATTAATTGAAACGCTCGATCTCTACTAACTTGTATTGTTTGAACCATAACTTTTTTCATTTAAACTTTCATCAGTGTTCACTGATGGACTGTTTCCTGATCTTGTGTGTCTGTCTGTGTGTCCTCCTGCAGCTCGGACGGGACATTTGATGAAGGAGTTCAGTGATGTGTACGAGCAGCAGTATGCAGTCGCTCTCTTCAACAGTGTCCGCTTTGAGATAGAAGGTGGAGGAGGAACGCAGTCGCAGCTGCTTCACAGAAAGGCAAGTATTAGTTATGAAAGAGGTTCAAGTCTGCTCAGTAGACAGAGCTTCACACAACATGAACAAACAATACAAAGTATGTGGCTTCCACCTGTGACTGGATTTGAATATTTGTAATCCCTGAAACATATATAATATTTCTCATCATCTTTAATGCCACATGAAATTGGATATTAAAGGGTAATTCCAGTTGTAACAGCTTGGTTCTTATTTCTATAGGCTTGGCCATCATTTATATTGATTATGATAACATTATACTTACCAAAGTAATTCCTGACATCTGAGAAACAGACAGCCAGACAGGTTGTACACCATGGTTCCTTATGGTCCTCGAAATCCTGGAAAGTTTGAATTGACAAACCTAAAAAAAAATAGAAATTGATGTTCTTTTGATATTTTGTTTTTTACTTAGTGTGACATCACTGCAACAGCACAAGTGAGAAGTGCCTACACACTCAAGCCTCTCTCTCATTTTATTTTTATTGTCTGTGATCTTAAAAGCCTGAAAGTTCTCATTATAAAAATGTTTCAGTGTTTCAGTTGCCAGAATTTGTGGGAACTGGGTCTGGAAAGTCTTTGAAAAATCCTTGAATTTGATGTTTAAGGAGGTGTGGAAAATTGAGCAAACAAAACAAAGGTTTATCTAAACCGCTTTTTTCGAAAGTGAAACTGACAGTGAGCTCACCCAACTGTCCGTCATCGTCTTTCAGTTCCCCCAAATTTCCATTGATGTTGATGCATCTTGCTCTTTGACGTACATCTTCCCATTTCTATATGTGTTTTTACCCCAAAAGTCATTTGCCAGTTGAGTAATTAAAACATTTGATTCAATGATGAAAATTCCACAATCTTTACGAGATTATTTCGCATCCTTTGTTCATAGCTAAATGATTTGTGCATAGCAAAAACTTGTGTGCTTTGTTAGATTAACAGAGCTTGATGTTATACGTGGGGCATGAATGAGCTCATTCTTGGGCTTTATGTACCAGTATGTTAGCTAACAAGCTCTAGGTTTTGTATTCCTCTCATCTTTTTGGTTATTGAATGTACTGGAGGTCCCACTCTTGTTCACGTTTTAAATCACTGAAGGGGAAGTGGAGCACATTTCACACATGAACAGAGACGCTGTTAGGAATTCTATTACGGCAGTTCATCTACTCCCTTACTGCGTGGAGGACAGCTGCTCGTGTGTGCTCATGACAGAAATGCTAAATTATGCACATGTGAGCAAACACATATGTACAAGAAATTCTAGGGTTCTTTTTGTCTCATCTGATTATTGGACTAAAATATACAATATGCAATATTCATTCTTTTTCTTTACTGGGAGCATTTCTGAACCAGTCACACATTTCTGTGGTGATCAGTTTGTCCTTCCAGCAGAAAGCCAAAAATGTGGGTGTGTAAGGACATAAAACCCAAGTGAAAAACTGTTCACACTGATGACATCCTTCTGAACAATCTCTTATTGATTCTCACTAAAACCCCAAAGCCATTTAAAAAATATTAGGCTGTGGTGTACCTCACATAACATCACGTTCTCTCTTCTCTACCCTGACCCTGTCACTCATGCACACAAAGTCCACAGATTATTTCACATTTTCCAGCAAACCGACAGCAGCAAATCTGTTTTCTCACACCAGCACCTCTTTATGTTTCAGCCTTGCTACTCCCTTCTTCGTTCTTTCCTTCCTCTCTACGCAGACTTGTTTACAGTATTATTTGATCTAAGACAGGAAATATGAAAACAAAGTGGTTGGTGTGTATCCTTATGTAAACACTAAACAAAAATCCCCACCCACGTGTATTTGGAAATACTGTACCAAATAGGCTTCAGGTCTCTTGAATAGCTGAGGGAGATCTGACTAAGACCATTTTTAAATTGAGGGTAATGAAACAGACATTTCTCTGAAAGAGCCCATTAATACATAATTAAAATATAAAATATGACAGTACATTAAGCTTTAGTGTTGTTTCTGGGATTTTTCAGGACCCTCTGGCAGGCAGGTCCATCTTCTCGGGGAGTCTGTTTCAATATCTGGAGGAGAACAGGAAGTGGAGGAATCGCTTTGTGTCTGTGCCAAACAGCTACACCATCAGCCTCTATGAGAACAAAACAGTGAGTGCACTTCTTACTCGACGCAACAGCTGTCTGATGTGTTTGATTTGACTTGTGTTAAAACAGGTTGGTGTGTGTGCCATCTCTCTAACAGGCACACGAACGAGGCCTCCACCCAAAAGTTACCATCAACTGTGCTGGGTACAAAGCCCTGACCTCAATGGAGGAATACTTGGAGCTGATTAATGCCAGCCTGCCAGGTAGGATAAGGATAGACAGAGAAAGTATGAACATGTACAATATATGACAAAATATGGATAAAAACTGCTGATAAAGTTCTACTTATACACAAGTTGACTTTTTGTCTGGCCATTTATTGAATATTGTTTTAAAAAACTCTTAGAGTTATACCTCTGAGTTATAACTGTGCATTAATTTACCATATTGTAATATATTTTGATATCATTAATATATATAGGCCAATTTTACACTTCTGTACATGTCTCACCTTCAACCAAATGTTTTCTTATTTTATCTTTTTTTTTCTTTTTCATTTTCCTTATTCTGAAGCATTTTCTAAATCATGTAGTTTCATATTCTTGTTCTGTTACGTGACTTGTTGCAGGTATCAAGGCCAAAGTGGGCACTCATCCATTTATCAAGTGTGCGACCCAGTTCCCCCTCATCCTGTGGCACCCATACGCCCGCCACCACTACTTCTGTGTGATGACAGAGAAGGAGCAGAAGAAGTGGCACGCTGTGCTGCAGGACTGCGTCAGACACAGTGACAACGGTAACAATACACACAATGACCTCACTTCTGCTTAAGTAAAAGTGAAAGTAGCACCAACAGAATGGTCCCTGGCAATGTTAAACTATCAGATTATTCATTGGATTTATTGGAAGAGATGATAAATAAATACATTCAGTTTTTACATTTAAACTATTTGAAAAGCAGTGTCTTTCTCCTTGTCCTCCACCTTTGACAATTAGTACCTCGAAACCATTGTTGGCAGTTCAGACAAGGGTGTTTGTGAGTGTGTGTCATGGTGTGAAGCCTTTAGATGCCATCAGAGTGATCTAATTGATATGTGAATGTGAAATGCAGGAATGATGTGTATTTGTTGTTGTTTTCTTTTCATTGGCCTTGGTTACAGTGTGACATGTTGTTGTCGTTGGATCTTAGCTACAATAGCCTGCAACCTACCAGACTGCATGACTCAAATAGTGGGCAGAGACTTTTTTTACTCAACTGAAACCAGACTTACACACCATTATTTGAGTGCTGGCTTTTATTTGTGCATTGATGGTATATTTCGGAGAATACTGCGGTGTGTGATGTTTGTTTATCAGGGTGGAGAACTTGTTCTGGAGAAATGGTTCTTGTGCTGGCATGTCTCGTGTCATTGTATTGAGACATGGAAGTCAGACACATTGTGCAAACGCCATTTTTTTATGCTGTCATTAGGGTTGGATGGATTTTTTCTTAATGTGGTGAAAAAACAATATATCTGTGCAGTTTTACGGTTTACCACCAATTCCACAAATGAATCCAACACTGGATGTCGGCTATGATTTCTGTGTTGTAAATTGTTGTTAGCTGTGATATTTTTGTGGTTTTGTGCATGCATGCACACGTTTGTGAGTGTGCTGTCTCACATTCAGTGTGCTTTATTTAGACTTGAAGCAGAGTGAATCAGAATAAGCGGGAACCTTGGAAAACCTGAGATAAAAATACTAAACTACAGAGATTTAGCGATAAACAAACAACTGCTGTACTGAACATGAATGGGCTTTAGTAGGGTGGTCCTCTGACTATTTTCTAATTAAGGATGAAAATAACATAGCTTCACATTGTTTGTTTATACCAAATAATAAATGTTCATGTTGCATATTAACCTGTCAGCATTGCAAAAGGCAGAGATCTTGGCAGAGATGAAGGAGGACAATAAACGTTGAAAGGTTGACAATGAAAACCGCCAATTCAGTGAAAAATAAACTGAAAGATAAATTTGCCTTGATTTTGCCACCACCCCAACCTAAACCACTGTGTTTAATTTGCCAAATGACAGTTGCTGTATGCAAAGTTGCTAATATCAGGCACCATCACGGGTCAAAACATGCCAGCTTCAGTGCAGCATTCCCGTCTGGTAGCACAGCAAAAAAAGAGAAGATTACGACTTTGAATCCTAATATTTATTAATTTCATCTCATAAATATTATTAATTTTTGTTTATTAACTGGGCCCTATCCATACTTTCTTATGGGAATAATAAATATTAAATACTTTAATAAATATTAAATACTTTCATCTCATAAATATTATTATTTTTTGTTTATTAACTGGGCCCTATCCATACTTTCTTATGGGAATAATAAATATTAAATGCTGAGGAAATAGATAGAAAGAAATGTTAGCAAAGCACTAACGTCCATATTCTTTGGTAGGTACAACATTTGATCCAAGACTTTTAATTAGCTGACACTAATTTCAAGTGCGTGGTTTTACATGCCTGTGAGTGCACACACACAATTGTTATAATGTTTGAGCTTTTAGGCTAATTATCTGCAATTGTGCCTTAAGCACAAGATATCATATTAAGTCAGCTGCATTAAATCACTCAGCACCTAAAGAAGGATACAAGTAAGCAGGCACCACAGTTTGTCCAAATGTTTTCAGTGTAAGTTGAAGCCTCCATCTATCATCATGAACATACAAGTAAATGTCATACCACGTATGGAACAAAGATGAAACAACACACTGGCTCTGGCTAGTTACCAGGCTGACAAAGTTGCTCAACCTGATTCAACCTTGTTTTGCACTTAGCCAACTATCATGCCAAGTAACTGTGCTGCATGAATTCAAAGCGTTCTGCTTAAGTACACAGGACAATGCCAGCAGCTGCCTGTCACCAGTATTTGTTTGGAAACATCCAGCGCAAGCCCAAAAGTTAGAGTAGCCAAAAAACACAGGGGCTTCATTTCTTCAGTCTAGGAAAGTTTTGGTCAAAACCAGCCAATGGGCAAAGGAACCAGAAGCCAAACACCAACGTTAGTGTTCACATTTTTTTTGACTGTAAAACAAAATGAGCCTTTGTCTGTATGCCTTTACTTCCCAGCGCTACCTGTTCGGGCATGCTCAGTCCCTGCCATACATTCCTGCTGTGAGGCTGGGCTCCAGGATCATGTTGTGTGTGTTGCTGTTTTACTGTCGCCATGGCTGGTGTCAGTGTGGATTGGCATTCATGTTTCTGGCCTGTGTTGACACGCCCAGTCTCACCTCTGTCATGTCAGTGTTTGGAGGAAAACCAGAGCCGGTTAAAAAGACTTTTCCTGGGAGTGATAAATGGTTTTACAGGCTGACCTCTGCCCTGTCTGAGGTCCTTTTACTCATTGGACTCATACATACACATTACTGTACAAGCTGCTGTTTTCAACAGGACAGATTGTAAAATGTTAGACTTTTTAAATAAATCAATCTTTACTAGCATTTCTATCTGGATGTCGAAGGGGCCTGCAGCTTTGCACATAACATCAGTCAGTCATAGTACAGTAAATGCTGCAGTACCCATAAAGAATAAACTGCTTGCGGCAAAGAAGCTTCATGCAAAGCAGTCTATCAGCTGAACACTGACACTGTTCAGCTAGCTTTGATATTTGATCAGTAAAAACCACAAGTTAAATATTCACTCTGACACAGAGAAGAACTATTTGAATCCACTGACACTCTTGTTGTTTTATCATCAATAACTCTGCAATAAAATGATCAGGTGCTGCTTTGCATCGTCTTAACAGGTTGATTTGCAAAGCATCTCCCGTTAATCAGCTTAGCTAACAGGTTACCTCATCGCTCTATTCTGTACGGCACAATGCTGCAGCTCATCTGATTGGGCAACGTGGCAGTCTGAATGTTCTCACCACTGAGTTAAGCCATGAGAGAGTTTGGGTAATATCTTTACAGTTTACCTTTGTTTGTTTGCACGTTAAAATAAGTACAGTATTTAAGGTATAATGATAGAAATTAAAATCTGCCTGCTCTGGATGCTTGACCTATGTAGAGCTCTGTGGAGTAGACTGGAGTCACCGTGTCCCTTTACCTCTGTAATCAACCTGGTGAGTCAAATGTTATAATGACTAAAATTGGACCCAGTAAGCCCAAAACTGAAAGTTTCCATAAAGGCTGGATTCGTAATAATCTTAACAAGTAAACAATGATGGATACCCAGTGACATGACTCATTTATTATTTGGCTGGCTGGTCAGCAAAATATGGAGTAAAAGCAATTAAAATGTGAAGATGTAGTGCCTTTCTCTGTACCATTTACATGAGGACATCATTTTGGGCTCTCAAAACATATAATTCTTTGATATTTATACGATTCTTCAGGAGGTTCATTCATAATTAAAATAATCATTAGTTTTAGCTCTTATGAAGGGTTCAGTTTTTTCTACAGTACTTGACCAATAAGCAGCAGTCCAGCACCCAGGCTGATAGTGGATCACATTAGCAATCGAAGACTGCTCCGAGCTGCCACTGGGCCACTAGAGAGCCATCAATCACAGAGCTCTCCACCCCCACAACCTTTAAAACCAACCAGCATCCCTCTGCTGTGATCAGACCTCAGACTAATTCCACACAGCAAGAAGAGACCTGCAATGGACACATTGAGGGGATGATAACAGAACATTTGAACCAAGGCTCGACATTAGCAGAGACAATGTATATAATAATATAATATATAAAATACAGCAATACAGGGTGTGCAGCATTCTGTCTCTCATGTACATGACAAAATCACCTGTTAGTCCGTATTCAGTCATGTGTTTGTAATGTCTGCGGTTGATGGTTATGTTTCAATGAGTGTTTACTGTACTGTAGGTTTGGCGGATTCCACAGGGCACCACCATATGGGGAAATCTTACTCATGCATGTCCATGGGGGCAGCAGCAGCATGATGGTTTGAAGGAAGTGTTTAAAAACCAGCTACAATGTGAAGGCAGGTGGCCTGAAGTCTACAAAAACCACATTTGACATCCAAATGCTTAAAAAGCCATACAAATTTCAAATATATTTAACTCAGAGAAACACACACACACACGTTTGTATATGTGAAGGCCTGGGAACTCATCCATGGCTGCTGCTAAAATCCCACCAACCAGAGTGTGGTGAGCAAGGCAGGGAGGGAAATGCCTCAAATAAAGAGACCGTGGTAAGTACTGCCACATGTTCTATTTATACACAGCACACACACACACACACACACACACACACACACACACACACACACATTGCAAAGAAACTGTAATCTGTCCCTTGATCTTGTATGGTTCAGAGACATGGAGAATGTGTAGTGATTTACGGATCTTACAGGCAGATTGTCAAAAAAATATTTCCCCTTTTCTTTTAGCATCAGGAAGAAATTTTCTCTTGTGAGGAACAAGTTGAGAATGTAGAATAATTCACTTTCATTCCACACTGGTCATAGATCACAAGTGTCAAACTCATTTTACTTCATGGGCCACATACAGAACAATTTGATCTCCAGTGGGTCGGACCAGTAGAACCATTGCAATTTACAACACTTCCAATTTCTTCCTTTCTTTTAGTGTACAAACAAATTCTGAGGGACCACCCATTTACAAAACAGATGATGATATTTTGCAAAGTCATTGGGTGGGCTTGATTGGACCCTTTGTTTGACACCCCTGACATAACTTGTGCCCTGAAAGTTCAAATTACTAATTTATTCTAAGAAAAACTTCCTATCTACCATTTAAGTTTTAGAAATCATAAAATTGGCACATTGTTCAATAAAACATAATACAACATCCAATAAATCAGACTGGATTTTGTAGACCTGTGGTACCAGGTACCAGTAGTAATATGATTATGAAGAAGCTGAATAATACATATTTAATATTACTATTTGTTTTAGGGGCTCTAATTATCTGGTATTACTGCAGTCTGACTCTCCTGCATTCTTTCTCATAACACCACCAACAACAGGATGCTGATTTTGAACTACAGTAGGTCAACAGTCCATCATCACCCACTTAGCTACTGGATCTGCATGTCCTGTCAGCTAACATGATTAAAACACAACAACATTAAGAGTATGGAGAGTTTCAAAGTCTGATTCAAAAGGAGCACATTTAATTGAGAAGGAAATTCTATGGTTTCATTACATTTTACTTTTTCTATTGCAAGTGACACTGTGGTCCTCTCTGCCCACCCCATAGATACGTCTATTTATGTATATAAATAGATAAAGGCAACATGAAGAAATAGTAATGATCTGGAACTACAGTTCCCATAATCCTGGGGATTTTGGGGGTTGTAAACAGTTAGTATAATGTTGACTGTGGAGTCAGAAAGCTAGGTGTGGACTACAACTTAAGTCCTGTTTTTTTTAGTCTATATTTGCTCACATTTTTGGAAGTTGCAAAAATTAGAAGTTTGCCAAATTAGCCATGAGTGGTTCTTGTTTGCAGTGGACCCATGAATGTACAGACAGCTATCACTGGATTACTTTGATACTGAAGAAAATTTAAAAACATGACGATTCATAGGACGGGTGCTAGTTGTAAGGAGCATTGATTTTATGATTTCTGAGTGGCTTTATGAACATTTTTTCTAATCAGACAATTTCCTTGGAAAGTTTATGCCACACTGAATAAAGAAATGTATGAATCATGTATGTGTTAAGATTCGACTCAGTTATGACAAGAAATAGAACAATGTTTGACTCAAATTCACCTCGCACAGTATCTTCTCCTCTCTGCAACTTCCCTTCAACTCTCCCACTGGTAGTGATTTTAAAAGTTTCAGTTACATTAATAAAATTATTGGGGGCAGGTTTGTTTGAACAATGAAAACTAAGCATCGGTGCTTGCTGCTTCCTCTTCCTACCTCAGCTCTGCATGTTCTTCGTCTTTGTCTATTCTCAATTTCATCTTGCCATTGTGCTGCATTGGTGGCTACATGTTAACTAGTTGCGAGGGCGGGAAAGTCTGCTCGAAAGTGAGGGTGGCAAATATGATGTTGAATGTCTATCAGCTGGTGATCAGACAGCAACTTGTGTGTGTGAATGTTATTGTTGAGGATGTGTTGGTCTAAGATGAACTAGGATCGAGTAAATATCAGGTTCATTCATGCAGAGAAATTAAAGTGGCATATTAGACCATTTAAATAAATGATTGTATATTCATAAAGAGAACTGGTTGGTTGACTTTTGGTCTTGAAACTTTAAAAGCTTGTGTAGCTGCTGCTGACATGCACATTATCAGTTGTAGGTCTTGAATTGTCTGGTATAAGGATAATAAAGTATAAGCCAGCCAGCTGCCGCGACCCTCAGACACTTTTCACTAAATTTGACCTCCAAATGATGGTTGGTAACTTGCCAACATGGCAGATGCCTGTGCACTTATTTTCCCACTGCGCCTCTAACCTTAGTGTCCAGTGAATTCTCATGGAGACTTGTGCCAAAACAAGCTAACACACCGACCCTCGGCCCGTCAGCAAAGAGTTAGTGAACCGCGAGCAGAGACGGCTTCCTGTCTGGCTCTGCCTCTCCCCCTCTTCACTCCTTGGTCACTTCCTGTCTTTGTCAGCCTCCTCTGAGTCACAGACAAAACAACTTGACAGACACCCAGGCAATAAAGATACGCAAATGCACATTAATGCTTGTGCATAAGAAACTTCACAAAGATTAGCACTCAGGCATGCTGGGTACACCAACCATTCATCCATTATGCAGTTCAGGAAACTCCTACATTCTTGTCTCTCATGTTTGGCACCTCAAGAGGAATCAGACTCAAAGACGGCGAAAGTGGATGCTGAAATGTCCAGAAAACAGTTCCATGGGTTGTTCTTTGGGCTTAGAAAATCAGTATGATTGTGGTATTTCCACTTTTACCACTGGAAAATGGAATACTTCAGTGGAAATGGAGAAATATACAGCACTTGTTAGTGTTAAGGCTGAGTGAAAAGCTGAAGCAGACAAGCTTTTGTTTAAAAGGTATTCCTGCTTTTGTTGAATTTGTGCTACTGTATATGACTGACAATCCCATATGATGATTAACAACATTTCAATAAGGGCTGGGTTGAAAAGCAGCGAACTTATCCTTTAATTACACAGTTGTGCGTCAGAAGGACTTTTATTTAAAGGAGGAAGTTCTCTGAAGGACATACTTCTAATTATAGGGATGTTTTATTCCATACACCTGTTTATGTCCTTTTGTGAGAGATGTATGACTTTCAGCACCAGCGTCCCACAGCGCTGTGGCCTTGAGAGAGGCAGCCAGTGATGTATTTTCATCACTTTAAACACAACCACATAATAAGAACCAACTTCCTAAAAACACACACACGCTGTGCGTCGAGTGTTTTGTGAGCTTCCTCTATTGTCCTGTCAGTTGGGAGGGGCTGTAACCATAGGAACCACATGAAATCTGTCCCTTGCAACAAGCCAACATCTTCCTGTTTTGAGGGGATGACACAGCCGGGTGTGATGGGGGGGGCAGAGTTTACATGTGTTGTCATACATATGCTCCAGGAACTGTTGCTGAATATACCGCTGGCTAAAATTATACTTGTGGGCCGTCTCACAGAAGTGACTCAGATGTTATGGAAACGGTTGTTATTGTGAGAATCTTCAGTAGCCACTCAGATGTGCAAACATAGGACTTTACGTAGAAACAGAGAAATCACAAAAAACGCAATGCAAAAAACAAAAAAAAAAACAAAACAAAAAACGCCATTTTAAGATCAGCCAACTGCATATTGTTTTAAAAGAAGGGTAGGTGGGCGTCTTGTAACGTGACCAAGAATCTGCTCTTTCCTGCCCCCAACAGGTCTGTCAGAGGACTGCACTGTTCAGACGCCGGCCTTCACTGATGCCGTGAGACTTCACAGACAAGCCAAGGGACACTACGGGACCTGGGATATGATGTGTGGACAGCCCCCACAGGTCAGGATCTCACATTAATACAGCTGTGTCCCCAAGTAGATCTAAAAACAGTGCCTTTCCCATTTTAGAAGTTAAACTGTGAACTTGGGTGTCATGACACATTTCCTTATTTCCCACCGACACATTATCTACACGTCATTGGTTGTTGATTCTAACTTCAAGGTGATTTTGGGAGTTCAGCCTTGCTTTTGTGGAATACGTCCTTCAGAAGATCCAGCACCTGATTCAACTCATGCCTTCCTCTTTGGAGGTGGATTGACACTGAGGATATTGTGCCTCAAATAGCATATTTGTAGCAGGTGGCCATTAAAAGTGATTTTCAGGAACTATTTCCAGTCTCTGTGAGTACCTGTCCAAAGTTCAGTTTAGGGCTCCAGAAAACACTCCATCTACATCATGAATACACACCCTTTCCTCACATTACGGAACAAGAAAACACATACACAAGACCTTCAAAGAGACTGTCAACAACAAGACCCCACCCCTCAACATACCAGCATTCTCTCTCTCTCTCTCTCTCTCTCTCTCACACACACACACACACACAGTTAAGTGGGGTCTCCCCTCTGAATGAGTCCCTTTCATTCTCCTGCTAGTTCTTCATAGAACACTCTGTGTTTATAGCAGTCACTTTTTGTTCATTAATCTCCATGTTTCCTGTCTGTACTCATGTTTTATCCGTGGTTTCCTGAACACTACAGTATTTACTCAGCTACATGGGCAAGTTCAATCTACAACAATCAATCTGTTTTTATGTTTTATGTTTGTGATAATACATACAGTATATGTTTTTTTTTTTTTTTTTTTTGCTTGTTGTGAAGTTCTTCTGTTAGTAAGTAGTCAAAAGTTAAAATCAGCTCAGATTTACAAAGGAACATGTTGTTTCTTTGACAGGATAGTTATGTTGTTAACAGTTATGAGGGCTGGCACATGGTGCAGTGGTTAGCACTGTAGCCTCCCAGCAAGAAAGTTTCTGGTTCAAAGTTTGCATGTTCTATCTGTGTCTGCGTCAGTTCTCTCTGGGTATTCCAGCTTCCTCCAAACACATGCAGGTTGTTTGGTGACTCTAAATTGGCCGTAGGTGTTTCGGCCCTGCGATGAGCGGGCGACTTGTCCAGGGTGTATCCCGCCTCTTACCCAATGACAGCTGGGATTGGCTCCAGCCCCTTATGACCCTGAAAAGAATAAGCGGTTGTGGTATATGCATATAGTATCAATGATATTAGTTTCATATCACGTGTGAAGATATTGTTTTGTTATACTAACTTGCAATGCTGCCTTTGATACATGAAGGACAGAACAATATCTCCAGCTCAGACTGTCAGGTACAGAAGAAGGAAGTCTGTACCTGACAAAGAGCCAATTTGGGCTCAAAATGTTGCACATTTCTTAGAAGAATAGAGGGTATTTTTAACTGGAGCAGATGGTAAAGCCAGGAGACGCTGTAGGAGAATATCCAGGTTATTTCAAGCAATACATTTAGAGATTTTTCTCACTTTCAGATATTAAGGTGGATTTTTAATCTCCAGTGTAATGTGAAAACATGTTTATGATCAGTACTGTATGTAGATATGATCTTTATGATTTCAGTAATACACATTTGAAAAAGAGCTCAGCTGTTTTTGATGTGCTGTTTTTGATTTGTTAAACAAGCTGTCACATTAAACACATTGCTTTGAGCTAAAGTAGATTTCAGGGAAATTGTTAATGTGACTACTTAAACTGTATGTCACAAAGGTCATGTGACTGTCATGAAGCCAAACCATTTTGTGAATGTTTACATTTCTAAAGCAAGTTTACATTATTTACGTGAGACCAGAGACTGCATCGAACCAAGAGGAAACAAAAATCAACAAGACCAATTCAGCCCATAATAGTCATATTACTCAATATAGTGAATATTACTCAAGTTTCAACACTAAGACGAACACAAAGCATTATAATGCAGCCACCAAACAATGACCAGAAGAAAAAATAGCGACATGACGAAATGCACCTTCAATACCAATTGAAATACAGCACATAGAAATTAACAGCAAGCTGACAACAAGACCTGAAGCACAAACACACAGGCCTTTTTCATGGAACACATTTTGACATGCAGGAATATCATGGGTGTAAATAATAAAATTATTTCCATTTTGGGTCCTGGTATTGTTCATGATGGCTCTTTGGGACTCTAATAGAACAGAGCCATCGTTAATGTTAGTAGTAACTCCTGTGATGTTTCTGCTATGACCGATGAAGTCAAAATGCCTTTTTAGCCTAACAGTGAACTGATATAACATAAACATGAAAACCAACACCTACGTAACAGAGCCAGGGCGTACAGTAAACTGGTAATTTACTGTATGGTAGCACATGTAGCTAAGAGTTACCTCAGAGAAGTGAAGCACAAAGGTCCCACAGGCTCATGCAGACCGCAGGAGCATCATGGTCATGGACCGTTTACAGGCTAGATTGACTATGAAATGCTACGTCAGCGACTGTATTGGTACTATCATGTGTTGACGACATAATTAGCTTTTAAACTGAGCAGAGTTAACTATCGGGTGGGATGTCGATGATTTAAATAGGCCGCCTTTCATCAAAGGTGCCCTAAAAATACAGACCTGTAGCACGATATGCTGAATGTAGCAGTCTTCTTAAAGTTTTCTGTTTGGACTATTGAGCAGGTTTTGTACAATTTCAGCAATACATTTATAGTGGAGTGCCAGAGTAAGGAAGCGAAAGCATATTTTCAGCCTGCTGTTTTCAGGCACTATCCTTTTTTTGGCTGGACCGCAGAAAAGCGGAGCCAGCACTATAAGAAAGTTTGTTCCTGTCTGACTTACTGAATGAGTGATGAAGTTACACCATTGGTTGGTCCAGTGTTTGTTTTTCCTCAGCGGCCGATGCGCTTTCAAAATGAATAGACGCAGTCTTCAATTACATCCTCAGAATGCTTTTACAGCAGAAGACAGACAGTCCTAAACTTTAAGTAGAAAATAGGAGTATAGATATGGACACAATTTGGTATAATTTATCCAATGCAGACATTAAAACTCCTGATATTAATACAATTGTTTGATGGCCTTACAGTTTTTGTGGTATCCAGGCAGATGTTACAAGTGACACAACATACACTGAGAGCAAGGTACAAGTCGAGTCAGAGCCACCGATGCTACAATAACACCATTTAAATGAGCACTTTCAGGCAAACAAACTTAAACAAACACTACAATATACCTGTTGTTTGTCAGGCGTTTCTGTTCTTCTGTTTGGAAAAACTATTCTGCTTTTGTCACAGCCATTCATTACCCGGCAACACGTTTCACCAAATATTTAGTTTAGCTTCGTTAAAACCTCACGGAGGGGCTGAGCTTTACATGTGTGTTAGCTGTGAGGGCAGTGGCACTAAAACCACCTCTCTGTGTCCAGCTGTGTATCATCTCAATCGCCCCACTGTATCCACGTAACCACAAAGGAAAGAGAGGCTTATTTTTGTTTTTCTTTGGGTGGAGATATTGGTTGTTTTTGACTACACCTCTGGTGTAAAAATCTCCAGTTGGAACATTGCCATAGTAACTCTAACATCCTGTAACTGGTGAAAAGGCGGGACTGACATTACAGCTCACAGTATGAACTATTTTAGCTGTAATTTCTTTTTTATTTTATTTATTTACACATAAAAATGACACATATTATAAAAATACATATATTAAAAGTGTATAAATATTGTATCTTGTGTGTGTACTGTACAGATTCTAGCAAATCTGGTGATGGAGACCCTCCACCCAGAGCTTAGGAACGTGATTGGTCCTCGTCTGAAGGGGAAGATGCAGCAGAAGCAGAGGAATTGGATGTTGGTGAGTACTAACACTACACTGTTCAAAGCACTGCAGCCATGCTGCAGGAACTCAAACAGCATCTAAACTGATTGTGTTTTTGAACAACTCTCTCCTCCAGATCTCTGATGCAGTGTACAAGCAGGTGTTGGCACAGACCACCGGTCAGTATGAAGCACTGGTCGAAGCCTGCGAGGCCCAGAGAGTACCACTGGACGCCAGACTGCGAACCGACATGGACCAGATCGTCACATCCAAAGAGCACGTCAGCAGCAAGATACGAGGTGACCAAAGATTTTCATGCAGGAGTTGATTTTGGAAAATTAATCTCCAGATTCTTCCAAATGAACATCAAATATTTCATGATGCCTCCATTCGTTTTAGGCTGCAAACACAAAGCAGACAGTCCATGATGCCTTTTGTTCTATATGTTGAATGTTTTTGGCCACAGCACAGTCATTGATGTTAATGTACCTTTTGCATTGTGCAGAAGTTTGCGGTCAGAGAACATTGAAGCCTATAGTTGAAGTTGAAGTTTATTTTTACATATACCCATAATGTCAAAAGTATTCAAATGACTATGTCTCATTGTGAACTACACACTGATATATAGTCATTGAAATGCAAACAAATTTAGCCCAGTTTTAACCCAGACACATAGATGTGGTTCCACCTGTAAACATGCAAAACCAAGCTTACTGGGTAGTTGTGCACTCCAAAAACAAATAAAAACTGCTCAATCTGAAGAGGCAAAAACTAATCTACAGTTAATCTACAGTATCACAGCTGTTGACACCTGTAGGAAGTCCACTTTTTTCCAGGTTGTACGCTAGTAATGGTTAGGAAGGAAGTATGGATTGTGTTTAATTTTTTTAAAAGACATATTAATACATGAATCTACTTTTAATGGACGACCACCTCAGTTTACCTACTAGCACATGTTCAACATGTCATGCAAAAATGACTTGCTTCACTTGGTGCTCACTGTGCTGTGTAATATGATCATACCGACCTCAAGTGCACGCTTCATTGTTTGCCTCATTGAGATGTAGCTGTGGTTTCTCTGGTTCAGGGATTATTGGCACAGTGAAGCGATCAGTCTGGTCACTGAATAACGCCACACTGCTCAAGTTTCCGACGAGTTTGTTTGGAGTTTTGGCACTAACAGGGCCTTTCCCCTGTAACTAAACCTCCCTTCATATCTGACATTTTCCAGCTCTTGTTTTTTTTACTCTCTGCATTTTCTTCTCACAATTTTCACTTTGTATTTAGATCTGTTGATCCTTCGGTCATTCCTTTGTCACTTGCTCATTGTGTTTGATTAGCTGGCTTTTAGAGAACCACAGCATCCACCCTTGAGTGACGTTTCTGTCAAAGGTTAACTTGGCACAGGCTGCTCATTTTTTTCCCCATTGAATTAAAGTGGCTGAACTGCATTCCATCACCTGCACTGTATGGGCCTTCTCTGACTTTATCCCACAGATAAGGCTTGAAACTACAAGTCAACTGCACAAAACGATGCAGGTTCACGTTACATGAGGGTAATGCAGACATTTCAGAGTTGTAAACCTAGACGTGAATTTTATTGTCGGTCTCGTTTAGCATAGATTACATTACAAACAGGTATCTCAGAAGCTGCAGGGCTTCCATTTAATGTCATCGCATGCATACCAACCATTTCAAACCTGGTATCAAACAATACACTGTGCTTTGTGATAACATATTTGCAGAGTTCCTCTAAAGTCAAAGCCATGCCTTTATTATTCTTTATGTCACAACTGACACTTTGTCTTCATCTGCAGTGATTCTGGTTAACAAGCTGCAGAAACTAACCATGAATATGTCCTTTTCTTACTTTCCATGCAGCTATGGTGTTGCCCAAGGCAGAGCAACTCCTGCGGAACAGCATCCAGCCATACATCAGCTCCATCCTGGAGGCCCTGATGGAGCCCACAAGCCGAGGTTTCTCCGAGGTCAGGGACGTTTTCTTCAAGGAGTTGGTGGAGATCAGCAAAAACTCGCTAAACGGAGGGGCCAAAGAAAAACTGGGAGATGTGAGTCATGTTAAGCCGGCTGCAAATCGTTCTTTTGTACATGAATTAATGAAAGGTAATGGTTTGGTTTAGGTGTTAATGTGGTAGTGGCAGTAAGTCTACATGTGTTTTTTGGATAACCAAGGTAATATAGAAGGAAAACAGGAGGAGAAGGTATTGTTACTGTCCTTTGTTTTGTTTTGCTGAGCACATTAAAGCTGCATTAATTTGTTTTCGGCCACCAGGGGGCAGAATTCCACAGCACCACGACAAACCCACAATCCTGATGTTTTATTACCTTATTATAATTATAGTTATTATTAAGTTGTGGCTAATAATACTGCAAACAGTTGAAACTGAAAACGCCTGTTTGCTACTGCTGGAAATTGTGCTGTAAGATCAAAACAATGAGCTAAAAGAGGCAAAAACCCAAAACAAAATAAAGCAAAAAAAAAGTACAGTTGGATACCGTAAATTCTCTGTTAACTGGAGTTAACTTTAGTTGGGGAATATAGCTAAGGTGTTAAGGTGTGAATGTGAAGAGTATTCCCTGACTTTTGATTCTAATCAGATTATTAGTGTGTGAAAAGGCAGTGTTTGTGGGAGCCTTGGCTACGTTAGTGCTAGTCTTTAATTAGAAGTCAGGGAGTGTCCTCAGCTGCCCTCGCTGACTGATCCTGAACAATCAACTCAGCCTTTTTGTCTGGTCTTATTTCTCCTCATACGCTGCCTGTACCACCTTGATCACTGTTAGCTTCAACTGTCTGTGTTTCCCTCAGCACCTGGAGAGGCTGTCCATGCTGGCCTTCCACCCAGTGAAGATGCAGAGCTGCTATGAGAAGGTGGAGCAGCTCAATCTGGAGGGGCTGCAGCAGAGGTTCGACGTCTCCAACCCCTCGGTGTTCGTCAGCAGGGCTCAGATCCTCATGAGGGGGGTAAGCTACTACAGTGATTATCTCTGATATAAGACACAGAATCAACATTTACCAAAGCAGTGTCAGGATGCCTGAACACTAAACACTCCCTAATTCCTGGTGAGACAACACACACCAGCAACCTGTCCCATCTGTGGTGAAGTCTCTACTTCCACCTGTTGGACTGAAAGAGTATGACACTAAAGATGAACTGTGAGCTGCAGCTAAGCTGTGGTTTACTGTTACAACAGCATTGATATGTTTCTTGTGCCACTGTATAACTTATATAAAATTATTCTGACAGCAAATGGACAATGCAGTGTACACATTTGAGCAGCTGCTCAACCAGTCTTTAGAGGCCCAGGGAGGCGACGACATGTGCAAGAACATCCAGCGCTGCCAGGACCGAGTTCTCAAGGTAACCTAGGATAATTAAAACAGGCTGTTGTTGACAAACAGATGGTGAGATGGATGGAAGCATAAAGTCAGGTAAAGACAGTAACTTTATAAATGTTTTCATTATTTAAGTTACAGCACAGTACAGAAAAATTAAATAGATACTAAGTGAAGAATAATATAAAGTAAAGAACATGTTTTTCACTTACCCTTAGTCACATCTAACCATGCAGTTGGTTTTATTCGAAGATATATCAATCCCAATACAACAAAGAGCAATACCTACCTGCCCAGATCTGGATATATGGTCTATTTTATTTATCTCCAGAGGGAAAGTGAGGTTTCAGCAGTGTTGTAGTTCTTGAGACTGGCCTTAGTCTCAAGAATGGACCACTTTTTGATGGTCTTGGTCTCGTCTCAGAATCAACTACATTTTTACTTGGTCTTGTCTCTGGCTCAGACAAAAATAACTTTTATTTCAAGACTGGTCAAGGTCACAACTGTGGGAATATCACTAAATTGCCTGATTGATTGTCATCATCACTGTGACTGGACTTAAAACTTCCAATAGACTAATTTCTGTTTGAAATTTTCGGTACTGTTAATGGCTTTTACTACTCTTCAGCCCTGTCCCACTTCATATGCATTCAAAGAAAATTAATGATGGCTGTCTGCGAGGAGATGTCAGACTATTCTTCTGTAATAAAATTTGACTTCTGAAACCACAAAGGGTTCATTTGCAAAGCAGCGTCCAAAAGAAAACACACAGCAGTCTGTAAATACTGTATAAAAAAACATTAGCTACCTAAGTAGGCCATGTCTTGGTCTTGTCTCGGTCTCAACACACTCCATTCTTGGTTATGCCTTAGTCTTGGTTTAGTTGACTACAACACTGGCAGAAGCAGAATGAAATGTTGTGAAATGTGAATTGCTAAGGTAAATATGATTTGTGCAACAAGTAGAGAAGCTGTTACGAGTCATTAAGCTCTCTGTGTGTGTTTCTGGTCTTTCCCTATCAGAAATATGATTATGACAGCAGCACGGTGCGCAAGAAGTTCTTCAGAGAAGCTCTGCTGCAGATCATCATTCCATACATGCTGCAGCAGCTCTCACCGTCCTGCTCACCTGTAAGTAGTACCCAAAATGCCTTCCCATCGCCGTCTTTCTTCACACGCTATCATTTTATACTCTGTTTAAATTGCAGGCATTACAGTGTACCATATGTCATTACAGGATTGTACAAGATTTACACTGTGAGAGAGTTTTCTATTCAATCATGCCACGCATGGGGGTTACACAGAGTCAAGCATATGTCTTGACGTCATTGTAGGAATAGTGTTCAATCATAGATTGTTATGGGAACACTGACTTATTTTCCTTGAGATCCACAGCAGCTGTACGTCTGTGTTTAGGAAAGCAGGGACCATTCTGAGCGTTACAATGGAAACCAAGGACAGAGGATAGGGCTGTCTCACTCCCTAGACACAATAGATAGGTAGATAACATAGAAGCCTTTAGAGAGTCAGATAACACTGTTGGACCACTGTAGATTAATGATTGTTATGGACATAGAGTGGTTTTGTCAGGACAGCTTCTTCAGAATTGAGGCGGCATCGTGCCATGACAAGCGCATTGATAAATCCTCCGTTCTTGTTGGCCAAGCTTCAATAAACCTTTCAGCATAAGACATCTTGGACTTTCTCTCCACTGACTGAACTGACCACTGATGAATATAATTTGTGTTTTGGCCATTAACAATGTGACATTTGCACATAAATATTAAATTAACATTAACATCTATGGAAATTTGCATGTATTGGATCTGATTCCTTCGGTTAGCATGCACCCACGGCCAGTGGAGGAGTGCGACTTTGACTCAACCCTCCCTGGAAACACATGCAGGGATCAACAGGAAGCTCTCTGAACGGATCAGAAACATAAAATATCACTAAGTTGATACATTTGATATGTAGGCAATGCTCTGACCACTGAAAGCGTTATGAAGCTCATCTCCAACTCCTCATCCTTAGGAGCTGCCTCACTTCAAAGAGCTAATCTTTGAGGACTTCTCCCGTTTCCTGCTGGTGGAAAACATGTTCGAGGAGGTGGTGCTGCAGTCTGTCTCCAAGGACATAATGATGGGTAAGGGCCAAAAAATTTCAGAAAGACAAAAAGATTCAGACATTATTGTTTCCATGGTAGTGGCAGTGGTAGTTGGAATAGATTTCATCAAAGCATATTTTGTAATATATTTGATTCTTGTGTTTTCTTTCTTTGTCCAGCTGTGAAGGAGGCAGCTGTCCAGAGGAGACACAACCTGTACAGGGACAGCATCATTCTGACCAACAGCGACCCGAACCTGCACCTGCTCGGGGAAACCCCTTCAGTGGACTGGGCTGCTAAATTTGGTGCTGATGAGGCAGACGGCTCTGTCGATGTTGGCGGCATTGAAGGAGGGGGCTCTGGGAAAAGGCGCAGGCAGGTAGTGTCCATGATCCAGCTAGACGGGGTTCCTCTGCCCTATGAGTCCTGTTTGGAGGTCCCAGGTGTGGAGCTTATCCCAGAGGAGGATGCAGAGATGTGTGATGTTAAAGAGGAGGACCAAGGAGAGGATGAGGAGGACGCAGACCTGCCTGAGGGCCCCAAGTCTCCTGATAGCGTGAATGAAATCAGAGACCTGATAAATCCCGTGCTGGAGGTGGTGATTCCTGTGTCAGAGGAGAGCCAGAGCGACATCACCAACGGGACGGAGCCGACCACAGGCACCATCACCATGGAGGATGGGGTAGAGGAGGATGTGATACATGTCACCACCGTGGTGGAGGACATCCCTAAGAAATCTCTGCAAGGCAAGTCATCCACGCAGACAATTCTCCAGCAGCTGATAGGAAGCAAGAAACAGGAAGCTGATAAGGAGCATCAGGAGGAAACGGAGACAGCGGTACAGGAAGACGACAGTGAACGGATTGTTGAGGTCTCTGCAGCAGAATCAGCTTATGAGTCGTCGCCTAAGCCACCACTGGCTACGGACTCCAGTTCACCTGGCGACAATGGCTTCCAATCACCGACCAAAGAGGGGCTGGATGAAGGTGACCCTCAGCCAATCATAAACAAAAAGGACAAAATTATCGACCCGGGAGAAGTGGAAGTGCTTCTAGCATAGGAAGACAATCCTCTGAACATGATTTTCATAAACTGGAGAAAGCAGAAGAGTGCGCATCACATGTAATGGGAGAGAATTGGAATGGAAAAGGATTGTATTTAAGAGTTTAATTCAAAGCATTGCCTTTTCTTTTTATTGTTCTTCACACTGCGCACTCCAAAACCAACTCTCCCATCCTCCCCTAGAATTTTCTTTTTTTAAACATGTCTATGGTGATCGGTTCCTCTCTATGCATCTTAATGAGTCTCAATGAAAGTTTTCTTCATCTTTTGCGTATGACACTGAATTCAGCATGTCTGATTTATATAAGTAAGGCTCCTATATGCTATGCCACGTGAAAGTAATCCACTATTTTAAACATAAAATAAGGGAGGAACACTAAACAACAACTACATTTAAGTTATTCATGTTTTCACATCTTACAGCAGGAAGTAAGACCTATATTTTCTCTATATGTCACATTTATACAGTCAGATTATATATATATATATATATATATATATATATATATATATATATATATATATATAGAGAGAGAGAGAGAGAGAGAGAGAGAGAGAGAGAGAGAGAGAGATGCACAGGTTGTGCCTTTAACTGTACTGCAGGATTCCTCTTTCATGACCACATCCCCTACCTGGGCAGCAGGGGGTGCTACAAACCTTTAGACATTGTTTGAGGATTTGTACAACTATTTTTAAGTACTATTTCTTTTGAAATGTCGGAATCTATTTTTGTAAATTGCAATGTTTTAAAATATGAAGTTTGTTCACTTTGAGTGCTTTTCCTGTATTCGCAAATGGCCTTCATGTTTCAACACTAGATGTTTTAGTACAAACCTGTCAGGAATGATGTACACCTCCACTGTGATTCAAGAAGTAGGATGTTTTACTTTTTGACAACTGTGCAACAAAAAAACAACCAAAGTTTTCGTCACTTCGTCTGTGAGTGTAGATGACCAAGATCTTTAACTTGTAGGATTTTGATGAACTTGTATGTTTCTTTTTTTCCCCCAACTTCATTGTGATTACATTGACTCACACATGACAGTGACAATTCTTCTGTTTAAAACCTTTTCTAATTTAAGTCAAATTTTACAATCTGGGTCAAATATTTTTGTAAATGTATTTCATTTGGATGAAGTGGCTTTTACAGTTTTATCTTATCTGTATAAAAAATGAAAAGAATAGACAGTATCGCTTGTCTGGAAGACTTCATGGCAGTAGACACACAAATGACTTGGGTGTTCTGAAAATCCAGCAAGTTTAATAAAATTTATTAAACTTTATTAAAGTTTATTATAATATAGCAGTGCGTAATTTCCTTTTCTTTCTTCAAGGGATTGTCCTGAAACTATTTTATTTGGTACCAAGTATAGGAAAATTAGCCACAGTCATTTTCCATTGTATGCTTAGCAGTCGACAATTTTCACATTTTCGCATGTTCAGTTGACCTGCAGGGCACCAAGTAAGACGAGATAATCCTCGAAACGGAAGTAAAAGGGGAAACCTGAGAGACAGCAACAGAGGAGGGACATAGAATGCTAAAGGTGTTGTATATATGGGATAAGTGGAATTAAAACACACAGCAGAGATGGAATAAAAAAAAAAACATTATTTTATATGTTGCTCTGTTTTTATTATAATTAGTACCAAATGACACAGCCCTCTCCATGAACCTTATTTGCATATTGTATCAGTTTCCTTCAGGGAATTTTTAATAACCTTTGTTACCACATTCTTTTGTTGTTAGCATCACACATACACACACTGGGTGAATCTGTTTTACTTCTATAAACAGCCCAAGCTACAATCTAATGTCAAATGCTGAATGTTGGAATCATCCCCTCCCAATTTTTATGAGTCAGTGTCCTGTTGTGAAATCATCTATTGTCACTGTTTCTAAGTGCATTTTGAGTTTGCTGCCTTTAGATTCATAACCTAAGATCCATTACTTCCAATGGACAACTGCTGACTGTCACCATCTCCCGTTTATTTATTACAAAACTTGTTTGGTGTTAGCAGCTCAACTTGTATGCTAAGTGCATTTGTCTCATTGAAATATATAAAAACAAATATGGATGAATAAAAGTATTTCATCAATGGTATTCTTTATTTTTGTCAACCAATTTCTTAAAAGATTTTTATTGTAAAAAATCAGTAAACCACCTCAAGTTATCAGACATTATCTGAATATGTTTCTATTGTCAGAGGAGGATAGAAAACACATCTGAAATGTCAGTTGCAAGGCACTCAGACTGTTTTTTCCTTGTAGGTGTGTGGTTCGTCAATCATTGTCACAGTCCCACATGATCAACTTTCACTGTCCCCTGATATTCGCGTGAAAACGCTCTGTTAGTGAACCAAGATGACACTCAAGTTTACAAGCTGCAATCACATGATCCAGTTCCTGAATCTGAGTGGCATCTTATGACCTCTGACTGTAAATCTCAGTTGTGAGTCTGTTTTTGGGTTTCGCTCCAAAAAGCACTGCAAAGAAAAAAAAAAAAGACTTGATACTTTAAATGTTGCTGGTTCCACTCAAGTCTTCAGGAGTGATTTTAACTTTCACAGTAGCATAGCCCAAGCTCTCCTTAGTGTCATAACACTCTGAACTGTACAATGAACTGTGTAGTGGCTGTAACAGTAAGTCAGGGATGATTTTAAAAAAAAAAGTTTAAGCGAGCAACACTCTCCCCCCCATGGACACTAAAATCCATTTTTCACATGCATGACTTAGATGTTTGCTGTTTGAGAAGTTAAGTTAGCAATTCCTCCTAAACAGAATGTTACGTCCCTTAAACACAAAGGAATCACCTCAATAATTATACAATTCTGCACATCCTCCCTTTTGTCACCTGAGTCCTGGGGCCAGATATGAACTGGTAACAGATGATAATTTGTCTAAAACCTTCACAAATACTAACCACTGTAAGTATTTTAGAAGGTTTTATGCCAGTTTTCATAAATACTACCTGTGCCCAAAGCAGAATGACCCTCAGAAATTAGTCAATCAAGTGGTTTTCCATTTAGTACCCACAGCATGGCATCCTTTTAACTCACTGGGAGACAAAAAGCAAAAAAAAAAAAAAAAAAAAAGAAAAGAAGCTGTCCTCTGTATGATCTGTCCATAGCATCAGATGCGACCCAAGAGAGGGAATGAGATGAAATAACCGAGGACCGAACCCACGATGACCCCAATGAAGATCCAGGTGTTGTAGGACATGACGCACAACATCAGTATGTAGCCCAAAGTCACCTGCAGCATGTGGAGGAGTGTCTGGATACCATGCAGCAACCATCTGAAGAGGAAACAGATGAAAATATGAGTAACACCCGGAACAATACCTCTATATGAGAGGATTATAACCTTGAATACTTTAGTCAGTAAAATGGTGGGAAAGGATTTTACCAGTCAAGAAGATTACATATTGTTTTTTTGTTCAATCATTACGACAGAATAGGTGACATTTCGCAACAGAAACGGAGGTCAATGTTCAGTGTCATACATCTAGTGTGTGAGAAATCCTCGTGTCATTATGAATGGTGAACATATGCACACAAAATCACAAAGAAAAGCACAGAGCTACAACAAAAAGCATATGAAGCTCAGAAATGACGACATTTGACAACCAGCCTGCAACACTCCGCATGTTTGATTCAACACTGGACTGGTTAAACAAGGTCAAGAAAGCACAAAGGATATATTGTAACTGCTTGCACGTGTGGGAGTTTCAGGTTGATGTTTCTACAGAGCCCTGTTAGCAGCAGTAAAAGAAAAAATAAGGTAGAAAAGATATTTTTAAAATGCAAAACAAATTGACATACTGAATGAAAATTCTGACAAATAAAATCAAAAATTTTAAATTCAAAATTATGATAGAAACGTCAAATTATTTTTCCTTTTTACTGGCCTAAATGGGCTTCCATAATTTTTTCTCCTCTAGGACTGTACTAATTATCATCTGAGGAGTAGTATAATCTTATATCCCATTATTTACATTTTGCGAGTTGTATCTTAGAAGGAACCCTGACCTGTTCCTGGCGCTTGGAGCAAGATGTTGTGGCTGTATGGGGGTCAGCGAGGATTCAGAGGGGGTGCTGACCAGTACGGAGTCGCTGCATTGGGACTGAGGGGGGGTGTACAGAGACTGAGGCTGGGCTAGCGTAGTGTTGCTCCCCAGCCACACCCTCCACACTTTGAGCAGCTCGTAGAAGACCGTCAGCAGCAACACCACAAACACCGACAACACCATCCCTGAAGACACAAAGGAAGGACACACAATAAACTCACACTGATAAATTCAGTGTCATAATCTCATTCCTCATTCCTGAATACTGAATTCAAAGAAACACTCCACTGACGACGAGCTCACTTGCAGAGGAATCCAGATGCAGTCGGCTTGGATTCATACAAGTTTCAATGAATTCACATGGCAATGCAGAGTCATCTGCAACATATATATATATATATATATATATATATATATATATATATAGTTTGTATCCAAACACACATTTTTTAATCAATATATGCCATAAATATGTGCAAACACAAAGCTTGGTTGAAATATGCAAAAATATGAATTTTTGGGGCACCTTTAGGCGTGCAGGACAGATTAAGACTCCTACCCCGCTGGCCTGATCAACAAGGCATAACTTGTTCTGCCTAATCTGTTGGATAACTACATTCTGACAAATATCTCACACATTCAAATATTCGGCATACTGTGAACTTTTGCACACTACCTGCTGAATAGTTGTCACATTCCTGCACAAAACTGTACAGCTGTTTTCATTTTTAAAACATATTGTACATATATTTATGTCTTCTAGTACTTGATTTTTGTCTTGCTTCTATTTTTTTTACTCAACGTTTGTTATGTACTAAAACACCAAGACAAATTCCTGTATGTGAAAACCTACTTCTGATTGTGTGGAACCCGACCGATTAATCAGATGAATGAGTAATATTTTACTAATATTTTATATTTTTACTTGTTTTAAGTACTGATCTGAATATGTCCTGGTAATTGAGTGTCTGTCATATATTTTATAAGTCGTGTTTACCTCTTATTTGATCAGAGGTTTTCTGATATAAAGCATATATTGCTAATTTATTTATTACTGAGGATGACAACTTTGACACAATCACTGAGAACAAAAAAGGCATTTCATAGAAATCATGTTTATATGCCTCAAACTGCTGTACTGCACCTTAGTCACAACTCTTTAATTAACCAAATTTAAGACATTCCTATTAAAAAATGTTCATTAGTTTAGGTAAAAAATGAATAATTAGTTGTTTTTGGGTTTAAACTCCTGTATTTGGCTCTAATTCTGAACACTGATGCTGGAGGTTTGACGATCTTCTGATTGTTTTTTTATCTTTTTAACAAGACTAACATTTGAATCCGCTGTAACTGATGTGAATTCTAGCTGACGACAGCATCTACCACAAAGGAAAAGGCTACAGGCTTTACACAGTCCTGTATTTCAAGCCTGCAGGTTTTCAATGGACCTAAACTACACTTTAAGTTTAATATGATGTTGTATAAACTTCTGAGAGGTCAGGAAACGGGGAAGTCTGTACAGTCATAACAGTTTTACCAGATGAACTGGTTCTAAGGAGTTCTAAGGAGAGGTGTAGAGGTTTTATGACACTTTCACACTCACCTGCAGGCCCGTGCACATCCCAAAAGTCAAACAGCAGTGTCACGCTGCTTGACGCTTCAAATGTCATCTGAAATAAAATAAAAAAATAAAAAAACAGAAAAATATTAAAAACCACTTAACAGTTGGTGTGTTACAACAACACTGACCTCAGGCCCCAGCACCAAGATCAGACATGTAGGACTGAGAGCTGCTGCACTGCTCTGTGGTCTTTCTCTGGTGCAATGAGGTCTAAGCATTTTCTTCACTTATCTTGAAGGAAACTCATTTATGTGCATGCAGAGTTGTCTCTATATTCTTTTACACCAGACTCTAAGCCTCCTCTGTTCTACATATCATATTAGATTCCTTAAAGATACAAAGATTGACACTATACCAAACAAATATCTATTCAGCTGACCTTGCTGCTTCTCACAATTATGGGACTTATTGTCCCACAAAAGCACACTCTGTTCTTCCCTGCTGCTGTAGATGTGTGACTGACAGAGGAATGTACTGTGTGTGTGTGTGTGTGTGTGTGAGTGTGAGTGTGAGTGTGTGTGTGTGTGTGTGCGCGCGCGCGCCCTGCCAAGCTCATTACACCTCCTCCCCGCTAATGCACCACCTGTCCTGGCATGAGTGTCTCTGTCTTAATCAAATGACTGTATATTTATTAACAATCCTCTAATCATTTAAATGATCTGTTCTGCATCATAGCAAAATGATGGGGTTTGGTTGTGAAAAGGTGTCACCTCGAGCTCTGAGAACATGTGACGTGCATTAAAGACTAATAAAATATGTTGGAGTTCTAGATTGTGATGTATTTGCTGTTCGTTCCTGTCATGTGACACACAAAGACAAACAAACCCAAGGCTTAGGAGGAATTGTTGTGGATAGAGGTTTGAGATGCATGTCATGTAATCAGGATGTCTGTTTGAATTTGACATGTTTATTGCAAACCAACTCATGTCAGACACTGAATTAAAGGCAAGAATCATGAAAATCATGAAATGATGATTCTGCTTCATCCCAGCTTTTGTTTTGGTTATCATCAGAATGCTAATATCAATTCTGATCATCAGTCCAATTCTGACTAGACTCCCTCATTGTTTCGTGGTCAATTTTCTCTGTGGGAAAAACAAGTAGGTCTCCAGAGTTTTGCTAAAGTTCCGCTGTTTAATTTATAACCAGTTATCCTGAGAGCAAGCTGTACAACAGTCAGTATATCATCATCTAAAACGAATGAAATGTGAGAGTATTTGTACAGCATTCATTTTCAATTAGTTTGTCTAAGAAGAACATAAACATGGTGTTACTATAACATTATTTACCCTGCTGCCTCGGTTCTCAACTAGAACCGGTTCTCTCTTGCCATCCCTAACTTATCACCTAAACAAAGTCTGGAAAGCAAGAAACACGAGTGGTGAGACGATCAGACAGGATGTAAACGAGCCAATAATTAAGACAGATTATCTGAGATCATTTATGTGAAGGTAAAACCAGAAGTAGGTGTACCTGTAATGTTGGTTATAATCCATCATTACACAAGGAAGTTGGTCTGTAAACGGTGATAATTACAGCGGTTATTTTGGGTTTTAATTATAACACTTGCCTTCATTTTCTTAAATCCAGTCTGATTATCTGCCTGCTCGTGTTTCTCGCCATGTCAGACTTGTTGTTACCCAAATCTCAGCAATTAACTTGATGAATACATTGTTATTATTAGAAATGATGACAACGCCTACAAAAATAACATCAGACTGGATGGGAGTTATCCTTTATAGATGAAAAATGTGACAGCAAGAATGAGGATGTCCTTTTCAGTTTTATCTGTTCCACTAAAACTCATTTCAAACACGTAGAAACTTCTTATACAGAAAAAGAGACTCATGAGCTGTGTGAACAATTAAATACAGTGAAAGGTCGAACCAACAAGACTATGAACTGTGCAAAAATAATACTGTAATACTGACATAGTGGACAGAGGTGTTTTAGGTTTAGGTTTAGCTTGAAAACAGCACAGACAAAGTCAAATATAGATAACTTGAGTCAACAGTCTAAGTCAGGCCAGGGAAGGTGATCATTGTGGGCTTATCTTTCAAACCGCTTGAGAAAAAAACTTGCAGGGTGAATGTTGAGACTGCAAACCAGGAGAGTTGTGTTTCTAGTCCAAACACTGTCAGTGAACACAGACTGGACCCCGTGCACTTTACATTCATGCAGAGCATTTTCCAAACGCATACCACAACTTCAGAGATGTTTATCCAAACTGTCAGCTGCAGGTTTTCAGTCATGTCAGTAACATATGTGAGACAACTCTTGACATTTGAGGTATTCAAGATTCATTAAACTGTCACTTCAGTCATGAAATATTAGGAGCTGTGTTCAGGATTTTCATGTTTTGTGGCTCAAAAACATAAAAACAACAAGATACAGTTTACATACACTTTAGCCGAACACATTTAAACACAATCTTTAGCAATACATGACATTTAATCCTAAACATTATCTGTCAGTTATGATTACTACTTTATTTTAGGAATGTAAAATGTCAGAATAGCTGTAGACAGAATGATTTAATCCAGCTTTTATTTCTGTCATCACATTCCCAGTGTGTCAGAAGTTTACATACACTTAGTTTTTGGTAGCATTGTCTTCTTTAATTGTTTAACTTGGCTCATATATTTCAGATAGCCTTCCATGAGATTCTAAGAATAAGTTGCTGAAGTTCTGTCCTATTATTCTTCACAGAAATGGTGAAGTTTGCAGAACAGCTTGCTCAGTTCTGCCAACAAATTTTCTATTGGATTGAGGTCAGGGCTTTGGCCACTCCTTGAGCCATATTGCCACAACTCTGTAAGTATGTTTGGGATCATTGTCTATTAGAAAGACAAAGTTGCGCTTAACTTCCTGGATGATGTCTTGAAAGTTTCATTGTATTCACATTAATGGCCTTCCTCGTGCTGCAGGGTTTTTTCCTGAGGTCTTGGCTAACTTCTTGTGAAAGTACACCTTAAAATACACCCACAGGTACACCTCCAATGAACTCAAAGGATGTCAATTAGTTAGTCAGAGAGTTCTAAAGACATGACATCATTTTCTGGAATATAAGACACAGTCAACTTAGTGTATGTAAAAGTCTCACCTACTGGTAAAAGTGAAATAATCTGTGTGTAAACAAAAGAAATTACTTCTGTCAAGCAAAAATTACATGTTCTAACCGATTTACCAAAAGAAAATTTTAATGTAAACTTTCAGCTTCAACTGTATACATTTGTTTTTGTAAACTCTTAGCCCCATTAGAGGGATGGTATAAAGTATCCTTTGTAAACTATTTACTATAGTAAACGTTATTATACATGTCATCAATCATATGACTCTGTTACAATGTACTGAATTTTATGGCTACCTGGTGAAAGAAAGGAAAACATATAATAAAAGAAAATGACAGGCAGCATAAAGTGCGTGATTTGAATAGGCTAGGCGATAACTTATCAATGTATTGTAATGTTATCCTAAGGGTATATGATAAAAACGATTATTTTTATTGCGTTTTACATTGTGATGTTGTCCAAATATGTCCAAGCTAATTGTAACAAGTCAGAGTTAAATGGAGCCTGGTTCTTTTTGTAACTTCGCTAGATTACGTTAAGTAACCCAACGTTTTTCAAGCTTCTACAGGCAAGTATGCATCATGTTCCCCTTTGTTATTGTCTGCTCCACTAAGTCTGCCCTACATGCTCTGCACACAGCGAGTCATTCAACGCCACACTAGACAAGTATTTCAAATGCAAATTAACTTATTCAAGTAACACATGTTCAGCATGATACTGAGGCTACAAACACACAACTTACAGACATCCTGGTGAAGTTGCCGAGCGGAGGCTAACGCCACAGTTTCAGTACACTCCAGTTCCCCACTTGTTTGAGCGAAGTCAAGTCCGAGCCATTTCTCAAATGCAGCACAGTGTGTGAGCTTCTGTGCAAGCCACTCAAGTCAGCGCATGACTCCAGGGGAGGAACAAAGGGGCTGACGGTTAATGGAGTTTTTCAGCTACTGAGAACAAAGAACCGCACAGTGCGACTAAATAATCGAAAAGGTCCCATACGAGTCTTCTGCAAACCGGAATGCTATCGTCGACATGGTGCCGTGCGGGTACGCCCGACAAATGTCTGCATTACAAACAACAGCTAGCTAACATTAACCGACGAACGCAGTTGATGGACGTTTTCGAGATTTGACGCATGCGCGGCACCCACAGTTTATAACAACAAATATTTGGATCACGTGACAAACGGAAGGAGCCGAAGGCATTCGTAGCACTTCGGCTAGTTTCGCAGTAAAATGTGTAAAGAAACTACCCGAGTCAGTTAGAAGCGTGAACAAAGCTGTTTGACAGCAGAGTTCATTGTTATTTGAGACAGCTTTGTTCTTGCTATCTATATATTTTTCGTCTTAATTATGAAATGCTAGAAAAACACATCAAATTACTATGATATAAAATAGTTGTAGGTACAATACTTAATTTTGAATATATCAGTCTTCACTGTTTATTGTTTTAGTTGGATTAAAGGTCCAGTGTGTAGAATTTAGTTGCATTTAGTTGTCCAATCACTGCATTGTAATCTCCTCACATCACCCTCACCTTCCTAATGTAAAGGAGAAACAACACTTTAAGGACCCTGTTTAGAGTCAGTATTTAGTTTGTCTGTTCTGAACTACTGTATAAATAAGGTGTTTCAAGATGGCGGCCTCCATGAAAGGGGACCCTCTCCCACTGTAGATATAAAAGGATATTTTTTAAGTAACAAACATAAAAAGATTTTTATTTTCAGTTGATTATACATGCATGAAAACATAGTTATGAATATTATATTCCATGTTTGCCTTATTCTGAAAATAGAGGCCCCAAATCTTACACACTGGACCTTTAAAGTGGAAAAATACCTGGACAACATCATCATCATCATCATCATGGGGAAAGATTTTATATTATGAGCTACAAAAAATACAGGTAAACAGTGAATAATTCAAAATATTTTTGAAGTATCAGCAAGCTCATAAAAGGTAAAAAATCTTGGACTTGGACTTGACCTTGCTGTGTCACTTCAAGTAACAGTGACAGTGAACCAGAACTCATGATAGCAGGACTTCCCCTAAGTGGAACACAGCCATCATTAATACACCTGTGGGTTCTCTGCTATGACTTCAATGTCTGCTGCGCAACCAGTCTATAGGAATGAAGAGTATTTTTAATATTTGAACCTGGGTGCAACACGTTGAGTCAGGCTGTTAAATCAAACAGTGGAAGACGATAAAGATCAATTAGAGGAATGCAATCATTTAATTATTTATTTGTGTGTGGGTGTATGGGAGTGTGTGTATATGAATATGTACAGTATAAGCATGCATGTATATGTCTAAATAAGTACAGACATGTTTTATGTATATGAAATTAATCTACCTGTTGTCCTATATTGCACTATTTGATGTAACAATCACACTTAAGTTACAACAGGATGCTTTAATTTTTTTTTCTCTCTCGTGTAATTTTGTATTGATATTGTTTCTTTAGTGTATGTGTTCGTATCCCTTTGACCTTGTCCTCCTTTTTTCATTTTCCTCCTTTTCTTATTAAATGGAAACATTCTTAATCATTATTTAAATGTCCTCTCAAGTGCTCTGTCTATTTTATGCTACAATCTCTGCAGTTTCTATTAAACTGGGTGAAGTGCATTGTTGCAGCTACTTGTTATCTCAGCCTCAGCAAACATCTTTATCACAGCCTTCATTTGATTCTAATCACCACTGGAACAGTTTCTACTGGCTGCCTTTTTGCCTACGTGCAAGTTTTTAAGTTTTTCTTTGAGGACTCGGAAATGTTACATCATTTACACGCAGATCTAGCTATAGGTCAGTTGTGTCTTAATGCACTTTGAATGAACTTGCTGTTGAAAGGTGCTTGTAATGCTATGAAGAAAAAAAAAAACAGTCGACATAAACAACAAAAAGACGTCATATAATTTTATTGTTATACTGTTCAGTACAACTTTGATTCTGCACTTTAAGTTGAAATATTACATTTACTGATTGAGGTGCTACTATTAGTATCTGCATACTGCACCTGTAAACGGTTTACAAGTAGAAAAATACAAAACCAGACACCACTCATCAATATGTGAGGGGGAATGAATGAAAAAGAACACAGAACAAGTGGGGCTGCATAAAGCTATAGTACCTTTTGGTGGAGAAGAATTCAACTGAATCAGGATCAATAAAGGCAGCATGAAATGACTTCAGGGAGCTGCTGCTGCTGCAGCGTTCTCGGAGATGGGAGGAATTGCACATATTTTTCTAAAACAAGAATAAAAACAGTTCAACAAGTCCAGTGTCCTCGCTGTTTTTAGAAGCTACATTTGTGTACATCAAGTGCACTTAGCACAGTCCGCAGGAGATAAAACAGGAAGAGCTGCACGAGCATATCCTGACGTCCTCGCTGACAGAGAAAAAGAAAGTTCATTACAAGCTCCTGACGGGGGTGGCAGGAATCCAGATGATTTAAGGCATGCATGCACACTAATGCAGAGCCAGAACGCCATAGTTTGGTTGACTGCCAGGTTTCTAACAGTAACAGTTTGAGGAAATTTCAAAGCTGAAAAATAAAAGCTAGAAAACAAAATACAAATTCAGGAACATGTGGCAAACATGACCTACAGTCAGGAGCCAACCAGCACAGTCTTCCTCTGAATTCACAGAATGGACACAAACATATTGATAGTCCCACGAACTTCAATACAGCAGTTGTGCTTAAGATTTTCAGTGGCATTAGTTTTACACATTAGGGCTGGGTGACATGGTTGAAATCATAGAAATTATATAAATAAGGATATTTTCTGTCATCATGATATGACACAGTATGACACATAAGATGAAACTCGTCATATGTGCAAAAGAAAACTTCAGTGACTGTCTTTGTGGAATAGTAAAATGACATGATTAAACTGGAAATTAAAATGTTGAATTATCACCCAGCCCTTGTACGCAGGAAAATTAAAATGTCTCTAACAGATAATTCAACACAAACGTTGAATCACAAAGTATGAAAAACAGAACTTAATATCTTGTCCAAATGAGCTCTATTTCTCTCTCTCAAATACACACAGACACACACACATACAGTAGATGTGCACTCAGAAACCCATGCACTCAAATTTTAAAAAGTGCTGTGTTGTGTGTGCCATGTATGTTTATCATCTGCACAGAGGATTCTCATCTCGCTAATGTAACACTAAAAGAAAGTTAAGGCAACAAACAGGAGAAAACCCAACATACACAAGATGTAAAGACATACAGCAGACCCCAGATGGTGCACCGTGAAGCAGGGACTCACTTAAAAATATTTCAGTTTGCACGGCTGATTATGTGAGGCTCCAGTTTCAGGACAAGTGGAGATACAGCGTGTACCAGTGATGACCACAAGAGGGCAGAAAGAGACTGCATCAGGACTGCAGTCTTCATATCCAGCTGCAGGAAAAATGAGCCTCATCTGCAGATACACTCTCCTTTGAATACGAAACTGTGGGTCGAACCAAAACCTACAAACGAAGGGTAGTGGTATATCACTTAAATCTAGTTTAATTTATCATTTACAACAAAATAAAACAGAGCATGTTAGTGCTCTTCTATGTGTTGAGTTTAATTTTCTCAGCATACATCATCTTTAGAAATATATTTAAACATAATCCAAATATTCCAATTGGTTGATTAATGCCAATTAAAACAATATTAAACTAAACAAAACTAAATAACTCTTTAAAGCCCATATGTGTAGGATTCCAACAATTTCTGACTGTATTAATAAAAGACACATACACACAGAGACTGCACCATTTTCATTGGGGCTGTCTCATATTTCAGACTTAAAGCATCAGAATAACTTTAAAGACACACAGGGGCTTTAACTAGCTTTACAGACAAACCACAACCTCGGGCAATATGTTCTCCTTTCAATATCCAGTGTGAAGACAGCTCTGCCCTGATGATGAGGATGACTGAGACACAAACAGACAGCATTGTGGACCACAATAACAAGTGCACCATTGGAACAAGACTGCGAAGAAAGGCCAACGCTTGATCTTGTCAAACACGAGCCTTCAGTAGGCCGAAATCATTTTCAAGGCATCACAGATGCAAAAATTTAAGAAATTTGACCCTGCTTCATCAAAGAAACACCTCCAAACACTCAATATTATAAATGCTGTACGATGATCCAAAATACTTCTTTTAGGCACAGTGATGTTCACCCGCTCTGTCTGACACTACCTGGGACATGAGGTGAAAATAAAACTGATATTCAGTATAAGACATGATCCCTTTTTTATGTGTTGGAGAACAAAAAACGATCTTTGGGGGGTTCGGGGGTGGAGTTACAGTCCCATCCTCTTTAACCCGGCATGTCTCTGTCCTGGAGGCGAGTGCAGACAGGTGTGGATGGTCGTGGCCACGATGCTTCATCACCTGCTTCATTTCTACTGTCTACTGTTGAAACTGGAGTTGGCGCTACTGCAGCTTTCCTCATAAGTGGGTGGAGGCTCTGTGATGTACAAAGGCAAAAAAAAAAAAAATCAGTATTGTACACTCAACAAAAATATAACGCAGCACTTTTGTTTACTCCAATTTCTCCTGAGCTGTAGAAGATTTAAGGCTTCTTCTCCCAGATTTTGTTCATAAATCTGTTAGTGAGCACTTCTGCTACTTAAACAGAAAGATTGTTGCACAGCTGTGCCTTGGACTGGTCACAATAAAAGGTCTGACTGGCTTACCCTGATACATTATTTATAATACTCCAGCCATTTAGAAGCAGAGTAGGGCAGGTCATGACATAATTTGGTCTCTGTAGCGCTATGTGAAATAGCAATAGATTGATCTGACCTCAACCTGTGAATTATTATAGTATTACATAGTATAGGATTATCGACTTTCAGCTATATATAACATTGGTTTTGGTATGGAAGCACTTGCGGTGTCAGATCTTCCATTACTTGCTTTCATTTGAAATCTAAAAGTAGTTGTCATGACTTGAATTCGTCTTAGGGGCATTCAACCATACCAACATCATTGGGACATAAGACAAAAACAAATGTTGGCTTTTGGTAGGTCACACAGCAGTCTGATGATAACTAAACTACTGAATATTTATATAAAAAGACATCTTGACATCTCTTCAATTTTGGCTGGTTCTGTCTTTGTCTGGCACACCTGAGCTGTGGCATCACTTTATACCCACAGCTAAGGTGTGCCATTGTTTAATATGTGACTTGAGCCGGCGCATTGTGAGATTACATGTGTTTGTCTAAGGTTTACCTAAGAAGGACACATAACAACACTATCACAAGAGTCAACTCTTGACACACCATGAGTCAGGATTTATCTGGTTTTATAGATTGAACTTCAGACAACTTATTACATGATTTGGTTCTGATGCAGACATAAAAAGGATTGATGTAGGATGGCAGACAAACTAACCATGAGGGTAGTCCCAGCTGCTGTACTCTGGAGGGAGGATGAGAGAACAGGAGGTGGGGACAGGAGTCACGTCTCCCTCGGTGAAGAAAGGTATGGTGGCCCCGGTGGATACACAGAACAGGGGAGCAGACGCGTCAGGCCGTCTGTGGCTGGGAGGAAGGGCTGCTCCGGGTGCGTGGCTGAAGGCGCTGGGGGACATGGTGACTGGCTGACCTGAGGGGTCCTGCTGAGAGTGACTCTTGGTGGGAATCTCCTCACTGGCCACACCCCCTGCACATAGCCCCTCCTCTGGCTCCTCCTCTGCCGGCGGGGCGCTGGGCATCACACCTGAGATGGTCGCACCGCAGTGGACTGGACTGGTGGGCATGGGCCTCGATGGAGACAAGTTCACAGCAATGTTCCCGATGTAGATGGGCAGAGTGATGACTGCGTCTGGAGATTTTAGTGACACCTGTAACACAAACAATGACTTATGAAGGGAGCATCTGTTCGATTTACATTTAGAATGCACTATTTAAGGCTCATTCGACTTTATACAATCATTCATTTCACATTCATCAGTGCTTATTTTAGGTAAAATGTGACTTCAAAAATGAAAAAATACAAAATACAGAAGAAATTCTGATTTAAAATATACAATATTGTTCAATTATTTATAGTTTTTTTCTTAGCTTTAAAAGATTTAAAAGTGGACCAGCTTTTTACTCACTATATATTACCTGAAGATTTTCTAAGATGTGAGAACCTCAATACTTCACAACTGTGAACAGAAACTAGAGACCGGAAACAACTTTTGGATTCATGAGGACATAAAACTTAGATGAAAAGTGGTCTAAACAGACCTGCTTCTTTTTGAAATCTAATAAATGTTAGAACCTGAAATCAATAAGACTGGTGATATTTTATTTTTTATTGTCAATAAATCCCTTGAAAGATCAAAACCAACAAAGAATGTATTCTCCTAACGAGTACTGTAGTAACCAAAAGCCGATACATCTTGCTCCTGTGCCAGAGGGCTCCATTGTTATTAAAAACACACTGAGTGACATGTTCCTTCATCACCATGAACACACACATACTAGTTTATTTTGACTCAATCCGACACACACCTGCTGCTGTAAATACCAACTAGAACACCAAATGTATATTAATCCGCAGCTGAAAATAGTCCCCAACAAATCTTCTATTTATTCATGTTTGAGTAACATTTCAACAACAACAGTGCCCGGCTGTTTTAGGAACATTTTAAAATGAAACTAGGATGAGTTGTTTTCAAAGATTTGTGTTGAGAAGGAACCAATGTGTTGAGAGGATTGTATTGAAACTGTCAGCAGAGTTTCAGTAACAGGACCACACCCCAACCGTGCAACTTTCGACACTGTCATAAATAACCTCCTAACACTCTGCTCCTCTTTTGCTCTTGTATTCAGCTTAAACATATTTTGCTGATGGTGTGTTCCTTGCTAGTGAATTAAGAGAATGAGTAATGCATTGCTGGTTTTGGTCTTTTCATGGGATTTGGTGACAATAAAAAATATAGAATAACACCAGCCTTCCTTTAAATGTAAGATACGTTTAAACTGGACTGCACCTTGAGACAAGTATTGTCAAGACAATTTTATTAGCATCAGAAGGAGAGAAGAAAAATTACAGCTTGTTTACTGAAAGTGATTAGTTAAAAGGTTTATAGCTTTGGTATGATTTTAACTATATTCTTTCATGTTTATTGGCGTCAGAAAACAAACGATATTGAATATAAACTAAGAGAGGGACAGAAGTTTACATTGAGTTTAAATTGAGTGGATGTCATTAATAATTCACTGGTTTGATTACAGTAAACACAGATATTATTCTGCTTGTCTGTCAGAAAACAAACTGGGATGAGATGAAAAGTACATGAACCATATCCAGCTGCCATGTAGCATTTGCATAATTTACAGCAACAACAGGCCCTAAAATCTAAAATGTTGCTATATGTGGGTGCCAGCAGGACCAAAAAACAAACATTGAACAGTATTTGCTGTTGTAGTTGGCTCCACTACTTCAATAGATACTGAAGCTCAGAGGATGAGTATAAACAAACTCTGACCTGAATGAAATAGTCGATGTCTATGAGGCTGCAGCCGGCCAGCGCGGACTGAGGAAGAGGAGGGACGATGATCTGCTCTCTCCACTCCGCGTGTTTTCCCGCTTTCACTCCGGCTCCCTCCACCTCTGCGATGGTGCGCAGGTCAAACACAGGCCGCTTGGTCTTATAGGTCACTTTCTGGACACGGACATGAAACGATGTGACTGTGACTTTAAACACGCCTCGAGCTTACTGCAGGAAAAAGTGCTCCTTTGAAATAGATCACAAAAACCTCTATTACTGTTATCTTGAGGTATAGAGGGATTTTAGGTGCACCCACATGAAAGGATTAGCTCTGTGAATGGTTAGGTTTGAAGCTTCGGAGTTCCAGCAGAGATTTGTAATACATTTCTCAGAGGTCAATACTCTCTAAAATGGAAATTTCCAGTGCACGCTGGCTGTGCTCATATTAATGGTATTTGGGATAGGTTAAAACTATGAAGACAAACATCTGAGGATTAGAGAGGGGGGATGATGTTTCTTAAGTGTCTTTTTTCTTGTTAAATTATCTATTTCCTTTAATATTCAACACCTGAAAATCCAATAAAGAGATGAGTCATTGCTGAACTACCTGTATGAGACTTGCCAGTACACATCCCGTGTCCTTCCCAGACTTGTTGTGGATCTCAGTGGCTAACTTAATGACCTGACCGGGGATGTAACCCCTCAGGTCACTGCGAGCTTTCAGCATCAGGGTCCCCGTCTTCACCAGGAGGTAGCTGAACTTCTTAGTGGTCACAGCGTAACTTGGATGCTGAGGAGACAGAGTCACAGGATAAATGTTTGTTTGTGCATTGTCAGCAATTAAGAAGCCTCATTAGCTGATGCCGTGCTGATAGTCTTTTCCTGCTGTGTTCCTCAGAACCAGGAAAGACAGTCATAATGGGAAGAGAGTGAATGATAAGTAAGTAATGCAGGGGTGTAAAGGAGAAGAAGAATTAGATCCTGCCCTGCCATGAAATCAAATAAGCCTCGACCAAGACAAAGGTTGATCAAATAAAGAGATACATTACAGCGTCTGTCTCTATATGAAAAACTTTTTTAAACCCTAGATTTACTGAACAGAACAGCAAGATTTAATTTGTAAAGGATAAAAATTTGCATAAAAGTAGTGAGATTTGTGCAGGGAACACTTACTTCAATGTCAGGCACCTCATTGAGGTTGAGCAGGTTGAGTAGGTAGAAGGGCCTCTGGGCTTTGTAGTCCTTTGAGAAGCGGGGCGTGTCAATGACCGCCCTCACGCGGTAAATGATCTTCCCAAAGGGTCCCTCAAAGGACGTTGGGGCAGCAACTGAAGAGAGGATGTGGAAAAAGACAATGAGGACATTACTTTGACAGTGAAAACATTTTGGATGACTGCTAAAGCCCATATGTTTGATTTATTAATCAAAAGCTTAAAAAAGTAGCATATTCAAATGTCAAACAGGGGTTCTGAAACTTCAATAACCCATAAAAATACAATTTCATTTGCATATGTATCGATACGATTCTTTTCTATCAACTGCGACAATTGATATTAAAAAAGGAAAAGAAATTAAAGCTCAAAAGCCAGGTATGTATCTCATTTTGTATTTGTTAGGTGACAGGTTCAGAGACAAAGAAATAAAGAAAGGAGAAAAAAAGATAAAATAAAGAAAGAAAAAGTTTGACTGATTTAGATTCAATTATTTTTGCACCAGAAGCTCAGTCAATTAACCCATGTTCTTTCACAAAAGATGGCAATAATGCAATTAAATCAAAGCTAGATTCATCAGGCTAAATTCTAAATAGATTAAATTTTATATTATTACAAGTAGTGGATAGACTGAGCTGAAATCTTTGTCTTTATCCATGCAGGTCTCTATCAGAGCTGTCTCAAGATGTAAGGGGCCTTTCAGACTGATTCTTGCACATCTTGCCCCGAATTGAAAGGACACTGATTGTTTTTGTGACTTGAGAAAAGGGCAGTGAAGAGGAGGAAACTTGGAGAGGGAGAGGCTAGGGGGAAGGAAATTTAAGGAGAGGGAGATAAAAATAACTATTTGGGGAGAAAGACGCCAGACAGACAGAAAGAGAGATGTTCAGCCAGAGAAGAGGAAAAAAAATCAGATGCAGAACCTGTTCTGATATTGTGATAAGTACAGACAATTTACATATTAATCCCCAAACAGGATATACAAAAAGGTGATTAATGTGTTGTCAAAATAAAAACTAAGCCACTCTGTCACCCTCAATATTCTAATGTGTTTCCTTTATCCCTGATCCTCATTCAGATGTTAATGTCAGCGAGGCAGGCGTCAGCTCCAGGGACGAGTCTGCTGCTGCTGTCAATAGGAATTAAGCATGAGCGGTGGGCTGTTGTTGTTTTGTTGCAGACAGCTTGGTGACAAAAACAGAGCTGTGGATGGACCGAATGGGGGGCAGACTGCAGCACACAGGCTGACTTTCCCTGGAGACGCAACACACTGAGCTGCTGGTGGCGGCTGCAAAAAGTGGCCGAGGACTGTGTAGCCGGACTTGTTCCTTTGAGCTCAGACAAAGACCTTCTTCTGACCCTTTGAGCTGCTGTTGTACCGCAAGGTGTTAACTTCATTTCAACACACAGCATCCTAACACTTTCTTTTCAGGATTTACTTTCAGTATGAATCTAGAAACCTAGTCAGCATTTCTTTAATTTTGAGGTTGATTTGCAAAATAGATCTTGGCAGCTACGTGTAAACTGGGGTACATTTGTTTTAAAAGTCAATCATTAATGTTTCCCAGATAAATCCTCACAACTTTGGTGACATTTTCTTACCATGGGGTTCATATTTGTGTTTTTTTATGAAATGTCTTCACGACTGCAGGATGGACTGCCATGAAATTTGGTACGGAAATTAATGTTCCCCTCATGAATAGTTAGTAATCTGTTTAGTGGCTGCAGCGTGGCTGTAGACTTGTCTTGTTTGGATCTCTACGTCACATCATCTCATCTCAACAGCATTTAAATCACTGTATCTCAATTTGTAACAGTTCCTAATTGCATGGTGAAATATAGTCAATGAAATGCTGTTAAAACGATGTTCTTTATATCTAACAATGTTCCGGTCAAGTTTAGCCCAGTCTTTGACCTTTAAATCACCAAATCAATGCTTACTTGACAACCAAGACTGTCAAAGTAACATTTTTTCAAATTGTGCCTAAGTTCTACACACAAAGTTACACGAAAACTAAAAATATGAATTTGGATCTTGACTTCAGAAGTGTTCGGAACAAAGAATAAAGAAACTATTTCATTTCAATGGGTCCAACTTTCGATTCAGCACACATTTCACACATTGTTTGTATAGCAGCCAATAACACCCCCACATCCAAATCCCTTCTCCCAGCTCTGTACTGATGTTCTGAATTCTATCACAGTTGAGAGTTTATCAGTAATAAACAGTAAAAAAGGAGGATGTTTGTCTTTTGCTATGGCATTAGATAATCAACTGCTCATTCAGTTTTGTTCCGTCTACTGACATGGTATGCAGGGGTTCATCTACAATGGAGAAAAGTTTATAGGACTCTTTTACAGTGTGTCACTTGTTTTCCTTAGCTTTGTTCATCTCTCTTCTCTTCCTGAGCTCATATCTCATCTCTCTTTGGAATGAGGCCATCCACCATTTCATCTAACCCTATTTATCCCTCCGAGTGTCCTTGTACTGAGTTTATCTCAGCCTACGCCTTCCTCTTCTCTTTGAATTTCTTTGTTCCCACAGTGAGAAATGATCAGGCCAGAACAACACCTGATGCCTCAAGTCCAGATAAGTGAGCTGGGCTTGACAGAGAAAATTCTGTCACTCCCTTCCTGTACAGCTTTATTCAAAAGTACTGATGTTACCCAAGGATCCCTTTCCTAACTATCTACTTCTGAGCTTGTGAGCGTCAGCAGGATGACAAACAACCCACCAAACCACAGCTATCATTAATCAAAACCTATCTATATCTAAAACATAAGAAATATGTAAACATTAAAAAGGTACTCTCTGGACTCTGACATAATCGAAGATACACAACTACTAAACTAGCTGCTAATATTTTGTGGCTGTTAATTGTTCTGTCTTCTTTATTGGTGTGTTTATGTGTTTATTTAGATTGAGCAGTTTATTTAGTACACCTTGAATACTGTCTAATAAAACAGTCCTGTCATAAATCCTACTATAATGAAGCTTATAACCTTCACTTTGTGTTGAAACTATATCAGAGAGGTGTTGAAACTTTAGAGAATTCTTTATCAACGAGGGACTAGGACTAAATATTGGATACATCTCTCAACATAATACACTACAATTCAACAAAATTACCATACAGCTAAATCAATAATATTGACATCAAGCCCACTATCACTCTATTCTAATTATAGCCTTCTTCAATGAAGGGTTTATTGACTGATATGAAGCACCTTTATCCTAAGAACAGTGTACAGCACTTTACAGGCCCTCTCATTAATCCAAGCATGCACTTTCATACACTGATGATGGCTGAGGTGCCATGCAGTTGCTGACCTAAACATCAGGAGAAAATTGGGTTCAGTGACTTGCTTAAGGACGCTCTGACATGGGGTTACGAGCTGAACCATATCTGTTGTGATATTTGGATTGTACCGGCCATAGTTTCCTGCTAGAACTACTTTTTCAACATTTGTTGTGGGGTGTATATGAATTATTCACCTTTTACTTCCATGAAAAAGAACTTTGAACCATTATCGTCAGTGCAAACAATCTAACACACCTTTAAACAAACCTGAAGGTAGCTATCACCATGTCTTTAAGTGGGAATTGCTCTTGTGTTCAAATGTAATTCCTGGGAATGCTTTTTACAGTACATATCTTAACTTATCTTATCACCTCTTCAAATCCTGTGTTAAAAGTCAGGTTATCGTACTTCACTTAAAGAGCACATCATACGTATATCTACTGCACCAGCAGGGGGAAGTAGGAGACATTGGATTCTACAATGAGCCACTTATCACTACATGATAGTTAACATGCCCTGTGCTGATGCTCTCAAGTCTGAGGGCCTGAAAGAAGGGGAGGGCGAAGCATGGGGGCATGAAGACCAATTAAACAGTGACTGCACAACAGGAGAGGGAACTAAAAATAACCCGAACCCTGCCTGTGCTTCAGCCCACGCCTGAGAGAGAGTAAGATACCAGACAGACACTGTGTGTTCACCCTCACAGGTGCCAAGTATGTTCAGCTGATCTTTGCCTTATTTGCACGGCCGTGCTTTTGTTCATGTTTTGGCAGCCAGATTTAGAACACGTTTGTCAACAAGTGGCGTGTGGAATAAAGATTATCACAGTGAGACACCGTAACTGACGTGTTCTTTCCAAATCTCTTAAACATTAACTGTGTAATGAGCCTTCACACACCATTGGTATCACAGATTTAAGTGTGTCTGCTTTGTGTCAGAGACAAAAGGGCTCAGGGTTGAACACTCTGGAAGTGCACATACTAGAAAAAGTCCAGCATTATCAGAGGTTATCACACCTCCACGCTCTGTTCACTGACGCCACCTGGGCCTCTGATAAAATGAGAAAACTGTGACGGGAACTGAGGGTGTGCCCTCAACAGGAATGAGGATAGAGGTTAAACAGATCATCAAGGTTAATCCCACACTTACCTGGAATGAGAAACTGGAAGGGGAAACTGTGTTCGCCCGCTGCCAGAGTTCCTGGAAAAGAGGAAGTTTTATTACTCACACAGTAATAGAAATAAAAAATCCCAATGACTTTTACAGGTGGACATATCGTGACAGAGTCCGGGTGTGTATGATTGTATTCATGTTGACATCATATATCCCGTTGTAAACATCAGATGTCCGTGCGAGGTGTCGTGCCTGCGGGGCTTCACCTACTTTCCCAGTGGGATGGAGTTTCTGAGACAAACAGTCTTTGCTGTTCAAAAGACGGCTGAGCCGAGATGTCTTTTGTAGCGAATGAAACTCGCAACTGAAACCAATCAGCTGGCGTCAGAGGAGTGATAAACTGCCCCGTCGTGTAGCTGGAAAAGTTGGAGCATTTCTCAGCAAAGTTAATCAATGATTTATAAGCACAGTCGGCACAGGCCGGGATCGACCCAAGACTGAGTGCATTCCTCTCTTCTGTGAGAACATCTGTGGGTCAGCGTCATTGTGCCAACTCGGCTCTGATAGATTAAATGATAACCCTTCGCTTTTTCTCATATCTAAAGAAACATATCTGACAAGAAGACCAAAACTGCCTACTCTGTCTGCTAAAACAGCTGGGCACTGTAGTCAGTAGCAAATATCACTCAAACAGGAGTAAATACTACATTTGTTTGGGACTATTTACAGTTGTGGAGTGACACACATTTGGTGCTCTAGTGTCTATTTACAGCAGCAGGGCAGGGTATGTGTGATTGACTCAAATCAAACTACAGTGGTCGTGCTCGTGGTAATGAAGGAACACATTACACCCAGTGCAACCGCGTAGTTCAATGTGTTTCAATCGTTAACAGTAAGAAGAATACAGACAATCACCAGCCTTATTCTCTAAAAATGCTGGCATAAGTAAAAAGTATTTGGAATAACATGCAGAGAAAGACAGTGATATGAATACTAGTAACAAAAAACAAAGCAGAAGTGGAACTGAAGTGCAACAATGTCAGTCAGTACAATCAACACATGCTAAACTGAAACAGACCTCACTGTTTTTTCGTGTGGCATTCTGAGCATTTCAACAGGAAGTGCACTGAAGTATATTGTCTGAATAAGAATTTGTATCTATGAAACAGAAGCTTTTATCTTAGCTCATTATTTCACTGTTTGCAGTGCTCAGATATGGCAACAGCTGGCTGCAGAACCCGGAAAATGTTCTCTAACCTTACCAAGAAACTAGGTCCTAATTTTTCCCACTAGGCTTGGTAAACACCAAATGTTACCATATATCTCAAAGCCTCAAATATCTTTATCTACAGAACATTTTCCATATTTGTTTACTTCACAAGCTCAGTTAAATTGATAAAAAGAACATACGGCACCAATAAGGGTGTGTTCCTCTCTGCCACAAAGAGCACCTTGAGCCAGCCCGTTTATTAAATTTCTAGATGAGCTGACAGCCCAATTAAATTCTTCCAGACAGCAATGTGTCACACCTCATTAGGGACGGGCACAACTTTTTCCATTGGTCTCAATTTCCTGAGGGGAAGTGCTGTGTGTGTTCATTTGCATGATGTTTACTGCTGGAGGAAGCAGTCATGCTGTAAAACCAGTGCTGCGCAGGTGCAACAGCCACTTTGTATATTCAACTGCAGAGAGCCTGGCTAACACAGGTACAGACAGAATGACGTCTGAAAAACACGATGAAGGAAAACGATTTGTATGTATTTCCATGTGTATTCATCTAAGCCATCAAACCTACAGCACAAACTACTAAAATATGACTATATTACACTAGAGGAACACGTCAAAATATATCAGAAATCTGCATGTTGAAGTTAAGTAATGTTAAATAAAACAGTTTTCAAAATAATGTTTAAACCTCAACCTAATAATTAAAACTTCAGAGTATATTTCCGTAAAATGTGGTGCAAATGTTCGCGTTCGCAGGAGGACTTGTAACGACTTTGAACATGGTCAAATCATTAGAACAAAATGCCCACGATTTCCAAGCTCCATGGGAGCTGTAGTTCTTAGAATCCCAACTAATGAATCCTCCTTTAAATTGCTTCAAATTCAAAAAGTTGTGCTAGATAACTCATTCATCTTTATGAATTACTAAGATAGAAACCCTCAATGAGTGATTGTATTGTTAACTAGAATGCCAGATGACATGTAAAAGACCTTGTACTTAAAAGTGCCTCTTCTCATTTAGAACTGAAAGACAACTATGTTGAACTGGCTTTACTTCCGCAGTACTGGTGATTAAATTCCTTTTCAAACACGATGTTAAACACATACCGTCTGTGCAGAGAAGTGTGAAGTACCATCAGTGTGTATTGTATGAAAACAGTGAAAATGCTAGTGACTCAATCTCATGCATGGCCAAAATATGAAGCTGTATACAGTGAAACCACCACCAAACTGCTGCAGTGGGAGGGAGATCCCTACTCCCTGAAGGTCAAATAACTGTGAACGGTGACAGGATGAGGAGAGGACGCTGACATCACTGGTCTTCAACCGTCAAGCATCTGTGGCATACCACATTATCAGTCAGCCAAAGTGAGCGTCGCTTGCTTTGTATAAGAGTGTGTGTGTGTGTGTGTGCATGGTAGTCTTCTGTCACCCTTCCTGCCTCTCTCTCTCTGTGTCGCTCGGCCCTTGGGGGCAGAGCAGCCCATTTTCGGAAGAGAATGGCATTCGGAAAAATGGCAGAGATAAAGGGAAGTACAGGGAGAGGGTGTGTAATGAATTATTTATGTCCTCTGTTTGGAGTGTGGTTTGCCTGGCGTTTTACTACACACACTGTGTGCATGTGCTTGCTGACGTGAGTTTTACTCTTTAGATGTATTAGATTTGAAAATGTGTTATATTTATTTTATTCAGGGTTTTATTTTTTATTTTGATTATGACAAAGTTTTTGCACACCAGAAGGTCTTGTGGACAGTTGTGTATAAGCCTTCAAAAGTTGAGGTTCGATACGCCCAAAGCCCAACTGTTTTCTTTCACAGTATTAATCAGAATTCAGTTAAGGTGTGCCTTTACTTAACTGCAAGTTTAACATACTGACCAGATGATGTATATGTTTTTTCTTTCTTAAATAGTTACACAAGACCTGTATCCATGCACCATTGAGACCAAAGCTCACACAGGTGTATGCAATGTGTGGTGGGGTGGGGGGGGTCATGTTTGTGCCTGTGTGTTGGCTGACTTTCAGTAATCTCTGCCTGCTTTGAAGTCTAATATCTACCTCCCAGTTTGACATTTGATATAGCAAAAGTCCTGATTTCACTCACCACAACTGGAGCTAATATCACATAAAACAATACAAGTCAAGTTGGTGTAATAATATGTTCAAATCACCTCATAATCAGAATGCAAGATGAAACCATGAGAAGGGAAGACCCTCTGTCCCTGTCTTCTTGTATTTTATAGTGCAGAATATCCAGTGTAACACATCATTTAAACTCCCTGCTAGTAACAAACCTACAGAGAATTATCTGAATGTGAATAGTGAGTTTCAGCTCATTGTTTAACTATTCAGCCCGAAACTTTACTGATTTGATTCAGCTCACTCAGATTGTAATTTTCAGTTATAACAGGCAGCTGTTTTCAGTGAAAAAGCTCTAAAAACCAACTGTGCACCACCGGCACAGCAACAGCTTGGCAGACAGACACAGTTAGCAACTAAATTGTGAACATAGTGGAGCATTTAGCAGTGGAGAGACAGTTTTCATCCGCCAACAATGGATCTTCAGGTGGTAAAAAGCAAAGCTGTTTCTCTTTTTAGATGGCATCAGTCTTTCGTTTGTAGACAATCTCAGAGTTGGTTTTAGCCCATTTATTTGGCGCACCCACGTTGGATGAAGATCTATGATATATTTTTGATGTATGTATATTTCATACACTGTATATTATATTATTGGATAATTAAAAGACCAGTGTGTAGGATTTAGTGGCATCTGCAGATTATAACCAACTGAATAGCCCTTGTCTCACCCTCCCCTTCATAATGTGAAGAAAAATCTATGGTGACTACGAAATTTGCAAATAACATGAAAGTTATGCAGTAAAGTAGTTTAATGTGTAATAACTCATCAATTTTGTATGTGAATTGAATGTGAAGTATGTAGCAGTATAAACCAGCATAACTTCTACGAGATCACTGCAGACAGTACACAGGAGTACAGTAGGCCTATTGTAGTATAACAGACTGATGTATACCACATGTCCTGAGAGTTAAACATTGAACCATTTCTTGACATTTTAACCAACATAGATTACATGCTCTAATGACTGCCATTAAGTTCCACAGTGGATTTGCATTAACAACAGATTTCATGCATGCACGGCACATTTCACCTCCTGTCTGTGGGCGGTATCGGCAATGCATACAAAAGATGGAAGCTCACGCTTATAACAAAAGGTCCTGTAAGCTCTCGTTTCCGTGTGTGCGCAGGGTGCATCAGTGCATCAGTGCAGGATGGTACCCAGAGACTGGAGGGAAAAGAACTAAACTTGTCCTCTGTAGAGTATGTCCAACCTCCACAACAAATGGACAATGATGACCATGTCTTAGTTCAGAGAGGCCACATGTAGAGAGGCAGGCAGGAACATCCCTGCAGGGGACTGCTCCTCTGACTGACTGAGGATGTAGCTCCTCTCTACAGGGCTGCAGAAACCTGCTGCTGCCACTATGAGATTAAGCCTGTTGCAGCAGATTTCCCAGAAACCAAATGAGGTGGAAGGCAGGAGGCTTCAGTCACGTCATACAGTGTTGTTATGACAGGGATGTGGAGGTACTGACATTTCAGTGCTCTCAGAGGAGACAGATCAAACAGTTTGTTTCACATATAGGATGTCAGCAGGGAGTCTGCACATTCACATGAAGGCAACGTGTTGCGTTGTTTAAAAAAAATCATGCTGGTGTTTTTTAATGTTTACAAGATGTAACTTTGAGTGTTTTCCTCGACTTCCAGACAGCCAGTGGTTTCCATTTACTGTAGTACACGCACAAATGCATGCACAAATTTGAATGAAGATCAACAAGAAGCCTGGAAATAAGAAAAGTGTCTGCTATTGTGTGATCACCTTTGTCAGCAACGGACAACGTGCTGTTGAAGTACTGCTCCTCCAGAGCCCGCGAGCTGTCGCTCATTTTGTTGGAGATCCCACATGATCCCTGACAGTTCACCTTGATGGCTGCAAAAAGAGGACAGAAACCAAGTGTCAATCAACTGTACATGTTTGCACATGCAGTACATGTTTACTGGTACTTTTACTGCAGGATCACTAAGAAACTTTCAACGTGGCCATCACAGGGCTGCATCTACTGGTTACTTTCATTATTTATTTATACACAGATTATTTTCCTGATTAGACAGCATTCAAAATGTCTTGAGCAGCAAAAATGCTTTTGGAAACCATTCAGACTATTTCATCTCATCTAGATTTTCTTTAGCAATAATCATTCATATTAGTTTCATTTGGAGTCAGTTTGGGTACAACAGTGTGAAAAATACAGAACAAATATTCTAATATTGGCCTCTGATGTTGATCATGCACATCGTTGCTTAGGAGTGATGTGTTTATGCACAGATGAAAGAGAGAAGGAGTAACTTCTTATCAAAGAGATGTTGTGGAACTTAAAGAGTTACTGCGAATAAAGGTGGCTTCAGGTTTGACTGGTTTGGATCATAGCACCGATTGTTTGTCTCCTGCAGCGTCACGTTAGACCTGCATTTTACTGGAATGATGATGGCGGTGGTGCCTGTGATCAAGCAACAGGTTAGATAAAGCTGAGTCATTAAGACTGCTGATAATGCAGAAGAACGCATTAAAGAAAGCAAATGCAGAGAACCTGAACTGAATCATGTGTTTCCTGCTTCTTTAAGTCTACCTGTCAAATGCTGAAACATCTTTTGGTAAAACAAAAAAAGTAATAGTAGAAGCATAACAAGGACAAAGAGCTGTTTTCTTTGGTTGTTGCTCTATGATGTAAAACTTGTTGCCTCCCAGCCAACAGGAGTCGGCTTGGCTAGTGCTGCCAGTGAACGAGGTTAACAAGAAGAACCGATGGTGAAGATAAGCAACTTGCTGCTTAGTGTACAGGAAATCACGTTTTTGTTACTGTTGAGATCACAAAGATAACATCATTTTGACTTTACACATAACTCAAATGTTCACACTGGTGCTCGATAACCAACAAAGAAAAAAAAAAGAAAAACACTGAAGTGAGCAGCAGGAACAGCACTGCAGTGTGAACACATCCTCTCTCTCTCTTTGTTTCACCCCTCCCCTCTCTATCCTGCTCATCTCTCTGTTGATCTGTCTGTGAGGAAATGAAAACCCTCTGATAATGCACACATACACACACACACACACACACACACACACACACACACACACACACACAGACCCAAACTGTGACAGAAGCAGGAGGATTAAACAGAGAGATGGCCCAGCCTCAGTATTATCTCAGTATTCTGATCAGCAGACAGTCAGAGAAACAAACAGACAGGCAGACAGACAGACATACAGACAGATAGGGCTAAGTGTCATTCTAAATGTTTTGTTAGCAGACTCAATGTGTGTTTTTGCCAATTAAAAATAAGGCAAAGCCTCATTCAAATGTTATCCTGAAAATATACAAATGAACAACACTGAGTTAAAGATAATATGTAGTAAAAGATGAAAAGTTCAATAATCAAGTAATTTAAATTCATAACGAGGGTTACATGAATGTATCACATTTCATGGCCATCCAATAGCTGTTATCTACGGTGGAGCTAGTTGTTTCAGTTTGGATCAAGGTGGTGGACAGACCTCTAGCATGACTAAAAATCTGTTGCAGCCCTGGTGCCAAAGTACTTCATCACACCGATGCAAACATCCTGCTAATCCACTATAGATTCACATTTCCAGATCTTAGGGCTTGCTGCCTCATAAAGAGTTCAACAAAATGTCTACCTGCTGTCGCCATATTGCCCAAACCTGCATGACGGTCTTGGGTACACACTGCCACACACGATTTTGGCACTACTCAAAAAGAATTCTCGTTCGATAACAATATGTACAGACAAAACAAAACCAAAAACAAATCCTAAACACAGGCTCTGATGTAAAAATATCATGCCACAGACTGTTTGACCAATCACAGATTCACACCCATGCAGGATCCTGTGCTGGCATCGCAGACCACACACACGCACACACTCTCAAAGTGGCAGATGGCTGCGCTCTCCACACCGACAGGACTGCTGGCACAGTTTTGGGGGGAAGGGGGAGGGAGGGACCCGTGCTGCCGGGAAAAACCAAAACCGAAATCTGCAGCTCACAAAACGATGCGGTGCCCTTCAGCCACGCACACTAACGTCCATTTATGTGGTCATTAATTAAAGCCCGCAATCTGCTCCTCCAGCCATCTGCCTCATTCATGGAGGAGAATAATACCTTTATACTCCACATTAACACACCGCGTGAGCTTTCTGGAGTCAGTACACAGAAAAGGGAGCCATTACTGTGGCAAGGTATTGTTTACAGCTGTCTGTTAGTTGAAAAGTGAAGAGCTCATGCCATCAAAGGTCAGCGCAGGAGTAATCTATGAACATCCCCAGCAGCAGCAGCAGCAGTTTCAACAGCGGGATGAGTGGCTGGAGCAGAGCTCAATAGTGAATAGTTGTGTCATAAGAGACTGGCTGCTTTGGCAGAGCGACTAACTGTCTGCAGCTGAATAATGGGCTGGCCTCTCCACAGATGCATGGAGCCACATGGACCAGGAGAAGTGATCAAGTGATTGATGAGGTGCACATCCAGACATGATGTCACAAGTGCCTTTCAAACATTGCACTGTCACCTTGAACTTATCGAGACATTACGAGGAGGAGCTGTATGTGAGAACACAAATGCCCAAATCAGTTGGACCGGACATAAAGCCTGCCAGCTCTCAAGCATCGGTCTGTGTGTAGAGCAGGTCATTACACTGCACACTGCAAGTGTAGCTACTTCATACTCTTTGTTTGATATTGCAGATGTATTATTGATATCCAAAATAGCTATCATTACAGATGAGTCCTCCTCCTGCATGCTCTACCCTGGTGCCATCCCTTGCCTAAACCAGAGTATTTCCAGTAGGTGATAACATATTTGACACAGACAATCTCTACAATCTATGCTACATGGGTCAAAGGGCAACTCCAGACAATGTCTGGACCTGATTCTATTGACATTGTCAAGAGCTCATATGAAGTCTAGAGAAGTCTAAAACCAAAAGTTGAGTCTGGTTCTAGTACAACGTCACAGGATTTCTGCAGAGATCATCATCTGTGTGAGTATACAAGACTTCCCTCTTTGCCCCAAAGAATTATGGAGACTTTAAACATGTATAGTTAATGTCCTGGTTGTATCCAGTTCCATCAGATACTGTTATGTGAATGAATATCAAGAGGACAGAAAAACATTACATAATTAAAAGAACAACAGTAAGTGGGACACAAAATGGCATTTCATTGTTGCTTAGGATGGCATCTGTTGTATTAATGAATGAATCTGGACTGGAACAGATGTGATGTTGTGATTATGTAACAGGATATGTGACTTAGAACAGGTTACCTGACAACCAAGGGCACATTCATTTCAGAAACGGGAGGTCCAATGGCCCCTTGGACCCTCTACTTCCAGCGCCCTTGACTGACACCATGGTTTATTTATTCCGTGTTGTTTGGGCTTTCTGTTGGTGTGGATGAATGTTAGAGTGAGTACCGCCAAAACATATGTGTCTACACCAGAAGACGATTTAAGCACTTGGCTTAAATATGCCAAAAGAAAAAAATCTTACAATACATTATAACCAAAATATGAAAAGATATGGCAGTCATTGAAAATGAAACAATTTTTTGGTAAATTGGAAATGATGGTTCATGACAGCTCATGTTACCTGTACTAGATGTTTTTTTTATATTATATTTCAATTGGCACATGGTGGTACATATTTACTTCCTCCCTTGCATATTCTCACACAACGTGAAAAAGGTTCTATTATCTGAAACAACTAAAAGGTGTAACATTAGTGTGGCAGTGCAGCTTCCTGATTAATATCACAACTTTGTAGCCACACAGCTACTACAAAAATGTCATTGCGGTCTAGCAAGACTCCACACACATTTACTGTGTTAACAGCCAGTCCAAATAAGTTTCCAAATCAATGTGGAGGCAAGAAATAGGCTTGAAGACTCAAATAGTTCTTCACAAATAAGTTTAAAGACTAAAATCCTGCAGTGCAAACTCACAAGATTTTGTTTGGTTTTGTGCAGCTGACAGTTTCCAACTTGTCTACTGCACACCAGCAGTTTAGGATCACACCTTGCAACTTCCAGCACAGGAATCTATGCCAGGGGCCAGCTCTCTACAGAATAAACCTCAGCCTGAGGGACACTCAGTAGTATGAGGGAAGCCAGCAGCAGCAGAGCAGGCTCTGACTCAGCAACTGCCTGGATTTGTTGCCAACACACTGGAGTCTGTCCAGATCCTCTTCACGGTTCAATGAGAGTGTCTGTAGGTGGAGTTCATACTGGTGCTACTACTCATTAGATTTTACAATTAGACAGTGTGAGAGGACAGATCCAGGAGAGAAGTGTAATCGATAGTGTTTCCAGATCTGGCTGCCTGAACATGACTGCTGTGTTTTATTGTACCAAAGGGCTCTCTGATGTGGGTATGAACCGGGTGGTGGTGGGTCATGGAGGATGTGGGTTGGGAGTCGAAGGTGCGGTACCGTTGACTAAGAGGTAACTCAGGAAGGTGAGCGCAGATTATGATTTTGCGCAGTTGTACATCTGTAAGGTATATCCTGTTTTTTAGTACACTTGGCTGGCAGGAGAGATGAAAGTCAAACACGAGGTGTCACGAGATGAGAAACAGACTCAGAGGAGGAAACACCACACCTCTTTGTGTCGTAGTGTTTGTCACGTCAGCTTCATCCTTTATTTTGGTACATCAGTGAAGAGTATACGAGAGTCAATCATCGTGCTTATACAAGGCTTGTGATTTTTGTATCAATACTGGTGCCCATATAATACTTGACTTTTTTTGATACCTTACTTTACAGGTCCAGTATGTAAGATTTGGGGTCTCTATTTTAAGAATAAGGCAAACATGAAATATAATATTCATAACTATAACTCCATGCATGTATAATTATCTGAAAATAAGAATCTTTTTATTTTTGCTGCTTTAAAATGACCCTTTTATATCTCCTCTTTCATGGAGGCTGCCATGTTGAAACACCATGTTTCTACAGTAGCCCACAATAGACAAACTAAATACTGACTCTAGACAGGGCCTTTCAAGTGTTGTTTCTCCTTAATACTAGGCGAGGGTGATGTGAGGAGATTGCAATGCAGCGATAACACCACTAGATGCAACTAAATTCTACATACTGGACCTTAAAGATTTTTTTTAAAAAAGCCAATCTTTGTTATGTTGTAAATGTTAAATGTTGCCTGAAATAACCTAGAAGTGAACAAAAAAAATCAGATTTCAATGAGGAATCGTCTGATTAAAGAACAATCACATAAGATTATGATCTGATCAGGCATCAGTTTTTGCTCCTTGACAGTTTTGATATTCAGTGCTATTGATACATTCAGTCAAAAAAAAAAAAGTATTTGGATTCATTACCCTGCCCTACATGGCATTTGTTGTGCACATAACCCACATTTGGTTTCAACAGTGAGAGCTAAGCTTAGCTTTTTCTAGTTTTCATGTTGTTTGTTGATCCATCTATGACATCCTTCCCTTCAGGATATGTATTTTTGGTGAAATCATTGTTGCCACTCTCTTCCACCTCTCCCTGTGCAGGAATTTTGTCCCTTGGGGCATACCTTCCTGAGAAAATATGTGCCAGTTACATGATACTGTTGTTTGCTGATTCTTTAAACAACAAGCTTTATTTTATAATCGAGTTTGTTTTTTTATTTTATTTTTATACAGAAAATTATGTTTGCAGACTGGCGCATGCTTTAATACTAAATAGTGAGTGACTTTAGCAACAAGTGTTCCAAGTTTTCAGGAAAAACGCTTTCTGAACAATGTCAGCGTTTACTGCCTGTTGCGTCAGGACACTGGAAAATGAGTCAGCCTGGACATTGGTGCGGAAGCATGAAGGGAAGCTGGCCTGATAATGACAGTTTCTTATTTACACTCATTACAGAGGCCACCTTCAGCTGATGGCTGGAAACACAAAGGAGCCTCAGTGAGTTTGTTTAAAGGTCTGAACTTAACAGGAACAAAGCAGAAGGAGGAAACCCTCGACCTCTGAGACAAAACAGAGGAACTGTGTCTTAACAACGACGGGGATTTCATCCTGAAGTGGGTCAGGAGTGTGAATAAGATTAGAGGAGGCTGCTTGAGTGACTTGAATTGATCAGCATTCCTCACATGCAGTAAAAGGCTCCTCGGACGTCATTTATGCATTCCAGCGTAATGAGGCACGGCAACTCCCAAAGTAGGGCCTGTGTGATAAGACTGGACTGACGTTTCTGTGGCCTTGTAAAGCTTGATTTTATTTATTTATTTATTTATTTATTTTAAGAAATTTTTTGGGCTTTTTTCAAGCATTTTATTGTATAGAGACAGCTGAAGAGCGACAGGAATGTGGGGAGAGAGAGATGGAGAATGACATGCAGCAAAGGGCTGCACGCAGTACTTCTAATTTAGATGAAACTTCTCACATTTGCACTGAGGGCAATAATAAAGGAACTGAAATAAAGGTTGATTTTGATAAACAAACCACCTTATGCTTGCAGTATTCATCAGACTGTGTGTCTCGGGTCATTTGGTTGAAGTCTCAAGCAAGTCCCAAGTCATTTTTTTTTCCTTTGCCAAGTCAATTCTGCACATTCAGTGAAATAAATACAATCATATACAAAAACAAACAACGTGTTTATTTCTTAATTTCTTCTCATTAATAAATGTAATATTTAGGCTGAAAACAAACAGACAAGTCAGTCAAGTCATCATGTTTCAAGTCTCAAGTCATTTTCTTCTGGGAAGTCAAGTTGCAAGTCATCACAAAAGGGAATCCACATCTTTGGTATTCAAGGATAGACAACATGTTATTTCCTACAGAATGATACTGCACAAAGATGACAGGCAACTTTGTTTTGTCATGTCCCTGCAAGACTCACTTTACCAGCGAAGTCAGAGCTCAGACAGAATGGATGTTTTCTGGATACGCTTTAAGATAATTATTTTTTCTTGCAGCGTTAACAGCAGCCATGAAGGACAGAGAACAAAACTCTGACAGAAAGCAATGATTCTTTGTTCCCTGAATATTTCTAAAATCTTCAGTTAAAAAATATTTTTAATTTCTTTTACAGAGGTCACAGGCTTCACTCTGTACCACAGGGCGTCCAAGTAATCCGATGCTACACTTACTACCTTCATTAAATCTTTAAGCGCTGCAAACAATTAGTCCGGCTCCCTTTTCCAACATCTCCCTCCCTCGTCTCCTTTCTAATGCCTCTCAGTGAGACATGTCAAACACAGCCACCTGATCTTATGATCTATTACTCCTGACTGTAAGGGAATCCCCTGCAGCAGAACAGAGCCCGTCCTGAGTTAACTCTCTGTTAGATGAGCAACAGCCAGAAACACTGCTGCACTGAGAGCTGCTTCAGTGAAAGGAAGATAAAATTCATGCACGGCTTCGTGCCCACTATTAGAGCTTTTAAACTATTCAGTGCGGGTAACTAAGAAGCCACAAGAACAGAATTCAGGAACTACAGTCAGCCTGTAAACGTTGCTTAACTGCATTTTTGTTTGTTTCCCACATATTTCAAGAACCGTGAAGATTATGCCAATCAGATCATCAGACAGCAGTGAGACTGTTTTTTTGCAAGGCCTGACCACATAAAGCTACCACACTGTTCTTTGTAATTCACTGCTGTACAACTGTGACGTTGGAGACGAGACATACAGAGGTGGAATATATAATATAACCTTTACTTAATGAGGAAAACACCAGAAATGCAAGAGATCAGTCTGCAAAGTAGTGACAATATACTGAGTGTATCTTTCTGCTTTATCACTGAAAAGAAAATAAACATTGAAACAATGAAAATATTAAGTTAAGTTTCTGTTTCTTGTCTTAAGTTGCCTAAGTCATGAGCCTTTAACTTCCAAGTCTAAGTCAAGGTATTTATTTTCTGTCAAGTCAAGTTGCAAGTCATCAAAACAACAACCCGAGTCCACATCTTTGGTATTCATAAGAGAGAGTATGTTGTTCCCTACAAAATGATATTGCGCAAAGATTCGGCTTCATCAGGTTGAGTCTCAAGCCAAGTTGCAAGTCATCAAAATATAGACTCGAGTCCAAGTTACAGTGACTTGAGTCCACATCTCTGGTTTTACTGCAAACTCCATCACAACAGTTCCTCTGTCAGGAAAGTATTCCATCAGTAAGGGGCTTCTCAGGTGTCAGATTTATTAATAAACCCGGGTTTCCGCAGTACATCTGTCGAGGAAAGCTCCAGAGTTCCTAAAAAGGTTCCTGAATAAGTTCCAGCTGTCAAAGGGGGCCATGTGTCTGTTGCATTTGTGAAGACTGGTGACAAATTAGACATAACAAATGAATATGCTTCTATAAAGGTTCGCCTCAGGGTTTCAGGAGTATGAAAATTATATGTATCATACACTACAGCCTTCATAGTCACCAGATATCAATCCAACTATGGGAGATTTTGGAGCCAGGTGTTAGACAGCGCACTCCATCACCATCGTCAAAACACTAATGAGGGAATATCTTGAATAGAAGAATGATGAGTCTATGACGTTGGCCACGATAAACTAGTTCTCATCACTCACTGCTGTTCATTGAGTGCGGACAGGCTCTGCACACTTCAGTAAAATCAGTTTATGATGTTTGCATGCAGACTACTCACCAATCCCTGCGTATGTGGGCATGCACGTGTAAGAGGCTTATCCCTGACATCATAAATCAACCAGCAGACGTGTAATCTGTACTTTGCACACTCATTCCCACGTTACCCATCAGGACACGAGATGTTCATATTTCACTGCATTAGCCTCAATCCGGACAGACACCATGACCTGAGGAGACACACACTGCCTCTGTGCTCTCTCTCTCAGGACAACAAAACATTAAAGATACTCACACATTTAGCAGCTAGATTATCACCTGGTTTCATTGTATGATCTGACAGAAAGACCATTAATCATTTAATTCTCTGGATATTTCTTCCATGAGGATTGCTTGGGAAATAAGATGTGTAAACACTGCCTCTCCACCAGCTTAGGATCACTTTAGATGGTATCTATGTCAGCAGAGACCTACATTTAAGCATTGGCTTCTCCCTTAAGTGATGTCCTTACTTGACCTGATCTCATTTCAATTCAGTCAGATACAAAGCAGCTCATTTCAGAACTTGTCTTGCATCTGAAAAAACATCAAACACAACATTTTAAGATGAAGATGTTTCTGAAAACTTTTGAAGCAAAAGGAAGTAGATCCATGTGGACGACTAACTACATGTATTGTTAAAACCAACCTTCACTGTGTGTGTTTGTATCCAGGTACACACACCTCCAAACTACAGTTATCAGCTTTGATTGCGTGATTTATTATCAGCTGAGGCTAGACAGAGACCTTCAGACCTGCTCACTCCCCTCCCTGTAACCATGAGTTATCACAGCTGATTTCATGACGTGTATGGGTGTTTTCCAGTGTTTTCGTTGTTCGTAGCATCGATACCTGACTCATCAGTACGATTCAGAGATTTGGGCTATCTGTGCAACTGGCCTTTTGAAACAAATGAACCATTATCATGAGCCAAGAGAAAATTGACATGGAGCAAACTCACTGTATTACGGGCATACGCATTTCCATAGATTTTCAAATTTCACGGCTAACCTTTTTATTTTTTATTTTTTGCTCAACAATGATGGCTGCCAATGGCCCCGGGACTTGTAGATGACCACGTCAAGTCAAGAGACCCGAAACCCGAAAATGTCTCTTATGAGCTACTGCTAAGACAATTGACAAGAAGAAACAACTATATATTCATCAAATTATACATTATTGCTGCTTCTAGCCTCATCACAACTGAAAACCCTGGAATGGTAAATGGTAATGTAAATGGCTTTCTAGACTTCTGACCACTCAAAATGCTTTTTACACTACATATCTCATTCACCCATTCACACACTGATGGCATTAGCTGCCAACTGCTCATCAGTTTTAGGAGCTAACCATTCATATGCATTCACACACCGATGGCACAGCCTCTGGGAGCAATTTGGGGTTCAGTATCTTGCCCAAGGATATTTTGGCATGCAGACTGGAGGAGCCGGGGATCAAACCACCAATCATCTGATTAGTGGACAACCTGCTCTACATCCAAACCACAGCTGCCCAAATTGTTGACCTACCATGTCTTATTTACAGAAGCAGCACTGTCACAACCACAACAGTCCAGTTTGAGTCAGAAATTTGGCATTTGGGAAAAATGGAAGCAGCCTCAGTAAAAGAAAGCTGTTGAATTCCCTGATTGAAACATGTCAATAAGAAATGGTGTCAAATGAATCATGTCTAAGGGGTGTCGTTTAGCTCAGCTGATAGAGCAACCACCCCATGTACAAAGGCTCAGTCCTTGCCGCGGCAGCCCAGGGTTCGAGTCCGACCTGTGGCTCTCTCCGGTATGTCATTCCCCATCTCTCTCTCCCCACATTCCTGTCACTCTTCAAGCTGTCTCTGTCAAATAAAGCTCAAAAAATATCTTTAAAAAAAAAGAATCACATTTAAAATGCTTATTTTATTTAACCAACAATGCAAAACCCAAGACAACTTGATAGATAACTCAATTGAAATGATAGAAAAGCAACTAATCCTCAAATTTGAGGAGCTGGAACCAGAGAATGCTGGACATTTTGCTCGATAAATGATGATTAATCAATCAAAAATGTTGCTGATTGACTTTCTGCTGACCGACTAATCAATATATCATCTAATGACTCTGATTCTGTGTATTGTGTGCCAAATATTGTTCCCTATGATAATTCATAAACAATAAACAATACATAAAGTAAAATGGAGCACATCCTGTTTGCAGAACAGCACTACAGGAGCGAGTAGAAGTTATGTGCCTTGCTTGAGGAGATGGTTGCAACAAAGAGGCAAGTGCTCATCCCTCTGCTCTGTGAACCGAACAAACAACTTACTCATCACCAACTTTCTTTTGAGACGTCAGCACTCTGCATGCACCAAACAAAACACATGTCCCTTAAAGGTAGAAGCCATGATTAACGTATGGCAAAAGACAAGCTTTGTCTAAAAATGTAGGCAAGGAGCGAGAAGTCGACGGAGATAGCAGCATGTGGGGGGAAGATGGAATGATGATTGAAAGCTCTCACAGCTTCTTAAAGCTGGATCAACACCCGAACCCACACACACACACAAACAGTTTGACCTCTAAATATAGGCTATAAAAGATAATCTGTGTGTCCTGCAGTGAGTTATTCAATGTGGTTTCTCAATTCAATTCTCGAAAACATCCTGCATTCACACATCCTTGAAAACTACGTCCTGCTTGTCTGCTGTCTTATAAAACACCTTTTTACAAAATCTAGCATTGTACAACAAAGTTTAACCTGGTTCAATGAAAAGTTATAGCTGCAATAATACATTTTTGGCCTCTTGAGTCAAAGAAAAAAAAAATCTGTCTCTTAACCGGCTGTGTGTTCTACTTTCTTCACCAGCCAGTTGCCAACTTTATCTGTCTGCCGTTCGGTGCTGGGCTGGTAGATTACGGTGGAGCATGTTTGCTAAAATCAGCTAATGCTGCTGGAAACAAGAGCCCTGAGACTGAACCGCACAGTAAATCAAGCTTAAAACCAAAACTATGAGGAAAAAGACAGAGGTAAAGGCTTCAGGGTTGGCGGTAATTCTCTGGGTTCCTCACATTACAGTCTTAAGTATGCCATAGTATAAAAATATTGATCAGTGCAGCTTTAAATTAAGGCTGAACTGACATTTACCATGTCGGCCTCCATGATGACATTGTGTAACATTTAACAACGCAACTGTACAATCATAAACCAATTTCTTATCTTATCCCAGCTGACAAGTGTTCTATCTTTAGTTTCTTTGTTAGCTCTAATCAACGTTTTGTTCCACTTCCACAGAGCAGTGACATCTGCTAACTCCTTTTACACAACATAGGAAGTGGGGCAGCTTTTTAGAGAGAGGAAGAGGAGGAGTGATCGGGGGTATGTGTCTGCGCTTATCGGGGGGTGGGGATGAGACAGAATCCTCTTATATTAGACCTAAATAACCAGCCGTGTTGTTGGGCTGGTTGTTGGTTATGGAGGTCAAAGAATAATTATTATTAATTTGACTAAGTCCAAGGGGAGAGGGAGCAGCTGGTGCCAAGATTTCCAGATGACAGCACCACTTCTATGGGCACAGTACACTGACTGACGAAGTACATGTGGATCGATGCCAGCCACCCACACTGAAGAGCAGTGGAGAGAATGGAGTCACTCTGAGTCACTGTTATTCTCATTGAGTAATCATGTGTCACGTTCCTCATTTCAGGACAAAAGACACCAAAGTCAGAGGGATTAAAAAGCCCTTTGTTCTCCAGTTAAAGATCATGTATTCATGCAGTATAATCCTTAATAACAAGCTAAAGGGACAGTAAATGTGCTACAAAGAGCTTTTTAACTGGTTATAAAACAGTCTCAATTTAACAAACAAGACAATTCACAAAAAAACTGTCTATTTCTATAGTTATTCCTAACCCACCACTGCTTTAACAATCACAAAACAAAATGAAGTATGCTGAGAGATCGTGGCCTATCAAACCACACCTCTCAAAAAAGGGAAGGAACTTCTCCGCAAACCTTAAAGTCTGTATGCTTTGACTGTTTCTGCAGTAGTATCAACAGCAGTTTCAGTAGCACCATTTGCATTAGAAGTAGCACTAGTATTAGCCATAGGAGTAAAAAGTAGCAGTTGGACCAGTTGTAGTATAAGTGGCAGCTGTATCAGTAGTAAAATACCAGCCACAAATACATTTAAAACAATAGATTTTTTTATTCTGCTCTGTGTCCTCAGGATGTGTCAGTCCTCTGCTTTCAGTACAGCTCTTGTCTTTTTCATAGAGATCTCTTCACAGAGATCGCCCTCAGGGCAGTGATGTCATGATTTACTCAGGCCCCTGAGTCTAGACAGTCACACTGGCCTGCAGGGATGTCTTCAGAATACAGAGATGTTCATACAGTGCATTCATTGATTTGTCCTGTATCCATTTCAGCTTCGTTTTCTTAAGACAAACACAGTGTTTGCCTTTAGGAGATCAGCTGAAGTCACAACAGTGATGAATAAGCTGCTAACAGCATTAATCCACTATTCCAAAGAATACATTACTCTAGTGTTCTCCTGAGTCATAGATCGCCCTGTCAGTTCATGTGTCTGTTGCTGCAGAGCATGAGATCCCTCCCAGATTGTTAGCTCAACCACACAAGACCCTGAAATAACTCCAATCATCTCTAACCCCAACCCACAGATTACCTTTTCATTTTGCTGAGCGTGTACTCTTTTAGAGCAAGTTACACTGAGAAAATAATGAGAATGAAGAGTCGTCACAGAATTATAGACAAGATAAGAGCTTTGAATTTACAGGAAGGATTAAGTGTTTTAATTATGGGTGACACTGCAGATTATTCAATGAGATTGCTGAACTAATAGTAAAGGCAATATTTCGTAAATCAGTTCCTTCACCATCCTTCACGGAAGCGACTTAAAGAGGTAATCTATTGTTTTGATATTGCACTTCCATAAAGTTGGGGGACTTAGTGTAGTCATATTAAATTAATAGTCTTTTTTAGTCCCAAGAATGGGTCAAGCTCCAAAAATTCGACATATCCCTGTAATGCAACTCCAACATTTTATTATAAATTGCTGACAATGCACAAAAGCAGCTGTCAAAATGGTTGGCTTGAAAAATGTGACTCTAACCATGTGATTTACAAAACACAAGTCTTAATACGATGTTAAAAACAACCCTATATAAAAAGTGTGTGCATGTGAAGCTGGCCACATGCCTGTGGGGAAGTGTAGTCTTGTTTACATAAAGGCGGTTTGTATTACCACCGATGCTGATTGAGTTACAGTGAATGTTTGTGTTTCTCCTTTACTGAAAAGTAAGCTGAGATCCACTACTGTCATGTGAGACACAAAAGAACTACACACCTAAACGTCTCATTTACACCTGCCGCTATTGTGAAGGCGACTTAGATATACAGCCAAGAAAAGATAAATAAGACTACAAACAGGCAGGAAGTCAGATCAAGTGGACTTTCACTCGGAGTGATTCGTTTCCTGCTAAACTTGCGGTTCCAAAGCCTACTTTCTTTGCACGAGCATACAGTCACCAAGACATTTTGTTTTTGAGTGTTGGAGGCTGTCAATAGAGGTATGTCCTACTTGAGATAAAATGTCCATATCAGCTGAGTCCAAACAGCAACATCTCCTGTATCAAGTGACCACACATGCTTTTAAGAGCCAGGGAGCTGGCCAAGACACAAGAGGAGTCTAAACTAAACAGACAGGCTGGCTACGCCCGCCTACCTCAGATCTATAACTCATCGCCATTAACACAAAGGGAGGCCCTGCTTCTCAGTGAAGGTGTTTTCTGTCAGTATCAAAAATCAATAACAGAAAATGTAATTTGGACATGATATATCTTTACATGTTAAGCTGTAAATAGGATGGATATTGAGATGAGGCTGTGGATATTAGCTGATTATGAAGAAAACCCAAATTACAGTTAATGGAGACATTTTTTAACTTTCATTACAATTTTTTATTGATTATTTCTCCAACTTTCTTACGAAAAATCATTCTGTGTCTGTGCCAATTGTCAGACATATACAACAAAATATTACACATAATGACAGTCATAACCAAATGGTAAAGTGCTCTGCATACAATGGTGACACGGAACAATCCTAAATCTACAGTATAGTAGTAGAGCTTTAGGAAGAGCATGGATATGACAAATAAAATATAGATAAGGACTGGTTAAGGTTAGCCACTAAAACAATTAGCTGAGTTTAGGAAAATATTGTGGCTGTGGGTAAAAACAACTCCACAAGTCTAGAGCTATGCTAACAGCTCTGTGAGGCTTTATCTGGGCATAGCAATGCTTTTAAGCTAAATGCTAGTCTCACATGACCAGGCCTATTTCCACAGCACCCATTATCATACTGGTGATAAAAAAGCAGAGGCTTGTTCGTATTTCTTTAAACCAATCACAACAAACCAACAATTAGTAAGATATTTCTGTCTTGACCAAAGTGGTTACCAACCAACAGATCAGTATTACCATCCACAGAGCCTCCAATAACTGCATGGCCGTAACACTGCAGTCATGTTATGGGGTCAATTTCATGTTATTCTGTTGCAATGTGTTTGAGACATGTCACACACCCATTATTTTACTCTGCCTCTGACTGGATGACAAGCTAGAAACACAGCTTCTGGTTGGTTGACATACTCAGCCAAAGGCATCATGGAATTGACAGACTAAGACTAATAACATGCTAACAACAATAATAACTGTATTAAACATGAAAAAATGTCTAAATACTCTCAGAACACATAGAGTGTTGGATTTATTATGGATGTTGCTGAATTAAAAAGCTTCTGAAAGGAATATGATTACACTGGAGCTGACCTTGAGTGGCATGATGGCAACATTACCTTTTCTGCTCAGCTTCCAAATGGTCACTTCAGGCCTAACTCCCATCACTTTACCAGCAGTTAAGAAATAAGAAACAACCCTCTGTCACTAGCAGTAAAACCACACAACAGTGAGGATATACTTTTCACTGCACTAGGAAACTACAGCTACACCGTCACAGCCCTAACTCAAGTCTCCAACATTGAATTCAGATGCACTGCACATCCATCCACTTCCTGACAAACTGCTTCCTGCCTTGCTTTTCATGCTGTCAGCTTGTAATAAAGGTTTACACCAAGTTGCATGTTGTGTGGGTCGTAGGGCAACTTTATGTGTAAGTAATGTGAAGTGGCTTGTTCATGTACTTTCATGACTCTGCTTTAACGAGTCGACTGTCTTTGTAAGCAAGCTAATCAATAGAAATGCTGTCTAATGGTCTCCATCATCAATAATAGAGTGAGGCTAAGAACGTGGCCTATACAATATTCAGCATCTCGGAGAGCATATCTGTTTATTAATATCCCTGTGTATTTATTTCATCATTCAACTTGGTAACTGTACACACCTGAATCACAACACAACGTAAATAAGACACTAAAAACGGATCCATACAGTTCAGATGGTGCCACAATCTTACGTAATGCAGAGACTGTGAGGCTTAACGAGCCAGACACACCAACAAAACTTTACAGTATATCATGCTCTGAAAAACAAGATCAGTGCTGGCTTGTTGGTAAAATATCTGAGGCTGGATTCTACTTTTCATGGGCGCTGTGAACATTTCTGGTGGGAAAATAGCTGCCTTAAAAGAGTGGTTGATGATTAACTTTCTGTAAGCACTTCAATAGCCTCACACGTGTTCAAGGAAAATGTTTGGTGACCAGATTTACTGCTCTGCTTGATTAAACGACCAGGATGGAAAAACAGTGTTCAGTTTAAAAGGTTAGTTCCTGTTTTGATATGCATTCATTGAGTAATAATGATTAAAAGTAAATGGCCCCAGGAGGATATCTACTCGTAATCTGCATTACATCTTGCTGTGATTCCATGTATGTGGAAATGGTCTCTCAGATTATTACCCTTGTGACTCATCATCTTTATCATCGATTTAATGAGACATCCATAATCAAATAAATGTAGGAAGTGGATTGAATGAAGAAACTACTCTGAATGTCCCAACAACAAGTGTACAGATTTACAGGAACAAACCAACAACTCATCTGTATTTCTATTGTCAAAACACAAAAAACAGGAAATTCTCACCCTCCCACAAAGCACACATTTCACTGCTTCAGCATGATTCAAGCCACCTGATTGATGAAATAATCAGTGGCCGTGGTTGAGAGGGGTGATGTCACTGGACACATAATGCAGCCTCGGCATTTACAGTACATTAATGGACACGCTGAAAGCCCGAGATGGAGCCAAAGTTTCCTCGGCTGGACTACCTTAGCCCAGAATTCTGACTGAAGGACTTAAACAGACAAAAACACCACTTTGTACATCATCTCTTGAAATACACTTTCACTGGCAAGCCTTGTGTTATTTACCATTCCCTGAGGGACAAAACAAACATTTGTAGTGCATTTCTAGTGCAAAAGCAAATACTAGAAAAAGATCCCCCTGCACTGTGCTCTGCATGTGCATGTAAATACACACTTATCATGGCAGAAGGTCTGTTGACTGAGGGAACTTTTTCTACCACCAAAGCAGATTTAGTTTGAGGAAAAGATATAATTATTGTTTTTATCCAAAGGTGCAATTTAACATGATACTCCAGTATCAGCATTTTTATTAAACGTGTCAGATGTCAGGGTGCAAAAAGGGAAAACTGTGGTTTTTCACACGTCGTTGAAGGTGTGAAACCTGATGTCTTTCAGATTACTGAGAAAAGAAACTGCATGGACAGACCACCCGTGAATGCAACAGATACTATTCATGTGCTTGAAGCTGCTGCAAACCCTCAATAAACATCAGAATCTCATCACGTGCTCTTCTCTGCATCCTAAAATACTTTCATTGAGCTGTTCGCTTGACTTGGAGATGCTCATCTACTGCCTGTATGCTCCAAGGACAGCTCACACTCACCACAGCAGCCACCACTGCGCAGTTTAATTTGGGAATAACGCCCGGTGTCAGGTACAGACCAGCCGCATCCGTGTGACCTTACAGTGTAACAGAGCTCAGCGGGAGATCTGACCTCTGCTGTAACGCCATCTGTTTCAGAGCAGCCTGTGCATTATGGCAAATTAATTTCGCTATGTCAGACACACAGGTGGACGTGCTGCTGAATAACTTCATGCAAAACACAAATATTTCTTGAAAATAGACACACATTTAAAATAAACATAAATGAAAGTTGTTTCATTGTAATATCAATGTTATACATTTTATAGATGCAGCACTAAACTAATTTACTATGTGAATCTGTCAATGAAGTTTGACACTTTGGTACAATCACTCACAAAAAGTACATATCTCTTTACAGCACCCTACTAAATATTTCATCAATTTTCTTGGTAAAACTGGATCATATTTTGAGAGGAGAATGTTTTCTGGTTTCCCCTCTGATGTCCTCCAGCTGCTCCACATCAACTCTCTGTGATTTACAGAGTTTCCTGATAGACAGTAAAGTAAAATGCTGTGAACTATAGCTGCTGTTAGCTAATGTTAGCTCAGTTTGTCAGCTGGGCTGCCTGAACTGTGAGCTCAAAGCACTAGAGGAGTGTAAGTGTTTGTACCACTAGCATTTTTGACCACCAGGAGCAGGAAGAGGAGGTTTTCAGTAGGGGAATGCTGACAGGGAGTGGAGCTAGTGTTGTAAGTGGGCAATGCAACCGGGCTCGGCAGCCTCTATAGACATAATTACAGAGGTGAAGAGGACGTTGATGAAGAAAGACAAGAGTTAATCTGGGACTGACTTTTAGGAACTGGCGAGAGCTTTGTGAAATAAAAGGCTTCTTGCTGTTGGACTAGTAAGTAATATAAGCTGACTGCTATGTATTGTGTTGTTGCACTTTGGCTGTGTTAGCAAAGACTCACTAGTTTTTGATCATAAGTAATATAATCATAACAAATGCACGTGTACAACTGTCTATATTTACCGCAGTGGGATTGCACTCTGCAAACTTTAGGGGCGCAAAACCGCTAAATTCCTACGAAATGTTGCCACCTCTGCCTTGCCAGACTCCTTTTGAAAAAGTGCTTTAGTTAAAGTTGATAGCAGCTCTCTATTATCAGACCAGAATCCCCACAAGGATGCCTTAGACACAATACATGCTTTGTGTAATTCCATGGCAACTCCAAAAGCTGCTCTCCACCTTGCTAACCTACTTTACCCCCATTATTAACCATTCCCACGAGTTTGTCTCTGAATTTGGGGATAAAAGCCTTGAATGTAAAAACATGAAGAAAGAAAGAAAGAAAGAAATGCGTTTTAACAAAGTGTCCAACACCTGTTGTTTCGCTTAACATCCCTAAACAATTTCAAGGGTTTCGCCAAAAACAATACATGGAAGCAACATGTTGCAACGCGCAGGATGTGGTCCAGGATGTGGGTTTTATACGAACTGACTACCGAGCAGCACCAACTACGTGAGATGGCACAGCAACGTCTCCAACGTCCACAGCGGCTGCTCGTGCTCATGTGCAGGGTGGAAACGCTGCGTCCACTCCCAACGCAGCAGCACCACCAAAATCCCTGATGTACGCACCACATTTTCACGGTGACAAACACAGCCTTTAAAGCTGTCGAGAAACAACCACACGGCTGTATTTTCGGTGCTCAGTTTCTCCTCACGTCCTTCATCACCGAGGAAAAGTTTATATACGTCGAGGCTTCAGTGCGCGCTGCACTGAACCAGGCGGTGACAGACACGCTGGCAAAAACTGTTCCTGTGTTAAAAAAAAAAAAACACGCTGAAGGGGAGCTTACCTTTGAACTGCAGCGAGTTGCCGGTCCGTATTTTCACAGTTCCGCTTATGGACTCTCCCGGTCCGTAAACCACCTTATTGTTGGTAAAAGTAATATCAAATTCTTGAAGCTTTCCCATGGCTCCGCTCCTCTCCGCTCCGCTAATCCGCCGCTCTGCGTCTCTACAAAGCACTGAGGAGGCGATGCTGCGCTCTCACCTGCTGCCGCGAGCCCCTGCTTAGAAACCAGTGACGTCACTTTGACCACCCATTGAAAGTAACGGGGAGGGATGTTAACTGATGTACCCTGTGGTTTATGGACTCTCTTTTATAAGGCTGTTGCAGGATCGTTTGTGGTCAAATTCTCTGTCATTCTCAGACATTTTATGGCAGATTTCAAACTGTACAGCATCATAAATATAACAAACACAACACAAATCCTCCATAAATATGATTTGATGCACTTCATAGAAGGACTTTATGCTAATAGTGTTTTCTTTTTGCATGACTGTTGCTGGACTGCTGATTAAGAATAAGTGTTTACTGTTTAGAAAGTGTATTTCAAATATATAAAATATATTTAAACACACACACACACACACACACACACATATATACATATACCAAAAGGTAAAAAGAATGCCATTTAATATTTAATCTTCACCCTGTTACTTGAAAGTCAGGCAATACTCGAATTGTAACGTACTGACCCATAGCATACTGCAAGTGAAGACTTATGTATGATTTTACAGTACTTCCTTAAATAATAAAGCAGGATGTTACTTCACACTTTCTCAGAAATAAAAGCGTATTCCCCACCCATCATTATCATTATTATAGATGCTTATGTTATCATTGGCTGCTTCTGGGACCTTACAACCCCCTTATTCTCTCACTCATTGTACAATGTGAGCAGCTTTTCTCTGATAGAATATTAGTTGTGCCCATTTGTTGTGTAGTAGTGTCATTAAAGGCAAAATAATTCAGGGATATGCAACATGTAAGCCCAAAACTGAAATAAAATGTGTCTTAAAACTAGTCTTTCACATAGAGGGGACCCTGAGTGAAAGACTAGTTTAAGATAAGATAAGCATACTACCAGTTGACATACAGACATGCATACTTTCTTGCCCCTGGGGAAGTTGCATTCTCTGCCCGGTTGGTAATCCAGCAGTGTTTACAGTGCGACAATAATATTTATTTTGCACTGTTGCATTATGGGACAAACGTGTCTGTAAATATCACACTCAGACACTCAGGCATTTTAATGCAACACACTAAATACTGAAAACAAAATAGGGTTTGCTTACAATTCTTCCCACTGCTCATACACTTCTCATCTCTGCATATACTTCCTGTATTTGAAAGTACTTCCTGTCTGTGACTGTACTTCCTGCCTGAAAGTGCAGCATCAACAGCTGGAGCAGGTGTGACAGTTATAATGTGGTGTATAAAAGGCACATGTTAAAAGTCACAGTTATCATCATGAAGCTTTAACATGTTGGGTTTACCAGAAGACAAAAAATGACACCAAACACACAGAGACAGACATTATAATAATTCTCTCTCTTTCTCTCTATTTTTCTTTGTCACCATCTCACCAGGCTGCTAATATTCCTGGTAAATGTTCTGACACAGATGTTTCCATGACGACAGACAAACACCATGGTTGCCAAGTTACTGCCTGTATCCATGGAAATCTGGTATGCGGTGGCATCTGATCTGGTCTAAAGAATCCTTCTTTTTTGTTTACTCATGTTGCAAAAACCTCCCCTCAAACAGTTTGAATAATGAGTCATTTTGACAGTGTGGGATTGAAAGTGAGAGGATCGTATGTCAGGAAGTAGCAGGATAAAATGTTGACGCCATATGTCAAATACACTGAGCAGCAGGCTGAGGTGAATCCATGCCAGCACTGACAGTATAATGACTAGACAACCTTATTCATGTCTTTTCTGCCTGCCAACATCTTATTGTTGTTTTGGTGGTTTATCGGCGCACCTCATCCCTTCTTAAAGTGCTACACAGATGGTTCTGCTTTGTTCTGACACTCTCACCTTTTTGTCAGGTGGTTCTGACTGGTGAATTGTTTAAATGTACAGTCATGATGAAACACAGTGAGATGAGAGCTATAGCAGTGGCTCCACCTGGTGGACATTTGCCAGAAACCATTTACATCTGTGGGGGTAGAACTGATCCCAGTTCATCGTTCATAAAATCTGCATGTCTTTGTACAGTTGGAGGAAGCCGGAGTACCCGGAGAGAACCCACGCAGAACATGCAAACTCCACACAGAATGGCCCAAGGCCGGCTGGGGGGTTTGAAACAGGAACCTTCTTGCTGTGAGGTGAGGTTTCATAAATTCATAAGAGTTCACTGATAAGTGACTTAAAAACATATAATAATATGATTTGGCACAATTCTGTACTGACACTAATTCATATTTTTCTAATGCATGAATCTGCAGTGTCAGCTACAAACAAAAATTGTCTTGCTATCACATTGTTTCTGTCACCATACAGTCTGCAAGATTTCTTTTGCCACTTGGAGGTAGCAGAAACAAACTGTAGACACAGCACTGACAGGAGCTTTTAAGCTAATATAGCAAACCTTTTAGCAAACAGCTGTTTTAAACATCCAGCAAACACAATAAGGGCTGTGTTGATGATGTTTTAGCAACTACAAATGACACTATTTACCAAAACATTAAACTGTCTAGATCAACTTTCGCCTGAAAAAGCAACTACTCAACAGCAACATGCTCTTGGGTAAATGTCATTTTTGAAAGTTGAAACACTCAAATATGTTCAGGACTCAATGTTCATTCATTTTCCACCCACTTATAGTTATTAGGATTGAGAGGGGCTGGAGTCAGTCCGAGCTCACATTGGGGAAGGCAAGGACCCTGGACAGGTTGCCAGTGTCACAGGGCTTACATATAAATAAAGACAACCATTCACATATATGGGCAATTTAGAGTCACCAATGAACATGCATATGTTTGGACTGTGGAAGTAAGCCAGATTCACTAGGAGAGAACCCACACAAGCATGGGGAGAACATTCACCGAGAAATGCCCAGCCAACAATGCCAGCAACTTGCTGTGAAGTGACAGTGCTAACCACTGCATTATATAACAGTGCTGATATTGTATTATTTTATAATTGCCCATATCTAGTTTTAACCAGTTGTGTTTTTAATTTTGACTTTTTAAAAATGCTTAATTCTGATATTTTGCAAACAAACAAATGAGCAAGACAAGTACAGCACCATTGTGTCTTTATTTCACTTGACCCAACACATGGCACAAGTTTTAAGAAACAACGATTCATGTTTTAATGCTACATCAAATGCGCATAGGCTCAGAATAAAAGAAAAAAAGTCTGTGTACAGCTCTGACCAAGCTGCTGTGAACATGGCTATGTAGGCTATAACTTCAATTGATCAATAATATAAATAACAATAAACATTAAATACACATTTCTTCAACTTGCATGGACACATTTTTCAAGAAGTCAGCTCAGAAGAAGAGGTATTGTATATTTCTATTTACTTTTTCATAGATACAGCAGAGAAAGGCAGGGGAGAGAGAGTGGATGACACACAGCAAAGGACCGAGGGCCAGACTGCAGTAAAGACTCAGTCTCCATGTATTGCACACAATCTATATGGTGGTCTTCTGGGACACACAGACACAGCACATTTCTCCTACTGGTTCTCCTCTTCATCTTCTAAATCAAGCAGGCAGGTGCTTGCGATGGCCTTTGTCACAGAGTATGGGTCGCAGTTTGCTGCAGGACGGCGATCCTCGAAGTAGCCTTTCTTCTCTTGGCCCACCTGGCGAGGGATGCGAATGCTGGCGCCTCGGTTGGCCACTCCGGCAGAGAAGTCGTTGATGCTTGAGGTTTCATGGTGACCTGTGAGACGTCTCATGTTGTCCTGACCTCCATGAGGATCATACACACGGATGTGCTTATCGTGTCTTTTGCTCAGCCTCTCGATGGCCTCCTCAATGAATCTGTCATCAGAGGAAAAACATAGACAGTTGAAGTATGGATGGTTGCTGCAGTGACTGCCTGAATGAATGTTGTCTGCTTAAAAGCTAAAGTGGTAAAAGTTTCATAAATTCATAAGAGTTTATTAATAAGCGGCTGAATAATTATAATGATATGACTTTGCACAATTATATACTGACACTAATTTCATATTTTTCTAATGCATAAACCTGCAGTGCCAGCTACAAACAAAAATTGTCTTGCGACCACATTTTTTCTCACTATACTAATCTGCATGATTTCTTTTGCCACTTAGAGGCAGCAGAAACAAGCTGTAAACACACCACTGACATGAGCTTTTAAGCTGATATAGCAAACCTTTTAGCAAACAGCTGTTTTAAACAGGATTGACAGGGGCTGGAGTCAATCCCAGCTCACAGTGGCTGAGACATACTACATGTATACCCTGAACAGGTTGCCAGTGTCACAGGGCTGACATATAGAGAAAGACAACCATTCACACCGATGGGCTATTTTAAGTCACCAGTGAACCTGCATAGGCTATGTTTGGATTGTGGGAGGAAGCTAGAGTACCCAGAGAGAACCCGTGCAGACATGGCAGAACATGCAAATTCCACACAGAAAGGCCGCATCCACAAACCCAGAGCCCAGAACCTTCTTTCTGTAAGGCAACAGTGCTAACCAGTGCAGCATGCCTAGGTGGCAATGTATAAAACAAGTTTTAGCATGTCTATCATTGTTATTTAATTGGCTTGGATTATCCAATACTAAATTATTATTATGTGTTACCATTTAAAATTATAAATTACAGTTGTTACAAGTTTCAAATCAAATACTCACAGCAGTCCTCCTTCTTCCCTCATCTTATTGGTGCTGATATTCGTGTGGCAACCAGCACCGTTCCAGTTGCCTGTAACTGGTTTGGGGTCCATTGTTGCAACAACACCAAAATCTTCACATACACGATGCAGCAGGAAACGTGCGACCCACAGATGGTCGCCCATCTCAATGCCCTCACAGGGACCTACCTGGAACTCCCACTGAAGAAGAGATAGGTAACGAAAAGAGGACAAATAAGGGCAGTGTAGGTGGGAAGCGTAAAAACTAAAAATGGACAAAGATCAATTTCAACACATAGTTGTGCCAAAGCGAAAACATTTACTATTCACTGTGCATTGTAATGACGGCGACACTTACCTGAGATGGCATAACTTCGGCATTGGTGCCATAGATTTTGATCCCTGCATAGAGACAGGCCTTGTAGTGGCACTCTACGATGTCCCGTCCAAAGGCATTTTGTGCCCCCACCCCACAGTAGTAAGGTCCTTAAAGTGGATGACATGATGGGAACTTGTTAAGACAAAATAAATACAAACCTGGGCAAAAATAAAAAATATATTTTATCTGTGATTAATTGACAATCATATATATATATATATATATATATATATATATATATAATCATATATATATATATATATATATATATATATATATATATATATATATATATATATATATATATATATATATATATATATATATATATATATATTATAAAGGGTTTATGTAGTTGCCTTAGTGCTTGTTAAATGTTCAGTGTGTAAGATGTAGAGGGCTTTATTTACTGTTTTTCTCTTTACAGAATCTGGCAGAAATAGTATATAATATGAATACTAAAATTTCCATTAATGTTTAATTGTTTAGTTGAGTTAAACCACCATGTTTCTACAGTAGCCCAAAATGGACAAACTAAACACTGGCCTCTAATAGGGCCATTCGCTTTTTCTTTTTTCTTTTTTTTTCTTTTTTCTTTTTTTTTTTTTTTTGTGTACATTTTGCAGCCACTATAGTTTTTCCTTTTACGCTAGGAAGAGAGGGGATTGCAATTACACCTCTAAATGCCCCCAAATATTACACACTGGTCCTAAATACTTTTAGTACAAAGTAAATACTTTGAATAACTGTTTATATCAAACAGCAGTACCTTTTCAGTAATTCTTTCGCATATATGAAGTTAACAAAAATAAAAGATTCATTTACCTTGGGGTGCCGGGTATCCATTTGGTGGCCAATTAAAAGGATGTCCATCCACTCCTAAGAGTGTGTACTCCTGCTCCATACCAAACCACATGGAGTGCTCTTTAACCTCTTCCATTACTTTGTTGCAGCTCGCTCGATTGTTAGTTTCTAGAAAATGAAGAAAAAAACAGGTTTATCTTGTTTATCCTGATCTTATTATGACAATTTTTGGGGATAGAAATGTGACAAATGTACCTGCAGGTAAGCGGTTGTATTTGAGGACCTCACAGAGGACCAGTTTGTTTGGGTCAAGGGTGAATGGGTCTCTGAACATGCAGACGGGAATGAGGTACATGTCACTGTTGGAGCCTTCAGCCTGGTATGTACTTGAGCCATCAAAGTTCCACTCAGGAATGTCTGACAAGACAAATTTACCAAAAGAGATTATTTGTGACAGTATGTGAAGCATGAACCCTGTCGTGCTAGCTATTTTAGCTCTTTGTCAGAAACAAACAAATATAGAAGGACAGATGGAAGAAATGATAACATACAAGTTCTCTTTCTGAACTCTAAATCTGTAACTCAGACAATATGAATACTCCATTGTAGTGCACTGAAAAGTAACAAATATTTGTTCTTCAGCTAAGCCTGCACCAGGATGGTCTCACACCTATGTTGTGTACAATGTGCCATCATTGGGTTTCTCCCTGATAACAGAGCTCTTCAGTTACAGGACTTAAATGTCTTGACAGCTTATTCTCATATTGATATACTGTAATCTATTCATATGAGCGGTATATAAATAAAGGCTGAAAACTGACTCAATATACTGTAGTCAACTAAAATATTCAGCTTTAATACAACTCCTACACACACTTTAAAGTATTAAACCATAAAAAGGAGCTCATTTACCTTCTATGGTTTTTGGCTCACTGTCCAGAGTTCGAGTCTTGTTGCGAAGTCCCTCTCCGGTGCCGTCGATCCAGATGTAGGTTACCTGGCACTTCTCTCCCTGAGGCAGGCTCATGTAGTGCTGGCGCACAGACTTGTTGAGGATGGAGCTCACTGACACTGATGCCATGGTCACCTTTAATCAGAGAGGCAAAGGTGATGTTTGTATGACATTATGTCAGCTCCAGTGTTTATGTCCTGGGTAACTAAGCCAACTTTCTACTTTTCTAACTTACTTTACTTCTTTCTTTTTCTGTCTTTCTTTCTTTGCTTTCTTTCCCTCCTCTCCTAACCTGTGTGGAAATACCAAAACTGGAGATACATGTTTTTGATAAGGAAGTGAAACTAAACTACACTCTTGACAACAGCTTCTTCAGATTTATACTATGTCTCGCTACTGTTTTGTCACTTTAAAGTAACTCAACTGGGTTTCTGTTCAGTTTGGATAGAAACCTGCATGATATGAAATACATTTACATGGATAGACAGTGACTTCTGCTCTCTGAATCTCTGACTATTTTCATCTTTTTGGTTACTTTTTCTTTCACTACCTTCTTTTTGACAACATGCAGATATCATTACACCTGTGCGCTCAGCCATTGAAATAAAAGCAATGAGCAGGTCAATATTATACTACTACTATACTATTCACTTAAAACAAATACTTATGTGTAAAAAAAAAGTATTTGTTAACAGAACCAGTAGAGGATTAAAACATTTCTTCTTTAATCTTTATCATATCATAATCTGTTTTTTTAAATTTACTTTATTCACAGACAAAATACAATTTTTTTTTGTCATTCGACCTTTACTTTTACTTCACTCAACAACTTTGTCACTAACTTTACATTTACACTGATATTTATGTATATCTGTTAGTATTATTATATTCTATCGAGGCAGCTTGAGTCAGGTGTATCACAGTTTAAGAATGACCAAAGTTGTCTAAGAATTGCATCAGACCCTGCATCACTTAACATGTGAAAAACACACAAAATAAACATTTGCTACAAACATAACTTAAATTATGAGAAAAGTATTTATCAGAATGCACAGTGTTGTTCAACAAAACAAATATAATACACAATAATAGACAGAAGAATACTCACGGTGTAGTGGTGACTTCAGGTGTAGTCTCGCGCCAATAAGACAGCTCAGTGTGTGACGTGCCTAAACCTGTTTGTTGTATTTAACTGGAATGTCAATCACCACGCTGATGACGGAGGGTCACATGTTCTGTGCGTAATTTGACATTTCAATGGGTAGGTATGCATTTAAGTGTGTTTGATTTATGTTTCCATTACGCAGAGAGTACATGGAGTTACATATATGTTTTTATGGGGAAAAAGTCAGATCCTTAACGCCTTTGACTTAAAGCAAAACCAAATCTGTGACAATCTTTATACATTACTGATTCTTTTCTGCTAACAAAACTATTCAAGCCTTAAACACATACATTCTGTATATTTTGTGTATATTTCAGTTCATCAGAAATCAGCTCATCCTGTGCTCTATATGTTAGAACAGACAAACAAAAACAATACATCAGTTGAATCATTGCGCAGGCATGCTGAGATGGACGAAAACTCCCATGAGAAATAGTAATGACCACCCACCTGTGGCAGCAATACCTTCTGCTGATAGTGTCTGACTGCTGTTTGCTGAGCTGAGAGTCTTGCAGCTCAGTGAACACAATTAGGGACTAGTAGCAGCTCATATGCTCAGTTTCTGTCAGGTTAGCTGTCCTGAGATCAGGCAGGGGGCCAGAAATTCGACAACTCCTACAGAAACAGTACAGGTCACATGGGACACTGCTGGTGTGTTTAAGTGTGTGATGTGTGTACAGAGCTGAGCAAAGACATAGACACGCAAAGCTGCTTAAAGAATGAATGTCAACTTTTCAAGGACAAACAAAAATGTCCTTGCTGTGACTGGACAGAGTGCATTCCAAAGGGTTTCCAGGAGGTTTGATAGACCCAGGTGGTTAATGATTTATCTAAGTCTAATTATTTTTTCTTTTATATTACCTACATTTATTTTCTTAAATTATTCAGAGCAATGGTATCAATGTTATATCTTCTGTACAGATTCATCTGAGATTGTTGATCATCTGTTTTTTTTTTCTCTATCACAACTAGAAGGTAAAGTTTTCATCCATCCATCCATCCATCCATCCACTGGTTTATTTCTCTACTGGATGGATTTGTACCAAATTTTGTACACTGATGGTTCCCACACGATGTATCCTCAATACTTTGGTGATCACCTGACTTTCCCTCGAGCACCACCACCATGAGTTTGAATTCGTAGTTTTCAGTGGATCGTCTCAACATTTATTGGACAGATTGCCAATAAATGTGGTACATGTTCCCTGAAGGACTTGTGAGAGATGACTACTATGATGGTGAACACGGAAAACATTAGATCTGCTAAACATGAGCATGTTAGTATCCTTAAAGCACCACTTTTTTGTAATTGTACTTGTGTAATTCCAGGTGTGATCCAGAAAGGCCACTAACAGTTAAGTTAATCATATGATGAGTCACCTGAGATTCACCTGTTCCAATTTGACTACAAATTATAGGACTTGTGTGAATCCATTTTAAGTACGTTATGTACGTTTCTTTGACTAAAGTTTACAATAAAATTTGATTTCATGCAATGTTGCATTTGAACTCCACTCAAGGCTGTTGCTGTTTTAAAGAGTTTTGTGTGTGTGTTCTTGTAGCTGAGCTTTATAACAGCAGCAGGTGAAGTTCAGTCAAGGAGAGGTTAGGTGAAGATGTTTGTTATGTGGGTGTGTGTTGTACCAATGAGCAAGTTCTTTTATTGCTGTTGTTGTTCTTGTTGTGAAGGGTGAAGAGGCAGACAGGTAGTGATATTAGAGACTGAGGGTGCCAGTTCTAACCTGATCATAACCAGTAATCAATCATTTGCTAAACATGAATGAGGAAGATAATTAAAACTGGTGAAACGTTTGATCAGCTGACAAGGTATCATATTAAAATTCTGATCATTTTCTGGTTTACTGTCTCTGAATAAGCTAGATGTGCTGTCAACACCCTCTGTTCCCTCCCAGTAATAACGCTGATTGCAGCTTGTGCTAACGTATGCATATTCCTTTGATCAACACTCCTTTCAACTACAACAACAGTAAAAAACAAAACACAACATGATGTGCAACATTCCAGTTATAATTAGGAGTACCAACCTACTGTGGAAACAACAATTAAGTTCAAAACAATTGTTTGCTTTGTACTGCACTGAGTCATTATGAGTACTAAGGTGATCCTAATCATAAAAAATCAAAGACATTCCTTTGTATGAGCAATATCAGCGGTTGAATAAAAGGGAATGGAATTTTGATGTGCTGTCCAAAGCATTGACAAATGACATTTCGCCTGAATGTCCACGGTAAGAAAGTATATACAAATCTTTCCCACATACAGTATTGGTTAATTCATGTGCACAAGATAAGTGTACAGACCAGCCTTTCTCACCAAGTATTATGTGAGACACGTTTAGCGCACCCACATATTCATACACTCGGATGTAGGGGATCGTGTTACTGAATGAGATGTGTGCGTCTCCTCAAACAGCCACTTAAGGCTGGCTACAAAGTGAGTCAATCTCCTTAAGCTCCCATGTTAAAATGCCCAACTTCACAGCAGAAATAAACATGTTTACAACCTGGTACAAAAAACGATTTCGGCCCCCGTTCATGATATCTGTACTGAGTCTGAATTTCTATAAATTTCACCTGTTCAAATTATATTGAGGCATAAAGTTATGTACAATTATGATTGACTGGTGGGTGCAGTTACAGGTGGCTTGTTTGAGCACCCAGGCGACATTCAGCCCTGATAATACAAGTCTTTGCCCAGTGTTAGATTAGCTGTGAGGCAGCAGAGGCAGGACTGCCAAGAGGGCAGCCACCAGCCCTACCACACAGAGATTCACAATGGCCCTTCAGAAACCTGTGGGTGACGTCATGGATAAGGCCATACGTTTTGTACTGTCCATGGTTGAAAGCCTTTCTATGCACTCCACCTATCCTTTATTATGGCAAATAAATCAATGCCAAGTTAAGGTTGGTATCATAGTTTGCTGCTTAGTTGTCAGTGTACACAAATTAATCAAACAGTGGGAATGAATTGTATCTCGTGTTCAAGCAAAATAGCAAAATAGAATTTTGAATGCTCACTGTTGAATGTTAAGACTTGTTTTTTGAGAACCATTGTCCCAGATACTATGTTGATCGACAGACCTCTCTGTTGATATATAATGACTATAAGATTCACATTGGAGTGTTTGAAAGGACAGAATAGCCATATTCATTAAACTCCATTCAAAATTCTGCTGTCGGTTGGCACATTTTTTTACCCATGCTAACAAAGTGGTCAGCCCAGCACTTTGGTTCAGACTGAAATATTTCAACAACTATTGGATGTATTACTATTATATTTTGTACATTCATGGTCCCCAGATGATTAATCTTGATGACTTTGTTCCCCTGACTTTTTGCTCTGGCACCACCGCCTGGTCAAAATGGGTTTAAAGTGAAATAAGTAAAACGAAAACTTTCTTGACTTTGGATCTTACAACCAGATACCTGTATGACATCCCCGTCAGCTTCAGCTGTACTTTGTGCTTAGTGCAAATGTTTGCATGTTCACTTCCTCGTACTACCATACAACCCTGCAGAGCTGGTTGTGTGGCCGCAGACTTCTTTAAAGGACTCTCAGGTAGTATTCCAGCCAATGTCCAAAGTAAATTGCACTTGCACACCAGTCATTGACATTTACATTGTGTTCAATATAGCTGTTCTTTGTTTGGGAATAGGGGTTATTTCTCCATCACCCAGTAGCGACGTATCCATCCTATCAATGTCATTTTAGTAGGTTGCCAGAAGCAATTAAACTTAATGTTTAAAGTGCTTATGTCCATCAGCCAGGATGAGTAAGATTCTGAGTCTTTGTTGGCCTCTTTATTTTATGGTAGACTGATCTGAAACACAGAAAGCAATATGAGGCCTAACCCTTAACCTTAAATACACAGGAAACATAGTGATTACATGGTGCACCTTGAAATAATAAATATGGAGTTTGCTGACGTGGACATGGTTTTAAAAAGCTGACTAAGCAGTAAAAGAAGTGTGCTTAAAATAACATTTTGGAAAGGTGCAGCTCAAATGTGACGAGATGACAAAAGGCTTAGATCTGCTCTGATTAAGACCAGTCATGGAGATCACAAGATTGACACACTATGCCTTACATTTACAAACACAAATGCTGCATTTTTGGCCTTTTTTTTTTTAAATCTCATCCTCACAGCAGATGAGAGCCTTAGTGGAGATATTAATGGTTCATTTCTTACAGAAATAACCACAGTAATAAATGGTTCAAATGCCCCATTGTGCATTTCAAATGAAAGGTAAGGTGAACTGGATCAGGCCTGCAACAACAAGTTCACACTCAGAAGTCACTTGAATATTAAGTCCAGGTTATTGTTAATCCATGTCTGCCTTCTCTCTTCATTAGGCTTTTCTCACGATACGCCCACTCTTTCTCAGGTCCCTCCCTCCTCTGTCGGTCCTGACAGACTGGCTGCTAGCTCTCCAGGCTCCCTGACACACCCGGACACTGAGGAGGAAGTACAGGTGATTGCCGTAAGAACACTGAGAAACAACAACCTGAGTAACTTTACAAGAAAATGACATAACTTCTTATCAAAAAGTCATTCAACAAACATCTGGAAGAGCATTCCAGTAGTGTGTTGTTGGCTCACTTTAACAGCACCATCCGATTCAGTTATATCCTTCTGGCAACAGTTTGTGTTCCTCTTTGACCTGTTGCAGAGTACAAAGCCAGATTCTTAAGAAATGTTTTTTTTCCAGGTAATGTGGATGAACTGACCTCACCCTTCCTCATCATTGAGAAGAACTGAATCACAGAATTTGAGTAAGATCTTATCAGCAAATGTCAGTGTCTGACCTCACTAATGCAAGAGTCTTTTAATGTTAAGGGAACACTGAAGGACCACATTTACCAAATATCAGTGTGTTTTTACATATAGATAAAGTTTCAGACTATAAAGCCTCAACACCTTTAGAGCGCAGCAAATTGTGATTATCCATAAGTGTTAAAAAAAAGTACTGCCATGTGCTTCGAACTCATGGATTACTTACAGTTGAAAGCAACAGGAAGAAATATTAGTAAGTGAATCGTGAGTTTTGAATATATGTGTTCATGCTCAAATGTTTATTTTATTTAAATAAAGTTCTATATATTTGAACATTTGTTTTGGTGAAAGTACATGGCTTTTTTTTTAAATTATTTTTTATTATTTGTTCAGATTTTTTTTTTTTTTTTTTTTTGGATTGATATCTGAGAAAAGAGTGACATCAACGCTAACAGCATCAATTTAAGGGTTATTAATTAACATCAATGTCTCAGTTGTTCAGATAATTTAATTCAGAACAGCAGTGAATCCATATTTACCTAAACATGTTGGTAAATCCAGATGTCAAACCAGATCTAACACACACATACGCGCGCACACACACACACACACACACACACCTACACACACACGCACACACACACACACACACCTTGAGCGCAGCAGAGGTCCAGCAGCTCGTTTGCGGGGCTTGGCACTCTGTCTCCGGTACTGCATCCAGCCGCACACCAGCTCGTGCGCGATCATCACGTACAGCAGGAAGATGAGCACGGCGGGATCCATTCAGCCGCACGCGCCGCTGGATGAGAACCGGGTGGTGCAGATAAAATCGGTCCAGATAAGAGTGAACAGCCGCCAGACGGAGCAGGCTGGCGGTCTCCTGCAGGGTGAGGGATGATGAATGATGATGATGAGGAGCAGAGGGTCCTCGGTGCCCAAGTTGCCTCGTGTTCACTCCAACTTTAGGCACTCAGGTCGCGAGACACCAACTGCTGCTGCTGCGGTGGTCGCCCGCACTCCACCCATGACAACACTCCATCCTCCTAAATCATCAGTTCATCTGAGTGAAAACGGTGATTTTTTCTTCTCCTCTGTCTCACTGACAACAGCTGAGAATCACGGTGACAACAGCAGAAAGGGGACATCGGAGGATGTTGCCGTAGAGACGCGACCGTTGCTAAGGACATGATGTCGTCATCCCCTCTTCCTAAAGATGAACGAGGCATTTGACCATATCAGAGACGTGCAGAGAGCGACCAGTCAGGAGTACGCATGACTGCTTTAGGCTACCATTCATCATCTAACCATTGATTATTTGCATTGATTGCATTTCCATTGATTATATCAGTTTTACCAATCTACTCTGTTGTATCAAATGTAAATAAAGTTGTCTACTGTATCTACTGTATGCTCTCATCTGCTGAAGCCCAAGTCTGATCATCAAGTATAAAAATACAATTATTAAACAGAAAAGCAAGAAAATATTAATATATGAGGGCATAATCAGAAAATAGTTTATATTTTTAATTGATCAGTAAAGGTCAGTTAATTGACACTGATGAAGAAAATTTCTGCACTCAGTTTGACACATTTAAAATTTCACTTTAAAACACCCATAACAAACAAACAAACAAAAGTAATGATAAGGATTTTAAAAATTTTAAAGACAAATATTTATGAGTGAAAAAGCACACTAATACCGGTGTTTCAATGCTCAACTTTAATTTTATTGATCATCAGAGGTCAATTATATTTTGTTTCACAGCACAATGAAGTTAAACCTCTAACACATCCAACACACTCGTCCAACAGTCTTTTTACAACCAGTTGCATTATGTTACCTTCCTTTAGAACTTACATACTTTATGTATGTCTGTTTTCTTCTTTCCTTTCTCTTAAAGGTCCATTGTGTAGAATTTAGTGGCATCTTGCTGTGCAACCCCCTCATGTCACCCTCTGCTCCCAAGAATTAAGGACAGTGGCTGTGAATACACTTGAACATATGTCAGTGCAGCGTTTACAGGTGTACTATTTCAATTTTAAATAAATCTTCACGTGATCTGCACGTGAAAAATGTGAAATGCAACTCTAGATATAAAAAGGCTCATTCTAAGGTAACCAAACATAATGTTTATGCCATTTCATGTAAATAGAGCCATTTAATCTAATACACAGGACCTTTAGGGGGGCACCCCACAACTTTCAGAGACAGATCAGAGATGTGATCCTTTATGTGAGTCAAGGTTATTCACATAATGCAGCTCCATAGCGTCTTTCATTAGACCCTCCTCCCTGGTAAACTGTGCCCCAGGTTCAGGCTTCCTGTTGTAAACGTGTAGTCTCGACACACACGTCTCAAGCTAAGCTGAGATAACCAGTTACTGAGCGAGTTGACGAAGCTCATCCAGACCACAGAAGTTATTATACAACAGAGTGCTACTTGTGACTAGTAAATTGACTTAATATCTGAGGGGTGCACCTTTAAGTCATAAAAAAGAAACCCAACCTGCTGAGTTCTCCTTAAACTAAACAAACATGATTCAGTGTGGCTGTCATGCCCGGTCTCAATTAAAGAAAGCTAAACTAATTTCCATCCATGACATGTTCTTCTTCTGACTTCCATCTGTCCGTCCACAAGCAGAGAGCTCTGATCCTCGAGGGCTCCACCAGATCTGAGGCAGCTGCACCGATTAGGACTTGATCAGCGTTTTGAGTATGTGTGTATATAGGTAAGTTTGTGTGTATTTGTGTGTTATGTAAGGGTGAAACAAGCAGTTCTTCTGCTGTGGTATCCCCTTAATTTTATAAAGCCACCTGAACGTGGCAGGACTACTGCCCCTCCTGCCTCACGCTACCATTTCTCTGAAGTTATCATCAATCTGCAGAAACACAAGAAGAAGTGTCGATCAAAATCTGTCCACAAGATGGCCCAGTCAAGGTGATAACTAAAACCAATACTGTGTAACTTTTTCTATCATAAAATAACAGACTTGAAATTATTTTGATGCTACACTGACTTGTATTCAGGTGTGAATGGTGGCTATCATATCATTTCCACTCTGCACCCTGTACATCTGTTTCTGCACTATGTAACTCTGAGCTCCGAGTATGATCACTCGTGAGAAGTACGTAACGCTTTATGGCACTAAGTCACACACCACCAACTATGTCACTTATTGTGGTGAAACTGGATCATATTTTATGGAAAAAATGTTTTCTGATCTCTCTCTGACGTCATCCGGCTGCTCCTCATCAACACTCTGTGATTTACAAAGTTTCCTCATCAACAGTAAAGTTAACTACACCTGCTGCTAGCTAATGTTAGCTCAGTTTGTTAGTGGACTGTGAGCTCAGAGTAACAGGGGAGTGTTAGTGTTTGTACCACAGGCATTTTTGACCACCAGAAAGAGTAGTTTTCAGACCCGGAGCATGGGCAAATGCTGACAGGGAGCGAAACCTGTGGCCTTTATCTCATGGGCTAAAGGAATGAACAATAATAATAATAATTTGCATTTTATTATGTGAATATAAAGACACCAATGGGCACCATGTTGCTTAATATCTGCTTAGATGTGTAAATAATGTTGGCTATCTGTTTCCTGGTCACAGGAGTATTAGTAAAATGAATGAACATGTTTTCTCCCAAACACTAGTGATAAATAATATTTAGTACTCTATACTCACAGAGACATCATTGAAGCCGGCTTCCATCGGATGGTTTTGTGCTGGTGGAACCGCCATATGGTCCTGCTGAAATAAACACATGATTTATTATCAGACACAGTACAGAAAAGATGCTGCTTCTCGTTTCTGTTAACAATATGTCATTGTCTTTTGTCATCTGCACTGTGGATTGTAGGTAGATAGGTGGTTGGTATATTTACTTTATTCCTTTAAGATGATTGATGACAACATCACTACGTCATGATCCCACAAACATGTAATAACGTGTATAAAAAACAGAATTATTCTTTAGGGCACAATTCTGACTGGATGGTTTTTTAAAGTGTTGTTAAAGGCCTGAATGTCAGAATAACTCACTGTAAGGTCGGGTCCATATGTTTCATTACTGAAACCAGTATCTGAAGAAGATGATGAAAATGGTATAGGGTTGAGTCCCGATCGGGTACGCAGGTAGTAAACCAGCAGGGCGATCAATGTGGCGATCAGCAGCAGGACCACGATGACGGCTGCTGCAATCCCTCCTGAGTTGTTTCGCTTTGATGGATCTACACAGAACATGGAAAACATTTAGTTTCCAGTTTTACCAGTGACAGTGACATCAATTACTGTAAAACCACAATGTGTCATTTTTACAATTTGTTTTTTGTACATATTAAACAAACAATAAGTCAAATGTTAATCAGTGAGCTGTAGAAGTGCTCGGAGGCTGATTTTCTGAGTCTGCCTTTTCCCCATGCTTCCAGTCTTTTGCTAAGCTAGGCTAATCTACAGATGACCGTAGCTTCATACAGTGTATAGACATAAAGTAGTATCAATCTTCTCATCTTGCTCTCAGCAAGAAGGTGAATAAGCATATTTCCCAAGATGTCCAACAATTACTTAATAATTAGAATTTTTCTGAGGAAATCGATAAAAAAAGAAAAGTATGCAGTTGGCAGCTAGTGGGATGAAAGACTTTCAGAAACCACTGGCACATCTTACCTTTCACATCTGTGACCATCTTAGCACAGTTGAGTCCAATGGTGTACTCAATGTCATCCAGAGCGACAGCACCTGATACGCCTTTGATTCCTTCAAATGCAATCTGCTTACCGCAAGGACAAGACGACAGCAAATATTGGTCAGTCTTGTCAAAGAAACTTGAATATATAAGTTGAAATGTACTCAGCTAAACAATAAAACTTTTCTTAACTTCCATCCTTGCTGTCCAAAGTAAAACATTTAGTTATATGCAGAACTTAAACCACCATTTCTTGTGCTGTGGAAAAGGCTTACACACGGAGCATAACATCATGTTACAGTTAAGTGTTAGAAGCACTATATTAGTATATACAGTGAGAGTCTGACCTGGTATTCCTCAGTAGATGTTATGTTGACGTCAAAGCGTTGCCACAGTCCTCTCAGTTCACTCACCACCAGCAGCTCATAGAGGAGACCTTTAGACAGCCTCCACACCTTCAGCTCGCTGTCAGCTGCATACATAATGTTACAAAATACATTGCACACATCCAGACTACATCTGAAAGGTTTTCACAGTGAGATTAACATGTGGATACAGCAACGAGAGCACAAAGGTTCCTTTAGGACATTGATCCTTACATGAGTCTGGCTTGTAGGCCCAGAATTTCAGACAGGTGTCTTTGGTCGGGAGCAGGTGAGGGCTCAGCAACATAGCGTTGTCTTTGACTGCTGTCCGGTTGCTGCTTGGAAAGAACAGGAAGTGACCTGGCAGAAATGACAGGGAAGTCTATTTTACACTTCATTCCATGTTTGGAACATGTTAGTGGATAAAGAAACTCACAAAATGAGTCTTATGTTTAAAAATGATCAAAATATGTTCTCTCTGCTTCCTGACTCTCAGTGTGAAGAACTTAACAATATCTAGAGTCGAAGTAGCTCAGTCCCTGTTTATCTCTTTCTGATTTACCTCTCTCTGTGCCCAGAGTTTGGTCTTCAGCTGGGATGGAATAGTGCTTCTCTGCCTCTGGACTTGTCAGCTCCCAGTCCAGTTTGTCCATTGTGACACTTTGAGTGTTGCTCCAGCTACACATCCCTTTCTCCAGAGTGCACTTTGAACCTGAGGTATTTAACAGAGCAAAAATAGACATTACAGTATAATCACAAACTTCTGTGTAACAGTAACCTGCTTTTTCTTTTCTTTTTTTTTTTCTCCTCTTGGTTTTGTCCTTAATTCTAATTTGTCTGTAACTCCAACTCATTGCAAATGTGGGGAACTTCAATGGTTCTTTGAGTTTAAACAAAGATTTGAATGAATAATAACAAAAACGAATAAAATTGTACCATGTACCTGCACACCAGTTTAAATATCTTGGGCTGATACAAACCTTGATCTTCACATGGGTGAGCTGAAAGGAAGATGTCATCAACTGCAATATGAGTGTTCTTTCCTCCGGCTCCGACCGCCTCAAACTCCAACTGCAGAGCAGAGTAAAACACCACATTATCTTGGTTTAAGCGATACACATGAAATCCTGCATGAAGCGATGTTGGGTCAAATTCTGCTGGAGAGATGGAAAGTGTGGATTTTAAAGGTATTTAAAGATGTCTCTGAAATAGAGAGGCATGTTTAAATTTACAAAACAGAAACTATACCTGCCAGTCCACATGGTTATCCAAGATGCTGCCGCTGCCATGGCGCCAGACGTCTCCCTGGTTCAGACTGTTAGAGAAGATCTTCACTCTTTCTCCCTTCAACGGCTTCACATACAATGTCAAAGAACCTGCAGAAGTGTACACAGTTATACTGTGTTTTTTGGTCATTTCTATGTGTGTGTTTCAGTGTGTGAAGGCGTCTTACCAGGATTCTCTCCTCCTATGTGATACCAGAAATGGACGCACTTAGTAATTCCTTGGTGAACAGGGGAGGTAAGGACTGCTTTTTTACCAGGGGGAAGGATGCTGGCTTCAGTGTTAGCCATCATGTAGAAGCCTAAGGAACCAAGCAGGCAGAGGAAGATCACAATTCCCTGTTCCACAGTTTTCTGCCATGTAAATTCAAGCATTACTATTATTTAATGGGATTCTCTCTCACCTAATTCAGTCTCCAGAGTGTGGTCAGTGTTTGGTCCATGCAGTGAGGTGGTGTATCTGCTATGGTGGAGCCAGTGAGCTGTCCCAGAGGTGCTGTACCCACATCGTTGGCCTTCAAAGGAACACATCCTGGGCACGGTGCACTGATTGCTCACAAACGATACATCATCAATGGCAATGCGCCCATCAAAGCCAGAGCGAACAGCTTCAAACATCAGCTGGTGATAGGTCAAAGGTCAGAAAGGGAGAGTAGGACAGGAAAGTTATCTTCTTATCTATTTGTTATTGGCCTTATTAAAGCTGCGGTGATATTTTGTTTGACCACAAGGAGATAGAAATTATCCAAAATCCCAAACCACACAATTTAACCCTTGTACCTCCCTCTTCCTGTCACTTTTTTTTTCATACGAAACATGAAGCATGAAGATCTGTGACATTACATGAATTTTAAAATGTTGCTTGATGATTTCAGGCTGATTGGAGTTATTCCGTACCTGAAAGTCTGTGAGCTGGTGAGGTACCGGGCAGTGTGCTTCGTGCCACATGTTGCCGTGAGCTCCACTACGGGTCCACAGGACTTTCTCGTAACCATATTTATCTAACAGCTTCACATTCAGAGCACCTGGGTGGGATCAGTAGGGTGAGGATGGGGCAGAAAGTGGGAGAAATCAGATTTTCTCATCATTTCCATCTTTCATCAGTTAATATTTTCATTTCAAACCACAGATGTGCCATTTTGAGACAGTTAATCATACATATATTAGAATTAAGTTGCATTTAGCAGTGTAGTTGTTGATTGCAACCACCTTGCCTCACCCTCTTCTTCCTAGTGTGAAGAAAAGACTACAGTGGCTGTAAAATGTGCAAAAAATGTCCTGTCTAGCACCAGTGATTAATTTGCCCATTCTGGGATACCGTAGAAACATGACTGTGCAACATGATGGACTTATGTGGAAGATATAAAAGTCTCATTCTAAGATAACAAAAACACAATTCTTATTTTCAGGTCATTATACACTAATGAAAACATAGTTGCACATAATATATTCCATTTACACCACATTCTGTAAATACAGATCCCTAAATATGACACACCTTTAAAAAAACAGATGTTTCGCTGTTGTAATTTCACATTCCGTTCAGTCTTATCCTCACCTGTGTTTGGCCCGTAAAGTTTGTAGAAGAAGGACAGGCAGTAACCTGTAGGACCTGCTGACTGTGTGGATGAAATTAAGCGCCCAAACACACCACGCAGAGAAGGACTCCACATGTCCACAGCAAGGCTATTGTCTAGACATCAACAGAAAAACGAGGAGGAATTTAAGTAAGTTTTAAGGCTTAAGGCATTACCGATATACTTGATGTGATTATGAGTGATGTAATTCATGAGCTTCATACTGAGTTGAGCATATTTGCTGCTAACAGACTGTCAAAGATCTTGTCCCCTCAGCGCCAGTAAATTTACCTCAGTTTATTATTCATTGATATCACTCACTTAAAAGGGCAAAAATATTTCTGACAGTTCTAAATGATTAGATTATATTAATGCTCAGTTGCTAACAGAAGAATGACAAACATTGTTTTGCAAGTCACAGGTAAGTCTCAAGTCTTGGCTTAAAAGTATCTTCCCAGCAAATAAAAATGTAAGAACATTTAAAAGCAAATGTTTAGGCGTTAATGGCTGTAAAACTCTTGCGTGATGCAACTGCAGTCTTTTGTAAATTTAAAAGTAAAGAAGAGCTTAAGTTTCTTCAGAATGGAGCTCAGTTGTCAGTGTGTTTTCATTCTCTCCTCCCTGATACAGAGTGACTACAAGTTTATTAATAGCTTGCAGCCTTAAGTCTGTGTTAGGACTAGAATAACATCTCAAATGTCACATATAAGAAATCTCACGCTGATGAACATGGAAGCGACTTGAGGTTTTAGTAGCTTTGATTGTTAAATTCTCAGAAAAATGTATGGTAAAGCACAAAACTATATGCACAATGTGACATAAAAGCTCCTTATTTTAAACAATTAGCATATAGGTGGATCATGAGCAATATATTACTCTTCATTAGATACATAAAATCATTTAAATGGATGATATCATGGCCAATAAACACCAAACAGACACTGGTAACTACCAGTGACGCTAAGAAATGTGTGTGCGTGTCTTAGATACTATACTGCAGGGATACTAAACTTGCTTGCCTCTTGCCTGGGGGTACTATTGGCCAGGGCACAGTTAATAAACAAATATTAATAATATATATCAGATAATATAATATATAGATAATCTCTTTGTCAACCTCATCTTCAACCTTTTGACCCCAAGAGGCAAGACCAGTCAGGTCAGAAACCAGCGCGACTGCTTCTGCGCACTGCACAGATCACTGACAGGCTAATATGCAACTTCCTAAGTAAGCGCTAAGTGACATTACATAACATTTACTAACGGGTATCAACAAATCCTGTGTGAATCCGTTTATTTTCACTTTGAATTTGAAAATGGTCAGAGTGTCACCCGGCTCCCTATCATGGGCCACATTTGGCCCATGGACCTTAAGTTGAGTATAACTGCTGTACTGTACAGTATATCTGTATCTACTGTTTAAAATGATCTTACTGATCCCAGTGGTGTGATCCATCCCACTGAGCACTGTCCAGTCAAAGTTGTCACTTTTGTCCTGATACCATCCACAAAGTCCAACTTCAAAGTTACATGACAGTGCTGAAAAATAAACCAAAAAAAAAAAACTCAAAGCACTGAGACATTTCAAAGTAAAATGTGAGTGTATGCATTACATGACGTCATGTGTGTATAATGTAAATAGAGTTACCTGATGGGACATGGAAATTATGACAGCTGACAAAGTGAACGTTTTTTACTTTAATCTTGTTGGAGGCAGAAAGTTTCACAGCACGAGCCTCAAACGCCAGCTAGTAAAGATAAAACAAGGAAATCAAACTCATAAAACAAGTAGATCTCAAGTAGAAATAGTTCAACCAAGTGATGATGGCAACTAGAAATTATATATTTCCTTATTTGCTTGTGTATTTTTGCTACAATATTCACCAGAAGTTTTATTATTTCCTATTTTCATATTTAGTGTTACCTATATATTATCCTAGCACTGCAAAAAATGAGTAAGAATACACATTGACTCATCTTTTTTTTATTATTCTTTTGTAACCACACTTATGAAACTGTTTAAAAATATCTTTGGTGCCATCAGTATACAAAAGTTTAGAAAACAAATTTGATTTTGTGGTGCATACAGTACCTCTGACTCAACTCTCCTCTCATCAGTGAACATCTCACATGAAAATATGGTGTATATTAGTTAAATATTAAATATTAGTTACTAGCTGCTATTTGTTTGGCTGAAAGAAAATGAAATTGCACCTCAAGGAACAGATTATAAATGTACTTTTACGGCCCACCAGATAAAACATGTCAGCCTAAATGTTTGACCTCTATTTCCTTTTGAGAACACTGACTCAAATCTGTAAGTCAATGAAATTCTAACTGTAAAAATGATCTGAAAAAAAAAACAAGCTGACCTGGAAGCGATGTTTTCTGACACCAATAGTCACACTGACTTGCCGCCACGCCTCCTCCTCTGTTCCTGTCTTCCCACTGAACTCCCACAGTTTAGGCTGTATGCCCAGCAAGCTATCAATCACCCTGACGGACAGCTCACCTGCAGCAGAGAGACGTACACAGAGTCAAATTAAAAGATGAGTTGTGTGTCCTGGGAAAAGGTAAGTAGTAAAAAGAAGACATGTTGGAAAACAAGTTCATTTAGTTACCAATGTGAGTTGAATTCCCAGTCAGTGCAAAATCAAAGCTGAGACTGCAGGCTGGGCCGGAGGGGCCCAGGAGAGGGGTCCGTGTCTGGGCTTCGGTCAGCTGCTGGCCTGGGGCCTCGGCTACATACAGGTACTCCTCTATGAAATATTAATGTTAGAAACAAATATCAAAGTATTTTGTTATATTTTAAAATGACTGAATATAAGTGAATCAACATTTAAGTGTTGTGATGACAAGTATTTGTACCTTTGGGTGTGGAAATTTTATGTAGCACCCAACCCTGACTCCCAATGCTGCTGTCAGTCCAGCCTGAGCTGCCCTCTGGGTAAGAGAAATCCCCTGCAGAGAGAAAACATGGTGACATCTCGCTCAAAATCAGACAAAAATCAGACAGTTTTGAAATAAAAAAGAAACAACAACTTTGAAACAATGATTGCATTTTTCTTATATGTTACAAATTCAGTGCATGAGAAGTGGGCGCCAGCACACTCATTTAAAAAATAAAATGTGTTGATAAAGTAAAGCTGTGTAAACAGGATGAGCAGACTCACCACATTTAGCTTCATCCTCCTCCTTTTCACAGTCCTGTTTGAAATCACAAATCTTGTCCGGTTCAGTACACGGGTGTTTAGGAGGCTTAGGAAACGCGGCCTTGGTGTTATTCTCTGTTCAAAGAAAGAATGTAAGATTTATCACATCAGTGTTTGCATATGTGAAATCTTTTTTACTTTTTTACAAAAAAGACAGAAGGATTACCAGATGACAGACGGCATTCAGGAGACAACACAATGTTGTCCACAGCGATACCTCCATATGAAAAGTCTCTGATTGCTGCCATAAAAATAATCTGCAAAGACAGAAAATTCAACAGATGGTGGAAAAATTATTATAATTATAATAATTATTATACTATTTTTGAAGTGGAAGCTTCAGTGATTGTTTAGTCACATGCTGTTTTTCTACTTTATGTTGTTACATTTTGATTTGGTTGAAGTTTTTCACCTCAGTATCTTTTTTGAGTTTCAAATTTCCACTCAAGTTTTTTTTTGATGTGCAAATAAAAAATGTGCATAAAAACAGGTGGATGTGTCTGATTTTTGTCACCATGGCTTATACTTGATTCTCCTGTCCTATGCAATAATCTGTCTACCAGTGTGCAAAGATCACTTTTGTTTGTTTATTTTAAATGAATATTGGTTATTTTATTCTGTGTATATAAAAATATAGTATATTTTTTTATCAGTATTGAATTTTAAAAAATCTAGGATTGCTCATTTTCTACACCAGGTGTAGCATTTGTATATTAAATCCACATTTACATTAGTAATAAAAACTATAGATAAATACTTGTGTTAATATTTAATAATTTTCCTGTTATTCCCCTTTATTTATGAAACTTCAGTATCAATATTTCTGTTTCAAGGATGTTATAGGCCCCGTCGTTATTAAGGCTGCATACTTGGGTTAAATACTCACTTGGAAAGTGGAGTTGGTGACAATCTCCACCTCAGCTTTCACCCAAACATCACCTAGTGCACCGCCTCTCTCCCACACAGGGTAGATTTTACGATCTGCCACCAGCACCGTCAGACCACCGGACCTCGGCCCAAACTGGTGAGTGTACATCACCATCTACAGCAGAAAGATTTATGAATTGAAATTTAAAAAAAAAAAAAAAATCGATGATGATACTGAGCCTTTTTTCAGTAATTTTTTACATTATTATTATCTTTCTAAATGTTCAGTTTTGAAGAGTTTCAGTATATGTTAAGACTGACTTTATATAAATTACTGTGAAATTGAAGCATTAGAGTAAAATATTAAAAAAAGCTCTCTGACTGATGGAGGAATCAGCTTGGGACTCACCTTGCAAGGATGTGAACTATTAGTGGGTTCAAGGACACGACTTTGGAAAGCTGCCCAGTCAGCTTTGAGACCACCATCAGGGACGGTCACATATAGGAAGTGACCTGCAATAACAGTAATGAGATCCTTCATATATTTATTATTGAATTTTATGTATGTAGTATTATTTTTAGTCACTTCAAATACTCTTGAAACAGAAAAACAGTATTTCCCACATTGAAAAACAAGAAGGATGCTTTCATCGGAGAATGATACCTGATACACTGTTGCTGGAATAATCCCTGCCTGGTCCTTTCAGAGGATCTGTGATGGAGATGTTTTCCTGGTTCACCCTGACCCATTTCAGGGGGGATATTGACCTCCGGTCCCAGGCACACCAGTCCTTCTCAAAGTCACAGAGATTGAACCCTAAACACACACAAGGTGCCATGTATATCTGCATGGGGTAAAATGGACTGAGAATTGTATGGAATTTTATTTTATTTTTTTTTTAAAATCTGTGGGAACAAAAGAGCTATTTTACATTTTACAATATTCCAGAATAAATTTCACAGCAGCACAACATGGTGCAGAATCAGGGAAATGACAGTCGTAACACAATTCAGATGTACGTTTTATGATTATCTATAATCTCTGATAAGCAAATGTGGCAGAGGCGTCTGACTGGCAGTTCAAATCCAATCTCATACCAACTCTAAATTTTAATTTATTTTAGAGGAATAATTTGACATTTTGAGAAATTTTGAGAAACTAATTTGCTTTCTTGCTGAGAGTTAGATGAGAAGATCAATGCCATTCTCATATCTTCTGCAACGTCATCAGTTACCAAATAGTTTTTGACTGCGTCACAGAGTTGTGTTATCATTTTAAGACTTGACTTTGACTTTGATATGGACTTTGTCAACCCATTCTCATTCTCATTATTAGCTTCTCTTACTGTCGTGGACATGTTTACATTGGAGTCAATTAAAAGCCCTGAAGTGAAAATGCCGCGTCTGAAAACAACTTGTGCATCTGTCTGAGACACTGAAGGGTGTGAGGAAATAGAACGGGTTGGTTGACTGAGGAGTATGTTTGCGTAAACGGCTTCATTGAGCAGCTGTTCTGGCAGCAGCACAGCCCCCTCTTGCACTGTGAGTTACTATGTTTACAGGAATACTGTGAAACTTGATTTTCAACAAAATGATAAATGTAGCCTGATTGTTTCTCAATGCTGAAATCTTGTATTATAACATCAACAACCTTAACAGGTTAATTGTGACTCTAAATTGGCCGTAGGTCACTCTCATTGAGAGATGACAGGACATGGTAAATGGACTGTACTTATATAGCACCTTTCTAGTCTTCCGACCACTCAAAGCGCTTTTTGCACTACATATCTCATTCCCCCATTCACTGATGGCATTAGCTTCCCATCAGTTTGCTCATCTAAGCTAAGCATCCAAACACTGATGGCACAGCCTTCAGGAGCAATTTTGAAGGACTTTTGAAGACGTCGACATGCAGACTGGAGGAACCGGGGATTGAACAGCCGATCACCTGATTAGCGGACGACCCGCTCTACCTCTGAGCCACAGAGCCAGCTGGTTAATATTTTAATTCAGCTTCAAACGTGTCGGAAGATGAACTATCGTTGTAGTCTTCAGTAAATATTCAGTTAACATGTGACCACAGCTGGCATATCTCTGACATAATAAATGGGAAAAATCTGGCAAATCCAAACAAAAGAGTTCAGCTAACAACTCTTTCTCTCTCAGACTGACTTTCTAGTTTAATAACAACTAGTTTCTTTGTTTTCTGGATGAAAACATGATCCATGATCTTTGAACTATTTGTGTTCACTGTTCACATAATGTTTCTGTTTGTAGCTACTTGTCAGCCCTCAAAGAAAGTAAGAGATTTAATGTTTATTGATTTGTCCATCTCTATTGCGTGCGCATGTTCATTCAGTTATTAGCGATGTGTGCAATTTATTGACTGCACTAAGAGTGTTTTGGGGCCACAAATGAAATCTTGCTTAGGACCACTAAGAGCCAACGACAGTTAGCTTAGCATAAAGATTGGAAGTGGGGGAAACAGTCTATATGTCTCCAAAAGTAACAAAATCTGTCTAGCAACACCTCTATAGCTCGTTAATAAAAAACAAGTGTCACGTCTGTCAAGTGCACAAAAATGTTTATAAAAAGCTGGAATTAACAGGCATGCTGCTAGAAAAAGAAGTTTGGTCTAGGGTTGAACTGTCCCTTTAATCTCTTCTGCACAATATGTCTTAGTCATCATATACTCTTATGTTTTGTACTTTGTCTGCTTGTGCAGTGAGACATCCCTAACCTTTACCCTCTGGACAATTTGCTACATATTCACAGTACTGTTTGGTCAGAAGGAGGCTCTCTGCTATAATTCAGATGATTTCTCACCACAGTCCATCTCATCAGTGCCGTCGCCACAGTCGTCGGTGCCGTCGCAGACCTGTCGCATCTCCACGCAGCCCCCACGCGTACACTGCTTCATGTTTGCGGAACACCCCTCACCAGCAGGTGGTACTGATCAAGTAATGAGAGAAAATGAAAAACAAAGAACAATCAATTTATTCATTTATTATAATTTATTGCAGGTGGGACACCTAGAAAGACAGAACATGGATGGGATCATTTTGAGGGACTCACAGGGCAGAGCACAGTCCAGAAACTCCAGCTGGTCTACAGCCACATCTCCTTTTCTCCCATTAGAGCGCTGCGAGTTGAGACGGATTCGGAAGGTTGTTGGAATACGGCCCAGAAAGATGGTAGCCTCCCTCCAGCCACGGACACTGGTGACCTCAGGACGCCACACTATGGCCTCTCGAGAGTCATGATGAAGGACAGATGCCCACAAGGGTGTGGAGCCCAGACCTGTGTCACCTATGGGTCACAAATACTTTATTGGTAGTGCAGCTGCAGGGGAAATTAAAGCTCAAAGTTTGAATGTATGACCTGTAAGCTGTATTAATGGTTGTTACCTGAGTCCCACAGGAAATATCTGAGACGAATGCGACAAGTTGGTGAAGACTGTTTCATCTCTGGAGAGACGAACACTGCAGTACTGAGAGACTCTGCACTCACTGCACTCACTCCCATAAATGAACCTGTGTGATGGAAAATATGGTTTTATTTCAGGTTGTGAAACTGACGTTTAGTGTGTGATACCGCTCTATTCTAGACTGATTATCAGACTGAACTGGAATTTTTGTTTCAATTTACATTCAAACTATTGAACAATTTGGAGATGTTGGTGGTAATTGAGAGCTAGTTTTGTCCATAGAATCATTATTATTACAAGATTATGGCACTTTTTCTCAGGTAATCTTACATTTACATTTCTAAAGCTGCACTAATCTATCAAACGATTTACCTGTAATGTGAAAGAAGCCCACAATGAACCATGAATTTGGAAATTCCAAGTTCGTGATTCACTGATGTTCTCTACTTGAATAAATGAGACACTGTATAAAAGTAGTGAGTGTTTACCTATAGCTGTGCCAGTGGTGTAGTCAGAGGACGGCCCGCTGTCAGGCAATGTGTCCCCTCTCTGATATCTCTCCCAGCCATACACAGCTGCATTAAGGGACTGGTCAGTCCATCCACACATTCCTGTGTCCTCAAAGTCACACTCAAAATATTTTCCTCTGTAGCCTAAATAAAGAAGTAATAATTAACTTTTTAATGTAGATTTAATTTAAATAATGAAAAAGTCTATCATTAGATCTCTGTGACCAAAGACAAGAATAAATTACAATAATACAACAGAGAATTCAGGTTTGCGTCTGAAATATGTTTAAACTTACCACAGTTCTGCTCATCGCTGCAATCGGTACAGTCACACACAAAGTCACATTTCCCCTCAGGACTCTCACATGGATGGGCCCAAGAATTGGCCACTGTGTGATAAGATAAAATAAAAAGTTAACTAAAACTAATAGAGAATATTAAAAGTGATGAGTCAAACATATAGAGTCTGTAATAATGTCTGAAATGATTTTATCCACATGTTGGATTATACCATTTCTGCTCTGGCCTGGAACAAAATTATTGAAGTCCTTTATTCAAGAAAACTCTGTAATACTACAATCAAAAAGTAATCTTTTAGAAATAATACTTTTCTCACAATTAAGCAATATTACACGAAAGAGTGTGCCTTACCATCATTATTGGTACAACAGTCAGAACTGAGGAACATGAATAAATAAAAACATTTCAAAAACAGCTCCCTCTGATTTGTTGGATAATTTGCTGGTTTATGAGATATCATAATAACATCCTAATTTTACCTCTGAAACAAAGAGCAAAACACTTTTGTCCACTGCTGATTCTAAGGTTGAAAATGGACTGTCAACTTATCTTGCGTGAATTTAAGCTCAAATTAATGTAGTAAGTAAAGTAATGAGTAACTCCAGAGGTCAGACAAATGTAGGAGTGGGGGACAAAGTGCAATATTTTTCTCTTAAATAAAGTGAAGAAAGGATTGCCTCCCATCATGGAAGTACCTTAAGTATCAGAATGGTACAAGTAGTTTCCATCTTTGCTTCTGTATAAAATCTCAAACTCTCTTATCAGGACTTATCACTCACAGACCTATAGCACAACTAATGCCAACGGGCTCAAAGGCCAGAGAGAAGTAATCAGGTTAACGGATGTGAAATGTCATCCGTCTATCCAAAGGTCTCTGATTAAGATGCAAGACTTTGTGGTTCAGTGATCTGCCATGTATACATATATACATGCAGTATGTCTATGTAGTATATGTGATCTATGATCTGATCAAGTCTGAACACAATCTAAAATGTGTTTTCTTTTTAAGTATATGCATCTGTGTACTGTATAAAAAAGAATTGTTGTTAGCGAGCACAAAACCAGTTTAGAGAGAAAATGTTGAACCATTTTTGTCCTTTGCTTGGGACAATAAGTCAAATCTATTCTGTCTATCTGTCTCTGTGTCATAACAATCTAAATTTATGTTGCAAGAACACATTATGCCACCTTAATGAATCATGAATAGTGCAACATGAGCAGGGCCGTAGCCAGCACGTAAAAATGTTTTTTTAACTGTCCAGTTACATTTTCTCTGAATTTTATCATAAAAGTCTACATTCGAATTAAAACACTAAATACATATCTATACACTTAAATATCATTAGTTTACATGTAATTAAAGTGGATATGTACAGTATAAATACTCTAAATAGCCTAACCACTACACGTAAGTTTATTTGTGGAATGTAAACCGGTCTCTGGTTGCTAAAACCCCCAAATTCAGAGGAGAAATACAGAATATGGGACGTCAAATGTTGTTAATGTACGGTGCTATGTTTGACAGACTGAAGACAACAGGTGAAAGTGATTGACAAAGAAAAAAACATAAGTGTGGGTTGAGTGTGAAATTACATTCTTGACCCTGGAAAGTGTACGTAAAATAGTTTCAGTGGTACTTTTTTTTTTAAATGGTTGAATATTTTGGAAATATCTCTTTAAGATTTCTGTCATACTTTCCAACACTATCAGTTGTGTACTTTGCACCTCTCTCGATGAATTAAAGTAATCCACAGATCTGCCTGCAGCAGCATTTCTACATAACAGTGTTAAAAACTCACGCCGTTTGAATAGAGTCTGTCTGTATATGCTCTTACCAAACTGCAGAGTCAAGAGCAGGATGAGGGCTGAGCTCCTCAGCTGTAACATCTTCTTCTTTCCTCCTGCACCTGTTCAGTCTGGAGGTCTGAACACAACCTGGAGAGTCTTTGCTATTGGACTCTAACCTCTCTCTGCTTCTGAGAGATAACAGGCGGACTTTAAATTCTCCCAGCATGCAAACTGCAACAAACCATCATAAAACAATTTCCTCTATGACAAGTTACCGCAGTGCATTGCACAATAACTGAAGTGGACAGTAACAGACATGCATGAACCCTAACCCTCTGTGTTTTTAACAAAAGCAGGTGGGGGTGCCTTGCTTAAGGGAACTTAGTTTAGCCCACAGTTTTCTAGATGGTCTCATGCTACATTCATAACGTGTTGGCATGTGAAAAACAGGAAAACATTATTCCAGCATGGTCTTAAAAATGAGAGATGGATGAATGAAATTTAGTTCAGCTGTTTAAGTCAGCTGTTTGTACCATGTTTCATATTTTTTGTGGTTTATTAACAAATTAAACAGGATACCAATAGTATCTGCAACAATTGTGCCATATCTGTTTTTTTTTTTATTCATTACGAGTGTCAGCAAAGATTTTCTATCACCCAGAAATGCTTAATTTAGGTCAACATTGCCTCTAAATACAAATAACTGAATGAAATTGACTGGACTACATCTGATTTTTCATAAATCCCACAAAACAAGATCTATATGACCAATGTCATGGTGACCAGTAAGGCCAATATGCTGTAGAAACATGTTTAGCCCATTCAACCTAGCTCCAAAAGTGATACGCCCTCCAACACTTCACAGCTGTCGTGATATACAACTGCATCACATGTGCATCAGATTCAGAATCCAAATGTAAAAAATAGAAAAAAAATGACTAGGTTTGAGTCAAGGAACAATTTTTAAGCTAAAATCTTAAGCTTCTTTAAGCTTAAAGAACCACTGATGGGGAAACTGTGATCAGTGTGGTTGAAGATTTAAGCTGTGTAACTTTACTGTGAATGCAATTCAGTGCATTTTTAGATATACTGGCAACTGTTTCAGAGTTGGAAGACATATGTTAAGGCAAGTGTTTTGGTTTTATGTCTGCAGCTTTACTGTTTTGATACATGACGTTTTGAACTTTCAGCAGTGTTGTTTTCTGTCAACCTCAAATAAATGTTTAAACATAAAATGTCTAAAAATATATAAAATGCTCTATCTAGAGTCAGTGTTTTGTTTGTCTGGGCTACTGTAGAAACATGGCAGACTCCACAGAAATGGAACCATGGTGTCTGCAGATATAAAAGCCTCATTCTATGGTAACAAAAACATAATGATTCTTATTTTCATGTGATTATACATTAATGAAAACATAGTTGTGCGTATTAAAATCGATTTCTGTCATATTCTGTAAATAGAGCCCCCTGAATCTGACACAGTGGGCCTTGAACTTTACGAGGTGATGATATGTCAGTGTTGTTTTTAGTTTGCAGTTAAATATCAAGAGGCATTAAGTCAGCATATGTAGTCCTGTCATAATAATAATAATTGCAGTATATCATGATTTACTGCCAATATTGATCTTGGAAGATGATCAAGTTCATTTGGTCTTATCTGTCCACATTAAACTAAGGCCACAACATTCATCAGCAGTTTATATTCCGGTGGTTAATTGAGATAAGCAACAATGGAGGGACCTTTCATTACTCAGCTCTGCAACAGAAGGAACACAGTATGCACGCGAATGAAACTAAGACAGGTTTCAGGAAACAATTATGAGCCATGATAAATGACAAAACTTTTAAGGTTCAATTTCCAGTATATTTTAATGATAAGGTCAAATTTATGAGGCTATGTGACTCTAAAACAAGTCAATGGGTGAACGTATGTCACTGGAAAACTGTCATGAGCAGTTATTTATAATTTCACAATGAAATTCCAAATTTCAGTAAGACAGTCTTATTTGTTTCAGATCCAAATGAAGTGCACAGGTGTTTGCTATCTCCTTACTCAAATTATAACATAAAATAAACCCAAAAGCTTGTTTTCCAATCAGACTAATTGCTGTATGTCTTAGTTTATTAATGCGGTATCAAAAAGCTCCTTATGATTTTTAATGACATTCTCATGAAGGGTTACAGATAAGTGCGACGTCAGTCCAGGAGAAAGAGTGTTCAACAGAGGTTTAGTTCAGTATCCTTCATTGTCCCAGGTCACCTCATAGTCTGGATACCGAGCCTTCAGTTTCTCAGTAGTTACTGCGTGGTTTGCTCTTCCAAATCCCTGAAATGAAAAGTAGCATATCAATATTCCATTAGAGTTAGAAAATAACCTTTTTAAGCTTGAATGATCACTCTATTTTATGATAATGTGAAAGGCTACACTCGTAGTGACTAACACATCAATCATTTTCAGCTGCCAATACAGAACTTTTAGGCCTTTTTTAGCTCAGAATTTTGGTTTTATAGCGCATGTGCTGTTATTGTCTCCATAATCTCAGGTTTCAGCTAGTTTCTCTCACCATTGAGTATCCATAGACGTGGATCTTCTTGGCCTGGGAATCGTGTTTGATCCTCCCTCCTCCGATACACTCACAGTCCAGGTGGCCGCCCTTTTCCAGCTCCTCAGAAACCTTGTCATAGATGTCAGCTGCAAGAAAAAGTCCATGAGGAGTGAGCAATGAATAAACACTGTGCTTTCTAATATATTTCATCTCTAAATATAATTTGAAACTATGAAAAATGCAGTAGGGAAGTAGTTGAAACCAGATTTTGACATCAGTAACAGCTGTGCTTGGATTTGGCCTTAACACATTTGTTTGTAATAAACTTGTGAATGAAGCAGCTAGTGTTCGAGTGGCCAACTGTCCATGAAGTATCTTTATGGATCATCACAAGTGGCTGCTTGTTGTGCAGATGGGCTGTCTCCATCTGCTGGTTGATGACTCGTTAGATAAACCATAATGTTCTGCACTTCAGATAAAAGCTTGTGCGTGGAAATGAATATACTTATAAACAGTTTTTAAACTCTACAGGTCTGGGCAGTTTGTATCGAGGATACAAATTAAACAAATGAATAAAATGAAATACAAAACACATTTTTTATTTGTAGTTCATTTTTGGGTATGCATTTATTGTATCATAAATGAATAGAAACACTTGTTAAATTAAATGAAAATATTTAGCCTTTTATCTTTAATAACTGAATTCATTCTTTTTCATTGGGACATGAAATTGTCTCATTAAAGTCAAATCACAACACATAAAACAAGTGAGGAGGTGCTGTACATTTGTGTTTTAGTGTTGTCCAGCAGAGAGCAGCAGAGAGCTGCCAATAATAAATAAAAAGCACTGTCATAACTAACATATTCACATTGTGAATTTTGAATAATATAATGCATTTATATATTTATGTGATTTATATCACATACACCATCCGACTCAATGTGTTACAATAATGCACATCTTTTTTTGATATTATCTTTTTTTGGATCACCACCTTAATAACTCACATCCACCACATGACCTCCTGATCAAACAAATTCAAACAGATTCAGACGGAGACTCTTGCTGCTCCACTCTAAAAAGGACCGCTACAGGAAGCCATAACACTTTATAATGACTCCCCTCTGTGCAGAGAGAGCAGGCTCACTTTGTGACACTTAAAGTTGATATTTGGAGATGACACACTCATTCTCTGACCAAGATTGCACAATGTACATTTTTACTGTTTAAAGTTTATGCATATTTTTCTTTGTTTTTTTGTATTTCTTACATGGAACAATATGTTCTTCCCTCCCTGAAACTTTAATTTTATTAATACGGTGATATTACACTTTATTTTATCTACCTCATGTCTAGTCATACGTAGTGTATTCTGTACTGTGTGTTGTAATACTTGTATTCCATGTATCTATCTATCTATCTTGCACATACTATGAACTTTTGCACATCCCTGCACAAAATTGTACCTCTCTTTTCTTTTAAATAACATATTGTATACCTATTATTTTTCATATTTGATTGGAAATTCTCTATTTATGCGTTTTAGTATGTTAGTACATGCTTTTTTTGTATATATCTTCTTTATATTTCTTCTTAACATGCTTTATGTCACAAATTCCTTATGTAAAAATGCAATTGGCAGTAAGCCTGATTCTGAGGTTTTAACATATCCAAACATGATGGTGTGTTGTGTTAATAAAGGCTCACAACATAATTCAACAGCACTACATCCTCTAGAATGATCATACAATCAATATCTCTGGCAACTAACTGTATTTTATTCCCTTAGTTGACCAGACATACAACCAATGTATCTAGGCGGACCTAATTTACTGGGACACACAGCAACATGCAGGTCTCACGGTTTGTAGGGGATCCTGTGAGCCCTCTTCGGTTTCGGTGCTCCTGACTCACCATGGTACTCAGCCCAGCCGTATCCTCGGACTATATCTACCTCCGAGTCGTCTCCCTCCTCTCTGCTGTGGACTCTGATCAGGACGTACTTAAAGACGCCAGACGGGTCGATGTCAGCCTGCGGTATGTTAGCCATCAGAGCTGCTGCTCTGGTCTGTGTACACATGTCCGAACTGCTCAGCGAGCACACCAGCAAACAGGCTAGCACACAGAAGGCTAATACTTTCTCAACGGACTCCGTGTCTGCCTACACAGAGGGCTGTACGGCTTTAAAACACGGTATTTTAGTGTAAACGTGAAGGGAAACATGAACTTCACAGCTAAAGAAGCGGTTCCGCCATGCAGCAATAACAAAAAGACTTCCGGTCATAGCCTTCAAAGTAAGAGCTGTACTGAATACTTATTGTAACTTTTCACTCTAAAACGTTTTAACACCAGGCTACGCGTTCTGCATTGCCTTGTTTTGTGTTTTTTTATGCTTATGGTTAAACTAAAATTGGACTTTTTTTTCTTTTAATAGTGTGAAGAGATCTGTATAAGCCTCTTCGCTACCTTCCTCCTGCACTTATTCATTTGATAATATCATATGTCATTTACTATTTTCATTGCGCAAGCTAATAATTTTATTCTGAAGGCAACGCGACTGGATCGGAAGTCATCATAACTGGCTGCATACTTCCGGAAAGCAAAGCATCCTGGTAGTAGTAGTCCAGAGCATACTAAAGAAGAAAATAAGCACTAGCCCAATGGAAAGGACCCAAAAAGTGTAACTACTTGTACAAAGGAAAAACAAAACAATACAAAACATTTATTTTGTTATTTGTAGTAAAACACACAGAGCAATGGAATGATGTAATGTCATAATTCAAAATTCACAATGACTTAATATTAATTATTAAGCATTCAATGCAGCTACTTCTACTAAAAATGTTGGTAATGTTTATCATTAATTCAATCTGCAATCTAAACTTTAATCTATTGTCTCACTTCAACACACAGTAACTGGCATTCATTTGGATTATCTCATTTTTCTACAAGCAACATATTTTTTGCCATCAGCATTTACAAAGGCTATTAAAACAAATCAACACACAGGGGCTTTAATGGATCTCAAACATCTTGGAGAAGCCACCCGACATTGAACAGCTGCCACCAAACTCTTTATTCAGCACAGGTCACGTGTAACCTTTTAATGCCAGCACACCTGGACCTGCATATTGGAATGTCTTTATATTGCAGCACAAAGATCTTAAAATGCAGAAAATGATCATTCATCAAGACCACTGATTGGCCTTTAATGTAAAATGATCCTGGTTTTCAGTTATTTTCATGCTTTACCTGAGCCTTTTTTCCAGAGGGGTTGGGCGCAATAATCACAACACATAATCTAATCCAGTATATTACAACTACTCAAATATTATTTTTATGGTGCTCAATATCTCACTGTATAATACAGTGCAGTGTAAATTTGTTTAAGGTAATTGTTTTTATGTCCTTTCTGACTAAAATGCTGCTTCTGCTAAACAGTGTTTCAAGCCTACCACAATAAGTTAATAAACTCTGTGTGAGGTTTATAAAAGAAAAACATATCTGCGTCACAATGTGTTTGAAGAGACTGATTCAAACAGCTTTAATGTTATCAGAGACTGGAAAAAGTTAGTTTATTTCTGTCAATCAATAAATGTTTATAACATGCAAACACCTGCTGATCACCATGTCTGTATGTTATTGGTTATTTAAAGTTAGTCTAAGTATTTAATCTAGACCAAAATGTGAATAAAAAGTCCCACCTACTGGTAGTTGTCTCCATATTGTGCTTCATTTTACTGTAACAGTGCTTCAGAGTAAAGTTAGACTTTCTACAAAAAAAGCTGAAATGTCTTACATTCCATACAACCAACAATTGGTTTGATGTTTCAAGAATAAATATTACATTCAGACCTCCTGTGTAGTGCCATTGCCACCAAGGCAGTGCTGTTTTAAACCTACAGGGCAGTGGTCAGTGGTCAGTGGCGTTTGGTCATTAACCTGTATTTCATTGGACTGGCTCTGTACTCCAGCACTATGAAGTTTAAATCCTGATTTTCAGCTTTAATTTGATGGTGTCCATATCAGATGAACAGCAGAGGAGTTCTAGTCGTTTTTCTGTGCAGTTTTACAATTTTAGGGGACTAATTGGGCAAGTTAACATACCTCCAAAGTCAAGTCATTCTAATTATACATTAGATGTAAAATCCTTTTCAGTTCCTTTGGGGACTATGCATAAAAACAGAAACAGTTTCTACACTGTTCACCAACTATAAACATGAACATCCTCAAATAAAGCTCAAATTCAGATTCACAAAAAAACAAAAAAACTGTCTGTTTGCTGACTGCACTGTACGTTGTTGTTGCAGTTATCTAGATGGTACTTTCACTGCCTCCTTTGTTCTTGGCATTACGAGCTCGGAGTAAAATGAAGATCATGACTGCAGCCAGCAGGAGGACAAAGAGAAAGATGAGCGATCCCCATGCTCCGGGGGTCAGTGCTTTCCTCAGCCCTGGCTTCTCTGCAGGCAGCAAATTGCTCAAAGTGAGCATGTAGCCCAGAGCCCAACCCACCGAGGTGTCCCCTGCCTGGAAGATCAGCAACAAATGATTACTACAAGTTAGTGGAAAATTTTTACTGAGCATTGAGGGATATACTGTTTTGTAAAGTTCTCACCTTCTTCTGGAAAGAAATGCGTGGGAACGTCGTCTCATCGAAGCCGTATCCTTTCAACATGAGAATATTTAGAAACACAGAGGAAGCACAGTAGTCCTGCAAACGAGACTTTTGCTCTGGAGCAAGATTCAGCATCTAGAACAAAAAAAATGTTAAAATGTTAAAATGCAATAAATGAATTCAATTACAAATGATGCTCATCCAACTAAATGTATTAAAACAATTGTTTTTAGCAGTTAACAATAGTCAATGTATTAAAACAGTCTACAGCCACGCTGGTGAGCTAACATGCTCACAGTGACAATGATAACATGCTGACCATGTGCAAGATAAAAGGTTAAAGGATCACCAAAGTTATTGTAAGAGGGTAATGTGAATGATACAATAAATGATTAAGAAAGAGAATCTAAATTGGTCAGGTGGCTGCTGAGCACTGTTGACTCCACACATTAAAGCACTCCAGACATGCATAGACACATAAATAGAACAGAAATCTGAATAACATTACTTGATTGAAAGTCATCATGCACACAGATTTGGCTGCCTCCTCCAGCTGTGATGGAGTGCTCACAGTGATGCTGGTGATTTGCTGCAGGAAGGAGTGAATGTAGAAGAATGCAGAGAACGCCTGAAAACACAAGAGAGAAAATACAAAACTCAGATGTGTGTATGTTTCTGTTTTTCGGAGCACTTTGATGCCATTTTGTGCATATTCCAGTGTGTAGCCTACTGTGAAAATCTGTAACACATTTCACTTACTATCACTAACACTGTGTGTGTATCCCTTACGTACAGGCTGACCTTTAGTCTCTAAACCACCAGTGTGTATAACCCCTCTGTGTCATCATCCCCTCCAGCATTTCTTACCATGAAGCTACCGGTGACATTTGGCTGAAAGACTTTATCAAAGGAGCACTGGGAGTGGGGGCAGCCATCGAAGGAGAAGATCTCGGAGACATTGCCCAGACAGTGTTCATAATGTCCGCTGCCTTGTACTGTCAGAGACGCCTGGGAGTTGTAGGAGCTGGGTTTGTACTTTGTTGTACACGGTGAGTTGAATAAACTTTTCAGCTTTAATGTTCTATTGTAGCCTGCTGGGTAGCAGGGGTGTGTGACTGACTCAGAGTAACCCTGAGACTGAGAGAGAGACACACACATAGAGAATGATATAACACATTTCCTTAACAAACCCATTCAAAATACTATTAGAATTATTGCTCTATACTTCTTTAATTATTACTATATACTACCTTACAATGATGAAATTTTCCAGTAATAAGAGTGAAACCAGTATCAACATGTCTGATTTTATTTATAAATTTTAGTTCATTATAGATATCCTATGTGATTTAATATGTTGGTCTACAAGTAACATATAACTGTAGTAAGCATATTTTTGTCCACCAGAGAGCACTGTTTATATTTCAGCAGAAAAATGCCCTGTTTAGTAAATATGTTGGGCACAACTGTTTTGTTCAAAAAATGTCTAATGTCTAAGATTTAGGGTGGTGCATCAGAAAAAAATGTAATATAATTTTCATAACTATGTTTTCATTAGTGTGCAGTCACCTGTAAATATCATTGTGTTTTGGTCACCCATGAGTCCATTATATCTACAGAGGGGGTAGGCCTACAGAGTCTGCCATGTTGAACTGCCATGTTTCTACAGAAGTCCAGAACGGACAAACCAAGCACTTGCTCTCTCACTGTAGTATCTGCTACACGCTTGGAAGGGGAGGGTGAGATGAGGAGTATTCAGTGGGCTGCAATCGCAACTTCACCGCTAGATGCCCACTAAATCCTGCACAATGGACCTTTAAGGGCTCTTTATCAAAAGTGTTCTCGCTGTGTGTGTTTTATGCTACTTTACTACTATATACCGTCATATGTTTATAACTAGATTACACAAAACATAAATATAATGTGTCCAATCTGCATACAAATTGCACATTTTACAATTCATAAAGAATGGTCTTCTGAAATCCTTCATCGTAGTGCTAGATTTAAACTATGAAGTCTGGATCTGTTTAACTGGTCAGGAGTGGCAGCCTGGTTTAATCTGGACCAGACAGTGTAGGCACTAAGTCAGTCTGACAGTTACTGTAACATCTGGATCCTGACCAGAGAAAACAAGGATTGTCACTATCTGCTGTACGCAGCACAGCACTCATTTTAACTACCAGAATGTTCTACAGAGTCCACATGGAGTCATATCTCTTTCAATAAACTTTGGCACATTATCTTTTCCTTTTCATATAAATGTTTCAGGTTCAAGGTATTCTCTCTCCTGTGTTATAATATAAATACTATAAAAAGGTCAATAACCACTATATCTATATACAGTATATGACAAATAGGCTGTTTCATTTTAGTTTTAGAGTGGTGTGTTACACTACCTTCATTATATGAGCCAGCAGTCTCTTCAGGACCTGGTCCTGCCCGTAACACAGGAAGCTGTGTGTGTACAAAGAGTACTCCTGGCCATAAAGACGCAACTTTATCATGTCATGCTCGTCCTCTACTTTCTGCTGAGTAGCAAATGTTATCTGGGTGGATGCCCCGCCGAAATCAAGCGCTCCCACTGTGGGCCTGCCGGTGCTGAACCAGTGGCCCACAAAACCATACTGCAAAGGAATAACAAGAAACAGAAGCAGGAGATAATGGGTCATTTCCTATTCATTGTTAATAGCAGCTCCATTTCCTACACTCTGCACATCAAAATTTCACCAATTGACCCAGAGATTCATCTCAACTAACAAGCTGATCACAAGTAGCCACCTCTGACATCAGAGGGAATAGTGATCCATGAGCATTAGTGTTGAAGAAGCTACTAGGGGGGGTCATCAGTCACCCTCTGAATAAGCTTCAAAGAGGCGAATAACTCCAGTCAGATCATCTTTGTAATTATGAAGTCCAGAAAATGGACAACGAACAAACTTAATGAGAAATGATAATCATGATCGTCCTGCTTCATAAAAGTACAACTGTCCTCATTAGCCCGATGTACATCAAACGTTTCTAAATGAATCATCATTTCCAAGCAGCTCCCTGACTGCAAAAGCACAGATCATAAAAGTTATGGTACCTTTATAAAGTTCTCTAAGAGATAGTTGACAGTGACCCAGCCGTATGCCCCCTCCTCTTGACCGCTCAGTATGGCCGCCCCCTGGTACTTAAAAGGGTAGGACTGGATTTTGTGTCCTACTTCCTGCAGAATCTGAGCCGACTGATCCGGGCTGGAGATACTGATTGGGAGAAACAAGAGCTTTATTTTACTAAATTGTTACAGCTGCAGTATGTAAACATTCATTCTGAATATGCATGGATGACATGCTATGTTTGATGGTCAAAAACCTGCAGATTTCAGAATAAGATCCAGAAATATTTCTTACTGTTTTGTTGCCCCAAGCTTCAGGTTTGTCTCCTGACCTTAAAAACTACAAAGGTTCAACTGACCTAGATCTTAAAGCTGGTATTTATGGCTGTCCTTTGCAAGCTTCATATAGACGCCACAGTGGAATCGGTTCCACATGTTTGTGCAGGACCAGATGAAGCAGCACCTGATTTCAGCCAGCCCAGAAAAGCCCCCAAGTGCACTCATCAGACACATTTGTGATGTAATCACACTTTAGTTATGTAAACAGGTCTTGTTCCTTCCTTTCTACGCATCTTTTGAACTGTAAAATACTTTAAATAGTTTAACCTAAATCATTCTTTACATGCAACATATTCATATGTTTCACATCAAAAACTCCCATCATCATGTCTCATTGACATGTCATCATGTCAGTGTAAGAAAGGCCCTGAATTACAAGCAGCTTTAAGGGAAGTGACAGTGAGAGTGATCGGCAGTTCAGTTTGTTATTTTATGGACATAACATGGAGCGAAGGGGTGCTTTGAATGAACAGACAGATAAAAATAGATAAAAACAGAAAACTCAAATTGTAGCTTTCGGATAGATTTGCACTTAACAAATGATTTACATATTAACCTCCGACTGAGCGATTAGACAGCTGTTTTCTGCTGCGTATTTGCATGAAGTCAAACCTACTCTGTGAGCATTGTCCATTCTTGGCTGAGACGGACTGCACAGCGCTGCAACACATGTCTTTCAGTTCAGTTTTAAGGTTTTAATTAATCAATAGATTCTGTTATTCTACAGGATTGTTATTTGTTATTGACCAACAGTTTTGGTAAACACAATGTAGTTAGCACAAGAAATACCATTTTAGTGATATTCATCTTCCATTCCTCTCAACAACAGGCGACAACAGAATTAATGGACCATTAATAATAATTCATTTTTCTATTGGATAATAAATCAGCCACAAACATCCCTAGGTAATATATTTATTCAGTGTTTTAATGCTAGTTTTATATTGCTTAAGGTGTTTCTTTACTATGGATGGAAAGTTTTGTATTATTGGAAGGATTAGCACACCCATAGGATTAGAACAGAGGTGAGGCACAGCATGTCAAAGAAAAACAAAATTACACAGAAACAAAGCACAGCACAAAGCACACACACACACACTGACTCACCGCAGAAGTCTCATGCCAGCTGTGGCCCCCAGGTACACAGGTGTGAGATGGTGCCTTTCTTTGGGGATGGCCTTTACCGCCTGGTCCAGACATGCCTCTAAACTCTGCCCAGCTGCTCCCTGTTGACCTGCATAGCTGGAGATTCCCCCGCCTGAGTGACAGGTAAAAAAATAATATTACAGACATGCAGATTCATGTTTGCACAAAGGTCACATGTTGATGCAAAATGATCAGAACCACAGAATTAAAAATGTCCCAGCTACTGTGTGATGAGCTAAAATGAATCAATCAACATGCACTTATGAGGAAGAAAATAGGAAGGTAAAGTAGAAGAAAGAAGAAAATTGTATGAAAGTTCTCTTCCGGCTGGGCCATTTTTACAGTGATGAAACATGACAATGTAAACACCGTGTTCATGACTAATTGGGCATAAGTGTTTGTTTATTTACAGACCCTTTAGGACCGGAGCGGCAAAACATAGAGCTAAACTCTGACTCATTGCTGATTCATGATCGCCTGAGACAAAGATTTGCTCCACTCGCTATGCTGTGTTGGTATAATATATTTACATGAAACAGCCTGAACCATTTCAGTTCCCATCTGCCAGTAAACATAACAAGAAAAAAAAAACTATTTTAAAGGTATAATTTGTCAGTTTAAAGGTAACCAAACCATGCAGTACAGTGTCCTAAATTGAGGAGTGGACTGGTCAAGTGCACATTAAAAGGTATGCTCCACTGAAAACCTGTATTTTGAATATAAAGTTATTTTCTCTTTTACAGGGTGTCAGCTCTTTCACTGCGGCTAATATGGAATGGAAAAGATTCACGTGTTGCTAGTGTTAACTTGCTAGCGTTAACTCAAAACCAGTTGTATGACCGCAGGGGTGGTCATGTAAGGGTTAAAAACACTGTGCAGATCCATATTGATTTACCTTAATTACCTTCAACTGCGGACATTATCAGTCAGAATTATGACTTGGATGTTGGCCAACGTTGGACGTGAGCAGCATTTACAAGTTGGGCACAGTGATTACTCCCACGTCATGAATGTGGCATTGCTGTCATAAAGAATCCCAATGGCATCAAGAATGTATATAAAAAGCGTTCACACCACTCCCACAGCTTATTCTACTTCTCTGTCATAAACATATAAATATATGCTTAGTATGTTTCAAATACTCACATTTTCACCATAGTTTGGCTGCTTCCATATTTCTCAAGTGCGGTTACCTGAACCAAAAAAGTTCCAAAATGTCTTTTAAAGCTTTCTGAATCACTTGTGATGCATATTTAGCTAATTTTTTCTTCATCGTTCATACAGTATGTTTACTATTTGTGTTCCAAACACCTCTACTCTCTCTGAAATATGCCTAAATATACAGCTTCCATTGTACCCGCGTGGTTAGTTGCCAAACGCATGCTAATGGTCGTCATGAGCAACAGTTACTGATAGACTGATAGCGTCAAAGAGAGGCCATATTTTGATAAAGTTATGACCATCTGGAACATGCTAAGCATAAGAAATGACAGAGGAGGAAGACAGAGTGTTGCAGCAGTGGTTTTCATTGCAGTGAATCTTGTTGGAAAGTGTTGTCACTGTTGTGAGTCTGTGTTGACTACATGGGCTGACCTCTGAGAAGAAGCAAGTTAATAACCTTTCATAGCAACCACTCAAAACAAACTTCGGTGGAGAAAGTGCTATCACTTACCCTTAACATGACATTCACTGTGCTGGGTGACCACGCCTGTGCCATTTTGCTTGTCTGCTGGCCACTTGTATATATACAAAGATGTGTGCGAAGATCCGGCATCCAAGACAATCCCATACTACAGAGAGTAGAAGACAGAGAAAAAAAAAAGAGGTAAAACAGTGAAGGGGGTTGGGAATAGAGACATCTAAGCATTGCTGTGCTGACAGTGAAGTGGACTCCAGTTAGTAAGATACAGAAGAACATTAAAGAGTTTACGCTTACGGCTATAGTGACATGAATGTTAGCACCTGGAAAACATCTGGCTGCAAACTATGTTAACTAGTGATGTAAATCTTCAAAGACAGCCTTCTGAGTGTCACATTACACAAATACATGTGTAGTGGATGAATTTTACTTTGTTCATAAACATTCAGAACTATAAGATATATTGCACACCTTTGCTTTTCCAGTTCTTTGTAGTGTGTGCCAGAACATGCTAGATGAGTTACACGTAGACTATTTACTGCTTATCATCTAGATAAAGTTTGTAACTTCAAATGTATTCATTAATATTTACTCATTTAAATTGTTTCTTCATGTGATCACAAGTCTTTACATCTTTGCTCATCTGTTCTCTGTGAAGAAGCTCTAAACTTAATGACACTGCTGATTAAGGTTGTAGCTCTTTAGCACAGGATTCTCTATTCAGCCTCACAAGCCATGAAATATAAATTCTATAACAGTATGGTCTCCTTTAAAATCCAGGCATATGTCCTGCCCTACTACTTCCATCTTGCACAAAAATGTAGGCTACATATCGAACAACCGAGCCTGTGGAGTGTGTTCATGTCCTAAGTGCAAAGAACAGTTCAGAAAACTTTTGGACTCTCCCAACCATCTGATATAAAACAGATATGATAGTAATGAAATCTTGGACTCTTGTCAACCTGTCACAGATCTGGCCCAATCGTTCTGGGAACATACTTTCCACTGTTTCATTTCACAGAGGCACTGAAATGAAATGATTTAGATTTTAGAGATTTCTGGTTGCAGGTGCAGATCAACCACAAGTATGCAAGAGAAAAGTGATACATATCAACTAGCAATTCCTTCCGTATACATGGATTTTTTTCAAGCCAGGTTATGTGTTATGTTATGTATACATAAAGAAAGATGTGAAACAACATGGTTCTTCTGTTCTTATGCTTTTTAAAGTGAATTGCTGCTCAACTGAACCGATTGAACCCTACTGCATATCCACCAGTCTGTAACTTTGCTGGCTGGCTGATTTGCCAAAATGTGCTGTCAACTAGCTAACTTTCTTAGCAACTTCCCTGTCTGTTGCGATTACTGGTAAACTAAACTAGATGTCCACGTTCTTTCTGTTGACTGAGGCACTGACACTCCACAGACACTGTAGATTGGTATACCAAGACTATATGAAACTGCTTTTGGCTGCTGCCTTTATACTCAAAACATATGTATAGTAGTGTTGTCAGACTATTTAATGATCTATTTTTGTGCATTATGTCCAGAAGAGAGAAAACCAACACAACAAGACATGACTATTCTGTCTACTGACCAAATGACATGACCCTTAAGTGCTGCGGTAAGCATTGTGCCTCAGCCTCTTTGCAATGATCAATTTAATGTTATATTTGTTACTTTGTTTGGTTGGTAATGGTTTGGCTCCATCATACATTTATTGGCTTTTGTGCCCATATGTGGGTGTGCTTGCCCTCAGACCTTGCAAACTCTAGCAGTCTCATGATCTAGACTAGTGGAGATTAGGTATTTGCATTTGTGTGTCCTATCACTTGATGGTTCTGTAGAACTTTAAGTTTAAATAACATGCTAATATAACTCCTAGAAGAAACATGAGAATATTTACATGCTATTTGCTAAACTTTCTGTGATACATGTTGAATTATGGTAAGCTTTAAGTAGCTAACAGGTAAATTAAATGCATCTGAGGATGACAAAGTTCAGCTTAGACAATTTTGGAATTTTGTATCTACTTTTTATGCATCCAGGAATTGTCATTGCCATGTCAGCCCCAAATGGCTGCTAGCTTGGCTGTAGACTTCTTGCATTGTTGTAACTTAGGTGACTGTGGTGGGAACTGAACCCTTGGGTGCATGAGTAACTGAAAATATATCAGTGTAGTGATAACTCACCATAACCTTAAAAAGAGATGGTTATCATCACTGAAAGACAGTTTTACATCCAGAATATGTTTTCCCACCATTTATCTGAAGCATTCAAGAAAGTATTTATTAACAGAAAATACTTCCTCAAATGTCATCGTCTACTCGCTGTGATAAAAAACCTGTTGCCTTGACAGTGCCTCCACTACAATATGAAATATTAAGTTACAGCAACTTTGATGTCGGCTTTGATGTTTGCAAGCAAACACAACATGGTAAGGTAAGTGACTGAGGATCCAAAGGAAAGCGACAACACACACACACACACAATACACACACATAAATCCATGTGCAGAAATAGATACACAACTTCTCAAATCAGTCAAACAGGTGAAGAGTAACATCATGTGCAAGTGTGCCTCATTATTTCTTTTATTATTTTTCTCATTACTGCTGTGCAGTCAGTTGTAAGGACTCGCTCCAACACTTGCCAAAAACACAGACGAGCTCTAATGATGCTGCTTTCTCCTTTCATTTAATAAACTATGGGAACTGTTGGGCTTATCTGCCAGCAAAATGTAAGACAAACCCTTTTGTGTCCTTTTTTTGTGACTATAGTCGACGGCATTGTTACTGAGTGAAAGGGAGGCTACATTATACTGAAAAAGGAACCATGGGATATGTAGCCGGTAACACAAAAATGAGGGAGCAGAGGGAAAAGAAGCTATGCAGCATTCCTGCCCTGAATGCAAAAACAGCTCTGCAGTACAGTTTCATGTTTTTCAACAGGTTTGTTGTTGCAATTATTAGATCTAAGTCTTTTCCTGGTATTTATGTATGTATTTGTCTGTCTATTCTTTAAACCTTGATTTTCCCTCTTAAATAGCCAGGTAGCTCCACAGGTCAAGTAAGATTTCAGCCATGAGGTCACCTGAGTGTGTATATCCAGCGTTACTGATTACAGCTTGAAACATGCTCATCCGATGTTCAGCAAGAGAGAGATGAGTAACACTTCGCAGTAACCAGGAACAAAGATAAGAAAGATAAGATAACTAAGCCAAAAGAAGATAAGAGAGAGCTTTCGTTTTCAAGTTTTAACAAGCAACACGTTCTGTTTGACTGGTGCGAAGTTGCAAACAGTAGAATCTATTGTAATATATATATATATATATATATATATATATATATATATATATATAATCTTATATATATATATATATATATATATATATATATATATATATATATATATATATATATATATAATCTTATATATATATATATAATCTTATATATATATATATATATATATATATATATATATATATATAAAAACAGTATTTCAGTTGCTATGAGCAAATGTTGAAACAATTATCATGTGTAACCTGGACATCCGTAAACTTTCTCTTAGTCCAGTTTCTACATCTAGAGGTCTACAAATCAAACCAGTGCCTTTTTTCACATCTGTTATGTAGAAAACCAAATTTGTTTGGACAATTCTGTATGCTTGGTTTAATAATTTGTGCTCATTACTTATTCGTTCTCTCGATTTATTGTCATGTCATAGGCCAAAATTTTGCCTCCTCCCCTCAAACACCCCGGAAAGCGCCTTTTTTTGTGACGCCTTCAGTCACCCGGAAGTTTGAATAAGACAACAAAGAAGGCATTCCAGAGTTTTAATAAACTGGACATCTGCAGCATCAGCAAAGTTTTCACAGAGAAACATCTGCGTTTTACAAGATAACAGAGGTCGCCTTGTAAAAAGGCCTTTTAAGGTGTTTCGGTGTAAAAGGCATTAAAGGGATCTAAAAGACAAAGTTTAAACTATATATTTTTACAAACTATGTATTTTTGTCTAAGATCTAAATAATGTATTAAATGCATGTGATCCATAGTGAAAGTGTTAAAGTATACACAAAAGACACAACGGCATGAAGCTAATAAATTATTAAAAATCTTACCATAATTTATTAAATCGAGAGGAAAAATGATGAAACTATATGCATTATCACCTCCTGGATTTTAGATAATTCACACATGTAGCCAGATATATTTTAAATTTACCTTGTAATTTATTTAATATTGTCAGCACTGGACTTCCATAGGTTTAAGGTTCAACAACGGAGCAGAAAACATCAAACTAACTCATGTTTGGAGACAGGAGAGGGTGCAATTGTTTAAACTTTAGTGGAGGAAAAAAAAGAACAGAGTGTACGCTGTATGTTAACGTAATCATCAGTGTTAATATCACTGATTCCTCTAGTGCCATAGATCCCTGCGCAACACCATTTTGGCTGCCAGTGTGCACCCTGCATGAACTTTACACTGAAATGTCACAAAAACAAACACCCAACCCTACCATGAACCCCGGTGCCTCCTGGACGTCCTCAGTGGGGACAGTGAGAAGCAGGATTGCAACAACTCCAAACACCAGCAACGCGATGGGGACGACAGGATGAGCCATGAAGTGAAAGTGAGAAGTGCAGCAGCAGCTCTGCTCTGAGCTCCGGTGGAAATATGAGCGCTGTCTTAATAGCGGCCAAGTGGGAGAAGTGGCTGGTAGCTTCCCGCTGGCCGGGCGTTATCACCGCCCGCCTGTGGCTTACACTTCACCTGCTGCCTGCCTCCTGTTTTACATTTCACTTGAGCAAGCAAAGCCTGACGTGAATTTACGATCGGATCGCAGATAAGTCCTCCTCCATGTGCCTTCCCCGGTCAATGAATGAAAGCAGCTCCAAGGCTACTGGTGCCATGGAGGGAAAAATGTTTTTATCATGGCCAGAGCTGGTGGAGGATCTGCTGCTCATTCATATTCAGCTGTTATTTAGGTGAGAGTTACACCTTACATTATAAGAGAGGTAAAGGGTGAAAAAAAAACACGTGGTTCATGATTATTCAATCATCAATGTGAAAACAAGGATTGGCCTGAGCTGGCAGAGGTCCAGAGTGTAGGCTCTTGGCCTGAAGAGCTTCAGAGCTGGTCGTTGTTTTCGTGCTGTATTTGCATGTGAATGGGTGCAGCTTAAAACCTTTAAAACCTGACTTGCAAATGTTATTCTCATTTGAATGAGGAGTAAAAGCAAGGACATGAAGTTTTCACTAAAGGCCTATACTTTCTTTGTACGTGTACTTTTTTTAAAGTCTATTTTTGCTGAAATCCTGTTGTGACAGTGTCTAAATTTAGCTGAATATATAACTGAGTTATCTTGAAAAAGCTTCTGACTATTGCACTAGAGCTTTTCTTCATGTTGTCACTCAGGTCACCAGTATTTTATTTTTGTATCGTTCACAATATGGTACAAATATCACACTGTTGAAATATCTATCAATACTGTATTTGAGGTTACATCTTTTGGAGGACCATCACACAGCTGAAATACTGCCGCCCATCAAATGACTAAAAATTAACAGACACAACAAGAAGAAGCTGTGATAACTAAAACAAAAAAAAAAAACAATGATGCCATAAATTACTAAAATACATTACATTGCTATATTGATATGACTATAGGCCATGCACAATTAAAGGTCCACATAATATTGTTCAGGCTTTCAGCTATATCACATCAGTCTCCTCAGTTGTCATGGAACTGTACCTGTTAAAATACTGATTTTTTTCTGGGCAATTGTAACACTTATTCTCCAAAAACTGTGTTGAGTTTGTTTTTTCAAGCTTGTTTTTGAAGCAGTATTCCAGTTATTTAATATTGAACTTCAAAAAAGTTTGGAGACATACAGGAGATGGATTTAAAAAAGAAGCACACACTTTTAGTCTCAAGTAAGGACCAAGCACCCAAAACACCAAATCTTACATTTCCCATGATGTAACTCAGCTTCTCTGCTTCTATGCTTCTCTTTAGAGCCTCCCTGCTGCGTAGGTCCAGGTTTTTCGAACCTCAGACTGTGACACAGGCTTTATGATAAAAATATGTAGCCTTCAAAATAACCTTGATGTTATTTTCTTTGACTTTATTAATCCCCACAGAGCCACAGAAATGATACAACCACAGACTGTATGTAAAGATGGACGTAGTGAGGAGTGATGTCATTACAGCCAGTTTAAAGCCAGATTCGTGGTTTATGGTTTGCACCATTTTTTCCAAAGGACCTTCTAAGTAAAGGTGATTTTTTTTTTTCATTCTTAATGTGACATTCATTCATTCCCACTGTGACATTTTCAACTTATCAAAATTCCCTTTTCAATGATTTGACATTGGCTTGATAACAAGCTGTGTTCTGAGTCAAATAGTCATTTTTAATAGAAGACATTTTGACATGTCACAGTATGAAAAACACGTGTTTTTTTCCCATTATGTCAGCAGCCTTCATCCTCGGAGAGATGAATTCTTTTAAGGTCTGAACTGCTCCTGTGACTTTGGTTTACTGAATCTGTTCTTACCTAATTTACTAACTCGGTCAAGATGGTCCACAATGTGATCAGGGTTTAACAAGCTCATTTTCAGTAAAGGAGTAAAGTAGGGTTCTACTGATTCTTAACAGTTCTTATCACCAACTTCAGTAATTTAATTGTCACTGACAGATTGAGTTCAAACAAAGGTCAAAACCCACTGCACAAATAGGAAAATGCAAAATATTCAATTGAAAATTGTGAAATAAGGAAAATCAGTATCTGTAAATCAATCACTATAAATCACATCTTCCTAGCGGAGGACCAATCAGCACTCACATTCACCTCACAGAGTGTGACAGAGTGTCGGCTGTCATCAGGGCAGACGGTCAATGGACCAGAACCCACCTCTGCTTCTACAAGGTATGTCATTAATTAACAATGACGGCTGTGATCTAATTAACGATGACACCAGTAATTTAATTAAAGATTCACTGACTGTGACGGTGACCGTGTTGGTGCTACAGTATGTTCCAATGGGGCAGCATTGGTATCATTTCAGTGATTGATAGAGTGTTGTTAACCTTTCCACGTGACACACGTTTTAAATGTACATGTCTGTCCATTTTAGATCAACAACACTGGGTGTCTGCTGATGCTACATGATGTTTTCAGAGGAAAAACCTTGATTTTATTCTGTTTGTTTGTCTTAAATAACATGGTACGATGTATGGAAGGAACATAAACTAAGATAACCAGATGGAACGACAGTCACCTACTAGATTTCATACTAATAGTTTTTAAGGCATTTCAGTCTGATCCAATTGGTGGGCCATAATATGAATTTCTTCTCTAATAAAATCTGGTTCTTCAACTGCATGTTCATCCTTTTTAATCTTAGGATGTACTAAGTTTGTTCTAGTTTAAAGAACGTTTGTACAAACTGGCCTTGCGTCCACTTAATGAAAAAGTCCAGTATTCACTCTGGACCAGATCCGGCCCGTGGCATAGGCAGTGTAGGCAAACGCTAAGGGCGCAGTCCATCCAGGGGGTGCGACAAATGGGGGAAGAAAAAAAAAAAGTAACTTTCACTTGTCTTATACTAAAACTCGTTGGTACTGTTATTTTCTTGATATGAAAAAATAAGCCCACGTTAATTAAACTGAATAGCAAATCCTATTAAATAATAATAACAATAATACTTTCCTAAGCATCCCATCCTCTGACTGATTAGACTGTACCTGCTCTCAGTTTTCTGACGTCACCTCGTTACTGACAATAATAATGTGAAAAACGACCAAAACTCTCTGGTACCGGGGAAGAAGAAAAGAAAAGAAGAGGAGGAAAAACACAACAAAGACAGGAGGTACAGTAAAGATGATGTCATGAAATTATCTGTCTGTTGCATAATGTTAGTAACTTTCAGCCTAACACGGTTTGATAATCAATATATGGCGTTAGCTTGTTTTAACGTCAGTAAATGTTATGGAAAATAGTAATGTAGGTAACTTCCCCACCTTACATTTCCCAGGGTCATTTGTAAAGATAAGATCTGTTCAGCAGGTGTTTACATCTGTCTACATTTTTTTTGACGTGGTTGTCTAATGTTTGCTCTGCTTGTAATAGGCAGTCAAAATGTTTTTCATTTTCCACACCTTCATATATTAGAGTTGTAAGGCTGGTTGTTTGTTGTGTTACAGTTCATTTTGTCTAAAGTGTGTTTATACAGTAATGTTAAACTTTACATCAGTGTTAAAGTGCACATCATTAATGTTAATACTTCATAACTTAGCATTCCCATATGTTATACTGCAGTTTACTAATTTGCATTCTGCTAATCAGCAGTTCACTGTAATGATAATAAAATTGAATCTAATTTGCATTTCAGAAATAACTGCATTGTATATGATACATGTACAGAATAGGGGAAATGATGCCTCTCTTAGGTTTTTAATTTTTATTATTTCATTTCATTTTATTCTTGGTATCATGTTTTTTTATGATTAGACTGTAACGCCCAATGGTTTCAGACACTCCCTTCTCTCATCAGATGTGCTGTTGAGATATCTGAATCTCACCCCTGCCAATCTTGGGCAGTCACCAGTTATGTCCACTTAAAGATACAGTGTGTAGAATTTAGTTGCATTTAGTGGTCCATTCACTGCATTGTAATCTCCTCACATCACCCTCACCTTCCTAATGTAAAGGAGAAACAACACTTTAAGGACCCTGTTTAGAGTCAGTATTTAGTTTGTCTGTTCTGGACTACTGTATAAATAAGGTGTTTCAACATGGCGGCCTCCATGAAAGGGGACCCTCTCCCACTGTAGATATAAAAGGATATTTTTTAAGTAACAAACATAAAAAGATTCTTATTTTCAGGTGATTATACATGCATCAAAACATAGTTATGAATATTATATTCCATGTCTGCCTTATTCTGAAAATAGAGGCCCCAAATCTTACACACTGTACCTTTAAGCAACATCGAGCGATCCTCCTGTCGCCTCCACGTCTTGTTTACAGTTTTTACTTTGTGGGTAGTCAAATCTTATACTCTGTGTAGGCTATTTATATATATATATATATATATATATATATATATATATATATATATATATATATATATATATATGAAACATTTTTGTTTTTATTTATTTGTATTTTTATTTTATTAACGTCATGTTGAGGGAAATATCTGCTCAACTCATGTTCACACTGGCCCTCTGCTGCATCCTGCTGGGCAGGTCACAAACACTCAGATGGTCTCAGCTTTTTGATGGAAATTGTTGCTTATAGTTTTAAAGGCTGGTACTTAGCGCGGATTCACAAAGGATCAGGCGCTCCAGGAAAAACAGAGGTCTTTCAGTTCATTTCAGTGGGGGTCGTGCATTTCCGCACCGGCAGCCCGCAACGCAGGGGTTGCTGTAAAAAACCGCACCGGCCTGCCGGAGAGAGGTTGAGCCAGATCTAACTTTGGGAAAAACAGGGCCCCACATCATGCTCCGCAAGCCAATCAGACACTCAGATCGGTCAAACCTCCACAGACAGTCTGAAATGTCTCTGAAGCAGAGACTATCCAGGTGGATTCACAGACTAAACTCTAATAATCTACCTGTGTGTGTGTTCTCACTTTGTTTATTTCATGTACCAGCTTCTAAATCTGACTCCGACTCGCAATTTACGCCGCAAAATAGAGACACGAAGAAGTTTAATTTGATTTGTGTCCGATGATTAGAGAGAGAGAGAGAGAGAGTGCTTTGGTCGACAGTGAGACAGTGAGCAAGCGCCAGCCTCGATAAAGCTGTAGAGAAATAAAAAGTTATTTCCTGATTGTTTCACAGCGGTTACATTCAGCAGGTATAGACACGCCCACGGCAACCCACCTCAGCTCCCCTCACCCCCCCACCACCGGACAACCCTGCTATGAGTTGCCCAATCCCTGATCCTGTGTGAATGCACGCTTAAGAGTCAGTCATACAGTCTAAAGAAACACAATGAGATACTACAGTGATTAAATAATCTGTAGAGCTGCAGAGGTTAAAGCACTGGCACATTTGCACATTACAGTTTATCATTTGATTCAATTTAAATATAAAAAAAATCACTTTAAGTCTGGTTTAATGTATCTTTTATTGTGTTTTTAATTATTATTTTGCATTCTGGTGCACTTGAAAGTCTCTTTTTTACTGCAAAAATGTATTATGACTAGTTTAGAATTTGTCTTGTTTGTTATTGTTGTTAATATTAATTCATATGTATTCTTTTCTTTCCATATGTGTGTTTGTAGCTTTTTGTCTTTTTATTCTTTCTTAGATATATATGCTTTTCTTCTTTTTAGTACAGTGTGCTTACCTTCTTTCATGTGTAACCATGAAGCCCTTTAAAACTCTTAAAATGGCAATTGTAGAAATGCTATATCACAAAAACAGTACTTACTCCTATTTGCTGTGATGCGCAATGATAGGAATAATTTGTCTTGAAATGATGAGTCACATAATCCATCAGTCAATAGGACGAAACTAAATACCCAACATTTTTGGTAATCAATTCAAATTAAAATTATTTATCTATCAAAACGTTTCTGGTTTCAGCTTCTCAAATGTAAGGATTTACTGTTTCATATCATTGTATATTTAATATATTTTGTTTTTTGGACTGGGTGCTGGCAGATTGTGATGGACATTTTTCAGCATTTCCTCACATCTTATAGATTATACAGTTAACAGATGATCAAATCACAGGAGTAGATAGATTTGGCAATGTAAGTATATTTTATTTACAGTTGTATAAACAAGATGATTCAATGTAAGTTCATTACTGGAAAAGGTAAGAAAACAAGTGATTCCTCCCTTAATGGGTTTTATGTGTTTGTGTGTGTTTTGATGCATGCCCATGTATCACAATTGTGGGTGTATGTGTATGTGTATCTGTGTAACTATAGTTTAAAACATTCTCTTCTGCAGTCGTAATACAAGCGCAGTGCAATCTCCTCAACCCTACCTAACAATAAACCAGACTCTATTTACATTTCATTCAACTTAAGCGCTCCACACTGCTCAGCTAACTGTACACGGTAACAACAGGCATCCGAAAACAAACCAAAGCACTGATAGTAACACGTAAGCATGCATAGGCCAGAATGAGAACGTGATCAGAAGCAAACACTCGGTTCAAGTTAAGAAATCAAATTCTGTTTTAGCACTTTGTGTGTTTGTTTAAAAGTGTCATTATTTCCCTTATAAAGACTTTTAAAATAAAGTAAAATGAAAAAGAGATTTGTGAAAGTAAAACATCTTAAAGTGGAGAAGTTAATATGTCTGATGTTGTAGTGGTTCTATAGTTTCTTGGTAAATCATTTTTTACAGTTTGGGAGACCCCTCAGCATAAAGTGCTATGAAGTGCCAGACACCAGGCAGGGTGCAATAGTCTTTTCAACACACAGCAGTGGTTTCTCAGCTCCAGAAAATGGGAAACGGCCTGTTTTTGCATCTAACCAAGACTTGCACACAAGCTCGCTTTTAAGTCACTCGGATTCCTTCCTGTAAAAGATCTCCGGCTCAACGCAGGGAGGAAGTTTTGCATGAAAGACCGAGTGCTGGTTGGGTGAAAAACCTGGCCCTTTGATGCAACCCCTCGGAGACTGGAAATGAGAAAGACTGCTGTGGCAGGAGAGAGGAAGAGAGAGGGTGTCCCCAAGCGCAAGATGGCTTACGGCTTGAGTGTCTCAAACATGTTTGGACGTGAAAACACCAGCCTTATTGAACTGTTTCATCAGACTGCAAGTTCATGTGTGAGTTCACATATTCACTTGCTTATCTCTTGCTATACATGGTAAAGCTTAACAGATTGTCTCTAAGAAATAAAATAAAATAAAAAACATGCATTTGGCATATTAGTAGAAAATCAAAGGGGAAAATACAACTACAGAATCTGGTATATAGCCTTCAAAACAGTTTCATCGTTCAGATACATAAAGCTCTTATTCATATACAAGCACACACATGCTTCCATCTTCTTCACTGATAGACAACATTGGTCCTATTCTCATCATTAGTGCCATGATTAGTGCGCCCCATTGGATGTAATATCTAAAAACCTTGATAAAAACAAAGTTCCTATTAAAAAAAAACTTGATATCCATTGAAGCTTACAGTACATCTTGTATTGCAGTATATGTTGTTAAGAAAAACTAGATATTACTATGGTATCTAAGCCCTAATTGGAAGTGATATGTTGAGTACAGTATTTGCACCAAAACTAGTTTATTTCATTTACTTAACCAAACTAAACCTGGCTGTGCTAAAGTTATACAGCTGGTCAGGAAAATTTGAAAGTAGTTAACATCAAACATTAAGTAAATTTCTGTGAGTAAAATGACAAAAACAAGGTTAAATAAGTTTGCTAATAACATACAGAAGGAAAATATTGTATATGTGAGTCAGATGGGTTCTTCTGTGCATGCTCAGGGACCCTACAAACATCTAACGCCAGGTAATCCTGACTTTTTTTTAAAAAAAGGTGCAAGGTCAGTGTTTTTCAGCCACTCCTTCAGCAAGCAAGTTTTTCCTCGAAAGCTCCATTGGCAGGCGGTGAAATGAAAGCTTCAGCTTCGACGGCGAAGGGACCGAGGAGATGAGCTCTTCTCCCTTCCTCTCTCCCTCCACTCCCTCCTCGTCTCGTTTCCTCTCTCCTCGGGGAGCGAACGTCAGTGTCTCCCTCTCTTTACACCACAGTGCTGACAGACGGGTCAGACAAGTTGAGTTGGCCCGTGATGTCAGTGGGTGGGTACTGCTGCAGAGGTGAAAAGAAAATGGGGGGAAGGATGAAGACAACAGTCATTTTTTGACAAAAGCAGCATTTTTGTTTTGTTTTTAATGTTAGTATAATTATCTAAACATTCTTTCTTTTTTTTTAAGAACGCCTGTGCTTCATTTCTGCAGAAATGTAAAAGCAAGAGGGTTCTCTAACCCCTCTCAGGCACACCTTAGTTTTGTTGGAATAGTTGAAATGTTTTTAAAGATTTTTGTAAAGCAGTTTGGTCATGCCTGGGGTGGGCTAGCTGGGAGCAGACGTAAGATCCTGGGTTTAGACAACAGCAAATTTGACTCAGGCATCATTAATTTTATTTGGCCTTACAATATGGGTGATAATTTCCTGCCATGGTTAAAACAGACAGCTCATTTATCTCCCCACAGTCATTTGTACGCATGCAAATGGCAGGCGGCTTCTCTAATTTTAGCAGCTCTGCAGGAGGAGATGAATTTTAGGCCTATTTCAAAGTGCTGTTGTGTTGAACTCTTACGTCCAGTCCCCCGCTTCACTGTGCTTCTTTTTAAGCAGAGTGCATTGAATTATAGGCGTCTACACTGTTGAGTGGGGAAACAAGATCCCGATTCCATGCAAGGTGCTTAGTTTCTATGGCAACAAGTACAGTGATTTTGCTTTTTGAGTCTTTTGAGTATGTATACTGACAGCAGTAAGCCATATTTTTACAATGCTGAGGCTGCTTTTTCTGCTAATGAGCAAGAATATAGAAACCTGCTGAAACAATAACTTGTTAAACATTGTAAATATAGTCAATTACATCATTAGAGCTGGTGACATGCTGTTTGTTTGTTTTCTGGACAGTAGCGTCATGTTTTGGTACACAGTGAGCTTGGGTGGAGTAATTAACCCTTCTGCATTATGTTTATAATCCAAATGATTTTTCAAGAGGCCAATCATAATCTTGACTCACAGCAATATGTTGGAAAAACCTGTTTCATAACATCCAATGTGCAGGCAAACATGTTTTGTTTGTACAGTGAATGCATCACAAATAAATACTGTATTGCAGAACCAAAACAGGGAAGAGTCTTGCCTTGGTGTGCCCGTCTTTATATACTTTTTTTTTTTTTTTTTGTCTTTCTCAATTAAGCAAGATCTTAGGTTTAAGTGCCTCTCGTTTCAAGCTGATAGAGCCAATACATTCAAGCATATGAGCTTCAGAAGCTGGTATGATGCAACTTACATGCTGACAGATGGGGAAACATCCAGACTGAATAGTTAAAATGTAAAATTTTTTCTAAATAGAGTCAGAGTGGATGTTCCTCATCTACTTGACCCGCGAGTTGCATCATCATATGGCTTACAGCCCCCATTTGGGTCTCCTCATGTCTTGTACCTTGAGGGCCTGCTAACAGCGCACCCTACTGGGGTCAAGTGGACCAGCAAAAGAGAGACACTTCACTGACATCACAACCACAGTTAATGGTTATAAAGCTATATTCAAAACAGCTATGGAGATTCTTCTTAATATATGGCACAGCTACAAAGATTTCTACTTCTTCTATTGTTATGTTACTACAGCTATGACAGTTACAGTCATTGACATGCTTGCAGAGGGAGAGAGGAGCAGTGTGGCATGTGGGTGAGGGACACTGACACTCAAGTCCATTGATATCCATTAATATAAAAGAAGAACATTTATATAAAATCAAAAATAATGGTCAAAGACTGAGGATGGCAGATCTTTCAATTGGAGCATCTTTTTTTTTTTTTTGATTGCACTAAATCCTGTTTTATGTTTCCACTTTGAGCCATTTATTTCCCCGCTTGGGCTCCAAAACCAGCATCCGAAACCCTCACACAGAAATATTAACAATGGCGATCCCACTCTTCTTATCTTCAAACCAGACCGATTCTATTGAGAAACCTCCAAAGGGGAGAGTAAAGGAGGTTTGGTTCAATGTAGAAACATTCATAAAAAAAAGACAGTTAAAACAAGAGAAAGAGAAAAAGACAGGAGATCAAATTAAAACACACACACAAAAAAAAACTTTTACTTTGTGACCCGTTAGCTTAGCTTCCAAAGGCTAAATCTCCCCTGAGAAACACATTCAGAACACAGTGTTAGTACAGCGGCCTTTCTGTGGAGGTGTCTGTGCTAGCTCCAGAGATTATTGCTGGTTTTTTTAGACTCATGCCAGATTTGGTCAGCGACCAGCTATGTCTGGTGGAGCAGCTGGGCACAAATGACCGCGGGTCACTGGTTTGTCAGAGCACTCCGAGCTTGCGGGGTACAATCTCCCAACTGCAACGAGCAGCAGGGCTTTTCAACTGAACTGTAAAAGAATGGAGGAAACCTGACACTCTCATTGTGCTGCAACAAGGGAGTCAAGCAGAGATATAGAAATTATGTAAAAAAAAAGTGATTTAGGAAAAAAAATTAATAGCTTGTATTTGTAACACAGTGAGAGTCTAAGGCTTCACAGATTTTGTAGCCCGTAAAAACAACAATTAAAACATAAATGAAGTCTTCACCACCTGAAAATATACCCTGAAAGAGGCATGCACAGTTCAGACCACAAGGACACTGAAAAATAAACAAGAATTATGACAAACAAAATATGACAAAGCAAAAAGTAAATTGATTAATAGAAATCCATGAGTGTAATCCTGAAATAGACATGTTGATAAATAAGACAACACATTAGTTTTCTTCTCAGGACGACTGGCCATCACGACTGCCTTTGGAAATGGATTTTTTTTTTTTTTTTGGAAAAATGACAAAACATCAGCGCATGCTTTTCAAACCAAAAGCAAACCAACAGCAGCTGAAACCCAAACAGAGGAAGTGCGGGCGGGATCAGTGCAAAGAAACGATGGATATACAAAGGATCAAGCAGTCAAAAACGACAGGACACGAACACAAATATATAAAAAGACACACGCTTACATACAGTACACACACACCACAACGCCACCAATAAATACACAATCGCCAGAATCCACGTCCAAACCAGAGGCAGGGAGGAAGAGCAGCCCAAGACAAAACACCACTGGCAGACTGCTTGCTTTTAGTCGCCCCCCTCCTCCAGAGGAACAACGCCACTAATCCCATTGACCCCCCGCCCCCCTCAAAATTCTGAACACTTGGGACAATCCCTTCCCCGAAATTCAGAGCCCAGCTCCTGGCCTGGCCTGACCTGAGTTCCTGCACTGATGCCCTCTGGGCCTGTAGAGGACCTACAGATGCTAAATGGTTATGGCTGATCGATGGTGAACGGACAGACACGTGGCAGAGGCCGCGGAGCCGTGTGGAAATGGGTTGAGTGGAACATGGCACTGTCTTGCGGTCGGATATGGAGATGTGGGTAGAGAGGACAGAGAAAGAGAAAGGAGAGGGGTGAAAGCAGAGACAGAGGAGGAGGACGCGAAGAAGAGGAAAGAGAGGGAAGAATAAACAAGGGCACATGTTGCTTCTTCGTCTTCTTACCGTGTCTTTGGAGGACCTACGTCTCTTGATGCTGGAGGCCAGGGTGGTACTGATGGACCTAAAAGAGGCTTTCTTTTTGGGGTCGGGCTCTGCTCTACCACTTTTCCTATCCTAAAATAAATATATGTAGAAACATTATTCATGTTCTCTGGCTGGGGTGATAACCGTGGTTTCAGTCTCACCCATTCTCTCTTCCCAAAACCACCACCACCACCACCACCACCCACCACCCCAATAAATTACCTTACTTTATATTGTCTAAATAGAGGGAGGGTCCTTGTGAGAAAGACTACAGCATTTGGAAATGTAAAATGCGCAAAGAGGGAGAAAGAAAGGGATAAAGCCTGTTAGATGTGAGAGTGGAAATAGTCTGGTCAGCCTGATATGAGGGCATTCGTCTACATTTTATGCAACGTTATCACAGTGGGACTGCACAAGATGGCACAGTAGTCCTCTAGAAATGTGCTGACACATTCACTTGGCCCCTAGAAATGCATTGGAATGGGTGATGACTAGTAAAGATGTCAGTGGTTGTGATACCTACTTAAACCATCTAAAATATTCTGCCTGTACGCTCGCTATTGCCTGAACACACGTCATCTCAACACACAAGTGATCTTAAATTAATGGATCGACTAAACAGTATACCAATTGTGATAACACAATATCTAGAATCTACTCTGTGCTTGGTTCTGACCTGGGTCAGAGCTCTGGAAAACATTTAGAAATGCAGTCCTGTCAAACATAAATAGAAAGGATAAAACAAAATAAAAAGAAGAAGAAGCAGTTTTAACCATATCCTTACAAGATGGCGGGACAATTTGATGCCCTCCCTCCCTCATACCATCACAGCTACTCTCAGCACAATAACTGGGTGTTTGTGTGCAAAAAAACTCATATTAAGGTATTCTTACATCCTGAGTCTCTAGAGAGGAAGAGGGCTGCATAGGGGGAGAAAAGAAAAATAAAATAAATTTCCATCCACTTGATCGTTATTACTTTAAAGAAGATCCTTAAGCAAAAGCCAAGGGAACTAAAAAGGGCGGATATTCAAAAAAACTAAAAAAAAAAAAAAAAAACTAGCAAAGCAAACATCCACATCCAAAGCCAGGCAGGTATAAAAAGTTAGAGAAGCTACAGTATCAGAGGCCACTAAAATGCATATCAAAGAGGGAAACCAGCAGCGACAAAAGTCAGTAATTGAAGCCCATTTAAAGTCATTATACCTTAAAGTGGTATAACGGAAATTCACCCCACACACAAGGGAATGGGATGGAGTATGAGATGAAGTGCATAAGAAAAAAAGATTTGAAAAGAAATGGTCTCCTACTGTAGCTGCGAAAACTATTCTTACTCTAAGCTAAAGCGCAAAAAAAGAGAAGATTTGCGATTCTGTGTGCTTGATTTCATGATCTCAGCAGATGGAGGCTAAATGATGCTATTTCTATAAAAGATAAATAAATAAGAAAGCGCTCTAAGATGGATGTTGAGCAAAGTATAAGTGGAGGATGAGTGAGCAGTTGCAGGGAGGGAAGCCCTTTGGGCGGGCGGGGCAGTGTGGTGTGAATTTCAACATGCCAAAACGCTTTATGGATGGAGAGAGGGATAAAGGGGGAAAACATAGAATAAGTAAACACAAAACAAATAGCATGACAAATCAATCCTGGCCAGCACTGGCCCCGCAGTACATCCTTTTTCATCAGGTCACATGACTAGGCACTTTTAGGGCACAATTGTACCACCCATCACCCCGTCGACCAGCACTTTTCTCTCAACCCCCCTAATGACATGATTTCAGGTGGCAAGCAGGCATTAGCTGGCCTGGAGGATAGATGAGAGCTGGCAGAGAAATGATTGGTGCACGACATCACTCGATTTTAGTGCAGGTATTAATAAATGAGTATTTTTCCTGTTGGAAGATGACATCTCATGTTAGTAAATGGAGAAAGTCAGCCTGTGTAACAAGTAAGTGTCTTGGTTCAGGAAAAATCAATTCCCAAGTGACGTCAGTTCTCTTCTTTTAATCTTTACTTTCCCGCATTTCTTACACATCTGACACTGCAGGAGTGCATTCTGGCCGCTCTGAGCCCTGATGAGGTGCTGCGTGTGCTCAGTCCCGGCCATGCATGGCATGCTGGACCATCAGATGAAGCGTGGCATGGGACCCGCACAGTGTACAGCAGCCGCCTGTTTCATGTCGGAAACAGAAGCGAGCTGCCACAGTGCATCATCATAATACACCATCATCATCATCATAATCATCATCATTATCATCATCACGCTATAGTGTTTGTCACGCTTTGTTTTCATCTCAGACTGACACCAGTTTCAGTCTTGTTCAGACAGTGCACTTCTGAGTAACATCCGTGTTAAAAGCTAAAAGCCAGACATGTAGCCTCTCAGTGATGTAGTGGTCAACAACACATTATCAGCATCAGTGATCACAGACAAATCAGTACATGTAGCGATATAAATCAGTATGATGTAGATCTATAGAACACATTATGCTTAGTAACATTAAGACAACGTTACAAAACATCCATGATAAAATATAAAATACACAAAGCCTAAGTTGAGAGGTATGCAAAAATAAATGAAAAAATGTACAGGGTACATTATTTCTACAGTATTTCTTTGTAGCCAGCCATCATTTATGCAGCACTTTTTTAGACATGGTATCTGTAATATTGCTGGCTCCATCTGTCTGTGAGGATAATATCTTTTGAGCTTACAAAAATAGATTTCTGTCACATAAAAGGTTGAAAATGTATTCAGTAATGACAAGACCCTTACGGAGAGAGCTGAAATGTTCATGCAGTATTTTTCACCTCGGTACACCTTGTTGGTGAAGGACATCATGCACATTGTCGTCTTTCACACACATGTTATGCTGCCTTGTTATTTGGTCCTTGGTTCAGATAGAGGACAGTTCTTTAATTTCTTAGTTAGACCAATTTTCAGATGTTTTTTTAAAGCAGAATTGTAGCTGTAGATATTTCTAGTTTGTCAAACATGACGCTTCAGAATTCTGTAATTAATAACAGCTTTTTCAAGGTTTTTTTTGGGCCACTTGGGGGTAACAGAAACAAGCTGTAAGTATAAACTGACACATTATCAAGTTTTAAGTTGTAAGTAACAGTCACATATATTTACATGTACATCTATAGCAGAGGTGGAGTCGTGTTTCTGGTCACCAGTCAAAGTGACTTCAACATTCTCCCTTTTTCAGCTCTGATTTGGTCTCCACCAATGGTCGTTGGTAGTTGCTAACTGCTTTTGATGGCTGCCATGGCTGAAAATGACGCTATCACAGTGGTGAGAGTGAACAAAAACAGTTGGAGGCTGTCTTCTATTTCCTCTATTATCACGTCTGTCACAAAAGAGACACAATCTTAAGTGTTACATACTTACTTTGTATAATGTGAATTATAAATTTAAATCATACAGATTTATATCAGCTTCAAAGAGGATGCTAAATTCTATCCAAAATATATTCAGTAGGTGTACCCCCACTACATCTCTGTGGCTACAGCTCCTTAAAGCTCCAATATCTTAGGCATGCAATTCTAATAATGCATGCACCTTTATTTAATTGTAAAGCATTAACGAAGCAACGGTGTGTGTGGTAGTTAATGAACTTTTATTTCTCTATAGCATCTGGGGTTTTGAGCAATAACAGCACGTAGAGATAGTGTCAGCCTGCAGAGGATGAGGGATGTACTACATGAACAGATCGAGGTTATCGAGGTTAGTCAGAAGTGCATGTTCTCTCAGGTTACGTATCCGTGTTTAAAGGTATGTGGGTGCACAGTACTGCACAGTGCTTTGCATAATACACCAACCTGAGGCAGTATAAGCACATAATAACATACAGACACACATACAAGCTGTCAGAATGATGCCAACAATGGGACTCCAGGTTTTAGTGCTCGCTGTACTAAGGAAGGAGGAGGCCACATAAACTGTGCTCTTAGATTTCTTCATTGAGATGAGTTTGTGTCCTACATAACCAAGTTGTCTTTTTGAATTTGTAAAAAATGAGATCACGGTGAGTAATCCAATCAGTGCACCCAAACCGTATGAGTAATATCTTGAGAAATATTCACGCCGAACAGAACAGATTGTATTAGCTCGACTTGACTTCTTGGGCTCCCTTTGTGCTCATGGCATGAGACCCCGTCACAGTGGTTATATTCAGGGCAGTGAAGATCGTGTATCTCTGTTGTTTTAGCTCTAGGGCCCACAGTGAGGGTAGATGAGCATGCATGATCCGTCTTTGTTCAGCAGCACAGATAAATCTATGTGATCGACGCTGACATGGATATAAAACACGCTGATCTACGGGCAGTTTAGTGTGTCCCTCTCCTTTCTCAGTGATCCCCCCCACCCCACATGCATTCACCTGCTGTATGCACCTAAAGAACACACATTGATATGAGGACACCCACGACAGTTACATACAGTAGTTAGGTCGATGGCAGACACTCTGAGAAGGACATTGATTTGCTGACAGGCACTTGTGATTATACTATACCTTCCTCCAGCCCTGCTGTCTGCTATTCAGCAGGGCCAAACACTGAGCTTTGGTTCAAGGCTTACACAGAGTCAGCAGACAGGCTGCCAGGGCCACACCTCAGACTCACAGTGTGACTGGCCATTAAATGGCGAACCCCCTGTACCTCCAATCAGCCATCCAATCAGGGAGTGAAACCATGAAGAGTAAAAGAAGGGGGAGGGTGCGTGGGTGGAGGAAGGGTGCTCCAACACTTCACGGCCATGTTTGATTGCATCTGAGTGTGAGGGGCAAATCATGTTCTTCATCGGCTGACCGGAGGACATCACTTTATTGCAGCTACAAGGGTTTGTTCACTCAAATTACAAAAAGAAATCTCATTTACTCCTAGTAGTATCTTTGCCATGTAGATGTCTTTGAACAACAAATGAAATACCATTCACAGCTTGGAAGTTTTGGAGGTAGAGATCTCAAAAGCTTTGCGCATAATACCAAAACTATCTGCATGGCTAGATACCACCAGGTACCACAAGTAGAAAAATATGTATTTTTGAAATTTGGGTAAACTGACCCATTAAACTGACGCCTGCTTCTGCTTTCATTGCGTGGCACGAAGCTTCTGGCATGCAAGACAAGTTTGTCTCATATTGGGTGTCTGCAGTATGGACTCTGCAGTGGATAAGGAGACACACTGTACACTGTAGCATGGCACACTTTACAGTTGACTATACCAGGAGAGTCACTGCAGTGTGATTGAGCCAGGACATTGATTTTAATCTTTATGCTCTATTTGTATTGTTAGTTCCTGGCTGCTGCGGTATGGCCACCAGAGTAAAAGAGGAAATCAATGATGACGCAATCAAAGTGCATCAACTGTAAAGTAATCTCTGTTATTATTGTTTTTATGGTATTTCTGGCAGGACATTTGCTTCTTTTCGTAGGCTTTCCATGTCCACATCATCTGATTTTATGAAGCAAATAAGCACCACAGCAGCAGCTTAGAAAATACTAGTTCATGCCATGAATGTGTCCATCATGTTAGAGGGTCACGAGGCTAATTATCTTATTTTTACTCTAACAGCGAGAGGTGACATGGGGGTGGAAATGGTTCTGCTAATTAGTTACATACTAATGAGGGGGTCCCGGCCACAGCTTGACTTCCAGAGGCCTCCTTACTCTCCTGCAGGCACACACAAGACACACGGGCGCTGTTGGCCTCTGGGAACTGTTAGGAACTAAAGGGTAGCCATTGAGGATGCCTTACAGTATGTGAAGGCATCAGAGATCACGGTTGCTCATACGGTGATCTGGCTGTCTGACCACCACTGATGTGCAGAAAGAAAAGGTCCTACAGAGGCTGAGAAACAAATATCGACTCCCCCCAATGAGAAGGGGGCTTTGTTGGCTTTCTTGCACCATAGCCTCGGCCCTTCCACCCTGGGTGTGAGCGGTCAGAGGGGATAAATCCTACCTGCAGGTTCTTCCTCCAGACATTGACGGCCGCAAAGGCCAGCTGCATCTGCTTCCTGCGGGCGTCTTTATGGCGCTTATAGGCGATTTCGATAAAGATGAGGAAGATTCCTGCTGCTATGCCTCCAGCCACCAGCATGAAGACACCTGTTTGGGAGGGACAGAGGGACAGAAACAGAGCAGAGGTGGAGATATGTGAGCCACAACCCTCTACAACCCCGCCGCTTCCACTGAGCATGAATGCATGGTCTGCCTCTCTTGCTCAGTGGCCGCCCCTCCTTTTTCAAACAGCTCCTACTGACGACGGCGGCTGTAAACCACATACTATTAATAGAAGACCACAACCGCACAAAGCCACAGCACAAGATACTGTACGGCACATTTCCACAGAGCACCCACGCCGACACTAAAACAACGATTTTGTAAAGGTATTGGACAAAAAAGCGCTACAGTACCTTACCACTGCAGTTTTTGTCCAATCACTTTTAACGCTCTCTCTACGCGATAAGGACCATACCTGCCATGTTTTCAAAGGTGAGTGTGGCTGGGGCATTGCTCCTTGAGTCACACTCCTGGTATCTCACCCAGGTTTTATCTAGGTCTTCCATGAAGCCGTTCTCATGAGAACTGCAGGGGGTTGGGGGTGGTGGGGAGAGAGGTGACAAAGTTAATACACGCCGCAAATGACGGAATATTTGAGCCGCTCACTCCCAGATAGCAACATAAATGAAACAGAGACAGCAGGACAGGTGACAGACAGACATTAACTTGACAGACACAAACAGACAGAGAGGGAAGGAGAGGGAAGATACAGAGAGAGAAGATGTGACATAAGGCGATGTATTGGATGGCTGTAAACGGTCAATACGTGACCAGGAAATCATATTGATAAGAAACAAAAAAAAGTCATACGAGTAATGCAGCTTCGGCTGGGACAGACCTGAGAATGGCCAGGGACACATTCTGTTTCCAGGGGCTGTCCTTGCGCATGCCTATGCCAAAGCCCGAACGGAAAAACAGCTCTCCCGTGGTCACCAGGTCGCACTTCTGCGAGGCTTCAAACTCCAGCACCGCAGAGTCCCAGATGAAAGCATGCAGCTTGCTGTGGGGGAGGGGGAGGGAGGAGGAGGAGGAGGAGGAGGAAGGAGGGGGGAGGAGGAGGAGGGGAAGGAGGGGGTTACGGTGCGACAGTACAATGATTTACATACACATTTACGGCTCCCACCCCTCTCTCTCTCGCACACCAGATCGTGTGTGTCATTCAGCGTTTACCAGCAATCTCTACCGCTGCTTATGGCCCAAATGAAATCCAATGCCAGATGGCTGAGGGCGCGTCCCCCATTGGATTCCCCCCATCTCAAAGAAGTTCGTCTGGGTACAACCTGAAAAAGGGTGCTCCTCCACTCAATGTTAGCTTAACCTTACACTGGTGCCAGTGCTCTTGACACGTCCACACTTGCTCCTGTCCCTGGACATCTGTCTTGGCTGGGTGATGGGCCTGGATCAGGCGGAATGCCGCAGTAAGTCCTGCCGCTTCCATCTGATCCAGAGGTCCATGTCCTCCCCCCTAAGCTGACTGGTCTGGCCCTGGTCTGTGTGCCTGACAGGTTGAGCAGCCGGCCGACACGTGCTCTGGTCGGCCCGGCCTGGCCGAGACTCACTTGTCACGCACGGCCTGGATAGCCTCGGCGGCACTCTCATAGTTGTGCTTCTCCATGTGGCGGTACATGGTGCTAAGCTCGACCTGCCGCCGGAAGTAGATGTCCACGGAGCTTTGCTTCACCGTGGCGTAGATGAACTTGTCCGATGGGTTTCTCAGCTGCATGAGGAGACAAGCAGAAGACGCAAACAGTTGAGTATATGTATATATATTTTCCACACAGATAAAAATGTTGTGCTGTACCATGGTACTTGTATCATCCTGTACACACCCTTGGGTCATTGATGCCGGTGATGCGCTCCTCAGGCCGGTCCAACACCAGGAAGGCAGCCAGGTTGGCAGTATAAGAAGCTACAATGATCATGGCAAAGCCGGCCCACACCATACCCAGGATTCTCGCTGAGAAGCTGCGCGGCGCACCTGTGTGGTGAGTTCAAGTTTTGACCTTTCAGCTCAGTCATTTTCAATTTCTTATTGCTATCGTTATGTAGAGTAGCTACATAAGCCTTAACACTGCGACTTCTGTTAGTACTACTACTGTTAGAACACAGTTGTACAACTGTGTACAACACAACCAAGAACAGAACAAATGACCAAAATATTATATGCAGCACACTAAAATATCAGACAAGAAAAGGAAACACTGGAAGAAAAAAGAAACAAGAAAAGGTAACTGTTAAAAGACAAGCTGCAGCAACGTTTTTCTTCACAAAATGTGATTTGAAAGGAATTCATTCGTCATCCTCAAAGAAAAACATGACAACAAGGCAACACCTGGAGCACACAAATGCCTTGATTTTGGTCTTTTTACAACTGCAAGACTGTGTTAAGAGTGAAGTACTCGACAGCTCAAATTATAGTGTTCTGGGAGGAGAGGAACACTGACAAGTGATGATTTGGAGATTTTCAGTAATTTTCCTCATTGGCTCTGTCTCACCTTCTCCTATTCCAGAGTTCAGCAACACTCCCCAGGAGAACCACATAGCAGATGATAAGGTGAGGGCATCTTCTTCTTCTTCTTCACTGTTTACTTTAAATCTTCCAAACGGGCTAGAAGGAAAAAATTGGGAGGGTTGCAAGAGATAAAATGAGAAATCGCCGAGAACCTGTAGATGGGAAAACCCTGGTGACCCCAGGCAGGGAAGGGAAGTGAACATGAGCGAGCAAAGCAAGAGGGACATAAACTCCGAAAGAAAACAGACAAAGACGGCTGCACAGGGACAGAGCGGTGGGATGGTTGGAGCCAATCTTCACCTCTGTCTGCCTTCGTGTCCACACTGAGGGAAGATCTGCAGCGCGCAGGATTTCATGTAGTGCATGTGAACACACATACACACGTTCACTGATTCAGTCATGAGTACATATAAAAACACACACACACACACATGGGCACACGCATACAAACACAGGTCTCCCTTGTACCTGAACCGGTCTAGTAGGTAAAGCATCACCGCCACCACATGCACCGAAAGACCCACCAGCAGCCACAGCGTGCTTTGGAACGGCTGCATGAACGAATCCAGTGTACTGCGAGGGATTTCCTGAAAACACACACCGCAGTTGATTGTAGATTGTATAATTAGCAACTTTGCTTACCTAACTTTGCATATTATAGACATAACATAAAGGCTGTTTCAGGCACTTTTGAGTGTCTCCATGTCTGTACAGGTTGGAAATCATACAGCAGGCTCTTGGAATTTGCTTTAGCTGTACAGTCAATCACACAACTTCAAGGTGGCATTCAATCTTATCAAAGAAAGATTGTCTGACTCTGGCAAATGCTGCCTGAAATCAGCTCTGCTTCACCTCATAAAAATAACAAATATGAATGCAGATTTTCTGCATGTTTCACAAGTTTGCTTAGAGAATTTAATAACATATGGATGAGATAATAATAGATACCGGGATCAGTAGATTAAATACATTAAATAGCACAGTTATTTGTGAAATGGTCAGGTGATGTGAAGTATATGATTTCCAACACATGGGCTAAAATCTGAGGTATAAAAACATTGGTGTGATTGTGATACAGCAGAAACTAACAGTAGGAACTTATTACTTCAGCTTCCACCGGTATGACTGGATCAACTATATTCAGGTAAGTGATGAACCAAATATGCATGCATTGTTATGTTGTCTTGGTAACCCCTTTAAATGTGACAACCTGTAATTACAATGAGGTAAATGCTATAGTATCCTTATACCTCAAATGAGCATGTTTTCTTCTGTTTTTTCTGATGCAATTTTACAGATTTCGTTAAGTAAATTTGAATTCGGGCAGAATTTCTCATATTTATCAGCTTTTTAACTGTTTCCCTGTGTTTGTGCTGTAGAAGGTATAAAATGTTGGCATAACAGTTGGTTGTATTGGAGATTTGTGGATACAGTCGATGCACAATGAATATAAATGACCTTAGAGGTTTGAAGATTCCGCAACTGAACGATACATGCAACTCCCCATTGTATTTTCAATTGAAAGAACACCAAATGGGCAAAAGATGTACACTTACCTTTTTAACGAGGATGGTGAGACCTTGATATTTAAAGGGTTTGGAGAACTCGATGTACTGGGCTCGTTCGTTGTTTATAGTCAGCGGGGCAACAATCATGTCAGCCAGGCCCCCCAGGAGCTCTCCCATCATGCCATTCCACTCTTTCTTGTTACTGTTGTTTACCTGAAGTCCCAAAAGGAAGGCATTAGCATGAAAATCAGCTCTCAACCTGCTGCCGTCTAGACCACAGAATGTTTCCAGGCTTTAAGGATTTGGGTTAAGCCTAGTGGGGATATCAGTTCTAGGCGTGCTCCACATCTTTGGAATCTTTTATATCAAACGGGAGCTTGCTATTTTCAGAAGTTTGGAAGAACGCTGAAGAAACTGAAAGTGTTAAAGTGTGCTCATGCTGTGCCTACAGGACAGGACTTTTCTGGGTTGGAGATGAATGTGCCCACAGAGAAAGTCAGCTGATCATGACCTGTTTCATCACCTATCCTTTTTGTCTTACTTAAGTTAACATTAGTTGCTAGCTAACTCGCTAAAGGTTATTGTGCTGTGTAAGAAGGTAAGCATACTTAATTTTGTTGTGAACATTTTAAGCAAAGGTGCATAAGAGGGACATTATAGCTTCTATAAATTCTTAAACTTGATCAGTGCAAGGTTAAGTTAAATATGACCAATCCTACTAAATGGCATTCTCCTTTTAGGTGCTGGCATGTGCCCAATTTGACATACAAAGACAAACCTTTTCCAGGGGGATGATTTGTTGGTCTGATTTGTAATGATGCTTTTTGGTATGCTGATGATGTGTATGTATGTGTTTGTCCACAATAGAAAAGATAAGGCAGTGACGCAGTAAAAAAATGTTCTATTATATAATACAATTATTTGCCGTTTTGTCTTCGATGATATTATTTTGAAGACAGGATGGAAAAGGGCAGTCTAATTCTCTGAGACTATAAATGAATTATTAATCATAAAATATGTCTCTCGAACACAGCAGGAAACTGACCTTTTGGCTATCTTACATGTTTTTTTTGTAGCTGAAGCTGCTTTTAAAAATATGTTGTTCTAATATCTTTTATCTTCTATCTTATTAAAGCAGATTTGGTGGTTAGTGCTCGCATGGCAACCTGTGAATCTTGTTCATATATGGTAACTATACTGCTAATTAAAACAAATCTTTTATTTGCTCTCTTTCTACGTTGCACATCCAGAAAATTGCTTGAGGTGAGACTGAGGTCAGAAGGAGACCGGAGTGGTGGTAATGAAGAAAAATTGCATTACAGACAGTGACAAGTTTCGAGGTACAGTGTTTGTTTTGTTTAGCCCTATACTCTCACAGCACGATGGAAATGTTCTCCTGTTCCAGGTCACGATGGTTTTTATGTGATATTATGTTCATTTCATATTACAACTAATAGGCACTTCCAAATTGACAATAACACTGATGATTGCCACTCGCTACTTCTTTGGTGCAGAAATTAGAACAATGACGATGGGCAAATTCACCTACTGGACATTAAATAAGTCTGGGTCTCTGCTCTATAACTACTTATTGCTCCAGTGCTGAATAGTTAGTGAGATCACGACTGTTAGTGGAATAAAATAAAAAGATTATGTAAAGTGCTGAATGTGAGATACTGCCTCATTCAAAAATATAACAAATAGGACTACAAAACTGACCCGCTCTTGAGTTCCAAATTTCCCATCAGCCACCAGGTGCACCTCATAGGTAAAGTTCATGGTCATAGCCAACTTGATCAGGAGATCAATGCAGAAGCCATAACAACATTGTGGTACAATGGGACGTCCTGTAACAAAACCAGCAATGGTTGCAAGTTACAATCACTCTTGCGGATACACGTTAGATGTTTTAATCCAAAGGCGGCGCACGTAGACTGAACATAATGCGTGACACGGTGCACTGCAGACGACCAGACACAATCACGCTGTTTTGCCAGAAACACAACATACAGACCGAGCATGTCCCAACAGTCTCTCATTCTGAATGGCACACTCAGCTACATGCATACATATATAGATACCTACTGCATATATATGTATGCATCTCCAGTGGGTGGTTGGCGGGTGCAGTAAAAGCACAGTGATAATATAAACGTCCCTGATGTGTTACCTGGGATGGTCTCATTGGGCCCAGTGCAGATAACCTTTTTAATTAAGACTCCATTTAATGTCATTTCCTCCTTGCATGTTCCATCCGGTTGAGTAGGTTTCACATACACAAATGGCTCCTGGTGTATCGTCACTATCTACAACAGACGGGACAAAAAGCTGTTTATCATGTAGTCAGAGCTGGAATACGTTTTGATCCCGAAGGACTTCGACGCAGCGCAGAGAGAGTGTAAAGAAAAAAAAAGAAGAAGAAGAAGAAACACTTGGAAAAACACAGCAGATGCACAAATACCCATGTATAAACTCCACAGATACACATGGACACACAGACAGACAGATGAATGTAAAAATAACTGACAAGGATACAGATGAAGAGGTTCTTCGCAGGCCTGTGACAAATTTGAAGAGATAAAAGTCATAGCAAATATATCACTGCTGCCTTCATGAACATAGATTAACTTCGCTCCCCTCTGAGGAATAAACGTCAGCGCAGTGTCCGACACGAGCATATCAGCTCAGGTCCATACTCTATCTGTGTAGACATGTATGTCACATTGCAGCAGCGAAGCAAAGGCATCCTACCTTTAATCGAGTGGACATCTGGAAGCCCTGTGGTTTCTCAGTCTCTCCTCCGGGCCAGATGATCTTCCGCTGATTGTTCATTACCACCTGCAGCGATGCCACACACATATACAGTATTATAGGTGAGTGCTGACAGAAGGCTTGCTGCTGATGAGTCTCCAGCACTGTGGGTGAGCATCACTAATGAGTCAGCTTTATATAACCACAGCTCAGCGGTTCTTTCATTTACTTCTTCGACCTCTGACTTACGTATCGTACCTGAGGCTTTCAGGAACTGATTATTATCACACCTATCCTCGGGGAACTGAAGTGCTGATCCTCGCAGTCCTTACTGGTTGTTGTGTTTGCATGAATGACCCATTTTTAAAATCCCCCATTAACTAAAGATGATTATAATTTGACAAAATAATTTTAACACTTGGTGGACTAACTAGTTTTTTTCCAGAGCTTTCAACCACATCTTACAGTCTTCATCAGCCGAGTCTGCTCAGTTCTCCATGTTTTTCAATTTTTAAATTTAGTTTTTTCTTTTTTGTCATGTTATGTTAGGGTTGTATGGTTACTGAGGAGTTCTGAGGAAGAATCATTTTCATGTATTGAATGCATGAGGAATGTTTTTGTTGTAAAGCTAAACCCAAGGGACGATCCATGATTGCAATATGACACTTAAGTTGTGTCTGTCGGCATCTTGATTTTCATACCGTTTTGAATAAATGGAAACTAGAGGTTGTCTGAGAGATAGAAAATCTCTCTGTGCTTCGATCAGCAATGAGCTTTGAAAATATTTTCTATTTTCCCTATTTTATACCTAGTGCTCATGAAGGACAGGGTTAGGTTTCATTTTCAGATACACGCAGCTCCTTCTTGCCATCTAGAGTTGGACAGTGGACAAATCTACAATCCTCTTGCAGTGCAGAAAAAAAATCCATGGTTCATGGCAAACCATGATTCAACCAAAGGTTAGGTGATGCTACAACAGTCTATCCAAAGTTTACAGTCACTTTTAATGCTTAAAGAGTAGCTTAACACCCCCACAAAAGTCTTGGTTTTGCTGACCTCCAGTAGTTAAACTTCTCGTCAATCAAGCAGGCTGTGGACTGTATGAATGTTGCAATTTACCATAGCAATAATAAAATACTCCTCAAATTCACTATGACAGACTGCTGCTTCATCGTAAGAGCTTTGGCTGAACTACAGAGTGATTTTTTTGCACGGTGTAGAGTTGCCCTACATGAACTGTATTGTACTATAGATAGAAAACTGGAGCTGCATGTCCAGTACGAATAAAAAAGATAGATGACTATGTACATGGAGGAGACATACACGTGGGCAGCAAGTATAAAATAGGGAATGGACTTCTTTTCTTAAGTTTCTCTAAATTAGTTGTGTCAAATAGGCCAGAGTTGCCCCTGTGTGTCAGTTTACCTGTGTTCCATTGTATATGCCGACTTGAATGAGTCGACTCTTCTGGTAGTTGAGTATACTGTAGTGCGCATACTTCCTGTCACCGTCGTCATTGAACTCCACGCGTCCTGTGAGGCCCTCTGGGTATTTAGATGACATCAGCACCCTTTGGGAAGCAAATGAAAATGATTATTTGTGTGTTCGTGCGTGATTTTATGTGTCATCTCTCCGGAGCTTAGCGATGCATTTTATTGTGCATCATTCGGTACGAGGCTCTCGATTCAGAGCATGCGGTAAAATGACTCATTCGCCACATTATTTGTTGAAAATATGATGAAACAAGGCAGAGCTGCAATGACACTTGCTGTTTTAGTCACTGCGTATGTTTGGAAACAATGTGCTTCTTTCTTGTTGTGCTGCTCTAAGCACAACAAGAAACTTAGACTCTAAGTGGGTCAGTCAAAACTCAGTTGCTTCATTTGGAAGTGACTAATATAGAGTTTCTGGTACATTCTGGAAACCCTGATTAACCTGTTCTTTTCTAATTCTCTAAGATAGCCTTGCAGTCCAAACAGCAGAGCTGATCAATTGTTGATCTAACAATATTGATTAGGGCAGCTAACGGTAATTGAAAACATGCACAAGTCAAACTTAATTTGTCTTACCGTTTAAAGAGTGGCCCTGTTTTCCAGATGTTGGTGTTGCCCACGCATCCTCTCGGGGGTTCTGTGATATTCTCCTTCTCAAAGAGCTCCTGGATGGACTGAGCCACCACAGCCACTGCATCATTGATATGGGCTGATTCGTTCTTCCCGTTGATGAGCTGGAGGCCGATCAGACCTGAGACCAGGCCGACAAACAAAAGATAATCACTTATCTGGTCCAGCCACAGCCTCTTAGGATCCTTTTGCAATTCACAAAGTGGATAAAAAACTTATAGGTCCTCCAGTTTAGACATCCTGAATAAAGGTCAGACATCAGCTGCATGATCCATCTTCGTTGCCTGTTAATATCAGGGAAAATAACTCAGAAAATATCCACATCTTGTCATTTATAAGCAAGGCAAGAGAAAAAATGGATCATTTTTCTGATGTTGCCACTGATGACCTTTTCACAGCATGTGTAAGGAGTCCCTTGAAGTTGGATCTTTTTTTTTTTTTGGCCCTACCAGCTAACGTTCGGGGATCCAGCACAGGCAAAGCACTATTTGTGTTAGGAAGGAAACAAAAATGCCACCATAGCTAAATTTAAACCAAGCAACAATCCAACTTCAGCTAAGTTTTCTGATTGCAACCAGGTCCATCAGTCTTGCAGGCTCCTGGAAGAAGCTGCAGTGGAGGTGTGAGAGACCAGACATGGACAGGACAACAAACTCTCTGCAGGGGTTGGTTGTGTTTAGAGTGCCTGGGGGGAAGACGCTTGACGTTTGTGACCATAAAGTGATAAAATACTGTGCGAAACTTGTGCGAAAAATCCAAGAAACAGGAGACAAAAAAAAGCTGTTGTATCTTACCATTCTATCAGTATATCTGTTGCAAAAGTCTCCCTTCATAATTCATTAGAAACCAGCGTATTAATATGGCAGCATAGCACAATGCATTTACCTCTGGATAATCCAGGACATACACATTTAAACTAAAAACGGAGTGAACTGTAGATATACATTTAAACCTTTAAACACATAATGCTTAAACATTTAAATGCTGAACACACAACAAGCAGTTATACAGTTAATCGTGTAATGCATCCATCGTTAAACAGTTAATCCCTCTAATCCTGTATGTGTTATGATTGGCCTCTGAGTAAAGCCAGCGGGTTAACTCTCCTATTCCAACTGATCTCTGCTGGATGAACGTACCGTCTGGCGCCTCGCTCAGGGCTTTACCCGACATCTCTCGCTCGCCCACCAGCCACACGTATCCCGAGCCTGTCATGTTGAGGAAACGGGCAGCCTTGTACACTGCAGCAGCATCTTCCTCACTGGAATTTGGCATGTTAAGAAAAACACAACAGATTGCTTTTTTTTTTGCGAGGAAGACATTTTTGTGTTCATTTAAGGAGTGACTAATTCATTCGCAGTTGTTTGAGATTTCATGTTGATTTTTCAGTTCACTGTCTACTCGACAACAAGGGGAAACAGAGAGGGACGTGATAGTTTCCAGCTGGAACTGAACCAGGAACATCACAAGTGTCTGCTTTGCACCAAGCATTCGTTTACCGTTATGCCCAAACTTCTACTTTGCTGATTTACCTTTTAAATTTTCCCATAATTAACTCAAAGTTCTACTTTGTATGACAATTTAAAATTCACATTTCAATTAACATCAACGAAGTCACCAGACTCCATTGGAAAAAACAGTAATTTGACCTCACAGAATGGGAGTTGCTAGTCTATTGCTGCCTTGATTGGTATTGGTAGTTTGTTTGTGTAATTGTGAGACTTTGGTGAGTTTGAACTAAAGTGACATAACACAAACAACCTGCTGACCAGCAACTTGCCTTTTATGCGACATAAAATTCCTTGTATTTTTTTGTCTGGTGGCTTTGACCAGAGAAACATGAAAGCTGTTATATGGGTCTTATTTTTTAACAAGAATGTCTGTATATGTATATCTGTAGCTGCAGCCCTACTCAAATCAAATCTTAGATCATGGGTAGGTGTGAGAGAAATATGATACCTTCACCATTGCTCCCTCTGAAGCTTTAAATGTGTAATTTAGGATAGAAATCTCACCTGGCGGAAAGGATGATGACTCGGGCCTCCAGCTCTTTCGCCTCCAGCAGCAGGGCAGTTAAGTTAGTCTCCTGGCTGAACTGGAGGACTTTCTCTGCCTGTGATCGGGGCATAAGAAAGGTCAAGCCAGCTACTTTTCCCTACCTTAGACACCATGCTGCCTCTTTACCTGTTGGGTTTCGAGCTTGGCCGATTTTGTTTGGAAAACGGGAGACAGAGATAAAAAGGAAAAGCGATCCAGGGGAACCGGCTGAACGAAAAAAAAAAAAAAGCTTGAAGGGAAAAAAAACTTTTGCATTTGTTCGCATGCAAACTGAGGGTTATCAAGGCTCCAAAGAAGGACGTGCATGTGTTAGGTAGGGGGAAGAAGAAGGTCAATGCAACCAGTAACTAAAAACGGGTGAAGGGGGTGAGGGGGACGTTTTCCCCCAACAAAAAAACTGCTGAAAATTAGGGAAGTGCTACAGAACAGGAGGAAGTAGCATCTGGGAAACGGCTTTGTCCCACACTACCGGTTCTCCACAAAGGAATGAACTTGCAAACTCTTTTTGTGTGTGAGTGTGTGTGTTCTGAGTACATGCATTCCTTTATTGAAGGAGAAAATGAAAATGATAAAAGCGTGGCGCTGTTCACTGATTTCTTTTTTTTTTTTTGTAATGACCGAAAATTATAGATTTTCATTCTATAAATCATTCTTCATTTAAATCATAGGGAAATGTATCAAAGTAAAAATTAAAGAAAACACGTGCTACCAAGAGAGGGACATTTCTGGGTCGGCTGGTGACTGGTTTGGGCTGGTTTCTAGTTGCTACGTTTGGAAAGTTGGTGGGCGGCGTGCATTGACCATGCAAATATACCTTAGGTCCTCGCTTGTTGTCATAGGACAGTTGGTCGAGGTTTTCATAGTTCCTTTTTTTATTCTGATGAGTAATGTGCACAGAGAAAATATGCAGACACAGAAAAATATTATAAACAGTTGAAAATGGAGGGCAGTAAAGCATTCCAACAAATCTCCACTTTTCTGCTTCAAATTGGGATCTTTAACGGTGGGGCTTGCAAAGAACATCAGAGATGACCGCTTTGTAATAGTGCTGAAATCATGTATACTTGTTAAAGATATCAAATAGGATCAGGGATTGTGCTCATTGCATAAATTATCAGTGATGCTGATTCAGCTGCATATATTAGCTTTATGAATAATTGGACCTAAATGCTCTGGCTCCAGAAATAATCAATACAAAATCCTTTGGAATTTACATACCGGAGACTTTAAACAAAACAAAGAAGGCCAATCAGATTACACTAGACCAACACACCATCAAGTCCAAAGTGGAACACGTTTTTAGCTTCCTAAAAATATAGAAGAAATCAAGCTAAAGTGAGAGCTCATTAAAATGTAACCTTGCAAATCTGCACTTCATCTATCCTGCCATCTGTTAAGGTGACGCCATATTTTCACCAGCTCCAAAGTGCCAAACCTCAGAGGCTGCAGCTAGTTCTGTCAAATCTTAACTGTATGCATTCATTTTAATATAATGGTTGCACAACAGTAGTTACCAATGTGTTGTGACTTTTTAAATCAAATGGAATCAAAAGAAAAAATCCAATGATTCTGATCCAGCTGCAAACAAAGTTGAATTAAAGGTCCAGTGTGTAAGATTTGGGGCCTCCATTTTCAGAATAAGGCAAACATGGAATATAATATTCATAACTATGTTTTCATGCATGTATAATCACCTGAAAATAAGAATCTTTTTATGTTTATTACTTAAAAAATATCCTTTTATATCTACAGTGGGAGAGGGTCCCCTTTCATGGAGGCCACCATCTTGAAACACCTTATTTATACAGTAGTCCAGAACAGACAAATTAAATACTGACTCTAAACAGGGTCCTTAAAGTGTTGTTTCTCCTTTACATTAGGAAGGTGAGGGTGATGTGAGGAGATTACAATGCAGTGATTGGACCACTAAATGCAACTAAATTCTACACACTGTACCTTTAATAGCGAATACCAGTTCACCATCATTAAAAAAAAATGATGGTGAACTGGCAGTAGAATTCAAAATTGTTGACGTCTGATGACTAATCATTTCCTGTTGTTATAAACGGTTGGTATACTAACTGCTAAAACAATATAGTATGTACATATTATATACTGTATAACATGAAGTATAGAATTTGGTCACAGTACAACATACTGATTCTCAGGCTTTGCTGAGGAGGTTAAACAAATTCAGACACCTGAGGTGTCATCATTTTGGATTCTAGTCCAGGTCTGTGCTCAGTAAGAGGAGGCACTCGGGAGTCCAGCCTGAGTCAGGGAGCCATTTTGCAAGAAAACACATCATCTTTCTGCTCCACAGGGTTTCCTTCACAGCTGCCTGGCTTGCCACAGTTCACACTTCAGTGCACTCAGGGTCTGTTTCCGTCCCTTCACACAGTCGACACTGACCGTGCATCAGTACAAACAGAGATTCCATTCACAACCGAAAGCTTTTAAAGCTATTACATAACCCTGACGCTAGTGTGATCTTTGTGTCCGTCATGTTAGTTCGAGGACTAATTGTGATTCTAAATGTTGAAGGGTAAGTGAAGTGTTGAATCCTGAATCATGATCACCACTTAAAGAAATTTCATCTAAACTGAGGGATTGCAAACATCGCATTTTCTTGTGTAAAAACACGAAAACAAATTGTCAGTAGTTCCATTTCCTTATTTCATTAAGGAAATGTTGTAAAAATATGTGATTTTTTAAAAGATGGAAGAACAATGTCATACGACAAAACAAACTACATCAGAAAAAAGTGAAATATCCCACTAAGTGAGAAGATTTTCCCCTTTTTGCTGAGAAAACTAAAATATTAAAACATTGATAAGAACATGTTGATCCTAACACTTTAACTCTACCATCAGAATTCTATCTTAAATGAGAGATCTTATGTAACTTCAGCATATAGAAATCGTTTCTGTGAGTAACATCCATCCAGCAGCATGAAGAAAAATTGTCTTTGTCCTTTTTTTTTCTCTACAGATTTTCTGAGCGCTCTATTTTTGTATCCACACTCAGGCATTAATATTTCATGTTGTGATGGTCACGTTTGCACTCTGACAGAGTCCACTGTGTCCAGAGCCTTCTTGCTGGTGGTGACAGTGTTACCCCTGTGACTGTGTGACCTTACTAACAACTTGCCATGGAGCTAAAAGTAATATGTCAATTTACTGCAGCACAACAGGGTGATTAGCAAGAATAACACCTCTCTCTTTTAATTAGAGCCTAATGTGACGAAGCTGCAGTCTGCCACATTCAAACTAACATCCTGTTCCATCGCCTAAAACAGTCGAAGCTGTTGCTACATTTAAAGATTAGGGGTTTAGATTAGCACCATCCAAACAAATGTATGATAAAAGAGCTGGTACAAGTTCCACCAGCTGCTTAGACACCAGGAGACACCCAAAAAATAAAAAATCTTAATAATTATGTTTGTTTTTTCTTTTCATCATTTCAATATTTAAATATACACTTAATGACTTAATGGTTATTATTACAAACAGCAAAAATACATAACACAAAACTTAATCTTAAGATTATTATGTCCGATGTTTATATTCAATTTCCACAAGAATGACACTGTACCAAACTATTATTTATAGGCTGATGTACATTTTTCTTATTGTGAACAAATCCCATGTAAAGATATATTAGTCCATCTTGCCAGACTTTTCAAATTCATATTCTACCCCATCTGTGGCACTTAGCCCCAAGCTCATTGTTTTTTATTAAAGATGTAAATCTTTAAAAACAGTACACAGATTCATAGTTCCTTGTATTTTTTCTCATCTCAGTAATTTCCTAAAACATCTGGGCACTGTAGGTTTTAGTAAATGTCAGTCAAACAGGGGAAAATAGTGCCTTTATATGGGACTATTTTTAGCTGTGGATTAATACACATTTTGGGCCTCTAGTGAGTGTTAACTGCAGCAGGATGGTGTATGTGTGATTTATGTGTGTATTGTGTATTGTGTGTGTGTGTGTGTGTGTTCATTATAACCCAGTATGGCTGACTGATGTGTTTTTTTTAGATATTCTTTTGGCTTTTTTCAAGCTTTATTTTTAATAGTGACAGCTGAAGAGTGAATGGAATGTGGGGAGAGAGAGATGGGGAATGAAATGCAGCAAAGGGCCACAGGTCGGATTCGAACCCTGGGCCACTATGGCAAGGCTTCGTACATGGGGTGGATGCTCTACCAACTGAGCTAAACGACACCCCTGACTGATGTGTTTTTAATAGTTATTGGACAACAATGGAGCTCTACGTCAAGGAGGAATAAGATATATCAGACGTTGGATACACGCACACAGTGTTATTAGGATCAATTCACTGTTGGATTTCATCTTTTCAGTTGACAGTAAGAAAAATATATAATACTCCTATCCTTGTCCTTTGAGTTTTACCAGGATTTTCAGCATAATTATTGCTGCACACACTGGGGAGAACTTCTCAAATAAATCATGCCCAGGGCTTGAAAAAATGCTCGAGCTGGCCCCGCAGTCATGACTAAATATATGTGTAATTAAAGCCTCATAATAGAGAGAGTTGTAGCAACTTCTCTCAGTATTATGGGACTGAAAGGGAATGCACAGATGGGCTCATTTTCAGATCCAAACTCAGATTATACAAACATAAAAAGAACTTCCTGGATTCTTATTAAAAGCTTTGAATACACAAATTTCTCCTCTTTAGTGCAAGACGTGAGTCACATCTAGATTTGACAGCATCGTCATTTAAACTGCATATGAGTGGTTGCACAATCCATCGTGATTAATGCAAGTGTTTGAAATGTTTTCCTTTTGATGCCTGTTAATCATTACTGAACCCAGTCACTTAATTTAAGCAGTTTTCACTTTAGCTGTAGCCGCCTTCTGTGTATTACCTCAGGTCTGTGTCATATTCAGCGTCTCATCAGCTTCTGATTTAATTAAATCTCTGAATCGGGACTCATTTCACTTTGCCACACAATTACAGCAAAGAGCCCCAGAGAGGGACAAGCATCACAGAGTATAACAGAAAAAACATATCCCAAGGTAATTTCATCTTATTAAATAGATGCAATAGACAGCCCCCCCCCCCCCCCCCCCCCTCCCCTTCTCTATGCTCCTAAAGGGCACACATCATCGCAGTCTCAAGTCTGTTTTGGCTCAAAGAAGATCAGCATTTCACTGACCCACATGCACAGCTCAGAGCTACACTTAAAATGGACACATCAGCGGTATCTGAAAAGGCGATAAAAAACAACTCCCATATCTTGTGAACAGGGTGCAACAAACACAAGGCCTCTGTGTACAATAATGAAGCCGACCATTCATGACGCACCAAGAGGAAACAAACACCTGATTTCCACCACGGCCCCAATAAAACACTTCAGTCTGTGATCGTTTGCAAAGCCCCACGTTAAAGTCCACTATTTGGCTCCCATTGTGGATAGACACAGGATAATTTGGACTATGGCGAAAAGCAACGTGAGGATGAGCAAATAAACATACAAACTTTAGTCAGATTAGACCACATTAGACGCTGTTGATGTCTTTAGGAATGTTAGCCAATGTTTACACAATGGTGAGAAAGAGATGTGGCCACACAACAGAAAGGAAAACAGTTACATACATAGAAGACCTATTGAGGTTTAAAAAAGCCCTACACACTCACACGCTCATGCTCACTCACTCTGAGGGAGGGAGGCCCTGGGAGCAAGAGCGTCTCACCTTTGTTTCTCTCTCCTCCAAGAGGGTCTCGAGCCTCTTTTGAGCAGCCCGCCCCTCGTGGTCGTCGCTCACTATCAGGATGATGTGGTTCCAGTTGAACTCGCGCATCAGGTCGAACCATACGTGCGCCTGGTGGGAATATGGAGGGACTGTCCGCAGAAAGGACAGGTGGATACTCTGAGAAGGACGAGACAGCAAATGGAGATTAACATTCTGAGTTTAACCGTTTGCCATAAGAAATTCATTTTTAATGAATGATTCGTTGCTTATAACACAAATAAGTAGACACAAGAACAGATTTTTAATATTTGTGATATTTTAGGTAAGTTTGAAGAAGCCCCTTTCCTGTTTCAACAAGGTCCAATAAGGACACTGCCTCCCTCCTCCCCCAAGAAAAGTGAGTCGTTTCAGTGGATACCCCCAAACAACATTTATTTCCATTCCTGTGACAAAGCCCTCTAACTGCTTTAATTATAGTAATTATGAGGCTTGTCCATCAGGAGTAAGGAAGGAACTCGGGTGACGTTGTCATAGAGCCACAAAAGTCCATAGAGCAAGGATGTCAGGGTGATGCATCAACAAAATGTCAGACTCAGAGTTGACTGCTGTTTCCTGTTTCCTACCAAAGTTGGTGTCTTTTAACCATAACCATCATTCACTAACCTTAACAAAGTGGTTGTTATTGATGATGTAGTTTCTAACCTTAAAGAAGTAATTATTTTAACTGAAAAGTCTTTTCTTCCTACACCTAACCCTAACCCAAGTTGATTCTAAACCTTATAGTTTTATAAGGCGCTGACAAATCTTTTCTCGTGGTGCTACCAGATGGGAACGCTGCACTGAGGCTAGCATATTTGACTCGTGAAGTCGCCTGATATTGGCAACTTTGCACATGCAAGCAGTTTGGAATGAGGTTAGTAATAACATGAAAAAGAGAGACTATGCATTTATGATACAAACAGACGTTTGGGTGGCAAAGAAATGCCCAATTAATGGACAAACATCCTGTAAAAAAAAGAGCCTAAAAATACCATGCACTGACTCCTGAGGTTTCCTCAATCTCTGAATTTAATGCATCTGATTTTGTTTAACTTGCAAGATCAGGAGAGATGTCACTTAAATGAACTTTAAATTGAGTTATTAAACTCCTTAGCATTTTATTTATGTGATTGCTTTAAAGTTTCATTTTAGTAGCTTGTGCTTCATAAAAACATTACTCAGGTCAGAGGCATTATTAATGATGCTCTTTCAGTTTTCAGCTGGAAATCCATTTAATCACAGCTCCTCTAATGGACAGTGATGGGACGTTTAATCTAAGAAGCTTTTGAAGACGCCCCAGGGGAGCTCCTTACTTCCTCCCCTCTCTTCCTGTTTTCCTCCCTCCCTATCTCCCTTTACATCTCCCTCATCCATCACTCACCTTGTCTGAGTAGATGGACATGCGAGTGGTGAGTCCAACCACGGGGATGCGGTAGAAGCCTGCAGTGTAGGAGACAGGCGTTGGAGTGAGGTGGTCATTGGACTGTGGAGGGTGACTCACCAGGATAGCATAGACCTGCAGAGACGCAGAAGAAGAACACTTTGTCATTCTGACACTGGCATTAGGACAAAATGGGAACACCACTCTGTTAAAAACTTAAGTCTCAAAGGCACACAATTTAGACACACTGCAGGTTTTCTTTCTGTCTTTCTTTTATAGTTTTCTAGACAATATACAACCACAAACACACATAATCACATTTAAAGATTCAACACACACAACATATACAAAAACACACATTTGGGAAGATGAAAAACGTCCATTATTCTTCTTCATAAATCAAAAGAATCTAAATTCTTACATTGGATCGAGACTATAAAAATGTATGAAACAGTCTCGTCCACCTGTCTTCACAACAGGAAACACAAACACAAGACTCAATTTGATTTTTTTTGACGTTAAAAAATATTTACTACGCTAACTTACAAGGATGACTGTATTTTATAAAAAGTCAATTTCAGACTTCATCAGTAAACACTCTAACCATGTTGGCCTCTTTTGAGCTCCTATATTCATTTTATTTCGGTTGAAAAAATGCAAATGTATTTAAGAATAAACACTGCATGAGGCATTGCATTTTCAATCCTCAAGATTACGTACAAATGCAGGAGTCACTTTAATTATTTAACGCAAACTGATTACCACAGTGAATCTAGGGCATTTGGGCCCCTTGAACATCTGGGGCCCACGGGGCAGTTGCCCTCTCTGCCTGCTCTGTCATCAGAGATTGTGATTCAATCTGTGTGCACTTGAAGTGAATTATAGTTATCTTTTAACAGGTGCAACTGCTGCTCTGAAATGTTGTATAACAGGTTCAAATTACATTTTTGAACTGTGAATGTCTACAGAAATCGTACTGAGGGATAAACAGAAGCGTAAAGAAATCTTTTCCTTTGTTCAAAATGTCTTCAGTGAGTGGGCTGGAAGATGTATATTAATTAGTAGCTGCTGGGTTCAGTCTTTTCCCTATATCAAGACTACTACTCCAGTAGAAAAAAGAAAAAGATTTCCTGTGAGCCGTAGGAAATGCCTCGGAGATGTGAAAGAAGGGGAACAAAGTTGGCACGGCTGTGCAGCCTTGGATTATTGGATACGAGCAGCCCGTATGTTTGGGTCAAAAACAAGGTCTATCTTCCAAGGACTGCTCCCAGGCATCTACTCCTCCATCTGCCATGCACTTCCCTCCTCAGTAACTGTTATCGCCTACAAGCCAATCTCCTCTGATTAAACCTTCCATGGACCTTCTGTGTGAATTAGAGTGATTCTGACTAATATACAAGAGGTGCGTGTGTGTGTGTTTAGAGGGAGAACTGATCGTTGTTGGTGTAATCTGCACACCCTAATGGGTGGATTGCACGCTCATGCCTTGGGAGAACATGTGACAGGAGACTGGGTGTGACAGTATTATTCTACAAGCCTGTATCAATTAGAGTCATTACACTAAGCAGAGGAGCAAGGGCATGAAAGCAGCACTGAAGCCGTGGGTGTGGGTTGTTCATGAAGCCTAATTATATGTGTATGTGTGTGTGGGAGCGAGAGTGAGAGGGCTTCAACATGCTGTGACATAATACTGGCGCTTTTGAAAAACCATGTTGAGCATCACATGAGAGGATGGTCGGCGCAACTCAACAAACACCTCTCACACTCTTCATACATTACTCATAAGATATGTTTTGTTTGTTAGAGCTGCAGCACATATGCTGTGAATCTTTAGACTCTGCATTCTTCCCTGGAAAACCTGTATGTAAGGAATCTCATAGTTACCCCTGCATCATATCACACAGATTGCAGCCAATTGAGTGATACACCCATGAAGGACAACATACAGGAACTGTTATCATGCAGCTCAAACGCACGCAAAGACACACTCTGAAAGCCAAGTTGTTAATTGTAGATGACTTATTGCACATTTTCACTCGTCACTGGTTCCTTTGCAGTTGAGTAGATGTGCAGCTGTGTGTCCTGAAATGTAAAGTCGCCCTTTCATCCGAGATATGCCCCAAACCAAATCCTATTTTTGGATGTCTGTGAAGCAGATGGGTCTGTGGGGAGTTCATGTATTAGAATAGCACAATAGCACAAAGTGGACTAATTTGTGGGTTGTGTGTACGAGCCTTGAGTGGATGCTGAATGGGACAAACGACAGGCACGTAAAAATGTATGGGCTGGTTTCTTTTAGACTGTTTAGTCTGATGATGATCTGGTCATGGCAACCAATCTGGTCTTGTACCCACTTCAGTGGCCCTTGAGTGAGAAAACACATCTGATTATGACATGTATGAAATGTTTCCTGAACGCAGCAACTTTCTGTTGCAAGCCAAAGGGACACATCTAACAGCAAACCAGTTAAGTTAGGTGGAGGTGTGCATGGATCATATGTAGCCTGAGTTGTGAGTATGTGGTTTGATTTTTGAGCACATGCAGAGGCGGCAGTGAACTACCTGACTAGAGATGAGGTCCTCGCAGACGGAGAGAGCCATCTGGATGGCGTTGGGTTTGTGCGTTACGGAGATGGCGGTCAGCTTGAATTTGTCTCTGCCGTAGACCTGGTTGGCTTGTGTCACTGCATCTTTGAAGACCTGCTCGTATCTCTTCTGGCTCAGGACGGCTCCGATGTTCACGATTTTCGGCTCGCAGCCGGCCCGCGCGCAGGAGCACGAGAAGAGCACCGCCAACAGTAACAGACGCATCGTGTGGACCACCAAACAGAACAGTGCAGCCCGGTCGCTTTTCCTCCCGGTAGCGGGTCGGCTCGACCAGTTTCTGGACAGCGGCACGGCTCAGCCAGTTGAATGTGCGACTGCAGACCGCGGTCCAGGTGGGCGGTGGGAAGCGAGGGAGGGAGGCCAAAAAAAAAAAAAAAAAAAGATAAAGAAAAGGGAAGAAGATTGAAAAAAATAGGTGGATTTATGTGCAATGCGGAGGAATGTGCATGATCATATTAGGGACAGGCTGTCAACCAGAGACGACCAAACCGCATTGTCCAGCTTTTTTTTCTCTCTCTCTCTTTTTCTCTCTCCTCTGCAGAATTGATCAAACCTCCCGAAGAAAAACACTCAAATCATCACTCCAAGCTCCCAGGCGTCTTCCTCTCTCCGGGGTGAGTGTCGCTCCCTCCAGCCGCTGCACCGTGCGCTCTGTGCGGACACCGATGCGTCGCTGGCTGGCTGTTCGCTCCGGGCTGAAGCCGCTGCTGTCCTTGGTGCTGACAGCTGTGCATGCGCGCCGCGGCGGTACTGCGCGCTCCCGTCGTATCAGCTCCCCACTCAGGGTTTTTTTGCGCGTTGGCGTGCTGCTGCTGCTGCTGCTGATGATGCTCCTGCTGATGATGATGATGATGGTGATGATGCCGGAGTAGAAGCTGATCGCATGAAAAATAAATGTGCTTACTCGCTCAAAATGCACTCAGTCATCATGCAAGTCATAATAGGACATGAAAGGCACGACGAGTGAAGGTAGCGCACATGCAGTGTTAGGCTGCGTACCTGCAGGGCATTCATAGTCTGCAAAATTCATTCACATGAATGAAGGTGGTTTGCAATAGGAACCGGGTTGTGTTTGGGAGATTTTCCCACTCAAATTGACTGCTTGCACATGAGCAGATGGAGGGAGGATGTGTGTGTGTGGGGGGGGGCTTTGATAAGAGTTGTGTCTCCAAACTGGAAGGAGAGTCTTTGAGTTCTCCGCGTAACAACTCATTAATCACGCAGCATGATCAGTGCCATCAGTCAGCCGTCACACCGCCTGTCTTGCGTCTCTAATCACGCGTGACACAATGCGTGATTCTGCGGAGATGCAGTCAAATCACACCGTGGTGTGTGTGTGGATGTTGTGTAAATCTCTGACCCGGCGTTTTTTTTTTTTTTTTTTTTTTTTTTTGGATGGTTTAAGTAACTGCAGCTAGAAACATGAGCAGAATCAACCTTAGTGGTTACCTTGGAAACAGGATTTTTTTTTTTTAACAACACGCACACGTGCACACGCGCTCACACAAATGGGATCTTTACACGCAGGAAATATTCTGTGTGAAGCTGACAGTGAGTTTATTCATCACAGCAGGGGGACGTCGAAGTAAATCACAACCGGGCCAACATGAAAAGATAAAAGATATTTAGAGAGAGAGGCTCATCATCATCATGTGGACAGCCGTTTATCATTTTCTTTTCATTATTAATACTCAATTATTTATTTATTTATTTATATATATATTTTTTTGTCTCCAGAGGATTCATGTTGTGTGTTTGTTTCCTGTATTAACAATCGCTGCGATTTGGGGGGGAAAAAAATGTGTCTTGTAAGTGAGACAAGTCTAAAATCACCCTTCAGTGTTGTGAATTATAAATCACACAACACTCTCTGTGTCTCTCTGTGTTGCAGTGAGATGATAAATTAATCACAAGGCTGAAGAAATCAACAGTCATCAGCTTCCGGCTGTGTGCTTCCAAAATGAGCTCCTCTCAAATATGATTCGGTTCTTTTCTTTTCATCACTTTTAGACAAGGAGCAGATGGTTTATATGTGCTGGATGCTAGATAAGTTAATGGGCAACTGGCTGAATAATTCCTCATCTTAGCTTTTCCTGCAATAAATCCACTTCATGTTGAGTTTTGTATCAGAAAACCTTAAAAGAATCAACCAAAAAGAGTTAAGAAAACACAACAGGGCTCTGACAAATGCTTGCTTTTCCACATGACTGTTCACACAAAGCAGCACTGTGAACATAATTTGACAACATCTCACAATCTTCATCAGTGGATGGAGTTTGTTAACATTTCATGAAATAAGCTTTATGAATGTCTTTTTTTGCCGAAGCTGTAGAAACATTTTCTCCGACCATGAAGAAGAATTGAATCCATAATTTAAACTGATATTGACTCTGAACTGTCTATAGGTGTGAATGTGAGCATTTGTCTCAATGTGTCTCCTGTGATGAACTCCTGACCTATCCACCTGGGTGTTCCCCGCCTCTCAATCAAAGTCAGCTGGGATTGGCTCCAGCCCCCCATGACCCTGATACGGATAAGCAGTTATGGTAAATAGATGATGATTGGATGAACTGATACCTAAAAATATCCAAACATGTGAGTCTCTGGCTTTAACTGTGACAGTGACAAAACAATAAAAACAACATCCATCCATCCATCCATTATCTGTAACCACTTATCCTCATCAGGGTCACGGTGGGGTTAGAGCCTATCTCAGCTGACTTTGGGTGAGAGGTGGAGTACAACCTGGACAAGTCACCAGTTCATGACAGGACACATAGAGACAAACAACCATTCACACTCACATTCACACCTACGGACAATTTAGAGTCTAAAAACAACATAAAAAAACAGTTATAACTTGGAAATGCCATCATCACTCTACCAACTCTCAAAATAAACACACTTAAAAAAAACTGTAAGCAGAGGAAGAAAACAGCCCTAAGGGCAACACAATATGTTATAGTTATAAAGGAAAAAACATTTTGAGTATCTATTGCATGACAGAATGTGTCGAGAACATATAATTAGACTACATTCAGAAGATGAGACTGGTTGGTTTCAGTGCCACACAAAACACACTGCCTCCAAAATGCCAGCCACATAGAAAGGAGAGGACGAGTCCCTGTCACCATCAAACCGCTGAAAAGAACTGTACAAAAAAAAATAATGGTGTTGAACGAAGCACCTAATGATTTCCCTCCCAGCCTCTGTGTGACTGCCACAGGCTCTTTGTAAACTCACCACTTATTGGATGGCCCTGACTCTTATTAAATGAGGTTATGAAGCCCTCCTCTTCCTCTCCTCCAGCCCACTCACACATCAATAAAGCTGGACCAATCTGCTCTGCAGCTCTTATATAATAAGTGTGTTTGTTTGCTGCTGAAGCAACACAACAGTGTCCGACCAAGACTCTCCAGCTCAGTGAGACTATCACACAAAAATAAGCGCAGGCTGTCTAGCACACAAAGATCATTGCAGGCTATTAAACTGAAGTATACACACATACACGCTAATCCGCACAGGGACACGCACACACAGTCACACTCCTTATTTCACACTCTGAGTCGTCTGCCCACACAGAAGTAATACAGACTCATACACCAACCACACAGTCCTCTGTGAGGCAAGAAGAGGGGTGATTGTGCATGTGTGTATGTTTTAAGACTAGTGTTGTTTTGGTTAATACCAAATCATAGTCATCAGCATGATCATCATGATGTATATTTGGTTGGTTGTTATATTTGGTTAAATTGCACATTTCATCCACAAAGGCAGTTTCAAAGTTCTCAACATACACTTAGCTTTAAGAGTAAATTAAAGAAGATATGAGCATATTGAGATGCAGTGCTGATGTAAAATAATCAGTCACTAAACTGACAAAATATTTCCAAGATATAAAGATAGAAATACAGCTGAATGCAGCAATAATTAATATTCTTAGCTTCATAAATTAAATAGACCGTGTTGAGAAATATGACTCCAATCAACAGGTTTGCTTTCCTTTACCGCCAATTAGTTGCTGTAATAAATCCAACTGTTTTACTCTTCTATTTATTTTACTCTAGCTCATTTTATGTTTTGTTTATGGTTTTCTTTTTTCTTTTTTTCTTTTTTTTTTATCTTGGCACAAATTAAATCATTTATCTATTGGCAATTTTGCTCATGCAACATTTCCAATCTTCTTCTTCACCACATTCCAATATTCAGAGTGCTTCTATGATAATGAGAAGGGCATGCCCAGAGCAGTGATTGGTCTAGAGTGTGTCTGTATGTTTGTGTGTGTGTGTGTGGACAGTATATCTGTAACATCAGTGGAGTGAGGTCCATTTGACTGACTATTTGAACTGGAAATTCTGTTACATAAACAAATGATGCATCGGCCTTTTCAGCTAACTAAATGAAGCTAAATTTCTTTATAAAGCTACACCAGTCAGCGTGCGTAATGGTAACCATCTATACATGCACTGGCTGTGTTCTGTTGTAGATCTTTACTATATATGTACAGTGTCAGTCAAAGTTTTGACACACCTTTTATTCAATGCTATATAATTTTTAATAAAAAGATGTGCAATGTCAAAAGTTAATTAGTAGTAATAGTAGACTTTCTTGCTCAATGTGTTTGAGACCATCAGTAGTGTTTTTCAGAGGTAGTGTTGGCATGCAGTGAATAGCTCACTCAATATTCAAACTACTGTAGCAATCCATATTATCCTAACTCAAACTGCTCACAAAGTAAAGAGAAATGCCTTAAAATTCTTCAAACTCATAATAAAAACCTGACTCTGGAAATCTGTACTTTTGTCTGATTAATCCAAATGTGAGATCTTTGGTTTAGCCGTGTCCTTGTAAGACGCAAAGACAGTGAACTGATGGTATCTGCATGTGTGGTTCCCACACTGAATCATCACACATCATTTGTTTTTCTGAAAGGACAATGAATCAAAACACACCTCCAGGCTATGTAAGGGCTATTGGACCAAGGAGAGTGATGGAGTGCTGCATTAGATGATCTGTCCTCCACAATCACTGACCTAAAGCCAATTATGATGGTTTGGGATGAGTTGGGATGAGTAGCAGAATGAAGGAAAGTAGCAAGTGCACAGTATAAATGGGAACTCATTCAAGACTTTTGAAAAACCATTCCAGGTAACAACTTCATGAAGCTGACTGAGAGAATGCCAAGAGTGTGCAAAGCTCTCAACTGAACTGAAGAATTTGAAGAATCAAAAATAATTCCATATAACATAATTACATATTTGTTATTTAATAGTTTAATGTCTTCAGTGTTAATCTACAATTTAGAGAATATATATATTTTTTAAAAACAAGAAAAAACATTGAATAAGAAGATGTTGACTGGTACTGCACTGTAGATCACTGCATAAGCTGCTGTTTAATAGTCATTCAAGCATGTCAGCTAACAAGCTAACCTAGCATTACTGTATCTTCATATTTAAGTGCATGTCTCTTGTGTTTAACATCAGTTGACTTAGGACTTAGCTGAAAACATGATACACACTGAGCACCAGCCTTTTCAGCTAGCTACGGTAAAGAAGATAACTTTGTTCATAAAACTGCACCAGCCAGCGAATGGTAATGATCTACATACTGTACTGCAGTAGCATCACTATATAAACTGTGGTAACAGCAGCTAAAACCATGTCCAGCATTTAAATGACCTTAAACTGATGACTGAGTAATTTTCAAACATTTATTTTCATTTCAAATAAATCTATTCCCTTTTTTTGATGTCATGATGGTGGTTACATTTTTCTTTGGTACGCTAAGGCCTTTAAATATCAGCATTGTGTGGTATGTGATCATATCTGCGGGCATAACTTAATCAAGACTTGTAATAAATCTTTTAATAAAAACAAGAAGCACCCATGTATGAAACACAAAGTGAAAGCGAGGGAGAGGAAAGAACAGACAGAGCATGTCACACTTGAAACTCCTACATGCTTTAGCGCTTAGCATGACAGCAGTGCGTTTGTATGTGTCCTCAGCTCCTCATGTTGCTCTTTGCGGCCGATGAGAGCAATTTTCAGAACACATTTGCGCAGACCTGAACATGTCCAGGTTGAATGGTGTGAAGAAGTGTACCGTAAATAATATGAGAGTCACTTAAATGCATCAAGCATCATTTTGAACGGACCTGACAGTTGTCGGATGCCTCTGTCATGGAGCCCACATTATCTGATTGAAGCAGGGAGTAAAACAGGTCATGCTCTGCCAGTGCTTTGACACAAACAGAGCTGATGAAGTCTTGGAAATGGATTGCCTCAATGAGTCATCTGCAGATGGATGGATGCCTGCCTGTCTGATGTGTTTCTCATGTAGTGTGAAGTCCTCACATAAATTATAGATGTGTGAGCCCCCTCGGTGCTTCCTTGCTTGCCGAGTTCAAGTATTCCTGCTGCAGAGAACACAAAGACTCTTCCGGATTTTAGATTCCAGCTTTGGTTCCTAACATGCTGCAAAGCTTTGTGGGGGGTTGCAGGTTCGATCAATATGGATCAATTTTGAGTTTCACATTCGAGAGGCATGTCAGCTGCAAATTCATGTTTCAACAATTGAGACAGTCGGTTCAGGAGAGACTTAGGATTTGATCTCAGTAAAACCAGCAGACATGCAGAGGATTTAAAGACATGATCCTGTTCTACTTCAAAGAGATACAATATTTGATTTAAAGCATATGAAATACACATTGTGTGTACATGTAGTCTGTATTCCATTGAGTGCCTTAGACTCATCTTTTTCACATTATTGCATGATGTCTTTGTCGTGCAGCTCATCGATTTGAAACAGAATAGGGTGTCATCATGTCTCTACATCAGTGTGTCCAAGGTAAGATTTCTGTGCATTTTATACATGGTACTCTATAAGTAATGCGGGTCATGTATTTTTTATTTTTCAAGGATCTTTCTTGGCTGTTGCTGGGAATCCAAAGTCTTGAAAACTCAATAAAAACTGTGTAAAGATACTGAGTCAAGCAGACATACAATAACACCCAACCACCTTTCTCTGCGGTTATCCTCCTATATTATACAAATTTGTTCAAGCTGCATTCATTTATTTATTGACTACTGGCCACATATTGTCAGAGTATAAAGTTTACATAATTAGCAAACACAGAGATTCATTTGGGGTAGTGTTTCTGTAAATCCAGTAATCACTCTCAAGAGCACAATATCTGGCTCTTTACGGGCCACATGTTGAATTATTTTCACCAGTTAAGTCACCAACTTCGTCTGTCTGTTGTTTGGAATGTACAGTGGTTTGTGCTGTCTGTTGTGAGTGGACCAAGAGATGATGAAACTTGTGTACGTTGTCGGGAAATCAAAATGATGATCCAAAATAAGAGCCTCAGCAACGTTGTGGTCATTTTCTTAGGATTTGTCACTATGAATGGCCTCTTTCACTTTACTGTAATCCATTGTTTATATAAAAACATGAATGAGTGCAGCTTTAGGCATCTATGTCTTTGGCAAATTTGATTTAATGTTAAACAGAGGTGAAGCACACAGAACAGGGAGTTGACATGACAGATTGCTAAACACATTGTGGTTATTAAACCTGTATGGTACCAAAGCTGAACCTTTATAGTTTCCTACTGAATGGGTTGCCTGACATGCTCTGCACACAACCAGAGAGTTAGTTGAACAGAAAGTATAGATGTACATATTTTATTATAGCACAAATACATAACAACTGCATCAACAAGAAAACAAAAAAGAAGAAACAAACACAGTTGTATTGGCCTGTTTCTCTTCCTCTCTTTGAATGAATAACATGGATATAAAGGATTAAATTGTGGGGCCAAGTCTCCCTCATGTGCACTATGAAAGGAGATCAAGCTGGGTATTTGTTGCTAAGAATATGCAGCAGTAACGGCAGAGAGCATCTGAGCTGTTCTAATAAGAAGTAGGTCAATACGAGACCCAGAAAGAGTTTTGAACCAAAGTCAAACCTCCGTTTATTTGTGGCACCAAATCCTACAAAGCTGTGGCACGGTTCAAAGCAAATGGAAGATTGTGGTTGACAAACTGATAAGAGACTGGATCCTTTCAGTTTTAGAGACAACTACGAGTTGATTTAACTTATGACAAAACCTAAATTGGACTCTTTCCAAGTAAAAGTCCAAAGGTGAGTCTGGAACAATCAGGTTATGTAAAAATTAAAGATAAGAAATGAGGTTAATAAAACAATGGAAGTATAAATGACCTTTGCATTGCAGAGTAACTGCTTGAGGAAAAACTTCAAATATAGGCCTTGATATTGTACTGCAGGTTTCCTCCTGAATGTCAGACGAGTGAAATCACTCATCTTTATTCTTATCCATCGCTGTAAAGTATGGACAGCATTATAAGAGGAACGACCATGTACAGGAAGCAGCCAAGCAGCACCAGAAGTAGAAGCAGGAGGACAGTGATGGAGAGGCAGAGGGAGTGTAGTCTCATCAGTCTCAGTCCTCTAACAAGGCAGGAAGGACAGATGCAGCATCCACATACGTTTGTGTATGTGTGCGCCTCCAGCTGCCTCTGCAGAGCAAAGCAGCAGAATGATGATGCTGGGACGGCCTGAAGTTCAGGGCCAGGACTGATTACGAAGGCTGGTGCAGGTTCATAAAAGGCATTACTGTATGACTCCTCCTGCATCCTCCTGATCTCCCACTGCGGGAACGGGGTGGTCTGTCGGCAGAAAGGGCACTGCAGTCGGCCAGGATCTTTGGCCCGCCTCATGATGCCAGCTGTACAGTTGTGGCAGAGTGTATGGTCACAGTTGAGTAAGGTGATGCGGTGATCTCCGTGCGAGTCCAACAGCTCACTGCAGATGGGACACTCATGCCGACTGCTGTTGCTGCACAAACTCCTGACACTTCCATTGCAGCCAGGCTGATCCCCGCCAGCCAATTCCAGCTCTTGTGGAACAGATGTCTTTCGGTCAGCCCCATCTGTCGACGTTTGCATGTCTGCTTTGTCATTCTCATCACGGCTGTCCTGATGTTTGTGCTGAAGCAGAGGCTTTGTGACTGAGTCGCTCTCATCTTCGTGTTTTTCCTCTCCCCTCGGTGTGTATAAAACTCTGACGGAAGTCTCTTCTGTAGCTGGAAGGTGCTTTTCTTCGAGCCTAACAATGTCTTCCTCCTCCGTTTCAAGGATTTCTGCCTCAGCCATCTTTCATAACTTCTTTTTCTGTCTGATACATTTACCACCACTCTAACAAAAGCTCATTCCTTATTACAGCAAGTCTACTTTCTTCCTGGACAAAGCTCAAGTGAGCCAACTGCTGATGTAATGCAGCTGTATAACAAAGGCAACCCAGTCCTCTCTCACCATAAACCAAGATAAGATAAGCACATTCACAGATATGGAGTGCTAAGCAATAATATGAGCCTGAGAGAAGTGCCATTGGCCAAGTAGTGCAGTGAACATTTCACTACTCTGCTCAATTTAACACGCTAATGTATTCAGTGCAACGGAAAGCTTTTGCCAGTTCAGGAATGCATGAGCAAACACATTAGAGCCGAGCAGAAAGATTTATTCTGCACATTTAAATAGACATTACATCTGTAGATTGGCCTGTTACAAAATTACATTTCTTAAAACAGAAGAGGAGTTCATCTGATATTCATGAAGTATTGTGCTGGTTATTTTTTCTATGTTCTCTCTTCTGTGACCACCTGATATTTGTAATGGAAATCAAAAAGTAATGCCTAGCAATCTCACATAACCAGTCCCATCACCACAGGCAACTGAAAATTACTTGTTTTACACTTTTGTCACATTTCCAAGCAGGCAGAGTAGAATTTAATAAAGCCCCAAAGCCTTGTAGTCATCAGTGATTAAGTCAGTTACGAGTAAATAAACAAAAAGAAGCCAAATGTTGCTGTCTGACATGTAGAGTTGCCAAAGCAGGAATGGCACATTTATGACATCGTATCAAGAGCAACACTTGTCCATTTAACATAAATGATTACACTTGAAATTGAGTTAAGACTGACTATAAATAAAGTTTTTCAATGCATATTAGTGAATAGAACAAAACAAACAGTAGTAATAACATTTAATCGATCTGGATCAGACAGGCAAACTGTCAAATGTAACATAAAATGACATTCATCCTCAGTAAAGGAACAGTTTAACAGGGAAATACTCCTGCCTCTTTAAGAGGTTGGGATTAGAAGATCGATATACTGTCTCAATGACAATGTTTTTATAATATGAATACATCTGAAAAAGTTGATTCCAAGTAATAAGGCCTCAGAATTTTCATTTTACTATCTTAAGTTCACTCGTATGCCTATCATGGATTCATTTTCAGCCGCAGCAGGCAGCTGTTTTCAGAGAAAAAGATGGTTTGAACGTGTAAATAAGAAACTAATTTGGTGCACAGCTTCTTCTCACTGACCCCAAATGGCCAATAAATCGGGTATTGCATGTTTAAGTGCAGAGGTGGAGCAACAACATGGTTAGCTGGAAACATTGGGAAACAGCTAGGCTCTGTTTAATCTACCAACAAGCTTTCTTGTAAACATGCTGTACTTTGTTAATCTGTACACAAACAAGTCAAACTTTAAGTTAAGTGTTTTAACTATTTTTTCAATAACAGTTTCTCCATCTGTGCTGCTGAGCTATTTGTCCTCACTGTACCTCATAATAATCATTAGTTACTTCCCAAAATCCTCCACCTGATAACGCAGCGTTTGGTCTATGTAATAACAGTAAATATCACTATCAGTCAATGTTTTCTTGGTTTCAACATTTCACAGTTTTTTAGACGATTCAGGATGTGAATGTAGCTTCTCTATGAGATAGAGACAGTGTAATGGTACTGGTCATGTCAGTCCCAGTCTCACATTATGACAAAATTCATAGTATAAGCCTAAAGAAAATGGTGAAATGATTCTTTAAGTTGTTGCTGCACACTGCTGTGACTAGAAAATGTATCAGCTGGCTGGCAACCCGAGATATCAAATCAGAAAAACAAACACACTTTCCATTTTACCTGCAGCTCAGATATTCCCTAGTTTGATTACACATTAAAGATTTAAACTTTCAGTCTGGCAGGCCAGACTCTGCAGAAGAAGAATCCTCTCCACTGAACTCAAACTATCATAAAATCATATGAAAATCAGCTGAAACAGTCTCTCAAGCACAAGACTGTTATTGGTTATACACTGCATGTGTCACAGTATGTAATTATTCACATTATTCAGAGAAAAATGTTTTTTATAATCTTGTCAGTGTTAGTATTACTCTAGTATTGCCTGCTTTGAATATTAGCAGTGGTTCATCAAACTCACACCTTTAAGGGCTGAATCCAGTCATACCAGTACAAGCAGCTGACATAAGCGCTGTAGGCACTTAGTAATATAAAGCTGGAAAGTCAGGTTTAACGTAACGTTTAGACTGTCAAAAGAGCACCCATCCCTCAAACAAGGCAGGTCACCTTTCCTCTTTTAATTAATCATTATGTGACCGATAAAAATCAATTATGGACTCCCTCCTCTGAGACCTCTGATTCATGTCAACCCTGACCTGACATCTTCTCCACTGATCTCTCCTCCTGCAGTTTAGGGAGGTCAGAAGTCTAAAGTGTCACGCTGGTACTGCAGCCGGGGACTGTTCTTGCTGTAGAACTGACTGTACCAGCGTCGGTGCTTCTGGATAGCTGAATCTTCCTTTACAAGGAGAGGTTTGGAGATGTACTTCTTATTGTTCCAGATCATCACGTCCCGCTCGAACTGCACATGAAAAGAAAACAGGACATGAATATTAACTTCTATTAACAAACATGAAATATTATCAAACAGGTGGCTCAGTTGTAAAAGGAACAGACTTTTACATAGCTAAAAGAATAATCTGTATCTCGTTGCAGTGACTTATTATAATCTATCAGTAGGGGTTTCTGTGTAAAGGGCGGCTCATTAAATGTCACTGCACAGTTTCTCCATCAGCTGCTGAGATTTGGCATTTCAGGCCACACTCCACTTCTTGTTAATACCACATGGAGAAACAAAATGGCAAAATGATTAAATACAATCTTCAAATAACTGAGTAACGCTTTAACATTTCAGATATGGTGTTATGTCACTGACTTCATTTTTAATCAGATTACTCCTCATGTAAATCAGAAGTTAAGCATCCACTGACACCTCAGCAGCGAAGCAACAAGAGATTTCTTCTGTAGGCTAATGACTCGAGAAACAGGGAGGACATTGGTGAGGTTTCCATTGGACTCAACCATTACCATTCAGAAAAAGACTTTTCTCCTTGTCCTTTGAGCCAACTTATTAGTTTTCCTTTTTGTTAAATCAGTTGCTGTTTTTTCACTTCACCTCACAGTTAATTATCAAGTTTAATGAGGACTATTTACACCTTTTCTGTGACTCTGTGGTGTTACTTCTGGTGGCAATGAGGAGGCAGAATTAAACCGAAAGTAGAGTGGGAGGCAAATGCACACAATGATCTCTTCACATTAGAGCAGCTTACTGCTAATTAATAACAAAAAGCAGTGTACATTACATACATATTATTCATGCAGTTCAGCTACATTGTAAATTGTATGTATATTCCACAAATACCTTATAAAATATAAGTCTGCTACTGCTGGAAACCAGTTTGATGAGAGCTAAGACTGAATTATACAGTAAATATGATGTAAAACCAAAACACTGAGCTAAAATAGGCAAAAAAGCACTATAAAGCTGCAGATTTGATGATAATTTTGTGAGGTTTATCAATGCGAAAAACTATTTCCCCATACATGCACACCATAGATGACAATCTCACATTGATATTAGAAGATATGTGTGTACTGCACCTGAATGCACTCTGCTTTGAGGATGAATTTGGGCACCAGAGGTAGAATATTAGACTGATAAAACATGATGTGAGAGACACACTGCAGCAGAGGCTCCACTGGGGTCACGCACTGCATGATGAGACCCCGGCCCAGGAAGCTGTGGTTGAACAGCAGAAACACCACTCCTGGACCCACCTGAAACACAAACGCATGACAACTGCAAGCTGTAAATTCATATTGAACATGTGTACAGTGATACTCATCTACATCATCTCAATATCTACATACAGAAATTGTAATTAAAAAACAAAAATGTGTTTGATCAGACCTGATTGCTGATGATTTATAGGAGAACAAAGCATTTATATGCAGCCAAATAATGACCGCCTCTCACATTTTCATGCATTGAATCCCATGCTCATCCCACGATAATGCTGCTGCTCCTGGCCCACTCCTGGCTGAGAAACCATATATTTGCCCTCAACATTTGTTCTGTATCTTATGGGATCCAACTCCCCCCTGCTGCAGCATTCTGTAACTGGTTAAACTAGTGAGATTGGTGCTTTCAGGGCACACTTATTCATCATATATAATTCACCAGGCGAGATAAAAAGGCACAGTGGATGCTAATGTTCCAGGTACAACTAAAGAATGTGGTCTCTGCATCAAACCAGCAAACCCAGCATTTTTCCTGCTGGGTTTGTAATGAGGCTCTGTTCAGTATCAGTAAACAGTGAGAAAGAGAAATATTTTAGAGCTGCTGTGTCTTCAAGGCAGTGACAAGTGAATGTTGTTAATGTTTCATCTAAATTTAACAGACATTTGAAAAAAAAAAAACTGAGTGGAGTTACAGTAGATATTTTAGATAAAACCCTGATAATATAATGGATTATGCTAATAGAATTTACAAAGCAATCACAGGAAATTATGCACAAACTGTGTTCCTACTTTGAACTTTACTGTACCTGTCTGGCTACAACATGAACATCCAGCAGATGCCAGTCATGTCCAAACACTTTGAACGCATGTTTCACCAACATCTGAGAACAATGCTGGTTGGGCTCTGACTCTGGTTCCCATTGAACCTTGAATAAAACATATACATGTGAAGTACATAATACAAACATTGTAAAAGCATCATCATCATCATCATCATCATCAAGTCTTTTACGTCCATACCTTCCACTCATGCCGCAAAAATTCCCAGCTTTTGTTCATGTAACGCAGATCCACTCCACTGACAATGCTCGGAGTGTGCAGGTGAGCGAGGTGAGCGATGTCTGCTGCATTTTCAGGAATCTCCTATTAGGGAGGAGAGGTCACCATGGCATGTTCTTGCGACTGTGTTTAAAGTTTGGTGAGTGTGACACTGAATTTATATGCAGCTAGAGAAAGCCATGTTCCCTGCTTGCTCTCTGGGCAGCCACAGTGAAGTTTATACTTAACAAGTGCATTGATCATTTGTGAAAATGTACAAAGAAAAATACAGAACAAATTGTTTTTCATTTTTAAACAAACTAAAACACCACACACATATGCTCCAACCTGTATGTGAGCGCTGATAAAATGCTCTGTTCTCCCCCGATAGACCCACTCGCCCTTTATAACTTCCTCCTGCTCTGGGATGGTCCAGTGAGGTTCTTCTCCATCACAGTGAAACCAAACCAGGACCTGGCCGTTGACCTCACAGGTGGGCCAGCTGCGCACTTTGGCAAACTCTGGCACTGAATGACAGATGAGACCCCAATCTGAATCCATACAGTACAGATATATACAAGCAGTCTAGGTCTAATCACTTTTTGTAAGACAACATTAGTTAGTTTAATGTTTAAATATTCATGCTCCCCAGATGATGAAACACCTCGAACAGCTTCCCTCTGGTGCCACCCACTGGCCAAATTGTTAATTTTGTACACAAACTAAATGTCCAAAATATTTCCACATTTGCTGTAAATATTTATGTTCTCCAGGGTATGAATACTATAATAAATTTTGCTGACCCTTTAACGTTTCTGCAAGCATTTTTTCACTCGTACATAAAAATATTAGAACCTCTTGTGCCACACACTGTCACAAGATATCCTGTAGCACCACCCTCTGGACAAATTTAGCATTTTAATGATGAGGCTCATAGAATAAAATAAATATCAATATCATGTTTGTTTCATTCAGAAGTTGCATACAATGGAATTTAATGACTATTACAGCCAAGCAAGGCATTAAGTCTTTTTTTTTTTTGAGTCTTTTTTTTTTTTTTTTTTTTTTACCTTTTTCTGCATAGGGGATCTTCACACACTTGCCATCGTCCCCACGAAACTGCCATCCATGAAATGGGCACTCTAAGCAGCCTCCAATCACCCGTCCTCCCACACCCAGGTTAGCCCCCAGGTGAGGGCAATAGGCATCCAGCACGTAGACCTTTCCATTTTGGCCCCGAAACACTGCAACCTGTTCACCTAGGATTGTACAGTTTCAGAAAGGACGCATATGAAATTACTTCATGGATGAGCTCAAAATGAATTGATGTGCAATTGTATTTGCTCACTGTGGTGAGTCTCTACGTATATCGCCACTGACAAATCCACATGAAGCACACAGCAATTTGTTGTAAATAAGGGGATAATTGTGCAGCAGCTATCCACGCAAGTACAGGTTCCTTAGGTTACCAAGGTTACTATGACAAACAGGGATAATGTCAGTGTTTTTACCTTGTTTTCTCTTCCCCCAAGTCAACTGTTTCCCCCTGTCTCTCTCTGTGGTTGTGTTTGTGTGGGTGTGGTCTCTCTTCCTTACTCTGGCTCTGCTCTTTCTACACACCTGTCCATCATCAGCAATCAGCACACCTGTCTGCTATCAAGCAATCAGCCCTGCCTATAAAAGCTCTGACAAACTGCTAGTCCTTGCTGAATCATGGTTTTACTCATGGTTTGGGTCTGTACTACGTGTGCTAGACCTGGTTTCACTGTCTCTTGATTATCTGTCTGTTGTCTCCCCATTGAGACAGAATATCGTTATTGTGAATTATTTTGGCCATGGCAAAAGCGCTTTTTCACAGCAGCCATGTTGATATGAAATAGTAGGGTAAACGCAGGTGTTCCATTCAGGTCAAACAAAGTCAAGGTGCTGCTGTGGTGAGTGTTGGCTCACTGCAACTGGCTCTGCTGCAATAAATGGAACGAAACCTTAATTAGTATCAGACACTTGACCCATCACCACAGCAAAATGGCCTCTAAAATATTGTTGTTGTTTTTAATAGAGAAACAGTTAAATGTTGCCACAGATTAGAGTGTTAATACTGTGTTTAAAAAAAATATATCAGTCACTAAAACCCCCATGAGTAGATTTTTATGGGATTTTAAGGTAAACAGATCCAAAAAACAGAGTTGTTGACGAAAGCCCCCAGAAAAGCAGCTTTCCAAAAAAAGGCACTACAAAATCAAAATTAAAACATTTAAATAAAAAGGTTTTCTCCGAGCTCTATGAGAGCAGCCATGTCTGAATAGGAGGGCCTTGCCAGCTGCATATACCAGCCTAGTAACAAAACAAACGAGTGAAATAAAATTTTAAAAAAGGGGGGAAAATAAATAGTGCTGGTAAGACCGCCCAAACAGAAAAATTTTGCCTCACGCAATTGTCTTTTGCAAAACTTAAGTCACTGTTTCAGATGGTTACACTTGGCCTTCTGATTAGGTTTCAGGGATGGTACATGTTCAGACTAAAGGTCACATGTAGAGGTCTTGGGTGTGGTCGAATAGTCAAATTTGCTTAGGAACCTTCCTAACTGAGTGAAATGACCCGGAAGTATTTACGTAGCCGCCATGATAAGAGCTGTTCGAATTCTCAAACTGTTAAGGAAAGGAGCAGCGACAAAAAAATGGCGCACCGTTCATTCATTCACAACCAGACATAAGAAAGAAAACATTAATTTATTTAAACTGTGTGATGCAGACTGCAGCAGAGAGAGCGTGTGAATATGAACATACGTGTTGACGTGATGTAAAAACTTTGATCATGAAGTGTGTTCTGTTGTTGACTGTGGAGCTGCGTTCACACACAGAGTAAAAACTGTTTCTAACTGTGACATCCAGCGTCCTGCAGATCATCATGAAGTTACCATTGCTAATTAATCATATATCTTTGTCTTTATATGTTTCTATATGAGTGGACAGGAGGGTGAGCGACCACACCAGCGTAACAAACACTTCATTTGACTTCTGTGACAGGTGGACAATATTTATTTATTATTTGAATTCTGACATTGATAATGAAGTGACATTTTTCACCGGGTTGTCCACCTTTATATTTCCTACATGAAACAACACGGTCAGAGTGCACGGGGAGTATCTAGTAAGTATCTCAGATGCGCGTTTTGTAGTCCATCTTCTGGACTTTGTAGTTTTACCATAGATCACGTCAATAATATTCGCCGTTGCATGATGACGTAGTCTAGTGTAAGTGTAGTCGGATTCTCTGAACACTGCGGTCGTCTTCTCCTAACTCCCTATGAATTCTCCTTTACATCTTTCCTTGACCTCGTGACGTTTTCTATTGAGGTGAAGGAAAAGTGGTTAGGAAAGGACTTAGGAGCTAATTTTTTTGACTATTCAACCGTACCCCTTGACTTTTAGTTTGACCTCTAGGTTGTTGCCAGATTAGCACAGGCTGGCTGCCTAGAGCAAACCTAAACCAAACCTCAGCATCATGTTATTTTTTATTAGCTGGTTATTTATCTCTCCTTTCATATATTTAACAAAAAAATGAAGACGATGGCTTATAAGATTTCTTAAGAACAACATTTCATTCACATGACTCATTCATCATCCTGTGAATAAACTCCTGATGTCATCATAGTTTCACACTTGTATAAAGACAGAATATTTTGTTTAAAAAAGAAGGCTGGTGGACTTCATCCACATAAGCAAAAATTGATCCATACAATCATTTGTGACACCACATCAGCAGGTCAACTCAACTGCAGTCCTCCCTTCTGAGGCCTCAGAGCAAAATGGGGATTGAGAATGAGTAGTAGGATTCCTGATGAAGTAAGCAACATAAACTTTCACTCACTTCACCATAGAAATCACTTGAGAAAATTTAAAGCAAGAAATTAGCAATTTTCAAGGACTAATTTAAAAGTTTGTTCCTGACTTTCTGAAGGCCAGGGCCCAGCTACACTGGTGGTGTTTCGGTTAAACGAGCGACCGTGTTATAACTGGACACTATTGGCCAAATGTGTTGGTGGTCACCATGGGTGTGGGGCTTTTAGCGATAGTTATTGTTGAAATGAACACTCGTCTGGTGGTCCTATTTATCTCATGTAAATTAAACTGTGTCACTAACAGGAAGCATTCACTTTTCTCGAAGTTATGAAGTTTATGTGGGAGAAGAAAATATAGATTAGCAGAGCAGCTAGCTTCTTATGAGGCATTTGACAGTATTATATAGAATATTATATAGAAAGATTGCCTGAATATGGGCCACATAACGGTATGAAAAAACCTTGGCTGTCTCTGGTTGTCTCTTAGGACAGTTTGCTAAGTTCGAGGGAACTGCTTGGTGTTCACTGACAACACCTAATGGCAGGGGAAATCTGCAGCGACAATGACAATCAACAATTACAAATCCAATAACAAAGATTAACTCTAGTCTGTTTTTTGCAGCATTTTCTATCTGTCCTCCAAAATAAGAAAAAGTTACCAACAAGATGTTATTCAAAACACAGCTACACCTGGAGGGTTTGGAGATAGGTACAAATATATTTGCAAAGATGCGTCACTCTTCCCCTATAGCAAACATATTTTTACATGTAAACAAGGCTATACCTGGAGGGTAGAGCTTTATGTTAATATATGTTATGTTATGTTATGTTATGTTATATATTTGCGCTGGTGTGTCCCACTGCGATGAGTGTGCTGGATGTTCGCTAAGTTCTCTTAGCTTTCTTTTCTTTTTAGTCAAATAAATCAACTCTCAAAATGTCAATTATTAATCAGAACTGTAACGTGAATTCAAGGTTCTTTCTTCCACTGAACTAAGACCAGCTAGGTTGCCTTGTTAAACCATCGCAAAAGACAAACTCGACAGAAGATCCCGGATAGTCTTTCCACTGTTCCATCACCAGGTTGGGTCGAAAAATAAATCCTTAATCCACAGAGTGAGATGTGAAAATATTCTGGTTCTACCACTGTTCTTCCCTGCAGCCTCTCTCTGGCATTGCTAGCCTCTTTGCAGGATCCAATTAGCAGCTGTCCATCCGCTCCTCGGCAGCATCGTCCCCCTCTCCAAATCTATTCTCACCGTTAGCTTAGTCCAACAGGACTGCTACAACAAGCTAAATGATGCATGTATCTAGCTGGCTACTGCTACCAAAAGATAAACATACAGCTGAAAAAAGGAATTTTGGACTGAAAATGTTACATGTTTTAAAACCTTTTCTAACCTGCTATTGTATGCAGCCGCTACTATATGAAACCATGCAGGTGTCGCTACTGAAGTTATTAGAATTTCAATAATGGATGAATAATAGAAGAGAGAAAATTTGTTTTATAAATCATACTGAGATTTGGTGATGGTTTAATTCAACCACTCTTTTTATATTTGGATCTCCCTCTTGGTTCCCAAACAGAGAGGACACTCTAGTGCCTAGTCAGGGTCCTAAATCACAGTGATGCAATGGGCAATGAGAACATGCAATGTGCCAGGGAAAAGACACACTATGCGTAATTTGATATATGCTAGGAATGGATACTGCAGACGTTTGCAGAAGGATGCAGATTATGAAGGAAGCCAAGTTGAGAGGTGAATTCGCAGAATTTGCAACGGAATGTTTGAGGGAGAACATGTGCTGGAAGGGATGAGAGGGGGAGAGAGGAGAAATAAAATAAAATTACGTCATATCTACTGTGTATCAAGCATCAGGGACATTCAAGTTCGCTGGATCTGAATATTGATTGTTCTCCATAATGTATAGTACGGCCCTGTGGATTTCTGGCAATCAACCCCTCTTTAGCAACCACTGATCTACACTGGTGCTCACTGTAAAGAAAATATGAAATATAAAGTATCGGGGTGTCGATTAGCTCAGTTGGTAGAGCATCTGCCCCATGTATGAAAGCTCAGCAGCAGCCCAGGGTTCAAATTCTACCCACGGCCCTCTGCTGCATGTCATTCCCCATCTCTCTCCCCACATTCCTGTCACTCTTCAGCTGTCTCTATCAAAAATAAAGGCCAAAAAAAATCTTTAAAAAAAAAAAAAGAAATATAAAGTATCAGTCAACATGTAACCAAGCCCCTGAAATCTAACAAAATTTTAGGCATGGAAGTTCATTCTTAATCACACAAACAACAAAACTAACTCTAAGTGCACTCTCTAGTTTTCCAAGGCTTTCATTAGTAAATGGAGTTCAGTAGGGGCGGTGATCTGAGTGTGCCTGTGAGTTGAATGTCCATTAACATAGAAAGCAACATCTGTGGCTGTGAAGTGAACAAAAACTGCAGTTCTTCAAACAACCTCTTGAGGTTGGCTACAGAACTAGTCAATCCCCATGAGCGCCCATGTAAAAATCCTCAACTTCACAGCAGAAATAAACATGTTTACAGCCTGGTACAAAAAACTGTTTCTAAACGGTCTCTATAGCTATTCGTTCATGACAGCTGTACTGAGACTGAATTTCTATTCTATTATTCTATTCTATTTTAGCTCACATGTTCAGGCTTCATGTTAAAGTATGCATAATTAACAGCGTGGTCGTTTTGATTGACGGGTGGGTGCCGTTACAAGTGGTTTATTTGAGCACCCAGCATGCAGCCCGCTTCATCTCAACCCACGATCCACATCTTTGCCCATTTTTAGATTAGCCTGGAGGCGACCGAGGCAGGACTGCCAAAAAAGCCACCACAGTAACCATAGTATTTTTTTAAATTGGGTGTTGAAACTAGTTATTATTAACTAGTTGATCACCACATTAATTAATTGACATAAATTTCACTTGTATCTATCCATTAGTGGATTTGTATTTTCACTTATTCTGCAAGAGCAGGTGTCTCTTTTTACTGCTAGATCTCTTTTCAGGTATAAAACCTTTCATATACTGTTTGTTTACTTATTCATGTCAGGTGATGTGGCAGAAAACATGAAAGTGCTGCACGCTTTTTGAAACCTTTTTGAACTCAAACTCAAAGAAACTCTCTGAAGAGATCAAACAGTCCCACCGCATATGAACATGAGAATAGCAAATCTAAAATGTGAAACACGTATCGGTTATATATTACATACCTCAATGAAAATATGTCAAAACATAGCAGTGTGTGAAATACATTTAAACTCTGTAAGAGAGCTGCTACATATAAAGCAGCATAGAGACATAAATATGACATAAAGTTATCAGTGACGAGTTGTCATATCAAAACCTAATGCAGGACAGATTGGCTGTCACGATCAAAGTTGATCATGAGAGTCTTTATAATCTACTCAGATTGATTTGCGTTTAATGAGTTGATGATGTTAAAGATTTGGTTACAAATGGAGCCACTTAATGTTTGATTGACGAGGATATCACCTGATCTGCATGAACAAGCTGAAGAAGGTGAAACATGATATTTGCTGGACTTTCAACTCAGATTTTTCTGTATAGAATAGTTCACTTATTTACTTCAGCTTTCACCTTGATGACATTTTATAGCCTGGACGAAACCATCCATCAGCTAGAAGATTCATCAGGGAATCAGCAGATTTATTGGTCATGCAAAAAAAGGTTCAGTGTAGCTTTACCACCATTATGTGATGATTCAATTAATATCTGTTAACATGTCTGCCTCCATAACACATTCAAATCAAACAAGCAGTTTAAAGCTTTATTGACGTGAAACAATGAGGCTTTGTTTAAAAGGAAAGCGTTACTAAGCGCCCTAATCCCTAAACTACCCTAACACAGCTAGTGGGCCATTGTGTTTCAAATGTATATTTAAAATAGTAAAAAAAAACTTTGTAATATGAGCTTGTCTCTGTTATCCTGGCAACGAAGCCTCACTGCACTCCCAACAGAGACAAGGTGAACTGACAAATATCAGGGTCATATAAAGGCCAGCCAATTAAAACCTAAAGAAGTGAAAATGTGTTATCTTTGTTTAATTTAAATAAATCTTCAGAGAATAATCAGAAGTGAAACAATCTGTATGAACAACGTAGGTACTGAATCCTATTCATGTTCATCTAATTCATATTGAGACATTACTCATAGTGTCTGCTCAGATATCTAAACTTACCTGAGTTTAGTTTGGTGCTTGGGGAAAATATAATTTCATAAGTTTATAATTTTTTGTTTATTTAGCCTATATTTTCAAAACTTGTTTTAATACTGCACTATGAGTGTCTTATTTATGGTGTAATACAACCACCACCACTTTCTCATACCTAGTACAGTGACATTTTTGACCTCGCCCCTCTCCAGCAGCTGGGAGTCCAGCACTCGGTACCAGCCGTTTGGATAGACGGGAGGCAGCTCTCCGGTTTTCCTCCTGCGCCGGACATCGTTCGCCGCCTGGGCTCTGGTGCGACCGTTCTCGGCGATGTATCCCACATCATCGGGCGATCTGAGCACCTCCAGGGGACTGAACAGCAGCCTGTACAGCAAGCCCACGGCGAGGACTGAAACTCCGACGATAACGCAGACTGCAGCCCGAGCTAGGACACCGAGCAGCATCGTGTCCCTCCATATCGAGGACCAGATGCTTGCTGAGTCCAGCGGGTCTCTGTACTGTAAGACAAGTACCGCACCGACACCCACCACAATAAGAGCAAATATATTCCCAGTGAACATGTTCTTCTTACTGTCCATCCTGGCTTTCTGCTGTCCCTGTCTTGAAGACAAGATGTGTGACTTTTTTAAACAACCCCCGCCCTCTTTTGCAGCCTCTGCAGCTCACCTGGATCACTCAACTACAAATGTTTTCAAAATAAAAGCATTGAACTCACCTGGTCCTGTCTTCTCCTTACTGGCTCCAAACAATTCATTTAGAATTGGATGAATTCATGTTGCTGTATTCTGTCAAGCTTTACTATTAAAAAAGTTCATATAACCACAACAGAGGACGGAAAAAATACTAGCCTCAGACTCACTCCTTATAGTTGAGGATTTGTTTTACACGTCTTTAATTTATCAATTTCCATTAACTATTGTAACTAGTCTTGCTAATTAGTACTAGTTCATGTTGAATTAGTCAAGCTGAACAACTAATTTCAAAACGAGCGGCATAAATCTGCTATAACAGACCTGGCTGCAGGAATTTCATTCCATTTAAACACTTATATAAGGCCCTGATGTTGATAAGATGTTGGTGATAAGAGCCGAGCTCACAGTCTGCCTCCCAGTTAATTCTAAAGTTAAATGTTAAATGAATCTAGGATATGCATCATATTTCAAATTCAGGTTTATATTAATTCCCTGCTGACGTCAGTTCTGGGAAAGTTGGTCCAGTAAGAAATCATGTAACTGGAGATGTCACAGCAACAAGGCCACTATCCCAGCTATGTGGTGACATGCTTTCCGAACATCAGTTTGCACCTTGGTGGTGTCAGCTGAAAGATTAAGCTCAGGGAAGAAGTAGGATAGCCAGTTTTTTTGGTATTACAAAGACAGAACATTGGTGACAGTGACAAACCACTGATTAAGATTATTTGATCAAAAGCTCCAGAACAGCTAATAAATGGATCATAATGTGAGACCACTGGTATAGAGGTGCCTGGAGAGGTTGGTATACTCTTAATTCACACCCTGTGGTATTAACCATGACATGTATCCAGTGCATATTGAGCTCAACCAAAAATGAGTCATTATTATTTGCACACGGTCACTTAACTTCTGCTGCTTGAGTTCAGAGAGTGGATCATTATGAAATCAATATTAGCCACAGAACTCTGTATGACACTGCAGGTGGATAAAAAATCCCTGACAGATTTCTTTTGGTTTATTGCACATCTTTTATTTGCATATTAGTGTCTATTTTAGACAAAAAAATGCATCACTGAGCCTCTCTGACACCATGCGATGGGAGGCTGGGAAGAGTGCTGGTCCAAAGACGAACAAAACGAAGCCTCATTTCCTGGCCAGTGGAGCTCTCATTCATCTTGCCATTGATGTCCAGGAACTGGTGTCCAGTGCTGGTAAGTTCAGGCCAGGTCACAGGCACCTTCAGGTTTCCTCTGTTGGGGTCTCTGTCAAAATAAGTAGAAAGAAAAACACTTGTGAAAGTATCCATTAGTTCTACAGTAAAATAACACCCAAGCTGTTAAAAGTTCACACAGTTGGATGCAAAGAATGTTTTACCCAGTTCTGGCAAAGTTGGTCCAATAGGCAATCATATAGCCAGAGAGGTCTCTCTGTCTGTCCCCATAGGCCTTCGGTGTGGTGAAGGGTTTGCCAAACACGTACTGTAGGTCATCAGCGTGGTCGGATCCCACCCAGCCATGGTAGGGTTTGCCTGGTCCAGCCATTAAACTGGGCTCAGACAACAGGTAGGAATAGGTACGGCCAGATCTGTGAAAGACCATCACTATTGTCAAAAACCTGATGATGCTAGTCTCAAACTTTGACCTTAACTTCCAAAAGAAAAATCTCTGGTTATCCAATGCATATCACATTTAAACCTGGCAGAGGTTTTAGATCACTTCTGTATAACAGAAGCTCAAAGAATATGTAAATATACACACAGAATGGGTAACCTGTCATTGTACATAGACTAAAGGCTGTATCTGAGTGATGAAAGCAATCTTGGTTCATTGTTCTTCAAAAAGCTTATTTGTGTTTGGTGAAAGTTGCTCAATTAAAGTCTGCAGTTTCAGCATTTGCCCTGCCCTTGCAACAAAGATATATGAAGGAAAAAAATCAGTTGGCCTCACATGGCATTAGCAGCATGCAGGTAGATGGCAGTCTGTATGGGAACCAGGAAGATGTAGTCAGTCCCAATGTCCACCGCAGTTTTCTTAATGGTGTCCTGGCTGGGTGTTGATCCCCAGTTGGACGAGTATTCAGCAAAGGCAACCTCAAGGCCAGCTTGTCCCTTCTCTTTGGTATAAGCAGCAAGGAGCCTCTTCACATCTTCTCTGCAGTGAAAATAAGGTTTCTGTTAGCAAAATGACTGTATTTGGCCTCCAAATTTCTTCGTTTGCTTTTAATGGTTTAACCTTGTCTTCTCTCTGAAGACAAATCAGCCTTACACAGGAGTCTCTTGATTCTTGTTACCAAGGGAAGGAATGTCCTGTGCGGTGAAGAGGTGTCCGTCCATATTATTAACCCCTGCGAGGTAGTCAATGTCAGCAGCGTTGTGGAACAAATTGCCAGGCTGATCAGGGAGGAAGTCTCCATCAACAACAGGAGACAGAAGCAGATTTTTCACACCGGGATCTGAGATAAATGACACAGAATTATTGAGATGGCATTTTATAGCATGCACATATTCATATGGCATTGTCTTAGCTCAACACAATACAATTTTACTGTGCACTTTATGGTGAATTGTTGGATTATGTTCAGAGGGAAACTTACAACTACAAAAGAATAATTTTACTTTACAGAAAATAATGCTCACGGTCTGGGTTGCCTTGTACCACGGTAGGAGCAGCCATGGTGAGAGTCTCAATATCAGTTGATTTCAGACAGGCCACCATCCTGTCATCAGTGGGGCAGCCGACTTTCTCAGCAACCTGAGCACACAGCAATAAAGAAAGTTTTAAGTAGAATTTCTTTCTACTTAAGACAGACTGGCAGATTTGATGTTATTAAATATCTAAATTCCAATACCTGATATTACTTTTGGACATAAAAATATATATTTAACCTGTCTGTATTGCCACAGTCTTCTGGGAATAAATGGACAGTTATGGCCTCAACATTCTCATCATTTCATGAGAAAGTTGATCATATTATTTATATAAAATATCCTATGAACTTAAAATTAAGACTTCTGTCATGATGCTAGGGTTGATATCCATGACATCTAACAATGACATACCTGCTCTGCAACCTTACGTGGGTTCCTGCTCATAGCCCAGGGGCAGAGGGCAACCCCGCTCTGGGAGATGGCTCTCTTGAACAGCCCTTTGTTATGAGGGGAGAGAGTCTGTGTGGGAATACATTAATAGAATATCAAATCATTACTTAGTTAGTTGTGTTTGCCATTTTGCCTGGCTTCTATAATGAAAACATGCATAAAATTGCAGTTTTATGTAATGTTTTTTATGTTATATTCTTCAAAGTAGCCACTGTTTGCAAGAAAGAAAGTAATAGAAATGAAAATATAGTATTAATGAATTATTTATCAACCATTATTGAAGCCATTAGCAACTTACAAACTCCTGTGCCTTACTGGATGGTGGTACTGTGTTTTTAATTAAAGCCTCTCACCTGGAAGCTGACACTAGCTCCACCTGCTGACTCTCCAAAGATGGTGATGCTGTCAGGATCTCCTCCAAAAGAGCGGATGTTCCTGTTCACCCAGGCAATGGCAGCATGTTGGTCCCACAGCCCGTAGTTTCCTGCCGTGGTGACCGATTTTGAGTCAGAAGCACATTATCACAGCCAACAAGAGGCACCTAGGCTGGTTTTAGATGCTACCCCACTTTATTCTTGTAACTGAATGTAAAGAAAACAATGTAGGGTGATAAGATGTGGGAGAACTGGCAAATTAATGACATATAATCCCCTTACCTGGTAACTGAGAGTCCCCTGTACTCAGGAAGCCCAGTACTCCCACACGGTATCCTACTGACACCACAATTACATTGCCCCTGTCTGCAATTTCCTGACCGCTGTACAGGTAGTTGTTGAGAAAATTTGGCCCCATAGAACCACCGACCATAAAGCCTCCTCCATACAGCCAAATCATGACCGGGAGATTCGATGAGACTTGGGGTAAAAAAGGGAAGAAATGTTATTTTACAAGCAAACACATGCTGCATCAATGATTTCATCATTAATATATAGAAACACAAAAAAAGCTACCATGTCGACCGTGAGGAACCCAGATGTTGAGGTGGAGACAGTCTTCACTACCAAAACTTGAAGTCTGGAGCATACTGATCTGGAGACATCTCTTAGCAAACTTTGTTGCCTTTAGGATGCCTGAGGATGAAAACAATATGAATCATTTCTTTTCAGGGATTTTGTAGGGTAAGATTTCTAAGTCCCTATTTACACACCATCCCAGCCAGGGTGAGGTTTGGGTTTCTCAAATGTTCCAGGCCTGGCAGCAAAGGGAATTCCTTTGAAAACATCCACAGAGCGGAAAAGACCGAGGGGGATGTTTTGTCCCTGAACACTGCCACCTTCTGTTTGTACCACGCCCAGCTAGAGACACAGTCAAACAAGAGCTTTCACCTCCAATGGTAGTATAGAACAGTAAATATCCAGTAAATTTTGACATCGTAAAAAAGCTATTCACTTGATAGTGCAGATTATTTATATTGTATATTGAGGGTGTTAAAAAATGTGAACCTATCTAATAACTTATTTTTTCCTTCAATGAAAAGACAGTGCTGAGAATAAACTCCTGATTTAATCTTATTTAAGAAATTGCATTTATTTATTTCCAGCAGTTAATTTGCAATCATAGAAACTTGAAAGGGATGAAGTAAACTCATTACAAGTGAAGGCAGACCACAGTAACATTTAATATTTCACCCCAGTTAGTCAACATCTTCAAATCACAAAGAGCAGATTAATCACTAACTGACTGACATATTTGCAAATTCTAATCAGTTAAAAGTCTGACAGACTTACGGAGGCTGCTGAGGCCATTCCCAGAGACAAGATGACAGCTAACAGAATCTGTAGCTTCTCCATGGCTGCACAGGAACCAGTGTAGTCCTCTCCGAGGGCTTATATACACAAGAACCCCCTGCAAGATGATAATTGGTAAATATAGCTGTTATACAACCTTTACAAACTGTCACTCTTTGGTCCAAATAACCATGGTTTGACCTCCAAACATGTGAAAGGAAGCAAGGTCAGATTATGTCAAGCAAGGTATAATGTTAGATTTTTATATATTTTTACACAGCGTATATATATGTTATTTTTTGTTGTTGAAACTCATCCTCTGGTATACACCTTGTTTTACCATCTCTCCATTATAAAAAATTGAATTGTGATGATGGAAGTAATCAATGGCACACCTAAATATAATATTTCAACACATCCAACATTATACAAGGCTATAGGAATGTTGTTTTCTTCTTTGATGTTATATAAATATATATAAAAGATATATATAAAATGTTTGTAGGGGGTTAAAACAGCATACAAACTAGTGTAGGTATATTGCGTAATGAAGCAAATGCTGCTGTTGACTCACAGAAACAGGTGGACTGATTCTCAGATTAGCAAATAACACACAGTTTGAGGTAAGATAAAACTCCCAAAAATAACCTCACACATCCGAAGTGCTGTCGTTGGTTGAAAAACCAACCGATTGACACAAATATTACAAACCCTGTAGGACAATATAGAAAAGAAATATGACAACAGAAGTTGAAAGGAATGTGGTGATGGAGGTTTTATTTTAACTGAATGCAAAGCTATTCAACTCTCACAGTGTAGACAGCTGCGTTATATAGGATCCGTATATTATAGGGTTGGTTTGCAAAACAGTTCCTTTATGCACTCACACACTCAATGTTGAGTTAAACACCAAAATACATTTTTGTATGTTTTGTACTGTTAGAGCTATTTTTTAAAATAGTGCTGCTTACTTGTGTGTAAGTGTGAGTAATTAGATTGGTGTAATATGTACATATATGTGGTAACAGTTAGGAATGTCCTGCCCAGGGGTTAAAGTGGGCCTGAAACCCTAATTGACAGGTGGAGGAATTTAAATAGGAGATTAAGAAAGCCAAGACAAACTTTATTTTCACTGTATGAGAGCTAGAATTTTACTATTGGTTTCTGAATATGTCACAACTTCAGGAAATTTTGTATATTTTGTAATTTGTACACTTTTCTTAGCTTTTACAGATTATTGTGGTTGGATTTAAGATCAGCCTGATCAATGCCAAGGCCTTAACTCCCATAGCATAGCTAGAGGCAAGCTTAGAGGTCACCAAAATCAGCACAGATTTTCTTATGTAAAGCAAAATCTTTCTCTAATATATATATATATATATAGATAGATAGATAGATAGATAGATAGATATAGATATAGATATATAGATATAGATATGTATATTTAGGGGTCATGATGATGATGATTGATGACCAACTGACCTTCTCTTATCATGTCGCCTCAGTTGCCCGGTCATGCTGCTTTGCACTTCACAATATAAGAAAAATCAGGCATTACTTGACTCAACGTGCTACCCAACTACTAATACAGGCTGTGGTCATCTCATGAGTCAATTACTCTAATGCCCTCCTTATAGGTCTCCCAGCCTGCACAGTGAAACCTCTCCAGATGATTGGTTTACAATCAACCCAAAAGGGTACATGCTCATCGAGCTCCACTGGCTACCTGTAGCAGCCCGCATTAAATTCAAATCACTAATGCTTGCCTACAAAGTGGTCTGCGGTTCTGCACCCACCTACTTGGATGCCCTTATATAGGCATATGTTACCTCACGTCCGTTGCGCTCCTCCAATGAACGATGCCTGGCTCTGCCACCCATTCGCTCAAGGCAATCCAGACTTTTTTGTCTGTTGTTCCCCGTTGGTGAAATGCACTACCAGTTCCTACCAGAGCAGGGGCGTCCCTCTCTACCTTTAAAAAACTCCTGATGACCCAGCTCTTCAGAGAGTACCTCCTCTCCTAGCACTACCAACAACTGGACATGCTTAATCTATCCCTCTAGTACTGGCACAGTACTTATTGTTGCATTAACATGTCCTATTCGCACTGTACCATGATTGTTTCCCTTTTTTGTAAAATAAATAAAAGCGTCAGCTAAATGAATAAATGAATGACTAAACAGACAACGTAACATAGCTTCACTCATTTCCTCCTTCTCTTCTTGATGAGGTTGGAAGTAGTGGACAGACAGCAGCCTCGCTTTGCTGGCTTTTAAAATTTGTTGGCTGTCCATCCCAACTCACTTATGTTTATTTACATATGAGGAACAGGAGCAACCAGGGTGTGAGCAGGACAAATAGGGGTGATATATTAGCTAATTTAGCTAATTTAGCTGGAAGGTTTCCGACATATGTCAGCACCTAAGCTAGCTAGGCTGAACAGGCACAGTATCAATTATTTGGCTTGGGTTAATTAAACACAGCATTTGACAAGTGTTTATTTCAAAACAGTGATAATAAGTTCTGAAAACCTTGTTTGAAATAGGTCTAGAAAAAAATTGACTTGGCGAAGAAAATGTAAACTCCATTATAAAAATCTTCGCCTCTGCTCTTGATCTTTATTTAATAAGCAAACTACCATAAATAACATCAACCGTCTTCATATGTAAACTGTAGACTGGTTACCATTGGACTGGTAATAAAATGTGTGAGTAGTCTGAATATGAAGCTAAGAAAATCAATATATCAATACATCAATATAGTAATATTTTATTACCTCTTTTGATTTTTGCATTTCATAAATAATACACATTTCCAAAATACCAGTACCAAAATATTACTTGGCAGCATTGTTTATCGTCACTGAGCCAGAAACAATCAAACAAACCCAGGTGACATACATGCAAAGTAAATTTGTTTAGCACTACATACAAACATACATGTTAATTATTATTAACACATAATTAAATAAAACCAAGGAAATATAATTTATATTTGTCATCAATTTATTTTTTCATGAACCCATACTGATCCGCTTTATTCTGTGTAGATTACGGGAAGGTTGGGAAGGACACTGGCCCAGAAATGCACGTAACGCATTCTCATCTTCTGATGCACATAGCTCTTGTCCATCTTAGAATTGATCTCCAAGAACTGGTGTCCAGTGGAGGTGAATCGAGGCCAGGTAGCGGGCACACTCAGATCTCCTTTATTGGGGTCACTGTGGACAGAAATTTTTTTTGGCAGTTTTAGTTTTCTAAGTCAGTGTCTGATTCAGGTTTATTTGATTCCTGTGATGCTTCCATGTTTAGTGTCAAAACTATACCCGGTTTTGGCAAAGTTGGTCCAGTAGGCAATCATGTAGCCAGAGACATCACGGTGGCGAGGCCAGTACCCCAGTGGTGTGGTGAAAGGCTTTCCGAACACGTACTGCAGGTCATCAGCGTGGTCGGCTCCCATCCAGCTGGGGTAGGGCCTGCCAATGCCACCCATACGATTGGGCTGAGAGAACAGGTAGGAGTAGGTACGGCCAGTCCTTTGGTGTGACAAAGAAAGAAAATCCAAGATTAGGGTCCATGCAGGTTCTCAGAGTCTAGTAAAGATGACATACTTGCCTTGCACCATATAGATGGTTAAACTGCTGCACAAACTGTCTTATTCTATCAATTCCAAAGCAAGGTGTGGAACAAATGGGCTTATCAATGAACTGATAGAGACATCTATATAGCAAGATGTTATTCTCACGTGGCATTGGCAGCATGAAGGTAGAGGGCAGCCTGAGTAGGAACCAGGAAGATATAGTCTGTTCCAATCTCCACAACAGTTTTCTTGATGGTCTCCTTACTGGGATTTGATCCCCAGGTTGAGGTGTATGTGGAGTAGGCATTGTCCATACCAGCCTTGCCCTTCTCCTTAGTGTACGAAGCCAGGAGCCTCTTCACATCCTCACTGCAATCAGGAAGAGAAAGTTGGAAAATTAGGTAATAAAACATCTTTCTGCCAGCAAAACTCACTTAATAGCAAAACAGCTCTCTAAAAACGTACAACGTGCACAATTGTTAATGTTTCACATTGTGATGTAATGGCTTCAACTCACACAGAGGTGTCTATCAGAGGGGCATTGATTGATGGAACATCTAAACCAGTAAAGACGTGTCCGTCCATGTCGTTGACTCCAGCGATGTAGTCGATGTCAGCTGCATTGTGGAATAAGTTGTAGGGCTCATCTGGCAGGAAGTCACCATCGATCACAGGGGACAGGGCTAAGTTTTCTACAAGGGGGTCTGACAGAGGCAGATACAGTACAATTAAACACTTACTATATACACTACTACTAGCCCTAACACAAACCTAACTCTAACCCTAACCACAACACAAACCTAACCTTAAGCCTGCGGACAAAGGCGCCAACGCTCCCATCAGCGCAACTGGGGCCAGGGCGGTTTAACCAATTGGGGGAAGGACCGTGCATCTCCTGTCTACTTCAGGGGACGGGCTCAGTTCCCCTACCCTAACCCTATATACACTACTATCTTGGTGTGTCGGGATTCTTAAGGACACACTTACTAGCCAAGTTTCCAACCAAACTCTAAAAGATAATATGAATTAATGTGCATTTCGATGCAGTACATTTATATGAACATTAAGAGTTGTACATCGAGATAAATATAATATAATAAATACATGTTTGTGCATATTCTCCAGCTGGGTGCCATTAAAACATTGCAAAAGAAGAGGTCAAAGCAAGATCATTTTTGTCTCTCTATTGAAGTGAAAGTGTCAGTGGAAATGATGTCACACACTTCCTGTATGTCAAGACTAATTCATTTAATCTGTTCTCATTGTGCTTTGTCACATTTCACCTTTATCAATACATATAATTTTTCCACTTTGGTCAAGCTTATTGAAAATGCTGCTAACACACTGGACACACCATACAGAGGGACAAAGCAGTTAAGGTACAGTAGCTGGGGTTGCTGATCTGGGGATCGAATGTGATACAAAATATTCTTTTATGGTAGGTCTTGAACAGACATAATACACTACAAGTTTAATTTTTCCTTTTGTTACTAATCACTGACACAATGTCTAAAACGAAAATGTAAACTAGGCTGTGTGGAGTGTAGTCCTTACGATCAGGTGAGCTAGACAGACTGAGAGAGCCAGCCAACGTAAGGAGTGCAGGATCAGTCATCTTCAAACAGGCAGCCATAGTGTCATCAGTGGGGCAGTTGACCTTCAGAGCAATCTGGGGAAAGGGTTCAATTAATCCTTAATCTACTCCCCAGCCCTGAAGTTATGTGTACACATTTGAATTCCAGTTAGCTATTCCCCCACCCAAAAAAAGCATTTAAAGTTCCATAGAAGAAATAAATGTGTCATGTCAGAGAACTGTTATGTACCTCCTCAGCAAACTTGCGGGGGTTCTTGTTGACAGCCCAAGGGCAAAGAGCGACCCCGCTCTGGGAGATGGCTCTTTTGAACAGTCCTTTGTTGTGGGGTGTGAGAGTCTGTGGGCAGATGGACAAAAAAAGAGATATTTTATTATGTTCTTTCAATGTAGTCTTGTTATGTCTCTCATATCTCTATCATGATCATCTCACCTGGAAGCTGATACTAGCTCCACCTGCAGACTCTCCAAAGATGGTGATGTTGTCAGGGTCTCCTCCAAATGAGCGGATGTTCCTGTTCACCCAGGCGATGGCAGCCTGCTGGTCCCAAAGACCGTAGTTTCCTGGCGAGGATCAAACTTCATTCAATCAGAGCAGGTGCAATTTATAAAATTATCGGAAAGGCCACCATCTTCTAGGCTCTGTATAATTCTGTCACTGCACCTACCAGGTAAGCTAGAGTCTCCAGTGCTCAAGAAACCCAGAGTCCCCACACGATATCCCAGCGTCACAATAATTACATTTCCTCTGTCTGCAATCTCCTGTCCACTGTACAGATAGTTTTCCAGGAAGTTAGCACCCATTGACCCTCCAGCCAGGAAGCCTCCTCCATAGATCCAGACCATGACAGGCAGGCCAGTGGACACTAGAAGACAGAGAGAACAAGATTCAGCTGAAGTTCAGATCTAATATGGATGAGATTCCGTGGGCTTCTCTGAGTCTTTACCTGAGCGTCCGTGAGGAACCCAGATGTTAAGGTAAAGACAGTCTTCACTGCCTCTGGTGTCAGTCATGATAAGGTTCACCTGGAGACATCTCTTCCTGTACTCAGTGGCCTTCAGAACACCTGATGAGAGAAACATGCAGTGTAAGAGCAGTGCAACATCATACAGTTTAGGCCGTTAACTCTACCATTTGAAGATGAAACCTTCAATCAATTAAGTCGAAAGAGAAGAGGTGAGCATACGTATGTTTGTGTTTGTACTTTTTTTGTTTTGGTCTAGATGTCATTTCCAGTAGATGAAAAGTTCAATCAGTCTACCCACCATCCCAGCCAGGGTGACGCTTTGGTTTCTCAAACCTTCCAGGAATGTCAGCAAAGGGAATCCCCCTGAAGATGTCCATGTGACGGCGGAAACCAAGACGAATGTTCTCACCCTCCACCATTCCTCCCTCTGTGTACACCACCCCGAGCTACAGAAATTAAGCAAAATGCAAGAAAAGACTGAACAAATATATTATACATAATAACACCAATGAAGAAATTAATTTTTTGAAAAAGAATTAAAATGTTTGAATCACAGATCTATCAAAACTCAGAAAAAAATCATAGCATCTCTTTACACACTGAACATTATTTTACAGATACTTAACTTTAACACGATTCCTTTGATTCACTAGAATACAGTTTTTGTGACACTTACGGAGGTCGCAGAGACCGTCTCCAGAAACACGGCAACAGCTACCAATATCCCCAGCTTCGCCATCTTGACCATACTGTGAGAACCAGGTTGATTGTCGGCCAGACTTTTATAAAGGACACCCCTCCCCTAAACAGCATCTGAGCAGTGTGCAGTCTGTGGGCCTGCTTTTCTCACTGTTACATAATATTTAATCACCTTGTGTGCACAGATTACCTCAAACATGTTAAAACTCACCAACATTAGTTATCAAAAAAAAGGAGGGCACATTTTTATAGTTTCTCAACATGTGAGAGGTGTTTTTATTGGTCACTAGTACATAAGGTTGAAAATGAAGTCAGCATTAGTTAGTTAGAGTTAAAATGCTTAGTCAGTATGGCACAAGAGACAGCGGAAATTCTTAATATATATTTCAAATATAGTCAAAGCTGTAATGGGAAGCGAAAGGCCTATTTGACAAAAAACCTAACAGACTAAAAGATTTTTGAGATTTATATTAGCCATCAGAATGATATTAGCCGTCATTTACGTCTCCTCATCAGAGGTGATAGAAGTATACCAACCGTGTACTTACTTAAATGTAGCAACACACAGTGTAAAAATACTCTGTTACAGGTAAATGTCCTACATTTAAATTTTTTCTAAAGTAAAAGTACAAAAGTATTAGCAAGTATTATAAAAAGTACTTAATGTAGTTATGCATGTATCAATATTATGATGCAGCCTGTACAGGTGGAGCTAATTGTAACTTTAACTTGACATACTGCTCATAGCTTCATGATATCAATTTTAATTTGTTGATAATATTCTGCATTAATAATTTGAAGCTGTACAATAACTAGTAATAAAAGCTGTCAAATAAATGTAGTGGAGTATAACATTCCTCTCTGAAATGCAGTGGAGTAGAAGTATACATTTAAAAGTACTATTATATACTATCATGTACTATGATATCAGTAGGATTAGTGGCATAGAATGTTGTACTGTAAAATGTAGATCAGAATCTTGGCCGCACTTTCAACATTTAAATATGAAAGAGATGTGAAGAAAGGACCCTTGTACTATTTTAGCAGACCTTCCTTCCTCTAAGTTTTTAAAGATCAATTTATATTTTCTATAGTTTTCAGTTGATGAAAGTCTTGTGTTGGCCTTTTATTTTGCTTAAAGATAGTTTTGAACTTAGTGTGGGATTTTAAAAAAAGCAAACTTTACACAAAAATGGAACTGCATAGAAATGGTCTGCATGAGTAACCTTTGAGGGTGATTTTTCTTTTCCTCATGCAGTTGCATATCAGGAAGGCAGCCTCTGCCAAGTTGACGCAGCTGTCCAACAGGACTGGAGTCACACTGCTATAGGCAATCCAAAAGCTGCATTGGCAGTCAACTGAGACAGATAGCAAATAAGACAGAGAATAACACAGCAGGAGCTCTTCCTTTTAACGCAGCAGCATGCTGGACCTCGGGAGAATACTGGCAGATAGATAGTCCAGCCTGTTTTATTTATGAAGATTTTGTTAATGAACTGTTGTACTTCTATAACATGCGGCGGGCGGTCAGAAATTCCACATCAGCACATTATTAACTGTGTTTGTGCATGTGGGAAAAGATCAAATAAAGAAATAGATATCTGATCGGGCTGTTGTGATTATGCTGTGAACAAACAGTGGCTTAACTGGTATCCCTGACAATTTTCAGTTGGACTGTATACACAAAATTCTTAATTACAAAGATAGAAATACTTCCATTTTTATTTACATTTGACCTACAAACAATTCAAACATATCACCTCTTACAGTAACAAATAATGGAAGGTATTAACAGTCATCAAAATGGTTGTTTTGTTAAATATAATCCAGTATTTCTGTCTCCATCTCATTTTCGCTACCCTCCGATGGCTGAAACTCATCGTCCTCGTCTTCCTCTTCATCATCCTTGTTCTCGTCGTCCTGCACCTCTTCCTCTGTATCCACCTCTCTTCCTGGGGATTTTAAACTCAGGCCTATGCGTCTGCGTTTCTTGGGGAATTCTGGCAACGCTGAGGAAGAGAAATAACATCAGTGAACAAACAAAAGGTATCGTAGTTGACACACTTTCAACAGCGTTAAGTTCCTCAGATCCTCCACAGAATGTTTAATGTTTTGTTCATAATAGTATTTAGAAATAAAGTTAGAGGGTCACCAAAGTCATGAGGATTAATCGTCTGGGAACCTTGAGTGTCTGTGCAAACTTTTGTGCCAATCCAGCTGGTCACACTTTCAGCCATGTTATGTCTACACAAAGCTTCATCAGTGGAACTGTTTGAGTTGTTAATGTGGAATCACAAAGAGGACATGGCGTCCATGAAGTGAGTGAGGACACATTCTTGGTAATGGATATTTTCCTTACCTGGTTTCTGGACTCTGATAACCTTCTTGATCATGGCTGAGATCATGTCCCTCAGCTTGTCTGTGGTGCCGAGAACACACCAGCCGTCTCTCTCGTCACATGCGTGCTCATTCCCACCGTTCTGCTCGATCACATGTTTGATACTGGAAGCAAAACAAATAGCTGCATTACATCCAAATGGTGGTGGAGAGTAACTGAGTACATTTACTCAAGTATTGCGCGGTACAATCTTAAATTACCAATTAAGATACATGTAATTTTATGTATAAATAAATCAAAAGTAGCTCCACCTTTACCTCCTCCAACATTAAAGTGTTGCACACATTATTGTATTAGTTAAATTAAAATGAACTAAGTATATTTGATATATGTAATTATTAAATTATTTTTATTGTTTTCAAAACATTGATAAAGAAATGTATGTACAAATCTTATCACATTAAAACATTCTGTAGTTTTACATAAACATAACAAGTTAATATCAAGTTTTTTATATATTTACATTTAAATATTAAATATAATATTAAATATTTATATTCAAATAGTGTCCAGAATGATAAGAAATTCAGACTGAAAACATTTCAAGGCCAGTTACTAAAAACAGTCACAACATAAAATATTTATATTATATACTGTTTGAGTATGAGCTTGAGATTCAAATGTATATATAAGAAGGAAGTAGGATATGCAGCACTTTAATGTACCTTTCCACATCCAAATCACAGAGCTGGTAAAACATCTGTCTGTGGGGAGGCAGCATGCCTTCTCTGAAAACATACGATGACTCCTGTGGAGATGAAACAGAGATCAGTCTGTATCACAGCACCTATCATACAGATGTTGAAAGTTTACCATGATTATGAATTATAGACTTATTATCATCTAAAAGTTGAAACATTAGTCTTATGGAGACGCAGAGGGTTCAAATTGAAATAAATTATGAAAAACTTGTGTATATTTTAAAACGTGTATTAGCTCAATTAGACAATTGAGAAATAAATTTACCTCTCTTCTCCGACATACAAAGGCTGAGTTTTACGTGTCCATGACTACTGAAAGTCTGAAAAATCCAAAGAAATTTTGGAAAGCAATTAAATCTTTATCGTCTACCTCTAACTTAGTTAATCTTCCTTCCAGTGTGCTGATTGATGGAAGCAGAGTAACTGGCAGAACAGACATATCAAATTGTTTTAACAAACATTTTATTTCCTCTGGGTTCTTGTTTAACTCTAAAAACCCCTCTAAACAACCCACACCTAGTGAAAAGGCCTCTAATAACCTTCCACTGGTTGATAGGACCCCTGGTAACATTCAGGCTTTTAATTTCACACCTTTTTCTACAGCAGAGGTTGCTAAAGCTCTTAAAGACCTTGATCCTAAAAAATCACCGGGACCAGATAATTTGGAGCCTCTGTTTTTAAAACTGGCATCTGAAATTGTAGCTGTTCCATTGTGTCACATTTTTAATCTTAGTTTATTGATCAATGTAATTCCAAAAGTCTGGAAATCTGCATTTGTTATCCCCCTTTTGAAAGGAGGAGATCCAACTATTTTAAACAATTATAGGCCTATTTCTAAACTGTCTGTTCTGGCTAAGGTATTTGAATTCCTTGTCAGTGAACAAGTAAAAGAATACCTGGCCACTAATTCTATCCTATCGATTTCTCAGTCAGGATTTCGCAAAAAACATAGTACTACCACGGCAGCCTTGAAGGTTATAAATGACATAACTGAAGCCTTAGAAAATAAACAGTGTTGTCTTTCTCTTCTTATAGACTTTTCTAAGGCCTTTGATACCGTGGACCATGGCATTTTGATTGAACGTCTTGCAGCAGCTGGGTTTTCTGTACATGCAGTTGGATGGTCTGCAAACTATCTTAAAGACAGAAGCCAGGCTGTCCAGTTAGAAAGTTTTTCTCTTCTGAGGTTAAGTTTGTCCACAAGGGGGTGCCCAAGGTTTAGTACTAGGCCCTTAGTTATTTACTTTGTATATAAATAATATTGGAATGAATATCTCAAATGCAGCCTTTCATTTTTATGCTGATGACACAGTCATATATTGCTTTGCATCCACACCTGCAGAAGTGTTTGCATATCTGCAGAATGCATTTAATAGAGTGCAAGAACAACTCTGCCAACTGCAACTTGTTCTAAATGCTGATAAAACAAAACTTATGTTTTTCACTAATTCTAAATCAGCAAGATCAAGTCAGTCTGTAATTGTCACCAGTAATGGTCAACAAATTGAACTTGTATCTACTTTTAAATATCTGGGGTTCTTGATTGATGACCACTTGTCATAAGGCACATATTCAGTATACTGTAAAGAAGCTGAAGCTTTTACTTGGATTTTATTTTAGAAATAAGTCTTGCTTTTCTTTTAGGGTGAAACAGAGAGTAGTGGAGTCAACCTTTCTTCTTGATTATGGTGATGTGTTATATATGAATGCCTCCGCTCAATGCCTCTACATGCTGGATAGTGTGTATCATGGTGCTCTGAGGTTTATTACAAACTGTGGAGCTCTAACTCATCAAGTAAATTGGCCATCTTTATATGTGCGCCAGCTTGGCCATTGGTACGAGTTGATTTATAAGGCTATTCTTCAGATGACTCCATCTTATTTATCATCCCTTTTAATCTTGAATAACAGGGCCTACAGTCTCCGCTCCCAGGACTTTTATCATTTTACTGTTCCTAAGGTCAGAACAGAAATGGGGAAGAAAGCTTTTAGATTTTCTGCCCCGAATACATGGAACATCTTGCAATCAGAGCTCAAACTCCAAAGTCTGGTATCTCTGAATGTATTCAAATCCATGATAAATTCCATTACATCCAGGCTTCAGGAGTGTAAATGTTTTATTTGAGTGCAAATGTTTGACTAATCTTGCAAAATCTTTTAACTAATTTTGAAAATTCAATTGTCATTTGTATATATATGTATTTGATCAATGTGACTATGTGTTGAAACTTTATGTGCCGCCATTCTTGGCCAGGTCTCTCTTTTAAAAGAGATCACGGATCTCAATGGGACAAACCTGGTTAAATAAAGGTTATAATAATAATAATAAAAAGCTCTGTGTTTAAATGACGATGGTCACTGACCTTCAGCTGGTAGGTAACTGGGTTTGGATCTCGACTGGTGCTTGGACCCTCCTGAGCTGGAAGATCCATCACACTAGCTGGCTGTGGACCTGGGAAAAAAAGCATACACAAACATGTTGTGAGTTTACCTTGACAACAATAGCAGGACGGCGGAAATGATTGAGGACTTGTTCCTACTGTTTAAGACAGGACACATACAACACGCAAAATGAACACCAAATGTTTCTGTGGACTGCCTGTTGTTAGAGAGGTTGCGGACAAACACGATCGGAGAGTGTTTGAATCACGTCACTGGAAAATGATTTCTGCCTGCCTGAACTACGACCAGGCTGTCAGTGCCTCATGAAACCAGCTCACATGCACCCTCTTCCTGCCATTGACTATATTTGTGGAAGCATTTCATACTTATTTTAACTATAGTAGTGTAAAAGAAGATGCGGCTGTTTGATTTTTGTGTATATGTGACTTCTAAAGACTGCTTAGTGCTAGTTCAGTCAGTGAAACTACACAGTCAGTGTGGGATTCCAAAAATCCAGGCGAAATCTAGCTGATAGAAATCAGATTTTAATGTTTAAGAAATCAGGTTACTGCAGAAAGCACACTGGTTACATTGTACGTGTTTGTACCTTTTATTTGCTCGTTAATTCATCTGCTTTGTCCACAGTATATGGACAGTACATGGGCATGGCTTTTCAGTTTGGCCTCTTGTATTTCAGTTAACTCAAGGAGAGTTCATTACTCTTGATTATTCATTCATTTAATTGGTTTAAATCCTCTTCTGAGAACTTCCACATATCTTATGTGTTCTTTGAAGTGGCACATGTTTGTCTGTAACATTTATCTAGAGGCTGCTCTGATGACCAGGTGTCTCTTAAATAACAAAGTTTAAACCTCAATGGGCTTTTTCTCCACAGAAGACAATTTGGCACGGTGCAATAAGAAAACCATGGGTGTAAATCACGAAAATAAATGATGGCTGCATTCCATTTAGCTGCTCCAGTAGCTGCCTCCTCCATGTCAAGTAAATACTGTACATCTAAATAAATTCACCAACGCACCTGCTTTGTTGAATGTGATGGGCAGACTGTAGTTTAGGGCACTCCTCTTTGCTTTTACTGGCATGTCCGATAATGAATACCCTAAAAGTTGAAAGAAAGAAAACGCAACAGTCAGTGTCAGCAGACGGGTCTTGACCTTTTTTCAAAATAAAAAACTGACAGTGCACAGTATCACTGATTCAGTGTTATAGAAAAATGCTGATGTTCAGTATAGACAGAAGGGTTTAAATTGTGCTGAATAAAAATGATTTAATGAGATCATGTCATGTCACATTTTTATTAACCTTTAACTGTAACTGTCCTGTCTCAGGTTCTTACCGTGCTTGGTGCTACAGCGGATCCTGAAGTCCAGCATCTGGTACTTCTTAGACTCTCTGCTCTTTCGAGGGTCATAGCCCAGCCTCACCCACAGACTCCTCCACGGTCCCGTCACCTACAAAAGTAAATCTGATGTTTAACTTACATTCAGGCAGACATAAAATGTTGGCTGTCCCTTTTAATTTAAGTGCTGATTTATATAGGACTTTGTTAAAGCAGAGAACAGACTGTATGAATCAAATGTACAGACAGTGGACACGATGACATGAACATTTGCACAATAAAAGACAATACAGTTAAGTAGCTTTGCTAAAACAAATTGCTTTTGTGGGACATATAGTGTTTAATTTTTTAAGACTTTTATAAAGACGTCTTTGAAATAAAGATTCTGAAATGCACCCTCACATTCACAACCCTCAGCTCACCATGTAGTACGCAAAGACGGGCAGCAACAGTTTCAGTTTATCAGGGTGGATGTTGATGTTGGCCTTGACTGCGTTCCGTGACCAGATGGGCCGGCTCTCAAACATCTAGACACAAAAAGCTTGGTTTGAGATAAGATAAAAGTCCAGAAATAGATGTTAAGTCATACATGTAAAACAGTATATAAAATCAGTTGCCATTTCTGGAGTGCAAACTGTTTATGATGGTTTGGCAAAACACTGAAAAATAGAGCTACTGTTGAAAAAGGCCTGATGGCAGTCACTGCATGATGTGATCCAAGATATGAAATAAAGAAAAATAAAGTCAAGAAGACTGCATCTAGCAAACAGGGATGTAAACAGAGCAGGTCTCAATTTTGAGGGAGGAAATTAATTCAACACATTTGTTAAGCCTCAAGGAGACACACAGTGTGTTTTAGTGCATAACACTAAAAGCAAACAGAAACTTTGTTTCCAAGAAAAGCCAATGGGGCTCCTTTAAACCACAGTAGGTACGAGTGTGGATGCTTTGATTGACAGGTGGGTGCCGTTACAGGTGGCTTGTTTGAGCAACCAGGTGTCATTCTCTCCATTCTTTATATTGTCAGTGACCACAGCAACACCCTGACTCTGTTTGACCTGAATGGAACTGAACCTTAGTTGCAACAATAAATATTCACCTCTGTGGCTTCAGTTTTAACTTCTCACATGCCTTATTTCTTATCCAAACAGAAGTAAATTAGTATGAACACCAAGAGAAAAAATAAATGAAAAACTATTCCTATTGTTTCCTACAATTATTTAGTCTATAAAAACTTAAATATTGAAAAATGTTTAATGATAATGTCGTTAAATTGCTTATTTTGTCTGACCAACAGCCTAATACCAAAATATATTCAAGGTACAATGATATTAAACAGAGAAAGGCAGTAAATCATCACAATGGAAGACCTGGAACCCAAAAAATGTCTTAAATTACAGTTTTGTCTTGAGAAGCCGCTTCCACTCCCAGTGCAAGTTATGGTCCCCCCTTCTGTTGACCCTTGCAGTCAGAGGTTTTGTTGTTCTTTTGGTAACCGTGGTTACAGCAGCACACATACCTTTTTCAGTTGTTCTTCAGCCTGCTTGTCATGCTCTTTTAGGCAGACTCGTGTCCAGTTGATCTTGGCTGCCTCAAGGCACTCGGTGGGCACAGTGGGATCACTGAAGCTTACAAAAATGGCATTGTGGGGCCGTCGAGCGCGATTCAAACCAATAACGTTCTTCTTGTTCATGGGCAGCTGGCTATAAACAGAAAGGTGGAGAAATATTAGAAATATATTACTGACAAGCTGCATCAACATCACAGATGAAGATAAAACGTTTCTAATAGTGTTGTTTACAAAGGGAACTAGCAGAAATTGTAAGGCTGACTTAATGAATGATGTTCTGTTCCTACAGAGCACTCACAGTGACTTTTGACAGCTGTCAGCCCGGTAGAAATAATCCACAGGGCTGTCGAGGCGTGAGAAGATGGCTGGGGGAAGAAAGTAAGGCATGGGCTGCTCAAAGAACTCCTGATTCTCTGATTTTCGGAGGATGATTTTGTCGTACAAAGACGTGTCTTTTCCACCTTCTGAATGCACGGCGAGGCATTGAAAGTCTGCCAGGCCTGCAAAAAACAAACAAACAGAACAACCAACCTCATCTATTCACCTTTTCCCCCATATCAATATTTTTTTATTATGAGATGTTCAAACCATGTCTATATGATAAAGTGTGCATAATAGATTTTGTTATTGAAACTCTGGATATGAAATGATACACCCTACCTTGGAATTTGTATGTTGTTCCTATGACTCCGAGTATATCCATGTGGATCTCAGCATCGTTGGGATCCTTTTTTCTGACCCGCCGCCGCACTCTGAGGAGGAGGTTGCTTGAGGGGAAGCGGTTTCCACAGAGAGAGTGACAGAAAGGGTCCTGAGGTCGGTAACGCAGCTCAAGACGTCTGTTGGGGTGAGCGAAGGTCTATGGGATCAACAGGAAACACAGACAGGTGTCAGATTAGAGCTACAGCAGAGATGATGAAGCTGTGACCAGAGCGAAGATGCTGACAGATACTTAATTACTCACAAACCACTTGACATTTGACTATTCTCTTTCAAAATCAAACATAACTCTCATCTTATACAAGTAAGCTTGTTGCCAAACCACCAGAGCCCATTTTAACTCCTCCTTCCAAATCAGGCAAAAAAGCAGCACCTCATAATGTCAGTAGACATTTAACTTTTATTTATTTTTGCACATTCCCAAAAATACTGTAAAATATAGCTCCAAAGACAATACATCTGTTATTAATATAGGTGGACAAATGTTTTTGAAATTTAGCATTTTGGCTAACTATCATGCTATGTACCCCAACCTTAGAACATACTAGGATTATAATACCTAGAACAGAATGACATAGTTAAAGGGTGACATAATCGTAAAGACAAAAGACATAATCATATTGTCTGATATTTAATTGCACTTAAAGGTCCAGTGTGTAGAATTTAGTTGTATCTAGTTGTGTAATTGATGTATTGCAATCTCCTCACATCACCTAGTGTAAGGGGGAAACAACACTTGAAAGGCCCTGTTTAGAGTCAGTATTTAGTTTGTCTGTTCTGGGCTACTGTAGAAACACGGTGTTTCAACATGGCGGCCTCCATGAAAGAGGACCCACTCCCACTGTAGATATAAAAGGATATTTTTGAAGTAATAAAAATAAAAATATTCTTATTTTCAGGAGATCATACATGCATGAAAACATAGTTATGAATATGATATTCCATGTCTTCCTTATTCTTAAAATAAAGTCCCCAAATCTTACACACTGGACCTTTAACGATAACAAACGACACTTTGTGAACTGTGACGTCACGGTCACTTGATAGCTAACGATGTGTCGCAGTTCTTTTGAACAGTGTGCTTACTTTGGACACTCCTTGTTCACCCCCGAGAGTGTCCAGCATCTTGTCCACGCTGGAGACCACCGCCGGATACTCCACACACACCAGCTTGCTGTCCCGCAGCTCCACGGTGGACGAGCTGCCGGGCACGTCGACGTCTTCGGACTGACCGGAGAGAGTCAGTTCTTTCAGAGTGAAGTCCAGCTTCAGCTCCGTGGAATCCGCCATATTGACTGTCTTAATTGTGATATTTAAGCGGGTATAATGAACTCTGCAGTTAAAACATAAACTACAAACTGCCTACAACTACAAACCCGCTCATACACACTGCCTTTGCAGCGAGAGAGGGTGTCCAAGTGCAAAATAACGCCGGGCGGAAACGCTAGCTCAGATATTTAGTTCCGCGGGTATATACTGTATTACTCTGTTTAATTCGATATTAACGAGGTGTGACACTAACAACTGAAGTACAAATAAAAGGAAACAAAACACATTCAAGACGCACTTTTATTCATCTTATTTATTATTCTTTTTCTTATTATTATTTTGTTGTGTTTTTTACTTATGTAGGTATATATTGATGTAGATATCAAAGCAGCTGTAAATTTGTGAAGTGAAATGTAAAAATGTAAAATTGTATTGTATGTATGGAATGGATTATTACGATGAAAATAAAATATGAGTTCCAAAAAAAAGTCGCCATTTAAGTTGAACAATTTAGCTAGTATAGAGATTTTCTTTCTGACGTTTAAGTTAGTGTACTATCAAAATAAAATGCATTTTAATAAGTCATAAAAATAAGTCATAAAATGCACAAGACATTTATATAAATGCAGTTTAAATGCAGGCACAAGACGTCAGGTGGACTCCTTTTCTTGTTTGTATTAGAAGACCTTATCCCACTATTTTTTTCCTTTCTTCAATATCAAAATGTTAATTAAAGGCAAATAATATCATACTTGACGTATTCCATGTTTCTTAAATCCTTCACTGCATGTTTTTAGTTAAATTTTTTTTAGGCTGGCACAATCATTAGTTCAATGTACTCGTTTGGCCACGAGGTGGCAGTGTAAAACCAATCAAAATGCATTCTCTGGCTGAGTAATAATGTAATGTGGCTCCATAAAAGTTAAAGCAAAAGTAAATGCATCCTCACGAACGGTCAGAGTCTATGTGAATGTTCTGTCTATGTGTTTTAATTTCATATTGAGATTTGAGTATTTTAACAGCCTAAAGTATTTTTGTCGTGTTAGGTTACATCCACTGTTGTCAGAAGGAGCTCAGTAAAGAGGATTTGTGTGCTGTCCCTCCCAGCAACTGTCAACAGACTGTCATCCCCTCAGAGAAGAGAGAAGACTCTGAAGAAACTGTCGTGTCGTGTGTGTTTACCAAGTTATTTAAGATTCTGTTGTATAGGCGATTATAGCCTGATGTGACACTGTGTTTACTTTGTTTCTAGTTTGTCTTCTTTCCTCATGCCTTTGAGCGAGTACAAAGCTTAACATTGGGGTGTATTTGGCTTTTATATTTTATATGATTTTTTTTTTAAACAATAGTCTGACATTTTGGTGCATCATCATTTTGTAATTCTGTCCTGTCAGACATCTGTATGCAGCTCAAAGTGCAGAAAAATCTGCTGGAACGGTGCATACATGAGTACTTAATTACTTACCTAATTGGACTTGAGGATATGATGCTGTTTTTGATTGACATTTGCATGTTTGACGTTAAAATGTAACATGAATGTAACATGAATTATCAACCAGTTGGTCACACTGTGTTTCATCCTGTCCAATGTTTAGCTTTAAGATGCAAAAGCAGAGAAAAACCTGTCTTCCAACACGTACAAAGCTGCAAACAAACATGCAAAGTAAATAAGATATCTTTGGATTGTTTGTTTGCTTGTGGCTATGTTAACTGTTTCCCCTGGCTTCCAGTCATTTGTGGAAAGCTAGGCTAAGCAGTTCCTGAATCAGTCTGTGTACTGGATACACAGAGATGAAACTGATTATGATTTTGTCATGTGATCCTGGGTAACACCTTTCACGGCAGATATGACTTGTCAGGTGAAATGAACAACATTAATGGTGGATCTTTGAATGACAATCATGACTCACCATGATAGTTGAAAACCGTTGTTAAAGGTATTAGTATTACATAGATAGATAGATAGATAGATAGACAGATAGATAGATAGATAGATAGATAGATAGATAGAGAGAGAGAGAGAGAGAGAGAGAGTGCTTTATGACAAGTTAAAATGTCAGTTAAAAGACCAATTGCTAACAGCCTTATAATAGCGCTGGAAACACTGGGAAACCAAATGATTTGTCAGGTACCCTTCACCTTTGAAGGAATCGGGTTTTATATTATAGAAAACCTAAAACCTAAATTAATTTAGTGACTTATTAACTAAGAATAACTCCCATCCTCCCATCAGACAGGTCTTAAAGGATCAGTGTAAAGTTTCATGTTTGTTTAGTTTTTTAAGTTCATTTTCAATTTATTTGGACCGGCTTGTGCACTCGGTTCTTGTGGGTTTATTACAGTATGTTTTGTGTTATGCTGGCTTCCAAACTTAAGCATGCAACTGTTGCAACTTTGTTATTAGAGCTGTAATAAAAACATAAACGGTGACATTCAGCCTGGCTTATCATACAGTATGTTATGTAGCTCAGTGTGTTGTTGAAGGGAGGGGTCTGTGACTGACAATCTGTTGTGCGTTGTGGTAAAGTAAGGATTTTGATAATCTTTCTCTGTCATTTATTTTCTGTCTTTCTGCAGGGGGCCCTCGTCCATCGAATATTCATCCAGCTCTTGGTGCTATCTCAGTCGAAGGCCTGTCCACTCCTCCCTGCAGCACTCCTGGCCTGTTCCAGCCGTTACAGTGTGGGGAGGCCATGATAGCGTTATCAGACAAGCTCCACCATCCGGCGTACTCTGAAAGAGCCTGCTGCCCTCAGATTTCACCCTCCCCTGCTCCCACTCACTCAACATGTCCCCCCTCTTGTCATCCTTTTCCCTCAGCTTCTGCACCTCCAACCTCTGGAACTGCAGCTGTTTGTCAGTCAGTAAGGTTTTTCTGTACGTATGGCCATATTTGGACGTATGATGTAGACATTAGACCACACCTATGAGGCCTAGTCATCTTCCGTAGGCAAAACTAAAGATCATCATCAGTGACTTTGCTTCACTCAACAAGTGGCTTTAACGTGAAGGTTTACCCATAAGTCACACAACTGAAATTGTTTTATTCTCTCAGAATTATCCAGTAATTTTAAAGTTAACAAAACTAAGAGTCTGCAGCCACGCTAGCAGGTCTGTGAGGCTGGACTGAAAGCAACATTATGTAACTTTTACCATTTTGAGGCTACACTGACTAAAGTGAATGGTGCTTCTGACATTCCCAATCTGTGTCCCATCTATGGAACCCGGTTGATCCAATTGTCTAAGGCTTCACGGTACTAAGTCACACATGATCAACTATTTCTTTATTTTATTTTGGGGAAACTAGATTATATTTTCTAGTCTTCCTTCTGATGTCCTCCAGCTGCTCCGCCTCAACTTTCTGTGATATAAAGACTTTCCTGATGGACACTAAAGTAAACTGTTTTGAACCGTATTGGACTAGTGAATAATATTAGCTAGTTGCCATATCTTGTGTTGTTGCACTTGCTTGCTGTTTGGCTGTTAGCTCGCCAGCTCGCTAGCTTCCAATCATAAGTAATATAATCATAATATAATGACAAATACACCCTGTACAATTGTCTGTATTCATGACAGCAGTGAAATTGCATTCTGAAACTGTAGGAGCACCAAACTGCGAAAGATATCAGATCGTACATAATGTTAGGCACAGCGTTGCTTTGAGTTAAATGCTAACCTCAGCATGCAAACATGTTGACAATACCAATGCTTGCATGGTGAAGTCATGCAGATATAATGTTTGTCATGGTCACCATCTAATATTTGCAATTTAGCACTAAATGCAATATACAACTGAGGCCTAAAGGAATGTCATTACGTAATGTAGCAACATGAAAAGTTAGGGGATCACCAACGATATCAGAATTTATTTTCTGGATAACTTAAACAAATTTCTTGACGTTCCATCCAATAGTTGTCAAGACATTTCACTAAAAGCCAACCTGTCAACCTGCTAGTGTTAGTCAGTGGATCACCAAAGTCAATCTGATGGGTTCATCCCCTGCACGCCATGAATGTGAGTACAACATTTCTTGGCAGTCCATTAAAACTTGAGATATTTCAGTCTGAACCACCCAAGGTCAAAGATTGCATGTCAAGTCTTTGAAGAAATACATTTAATTTTAAGTAGCATACTGTTATTTTTCTGCTTTTTCTATCCCATTTATTCTCTAATGAACCTTCAGATTTATCTTGTGACTTATTGTAGGTCCAGATCCACTGCAGTAGACTAATCCAATTATAATGTCACTGCCTTCACATCTTCCTTTAGCCCTTATGTTATTATGTGGACACAATTAATACATTTCAAATAATAAACTATTTTCTCATTGCTTAAAACTAGCTTTAAACTAGTTTTATTTTTCATTTGCTTTTATCAGACAGTTCATTTGCTTTTATCAGACAGTGTTTGACAGGAAAACATATTGCTTTAAACTAGTTTTATTTTTCATTTGCTTTTATCAGACAGTTTTTGACAGGAAAACATATTGACAGAGCGAAGGAGCTGACATATGGTTCCTAGGATACCACTCACTACATGGCTTACATCCAAGACCGCTGGGTACCCAAGACGCCCCAAGCAGTATCAGCACTTAACACTGCTGACATATTTTATTGGCACACCAGACAGGCGTGTCGATAAATTAATCCTTTGCAACAAAAAAATGCATGAGGGCTGAATGTAAAGAGGACCTTTACTGGCTGCCAGACACAATTTAGAAACTACAGGCGTCTTCGAAGTTGACGAGTTATATTAAGAGGCTGCATGTAACTTGAAGATGCCAATGTTGTGTTGCCCAATCGTAACATAGATTAAATCCCAGAAAAAGTAACCACAGGAAATGTTGTTCTTTTTTTTACCCTCATCACTCTCTTGTGACAACTTATAGGCGTGGCTTTTGTACACGTCATCACCGCACTTATCTATGGTAAGGCAGGACGTGCTGGACCACAACACAGCGTCAATGGCAATCAGATAGTATCACACCCCCACGCTGTGTGACAGCAGCGGATGTGATCATACAGTATCTTCCTGCGTCCAGTCAGACAGAGGAAATCTGCTGACAGTTCATTTTTCTGTTTGGATTATATTGTTAAAACAATGCAATGGATAACATTCAGCAGTGTCTTTACAAAGACAACACAATTATGAAGCTTCCCTTTGTTTACAATTATTACTCAGGGGTGTACCTTTAATTATTTGTTTTTGTATTAATAAAACTGTTCTGGATTAGCCTCATTAACATGACAATTCAGGCTGCCTCCTGTTGATCTAAAGATGCTCCAAGTCCCTATACTCGTCACAGTCAACCTTTTAAATCCAATCAATTATATTATCTTTATCATATCAAATATACATATTTATACTGTATATAAAATTACACAAAAATATGTGAAATATAGTCTTTTTTTACACAGGTTTATTCTGTAAAAGCACCATGAACAGCTGCTCCAGTTAGTCTGTTTTATACTTTTATACCTACACCTATACAGATTTGTATACCTTTTCTGGTCTCTTGTCTGTGACATCTAAATAAAATGTCTTTTTTTAAATTCTGTAATAAACATATCCCAAATTTAAAATTCAAACTGTCATAATAAGTTTATAATAGTTTCCTTATTTTCTTATTTTACATTCTTTCTTTGCATAATGTTGAACCTAACAAACTGGTTTCCACTCTTAGTCTCAAATCTTGTTATTTTACACGTTTGTCCTAATTTTATGGAAAATATAGAACATGCTGCTTTGCCAGATGCAATCTTACGAAAGAGAGGACAAGGATGTGAAGAAACACGAAAGACTCATTTGAATATATTATTTGAATATTAAATAGCTTAAACAGCTATTTCAGAATAAATGTAGAAACAGGAAAAACTTAGAATGAATCTGAGTCCTACAACTGTAAAAGTGATTTTTTTCAAGGGGGGGGCTGGTGTTTACATCCAAAACAAGAGCCAGTTGGAGATATGATGTGCAACAAAAGGTCTATTTAGTGACAGATATCTTACCACCGCAGATAATGACTCAAACTTTGATCTGACAGGAAGAAAGTGGCCTTTCTTGGGGATCCCCCGCCCTATCTTGCATGAATGTGTCATTGATGCCTGAGGCATGTTCAGCCATCCTTCTATCCCGCAGCCTTTCCACAGTACCGGCTAGGGATCATTTGCATAGAACCAATTTGCAAGACAAATTTCAGCTTCATGCTCCACTTCTTTGCCAGGTCTGCGGGTGTGTGTGTGTTTTAGAGAGGGAGAGACCGGGGTGTGAGCTGTGTTGGTTTTCAGACACAACGCGTATGTTTGAGTCTTGATTTTCTAATTTGTTGGTTAGCCTTTGCTAGATGGGACAGATTTGGTGTGTTCCCGGTTTCAGATTTTGCTGTTAGTCCACATGGTATGGATATCTGACATACTGCAAACAATAATAAATATATTCAGACATGTTGTTGGCTGTATATACCTTTTCATGCATCTGGAAAACTTTCTGAAACCCCTCCTAGGAAAAGCTTAGAGACGTTTGAGAACTGAGCATAAACAAAATTAAGTAAATTTGCATCTTTAAGGATGTTAAAGATGCCTCAGGCACCTCAGGCAACACACCTATGCAAATGGGGCAAGGGCTATTTGACCACATAACACCTCTAGCACCATCCTCTTTTCCTCTTTTGCCTGACATCTATGTTGAAAAAAAATCAAAATTACTGCACTGCATAAAGCCCCTGACACCTGTAAACAAGCAAAGGAATGTTTCAGGTGCATGCAGACCTGCGTGCTTTCTTCATTTTCTCCCGTTTTTCCCCAGGCTACACCCACAGCACCACCCCTCCCCTTCCAGGACCCATGTCCTGTTTGTTTAGTCCCACCCAAAATGATCCTCTGTCTCTGTTTTCTATTGGCTACCTGTGCAGGATTTTGATTTGCTCTGCGCCCTCACGCCAGGATGCAGCGGCTGCTGCTGCTGCTGCTGCAGGTCTAACTGTTGTGGAGGTTCACAATGGACCCTGTCGCCTTGGTAATATCAACACATTTTGCATAAAGACCACAGATTTGTTTGCCAGACAGTAAGCCCTCACATCACCTCTCTTCCCTGCACAGTGATTTTCCTGCAGCAGTGACTGTCACTGACACAACATGGGTGAATATACTTTTAAGGAAATATGATTCCTAAAAGTTGGGACATTGGAAAAGTTGCGAAACACCTGGTGGAATGATCAATAATGTTAACTGGCAACAGGTTAGTAACATGATGGGCATGGGACTGGGATAACACCACTTGTCACTGCTGAGCAGCTGAAATCCTACATCAGCCAAGAACGAGAACACATTCACATGCACGTCATCACATTTTGTTTCTCTTTACATTTTACACAGCATGCCAACTTTTTTGGGATCTTGATGATCTCAGTAATTTTTTTAACTGAAAAAAAGGTGCTGTTATCCTGGTGTTACATCAGCATTTGGCCTGCTGGTTTTGGACTACACTTCATCCGGTTCTTGTCAGATTTAAAAGGCCCAGGTGATGATCTGATTTGCCTCTAGCGGATTAATGTCCTAACAGGTTTGGTGTTTGAGGAAGGTGGTGAGTCTTCGTTAGAGTCCCCATTTGTTTGTTGAAGTAAATCCAACAGGCTGACTGGGTGTGGTGACAGTTGACTAAGTAATCAATTCCTTTTCCACAGCTTCGTATTAATCCCTGTGTTCCATTACTGTAAAGGCCAAGCAGCAACACTGAATATATGCATGGGTGTGTGACCAAAATTCATTATGGTCTTGACAGTTTGTGCAATTCTGATTTTTTTACTGAGATTATAGAGCTGGTTCTGCCTCTCGTGAAATAACGAGAAAGCTGCAGAGCATCAAAAACATCTCACTGAACTTTCCATCATCTGCTTTCTAGTCGACTCCAGGAATGAATAGCTCTCCAGCCTCAGATTTGCATGATGTTCCAGGACTGTTATTTGAATGCAGAATTACTCCGTATCTCTGGTCCCGTAAGAGATTTTCACCTGAGGCTATAGTCACACTATTCTACATCCTGCTCCGACTGGAAAGTGACTCAGAAAGACACACAGAAAGAGCAGAAGAGGGTGAAAAGTGTGTTTACAGTGCTCATCGTGTCATCTTAGACAAACAGCGTGCATGTATTTTACCTTCTGGGTACAATGGATTGTATTCTCCATTTGCATGTTCTTATTCTAGCAGAACGACCAAAGATTCGACTCAGCTCATCCTTTATTTCAGTTCAAAGCACTTATCAATTCACACATAGACTCCAGTCAACATACAACGCACAAGCGTATTTTAAATAAATTATATGGAACAAAAAATGTATTTGCTTTTGTTGTTTTTTTATAAAAAGCGCTTTTTGATTTTATATAACATGACACACCTTTCATTCGTCCACATGCAAACACAACTTGGAAACATTACTTCCAATATATTAAATAATACACTTCAACAACTCAATTTCTTCACGGGGGGTTAAACTGCCTTCAGTTGGAATTTGAGTTCATTCAAAATATAGCAGACATCTTGATCGATATCAGCTTATTGTTTGAAAAGAAATTTATTGCAGGCTAAATGTACAAAGCCTTGCTACTGTTAAAGGGACAGTACAGGTTTTTTTAAGTGGGATCATATGACGTGTCAGAGGAAGTCCCAACATGGAAGTAGAGCAAAACACTGCTGAAAAATGTGTTTTAGCCAGATTAAAAAGATCCACCTAAAAACAATCTACATCCATTTAAGTGTATGCTAGAGTGAACATGCTTACTGCTTTACATTGACGTCAGATCTGCAATACAGCGTGCACAGCACTGATAGGCTAAGGCATGGGAATGCATAAGTTGAGACAATGTAGCACTGACGGAAAGGGCTATCAGCTAGGTAAAGCATATATGAGAATATGCTGACTATAGTGTACACTTAAATGGATTTGGATTTTTTTAGCTGGATCTTTTCTTATGTGGCTCAAACACGTTTTTCTGCTGACCCTGTCCACTGCAGCATACAATACCACCTCATAAAGGCCCAAACTATCCTTTTAAATTGTGGCTCTCGTGCTCGTTCTGTCTTCACTTCATGCCGTGCTGGCTCTCGTGGTGCCTGCGCAGATCCACTTTACGTTGGAAGCCCTTGGAACAAATGTCACATCCAAACGGTTTGAAGCCTGTGTGTTTCCTGCTGTGGGTGATCAGATTGGAGCTTTGGCTGAACGCTTTACCACACACTTGGCATTTGTGGGGCTTTTCACCTATGAGATAAAACACACACACAAAAAAACAAAACAGTGAGACATCTGCTCAATCAAAATCTTGTATCATATTAAAGTTATTTGCATAAAGGTCCTTTCTGCTACTTCTGGAGAATCCGGTTTGTCATCCGTACCATAAATGGTGCCACCAGAAGGGTAAGGTTTGCATTGATATCTATGGCTGAAGAATTGTGCCATTGTTCAGATTTGTCAAACATTTATGGGCAACAAATGTTAGAGCATAGAGTTCCTTTTACAGAGCCCTGCGTGAAGCAGGAAAACCAGATATGCAAATCCACAGGACATTTGTTTAAGTTTCTTTTTCTGATTTATCAGTAGTTATATAACTCCTGAAACAATTCCTGTATGCTGCACCTGGAAAGCAGATGACTACAGCAAGAGGAGCCATGACAGTTTTTTTTATTTCTTTTAGTATGTTAAAAAAAATATAGCCATCAACTGTAATACAAACTACATGCTGTGACTTACCGGTGTGAATGTACGTGTGTTTCTTCATGTCAGACTTCTGGTGGAACCTCTTGCCGCAGTACTGGCAGGGGTAAGGCCTCGTGTCCGAGTGGATGAGCAGGTGCGTGGAAAGAGTGGAGGAGCGTTTGAATGACTTGCCACACATTTTGCACTCAAAGCTCTTTTCCTGTTCAAAGACAAATGTATGAGACATGTTACACAACAAAACGAGCAGGATGTCAGACAGGTTGAGCTTCAAACACCGTCTTTGACCTTTGAAAAAAGCAGTTGACCAAATAATCTCACCACAGCGTCATATCACATGATCTTCATCAGCCGTTGGAGGTTGCAAAGTTGTCATAGATTTTTCTCTAGCCCAGTTTTTAAGCCAACATGGACATGTAGTCCATATAGTTTAGAAGAAAATGGAAATTTTGTGAATCCAAGACAACTTGGCAAACTCCATGTGCTGTGGAAGTTCATACAACATGAGCTCCACAACAGCTACTACACTGACATCGTGGAGGGTTTATTTGGTAAATTATTTTTATTTTGTTATACACCATCAAATCTAACCCAGTGAAATCAACTCATCTTTTATGGAAATGTATTAAGCCCTTTACATTTTGCTAACATGACTAGAGACTTGTTGATTGAACTTGAATGTGTGGACCACATCAACTTATTTTTTTGTGTTCAGCTAATGAAAAAACTTTGAATGAACTCTGAATTTAAGTCAAGTAAGTAACTGCCGATTTTAAGGCAGCGGGGAAAACTTAATGTCATAGTGATGTCTGATGTCAGCAGGGTCATCTCAGCAACTAAACAGATGTGGGCCTTCACCAGGCAGTATTATGTACTAATGGAAACAGTTGCAATATAGTTAGTGTGGGAACTTGCCCTCTACTAGGCGCTAAAAGTGTAAATTTCTCCACCTTTGCTGCTTTGGTTTTTACCTAGCTTATGATATTTTACACTGGGCCGCATTTGGAGTCACTCATATACCTGAGAGTGGACGTTCATGTGTTGCTCCAGACTGACAGCGTGGCCGAAGGTTTTTCTGCAGATGTTACAGCCAAAAGGTCTCGTTCCACTGTGCGACCTCCTGACGTGGACCTCCAGTCCATGAGGCGTTGAGAACACCTAAAACAGAGTCAGCCCATTAATGTGCTGGCTGTCAACAGATACAGTGAAATCACTTTAGAGCACATTTCAGTTGTGGTTGTACTGTATGTGCAGATCTGAGGCTAAGTTGTGAGTACCTTGTCACAGGTGATGCAGTGGTAGGTGTTGGAGGTGGGGGAGTAGTGTGTGCTGCAGTCCAGAGGCTGCTGAGGCTGTGCACTGCGGCTGACGTGGCTGTTGTACAGATTGCTGGTGTGCTGCAGCACTGTGGGGCTGAAACTCATCTGGCGGAGCTCATAGGAGGAAGGCACCGACTCCCAGGCATACGCAGGCTTGTAATAAGGAGGGAATCCTGCCATGTGAGGCTCTGAGGGTGCACATACAGACGCAAAAAAATCATGTTTTACCTCTCTGATTAAAAGTTGCACGATAGCAGAAAAAGATGTCAAACACACCGGCAGCTCACCATTTAGATAGTATGGCTGTGTGGGAGCCACAGAGGGTCTGATTGGCTCTGGGTGAATAGGTGTGGGGCTTTCGAGCTCCGTCTCCCCCTTTCCAAACCAGCTTCGGTCTATAGGGGAAGACTGCCCCTCCGACTGAGGCCCGTCTGAGGAGTCTGAGCTCTGAACCTCCGGTGGGACTTCTGCAAATCCACAACAAATAAAAGTGTGATTCATTCAAGCAAAAGACTCTGAGTTGTGCCTGATTAGACAGCAAAGTAAATATTCTATAAAAACAAAACCCTGCAGTTCCTCTTGGAAGACATTTTGTTTAAATAGGAAGGAGTACAGTATGGTAATCCTTGCAGAACTGGAACTTCATTATTAGCATATAAGTGATTAATACATATCTTTTGAAAAAAAATCAAAATCGAAATTCATACAAATGTTTGAAAAACAGCAGCTGCTTTAAAATAATCATATTAAAGAAGACAATAAATTGCTTCCTTCACATATTCAGTTAATAATCCTTTACCTCGAGTCTTACCTGCACTAATGGAGGCCTTCGGCTCGTCTTCATATGATCGGTGAACATTAAAAGACGTGCACCTTTTGTTTTTCACCAGAAATGACCGAGGCATGTTGGTCCTTTGGGTGCAAAGGATTTGGTTAGCGACACAGGAACGTTTAAAATGTATTTTGGAATCAAGCATATGTCACTACAAGCGGTAAATATGAGATATTTCGGCCACTTTTATATTTAATTTACATCTTATTAGTCTTTAATTGTAGGATTACTCTGTTGTATTTTAATTTATTATAATCTTTGCCAATAACCTGTTAAACTCGCGTTAATTGAGCGCGTGGTCAACAGGCCTACAGACATAAATTAACACATTTTAGACATTTTCAGAGTTTTAAATGATTATATGAGTTGTGAAAAAAGTCCTAAAAGTTGGTTAAAGTTTTTCTTCGCTGGATTCAGACTTTATTTCAGTGACAGCAGGCACTCACCGTTAACTGAGGAGCTTTCAGTCGAAATAAAACTTGCAGAGATGGTAACAAAAAAAGAAATGTCCTTGTTCTTTGGATGCGTTTTGGCTCAGTGGAGGAAAAATGCGTCGCAAAATCCGTTTCCTAAAAGTCAGGAAAGCAAAGCAGCGTAAAACCATCACACTTATTGCTCGTTCTCTTTCTCCCCTCCCTGATTTTCAATCAGATAATTTCGCAGGAGAATCTGACTGTGGTTTCAACCAATGAAAAGGCCAACCTGCAGGTGGAAATTTGCGTAGAAGAACGCACGGCCTTTACTGTCCCTGGAACAGTTATACAAAACACCCAGAGCTTCGACAGAGAAAAGATGTCGGGGTTAAAGGCTAAAATTAAAGTTTAGAAACACAAAACTACTTTTCTATAAGTTTTTTGTGTATTTTAAATTAAGGTGACACTCATTAATTTACTGTTTACAATTTAACTGTCTGTTTGCGCTGATCTTAGAAAGATATTTTCATTTAAAACAAATTAAAAACTTTAAATTACTAAAAAAAAAATACAAAAACAAGAAAGAATTTCAACCGAAAAATCCGACCACATATTTCCGTCACACAATGTTTGATTTGCGGGCTTTACTAATATGTGTGTATGTGTGTGTGTGTGTGTGTGTGCGTGTGTTGTGTGCAAGATTTAAACAGCCAAAAGATGTTATGCTACAGTAGCACCTTCATATCACATACACACCAAAACACACACCAAACCAGTCTGAGAGAGTAACTCTGTTGACTCTGTCTGTATTTATTAAAGCATATCCATATTGAGACATGACAGATTTCTTCACATGATGCATGTGTGTCACACATGTGCAGGACGATCAGATCAATTATAAAAATGGGCAGTTAAATCATTTTTGGAAAAACAGTGTTCAGAAAATTATTTTAGGTTGTCAAATCCTTTTTCAAAAAAAACAAAAAAACAAACAAACAAACAAAAAAAAAAAAAACATCGAGCTGAGGAGTGGAAAAGCATTTGGAGGAGAGGATTTATATGAGGGAAGAAGTACAAGTGCGACATCTTGAGGACACAGCGTGTATCTCACAGGCTGTTGCTGACATTGCTTGTGTGGATTTAAATTTATTCCTGGATACAAATATTATATTTAGACAGTTTAAACCATTAAATGAAAACATGGTTTTCCAGATACAGACCCACCAGACTTTCTGCATGGGTAAATTAGCAGCAATCAATCACTGTGGCAACTTTTGTTGCTTTGAAAATACAGTCTTTGTCACCAGATGGTGCTCAGTGATCAAACACTGGCTGTTTTTTTTTCCTAATCTGCAAAACAAATATATATAATTCCCTTAAAGATGGATATGAACATTCTCTGTGTTTAAAAGTGTCTCATTAGTAACATAAACAGCAACATAAAGTCCAAGTATTAAAAGATCTCTGATACAGTTGGAGGTTCAGTGACTCCTTCACACTAATAAATTGACCTTGTGCGTTTGCATGTTGTTTATATATGAAAATGATTTACGATAATAGATAAATCGAATGTAGCTACTTGTGAGATATAAATCTCATGAAATCCATATAATTGGTTAAAAACTGTTTTATCGCAGTGGTGAATATTTAGTTATATAATAATAATAACAATAATAAATGAATATTTAGATAATAAGAGCTGATGAACAGAGTGATGAAAATGACTATGTCCTAACTTTTCTGAGCTGTGTTACTGGCATCAAATTCAAATTGGCCATATAATTTTCCAAAAGCAACAAAAATTTCTCAGTTTCAGCAGCTGATAAGTTGTCTTAGTGCCATTTTCAATTAAATATGGGGTTTTGCACATCATCAGATTTTGTTTCTATTTATATTTTACACAGCACACCAACTTTATGGAAACTGTAAAGCATCTGCAACAAGAAGTACCCAGATTGTTATCTTATGATATCATAATGTATATGTTAAATTAATGCTAAGGTTAATATGGACCAATGAAGATTGAGTCTTACTATTTAAATTACTCAGATATTAGCATTAAAAAGAAGTATTACAAAAGAGCATTTTGTAGGGCTTACAAAGGCTTACAGCATTTATATATCACTCGTCTGTCTTTGTGAAAGTATCAAACTGCTGCTACTTTCACTGCCCACACATTTGCAGGCCTGAAACAGGTGATGTATAAACACACACACACACACACACACACAGTGCAGCAGCCTGGCCCACTGGACAAAGTGTGTTTAAACGGAGTTGATATTGTCTGATATGAGGCTGGTTGAAGTCATGAGGGCCTCTGAAACTTTACCAATAACCCTGCCTGTTTCTTATTTATTGTTCTGTTCTGTTTGTTCTTCTTATATCTATTTGCAGTGTTGCTGTAAAATAACGCATGCTCAGTCAACCTATACTGTGCAGCTATAAACTGAGGTTAAGAATAACTGATAACTAACTAACTAATTAACTAATAACTTGATACAGTTGAGGGATACAAAAGAGTCTACAGCCCATGTCAAACATGCACCACTGACCACTGTACACATATCAAAGTTACATTCATTCTACTGCATACTCCAGAGAGTTCATGTTATAATATTCATTCAAATTTATGTATCTATTACTACAAGCCTATACTATTTGCACTGTTTTTCTGCAAAACTGCCTTTAATTGTACTGGCTCTTGTGCAATGATAATTCAGTTGAATCTAATCAAATCTCATAGAACTCTGCTGTTTATTTCACACAGTACGACAGGCCTAGCAAGTAAGTAACTTCAGTGTAACCGCTCACACTATTTCACCAGTTAATTTTTGTCTCTCTAAGTCCTATTTTGTCTACACACTGTTTATTTCATGAGTAAAGCTTTCTGTTGAATTTTCACCCTGTTAGCAGTTCAAATCTGAAACCTGAACCTGAAATCTGAAAGTGAGCCAAAACAAAGACCTCAGTTATATATTGTCAGACCAACAGCTTAGTTAGAATAACTTCCATAGACAGAGACTGCAGGTATCTTGTCAGTGTCAATGATGCAACATTATATTATATGATGAATGTAAAAAAAGCTTTTCAACTATGAAATTAGTGTACGGAAGCCCAGTTCTGCCAGGAATAAAACAACAAATAGATGAGATGTTAAAAATCACAATATTAAAAAAATATACATGAAAATATTCATGGTAAGTCAAAATTCTGAGATGGTTAGTCACATGTTTTACTTTTTATGTGAAATTATAGTAAGTCATAATTGTTACTTTTTTTAGTCAAATTTATGACATTCTAAGTTGATATTTTGACTTTTTACATCAAAACTGTGAACTAGCAGTTCAGTCAAATTCATGAAAAGTATCTAGGTAAAGAGAAATGACTGGTTTACCAATTATATTGACTTAAAAAGTGATTTCTTTGATTTATTCTAATCCTGTTTTGCTTTATTATCTCATTATTTTTGCCCTATCATTCACTCTTTTTCACTTTTCTAACTTTTGTTCCATTTTTATTTTTATATTTTTTCGGACAGAAACGAGCTTCCATACTACCTGCTTAAAAAAAAAAAAAAAAAATCTAATTTGCGCGTGCGCTTTTCACATGTGGGTCACGCGAAACCGCATTACACACATTTCATCCTTCCACCAATGAGGAGATGGGAAAAACAATATTAGCTTTGCAACGGAGTGACGAATTTGCCGGAGTACAGATTAAAAAAAAAAATACCGCTTGAGAGTTATTATATGTAATTTAAACAAACTTATTTTAGATGTCGTTTCGGTGAATGACTTGTGGAAGTTGCGGTTGAGACTTGCGGGGGCCCTAACTTTTGTGGGATTAGTTTGCATGCAGCCCGACAGCGGAGGCTGACTGCGGTGGGATGGGCTGTGAGGTGTTCAAGATGGCGGCGCCCTGTGGAGTGCAGCTACTCTAACAGGTAAACAGGTCCGATTATTTCTGTCTTCTGTGTATTCCTCACAGCGAATATCAACGCGTGTGACTTGTTTTGCTTAAAGCGAGCTGTTGGGCTTGCTTCTCGGCCGACTGAACGCGGCTGACAGGCGGGATGAATCCCCCGACCGAGTGTGGGTCGCTGCTCCTCAGCTAACGTTAGCTCTCGGCGCTGGGGCTGACTTGTTTTTGGAGAGACCCGGTGATGGATTTTAGTTGACGTTGATGCTGTTAAACATCTCGGCGTGGTTTTATCTGCGTTTCCTGTCGGGTGTGAGTGGGGTCTCGGTTTGCATGAGAAAATATGGCTGTATGTTTTTCTAATCGGATAAAGTAAACCCAACCCTGCCCATTGTTCTCTGCGAGTTGTTTACGACAGGCAGCAGCCAGTGGTCAGTCCACATACAGCAGCAGCTCTGCTGCTTTTCAGCCTCAGACCTCAGCCTGTCCGGCTCTGTTCTGCTCCCATTATACATGTCAGCATGACAGAACATCATCACGGCCTTTGTGTTTTTACTTGCTTATCTGATGCCTCATTGTGCATCTCAGGAAAATATCTTTTCCAGCTGTCTGCATCATGCTTACTTGCTTTTTTTTTTTAAACTGCAATCAAACTAAAAATTTCCCCCTACAGTCACATCAGTCATTACTATCTTGTTAGCAGATCTTCATTCGCTTGTCACTGCTAAAGCTCTGCTGCCACATGGAGACAAAATGGTTCACTAGTTTCACAGTTTGACCTGCGTGACCCCCTCTGTCACACTGTGCTGGACTCGCTGTCACCGGGTCTACTGTTTGTTTGTAACAACCTTACCTCATGGATGACAGAACTAATATCTTAGTGCCAGGTCTGTAGCTGGGAGTTGCCAAAATAAGACTTAGTCTAAAATAAGCTGTATATCTGCCACCTAATAAAAAGACCATTGTGGGTGTAATGGGATAAATATTAACCGATTTTTCTATATCATTTTGCATATTGACCAGCCACATGCTGCAGTAAGATATGAATGAATGAATGACCAATCCCTCGTGGGACATTTCAGGCACATGAATCAACAACAGACGCACCAGTAACACGGCTGGACACATGAATGAAAAACATGAATCCATGTCAAACAAATCAAATAAATATATACTGCACGTGAAGCCTCACAAACATAGACATAATATGCAAATAGAAATGCACTCGGCTGTTTATTACGTACTTGTAGCTCAAACTAATGCATTCCAGTGTGGTAGCCCTGCAGTAAATCCACTCTTCATGGCGGTTATAATGTTTCAACATAAACAGAACATGATTATGGACATCAGTTTGAGCCGTGAGTACCTAATAAACTGGCAACTGAATGTAAATTCAGAAAGATAAGATGAGCGGGAGTTAAGATAAACAGACACATCTGAGAAACTGTTTGCTCTCTGCTCCTGTTTTATAACCGTATTTGAATTTTTATCCATATTAAATTTCTAAAGCAGTTTATGTAATAATTTGTTTGGTTAGTTAAAGTTTGGCTGTTGTATCTGCATTAGTGACATTATTTTTCTGTATCCTCAAATGATCAAGTTACTTTAAAGCTTGAATATGTTTGCAGACTGATAAGCCTGATACTGCAGAAATTCAGATTCTGTTCAATGATTAGTGGATGGACAGAAAAGTGATTGACTGTTTTGATAACTGATAATCTGTTCACGTCTTGAGCAAGAAAGCAAAACATTCTCTGATTCTGGCATCTCAAACGTAAGAATTTATGACTTCCCTCTGTATAATATCAGCGTGAGGTGAATATCTTGATGATCAGACACATGGAGACGTCACTTTGGGCTCTGGGAACTAGTGATGGGCCTTATTTTCAGTGACAAAACCTGGTTCAGTTCAGTGAGCCACTTCCTTCAATATTCCCATTTCCATTTAGAGTTTAGGTTGATGAAAATCATTCGTTCATATACAGCGAGCAGTCTGTTTGTCTCTTCTCTGAAACGGCTTTAAAATATTCACGCAGCAGAAAAGGAGGCTGTTGGTAACGGTGCTCGCACGGCCAAATGTAATTTGTAGTGTGTACATGGAAGTGTTGGCGCTGCATAAAGCTTCTTTGTGTTCTCCTGAGCGTTCCCAAGCTGCCTGAGATCACACTGACGGTGGCTGGTGTTTGTGCCGCTGACCTGTCCCAAGCAAGAAAGCAAGATGCTCGCTGGGATGGCGAGAAAAAAGAAAAACAAACAAAAAAAACGGCCACGTTTGAATCTGCTTTCCACACCCTGTCTCTCAACCCCATGACCTGGCAGTTGGTTGACTCTGTGACTCAACGAACAGGAGCTTGTTTGAGCATTCATCTTGTTTTGATTTGCTGTGAACGAGGGAAGTTCCAGGAGATGAATATTGTCACGTTTTCTTGCCAGAGCGCAGGTTTTTTTATTTGACATATGACTAGTCCACTGTGCACCCCCACCTCTCACCTAATGCTCCATCCACCCGCGACCCTAAGTATGGCTTAGGTGGAAATAAGCTATAATACGCTAGTTATGGATTCATTTCGCTCCTGTTGTCTTTGTTTTGGCAGCATGTGACTCTGTATTGAAAGATTCAATATTCTGCACTAATGGAATACTTTGCAGCGTGTAAACTGCTAGAAAAACAGCCAATCTCAGGCCGTATTAGGATCCTAATTATCATCTAGCACGTCGAGTGTTGCGGCCTAAGTGTTGAAAGGAGATCTTAAAGAGCTGATGAGATCTCCGCTGCTGATTCATTACTCCTGTTCAGGAGTAAGCTGCTGGGTGCAGACACCCTGACAATAATGACCTGCCCGTCAGGATTATTTATGCATGTTTTTTTTCACATGGAGATTTTGCGAGGCTCCCGTTGCCGCCGTTACTTTGAATGACTGACTCAGCATCTAGCTTAAACGTATCATTGACACCATAAGTAGACTAATAGGCTGAAGTGGTAAACACATTCGATCAGGTTGTGTGTTTTTTTTTGTTTGTTTTTTTTTAAAGCAAATGTCTGCTCGGGTATGATGAATGTTAAATATAGCTCTTGAATCAAACTCTTCATTCCGGGCACTGATGAAATCATTTATATTGTTGGCAGTGCTGATCATATATTTGGGTCCATCAGACTGTCTTAATTACGACTCGGAAGTTTTCCACCATGTTTGTTTGCTTAATCTGTTTTCTGAGCTATTCTTGATTTGTACTATATTTTAATATTCTCAACCACGCTCTGGGTGGGCTCAGATGTTTTCTGATCACGTAAACGAAGCATCGCGGCTTGATGTGCGCTTATTAGACTCATCGTTTTGGGGGAAAAGTATCGACGCATGCTGAGTTTGCACGTCCCTGAGAAAATACTGAATATATTTTTTTATTTTAGATAACAAAAATGATGGTTACATTTTATTCAGCTGCTTCAGTTTCAGTGTGCTTGTTCATGCTGACTCACTGTTATTAGTCACACCTGTGCTGTTCCTACTATGACAAGTCAAAATGTCTGCTGTGGAGAAGGCCCGTTCTCATCAAAAAACTTCGTTATGAATGAACTTCACATAACACTCATGTGACATTGATGACATCATTAACCACGGCTGAAAATAACATTGTCACTTGCCAAAATAATCTTAGCTAATACAGTTTGCCAAATTGTCGGTGTTCAGTCCAAATTATTGTCAGAATTGGGCCAAATTTTTCTCACATAGTCAGGGATCGTGGTAAATATATGCAGTGTATTTCGACGCGGGTCACTGAGTTTATTCCAGCAGAGCATATTAAAGGAGTTTCCCTGTAAACAAACAACAAAACGAGCTATGCTCATCCAGCGTTCCTCACCGAAATGCATCATGTTAGTGTATCCTGGAGGTCTAACAGTGTTCATTTTTTCCCTCATAAAACATTTGCAAAGTAGTTTTTAATCCTGTGTTGTTTGCTTCCGTGTTTGCTCGCGAGCAGTCACATTTACCACCACCTGTATATCAGTGGAATCATGGGAAACTATTGGCAAGGAATGTGTATCGAGTCATGTGTGTGTGTGTGTGTGTGTGTGTGTGTGTGTGGGTGTGCGCAGCAGACAAACAAAAACTTCTCCATAGAGCTAGCAGATGTTAAAAACTCCACAGGGAAAACTTTTTATTTGTCCGTGTTTTACCTGCCTTAAGTGGGTTTCTTTTTGGCCTCTTTGTGGTACTGCAACAAGCTGTAAACAAATCACTGACACATTATCACCTTATAAAGTTAATAGGGCTAATGTGTTAGCAAACAGCTGCTTATTTACACACGGAGCGGACACGGAGCAGCATTAGCATTCATTTGGAGTCGTGTTTGTGTCCACCTGGTGCAAGTCCAACATTAACTGTGCTTTTAGTGTTTTGCTCTGCGCTACCTCCTCGGGGAAATGTCTGGTCAAATGTTCACCGGCTTCTCCTGCAGAGAATTATCTCCTGAACCTGCAGCCCCCTCCTCGGCTTTTACGGAGCTTTACAGAGAGTTTCGGCTTGTGGTTCAGTCGTCCGGGGCCCGAGACTCTACTGTTTTGTAGAGTCGCTCTTAAAGTGTCATTTTCAGCTGCAGCCAGACAAAAACTCACAGTACACAACCTGTACGGCAGACAAACGCAGCCAGTTTTTCCACTAACGCCCTTTTCACACTCGCAGAGTTGCACACATTCACACCTGGAAGTTGCCCAGCTCATCCGCAGTCTTATCTGTTGGCTACTGAGCGGCTCCGCTAGAGCAGCTGGGGGTTAAGGGCTTTGCTCAAGGGCAAAGGGAGAATTAAATTAAGCTATGACTAAGGCCTGAATTCAGAATTCAGTAACAGTGAAGTTTGTGAGTCTTTACAGCAGAGCTGCTGTGTTACTGTGTGTGTGTATTTTAACCTGCTGAGAACACACATGGGCTAGTTTTTAAATGGGATGAGCTCAAGGGAGCTGAAGTTTCAGACAGGATGACATCTCAAGGCCATTTTATCATCTAAAAATGTAGTTCTTTTTATGATTTAGAGCTGTTATTCATTATGTCTGGTTAAATGTGCTGAAGAATCAGTTATATCATGGACAACGTTTACATTTTCTCCTTTTTAGAGAAATGCCTTTAGCACACACGGAGTACAGAGTTGGCATTATCACTACTAATCCATAAAATGTTTGTGGATTGTCCTTGGTGCGATGCAGAGGTGCCTGGAGACTGTATTGGTGGGTGGCCCCAGGAGTCCTCCAGGCAGGCAGGGACGGACACCGTAAGAGAGACGCTACCTCCATCCCCAGCACTGCCGCCACCATGGCCAGGGAGCAGCCCAATGTGGGGGACCTCCTCCCACTCCTGGAGACCTCCGACCTCCACCAGCTAGAAGAGATCAGAGGCCTCATCAACGAGCAGCTCAGCACTGGTAGGGCTTCTCGTCAGCATGGTTTATCTGTCTGTGTTCAGCTTTCTAGGGAGCTTTGACAGATTGTGAGATCACTTTGATAATGTCCTTTTTACCACCTGTTTGAAATAGCTGTTGGTGGAATTTCCTCATTTAGTATTCCTACTCCTCTTTTTTAAAAAATGTAACTCATTCAAATGTTCCTTCCTGTCTTCCTTGAAGAGCGAGGGTCCATGCTGCTGAACGGGCTGGTGGATTACTTTCTGGAAACGAGCTCAGCCCAGGCCATGCATATCCTCTCCTCAGTCAGAGAGCCACACGATAAGGTGAGAAACGCCACTACACAAGCTTTATGTCTGATGACACCAGGATGATTTAAAACAGCAATACTTTGCTGTGAAATCCCATGGAATTGATGTCATCAGAGGATTTGCTCGAGGAGGCGAGAATGTTCTGCGTAAGGTTGAACTTCTGATTTATGCTAATGACAAGCCATCTTGAGGGGACAGAAAGTTAACATAGTTTGTTAGCTTAGCTTGGCCGATAACTGAACAATACTGCATTACTAACTGGACATCAACAGTTCCTGCAATATTTCACCTCCTTGAGTGGATCCTTTGATTACATTTATTGGAATTAATTGAAAAAAAAAAAACCCTCTTTATTTTTTACTAGCCACCAAATATAGGCTTTTGAATTTTGAGACTTTACTCGGACATATGAAGACAGACTTTATACTGTAAAATTTTAAAATTTTAAATAGATTTTATTCTGTCATTTGACGCCCTGCATGTCTCTTTCTGCACTACGTAACTTTTTGCTCTGGATACGATCACCTGCAAGAAGCACATAACACGGCAGAAGTCACACACTAGCAACTATTTCACTGATTTTGGTGAAACTGGAACATATTTTCTGGAGAAAATGTTTTCTGGTTTTCCCTCTGATATCTTCTGGCTGATTGACTATAGCTGCTGTTACCTAATGTTAGTCATTGGTGAGAGCTTTGTGAAATAAAACGCTGAAAGACAGACGCCAAGCTGGGCTTCTTGTTGTTGGACTAGTATGCCTAGTTTTTGATCATAAATGATATAATCATAACAAATACACATGTACAGCTGTCTGTATGTACGACTTTGATATTGACTCTGAAACAAACGTTAAATTGTGAAAATACTAACGTTTATGCAATAGTGCTTTAATACAAAGGTCTGTATGTAGTCTGTAATCGAAATTATTAAATTTATGGAAGCCTGTTTCCCATTTTGTGTGTTTCATGTGTTTTGAGAACATGACATTTTGAATCTGTAAGAAAATAGGCATTAATTATTATGATGGAAAAATTTAGCACATGTTTTTGTATTTGCATAATGCCATAGCAAATCAAGACATATCAGACAATCTTATCCAAATACCCATAACCTTTCTATACCTGTATCTATACACATATATGGAAAAATGCAATTATGAATAAAGTTTCCTTTACTTTTAAATACCAAGAAGAAAAACTCCAGCTACCTGATTGTGTTAGATACAGAGCTAAACCCACTGACCCTCCCTCCCTCCTCCGCAGCACCTTCTGGACAAGATGAACGAGTGTATGACCAAACAGGCCTGCCGGCTGCCCACCCTCACCCTGCTCGGCCACGTAATCCGCAAGCAGCCGTCCTGGATCCACAAGATCGCTCGGTACCCTCTGCTGCTCTCGCTGCTCAAATGCCTAAAGGTAACGACCCAGTTATGACTCAGTGAACAAAGAAATGTTGTCAAGGCTCTGAGAAGCGTGTGGATGGACGAGGATCAGAGAGTTCTCGTTCAGCTGCTTTCAGAATCCATATCACATTTTCTAATGTGTTAATATCTTGCAAGGGTTTGGCGCCACATCAAGCAGCAGGCATGTTTGGATTTATTTAATCTGCACTGATCCTTGAGGACGGCTTTCAAGCCTCTTTGTAACTTCTGTCGAAGTAGTTTTTACAGACTGAAGATTTTATTTTAGCCAGCACCGGTTTGATGTGGTATGTTATTGATTAGCTTTGTCAATGAATGCTTCTTAGAGAAACACTGCATCTTTGTCTACGCAAACTGGTGAGGTTTACAGTGTTGCTGCTCAAACATTTGTTGATTAAACTCTTGATCAGTCTTAGGTTTTAGCTGTCTAAGCAGCACGGCACTAGGGATGGCACTGATGGTCTGTCAGTTCACTGCTGTGGTCCAGACTGAAATGTCTTGACAACTATTGGATGGATTTATAGCAACGTTGGCACACACACATTCACCTCCCCCCACAGGATTAATTGTAACAACTTCAGTGAGTCACTGACTTTTCAACTTTTGCACCATTTTAATTTGTGCAGCAAAATGGTCCAAAGTTTTCCAGTTAAACCATAGACTGTATAAAACTCTCTACAATTGCACTGTTTAAGCGGACAGTTTTCTTGATCTGAATCAATGGTTAAAGGATCAAAGGATAAAGGATGCAAGCTATAAAGATTGTAAACCCCGCTTGAGGCAAATTTGTGACGTGTAATGTTGGGCAATATAAATAAAGTTCCCGATTGTCTCAGCTGTGTACGGTGGTGTACTTAATACCGCTTAACATAAACAACTTTTTCAATAAGAACAATCTTATTTGTATAGCATCCTCCTAAACCTAGGCTACAAAGTGTTCACAAAGGGGAAAAGGTTAAAAGTAAAAACAGTTTGAAAGCACACAGAAAAGAGATCGGCCTTGAGCTGTGACTTAAAACAGCCAAGAGAGTTTGCTGACACGTGTACAGCAGGAGACTAGACCCAGGACAGCGAACGCACAGTCCTCTTGTGTTTTCACGAGGTGAAGTACAACTTGCAGGCCTCGCTCGGAAGACCTGAGGGGCCTAATAGAGATACACAGCATTAGGAGCTCGCTAATATAATTTGAAGTGAGATTACTCAAATCCTCAAAGTTCAGAGGGAGGGTTTTTAATTAAATCTGAAGTTTTTACTGTAAGCCAGTGAAGTGACATCACATCAGGGTGATGCAGGAGCGATATGAGGTCTTAGAGAGCAGCGCAATTATCTGGTAACAGCATCGTGGCTTAAGCAGGAGGAGAGATAAGTTAAATTTGAGAGGTCATCTGTGCTGTGTTCCTGACGGAAGCCTGATATGTTTTTTTATTAAAAATGTCCTTTTCTTCAACCAGTTCCAGGAGCTGCTTGCAGACCAAATTTTCTAAACTCTTGGATGCAAAAGGTAGTTTAGAAGTAGCTCTATAGTTGTTGACTGTTAGGTGTGGTTTCTTTTTTAGAAGGTTGAACCTCGGCCACTTTAAAAGATTGAGGAAACATATACAGATAAGAGAGAGTAGTTCAGCAGCAAGCAGGGATGGTCCAATAACGCTGATTACTTCCCTGAGCATCTGGGAGGCACAAAGTCAAGGACGCAGATGGAGGAGTGAGTGTGGGAAACAGTATCAATCAGATCCCTGAAGGAAATGAGAGAAAATTTAGTAGGACAGGACAGGTGTGAGGTGGGTCAGTATGATGGCTGTTGGGGATTTTGGTAAAATGTCATTCTTAAGGCATATTCAGAAGGGGGTTTCAGTTTTAATCCCTTAATCTCTGACTTTATCATCAATGTTTTGTGCACTGTTGTTTTCTGTCAGACGGATACAGACGTAGTGGTGCTGATAACTGGAGTACTGGTGCTGATCACTCTGCTACCCATGATCCCTCAAGCTGGGAAACAACACCTGTGGGAGTATTTTGACATCTTCGGCCGCCTGGCATCTTGGAACCTTAAGAATCCCGGTAAGAGCTTCCTGTCATGTCTCGCAAAGAAGGAAAAAAAGAAAAGTTTAGCATACATTTGCTTTATAATGCAGTAATAATACAATAGGTTTTGTGAGAAATATTGCTTAGATAGAGATAAAGCTTTTTAAAGGGCTCATCTGTCAAAGAGTCAACCGCTGGTAGGCTTCTGAAAGGTTGTTTGCGCTGGCAGCTATCTTGGCTGTTAACTGGAGCATGAAAATCCAAATTTGGTCAAAGAAGAGGAAGTGGGTTGGCAAATATGCCAAAACAAACAACAGAAAAAACTGTCACACTGTTTACCAGTTATCTTGCAAGTTGAATTTGTTGAAGTTTAATTATGTGCTTTATTTTTTTCTTTGATCTTTCCAACATGTTCAGGACACGTTTCAGAGGTTTACCTAATCCACCTGCACGCCAGCGTCTATTCACTCTTCCACCGACTCTACGGCATGTACCCGTGCAACTTTGTGTCCTACCTGCGCTCCCATTACAGCATGAAGGAGAACATGGAAACCTTCGAGGAAGTAGTAAAGGTGAGGATTATGTCTTTGCTGCTGCACGTTGTTGCTCTTCATTAAAGTTTTTGTAGTCAGATGATTACTAACACACATTTTGTGTTCAGCCGATGCTTGAACACGTTCGTATTCATCCAGAACTGGTGACAGGAACCAAGGATCACGAGCTTGACCCCACCAGGTAAGTCTCGTACTGCTCTGCCTGCTAAAGGAACAATTGAGTGTTTAATCTTTTATTATCTTATAGATAATCGTGATATGCTTTTCTGCAGGTGGAAAAAGTATGAAATCCATGATATCGTCATCGAATGTGCCAAAGTGTCCCTAGACCCCAAGGAGGCCTCCTGTGAGGAGGGCTATGCCACCATGCCTGAGAACTTTTACCCCCAAATTCACCTGCGACCACAAGACTGCACTTCCAGCCCCTACACAGACCTCCACAGCAGCTACGGTCAGAAATCACTTCACACATGTGAAACTTAACAGAACCAGAACGATACTGGTTTCTGAAGAATGATATTGTTGATATTTGAGAGAAAACGTTATTAGAAATATTTTTACACACAAGATAAGCCAATCAAGCTAAGTATCAGACATGTTCATCTGTCAGCTTCACACTGCTTCAGTCAAGATTCACACCGATCTTACAACCCAGGGCAGCAAGCACAAAATGAATATAAGTGTTCAATATGTCATTAGAGATGCTGTCTGTCTATGTTTTTATCAGTCAACCCTTTCCTTAACACGATGTACATGATAGTGGAACAGGAAGACTCCATTATTACACATGCAGTGTCATAACAGGAAATAGTCAGCAGAATTATCAGGTCAGATTAAACAAGACGGGTTTTGGCTCTTTAGATGTCATCATGTTTACCATGACATTAATAAAACCCAACATACTATTAAAAATGAAAGCTCAGGTTTGGATTGAATAATATTTTTATGATTAAAGTTATTAGTGTGCAGATTTTTCTGCTTGAACTCACACAGATAGTTAATCAGGTCATGACTTATAGTGAGAGTTTGAAATGTTGTGGGCCACATTTAGTTGCATATGTATTTTAATAATAAACCTCACCTGTGAGAGTGTGTAGTAGGTGTGAGCCATATATATGTGTTTTATATCAGCATATATCAGAATATCGATATCTTTCATGCATTTTCTGTGAAATTCTATTGTGAATATTCGTTTATGGGATGTGTGTTCCTGACTAACTAAATACCCACTGCACAAATCATATCAAAACACAGTTTTGCCATGAAGTAATTCTGCAGCTTGGTTTATGCACAATGACCCGAGATATAATGTGTTCTGGGGTGTCAATTAGCTCAGTTGGTAGAGCATCTGCCCCATGTACGAAGGCTCAGCAGCGGCCCAGGGTTCGAAATCCGACCTGCGGCCCTTTGCTGCATGTCGTTCCCCATCTCTCTCTCACATTCCTGTCACTCTTCAGCTGTCTCTGTCAAAAATAAAGCTTGAAAAGGACAAATATATATATATATATATATATATATATATATATATATATATATATATATATATATATATATATATATATATATATATATAGATAGATAGATAGATAGATAGATAGATAGATATAGATATATATATAGATATATAGATATAGATATATAGATATAGATATATATAGATATATATATTAAAAAAAAGATATAATGTGTTCTGCTGTTATAGAATTAACAAAGTATTTCAGAGCATCTTAACATGTGAATTTAGTGATAGTATTTTATATACAGTGCATCATCCTCATAGTATTATCAGTCAGTGCTTGTTGTCCCTGCTGCTGAAGTAATGAGCTATAATATACTGTAAAATTTTAATGGAAGCCAGATTACCCTGATCACAGAATACAAGCTCTCTCTTGTATTCTGTTATTAGTTAGTTTATTAGAATCTGTGTTGATTTCACTTTGTGTTTCAATCCCAGTTATCATCATTGAATATCATTTTAGCACTGGAGCAGATTTTTATGTTTTTTAATTGATTGTCTGAAGTTATCAAGCAAAAGTGACAAATATTTTCTGCTTCTAGCTTCTAGAAAAAATATGAGAATTTGCTTCTTTTTGCTATTATATCATTGTCAAGACATTTAAAGACATCACTTTGGCTGTGGGAAATTGTGGTTGTGATTTTCCACATTTTTCTGCTCTTTTAAGATAACTAACCACAAATGAAGCATAGCTGGAATAAAATAGTAACTTGGAGCCCTGCACAATTCTGCCTTTTTTCAGTGAGACCCTTCTATTTTTGATATGACAGAGTTTTTTCACTCTTTTAAAGGACAAACACCAAACAGTGATTCCCAGAAGAGCAGAAAAGACTGCAGGTTGTAAGGTGCATCCATTTCAACATTGATCAGACTGTTTATCTTCTTGACAACAGGAAGCTCTTCTTCGACCCCATTCTCCACTCCACGGCAGCCGCTACCCCCACCCCTGTCCTTGCCCCCCTTCTCAGGGACACAGTCCTCCTACCGCAGCCCACAGACCTCCAGACGGCAGGTAAGATCATCCATAACGCGGTCAAAAGCTGTCAAAGTCCTGGTTTAGGACACAAGATTGGTTAGTAACTGATCAGAGGGTAACACCAGAGCGCTACATCGTTAAGCTTCTGTTTGCTGCTCGCTCTCGATTGTGTTTACACTCCATATATCACCTGTCAAATGCAGTGAGTTGATTGCTTTCCTCTGAAAACCCCACGGCGCCCTCAATCAGAGCAGCCACTACCCTCCATGTTTTTAAAGACGCAGGGAGGAAGCGAGCGGACAGACATGCCCCCCGTCCTCATCCTGCCACCTCTCTGTAGACACTCCCTCGGGCTGGTAGCCATGGTGATGCCGTCCCTTTCTATTATTGGGCCAGTCACACGAGGGAGGGGACTGGGCGTTTTTTTTCTGCCCCCCGGGGTTTGTCTGAGAATTTGTCTCTGTGTTACACTCCCTCTGACCCAGACAGACGAAAAACCTGGAAGACACGAGAGACCCGCCATTTTAGGAAAAACACATTTGACTGTTCTGACTTTGTGTTGTTGACTTCCTCATCATTATGATCAGTTTTTGTGGGCACACAGTGAGTAAGCTGTGGTGTGCTGGTGAGATGTTCTCAAGATGCTGAACCTTCACCTGCTCCACTGTCACTCCTCTAAAGTTAAATAAACTAAAGTTTTCAGTGAAGACAGAATTTACAGATAAATGTACAATAAATCAATGAGATGAAGATTCCAGGATCCAATTTAGACATATTTTGAGGTGAAGGATAGTGAATAGATAGGCTCCAGAGTTATAATAATTACAGTCATAACAAACAAAATTCCATTTACATCCTCCCTGTTGGGGTAAAAGTTTTAGAGGCAGTTATCTCAGAACTTTGGGGCATGAATACAGACGTATTTACACGAGTGTGATTTTGACACGGTGAGAACCGCATGTGCATAATCAAGTATTCCGTATAGACTCCAGATTTTTTCAGACTTGAATGAATAATTTGAAATTTTGGAAAATATATATGTTTAATATGAAAATACAGCCAGGAGCAGCTTAATTTAGCTTAGCATAAAGACTGAAACAAGGCTAGCCTAGCTAATTAACATGTTATATCACATTTTATTGACCAGCATTTGAACAAAAATGTAAAACTGGTTGTGGTTTTATGGTGGGTCATTTTGGAGCTTTTGAGGTGCTGCTAAGCAGTTTTTCTTAACCTTTTGGACAAAACAACCTTTATGCTAAGCTAAGCTAACTAGCCGCCGGCTGTAAATTGGCTGTAAACTGTAAATGTCTGCTCTGTGATCATTTTGCCGTTTGGTTTCATCTCTTTGCAGAACTCCACCTGTGAACTCAACTCTTCCTGTGGGGGGAAGGACCCTCTGTGGAGCCCCTCCTCGTTATGTGGCATGGCCACGCCCCCCTCCTCCAGGGGCATGTCGCCCAACTTGGAGCTCTCCCACAGTGCCTCACACCTTCCCAGCCGCTTCCACTGCACATCAGGTCAACAATTAAACGATCACAGTAAATTTCAACTCATCCCTCGGTGCACTGAAGTGTTTATTACGCCGTGGATTTCTTCTTTTCTGCTGACTGCTGACTGTTTTGACTCGAACAGGAGGGAAAGGAACGCCTGCCTCCAGCACTCCAGCCACCTCTTCCCCACCTCCCACCCTGTCAGATGACTTCCCCATAATCTCCTTACCAGCCAACACAGTCCAGTCCAGTCCACCAAGAAAGGTATGCTCTCACCACTCCACTGTGTGTTTAAAACACTCACAATGGGCACTTGTCTAATTATGCATTGCCATTAAAAGACAAAAATCTCCAAACAGACCTTCTCAGTTAATTTTTCAGCCGGACAGAACTGTGAAAGGCCAGTGGGTGTATCATGATTATTCATCACCACAATGCTTTTTTCCCCTGAATTTCATGGTAGTGTAATTGTTCAGGATCCGCTTCCTCTTATGTCACCTAATTAGGACCGTCCACACAAATAAGCCTGTCAGTTCAAATCATCTAACTTTTTCTGTTCCTCTTGAAAACTAATTTCCTTGACAGCAGGAGGCAAATTGATCCATCAAACATGATTTAAGCCTGTGAGTTTCCTTTTTAGATGTGAAGCAACAGGAGGAAAGTGCTGGAGTTATTATAGTCGTATTATTGCTTCTCTCTCTTCTCGTCTCATAAATGTTCTTTGTTATAAATAAATATAAATAAAGACTTTATAGTTCTGTCAGTCATCAGATGATTATGAACCTGTAAATGTTTTCCACTGATTTGTTTTCCAAACTGAATTCATAATGTAATAAAAATATTAACTGTGGGACTTTCCAGGATCGTCGACAAGGAGAAAGCGGCAAGCCGGCACTGGTGAGACAGGAACAAGTGAAAGATGCAGAGAAGAATGCAGAAGTAGCCACAAATAGAGGTTAGTCATGACAAGTCTCATTACTGTAATTTATCATTTCAAAGTAAAGATCTTCCAAACTGAAATGAAGCTGTAAAAAAAAAAAAACACAGTTTATCTTCAGTCCAAAGAGAAACACCAACACTGTCTAAAAATAACACTTGTAATTTTGTTTCCTCATCAGACGCAGGAGCTGCTGAGAACGTCTCCATGACTTTGACAGAGCTGTCGGTCTTCATGAAGAAACAGGAGCTGGAGCTTCAGCTGAGAACAGAGAAAGAGAGGGAAGAGGGTGAGTGTCGACTTCTCGGTTTAGATCACAGGACCAGATCCAGACGGTATGTGACTCAGCAGGGGGAAAACACAGGTCACGCTGAGGGTATCTCCTTCAAGAAAAAGAATCCACCAGAACAAATCATGCTGTACACGAGGCAGTCAGACAGAAAGACAAAAAGAACTCCATGAAATGATGTTTTAGCAGTTGAGGAACCACAAAAGTGATGGAGGGAAACTGTCTTGTGTGCTCAGAAATAAGTTGTCTAACGAGCATGTTACACTCTTTAATGTTTTTTTGTGTGACAGATGGAGGCGTGCATGTGTGCGAAAAATGGCCAGACACTGGTGTGCCCATGCAGAGCAAATAAACCAAATAATAAATATTTTTTTATAATGAAGATGGCAGATCATTCATAAATACAATCTAGAAAATTACTAATGAAAATAACGTGAAAAGCACCATCAGGAAAAGGACAATGAAGTGTATCAGGGATCTGTACAAATTCAAATGTTTTAGCTGACTCCATCTCATACTAATATTTATAACACCATAAACAGCCACAGAGACCCTAAATTTTCTTTCTCAGTGCAGCGTTTTGTTTTGACTCAACCATGAAGTCCTGAATCCAATCAAATCTTTAAATACGTGGATTCATTCTCCTGTTTAGCTACATAAGCCTGAGCTCACGGCTAAATATCCAGGATGCTAACACATCAATGTTTATATCCATGTGTTCAGCTAGCTCCGCAGTCATTGGTTTAAATCCCACTCGAGCCACATGCACTAAAAATAAATGCTCCTACAGTACTGTGAGCCACTTTGGATAAAAGCATCTGCCAAATGGCACAGGCTCTGCTGCTAAAGCTAGCTGCTTAGGCTTGAAGATTTCTGTTCTCTTTGGGGAGAGAAACCTGAGTTTTTCTGCGTGGGATTGCAGGTACTTGGCACCTGCAGAAATATTTAAGTGCAGTCATTGACATTCAGAACATGCGTGCAGTCTTAACTCCACAATCACACAATCCTCCGTATGTTGTTTCTGCTGCAGCTGCCATCACAGAGGAGCTGAGGAAGATCACGGAGGATAAGCAGGAGCTGCCGGGCCTGAGGGGCTTCGATTCCCCTTTCTATCACACCACCGAGACTCTGACTGGCTGCCAGGGGCAAGACAAGACTCTCTCCAATGCCCAGCCCGGAGGCTCCATTCGGGACACCCACCAAGTTGTATCGACACCAGACAAAGCGGAGAACACTGCGAGCACCAGTGGTGTCGGGAGCGAAAGAGGAGGCGTAGGAGGAGCGGGAGGAGACAGCAGGAGCTCAGCCCTCGGCCTTGAGCAGTCCTGGTCCTTTCAGTCCTGTTTCACCCCCATCGATCACCACCTGCACCGCAGCCCCTCCGCCCCGGACGACGAGGTGAGCAAGTTCGGGATGTTCTCCCCGAGCCCGTGCAGCAAGACCCCGGCCAGGGTTCCCTACGAGTCGTTCTTCGATTTGGCACTGCCAAGGGCGGCCTCGCTGTTCGTGGGCCAGAGGACGTCGGAGGCGGTGCACAAGGCGGCGATAGAGAGGCTGGCGCAGTGGGAGGAGGGGTTGGAGGACGGGGAGGAGGAAGGGGTAGTGTCTGCTTCACCACTGGAGGTGCTGGATCGCCTTGTTCAGCAGGGGAGCGACACCCATGATAAAGTGCTCAAGAGGTACCTGCACAGTCTTTTATCAATGTTATAGTTACCACTGGAACCTAATTAATTAGCTCACACACTCTTGTCACGAGCTGTAAGCTCTGTAAAGTTTGTTTTTCTACACCGATCATTGTTTTAAAGCAGGTAGAGATGAAAAACTTTCAGTGTATTTCTTCTGAAAAATTAACACGGAGGAGTAGAGGATTGTGGAGGAGGCGTTTGCTGTCTGAGCGCTCTCTAGTTCTGTCAGCGTGTTGTCAGTGTGAAGCTCATGTTGATCACACTGAGGAAACTCAGGAGTGTGTTTTTTGATGTGCTGTTCACTGTGCAGAGCCTGCCTGGGTTGTTTCCAGTCTATTACTGCAGCCGAAAGGAAACACCCAGTTGAGAACAAGTATGACATTGTTCAGAATCTGCCACCCCCTTTCTTTTCTCCACACAAACACACACACACACACACACACACAGACAGGCAGACACACAGTGAGCCAGTCCTCCGAGCCAATAATACAGCAGCAGAGACAGTGTCAGCAAAGTCAGCGCCGGGCACAGAACAATCTGGCTTTGCTCACTTTAGTTGCTCATCTCCGCCAGAATTTACTGTCTTCATCAGAGCCAAGCAGGCCGGATGGAGGATAAAATGAGTGGAAACAAAGAAAAAAGTACATGAGACAATAAACAATAGGGTCAGTTATTAAAATATGGCCATATATATACAATATGGACAACATTAAAGTGACAATAACTATTCAAGTATACCAAAACGTTGTATTCTTGTATTCATCCCTCTCTTTTTATTGGTTGTTTGAGATTTGGGGATTTTTTTTTGCTTTCTTGTCAGGAGTTAGATGAGATAAAGACTGCTTTCATGTCTGCCATTAAATATGAAGCTAACTAACCTTTGGACCGGCTCTGACCAAAGGTAAAACATAAACTTCTGACCTTCTGAGGTGTCCGCTGGCTTCCTCAAGTTACTTCTCCAGGCCATGAAATGGCTCCGGCATGTTACCCCCATAAAAACCACAGCACATCGGTTTCACACCACATGGATTAAACCATGTTATACTCAAATTAAGGCCCATGGGCAAATCTGGCCGGCGATAGGGCTGCTGGGTGGCCTGCCAACTATTTTTGGATTCACAATAAAAATAAATTGATTCACCTTGGGAATATTTTTGTTTGTTTATACCCGTTATAAAATGTTCAGTTTCTTGGCTGTTGCATATTCTGTCAGCGATCTGTGCAGTGTGCAGAAGTGGTGACACATGATTTCTGTGAAAAGTTCACATACATCTGACGTGTGCGAGGCTGTCGTGACTGGATTTCCCTCTCGGCAGGGCTGAATGAAGACGGCAAACGACACATGGTTGACAATGAAAAATGGACAAATGAATGTGGCTGTATTTTGCCACCTCATACCAACCTAAACCACTGTGTTTAATTTGCCAATTATAGTTGCTGTATGCAGAGTTGCTAATGTCAGGTGCCATCACGAGCCAAAACATGCTAGCTTCAGTGCAGCATTCCCGTCTGGTAGCAAGAGAAGATTACGACTTCACATCAACAATCCTAATGCTTTTTTATTTTATCTGATAATTATTATTAATATTTGTTTATTAACTGGGCCCTGGCCTCCTGTCATTTTGCAGAAGTGGCTGCCAGATAAAGCAAGTTGAGTATCCCTGAATTAAACAAACAAAATAGAATGTGTTAATGAATCAATGACCTTTACAGCTTGTAAGAGAATTTTATGTTACCTGTGGACAGAGCTGGTCTAGTTGTTTCCCACTTTACACTAACGTCCTGGTTTTGTGTATATATCTCTATAATTACTGTACAGATATGAGGTTGTTATAGATAGAGACTTTCTTTTGAATTTCTTGCAGCAGTGGTGGTAATCAGGAAAGAACTGGTTGCATCAACGAAATGTGGCTTCACACACATAAACACACAAAATGTTGACTTCCTGTAGCCCCATTTCCAATACCAGAATGTGTTTCCTTTATAAAACACGCACATATGAAACGTCTGTGGAGAATGTTTGTGTTTTCTCCGCTAAAACCGATCGTCGCATTAACATCCTCACCATGAATTATTCACAAGCCGCAAGAGAGCGGTGTCCCAGAGAGACTGTTCTGAATGTTTCTTTCACTCTCTCCTTTTCCAGATTACCTTTGCCAAGTAAGTCAGCTGACTGGACGCACTTTGGAGGTAAGACACTCTCTGTCCAACATTGATAAAAGAAGCTATTATAAAGAGTGCAGATGGAGCGTTATTTAGGCATGACTAGAGATTCGTCACGAGCTCTGAGACATGAACAGCATGTTAAAATGTTATCTAGCTGGACAGGGAGTTTGTTCAACTGAGGTTTGTGAAACCGCACAAACTTCCCACAGTCATGCAGAACTCTGATCAGCTCAGAAATTGGAAAGTTGGCCATTTAGAGAGTTCTTCACTCTTTATTTACCTCCTACCGCACTCAGTCAACCAGAGCAAGAATTTAATTTTCTCCAGCTGCAGCTCGCATCAACATAGAAACACTGTGTTTTTGGTAAAACTCTCTGCCAACTTGTAATTACAACTCCAGAGTTTCATCATCTCCTCCCGGTTGACTGATAGGAGTCATGTAATTCCGATTGCGTCTAAAACAAAACTCCACTCAGCGCTTGTGGCTGGCTGACGTAAACTCTCCGCAGGACTGTTAAGATCTTGGATCCAATTCTCGAGAGAATTCTTCTCTAAATGTTCTTTCCCTGCTCGCTCTCCCCCTTCGTACATGTCAACAAGTGAAGCTCTGTGTCCAGAGTTATGTCGGCCAATTGTAGGGATTGAAGAGCACCACATTTTTCACATTTTTAAATATCTGGATCATGTGATTGACCGGGTAAATAGCAGCCTTAAAGTCAGCTAAGCAGAGATACTTCCATCAGGTCACTGGTTCAAATAAAAATAAAAAAAAGGACTAGCTGATAAAATCTTTCCAGATGTATGTGGATCAATAATGCGGTCAGCTTTAAATACCTACTATCAGCATATGGAGCTGCCTGGTGGCCAACAGACAGCTTGTTTGTCTGTTTCTTAGTCACCAGGATATCTTTAAAACATGACAAATCTCAATGAAATTAGCTGGAAGGGATGGCTTCGAGCCAAGGAACAAGTGATTTAGTTTTAAAGAATACACAAACAAGATTATGAAGCTGCCCAGATGTTCAGTGCCAACTTTCATGTGGGTTCTCTCCGGGCACTCCGGCTTCCTCCCACAGTCCAAAGACATGCACTTAACAGATTAATTGCTGATTCTGAATTGGCTGTACGTGTGAATGGTTGTTATCAATATCACCTGGGATTGGCTCCCAATTGACATACTGGGGCATTCATGAAAATACGTAGTGACCCACTGCCATATCCTGAAAGACAAATATCTGCCACATGTCTCATGTTTGTCATTATGTGTAGAGCTCTTTATTGTTTCTAGTTTCTTGTCAGTGTGTGTGTGTGAGACTGATGAGCAAATGTTCTGTTTGCAATGGTCAAAAACATATTAATAACATAGTAACACCAGGATCCTGTCAGTGTTTTATGCTTGGCCAAATCACAGTTTTGTATTTATCATTTTTCTATCATTATTCTAATTACATTAACTGTGCTGTTCTGGCGTTCCACACCTGAATAATAATGAAGCGTATTACTGTTGGTGTGTATGTGTGTCAGGCGTGTGACCCTGTTAATTACATTATTATTACCATGGCCCCCCCCAGGCTCAGCGCCGCTGGATGAGCTTCACACGCTGCGCAGCCAGCTGCTCCTGCTGCACAACCAGCTGCTGTACGAGCGCTACAAGAGGGAGCAGCACGCCGTCCGCAACCGACGCCTCCTCCGACGCATCATCAACGCCACTGCGCTGGAGGAGCAGAACAACGCTATGGCAAGTTTGCGTGCGCTCATTATCACAGATTAGCCCTGTTTAGGCAGTTTGAAAGTGCGAGGGACAAAAACAGGGTGTGATCCGCAAAACAGCCAGCACGTCCTGAAGAAACGCATCTAAATTCTTCAGAGATATCCGCAGATCGCTGAGGCATTTGTAGTATTTCATAACTCCAGCTGTCAAATCAGCGGAGGATCATCTGCAGCACGTAACAGACAAAATGTATCTGAAGGTTGTTTTGTTTGCAGCTGAGACAGACGGAGCATTTTCCAACAAGTGATGGTTACAAAGAATCCACGAAGGCTTGTTTGTCTCCAGGAATGAAATGTTAACAGAGAGGTGGAACACTGACACATTCGTGAAGCAGTCAGCTGATAGAATAATTAATCTTCTGCACATCTCTAGAAAATGTCGCACACTGTTTGTGGAGAAAAATATCTGTGTCCATCCCTGCCCAAACTGAACCATTTTAGAAAAAACATGACGCAAACTGCCTTAAAACATCTATTAATTTAGACATTTAGAAACTCCTGCACACTTTGTACTCAACTTCTACATGCATCTGTATGTGTGTGTGTGTGTGTGTGTGTGTGTGTGTGTGTGTGCATGCAGAAGGACCAGCTGAACCTGCAGAGTGTGGACATCTTGTCTCTGAGGGAGAGTCTGCAGGTGGAGCAGCAGCGGTACAGGCAGCTGTGGGACGACCGGGAGACGGTGGTGACCAGGCTGCACAGTCAGATCCGACAGCTGCAGCAAGGACGAGACGACTACTACACCAAGAACCAGGAGCTCCAGGTACACACACACACACAGATTCAGAGATAATCTACAGACACCTGCACACAGAGGTATACGTCACTGTGTAGGTTTATACAAATACAATTTCAATGGCAATGCAATGATTGTAATAGAGTACAAATATATGTTTGTCCACTTTAGTCACTTGTGTGTAATCTAATGTGTGTTGTGTCTCCAGAGTAAGCTGCAGGAGTGTCAGAAAAGGATGGATGAACTGGAAGCGGAGCTTCAGAGGGCCAACAACAAAGTCTGCCACACTGGTCACCTCCTCAACCAGATGACCATCAAGGTACCCGAGTCATGGTCTGATTTAACAGACCTTGAGATATAGAATAAATGATATCTACCTGATTAGTTCATGGAGTTATGTCGTTCAAACAAAGGCAAAAATTGTATTTGTGTGGCACCTGTAATAAAAAAAACAGTCTAAGTTTAAAAACATAATAAAAAGCTGATTAAAATCAATTAAAACAGAATTAAATGATACTAATAGACCATTGTGATAATAATAGTCAGAAAAATAAACAGTTCAAGTGCAGTTACAGTGCAGGTAATAAAGGTGCAGTAGAGAAACATATCAATGGAAGGCGGAGGTGTCACCTGGCTCACAGAGGGGGTGGTGTCGCTGCTGGAGAACAGCTGTGAGGGCGAGTAATGGTACGAAGGAAGACAAGAGTGGATACACGTCCTGTGTGTTCACTCATTAATCTCATCGTTCAGCAGAGGATTCTGCCTCCTGTTCTGCCCGACTCTTAATTCCTCTTTACTCAAATGATTTACTGCATTTAAAGCTGGATATTAATAATTCTGAATGAAAATATAGAGAGGGGGTGTTAATCTGACAAATGTTTAGGTTGTATTGTGTTTGTTTTTTGTGCTGAATGTGAGGAGGGGAAGTCATTTTTAGATACAGAATGTCCTCACCAGTGTAAAATGATCTCATTTTCTGTGTTTTCTGACGTGTGTGTGTCTGACGTGGGTTCCTATTCAGACACTCGGCCAACATGTAATATCTCCAGCACATTTACTTTACTTGTCTGAAACACGCTATATATAGTCATGTTGCTGTTTTGGGAGTGTCTTTTTTGTGCGTGATATCCAGTTCTTTGTTGTTTTGACTTATATTTTACATACATACTGCACTGATTTCCTTTATTTCCTTTGGTACTCATTTATAACCTGCTTAACTCGAGTTAAATAAGACTCTGATCTATTATTGGTGTATTTTTAGCATGAAATACATCTTCACTGAAAGTTCAATAGATTTCTGTGTCATTCCTGGACAGCTGTCAGTCAAACTTACAGCTTTTCCTGTGCGGGATGTCTTTTTAAAGCCAAGTCCTGCCAAAAAGAAGGATTAAAGTCTTCTGAGTTTTATCTCTCGTGTCTGGGCAGGTGTTCATTTCCCGATCTGGAGATCAGGAACACGTCTCTGCTAACAAACCCATATGGACTGCCGTCACACAGCGTTTTGCTACTAATGACAAACTGTTTTATGTTAAATCAGCAGGATTGTTCAGCCGCTGTCCTTCAGGCTCATCCAGTGTCAATTTAAAAATATATTTTACTCAGATGTCTGTGTTTCCTTCTGCTTTTCTAAATGGAAGCATTAGGAATGACATTGTTCAGGCTGGCGGGCAGGGCAGTTGGGTCAGACTTAGGGAGCTACACCAGCAAATGTCCCAAGGCTCGGTTGCCTTGGAGATGTTGTCTCTCCCTCTCTATTTTTGGGTCAGCGACATGGGGGGTCTGGGTGTTTTTCTGCCTCCCGGGGTTTGTCTGAGGTCTGTTTCCACCATCTGACCCACACTGAACTGGAATCCTGACAAACAATGAGCCGTTGATTCAGGAAATGGGCATTTCAGATCGCACTGCATCCCCACAGTTGATTAAAAGTCTTATTTATGATATTCAGACTGTATGATTTAACCTGTGACGTCAGGGCCCTGGGGTTTGATACCCAAGATAACTGACACCGAATGAGTTATAAAGTAGCATTTATTTCAGACAAAAGTTGCTCCTACGAGTTGCGTGAATACTGAAATATTTGCACAGCTCGTTCGCCGAAATGTCCAATCTTCCATGGATTCAGCGAGATCATTAATGGCTTATTCCCTCGTGCTTGTTGTCGATGTATTGCCTCATATTTCTGGGCAGGTTTGATTTGTAGCGTAATTGCTGTTTTGCCCTCCATCGTCATTGTTTGTCTCGTGTGTCCTTCAGCTGAGCAACAGTGAGAGCACCCAGCAGCAGATGAGCTTCCTGAACAAGCAGCTGCTGCTCCTCGGGGAGGCACATAAGCTGTCCATGCAGGAGTTACACCACACAGGCGCCGATAATACAAAGGTATGGTGAAAGTGTGTGTGTGTGTGTGTGTGTGTGTGTGTGTGTGTGTGTGTGTGTGTGTGTGTGTGTGTGTGTGTGTGTGTGTGTGTGTGTGTGTGTGTGTGTGTGTGTGTGTGTGTGTGTGTGTGTGTGTGTGTGTGTGTGTGTGTGTGAGAAAGAGACAGATGCAGAGGACCGCAGAGACGACGTACTGAGGTGAAAAAAGGGACACTAATTGGGTTTGTTGGGCGTCGAATCAAACTGTCTCGCTGAAGCGTTTTGAGCTTCCATGTAACTTCATCAATCTCGATCTGTCATGGTCGTAGTTTACTTTAATGAAGTCGAAGCGAGGGGTGGTTTTAATTAATAAATAATAATATGAATGATTTCCAAAAAAAACAAAAACATTTCAAGCTTCATTACTTGTTACGAATGGAAGTTGACATTGAAGCCTGACAGGTTCAGGTGTCTTAAAATTGACAAACCGATCAGCGTTGAAGCCACATATTCCAATTTTTTCACTTTTCTTGCATCAAGCAGTGATCTACCAAGATTTTTGTGTTTTTACATCATCTGAATATTAATTTAGCAAAATATTTTGGTAATCGATTTATCATCTTTTTTTTTTTGTCTTCTATTTTCTAACAAAAATCATCAATCACTAATTGGTCAGCAAAGACACAAACACTACATTACCTTTACTGCAAAAACTCCTCATAGAACAGTCATGTGAAAACTTTTATAAAATCACTCACCGATCCTCCATCTGTCTTTTTCACTCATACCTCTCTGACAATGACCCGCCACGCAGGAGGCCCAGATGCTGCAGCTGTCTCATGAGAAAGAGGTGGAGACGCTGAGGCAAAACCTGCTGGCTCAGGGTCAGAAACTGGAGGCGGCGCAGCAGAGAGTCTCCGAGCTGGAGACGCACCTCTCCAAGAAGGAACACCTCATCGTCGAGCAGAAGAAGTTCCTCGAGGATGTAAAATGTCAAGCAAAGTGAGTCCCTTAAAATAAGCTTAGATTGGAGCGTCTAAATCAGTAGGACATGAGTCAGACAGAAGATCAGATGTCACCTAATTTAGTTTGATTGATAGATAGAGCCTGGTACAAAGCCTTCTTTCTTTGTATCTCTTAAATCTCGTCTTCTCTCTGCATTCTTTACTCTATTTCAGTCGTTCTCATATTGTCTTTCCCACATTGTCTCTTCCCTCGTCCCCGTCTTGTCTCGCAGGGCCGAGCTGGAGGCCTCAGACAACAGGCATCAGGCTCAGAAGGAAATCACTCAGCTGCTGCAGACTGAACTCCTGCAGCTCTACAGCAGAGTGGAGATGGAAGCTCCTGCCAGTACCGCCACCGCTTCACCACCGGGGGGCAGAGCTGACCCACACATGCATGCTGACACCAGGTCAGACTGAAGAGAACAATATTTTTGCAGTGGTTTATAGTGGTTCACAACCTTTTCTTGTCTTAAGACAGTTTAAAGTGACCACTGTTGCATACTTTTCTGTAAGTTGCAGAGGTCTGTGATTATTTTTTCTGCTTTTTGAGGCCTCAAAATATGAAACTGTTCAGCAATAAAATGCAACTTGTACCAGACTCAGGTGTCTAATAAGCTGATAAACCAGTTTCTTGTTACTTAAGTCTTTTCCTTTACATGTGAATATTTTGTCCTCCTCAGTGTCATGGTGCCAGATGGACCAAGTATAACACACACCAACAAGGAGGCGGACAATAGACCACCACACGATTCCCCTCGGGGCAACGGCAGCACTTTATCGCCAGGGCAACCAAAGGCGAGCAACTCTTCCAAAACAACAGCCAACTCCATCAACGGCAGCCAGGACCTGGCCCCGCCCCTGTTGGTGGAGCCGTCTCTGTCCTGTCCCCACGTCAACCCGCTCGCACCCCAGCCCCCCTCCGACGCGCCGCTCACTGTGGGCTCCTATCCCAGCGCCAAGAGCTTCCTGGGCATGAGGGCACGCGAGCTGTTCCGCAACAAGAGCGAGAGCCAGTGTGACGAGGAGCAACCGCCGCCGCGTCTCGCTGGCCTCGCCCATGACCTGAAGACTGAGCTGTGCGTGGAGCCGCCATGCCCAGGTTATATCGCTCCCGTCATTCCTGCACCTTGCCCCGTACCGACACGGCCCCCCGTCCCAGCTCCCGCTCTCGTCCCCGCCACTCCTCTCACTGTGCCCACCAAGGAGCCCCCCTCTGAGCCCAAGCAGCAGCAGCGGGCCTCCAGCCAGGAAAGTCCCCGCAGGAAGGCAGGGGCAGGGCTGGGTGGAGGGCGGGGTCACGTGGGGTCAGGTCGCCCCCGGCAGCAGCAGCTAAAGATCATGGACTATAATGAAACACATCACGAGCACAGTTAGAGACACAGAACTCAGCCGGGACGCAGGGCGTGGAGGCGGAGAGACTGAAGTTTAACGATGAAGAAGAGCTACAAATCAGCAAAAGAGTAACATGTCAGCAACTCTTTGGAATTCAGTGTTATATGTTCCATTCCTTTGAGTGGACAACAGGATTTGCCCCAGTGTTTTTCTACTTTTTTTTTTTCTACTGTTTCATTCCCCAGAAGAATTCTGACAAGGTTACAGGGATACAAAGTTAGTATGTTGTTACAAATGTAGACACTAAACTAAGACTGAATTTGGTTATGAGACAAAGATGCTCAAAGATACACCGACAGGATGTGATTGAGTTTATCAATAACTTACATTTGATACTGAGTCTGATCACCCAAACTACAAAAATGTACCTTTTTGTTACAGCCCTGCAGATAGTTAACTGTAAATTGTCCCTGCCTCCACAGACCAACACAATGGAAGTGAATGGAATTCTGCTTGTGTTGCTCACAGCATTGAAAGATGCAGCAACTCGTCTTGTGAAACAGTGTCACAGTTACTTGGGATGAACACTTTTCACTGCAGCTATTTTCTCCTGAAGAAATAGTCCCTTTTGAAAAAAAGCTCACAGCCAGGTCTGTGGATTATCGTGAATAACGTGTGCACTGTTTTTTGGAACGACAAGTTGCTGTTAAAACATTTTAAACGTCACCTTTAAATGCTGTGAGCATTGAGAAAGTTCCTGTCACCTCCACTGTGTTGGCTGTGGAGGCGGGAATCTCTGAGACAGATATCTCAAAACTTGGACAAATAAAACATTTCTGCTCTAGTCAACAACACAGGAGCTGAGTGAGAAAATGTCAGAGTGTAATTTAGGTTTACTGACCCTTTAAATGTGACCGCTTCCAATGAAATCAGAAAATAAAAAAACACCAGAAGAGGAAGAGATGTTACATTTGTCACGATCATCTGTTAGGCGCGCTTTGGCGTTGACAGTGGACCGAAATATGTTTTTGATATTCGAGTACTTTATTGAGTGAGTGTTACATCAGAGCAGTGGAGGTGATCAGTATGTAGAGATGTTTGGTTTGTTCTGGGGAAACCTTGAAGTGTGACTGCTGGACTGAAATGGAAAACTAACATTTGTATTCAAAACTCCTTTGAGTTTTTGTAAAAAATAAGAAGGGGAATGTGTTTTTGTTTGCGAATGTGCGAGCGTGTTAGTGAAGCATGTGAGGAGTCATCCAGCAAAAATTCAAATAGGAAAGTGTATGAAATTTAGAAAGTGAAATTGAATGCATTTTTATAAATTCCACATTCCATCGTACTTTTTATTTTTTATTTATTCAGTTGTGAAGGATGCTCCCAAGTACATATCCTTAATTATAATCAGACCTGGCAAGTCAAACAAGCCCAAGCTATAAAAATCATGTTTTTCCATTCAAGACGACCAGCTGATCATTTTGAAGTGCCATGTAAACATTTGTGTTCCGGCTGAATTCAAACATCTCGAAACAGAAGTGTTGTTTCTCATGTTGGGCGTACATTCAGCCGATGCAGCGTGGGAAATAAAAACCAAAAACACCTCCCTCGTCCAATCATGTTCCCCTTCTGCAGGTCTGATAAACACGGAGTTACCTTGTTTCTTCTAAGCGTTAGAAGTAAACTCCAGTTTTGAAAGTCATCTAAATCCTGTTGTCCACTGGGAACTCCTGCTGTCACTTCCTTTTGCCTCGCTATCTAAAGCATGTTCAACAATCCACTTTAAATGCCAACCGTAGTAACTACAGCAAATCAAGACAGAAGGTACAATCAGCACAAACTGAAGAAACCAGGACTCTGACCGGAGCTGGAGAATCTGGGACAAAATGGCAAAAAAGGAAGTTCTTAAAGCAGTGGCTTGTGTTTAACTGTGAACAATAAAGATCGTCTTCAATGTTTTGCACTACAATTCTGAGTTTTTGTTTTTTTCCTCCTGAATGTAAGCCGCTCCATTTGGTTTGTGCCTCAGTGGACATGCAGCGTCAAGGTGTTTTGTCATTATTTCCAGTGAAGGTTGAGTTTGTTTTCGGGGACTGGACACTTTCAGATGTTTGCAGATTGAAAAGAGTCGGTCCATCCTTCTAAATTGTGTTGTTGGTTTACAGCTGGATAGAAAACACATGAACAGAGAATTATTGATTTTCTTTGGTGGTCAGCCGTGCGATATAAGGCCCACCTGGGTATGAAAGCCCAGGTATGAGCCCTAGAGGGGAATAAAAAGATTAAAATATTTGGTTGTAAATGGTTAATTTGACAAAAGAAATGTGAATGTCACTTTCTGCTCTGGAAAAGTGTAGGCTATTTTTCTATACCCAAGATAATTCAGTAATAATCAGCCAATATTGCTAATGAAAATAATTTTTAGTCTTAGACATTTTTTCTTATGTTTCAAATGGCATTGAATGCATGGCTTACTTACATTATTTGATTAAATATTTGCCATTCTAAATCATAAACCTCCTATAATATAGGGTTAGTTCAGGAAACTTTTTTCACAGGCAGGCTGTTTAGGACTAACAGTGGAAACAATTAGCCTAGTCCACCGACTAGCAACCTAAAGCTCACTAACAGACGTCAGTCGTCATTTTGACAAGGGCAACGCAGGTGTTTCCAATGACGATAATTAAGGTTCCGTTGTATTAATTGCAGCAGAGACTTTCCAGTGAGCCAACACGCACAACAGCAGCACCCTGACTCTGTTTGACCTGAATGGGACGGAACCTTAATTAGTATGATTAAAAACACCTGTGTGTACTATTTCATGTCAAAATGCTGACGGTGATAAAGGTATATTAACATATTTTTATAGCGTTTTAAAGTTGTCTCCTGACTCAGTTGCATATTTAATAGACAACAAAGTGCTCTCGTCCTTCTCAGCTAGCATCACTCTCGTCAAGAAAGCTGCGTATTCACCAAAATGTCGAATAACTTCAGCAAAGTCTGAGTGAGCCTGAAATATTAATGTTAAATGTATCACTTTAACGCTAGCTTAACATAAGATGGAAAAGGAGCCATTCCCTGTCGTCCAGAAACATCTTTCAGACAGTAAGTCAAGATTTTTTAAAAATAACTGTAAGCCAGAAAATATGAAAATTGAATTTCATATTGGTTTCATCAGTGTCATCAAGAGGGGATGACAGCTAGTCTCGATGTGTGTGCTGCCTTTGTTGGAGGTTTTATGGCTGTGTCTGGATGGACTTTAAAGCTGCTGATAGTGGTTATATCTTAAGAAGTAAAATATTGCTAACTTAGCTGGATTTAATGGTCTTTGTTGGTGTCTTATATCAAAGACAGGTGTTTGTGAAAAATTATCTTCCAAACTTTTATAACTCATAACTTTATTTTTTAACTTTTTTTTCTAACCTAAAGTCTATTGTCTGACATTTCTAGAATACCCCATCTTTTCTGCTGACTTTCCAAAAAAGAAGGTAAGTACATTTCTGTGATCTTTTTCTTTTTCACAGATGCTGTAGGTGTCCCCGTTTCCATGTTGTTTGTATTTACTTTTATTCTTCTGTTTGTTGTCCTGTTTCCACCAGAGGACACTGTTGCTCCAAAAAACTATCACCAGACTCTTCAGCCATGTTGGGATCAACAGGTAAGGCACTCTGGTAAATATAGTGTTACACTGTTGCTGATTGAAGATGATTCAGATCCTTAGGCTGTTAATGGTGCTGCTAAGGTCAATATATGACAGCAGAATTGATCATATTGACAAGAAGTGCATATTTAGTGATGAAATAGTCATGTCATGAACAAAAAACAACCACGTTCTCCAAAGACAACAGACAATAAACCAAGACCAACAATATTACTGATGTTTAAACAAAACTTCCTCCACATTGATTCAAACAATTAACACCGCCTTATTAATTCATGAATTTGTTAGAATTTTTTATGCAAATATGTACATACCAGTAGTAGATTTTTTTTTTTTTTTTTTTTTGGCAGTATTCAGTCATTTTGTGTTTGTATTTTGCGTGTGTGTATGTACATACGTGAGTGTGTGTGTGTTTTATCAGCTCCCAGATCCCTGGGCCTTGCTTTTAACTCTCATCTTGCTTCCAGGACTGAATCATTTTTTGTGAGTATAACCGACCAAGTATGATTAGTTTATCAAACGCGTGCATATGTATTTCACGAGAGAGTCCAAAAAAAAAAAAAAAAGTGGTATGATTAATTTACCAGCATTCCGCAGGGTCAAGGAAATTGATGCAGGATAATTGGGCACATAGGGAATCCTTGGCAATTTGTGCTTTCAGACTCTACTTGAGAAATTAGATGTCAGTGCAAATGTGAAATTGCTCCTCAATGTTCTCAAAGATTCCATGAAAATTTAAACATAAATCTTAAGTATTTCCAGCAAAGGGATTCTTTCCTTTTTTTTGTGCCAACTTGAAATGAAGCCCTGTGAAAATGATCTGAATGAAGCGAAAGTGTATGAGGGGGGAAAAAGACATCCAAGCTTGTGTAAAGTTGGGGCTGCACTCCGAGGAGGATGTCGGGGCTCTTGCTCTCGGTAAAATCCTCATGCAAGAATTCATTAGATTCTTTTTGACAGGAAGTAAAGTTTGAATTCATCTGAAGACGTGTTATTATAATATTCAAGATATGTACACCTATAATGCAAAATATAACTCAGTCGGTGCGTTATAGCCTTTTTTTTTTTTTCTCCTCGGGTTGTCAGTGTAGAAGTTAGAAGGTACAAACGTACGACACATGTGTTCGTATGAATGAGAATGAATTACACGGGGGTGAATAATTGATATAATAGAGCATATATTTGTCAAGTTCAGGAGGTCGTTGATTAATAAAGTTGCTGTGTATGTTTTAGTTTGAAAGAAGTTAGAAAAATGTAATTCTGGAAAGCATTTCGACTCTTATAAACCACGTAATTTTTAAAAGCTTTCCTATGCAGGGGTCATCAATTACATTTGATCAATTTAGCTTCAATTACAGGGATTACTAGAAATGAATAAATCATCATCATCACGAGTCTGATCAAAACTTGTGGGAAATTTTATATTCATGCAAGATCAAGATAAACTGATCGCTTAAAAGTCTTGCTTCAAACTCCTAGTTATATTTAAATGTTAGTGTTTATTCCTCACGGACACAGTGCAAAAGAAAATGCTAAACAAGAATATTTTTGGTAAGCATACTACATACTGACACTCTGGAAAACGGCTTCATTTGTCCTCATTAAAAGCTTAAAAGTCCATGAATAAATAATCATTAAAGAGGATACTTTTTTTCCCCCCTTTTTTATCTTTGGCCTTATGCAAAATACACTCACTGACTAAATAAATATGCTCCATAAAGGCTGTTTAGAAACGTGCCCTCCCCCCTCTACTTCCACATTTAGATAGCTGACATGCACCTAAAGATCAGATCCTACATTGGCTGTTGGTTTTGGAGGGAAAAATTGGACCTCCGAGAGTCAACTTAACGCAATTAAGTGAGGATGATGAGTCTTTCTCTCTCTGTGCTGCTTGAATCTGTAAGCAAGGCAAAATCAAAACTTGAAGGCAAGAAGAAAAGAAAAGAGCGGGAGATGAGCGCGCACAGACCGGTCCCAGCGGTTTAATTATTTTAATTATCTCTCCTCTTTCAGCTTTCCTAAAAAAAGAGGCCATTAAAGGATGCCCGTTTGGGTTAATCTGATTAAAAAAACAAGATGGAGGGAGAGATGAAAGGCTGCAGATGTCAGTGCTAATCAGGGGAGTTAAAACTGCTATTTGTGAACTGGGACGGTTGTTAAAGCGGGTAGAAAGTGCGTGCAGTGTGAGTGTTTTTTTTAAAATACGTTTTTCCTCACTTCAAAACACCTCCTTCCTGCAGCCTCTGTTGATAAACTCCCTCTCTTGCATCTCCTCAAACTAACGCCATGTTTGATTCTCCGCCGCGCTCTGTAACTGTGCTGGCAGCAGGTCAGGCAAACACAGCGCTACTGGAAAGAAATAGTAAAAGTTTAAGTTTAGTCCCCAGTGATATGGTTTCATTTTCATAAAGGAAGACGCCATTTGAGAAAGTGATGAAAGCAACATTAGCAATTAGCAACACCAGAGTGAATATTCCTTATATTTTGCAGAAAGTCGACCCATAAGACATGTTATTACTGATTTACCAGTCTCTATATTTTTATTCTGAGGCAAAAGAATCATGAATTGCTTCTCATCAAGTCATTTTTGCCAATAACTTAGTCCTGAAAGTGTTATTTTCTTAAAACAAGTGAAGAAAGTCTGTCAATGCAGATTAACTTCATCTCATGCATTTTCTAAAACCATATTTCAATTTTTCTTGACTCTCATGGAGCAAACTGTCTTATTCTTTCTTATTTCTATATGCATGAAGGTAGAAGGGAAAGAACAGAGTTGAGATAGGTGTAATCCAGCAAGTACAAAACATTTGTGCACTCAAATCAGTCAGAATTCTTTCTGTTCAACACAGATGTGTTGGCAGATGTTTTCTGTTGTTTGTTTTGTGTGTGCAGTCTTGTTTCAGTCTTGTTTTCTTGTTACATTTGGTCATTTTTGTAAAATTCTTGAATAGCGTTGCTTTCTAATACAAAGATGTTTAAATATTCTCACTGCACTGGCAGAGGTTTTCCACTTGTTTTAAGAAAATTAAATTTTTTTATAGAAAATTTTAAATATTGCTGTCTAAAAATCTATTTCAGATCGAAATGACTTTTGAGCTGGAGATGACTTTTGCACTGTAATTATTTAATGTAGTTATAAGAGGCCATATGCATCTACTTTGCATCACTCAGCAGGCCAAATGCAACACTGTCAACTTTGATAATGCAGGGAGTTGTTAAAGTTCTCCTGACTGCAGAGCTTGACATTTGTTCAGGCAAGAATGAGCACAAAACCAGCACAGGTGTTGAGCCACAGCATGGTGAGAGAGGAGGGGAAAGGAGAGAGAGAGAGAGAGAGAGAGAAAAAACAAAGATCTACTTTCAAACTAAATCAAGCAGAAGGAATGTCCTGAGTGTGTACAGAGATGGACGGGGGCCCATGCAATATTAAAGCGCCATGTCTGGCAATGCCAACCGTGCCACTCCTCTCCGCGGCTCCCGCCCTCCTGGCTTCCCGGCCATCGGCTCTTCCCTCAAGGTGACACTTCAAAGCGGGCACGCAGACGTGGCAGGCCTGGCTGTCGGCATGGAGCCAGCCTTCCACCCCCACCCCTTCCTCCTCTTTCTCTCCCGCCCACCACCCATTCTACCCGGCTACCCCCACCACCACCACCACCTCAAAGACACAGCTCCTACCCCTGCTGGGCCAGGTCAGCGCCAAGATCCACACCGCTCGCCGCCTCGGGAGCCGCTGTCAAAAAACTCTTCCCCACAAGCTTAATTAATAACGGGCCATTCCTAATGCAAACCCTCTGAATCTGCAGCCTGTTTCCCTCCGATCCTATTGGTGAGTTCTGAGGCCTCGACAGAAGGCAGACAAGGAGAGGAGGGCTGGTTGGGGATGCATCCAAATCATTTGAATTTCGATGATTGGGATTCACATGCATTATTCTCTGCGCTTTATAACCTATTTTCTGTGTTGTACAGTGCGCCTGCCTGCCAGTCTGTCTGGGTGTTTTTTTAAAGACGTCTCTCTTCTGCAGATGATTGGAGACACTCGAACCAAAGAATATAGGGCCGCTCTCCTCGGCCTGCCTGACAGGTGGGGTAGGAAAAACCTAAATGTACACACATACACACACCCAGTCTGCATCAGCTGGGTCCAGGGCCTGTAATCACCTCTCAAACCTGGAGGGAGAATTTTACCTAGCACGCTGTGATCGATATTTGCCGATCTGTCTACCCGTATCAACCTCAAATAAAAGCAGAGAGCAGGAGACAAGGCAGCACAGGCAGGTCGTGGGGAGGTCTGCAGCACCCCCGTTTGATGTCTGTGAAAGCGCTCATCAGTGTGTAGAACTGGCTTCATCTTGGCACGGCGGGTCACGCCGCCTCACCCTGAGCAGCGCACGGCTGATTGTCTCGCTGTCGGGGCGAGCAGGGTTGTTGTTTTCCGAGGTGAGAGGACGGATCTTTTCCAGCAAGCTGGGCTTCCGTTTTTTTAATAGGGCCCCAGCTCCGGCACCTTGCAGGCCTCACTCAGGCCGACTTGCTGATGATTAGGAGGGGAACTCGTCCAAATTTACTCTTCCTCCTCCTCCTGCCAGTCCTGAGCTCATGTTGTTACTGTATTTTTATTAACCGCATGTACTCCTCTGCCTCATCCGTTGCATTCTTGATGGACTGAGCAGGAAAAAAAAGTGCAGGCTAAACAACCCTGTGTGCCTCGAGAAGCCGTGGTTAAATGGTACACGGCTCAGAAACATAAGGTCTGCAAGTACGAGCTCAGCCACGGGAGCATTGCGGCATTTAGGGCAAGGAGCTGGTTACGTTAGCTGACACACTGATATAATTAGGTCGTAATAAATAAGAAAGGCAACGGGGAGTGAGGGCGTGTCTCAACAGTGGCCATTAGAGAAACCACATAGGTTGCTTTTTAAGAAAAAAAAAAAGTCACCTGTCTACCTGGAAATACGCACACTTTTTCTTTTTCCTGCTCGGTCTTGCACACATTTACTCAGTGTCCTACTTGCAGAGTCCTTATGAGTGTTGTTCTAAACCCCAGAAGCCCTGGCCCTTTAAGTGAGCTAACTGGGGTGGTTGTAGGCTCAAACCAACCTTAATTAGTACACTTACTGCACAGCGAGGGCAGGTACAAAGGCGAGCCTCTGCACTGCAGTTTCCCTCAGATTAAGCCTCTTTTAGACGAGGCTGTAACCTCCCACAATGACGCTGTAATTAACTTCATTAGCTTTCGATTCTAATTTAGTTTTGGCAAAGTGGGTGAGGCTTAGTTTTGGCCTCCGTTGAGATAAGAGATGCAGAAATCGGTTAATCTCGTCTGTCTGTGTTTTATCTCCACCAATGTTGCTGTATTTCACGCGTGCTACCTGCTGTTCATCTTGGCGACATGCATGTGCATGAGCGGGTTGTAATGAGTCAGGCATCGGGTTTTAATAAGCAGAGCTTTACCCACAGATCCTTCTGTGATTTGCATCCATGTCGGACACGAGGCGTAAAGCGGGGTGATTGATTCATGGCTCGTCCCATATTGGAGCGAAAGAGAGGGAGGAGAGAGAGAGAGAGAAAGGGAGAGAGAGGAAGGCCATAGATTTATTATCAAGCTCAGCGACAAAGAGAGGAAGAGAGTGTGCATATGTTAATCCGCTGGCTGAACGATGATCAAAGACTGGAACAAGCTGAGCCCCGCTGATCGCCTCGGGGCAAACGATGCTCTCCAAGCAGCTGGGAAAGTGTGCAGACGAGGAGTAAACAGATAGTTAGAAAAATCAATAGCTGAGGTTCGGGCCACGGCTTGGTGTGAAGGTCAAAGGAGGCTGGTGTCCACGGCGCATGGAGGGAAGTCTGGAAACCAGAGGCGCTTTTAGGCCAATTTAAGAGAAGTGATGTGTTTACAGCTGAGTTGTGTCCAGGCATGAAGGAAGTTCAAGCCGGGGTTACGGCTGCTCTGGTCAGCTCGGTGATATGAAAACAACACTATTTAAAAAAAAAAAAAAAAAAAAAGAAAAAGAAAAAACATCAGTTCTGGTTCAGACTCAAACATCTAAGGACTGAATTCATGGGCAGTGGCATGGGTGTGTGTTTGGAATGAAGACCTCGCATCAGCTCATTTGGGTTTCAAAGGGAAAAAGATCTTCTTTTTAGTGTCAAAACACCCTGCGTGGGGCTCGTTTGTTCGTCATCTGTTATCCCACGTTCTTCTTAAGGCTGACCCAAAGTATTCCCACAAGCTCTCTACTTCAGGTACCCACACTGGCTGGCTGCTTTGGGAATTTGTGCCATCCACATGACCCCATCCTCAAGGCACATTTTTCAGTTTGAATTTTGCATTTCTATCGTCAAAAGCTTCCGATTCTCCTATATGTCACCATGTAAATATTGCAGAAAGGCAAATACTTCCTCTTATCCACCTCACAGCTTCATAATCTACAAATCTGTTTAAAAATAAAAATATTATCTGTCATTGCTCCATTAATTATGAATTCATATCTTTGTTTTCCTATAGCTGAATAGTTAAGATGACTTAGCTTCTTACCCCCAAGCTTTGCAGTCTCTTGACTTCCTCCACTTCTGAAGCGGATTGTTTTTGTGATTAGTCACTTTGTTTAATCTGGTAATGATGGCATCCCCTCAGGCTAAATGCCTGATTTGTGCTTACCAGTTTATTTATTCATTTGTACTTTTGACGTGTTAATCTGCATAAATGGCGCAGAGCTCCACCAGGACCCCCAAACATCTCTCTGCACCTGTCAATTACATCAAATCTGAGACACCAGGAAGCAGCCACCCTGATCGCTGCACCTTGATTGGCTTAGAAGTCTGCCTGTCAATCAGCCCTGATCTACCCAGTCCTGTCAGGGAGATATTGATATTCAGCCCTTCATCTCCACCTTACGCCTGCAGCATTAATTCAGCAGAAATACTGTTAATTATGATTGATGAGAGAAATGTGTAGTGTGGCACAGAAACAGTACCACACAATGCAGTCCTCTTTCTTTACTCTGTGGCTCTTGTTCTACTCTTTTTTTTTTTTGGCTTGTGACTACTCATCACTGGTTGCATATATTTATTGTTGAGGTGGGGAACTTCTGTTTTAAGGGAACTGAATTTGTGAGGAAAGCTGAAAATCAAGGACAAACCAGGAAATACTAAAGAAACACAAACCTCAGCTAAGTCTGCACAATACAAATGTGTCATTTATAATCTGAAACACATAGCTAGAGACAAGCTGATGATGTTTGGAATTATTAGGACTTTGTATACACTGTAAGTAATTCAGACACATGGCCCCTGATTCATGGCCAATGGATCAGAGATGCAAATTTTGCAGAATCACTCGGAGTAGATGTGTGCATGTTCTATGTAAATTATGATGCAGTTGACCAATGTATTTAAGAGTAAGGGCAGTTTCATGTCAAATAAGCTACAACGAGAACATTGGCATATCATTAGACCCAATTAAAAACTTTTGGGGGTTTGAGGAGTTATTTCATTGACAAATTTAATAACAACTGGATAATTTTTATTTAAACTGGCAGAGAGGTAGAAAGTAGTCCATTAATTGTAGAATTGGTGGTTCGATTCCTTAATTTTTCCTGTCCACATGTCCTGTGTCGTTGCGCATGGCATTGAACCCCAAGTAGTTCCTGATCGTCCGGCAAAGTCTTTGTCACAATCCATCAGTGTGAGGCTGTGAATGGTTGTGTGTGAATGAGAGGCACATTGTGAAACACTAGACACTCCATTTAACAAATTTGTGTGGCCTCTACAGGAAGATTTAGACTGAACCAAGGATTGAACCTTTTGCTCCATCTAGTTCTTCTTTGGCCCAAACTTTCCACTAAATTTCATGAAAATCTGTTGAGTACTTTTCAAGATACTAACAAACAAGCAGACATACGGGACCCAAAGCAGAACCTCTTGTGTGTTGATACTGATCACGACGTACGAATGGTTTGCAGAATAAAAAGACAACATTCACAAGTTTTGACCCAGGAATTGTTAAATTGGAGAATTGCCAGCCGAGCTGACAACAGACCAGACGTCAAAAGAAACTGGCTGACCTCTCGTGCTGCAGCCTGGCCATTAGCAAATCCTCCGGTGACTTGTCGGACAGTTGGAGACCTATAATTTACTGCAGCATGGTTCAGTTAGCCCTACAGCAGGCCTCTGGTTATTTGATGCAAATGTTCCCAAATGAAACGAATGGGAAATATCAACAAGCTCTGAGTAATTGCGGCTGATAAAAAATGCATGGGGGTTGTGGTGCCGGACTCGCTTCCCGCAGACGCAGGGAAGTTATCTCTCATTACCCGGACCGTGATAAAGTGCGCCGACTTCGCCGTCAAGCTAAAGTAATGCATTCAGGTCTGTCTAATAAAGGCTGCTGCCTACCAAGCACTTGGTTGTGAAATCCATTTGCAGCAGTTTGTTATGGAGGAGAAATATTGTTACTGGCTGCAGCGATTAATTTTCTCTCTGTGTGCTTTGACGCTTGTCTCCGGAGTTAAAAATCCCTGCACATGAAGCCTAGATGTTTTATTCAATGTAAAAGTTAATTTATATACAAGTATGGATGTGTACTATGTGAAGATTTCTCACTAACAACCCTCACAGTACATTTAAAAAGTACAGTCTGTCACAGTTCTTCATCGGTGTACTGGGGATTATCAGCTAGTTTTCAACAGCATCTTGTCTTTATTGCTGTGCCATAATTCAAGAGCTCAGGCCTTCTATCTGTCACCTGAATGTCAGGAGTCAGGACAAGCTCTGATTTAATCTGCCATGCAAAACAGCTGTTTGGCTCCAAGAAATCTGAATAATAAAGAGGAAGACACCACAGCTGTCGCTGCGAGCACAGCGGGGGATCCGAACTCCACAAACCAAAAACATGAGACTAGATTATGAGGAATGGATGAGGATGGTTTCATGGCAAAGATGAGCAGCTTTGCTGTGCTGCTGGGAAAACTTTTAGTCAGCGGAGATTTGGAAATTATTCGAAAAGGAAAAGTAGATGTGGTTGTTGCCTCGAGTTTAAAAATCCAGAAAAGGTCAGCTGAAAGACGGAGCCAATATTTTTGCATGTTTTAGCCCATTTGCTACTTTACATTAACTTACTGCTGACTGTTTTCAAAGTTACATATTCTTGATGTTTTGAATGTTTTTCTGACCTTGTAAGCAGTTATTGGTCTCCTTTCAGTTCAGTTTGGTTAAAAAAAAAATCAATGTGCAGACTTTAAATTTGCCTGAGATAGAACACATAATCCATCCCAGTGAGCATCATGGCATCTTATTTTTTGTTAATTTAACTTAATCTCAGCAAGGTAGCACAACTAAAAATGGAGCTGCTTTTATTTTTTGACAGATCCAAGTCTTCAAAAGCAAAGTAGAATTCAAGACAAAACTCTTTCAGATCTCCAAATCGACCAAAAGACTATTAGAATTACATCGTGGTTGAGCATTTTGTGTTCAGAGCTGTGTCAGTAGCCTCGGGATGGTAATTAACTTCTGAATTTTGACTGTTTTTTGCTTTTAGTCTTAGGTCAAGACTTAAGTCCTCGTTATTTTAACTTATGTCTCAAGTCTAAAGCCTAAGTGTACCGAGTGACAGCATAAACTAGTGTGAAAACAATGTATTATCCCAGGATGATAACTTTTAAAAATAGACGAAAGTAAATCTCAAGTGTTCTTAATAATGTTATCCAAGTTGAGTTTCACACTGTACTGAAATGAATGGAATCCAATAGCTTCTTAAGGAAAAAATTACACGTTATAAAGGTATTTTTAATAAAGGAGTAAAACATGCAAAACTACATTCTTAACATTCGTTGTTCTGCTCAAGCTTTCCAAATCATTCTAAAAATGCTGTCAAAATGATCCCCTTCTGATGACAGATAACATTTCTGTGAACTTTGAGATCTGCATGTTGCCCATGCAGATGAAAGGATCATCAGCAATTCGGCAAAAAGAAAAAAAAAAAACTTCACTTCTCAACTAGGGTTAATGCTTGTGGCAGTGCACTGACGTCAACAGCTGTTCTCAAACAAGCCCTTTGATGACTCATTGACAGCAGAAGCTCCCGATTGCCACTTTCACTAACTGGGGAAATGTCAGCGTCTGCGCTCAACGGAGGCTGATCACAGTCCCTCTACAGCTCCCGTCTGCCAGAACGAGGCAATGATGAAATAGCTCTGGTGTTAATGGATGTGAGAGCAATCTTGACCCTCTGCAAAGAGCAGACTCTCTGTCTCCATTAAAAACGGCCTTTGCTTTGGTCTGGATCAGAGCCTTGGCTCTCTCTGTGCCACAGGGAGTAGCCAGACAAAGGTAATTGTACGCCTCCTCTGCCCCTCCACCTCCACGTCAGGACTCAGGGGAGCGCCTGTGGAGGACACGGATTTTGAAATGGAAAGAAAACACACGCAGACAAGTAATGATTAGGTTATTAGCGCTGAGGTGACTAATTACCTAATTGTACTGTCAAAAGGGGGAGCAGGAGGGGGAGCTAGGCTGCAAGGTGAGGAGAGAAGAGGGGAGCAGAGGAGGAGTCTTTGGAGACAGTCAGGTTCATCTCCTCTCTCCACGTTCCCCAGGCTGGGCTGCAGGGGTGGGTCCCTCACTACGTTTCTTTCCCCGTGGCATCCCCCCAGCCTGCTGTTCGGGTCCTGGTGACATCTGCTCGTAGCACGGTGTGTCCTCCCTCCCTCCCTCAGAGGCCGGAGTCCCCCCCCCCCCACGCACCCCCTAACCTGCCTCCCCATGCAGATGTTGTGGTCCCTGGGTCCTGCCTGCGTGGAGAGCGTCAGGCCTGTTTGATGTGTGATGAAACAGAATCGAGCGAGCCACTCGGGGGCTCAGGGAGCAAAAGGGGTAGAGAAGGGGGTGAGGAAGGGTACCAGGAAAGATAGGAGTCAGGGAGGACAAGGTGGGGAAGAGTACAGGGAGGAAGGGATGTTGGGATACGTCTCATTACAATATCAATCAGAGGCCGGGCCGGGTTTGGGATGTCCCTGCACTGGAGGTCAGAAACCTCCAGAGAAGAGAAGACAAGGGGAGGGGGAGAGAGGAAACAAGGAGATAAGAGGAGAAATAAGGGGAAAGAAAATGAGTGAAAAAGGAAGGGAGGAGAGGTGAGAAAGAAAGATGAGAGAAAGGAAATAAGAGTCGAAACAAGGAAAGGAAATGAGATTTGAGGTAAAAAAAAAAAAAAAGTAAGAGAAAGGGGAAACAAATTTGAGGAGAGAAACGTGTATAAGAGAAGAGGAAACAAGATGGTGTAGTAGAAATTAGGAGAAGAAAAGAGTGGAAAGATGAAACAAGGAAAAAGGAAATGAGATGAAAGGAGAGAAAACAAAAGGGGAAGTAAAAACAGTCAATGAGAAGAGACAGGGTAAGAGGAAAGGACAGCAGCAAAGAGGAAGCAAGGGGGAGAAGAAAGAAGAGAAAAGGGGAATAGATTAAAGGAGAGTAAATGAGATGAGGGCATAGGAAATGAGAGGAAAGGAAACAAGATGAAAGTAGAGGAAACATCAAGGGAGCATGTGAAAGGATGTGAGGAGACAGGGTGAGAGAAAAAGGGTCAGAGAAGGGAGCATGAATAGAAGTGGAGACAAAATGAGATGAAAAAGAAAAGGGGAGAGGAAAAGAAATGAGAGATATCTTGACAAGTTAAGCAAATGAGAGGCAAAGCAAGAGGACAGTAATGAGGAAAAAGTGTCAAGAAAGAAAGAAATGAGAAAACATAGGGTGAGTGGAAATAAAATGAAATGAACAAGGAAGAGGAAAGTAAACTGTAGAGCAGACAAAATGAGATAAGAAAACATGAAATGAGAAAAAGATGAAGAGGAAAAATTAGAAGATATAGTACAGGAATAGAGGAGACAAAAGGACATAAGAGGAAGCAAGAGGAAATAAACCAAGATTAAAGGGGAGGCCACAAACGGGAAGGAAAGTGGCTGAGAAGAAGAGAAACCAGGACAGAGGAAGCAAGAGGAGAAAAACCAAGGAGAGGAGGAAGAACTAGATATAGGAGACAAAATGAGATGAGAGAAAAGGAAATGCGAAAAGAGAAAGCAAGTAAGAGAGGAGGAAATTAGGATCATAAAGGAAATGAGACAAAAGGAAAGAAAAAGTGGGATGAGATGAATGTAAAAGTAAGAAAGCTTGATTAGAAGGAAACAAAAGGAGGGAAAACAGTAGAGGAGGAAAGTATATATGAGAAAATGAAATGAGAGAAAGCAAGAAGAGGAAACACGGTAGGAGTGAAAAGTGGATGACAGAAGACAGTGTGAGAGGGGAACAGAAGAAAACAAGGAAGAGGAAATTCCATCAAAGGAAAAGGAAGGAAACATCAAGAGAGGTGAAAAGACAAAAGGAGATGAAAGGAGAGGAAACAAGGGTAGGAAAGGATGAGGAATCAAATCAAGAAAAAATAAATTTAGAGGAAGAACAAGGGGAAACATGAGACATGATATCAATTAAAACGAAATGAGAGAAGGGTAAAAAAAAAGGGGGGGGAGGAGGAGGGTTTATGCGAGAAGATGGTGCAAGTATAGACCGGAGAAACTGAGAGGAAATGACATGAGAGGAAAGCGCAAACAAGGAGAAAAGATATACAGTAAGTAGATGAGCCAAAGCAAAAGGAAAGGAAGTGAGATGAAACGAGACAAAACAAAAGAGCGGGAAAGGAAAGTAAATCAGAGAAATTGTGATAAGAGGAGAGGATGTGCACGAGTAGAGGAGCTGGTCGCAGCTTTCTCTCATGTCTCCTTCCTCTCTTTCTTCCTCCAACATGGCTGCCTTGCCTCGTCTCTTTGCTCAGCGTTCCTCTATATTCCCTCATTTACTCCTGCATCTCTCTGCCTGATCTTGCTCCCTGTGCAGTATGTTAATTATTGTTGTGAAAGAACAGAAAGTTAATGACGACGAAGAGAAGGATGATGATGATGATGATGATGATGGGATTATGATTACCGCTTAGTGCGGGCAGTGCCGTGCCACGTAGAAAAAAAGTTTAATGGGAGGAAGTGGGTGAAGAAGTGTGAACAGGGACCAGGTGAAGCGATGGATAGGTTAGCAGTTAAAGATCAAAGTGAAAAACAAAGGCGGATTTCAAACGGGCCCAGAGAGCTTGGCAACAGACCCGTGGCTCCTCTGATAATACTTAGATCTATAAATGTTTCTTTTTTTATTTATTTATTTTCTTATTTATTTTTAAAATTATTCATCGCCATAATAATTTGGGCCTAACAAGCACTTGAGGGAGACGGCTTCCTTTTGCATCTCTCTCCCCCATTTCTTTAGTTCCCCGCTCCGTGGTGCTGGGAGCTCTGGGATTTGGGGGCACTATTAGAGAGAATTTCTTTTATTTGCTGCTAATGAATGATATGCATGATACTATTTTCTTTTTTCTTGTGTACTTTGTGGGGGTAACTGCGAGGATTGGGGCAGGAGCTGGAGAATTGGACTCTTTTTCAAGGCTTTGTTCATTTAACCCTCTTCTCGCCTTCCGAGCAAGTGCATGAAGTTGTTATCATCACTTTGCCAGATTTCCAATTCAAATATGCAATCATACTTCACTTGACACCAGTGATATGGCATAGTTTGACTTTGTTTTTCTATTTTCACACTGTATGTTTTTGAAATATGGGTTAACTGGTCTGTAGATACAGGAGGGGCACAGCAGGTCTGTAAACATCGCTGCCACCGAGAGAAATAACTGCACATTTATTTGTTCTTGATTCTTAAAAGGAGCCCAACTGTTTTTTTTAATGCCCAGTATAGTATAAACAAAACAATTTACTCATCCTAATGCTGGGCAGACCCTGGATGATCTTTTATGTTGAGTTTACTCACACTACACATTTTAATTGGCTTCTCTGCACTGCCAAAACATACCATTTTTAATGTCACACCGTACAGATGAATTGAATTAATCACAACATAGATAGCTCACACTGAACATAAACACTGAACCCCCTGATCGGTTTTTGTCCATTGGCCATTCCAAGAAAGATTTATTCAGACAAGATGGCTGCATCCTCAAAAATGTGGACAAAAATAGAAAGAAGAAAAATATGGACCAGCAGCTGTGAAGATGCAGAAAATATGGTCTGTTTTGCAGCGCAGTTCAGTTTTGTTTCTGTCGCAGCACAGCCAACACTACAGCTGCAACATGTGAAATACTACTCCAATAATATTAAAACACGTTTACAGCAGTTTATAACAGATCTTTTGACAGAGGCATCGAGGGAAAGCAAATCACAGAACTGCTTAAAGCTGCAAGACAGCTGATCTGACCTGCCAGACATGGACCAATTGTAAAAATTAGTCATTACCCAAATATTTTTTGGGCATTTCACAGAATGATATAGGCTACATAAACATAGTTGTGTTGAAGAGGACTGTTAAATACACACACCCGATACTTCCTTAGAAACTTAAAGATCACAAACCTTTTACACAATGTCACATTTATGAGTGAATTGTTTCAACACAAATGCAAAAGCAAAAACGTGTACAAAAGTGCATTAGATTCACCAAAGAAAATGTTAAAATGAGACAAGTCACCTCACAGTTTAACACTCGATGAAGGTCTGCCTGACTTGACAGCATGCAGAAATTCACACCTTATTTTCTCTGTGTGCTAAATTTTGAATTCAAATTATAAACATGCTGCAATTTAGTAGTTTAGTGCTGCAGTTTTCTCGTTTCTTGAATTTTTTCGAGCAAAGCATGTTATTTAGAAACAAGACAAACCAGAAAGTTATTGTTGCATCATGGCAGATTTTCTGTGTGTTACAAAAGAATGAGAGTTTTAGGAGCCCATAACAAACCAAATGACTTGTCAAATCTGATGCTTTTGCTGTGTATTCTCCTGATGCTGTATTGTATAAAGTATTTATGTTGCTGTTTGTGCAAAAATGTTGATATTCACTGGGGAAACACTGACCTTCACCTCTCTATGCAGGAAATAATGCAAATACCTTTTAAAGAGTCATCTCGGTAGACTTTTGGAACAACCACACACTAGATGCATACATAGACAAACATGGGCACATAAACTATTTTGCCTGCAGTGATGGCTGCAGTACTATATTCCAAACGTTAAAACAGCAGCACACATCAGTGTGCTCTGTGCCGGTGTAAACATGGCCCGATAATGACCTCCCTCCTGACTGGAGAGAGCTGCACCTCCTCGGCTGTCCCTCCTCTCTTCTCCTTCTTCTTCGGTGTGATGTGTGTGCCGACCCGGGCCGGCGAAAAACTTTGAAGTTGCCTCTCTGCCACCTTCTGCCTAAATCGGCAGCTTCAGATGGGAGTTGATGGAGGCGCTATTGTCTCCCTTTGGAGCGCGCTGCAGGAGAGGTTGTGTGATGAATGTTTGAGCAGCGGTGATAAAGCTGCACTTTTCCCATGCTGTGAGTCATGCCAGAGGCTTCACACGCCTCGCCGGTCAGAAGGGGAGAGTCCAGGCTGGGCCGCCCTGATCTTTACCTCCTACAGTGGGCTATATGGATGGGGCTTTAGGGAGCTTTGGGTCTAAAGGTCGACTGTGTAAGTACAGAGCAACTCCATAACACACCTGAGAGAAAAGACGTGTGTGTGTTGATGCGCAGATTCACATTGATGCCTGCCCTTTCTTCTCGTTTAGACACACAGCACAAAAACAAACTTTGTACTAATATGTGTGAGAGCAGAGGGCTTGTGTTGATGTTTAATTTAACCCTATAAATGACCATTAATTAATAAACCTCACGCTTCAGTCTTCTCAATGTTGCATGAGCGAACGTTTAACTTTTAATCTGGCAGCAGCGATGTCGACACATGCTTCGGTCTGCATTAAAAACTACCACAGAATGACTCAATTAGAGCAGTGCGGTGAAAGCTTTCACTCAGATGCAACTTGGAGATGTTAAATCCCTGTCTTTGTTTGTTTCTGCAAAGCTTGTTGCTCCCCAAACCCTGAACATCTGTGCAGAGGGAGGGGACGTGTGGAGGGTTGATGGCAGGCCACATGGGGAGGGCCTCTTCTCCCTCAGTCTGTCAGCCCACCTGACTGCTGCTGTGGCAGGCCTGCCCAAGGCAAGACCACAGGCTAGGGCCTCCTGTGGGCCTCCAGCAGAGCTCACCAGCCTCCCCAAGCCCATTAGAGCACCCCTCCTTCCACCTCCGCCCGGGAGGCCCCCACCCAGCCCTGCAGCCCTCTGCCCCAAGATGCCATCGCTCTCCGTCCTGCTCGGCTCTACACTGAAATAACTCTATTGTTTTCCACTGTTTGCCATGTTGTGTCTGTAATAGGAGCGGTTTGGGGGCATGTTTTTTTATTTTTATTTATTTTTCTTCCTTTGTTTGCCTTGTCCTCAGGCTGCAAGGTTTCAAATCAGACTCCTGAGAGGCTCAGACTTCCAGTGGTGTGAGAGTATTTTTAGGGAACAAATCCCAGAAAGGCCTTTTTACAGTTACTGCACTAATGTGGTGTGACTGTCAAAGCTTCCACTTGTGTCTGCCGTTCCCCTGAACGGTCCAACATGACTGTCGAAGCACTTAACCTGGATTCACTGTCTTATAGCAAAGACAATAGCGGGAAGTATTTCTGTTGTATATTTCCCTCTCTGGTTCTTAAATCTTTGATTTAATGAGATCGTCTGGGGAGCAGCTGAGATTCTCAGAGGCAAGGTGAGGTGGGGGGGAAGGATGATCAGATATTCTGGATATCCTGTGATTCTCTGTCTATTTGAGTCTTTTTGATCTAAATGAAACTACAGGGTGCAGAACGGACCCTGCATGTGAATCAGACCCGGCGACTTTGCATACGAGCTGCGGAAATACCAGGAGAGCAAGTTCATGTTCAACCTCAGTTGTGGATGCAATTTGTGAACGTGAGCTTCTGAAGCGCACTGTAATGGTTCAATTTATAATTAATCATATCTGATTTGCCAGATTGCCATAAACTTGGGGAATAAAAATTTGGGTGTGTTGGGGTTTCATATTTTTTTTAGGACATTAAGTATTTATGATCCTTGATGGATATATAAACTGTGGTAAATCCATTGCCTTGAATATTGATTATCTCTAATTAAAAATGCAGTTTGATAAGAAGGTTAGCGGCTTTCTCTGGACAGCCTCGCCCCATTTTACAACTTTCATATGATTTTTTAAATTCCTGACCTCCTTGCGGTGTTTCCCTGCTTGCAGTTCAGTATGCCAATTAGCTGTAGAGCTCTTTAACGAGTAAGTCATTAGTTCTAATTAGGATGTGGTTAACTGCGATGCATTAAAAGGCGAAACCCATCATGTTGACGGATGGCGGTGTCGCCGCTAAGCCCGACTGGAAACAGCTGTTGACTTTCCTGAGAGGGTCACGCTATAAACAAATACTCCCCTGAGCACAGAGAGTGGATGGGACACCTACTTGTACAAAGTGATTGAATGCACCAAATTAAAAAATTAGGTGATCACTGTGGACATACTATTAGGTGTTTATGAAAATGTGTAGGCCCACAGAATAATTTATATGAACCTTCTGTTCAACCCTGTCTCCTCCTATGAAGACAAACATAATGTTACCAAGATTACAGTTTGTTTTTTTTCTTAAGTGTTCATACTGAATATATCATGAAAATAATCATGGACATTTCAGCTGTTTTTTCTCACAAAATCTGCTTTCACAACCATAAACACAAAAGAGGTTTCATGGTTGTGAGAGAGGGAAAAGTTGTGCTCTTGGTTAAATATAAAAAAGTCAACAGTTTTACCCAAGGAAAAAGAAAAAGCAAACAGTGATGCTTGCTTTTTTATATTAATCCACCTTGATAAGGAGCTCTGACAATGCACAGCAAAAGGAGCAAATCTGTAAACAGTATGCGTCCTATCTTTTAGACAGTCAGATCTGGAGTCAGAAGTTAAAAATCTTCTTTACTATACTGGAACCGATATTGCCCAGTACCCACCATGATCTTTTCCCTAACCTCAACTTTGCCTTGTACAGCCACCATCCAACCCAACTACATCCAACTGTGTTTCTCTGTGGTACAAGAACTTAGTACTTCCTGGACTAAATAAAACATTCGCATAATCCATGCATCACTTGCATTTCCTCCAAAATGTATTTGACAGTAACATTAGTAGTATATGAATATATTGAGGAGACAGGGATTGCTTACTGTTCTTTACATGTTACTAGTTAAAAACTACCTGGTTACCTAAATGACAATTTAGTGATTAATTGTTGCCTTTGAAAATGATAGTGTTTTTTTCTGATCAGCCTCCTCTAAGGTTCAAGTTCAAGATCATGGTCAGAAAACAAAGTTGACTGTAGCTAGAACTGGAGGTCCCCTCTCCATTGTCAAAGTACATGGTTTACATGTGACATTCTCAGAGGTAACAAAGGTTATATGTGAGATACCTGTAGCTCGTTACCAATGTCTGATTCAAATCAATTTATTCAACTTCATTTTTTCTTGGTTTGGTTGTTATAATCGTTTAAAGAAAAAAAACAGTGCTGCAGTTTTTCGGGTGAGGATATTGTGTTTTCCAATCTCTGAGGTAGAAGGCTGGGTCATCCCATCATTTGACAAAATGGCTACAAGTAGTAATTACTTTTTCTTTTGTGACAAAACCATTCAAATTTGCCTTTATGACAAGTCAAAACTTAGTTTAACAGTAGTGCAAGAAGTAAGGCGTCAAAGTCATCGAGCTGTCTGAGTAATGTCAGTTATACAGCAGCAAAATGCGTCTAACGTTTGCTAACGTTAGCTAACATTAATAACCATAATCTAATATATACTACATGGCTGTATCCACAAAACCAAGTGTATTGAATTGAACAAGAGTATGTTTTATTGGTTATTAACTCAACTTTAAGTTTAGTTTTTTAAGTGTAAGAGAAGAAAGTGTGCTTTTTTTATTTTATTTTATACCATAGTTTTAACTTTTAAAATTCTAAACCTACTCTAAACCTTTGTTTATTGATTTCCTCTCAGTTTCCATGGTTGACTATTTCTCAAAATGTTGCACACATTGTCTGTGTATATTATTCTATTTTGTTATATTGATCAATCTGTTTATTGAACAGGTTTAACTGTCCAATAAAAAAAAAGTTTTGGTAACATGAAGCTATCTTAGACACTTTTTTACATACAGAGGATCTGAATCTCATTACCAGAAGTCAGAATATTTGGCAGACAGCTGTTTTGCTAATGTGTGCGTGGGTATGAGTGTGGAGGAGGAGGAGGAGGAGGATGATGTCAGGGTGGCGGGGTGTAGCTGAGGATGTGCAGGTGCACAGCGAACGTGACAGAAAGGTACACAGGCAGAAAATAGACAGAAAGTGGAATGAAACACGGGGAGAAAAGATAGAGGAAGAAGGAAATCATTGAGCGAGAGTCGTAAGTGGGAGTTGCGGGGCTTGGCATAAATCGTCGTAGATTACGAAGCCTGTGGAGATCTTTCGACTTGTGTTCCTCCTCTTTCTGCCTTCTGTTTGACATGAGAGTGAATGAGGTAATCCACGGTGCTCAGGGGTACACAGGCTCTGCTCCCATCTGGGCTTTGAACCTTTTGCTCACCTCACACTCGGTCTCTGGTGTGTCGTGGTACAGTGGAGCATGTCAGACAAAGAAATTAAAGATGGCAGTTTACAGGGAAACACTCTGCTCTTTTGCTAACGCGGCTCTAAGAAGAACCTGACAAATTGATTTAAAAGGATGAAATACGTTCCCCAACCCACAAACGTTTTCCCCTCACCTTTTAAAACATATTTACCTCCCCGTCTGTTCCCGCTTTGTCACTTTGGGAACGTGTGCGTACTTTGTGTCTGTTTGCATGGTTGCATTTATGTACTCATTCATTTTTCATGCTCGTAATAGTACTTCTATGCAGCTATTGCTATCAGTCAGGTTTTTTTGTTTGCTTGTGAGATTATATACGTGAGTGCATGCAAAATGTGTGTGTTTTGAAAATGCTCTGCTTGCAAGTGTGTTTTTCAAAAGCAGGACTGCGACTGTTCCTTTGTTGCTCACAGCTGTCCCACATTAGGGATCAGCCGCTATTCCCCAGGCAGTAAAGGGTTTTCAGAGGCCCTGCTAATTGGCTGTAATCTCCTTTTTAAACTTGAAAGCCAGCAAGCCTCCAGCCTCGCAGTTTACAAGCAATTAATGCAAGGAACACCAATATCGCTGGTCACAACTGGTGTATATCTGTTCCCTCTTCCTGCGGTTTCCTCTTATCTGATCTCACGCCTGTCTCAGAGGCGGATTGACTCCTCCTGCATCGTGGGCCCCGGTGTAAACAGCTACTCAGTAGTGGGGCCTTCTGGGGAAGAGGCGCGGCGGGGGGATTTGGTCTGAATCTTGAAGTGTCCATGGGGATGATGGCAGGATTTGGGGATCGGAGGGGTTTCCTTCTTAGGCGCTGATGAAATAATAATGCACAGAGTTGGCGAGGCTGAAATTTGCACATGAAAATCCTCTCCCTTCGCACTCCTTGCGTCTAATGTGCCGCCGATGACAATCCCTGCCTCTCACAGTTTATATGCAAATGAGTTCTCTCAGCTTCCTCCTCCTCAGAGAGTCGGCCAGCCGAGCGAGATAGACAGAGAGATATAAAGTGAAAGAGACAGAGTGGGGCTTTTTTGTTGTGTTTTGTTTGTGTTTGTCTTGTTTATTTTTAAAAGGATTTTTAAAAGATGATAATATATTTTAATTTTTCCCTTTGTTTTTTTCCTGAAAGGCAATATGCAGATTCTCTGAAGAGTTTGAAATGGCAGACTTTTCTTCTGTGTTTAATTGGAACATAATGCCGGCAGTCTAAATAAAGTGTTTGTGTGAAGAGAGAAATTGTTGTGTAATGATTGTATAATTTTTTTTTTGTTTTTTCCCCCCAACAAACAAGACTCATCATCCCCTCAGGAGTCTTGTCTGCCCCTGCCTGCCTGATTATTCTCTTTCTATATAAATACTGTTTCCTCTCCATGACCTCTTCTCTGTCTGGTTCCCTAGGCCTCGGCCTCCTGTTCAGCCATCCTGTTGGGTTGTGTTAACACCACATCACCAGGCCCTCCAAGTTATGAATTGGGGTAAATGAAAACAGATTCAGATTTGGTCCATGCTCTAAAAAAGACAAACTGTTCAGAAAATAAAAGCATATGTATCTAAACCAGGAAGTTGAAGATAATGATTAGTAGCCCTTGCACAGGCAGCCCAAATCTCATGAGCTCAGCTTTTGTTTTCAGTGTGAAAAACATCCACTGAGGAAGCCAGACCAATCAACAGACTCAGGGAGTGGTTTAGATGATGATTTCTCTCCCAAACCTAATGAACAACTACTTAAACTAGGGGCTGTAAATATAAAACAAAAGATGATTCAGCAATAGTGTGGCCCATTTTTCACCACAAATGTATTCAGAACCTCATTACAGCGGACACATTTGCCCAAATTGTCCTCTTTTTGCACTCAAACTTTGGTATGTTCTACTTTCTACTTGTTATGATGTCTGCCCAGGGCCTAACAAGTCACATTTTAAGGTTGGCTAATTGATACTTGATGATTAGCTAAACAGCAAGTGGTTGTCAAAACAAGAAATGGCTGGAGGTTTCACTGTCTTTTTTTCTGCTGATTTCCTGTACCCCCATTCAAAGCGAACAGGGCCCAGTCAGATAGAGGATGGGTGAGATGGATGGGAGAAAGGCGAGTGGGGAGGGAGTACAGAGGGGGAGAGGAGAGGGGCTTCATGTCAGCCTGCTCTCCAAAGTCACGGCCAGTTAGTTAAAGCAAACGCAGGCGGACCCTGGAGAGAACGCAGGGCGGCGGAGAGTGCCAATCACAGCCGAGCCCTGGGCATTCCCCGGTACAGCTCGCCTTGAGCAACTTTTTATTAATTTAATAAACATCCCACAGAGACGGAGCAGTGTGGACTTATGTACCCTTGCAGACAACAGCACCGCTCAGGCCTAATGAGATGTGCTACTCACACACACACACACACATACACACACACATATTCACACATACATGAAATGTGCACACACTCTTTCTGAAAACACACGAGCATGCAGCCCACAGGCTCGGTTGCTCAATAAACATGGAGGAGAGCGTTAAAGAGTCGGTTCACCTAAATTAAAAAATTATACATTTTCCACTCACCTATTGTGGTCTCTGAGATAGTTTTGACATATCTGTTTCTGAGATTTCTACCTCCACGCCAGTACAATGGAGGTGAGTGGAATTTCATTTGTGGTGCTCACAGCATTAATGCATAAAAATAATATTTAAAACACTTCTCTTTCCGAGAAACACACTATCTCTCTGGTAGAAAGTTGTTCCAAAGAAAAAGTGCTTCACCACGAGCTCTGTGGATTATCCAGAGGAAGCGGGACATAGTCTCTGGAGTAGGGCTGGGTACTGAGTGTAATGTGTCAGAAACAACATGCAAGTTTCAAGTATCCAAAGTTGGCATTGACAGATTCTTAAGCTTGTTTACTTATTATTTCATCAGATACTTCCTGATCTAAATCAGAAAACATTTTTGTTTAACTGATGCATTGAGCAGGTTGGCATATACACACAGAAAAAGCATTGTTTTGTGTCTGTACTGAACAGTGTGGGTTCCTTGCTGTCAAACAACTGTGCATAGTTGTTGTAGACTTGTGATATGCTGTCTTTACAGCGCGCTGGTTTATTTAGACTAATTTTACCTGGCAGATAGACTTGCACAGCCAGACCTATCTCCACATTTTGTCTTACCTCTATGACAGCACTGGAGATAGTAGTAAAGTAACTAGTGGTCTGCACTGCTCTGCTGATGAGACGTTGTGGTGGCGTTCAAAGATTATGAGCGATACTACTAGGCACTAGTAAATACAATGTAATGTAATATATATTGCAAGACAATAATTGGATAAACTATATTTTATAATTTAATGACTATTCAAAAATTCAAAAATCATGACCCATCCCTAACAACCAGCCCTCAGCAACAGATGTTCCTGTTGAATAGATTTCACTATGATTGTACCTGTGTGACAAGTAAACCTAACTTGAACTTAACCTAAATTTTTCAATGCACCACATCAAAATTTCAATCATATTGAGGTCGAGGCAGATATCTTCATACCGAAGCTTAAAGAAGCTTAGAAATCTGATCGTGCTTTCGACACCAGCCACACTTTTCAACACTCGATTCTATTAAGGTTAAATACCCATCCTGACTCTTACTAGACAGTGCCCTGTTCACTCTGTTCACTGAGGTAATCCACATTTGGAACTACTTTCTACCAAACAAACAGTTCCTTTGAAAATTGCTGCTGTTCTATAGATTACTTAGTGCCACTGTTTTTTGATGCAGGCATAATGTTTGAGGTGGAGGTCTCAAAACTTGGGCAAATCAAACCAAAACTATCTGTATGGTTAGATACGCCTTTAGGTAAATGAGAAAATATATTGTTTTTGTAATGTGGGTAAACTGACCCTTTAAACTGGCACGCCATCTTTGAAACAAACCACTTCTCTTCGGCCCCCAAATCACTCCTCAGACTCAAGTTCATTACGATTCTGCGGGCGGCGCGGCGATGCACCAGGGGTCCGACTGAGAGCACAAAACATTATGAAAATAATAATGATCTCACTTTCACGCTTGTTTCTTCCTGCCCCGGCTGCTTATGGCGGGCGTCAGTGTCGATGGGAGTCATTAGAAGGGTCGGGCTCTCCTCTCAACTGATGAGGAGCGGCTGCAGCAGGAGGGACCAGGGGAGCAGGAGGAGGACAGACTCCGGCACGCTAACAACCACAACCATCATCATCATCGCCACGCATACCTGCTGCTCCGGGGAGACGCTCCCTCCTGTCAAACAGCAGAAGGACCCCGGTTCGCCTGCAATGCGTAGTCGTGTGTGTGTGTATGTGTAAATGTATGTGACTGCATCTGCTTGTGTATGTGTGTGTACATGTGTATGCAAGTGTGTGTGCATCCTGCTGTCTACATAATTCCCTCCCTCCTCAGCTCACTCTTTGGCTTTGACTGTTCACTCCTCTTTCTCTTCCTTCACCTCACCCCTCTGTCTACCCCCTCCTCCATTTCTCACTGTATCACTCCATATATTCATGAATTTCCTGTTTATCATGAAAACTTATGCATGAAAATAGAGGGTGGGAAGGGGGAAAAAAAACAACAACAACAAAAAAAACAAAAAAACAAACAGGGTGAATGTTGATGGGGGTTTTGTCTCGTCCGGGTGCAGCGCTGCACAGACAGCCCGGTCCTCAGGGGACGTATGCAAGAAGACCCTGATTCCATCTCCCTTTTCTTTTCTTTTCATTTCCTTTCTTTTCTCTCTTTCCTTCCATCCACCCATCTACTGCCTTCCTTCATTCCTTCCTAACATTCGCGCCCCCCCCCCCCCCCCCCCTGGCTTTAGCCTCCTCTCCCCACCTACCCCGCTGTCTTTCTCTTCTCGTCTCTCCTTCACAGTGTCAAAGCCAGTTACAGGCAGAGGAGCTCTCCTTCTTAAATAATTCACAAGTTGATTAATAGACTCACAAGGGTATAATTAGGCAGGGGAGAGATGGTGGCTAGTGTAACCAGTACAGTGCTTAGGGGAATTAGAGAGCAGGGTTATTGAGGAAATGGAGAGTACCAGTACAAAAAAAATAAAATAATAATAATGAAAAAAAAAGACGTGGCGGTTGCAGTGGTGGACTTGTGGAGGAGATGAAGAGGCAGGGGGAGGATGAGGAGGGTGAGAAGGGGGGGGGGGGGGGGGGGCACCTTTTTCTGAGGCTATGTGTTGGATATGAGGCAGCCTCTCCAGGAGCAGGGAGCCCAGGGTTTGTTTGATGTGGAAATTGGACAGTTTGAATCCGTCTCCTTTAATTTTTCACAACTTACAGGGCCCCCCCTGGGTGCCTCACATTCCTCTTATAGGATATAAATTAGTTTTTTTTTGTCCTCTCACTCCCTCAGTTTTTAAAGCCCTTTTTTCGCTTTTTCTTTTACACATTACCCAGGTACCCCTGTTATATATTTTTTTTCCCAGCGCCTTCTTCCTCTTTCTCGCTGAACGGAGTTGCAGTTTCACCCCCGATGTTTGTCAAACAGTCAGTCATCAGCATAAAACTTCACTTATGTTGCCTCTAAGGCATCTTTTGTATTCTGAAAGGGATGCGCTTTCTGCTGCCAGACTGGTCTTCAAAACAAACAAACAGAACAATGGAACAACAGATCTCTCTTCTCAGTTCAGACATCATATTTCTGTTGTGGTGATCTCTGTCTGCCTCGCTATTGCTGTTAAAATAAAATGAAAAGAACCAACGGAAATACACCCAGACAGGTACAACACTATGCCTTTCCAGCTTGTGTGTTTTTTTTCCTGCTCCTTTCCCAGGAAGTTCTCTGCGAGTTAAAGCAGTCATATTGGGTACACACTGCTGTGTCTTTGGTTTGTTCCTCTGTATTTATTTCATTGTCGATATCTCAGATTGCTTCCCGCGGTCCCACTCAGCTGTGTTTTTTCACACTCAGGATTCGCCCGATATCCAAACAGACTGATGTGTCCATCCTGGCGCGCAGGGCTGCCTCTGATGTGCGCCGTGTCTGACTGCATGTCGAGGTGTCAACTCTAATTCAAACTCCTCTGTTCTTCTCTCATCTGTCTGCTCCAGATGTTGCACTGGGTGTCAAAATGGATCTCTGCTCCCCCCCCCAAAAAAAGGCTGAAAGCAACACATTTCTCTGTTTGTAGAAACTGATAGATACACTTTGAAATTCAATTCAGGCATGTAGGAGGAGATGAGCCCAATTCAGCAAGTGTAATCCTTGATGCCACCGCTGATTTCATTCCTTGCTTGTTACCTGCACTGAATCATCTGACGTGCCTGCCATGAGAAAAAATAAATGCACTGCTTATTGGTTAATTCACTTTTTTGCCTGTCTGTATTTGACAATTGTGCATTAATTATCCTTTCTGTAGCCTGTAATTGGCCCTTCTTTCTTGTCCCCAGCAGACGACTAATGACTTCTTGATATTTTTCTTGGCTGTGCAGATACCCTGCCACCAGGAGGCGCTGAGAGGAGCGGGACCCCTGTGTGTTGATTTATTTATCTGTGTCTGGATTAAAGCCTGTATACCTGATAAAGGGGATGTCAGAGGAGTTTTGACAGCCACAGAGGCGGCAGAGTGTGTGCGATTTGGTCGCTGCGCCGACAGAAACAAGGAGTGTCGATGGCATCTTTGAAGTCTTGACAGACGAGAGCCTCTGAGCATCCCCTTAATCTTGCCTTCCCCTCAGAAAGGCGTGCGAGCAGGCAGGTTCTGAGCTCGCTCGGCTCCCTGTTTGCCTTATTCTCTTAATGACACAAACCATTCAGCGACCACGCATGATAGCATTTCATCTGGCATAATGTGTGGTGGCTGCTTACTTCAAACGCTTCAGCGCCTCTCCGCGTTAAGCCGGCTGGAGACGGCAAGACATGAACACACAAGGCTTTTCCTATTGGCTTGATGGGATGCCTGTGTGTAGTGTATGCTGTTTGATTGTGGTGATTGTTTTTGTGAGCCCACCTAAAGCAAATACAAAGAATCTGCCGTGTATGATTGTCTGGAAATCAGATCAGTGGAGAAAGATATGTTTCACACCTGAATGTCTGCCTCGAGTGATTCACGGCGCTCATGACAATGACCCTTGAACTGTTCCCATTACTGTTTCTTCACACAGCACATATGATATTGCTTCCTCACATAAAGACATGTCACTACAAAGACAATGTCAGGGAAGTGCAGCAATAGGTTGCCTTGCATTACTTTGCACTCCATCTTGAGCTTATTTCCCATCAACGCTGATTTGATGTTTTTCCATTATTGCCATCTTCCTCTCTATCTCATCCAGGACAATGACAGAGCGGAAATACAGGCAGAGTGGAATACGGGGAGCGTTCGACGTTGAGGACCCGAGCTGCTGGGCAGAAGAGGGCGCTGGGGTTAATTACTCTATTACTGGGTGGCTCAGCCAGGAGCTGTTTAAACAGGCCCCAGCCAGCAGGGGATTAGGCCTCATTACTCCAGCTAAAGTTACGCCCACGACCCTTCCCCACTGCCTCTTACTGCGGGTTTGTCAGGCATTCTGGGGAATATTTATATGGAGGGCGGAGGGAAGGATATAGGAAGGAGAAAAGAGATTAAGACCAAGCTGAGGCAGAAGGACAGGTGAGGGGAAGAAGAGTAAACTGGCGAAAACGACGGAGCTTAACTCCAGCGGATCGCCTGCATCATCACCTGAGCTCAGCCAGGGCTACAATTATCCCCCAAAATGCCAGAGCGTAGCAAGATTAGCATCTGAGGCTTAGGTTACCCTCCCCTCCCACCGAACCGAACCCCCGGCCATCTTTGGCCACCGCCTCTCCACCGTCCTTCTCCAGGTGTCTGATGGCACTCGGTGATAATGACGGTGCTCTCGTTTGCAGGGAAGACGGGGCCGCTTGAAATTAGGTCGATGTTTGTGCTCCATGAGCGGAGCGATGGGTCAGTTTACCAGGTCTATAGGGCATGAAATACTTTGGTTTACAGTGACAGTCATATCACTCAGTGATGAAAGATGTCTTTATGAAGAAGATGATGAAGTGGTGTAACTCTGTTTCTAATGTCTGTTCACTCAGGAATATTGTGTTTCTGGGTAAAAATCGGATTGGAAAGAATCAATAATTTAAAACTCTGGGTGAAAATAACATTAGCAATGCAAACACTTTTAAATTTAACTACTTCTTGTTTTGTTTTGTTTTTTGTTTTTTTTACTTACAAAGACAGACTGGTGCATAATGAGAAGCTCATTTATGATTTTTTTTAACCCATTTTTCTTTTCCCTTTCACCTATTATTTGTAAATTGTCTGAGTTTTGCTTCTCACAAGCAGACCTAATTCTCTGTAAACTACTACCTCTGGACTACCTCTTTAGAAAACAACACTAAGAGTTTACAAAGCCACGTGGCTCTACTGTATGAGCTAAATGCTGTCAGCATGCTAACAAGCTTGCAATGACAATGCTAGCATGCTAATCAGGTGTAATTGTTTACCAGAACATTCAACATGCTAATCTGCTAGTTAGCACTAAACCAAAAGTACACGTGAGGCTGATGGGAATATTTGATGGGAATGAGTTTCACAGGTTTGGTCATATACTGGACACTGAACTGTACTAAACGGACAAATTGAATTTTTGATCTATTGATTGATCAAAGATCAATCAGTCAGTCAACCCTAAGTGACATATACAATTCATCCTGAGGAGGCATGAATGTGTGTGCCAAATTTCATGGAAATTCAACCCATAATTGTTGAGATATTTTACTAAAAGCCAGAAATGTCACCCTGCTGGAAATAAAACATTAAAGGCACAGTGAAACGAGAAGTACGTAAGTAACACCTTTTGATACAATAACGTGACGTAAATGTGAGTGAAACAAAAAATGTGGACAGATTTAGTTACAAGAGAGATTTAAACTAAGGCCTTAACATGTGACTGGATCGCTAGAGGTAGGTGTGGCTTATTGATTACAGTACAGTATGAGGCCACAGAGGACTTTTTCACAGAAACTGTTTCACAGGAAAAGATGAAATCTGATATAAAAATTCTCAAAATGACTTTTTTTTAAACATATTTAGCATGTAACGAAATAAACCAACATAAACAACACAAGGACACAGGAATATAACCTGGAAAATGTATTTTTCTTTTCACTGTCTTTGAGGAAAAAGAGCAGACGTGCTATTTCATAAAACAAATGTAATATATTTTCATTAGCTTTTTTGAACATTTGGAAAGTTGGCTTACTTGCTTTCTTGCCAAGAGTTAGATGAAGTAACAATTTGTTTTTACACTTTGTTTGTATGGATTAAAAACAGGAAATATATCATGCTAGCTTGTGAAGTGATCATCAGTGTGTTTTTATTTTTTTGTTGGACAGAGAGTAACTAGCTGTTTCATCCTGTTTCCACTGTGTGTGCTAAGCTAAGCGAAGCATCTTTCGGCTCCAGCTTCATATTTATATGAATACAAACATAAGAGTTGTATAAATCTTCTAATCTAGCTCTTGGCAAGAAAGAAAATAAATGACTTACCTTTAATGAGTTATGCTATCATTTAGGCCGGCATCTTCTAACTTAGATTTATCACAAACTGAGATGAGCTGAACAATTTCCTTGGAGACAGCCTGATATTTGATACCTCATCTACTTGTAGGTGTATGGAGGTGTCACTGAAACCAATCTGTACCTTTTAAAAAAGCTGGTTATTTTATGAGCCTCATAAGTTATATAAGTAAAGTCCACTTGCCATTTACTATATTTAATATTAGAATCTTTATGAACAAGAGTTAAAAGAAAACCAATTTCAACATACAAGAATTGTTGATGAACTAGAAGATAATGATTGTTTCTTACTGGTAAATCATTATTAAAAAGTCAGATTGTTCTTGGACTGAACTAAAGTTTAAATGGTTGTTAGGCTGAGCTCAATATTCTTTTTGCCGTGAAACACGGTAAGCGTCCGGTTGTTGTTTCACTCACAGTGACCTAACCTGCATCTTCCTTTGGATATCGATATGCCTGAGAAGATAAAGACTTCAGGGATGTATTTCAACAAAGTTGCCAATGGATCAGATGGCTAAAAGAGTGGGTGTCTTCCAATTAGAAGAGTCAACTGTGTACTGGGAGAACTAATCCAAAGGCTTTTCAAAACAGATTTGTGAGAGCTTGAGTTGTGGCTTGCTGAACTGTACACTCAAAGTTTTGTGTCAGTGCCTCTTTGTCTTTAGTTCAATCACCTGGAACACATAAGAAGAAAAAACAGAAACCCTACAGACATGTACTTTTGGATCGCACACTCACACAGCAGTCACGCAAATCTCTCCAGAGGGGCTGCCAAATACAGTCGATAAAAATCCTATTTCATATGAGTCAAAATGCTTTCTTGATTTATGGGACATGCTCGCTCGCCAAACTATGTGATTTAAGTTCAAATCCAGAACAGAGCTTCTATTATATAATTGAGGACAAAAAAATCAATAGAAGCAGCTGGATGTGGCCACGGCAGGCACGGCTCGCATCCATATTGAGAGTGTACCCTCTTCGATCTGTGTCTGGGCCGGGCTCAGCTTCACTAGCCTAATCACACACGGAGCAGGTCGATTGGAGGACTTAGCCAGTGGCGCTCTCCAATGGCATATGTTAACATGATTCTCCCTCTTGCTTGCTGTTCAAAAAAAAAAAACTGCACCTGAGATCTGCGGCCATTGAGAGCTTTAAAAAAAAGAAAAAAAACACGGATTGTTTTAAACATAGCCTGAGGTTAGAGCGAGATTCTCCGCTCCGGTAACCTGAGCGTGCTGAAGGCGGGCGGGCTGAGGACAAGAGGGGCAAACAGGATATTTATCCTATTGATTTTCTAAAGTTGAAACAAGAAGATTTAGGGGGGCTTGACTCTTAAAATTCCCAAGGAGCCGCTCACTTCTCAGCCGTGTGGCCGTGAACACATACACACACACACACACACTCCGAGAAAGCATCTTGCTAGTGAGAAGTGTGAGTGAGGTTTAGGGGCCTTGAGCTGCAAAGCTGTGCTGTGCTGTGGAATGATGTGCCCCAATGTGTGTCAGAGGAATCATTATAGCTAGTGCTAGTGCTGAAGCCCGCCTATGGTGTATGAATGTGCGTGTGTGTGTGTGTGTGTGTGTGTGTGCGTGCGTGCGTGCGTGTGTGAATGTGTGAGTCATGTAGCAAAGTGGAGGTGTGAGCAGACAACAGATGGGAAGGGCCTCAGTATTGCAGAGATGTGGCTTTTGTCTCTCCTGCTGAAGGGAGAAAACCTGCAAATCAACAACAAACGCGCTGTGAAGGAAAATGTGTGGGAATGTGACTCAGCACACAGAAAGTCTCCAGGAAATTTACAAATTCGGATGGCAGGTTCACAGTGCAGGGACTGTGAAACTTTGCCTGTTGCTATATTCAGAATCTTACACTTAGTCATAAATTGTACTTTAGAATAATGATCTCGTTTTTTGGTGTAACAGCCTGTTCAAAGGTGTCGCGAATCAGTTCGCTTCATCTTAAAGAGGCGCAGATTTTGTTTCAGGCGTTCCATCTCCATTTCAGTTTCTCCATAAACAATGTTTGGTGTGACAGTGGAACACTTAAAGAGTACGAAAGATTAACAACTGTTGGGAGATATGTAGTTCTTTATCTGGGTGATTAAATAAATGTTTTAGTAACATTACCTAGAAAACGTTCATGCGTCTATGTTGAGTAACATTAAAGTAAATAATTAAAAGACAGGGCGGCACGGTGGTGCAGTGGTTAGCACCATCGCCTTACAGCAAGAAGGTTCCTGGTTCAAACTGGAACCTTTCTGTGTGTGAGTTTGCATGTGTTGTACCGGGTACTACAGAGACGTGCACTTAATAGGTTGTTTTGTGGCTTTACACCCGACTTGTCCAGGGTGTACCCCGTCGCTCACCCAGTGTCAGCTGGGATAGGCTCCAGCCCCCCACAACCCTGATAAGCATTTACAGAAAATGGATGTATGGAATTAAAAGAGCATTTTTAAATGGTTAAGTGGTGTCACTTTGCAAATGATCTAACACCACAGGCAACATCTGTGCTTTAAAGTGTCGGTCTGCTGTAATCATGCTCATAATGTGCAGAAAAACAATGTGTGAGACTTCATAGTTATAGGATGAATGTAAAGCACCAATATGAGGAGCATGTACTGAAATTATAGGTCCTTATTTTTACCTAAATTTCTCTATTACTCTACTCCAAGCCACTAAAAATGAGTGCATTGACATTAAATGTGGCCACAACATGGTCCTTTCATTGCAGAAGAGATTTGATGTTGCAAGATGAAGTGTGTTATAATTCACACAGCCAAACTATAATTAAGTCTAACTGAGAGTTGAGCCTGAAAACAACCCAAGAACTGAAGTTACAGAGGTGACATAAACTCACCGCTCTCCTATTTCCCAAATCTCAGTACCCATTTTTACCTTTAACTGCTGTTGTGGATATGAAATATAATGTATAATATAATTCACAACATATTTAGATGCATCCAGAGGTAAACCGCTCACTTGTTCAGACACTGTGTCGTTCTCCGCGCTAAAAAAGTTTACTGGCTTCTTGTTCTGCGACAGTTTCCATTCAAACCTCTCCATAACCTCCTCCCACCCACCCTTTCACTGACCTTCATCACGACCACACTGTCCTGCCAACAGAAGCCTCCTGTCTCCCCCCTCCAGGACCAACATCGGACCACTGCCACCCCCTCCTCACCTTTTTAAAAAACATTCTGACTGATTTTATATGCAGCTCCTCTGTAGCCCGCCTGTCCCAGTAAGCACAGACTAGACTTTGATTTTCAGGTCAAAAAAACAACTAGATGTTGAGGTTAAAAATTGGCTCACTATGAATGATAAGTACACAGGGTTTAAAAGTCTCGTTTTAAATGAACAAACCCTAACCCTTGACAAAATACACTGAATCTGTTAGACATCTAGAGACCCCAAAGACCGGCTAAAAAAGAAAAACTCATTTACACAGAGAGTACAGTTTGTCTGTGTGACTACAACTTTTGAATGTTTTAAATCCCACATTGCGTACATGCATGATCACTCACTAGCTTTTTTTCTGTAGTTTCTCGACATGTTACCACCACCGATCGTCAATCGGATCTCATGATAATGCCCTAAACTTACAGACGCAGACCCAATTATAAAAACATTCATATCACTGCTAGTGGTCAAAAATTCTTAGGGTATCTTTGAGTAGTTTACACATTGTGTGATTTTGGGCTGTTTTAGATGAAAGTGGACATTTGTGAGAGAAACATGGTGAACTCTGTCGTCCATCAAGAATTGTGTGTTCCTAGACAGCACACTGTATGACACACACAGACAGTCTGCACCAAAGTTCTGACAGTGGCAGAAAGGTTGTGCCAGATTTTTTTAAACCTAATTCCAGATATGTGAAATGATTCTCCCATTTCAAACAATAGACTGGATTCAAAGAATAATGCTGACTTCACAATTCTGAAGAATAGACGTTATTTATGAGACAGCATTTTTTTTTTTTTTTTTTTTTTTTTTTTGATGAGACAGGACTTGTGGGGTAAAGTTTTGTATAAAGCATGGTAATAACGTTTGCATTTGTTAGTACTCTACAGCTTCTTGTGTGGCTTATCACGTACCGCCAGCCATGTGGCCGGCTGATGCAGACCGCCTTTTATTTCGAGCCGCTATAGCGCTGTGATATTAATTCCACCCGGGTTTCACATTTAGCTTTAGAAAAATCACTTTTTCAATCACACAGTTGTTTATAATATGAAGAGGTGTGTAGGCCATCACACACGCATGTATCCACGGCAGCTCCCCTGCACATGCCCACGTGTGCAATCCAGCTAATCAGCACTAGCACTAGACATTAGCACGTCTCTGCTTGCAAATGTTTTCTTTTGTATTTCCACCTCAGTGCTACAATTCACCAGGCACCAGACAGTCCTGAAAATTGACATTATACAGTCTTGAGACAGATTTTCTTTGACCATCTGACACAACTTGTCATGCAATGATAGGGACATTAAGACTTACCCCAAAAATTGCTCTGCCTAGATGTCCTTTGACCTGCAAATGACTAAAACCAAGTTTACTGTTCTGTAATATTGTTTCATTTTGTGTTAAGTTAATAATGCAGTATAGCGGTATCATGTATTTCAGCATAAATGCATCACTTGAAGATAATTACAGTCCATCAGACAGGTCACAGGCCTGCAGTCTTGGCTACAGTCTGCGCTCTCCAGCTGCTTCTGTTGGACCTCCCGGGTCAATCTGCAGCCATGACTCGTCGCCCCGCGGTCACGACTCGTGACTCCTCAGTCATGCTCGCAGATGATTGCTGATCTCATAGGTGGAGAGGAGGTGCCACGGTAATTGTTCTTTGGAGTGCCCCAATTATGCCAATAAACGGCCCCTCAGTGATGGGGCTAATGGCGAGAGACCTCGTTTGCATAGCATTATCTTAATTGAGCCCGAGGCCTGGCATGAAAACAAGCCTGAGATTATGTTACTGATGGATGGTGGCGATGGTCCGGCGGCAACCATTTACCCGACAGCTATATTAATTAACAGCTATCCAGTTACATGGGCTTTAACAGGGATGAATAAGTTAACATGGTGACTGTGACGGCGGTGGTGACAGGGCTCCTGTGCGTATGTGTGGGCTTCTAATGGAGGAGACACACTAATATGGGATGTGTGTGTGTAGAGGGATGCTAAAGAAGGCCTGGCATCGGATCTTATTACCCATTTCCTAAAGGAGGAAACCGAGCCAGCGTTAGTACCAGCCTTTAAATAAATCACCACACAAAGCCTGTACTAATACTTTTAATCGTGAATTAATTACACACTCATTGCAGGGAGAGAACCCATAAATGTTCCAATATGCTCGGGCCTGAAATCTTTAGCGCACAATATTTCAGGAAAATTACAGCTCCAGAACGTGTTGACTTACGTAATGTGAAGCAGGGGCTTTGTTGTGGATCACCCTCAGACCAGAACTTGGACTCACACGCGCAGAGTGTCTTTGGATCAGGACGAGTTTTAAATGAAGCGGGCCGGCCAGGTAGCTCTTTTGTTATGTAAAGATCTGCCATGTGATCCGGCAGGATAAAAGAGGAGAGAAAAAGAAACCGTTCAGATAAGCTTCCCCTCATCAGATAATTAAGGATGCCTTTGCTCCAGTTTCCCCTTCTTAGCATAAGTGTCTGATCAACTTTCAAAAAGCTCATCAGTCAGAGTTGCTCCACTCCAGGGGTTTAAGCAGGTTCCTCCAGGATCTGTCTGCCTGACATGAGCTCTGCACCAGGGGGTCTAGGCCAACGGCTCGCCCCGGAGGACCCAAATAAATTTGCAGAAAATCAATTATTCCTCTAGATACAGCCAACGGCCAACAGCCAGTTCCAGGATCAATAACAGGTATTGTTTTGAAGCATATCTGAAACCTGAAATTTATTTTATAACTTTTGTAGCTAATTAATATTTCCATCATTAATGTATCTATTGATTATTTTATTAAATCATGGCCATCATTGGTGACACCTACATGCTTTGTCCAAATAACCCAAAGGAATTCAGTTTACATCAATTATTTTCATGAATTATTTAATCAATGGAACTAATGTAAAGTATTCAACCCAAAGATATTTACTTTACTATGATAGACAAGATAAAACATAACAAATCCTCACATGAGAAACTGAAACCAGCAAGTTTTTTTTTAACTTTTATGCTGTTGATCGAGTAATCGATTAATCAACTAATCATTTCAGTGGTAACTGCTACAATGATGTTTTCTATTTTTACTGGATTAAAAGACTCATTTCTTCTAACTCTTTCTTTAAAAAAAAAACTATGAATCTGGATTTATTCTGAGTCAGCTAATCGATTAATCAACTACTCAGTTCGTTCAGCTACCCCATGTGTAAATAAGTTTTCCGGCTGCTGCTGTGCACCAGCATTTCAGGGGATTTTTGTCCCATGTTGCTTCTTTAGATGTCACTGCTTTGCCATGGCATGGTGCAAATGAGCCATGCAAATGAGAAAACAGAATTATGAAATCGTTTCTTAACAATATGCAGACGAGGTCAGGGAGCCACACTTGGCTACAGGCTACAATAAGCGAAATTAATTACTGTTTGTGCTGCCATCTAATTGCAGCTCCTCAATGAACGGCTTTGACGCTTTTCTTTTTTTTTCCCTGTTACATTTTCCCACCTCGACACCCCTTTGCTCCTTGTCAAAACTCTTCCTCCACCTGTCACAGTGTCTGAGTTTTTGTGCACGGCCGCCCCCCCTCCCTCCCCACCACCCGTCCCTCTCCCCTCCTCTTCCTCCTCTTCCGTCGCCCCCTCCCTGCCTCCCCTGCTGCCAGTTTTTAACTACACTCCACTCTGGCCTCTGCTCTACTTGTTACAGCCCCAACACGAGTGCAAACAATCAAAGTCTTTGGGAACGCTAAAATATGCATGGCTATCCGTGACAGACAGATAAAGCAGGGCAATTAGCCACGTAATCCTAGAGCATCGTACGAAATAGTCCGCCTCAGCTGTCCTCCCTCCCCTCCTTCCCTTTACTCTCTTGGTCTCCATTAGTTAAATGTACTCTGTGTGTCGGCTCCCCATCAAATCAAGTAACACTTCCCCTAATTGGCTTATAAATAATACAGCAGGGCCTACATTATAATTTCATCAGTGGTAAACATTGCGGGGGCAGTTGGTAAAGAACCTATCCCTCATTAATTTCTTAATTTGGGTAGATGGAACGAAGGGGAAGTGAGGGAATGAAAGGTGGAGAAAGATGGAGAGATGTGGAGATCGGATGAACGGAGGGACTCGTATCACCTCAGGCATAGAGAAAGAGAAAGAGGGAGAGATGGTGGAGGGGAAAAAATTACCCCCCAAAAAAAAAAGAAAAACAAGGGGAGGAAGATGCTACTGCTGCTGCTTTTGTTAAGAGATGTCAGATATTCAATCCAGGGGTTTTGTCAGTACTCCTGTGCAATAGGTGATGAGCCCCCCCCCCCATCCTTACACACAAATACACACAAGTAAACACACAATCTCTCTCCCCAGTCTCCTTCGTTGTTCTTTTTTTATACTGCCTTAATGAATATTTCATAACGAGCAGCATAAATATTCATTCTAATGGTTTTGCACATAGTTATTACCGGTATTTCCTTCTTTTTTATAAAAAAAAAACAACCAAAAATACTCATTACCGATTCTGCATAACCAGGCCCTGAAATAATTTCTCTTGCTCTCATGCAGAAGACTGCACAAGATTATCTAGATCAACTGCTCAGGCAGTATTTCGACAATAAGTCACCAGAACTATTATGAAAATCTTCCCCCAAAACATTGGCTGTTTGCTTTATGTCAGCTTTGGGGTTTAATTATTTGCATGTGCGAAAACATATTTATCTATGGGAGAGAGGCATAAAGTTCATTTTTAATTTCAGTCATTGGCTGCAATCGCAAGACAAACCGGAGAAATTCACAAAGATTTCCCTGTGTGATGAAATCCTGTAGAAGGCAATAGGTCTGTAACCAGCCTTCCTCCCCTTGGCAGATAAATGTCACCCAAACCTGCTATTATATTGCATAATGCACTTTTAAAGGAATTTTACATGGCCTGTGATAGACGCTGTGAGATATGAGGTGTGAGAATATGACACCCTGTGATCTCTGAAAGACAGATATTAAAGCAAACTCTCAAATGAAGCCCCCCCTCTCTTTCCTCGCTGCTTTCTCTTCCTGCTGAAATCTGGAATATAAAAGGCACAGAGAGCCCTTCAGCCTTCAAGAGGAGAGTTAAGCGCTTCACATTCTTGGTGAGATTTTTGAAAATGGAGCCACCTGAAGGCAATCTGTCTCCTGCTGGAACCTAACTTGTCACCGTTACAGAGAGCTGTCACTTCACGGTGCCAGCGCTGATGGAGACAGACATCCATCATCCGCCGCATTTTACGAACACACTACGTGATGTCTTGCAGGCCTGCTGAACAGTATGTTTCACTTAAGATGTGCAGAGAAAAAAACACACGTTCAGGCGCAGGCACCAAGGCTTTTTGTTCACTTATCCCTGTCATCTTCACGTAAAAAAAGAAAATATAGTTCTGTATCTATAAAGAAATAACTGTCCATCAATCACATTCAAGCTACATCACACACATCTCATTAAACTGAGAAGTGCTTAACCCTTAGATGCCCCTTTGCACATTTATGTGTTTTTGGCTTTTACTTTCTACCATATTTTATCATTTTTTCATGCATATTGTTGATGAACTATGCCAGGTTGTTCATTTTTGAGTGTTCTCAAAATTTTTAATGTATTTTTTATTTTTAGCATATTGTAAACAACGTGTACGAAAATACTCACGTTGGCGCACCTTTGCACATAAATGTGCTCATTGAAACCCATTCAAAACACTATTTTTGATCCTGCTGAAATTCAAAGTATAAAACATTTATATTCTCATTTCTCCGCTTCATTTGAGGCTTGGGGCTTCAAATGTGTGGTCTGAGGGATTTCCTTGCCGATGACGTCATTTTTACTATATGTGGCAAAGGGAGGAAATACCTGCTTTTTGCGATAGAGGGCACTCGCACTATATCCCCCCCCCTCCTCTCTCCACACAAACTCTGAGGCATTAAGTGTGTGTGGGTGTGTGAGTAGGTGTGTGTGGGACTGTGTGCACGTGAGTGTGTGTGTGTGTGCACGCGCACATGTCCACAGCATACACGTTGCATTACCATAGGACCGAAAGTGTAAAAGCGCAGCGAGCTTTGAGGTGGCATTTTCCATTACTTTTCCATATCCTCTGTTTCATGTGTATTTTTTATGCAAATGTTCAAAGCACCATGACATTTTTTATTATAAAATACGTAAAACACACATCTACCAAGGTGCCCTGCACAACTTTGAAATTAACGAAACACAGGACCTTTCCCAGCACATGAAAGTTAGAGTACCAAAACAGGCCGCCACTTTGTTTACACACCTGCAGCTGCAGGTGCAGCACGGTGCACGTAAGTACAAAAGAGGAGCACAGTTTCTGATTTCGTACCTGGCACGATGGAGAGGTACTACAACACTGAGGAGGCGCTCGCTGCCATTATGGAGTCCGATCCAGAGCCCATGGACCACGACTCCTGCACACCGTGCGCGCTTACTTTGGACTCCTTGGCTGGCGTCTATCAGTCCCGCGGCAAAGCAACCCGCAGCCTGTGGGATGGCCAGTCGGGACGACCAGTCAGGATGGCCAGTCAGGACGGCATATCTTTCAGGCGACCGTGTCTGTCAAAACTTTTGTGTTGATCAGCAGAATCCTGCGTTTTTACGACCAGCTGTCCAGACCGCGGCGCGGGTGAGCGGATAAACTGGCTGCGGTCCGGGTATTCTGGGGTCTGTGGACTGCCCAGCTCTCTCTGATGTTCAATCCAGCTGTGGACATTTGTGTGGACGAGCAACTCATGCCATACCAACGACGCTGTGGATTTCGGCAATACATGCCCACGAAGCTGGCCAGGTATGGTTACCTGTGATATACAAACGTCATACGCATGGAGGGTTTCTGTTCACCGGCCGATCAGCTGGTGCGCCGCCAGAACGAAACCAAGGACGTAGGGTCATGTTGGATATGACGGAGGGGCTGAGAGTGGTGACTGTAAGTGTAATCATATTTTTCTCTCCTTCGGAGCAGCTCCTCTGCCAGTCCGAAGGAGGAAAGCAATGGTGGCTGCTCCGAAGGAAGATCACCGTGGTTGGCACAATGCGCAAAACCGACCAGAGCTTCCCCCTCAGCTTCTGAGGGTACGAGGGAGAGAGGCCCTCTCCTCCATCTCTGCATTCACTCCAACTCACACCCTGGTTTCCTTCATCCCAAAGTGGGACAATAACTCTAATAACTCTAATAACTCTAATAACAGTTTTTTGTGTTTTTTAGTCCATAAAATAGAGGTGCATCATGACAAACACTTGGCAATTTAAGGGTTAAAAATAGAAAAAGTCATTAATATTTGATATGTATGATTAGGACTGATGTTGGTCTAAAAAAATATGAAAAAAAATTTCAAAAAAATAATCATTTATAAGGTTTTTATAGCTTGATAAAACATGCGCACATTTATGTGCAAAGGTGCCACAACGTGAGTATTTTATGAAATATGACACTACAAAAAAAAAATAATAATGCATATAAATAAATATTGCTGCTAATCTTTGACATATACCAAGATGCAATAATCAAACCATTAATAATCCAGTTGGCATGAAGTATATTGAAAATATGTCATTTTTTCTGTTTTTAGACAAAAATATGGAGGTGCATCATGACAAACACTTGGCAATTTAAGGGTTAAAAATAGAAAAAAGTCATTAATATTTGATATGTATGATTAGGACTGATGTTGGTCTAAAAAAATATGAAAAAAAAAATTAAAAAAAATAATAATTTATAAGGTTTTTATAGCTTGAGAAATCATGCGCACATTTATGTGCAAAGGTGCCACAACGTGAGTATTTTATGAAATATGACACTACAAAAAAAATAATAATGCATATAAATAAATATTGCTGCTAATCTTTGACAAATACCAAGATGCAATAATCAAACCATTAATAATCCAGTTGGCATGAAGTATATTGAAAATATGTCATTTTTTCTGTTTTTAGAAAAAAATATGGAGGTGCATCATGACAAACACTTGGCAATTTAAGGGTTAAAAATAGAAAAAAGTCATTAATATTTGATATGTATGATTAGGACTGATGTTGGTCTAAACAAATATGAAAAAAAAATTTCAAAAAAATAATCATTTATAAGGTTTTTATAGCTTGAGAAAACATGCGCACATTTATGTGCAAAGGTGCCACAACGTGAGTATTTTATGAAATATGACACTACAAAAAAAAAAATAATGCATATAAATAAATATTGCTGCTAATCTTTGACAAATACCAAGATGCAATAATCAAACCATTAATAATCCAGTTGGCATGAAGTATATTGAAAATATGTCATTTTTTCTGTTTTTAGAAAAAAATATGGAGGTGCATCATGACAAACACTTGGCAATTTAAGGGTTAAAAATAGAAAAAAGTCATTAATATTTGATATGTATGATTAGGACTGATGTTGGTCTAAACAAATATGAAAAAAAAATTTCAAAAAAATAATCATTTATAAGGTTTTTATAGCTTGATAAAACATGCGCACATTTATGTGCAAAGGTGCCACAACGTGAGTATTTTATGAAATATGACACTACAAAAAAAATAATAATGCATATAAATAAATATTACTGCTAATCTTTGACAAATACCAAGATGCAATAATCAAACCATTAATAATCCAGTTGGCATGAAGTATATTGAAAATATGTCATTTTTTCTGTTTTTAGAAAAAAATATGGAGGTGCATCATGACAAACACTTGGCAATTTAAGGGTTAAAAATAGAAAAAAGTCATTAATATTTGATATGTATGATTAGGACTGATGTTGGTCTAAACAAATATGAAAAAAAAATTTCAAAAAAATAATCATTTATAAGGTTTTTATAGCTTGAGAAAACATGCGCACATTTATGTGCAAAGGTGCCACAACGTGAGTATTTTAAAGGGGCATCTAAGGGTTAAATCTTTTACTTAAGAAAAGGCAGCAATAAGTCCTGATTTAGGATTGTCTCAAGTGAAAGTAAACAAGGATTAGCTGTAAAATGCATTGAAGTATCAGAAGTTCTCATTGCTGTCACAGCTTTAAATTATGGGTGCATGTCAAAGCATCAGTAATGAAAATCCCCAACTCTGGGGACCTGCTGTGGCAGTAAAATGTAAAACAAGGGGTAAATTATCCGATAATTCATGAGGGAGAAAAAAAAGAAGCAAAGATTAGAACAATGTCTGAAAAAATAAACACAATTTGGTGTTGCAGAATTTAATGATCTAACCTGTTATTCATCTCGTGACCACTCAGATTCTTCTTTGGGCCTTTGTGAAGGTCCTCAGGTTTGTTTGGTTCATATTTAGTCATGAGTTATAAGCAGATACAAAATCATTTATGATTGATTGATTGATGGTTAACAATAATAATCATTCGGAGACTCACTCTCTGTGCATTGTATTGTTATTAGTTAGTAATTAGCTTGTGGTAACTTGATTAATCCCATGTTTATTTTGTAACAACCACCATATATTGGAGCAACAGAGGCCTTAGCTATATTTTACTCAGGCCCTCTAGTCAGGGACCTCAAGATGGTTGTCTTAAGGCCCCTGTCGTGTCAGGTTCATTGTGCTTTATTGGTGGATACAGTCTTAACTAAACAGGACCGTGTGGCTGTGGTGTGATCAGATTTAATTGTCAAAAAGAAGCAAACACATGTAACCATGTTTTGATTAAATGTTGCTAAACTGTGATTGGTACAGAAGTACATGACATCACCTGATCGCCACCTACTTCACTACTGTAAGTATTTCAGGGCCTTTAACAAAGGAGTAGTTAATTAAATCACCACACACTAATTGCCTCAAGGTGAGACTGAAACCATCAGACCCCTTGAGGGTCTGGGGGCCCAGAGGCAACATTGGTTGTAGCTTCACTCAATACATATTTTTGGTAGCATCAATTTATACCCGCTAAACATCAGGATGTGCACACGCTGCAGGGGCTGCTCATTGTCCGACGGCCTATTATTCCGAGCTCCCAATAGTGCGAGAAATGTCCCGTTGGACAGAGAGCACATTTGTCCGACAGCCCGTTATCCGGAAAACAAACGCTCGTTCCTCCGAAAATACCAACCCCGGTATGAAGCCAAAGTGTATAATACACACACAGTCCACCGTGTACTTTTCACACTGACACTGACACAGTGCAAATACAGGGAGAGTGTGTATTTTTGGAGTAATGGGCATTTGTTTTCAGGATAACGGCCTGTCGTAGAAATGGGCTTTCGGTCCAATGGGACATTTTTCGGACTGTTCAGGAATGTTTTGGAATAATGGGCCGTAGGAACAATGGCATGGCAACTACAGGGTTTTTCTAGTAACTACTCATAGTTGTTGTTGTTGGGTGAAAAGTAGCACAAACTGATTAAAAGTGACGTGGATCAGTGCCAAATTTGATTAAACAATCATTTACCAAGCTTTAGACAGGTTTTAGACTGTTGGTTAGAAACACAGGACTGATTTGTAAACTTCACTCTGAGCCCTGGGAACTTTTGATTGACATTCACTATCTTTATTTTGCATAATAAAAATTATCATTAGTTCCAGCCCTAGTAAACTGTTAGCTTCCTTCTGAAATGCAGTGAATACAAGTCGAAAGTACCAGTACCTCAAAACAGTACCAAAGCGGAGTACTTGAGTAAATGTACTCCCTCCTCTCAAAGCGTGGGATGCTGCGCTAAACGTCAGAAAAGGTTAAACCAACCGTACACACAAAGCAGCCCCTCCACTTAATTACAGCAGAACCAGAGCAGACAGGGAGCATGTTGAGAATGAGCTTAATTAATGTAGCAGTAAAAAGTGGCCCTCCCTCTCCATGTCCATTCTGCTGTTCAGTATTAGTTCCACTTCACTGCTCCCAAAGCCAGGAACAAATAGTGACTCTAATGATGGACATACAACCTTCCCCCCTTCTATCCTCCTCTCACAACCCCTCGGCTGGTCTCGGGTCACCGCCCTCCCCTCCCTCAGCTCCCCTGGGACGGCAGAGCGGGGGAGTCAACCAGTTAGACAGCCATGTTCACCCCATCAGCTCAGAGAGAGCAGAAGACAACCTTGCATACTGACTTCATTAGCACTGACAAGTTCGGGGGGTGGGGGGGGGATGCGGCTCAGTTTAGAAGACTTTAGAAATGGAGGAGAGGAGCCTCATGGGGGCGAGGAGGGAGTCAGCAGCTGCAGAAATGCAATGATGCAACTCTGGATTGTCGCTGTGCCAAAGTGTTCACCGTGGTGTATTTCTGGGCCCAAACTTTACAGACTTTACAGGGGCATTCTGCTTCCTGTCTGGAGGCTACACAGACACAATTACTATAAAGAAAAAAGTCAGGATTCTGAGGTCATTAGGCTTTGTCAGCAAGCGCTGGGCAAGAAAATAAATGTATCTAATCATCAGTATTATAAATTAAAGCTTGGTCATATCACAGTAAATAAATGGTTTGTCATAGCATGTACTTAAACAGAGAAGCTTCGACAATTAATGACATCTAACCAACCAGTCACCTCATAGTTCATCTATAAAAACAAGTGAGCTTACATGAGAAATGACATATCATGCACTGATGTACGGAAATATTCTGGGGCATCTTGGTGGGCAAAATATCTCAAAATCTATACAAGAATACTTTTTTAAATCAAATTAATTATTACGATTGGTCTTGATATGGATTTTAGGTTGTTCAGGCCTGCAGCTTCACTGTTAATTACTGGTTTACTTTTTTTTGCATAAAATAAAAATAAATATCAAACCTTTGCAGCCCCGAATAAATCTAACCAGTGAGATATATACAGTACTTCTTGACATGCACTTCAATACCTTCAAAGAGGTCATATTATCGCTGATAACTGCACACTGCTCAAATTACAGTTTCAGCTCGAAAAGGTTTTAAAAGTTGACTAACTTAAGAAACACTTGTACATTTAAATTTAAAATGTTTTTAAAAGGATTCAATAGTACACTAAAATCCTGTTATACAAACCCTAAAAACAGAATGAACCATAGTTAGAATATAAGTAACAATATCATGATATAGTAATTTTTGCTTTGTTCGGGTTTTTTAAATCATTAAATTCAATTCAATTAATTGAGAAACTGTTGGATAAATAAAATTACTTGTCAGGAATGTCTGTTTTGCCTCACAGAGTAAAGTATTGGAATGCAATAATCATATTATATTAGATATATTATATTTCAGTATTTCTATAAAGCTGATTATTGATTTGCCCACAGCCTGATACAACTAAAAATACTGAACAAAAGTTACCACAGTGTAGACAGTACGGCCTCTGTGACAAACGTACTGTTGTCTCGTGGTGTGTATTGTCTCAAACTATTCCCGAACTTTTCTCAGAAATGTGTCAGAATGTAAAAAGAATCAACAGGAGACTCATAAGAGCAGCGAGCGCATAAAAACAATGTCGTGATCCCACCAGGTGATGCAGTCACATGTCTGAGGCAGCGAAGCAGCTGCCACGTTTTAGGATTATTCTGAAGCAACAAAATGAATAGATGCTCTTGAGAGGATACAATGGGACGTATCATGTTCAAAATCCAGTCTAAACAAAACAAAAGGAATATCACATGAAATTAAGGTGTGAAAAGGTGCCATGAATGTTTTATGCCATCCAGCCACTGACATAAAGGATATAAATATTGTATGCAAAGAGAAAAATCCCCCTTTTGAAGTCTTGAGAGCAAAGACAGTGGGAGAGAAAGGGAGGGGAAGCAGGTAATTACTAGTGGAGCTGCTCTTTGACGGATTATTATACTAAAGCGGGAGGAGGAGGATCAACCAAACATGGCTAACCTCTAACAGTGCTGGTCTCCACCTATCAGTGACAGGAACATTACAACCTGAGGAGCCACTTCCACTTGACAAACTTTAACACGGAGCACCAAATCCCCAGACTGCAAAACAAAAAGACACCTGAAGCCTAGCACAGGCGTCGCTGATGAAAAGCTCAACACGCGGCTGCTGTCGAAAACTTGTAACTAAACTTAAGCAGTTTTAATGAAGCGCTGAACTCAGATCATTTTCACAAAAGCGCGTGTGTTTTTTGGTACAATGAGGACTTTTCCTTGTTTTGCTTCTCCATCCCTTTGTTTGGAAATGTGTGAAGAAAGCATGTTTCTAAAAGATACCATGGACACCACTTTGGAAAGAGTCACTGAGACCACACATACTCTTCTACAAAAAGACACGGCTGTGTTTTTTTCCAACAAAATTACAAATGTGTCTGTTGCCCCACCTGTTTGGAGAAGTTTTGGAGTTGGAGTTGACATAAACTCTAATTATTCTGGTTTAGTATGGGAAAGGATAAGTCAGCTCAGTCCATCTGGTAATATCTGACCTGAAAGTGACATTGAGGACTTTTGTGCACAACTAAAATAAAAAGTCAAGTAATCACAGAGGCTATGACAAGAGTGCAAGGCTTTATAATCTAATAGGAGAAAAACTTAACTCAAGGTCCACTTACTGACTTTTTATTAAGGAAAAGCGCTGGAAAAAGTGAATTTCAGATGAAATCTTTGCAATTAAATCTATAAATTTACTGAGAGATCAGGCTGAACTAACAGTTATTTTCGAACAGGCTACAGCGAGTAGTTTCAGAAAATGATGGTATTATTTTCACCCTTGAAAACACGGATGCTTTTGTACTAAAACTAAACTTATCTTCTCCAGAATCTCCTCCTGCAAAAATGTGATAAATGATTCACTTTCTAGTAAAATTGGGAGACACCCTTTTCTTTCCCAACTGGACTGAGTCTTGGGCCAGTGAATACCGGGTAAAGAAATGTGAGGTTTTAAAAAAAGAAATAAAATTTAAAAAAAAGTTCCCCTTTCATGAAAGTCCTGAGGTTTGGAGCTGAGCTGCCTCCTCTTTCCTTGCCCCGGGGCAGGCTATCATCTCCAGTGACATTAGAGGGAGGGCAGACCCCACCCCACCTCTGCGGGGCCCAGGGATGGAAGGGATGAGAGAGGCTGGCGGTGGATAGAGGAGGCTGTGCTGCTGGCCCAGTCTCCCAGGTCCAGCTTCCTCTTTGATCACCGGCCCGCCGACCTCCATGTCTCCAAAACAAGGAGCCGGGGCCGAGAACATGCCGCTGAGCCTGTATCCCCTCCCGTCAGCCCTTGTTCCCTCCAAATATGAAAAAAGGGTTAATTGTATTTAACAATATGCTCTCTAACCCACCCACCCCTCCTCATCCCTGCTACCCTCCCCTCCTTGATTAGAATTAGAATCACATCTGGCGCCATGTTCTGTCCCTCATTACTGCTGAATCTCATTACAACCCGCTCCCGTGGGAGGGACCGCGCCGGGTTTTTAAGCACACTTTTCGCTTTCTTCCTGCCTCTTGCTCATCTCATCTTCCTCGTCGCTCCTTCTCTTCTGCGTTTACATTAGCGGAAGTCCTCATCTGAGAGAATGACTGAGCACCACCAACCCTTCTCCAATCCCCCCCCTCTCCACACCCTCCTCCTCCTCCTCCTCCTCCTCCTCCTCCTCCTAGAGCTTGGAAATTGTTTTACAGTGCCAATTAAAGTAGGTATGTTGAGTTTTTTCCAGAGTATGTATTATTCAGAGTGTATTATTTGTTGCACTCAAAAAAAAGAAGAAGAAAAAAAAGCCTTCACTAAAATAGGACTAGCAGAGTAAGTTCCACTTACTTGCAATAAAAACTACACCAAAGGTTTGGAAATATAGTCAACATAAGGAAAATGAGGGAGCTTATTTATGGTGCCCTGAAGTCCTACTGAATAATAGAAACCTCCACATGTGAAACTTTGTTTCTTTGCACCCTTGTGCAAACACTGTGTCTGAGTGGGAATTAATTTTAGTGCAGAGAAAATAAAGAAATCTGTAAAGTTTGAGTCCAGAATGTTTTACCTCAGTAAAATATTCATTTAAAAACGTGGCAAGGGGAAACAGTCTCCCTGCACACTTTGTAGGCTACACTTGTGAGGCAATAAGAGTCAGAACGTATAATCAAAGCCTTTTATTTGCACTTTTAAGATACATATATAAAGTAATAAAAACATACACGAAATAAAAATATTGGAGCAGTGATGTCTGACAAAGTTTGGACCCTGCGTCAGAGCGCGCAGCTCTGATGGTCGCAGGGAAGCCCTGAGGTTCCTCCTATCGTTCAGCTCTAGATCATCGGCGAGTCGCACAGCGTGCACGGCGCCTGCAGTATCTTCTTGATCCACTCCGGATCTGCAGAGGGAAAGAAAACAAGTTGTGTTTGTACTGGAGGTTTCTACATATGAATGTGATTATGAAGACTTTTTAAAGCCACTTTCAGACTTGCGCTTCATTATGTAAATGTGATTTGAATAAATATAACTTTCAAAGACAGCAGTCTTACTAGATTGGACCTAGTAATGTTTGACGTGAAGGCTACAGCAGTGCAAGGTTAAACACACACACAGAGATTAAATATACGTCTCGTTACACCTCTAATAAATTCCTCGCTTACTTTTTGTAAAAGAGATCTTGATCTTCAAATTTTTAACTCATTTCATACGCACAAAGACAATAAATCGGTTTAATAAAACACTGAATGAGCCTCTTCTCATGTCAGATCACTCTATACACTATTTGCGTTGCAGGGTAAGGAGAAAAAAATTAAATCAGAGTCCGAAGGCAACATCAACGTTCATTAATTAAGCTTTCAACTGCAAAACAAGTTTGAAAAGTGATGCAGCCTGCGAGAGAGCGCTCTTCTTCCTTCACACTGATCATTACTCTAAAACTCCACCAATGTTTTTAAAGCCCAAAAGCTTTTTACTGATAGATGAAGTCGGCAACGTTCCGCGTCTGAAGCCAACAGTAATTGCCACACGTGGTTCAAAAACTAAATCAAGAAGAAGGCCAAAAATGTGTAAGATGTTTGTTGGGAGACAGGAGCCGGGATGATGTTGACTTTGACAGATGCCAAGAACAAACTGCACAGAGCTGTCAGTCTTTAGCTCAGATAGGCTGGAATGACCAGGCGTGCCGTGCCTCGGGCGCTCAAGCGAGACCCATAAAGACCTGGGATGCATGTAGCAGTCAGATGAAGCCGATTCCTCAAACACCGGGAAGAGCGCGGTGTTCCTCTCTCTCTCTCTCCCCCAACTAACCGCTGCAGGAACCACACCGCTGCAGCTACACCTGTTTGTTTGTTTGTTTGTTTGTGTGGCATGCATGCGGGGGGCAGAGGGTTCAGGATAAGTCAGTTTGATGACAATTGCTTTAAAAGTTTATGGAATTAAACATGTCAGAAAGCATGTAAAAGGTATAATTTTATATATTTTATATCAATATGTGTCGCTATATTGACCTTTTCTGTCCCACCAGATACTTTCTCTGTCTGCGGTCTTTGTCGTGCACATGCTGACATGTAAAAAAACGTTAAGAAACCCAGCCGCACGTATATACGTGGCAAAGAAACCGACTTTCTTCAGGAGAAATCAAGCTGGGATAATTGGGTTTCTCTAAACCCCTACTACGATTACAGAAACTGAACGTCTTGTTTACATGACGTTTAAGAAATCAGGTTACAGCAGCAGGTCAACGATGACCCGGTTACCTAAGTGCATGAAAACTGCACACTGAGCATCGATGAATCAAACCGAATAAAATCATACAAATGATTCAACTGTCAAAAAAAGGAGGTAGCCCTGGATCAAAAATCATACACGGTAATTCCTTTTAAACAAAGAAAGCAGCTCATTTCTACAGCCATTCATGTTTTTTGAGTCTGAAGTTTTTCCAGCGGCAGAGCGGGATGAAGGCCGACGTTGAAGGTGACAGGAGGAGATGGCTGATGGAGAGTGAGACTGTGAAATGGAGGTGGAGAGAGATGGAAAGTGGCGCTTACCCTCAGGCTCTGGCAGTCTGGCAATGGTATCCAGCAGGAGGCAACGTCTGAACGTCAGCGTCTGGCAGGCCTGGTGTGACAACACACACCTGGAGGAGACCGAGAAAAAGGCATTAGAGAGCGAGGCTGGCAGGGACAGACATGCGCACACACACACTCGCATGCACACACACGAACGCACTCAGACAGACACAAAAGTAGAGCAGAAACAGCACTGAGGTCCAACTGACGGGCACAGATTTCCCTCTCGATGCCCACCAGAGGCACCGGCGCTCTAGCTAGCGAGAAAAGGCAGGGGAAATGTTTGACAGGGGATATTTATGAGACGATGAGAGTGGTGCATGGGTAAATATCAAAAGGTGGGAGGCTTGATTACAACTCCGCGAAGATAAATAAACCGTCAAAGAAGGCACTTGGCATTAAGATTCAATTCATGTCCTGTCAGGCTCAACTGTGGCATCTGAACCCCGCAGAGCTCGTTGAGGCTAAAGCTAATAAAAAACATCTTTAGTGGATTAGATCTGAACTCGTGGAAGACAATGATGTCCACAGACCAGACCTGCACATACGGGTACTTCACAAAAACGAAGATTCTATAGACGTTTGTTAGAATTTAAAGTCTTGTAAGCGTTTATTTGGTGTAAAACAAATCTTTCTCTTGTGGTCGTGTTTGCTACCTTGCCTGAACCTGATGCCTTAATAATTTATGGTTGATTGGTTAGCCGTCATGCTCCCTTTCCCTCCATCCAAGTGGATCAATGACCCAACACAGTGGCCAGATATTGCTTACAATGAAGGTATCATAAGTGTCTGTAATAACCAACCCGTTAATGGCCAACAGGTTTGACCTGGATTTAGTTTAGCGACAACAGTCTGCTGTTACACTGTGAATTTACTCCAGCAGCCTCCCACGCGAGCTGGCTGTCAAGAAGCAGTAACTGTCACGAGCATCATTTAGCTATTTACGACACTGACAGTGAATAATCATGTTTTTATGTGTCTCAAATATGTTTGTTTCTTATTTGGCATTGTTCAAATGACTAAAGTAATTCAAATGTTGTCATCAAACAGGAGTCTACACAGGGTGTCCCAGTAGCTCACCTGGTAGAGCGTCTGCCCTGCATACTAAGCCTAAATCCTTACTGCAGCAGCAGCAGTAGGTTCGATTCCAACCTGTGGTCGCCCTATGCTGCATGTCACTCTCCCCCCTGCCCCCCTCCTCTTTCCTGTCTACCTTCAGCTGAACTGTCAAATAAAGGTGAAAAAGCCCAAAAATATTTTTTAAAAAAAGGAAATCTACACTGCTGCTGTTTTCTGGAGGCTCATACACTCTGACTTCCCTCCTATCTGGATCCTTTCCAGGAAGAATGTGGAACTGGAGATCTGGATTTGTATGTTTATTTGTTTTACAACCTGCTACCTCACAGCTTTTCACCATTTTCCTGTTTGTCTTGCTAAAAAAAGAAAGTGTGTGAAAGCGTGATTCTTTCCACCCAAAAAGGGTGTGGGGGGGCGTGGTGATTGGTGCTTGATGACACGATGCCGGTCTACTGTGTACCTGAGCCAAATGTGACCGTTTTCACAGGTCGCTTGTTTGTAGTCTGTGAAGGGCACCACCGCCTGACACAGAGAGCAGCGCTCCAAGAAAGTCTGCTTGTTCATCTTGTTCTTGATGTGACCAATCAGAACCTGAGGATGACACGCAAACACGCACAGTCAGAGGCTGTAAGTGAAGGCAACACAAAGTCTAACTAAGTTTTGCTGCTGTTATTGTGGCAATTATGGGATAACTGCTGCAATGCTGAAACATACACTGCATGTACAGAAGTATGAGGTTTTCATGCTTTGGCCTGGACCTCTATTTAACCAAATTAAGAACCAATGAAATGGGCGTTTGAGCTACAGAAAGGCCCTCCCCTTCCGGTGTGCCCCATGGGACCTCAAGAGACAAATATTTTTTGGATTCCCGTTGAACCATGCCATGAATTACACCTATTATGTGGCAATGGTAAAGTATTTTGCAAGTCAATAAAGTCGCAACTGCTCGATGAACTACGTCATTCGTCTCGCACAATACTTATAACCAACGCGTAATCATATTTTACTACATCCTCCTGAATGAGGGAAAAAGGTCAGTTCTGTAAGAGCTAGAAAGCTTGTGGAAGTTTGGTGTGTGGTCCTGCTAATGACGTGTTGTCACAGTCTCATACTTCAGCAGTCTTCTCAGATTGCAACTTTCTTGACTTGCAAATTTATCTTTAAAATGAAAAGACATAGCACAGTTCAAACAGGACCAAAAAATGATCTTGACCATATATATTTTTTCCATAATATGGTTTCCATGGTGTCCACTAGAAAGAGGAGGGACTTCGCCTCTCTGTTTCATGGGAATCGCTAAGTTTTATTGAATTCAGCTTCCTGTTTGTTAGAGGACCAAATGCCATTTGCGCTCCGAGAAGTCTCATAGAACATATTAAAACTGTCACGCAGGCCATTTTCTTAAATGAGACCTTAATGCTGTTGAGTATTTCTTAGCTTAACTGGATTCCTAGACTTCATTTCACTTTATTGTGCTTTACTGTGCAGCTGCAACATGTTGGATTATATAAATATCACTTTGGCATCATCAGCATATACCTGACATCACCTGACAGGTGAATAACTATCAGGTGAGTCACTGAGTTTTACCTCTGAGTCTCTGTCGTTGCCGTCTTTGGAGAGGTACTCCACCAGGCCACAGGTGGGTATGCTGGTGTTCTGAGCAACCCATGTGTTGAGGTACACCACCCCCAGCACCTTCTTCATGTGCTCTCTCATCAGGTGGGTCTCCACAGCATTGATCCATGCCTGCACCTCCGCCATCTGCTCCTCCGGGTTGGCCTCGTGTTTTACTTCCTCAGGCTCGCCTTCCTCTTGCGCAGGATCTTTTTCGTCCTTTTCGTCCTCCTCTTCCTCTTCCCTGACAAACACCTTGCTCTCCTCACGCGTGGGTTTCCAGCGGTGATCCGTAGGAGGCGACTGCAGCGACTGGTAAAGTATGCGCACCAGGAAGAGCTTGAGCCGCCACAGGTAGGGCGAGTCCACTTCCTGGATCTTTTGGTCGAGCTCTTCCAGCAGCGACGCGGGGATGCATTTGGTTTTCAAAATTTGCCACCTGACGAGATTGAGCAGGTCAGCCATTTTGTACAAGTTCTGCGTGGGGGACTGAAGCAGAAGTTCTGCTGCCATTTCTGGCGTTTTCAGTGTCACAAGGTGAACATGGTATGTCCTGTTAATTGGATGAAAACCACCGACCATGCCTTGCGTGCTGGCGAGCGCAATAAACGCTCCATTGCGGCTCACCGCAATCCCGTGTATCCTCCTCCCCGTTAGGTTTTCAGGTCGCAACATGTCCTCCTGTTTGAAAATCAAAGTGTTCTCTGTAAATGTTGGTGTTAGCTTTTTTATCCAACCATCTATGGAACACGTGTACACTGCAACGCCCTGTTGACTGACCGCCAGCGAGACTACGGGGAGCGAGTGCAGCCCGGCCACGTGAGAGTTGTGTACATTTAGTCCGGCCGGGGAGATCATGAGCAAACACCAAAAGACGTAGCAGCCGCGTGACGCCACAATGAGGCTGCATCTGGTTTTCTGGATCGGATGGACCATCGGGACGCATTTGATGTTTTCCACTGCGATCTCGTCGCACTCCTTCCAGAGGATGACCGGGTGTCGGAGGGTGAAGTAGCCCTTCACTCCCGACAGGCTGACCGGCATGATCTTGACAGGTCCCACCTCACTGCCGACGATCAGCCCGCTCATCCGGCGGTCTGAGCTTTCATACTCCCACCACGCCAAGTCACTGGGCCTGGTCACGCCTGATTCGACGATGTCGTAAAACACGACATCCGCCCCGTTCGTGAAGGGCAACACAAACTTCCACAAAACGAGGTCGCCGTTTTCCATCAAGACGGCGAGGAGGACCATCTCCACGTCGATGCACGTGTTGTCCGGCTGAGCCTGTTTGATAGTGTAAACGCTCGACCACTCCATCCTCAGAGGAGTCTGCATGCGGTAGCGCCGCTGCAGCTCGTCAAAGTCTAGCAGGTTCTCCTGCGGAGGCTTGTTGTCCTTTTTGGCATAGCCTCGCTCTTTTAGCCTCTCATTGTACTTTTTGGTGAGGTCGACTAGTATGTTCCACTCGAGACGCTTGTGGCTGTTATGAATGGTGAGCCTGTGGTCAAATGTCAGACAAGCGAGCAGACAACGTCCGCTAGAGTCACAACCTAACGGAGACCAGCTGGAATATTTTATTCCTTTTTGCACTACTGCCGATGGATTCATCACTGTGTCGGCCAGAAAGAGCTGCCTCACTGTGGGGTCCGGATGTGTGGTGAACTTTTCCGTGGCTTGAACTAGTTCCGCTGCCGGTCCCACCTTAAAGTTTAAAACACAAATGAAAGCAATATTTAAGGTTAAATGTCAGCTTCAGGAAAGTTTGCAAGTCATTTCAGCATCCATCCAAACTACATTTGAAATGATATTAGCAGCTGGACTGTTGTGCTTTTTTCAAAGTTGTGCTTTGACTGTCGCCATCCACTGCTCCCTCAGTAGCCCTCCTATTTACAAGCCGTTCATCAGATCTATAAATGACAGCAGCAAACCAACATTGCCTGTCTGCCACTGTGCCTGGTGCTTTATCAAACTCAGTATTTTATCTGCCAAGTGGATTTCTGGAGTGCAGACGAACCTATAAACAATCATGTTTATACAGCAGAGCAGCTGCACAGAGACAGATCTACCACGGCTAAATTGTTTTTCAGTTTCTCTTTTCCATCAGCACTTGTATTCCATCGCTGTAATTATCTTTCAGTTCAGCAAATAATGAAAATACAAAAACATCCATGGCTGCCATACTAATAGCACACAAGTGAATATTAGCTTGGCTGTTTTTAAGGCACACAAGTTGCTTTACAAGTAAACAAATTGCAGTATCACTATGCAAAGAGACTCACAGATGTCATGTTGTAATCACATATATATTCTTTCCACTCACTCGTGTTCCTTAATGGCATGGTATTACCTTAAAATGTATTGACACTTTGGATACAAAGGGTTTGGGGGGTTCACTTTAAATGTTATTTTTGTGCCACAGGACCGATCATGAGTAATAAATAAAGATAAGGGAACCATATGCCATCAAGTAAACTTTTAAAATGTTTAGATAATATATATAATATTTAGATATTCTAGAAGAAGAAAGTGTAACTTTAACACTTCTGAATCAGTTCATTTAACTTTTATATGGAAAAAAATTATAATTTAAAGCGGAGTATCTTAAAACATGTCTAGACATGACTGGACTTTTCGATTCATCGACAGAGAACAATTTTTTTTTTTTATTTGGTGTGAACAAAACCAGTTCCCTCCAGTAGCCTCATACTGTAAAGACACCAGGCAGAGTCAGAGTGAACTGACATTACATTACATTACATTACAGTGAATTACTCTGGATCTTTGCTGACATCTTACTACCTGCAGACAGTTCTGCTTTTAGGATCTTTATGAGACACATGAACATGAGCAGAGGATGTGTGGAGTTTGGAAATAGGTGGCTCTCCCCTTTAACTGCCTGCGTCTCTGCTGGAGGGAGAGAGGGCGGGAACTCCACTCTGACTCCATCAGGAGTCAGGTGCAGCAGCTGAACAGTACAGTACAGTACAGTACCCGATGTACAGCGTCTTTATCAGAGGTTTATGAGCGCGGTCGACCACCTGACTGACTGTAGGAGAATTGAGCACACATCCAGCACCATCAGGTATCAGTCTCGATATTAAGAGCTACAGTTCTGTTAACAGACGCGCTTGCTGAGCTGACTGAACATTTGTGCATACTCACCCGCAGTTTGTACGATTCCGTCGGGACGGGGATGGAGGTCCTGTGCAGGGTCAGCTCCTGTTTGCTGCTCTGGACATCACACACCAGCTCCATCAGCGACAGGGAGTTGTTGGTGCACACAGCCAGGCGGTGATCCTGCGACCAGGCGAGCGGCTGCAGCCCGCACACCGGAGAGATGAGCGGGACGTCGGGCTCCCGCTTAACCGGAACATCCTGCGGGGATATCCGTAGAGCGTCCTCGGACTCCGGCTCCGTCTTGATCACTACATTTCTGGGCAGTGTGAGAACCGTATCAGACGGACTGGCGGCCGCCATTTTTCTGAGCGGTGGAAGTGACGTTAGAGAAGGCGGGAGGAGAGGAAGGCGGGACTTCCGGCGCAGAGTTAAATAGTGCACTGTTTGTCAAAAGCAATAAAATGTATATCTGATATATATAAATATAAAAATATATACTTAATTGGGTACCCCTGTACAGTCTGATATTATCCAATAAAACAGTTTTTCTGACATTATTATCTCTCATTATTGAGGTCGTGTCGTGGAGTGTATTGTATTGAAGGTGTTGGCCCTAGCCCTCTCATGTATGTAAATGGGATCAAAATATTAGGAATACCACCACTTCAGTACCATTGCAAACTACATTTTTTGCTTCTCTTGTGAAATGTTGGATACTTTGACCTCCTCAGACGTTTGAATTAACTTCAAATGAAACAGCCTGAGAAGAGAAAACCACTGTCTGGTTAAGCTGCACACAAAACTGAGGTCCACACTCATTTTAAGGGGTCATAAGGGAAAAAGGGGTGGTGACAACTGATTCAAATCAAAATGATTTCTCATAACTTGAAAAAAAAAATCAGTTGTCATCTCATAGCCATCCAACCCACACCTGTTCTGCACTGTTCAGCTGGAGCCGGGTTTAACAGTGTTCCTGTTTAGCAGAGACATGCATCTATATAAGGTAACAAACATATAATAGGCTCAGCCTTTATATTGAGCAACAAACAGGAAACATGCTGAAAGCAGAAGTTCAGCTCATTTCCACGCGAGGAGCAAATAAACATGCGTGCGCATGTGTGTGTGTGTCAACAGCTTCTCCTTCATAGTAAAGACAGATGTGAGAATATAAGAGTGTATCATTTCTGTTTACAAAGTGATTGTTGCAGTCTTTAACCTTTAACCCTGTGTGTAGCTATCAGATAAAAATGACTGCATCAAATGCAGAAAATGCATCTCTGATCTCTGAAATAATGCCCCTTGAACACACCACTTCACAAGTGCCAATGAATCAGCCTGACAGACTGTAAGCATCTAAAGTAAGCACAATCAGTAACCCAGTAATATTAATGATTGATTACCCATACACACTCTGCATATTATTATTAACATTTTTGTATACTCTTTTTCAGAATCATTGATTTTTCTGTTAATATTTAAATTAGATCACATTTTTGTGAGCCACTAGTAAATAAGGGAAAACATTGTACAGGCCAATTAATTATTTCCATTAATATGCTTTAACAATTAAGTTTAATGCGAATGAAATATGAGCTTGTTGTATAAGCAATTTGTCTGTAATTATGCTGGTGAACAGCGATGATATACCTTGTTGGTATATTTATCTTTTAAAGAACTGCAATCAAATAAACACTAAAGATATTTTTCATTTGTTTTATGTGTTTTGATTTCAGTGATGTCTCAATGTCTCAGAAGAAAACTGCAGCCTTGGACAGTGTGTCAGGACTTGCACATCCTTGTTTTAATTTAATTAGATTAGATGAAACTTTAATGATCTCCACGGGGACATTTTATAATCTATGTGACACATCCACTCAAAGAGGGTAAGTCTCTGTTGAAACAGAACTGACACTCAACAATGACATATTCACCACACTGAGAGGAAAGAGAGAGAAAAAAAAGAATGAGCCCAATCCTTGACAGGGACGGCATCAGTCACTTCATCTGTCCAAGTGTAGTCACTCATCACCAACAGAGATCATTAATTGTCATATTTCATCGTTAATGAATGAAAATATGAAAACTGTCCCGCAGTTGATGGCTCAGATATATATCAGCATGTTTTATGCGATGAGTCACAGGACACTCCAGGACCGGTCAAAGGTCAAACTGCTGCAGTGGGATGCGGAGCTGGAGATTCCCAGGCAGACAGTGATTTGTTACAGCCCCTCACATGAAAGCTCCTCTCGCAGTAGCTGCCTGACTCTCAGCAAGATGACAGCGGGATTTCAACAGGCAGAGTTATTTGTCACAAAACAAATTGTTACAAATCTGTGAGACAAATATAGAATAGCGCGCCCACCATGTTTTAATCTCTCATTTTTCTGTCTTTTGTTTCGATAATCGAAATGAATAAATGAACGAGGACCATGGTATGTTTCATTCTTAATGAAGCGTGTAGTGAATGAATATTTCACACACCTGCTGTGTGTCTTTGGTGGGTTTTGACTGGGGACCCAATCCCAGCCTGGGACGTATGAATGTTGGATTAAACATTCATCAAATGCTGTCACAAAAACTTTATCTTCTCCTGTCAACCACACATAAAGGTGGAAAACAGGCCCCAGCGCAGGCCAAAGTAGTCCAGCCATGAGTTGAACCTCAGCCTTTGGTTTACTTATTGTGTGGTAGTGGAATTATTTAGGCTGCACTGCAGTCATGTCTCAGAGTATATAGGTTATATTGTGTGGGTTTATGGATATGGATGGGGTCACCTCAGGTCAATCCCCTGCATCTCTAATATCCATCTGCTGTATTGTTATTGCCTGCAGGTTCCTCCTCAGCCTTTCAACCCTCAGTAGACCACATCCTCTGCTGTTTGCTCGCTTCGAGTGTCACTTGAGCTGCTTACATGTATCTTGTGAGGAAGCCCGCAGGGACGTTTTGATGCATGGTTCATCATACATGTTTTAATCATTCAGTCTCTCAGACACCTCCCAAGAGGGGGCTGCTGCAGCACATTACCGAGTACACACAATTAGTGATATAATCATGATGATGATAATGAAATGTATTTAGAGCATATCAGCGTGGTTCATTCTGTTCGGGGAGACATTAGCAGGACTGCAGCCCTGGAAAAAGCCTCGGCGCTCGGGCTCCTGGCGCTCTCCCTCTGGAGACTGGCAGAGCCCAGCAGGTTGCCACGTCAGAGATTAGCAGTCATAGCAGTCGACTTGGCGCTCCTTCTGCGCCGTCAACTGCGAAAGCCTCACCTGACAGGTGTTGCTCTCAATCAGTGCTCCTCTGCCCCCCCATACTGTCCTTGGAGTGGGAAGGGACAAGGAAGCCTCCCATCCCCCTTTATACATCCTGACAGCCTCCACCAGGCTTCACTGAGCTTACGGGGCATCACAGAAAAGCATACGCCAGAAAAGAAACGGCAAATCCCCCTCTCAATGAGGAACTACTGATATCACATCAGTGACATCAGTAGGAAACACAGCGCTGGCCTTTTATTTAGCTCCCCTCAGGGATGTTCAGTCACCTGTTAAAGGTCAAGGTGATAGGATGTCAGGATCAGAGGGAGGGCTTCAATGGTGGAATAACAGTACATGCTGAGAACAGTTTTAACAGATAGTAGGCCAGAGCAAAACCAAGGATCACTTGTTAAAAATAACACTGGAGGGCCAAAGGTGTCTTTGTTTCTGCATAAAAATGGATGTAAATTTCTGGCAGTGTTCTACTTAATACTGAATTGCTAAGGAAACCTGACATCTACCCACCACATGCCTACAGTAATGAGGGCGAATAAGCACGTTCACTTTTACAAATAGAAAAAGAAATTGAACAGGCTATGTCTATGGTTGACATAAGTGAACATGAGAGATGAAACACATAAAAAAAAACACATTGCTGTGAATGATTTTCTTTGGAACTGCTTTCTACCTAAGACAGACAGCGTGTTCTGTGGTTAATACAGAGTAATAGCAGCAGCTGATTCTGGAAAGACACATTGTTTTTGATTTTATTCAAAATTTCAGTGCTATTCAGAATAAGAAAATACAAATAAAGAAAGAAAGAAAATACTACCTCTTACACTTATTAACACAAATATTTAATCTAATGGGCAGCAAGATGGTGCAGTGGTTAGCACTGTTGACTCACAGCAAGGTCCTGAGTTTGATCCAACCAGCCGGCTGGGGCCTTTCTGGAGCTGAGACCTTGTTTTCTTTCTTCCATCTTCCTGTGAGGAGTTTGAATGTTCTCTTCATGTCTGGCAGTGTTCTACTTAATACTGAATTGCTAAGGAAACCTACCCACCACATGCCTACACCAGCTTCCTCCCGCAGTCCAAAGACATGCAGGTTTATAGGTTATTTAATGACTCTAAATTACAAATAGGTGTGAATGTGGGCGTGAATGGTTGTTTGTCTCTATGTGTCAGCCCTGTGATGAACTGACCTCTCGCCTAATGTAAGCTCCAGCTCCCTGCAACCCTGATGAGGATATGTGGTTATGGAAAATGAGTTAATTTAATTTAATTATAAGCTACTCATATTTCCTTTTGTAAAAAATATTTTATTAATGGCCAGGATCATGTGATTAGCCTTTAAATATAATTATTTATCACTTATTTAATTATACACCAATGACACTAATACCATGCATATTATATTCAATTTCCGCCTTATTCTGTGAATACAGCCCTCTAAACCTTACACCAGGGATGTCCAAAGTACGGCCCGGGGTCAATCACGGCCCGTGGTCAGATTTCATGCGGCCTGAAGCTTCGTTTTTATAATATATTATTTATGGCCTGCTAGGATTGTCAGATACTGTATGGCTGGAAGATGTGCCTTTTTTTGTTTGACATAACGAAGCATTTGAACCTTTAAGGACATAACTGCTGGTGTTATATATCTGTAGATGTGACACAAAAATATTACTTTCTGAATGATCTTGTTAAAGACAAGAGTGATACGTTTTAAACTTAAATGTTAACAGACTTCGCATTACTCATTGTAAGTCATGTTTAAAATGAACATGATCTTAAGATTTGTATCAACTTCATGAAAGTTTAACGTATTCCATATAATTTATTCTTTTTATTGTTATTTGGCTCCAGATGTGAAAGAAAGGAAGAACTGTTTTTTTTAGATTTGTTCACGCCTGATTGGCTTAGATTTGGTTACATTGTCATTAAAAAAAAAAAAAAGATTATTGATGATAATAAAAAAGATAATTGTGACAATGAAAATATTATTGTTACAGAACAGTGCATTTGTTTGTAACTTTTATTGGTAATTTTTCATTTTTAAAATGTCAGTATTGGCCCCGAGGCATCTTCACACTGTCAATGCTTTAAAAAAAAGTTTGGACACCCTGGCCTACACACTGGACTTCTAGGAATCCAATTGGGTGTGCCTCACACACACCTTGCAAAATGGCGGACTATTTAAACGTCATGCCCCGCCCACTCTGTTGGTCGACATGGACTCTGTGAGCTGCTTCTGCTAATGCTAATGCTGCTGCTAATGCTAATGCTGCTGCTAATGCTAATGCTGCTGCTGCTAATGCTAATGCTAATGCTTCTGCTAATGCTAATGCTGCTGCTGCTAATGCTAATGCTAATGCTAATGCTTCTGCTAATGCTAATGCTGCTGCTAATGCTAATGCTGCTGCTAATGCTTATGTAGCTTTTCAGAAACAAACTATTCTGCCAACAGTCTTCAAACACCCCTTCACCACTGAAGCTGAAGTTCCTGTTTTGTGTGGAAAAACTTTGGATGTGGAGTCCTCTGAAAGAGGGATTTATCATCAGCTGTGATACCAGAGAGATGCCTCTCTTCAGCAAGGTGAGTAAGTTTGCTAGCTTAATTGCTGCTTGTGCTAACATGTATAATGAGTGGATGTTGGCTGTTTTTCCAGTCATTGTTAATATCTTGAGGCTGTCTTGTTTGTTGGCCGGTGCTAATTTGTGGCCTTATAAGCCTTTTCAAACAATTTGACATGTCTCAGTATGAAAAGCACCGCTTTAAATATTCAAATTAATGATGGCTAAATTAGATTTAGCTGCTTTACTTTCAGGCTCACTGTCACGCTCGTTAATGTTATTTGTAACACCTGTGCTTTCCCTGCTATGACAAGTTAAAACGTCTGTGGTGAGAAATACTTTCATTCTGCTTAAACTTTGCACAGAATTGATAGTAATTATGAATTATTTTCAGCTGGTAGCTAAGTTATTTTTCTTTTGGTTGTTGTTTGGCAGATTAAGGTGCTTTTTACATTGAAATTTGAATCCTCTAGTTTCAGTGTTTGTGTAATGAGCTGAATTTTTTGTTTTGCTGCTCGTTGTGTTGGGGAGAGCTTCCTGTTAGCTCACTGTAACCTGGTTTCTGGATCAGAGTGTGAAATTGAATGCCATCGCACTTAGATTAGAAACTTAATACCACATAAAGTTTCATAAGAAGCAACGCTCCGTGCCAAACTATATCAGGCAGACTGCCGGGTTTGAATTCGTCCATCAAAATTCACCAGAGAGTGCATTTCATGCAATGTTTGCAGTTAAAAAAAAAAAAAAGGCCAGTGGTCGACACCATCGTAGATTTCACATCATATCTACCGTCAAATGCAGTTTTTGAGGTACTGTTGTTGTCACACTTGCTGCTTCCTCTGTTGGTGCGGCTCATGTATCATACAACTGTGGTGCCAAGCTTTTTTTTGTTGGACCCTGAAGAGGAAGCTGTTTGTCGCAAAAGTGCATCTGCCACTTTAACATTGCATACATTTTTCATTGGAGCTTTGTTAAATTTAATATATCATCAATGTTCATATTAAACAGAATGCAGTGCCCAGAATGGGCCGATTGTTTGGCTGCTGCTTGAGGCTTTCTCAATGTCATCAACCTGCAGAGTTGGACATGCAGTAGTTTTAGATCCATGCGCCACTAGTTTTATTTTATTTATTTTTTTGCTTTTTAAAATATGCCACCAGTATTAGACAGTTTATTGTGTTCCCAAAACATCAGCCACATCTAAATTATTAATAGTATCGTTATTAGTTATTTCTGCTTCTAAGTTAAATGACATTAAATTGACTGGATGTAGGCCAAAAACACTGCACACATGAAAAGCAAGATGAAAAACAACTTTATGCATTAAAATGACTAAATGTCAAAACACACTGTTGCCGAAAGAAAAACCCTGCCATTGAAATCCAACCCTTTTCATCTGGACGTAACAGTGAATGAATGAAATGTTTAACACTATATCATTATGTTGATAAAATTCATGCCTAGCCAACTATCCCAAGTTACATCGGGGTTCTCAGGGTGTAACAATGGATGCATTATTTATTGAAGGTAGTTAGCTAATGTTAGCTTAATAACATTAGTATAACAAGTTAACCACGTTCACGTTCAAACCATTCTTTGGCTTTGTGGGGCGATGTTTCTCAGCTTTTTCGACAACCGTTCATCCAAACTACTTCACACTCAATGCTGCACCTCCTTGAGTCTGCAGACAGACAGACAGACACTCCTTCCATTTTAGTCAGATGTCAAGTCCGTGACATTTCCTCACCCTGCAGTATGACCATTATCCTGAGTTCCTGCTTCACCATTGTGCATCTTTAAGTTTGAGTCATTTTCAGAATAGAATTTATGACAACATATCTTTGTCGTGCAAGTTTTTCTTTAGAACTAAGTTTAGAACTAGCGTTTTTTTCTGTTTCCTAATAATTATCTGAAGGAAAATGATGAGCACTGGCAAAACAGTAAATCACCTGTGACAATTTTGCATGATAATATTTATCCGCGGGACTGTAATGTATTAGACGTAACATTCTAGAACTGCTGAATCAAAGATCTATTTGTGTAGTTTACAAAATCCTGCCACAACATATTAGCTAGAAGGTGTGTTTACCTGAGGCCAGGCCCTAATCTGGGGGTTATTAAGGGAAACATGGAAATTGATTGGGTGGAATTCAGGAGGAAAAACCAGCCTTTCTATTTATTCCCAGCGATAATGGCTGAATTATTCATCCTGTGTGATGATTAATTAAAAAAGGCCCCAGGTCCTGTGGCAGGTACAGGCTGCCGAGGCACACACTGACATTCCCATGTGATGTGCTGCATGTCTCTGCCTCCGCCTGCCCTCCTCCTGCTTTCCTCTGCGTGTCTTTAGGGAAGGTGCCCTCACACACACTTTACATGCCCGTGCACCCAATGCTTTAACCTAAAGCACAAATACATGGGGTGAAAGACTAGGGCCTGGTAATCATATGTAAAAGCAGACTGCGGGTCAAGTTCAAATAGTCTTCATGGCTTACTTTAGACTTTTTCACAGTCTATAAGACTTCAGCTGCTTCTGCCTTATACAGATACAATACAAACCTGGACTCTGCAGTGTATAATATACTGTATGTGTTGAATTATTGTTAATATTCTGAGTATTGTATCGTTTGTTATGAAAAGAAAAATGCAACCTGACAATGTTGTTTCAAGATTTGAAACATTCATATTTAATACATTTTGTCCCATTGTCTTCAAAATGATAGGAGCATCAGCAATGAACGAAAACATCTTCAGCTGTCAGTAGTGAATAGATCATCTAACAGCACAACCCTGTAGATGAAAAATGACTGATCTCTTAAACTCCAAATAGACTGCTGGAATATGTTTAAATGTCACATGGGTCACAGTGGAATTAAAAGAAATCCAATGATTGTTGTGTTTAATATCAGTAGTTTCATTTCACTGCTTCAGGACGCTTTGGAAAAGTTATGGCAGCATATCTGTATGAAGTCGACATTTCTTCTTTAGAATAAATGATATGGTCATTTGCAGTGCCGTGTAGTATTAAGTATTAATCACAAAATTATGACCACACAAGGAGAGCTTGTTTGCTCGTGGATGCAGAGCTGCAGCGACACGCCACGAGTTCAGTTTTATGGACAGCCATATTTGTATCACCAGCACTGTTTTGTGGAGAGACCTTGTAAACATTATACAGAGTCCTAAGTTACTCTGGACGTGTTAGCACTACTTCCACACAATTCATTTGATGAAAGAGCTACAATAATGTTAAAGAATTGTGCTATCTGAGTGGGGACATGATGATTTTTGGCAGTATAGAAATAGAATATGGTAATTAGTGCCTACAGGTTGGTCCATTTGCTGTGAGTGAATGCAAGGTTCTTTGACCACAGCTGTTCAAAGCTGATTGTGTGAGTTGGCTCTGCAAGACGCCCCATTTTGTGGGTTCCGTCTTAGTAATGGATTTTTCGGATTGGTCCTCCCTCCACATTGATGCATCTCATCTCAACCAGCGGCTGGATGCTGCCAGCCTCAGGTAAGCAGCGGCTGTTGCGTCCTCTGACCTAGCGTGGGCAGCTGGCAGTGGGCAGGACATGCCCTGTGGCAGTGCCAGGGGAAGGCCAGGAGGGGCTGGGGTCCAGGCCTGCTCTCGCCTCTGCTCGGGCCCCGCTAATGGAATGGGGCTGGGCCGCCCATATGGCACTTGTGAGAAGAACTGGGGGCTCTGGAGGTTGGCACGCGGAGTCACCAGGCAGTCTCCCGTTAGAAATTAAACAGGACAGGGCCAGACCTACGTGATCAACCCCACGACCACCAAGCGTTATGGATGTGCTCGCTGATGGGGATGGAGACACACCTGCACCAGAGGCTTCCATCTGCCCTCAAAGGACCATACCATTGTTTTTGGACATTTTATTCCATTAACAATACATTAAATATTGGTCATTGTTGCCACCAAATCACCTTTAGGTTTTTAATTGACTCGCTACCTTGCAGACAGAATCTGGTTTCTATTGTGCTGCAGTATAGAAAACAGCTGTCAGAGACTCTGAGTGTCGATTGTGGTTGCACAGTAATACGGCTGAGAGCAGGGACTGCTTGTTGGTGCATGTCGACATGCCAAAAACGAGTGTGTTCAAAAGCACACTCCAGGAAAACCAAAACTGAGAGACAAGCTGTGAGTAGAATAATGTCATTTTGGTCATTTCTTCATTGCAAAAGTTAAAATGAGTTTTCAAACAGTTTGCGTTAAGAGACTGTTGATAGTAAAGACAACATCAAGCATGTTGACAAAAGCCTCAACACTCCTCTCATTTTAAACAACACTGAACATACAGTACTTTGTGTATGCCATTTCCACTGCAATACCTCGACTCACTACAATCCTAACTCTCTGACAGGAGAAAGAACTTTGGCAAGTAATGACTGAACAGGAATAGTCTTTCTTTGAGTAGCTACACAAGGCAATCCTTCCAATGGTTGCTGTCTGTCACAAAGTGGCTGAAAGAATGTAAGCACAGTTGTTTGCAGGTATACGGTATAATAACTGCTCATGAAACAGATGAATGATTTACTAAACATTCGTCTAGTGTCGAGAGGGTGCAACAACTGAAATGTGATGCTGAGCTAAGCAGGCAAGCAAGTTCATACTCTCAGCAAGTTATTTTCCATACTCTAACTCCATGAATTGAAAGAAATAATGTATAGAGGGTGAAAACTCAGTCCAAAGGAACATTGTTGATGATCGATAGTGGCCAAACTACAAGCAATGGACTGCCATGTTTATCTGGACAGGTAGTTTTATTTATTTAAACTACCATTTCCGGCCAGACTTCCTGCTTCATTTGCACCACTCTCCTCCAAAGGCCTCACTTTTGTTTCCGCAGAGCTGGTCGACAAAAACAGTCCAGCTTAATGAGCCAACAACTTGGAGAACGTCCTCTATTTGGAGGTCAAGGAAAAATCTTTTGCCAGGATGTACGTGGTGTTAGCCCTGTGTACAGGAGCTGGCCAGATAGGCTGTGTGTAGGCAATGAGGTGGACAGGGGGAGAGCAGTGTAGCCCACCAGCCCTCTCTGGCACTGGACCGACCTGGCTCTTCTCTGAGCTGCGTGGGACCAGGAGAAGTGGAGCCACATGGGATGGGAGGAGAGACGAAAGTGTGTTGGAGCGGTCTACAGTGCTGCAGTGTTAACAAATGTGTTCACATACTGTATGTACTGGGATAATGCTTACCCTCTAGAATAACTCTGTGCTCCTTGCTGACTGTACCACACAGGCTGATGCAAACGGAACTAAAATTACCACTTCAGGGTGACACTGGCAATTTGTACTGCAGACCTAAAAAGGGAGAAATAGCGAGGGTAATTACAGTCAGCGGAAAAATACAGTTTGACGTTGCCCTGCCCTGGTTTTCCTCCTAATACTCCATTAAAAAGTGAGGCCAGACTTTTAAAACAGGTCACTCTTTCTAACCCTCCCTCCCTTCTCCATTTCTTCCACCTCTCCCGCCTCCTCCTCCTCCACCCTGTCTTCATCCTCCTCCTCCTTCTTCTCCTTCCACCACCCACCTCTCTGGATCTGGAACAAAAGCCACCTCCGCTGCCGCCACCTCCCCTCCCCATCTCCTGCTTTTCCATTTTATTGGTGACAGCTGCCGCGAAACAAACTCGCGGAGCGAGAGAAATGATGTGTCAGTGGAAGGTCCTTTAGCCAGCGCTGCTAATCTGTCACACGCCGTTTGTTGTTTACTGTTTCCTCCTGCTCGCCGACTGGCCGGCAGCGTGCGCCGCGCAGTAATGGCGACAGATGCTGACCCGCAGAAGTGTGAATCTTGCCGATTTCTCCCTGCTGTCAACCTGTAAATTACAGCTATCGGGAGTAATTAGACCCGATAAAACCCTTCCAAGCCTCACCCCCCCTTGACACACACGCAGACACACACACAGCTCTGGCCTGTCAGTGACCTGAGTGTGTGCCATTTTGAGAAAGAAGGCTGTAGGCCCTGAGCTGTGCTGTTCAATCTTAATTTTTTAAAAATGTAGATATTTGTCATCACAGTTTTTATATCTAAAATGGAATTAGGGCCTTATTAGTTCTACTGCTTAGCCTCTGTAAAATACTGAACTCTCTTCTCTGGTGTAAGGTTTCATCTCTCTCTTTTGGGTCAAAGTCTGACATCAAAACTCTTCATGACTTTGAGGACTCTAAGATTGATGCTGGCAGCGGCTCTGACGTTGCAGAGGTGAGTCCGTCCACAGTGAACTATCTTGGATGAATCTGCAGACGTTGCCAGTTGTCCTCTACTTATCCTCACTGAGGTTTTACAGGGACAGCGGGGTCCAGGGCACAACCAGACAAGTCAGCATCGGGGCCACCTCTTCTTGCCCTGGCATCCATGTTCGGCCTGCAACCACCACGGCGGCCACCACTGCCAAGCATGCTCTTAAAAGCAAGGCCTGTGCCCCTTTAAGTAACTTGCGCGATACCAAAGGTCACGCAGCCGGGTCTTGTCATCCTCTCCCTGACTCTCTGCCCTCCTCCACCTCCTTCTCCAGCCCTCGGTGCCCACTTCCTGACCATCGGAGCCAATCACTTTCCACCCCTCACCTCCTCCGCCGCCAATGCCGAGCAGCAATCTGTCACCCGGGCACTAGGAGATGCCACCCTGCCGGCCGCCTTCCGTACACTGCGGTAATGGCTTCTGGCAGCCCTAGAAAGATAAGTAACAGGCAAAAAGGCAGGAGTGTGGGATGAAGAGGGAGGGAGGGCTGAGGGCCAGAGAGCAGAGGACCCTCTCTCATATCCAAGCTGCCCCCATCTCGCCGCTGTTCGACCCTCCTCTCCCCCTTTCGCCTCACCCCGCTTTGGCCTGGTCGCTTTGCACGATACTTCAGTGAATAAATGAGTCGTTTTAATCCGACTGACAAGCTGGCATTGCCCAGCCCTGCCCTCCATCTGTACTGGCGGCCAGCGCAGCAGCAGGCCCCAGGCAGCCCGATGTGCCAATCCAACACACAGCTTATCCTGGCTGTAGCTTCAGGGACAGAAGGGTTAGAGCTCTATGCGGCAGCTACCCTCTCCACCAAAAGAGCTATTTATATAAGAAAGGGATTAGCCGGTGGAGGCTTTGATGAACTGAAAAAAAAATTATGAATTTGCTCCCATCTTGCTCTAGTGCACATTTGAAGTCCTTGTCTTTTTAAATGGATCCTGCAGTATATTTCCTGCTTTTCCATGTGATCAAATAAAAGAGTGCGGGTGTTTAAATCTCATTTTACCCTCATTCGCAAAGCAGAGATTTTTTTTTTAAGGGATTATGATTTTTTATAAGATGATGTAGCTCTTTTCACAATGTCATTCGCCATTGCAACAGATGAATGTGTGTTCACCCTGCGACAAAAGCAAAACCGAAAGTGAAACTAGCCTCATTTCCATCTGTCCTCACCACCGAGGGGTTAATTTTGCTCTGTCATCCTTGGCACAGCGAGAGGCCAAATGCACTATCACTCACGCGGTCCGTCGTCCCGACCGAAAAAACCCAGAGGGAGAGAAAAAACTTGGCCGCAGGAGGTGCTAAACCCTCTGCTCCATTTCCTCTCTCCACAAGCTCCTCTCCACTCCCTCACTTGGCCATGTGTCACCTCCAAGTCGTTTGGGAAGGGACCTGGTAACATTTGAGTGCCCAATTAAGCGCAGGGGCTCAGTCCGGGCCCCCCTCTGGGTTCCGTTCAGGCACGTCACTGATGAGCGGGCTGCCATGTTCCCTGTGAACCACACACACACTCACATATATACACATTCCTCCCACCCTCTCATTCTTTTTCATGCTTACTTCCCCCGTCTGTTCTACCTCTTTTTCACACAAACACACCCTCCTCCCTGGTTAAAGATCCCCCACAGATCTGATTGCAGCTTACCTTTGGAACAGGAGGTTATGACTGTTTGATCCATGGCTGCCGAACCCGTTGCCAGTTATACACCGGGGCCTGGATGCTGCTTATTAACCAGAGGGGTCCTCCCACTGCGCCGCAGAGGATCCGACGGCCCGGTGTTTTGCCGCTTTTGGTGAAAGATTAAGCACTGTTTTCTTAAATTAGCCCGGAAAACATGAAGCACAAACATAAAAGAAAATATTCTTTATCCGCAAGGTCAACTCTGCGCTCATTATCAGCCAGATTGAATAATTACTGAACTTAAGAAGTGTAGAAAAAATAAAACAACAACTCTGAGTTAGCGCAGTCAGGCCTTTTGAAGTGTTAAAGGAGTGCTTATTCCCTTAACTGGAGTGAAAGAGCATCGCTGGATAATTTAGGTTACAGGCTCGGCGGTGACAGCTGGGCAGCATTGAAAGCCAACCAAATCGACATAAATCACTGACTTTTTTTCAATAAGTAGGTTAATATCTCAGAATGGTGTTTAATGTTTTATTCAGCACCGAGGCAGGGACAGTGTTAAGGGACGGCAAGTGTTTTTGAATGCAGATGGGAGGTGGAGGGCTGGGCAGGGTTTGGCATCTCCCCGCGGTCGCCTCCGAGCACGCCGGCCCTGTTAAAGGAGCGCGGGAACTATCCTCGCCCCTCTCGAGCCCTCTCCATATTAAACAAGTGCTTTGTAAGTGTGCCGTCATTACTATTCATCACAAATAAATACTTAAGCACTGAGAGCTTAGCGCCCCGCTGCTTTACAGTTATCCATTATTTCTGTCACCTGGTTGTCCTTTTTCTGTCTCCTCCCCTCACTGCCTCTCTTTCCCTTTTGTGACTGAATGTTCCGGTGCCCTTCAACTCAGTAGTGTGCTGGGAGGGAGCTGGTGGCTAGTACCCATGTGCCAAGCCTCCCTGCTTTGTGTCCCATATTTTCTGCCCTCACCTGAGGCCTTGCCCCAAAAGGACAGCAAGGCCAGAGGCTTTATTGTGCACTGTGCTCTTCCCAAGACGATGCCCTTCCACTGTTTTCAATACTTTTCCCATCCACACTTTTTTTTTCTTCTTTTTCGCACAAAAATAACAAACACACACCCACACAAACGCCCCTCAAGTTCAAACACGCACCAAGTCCACTCCTGCCCCAGACACAGGGGCAAAAGTCCACTGCACCCTGTCCTCTACGGCGGGTTTTTGGAAGGTGATCCGATCCTTTTTCCTCTGCCACTGCGCTTGGCGGGCTGGCTGGCTCTGGTGCAACGCGGCGTGCGCTGGCGTGGACTGAGGCTGGGCCAGTGTGCTCAGAAGCTGATGAATTGCAGGCGAGATGCGGGGCGGCAGCCGGCGAGGAGCTCCGGCGAGCGGCCGTCACGCGCTATCATCGTCTGCTTGTGTGATGGGGGAAATCGGAGAGACAGCGCTGACAACTTAATTTAACACCAGATCTGGAGGAAGCCAGAGTGCCACTGCGCTCTGGATAATTGATAACTCTGCCACTCCACCACACCTCGCCTCACCTCGTGCCCACCACGCCTCAGCTCATCATCTACCCAAATAAGTGGTGGACACATTACTGTACAGATTTTAAGGCTTGTCAGGTTGTTTTGCACTGTAGAAATGCCTCCTCACTCCTAGTGAGAAGAGTGGAAGTATGGGCTTAATGGTGTGTTGAGTTTCTGTCTTCCGTTTTTCGGTTTCTGGTGGGACTGGTGCCAATATAGTACCTTAGTTTTCATGGCTGAGGTTGTAGACTTTTTTCAAAACCATTAGCCATAGAAAAATAATGATTTTAATCAGGAAATAGTTGATCAATAATTAGGTAATCGAGAGTAAGAACTATTGCAATTGGTGACACTAGTCTTCAAGAAGCACTGAGGTTGATACCCAGTAACAAACGTCCAGGTTTTTTAGACTTGAAGCTGCATTAACTTTTAAAAAATAGTGATTGCAGTCAGACGGGACGTATCTCTCCCTCGTCCTGACTTAAGAATGACTACGATGCTGAAATTTCTCCTTGGGCCGCAGGGCTGTGACGCTGCAGGGGGAGCGAGCCTGGATCTCCTTCACAGGCTGTTGGAGACTGCCGAGCAGGAGCCTGGTTGACTGGTAATGCCTATTAATTACTAATACAAACTGCTAATTAGCAGACCAAACACTGGCATCTGTACAGTTTGTTTTCCCTGCAGCGATGATATTGAGTTCTAACACAAAGAGGCAGCAAACCTGAGCTGCCTGACGCGCATCAGAATCAAAAGGGGGCTTGCTGCTAAGCATACTTAATGCCAGGCTCATGCACCAGATAGGTCAAATAAAGGGCAAAAACAAATTTCAGGATGAAATGGTAAATGACCCGTTGTAAGATTAGCAAAGTACCAATGTGGGAAATAACTTTTACTTATTTTTAACAATTGATACGAGACAAGCTCATTAAACTATGATGTTGTCGGGAAAAAATGTATCTCACGTCTCAGGACAGGATTGTTTTAGTTTGATCACAATGCATCTTTGATAAGGTCTAAAAGAGTTTTGAAACAAAAACATGTTGGAAAGTTTTTATCTTTATAGGAGCCTTGAACTGATCCATAAGTACTTTATATTTGATGTAGGAAGATTCAGTACTTTTTAGATTCAATACTTTTCCTTGTAACAGCACTTTGATATCGATACTTTCACTTAATTAAAAAATTTAAACGATAAAGAAATAGGGCTGGGTATCGAACCTCAGTACTTCTTTCAACCTCACTGGACTGTGTTGGTAGCATAGAACATTTAAAACTGTCAAGATGCGATTGTTGGCATTGACTGTCTCGCCAGATTTGTAATCTTCTTTACTTATTCTTTGAACAGATAGCCTCGTTCCTAATTTAAGTCAACATTTTGCCAGTTTTATTCAGGGAAAGTTCTTCTATGGCAGCTTGTGTTTAGACAACATTTCAGAAGTTGAAAAAATGCTTTTGTAAAACTTTTTCTCACATTGAAAAATTTATACCAAACTCCGCTATCTTATCGGGAATAGTTTGGAAACATTTCTAACAATGCTCGTATGTATCCTCCTATGGATGCTGACATCACGGTGGGTTGCATTTATTAATGATCACACTTTGACACGTTCGGCTAGTATCCGGCCCCAAGGCCCCACCCAGTTCTTCCCAGCCAAGACAAGATGCCACCCCACCCTGCCACCCCTACGCTCCTCACACACACACACACACAAAGAAAAAAAATAAATGAGTAATCGGCCACAAAGTGTCAGCCAGCCTTAATCCCCTTTTAATTTCCTTGTGGGGCCTGCGCCAGGGCTCTGGCTGCAGCATGAAGCTGGCCGCTGATGGCAGGATGGCCGCGGTGACAGGCAGGCAGGCAGCGCAGGCCTGGGGGTGTTTACTGGGATCCAAGCAAAGAAAATACAATAACCACACACTGCCACCACTGTTTGCCTTACACTTGAGTGGGATTTAGGTTTCCCCAGCACTCTGTCACAAGTATGTGTGAGCACACGTGCCCACACACACAATTGTCATGCAACCAGATTGTACTATGGACATATGCATGCTCTTTTTCTCTCCATTTCCCTCATGAGGGTGCACACACACATACTTACATGCATATATTAAGCATGTGCTCGAGCACTCAAGCACACCCCTGGTAATACTACTCTAGATGAGGCTATTTATATCTTAATTTATACAGGTTGGTCTCAGCGTAGGGGTCGTCGCCACACAGCTGCCCAATCCCTGACAATCCCACAATGCCAAGAGTATTATCTCCTTTTGAACAGCAATTTATTTTCTTCCCTCCTCACTGTTATTTAAAAGTAAAGGTCCCGTCATTAAAATGTATGCTTTCTCAATGCCGGAAAAGGGCAGCCGGCAAACTGCATTCATTCCCTGTTCACGTAATGAAAGGCGTAAAAGGAAGAACGAGGTGCCGGCTGACGTGCGCGTCTTTGTAACACATTTGCCCGAGAGGTGGGTTCAGTGGAACAAAATGGAGAAGGTTAACGTTATTCTGGCAGATGAAGGAATTTTTCATGACATTTACACACAGCAGGGATTTTCTCCCTGGGAGCACCCTCATAACACTCGACTACCCAGCATATGAGCAGTGGCATATGCATTAAGTGTACAAAATATTAAATGTGCCTCCTTGTTCCAAGAAGCACATTTTTAATGATGTAATCTACTAAATTTGTAACCATTGCAGAGAAGAGATGTGCACCGACAAAGGGATCTATGGTTGGTTTTTGAGTGTTTTGGTGTGTCGGCCATTAACTACCAATCTGCTAATTAACCGAAATGTAGAAACAGTTTTGCCGTCACGCAGTTTGTCCACCAGAGAGCACTGACAAGTACATGGTTCAACAACGTACGGCTCATTGTACATATCTTGATCAACACAAATAACCACATTACAGAATTGAAATCCTTATTGTTGTTTTGGTGTGTATGTATAAAAGTGAATTGCTGATATGTTAGATTTTTTAACTCTTAAATACAGAAATCTGTTTGTCTTGAAAACCCAGAGTCAGTTGGATTTGTAACTGTGACTAGAGAACAGCAGCCATTTTGACATGAAATAGTCGGGTCAACACAGATGTTAGCAATGATACTAATGAAGGTTTCGTTCCATTTAGTGCAGCAGCAACTTTCCAGTGAACCAACATGCACCTGGCTGCTGTGAAAAAGGTCTATTACATGATTAGTCAATGAGCTGATTGACAGAAAATTAGTAGAAAGTTAGTCGTTGAAGTTTTTTTTAAGCAAAAATACCAAAAATCCACTCATTCCTGCCTCTCAGTCGTAAGAATTTGCTGCTTCAGTGTCTCGTGTGATGTTGACCTGAATATCAAGGTGTCACCTTGCTTTAGGAGAGTGTGATGAGCATTTTGATGACATTCATAGACCCAAATTATTTATTGATTAACCAAGAAAATAATCAGCAGATGAATCGATAATTAAGTTATTGTTAGTTGCAGCTCTGAAGTCATTTAGTGAGCAAAATAAGTCAAATATAAGGATTTGCTCTTCTCTGTTTTATATAGTTTGTGTTTTGAAAAGGAAGAAACATTCAAAGACGTCATATTGGGCTCTGGTAATTTGTGATGTGCATTTTTCCACTTTTTTCTGAGTATTTAGTAATTAAATGATTAATCAATTAATAAAAAAAACCCCAGAAAAATATTAATTAAATTCAGCCATATGTGAATGCTAAAAGCATCTGCTGTATCGTTTGATTATAAATAACGCCCTCTAAGTGGAAAAGAGAATATTCAAAGTTTATCTACTTTCTGTCTATAAGGGTTTTTTTTCTAAGCGCCAGTTCTCACAGCAAAGGTCTTTATGGCAACATAAGGGGTTAGCCTAGATTTTCAGTCCAGTCTCATTTAAGGCTAATTCCTGTGTGGGTCTGGATGTTTGATCCCATTGCCCATCTGAAGTAATTAAAGGGTTATTAGTAAACAGATATTCACGCTCGCTCACTCTTGCCAACTGTTTCATGCCATCTGCTGCCGGCGCACGTGCTTTGACATTGGAAATATGCTGCTGAACCGACACGGGTGTTTCAACGCATAGGGAATGAACCAAGCTTTCATCAAGTCTAAACACAGTCAAACAGTGTCATCTTTGTGTGTGCTTGTGTGTGCATGTGTCAGTGTGTGTGTGTGTGTGTGTGTGTGTGTGTGTGTGAATAAAATAGAAGGAAGTGCAGAAAATTATGATCCTGTTTGTGCTATTTTAAACCTGCTTGTTAATTTCAATCCCTTTTAACTGCTCAGCTCTACTTCTCATACCAGCCGACCACTATTCTTATATTTCATCTCCACAGCCCCCTCTCCTCCTTCGTCTTCCTCTTCCTCTTCTTCTCTCTCTCTCTCTCTCCCCCCCCCTCTCTCTCTCTCTCCCCCTCTCCTCCGGCTCCAGCTCTGCCCTCCTGTCTGTTTTTATCCTTTTTTTATTTTCAGTAATATAGAAGGGATTAACCCTGCTGGCCCCTCGGTGGTTACTGTTTCATTTTATTCTTATTAAAATCTTAAGAACCTGCTTTATTATTCCTGTTTGATACTACCTCAATAATCCTCTGCCTGCCTGTGTGTGTGTGTTTGGGTGTGTGTGTGTGTGTGTGGGGGTGTGTGTGTGGCATGCAGCCACAGACCCATAGGTGTGCTGCGTGATGGATGTGTGTGCCTGTGTTTGGGCTGGCAGGAAGTCCAGGACACATTATACAAATTTTAATCACATGCGTGCAACCTATAGATGCACAAACACAATCTTCTGCTCGGTCTGACATCCAGGAGTTTACGTTTCTGCACATTTAAGACCTCATATATTGAGAGAGGCGTCAGAAAATGACACCTTATACATTTTAGCTCATTGTCTCGTGTGCTTCACTGTAATTCGCCACTTCTGACGAACATACTTTTTTTTCACCGTCCGTGTCGAGATGGCTATTACCGCTGATGGGTCTCTAGTGTTTGCTGTGATCTTTCTGACAGCGAGCTGCATTGATTTTGTGAAAACCTCTGATAAATCTCAGGCAGGAACTAGACAGGAGTGTTGTCACAGCAAAGCTTCCCTGGATCACACAGTGATTTCTCCTGCAGTTTCACTGACCCGGGGAGGTTTATTTAGAGAAGCAGTGCAGAGTGGCACTGTAAGGTGTCGCCTGTTAGTGTTTTAATTACATCTCCTGTTAAATATTTCAAATCCAACCTCTGCTGAACATCAGCTGAAAGATGGGAGGGAGCTATTGATCAAGCCAATTAGAATTTTCATCGATTTCTCGCATTGAGTTTTCATTTTTAATTTTGAGCGCATATGCATGAGTCAAGAAGAGAAAGCGCCTTGCTGTAGCTCTTGCTCTGTGTGTTTTCAGTTTGCCATCTATAAGCAGGCAGATGGGGAAGAAGAAAAAAAAAGAAGAATAAATTAAGGTTTGATTTCTTCCTGCGAGAGGAATAGCTAATGTGACGTTAACCTATCATTTAGTATGCTTTTGGAGAGCATCTGTCCAAGTCCAGCTGTAAGCTTTTCAACCTGGAGACCAATCATCTCTTCATTAAAAGTGTGATACTGTTCAAGTGTCTCTGCAGGCAGCCAGAAGCACAGAGGATTACACTATCGACTTGGAGAAAGGTCAACATTATTTGATTTTCTCAAAGGTTACTATTTATACGTATTTATCGACTGCCGTTTCCTCATAACATACTAAAGCGCGCGGAAATTTCACATATATTCATTTTCTTTTCTTTGTCCTCCCCGTCTGCAGCAGGAGCGTGCATTCTAATTTCTCATTTATGATGCATTAAATTCAGATGAGAGGAGGATTGTTGGGGACAAAGCTGATCACGCTGTGAGAGATGAATCAGAAATTGAACCAAAGTGTTTCATTAAGAGCTGTTGGCTGGCTGCTAAGACAACACGGGGGTGTAATCCCCTTGTTCACTCCCTCCTTCCCTCACTTTACTTTTCCTTTCACATCATTTTTTATCTTCCACTCACATCCTCTACAGGTGCATCCTGTCCTCTCCTCTTTCTTCCTCACTTCTTTCTTCTCTTACCGCTTCCCTTCCTCCAAGGCCTGCGAGAGCACCTCCTCCTTGCAAACAGAGACATAACCAAATCCACCGCCCCCCCGCCACCACCCGCCCTCCCTCCTGCCCGTGCACCGGGGTCACGCCGTCAAAATGACTCTTTTTATTACAGTTCATAAACAGCGACTCCCCCGGCGGCCCCGGGAAATTTCACATAAACTTTGATCAAACAGACGTTAGCCTCCCTGGTCCTCAACCACCTCTCTCCATGCGTGAAAATAGCTCCGCTCAATCACAGGCAGAGACAACACGCCGAAAACAGTGCAAATAGCAAGGCAGTCACTGATATATCAAGTCATTATTGACCAGAACACCAGGGGAATAGATCTCATATAAAAACAATAAGTTACTCTTTGCCTTTTTTTTTTTCCCCTCCCCCTCCTTTACCCTCCCCCCTTTTAGCGGAGGCGGAAATGTAAGGCAATGCACTGGCAGTAAACTTTGTGGCTTAAAATTAATAGCTTTGAGGGGAGCGCAGGTGAGCGATCCAAAGTGATAAAAGCATCCAAAATAAAAAGCGGCAGTTGATTTAACTGTGTGTACGTAGATGTTGGAAGCTGTGCAATAGGTTCTTCGTGGCTTTCTCTCGCTCAGTCATCCTCTCCATCTGGTTTAGTCGAGCTGTCAGAGCAGCTTTTTCTCAGCGTCGAATGGCTCGCAGTGCTCCCTTGTTGGTAATCGTGGTCGAGGCTCGCTGTAATGGAGACGAGCAGCAGGAAAGCAACACAGTGTTTTGTTGTTCGGTTGGGTTTTCAGGGTAGAGTTGCTGCAGCTACTCGATTATAGCACAAAAGCTGGAATAAAGGGCAAAGGTCATACTGAAGATAAGAATGTTTTTTATTATGAAATATTCAAAATATCACCTGATGCTGCGTATTCAAAAGCTCACACCTGTTTAGTGGCTGTGAATGAATAAAAAATCTCCAACACGGTTTTTAAATCTGTGAAATCTTTCAAGTGCTGATTTTACTTTCAGATATTGGACACCGGGGAAATAAAACATTTTTGTCCGTAATAAGAAATTGACTCCCAGATGTGACTGAAATTAAAATCAAATCTGGAAGAATCATGAATTTTTGTTTGGGTAGCGGTCGGTTCAACTCATCTATATTTTGAAAAAGTCACACTTTCCTTGAAAAAATCCAATAAATGAATAAAAAGTTCAATTTGAGGAAACAGGTTCTTTTAATGAAACAACAGCAGAATTACTATCAGAAATGAAATCAGATTTAAAATATAAAACTTGAATGAAATTATGGATAAAAAATGTCATTTACATGATTATTCATTATTTGAATAATCTTGTATTCTGTCACTTTAAAGGCTCTTAAAAGAACAGACCACCTACATGCGTCCCCTACAAAAAAGTACCTCAGCCAAGTTCTATTTTAGTGCACTTTTTAAAAAAAGTCTCTTCCCTCTAAAATGGTAAATTACCTAATTTTGGACGCCATCAAAGGGAGATAGTCTCCCTCCTCTGCTGCACATCCATCCTGTCCTTCTCCAGTCAGACAGTGGATGATAGTGTGTCAGTGTGTGTCAGTTTTCTATAGGAGCCCCGAGCAGAACATGATGCAGCCGAGCTATAGTTACTCCTCTGTATTGTTTGCGTGCGTGTGTGTGCGCGTGCGCGCCTCCTCACCGCACTGTACCGGCTCTGCCTGGGTCCTCATATCAGCCCGGTCTATCTTCCCCACCCCCCGCTGACTCCTCACCTTTCCCTCCGCTGCATCTTATGACTCAACCTCTCCTTTCTTTAATACTCTGTTAGCTGCGCCAGTTACTCTATCTCCTCCCGCCCTCCCCCTACTCACCTCCCCTCTCTGCTAATCCTCTCCCAGGCCTAATTGAAGGGGACAGCAGCTCCACTGGGTCACACACCGGCGTGGCGTTAAAATGGAGAGGCCGGGTACCGGGTGACACGTCTCCCCATCCTGATCAGCTTGCCCATACACATATATATACAGCCAGCCGCTGTTATTGTGTGAGTCTCTTTTCCATTTCTCCCTCTTTCTCCTCTTTCTCCTCTTCCTCCTCCCAGGGGTCAGAATTGCAACCTGGAGCCAGAAGCAGTCTACAAATTGTCAGAGAGAAGCCCAGAAGAAGAAATGGAGGCTCAGTGCCTCTAGTTCATTATGACTTAGGATGTGAGTTAGGCAGCAGTATGTGTTGACATTGTCATAGTTATCACGGGAACATCTGTGTAGTGCCTGTCAGAGGTGTGTGTGTGCATGTGTGTGTGTGTGGGAGTGTGCTCAAAGCGAAGGAGGACATGTTTGTGTGCCTGCATGCATATACATACTGTAGACGCATGTGCTCTCTGTGCATTTTTTTTCCTCCCTCCCCTCCCTCCCCCCTCCCTCCCCCCCTCCCTCTGTTTTCATGTGTCCATGTGGAGGCTGATGGTTCCAGGTTTGGATGGCGGTGTCTTGGCACCCGCAGGTCTGCTGAGACCTGCCTCTGCGTAGGATCAAGGGGTGCAGGGGCTGCTGCTGCGCCCAGCCAGCCTGACTGCACACCAGCTGCAATCCCTAATGCCTCCGCCACATCCTTGGCAGCCCGCACCCCTGCCCTTTTTCCTCCCTGCTCTCCGTCTTGGCAAAACTGGAAGCTTTCCTCCTTGTGAATTTATTTCACTCCCCGCTTCAGGACGCGTGACATACATTAATGCCATTTGATGGATGGTGTTTGACCAGCGGGCACATGATTAGACATGATTTCCGCTCAGCCTTTGAATCTGCTAAAACCGCGTGTTTATGGGTAATTACACTGGAAGTAATTACATAATGTATAGTTAAAAAAAACGACAAGTGAGACGGGCTGCAGAGTATAAATCATGCTGCACTGCTGTGTAGAAAAGCGCTTGATGTGGTGGATTTTTATAGGGAGCCTGTTTATCTTTGTACTTGTGTCAATGTTTACAAATATGTTAGAATTATTTTGTCGGGCTCATGGTGTTTGTCCTTTACTGTGTGTAAGAGGATGTTGATATTCTTAGGAAGAAGTGCTATGAGAGCAGTCAGGAAAAGTTGATTCCCATAAACAGGCTAACTTGAGACATCTGTAGTGAGAGGCACTTGAATCACTATTTACTGTTTTGCAAATTTCCACTGCACATCACAACCTGTGTTGTGTGTTTTTTTTTATTTTATTTTATTTTATTCTCTGGCAAGTGGGAGAATTTGTTGTGTTTTCTTGGGGTGTTATTATGGTTGAGTTTGGGGACTGTCAAAGGGACGCGGCGTCGCACAGTTAAACTGGGACTCTCAGTACCCATCAGGCCCCTGTGAGTCTTTGTGAAGACGACACCACAGAAGGCGCCTTCCAGAGAACGCGTCACATCCAGTTAGCAGACATCCGGCGTGCTAAAGAGGTTAAACTGCTGCGCCTGGCACAGCCAATTGTATTGATAACCGTTTGAAGCTGGTTTTCTCTCCTACCTGGCATCACGCTTCACACGCTTTATTCGGCTTGCCACTCCAGACAAACTTCAAACCTGGGAGAGTGTGTTTTCCTCCACTCAGGTGTATATAGGTGTGGGTGTCTGTGGGCGTCTGTGTTTGTGTGTGTGTGTGTGTTTTTGTGTGTGTGTGTGCAGAGCCAGGGGCCTTTGCTGTTGTTTGTTTGTGCTGCCTCCATTCTATAAACCAGGCCTCTGATCTCCCAGGCAACATGCCTCCAAATTCCTCTGCCGTTCCTGCTCCATGTAAATATATCGGTGTCAGTTTGTCTGATGATGAAATGAGCATTAGGATCCGGAGCAAGGCAGGAAAACCACACCGCTTCTTTCACGATTAAAGCCATCCTCTCGGCAGTGTGAGATCTACGGCTCCTGTGTGTTGGAGAATAAAGTTTCTGTGAGCAGAAAAGTGTCTTAGCACATCTGTGTTTCCTCCTTGACTTCTCGGTCTATTCCTACTTTTGCTTTACTGCTCTCTGCTGTCTTTCCCTCTCACACTCCACCAGTCTTTTCGTTATCGGCTTGTTAGCCCGAGGTCCTCGCCTTGGCCTGGAGTTATGGCTCTGTCGGGCAGCTGCTCGGCCAGCCCTGGGGGTCCTCAGAGGCAAATGGCATGTCAAGGAGTGGTCACTGAGGTAGATTGTTTCCCCACAGTCAGCCTCTCCGACACCGGTCTCACTTGTCCAATTAGAGCCTTTTTGGCCCCCCTTCATGTCCCCAACCCATCCACTCTTGACTGATTCTCCAACATCTCCGGGTCCAAGACGAACACACCTGACACCCTGAAGAGCACAGGTACACATAAATAGTGTGTGTGGGCAAAAACAAGCAGGAACACGCAAACACAGAATAGCAGCGTTCTTGTCTGTGTATTGTCATGTGGACATAGTGGATATTTATGTTGTGTTTGCATAATAATTATATTAAATTAACCCAATTAGAATTATATATTGTGCTAAATTTATAAGTTGTTTCATTGATAAATTTTTTTTAACAACTTTGATAGTTGATTGATAATTTAACTAATTTATTAAGAAGAAATGCCAAACATTGACTAGATTTACTTTAGATTTTCAGACTGGTATTTTGAACTATTCTGAGATTTAATAGACTAAACAATGAATTATTTGCCTGAAAAATAATGAACAGATTCATCTCTAATGAAAATAATCAGCCCCGCTTGAACTGTTGTTATTATGGAGCATCGTAGTCTTGGGTTGAAAGTCTTGTGTGTTGTATGTCGTGCCTGGTACTGCGTCTAATATTACTACTTAGTACTATATTAGTACTGCGGCTAATAAGTGACACCACGATATGTTTAGATGTGTCAGTGACAATTATTTGTGGTTGATCAGACTAGTGAGTTGTTCGTCCAGTCACAGAGCTCAGTGATAGATCCTCCTGATCTGCTGATTTAAATTCTAATAGCTGTGAACTGATATAAACAGACATTGGTGTGATTTGTTGACGTTCAGAGGTAAACTCACACTGATGAGTTTGCTGTGTCAATGAGGTAGAGCTCGGCACTAACACATGAATGTGTCGGTAGAGATATATTAGTAGTCTAATGCCTGCCTGTACTTTGATGATCATAATAACTCTGTGAAATCTTATTCATGTAAATCAAACCACGGCTGTGTTGTTATTCGCGCCTGCCATCGCTGATTGAATCGATTGTCGTGCGCTTGCTCGCTCCCCTGGAGGCTACAAGCAACATCAATCATTTCCTTCCTGTCAGAAACCACAGTGTGCTGCTCCCTCGGCATTCCTGCAACTTTCCCATAATTTATCCAGCGCTCAGACTTGAACGCTCGATGTAACCAAATTGTGAAAAGAAATTCAACAGTTTATGTTTTAGAGGCTTTTTTTGTGGGTGAATTTGGCATCTTGTAAAAATGACACATGTTGACATGTTCAGTCCTGTAATACAGAGCTAACATGTAAATATAATATTTAATCCTCCACATCTGAGAATGAAAGCATCATGTGTCTCATGGCTATCATGTTATTGTGATGATATGACCTTTTTGGTTCTTTTTTAGCACTGAAACAAGTAGACAATTAAGTGATTAATCAATTAGTAATTAGTCTAATCGTGCACATTTCTACATTTTCTGTCTTCAGATTCTCAAATGTATGTCAAATGAGGATTTTCTGCTTTTCTTTGATTTTATATCAGTGTGAGATGAATATCTTTTGGTTTAGTATTATTGTTCAGATAAAACAAGATATATGAAGATGTCACGCTGGGTTCTGGGAACTTGTGACAAGAATTTTTATTTTATAGACAATAATAATAATAAACTATCAATCCAAAAATCAAATCCAAAATGAAAATTATTAGCACTAAAGTTTTTGTTTTACATGTGTGAAGGTTTTTGTGTAATGTATGTCAGATATTTACCATATAATTATACTGTATGGATGTCAGAAGAATATTGATTTCAGTCATATCGCCAGCTCTACAAACATGCAGATATCTCCATCTTGGTTATGTAATCAAAGTGTTTGCATCTTTAATGGTTTTATGATTGAAACCCTGCAGGTGCAGCACTTAACCCAGACGACTTCATTTACTGGCAAATGAGTGCACTTTCTCCCTTTTAATTGTTGCATTTTCTTCTATTAATCCCGTTCCCCATCTCCCCTCAAATCACTCCTTCGCTTTGTTCCGCTCTCATGCACACTGACAAACAGCAATGACCCTGCTGGCAGAAGCAGGAACCTGTTAGCCATCGAAACCTCCTCTTTTTTTTTTTTTTTTCTTACAAAGACCACCTGCCCCCCCCTCCAACTCAGCCCCCTCCTCTCCCTCACCCCAACCAACACAGAGAGAGGGGAGGGAGGGAGAGAGGGAGGGAGGTCTAATTCAAAAATGCGTGGTCCTGCTCTGCTCTCTGCCCTCCACCAGGAGACAGAGTGTGAGAGAGCTGCCAGACATCACACGAAAGCACCGTTAAAAATACATGTATACCACTCCTCATCATTTATTGATGGCCTCTCCTCCCTTTATGTTTATGAGGTGAGAGGCCTCCCTGTGGCCCTGGTCAGTGACCCCCAGGGTCCACCGGGGTGTCCAAGAAACTGCCTGTTCCCTTTAATTTAGCCCGTTTTCAAATGAGACCAGATCATGGACACTCTTCCACATGTATAAGCTGTATGCAGGGATCACTTATAAATAGTAAATTGCTGCTGTGTTGAAAACTGTGTAGATTCAAGAAAAATCAGCTTTTTCAGGGTTTGAGGAATCGGCTTTATTATGAGGTTGCTGACCTTGGTTGTATAATGGGATTAAAATGTATTTTTAAATAGTCAAGCCACTTGTTCTTTCCACCTCTTCAGGGCCACGAAACCTTTCGCTTTATAGAAATACGGAAATCACAAAGGTGTCAATTGAGATGCAACGTTGAAATGCCTCCCATTGTTTATTGGGTGCATTTATCATCACTATGAATCACAAGATACTCATATCTGTACATCAAACAGTCTGTGTCTTCACACAAGAGGGTTATTTCTCTGTCTGTGTAGTCCTTCTCTTGCTTTGCTCTTGCTGAATTTATCACGTTGTGTCTACCGCAAATGAATAACTTTGCATTTTCATTCTGGAAGAAGCTGGAAAAAAAATTGACTGGTTTGTGGTGGGATTTTATGGCCGGCTTTGCCATTTACACGAATGTCTTTGTCTGGAAGTCATGTACAGATCAGTGTGAGATTTACTCATTGCTCGAGGTTGTCGTCTGGTCCCAGAGGCATTTCCAGGGCTGGTTGGCCGGTGGGGGTCAGGGCCTCAGGGTGTTTTTTTCTTTGTGTTTTTTTCGCCGTGTCATCTGGCTGAAGGGGCTGCTGAGAACGCAGTGTGGCAGGCAGCGAAGCCTGCCGTAACACAACAAGGTATTGATTGAATAATCTCTGTGTCATCTGATAGTAATGTGGCTTACACCAACCCCCTGCTGCAAGCTACACGGCTTTCATCACTCCCCGGGATAAACGCCTGTGAGAAGAAATCACAAATTTGTTTGTAAATGAGTTGTCTTACTTTTTGATGTTATTTTCTCAGTGTGTTTTTATAGCACTTTAATATATATATATTTATTTATTAGAATATTTTCCCTAATGGAAAATTATACCATTGGGCTTATATCTAGCGTAGCTAATATACCACATAATACTCCCCTTCACCAATACTCCCTCATGTCCCAACAATCACATCAGTTTAACAGTTTCATTGGTCTAAAATCACATCGACCATGTACCACAATCATTCACAGCCATGTCTCAATTGTATTAGTGATTTTTTTTTTTTATAGTGCACTTTTTGCATACCTATCAAAATGTGTCTCTCAGACATCACGCCCATCAAATAGCATCAAATAGGCCTATTGAGGTACCAAAAGTTAGCATTATATGCTTGGTCAAATTCCAATTCAACTTTCTATTTTGCTAATTATAGACTGTAACCTATTTAATTTAGGAAGGTTCTTGTTGTCTTGAGACTAAATTAAACAGACAGTTGAGATATGGCTTATATTGTCTTGTTGTTAAAAACTTGTTTTATATTCCTCAATATAAAATAAACAGTACAGTATTGATTCAGTACTGAATTTTAGGTATATACTTGTTCTGTTTCAAAAAGAGTCTGTATTGACATCATAGGTCAGACCGTGTTTGTGAGCCCCCAAGTAGGGAAAATGGTCCACGTCAGCCTCAGTGTTGAAATTTCTGGAGATATTCTGACTTTCTGACTGCTGTGTTTTATTCTGCAAAAAGAACTAGAGAGATGTCGACAAAAAGGGTGTAAGCCACCATGGTGGTTGCATCTAAATCAAATCCTTTATGCTAATTTAAAAGCGGATATAGGTAAACCTTTTGTTTGTTAGCCTGCTGTTTTTGTTAACTGACACTACAAATACAGTAGCTAGTTTGGTCCTTTCTTTTGGTACTGCAAGGGCAGCACCTGCTCATTCTGCCAACGCTGCCAGATGCAGCATCAGTTACTATATTTGTGTTAGCAATGATAGCATAGCTAGCTAGACTATGTCAGTTAAATGATTAAAATAATGCCAGCCTAACAAGGCTGACTGCACTGGAATGAAATTTAATATAATGTTTGACAAATTTGACTTAATCCTATATGGCAGAAATGGAATATAATATATAGAATATAATAATCATAAATGTTTTCATTAGTGTATAATCAGCTGAAAATAAGAATTGTTTTTGTTACCTTAGAATGAAACTTTCATGTCTACAGACGCGACAGGTCCTCTTCCAAGCAGTCCGCCATGTTGAACTACCATTTTTCTACAGTAGCCTAGAATGGACAAAGCAAACACTGGCTCTAGATCGAGGCTTTTGTGTTTTTTGCGCTGTCTCAAGCATGAAAGTGAATTTACATTGGCTATGAAAAATGCAAAATGCCCTTTTAGAGCAAGTCTTTGATTTGTCTATTCTGGGCTACTGTAGAAACATGGCTGACTCGTGGAAGGGGACCCCTTGTGCCTGCAAATATAAAAAGCTCATTCTAAGGTAACAAAAACAACAATTCTTCTTTTCAGGTGATTATACACTCATGAAAACATACTTAGGAATAATGTATTAATTTCTGCCATATTCTGTAAATAAATCTTGATAAATCTTACACAGTAGTCCTTTAAGTTCTTGGCAGTTTTAAGGAGGCCTGAGTGGGTCATTTGAAAGGTGTCACATATGCTGTTTTCACTCATTCACTTGGGATATGCGGCGTCCTTTGCAGTCCAGTAGAAATGAAGAATAAGAGGTTCCATGTGCAGTCTATGTGTGTGGTTGTGAAGCAGCAGCCCCACCTCTTTCTTCCCTGCGTCTATCCCCCTTCTCCCGCTCTCCTCTCCTGTCTTCCTCCCTAACCCTCCTTCTGATCCGAGAGGAAAGCTTTCATTATTTGCTGAGATTGGGATGTCAATCCCCGCGCCCCTGACCCAAGTTTGTAGTTCTCCCCCGTCATATTGGGGAAATGATTAGTGGGGTTATCTCCCCTCCACTCGGCGAGGCTTTCATTTCTCCTCGCGGCCCCCCGTACCTCCAGGCAAGGAGCGGATCTCTAACGGGGAGGCTGCTGCTCTCCTTTCACTCCTCCACACTCTCCCCTTTTACACTGGCTGATACTTCATCATGTACTTCATCTCTCTAAATGTCTCTGTTCATTGCTGAGTCAGATTCATTTTAACGCCGGGCTCTCTCTTCTCTTTTTCTCCTCCTTATTTTTCAGCTATTGAGCCACAGACATGTTGCTTAGGTGAATGAAACCGGATGAAATTTTTAGATTTTAATATGACTGTTAAATAAAATATATTTGGGGAAATTATGTCTTTGCAGTGTCAGTAGGCCTGCCTACAATTTCCTGCTTTCCCTCTGCTTAAATATACAGCAAATATAGCTAACATCAGTGCAGCCAACATTTTACCTAATAGACTGAAACATCTATTTAAGATTTTAAAAAAGAAATGCATATTTTGTGTTTCTCATTTCTGTTGAATCATATTCCATATTTCATCATTCAAACTTTATTGTCCTGTTAGAGAAAAAAACAGGTCTTTGTGTATGGATGTGGAAAGAAGAAAAAAATCTTAAACTTTCTCTTCTTTGAGAACCAAAGTCAAACACTTTGTTTGGAGTATTACACATGAGAGTATGTGTGTAATAAAGTGCTTTTGCTCTGTTTTGAAACACTTCTGTGTGCTGTGATGGCTTCAAAGGTTATTCCAAAATGCCCTAAATACATGTAACATGTAGGATATGGAGGCTATAGGCATGTGGGAATAAAATGATGTAATTTCCTCACTGAGGAACAGCAGATATAATGGCTTCATATAAAGGCACATTTCGCCTATGCGCAGGAAAATTAGTTCCTTTTGGTTTCTGGCTATTGTTGAGTAAAAACGGTAAAATAGGCCATGCGTTTCTTGAACATTTTAATTGATCTATTTTTTATCTTTTTCCCCCCCCGCGGATTTTTTTTTTTTTTTCAACAAAACGCTGGCAGTGTATTGAAACAATTTTAATGCAGGCTGCAGTTTTGCCTCATTGGTCCACTGAAAGGAATGAAAGCAAATATAAAAGCTTTGGCACCACGAGCACAATGCAAATGACGCTTTGATTCCCTCTTAATTTCATCAAAAGGTTGTTTTTTTTTTTTTTTTTTGTTTGGTTCTTTCTTTTGAATTATTATTATTATTATTAGGAGACCATGGGATTAAGCAGAGTCACTGATCCTCTGGGTCTAAGCCTTTTTTTTTTTTGTCTGTCGGGAGCTCAACGAGACTCCATCCGCACTTCATTAACCCTGAGCCGGGGACAATCCACAGTAAGAGCCGGGGGATTTACCACCAGCCTTTCACATGCAAAGAAAAAGAATAAAAAAAAATCTCCGAGTCATCCAACAAGACACACGGGGCCTTTTCCCTTATATAATCAGCTGTGCACTTTGCAAGTATAACCCCCTTTTCAATAAAAAGAAAGGGGGGTCGTCGTTATCTGAATCGGTCACGGATCCTCATGATTGGACTATAATGATCTTTTGGCAACTTGGGGAGGTGTTTGATTTTGTTCTCCTTCCCCTTTGCCGCCCCTCCTCTCTTCACTTTCCCAGTCGTCAGAACTCGGCTCTGCCCGCTGTATTTTTAATGCAATTTTACGCATCATAAACGCGCCAGTTATCAGGCCGTCAGTCTGATATTTCACGGCGTGGTCAGCCACTAAGTGGAGGCCCCAGATAACAGGTGCCATGCGTGCATGACAGCAGGGGGAGCTGGCTATCAAACCCATTATCGACTTTCAATTAAAACCTATTAAAGTCTTTTGTCTAATCGTTAACATCCTACACGCCAAGTCTTGTCCGTCAGCCTGAACTCCTTTAACCCCCAACGCGCCACGGCCGGATAACTTGGGTCCTCATAGACTTGGAGAGAGGAGGGGCGAGGTTGGTGCTTGGGTGGTTGGGTGAAATTTGTATGGAAGGAGGGAGGGAGTGGTGGTGGAGCCGCTGACCAGCTGTCCCCACGCTGATCCCCGGTCTGCAGTCAGCTCCAGCCCGGTCACCAGCTGTTGGAGCCGTTTGGCAGAGGAGCGCACATCCAGCACCCTCAAGGAAAAGAAGGATGGAAACAATCAATTTCCAAATGGGATCATTTAGGGCACTTAAACAATTGCGCACATAACATTAATATTTCATCTCCTGCATTGTTTATGGAAAACGAATTGGAGTTACTGCTGTTAATTTAGGAAAGTGGGAATGGAGGGAGGGAGGGGGGCGGAGAGGACAGGGGCTCCATTTTGGACAGAACACCCTTCTGCTTTGTTGGCCCTGCTCTAAAGACATTAGCTGGAATTGATCTTTGATTGCACTTTTGATGGTGTGTGTGTGTGTGTGTGTGTGTGTGAGTGAGAGTGAGAGAGAGAGGGGTCGTGCGTGTACGTGCGTGCACGTTTGCTAATCAAACTTTTCCCTTCATGAAGCTTCCAATCAACGCTGTGCTTATCTTTAAAGAAAGACTAAATTAAAAAAACATGAAGTAATAAAATGTCAATATGTTTGTAATTAACACAAAATAACGTTTGTCTAAATTAACATGAAATCTTTCTGCAAATCTGCGCTCTTCTTTTGAAAAGGTTATGAAAACGGATGTTAAAGTAGTACTTGCTGCAGCGGTGACACCCTTATTAACTCCCCCCCCCCCCACACTCATCTCAACATTAAACAAATTAAATCAACCACACTAAACCAAACAGAGGAGGGGGAAGTGCTTTGACAGACATGTTCAAATTCATCAAACACGTTTTCCTCTCATAGAAACCCGCGAGCCCCTAAAATTGTGTTGATTCTCGAGCTGCTTCCAGAAAAGTGTTTTTTTAATTAAAGCTGCACCACTCATCTCCTCAACCTTTTGCTCATTGACACTGACACGTGTTCACATCACCTCAGAATAAAAACATTTTTCTTTTTTTTTCTTTTTTTTACAGTGGCCACTAAAGACCTCTATATGTGCTTTACTTTTCAGTTTTTATGTGAAAATTAAATATTTGATTTGGTCAAATTCAGGTTTAATTTGGCTCCAAACTTAAGTGTTAAAATGTCAGATTTTCTACAAATATTTGTATGTGGAAATATTGTTAAACAAATGAGATTTGTGACAAAAATATTTGACCAAAATTAATTTTTACACCAAATATTTTAGCAATTTTTTTGTCGAATTGATGAAAAACACACTATTATGTCGCGTTTCCTGTGAGATTCTTTACGATTATCCTGAAATGAGTTGCTTTAATACCAAAAATCATGTGTACAGTGGGTGGACAAAATAATAGAAACACCTAATAATGTGATGCAACACACGACCACAAACTGCAGCTTCACACAGTCGTATTACAGCTGGATATTGGTTGCATTCGACTACCAGGTGTTGCCGCTGTTTAGTCCACATGAATCCACGTGTTGATCCCCACCTGACAGCCCTCGTGGCATTTCCGTTTCCCACATAGTTCAAAGCAGCCACGTGATTAAATGAAAGACTTTTATTTCCACATTTATAAAAGTAATTCTCTTTTACATCAAATCCCCCCTTTTTTCTGTCCAACGTTTTGCTGTGAATTTCACCCCCAAAAAATGAAACTTCACGAAATGGGGGAGAGAGTTTTTGGGGGAAGCTATAGAGGAACGAAAAATCAAATTAAAAAAATAAATAAATAAAATGAAATAAAAACGATCCAGGAAATATACGAGAACCACTCCACAAGTTTGATATCTGCAATATACATTTTCACCAAAGGAGAGTATAACAATTAAGGGTTTATCACGGCTTCATATGAAATAACAAAGTAATGCACAACGTCTGTTCAAATACATCGATAGCAAATCAACAGGCAGTTACACCTGGACGTGGACCGAGTCCGACCGGTTTGTTTATCGAAAAATAAAAATAAAAATAAAAACATTATTGAGGTGATTGCGTCCCCCGTCCCCCCTCTGCAGGGATTAAACTGCTTTTTTTTATAAATTACTTGACATTTTTTTACTCCGCTAAAACTTCAACTAAGAACAAGAAAAAGACTTTATATAGATTTCTTTCTTTCCGTAGCTCTCCTGTTTGTGCCTACATGTGGGTCCAGGCATGTTAGTCCATCATTTCTCCTCAGACAAATATCTTTTTTTTTTTTTTTCCACTTTTTTTCTGACACATTCGCCTGTATAGTTTCTGATGGCTAATCTAGCCTATTATGTTTAAACTGGATCACCGTGGTCTGAAAAAGACACACTCATAGATCAAACAAACCAACAACAACAACCAAAAAAAAAAAAAAAATCTTTAAAATCAGTCTCTTTCGAATAAAATGCAAAATATTCTTATTTACATGTTGCTGACTGCTGATCATCTTCACGTGGAGAGACAAATCAAAGACAGATTGAGGAAGAAAAACCAAATGACTAGGCCTAATTGTTCCTTTGGATCCTCTAACTACATTATATTCAAATGACATGGTTCCACCTTTGCCACCATCCGTCCACATAATAATAATAATAATAATAATAATAATAATAATAATAATGCCAATAGGGGGTGTAATTGGCATTGAGCTGTAGGTCAAAGTGCCACCAACAATTTCTTTGTTGTTGGGAAAAACACTGAAAATACTGAAACTTGGATCAAATAAATACATAACTTAGATGCTTTGATTCATATTGAAAAATAAATAAATTATAAATAAAGCTCATGTCCCACAAAAAAAAAAAAAAAAATCCTTCCACACAGACAGTCTGAGTCCACAGGGTTCAGCCTGAACCGGTCATTTCTCACCACATAGAGGCCTTGAGCAGTCCTTTTTCTCTTCTCGTGTTCGTTTTTTATCTTTTTCTGTCTTTGTTTCATTTCTTCTAATGAGTCCAAAGCTGCCAAGATCGGCGTACAAAAAAACAAAAAAAGAAAAAAAAAAAAGAAAAAGAAAAGAAGAAAAAAAAGGAAAAAAAAAAAACCTCAGCAGGAGCCGGCTCACCGCTGCTGAGCAGGCCGAGGAAGCACGCCGGACATGGGGGGCAGAGGAGGAGGAGGGGGCGGCTCGCTGCCCCCCTGCAGGCCGTGAAGCAGGATCCGCGGGACCAGAGGTCTCTGCAGGGCCGGCGGTGGCGCCGAAGGCCCTCTGTAGAGATATAGGGCCGCTCCGGGGTCCAGGTTGGACACCAGGCTCTGCGGGTAGAAGTACGGGGACGGGAACATCCTCTGCAGGGCGGAGTAGTTTCCAGCTTCAGCCAGAAGCTCGAGTCCCACCGCCGTCTGCCTCTTCCACTTTGTCCTGGAAGATGAAAAAAAGACGTGTTTTAATCCTTTAGCACCTCTACATCTATAAATGCATAATATTAGTGAGTGTGTTTGTGTGTGACACACACCAAAACAACTCCCATCTGTTTACCTGCGGTCCAATTAGAAGTCAGAATACATCTGTTTTTTTTTTCTTCTTTTTAAATCACCAAAATCTCCAACCTGCCACTTGTATTCACACCCAGAGGATGTCTGTTAGACTGCCAGTATGCACTCCATGCAGGTGAATAATTCATAATAAAGATAATTGAGTAGATATAGTGGTTTGTTTGAATTATTGATATGCACACATGCAAGCATGCATTATTCATACGCCAAAGTGTTGTGTGTTTTTTTTTTCTATTTATTTGTGTCATTTAGCTGCCTGCGAGTCAAAACTGCGGACAAATAAATGCTAAAGTTAATTCAAGCGAAAACTGCACAAAACATGGTTGTACACTGGCTGCTCTCCCTCTCTCTTTCTGGTACGTGTAGTTTGATTTATTTACAGGAAGTTGACGCGTCGGTTTTCAAACTATTTGCAGGGTCACTGTGTGTGACTTTAATCTTTAAATAAGAGCCTAAAAATAAGTCCTCATGCTGCAGAAATAAACTAAATGTGTGTCCAGATTTAATCTTGTAGCATTAGAGCCAAAAAATCCAAATAAAAAAAGAAGTGTGCCAAGAAAACCTTTCAAAATAAAATGCAAATTACACATGGAGGAGTTCAACAGACACAAATAGGTGACGCGTTTCTGATGGCTAATACAAGATTATAATAATCAATAAATCAGCTGTCAGTCTGGTAAATGTAAAGTAAAAGTTGGAGCTGAAACTTAATAATAATTAAAAGTTTAAAATGGCAAAAAAAAAAAAAAAAAAGTATCTGGTTCCACTTCCTAAATGTGCGAATATAAAGTTCTATGAAATTTCTTCCGGTGTTGGACCTTTGTGTTGGACACATTTTTAGACTCTCCACTCATTTTCTGAACCAAACGATTAATCAAGAAGAAACTCGTGAGTTGAATCAATAATTAAAATAATGTTTAGCTGCAGTCACTGTGCAGTTAACTGACGTGAACTCACGTAACCTTTAGGGTGATGGACACAGGGACGCCATGTTTTCCTTTCACCATCTAGTCATGAGCCAGCCGTGAGAAACCAGATTATCCCCCCTCCTCGTTCCCCTCATCCTCATCCTCACCCCCCCTCTTAAGTATAAGCACCAGCGGTGTCTTTACCTCCGGTTCTGGTACCAGGTCTTGACCTGTGTGTCGGTGAGATTGAGGGAGGCCGCCAGCTCCATGCGGTCCTGAACGCTCAGGTACTTCTGCCGCTCGAAGCTGCGCTCCAGCTGGGCCAGCTGGTGGTCCGTGAAGGCCGTCCGGGCCTTTCTGGGTTTCTTCAGCCGAACCTGAGGGCTGTCTCTACTGCTGGAGATCTCCCTGTCCCCTTCTTCTTTCACTGGAGGACAGAAGCAGAAAAGAAAAAAAAAAAAAAAAAAAAAAAAAAGAGGAGATGGTGAAAACAGAGCCAAGGCCTCCTGCTGTGAGAGCTCCATCCATCTTTGTGTGGACGGCCAGCGTCGATACAACACTAGATAAATCTGAGCAGCATCGTTATATAAAACAGATAAATCAAACTAAAATTAAAAAAAGACATGAAAACTATTTTTTATAGAGCTGTGGCTTTTAACTGGTGTGATTCTGATTTATTAAATCAATTTGATTCAGGAGAAAAGTGTAAAATCTGAAATAAACTCAAAGACAAAACTATTCTAATAATATTAATATTGTGTTTTAAAATGAGAAAAACCCTTTAAATTTCACTGTGTGAGATATACTAGCTATAAATAAAGACCTAATTGGCTGATTGGTTGATTGATTAGCTCCATTTAATTTTCTAATAATAGGCTGATAATAAAAAAATAACAATAAATCCTGCTGCCTCTTACAAAAGGCGTGATGGAGCCAAACTTTAAAGGACTTCATCTGTTTTTAAATATCATTTCATTCACTTTAACAGGAGTGTGAGGAAATATTGGGGCAAATCACAGAAAATAAAACCGGAAATAGTATTTTGAATTATTTTTAAATCACAGATTTGAACAGCAAGTGAGACATTTTTGCTCGGTGCGAATTTAAAGAAACGCTTCAAGAATTTATTGTTGAAATGTTTAAGAAAAAAAATCCAGATTTTTTTTACATTTTTTTTTTTAGTGTTTTTAAAACCATTTATCCGCATTTGAGGAGCATTTGAACAGTCTGCAGCGTGGAGTGTGAAATCACGGCTGTACACACAGTGAAACAGTGCCTATAGGCGATATGGAATTATTTGATTTGGTCTTAAATTGTTATGAAAAGCTCTTCCAATATTCGCACTTCCAATCTGATATTTCTGCCGTCAGTAGAGCCGCAGTCTTTGTTCTTTTTCTGCGTGGTGTCATGTCAGGGCGAGCATTGATGTATACACTCCTTATAGTCAAGAAAAAAGAAAAGAAAGAGAGAGGGAGAGAGGGGGGAGAAGCGAGCGAGGCGAGAGATCTTGGTAGTTGAATAGTTGAGTCGTCTCAAGAAGCACAATAATCCGCCTAATTGAGCCACAAGGGAAGGACGAGCCTTTCAAGCGCGACCGGAGAAACTTCACAGGACCGTGGAAATGAGTGGAAATAAAGAGCCGGGCGGCCGTGCGCGGTTACAAATCTGATTAGCGCCGGGGACAAATTGCATCAAATCCCTGAAATATTATAGGAGGCGGATTCGTGGAAATCAAAGCCGCCGTACGGGGCGCTCTGTGGGCCCCGCGGCTTCTCCAATCAATCAGCGCGTCGATGAGCATCTCCATCCAACGCTGGGACACGCGCGCACACGCGCACGCACGCAAAATTTGTTGAGCAAATTGATGACGTGACGCCGTTATCAATAGGTTTGGAGGAAAAGTGGATTTGGGAGAAAATGAGTGTGAGCACAGAAGAGACTAAAACAAAAAACTACTGCCAAAAAATGATAATAATAAAATAAAATGAATGTTATTCTAATGTTAGTTCTATATTTTCCCTCGCAGCCTACAGCGGTCGTCTTTCCAGGCAGCGCTTCATTAAACTGTCAATGGAGGTGACATGTCTGTTATGGCTGACATGATTGGAAACAGAGAGGCCCTTGATGGCATTTATCTGGAGGCGACCCTGTCATCTCTCCCATTCCTGCCTCCCTGACATCAACAGATGCTTTCTGGATATTCTGCTGATGCGAAGCTTGAAAAGGCACCTCACACACACACATACACACACACACATGCACACACACACACACACACACACACACACACACACATGCGCGTACATGCAGGCAGCCGTTGATTTTAAAAGTACAAACTTAATGAAAATGGGAGTCAATTAGTCCGTCAACGGTGCGGGGACAAATCTCCAGTTTCAGCACCGTGAAGCAGCAGCTCGATTTTTTTTTTTCTTTTTATTGATGGCTTCCGGTGATCAGCTACTAATGAAATTTCACTTTATTGATAAAGATCAGTTAACTTTTATCTCAAAATGATTAAAAAATCAGATTTACCAAATATTGTTTTCATACAGTAAAGCTAGCCTAAATTATTATTCGTATTAACCTAATTTTATTGTTAGAAAATAAGCTGAAAAGGCCTAAAACGCCTTTAAAAATGACCTGTTTAAAATATATTTTATGCCTGTAGGTTTATAATTGTTTTAACTCTGCAAAGTGTTTAAATAATATTTTGCATCAGTTGTAATTCAATTCAAATGTATACTTCATGCTCTATTTATCCAGATTGCACCACAATTGTAGTACCACCCCCCTCTATAGCCCTTTTATTTAATTTTATTATTGAATTATTTATTGTTGTGATTAATTATTGTTAGTGCAAATTAAAAATCAGTTTTAAAGACAGAAAACGACGCACCAGGAGCAGACAGTCTGACCTGCAGGAAATTAAAGTCAACTCAAAGGAACAGAGAGCTACTTCAGATAAAACTAAAAATATTTTTCTATATGGGCCAAAAGTCCAAATCACTTTCTCCTCCAATCTCCACAGCAGAGCAGACCCTTCACTCCACTTTTTCGTCCTTACCTTTATATTCGCTGTCTGACGACGAGTTGCTGTGGATTTTCTCCATAAAGTCGTCCGCTATCTTCGAGGCCAGCCTCCCCGCCTCCTGAGTCGGCTGTCCATTGCTGGAGTAGGGCGCGCAGGCGGCCAGAGGCTTACAGTCCGCGAGAATGTCTCTGATGAGGAACGACGAGGTCACGGTCCTCTGCTGCGACCCCGCAGATATTTGCGCGTGCTGGAGGTGCGGCGGCAGGCCGACGCCGTGACCTTGCCTCTGGGCCACCGAGTCCTCAACGCACTCCCTCCTCGGCGACGGTGGCGACGAGCAGCCGCTCTCCACGTCTGATCTCGGGCTGAACTCCAGAGGCGAGCGGCACTCCCCCACCAGACTGTCCCCTTTGGACAGCGGACTTCCAGGCCTGTGGGACAGCAGCGAGTCGATGCCAAAACTGGACCCGTTGGCGGACGCCTCCATTGTCTTGATCGAGGCCTCCTCAAACTACCATTTGGTATTCAGGACAAGTTTTATTTTAGGGAGGGAGAGGGGGGTGTTAAAGTCTCAGTTGATCCAGTAGAAGAGAAAGAACCCCCCTCCCCGCACCAAGATTTTTTTTTGGATACACTACAAATGAAGATTATTCATCCGCTATTTCCAGTTCCCCCAACTGCTTCTTTAAAGAGAAAATACCTCCAGGCTAAGTTGCGTTACATGCGTCCGATTTTCTTGTTTTTTGGCAAGTCTGGAAAGATGAGTCCTCCTGAAATCGATGCAGCCGCTGTAGTCTCTTTTGGGAGAGTCACAATCGATTCTTTTGGCTTCCTTTGCGACCAACTCCTTCAGCTCTGAGTTCAGAAGACGAGCCACTTATTGCCGAAATGATCTCACCTGCAGAAAAAATGCGTAAAGATGCAGAAATAAGGACTATTTCTGTGAACGTGAGAGCAGCAGAAGCAGAAGTAGCGCACCGGTGTGTTCGCGTTTCAGCACCATGGACAGGTTCAGGCGCGTCAGACCTGAGAGTGGACCGGAGGAAAGCGGTGAGGGCAGCTCGTCATGTGGCCACACAGACGACACACGGAAACTGTTCGCATTCTTTTTAAGTAGAACAACAAAACCCTTTCTTAAAAAAAACCCGAAGCGGAGAGAGAGAAGCAGAGAGAGAGAGAGAGAGAGGGAGAGTCCGAGAGCTGCAGCAGGAAAAAGAAAGCAGCGAAAGAGGAGGACGCGGCGGGACGATGCGATGCGCGCCGCAGAAAGCTGAAAAAGGGAAGAAGGTAAACTGGGTTAAATAGTCACAACTGGCAAGTAAAAAAGGACGAGGTGTGATGGGGGTGGGAGGGAATCCCAAAAAATTGAACTTGAGGAAAAGTCAGGAGCTAGGTTTTAAGAGCGCCTCGTCCACGTGAGTCCCCTGTGACAAGCCTTCATTGGCTGAGGGGAGCTGGAAGTGGACCTCCCTACACGCCCACTCACTCTGCCCTCCCTCTCTCACCCTCCCTGCGTCTCCCATCCTCTCCTCTCCTCTCTGGCTCATCCTCACTTTGATAAAAGAGACACTGAATTCATCAGGAGACTCAGATCCAACTGTTTACAGGCAATTTTCACACTGTTTGCTTTCATTACATCATTGATGAGGCTTATAATGGGGTTATTATGTGGAGCGGCTCCGTGTTTTTCTTCTCGACTCCCCCCCTGTCTTTCACTGGATTTGTCTCCCACCTCCACAGCTCCTCTTTTTCCAGATTTTTAACATTTGACTTTTTAATATCACCATTTTTATTTTTAGTTGTTGTATTAATTTATTTATCAGATAAAACAGAGTTTAGGTGCACATGGTTTGATATTGAAAAATGTGTTGAGGAAAATTGGCAGTGTATTGTTATAATATAATATACATTATTATTTATTGCACCCTGTTGGGTGGTAGTCATTTTATTGTGAAAAATAATTTTAATGTGCCATAAACCTCAATTTAATATTTTGTATTATTTTATTTTATTATTGCTGCCCATTCTCATTATTAAACTGTTTTTTTCATTTTTAGGTGTTCAACATTTTTTTTTCAGTCAAAAATCTCAACTTTAAAATCCCCCAAAAAATCTTGGCACATACACCATGGCCACCGTGACAAGATATTATTTAATGTTTCCTTTCAAAATAAAACAATTTCAAGATGAAAAACATGATAAATGTTTAGTGTTTGTGCCCGGACAATGTCTGGTCTTGCAGCAGTCATCATTTAGAGCATAATAACAGTCTAATAGTCCCTGGTAATTGCGCACAATAGTCCGAGCAGCGTGACGCAAAAACTTGAAGGCGCGTCATGTGCCATTGTGCGCACTTCTTCACCTTAACATGCGTGAAATACCATTGTGTGCACTTTCAGCTCCATCCTGCACAACAGTTTGCCCCGCGCGGCGGCCCCGACAGCCCCTAATAATCTAACTAACCCCCTTCTCATCATCACCGACACCCCCACCCCCCCCCCCTCTCTCTCTCCTCCCCACCTCACCCACTCATCCTCCTTCTCCTCCACCCCATGTGACCACCAGATTGGAGGCGCGCGTCGGTCTCAGACACCGGCAGGTTAGTGAATCCGCTCCCCGCTCCCATGGGGTCCCATCACGGCTGCAAGCTGTCACATACGAGGCGGGGACAACACAGATATAAGGCAACACACACCCACCCTGACTTAGCTGTTTCTTTCTCCTCTGCTGGTGCATGAAAAGGAGCAGTGGTTTGATGCTTTCTCTCACTGCTTTTCACCCCCCCTTCTCTTTATCCTGAGTCTGCCGCATGTCCACTGACTCCAGTAATGTTGTAGTAAATAAATCATAAGGTGATTAAACTGACTTCTTCCTCTTTGTGGTCATCACATGGCCTGTGAAAGTTACAGAGAAGCTTTCATTATTTTTGATTTGGTTCCCCCCAAAAGTCCTCATTTAGTTGATTTTTAATTTTAACTCTTTAAAACCCAAACAGCTTTGAGATTATGTTTATTTTAGCCACATTTTAATGTCTAAAAATGTGTGAAATTAAATAAGTTTACAGACAAATCTGCTAATTTTGAAGAAACACAATGCCACAGCATGCTTACCTACCAGATTTGTGAAACAATTATTATTTTAAATCATACAGACAGCGGCTAATAAATTTGTTGATTTATTTATTTATTTTTTTGAATTATAAATAAATATCAATTACTTAGTCTTTCAAAATGTCAGAAAAGACAAGAAAGAAGTGAAAAGTTTTTGTGAGGTCTTCTGTCCAAACCAGCAGTCCAAAACTCAAATATTCAAAAAACTATTCAGTGTGAAATTATATATAGCAGAGAAAAGCAGCAAATCCTCACAGGAGAAACTGTCTGACAGTTTGACATTTTTACCTTTTTAAACAACCTAAATGTTTAGTTGAGATGTCAAAATTTGAATTAAATAAATACTCGTTTTAGCACCGATACAGGCCGAGTGTTCGGGAATATTAAAATAAAATGTTTTTGTGCAATTAAATTTAACAGTATAGGCTCCTGGTAAAGTTTATAAATCCTTTAAAATCTGAGATTTTTTTGTATTTGGCAGAAGACAGTGTAGCTAGACTGTAGCTGTGTGTGTGTGTGTGTGTGCGCGTGTGTGTGTAGTGTAGTGTAATGATTTGGCTCATGGTGCTGCTGATTTTGGACAAGTGTCCCTCTGGTCAAGCGAAGCTTGATATTTTTTTTTCTTCCTCTTCATTTTTTTTTCCAGGAAATGGTCTGAATTTGAGGGCCAGTGCAACTGTTACCCCAGTGATGAAATCCACACACTCACCCCGCCCACTACACACACACACACACACACACACACACATTCACAGTGATGTTGTGGGAGGATGTTATTGATCCATGTTAAAGAGAGGAAACAGGAATGTTTCCAGGAATTGTTCAGTGACTGTGAATTGCTGTCTGCCTCTTCGCCTCTCTGTCCATCTGTTTTTATCAGATGGTTAAATAATACTTTATTATTGATCCACATTAAACAGCCCCACACCTTCCACTCACATTTTCACCAAAACAAAGTTGGCACCCCTGGGCCACTTCTCTGAAGTGTAGACTGTTTTTCCTCTGGCTGGGCTGACAGCTTTACAAGTTAATTTAACTCTTAACTTAATTTAACTTTAATTTAACTGTATTTAGGTCTAATATTGATATTAATATTTTGTCCAGATCAGGCTATTTGTCTGAATAATTACTAAAAATATCAATAATATAAAGTCTAAAACAAGATGAACTGGCACTAGGTGTAGTTTCATCATAATAGTCCCTGTCAGTGTTAATAATCTATCTGTGGACATGTGATTTATTTTGTTTTTATTCTCTGCATTACCTGAATCCAGTCCATACGCTTTGCTGCTAATAATGCCTGCTGGGCCTCCTCTGCTTGCTTAGTTTTTGTTGAGGGGGGGAGATAAAAAAAAAAAAAACGAGAAAACATTTTATTTACTTACTCAATTGAGCAGGTGTGTTAAATATATATCTAGATATGTTTTGTAGAAATGTGTGTCGCCTTTGAATAAACTTTGGCATCTCTGTCGTTTTGGAACATCGAGTAAAGCGTGTCTTTTTCGAGGGGGATATATGTAAAAAGATGACTCCTCTCAACAAACAAACAGCATTAAAAAAAGGCAGAGAGGGGGGAAAAAAAAGAAAAGAAAAAGGCGCTTGCTCTGGAGCTGGTGCTGCACCCCGGACCAGTCAGGGATGCAAATGATGCACCTTAACGCCATCAGGTACTGGAGTTGACAGAAAATAATGAGAACCCGCTGAATCTTTTATAAGGTTAACACTCACATTTCCCAGTCAGCTGTCACACAAGAAAGAATTTAGCACATGCATGCGGGCGAAATAAACCTTCATCGTCTCATTAATGCTGACAGGGCCCTGGACCGGCAGCTCCCAGCGCCAGCGCCGCCACCACCTTCGTTTTGTGTCGGTAATTTGCAGCGGAGACAGACCCCCTTCTCCTGGAGAGAAAGAGGAAAGGAGGAGGAGGAGGAGGAGGAGGAGGAGGAGAGGAAGAAGGAGGAGGTGGAGGGAGGAGATATAACGGAGGAGAGCAAGAGTGGGGGGGGTGGGGGGGTGGTAGAGGATCGTGGAGCGAGTGCAGAGGAAAAGAGGGAGGGAAGGTGGGCCTGGGGGGGGAGGGTGGAAAGATGGCTAGCGCGCCAGGAGTCTGATTCTCCCCTAATTGGAAGCATTGGGCATTGTCAACGGAGGATTTTCAGCTGCTCACTGACAGGTAGAGCCGTCAGAATGATAGCCCACTTGTCAGCGCAAAAGACCAATAAAAACAAACCACTTTTGATTTAATTGGAGGCCTAACCATGGTGTGTGTGTGTGAGGTAGAAAGTGAGTGTGTGTGTGCGTGTGCGTTGCCTGCAGGGCCAGGGCCATGGGGAGGTGGGAGGAGGTGTGAGGATGAGTGGGGGCATTTGTGTCTGTGTGTGTCTGTGTGTGTGTGTGTGTGTGTATGTGAGAGAAGGAAATCATCACTCTAGCCATCAATGTGCTAGCCCTGCCTCCATCTTTGCCATCACTCCCCGTCCTCGCTCTCATCTGGCGGCTTTTCGAAGGGGGCGGTGGGCGAGTGGTCACCGGTCACACGTGGTGAAGAGGGTTTGAGGAGGAGGCAGGTTTTGATGCCGTCCCAGGAGGGCTTCCAGAGCAGCAACATCAGAGCGAAAAACAGTTTCTCCCTCTTCTTCATCTTTTCCCTTTTTCTTCATCCTCCATCAGCAGAGTTGGGCTCTTGCCGCAGATGCCAGCCTTTCAAAACAGGATGAGCAGTATTTGACATTTCTCGCGCACCTCTGTCGACTGAGACTCTCACGACCAGAGGAAACAGTGAATCATAAACTTTTCTCTGCATGAGAGCAAATGTCACACTGGTTTGTGTCCGTGCGGTTGTGCTTGTTAAAGACGTATCTGCTGAATGTTGGCGAATGTGAAAATAATTGATGCTGAAGTGCAAATGGAGTATAAAGCAAATATGAAGACAAAAAGTAAGTTTGAGTTCAGGAGTAGCTTAGGAGGTCTTAATCCAGCCTTTCCTTTTGTGTTGAATTGAACAAACAGGAAACTTGTTTCTGTCAAAAAGTAGCATTCACACCACAAGCGCCTGTTTCCAAAAGTCAAAGCGGAAAATCGTCAGCATACAATGATATTTAAGACATTGGCATGAGTCCCTTTCTTGCTTCAACATGACAATGCCCCCAAGCACAAAGTCAGACCCATAAAGGAATAATTTTCCCAGTTTGGTGTGAACTTGATTGACCTGCACAGAGCCTCAACCCCATCCGACACCTTTGGGATGAACTGGTATACCTTTTCTAAGTCAGACCTTATCACCCAACATCAGTGTCGGACCTTACTGAGACTCTTGTGGCTTAATGGGAACAAATCCCTGCAGCCATGTTCCAACATCTGGTGGAAAACCTGAAACCAGAGGAGTGGAGGCTGTTCTAGCAGCACATTAGCCCATGGACTTTGGAATGATGTGTTCAACTATCAAAAAGGGTGTACCGTTCGTGTTCGTGTACTTACTCAGCTGTTATTTAGCAAAATAACTAGAATATTTGGTACATTGCTGTTTGCCAGTGAAAAAACAGTCAGAGTGAATATTAAAGATTGGAAAAAGATTTGTTCAACTCCAGTGTAAAAATGTACTTTGGAACTGGATCCAAAATAGCACTGGTTAATTGAACTCGACCCCAGTCTGACAGGCCTTATACCTGACAGCTTTCAGTGGTGGGGATCCTGTGTAGCTCATTAATTCCCCACATTTGGATTCCCAATGGGCCACTTACACCTTAATGGATATTGCATGACATAAAATGTGTTTGGATTGAAGTGTCTACCAAATGACACATGAATCTGAACTATCGGCATCTGTTAATGAAACTATTGTCCTGATGGGGTCATGTTTTCTTGCCTTCTTGTGAAAACAACACAATACAGACATATGGAACTTTTATTGGTGATTTCATGGGTCACTCATGAGTTTGACAAGATGATTATCAGTCTGTTTTCTGAATAGACACCGAAGCAGTATCTCGAAATTCCAGTTTTCCACTGCGCTCCCATCAGGTGCAAGATCAAACTAAGACTGATCGTAGTACACTTTCAGTATACTGTTATTCAAATGATGTTGGCATCAGTGTGTGCACCTTTAAAACCTTCCCCACACCATCACAAAGGCCACAATTAATTCATACTTATAATAATTAGGATGTCTCAGTCGGCTCTCTTGACTAATGTGTGTGAAGTGCACATCCGCACATGCATCTGAATATGCACCTACCCTCCCGTCCTGGCGCTGTCGGCCCGGCCTGCGCACCCCTTGCAGCCAGTGTTTTATTATTCTTGACAGAGTTCAACGAACACATCTGGTCAGAGGATAAGAGGGGATGGAGGGATGGTGCCAAGAGGCGGAGAGGTGAGTGAGGAGCCAATGGAGAGGGGTGTGAGCAGGCGGAGGACGAGGACCTGCGGCCATCCATCATAACCGTTCCTCATGAGGAATGCCAGCTCCTTCAAACTAGGGGCCAACCCTACTTTCACTGATCTTTTGACCCCTTGGGCCCAAACCAAGAAGACTATTAGAGCCATCAGGAATGAGATGGAGGAGATCTATTAGTGTTGTTTGTAGCATTTTAATTAGCAGTTGAGTTTCAACTCATTATTATTTAAATTACCACCAAATAGTGGAATTGTTCCCAATGCAGGACGGTGCCTTCAAACAACACATGTTTACAGTGTGACAAAAACCCCCAGAGGCTGTGTGAATTATGGAAGTAGTATCTGGAGGAGGTTGAGGTGGTTGGATGTGTTGACAAACGGTATGACTGGGATGTAGGAGATGACTGTTTGTCATCATTTTGGTGGTTGGTTTCTTTTGCCCATGACCACAGTGTTCTGTCAGCCATTGGCAATGAAGGTTCCCTAATCATAACAAAGTGGTTTGTGTGCCTGAACCTAACCAAACCTTAACCATAGAGGTGTAAGATCAGAGAACACTGATATGGATCTTTACTTGCAGTGTTTGGCAGTAATGCATTACTTAATAACTTTCTTAGCTTAGTAATGTGATTACAAGAGAATTTGCCAGTGGATGTGTTTGCTATCTGACCAGGAGTTTAATGGAGGTTTGATATCAGTTCTCTGTGTGTTCAGCGAATAGACTGCTGCAGGATGTGTTAGCTTGCAGCAAGAGATGTGTATCATGTTCTTTCCAACCCTTTATTACCTAAAATGTAAAAACATGCACAATGCACCTTCCGTCTGAATTTGACACTGATTTTGTCTGGATGTGTCAATCAATCAATGTGTTGTTGTCAAGACTGTTTCCAGCCAATGAGTAATGATGCTTGTAGGTCTTTCTGAGAGAAGCAGTGAGTATGCTAACATTAAGCTGTCATGCCGAATAGAATGTTTGCTTATTCCATTGTAAAAGTATCATCGTATCATAAGGTCCGCTCGGTAGGTGTGCTATTTGATGAAATAGCACATACATGTGAGGAACGTACATTTATAAGGTTCAGATCCCGGGGGTTTGAAAATATGACCCTAAGAAAAGTGTTGCTCTATAGCTCAAAAGTTTACATGTTGTGTGTTCTTAGCTGCTAGCTAACCACTGGTAGCGTAGCATACATTTCAGTTTTGAAGACTTGAGGACGGGACTGGGGCTAAGCTAACTTTAGCTTTGGGGTTGTTTGAAAGCACATTTGTCAGAACTGGGCTATACTAACAAAAGTAATGTATTCACTGCTTTGATTGCTGTTTGTAATGTATTTCTGTTTTTTATAAGTAATTGCTGTGGTTTTTTAAGTAAAAGCCCAGCACTGAACATCTGTAACCATCTGTAGTTTTGGTCATTTTGGAAGGTTGAAGACCTGTTGGCCAAATATGATACTTAAGCAGTACTTTTTTTACTCTTTGCTTTGAGGAATATGAACAAAATTTTCTACAAAACATTTTTTTCTTTAACAAAGTAAACCAAATGCTCAAATTATTACCGTTATCTTCACAGAAACAGCTGTACAGGTACAAAAACTATGATTTCCATCACAAAATCGAATAAAACAATAAGTAAACGGATTAAGAACCTGACCAAATATGCCAAATATTTTTAGATTTTATTTAATATGGTTTATTCAATTTAATGTGAGAATGTGAAAAGTGCCCGTCAAAAGTTTACACAGCCCAAGATGGCTTCTTCAAACAAAACACTGATATAAGAATTTATTCAACAATATAAAACAGAAAAAAGTGGTTAATTCTCACATTTCAGTAACTGGTACCAGTATCCTAAATGGTGAATTTCAGCAGCCAAACCAGTGCTAGGTAACAATCAGAGTCTCAAGGTGTCATAGTTCAATGTTAACCTGTCATGTAGACCCCCCCTGAGTGATGGCATATTGGTGGACTCACATTGGGCGGGAGGTCCCCTGCAGCTGCCACAGGGAGACACATACAAGCTGGTGGACAGTGTGGAGACTTCCCCCTCCAACTCCTGTACCTCCAGGGGGGGTATGAGGGGCACAGGGTCCAGGTTCGCCCCCTACCCTCTACCCTGCCAGGGGAGACCGAGGCGGGCCGGGCCCTTGGCCCTTCTCCCTCCATGAGGGGAAGTGGGGGCGTTGAAGAGGCCGTGCTTACATCCATGAATCACATCGCAAGTGTCACTCAGGACACACACACACACACACACACACACACACACACACAACCATAAGCACAATATGCAAGAATAATGACACCAATGTTTGGCAAGATGCTGCGGAAAACTGTTGTAGTGTCCTTCTCCAGGAGACGGATGGCCTTGTCTCCTCTTCAAGGCTCCAACTAACACTCATTGTCATCACCGATGAATCTGTTGATTATTTTCTTTGATTAATCAGACATTTGTTTTGCCAAATTATCAGAAAACTATAAAAAGTTTTGTGTGAGTGTGTGATGAGAAGGTTATATCGTGATATTGCAATAATTCTAGACAAAAAAATATATATTTTTACCTGTGTATAGTTTGTGTGAGATGATGCAAAGCAACAGTTTGATCACTGTATGTATGATTTCTTTTGCATACATTTGTTGTATGTGTGTTCTTAATTAGATGGCGATGACGTAGATTTTTTTCCATCCCTGTTTCCTGTGCCGAATTTGACATCCAAAATTGTGAACCTTAAATTCAAATTCAAATTTTGAGGCAATTTACAGTGAATATTGTAAATTGTATTTCCATCCATCCATATTTTTTTTTTTTTTGCCTCTACACCTAACCAAACAGTTGTTACAGGAAAAAAAATGTCAGGCCTTGTTTTAGTTTTGTCACACAATCACACACATATACACACACCTACATACACACACACACTCCGTGGATCATGGCAGGGGGGGCTCCAGCGTTCCGTTCTGGCCTTAAACTACCAGCTTCCTAATTTGGCCAATATGCAGGTAATATGTGGGGTCGCAACATCTCAATTATCACACCTCCTGTCAGCGGCTCCCAATCCTCCCCTCGCTGCTACCTTCCCCTCCAACATGCCTTCACCCCCCACCCTCACCCCTCCCGCCGTGACTTTTATTGCTTCATTAGTATGCTCCACATGCTCCGGCGCACACCCACGCTCGCGCGAGCCTTCAAGCCCTAACAACTTTTGGCAGATCAGTGCGTGATGAGGGGATGATGAGGGACTCTTTCGACTAAAAGCCCACCTACCTGGCGCTGTGGCCCATTTTTGTCCAAGTGTGCGTCCAACCTGGTGATGCAGAAAGTAGGGGGAACAGCTGGGCGAACTGGTGTGAAGGTTTTTACGGGTGTCACACCTGGAAAACTCACAGCAGATGAAATGACCTGCCTAGGGTTTTGACACACTTGCCAATTTGGGGGAAATGTGCAAAAAAAAAAAAAGAGACTCGTCTTGGATTTGAATATTTAATTAAGTATATATATCATAAAGCCTCAGTGAAGAGTTGGAACGAGCTGATCTGGAATTGATCGACGTGGAATAAGACAACTTTTCCAACCTAAAAAGACATAAGAAACCTCCTAAATTAAACAACAAGGCTTAAAATGTGAACAGTCATCCAAAGCTGGCTTCCGGTACTTGACAGTTACTGATACTCAATGCTACAGACACATTTTGGTCGCAACTCAAAAAATATTGAGCTTGTCCCCACACCTGCCACAGCCCACACCTGACACGTATCACTCACCTTGGGCCGGCTTTCTTAGGCACCTGCTCTCCTGAAGCGATGTCTGATTTCTCAGTAAAATACCTGTTGGGATGCATGCAAGCATGTTATATCTGCTGTCACAACCATCCATCCTACGGCTAAGCAGGTATGTCCAAGGTGTGTTTAGAGAGAGTGTGTGTGTGTGTGTGTGTGTGTTGGTGTTGGTTGAGGTGGTGGAGGTGCGGGGAGGGATTCAGCGTGGAGAATAAGACCCCAGAAAATGCTCATTAGAGTTGACCTTGGCACTTGGAGCCGGCGTTTGATGGATCGGGTACAGGGCCAAACAAGCCCCTGGAGAGCCATGATCTTATCTCTTATTGTACACACACACCTCCCCCCCCGTTGACCCTGCCTCCCCCCCCCTCCCTCCCTCCCCGCTCACTCACACTCCTCTGCTCTACACGCATCACAGGCAGAATAAATCTGTGTCTGACACCACAGGAAAAAAGAGAGGGAGAGAGAGAGAGAGAGGGGAGGAGGAGGGAGGCCTGAGGGAGTAAAGGAGAGAGGAGGCAGTGCTTGAAGAGAGATGGGGGGGAGGAAGAGAGGGAGGGCGACAGGAGGAGAGAAAAAACACACAGAGGGCCGAGAAAAACCAATAGCTCACTGAGGTGTCATTACCTACATAAGTCAGATGTGTGTGTGTGTGTGTGTGTGTGTTTAGAAAAAATATCTGCGAGGCACATGGAGTGTTAAAGGGAAAAGTGTGGAAATTGGCTAAGTGGGGGAGGAAGGAAGGAAGGAAGGAAAGAGGGGTGAGGATCAGTGGATGATGAGCCTGAGATGAAAGACGAGACTCTCAGGTGTCTCTGTAGCACGTTCACGGTTTGTTCTGTTCCTCTTACCTGTCCTTCTTCTCCATGACACACACATATAGCAACAAACACAAACACACACACACACACACACGCTATTGCCACCGCCACCCTCATGTCTCTCCCCCCCTCAAACCCTCTGCTCCCAACCAGGGGACACACCAAACACACAAAGAGACATGAGGCAACATCCACCTCCAGGATGGCAAAGTTTCTCCCCCACCACCCAGCATCCCCTTATTCGCAGGGGTGGCATCACAGGCTTGTGGGCTCTTTGTGTTCTCTTCTTCTGCTGCTGCGCTACGGGGAAAAAGTGACACTCTGAAGTCTTAATTGAGGTTTACCTGGTGTTTTTTCCTCAGTGTTGTTGAGCGTTAAAGTGTGGTTAAACTTTATAATCAAGCCTACAGGGTTTACAGTGTGAAGCGAGGAAAAGCGGGGAGCGTCTGATGACATTACAAACACTGTTGTTTACCGGGCTGCTAGCAGCAGCAGCATCAGCAACAGCAACAGCAGCTAGCTCACTACCTGCATCTAGCGAACAACAACAAAACTCTGCCACATTCTCGCTGTCAGTCAACAGCCCACTAAACAAACGTCTTAGTGTTCCCAAAAAAAAGGAATTTGAGTAGAATGCAACTATTTACTGAATCGTTGGGCATGTTTGAATGGCTCCCTCTATTTTCTCTTTGCACTCCGTCCCCCCACCTCGCTCCTGTCTGTCAGTCTGTCTTTGCAGAGATCTGGGAGGGACTGAGGGACTGATGTCTCAGCTCCTCGAGGATCCCACCAGGAACGCCTTTTGACAGTTGCAGGAGCAGCAGGATACAGCGCAAAGATGTTGCTGTAATTGCACCTGGTTGCGTCATGAAAAAGTAATAATTTGCTGTCAAGGACGTCAAGGTGTCAGCGTTCGGCAGGAGTTGATAAGGTATTGACTGCCTCCAGAGTGCTCACTCACTCACTCTCACTCATACTCCTTTATAAAGTTGACTCCCAGAGAAAGAGGGAGACAGCAGAGGTTGGGGAACAGGGGAGAGAAAGAAGGAAGTGAAAGAGAAGGAGGGGGGGATAAAAAGGACGAAAGGAGAGAAATGAGCAATGAAAAAAATAGGCTAAAGACAGTCAATCTCCATGCTCTGAGCTCCGAGACATTAATTGCACTCTATTTGCCACTTCGCAAACCCTGTTCATTTATAATACATGCACAGATTGCGTTAAATTATACATCAGCGATCAACAGGCTAAAGCAGCGCGACGTGCTCCCTGTAAGTTGAATAATACACAATTACCACCTGGCTCACTCTTCTATTCACTTTGATTACTGTCACACAGGTCGTGACTCGCCACTGATTGACACTCACCGGTAAGGGGAAGAAAAAAAAGAGGAAAAATTCGGTGACTTCTTGTTGCGAGGTGGACCCTGCTGCTCGCAGAGAGCCCCCGATCTTAGAGCGAACACAAATCCTCACGGGAAGGTCGACCTCCTCTGAAGGCGAGCACACAGGTGGCTGGTAAAACGATTGCGCGGTGTTGAGTCGGGGGTCGAGGCCATGAAATTTAAAGAGTGGAGTGTGTGGGTGCAAGTCAGGGCACATAGAGCTTGGTATCTGTACCCAAAAGTGAGCCATTCTTAAGGAATAAGTTTCATCATACTTAAGTTTGAGAAATAAAAAGAAAAAACAAGAAAAGTTCTTAAATGTTCTCTAAACACAAGCAGCCAAACTTTAGCCTTTAAAATTGTCAAGAACTCGGCAAAATAATTATTTATATAATTAAAACTAGCAAGCTTTCTGTTCTTGACAGTTTTTGATATTGGTTGCTACAAACACATTTTCCTCAATACCAAAAACCTATTGTGGTTCGATACCCAACCCAACTTAGGATGTAGCATCTTGCTACATGATGTAATCCATTTAAGGCATCACATCACCTCACGTCTTCTGTCTGAAGTTCTTCTTGAAGCTGCTGGTGGCTATCTGACTGCTGACATGCAGGTATGTTCTGATCCTACGTGAGAGGATGTAAGTTTCGGAGTATCCTGCGCAAAAAGCATACAGGGAGATAAACAAAACAACCATTTCTACACTACTGCCAAGCTGATTGAACAGTCTTGTCATACGCTCGGAATACAAACCGAGAAATATCTAATTTTTAAAAAAGTTGCAATCGGCACTGTAAAGTTTTGTTTAACTTTACACTGGCGATGTCAGCCTGCGGTCTTCAGCTTGTGGAATAAAGGGAACGGCAGAGGCAGAAAATTTGAGAAACCGAACTACATTGGTGAAGTCCCTGATTAACTAAGCTGAACAGCCAGTCAGAAAGCTCTGTCACCTTATGCACAGACGCTCGGAAGTGAAAAGAATTGCAGACCTCGAGTCAAATCATCAATCGTCATTGGAGAGGAATAGTTTAAAAACTCAAATGCTTTGACTTGTGTTGCTGCTTGGAGCTGTAAAATAGAACTCTATCTTTCTCTTCTGTGTTGTGTTGCAGCATTACAACTTGCCACTCATGGCCCACCCTTAAAAAAAGCAGCATGCTGTTGAAATTCAAGTGAAATTCAGTGACAGTTGAACACTTTTACTCTATGGGTTGTGGGTGTGCAAATGCCTACACATTGGGCAGTTGCTTCCAAACCCAATTCAGTCAAAGACAAGCTGACAAGGGTCGATGAGTGCCAACATTACCCAAACCATGATGACGGTTGAAGGACGACTCTTTGTTCGGTATATCAGGGACACTTCAGCAGCAGTTGTTAACAGTGGCTGGCTACTACAAGGATCAAACCAGCACCCTTAATTTACAGGACAATCTCTCTCTAACCAGTATTCAACCCAGCTGTTCTCTGATCCTTGACCTGCTGCTCCATCTTTGATCAGAGAGAGGTCCTCTGAAGCTGGATGAAGCCCCGGGCTTGAGCTTTAATATCCAACTTCCCTCATTCTTTCTCCTCTTGATGTTGTCCAGCCATTTCATCGTCAAAGGGAGATAAAAACGGATTGATGATGGCGTGTTTGACAGTTAGAACATGCAATGCAGCGTCCACATGTGTGAGAAAGAAAACACCTGCTTCAATCTTTGCCTGTTGCCTCTTGAATGCGCCACCCCGACTTAGCATAAGGGGAATGCCCTCTGCTTCAAAGCTGGGGTGACGTAAGCTAAAAGCCCTCTCTGGGCGTAAAGCGAAAGCCAACCAATACAGCAATGCAGTGGTTATCTGTCCTCATTGTCGCTTAATGAACCGTCAATGGAGCAGCTTGGACCAGCTTATAGACTTCTCATTGTTGCACAGGGGCTCCCAGGGTTGATAGATTCAGCATTAAGGGTCAGGATTTGCGGAGCTGGAGGCACAATCCTTCGGATATTTCCCAGAGATCTAAAAGCCTGTTAATCAGCTCTCCCTTCATGATCTCCCTGGCTGTTCATCTTCCCATGGACGCGTTCTATCAGTCTTTTTACCACCAGCCTCCTTGCGCTTTCTGTGCTTTTCTTCTGCTGTGTTTGTGTTTGGGATTTGCCCAAGTGGCCCCCAGATCAGTTGACCTGACCCCAGCTTGGCGGAGAATGGTTCGGGTCTTATCCGCAGCCTCTCTTACATTTTAATCACAGCTCCCTGGTTTTGTGTCGCTGCCACACACACTGAAACACACACTGAACTCTTTTTTTTTTTTTTTTTTCACTTGGCGAAATGATCAGCACAGTCGATGATATGATGCTTCTCTTTAACCTGTACTTTTGAAACTGCGGTGAAGATAAACTCATCTCTCGCAGCACCTCCTGTAATTAAGCCCGCTGTCTTTATTTCTCTTGGATCACCTTGCATTAAAAATTTCCCCCTAGATATCAAGTCACCCCCCTTCCTCCCTCCTTCCAACTGCCCCCCCCCCCCCCCCTTCCTGTGCAGTTTGTCAGCTGAAGTGATTGCCTCCCTCTCTCGCCCCCTCAGTGGCATTTAGCTATTCTCATTTGCATGTACATGCCCTCGCTGTGCGGCCTGTGGGCTGGTGAGATTGATCAACAATGCCGTGTTTTATTACATGTCAGTCGGAAAGGCTGGTTACCGTACGCCATGGGCGCACACTCATGTGTGAGCACATGCGAGCGTGTATGCCGGTGGGTGTTGTGTTTGGTTGTGGCGCGCGCTCGACAGGTACATGCTTACCAACAAAACACACGCAGGGCTCGTACGTCGCCTCCAGATTTTGACACTTTACAAACATATATGCATACGTGCACACTTGAGACCTGGTTAAAAGGTATTGAAAACACACACATCATCTTGGACTCTGCACCCCACGGGAGTTGATGCGGATGAACATGTATATTCTTGCTCGGTGAAGCCTGCGCTTACAGTGGTATTTTAGCGTAGCCTAAGCCTTCATCTCCTCATATTACATACTGAGCTGACAGATATTAATATGCAAAATAGGAGGATGCTGAACAAAATGCTGATAATTAAGCGAAGATGTTCTGGGTAGAATCGCGCTTAAGAGTGTGCACGTGGGACCCAGCACATGGTAAGCCATATGCCTCTGCGCAGTTAGCGCTATCCTTTGGGGTAGGGGGGTTGGGGCCTGTTTCCGCACATAGGCACTGTACAAATGGAGCCTGGGAGACTTGAACTGTATCCTTATCACACTTTTATAGAGTCATCAGAGGAGCGTGCTGTTCCCGCTCTGGTTTTGTCAAGGAACAAGATGTTGGTGCTTTACGTGGCACCAACACAGAGGTCAAAGGTCATCGGGATCTCCCCAGTCTCACATCGATGGCGTCACTTTATGAAAATTGGACGCTGTGTCATATTTCACAAAGACGTATCTCCCCTTCTATCAGGTTGGCTGCCTTACCCACCAACTCCTCCTTCCCTCCCCTCCCTCCCTCCTTCCTTCCTTCCCTCCCTCCCCCCGGCTGATCTCTCCCTCCATCCCCAGAGGGGGTGAGGGAAGTGGGGAGGATTTTCGTGCTGCCGGGGGCGACAGGCTCTCTGTGCCATCCACTTACACAAACGGCAGGATCAGCGCTCCACACAAGAATAATTAGAAGATAATGGGTAGTAATGCGGCCCGATCTGTCCCGATTATCTCCTGGCACCGACCGGCACAGCGCCATCTGGTGCCAGATCTCGGGGCAGCGGCTGCTCTGCCACATGAAAAGAAGGTGGGCTTAGGCTTAATCTCACACCCCATTCTGTTATTGACTGTCTGTATGGTGCTGTATTCAAAAGTGAGTGTGTGTGCATGTGTGTCAGTCTCTGTCTGCCCCTCTGAGATGGTCGATATATATCACAGAGAAAAAGTGAGATTGCATTTATATTACATGTATGGGTGACAGCCGGTGTTGCTGAGTGTCTTGGTGATCGACAGTAAAGCAGAGTGTTGTTGAGAGCCCGGTGTGAGTTTCTGCAGAGCTGTTACATGGACAAGTGTCTGTCACGCTGGGCTCTTTCTCAGCTTAACTCCCACCCTGCGTCTTCTTAAACAGCCTCTCTCCCACAGCTCTGGGCCAATTCAATATGACAGTCCATTGTATGGCCAGTGTGGCCTGAGGTTTAGTGCGTTAAGACTCTTTGTGCTTCGTGTTTACAGACGCTTTACGTCCCTGGCAGAATTTTAAAAAAAAAAACCTCACTCACCCAGCACCTTTGCACAAACCAAACGGCCTAATTCGCATAATGCCCCAGCTATTATCTGTTGGATTGAACGGAGGCGCGCTGATTTATCAAATTATCCTGTCACGTATTTCACACACAGCCGGTGCCATTTAGGAGAAGTTGTGGTTGTACGCGGCGGCCGTGGATTGACTCATGCCTGTATAGGGAGAGAGTTGATCTGCATCCGTATTTTCTCAGAAGTGGGCAGTGGGGCCATTTGTTGTCATTATTGTTGAATGCCTCAGAGCGAGCATTGAGAAGTTTTGCCTCAGCCTGAAAATGACAGACACCAAATTTATATGTGACTAGAGCTAAAATGAGTAGTCAGACAGACGGTTACAGTAACAATTTTGCTCATTTTAAGCCATTTATCAAGTGAAAATGGCAAAATGTGAGAATTTGCTGCTTTTCACCGTTTATATAGCCTTGTCAGTTGAATATCTTTGGATTTTAGACAGTTTGTCACTCAATTTGAAGATGTCGCCTTGGGCTCTGGGAAATAGTGATGTTATTTCCTGACATTTCATAGACCAAACAAATGATACGGTTAAAGATAATCAAGACATTAATCAATAATGAAAATATTAGTTAATTAAGCTCCTACATCCAAACATCTCCTCACATCTTCACTCTGACAGCTGCATAAACAACATATTTCTTTTTAAGTTTTCAACCTGTCATAGTTTTAAAAAATAACACAGAACACGTGTTTCAAATGCTTATTTGTTGTACGATGAACACTGAAATGTCATCTTACAGATATATATTTAATATATCTGGATAATCTATAAATAATAAACTAATAATTAACAATTTATTTAAGAATGCAAACAACTTAAATACACACATAAAGAATACGCACCTTATGCACCATCATACAAATGCACTTATGTATGATATGTAAGTTAAATCTTGACCTATGACAACAGTATATATAACAAAATAATAAAGTTCAGATGTCCACTTATAACTTTATACTGTCTTTATACTCTCTACTGTCTACTTCAGCAAATATATCATAATATATGTTATATACAATATTACATATAATACCCATTCAAATGTGTACTTATTTGTGCCTTTATATATTGTTTTGTTATGTAAAATAATCATACACATCTTGATTTAAGTATTTTTAGATTGAGTTATTATGTAGGTTATGTTTGAATATGAATGAATATCATATTATTTGAATATTGACAAAATAATCTCGCCTAAAGGTCCATTTGGTAACTTTTGTGGAGCTTTAAATCCTATCATGTTGTTAAAGTTGGAATATTATTGGACTATTGGGACCTTTCCTTTTTCTAAGTCGTGTTTGACCAGCAGGTCACCCCACTGACCCAAAAAAACTGCCGGAAATTTTAAACAATATGAAGAGTCTGGACGTCTGCAGATACTTTTCTGTAACATGACACCTTTCAAATTGCCCTGATGGAGCACAGTCTCTTTACAGAAACAGCGCAGACTGTTCAGAGTTCACCCCCACCCTAACTGCCAGCTCACAGTGTCACCCTCCCTCCTTCATTCCACTTCTTCCTTTACCCTCCCACTGTCCCTCTAATTTGCTCTCTGTACACAACCTTTGCTGTTTATTGAGATGCTGACTCTCTTTATGAGCACCTAATCCCAGTGCAGGGGGGATAATTTATGAAGCATTTACATGAAGAAGCCCAGCTAATTGGAAGCATGTGTCTGGGTAAGCCTCGCCAACGCAGACACACTGCAGATGAGCAGGCCAGGATTCTCACCGCTTGTAACGCAGCATCATAATCGTCATTTCATCTCAAAATAAAGATATCTTTGAGACTCTGCTAGCCGGCTAGGTCAGGTGTGTGTTATAGTGGTGCCATATGTCAAAGAGGCCAAGCTATGAGTGCAGAGAGTCCAGAAAGCTGTCTTTTGTTTGCCTGGACACGTACGGAGGCAGCATTCTTCTCAGGCTAACTGCCCCATCAGCAGAGTACTGAGCGGTCGGACTCTCAAGACTTGACCCCCAGTCTGCTATGTCCAGGAGGGAGGTCAAAGGTCAGGTAGGCAGGTCTTTGCCAGCCAGCCAAGAGGGCACTGGCCATTTTGATGTCAGATGACACCTCAATTCTCCCATTTAGTGCACCCCAGCATCCGTGGCCCTATTCTCTCCAAACCCAGCCTCCCTCAAAACACCCCCATCCTCATTTACATCAGGTCGTTTGTTATGACTTTATGATTATATATGGGTCTTTGTCTGGCTGTGCATGTACCTTCACCACTCCCAGCTGGTCCCCATTAATAACAGGGCCCCGGTGTAGACAGAGCAGGAGAGACGGAGGAGCTTGTTAGCGTCATAGCCGAGCGCAGGGGCTCAGCATGTGAGAGTGGAAGGGCCGACAGGACAGGAGGGAGATGTACAGTATACACAGACACACACACACGCACACAAACACACATACATAGTCACCTGGAGTATCCTCTTACACTCCAACCACAAATTTGAAGTACATGACATGATGTCCGGCATTTGTCCTAGCAATTGCACAAAGCCATCATGGTGTATTTGTGTGAAACTACATGTGTAAATGTGTCAGTCTGCAAGTGTGTGTGTGTGTGTGTGTGTGTGGTGTGTATGTGTGTTTGTGGGCCACTGGGCATGTGTTGGGGTGAAAGCATAATGAGGCTGACTGGACAGAGTGGGCCGCCATGCAGACGGGCTCCATTGTGGGTCCCAAACGGCGGCAGAAGCCCCTAAAATCTGCGTCCCTGATCTACGCTCCAGGAGTCGGTGGGGAATAAAGGCGTGGAAATAGGATTTATTTAGCACGCCTCATCAAAAGGGAATTAGCAGGGTTTGGGGAGGGAAGACGGGGCTCTGTTTAGAGCTAGGATGAATGGCAGGATCATCTCTGTAATCCCAGCAACCCCCCCTTCTCCTCCCGCACCCAAGAAAAAGAAGAGAATCACCCACATTAGCTCTAAAGGTGCCTTCTGTAGCTTCGCCCTGAACCTCAAACCGGAGATCCTGAAAGGAGAATCATCTCGTAAGATCTCGGCAGGTGAGGTTAAAACACGGCACCTGGATCCTTTTCTTCCCTTCTTCCCACCCATCTCTATCTTTTAATTCCTCCTCTCCCTTCAAAACATGGCCGCGGAGCTGTCAGACTCGATGATAGCGAGGCTGACGGCAGAGAGCTGGCGCGCCAACATGCAACAAACAACGAGCGAGCGTGTAAACTAAAGCAAACAAAGCCCCTCTCCGCTCCTCCAAAGGCAGGATCCCTCCCACCTGCCACCCTGCGCCGCTGATGAAACATACAGTAACAGAGAACAGCCATTAAATGGGCGAGCGGTAAAACCGAGTTGTACAATGTTGAGGGGGGCTTGTTGTGGCACATCCCGCTCTCAGTCACACACACACACGAGCTTGTTCATTATCATCCCTGCTCGTGTTTGTGTTTTCCGACTCCTCAGCCCCAGACATGGCGGCTGGGTGCATTCTGGGGGATTTGTTACCTGAGAAAAGGTGACAGGCTAAAGGGTGCTTGACTGGCAAATCTCTGTCAATGAGGCAATAAACTCAAGTTTTGCTCAAGTTCCAGACAAATCTCATCAGCATTCCTCCCAGTATTTATATAATCAGATTTGGTGGGGGTATCAATAATTGACAGGGTGCTCGATTTCTAGGTGTTGGGCTAAATAAGGTGTAACTATCCATTTTTAAAATGTCACTGAACAAAAACAGCAGTATTTATTCCTGGTGAGCGGTGAATGTTTTCTGGTCAATCTCTTCATTTTCCTCCTGTTAAAAAAAAAACTACCAAGCCACCAAGGCTTAAATGAGGCTAAAGTCCACACATTTAGACAAATGAAGTTTTAATTGTGGTAAAATATGCAACAGTATTAATCTACATTTTCTGCTCCCATGGGCTCATCTCGCTCCCACTCTGCTCCCCCCCCCCCTCCTCCTCCTCCTCCTCCCTCACCTTCTCCTCTTCGTCTCCGGAGCAGGGTTGATATAATGGGCTTGGCCAGAATAAGCAATGCTGCCATGCCCGTATATATCTCAGCGCCTGGGTAATTCCAGCTCACTTTATGTGTCCTCGAGGCTGCGTCGGGGCCCCGGCAGACCCATAGCTCCTTTATGTAACACCCAGGAGAATCTGCCCCCTGCACAGGTACAGGCCTGGGAGAAACAAACACCATCAGTAACCTGTCTGCTGTACACAAGGCTGCTGGGCCCACCTTCACCCCTCCTCTTCCACTTCCTCCTCCAATCCATCCGTCCCCTCTTTTCTCTTCTCCCTCTCACTTCTCTCTGTTTCTCTCTCTGCACCCCGCAACCTAATCATCGCCGGCCCCCATTCCCATGATTTATCGCTCTGCGCGCTGCTGAAAACCAATAGATCAGGCTTGCGGCGGGGGGCCCGGGAGGCAGAGAGGGACAGGGGATGGGGATGGGGATGGTGGTAGGGGGGCCGGATGGGAGGGGAGGGGACCTGGAGAAAAACCCACCTATGATGAAGTGCTCTGTGACGCAGAGGAAAAGCAACAGCAACATTACAGCTCGCAGTCGGCGTCCTGCCATCCCTCTGAGCGCATTCCTCTTTCTTCCTTTACTCCATCTCTGCGCAGCCCTCTCTCCAGTGTCCTCCTCTGTCTCTGTTAGTCTCATCTGTTTTCTTTATGAATAGCCTCCTCCCTTGTTAAAGCTCTTCCCTCTTACTCCGTAAGGACTGAATTGCAACATTAGCACAGGGATAATTTCCACAATTAGCTTGGATCAGCGGGCCTGTGCTCAGCGATCGCTGAAATGGAACAGGGCCGTAGACAGGATTTTAGAAATACTGGAGTCATGAGTATAACTTTCCTCCCAATTACTCATGTCTGTCAGGAGAAAGAGAGGAAATAGTGTGAAGCTGTTATAGAGCCACAGAAGTCCACAGAGACTGGATGTCTGGGTGGACGGATGGGTCAACAAAATGTCAACCACTGACCGGTGCAGACCACTGTTCACTTCTCACATCCAACTCTGTAAGTCGCTTTAATTTAACACCCTTATCCTTAACCCTAACTAAACCTGGACCACAATGGGGTCTGATCAGACAACGGTTTCGACAGACATTGACAAACTATGTTGTTCTGTCTAAACAGGCAACAGAGGAGAAAACGTTTTTTGTCATTTAATTTGGACTTTCAACAGAAACTGTCTGCAAATGTTTCTAATTTTAGACTTCATTAAATCTATGCAAAGTCTTTAATTTAACACTGATTGAGCAATCTGAGATTTTGTTAGTTAAAAAAAGGGTCAACCTGTTTTTATATATTTTTAAAAAAATCTGGAAATTTGGGAAAAAACGTGAAAAAAATCACAAAAAAGTACACTTTTTGGGCTGATGTCGAAAAGTTGGTGTACAAAGGCAAAATGTGACAAACTGCAATGGAAACAGACTTTATACATAAATCATTACACACATGATGCACATGTGAAATGTTCAGTGAAACTTTCGCTCCAATGGAGAGAAGAGTAACGGCGGTGGACGAAACATCAGATCTGTGCATGAAACAAACAGAAGTATCTTATTTCCATCATGTTTTTATGCGTTTGAGCTCTCTTTACATTATATCATCTCGTTGCAGTCTTCTGCTGCAGTGATTTTGTGGCACCTGACTGGAGAATTAGTGCCAACAGTTCAACAGCTCGTCGTGTCCAATATTCGCATAACAGTAGTGGATGGAAATATGCATTGATTGGCATTTCCTTTTGCTGATTTTCTGGAAATTCGGTTGACATTTGCTCTATATTTGGATGGAAACTCGAGGCATTGTATAGTCACTATTATTGGTAGCCTTGCTCTTTATCCTTTTTTTTGCCCAGAATAGTCAAATTTAAGTATATCCACTCTAAAAATACTGCAACCAGCCTGCAAAATACCCAAGTTTTAATTATAATAGTAAAATGTCCAAGGTCACTAAAACCCCAAATTCCCATAATAAATAAAATAAATACAGGGGACATGACCTCGGTGTTCCCAACGGCAGCTATAGCCCTGGTGAGTGAAGAGATTTGGACAAGTTCACGGTTGTCAGCTGTTTGACGTAAAAGTGCACATTCGAGTTGTGTGACCACTGATCCTGACACAAGCTCACCACGTAGCAAAGACACCTATCAAATCTGTTCATGTGTTCAGCGGCTATAACAAGTGGATGAAAGGATTAGGAGAGGATGTAGGCGTGTCATTTTGTTTCTGTGTGGACAGAATTGTTTGGTATGTAATATTTTTTGGACACCATGCCACTGATAAGTTTCAAAGGTCAAAAAATTAAATAAAACAAAATAAATGCATAGATAACTAATTTGCTAATTAATTATATATAGAAATGTGAGCATGTGCATTGTGAGGCTAAACATGTTGATGGTTATGTATGAAAATGAACTGAACGTGCTTCCCTGAGGGTACTAATAGTGTGCATACATTTAATGCACCAGGAGCAATTAATTGGCATCTATTTCCCCCTGATCCTCCAGAAATGTAATCAGTTTGTAAGAAGGTGCTTAAATTGGCCTGTGAGTTACCCCAAGACATGTTTTATTCCTCTGGTTTATTTTTATGTAGATACAGAGCTGCTTTAAAAGTTATTGTTTCATTTTTTAAAAAGGCATTTGATTCAAGGATTTAAATTTTGCACTTAAACCAAAAAAAATACAATTTCAAAAAAGTAAGCACGATGCAAAAAAAAAATGTCCAGCACAAAGGACCAATAGTCCAAAACCGCAAAATAGTGATTTTACAGCAAGTTAGAACATAGAAAATAAGTAAATCTTCATATTTGGTATATTAATTTTTAACAGGTATACATGCTGGGTAAATTATCCAATCAGAAACCTAAAAATTAGGTCAGACAACACTTCATCCATTTATCAATAATCAAAAAAGCCGTCCATAGTTTGCTCTCAATCAACAAATTGATTCAACGAATTGTTTTAACACTAGTCTTATTTGAAAATACATTAATATGCACAATTATTAATATTGATCATGTGTTGACTGCATCTTCACACTAAACCTCTCAGTCCAAAGGTGGCCACATAGGACAGCAGAATAAATCCTGGCCTTGGAAAACGCTCAAAGTCGTGCAGGTACGGCCAAACACTTGACCTATTGGCCACCTGGCCTCTGCGTTCTACAAGGAACACATGGTGTTAGTCCTTGGAGAGTACACTTCATTACAAACATAGATTGGATTATGTCTTCCCAAACAGACTGACCGTGTCCAATCACTCTAGTGCGCCTTTGAATGAAGAATATTCACCTTATGTCTGGACTGGTGGGTCGGGGAAGGTTGAAGCGCACACACACACACTAACACACACTTGCTCAGAGACTGGCCCTCCTGGGGACTGGTACAGGGCTGATGGGGGAACAGAGGGGCATAAAAAGAACTGAGGGGGGAGAGAGAAAGAAAGAGAAATGTCTTTTAAATGACATCCCCATTGTGAGGCGGAGCAGGACGATGGCACTTTGCAAAACTGCTAACAATGAGCACAGGAGAAATCCCTTATCCTACAGGGGCCCGGCAGCATGCTCGCCATTACCATAGTCATTTAAATACAGTAATCTCATTTTCTGCCTCAGCCGAGGGGGCATGCTAAATTTCCCAGTGTGATGGGAGGAGGGAGGGGTGTGCACGGCGTCCAGAGCATGCAGGATTAGTGACTTTTCCCCAATCTGTGTGCGTGTCTGAGTTTGTGGGCTTGTAGCTGTGGCACACTGCAAAAAAAAAATCTATTTGAACAAGTAATTTTTGTCAGTATGGAGTCCTTAAAATCTAATCACAATTTATTACTATTTGGGTTGTAGCTCCACAGTTATGGCCAACATTCTTTTGGTTATAGCTGTCTTCACAAAGTTAACTGCTAAGATCTGCATGCAATGACACAACTACAAAGGTCAGACAGGTCATGAAACAAGGTTAGACATGCTATAAACACACTTCGACAAATTGACTCAACTGCATTAGCCAAATTGATATGGAAGACAAAATAAAGGCTATTTTTACCCAAAATGTCTGTTTACAGACCAATATCTTAGTTCATACCTGCTGTACTTGACAGAGTACACAGTTTTTCCTGTGCAAAGAAGGGCTGATATTTAAGGTGTACTCACTTTCGGTTTAACGTCCAAATAATCTGGCTCATTGTCTGACCTCTCTGTTTTTTTTGGCCCTGTGAGACTTTGTTGTAGCGTCACCGTGTTCTCAGATCTCAGCAGTCCATGTGGCGATGACAGTGTTATCATAAAAAGGAGAAAATGACAAAACCAAATGGTAATAAACCGGAATTAAACTTTAAAACAAATCAAAAAGCTGTCAGCACAGTCGACTAATTTGAACATGTTCAACGTTGTTATATTTTTCAAAAATCAATTCAAGCTGCAAGTAATAGGTATTATCATTAATGATAAGTCTAATATGTCCATTTTCCGTTAATATATTAATTGTTCTGTCTATAATCCTAATTAATTCATGAAAGGAAATACAGGAAAATAAATATAAGAAATGGAAAATGCCCATTCCTCCACCCTAAAGTGATTTTTATTCAAATGTCTTGTCCAGTCTACAGCTAAAAAAAACATAGTATTCAATTTACAAGTTTAAAAAATAGAGGAAAAACAACAAATCCTCATAGTTGTGAAGCTGAAACCAAAGACGGTTTGTTGTCAAATGAATGTCCACTCAACCAGCGAGTCACTACTGCACTTCTGTAAAGTTGGGGGAGACTAAAAAAAAACAGAAATGATCCAAAATCAAAGAAGCAGAAGTGAAGATATCCTGACTATGAGTCAAACTCCAAAAACTCTGGATCCTTCAATGCAACTCAAGATCTTTCCATTAGAAAGTCTCTTCCTGCTAAATCCTGGTGATGTTGAGGTGAAAAATTTCTGACAATTGAATAATCGCTTCTAAGATTTCAGAGCTAAAATCATCTCTGTCATTCTGTCTTGTTTCGAGGGGCTGACAGACAAAACTATAGGCACAAAATGCAACTTCTTACGACTTCATTGACAAAAATTACTCAGTGAGCTTGGACATTTTTTGCAGTGCAAGTGTCTTTGCATGGGCAAGAGTGTGCGCTTCAGTCAGGGAAGTGAAGTGTGTGTGTGTATGTATGTGTGTGTGTGGGCATTGGTTGGGGTTGCAGCAGCAGCTTTGGGGAATATCATATCAGATCGAACAACAAAAGAGGAGCGAGGGAGAAAAAGCTGTTTCCACATAAGCTGTTTTCATTCTTCTCTGCTTCCGGTCCAGTGGAACAGTTGATGAAGTTTAAATGAAGCAGAATTAGGAGATCAAGCAGACACAGGAGCTGCTGTTGATGGTATCTGCACAACCGTCTCCATGCACACCCGGGAATCGAACCGGTGACAGCTGACCTGGATGAAATCAAGAGAAAGAAGAGGGAGGGAGGGAAAAAAGAAGGTGAGGAGGAGGAGGAGGAGGGAGCAGAGAGAGAGATAAGGGGATGAAGTATCTCCTAAATGTGATAATCTCCAATCACCTCTAACATCAATTCTGCCAAGGCCCGGGTTAATGAGCTCACAGCCGATCAAGCGTTATGCACCACCGCCCTCCCCTTGTCTCCCCCCTTTCCCTCCCCCTCACAGTCGCTCTCATCATCACTGTTGTTCTTTTGATTTAATCCCTCTTACTTCAGCTGATTTGAGCAAGAGGAGAGGAGAGAGAGATGGAGGGAAGGGGGAAAAGCCTATTACCCAAGCTCCTCTGCTCTCAACTATCTAAATGCTAACGATGTGAGGGGGCGAGAGAGAAAAAGAGAGAGAGAGGGAGCGAGAGGAGGGGAGGAAAATGATGATGGGGAGGAAGACACCGAGGGGAAATGGGAAAAGGAGAGCGTGTTTGGCAGGAGAGGACAAGACGCATCGGAGGGGGGCTAATCTGTTGCACTGCTCGGGGTCTCCGGGAGCAGTTTGGTTATTTTGAAAGCAGGTTAGGTGAGCAGAAAGCCCGGCCCGTCCCGTGTGCTGACCCTCCATCCCCGTTGAGGAGGGGGGGGGGGTCAAAGCACCTGATCTCAGCTCTTTACTCTCACTTGAACGGTTTCAATACCAACATCTCCGGCCTTATATCTGCGAACACTTTTTTTTCTCCTTACCTTTTGATTAAAAATAGGAGGTGTGAGAGGAGGGGGCGTGTCTGCGTGTCTTGCTGCTGCAGAGATTTCGACGTTCCAGATGTGATTCTCTGTGGCTGGTGTAGTTGGTCGTAAAAGACTGGGGTAAAAAGCTGAGGGGTCACCTTGAACTGAGAGTAATGTCTGTTTCGATCTTGTTCTCGGCGGCGCACCGAGGGGACCCGGAGGCATTTCCACATTTCCTCTGCCTCCTGAACAATTGTTTTCTTAGTTAGACTTCTTGATACAGTACCCAGAGCACCCCCTCTACCCAAAAGACCCCCCTCTACTCTAAAAGAAAGAAAGAAAGAAAGAAAAAAAAAACTGAGTAAATATTTGGCAATTGCTCTTTGCTGAAATGATGATTATGAGCCAAGGTTTGGCACGGCCGCAGGATGTGGTGCGTGAGTGCGTGTGTGCGCCACCGCAGTTCAAACCTGCCGAGCTTTAATTGGACTACAAATTCTCCAAAGAGCGCGCACGCACATGAGTGTTTGCCTTGCTTAATTTCGTTTTTTTTGCGTGTGGGTATATGCGTGTGCGTGTGTGTGTGTGTGTGTGTGTGTGTGAACTTTGCAATTACTCACGGGTGGGTAGCGAGGCACCTGTGTGTCGCGAATTAATTGCCTCGCAAGTTCACACACCAGCTCTGCTGATTTTACACGGCGCTGTTAGGCACAGGAACATTCTTTCAACTGTAACAATCTTTTTTTTTATTTTATTATTTGTATTTCCTCACATATCGCCTGGCACTCAATTCATCACAAATACACAAGAACAATGGGAGGAATTTAAGCACGAAACACGCGCGCACGCCATCGGGCTCGTCCACGCCAGAGAAGCAGCACAGTCACTTATTGCTGCGCATAACTAAAAAGTCTACCCCAGCTCGGATTCTCCTCTTTCAAAAGATTCCCATTTGATTTCATATTGGCCAATGAAACAGTGCAGGGTGAGAGGCAAGTGAACAATCAATCTTTGTAATGTGATCCACGGATTGAGCGCGGTGAGTAAATGTTTGCACAGGCACTCATCCAAGCCTGCAGTCAAACGAATTCTGCAGAAAAAGGAATCTATCCAGGGCAGGCCTCTCTCTTTATCTCTCGCCTGCCCGACAGCAGCATGGTATCAAGCACATTATATTCCAGCGCTCTGTGCATTTTTCATATAGGCTCGCCTTTTATGTTTTATGTACGCCAGCTCAGGGGAGAACAGCTGTGTGGGCGCCGCATCCTCTGTAAGTTTAGAGGGAGAGGGGAGAAACTCATTTTCAGTGGGAGAAGTGGAGCAGAATGCCAAACGCAGCGAGCGCGCATGTACCTGCGAACAAACAGGAGCTGCAGACCAAGGCCTGCCTCAGCTATTACATTACCATAATACACGGAAACAACACCTCGCATGCTGTTACTGCAGTAATTTGAAAACAGATTGACGGGATTTACAAGTTCTCATCTTATCTGCGCCGTGACCTCTGTGACCTCAATCTTCACTGTCAACTTTTGGAGTAAAATCACATGTTTTGGAGGCTTACTCGCAGTTGTTGTAGACTTTTCCAGGATAATCTGGTATTATACATATATAATCATGGAAATTGATTTTCTTTTTTTTATGTTGGGTTGATTTTCTGTGGAGCTGAGTGTAGATCAAAAGAGAAATGAAGAAAATATATATATAGTGTGATTTTATAATTGACCCTACTTGCTCCTTCATGCAGAGTTGATAAATCCCTCAGGCGTCTTCTGTGACTGTCAGCCTGTTGGAATATAATACACTGATTATATGTTGGAGAACAGCTCTTTGAGGGGATTAGTCTGCATTAGGCCTCCGTGCAATCTGTACAAAATTTAGACACCTTTGCTCGCTGCTAATGCCAGACGAGGGTCAGTAAAAACAAAGAGATAAAAAAATCTTTTAAAAATGAGCAGATTTTAAGGTTAAACATTAAAATGTGGTGCTTTTTTGTTGATGTGGTTTAAATACACTAGTTTAGTTTTCAAGCAGGTTTTTGTGTTTAACATGATTTTAAGATGAAACGTACAGGGTTTGTGAACTCTTTCAGAAAGATTTGGATAAGGCAAACTGCTAATAATCTGAATGATATTCAGTTTATTTTTAAAAGTATTGATTATATGAAAATATTTTTCAATAAATGAATAAGACTCATTGCAGCTTTAAACATTTTTTATATGAGAAAAAATAGTTCATCCTTTACATTTCACAATTATTAGCAAAAAGATTAGACTTCTTTCTATACAGTTAGCTTTGTATGTATATTTAACCATTTATATACCAATAAATATTTTTTTGTAATCATTTTGTCTTCAGGTATTTATTTAAATTTTCACTCAGGAACTTTCTCTTTTTTCTTGCACCTGTCTGAGTACAGTACATCACTGGGAACAGACAAAAAATTCCAACATATTTTGATGCAAAGTTCCAATCTAGTGGATAAAAGTGAATAAAAATAAGGCCCAGTGATTAAGTCGGTGTTGAAGTCACTTGTAGAGGATTTCACTTCTACTAAACTTCAGACTGGGGAGGAATCCTCCACTGTAACCTCAGACTCGCTCCTCACAGACTGAGCTCCTCTGCTGGAGACAGAAGGTGAAATAGTTTTGTTTAGAGGGACACACTGCCACCCAGTGTTACAGCCTGTGAGGCAGGAAGAGCTGAAGTTGACTCAAGTTTGTCCACCTCTGACACCAACCACTTCACCTCATCCATCTCGGTGTCAATGCTCCCGCCTGATGGTAATGTAGTCCACAGAAACTGGCTGAGTGATCTTGAGAATCTTGAGCATCCACCACTGTGAGTGAAATAAAAGACTCCAGATCAGATCAGAGATCTTTACTTTTTATCAACAGGTGTACAAGCTCCAGGTGTAGAGTTCACGTAATAAGTCTATCAGGCATATCCAAGTCTGTCTTGCTCTTCAGTCCAAAATGGCAAGAGGATCAGTATTGGCCTATGATACACAGCATTACTATCTGCCACATTGTCTTTTTTCACACTACCAGTTGGGGGCGGCAAAGTGAGAAATTTCAAATTATTTAACTAGTAGCTTTACAGAAATTTGTGTCACTAATTTACTAGAATCCGGTTTGTTAGATGTATGCAGTATAGTACACCCCCACCACTATGCATTGCAGGTAGCTTTATAATCCAATGTCAGTGTCTACCTTCCAGTGACCAAGGCTGGACCTGGTATTGAACAACAACATGTAGCCTACAAAGGTGGCATGAAAGTTTGATAATCACCTCGGTACTGTAACATTATACCCTAATGGTCTCAGCCCAATCTGGCTGCTTGGCCTGGTTCTGTTGCCTAACAGCAGATACAGTTAGCAGCAGTTAATTAGTGGTTAGCTACTTTAGCAAGTTAAAGCTATTTGTCCATCAGGAAATCTGTGATTCACTCATAGGCTGTTTTAAAATGAAATACAATACAACTATACTACTATACAACAACACTACTTGTTTATGGGATGCTGTGATACCTAAACTAAGTTTCCCACTTTAGGAAAGTCAGTATATGACTTATATATAAGTCATATAGGTCATATATATATATATATATATATATATATATATATATATATATATATATAGCTGCTTGCTGAAATGGATTCATGTCAGTGACACATATAGAACACTCTGACAGCTGATGTGGGTAAAACAAAGGAGTGCGGTCAGCACATTTCAATGTGTGTGAATCAGTCACAAAAAAATGCCACCCTCAACAGGTAACCAACCTGCCTACCATAATGATGGTTTCAGTTTCATATGTGTCACAGATGCCTAATGTTTCCTGTGAAGCCTGATTGGCTCAGGTGCAGCCTTCCATCTGTTGGTTGAGATTCCTCTGGGTGTATTTTGACAAACTTTAAAAGTGTGTGTCACCGCTTGTAATGGCACATCTACGCAGATACATTCATCAGACCATATTTTCAGTACATTACACTCAATATCTATTTTCACCACATGTTGGAGAGATACATAACACCTGGATGTTATATTTTCAAAGTTACACTTATTAGTCAAATTCATTGCTCAGTTGTTTATGTGCCATTCATAAAAACCTCCAGCGAGACTGATTCAATATTGGCAACATGTGTGGAAATACTGCATCTCACTACTGCATTCAAACATTCAAAATGACAACTGGTGGCCCTGTGGGGAAATATATGGCTAGAAACAAGATGGTATATGTATATCCATATGTTTTCATAGACAGTAAACTTATTATTCATAGAGAAAATTACCATAGTAGAATGAAACCCAGAACAATTACCTTAGACTGTATATAAAACAAACATACGTGCTGTATGCTGTCAGTTGTATGTTGTTACTGTTGTCTTTCTGTTTTTTGACTCCTCATGCTCTAATATAAAAACTATATCGCTGATTCTGTTTATATAATGTTTTTCTCACTAAAAGCAATGCTCCGAATCATTAGACCTTAATTACACCAGATCAGTTTCATTGACTCACCACTGTTGTCTGCTGGTAGGCACAAGCTCTATGGAACCACCTCAGTGACCCCCAGTGGTCACTTAGCCAATCAGCTATCAAACATCTATATAATCTGCATGTAGTTTAAGATTTTTACAGAAAATAGATCCCACAGTGTCATCAAATTTAACATTTACAAACTCTAATCATTTTATTAGCATACTATTACAGTAAAACATACAATTTATGTGGCACAGCACATGGATTCATTTATTTCTGTGCCTGATTCTTCTGCATGCAGACCTAAAGCACTTTAATAACCTGTAATCCAGCACTGATTGTGTTACTTTGTACTGTGTAAGCCCTATCTGTACATTTTCAAAGATCTGAGTGGGCAGCACAGACTACTTGGCTCTTAATTGATTCTTTTGTTCACCTCACTCCCCATCAGCATGAGGCTGAAACTCCATTATTGGCCGAGAAAAGGAGGAGGGATGGAGAAATGGACAGATAGAGCATGAAGAGAGATGGTTAGTGATGGGGAGAGATAATGAGGAAGGCAAAATACCCTGTAGGATTAGCAAAAAGAGTGGATAATAGGGAGCAAGTGTGACCGCAGATACAGTAGCCTATCAAGTGAGAGTGAAAAATGGGGGAAGGATTGGAAATGAGCGAATCATATGCTGTAACTTATCCTCCCAGCTCACCAGAGACCAAAGACACTTTGGTTTATAGAAGCAGCCAAACTCCAGGTAGCCTCAGGGAAATGAGAGAACACTTTTTAACGCTTGAGAGGGTATTCCCTGTACCTAACTGGCCACACTGGCCACCAGTCCTGTACACTGGTCCCAGCTTGGTGCTTTGTCAATGTGCTGTGACTAAGCCAGGAGGGGTCCCGCATTTTCTCTCACCCTAATTAAAAGAGGATTAGATGGGCTGGAGCTGTAGGCCACTCCAACATGCATGGCCACCATCCCTTTGCTCTCACTGGATAATCACACTTACTGGAATTGCCTGGATTTTCTGTGCAGGCCACCACCTGAACTCAACGAACTGGTCTGTCACTGACATAGTTGGTGCTAAGACTAAAGAGGCTTATAAACATATTGGTCCAAGAACTGTATCAGTTCCCCAACTGGTGTCTAAATATGGTTTATACACACCAAATCTGCTTTATTTCCAATGTTGCATTTTCATAACTTGTGATACTGATGGATTTATATCTGGATATCTAAAGTAATCTAAATTTCAGTGACCTGTTCATTGTATTTATGGAAAACAATTTCTAGACTAGAGTTCAGGTGCTTTTACGCCAACTTTACTAGATATACAAATCATGCTACATGTCACCATTGAATAAATCTGTCTCAGCATTATAAAAAAGAGTCATGTTTAGTGTGGTATTAGGCCCAGCATTTTGACTTGTAGGCATTTTGACTGGCAGGCACTGCTGGAGGTAATGGTCACTATAGCGAGATTTCCATCCAAATACTTCTTAGTGACTTTATCTATGACTATAATGTGTTTATGATTTGATATAATAAAAAGAGAATTGCCAAAATACATTCACACACATTTTTTTTTCCATTATTACTCAATAAATAAGATAAACAAGATGAATACTAGATTTCAGTTTAAAATTAATAATGGCAACAACACACATCTGTGAAATTTTCTGCCACTACCACCAAGAAATATCATGCCCATTGTCATGTCCCATTTGTTGATGCTTCAGATACTGTATGTCCGAGTGTTGTTGGTTTTTTACTTTTGTTATTCACTGTCATGAAAGACTGTAGCTTCACTGCTGTCTAAAACATGTCTTAAAAAGCTATCATGCTCATAGATGTCTTTCTTATGTAGCCATGTCAAATGTTCAAAGAAGTTTTTTTTAGTGACAAGCCAGAAAGAACCTCATTTGCTGGACAGCTGTATAGAAACAGGCATAGCTCCAAATTTAAGGCATGTTGTGGTCAGAATTGATTGGCATTATCTCAATAAACAACCTCCCAGGTCTATTCTGTCTCTTCATTTAAGTTGAACACGAATGAAGAGACATAATGGACAAAATTCCAACAGAAAATTAGTTTGTGAGGTTATTAGTGGAAGCTCATTTCAGCTGCTAACCAATGCTGCACTGTGGCCTATAAATAGCCAGCTGAGATTAGTTCAAAGTGCAGACTAGTTTAGATGCCAGCTGCCATTGAGAAGACATCCATATTCCCACTGCACCATTGGTATCTCGGGAAGCCTTTAAAATCGACCTCTGGGGTCTTGATGTGAACTCAGAACATTGTGGTAGTAATTATAGCCTACAGTATATTTTTAAGGTTCACTTTTGGATATAACCAAACAGATATCACAAACCAAACAACTCATTTTTTCACTAAAGCTCCAAGTTGGATAATAAGCCAGATGTTTCTGGCAAAGATATCATCTTTTTCATTAGTATTGCATTCATTTTTTTAAACATTAATAACATTAATAGCTCCAGAGACTATATCAGGAAGGTTCTTATTGATTTGACAAAATAATGTTAAATGTAAATCCACATACTAGACAGTGGAAATGCATTGTTACATCGATCTGCTGCTGTTTGACTGGTGAATTGAGATGTTTAGGATGACTTTAAGCATGCCAAATGCCGGATATTTTACGACTTTGTTTGTTTTTTTTAAAGTCAGACTATGACAATCAATTGTTGACACATGATCTTGTAACTGAACCGCGCCCAGTGCGCCCATTTCAATATTCCGGAAAAACTGGACTCCTTCCTGCGTCACACCCAGAACCTACAAACCTCCCTCCCCTCCCACGGCACGCAGCTTAGAGGGGCACGGTCACACCAGTAAACACAGGGCGACCATTGCTTGCAGTCACCGTTAGATATTTTTATTCGGCGTTAAAATGGACAGCTACAACGAAGAAGCTGCAATGAGAGAGCCCAAGAAACGAGAACGTCCAACAGGTAACTAAAGCATGCACCCTCTTCAATGTTAACTATGATATTTAGGGCTGCTTGCGCAGACTGCCAATGGGCCAAAGTGAACACTAGCTAATGCTAATTTATTTTTTACTTTTCCATTAAACAGTGCGTAGTTTAGCACTGTATGTGTAGCTACATGGTATCAAAATGCTACTAAACCATCAAACGTAGCGTGAGCAGTGGACGTTAGCTCATGGCTGCAAGCTAACGTTGACCGATGTATGCTATCCTTATTCAGCATGCGCCACAAGCTAATAGTAGTGAGGTAACGGTAACGTCTCAGCCTCAGTAAACAAACGACTCTTAACAGACCAACACAACACTGGATGTGTTCAAAAGTAGCCTGGACATGTCGCTAATGGTTCTGCAGCTTTCTTTGAGGCTTTGTTTATTGATTAATCTGACTGTTATCCAACAGACTGCAGGTTAATGGTTAAATTCACACACTGACATCCTGAAATAAAATACGAGTTTTAACGTGTTTGGGAATTGCCAGCTAACCCAGCGTTAGCTGGCTAAAATCAGACGCATTCATCCTCTTAATCATGGGGTGGGGTCAGCTTGTGAAGCTCTGTGGTCGTCAGTATTGATGAAGCCTCACCAGCACTAATCCAGGTCCATCACTTTAATGTCATATGGCAGTAGACCTTTTTCACAGCAGCCATTTTGACATGAAATAGGCGGGTAAACACAGGTGTTAGCAATTATACTTAATTAAGGTTCAGTTCCATTCAGGTCAAACAGAGTCAGGGTGCTGCTGTTGTGTATGTGGGCTCACTGTAAAGGCAATAAATGGAACTGAACCTTAATTAGTATCATTGCTAAGACCTGCGTTGACCCTACTATTTCATATCAAAATGGCTGCTGTGAAAAATATCCTACCATACCTAATTACCTTAATTTTAAGGTTACTTATTAGTGAATTAGTCTTAATTATAGTAAGGATTTATAGCATGTTCCCCTTAGTTACCATGCCTAACTACTGTAACATTATTGTAAGTCGTTTAATGGCGTTTTGACTTTTAAACCCTGTCTGTAGGTTCAAGCAAGCATGACATTGAAGGTACGACTCTTATTCATTGAAAGGTTGCATGTCACTGTAACATTTTGTCTGAAGTATATGCTGCTAGACTGACATGGTGAATGATGTGACTGCAGACTGCCAGTGTTTGGTTTTAACAAATGCCTGAGAGCAGTTGACGTGTACATGTGGGTGGAGGTGTCGATTAAACTTGATTATCCATGCGCCTTTCCAAAAGGCTGGTGTTCAGACATGGATGAGAGCTTCTTTAAAGGATGGCTGGATTAGACATGTTGGTGCCTGTTAAGAGAATATTAAGTTGCATCTGAAAGACTTTGCTTTTTTTTTTTAAACAGCTTTTTGTTTGCAAATGTGCTCTGTTCAGTATGAATGCATTTCTACAGATGACTTGAATCAGTTGAATTTATCACGTGTGTTTGTCTTCTTTCCCCCCAGTTTTGGAGACTGAGGACACTGGCATTGGCTTGTGTGGCTGGCTATTGGTCGCGTTTTCCATTCTTCTCATGCTGGCTACTCTGCCCATCTCAGTATGGATGTGCATTAAGGTCAGCTGCTGGTTAAATCCAGTGTTGATTTTTCCACTTTACAAGCAAAGATGTAAGCTAGGGTTTGTACTTCAGACCCATCCCATAATTTATGTATATTTATTTAACAGCCTTTGGAGGCAGTGGAGCTATTCTTTTGCATTCGTTTAATTAAAAGGTATCCTCTGTGAGTGAGCAGGGTAATTGTTCAGTGCTTTTTCAAAATTAATATCCATAAAAGCATTCAGCAGAATGGCAAACAATGGAAAGAAAAGACTCATATACAAGCCAATGATGTGGTTTGTCTCTGTACACAGATTGTGAAGGAGTATGAGCGAGCCATTATCTTCCGCCTGGGCCGCATTTTGCGAGGAGGAGCCAAAGGACCAGGTCAGGACATTTTTTGTATACGTCATGATATATTCTTTTTCACTCCACAAACATCCCCAGTTCTTTTTACTGTACTGTAATGTACTTCAAACATGGTACTCACCCTGGGATATTTTCCAGTTATCTTCATCACTTAGTTCAGACTTGTTCGTTGACATTTGTTTACAAGTCCCGGTTGCTACATTAGGCAGCCTAAACAAACCAAGGCACAACTTGATTCAGAGCCTAGAAGATACTGTAAATTACACTCTGACATCTGCTTCATAGAATATGTTTGGTACCAGTAAAGCTGCATGTATTCCCCCCAAAAGCTCATAAATTGGAGGTTTGCCCTCCCATCTTACGTTGTAAATGTGAAGAAAGCATACGCAGGACTGGTATCTACACCACTTCCTATTCCAGGCAGCACAAACCACATTTACCAGACTGACACATTTAGCATGATCCGCAAAGTGCATGCTGAGCACAGAAATGATTATCATATCAAATAGCTTTTAGATACAAACAGATAATCTTTGTTTCAGCGCATAAGTCATCAGGAATCCACTGGATCATAATTATGGCGAGATACTGTAGCATGGCTAACAAATCTTAATGGGAACAGAATAGAAGAGACAATGAGGGAGTTGGGGGTAGGCTACTGTACTTCCCCACCCATCCCCTTCCTGCTGCTGGGCAGGATGACAAAAGATAATTTCATGATGCAAATACAAAAAAGAAAGATATGTAGGCCTAATAATAAAAACAAGAGGATGTCCCACCTCAGACCAAGTGGTGTGCTACCACATAGACGAGTCCCAACATACAAGAGTTCACTGAGGTACCTGTCATGTCCACACAGCCATATGTTTGGCAGTACTGTTGCTTCATGTGTCTGTTTCCTGTCTAAATGCCTTAATCATTCTATTCTCAGTGATGTGACTTCTGTTTTGAAAGCCAGCACATTTGTTTAAGGAAAAAACACAGACTCCCGCGAGGAATGATTTGCATACATCTCATAACTCAGTCTGTCTCTTTTTATCTTTTGATTTCTTGTTTTATGGGATCTAAAAACCAGGCAGTGTCCTCTCAAAATGCTGAAATATGACTCCTCAGAGTGTCGGGGGACCCTGTTTATGACAGTGTGGGGTAATAATAGCTCTCTGCCAGCAAACTTCACGTTCCTGAGTAGCGGGAGGAGCCAATTCCAAATTTGAATTTAGCATTTGGTTTCCCATAATGCCCCTTACCCTCGCGCTCATAATCTGGCTCCTTCTCCATCTACAACAGCTGTTATAAAATAGTGGCTTAGAACATTTCCCTGTTTATTTAGTTTTCAAACAGGCTTGAGGGAATAGTTTATCATAAAATGCAAAGGATGTGTTTGTGGAACATTTTGCATCTGTATACATTTCTGTTCTGCCACCAACCGATATGTTTATTCATGAACAAAGCTTTTTTTAGGATGTGTTTCAGTGGAATTTTCCGCTGCTTCCCAAGATGTCGTACAGAGTCTGTGTAAAAGCAACCAAGGCCTCTTTACTTGTCTGACAGCAACTATAATTGTTGAGAATGCTGGAAATGTCATGATAGAAACGGCTTGTTGACTTTATTTTCCGTCCTGAACAGATGGCTGTGATCTCACCATTTAAATACACAATATCCTGACAGTAAAAGCAGCCCACCAGTCTCTAACCGACGTGGCATTAATGTTTGCTAAATGATTCCACACCTAGCACATGTCTGTTTTGCTCAGGCACATGCCTGGTATTGTTTAATGCACTAATTCAATCATTGTGACTTGAAACGGGCTTATGAAAGCTGCAAATATCCGCAGCTTTGCCTCGCTGTCAGCACAGCTGCAGTCTTATAAAGAGAGCTTGACTTGGCCTCCTGCCCGAATTTCATTCATCCCGGTGTTTTCAAACATTTGTGAAGAAGCTTCCTCATTATTGTGTTTACAGCGGCTTTAGTCTTTGTTAAAACTATTTGCATTCTTGTGATTCCACAGGGCTGTTCTTCATCTTGCCGTGCACTGACAGCTTTATTAATGTGGACATGCGTACCATCACCTTCGACATCCCACCGCAAGAGGTATGACCCGCACACTCCCAATTACATAAAACAAATACTTTGTCACGTTCAAAGAAATTCAAAGAACATCAAAGTAATTATGCTGATTCGTGGTACAGTCCACCAGTAATGCACTTTTTAGGAAGTAAAACAAAACAAATTCTTGGAACATGACATCACTTAACAATTTCTGTCTTTTATTTTCTAACTTGTGTGCTCGATCGCTGTCCTGCTCTCAGGTTTTGACCAAAGACTCCGTGACAGTGAGCGTTGATGGCGTGGTGTATTACCGCGTCCAGAATGCTACTCTGGCTGTGGCTAACATCACTAATGCAGATGCTGCTACCCGGCTGTTGGCCCAGACCACCCTGAGGAACGTCCTGGGTACCAAGAACCTGGCAGAGATCCTGTCTGACCGTGAAGAAATCGCACACAGTATGCAGGTACGGTGCAGTAGCTGTTCTACACACTGTTAGCTGGCATTGTGATCCAAAATCAACATGCTAGCACTAATGTGTCTCCCAGAAATACCAGTCTGGGAAAAAACGTTATGTTTGAATTTAAAATATACAGTCTAAGTGCAGCGGAGCCTTTGAACTAGATTACTTTGTGGTCTATTAGAGGACACTTTAAAAGACACTATTGGCCTGTCCTAGTGACCTTATTAATCAATAAACTAAGCATATCAATAAAAATGGAGAACACTAGTGAGCAAAGGTGGGCTGATTGGATAATCATGACATTGTTATGTCATAATTATCCAATCAGTTGATGTCAAAATTACCAAAAAAGACTGTTTGCTGACTTCGTAAAAAGCGGCTTCCCTACTCTCAAACAACAGTGAATCTGAGACACACCTGCAAATTCACCACCCAATTTACACAGCAGAGGCACCAGGAACAAGTGGAGCAACGTCACCTGTGTAAGACACTCATTGACAGTATAATTAGTGGACAGAGCCTCTGGGTCTGTGAAGTCAAGCTTAAGTATCTTAATCCTGCATTCTCACTAATAGCCACCAGGGGCAGCACCATTGGCTGCAGTATATGAGTGTGATTGCATTGAGCTTTATGAAAAAATTACCTTACTTCTCAATTGATTTATTAACTCAGTAAACTGTTTCAAGTCTTCTTACGTGCAGCATGATGTTGATTTTGTAAATTGTGGTCCCATTTAGAGTAAAACAGGCGATAAAGCACGGTACAGCTTTGGGCCGTGGCTAACTTTTGGTTGATCTAGCGCAACACACTGGACGCAAGAAACTCAGATCACACTTAACATCAAACTAGGCGGTGCTGATCAAATATGAATCAAGACTCTTTTTGTCTCTCCTCAAATGTTTTTAGAAACGTTTTACTGTACTATTAGTAGGTGTAATACAAAAAACGTTTATGGCCAACTCTCAGTACGTCACCCACCATGTCCACACACATCCAAATATGGTCATTTTTGGCTCAGAAAAACCAAGGTGGCAATGTCAGTATTGCCCAGCTCGAAGCTTCAAAACTGTGGTCACGGTGGGTTGGCAGACTGAAGGATGCCTGTGACCACACATGCTTACGTGACAGTCACAGCTCATTGCATCTCATCTCATGCAGATTTATATATGATGCTTTTTGGGTTTCATTCAAATGAATTTGAATGAATGATGTTTTGGAAGTGACAGACTTGGTACAATCCTTTTCTGGTAGATTGGCATTTTGAATTTTGGATAGTGTATGCTGAGTTAGTAGTTGTCTAATATGACATATAAGGCTTGTTAACTCTTTCTTCTACAGCTGTCCTCTCTTCTGTTTGGTATGACCCTTAAACTTTGTATCACTCCTCTTGCCCACATTCAGTCACCTCTCTGTGTTTGTTCTTGGCTTTCCTCCATTAGACGTTTGCGAGGATTACTTCTGTGCTCTGTGTTGATATAAACAGTGGAATGCAAAAAAAATGCAAACTCTGCTGTCATCAACCCAATTTTCAGACATCTACACTACAAAATGATCTGTCTCTTCGGAGACAGGACATTCGGATGATGCTGTGATGCCAAGGTTTCTACACTTTTTAGTCCTTGGAGTTCCTGCGATTGTTAGAAATACGCTGAAACTTAAAAGCTGGACCCCTGACGTAATGCACACTAAGGCATCATGCAGAAAACCTATTATGTAGGCAATAACACGAGGCTCCAATAACACAGACTGACTCGTTGAGAAAACAGAATGGAGGATTACGGTGCTGCCGTGCTTTAGCGCCAGGTTTGCTTGAACTCTTGAGTTAAACTAACAAACTGCAGTTAAATATGTGCATCAGCTGTAAACTAAGAAAACCTTAGGTAATCCTGTGTTCCATGTAGAGCACAGCTGTTAGTTTGCCTTTGACTTCAATTATTTATTTATTCATTAAACTTTTACTTCCAGTTTATGCTGAGCTTCTGTAAATGATTAAATATTGATTTGCGATACACACACAGTCTGAAGGTTTGTCAACGATCAGTCAGTAGTTCATTAATGTCAAATATACTGTCTGTGTTGAGTATTGCAGTACACTAATTGTTTTCACATGGATGTGCTGAGTGTTGGAAGCTGTCTTTGTGTCAAATAGGGTTTCTCAGTGAAACACAACAGGAAAATGGTTAACCTCTTCTTCCTCCTATTGATTTATTACTGGTTTGAAAATGGCAGCTTGTGCATTGCAGCACAGAGCATAGCCTCAGCCATTTACTTCCTGTTTTCACAGTAGGAGGCTTTGTCTGGTTGATTAAATACAACTACAAAACTTTTCTCCACTGTACACAGTGCTGCAGAGACAGCAATCTTTTTTTTATGTCTCCACGGTTCCTAATATACAGGTGTTGATCTGAAAATATGCAATACTTGATGCATAAAAGTGAAAATAAGCTGTGCAATCTGCTCCTCGCTCATCATTCAGTGCTTGTTATTCACAACATGATAACTCTAGGTGCAAAATGGCTGCAGTGCAATGCTGCTCGTGGTTGCAGTGTCATGTAATTTTACGATAGTGTGTTATGGTGTCAGCATGTTTTACACACATCTGCCAGCATCCATATTTGATCAACCTTTAGGTTTTTCTTTGACACCAACTGTGCTCTAAATTACTTTCCGCAAGAAACATGCATCCAGGTGGAGCGCCATCTGCTGGACGATTTTGAGAAGTGCAACATAGTTTGCTTTTTTTTTTCTTCTTTCTGAATTTCACCCAGTTAAAAGCGTATTGAAATGTCAGCGATAGAATCTAGACTAACTAATAGAAATTTGCCATTTTGTGTTAAATACTGACAAAAAAGTCTTTTATGTAGAAGCTCAGAAATCTTTAGAAAACATGTTGAACACTTGTCTCTCTGCCTTCTCAGTCTACTCTGGATGATGCTACAGATGACTGGGGGATCAAGGTGGAGCGGGTGGAGATCAAAGACGTCAAGCTGCCCCTTCAGCTCCAGAGAGCCATGGCCGCTGAGGCCGAGGCCAGCCGCGAGGCCAGAGCCAAGGTAAGGCGGTTCTGCCTCCCTGTTGAGATCCTCTTAAACCTCACAACATTCCTCCCCTGAATTACATCAGCTTTTTTGCCCCTCATGTCACATTACATTGCTGGATTTCTGTAACTTTTAACCCACAATTTAGTGTAATGCTACTAAATAATAATAGATTAATATTAGATTATTAGATCTTTAGTCTAAAAAGTGTTATTTCCTGTTCATTCATTCACCTCTCTCCTCCTGTTTTCCTTGTCAAGGTGATAGCAGCAGAGGGAGAGATGAATGCCTCGCGGGCTCTGAAGGAGGCCTCCCTGGTGATTGCTGAGTCTCCGTCAGCCCTGCAGCTGCGTTACCTCCAGACCCTCAACACCATCGCCGCCGAGAAGAACTCCACCATCATCTTCCCGCTGCCACTGGAAATGATGCAAGGGTTCATGAAACATTAAGCGGGGAGGAGTCTCAAAACATACTGTTCACATGTAAACACTTGCACCACATGCATCACTTACACACACGTATTTAGGCCCCGTGTCTGTTAAGCAGTGTTAAGATTTAAAATGATGCTTAGGACGTTGTGCTTGTTGTTCATGAAGATGTCCTGAAGGAAACTTGTGTTGACAAACACCAAAAAGTTTTTTTATCACCCCACCATCGCATTTGAACACACCTCACAGACTGCCCACATGCATGCATTTTCTCTGTTTGAGAGAACAAATAACTACATTCATAATCCAATTTTTTTCTTGCTTTTACATTAATTTGACAGCTTAAGTATTTGAGCAGAACATAAAAACATAAAAAATATGAAATGTAACTTGTGTCACATGGCGTCACTCAGATCAGTTTCTGTTTTTATGCACTGATCTGTTGGCCAATCAGAAATCTCTCTATCACCACTGCCGACAGTGCCAAACACACAGAATCTACAGCGGTCAGCTGGGTGTGTCTGCCAGCAATTGACCACTGACTGGATTTATTTGGTTCATGTATTAGAGTATTATGTTTGTGTATGAGATTTAACTAAAACCAGCCACAGTGCAGCAGGTGGTGTAACTTTTATTCTGCAGTTTGATTCTACAAATGTAGAAATCAGGAGACCTGATTGTCAAAGTAGACGCAGGAAGCCCAGACCTCATTTACACACATTTTAAAGGAAAGTGCCTGCTGGATATATGGCCTTAACACACACACACACGCATGTTCTCAGTATCTCCAGATATTATAGTACTACTGTGACCACTGCCAGCATCATAGTGCTCTCATAATTTTATACCTAAAAGTAGTTTCATAATAGCCAGATGAGGATTTATTTATTACTTTTCATTTATTTTCAGGGTTTATTCCGACCCCCAAAACCAGACTAAGTATGTTTATTGTGCCATTGCATGTTTTCACTAAATGTTAGTGTAAAACTCATTCCAGCTTCATCACACTCAACACACTCTTGGCTGTACAGTATGCACTGTACTGTACTTAACCTCTCCGTTCTCATTCTTTACTTTCATCCAGAAGGTGCTGGCAATGCTGGATTTTAATTTACTGAAAATACATTAATTATGGTGCATTAATGACTGAACTGTTGGCATTTTTAGACATGTGAGATGGATGGTTTGGTTTGCTTCATGGCTCCTTCAGAAAGTCAGGGTTGGCAACAGTGACATACAGATAATGACACACACACACACACACTTTTCCTCTCTGTCAAACACAAACACCTTTGTGACACACTGTAACTCACTGTTATTTGAATATGTTTACAGTATGCTTTTACATGGTGTATGCTATATTTAGATCAGTGGAACACACCAAATTGCCATAGCTGACTCCCACTGACACAAACCGTGACTACACGTGTGTGTGTGTATATTGTAGAGCCATCAGTTGTCCGTATTATTTTGTCCACCCCGTTTGGCTTCACTGCTTAGGAGAAGCAGGGACTGTTAGAAAGAAACCTATCGCAAATCTTTTAGCCAAAAGCCTTAACTTGCTCACACCAGTTCATTTTACAGCTTAATGTCACATTTCTATGCACTTCCAAATTAAAACTGAAGGATTTTATTTACTTATTTTTTGAAACAATAATATTTTATCACATACACTCTCTGGGTGGAAACAAATAACCAAATAGTTAATCCTATCTAAAAGTTGTACTTGTTATATTTTTCCTCCTTTTGACATATAAAGGACAGGAATGTTGGTCTACGTATGTTACAGTGTCTAGTGTATGTGTAACTTATTAGTGTAGTAGTGTTACTATATATATATATACATATACAATACGTCTATTTACATAGAAATATATAGATTTATATATATATATTATCGCAGTCCTGTGAAGTTTAGAATAGTTTTGCTGTGGGTAGACTGGGGTAGCCAGGTTTAAGTGGCACTATTTTTTTTTTTCTTTCATATTTTGTTGTTATGAATTACAAAGGCTGTTAGAGTATTTAACTCCTTTATGTTTGAGTTATTGCTGCTGACACATGTTGAGTTTGAGCGCTACAGTAAGTCTGTTACAGAGGGAAGAGAGGTGGTCACACGCACTGAGACTGAGCAGGTACTCTAATGTTTCACCAGTAGTTTGTGGTTGTTGCGTCTTGTCCACTTCCTCAGGCCTTTCCAGAGCTCTTTTGGCTTTCACATAACAACATGAAACCCTGCTCATTAAATTGAAGTAATACATAAGCTTTGAACTTGATGTAATTATTTTTAAAGTTTTATTCAGAATTTATGGGTGATGAATATTGCAGCTTTCTATATTTTTTTTGTACAGTTTGCTAATGTTTGATATGCTTTTAACTTGATATATGAGACTTTAAATAAACATTATTGAAAGCATTTTGGAGTCTGACTTTTTTTTTTAGATCAGTGTTGCATAATAGTGTAAAATGTAAAAACAGACAGAACACACTTGTTTCATTTGGTTTTATTGAAATGATAACAAGGCTTGGGGAAACCTCAGAAAGTGTCACAGAAGTCAGAACTGGTTTGTAAAGCAGCAAAGCGGCGGTTTCCCATTTAAAGTTGGCCACTGCAGCATCACATAAGCTTCCTGGGCATGAATGTGTGGCTTTTTTTTTTTTTCTTCAAAAATAAATACAAAGAGGCATCTAAACTCAAGGTACCTACAACTTACTTATAAAGGTTTTATTTAAAAGCAGGCTCACTGTAAACTAAAGGAAAGAATATTAAGGCATTGGTTGTATTGCTTTTCATAGGTGTTTTCTTGGCAGTGGGTGTTTTAATGTTGGAGGACACCGAGACTGTTTTCATTACATTTCACTAGTGAACAGGTTTTACTGTCAACATATAAAATGAATGAGAAAAACTGGCTACAGTAAAAGTCATTGTAGGAAACTGTATTTAGTGCAAAACCCTACAGGAAGCCTCTGTATCTAAAGCTCTATTGGTTGTTTTTTATAATGGCTATAAAGGCATCACTGCAGCATGTGAGACAAAGTGAATTAAAACTGCTTCATTGACCTGTATCCCTTCAAATTACAACAAAATGTAAAAAACAAACTCCACTCGTTTTCAGGGCATTTTGGCGGATAAAAAAAGTCTTCTGATTGGAGCTCAGTGCTTGCGGCGGAGCAGGGAGTGGGGTCAAAGGTCAGGGCTGATAGTGATGGAGTGAGGGTCAGGGGAGGTCTCACAGGGCCAGTTCAGCCATAGCGCGCTCCAAGGGGTCGGTGGTCCAATAGTCGTGGTCCCAGCCCAGGAACCAGCCGGTGAAAGTGGGCGGCTCGAAGCACTGCTTGATCTTGACGATGGGTGTCCTGCGGTCTCTGTTGGCCGGATCAGTCTCGATGTAACGGACAGCTGAGGAAGATCAAGAAAGGCTTGAATTAGAGCTAATCACAGAAGCACAGCAGAATAATGTACTTAAAGATCAGGTACCTCAATAAGGGACTATAAACACCCAAATATGTTAATATGTACACATAATTTCTAATTTTTTGGAAACTCAGATGAGTCCTGCCCCTGCACCACGGGTACACTTTAAGGAATAGTTTAATGGAATAGTTTTGCTGACAAAAGATTGATACTTCTCTCATGAAGGTACACTAAATTTGAAGCTGGAGCCAGAAGATTGTATTAGCTTAGCTTAGCATAAAGACTGGAAACTCCTTTATACTTTATATGTGTATTTTATCTGCACAAAAAACAAATAAAAAATGTACATGTTGTGGTTCTATAGCGGATCGTGTAGTATTTCTTGGACGGGCACAATAACTTCCTGTAGGGCTCCCCTGGTTTGGCTGACAACCACACACTGCTCCCAGCCAAGAAATAGTCCCTCTGAATTCAGGTTACTTTTCTTGATAGTGTCTTCCTTAAATTGAACTCACTTTTAAATGTAAATATTACTCTGTTGATTAAGACAAAGCTTGAGGTGTTTACAGTGAAGATCGTTTTTTTTTTAATCTTTCATAATTTAAAGATTGGTCTTATCCTTAAATTAAATAAGGCTGTGTAGTTTTCTCTTGTTGAGGATTTGGGTGCAATCGTGCTCCACTCCTCAGACTTAAAAACTTGAAGTTTAAAAGCAGTGTTTTACTGCCCCTCTCTGGTTGAAAATTTGTTTTTACCTCCCACTCTGGCTGGGTATTGTCAGAGATGTGATCTGTGTTGCAGCTGTAACCACACCCAATAGTGATGTCATGGTGTACTAGGGGTACACCTGTATATTACTGCGGCCAGGTGAAAAGTTAAAGAACACATGACAAGACTAGATTTTCAGGTTTGTCTGCCTGACGAAGGAAAGTTAAGACCATCTGCCTAACAAAACAAGTTGAATAATGTAATGCACATGTAGTGCTTGACAAGATTATCTTTCATGAGAAAAACTAACATTTAATCTCCCTAAAATAAGATTTTATGACTTTTGAATTGTTTCTTTTTTTCACGTGCAGTCCAAGTATTTTCTTTAAATATTGCATGATTTTTTGAATAAGAAAAAAATACCTTTGATGGGTAAGAAAGTCTAATTATTATGAATTAATACAAATGTCAGAGAAGTTAGTTTAGGGTTGTTTTGAAATAATACGGTTACTCCTAGTCGCATTTTCCCTTGTCACCACTACCACTTCACAGTTCTACATGATTTCAGCTCACATATATAGATATCATATCTTTATAATGTAAGTTTTTTTCTTACCAGACGCCATTGCTTCAGTCTTCTCTTCCTCTTGGGCCTCATTTCCGATCCAGACAAACACCTAAAAATGGGAAAGTTTTTATGAATATTCGTTCCAATATTCGTCACTGTGAATCCTCACAGTACGCCTCAAACAGTCACAGCTCTGGTTTCTTTACCTGCTCCCAGGTGTCGAGGATCATGACATCATCAGTGGCAAGGTCATCTTGGGTTATCTCCCCAGGTACCTCCTCAATCTGAGAAGAAGAGAAGGGTTTAGTGGATCTGTGTTGATGTATTGTGTGCACTAAGGGAGCACATTTATATTTTAGAGATGCTTTTTATTCAGTCAGTCAACTTTTTTTCTGCGTGAGTACTGAGGAGTAGCCAGAGTAACTGGGACATCATTTCTGGAAAGGCAACTGCTGTGAATGAGTACCAGGTCTCTGCAGTGTTTACCTCAAACCCTAACTATGTCCAACCAGAAGGGTTTACTTCTGTGAAACGATCCAACAAATGCAGCTGCAGAGGAAGCTCAAACCAAAGACTTACGATGAAGTTTCCAGTCTTATTGGAGCAGGCGAAGAGTCTGGGTGGATGAGCGTCCATCTTGTCCTTGAGTCTGGTAGAAGTGCGATATTCTGTCTTTCCTCCCAGAGCCTCCCAGAACTGATCTGTAAAGAAGAAAGACACACTTCAAGTTATTCTAGTTTCATATATTTAAACAGGAAAACACATATAAACACTTAAAGTGCTTAAATAGTTTTGGAAAACATTTTGGAAAATATGTGTATTTACTTATATGTGTATAAATATGTGTATAAGCTTCATATTTAGCAGACACATACAAAAGTGACTCATGTAACTCTCGACAAGAAAGCAAATAAGCATATTTCCCACAATGGCTATTAAACTACTGCTTTAAAGCTGTGTTAATCAACCTTTTTGGGCACTTAGGGGCAGAAGAACAAGCTTAAATTTAAAGTAGGTGACTATTTGCACATCCAGCAGACACAGAGCAACATTAGCATTCAGTTGGAGTCATGTTTATGTCTGATATCCAATATTCTCTCTCTATTCAGCTTTGGTTTGGTCTCACTCCTGAAAAAAACGATTTGACTCTTTAGCTGTGAAATATCGATATCCATATATATGTTCACTAGCTAGTAGCTAACTTTTTTGGTGCGTGCTGCGGGTGCCAGTTACCTTGCTGAGACTAAAGCGTACTGTAAAACATAAACTGATCCTAAAAGACGCTGAAAAGAGTTGGTGGATTTGTTTCTACATATACAACTTTAGCCATTTGGTCCACAGTTGATGTAATAAATATTGATTTAAAGACATATAAATAATGCAGGATTTATTGTTTTTCCATTCATTGATTCATATGAATGTTTAATATGAAGTGTTTAAGGTAACCACTGTTGTGTTCTATCTACCTATTGTTTACTCTGTGACAAATCTAACGCGCTTCTCGTGCAGTTTACTGTGTGAATTTTGAATAGAAAATGTCATAAACCTTCAGTTTAAGCTCACAGAAATAAAACGATGAATGTCTGTTGCAGCCATCAACTGATGCCAGCCCTTAAAAGCAGAGTGTGTATAAAAAATTGACTCTGTTGTGTTTTAGCCTGAGGTTTTATATTTGAAATTGCTCGCAAAGAATCCAGTTTCTTCTTGAGCTTTGAAAGCAAATCACAAGATTACTGATAACATCTAAAGGGGTGATGCAAGTCTCCTTTGTTGAAATATAGATGAACACAAGCACTTACTTTAGCTGAAATACAAAAAGACAACTATTTAGCTTCACATTAAAGCTCTATTTTTAACAGCTTGACCACAGAAACAACTCTGAGTTCGTTAACTGGCACTGGGTTTCAGTTTGAGTCAAAAGCATAAAAAATGAGAAGCTGTTATTGTCTTTTCATCACTTGTGCTCACCAGTCTCTCCTCCCTCAGACAGCTCAGAGGCCGACACTCCCAGGATGTCACACAGCTGCTGAGCTCCCTGTTTCTCTGTGTCGCTGGCGCCCACACCGACCCACTGGAAGCAGCCTCCGGGGGTCACCAGAATGAAAACATCATTGGAGTTCAGGTTGGATGACACTGTGTCAACCTGCATAGACAGACACAGATATATTATAGGTTAGTACGAGCAGTTCTGCTACTGTTTGTGCATCGAGCTGTCGATATTTCCTGCACACTTAAAATGACTCGTCACTTTTCTGTTTGGTCACTTCATTCTCCCTGGGCATTTTGGCCAACAGGTTGCCAAATTGACCAACCAAAAATTAAATATCACTTGTTTCCAATGAACACTATAATATTCAAATAGAAATTCTGGGGTGCAAAAAAAATTCATGAAAAAAAATGAAACACTAGAAAGTGTAAAGATATTATAGGGAAAATGTGAATTTGGCATATTGGAAAAAACAAAACAAAATGAAACTAAAATTTATATCTAAAAGTTCTACTTATGTTATCTATTGTCAAGACATCAGTAATCGCTTTTAGAACTGGGAAACCATGAAAAATAACTTAAGACTTCACAAGTTCACATTTTAACTTAAAAAAAAAACCTTGATATGAGGAAGTAAAGTGATTTTTTTGTTTTAGTTATAAAGTTGTAGTTACAAATTTTAAAAACAGGCCATAATTATATATATATTAAAGGCTCATTCATTTCCTAAAACAGCTGCTCACTGTAGTTTGTATCAGATGTTACTAAAACAGGAGTAAATGTTGAATATGTTGCGAACTATTTTCAACAGCGGATTAATCTACATTTGGTACTCTAGTTAGTATTTCTGGCAGCAGGAAGGTGTGTGTGTGTGATACACAGTGGAATAGTGTGGCTTACTGATGTGTTTTTGGACAACAGTGGAGCTCTGTGACACAGCGGAAGAAGATGTCAGGCTTTGAATACAAAGACATTATCAGTTCATTGTTGCTTTGGTCTTTTCTTTGGGTTCGTTGATAGTAAGGTGGATATAGAATATCACCAGACTTATCCTAAAATGACCTGTTGCACTGCTAAAAGTTAGAAAATGAATAATGTCTTACCTCCACAGCTCTGGTGTGTCCTGCAGAGTTGGAGCGCACCTGGAAGAGTCGAGTCTCAGTGGGAGCCGACTGACCTCCTTCTCTGGACGTTCCTCCCTTGTACACCACCATGGGCTGTCCACCGAACAGGCTCATCAGATGAGCCGGCTCTTTTCCCTGCACCACCCTCACCTGGTACACAAAAACGTCAAGATTAAAACATGAGAAGGACAAGATGATTGTTTCTTTTGCAAAACACCTCATGCGTTTTCACTATCCTAAACTGGTGCAGCCAAATCACACCAGGCAGATCCTCCCATGTTGTGCCTTGTGAAATGCTGCAATCCCGACTACAGCCACAAGATGGCAGCATCGAGCTGAGCACTGTGTTCACTGTCTGTGCCACAAGGTGGTGGGTGTCAGAGTTTGTGAAATTAGGAGTGATCACGCAGGTTAAGTCTGAAACAGTATCATGAGTCTCTTTGGCCTGCAGCTTTTGTCATAAATATTTATGGCTGTCAGCTCTTCTCCTAAATCAGTCATCACAGCAAACGATGCTTATTCCACATGAGAGAATGGAGAAATGATAATTAATCATTGATAAGTTTACACATTGTAGTCCACAGTCAGATACTTCCAAACTACAAACTTTCCCAGCACTTCTTTGCGCATCCTCTGCTGTGATATGAAACTGCCTGTCAGTCAGTCAGCGAGCCAGTGTCGCTCATCTCTAAACAGCTCAAAAGTTGTATTTGATTTTGTTATCCTAAATAATTGTCAGATTTCTTGTTTTTGTTTGCTAAAATGTTTGCATAGTCTCCACTCAGTAATCTCTAGAAACAGATATCTGTAAGGCACCAGCAGGGTTCTGGTTTCCTCGTGATATTGATCATTTTCAGCAGGTTGCAACAGTCTGTGCGGAGAGCAACAGAGGTGGAACGCATTAGCCAAAATGCAGTCTCTGGCATTCATCTGACAACAACTTAACTTTTTATTATTACATACACATGCAGGTATCTGTTTATAGAGATTAGCAGAAATGTCTTTCTTTCTCGTGTGTCAAGTTTACTAATTGGACTGCAAAGGAAGTCTTGTCCCAGATATCCGTTATCTGTTTTCCAGATTTCTGCTGGATACACAGGAAGCCCCAAAACATTGGCTATTGCCCTTCGTTATCACATCATCAGCAACCAATCACAGGCTTCCGCAAAGCCTTGCTTCAGCTTGTAACCCAAAACTAGAGACCAGAGTTTATATGAGAGTATATAAATTGAATACTCAATACTGATACATGTTAATGTTTGCATCTGCTCTGCAGTTTGATCAAATATTTGACTTGGTTGTGAGTTGTGGCTCTTGATATAACTTCATATTTCTGGAATCTCTGGGTATCGAACCTCAATACCTGTTGGCACCAACCAAAATATGTCTGTACCCCTAAGTGTCAACTGTCAAATTCTGGAGGATCACTTAATGCTCGCTAGGATTCATAGTCTTGCATACTTATTCTTACATTTTAAGCAGAATGTTGCCAATTTTACATTTCAGCAAAGCTCTTGTGCTTAGACAACATTTATTGAGACATTTGGCTTCTTTTATTGAATGAAAGGCACATTTAGAGAAACCTGTCTACATTTTTTCATAGTATCATTACGGTATCTGTACCAACATTGAGACGATACCCAGTTCTATCCCAGTAAAGTCAAGTTTAGTTTGACACACTGTTAAAACAAAAGTGACATTTGCAAGACAGCTGTTCTCTATTTTAAAAGTGAGAGCACGGAAACATCTGGAAAAAACAAACATCTGCAGATGTTCCAGACACTTGACTGTACAGGATAGGTTCACAAATCTTAATGTCTTTCTTAAAACGATAGTCAGGTGCCCATGTGAACACAAACAGTCCATCCTACTGTAAGTAAATCTATTCTAACCTGAACTGAAACTAACAAATCAAGGGAGTATCTTCCTTTTTTAGTGCAGAATCCCCTCTATCCTACAATACACACTCATGCCACAGCACAACATGAACATTGTACATGCAAAGTGAAGATACACGAGTGAAGTGCGAGTGCAGAACACAGAAATGAATAAATGAATGAAGACTCACATGAGTACAGAGCCAGGACTCACTCTAAACAACTCTAAGTTTAGTTTACAGACTGATCTCGTGTTGTAATTCTCGCAGTCTTTTCCAAACTCTTAACATTAGCGCTCATTGACAAAGTAAAGTCGGTGAAAACAGGGCTGTTTATGTGGAGCAGACAGAGTTTGCAGCCAAGGAGGAGGGAACCTCCCATTAACATCCACATCGGAATGTCCTGTTTATGTTTGCATTTACATGATTTAACTCATTATCACCTTCATCGAGTCTTACAGGAGCCACAAAAATGACGATAGCAGCCCCTTCGTAACCAAGATACTCATATGTATCTGGCAGTCAGTTTGCTTCTTTTGTCACGGGCTCTGGACAAAATCATATGAGTCATTTTGGAAGGTAGAGGGGCAGGGAAGGAAGGGGAAAATACCTGAGTGGTTATAGGAGCACCAACAACCTGAAGACAAAGAAAAGGCCAGAAACCAAGGAGGACAGAAGCAGCAGTGAGGAAAATATTAAGGAGAGGAGAAAGAGTGAAAGGTTGTAAAGGTCAGGGAGGAGGTGACTGTGCTGAGTGAGCCAGAGGAGAGCAAGGACTTTAACAATATGAACGATAAGATGAATTTAAGCTCATGAAAACAAAAAGTCGCTAAAGGAACAATCTGTTGCACCTGCACAGGACCGCCGCCGAGCTCTTCGTCCAGCTGGGCGCCGAGGATCGCAGAGGCCCCGATTTCATCCTGACTGGAGTCCATGCCCTGCCTGGGAAACAGTTTTAAATGTATTATCATCACACCGGACATAATAAGAGGCTCGCTATGCGCTCACAAAACAACTTCAACGCACTTTTAATTTTAACATGTGGTATTGCACCACGAGACTCTTTGATTTGATTGTAATTGCTTTAAAGACTTTGACACTCACTGTGCTCCTCTGAGCTCTGATCTCCAAGTTTCATAATTATTTGATTCTATTAGTTTCCAGTTTCTGAATTTTGCAATGTTTTTACTGCTCTGATCATTACAAAAACATCAGAAAACGTCAAGCAGTAGCTATTAAGTGGAAATCAACGACATCAAAAGACTTAAACTTGTAACATGTAAGTAACACTGTTTGGGATTGTTAGACCATTGCATGTTTCACATCTGAAGCCTTAAACTACAAGATATACATTTCTATCTGTAAATATGATGTGTTAATATAAATAATTACAAAATGGAAACACTAAAATGTTTGTGCGTTAAAGTGCTACATTCATTACAGCACTAAAGAACACAGGTCTTAAAGCTGCCCTGTGGAATTCAGTCTTGAATGCATTTCCTTCCTCTCAAAACATTTGCAGAGCTGATTTCTCTCAACATTGTTTACATCTGCATTTGCTTGCCTGCAGATCAGTGGAATGTGTGCTAAAACAGGGACCCGCCCCTAAAAAATAAGGTTCTATAGCACTACTAGTGGTCAAAAACACCACGGGGTACCTTTAACTTCCAAATCAAACACTATTGCTGTAATTATCTATGATATATACTCTTTAAGATATTAGAAGTACATTCCAAGCACTGACCTGTCATTAAATCAGTCATTAAATCTTCCTTTAATCCTACATCTCATATTCACAATTTAAGTTAATTCAGGTAAAATCACTGACTGACAGCTTTGGCCTGGTTCAGCTGTATGACAACCAACTTTGTGATCCAGGCAGTTCCGGTAGAATATTTTTGCCTAATTCATCTTTATCTGATGTCAAACGATTAGTCTCTCTTATTCTCACCACATGTAGATAATGTGTCCCTGCCGTCCTCCGTGACTGTAGTTGTAAAGGATGATGTAGCTGTCTCCTCCAAAGAACTGTCCGTATGTGGAAGGATCCACCGGTACCTTGTCGGACCCCTCAATACGCCAGATCTGTCAAGAAAAAAAACAAGAAAGATCTCTGTGAGATATAGGGACTATTGTTGTATTTAATGTTTTATCCCATTTACTACTAATTACAAAGATGTTACATTATTACAGTACATAATATCTACAGTATTATGTAACATTGTAAACATTTTCTCAAGGGTTCAGCTCCTGTTTAGTTCCCCAAAGTGCCCCCCAAAAGCCTCAGGTCATCGAAGTAGTACAAATGTTCTCTTACCTGTTTCTCTCCGCTGCCGTCATCCACCATGCCGTGCTGGGCGGCCATGGCAGCTGATTCATGCAAGCTGGCGGCGTCGAATGCCACCTTCTCGATCTTGGCGATGCTGTTAGAGATGTAGGCCACGCCCAGGCCCTCTGTCTGGTCTTTGTCCCGCCAGTTTTTGAAGAACTGTTTGAAGAGAGGCGTCTCGCCCATCTCTGGCAGGATCTGGACCTGAGTGTGTTTGGGGTAACCCATCTTCTTGATGAACTCGTCTGCTGCTTTCATCGCTGCCTTACGCTCGTCCATGTTGGCGTCTTTGCCTGTAAGCAAGAGAAAAGGTAGCTGAGGTAAGTGCTGAGGTAGATAAATTGTGTTATGAGTTATTTTAATTTTGAAACTCTTAACAAGAAAAGCTAACAAGAGTTGTATGTTCTTGCAGAGAATTAGATGGCAAGATTGATACCACTGTCATGTCTGTATGGTAAACATGGAACTACAGTACAGCGAGTAGCAGTTTAGCTTAGCTAACACATGGGGAATCCTCTGCAGCACCCTGCACTGACCTTTCCAGACAAAGATCTTGCCATCGGACCCGTGGTCCAGAATGAAGCAGTCACCGGACTCCAGGGCGCTCTGGGCGAACGGGTTCTCTGCTGCCACCAACGCGATGGCCATGTCTCCAGTGGAATTGGACACCTGCAGGAGGGGACGAAGGAAGAGGGACCTGGTAAATATCAGCTGCCATAAAATCACTGTCACTTATAAATGATAAGCAAGTAGAACAGGGAAGTTAAGATTGTTGTCAATGTTTTTAAACTCTTTTACAGACATAAAGCTTATCGTTCTAAATTTTTTTTTGCAAATCTGCAATGTAAATATCCAGATTTTTGCTGTTTGCTGATGTGTTTGTGCTGACCTTTATTTCACTATAATTGAACTTGGATCCTTTTTTTGTTACTTTTGGTTCCCCTAACAGAAGCACTACATTAAGTGAAGCGAAGCCCCCTGAGGAAGTGCAAAGGAACCACTGATTATCTCTCCAATTTAGGATAGAAAAAAAAAGGTAGTGAGACTGCTTATGCTTCAAATAGTAGTTTTTAAATCAGATTTTCAGCTGAATTTGTATTATTGGTTACTGTATTTTTGCACTACTACTGTGTCAGCATGTACAGTATAAACACCAGTGTTTGTTATAAGAATAAAATGAACTTTTACAGTCATTTAATGTTCTAGCAAATGTGCGAACTTTGAGTTGCAAGACTGTTTCATCGTATGTAAATATGATAATGATAATAAAGTTTTACCTGATCTGATATTAAAAACATACATTTTAGAAGACTTTTGTCTTAAATTCAAACTGAAGCTGACCTTGTAGAGTTTGGCCCTCTTCCTGTTTGAAGCATCAGCTTTGAGATCATCAGAGCCACCGGGAGGCAGATCTGGTTTAGGACCTAACACCTGAGGACAGATTTTTAACACAGAAGTCAGTCTGAGGCTGTTGATGCTTGATGTTGTTCTCATAATTCACCGATCTCACCTCCAACATCTTCTCTCTCTCCACTCCCTCGTCACAGACATAAACTCGGGCCCTCCCACTGCGCTCGTTGTCACGGATACCCTTGGCAACCTGAGTAGCCTTCAGCTTCTCAAAGCGGTTGCTCTGGGAGCCGCACCACTGGTAAATCTCCTGCAGAGCAAGAAGAAGAGCAGATTGTGAAGTAAGTGAATAGAATCTGTCCTTATGCAGTAACATGTTGTGGTGTACAAAAATTAAGACCGCTTCTCCCATAATCCTCATAGATTTGCCACTACCATCACATCATATTATCTAATATTGATCTGCATCGCTCTGCTCAGTCTGACTCACGTCTCCCAGGTCCAGGATGAAGCAGTCTCCCTGGTTGAAGCTGTCCCAGCTGACCGCCACCTCTGTTGCCCTGACAGACCGGCGACCTTTGACCTGGAGCACCCGCTGCACAACTACCTCGTTAGTGACGACATGCTTGAACCCAGATGCCACGCCTCCTTTCTGGAAGACAAGAGTTGCATTTCAAAATAAGATACCTGCTTATTAAGGTATGAAAAAGATTATTTTTAAATCAGTCTTTTTTTTTTTTTATTTGTATTTGGAAATTTAAATACTGAGTTGATAAAATGACTGTCACATGACTGGATCTTCCATTTTACAGATACTGAATGAAAAAATGCAGTTTATGTTTTCAAATATGATGAAATATAACCTTAAAAATGTAAATAAAGCGGCAGAAATCACACTTACTATACAGAATTACATAAACATGATCCTGGATTTAAAAAACAGAAAGCATAAAAATGTTTCACAGCTATAAACATGACATCTTACCATGTATTTGATTCCAGACTTGAAGTAGCCAAGGAAAGGTTTGGACTCATGTCCCTGGACCTCGCGGTACTGGATGGGTTTTCCCCCCAGGAAGTCGTCCATTTGGACTGTAAAGATGGCCGCCGAGCCGCTCTCATCCTGGGTGCAGTGATCACCTGTGCGAGAGAAACCACAGACGTGCTCCATGTTAATCCAGATCCTTATTTTATCTCAGCATTCATACTGTACATCCACCCAGAAAGCCACATTTTGCGTTTTGACCAGTCCGCTCAGTGACGATTCAGCGAGTCAAGAGATCGATATGTGGGAGCAGCATGGGGGTCAGAGCCCAGTAGACGCATTAATATATGTAACATTTTTCTATTTATGGTCACACGGAGTTCAGCAGCATGTGGGAGGGTTACATCAGATCCTGTTTATTGATAAATGCTGTTTCCATGATCAATAAAACTGACTAAAAGCACATGTAATCAATACAAAAAAGACAGGACTCAGCTTCTCACTTTTCTGTTTGCTTTGAGCTAAATCCTAAAAAATGACCCAGTCAATCACCCTGTCATCAATACTCATCTACAGGACTCATCTTTAGCTTTGGCTGATCTGTATACCAATTAGACCGCTGACTTTGACTTAAAATACAGACACTGACATCAATTTGGATTTATGATTTGAAAGAGAATATAACATGTTATATTGATGTCACTGTCCAGTGAAAACCATGATTACCATACATGAATGAAAGATTAAATTCAATTTAATGTTTCTAGAAAAACACTTAAACAGTTACATTAAAAAAAAAAAAACCTCATTCAATTATCTAAAATTCTGATAAACTGCTGGAAATTTGACATTTCGGAGCTATGTGATTTAATGTCACCTCCCAGCTAGAAGGTTCCTGGTTCGAACCCTAGCTGGGGCCCTTGACATGAGTTTGCATGTTCACATTTTTGCATGCATGTGTTCTCTCCGAGTCCCAGCTTCCTCCTACAGTCCACAGTTATTGGTGACTCTAAACTGAATGCGACCGTGAATGGTTGTGGCGACTTGTCCAGGGTGTGCCCCGCCTCTTGTACAATGTCGGCTGGGATTGGCTCCGGCCCCCCACGACCCTGATAAGGCTCAATAGTTAGGAATAGTTGGAAGATGGATGGATGATTCAATAGGACAGTGGTATTCAGACTACTTTATCTCTGCATCAAAACTCTGTCTCAACATGTCTTATAGGTGCAGTGATTTTTCACAACCAGCTCGTTCTACAGTATATTCCTGGTTACTTTACAGATTCAGACTTTATATACAGTTCCTTTTTTGCTATATTTTCATGCTTCATATTATACTGTAAAGTAGTTCAAATTAGCTTTACCGCTACAATCTAAAACACTGAAATGCTGCTTAGATGTTGACGCATCTGATCTATTATATACATATAAAATATTAGTGGATTATTAAGGGGCCATTCTGCATGAGTAGTTTCAGAAGTCATTTTAACAAAGTCACATTTTCAATCCGGAACATTAAGTTGTGATGGAATATTTTTATGATGTTGTATTGCTGCTTTTACTTAAGTAAAGAATCTGGATACTAAATCCACCAACGACAATGTATTAATTTGTGTATGTTGAATGTCAATGTAAATAAAATCCCTTGTATTGAAACAAAAATATCAGATATACCTCCTGAGGTTTTAGATCACTGAAAGAATGTCAGCTGTGAAATTCCACAGTAGTGCTGTAAACTGTTCAAGTTTCACAAGCTGACAACAAATCACAAATCACATCTGTCAGATTAGGCAGGATGAGACGCAGCACAAACATAAAACACAACAGCAGCGGTGCAGTAAAAAACAATGCAACACTGTCAAGTGAAATTACTTTCCGGGAGCACAGATACAGCTCGCCATCTGCTTTGCAAGTCAAACAGGATCATAGATGGAAAACTGAGATCAGCTTTTACATTTGGACACATATCCATGGAAACCAGAAAAATACACCCACAGAAAAAAGAAAAGCAAGAGGGATCCAGATATGTTTGTCTCTTGTTGCTTTACTTTATTTGAATATGCTGAAGTAGAATCCCTTTCCCCCACTCATAGTATCATCATTTGAATATGGTGCCGGAAAATGTTAGAGTTATTTAGTTTTTCTTAGATTATCACATATGCATTGAAATTCTTATCTGTGTTTTTTATTTCCTTTTTTGGTAGGGTTAAGGTTGAGGCTGGCAAACTCACACATGCACATTCAAAAAATGTATTTTGACACACATAAAGTTAACTAAACTTTTTAGAGATCTTGTGCACATCTGATTTTAAAACGAAAAAACTGTCTCACTGCACTACTCACCCAACCAGAAGTGGAGGTCATACTGCAGGTTCCCGGAGCGCTGTTTGATGGTATTGAGGATGAGGTAGGCGTCGCCGGTGTAAAATCCCCCGTACAGTTTCTCGGGAACGGGCACCAGGTCAAAGTTCTCCACCCTCCACACCTGGAGGCCTGGCTGCTGTCCGGCCCGCTCGAACTCTGGGTGTTGTGCTGCCATCCTGCCTGCAGGAAGATCACACACCTTTAGTTATTGTGCTTCTCTACTGCACACTCTTAAATGCACAGGTGCATTCCCGTGGCAACAAGCTGTGGTTTTTACGCTCCAGATGAGTGGTCAAATACAGCAGAGATAAGAGTGATACAGCTCTGTAATAACCATTTGAAAGTGAGACTGGGACTCTTTATTTGTGAGACGTTTGCTCTGGAAAACCACTCCCAGACAGGCTAAGTTGTTGTCATGGATACAAAGATAAAGTTTAGGGTTAAAGTTAGATATTAATGCACAGCAGTATGAGTCACTGGTGCTCTGTGCTCAGGGTGTTTCCTCCAGTGAGCAGGAAAAGGAAGTCCTACAACATGACTCAGTGATTGTCATAACTGTCAAGGATGGTGGCAAAAGAAACAATGTCTATATTTATATACGTGGAAAAATTTGACACTTTTCTTCCTCAGTCTATCATAACCATATGCACACAGCCCCAAATATCTGGACACTGCTGTCACCCATAGTATAGTAACTTTTCACTAAAAGTAAAGTAAAATATTTATAGATAAAATAACCAGTACATCAAGTTAGACATGAGATTTGACTTGTAAAAAAGTCTGCTATTGACCTAAAAACTTCAGGATATCATAAATAAAACATGAAGAAGAATGCTGGCAGGTCCTGTCAGGTCTGGGTGCTGATCATTAAGAGCGGTATTCATAGCTGACAGACTTACATCTTGACATTTTGCCTATGAAGCCTGAAGGACTAAACTCAGACTTGCAGCTCTGCCTGACGAATCAAGGTAACGCCATCACACTGAGACAAATTCATTAAAAAAAAATGGTTACAATGGCAGCAGAGATACTATTCTCTAGTATCTGCCAAGCTCCAACACTGGATCCTACACATCCCATAATGTAACTTGATAGCATCTTTTGTTAGATCAGTGCATAACGCAGCTTTTCTATTCAGAATCTGGTCCAAGTCCAAGCCAAGACACTGGGTGACACTGAGGTGATCTGACTCATTTTCTCAGACAAGCTCCCTCAGAGCCACATTATATTTTACAACTGTACTCCCTTATAAGATTACACTGACAAGTAAAATTGGTGAACTGCCCCTTTAGAGGGATAGAAATGTAGCGAAATAGCAAAATCTCTACGAGCCTACTTATCTCGATAGTCGTCGCAGTACATGACATCCTATTAGGACTGCCCTAATTGACACGTCAGCAGTCAGACTTTGGTCCAATCACAAGCAAACTCACAACAACACTCACGCCCAAACATTCATACACACACACACACACACACACACACTTGTGCCATATCTGAAAGCACATAAGACATGTGGCGCCCACTAAAGAGTTTCAAGTAGGTGTCTGTGCTGCATCGGATCACAACCCGCTGGCCTCCCTGTAGCATGTGTGGATGTTTGAGATTTTTAAGATGCGAGTCGAGCATCCTTTGTTATGGGTGTTTGGAGAACAGTTTATAAATTAACAATAAGGAACTTCTTTTGTTTTGGACATTTTTAAAAAAAGAAAGGAAGTAAGTAATCTCAGGTACTGTAAATACAAAGATACAAAAATGATTTCTTGCTACATTATATTCCAACTCCACCATATCTAAGACTGTCCTCAATTCAAAATTGATTCCACTGCACTACACTGAATCTGCAACTCCCATCAGCTTTACAGTGAGATTCAGCTCATTGTTTTATCTGTCCGACCCACAACTTTAGTGCTCTGATTCACTCTTGCTGCTCTCATAGCGTCATTTTGCAGTTGGCAGCTATTTCCAGTGAGAAGAGAGTGAATATTGGACTTAGATTCACCAGGTGGTCAGAAACATGACTCCAAAGGAATGATAATGTTGCTCTGTAACTGCTGGGTGTGTAAATAAGCAAGTACCAACAAATGTACCATATCAGCTGAATAGATCACTTGTCAATGTCATACTTACAGCATGTTATTGCAGGTTTGAATTTCAGTTTATTACATTGTGGCTTAAATGTGGCTCCATTTTGTTGGAATGTCATGCACACAAGGAAGACGTGATATCAAGTCCAGCCAGACTTTCATGCTATTCCACTGAGCAAAGTCAAAAAAGACAAGATCTGCTGGTAACACAAACATGGATGTAGGTTTCAAATTCTTCCAGAAATCGGTTTGGCAAATGTTTTCTGAGGAAGGAAATACATTCTCAAGGATACACACAATGAGTTTTGGAACATAAACCTAACTAAGTTCACAAGATTTCTTAACTTGGTAAGTACATTACCATAAATGATAAAAACTGTGGCTCTTAAAATAACCAGAATTATCCCATAATAACCCTATCACACGCTAACACTGTATACTTTTACTTCAGCAAGAATGTCAATACAGGGCTTTGAATACAGCTTCCACTTCTCAAAGCTGTTTTGTGGCGAGACATAAATGGTTGCAATGTCAGGTTACACAGATCGGACTGTGAGGTAATGTGTCACACTGACTCCACACCTTGTATAAATTGCTCCCACAGAAAACAAATCCTCTGAAATGAAGCAGTGTTCTCAAATTAGAACCTGACCCCTCTGAAAAAGGCTTCTGTGGCCCTTCATGGTACATTTATTCTTTATTTTACTCATTTATTTAAACGATGATGTGCTTGTAAGACATCTAAACCATCAATGTTATAAACTGTTATTGATTTAAAGGAGCTGTTGATGCAGATCAGGCTCAGGTATGACAAAAAATGTGAAAACAGGGGGTCATGTAGTTCAAAATGAACACAGAATCCAGTTTTCCACAGGAATGTTGCTTGGACCAGCGGCCTCTCAATTTGCATGACTAACCATCCACATTGGAGCAAGAATGGCCCATTCTTCTAGGCGGCTGCCTGCCCACAAACATGGCAAGAATCTGCTCCGGACCCTAGAAGAGGGAAGTGGCTTAAAATTCACGTAACCAGGCCAATAAATGTGGGGTTCCTTTTTTCCCCCAATTTCTGCTTTCCTCTTATGCAACAGCCGGACTCATTGCAGTGTTTTATAGCTACTGAATGTTTGAGCATGGAAAATTTAGGCTGGAGCCATTTTCACAGTCAACTTTCCTGAGTTTTGAATGGGTCACATGTCAACACATGTGGCTGGCCGGTGGATTTCTTTGCGATGAATTATTTGGAAAGAGACTACAGAGTCCTAACCCATTTATAGCTCCGTTACACTTCACATGAGAGCTGACTCAGTCAAAACAGTGAAAATGTAGCCAAAACAACTGGATACCCTGAAGTCATGTGAGGTCAGAACTGTCTGGACTCCCATGACACTGCAGCGCCTGCATCCAGGTTTGACCGGACAAAGAGAAACTGGGGCGCATTCCCACTGGGGTCATTATAGCTTGATGGAAGATATGGAAAGCTGATTTTATTTTCCTACAGTGGCTCTAAAGTAGCCTGGTGGAGTTTCCAGTCTGGAGAAGCTTGAATGCCATAAAAATCAGACAAATTTGCAGCGTCTATACACAGGAAGATTGAATTAAGCCTTAGTGATATAATTCCTAATTTGTCAGGCCTGAAAACAAAGATGCAAATAGAGAAATGTCAGTTTAAAATGTAATATGATTACTCTGATAAATTGATTCAAAGGATTTTTCACAAGGAAACATTGAGTGCTCATATTTTGGAACATAGAAATAATCAAATGTAATATTAAGTGTGTAAAGATGGAGGGTATCACATGCTGAAGAGATTTTTATTTTCATTTAATAACTAAGAAACAGTTTTAAAGTGGATCATCTGGCTTATTTGCAATCTGGCGCTGACACTGATCCAACATATTAGGTCAGAGCATCGCTGTTTAGGCAAACCTCATCTCTTCTGTATCCCCGTCTGAGAGTCATGTTTATCAGGGAACAATCAGCGAGAGTTCCTGTTGAATTGCTGCTCAGGACTAAGTGGATGAGAAAGTCAAGATAAGATGGCTCAGCACTTTAGAAAAATCTGTGTGCACTTCATCCTTAGATGTTCAATATGTATAGGTGGAGTATAGCTCGACAAATGTCAGCAAAATAAGCTAGAAAATACACTTATTTTCTTCCAGAGACTTAGATGATAAGATTGATGCCACTTTCATATTTGTACAAGTACAGAGCTGGAGTCATGAAGTGATTAGCCTAACTTAGCATAAAGAAGGAAACAGCTAGCTTAGCTCTATTTAAACAAAAAGAAACAGCACTTCTAAAGCATGCTAATCAAAAAGTTGCATCCTGTTCACACAGACATTAATGTAAAGACTTTACAAGTTTGTTTTCATCTTTTCTTGTTTCCTGTTCTTTGAAAAATAGTAGCACGTAACTTTCTCTAAAACCACAAATAGTTGTTTAACATTTCTGCTACAGATGTTAGCACTTTAGAGTTGCCAGTAGGTGCACTGTTCATCATTGGTCAGAGCCAAGCTAGCAGTTTCCCTCTGCCTCCAGTCTTTACGCTCAGCTAGGCTAATCACCTCCCATCGCCAGCTCAACACTTAATACACATGAAGGTGGTTTCTCATCTCAGGCTTGAAAAGATAGTAAATAGGCTAACATTTGTGGCAAATACTCATCACTAAGTATAACACAAATGGTTTGAAGATATACAAAGCTAAAATGCATCTACAGTCAATGAGGTAGATACCACATCCCGCAGACTGCTACTTCCTATAGCCAACTGTATATCTGGGGGAACCACCTAGAACAAATGCGGTGTGAGAATACAATAACTTTATGTTCCCAAGCAACTGGTAATAAATCAGTAACTAGTGCTTGAGTTGATATACAGCTGCTCATTAACTTAACTACTGACACACCCTGACATATGAAAACAGCTTGCATGCAGGGATCTGAGCACAGGGATCCTCATTAACACAGAGACGGATGTTCAGCAGAGAAATGAACTTTAATTTGAAACCAAGAGTCGCGTAACTCTGGACACATTAACGACTGAAGCTGTGGTCGCGTAGAGAACAACAGGAAAACTTGTCACTTCAGTTTTTACTCGGTTATTACAGAGAAGTTTGACATCAGTGCTTCTGTGAAAGTTTCATGTCGAGAGTGTAACCCGCTCAATCCCCATGATAGATGTTCAGAAACGTACTGCATGTGGAGCTTTCTGATTGCCTGAAAAAATCCCTGAAAAGTTGACTCGCTCGAGAAGTCTTTTCATCCAAAAGCAGACGAATACCTTTACTCTGAAACATTTCACCGATTGAAAACATCACTTTTGTGCGACTTCTCATTCTGCAGATCTTTGTTTCGGTGGCATTAAATAAATATGACTGCCTCTGACTGTGATCTTCCCCTCTGATGGAGAGAACTGATGCGTCTGTCTCTGCGCATCAAAGCTGTTTTAATCCCACAGTTAGATACTTGTACTGTCAGCGACTTAATAAAGCAAACATAAGAGGGGTTACACAGCATCTGAATCACCTCACACTTTGAAAAATCAAAGCCGGTATTGAAAAAATGGAATAACAACTCTGACAAAAGAAAAATCAGTAGTGAGGGATAAGGTTAGAAAATGAAGAAGAGTGTTAGTTTTTTATAAATTAGAATATTTTTGTGCAAAGTTTTGAATGAAACTTTGACCAGTTAATGTTTCTGGCAGCTCCAAGTTGGATGAAGTGACTCATGGAGGGGTAGTTCCTTTGACTCAACACACACACACACACAGCTCTGAGCTTAAATAGAACACGTCACATGACTATTGGTTAGTGCTTCTTCACAGGCATGCTGGTAAAAGCAGATGGTGTCTACACCTCTGCAGACCCCGAGGTATTCGTTCGAGTTTCTACACCCTCATTGCAGGCCCTCTCCGCCTGAAGATAAACATGGCATGAGTCTGTCACTCCAACCTCAGTTACTTGAACCCCTCCCCCATTTTCTCACCAGCTTCTCTTTTGTTTCTGTGGCGTCGCATGAGGCCTGTGTGCAAACACAAAACCTGATCCACTGTGCAGATAGCAACACTGGATTCATATGATGCTTTAAGCCCTTGTGATTTGTCTGCTCGTGTCTTACTTCAAAAACATGCACATAATAGTTTTATCTCTAAGACGTGAATTCATGGGCTTCTGGCCTGACTTTTTTCCCTAAAAAAAAGAAGTTCCACCTTAAAGAAGGGGGCTTCTTGATGACTCATTTTCTCCATGCATGCCGCTCCAGGCCTCTTGAGGGCTGTGCAGCTGCCCTCCAGCTCGCTCAGGACACTGGGAACACTCTGCACAGAGCTATCTCTCTTTAATAACCGCCCTGTTTCCCTTTTATCTTTACACATTGTAAGACAAAGACAATCAAAATGGTTGTTTATGACTTTGTAGATAACTCCCTGATATATGGATGGTTATTAAAGGATAAGGGAGTGGGTTGTTTCAGGAAGGGTCTGCCTAAAAACACTTCACACTATACTCTGTCCCCAGTTCTGTGGCTGAATTAACCATATAATCATATTTATTACAAAATGTCATCTTGTTTGATTTACAATACAATCTTATGAATTCAACATGTGATTTAACCTTAATGCCTGCAGATAATGATATAACTGCAAAGCAGATAGAGGACACGATGGGAAATCCCCAACACCTTTCCTTGAAAAACAGCGTCAGTAAATATTTCCTATACAACAACTTCATCTCTTCAAATGTGTGTTTTGGTTTGGATTTTAAAAGTTGTCTTCTCTCAAGATATTGCGGCTTTAAGATGAGTATGTTTGAGGTCTTTTGTGAGTGCCCCACCCAACCACGACACATTTAACTGTCCATAGAAATGACTCATACGAGCATTTTCTGATCTACAACCCTGATGATTATGGTCAAAACTATTTGAGTAAGGTTAGGGAAAGATTGTCAGAGGAAACCAACTTTGTCAAAGTCACACACTTTGTAAGCACTGATTTGATGATTTGCGTCTTGACATTTTTGGCTGAAATCAGGCTACATTTGTGTTTCATATGCTATATTTAAATATGAAGTTAGGTTAATACACGGTTATAAGTAATCTAGACGGACCCAGTTTTAATCCAGACATCATCCGACCTGAAAATCATGCAAATCGATGTTTGCTGGGATTCTATGCCAAACCAACCTCCCGGCCTCCTCCCAAACATGTTTTGTGGCTGAGTAACAATGTCACGCTACCTCTGCTTTTGCTACTGAGAGAGGACATGGAGGACAATCATTATATGACTGCATAACCACAAGAGACAGCTTGTCAGGAGACGTAAACATCATATAATTGCAATTTCAAAGTTAAAGTTCTATGCTGTCATTTTTCGTGCAAGGACAGTCTTTGAAATTTGGAATTTATGGGTCCAACATTATGACTTCCCATTAAAATAAATAGAATATTTCTTCTCTTTTTTCCCCTTGTTCTTTATATAGAGAATATGTGATACAATATAAAACATGTTCCTCAGTAATGCAAACATCCACAGCAGTGCAGCTGCCCTGCCCTCATGCACAGACACACGGATAAGGGGGGTGCACACAGTTGTCTGAGGCTTATATATGAACCCGAAATGGGGGTTAGGTCCAGTCTGTGGTGGGTTCAGGCATCCCGTAATCTCTGTCCATCTAACAGCTGAGTGCGGATCTGACACAGCGCTTTTGGACTGGCTAACAAAGATCTGTCTTTATCTCTTCCTCTCACGCGCGCACACACACACACACACACACACACACACACACAACATATACACCGCACTGTCTGACACACTCATCTTAAGACTGCTGCAACAAGCAACCATATACCTACAGGATATTATGACTAACTTCCTCAGTAAACAGTCCCACTGTTTGGTTGTGTGTCTCCATGGCAACCAGAGATGTCTTTAAATAGAGATTGGCTGCTGAGGAAAATCAGTTTTAAAGTCAGATGCTCAAATAAGTAACTTGAGGTTTTTTTTTTTTGTTTTTTTTTTACTATAATGTTTCAAAGCACAGCAAGTTAAATGTTAAACTTTGGGTTTGGTGTCACATCATAGCAGCCTGAACTCACTTTAAACAGTTCATGAAGAATGTGACCAAACCCTCCAGAACCACACAGCATTTTAGTCATCATCCAGGGTTTCCACTGCCTGTCCATATATGGCAGCAGCTGCGTTGCACTTTGGACAATAAAAGCAGGGTTTACACTTCTTTGGATGAACTAGATATATACATATTTCCATGCAGACAGGAGACAAATATTTCACTCCACAGGCCTACACTCTTTTTCTCTCCTGCACATCAAACCTTTGTTCCAGTCTGCAGGGAAACTAACGGTATATTCCACTGTGGCACTAATTAAAGCATCAGATTACCGTCCTGAAATCTGTGCTTACAGGCTGTGTTGTGTCAAAAGGAGAAAGAGAGTTTTAACCCACCTGAACGCGTAGGTTGTGATCGGTGTACGGACGGACGGACGGATGGACTGCTGTGGACCTGACTGAGCCGCGGTGAGCGCTTCAAGCTGCAGTGGGAGCAGAGAGGCGTCGAGTCGGCGGAGTGGCGGAGTGCAGAGCCGCTGTTTATGCTTCTGGGCCCCGAGACACTCCCCGTTATGACACACCCCTCCCCTGCCTGGCCTCGCTGTCTGCTGCACCGCCCGCAGAGGGGCGGCCAACACATGGGCGCGCACATGCACAGGGACGTCTGGGTATCAATATGTCACCAGTCTATCCATCCATCCATCTATTTATCTGTACAATGACTACTTATGTGACGATTTTACTGCAATTATCATTTTTAATCTTTAAGAAAGTTAGTGATTTATGATCTTTGTACAAAGGTGCACAAAGGTGTTTTTTCTTGCAGGGGTTGTAACTTTAAACTCTGCTAGGACTACACTTCCGGCGTCCGACAGAGTGCGCCTCTTAACCAACACTGCCCCTGCCTGGTGCTGGTGGACCACTAGATGCTAACAACCCTACACACTACTAGTGATGCAGACTGTACATGGTTCATGCATGTTATGTGAGCTCACAGAGACAAGACAGCGTAGGCAGCACATAAAATAGACCCTGTCTTACATCTGATGCATTCATGTACGCTACTTGCCATGTATTTTTCTGTGCTCATAGAATGTTGATGGTTCAATCCTTGTCATACATGTGAGATCCAAACTTGTTTAAGAGAAAAGGATATCACTGCAGACTGTTTTTGCAATTTAATTATTACATCATGTTAATTACATCACACTAATGTGTCATTAATGTGACATTACATAAGCACCCGCATGAGACATTATGTGTTCATAAGTTCATAATAAAAATAAAACAACATAATAACAGCTTATCAGGGGTGTAAGTCCTGATTTTTATAAATATTGTACTGAGATGTTGAAGGTGGCATCTTGGTTTCATTCAACTTATTTTGCTCTGCTTGTTGAATACGTAATCTTACATCCGTCCATCCATTATCTGTAACCGCTTATCCTCATCAGGGTCATGTTGGTGCTGGAGCCTATCCCAGCTGACACCCTGGATAAGTCACCAGTTCATCACAGGGCACATAGAGACAAACAACCATTCATATTCAAATTCACACAATGTAGAGTCACTAATTAACCTATAAAGTGCATTGTCTTTGGACTGTGAGAGGAAGCCGGAGTATCCAGACAGAACCCACGCAAACACGGGGAGAACATGCAAACGCCACACAGAAAAGGCCCCAGCCGAGGTTCAAACCAGGAGCCTTTTTGCTGCCAAACTTTAGCTTATGCATGATATGGTTGCAATATCTGCATCAAGATTCTGAAAGCATATTGCAAAACACTACTTTTTAGGCCTTGAAACACTGCAATAATGCAGTAATTACAAAAGCTACAGGGGTTTTCTTTCCCCCTATCAGCTTATAATGCTTGTAAAAAAAAAGTTGTTTGAGATGTCTTCTAAAAACCAAGATTTGTCTTTTTGGACACCCAGCATTGAGTGGTGTGTCATGGACAACATGTTTATGTCTTACAAAAGCATCGTCTAAAGCGGGATAATAAGAACATGCAGCCATCTGTAGCAACACAAAGCAGCAAAATGCTTTTTTGGAAGATAGTGAACAGTCCCTGTGGAGCTTATTGGATGATGTAGTAGCATGCCTGGAAAAAATGAAATCTCTCAGCTCTAATGGCTCTAATGCAGGCGCTAGTCTTCAGCTGTGACTCCTGCAGATATTTGTTTGATGGAGGAGAGGAAATAACTGCAGTGAGAAAGTCTCTGACCTGATCGAACTGTCGAGCAGAAGACACTCATCCATTATCATACAAACTGGAACAAGTTATTAATATCTCATCTATTCCATCTACAGTATGTGCTTAACAGATGCAGAACATATTTATTGTATTAGCTTTATATCAACTTTTTATATAGTGAGCAGCCATAACAGGGTGCATCATCATGTAGCAAACATGGCCACTGACTCTACACTTGTCTGTCTTCTGTCTTGTTGATATATATACTCTGACACCACTAACAATAGTGATAATACTAATTACATGTAATTTGTAGCATTCAAGCTGATAGCATTTATTTGAATTGTATCACATTGTCTGAATATTTAGTTGTCCCAGACATTGGGGATCCTGATTGTCCCCGAGCGGTTTTCCATCACCAGTCAGTTATTGTCTAACAGAACGAGCCCCAGTGTATGATATCGACCCAGATTCAACATTTAGATTATAAAAGTCACCAGTGATAAAGGTCTGTGGAATTACACTTTTATGAGCAAGGTCACATTCAGATATTTTAAGTGCATTTAGAATTTCCCTGACACCTTAACTGTTTGGGGTATATTGATTCTGTAAATGCCAAAGCCATCATTGTGATATTAAAAGATCCATCCATCCATTATCTGTAACCGCTTATCCTCATCAGGGTCACGGTGGGGCTGGAGCCTGTCCCAGCTGACTTTGGGCGAGAGGCGTGATACACCCTGGACAAGTCACCAGTTCATCACAGGGCACATAGAGACAAACAACCATTCACACTCACACTTTGAACTGTGGGATTGACTGTGAGTACCCGGCGAGAACCCACGCAGACATGGGGAAAACATGCAAACTCCACACAGAAAGGTCGCAGCCGAGGTTCAAACCAGGAACCTTCTTGCTGAGAGGTGACAGTGCTAACCGCTGCACTTACTGTAAACCAATATTTTCAAATCTTGGTGGCCCTCTGGTGGACAAAAACAGAGTTAACAGGGTGTTATTGTACTCTTTCTTACTACTGGCATGTTTACCAGACAAATATGAGACTGTTGACTCAACAAGAACTGTAATAACAAGGTAGAGTTTTAAGATGGTTGCTGTACTAACTTAACAAGACATTTAATTTGAGCACAAGATTTCAGGTACAGATTTTATATATCTGACTTTTCTAACTTTTACTAAGTTATTTGTGTGAAAGTAAACAATGTGAATATATTCTCTGTTAACAAAAAAAGTGATTTTTACTGTATATAATTTTTAACCATATCCGATTACAGTGCATGGTAACAGTATGTTAGGGCAGCAGGAAAATACTTTCACCCTCATTGGGGACAACATATTTATGCAAATCACATGTTGCCTTAAACAGATACTGTAAATTAGATTACTCTAACTCATGTACATTGTCTATGTCAACCAGTTTCTAAAATTAGGAGCTGTGATTTATGCAGACATTGAGAGGCTCCAGACACGGATTAAAAAAACATCCCAACAAGAAAGTCTTGTTGTCTCGTCTTTTGTATAAGAGACAGCAACACAAGCTGCCTTCAGCCTGACAGGAAGTCCAACAACCCTCAGCAGGCAGGGCTGTACACTTGAGACTTGAGACCCTAACCCCGAAATCACAAAAACATCTTTTCCCACCAACCCCTACTGGTAGCCATGCAGATGAGTTTGGTAAGCCAAACAAATTTGCAAACAGTGCCTAACAGCGCTTTAATTACTTTGTAGGATTTGCAACAGTCTTTTACTTTGTCTAATAACTTATGTTTTCTTCTAACATGCTAGCAGAATTATGGCAATTTCAGTTAGTTGGTCTGTTGGTTGGTCCAAGGATTGTCAGACTAAAATATCTCAACAATGAGATGGATTACCATGAAATTCTGTATAAGCATTCTTGGTCCCCAGAGGATGAACCTTAATGAACTTGGTGATCACCTGACTTTTACTCTCGATTTGGACTTTGTCCAATAATTTGGTTTCTAACCATCACGACCAGTCTCAGCTGTACTTTGATTAGTGCTAATTAGCAAAATATTAACATGCTAATAAGCTAATATAACGGTAAATATGGCACACATTATGCCTGCTAAACATCAACATGTTTGCATAGTCCCCCAGCTAAAAATATCATGAAATGTAATTTGATTTGTGAACCTAACAGCAATAAAATTGCCATTAAACATGAAAGACTATCAATGGAAACTACAAAAGACATACGCACAGTGAAAACAGCTGACAGTGGGCTTTGTGTCTCATCTTTAAGGATGGATACATGAAAGTGAGGCTGCCAGCTGATCACTGCAAGACCTGGCGCCTTCAACGGGGGTTCCCAGTACCCCACTCTGCTTTTCATTGACCTCTTTGCTGAAAGTTGTCTGAAGGGCAGGCGCTGGGCCGGCAGATGGCTGCGTTGCTTGTGGTTGTTTGAAGAAGATTGAGGGGGGGGATCTTGTCTTTGGAAATGTCAATTAAAGGGTCTGAAATCATGACAGGTGAGGTGGGTCAGAAAGCAGTGCTCAGGAGTGAATTGACATCCTCGCTGAGTCTAATAAGACATTGCAGTTGACACTTTTGATAGCTGTACTCTGACTGAACAAGCTTCTGGCAAATAAAACATTCGTCTTGGTTTCCTTTGCGATGGTGTTCCTCACAGTCCTGCATTTCTTAGCAAGCTGCAGCTTAGGACTTTTGTTGTTTTCTCTTTTATTCAGTGGGCATACTGCCACAGAAAGAGATAAAGGATCTGAAGTATCCATGTGGGTGGTGAAACTATCACTTACACATCTGAAGGCCTCTGTGTTTGTGATGCTGAGACATCTTATAAGCTTCTCACTCTCCTCCAGAGTCCACCAACAGACTGGAGCTCCTTTGCAGTATACATGACTTACTGAAAACAACGTGAGGAGGAGAGAAATATCTTTTCAGAAGAGAAATTCTGGCAGTAAAAGACACGGCAAAGGTACATTATGGATTGCAATAGTCATGCGTGGAGGTGAATATTCAGAATGTGCAGGCATATATTTTAATGCAGTTTTTCACTTGCAATCTGTGAAGTGAAAGATATCCGCATAGCCCATTGTGATGCATTGGATAACTTTATTATCAGATTATGGTTTACAAATCAAGTATGCAGCAGCAGCCTTCTTGAAATAAGCAGATTCAAGTCTATCTGTGTGTCTTCTCATGCAATCTGCAGTTTCTCCTCCTTGTCTAGCTTTCTCTGTCAGCCCGACTCAAACCTACTGAAGCCAAAATGTTCATTATTGCCGCGATTATCTAGAATGTAGTCTTGCAACGCTGACAGTCATTCTGGCCAAGTTCCAAAATATCAAGTTGGATCTCATTTTTTGGGAGACGAGCATGACGTTAATGCAAAGAGAAACAAACATTCCGCAGCCAAACATTTTGTTTCAAATGTTCACTTTCACTGAAGCACACCTCCTATTGCTCACTGTCAGTGACACTATGCTTATGTTAATGAGACTATCCCAGGAAACTCAAAGCGGTATGTCCTTTTAAGGCCTTATTTATCTAAATGTCAGCATAGCTCAGAGCAGATGGGTGTTTCATTTTTTGTGTGTCATTTTAGTAGGTGTGGAGAAGAACAGGTTAATGATGCAACAGTGATAATGGTGACTCTGATTGGGCTTCTGTTTGTGTGTCAAGGGTGGAAAGTAATTGACTACAAACACTCATTTTGCTGACTCTCTTTCTTGGTTTTGTAGTATTTCAGTACTTTTCAACCACTTCTGTTCTTCAATTAGTCAGACTGTCTACTATATTTATATTGTACTCTTTCCCCTCATGAAGAAATAATTCAGAATGTGAATGAACTTTATTGGGTAAGTGGTTTTCATTAGCTCTCGATATCCCTTTGCACAGTGCAGAGAACAGATTTCAGAGCGCATTAACGCAGACGTAGAGCTAAGATAACAACATTTGATATGGCAAATATACAGTACAGGCAAGAGATGGACAATGACTGTGCGCTTCAGATTGTCGCTAGTCATGCAAAAGTAGATGACAGTGCAAATCCAACTATAAGACATGTATGTAAGGATAATTAGTGACTGTAGCATATACAGAGGGGATTCATGTGCATACTGTATACTGTGCGTGCAGTAGGCTATATAATGTCTGCTTAGACTTTACATATACAATCTGAGAGAACATTCAAGAGAAGCTTTGGCCGTATGTAAAATGATATTCAATGTGCCACTTTGACTGTGTTACAAGTAACAAAATCCAACTTGTTTCTTGAGTGCTTTTGAATACAATAAATATTAATACTTGAGTAAAGTTTGTATTACAGCTCGACTATATGACACCCATCTCTTCATGTATGTGCACGCGCGTGCCTGTGGTGAATATGCCATGGCGTGTGTGCGCGCGCATTATAAAAACCCTTTGGTTCACGTGCGGAAAGAGACTCGAGAGGGGTGGGGAAGAAGTGACTTGTGGGATGCGGCAAGAGAGACAGAGGGGGAGAGAGTGACTGACACACACACACACACACACACACACGGAGTGAAACAACGGCGAGAGGAGCGGGAAAGAAAAAGGAGGAGAGCGTTATAATAAGCGGATTTACGGTTAATTTGGCGCCTGACGTCCAGGTTTGCGCAGACGGAACAGCGGAAGGAAAAGTTCAGATCCCACGAAGCAGCGCGTGGGAGTGGGAAGCAGGATCGTGACTGACTGAGGCAAGCTCCACTGTCTGTCTCGTCATGGCAGGTAAATTCAGTTTAAACCATTCAACATATAAACACGACGAACAGGCCGGCGTTTTCACAACGCGGCTCCGGTCCAACGAGCCCTCTTTCCCGGCGGTTGCAGCCGAATGTCAGTTTAGCTAACGGTAGCCAGCTAATGCTAACACTTAGCTAGCATATCTGAGTGTCATCGCCCATCTGGCCTGCCTCTGCCGGCTAACGCTAGCTAGCCGGTTTGCTAGCAACCCATAGCTGTTTACCATTACGACCGGCCCGGGACCAGTCTTTGCAAGCTAATGCTGCTTGTTAGCCAAACATAGCTAACCGAACTTGTCGTAGATAAAACGGCTGCTCCTCAGGCTTCACCTCACAAACCACTCACTGAAGTTATCTGGACTGCGGTTACGAACGGAAAGCAAACAGCTAAGCTATAGCGGTTTCCACTCCGGTGCACACATTTTCTCAGACATGCCACGACTGGCTTTGACAAGCCAGGTTAGCTAACGTTAGCTCAAACTTTGACATTGCCCACATGCAGGCTAGTAGTTCAGGCCTGCTACAGACTGATCACACTGTTAAATACTCTGTGCACTTTGATTTAAAGGACTGAGAAGTCAAGAGAGCGTGTGTTGAGGACTTAAATATACTCAAGGGAAACGGCCCCCCTTTTCGAGATGAGACTCAGATAATGAAAGATTTGTTTAGCCTATCATAACTAGCATGTCACATTTCATTCATCGGCTCATACAAGTGCAGCAAATGTAGAGGTGCTAACAATTCCGTGCAGTTTTAGCCCCTTGTAGCCGATGAATTGATTGATATTCATTCATTCAACATAAAATAGGTCAGTGCTAACATATTTAGTGAATGCATTTGGGCGGGGAAATGACACTGATCTTTGGGTTTCACATCATCCTCTTGTTGAATGATGAGATGACTTGAACACAAGCACCTGTTTGATTTGTGCATTTTTTCCCCCCCTCTGCAATAAATGCAGTTCATCAACGAGAGTGCCACATATTGTTCTGTCCGGGTCCAACCCATGTCCTGGCTTTTTGTTTTAAATCATGATTCATTTCAAAGTACGGGTGTATGAAGAAGGCACAGTGACTCATAAATGTCCTTGATTATTCTGCAGAGCTCTTCCACTCCGCGTTGGACATTGTTAATGACAAATCAGACCAGTTTTTCCTTGTGCAATAAAAGAAATGATCACGTGCACAAATATGCGGAATCAACTAGCTGTATTGTGCAATGAAGCTATGTTGATGCAAAACCTGTTGAGGCGGGTGGTCATTATCATACAAGGCAGCATGTTTTTTCTTGTTAATGTATTTTTAACATTGGAGCATGGTGTGAGAACATCTCCTGCTGGACATTTGTCTTGGCTTAATACCAAAGGCTGAATTAACCTTCTGTAATACCTGGAGTAATTTATAGTTGACTTTTTCCTCCCAAAGTAAAGCTCAAATCAGATTTTTTTGGTTTGGCGGAGTCATTTATGCACACTGGATATCATCCATGTGACCTGTATTTCATATCCATAGTCCGTCTGGCCTCTTAACGTCGCCCCTAACGTGACTCGTCTCGCTTCATTTGTTTTTGCGGCTGGACTTGCAGAGGTTGTGAGAGGATATGTGCCCCATGAATGACCACACACATTTTTCGCAACAGGTCTGCCATCTGTCTGTTCATTTCTTTTACATTTTTTTTTAAAACCATGGTTAAAATGCAACATCTCCGCAGTTATGCGGCTAACCATTGTGTCTTTCAGTGTTAGAAGCCTTGAACTGCAGAGAGACTTTACGAAATAAACCCAAAATGAGAAATCCAAATGTTTCCTGTTGAAAACAGTTGATAACTGTCAATCCCACAATGCCGTTGGTTGAATTTATTGGCCAATCAGAGGTTGCGTTTTTGACTTGTCGACCAATCAGAGGCAGAGTACCGTCTTCACAAGCTGTTGGTGGGGGGAAATAAAAATGTGTTTGCAACAGATCTGACACACATTTCTAATGAAATAACACAAGCCTGACACCACACATACACACACAAAAATTGCAATCATGACGGTAATGAGTTCAACCCTGTGGTATCACATGACCACGGTGTTGTGTTCAACATTACTTCACTTGTCCTCTGCTGTCAGTGACGATGTGTTAAACACCTCATAGAGGGGCTGCTTTTCAGCTGCCCTGCATGTGTGAGTGAAGAACGCTGCTTTGACCACGTCATGTAGTTATCGCTCTTTTGTATCAGCCAAACATTTAAACTTGACCATCTTAGATCAACTCAACCACTTGTGCGTCGTAGCTGATGCCCGCTGCAATACTGTCAAACATTGTGACGCTTTAAACGACGTTCTGTGTAGAAAATCTGCCAGATTTTTTACTTGAGTGTTGATTTATTTTCTCTCTCTGCAGGACCTGGAGGTGACATGCAGTGGTGCTTCTCTCAGGTGAAAGGAGCGATCGATGACGACGTAGCTGAAGGTACGAGCTCCGCCAAAAACCGAGGCTTTCTGAGTGTAAGGCACAGATGGGAAAGTGTGAAAACTCTTGTAGGTATTGAGTAATCCAAACAGCTTGTGACTGAGCAGATAGCAGCTCAGCATCTTCCTCATTTGTCCTCCCCATTTCCACCAGCTAGGTGTAGCACACTTTAGCCGTGTTGTGGTGTGATGAGCATTCTACTACCAGGCTCAGTGCAGCAGGACAGTCATATAACGTCTCTTAACCTTAACTGTGACGCTCATTTGACTGGCGTGTTCATTATGCAGATAACGGGAGGGCAAGTTCATTGGTTTAACGTTAAATTTTGCAGTGACCAACCAAACACTTCCTGTTGTTGCTGCTTCACATTAAAAGCTTTCCACTGGCACTGCAAGGCTCTTACTGCTACCAGTCGTGCAGCGTTGTTTGTATTTATTTGTTGACTCGTTAGTGCGGTACACAGCCAGATAATGTTGCATTAAATTACACTCAGCGGCTGAAACTAATGCAGTCTTATTACCGCGGTCCTGCAATAAATCCTACCTTCAAATGGAGCAGAGCACACACCTGTCAGTGTAACACAATACAATTCAACAGCACCACTAACCACTTCCTCCAGAAAATGATGAGTCAACACCTCTCTAAAACACTTAACAAAATCTGAACATTGTAACCTCTCTAAAAGGGCTGCGTTAGTTTTAGCAAGGTGCACATTTATAAACTATGAACTGAGTGTAGGTCAAAACTCGACCTTGAGTCAACCTTTGTTACTCGATGGTGGCACCCTAAAACAGCTGAGTCATTCAAATGAACAAAAAAGCTTTTTATTTTATTTGTTTTATTTATTATTTTGTAATTAAATGATAGCTGCTCCTCAGGAAATGCAAATCATTTTCCACAGGCTCGATGCACCGCTGAGAGAATACATGCTACTGAATATAGGATTTAGTTCTGTTGATTGCATTTTTGCAGACGTATCTGTAAGCCGGCGATACAGATCATAAGGCACTGTGGCTTATTGTTTTCCATCCCCAAATAAGTGCAAGACATTTCTGTCGGATCACAGCGCTCTTTGTGTGTGCTCTGTTGTCGCTGTTACGGACACGCTATGTTACGAACAAAGATGTTAATGTAGTTGGAACCTAAAGAATGGCTGCACGCTTTACTGTAAGGCGGTGATGTTGAACTGTTTATGATGTTTCAGGCCATTAACACATTCCTGCAGCGGAGTGACAGAAAAATGGTACATCATCCTCGGCCTACATTCATGTTCTCACAGTTCTTTATTCATGCAGTGTTCACATATAGAGTGACTTTCATTAACACCTAATACATATTAGTAATGCAGCTAGTTACGTTGCTGTGGCTTTTTTTTTCTTTTACACCTGTGATGGACATTGCTCATTATTTTATACACTGAATGAACTGATGACTGATTGATAGTGATAGTCACTGCTCTAATACTAGTGAGGTTTGTCGTCTAGTCCAAATGTATTAACCCTTAGTTTGGGCCTCAGGGGGTACGACGTATATAAAGATCTCCTATTGTAACCTTTTTCAGCATTGTCTTTCTGCTCCAGTGGGCATCAAAGGGTTAAATGTGTGTGTGTGTGTGTGTGTGTGTGTTTTTCGCCTTATAAAACAACATACTGCTGCTGGGGGAAGAGCGAGAAAAAAACTAGGTTACTGATCATTTCCGTCTGCTCTAAATGCATCTCTGGCCTACGCGCGACCATCTAGCGCTCTGATTCCAGGACAGTTAGTTGGGATGAACTCGTTGTGCGCTCGTTGTCTGTAGTCTTGGAGAGAAGTTGTTTTTTTTAATCTCCGTACAGAAGTTTGAAAATAACGTTATTGCAGATGCAGGTTTACATGTCTGTTTTTTTTCTTTTGCAGCGGACATCATATCCACAGTTGAGTTTAACCACACAGGGGAGCTGTTGGCCACAGGAGACAAGGGTGGACGTGTAGTCATTTTCCAGCAGGAAATAGAGGTACAGCTGCAAGTTTGTCTTCTGTCTTACACATTTCAGAAAAGGTCACCTCCTCAACTCAATTACTGAGTTTAAAAAAATAGATTATTGTATTCTGGAAGCTGTTCTGTAAGCAAAAAGTTAAGGAGTAAGAGTTTAAAATTTGAACTAGTGATATGCTTTACGTCCGTACCAGTTTCATTTCTTAGTAAAAGAAGCTGTCACGTCTTATTTAAGAGATGAATATGTCTCTTTGAGTGAAACTGATCAAATGAGACCATCACTGCCTTGTTCTGTCTAACGTCTGCTCTTCTCATCTTTGTTTCTCCCGGCAGAATAAGAATCAGCCTCAGTTCCGGAGCGAATACAATGTTTACAGCACTTTCCAGAGCCATGAGCCCGAGTTCGACTACTTGAAGAGTTTGGAAATAGAAGAGAAGATCAACAAGATTCGTTGGCTTCCTCAGAAGAATGCTGCCCAGTTCCTCTTGTCAACTAACGGTGAGTTAGCTGACATTTGAACTGAGCGCATACCCAGATAATTGTTAATTTGTGGTGACTTTTAATTTGAAATGTAAATAGATGATATTAAAACCATGTTAACAGAAGCTAATTATAGCTCCCTTCACTCTTCAGTGAAATCAAGAGCTGGAAATCTTAGAAAACATAATGTAGCTATTTTCTCTGCAAACACGATATCCGGTCTCTTTTCACCTGTCTTGGATCATCACTGGAGATATAAAGTTGTTATAAAATCTGCAACAAAGCATAAAAAATGGCCATTTAGGCAACAGCCGTGTCAAAGATCCTGAAAAACCTCCTTTGAATCATTCTCCCTTTGTACTGCCACCTTTACTTGATACTTCTGAAAAGTAACCAAACTCGTTCGACCCCTTCACTGTGTGCATCTGTCCTTTTTTTAAAAGAGTCTGTGCTGTTGTTATTTACATAATTTCTTTGATTTTTTTTAAATGTTTTTTTTATTTTTGACAGATAAAACAATCAAGTTGTGGAAAATCAGTGAACGAGACAAGAGACCAGAGGGCTATAACCTCAAAGAGGAGGATGGACGCTACAAAGACCCTAACACTATCACGTCACTGCGGGTACAGTCCTTAAAACAAACTCGACCTGTGGGGTACTTCAGGAGTGGGATTACCGAGCCAGATTTACAGTCTAGGTTTCTACACAGAACTGAAAAATAATCTCTACATATTTGTCTGACACTTGATATAATGAGTGCTGCCTGGAATAGTAGATTTGTTTGCTTCCTACCTAATACAGACTGCTCAGGTTACCTGCCTAGTGGCTATTTGTATTTTATTGAATGTATTAAAATGTATAATTCCCCACAGTTGTTCTGGTTAATTGATCTTTTTCTAGTCAAACTATGCTGGCAGTCAGTTTATATATTCCAAAAAAATCCCATAGGTGCGAGGTTTCCTGCCCTAACAAGTGTGACAACAGGACTATCTAAATATTAGTCACGCTAACACTGTCCTGAGATGTTTAATCAGCCAGAATAACTGAAAATACCACTGGTGGGTGTAACGTAGGTGTGTGAGAGCTTTAACCGTCAGTACAAAAGTAATAACTTTATATGATGTACAAGATCTAAAGGGCTGTGCATCTGATTTGGAAGAGAAGGTAACACCTATTATCTTAGATCTAAACATCACTCCAAATCTGACACACTTGGTTGCAAAAGTATTAAACATGGGCGTATGAGCGTGAGTCATGAGGAGCTATCGTTTTGGCTTCCTTTCCTGTTGCTGGCGGAAAAGATAACCTCAGCTCGCAATTTGATCTGCTTACAGTTGCTCTTTGAGCGAACGTTTGGACTCCTCAAAGTAATGCACGTTCTGGGAGAACATAGTCATCAAGGCACTGAGCAAACAGGCAAACATTTTTAACTTGCGTGGCATGCTGGGCCACAATTGAAAGAAAGTGTAGCACAAACTGATTTCACATCTGTTAGCATCTTGTGGCCTGCGTGATTTTAAAAAGAAGAATCTGCATATAAAACTCTCATTAGATGGATGACTAATGGAAGCAGCTGAAATGCATCCTGTAATGAGGGTGATGATGCCTCCTATTTCATTTAATTGAACACGTGGAATACAGTGTGACACACTGGCTACATGCTCTGCTAATTAAAGTCTATGAAAAGCTTTGTGACAGACGTGAAATGTGCTACGAGGAGCCTTCAGAGCCTTTAATGAGTTTCAAATGACGTCCTGTTTGTTCTTATCCCAGGTACCAGTTTTAATACCCATGGACCTCATGGTGGAAGCCAGTCCACGGAGGGTGTTCGCCAACGCTCACACCTACCACATCAACTCTATCTCAGTCAACAGTGACAATGAGACCTACCTGTCTGCAGACGACCTCCGCATCAACCTCTGGCACCTCGAGATCACCGACCGCAGCTTCAGTATCCTTAAATACACGTGGGCATTTGTGTCTTTGTCTGCTTAATCCACGGAACTCTCATCTGAATCTGAAATTACGTAATGCCAGACTGGACATCAGTGCCAGCTGTGAGCAAAATGTTGGTTAACACCAGAGTCAGCAGAATTCCTTTTAAAGTCTGTGTTTTTATCACCTGACGTCAGAACGACGGGATTGACACAAAACCTTGGATAGGGAGAAGAGAGAATTTAGAGGAATTAACAATGTTTGGGGAGAAAATGCTGTCTCACGAGTGGAGAACAATTCTGAATGGCTAGTCTTTGTCGGCGCATCCCGTTGGTTGTCATTCATGTCTTAACTAAGGAGTCTGCTGAAAAGACTAATTGTCATCCTCTGTGTTGATTTTGTCTCCAGACACTGATCCCTTATCACGCTGTTATTTCCTTTTTCTTCCCATGTGAATGTTCTATTCAAGGAACGTTATCATCCAATTTGACACTCCAAAGCATATCACTGATATTCAGAGTATGATTTAGAGGAATATTTTTGTGCTGCAGACATGCCGTGACACATTAGCACGCACATGCCAGGTGAGTCGACGTTTGAAAGGTTTGTTCCTCTTAACCCCCGTGCTCTTCAGATATTGTTGACATTAAACCGGCCAACATGGAGGAGCTGACGGAGGTGATCACGGCGGCAGAGTTCCATCCTCATCAGTGTAACACCTTCGTCTACAGCAGCAGCAAAGGAACCATCCGTCTGTGCGACATGAGGATTTCAGCGCTGTGTGACAAACACTCCAAATGTGAGTACCTGCTTTTAATCAGCATTACTCTGCCTAGACAAGATGGATTAAGTACTTGATTAATTAAATCAACCCCTCTCCATGGTCACTGAACTAAACTTTATCTCATACTGTGCCTTTTGGTGATTAGATGGGTTCAGCTCGGGAACATGAGCAGTGTGGGCAACAAGTAGCAGTGACCTGGACCAGTGGTTGTCAATATGGCTGCACTGAGAATATCTTCTCATCAATATCATCATATCTTTGTTCATTAATTGTGCATTTTTAATAACATTAAATAAACCGCAACTTTTGCATAAACTTTGTTTAAAGTTTTCAAATATTCCAAAACAGAAGAAAGCAGTAAATATCAAAATCAACTTATTAAATTCTGTCTTAATGTCAAGGTATGCCACAGCTGCTGTGATGACATGACAGTTTCACCATTGCCAGTTGTCATAGTAACACAGGTTTTCTGGCTCTGGAGGTTTTCAGGAGCTCAGTCGTCAAAAAAAAAAAAAACGTTGACAGTCAGAGCAGCGATTGAAAGATTTAAGATGGTAAACAGCTTAACGGACAGGTTGTGGCTGCCTGTGGAAGAGTAATATCTGGTGTCGTTCCATAGTGCATTCACTGCGGTATTGTACATTCCAAACATAGTCTGTGTGATGTGGCGGTGTCATAGTAAACACGAAAACAAGACAAGAAAGTGCTTGTCAGTAGAGCCAGAAATGCAGGCTCTCTCTCTCTCCAGTGCAACCAAGTTTTGTCTTGTTTGTCCTTGTACATCTTAAATGAGCTCATTTTAATTGGATAGTAACATAAACATACTGTACATGAAATGCCTGCTGTTTGCACAGAACCTCATTCATTCTTGATAGAATATTTGCTCAACATATTTCCTCAAAATACATCGACACTGGATATATGTCAGATGTGTTGTTACTGCAACGATTCCTATTAGATGACTGCACGGTAAACAGGCGAAGCTTCACTCATAACACGTGTCAGTAAAGGATTTCATATCACTTATCAGCCACACAGGACCATGAAAAGACACTCTCACCTGTCAGTAAGTAACACACTGAAACGTACACCAAACTGATGAGTACAGCTTTGATTACAGAGCCTCACAAACACTGTAGCAGCTGTCCTACCTGCGAAACTGTCCAACTCCTAGCACCAGATCACTAGATTCTAATAGCTACATTTTTCACCCATCAGCTTCTCCTCATAAACTCTCATTTTGGTTTGTTTACACCTTCAGAGGCCTCTCTGTGCTGCAGCCAGACTATCTTTAACCTTACTAATGGTTGCATCATCGTCTTTTGCTCTTGTCCAGTGTTTGAGGAGCCAGAAGATCCCAGCAATCGCTCCTTCTTCTCTGAGATCATATCCTCCATCTCAGATGTTAAGTTTAGCCACAATGGACGCTACATGATGACCAGAGACTACTTGTCTGTGAAGATCTGGGATCTGAACATGGAAAGCAGGCCAGTGGAGACCTATCAGGTGAGACTGAGAAGTCTAAACAGGCTATGAGTGATTTATGATTAGCACTGTTGCTACAGACCCTGCAAAGCGTAGAGCCTGCGTGTCCCTGTCAGTGCTACAAGAGTCTCATGTTATATTATATGTAACGGCATTAGAGGTCGGTGGTTTACCTGATGAACAGTGAATGATTTTTAACATGCATCACAACACCTGAACTGAACCTGAACAATTTTACTATTTGAGGCCTGCTGTTTTTGTCCATGTGATTTAATGTATGCACAGCCTGTAAATAAAACACTACATTTAATGTTATTCATACTTCTCGTTTAAATAAGTAGGTGATGTGCATTGATTGTCACCAGTGATGCTGTGTTGTCTAATCTTTGTATAAACACGACGCTAATCTAAGAAAATAATGCAGACTTTTGTTAACAGTGGCCACACCTTTTCTGAATCATCCCTTGTAGTTCCATATAGTGACCACTGGGAGGCACCATAAATGTGGTTTTGCTGTGCACTGGCGTTTGTACCTGAGAAATTAGTTTTATTTTGATAAGCTTCTACATAATATGATGAGCACGTAGATGACTTATGTGTAGGTATAAGTCTGATTTAGTAAGTGAATCTGCAGTGAATGTGAGTCTTTACACGTCCCTTTCACTCCTGCCTCTATCTACAGGTTCACGAGTACCTGAGGAGCAAGCTGTGCTCGCTCTACGAGAATGACTGCATCTTTGACAAGTTTGAATGCTGCTGGAATGGCAATGACAGGTGAGGACATGCAGAGGGCAGACAAAATCACACCTCATAAAAAACAATTTAAACTTTAAAGTAGCACTCTGTTTGATGCTGTTTATCTGTGTTCATTTTCAGGACTGATGCCCTCATATTAGATTTTACAGGTTGTTTTCTGACTGTTTTGGCTACTTTCATGATTAGTTGTGTTTTAAAGGCTCTCCCTCTTTCTCATGCCCCCCCCCTCAGTGTGGTGATGACTGGCTCATACAACAACTTCTTCCGGATGTTCGACCGCAGCCAAAGGCGGGATGTAACTTTGGAGGCGTCCCGAGAAAACAGCAAGCCCATGCAGGTCCTAAAGCCCCGCAAAGTGTGCGCAGGAGGCAAACGCAAGAAGGATGAAATCAGCGTGGATAGTTTGGACTTCAACAAGAAGATCCTCCACACTGCGTGGCATCCCCAGGACAACATCATCGCAGTGGCGACGACCAACAACCTCTACATATTCCAGGATAAAGTAAACTAACTTACGGGGAGGGGGTGTGTGTGTGTGAGCTTACGTGGGATCCCACCTGCAGCCTCGCATCCTCATCCAGGGTGATCTGTGGTAACGCCGACAACCAGCATCCCTGTCCGTCGCTACTGGGTGACCAGTCTTTGCCACTTTGTTCTAGATGTGGACAGAGGAAGCCTCGCTCTTGCCCATCATCAGCCTGTCTGTGGCAGAGTTAACACCCGCCTTGTTGTTTAAGTGATGTTGTGCCAATTTCTTTTTTTTCTCTCCCCCTTTTGGTATGTTTTGCCAGCCCACCTGCCCTTTCTTCTTCCCCTGGGTTAACATGGGTAAACCAGTTTAGTTTCCTTAAAATTCTGAATACAGACACACTTATTTTTATAACTTTTCCCCGATGGCTCTGTGGTAGAATATGAAAAACACTTATTTAGTATGTCCCATTATTGTCCCGTGCCATTCTAGTGTTTATTTTTCTAAGAAAAGTTTTTTTTTTTTTTTTTTTTTTTGTGTCTACACCTTTTTATGAATTCATCTGTCATACTGTCATGGTATTCTTTGAGTCTCTTCACATGTCTCCCCTCTTTCATTAAACCATGCATACTCAACAGTCCCAAATGTATGCTCACAGTTTTCTTTACACACTTAACTGCTCATACTGGACAGCAACACTTCAGCGGTTGCCTCCAGGAGTGTGAGGAGTACAGTGTGTTTTCACCGAATGAAACCCTGACCCCAGTGAGGAGTTCTCTCGCTGAGTCTCAGGCCTCTGGGTGGCCAAATAAGTCCAGACTCCAGAAGAATTTTTTTTTTTTTTCTCTTTTTGGATTGGCTCTTCGTTTTGACATCTTCTGTGCATCGGTTCCTCTTCCTCCTTTTGTTTGTGTTCAACAATAGTCAGGTATAAGAGAATAGCCTATTCAAAGATAATTATTATAATTGTCATATTTATATTAAAAAAGTTAAAATGTCACCAGATTTTGTTCCGTCCTATTTTGTGAAATGAAGCTGGACCTTACACATATCTTTGAGTGATCTTAAGTATTGTCTTCCCGTGGTGTACCACAGCTCTGAAGCTGTACTTCATCAACAGGGAAAAACCTTTTTGATTTGACACTGGACTCTTACTGCACCAACTAAAGTACTTGGATGTGTTATATGACTGCAGTTTAAAAAGAAAACATTATTTGAGGCATTAAGTCACTTAAAAGTGTTTGTTTAAACTACTGCAGACATTATTACTGCTACTGTATGTGATGGTACAATACGCTGCACGAGGACTTGCAGCAGTTGATGTTTCCACACCGTATTTAAAATGTGGTCAGTTCAGACTATATTGATGCCTCTAGTAATGTATAACGACAATTTTAATCTATGACAGTGAAGATAATAAAGGAACTACTTTTTGCATCCTTGTGATTGCCTCATCGTTGATAGGATCTCATCATGCTTTCTTCTTATGCAGCGTGTTAAAGCCTCTCTGTGATCCAGGAGGTTGTACATGAGTTGTTAAATCATATCCAGATATCTAAGATCCATGTTGACACTATAAACAAACACAGGATCAGCTGATGTCACTGATTAGAACGGTGCAGTTAATCTCCATGCTGCTTCCTGCTGGTTATCAATCATTAAAAATTGACATTGGAGGTGTATATCCAGCTGTGAGTCTGACCCCACCGATGGACACAATTAAGACCAGCTGCTCTCTGGTGCTTGAGCCACTCAGGGTTTATTGAGATCAGCTGATGTAGCGTCTGCTTGCGGAAAGCTAGACTTTGGCACACATCTGCCTCGTGTCCTGACTGGTGTGTGTCGTGTACGTGCGTGCACACACGCCCTCCTCTTGCACGGACAAATCGAGCTAGCTCCAGTGACTAGATACACCACATTGTTCATGAAATGCTGTTTTCGATCTAGAATCGATGCTCATAGGTGTAGCCTGTAGCTGGTGTTTGGTTTATTTCTGCTCGTTATGTAATTCACTCCCTCTCTTTTGTTTATCAACGGGACGGTGTGACGTCACGAGCCAGCTCCGGGGGGTCTGAGCGGCTCGCGGGCTGCTGCTTCCAGACTGACGGAAAAACAAACCGCAGCGGAGCGTTAGCTCAGCTAGCCGCTGTCTGACAAAAACACAGGACAGAGGGCGACGCTGGTCAGTTGTACTATCGCACGTCTGAATGTGTGCAGATAAAGTAGTGCACGTTTCTCACTGACTCGAGCCTTTTTATGCAACCCGCCCTGCTCACCAGGCACAAACGATGTCCGACGCTGCTAACACTACTTCTACAGACAACAACGGAGACCCCGGGCTAAACGGTAAGCTAAATGTTAACAAATTACTGGACTGGAACAGCCTGTCAGTGTGTTTTCTCTCTATGGAGTGTGTCGGGTTACGCAGCTGTACGTTTAGAACAAGTTTGAGGGTTTTTAATCGTTTAAATAGTTTATTCTGCCCGTTTATCTTTTTTTTTTTTTTTTTTTTTTTTGCCGTGAAGCTACATCGACAGGGGAAGGACTGAGAACGCTATGTTCCGTGTGTTTATTGACAGTGATCGCACCAATGGCGTTTCGACACGCTTGACTGACAGGCAAGCGAGCCAATCAGCGATTTAGGCGCAAGGGGGGGTAGGTGGGAGTAAGCGTTGTCAACAAGGCGAGATGGAAGAAGTCGGAACTGGCAAAAAAAATGAGGCCAGAGAAATGTAAACGTAGTTTACACGTACTCTGCAGGCAATTAAACAGTTATGATCAACGGGAAACAGCGTAGCAGCGTACTTATCTAACGTTTATATCTTTCTTCGTCTATTTATGTGTATATTTTCAGATTTAAGTATGTAAATATACCAAGATACATAAAAAACAACCTCTTTCAAAGTAGAGTCTATCTTTAAATAAATTACTAAATCAATTTGCATTTGAAAGCAGATATTTTTTCCCAGCATCATTTCAAGTGAGTGGAAATATATCACCTGAACATTGAGTTGTTGAAATGGGATAGGCCACATACTGTATAAGACTAGCCGAGCTTGCATAGTCCATTACAAACAAAGGCTTGTTTATTGCACTGCTGCACTGACTCAGGAGCCTGTTTAGAAAGCTCAAGTTTTACCACACTATGGGGGGCCGTGACTTGGCATGCTATTTATGGCCACAGTGACAAGGGGGACAGACGTTTCAGACGTGAGGGAAGGTGGGGAAAGTGTTCCAGCGCACAGCAGTGTTGGAACACGGAGGTTGGGAGATTCAAAGCCACAATCTGGGCAGGAATCAAACTTTCCAACCACTTTTTTCTAATTTTAAGAGACACTTTTTCTACCAGGAATCTAACAACCAGTGATGGATAGTTACCTTTCTAAAAACTGCTCGTGGTGTAAGCAGGTTGCCAGTATTTGTCTGGTGGGTGGCAGTAATGATTTACCATGGTTACCACCGGTATTTGTACATTCAACAGCATGTTAGGCTCCATCTAACCTCTGTTAAATGAGATGGAAAGCAACAAGTGTTGGTTTCATCAGACAGACTTAAGTCCTCTAGTTCTGTTGTGTATTTTAGAGCAGTACATCTTTTTTTGAATAAATACTAGATCTTGAAATGTCTGACCTATTATGGCAACAAATAAGGCAATACAAGTATTTGGAGGAGGTGCTGCAAACATTTCAAAAGGATCAGACTGTCTGTTTCATCTGGGGCCCCATAATCCCTTGCACATTAACCCAGCACATATTTTTCGTTTGGCTGGCAAACACAGCAGTCATAATTAAATCTGACAGAGCCAAAATAACTTGATTTAAGGTGTATAAAACGCTCAACACGTTTTATTGGTGGTACCGGTGCACCAGGATATTGGACTGTGACGGTCCATGCTGAGATTTAGCTTTAGGGACAATGACACCTTGCGTTATCAGATGGAGGGGCCAGCAGTGTGCTCTGTTATCTGAGACTATGTTATTTTTGGCCTTTCCTGGAGCTCTCACACAAAACATTCTTATCTTAATACCTGGGATCTTCAGGCAAGAGGCACCCTCTGCCCTCCTGTCTATACCTCAGCATCAGCGGATCAAAGGGGTCACGTCGTATCTGCTTCCTCTAAACCCACCCAGCAGCTCGTAACTGCTCTGTGGCCAGAATGTTCGGGAGCGTCAGCGCCACGGCAGTGTGGTTTTAGTCCGCAGAGCGGAGACAATGGGCTGTCAAGAGCAGCTTGGCTCGCAGTCCACCGTGTAATCTGCAGGATGAGTGCTAGTGCTGAGTCCAGGCCTGTTTAGCTGGGTGGAGGGGGAGGGGTGCATCGTTTAGGTAGGGGGTATAACTGGCCTAATGCCTGGACTGGTGAAAGCTCATGTGAACATGGTGTTTACTTGCAGTTATGGGGTCCTGTGACCTGTTCGGTATTCCTTCCTCTTTTTTATCTTGGTGAGCACAGAGGAAGAAAGTGTTGTTTTTTTTAAAGCTGCATGACGACAAATACTCGACTACTTCTTTCCCCACCATTCCCCAGATTCTTGCCCTGGCTAACCTGCCCCTCCTCTGTATTTGTAACCCAGCTCTATGCCTACTCAGCTGCCAGTCCCATGCCTATCCCCAGCTCCCACACGAACACGGGGAGCGTCATATATCACAGTCAAGGTCTACGAGAAACCACAGTACATACATGGGCAGGCATTTACTGCCCTTTCATCACACAGCAGTAAATAGAGCTTTACTCTTGAACTTCGCTGACGGACGGGCTCAGACTGTCTGTCTTCTCGTCTTGTCCCAGCTTAGGATCAGGAAATCATTTTGACACCTTTCCCCTCTCGCTCTCATCCACATGATTTTTCTTTGGCTTTTTTGCTGCACTTTGTGGGACTACTGTGGGTTCTTGAACACCCCATGCTAGTCAAAGGCATGTTTGGGCATGTCATAGTAAGAAAAGCAGAGACACAGTTAACAATATTTTTCAGGCTTCTGTGTTGTGAATGCTGACTGGGGACCACCAGGACACTAAAACTTGAAAAGCGCCACCATTAATCTTATTAGCTCCACCTGTGCTTGTCCTGCTATGACAAGTCAAATGTCTGCTGCTGTGAAAAGGTCCTTCGAGGCCAGGTATCACTTTCTCTCCCCTCACTGACAGTTCTGACAGTATGTCAGAAATCTATCACTCTGTGGAAATAAACAAAATAATACTTTCTCTCCACAAAAAAAGACAAAATATAAATAGCTTTTCGTACAGTGTCTCCTGCTTTAGAGGCACAGACAGCCTGATATTCCAGAAATGTTACCAAAAGGGTGGTAGCATGCACCAAAGTGAAATAAGGTCAGAGTTAAATGATGCTTCCCAGTTGCACACAATGGTTTTAGTGGCCAATGTAAGCAGAAAGCCTGCTCCTTTGGGCATATCAGATCTTGCACTGAGCTGGATGTTGGCTTATTAGTTTACTGACACGACTTTACACCTGCTGTCTTATCAGGCAATCCTGACTCTATCTGAACGTGTTTAAACAGAGCAACTCTGAGACCTATGCACTACTTTGTAGTATAGCTGGCTGCCAAGCCAGTGTCAAAGTTTTACTTTGATATCATCTAATAATGGTTCCCTACTGTTGTGACATGCTTGGACAGTACTGACACTTCATTAATTTAATTACAGCTCTTTGTTTTTAGTTTTTATATAAAAATGAGGATAAAATAGTTTTATGTTAAATGAATTAATTAATCTGTTTGTTTTTGGAAAATTAAGATCAACTGACTTCAAAAAATATAACATGACATCCACTTTTTGCAATAGGACCTTGTAATAAACTATGGTGGCCGGCGTCTTCATGCACAGGAAATAAAATCGTTGAGTGTGTGGGTGGGGACATAAAATCTGTGTGAAAAATGTATCTTTCAAATGGATTTGTTTGTTTTGGTGGAAATTGTTAAAAATCCAAACAGGAAACATTGGCAGCACAGACAGCAGTGAGTGAATGAAAGTTTGTGTGTCTGTTTATTCCCACAGGGTCCTGGGTGGAGCTGGAGATGAACAGAGGCACAGCCGGATCAGCCCAGCCGTCCACCACAGACGTGCCGGCCCCAGGCCTGCTGCCCCTCCCTCAGGTGGAGGAAGAAGAGGCCATGGTGGGTGGGCTGGAGCACGTCCCATCATCGTCTTCGATCCATAACGGAGACATGGAGAAGATCCTGCTGGACGCCCAGCACGAGTCGAGTCGCAGCAACTCCTCGTGTGACAGGTAGTGTTAAGAGGAACGTCACAGCTTTTACACATCAAGCTGTTTTCACGTGTTTGGGAGTCATACTGCGTGTGTGAAAACAGTTTTGTAAATGCTATTGTGTCCCCAGAGGGAGCTGTGTGAAGTCTGATAAATGACATCAGTGGCCTAAACTCAGCTGACTATAAGTGAATTGTCTCTCTCTATCTCTGTTTGAGGTTAGCATCTTGAGATTTATAAGAAAGATATAAGATAAGATATGTTTATAGTTTTAGGTACCAAAATATGTCTCAGTATCGTTTTACATCTCTCCTCTCACGGTTCTAGAGCTCTAGCAAGAACAGTGTGTTTTGTGGTGTGTTTTGTCTCATTAATATTAATGAGCCTCTCCTCTGATTGGCTTACTGTTTCCTGAGTGAAGCACAGCTAGGCCAACCACAGGATTGTAGCGTACCTGGATGGTGGGTTAGAATGGGCTGTACTGGGAGCATGGCTGAAGGCGATGATTGTATAGTTGTGACATCACAACCGTACGGAAGTCCTGGCGAGTTGTTTAAAGGCACAGTTTCTAAATATGGGCTGTGTGCATTTCTCCGTGGATCGAGCGTTTTGATACTCACTTTCTCCATCATTAATCCAACACTGTTATAGAAATACAATGCTCAGTAGAGTATTTTAAGAATCCTCTGAAGATATTTTGATGCAGTTGTTCAAAATATCCCAGGATCTGCCTATTGAGGGGTCCCCAGAAGACATAGAGTCCCTAGTAGCTCCAGGGATGCTCTTCTGTAGACTGCATAAATAACACAAGTGAGGACTGTTTATTCAAAAATGCCACAAACAATGTACAAAGCAAAATGATCATCATTTAACTTAGAGACTCCCCAAATAAAGCAGGTTTAGTTGAGCAGGTGCTTCCATTTCTTAATCTGTAACATTTAATACAGATGAGGAAACAGGAATTTCCGCCATGATCAAAAAGTCATGAGTTCTTGGGTTCATACAAGCCTGTGTTTATAGTTGTGGAAGATGGAGGCCACATGGTGAAGTTGGTTGCTGTCTAATGCTCCTCACTTTCACTCAGTTTAGAGCAGTCTGTCTCACTTCACGCCCATGCTATGTGCTGAGAGTTCTGATTCTTCTTTTTTGTTGTTGTTTTTCATCTTGATCCCATCTTACTTGTCTTTGTTTGGTGTTTTTTTTTTTTTTTTTTTTTTTTTGCTCGTAAAAATCAGCTAAACAAACTATAAATAATGTAGGACAGTTCAGACATTGAGACAACAGCAGCCCTGAGTAGCTTGACTGAAATATAACTTTCCAGCAGAGATACACAGATGGCTATTCATCTGCTAATCACTCAATAAAAGCCCAGAGGGAAGAGTGAAACAGAAAACCCCTCTTATAAGAGGCGTTTAAAATTGATCACTCTGCTTTTAAAACCTCTCAACTTTCCTTAATATCCCAGTGGAAAACTGAAGTCAGCCCGCACATCAGGGGTGGATTCTCCTCTATAGCTGCAGCTCTCAACAGTTGAGTCAGCTTTAACTCCAGCTTCCGAAAACACAATGACGTCTTCTTGCCTCCCGTTTTATTGAGAAAAATCCTGACCCTTCAACTCTCAGTCACATCATGTGCTTCGTGTGTACTCCTCGAGGCTGCGATAAAGCCGAGCTTATCAGAGCGCCGGCAGTCAGCTGTCGGTGAGTCATCTGGGGATGATTGTGAGTGTTTCAGCCACAGTACCAGAGCAGCAGGGCTTTATTGCTTAGCAAAGAACCGTTAAACATTCTATACTGTCAACAAACATGCATGCCTGCAGGGTGGAATAAGTTCAGCTGTACATGAGAGGTGTCATTTTACATGACAAGGAGTGCTAATATTAGAGCTGGGAGCTAGCAGAGGTTATTTTTATTTGCAACTGATTTCATTTATTGTTATTATTAAACATTTTTAATGTGAGATTTTAAGCACCCTTTAAAGCCTTCTAATTGGATAATATATGTTCATAATTTTTAATACATCGCACAAGAAAATTATTTAATCATCAAAATAGTTGTTCATTTGGTTTATAATGTGACTGGTCCTGGCTTTTACACCAAAGCTAGCATGCAAGTTTTGATTGAGACTTATCTAGAAGTATTAAAAAGTAAAATATATAGGTTTTGACTGTATATAAAACATCAGATGGCACCGATACCACAGCAAAAAGAGAAGCTGTGTTTAAATCATGATACATTTTCAAGATTTCATAGTAGTTTGTTAAATCTACGCATATCCGAAGCATTGTAACCATGGTTACCTGTTACTATCCTTTTTGCACAGATTTTGTGACGTTTGAGGTGTTCTTTCATGTTTTGTCTCGAACACCTACCAATAAATCAGAGACAAATATTTTCCACTCCGTGGTATAAAGCCTGTTAAGTCACACACGACAACTTCAGAGCATGATGTAAAGTTCTTAAGGAGTCACGAGTTCATGACTTTTCAAATACGACGCCTCTGATTTGTCGTTTTTTTTTTTCCACTCTGCCCACAGCCCTCCACGGCCCCACAGTCCCCAGGATGATGGACAGATCATCTTTGACGTGGACGTGACCAGCAGAAGAGACAGCCAAGTAAGAGCTTGTGCGCCTCTCAGGTTCTCCGTCAGCCCATTGCCATGGCAACCTCAACCACCGGCCCTGAAGGGGCACGTGTGCACAAGAATGACAACTGCTGTCTGCCTTTAGTTTCCATGGAGATGGCTGCCACACCTAGTGTGGATTTCTGTGTTTTTGTGCACAGAATGCCACCACCATCACTTCCACTCTTCTTCACTCTGACAGACAGAAAAATGCACTGAAGTTTTTAAACTGTTTGAGAATGAGTCTCTATGAAAAAATATACATTGTTGTCATGAAAGAATAGTCGTAGACATAAAGCCTGAAGGCTGAGGTTGTGTGTGTGTGTTTGTGTCTTTAGTCAGAAGAGGACGTCTTGGACAAGGAGAGGGACATGGACATCCTGATGAAGGACGCAGACTGGGTTGCTGACTGGTCTAGTCGACCAGAAAACATTCCCCCTAAGTAAGTCTCAACTCAGTAAACATCAACGTAATGTCTCCATGGCAACCAAACACACAGCTGCTTGTTTGTTCTGTAAAAGTGGTTAGTCATTATGGAAATAAAGTTCAAAATAAATCCAGCTGCCAGATATAGTGTAAGACGCTCCAGTGCTGACCTAATTATTTTCAAAAATCTGAAGAAAGATTTTCAGATTTTATCTTGTGTCGATCATCTCAGATTTTTAAACTCAAATGTTTCTTTAATTGCCTCACAGCTACGATTTTTAGCTGCTTCCACAGTCATATAAACTGTTGACTGCTTATTTCGTTATTATTTGTGCCCTGGGTTTGTTTTTATTATTTCATTACGTATTTGTATATGAGAAATAGGTCAGCAAAATCATTTTGAATATTTTTTATATCAAAACGGGGGGAACAAAACTGACTCTTACTGCTGCACACGACATTTGTATACACAAACGTTATAGAATAAAATGATGTTATAGATGTTGAAATGATCCAGCCAACCTTTCCTAACATATAAATCCTGCAGCTAAGCCAGCCTAGCGTGGGCTAGGTGTGTGTGTGTGTGTGTGTGTGTGTGTGTGTGTGTGTGTGTGTGTGTGTGTGTGTGTGTGTGTGTGTGTGTGTGTGTGTGTGTAATGTGATCTTCAGTCATCCACAGATGTAGCTTGGTGCAGTGATTTTTAACTACAACCTAAAATGAGTGAATCTCTCCAGACACACAAAGCTGATGTTTATTTCTTTCAACAACCACTATGTGTGGCAGCTTTGAAAACTACTGTAGGTTTACAACTAATGACTGTTTTCATTATGGATTAAACAACAGATTTTTTTGTCCATCATAATTTCCAAGTTGCCAAATTGCTTCTTTTGACATACAAACACGGTGTAAAATGTCCAAAATGGAAGCAAATTGTAGGAGCTATTCTGCTCTTCAGGAGTCCTCAAACATGAAAACACAGAAAAAAATCAATATTTACACAGGTAGAACACTTCAAACCCACAATTAGCAGCATGAACACAAAGTAACATTAAAATATTAACAGAATATAACAGTTAAAATCTGCATTCAGCAGGAAACCCACCTCTAGATCCAATCAAATATATCCTCATTAACTACATATTTCTGTTGTCTCACACTTCAGATATATCATTGGAGAAGCTTTAACCAAAGAGTGTTTGTCTGTTTGAATGAATGACAGTAAACAATAGATAGGGGGATAATCATCGTGATTGACAGGTGTCATGTTGTCAATCAAATGACTGTGATTTGTGCAGGGAGTTTCATTTCCGCCACCCTCGACGCTCAGTGACACTCAGCATGAGGAAGACCGGGGCCATGAAGAAAGGAGGCATCTTCTCCGCCGAGTTCCTCAAAGTCTTCATCCCCTCGCTGCTACTATCACACATCGTGGCTCTGGGACTGGGGTAAGAAGAAAAAACACACCACAGATCACATGTTCTTTCATCAGCGAATGATCAACATGGGTTTCTGTGACACACTGATGTGAATGTTTTCGTAGTTTTATTTTTATTTTCAGCATAATTTGTGTTTTTATTTTTAGAATAACATTTCCCAGTAGGCCCAGTAGGTGGCGCTGCACGCCCACAGATGTGACTCAGCGGTGTCCCTCCCTTCATATCTGTGTGACAAACTGGCAGAGCAGCTGCTGACTGAAAAAGCTGCACACCTGCTGCCTCACAGAGAGCTCTGACACTCCCATGAGCACTTTCTGTTTGCGGTGACACATGTTACAATAATCCTGGCTCATCAGTCAGATAATGTCACAGCGATGATACCTCAGACAAAAGTACATAATGTGGCATTCAACTAGTGTCATTAACTAACTTGTTATAATTTCTACATCACCGTCAGCTATTCTGTGGTTTATATAGTTATATAATAAATCACTGAACAGGAACTTAACAGACAAAAAGATAATTGTTTTATTATTTGTATTTCCGTATATTTTAATCTTTTATAATCATCTTGGGGTTCCTTATTTTGTAAAGTTGTTTTTTAGTATATAGAGCTGGCTTTGGTGTTTTTAGTTTCTATGCAGAGATGACTCATATCGACATAACTTTCAGCTGGTATCAACTGTCAAAAGCTCTGTCAGTAATCATCCAATATCAGGTTTACTCATGATACTGTTGATACTGGATTTATCTAATTGCAGAAATTAACACAATGGTGATCTGCTTGTCTTTCAGTAAGCCCCTGGATACTACTGTTAAATTACAAAAACATAATGAAAAACACTTCAGATGTTTGAGAAACTAAGCATGGAACTGCACACAGATTTGTGCTTCATTCTTAAATCCACAGAAAATCCCTTTGGATCAAAATGATTTATTGGCTTCAAATTCAAAAACCATATCCCTATAACCATATCCCTGTCTTCATATCAAGCTATAAAACACAATATATACACAAGGTATTGCTAAATTCTTTATGAAAGCAACTTATTTTGTAATATTTTAAGTTTTATACTCTCAAATGAGTCATCTCAGTGTGAAGTTAGACACTGCAGAAGAGATGAAGGAATAAAGGCACTTCATTTCTGGTTATTACTGACCAGTAGTTTCCAGACTTTCTTTTTCATGTCCACGTTTGGGAGCCGAACAATTTTTTTTTTTTTTTTTTTTTTTTTTTTTTTTACACCCCTACAGCACATTGTTGGTTTTTCATCTTTATCAGCAAGACTGGGAAAACTAGTAACAATTTGAAGTTGAATTTCTTTTCATGAATGTTTCTTAATATTTTATGCTGTTTAGATACTTTGCCTAAACTGGTTAGTTTTTACACAAGGCTTTATTGGTTAAACTCTAGAACAAGCGCTTCTTCATATTTTGGATTTGACCGATGTGTTTGCATGATGAGTTCCTCTTCCCCTGTCACAAGTCTGTCAGTCTTGTACACGTCGTGTTGCTTTCTGGATAAATCTTGCTAACCTCAGAGCACTTGGTGAATTAATCATGACATACATGACAAGCATGTGACTGGAGCTTCTGCTCCACAACACAGATGAAAAATGGTGGCAGATGAAAAGATCAGAAAAAACAAACAGAAATGTCATTTCTGTCATGTTTTCTATTTTTTTTCATTTTTTAGATCTTTTTTTAATGGCATCACTTTGTTGTACCCTCTTCTGCAGTAGTTTAGTAGAACCCGACTAGAGAATTAGCGCCACCAGGTGTTTATATCGACGCACTAAACTCTTAATATTCACATAACAGTAGTGGATGGTCACCTGTTGCAGTGAGGCTTTGTTGGATGGTGATCTGTAACCTGCTCCCTGTCTGTGCACCTTCTTCTCAACAGAGTCTACATCGGAAAGAGGTTGACCACGCCACCCGCCAGCTCCTTCTGAACCTGACACATGAAGAAAAGTGCCTGAGAAGTGGCCACCAGTTGTTGGAGAAAGTTTTGCTGTTGTGAGAAGAACGCCCGTCTCTCCTCCCTCCTGTCCCTCCTGCCCCTGCTTTCCACCCCCTCGTCCCTGAGATATGACATGTTCTCAGGAGAGATGCATCTGCCTTTTCCTGTCTCTATCTCTCTATCCCCTCCTTCCCCAACCCTCCCTTTTTTTTCTTAATCGCTATTCTCTCGACTGTCTGTAGATACCCCCTCTCTCGCCCCTCATACCCTTCACTCATTTGTATAAGCTTTTCAAAGAACGAATAAGGTCATATTTTCCCTTTTCCCCCAGCATTTTGGGTTTCAGTAGTTATAACGGGTGGGTTTTCAGGGAGGGTCACAGCATCAAACCAAACTCTTTCCCTTTCATCATCTGACAACAAGGGAGGACTGCCCAGTTTTAGAACTGACCACAGATTGTGCCACCTACACGAGTAGCCCAGCGCTTGATCTTGGAAAGGGTTCGACCAAATTCAGAGTCGGCTACGTGAACTGAAAAAGTGATCATGCCTTTTTGACAGTAGCCATTTTGTTAATTATCTTTAGGTAATATCATTTTTTTTATTTATTTTACAACAGTGGTGGTTTATTGTGAAGTTTTAATGATGAAAGGAGTTACCATAGTGGCCATCCCAAACCACAAGCGCTCATGAATTGCACTGGGAGGGGAGTCTCCGGCTCCACGGTGTGCCAGACAAGAGAGATTTATGTGACATTTTCTTTGATGGAAACTAAAAATTCTGTTCAATCCTGCATTTGAATGAATATGTTTGCAAAGTGACAATAACTGGAAACCAGGGTGTCGATGTGTGTTGTCCTCGTCCCTCTCAGTGTGTACACTAACAGTATTTTGTGGTTGGGTTTTGGGTAACGGCGCCGCGCGGTCCAGAAATGTTCAGTCGTCTTTCCAAACAGTCCACGTGGTCCTTCCAGTGAGCCTCCTGGTTTGTCTGCAACATATCGTAGAGCTGCTTTGGACCTGAGCGGTCAGTTCCCACTTACTTTTACTCCAGACGGGGCTGGATATTACGTGGTACTCTGCTGACTGTTTCATGTAGTTTTAGACTTTAAGGCATCAAAAAGGATTTGATATAAGAAAAGCTTAACATCATGAGATTTGAAATGGAGAAATTGCTTTATTTGCTTGAATTGCGACATTTTATTAAAAAAAATGTTAAAAATGAAGTAAATTAAGTATTAACTTGAAACATTTGACTTACTTCAGAGATATTAGTTGGATTAGAATTGTTTTTAAAGCAGCTGTCTTTGAGAAAGATGTCCAAGTGGTAGCCAGCCCTGCATTCTAACACTCCAACAACACTTTGCCAAAACGTCCACAAAACAAGCAGAAATGATTCATCAAGCTGCAGATGAAAGAATCTTATTCTAGGGTCTGTCTGAGTGTAGACAGGCAGAAGGTACCAGGTGATCCTCACTGTGATATTTGCTGGAGCGACACTGCAGACATGCAGCAGCTTCTACTCGACTGAAGAGGGGTTTGTTTTTATCGAGCAAGGCTCTAGTTCATGCGTAAACACAGGTACTTGGATAACACGATTGCTTGACCGCAGTATCTCTGAGGCTGGACTGTGGTCAGTTTTGTCCCAAGTGGACCTTCCGTAGCCAGACTTGGGTCAAATGATATTTAATTTAGAAGTCCAGATCCCAAGTATGATGCAGTTTTTCTTCCACTAACTGGTTTGTTGCTGACTACTTGTACAGGATGAGTTCAAGTTTTTAAAGGTGAACATTTAAAGGGGAACCTGCAGGGTGACATTTTTGACAAACACAAATGGAAATGCAGTCAGATTTTTGCTAGATGACAACAAAATGGACGTTGCTTTGTTGCCTTTTCGAAAAAAAAAAAAAGAAAAAAAAAAAAAGCTTCTCCATGAAAGAATTCAGCTGCAAACACTATTTGACCCAGCAGGTGGACTCAGGATGTGTTATCTTTTTGTTTTACCTCTTATGACAGACTCATGAACTACCAACAGTGACTGTTGTATCGTCTCCATCTCAGCCTGCACTGTTGTTTAGTGCAACATGCGTTTCTCTGCCTGTGTTTGTACATGCAGCGTGAAAGTGACATTTCGGATTGTTCTTTCCTGTTCTGGTTTGTTTTGAGTTGTCCGTTTTTTTTGTTGTTGTTGTTTTTGTCTTTTCCTGATGTTGCAGAAAGATTGTGAACGCACAGAGCGGGAGTCGAATTTGAATGTGTGATAATAAAAACCGCCTGTTGTTGATGGCAGGGCCTAATGTGAATAGGAAATGGAAGGTGTGGAAAGAGATTTCCCTCAGACTGCGATGGTCTAACAGTAGTTATTGTAATGATGCATTTTGCTTTGATTTCTTTTTCCCACAACATTTGGAAAAAAATGATAAACATTTTGTCATTAAAGATTACCTGAATGAAGCGACTCTCTGAGCATGCCTTTTCTTTAATATTGACAGTTCTAAATAAATGACATTAGGCTAATGAATCATCCAGTCTTTTAATTGCTGTTACTAAATATCTTCATCTAATCAGTAGGATTGCAAAGGGGTGGAAAATTTCTGGTAAATTTCCAGAAATTTTCCATGTGACGGTAAGCTGGGGAATTTTGAAAATATCTCAAATTGGGGACTTTCCATGGGAATTATGGAAATTATGGGAATAAACTGGAAATTGGGAGTAATTTAGTAATTGGAGGTAAGCTAGCATCATGATAGCCTCATAAATGTTCAATGAAATGATGAAGCTATAGTAAGTTGTAAGTTAACAATAAAACCATACGTCAAATATATTTACCCTATAATATCACCAAAATTTAGTTCACTTTATGTAGTCCACAGGCTCAAATGTGTGGCTTCAATAGTCTTGTGCTCTGGGCTCTAAAGTGTGGTCCAGGGCTGTAGAAATCATCTGTGCATGTAGAGGGCTTGGCCTCAATAGCCCTGCAGTAAGCAGTGTGCTATGTGCATGCGATTGAGGAATAGATATTCAAGTGTACTTGCATGAAATCTGGTTGTTCTAGTCAAGATTATGCTAAATACATTTTCCCCAACTATATTTGTTCCCTAGAGCCAATCTTTAATTTTGTAAATTCCCGGTTTATTCCTATAAATCCCTTTTAATCCCCATGGAAAATTTTTAACTCCCTACTAATCAGTGACAAATAGAGGAATTTAAGCATACAAATACTTGGGTGTTCACCCCAACAATAAACTGGACTGGTTGTCAACATAGACGTCCTGTACAAAAAAGTTGTCTCCACTTTCTGAAGAGACTGAGCTCGTTGGAGTGTGCAGGACTCTGTTAAAAACTTTGACACTGTGGTAGCATCTAGCAGCGCGACCACAAGTCCTTCATTCCAACAGCTGTCACACTCTTTAACACCATAATGACTTTTTTCTATATATTTCTTATTTATGGGTAATTTCTTATCCATCTGTCTTATCTTAATTTCCTCAATTTAATTGAATTTATTTTCTAGTTTTGTTGATACTCAAATATGAAACTTTTTTTTAATTAACTGCTTCCCTATAAAATGATACAAGTTAGCAAAGCCCAAAGTGTTTTGTTTGACCAGCAGGCAGAGAAATATCTACAATATTCAGTTTACTATTATATGAAAGTGATAAAAGCATCCAATTCTCAAACTTATCTTTCAAATATTGCCACTTAAGTGCCGAAAGTGGGCATAAAAATGGAAAACTGACAAACTCTGAAGAAAGTAAGGAGTTAACAATGAATTGTCAAAGCATTGTTTACATTTTGTTTTGTCATTTCATTGTTAATTGTGAAGTTGTCTTAAATGAAGTGTTTTGTTTTTTCCGTCTACTTGGTTCCACACTCCATCACCCTCAGCAGCTGCCACAGATCACCACCATTGTTTTTCTGGACGTGACTCAAGTCCGCAGCAGCAGCAGAAGCTTCGTCTACGCCTGATGAGTTGGCACGCATAGCTAAGACCTGAGGCATCGGGCCTCTCAGGAAATTACAAGACGTTTTTCTAGCTCACTGGAAATTCCTGTGAGCTCTGCTCGACAGTTACAGTGTGGAGGTAGAAAAGCAGCTGAGGTGAGAAGATGGCTAAAAACAACTACATTTAGCTGGAAATGTTGGCAAATAATTCATTTTTACTGAAGAACAGCACTTGTGTGGTTTGGGACTGTTAATCGTCTTTTGTCCTCAGTTGTTTGTTTTTCATATTGCTTCCTGTCAAATATAACATTTCCAGAAATGTCAAGCTGTTCTTCGAAGAACCCTCATCCATCAAACCTGTGACTCCAAGTGACCTAGATGTTTTAGCTGTTTGAAACCAGAGCAGGGAGTCATTCAGGAAGACACCATGTCAACACTGATGTTAAGTGTTTAAAAGTGTTCAGTGAGGCCCCTGAAGAGCACAGTGTCTCTGTCCGTCTTACAAAGGACAACCGTGAACCTGCTGCACAGAGCTGACTGGGGAAGCACTGCACCCCAGTGGCAGACACACTGCAGTGCCTGCAGTTATTTCCTGAGAAATATTTAACCCACGATTATCACTGTCATCTACAAGGATGCTATATTTTCTACAGTAAGCTTCACGATATTCAGGTTTTTTGCAATTAGGGTTTCTCTTGCCAAAGTGTCAGTGCATGAGCATTAAAACATGAAGCCGTGTTTCTTTCTCACGCAATAACAAACATCTACACGTAGAACATCTACTCACATTATGTACTTCCCCTGTCGTGCTGCTTTATGAAGCTTTAAGTTAAGTATAATTCTATGTTCACCATCGTACTAGCAGACACAAAAAAGGTATATAAAACATGTAATGAGCTCATGAATTGCTTATTTATTTACCTACACCTACACATTAAGTTTAACCTGCCGCATAACATACCATAACCATAATGGGCCTATATACTTTACATTCAGATGTTCTTTGCCAGGTTCACTTGGTTTTGTTCAAATAACTGGGGAGGAACTGGGAATAAAACATCCTTATAGAAGTTGTGTTTGCCCGCTGGTGCTCTAAACACATTCTAAATATTCTGTGCATGTGTGTTTGCTAATCAATTAGTTTGACATTTTTAGGAATATGCGTATTCTCTTGCAGAGTGTTAGATGAGAAGATTGGTACCACTCTGTGGTTTGTGTGCTATATATGAAACTACATGCAGGAGGCAGTTAGCTTAGCACAGACAAGAAGAGAAAACTAGTCTGGATTTATCTAAAGGTGACAAAATCTGCTCAATACCTCTAAAATTCACTAATTAACATGATTTCTGTTTATTCAGTCCATAAAAAAAAAGTGTAGATGACAAATTATCTTGGGTGGGAGCAGTGACTTTGCTGCACCCGGCAAAGAAATACAATACAATACAATACAATACAATTTACTTTATTAATCCCCAAGGGGAAATTCATTATTCATTCAAATAGTCTGATAACCCTCTTGTAGTTTTTACACTTTGAATTCCATATGGATTAAACATACTGACAAATTTGAACTTCTGGATAGAGCCAGGCTAGTGGTTTCAGTCTTCATGCTACGCTGACTTAGCTGGCTGCTGGCAGTTTAAGTTTCTTGTTGTTCTCATTTAAAAACAGGTGCAGCTGTGTGTAAAACAAAGATAATGAGACATTCATTGATGGCAGTGCATTGAGTCAAATATAGAAGACAGTGTAAAAGTGACAGTGTGAAAATGGAGATCTTCTAGAAAATGTCAAAACCCAACTTTATGTTCAAGTGATTGAGATTGTGTCAAATGGACATTTCCGTTAACCTAATTAATACAATATAGGCCTATATATGTCAGAAGTCCACATAATCTAAGCTTTATACATTTTAAAGTCTATGAATAATGTGTCAGTGATGAATTATGTCACCTTGTGTTCAGTTTTAATCAGGTAAATATTAACACATCTGAAAGTAACCCCCCCCCCCAGCCCTGCTTCCTCTCTCCTCCAGTCCTCTTCCTCCACCTTCCCTATATGGAACCTCAGAACACCTGTTCCCAGCCAATCCAGGCACAGTCTGAGACACGTAGCTCCTCCCACTGCAGCTGATGGTGTTACCATGGGTTACAGGGTGGTGGCCAGCTCTGTCTCCATCCCTCTGGTGGGGAGACTTTCCTCCTCATCTCCTCAAGATTCAGCAGCAATACACTGCAGCAGCTTTCCCTGCCAGATAAAAACACACTGTGATCAAGCGAGACGAGGAACCCAGAATCTTGACAGTCCATCAATAATTTGTAATATTTCAGTGTACTCAGTGTTGTCATGTGCCAAATTAGCTTTTTTTGGATGCTGTGTTTGCAGATGAAGACAGTAAACAACTGATCAAACTGCACACTGCAGACACATGAAGCCATTAAATGTAGCAGAAGCTGTTTTAATAATTCACAAGGATTCATAGAACAAAGTCAGTAACATGCAGCATTTAATATCAGTGTCTCTTCCTGTTTGTCTTTCCTCCTGCTTGCTTCCCGTCCTCATTCACTTCCACTTGACTTCCACGTTGGTTGAAGTCCAACTGAGATCATATCTTTCACCCTTTTAAAGATCTGTGTCAAGTTGTGAGTTCTTATTATTATTTGGGTATATATTAATGGTGTTGAAGGGTATGGACCATGCCATTTAGCATCTAAACTGAGCAATGTTGATATTTGCATTTACATTTTTTAAGCTGTTCAGCTTACTAGTTTATCAGCTTTCTAATGGTGGACTTTTCCTCTGGTGGATGTTGGTTTGGTTAGTTGTTTGGCAAGCCGAGGTCCAACACAATACATGACAAAACACGACTGTGCTTGTAGATAAGGTGGCCTTTAAAATCTTTTGTGTTGTCTCTGGCTGTTAGTCACCGTTAGCCAGCGTCATAGCAGTCATGTTTGCCACTTTACACAAAATGAAATGGTTTGACTGGCTAAATGCAAAGAAGTTCTTTGTCTACACTGAGAAACAACAGCATTTGGACTGGATAATAGACAGACTACAGGTGTCATGAAACAAAGAAAGAGTCTGCACATACGCTAGCAGTTCCATAAGTTATGTATCAGTGGCACTTTTAGCTTAACGCTAACATCAGCATGCTAGCATGCTAGTTTGTGGTCTTTTTCTTTATTTTCTTTTTTAATTTGACTTTTATTTAACCTAGTAAATAGTCTCCTTGGAAACCCAAGATAACAGCATTAAAGTTGCAGACAATTCATCTTATTTTTGCCCCAGGGCCCCAAGTGTTCAGGGAGGAAAGATGGAGCAAGAGAGGGAAGAAGACTGAAGTGAATGGTGCTTCTATTCTATTCTTTTCTGTTTTATTCATTTCTATCAAATCTCTATCTTTGTTGTTTTTTGGCTTTAAAAACATTAGCTCCAGCTTCATGATACTTTCTCTTTTATTTCAATTTCTTCCTTGCAAAATCCAACAAATTGACTTAATTCAAATTGACAACCCGAACAGAGTCAATAATTTAATCTCATAAGCAGTTCCAGTATGTTTTCAAGAGGAGCAGCAGATTAGAGAGGCCACTCATACTGCTGATCTCACTACTTGTCCTACATCTGTTCCTGGATGCCAGGACCGTGCCCTTCCTGTCCAGAGTCCAGACTCTCCCTCCGCCTCCTCCAACTGTTTATCGGGCACGCTGCCAACTTTCCCTTCTAATTATCTAACACTCCCCCCTGTCTCTGCTCTCAGTGGGGGACGTTTGTTTTGTCCATGGAATGACAGTTCAGCAAGAACGGAGGGGAGGGTTTAAGTGCACTGTCTCAGCCTCTGGGTGTGGCTGCACCTTCAATATTTTCACTTTTCAAAATTCACCTCTGACATTCAGACATCACACCTTGTTATCCTCTACTACAGAGATGACCACCCACCCACCCATACACACACACACACACACACACTGACCCTCTGAGCCCTCTGGGAGAGGAAATAGTAGCAGTGAAGCCATTTGCTGCCCACCATGTTGTTATGGAAACTGGGCCGACATGGACTCAGTGTTAAAATGTTTTCCATGGCCACTTGCGCAGGAGAGTTTTTGTCTGTTACAATGTGAGTCAAGAATTAACAATGTGTGTGTTAGAGTAACCGGTTCCTGCCTGCTCTTATCGATCCCCATGCAGCACTGATTTATTTATACCTCGCAGCCATCTATTCTGCATGAGGCTCAGCTGAAAATGGAAAACGTCCATTACAAACCATAATTAATGTAGATACATATCACTTACAATGATAACTTTACTCTGAGCCACATGACAGGTTCATGAAGATAAATGTACATATGTAGGATATTACTAGTGGTCATGACTCCTATCCTGTGACTTAACTTCAGTAAGAGTTTTCAAGAGACTTATAATGCATAAAATCTCTAAAATAATAATGTCATGTAGAGTACACAGTGGTTTATATAATACTTGTAACATCCTGATCACAGCTGTGGTGTGGTGTATGTGGTGTATGATGATATTCACAGCCTGCTTTTGTGTCTATAGTCATATTTTTATGTTGCTTATCATTATTAAATAAAAGTTACATATATTAATACATACATAATTGCTTAGAATACTTTCTGATGTCCTCATGATTTTATTCTAATGTGTTGAGGATATTTAAAAGATTTCAGTAACAGCCATATGACATTATCACATTAGATTCGTAATGCGTCTCTCATTATGTCATACCAAAATAATATAATGTACTGTACATTATTATTTTGGTATGACATAATGATAATGTGCTGTGTGCTTGACTTGACGGGTGTTACAATGGCAGTAAGAATTACAAGCTTTAAAACTGCTGTTTTAAATCAGGGTTGATTTATAGTTGAAAATACTGAATTATGTGCCAAAACTATATGGCACTTTTCTAGTTTTCTAGTTACGTGTAACATTGTACATGTTTTTGAGAATTTTGACTAACACACCACACCTGCTCTAACATGAAACAAGGTCACTACATTACAAAAGATCTAAATACTGATTTTCTGTAGTGAGCCTCTGTGTTGTGTCCTCAAGTACCTCAAATGTTCAGTAACTTCTCACTCTTGTTGCTACATATTGATGAGGCTGGATGTGTTTTTCTAAAGGTAAAAGGTCAATGGAAGCCATATTATGGTCACAAGTAGTACAGGGCAGGGAAACACACGTCTCACTCTACATATTCAGTATTTAATATACTGTAACTGCAGGTTGGTGTGCTGTGTGCTCACAGATGTGAATACAGTAGGAGTGTAGTGAGTGACACAGGGGGTGTATTACTCTGCTATATGACAGCAGAGAGTGAAATGCATCAAATGAATTGTAACCTTGTGGGAGACGATCTGATGCTAAAAAGTGTCAAGTTTGCAAAGACTGAAAGCACTGGTCTAAGCAGTGCAGGGGTTTGCAGGCGTAACAGTCAATATTAGGAGTATAGTGAGGTTTACAGATCTACTGTGCAGTGAGAGATTCAAGATGCTTTCAGTAGTAAAACTGCTAATTAAACTAAGAAATAAACTAAAGTGATGGGCTGTCATGGCCCCAGTAGACTAGTATTCTCTCTACATTAGAGGAAGATTTTGGGGGCAGAGGTTTGAGATATGTTGATGACTACAGGGTATTTGATTTAAAGGTACACTCCAGCTATAAAGATTTGAGACTGACAAGAAACACATTTAAAAAAAGCAAAGGTCAAAATTAAAACAGCTGGAGCATTTAATCCCTAGTATGTGTCAAACTACATGTCCCATAATGCAGCATATAGCATCATTTCATTTGACTGTCCCTGCCTGTATCTGTCAAACACCATGTCCACAGTTTTTAATGCAGATATTCATTTTTTTTTAAATACTGGTCACTTTTATTTTACACTCTTTTTGAGGTTTCTGCTTGTTAAAAGGAACTTTTTCCTTGACACTGCCACCAAGTCCTTGCTCACAGTGGGAATTGTTGGGTCTCTGTAAATAATATTAGTATAAAGAGTACAAAGTGGACAGTCTAGACCTGTTCTCTATGAAAAGTGTCAGGACATAACTTCTGTTATCATTTGCAGCTATATAAATAAAATAAAATTTAATTGATTTTTGTGCATTATACTCACGTGTCATCACTACCAGCTGTAATCTGTTTATGATTCAGTATTTTCTCCGTCCACCTCCATGTGTTCTATGTGGCTGCTGTGACATCTGAGCTTCCCAGTGGGGATCAATATTACATCATAATATTTACAGTAAACTGCTCTAAAAGTGAACATATTTACTTACTGTGTGAACTGTGAGCAGAATGCATCAAACATGTTTTAAAATAAAACCACCTTCTAGCAAAGCATCCTTCATAAAAGGTTTATAAGTTGAACTCAGTGGCTTTATTAATGTTTAATTAATAATTTCTAATGTCCAGTTGCTGACTGCATCAAAGGACCCTCTATTAAAGACCCTGAAACATATTTTCATGTTCGCATTTTTTCTTTCAGAGATGGGGTCCTACATGAATGGACCATTTTCTGCCAAAGTTAGATCAGTTTGGGTTATTTTGACATGAAAATATTTGTTTTATTGCATTCATAGCTTTTTTTCTCTCTCTGGTTTTCTGGCTGGTTTGAAGTGGACAGGCCCAGTTGGAAAAACATGATGTAAGATTTTAGCAGCATTTGAGTAAAGAACCTGAAGACAGTCGGTGATCTGTTTGGTATCTGTCAGTCCCACCTGATCAAACATCACCCACACAGCAGATTAGAATTTATTTTACTGTTAAACTGTCAATAGGGGGCGCCCTGTAGCTCAAATGGTAGGCTACAGTCCATACCACATATCAAGGCCTGAGTCCTTTACTGCTTGTCATCCTCTCTGCCTGTCCCTGTCTCCCTACAGCTGTCACTGTGTAAACAGAGCAGAAATGCCAAAGCAATAGCTAAAAATAATAGACAATAACTTATATATATGTAATGTTACTGCAGATATGATGGCTCATTCTATTAGAAGTGGGAGAAATAAACTAAATGAGATGATAAAACAAAAGAACAGTTTCCTTTCTCACTGTGTACCACCCTAAAACTTGTGATTTAACGCCCCAGTCTGGGTCGGTATGTGCCAAGTGAAAGCTGCCAGTGAGACATGCAGCTGACATCCATGTAAGTAAGAGTAAGCTAAAAATACGTTGAGGTATGTGACTGTGGGAGTGTGGGCGCGCAGGGTGCGGTGCTGAAGGAACAGCGCCCTTCATTGTTGGACTGGGTGTGACTTTGGGGGAACTGTCCATGGTGCTGATCGCTTCCTGACCTCAAAGTTGGTGTCAGAAACGCCCCTCAGAGACACACACACACACACACACACACACACGAGAGCTCCAGACACAAGTGTATGACATGTTTGACTTATTGGATGACACTGCTTTCAGACTCACTGGCAGGGAGGTCACTGCTCCCTGATTGATCAGAGCTCTTTACTTTGGGTACGGATCATTTCCGGGGAGTCACATCTGATCTGATCCTGCCACCGCCAGCCTCTGGACGGGTTCACACAAGCTACAGGTAATCCCTTATCTGGGAAGCATCCTCCTCCTGTAGCCTATTGGATCTGTATTTTTTTTTTTTTTTTTTGACAAGCTGTACTGTAGGTCTCTCCTCTCATATGCTGACTTATAACTCGTGAAATCGGCTGCAGGCTGGAGGCTGATTCATGAGTAAGCAGATCAAAACTGTTTGCTGATCTGTAAAGGGGATCATAGTCTAGGAAAGACAGCGGAAGGTTTCCTCATATCCTTCCCTCATATCAGATAATATTACGTGGATCCACGGTGCATTTCTCTCTCTACAGTGGGAGTGTTTTCATGCAGCATTAGCCTTACAGATTTTTTTTTTGTTGCCACAGTGCGACCACCTGCGCTTGGAAACCGGCAAAGGCGGTGGCTGTCCAGGCGTCTGAGAAAAAAAAAAGAACAACACAAGGAGCTCAGACTCTGAGCATCTGTGCAGCTACTCCCTGAGACACCTTATCTCCCAACCCACACACACACACCCCCAACGGCTGCTAGGCATGTCGACCGCCGGGGAAGTACCAGCGTTCTTCAAGAGCATGGGCTCTGACAGCCCCGCCAGGCCGAGGCAGAAATTCTGTGGCATGTTCTGCCCGGTGGAAGGCTCCTCGGACAGCAAGACGCTCGACTTTGATGCGCTCTCGGCGTGCAGGGGCAAGAGTGACGGGCGAGTCATTGACCGGCAGACCGACATCTCCCAGCCGAGGAAGGTGGAGATCAGGGAGAGCACGGGAAAGGAAGCTCTACAGAATCTGGATGATAGAAGGGTACATTTAAAAAATATTTTGCATGCGCATTGTGTATGTTTTTCTCTCGATCTGTCTCTTTTTGTCTTTCTTTTTCTAATTTCTGCCATCCAACGTTCGGATATTTGCACAAACCTGCGCCATTTTTCCCTCCCCCATCTAAAAGTGTTCCAATTTTGCAACCTCGGCCACTCATTCGAGTTTGATTTAAGCTTATAGCCAATGTATGCCAGACAACTTGCGTCGACTACATTTCCCAGAAAGCATTGTGATGCAACGGAGTAGCTGGATCGAAGGCCCACCATGCGGAGCAGCCAGAGGGAGTGGCTCCTGTTTGGTATGGGCTTACATTAGTGTGTCTTGATCTGCTGCACGGTACAGCTGATGACACAAATACTGGACAGTGTGTGTGTGTGTGTCAGTGTGTGTGTGTGTGTTTATGAGCTGCTTGTGAATTGCTGAAGTGTCCTTGAGCAAAACTGTAAACACCGAGGTCTGAATGAGAAAAATCTGCTGCATCCTAGTTATAAATGGGACATGTGAACCCACAGGCCTGGATGTGATGTGATGCAGCATCATTGTGTTCTGTGCATTCAGAGCTGAGGGTGTGGAGCTGATGAACATGAGACAGCAGCTTTGACTTGCATGACTGTCAACTTTTTCTCCTGCTGCTGCTTCAAACTCACTGTCCATGTTTTACAGCCGTGTGGTAAAGTCTATCAGTGCTCCCTTTACTTAATGTTTAGGCACTCAGGATGCTGTTAAAAGCTTTGGGTAGTGGGGTGGTGTATCATGGTGTCATGTTACATATTGATTGGAAGCATTAGCCTCGCAATCTGCTCTTTACCTCCTCTCTCTCATCTCTCTTTATCTATTTAATTCTTACATGTGAAGTAGTTTGCCCTCTCCTTCTCTGATAAAAGAACATTTGACATGTTTGATCTTCTCCTTTATATTAATAATATAAAAAAATGATGATTGGGTGATTGGATGGGATGTCTAAAATATAGCCTGTGTCTTACAACCGTGCTTGATAAAACAGTGACATAAGCAGACTGCAGTGGTGGAAAGTAACTGAGTACATTTACTCAAGTAGTGTACTTAGCATAATTGCAATATACTGGAGTATTTCCATTTTCTGCTTCCTCACACGGCTTCTCCACTACATTTATATGATGACTTCAGTTAGTAGTTATGTTGCAGATTCTGATTAATATCACAAAGTATAGTCAATAAATAAATTAAGATGTGATATTATAGATTAGGATAAGACTTTATTGATCACAGGAGGGGATTTACAAGCTCATGCAGTACATACAATCATTCAAATGAGCCACATCTTTACCAGCTGTAACACTGAAGTGATTAATGCTTCATTTATTATATATTCTGCTGAAATGAGCCATTCTGCATAATGAGTACTTTTGCCTCTGATACTTTAAGTATATTTTGATGATAATACTCTTGAAATATAGAATGTAGGACCTATTTGTAACAGAGTATTTCTACATGAAAACTTAAAATACAAGTTGAACTTTGGATAACAATCTCTTTAAAAGTCTTTCCAAAAAAGAAACAACACATTCTTCAGATAAAAAGTTAAATACATAAGAATTAAAATGCACAATATACAGTTTCTCAATCGAATACAGTCTTATAGTCTTACTTGGTCTGGCATGACCAAGTCACATTTTATCACACTTTAACTTGCATTACTGAGTCAGTTATTTGACTTTATGACTTTTCTACTTGAGTACTGTGAGTCAAAAAATGAGTTATTTTATCCATCCTTTTATTTAACACAAACCAAAAATGACTGCAGTGTGTGTAACATAACTTCCATCAGTTCAAGTTTTATTTGATATTAGTTTCATTAAACTCTCATTCAATCAGTCTCCTCTCCCTGATCTCATCATGTGTCACTGCTTCTTGTCACATTCTGAAAACTCTTGTTGGGACTGTTTAAATCACAGAGAATATCAGTGATCCAAGAAAACTGTTGAAACAAGTGCATTAGAGCTGGAAATGATCTCGCCCTGTGCACCGGCACAGATTATACTTTTATCCTTACTCTTTATGAAATCAGATATTTCAGACGCAGCGGGTGAAGTGAGTGGAGTTAAGATGGCTGCTGGGTGTTTCTTCATTTGTTCACTTGCTGCACTCTCTGCCTTCACTAATCCAAGGAGAGCAATTGATGGCATTAGTGGCTCTCTCCTGTCAATGGAGCAGGGCGAGGCTCTGCGCATGCTCCGTGCGGTTCTTTTATGGGGAAGAGGCTCGCAAGTGGTCCCTCCCCTCCCCTCTTGTCTGACTCCGTCTGGGAAGGAACGGTTTTGGTGCATCGGCGGAGACCGGGAGGCTGCCAGGACGCGATCCGGAGTTGAGAGCTAGTTTGATTCTTTACGTTTTGTGGCCTCCCCCAAAGGATCGACTGCGACCACCCTCCTCCCCCTCCGGTTTCTTCCTCTTCATCGCCATCCTCGTTTTAACCCGGCGAGCAGCAGTAATCCGTTGCATTGATTGCGGTCCACGGCGCAGCGCAAGACGAACCACCGGTGAAGATGTCTGGCTACCAGGGCAAAAAGAACATCCCCCGCATCACAGTGAGTGTTGGGATGTTTTTTCCCCACCTAAATGTTGCTGTGATTAGAACCAGTCGGATGTCCCGTGTCTGGTCCGCGTGGGCCTTCGGGGGTGTGGGTGCAGGATGTCACCGGGGCGGCATGGTCCTCTCTCCTGCGCCGCCGCTGCGCTCCTCGACAAAACCACAGCTCGGAGCTGAAGGAGAGGAACGCACGAGCCGCTTTCTTTAATGCATTTTGCAGAAACACTCCAGGTTTATGATAGAATGTGCTTTACTGAGATCAAACCGCACGTTTAGGGTCGATAAATCAATGAGGCCATCGACAGTGAGGCTGAAAAATTTGATTTTTTTTTTTTTTTTTTTTTTTTTTGTTTGCAGCATCTTTGCGACAAGTGCCCAAACGACCCAACGCTTAAATCCTAAATACTCATTTGTGTTGCAGATTCACGCTCAGTCCTCTATTCTTCCACTGACAGTTAAGATTTCACGCCGGTGGTCTTTGTTAGGCTGTGTCTGGTGGCCGGGTATCACTGCACACCAACTGGTGGGGCAAATGCTTCCCTGCATCCGCTGTAACGCTCAGTACCCGGCTGGATTTATTTCCTCTCAAGCTCTCCTTTCACTTTGGAAAAACTGGCTTGGATTTGTGTGTGTGTGTGTGTGTGTAGAGGCTCAGAAGCATTTGAGGCCACATTCATGGTGTCACTGTGGGGCAGATTATTTCCCTGAATTCATAGCGGAGCTGCAGGGATGGTGGTGGTGGTTGAATGGAAAGTAGAGAATAGGGAGGGGAAGGGAGGGGAGCCAGGGGAAGGGAGGGGACAGTGGGTCCTATTTCCTTCCATGTTTCTCTCTCAGCTGTGTAATGAAGGGAAGATGCATGTGGGCAGAGCTGATCAGGAAGGAGGTCGCTCTCTTAGTGGAGTGAAATAATTGGGTTAAAATGTCAAAAGTGGCTCAGAGCATGCAGAACAAAAGCAGTACGGAGGGAGCCGTGTGGCTTATATTGGACTTCCCTTACAAATATGAGTAAATGCTTTGTGCAGATAAAAAGAAATGAATCATTTGGATTATACTCATTATCAAAGGGGTCAATTAGGATCAGACCCAAGTGCTCCTAATCTATAGCCTCTGTGTTGAAAGTGACTGATGGTGACAATTTGATCAAAAGTCCTGCTGAGAAACTCAAAATTCAAAACAAAGAAACACCAATCAGGATAATGACATGATGTGGGTGGGGTGGCGGCTCATACAGGCTTTTAGGCCATCAGTGCCCATCATCTCAAAACCCATTCATCCACAGAACACATTCATCCTGCGCCTGGTGGCCGTCGTGCAGACAGTGCAGCTGGCAACTCTTTAGAGTGTCCACGTTCATGCAGACGTCCTAAAATGGAATTATAGTTCTGCAAAGACATAAGCGGATGTCTGTGTTGATCCACGCAGAGAAGGGCGTCATGGGTAACCGTAGGTTAGAGACACTTGCAGAAGAAGCCTCCATGTTGCATCAATGCCTCCTGCAGTTTTTGCACATCAAACAGGCTGATTGGTTTTCTATCAGGAGGCTACCTAATATCCAAAGGCCTACACACATTCCCTTGCAATTAATAGAAAATTAACTGACACTTTTGATCAAGAAAGTAATCCAAACATTTTGTTTTCTAGCCTTTAAATCTGAGGATTTTCTACTTTTCTCTGTTGTATATCGTTGTAAATTGAACATCTTTGGGCTTGAGACTTTTATTCAGACAGATGAAGCAATTTAAAGACGTCATCTAGGATTCTGGGAACTTACGCTGAAGATTTTCCTCCAGTAAATCAATTAATTCAGAATATAATCAACTGATGAAGCAATAATAGAAATAGTTGCAGACCTACTCAGGAGAAGAGATGTTGAAACACAAACTGAGGTTTGTCTAAAATTGGGTTTATATGCAAAAATACCAAAAAATGGTGTATTGCAAGTGGAGGAAACACATTTCTGTGTCACTGTGTAGTTTAATTTAAGCTCTCAAACCCCTCTGAAACTACTGCACAAGGCAGAGGATGTTTAAACATGTCGTATATGATTAGAAGTGACGATGATTGGAAACATATGTTGGACTGTGTTGGTGTCTCTGGTGCAAACAGGCAACCTCTCAGGTGAATCATTTTCCTCTCAAGTCTCTGGAGAGTTGTTGAGATGCAGCAGCCAGTTGGTGAAGAGATCAGAGGATTAGAAGGGGTTGTAGTCCCAACAGTGATTAGGTCAGACCTAAATGGATAGACTTCCTATTCTGGAACAGTGCATGAAAGGAAAAAAAAGGCGGCCAGAGACAGAATGGATTTCTTTACTGTACTTTTGTCTTGAGTGTGATAAATGTGTTGCATGAGGCTGTAGTTGCTGAGCTTCAGGTAACAAACCTCCTTCTGGGCTTCTTCACTGAACAGGCGTCAGTGTGAAGAGTGGATGAGCTTATTAAACCAAACACAGGCTGCAGAGGAAATGATTGAGGTTAAATTGAATAAAAACTAAACAGGAAAGGCTGCAGCAGCAACAAAGAAACTCTGTGTGTTTAATGCCCTTCCGCACGAGCCAATTAAATTTAGAGTTTAGATCGTATACGTAATGCTGAATTTCAAGATTTCATCCATCCGTCCGTCTCCAGTCATTATGGGTGGAGTGCTGGTTTGTCTGGGCCAGATGGAGTCGGGTCAGCTGCACAGGCAGGGACGTACTTAAGTCGGAATCTCATCAAATATGAATGAACTACCACAAGTTCACCACCTGGGTTTGGAGCTTCTGTGACTCATGCCTATTCTCCACATTTCTGATGAACACAGCTAAACCACAGCAGTGGTGTGTGAGAGGAGTGAACATCCAGTCATGTAGGGCTGCAATTGTTTAACATGTTCAATAAAATAAATGAGAAATGAGTAAGAATCTCGTTTCTAGAGTCTAAAATGACATCTTCAGATGATTTGTTTTGTCTGGCCAACAGTCCAAAACCCCAAAATCATCACTTTACAGTTCCCAGCTGAGCAATTTTGATCATAAATAAGTTATTTTAACCCCGATGACTTTCACAGTAAACTGAATATATTTAAAATTTTTAACTGTTGATCAGGCAGATTAAGTAATTTGAATGTGTCATATTAAACTATGGATACTTGTGAGGGATATTTTTCACTATTTTTTCACATTTCAAAGACTAAACAGACTATCAACTCATCAGAAAATAATCAGCAGATTAAAAAATAATTATAGTTGCAGCCTTGCATGATATTAAAGACAGAAAATCAGCAGTTCCTCACATTTCTAAGGCTGGAAACAAGGGTAAGTTTGGCATTTTTGCTCAATAAATAACTGAAACCATTAACAGTTTCTCAGATACTTGTCTCTGGATCAGCTATTCAATTAATTAGTTTAGTTTAACACTCATTTTGTGAGTCTCGACTTGCTTTGCATCACTGTGAAGGACAATACAGCTGAATTCAAAGTAAAAAACAAGAACAAAGAATGTTTTAGTGAAGAGAATGCACCTCTGATGTCCATGTTAAAGCCAGGTAAAAATAGAGTGAGGCTAAAATAAGACTGTCCTGGATTTAAGTCCTCAGCGGATGAGGGATCATTAGGCAGTCTGCTAGTATACCTGTAGTACAGTTGTCGTCCCCTGTGGCAGCTCAGTGTGTGTTGTTAGTGTTCAGGTCGCCTCAGTGGGTTCATGCTGTTATCTCACAGTGCACAGCAGCCCGGGGGTCTGTCTGCTCACACATCACACACAGCGGTCTCCAAATCACCCACCCACTGGCTCTGCCTCGTTTTTTTTTTTTTCACGCTCAATATAATCCCGAATTTCCCCATTCATAAAGCCAGAAGTCAGAGAGAATACACTGTGTTTGTGTGCACAGAAGGTGAACATTTTCATTAATCAGCACCTGAACAAAGGAGAATACTGTTGAGTAAAATCTGTAACAGGACTGTGGCGCCTCGAGCTGCAGCACACTGCTCAAAAGGTCGAGTGGCTTTTTCATAGAATTGAAGTCATACTTTTCAGTTTCTGAGAGAATTGAAGCAATTTTAAATCATCAAAGAGAAAATGTAGGGGAATTTTTAAGTTCAAGAAGTATTCAAAGAAAGAATTAATTCAAAGATAGAATTTAAGTGAATATTTCATAAGCAAAGAGAATTTAAGTTTATTAAATAAAGGGAGTCAAAGAGATAATTCACCAGTCGGTCGCATAAATCAGTAAGTCCAGTTTGTATGTCATATGTCTTATACTCTGGAGCCTCTTAACTCTGTGAGCCAATACATTATACTGTATCTATCCAAATCTCCTAATATAATAAACACACACACACACACACACACACACACACAGAAATCACTGTTCAGATGTATTTTATGGACCCAGTTTGTGCTGTGTTTTCCAAACCAAGGCGTTAAGTTGCACATTCATCCCTCAGGGGAATCTGTTTCATTCCTGTTTTGCCAGTAAGTCAACAAGTGTTCTGTTTTAAATTCAAAAAAATAGTGAACATGTGTTTTTACAGCAGTTGTCTGAACATGTACGGAGATGATTTTGGTAGCAGGCTTGGTTTTTGAATAATCCCGAATGCACATAAATCATAGTGCTGAATGTCTGACCTGGCAGCGTTCTCCACCTGACTTCACAAATGTTCCCAGGATATTTTCCATTTGGACAACAACACACAATGTTGCTGGGTTACGTCTAACACTGGCAGACGTTTTCATAGCGCCAGAACGGATTTTGTCCCGATTCCATGAAACTCTGTCTTCTCACCAGGCATCTCTTTTCTTCTCTTGAGCGTTTCAGTTTTCACCTGTGTGCCGCTGCAGTTCTGTTTATACACAACATGTTTTAATAAACTACAGGAGTCACACCATACAACAGATTGATCTGACTGGCTGTAATAGAGAAACAATCAATATTCCCAGACTTCATCATCAGCACTGTGCTTCTTTCATACTCAGCAGCATTAGTATTAATTCTATAAATATATTTGTTTAAAGCTGCTATACTCAATATTTTATATTATTGATAGGTCACGAGACTATATGCAATGTGAAAGAGGTCACTCCTAATCATGAACCCAGTGTTTTGGTTCACTCTCACTGCTCTCATTAGTGTTGATTTTCAGCAGCTCAAGCAGCAGTTTTTCAGCACAAAAAGCTCTGACAAACCACTGTAGGTGACCTACCCAACATCAAATGACAGACAGACACAACTAGTGATTAGCTTAATTGGAGCATTTAGCAGCTAAAGAGACAGATGTTTTGATATGTTTTCTCAGGAGTTGGTTGAGAGTAAAACAGTGTGACTTTATGTTACGTTACATTCACCAGGTGACATGAAACACAACTCCAAATGAATGATAACATTGTTCCATGTCTGCTTGATATGTAAATACTTGCTAACACGTTCAACATATAGACTTTATATGGCGATTTCAGTTCAATGTTAGCTTGTAGTGTTGACCCCAAGTGACCAAAAAACATCATATAAAGCAGTTTTGAGTGTCACAACAGTGGTCCTTTGACTTCAACCCCTGGAAATCAGCCAACTTTTGTTTTTTAGCAAGAAAACAAGCTAAATTGAATTATATTTTCTTTAACATTATCAAAATGTAAGTTAAGCATTTGTAGACTTGTAATGTTGATGGTAATTCAGAGAAGAAGGACGACATTTAGAGATCCATTTCTTTCATACGTTATGTGTTGTTTTGCTAGCTTCGCTAGCATCAGAGAGACGTTTTTTCATTGTTCCCACATGAATTAGATTCATTCAGCTTTATTTCCACTCCATATTTTTCCTTGTGGTCATACAGGCCACCCCTCGTAATGCTTCTACGTCCCACAAGTGGGGCCTGCTGCACAGTTTTAGAAGAACCAGGATGTTTTCTTTGAGAAAACTGAAAGTTAAGGAACATTACTGCCTTCAACAAAATAATCAACGAATGATTAAACGTTGTACAAATAGCATCAAAACTGTGTTTTCTTCATTCGTGCTAGACAAATCACATTTTGCTGGTATGACATTTACATTAGCGGGGCTTTTTATTGTAGTCAGGAATGAAAACAGTGAACCCATTGAGTGCTGTCCACATCCTGTTTGTGAGGCCCTAAGAGGTTCTCATGAAGGAAAGGTCACTGTCATGTTTGGCACTGATCCAGTACAACCAGACACGCTCTCCCCTGTGCTCCAAAACAATAAGATGATTATACAGTACAAATCTGGATTCTGGAAACTAATTGTTGGACTAATTTCACAGCTTTTCAGTCTTTTTCTTTAAGACAAGAAACACCTTTTTAGTGGAACTTTTTCAGGATCATCTGCCACTCCCTAACCTAACAACTAGCCCATTTTAACAGATCAAAAATGAGTAATTGTTTCTGAAAAGATAACTTTGCCGTTGAGTCTTGGCTCGCACAGCTTTGAGTCTGTGTGAAAATATGAGCATCAGCCCGAGAACTGAAGACTCTTGGCGAACTCCAGTAAGTAATGTGATAATGACAGTCATGATGAGGCACATGATGTAACGGCATATTTCAAAGCAGTTGTTGGGATGAAAGCAGGCCAGTATTGGGCTGGAGCGAGGCCAGTCGCTCCACCAGAGCAGTCTGCTGCGCATAGATCGAAGATTACCACATAATCTATTTGCATCAGTTCCATCAGTGCTGTCAGGAGCGTCGCCACACCTTTCAGATGACAACTGCAAAGCATTTTCCAGACCTGCTGCAGTCAGCTGAAGTCCTCAAGTGTGTGTGTGCGTGTGTACTCTAAGTGCGCTGCATTTGTTTGTGTGTGTCTTCCTCCCTTTATCGAAAAGATATGGAGTGCATGGCTGCCAACATTTAGCAGTTTATGAGCAGTTTGTCTCCAGGAGTGAAGAGGTTATGACTTTATGACACATGCATGTCTTCCATGTGTTTATCTGGTTAGTGTACAGCTGTGGTAGGAATGAAAAAGATAAGATAAAATGCACTTAATTACAGCTGTATACTCAGATACTGTTTGGGCTGCAACTATTTCCTACTCCAAACAAAGATAACTGACAAAACAGTCAAACTAATTACTGTACTTAACACCTCAGTTGGCAAAAACAAACTTTACATGTATTCACGTGATCTAATTTTGCACATCGTTGCCAGGTCTCGGTGAGTTCTCCTGTACATGTAAAGAAGCCTTTTGTGGCTCCAAGTTGGAGCTGCATGGAGTCTGATTGTTGATGTCACTTAAGTCATTTGAAAATGGAATAAAACTTTGGGGTGTGGAGTAAAAAAGAAGTTTACTAGACCTCTGTGGCCCGCTCCTCATCCCCGCCTGAGGCTTAGGCTCTGCTAGCACATCACACCCTAATAATCTCAGACTGAACTGTTGGCAGTCAGGTTGCATTGTTGGTAATGTAGGCATGCGTGGAATAAAAAAAGGTGATAACTGTGGTTCTGCTGCGTCGCTCACGAGTCTGATAATGTGTGCAAACCAGTGTGTAGATCACCTTTGCAACTAAAAAATGATTTTCATTATTGATTGATCTGTCTTTGTATGACTAATTGTTCAGTCTATAAAATGTCAGAAAATAATGAAAAGTCGACTTAACAATTTCCCAGAGCCCAAAGTGACATCTTCTGTTGTCCAGAATTCGTCAGTCCATAAAGATATTCAATACTCAGTAAAATGAAACAGAGAAAAGCAACAAACCAGAAGAAACCAGAGCGTTTTTGACAGTGTTGCTGGTTAGTGACTAATTTATGAAAAAAATTTTTTTTACAACAAATAAAAAAACAAACAAACAGATTTAAAAAAAAACATCTGTCACATGTTAGATGTTGGCCTGGCAGCTGAACAGTATACATAAATATGACTGAAGTGGAGTTTGCATCTTGTACCAGCAAAAGAAATTCCACCTGCTCCTGGTTGGTTGTGCATGCAAAGATTTATTTCGTTCTCCATCTGTGTCCTGAAAGAATAAAGTTAAGAAAACATGAAGTAATATTTCCAGAAGCTGACTTCTGCAGCACAGACTGGTGTGCGTGTGTGTGTGTGTGTGTGTGTGTGTGTGCTGGTTCAGATGCAGGGCGGGGCTCAGACCGGGAGCCTTTGCAGAGCAGCAGTTGTGTTTGGAGGCCCAGGGCTGCTGGCCGGGCAGCAGCAAGCGGCAGCGGCTCAAACAGAGCGGCCTTTGTTAGCCCGGGGATGCTGGAGTCCTTGTGACCAGAACTGCCACTCCCTTTTTGGACAGACGACCCGGGGTGACTCGAGGGAGGGACAAGGGGGTGGATGAGGGGCTCCGGGTGGGAGGATGTAGAGGTGGCAGAACCCCCCCTCTCCTCTCCCCTCCCACCCTCCTCCCCCCTCCTCTCCTCCTCCTCCCTTGCACAGAGACAAGTGGCACAGCAGGCATGGATGATTGATCACACAGCCTGTGCTCTGATTGGCCCTTTCTCGTGTCCTTACTGTGACAGCTTGACCACATGAGGAGGACAGAGGGGTGTGTCTGGAGGCGGGCTCTTGTCTTCATTGTTGTGATAGTGAATAGTTTCCCTCATTTTGTTGTTTGTGCAGAGCAGAAGGGGAGCAGTGATGAACATTTAGTGTTTCTGTGAGAGAGAAAGCCTCGATGTTCGTTCATCTTTTTGACTTAGGGAGAAATGTTAGATTCAATTAGACTGATCTAAAGATCAATACAGTTTTGTATTTTTAATTTTTAATGAACATTTAACATACATTTAAGTCCAGGGGGTCATCCAGGTTACATGAATACAAGCTTGAAAATTAAAATAATTACTTACTAATGTACTTAAAGGTCCAGTGTTTCAGATTTCGGGTGCTCTATTTACATAATATGGCAGAAATGGAATATAATATACATAACTGTGTCTAATCACCTGGAAATAAGAATCATTTTGTTCTTTTTGTTATATGAAAATGAAACTTTTATATCTATAAATTCTGCAGATCTTTTTCATGTTGAACCGCCATGTTTCTACAGTAGCCAAGAAAGAACAAACCAAACACTGGCTCTAGAGAGGCAGGCTCTTTCCAAAGACAGACAGAGTACCAGAGACAACAACTAAAAAGTTACAAAAGGATAACACCACCAACTGCAGGTTGGAAAAACACAAGCCCGAATTCACAATTGCTGCGACCACGTACGTTCATACATCCACACTCTCAAACACTTCCATAGCAGACTTCAGCCTCACAGAGAGAAAGTTACAGTGGGCACAGCTTTGAGGACCAATGAACTGATGAACCGATTGGCATGAACAGCTCATCAGCTGTCCTTTGGCTCACGACCAACCTTTCCACAAAAGTTTGTTTGGGAGTTCTGCACACCTATACACACACTCTTGAGATCCTTGCCAAAATTCAGCCATCCTAGGCTCTTAGGTGACAATATTTTATCTATGTAAAATTTAATTATGATAGGATGGCAATGAAAAAGAAGCTTCCACCTGAGGTGATGAGTCCGTCTCTTCCATGCTTTTTTTTCTGTTCCTGAGAGAGTCTATATTTTCATTTCCTGTGATTTTCTAGTAATATGCTGTTCATCAGAGACTTTAACAGGGAAACGAGGTCAAACGTGAGGGCGAATGCTTTTGAAGAAAGTCATAGGTGGATTCCATTTCAGACGCCGTGTGCGTTCAAGATGATACACTCTCCAGTTTTCTATTAAAGCTGTCAGACCGTCTCATTGTTAAAACATCCACACAGAAACCTGGTACTGATCCAAACATCACAGCTCCCCGCTCTCTGTGTCATTCCCTGTTTCACCCTGCATCCATTGTTCAGAGTGTAATTTTAAGAGTGTGTTTATTCCTATCAGTGTGTGTGAAGATGAAGAAAGCCAGTATCAGTTGAAAGACATTGCACAGCCATGTGTTCCTTATCAAAATGCATCCTAAAAAGGCCAAGCAGAGGCTGCTGTGTAAACTCGGCAGGTTTCAGAGTATTTATCTTTTGGTTGCAAGCGCCAGTACGCTCTTTTATGTGACATTTCCCAAAATGTCTTTCATCAAATGCACTTAATTCTGCATCCAATCGAGCCAAATCGGATACTAGCCCTCAAAAGCGTATTTTTATAGGCGTCTGTAAAACCCCAGAGAGGTCTTTACGTGTTCATTTGGTTCCCACAGTTTAACTCAAGCTTCTCCTGATGAAATATTTCATGAGTTTAAATGTAGTGTGACTGTGCAGTGACTAATCATCTTTATTGTTTTCCAGAGTGACCGTCTCCTGATCAAAGGAGGGAAGATCGTGAACGATGACCAGTCCTTCTGTGCTGACATCTATATGGAGGATGGAGTCATCAAGTGAGTTTACTGGTTTGTCTTCAAGCTGCTGACGGTTGAATAAAAAGATTTAGATTTTCATCATGTTTATAAAGTTAGAGTATAATCGAATCCATGTGTCTGACTTTTCTTTGTTACAATACAAAGGGGGGAATAGCCCACGTTGGCTCAATAAATGGATCTTGTGGACAATTGCCTGAAAACAAACTCACCCAATAACACAACAGATTATCTACACACCGATAAGGTGTGAGAGACTGAAGCTGCAGGTTATTACACCTCCCCTTCAGACAGTACACAACCTATTTGGCACGAAAAGCAACATCAGACAAAAAAAGATCATATTCACACTATAGTAATGCCAAATACCATTCTGATCGTGGATTTTTATTTTTGTTTATAAAATTATTTTGAAGCATTTTGCAAAATATGCATTCTGCTTCAGCTTCTCACTACAAATGGGGGATCGCCCATCGTTCCAGCGGCCCAGTAGTCCAACAAATGTCCCATTTGTCCGACAAGCCCACTGCTCCGAAGGCCTATTTTTTTCTGAAAATAAACACACCGTCTGCCATTTTATATCGTGGTGTATTTGGACTTGCAGGAAAGGACAAAGTCAGGTGACCTTCATCAGGTCACCTTTGTCGTCATGGTAACAATATTAAACATGTGGTTAGCATTGTTTAGTTTAGTAGCACCAAAACTACTTGGATAAGTCTGAGAAAAAAATTTGTTTTTTTGTTTGGGTTAAAAAAAGGTTAGTAATGTTAGTTAAGTACATAAGTTGGTGAAACCAGAGTGTGCTGGGAACAGCAGGCCATACAATGGCCATTTGTTTTGGGAATAATGGACACTCAGACAAATGGGGTTTTGGTCCAATGGGCCATTGGGGTTTTGGAATAATGAGGTGTTGGAACAATGGCGTGGCACCCTACAACAGTTCCATAAATTCACAAACTTAAATGAACTTAAGCACTTTAGCAATAGGTTATTACATTTGTCCTCAAACTTTAATAAAAAAAAATAATAATCATCTTAGCTGCTTTAGTTTTTGTTCCTTTTGGATACTTTCTAGTAAAGATTTATAAAAAACTACCAAGTATAAAATCAAAGATATAAAAATGGATGATAATCTTTCATTCAATAACACATGCAAAGCATATAAAAGTTGTAATTTGTGCAACCTTTGTTGATTGTTTTTGAATTTCTCACGTTCCTCTCAGACAAATTGGGGAAAATCTCATCGTGCCCGGCGGGGTAAAAACCATCGACGCCCATGGCCGCATGTTGATGCCCGGCGGCATCGACGTGCACACGCGTTTCCAGATGCCTGATCGAGGTATGATGTCCGCGGATGACTTCTACCAAGGCACCAAGGCCGCACTGGCCGGAGGCACCACCATGATCAGTAAGTGATTAAAGAGTTAATATTTCATTTTCTTTGAGTCCTTTCTGTGAGCGAATCAAAAGCTGACCGTGATGTTTGCAGTTGGTCGTTCCCTGCGGTTATTCTTTAATCACAGATTGGCTTTAATTGAAAATATCTTAATGAGAACAGGAAGAGTGCCAGGCCTGTTCATGGCCGAGCCAAACTATAAAAACCGTCCATCTGCTGTGAGGACTCTGAGCCAGGAAGTCAATTCACTTTCCCTCAGGACAGGCGGATACTGCAGATTTGACATTGTCACCTTACACACCCTGCATGGATGCTTTCCTTCATATATTTTAGGCTTCAGTTCTATTTTCATTTTCTATTTTGATAAATCTCAGGCCTTTTTTTTGCTGCACGCAGGCGACTTGTTCTCCCTGAGCTTGTTTGGGTTTCCTCTTACAGCCCAAAGTCATGCTTGGTCAGGTCAACTGGAAACTCTACATTCTCTTTTCACAGGAATATGAGTATAAGTGCACAACTTAGGATCTTAGCATATTAACTGAAGCCCTGGTGTTGTTCCCTCTACTGCTACTTTTGATATATTCCGTGTCATGTTTTTGTCATGTCCTGCTGTAGTGCTATTTCATATATTTATATACATATATAAAGATAAAACAAGGTAATGTAATACAAAACGATAACAGAGCTAAATGAGTCTCCTCTCTAACACAACCCTCCCCTCCTGTGCTGACTCAGCAGTGAACTCTCCTTCCCCCCCTCACAGCAGAACAAACACTCCCAGACGCCTTGTGTGTCATTGTCACCTCAGGCAAAAACGCTGACCGCTGCAGAGTCAGACATGTCTGGAGCTGGGATGTAACGTGTGGCACCCCGGTGACTGAAATGCCACATCACATCACAAGTGAAGAGACGTTTGCGCCATAAAGGGAAAGTGACAAAGAGACAGTTTGAAATGTGACTTCAGAGGACAGAGAGACGGAGACTGAGGAAAACTTTAGAAGTTGTATTCAAACCTCAGATGAAAGTGTTTAAAAATGGATCCGAATGCCGTCAGAAATCAGATGTGAGCTGGCAGTCTGAACGTAAAGACTCTGATCACTCAAGGTTTCACATCAAAGCAGTTAGAAACATATATAGTATAAGATTTAAATGATCGATTTATCATTTAAATCAAGCAAAAACACCAAACATTTACTGTTCTCAGCTTCTCAAATATGAGGATTATGGATATGGATGAGGATATGAGCGTTTGTGCATTAAATATTTTAGGTTTTGGACTGCTGATCGGCCCAAATAAGCAATTTGAACGCCTCCCGTTGGGCCCTGGGAAATCATTTTAAAGTCTTTTCTGATGTCTTTCATTTGAAAGATTTGTCGACAGATGAAAATCATTTGCAGCCCTGATGTGACCGCACTGGAGGACCCCTCGATCTGTTGCGTCCTCTTGCCTCAGTATGCTCACTCATACGTGTCTGAAAAATAACATCTTGAGATCATATACTGTTAAGTTGTGTTTGTGTGCTGGAAACTCTGAGCAGCAGAGGGTGTGTGTAGAGACGGGACTCTGGTCATTTTCAAAGATCAATACGCTCCGAAAGTGGTCACTTGAGACGAACTTGAACCATATTTGGCTGCCAGGTGTGAAGTTTGGTCTAGACACAACGTCATAATCGTGGAGAACATCACAGCAAAGTCAATGTGTTTGATGATCTGTGTGTGTTTGTGTGTGTGTATCCAGTTGACCATGTGGTCCCTGAGCCTGGCGTTAGCCTCATCTCGGCCTTCGAGCAGTGGCGCGAATGGGCCGACAGCAAGTCCTGCTGCGACTACTCGCTGCACATCGACATCACCGAGTGGCACAAGGGCATCCAGGAGGAGATGGAGGCGCTCGTGAAGGATCATGGTACGACCGCGCCTGACACAAATTTATTTGATAGAATATGACGAGAGAGGAAGAAAAAGACCTTGAGCTCTGTTCGTTGCTTCAGTTTTTACACTTTGACATCTTGTGCTTTCAGGGGTCAACTCTTTCCTCGTCTACCTGGCTTACAAGGATATTTTCCAGCTTACCGACGCTCAGGTGGGGCTCCTTCTCTTCCCCTTCAGTCTTTTCAGAGATGATGAATTCTATATTAAAGGTCAAAACAAAATCAAATCTTACATGCTCCTTGTTAAATTTGGATGAAACCCTGAGGTAGTTTGGAGTATTATGGGACTGTATTCCGCCGTTAACACTGACTGATTAAAGTGGCTGCATCTAAATAGGCCCAATCTAATTAAACTGGAATTATCCATTAATACATAACTTGCTGCGGCACATAAATCTAAATCCCATCCACACACACATTGCAGTTAGCCTAACAGTCATCAGTGTTACATGAGTTATTGGACGTGACAGCACACAAATGAATCCGCAGACAAAGATGACGCTGTTTACTGTAGCAGCAGTAGTCGGATTAGCCAAAATAACATCACAACTTGTTTACCGTCGCCTTCATCCGGACGGAGAGCTCAGCCAGAAAAGCAACTGTGGTAAAGCAAAAGTTTATATGTTTTTATCAGTCTGCCAAGATGTTCACCACATTTAGTGTTTTTTTTTCTCTGACCGCATACTTCTCAGTGGCACTCAGCGATAATGTGAGCAGACAGAGAGATTGGCAGTGTATAATAAATCTGACATTATAATATCATAGAAGTCATATCACAAACTTGATTTTGGCTCCGGTCCTCATCCGACAGTGAACGTTACAGCGTTTGTCTTGGCGGCATTCTGCGCTGATTATCTGTGTGTTTTACTTTGGAGAGTGAACGGATAATGAAAGCCACGTCTAGGTCCAAGTTTATTCCTGACTCATAGTTAAAATGAATTAATCCCTCTTGAAAGCTGTTTAGAAACAGATCAGTGTTGCTCTTTGCACCTGCGCGAGGAATGCTCATAGCTGAGTTTATCATTCACTTTCCCATGTTAAACTTTGGTGGCTTTTTTATTGTTGCACGTTTGGCAGTCAGGGGGTGGTGACTCATTCAACATGTCAGTTGTCCTTCACTTCATTAAGTTACAGTGTTGCTTAATAAACAATCCGAGTATGGGAGACTCCCACGCCGTGTCGGAGGGCCCATGTTTCACCTCACCACATAACTATTCAGTCACTGAGGTTGTGATTATTGTCTGGTTGATTTCACATTCATGTCTGTGGCTTCACGTATCAGTGCAATTAGAGAATTAGTGTAAATACAGAAAGTCTGACTGTGACTCCAGCGTCAGTTATTCAATGCTGATATTGGGGGAAAAAAAGCAAGTGATAAGTTAAGTTGTTGAAACTTGTGTGATTGTCTGTAAAGTAATTTTTCAAGAAAAAATGCTAATCCTTCTCTGACACCAGCTTCTCACATTTAAAGAATTTTCTGCTTTTCTTCGTTTTATATGATTATGTTGAATCATCTTTGTGTTTGGGACTGTTTCTTTCACAAAACAAGCCAGACACAATAAACTGAAAAATATTAGCCAGATACATTAATAATGACAAAACAATCTTAGTTGCAGCTTTACAGCTAATACAATTATTAGAAATGAATAAGAAATTATTGGTAATCAAAATTATGAGCACAAAAAAATGAGTTCGTCCAGGAGAGGGTTGTAAAAACAAGACTGAGATGCTAAGATGCTAAAAGATGCTAGTGGTTCTCTTAGGGTGTACAGAGTGTTGAACTAAATGCTAATGCCAGCATGCTAACATGCTCAAAATGATAATGCTTTTATGATTTTAAACACGTGGCCTATAATGTTAACAATGTTCACTAAATTAGGTTTGTCTGTTAACATGCTAACATTTACGAATTAGCTCTAAACTGACAGTACAGCACCAGAGGAAGACATATAAAGATGGTCTGTAGTTTCTCTTGTGAAAAATACTCTTTTAAAGTAGTAAACACACAATGTATGCTTTCTCATGAAACAGCCAAGCGCCATATACTGATGTCATGTGCAATCATAGCTCGGGACTATGTATAGGTCTTTCTATAGCATAACTAGTTCATTCAGACACCCCATTGACTATAATCACACTTGAAAATATGTACTTTTGTGAATCACTAATACATAACATGCCAGAAATCAAAGAAACATGATGTACATACGATATAAAGAGTTGAATTCAAGATGTGTTAAGAGAAAAAAGTAGCATTTGTGCATCAGAATAACTGTGTCCCCCTCTTTGCTGCAGGTGTACGAAGTGTTCAGCGTGATCCGCGATCTGGGAGCCATCGCCCAGGTGCATGCTGAGAACGGAGACATCGTGGCTGAGGTTCGACTTTTCACTCTGTAGGAGCTGGATTCTGGACAGCAACAGGCTTTCTGTTGGATGATGCTCTTAAATTTAGAATTGTAAAATAAAGTCTTGAGCTTCGAGTGTCTCATGTGTACACCCGCACATGAATCAACAACTCTTCTTTACATTGTGGCTTATTTGCGTGTGTGTTAATCTGTATGTGTGTGTACATTTAGGAGCAGCGTAAGATCCTGGAGCAGGGCATCACCGGGCCTGAGGGACACGTGTTGAGCCGTCCTGAGGAGGTAAGACTGACTTTCAGCACCGTGGACGCTGGACTAGATTTCTGATGAAACGCTGGTTTGAAGTTGAGAAGCGAGGAATCTCAGAGTTGTACTTGCAGAACTACTTCATCCGCTAAGAAGATTTGACCTCTTTGACCTTTGCAGGCGTTGGTGTTACGTTGTTTGACAGTTTTACAGTGAAGCTATGGGTGTCTCACTGCACATCCTCTTCAGACTCACCTGTATATGTTTAATGTGAATTTTTGTGGCGAGAAGCCCGGAGCCATTACAGATAAGAGCACATGCTTTATGTGAATCATTGCTGTTACTCATGAACAGCAACAATGACTTATCAGACCTAGAGCAGCTGCTTTATCGCTAAAACTTCTCCTTAAATATTTCCTTCTTTTTATGATTATTATTATCATAGATTTGTACTGACTAATGGTCAATGTAGCTGAAGCTGTGTCTGTATTAGCACTTTGTATCCAAGTGTACACACTTAACACACAGTGTGTATATAAGCTGTTTTGTAAAAACTACAAAAGTATTTTTGTGTATTTTCAGTGCAACGCAGAATGAAGTGGAGGGGGGCAAACTCACTTTCTTTTAGCGTTTGGAGGCAGTATATGTCTGGACACGTATATTATAGAACATGCACCCTGTAGCGATAACATTTTGTCCTGAGTGAATGAGTACCCTGCAGAAAAGTTGCCACGGCATTGCCGTTCCCGCTCAGGTTAAACAAATCTTGATAGCAATCCAAACTGTTATTTTTAGTGACTTCTAAAAAAATGGTTATAAGAACCTCGATCATAAATCAGAGGAAAAGAACACACAAAAATGGCAAAAGAAAAAAGGCAATATGATCCAAAAAGGAATTACAGACAAAATGAAAGATTCGCAGTGTTCTCTCTTCTTGGAACATTTTGTTAATGTTTGTCATTGAAAAAAAAAAATCACAAATCCTGCCATCTCATTTTTCTGAATAAATTGCCAAGATTCTCTTAAGTATTTTACCTTATTTTTGTTGCTATGGATGGAAAACACATCACAGGAAAATAATAATAATAACCAACACACGTAAAGGAATAATTTGACATTTTGGGATATTTGCTTCTTTGCGAGAGTTAGAAGAGAAGATTGATGTCAGTCTGCACACATATAGGCTACATGTTTGTACTGTTGATATGAAGCTACAGACAGCAGCCAGTAGCACTATGATTCCAGGGGGAAATGGCTAACCCCACTCGTCTAAAGGTAACAAAATCCACCTACATGCACCAACGGTCAATAGACACAATTTACAAAACATTTGTACAAAAAACAAAATAGTTTCCAGTTTTTAAGTTAAGCTAGGCTAAGATAACCATATAGTCAAGAGCTGTATTCATTTTCTCCTTTGGCAAGAAAGCAGATAACCATACTGTCCAAAATGAGTTACTGTTCCTGCTTTGTAATGAATATAAGACATAAGAATGAACGGTGGTATTAAAGTTTTTTTGTGATCAAATTTTTATTTTGTTTTAAGGAAAAATATAGATAGGTATATGCACATTACAAAAATAGAGCATAAAATATACATTCACATATATACCTATACATATGCATATATACAGATACATATGAATAAACAACTAAAATAAAATAATGAAAATAAATAAATAATTAATTTAAAAAAATATGAAAAAATAATAAAGTCAGAACAAAAAAAAAAACAGCCCCAAATATAACCCACCCACCCCCTGGATCCAGAACTCCATAGTCACATTTTACACCTGAAACCCACGCAGGATAGTTAGGAGGGAATGCCAAGCCTCTACTGCTGACTCTTTTGCTCCGTGGACCCTAACTGTCGACAAATCCAAATAAACAATATCCAAATATGTTAAAACCCATGCTCGAAAAGAGAGTGAATGTGGAGGTTTCCAACGTGTGGCAGCTAGTTTTTTTGCAGCCGTAAGTCCAGCCAACAATGCTCTTCTCTTGTCCAGTGTCAAACCCAGCCTTGACAAATCATTCAAAATGAGTGTGGCAGGCGAACAGGGCAATCTGATCTCAAACAACTTAGAGAGGTTAAAGGCAACCATCTTCCAAAGTTCGGCCACTGGGGTACACTCCCAAAACATATGAAAATAAGTGCCAATCACTTTGGAAGAACAGAAAGTAAAGATGGTATTAAAGTTGATTTATTCAACTCATTTTCAACTCTGTAATAAGTCTAACATTAATTGCACCTATAATTTTCAAGAACGTCTGAGAGACCATTCATTTTTATGTCCTTACACAAAGCCCCTCCTCAAAGTTTTAAGCCTCTGTGATAATATGAAATTTGAAATTTATGATTTTTTTTTTACATAGGACTGAGAGATAGAGCAAGGTACATTGGTAGGAATCACAGGGAAATGATGTAGTAAGAAAAGCATGAAGAAGGGCTTCTCTGTGATTGTGGCAGAAGGAAGAGAGTCAAAGTAAGGTCATTCCATCACTTTCGATTGTCACACTCTGGTCACTCATGCGAAAACTTCTCTCTTCTCCAGGTGGAGGCCGAGGCTGTAAACCGCTCTGTGACTGTGGCCAATCAGACCAACTGCCCTCTCTATGTCACCAAGGTGATGAGCAAGAGTGCTGCCGATGTCATCGCTCAGGCCAGGAAGAAGGGTGAGCCTCAAAACAGATGAATTATCTGATCATGTGCTAATTAAACTGATGATGTTGATGTCTCTGTTCCAAAAGTAGAAACCACAGAGATGAGACTTTAAACAAAACCTCAGTCTGCACCACCAAAACAGACATAAATACTAAATTTACTTAATTACATTTAGGTTTTGGACTAGAAAATGCTTCCAAACATTGCAGCAATGAGTGTAGTATGTGGTGTTTTAATTGGAATGGACTTGCAGGCACTGTGGTCTATGGAGAGCCAATCACTGCAAGCCTGGGAACAGACGGTTCTCACTATTGGAGCAAGAACTGGGCCAAGGCGGCTGCCTACGTCACCTCACCTCCTCTGAGCCCCGACCCAACCACACCAGACTATCTCAACTCCCTGCTGTCCTGGTGAGAAGATGATCCAATCAAACTTGGACATACATAGAAAATCTGTGACGATATCAGACAACTGAACAGTGAACGCAATGTCTCTTCTTTCCTCTTTCTACGCCTTCATCTGTGTAGCGGTGACCTGCAGGTGACAGGAAGCGCACACTGTCCCTTCAACACTGCCCAGCGTGCCGTGGGCAAAGATGACTTCAGCCTGATTCCTGAAGGTGTCAATGGCACTGAGGAGAGGATGTCTGTCATCTGGGATAAGTGTGTGGTACGTATATATTTATATATACTTCTTATGCATGAAGTAACTAGTCAGTCAACTGAATAAACTAAGATACTGGACCATTGTCACTGTGAGTTAGCACACTGACATTAGCATTTAGGGTTTAGCATTCGGCATGAGGATCAGGACCGTGTACTGTTCTCACTCTCAGCTCTGATTCATTTCAGGTGACGGGTAAGATGGATGAAAATCAGTTTGTGGCAGTGACCAGCACCAACGCCGCAAAGATCTTCAACCTGTACCCCCGCAAGGGTCGTATCGCCGTGGGTTCAGACGCCGACCTAGTGCTGTGGGACCCAGACTTGACGAAGATCATCTCCGCCAAGAGCCACATCTCGGTACGAACTTCACGTGATAAAGAGTGAGGCCTTGCGACGTCAAATATTAAAGCTACTGTGTGATTACTTTCTTTGTGATACAGCGTCACCAATGGGGGCCGCCAAACTCAGACATTTTCTATGCATAGTATCTGCTAAGGGCTACTCAGGTTACTAGTGTTGTAAATGCACATAGTAATAGCTAGAAGAATGAGTAGCTTAAAATAAAAATAATTTTATAAACCCCTGTTGTGCAGAGATGAAGCGCAAAGTGCACACAAGGAGGGACTTCGATGAGGAAACAAGGTTAAGCAGAATGCTAAAATTAGCAGTTAGGTAAAGTAAGAAATCGGCTGGTTGTTGAACAAAAATCAACATGAAAAACAACCTTAAATAAACTTTTAGGACTCAATTACTGACTAAAATAGTTGGGATCACATCGCTTTGTGTAGGATTATGATTTCAGTTTATTTAAGAACCAAACAATGAGTAAGAGCCCCAGACCACATGGTACAAAAAGTATGTGAAGAGGGTTGTCCACATGTAAACATGAAGGCCATGAACATTACTCTTACTTTCTTAAAAATAGCAAATGAGATAGTGATTCTAAACAAAGCAATTCTTAGATTCACACAAAGGACATCCACTATGTGATAGTTATTAACACCGAGAATGCAGTTAATGTAAATGACGATAGCCAGAACTTCTGGTTTATTAGTCCATTTTTTTTTGCTGTATGGCCATGACTGTTGAACAGGGTGTGGGCCTCACACAGTGTCAAGGGAGTGATGTCATCCTTAAAATCTGCCAGAGAACTGGAACACATCGTGTCTGATTGTTAGCAGGCAGATCCCTGTGCATCTGTGCGTGTGTGTGTGTGTGTGTGTGTGTGTGAGAGAGAGAGAGAGAGAGAGAGAGAGAGAGAAAGGAAGACAGAGAGACTATTGCCGTGTAGGTTCTTGGAATCCGTTAGCTTAAGCCCGTCATGTTCTTTGGTTTCTTTTTATTCCGCTTAGTCAGAAAAATGATAGACTTATGTTCATGGGAGAAACTGCTCATTTGGAGTGTGTATGCATATATGTGTGTGTGTGTGTGTGTGTGTGTGTGTGTGTGTGTGTGTGTGTGTGACAGCCCAACCTACTGGTGATCTCATTTCAGACTTAGCTCCAGTAGCTTCTAGGAGAGAGCAGTCATGCAGCTTTCAAATTCGTCACACAGCAACCTCCCCACCCGTCCCTGTCCACACACACATACGACCCTCAGCTTCTTCTCCTTTCTCTGGCCTGAGAACTGAGGCCACTGTGCCACATCAGCTGGTTTTCCCCCACCGATTAGCTTTGCTTTCTTTATTAGCATTAGAAGCCAGAGGGAACGCTTTTAACTAAATCAGTTAAGCTCCTTTCACTAGTGCACTTTGATCCACAAACATTCTGGCGATTTTACATGGCGGCATCACGTGTGAACACAAACTGAAAGTCCATCAACATCGCTCTTGCAGTTTTTCAGATAAAGGCTGAGTGAGATATTCATAAATCTAAAGCAGCAACATTCCCAGATACAGCATGTGCTGCGGGGAGGTTACGTCATCCTTATGATAGGGGAAAACAAACAGGAGGAGAAGGTAAATCACCGTATCTCTGCTTTGAAGGCATTTCAATGACGATTTAATATATCTGCGTTTGTGTTATGAGACACAAGCAGCCGTAATAAAACATCACAGGAGCTCAGCTGTCGGCTGGCAGGTGGGAATTTCGACCTGCCTTAAGTCTAAAAACACACAACGAAAATCACTATGCCATGCTGTGGATACTGTTGCAAAATCTTGCCAAAAGCCAAGAGAGTGTAAAATACTGATATAATAAAAGTCAGATACTTCAGGCCAAAAACTGTGTTTTGGTGCTGCTGTGTTCTGATTGATTGATATTCATGTATTGGTTAGAGATTGACGTTGTTTGGGAATGATAAAACATTTGATGTGAATAACTGAGTGAAAGATTTATAATGTAGACTTCAGCTTCATCTGAAAAAAATCTGTTACAACCTGCGTTTCATCAAAACTTTGAAGGGGTCAAATATGACAGCTCAATGCTGAACAATGTTCCAACTAATGAATGAAATCTGTGAGGTTCTCGGTGGAACTGGCAGCTCCCGCTGGCTTGCAGCAGCCTTGTAACCAACGCATATAAAACAGGCAACACTGGTTAAGTTCAACCTAGAATGTGTGTAATTTACAAAAACGTTGCAACTGATCCCATGTTGAGTAAAGTAGAATGGGACGCAATTGAACTTTGATGAGTACACGTTTACTTGGGTCTCCGTAACCACAAGTAATGAGTGATTACAACCAAGCATGACAGCTCATTTTGCTTGTAAGAACCAGAGCTACTCATGTGTTGACTCATAGTAAGATACGACAGTGAGTTCAGGAGTAAGACTCTCGTAAACAGCCTACCTTGGGCCGATAAGGTAGAATGATTGTTGACACATTTGTCGTGTTTCAAATCCATTATTTAGGCAGGACTGTGGTCACCATGGTGACTATAAAACGTCAGTAAAGGTCTGTCCTGTGTGAACAGACTTGGCGTGGAATTTTCTGTATGGGAAACCTTTGCATGAATACAAAACTGTGACTTCCTCAGATAATTGATCTCACCAATGACGAGTGTGTGAAAGGGTTTTTAGTCAGTCCTGCAAATCTGCAGCAGCAATAGAGTGCAGCCACTTCCCCTGAAGTGACCTGAACGTTTGTGTACCTGTTGAATAATCCACATAAACTGAATTTATTCACTTTTGAATTAATGAATTTTCATTCACTTCTACATCATGGCTCTCCTCTACAGGCTGTGGAGTACAACATCTTTGAAGGTACGGAGGTGCGCGGCGGGCCTCTCGTGGTGATCAGCCAGGGCAAGATTGTCTTGGAGGAAGGGAACCTCCACACCACTGAGGGCTCGGGACGCTACGTGGCCCGAAAACCATTCCCTGACTACGTCTACAAAAGGATAAAAGCTCGCAGCAGGGTACAATAGTGCTTTTCAAAACTTGTCTAGGGAGGCTGTGGTTGTTGTTGGAGGACGGCGCAGGGATAGAGTTAGTCAGCTATAAATGTTGCTCCATACGCCCAGCAATTTTTATAATGATTGATGATTGTTTTGTGGAAAGCTGGAGGGGCGATGCAGCTTGTTGCAGATCATTGTAATACGTGCCTGCAATCCATCTTTGAGGATGGAATATTTCCTTGTCCGTTTTCACTGCCATGAATGTTGTCTGTTCTTAAAATGCAGCTGGCTGAGCTCAGGGGTGTACCCAGAGGACTGTATGATGGTCCAGTCTGCGAGGTGTCAGTCACACCTAAAACCATGACTCCTGCCTCCTCTGCCAAGACCTCACCTGCCAAGCAGCCCAACCAGCCCGTCCGTAACCTGCATCAGTCTGGATTCAGCCTATCTGGTCAGTTGGTCCACTTACTACTCTTTCATTATTTGATACTGACAACACACGATTGGTTCCATTTTGGGGGGGATTGGTCAATGGTTGCAAAAAAAGTGATTCAAAGGTATATATCTCTACTCTTGAGTGCTGCTACTTGATGCCATAAACATCCATAAATTGAGCTAAGCTATGCTAAGGTCACCATTCAGTTGATCTTCAAACTACATGCAGATACATAAAGAACAGCATTCATGAAATGAGTGAAATTCTACACCACATTCAATCCATTTGAACAGAGTCAGCGCAAATCCATTATCACACGGCATAAAGCCATGCAGAGTTCAACTTAGGTGAACTTTGACAAGTGCATTCACATCGCTGAGCACTATCAAACAGTTCTTACATGGATACTGTGTCACCAATTCATCCTAATGAAAGCTTCGCACACAGTGCATACTCCAAAAACGTTTACATTCTTCCTGATATGCTTTGGCCTGCATTATGTGTGTTAGTGTCTCTTTTCCGTGGTCCCCCCTGTTTGGTTCTTGTCAACGCTTCAAGACTCTGGGAAACATTGCTTTTTTAAATCACGGCCTGTATGGAAAATGTTTTTTGGGCCGTAGTGGATGATTTTATTACAGTACTGCAGTTGGCCAGTGGGACAAATTGACAGCAAGACTGACTTGCCATACAGGATCACCAGCAGTGAACAAATGTTCTTATTTTTCCAAACTCCCAGTTGGAAAAATAAGAAAATTTCTCACAAAAACAACTTTTGTATTTTTGCAGCGTTTAAACACATCTTTGAATAGCCATCTCTCATTCTCTCACAGGCGCTCAGGTTGACGACAACGTTCCTCGTCGGAACACCCAGCGCATCGTGGCGCCACCAGGCGGCAGGGCCAACATCACCAGCCTGGGTTAGAGCTCCATCCTCAGCCGCTGAGGAGGAAATGAAGATCCGAGGAAGGACGGCCCAAAGGGAGCTGAGGGGTCGAGAAACCGCATAACGTCATCTGGAGCCGAACCTGCCACACCAGCGCCTGACCGGGCCATCCGTCAGCCTCGATCTTTCACCTCCTCCTTCGCTGCTTTTCACGTACCCACTCTCCTCCTCCCCAAACCCTGATCCTAGAGGACACAGTTAGAAACAAAAACAAACAAAAAAAAATGGTCTGCCTCATATGATGAAAAAAAGAGAAAAAAATGAAAACACTCCTTATTTGAGCACTTTTGACTGCATTATTTTGTTTTTTTATACCGTACTTTCTCCCTGCCATGTATCCTTTCGATGTTTGTTTTACTGTTATTTTAATAGAGGGGTGATGTGAGACTAAACTGAATTGATAGAGTTAAGAAAAGAGGATCATTTTCATGCAGGATGTCCATTGTATTTTCATTCTTTCTTTTCATTTTGGGAGTAGTCTAAATGGAGCATGGGTACAAAAACCAGTATTGTTATTCCTGCTTTTCTTAAACAGGCCAAACAGTAGGTTCCTTGAAATTGAAACAGTCTTACAGTTTATTCAGCCGACAAGAATCTAATACATCCTTCAGGCTGTTGACTATGTGGTTTTATATTATGTTGCATTTCAGTTGCTTCACTTTCCTGTGCTTCGCCATCTGTCAAAAACCACTACTCTCAACATCCAACCGATAATTCGCCATGAGGACGGCCTTAAGATTTGAAAAATTGAACAACACAGCAAACTTTTATTAGAGTTATAGACTGGCTGCACTGGCTCTCATCTCATGTATTTCCCCCCTGTGGCTTTGCTAAGGTACATAAGTAAAAAAACATATTCCATATTTGGCAGCTGCCTTACAGCTTGTGAGTCTTGTGGAGCAGAAGGAAGTTTGGCAGGTAGTAAACAGAGCTTTATGCCTGATCTTTGAGCATCAGGCATAAAGTTAAGTGTGAGAATTGTAGGAAGGATTAAGGGAGGAGAGAGAAAGTTGTATTCGCTGACGCTTCAAACTTTTCCTCGCCTTATTGTCTCTCAATGCCGTCCTTTTTCAGAGAGCTCGTACAAGTGCAGGGAAGGTGCCATTCAAGACGCAGCTACATATTTTCCAGCTTGTTTGCATTCCTGTGAATCATAAAAGGTCCACATTTTTTTGACAGCTGTTGAAACACCTGCCCATCACCAACCAGTGCATTTACATACAGAATGTTTCTCCTCCTCCAAATGTGACTGTTTTTTACTCATCAGAATCCCTCTTTCCTTTCGACTCTTTATGTGCCTGAACCCACAGAAGTTGTACTGATAGTTTGATTTGTTTTTCTCGTTTTGTTATTCTTTTTGAGGTAAGTGAAGGATGTAAGATAAAAAAAAAGTTGTAAAATAGCCAGGATTAACCGATTCAAAGGTGCCAGATTTTGCGCTTTCAAAGGGCCTATTCTGTCGGTAGAGCCCCTGTAAAGACGAAAAATGCTCGATATCTTGAAATGTTCTAATGTTTTAGAGTTTTTAACTTGTTGTCAAACTGCTTTTTAGTGTCATTCTGTAACTAGGTGCCTAAGGGCTGAGCACTATTGATTTACGCTTGAAAGTAGACATGAGCTAATGTACTTCTGAATAGTGTGCAGTGTTGATGTGTGAGGGATGGGACACGCACAGCAGACTCCTGTACAACACACCTTATTGTTGTGGACGTGATGTCGCTCTTGGCTGTGCTGAGCGCTTATATGTTCTTGTTCCTTTTTTTTGTTGCATGATCTGGTTTTCATTAAGCCAAGCAACTGATTTCCTGTGTTAGATCTTATGTCAACGAGGTCTTGGCCACCATCTGCACCATTCTGCAGCCGTTTTTTCTCTCTTCCCAATGACTCAACAGGGCCATAACCAGGGGCCAGTTACATAAATGTAGATTAAGATTAGTCTGTGCTTTAGACTGGTCTTAAAGTCTTTAGACTAGTCTGATTAAGACAATCTCCTGCAGAGAGCTTTATAGCAACCTGTGAGAGATAGCTTTAGCTTTAGTTAGCTTTGGACAAATCAGTTTGTCATTTGATGAAGGCATTTGAAGTCTGTCTTCATGCAACTGGCCCCTGACTCACTTACACACACATACATAAATACATAATGTAGATACACAAACTTACACCACCTCTGTCTGTGCCTTCAACCCCAGTTTTTCAGACGTCCACCCCTCTGATTTAACTGGGGGGCCATAGAAGGCAAAGTCTGCCACCGTTACGAATGGTATATGTATTTAAAGAATCTGAAGCAGGGCAGATGTAACAAATGCGTGCCTCTGAACCATTCAGAGATGAGACAAGATAGGAATGGGAAATGGAAACTCGATCTCCACGGCAACCCACACATCACACAACAAGGTTTTTGTAAGTCAGGAGTGTTGAATTTTATCACCTCTGTCTGACTAATTAACATCGTATTGATACTTGTAGCTTACTGGAGCTTCCCTTTGTTCTTATAGACACAATCTACACTCACTGCTGCTACACTAAAGTATGTGGGTGAAGACATGGGAGGTCCTCAAACACTAACAGTTGGGTAGTATGCTTCTTGTATTTTTGTATTCAGTTTGTCTGTCTCTCTCTCTTCCTTTCACTCTCTCCTTCCTTTCATTCTTCCTCTTTCCTCCCTCCTCTGGCTCATTTGTTGTTTCTGGCTGTTGCTGTGGCGACAGACCCCTCCACTCTCACAGGGTTCTGCTTTTTGTTTGTCATGGCAACGCATGTCAGATTGGAGGTTGCCATTGGCAACTCATCCTGACCTGGTGCTATTAGTACAGCTTTGCGCCTGCACACACACACACACGTTTTTATAATTATTGTGTGTATTTCTACATAATCCTGTGCTGAGTTGCGTGGAATCCAGAATCCTTTTCTGCTTTAGAAGAATCTATTAGAGTTGAAAGCATACTACAGAATATAGTAGAAACACACACACACACACACACACACACACAGACACACACATCAAACAGCCGTTGCTGCGATGCAGCACCAATGCCTGAAGAATTGACTTGGATATTAAAAGCCAGCTGTCGTTGCTGGCATCCTCGCCGTGTCCCATGCCTCCTCAATTCACACACACTAAAACACACACTTATACTCCTTTAATGCTCTGTCAGCTTGGATGCTTTTCTATGCCATATTATGCTAATGATATATGAGTGATATGTATGTACGCAACGTGCTGCAGACTGAGAGGAGCTTCCTTCCCTTCAGAGGTTGTTGATGCTGTTGAAACACCTTCTTGCCCCTGAACCCTTTCGTCCCACTCTGTAAGCCTTTACCCCCCTTTGTGAAAGTGAAACTGTGTGATGGTATTTGTCTTGGTGGCTGTGGGGTTACTGGGATGCTTGCTCACTATGGAAAAGTGTCAAATCCCATGGATGGTGATGTAAAAAAAAAAAAAAAAAGAAACAAACAAAAAAAAAAAACAACACACACACACACACAAGGACTTCAACGAATTAAAAAAATGAGAAAAAAAGGAATGAAATCTCTGTTTCTTGTGTTTCCTGACATTCATGTTTTATGTTAGAGGCTGTCTGTAAGTCATTAAATATAGACCCAAAAGAAAAACAGGCACAATGGAAAAACAACTATCTCAAACAAAATCTGCTACTATATTAAGAGGACTTTTTCTTTGCTTCTGTCTGTAGATATTATCAGAGAAGAGTCAGACGGGATGACTGGAATGTCATTTGGCTTTTGGCCACGGTTACATCACAGCCAACCACTTACTTGTTGAAGGAAATGCAACATTAGAGGTGTACAGCATGTGCGAATGAATCTTTTAACACCAAGTCCTCATCTGAACTTACTTACATTATTCTTACTGACTCAATCAATGGGTGTTTGCACTGGACCTCCACTCAGCTGTGACGCAATATTTTTCTTCATGGCTGAAAACCAACTGAAAGAACTAAAAAGCCACAGAAACGGTCATGTTAGGATAACTCTGTAGCGAATAGCTGCAGAACTAACCTCGGCTTCAGACAAACTAAGTGTATTGATGCACCGTCCAACCACGTGCAAAAGCAAACTAGTAAGAGTAGAAACCAAAAAAGAAGTTGGGATGTAAATAAAGATAGAATGCGATGATTTAAAGATACTAAAGCCTAACATTAAACACCCATGTCCTTCACTGCATTAAAAACCAACATGATTGTACAAAGAATATCAGTATATGGGCTGAGGAATACTTAAAAAAAACATTGTCAGTAAACACAGTTCACTGCTGCCTAAGGGCAAGTTAAGACTCTACCATGCCTGAGGGGTCAAAGGTCACAGGTAATTCAATGTTGGCTCGGTCTCGCCACTTAGGTGCAGAAGTTTCTCTGGATTCTTTGAGTCTTTCAATCATATTATGGATTATAGACAGTGAAAGCCCTACTTTTCTTGCAATTGTACACTGAGACTGACTCACAAAGTGGTGGATCTTGTTCCCTCCTTGCTTGTGAGTCTTTCAAGGATGCCCCGTTCATATCCAATCATGATACTATCACCCGTCACCAATGGACCTGTTTACCTGCGGAATGTTCCGCAGGTGATTTTGATCACCGTTTTGTTGGAGGCATCAAATTCAGAAGTGTGCGAAGATGAGTGTATATTCACAAGAAAATAATTTACGTTTTAGACGTTTTTAGACGTTTATCAGTTTTAACATCAAATATCTTGTTCCTCTACTGTATTCAGTTGAATATAATCTGAACTTTTTGGAAATCAGGGTTGAACTACAGAACTGCTGACCATAAGAAGCAGTGCTGAAAGGTAACGCAGTCATTTAGATAACAAAAATATTGCATGAGCTACATAGCCCAGTAATGGCAAATCTTTGAACTGAACGTTGTTATTGGTAAAGCCTCCTTCTAGTGCAGTTTGCAGGATTATAGTTGATCTGTCATCTCAGAGTCAGAACGTCCGGTCTTGGACCCAACAAGGCTGACTGAGAATTTCTGTGTCCAAGTGTGTTTCCTTCGACAGTCGAAGACATTCAGGTTAGGTGACCTGGAAAGGCTAAATTGCATGTAGGTGTGAATGTGTTTCCATCCATTAGCCCTGTGATAGACTCCACTCTGTGCTCAGTGCATGCTGGGACAGTGTCCAGCTGGACTGGATAACCAGGTCACAATAAATTGGTCATTTTAAACAACACACTTCAGCATGAGCTTCTCTGTTGCTGCATACTGCATGCAGTAAATCACTACTAGGATGATGCATTACATGTTTCTACACTAGGTGGCAGTACTGTCATCTTGTTCACTCACTACTCCTCGCTTCCTGTCTTATTATTTCAGCAGTTAGATTCTGCTGCTTTCATCATAAATCACTGATGTTAGCGCATTAATTGACTAGATAATAAAATACACTACACAATCATCTTAATGTTAGATTGACACAAAATGAGCCAGAATTAAAATGTGGAATATGCGGAATGTGGAATGGTAACCAACTATCAACCTACCAGGCCTGTTCCCAAAATCCACAATTTTCTGCACTGTGATGAATTAAAACTATTTCCAACATAAAAGCGTTCTTTGAATTCAGAGGCACTTTCATGTTCTTTCCTCAGAGCACATGAAAAACAGCAAGAAAAGATGATAAAACACATGCAGTGTGAATGAACTTGAAGACTTGAATGAAGATTTAATGAAAAGTGTAATTTGTTTTTTCCCATTTGGCAGTGATTTTCTCTTTGTGTTTAATTCGAGCTTTCATTTTAAAAGGAAAGTGGTTAGAGGCCATTTCAGCTTCCGTTAGGAGAGGCACGTCTTATTTCTAATCCACGAAATGATTAAATATGATGTTTATCAAGTGTGTTCTCTGCCCACAGGTAGATTTTCACAAAGAGGAGCCACAGTATCTGAAAGTGTGTTTGTCTTAGCCAAAGTATATCACCATGGTGGTCCCTCTAATGTCATACAGAGCCCTCTAGTGGCTGCTTCATGTCAGGTCAAGGATCTGACACAGTGGGGTGCACAAGTTGCAAGTTTCAAACTCACTCTTTGTATCATTTGGCTCTCATCTGAATGGCTTCCATCCATCTATTCATTTTCTCTACACACTTATCCTGGTCATGGAGGATTGGAGCCTATTTCAGATGGGGATAATCCCTGCTCAGTGAGACAGGACAGGTCTATCTTTCATACTCACATTCACACGTATGGACAATTTAAAGTTCACCTGAGCTACATGTCTTTGGACTGAGCGAGGAAACTGGAGCACCGGGAAGACAGAACAAATTACTCTTGCATGGCCCAGCCATATCTCCCATAAATTACATAACATATGGTTTGAGTATGAAGGCTGGTTGTAAAAAACAATGTGTAGCTTGGTCATGCGCAAAGACGGTGTCATCTTAGATTTGTGGTCTTTATGACAGATTCCAATAGTGCTTTCACCGTGCAATAAAATAGAAAATCTTCTTAAACCTCTCAAGCTGCATAATCCACTTCTTTATTTGCTCAGTGTACTCCCAACACTCATGTTTTTGCCAAAATATGTCTAAATAGACTGCTTTTTCCCACATTATGACAGTACAGGGCGGTAAGGGTTAGACTGATTTATGCTTAAATTAAAAAAGTCACCTTTGCTGCACAAAAACGGATTCTGTTCACGAATTCAGGACAATGACTAAATATACTGTGAAGTCAATTACTGCTCTTTGAATTTGTAGGTCACAGTGGATCAAACAAACTGTTTTACCTAGAATAGGGTAGAATAAAATATATACTTGCAATGCAAATGTGGAGACATGGTGGAGTTATGGGCAGCCACACAGAGCAGCACCCTGGGGGTAGTTCAGAGTTCAGTACTTTGCTCAGGGGCACCTCGGCTGTGCCCACGAGGTGAACTAGCACCTCTTCAGCTCCACCTTTCTTCTTTTTTGGTCCATGCTACACTTGAACCAGCCACCCTCCAGTTCCCAAGGCAAATCCCAACAGCCTGAGCTACTAAACTACTACTAAATAACTTAATCAAATCAATTTTCTACAGTTCAATTCAAGGTGGTATGTCTTACACTCAACCATAACACTTTACATTGGTTCATTTAAAGAATTCCACGGGGGTGTAAAGGCTTTGTTAGCTTGGCAATGTTTTCTTCTTTTTCTTCAGAGTTTCTGAGGTATGAAGGTATGAAGTCTGTATGAAATGTGTAATACTTTCAAACAACCTCAAGGTTGATATAAGCCGTATACACCTTTTGTAAACCTGCTGAACCATTCAGTCAGCTCAGTGTTTATTTAAGTGGAACTTTTAAAGCTGTCTTGATTCTGTGTGCACTGTAAGATGAAATGGAACCACTGACCAGACAAGTGTACTGACCTTTGGACAAGTGTACTGACCTTTGGACAAGTGTACTGACCTTTTCAACACCAGCCTGGCTTTAGAAATAAGTCCAAAAATGGCTTATGCTTGTTTGCTGCTTGAAGGCTACAAGACAGACCTCAGCATCGTTTTTATCTCCACAAGCTTTTATGATAGCATCATCACTGTGCTGCTAAGGAAACTGAACACCTCCGAGTCCATCACTCAGCTCAGTTACTGTGAAATAATGTTATTTGATATTTGAGGCACAGAATTTGAGGCAAAATGAAGAGATTTTATGCCTAGGCACTATGCGAGTGGCTTAAATGTGAAAGGTGTTCCGTCAAGAGTAACTTGAACAAACCAGGAAAGATAACTCAGTGCACCACATGGCCGCTGGCTGCTTTTTAAAAGAAACATTCAGTGACATGCATCTCTCCCGCACGCGGAGACTTCAAGTCTTTGCTAATTCATTTGGGTTCAAGGCTGTCAACATTCAAATTAGTTATTTCAAGTCCATGCACACAATGAGCTTTAATAACTCCAAATGCCAGCACTGAAAAAGGTGTTAAGAAGAGGTCAGTTATTTTCTTCATTTATGCAGCGAATGTGTGGAGTCATTCAAATATTTCTTTTGTGTTGTTTTGCTCGTCTTACTTTTATTGTGTGCTTTAACATTCTTAGAAGTGGAATAGAAATGTGAGGAAGCTTAACAAAGCTCATTTTTACTTGAGTGTCTGCAATAACATCATGCCACACCGTTATATAAACTCGTTTGTATTCCTGTTCAGTCACTGTTTGGTTATGGCAAAGAGCCTGTAGATGCACTGCCTGCTTAACTCAATAGAACAGATGCAGGATATGTTTTTCTTCAAGATCTTCAAGGACCTGCACAGCCACATAAGTGTTTTAGTGGTTGATAAACTTTGTTGAAGTTTGGAGGAGCTGTGCTTGAAATAACATGAGGTGACCCAACTCCACGTAACAATTAGAACAATTAGTCTCCAGAAGAGGTTTAATCAGAGGAAACAAGTGCAAACATCTGTGTAGGCATCACATTTTGTTAAATGTTAGTCTATGCTCAACCCACATTATCATCCTCATAACCTGTGAAAACTATGAGCGTGAGCTGTCTTCCTTTTCTTAGAGCTTTTTTATTAATTAAATGATGTGGGAAGACAACCTGTCACAAAACAGTGTGATCATAATGTGATATTAATGATGCCTTCATCTTTATATTTAATTGCTAAAGTTGCTAGCATGTTTAATTAGATATGCAAAAGTATGATATCATCTCCTTTAACTCAGCTTTATTTAAAAGATCCATGTGTAAGATTTAGTGGCATCTAGTGGAGGACGGACACACTAGACACTGGAGCCAGTGTCTAGTTTGTCCGTTCTGGGCTACTGTAGAAACATGGTGATGCAACATGGTGGACTCTGTGGAAGAGGACCAGCGGAAGACATAAGAAGCTCATTCAATACGCCTAAACTCTGTATCATTCTACAGATTGGTAGTAGTAGAGAGAAAGAGAAAAGGGAGGATCTCCTGCAACTCTTGCAGATAGATAAACCTTGCACTCATAATTCATGCAAGATATTATGGAATACACTGAAGTTTTGTGGTGGACTGAAAATAAAAACATCTATAACAGGCAAGCTGATGGAAGCACTCGCATAAAGAAACGTGATTAACTTTTTTCCAAACTTTTAAATCTATATAATTGCTAAGCTGAAGGACAGCTGGCTTATTATAGTTGTCAGCATTTCAACAAACAAATTACAAATTCAACAGACACGACAAATTAGCATTGATTCAGATAAATGTAAGTCCAGTAATAACTTAATAATAAATTTTAGCTCCGTCTTTGTCTTCACCAACTGAGAGGTGTAGTGTACGCTGGGTTTGTCTGAAATGCTTAGCCTCCTGCTGCTGGAAACATGATTGATGAGAGCACTGAGACTGAACCAATATGTAAATATGCTGTAAAAGTAAAAGGTGCAGAGTAAGTGATAATTTACTGTGAAGCTCCTCACTGATATTTCACTTACTTGAGTCAAAAATAATATTAATAAATGCTGCTAGGCTGAAAATGCCTAAATAAAATCCTACAGTTAAGATGACCTGGGACATTTACAGACTACAAATGTATATGCACACAACAAATGAAGATTTGAACATATGAACATTTTGTATGCAGCTGTGGTCCAGTCCATCCAACTAAATAAATTTATTTATTTAATTAATTTAAATCTGCTCCACAGGAAGAACATTTGCAAAAAAAAGTGCCTTGGCATAAAACTTTAAATAAAACAACCTTGTCCAATTTAATTCACGCTGGCTGACCTCTTGTGTTGCAGCATATCATCCTAACGTTCAATGGAACAGAAAATGTTTTAAGTAAATAACAGAGTGAGGAAACAATAATGCCAAGAGTTGCATTTGCAAGTAGGCTACTCCATTTAGCACATTTGCACAAACATCAGTGGAGACACCTGCATTATTTATTTACACCTGAGAGCATTTGGCACAGAGACTCTCATTAAGTACTTGTGCAGTGGGTGGATATGATGTAGTTACAAAATTTTTTCATAGCTTTCCCACGTAATCTTACTGTACAAACCATCGATGCCTCTGAGGGAGTCAATGAAATTTAAAATCGGTGCCAGAAGTGGGCTCTCAGAAGAAGTTTCAGGCAAGTCTTCTGGTTTGATACACAACTTGAACTACATTTCCCTCGTCGCAAATAATGAGGCCTCTTTGACATCCTGGTGCAGTTACAATTCTTGTCATTTGCTTTACTCGCTGCTCAGCATCGTTATTAATCATCTGCAATGAAACATCACTCTGCTAAGTCAACTGATTAAGTGAAACAGCCCACACTTTTCTTTCCAGTAGTGGGAACTCAGATCCATTTATCACAACAGTGTTTGCCTTCTTATGTCAGCTGCTGCAACACTGTTTGAATCCTGCGCTGTTTTTCGGAAAAAAAGAAGAGCTGCATACTTAATAGGAATCTGATGAATTCATTTCCATAAATATTATCTGAACTGATGGAAGCAGGAACATCAACACTTGACTGCTATTCACACACACGAAAACAAAAATATCACAAACTGCCCTCAAACACACACAGGTGTATGCACACGGTTAGACACAAATTCACTTGGGCATGGTTGTGCCCACACATAAAGCAAAGCAAGCAGTGGTTTGATGATTCTGCCTCTGCTAGGGTCCCTCCAGCACTGATATTGTGTTATGAATCATTAGTTTTAAGGGTTTTTGTTTTTCTTTTCTCTCTGGAAGCCAATACAAGGCAGCGTCTGCTGTGTAAAGATGTGAATTCGAGCAAAATAGGAGGGGTTTTGATTGTGCATGTTGGTTTGACATTCACGAGAAACAGTCACTGGAGATTAAAATGATATTTCTCAAGGAATATATGCAAATGTAATACAAATGTTAGCGTGAAATTGTATTCTATCTACTGATAGATAGAGACTATATGTATATATTTTTTTTTCCACATTTAGTCATCCTATGTAATGACAACTTGTTGCCTAATGCAGTGTAACATTTTTGGCTGCATATTCTCAGAAAACAAGAGCTGCATATTTATTAGTCATCTCAGACAGCGTTAATGTAAAGTGTGGGAGCTTAAAGAGTTTCCGCAGAGACATTATCCTCCTGAACAGTCACATAATGTTAGTGGTAAAGTACAGCAATGCCAAATGAAGGCAACTCATCCTATTTCCTAACCTAAGGTGACTGTAAAATGACAGATCATTTGTCTTCTAGAAAGTCTGTCAACATCCTTTTCTTAGATAAGCATTCTCAGGTATTCATCACTGTTAAGATGTCTGTAGGGTAGAAAAATGCCTTTAATTCAAACGCAGCAAAGACAAACAACATCAGGACTGTGTGCATCAGGAGCTAAAGATTAATAAGCTGTGAGGGAAACCTGAAACATGTTTATTAAAGCGATTAGTGAATGTTCATGCCTTTTTTTTAAACATTCAAATTATCTTGACACCGGACCACAATTTTCATTGATGAACGTGCTTTGTTTTGATAATTAATGAAATCACTTCACAGAACAAAGGTTGTCACACAAACTCTCACAAAGAAACTACAATGCAATCCAATGCAATCGCCTGCAATGGAAAACTACCTTTTGTAAAGCTTTCAGTTTTTGTCCTGTCTGGTCATCTGTCTGGATTTTAATTAATTGAGTCTCCAGTGTTAGAGGGAGTCTACTTGTGTGTTGGTATCATACACTCTATTGTTAAAGGTTACAGTAATGTATTGTTGTAACTTCTGCTGCTTCACTGATTTAATTTATTCAAAGTTAATTACCTTTTCATAATGTCACAATTTTATTTTGTCCACCTCCTGTGGACAAGGGTAGTGGTTTGTGAAATGAATACCAACAACCCTACAATAATGTCCTTAATGAGGAAACAAGTTAAGAATTAATTTCCAGCCCTGGATACTAAAAAAAAATCATATTTAAAGCTCCATTAATCGACCGTTTCTGAATTGACAATAATTTAATTGAGTGCAGTCTTGAAACCTATCGCCTCTGAAGACAACGATCATTGTTTTACCTGGAAAACAGATATCTGGGCTGAGACTTCCTTTACAATCTGATTAGCAACTTGAGAAGCGAGTATGACGAGAAAGACACATTTCGGCTAATCTCTATGTACAGATATCGACAGATAACTTTAAAAAAGCTAATGAAAAGTGAAATTTGTCTACCTCCATGCTACCAAAGTCTGCTCAAGATTGGTCAAGACTACTTGGACTACAAACGGAAACCTGAACTCTTCCAATGGCAACAACTTGGTTCCCTGCCTATACCGTAGATTCTGCATTCGTATGCAGATGTCTGTTGATAGAGATTAAATGGGTATGTAAACTCAACATTTGGTTCAATGGCACTGATCACCTGACTATACACTATCTGCCCAGCACCAAATGGCAGACAGAACATGAGGAAAGTTCGAAAATCTGACAGCTAAAGAGCCAGATATTTACTTTAAGAGTCTGTGGAGATCCAACTATAAAAGGAGGATGAATGTTGGACTCACATTCATTAGGTGGACACAAACATGACTGTAAAGTTGTTAAGGATGCTAGCCACAACAGGTTCGTAAGTTGTGCGTCTGTCAGCTTTATTTGGAGTTCTTCTGCTTCCTACAAGACAAAAAACACTGCAGCTTTAAAAACAACACAGAGACGGATGAACAAAGATGTCGGCCAGGCACTGCTTGAATTACTCATGCATCAGTTGCAAACATCGAGAAAATTATGTAATTTCCTCATGTTTGCATGGGGAAAACATGCCTCTAGAGAACTGTACCGGCAGAAAACCAGTAGTCATAAATAGTCCTTCACCAAATACTGAGAGAAAAACATCTGACACCTTTTCATTTATTTAACAATGCCGGAAGCTTTGATGTCAAACATTAAAAGTGGATTCAACACGCACACAGCCTCAGCAACAACAAAAACTGAACATTAAAAGCTTCGCTGGGGTTGAATGAAGGGCTTTTGTTTGAAACCGTACTGTACTGTAAGGTTTTTCTGGTATTTAGCCATACCCAAATAACAAATGATATTTCTCCTTCTCCAACAAGTCACATATAATACACTCAGCTTTCTCAGAGCTGTCAGTGAATGCTAATTATTCTGGGATTTATGGGAGTCCTTACAGGGTTTTGTGCAATCTGCCGAAATACTGCTAATGTTGAAAGAATTCATGTCTCAGGAGTTCTTTTAAAATGTAATTTCAGTAAGATGCTATTATCCCTTTTATTCCTCGCCAAGCACTGATGGCTACCAACAATATCTTAAGTTTTCATACTTGCAAACATTGTTTGTGCATCACATTTTTTAACCAAAGAGCTTTGTAGTTTTTCTACAAGTCTTTTGCTGTGCGTTGTTACTCCTCTGCGTGCACATGCAATATTCTGTCCAAGAACAGCTGGATGTTACTCATTCAAACACAAGTCATATTTTATTTGACACACTGAGCGTAAAGCTTTAAGGCAACAGTGTTATCCTCAGCCTGTTCTGGAGTCAAGTCACTATTGTCTTTTCCTTCCTCTGATGTCTTTGAGGAGCATAAATATACATATAAACTTGTAAGTAAGTGGTTCCTCCGAGGCAAAACTGAAGTACAAGATCGGATGGAAGTTCCTCCATTGTCTCAACATGCCAATCAAACAGCCTCTCCTGTAATGCCAAGAGAAAGGCGCAAAACCTTAGTTGATTCATGACTGGAGGGGTTCTGTGGTACTGGTGTTTGACTTGCTGAGAAACACCAAGCCTTCAGCAGACTCTTACTCTGGATCTGTGCACTTTGAGCCTGATCTGGACCACCGACAGATGAGGAGGAGGTTGAAAGCGCCCTGCAGCAACACCACGAGGAAAGACTGACACAGCTTTGAGCCGAGAGAACAGAGGTATTAGACGTAGGGCCTGGACTGGAGGAATGGGTGGTTATGTGTCTTTGTGATTTGGCAGTCTGCATCCCGGTTCTCAGGCAGCGACCACGGAGCACATTTTGGAAAGCTTTCTTGAACTCCCGGTTGAAGCATGGGTAGATAATGGGGTTAATGCAGCTGTTGAGGTAACCCAGCCAGAAGGTTATCTTAAAGATGGTTTCAGGAGGCTTACAGGATGGGAAGATAGATCCTAAAAAAACACACACAAACAGACAAATCTAAATTTGATTAGAAACAGACTACACCACTAATACTTCAAGTACCAGTTAGAACTATAAAGCAGAAAAATAAAGAAAATAAAGGTTGTTCAATTCCAGTCTGATTTTTATCAGCAAAGCATTATGAAACAGCATAAATAGTGGACAGAGCTTCCCAGTTTGTGAAGTCAAACCAAAGCCAAAGTGTCTGCATTCTTTCTGATGGCCATCAGGGGGCAGCTCTATTGACTGCTACAATAAGGTCATATTGCATCGAGTTTGATGGACAAATGACCATATTTCTCACTTGATTTATTACCTCGGGAAACAGTTTGCTCGTGAGTTTATGGTCTCAGTCGTTACTACAAGTTTTCTTCTGTACAGCATGATGTTCTTTTTGTAAATTATGATGCCATTTTAAGTAAAATAGGTGATAAAGCATTCGTGAAACATATTTTAGCATACTGCTTAACTGTAATACATCAAATAGTGTGAGCAGGCAGGTTGCCAGTTTTTCCTGGAAAAAACAGCTGACAGAAGCTCCAGTCTTATCCAAATATGGTCATTTCTGGCGCTGCAAAACCAAGATGGTAACGTCCGCAATGCCAGACTCAAGGCTTTAAAATGGTTGTAGTGATATGGTGGTAGGTTTGTACTTGGCACAAAAGTTTTTTTTTTTTTATCACAGCAATCCTTCATAGCGGCTTTAAACATGATGCCATTGATGAGCAGACACTTCATTTTATGAGCTGGCAAACATATTGTACTATGCTGAAGTGAAGATGGGCTCCAAGTGCTTTTGAGCACAAAACAGGCTTTCCATCTGAAGTGCACGGAAAAATGCAAAGTAAAAAATTCAGAGGTTTTTCAAACACTCAGTCTGAGATTCTCAGACTATCATTTGCTCAGAGCTTGAATGAGCGCTGCGCTGTGAGCCGTGAAGGTCTGTCTCAATTGAAATGCAGAACTATTCTCTGATGACTGGCTGCCTTGGGAGGCTACAGGGTGACTGAGGATGCCTCCTAGCATTACAGCCCATTAAGCCTCACGCTTGTTATCTATAATAGCTTTCATAGCAGGGAGCAATAGTTTGGTTCATTCCATTTCATCTCATAGCAGAAACCCATTCTGCTCCAGTGTGGTGTTTTATTTGGTCTACTTGGTTGCTTGTAATTGAATTTTTTGATATCCCTTCTGAGAAAAGTCAAACAGCAGTGTCAAAGCACAGGCTGCTGGTGAAGGAAGAAGGTCCTGATGTGTTCATGGAGCAAAACATGCCATCAAGTCACATTATACAAATAGCTCAGGGCTAAACAGCATTTGTATCACAATAGCTGTAGCTATAGTGCAAAGCCACAGGAGGCTTGCTGTTAGATCTAGGCTCATCTTGAGCATAGTGGTATGACTTTATGGATGGAAATGTTGGTCTGTCAGTATATCTGTCTGTCGATCGGATGGTCATACTCACTTTGGTGATCCCATGAGGGTGACATTTTTGGTTATCATATGGATAACCATGAAATTTGGTAGCGATATCCATGGGGCCCAGAGGATGAATCCTAATAATTTGGTGATCTCCTGACCTTTCACCACCACCAGCGCCATTGGAAGGTGTTTTCACTAAGTGAGTAAAACATGTTAACATCTATGGGATGGACTGGCAATAATATTGCCAAATATTATCGTGCTAACATGCTAAACTAAGCATGCGTCTCAATTCGGATACTTCTGTTAGTACACTGTACTTCCTGCCGTACTGCAATAATTTCAGCAGGGTAGTGTCGTCCCAAGCTGAGTACAGCTGTTGGAAATTACAGACACAACATTTTACTGCTTTTCTTCTTGCAACCATGCAGAGCATTTGTGCCAACATTTGACTGCCAAAATATAATATAAAACAATATGTATAACTTACATTTGTATATTATGGTATTCCACACTCAATTTGTTGACCGGTAAATGACCATTCTAGTATTTTCCCCTTGTTTTCCTTTGTGTTTCTGTCTGTCTTGTCTGTGTGTGTGTGTGTGTGTGTGTGTTGCTGGGCGTGACCTCTGATACCCTCTCACCTGCCTGATCACCTTCAACTCTAATCGTCCAATCACCAGTGCAGTATATAACCCCGGTTTAACCTTTCAGACTCTGCTGGATCATTCAGCCTCCCTTGCGGTAACAATACTACAGCCAAATTTAGTACTCTTTTCTCTCTCTCTCTCTCTCTCTTTTTTTTTTTTTTGCTAACCCTCTCTGTGCCTCAGGATTCTTGCCTGCCACTCACCTGCCACGTCCAGCCCTGCCTCATTATCACTCCTGTCTCTAGAAATCAGCCACCACCAGCCCTGCACTGCTGGATTCTCCTCACCACCTGACGCCCATCTTCCCCTGCACTGTTCACCCCTCTGGCTTTATTTAATAAGCCTTTTTAAGCTATACTCTCCAGTCTCCAGTTGTGTTTGTGCTTTGTGGCCACTTACATTCTATATAACAATTGAAGCTATATCTGTATAAGTAATATAAAAAGTGTGTTTTCTGATACAAAGTGCAGAAAGAAAATGCTTAGTAGTAGTAGTAGTAGTAGTAGTAATATATTAGTGTCACTACAAAGTTTATCCAGTAGAGTCCACTGCAATTAATGATACTGTAGCAGTTTGAGAGAAGAAGCAGTTCTCAGCAATGGCAACTCTGTGTCATTTAACACTGGGGAACTTCAGTCCTATCAGCTAAATATACCTGGTGTCAAGAGACATAATTAAAAATTAAAACACATAAACAAGCACAAAAATGACAATTACTAACATAAACTGCTATTTTCTGGATAGACACATTACAAACGCAAAACAAAACCAAAAGTAACATTTGCATTTTGAATATGGCAAACTTAACAAACTCAGTTCAGCACTAGGCAGGACATGATGTATTTGGTGGGCCATCACTATCACTACAATACTCAGCATTGTCTGCAGCACATGTAGCAGATTGCAGTGCATCACAGCTGAGCAGACAGAGGTGGAGTCATATTGTCACTACTAGCTAGTCAGCGCAGTCAGTAACATCACAGACTAAAGGGTAAGTTTTAAGAAAGCAGCCTCCTGAGTACTTTTGCTTTGTGCAGTGTGAAATAGGTGCACAATCCACACAGAAAAGTCTATTTTCATTCCAGCTCAAGCATTCCCCATGTCAATAATCTGTGAATTTTTACCCTCTAAAATCAGTTTAAAAAATTCAATGTCAGTCAGGCTCTACAACAAAGAAACTCCAAAATATTCAATTTACAATCACATAAAATAGTGCAAAGCAGAAAATCGTTTTCATCAAAATCATTTTGCAAAAACATGTGTTACTAATAACATTAACGATAGCTTTGCTCTATTCAACTGTGTCAATAAGCTATAACAGTGTGACAGTGAGCCGGTGTGAAACCAAAGCAGCAAAATGGAATTCAGCCATCTTTAATTTACACCTGTGCTTTTTGTACTGTGGCATGTCAAAAGTCGTTTACTGGATAAATGTTTCAGCACTCATCCATCTCCTTAACTATTGAGAAAGTTCCAGCTATGAAAAAAAGTAGACCTTGAGTTGGTATGGTTTTCTCAAACTAAAATGACTTAGATTTATTTATTGTATCATGTTAATCCCTGTATTAAAAGACCTTTCAATCAAATTAACAAACCAGCTCACAGTTTTCGATAAAGCAAACCTCTTGTTTACATTTGGATTACACATTGGGCCTAGTTATGAATGTACACACTGGCAAATGAAAGAATAACACGTATTATTTGTCCAGATGATGTGTTTCATCCACGCCTCCTCCATCCTGTATAATAGACTGTGCCCTCCTTCAATAAGATTACAGTTTGTGTAACCAAATACACATTTCAGCAATAATCTCACCATCTGTGACCTAGGAGGTAACTGCTGACAGACCACTACCTTTAAATACACACTGGTCCACACTGACATTCACTTATCTCAGTCAAGCCATACGAGTTATTTCAGACGCAATTAAGATTTTAGATTAGGCCTCACAATGCTTAGTTTCTGTTCACTCCCACATCTATGATAACATCACTGTTATCTCCTTCTTTGACAGAGTGTGACAAAATGTAGGTATAATATATATATATATATATATATTGATAGATAAAGTCGAGACTGGCTTACTGGACATTTACCTTTTCCCGAGCTTCTGATATTGTTAACTGGAGCTCGTATCTCCAGGGATGTTTGACTACAACAGCAGCAATAACCAACAGTTCATTTCTGTTCAGTTCGGCTTCTGCTAAAATTTTAATTAACATTTTATATGTTTTTCAGAATAAAGCCCTCTAGACATATCAAAGAAATTATTATTTCTCTCATTATGACCTCAATTAATTTCTGAATAATTTAAATCCCTTTTAGATTCAGAGACTACATTATTTCCTCAAACTGTAAAGCAGATCAATCATTTTAAATTTCTCCTTTTCATCATTTTCGAACAAGTTTTGCACCATTTTTGTGTCTTTTATTAGCTCACTGTAGTTGCATTCACATTATTCAGAAAGATCAATCTGTGGGAAACCCTTTAAAAACTCAGAAGGTTGTTCAACAACACTTAATACTATTGCATAAGAGATTTTTATAGCTCTTTCCAAAGGTGCATCTCTTAAACTACACAAAGATGGTAGACGGTAGCTTTTATAGTGTGATAACTATAAAAGCAAAATCATTTTCAGATGATGGCTAATGGGTTCCGGCATTGCCCCTTGATCAATTTTGTATGACACATCAGTAAACCGAAGATTTGTTGTTGAATGAGGAAATCAGTAACGTATTTGTTATCCATTATAAACTGGAAGTGACAACAGCATCATTAAAACCTTTTTCTGGTTATGCTTCATCATTGGCAGCACTTGGTTAAAGGTGAGAAAAGATCATGGTCTGTTTTAACACAGAAAAAGTTATTTTTCTTTCTGAAATTCTGATCCTTTGTACCTTTGTTGCCTAAACCTAAGAAGAGGCCTGAGTCTGGACTTGACCCCAAGACTTTAGTGTCACAGTCCTGCACTCAGCAATGGTAGTTGTTTCACAATGAAGACACTGTACTACATTTACCTCAAAGAAACTTAAACTTAAAGAAACTTTTTTCAGCAGTCCACAAGTGTCCAAAAAGCATTGGTACTGCAGGTTTAAGAACAGAGTCACAAGTCAGGAAACACATAAAAAATCTTGTGTCCTGCAGACAGAATAATTTTGGATCCAGACTGTCTTTGAGGATCCTGAAAATATATTAAAAACAGCTGTAAGGGATGTTTTCAGATTGCTACGGATTTGTCTTTCAGAGAAACAGACCCTCAGCTTTGTGATGTGAATATACTAATAATACATGAAAAGGCACAAACTGGGGTTCTGTCAAGATAAAAACAGAAGTGGGTGGGAGGTACCTACCAATGGGCAAAACCAGGAAAAAAGGCAGCCAGCACAGAATAAAGCACCCGACAACAATGCCAAGAGTCTTGGCTGCCTTCTTTTCTCTTGAGAACTTCAAAAGCCTCGGCAGAGAAAAAGTGGCATGTTTATGCCTCGTGGTAACCTCGTTCTCATCCTCCTGCTTCACCGTCTGAGCTGCATTCCCTCTGTGAATCCTCAGCATCACCCCCTCTGTCTCAACTCCATCTCCCTTACTTCCCTCACTAAGAGTTTTTGTCTCTCTCCTTGCAACAGTATAAACACGGCAGTACATGGCCAGGATAATGGCCAGAGGTATATAGAAAGATCCCAGTGCTGAGAACAAAGCATAGCCGGGCTCCTCCGTAATTCGGCACTCTGTTTCATCTTCTGGGTCGGGCTCCTTCCATCCAAACAGAGGGCCCACAGATATAGCTGCTGAAAGTCCCCAGAGAGCAGCCACCGCAGTCAGGCCTCGTCTCCCTGTAGCTATGGCAGGGTAGCGCAGAGGATAGCTGACCGCCAGATAGCGGTCGATAGAGATGACACACAGGCTGAGGATGGAGGCAGTGCAGCAAAGGACATCCAGGGCGGCCCAGACACTGCAGAAGGACCGACCAAACACCCATCTGCCGAGAGCCTCTGAGGTGGCGGAGAAGGGCAGGACGGCGGAGCTGAGCAGCAGGTCTGCCGCTGCCAGGTTGGCAATGAAATAGTGTGTCACAGAGCGCCACTGGTGGTGGAATAACACCGACAGGATGACGAGGATGTTGCCAAGGACCCCGAACACCGCAAACACCACCAGCACTATCCCCAAAACCACCACCTTGGTTACGTCCACCTCTGGGTAGGCGGGGGAGCTGCAGTTGGGACAGCGATCTGCTCCAGAGAAAACACTCATGTTCTCAGCAGGAACCATTGTAATCTGTTGGGGGGTATTAAGTTCTTGCAGATTGATGACACTCAGGCGACATCTGTTCCTTAATTACTACAGATTCAGTAACTCTTCCCTTTTCTGCTGCTCCTAATGCAGAAGATAAAAGCTTTTCCTGCTGCATAAACTGCCTTTCAAGTTAATTTGTAGATGCAGTGGCTGTTGCCAACTCGCCACCAATCACGTGGCCTTGGCCAGGGTTCCTTGGCAGAAGGAACTTTACAAAGAGAAACACTGCCACTGTTTGTCACATTGAGTCCAGAATAGCTTAGTAGAAATGACAAATATTCATGTTTGATGCGGCAGTCACCGATGGATTTGGGATGTCTCGTCCAGCCTGAAAGGCTATATCGCAGGAAACCTGTTAAAACAAGAAAAGAGATAAAACATATTTACTAACACATTCATATCCAAGGATTTTATGAAAACCCAAAACAGGCTCGTTACCTCATGCTGTTCCTTTCTTTGGCAGTGTACGAGCAAATCAAAACGTCACACATAAAATAACAGATTAAGGTAAACTGCTAAAAAAAAATATGGTCCTACAGCCCTCAGTCATGATTAAAAGCTAAAAATACAACTTAATAGTCTCTTTTCAGGGGACACAGCCTTTCTATTTGCAAATTATTCACCCTTCATTACAGATGCATTAGAGAAAACAGAGGCTATGCTTCAGTAAGCTAAGTGGCAGTCACAATTTCTTTTCATCCAAAAAACATTGCAGCCTACTCGTCGTTTTGCCTCTGCAAGCAAACAACTGACAACCATTAACCATCCCATTAATAATATCTGATTCTGGTTTAACCTTTATTTAACCAGACAGGTCGATATAACAAAACATCCATTTGTAACGACTGTGAGAAAGTGTAGCGCTCTTCAGCAGTGAGGGGGGAGGATTATAATAGAAAAGAAAAAAAAAAAATGACGCAAAATATAATCAAAAACAACAGGGGTAAAGACAAGGACACCGCAGCAGCAATAATAATCCCTGGGGCAAAAAGAAAATCATCTGTGGCATTATGAGAAAAGCAGTCAGGCATGCAGGGAATACAAAGATAAATGAAAGCAGAGATATTTTTTTTTAAGAGCACACATTCAGATGGAGCCTCTGATGACTTCCTTGAAGGTCTTAGAGCTGAGCTCTAACTCAACCGCCGGATGACAGGCCAGGAATTGAACCTTGAGGAGGGCACTATATTACCGAAGACTTATGGCGAAGACTTCGGCTGCTGATAGTCCCACTCAGTACCACTCTCGCTGTACGTGTTGGAGAACTGGGATGTCAGTGAGCAATAAACGCCGGTGAGGAAAAAAGAAGAACCAAAAAGCAGCTGAGATAAAGCCCTCGGAGAGCAGAGTCACGCTTGTCACATGTTTGTGCAGGATCAAAAGCTTTTGATCACTCCACATCCACCACGAGGCAGAACAGAATTCACCCAAATAAAAACCTGATGCTGGGATCAGTAGCTACAGGGGCAATGGAAATGAAATAGGTGGTGAATTGATATCTCAGATTGTTTCAGCAGAAGAGTTAAGCGCAGTGATATTTGCAATACATTTTTGGTGGTAATGAGATTTTTTGGTGAAGTGCCTGTGCACAGAAGCAAGAGAGCCCACCTGAGTTTGAGGACTTGTGTTACTGTAAAAAAAAAAAAAAATGTCATGCAGAAAATAGATTTACGAGGAGGTACAAGAAGTGGAAACAATTCCAGAAAGGTCAAGCATTATCATCCAGGGAAATGCAAGAACGTAATATTACTCTTCTGGAGCTCTGCAACACTGTGCTTTACATCTCAAAGCAGAGCAATCTATAGCTGAAGGCAAAAAAAGTTAGAAAACACGAGCAGCAATTCTGGAACAGGTGATAGATTTATGTTCTGAAGCTGTTTGTCTAAAACATTTTGTTTACATGTGCTGTGTTGGTGCTCACCCTGAGGCTGAAAACACAGCTTCCTCTCTGAACATGTCTCTCTTCATGTCTTCCCCCCGTTTAATTCATGCATGTGTTAGTATGGAAGTGGCATGGTGATTGCAGCACAGTGACAAAATGATGAAGAGGTGTGAAATGTGTTCAATGACCTTTTTGGTCTGCTCTGTTATTGACTGCTGTCCCACCCTTTCTGTGAGCTTTTGCTATATTTTATTCATAATTTACTTCCTCCAGGAAAGGAAGATTGTCAAACAAAATGGAAATGCCGTTGAACTGCCTGTGTTTTGACAAAAGGGCGTGAGAATGCTGTGGGAAACCAAAACAAATGCAAGAACAGGCAATACACGTTCTTACATACAGCTGTGCATCTCTACAGATATGAAACTTAAGTGACTGACTGACAACTGACAAAGGTAGAGGGAGAATAAAAAGAATGTCACAAATCCTACTGATGCAAAAGACAGCAACAAAATGTCCAAGTGTCTAACATATTGACCTTTTTGGAGCGTTCATTTCTGATCATTTGAGTCATTTATCAAGCAAAAATATCCAATATTTGCTCGTTCCAGCTTCTCAAATTTGACAATTTGCTGCTTTTCTCTAGCTTATAGCATCATAAATCGAATACCTTGAAGTTTTGGACTGCTGGTCACAAGAAAACAAGCAAGTTAAAAACATTATCCTCTGAGAATTTGGCTTGCTCAGTTCATTTGGAAAATATTCCTTTAAGGCATTTTTCCTTCAGCTGACCAGCAGCTCATCCCAACAGTGAGACCGCATACATCCTTCATTCTCTGCAGGATGATATTTGATTAAAAGCTAACAGCGAACATCATTACACTCCCATTTACATCTAAAATTCAAAGGTGCATTGCTCATCTTATTGCATTAGTGGATCTCATGGAAAGATGGTGCTTTGCCCTTGAAGAAACTTTTCCCCCCTTCTCCGTCTGAGTGGCCTTTACAGAACTGAAACAAGTCAGCCAATTAAATCTATGATTGGACTCATAATTAGGATTTTGTTTTAGGACAGAAAATATTTAGCGAGCATATTAAATGGCTTAATGTAGCCTGACCATGGGCACATTCAATCATTACAGCGCTTTATAGGCATAGGACAGCAGTATTACCACAAGGGTAATGTGCACAGCATTAACATAAGTCTTCTTGCCAACATTTCATCTACGGAGCAGATCAGGAGGTCCTGTTCTATCACTCTGTATCATATAGGCTGTTATCATAACCTCATTATCATAGTCTATGTTTATCATAACCTGCTCACCTACTGTCTCTGGTGCACAAGGGCTTAGGCTGCAATTATTTTCATTCTTTTATCTATCAAGTACTTGTGTAATGTGTCGATTTATTGTTTGATGACATATGAATGCCAGGAAATAGTGAAAAAATGGTCTGAAGTGCTGAAGTCATAATTCAAACTTAAGTATTTAAAATATTTCTCCACCACTCAGACAAATTGCTGGATCATGAAATGAAAGTTTCCTTCAGGTTGCAAACATATGGAATCCAACATCTTTCTCAAGCACACACATGGATCTCCTCAACATAGTAATCCATTCAGCTGCCAGTGTGGGCCACTGTAGACTTCATATATCATTTGTTTCTACAAACACTGTAATGTAACAGTTTCTGTCAGCTCTCTGGAGCAGTGCACTATCATGATGAATTACTGTACATTTGAAGTCCATTTCTAAAAAGGCTGCACTCTCTGGGGGGGGGCAGTCATTGACTTGAAGTTCATAATTCAGAACCTTCATAACATAAATCATATTTTTTATCAACCTTGAACAATAGCTTCACGGTGACCTACAGAAACGACAGTTTGCTGTTTTATCATAAGCTTTCTTACCTTCTTTAAGGGCAGAGAGTGTTGTATGCCCTACAGATTGTAAAGCCTCTTGAGGCAAATGTGTGATATTGGGCTTTATAAATAAAACTGACTTGACTTGACTTTCATGCATTTGAAGAGGCTGTGCTGTTAGTGTTTATTGCCAAATGGTAAATAAAACCCAGAGAATGATTTAATTTCCCTGAGCTTCAAACCACAAGCTTCTGCAGCCTCTTAAAACTACAACCATTCATCATTTCCTTTATATTCATAAAATATTCATATTTCCCATTCCAAATCTGTATTTATAGATTAAGGTGGCCTACCTGTTGAGGGAGGATGTTCTGAATATAAATCTAAATGAGCCTGCTCATTATAAATATGAGCTCTTTTAGCATGTTTTGAAATATGAAAGGAATAAACAAACACTCAACATTAGGTGGCATGAATCTGCATTATCAACTAACTGATGGTAAAAGCTAAGCAATTCTCACAATGTGCTCATCAGTAGCCTATTAACAAAAAACCCAAACAATCAAAACATTCTCCACCTGATTAAAAATAACCACAAATAATCACAATGAGCCATTATGGAAATTAGAAGCCACTCAGCCTGTGAGTGAAGTGAGCAAAGAAAAAAGAAAAGAAGAGTCTTACCTTCTTCAGACAAACATCTCACTGCACTGCAGTTTTGAAAAAAGGGAAACAATTCAGCTAATTTTCTCTGAGAGCGGCCGTGCGTCATTGTGTCCACCACAGTCGACAGCACTGGGAGCTTGGCTCCCTCCTGCCATCCTCCTGCCTTGTCCGGTGAGAAAGAAAGTAGTCACAGAGGACCACCCGACCTGATCCTCCCGGGCCCCGCCCCCTGCCCGAGCTGCTCTTGTGTCTTAATTAACGTGCGTTCACGAGCCAACTGACAAAATCACACACTTACTGTCCATGAATAATTATCAATAACAAAACATATTTTTAGATGTTTATTACAAGTAACATGGAAGGAAAGCATTTCTTGTAGGCCTACCAAATGATAGTCTGCTACTAATATTGTCTGTGCAGCCAAACGTTAATGTTATTCCTCTTTGCCGTAAAGCTCCATTGTTAGAAAATGATTAGAAACACACCAATGAAACATGACATTGCACTGGGTGACATGTTCCTTTATTACCCTGAATACACAATATTCAGTATACACTGTCTGGCTTCTGGAAATACAGAGCACCAAATGTGTATTAATCCTCCACGTATAATAGTCCCAAACAAACTTTATTTTCTGCTTGTAATTTGCTGCAGGAAAAGGACATTTTCTGTTTATAATTTTACCTTTTTCATTTTTTATTTAACTCAGTGTCTGACTGTAACACAGGAGGCTGCAGTTCACATCCCTTCTTCTACTGGCAGTCAATGTTGGATTCTTTTGACCACGATGACAACCTTTCTCTATCATTAACAAAGTAGTTTTAGTTTCTTAAAGGTAACTGAACTTTAACCACAGAGGAGACAGAGCAGAAAACATTTGTGTGGGTAGTTTTAGAAGGCAATGTTGAACAATTCTGTTGTTTTTGTGTGAAAGACTTATTGCACAAGTTGAATTAAAAACTGATGGCTAGATTTCCACAAATCATTATTCACTGTATATATTCATAGTCTCCTGGGGTGAATTATAATGTTTTTGGTGACTGACTTCTATTTGCATCGCTGTTGGTCCAAGATTCAAGCGGTGTGCCAGCAATATCCAAAGCTAATTGGCAGATTGTCAAGATTTTTTAGACAGATTCATGCTCCCCAGAGGTTGAACCTGTTTTTCCTATTCAGACACTATGATCTTTCCTCTAGGACCAACATATGGCCAAATATTTGCACGCAGGATATTTAACAATGCTCTGAGATGATTGCAATGAAATTTGCAGACTGAATTCATGCTCCCAAAGGGAGGGACCGATGTCTGCTGATATCGCCTAGCTTACGGTTGGCATTCCAATCCATCCCAAAGGTGTTTCACGGTCAGAGGTCAGTGCTCTGTACAGGCCAGTCAAGTTCTATCAAACTATTTCTTTGTGGACCTGGCTTTGTGTATTGGGACACTGTCATGTTGAAACAGGAGAGGGCCAAAACACAAACAGTTGCACCAAAGTTGGAGACACACTGTTGGGAGGACTTCTAGTCAGTCAGGAGATGAGCGATATGTGCGGGGCCATGGGCCGAAGGGGATGGCTCAGTCCTGGTGGTCCCTTGCTTTACTTTGTGGATGGATTCCAGATTGGATTGGGAGGGGTCCAGCAATACCTCAAAGATGACGAATAGGCTATCTCTTGTCTCAGGTTATTGTTTTATTGTTTAGAGATATTTATGGCCACTGCGGTGGCTATATGACCTGACCACAGGTGTCTCAGATGCCGCTGAGGGCCCTGGCAGCAGTGTTCACTCTGAGATTTTCTATCCACATGTCTCGAATGCCAGGGTGATGCATCTTCAAACCTCAGAGTTGTCTCATAAGTCTGCTGCCGCCGGGTGTATTGATCTAGTATATGGATCTTTCTAGTCTATGAGTTTATATTGCAACTCTCAGTGTCTTTAAATTGTCCTTAGACGTCCTTGTCTTGACCTTGTCTTGTAATGTTTTCTTGTTTAGAACTTGAGGAATTTATATTGATCACAAAAAGTGAAAAAAAATGTATATATATATTTAAGTCTGAAAATTGTTACATTTTCTTTGATTTGTTCTTTCACCTCTGATTAAATTAACAACAGGAGGGTTTGCCAGGTGCAGCTCACAATTTTGTCATCAATATTTGGATCGTTATGCTGAGTGTTGGCTTCAGTCAGCACATTGATATTTATTCATGTCTTTGAGAACAGAGCAGAAACTGTCTATTTAGATTCATGTCATGGATACTGCACGGGAACAACCTCCCAGAGTGTGGTGAGAAACATAACAGCTATGCATATTTGGTGATGCACCTGGTATTTTAAGATACTTTGCCTGAGCACAGAGCTGGCTAATGCTTGTGCGACTTCCACCTGACTGCATGGTGTAAGAGCGTACACTTTGTTTTGCCCAGGCAGGGCTCTGCAGAGGCTTAGAAATGATATTCCATTATTTCACTGTTTGAAATGGAGGGATGTGTTGATGTCAGTTTTTTTTTTCATGTTAATTTTTTTAGCCCTGCTGGCAGTGTGGCTCCATGGAGGTCAGGCCACCACAGAATGAAATATCTAAATGACTGTTGGATGGATTCAATTTTGTACAGACATTCAAGGTCCCCAAAAACTTTGATGATTCCCAGACTTTTTCATCTAGCACCACAAGCAGTTTGAAATTTTCAATTTTCTAGTTAAATATCTCATCATCTACTGAAAGGATTGGTACTTTTTTTTTTTTTTTTTTTTTGCAGACACTCAGATGTTTTCAGGTTCTCAGATGATGTATCCTTATGACTTTGGTAATGTTGGGGATTTTCTTCTAGTGCTACCATAAGGTTGACTTTTGTACAAAGTTTATGTTCCCCTGACTTTGGTGATGAAAATACCCCAGATCTACATTCCCATCAGCTCCAGCTGTGGTCTGGATTCAGTACTAACTAGCAAATGCTTACATGCTTAGCTATAGTTAAAATGGTAAACATTACTTCATGTTAGCAGTGTCACTGTGACCAAGTTTGCACAATGACATTAGCATTTAGCTTAAAGCACTGCTTTGCCTATACCGACTTGCCTGAGCCAGAGTCTATAAAAAGAGGAGGGAAGCTCATCTGGGCCTTTCTTCCTGCATTGAGACACATCTGAGAGACTGACTAAAGCTAGTCTTTGTTTGATGTTTGATTTGACTCTTCATATTTATGTAAGGGACTAAGGCATGGAGCGATTTTTCTAAGGTACAATAGCCAAGAAACAAGCAATCTAGTCATCTAGTCCCATGTTGTTGGAAGGTTTGGTGTATGTAAGTGCTACTGAAGTGGAGATATATTGCTCGGACTTTGACAAAAAAAAAAACCTCATTTTGAGAAACCTGTCTTTAAAGAGACATATTGTAAAAGTCCAAACATTTTTCAGGTGAATATGATAAAAAGTGATAACTAATAGATATCACCAATAACCCTCATCAGTTGGATGCATCCAACCTAGCTTACCTTGTTGGTGAAGTCTACATATGCAAATTCTCAAAGTGAAGTAAAATAAACACCTGAATTTGTATTTTGGGTGTTTTCTTTACATAACATAGTTCAAAAATTAAAATTGACCTGTATGTTGACCTGCAAGTGCAGCCCTGCATATATATTGTAATTTAATGATAAAAAATGCAGCTGATCTCATATAAAACCCTGATAAAGGCATGTCAGCTGAAAGTGTTTGGGGAATAAATCCTACTGGAGAAGAGTTTTGTGACTTGTTGAATTTTGATGGCAGTGATATGCACATGGCTGACTATGAAATCTCAAAATGAATCAGAAAACCAATAGACACACATGCTGTATTAAAGCGAACAAAAACAAAAATAGAAGGAAATTTTGGCTGGTGACAAAACAAACGCCAGTAAACATAAAAACAATGTGGTCTCAAGACACACTCCTTTAAGGTATGTGTCAAGTTTTCATGTGGAGGATCTAAGAAGTGTAAACACTGAGAAGCCTTAAGATGTTTTTTTGGGAAGAAATGTTTGTTTTAAATCTTATTTCTGAACCTATACACACACATTTGCATCAGTCAAGTTCAGATAAGATGTAGACTATGAGGAGTTGTGTTCAAAAGCCCTGTGTTCCTGCCCTGAAATGACAGCTTGACATTTTTGTTCAAAGTTTAGAAAATGGCTCCAGCTCTCACAGTGCGCTTTAGACTTCACTAACAGAGTTTTTTCTTCTTGCTATTTCCTGCTGTCCCGATTTGTGGAATTATCAAAGTCAAAGCAGCTTGCAAACCTGTGATTCGCTTACCTGACTTTGATATTTTAGCTTGCCTTTAATGCCTGTTGTTTGATTTTGGATTTTTGATGGAGTATTAAAGGGGGGCACTGAGTAGTAATCTTGCATGTGCTTTATTGTGTGGTTTGAGTCACCTTAGCTAACTGTGAGAGGGTGAATTGTGTATTGTAGTTTCATTTGATAGTTGTGGTTGGTCATATGTAGTGGTTTAGTCATAATTTGCCCGCTTTTGTGACAATTTCCTCCTTTTATGCATAACTCTACAATAGCCTGACTGATTATGCTTGGTGTATTAACTATATAATTACTCCCCCGAGTGAAAAGGAGACCAGTATTTTATTTATTATTGTAAATAAAATGTATCTTTAGGTACACCACTCTCTGGTTCCAGTTTATTCTAGGTTTTGTGCATTGGGTAACACTTGGTCACATTAGGAATAAAATATTATATAACTTAGGTTATGAAGGAGATGTAGATAGCTATAGATAGGAGTAAAACTGGAAGGTCTGGTGTATGTAAGTGCTACTGAAGTGGTTTAAACTATGAGAAATATGCATTGTAAAAGTTTATACATTTTGCAGGACACTACAGGTAAATAGGGTAATAGGGTACATTTTCTTTCCACAAAATAGCTCAAAATCTCAAAATTGACCAGTGCTTAAAAAAAGTTTTCATCTGCAGTGTCTCTGCAATAGAAGTCTACAGATGCAAGTAGACAAAGTGAAGTAGAATATACACTGGAATACATATTTTTGGCATTTTCTTTCCCCTAGTCTAGACATGTTATATAAGCAAAATTGCCCCAAATCTCATCGCATGAAAAATATTTTTTTGCTTGTAGTGTCTCTATGAAAGATATGGTTGAAAGTGTGTCAATATATGATCACACAGGCTGACCACACAACCTAATAAACTGGCAAGTGCAGCCCTGCATATATATTATAATTTAATGAAAAATGCATCTGATCTCATATAGCACCCTGATAAAGGCAGGTTAGCTGAAAGTGTTTGAGGAATAAATCCTATTGGAGAAGAGTTGTGCGACTTTTGATGGCAGTGATCTGCACATGGCTGACTGTGCAAGAAGAGTAAACACAGAGAAGGAAGAAACATTTGTTTTAAATCATATTTCTGAACCAAAAGCTTATTTGCATCAGTCGAGTTGAGACAATGAGGAGTTGTATTGAAAAGCTCTGTGTTCCTGCCCTGAAATGACAGCTTGACATTTTTGTTTAAAGTTTAGAAAATGACTCCAGCTCTCGAACTGCACTTTTGACTTCACTAACAGAGGTGTTTCTTCTTCTTGCCATTTCCTCCCCTCTCTTTCCTTGATCTGTGTGATTTTCAAAGCAAAACCAGATCGCTGACCTGTGATTTGCTGCTTGCAAAAGGACTCTCACGCTAGTGCTTCTGCAACAACAGACAGATATGACTTTGTTGCCCTGTATTTGATCTAAAAAAGATCAGACTTTCTGGTTATCCAGTGGGCAGAAATGTTTCTGTTTGTGCTATTCAGCTCCTGTCGTAGTTTAACCTGTTATCTTTCTCAAAATAAAAAAGTAAAAAAGAAAAACAAAATAAACTCTTTCTTTCACTTTAAAGGTCAGGTACCTCGCCTTGGGCAGACGGGCATCTCGGTAAGCTGTTAGTGCACTATAGCGCTCAGGGCATCCTCTCATAACTGATGTTCTCTTACATTCGCAGGCTTCACACATTAAACTGATTTACATTTTGGGAAAATCCTACTCTCTCCTTTTACTGCCAGGGGAATGTTAACATGCACGGCTCCAGCCTCCGCTTGGCAGAGTGAAATACATTTCGTTGTTATCAGCTTCAGTTGGTTAAATGCTAAATTATTCATAGGGAGGTAAAGGCTTGCCCTTATGAGATTAGTGCGCCTAATTGTTCATCCAGTTTGCTGCTTGAATGCAGGAGTGAGGCTGGCTGAACACCAGCATCCTGGATGATTTCTTTAATGAGAAAAAGAGACATGACATTCAGAAACTATTTACAGAGCTCCTTAAACTTTTAATGTACTTAGCTAAGTGCTAATGGCTACCTCCAACTTCACTGGTTGGGGAAATTGAAGAGAAATTGGGCATCAAGTTGAGAAATGTTTACTCCTTTGTTTGTATGTTCACCTCTGTAACATTTTATTGACATTTAGGAAAATAACTATTATCCAATTTTGCATCAAACTCACAGCCCATATTACTATTACCCATGTTACTCTTTAATTCTAATTCCTTGGTGCACCTTTCAGAAACTTTGTCTCAATCATTCAGTCAAAATCCTATTTCTTTCTTCTGCGTCTCATTGTTTTGTGTATTGGACTGTTTTCAACCTCCTCCACAATATGCAGATTTGTTCTTTCTCATTGCAGTTTTACATTAGCAAGAGATACCTATTATTGCTATCTAATATGGTATTTTTTCAGCCTTTCTTCCATCATGTCCTGGGGCAGGTCACTATCCACAACAATATACCATTTCTATATTTCACAGCTGTGTTCATTTGGGCTATAAAATAAAATCACATAATACTTTTGGTATGATGTTTGCATAAACATGAAACTGTTATGCTGGCTGCAACTGATGACAAACACATATGGAGGGCTTGGTTAACTGCTCGGAGGCTTCTTTTTGTTTTGTTTGTCCTATGAGTCAGTCTTGAAGAGCTCAGTTCACAAGGTTGAAGAAAGAGGGAACGACGACTGTCTGTCTGGTGGATGGATATTTGTTTGTCACACTCAACTCGAGGATGATGCAAATAGTTTGCTGAATTATTTAATATGGTAATTTTATTCTGCCTTATTGCCAAATGTCGGCAAGAAGATGTGTGCACGCCTACCAGGCGTACCAGCATCCAAGTGGGTTTTTTTTCAAACTGCAATATTCATTTTTTACTATCAACACTGACTCAAATGACTATAGTAATGTGGGTCTTCTAGCCTCTTTTAGCATTTAGCAGCTAGCATGTGAAGACAGTGAAACATTTAGCAGCTTAATGAGACAGATATTTTTCTCAGGAGTTAATCTCCAGAGGAGTAGATATGGACTTTCATTCATTAGATGGACACAAACACGGCCCCAAATAAATGCTGATATTGCACTGTGTCTGCTGGATGTGTAATTAGGTGAATGTTTACATGCTTCCATGCTCAATAAAATAACTTAACAAGGTGATAATGTCAGGGCTGTTTGTCTGTCAGCTTGTTTTAAAGTTCTTTCAGCCCCCAAGAGGCCAACACTCCATAAATGCAGCTTTAATATCGCAGTAGGAAAAAAAAAAAAAAGCTCCATATGATGATCTGCAGTTTTGAAAATGCTCTCACCTAAACATCCTACACCTGTGAGTCTAGCAGGCATGCATTATTATTTTCCCAGCATGCCCAGCAACCCACTTAATACCCTAACTAGCTGCCACTCATGCAGTAAAAGCTTGAGCTCTGATAGTTGAGCGAGGTGCAGCCCTCTTGTGTAATTTTTAATAGAAGGCTGATGGTGCACTTACATCCATCAAACATATGACACACTGTACACACAGCAAGGTAGAAGTTTCTAAGCAATGATGTCAATCCTAATTTGATTTACTGCACTGGGCAAGGCTCTACAGAGATGCTGGTGGATGCCTGTGATACCAGGGGAGTTGTTTGGGGTAAAAGATATAGTGGGTCCAATTAATCATGGAATGCACTTAGAGATGGGCAAATGGAATTTAAAATGAGCACTTTGGTTTCATTAACTTATAAAGCCTCTGGGGTTGACAGACAACCAGGATATATACATCAACAGAAAGAACAAGAAGAAGGAAGAAACACGACTGGAAATGAAATTGAAAAACAGCCCATGGCATGCAATTAATGGCAGTGACTTGGCTAAGCCAACTTGAAGAATGTCTTATTAATTGCTGCCAATACTACATGCTACATTTATCTGAATAAGCAAACAGGTAACTGATTCAGTCTGTACATGTCTACGATAAATCATTGGGCCATTTGACTTTTTTTTAATTTCTTTATTCATTATTCCATGAATATACTCATGATTCACACCTAGATGCACAACAGGTTACTTGATGCGTTTAGAGCTGCTGCATACTGAAAATCAAATTTAATCCACCAAGGGCAAAGAAATGAAAATGTTAAACAATAATACACAAAAATGCATGTGTATCTTCCAAACATATACGGTTCTCACACATGCAGGGACACAAAAATAAACTGTGCATATGCAAACTGTACACACCACACTCTGTGTACCTAAATCTACAGGAGAAACAAATACATTCAGATACCGGTTAAGCTAATTAGACCCAGCTAAAACTAATCACTCGTACAAAATCCCTGCAAGAAATCCTGCCTCATGAAGATTAGAAAGACGTTGATTCTACTCTATTGTTATTGGTGCCTTGGAATTTTATTGTGTCAGGGTTTTCTAATATTTGGTCTACATGTAAATGGGATGTAAAAGGAGTGCTGATGTAAATGCATCTCTACATAAACCCCTGAAAAACTGAAAAAAAAAATCACAAAAAATGTAAAATGTAAGATAATATATTCCCCATATTATTTCTATTTTTGGTAAACACCTTCACAGTTTTAAAAAAGAATGAGCAGAACAAAACGATACAACACGCCCGAAGGAACATTATAGGCCTGTCGAGGTGAACAGGATGTCCTGCCAGCTCTGCCACAGCAGGCGAGGCACCGTGTTCATCTCAGGAGTTTTTCTTTATGACTGCTGGAGCAACAGCAGGAGTGAACATCTTGTGAATATAAAGAATAAAATGGTGCGGGCCCTATAATATTTTCCATAGTAGCAGACATACCTTGGCAACATGTTCACTTTCAGTACTTTTTGATGACCGGCGACTGAAACAGGTTTTTGCGTTATTAAAGTGCCACCAGGCGTTTGATAGATGGTTGGCTGCATATGCACTGTGTACCACAAGAGTTTCTGTTCATTAGATTGTATCTGTTTTATTAAATGTATCCAACTGGCTATTAAACAATGAAGAAAGTTTGGGACTTTTTAAGTTTTTTAAAAATTTTTTAAATACAGATAATCTAGCTGAGCAGAGATGTTTGTAAAACTCAAAGTTTCTAATCACAAGTTCTGAGACAAGTTTTCCTGGAGTCACTTTTAACTAGCATTTTACTTTGCTCCTTGAGTTTAATCCTGTTCATAAATTTCTCTGTTGTGGAGGGGTCCGGTGTTGTGCTTTTTGATTTAATATAGAAAGGAAGATATGTCATTTGAAGTGTAGGTGGTATTTCATTCTGTTTGGCTTGGATGATAGTTGGGATATAAAGTTTTTTTCCACAGGTCTTTTCTCTTAAATTGCCCATTTCTGTCTGGATTTCTCACAATGATCAAAGTAGTGCAGTTGTGACTTTTCTGTGTTATTTATGATAGTATAGATTTCATATTTGAGCACAGTAAGTTCTCTGCAAATGTTCCTGGTCTCCTGCCATAAGCAGAGAGACAGTCAACTCCAGGCTCAACATGGTCGACTTGCAGTGTCTGTAGATGGAAAAGGCTCATTCTAAGGTAACAAAAACATAGATTCTTATAAAAACATAATTATGCATGCTCCATTTTGGCCACATTCTGTAATAGAGCCATCTAAACTTTACACTGGACCTTTGAAAGTATTGAATTCAGGATCAGTGTTGTGCTACAATGTGAAATGTGTCTGTTTCCTGTGAGACCTTATTATTTATGTTTTTCTAGCAGCATGGCTCTATGGTTGGCACTGTTTGTCTATGAGGTGGTCGGTCCACCACTTTAACCCAGACTGAAATATCTCAACAACTGTTGGATGGATTGACATGAAATTCTGTACCAACATTTATGGCCCCCGAAGGATGAAGCCTAAGCCTGAGCCCCCATTTGGTTATCCATCTAAGGCACCACCAGTATGTCAGTGTTTTTATTTATCCAATGAAATATCTCAACATCTACCAAATGGATTGATACAAACATTCATTGCTCCCAGAGGTTGGATCCTGGTGACTTTTCCTTTAGTGCCACCGTCACATTTTGGATGGATTGTCACAAAATTCCCCCTCTCAACATGAACTTGGTGACTCCCATCACTCCTTAAATCTCATCAAGTCATCAATTTTCATTTGCGCAATACTTTGATTTATATTGATGTACCTACAAATCCCACCAGTGTCAACTACTTTGTCTTTCATAGAAATTAGCAAATATTTGCATGCTAATGGGAAATTAGCGAACTGCTAGTATTTACCTCATTAGATGTTTGCATCAGTCTCTTTATCACCTAAATATCATTATGCATCAACACGCACAACAAAACTTGAGCTGTACCTGAAGCTCTTAGGTCTGTGAGTTGTGCAGCTTCATGATTTGTCTTCGAAAGATCATTTATAATTGTATCAGTATTTCCTAAACTGTGTGAACTCCCTTCCTATCTGATTCTGACTCCCACTGATAGAAGAAATGTGCCTGGAGGAGGGTGGTTAATGCTGTTGATGGTGTGCAAAGGCTGTGTTTAGATTAGTTTAGCACCGAAGCAATCATTAGTAATAATTTCTCCTCAGTTGATATCGAACTTATGCATTCCTCCTAATCAGACTGATAAATGTTCTTAGTGCCTTCTAATCTAAATGTCTGTATCTAACGAAGCTATCTGACTCTCAGTTGGTACAAATGTTAGACACACTATTGAGAAAATCAGTTTCAGGTGGAGATTGTTGCTTTGTGGAAGTGTTGCTGACAGTGGGACCTTAAAACACATACAGAACACTAAATAATATGGTTAAAGTCACCAATTAATGAATTAGCTCTATGCTGGTGCACAGTGCATTCACATCATCAGGATAGAAATGAACTAGTATCAAAGTTTAAACAGTTTATTAAAGGCTGCAGTGTATCTATTTTCCGTGACAGAGCTTAAGAGTGTGTGTGGGTTTGAAGGATGAGCCATCCTTTAATTGCACAAACTGAATTGTCACCATAAAAATCTGATGGATAGACTGAATACATGTATTTATGTATTTAGAGAATCACTCTTAGCAACAGAAATAGCATCAACCATCAGCATCCATATCAATTTAATGTTAATTATGTGACAGACAATCTTCTCAACTCCAACTGAGACCTTTTTCTGAAATTACAGTGCTGTTTATCCACTCAAACATCTGGAGAGCCAGTCAGCAAAAAGACTAAAATGTAATTACAGAGAGAAGTACGAGGGATGAAGCAGTAAACATATAGGTATGAATCCACAAATAAAGAGACTACAATGGAAATTTTACCGAAAGAAAAACAGCTTTGACAAACTGAAGGATGATGTGTTTCTTTGAGGACTGCATGACTGGAATTTTGAGTGGATTGTGAAGATGCCTAACCTTCAGTTACCACTTGCGTGTATTCATGGATTACATAAATCTTTAAGACAAAAACTCAGGAAGAAAATAAGAAAAGCAATTGTACTTCATTTAGCTATTTTGTTATTCACTGAATGACAAAAGTGTGTAAACTGAAGTAGCCTACTGAAGTACAGTTTTGAGAAACTTTCTTACGTGTTAAGATTGTACTCTAATTTTTGTTCTACACACATATAATAAATATATACTACTTCATTGTCGCATTTATTTCACAGCTATTGTTACTGTATACTTTGCAGGTTAACCGTTTTACATACTAAATCTTTGATCATCTTATATTATATGAAAGATTATCTTATATAATATAAAGATTACACTACCCAAAACAGTGCGAACTCATTTAAATTAGTACACATATCGTACACATAAGGTAATGGTATATATATATATATATATATATATATATAATTTAATTGTTCCTCCATCACATCAGTGAATATTGCTTTAATGAGCCAGGATGTGGACGGACAACTTGGACACGAAGCCTGTGAACTTCAACAGGATAACAAACAGGACATAATCTGCGCGCATGCGCACTGCTCGATAATGAGGAAGTTGACGTAGATTAGACAGATCAATGACAACAAAGTAGATGTGGCACAGTGGAGGAGCAGCCTGCAAACGTTCACGCTGTTATTATTCCTCAAGTAAAGGTAAGGGAGGGACGAGGTGCTTTAAATAAAGGACTTTGATATAGACGCATTCCTGCACGTCATGTTACATTAGCTAGCGGATAACGTAAATTGAGAGAAGCTAATGCTGCAGCTAATTATGTAACTCATGAGTGTATATTAACTCAGCCATAAACAACTCAACTTAGTCGACCACTCGGCAGTGAACATCTTCATTTTTACTTGTTTGCAAACCCGTCAGGTAATATGATGTTATTACTGCTTCTAATTCAGTGCTGTCTGTAATTAGCCACAACAGTGATTTTTTTTCTGTAACATAAAATGGAGGACTTAGACTTGTGAGGGATGCAGAGCTGCTTTCGTTTCTTTTTAATGTGTTATGGGGTAGAACTATATGGGACGACACAGTAAGACTTGTACAGTAGCAGTAGTAGGAGGAAGTGAAAAAATATTGTTTTAAATACCACATAGGAAAATCTGTGATTGTTTTTCTGGTTTCTTTGTTTAAATATAATTTAACATGAAATAGTAGGGTCAACACAGGTGTTAGCAATGATACTAATTAAGGTTCAGTTCCATTTATTGCAGCAGAGACTTTCCAGTGAGCCAACATGCACCACAGCAGCACCCTGACTCTGTTTGACCTGAATGGAACGCGACCTTAATTACTATCATAGCCAGCACCTGTGTTGACCCTACTATCTCATGTCAAAATGGTAGCTGTGAAAAAGGTCTGTCGTAATTTATTTTGATACATTACCCCCTTTCGTAATCGACTACAGTAGTTCTGGTCTACAAATCCTAAATCCCTGTTTTGTACATTATTATTAATGATTCATTATCTTCTTCGAAATCTGTTAAAATTAAAGGCAAATATCGGCATTTTCACACACACCATATAATTCATGTGTAACTTTAAAACTCAGGTTGTCAAAACCCTCAAACTTCCACAAACTGTTCTGAGGACAGGACCTCAGCATCCTGCGCGGTAGCTGCAGCGCTGAAGGGAACCATAGTGAAGTACAGCCAAATATATAATGCATGTACATTCATGTACAAAACATGCACATTGTAAATTTTACAAAATACAGACAGGTGGCGATCTAAAATCCAGAATAAATGAGTTGAGAAAAACATAGACTGCAGATGCTGCCATACACATGGTTTGAAAGTATAAAGATAATGTTGCCACATCTCACACCGTGCTGGTTTTTCCTGTAGTTTATCATCCATCTGCTAACAGCAGCTTTATCTGTTGTACAGTGTTATGTTAGGAACTCTCCCTCTGAATCCGAATCCAGATAAATACACGTTTGTAATTCTGTTTTTCTCAGATAATAAAGACACATCCAGAAAAGGTTTCAAACACTTTTCCTTCATTTGTGCTAAATTCACAGTATTCTCCTGCTGCAGAAAGCGCTGTATCTTCATAACAGCTATAACCTGAAGCTTTTCTCGTCACGGAGGCTCAGTGGCGAGTTTATGTGACAGCTGCTAGCAAAATAACAGAATGTTTCTGAAAGCTCCTCCGTACTCTGCTCGAGCAGGAACAACAGTTTTTATTCATGGATTCAGTCTCCAGCGGGGGCCTCAAGCGCACAGATTCACAGTGCCAAAATCTCTAACATAAACAAAACGTACGCCTTGAGGAAGATCACATGCATAGTCACACTTGTCTCTGCGTGTGCAGATACATGATAATCTGTTAAATTTATGAGTGTATTATTATATTAACGCCAACTGCCTTGTGTGGAATAAATACATGGAATAGTTGTTAGTTAGTATGAACAGTAGCATTCCTCATGGCAGGAAAAGGTGCGTTAGATTAATACTAATTTATCTCATCAGAAAAATAATTAACCATCGATTTCTTTCCCCACTGGGTGCTTATTGGTTCCTTGGAGGATAGGGGAATATATCTTAAGAACCAAATGCTTCATTCAGTCCCTGTTCTAAGCAGGTTTTTTAGAAAACCAGAAGGATCAAAAGTCTCCTAACACACTCAGAAAGTTTGCTTCAAACAACTGCTTTTACTAATACACAGTCAAAACAAGGGCAAGGTTACTGAACGTCTCTCTAAACAGTGAAAATGAATATTAAGTGGAACGTTGTGACAGAGGCTGACTAAAAGATTTTCAGCATGCAAATTATTTAGTCTGCCAAAGGTATTCACGTGGGTTACCTTTTACAAAGTGTTCTGCGTCTTTTTAAAACTATTTTCTTGAAGTGGGGTTAGGGCAATATACAGAATGTCATCAGACAATATAAATTCATCTAGCATCAGAGATTTTTTTAATTCAGTGGTAGCTACAACCTAACTTACCTCAGATTTCTGGTTGTATTGGGCCATATGTTGTAAATCATGAGCAGCAAATAATAATGTTAAAGTCGAGATATAAGACTGGCCCGGAAATCAAAGATTTCAGTGGAGATATTATGGATGATTACCTCCTTGTGTCTCTCTTCCCAAGCAGCTCTAATGCCATAATGAAAGCAGCCAGAAACAATATGTTGGGTGCTGGAACATCCAACGACAAGGTCAAATATTCCCGGCTGGCTGCTGATGATGATGGTTACATAGACTTACAGGTAAGAGACTTTTTGTTCTTTGGCAGCTCTACATTACTAACATGGCCTTATCTCCCAAGTCTTGTGCCGCTCTGTAGGTTGTTCAGAAGCCTGGTTATCAACTACCACAGCCAATTAATTGGAGGCAGATTGCAATGAATGACTTCCTGGAAAGGTGCCAGAGTCTATACCACAGGAGATATGAGAAGACGTCTGATAATAAATGATAAATGTCTGTTCTGTGTCTGTTTACACTTCACAGTTCAAGAAGAGCCCGCCAAAGGTCCCATACAAGGCGATTGCACTTGCCATATTCCTGTTTCTGATTGGCTCCTTACTAATAACCTTCGGAGCTCTTCTTCTGTCAGGAACCATACAGGTCGAGGTGAGTTTGGTCAGTTAATGTAATAAAATATGTTTGGCAAATTACATTTTGGGGGTTTTGTCTGGAGTCAGTATAGTGGGGCTGTAGTTGAAATATGTCAAAATACAATTTCATATTCTGTTTCCAAAGATCTGATTGTCAAGCGCGTCACATTCTCCCAAAATGTTTGTTTTCCTTAAAACTGACAGTAAACACGCTGTCGGGCTGTCAGACTTGTTCCCACAATACGACTCAACTCCATTTTATCCATTTGTGACAGAAATGTTTCTGTCTGAACTGCCTGCCTCCTGTCGGTTCTGAGTGTAATTCTAGTTTAGAAGATACAGTGTATCTTTGTTTATGTTGCTCTGATACGTGAACTCGAGAAGCTTTTAAATCTTTTTTTTTTTTACACGTCCGAAATGTGTCTCTAGACACACCTGAAGATTTTGATTCATCAGGGCTGGTAGGTAGAATAGTTCGACATTTGACTTACACTGACAGTTAGATTAAAGGTTTATATCACTCCATTGTTTGCACACCTAATATGAAGCTATGGCTAGAAACTAGTTAGCTTAACTGAGCATAAAGGATAGAAACATGGGAAAACAGGTAGCCTGGGTGTGTCTTAAGGGAACAAAATCCATCTACCAGCACCTCTAAAGCTCTAATTAATACACTATACAGTATTTAGTTTGTTTTCCCACGTTAAAAAATTGCAAGTTGTGGTTTTGCTGGGACTTATGTTCCAGCATGGTCAGATGCAATAACTTGGTGGATTTCATTTTGTTCAGACTCAGGCTAGCTATTTCCATTTTTTTGTGCTAAGCTAACTGGCTAGTGTAAATTATATAGGATGCTAAAATCTGCAACATTCTGTTTTAAATCCGACACTATCTGATCAAAGAATAAGTAAACAAGAGTTAAGTAAAATACTCTGATCAGACTATGCCAGATTTTGGTACTTGACAGTTTTCCACACTTGGTGCTAACAGTACGAAAACATTTCAGTCAGTACAAAAAAAAAAAAAAAAGAAATATTGCAGTGTGATACCCAACCTTACTTTTAACACACAGGAGAGCCAACACAGCCTGCTTTAGCAGTAATTAAAACACTCACACTGCTGTTAATCTTGTCTTTAAATAGCTGTAATTGAACAGTTGTCTTGACATTTTATTGCCCTACTGCCAGTTTTTTTTTCTTTCTGCTGCGCTCTTGACTTTCCTGGCCACATTAGCTGTGTGTGTGTGTGTGTGTGTGTGTGTGTGTGTGTGTGTGTGTGTTTGAATATAACTAATGATTCTGATATTTTATACCTTGGAGTGCCAATTTTGGTGGATCCCCCTGCTGTGGTTTCTGCTTCCTTAATTCATGACTCCATGTGGGAGAGAACAGAGTCTGCACATATTATATTTGTAATTATCAGTGGGAGGTTAATGTTAATGTTTTTCCAGTCTTCAGATTGTGTTTGCAGAAAATTTGATCTGACATGAAGGCAGCAGCGAAGTATTTGAGACGTCTACTTGCCAATTAGCCCACACAAGTTAGAATAGCATATCTAATGTCACAAATTATGCAAGGTTCAAGCAGTGGATTATGGAAAAAAGGGACAGGTTCTACTGCAGGACATTTTAGGAGTTTTGGGCTGAAAGAATGCAGCCACAGAGAGTTTATGTGTTTGTGTGTATTGGACAACAGTGTTTCTGGTCAACTGGACTGATATTAATGTCTTAAATGCACATTGTTCAATTAAAATAATGATGAAAACAATTCAGTTATTAAACTGTAGAATCTTAACAGAAGGTCCACTTACTTTTTTGTAGATGACTCATTTGTCATCACATGAATCCAACAGAGCAATCTCCATCTGATGACCATGAGATGCAGATAAAATCAAGAAGACAACAGTCTTCTATAAGTGGTGTTGTTGTTAAACTACAAAAGCACGTTTTACTATTTAGTTTTGTATGCTGATTTGTAATTTCTCTTTTTGTTTTTTGTCATTTAGCTGAACTGATCCTTTAAAACCACCTCACATACATCTCAATAGATACTGTACATAGTTCAGACAAACATACTTTTTAGAGTGCTTGCAGCTACAATAAGGTGACACCCATTGTCAAGGCCAATGCAGCAGTGCATCTTTAAAAAAAACAAAAAAACAGAGGGCTACAGTGACTCGGTGCACAAGACTACCATCTGGTGGTGAAATCAAACACTTCACTTGGCATTGGCAGAGACTGCCTGTGCCTCCTGGTGGTTAGCTGCTATGTATATGAAATGAGGGCTGATTTCCATAAGACCAGACCTCAGACAGATGAAGTCATCATCTGTGTCATTCCGAGGGTGCTGGCAGGCGATGTGTTGATAAGTATATTAAAGCCTGTTGAGCACATTAAGAACTGTGGGATGATTCTTCCAGCACCACATTACTATTCCAGTATACATCTACCAAAAATAAATTTGAAGGTTCCAAAGCTTTGTGGTTGTTAACATAAAAGAAATGTTTACTTATATCCCGTCATCACAAAGCTTCTTGTTGTTGTTTCCAGCATCCAGACCGCACCATTCCTGTCATCATCATAGGGCTACTTGTTTTCCTTCCTGGATTTTACCATTTGAGAATCGCCTACTACGCCGCCAAGGGTTACCGGGGTTACTCCTATGACGACATCCCAGATTTTGGTGACTGAGTCAGATGGCAGCTGCAGATTGGCGGGGGAATCCCCTCCTTTTGCCACACTGTGTATCCTGAGAAACAGTCTCAGTCCTGCTGTTTACTTTTGAGTTTCTGAATGTATGTAACGAATAAGGCAAAAATTTTAATCACTGTCCAGCCATAGAGACACGTGTTTGTCCACAGGTGCACTGTGCAGGATTGAAATAGTTTTGCTGATCTTTAAAAAAAAATAATTCTGTTGTTTATTTGCTGCTCTGTGTCATATTATCCTCTACACAAGAAGCTTAACGGATGTGAGAAGCTTTATTTTCAGCAACAGTGAACCAAACACTTGTAGTGATTTAAAGAGTAGAGGACGCCAGCCTGCTACAGTACAGTGACATGTTGCCAATGTACAGTACTCACCACTCATTCAAGTAAGGGATAATGTACAGTGAGCAGATCATTGTTGCTGAAGGGGTTTATTTCACAACAATGACCTTCTTGCTGTATATTATCCAGCTTATTACACAGCTACTTACTAAAGAAATCAATAACTTGACACAAAATTTTGATTTTATTGCTTCTGCTGTGATCCTTCAGAGTCTATGATCAGAACTCTTTAGCACTGGTCTGCTATTCAGCAATAACAAACCATAGAATGCCATATTTGTCCAATCAGAATCAAGTATTTAACAAAGACTTGTAATAAGACATGATATCAAACCTCGGATGAGTGGTAAAACATTTTTTGGAGACTACACAGATGCCTTTTAACTTACTACTGCTTGAAAAACTGGATGACTGAGAATCTTTGTGTTCTTTGTTGGTGTATCTTAAATATTTAAATGTGACTGTTGTCATATAGGGGCTATATTTCTCCTGAAAGATTATATTTGCAGTACTATCCAAAGATTGAGTACTTTGTGCGAAGAACAAACAGTATTTTTGGAATGGAATGTATTACTTTCAGTATTGCTGTTTGTGCATACTCATTTGATTTTGAATATCAAAGAAAGATGTATTTTTACATGCATTTGCTTGATTTAAAAAAAAGAATAAAATAAAAGATCTGATCGAGGATCTGAAACATTCTTACTGTGATTCTTGATTGCAGCCAAGTTCTTTCTCTACAGAGTCTTTAGATGTGATTGTGAAGGTAGTCTATGGAGATAAATTGTGAATTAAACCATTAAAAAATAATGATACTTAGACTTTACATAAAGAAAATATGGCAGTGAACTTTCTTCCTTCTTTATAATGTCATTTGTCTTCATTTTAAAAAGAAGATAGACCAGATATTAAAAAAAAAACAAAAAAACAAAAAAACTTTTTGTCCTGGTTTGGCCTCCAACATCAGGTAAAGGACACCCTCTTGTGGTTACCACTAAACTGGGTGCCATCGGGATTGAGGGCTAAAACAAAATTCTCCTTTTCATCTACTGACTTCACAAACAAACTCTTTTTTTTATATTAAATCTGCATTGGCTCAAACATTAAAGGAGTTTAAATGTCTGTGGTTGTAACTCACGTTTGATGTGGTTTGACTCCTTTGAACACAAGAGAACAGCAGCCTGGAGGGAGGACGGGGGAGGGGAGGACGGGAGGGTGGGGGGTTGGACTTTCAGGAGCTCAGCGAGGGAGCAGCAAAGTGCGTCGATGCTTCACTGTCACCTGTACGTGAAATGAACACCTGTTGCCGGCGGGTTTTAAAAAAGACAACGCTCATATTTCAGTTAGTTTGCAGCGCCACAAAGGAACAAGGCCTGCATTTAGTCTGCTTAGTCAGTGACCTGATCTCCACACGGAGCAAACTGAGGCACAAGTTGGACCAAGAAACAAGGATGTGTTTTTAAAAAGGAAGTACGTGAACGGCTGCCAGTACCAGAGCTACAGGTAGGATAAGTGAAGAAACAGCAGTTAATGATTCTGAAAGTGTTTCTGACACCCAGCAGCTTTGAAAGGATGAGAAATTAATGTTCTGAGCTCGTGCTGGGGGAGTGCGAAAATTTCCTCTCAAATCCCCTGAACTGTGGCATGCATTTAAACGTCAGTAATGAAGTTTGTATGGGGGCTTTTCATTATAGTAGAAAATGTGAAACTGAACAGAAAGTTTGTGGAGCTTGAACTCAGCATTCAGTCCCTTTTCATGAGCAGTTCACGTCCTCAAATGCCAACTGAGTCTGTGTTAATAATTCATACTGTCTCTGTGTTGTTTTCCACCAACTCCCCTCAGACATTTATGGTTTTAATTGTGCTTTAATGGTGTGGCAACCTTTGTAACAGAGTTTTGAACCCAGTAAAACAGGGTAAAGATAGTTGATGTCTTGGAAAACTTGAAACTTTGCTGCCTCTTCCTAATTCATATTCATGGAGGTTTTTGTGGAATTTATTTGAATTTCAATGCATTGTTTGAAAGCTTCTTTTAATTCAGATGAATGTGTTTTCAAAGGTTCGTGGTCTGAGCTTGTGCCTTTCATTGTTTTACAGCTTAACTACATTTAACAGGTAGACATCATTTCTTACACAGATACATGTAGAACTCTGTAATATATACAGCCAGAGATAGAATATGAAATCTCATCTTTCTGTTGATTTTGTGTTGAGACCAGAGTCTGTCTTCATTTCGCAGATTATGGGAGAAATATTCTCATAACTTCTCCAGGCTGGGCTCATTTAATCATTTCACATTCTATTTCTGGTTTGATTGAGTGTGTTAAGGTACCAGATGGGTGCAGTTTCCCGTAATCTAAGCTCACACAATAAGAGGAATGTGAGAGGAAATTCATTTTATGTACTTTCTTTTTTTTTTTGTCAATGACAACTTGCCTCTCACCACATGAAATGTATGGATGCAGTAAACACTTGAGATCTAATACTTAAAGCAGGCTGAAGTAGATGCAAAACACTATTAAGCTCATGCCAGTGTTTTTGCATGCTTTAGCCTATCCCAGCGCATTACTCATCACTCAAAAGCTGACTGTAATGCTGATTTAGTCGAATCGCCACTTGACAATAATGTAACTTTGACAAACATTAAAGGAGACATTGTGATCACTGTGATGAATTATCCGGGCCCAGAAATTCTCTGCAACACAGTAAATGACATGAATGGAAACCAGCAACTGAACACGTAATTAAAGCTGGCAGTAATGTAAAACCAGCTGGTCCTTTAAAGCCACCCGAGAACCGGTATTGAAAAGTTCTGAGTGTTTCCTCATGAGACTGATAGTGATGACTACTACTGAGTAATCAAAAAGCAAATAAAAAAATTCTTGTGGATATTATTTATTAACTTTTTAGCAACTCTATCTGCTTCATTTGTGTCTGGGTGTGGTTTGAGCAGATCAACTATCATCAGGTTCTGAGTCAAATGTTGCTACCTGCTCATTGGTGCGCAAATATATGACATCACCCTTTTCCAGCTGAGCCCTACCCACTTGAAACCAGCATAAGAAAAAAAGGAAAACAGGAATTGCCAATGTGAAATGACCAAAACTTTTACAGCTTTGCGAGAAAAGATAATGTCAGACCTCATCACTCAGTAAGAAGCTGATTGAAAGGGCTCTTGTTTAAAGGTACAGAATTAAATGCATTTTTGTTTAAGGACTGTAGTATTCAAATTAGACATTTCCAAAGACACACTTTTGAGTTAGAGTCAAGGTTGTCTCCTGTCTTGGAGAAAAATCACAACTTTAACCAGAGGTGTGGACTGTGTGCTAAAAGTGCTCCATTTTCCTGACAACAGATATGCTTTGAATCAGTTTGACAGCAGCCAATCGTTTTGGAAGGGAAAGGGAAAGGTGTGTTTGGCACCAGCGCACAGACAACAGACGATACCTCCTATTATCAGATTGAGACGTAAGGACTGCCGTTGCCAACAACCCCCCCGCCCCCCGAAAAACAGACGCCTACATGCAAAACATTCGGCTCAGAAACGACAAATAATTGCAATATATATAATAAATGCAAATTTTAAAAAAATAATTTTGTGAAGAGTTTATAATGGCTTCATGTTTAAGACTTGAGACACAATGTTTAGGACTTTATAGCCATGACAGTGACTTTGCCCCCTCACTGCTTTTAACCCCTGACGTCTTCTCTTTTCTGCATATGACTGAAGTATATTTCATGGATTAAATCAACAAAAAGATTGTTCCTTTCATCTGGATTTGCCTGCCTGCTCTGTGATTCGTAGAAAAGATACCTAATATTTGTACTAGCATAGAAATGCAATACCCACACAGCGGAAACCTCTTTATTTTTCCTTTTTTTCCCCTTACCCTTTCAATCTGTCCTATTTTCTCTTAAGTGCACATCAAACTGAGCCAGACACAGGCTTCATATTGTGATGGGAAGCATGTGTTAGAATTTGAAAATAGGCTTTTCTAAGCCATGTGCAAGCTACCAAAAAAATAAAATATACACTTACACGGGCAAAGACAAAATAATGTAAGCACCTCATGGAGAAGAGCTTAAACTCTGAAGTAACTAAATCACAATAACAATTACTGCTGCAGCAGTGGGTTACAGCAGGTTGAATGCAAATGAGCAGCATTTTTCAGGTGCGAGTGACGACTGGCAAACAGTGCTGCGACGTGAGTTTTTGAAGCATGTCAGCTAACAGAGCTCCAAAGAGCTGGTGTAAGAAAATACAGAGACATGCTTACCATGTCAGAAAAACTCAAAAATGATGATGAAATATGACTAGCAAAGAAGAGCCATGTGTAAAGTTGAAATTATTGGAATGTGTTACATAAACGTGATGGTCACTGTCCAGGTTGAGTTTCGAAGTCTTTCATGAGTAGATTTTATGTTGATCTGAAGTCCTTGAGAATGCTGAATTTCTTTTGGAAGTTGTGTTGATAATATTTCATTAACCTAATTAATTCCTTTTAAATATGGGGGCATGATTAAATATTCAAGCTTTCAGACTACACATGTCACAACCTTGCCAATTTTTTTTTTTTTTTTTTCAAGCTCAAACCGTCTCACCGTTTGATATTTTTGATTTTAGGTTTAAGCCATCACATAACTGTGTGACAGTTTAATGAACTCTTGTTTGCAGTCTGTGTCACACTCTACAATAGAGCTGAAACCATTAGTCATTTGATTGATCAGGCAATCCACACAACATTAATAGGCAATTATTTTTTAAAATAAGTGTTTTAATAAGTAATTTTTCAAGCAAAAATGCAAAACATACTCTGGTTTCGGCTTCTCAAATGGGAAGATTTGCTTCTTTTCTATGTCTTGTGATTGTAAATTGGATAGCTTGGGTTGGTCGGACAAAACCAGCAATTTGAAGACATCACACTGGGTTTGGGAAAAATCATGATTTTAGTACTGTGCTGGCAAGTGTATTCTGTGTCATTTTGTACCATATTTTGATTGGCTGAATGATAGACTTGAGTCATAGCAGTCAAAATGAAATTTAAAATTTGGTCCTAACCTTTCTTCAGAAGAATCTAGATGCCGATTTTCAACCAGACTTGAAGAGTGTTGCTGCATTTGTACAAAACCTTTGTTGCTCCAGAGGAAGCTTCACAAGATCTGATGAATTACCTTGAGTGATGTCACTTGAGTCTGTGTCAGCAGACTGAGGACAACAGATCATTACGATATATGGATTGATATCAGATGGTTGACGCATCTCTACTCCTGAATATAGATGCTGCGATCTGGTGATGTCATTTGGAGCCAGAATTTGACCCCGTTAGTAGAGTCAGTTTAGTTTCTCCTGTCAGAGCTTTTGGTGTGCAACTAGCAGCTGTTATTTGTTGTGCGAGGAGCTCTAGAAACACAAATGGCCATTATACATTTTTTGTTCATGTAGCACCAAAGCAGCAGAGAGAAGCTTCACAAACTAGCACGGCAGCATCCCCTGCGGCGGGTCACTTCACCACTCCACCAGTTTCATAGACAAGAGGCTTTTATTTCCCTCTTGCTGGTTTGTTGACCTCTAATAATTATGAAAGTATGGGAATATATCAAGTAAATATAATGTAAAATATAGAACCAAATGAGAAAATTTGCAAGGTACATCACCAAACAACTCTTTAATAGCATTTGTGGTGGCTTTTTCCTTGAATTGTCTGTCTAACTAGTAGGTGCCACTGCCACCACATCCTCACACTTTTAACCTTTTTATTTTTTGATTCTTGATGTACTGTATGTTGTCTATTAGACAACATACAGTACATCAAGAATCGTCTCTTGAGAGATCTCCAGCCAGCTCACAGTGGGGAGGTTGTGAGGGCGACTGACCGCCTGGCTAGCACGTGACCTCTGCAGGCGATAGCTTCCCGCTGCGCTTGTTTGTGGAGCTTCTCTCTGCTCCTTTGGTGCTATGGGAACAAAAACTTTATTATGAACAATATTTTAAGACAAATCATCCGTCAACGGGGAAATAAAAGCCTTTTCTGCGAGAACCTGTCTCTTGAGAAGGCTCCAGCCAGCTCACAGCGGGGTCTGCGAGCATGACTTCCTGGCTGGCTAACAAGTGACTCCTGCAGAGGGATAGCTTGCTTTCACAGCGGTTTGGAGCTTCTCTGTGTTGCTTTGGTGCTTGAGAACAAAAACATGAGCTGCCGTGGCTTGAGTTGCTCTCCTCTTAGGCCTGTCTAGTTCGTGCAGCCGGTTGTTGACCCAACTGTCAACGGTTGAGTTAAAAGAGATATATCCGGTTCTGCTGCATCGATTTTGATCCTTTTGTTTTTTAAAACTGTCTGTTGTAAGTCGGACAATGTCTATCCCTTTTAGGTCACAGCACGTTAAGAATTTGACTTGTTTTTTCCCTTTACTCACGCTTTGGTCAGAGGTTAATGTCCAATTAAACCTGCTGGCAGATAGAAACAGCCTTGAAACCATTCTCACCCACTGAACAAATATTCTGTTTTGCATTCCCCAAAGAATACAGTACCTGCAGGTATCCAAATCAATACCTTGGGTATTGATTTGAGCATACACACAAACAAACCTGGGCCGGGCCATGGCCACGTGAAAGAAATGGAATTTGATTGGAAAACAAATGCGGAGCAGCCCTTTTTATCTTCTGGTTTCAAGTGTGTTGGATTAAGATGAGGCAGAACTGCTGATAAATCTGTTACTGTGGCTCGGTCACAATTAATCAGCTGGTCCCCATTTCTCTCCACGTGTATATTAAAATGGCAACAACACAGAATTTCAACAGCATGCCTGTCACTGACATTTCTATTTCTGTCAGCTGATAAATCTGTGTGAGACAGGGCACTTTCTTTTGTGAGCAACTGGCTCATTTATTATAGCTTTAAACATTACTGCGACACTACTGCGCTGTCACTGCGCTTATGTTTATGCACGTCCTCAATGTCAGAGGAAGGAAGAATATGTCTGAGGGAAATGTCTAGAGACCAACTGTGTTACCATGGCTGAGCGTTTCACCTGTGAAGGCCGCTTTGTTTGTCAGCCCGGCGTTCTGGGTTCAGATTTAATGACAGAAAATGTCCTGCAGCTTAACGAGATTTTCTTTCGCCTCTCATCCTTCGTCTTGCTGCGTTTGCCACACTTTTCCTGCCCTCCTTCTCTCCATGGCATTTTTTGTTTTATCACTGTTGTTCCACCTTATTACCTTGCCGTTTTGGTAGACACGCAAATAAGCCTTACCTTGTTAGAGCAATAAAACTAAAACAATACCTTTTATTAATCTGTGTAGCTGTAGCTGCATTTAGATGCCAAATACAGAGCAGAAGTCTCGGCTTATATTTCTTTAATCACTGACGTGATGAATGTCATTACAGGGTATTCAATCCTGATCATCCCTATTCTTATTATGAGTTAACAAGAGGCAGACGATGAAGAATAAGGAGAAGATGCTGAGCATCTGTTCGTTATGAGGCAAACAGGGAAGAGTCGCCGCTGCTTAGTCATGGCAACCAGGCAGTCTTAATTTGTGCGTGTGTGTGTGTGTGTGTGTGTGTGTGTGTGTGTGTGTGCCGGTCTTTCATGTTCCCGCACCGTCAAAAGATGAGTAGCAGCACATTTCATAATGATGAAGTTTTACCTTCTCGCCTGTCTGAGTCGAAGCAAACACTCAAAGCCCGATTCAAATGCAATAAGTTCAGGATAAACTCTTTGTTCTGCTGCTTTGCATGAAGCCATGTGGGTGAAGGTGAGAGAAGTCTGTTGACGTTCCAGCAGACAGCGATCAGCAGACGCGTTGCAGATTGAGAATTTCTTTTTAACTTTGACTGTGATTTTTCTGGAAAATCTGTGTATGCTGTGCTGTTTGCTGAAGCATAGGAGTGTGTTGGAACAAGTGCTGCAGTTGTTGACAGCCAGGATAATTGTTTTTCACCATTTCAGACTTTGCCCCCACTATGAAATGAAAAAGCCCATAAAAGCCTCATGGATATGGACTGAGCTGCTGCTGAGATAAGGGTGTGTTCACTGCTCATACTTAGGAAGTATAGAGATCACTCCAGATGACAGTGATATCATTCATTTCACCGTACATATTTATCTATTCAAGTCAACCTTGACATTATAATGGGTCTTTTATCATGTATACAGCGTGTTTTAAACACATCCATGTAACCATAGATAGAAACTATGCGCAAAAAAGTCTGAAAGTACACACTCACCAGCCACTTCAGTTCAACTGCTTGTTAGCACAAAAAAATCTAATCACATAGCAGGAACTCAATACATGTAGGCATGTAGACACAGTCAGGAAGTTCAAACCGAGCATCAGAATGGGGAAAAAAGATGATTTAAGTGACTTTGAATATGGCATGGTTGTTGTGCCAGATGGCTGGTCTGAGTATTTCAGAAACTGCTGATCTATCGGGATTTTCACGCAGAACCATCTCTAGTATTTACAAAGAACGGCCCGAAAAAGAGAAAATATCCACTGAGCGGCAGTTCTCTGGGCGAAAATGCCTTGTTGATGCCAGAGATCAGAGGAGAATGGCCAGACTTGTTCAAGATGATAGAAATGCAACAAAACTCAAATAACTACTCGTTATTTGAGTAGAACAGAAAGTGAGAACAGGAAAGTGAGGATACAGTTTGTACGGGCTCACAAAAATTCGACAATAGAAGATGGAAAAACATGCCTAGTCTGAGTCCCAATTTCTGCTGCAACATTCGGATGGAGGGGTCAGAACTTGGCATAAACAGCATGATGGATCCATCCTGTCTTGTATTGTAATTGTAATGGTGTGGGGTATATTTTCTTGACACCCACTGGGTACCAACTGAGCACTGTTTAAATGCCACAGCCTACCTTAATGTTGTCGCTGACCATATCCATCCCTTATGACCATAGCGTAGTCATCTTGGCTACTTCTAGCAGGATAATGCGACATGTCACAAAGCTCAAATCATCTCAAACTGGTTTCTTGAACATGGCAATGAGTTCACCATTCACAAACACCCTCCACAGTAGCCAGATCTCAATCCAATGGAGCACCTTTGGGATGTGGTGGTATGGGAGATTCGCATCATGGATATGCAGCATCTGCGTGATGCTTTCAATCACCAAAATATCTGAGGAATGTTTCCAGCACCTTGTTGAATCTATGCCACAAAGAATTAAGGGAGTTCTGAAGGCAGTAGGGGGTTCAACCTGAAACTAGCAAGGTGTACCTAATAAAGTGGCCGGTGAGTGTATAGCACAGTTTGGTACTTTGGCTACTTTTTTGGCTGTAGGTGTAGATGTGTAGTCAATGACAGATTCCCATTATGGAGGACAAGTACTCTATGTGCTAATGTTAACATTGCATTTTGTGGTAGCATTCAAGAAATTAATGAATGTTTCCATTTGCAACAGTCTGAAATGATGCAAGCCACTTGCTGTCAATCAAACTGTAACTTCTGATTTCTCTCTTCATTAATAGTGAGTTATTTTTTACCACAATGAATATGTGCCTTTTTTTTTTTTTTGTTGGTTCCTGTTTTATGAGCTGTCATTGAGCTGATACACCTCCACCGACACTACTCTCCTGTCGCTCCTTAACCTCTGCTGGGCCTTACATTGAGTTACGTTGAGGTGCTTCGACACCACAATATGGACTTAAACAATTGGCAGTGAGTGCACTTAATTTCATCAGTGTTCTGGGTTACTTCCCATAACTACACTGACAAAAACAGCACATTTACTTAAGTTTTTACATACATTTAGAACTAAAGTTATTTCTGAAAAAGTTTATTTTCAGAAAAGATACAAATCGTACATTCAGTCTATAAATATGTACAATTATATATTTGTAATGGAGGATTTCTACATTGAAATATTGCTATTATTTGAAATACGGCTATGTAACCTTCTGAGAGAAGAAATAGTGCAGTTGTGAAAAATGCAATAAAACACGTTTGCTGCCACAGCCTTATTAGATTTGGTATTTGACCATTAGCTTATGGTGGCTAATGTTAGCAAACGTAAGGAAATACAGCTGTGTAACAGATATTGCTGAGTCAGTTTTAAACTTAATGACTCTCCATTTGCTCTACTTTTACAGTACCGTAACATTTTAGCTAAATGCTTACAGTTTTGCATTTAGCATCATCCAGTAATTCTCATTTGAAGCTAACACAAGTTACCTAGTCTCACTTTGAGCACAGAATTTGAATAATTGTTTCACAACTGTGCTGGTGTGATGGAACCACATGGAACAGAGAGCCCATTCTTATCTGGGACACTTCTTGATGTTTGTCTTTGTGAGTGTGTAGACGTGTTAATTAACCATTGCTCTTTGCATGGGTATAGTGTAATTAACTTAGCTTAATGAGATGTTGTTCTACATGTGGGCCAAAGCAAGCAAGGCTATCCACACACCAGGTGTGGATAGACTTGATGTGAGCCCATTTCCTGTCAAATCTGACCTTAACCAGCAGCAACTATGGCACACTGTAAGTGGCCTGTGGACTACCTACCAGGACAAATGTGTAGAAGGGAAGACCTCGCAACAGCATGTGTGGTGTTAAGTAATTTAGGAAGTGATTTCACACAGCTGGTAGCTTTTAGTTGCTTGATGGTAAAATGATAGATGACTTCTAGTGTGTGTATCATAAATCTGACTTATCATGTTGAGTTCCTCACTCTGTTTTTTCAACATGGAAGCAGGTGGTCATTTAGACTGGATTGAATCGGTTGCTGCGTCTTGACATTACCTTGCACTCCTTGAGCCCAGAGCCCATCAGATCAGTTTATCTCTGCCCTTGAGTGCTGAGTCTCCCTGCAGCTCCAGCCAAACGTCTTCATTGATGTGTTCTAAATAAAACACTTAGATGTTGCTCCCGCACGTGACTCTCAAAAGATTTATGTGACATTTATGACATTTACTTTCAGAAAAGGATATAGGGCCTGGGAGTTTTCTGGCAGCAGGGCTAGCTCTGCCCATTTGTGTAATGATATGGGATGAATTCCAGTTATTGGAACGCTGTATAAAAATCTGAGCGCTCCTCTCCCCCTGTCTGTGAAATTATGACAGAAGCAACAGCTCTGCTGTAGCCTTTTTAGTTTGGAAATCTGTCACAGATGGCTGTCTTCTTGTGTGCAGCCAAGGAAGTAATGTGATTGTGACAATTGTGTCTCTTTTGCCAACAGATTGAACATGCTGCAGGTTGTATGACTGACAGATATGGGGTCAGCGAGATCATATTTGCAGACTTTCACTTTGGTGGCCGTTTTTTGCCTACTTTGTAAGTATCAAGTATTTGATATGAAAGATATTTTTAATTCCTCTGTCCTTTTAGCTAGTCCTTTCTATGATATGTGTCCATACTCATCATTCATTGTAAAATAAACAAATTAAAAGAAATTGTCATTTTACTTCTGACAAACAGTGACCACTGAAGGTGCAAGACCTGAGGTACGTGGAAAGGTTGGAGGTGTGGTGGAGTTGGAGTGTAGTTTTCCTGCATCAGACCCAACTGCTGTGTCTTCAGCGTCCCTGCACGTGGTGGAATGGGTTCGGCAGGGACTCGACATCCCCATCCTGATCAGATTTGGATCCTACACTCCTCGTGTCCATCCGCAATATGAGGGTGAGCATCTGTAGAAATGATCATGTAATCCAGCTGAACTCTGCAATGTCATATGTATCCTTACTGCCATTGAAAAAGCATATTGTGGTATCATATAACTACTCTACATGTAAAGTTTAACCTGGTTACTTTTAACATGGCCATTGTTTTATATATTGTTTGCTCGTGAGCAAACCTTTTATGTGTTACACGCACTAACTTTTTTTACATAGCTTGCTGCTTTTGTTCATGTCATGAAAGACATGTCATAAATGTATTAAGGATAATGCGATACAATGTTGAAGATGGCACTCCTTTCATTCATGAAGCCAAAAAAGTTCACCAAATTACAGGTCTTATTCATATAGCATAATCCTCTACTTTGCGTGGCCCATAAAACATGCACACCAGAGACTTCCATCAGCTGAGCCACCAACTTCTAGTTTAGTCCTCTGCTATTGGGATAAAACGATCTAATCACGTGGCCTTTTCTAGACTTTCCAAAGGTTATAAGACCAAATGGTTCAAAGTCTGATAGTGAAACAAGTCATTCATACATCCATCTCTTTCACAATGTGAACTAACTTTTTACGTAGCTTGCTGCTAGTGTTGATGTCATTTTGAAAAGACAGTTAAGAAGAGTCATGGATACAGTGTTAAAGGCAGGAATCCATTCGTCCGTATGGAAGCTGCTCAGTGGGGCATGAAGCCAAACAAGTTCTCTAAATTACCGGGATCTTCCACATACGCTTCTGCTTTGTGCAGTCCATAGAACCATGCATACCAGAGACTTCCACCAACCGACCCACTAACTTCCAGTTTAGCCCTCTGCTACCCTTGGGATAAAATGATCTAATCCTGTGGCTCTTCTAGTCTTTCCAAATACCAAATGGATCAAAGTCTGATAGTGAAATAAGTCATTCCACAGTGGTCTTGACAAAAAAAAAAAAAAAAAAAATACAAAGGCACTTCTCTAACAATGTAATCTTATGCATCATGTGTCATTGTCAAATTGGCTTCAAAGCCCAGCGTTTTTTTCTGGGAGTGGGGTTTCAGCACAATTACTTGCAAGTAGTATGTACACGTATATTGTATGTAGGATGGTAAGTAACTAAAGGATCCCAAGTTGAAATAGATTACAATGAGGATGGTTATGACAGTCCCAGTTTTTTCCACTGGGAGAATGTAACCAGTATCTGGATCTCAAAGTATATTCAGTACCACACCTTGATGGCCTTTCAAACTAGCCTTAGTGGGAGCTACTTTTAAAGGAGCTGAAACTCTCACATTGCATCATCATCTATTGTTCGCTTTCTGCCCACAGCTCAGAGAACAATGGGAGTCTGTGGGGGGAAAAAGATCCTCAATGGACCAAGAATACCTGTATGTAGCTCCTGTTATCCTTTAAAGTCACAAACAATGGGACTAGTGTGGACAAAAGGTAAAGCATGTCTGGGTGGCTCAGATCTTTCTTTTGTCAGAGTCGTTTTCTTTTCCATTGAGCTGCCTGAAGAGAAATTCAACCTATCGACCTTTTATCGACTATTTTGAATTTATTTTGAATTTTTGAACCATGTGATTTTTGAATAAAATACGGCTTTAGATAGCCTGAACAGGCATGTTGATTTCACTTCAACATTGACACTTGTCATTTATTTTCAGCGACTTGAACAGTACATATCAACAATGTAACAATTAGAGATTTAACCTCATAAATCTTGCTTACTTGCTGTTGCATCACTCATTTCAAATTCATGTTGTGCAGCTAAACATTGTTCAAACTCACAAAACTTAATTTAAAATTCTAGTGAAGATTCTAAAGTTTCTAAAGATGCCAAACATGTCAGACGGAATTTTGAGGAAATGTGTATAAAATGATGCACAAAACATCCAGAATATTCCCATTTGATGGAGTTTCATTTAGTATAAACATCATCCAGCCTCAATGAGGAGTTGGAACAAGCTGATACATTATGTGATACTGTGTGGAATGTGAACTGTATAGCAACTTAAGTGGAAATAAAAGGGTCTTGGGGGGGAAAGCAGATTAATTCAGCAGAGCGTTAATCTACAGTTTAACTAACATGATGAAATAAAAATGCCACATATTTCTAGATTAAAGTCTCTCCAATGAGAATATTTAGAAAACTTTCTCAATCTCATATCATTATAAACTGATTGCCTTTGGGTTTTAACTTAAATACAAAATATGCAATTAAGAGAACGCAAACCACCACCTTGGGCTCATGGGAACCTAAAATGGACATTTGTTGTTATTTTCTGACAAATCTAAACCAAGCAATTCATCAGTTTACATCAGTTTATCAATTTATTTATTTTACCACCCACTGCTCCCCTGTGCATGGCATACTAGGAGAATGTAAAATGGTAATTTTCCAAAAGATTGCAGCGCATTGCGCAAGGATTACCTTTCCAGTATTACAGGGCAGAGAAAAATATGGTGTCTCCGGGGGGTGGGGGGTGGGGGTGTTGAAGGGTTAATGAAAAAAAAATAAATGATGAAACAACTGATCACATTTATAAGCCATAACGACTAAAAGTCAGTCCCAGATTTACTCTTGTTTAGGCCACTTCCTCCTTTCCACGTCCTCTTCACCTCTGTCATTATGTCCATAGAGGCTGCTGAGCCTGGTTACACGGCCCGCTTGCCCAACTATGATTCTGGCACAACACCAGCTACTAGCCTCCAGTCAGCATTCGCCCACACCTGAAAACCTCCTCTTCCTGTTGTTCCCAAACACCTGTGGTACAAACAAGAACCCTCCCCTGGTTCGCTGAGCTCACAGTCCGCTAACAAACTGAGCTAACATGAGCTAACAGCAGCTGTAGTTCACTTTTATCTGATTGCACGTCATTGTAGCATCAAAACGATTTAAATGTGTTATTAAATGGCAGAGAAGTTACACAATGATGCTTTAAAAGAACAATGCTTTAGTCCAACTACTTCACTGTCCTGCCTGTAGCTCTCAGCCTCAAGTGCCTATAAAACTGCCTCACAAATGTGTAGTTTAACTTCCTAAAATAGCAAAATTACACTGTAGTTTTTAGTTACATTACACATGATGACTTTGATGGGAACTACTCTCAACTGTGGATTAATACACATTTGGTGCTTTACTGTAGGATTTACAGCACCAGGACAATGTATGTGGCATTGAGTCAAGATAAACTTAAGTGCCCATGTTCATCATGATGAAGAAACATATGGAGCTCTGTGGCACAGAAGGATATGCTATGCCAGGCTTTGACTGAACATACTTGAATTAATTGTTTTTTGGATTTGTTGACATTAAGAAAGGTATAGAATATTTCAAGCTTTATCTCTTAGGGTACTATATTAGTAAAATCTTCTGACACACGGTAAAAAGTAATCATTGAGTTTAGGAGCGTGTTTGTCAAAGGGTAAGAACCTGCATCCAACTGAGCGAAGGCCTTTCTCATTTGAGTTGAATACCACTCCCTCACCCATCCCGAGCAGGAAATATGATATAGACATTTACATAGCAATAAAGTCAGGGTGAACCTTGGCTGAAGAATTATCGTAAGTGGGAGCAGGGCAGCCTTTAATATCAGCCCAGGCTCATAAAAGACAGTAGCCTTTTGTCGCTGACTCTGAAGATGATGCTTCAGCGTACACTGATGTCGCACTTCATTACACTGGATGTTAGTTTCAGATGCAGCAGGGCAATATACTATTAGAAAAAGAAAGTTGGCCTACCCTTTGCCACATGAATTGCACATTTTGCATAATTTGTTCTACCATAAGGCATCCTGTGCAGTAAAGCACCTTCTTTAAAAGGACAGGTATGCTAATCACATGCCTCTCCGGTGACAAACAGAGAGCTGCTGTTCTTAACGGATACAAAAGGTTTGAAAAAGATGCTTTGTCCAATCTGATGCTGAGCTCGGGCTTTCTCACAGGTGCCGGCCTGTGTGGGAGTAACAGGTGTAGCATGGGAAACTAACGCTTTAGAGATGGAACAACTGGTGTGGATTTCACCTCCTCAGGTCCTGAATGTTCTCTGGTTTCTCAACAGTTCGGCTTCAGGACCCGGAGTCCAACTGCTGTTAGGTGTTTCTGATTCTTTCGGTTAAGGGGAGTGATTCACTCTGCTGAGGCTCAATTTCCTCCACCATTCCTCTCTCTCTACGCCACCTTAAAAGGATCAAATTTGAACTTTTCTGATTGCAGGTCACCTTCTCCATCAATATTCTCTGTGTTTGACTGTGTGTGTAGCTTCACAAAGTGTGAGATACATTAGATTTCCTTCGGATTGCTCCCTTGAGGGTGTTAAGAGCTAAAGGGGTTTAAATGTATTTGTTGTAATTGAGCAGTTAAGATCAAAGGATTAGTGGCTGCTCTGTGAAGAGGACAGAAAGTCCCTCAGCATCTGTACAGTTGCTGACTCTATAAAAATACAGCTGTATAAATACACTGTTCACAAGCTCTTCCTATGTAAATCCCATCACAATCAGCAGGAGCAGACTGTGCACAGACATAACACATTACACACAGTTAACATGGTTCATATGCTTCCCATTCCCGCATGCACAAACATGAGAGTTTACACTGGGATTACTCGTGTTCGTTGCAGGAGTTCTGATAGCGAGAAAGGCTCTCAATTCAAATTTCAAGCAATCGCACAGAAGAGCTTAATACAGCAACAAGCAGCGTGGAGTGAAACCTTATCTGCCTCTTTCTCTAACCGAAACCTGAATGGCTCTGTGCGGCGTGCCAAGAGCTGACGACATGTCTTATGGACGACGTGGGCCTCCTGCCCGTGAATATCACATTTTCAGGGACATAAAACGTCCATGTTGTGCGAAGTGGTATTGAATTTAGATAATTTTTCATACAGAGACCTGTCCAACCAAACAAGACACTATCCCTGATGATTTCGCAAAAGACTTTTTTTTTTTTTTTTTTTTAATCCTTTAAAAACTTCATTCCCAAAATGTTACATATCCATTTTAGAAGAAAGAAAATCAATATCTGCGGGGCATCTTTCACTCTCAATAAAACAGAAAGCAAAGAAAACAGACTCTGTGGCCTTTTAAAGTGTTCTTTTTTTGTCAGTGAACAACTTGCTTCACTGTGAGCATTTATAAAGCATCTGAAACCTTCAGAACAACAGTTGATTTTGTGTGAAATGAGACATTTTGAAGTTTTTGGAGTTTGAAGCACGCTCCATTTCATGATTCTCAGTGCTTTTACAAGAGACAATAAAGAAATGAGAAGAAAAACAAAAAGCAGGAATGAAAGTAACTAAATGGTAAAGCAGGAGTATCATAAAAGTCAAAGCAAGTGTAAAACAGAAGTTAGGCTCATGCATAACTGAAATTATTAAAAAGCAGATCGATTTAACAATGAGTTGTTTTTTTTCCTTTTTCTTTTAAAAATGTGTTCTGTGATTTTGCAAAGGATCTCATTTCAAAATGCTCTTTGATCCATCTCAAACCACTTCACACAAAGGTCTTTAATTAGCATTTCATCATGAATGCTGATAATTTTTCATTTCTCCTTTTGAAAGCAGTTGTCTTAAAGATAATAACCGCCTCATTTAATAATCTCCTCTGTTCTGAACGGCAGCAGAGTCGGCAGGCTTTTCATTTGTAAAGGCTTGTATTTCATGACGCCACTGAATGGTTTAGTGTTTCTCTGTCACCTGAGAGAGTATTGATGGATGGGGGCCTTTGGGGGACTTTAGTTAGAAACAGTTTGGCAAATAAATGCATGGGGAAAATTGTGTGTGTGTGTGTGTGTGTGTGTGTGTGTGTGTATTGTGACCGTGCATGAAATTAACCGATGGGGGGGTTATTGTTTAACTTGGGCCAGTCCAAAAGCTGTTCTTTGGCTGATTTAGTGAGCAGATGGGGGGGATGAGCAGTGTTGTTGGTGGGGGTGGCAATTCTACCTATTGTCAGTATCATTTTCAGTCCCTGCTGGAGCACTCTTATTTAGTTACCTGTCTTGGTCTGTGGGATCATTTTAGTCTCCGTCTCAGCAGAGCTTTTAGTTATTTTTTCTCATTTACAGTTACTGAACCTTATATCTCACAGCAGAACCATAAAGACACCTAATGGCTGAAAGATGGAGGCAATCACCAACAGGGAAGTTTATTTCTTGAATTTATTTGGATCCCCTTAAATGCTCAGCAGCAGTAACAACTAGTCTTGCTGTGATCCCTAGAGCAGTACAAGTACACTGTATGTGTGGACACTTCTACACCCACATATGTGATGGTTGGACACTTCATTCCAAAACCACGGCCATTAATCTGCTGCTTAAACAGCCTCCACTCTTCTGGTTTTAGGCTTCCCACAAGATTTTGGAACCTGACCTGCAGGGATTTGCTCTAATTCAGCCACAAGAGCATTAGAGATGTCCAGCAGTGAACAGATCTGGCTCACAGGAAGTGTTCTAGTTCATTCTAAAGGTGTTAGATGGTGTTTGAGGTCAGAGCTCTGTGTGGGGCAGTCCTCTTCTTCCACACTAAAAATCATTCTATATGCTGCTGGTTTTGTGCACATGGGTTATTATCACATGGGTTATTATCATGTGTACCACCTCCGAAAAGTCTTATGATGAACATGAAAATACAGCAGTGGAAGCCGACCGAGCTTCAGACGGTTTACGGAGGAGACGGATTTATTCCTTAAAAGAACATTTATTGTTGACTGTTGACTGATTCAAGAATTAATTTGTTAGGGGTTGTACTGATCCACACTTAACTTCCTAATATTTGGAACCATGATAGCAGTGTTTCACCCCCAATTACTAACTTACCATTACATTTGAGAAACTATTCATAGATGTTTGCACTTGCTAAACACTACATGCATGAGCGTGGCTACAAAGCAGGCTGATGACAAAGCAAAGCAAATGAAATATAATATGGTTTTTAATTATTTTATTCATCCAGCCATTATCTCTAACCACTTATCCTCGTCAGGGTCACGGTGGGGCTGGAGCCTATCCCAGCTGACTTAGAGTGAGAGGCGGAGGCGAGTACACCCTAGTCGCCAAGTCATCACAGGGCACATAGAGACAAACAGCCATTCACACTCACTTTCACACTTACAGGAAATTTAGACACCAGTTAATCTAATGAGTTCATGTCTTTGGACCACAGTGCTGCTTCGTTAATTATTTTATTTCAATTTTAAACAGTATTTCAGGTATTCCTTCAGGAAACTGCAGGGAAGCTGCATACCACCAGTGGTACATGTACCATAGATTGAGAAACAGTGGTCTAAAATATTGCCACTGTAGCATTAAAGGTCCAGTGTGTAGAATTTAGTTAAATCTAGTGGTGTCATCACTACATTGCACTCTCCTCACCTCACTCTTACCTTCCCAGTATAAAGGACAAAACAACACTTGAAAAGCCCTGTCTAGATTTGATTTAAAGTAATAAAAACAAAAAGATTCTTATTTCAGGTCATTATACATGCATCATTATGAATATTACATTCCATGTCTGCCTTATTCTGAAAATAAAGGCCCCCAGAGTTACACACTGGACCTTTTAATATTCCTTTAATATTAGAACTAATGGGCAGGGCCAGCCCTAAGCCTCTGGTGGCCCTAAACATGATTTTGTTTGTGGCCCCAAAACACAACCAGATTTTTCTCATTTATTATGTCAGAGGAGCTGTGGTCACACATATTAAGTCAATATTTACTGAAGACTACAAAGACGATTCATCTTCTGACAGTTTGCAGCTAAATGAAGATATTAACCAGAGGTCCTGTCTGATCAGTAAGAGTGAGGAGAAATACCAAAGCATGATGATGATTTGCACACTGGACAATTTAACATACATAATTGTATATTTTTTTTATGAGGGAGAGGCTTTGTGACTTCCCCTTTTTTTGGCCCGTAACCATAGTAACTCACGCTGACAGAGGGGAGGAAGAGACGCTGAATATAGCTGTTTTCACATATATACTCCAGACAAAGTCATTATTTTACACATGTAGCACACAACAGGAGATTGTAAATGTCAGATGTGTTCTCAACACGTTTTGATGACAAAACCGAGTCTCAAAATGTAAACACAGTTCTATGACACAGTCAAAAATTAATTGATTACTGATAACGTCACAGCATTACGCTGTGGACAGCACGCAGAGCAGCACCGCGCAGCAGTGAGTTCTTCAGACTGTCATGAGGAAAGCCACAAATATGAATCTGTAGGTCAATGGACGTACATTGCGTGAATCTCCCAGTCATCGTGTGAGAGCGAGTCAATCAACTTAACGCCCATCAGAGTGAGGAGTGAGCAACATAGAAAGTCACAGTGAATGTGTGGCTCCCCCGTAGCAGCTGTGGCCCTAAACAACCACGTGGACTGTTTATGCCAGCGGCCGGCCTTGCTAACGGGCCTAACAGCCAGATTAATTTGGTTGTATAGTTTGAGACAAAAGAAACAGGAGAACTAATAATGTTTGAAAATAAATAATTCATTGGTGAATTAAATGAACTAAATAAAATACATAAATACAATGTTAGCAACACAGTTAGCGGTGCTGCAGCGTATTCTGCAATCAATAATTGCCAACAAAAACAATATGCACCAATGCAATTCCCCATTCTTTTATTTTCATAATAATAATGATATTTTTTAAAGATTTTTCTTCACGACTGATATGATATAGAGTTATAAATGATTCTGATGGATTACCTCATACATAACTGTTGTCTTTCGTTTTCTTTGGTGGCTCAGAGTGCAAATTGGATTGAAGGAAGAACATTGAAATGTTGTTGTTTTATTTCCAGAAACAAGTCAAAGGTTAAAATTTACCTACCACAGTCCACTCACTTTGTTTGCACAACATGTTAAGAGACAAAGAAATTTCCCTCGTATGTATCGGCCTCTCTCTCTCTGTTCTCTCTGCTCTCTCTCTCTCTCTCTCTGTCTCATCTGGCCACACACTCAATTTACCTCGCATTCAAATCTCTCGCAATCATGCAGTTTTCAAATGGCAGCAGCCACAGCAGCAGTGGCGTTGGGTCATGCTCTTATTTCACCTCCACCCTTCCCCTTCCCTTTTATCTGACAACTCCCAGTCACGGTTCCACGACATCCCTGCCTCAGCACAACCTTTCCTCTAAGGTGCTATGGTGACCTATATCACACTGAGCCAGTAAACATGAGAGAGGAGGAAAAAAAACTGCCAGGGGTCAAAGGGTAGGATTTTGAAATGCACTAATCCCTCGAGTGTGTGCTGATGTGTATTTTGCTCTGCTTTAACCCCCCTCCCCTCTTTTCCCCTGTGGATTTAGTCCCCTTTGGCAGCTTGGAAAAGTAAATAAGGCGTGTTATCGCTGCCAACATACCTAACTTCAACTTCCTGGTTCTTTTTGACTGTCAGGACTGTCCCTCCCTGCCACAGTCACCAGAAATCAGAGCCTCTGTTAATAATTACCATCACAGCACAGTCATCCCAGCGGCGCTGGGGCTTTCACGCTGCAGTGTGTCTGCTTTAAAATGTTTTTATTTTTGAGATGGTACAGAAATAAAACTCAGTGTCCTCCCATACCGTAATGCTTTCACTGACAGCTTCTCTTCAGCCATGCTGCCATTAGGCCACTGGACATTTGTCTGTCTGATAAAGTGTAAAAACTAGATGGACACCGGAGGATGTGGGCTGCAGACTGGAAAAGAGGTTGATGTTGCAAGCTACTCTCTGGCTCGAGGGATCCGTCACCTGGCAACCAGGAGATCACATGTCAACGTTTGAGTGTGCTCGCGTTAGGTGTTGTTTGTGTGTGTTTGTGCATGTGTCGGTGTTTCAGGCTACATTTGAGAACAGTGTTTTTTTTTTTTAACCCAGCACAACAAAGCCTCACACTCCCAACAGTTACACAGAGCTCAGACCTGAGAAATGACAAGTGAAATCAGCATCACACGCGCTCTCGCTTGTCTTATGCCCCTCTCACCTTTTTAAACTGCATTCTGTTTCTGCAGGGCGAGTGTCTCTGGTCCGAATAACTGCCCTGCGGCTGGAGGGCCTGCAGCTGGATGACCAGGGCTCATATGAATGTCGAATCCTCTTACTGAATGAACCCACAGATGAGCTGCAAAACGGCACCTGGACTCTGCTTTCTGTAACAGGTGAGTAGTCGTGTATGTGATATTTTCTTTGTTTGTTTGTTTTCATGTCTGTATGGCTGAAAGTAGATTATATTCAGCTTCCCGAGGTAAAACCAAAGGTTTGGCCCCGATATATGGTACACAGGAAGTCAGAATGGATTACTTTTGATGTTCAGTGTAAATTCCACAATACACAGCAGACAAAAGCCATCCTCATGTAGGCATGCTGCTGAATAGAGCTGGATATTGAGCCATAATCATTTTTGTTACCATCTGAAATGTGGTCAAAGGTGGTAGTAATACCTGGTCAAGTTCATAATGTTCCTTATTCTTTGATTAGATACTTATTGAAATCATAATTCAGACTGGATTCTGCTTTGGCAAAGTTCTTGTATGGCTGCTAGTGCATACTACCACAAATAATAAGCAAATATATTGTACTAGTATATATAATACTGCGTCTATTGTGCATAATTTTCCATTTTTTGCAAAAGATAATATATTTCAATACATGTTTGTACAAACAGTGTCTAAGCTTCAAACCTCTTGGTTGGATGTTTCTGATGGTGAGTGATTGACTGACATCTGAGGGCCAGTGTTGCTAGGAGACGCAGCTCCCGTGATGCACTGCTGACTGAAGTGCGTCATCGCGCTGCAGCAAGTTTCTTTTTACAACATTCATTCAACCCTCAGGAGGATCCACTGTGCTTTTTTTTAAGTTTGCATTTCACCAGTGGAACTTAGTTAGCCTAGCGTGCTAGCGTAAGCACAGATTTTCCACCTGCTGAGTCAGCGGCAGTTCTCACACAGTGTTGTGTTTTGGAGGAACATGGTTAAGCTAGCGAGGAGGGCCTAGTGTTAGCTTTCTCTATTTCATGGGTCACCTCACTGGTGCACCCATGTTTAATGTGCAAGAAAACCTTCTCTTGCGGGTCCTTTCAGTGGAGAAAACACTGTGCCGTATAGGCAACCCCACATGCTAGAAAATCAGTAGCCCTCTACCTGCCTCTAAATGGCCAAAACCTTTTGGTTTGGAATTCACCATATATGCATCACAATTTTCTGTGCATTGGTGCTTCACTGGATGCAGCCTGAGTTGGCCCCTGGGTGCATTTGTGGAGAATGCAAATGATCAGACTGTCTCAGCATTAGGTCCTGTAACTTCAGTACAAAGTGATCTGAATCATAAAGAGTAATACTGGGAGTGCTGAACTCATAGATGAGACAACATCTAACAACGGCTAGACAATATCAACCAGTGCAGCTGGTTAACTGCCTGTGTGGCCTGTGTAACCATAGTGATAGAACTATTTTAGTGGTCACCCCGGCAAATATTATTATTATTACTGTTATGCCAATCAGTCAGAACCAAAAATCCAAGCCCTCTGGAAAACACTTATATAAGGGGATGCTGTCACTGCAGGTGAAACTTCAATTTATTATTCTGTGTCTAATTTTTAGCGAGATTAATTTTAATTTCAGTTCAGTATTAAAACTGAGCTAAGCAGCAAGAGATGACGTGAAAGGTCTGCCAAAAAAGAGTGTTTTGGCAGTGGGTGATGTTTTTTTTTTTTTTTCTTTTTAAATTTAAGAAACCGCTCTCCTTGAACGAGGCTGAGTCACTTCCGTTACATGGAAATAAACAGAGGAAAAAAAGAAACATGATAATCTAAGAGGACAGTGACAGACAGCCATCAGTTTAGGGGGAGTAGCAAGGGACAAAATCAAGGATACACAAGATACAGGATTTGAAGGTACAGTTGCTGGTTGCTACAAATATTTTCCTGTTGCGTTATACAGTTTCAGCAACTTTCCATATATTGGCCAAAATAATGTAAATCAGTGAGTTCTCAATACATGCAGATCTTTTGTTTGTCAGGTTAATGAATGCATGCTTTCAAAGGAGTAATGTGTAGGACTTTGTTGCATCTAGCGGTGTAGTTGCAAATTGCAACCCCCTCTTTTCACCCTCTCCTTTCTTGAGTGAAGGAGCACAAAAAGGGTGAAAGACCCTACTTAGAGCCAGTGTATAGTTTGATTGTGGGCTACTGTACAGTTCAACATCTGTAGATGTAAAGTCTCATTTTAAATATACAAACATAACAAGTATTTATTATTATTTTCAGGTGATGGTACACGAATAAAAGCATACTTCTGAATATTTGTATTCCATTTCTGCCATATTCCAGAGCCCCCTGAGTCTTACACGCTGAACTTTTAACTAAAAATATTCACCCCATCTTCTTTTCTTTTATTTATTCTGTAAAGCGCTGCTTAAACATCAGTTCTTTACAGGTCTATATGTCTAAACCATCTTTGAACTTTTAAAACAAAATCAAAATAACTTTTCAAAAACATACTTTTCAAAAGCTTCGTTTTAAAACCTTTCCAATCAGATCAGGTATGTTGGATAACTTTTGACTTCACGCAGGTTTTGGAACGAATCATCTCTGACAAGACTTATCATCATACTTATTGATAGCTTTAAATAATACATCTAAATATGAAATATGCATCATTATTTTTGTGCTTTGAAGTTTATCTGTATTTGAGAAAACCTTTGCTATCACTCCACCCGCAAATACACAGAACAAAAAGCATCAGCGCGCCGCAGATCAAAGCCAAGTGTGAAAGTTTCACCGAGCTGGTCTGTGTGAGCGTCAGGTTAGAGATGAGAGTCATAATAGATTGTGACTGTGTACTTGAGGCCGTGAATGTAACTTCAGTGACGTGCCCTGCAGATATACTCTTTGCATCCTATTGTCTGTACTCTGCATCAGCAGTTTAGATAGTGAGAGGGAATGCAGAGCTAAATGAACACTCTTGTTGTGTGCGACTAAAACTACTTACATGCAAAAGCTTTTTTTTTTTCTCGGGAGCTGGAGAAAGTATTTGGCAGGTGTTTTTTTGTAATTATAGATCAGAGCTTCACCAGGTCCCTCCCGTGTACAGACACTGAAGCAAATATCTCAACCTGTGACTCAGAAAAGAAAAATAATTCTTCTTTTAAAAATGAAAATACTGAAGCCGTTTTCAAACATCTCTGTTTGTTTATATACTACGATACAGGTATGAATGTGAGAAATTGTAAATAAACTGCAGAAGTTGCAAGCGGTTTGTTTATGTTTGGAGCGTTTGCAGGCGTCGAAAGAAAAAAGACTCTCTGTTCTCTGATGAAAGCTGGGACTTAACGTGGCAACAAAACACTCAGGATTGCAGATCTAAAAGGCAGCGTAACTGACAGTTTTACTTCTATAAATGTGAAATAATAATGTAACTTGAGTCATTGAACTGCACACAAGCTGCCGAGCTGCTGTCATACTGTATATAAACTGTTAAAAAAACCAACGAGGGAGACCAGATTTACTATCTGCTAGTCCAGCTTTTCTCTTTGCAGTTTTCCCTTGTTGTTGCTGTTGAAGTCAGTGAAGTGTCCAAATCTGACATTAAGACTTTCATTCACCTAAACAAGGTGAATCTATCTGAAGAACTCTTCTTTTCCTGATATATTATTTATAGAATTTCTCGTGTATCTTAAAAAATAGGTGCTTTCCTCATACAGTATGTAGATGAATAGATGTGAATAGTTAAAATGTTAACTCTCATCTTTTTGGTCCATAGCCCCACCCACTTTCACCAAAGCTCCGCCTCCTGTGGTGGAGGCTCTGGTTGGAAGTCACCTCTCTCTTGCCTGTGTTGCTAATGGCAACCCTACTCCAACCATCACCTGGCTAAAAGATGGAAGAGTGATTCAAGGAATAAATGATCAGGTATGTTTATACAATTGTGTATGCATTAATGGACACCTACCTACCTACCTACCTACCTACTGACTGATATTGTGTTGACATGTTATCACGTATCAATACATAAACAGCATTTTACTGCTACAGCAGGTCGAGATGGAGCTAATTTTAACTATTTTATATCCACATAGGTTGTTTAGTCCAGCGATTCTCGACCTCGGGCTCCCTCCATAGGGTCACCGAGTGGTCTTGAAATGTTTGATGTGTGAAGAAATAAGGAAAAAAATATTCCTTATTCACTTTTTTTTTTAAAGATATTTTTTGGCCTTTTTCAAGCTTTATTGTTTAGAGACAGCTGAAGAGTGACAGGAAATGTGGGGAGAGAGAGATGGGGAAGGACATGCAGCAAAGAGCCACAGGTCGGATTCGAACCCCAGCCTTCGCACATGGGGCGGCTGCTCTACCAACTGAGCTAAACAACATCCCCCATATTTACTTCTTTGACTGTTTTCTAATCTTTTCTTTTTTGTGAAGTATTGAATAATTTAAACAGTTATTTTAATGAAATCGTTTGAAAAGTGCGAGGGGAAATCACTGCCAAGTGCTGCAGTAACAACTCGAAGAAACTTGAAATATGACAAGAAGCTACACACTGCCAAAAACATCAGAAAACACTTGTGTAATCTTTAAGATTTATAATCTGCAAATAGAATCCTTATCTATCTATCACCTTATAGTCTATCTATTATATGTATCTGTATGTACTATTTTATCCATCATGGTCTTAGTTTATCTATCATTTCTTATTTACCAGGAAGGAGCATTATCTCTGCGAGCAGTGAGCATGCAGTCAGGAGGCCAGTACACCTGCCACGCCTCCAACTCTGAGGGAAACGTGACTCGCGTGACGAAAGTGAAGATCAAAGGTCAGTTGTTGCCTGACGGTTTGTCTGTCTCTCTGTCTGTCTGTCGGTTTCTCTGTCTGCTTGCCAGTTCCTTCACTCTCTGTGATGTCTGTGTGCCTGACTGGCTCGGAGTCACCGTGATTTACATTTCTGTTTCTCCCTCTTGCATCATTTGAGTGGTAACAGAAACCCAAACTGAATTCAACTCTTATTCTGTTCCTGTGAAGATAACACTGATGTCATGATATGAGACAGCATATCATTTGGGATTTTGGGGGCGTTGCTTTATCGTGATTTGTGTTTTGCTGCGTTTCAGAGACGTGACTGGTTTCTGAGCTTGTTTGGCTGCTGTAGCTGAGTGCAAATATCTCTGTCTGGTCATCGAATCCAGTTTATTAATATAACTTTTTTTCCCCCTAAAAATATTCCTGGATGAATGTGGTCAAAAATATATCACAAGATTGAATGTTTTCAATATTTCCAGGTACTAATACACCCATGACAGATCCACAGACGTTTTCAGGTTACAGATTTCTAAATTTACGGTCCACTTTAAGGACAAATACATGTAGAATTATGCAAATATGTTACTGTGTATCATTGGATTACACCGACACAGCACTGCATAATACATTGTGGAATTTATTTCTGACTTCTTCCTGTACTCCTACTCGTACTCCTACTGCTGATTCTCTCCGGAGAAACCAGGACTCGTCTGAAGCGTGGTGCATGGGGAAATATTTTGCTTTGGCATAATGTCTCCCTGAGTTTTCAAATCATTTTTAAAATCTCACAGTCGCACTGGCCACATTTTGGATAATAATCACCATGAGCCTAATACTGTTCAGCCTAACTCACATTATCTGAGCTCTGGCTGCGTTTTTCTGCACTGTTGCCACATGGATGGATTATAGTAGGCTAAGGGCTGATCTGGATGAAGTCAGCCTGAAAGCTCTAATAACCTCTAAACTGTCACTCACACATATATCCATCAAGCATTTAAAGTTGATCATTAATGACTTCTGCAGAGATCATGTGGTTATTTATACACAAGACATATGACACGTCAATCCCTCCTTATTAGCTCTTTGCAAATAGCGCACATATGCAATTATTAGCTGTATGCAATTATTGTCCAAGGAATTCACATTGATATATTTGACAGCACAGCGTCTCTAGGATATTGACATCTCTCCTTAGTTACTTTGGTATAATTGGCAAAAGAAAATCATGATTCTCGACACACTATTCTCAAATCCACCGCTCGTTTTCTCACAAAACTATATGTGTTTCTCTTCGCTTAACCCAGTGATGTATTGACTTTTCTTCTTCTTCAGTTTTGCTCTGAAGCACATTCATCAACATGCTCATTGTATGAATCCTCACAGTCCAAATATTACACCCAGCCATCATAACCTTTCAAACTGAAAATTGTTTCATATTTTCAATAACCTAGAATTATCTTAAGGGCACAGGAACTGAAAACAGGTGAGTGTGTAGCTGGGCCTGCTGAAGCAGATGTTTGATGCTCCAAACTTCTTTTAAAGCGCCCCGTCCAAGCAAAGGATAAACCCTCTGTGTTACAGAGTAACATATAAGACTGCTCTTGCATATTTAGTTCACCAAAAAATGGACCAGTTGTCAGTAGCACATTGGCACTAGGTCCAGTGTGTACGATTTAGGTGGCAGAAATGAAATATAATGTGCGTAACTATGTTTTCATTAGTGTATAATCACCTGAAAATAAGAACTGTTGTGTTTTGTAACTTTAGAATGAGCCTTTTATGTCTGCCGTGGGTCCTCTTCTAGTGGCGTAGTCCGCCATGTTGAACCGCCATGTTTCTACAGTTGCTCATAACAGTCAAGCTAGCTCTATATGGGGCCTTTTTTTTTGAACATTTCGCAGCCATTGTAGTTTCTCATTCACACTAGGAAGGAGAAGGTGAGGTGCTGCAATCAGTAACTACAGCGCTGGAAGCCAATAAATCCTACACACCAGACCTTTAAGTTCTGCTGCTTGACTACAGGGATTAAGGATCATTATGAAATCAACATTAACTGCAGAAGAGGTGCAGATTTTACAATAAAATACTGACCACAGACAAAAACTAGCAAATCCTAATGAAAAAAATGAATGAATGATATGCATTAAAGGGTTTAGATGTGGATACACCAAATGCAGACTGAAAAATAAGAAGCTTATACTAGGTAACTCTACGTATACCCACCACTGATCCTGACAGACATCAGAGAGGGCCAAAAGGGCTCTCATGTACGTCAAAATAGACTGTATGTGATGATTTTGAATAAAAAATGGTGTGACCAGGAGTGTTTGGATAGCAAAAGAGGTGCTGAGGGGCATTTACATTTTCATTTAAATGGTTCCTAATTTGCATGCATTTGTTGTCTTTGATATTTGATACATTTCTTTTCCTGTCTTGATTTATTTTCATTCCCTATAACCTATGTAACCCCCTTCTTCATTTACCCAGCTCTGATCTGACACGACTTATACTTTTCACCCCTGACTTACATCAGATATTGGAATATTTTCTATCACAGAAACCTCATTCTATCAGAACATTTCCATTGTCCCCTTCACACTGTACATGATTTTCTTGGAGGTACAGCATGAACATAAAGTTGCTGTTGTGTGGTGGGTAAGTCAGACTTCCATCGCAGCACCATTATATTTCTCAGCTGCTGCCATAGCAATTAAGACAGATCTCAACCGCTGCAGGACAACATATCACAATCCCCCAAAAGGGCTTCAGCTAAAGACTCTATGTAGTATGTTACTGAGCTGTCGATGTATTGGTGTCTACTATAATAGCTCTCCAATCTCTCATGAAAACAAATCTGAATCCTCTTTATTGCATTTCGGACATTTAGAAAAGACTGAAGGGTACAGTTGATGCATGTCTTGTGTTTGTATGGATCGATTGTGGCACTTTTAATATCTTTTCCCATTTTTCACCTGTGTGGCTCTTACAAAGATCTTCCCATTTCTTCCTAATGCTCTTGCGGTTAACGCTAAATGAGGTGCTTTGAACAGGGGCAAGAAAGGTAAACACTGACAGTGAGAAATCTGTGAATAGACTACTGAAATTGGAGTTCAGTTTTTCATTGGGTTACTGCATTGATGTCTCAATCAGAAACACTGATGCAGTTCCTCAGGCATCTGTCTTGATTTAAGCAATGATTAAGGGACACGTCTTGTGAAGCAGTAATGCACTCGAAGATGAAGTTATGTCATTCTGACGCAAATTAAACAAAATATTTTGAGTGAGTGAACACCAATTGCATGAAAAAAATAACACGTTGTGTTCTTTGTGTGAAACCAGTGTTTCAGAAAATGGTCACAACTGTCCCGATGGAATTGTGACTGACATTTTCAAGTTATTTTCTGTAATTCTGTAATAATAATTGCAGCCATTTTTGTGAATCTGTGATGTTTTTTTTTTTTTTTGTAATCTGCCTCCCTGCAGGTCCGCCTGTCATTGTCATTCCTCCCAAAAGTACCTCTCTCAACATGTCCCAGGATGCTTCTCTCACATGCCAGGCGGTGGCCGACCCCCCCAACATGACGTATGTGTGGCAGAAAAATGGAGAAAACGTCTATCACGTGGAGTGAGTGCACTCATTACTCTTTGTTCCTGAGCAGTCCATTTTTACCCTTTCTCATCATTGTTGAAATGCATGGGAGTCCAGGAATTCAAATCAGCTTTTAATGGAAGATTGCAAAACAAAACGTTTCACAGAGAAGACGAAAATAAATCGTCCAAAAGAAAAAGTGGAGATATTGAATAAACAAAACGCAATCGGCAACCACTTTCATTCAAAGTGCTCTGGCATTTCTCGATATATAGAGAGACTTAATGTGCGTCTTTGTGTTCATAAACGCTAAAATCTGCTTCTTCAACAATAGAAACTGAAATCCATCTCCACACAGAGGTGTGTTTCTCGCCCATGGAGCTAAAATACATGAAAGCCAGTCTCATTGGGCTAGACAAAGAAAGCAACATTTCTTAAAAGCCTGTCTGGCATGTGTTCATGTGCCAGTCCACTGAATAATTTGACAACTTTTGAATTTTCCATGAAAACTGACATGGAGTAAGTGGAGCGATTTCAAAAAGAGATGCAATGCCTGTTTTGTTTCAGGTCTTGCACATGTGTTGCTCTATTCTGAATAAAACTTGGACAACCTGCACTGCATTGGATAGATGAAATTTACCGTAATCTAAGTAAAATCAGTAATTTATTATGTACCCAGAACCCAGTCAGGCATATAAAAAAAGTCAGCTTATGAAACTCTTGTTAGTTTGCCAACTAACTTCAGCTTGCACTAAAATAGCAACACTAGCAACTGTACAATCCTGATAGCACTACACCAAGTAGAAGTACACACCACTCATAATGTGTTTTTGTTATTTATGAAGACAGAGTGGTGTGTCTGTCCTCTGGGAGATTCTTGCTTTTGTTGTCACAGTATGCAGGTACCGGTAAAACATTTTAAGGGACATAAACAGAACTGTATTCATCAAAATGAACAATGAGGTCATTTATGACTTTTTTTTTCCTGCTTGGAGTTAACTTTGGTTGCAGAAAATGTTTTTAGAAGCCAACACACATATAGAGCATTAGAGAACTTAAAACTAAGAGCTTTCTTCGGTAGACCAGCAGAGAAAAAGGGCTTTTTGGTAATCAAGCCTACTAGTGATGAAAGAAGGCTTTTATTCTTCCAGTATCTGCCCAGGAGAAAGAATGAAAGAGAGAGAGAGAGAGAGTGTTGTACATTTGCAATATTCCTGAGATGATAAAAGGTAGATTTTTTTTTTTTAACTTCTGATGTGAAATTCAAATCAGCATTGAAAAACACACACCAAGGTTACCAGCTCGGAGCATGACATTTTGTGCCAGTGATTTAAAGTTAGTGTAGCTTCTCTTTTTTTTTTTTTTGGTGCAGTGTTTTGAATCTCAGTGTTATGTCTGTTCAGATGCAGGAACTGCAGTACCACCCATAAGGTGATATGATTTCAGCATCACATCATATATGTATGAAGCCAGAAGTGCACTGTTATTGATCTGTGATATTAATGTCTCAAACTTTAATATAGTAAAGTTGTAGAAAAGTTGGAAAATGTGTTAACCAGACAGGAGTGTCGGTTTTCAGCTAACTCGCTAATCAAGTATAGGTAAATCACTACACTGATGCAAAAATACAACTGTATAAATAAATATTGACCATGATGGACCAATACAAACACATATTTATACCTATGATGACACATTGTGCATGACCCACTCAGAAAAACATTGCTACAAAGCTACTTGCTGGCAAAAACTCCGCAACACAACTTTAAGTTGCAGCAGTGGTCATTAAAGCTCCACTTATCAATGTTATTTACAGCAATAATTCAGATACAACAATAACACAAACCCACATAGATTTCACATGCCTCTGCTGCTCTTATGAGTCTTTTTAGCCGGTTTTAGCTCATTGTTTTGTTGTTATGACACATTTACTGTGTGGTACCCTCTCATGTACCCTGTTTCCACTGGGCGCTCAAACCGTAGACCAAATTGTCACTGGTGAAGAAAGTTGAACAAGGAAAGAGCCAGATATTTTTCTCTGGAGTTAGTGAGAGACAAAACCAGACATAAAAGGAGGATGAATATCACACTTACATCAGGTGGAGACAGACACGACTCCAGATGAATGCTAATGTTGCTCCACGTCTGCTGGATGTGTAAGGCAAATGTTTCCTGAAACATTAGGCAGAATAACTTTATATGATAATAATATACCAGGTGTACATGTTATATTGTTTTTGACTTCCTGTTCCCAAAAATGACCTAAAAATAAATGAAAGCCAACAATGTGTAATTGTCTCTGTCAAAGGCACGCTTAAAATACAAAATACATAGAAAATTTCAATAAAAGCTTCAGTCACATTACTTTAAAAGGGAAAAATAAAATAACATTGTCCTGAAACTGTGAGGCACAGAATGAGCTTTTCTGTAGGAGAGGTTTTACAATAGCAGTGCTCAGTGGTCAGGTGAAGATCTGAGTGAGCGGGGAATGGTTCATGATTGCCAGCACATCATTCACCAGACTATTGAACACTCTTAAAAAAACGGTGGCTAGGACAGGGGCAGTTGAGCAGGTGGAAGACTTCATTTGCATTACTTCTCCTGAACATTTCTCTATCACATCACGAACACATCGACGTTCATTACAGTTACACTCAGGTCAATACTCAAACCGATTTTGATGAGGGTAAAAGTTTCAGAGAGGCTTTTTAAGAGGTGATATATAATGCTGTTAACAGCTGAGTAGAGCACACACGGATTATTCTGATTATATGTGACTAATTTTAGGAACTAAGCTCTTTTGTAATAGCTTGGTTAAAATAGTCAGGTGCTCTTTGAATACTTTCAGTTCCATTTTTCTCCATTTGCACCATTTAAGTTATTTTATAAGCATCAAGACTAAGAGCCTACAAAACGCTAGCTGCTGGAAGTGGGTGCAAATATTGCATGTAAAAGAAAATGGTTTTAAAAGCTGCCAGGCTGGGTTATTATTGCTACAGCCCTGCTAGCGGCACTGTGAGGCTGTAATAAATTACAGTTGAGCTTTGAGCTAAATGCTAACATCAGCATGCTAACAAGCTTAAGCAGGTGGAATATTTACCTTGATAGCATCTTAGATCGTGATCATGTGAGCATGCGTACATGCTATTGGGATTGTGTAATCAGATTACAAAAAAGAAGTGACTATAATCATCCACTATAATCTGCCCAGATTACATGTGAAAAAATGTGTAATTAGATTATATTTACATTGTCAAGGATTACTTGATTACTTTAAAATATGGACATTTCTAAATAATTCAACTTCTTTCATGATAACCAGTGCTCAATTAATTCGCCATACATTTACTGCTTAGGGTTTAGTGCTACTTGGTGGGACAAAAAGAACTGTGACAAGTCATGATGGAGTGCATTGTATTTGTATTGATTGATATAATACAATTGATGTTACTAATTCCAAAGAAAATGCCATATAATAATATTCAGTAACTTACTTCGTTTCAAAGTAATCTGACTCAACACTGTTAGCACTAAACAGAAAGTGCATCTTAAGGTTGATGTGAATATCAGCAGTTTTGCAGCAGTTTATTTGATTATATGCCTAGAACATTGACCTCATGATGGCGCTAGATGTAAAGAAATAAAATAAAAATATAATATGGTTTATCCTCCAGATCCTGAATATCTGGACCAAATATCATGGCAAGCCAAGTCCGGACTGACTGGCACACTGACATCCCCATCTACAGAAAATCGCTAGCGTTGCTAAAAATATAAAATATTATCCGTTTCCACTTTCTTAGATGTTCAGGATTTGGTCGAGCAAACAAACAATTTGAAGATTCATTTTGGGCTCAGGGAACTTGTGATGGACTATTTTAGTCTGTCAATATTTTATTTACCAAACAAAGAACATTCATTAAGAGTTACACTTGTGTCCAACTGATTCATGTAAGTCAAATCTTCTGGTTTGTCCTGAGAAAAACATTTGGCTCTTTAGCTGCTCTGGTGCTGGGCGGTAATGTACTGTGGGAGCTTGTTTGCTTTTTGACTGCTGCTGCTGGAAGCACTGAGACTGAAAAACACAGTAAATGAGCCATAAAACCAAGTCATTGTGCTAAAAGTACCCCAAAAGCTCCGTAGAGCTGCACAGTATATTTTCAGTTTGTCACTGAAACTGACCCCTTTCACATTAGTCATTTGATTCATTATTAATATAAAAAAAATCCTGGTAATTGGAACATAAATAAAAACAGCATTCAGTAACGCAGGTTGACGTTTATCAATGCGAAGAGTAGTGAAACATTCAGGTTACAGTGCATGAGTCATCTTCCCCTTTATGGTAATTAACCCAAATGTGTGAGTGTGAGTCGTCCCACAGACATGTATCACCAGCGTGCATATGTAACCTGTTGTACAGTGTTGCAGCCTGCTAGACTCCTCAGCTTTTCTCTCTGGTTTCTCTGTAGATGTAAGAATGTATAAAAACGAGTGGGTACTTCCCTTCCCACTCTTAACTGAAATGAAATGAAACAGTGGTGAATAACATAAAAAAAGAAAAAAAAAAAAACACCCTCCTACACCGTTGATTCTCTGAGAGCCTGTTTGACTGGAAGAGCTGAATTACCTCTCGCTGTTATTCTGTGGTGGTTGTCTTACATGCTCCTGTCTAATTTTTTTTCTCAAGGTCTATGAAGTCACGAGTGAAGATCGTGGTGGATGGGACTCTACTCATCTCCGGTCTCATCCCAGAGGATTCTGGGACCTACACCTGCATGCCAACCAATGGCCTGCTGACCCCGCCCACAGCCTCTGCCAACCTCACAGTGATGCGTACGTTTCTGTGTGGAGTCTGTCTCTGATCAGTCCTCATGAGACATCAAATCTTTCTTTTCTATTTTTCCTTTCTTTTTTTTACAATTTCTCCTGAGTTTCAGAAGACAACCAAAGATTTTTTTTATGTTTTACACTAACTACATATTAAAATATCGACAAATGATTATTGATCAACACAAATCCTCCGATGTTACTGTTAACTACTGTTAACTGAAATATTACATACACTATTGTGTTTTCAAAATTAGCATAGGCTAGATCACTGGTTCTCAAACTATGGTACGTGTACCACTTGTGGTACGCAACCTCCCTCTAGTGGTACGTAGAGAAATCTCTGTAACACGGTATATATATCTATATTTTCATTAAATAAAATTAAAAACATATTATTCTTTGAAAATAGTACAACATTTCAAATGAATATAAACTATATCCTCGCTGTAATGTCATTTAAAATATGTTGTAATATTTTGTGTCAATTTCAGTCAGCTACATAGTCGCGATCACATGGCACGGATACATCCACCATTAGTTCCGAGCTAAAATGCGACAGCACGATAGTAAGCAGAGGATAAATTAATGGTTCAAAAACACTGTAATCATGGCTGGGAAGAGAAGTGCAGATCAGCAGTACCCCTCATCCACCAAATTAGTTCTGCACCTTGAACCAGTTCCATTTAGGATTGAACAACAGTCTTATTAAGAATAAACCTGCCCCCTGTGAGAACTGTCCATAGCTGAATACGGTTCCTGCTCTTTTTTAACATCTGTAATAATGGTGGTGCTTGGAGAGCCTAATATTTTCTGAAGTGGTTGGCAGTAAAAAAACTAAAAAAATCAGAACACTGGGATAGATTATACTCAGTAATAATGGGTAACTTAATACAGTCTCAGAAGCAGTGTTTCACTGCCAGCAGTCACTCTCAAGTCAAATCAGTTTAATTTCTACAGTATATTCCAATATCATAAATTTGCTGAAAGTGGCTTCACAATCTGTGCAGCATGAAACACCCGCTATTCTTCTGCATACCCTCAATTCAGATGAGATTCCACAAAACTTGGAAATAATGGAAGAAATCTCAGGAAGAGCAATTGTATAGGGACGGACAGACATGCAATCGATGTTGTGTAAAGTAGACTTCTTCATCGCAGCAGCGTGAAGTGAAAAGTTAAACCAGTAAAAACACAATTTTCAGCTTCATTCCCATTCCAATAACATATTATAAATAAACATAGAGAGCACCATAAACAAAGAGCAACTGGTACCTTGAAGCACCATAATTTTACCATTCAAGAGTCACATGTTCCAGAGGGTGCTTCCATAGTGAGGCAGGATGCTGCATGCAATCATCTCCAACAATATTTAGAGATTTTTGATAAAGCTGCACTTCAACACTATAAATTCAAGAAACAGGTGGGAAGGAGTGGCAAGAAATTGCAGCCACTTTCTCTAATTCACTGATTTCAGCTCTAACAAACAGTAACAGAGACGTGTAACACTTTCTACACATGTAAAACAGAACCACAGCTTCCCTTGAAGTTCAGTATTTTTCACATTTCTTTATGAAATATTATCGATCAGTTCACTTTAAAATGATCTAAACATTAACAAGTTCATCAGAGATTACATTTCCAAAACTGTATGTATGTTTATTTTCCTGACAGTATTAATCACAGGTATATTAATTGTTGTTGACATGCACATGAGAAAAAGCATTTAGTGTTTGTCAGCTAACCATTGATGATAATAGAAGCCTGTTCATGTGTTTAACCTTCAAGTGAATCTTCCAATCCGGCGATTTGTATCTTGGTGGTGGACCTTTGTAATGAGTGTGCTTGTAAATGATTCTTGATGAACTCATTAACAGTTAGAATCACTTTTGGTCTGAAGATTTAACTGTTGTTGGCAGACCTGTAAAATCCTTCAGGCATATTCAGTCAGCTGTAAATCCAAGGAGCAGTACTTGTAATAAAACATAGGCTCATATAAAATTCAAAAAACAAACCCTGTCTCAAAATGGATTATGCTGCTGTTTCCCACGGTATTGAAACAGTAAGGTGTGTCTGTATTGCAGTAGTTATTATAAAGTTAACAACTTTCATTCCTTTCCTCCGTGCAGATCCGGCCCAGGCTCTTAAAACGCCCCAGCAAACGTACCTTCCCACAGGTATGGATGGTGTGATCACCTGCCCAGTGGCTGCTCAGCCTCCGCTGCTCCATGTGGATTGGACAAAAGATGGAGAACCACTTGACTTGTCCTTGGTAATAAAAATAATCACTTTCAGGTGGAGGAGCAGACCCCGGGGAGGATATGTTCAATCTTAAAAGCTTTTGAAGCAATCCCAGAGGAACCCCTTACTGCCCCATGCTCTCTCATTTTTTTTTTCACTTCCATTTTAATCTCACTTCTTCTGAGGGATGGGTGTAAGGACCTTTATGGATGAGGGGCTGGGGGTGGGACTTCCTTGTAATTTACAACAACATTTTAAACCTTAACCTTTCAAAAAAAAGAAAACCATTTTTTCCCCTTTAAGATAAGAGCACAGAATAGCAGCTTTTAAAACCATTTTCTTTGTCATGTGCGCAAGAGATCCACCCACTTCCTCCTCTTCCTCCTACGCCTTTGCATGCTGAGTTGACCCCACCCCCCTCAACACTTTGGTCTGAGCGATGGACATGTCGGTGGATGAGACGCCGCACCGCGGGAAATGTGATAGATTCCTCCAGTGTGAGACACGGGCGTTGGTGTCACGCTGTTATTCTGCCAATTATTCCAGTTCCACCCTGAATGTCACAAGCTCTCCTACCCATAGTTATACCGCCTCACAGCCTCATTCTGGAGAGCATGATAGCAGTTTTGACTTAATTAAACTGAGCGGGAACCTTTTGCGCAACACGCACTGCTATGGCTTTATAGAAAAAAAAAAAAAAGACCTGAAAATGTAATTCTTAAAAAAGTCATTTTAAAAGCCTATTTCTGTTGCCTGTGTTTGGATTCACCCAAGAAATGATCAAAGAAATATATATATATAAAAACATTTTTTTAAATTAGAAGAACAGAAGATCTCTGTCTTTTACATGTTTAGATGGCATTAATAAATAACCATACTTTTAGAGAAGCTCCGAATTAATCTGCCCACTGGGGACTTAAGTACTTAACCACAGCAGGAATGTGGCAGGCAGATATCAAAAAAATTATTCCTGTAAATCCTCCAAATGCAGGCGAAGAGCTCATATGTGGCTTTGGAGTGGTTACCGATTTGCTTGCCTTTTAGCTCTTTAAGCTCGCTCTACACTTCTAACTTCTTCTTTTTTTCTTCCCTTCATGCTACGTATCATTCAGGCATATCAAATCAAATCAAATCAAATCAAATTTTATTTGTATAGCCCAAATTCACAGAACACATTTTGCCTCAGAGGGCTTTACAATCTGTACAGGGAGTGACACCCTCTGTCCTTAGACCCTCGGTTCGAGTGAGGAAAAACTTGCCCACAAAAAACCCTTTTAACAGGGAAAAAATGTGGAAGAAACCTCAGGAACATCCACTAGCTCCTTTTTCTTTCTGACAGAGTTGTCTATATAAGTGTGAAAGAGTTGGTGTGAGAGCATAGTGCATTTCTTTCATTACTCCAGTATCCAGGATGGACCTTGACACCAGAGGGCTCTTTGTTTATGGCAACAGTCAATGATGATACAGCAGGCGTGTACACGTGTACTCCATACAACAGTTATGGCAGCATGGGTTCATCTGGACCAACGACTGTAATTCTACAGGTTAGTATGCACTCCAGATACTGTACAGTAATACTTAGTATCTCTTGTAAGGCTGACTACATTTCTTCCTCCATGAACAAATTGTCAGTCAGTCCTGGCCAGGAAGCTCAGAAACTGCCACTGAATCTGTCCTTCCAGCTCTGCTAAACTGTCTATCAACACCACTCTGTGTGTATTTTAATTAGGCACTACTGCATCTGTCACAGCGAATTAAAAACTTAACAGAAATGACATTTTATTGACCTTTTCACGCCGATGTGTGAGCCCTCTGGCATTAATAGAAGTCAACTTAAACTCACTACAATGGCCATGCTATTGGGGAGTTAATTGTCTGGCTAATCCTTTTGTTATTAAGATAATCTTGTCCAAAGCGGCAGTAATCCAGTCTTAAAATCCATTGTTGCCACTTGCTGCATTCTCCTTGATTCAGCTATATTGCTTTGGTAATTCACAGGACCCCCCATTATTCAGCGTCACTCCAGAGAAGCAGTACAAACAGGAAGCCGGTAGAACCCTGATCATCCCATGTCAAGGAAACGAAGACCCAACAATTAAAGTGACCTGGAGCAAGGTAAATAACCCTGTAAGGTTATTCAGTAAGTAAACAGTCCTGTTTTATTCATGGCAAGTGTTTAGAAGGGCAATTGTTTTTCTTGTTTTCCAGTGAACAAGGTTGAAAAATCTTTACACAGAGTGACTTGTGTGTAATACACAAAGAAGCGTTTTCCCATGCAGTATGTATGAGGAAAAATGCTTACAGAAACGTGCACATACTAAAACATGCGGAGCAGTCCAGACGTGTTTGGACAGTGACAAATTGTCTGTTGTTTTGTCTTATGGTTGTTGCATTATTCAAAACCTTGGGGGAAGATGTATATAAAATGGCTTATAATTTCTACAGTATTCATCCAGTATGGATGTTCGCACCATCGAAGACACCATGAATTAAAAAAATACATTTTTCTATTTGTAATCTCATGTCAATGTGTTAATTATTCTCCTGGTACACACCAAATACATGTAGAAAAACATGTCATCACAGTGTTTTTCTGTCAGACTCCCTCTCTTGGGGTGAGATAACCTACATCATGTGAAATGACACTTTGTCATAATAGCTGGCAAAGTGATATCATGTGGGAGGTGTGTGTCAGTTGGCAAAAACTTTGTTTCAATTTTCAAAGCAGCGTGATTTAGGTCTAATTTATTCATTTCTACCTCCTGCTCGTGATCTAACGAAGGAGGTGTGGATGGACGCCAGCAGTTCTCTACATCTCTTCAATATGTTGTACTTAATTCGCTAAGCCAGACCACTTTTTAGTGATCCAATCAATTCTGAAGGATTTGATCAAATCCCTCTTGTAAGACTATTCAATCCACACACTGTCTCACTGTAACACGGCACATTTGCAGGAGGAAAAGTGACTCTAGCTGCCATTTCACTGCAACTCGAAGGAGTCATTGTACCAATGCTGAACGTTCTGATTGTGCTGCCCTTTAATTGGTTGCGACATGCTCTGTGCACAACCCATGCAGTACGGCAACAATGAGATGATGAATGTGGTCTAAAATGCAACCTTTCAACCCACTGAGAGCAGTGCATCAATGCTTTTCCTCCTTAGGGATTTAGTGAGCAGCTGCTCTGGAAGTCAGCACTTTAAAGAGCAACCTTCACTTTGCAAATTTAAAAAAAAAATGCATTCATATCCAGATATAGACATGGCAACCAGAATCAAGTGATACTATAACTGTGTCTGTGCATGCATAACTTCCTAACCCTGATTTAGTGTTAAAGTACTCTTTAGCCTTATTCATTATTTTATTTCAGTTAAATCTTCGAGCCAAGAAAGATAGAACAACATATCGCTGTCCTAATTCTGTCTGTACTGAATATTATAACCTAAATATCTGCATTGTCAGTTGATAATGACATTGATAATCATGTGTTATGAAATGTAATTAAACACCTTTGGATTGGTCTAAAACATAATGGAGCTCTTCTCAATCCAGAGAGTTTGGTTCCATGTGTGAACTGTCTTTGTGTCCTTGCTAGGTCGACTTGGCTCGTCGTGCATCTTACTCCACAGAACCCAACGGCTCTCTGCTCCTGCAGCCTCTCACCAAGGAGCACCAGGGCACGTGGGAGTGCTGCGTTACTAACCGTGTAGCCTCAGTGAAAACCAGCACAGAAGTTTTTGTCCTGGGTGAGTAGAAACATGAACATTTTTACCAGAGAACCATAAAAAAAAGTAAAGCCTCTTGTTATGTGAATTCTCCACATTGAAATTTCTTCTTTTAAATTGTTTTCTTTAAACCTGTGTAAACCTCTATTATACCCAGCACAGGCCAGATGCCTGTGCCTCCAATCCGCCTCCAATGGATAAATGTGGTACATCTAGAGATGGCCTCTAAACTTCAGGTAGTTGAAGTGCTGGCCCATTTCCATCAACTCCTCTCCCTTGCCTCCATTACAGGAACCAGTCCCCATGCGGCTACCTCTCTGTCCGTCTCTCCCGGGGTGAAGCAGGCCAACATATCCTGGGAGGCAGGCTTTGACGGAGGATCAGCACAGACATTTTCAGTTTGGTGGGTGTAAAGCCTCCCACTTTCTTCTCGGGCTGTAACCATAGCAGCCATCGACAGCGTTGGTATTACTCTATTGATCTCTGGAATGAGGAGTTCATTTATCTGTTATCACTACTTGGCAGCTACAATAAAAAACACTGCTGCAGAGCATAGCTTTTATAATATAGTGACCATGCTGGCTACAATAGGAGGTTACTAACAAAAGAGAGAATAATACAATTGTTTCTTATGAATCAGCACTTTTAACGGCTTAGAAATCACAGACGAACATCTTGTGTTTCTTTAGATCTGCCTGTGAAGTATTGAGACATTGATGTACAGGATAAAAGGACAAAAATAAACCATAATTATACTGTTTGGATGTGTTCTCTTTTCAAGGTAAGAGCACATCAAATATCCCTGCATTAGAGTTAGAATGCAAAAAGCTGGTTAATTTAGTTCAATGAATTGAAGGAGGAGAAATGCGTAGAGTTTACTAACCAAATGGAAACTGTCTTTCTATTTTTGGGTGTTTTTTTTCAGAGAATGCAAGTGAACGTACAGAAAACTTTTTGTCTAATACTTATCTTAATCACATTGTAACCTGGGAGTAGTACAGACCAGATGAGGGTGAGATGAGCTATCTTAATCCCTGAGAGGGAATTGGGTCATCGCTGCAGCAAAAAAACAAACAAAAAAAAAAACAGCATAGACATAAATATAAATGTTATGGAAACTATAAAAATAGATCAGCCAATCAGCATAAACAACCTCCTGAAGTCAGCCTCTGACATGTTATGACCATAGATTATGAAATCTAGCCAGAGTGAATATACTCTCGAGTAGGAGAGACACAAAAGATCACGTTTTTTTTTTTTTTTTTCCCCACTTTAGGAGTGTCAACATTGTGTATTGTGAATGCTTTCTCATGGACATTTCAACTGCAATCTTCATGTTTTTCTCATGAAGCCTGAAAATAATAGCAGGCACTTCCACCGTGACTTCCAATAATAATATGTGCTCTTGTTTGACAGCGGTGAAAGCTCCATGGGAAAATATCCACACATACTTATAAAATCAAGTACTACAGAACAGAAAAAGCACTTCCAATCCTCATGATTTGCTCTTAAAGACACAATAATCTCCACTTTTATTTGTTGTGACATTCTGTAAGCACCAAAATAACATGATGTATATAAGGCACTTTATACTCAAGTGTGTGAAGGACTAGGACCTCGCAACTATCCACGCCATGTTGATATGAGTAATATTCATTTGCTGTTTTCTGAAAGAACTCTCTGGTGAGTCAAAGCCATCATCTTCAAAAACTAAAAAACAAAACAAAAAAAAAAAAAACCCTGAATTTTCAGACTGACATTAATAATAAAAGGTTCCCCCCATTTTGAATGGGTGAATAGGTATTTTTTCCCTGCCTCAGGTCAAGTAATTTGCTCTGTATAAAAAAAGACATGTAGAACTTCTTCTCCGCTAGGAGCATAAAAATCGGCATAATTGGAGTTGCAAGCTCTCTGTACAATTGCTGGGATACATCAGTGCTGTCACTGCCACAAAATCCGGAGCTGATGATGAGTATGAATGATTAATGAAACCTACTTTTCTGTCATGTTTCATAAAACTCCCAGAATTCCCCGCCGCTCTTTTGTTCTCACTGCTTTTCTCTCCCTCTCGCTGCAGGGTGAAGAAGATTTCAGCAAGTGATAATGATGGGAAGCAGGACTGGTTCTCTGTGCCCGTGCCCCCTTCGTCTGGCACCACTCTGCAGGTGACAGGCCTCTCCCCTGCCACCGACTATCAGTTCAGCATCCTGTCTAACAATAAAATGGGCACAGGACCCTTCAGTGAGATTGCCACCGCCCGGACTTTGGGTCAGTATTATTCCCCCCTTTTTTTCCCCTGTAAAAGGGGTGCTTTCCAACAGTCGGCTTCAATTTGGATCCAGTTGCAGATTTGGGAAATACTCTGATCCCCTGAAGAGAACAAATCTCTAGTGTTGAATTAAGTCAAGTGTTGGATTTCCTCTCTCTTTTTTATTTGTGAATGTGAATAATGCACAAAACATTCAGCTAGCAGCCTTTTCATTTTTAGCCCGTGGTGACTGTCACTTTTCACCGGTTGAAATAACAAAATGCTGCCAGCAGCAGCAAATATCATCTGTAGCAAGTTAAAGTTGATTCCCTGAGTAACCTGCCCAAAGGCCAAACTGAAACTTTGCTATTGTGGGGCTGATAAACTAGCTTCTAGTTACTAGCTGTCTGCACACAGACAGATCACATGTTTGCAAAAGAATCAACTTTGAGGCTAAGTAGTCTGTACCTTACTCAACTATTTGGTGCCCAGCTTTCTCAAAACAAACCTAAATATAACAGTAGCCAAACTTAAATTTCTGAACAGCTGTTGGTTGGATTGACTTTCAATATGTGCAGACTTCAGCGCTCAATAATAAGTTTTTGGTGATTGCCAAGCTGGCAACCAGGCATCAGCTGAAACTAAAAATACAGTTGGCATTTTTAGTATTTCAAGTAATTGAGATACTATGCAGTTATAAGTCATCTTATTTCTGGAAATGTGACAAAAAAAGATTATTTAAAAGCTTTATTACAGTAACCAACCACCTTTGTAGTTTGTGTTTTGTCTGCATCCTCTACAGACTTGTCATCTTAGTGTTATCAGTTAACCTGTCTACCCTCAATTCCTGGTATACAAAGACCATTAGTGCAGCTGTTGTCATATTTTTCACAGACGCCATTAAAAAATTAATCCAGCAATTCATCGTCGTTGTTGCTTGGTCATCCATTCTCTCCCTTTCAAAGTTGATTAAATTTCACATTTGTTTGCGATGTTGACAGGTTGGTTGAGGTTCACCTCACAGTCAAACAACGTAATTTGCAAAAACAAATGTCGGTCTGCAAAAACAAATGTCGGTCTGCACGTGACTAAACACACCAATCCATGTGCAGAGTTGCCTGGTTCTAGTCCTACTACTAACTAACTAAAACAGCAACATTTAAATATCAGTAACACAAGAAATATAAAATTGGTATATAGAATTGTTTGGTTTCTCAAAATGAAAAACTCAGACCTGGACATTCTGGTCACTTTCAGGGTGAATTGGCTTTGATTATGTCCAAATTTCTGCTTGGACATGCCCATCAGTCTCAGCTGTACTTTGTATTTACTGGTAATTAGCAAAAACTACAACAACATTCAAATCCAATGTTTCCATACAACGTTCTTGTCTTTCAACTCAGTTGGATGTACAGTTCATTTTGGTATGTTTAGATGTCCTAGCCTATGGCAGACCAGGGAAGTGGAAGTGGAAATCTTGTTAAATGTTGATTTTCGCCCCTGGAAACATTTTATCCCTCTCAGCAGAGAGTAGAAATCCTTGAGACATCTGAAAGATCACAAAAATACCTGTGAAGATGCAATCTAATGAAAGCTCAGGGGGCGAAAAAAGGCATTTTTTTTTCCAATGATATGTGTTGTGATCAAAGTGATGGGTCGGAATAGCCCAATTAAATGTTCACGCATAATCAGTCATAATCAATATTCCAAGCTTATCAAACTAATAGTGTGTGAATTTGAAACTCCAGCATTTGGAGCAAGTAGCTTGTAAAAAAAATGGTTGTGCCAGAGTTAGTTAGACTTTTTATTTCAGTGTTCATGCTGCTGTTATTGTGGCCAAAAATGTCACGGTTATCCGTATTATCACCCTTTTAATCAGACTTTGTGAATTATTACTATTAGAACGGAAAAATATAGCAAATATGACTCATGCCATGTTTGCCTTAGGTTTGATCAAACCCAATAAACTGGTCAGTAAACTCCATATTGCATCTTATTTGGAACTCCAAAGAACTGCTCTCCTCAAACTCTCATGGTTGAACATCTGTGACAGTAGAAATTTCCTGTGCTGTAATTACATTTTTTCCGCCACACTGTATCTGGCTGATCGACTGAAGGCCTTTCTTATTCCCTCTGCATCAGATCCTCTGCCAATGAGAAGTAAACTGAATCCTCCGGCGTCACTGTCAGCTAATCAGGGCTCAGCAGGTGTTGTTCTGCAATGGTCCCTTTCTGAAGCTCAGCACCCTCCCATCACCGGCTTTGTTCTCCAAGCCCGCACCGAGCAAGGGGAGTGGTTTACTTTGGACGAGGACATCAGTGCCAACATGAGCGAGATAGTCGTTCCGGGTCTGCACAAGGTAACAACAAGCCAGTTGCAATGCTCCCTCTGAGACTAATCAGTCTATGCTGCTTGTTGAATGCCTTGGAGATTTTTTATCTAGGCTACACCTCCGTGGTTTTACTTTTATAGACTCTCAATTATGCACACTACATGGCAGCCATCACTTTTCTGTCATCCTTCAATCTGTGTGCCCTGTCTTTGCGTCTCCCTGCCCCTTTCATCCTTCTTTTTCTCTCCTGTATAGGCCTACACGAATTCAAATGAACTTCATTAGCATTGCAGGCACAGTCCTGTGTTGACAAAGTGTGGTTTCATCCTCTGTCCTCCCCACTGTGTGTGTGTGTGTGTGTGTGTGTGTGTGTGTGTGTGTGTGTGTGTGTGTGTGTGTGTGTGTGCGGATGCTGGTCTCAGGACTGTCTGTACGAGCTGCGGCTGCTATCTCGTCGCGGGGAGTTGCTGAGCGAGCCCAGTCCATCAGTCAATGTCTCCACCGTGGGTAGGTGTTTCAAGAGCAACCTTGCTCCCTACACATTCCCGCTCCACCTTCTTGTTTCAACACATCCTCCTCTCTCGGTATTCTTTTATAACTCTTTCCTCTTTATTCCCAGTGTTGGACCAAAATTAGAGCAGGGCCCTGGGGAACACTGTCCATTAGAAGCCCGAATGATAGAAATAGCTCCACTAATAACTTCTCGAAAGAGTTAGAGATAGAAATTGTGCTCGTCTTTTCTGATTCTTATGTGAATGTGACATGAATATTTTAGTAGATATGGTACAGAGATATCAAACGGTGTGATCGCCAACGCCCACTGGTATCACTCAAGGAGTGTATACTGTTTAATACAACTCCGCTCTTTTAGTCTGACTGTACGAATTATGAAAAACAATCAAATTTATGATTTGCTGCTCCTTAGGGCTTGAAGATTAAAACTTAAAACTATTAATACCAACCCTCATAGCAATCTTGTATTATTTTTATGAGTCAAGTTGTTTTTGATGTTAATTAATTTATTCTTATTATGTATGATTGTACAGCTTGACAAAGACAGCTCTGTTTTAATATTTCAAACTAAAAAATTATTTAAATGTATAATAATTTATACATTTATAGTTTATACATTCATGGCAATTTAAATTTAAATGTGATAAATTATAATTATAAATAAAATTATAAATGTGCTAAAAATAGACAAATATAATGTTTCGAAATATGTATATAAATTAATAAATGTATGTGTGTTACACGCTTGCCATGGTGTGTTACTACTATGGCAAGCAGTTTTTTTTCTGGTTATTGCTGACACTATAGTCCCACCTGGCCTGCTTTTATTTTTATTTACTAACATATATCACTGATGAAACGATGTGACAGGGATGGAGATCTACCCTGCCACATCCCAACTCCTGGAGTTCGTCCCGGAGCCATTACTGGCCGGCATTCTGGGCGGGGTCGGCTTCATGTGCTTGGCACTGGTCTTGCTGCTGGGGTCCGCCTGTGTCATCAGCTACAAGAGGGACCGACGACGCAGAAAGAAGAAGGATGGTAAAATTCCCCTCACTCCAGAGACTCAGTAGACACTCACTTTGATGAACTGCATCATGAATATCATCATTTATTCAATAAAATATTGAAGGCACTTTCAATCCATTATATAAATCATAGCCCACTGCATGGATTTGGCGCTCCTCTTGTACCCTGCTCGTCCATTCAGTTGTAAAAGTTATTGATGTCATTTACATTACTTGCTAATTAGGGTAATTTCTCATTAGTGGCTGATAAATGTAAGTGTAATTAACTTTTTGGACAAGCCTGGGTGCCTGAGGCCCTTTAATGGGCTCTTATTGGGGTTGATCATGTTTTTACTTCTTGGTCAGTGTGGTTGTATCCTAATGAGTCAGATACCATCATGCCCCTCTCCCTCCCTTTCAGAGCACCCTCCCGCCATCTATAAATGCTCCCCATCAATGTAAGTACCCCTTTATCATGTCATTATTATACCTCCCATTGACCTTTCCCGCTGCATCCCTTACAATCTAAAGTATGTTGAAAATGCCAGCACTTCGGTTGTTTTCTATTTCATATCTTCTTTGTCTTCCTCATCATCATCTATTGCTGCTGCTGCTGCTGCTGCTGTTTTGGTCTCTCTCTGTCTACATCTCTTCCACCCCCACTTTCACTCTCACTCAATCTTATTTTCTGTCTTATTTTCTCTGCCTCTTACACCTCCGGTTTTTCTTACAATCTTCTTTTTTCACCTCGCCCTCCCCCTCTTCCTCTCTCTCTCTCTCTCTCCCTCCGTCTTACAGAAGGACTTCAGGCACCGGCAGTCCAGACAGTGTGTTGAAGAAAAGCCTACTTCCAGCCAGCATCCTCTATCCCACCACTTCCTCTACCGACACCTCCTCCTCCTCGCAGACAGACTGTTCCTCCTTCAGCACTGAGAATCATCAGCAGCGGAAGCATGTTTTGTCCAATTACAGCAGGGGTCGCCTTACCAGGACAACTTCTTCACCGATTTCTCCTCCAATTGAGTTGATCTCTAGAGGTCCAGATGGACGCTTCCTAATCCCACCGTATGACAATGACACGCTGAGTGTGCACAGCAAGAAAAGCATAAGGTACGACCAACCTGCTAAAATCCGAAGGTCTTTATCACTGCACTCGGAAAGGGAAGACAGGAAAGAGGCATTTGTGCTCTCTGTTGATCTGCCACCTTGCAAACCAGCAGAGAACAATTCAATGCGCCAAATTTGCGACATGGCCCAGCGCCTGCCCCATCGCGGCCCTCATACCTTGGATCAGAAGGCGAGCTATGATGGCTTTCCTGACCTCAGCAGCATGTGTTCAAACAGTAGTTTGGCCACCATTCCTCATCAAAAGAGAGAACCAACTCTCACATTTCCAGTGCTCCCACATATCCGATCCAGCCTAGGTCAGCCATCTACGACTGCCAGCGCTCTGGTTCTCCAAATGGAGCACGAGCGGGAGAGGGGGAATCTGAGTCATTGCCTAAAACTGGCTCAGGAGAGGGAGGAGATAGAGAGGGAGCTCCGGAAGTACACTTTGGAAAGAAGCTCCATGAGAGAAATGAGGAGGGAGCATTCAGGCTTAGAGAGGAGACAGGCTGGCGACGGTGAGCTTTTGTGGGAATATAAGAGCAGCACCTTGCCACACAGATACCCCCAGGGCAAAAAGGAGAGCTTTGATCTGTCACCGAGCCCTTTCTCATTATCTTCTGTGCACTGGGAAGACAGTCCTTTTGTCTCTCCATCCACCCTGATCCCGGCCGGCACCTGTGTCAGTGCGTCTTCACCTGTGAGTCCCTCTTGTTTTAAGTCCGGCAACCATCATCCTGCTCCATCATTCACCAAACAAACACCCCTCCAACCTGAGGAGGCGGGCAGTTTTTCTAAAGACAGATTAACTCTCCCACATCTCCCTTCAAAGCACCAGAGACATGAAAGGGTGGAAGCAGCTCCAGAGGGCTATGATAATTCACCACAATCCACACTCTTAGAAATGCAAACGAATGATTCATGCTCTGAGGCACGGAGACAGAACAATCTTAGTCATGGCAGCCTTTCAACGTTGTCCCTCCGTAGCAATAAATATACTGAAAGATCTAATTCAGCTCTCGATTCAGCACCAGTCTCTTCAAACGTGGAGGTAGCGTTCTCCAAACCCACTGATGAAGATGTATGCGTGGAGATGAGTGTGGATGAGCCAGAGTTGGAGGTATGTGTAATGCGACCTACAAAGCCCATGCTGCACCACAGAATTGCCTCCCATGTGCAACGAGGGCACTCGCTGACTCGCAGCGGCAGGTATGAAGACATGAGTAGAGGGAGCGCAAGCTTTAACTGCCGCAGTCCTGCATCTGTGGATGATATCATCAGGGTCCCAGATTCTTCGCGACCTCCACAACCAGAGCTCTGGAGAGCTGTGACCCAGGGCTCTAAAACCTGGGACTCTAAGCGACGAAGTCAGAGCCTTGACTCAAGGAGACGGAAAGAAAGTAATTTCCTGCCTCCTGATGCGTGGATAGACTCTCTTAGCCAGGAGAACTGCTCTGTTGCATCTTCCCGTCGTCCAGAATCTTTGTTCTGGGAACCGCAGAAGACTACTCTTCCAAGGAAGATCTCCAAATCGCCTGCAAATTCTCCTCCTGCTACCCAAGCTGCCTCCTGTTCACCTCCTGCTGTGGATCCTTTATCTCTAAGGAGCAGTCCAGAGAGGCCCATATCAAATCCTTGCCACTATGAGCCAAGAAGAGCGGCGCCTATCTTTCCTAACGCTGCCAAATGGCCGATTGCCTACCGGGAGGCCATGAAAGAGGCAGTAGGTTCCTTGGAGGCTATGAAGGAGGCCTCCAGATGCTTACAGCCTGACGACAATGATCAAGATGTATTAGAAGTGGAGACAGGATGCTATGAGGGAGTGCCAGAGTCTGGGAGCAGCTACAGCAGTTACGCCAGCAGTGGACGAGGCAGCATGGAGCCCGCTAATGGACGCCTGTCCACATGCCACCTTTCTCCAGTCCTCACCAACTCACCTGAGACTGTAGAGGAGAGCACAGAGGACAGTCACCAAATGGAACCAAGCCAAAGGTATTAAGGAAGTTTGTACAAACCACACTGAAGCACATGAGTGTATACGTCATGCTATGATTAGAAATATAGTGAATGTTTGAACAAAGTAACAAGTGTCTCATAAGTTTGTGAAATATAGATTTCAGTTTAAATAAACAAAGATTTGCTCTGTTAGAAGAGCCCTGAATATCTGCTCAGTTCAGCAAACAATAAAATATTTCACTAGAAGAAAAAACGTAATTATTTGAGAGAAGAGTCTCTAATCGACCTGATGTGGACGTTTCTGTGTTTTTCCATTCGTAGACATTGATGAGTGTGCATGTGTGCATTAAACATCCAAACTGTGTTTATATACGAAGTGATGTTTTGTGACTTCTCCAGGAGAAAGGCCTCAGTCGATGAGAATTATGAGTGGGATGCTGTTGATTTCTGCTCACAGCCTGGAGACCATGATGGTAAGGAGTTTTCTTTCTTATTAATATGCTGTTCAGATTTTGGTACAAACACTGGTGGAAAAAAAATAGATATATTTGTCTCCAGTGCCAAAGCAAAACACAATGATATGTTGGGTTATCTAATGGTAAGCTCAGTTCATTAGGCAAATCCGGGCATGAGTAAGGAGAATGTCTTTCTAAAGATGGAGAAATTGGCACTGGACTGGGGTGGGACATCGCATTTGGTGCAGGGGGGCATTCGATCTTTCAGCAATAAACATTATTTCTTTGATATGGTAGCTGAGAAAGGGAACTGTTTTTTAGCCTATTAGTTACCATTAGAGGGGTCCTGCAGCCTTTTCTCACCGTGCCTTCCCTCCAAAGAGAAGTTGACAGTATGCCTTCTAAAAAATAAAACACTTCTAACTAGCACATCTGCCTATTAGTGGCATTCTGGGGAGGGAAATGATGTCAGTCAGCAACTCTTGCATCAGCATCAGTATGTGAGCTAAATTGGCCATGGCTATAGCAAATGGCCAGTCAGTAATGACTTATAGCTATTCTGAGCAGTTTGTGAACATCAATTAGCCCCCTTTGGACCACATAGTTCCAGGGATTATGAGGCCACAGGAACAAAAGTAGAAACTATATGTACCATCTGATTTCCTGTTGAGTTCCCACCACATCTGAAGAACTGAACCTCTGAACCTCAGACAATGCTATTAGATGCATTGTTTTGTTTTACTAGCTAGCAAGACAAAGAAATGTCATTCCCTGCTCTAATGAGTGGCACCCGGTGCTGTGTGAATGAAGCTGTACACTTTTTTTTTTTCTTTTTTTTTCTAGCAGCTGCGACGTTAAGCACTGCAAACTCTGCCCTGATAGTTCCTGACACATTATAAAGTACAACCCCTGGAGCAGAGACTCACACCAGCAGTTATGATAGTCGAGGGAGAAAATCTTGAGCCCGGTTCCTCCGGGCAAAGTGCAAGTTAAGGTTCCTGAAATGGTTCCAGGAAAAGTTGCTCCAATTAATTGATACATATTTGAAATTTAACATGAACTTTTTGATGACTCAATTTTCTGCTGATATACGGTATAGATGTTCGGTATTTACTTTGATATGTAATTGGATATGATTTATATTTAGCATACTGTTCCCTAGTAGCTCACATGTAAAGCATGATTTTATTTCATCTGCAGACTTTAATTCAGTGGCTTGCAGTGAAGTGAAGCAACATTTAACAGACCATTACTGTAACACTTAGCGATTTTTAATGTGATCTGGGTGACATTTGTTAGTGTACTTTCAGGAACAAATTAAGAGAAAGGTCAGACATGTTTTCACTCTTTGGCTCACTCCAATTAACTTGCAAGCTAACCTGCATTTGCTCACGGAAGCCAATATTTAACATAAGAGCCCCTGACCTCTGAGTGTTTCATATCTGTGGGAGTTTCGGATGGAGGGGACAAAACCAACAGTTGCCAGACATTTAATGAAATAACATCTGCGGTAAAATATCAGGAAACTCAGGAAAGATCATTTCACATGTTTCTTTTTTACCCACAGGCCTGCTTCCTTCATTGAATCTACTGAAGCCTGCGCGGTGCTGTAGCCTTCCCAGCATGCAGTGCTCCACTAAGGCACTGAAAAATTGTGCTCAGCTCTCTTTGCTCCCGGGGCATCGAAGCAGCTGCTCTGCTGAGCCAGAACCAGACACCGTGCTGTTCTGACAGCGCCAGCCTTTGGCTAATCTCACCTAGTGTGTCCTTTCACTTATTGACTCGCATCACAAGGCGACAAAAAGTGCATGTGGCAGAGTGTGAGCTTTTGTCTGATCAATTCAGTTCAGTTGTCTTTTTTAAACTATAAAAGGGCCAAAGTACAGAATAGCTTTTTGGGGGGTGTTCTGCTTGGTCTCTTTGTAAAACTCCCACTTAAAAAAAATTATGGGTTTCAACAATACAGGTCTCAGTTATAGTAATTGACATGAATCACCTCTACTTTCATACAGAGCTTTATGACACCACGCTTTACGTTTTCTTCAGTCCGCCAATCAGCCAGTATCAAAGCATTTTACAGTGCTCATAGATTCACCGCATACTCTGTGTGTAGTTTGATAAGCATGCATCATCCAGGGACGACTCAGTGGCCATGCGAGAGACAAAACAATCTCAATCATCGTCGAGTGAGTGGTTTAGGCTGGAGATAGATACGCTTTTAGATATCATCCATCACCTTTTGAGTTTAACAAAAGAGGTGTTTATGAATTGCCAATAAGGAAGATAAATCGTATATATAGTTTTTTTTTTACTGCTCCACTGTTTTAGTTTAACAGATTCTAAAAGTGTAATTTCCCAACAGAGATCATTATCTGCTTTTTTGCCCTTAAAATATTCCAAAAATTCAGCATTAGTTTTCTCCCCAGGCTGTCTGCCTGTTCACCGAAGCAAGACCTGTAATTATGGTCTGTAATTGGAGAGGGTCAAGTCAACTTGTGTCCTTGTTTATTTATTATAAACATAAAAGCAGATTTTATTTTGACTTCAATTTAAGGTTGAATTCACTGAGCGATGACTTTGTTTTTTGTCCCAGCAACACCTGCTTTACTCTCGCATGATAATTCACAATGACACACACCAACAGTGGCGCTAATAAGTGGCACCAGTTGAGTGGTTAAATGCCTTGTTTGAGGGCACACCAACAGCAAGTACTGAACACATCCTCGTAGGGCTCTGCGACAATTCAACATTATTGTCCAAATTAAGATTAACCAACAAACTATAATTGGAAATTAACCAAATTAGCTATTTAATTCTTTTTCAGTCCCTTCAGTATTTAGAACAGCACAGCTTCAGACCCAAGTTCATTCATGTCAGTGGTAACCATAAATTCAGAGGATACTCTATGTATCCTTGTTTAGGTATATGGGAGTTACTGTACTTAGTAGTTTTGAAAGTGGGAATGATCCAAAAGCTACAATATATACTGTATATGATTTATTGTAGCTGTCCTACGTAGCTGACATTTCCACAGAGCACACTGGCCTAATCAAAGCTCTTTTGCCATCTTAGATTGAAATCAGCATAATCCAGTCTAATGGCCATCTGACACTGACTTGCGTGCATCAGTCTGACTTGGTTCAGAGAATTCAGAGCTTGTCGTCTGTCCTTGAATCAAAACTCAAAATGTTATTTGTCCACAGTTATCTTTGTATCTATACTGCATACATGATGCAACAAAACATTTTTTTCAGTGATCAATAATATTCTCAATGCTGATGACTGTAGACAGAACAGAATATGAACATTCCAGGTATAGAAAAAAGTCAAAATCATCAAAAGCAGAGATGCGTGTTTTCCATCAGACAGATGATATATGACTTGGTGTTAAATATGGAAGCGCCTGAAGAAGTGTTGCTAACTATTTTCAGTAAGTAGCTGAAGCCTGTTTGAAAAGTATGAAGATATCACTAGATGGTGTCATGCGCTAATTTGCATGTCATTTCGTATGGCGCCATTACGTAACCAAATATATACGTATACAAAGTAAAGTTAAACATAACTGACTCTAACTAACTCTGGCATTATTGGGGTAAAGTCACTTTAAAAACTAGCAATGATAAACCCTAAATGTACTTTATGTACAACCTTAGTATGAGCTTGTGTGTCAGATGTGTAGAAAGAGTTTTGTCTGTTGTAAGGGAAAACATTGGAATTACATCTAACATAAATTTAATTATTTTATATGTGGTATATATCCTGTATGTGTATATACTGATATTGGAAACACAAGCATTGATTTCAAAAGTCCATACTAGTCTAGATTGTTCCTGTTAGTTCTTGATAGGAACAAACTAATGGAGAGCGAAGGGGAGCTTGACTCCTCTTAGTAAGACATGAGCTCCACTCTAAGATGTTAATAATATGGTGGGTTTGCCATATATTTCTATTTTTCTAAATCTTTATCACTGTGGATCATGTGTAAAATTAGGCTATTATTGTATGTATGCTATGACGTATTACATACTAGATGTGCTGACAAAAAGCAAGTAGATCTACATGATTGCAGCCATGAATGTTTCTTTGCAATTAGCGTGAAATAAGCTCTCTGGAAAACCATGACGTAGTTTGCATACTGAGTTCATGGCAACTTTTCCACAGCTGCACGAAACCAGCTGAGAGAAAACATACTCATGCCTCGTGCTCTCCTTTTGTCATGAACAATGGAGGAAAAAGAAAAGAAAAACTATGCTCTGCTTGGTGCTTTTGCTCAAGGCCTTCACATTAGTCAACCAAATAATTAACTCAGAACTCCACCATGTACCAGAGCATTGTGGGGTATCCATCCTATAATTGAAATTCACTCATAGGGGCTGCATTTACTGCAAATCAATGTTTCACTTCTGTTGAACATTTTCATTTTCTGGTGTGCACATATTGTACCTCAAGTCCATAAATGATCAAACCCCACGTGCTGCTCTGGGGATTTGTAGTCAGCACTACTTTTTTTGCCTACGTTTTTGAAATTGAATCCAAATGTTGTGCTTCCAACATTGAAAATAACCTGTGTACTAGTTATTCTAAATTAAAAGAAATAATTATCTCCATTTTTGACATTTGGGGCTAAAACTTTTATAGCATCATCATACGGGGAACTACTGTATGTTGTATGCTGAGTGCTTTTGAAGATTCAATCATGAAATGTTCTTGCAATAAATGTACACACGCCACTGGCTGTATGTTATTATTAATGTGCATAAACAGACTGTCAGAACACAACCACGCACCAGAACAAAGCATCACAAAGGAAACCTGCTCACAAAGAGACGTGGACAACAGCGAGGGCTCATAAACCGGATTGTTATACTGCTACCTTTTTCAGTTATTGTGTGTACTTAAGGGGATTAGATTTAAAGCAAGCACTCTTTTATTATGCCCATTAAGCAGTGAATGAATTATTTGCAAATGCCAGGAAGTGACTCTCAACGCTAGAAACCAATCAAGGTCTTATGAAATGAAAAGAAATGTCATATACTAGCTGAAGTGTGACCAAATGGTGCTCATGTTACCTCAGTACAGTTCTAAACTCACCATAATTAGTGAGTAACTCGAGTCCCTCAAGTGAATATCAGCTTCCCAGACTGGATTCTCTCTATTTAAATTAACTGCGTGATTACAGCGTTTTTCAAAACACTTCATTTCGAATCCCAGTGAGTATATGCTGTCTGCCTCAGTGTCTTTTTTAAGCAGTGTATGGGCGGGTGGGAGGATTGGGGGTCACATTCTATATATAGTGGCTTTAAGGCTCATCATTTTCATGTGTACCAGTTTTCACCAGAAAAGTACCTAGAATTATTTTAACTGTAGCAGACCAATTAAAAATGATCTTCATTCAGATTCTACTATATCTCCCATCATTTGACGTTCCCAGGTTGTCGTTTCTGTTGCAAGCAAAGGGTGTTAGTTGAAATGAAGTGAAATGCAAATAAGCTGCTGATTATGTGCTGCAGTGATGGAGAGAAATTTAACTTTTAGGTTAGAGTAATTGTTTTTTTTTAAATTCAGACTTACACACAATTTTGGAAATTTGAAACACTGATATACTCCCACATTCGATTAGATGTAATTGACAATGACCAAACAAAACCAAACCCACCTGCTGTCATCAGATTCTGATACAAACGCTACCTGATTGGTGCACAGCACTATAGGACATCACATATTTCCAACTGAGCCCAGAACAAGTGGAATAACCAAAACTTTTGTAATGTGGCAGAAAATAGTTTGTAACAACCCCTTTTTTGGTCCACACAAAATTATTTTTGGGCTGTACAGATAATCACATATGTTCTTGTTGGTTGTATGATGTTAAGATCCTAATCAGTATAAATATGCATGTCGTAACTGTGACGTCACCTGTAGATTTCTGAAGAGTTGTGGGCAAAGTTGTGGAGTGTCGGTGTAGCTGAGGCAGGCTGAATGACGCCAGGGTGCTCAAGTAAGCCACCTGTACCGGCACTCACCTGTTAATTAAAGCAGCCACGTTGTTAATTATGCATAACTTTAAGCTGCAGTATAATGTATTTAGGTGAGTAATATAAAAATTCAACTAAGTACAGTTGTCGTGAACAGGGGAATTAGCTATAGAGTCCAAAACCGTTTTTGTACCAGACTGTAAACATGTTTATTTCTGCATGGGGCCTTAAGAGATTGTCATGTTCTGTAGCCAGCCTCAAGTGGCCGTTCGAGGAACTGCAGTTTTTTGGCACTTCACATTGGCTTCACTTCACAGCCACTGCTTGATTAAGACAAGTGATTTTTTTCCAGCACACATCACACAGCTTCAGGAAGTTGCTCTACTCTCTCTTTACTGTGCTCCATGTACACAATGTAAACCTGACAAACAGTCTGTGTTGGTTTTCAGATATACAGCTTGATTCTGTTCTTTTGACACCGTGTCAGCAGCTGACTTCATTGACTGATAAAATACTTGTCTTACACTGGAACCAACTTCCAATTAAACTAATGGTATTAGTACTGCAGCACCAGACAAGCCTCATCCCGACGAAATGATGGGAGGTAATGTCACAGTCATCTTTTTAATGCCCTGCAATTCCATTTATTTAGTCTATTATATCACTTTGACATCAGAGATTATGAGGTGGGACAAACACATATTTCTTGTCTGTAGCTGTGGAGTTTCGTTTTCACAAGGCTGAGAGTAAACAAAGGAAGCAGTAATGAATGTGTACAAGTTCAGCCTGAGCACGGGCGCTTGAATAGCTTCTTTCAAAGACGAACACTTGCGACATTCATATGACAAAACAGATATTCACACTGACAGGTAACATTTTTTGTTTTTTTCAGTTAGTTTATCAGCTGTATGTTCTGGGATTTAGGTTTTTTTCTTAGCTCAATCTGTAGCTGTCAACCCACCACTGACTAGTTGTTTGTGAAGTGTTTTTCATTTTTCATTGAAGACGTTTATCTGATCCTGTGATTTATTTTCTGAGCGTTTCTATACAAGTGGCATGATGAGCTTTATATAGAGAATGCAGGAAAACACAAACATTTAAAGCGCCAATTATTTCAAGTCACAATTAGTTAAAGGTGCTTGTTTTTAATTACTTTACCTCCTAGTTATCTTATGCATTAACCTTAAAAATTCAGTATGCTTAAAATGAACCAATCAAGTTATAATGCATGAGATTTCAGTCCTGGTTTATTTAAGGAACCTGTGCACTGTGTTAACAGCACGTGCAGTTTAATACATTAGTACTCAGAGTTCTGAGATCAGCAAACACACTTTGAGCAGCTACATTGGTAGAAATACAACAGAAGAGCAACTGCTTTGTGTTTACTGTGCAACTAAACAAACTCATGTTGTTTTAGCAAAGAAACCAGTCAATGACTTGCCTCCATTATTCCATTATGCCATGAGCATGTTTCTCACTCCCTGCAATATTTAAAACTGACCTGCTGTTAAAACATGTTGGAAAGGACCATTGTCATTTCGTAGATACATTTTTAATCTGCACCTGGCTGACAAACACATTGCATTTCCTGTGACAGCTTCACAATAAAAGCCACCCTGTGTTTTGCCAGTAATATACTGGAGTAGGAAAATGTTTGGTTTGCATTTGCAGGACTACGTCTGTAAATGTTGGAGGTGGCTCTGAGAGTGAACAGTAAACATTAGTTGTGTTTCCATCCAAATGTAGCTCAATGAATGAATTTCATGTAATTGGCAAAAGAAAATGCAAATGAATGCTTGTTTCCATCCACTAATGTTATACAATTGGAGTTATGAGGAGACTTTCAGATCAGAAACAGCTGTTCAGTCCTGTGTGTTAAATGTTCAGTATGTCAGAACTTATTTTAAAAAAAAAAGTTTGTTTCCATCTCCCATCAACTCTTTTTTGAAAAAGGCAAAAACGATCTCAAGTAATTTTTTGCAAAATTTAGGAAAAGAAGCTGAAAAAAAAAAAAAATCGGTTTCCATTAAAATTTTCTAATGCGATACTTCATTTCATGAAAATCTGAAGGATTATAAATTTCAGAAAGGTTCAGAAAGTTACGTTCTCAAGTCAAACTCTCCTTGAATGTAGATTTGTTTCATTATCTTAAGTCATTTGCTCTTGCCCACAAAAAAGCACGATTACTGACAGAACTGATCTTCGGTGTTCTTCAGTCATTTTACCTGGAGGCCTGGAACATGCGCTGCATTAAAAGTTGACAATCTGTACTTTTCTCTTCAGCAGAATCTTTGCTGTGTTTCCAAGTTCGATGAGTTTTACAACTCTAATTTATTCATTTAAAATACCAAAATTTGTCAACATAAAATCCATGCTCACTAAATCATGACTCACATCAACTCATGTCATCGTTGACAGAAAATTAAGTGAAAACTGGTTTCACCTTATCAGATGTGAGGATTTGCTGTTTTTTCAGTTTTATATCATTGTTAAGTCAGTTATGGACTCTTAGTTAAATTAAACAAGCAATTTAATATATTCTAAAGGAGTTTTTTTTTATTATTAATTTTTTTATACTATTTCTTTGTATTTTATTGAAGGAAGTACTTCATAGATTAATCAATGATAAAAGCCCCAGGTATCAACTCATGAAAGTTGGTCACATTGTGCGCTATATCGAACTTCTTGTATTATACTGAGGGGTTACTATAATATAGAAATTGTACATTAAATGCAGATAAGATCAGTTTCTAGCTGTAGTGCAGTGACTTTTTCATGTAGTGTTCCACTGTGATGAGGGTTTTTGTGTTTCATTTAACCTTGCAGACAATTATTTTTGTGTTTTTTTTTCCCACCTTCAAGTGGACTACAGCAGGTATTTTATTTTGCACGACAGAAAGAATGAGGATGGCAATTAGTGCTTGTTGCTGAGGATAAGCCGTGACTATTATCTCCTGCCAAGTGTAAAATTAGTGCGATTATCAGCAATATTGCCGTAGAAATATGGTCGGTCGTGGATAATTTAACGATTGAAACCTAAGTGGGAGTTTTTCAATCAGTCTATCTGCACATCCAGCATTCAGTCTGGGAGGCGAGAATTCACAACATGTCAGTGAAGTTAATTACCTCACTGAATGCCTCCCAGCAGAGTGTGGAATAATAGCATCAGGGACAGAATGACTTTTCCTCTGTTGTATTTGTTTTATAGTACAGCAGAATCTTTCTTAACCCCTATTTCACTTTAATTAGCTGTTCACCCAAGAGACCTTACTTTTTTGAAAAACATTGGTGTTCTTGTTATCCCAAGGGCCGTAACCTTGCAGTAAGTGTTTCTTATTCTCTCATTGATAACAAAACGTGTTGCAGAATTGATGACCTTATTATAATGGATAGTTGTAGCGTGTCCATGAAAATCCACTCACACAAAACAGATAATTGAACCCAATTTCTCAAAATGCCTGTTGACATTGCGGAGCAATTTACTTTTTGACCAATATTTGACTCTGTTTTCATGAAGTGAAATCACTGTAAATAAAACCTTTTAGCTTTAAACTTGACACATTTTTTACTGTACAGGAAATATATACAGTTATATTAAAAATATAAGAAACTATATAGATTAATATTATTATGAAAAATAAATCCAGCCTATATTTGTGTGCACTGTTTGCTTTCTCAAACTTGCAGCCAAGCCTGAAATAATGTTTACAACAATAACAATACACTGCAATGACATGAAAGGTCCAAGGTGAAAAAATATGTCAGAATGTTTTGATTGATTCAGTTCATCTGGCAAGTTTTCTGTTAGGAGATATTTGTGTTTGGACAAAGACATTTTAGTTTTTTATACTTTATTATTATAAACATTGGCTTACTTTAACATGTATGTTCCTAATGTCACAATAAATGATTTATATATATTTTGTTTTGTTTGGACAACTGTAGTTTGTACAAGTTTTAAGTTCTAAGTTTTATAAGTTTGAGTTGTTGGGTAGATATTACTTATATGAAATCCCTGAATCAGGGTTTCAATTAAAAATTTAAAGAATTCATGTACAGTGAAATAAGCTCCTTTGCATGATATATGTGTAAACTTTAATGATCCTCTGTCCTTTACTGCCTCTTCAAACTAATCCTCTATTTTTCCTACGCAAATCATAGTTTAAATTTTAACAGAAGCACTGTATGTAATTAATTTTTGTATTAATAAATAAACCTGTACCATTTTTATCTTGCCCAGCCTCAGTTGTTTTTTTCAACTTCAGTGACTTCTAGTTTCTTTACAATACAGTGTTTATCAAACTCTGGAATAAAAGGCGATCGCAAAAAAATCGATCGATTGGCCTCTCTTACACCAGAAAAATAACATGAAAACTTAAACTCATTGGTATTCCCCTTTGCTCATTTTGGCTGTTTTGCATACGCAAATACTTTCACAATCAATTGAACTTTGTTGATCCAAACCCTTTGAAAAATGGGGCTATTTTAGGAGTAAGCGCTCACTGGCATAGAAATGAATCACCAAAGTTTATTTTCAAACTATAGAACAAATGTATGAACAAGGTGAGAAGCTGCAGCCTCCAGTTTGCAGATCCTCTTTAGTTCACAAAAAAATATTTCCAAAGAAGGCTCACAAGAAAATCTTTAAAAGCTTTAAAGGTGATGGTTTTTCATCTGACTTTCTCCATCTCATTTGGATTGTGATCATGACTGAGTGTGATTATCGTAGCTCACTATTGGAAATGGACTGAATTCACAATAGTTACACTATGTCAGCAGGCAAGGTCTTTAAATGGCATATAAATAATATGCTCAGCTCTTATTGGATGAAATGTACAGAGCCTATTAAAAGCACCCATATTTCCTTGTTTTGTCAAAAGCTCATTTGCATATTGGCATTTTTTTTATTCAAGTTGGAGACCCAGTTCATCTTCACAGAAACTAGCCGCCACAGTGAGAAGTACTTTGGATTCTACCTGCAGTACATGGAATACCTCAACCAGAACTAGCATACACCAGAGCTTATGTGTTCTCCGCTAAGGGCTATGAAGACTACCTGCAGTCTCCCCTCCAGCCACTCATGGACAACCTGCTGAGACATATAAAGTGTTTGAGGAGGATATTAAATATTCTCAGTGCCAACAGGCTGTATATAATTGTACTGAATGTTTATTAAACACCCACACCTATACACACACCTGTAACCACAGCAATAATTAATAAGATCTAAGTGATAAACACCATTTATATTAAATGTATGTGTTAGTCTGTGACAGCTCTTTAGCTCCACAAACTAAAAAAGGTGTTATGGATTAATGAAAAGTAATTCAGCAGTACTTTTAGCGTGACAACAGTTTTTTTATTTCACTACAGTGATGCACAATACGCCTCTCTCAGCAGTGCTCATCAGTTATTGTGCTCCATGTGGTGCCTGACAAAACCTCTTTGTCGTTGTCGAAATCACCGCCAAGCTCTCACGGTGTATCAAGTAATCCGAGAATTGAAAAGGCAAATTATAAAAAGGGTTATTTAGCCTGTAATTTTCACATCATGAATTTGAAGTTATGAGTTTCCAACATGGAACCCCCCCCCCCCCCTTCCAACAGACAAACCACACGCAATGAATAAAATAAAGAAAGAAAACAAAGGACAAATTGAATTGCTCATAAATACCTACACTACCAGTGTAGTGTAGTTGAGTGGGCATTTTCACACTTCCTCAGTAATTACAGCAGGCAAATAGGCAAATGTGTCAGTTTAATTATAGCACTGTCAGACAATAATGCAAGAGAACAGCGGGGGGAGATGACTGCTGTTTCTTTTATACAAAAAGAATATTTAAGTCAAGGTAACTAATCCTAACAATGAACATATAATAGTTGGACATGTTTGTCTAAATACTTTCCTTCTTGGTAGTGACTGACAAAGCCATATTTATAAGATTCTGTTGCATTTGCAGTGTAGTTGCTAAAAAAAAAAAAAAGGTTGTGCTGTTTATAAATAATTGTCACACCATGATCAGCTGAATCACTTGTGCTGTCATTCAGATTTCAGTGCAGAGGCAAAACTCAGCAGAAGTTCACCACACTCAGACGTCAGACACTTCATGCTGCCAGAATCTGCTATCCAGATTTATTTATTTATTTTTTAAAATCTATATAATAAACATTATATAACATTAATCATGAGGTATCCACAGAACTTTTAACGGTCACACTACTGTCAGCTAAAACATCCATCCATCCTAGCTGACTTCAGGCGAGAGGCGCGGTAATCCCTGCACAAGTTGCCAGTTCTCAACTAAAACATGAGTCATATGTACAGTATATTTTTTCATTTTTGTGCCTCTATGGATGAAAATATTAGTCTGCATGTCACTCGGTCAACACTTCGGTGACTAAAGCATCTCAACAGCTACTACATGGATTGTCGTGTCATCCTTTGGTATGATCTTCCGACTTTTCCTCTAATGCCACCATGAGCTTGATATTCTTGCTTCAAGAGTAATGTCTCAACTATTTTGTTTCTCAAAAACTTTGATACAGCCCCTCAGAATGGTAAAAAACTTGGTCTTACAATTCAAACACAGAACACGTTACACACATGCCGGTCTTCAGTGCATGTCCAACAGCCAAAACCTAACCCTAACCTGATCTCCTTCTTTGACCTCTGAAGGACTATCACACAAAAATGTTGCTTTTACTTACTTTTTTTTTTTGTTATTTCAGTGCAAATTTCAGTATAAATGAACAACACAAATTCTGTATACATATGTTTATATGTACAGTAGAAATAAATAGTCATATGTGGGTATGGTTGGTGTTCATAGGTTTAAATAATCCTCAGGTCTCTTCCCAGTTTACGGTGTTTGCTGTGATCCCTCCTGACTGTTGCTCCCATGACAGTTTGTCCTCAATCAGATGAGATGGATGCTGCCTGCAGCTGTTCATTACATTCAGAGCAGCTGCACAACATCACGTCCACACAATCTCCATATTACACCTGTTGATTCGCTCTGTCTTCCAGATCCCTCAGAACGCCTCCGACAGCAGACAAGAACCATGAGTGAAGAGACTGTCCTTGACAAGTCGTATGACCTTGCCGGTGATATCCATACTGTGTAATGAAATGGAACCTATTAGTTGCTAGCGTCTTTTGCACAACAGCACACCTGCTTACCGCAGACAAAACACTTCAAAGATAAGAATGGCAGATTTAAGTGTTGCCAAAAGTGCTGTCAGTGTAAGATGTCATAAAGATACTAACAACAAGCCAAATGTGCTATAGGAATGCACAAAGGCACAGTTTGCTTGTTGCCTCATACTTTATAATTGATAGTCTGGGGATGTCAATGCATCATCCTCTAATATTTTCTGTGATTTCCATGAGACTTTTTTTTGATGCACAGCCTAAGGCCTGAAGTATAGACTGTGATGATAACAATGTAAATTGTCTGTTTTCACCTCCAAATACTGCTGTCAATAGGCTATTTTACACAATGAATGTTCACTGTTTCAGACAAATTGATTATTCCATTAGTCAAATTGATTACAAATGGGTTAGTGAAGTCGACTGTGTCGGCCAAACAACAAATTAGATAAAAGTGAATGCAATCAGTCTGGTGTGCTGAGATCTATAGAGTGAGAGTTTAATTTATTCCAACATGCTGATCTATACTGATTTCATATTTTATACCCTATATTAGTTCATTGTCATCTGCATTTACACACTTATTGATATAATATCTTGTCTAACATTTGTCACAGATTTACTGTACTGTGTTACCACAGGCATGTGTGCATTACTTCTGAGTATGTCCATCATCACTCATGTTAGCCTATCACTTCTGTCTTTCAAATCACTTGGGGCATTTGCACTTGTCCATAACTTGTGTCAAACAGAAAAGACTACAGATGTTAGATACATTACATCACAGTTAAGGGCGTCAGAAAAGATGCAGAGACCAGTTTCTGCTGTAAAATCTTAAATCAGATTACATCATCACTCTTTTGGAATGAATGTAACATCAAAGTGGATATCCTGAATGGAAGTTGCTGCGAGTGGTGCAAGTAAAAGTTTGTAAAATCTTTACTAGACAAAGTTTTTCATGGTTGTCCTCATCTGCACTATAGCTGGCACTACTCTGCTGGCTGAAAACAGGGACAAAAGCCATTTGGCACCACTGGTAGATAATTCATATGGTATAGTGCTACAGGATTAAACCAGGAACCACTAATGAAATTGAGCACAAGTCTTCTTCACGGCTATTTTCAAGAATGTCCTTGAGCAATCACTGTCACAATTATGACGTGATGCAGAGAAAGCAGAGTGTGTGGGTGCATAAATGCTTTTCTCTGAAACTTGCCTTACACAAAATGCAAAGAAAGTGAACCTGCAATAATTACCTGTACTGTTGAGACAACAATCAACAATCTGCAAAAGATCCACAATTATATAATCATAGAAACCATGTGTATTTCAGTGTGCCTTTAAAATCAGAAGAAAGCACATTGAATTATTAGGTATTACTGTACAACAGATAATTACAGGAAATCTTCATGCACTGTTGTCGTTGAATAAAAGGTGACAAAAATTCAATATGGAAAGTATAATAAATAAATAAATAAATATCATAGTGACCACTGACAGTATAAAGTATGGATGTAGTATTCATGATATCACGTACAGGCTTCTGGAGAGCAGTTGTGAAGCTCAGAGTGTAATGGCTCTGGCCGCAACCATCTTGGGAGTCTTGTCTCCACCACCTATCTCCGCTAATCTAAGAATGGACAAAAGACATGAATCATTGGATGGAACTGTGGTGGGCTGAATGAAGCCTCGGTGCTCATACTAGCCATCTGTAACCGAATCCACTTGCCAATCAAAGCAACCAAGCTGTTAATTATGCATAACTTTAAGACTTAATATAACCTGAACAGGTGAGTTATGTAGAAATTCAGACTCACTACAGTTATCATGAATGGCGAAATTAGCTATATTTTTTGTACCAGGTTGTAAACATTTTTATTTCTGCTGTGAAGTTGGACATTTTAATATGGGGGCTTACGGAGATTGCCTCGTTCTGTAGCCAGCCTCAAGTGGCCATTCGATGAACTGCAGTTTTGGAACTTCTGCATTGGCTTCACTTCACCGCCACAGAGGTTGCTGCTTGAACAGGCCATCACTCACAAGAACAAATGTTTGGATCAACAGGAAAATTAAATTCAGCCCACAATAACGGGGGTGCTAAATTTACAGTAATAGACTAGTTTTGTCAAAAGGAAATACCCACCACCTTCTTCTGTTGTGTTAGAATTTAGAGAACCAAAGTGTGCCAGTTAGGGCAGAAGTAAGTATCTAACGCGGGATTTACACAGGGGACGTAAGCGCCGCGGAACGGCTGCGCCGCGGAACGGCTCCGTCCTCTGCCCGGCGTCAACTCACACCGGGCGCGTAACAGCAGCGTAGCGCTGCCTTGCGAGCCAGCCGTATTCACGCGAGATCACGAGATCACGCGATAATCCTGAACGTACGCTAAACCGCGAGATCCCGTGATAAACTGTGGAAACAACAACAACAAACATCTTACTTTGCTTCTCTGACGTGGAAGAGATTATAAAAAGGATCTGTTGTGTCATAAATTATTGTGTGTTGTTCCACTTCAACAATTACTCTGTCGTCGTCCATGTTGAGACCCTTTGATCGATTGGCTGCTGGCCTGGTGCCACCGGTCATGGCGTAATGTTGATGTGACGTTGTGATAGGCTACATGAACGGCGTTTTATGTTTTATTTTGAAAGGGGGCGGAAGTGTATTACTTTGATTCAGTGTCGGACTTCCTGTCTGGTGCAATCTGCTCTGTTGAGCTTGACGCGAATCAGCAACGGCTCCGTCAAAAATAGAAATGCTACGGAATGCTCGCGCTGCAGAGCGGAGAGCCGCTGCTGGGACGCTGCTGAGACGTTACGCGGCGCGCCCGGTGTGAATGGTCTCATTGACTAGAGTGGCAGCGATCAGCTCCGGTGACCGCGGCGCAGCCGTTACGCGGCCGTTACGTCCCCTGTGTAAATGAGGCTTAAGCGTGAGGTATGACACACTGCTGACACTCTACAGGAGCATTTCAGCTGCTCAGAAATCAACAAAAATGCCATATTCAGGTATTCAAATCACTAGACAAACCTGTAATCTCTTAGCTAATGGTGGACGTAAGTACATTTCTGTGAACTTGGCAGGTGGTCTGTGAAACTTCAAGGGTGTCAATTTAAATTTAAAAATAGAGGCTGTGGGCAATTTAGGATACTTCACAACAATGCTGCATTTGGAGAAAATTCAATGCAAATGTAGTGCACTGTCAAAATTATCACACTATACAATATATTGTTTGAAATTATGATTCGCTAACAACTCTGGTCTACTTGCTCATAATAGGAAGCGATAACCTCATGATAATTAGGCTTTTTATAATAAGAAGTAACATGGGAAGATATGCTACTTCTAAGTGAGTTAATTACTAAGTTGGTGCATCTTTGTAAAAGACAATACAATACACACATTATAATGAAAGAGTTATTAGATGCTGTAGTCATTCCTCCTGTCAATACCAGTTGAAAAGCATTCCTCTCCACCTTTTACTACACCAAAGCATTCAAGGACCAACTATAAGCCACAAAAATGGACTCCATTAAATCTGAAAGTTTGTAACTTAGTAACTAACTATTCACAACCTGTAAATGAAGGCTGAACATATCTTTGAATCTTTCTGTCAGAAATTATTCTCTAAAATCCAGCTGAAATCAAATAAATGTTTTTTTTTTCCAAGGAAATAAAATAATGTCTGCAGTGTTTGTTTTTCTATTTTGTCAAAATATTAAAATGAACAAATGAAAAAAGCTAGAGTTTGCCAGTGTCATTCAGCAGGTGTTAAGGTAAGTCAAGTATCCTTCACTGGATAACAATAGGTTTTCAAAATAAAATAGAAACTCCCAGTCCAATCCAGACAACAATAATCTGGTAGTACGTAGCATTTTTGGCCACTTATGCCGCGTTTCCACCGGCACGGTACGACACAGCATGGCACGGCACGGTATTTGCGTGTTTCCACTAGCACGTAGTACCTGGTATCAGGTACTACTTTGGTATCGCCTCGGCCCTGGTTCCAAGCAAGCCGAAGCGATACTAAAACGTGACGTCAGCTGACTGCCTTCCACTGATTGGGCGACGAGTGTCATCACTGGAAGCGTCATAAGCGCGTGACGACCGACCAGACTGTAAATAAACACAAGACTCGACCACACCACTTTTTAAAACCCCGCTGCTCTTCGACTACACTCGAACACGAGAAAATGGCTTCGCAGAAAAAATCCATGCCATGGTTGGTTGTTGTGTTGCTGGTGTTGTTGTTGTTCTGGTCTTCCGGTTTTGTGCGTGGCTTGGCGTGGTGTAAATGACGTCACGGCAGTTTCGTGCAGCCGTGTTATGACGACCCCGCCCACGTCGAGGAGGTACTATATGGTACTCAGCTGTAATGGAAACAGACCCGAACCGTACCGTACCGTGCCGTGCCGTGCCATACCGTGCTAGTGGAAATGCGCTATTAGACTCTAAATTATCTGATGTATTTTTTCCAAGTGGAAAAGTCTCGGTGACCTGATCAGTCCTTCCTACCGACTCTGGTACACTTACCCCACAGGACAGTGTCCCGGTGGTGATTATGCGACTTTGATTCTGAGTCAAAAACTTGAACTCACAATGTCTTTGAAGCTTACCATGGTGTTGTTCTAGGTACTGTCTTAGGCAACTTCTAAGACATTTCTATGTGGAAAACTCACTGTGACCTGGTCAGGTTGGTATGTGTGTGATCAAAAAACCTTTCACAATGTTACTTTGTCACTTTTCATGCTGCACTGTGGGGTCAGGATCTCTCTCACAACAGAATAGTAGGCACCCATAAGATTATAATAGCAAGTATGATTATGGCGATATTTTCTGATGTATGTGGAAAACCCTGTTTTTTTTAATTACAGGGGAAACCTGTGGGGAAAAAAAATCACAGATCTCAGCAATACGATATTTCTGGTTCTGCTTATCAATGACAACTTAAATGATTTAAAATACAAAGTCTAGGATTTGTTTTCCTGTTCTGATACACTGAGAATGATTTTAAAATGATACAGTGAAACATAGATGTCATGTCCAAGAAAAAGTGTTAAGTTAATTTATTCAGTATGTCTCGTGTCTATGTTGTCTTGTGATTTCCTGTTTTATTTTGGTTCCACTTCCTGTCTGTGTCCATTGTTATTAGTTTTACTTTCCCTCTTTGTCTGTTTTCCCGCCTTTAGAATTACCTGTCTCCGCCCTGATTGTTTCCGCCTGTGCCCTTACCTTGTGTGTATATATAGTCCATGTCTCCCTTTGTCCTGTGCCAGTTCGTCTTGTCTTATGTCAGAGAACCAGCGCTTTGTCCATTGTCAGGTCTTTGTTTGGCTTCACTTTGTTTTGATACTTTGTCCTAGAGTAATTTTCTGTTTGTTTCCTTTTCATAGTATAGCCTCACAAGAGTGATTTTCTGTTTGTTTATTTTGTTTTTCTTAGTCTAGCCTTAGTTTTGTGATGTCTTGTTTTCTGAGATTAGTGTAGAGTTTTTTCCTCTGTTAAGAGTGATTTTTGGTTTTGTTTTGTTAAATAAACCTTTATTTTGAAACTTTGGTCTCTGGAGTTGTGCATTTGGGTTCGGGTCCATAGTTCGGTCGTGACAATAGAATGGGCACTCTGGGGCACTATGGGTTAAACTGAATGCCTACATTGAAAACTATGTTTAGGTAGCTTGTTTAATGATTTTCTAATTGGATAGCCAGAAGAAACCCTCTTAGCCATGTTATAAAGGATAAATACCAGAAGCCCAAGAATTAAACCCTGTGGGACTCCAAGGTGACTCAACAAAAGGGCTCCTTCTCTAGATATGACTTGGACTAACTGAGGATTGTACCAGATAACCTTTTGCATTTTTTGGAATTTATAGTAGTTCAACTGTATTGATGGCCATATTTAGATTCAGAAGCAACACAACAAGTTTTTGAAATAATTTGGAGCCTTTATAGTGCTTTGATGTCGCCAGAAGCCAGAATTGCCAAATAAAAACAATGTTTTCAAGAGGGACCTAATATTAAGCTATGGTAAATGCCTAACTGGAGTGAGCCCTGCAGCCATGCAGCACATAAAGACAAACGTTACAGCAGTGAATACAAGTAAAGAATCTGATCAAACATAGACCTCTTCATGGATATTTTCAAGCTTCTCTAAGAACGATGCAGGGAGATTGAAGGTAGAGTGTGAGCACCTCTTGTTCTACTGTGTGCTTAAGTGATTATTCAGCAGGAAGGTCGTGGAAACACTGCTGGGATGTGGAAGGACGTGAGGACCCTCCCAGAGATGGAGGATAGGGATTTATTTTATCTCAGACCTTAGATATCTCAGAAAACTAAACACAGAGCAACACAGGGCAAGAAATCAAGCGATTTGGAGCTTGAGCGTGACATTCACTGCATGCCTGAGGTTACGACAGGCCTGACTTGACTCATGTGATACTTTTTTCTTTGCTATCTGCTTACCACAAAAATCACCTACCCTGCAGTGAGACAGAGGACAGACATAACATCTTGTTAGAGTGTGGGGAGAAGTTTGAACACTACTTTCTAGACTCAGAGGAGAACTTCAATGAATGAGGTATCCATTTTAGGCTGCAACCTGTCCTGATGTCCTTATTCTTACACAGATGGGAGTTTTCTGATATATCAGAAACACTTTTTTCTTGTGCCTGTCTGAAAAGAAAGCACAGTTCTGATTAAATTCTTCATACCTACTGTACATTCAGGTAAAAAAAAAATCCTGTATAATGCAATTTTTTTCAGTAGAATAGCCTTGGAGGAAATACTGAACTGTTCTAAAGGCTATAATGTTCAATTTCTTTCAGATGATTTTGGAGGCAATCGTTTGTGGTGATGGTATTGTGTCATTCGTTATATAAAAAAAGAGACATTCCAATGATTTTACACATAAAGGTCAGTTTACTTGTCACGTGGAGTCTGACTCAGCCTGTGAAAACAGTTAAATTGGGTTTTCTACAACTTTGAAATGAGTTTTCCAAGTTCTGAAATAACTGATTAATGCTTATTGTGTTTGAGAGATGTGGGCATTTACCAGCTACAGAGTGCCTGAAGAACCATGCTACGGTGTTGCATGATGGAAATTGTGTGTTTTTGGAGCTTGACCTACAGAAAACACTAAAAGTCAATTGTTTTGTCCTCTGCTGCGATCTGATGTTGAAATCATTCAACATCAGATCTCTTGCTATTCGAGGGTTGGCAAGTAGCTACAAACAGAACCATAATGTGAAAAGTAAATGACAGAGAAAACAAAACAAACTGTTCAAAAATCACGGAGGATCATTTTGTACAGAAAACAAAGAAACTAATTGTTATTAAACAAGACTAAGTTATTAAAAGACTACACAGACACTTCATCTTCTGACATGCTTACAGCTAAATGAAGATAATAACCAGAGGTCCTGTCTGATCAGTGAGAGCTAAGATAAATACCAAAACATGATGATGATTTGCACACAGGACAATTTAACATACATAATATTTTCATGAGGGAGGGGTTTCATGATTTTATTGAGAATCATTATAAAGTTTCAGAGCCGCAGAATGAAGCTGTTTTGTCAGACGTGTTCTCACAAAACTTGACAAACCGCGTCTCAAAATGAGCCAGTCAGTCAAAAACTAGTTGATAACTGACGGACAAGTGGCGTGAGAGCATGTGGAAAGGGTTAATTGTGTGAGTCTCTCGGTCATAGCGTTAGAATTGGCAGCGCCTGAGCGAGTCAGTCAATTTAACACTGTAAAAAGTGAGGAGCGAGCAACATCAGTCCAAGTTAATGTGTGGGCTCCCCTAGCAGTCGTGGCCCTAAGCAACCACATAGTCCACTTATGCCAGTGGCTGGCCCTGCTTGTGTGCCCACAGCCCTTTCAAAATGCAATGCTAAACACCTGAAAGGTCCGTTTAACGTTTTAATGTTAAGTTTCATTATGTAAAATATTTTGGCATAAAGTCTGAAAGTTTTCAGAGTCAGTGCTGCAAGGGTGCCTGAGCCTTGAGGTGTCTCCTGGTAAAACTGTACACATGAGGTGACTTGAATCCACATTGACTGCATTCGGACACCTCATGCACAATGGTATTTCTAGCATCACAGTGGGCATGTGAATGACAGTAGGTGGACAGAAGGTCACATAATTGTAATGGAGTTGTATGCTGAACTAGCAATAGAGATGTAATTGATAGTATAATACAGAATCCCAGTTTTATTATTTCACTGATAATGTTACTGTATCTTCAAATTTACATTTATGTACATTTGATCCCCATTTAAACCTTCAGAAAATAATTTTAATTCAAATTTGTTTGGTATAACATTTGGAAAAAAAAAAAAAAATCATTGTACAATGGTACACAGCTTTCTCTCCTCTCTCAACCCCTACCATCCACCAACCAACCCCCACCCCATGACAGGGAGACTAAAGGAAGAAAACACAACCCAAACAAACAATTTCAAAGAGTTACATGTTTAATTAACAGTTCCATGTTTGAGTGACAGTTTTGACAGAATGGAAATTGTGCCATTTCACAAGAGACGCATTTTAACAACATATCAGTCAATAGGCCCCAAAGCTGCCAGTCTTGCTTTAAAATCCATGTGCGGTTGCCATATTTTTAGCAACATGTATGACATTTGGGGTCAAACCATTTCAAACATCTCGTGGATTTGATTTCTTAAACAGACTGTCATCATCAGAGCATCATAAAGTCTGAAAAAGTTTTCAGAGTCGGTGCTGCAAGGGTGCCTGAGCCTTGTGATGTCTCCTGGTAAAACTGTACACATGGAACATGTAAACATTCTTTATACCCTACAACAAAAAAAAGAACATGAGCATGTCCAAGGCTGATGGATGTGCTTTGTATGTGTTGGTTAATAAAAAATAAAGAGTCTACCGTGTGATTCAAAAGTGACCATGATACCTTTCCATTTTTGAAAGGTAACGTGTACATTCAGAGAACAGAATAAGTTGGTGGTTGAATGACAACAGGAGGGTTAACCCTCAGGGGTCTAATTTTCCTCAGAGGAGACTGTCTCAGAATCAGGGTCCTCAGTCTCAGACGCACATTGTCCTCTATGTCACATTCATTATCAAGGAACTCTGACAGAACATCACTGGCAGAAAACATTTTCTTAGGTAATTTTCAATTGACAGAGCATAAAGAGCGAGCACTTAAAGAAAGAACCCAGAGATTTTCCCACCACCACAGCATGGGAAATACAATGTGGCAAGATTCTCGAAGGAATAATGTCCCCACCTAACTATGTTGTCTGAAATTGTAGAAATGAATATATCATATACAAGTTTGCCATCTCATTAAACATCCACACAAATCTGAGTGAAAGTAAACGTTCATAGAAAACCTATTTCAAAAACATGATTTTGCTGTTCAGACTTTCTCTAGACTGTGTTGGTGGGGCAGATCAAATTTTGATTGACATCTCCCTCAGGAATGCCTGCACAGAAGCTAAAAATGTACTGCTATGGACAGGAGACAGCAGCAAAGCTTATTTTAGCCACAGTGAAAATATAATATCAGTTTAAGTGTAGGGTACATTTAAATATATTTTCACTGCTTTACTTGTCAGACATCCGTTTGCAACGGGGAACTGAAGCTGTTATCTGTGCTCTCTTCAAAGCCACCAGACAAGACTCTTTTGACAAAAACATTTTACCAGAATATTTTCACATCTAACTCTGTGAACTGAGGATTCATTTCAATCAAATAATCAATAATCAAAACAGCTGTGATGAGTTTTTACAATTTAAAAAATGTAACCTTTCTATATCTGACAATGCCACATGTTACTAAGAGACAGAAGGAATCCCTAAACCCTTTATTATTAATATTTGTATTAATGTGTTATTAATATCACAAACCAGTGGCATGAGGTAAATTACCAAGAGAAATAAGTTATTGGCCGGAAAAAAACAAAACAAGACAAAACTTAAAAAAAACAGAATTTACTCTCTTCCAGGTAGGAAGGTTGGGACTGCTCAGACATACCACCCCAGCAGGCGACTGTGGCAGGCAGAAGACTGCAGGCACAACAGCAAACAAAAGAAAACAATATCCAAATACTATGTAGTGCTGGACTTACGCACCATTAGAGAGTGTCACCCAGTGGAATCCCACAATAGAAACAAGGCAGTATGATAACATGGACACAGCCTTGTACAGAGGAGAGGACAGCAACCTGCATTAAGATAGATTACCATTCACAAATATAACACACAGGTGATTAGCACATAAAGCTTGGCCTAATACTGGAAGATATAGCATGCATTAGCAGAACACAGATGTGAGTAAAACACAAACAAAAAGGGATAGCACTAGCCAAAACCATTTAATGCATAGGGCACACAATAGGGCTTAAGCTACTCTGGCCATTACCTTCAATTTGTTCCAGTTCCCTCCATGAAGGACGAGACATCCGGCTGTCACCCTTGTGAGACCCGTTACAAATGATGCCACAGAAATCAGTTTGCTGCACGAGGGGCAATCGCCACACCAAGCTAAAAGACAAAGGGCTCTCTGCTAATACTGGTAAAGGTTTTTATCACTTCATGACTACCTGTTAGTCATATGACCATGTCACGTGACTATGCATGTGCACCATTGACCTAGATTCCCACAATAAGAATAGTCGAAAAGAATGTGAAAAAAACAAACAGGTATGTGCACTTAAAGGAACACATAAATCAATAAAGTACAGCAATCTGAGAGTCAATTTCAGTCACTCCATTTGTCCATTTTTCTTCACTAGTGTTTTTGAGCAGAAAGTCACAAGGGCTATAAAGAGCACAGTATGGCAGGCATTTTGTTACAACACACCCAAAATGCACATTTAATGTCAACATTCATCATGTCACCTCAGGGAACCCTTTAAACAGAAACGCTGGCTGATGCAAAGATCATTCACTTTAGTGTATAACTTATTTACAGCAATATCACAAAAATCCTCACAATGCTGCTGCATTTAGTGGTTAGATTTATCAGCACTTTTTAATGTGTCACCACTTCAGAAATAAAATAGACACTATTAGACTGAATTTCTGTCAATATCAGCTGATATACATCAGATCTTAATACATCAGAAACTTCGTTTTTATGTGAGGAATCACTGGAGAAATCTGTCCTGATTGATGCTGAGATGCTTGGAAAAGTTATTTCCCAATTGAAACACAAAATGCTTCTTAGATTCCATTTCCACATTATTTTTTAAAACAGTTTATAGCTTTTTGGAGGAACATTTACGTACTGTTGCTATTCTTTTTAGATAGGTATTTTTCCTACAAGCTTCAAGTCTTCCATGGTTAAACCTCTTCTGAAAGTGAAAGAATTTAAATGATTCACTTTATAACAATAATTACAGACCAGTATTGAATCTACATTTTAAAGTATCATTTTAAAGAAGCTTGTTTTAATCATTTAAATGATTTCATGAACTCCTACTCCTACAATATTTTTGAAAAGTCTGGTTTTCAGGTTGGCACTACAGCACTGAGACAGCACAAGTCTAGGTTGTAAACAATATCAGATGCCAAATGGATATGAAAAAAAAAAAAGAAAAAACTACTATATTAGTACAACTGGATTTAATTGCAGGCTTTGATATAATAGACCACTCACCTCTTTTAGGAAGACTTCACAGTCTGATGGCCTCTCAGGTACTGTATAGGTGAATGTTCATCAAAAAGCTATAAAATGCACTTTGGTGTTCCACATGGTTCAATTTTAGATCCTTCTCTTTTTAACCTCCATATGCTGCCAGGTCATCAGGACACATGGCATACATTTTCATAGCTATGCTGATGACACACAGCGTTACATTGCCACATCTCCTGAAGACTCAGAGCCATATCCCATTTTGTTTATGAACGGTGGTATACAACAAAAGTCTGAATTGATTATCAGGTTATGATTGTAATTCTTCCTGCATTTTGTGTTTACTGCTAGCAAATGTTGCATGCTAACACACTAAACTAAGTTGGTGAACATGGTAAACATGATACCTACTAAACATCAACGTATTTGTTGCTGTGAGCATGTGAGCATGGCTTTAGGTTATCTTCTTTATTTTTACTGCAGAAAAATGAAAGACCATGCGTCCATTTCTACTGTAATAATAGTTAAAGTGTTTTTAACATTAGATACACACTAAGTACTTTATACAATTCCAAATAGATGTTATAATAACAGATTACAACAGATTTTAAAGACTTTTCTTTTCCTGTGTGATTATGTGCAATTATGTCTAATTATAATTATTCACAACTAATCCACCAGTAGTCTAACAAAACAGAGATTATTTATGTCACCTAATCAAAAAAACACATCTAATTAGGAATACATCAATTACTTTTTTTTCTGCCTCCACCTCTCTTCTTCTTTCTCCTTCCTCTCTCTGCACACACACACACACACACGTCTGACACATACACGTCTGACACATACACATACTCCCTCTCGCTCTGTCTCGCTCATTCTCCTGCCACCCTGGAGAGTTCACTGCTCTTGCTGTTTTAACCTCCAACCCGGGTTGTCCATGCTGCGTACGCTGCGTGTCACTCAGTGAACTGTTTGTTTGCCACTCATCGCTCACTGCCCTGCTCCTGTCTCCACACGGTTCCCTGCAGGCAACAAACCGCTGGAGTGATTTCACATCTCAAGCCCCGTCTACACAGGCTACTTCCCCTTGTAGCTGCTGGTAATTTACTCCAGACAAGGCATCTTTGCTCCTATCAGTAAGATAATGCTTTGTTCCCCCCCCCCATTCCCTTCCTGCCTCTCTTTTTCCCTTCTCTACAGCAGCTTTACATGCTCCACATGCAATATGACTCACCACAAGGTGTTATCAGTGATAATACTGCAGAAAATAAAGCCACATATTCAGAGCATAATCTATTTACTCTTCACAAGCAACTTGTAATTAAAAGTCATCGGCCGGTATATCATGGCACAAGTTTGGATTTGTTAACTAATTCGAAATAATTAGAAATAATGACAGAAAACATATTGTATAGTCCAGAGAAAGCCATGAGGACTGAAATCGCTGTTTGGTTTCAAGCCAGTGCAACAGTTGCAAGGAGGAGAATTAAGGAAGCTGAAAGTCGGCAGCAACAGGGCAAACACTGAGTATGAACACTCGCTGTCACACTGACGTGCTTCAACAAATAACCTTCATTTTCACTCTGCTGCACTTTTCCTCCTATTCACTGTCAGTTTCACCAACTGTGCCTCTGTGATTTCCTTTCATCAAATTGCATTTGAACTTTCACTGCAGAAATCACCATCTTATTAAGTCCTTTCTTTAACTGACTCCTTAAAAATCAAGTTGTCTTCAAACAAGTGAAAAATGCCCCAGTGCAGTAAGAATATTGTAACGTGTTTCCAATAGAAATCCACATATGTTCTAGAAAGAATAGGGGACCAGTGTTGCTGCATTACAATCAACAAAGACAGATTGATTTTAGGAAATACAGGTTGAATTGCATTCAATGGGTGAACTTGTTAGCGCTGCTGCCTCACAACAAGTAGGTTCCTGATTCGAACCGCCTGAGCTAAGCCTTTCATTATGGAGTTTGCTTGTCCTTGTGTGTGCATGTTCTCTTTGGGTACTCTGGCCTTCTTCCTGCAGGTTAAATGGTGACTCTAAATTAAGTAATTGGTTCTGATAGGCTCCACCCTCCACCCTCCATCCTCCAGGCAGAACAGTTATGGAAAATGGATGGATGAATTGCATTCAACAGGTTGATTATATTATATAATATAAGATTGTGCAATAGCCAGCCCCAATCAGGAAAATATACGTACTATGACAAATGTATGACAGTACAATGAGGGGTGCATCCACAAATATGACTGCTGCCAGATTAACAAATTCTGTAATTCTCAAAGCATCACAAGGGGGGCTCTGCCAAGCAAATTGTGTCTCAGTGATCTAGTAATATCATATTTAAATGAGAAAATCTGCATACATTTGGCACAAAATTGGCCCCTTGTTGCAAAAGATACCAGATCACAAACACCAGTGATAATAGCCACATACAGTTACAGTATTTTGTCTTCAGAGAGTTGGTGGTAACCAAAGCACGTCATGCTCAGATTCTCCAGTAATCATGGCATCAGACTATAGCCAGGCGAAGCAATAGTACATCACAGTACGTCAAATGTGCACAGATGGCACAGACAGTAGAATACCTGATATTCGCCATGAGTGAATGAAACTGTGAAGCAACATAAAACGTACTGCTGTGAGAAGCAGAGACCATGGAAATGCACTGTAAGAGTCCAGCATAGTAGAAGAGAAAACAGCTCTCCATGCACTGAGACGCATGAGGGAGAGCACACAGTCAAAGCTTCCCAAATAACGATCAGCCTGACAAAACATGCAAGATAGAGAAGAGAGACATCCTGCAGATAGAATCGAACGAAAGAGCAAAAGGATTATTAAAGATGGTTGGAATGCTAGCTTTCAGCATTTGTCAGTTTTCAATACTTGATAGTATGATACATGTACATCAATAGGCCTACCAAAAAAGTGGTTTGAAACTCTGTCCTATTCTTCGTACGCTCATACTTTTCACTTGTTTTAATAAAAACAACAATGTTTGTCTATGCTGTGACATTTAAATCCATTATTTCTTAGATTTCCACCTTTGCAAAACAAAATGATTCCAGTCCTGCGCTGAAGAAAGCACACTACTGAAAGCAAATAAGTCTACAAAAGCAACTTTGACAATTACGTGCTCTTCTTGTTTCTTAAATAAAAATGATTCGTAGATTCATTTCTTGTCTCCTGTGACACTGAATGGGTCTGTATGTAACTGTATTTTATCAACCATTTTCCTCTAGATCATCAGTCTCTGCATGCATTGCCAAATATTGCTCCAAGGAAGGCAATTAAATAGATTCCTTGGGCTGTCGAGGCAAAGCCATGAGGTCTTTGTTATTCAAGGAGGAGTAACCCAATCTATACTAATGGCTGTGCATGCTAATTGTATGTAGGTTACTTTTAGTTCGACTGAATATTGGATTACTAAGCACTAAGTTAGTGTCGTTTCAATGCAAACACTCACTCTAATCCACTCACTGCTTCAATGGCCATGAATCACCTAAGTACAAACTGAATATGCATTTCGTATAAACATAGCATTGTATATGCATACACTTTTGAACTTTTGTATATGTGGGATGTGGTTATTTTTCCTGTGCCAGGCCTGTATAGAATAACTATATTGCTCATTCAACAAACAATATCAGTGGCTTGGAGACAAAGTCATGGGCTGGGTTCATGGTCATGCTGAGGACAAAGAAAGAAAAAAAAAGAGAAAACTGGATTTGAGTATTATTCTTGCAACTATGTAGTCACTGGATAATAAACTGGATGGACTCAGGATGGCTTTTCAATGGGACACTAAGAACTGTAATCTTATGGATTTCAGAGAGAGTCTCGATCCTAAGATTTTGCCATTGTCCCTACAGGGGATTGAACAAGGGACGATGTGTCTGCCTCATTGGTTCCATCACATGCTGTCACAAACCAATACCTGGACGCGATCTATGGTGTTATTGACAGGAACAAGACCTCACGGCCAGTAGACACAGCTGCACATGGCCATAATGTAGCTTAAATAACAGCTTGACAACAAAGCACAGAACTGCTTAATTCTGTTAATGTACATGTACTGATGTGTTATTCATTGAGGGTTATTGTTGTGACCATCCATTTTTAACATTATGCTTAACACAGATACAGAGTCTTGCGCGCAAACTAACTGTTTTTTACATTGGGAACGTTAACCTGCACAGAAATTTAAAGCTCTGACTGCATACAGTACGTCTGTCTCTTTGATGTAACATGTGTGTCATACTCTCATGTTGAGCAAACAGAGACCAGTGATGGGAATAACGGCGTTATAAATAACGGCGTTAGTAACGGCGTTACTTTTTTCAGTAACGAGTAATCTATCTGATTACTCTTCCCATCATTGTAACGCCGTTATCGTTACTGCCAAAAAATGCGGCGCGTTACTCTGATTGAAGGCAGCTGTTTTTCATCAGACCAACTAGATCTCTAAGCCGAGCGGCAAAGATTTTTCTTGTTCCTCCTTAATCCTTGGTGAGGGCGGGGGCACGAGACATCGCATAAATGATGACGATTGGCTGAGGTTGAGTAAAATTCCATGGTAAGCCAATCAGAGGTGGAGTTGGGCGGGTGTTGCTTTCCTTACACAAATTCGAAAGCCCGCGTAGCCTAGCGACTAGTCTGATCAGACACACAAAGACACACAGGACATTCACGTGAGTCAACGAGAAACAGGAATGGCGAGCGCGAATAGTCCAAAAGTACTGCTTTCAACTACAAAGAGTGAATATATTATTTATTTCTTGGTACATTGCTTAACAAGCATAATTTAATTTTGCTTAGTTGTGGCCTGTTGAGGTGCAATAAATATCAAAAGTTCCAAAACATCTATTGTGTTATTTTTATCGATCCACTCTATAAACATAGTAATTATAATATCTACAATAATCCATGACATTTTATTGGATGGTAGTCTCACTTTCCCACAGCAACGTTAAAATAGTTTAGATTTGTGTACTGTGGATTTCTGTTATGTACTGTATGAAGTGTCCATTTCATTATAATATTCAGATTTATCATAAATAATTGAACACGCACATGTATTTTAAGTTCCGTCAAAGAGGGGTGGAGGTGGGGTCCAAATTCTTTGACACATTTGAGCAATTAAAAAATTACTTGAAAGTAACGCAATAGTTACTTTCCAAAGTAACTAGTTACTTTTATAATTTGTAACTCAGTAAGTACTTTAGTTACTTTCTGGGAGAAGTAACTAGTAACTGTAACGAGTTACTTTTTTAGAGTAACTTGCCCAACACTGACAGAGACACATTCCCTCTGGCACCCAGAAATGCGTGCATGCTCTTTTTTTCCTTTAGGTTAGTACATGTAGTCAGATTATGTGTTTTGCTTTTATTATCTTTTAATAGATACTTGTGTATACACATGCTGATTTTTAATGCTGCCAACCTGATGGTAATTTTGATTGTAGTTATTAATCTAATTATTAATCAGTTCCAAATGAATAGTTTAGTGTATTTTATGAGACTGAGAATCAATCAATTAAATCAAATCAAATCAAATCATTTCCCCTTGTTTAAAGGTGGTGTCCTGAGAAAATGTAATATTAAAGTGATGTTTGATCATTTTAGTAATCGAAGTAATTGATTGTAACTACACAGTTTTGTGCCTCTGTAAACTATTTTAATCCTCAACAGTACACTTCACCTTATATATTCATACAAAATAAAGCATGTATTTTTTATGTATACTGTATGTTTACTTGTTTTCCATTTACAGAGCCAGGTCGTGTGCAACCTGCAGTTTATTTGTTTTATCACTGCTGTACACCAGTCTACCACAGTATTATATTCTATATATTATACTTATTCCTATAATGAATACTGAACTTCTGCATTACTTTATGTTATATGTCATATGTCTCTGTTTTTCTCTTTTGTCCATAGAGTATTGTTGGAGGGAGCCTGAGAATCAATAATGTCATTGCCAACAACTGCTTCATTGTAATTGCTGTGTCAAAAACAAATGAAGAAGTTTCAACTTGAAACTTGACTTTTGCCTTTTCGTCTTTGGAAAGAGTGACAATTTTTAGCACCATCAACATACATTTTCAACTCAATAACTCTGAATTACAATGACAAATTATATCAGCATATCATTTAACCCCTGTCTCTGCTCAGTTATAACTGTAAAAGTAATTAAAATAAAATAAAATACATAAAATGTGCAGCATTCTTTTTTGAAAATTACCAAAAAACACTAAAGTCTAATGTGTCTAATCTAAGTTAAGTTATTTTGTTTGAATAACAGATAAAAAAAGTTACTAATATTTGCAGAAAAACTTTTCATTTCATAAGTTAAGTTGAGTAAAATTTTTGTTCATTTATTTAAGTTGTCGATGAATTATCTGCCGATTGACTGATCGACCTTTCCCACGATGCTCCTTTACTTCCTCCTTAAGTTGCTTTAAAGTTTGGGAAATCAAGTCATTCCACACTATATCACGTGCTGTATCTGCTTGTCCCAGCTCTTCATTGAAGCTGGATGGTGTTTATACTGAATGAAACATTTCAAACTGCATCAGATTGATTTTTTGTGCATCATTTTATACACATTTCCCACAAATCCAGCCTGACATATTTGGTATCTTTGGAAACTTTTGGAAACTCAATTAGTATTTAAAATTAAGTTCTGTGGAAAATTTAGCTGCACAGCATGAGTTTGAAGTGACTGATGCAACAGCAGGTAGGGTTTAGGAAGTTAACTAAAAAGAATGTTGGCAGTTTTTCGTTTTTTTTTTTTTTTTTTTGGAAAGAGCAACAGACTAACTCACATATTCATTTTTTCGTTTAGTAGCTGCATTTGTCATATTTCAGAACTATATGCGGTGCATGCCATTTATAGCAAATAACACACACACACACACACACACACACACACACACACACACACACACACATATGTTCACAGACAGCTCTCAGTACGAAGGTAAAATACAGAAATTTCTGGAAAATGATGAGGAGTGTTGGTGCATGTATAGATGCAAGGCCATCAGAAATCAGCATCAATGAAAATGTGCACTGCAACACGATCATTTTCAATATTCTGATTCCTACACCATGCTGTACTTTATTGTATTTAATGACAACAGCACAGTCTCTTATCCATCCCTCCTTTACTATATCTATCTAGAGTGTACAAGTATAGTCTGTCTTTCTACATTCCCAGTATGCAATAAAAATTTAAGGGCAAAATACAGTGAATACAAACTCCTCATCCCACCCACGACAAGCAGACCAAAAATACACTGCAGTTTGGGTCTCTGTTCAGATCCTAACATACAGATGAGCAGAGCAGGGTGATAACATGCAGTCATGCTTCATGTTTACCCTTTTGTGTCTGCAAAAGGCCCTGTGGAAACATAATAAGCAATAATTATGTCACTATGTGCATTTTGAAAGATCTTTTTTATTTTATTTTTTTTATTTTGTAAGAAGTTATGAAGAAGTTATTCAGGGTTACTTAGAAATGTAATTAGTGCTGCAGAAGGCTCTTTTCAAAACACTATACTTACTCTGTCAATCTCTGTGCTAAATGATGGAGTTTGCATGCTATGATTCTCATGTTCACCATCTTAGGTTTGCATGTTATTATGCTAACATTTGCTAATTAGTGCTAAACACAAAGCACAGCTGTGGCTGAATATCATTTTCCAAGTATTTTGTCATCAACCAAAGTATGAGACAAATTAATACTTTAGCACGAGATAAACAAATTCGTTAGGATACATCCTCTGGGAACCATGATTGTCTGTACAAATTTTTATTCCTGAACAACCGGGAAGGCACAACGGCTGCTGGAGCTTTTGTGGCTGTTCTAGACAATGTTTATGATCCCACCAGAAGCACCATGGCACATCTCAGAAGCGTCCCAGAAGCAGCTCTTCACTCTGCTCCACGGAGAATACGTAACTTTTCTACTTTTGCGTCTAGCAGCACAGACACGTACTCAGTGTACATACATATATAGACATTAATACATCTGAAAGAAACAAGGCACTTGACAGATAAACATAAAAATGATGTACATATAAAAAGTTTATATATATATATTTGCATATTACAAGATAAACTATTCAACTACACAGCCTACGTACTCATGGTAGAAGCACATAAACCAAGGAAAGAACTCTGAGCGAGTCTGGCTGGCAAAACACTTCTGGTAGGGTATGAAGCCGTGTGTAGAATGGACTAAAACAGCGCACAGTCACAGATCCCTGGTGGGATCCTGGGGTGACAGAACGCTGCCGTCCCTCAAATCATACATCCCTATAGCTAAAAATGAGCAAATTTACATTCAGGCGTTTACCAAAGGGTGTTTCACTGGGGGGAAAAAAGAAAAGAGAAGAAAAAAAAGATCCCTGTAGGCAAGTATTGCTTCCCCCAAGAACTGCTAAATGCAAAAATGTAAAAAAGCTTGAAGTGTTTGGAGCATGCTGAACATATGCATCAACAGTGGAGTAGTGGATTATGCTGCGGGAGGGCTTTCAGATATTTGCATCAACATTTTGATTGGGATTCATTGTAAGGACTCGAGGCAGACTACTGCTGCCAAAAGGTGTACAATATTTTCAGAACCATTTTTTAAGCCTAGATTTGGTGAGTGTTTGATACTAAAAATATAGATTTCCAACAGAGTGTTCCTTAAGATTCACTGCATTTTGGGAAGTCAAGTCTCCACTACATTGGGGTCTTTAAGGGCCAACAAATAGCCTTTCATTACAAAAACTGTGACACTGAGAGCAAAATGTGTCCTTGTTAGGTGATTGTATAGCGTGGGTGTATGTGTGTGTGTGTGTGTGTGTGAGAGAGGCATACAGTGTGACAGCGTGGACAGTTGAGGGGTCACCAGCTGACCTTGAAATCTGCATCTACATCAGCCTTTAGCCTCACAGGGTGACAGCTCTACATCAAAGGCTTTAATCATCGTAGTTTCCTCAGACAAGCAGCTGAATATTTGCTCTCTGTGACCAAAGCAACATCATTAAGCAACATACATGTCAGGAAGCAGCATCTCTTGATAGCTGATGTTTGGTTGGATGCATATGCACAATGCTGCACAGCTACTGTATCCTAACAACCCTGAACTCTTTCTGTGTCTTGTGGTTGGCTTATGACAGGGTGGTTTAAGGCAGAGGCAACGGTATTGCAAGCTGATTATTATTCTAACTTCTTTCTTTCTTTTGGTTCTTGTTAACTGAAGAAAGGCAAAAACAAAAGGCGCTTTTCAGTTCTGAAAAAAAAAAAGCAACAACATTTATTAAATGGCATTTAAAATAAGGGAAATTACACCCTTTGGGTGGATAGATTTAATAAATGCGTGTGAGTGTTTTGATTCTTTTTCTCCTCCCAGGGGGGGCTTGAATTTACAGAGTAATTAGTTGAGTAGAATACACCCTCTAATTTACCCCCAGCCCATCCTGCTCTCCTCTGCAGCAAAGTTTACATTTGGTAATGAATTAAGAGCCTTGCGCTATTAAAAGGGGGTTTTGCTGACATCTCTATAAGCTTAAGATAAGCTGGGCCTAAATCAAGAAAAATGCAGAGCAAGCACATTGCAGTCCAAGGAAATCTTAGCGAGAAGAGCTTTCAGCGGAAGATAACAGTAGGTATATTTGCCTTTGCATTACCCATAAAACATTCTGGTTTGTCTTAATTTCAAAATGCTTTTAGAAGGACTCTTATGAAACTAGAATATTTTATTTTATGCTGCTGCTTCATATGATAAAATGTGATTTGAAATACTGTTTAGATGTAAAATACATTTTTGATTTATTTTATGTCAAACTACTTCAACTCAAAATCCTGATTGTCTAATACAAATGTGCTACCATAGTGTACTATGTGTTTACAAGAGTGTGTTCTTCATTTTCCTTGGTACTGCTAATGCTTATACTCTATAGATGGAAACTCCCAATGAAAAAAGACTATATGCTATTTGTGGAAGTGATTTTTTTGCTCTCTGTGCATTGTTCCTGAGGTTACTTTCTCTCGCACAGTACGCACTGTAGGCTATATATTGACTTGACAGTGCTGTAGTGTCCATTTACTGCAAAGAGATGAACTTTGACATATCGTACAAGCTGATTTCCGACAGCTGGCATCCAACATGTTCTGGCAACTTCTCTTTTCCTTTCGCATCACATCTCCCAGTCTCGGAGAATGCAGCATATACACATCGTCAGCACAGCAAAACAGCTTTAGGAGAGTCTTCATCAAAAGAAATCTGTGCAAAATGAATGAAAATGAAATCCACTGCAGGGGTCAATGATGTTAATTATGTCGGGAAAAAGCGGTATGAGCATTATCTTAAGACTCAATCTGCCTTGTGGCTATGACAGTTGGTGGTGAGGAGTTGTTTTTTTTTTTGCAAGTCACAGGTTTGATTCAATAATCAATGTGTGTATATATCCTTGTTGTGTGTCCTGGAGTGAGACACTCAACCCCCCATTTGTTAATAAGGGTTTGGCTACAAGTGTGTCATCTCAGGTAATTTACACCTAATTTGTAGGGTATAGAATATGCTAGTCTTTGCAGTTGGTATAGAAATCAATGTTCTTTTCTCTTTAGCACTAACAGGATATGGTACAAAATGTGTGCGATTGGAGTGGAGATCATTCAAACCGTGACCTTGTAATGCCACTGCCAATTCAAGCTCAGAAAAAGGAACACAAATGGCTTCACAAAGACGAAACCTTTGACTTCTTTTTTTGTTTTGTTTTCTAGAGCTGTTTCACTACCATCTGCAAGTTCTTTAATTTTGTGCAGGTGCAGGTGTGACTCACATTGTCTCTGTGCTGAGAGTGTAAATGAACAACAAATATCCCACAGCTTTGGTATTCATAATGATATTTGTTAAGTATATTTATTACATGCTCAACACCTCAATAGCCTGTTAAAACGTAAGAGATTTTTCCTTTATTTTTATAGTTAACATCGTGTCCTAACTGCATGCAGTGCAACGTCAGCGACAAATCGGTTTAATTGTTTTTTTTGGATTGTCCGTTTCGAGCGCAACTTGTGTTTCTCATTGCTTTGCTCGCATTGGATATGGACGAGGAACAGTTGATTAATGAAGTTGAAATGAGGAGGTATCTCTGCGATAGCTACTCATTTAAAAAGATCAACAGGGAGTGGGACATTTCTTGTAAGAAAACAAACATCACTAATAACAACCTTCTTGTTGTTGGCCAGCAAAAAGCAATTTAATATCATAATATAAAACATGTATTTTATGTTTAAAAAGTACAAATGTAGGAAGAGGTCACCGATTTTTTATTCTAATGGCAGTAGTTATGGCTTTAGTCTGAGCAAGAGCACACAGCTGATAGCTATGTGGTTTGTTTAGACTGAGTGCATATTTAACAGATTCAATGTAGACAGAACACATCTGATGCAATGCAATAGTTGGACGCTCACATGTTTAGTTAGGACGCAGTGTGAGTTTAGCTAGTGCAGCTACTTGGTCAAGCTGAGAGAAAGGTCGTCTTCTTAGAGCAAAGACACCAACTGTGACTGATGGTAGAAGATGGGACATGAACCACAGTGTCTGATTAAGAAGTTATAGGTTTTGTACACGGTATAATCAATGCTTTTATACTAACGGATCAAATGACTGCATGTATTTATTTAGGTAGTTAGCAGACAGTTGGTAAACATTGTGGAACATTTGACACCTAAAGGGCGAGATGTTTGCAGTTGGTGGAGACCAAAACAGGGCTAAAAGGTGAGTGAATATTAAACTTACATTACATCAGATTGCCAGAGACATGACTGCAACTGAATGCTAATGTTACTCAGTAACAGTGGGATGTGTAAATAGGTAACGGTTTGCTAACAAGTTCAACAAATCAATTGAAAAGGCGACATTTCAAATTGTGTTTGTAACTTGTTTCTACTGCCCTCAAGTGGTCATAAAATCAAATATTGCAGGTTTAAGGATTTACACAAGTTATTTTCTCTCAGTGATGTTCAGATGCCCTTAAACTGTAAAATATGTGTGCATCATAATTGTAATGCAAATTAAATCAGTATTACTCAAAGATGCACCTCCTGAATGTCACCAAGTAAGACTTAAAACAGATTTCATTTATTTACTGTATTAGCAGTCAACACAGAAGCTATACTGTCCTTCAAGTTGCTGAATGTTTCTGTAGCACTGACCCATCTGCGGAGGGGCAAGCGATAAAAGGATTTCCAGAGCTGAACAGAGGATCACATCATCCTAAGACAGTTCTGATAAGGTTTCATGCTCAAGCTGCAGCTCCTTCAGTGCACCGGTGCAACACAGTGAGGATCACAGTTTACTCACCAGGTGAAAACTGAAAAGAGAGTACAACATGCAGTCTAGTTAAAGGTTTTTAACACAAAATCATATCCGGTACCATCAAAAAATCTATTTTTTTTTACATAGTGGGCAATCTAGCAGTTTTTAAATTATTGATTTATTATAACAATTTTAGAAGCAAGAAAGTTTCAGTTCACTGTGCCACATTTAATTCAGTTAACTGTTACACAGTCGATGCTACTGACAGATTCATTATCAACATATTTGAATCAAGGCGTAGTTTAAGGAGCCAGTCGTGAAAGGTTGTGCATCCCATTTTCAGAGTCAGTTTCAAATTAAATGTAAATGATGAGAGCAGCTTGGAGGGAAGGAGGGACTTTTTATGGGGGAAAAAATCACCAATGGTTTATATATTTATGAATCTGAAAAATTAAAAAGAGAGAGAAAGATGGAACCAACTGAACCTATTTTTCATAGTCTTAGTTTAAGTACGTATTGTGTTATATTTTTGCAGCTAGCGCTGATTTGGTGATTCATACCTGAAATGAAAATCTAAAACTGAACAAGATTTACTTGAAAACTTACAGTACAGTCTAGACTTGCTCTATATGCAAAGTGTCACCAATTATCGAGATGTAAACACATTACTATCAGATAATCAAAAATACCCCATTGCAAGTAAAATTCTGGCAACAAAAATGTTACTTAAGTAGAAGTATTTGAGTATATTTAGCATGTAGAGTAATTGACTGTTGCTATGCTATTACGGTATTATACCATCAGATTGTTATTACTCATTATCCGCATTTTAACTATTTTTTTATCATTAATTTAGACTGTACACACAACATATATTTAACATAATCAACTCAAATCAACATGTCACAATCAAATATTAGTCAGTGTGTCATAACAAACAAATACCCAAAACTAATAATCTATGCTCACCCATGTATGTCAACACAGATTCACTAATTTTTACATGCACACATAAACACACACAAGCACACACCAATGTAGCAGTGTAGAATTTATATAAAGATCAGTGAATGTGCCAAAAAACTATAAACAGCTATAAACTATTGCAGTTGTTTTATGAGTAGCTAATTTTATTATTTTTTTAATTAATTTTCAAGCTAATGATTTTAACTATTTTATAAAGGACTGCAACTATTATTTATTTTTTTAATCTTGATTCATTGATTTAATTGATTGTTTGGTTAGAGTTTCATAAATATATATAAATAAATATATATAAATATATATAGCCCATATTTAAAAATATATATATTTGAGAAGCTGGAACCCATTTGAGATCAGGAGGAAACAGAAAAGAAAGGAAAAACAAAGTGTGTCCTGGGTTTGGATCAGTGAGCATCAGTACAGTGCCATGCCATGCAGAAATAGAGTTTTTATCATCAATCTTATCATCAGTTTTATCATGTTATTGTACACTTCTCTGTGGAATCAGCTCATAAAAAGGCTCATGGGGAACTTGGTATCATCCTCCACAAGATCTATAACCTCAGTGTTTCCTTCCTATTTATTTTGGAGGAGCGGCTCATTCACGTTCCAGCCATGCTTCTGATTGGCCTAATCTGCCAACTCTTTGCATATCACATAACAAAGATGTTATGTGAATCAGCAGCATCATGTAAGATCTGTGATCAAGGACAAGAAACTAAAAATGTCAATTTGTTTCTTGGATCTTGTGTGATGTTTAGACACTGAACGGAGTCTAAAAAAAGCGCTAAATCTGATGACAAAGTTGCTAAATTGGAAAGAGTGGTTGGAAATCTGAGCAATGATGGGTAGAGTCATGTTTGTTTATGGTCTTTAGTAAATAATACTCCTCCTCCTACACATAATACCCATCCTTCTTTATTGCCAGGCATAGCAAATCTATGTACTGTAATCTTACTGCTGGGTGAATGTGTGCTGTACACCAGTCAAATAAGATCTTTTGATAAAAGTCAATTTGTCATTTTAAGATTGAGTTTCCTTTTTTCTCTGTCAATCAAATCACCCCAAGCTGTTGACATGACTGTGCCTTTACAATTCCACTGCAAATGCATTTTTTAAAAGCCATTTCCCATTCACCCATTCATCATACCACACAAGCATATTTCAACCATGCAGCCATTTTTCCTATAAAAATGACATTTATATGCAACTACTTTGCATTCGTGGAATGTATTTAATCTTATCAGCAAAATGTTTGCTGGCAACATGTTTGATTTGCATAATTAAGGCATTCCTGGTTGTCTTTAGGGAAGTAAAAGTACTTGTGCAAGGACTGGAAAATATTAAACTTGATTAAGTTTAGGGAAAAAAAGAGAAAAATGAAGAAATAACTGCAAAACTTCAGGCTACTGATTTTAAAGGTCAAGTGTGTAAGATTTAGGGGGCTCGAAAAATTGAATGGAAAACAATATATTATAACAATATATTGTTATTATATAACAATATATTATGCATAACTATGTTTTCATTAGTGTGTAATCACTTAGTATAAGAATTTTTGTGATTTTGTTACCTTGGAATGAGCATTTTACATGTACAGACATCACAAGTCGTCTTCCACAGAGTCCACCAGAATACACCATGAACCTTGAACCATGTACTGTAACCCAGAAAAGACATTCATGGCCACTGTAGTTTCTCACACTGGTAAGGAGAGGGTGGAGGGGGACTGCAGTCAGCAACTAAACTGCACTTGCCATGCCGGCCCTTCAAAGGATAAAGTGCCTTTTTGGTAATGAGCCATGCCCATCAAGGAATTTATCACCCTGTGCAGCAGCGTGGCTCTTTGTGTCTTTTATTGTGACGTTTTGGACGATAATAACTGCAGGTACACTGTTCATATTAGTCTCCTCAGAGGATTTGTTTGAAATAATAACAAGGTAAAATAAATATTTATTTAAATAGCACATGCATTCCTCATTTGGCACCTTAAAATGTGAGTAAAACTTTTCTTTTTCACATTCCCAACAGAAAGAACTGTCTGTCTTTGCCACTACCAGTCAAACTTTAAATAGCTCATTAATTAGTTGGTCATATATAAAGTTTCTATCATCTTATCAACAAGATTTTCACTTTGTGAAAGTTACCAGCTAACTGCAGATGCAACTGCACCGACGTCTATGCCCCTTTTTTGTGCTTTCTTGTTTGCTCCTTTAGATCCCTGCAATGCTGACAGGATTATCATTAAAATGATTTTTTTTTTCCCGTTGCTAAAAGGAACCTGTTTTGGTATTTATAAGAGTCAATACAGTGCAGGACTTGGCAAACTACAGTAGACTGGATCAAATAGAATCGAAAAGCAGTACTCCTAATAACTGCCTTTAGAGCAGAGAAAAAAATATTGTTTTTGTTTTGTTTCTTTCCTACCTCAGGTTAAACATTTTGATCTATAAATTCCCTTTGTTGTATTCCTGTTTTGCACCCTCTTCAACAATTTCTTACATATTCATAAACACATTTTCATAAACAGGCAATCGTAAACTCTTTGATTGTCCACACCTTATTTGTTTGTCCTTTGTTTGCATCATTATTTCCCATTAATGCACAGATGGATGCATTAAAATTAAATTAGCAGGCTCTCAGATAGGCACGAGCTAAAACAACAGCTCCCATATTCTCCTGCAGCTTATTATTGCAAGCTGTCAGGCGCTGTGTTGTGGGGCGATACTGTAAAATTGTTTTTGTAAGGGAAATGCTTTCGAATTTAGAAGCATTTATGTAATCCTTGTTTCATTTGCATATGACATCGTGTAGTTTGCCAGAGTGGGAGTGAAATCACTCTACGAGATGATTGTGCGCTTCCCTCAGGGGGATTCAAAGCTGGACTCCTACCCCGCCTCAGCCCTTTAACAATGGAAATAGATTGATGCCTTTGAAACGACCTCTAGAGTCCTTTTCTTTACCCCGATAATATTTGATGACAGTGTTACATGTGACTTGAGACTCAGGCTTTTTGATGACTGACTGTCACGACACCTATGTTGACACCAAACCATTCATTTAGGTAAAAACGTGGAATGTATTTCATTATATTCTGCTCAGCATGGGCCGGTGAATGCACGAGCATTGACGGATCTTGCAGCATATCATTAGTTCATGAATGAGTGTACATGTTTTTTTTCTAATGACAGTCAAAGCAAAGCCCGGGCTTATCTCGCTGTCACCCACTTCAGGATCTGCTGACTCTGCTTTTTTCTTTTTCTTTTCATTCTTCAGGTGTAAAGGGCTGGAGAGACGTTCTCAATGCTGCAGGAAATTAACAACATGCACCCCGTGCCATTGCTCACCTTGTACTGTCAAAAATGTACAATATTTACCTTTAAGAGGAGACATATGTCATCACCACTGCAGTGCCAGCCTTCAAACACCTCAAATTAACCTCCAATTCAAACAATGCTTCATACAGCTCCTCTTCACTGTGTGCTTCACAGGGTCAATAAAAACATTTAGCAACATTTTGCAGAACCATTAATGCCTGTTTCAGCATTTATTGATGTGTGTCTTGTACATATTTGTTTGTCTTTCACAGCACACTGCGACATACTGCACATGGTTTGTTCACATTTGGGCAAGAGCATTAAGTGACAATGAAAAGACAGAGAGGAAACAAAGGAGACAGGAAGAGAGTGGGAGAGAGAGAGAGAGAGAGAGAGAGAGAGAGTGAGGTATGGTATACAATGAAGGTCGCCTGGAATCAAACTGGAAATATTGCAGTCTTCAGGTCAAAAATACCTGTTAAATGCCTCAATCTGTAGGACTTGAGAAAAATTGAACCTTTCCCCCTCTATTTCTCCTCACCTAAGAATATTGAATACTGTTCTTCTGGTTTCGAGTTAGACTTACAGACTTGTCTTGGACTCAAATGAAATGCTATTACAGCCCTGTGTATATTGTAATTAGGTGTCTCCTCTTGATGTTCAAGTAACAAGCAGACATAATTAAGGAGCACGTCATGTGATATTATTATATTATATATTTATTATATTATCATAGAAAGAGTCCCTTAAACTAAACCATGTGGGTATTATTGATGACAAAGGTCCCCTAACATTAACAAGATATCAATGTAACTCAAACCATCTTTCATTAACTCTATCTCTAGGTAGCTAAGCCGAAACAACAGCCAACCATCAGCTTAGTCACATCATAATTCTGATTTATTTATCGTCATTTTCTGCATGAGAAGCAGAGCATATATATAACATATATACTTCAATCACACACAACTACAACTGTCCATCAACTGTCAACATCTCCTAATATAGCAGATCAACACGTGTCCTTACTTAAAGACGAATAAGTCGCAAAGTAGAAGCAAGCAGTTGACATTTCTCTGTCTCCTCTGTTCCTGTAATCTCAACAATGGCTCACTGGATATTAATATATTGCCTGGATGTTGTAGAGCAGTATGACATGAACACACAGCAGTCAGATGAGGTTTTAGAGTTAATTAGTACATTAATGACAGATATAAATGGATGAAAGACATTTTAGGCCTATATGACAGCATGAATCAATCCAACACTTCAGTCATAATCTCAAGTCGCAAATGGTTGCATGACTTGGTATTTTATGTGACACAGCAGCGTTTGTGTTATATAATATATGACAACAGATGAAGTTCAGGACTGAAGTCTTATAGCCTGAGGAAGAGTGTTTATGAGGGTGTAATCTCACAAACACATTTGTTTGTGGATGTCAAAGGCTTCAGGACGATTTCTGAACAAACATTGTCCTGGACTTGTGATACTAGATATGTAAGAGAAATATGAAATCGGTGCATCCTTGGGCATATTCTGATCTGAATACCTCACACTAATTTGTTTAGCCTCTTCTATTGGCGAGTATGTCCATGCCAGCATAAAGTTCAAGCAATGATAAAAAGGTGTGTGTCTTTTGTCCCATTCTCAGTACATACTTCAAATACCTGAAAGAGATGAATATGATAGCAGAATGACAGGACACATGGACTTTCAAAGGGCAATATATACACATTAATCTAAAGGAAAACACATGTAGGGAAGATTTACTCTTCTCTCCTCTTTTGTGTCTTTTGTTTGGTGGAGTAATCTCCTTAAATGTATGTGGCACCAATGTATGGTCAACCTAAACCTTAAGAAACCCCCTGGAGTCTAATAGTTCATTTGTGTTTCGCCATAATTTATTTTAATTTAAAACGTTCTGCACATTCAAAACATATCCACATAACTACAGATCAGATCTATTATACTGTGACCTTGTTAAAGCTTTGAATAATTCTCTAAAAAGCTCAGCTCAAAACAATAAAGGCACATAGAAGCCACGAGAGTCTGAAGAACATCTACCATAAAGGTCCTTTTACATATCTCATATTGCAGGGGTGGAAGAAGAATTCTATGTACTACTACTGTAACAAGGTTTTTTGTGTATTGATTCTTTTTTAAGTATATTTACTCAAAAAATAGGACACTTTGTCACAAGGATCACAAGACGCATCCGTTAGAGAAAAAAAGAAAAGGCACAAGAAAAGTCCCGGACCAGGGCAAGTAGTTAAAGAACGACAATGCAATAAATTAAGAATAATAAAAGGTTATTATTATTATACCTCAGCATGGTTAAAAACAGATCATGTCTACCTTAATTTTTCACTGTAATGGCGACAGGTGCATGCTGGGTCAAACAAAGGACTTACTTATGTATTGTCACTTACTTACAAACAAACATGGGACTCCTGCTGTTCATGTCAATGTGAAACCAGAAGACAAGCTTAATTCCATTACATACTGTATGTAACACTTCCTTATGTTCTGTTTTGTTATGTTTCCCACATTTCACCATGTACTTATTTACCCCCAAACGTTATCTTTGTGCCAAGCTTAATCAAACTGCAACCAAAATCAAACTGTAATGTAAATGTTCTCATCAAGCTTTATGAAAGTCAAACTGGATGTTGCATAGTAATTGTTGCTAACTTGAGCACAGATCCCTGCACATGCAAAATGTGCACACTCTTATTTGAAGCGCTGTTGTGGGAGTGAGAAGGTGTTGCAATGACAGGCCTTTACTTCCCTGAATAGAATGAATGGATACATCCAGCTGCGGTAGTACTACACCTTCACTGAGTTTGTGTCAATAACTCCTGATATGACTACAGAGAGGCTGAGTGGACTGGTTATCGTGGGATAGAGAGGGTAAGACTCGCCGAATGATGTTCAAACAGTAAAATGGTCAGCTAATATAACTCTCACACTAGAGGAGAAAGTCAACATTCACTCTGTTGCCTAGCAACATATTATTGTATGTGTTTGTACAATACACATATAGTATGTAAAACCTGCAGTTTGGCATCTCTCCGCTGTTTGTGTGTTATATATGTGTATCTGCGATGGATTTTCTAAGAAATATCAACACATTTAATTAATGTGGTTTATTGATACTCTTTTTATTGATTTTGACCGACTGTTATGTTGTGTATATTCACATATTATGTCTCTTGTCGAGTTTCACACTTTCAAAACATTTGTGCCCTAAGTCTGGCCACCATGACCTGGCGATATGGTGTGCGCTATTAGCTAATTAGCACTACCTTAAGATTAGATTGGGAAACTAGCAACACCACTTCTATTTGAAAAACCAAAAATGCCCTTAGCATGAAAAGAATAAAAATTTCAAAAACATATGCACAGTCACTTTGATGATATCTCAATGAATGGTTAAAGTCAGATCATAAAATGACCTTGAGAGTTGTTGGGATGATTCTTCTCTTAAAATGCCTTTTAAATTCAGCAGTCTGTGCAGACACAGAGGTGAGAGGGCCAAGCCACTGACTGAAATTTGATGTTTGCTCAGAGGTTAAAAGGGAAAAAATCCATGGCCATTTTCATGAACTACAACTAATCCACTCAAAAGTGGAGGTGACCAAGTCAAGCTGAGGTGAAAGCTGTGCAGCCTCAACTGTGATTCTGTCTTTGAATTCATTTATCGCACAGTCGCCCATTCTTCATCATTTTTTTCATCATTGTCACGTTAAAAACGTGTCCAAAAAAACAAACACACAGAAAAAAATAACACCCACAGCTCAACATGTTAGCATCTGCCTTCTTTCAGACACTGTGCAGTGAATTGAGCCAACCACATGTCAGCTTTCTCCCACTGCTATTTTTATCTTATTGGTTTCACAAACACAACGTGACAGGTATTTTCAATCCACAACAATGACCGCTGATTAACACATATTAGTCGCCCACACATTTGGCAGTGCATGTGTACAACAGCATGGAGGGAAATGGTACTGTGGTTTAATTTACCGCACACTGGTCGACTGAGAAAGGCAGATGCCAAACTGTTTGGTTGTCTGATTTTTTGTTTTTCCACATCTGAATATGAAATAAATAAATAAATAAAATTCCATGAACTGAATTTTCTCACAATCTGTTCCTTTTGGAAATTATATTTGCAGTAGTTATGACTAAACTCACAAGTTTAGTTCTTAATTTTCATTAAAAGTGAAGATGCATGTGAAGATACAGGTGAAAGAGAAGCCCTGAAGTTCAAAGTACCTCAATCACACAGCTAGCTACACATCTCTCAATATAGTTGCTCAACTTATGACCTCACTTAAAGATGAGTAAGTAAAAGTAAAGCAAGTAACCTTGACAATTCTCTGTCTTCTCCTTTCCTAAAATCTCATATAATATAATATAATATAATATAATATAATATAATATAATATAATATAATATCTCAACAATGGCTCAGTACATAGAAATACACTGACTGGATATTCCTGAATGGTACGAAATGAACACACATCACTCACAGGCAGGCTGTTTGTTTTTTGGATTTTTACAGTTAATGAGTACAATGATGACAGAAATAAATGTAAAAAAAATAAATAAATAAAATAAATGGTGAAGACATTTTTAGGCTGATATGACAGCACAAATCAATTCAACACTTCAGTCATAAATCTAACGTCGTGAAAGGTCACAGCAGTGTCTGTGCTTTGTTGAATTTCAAAAATAAAACATTTGTTACAAAAATTTGTAGTAACCTATAATCTGTGTCTGTGTCTGCCAGAAAGTACAACCAGTTACGATATAACTGATTAGTCTGATGTGTCTGGACCTGGCTTCATCCAATGTTCTGGAAATTTATATGTATTTTTAGTTAGATAATGCCTCATTTGCATATGAAAGTGGGGAAAATTCACTATAATATCCAACCATCTATTTTCCATAACCGCTTATCAGGGTTCACTGGGGGCTAGAACCGATCCCAGCTAATATTAGGCGAGAGGCGGGGTACAACCTGGCTCATCACAGGGAGAATTTGAGACTATTCACACTCACATTTACACCTAAGGGCAATTTAGAGTCACCAATTAACCTGCGTGTCTTCGCACTGTGGGATGGGAAATGGGGAGAACATGCAAAGTTTGCATAGACTGTTTGACCTATGTTCCTGCTTTAACTACAGTTTTGCAATACTAATTTCAATGCATTAGCTGGTTAGACAGTGTTTAATTATGAAATATTGTCCTATTATTTCTGCTCAATAGCTCAAAATATTTAATTTTCTCTTGTTATAAAATCACCAAACTGCATGCCAAATGATGTTGCGCCAAAAACAGAATTGGTTCTGAGGTTTCTATTCTGAACTCAGAGTTTAATCACCAAAATACTATTGTCTGCACCAATAAGTATTTCACATACTGTACACAAAATGGAAAGGATGTGGTCAGTCAAAAGACGATTCAGAAGCCAGTAAAAGCTCTGGACAGGTCAGGTTCACGGCAGGGCTCTATTCATTACATAAATAAATAAATTAAAAAAATGATGAAACTGTGTATTCTCTCTCTCTCTCTCTCTCTCTCTCTCTCTCTCTCTCTCTCTCTCTCACTGCGGGGTATGTCATAAAAGCTGCTTTGCATGGATTTTCAAAACCTTTGAACTTTTCTAAAATCAAAGCAAACACACTCTGTCCTTTTGCTTATTGCTCGAATCTAACCTGGCAGGTACGTCTACCCAGTTACCATTTTTAATAAATAATTCCCAAACAAAATGCATTGAGTTGCCAACTTGTAGTCTTTCACCAACTTCCTTCACGTGTAAAAACAAAGTAACAAAAGTGTGTGCGTCTGTGTCTGTGTATGTGTTGTATATTATGCTATATATTATATATTATAATAAACCTATGACACTGACATATTATCACCTTGCAAAGAGTTTGTATATTTACACTTCCAGGAGCAACATTAGTATTTGGTAGCCACCAGACAAATGTAAGTACACTTCACTCTCCTTTTAGAAATCCCTGCAGGATGATTTCAGCTATTTAGCAGCTAAATGTTCATCTACCTTCCCCATTTAGTCGATAACTTTATCTGTGTGTTTGGTGCTGGGCAGGTAGTGTCGGTGGGATTATCAGAGCTTTATTTACCCACAGGAGCTGCCTGCTTCTGCTGGAAATGAGAGGCGGTGAGGGTGAATCGAAAAACGGAAAAACTTCTCAAACCACAGGTAGTATTTTACTGTGTGTCATCATGTTACATTACACATAGACATTTAATCCATTCTTTATATAGCAATAATATCTATAATTGAGCTATAATAGTAACCTCAGAGTCAGTTTGCAAACAGCTCTGAAGAACTCTGATGGAGGTAATCACACATTCTAAGCAGCACTTCTAAATTTATGAGGAGGTGATGCAATCTGGGTCTGTGAACAGATAAAACTGTGTTGGAGTTTACATTTCATGCCAACCCTGACAGCTTCATTATGACGTGAGTCACCGAGTTAGCTTCATCATCCTTGAACACAAGCGGATTACAAAAAAAGATCAAAACATGAAATGTGTCCTGTGGTGTCCCTTAGCTTGAAATGCATCGCTATTTTGGCAGGAGGCACTCTTCCTTGGCCAAGAAATCCGTTGTGTTAAGCTGTGCCCAACACCACCACCCCTCCTCCGACTCCCCTCAGGCTACCGGGAGTTCCTCTGTCCCCTGTTAGTTTCTGTCAAAATGAAAAAAACAAGCGCACAGCGAGAGCTAGCTGTACACGTGTGCGTGTGCTTTGTTTAGATGCATGCATTTGCTTGTGTGTCATCTCAAATGTGTGTGTGTGTGTGTGTGTGTGTGTAGCAGATACGATTCCTGCATGCAAAGAAGCTCTCGCCTTTTGTTTTGTCTCTAAAAAGCTGGTGGCACCCTCTGAAGTGCAGGTTAGCAAACCCTAATGTTTATACAGCACTAACATCTAAGTGAACAAAGGACCCCTGGGGGCTGCTGCTGCCTGCTTTCTGGACACGATAGCAGGCCGGTGAATTGACAGCAAATTCATAATGCGCATTATTGCCCACAAATGTAAGTACTAGTTTTTGGCATTTTTGAGAATAATGCTTTTTATTGTGGCTTTGCAGGTTTATGTATGTGGCTTAAACTGAATGTAAATAGTGCTTAAGCCATTAACATTTATAAAACGTACAGGATAAAGCATTACCTTTTAGGACCGCTCTCATTTTTTTTTTTTTTTTTGTGTGTGCGAACTGCAAAACTGCATGTTTTCAAGAAGAAAGTGCCTAAAAGGACATTGCAGGCAGTCTCCTATAACCTTGGAGTGACTCTGTGTCCAACAGTAGAAATATTGCATTCTTAATGTGAATGAATAAGCCATCCTTGCAAAAACAAAAACAAAAAACAAAAGGATGGAAGAGAGAAATAAATAGTAATTCAGCAGTTGCAGCAGTCATATTCTGCTGTTTATGTCTGCTGAAGAGGCACCAGCGCATGATTGTTTAGCTTCGTTACCAAATCTACTAATTTGCTCATGATATTGCTAAAAAAAAAAAAAACGTTATGATACATTCAACTGTATTATTTTTGTTGATTTATGGAAAATATAATTTGTTTCATTTCTCATTGAATAAAGTGTTTCATGCCCACACTCAAAAGCTTTTTTAAGAGCTGTTTAGAAAACCACATTTCCTCCACTAATTAGAAACATCAATCTCACGGGATGTACGTCAGGCAAAGCATGCTCTAGTTGTGCACGTTGAATCACTGAATCCTGAAGGCCTATCTACCACTTAGGAAATTATAATCAAAATTGAGAAGCATGTTAATGAAGAGGCAATCACAGGGTGAGTGCGTTTTGTTGTCAATGTTTTCTCCATAGTATTGACATCACGGTACAATACAAGACGACCAACTTCTAACGACACAATAACTTTAACTGTAATTTATTATTCACTGCTTGATTGTGGTAATGGCTTTGATTTGAAAGGCAGTACGTGTGTCTGTGGGGATTGGGGAGAAGGAATAGTATGAATGGTAATTCGGTATCGGGGAATTAGATGCACACATAAAAATAAAGTAGCAGGCTTGGAGGTGTATCTGTCAACATGTGAATGTTATTGTTGGTGCTCCTTGAGAGAAACAAACAGGGGACCAGATTTATTCCAAATGAATGATTTAAGAGCATCGATTTACCAGAGGCACAACAAGACAATGCACTCAAGATTCATTACTTTTTGAGCAGCTGGGAGATTGTGCACTCATACAGGACCAAAGTGGCGTAGACGTAGTAACTTCTTCGCCTACGATTCTGTTTCAACAACAACAACAACACTGGTTTGCAGAATCAATCATGATGTTCCACTCTGGTTTGTTTGAAGTACCGTGTTCAACTAGCTACTTTTTTTAAGTGATACTAAATGGCATTGTTTTGCTTGTGTGTATCCATTCTTAAGATTCAAAAACAGGGCAGGACTGTGCTAAAAGTTGGCAGCCACAGCAGAAAGTGGAAGTGATTGATGCATACTTTGCGAAAGAGGTGGTACCAGAAAAGGTTTTGGGTCCTACAACACAGCTAGGTCTCTCGGTTTTCTCAAAGGTCAACACTGTGAAGGTGGTTTGCACTCGGTTTGTCAACATTGCAGATTTGGAGGCCGAAGTTCATTAAAGCCAAACACTGATTTTCTCTTTCCCTCTGTAAGTCAATCTACTGCTTGAGGCAGTTCCATTAAAATGTCTTTATTCTGGACTGGAATGTATCCATTTTAAATGTTGGTGTAATCGACCCATCTCTACACCTGATGGCTGTAATGATAACCTGAGGAACTTCAGTAATGTGAGTAATTTAAGGCAGGAAACAGCTCATTCTACTGTGCAGAGTCAGACACAGTTATTAAAAATTGTTTCCAAAACCTACTGAGTCATGAGGTCGGTGACTGTGAATGGATTATTTCAAGACAAAAAGAAGACAAACAAAAGAATAAGAATTTTCTTTTTGGTAAACACAAAGGCGGCACATGCTAAAAGGGAGAGTTTAAATCTGGTCCTGGAGAGTGTAGACTACCTCCGCCCTGAAGGATGCAGCTCTAACTCTGTATTTAACGGATGGCAAGAGAGGGTGAGCAATGCTGGTGCACTAATAGTCTTACCTTTATCAGTGTTAATCATACCAGACTGTAAGACCAAGGCTTAAAACAGACTCAGTGAAAGATCATCAGTTTTCTATCATGTAAAACATGAAAGCTGAGTTGGAATGCAGTCACATTTTTGTTGAAACTAAAGTAACAAAAAAGGTTTATATAAAGATAGAGTTGGTTTAAGCAGTGGGTGCCATGGTTACATTATCCTGGATGAACACTGTAGCACTTATTGTACAATTTGCAAACATACCTGTCTCATTTTGGTGTTAATATTAGCTAATAATTCCTCTATGATGATGGTGGCATGCGGCAGCCTCTCAGGAGAAATATTTTATTTTAACAAACAGACTTGTTAGGAAATAGTTGAACATCAAAGACATCAAATGTGTATCATTCATTAAATGATGTCTGCAACTAGTTTTATTAAGTTTCTTGTGACTTGTTTTGTCTGACTAGCAGTCTAAAACCCCTCAAACAATGAATTTATGATTAAATAAAACTGAAAATTGAAAAGCAGGAAACAGATGTTTGGAGTCTTTAACTGTTTACTACTATGAAACAATCAGAAAACAACTTTATTTCTCACTACCGATGCTCCCTGTCTCTCATTCATTGTCTTTTTTTTTGTAGTTTTACTACTGAGTTTGCAACACGAAAGAAATGATTTTTTTTTTTTTTTTTTTTTTTTTTTTTTTTTTTTTAACCAGGGGGCAAAAAATCATCAAAACAAGCTGACAGATACATAGCTACCACCATATTCCATATGCTTTCTTTTCCGGTAGAGACAGAACATAATCATCATTTGTTTTGAATAGTTTTGCTAGCTGGCTGTTCAAAAGTCCAAAATTTGCTCTCTTTTTAGCTCAGTTCTGGTCTCCACCAACTCCTGTGAAAGAGCGTCTTGCTCTTTAGCAGCTAAATGTTCTATTTTTATCTGCAGTGGGTGCTAATTTAGTGCTATACAAATATTATAGTGTTTTTTTTTTTGTTTTTTTTTTACTTGTTTTGTGTAAACAGCTACCTGTTGCTATAAACAGCTTTGATAAAAGATTGAACTATACAGTAAATATGTAAATTATCCCTGACATTAGTAATAACTTTACCTTAAGTAATTTGATTTGAAAGAAATAATGCAAGCTTCTTTTACAGTAGGCTGTAATTACATTTCACATTTTCAAAAGGTCTGTCACCATTTTCCACATACAGCAACCCAACCTCATTAGTATGATGATCATGCTCTAGCTAACTGTTCGTGTTATAAACAAAATCCAATTCCTGAGCAGTATTATGCTGTAGATTAGATGGTATCCATAACAACAGCCAAAAGCTTTCAGCAACTAGACAGTGCTATATCTAGCATCAAATGGAAGAGGCTATGCTCATCCACACGTCTCCCTGTGCCAGTTTTTTGACAGCGTATAACACTGATGTCTGAGATTATAGCTGTTTTCTCATACACTGAGCCATCCTTAGAAACATGCAGTGTTTATGTTTCCAATCCTTTCATCCACTTCTTCCACCCTGCACTGGGAATTTTCCCCATGCACAGAAGAATCTTGTGAGAGCTACATTTGAAGTCTCATCTCTCAACCCTCACAGGACTCTATTCAACATTAAATGGTATTAAATATTTCATTGTCACTTGCACTGTCATTGACACTGAGCTATAGTTTTGTCTTGACAAGAATTTTATACAGTTCTTCATGCCTGACTGCTTGTTCAATATTCGATTTATTCGGTATTCTAAGACCTATTGTACAGTGTTTCTTTGTGTGTACTGTGGGTAGACAGTAACACAGTCCTGCCTGGGATGAATGTTAAGTAATGGTACAGTAAAACAAAAAAAAGAGAGAGCTGGCTTTCAATAAGTCCCATTTTTACATCCATGTTAAGTCAAACATAGCTGTTTCTAAATTAATAAGAGTCTATGGTCATTCTAGCAGTTCTGTGAGCTAAATGAATGCTAACATGTTCATGACAACAATGCTAACACTCTGATGTTAAGCAGGACATTCACTAGGCTTTATTTATTAGCATAAAAAGTAAAGTGCATGTGAGGCTGATGGGAATGTGTTAAGTTCTGAAGATATTTGGTCATAAATCAAAGTGTTGGACAAACAGACAGATATTTTGTCCTGATGGTACAAGACAGTTCATCCCGATGTAGACATGAATGTGTTTACCAAATTTCAATCCATCTGACATTTGTCCAGTCATTTCACAGAAAACCACAAATGTCAACCTCATGGTGTTTCTATGAAAAAGTCTGGAGGATTCATCATCCTGGTACCATGGATGTCTGTACCATTTTTTTTTGTGCCAATCCATTCAGTATCTGTTGAGATATTTCACAGGATAAAAACATTCTGGGTCCCACGAAGGCCTGTACAAAATAACACGTCAATCATCCAGCGGCTGAAATCGTCTGGACCAAAGTGGGTGGACTGACGCATACAAACAGACAGACAGACAGACAGACCAACATTGCTACCTCTTGAGCTTTGCCACTTGAACAGCTAAAAAAGCTGTTAGCTGAAAGAGTACTTATGCAAACAGCTCACAGTGCATCCCTCAGAGCTTTGTTCCGCCAAAAAGCCAGGGAGATTCTTTAAGCATCTATTCACCTTTTTAAATGTCTTTATGGATTGGCTGCATTCTGCAGAACAACTGGCTAAATAATCAGTGGAGCATCTAAAAGTCAACAGTCAGTCAGCTTTGGTTCATCTCACAGAGCAGCGCTCAAGATTTGGTTAGACAGCTTAATGTCTCAAGTTGTCTCACCAAGACAAGTAAAATAAATGGGTTTGAATATGTCAATTTATTTACACAGCAGAAAGGCCTCAGCGGCAGATGTCGGGCAGCTGTTGCTGTATCGCTGCATTTGTCATATCAAAAGCGAAAATAAACACTGTCTCCACTCAAGAGTCATTTTCTGGTGTTGCCACCATGACTTCGGCAAATATGAAAATGTCATCTTTTGTTGATAACAGCTCAAGTTTGTGTCACAGGGGTGCTTATCCTTTGAAACATCTGCACCGAGAAAATAGATGGACAGTGGACCGAATCCACCTAAAAGAAGGTTAGTACAAGTAAGAGTGGACAGTGAGAAAATTCATATCAAGTGGGAGTCGAGGATAAGTGACACAGCAGAGTGGACTATGTGGTTATCCATGCCAATTTACAACCAGAGCTGAAAACAAAGGAAAAGTGAGAGAATTGCAGCAACTACAATGCTAGATCGTACTAAATTACACTTACACACTGGTCTTTTAAATCATTCTTTTTTCGGGGTTGCAAGAACTGTGTTTAACTCAATCAACAGCGATTTTTATAGTAATCCAAGAGTACAAAGCCAGTTCTTAATGTTGGGTAAAGATTTTATAGAAAACTGATGAAATGGTTAAGCTGATTAATTGTTATGATTATGATTATATTATGATTATTATTAACATACAGCTGTTGGTTCTATGTAAACAATATTTCATTTACGAATTGCTTATTACAATTACTAGCTAACTACTGGCTTTTTTGTAGCTGTGACCATTAGTCGTAATAGTTATGAGCAGAGGTTAAGCTTTCCATCAACTGATCAATGCCACCAAATTTTACTCACTGATCCTTTAACTAACTATATTATTTATTAATATATTCAGTTATTCTTTATTGCATTATGTCAGTTTTGGGGCTCAAATGACATGTTTTTTCTGACCAGCGGTCTGATACCTCTAAAACATTATATAAAACAGGTAAAAGCAGCAAATTCTCACATGTTATGAAGCAAGAAACAAAAGGAAACCTTCATCTGCTTGTCACACAACAGATAAAAAGAAGCTCAGCTTTCAAATATCACACTCTGCTTAAAATCACTGAAACCGGGTGGAGTTTATGGATTATGATACTAAACTATGATACTCTTGCAGTTGTGTCATTACTTGGTTCTACATTTGTGTCTGGCTTGCAGTCTATGGAGCAGTTTGATTGGTCGATTGATAGATCGTCCAATTTTGGGTTCCATTTTCACCGCAGCATCTGATTTGTCCTGAAACAGCCCTTACACTAAATCTTAGGGTTCCCCCAACTGCCAAATCCCGCTTTAAACATGTGAGACAACATCATTGTCAAAGAAGTAATTGCAAATGTAACCGAGATTTCCTGAGGTACAAAAAATGTGTCACTGCTTATTAATGTATCTTTACTTTGGAGATAAGAAATGATAATGTAGTAGAGAAAAAACAGGCCAGTGATTTATAGATTTAAAGCACAATTTACACCGGCAGTGTACAAACAGTCAGATTTTGGAATTACAGCTTCAGTGAACGAAACTGAAATTTATTGTGTATGGCAGAGATTAGTCCAGAGCGACTACACTGTGAATCAGTCCATGTACATATAAAGTGAGTATTTCACTGATCTTCCAATAATGAATAATGGCAAACCGTAGCATTTAAGCATTAAACCAATACAGTTGCTGCGTTTGCAGAATTATAGACAGCATGTTCAGTTCATTTGACTACAGCAGTAATTGGGTTTGATAAACCGCCACTGACAGCAGCATTGGATTTCTCTTCCAAAAATCCTGTCACTTTAAAGCATCTTCCTGTTTGGAGACTGCAACATTCAACACTGCTCTGACTACAACAGCCTTCCACTTATCAATCTTGTCATATTACTCTAGACTAACTGAATCTGCTCTCAAATTGAGAGTCAATAGAGATTGTTGCACTGGCACAGTGGGAAGATTGAAGATTATTCTCTTTGCCTTGCTCTGTCAACAAGTGGCACGATCAAAAAAAGAACTTTCAATTCCTCTCTCAATGTTGCTATAAAATATGGTTGTTACTGTTTATCCAGCATACTTAAGTGAGGATTCATAGTTTTCAATAAACACTTGATTAGCTGAGGGCAACACCATCAGGCGAGTTTGGTCCTGATCTTTACTGCAATGAGGGGTAAAACACATGAACAAGAGTTTGACAGAACCCTACCGGGCATGCCGTTTCTGTGTCTGACCTCCGAACAGCTTGATCTGCTCTGTGCAGATTGACGCGACTGCTTGTGTCGTCCGTCAAAAATAGAATGGCCAAATATTCTTGGCGGAGCCAAGCGGAGAGCCACAGCACTGGTTACAAACATTGACTAGAATGGCCACAATTAGCACAGGTGGCTGTAAGGCACCAGGAACGCATCACATCTGTGTCTGGTGGAATTTAGCTGTAAGACATGGATAGAAAATAATACATGTTCTGATACAACCCACATACCTCTAGATGCCTTTAAAAATCCCAGTCTCCAAATGTTAACCCATTTAAATTGATCAATCAAGTAAATCTACATAAAATTATATCTTGTTAGAAAAATGTCAGTGTCAATGCACAGTATTGGTCAGTTTAGACTTCTCAGCCATTTCCATTCACCATTTTATTACTTTTATTTATTTATTTTTTTAGATTAGTTACTTATTCTAATTAGCTATTGAAGCGTTTTAACTTTAGGTAATTATTCCAACTGTTTATCCATTTCTTTTAACTTTTTATGTCATAATTTAAACCCATTACTTGGAGCCCAATCATTTCTAACTATTTCGACTTGTCTGCTTGCTTGCTTGCTTTCATACACACTCTCTGCAATAAGCCGATCGTAGCCAGAAGCATTTTTGTAAGTTCACTGAAGATCAGTATCACACCAATTTGTAATTCTAGTTGATGTTTATTTTCCTCCTGAACAAAAATATGTGGATATATTTCCCTGATGAAATCATAATTTCTATTTTTTTCCACATTTCACGTACCCCGTGACAAACGCAAAGAATCCCCCTCAGGTACAGTATGCCTGATGGGAATTGCTCTTCTAGGACTTTACGAGCTTAACAGATTAAATGGTTAAGTTGCTACATTTATCAACTGGGCACCTTGCTTCACTGATATATCACTGAATTACACCCACAACACCATGAGTAGGATCAACAGGGAATTTCAGTGTCACTGCTTACTCAGAACCACAGGGCAAAACCTACCTTTACAGCCCCCCTTTCCTGCCTGTAAGCAGTAAGCATAGACAACATAAGCTTCCTCTGCTGAATCCTCTAGTGACACGGTGAAAACTACAACAAACACAGTCTGCTGTCACTCTGACCACTGCACCAACATTTGATATCGCTATCTTCTAAGGGATTACAATATTTCTCCTGAAATCCCTGACCGTTTGCAGACCTTGTTTTACCCATATGGCCCCTACTGGGATCAGACATCGTGAAAGCTTTGAAAAGCTTGTTTCAAAAAATGAACTAGAGATGTCTGCAATGGCAAGTTTTTGTCACTTTCTGAAACTGACAACTCAACAGCTGCACCACCAAAAACAGCAATTAGCCAGGTGTTCATAGGTGTTAAAATGTGCAGAGCTTTGAGTCCACTTCAAACTCTTTTCTTCTCACTCACTGTCCCTGTTTACTGCTGACCACTGTGCTTCCAAGTTGGCAGACATGGAGTTTTTTTCAAACAACAGATGGAATGAGTGTGTCCAAAATCCAAGTCTCCATAATGTAGCTAAACAAAACAATAGTTTGAAGTGCCTTCCAAAAACTACCAGATTTTCAAAAATGACTCCCACGAGCATTTTGTGATCTGCTAACTCTATGGTTGGGGTCTGGGTTAAGGTTAAAGAAATATATTTACATAAAAAGTCAATATTTGGATTTACTACATAAAAATAATAAAACATTCTAAATTATGAGAAAAACAAGTCATAAGACCTACATTAAGACTTTAAAATTTAGATTTATCTTGTACTTTTCACTTTTTTTATTATTATATTTTTATGTGGTCTTCTTTCACTGGCAGAAATAGCTGTTCATAAACCTGTGCGCTACCTGTAAATGCAATCTCTTATTTTCTGTAGCCTGTTCATTGATCTTTATACCAACAAATACTTCAATAGTCATTCTCCTCACTCAAAATGAGTGCTCTACAAAAATTTGCACAATTTCATTTCATCAACAATAATGGAAGTCGTCCAACCATGTTCTTAAGGACTTTCTAGCTGTCTCTCAACCTGTTCACAAAAAATATTTTCCAGCTAAAAAATGAGGTAAGCTGCTGAGCAGTTTTACCGAACAGCAGGGACAATTGATAAGCAGTATATTTGGGGACTTGGGGAAACAATAGAAATTCTAACTAAGTTTTCTAGTCTGTCCTTAAACTTAAACTTGGCAGCACCTGATCACAGTGATGTTGGCAGTCGGCCCAGGGATGAGGAATCTACTGACTGAGCTGCTGATGGAGAGAGAGAAGAGCTGGGGTGAAGGGGTTGGGTTGGAGGGGGGCAGAAAACGAAAAGGAGATTTAAAACCTACCCTCCATCTATCCGGATGGGGAAAGTGAGATCACTGGCAAAAAAAAAAAAAAAGATTGATGAGCTCCCTGCCTTGGTCAGGACCCTCCGGGAATATTGTGAATGCAGAGTTATGTGCTTCACAGAGTCTTTGCTACAGGGGAATACACCAGACGCTATGATCACACTCAAGGGTTTAATGGAAGCAGGCACAGGGAATCAGAGCAGCAAAAATAAAGGAGGTGCTCTTGCTGTTTAAGTAATAATCTATAAAACAAATCTCTTTCTCTGCATAGATTTTTTTTTTCCTGGAACGGAAGTACTTGAAAATTGGCACAAACGTAAAAGCTTTAATGAGCTGTGAATTGCTTAAATCATCATAGTACAGTATCAATCAGTGCAGCAAGTTGTTTACTGTACTCCATCTCCTCCACAGTCACCAGATATGTGAAAATGGTGGAGCACGGTGAAATGGTAAGGTTGCACAAAGCTTCATTGACCTCAGCAGATGCTTCGCTGGAAGAAAAACCCACACGCGCTTTGCCCTCTGTGGATATTGATTGGACGTCACTGGTGTACGTGACTAAACACACGTAAGATGGGAGGCTGGAAAAGGTATTAAGCATGTGTCATTTCAGAGAGTGTAGTTCAAGTTCAAACAGTGAGGCCGCTTCAAGCTTTCAGTGTTACTTAAAGACCATCATCGTCGTCAGGAAGCAGCAGTTTTGGGGAAACAGCTGATTCAGACTGATGAGCCCCAAACAGATTGGTGAGATTGACATACATGTAAACGCTGTGTATATACACATAATGTCAGCAAATTACAGCAAACAACAGTGCTGAAACATCATGAATATACAAAAAAGTAATTAGCAAAGTTTTTGATAATAGATTATGAGTCATTTCTTGGTTCTCGCCCTAAAATGTGAATATTTTCTGCTTTGCTTTATAGTTGTAAATTAAAACCTTTTGTGTTTTGGACTGTTTTGGTCACACAAGACAAGCAATTTTGGGGGGGGAATGACTCATTTCCAAACATTCAAACAAATAATCGATTATAACCGGCAGATTTATCATAATGAAAATAATTGTTAGTTTTAGCAGTCTTTCTTTAAAGGCTTTGAAACTGCTACTCATAAAGGGTAAATGGCAAATGATTACTTAATATTTGCTTTAATCTCCTTGTTGACTAAATATCAGTAAATATATGGTATATATTATTCTGTTCCAACAAAAGTAGTTTCACAAGCAACACAACCTCTTGACAGCTGTTGTGGAGAAATTGCTGAAGTCAAAGGTCAATGGTGAGGTCAGGAGGGAAGAAAGTGTTCAGGAGCCTCTGATGTCTTATGCTGTAATATTTATTGACACTTGGCCAAGGAGAATTAGAGACACTCTCAAAGTACATCAGAAGTGTCTGAGTCGGTCTCACATTCTGCCCAACTCATCCTGGTGGATAGACTTTAAACCCCAAGATAACACCACAAATACTATACGCCCAGAATTAGTCAAAGAGAATGTCTTTACCCATGGAGGTGTTATTGTCAACATATTCTAGTCTGGAGACACAGATGTCTGTTTACGCAGATTGGAACGTCAACGGCGAGCTATCTATTATGTCTATGAAGGCAGCAATAGGTCTCTTCGACCCTGGCCACCACAGTGTTGAGACAGACTGGCACCTCCTGTTCCCAATCAAAGCCAAACAATTAATACCGCCGAGGACCTCAAGGCCCACACGTGACCTCGTGTAACCTAAAGATAGAAAATTCCATAGCAACAACCACTTGAAAAAGTGAGCTTTCAGGACAATCGACAGCGACAAGGCTACGCCTGTCCATAGATAGCTGATGAAGAGGCTAAAGCACAGAAAGAACACCCCAATGTGAAAAGACTGACAGCACACTGTGTCAGAAAATTGAAAGAAGGAAAAAGAATAGAACTGTACCCATAGTCAGCCCAGATTATTAAGTCCAGCATGTCCATCACGTTGGGATTCAAAGACAAAAAGCACTGTCCCCCGTCTTGAGCTTTCAAGGATACTCACCCCAGCCTGTGCCCTCATTGTCAACGCCACCCAGGTGAGACAGCATTTGTGAGGCTTTTTAGGGAACCCCGGGAAGGGAGTGAAAGTCAAACATACATCTCATGCAGGTTCACACCAGTTCACACCTTGATTCGTGTGACTCATAGTCCTACTGAGTCACGTGTAAATATAATGTGTGGATGACCCTAAAGCATAGATATATTATCAGAACTGAATATGTTGGGATTGATCTAAGAAGCATATGATATGATCACAATGTTCCTGTTTTGATTTTGTCTGTGGACCTTTGTTGCACGGCTTACACTTTTTCCTCTCCACATGTTCCCTCCGTCTCTTCACTGTAAGCCATCTAATAAAAACACAATACCAACATAAAAAAGTCTTACAGAGAAAGAGAGATGGACACATCGAGTCAGTCTTTCTGCCAATTTGTTCCAGTAGCCAACTGGTACTGCAACAAAAAAAGTCCACTGCATCCCACATTTTCTCCGTGTAAAAGACAGGTCTGTAAAACTGTTGACTGGTCAGCTTGAACTGCAAACAAGATCAATTATTATTCAAAATATTTAACACCATGCATATTTAATATTTGTACACTATCTTAGGATCTAGAACAACTAGTTACATGTGCATGACAAAGTCCATGAATAACGAGCCAGGGTTGAAGGAACAGAACACAAATGGTGTTTTCAAACTAACTGTTGGTTTTCTCTGGTTCAAAACTGTGGGTCGATTGAGTTGGTATCCTTTTGAATTATCCCTGTGCTTCGCTTTCTTTTCACACAAAGATAAATTCAGGCCAACCAAAATTAATTACTAAAGCCTTGTGAGAACATTCAATCTGCTCATTGCTTAAATGCATCTGGAGCAGGAGTGAGAAAGTAAACACAGGAAGAAGATTGTGAGTCTTGATTTAGTATAAATCTGTGAGACAGCATTTCTGTTTTTTGTAACTTTACAAGGGACTGTTCCATGTTTAGCATGTATATGTTTTTTGCATTGTGTGTAGAAGCTGGTATAAAGTATCAAGTATCAAGAAGTCAATGCATTTGGACCAAATCACATCTCATTTGACTCTCAGATCACAGTGCACCTGGGCTGTTGAGCTCACTGCTCACTTGCACACCATATAGTTGGGTCAGATCGAGATTGGATGACATTTGCACTGCAATTGAACCACTCTAGAGTTCACTTTGACTGGACAGTGACCATTTCCGCCAAAAGGTTTCATGCGGTTGTCTGGGTTTGCACCTGTGTACAATTGATGTGTTCATATCTGCCCAAATATATCGTACCAAAGGGGGAAAACAAACTAGGATCTTTTGGGGGCATGTATGCGCCAGGTAAACAACTTTCATTGGAATGACTGCGCAGCAAATTGAAGCACTGTATCATTTTCATAGACAAAAAAAAAAAAAATGTTCATGAACAAGCCCTGTCGATGATGCATGGCCTGGCTGATGTGGTGCATTATGTCAAGGTACACCACTGTCCTATTATCCAGCTATGACAGCTGTCAACGCTCCAGAAAAGCAGCAATTTTATCACATGCTTGCAGACTGGCACATCTACTGCGTCTCAATTACTTTGAGGCGACATTACGCACATAGGCTTGTGTTTTTCCTTCAACTCTTCATAGATCAGGAGCATAAATAATACCACTGCCATGTGAAAACATGCCATATCTGAATCCCTTAATCTGTCGTTAAAATAGTAACATATGGCAATCCTGGCTGGAACATATTAACTATGCAGTTAGTGTCAAAATGAAGGAAGTGAAAGACAGCCTTTGGTTCAAAAGGTTAATGAGACTCATTGGGGATTTGTGGAAGTGTTCTAACACCGCTGTTGAAACAGTGTTAATGTGCAAAGTGTTAAAGTAGAACTTGGTGGCGTGTCTTGCCCTTCCTGCAGTACATCTCACACAGTGTTGTGGAGGTGGACAAAATTATCACTATGCAGGGTCATGAGGGTGAATCTATTTCGTTGGTAAAAAAATCATGGAAAGAATGGCAGCATAAAAACTGGACTGGTGTCAACCTGGAGATTCTTTTCAATATATGCAAAAGGCAGTGTTTCAATGATTGCAGCTCCCGTAGGGAAGTGCTTGCTGCAGTGGATGAAGAAGCTACAAAAAGACATGGAAAGGTAGGATAAAAGAGCATGGAGAAAAGGCCTGCCACTGACTATGCGGCCAACATCCATAGCAACCCACAGTGATTTGTTTGATCCTTGAAAACAACAAGGAGGCCTATAGGATAGTGGTGTGGGAGCTGTACCTGTGGTGTGAAGAAAATAGCCTGTGTCTCAAAACAAAACTATCATTGATTTTAGGAAACTTTATTTTCACTTTCACTTCACTATCTATCTATGGTGCTGCTGTTGAGACTAAAAACACTTTTAAATATGTAAGATTTTGGTTTTCTTATTCCTGCACTTGCCATGGAATCAACAAGATCCACAAAGGCTCTTCTTTCTTGGACCTTTTTAAAATGGTATGCCTATAAAATTGATGGTTAGCTTCAAACAGTGCACTGCTGAAAATCTCATCTGTAAAAGATCTGAAGCACTTCAGAAAAAATGTAGGCTTTGGCAACGTATGTAGCACATTACCACAGCCTTCACAGCAAACAGTATTATTATCAAGAATAATACTAATACAAGCCATCATCTATTTACTACGTTGTTACAATCTGATACTATGGATGGATGGATGGATGGATGGAGTTGATTCTTAGTCATTTAAAAAGTTGGAGGGAGCATATCTTGAGTCCACCATATCTTAGCTGTTTTAATGCACAATTTATTGTTATGTAAGTGTTGTCATGGTTCTTTAATGAACAGTGTATAAGGCAAAATGTATATTTTATTTATTCATACAGTTGGTTGGGTTGTAAGCTGTCCAGAGGTTTGTTGCCAGAGCATAAGCATTTAATCACATTAGAAGGTTGTACTTTTTAATGTGTGTCAAAATAAAGTGAAGTGAAATAATTCTTGGTCGTTAGGTCCAGCAGGAAGAGGCCAGCAACTCATATACCAACTGAGCACACCTCTATCTGTTAGGCATTTACTTGTTTATATGCCTATCAGAAGGTATGATCGCAACACGTACAGTATGTTGATACTCTGTATGATGCAAATGTACATCTGTCGAGAGCTTATGAGCCATTCACACATACAGATGAGTGACTGAAAAAAAACCCTGAATAGAGAAGAGAAACATAAATGCAGATGCTCACAGGAGGGAGATTTTAGTGTAATAGCTCTCTCCACCACCGTCATCAAAACACAAATACAAATGGAGGGAACATTTTTTGGAGGAATGCTGTTCATTCCGCCAGCAAAGTGCCACAGACGTACTGTACTCTTCTGAAGGATCTTTAATGCGACACTATATCGATTTCTCCTTTTTTTTTCTCTCTGCATGAGAGGTGACACAATTCATTTGGTAATTGCTACACAACAGAAACATTTTGCACTATTTTTATAATCAAATAATGAATCTAAATGTCAAGTATTCTGTATAGTTTCTTTGTTTTTTTATATTAGTTTTATATAATTGTATATTGAACATATCTAAATGCATGCAATCTGTTGGTCCACATATATCTGTTTTTCTCAGCTATTTTATTTGATTTAAAAACTTCTTCTGGTGAGAAATCAACATGTTAATATAAGTTTGTTGGGTCTTTGTACTGAAAGAACTCCAAATGTTTCCTGTAGTGGTATTTTTTTTAATTTTTATTAATAAGTACCCCATCTGCAACTGCATATCAAAGTAAAGTGAAACTGATGATCAAGTTCTGGTGATGTATTTTTTAAAATAGTCAACAAATTTCTATAGACATTTTTCTCTAGTATCTTTTGTTATAGCTGCACATACCGCCTTTTGTCACTAAATTAAGCCGCGTAATCTGTTGAGGTTATTTCCATCAAGCTTCATTATGGCCCATTCTCAGTGGTTCTAAAAATTCTAAATCTCAATTCCCCTTGCAAGTTTGGTCGTAAGAGTGCAGCATGCGATGCTTTCACATTTAATTTATACAAACAGCTAATCGTCATGCATAATGCAGCGAGGCAAGTGTGGAAACAAGCTCACAGGCTTTGGGTAATGCTAATTGAATTTGAAGATGAAGTATCTCAAAGACAAATTGTTTGTGACTTCATCCTGTGCTATAATTACCCATGTTAAATGAGGGTAAAAACGTGGAACAATGTTAAAAATGCTGTTCTCCTACGAACAAATATGATGCTTGCGTTCTCATCTGTCTCCTCCCCCGGAGAGTACTGCACATGATAAATATTTAGCCAGCTGTTTCTGTTGTGCCTCTTTGTGTCTAAATTAATGCACAAATAAATTCATATTTATATTAAGTTCTAATTTTATCAACTGCAGGTGGTGACCAGGTACTCTGCAACAGTTTGAGTGATCGCATTTCAAAGTGGTGTTTGCCCACATAAACCATATTTTTGTATCATATATCAGAGAAAATATGGTCAATCATTAGTTAAATTATTGTTGATTTCAGCGTTCTTTGACTCACAAAATTAAATCAGCAAAAATCAGCTGCATGCTGTGTTTTACAACCACGCACATCTACAAAAAATCTCTTCTACACTGTGCTCATCCCATAAAAGCCAGTTAGAGATTGCCATTTTTCATAACAGATCTAATGTCACCAAAAAACATGCTCTCAGCTAATACTATCATCCCATTCATGTAACAAATAAGCACAAATTACACCAAAGAAAAAAGAAGCACACTGTCAGGATTAATTAGACTTCCTCACACCTCTCACCCAGACAGCTTGGAGCATGAAACCCACAGGCATGCAAATATCCGGGCCATTGAATCTAAACATTAGTCCAGTTAAAACTGATTGTGTGGCTGACTGGTCCAGTCAAGCAAAAAAGATTAACCCAGAATATGTTTCGATCCGATAAACAGACCCTTAATGCCTCTGTGTCAGATCAAAACCTTCAAGAAACAATTTTGTTTTTGGCATCACAGAAGACAACAAACAGATCAAGGATTTTCTTCTTAAAGTTGCTTTGGATTAGTGCATCCGGTGAAACTGCTACAGAAATTAATAGAAAAGTAATTAAATACACAAGCAAGCAACACAGTGTTAATATACTTATATAAATACAAATTCAAAACCAAGCCAGAGACCTTGTGATACTCAAGCAATGTTGTTAACACTGATCCCTATTCTGGTTGAGTGGGTGGCGAGGCCCTTTTAGGGTTTCTGCACTGTGTTCTTTTGCTTAACTGGCACCCTTTAGCCCAAGTTTCCTGCTTTGACATCCTTTTTGGAATGCCTGTAATATCTGGCGGGCACCCAGTTCAGCTCTTATTATGAAAATATGTATTTCCCCTGAATCTATGGCTTGTTAGCACAGAGGGTGAGTTCTGCCAGTTTGCTGCTGGAATGGTAAAGCTGTCACATAATTTCTCTGTAACTTCAGTAATAAAATATATCCATCCATCCATGCAACTAATTAAATTATTGATCATTCTATAGATTTTTAAATTTTTTTTTGTATTAAAGTTGTATTGTTGAGTTTTATTGGAGACAAAAGTATATTGACATAGTATTTCTCACCTAAAAGCTTTGTGTGTAACTCTGAGGTCTAAGTTTAAACTTGTTGAATGCATTTACAATACCATTTTTAATAGATATTTTAGATATTTTATGTCCATGTTTGCTAGTTAGCAGTCACTTACCCCTTTCTGCTAATTGCTACCTTTCACAAGCAATTTCTTTTTCTGGTTTTCCCTCTGATGTCATCCTGCCTCAACTCTCTGTGAGTTTCTTGATGGACAGTAAAGTAAACTGCACCAAATAATAGCTGTTGTTATAATGTTAGTTAACTTAGTTAGCTGAAATGTTAGTGCCCAGACTGGTTGCTTAGAGCACTGTGGGAATGTTGATGTTTACACTGGTAGCACAGGAGCTTTGGACCTCTAAGAGGAGATAGTTTTACAGCCGAGGACAGGCGGGATTGCTGACCTTTGGCTGTGTTAGCAAAGTATTGTACTCATAATAATAATAACAATGTAATCATAAAAAATAGGCACATATACATCTGCCTACATTTCTGATAGTGGTATTGCAATTTATTTTTATTTGACTTTTGACAATTTGTATGAGAGCTTACGTTGACATCAAAGATATTCAAAGATATTCAAAGATATTCCATTTACAATGAAACAGAGAAAAGCAACACATCGTCATAATTGAGAAAAAGAACCAGCAACCAGTTTCTCATTTCTACATGATAAACTGCTTGATTAACCAACATTTTGTTAAATCATTTTCTGTTTGACTTTTTCAGTGTTTTCATTGCTACATTCATCTATCTCCTTCTACATTTATATATATATTGCCTATATATTATGTCTAAATGACACTTACACAATGACAACCGTTTACATTTTCAAGTCACATTCTTCAGCTACTCTTGTGGGAAGAGGCATTCCCAGGACAAATGGGATATATTATCCCTCCAGCATCTTCTGGGTTTACCTCAGGGTCTGTTCCCAAGTGGACATGACTGGAATACAGAACTTTGCACATCTAACCTGCTATTTTTGTCCGAAACTGTGAAAAATGAATACAACCCTATCGGTGCCCATCATTTCGGAAGTCACATTTTTGTGCTTTTTTGTATCTGTCAAAAGGCTCAAAAGAGGTTTTTTGAAGACGATTCCCTGAGGATAAGTGCAGTGAAGCCATGCGTGCGTGTCTATCATACTGCCAGCTGCTGTTCAGGATCAACTGGATTGCAGTAATTGGTCCAGTTCTTTTTGATGTGAACTTCCAGCATGTTTAGTAACGTATCAAACTGTGCTCCTGACATCACAAAGTAGATCTTCCATAGATATTCCACCACTCCAGTACCGGCTTGTGAAACTCACCCTGCTCTTGACATTTTTTCCTCCACGCAAATGAGGAAATCATCCCTGCTTGAGGGCTGCATGTCATTTCCCAGAATGACTTTTTGCAGGGAATGAAGAAGTAGAACCATGAAAATGCATCAGGCTCTGTGCGATGCATTTTCCAGATTTCATTCAATGATTTGTAGGTCAAAAGATGTATAGACATCTAGGTTAAAAAGAGTTTTTCAGACTTGAAGGTTATGCTGTAACCATTGTTTTAACACCGTTTTTTTCCTACTTGTTCTACATAAAGTACAGTCACTGAAATGTCACTGAAACGACACACAGAAGCAACCTAGACATCTCACAAGCTTTCACTTCCCAACCATATTTTTCCCAGTTGTAACTGAGACATCTACATATCTTTTGCCCTTCAGATAATATTAACCAGATGAAATGTTCTCCATCTCACTCAGACAACCATGAGCAGTCCCTGCTGTTACAAACTCCCATTTCTATAGTGGATCAACTAACATTGCTATGCGCTAATTTACTGAATCAAAGGTAGCAAAAAGCTCTAATATACAAACCAGTATCTGAATTTAATCGAACATCATTCACAACCTTCAGGAGTGCAGTCTCTGTTCAAAAGCCTGGCTGGAACCTTGTATAGTGTGCCATGTATAGACTTTCTAAAATACCTTAGCAAGAAAAGGTTATTGGGGGGGGGTTCAATTGATACAAAAAGAAAACTTTAACAAGGTAGCGTCTGCTGTATTCAACATTAAGGAATCTATTCTGAGCTCCTTCAAGATATCTGAACCAAGACACCCTGGGATAGGGTGTATAGGTGCCTCATTTTAAGCCACATGCATTAACCTCTTTCTGTTGGTCACTACCCAAAGGTTGTCAGTATACTTGAAGATGGGTAAACTAAGAGCTTCAGCCTCAGCTCCTTGTTAAACCTGCCCAAATTTACGATGGTGGTATTGTACTCTAAAACATGGGCTGCCAAATCGCAACAAATACTAGATCCTACATAAGGTTGCTTAAAAAAACAAATTAAAACCATGTCAAAAAAAGGTTATTTGGTCCCCAAATAATTCCAAATGGGGGAGTTTTCAAATGATACATAAAACAAACAAAAAAAACTTTACAGCAGAGAGGCATCCAAGGTATCGTCTGCTGCTTTCAACATTAAGGAATCTATTCTGAGCTCCTTCAAGCTAGCCCAGACACCCTGCATAGGAGCCTCATTTTAAGCCACATGCATCCATGGCCTCATTCTGTTGGTCACTACCCAAAGCTTGTCACTATACTTGAAGGTTGGGCAGGTAAATTAAGAGCTTCAGCCTCAGCTCCTTGTTAAACAAGGCAGTCCTGCATCCGCACGACCAGAGATGTAGCACCAATCTGTCTGTTGATATCAAGCTCCATCTCATTCTCACCAGGATCCTTCACTATAGGAGCAACAGCTCACCCAAGAACTGCTGGGGTTTGACACTATTTCACCTCGTACTGCACTCTCTGATCACCTGTATTCCTCTTGACATTTATTTGTACTCAGATGTGGTTTTTATATGATGACTTTCATCTCACGAGGTGTGTTTCCCTACTTCTTTGCCATTTTCTAGTGCTGCATTAATCCTTCCCTTAAAATGCTTGATTTAATTAAAGCAAAAAGTGCAGTACAAAGAATGAGCTTGAATTTGTGTCTTGTTTACCTCTCGGCTATTTGCTTGCCTCAGTTTAAACTTGCACCTTCCATTAATTGGTTCTTGAAGTGCATTAATCCCCCAGAGATAGCTTTATAGTGCTCTATATTCAATGGTGGGTATTAGAGAGCCAGCAGCAGCACCTTGCCTCCTCCTCTGAGATGGAGAGAAACAGTGGGTGCTTTCTCTAGAGAACAGACAGTCGTATTCATTAGGATATTCATGGGTGCACAGGGACGGCTGAGAGCAGCTCAGCGGCATACAGTATGCAAAGCAACAGTTTAACCAAAAAGGTTAGTACTTGGGTAATTATTCAAACACTGAACGCAGCACAAAACAGATATACTTGGATTAAACAGGTGTACATGCACTTTGAAGTAAATACATATGTCTCTCGTGTACCTTTTTTTCTATCTCTATGGACATTTCTTCTATACACGCATCTATTTTCCATCTATGCCAGTAGGTATGAGGTTATCTATGTCCACATATAGATCATTACCTAAGCCTCTGTCTGCTTTGTTTGCTATTACCAAGGTATCTGTCAAACCTTTAAACCAGAAAATGTGGTTTTGATGGAGTTTCCAAGGATGCATTCTGCAGGTTTTGGCTGATGCACAGCAGCAGCCCAAAATACAGCATTGCCAAAACAAAAACATGCTGCACGACACACTGCCTGTCAGTGGCTTTCACCAGCCTAGCCTCTGTATGTGGATTTTTTTTTTTTTTTGTCTGGATGGATCTGGATTCAAGGAGATGTCCTCAATCCTCACAAATACAGGCACAATAATGCATGTAAGCGCACGCACACACACCCACACACACACAATCGCCGCCTCCCACGTAACCCTCCCCTCACGGAAAGTGCCATTGTGGCGTTTGAGCTGCAGTGTGTATTAAATTGACGTGGTGAATATAGTACACTGTTCACTAACAGTCAGCAGCTGCCTGCTGAGGAGAGCATGTGCGTGTGCAGAGAGAAAGTGAAAGAAAAGGGGGACTGCCATCACTCAGTGTGTCAGTGTGAGAATTAAAAATCAGAAAAGTGTGGGAAGAAGATATCAAGAGATAGAAAAAGAAAAAGAGGTGAAGTTAGCTGCTTTTTCAAAATATAAGGAACAGTTTGTCATTTTCTAGGAGAGGCGATTCAATAAAACGTACACATCCACATTCAAAAGCAGGCTGGTAACAATTTTTAAGTCTTGAATAATGAGTTCTTGTCACAAATCCATTCCTCTGCTGCTCTGCCAGTAATTTTCCACTCTCCTCCCCTCTGCTCACTCTCCCTGCCGGCCACTCCCACCGCATCAGCCAACTCTGTTCACCTGTGCACTCAGGTGCTCCTCATCAGTAATCAAGCCACTATTTAAGCCTCTCTGGTTCACACACTCATTCCCAGATTGTTCTTAGCCTCCATGCAAGACTCTCCAGCATTTTCCTTTGGCCTGATTCCCCGTTGCCGACCCTGCCTGCCTCTGACTAACCTGCTCTGTCGTTCTCCCGGTAAACTATTCAGCTTTCTGTCTCCGACCACGATCTTTGTCTTAACCATTCCTGGTGTTTGCCTAGTGGTGTGGCGTCCTGCTGCTACACGTTTGGACTGCATCAACTTGCTGGATTTATACGAGAGGTCAGACATCTCAGCCTCAAGAGACTCGTTGATTAAGCCTGTTTTTGGACTGCATACCTATTGCTTGTTTGCTGTAAAGACCATTCAAGGAGAGATTAAAGACATAATATTAAAAAAAAAACAAAAAAAAAACACAGTTACCATGAATGGAAAAATGAGCTCTAGAAGCAAAAAATGATGTAGGCTTAAACATGCTTATTTCTGCTTGGAAATTGTGTATTTTAATGTGGGGGCCTATGGAGATTCACTAGAGCCAGCCTTAAGTTCCTGTTTGAGGAACTGCAGATTTTGGCACCTCCATGTTGGCTTCATTTGCTAGTAACAGAGGTTGCACTGGTTTAAGAAAAAGGTATAGCATTAAGTTGGAATCCATGTGTTAAAATGTTGCTCTTTCCACAGGGTACCATCTGGTTTTTAAAACATATAGTTTCACCGGTGGCTCAACTGGTAACATATCCCTATGACTAATGCTTTTGGGTTTTGGGATGTTTTCGGTCTTGCAGGTGTTTGGTCATAAACCAAAGGATCAGACAAAGTGACATTTTGACCTGATGGTAGCAGTGCTGGTAAAGTCAGGGGATCTGTTCTGAATTAAACCGTCATCTCCTGTAATCATCATTAAATAAACATCTCCCTGGACCAAAGTTATGGACCATCCAACAGACCAACCATGCCATCCTTATATACCCCTATCACAAGCATGCCTTAATTATTCACTCATTTGAATTTCTTCGCTTCACATTCTGGTTCTTTGTTCTCTGTTCTAATCTATGTTTTATTACAGCATTAATCAGTCAGATGAATGGGTAAATAAAACCTGGATAAGAATCAGCTGATTAAGAAAAACACAAAACAATATGTCAGGAATAAATATCACTGAGTTCATCCTTGAATAAACAATGATGGTCCACACAGTTAAATATATTATATTTTTTTGTTTTTTTTTCAACAATATGGGACACCTGCCAGCCAATCACAGGTATTTGATGGTGTAATATTTGTGTTAAATTAATGTTCAGATGTATTGCCTTCTACATTTTACGTTCAAAGTACAGTCTGATATGTTTTTAATGCAGACATTCTGGACAGTGTCTACATGGTTGACATCTCGTCTTTACAGTTCTGATTTGTTTGAACGTCAACATGAATGAGATTGAGGTGTGTGTGTGTGTGACTACATGAGTGTTATATTAGAATGACAGGTTGATCGCCTGTCTCATTAGGTGGAATGAGAACTGCACTTGCAATGAGAGAAACATCTCTGTCACTCTAGCCTCAGTACTTCATTTCTGCCCCGCTGCACAAGCTATTATTAGACAGTGGATGAAAGGTTGGACACCACTGACATATCATTATCACACATTAATGAGAGGAAACACCTGAACTTATCACATTGACATATATGATATGATTTGATGTGCTGGGGTGGGATGAAATAGGTGTAGACATGTATGTTGATTGTAGCTCTAAAAAAAGGTTAATTACTGAAGATGTTTTCAAAGGCAAATGCAATGAGACAGCTTTGAATAGTGGGTAACTTTTTCTGTGCAGTCTGTGGAAGCCTATAAAAGCATTTTGTTGCTCACTTCATAATTTCAAGTCAGAAAAATTGGAAGCAACCAGTAAAATTTTCATTGACACCTCAGAGGGGAAGTAACAAAAATGTGTGAAGCGCAGGAGATGAACATAAGGATGGATGAAATCTAACATTTACATATGCAGATCTTATTTTTTACATCCTGTTTCTTCTGATCTGTGTACTCCTGAAGCATTAATAACATTTTGATTACAGTGAGTACATAAACATTTTGCCTACATATTACATTAGGAGCCTCCTTCCTACCTGATTTGACCATTTCTTTTGTTATTTAATGAGTATACTTAGAAAATAAGGAAGAAATGATGTAATTTCTTTTTGGAATGTGACATAGTGCCAAAAAGATAAAGGAAGTTACTAAAGTCAGTCTCTTTGGCAAATGTAATAAAGAGAATCAACTTTATTGAACATTATAGAGTAGTGCAGCAGGCTGTCATTTTTCTTTAATGTTTCTTAGGTTTACAGAGACAGAAAAAAACATTCAATGGCAATAAAAATCAATAGAAGTGATCCTGAGAGAGGATCAGAAAAAAAGTTTTAAACAAAGGGAGAAACAGTGCAGGGAAGGGAATTTTCTCATATGTTTCAAGATTCAACAGAAAGGAGAAGAGTCATTCTGCATAAACTAGTGCCACTAGTGAAATAAATCTTGGTGAAAGAAATATGCAGAGGGGTATGCAGCAGTTCTCCGATTCAGTACAAAATAAAACAGTGATGCAGACTTGTTTTAAAACACAACAATGACCAATTATTTCCTGTAAAGCAGAGGACTGAGAATAGTGTGTACTGTACTCTACGAGACAAAGACTAATATTGATGCGTTAGCACTTGTTTTAAAAAGAACAAGAAGTCTACAGCCCTGGAAAATGCTCTTTGAGGCTGTACCTCAGCACAGCTTAAATTCTGCTGGAATATTTCACTAAATGTCTTGAATGTCATGAATGTCTGTACAAAAATTAGTGGCAATCCATCTAATACTTGTTGATACTGTATTTCGAAGGATATTTCAGTGGATAAGTAGAAACTGTGACTTGTTGAATGTGCTAGATGAAAAGATGACCCCCCCAAAGTAGGATTCATTCTCTGGGGACTGATTTTCAACCATTTTGACTTGACAAAAAAATATGTTTTGTTATTTCTTATCTTCTCTATCCTGTTGATCACATTTTAACACCTCGGCCTTACCCTATAACCCCTTAGGGGGTCCTGACCCCCATGTTGGAACCTCTGATCTGAACTGACCATTTTCACATTGTTTACTGCAGGTCGTAGTCTTCATGTGTTGTTGTCTTTGCTTTGATTGATATTTAATTAAGATATTAGCTAAAATTAAAAAAAAAGCTGCAGTTCACAATCTGTTGCACAGTTTGTGATCACAAATTGACGCAGATGGTAGCATGTTGACTGTTGCTGCTTTATGCAAATACATTTTAAATGAAATGTTTAATATGCAAAGAAGTTCTCTGTCTATAGACGGACAGAAAAACAACAGCTTCGGTCACATGATAACAGATGGTCATATGATGGATCGGCAAGGACCCTCAGTTGGAGACCAACAGAGTGTTTGAAGTAGACAACATCCATTTTCTGTGCACACCAGGCAAAAACTGGTCACAGCATGAACTTGGAGAATCAAAAACATCGACTGGATGTCAGATGAAGGCTGAAGGAAAACAGGGTTGCAATCTCCCAACATATACAATCACGTAACCAAAATGTCATACTCATGTCATGTCATGTGATTTGTGATGACACCTTAGCAAGGTTGTGGCCCCGACAAATCTAGAAGAGTTTAGACCATTTCATGACAGAAATGCCATGTCATTTACAGAGTAAATGTACGTGTGGTGAGGAAAAAAAGTTGGACCTAAGCAAGGCTAAGATCGACTCTGTAACGACATTCCTTATCCATGTTAAACCACTTTAACTGTTCAGGCGCTGTGGTTAGTATTTTTATCACATTTTTTCGTGTGTTCAGCAAAATTCCTGCAGAAAAAGTGCGTGCAAGTGTGCTACACAGAAATCCACGATAATGTATTCCACAACTTCTATCACTGTCAACCTCACTCACACCTCCGTGCTCCTTCTCGTTTCTTATTACCTTGAGACACAGCTGCACAAGGATATGAAGTGCACAAAGGACAAGAAGGCACAGGCAGAGGATATATGCTGATCTGGCAAAGAAAGGATATCCCGTGGGAGAGACAAAGACCATACAAAAACACAAATGCCATATATGCACCAGAAACGCAACACACACACACACAAAATGTTATTTTTAGACTATTTCTACTGCTAACTGTTGCACTTATAATACTGTTTCAGTTTTAAAAGTTGAAAACATGGTTATAAAAACAATTTATTGGATGCCATTGGATCACAGCATAGGGTCACAGCACCTAAGGGAATACCATCAGTCTCCTGAGCTTCACAGTCTTGTAGCAGCTGGTTCACCCCCCTCTGCCTATTACCCCTCTCTGTCCCTGTCTTTGTGGCCTCTGTCCTTGTGGACTCTCAGAGTCTTATCCATTAAATGTGAGTGATCATCCGCATTGTTGCTATCAGCTGAATAATTGAAAATATTTTACACAATACTAAGCTACAGTTTCTGTACTATAGTTTCTGTACACAACTTCCTCCAACAAGCTCTCACCTCTCTCGAGATATTCCTTTTAGGGAAAGACTTGGTTAGATCATGCAGCAACTTCCATGGCTGTGAAGTGAAGCCAACGTGGAAGTGCCAAAAACTGCAGTTCCTTGAACGGCTACAGAACAAGTCAGTCTCCATATTAAAATGTCAAACTTCACAGCAGAAATAAACAGTTACAATAACCTGTTTTGGCCTCTATAGGTATTTTTTTTCTGTTCATAACTGTCTGACACTATGCTGTCACAGGTGGCTTGTTTGAGCAACCAGACTTCATCCAGTCCACCACAGCTCCACCCACCCTTGACCTCTTTGACCATTTTTTTGGATTTGCCTTGAGGCAGCAGAGACAGTACTTCCAAGATGGCCACCACATGGGTTAAACACTCAGTGGAGCAAGTGAAAGGAACAGAAAATCTTTCATTTTCTGCGGGGTCGTGTTGTGAGACGTTTTAGTAAGAATCTGGGTTGGTCAGTGGCAAAATCAAGCACCTTTAATGGATATAATTTGACACAAGGATTACAGCCCTCAAATTCAACCCTGGACCAAATTTAAAACTTGTTGTGACCATTAGTCACTTTGGCACAGAAACATGATTAAATAAGGCTCAGGTTGAAAAACACCAAAGTTATCCTTGAAAACAGCATTGTTATGGAATTTTCTATCCTTAGGTTACACGAGGTCACGTGTGGGCCTTGAGGTCCTCAGCAGTATTAATTGTTTGGCTTTGATTGGGAACAGGAGGTGCCAGTCTATCTCAACACTGTGGTGGCCAGGGTCGAAGAGACCTATTGCTGCCTTCATAGACATAATAGATAGCTGGCTGTTGACGTTCCAATCTGCGTAAACAGACATCTGTGTCTCCAGACTAGAATATGTTGACAATAACACCTCCATGGGTAAAGACATTCTCTTTGACTAATTCTGGGCGTATAGTATTTGTGGTGTTATCTTGGGGTTTAAAGTCTATCCACCAGGATGAGTTTGGCAGAATGTGAGACCGACTCAGACACTTCTGATGAACTTTGAGAGTGTCTCTAATTCTCCTTGGCCAAGTGTCAATAAATATTACAGCATAAGACATCAGAGGCTCCTGAACACTTTCTTCCCTCCTGACCTCACCATTGACCTTTGACTTCAGCAATTTCTCCACAACAAGCATAAAGGCAATTGGAGAAGCCATTCAGTCTGCACATCTTCAGTCACAAAAGTGTTCTCATGATCAGCATAGTGCCAGATACAAAAGACTGTTCTGACAGCATAAGGCATCAAGTAAATGAAAAGTAGCTCTGTCAAATTGCCAGGGGAATAATGAGTTTACAGAAGAATAAAGTGTGGGCATAAACACAGGACACATCGAGAACATAGTGCCACACAGTGGTGTGCAGTCAGGTGAGGCAGGGTAGGCAGTGCCTCACCTAGGCTAATGAGAAAAAAGAAAAAGAAATAAAAATTATATAATTTATTTTTTAAAAATGTTTTATATGTTTTTATAATTTTGTTTTGATTGTTGATTTATTGTTGTAAAAATAAAAAATGAAAACGTGAAATGTGTTGTTTTAACGGTATAAGGAATGCCGTTGTGTGTCTCTCTCTCTCTCTCTCTCTCTCTCTCTCTCTCTCTCTCTCTCTCTCTCTCTCTCTCTGGTTATAAAGTCTTCCTATGTTGTGCTCTTATGTGAGTGATGTCATACAATAGCTATTTTAGGCTTTCAGACTTTTTTTTGCTTAGAGGTTTAATGGTATGTGATCAAGAGCGAGCAGTGTTTATAATGTTGGTCTTATAGGTGCGCTGGAGCTGTAAGTCCTGTGTTGTTGAGATACAGGTGATTTCTTGTGCTCTTGTCTTTGGGTGCTCCTATGCTGTAAATCCTGTAGAAATGCAGGTGAATGTATGTCTCTGAAAATTAATTGGCAGTAATTGTGTGCGCGCTATAATCTGTTGATGTCAGTAACTAGCTACATTTTTGACAGCAACATTTTGACTGACTTTGCAGTGGTTTCAATATTGAGTTCTACGTAATATATATTTTTGTATGCGATTTAAGCTCTAGCTGATCCTGCCTACCCAGCCATGGACCTCACTGCACGTTACTGGTGCCACGTGAGACTGATGCCATGATAACAACTATATAAGACAGATAAGATTGGAGCACATTCAAGGTGGGATCTTTTTTTTTTACTACAATGCTGAATTAGCACGCGTTCAGGCTGGCGACGTTTTTCAATTAATTTCAGTGGGGGTAGTGTGTTTCCGCACCGGCAGGCCGCAACGCAGGGGTTGCCGCAAAAAAACGGAAAAGAAGTTGAGCCAGATTCAACTTTTGGAAAACCGGAGCCCCACGTCACGCTCCGCAAGCCAATCAGACACTCAAACCTCCACAGACAGTCTGAAATGTCTCTGAAGCAGAGACTATCCAGGTGGATTCATGGACTAAACTCTGATAATCTACCTGTGTGTGTGTTCTGACTTTGTTTATTTCATGTACCAGCTTCTAAATCTGACTCCGACTCGCAATTTACGCCGCAAAATAGAGACACGAAGAAGTTTAATTTGATTTGTGTCTCATGATTAGAGAGAGAGAGAGCGAGAGTGCTTTGGTAGAGAGACATAGAGTAACAACAACAGAGAGCGAGTGCCGGCCTGGATAAAGCTGTTATTAATCAGAGAAATAAAAAGTTATTTCCTGATTGTTTCACAGCGGTTACATTCAGCAGGTATAGACACGCCCACGGCAACCCACCTCAGCCCCCCCCCCACCACCGGTTGCCGGTTTCCCTGATCCTGTCTGAATATGCACTTATTAAAAACAAGACGAGTGTCTGCCACAGTGCTGATCGCAGTCTCTTTACTTCCATTCAAAGGCTGACAGAAGTCATAACAGTTTTCATGAGTAAACAAATGCCAGAGTTAATATTCTTGCTGCATGAGGATAAGAGTAGTGCACTTTCATTTATTGTACAATTATTCATGCTATATGGCTACAATTTACAGCATCACTGTACTCTATACAGTCTCCTATAGGAACAGAAAGAACAGAAAGAAAAAAATATTTCCATCACCTTCTGTGTACCAGCTGTAGGAACGCTGGGCCTTTGTCTGGCAGCTGTTCACTAGATTTCCTGTTTGGACTTTGAAAGTGAATTTTTTATCAGTCCAAAGGCCCAGGGACCTGTCTCGCAAGACAAGTTGAACATCAGGACATTTTCGATAGCGGTTTTCACAAAACCAAACAATGGCATGCCTATGTGACCAACCTCAAGGATGGAAAAACGCAGGATTCAGATCAGACAAGTGGAAATAAACAATTTAATGCAGTAAGGACAGATTCAGGGCGGAATATTTGAGATGATTGAAACGATTAGTCGCATCACTGGAAACAACAATTTTGATAAGAGATTAATTATTAAAGTCCTTATCAAGAAGAAATGTCAATCATTCCTCTGTCTTATCTTTTTAAATGGGGGTATTTGCTGCATTTGATTGGGTTTAGGACTGTTTGACACAGTTAAAGGCTCTTATATAGGGATGGCCTTATTCGGCTTTTGTTTGTTACTTAACAGACAATATCAATTTAATTAGAATTAATGATAAAAATACTGATTTGATAATTTTGCTCTTTTTAGTGGCGTTAAAATAACTGAGCTCTGGGACAAATAACAATAAAAATATGAATATGACTAAAATATGAAAAATGTGCAATCAATAAAATGATCATGTCAATATACTGAATGATTGCTTATTATTATGTTACATAAGCAGCAGACAATTTGAAGATTAAGTAGACTGTGAAAATGGATATAGGGAAAAATGATGTGTTCTCTCAGTAAGAACAAACTACCTATGGAATGACTCAGCAGCACAGCAACACAAAATAAAAAAAACTAAAAAAAAAACTGGTGCTGCGACTTGGGCTGAAGAGGAATGCAGGAGAAAGGGTGCATTTAATGTAAGTGTGTAAACAGGCTTATCACCGCCTGTCATTAAGGCACAGTGAAAAAGCGGTTCACCGATACAACTTCGTGTCACAGCGAGTCTGGAAGAAGATCTTCTATTCATCTCGTATTCTGTGGGGCTGTGTTGAGGGAGATACGAGGACAATCTGCTGCATCAATCATCGTGGGAGACCCAGTGATGGAACTTCAGCACATTAATATGCAACAGTAAATGTCGTCCATGATTGATAACAGCAGTCAGGCTACCTGAGAATCCTGAAAATGTGACAAACATTTCTGATGTAGCATCTATGACACTATTAATCACGATGTAAAACAAATAAGCGCCTCTGCCCTGCAAACAGACCTCTGTGTCCTGTTAGTTCAATGCACCCATATAAAACTCATCTGAATGCAAAAACTGCAATACAGGTTGTTTAAATTATGTTTAAGTCTTTTTTATAGAGTTGCTCGGCATTCATTTCAATGAGGTGGATGAGATCCCTTCTCTTCTTTTTACAATGAGATTTGATTTTGACATGTGATCCAGTGTCCAGCCAGTTTAAGACAGAAGGTTGGATTCACTCATTATGGGAAATGTTTATATCCCTGTTTATATAACTGCACGGTGAAATACTGCAAGCAGCAGACAGGGAGGGATGCTGCTTGGTTGCATAAAAGTTAAATGAAATAAAGCCATGGTCATGACAATAAAGTTTTTGATTGAAAAAAGTGGTACCTTTTTTAATCTTGTGGAATGCTGTTGTTAGCCTGTTAGCTAATGAAGTTTCAGCTTGTAACCCTGCCCGTGATATTTCCTGCCCTACCTGCTTTTTGCCTCAGCACACAAAGTACAGTACATTTCCCCAGGCAAGGTTCAGTCTGGGTTCCCCTCATTCCATAAGTTTCCGCTGAACTACTTTTTTTATTTTCAATTCAATAAAAATTCAAACATTGCTTCTCTGAGGTGGAAAAGTTGGTCTATTGATAAAAGCAAAATGCAACAAAACGCAATGGAAACAGACCTGATCTGTGTAGAATGACCGGATATGAGTTCATGTCATGTTTGAATACCTCATGAGTTACATCCAGTACAGTTCCAACGTTTTATGCAAATACAGTGTGTTCTTTCCTCAATGCAGGGAGGTGAAAAGTAAGACTCTGGAGGTCTGGGTGGTAGACAGAGGTGCAGTGCATCAGGAGGACAGAATTTATGTCCAATCACAATATAACCCCTGACCACAAACCTTCCTTAAACAAGAGACTTAGTTACCTTGATTAAAATGTTTTAGTGATGTTGCATTGCCAAAGCTGAACCCTCATCTTACACAAGTGGTTTAGTCACATTTTTGTTGCCTAACCCTCACCTTCACCGAGTTGTTTCTGTTGCCATGTTTCCATCTGAGTTTTGAAGGATTTGTCACATTGCTTTGAAGGTAGAGAGGTGCCAGATTTTAAGGTTTTATTGTTTAAACTGCCATGAATTATACCTATCAATTATTTTTATGAGTAATAAATAACCAGAAAATATTGATACATACATTGCATGTTCATTTTCATAAGTGCACACAGGCGTGCTAGCATCCCACGGGCAAACAGTGGCTGGTAAAAGGTTAATGGCACGTTCAAGACAAGCATTAAATACTGTAGCCTCTATAACGTTTTGAAACAACTGGATATATACAGTGAATGTTATATTGTCAACCTGGAAGGAAAGAATATTTTAGGAACATTGGTACTTTTTCTGGTTCTGGTAGTAGTAAGTGAGAAGAATACAAAGACACAGTGGACAAAGTTTCATTTAAGAAGATTTTGATATGATGCCAGAATGGAAATACATGGAGGTGCAGTAAGAAAGTTATTAATGAAGCTTGTCACAGCTGGGTTCACACACTTTCTCTCTGAAGAACTGCTCTGACACGAATGTCGCCTTGGTTCACGGACGAGGCTGCTCCATTTGCTGACTTTTACAATAACTCTGCCTTAATTGCACCCGTCAGTTGAAGGGAAATTTGCATAACACCAAAAGGAGCAAATTATTAACTTCTCAGGATGTCATGCAGTAACGTCATCTGCTATCAGTGGCATTCTGTTAAATCATGTTTTCAGTGTATTAATTAGAATCATTTGTTTTTACACAGGAATGGAAATAACGAGGGGAGAAAAGATGTTTTCAGCTTCCACTGATGATATCCATAAAACTCTGTGTTTTTATAGTTGTTGTTTGGTTTAAGACTGTCTAAGAATTGTCCAACACTAAGCATGCATAATCAGAATTAGAGGCTGCAAAAGGCCCAAAGAATATCTCTGATGTGAAAAAGTGATTTAAACATCTAATTTTGTAAAACAGCTATAGGCTGTTATTCAAATTCTGTAATACGCTGAACGGGTGATAACAATCTCCAGAATATCAAAATTATGAAAACTCTTTTGTGTGCTCATCTTAGGCACACTCAGGTCCTTCACTGAGAAACAGAAAGGACATGCAAGCTTGTTCTTATCAAGACAGAGCAAGGCGGCACTTTATGCAAGATAAGATTTTTCAAGAAAGGAGGTGTGGTGATGTAATTCTCTTTTCCACGTGTAAAAAAAGCACTTCATGTTCAAAAATTTGTTTTTACAGTTCATTATTAGAAGAAAGCAGACCATTTCTATCATCACCAGAAACTAGCCAAACATATTTGCGCTTAGTGTGAAACTCAATTATTTCCTGTGAAAAACATGGTGCAATATGCAAGGTGTGATAAGTCTATAATGGCTGCTCACTCTCAGAATTCTTATCAAGACATAATCAGTACAGAGATCCTGGAATAGAATCTTTTCATTATAAACATGACAACAAGACTAACAAAGTCAATGTAAAACTTGATGTCAGAGCCTAACAGCACGCTCAGTTAGACGGCAGACCCTAAACAGCATCACTGCTGAAAAGCCAAGCTGCCAGGGGCACAAATATTCCTAAGTGGCCTGGTAAAAAAACGTCAGCCATATATTCCGAGAAACAGCGGTGGAAGCAGCTCAACTAAAACATTTAATTAGAAGGAATGCCTCTTGTTTTCTGATGTGTTCAGGTCTAAAGGCAATCCTTTGAATACCATCAGCATTCATGTCTTCATTTTATCCTGCTCAGAGCACAAAGGGATCAGAAATGACACACGCTGTACTCATTGTAAGCGATCATATTCAGAGTATCTTCATGGTCACTGATGACAGAGAGCAACGAAATAACTAACACAGGACACCTTAAATGCATAGGTATAATATCATGTTGTATATGAATATAAAGACTAATGACCTTTAATATTTGCTATAAAACTGATACTACAGTTGACTGGTATGATAATATTAAATCATTTTGTAAAATTATTGCATTCAGCCCTTTAACTCATTTGAATGGAGCCAGTGTGGTGACACAGAGAGCTCCTGCAAAAAAGATGCAGGGTCGTGCATCAAAACAAGCCTGGCTGAACTTCTTGAGGTTTAGACATAATACAACCTCACCCAACAAAGCAGCACAATGGCTCATCAAATCCTGGCAAGTACACATTCCTGAGAGATTATTTGTTGATACCTCATCATCATCGCTCTGAAAGATAAAATGATTGCCTCTGAAATCTTTCCAGAGTTGTAGTACAGTGTTTTGGCCTAAGCCTTGAAACTTAAAGATCTGTTACTACCATTGAACTTCATGGATTTCATTTCATTGTCCCAACACTACCTTCTGTAACAAGCCGTCAAACACACTCTTGCAATTCTTATTTTTTTGGTCTGCATGGCTCTGTAGAGATGCACAAACCAGATTTTTTCCACACCTGATTCTCATACTTAACCCTGGGGTATTGGCTGATACCGAGCACTAATCTGACATGAGATCTCAATTGGTGCACAGGCGAACATGCTATGAACATTTTCCAACTGAAGTCCAACCTTTTCAAACTGCAAGTGCAAACATGGAGCACTGAGGTGAAGTACGATTCAGCCCAGAAAAGAAGGCACATCAAAGAAGTTGAGAAGTTTTTAATCCTTTAGCTGACTGGCTAAAAAATCAGAAAGATAAACATGAAAACAAACTTTGTGATTTACATTACAGCAACATTTACACCACAGCAGGACCCATATTAATGAAAACCCTCCCAGTCCCTGTTCAATTTATGCCATTTCCTCATGAGCCATTTAAGTTCAGCATTATCCAATGAAGCCTCAAGCTGCCTTTTCTTTCCTGCATACACACACGGGAGCCAATCACTAATCAGCATGCTCTTTATTAACCCAATCAGCTGCCTCAAGCACCAGATACTGATGCCAACATCCGACTGCCAGCCTCCTGCCAAACTCGTCCAGCATAGATCCAGAATCACTGTGACAATGACCGAGATGAGAGGTTGCATAGTTCTTGAGAAAAAATGTATTTGATGAAGCTTTTCAGAGATTGACAGAGGCAGATTTTTAATCTCTATATTTTTAATATCTATATCTTTATTATTTTATATTTTGATATCATTACTACTTTTATTTTTTGAATACATAGTAATGCCCGTGGGCCCAGTTCTACAAGGTTGAAAAAGCATGCATATATGCATATATGCATGCAATATTTTGCACCCTTTGAATAACAAAGCACAAGACGGAGAATGTGTGGACGTCTCCATGCACACATTCTATTTTGGTTCGTGTACATGCAGCAGCCCAGTGTGCAAAAGGGCTGCTTATTAAATACTCTCAGGCAGTCACCGGTCTCAAAGCCCTGAAATGGCTGTGCCAATCACAGTTAAACGTGATAATTACAGGTCGGAAAACGGAAACTTTACTTCAGGAAATGTCTGGAGCGTCACGACATGAACACACATCAGCACAGATCTGCACCCAACGACCTCATTTTCCATCAGCTACTAATAATTAAATGGAATAGAATTAGAAAAATAATTTGATTTGGTGCCACCCGCGGCGCTACACAGCATTAGTTTTCATTCTAGCTGTTCATCCAATAAGCAGCCTGAGGAAAGCTTTGAGTGAAAGCTTCTCAACCAATCAGCGACTTCTATCCCACGTGTGGAGCCTGCCCACAGGCTGCATCGTCACCAGCAAGTGATCCAATGAAATGAATGACGTTGGCGCGCAAGCTTTTCAAGCAAGCAATGAATGAGACAGACACAGACGATAGCTAATATGAAACGTAAACACGACAAAACAAAGCAAATTAGCTTGTTTTCATATATCTTCACAAAGAAACACAAGGAAACTCCCGACATATTAAGTATGGTTACGAGTGACGACGAGTTAACGTTACCATCCAGCTCGGCCGCCCTCTCCCCATCAAGTCCTCCCGTAGCCACCTCCTCACACCAGCAAGGCAAATAACAGTTAGACTAACATTAACGTTAGTGTCTGGCTGTCTGTATGTACATTTTCTGGAGGGAAAAATAATATTGGCAGTAGGCAGAGGTAACTTATGATAGCGTTTTATGTGTTATAGCTGAGGACAGCGACACAAGAGCCACACAGGTAGGCTACTGAGTCGCTGTCCTCAGTACTGCAGAAAAGCGCTGCAACGGAGATGAAGGGGAACCCGTTTTTTTTGTTTTTGTTTTTTCGCTTATTTTAACTGGCCCATCCAGTTTTCTGGAGGCCCACCCACAATCAAATTCCTGGCGCATCTAGAGTTTGGTGCAACAGCCCATATGATTATCTCTGATGGATGCTATTTTATTAATACATTCTAATGTATCTAACCTCATACATGGTCACATTTAATTAATGTTACAGAGCAGCATTTGCCCTGCAATGCTTTTCAAGGATAAAACATGAAACTCGTCTTTTGATAAAACATAGCTCATGATGAACCCTGGAAACCAGACATCTACTTCGTAAAAAAGCAGAGTATCGAGTTAGAACCAACCAGTCTGGAGTGTGTAGAGCTCTGTTGGTTATATTGCAGCAGCCTGCTGTCATTTTCAGGTGATTTAATGAAGTTAAAAACGTTTATCATCAGTCCCGCTGCCTTCAGATGCTGCAAGTATTTTACAAAGTGAAGGAGAAGTTTTTCATACGGTATAAAGCAGCTGTGGACAGCAAATATGGTAAGAATCAGCCACATTCAGACACCAGGGCAAACTGATTTACTGTTTTTAACCACAGTAAAACATTACAGCTACAGTATTACAATGTTCGCAGGTTCCATTCATCTTTAGCTTTATTTACAATGTTCCCTAAATGAATTTACATTGTAGATATAGTCTTCTTTGTGTGAATTTATTTTATTTATGCCTCCTAACATTTTTGGATTAAGCAGACAAGATTTAGCTCTTCTTACCGAAAATTGGCAGCACCAAACTAGAGTAGAAGTCACTGTGATTTTCAATAACCATACAGCAGCGAAACTAATCATGAAAATCTCAAAATAAATATACAGTGTTTACCTGATATAAAGTGTTCTTTCATTTATTTTTTTTTTTAGTGAAGGACCCCCATGCCCCTGCTCCAATTATGCCGCCAAACAAAATTTTGGCTTGCATGACATCCTCGAAGGTGGAATTAGATGAATAATTCAGGCCACAAAGAATTTTACTTGTAGGTCTATATATAACTGAGCTTTCTTCAAGCATAGAGATGAAGGAGTGCAATTTGATCCTGAATTAACCTACGTTATTAGACTTTTAATTCCTTTCACGGGTCTTTGATTTGCCAAAGCAAATGACAGCATCACACAAAGTCTACCTGAGACATGAAGGAGCACGTGTTAAATCGTTTCACAGTAACAGGGTACATAGTGAAACAATGTTAATGCACTAATGTGAGATTCTGTAAAGGTTGGAAATAGGTTATGCAAATTGTTGTTTTGACATGTACTCAACAGATAACTCAATAAATCTGTTTTTTTCCCAGGCCCTATGCCTGTTTGTTCACAAAAAAAGAACAATTGAATTAAATGTCTAAATCTCTGCAAATTGCATCGCACTTTCTGCCATAAGCTGCTGGAGGAAAAAAAAAACCTCTGCGAAATCCTTAAGGGACTAAGTTATGGTCCATCAGCTTGGCTATAAAGTCGCTGCCAGGGGCTGGATTTCAGCTGTGCTGAAAAATATTACAGTCTCTTTGAGACAAATCACTACATGTACTGTATGTGCATATGCATCTATTTGCTGGCAAGCGTAAAAACAAAACATAAACCACTATAGCAGGTCTATGAATAAATTAATGTATTCTGTGAAATTGCCATGTGTCTGATCTGCTTCACTGCAGGGATTTTATACACTCAGAAATAGCATTCAATTCATTTCTTTCTAAGTATGTCTCAAAGGTGTTTATAGAAATATGTTTATCCAGATTAACAACAGACATTAGAGTGGGTTTGTTCTCAGCACAGTGTGTGCATGCATGATATATGAGGAACAATATCGTATAAATCCTCAAATTTGTGAATTGGATTGGAAAGTAGGGTTGTATTTTGAGCACTTACTGAATAATGTAAATGTATAGCGGTTCTAGTCCATTTTTCACAGTTCTGCAGTGAATGCTATAAACTTAAACTCACCTCTCTCTCTCTCTCTCTCTCTCTCTCTCTCTCTCTCTCTCTCTCTCTCTCAGGCGTTTCATTTAACAGATGAGTTTGCCTTGAAGCACCGGCAAACAAACATGAAGACAGTTTACAGGGTCAATTCAGTCTTTGTAGTGTATGTCATAATTTAGTCATTCACTGCTTACCCGATCTGCTGGCTCATATCGTATTCGCAAGGACCCAAAACAATTATATCAGGGCAGGATTCTCCTTTCAGCCAATGTCAAGGGAGGCGAAAAATCAATGCCTGCTTATCTTGTCTGCTGTCACACCACTGGAACAGCAGTTAGGAGTGTCCTTTTCCACACAGACACTGATGCATGGGCAAGCTGGGAGTTTTGTGCTTCTGGGTGTCTGGTCAACGGATTCACTTACCCCAGCACTATGTGAGGCCATTAATGGTTTATACTCATGAGCCAGAGACAACACTGTCATCGCTGCTTGTTCTCAGAATCAGAAAAAGAGGGGGCATTGCTGTCTAAAAAAATAAATGAATGAATCACATTGAGGGTGGGAAGAAAAGTCCAGGTTGGGGTGACAGTTGAAATGTTGTGGGCACATTTGACTGGAAGTATGCCTACGGGGGGTTCACAACTTGACAATTAACTGCCGCTTCGCTGGTGTACCATCCACCAGACACTCCAGAAAAAAACAGGGATATTTAGAATAATGAGCATCATCTATGCAAGCTGTCTTTCCTCTGGTTATAATCAGAAACCCACTCGTGCTTCCTCCCACACAGAGTGTGATCTCAGCGCGCTATCGACTCACACTGTTTCAGACCAGACAAGCAGTTACCATCAGTGGCGTGTGAAAAACATCTGTCTAACCTCTGTGCAGCAGAACTTACATTTATGCAATTGCGTATCACCTAGCATTTGTGTGTGCTGTTTGCTGTACAAAGATTTGACGCTCCGAGATCTGAGGAGAATATGTTTTCAAAGCAGACAAAGACGAAGAGTATTTTCCAAAAGTATGTTCAAAGAAGTGACATCCACAGTTGAATCCAATTAAAATTCATACAAAACGGAAAAAATAATTCTGAAAAACATGGAAGGATTCAGGACAGTGGAAAAATATTCAAGTGTCTTATTGAAGGCGTTTGTGAGCTGTTAAGACATAGCATTAATTACTGTAATGATTATTGTTATTTGAATTGCAAACATATGCAACATTCTTTTTGGGCCACAGACATACAGTATCTTACAGTTGTGCTACATCTTGCATTTTATCTTCTCACAAATATAAGTTTTATAAAAACCTTAAATCTGGTGTGCAACTCTCATCTTACTCCCTGCATGCTAATTGTTTTTTTATGATCTCCAATGAGTCGCTTGATGAGAACATCTGGGTGCAAACTGGCTAAGGCATTATTTACATATTGAGTCAAGCAGCATATCCTCATATACACACCTTTTCCAAGCAGCACCTTGAGTCATTCACCCAGTGATGAAAACCTGGTAAGTGGGCTGCTGATGCACAGTGAAGTGTGTTTGATGGAGTCTGCAGGGGTCCTGCTCAGCACCACCACTAACGGACTTCACTGAGCGACAATCACATGGATCCAGCAGGAATCTAACTTCCCCCTGAGGAGGAAATCCACCATGACTCAGTCAATCGATGCCAACTCAAGTGCATTGTGGCAGTCCGGTGGCTTTGATTGGGTCAAGCAGGAAGGGCCTGACATGGCTGTTATATGACTATACTATATTACTCAGCTGAACTGACCTATAACAGTGGGAAAAACATGCAGAATCATCCATTAAAGCTGGGCCTGGCAACTTATAATGGCAACACTGCCATTATAACCATTCAACATACATTTAAATGGTAGAGAGTAAACCAGAGTTCTCTTGCTGTTTCCTGTTTTTTTTTTTTTTAAGGTTTTAGAAAAACAGGCCCATGACAAAAGATTTTGGCCAATCACAGGTCACTTCTGAGAGATGGCATCCTAGTCCCTATGTGGCTGTTTAAATTGTAGACAGTATAAAATATGGATGTCGTATGCATGATGTCACCCACAGGTTTCTGAAGAGCCATTGAAGCCATCTTGGGATACCTACCTCTGCTGCCTCTTAAAATTGACAAAGACATGGCTCGTTGGTGGGCCTGATGTGGGCTGAATGATGCCTGGGTGCTCAAACAAGCCACCTGTCAGTCAGGGCAGCCAAGCTATTAATTACAGTTTTTCTCGATTGCTAAGACACATTTCTTGAAAGCTGCTCTCCTTTTCTCTAAACTGTGAACACAAAACCCAATTTTCAAGCTACATTCACAAAACCTCAGACTCTTCTTGCAAAACGAAACTTTCACCTCAAAACAGTTCAATCTGTGCTCAAAACTGAACTATGTTGTCAAATCGTGCCCCGAGTCAATCAAAATTAAAAACACTACTGAGCAGTCACTAAACACTACATAGAAAAATAGAAAACACAATGCTCAGGACATGAAGCTGGAGAAATAAATGTTTATTGTTCACTGTAGGCTAAATGCATGTTGCAAAACAAAAAACCTGTGCATTTAGCACTTGTACAAAAAGACAAAAAACAGAAATCTTGTGCATTTGCCACTTGTGTACAGTAAGCCCACAGGCCACAGGACTTCATCCACATCACAGGCCACATTTTGTCTGGCCAGGCAACGGGGGAAAAAAACCCTGGCATGCCGTATCCAGGCTTGGCATGCCTCCACACCTATGTCACCACAGGCAAGTTCCATGGCTTGCAGGAGATTTACCCTGGTGTAAGGTTGGCGTTCATATACCTTCCACCGCCATGAGGAGAAGAATTCCTCAATGGGGTTTGGGAAAGGGGAGTACGGTGGAAGGCAAAGATTGATAAAACATTGGTTCATATTGAACCACTCTCTAACCTGGAGGGCTCTGTGAAAACTCACATTGTCCCAAACAACAATATAGATGGGATGCTCATCTTGCTGCCCTAACAGAGCATCTCGCATGTGATTGAGGAAAATGAGGAGCTGGTGAGTATTGTAGGGCCCCAGGTCGGCATGATGGTGGACAACCCCATGATTGCTGATGGCAGCACATAATGTGACATTGCCACCACGCTGCCCAGGGACACCAACAATGGCCCGATGGCCAATCACATTACGGCCTCTCCTTCTCCTTTTGGTGAGATTACACCCAGCTTCATCCATGTAGATGTATTCATGGGGTCTTTCCATTGCATCCAGTTGAAAAACCCTCTGTAGAAATAGGTATAGTTTTGTAAGTGATACAGAAAAAGTGATTTAGGCCACTACAGTAAATCACTACTTAGAGTAATCAACATTGAATGTGTCTGGATATATACTAACCTGTACATACTGGAATCTTTGCTCTTTGACTCTGTCTGAGTTGCGATGAGAACTTTAAGCCTTAACACAATTTGAACAGGTGAGTTGTATAAAGAAATCACCCTCAGTACAGTTGTGATTTACATCGAAATTAGCTATAGAGCTATAGAGTTTTTTTTATACCAGGCAACATTCGGTTGTGAAGTTGGGCATTTTAACATGCGGGCTTAAAGAGACTGAATTGTTCTGTAGACAGCCTCAAGTGACCTTTTGAGGAACTGTTTTCTCCTCAGAGGTTGCCACTTGGTTTCAACAAGTAGGTTTGGTGGGAGTAGCTTAATTGAGTAATTCAAGGCAGCAGAGAGAGAGGTGGAAAGGAAATTTTGACTACTGCTATACTATGGAATTTTATAATGTTACATATGATAAAAATTCAGTTAAAGTTAAATTAAATAAATTAAATGTCTGTCTGATTAAAATGTACTCAATCAAATATGATCATGAATTAGTCCTGCTCACTGATTTGTAACATTTCCTAGAATGGACTAATACAAGTAGTGGCATCACTAGAAACCAATCCTATCACCAGACATGATGTCTTTATTGGATTGGTTTGTGCAAAAACTCAGATTTTATTCCATGCTAAAATTTTAAATTTTTTTCTTTCTACATTATCTGTGCATAGCAACCGGTATTGCTATTGTATTGTAAAAGGTTTACCCTTTTTCAAATATGTCTTTAAACCATCTTTGCCTGCACGTTTTGATGGTCCCTCATGTTCATTCTGGCTGTGAAAATTCTTCTTTTTCAATTTTCAATTTCAATGTAAGACATGGGGGACAAAATCCACATCCACTGAGTCCTCATTCTGTGTAAAAAAATAATAATTCCAAAGTTCAGCTGAAGATAATATGAAGCTTCAGCTGTCTGCGTTCGGCAAATCAAGTGTGGAACTTCCAAAGTTACGGTCTTTTTAATATGTATTTCCCTCTTTTGGCTACTGTGGCAAGGCTGCAGCTCAGCAAGGGAACACTGTCTGGGGAAACACAAAGAATACATATTAAAAAGACTTGGAAGAAACCCATATCATTTGCCTAATTCATACTGTTGAAGTCTCATAGTAGCTTTGGCAGAACTTTGGAATTCAGTTTTGTACAGAACTTTGAGAAAAAGAGGAATGATTGCATGGACCAGCACATGAGCTGTTTTAAGAAAGGCTTTTTCAGATTATTCAAAGTTTGACAAAGATTGTGATTATGGTAAACAACACTAGCATCAATGCATGTACTTTTAATAAACTGCCTCAATTATGTTTGGATGCTAATAAGACACAGCTTACACTTCAGTTGCAAATGCTGATCTGAGGTCCATGCATCAGAGCACTTACACTGACACTGAGTTGACACTGAACAGCAACTCAGTCTGTTTATGCTGTTATGCCAACCAAGTTTAACTTCACATATGTACATACAGTGCACAGAACATACATACAGTACATACAATAAAAGTAGTAGTACTCCTGCTTTCTCAAATAATGTATATATACTGATAAAGATGCTCATCTGTATTTAATACTACTACTAGACATTCATTTAGCCAAACTAGGAGACACAGAAAGACATAGTCTCCTTCAGGTAAGGGATAAGAAGTGAACACATATTCAGTGCACAATTCATGATGACATTTCACATCATTATCTCCTAATTAAACTAAATGAGCCATTAGATAATAGACAGAAATGTCAGGTTTATTCTTATTTGCATAAAAAATGCTCTGCCATTGTCATACCCTCTATAATGCATACATTTTTAAGGACTATGTGACTTGTGAAAAGTTAAAGTCATGAATATCTCTCAGTTATTACTCACAGTTAAGACTGTCGTATCAATCATCTATAGAATTTACTGATTTTCATCCTGAAGGCTATATGAAACAGAAACTTTTGAGCCAGATAACAACATCAATATTTGAGAGTTCTAAAATCCTCCTGTAAAGGAGTGTTTCAAACATATCTTTGATGTTTCTGTACGGCTAGGTATTGGTGTCACCTAATACTTTAGCCAATAATAGAATTGAGAGTTGACTTACCTGTTCATTTACTGGCCAACTCATTTATAGTCCTTACTCATTCCTTTACACACACATTCACCGACTTACTTACTTTTAATTGACAGTCTGGTTAATAAGATGAGGTGAAAAAAAATCAGGGTGAGTCTCTGCAAACATTTCATATAAGTCCAAGGCGAGAGAGATGGTCAGGAAAAGAGAAAAGAGAGGGAGTCAGATGTCAACAGGTAATACATATCTGCACCTCTAGAGTGGTTTTCCATGTTTGTATTGAGTGTCTCCAGAATATTCATAAAAAAGAAAACTCTATTGCTCTATCACTGAGTGCTTCTCCACTCTCCACTATTCAGAGCATAATAATAAAGTATAAAGTGTGTTAATGGACACCGCCATGGGGTGAAGGAAGCTATATTGTGTTTGTAAGTCACAATGTGACAGGAGTGAAAAATGTCACAAGTTCCAATACCATTTAGACCAAGAATAGGGGCCAAGTTGGCCATGGCAACCATTGGACACTTATTCCTCACTTAGCCAATAGCATTAACAGAAATAATTACCAGTACTGCTTAGTGCTCTAAAAAAAAAGGTTTCCACACAATGCTTCCTGGCCTACTTTCAAAGAATAATTAAAAACACGTTCTTTCATTTACACTCCTCTCCATTTCTAGTTGTTATGCTATGAATGCAGTGTTTAGGTGTATGGTGGCATCGTTTGGGGGTCTCCACAGTATCTCCTCTTTTAACAACACAAACAACAATGAAGTCAAAGTTGCCTGTAATAGAAACACAGCCAGAAAAAGCACAGCATACAAATGTGTACATACTCACTGCATCTTTATATTTCTTTTTTGTTTATTTGTGCTCCATAGCAATAGAGTGCAGATTAAAGTCTAACTGTTACCTGGGGAAAGTGGAAATAGAAGTGACAAAAAATAAATACATGAATCAAAGCAACAACAACAACAGCAAAACATTGTGAGATGTTGTGATATTTCATAAGAATTTGTAATCCCTCTCTAAACTGTTAAAGGTCCAGGTCCAAGTTTTACAGGGTACTACTTATTTATACAAATACATAAATGGTGTCTATCTTGATGCTCTGAACCTCTAATATTCTTATAAAAGTCATGAAAGGAAATGCACGTTAATGTTCCTTTGCTGGATATTCGAAAAAACTTGCAAATAGTAACTAAGGATGCTGTTATTATTATTATTTATTATGATCTCTTTACAGATATAATCTAGACAAATGAGCATGAAAAAGCCAGCAAGTCAGCAGATCACCTTTTTCCCCCAACAAAAGCAAGAGGTTTCCACAAATACAGAAATTCCTCTGGCAGGTGAGTGTTTTCTCAACAGCTCCGCAGCAGAAAACTAGTTTTGCGCTCTATTACTTTCCAGACATGCACCACAAATGTCGAAGGGGCAATTACAACCTCTATAGTCTCTGTAAATACCTTGATAAATTAAACAATTGCAGCATTGATGCAACAAACACAAAGGTTAAACATACAGCATAAGCAAAACGTTTACAAGCAAAAGTTTTCAGATGGAGATACCAAGACTTTTTGGAAGGGACTCATCACAATTAGATTACATCACCTCACCCATCAATTTACAGTCACTGAAAGAAGCAAGTTCACTCAGAACTCAGGCTTACACTGTATGAAACTAGCCAATACAAAGACAAGAAAGGTTGACTGTGAAAACTCTGCAAGGATGAGTGGACTGAGAGATACATGTTCTATTTACTGACTTTACATTTGCCAATTGGAAGCTCATGAAGAAGCTCACGTCAGAATTTATTTCCACATTCCACTTAATCAATAGATATCAATCATAATCTGGTTCAGTGGTGTCAATTCAGCCGTCTCCCAGAAATGACATTTATACAAAAATAATTTGGCACAGCAACGTGACGCTGACTAGATTATGTTTTCTATGATTATAAATGAGGCATTGTTTTATATTAGCAATTAGCAATTTAGAAATATGTTCATCCTAAACATATCAGTAACATAGTTCCTTTATGCTTGTGTTTCTCAAACCTTACCAGAGATCAGAGTATGGACATGAATCCTGCTCTGATGTTACAGTCCTTGTATGCCCACCCAACCATCTCCCTGTTAGATAAAAGTTTAATTTAAAAAAAATGTCCTCCCTGAACCAGAAGCGGGTTAGAAAGGAGACAATTTTAGAAAGGAAAGTTATTTCTTGTGTCTGTGTCATGTGGGTTTAGCCACTTCCTTTTAAGAGATCAGCAGCAGGTCCTGAGTCAATTTACTCCAATGTGAGACATGAATTTAAGCACAAATTATGACAGATTCTTTCATCCCATAGTCACTGAAGTAAATATTGGAAAAAAATGTTTCACAAGCAGACGCAAACATTCTGAGATCCTCACGAGATCTGGCAACACAGATATGTCTTCTCTCTGTTGATGCTGAATCATCAGTCTGGTTTCACCAAATATGATGTATGACCAAATATGATGACTTAACTAAAACTTTAAAAACATTTTGAACCATTTCTGATAATACCACACATCCCAACATTTACAGTCCAAACAAGGTCAGGAAGAGAAGACTGTGGCCCCTTACAAGAAGTGTACACCCTTTCATATCATTGGCGCAGTTTATAATGCATCTTCAGTTATAGAACATCTTTGTCTGAACATAAACATTCAAACATAATTTCTAGGAGACAGTGTTCAATCACTAAAGGAGTCATCATAAAGAACATAAATTAATTTACAGCCAGAAAAGCAGTGACGTAGAGATAATTTTAAACCAGATTACAGCTAGTGATTCTTCTGGGGTGGAAAAAAACTACTACTTAAATGTACGAAAATTTAAAAAAATCTCTCACACCCATGCAGGTATCTACATCTCTTCTGATGTAACTTGTTCTGTAACAAACATGTTGTATGAGTAGAGAAAACCTAATAAAAGTTGATTTTTTTAAATTTTGATTTGGAAAATAACCTTTTAATAGCTAATTTCTCATTATCTTGTGTGTATTTTCATTTGCCTGCACTCTTCTTGACTGATGTTTTCTGTAAATAAGTGAATAATCATTGACTTGTCTGAACAAGTCAGTTTTTATTTGATGGATAACCATGGTAACATCTTGTGCTGAGGCTGCTCGTTCTACTGGTCTTTCATATTTATAGTTCTGCAGGAGACCATGATGTTTTCAAGCGCAGAGTTTTACTCGGGATTGCAGTGCAGCGTGTTACAATATGGAATGAAAATCTTATAATCTTGAGTTTGACATGTGATAGTGTTTTTATTTGAATTGCTAAATACTAGACCTTATTAGAAAAGGGGCACAGAGTGGGAGTGGGATTGCGTCTAGACTTTGAACAATATAAAAGTTAGTCCTCTCCTGGTATTCTCCTCAACTCTGACAAAGCTGTGCTGCTGACACGCAGTTGGGGGCTAAGGTGTGGCGCTGGCATGGGTGAACAGTGTGCTTCCCGCCTACAGACACCCTGTGGACCTGATTGTTGATTGCAGACAGGGGTTATAAACATAAATGACTAGCCTGTCTTAAGTTGGCAAATTTATTAGCGCTGTCAAAACCACCCATGTTATACAATATGTAAGCAGTGTAAGTTGAATGTGTCTTCTAGCTTCTATAGACCGACTTAACTGAATGTCATGCTGAATGTCATAATAGATAGATAGATAGATAGATAGATAGATAGATAGATAGATAGATAGATAGATAGATAGATAGAGTACTGTGTTTTTATGTACCTTAATAATTATTGAAGGTGAAGCACACAGTGGATCAAAACATACAGTAACAACTGGCCTCTATAGAGCAGCTACACTAAGGGAGGAGTCATGGTGTGGACTGAACACTGAACACTGGCTAAATGAATCTTTACTGCTGCTGCCACTTCAACCATGCTGCTTTCCTTCTATGTGTAGCACTGTACATGTTTGTGACTTTGCAACCTAGCAACCAAATCTTAGAGCAAGACGAAACTGAACAAAATAGCCCCTTAACAGCCCCTTATTTAGTTTTCCTCTGCATGTGTAGTGTGACGTGGAGCAGTCAGTGTAAATACTACAGAATCATGTATCCCATTATTAACATTTCAAACTTTGAGGGGTGAATCCACAGGAGGATTGCAAGGCTTTTGAGGTCACAAAACCGGCATAAATAAGAGAAAAAGAAACCATGTAATTCTCAAAACACACGCAAAGGCTGAAATTCACCCCTGACTGCCCTGGCAAGAAAATAGCGTCTCGGTGCTCCGGTGCTGTTTGCACAAATTTAAATGAGGTAATATGCATACATTTGGTGCTAGATTGATGCCCCTCTATAGAAATGAAAAAAAAAGTCCAATTCACAAACACCAGTGTGAAAAGGCACACAGACTTAGAGTGAAAATGATTGCGTCTTCAGGGAGTGGTGTTGGTGGGCCTCGTGCCCAGACTCGTCAGTAGTCATGGCAGGTGTGATTGTAGCCAGGTGAAGCAATAACTTTAGCTAAAGCAACAGAAACAAATGAGCACACAGTTATTGCACCCTAAGTAACAATCAGTTGACAAAACACTTATACAGAGTGAATCATATAAAAACAAAAGACAGATGAGCCTGGTGAGATATTGCTATAATTTGATATTATAATAATGTTCACTTTCCAATCAAACATTTCAAGATATGAGTGGACAATTATGGTTGCAACTGCATTTCTTTTTTGTTTAAATGTAGCTTTTGTTCTTTTTTCTCTTCTCTTTTTTTCTATCGAATACAGAAACCACTGCTGGGCTCTGATTTCCATAGAGCAAAGGAGAGACGGCTCACCCACTCAGTCTACTAGCTACTAATAAGAGCTGAGCACCACCATCCATCCATCTGTGACCCTGATTTCTCCCCTTATCCCTTGCCTCCACCTACCCTTCATCCCTCAACCCTCATCCCTTCTACATTACATCATCTTGGTTAATCTTCATCCATGTATGCAATAAACCATTCTAACTCTATATCTATATCGATGTGGTCTATGTTCATGAAAATATCATGAATCAGACATTGAAACTGCAGATAAAGGCTGCAAGTAATGCGCAGTTTATGGTGTTATCAGCAGCTGCAAACCATTCTATGTGTATATTCTCATTTCTCAATACACGGGTCATGGTTTTATTATTTTTTTTTTTTCAAACACAGCAAAATAAACAGATGGCTGTTTAGCTGACCTTCATACAAGCAACAAAAGCAGATATTTTGTTCAACTGTGTTTGCTTTATAGCTAAACTACACTTAAAGAGTTTGCCACAGGAGAGCCATACAAATGAACATTGATGACTGTCTGCTAGATTGATGAGAAGTAGCTTCTTTTCTCTTTGTCTTACCTTGTGTTTCTCTCTGTCCCAGCTCTCTCAAACACACACAGACCATACACACCGACACACACGCACACAGAGAAGATTCTATTAAGATTAACCTGTATGAAATGCTACAAATTGAAAAACTGAAACTTCATCTTCAGCTCCAAATAAAGTACACTAAGCGAGAGGTTCTCCTTTTATCAGTTTGCTGAAAAGGAAGTCCTTGATTCTTTATCCTCAACAGATTAAAAACAACAGAAAAATCACCTCAGCAATCTCTGAATACTTGCCAGCCAGCTATGAATGTAGATGTCACTGGTGAATCTATTCTAAAGAAATGAAAAGCAATTTAAAATGCTTAGAATTAACATTTCTAATTTAGCATGCATGTTATATTTTTGAAATTGACCTGGTTAATCTGTGATCTAAAGGGGTTAATGAAGAGCATTCTGTAAGCTTTAGACTTACCATTACAATTGTCGCTATGCCAGGCCTCCCACTTGCTGAGTTTTTTGTCAGGTAGTGTCCCAATCAGGACAGCTGTTAGTTTCCTGAGAAGTGCTCTTCCTTGGATTGAGACCAGGCCAAAAAACCCAAGGTGTCAAAAGTACTGGAGAGGACTTAGACACTGTGAGTAAAAAGCTTGGTGTCAGTTGACACAGAGTAGGTGATGGTGTTACTTGCTATTTAACAAAGGAGACCAAGGCTGAATTGAGTAGGTGCAGCTTCTCCACAAAGATTCACATCTTTCACGGCTGCCACCCAGTCTTGGGAAAGTTCCAAAGACTTCTTGAATTTTTGAGGTAATCTTGTAAAACCAGAGGTTTGACTGAGCAAGTCTGTGTTTTGCATAGCAAGTCAGCATTGTTCAGCACAGAATGAAGACCATCATCAGTGCAGAAAGTGAAAGTTGACTATATTGTTATCATTTTCATGTTCTTGTACAATCTTTCTGGCAGCTGTTCTAAGATAGTAAATAGCTATGGAAGAATATAGCTGTTGTCCACAACATGAACCTTTCTCATTACATCATTGTCCTTGGACCACAGGAATCACACATAGTTTCTGTGGTCTTCCTGCACCAGAACGCAATGAAACATCTGCTGTATATCTTCTAGGACAACAACCTTTTCGTTCTGGAACTACATCAGAACACCAAAAAGTGAGTTGTTGAGGTTTGTGGTCTATAAGAAGCGCTGAGAGCAACACCTGAGTGTTGGGTACCTGAGTTGAACACTAGCCAGATTTGACCTGTTTTTTATGGATGCTACACCCAAAAGCTGGCAAATACAAGCATTCTTCATTTTCCACCAGTGGGCCACATATTTCTGTTGCGTCTCAGGCCTCCTATTTAGGTGTTTTGCAGTGAGGCAAAGCATTTGACTGGTTTTCTGAATGGGAGTGGGGGTACCCAACTATGTGACTCATTACTTGTATCATGGTACTGTATAACCCCAAAACCTGCAAATTAAAGGCATTAAGGCAAAAGCAAATATCGTTCCTCCAAACCAGAAGAATCCCATTAGCAAGACAGTCTTAAAACATATTGGGAAGCCATCCGTAATACCAGAGCAGCCTATCATCTAAATTTATAACACAGTCCTATAAAGTAGACGAAATTAAACATCTTCTTAAAAAAAAACACTCTTGATCCGGAGGCTTTAACCAACTATAGACTTATATCTAACCTTCCCTTTCTCTCTAAGATCAGTGAGAAAGCACTCAGCAACCAGTGTTGTGACTCTCTCCCTAACAACAGGGCTTTAAGTCAGGATTTAGAGTGCATCATAGCACAAAGAGAGCACTGGAGAAAGTTTTAAATGACCTTCTAATTGCATCAGACGAAGGACTTGTCTCTGTACTTGTCTTGTTAGATCTTAGGACTGCATTCGACACCACTGACTATCACACCCTATTACAGAGACGAACATCTAATTGGCATTAAAGGAACAGCACTAAGCTGGTTTAAGCCCCATTTATTACATCTATCTCAGTTTGTACATGTTAATGATGAATCCTCCATACACACCAAAGTTAGTCAATTTTTTTCACCTTATACTGTATATGCCTATATACTGTATGCTTGAGGCAATATTATTAGGAATCACTCCAACAATTTTCATTGTTATGCTGATAATACCAAATTATATTTATTGATCATGCCAAAAGAAACTAATCAGTCAGAAAACAAAAAGTATGCTTTAAGGATATAAAAATTGGATATAAAAATGGATGACCTGCAATTCATGCAATGTTATACTCAGATAAAATTATGATTTTTGTAATAGGCCCAACACATAGTCTAAAACTGATGATATAGTTACTTTAGATGGCATCCCCCTGGCCTCAGGCACTACCATAAGAATGAAAACTGCCCAGCAATATATTTTTCATGCTTATCATCAAAATGACATAAGCTTGAACTCAACAGGTTACTAAGTACTGTGCCAGGTGTTAGGTTGTTGGTGTGCTGTGGTTAGCTGTCAGCATACACCTGAAACGGAAGGGATGTGCAGAATTGTTAAAGTCAGTGTGACACAGTTGTGATTATTCTCTGATTGTCAATTCATCCATGTGTAACCTGATTTTCCACTTTGATTGCTGGTGGTACATACACACAGTCAAAGATGTCATTGGCTAATGCAGGGTAGCTAATGTTATTTGCATGTGATACCCTTATTTGGAAAAATAGAGGGCCACCATTTTGAATTGAAAGGGTTGTTAGGTCTTAATTGAAAGGTGTCATTCACATAGTCTAGCATTAATGGCCACTTGCACTGGAGTTGATAGGTGGGTGGCTAATATGTGAGTGTAGGTCAAAATGAGACTGGACATATTCACTTGTCCAGTCCAGTTTGCCTTCTCTCTGATCGACCTGCTTGATCCAATAAAAGCCAATTTTCCTTTGCATCTACTACTTTCCACACAGCCACTTCGGCAGCTGCTGCCTCCAGGGTATATCAGGAACTTCTTGCTCAGGATCCATTCTTTTCCTTTCCAGCTGCAATGTGAAATCTTGAGTTGCTTTCTTTTTGTATTCGTCTTCTCTGTTGTTTTTTTCTTTCCATAGCTTAGCCTCCTTAGCAGCCATCCCTATTTTTGATCTGCAAATGCAGCGCATTCTTGCCCTGCCTCCACTTTAGCATGATCACTGACGACGCAGATGACTGTGTGCTTTTGTTACTCACCGCTGAATTCTTTTCGCTTTATTTTGCTTCCATCTAACCATGATTTACATCACTAGCTTTTCTTTGTCTTTTCACTATATTATCTTCGCTACAGCGTAGGAGTTGCAGCTATCCAACTAGCTAAACTCTTACTTGTCAATATGTCACCAAGGTCTATATGCACCTAAATAAAACATTTACTTACAACATAAGTAATAGTGTGGCAAGTGCAACTTAGCAATCCTTGAACTCTTTATGCATGGCAAACGGTAAAAGTCTATCCAAATAAAAGTCCATCCAACAACATACCTAAAAGGCAACACAATATGTCCACAAGATTATAAAAGATAATAATTTAGTATCACAGAAGTGTATTTATTACCAAGCATATCAGTGTAATTAAAGTGAGTCTTACATCAATTTATATGGAATTTCAAGTCTATTCTTAGTGGACACAATTTCTTAAACAGTAAGAATTACACTTAAAAGCATTACTATGGCTACTCCAATCACTTTTCTTAATGTAGATTAATGACAACCTTTTATTTAAGGCAAGCTGCTTTCATAAATCTCTTTGTCTATGTTCTCAAAGGCAGAATACTTAAGGTCTGTGGCAGGGCAAGTGGTGTGTATCGCCTTACACTTTGAGCTGCATCAATGTGTCACTTAAATATGTCAAATAGAAAGACAGAATAGTGTTAACATTTAAAAACCCTTAAATGTGCTCAAGGGAAAGAGCAAGGTGAACCGTCCAGAAGTGTGTGCTTTAATGTATGCAAAGGTGGACACAACTCTTTGCCTCATTGAAACTCACAAGAGCAGAAAAGTCACATTAAACACTGCCAAGAGTCTTTGATCTGATAAGGTTTTCCATCTCTCAGTCCAGGAACTTAATTATTAATTTTCTCAACAGTCCCATCCAGTTTCTTGTCTTTCTTGTTTCTTTCCACTTTCTCTCAGTCTATGATATATGATTTACATTTTCAACAGTCAGTTCTTTTCCATACTTTCTGACTGCCAGAGGTGGTCCTTTACACAAGATGCAGTTCCCGGAATTCAACAATCAACGTCAGCAAGCTAAAGATATTTTCCACAGTGGTACACATGACGCTCCCTCCTGCAGTGGGACAAAACTTTACCACTGATTGTAAATTGGCACACACTACTGAGTAATCACTAAAATGTGTTTGTTCCATACCCTTTTGACTGCCAGAGGCGGTGCTTAGGACAAGAGCTGTTGCCAGGCCAAATTTGTAACCAGTGGCCAATGGCGGTCCTGAGCAATAGCTTCCATCCATGCTAAAATGCACATTTAATCTGTCGGATCCTCTGAACCTCATCTTCCTTCTTTTACTCTAAGCTGACAGCTCAGAATTTTATTCCTAAACCACTTCAGACTTATGACTAGTTTCTTGTTTTATTATTTTTGGAATAACTAACAAGCAACTAACTAACCAAATGCTAATTTGAAGTGACTGACTGACTGACAAGGCAGTGCTCAGCCAGAGGCAGCCTTCAAAAAACTTGAACCAACAGAGAAATGCTAGTGTGATCTATCTGGCCTCATTCAGACTCATTGCTCAAACGCAGTCTGATCGCTGGAAAATATTCTCAAACCGTGGCACTCCCACTCCAGAGAATCTGTTTACATGGGCTATCAGGTCAAAACTGACAAGATGGTTGCTATGGAAACTAAGTGCTTATTGAGTCACTTCATATCTAATCTAAAAACAGTGGACATAGTTTGTATCTGTCAAACAACATTAGCTAACTGTCTACACTGCACCAGACACTGGTTATGTTTTCCATGAATACAAATGAATGCGAGTCAAAACAACCCCTGGGGCAGTGATGTTGCTAGGTACGCGTCCTGCATCACTGACACAATACAATTTGAAAGGACGCATTACAGTCCATTGGACTTTTCTGCGATAATGTTACATTGTGAATGTTTCACGCAGGACAGAGAGACATTGAGCGGCGCAAAGGGGACAGGCTTGGTTGTAAAGGACATGCTAATGTTATTTTGCTTTTTTCAGGTGAGCTAGACGAGAGAATGTTTGGTTAATGCTGCATTCACATCAGGCAGACAGTAGACAGCAAACCGGACATCAGGTAAGTGGATGAGAGCAGAGGTAAAATTCGGTGATGTCGGCAGAGAATATTGTCAGCAGTATACTGCATTGCCACCCAACATTAAAATATTTTAACTTTCTGCTGTCTGCTTGTTATTTTATGTAGCTCCCCACACACAAGGAGAAAACTTGGGAGATCTGGACAAAGATAAACTAATAATTTCTGCTGAAGACCTGGAATTTTATTTTCTGAGCTTCAAATCTTCCCAAGATATTACAAGAAAAGTGGACATATGGCAAGCAATCAGCAAAGAGGTGAGTGGAATACCAGGTAGGTAATGTTAATATTTAAAGTGTGTTGTGCTGTACCATATGTTAGTGAGCTTGCTTAACATGCAAAACAAGATGGACCAATTTGAGGGACTGCTACAAGAAGGAAATCAAAGTTAATGAGAAACCAAGTGGGTCAGGTGCTGGCACTATGAAGAAGTGGAGGCTTGTCCCCTTGCCTTAAAGCCCTGCCCTTGAGGATACTGCACAAAGTCAGAAGTCTGAAGAGTTTGGTGTCCTGGACTTGGTCCCTGTGGAAGATGTCACAATGGATAAAGACCAGGAACCGCCAGCATCATCTCCAAGTATCTCCTACTCATCTCAACTGCTATTTTGACTGTCAAAAAGAAAAAAAAAATGTGGCCCAGCCAGTGAACAGTGACCAGACAAGTGAATTTGAACACAAGCTCCTGGATAAGAAAAATGACGAGGATGAACTTTGGTGTCTCAGCCTGGGTCATAAACTCGACGAACAGACAAAAAGCCTTTTTCAGATTTGTGTTGCGGTTACTTCATGAGATTCATTTGTCAGAGTTTCATGCAGTTCATACATTTGGCATGAGTTGTTTTCAGGTTCCAGGTGGTATGTCATTTGTGACAAGGAATATTTTTGTATTCTTGCTTGGTTGTGTGTATGTGTGTGTGTGTGTGCGTGCATGTATGCGTCCATGAGATATTGTTACCAGAGAAAGCAGTGCTGTTCCACTGTGACATGTTTTGACATTTTCTAATGCACTTTTATATAAGGAACTAAGTACTGTAGTTATAGTAGTTTTCAATAAAAAAAGACTGAGAGCTGTGTCAAAAATGCAATGCACTTTTATATGAGTCATTTTTTGTTGGACTGTGAGCTGTGTTTAAAATGGTGATGCATTTATGCACTGTATGCTACCTCAATATCTCTGTATTTTTTCTAAGTATTTGGAAACATAAAGAAACAGTTCATAAATATTCCAAGTTAATATGACAAGGTACTGACAATAGTTTAGTGTTTTAAATATCAGTTTCAAAAACACATTAACTTACTTTTGAAGTGAAACCCTCTTGAACAGTGTCAAGTCAAAGTGACAGTATCAAGTCAAAGTGACCTACTCTAGGTCTTGGCAAACCCCCCAAAAAGGCCAAGCGATGTTGAAAGCGAGTGTGGCATGATGGAGGCAAACTAAAGACTGATTAAATATCCACTTGACCCAAAGTAACTTGGATGACTCGTTGACATGCATTGGGTTGGTGTAAGTTATCTAACCCTGATTTCTGTTCTTTGTAAATGTTTTCACATATCTTTTTCTTGGTGTTCTTGGTGTGATGTTGTGCAAGAATAAATGCTGCAGGGCTGCCTTCTCTTCAAAGCATCTCTTGTCTCCTCATTTTCACCATAACACAGGTTATTATCCCATGATGAATCTGTACATCCTCCATGGCACTACTTGGCATACCAAGTGGCCAAACACTTTCTCAACTACCATCCTTGCATGGGACAGCCTGTAGCTGAAGACCCTTCTTTCTCCTGGGAGGAGTTTGCAGTGGAACTGTTGCGTCTTCTATAAACCACGGCCCTCTGTCCCTGTGAGAGTGGCATCTTCAGGCAGAGCATTTCCAAATATTGAATTGGCCATGACTCCATCCTGCCAAATGCACCTACGCCCGCAATCCAAAATAGGTATCTGGAATCAACTACAGCTAAAAGGAAAATGGTGGAAGCCTTTACAATTGTAGCAGGTTAATCTGGAGGAGTAAAGAGCCTGAATCATTTCCATCAATCGCTCCCAAAAAATTGGGGAAGTTCCATTTCTGGCAGAATTCCTCAATCTTCTGCTAGGCTTCCTAGTCTTTCACATGTCCTTGGTCACATCACAAGTTTACCCAATATGGAGCCTCCAACTTCCTCCAACTCTCTCTCTCTCTCTCTCCTTGGTAGGTGTTTAGCCTACACAATACTAGTCAGAGGTCAGTACAGTTATTTTCTTACATAAATAGGTTACCTGAGAAAGATGGTCAGCTTCTCTTCTGAGCTGATGAGTGTCCTGAAGTTGATGCAGCTGAACTGAGAAAGGTTCATCGTAAAGTACACCTGGATGGCCTGATTTGTACACTATGTATTCTAGAATAGGATGCACATGTTTTGGTTTGTTTTTATTGTTGTTAATATTCTTGTCTGTTTTTCAGACAAACATAACCAAGTGCAGTTTAAGATATTTTAAGATAAAGCTGCATTGTATAGCTACAAGCATTAAGAATAATTATATAAAACATACACATAATAATTGTATTTAAAATTGCATTCTATTCTTTGTAAACAATACAATATCACCATTGCAACATTATTGTGTGCGTTTAGTTTTGCTGTCCTGCCGTTTTGTCAGGCTATTTGATTTTCCTATGCTGTTCAGTAGGTGTTTGGTGTCTGTCTGCCATTTACCATCTGCCTGAATCCAAATGAATGCAGCGTAAACAGGACTGGTGATGCCGTTTTGCCCTCATTATTTTTAAAGTTTGCTTGATAGTTGACTTGGTGTGTTATGGAGTAAGCACAGCAGACTCCCCCCTTTTTTTTTTTTTTTCTTAAATACCCTTTTAATGCTACATTGTTTGCCAGAAACCAGTTGTGTGGTAACTTGGGAGCATCACAGCTGGGGAAAATGCAGTTATCCTACAAACACTGTATTCATCATTTTTAAGAAATGACATTAGTGAAGACTTGATATCTACAGGGGCAATTAAAACCATTCACAAAAATCAAGTAATTCACAAAAAACGAGGTTTATATATCAAGAACCATGAGCAGCTAATGGCACTCTTACCAGATGCTAGCTAATGTAGTTGAAGTATCTATTATAACAAAGTCACAATTTGAGGACCTTTGAGAAAAGTATGCCCCCTCTTTATAAAGCCCCTATAGCCAGTAATGTTAACTTTCCATTTTTTTTCAATCACTTCAGCAGGTAGTATCTCCAGTTAAATCTATTTTGCAGTTGGTTCTGCATGTTTTAATCCCACCAGAGACTGCACAATTGTATTCTATTAAAACTGAATTAACATGGTATTGTAATAGAGGAGAGAGTAATACTACTCACAGAACTTTAATTATTGGCTCGTGAATTTTTGTAATGAAAAGCTAAAGCAGTGTGTGTTTTCAGTGAATGTTTTTTATTTATTTGTGTCACTACACCAGTCACCACTACACCAGTATTTTGGGTGTTTCACTGTCTTTTTCACTTTGTGTTTCCTGTCCACAGTGTAGGATGTTTTGAAGCTTACGCATTTGATTACCTCTGGGAGAAATACAATACAGCTGTTGCTATCAGAGTTTCAAGACTGATTTCAGGTCGGTCTGGCTGGTTTACTTTTCATTTTCTCCCAGAATGATGCTTGTGGTGTGCTTCCTTGCCCCTCTTCAACCATGGCTTTGATAGATGCCGCTCTTGTCTTGATATTGATTACTTCAGACAGGGGGTGAGGATGCATACGTGAATTACAATTACATTCTGCCTGGTTGGTAGATCTTGAAGGGAGCATGTCTGTGTGCCAACATGCTCCATGCTGCTTCTTTCTAGAGTTGCCAGAGGCAAACAAGTCAGGACCCACTAAACACAATTGAGTGGTCACTTTTTAACATGCAACACCTCCTGCACAGTTGCTTTGGTTGCCCCAACTTTAGCTTCATTGTGAGGTAGAGACATGCAGGCTTGCATTCAGCTCAGGTATCAGACCACAGATTGAAAGCTGTGGAGGAAGATGACAATGTTATAGAGAACATTTCTCAAACATCTTCTGTTAACTCTCAGGGAACCGGTTATAATTCTTTAGATGGTTCTCAGGCCGGTATAATGTCAATTAAATCAATCAGCCCTGCCATTTTTAGACCTGGGCTTGGCACCTTAAATAGCTGTCCTAGATCAGTGAAGGTTTAGCTATTTAGTTTTAATGTTCGTCATGTCCTTCTGTTGATGCCAGCCTCCAGGTTGGTCAGCCACAGGGACTCTGCCTCAATTTCCACGTGACTCCAAAGTTCCTGCAGTGCACTGGGTCCTGGTTCATGAGGTTTCTGGCTTAATTGCTGGTCGGAAGCTCTGGCCTGGCCCACATGCAACAGCAATACATTCCTATGTAATGAGATTTCTGTACTGACATTTTCTGCGTATAATGTTGATGAACTATCAGCCTATATATCTGAATGTCATTGATGATCTGATTTATCGCTGTAGCTCTAAAGCATCACTGTTTTTATGTACTATAGCCCCCCCCCCTGCACAGGCAGATCAGTTTGTCATCCAGCAAAGGGCATTCCAGTTTAGAATGCGCTCACCTGGGATTTTGCTTGCCACCTTTGTATACCCACAAGATGCATGGCAGCCGCACTGGCCCTGCTGCAGGCAAGAGGAATGCGAGTTATTCTATATGTAGATGACTGATTGTTATGTTCACGGTCAAAGGCAATCAGGGACACAAAGCTTCGGTGTCCCATGGTGCCCAGCTTGGTGTCAGTGGTCAACTGCATTTCTTTTGATTCTTAGCTGATGACAGCAACCTCCTGCCCACATTGACAAAACTTTTTTTTAATTTTTTTTTTTTAACTCTTATTAAATTATAAAAGGCTTCTGCCTTACAGGACCTTGCTGAATCCACTGGGCATCGTTTAAGGCTGCTCAACCTCCAGTTACCTTTGCCACCTTGAGATCTGGTTTACTGGTCTGCTCTAAAGGGCTAGAGGCTAGAACAAGTTACAGTTTAGTGTCTTTTTTTCCTGCAGCCATGGCAACATCGCAAAATACTGTGAATCTGTTAGAGCTGTGTGCTGTGCTGCCTCCTTTCTGATTCCACCACTCTAAAAGAAATGATACCTAGGTGTTCAGGTCATTTATATAAGAGCTTGTGGCAAAGTTGCCTGTGATCACCGTCATCACACTTTGACTTTTCGATACTTAACTTGCAGGTGCATTTGATGGGATACCATGCTGTGGAGCACATCCCCATGTAGTGATCCAGAATCCACAGAACCACTGTAACATTTGTATGTTCGCTTTGAGAAATTACATTACATGCTAATTTGAGAACCATGCACTGGAATTATTTTTGGCTCTCAGTGTTGTGTATTGATAAAACTTCACTGGACAGGATGAGTGGGGGCTTATTATGATAATGTGACCTTATCTGCTTGACTGACCTCTATTTACAATATTGAATAAGCGATATGCATGTTCACAATTCATGTCAAATTTAACATGCACCATTTAGTCTGGTTAAGAAAAAGATCAGGCCTGAAGCCTCAGCCTGTATTTATAAACTGATTTACAGAAAATGACATCGCCCGTACTTAGCTTTGCATCAGCTTAGGCATTACATGTTTCCAAGATTATGTAGCCATAATTTCTCTTTTTTGTCTTATTTTCTTTTTTAACATTTTATGTCAAACTCGTTTTATGTAATATTTTACACTCACTCAACCACTTAATAAGTAAATATTCTACTATATGTTTTCCATCCACCCACTTTCAACACAATCAACTTCCCTCTATATTATTAACCTCCCACTGTATCTTCTAACCATCATCTGTGTAGAGCTTTATTTTCTTTATCATATTTAGCACACGCAGCTCCAATCAGGAATAACAATTATTGCAAATGAGTGAATGGCAGAAAAAATTACATTTATAATTACATTTCTTCCCATACATATGCATTTCTTCCCATATATATGGGAAGAAATGCATCCTATATTTGTAAAATTGTATAAAATAGCGACTCAAAACAGGCCACTGTGTGGAAAACCTTTTTCCTTTTGGAACAATATGAGTTAATGGAAGTGTCCCTAAATCCTGTCAGTAAATCCATAAAACAGTGAGACAACACCCAGCTATCACTTATACGCTGTGTATGCTCTCTTTGCAGGACTCCAATAAGCTTTGGTATGAGCTATTATCGATTTTTGCTGCAGTTTGACTCATCTTAGCATTTGATATCATGATTCATGACATTTTCAGCAGTCAGACGTGCTTTCAAAAAAAATTGCGTCCTTCTATAAACAGGATACGTTCATGTGCAGAAATTTGTTGAAATATCAGGACTAATTTATATTAAGCATTTTCTTACACACAGTAGTTTTTGAGGTTATACGTCATTTGATTTGTGCTGGTGGAGAAAGTCAGGAAATCAGTGACCTTGGCCACCCTGCACCCTGGGAACTGAGATTAATGTGATAAAATAATGACACAGACACTTGTAGACAGTGGTGTTCTTACTTTTATAGCTCAGGATCTCAACTGCTGCCTTTAATTTCAATTCAATGATTTTCAGACTCCAGACAAACTTAATTATCGACTTAGTAGGATGGGAAAACCAGCAGGATTCTGTGTCTCAAAGGAGGAATTCAGTTCCACATATTTCATGTAGCAATATGCCACTCAGAACTACAGGCAGAAATGTGCCAAACCCTCGAGGTACTTCAAGTATCTTGAAAGAGCTGGTATTTACACACATGAATTTAGCATAAATAACTATGACAACCAAAAAAAACATTGAGCTTTCATTCAAGCCCTTGGATATTTTAAACATTTTGAACAAATTAACTATGAGACTCAATACATTTTCTAGCTTTTCCTGAGTGTCCAACAAATAGTTTCTCCAAAATAAACTGTTTGACAATTTGGAAAACATGCTAATTTTTTTTTCTTGCCTTGAGTCAATTAACCTGGCTAAAGAAAACAAAAAGCAAAAAACTCCACGGGTTAAACAAGACTCTGAAGCCTGTTTGACATAGTGGCCAAACTGTGCAATGACAGCAGTGGCATCCGTCACGTGCACACTGACCCAAAGACTTTTTACCGTAAAAGAACAGAAAGAAGCAGCTGTAAACTCGTTTAGCATCACAACCCATGAAATGACTCATGTCGTTTGATTTAAATTTGATCCGTTTGGTCCCATAACATTTGGAATGTCTAAAAGAACCACATTCAAGTTAGTGGAGGGTTAAACTGGAAGATAGCTACTTGGCCAGCGATGTCTCTAGTGCACTTGCTTTATGGGCCACACAATGCAGAAGCATATGGAGAATATCAGGGCAATGTCATGCCCAATCAAACTTTTTTGGCTTCATGTGCCAGTGAGCACATGCACCAATAAGCATGAAAAGGAGCCCCGCTTCCAACGTTATGTCCAGTTCTTTTTGTACAGCATAAACAACAGCATATATATGGATAATCCACAGACCTTTCTCTCTCAACTATAACTGGGACATCGTTTCAGTGAAGACATGTTGTTCAATTTCAAATGTCACTAAAACGCTGAAAAGTCAACTGACAGAAAGTTAATTGATAACAATTAGTCAATCAGTTATTTAATCAAGTTAATATTTGTAGGTTCCAACTTACTGAATATAAAGATTAGTTGCTTTAGTCAGTTCCATATCAATATATGTTGTTGCACTGTTGATAGGTAAAAAAAATAAGGAATTTGAAGACATTTTATAGACTAAGGTAGGTACAACACATGCAAAGTAACAGCGGTGCCAGTTTGATTTTAACTGAAGACCTCCGAGGAAAAAATAGTCTTTTGCAGATTTGGTTAGATGACCCTTTTACCCTGAACAATGGATACAGTTAAATTGCAATGCCTTAGAGCATATAAGCTGCTCTGAAGTGTACTTAAAGAGTTGAACTGTGTCATGTTCATTTCAATCCAGTCAAGAAGTCTTTTTATTGAGTCTTTTATTGCAGCTTCTTCTCCTCTGTCCTCCCCTTTCCATTTCTTCAGTTATTGACTTCCCACGTTTCTGCTGGAAACTGATATGAACTAGCTGTGTTCAATCAAAAGAAGGGAGAGTGGGAATTTAGAACACGCAATGAGTGAACGAGTCAACAAGTTGATGAACACAGGGGCATGTCAGTGATCACAAATGTCTGATGACTTCTGGCATTGCAACCTCCTGGTAGAGACTCTGTTTTTGCTTGCTCTTGGACAAAGACTTTTCCCCTGTTGAATGTTCATGGAAAATATGAGTCTAGAAACAAGTCTTTGCTCTTTGTGAAGGGCTGACACCAAAAAGTGAACTTTGATGTTTCAGAGAGATGAAATACATTATTCTATCAAACTGTTGTAGGTCAGATAAAAAATATACTGTTGTTATCTCTCCTGATCTATATGTTTAGTAACTTAGTAATCTGTCTTCTTCCAACTACAGCCTTGAGGTGCACACCAATCACCAATCAAATTTAACACAATTTAACAATGGACAATATGTTTAATTAATTAATGATCTTTATGATCTAGATGCATTAAAAATTAAACTGTCCTTCATTCTTATTTTCTACAACAGCAGGATTGATGTGATGAAGAAAGATGGCTGCCTAGTTGAGACATTTAGCTTTTATTATTCACACTGCAAGATTTTGTTGTCCTAGATATGACAAAAAGTTTTCACCGCTGACTTCAGTTTGCAACTGATTCAACCACAGAAAGAATCATGTAGAGATCTTTATCCAAATCCCATCCAAAAACTACAGAGCATTGAAACATTTGGAGGAATTTGGTGCCAACTTTAATCCTAAAAGGAGCAAATACAGAAATGTCATGAGAGAGAGAAAGAGAGAGAGACTTCTGTTGCACTTCTTCTTACACTACCTCAGAGAAAATGTACAAGTGCAGCCAATATCATGCGGAGCACAGAGTCCAACCTGTAGCCATATGCAGTAAGAGGATTTCATCACACACACCTACAGGTGGTGGACTTTGAAGGTATTTTTGAGCTTTAACGCTCAATACTCAATATGTGTAATGTCACAGTGAAAATGTTCCTCTTTGCTCCCAATGGACAAGAGTACTGCAAGGCCACCAGAGGGTCTTGTCATTTCAATCCAAACATACTAGTCTATGTTGTTTTTGGGAACGTGCTGAAAGGATTGACACATAGCTACATACCACCAAGGATAAGAGAGAAAATATATTTTTTTCTTCCAGACTCCACATGTCACATTAAAGAAGCTTTTAGCACAAGTTCACATGAAGACTCTCCCCTCACCTGTCTCTGCCACAGCACACCTGAGTGCTATCCTTTCTGTTCATGCTGGCCTTCCTCCTCTTTCTCCTGCATTTACTTCACATCTCTTTGCTGATACTGCACTTAGTTGCAGTTTTACCATCCTCCACCTACTCACCACCAGCATCAAGGCCCCTTCTGTGGTCAAGGCAGAGGAGGGGGAAAGGGGGAGCAGAGGGATCTCCATTGCCCTGCTGATTTACGGCACCACATCATTGTGACTCCAGGCGGCAGAGCCAATGTCAAACCTCCAACGTGCAGCTCCTTGTGCTTGTTAAATTCATTTTATGGCGCTTGTCACAGCTTGTCTCAAGTGTCTTTCCTGACTGAGCATCATTTCACAAAAATCAACCAGATTCAGCACTGTATGTTATGTAAAGAGCTAAAGGGCTGAATCCGGCACACACCTTGCAGAGTTACCTAGGAAAACTGGTTGACTTGTTAAGGGAAATCCATCCAAAAATAAAGAGGTATTGTTGGTACAATGTGACTGGCTCAAAGAAAGATGACTAAACCTGACATTCAAAGGAGCACTGACCCATAAAAGATGACTGTGGTACTGTCAGTTTGACCACACAAAGCAGGATACTGCGGCTGTTTTGACCGCTGGAGGAAGAAACAACTAGTTAGGTTGGAGAGAGGCATCACTGCTTTTCAACATACAGCCTTTTCCTCTTGTCCTCTAGAGTGACTATATGAAGTTGCTGTTGTTTGTCTTTATTGTTGCATATTGTCATTATTGTCGCATGTGATACATGCATTATCTGCCTTTATTCAATAAATAAATTAATCATAATTTGAAAAAGTTAGGTTGGAAAGCATATAGTTTTGTATCTATTACTCAGTTTGCTGTGAGACCTTTCCAGTTCTTGTTGTTATGTATGCACACTAATTTTGAAAATTGACCAAAGAGATAAAGGAAAGAGAAACTTGTTTTTTTTTGTTTTTTTTTTTTTTTTTGTTTTTTTTTTGACGGATTTGATGGCATAGTGGTGCAGTTACTAATTGCAAGCCACTCACCTCACCCCTGGTTTCTAGTGTGAAGATGAAACTGAAACCAACAACTAGTCCGGATGCTGTGTAAAATATAAATTTAGCCCTGAGGAGACATGACTTCCAAGGTTAGGGTGTTTCTACATATGATACGAATCTTGAATCTTAAACAGTCTCCCCGTAAGCTGTCTGGCACTGTAATGAAATGTCTGCTAATGAAAGATACGCTATGCACAACTGAACATTGCACCAACATTTGATAGTTGAACATGTCATTCCACTATTATTAATCTAGTGTCTCAGCCTCCACGGTTTAAATTTTATTCTCAATGCAAAACCCAAAACTGGTCTGTAGGCAGGACTTTATCGTCTGTACTTGCTCATTTTGAAGCTCATACTTTCAATGTTACACAGCCATAAAACTTTAAGTGAGTCACTACATAGTGTGACAGGGCTAAACTACAAGTCAAATCAGGCTGCAGCTATTTCTTATAATGGGCATAATTTATCGACTTTTTTCATCTCTCGCGTCTGAATCATCTGAAATAAGTACCAAGAGGAAGACTAAACAGCACCCCAGGAATTAATCACAATATGAAGTGATTAAAGAAGCAGGGACTAAATCAAATATTTGAAAGTGTTATGGACTGTGGACATAACTTCAACTGAGTACTTCAAATTAGAGAGAAATGTGACTGCGCTAGGATTGCCAAAAAGGCTCAGTTACTGCTATTTTTAATCATTCAAAAATCAAAAACACATTAGAGCTTCAAAAAAGACAAAAACACATTTTCCCTCCGATTTTCAAAACGGCATGCTCCTTAATGACAGAGAGTTTGAAATGCTTCAGCATAGCATAAATAAAACAAATTTCTTGGGAAGCCTGAGCAACAGCATCCCTGCTAGAAAAACCCATGTATGTAGCCTTCCCATCACAATAATTATGCAACAGGAGGTGGGATCAGGCATGCTACCCACTCATGCTATAATGATGACCACATATAGCCCTCAGCATATCCTCCACAACACCTGCATAATGGACGCAGAAGCGGAAAAAAACAAGCATGAAGATGCAAGACAGCTCCTGCTTTGTTTGTGTTGGTGTTGATGAAGATGGAAAAAGCAGATCAACAAAAAACAAAAAACAAAAAGCAAATCTCACATTTGACCAAAATCTGCCCGCAGCTGTTCATCACTGCATTGAATGCTCTGTCTCTCTCTCGCTCTCTCTCCCTTTTCTTTCTCCCACGTGCACACGCGCGCACACGTTCCCCACGCAGCCGGGCGCGCACACGCGAACCTGCTCGCCAATGCAACTGCGCAGGCACAGGAGCCCCTGACAGTGGCCGTGCCTGCATGTGTGATCGCTGCCTGCCGCTCTGTTGGATGTTTGCGCAGAGGACACCTGCCTCCGCCGGTGACTGCACCGATCCACGCCGGAACAATCCAAATCCTTTCCACCTTCAACTTTTTCTTTTCTTTTTTTTTTCTTACGACGTGTGTAGGATTTTTTTGTTGCATGCACCTGTTCCAAGACTATATTTCCATCGTGTGAGAAAAACCCTGTAGAGAGAGGCGTTTGAATTCCAACTTGGAGCTGATGGCACGGTTATTTCTGACAGGTTTGGAAAGTTGCGCTGCGCAAGGGAGCATGGGCGCAAACTTTAAAAGCTTTTTATAATCAAGAGACAGTTTTTAGAATGAAGGCAGGTGAGTCACCCGTCGCGTGAAAGGCGCGCACAGCTCCGAGGACTCTCCAGGTACTGGAAAAGGGAAAGGCAACGGTGGAAGTCGTGATCTGTGCGGCGGATTGCGCCACGGAGGGACGGTGGGAACGGACCGATGAGACATCATGGGTAAGTAAGTGGAGGACTGTCTGATTTTGAAACAATTGAAGAGCCCAGGGAGTCGGCAAATCATCACTATTATTAGTTGAGCGCACTTGGGGTCCTTGCAGGAACAGTGTGGCTTGATTTTCTTTAGGTTTTGTGGCGCATCTGGGAGTGTGTGGCTGTTCAGAAAAATGGTCTTTTCGCGGCTTATTCCTGCGCAGCAAGCTGACATGTCCAGTGTTTCAGAGCAGCACTTTTGCAAATATTTCCTGAGATTTAAGACCAGCATCACTACTGAGAGAGAGGTTTTCCTTCTTTATTCATGAATTTAAAAAGATTACACTGCAGAAAGAGAGAGAGACAATAATGCTGTCACCTTTATGATATAGAAATGGTCTAAGTCCAAAATCAGAATCAGTCGACGTGGACAATGAGCACAATGAATTAGAGCTCAATTAAACCCTCATTATCTGTCAGATGACGTCCTTGTTACTGAAGCTGCAATGACAAGTTTATTCACCAAATCCCAATCTGACTTTAAATCGTTGAGATTTAAAAAGATGAGTCCGTTTTCTGTTGCCTCCCCCTCACCTCCCCCACGGTCTTTCCCTTAAAAGCCCTGACATGTTTTGACTCCGTCCTATTTCTTCTACCTCCTCTTCTCCTGACAGCTCTGGGGCACCTACAATCTCATCCCACACTGCCTATCACCTCCTCCATTTTACTGACAGTGGGTGCTCCAAAGCTTAAATTCACCGCTCAGCCTCATAGACCTCACAAACCCACACTTCACTTCAGGAGCTTTTGTGTTTCCACTCGTTTTCTTTGCATGTTTTTTTCCCCCTTGAGTTGGTAAAAGGAACTGTGGGTGTTCAGTATTGTCACTGAATGTGCGATGAAATGATCTGGACTTTGATGCATCTGGAGCTGTTCACTGTCTTAGTTCGTTTTCTTTCAATGCAACTGTTCTTGAATATCTCCGTGAAGGACTGTTATTCACAGAACAGAACAGGGCACGTTTAATGGGAGCAGAGAGAGAGCTGTTTGAGTTGTTTTTACAGAGCTGCATTGTGTTTCATTATGTTCATCTTGACTTCTCATTTGTTGGATTTGTGCTGCTGTTTTGTTTCATTTTTATTTTTATATTTTTATTCTCAAATCAACCCAAAAAAAGCTGACACAGGCTGATAGAATGCATGCAACCCACACATCGGTGCAGAAAGCATTTCCTTCCATGTAATGAGCAGCTTAGTGCAACTAATGAGCACATAGGAGTGCAGTTTTAATTATGTCATCACAATTAGGCCAAAATAAGCAGTTGCATTTGTTAGGATATCGACACTTCTGACTGAAACCCTCTCAAAGTATCCATCCAGTCTTCATCCACTGGATTGTTTTGCTCATGCAAGGACAGATTCAGCGGGCTAGAAAAGTTTATAATGCCTTCGGGGGCTGAAGTTTTCTCCAACTAGCGACGAAGTTACAACTGTTGTCCAACCAATAATCAACTAAGTATTCAATTTAAAATCATTTAAAAGAGAGAAAAGCAGCAAATCCTGACAATTGAGAAGCAGGAAGAGGAGAATGTTGGGTTTTTGTGCTTGATAAATGACATCAACATCATTATATTGTATTTGTGGCGAAGGTTGTAAAATTTATCTTCAGACCTCCCACAACAACAAAACTATTCACACGGCATAAAGAAGCTACATTTTCAGCTAACATAAAGGCAGGCAGAACAGTGGAGCATAATTCAACGGTCTCCGATATGACTGAACACACTCAACTGCTATAGTAGAATTGTGTAAGCGAGAGCAATTAGGCTCAAATAACGTTCAATTTATCCAATCATCTATCAGTTTCCTAGACCAGACGAGGGCAGTAATTGGTCTGTGGAGTACATTCTTTGAAATCTAAGTTAAACTTCCTTGAAAAGAAAAAAAAGTAACCTGTAGATACAATTTTCTTATTCAACTCCTTCAAGCATATAATTGCAGAGAATTGAAAGAATCAGTGTTATTCACAGGTTGGTAATTGGCACAAACCCACTAACAGTCCCTGCTGCTTTAAGTCTATTATGCAGTCTTGGACAATAGATGAGGATCTACTCTCTCAGCTCTATAAGTTTATTATCATAGTCAAACTGCAAAGTTTTAATTAGATCAACAGCTGGAAGACAAGCCCTCTCTATCCTGAAGCAGCAACACAAAATGGTGCTGCAGACTGGTTCGTTTTCAAGAGCCACGTGCAATAAAGAAAAATCCTGCATGTATTTGAAAAAATCAAAAAGAAGAAAGATCAGCTAACCTTGAACAGACTAAATGGCTGCAGCTGTAACTCCTTTCATAGCTGAAGCCATCAATAAGGATTATTCTGTCAGTGTGGGGCATGTTTCCTCATCCTCAGTCTGACTTAAAGTCGCCATTAGGCGATAACTCAGCACGTCACCTAGAACTCTTTCACTGTACCTCGAGGTCATTCACTTTAGTTTGAGAATGCTGGTCTTCTTTGAATGGAAACATTTCTTCCAAGATTGTACTCTTCTTCTTCTACTTGGCCAATTTTGTATTTTTCCATGAAATTCTGAAATAACTGTGAAAGACGTCCCCAAACAATGTGTCCAGCACACTGAACTTATGCAGTGAAATATGGGCAGAGGTGCCAAACTTAGAACAAAATCTGGCAGTAAGCACTGGGAGCTGAGCTTGCACAAAAGAAAAAGACTGACAACAGGAGGCACATGATAATGTATTATGTATTTTGTATGTGACTGAAGCTACAACCTTATTTTGTTGACTTTTTCATATGATGTATTTATATACTCCAGCCTACAGTATGGCAGAAATGGAATATAATCTTCATAATTACTACTTGGTAAAGGTTTAGAAAAGAAAGCAGCACTGAGTGTTGCAGGAGATGAGCTGTTAACTGTGGATTCTGGTGTCACAGTCACATTATAACAAGGCGACACACTTGTACAACTCTATAGACTGTTATTAATTATTCACACATCCACAAGAGGACACAAAAAACAGCAAATGTGAGTCATTCAAGTGTTTAAATTGACATAAAATGTATTTTATGTCAACGCAAGTGCGTCTCTTATGTGAAATAACATACACTGTTCTAACTTTGGCAGAACAAATGTGAGTTACTGTAGCAGCTCATAGCTCATAATAAAAAGCTGATTTAGAAATTAGGTCTGCAGGGCCTTTAAACAAATGACCATTGCTTTCATTTTTCTGATGAGGACAGCCTCTTTGTCTGCAGCCCCAGAAGGGACACGGAGAAAAATCTAGATAGGAAAGAAAAAAAAAAAAAAAAAAAATCTAATTATGCATTCTCTCACACTGAACAACACACAGGTTCATAACTACCAGGTCACTTCAACAGAATAAGCAACAACAATGTTAACATTTTTGGTATGAATAATATGAGTTTATTAGAATAGAATATAGAAGAATATTTAGATATATAATTTAGACAATTTGTGCAGATGGTGCTTTTATTCTGAAGGATTCATGTCAGCTCCCACAGAAATGATGTAAAGGTTAGTTAAAATGATGAAGACAAGCACACTACAGTTGATTTCTTGAGGCAAAATGAAACAGTTACAGAATATACAGCAGAAATAATTTGCCATAAAGAGATGAATCCTGATTACAAATAAATATTGCTTTGCACTCCTCAACGAGTTTGCTTTTGACCTTTGCTGATTGCCAGCGTACCACACACACGCTCTCATCATCTGTGATGTCAGTTCCTCAGCCTTTACTCCAGGCTCGCCTCACAGTGGCCAGCTTAAACATCTTGGTGTGTGCTGATCTTTTGACATCAGCACTCATATCGATCAACACAGCTCTCTGCCTCTCTGCGCAGATTTCTAAACCAATAACTTGTCTGTGTGCATGTGTGTGTGTGTGTGTGTGTGTGTGTGTGTGTGTGTGTGTGTGGGTCCACAGGAAAGCCAGCGTCAGTCAAGTTCCTGATATGTGTGATACTATGGACCTGTGAAGAGTTTCAGCTGTCAATTTCTGACAGGCTGAGTCTGGATGTTAAGCACTGTGAGAGTCAAGGTTGAAGACTTTTAGTGATATGGCTGATTACCGGGTGCAATTACTAGAGTAGCAAACTATCATGCAGTTCACTGCTGCATGAGATGCTGCATATTGATTTATAAGAAAGTCTACATTTTCTTATAAATGGTTAATTTATAAGTTGTTTATTAAGAATAATATAAGAACTAAAAGTCAGTCCTTGACTTCTGTATATTTTTGTACTTAATATATAGTGTCTGTTGTGTTTAAATCATTTTTAGGGGACAAAATCATGAAGTATTTTTTATATCTTTAAGACCAGGAACCAAGCCAATGTCTAAGAAAGATAAGGACTGCACTAGCTGGATAAAGAAAATAAAAAAAAGGTAAAAATAAAATCTGTACACTTTTAATAACTCTAGTTTTTTTCTGTTTTTATATCTATCATCCTTTTGTGGATCTTCATCAGGCCCAGACATCCTGTCAGATCAAAACATCGCAGCAATAAATAAAAGATTTTTTTGTTGTTGTTGTTTTTAAAAGATGATTTGGCACTTTTATTGCCTATTTTAGATAGCAGTATCTGGAGAGTGGCAGGAAGGCAGGGAGAGGGAGAGAGAGAGGGGATGCAGCACAGGTTTGAATCGGTGACTCAGTCTCAGTGCATGGTAGGAACATCCATCTAATGTGAATATAAAACAGTGCGCCGATTCCACATCTGATACTGCTTTTATGTTTGTCTAGTAAAAGAGGTGGTGTGACGGTGTTATTAAAATAGTAGGCTGCACAAACACGCTTAAACAGATGTATGATTACTGAGTATTCATAAGGCTCAAAGTCACTGAAATATCAGGGAGCAGTATGGCTTAGAGAAAGCCGCAGGCACTAGCCCAGAATGGTTTGGCTGAAGCTCCTCTAAAAAGTCACTTTTCCAAAGGGACTTCCATCCACTATGTCTCATTAAGGCTGCCTTTTTCTGCAGTGGGCAACTTTCATTGCCCCAGAAAACCTGCTGGTCTGAAAATGTTGATGTTCGAAATAACTGATTAGCTTTTTTAAAAAGGTCCCTCCTTGACAATTATTTTAAATCTTGAGCAAGCAGACAGTTGTTTCTACAAATAAATTGGATCAGGCAGTGATTCCTATGAGACAACCGTTGACTTCTAACATTTCATTTGTTGCAGCTTCACACAAAACACAACATTTATATTAGTAGGTCAAAACTTTTAGTTGATTAGTCAATTAGCAGAAAAATATTAGATCATTTTGATTATCTGTCACATATCATTGTATAATCTGTGTAACTGAATATCTTGAGTCATGTCACCTTAAGTTCTGGGAAATAACAATTTTCTGACACGTTACAACTAATTAAAATGAATTGAAACACAATTTGTACCTACATTTAAAAATACCTGTAATTAGTTTACTTATGTGTTAAACCTTTTCCCAATATTTCTATCTTCTCTGTGGGTTTTGGAAACTTTTCCTGTCATCTTTCCCTTATAGCTGCTAGCCATACTGTAGTTAATATAGCTAATTATAATAGTATAATAGTTAGGCTAATTGGTGATAATTACTTTATTTTATTAGTTACACGCTACTCTAGCTCAGAACTCTTCACCTAAGCCACACTGTTGCTGTCTTTACCTCAGGAATAGTTTAATACTGCAACCCTTATTTAGAAAAGCAAACAAACACAACCATCTTAGGTGTCCAGTTATACTGTGTGGTTACTAAAGGTTAATCCACACCTGACAACCAATCAAAACTGAGAATTTACAGTGGCCATTGTATAAATAACAATGACAAACACATCAGTCAATAGACCAGCAAAGCTTTGCTGCACTTGCAGCGAGAAGTTGATGAACATTACAGGCAGTTTCTCTTGTAGATGAATAAGAATTCTATAGCATATATTGTATGTTGCTAATTCCATTGATCTAGAATGTTAATGCTAAGAGTTAGCAAATCAATACACCTAATCATGGCATTAGGTCTTTAAGTGGTAATAATTCAGGCCTTTCTCATTCTCCTATAAAGCGGCCAGCAGGCAAAGCTAGGGCAAGCTGTCTGTCTTCATCCCCCTGTTTCACTGTTATGCTTGAGTAGGTCATGGACTCACTAGATCTCACTTACTACATCGCTCACAAATCCAGACAGAATAACTGAGCTAACAAAACTGACTACTCATTTCATTTCAAATTTAAATGGATGTTGCTCCATTTAAGCTGTATGTTGCCATTACAGGGTGTGATATTAACCAGCCACACTCAATTTTTTCCATATATCTTATTCCTCTTGTACTGTTCAGTGTGCAGTCCAGACTGGCTGCTCCTCCTATCTCTGCATGTGCGCGCAGCTCCAGTAGTAGTAAAATAAGCTTTTATCATTAATCAGCCAGTTTATACTGCTTCATGCTTTTGCTGTGAGTTGAAATTACAGCTGACTCCAATTTTCAAATTAATGGGCATAAAATAATGGGTTTTAAGTGTGTAAAAGGTACTTCATTTCAATATTGTAATGCCACTGTGTCCAATTAATCACAGTTGCATGATGGGCCCCATGACTGGTAATATGTCACATAGTTCTGTGCCCTGAGAGTATTTTTAATTTTACGTGCCTTAAATCTGAGTGAACACACTCAATAATGTAATATATCACACATGCTGTAGTGGCCTAGAATTTTGCTTGCCTAAGCTCGATCACACATCACACACTTTAAAAACCCTTGGCTCCTGTGTCAGAAAGGAGAGGCAGGAGGTGGGGTTGGAGGAAATTACAAGTCCATATCTGATGTAAGGTTTTCTAAAAAGATATAACGTTGTAGATAATACAGCCTCTATCTTTCCCTTAGAAGGCACCATGTATACATTTTATACATTCTGTAAGAAGACGTGGGCTGGGGTAGTGGTAGGGGGCATCTACATAATCAAGTATAGTACAGTATAGTACATAATATCTTAAGTAAAAGTAAAGCTAAAAATATGGTAGCATGTACACAATAAATCCATATCTAAAATGTTCATTATACATTTGCTTGTCAGCCAATAACCTTGAAAAGCTGACATATAGAAACCTTTCCCTTTAATGTGTATAACCTGTGGTACAGTAAACCATTTAATAAGAAATATTAGATATATTTTGTTTTCTTGCGCACTTCTCATTTCTTTGAAGTGCCCCAGTGTGCGGCTTTAGCACCGTTGGCCAACCCACTTGGGCACTCTGGGTAATAGCCTTTGCATCAGTGCTCAGAGCAACGTGCATTCAAATGAAATATCAACTTGTCGCACCGCCAAGGAGGACGACAGCCGGGCCTGCCAGAATCCACTCCATCCTCGAGGGGGGGAGCAATCTCACTTTTATGGGATTTCAGAAAGGTTGCCATTGGAACGTGACTGTAGGTGAGGTAATTGGGGGAAAGATGTATTTTAGGAAATTTATTTAACTTTTGCTGTTTTGTGCATTTGCAAGCTCATTTTAGCTGACATTTAATATGAACACTTGAGTCTAACTTCGGCAAACTACTCCCAGTTGAGCCCAGAGGGACACTGGAGCACAGAGCCTGTTCTTTAATTGATATGTATTGGCTGCAGTCGCATCTTTATCGGATGTAAATTGCATTGAAACATTATTCCTTGCACACACACAAAAAAAGGCAATGTGCTCCAGTTTGCTTTGAGGCACAACTACCATCTTGTTTTCTAAGTGCACTGTTAGACTGGCTGGGGTGCAATACACTGGGTTTTACTAGCACAGTTTTTAATTTAAAGCAACTTAAAAATCAAGGTTTTACTGATGCAGATTGGTATTAATAAAGCCTTAAAAAATAAAAGTTGAAGGGGAGCTCTGCCAATTTTAGGCTCCAAAGTCTGTTTATAGATCTTGGGAAATAATACGGCATATGTGGAAAAAAGTTGTATAAATCCGTTTGTGGCTCCAGAAGGAAATGCAGAGAATCTGATAAACTGCCTCAAGTGATGGGAAAAGAATGTTTGAAATAAAGAAACCTGATATCTCTGGTTCTGTTGCATTGATTGCTATATTTTTATATACTAACTGCCCATCATCAGACAATCTTTCCAGAGTGTAATGCAAAACTGATGCAGCACTCTTGTAATATGGGATTTAATCAAGGTTTTCATAATGCGGTTTTAACTCCAGATTCAATTTAAATCAGGTCATCAAAATTCTGGCCTCGTATTTAGCTGAGGATTAACCAGAGATAGAGTTTTTTGAAGATGGCAGCAAACCTTTGTTGGCTGAGTGTTATAGGTGGATTCTCTGCAGAAAGAAATACAGATAATGTTGGCTCAATCTACTGAAATTCTGTGCTAAAATATTTTTGCAACAGTAAGACTCGCAGCCTAACACAGACCCAGTTCACTGCCATTCATGCTGAAATGGATAAAAAACTTAAAAGACCCAAGTTAGTTGTTAGGATAAATGCATAAATGGATACTCTTTTGTATTGTTACTAGTATAAGTTGTTCAAATCTCTAAGATATAACTTCCAAGAGATATGAAATCCCACAAACCCTCTGGCACTGATTGGTCATGCTCTACTAAGAACAGAGAGCCAGGTAAACAGATGTGTGCAGCTTACCACGAGATCAAATCTCTTCTGAACAGATAGCAATAGCTCTCTGAACCATAGCTGGTATTTTATTATGGCCCTGCGCCCGCAACAGCCGTGGCCGGAGGCATTATGTTTTCCGCCTTGTTCATACGTCCACGATATCTCCAGAACAGCTTCAAATTTTGCACAAATGTTCATTTTGACCCATGGAGGAACTGATTAGTCACGTCACATTTTGTCCATAACTCAATAATTCAAACGCTAATTGATAAATGATAAAATGTCAAACAAATGTCTGAAAGGATGAAATTCTGTCATTCAAAAGGTTGAAGGCTAACTTCGCTGTTCTGCAAAAAGACTATTCCGGCATTATTCCTTTGTAGACTGGTGACCTTCAAAGCCTTGATGACACCAGCCTAGCACAAAGAAGAGACTCACCACAAAGAACAGAGCACTGGTAATGACTGACTGATAGAAGATCTGCGGGAGCCTGTCTCTTGTGATGTGTTTATTTATGTTCTTTGCTGTCACAAAGAAATAACTGATTACAGGAGGATACAAGCACATCAGTTTTAACAGTGTTTGATCTATAAATTAGGTAAAATGCTTGTGTTTTTGTGTATATGTGTGTCATCCTTACCAAATGATGCATAAATATATACAAGGCTTAAACTGATTGATTATAAGATTGCTTCCTGGACAGATTTCACGATCAGCAGATGGATTTATTGATAGCTTAGCTTTTGTCAAGCTAAAATCACGTATCTGCCATCATAAAATCCTGTAGTTGGTTAGTTTGCTTTCAAAGGACCATACTGGAGTCCATTTTGAAGCGGACAGTTCAACACTCTTAACATTATGTCATCATGTGTTTTCCTCTCAAAGTGACATACAATTATACATTTGTTCCTCACATTACCTTTTCAATAATCATGATTAAATAGACATTTCTTGCTTTCTAATATAACATATCAGCTTCTTAAATAATAATGTTAGTTGTAACTGAACAAAGTGTAGCATGTGTAATGTGTAGTTAAAATATGCATGTGTCTGCTGTCGGGCATCTTTGTGCTTGTGTTTTCAGTTCATATCTCTTTTCCCCTTTGCATCTTAACAGAGTCTGGGTCTATCATGAAGCTTTGATTCACTCCATTTTGTCTTTGAAATATTGTTGGTATCTCATTGCCAAGAATCTCAGGTCACCTTGCAAGTGAGGTCTGAAATGAAATTTCAACCAGGTGCATCTCCCATAAATGTGGCTGCTGTGGCTCTATGGGTCGCGCTAACTTGCTCTCACAACCCCTGTGCTAGAGATTCGGGGAAATGAGCACTCACCCAGAGCACTGTCTATCAGGGCAAGCTGTGCAATCCGCCTACAGCTTCACAAATAAACATGACTTCTACACAAATCATCTCAAGCACTTGACACTCTGACCAAAAGTAAACACAAAAACAGCCTATAAGAATACAACTTTCCAGCTGACCTGTTAACTTGCATATACATCCATGTATGATTTTTTTTTACATGTGAGGCTGACTTTCAGTGTGCTGGCTGACTGAAATAGTACACAACGTACAATTTATAGTACACAAGCAAGGAGCTAAATCAAACATAAGATTGGAGGCAGAAGGTAGTGAAAGTAGTGAAACTACAGTGTTTCTGCTCTTGCTGGCACTCCACAGCTGAATGAGGTGGAAAAGACTTGCTGCAGAGAATAGGACCTGTTGATGTCAGACTTGGAAAATAGATGTGTCCACAGATGAGAGCGAATCCGCACCCTTTCATCCCGCAGACTTTCCACAAAATCAACTTTGAAAAGACCATGGCCTGCTGGACCAAGCAATCAGCAGTTTAAACAAAAAAAACATGGCATCCCGGGGTGGTGTTCCAGTCAACTTGAAAAGGAATTAGCCACTACTGGAGTCTAAATCATCCCATGGTAGTGTTAGCTGTTGAAAACAGTGTGTATTTTGTCAGTTAATTTTTGCAATTCCGATCCTTTCAGGTACATTTTTGCTATTCCTTCTCTAGAAAATGGTGTGCAAGTCATTCTCAATGGCCATTTCAGGCAGCTGCTCTCAGTCAGACTCCGATACAAGTGTATAAAATGATTTGTGAAAAAAATCATGTTTATTCGGAAAGCTTGCCCCGATATAACGTATGTTGTTTAGGGCAAGTCCTCCTTTCCCAGAATCCCTTGAACAGAGGTGGCACATGCAAAGTTAGCATGACCAACAGAACCATAACAGCTACATGATTCTTACAGCATCTGATGCATGAAAAAAAGAGGAAAACATGAGTGATGCAATGCAAGCAATGCAGAATACCACATTTAATTACTGGATAATCACTAATTATAAGTTCATTCTGCTCTGAAAAGCCTCCCATGAGAACCCGGTATACACTTGTCCAGTGGGTTTTTATTCCTCTCCTGTCTTCACAGAAATCCATGCTGAACCAGCGTGTGCTAATTAAAGATTCTGTCATAGACTTCAATGAGCCAGTAGCTGAGTACAGCCTGGAGTTTTCTACCATCTAAAATATGTATGAATCTTCCTCTCAGATTTTTATTGGGGGCACAAGCAAGATCCCAAATGTAGTTTTAGTGATATGACAGTGAGGTTTCCCTTAGGGGTTCACAACAGACCCTTCTAAATGCTCCAATGGGATTATCATTTAGGGAAAACTGATGAGTGTGTAGAGTGCCGTGGATGCTTGGCCACTTCACAGAGTACCTAATGGAGGTGATGGAAGTGGCGGTGCATCTATTGCTTGAATGACTCTTATTTATAGCACAAATTTTCACATAGTGTGAATAGTAGTGCTCATGTACTCACTGTAATTAAACCTTCCTTCTACTTATTTGTCTTTTGATTGTATGCTGGCATGTTCCTGAAAATCCAGATGATGTTTGCATTCTTTCTCTACTGTGTATGCTGTCCTCATAAAGGCATTAAGTTAAGCACAACACAATGTTTGATTGTGCTGTCTGGTTGTTTTGGCACTTACTACTAAAACTGCTACTTTTTATTATGAGAAATCTCTATGACGTCTATTGCTATGTATTGATGCGGACATGCATGAATCATTTCTTGACATTGTGTAGCATTAAAATCACAAATTTAGAGGATTGTGCAGCTTTGGCTGAGTTATGTGCTCTTTGAGTGTTTTTAGTAGTCACTTAATGACTGCAATTAGAGCAGATCAATTGAGATTTTGCAATTGTACAGACATAATTCACGCTGTGCAGTAGCAAGGAACTTACCATTAGGATACCACATATAATTTCCATTTACAATAAATGTGAACTGTCACAAACCAAGTTATATATCAACCTGTGAATTGTACTTCCTGTTCCACCCCCAACTCTTTGCAGCATGGAAGAAATATCAGTGGCAAGGACTGACACACTGTGTGCAAATTTAAAAATGAAACGTGAAATTCAATTACTAGTAAAATACAATTCTCAAAAGGTAAAAGTAAATTTTTCTTGTGCTTGTTCTTGTTTGGCAATTTTATGGCTCTAAACAAACCTGACGGTACTGGGGTGCAGCTGACGGGTAGCTTGTGATTAATGCAGATCATGTGGGACAGTGCATGTTGGCTACCAATTTTAGCATGAAATTGTCACAGGGCTGTATGACACTCCCCAGGTTGTGGTATAATGATGCAAAATAATGTGCTCTGCACACTGTAGACTGCCAGACAAGTGAGGAATCTTCCACTGTTTTTTTCTGTTGATTGTTGTGTTTGTTTGTTTGTTTACAGTCTACAACAGCTTGAGAAATGACAACTAATAAAAGTTATTTTCAGTACATAAAATACTTATGTCCTAGAGCTTTGCTGTGTATTAAAGATAAGATTAATATGACAGACATTACACAACACTGTAAATGTTCATTTGGAGCTTCCTGGAAATTTGTAAATCTGAATAAAAACTGCACATGATGTGCAAATTTAGGAATTCCCATCATCAATTCATGCAATTGCACATTATTATTATAATCTCCCTTAATCTGTTTCTCTTTAGTAGTCTCTGGCTATCTGTCCACACACTACTAGAAATCTCTACATACTTGTGTATGTATACCGAGTTGCACATTTTACCATCAATATGATGCATTTCTGTTTTTGTATTCATGTCATTCTCTTGCTGTCCTTATGTAAACTTTGTCCAAAGTCAAAGCAGTAACTTCTTATGCATATACAAAACAAATCACAACATTTGATGTGTGTGTGTGTGTGTGTGCTCTTGTACTTTCATTTCTTTGAGGGCCAATTTGAGTGTTAGACCTTGAGAGCGAGGACATTTTCAGAAAGTGAGTACACATTGCCCAGTCCACTTCTGTGAAGGGCTGTTGGTCAGCTTGGTCAGCTCCTGTTCTGGCATGACACTGGTTCCGCTCCCTGTCAGCATGGACCCACGCCCCAGGCCTGAAAACCTCCTATTTTCCATTGGTCTGGTAGTGGTCGACTAACAAACTGAGCTAACATTTGCTAACAGCAACTATAGTTTGCAGCAATTCACTGTCATCAGCAAACTCTGTAATTCACAGAGAGTTGATGTAGCCAAGGACATCACAGGGAAAGCAGAAAAAAAATTATCCAATATAAAAATATGATCCATTTTCACCAAAATCAGTGAAAAAGTTGTTGGTGTGTGACTTAGTGCCGTGAAGCATTTCGTATTTCTTGTGGGCCCTAAATTACATAGTGCAGGTATACAGGCTCGGAGTGGGAATGGCAGAGACACCATTCGCCTGATTAGAAGTCAGTGTAGCATCAAAATGATTTAAAATTTGTTATTGTAAGGTACGAAAGTTACAAAATGCTGCTTTGCAACTTGTTTTATTGGCTGAAGTTAGGATAAGGGTTTTAGGATTAAACATGTAGTGATGGCTACGGTTAAGAGCTGGGGAAGGCGTTGTGTCGGTAGAGTCCTCACAAGTGTAGTGGTACAAATGTGTGTGTTGTACAAGTAGTGAACGCCTTCCAAGTACAAATAAGAAAAAAAAAAATATCATAAAAATATATCACACAATTTATCTCACAATGTAATTACCTACAGCATGATTAATATTGTTGTAAGGTACACAAGTCCTGTTTTATTCTATGTATTTTCGAACCCCCACTTAAGGAAATAATTTCTCTCTCTCTCCCTTTCAACTATAAACATGCAATCACAATCTTAGCAATTCAACAAATAATAGTTCTCCCAGCACTCAAATTATAAAGGCCATATGCAGGGCAGCCTCTGAAATGTATATATATGAATCTAGAAATTACATCTTGTGTCATCTGTTGCTTTGTACTTCTCCACAATGCTGCTTGTCATCTCTACCTTCACCCATTTTCTACTAAGAAACACTGCCATCCCAGCCTGTCCAAACAAAATTAACACCCTTCTTCTTCTTCTTCAGTATGCCTTTGTAGACTAGCTCCTCATTGTTAATTGTCAAATCTGAAGCTGTTAACAGCAAAGCACCTTCTGCAAAACTGAATATAAGAGCATGTGCCTGAGGGGAAGTAAACGTTGCTTGAAAGCAGCGTTGTCCTGTGATTTGAACATCCTTTGCCTGAGCATTACTCAGAGTGAGACCAAATGAGAGCCCTGGGTCAAGGATGTGTCCCTTGACATATAGTGCAGTCACAATGTATTAGAACAGTGACACATCTTTTAACATGTTGGCTCTGTACTGCAGGATGTAGAATTTTAAATCAAGCAAGGCTATAAGGTTAAAGGGCAAACTGTCAGATTTAATTTAAAAGCGCTTACATCAGGTGACCGACTTGGACAGTCAAGAACACTACACTCTTTGGCCATAAAAAAAACTTGATTGCCTCACCTTGAGGATCATTGTCCAGCTACGTTGTTTCACAATTGTAGGTGGCAAAAAAGGTGACACGAGTCCTAAATAGTTCTCAATATAGGTTCCATCAACAATGACAAATAAAAATGTATATTTAAAGATTTAGATGATATGTTGTTCCTTTAAAAAGGAGAGTGGAAATGCTTATTTTGAATTATATTACAGTGATCATAATTTGTTTGTAGTATTTTTACCTTACCTTTTTACCTAAAACTAGTCTGTCGTACATAACAAGGATACCTTGATAGTACAAGATGTATCATACAAGTTGAGACCAGGTAGAGTGGATTGTGAGTGCAGGGGCAAGGGATCCTTCAAGGCTTACATCAGGAGGAATTTTATATTTCTGCGATTTTAGTGGAAGAATCTGTAAAAATCTGTTTAAAGGTCCTAGAATTTTGACCCTTGATGGATTTTGGGACTATGGCACTGCCATTACCCCAGTTATTTTTCACTGTATATTGAACACATATGGATGGCGGATTGTTAAACTTCTTAAAGCAGGGAAAGGTGGGGTCTAGTTTGTCTTAGGAAAATGAAATGGAAAGGACTGACAACTATGCAAGGAGAGTAAGAAATATTAGACTGTGACTCACTCTGAAAGATTTCTTTTTCTCCGAAAGGGCAATTGCAAATCTTTTTTTACAATTAAGCAGTAACTCTCCTGGTATCTTAACATGTGTAGAATGTTTGCCCAGATATTCATCTGTAATCATCAATATTAATCTTTAAGGCGATTAGGATTTTTGTTGCAGTTGCTTAAAAAAGTACCTGTATTGAAGGAACAGGAAACAATTATCTTTTTGAAGCCATCATGCCATTTGTATTAACATGACCCGATCTTCAGTAAAGTCTTTAAATTCCTCTCTTCTGTGTCTCTGTCTTCTTATATCCCTTTACAGGTTCATTGCTGTGTGATGGACGACTGGTACACCTCCTCTTTCCTCTCCTGCTCCTCTTGCGGGCTCCCCTGATGTTCAGCTTTGGTGAGCGCACCTGCCCCAATAGCTGCCGATGTGAGGGGAAAACTGTCCATTGTGATTCAGCTGGCTTCTTAGATGTCCCTGAAAATGTCTCAGTAGGCTGCCAAGGCCTCTCTTTACGCTACAATGAACTGCACACCCTGCTACCATACCAGTTTGCTCACCTCAGTCAGCTTCTCTGGATATACTTGGACCATAATCAGATTTCAGCTGTTGACAGTCGGGCATTCCAGGGTGTCCGAAGGCTTAAAGAGTTAATACTGAGCTCCAACAGGATCACATCCCTGCACAATTCAACATTCCACGGAATTCCCAATCTTCGCAGCTTGGACTTGTCCTACAACAAATTGGAAATCCTGCAGCCAGGTCAGTTCCATGGCTTACGAAAACTACAAAACCTACACCTACGCTCAAACGGTCTCTCCAACATCCCAATTCGAGCTTTCCTGGAGTGCCGAAGTTTGGAGTTTCTGGATTTGGGCTACAATCGAATCAAGGCTCTTACCCGCACCACCTTTTTAGGGCTACAGAAGCTAATGGAGTTACATCTGGAACACAACCAGTTCTCACGGATCAACTTTTTTCTGTTTCCACGCTTAGCAAACCTGAGATCCCTCTATCTGCAGTGGAATCGCATCAGGGTGGTCAACCAGGGCCTTCCGTGGACTTGGTATACACTGCAGAAACTTGATCTGTCTGGAAATGAAATTCAAACCCTGGACCCAGCTGTGTTTCACTGCTTGCCGAACCTTCAAGTCCTCAACCTGGAATCCAACAAGCTGTCCAATGTGTCTCAGGAGGCAGTGTCAGCATGGATTTCACTGACCTCCATCAGCCTTGCTGGGAACATGTGGGATTGTGGAACTGGCATATGCCCACTTGTGGCTTGGTTGAGGAATTTTCGGGGTAGTAAAGACACCACTATGATATGCAGCAGCCCAAAGTATCTCCAGGGAGAAAAAATTATGGAAGCCACGAGGAACCATGGTATTTGTGAGGAAACTGATTATGTTCTGACGGAAACACCCTCACCAATGTCTGAGCTCATCTCTGAGGCCACAGCTGAACCAACCTATGCCCCTACTAGTGGCTCTCCACCTATGCCACCAACCAGCACCTTTGGTCCTCCCCCACCATTCAGACCTCGACCTATTCCTCATCCTACCCTGCCAGGGCATATGAGCAAAGACCCAAGAGACTCGGTTGCTCGTACTCGACCCACTGTTGTACCACCCCCAGATATGGAGCACATGACTCTGCACAAAGTGGTGGTGGGCAGCGTGGCAGTCTTCTTCAGCATGTCCCTGCTCTTGACAATTATCTATGTGCTGTGGCGGCGCTATCCAGGTGCAACCAGGTTGCTGCAGCAGCGATCCATGGTGGGGCGGAAGCGTCGCAAAAAGAGTCCAGAACCAGAGCAGAACCTGAGCTCCCAGCTGCAAGAGTATTACATGAGCTACAACCCTGCTGCCACACCAGAGGCATTGGAGGTGCTAGGCAATGGCACTGGTTCCTGCACTTGCACAATTTCTAGCTCCAGGGAGTGTGAGGTATGACCCATCGCATCAGCCTAAAAATAAAAACTCAAAATCAAAATACAAAGGCTCAACCGAGAGGTAAATCCTTCATCAAGTATGCCCTGTAAAAAAAACAGTGTTGAATCAGTTAAGCACACTTGACTCTTCGTTCATAACATGCTTGACTTCAAATGTCAGCTGTCTCCAATTATTCAGGTTTTCCTTTTAAAACATGAAAATAGAAAATAACTAATCTGATCCATGTGAAATGTACTAAGTATAATAATAATGCAATACCGAATTTTGTGTTCTTTGAGGTTAATTGTGTGTGGCTAAATACCTAAATTTTCTTTTGCAAATGTTTTTCATGGTACATCTACTTTAAGGGACCAAGAATAATTGGACACTAACAATTTTGCAGACATCCCTCCGCATCTGCATGGCATGGCTCATACTGTTTTTAAGGAATTTGTTTGGAGTATATGTTTGTAGGGATGGAAGCACTGGTGCGTAAATGTGCAACTTATATTTGTAGAAGTTTCTGTTTGTATTAATAATTCAAACTTCCAAATTGCCATAACTCTATTCAGTTGGTGAGATACACCATTATTAATTTGTGCAAAATTATCAGCAATGGTGGCTTAAGTGCCCTGGTATTAATTGGGATTTGACGTTTTTGCTAACACATGGCAAAGTGAGAGGAGTTGCTTGAGAGGTTTTTATTAGCACTTAAACACGAACGCTCACAAAAAAAGTTGAACGTCCTTTACCTTTGACTGAAGCCCTTCAATGTTTCTCAAGAACAGCACATTTCCACAGTTGTGTGGGGAGATTTATGGTATCCTACACACAGGCGAGGTATTACGGTAATCCCAAAGCTTATGATATGGCTTTAATGTGGATCCCTCCACTGTGATAAGGAGTACCGTGGTAATTCAAATTGTAGGTCGTTTTTGATCTCAGGAAGCATGCTATCAATATTATTATTGCTAACCCTGTTTTAACACCAAACATTCAAGTTTGTGCAGATGAAAGCTATTATTTTGAGTGCTTTGATTTTTTGCTACGTTATGTAAACAAGTAAATAATTTAAATTTTGACCTTCACATTCTGGTACAGGAGGCAGAAGTTTTGTCACTTTATAGAGGAATGTTGAAGAAGTTGAAATTGTCCCTCTCTGAATTCCAGTTATCCAGTTCGACTCCACATCATACTGGGCCTTGAGTAAGCAGAATGCAGAAAATGGATATGTTGTGATTATTTCCATTCAAAAATAGTCTGCAGCATCTACAGTATGTTAGCTGCTTTTAAAAAAGTTTTAAACAAAATGTATTTTTTGTGTATTTTTAAAGAAAAATAAATATATTAGCTATGTCCCAAACCTGTCAATTATGTTTAATCAGTCTGAAGCTGCTGTCATGGTCTATGCTAAATATAATAGCATGACATAGGCGAATTCAAATCATGACGTCAATTTATTTTGGGACCTAAAAAGAGGGACAGAAAAGGTTGAGAGACTCAGGCTTAGGTAGTGGAATATACAGTCCTGTGCCTCCTTTGTTAGTCATACATCTGGCACCAACACATAGCTTGACTGCAGTTTGCTACAAAACAAAAGTTCTGATGTTTGCCATTCCAAGTGTTTCTGGAGCATTTAGCATTAGTGTATTGTCTCTCTCAACATAACCGTAATCCACTTCTCATCATCTCCAAAAACAATCTCTCCTGTTCAACATCACTGATGGGTGTCTACAGTACTTTGTTGTGTTTCTGTGAGGAGGGAAAGGGGTACACTGTTGCTTATTCCAGGCATTTAATAATTAAGAAGCTGCTGTGAGCCTCGTTTAGTTTGATGAAAGTGCCATCTTGCTGGCCGGAACAGCTGGCTGTGCCTTTCATTATGGCCCTGTGCAGAGCCAGCAGTCCCGGTGGATGGCAATGTAGAAAAACAAAAGGCAACGCAACACATTTACCCTGCTGTGGCTTGGATTCAGTGAGGTATTGTCAAGCCTGACAGAGAATGGTGTCAGAGCCCAGCAGGATACAGTCAACTGTCTTTTTCACTTTAGTCCTAAAGGTTTTGGGGGCTGGAAACTTCAAACTTCAAATCCCCCACAATCCAAGACAGGTGTTATCATTTACCCTGGCTGATTAGACTTCTGCCAGGCTGAAGTTGGATACAGCTATGCTGGGAGTTTGCTGAGATCACCAAAATCCATTCACTAATGCCACATTTACATCATATTGTACAGAATGTAAATGTGAGCAGTTGAATGGGAAAATTTATACAGTTCAGGTTGTCTTGAGTAGGAGTTATTAGGATTTTCTGACAGCTACATTCCTACTTGGAGAAAAGTACCACGGTGCTCCCAAAATGACTGTAAACCCAGGAGTGCTCGCAAATCCAATACTGCCACTAATCCAATCATCTAATTTTCAACAGTACAGTATTCAAATTGCAAGAGCTGCAATTGTAATCATACCTTAGCAGTTCTGTAATGAAGTAAAGCATAATTACTGGCCACATGCTGCAGAAAAACAAGGCACAGCATTTCACATCCTCCCACCCTTGATGTGATGACACTCTTCAAGATTGTTCAGTCAGACACATAGTAAAGATTACAAGTTTTGCAAATGTATAGATAAATGTAATGTATAGCAAACTTTCCAAATAATACAATACCAAGTAGTCAAATATGACCAATGGATCATTTGTGCTATTTTTTGTAACTACGAACCACTGAACCTAATTTAAGTTACAGCGGTTTGATTCCAAAATAAAATAATTTTGCTACAATTTAATTTCAATAAATGGATAAGAATAATGCCAAAATAATTACATAATGATGGTGATTTGTAAAAAGTCTGAATCATATTTTGGTAGGCTTGTTTTTTTATGAACAGAGTTCAGACTGATCAGGGCTATGCTAACATACAACTAGTAACAAGAACATAGCCTACATATTTTCGGCACTTACCAGGTAGTGCAACTTCCTTGCTTACTTTTCTCTTTGTCTGGTCTCTGTATAAATATGAAGGAGTGTCAGTGAGCCTTGAATGCCCACAGATGGCTACAATAACAACAGCAGACAGGTTTGAGAACATAGAACCATTTTTTTTATCCCAAAGTTAAAAAGAAATAAACTCTGAGCTCTCCTCTCGCTGGAAAATGGCTCTGGATCAGAGGAGAATCCGGAAACTCTATGTTCATTCCTCAAGAACCTCTGGCTCTGCCCTCGGGTGTCTCCTATAGCTCCCCGTGTCTGCCTGTCAGCTAACAGCAGCTCTGGCCCTCCACTGCACCTGGTTCTCTACTTCTTTGTCCCCATGTTTGACTGATGGTTGAGAGACTAGACGCTACAGTGACTCACGATAGCCACTCAATGCACGAGAGATATTGCAACACAGTGGCGAAGCTAGTAGTTTAGCATTCTAGGTTCAGTAGATATCTCTGCAATAATAGTGTGATAGCTGTTACCTTTTCACATTCTGTAGATAGATAGATAGATAGATAGATAGATAGATAGATGACTTTATTAATCCCCGAAGGGAAATTAGGTCGTCATAGCAGTCCGGTATATTTGAATACAATAAAAATACAATAGAATAAAATACTGAGGTAGAAAAAATAAAAGTAAAAATACAGAATAGGACAAGGACACTTAAAAAACACAAGATACATAGGTAGATAAGGTGCAGTGGCAAGATATGATATTATATGATATATATGTATAATATATGCATAATAAATACTTGACTATACAAGATATACACACTATAGTTTATATACTATGAATATAAAAATATGTAAATAGCATGTGCAAAAAGATAAGAATATTGTATAAATATGATATATAATATCAATATGGTCAATATTAACACATATCACATATGATATGAAGTATATGTTCCAGTATTGGAGTGGAGTGTTGTACAGGGTACACAGTGCAAAGGTGACAGGTAGATTTAGTCCAGTTCTGTAATAGTGGCTCTGACAGAGGCAGATGAGTTATAAGGTCTTATTGCGGTTGGGAGGAACGATTTCCTGTATCGTTCCTTAGAGCAGCGGGGTTGAATGAGTCTGTTGCTCTCTTGCTCTTTAGTTTGTCCAGTGTTTTGTGGAGGGGGTGAGAGGGATTATCCATGATTGCCAGCAGTTTTGCCAGCATCCTGTCCTCCACCACCTCCTCCAGGGTGACAAGCTTAGAGCCAACAACAGACTCTGCTTTCCTGATAAGTTTGTTCGGTCTGTTGGCGTCCTTTGCCTTGATGCCCGCACCCCAGGACACCGCAGCAAAGAAGATGGTGCTCGCCACAACAGAATGATAGAAAATCTGCAGACATCTTGTTGCAGACATTAAAGGACCTGAGCCTCCTCAGGAAGTAAAGCCAGCTCAGGCCCTTCTTGTAGATGGCTTCTGTGTTGGTGTACCAGTCCTGTTCATTGTCCAGTGTGACACCCAGGTACTTGTATGCTGGTACCATCTCCACATCCATCCCACTGATGCAGACAGGAGAGGGCAGGGGCTTGTTCCTCCTGAAGTCCACCACCATCTCCTTCGTCTTGGCCACGTTCAGCTGCAGGTGGTTCTCCCCACACCACTTCACAAAGTGGTCGACCAGGTCTCTGTACTCAGCCTCCCTCCCGCCCTCAACACACCCCACAATGGCCGTGTCATCAGAGAATTTCTGCAGATGACACGACTCAGTGCAGTACTTAAAGTCAGCAGTGTATGTGGTGAAGAGGAAGGGGGACAGTACAGTTCCCTGGGGGCCCCGATGTTACTGATCAGACGATCAGACACACAGTTCTGTAATCTCACAAACTGTGGTCTGCCCGTCAGATAGTCATCGACCCAAGTGATGAGGGGAGCACCCACCCGTGTGTTTGGAAGTGATGGGGGGAGGTGGGGGGTTGTTGCTCGGAGAAGCAGTAGAGGGATTGGGGAGGGGGTTGGAGTTGAACCTATTGAAAAACATGTTCAGCTCGTTGGCACGTCGTTCATTCCCCTCAGCTGCACCCCCACCCGTCCTCTGGAAGCCGGTGATCTCTCTCACCCCACTCCAGACGTCCCTGGTGTTGTTGTTATCCAGTTTGTGCTCCAGGTTTCTCCTGTAGTTGTCCTTGCTCTCCCTGATGCTGCGTTTGAGCTCCCTTTGTACCGTTATGGTCCGAAGTAGGTCGGATTAAGGTGTTTACAAGCATTTTAAAAGTCCGAACTATGTCTGATATGATCAGAAATTCAAATTTTTTGCTGCATGTAAACGTACTGATAGTCAGTCAGGCCATCAATGTCCTCACCATGTGGCTCATTCAGAGCATCCCAGTCTGTGGCCTCCAGCGCTCCACACAGTGTTTCGCAGTGCATTCAGTATTATTGTTTCACACTTATCACCAGCTCAGACCTCAAGGATTCAGAGCTCATCCTATCAGTCTGTGAAGCTTGCCTGTAAGTTAGCTCACGCAGCTACAGTGCAAAGCTGTCAACTGTATCACAAGGTAGTCTGTTTGATATCAAAACATTGTCTGATGTAACTTACTAGCAGCTTGACATGGGCATGTAGCTGTTATCAATCAACAAAAAGCCATCTTTGATGATGTATTACTGAGTATTGTCAAGTTTACACAAAAAGGAAAATCACAATTTCAGATTTTCTTGAAAACTTCCACCCCCCCGATTCCCAGTTTAATCTGTTAATGAAACATGTAACACAATAAAAAAAGGTCAGGCTACATGGTGCTACTCTAGCAGTAGGAGTATACCGTCATATTGTCTGTTCGATTTTTCCCCACACTGCTGTTATGGTGTGGTTGTTTGTGAAAGTTGTCTAACTTTTTCAGAAAAATGTCAATCAAGCATGTTCTGTACACACCCACATAGTCATTCAAAGAGATCTAAGCAGACAAAACAAGTGAAAATAAGGATGAATAAGGACAACATTCTCACTTTCAGACAATATAAAAATATTCACTGGTATCTCTAAGGAGACAAAAATCAGAAGTTGTTAGTAGAGTTAATGATAATGGTAATTAGGATTACACCTCAGATGAATTAAAAGAAAGACAACTGGCAGAAATACAGTGTTTTAGGGATGGATACCAGCAGGGACGTGCTAGACACTGCTACATAATTACATAATTATTATTTTTGTGTCACCCATCAGCATCAGCAATAATGTAAAATCATTTTAAAAATTGTAAATACTGTAAAATCTTAATCTTAATATCTGAAATCTTAATAAATGAAATTAATACACATAGCATGCTGCCTACATGTTAGCCAACTAGCTAAAATTGGTCCTTGTGATAGCATGATATAAGGCAAATGGGCTTTTGCTTGGGCAACTTTAGCTCAGTCATGTGCACTTCCTTGGGTATGGATGACCAATTGTGATACTGTTTCCTGATTTGTCAAATCTGTAATCACTGAAAAGCTACTGCAACAGTTGGTACTGCTATCAGTATTTCATCCATTTCTGCATTTTCAGTTTGTTCAGTTAAGTTTTTCCCCACATGTAGCAGATCACTAATGATGATGCATTCCTTGCTTTCTGTGGATTGTGACTGTGGCAGCTGAAAAGGTTGAAATGCTTTGAAGAGCAGGGTAACTGTAGGAAAGTAAAAGAAAAACTGTCCCCCTAATTAAACAGCAAAATACGCCATCTGTAACTGCCCTCTAGAACAATATAAGCTATCGGCAGGATGACTGTTGACTTTGTTCACTTTGTTGCAAACCACTGCTGGAAAAATAAATGTATTTTATGATCTGACAATCCTGTGGTAGGCACAAACATGACTTGGTTAGGGTTAAGGATGGAATAACTGCAAAATTACCACTTCAAAAAATTAACTGGCCTTCATCCTCATGGTTACAATGATAACCATTTGGTCATGGTCAGCAGTCTTTCGTGGTCCCATGTTAAGATGATCCACTCATTCACTACCTAGACTTTGTGGTTCTATAATAACCTCAACCAACTTCCATCTCGACTGACGAGAGTCATAATTGTCCAGCTAGTAGGCCAAAACAACATTATTCTGTTATTTTTCATGTTTCAGTCAGTTTCCAGTTAACACTGTTAAGAAATGTCATATTCTTTTTTATATATATATATATATATATATATATATATATATTTTTTTTTTTTTTTTTTTTTTTGGCCTTTTCAAGCTTTATTTTTTTTGACAGAGACAGCTGAAGAGTGACAGGAATGTGGGCAGAGAGAGATGGGGAACGACATGCAGCAAAGGGCCGCAGATCGGATTTGAACCCTGGGCCGCTGCTGAGCCTTTGTACACGGGGCGGATGCTCTACCAACTGAGCTATTCAACACCCCCAGGAAATTTCCTATTCTAATATGTCACTTATGGGGCTTACACAGGGCCAAGCATATGTCTTGAGGTCACTGTAGTCACAGTATTAAATCTTAGATTGTTATGGGGACACTGACATCTCTCCTTGAGATCCACATCAGCTGTATGTTTGTTTAGGCAAGCAGGGACCATTCTGACCATTACTGTGGTAACCAAGGTCAGAGGATAGGGCTGTCTAGGACTCCCTCGACACAACAGATAGGTACATAATTTAGAAGGCTGTACAGACTCAGATAACAGTGTCGGATGTTTGTCGACTGATGACCAACTGTCAAATACCACAGACTGTAGATGTATTGAGCGTGACTATTTATGGACATCGAGTAGTTGCGGCACTCTTCGGCGATCATAGAGACGAGCCAGAGAGGACAACTTCAGAATTGAGGAGGCATTAGACAACAACAAGCTCCATTCTCTAATCCTCTATTGTCGTTGGCCAAGCTTCAATAAACCTTTTAGCATAAGACATCTTAGATTCCTGTGCACTTTCTCTCCACTGACTGAGATGACTGTTGATGAATAGAATTCTCCATGTTTATTGGTTGTTGAATGGCAATATTGGTGACTTAATGGGATAAAATGTCATATTTGCAGTGATAATAGGAGTAAATATAGATACTGAACAGCAGTAAAGTCATCAATAGCATCAAAATCCTCTGATGGATGTATGATAGATGGTAACCAGTAAGTGCTGTCATAAACAATCACAGAAATAGTCTCAGAAATCAGCACTAAATACCTGAGGTTGTGATTGTCTCTTGTGAGAGACTGAAAAAGCAGATTTGTTAGTTCACTCTCTCTCTCTGGTCTTTTCCTCAAGCACTCCCTGCCTCTTGGAGATACTGTGCCTGTACCCCTCCTCTCCTCAAACAGCTTTGAAGAGAGAACGATGTCACACCGCCAGCCACAGCACTCACTTTGCATGTCCCCTGGCTAATTTCCCCCTCCAGTTCCGTTCCACTTGACAGGCATTCCTCCAAAAAACATTTAGAAGAACACTTTCATTTTCCGCTCCCTCTCCTCTTTACCTCATCAGTTTTAAGGAACCATTAAGAGCTTAAGTGCAAGCAGGCGTGCACCGCGGAGAGATATCTCAATGAATATACAGCAGGTCTCATCTTCCAGATTCCTTTTTTCTTCCAATTTTTCCCTTCCAGGCACTAAAACAGCAGATTTTAATGTGCACATCTTGGAATCCGCTCTGGCTTTAAATTATTAAATTCATCCATTTCTGTGATCAAGTAAGATGTTTTGAATGATTGAATTATTAAGAGGTCTTTATAGTTAATGGAAAGCTTTTTGCTTCAGCACAATATAGTTTCTAAAATCCCAGTGTGTTACAGTGGAGTGGGAGCAAGATCATGCTGTTCTTGTCAGCCAATAAATGAACCACTATTAATGGCACCAGGGGTCTAATGAGATCCAATATATATGTTTTTCACTGCTTGGCTCAAGTGTTTTTCTGGTTGACAAAACAGGCAAAACTGAAAACAGCTTCATTTGTGATGATTTAAATATGCGGACAGTGAGAACAGCTGCCGGACAACAATGCTGACAAACCGCTTGGTGAGAAGTATTTCCACTTATTCAGTGCAACAACCTCTTAACCACCTCAGAGGGGCAATTTCATGCCCTCTTCCCACGATTGCTGGGTCATCCTCAAAATATGTCCTCCCTGCAGAGTCTGTGCAGCTGGATGATGATGCATGTACTGAAATGCTGTAAACGTGGATCTTTACCCCAGGCTCTCCTCCCTATCACACACACCGAAACACAGTCATACATACTCAACACAAACCCCAATGAGCAGTGTATTATTAGCAGCATCTGGAGCTCGGTTTAGCCCTGCAGCTGAGACAAATAGGGATGTTTTACTGGATATCATAACAAAAACACAGAGAGAGAAGATTCCACAGCAGATCTTTGAAAACATGTGCAAGTATGTCTGTTTGTGTCTTGGAGTGAAACGGGGAAAGCAGCTCAGTGGCATATTATATAAAAGATCCACCCCCTCTATTGCCCTAAATTGAATTTTATAATCTCCTACCTGCCCCCCTTTTCCTTTTGCTACAGGCTTTGGCAGCTGCTCTATACTTCATCCTCAGATAACAGTAGCATCAACCCACCCACCTTCACTTCTTCTGTCAAAAACACACAAACATCTCATTCTGCCACACTTTTTATAACTGCAAAGCCGTCAAGAATACATCCACGTACTGACAAGGTGGACGTATTGAATGAGAATAACTGCGTAACTAGCAGTGTCCTGACACTAAGATAGTAAGTGTAATTAGACTAATTACAACACACCTGCCTACACACACTCACAGTCTCTTCACAATGCCTGCAACTTCACACATAAAGCAGTAAAGACATAATAGGGCTAATATTAACTGAAAAAAATGATTACCGTTGATCGATAGGAACATGAAACAGTTTTGACAATTGATCATTTTTTAAGCCATTCATCAAAAAAAATGCCAAACACTTGCTGTTTCTAGCTCTTAGAATGCGACCATTCGGAGCAGGGGAGAAAAAAAACAAATCCAAGATGAGCGCTGAAGTTCAGCGCGAGCAAACAAACCAGACAAACAACACACTGCACCACTTTCGAGCCCAGACAGGAAACAGCCGTGTTAGAGAAAGATGTAGAATGAAATGCAACAAAGGTCTCTGGTCATACTCATTGCAATTATATCATCAGCATCACATAGCCTCAGGGATATATATATAACTCTAATCACTTATATATGACAATCAACTGTGAGCTTGCTAGATATTCAGATTGCTGGACTTGAATAATTCAGCCTGCAGAGATCAACCTTACTCATGACAAAAAAAAAAGATTAATGGAGAAATTTTAACTTTTCAAGTCCATCAAAACACAATATTCATATACTGCGCGTGTTGAAAGAGATGCTATAATCGGTCCTCCTGTCAAGAGTTAAAATAATTAATAGATTAGGACAGAAAATTAATCAGCAACTATTTAAAAAAAAAGATCTATTAATGTTATTTTCAAGCAAATTACCATCATCCAGTTTCTAAATGGTTCTTTTCTTTGTCTTAAATGTTTCGAGTTTATTATCTAGTCTGTCTGGCTATGTGACAAAACCATCAATGACATCATCTTTGGCTTTGGGAAATCGGCATTGACTTTTTTTAGAACAATATATTGAGAAAAAAAATCCATTAGTTGCAGATTCACTCCTATATTGACCATTAAGCAATTCATTTTTGTCAAATTTTCATTGTATATGGGGAACAAAATCCTTGGTTTAGACATTGCTAATGTGAGGCTCTAGCAGTCTGACTTTGTCAAGTCATGTTGGTATCTTGCAGTGTTACACTCTCTTCAGTGCTACTTGTATTTTTCAGGACAGTGTTTGCTCATGGTGGAGGAGTCAGCTACATTGCCAGGAGAGAAAATCTGGCAATAAACCTTCATGCTTTGGCTGTCCTTTGCTGACATTTGCAAATTAGCACTAAACACAATCTATAGCTGAGGCTGATGAGAATGCCATTAGTTTTGTCCAAAATATTGGACACATTGAAACCTGATGATGGTTCTAGAGGACAAATGACAGGATCCACAGAGTGATTACAATTCATTCTCAGGGGAACACAGATGTCTGTGTACTAATGTTCATGGCAATCCATTCAATAGGTGTCGAGATGTTTCAGTCTCGTGGTGGACAGATAGGCCGCTAGCAAGGCTAAAAATAGCTTTGCAGCAGTGCTTTATTATCCTGTTAATCGTCTTGCAACCACTCAAGTCAAACCCTTGGAGGATTTCTGAAATCCAGTTTGAAAAACACTGGACTAAATGATTAATCATTAAAAATAATCAGAACAGCTAATGAAAATAATCATTAGATGGAGCCCCGGTGCAGTTCCTACAGGGAACGATCATAAACACCCATGAACTCATTTGTCTTATTTAAGCTTTCCTTGAAGAGCACCTTTGATTCCTTGGTTGCAGTTTTGCAGTTCATCAACTAAGAGCCAACTGAGTTAAGACCGTGTAGGAAAATAAAGCCTGCAGGAAATCAGCTGGAATCAAAGCAGGAGAGAAGAAGACACCATGCCATTCCAAGTGCTATTTCTAACATTATGAGGTTGGTGGATAATGTGCAATCAGGCAAAAAGGGCCATGAAATCACCCCTATGCAGAGAGAGCAGGGCTGCAGCTGCTTAAGGAGGTTTACAGCAATGACCAGCAATTTACCCTGACTATGACAGATTGAGACAAAGCTGTCTCTACCTGACATATTGCACTTCATGAGCCTTGTAACTGTGAGGAGTTACCCTTAAATGCTTAACTCTTCTCTAGAGCTTTCAGAAATGTGTCCTTTTATCATTTATACTGTAATCTGGCTTTGTTTGTGCTCTATTAGGTAAAATCATGTCTATCCAATACAAGTTAGAACACATTTTAATGGCATTGTATTTTCTGGTATCAAGGATGGAGGACACACATTATTTATGTTTGCTTAGAGATTTTATAGCATTCTTAATATGGATCCTGTTTTTGCTTCATTGTAAGTTGCAGTATTAATACCAGTATTACCAGAATTGCAACTTTTGTACAACACTGTCATGGCCTTGTCATGCCTTGATCTTTTTGTTCTAAGTAACTTTTTTTTAGCTAAATATGCACTGAATTTGCACTGTGTTTTTCCCTCTTGTCACATTAACTTGAACTGCACAAGGCTCTGGTTCTTTCTCTGCAAATGTTTGAATTATTAAAGCGTGGTTTTCAGAAGGGAGGAGAGACATTTGTGAAGATCACACATTTCTTGAATGGTGCCCTATAGGCATGATGTTCGTTTGCTGGAATTAGGCAGCAGCCACCCACGGAGGCCACTCCTTTTTGTTGAAGAGAGAGTTCTTGCCTTTCTACTTAGAGTGACCCTGTTAGTTTGAAAAAGTTTGTGTTATGTCATTGTAACAGAGGGGAAGAAATGTTGAGAAAAAGTTTTCTTCACCAACAGTTAGATCATTTTAACGTTTACTGCACATGAAAACAACCTGATTACCACCTGTAGACTGATGAACAGCAGTCAACACAGAGAATTAACAGCTCATAAATGAGAGTATGTCTTCAGCTAGAGGTAGCAGCTTCTATGAACACAAACAAACAGCTACCATAAATACAACATAAGATTGAAATATTAGGTCATGTGAAACTGCAGTTCTATCAGATTTTAAGCTTAATAACCCTTTGTGTACATGCTGCTTATAAATGCTAAATAGACAGGGGTAAAATACAGTGTAACCATACCAATATTAGATAACATTAAATTCTAATTGTTATTGTGTACACTAAGTACCAGTACAATGAAATACACAACCAGAAAGTGACTACATAAAGAGATATACAACAATGAACTCATATACAGAATGAATAATAGACCATTCGGGTAGTGATACAAAAAAGGGGTGCAGCTGTGATAAACAACATAAACAAAACAATACACAAAATGTAAAGCAGCTATGAAATGAAGAATATGAACAGAACCTAATAAATAGTCTCAGTATATGCAGCAGAATTGTCTGATATGTCTCTGTGATGGGGAATCTTTTTTTTTTTTTTGGAGTTGTTACCAAATTCAGAATTAATTTGTGCTGGTTATTTAACCACAGTTTAGTAACCTTTTTGCATGAGTTCCTGTTTAAAAGTTTGTTTTTTTTTTCTTCTTTCACATAATCCGCCAAATTGATTCCTCACTCCTTTAATCAGTTCTTGTAAAAACTAATGATGTGAGAAACCTTTTAAGAGGTTACCCATCATGAACTTTACAGCCCGTTAATCCACACAAGGCGTGCAGATGCTAACGCAACACCACAGAGGAGCTCTCCACTTAAATGGCAAACACATGTAGATCAGCGTTTGGGGGCCAGTCAGAGGTTGTAAATTGCCAATTTTGTTTTTCTCAATTTAAGTTGTTGCAGCTCATTGGGGAGTTGGTGCTTTTACTTTTATGTTTGAAAAGAAAACCTGAACAGGAAGTCAATGTGGCCATTGATGGTGTATGTTTTAGTTAATGTGGCTCCTCATCAAATTCTAGGCTTTCCTGTTTTAGACTAAATTGGGTTTGGTTGACATCCTGATCGTGTTTTTTTAACACGACGCTGGAAAAGTTCAAGGTATCACGTTCATGATCATGATATCATGATATCATTCACATCCCATTTTCTGTTAAATGTCACATTACTCCTGCTGTTTATTAACAGTCGAGTATGACACTGTCACTAGTAGTTGCAGTAGAGTGCTAATTGCACAATTGCACCCTCTGGCAAGTGTCAACAGCCACTCCAGCGAGAAAGGGTATGGAAATGAAAAAGATGTCTCCTGCAGCTGTTTGGCAGTTCTTCAGGATCAAGTCCTATCATATCAGAAAGCCACAGCTAATTTCCAACATGTGAACAGGATTTGCATAAGGAACTTTCAACAAAGGCTAGGAAGACGGCGACCGCATGCCTTGTATTTTCCACTGGTGTCCAAAGACATTAAACACAGTAAAACTCTTTTTTGTTAGTGGTGCTTCTGCATGGCAAGGTCTGAAATTAAACTTGTTAATTATTTAAGCTGAACAAAATTGACGGAATAAAACTTGATTAAACATGTTGGCCCTTTGGCCGAACATCTACAGTAGAATCTTGAAGCCCAGTATAGCCACCATATAAAACTTTTCTTGCATTATGTTGGATTAATAAGAGCGCTCAGCCAGTCCTGTTATATTTGGATATAGATTCAAATTTTTATTGGTCCACCAACCCTTAGAGACATCTAATTTTGTATATTGCAAGTCTTATGATGTCATGTTCTATCCACTATCCAAGCTAGAAAACTAATGAGGGATCATGAACATTTGGCTCTCTACAAAACATTAAAACTGACATTCTATCTATTTTTGCTATACTGAGATAAAATGATATATCATCAAATAGGGAGACAGTTTCATGACATAATGACATAATTGATACAATCTGACCCTCATCCTTCCCAGAAATCAGTGACAAGCAGCCTTTTGATTAAAATGTCAGGGCTGTTTTAGATTCGGTGATGGTATGAGTAACGCTTCCTCACTTCTTTCAACAAGTACCAAAAACACAACGGTATGAAGCACCATTCACTCTGAGCACGGTCTTCTGTGATTTCAGATCATTTGCACCATTGTCTTCAAATGCAAATGCCCTGTTCACCAGAGTGGAAGGAGTGCATGAACGGGATGAGTAGACGCAGGTTGTTGTTGGAACTGTGTGAATAGGCACAAATTTGACATATTGGCCCCATTACACTCGTTGTTTCTGTCTCATACTGGGAATAAAACACAAATGAGATTTAACACACTGAGTCACATATATGTGTCTCTGTGGGACAGATCACTAATATGATCAGCACAATCCGCCTTGGTTTTCCCAGGATACATGCAGATCAGAGTCTTCTCTACTCCAGTCAGAGGTGGTGGTAATGCAGCCAAAGCTGTATGATAACTACCAAACTGTCTGCACTGATGCAATTTAGTTAGAATAGGGCTGGGTAGCTAACAGCTATCCAAACACAAACACACAGATGAATCATACTTATGAACTCCCTCACCTATACTGATCAAGGCTCTGTCTCACCCCCGCAGATCATTCACAGGTTGCACTGATCAGGGATCAGATAGAGAGTACAACAGCTCCTGGCATCTGTTGTATGATTGAATATATCACTTATCTTGCTTTATTGAGACAAATTTTAGTTTGCTTAGGGCATCACTGTGTTGCAAAGTGGTGGAAATGAAAACATATTTTTTAAATTGGCCTTCAACTTGTGCAATTTTAAGCAATGTGATACAGGAGGTCAGTGTGAGGTCAGAGTAGTGTAACCTAGGCTCAACAATATGAAAATACTCAAACACAACAACGTGGACTGCACACAGTCATGTACGTTCACAGCTGCAACACCATGTCAGTCAAACAATGCCAATGTCAAATCTACTGGAAAAAGCATAAAGTGATAATAATATGGCTGCCCTAAAATATGACAAAATAGAAAGAACTGAAGCAATATTCTTAACAATGTAATCCAAAAATGCAAAATCAACCTTACCTATAGATGTTAAGTTCGACTGCCTCATTGCTTCGATTATGCTAATGTTTTATTATTCTCTCTTTTAAAAAAAAATCCACACAATAATTTCATACATTTCACACAATTAAACTCAAATAGACGTGTGAGTTTAATTGTGTCAATCTCCTCAGCTAAGGGCCACCGCAGGATAATCAATCATAGAGTAAGTACAGTAGCTAGCTTTTAAAAAAAAAGTGTACTAACCTCATTTACAGGAACATAAACTGCACAATGCCCAAGAGGAAAAAGGGAGGAGACATTACATTACATGTACTGTGAACAATACTATGAGTTAGTATCTTATTATGTACCGTAAAATAAGACACAAAGATCTGTTTGCAAACCATAGATATTTCATGGTGCAACATTTTTAACAAATTATGCTTTAAGAAGTGACAAAGGGGACAAAATCAGCCATTTCAAACGTCCAAAGTCTGAATGACACCCATGTTTCCCCCTCTGGGTGATGCAGTCACACTTGGGAGAAGCAAAGATTACATACACTAAGTCACTTCCACAGCTTTTCTACATTTGGCTTGACTCCAACCACCTTTCAGGCAGTCTCAAATGCCTTCCGGGTGCATGAAAACGTAGCATTTTTGACAGACAGCTATCTCATTCACCCACAATGCATGAAGATACCAATTGTAAATGAACTCTGATGGAATTTAATTTCAAACTGAGTAAAGGTGAACTGTCAAATGTCAACTTAATGTAAAGCCAACTTAATTTAAACAAAGATGTTTGGTTCCCTAACATTTATTATAACATTTGCACACATTTGTTTTGAAGCTTTAAGTTTAAAGTTTTAAACCATAACCTCAATGCCAATGTGTGAGCAAAATTGTGTTACCTTTTTGAAATGAGTCTAGTTTTTCCACATAGCAAACAGGGAGGTGGTGCTGATTACCTAATTTTACATTGTGACATTTTATGAGTCCGCAGTGAGTTTAATAAAGTCGACACAACCACTGCTAAATAATGAATCCAATGCAGAAGTTTTTTTGTAATGGCTGCTAGATGCCAGCTACCAAAAAATTCTCTGCTGAAAAACATCATCTTCTCCCTTAAAATACAACATCAAATGTTTTTCACAAAGCTCTGCTGAATCTACAGCTGAACTAGAACAGTCGGGTGATTAAAAATAATTAGCTCTGGCTGAATATTACACAGTAAAACGTACTAGCACACAATTTAGTGACATTTATTATAAAATATCATTTCATATGTGGCCTTTTCTGCAGTATCTGGTTCACTTCATCTTCAGCCAGCTGTAACACTGCCATCACAAAGCTATCAATAGACAGTATTTCCTCTCAGCAGCAGCTCTGCATGGTCAAAATCAGTTACGGAAGACGCAGTATATACAGTATATAACCAAAAGCATAAACAATGGCCTGTTTGAAAGGCTTAATTTGAGTTGACTGATTTATATTTAACTCTAATAAAATGAGACTATACCAATATCTGTCCAAAGAGAAAATAATTCATCACCGAAAAAGGTTTTTATCATGATAATTACATTGAGTCTGTTTTAATTTACATCTTTCTCTGTTATTGATGCCAAAAATCCTCAACCAGTGGCCAAAATCCTGTCCAGTAGAAATAATGGAATAATAAAAGTGTTTACAATAAGTCCATCATACTTAACCATTTTAAAATGCATTGTATTGTATTGTATTGTATTGTATATATACCCAGGACTGAATTTCAATAAGTCAACAAGTACAGATCCAGCTTGCATATAAAGATGTTTACTGAGTCAGTGTCAGAAGGAAAGGTACAAGCACAAGAATATGTGACATTTTCTCACATCGCTGGCAATAATCATATTTTGAAAGACTGAGCACAAACTGAGAGGCCTTGGTGCTGCACTCTAACCTGACTCTCGCTTTGCTTGTGTGGCTTTGGTAATGAGTTATTTTTTATGACATGATGATTAATTGAACTGTCTTTGACCACAGAAATAATACACATGAACTCTAATTTTGAATGACTTTCCTCAGTAAGTTATTGTGTTATTTCATAGAGCAAGTCATTACGGCCCATCAGACTCTTGTAAGTTTAATTTCCCATGTAAGTCAACAACAGAAGATTAGACACATTTTATTCAGTTTTGTGGCACCTTTGCAACTATGATTAATCGCAGCATATTGATGCCTGATATTCAGATATGAGTCATGATTACAAAATTTAAATGAGATGGCCTAGAGATTAGACTTTTTTCTTTCTTTCTTTCTTCTAAAATCAAAGCAAGTATAGGAACCCAGTTGGCTGTTCGATGCAGAGGAATGCAGAAGGGATGTCCTGAGCTGAGATGAGAGGATCCGCAGGAAGTTGATATGACAGAAAGCAGAACCCCTGTGCCGCTCAGTTTCCAACTGAGCTACTGAAGACACGGGAAACGAGAGCGATTTGGATTTGAACAGGCACAGTCTTATTGCAGTGCAGTGCACAGTAGGCAGGGCGATAGCATGATATATGTCAAGAGAGGATGGAAAGATTTTATGTCAGAGGTTTTTCTATAGCACTCTTAGAAACTAAGTTGTACTTGAACTGTGTGGTTGCATTTAGTTATTGTCTGCTTTGTTGAAAATCCGTGAGCATGGCGGCCTTATGTGGTTAATTTTCCAGGTATATTGACATTACAGATAAAACAACTGGATTGGAAAGAATTTTGGAATTGAATTTCGAGGAAAGATGTATATATCACCTTTTGAATTCAAGGATTCCAGGTTTATGTCACATACGCAAACAATGTGTGCAGTGTCTTGCATTGTGGCATCCTATCAAGGCTGTGCAAATAGAAAACAAAAGCTTTAGATAAACGTATAAAGGTAAAATGATAATGCAGTTGAATCACATATGAAAATGTTCTAGACAAGGCAAAGAGTATACTGCAGTACAATCCTGATGGCCTGAGGAAAGAAGCTCTTTCTGAGACTATCTGTGTTGGACGTGTGGCTACAGGGGTGTTAGCACAGAAGCTGGAATAGTCTATTGCTAGTGTGGTGAGGAACCTTTATCATCCTAATAGTGTTGGTGCTGCACTTTCTGGTCCTGCAGAGTGGCGAGTGTAGATCAGTTGGTCCACTGCTCTGTGTAGGGCGTACGGGTGAGGTGGTGATGCCCCCTGTTAGGATGCTTTCCACAGCATCAGACAAAGTCTTTAGTACTCATTAAATTCCTCAGCTGTTTGAGGTGCTAATGTGTTAAGGTGAGGTGAGGTGGTATGTGATGTAATTTCCTAGGTACTGAAGGTGAAATCATGTGATGATTTTTCCTAAAATCCACCACTAGCCTCTTGGTTTTAAAATCTTTTACAGGTTCTCCACCTCTTCCAGGTCGGCCTTCTCATCATTGTTGGTGAGTCAACCTGTCACTACAGCATCATCAGCAAACTTGATGATGTTGGATCTGTTCCCAGAACACATATCAGCCAATCAGGCGGAAAAAAAAAAAAAAAAAAAAAAAAAAAAAAAAAATTAAATGAAAAGGACAACTCTTGTCAAATTTTGACTTACCATAAGCTAAAAAAAAACTAATAAGCTATATATGTGTCTTTGCTGACCTCAACCAACTTATTTGCATGGGTGCCCTGCAGGTTTGAAGGACAGTTGTAGGGGAGAAGCAAAAGAAAATGTGGCTAAAACTGCTGAGGCTAACATGTCTTTACCTGCACAGATAATGAAAAGTCGGAGAGAGTTCACAAGTTCGAGTATGAGAGAGAGCGATAGAGAGCTAAGGTATGTGTTCTTGTGTGTGTGTGTGATAATGGAAGAGAGGTGGAGAAAGAGGGAGCGAGGTGAGCCTGGTGTGTGTGTTGGAGAGGGAAAGCCAGGTGATGCATATCTCAGTTGGAAAGATCCTCTTAATATCCTGTTGTTGTGTGACGCAACTCTATTGTGTATTCTCGTGGTATGAGTGTATCAGTGGTTTCAGAACAGATAATCACTGAAGCTTTGTGTGACGAAATCCACTTTTAAAAACTGGTCAAGACTTTTAAAAACCCGTAATCCGAGTCCAGTCATGCACTTGTCAAAGTGCTATCAGCCCCTTTTATGTTTAGCAAGACTACGTGTTGCCTAGCAACACATTCAGCAGGAATTGAAAGCACAAGAGCTATTATTTTTACAATATTTATAACAAAAGAGAAAAATCAAAGCTAAGTTATAGAACCATTCCAAAAACAACATTTATAAAAAACTATTTTAATGTGATGACATGGCAGCAAATGTGTATGGTATTAGTGGGATAACACGAGTAATGGATAATCCCTTAGATGATACATGCATCCTAACAAGGGTATAACATAATTTCTTGCTTTATTTATTGATGTATATTTTTTATTCCAGACATGTGAAACTGAATTTAGTTTGCACCGTGTGATATATTCAGGCAAAGACTGCTCCTAATGTGGTCATCCATCACCCGCATAAATCACAATCATCATAAATCATAATGCTCAAGCACAGATGAACATGCATGTGCATGCACTTACATAAATATGCGCACACGCAATGGCATTTCGTCAGAGACGTGCTCGGTTTGCTCCCAGCCACAACTCATTGAATCAAGATTTCCTCTGGGAGATCTGTGAGCTCTACCTTTAGACCATGCTTTGCGTCTCTTGCTTAACGCGTACGCACACAAAAAAGCTCTCTGTTTAACTTCAAATGATGCTCTTTTAGAGCAGCTTACTCTCACTGGCCCACTTACATGTGGGTCGGTATATCCTCGCTTTTAATGAAACACATCTTGTGTTGTTGGAGACGGGGATAGTGCAGAGGGGTGAAAGCACTGAAGCTCAGTTAAGCTCATTTATTTCCTCTCAGATGCTGTAGTTACCCAACACATAGACATCTTTATAATAATTTGAGTTACACAAACTCATCTTTAGAGCAGCATTTGCTGGCTTGTACTGCTGTACTTGTTCTTACAGCTCAAATTGGGTGATGAGGCTTTCCCAATGAAGCGTTCACAATTAAAGGAAGCAACTGTGAATAAATAAGCCACCGTTTCATGTAAAAGGTGTTCACTGCACGTCCAGTCATTGCGGATTGTAATCATGCATTCATGGTATTGTATCCTCACACTATGCTTAGGATCTGCTTCTCTTTATTGGTATCCTGCTCATTTCTGAATGCTGTCCATTGCAAAGTTTGCATTTTCAATCTAAGTCATAAAGTATGGCTGGAGGCAAAATATTGCACTTGCTGTAAAGATTTATTTATTCATACATTCATGCTCTCAGCACTAATAATGATATGGGTACGTATTATTTATGTATTTAAAAAAGAGATCTGTGAGATACATTTCAACAAGAACAAATATTTTGCACACCATTGTACATGAATATTAATCACTACCTGGTAATTTATATTATGACATATTGGCCATGATGTTCAGGAAAATAATGAACGCGAGCTACATGTTAGATAAAAATACAATTTAGATAATTGAATTATCCTGTGATCCATGTATTGCATAATTAATTTGTTGTGTTAATAGTCAGGCGTGGCCCTGTGACCTTGCTGTAAACAAAATTAGAAACCTTTAATGACTGGCTCTTTGCCAGACCATTAGCAGAAAGTCCATTCATTTACCTTTTATTTCCACAGAGAACTGTCTTGTTATCAAAGACACAATCACCATTACTCCAAACCAACTTCTGCAGACGTTTGTTCACGTTGGCTTACGCGTCCTTTTAACCGCTACTGAAACATCAAACAGAAATGTATCAACGCTGGAATTTATTAAGGAAGATATATCACTTGGTCTTGATTGATCAGAGGATTCAGTATGTGTTTGTGTGGCAGAGAGAGAGAGGGAGCGCTTAAAAGTATCTGTGTTTGAGGAGATCAAGAGCTTATACAGGCATCAGCTCCCCAGCATGAGATTCCTTGTATAATTGTTGTTTTTCCTTTAAGCAGAAATAAGCTCAGTGCTTTAATTTGTCGTACTTTGTCTGCTTCGTATACAGAGATGAGACCTGGTCCATGTCCAACATGATCTCATTTCACAGAGTGTGTGAATCTAACATAGACACTCGAATGTACACACACACACACACACACACTGTATATATGCAGATGTGCATGCATGAAGACAAAAGAGCAGTTGTGGTTTGCATGTTTTTTTAGACCAAGCTTGCAGTGCACACTGGATTTAAATTGTCTCAGTGACTTTACTATTCACAAAGAATCGACACATTCCATCTATTTCCTATCTGCTTCTTCTTCTTTCTTGGTCTTTGGGGAAAAAAAAGAGGGAGCATGCAACTTCACACGAACATACAGGCGGGGTGGGGGACATGGAGCAGGGTAATTGGAGCTGTGAGTGGAGTAAGAGTCTTGTGATCCCTTTGAGAGTCTCTGGCATATGTCTGTGTTACTTCCAGCTGTCCTGACTGGGAGCAAACTAATTACATCATGTTTGTATCCTGCTAATTAGAAGCCTAATTATAAACACATAAAGGCGTCAGAGGGGTTGGATGAAAGAAGGGCCAGCACCGGACATGTAACCCGTGTTCTTGAAAAGAGAAGATCTTAGCCTTAGCTAGTTTTCCTTTGGGATGCATAGCAAGGGAGGAGTATTTATTATTATTATTTATCTTAAGAGACAGCTAGATTTTGAGGGAACGAACTGAAGAACTCCCACAACCCTTCAGGCCCCCCTACGAAGTCACTCTCCCAAAACACATTTTCATGTGCACAGGCAAAGGGTGCTCAGGTAGGGCCTGTCGCTTATTTCAGAACATGTTAATTATTGCTGTCAGGAAACAGAAATTGAACAAATATAATGTTCACATGCTTCTGAAATACATTACCTAACCCTTGTTTTATTGTGTATGAATGATTGCAAAGCAGTGTGGACAGACCAACTCAGATATGTATAAGGTTTATTGTCTTCATGCTTCCCTTCTTCTTTTTCTTCAGGTTGATTTAAAATCCATTCTCTTCAAAACTTTACACTCACACAAACTGCAACAATTGTTTTCCTATCGGAAGAGGGTGTTGACACTGGTTTCCTTGTGATGTTTACGACTCAAAGTCCTGTATCTATTTATCTCTGGACAGATCTGATGATTTTGGTATTTTGTTCTGAAAAAATTATGTCACTTGGGCTAATTTGGTGGGTGTAAATTAAACTGCCAAGTAAGAGATTACACGGTTTTACTGTCATCTTACTGTCAACACCATTTGTGATTACAAACCGTAACCCCAATTCTGCGAATAAAGGCAGAGCCATGATACATCCACCATATTTAGAACTCTTTTCAATCATTCACTGAGACAACGTGTTACGGGTGACGGTACCTACATCAATTCTTAAACCACCAGGATCACTGCCGGCTTCTTGTGTATTCTTTTCTCCAAAAACTAGACGCTCATGCAAAGGGACAGGAGGGGGTGGAAGAGACTTTTATATATATAGTGCATCCGCAAACAACACTCCCAAGGGTAGATTATTGTGGGGTGGCATGTGGGTGTTTGTCCTCGAAAAATATATCGTCTTTCTCTGTCCAGATTTCTAAATCAGACTCATATTTTCAGGATGTATTTTGTCAACAGTTGGCTTGTCTTTGGAGATCACATTAGCCCTGGGCTTTCTGCTGCCTAAAATGTAAGTGCTCTTAGGCAGAGGAGATTCCTTGTGGCCCAGTGACATAGGTCCTCTAACATCTTGAACAGTATTAATAGCTAACAGCTACACTACTACCCAATGCTGCCATCCTGCATTGGTGGGAGGAAAGGACCCCTGACCATAATGTTTGCCAAGTTTATCCTGGGCCCTTTCCAACTTGTCATAACTCCCACTCTGGCTAAAACCATGGCCTTGACCAAGAGGTCAAGAAACGATGTTGTTTTTGTGGAAGCAACAACAGCAGCTTTTTCAGAGAATGCCACGGGAAGGTGGAGCTGCAAGTATTAAGAATATTGTTTTATTGTGAAAGGCCACTGGTGCTGTCTAAATGTCTGGGGAAACAATGCTGGAGAACTGGCAGCATAGATTTTTAGCTCACTTTCTAATTCTGCAAAGTTACACTTCTGACAGTGTGCAGAAGTGAAGCAGATGACAAAACGTCTTCTTTGTCGCCATCAAGGAAGTGAGCAGTCAGCCTGGAATGCCAGCAACAGTGAAGTGAAGAGGATTGGTGAAGTCTGGCAACAAAAAACATCCAGTCTTTTCCTGCAAAGTGATGTAAAAAGCATTGTCTCCAGTGGCTGGCAGCCATCAAACGACTAATGGCTGTTTGCAAAGTGTTTGAAGAGGTGTGAGCAGCAGAGTGAATTACAATCATAATTTAACCAGACACTTGAAGAAAATCATGTTGAAGGGGAATAATGAGTTTTCACAAATACCAGCTCATATTTTTGTGACCATGAAACAAACATTTCAGCTGTGCTGAAATAACTACATATAGTATTACATTATGACAGCATCAACACAACAGAAAATCAAGAAACAAGACTGTAAAGTGCCATAATCACTTCATGTTTTGCTTTTGTAAAAATTGTGGGCTTTAAGAATAAAATGATGCATAATGAGCCCGACAACACTTGGCACCCTGACCACTACAACAAGAAATGCACTCAAGCAGAAATGCGTTGAACATCTTGTGAATTCAGATGCAAGATATGCCACTGCAGTTGCTTTTAAAAATTGCTGCCAAGTCACAGCACAATGGATTGATTTAGGCTGTACAATGTACAGTGTAAAGAAGAGCATTCTGAGGTGAGGAGCAAAGAAAAAAAATAAAAATAAAAACACTTTGTACCCAGCAGAACATTGAATTTAGACCAAATGCTAATGCTAATCACTGCTGTGCTGATATTCATTACAACAGCACAGCGTCAAGTGTGATATTGTTTTTGATATTGTTCTACAAGTGACGGCCGATTATGATTTGTTTTATGTTTTTAATCATTTATTTGGCACTTATTTTAGTGGGAAGAACAGTTCAGCTCATCTCAAAAAACAGCGAATTCTTCAGTTGCTGATGTGATAAAATCCAAAATGTAAAGTTTGGATGTCTGTTTTTTGGGGTTATTTTGATAAAAACTATTAACATGACATACTTGGGGTGATGTTTGGCTCAGTTGGTAGAGCAGCCGCCCCATGTGCGAAGGCTCAGTCCTTGCTGTGGGAGCCCAGGATTCGAGTCCGGCCTGTGGCTCCTTCCCGCATGTCATTCCCCATGTCTCTCTCCCCACATTTCCTGTCACTCTTCAGCTGTCTCTATCGCAATAAAGCTTGAAAAGGCCAAAAAAAAAAAATCTTTAAAAAAAAACAAAAAAAACACATGACATACTTTATTGTGCGTTTCTAAGGAATTGTTAAATATCATATTTTTTAAAAAGGAGTTTGATGTAATATTTTACCTGGACAGCTTAGGGTTAATGATACAAGACAAATGTCTCAGTGCTGCTGTGTCTATATCAGTACTCATTATTTGCACAGCTTTCCATGTTCTATAGTTAAATTAGATAAACAAAGCTCTCAATGCAAGCACATGTTCCATTACCTGTTACAGTACAATGACAAAAGAGCAGTGGGTAGATGATCTACTCATTTCAGAGCTTACTCCATCTTTTTCCATGATCTCATGGTTTTAAGTGTTTTTGTTACCGTGCGCAGATTCACTGTGAGCTTTTGCTGCAAGTTTTTTTCAGTTTTTGTGCTGCTGAAATTGTCTGAGGTATGACAGTTTGTGCTGCTGTCTTCGCTTCACTCACATCCACTTGAGAAGTAGATGAAGAGCTGAGTGAAGACTTATCAGCCTGTTTGATAACGTTTAAATAAAAGTTCTGCTCAGGGCATACTCGTCTGAGCCCTGTGTTACAGAGATCTGCTTCACACTGACAACAATCTCAGCTTGAGCAGCAAAAACGTTGAGCCGGGATAATTTTGAGCAGATTCTGAAAGCTTTAGAAATTGCTTATCCTGCAAAACTCGCAGCATTTTTGTTATTAAGGCAATGTGGATTTACCTGCAGCCAAGTCGCAAATAGGCTCTTTTAAAGGTTAAGTTGTAAAGCAGAGGGTTTTTTTCAGAGCATGAATGCTCAGAGGCAAACTTGGATATGTGGGCTGAGTGTGCCTCTGCCTCTTTCAGCGTGGAGATCAATTCAAAGCTTGTGGCTCTTAAATGAGAGTAAAATGTCAAAATCTCTTACTAATTCGCAACATCTCAACAAGCTTGTGTTGACCTGTGGGAAAGGGCTGACATTTAAAGGTCTCTGAATAATTTACTCGTTATGATTTCTAATTTCCTGTTTCTAGTGATACAAATATGCTTTGTGATCAGAACGATCCTGCTTATTTCAAATAAATGTATTTTCTACTGAGGCGTAAACATACATTACATAGGGAGTACATTTAAAATGTGAGCACATGTTTAGCCAGTCTATTTTCCTATGATTGAAAATGCACTGAAACATAGCACGATGTTTTCATTTATATCATCACTATCTGATGAAAACCATGTACGTCCAAAATTCATTTATTTTTTCAGGAGGATGAAAAACCACTTTTTCTCAGAAACTAGCCTAGAAAATTTGGATTGTGAGGTGCTGTGGGTGTTTCTATTTGTGCTGAAAGTAACCACTGTGAAACGATCAGGAAATAACTTTTTATTTTGCTAATTAACCACCTTTCTCAATGTCATTGCTCCATCACTCTCATTCACTGTCCATGTCTCTAGACCAAAGCTCGTTCTCACTCTCTCAAACCATCAGACACAAACCAAAGGAAACTTCTTTGTCTGACTCTTTTGCAGCGTTAACTGCAAGCCAGACACAGATTTAGAAGCAGGGTATCAGAGTTTAGTCCATGAATGCACCTGGATAGCTTCAGTTTCATCAGGGCAGGCTGCAGCCAAAACTCACAACCCCCACTGGAATGAATGGGAAAAACCTGCGTTTTCGCAGCAGCATAGGATTGTGTCTGAATGTGGCCTAAGGGTGTGTGCATCTGTCTGACTTGATCAGAGAGATCACAAGGCTTGTCATCTATCCTCTTCTCAAATGTCAAAACATTGTTTATCAATGTTATGTTATATAGCAATGCTATCCTCTGTCTGTCTATCCTACAAACACAAACAAAAGATCTTTTCATTGGTCAATTATAAACGCTGACCATAGACTGAAGAGAATATGCAAATATCATACCTAGAAAAAAAGTCAGAATCATCAAAAGTATGATTTACATTGGAAAGTGATGGTATGACAGCATAGTCAGATTCTTTACATCCTTTATTTAAAGAATGCCACTCTTCCATCCACTAGTATGTTAATATGGCTAATGTCTGAATAAATAAAATATTCTACATTAAAGGTGGTTCAAAAGATACAGTACATCTGAAAACAAATTCTTATTTAAAAACTTAAATTATTAGATATTCCAGCTATTGTTTGAATGCCGATCAATGCTTGACTCGAGGGTAATTGAATTATCTATTGTTGCAAGTGACACAACATAAAGTGACAAAATGTCGAGGTGAGCAGGTTGAATTGAAGACATTTTTTATTTAGTTATTATCAGCTTTAATTGACATTTTAAAAATGAACACTTGTCAGAGTGTTTCTGCTGGGCTTTCATTTAATCCCTGTAAGACATTAGGGGAAGTCACTCCAGCTTTCTAAACTATCTAAGCACATGGGATTTCATCATCTGCTTAATTGCTTACCCTAATTTGCTTTGCTGGCACTGTCACAGCCCCATTGTACTGTTATCAAATCACTGGGCACTGTAATTAACTTTGCATTGTAACCACCACCTATGCAACTGGCGCGGACCAGCTGTTAAATGGTTTTAAACTTTATTCTCTCTCTCTTTTTTTTCTGTCCTTGCAGAATGAGTTTACGTGTCCACGCCCCCTACCTGGTGCCTGGCTGGGAGATGTGCCTACCATCCATTGACTGCAAAACAGGAACTTCTTTGGATGGTGCAGCAAACTACACTGAAGCAAGGATACAGGAGAGACATATGCACACTAACCCACCAAGATCCTACTCCCATAATTCACATTCAAGGATACATTTCAAAGACTGGTCCTCCACGCTAACAAGGGCAACCACTGACCAAGACAAAGAGGAGATAATAATGTCTTTTTCTTTTTCTTAAGATTTTATAATGTCTTTTTTTGGCCTGTGGTCTTCGGTCATCAGCTTTGCTGCATTCAAATCATGCTTCATCACCATATAAATACTGATACTGATGGTTGTGGGAATACAGTCCAATGGTGAGTGGCAGAGCCTTGGAAGAAACACTTAAGATGGATGGATGGATGGTTATAGCCAATGTGGGACCTTATTGTATAGACTATAAGAGCTTATTGTCTCCATGAGGACAACGTGGTTTTAAACTCAAGCAAAAGACTGTACACATTCAAGAGGCTTTAAAAAGAGCAATGAGCAACTGAGCAATGAATCACTGATGAAAATGCACTGAACAAAAGGCTCTGACCGCTCTGTGAACACTGCTGTGTATAATTTAAAAGTGGGTTTGCATATTTTGATTCCATATGAAGCATCATGTTATCATCTTTCAATACTTTTTTTTTTTTAAGAAAGACTAATCAAAAGGCTAGATGATGTAAATGTGCCTCACTGGAGCAGAAAATTATGAAAGGAGTCACTGAGTTTCTGTGCACCCGTCAGTAAAGACGAATCAGGTGGATATTGAGTCAGCAGCTGGAAGATTGTTTGAACATTGCGTAGAAGTGCCAGAAGTTGCCAGAGGAAAGCAAACTATCCCCCAGCCAATGACTCTTGGTGAAGTTTTTTTTTGTTTGTTTGTTTCTTTGCTTTTTTAAAAAGTTTTTTTCTAAGTTGTTTCTAATTGCAATCAAACCTTGACTATCTTAGTTAGAGTTGGAGGACAGAAAGTCCAATCAGAAGCAGAAGAGGGAAAAAAGAAAAAAAAAAAAGCTCCTATCAAGGGGAAAATGTAATTTTCTGAAGTTATAATGTTGTTAATGTACTTTATGAATATGTGTTTCTGCCATTTTCAACACCAAATACCAAAGAGCCAAATGGAGCATTTTTGGCTTTTGGCTCTCCCAAACATGGGTTATAACAGATCCAGGATTTGCTCTCTTAAAAGAAAAAAAGAAAGAAAAAAGAAGCCTCAATTTCCCTCACGTCAAAGCGGTGCTCCTTTACCAAATTGGCTTTTTTTTTTTTTTTTTTGTCACGTGTGTAATGTGTGCGTCTTTGTGAACAAACAATCTTGCGACAATGGTCTTCATTAAGAATATCCAGTCTGAAAGATCTTCCCGAGCACTGCTTACATTTTATGACTTATGTTGAATACATGCTTCACGTTCCTTAAAATAATCAGCCCGTCTCTCCCCTCGAAGAGAACGCAGATGTTGCTGTGCGCAGTTCCCCGTGTGCTTGTGTTTCATCCGTTATGAGTTCCTAATTATATCTGAGATGCATTGAGTTGTGAATTGTTTGTTTCCACCTTAAAAAAAAGAACAAGACATAATCTTTCTACACCGGAAAATGGTAATTTTCTATTGTAAATTTCTGCTTTCCCCCCTTGAATTTGTTGATATTTAGTAAGCAGCTGTATTCTTTGTTCACTTTCAACAGTATGTTTTATAATGAAAATAATGACTTTATTGGTGAGCAATATGAATTGGTCAAATTAAAATATTCATCAATCATTTCTTGTGTTCAAGCTCTCTGTGTGTAGGAAGCTTTTCCTTATTGTGTGTGTGTGTGTGTGTGTGTGTGTGTGTGTGTGTGTGTGTATGTGTGTGTGCGCTGGCTGTCCAGCTGCAATTTAATAAGCTTGTACCTTGTTCCGCGTCTCCACTCGCACATGTTGGGATCTATTCCCAACGGGTCTCCTGTGACGAGGCTGTCACATCAACATTAGCCTCATTAATTTAGAGAGCAGAACATTGATCTCCGTTCGACCGTTCTGGTCATGGTGACGCTCAGTGTGGGCCCCTACCAGCACCTCTAATTACGCTTCTTGTGTAATGTGTTGCATATCTCAAGAGGGGGCCCTTCGTAGTGAATTTGCTCCATGTTCACTGCACTTGGAACATGTCAAGCTGTCAAGTCAGAGATCCAGATGGCCAATCTGCCCAGGCGCTCCCTGTGGTATTTTCACATACTCCTCTCTACCTATCTCCCCATGCTACCACATTTCTTCCCCTTGCTCATCTCATCGTCCTTTCTGCCCACATCTTACTCACTTTTGGTTTCATCCAATTATTTAGGAGGCTCTTGGTCAATCTTCTGTATCCCACTTCATTGCCTGTTACCTCTCCATCTGTCTTAAAGGTTCAATTCACCAAAATTACAGTTAGAGATTTCACCACTTATCCTAGTGGTATGTAGTCATGCAGATAGTTTCAGTTTTACACCCAGTTGCTCATAAATGGGATGAACAAAATACCAGATAATTTCAACAAAAAATAAATATTGTAGCCCTCATGAGGATAGGATTTATGGCAGGGCTGCTGTAGTAGACTAGATTTCAGCAATAATAAAATGGCAACTGAGTGTAATGTGTCAAGTTTCTGAGATTTCTGCTCCCGCTCCGATATAATGGGGGTGAATGAAACTTTGTTTGTGGTGGTCAAAGCGCTGAAAAACAACATTTAGTTCCAATGAGAGCACTGACAGTGACGGCTTATCCAGAGTTACTGGGATATTGTTTAAGAGAAAAAAAGAAAAAAAAGAAAAAGAAACACTCAGCTGCAGAGTTTGACAAAAATGTTTTTCAATGCATCAGGGAGCAAAGACTGAATTCCACTCACATTCATTGTGTCTGGGTAGCAAAAAGAATTCACAAATAGATTTCTCAAAAGCTGAGCAAATAAAACTGAGGCTGTCTGTGTGGCCAGACAGTACAAGCGTTGAAACTGATGAGACATTATTGACAGCAGATAGTCGAGACAGACAAGAAACATGCAGAGGGAGCACAACTAATGATTTTTTTAGTATTTGATTAATTACTGATTTTCTTGATGTAGTGCATCAGTCTTGCTGTCTAAAACATTCTCTTTCACAGTTCCTCAAAGTCCAAGGTCACTATTTTTTCAAACGTCTTCAATTGTCTGATTTGAGAGGACATTGGATACATTAGAATGTTTGTCTGAAGATGACTAAAACAATTCCAATTTCTCTTTTCTCATCAAATAATCATCTAATTCCCCAAAGCAACCAAGATCAACAAATTCATAATCACCTAATCATTTAAGTTGTTTATCAAGCAAAAATATGTGCTAGTTCCAGCTTCTCGAGAGGGTTGTGAATTGATTATATTAAGGTTTTGGACTGTTGGTAGGGAAAACCAATACATTTCAGGACATCGCCTCGGGATCTGTTTCAGAAATTAGGCTCTTTAGAATAACAGAATGAAAGTAATTATTAGCTGCAGCTCATAGTGTTGTATGACAATTTTCTTTTTTTAAATTTAAGCCAACTGACACTTAAAATATCTCTCCCTGTCGTGCATTCTGTGCATCTCTGTGGCTGCTATTATCTACTGTATTTCTGTCTCCTTCTGTCCTTCCTGTGTATATGTCTTATCCTCCGCTGTTCTCTATGATCTTCGTAACTCAGTCTCTGTGTCTGGCGCTGCATGTGCAGTGGCAGCACAGACAGGGCTGTATGCCTGCGAGCAGACACCATGCATAATTCATGTGGTTTGGGCTCCCTGTTGACCCAAGTCCAAACAGTTGGCAGTCTATAACACTTCCACAGAAAGGGCCCCAAGAAGAAGATGTTAAACTAAAGCAACAAACACTGATGTAACATTTATTAAGTCACTTGCATGACAACTTCCAGACATCGTCTCTATATCTACGTTGTACCATCTCAGATGAAGTGATAGAGATATCTTAATGTGTGTGAAAACCTTTGAAGCAAAAGCATGCACAAAGATACACAGACCTGAGAAGAGCTAAAATGAGGATAAGAAGATTTGATAAGAGAGATGCGATTATCTCATCGCTTTACGACTTCAGAGATGGTCAGATTCTATGGCACGCTAAAAAAAGAAGCGAGAAAAAACTCTCAAAATTGAGACATTATTCAAAAAGACCAGATTCCAGGAGAGAGGATATCCAGACAGACCATGTTGGAGCACGAAAAAACAGCAAACATCAACAAGACTTTTGAGCCTTAGTATATAGTCTTTCATCCCTAAGAATTTTTTTTTTCTGATTGGCAAAGGCGTGAAAGGAAAACAGCAAAACAACCCCTTTGATTCGTGTTCCTCCCCCTCCTCTTCGCTTCAAACAAATGTGCCACTAATAACTTTGCCTAACCCGATGGTGGCTGACTCACCAACGAATCATTCTTTTTATGTTAGGCATGTTAATTTGACTTGACATCCAATGTGAAGTTTCATTCAGGAGCTGTTATTTTTTTAGCCCATCACTGCATCACTTGCCTCTCTAGGAATGACTCCTAATCACTCATAGCATCATATCATCTCAAACGTAGAGCGCAGCTCGATGGGTGGCTTTCACTTTAATTATGACTGCCGGAACAATTAGTCAGCGACCCCTCGAGAGAAAACTCCATCATCAAGTGAATGGCGACCATTTATGTAAGCACCAGTTATTTCAAAACAGTCACATCACTGCTTTCGCAACCCACACCAGGAGTGGCATTCAACAGATCATGTGCTGCAGCCATCTGCTCCTGACTGGGGGACTGCAGGGTTCTTGTTGAGATCATCTCTGATATCATCATCACCAACTGCTGGTCTGATGCCTTCTTCTGTTTTCACCATCTTCAACCAGGATGAGCAAACAGTGTCATGGAAACTCTGGAAATGATTGCTTTTTGCCTATGTATTATTGACTCTGAGAATGCAGCCTGTGAAGCATGTACCAACCCTCCAAGCATTCATCAAAGTACACCTGCAACCTCCTCCAGAGCCCACCAGCTGTTAGTCCTCTGAGCTATGGTGAGATAAAGCAGTTTACCACCCTCCACAATGTATTTCTAAGAGCTACTCCGAAAGGAACACAGTAGGCAATGAAAAGGAGACGTGTTTCAATTAGGCATCTCATGAGGAATAGATTTATTTGAGTGATTACAGAGTATGTGCAGAGATGACATTTGTTGACTAACCACGACACTTCCTGGAAGAACACACCAAACTCAGCACAGCACTGATTGGGAAGTGACAAAGTCTTCGAACTGCATAAGGTGCATCTTTATGAACATCTGATATGGAATCTACTATCTGTGGACCAACAACACCAACAATCAAGTGGCCACCCTCCAACAAAGTGTATTTGTGCGATAGTTCCCCAACCATTGCAGGGAATACACTATCTATACCATCATGAACAAACCTGAATAATCTACCTGATATGCAGAAGCTAGACTAAAACACGTCAGCAGCAGATGATTATCAGTGTCGGATATTAAAATCAGAAATTCATGCCTTGGAGCAGATCCAGAGTTCTTTTAATGAAATGTCATATAACGCTGACAAGAAGCTGATGACCATCAGCACACAGGTATGAATTGAAGATTAGCTATGAATGCAGCTGAGTGGAGCAGCAAAGTAATCCATTGAACAGGAGCTCAGAAGTTTAGATGGAGCCTTGATATGAAAGAATAGCAACAAGCTCTTTCTAATCTTTAGCTGACTATAAAGTGTGTGGAGAAAATGTGAATCTCTCCTCTGCTTTATAAGAAACAGGCTTATTTTCCCAACCAAAAGAGACCAAGGCAGATCGCCAGCATCTCATATTCTACCATTGGGTCACCAATATGCTTATTTTACATTTACTGATGGCAAACTCTGCCCATCTGATGCAACACCAGCGTATGCCAGGTTAGCTGCTCTCAGTCTCAGTCACTGATTAAACAACGTTCTTACCCATCTTAAACTGTAACAGTTGACCTAAAGAGAAGAAGGATCATGTTCGCACAGTAAGCCATTACATTTCCCATAAATAATGTCAACTGAATACCACAGCATGTGATGTTCAGTAGGGTTGTCTTCTTATCTTGAATCTCAGAGCCTAATGGCTGTCATCTGACTATGATTTAGCCTCTGGGGGCAAGGGCCAATGTTCCAGAGCTTCTGGTGCAGCCAGTGAATATCCATAAAACAGGTGACTGATATCCAAGCTAAGACTTCCTCTCAAAGACCTGATCTGATGAAGAGTGCCAAATCAGAAGAAAAAAAAACATATTCTAAAGCAAAACAGTCATATAGTTTATATACTAACTAGCTTGATAATTAAATGAAAATAAGATAAATGTTGCTGGTATATTAACGTTACAGTTCAGAGTCGGCAAAGACTGTTTAAATGGACCTGGCTTTGATTGGTTGTTTTCAGTCAGGAATGGTAGATGCAAATGTCATTAGGAGCACAAGGAGCACTTAAATATTTCTATGACAGATCAGATGTGTCGTACAGATGTCATAATATAGTGACAGATTCAGAAAATATGCAAAAAAGGTTGTTTTTTTTTTTTTAACAAAACGTACCTCCTGATCCTCTAGAACAGTAATTCTTAAATATATTAATTATATCTTTATGCAGTTAAATGTGTCAAGTATCCTATATTGTGTACTAGGTATAAATCTTTACTTCGCTTTGTTAAGATGATTTACAAAAGTATGTTGCTGGCATAGTGATTTTCTGTATTTCAGTTTGACCAGAAGATTAAAGGCCTAATTAGTTCAAGGTAGCTCAAAGATAAAAAATGAATTCATTTGGAACTTAGCTAATGAATATGTTTTTTCAGACCCTGGAATTGATCTCATTCACTGTTGAAACACTGATTAATGAATCGTTTTACAGACACGAACTGTAACATCACCTCATAATAACTTGGTAGGATTTCTAATGGCTACAAATGAATATGTTGAGTAATGACTAAATTAACCAAACTGACCTAGTGTCCATACCCTTTCTGTTAGTAAGCGACACTTGAAAAATGATTCATGCTGATACCTCTTGGACATGAGTGGTTGACAATGCATTGGAAGTACATTTTGTTAAACAGCGCCAGACAGTTTTGTGTGTATGTGTGTCCTGTAACATTTATGTGCTCTCCAAAATAATGATTGTCTTGAGAATTTCTTGATAACAAAGATATTTTAAATGTGACTACATTAACATCAGGACTAAATTTATTTAGGGAGGCTGGGATGTTTGAAATGAGACTGTTATTAAAATATGCATGGAAACCTTTCATAAAAAACATTGCATATTATTTAGTCCACATAGATAAAAACAAAAGAATAACTCTGGTACCAAAGCAAAGTCAAGTTTATCTATAAATCAAAGTTGGAAACAGTCACGGGTAATCAAAAAATGCAGAAAAACAAAAAAACAAAAAATGGCAATACTCCAGAGATGCATAACAACTGATGATACATGCACAACACATACATGAATACATTCGCAGCCACACCGACTTGCATAAGAATGCTTGAGAATAAAATGAGTTTTGCAGACTTGATTCAGTGACGACTCTTCCACAATCTAGGGCTTGCAACCTCAAAGGCCTGAGGTCTCTGTGGAATCACGAAGAGTTTTATATGAGCTCACTTAAAAGGTCTAGGCCACCGGGCCCATTTAAAGTCTTCAAAACAAGCAGCAGAAAACCTACAGTCAACACAAAGTCGAAATAGGAGTCAGTGAGGGGAAAGAAGTCCCAAGATGAGGTCAAATCGTGTTTTACAGCAGGTATAAACAAGACATGGACAGGAAATTGATGATGTTGAAACAGGAGTTTCCTGCAGATGGAAGGAGATGTGGATCTGTTTTTATTCAGCTTCAGTAAAATACTTCTGCTTTGAAGGTACGACTGAAAAATAGTCTGTCGCTAAATATTTGATTTTTTTTGTTGGAGGGCTCGATCAAAGATCACACCAATATTTTGGAAGGAAGACATATAAGGCATCTGTCACATTATCAGAGCCCACAGTGAAAATCTGACCCTCACTGCATGATAATTGGTGTTACCCACTGTGTAATGTTAAGGGAGAGGGAGAGCTGGGTATTATCCACAATGATAAGTTACTGTACCAAAACACAGGAATCAATAGGTTGTGTCTCAGACGGGAGGCATATCAAGGATAAATTAGACCTAGAATTGATTCCTGTGAATGAACAACTGGGGTAGCCAATAAAATGCAATTGGCTACTGCAGAAGATACAATTTATGGGTGTTCCTATATCCAAAACAGACATCAGCTGTTTGCGAACACCAGACCAAAATCAGCCACAGCATCGACTAGGAAGGAGTCAAAGTCATGGACCAAGAATTAGTGGACAGCTGGAAAAAGGTCAAGGACTCCATTCACGTCCAGCAGCAAAGAACATCCCTATATTAGGCGTTTGATATATATCTCGCCCCAGTATATGACCACAACTCCATTGGCTGATGAACAACATGAGCTCTGACAAAGATGGTGGTGAAAGTGGACCTTAAAGTTGAGATTATTTTCGTACACATACTGTTCCTAAGATCAACTTTAAAGCTGCACGTAAAGCCCAAAACTACAGTTTAACACAGAGTGTTGGTAATTTGGGTTAAGACTAGTGGTAGGTCTAGTATAAGCTTTGATGTGGCTTTAATGAACTGTTTTCCTAGCAAACTATTATTATTCATTTTATTTATATAACCAGAGAACAGATTGAACATGAAACTTTGGCAAAATTACTTTGAAAAAACATTTTAGAATTCCGTTTACTCTTGCCATCTCCAGTTTATAAAACCTTTACCAAAAATAATTAATTTATCCTCTCTGTCTCTGTCTTTCAGCTTTAACATTCCATCCAAGATTTAAATGGTAATTTCTGAACTAATTTTAAGTATTCCCTTAAGAAAAAAATAATGAAAAGCAGAGCAACACTTTTCAGTAATGGGTTCGTAGGAGATATTGTCTCAAGATTGCTTGGCAATATTCATAGCAGGTAAGTAATACTGGAAATAGAATAAATGGACCATTGACTGGTTTTGCATAGGGGACAGATTTTTTAATCATTATTTAAGTATTTCTTATTTTTTCACAAAAAAGGTTGATAGTCTTCTTGAGTGGTCCTGCAGTCTCTAAAGCCATCGAATCATGTGAAAATAAATGCATTTCCATCCATCCATCTATCCATCCATTCTCTAGATCGTGTACGTCTGTTCAGGGGGTTGGAGCCTATCCCAAAACACTCTGGGAGAGATGCAGAGTTCAGAGGTCAGAGTCGATCACACGCCATAAATAACTATGGTATAACCATGTATATTACATACAGGAGTAAAGAGATGAGCATGTGTTTGCCTCACACCTCCTTTTCACACATTGACAGAGCAGCTTGAGATCATATCCCTATTGAGCTCCAGGGACCTCCTATATTTTATATACACTATATATATATATATATAGCATTTTGGCTGCCATTGTGTATTCTGAATCTAGATTCTGCTGTTTAAACAACGCCGTTGAGGCTATAACTTGGTCGGTAAAGTTGTCCTTCAAATCTGTGGCTACATACTACTTATTAACCTTCACCTCCAGACAAATGCTTTCATTGTTTTACCTGCCAAAAGTTCCCTTTCTTGCTAGTTAGCGTTCTCCTGATAGCGGCAAGTCGCTCAAGTTGTGTCTCAATTCACAGACTTCCATACTTACACTTGCTATTTTGAGTAGCAAGTGGGTTCACACTGTACGTTATGGCAAAATGTAGTGTATTGTGACTACCCAAATACTGCACTCCTAATGGAGTGTGGAATGGAATGGACACTTCTCGCACTCATTTTGGCTATGTAGCAGAAGGGGAGGGACCACTGGCATTATGAAAATGGCAACCAAAGAAGCTGCTGGAGCTGAAGTGGTTGTGGGGAAATACAGCAATATATAAATGTAAGTTGTACATATATTTCATATTTATAATTTGGCAGTCAAATGTTGGTGCTAATGCTGTGCACGGTTGCAATTCAGCAAAGAAGAAAAGTGGTAAAATGTCGCTATTGTAACTTCCGGTAAGTGCATAACGGTCGTACTTGAAATGAGACAATGCTACCCTGCTGAAATTAATGCATTACGCCAGGAAGTACATAGTGTACACAGTGTACTACATAGAAATGTACAAATGGAAGTATTTGAACTGAGACACAGCATCAGTCACTGACCAGCATGAGCGCACCTGTTTATCCTGCTGGGATCTTTCTAGACTAGTCTGATTGGCTACACTAGACCACACCAGTTTATTCTTAGTCCAGGATGTTAAGGCTAACAGGCTAATAGCATACTCCCATTACTTTATTTATGCATTGTAACAATATATTTTTTTCATGCAGACCCTTTAGCAAGCCAATTCATATATGACCTCTGCAAAAAAATATTTATTTCAGCTGACATTATTGAATCTTTTTAAACTACTGCTATCATTTAATGAATACATTACCTTGGTGTACATATCTGGAAAGGAACGATTCCAAAACACAGGTCACAGCTCAAGGTAATATTTGAGGCTGCAGGATTTGGTGTACCTTCTCTGTCCTCCAGACTGTTTTTATGAGGTTCCATGCACTGTCACTACTGCTCTTCACCACTTCAGTTTGATTGGGTTTGAGATGTGTCCTGTCGGGGCACAGTAAGAACAGTTATTTTAGGATATGTGAATGATTGACCAAGAATTAATGCAGCAACTTCCTGCTTTTATTGACCTCTCTACATTGTGTTCTGTTGCCTTTAAATATCACCCAGGAATAATTACTAGACTTTGAAAGCTGACTCACTTGTGTGGTTGCTTTTGTATTAGTCTGTATTTACAAGTGGCAGACAAAACGGTGGTGAGACCATCAGAACAATTTGTTTTATGACTAGTCATCCTCAATGATAAAATCAGTATCTTGCCTTTCCTAATTTACAGTAATTAGTACACATTTTTTGATTTATAAATGGGTTACTCATAAATATTATAAAATGAACTATTTTGCAGATGTGCAGAGGCAGAACTCCAGAATAGAGCATCAGATTGTGCAAGTTTGTCTATACAGGTGATAATTAATATTGCAGGAAAGGTATAGTGTCTGTTTTGAGAGGAAAGAGCGAGTTGTCATTGCTGCAGATGGTCTGAGTTAAAACTAATGAAACATATTTACTGACAGCTGGACTTTATAGGAGAAGGTAGTAAGAAGACTGACGGCCTCAACAATATTCTTCCACAGATTCCTTAGAAATTGCAGCAGGAAATAAAGCAGATTATGACAGCAGCAACAGCATAACGTTTAATAAGGAGGAGGCGAATGGAAGTTGGGGGTAGGAGAGAAAGTGAGTGGGAAGAAGTGGTGAGAGGGAATAGATCGAAGAAGTTGAGTGACCGTAAGAGAAAGAAACACAATGAAGCTAGCTTGGGAGGAACAGAGAGTAACGGAAGATGAAGGGAAGATGAAGGAAAGGTCCCTGAGGCAGGATTACTGAATTTTGTAAGATTTGAGAGAGAGGGAGGTGTAAAGGAACTGGATCTGTTAAAGTTGACAAAAGTTGTAAGAGCACAAGTTGGAGAAGCAAAATATAGTAGAATTCTGGGAGAGAGGAATAAGTGAGTGAGTATGCAGTAGTACAGTCAAGACGTTGATACACACACACACACACACACACACACACACACACACACACACACACATATATATATATATATATACATACATACACCATAAGGTGTTTCAATTACCAGGTATTTTGGTCATGTAGCAAAAGTCTGCAAAGAAATGAGAAGATGAGCCAGGTGGTGAACATAATCTTGCATTATAGGGTTACAAAGTAATGGAACATGAGGCAGAGGTCCAAAGATAAGAGTGAAGAAAAAGTCTCCTACGCAGAGACAGTTGAAAACAGTCAAAGGAACATGACCGTAAGAAAGGACAAATAGCAATGAATGTAGCACAGGTTGATAAAAGGAAGATGTGGGCAGAGAAGAAGAAGTTGGCGACCTTTAGAAAAGGGATGATAAATGCAACATCTGAGGTTAAGTCTAAAAAAGTGAAAAGATTCACTTAATTGTTAAAGCAGTGCATTGCCTTACCATAGGTTTGAGATTGGAGCAAGCAAGAAACAATCAGTATACAGGCAAGCAAACTTAATACTATAGCTGAATGCGACAAGCTTCAGAGGAGAAGCAGATCGGACAGGATTTTAAACAATTTAACAGTATAATGGATAAACCATGTTGCTCAGGAATCATATCATATCATCAGGAATCATATGTGGCAATAACTCGAAACAGGAAACAAACATTGTGGGGAAGTAAGAAGAAAACTGATGTCAGTGGTTAGGTGATAGAAGATTTGCTGTGTCATGTTACCAGCTAGCTTGACATTTACAATGTTGTTTTGCTCATTTTACCTTGTCACAACCAACATGTATACCTCCCTCTACGCTATGGAGTGTCCAAAAACACCTTCTAAGGTGCAGATGTTTCAAAGCTCTGGTTTCTGTGCATCTGTGTGGACATTTGAAATAGAACATTTCAGAGACGACTATGTCATCAACTCAATTTGCATATTCCTATTGTTACTTTGTGTAACGAGACAAACAACAATGAAGACATCTGCTGTGCCGAAAATTACTTGGTCCACTTTAACATCTAGGGTTTAAAGTCAACCAGAAACAGTGGTTTCGGATTACGTTGGGTCGATCTAACTAAGCCAGCAGATAGTGGCACAATTTTTTGGAGTTGTAATTGCTATGAGGAGTGGAAGGGAAACCAGAGCATCACTTGATATTACTATCTTTGAGTGCACTCTTTCATCCTGACACTGAAGGGGAATCAACTTTGAAGAGATTTCCAACAGGTGTTTTTAAAACGGTAGGCTCTTACTGCCTAACTGACGAGGGAAGAAGACAGCCTTTGGCCTGCTGCGACAGAATGTCTCAAACATTGTTAGTCTGTAGGTAACAGTCCACTTACATTAGGCTCTCAAAATCGAAGAACTTTATGATATGATTATATGCCACAGGACGCATACTGAAACCACCTACCACAGTCCACAGATTACATCAATACGAAGGGGAGATTTTTACTTAATGTGACTAAAGGTCCGTATTCATCAGTGTTGTAATCAAATGGCTCAGAAGCCTTCATTATGCTAAAGTGCCAGTTTCCAGTTAAACATTAATTTCAAGAAAGGCCATTCTCCTGCTTTTATGCTGAATTGTGGGAGACAAAGAGCATATCTTTCTTTTTTTGCCTTGAGACCTGGCTTATCCCTTATTGCCCACCCCAATGAAGGAGTATGCAAATGGAGGCTGTGATACTCAAGAACAGACCATGACTTGTCTCTTGAATGGTAGTTGAATGTGCTTCTGTGCTTTCTGGAGAAAGACATGTTTTATGTCCTGTGTAAAAGCATGTTTGCATTCATTCATTAGTATGACATTCGCACATCTCATAGATATATTAATGTTGTTCCTGAAGCCCTGAAATGTAGGAGATTCAGGTTCAGAAGGGGACCCTAAATACTGGTCTGGAGATATAATGGAGGAGGGCCAGTGAAATGTAAAGGGTTTCCAGATGTGGAAGTTTGCCAAAGGTATATTAAGGCTATGACTGCCTGTGGTCTCCTCAGGGCTTATATTAAACAACTGAACATCCACTTGTTGTCTGCTGTGTAGATTACGCTGCTTGCCTCTATGTCAAGAAGATCCCACCTATCACCTCCTTTTCTGACTTGTGTATGTTCTGTCCTATATAATTATTGCTAGGCCTGTAATAAGACAGATGATGACAGCAGAATGATAACAGCCCTGTAATTTGTCCAGGAATAACAATCTACCCTTGACTGTGAAATATGCTGGTAGTGACATGTAAGTTATCATAAGTGTCATTGCTCATTTACAGACAGATAGGTGTGTTGAACAATGGCCCTAAAAAACATGTGGGCACTTTCAGATGTCCGATTTGTTTTAGGGCCTACAGATATGCTACACGTCTGTTGTTTGTGTTCTTGTATATGTATACGTAAACATGCATATGTGAATATGCATAAACACGTTTTCATATGACTATGTGAGATGTGTATTAATTAAAAGATGACACACTCGTTTTTTATGATGTTAGTGTTGATTGTTTGTCTATAAAGTCCTAAAATATTGTGAATAGGTTGCTGAAACATTTGTTGAAGGTTTCTGTTTTGTGTTTCTGCTTATTCCTTACACTCTAGCTACCCTGTTCACTTTAGGTCTTGGCTGTGGCTCTGAGCCGAAGGCCTTCTTATTAGTTTGTCGTGTCTGTACCCCTTAAGCTTGGCCATGAATAGAACAAGAAAATACCTGACAAACTAACATACACAGAACTTTAAAAAACAAGCAACACAGCAATGGACTGCTACTTATAAAAGGAGAACTAGTCTGTGGTATAGCACAGGGGTTTCCAATCTTGTCCATCCCAAGCCCCCCCAAGAAACCTTTTGACATTATTATGGAAAATGCAATAATAACAATAACATTTGTACTTGAAATCTTTAATAATCCCATTAAATCCAATTCTTCTGTTTTCCATTATATGTATTGTTTATCAGTTTAACAACATTCAGCATTGTGTTTGTGTGTGTTTGTGTGGAAGTGAGATCTGCTTTTCAGGTCTTTTTTTTCATAAACAAGTAAATTTTTGTGTTTATGTAGATGCTAGCCAGCAAACTAACTAAATTTCAGAAGCAGAGTGGCTTTGTGGCAGGCACAGAGGGCTAGCAGTTATGTTAAGGATGTTTTGACTGGCAGGCAATTAGAAAGTTGGCAAATAAGATAATATATATTTGAAAAATGTATTTTATAACAATGTACATGATAAATTTGTCCTATGAGATTGCAGATTTCCCTCTGCCTTTAAAGCTAGCGTCTACAGTGGCCATGAAACTCACTATCTAGAGTCAGTGTTTGGTTTGTTCATTGTGTTCTACTGTAAAAACAAGATGGATGAAGAGAAAACGAAAACACAAATACTATTTTCAGGTGATGATATACTAATAAAAAAACATAATTAGGAATATTATATTCAATTTCTAGCCATAGCTTCCCCCAAATCTTACACATTGAACCTTTAAATGTTTGTAGTAAAAACAACAAGAGACCTTACTACAGGAAAGAAGTCTGCACCTGATCTGATTAGTTTCAGTATGGAACAACATGGAACTGTAGATGTGAAGTGACAATTATCCAGTCGTGTGTAAAACGATCACATTACATGAATGCAGCTGTGACTGAAGTGGACAAGGTTGGGAAAGCTAATTAGGAGATTATTAAGGAAGAGAGTGATGCATATCTGAACCAGATTAATTGTAATATGATCATAGAAACCTTTGATAATAAATGGAGAGAAAGTAACAGAACAACTGTGAAAGTAAATGCAAAATAAAGAGGAAGGCAGTACCATGCTAGGAAGAAGCTGTGAGAGACAGACACTCATAACTTTCAGGATATGATACAGTACAAAAAAAGCTCTGATGGTGGTATTTGGAAACGCAACTCCAGTAAGAGGGCTGTGGGAGATAATTTAAAAGATGTGAGGGGACAGAGTTTAAGCAGAAAATGGCCTCAAGTCAACTACTGGATACATTTGAAAGGTCACAGAGATGCACTCTCAATCAAAAAAGGTGCCACAGGCCTGCTGGGGAAAGAAGAGAAAACCAAAATCAAATAAAAGAAGGTTTTGTGTGGACAGGAGATGCAAAAGCAAGACAGTCCAACTGTGATATGGACTATATATAATCCCTGTGTGGTTACTAGAAACTCTGTTGGTAGATTTGGAATGACCTCAAAAAAAGGCAAGAAATAAAAGTTCAGGTTTAGTGAGTGAATTTCTAAGGAACCTATACATTATACAGAGCGTGTTCAGGTTTCAATTGACTGATTATAAGCAGCTGCAGCTGCAGTTTCTAGACACAGAGTTGGAATATGCAAACAAACTTTTTTAAAGCTGTACACCATTTTGTGGCTTTAGAATGGATTGAATCTAACAAACCAAACAACATTTTACTCAGTCGTGAGCCTCTGGTCTACTGTCTTTGTCACACAACTACAAAAGTAATATGACAACACTAGCCAAAAACTAGCCAAAAAAGCTGTTCGAAAAAAAAACATATTAAATATTAAACTTTTAAACATGTTGGTCAGCTGGATGTTTGGTCAGCTTCCTAAGGAGAACAGGACCACCAGAACATGGCAGAAAGAAACGCTTCTGATCCAACATGGAGAACAGACCAAAACAGCGCCATGACCGCAATTACAGAGCAAAGAAGAAATGTAAAGTGCGTCTAATTTTAATTTACTACTGTAGCAGCGGGCCTGTCAGAAAAAGAGAGTTGAGAGAGTTGTGTTTAATTACACTCAGTCAGGTGGAGGCAGCATTCATAGAAGAACAGAACAGCAGATACTCCACTAGATGTATGCACATCTGCTGGTAAAAAGAGAGAGGCAAAGAGGCAGACTGGTGACAGCCTACTTCCATATCAACAGTTGTTCTCCTGAGATCTCTGTGTCTCTTTGTGTTAATTGCGTCGCTAAAACGAACACTGGTGATCCTGGATAATAATCATGATATGGATCATGAAGCTGTGGACATGAGGCTGGTTATCACCTGTCACTGTTAACACTCAGTGGGGTTTTGATCTTGTTAATGCCTACGTTACAAGACACATAATGAGAGCCATAAATGAAGTATTGATATGAGATAAAAGGCTAAGGCGATAGAAGCTGCAGGAAAATATATATAAGTAACTGCTTGAAGAAGAAGAAGAAAGGAATAGCTTATACAGTGTGTTTTCAGTAAGACTGAGTTTTTTTTTTTTTTTTGTCGGATCATGAACAAACTATTAAGAGAATGTACTACACATAAAAAACACATCAATATATCTATTGGAGGACTTTTTGTAAGGATCCTGTAGGACTGATGACTATGTTTTATCAGTGATCTGATTGGTCAGGGGTCAGGTTATGGACCTGTTTTAAAAAGATACTCTGAAGTGAACCCGCTCTGGGCCATGCATCAAAAAAGAAAAAAAAAAAACAAGCTCGTGTGCACATTTGGATACCAACAATGAAAAATGTTTGAGCTTTATGGGTCTAACCCCCACATGGATACATGAACCCGTGCACACTCTGTCATGAGGCCACTTCTCTTAAATCTGAATCAGCAAACTCCTTGTGCACAATTAATCCAGCAACACAGCAAACACAGGAAAGTTCAACATAGATCAGTGTACTGATGGTAAAAACACAAATCTGCTCCACACAAAATAAAAAAAATAAAGATAAAAAAAACACTGCTAGACAAGTCCATGAAATCCATAAACAAGTGCAACTGCCAAGGTTATCCACAAAATAAAGAATCCAGAGTTTAACAGAGAATAGCACACTTCAGGGTCTCAACAGTAACCAAACAATAGAAACATGTTTCAATTTGTCCAGAGTAAACCCTCTTCCCAACTAAATCAATTAAAGATCTCTGGCAAAATTTCAGTTTTGTTCAGTTCATTTTTTTTCCCCTCACGAGTAAATCCTCTTCCAAATCATCTTTGAAGCTGTCTGACTTACCTCTTTTTGGGTTTAATGAGTGACCCTGTGAAGAAAATATGCAGAGGTCGCTGTATCTGCGTAGTTTTTCATTACAAGATGCGAGTTTACTCTTCCTGTGAATGTCTAATAAATCTTTGCAAGTCTAAATGATTTGTGGTATAACGGTATGTTTTGCTGTGTGCAGATATCTAGGTTGACGACTTTTACATGAAATGATAAAATGTGAAGAAGCCTTGCCTTAAGGATATTTATTTTTATCATGGGCATGTGCTATTATTGTATGTTTAGCTTATTTACATGTGCAATTTACATATTTTATTTATTTATTTCCTTCTAGAGATTGTACCACACTGTCTATGGTCTTTTTTTGTTTGTTTGTTTGTTTGTTTGTTTTTGGTACTGGTTTCCAAAATAAATAAGCAACTGTTTAGTATATTTGTTTCCAATATATTCTATGTTAGTTGTAGGTTGTTTTAAAAGTGTAAATATGACAAACAGGCTAGATATTAAATTTGTAACACAAGATTCCATATATGTTTGCTCTTGTCAATTAAATGTTCTAAACACGTCTTTGGAGCCTGATTGAATACACATGTCAGGTAGAAGAACTATTCTGGAACAATGTTTTACAGGATTCAAACCACTGACAGAATGAATGAAAGTCAGAAAACCATTTCAGTTCACCACCACACTCTAGATAAACCAAAACATACTTTATACAGCACATAGCCTGCCATGCCTTGAAAACAGGGGATGGATGACCACATCAACTCGTGACCACACTTGGCTCCGTCACCATATGGACCATCTGTGTAATATGCTGATAGTGTTTTAAAATCTAAATGATTCATGATGTAATGGTATGTTTGGCTGTGTACAGAAATCCAGTTTAATGAGTGCTAATGAGTTAATTGGCCAAAGGTTTGGCTTCTCTACCTTCATAGCCTTTCACTGTGTGGCTAATCATGTGGACACATCACCTCCTGTGAATGCCCATGGAGTTGCAAAGCAATTACATGAGAGCCTACACGTGCAGTGTTTGGGTGTTCATATAGTGTATGTTTTCTATAACTGATAATGTATAATCTACTACACCGAAGATTACATTTTTGGCCTATATATGTTTGTCATGTTTACACATTTACTACTATTTACTATAACTAACATAAGTGCATTTAAGCTTTAAACACAAAATAAGTTTATATATATTATTATTATTAAATTATTATTATAAGTGGTTTATATATAAAATGTTTATAAAGGATTGAATAGTTCTCCTTGACAAGTAGACACATTCATTAGCCACATTCACGCAAGAGCACATTTGACCTTGACATTCATCGTTCAAAACACAACCGACACATTCATTTAAACAATGATCCAATGATGAATGTTATGGAGTTTTCTGTCCTTAGGTTACACGTCACGTGTGGGCCTTGAGGTCCTCAGCAGTATTAATTGTTTGGCTTTGATTGGGAACAGGAGGTGCCAGTCTATCTCAACACTGTGGTGGCCAGGGTCGAAGAGACCTATTGCTGCCTTCATAGACATAATAGATAGCTGGCTGTTGACGTTCCAATCTGCGTAAACAGACATCTGTGTCTCCAGACTAGAATGTGTTGACAATAACACCTCCATGGGTAAAGACATTCTCTTTGACTAATTCTGGGCGTATAGTATTTGTGGTGTTATCTTGGGGTTTAAAGTCTATCCACCAGGATGAGTTGGGCAGAATGTGAGACCGACTCAGACACTTCTGATGTACTTTGAGAGTGTCTCTAATTCTCCTTGGCCAAGCGTCAATAAATATTAGAGCATAAGACATCAGAGGCTCCTGAAAACTTTCTTTCCTCCTGACCTCACCATTGACCTTTGACTTCAGCAATTTCTGATTACTGATGCCAAGGACAACACACTGCAAGATAGATTCTGCCTGTTCTGCAGTAATACAGTATGCTGCCATCTTAGTTCCAAACAAATCTGAACCATTAACCTCTTTGAATGGTTTGCAGTGGGACAGACTGCAGTAGCAACTATAATCGAGAACTATGTTGACCTACAGTTCCTTTTCCAGTTCTTTTAGGGCTTTTAGTCTTTATTAGACAGTGACAGCTTGATAGAGGGAAGAGGAGATGACATGCAGCAAAGGGCTGCAGGCTGGAATCAAACCTACTGTTCAAACCACTGTGGTGAGGAATCGACCTTTCATGCATGTTCATGTACATGGGGTGCATGCGCTACGCCTGAGCACCCGGGTGTCCTGATAACAATCTTTTTTTTTTCTAGGGAGTGGCAGACAGACAGCATCAGATTTCTGTGTTTAATTTTAGAGGGAGACTGTTCGCATAACGCAGAATAAAATTACAGTATTAATATTCTTCTTATGCTTCCATGGTCATAATTACTTACATCCCAATGTTATCTTATCTTAAGACATCCCCATAAACTTGCATAACAAGTGAATATTAATTAATCCCTCAATTTTAGCCAAGAAAGAAGTTTGGTCAATAGTGCAAAATATACAAAGCTAACTAATTGCATTCAACAAATCAATTTATTCTATAATTTGTCCAGGGAGAGAGTAGATAAGTCTTTCCTTGAATGGGCAGTCTTCAAAGAAATTCATTCAACTTCCTACAGGGAGAGAAAGATGTCAGAAAGAAGGCCAGGAAAGCCATACAAATGCTGAAAATAGCCATTGCATTTTTCGTCTAGGTTCTTTTATGGCAAGTCCCTTTTCATAGACATACTATGCTATCAGGCAAAACCAGGGCTGCATGGATGGTGGTATTACAGCTCACCCAGATGGCTTGTCCAGTCTGTTCTTCCACCTTTAGTCTTCTAATTCACCCCAATAACTGCAATTAATATGAGGTAAATGTAGGCTAACTGACATCTGGTTATAATAGCTAGCGAATTATTCCTTATGTTAGCTAAATGCAATTAGAATCTTATAATAAGCAAGAACTGAAGCTGGCTACGTAAAGTACCGCTATTGAATAGATTCATGAGAGGTCAGCTAATGCATTATGTCCAAAGTTATTTCATCAACTTAACAGCTGAAAATGAATGAGGTTCAATGCCAGATGCTGCAGCACTTGAAGGGAACATTCGAGACACAATCAGCCATTTTTAGCGATTTCAGCAGCTAGCGGTGGACAGGTGCAGCTCTTTAACTCCTCTCCTGCGCTCCCACAGCTGCTTCTGGACTGCTCTCACCGCTCTAGTTATGGTCGTGGGATTAGCTTTTCTACAGTGATATGGTACGCCGCCATTTTGTTTTTTTGTCACTGTATTGAGGGGAAAAAACAACATATATGGCAGATCGCCAAAACGTGGTTCATGTAGGGGCGCAGTTCCAAACAAATCTGCACGATCAACCTGTTTGAATGGTTTCCAGCATGACAGACAGCAGCAGCAACTATAAATTCCAGCCATTTTCAGTAAATATTAACACATAATGTATATTCAACTGCGTTGACTTCCAGTAAGTCAGTATAATAGAATTTATTAGGGCTTATATAAAATTCAACAGTGACAGACTGAGAGAGGACAGAGGGGATGACATGCAGCAAAGGGCCTCAGGCTGAAATCAAACTCAAGTGAACTACTGTGGTGAGGACTTGACCTTAGTACAGGAGGTGCAAGCTCTACCAGGTGAACTACCCGGGTGCCCTGATATACTATAATTTCTTCTAGAGTGGTGAACTGAAAGCATCACTTTCCTGTGTTTAATTTTAGAGGGAGACTGTTCCTCCCCAAAAAAATAAATTTAGAGTATTAATACTAATTCTTCCTGTGCTTCTATGGCCGTAATTACTTACATCCTAATGTTATCTTATCTTAAGACATCCTCATGAACTTGCACAACAAGTGAGTATCAGTTACTGCCAGCTACGGCTCAATTTTAGCCAAGAAAGAAGTTTAGTCAATGGTGCAAAATATACAAAGCTAAATGACTGCACTCACCAAAACAGATTATTATATAATTTAATTTCCAGAAAGAGAGTAGATAAGCCTTTCCTTGAATGGTCAGACTTCGAAAAAATTCATTCAACTTCCTAAAGGAAAATAAAGATGTCAGAAAGAAGGTCACGAAAGGCATACAAATGCTGAAAATAGCCATTGCATTCTCCCCATAACTTCTTTTATGGCAAATCCCTTTTCATAGGCATACTATGCTATCAGCAAAGCCACAACTGTATGAATGAGGTGTAACTGCAAGAGGAACTGGAACTAAAGCTGGCTACATGAACTACCACTACTGAATAGATTCATGAGAGGTCAGTAATGCATTTAAAATTTCAAAAAAGAAGTAATTTTATCAACTTACCAGCTAGAGTGCTTGGGGAAATGAATGAGGTTCAATGCCAGACGCTGTGGCACTTGAAGGGAACAGTCGAGACACAATCATTTTTAGCGATGCAGCTAAGCTAAACGCCTTAGCAGTTAGCAGTGGACAGGTGCAGCTCGTTAACTCCTGTCCTCCACTCCCTCGCGGCTTCTGGACTGCTCTCACCGCTCTAATTATGGTCATGGGATTAACAAACCAAACAAAGATTAGCATGGCTTTAACAAGTCAGTTTACACATAATCGGCTCATTTGTAAGATTATCATCTTAATGACTGAGGCAGGTTCAAATTTTCTAACATGACAGATGCTGGTGCAAGTTGCTCTTGCATCAGTTACAATCACTGCATTCAAACATGCTCTATCCGTGACTGCCACATGTGAAAAGAAGTTGTTTTCCATTGTTACGGCCATGTTTCACTCATGGGAGGCCCACTTAGTGCAGCTGGCCTTAGAGAAAGAACTGTGCACTAATGACTGGAAAGATGTCATCCTCACATAGCTCAACACAGACACCCGCTGCCTTCATCTACACCGATGGTGAGCAAAACTAATTTTTTGAATTCTTGAATTTTTGTTGTGCCGTTTATTTTTACAAATAGATTCATTTATACATTTCTCACATTCACATCTGCCTTCTTTTCTGTGTTTAGTCAACACTGCCTCTGTGCTTGCAGCTGAATTGCGGGTATAATAAGGTAGTGGTGTGTTGGGAAAGCACTAGAAATGTGTCTTTTTCTTTCTGTGGTGTGTTGGTGCTTTATTTTGTTGTGTATTCATGAATGTTCGGTCTAATTTGGTCTGAATGCCCTTGAATGCCTGACAGCTTGGTCATTTTTTCTTGTTCAACAGCCTCTGAGGCTATTTATACACCTTGTTGCTCATGCAGTTGTTTTATACATGGCCCCCATGCGGAAATCTGAGTGGAAATCTGCCTGTCAGGTTTGCTGTGGCGCAGACCCTGCAGTGTATGTTGGGTTGTAGCCTGGACAGGCTTAAATGAAACCAGGGAGAACAGGCAGTTGATCCAGTGCAAGCTAGTGATAACAAAGACAAATAGTAAGCCATGGCACCAGACTGCTGGTCAATGATCAGTGGGTGCTCGAGATACTCCCTAGGAGAGAAATGGGGACTGACAAAAATCCTTTCAGTCAACTGTGCAATCAAGTGATAAGGATGAAATCACTTTCTCTTAGATGTTTTCATCGTATGATTGGCTCATGCAGTCATTTCTACCACAGGGAACACAATCTACCATCCTGACCTGGCCTTGTTGTTCCCCTTTTTTAATTTCCAGTGAGAATGTTGATGTTGGACAATGTTGCAAAACTCCATATAATGTAATATGCCAACATTTGCAACTATAGTATTAGTTTAAGTTAGACAGCAAACATACTGGGCTAATATTAAGGGAAGTTAATGGTCCTGGGGGAAAAAAGAGTAAGGGGAAGACCAAAGACCACACGTCAGAGTATATTTAGAGATCTTAGGGAGTACTATTGCATAGGGGATGTGAGTGGGAGCTGCACAAAATTTAATAAATTGCCTGAAGTGATATCACCAGACCTCTGTGGCCCGCTGCTCATCCCAGCTTGAGGCTAGTGGCTCGAGGCTACATTAACTGCTACTCCCATAACACACCAGTTTCTGTAACCAAACTGTTGATAATTGAGTTGCAATACAGGTTTTGACAAAGAAGAAGAATGCAATGAAATTAAAACCACTATCTCTTTTTCTGTTTCATTTTGATCCCTTTGTTGTTTACTGTCCAACATTAGTGGAAAGTTGATCTTAGATGGTAGGTAGATACCAGTATGAAAGATTAATGTGCTATGTGGGTGCTGTGCGCCCTTAGTTCCATGCTTTTTCCTACACTAGATTAGCTACACTGTTGAACATTGGCAGTGGATACAAATTGGTGCTACAGAATCATGCAGTATATGAACATAATTCCAAAGAAAACTGGTCTTTAACTTTTAAGCAACTTAATCACAGCTGCAAAGGCAGCTGCACAAATGACTCATTAAGTTTTCAAAACAGCCACAAAAATCATAATTTATGTCAAACACAGGAAAGCTGCTCTGGCAAAGAGGAGCAGAGGCTATAAGTAAACCTTTGCCAGCATTAACTGAAAAGTACTTGATGGGATATTTGCATAACAATGCAGCAAAATGCAGTCCAAACACAACTGCCAGAGTTGAATCAACCCCTCACTGACATAATTTAGAACAAATGAACATAAGCTTCACAAAGCCAGTTGCATTATTATACTCATTATCACAAGTGCCTACCTGTACCATTACCAGTATAGAAGTCAGCATAACATAGTGTGATAGAAAGCATATGTGCTTAAACAAATAGACTATGATTTAAGTTCTGTGAAAAGAGTTGTTCATGGTTACAAATATTGATTACATTGCACTGCAGTGTATGAATTTTTAAAGTAGGTGCTATTGCCCTGAAGGCAAACACCAAGGCAAGTGCTATGACAGGTGTTTACAGAGGCTACAGTAATTACAGCAGCATTATTTAGAGCCTTTCCTTGAAATTTTTTACTGGATATGTAAAAAAAAAAAAAAAAAAAAAAGAGAGAGAGAGAGAGAGAGAGACAAAAAGTCCACTGTGCAAAGTGAGAGTTGCTGATCTGTCTTTTCTCTTTTTTAACATATGTACCATATTTTGGGCTTTCAAACTTTCAGGGGCTGAAAAATTCATTATTTCATTTTAACCTTACCTTGGGAGAATCAAAATATGGAGCAAACTGTCTTCATTCATTCCTTCCAATATCACAATATATATTCTGTATTATATGACTTTGCATTAGGCTGCCGCCTGCTATATCGATTTTATTCTTTTGACAGAAATATTATTGAAAGTGAAATTTGACAGTGGTGTGTTTAACAAAGGGTTAGAAGCTTTTATTCCCTTGTGCCCTTGCACTGTTTAGCAGAGTACATATGGAAAGCTGAGCCATTCTTTACAAGAGTTTAGTCGACTTAGTTCTAACAAATACTCATCATTTCGCAATGATCATGCATTCATCACCCAACTCAAGAACTGGATTGCGTCTAAAGACGACAAAACAAGTGACTAACAAGGGAAGCTGGCAATCCCCCAGATGGTACATTACCGCATGCATGCCTGAAGCTGGTGATATACTGTATTTACCATAAGAAGGGACCACTGAGCAAAGTCCCTGAATTAGCACACCCAACTGCTTTATTCTTTCTCTCAGTGAGGTCAAGTAAGAAACAAAAGGAGTATATATCTTTTGTATGGACATTAAATTTGAAACTCCACACAAGGACCATTACTCTTGCGTCAAACAATGACCAAAATCAGTGACCAAATGGTACAAAACACTCACATGTTCAGAGATGTTAAGCTGTTGGTCTTGATTCAGCCTAGACAGGCTTAAATGAAACCAGGGAGACCAGGCAGTTCAGTGCAAGCTAGTGATAACAAAGACAAATAGCAAGCCATGGCGCCAATGGAGTCAGAGACTACCATCCATTGATGAGTGGTCATTTGAGATACTCTCTAGGAGAGACATGGAGACTGACAGAAATCCTTTCAATCAACTGTGCAATCAAGTGATAGCGATTAAATCGCTTTCTGTGGGACGTTATCAATGTGTGACTGGTTCGTCCGTCTTACGCTCATTCGAAAGTCTGGTGGTGATTTTGTGGGTGAACAAACGCATGTGTGGCTCTGCTCCAAGCTTCTCAAGCAGGTTTTATGACTCTCTGGGAAACAAAGGCATGCAGTATGAAAGCTCCATTCTCTCACTGCAAACTGGTTTAAACACAACGTGACTGCTCTGAAGCTTAAGCCTATAAGCACAACCTAAATTTTATGGTCACAATTTAAATTGTCACATAGGCAAATGAGAAAAGATGCTGCTTAGACTGGAAATGTCTTCAGGTGATTTGTGTAGGTTTTGCTTCAGAAAATAATTTTCTTTTCATTTGTGCAAAAAGTTGCAAAGAAAAATGAAACTGGAATCGTAAAATTTTCTTCAAAGTTTTATTCCAATTTTGCCCAACAAGAAGTGTAAAGCCTTAAAAGATAAACCTTTAATAATGGATTACATGTATATGCCCCAACATTTAATCTTTAACATTATATATAGATTGTTATGAAATATGAGGTGTGTACTAAGCCACCACAAAAAGAAAGAAGAAAAAAACAACACAACAAATACCACAGGCAACTTTCCTCTGTAAGATCAAAACAGGTGAAATATGCACCTGTTTTATGTTACAAGTCATGCCACAATTTTATTGGTATATTTTTGGTAACATATCACGAAAACTCAGTCTGACTGAGCTTAACAGTCTACTTTTGTTATGACATATGCAGTATGTGGCCTTAGACCCCACCAGGAACATATTATTCCAGGCCATTGGAGAACCATTTTGTCACATAGGTTGTGGCATTTTGTAATGCATCTGGGTTCTTCGCCAGCAAGACAGCAGCACCTATTGCCACTACTGCTATGACCAGCGTCTTGATTGAAGGCAGGAACAAGAGTTTGGATAGCTGTTTTTGCTTGATTGTTGGACTCTTCGGCACTGCTTCCTTGTCCTCCTGGGTCAGGGCATCCGGGGAAAGTTTAGCCAGCACTTCCCGAGCTGCTCGGTGACCCTCTTGGATCGCACCACTCATGTACCCACACCAATTGGTGGCTGTCTCTGTGCTTGCCCAATGGATCCTGTAAATCAAGTAAATCAGTGAGGCTTGCACAAATATTAAGCTGTGTGTTGCTGTTTGACAAGGCATTGATTTAATTCTCTATTGGAGTAATTACGTGTCTTAGGCCATTAACACTCATCTGTATTAGCAGTTTTAAAAAGTACATGTGAAGCTGTTGACTTCTAAGAGTTTGTCTCTGATGAACTGATGCAGTTTGAGTTTTGCCCTTTAACAAGTCTCTGTTGGCCTAGATGCAGCATGTCTCTCTTCACTGAAATTTACAAGTACATGCTCAGCAAATTATTGAGCCTGTTCAACCACGTAAGGATTGATCACTAAAAAAGGACAATGACAGTGTTACTCCCTAGCCTTTTTTTTTCTTCTCCATGTAATGACAACGAAGTCAAGGATGTCTTATAAACCTTGTAAAATACTGCGTATGGTGCCCAGGTTTGTTGTCAACATCAATCCACATCATGTGGAGTTGAATGCAGTGCTGTCACAGTTAAACGACAGCTTGAGCGTGCAGACTGCAGGGCTTTGTCATTGGCAAGATGGTAACATTGTGGGTTTGATTGTGTAACAGTCTACAGCAATAAAACAAAAAAAGAGGAAAAACAAGCATTGGAGTCAACGCTTAGGAGATAAAATGTAGCAGTGGATGCTGCTGCCAGTTTCCAGCCCCCCAAAGGGTTGAAGACAATGGCTGCACAACTGAGGATGACGCATTACAGTCTCTTTTTACCAGTGGCATTGTGAAAACCACTAACCACCCCCAAATGGGGGCACCCTAACAGCAGCTTGGCTAATTTTCTCTTTTTCCTCTTCCTGCACTGCTGGTTCAGTGAAAAAGCAAAGGCCACTGTTCTGGTATACAGATGGAGGGGCTGGCCTTCTGGCTTGTTTCTGAGACCCCGCTGACTGATGAGGTGGGGCTGAGCCAAATTTTAGCCTTATATGGGCTATTCTACCTGTTGGGACCAGAGAAGCAGAGGTGAGAACAAAAGTGGTATATGAGAGATTAGTTTCTGCTGTACAGCTGGCTGGTCTGCAACCACTGATAGATATCAAAAATGATGGCATGTTCTAATACAATGGATGGACACTTTGATTGGGATATGTTATGCTCTTTAGTTTTCCTTGAGGTGAGTTGAAGGACTCTCACAGCCTCTACAGATAAAAGAGAGTCCTTCTTCCTGGAGGTTAAAGTCCTCTACAGAAAGTAGCCATTTCTTCAAGTCTGTTATTTCGTAACTGTGTAATACTGCAGTTATATTTATGTATCACCAAAACAAAAGATATGAATTATCTTCACTCTTTTATTGTTCGTTATTCTGCATTCCTTAAGGTTGAAGTAGGCTAATCTAGGCTGCATGTAGGTGAACATGCATAACAATTATTTTGACATGTTCATTCGACTGTTTTTCTCTTTTTTGACAGATCTGTAATGTAACGCCTGTATACTGTAATATAATGTGATAAGTGTTTTTCTGCTATCCACCTCCTGAAAGGCACCGTATATACTAATCAGCTCAATTATCACTCAAGTCCGTATGGCGAATGTTGCTTCTCCTGTGAGCAACATAAATATACATGTGGAAAGTGTTAAGAATAGAATGAAGAATGAAGAATAATACTGGTCTTACCGAGGGAAGCTAAATTGATTAAAATACCTTTCTGTCTGCTTCTGCACTTTCACCTGCACTGCTGAGACATTGCATGTGATAGAACTTTCCACTAATTCACCGTTCAAAAGGATAGAGTACATGTATAACCAATTCCTACTGATGTATTTTGCCAATTATATTTCCTTCAAAGCTCCCCTACTATACCAGCCTCCAGGCCTGTCGACCAGTCAGAAGAGTAGGGAAGCACTCCCCCTTAGCACCTTTAATCTGGCCGTATCCCCAATATCCCTGATCAGCAGAGTTAGAAGCCTCATCAGTAAACAGGCTTTGGACTCCATACACACACTCCATATACACACTCTGAAGTTGTAAGCAGGGTATGACAATAGATTTGAATGGATGTTACTATTCAGCAAGAGTGCTAACAAGAAAATGAATGACTACAAAGCCAGAGTAGTCAGGAATAAACAGAGGATGAGTGCGTGCCAAAGTTGCATTGAGAAATTTAGAAGCATTTTGATTGTTCAGTCCATGCAGCCTACTAAATGATTCCATCAGAGACCTCCATCAGCAGAATATCCAAGACCTTGAGACATGAAGCTGAAAGGCCTTTTGGCAACATGTCAACAAGCTTGGAGTTGGTAATGAACACCACCTGCCTCTCCACTGAGAGGTCTTGGGGCATGACTGGTCTCCTGAAACTCATAAAGACTGCGTTTTAAGACCTGAAAAATGAATTTGCCAGAATGTTTCATGTTTCCTGAAACCTCAAATGTAGGACTATTTACCGCCACATGTACACATACACTCTTGTTTGCTCTGTAATAGATTTATACAGCAGTGACTCAGCTAGGAGTGTGATAAACCCAAAGATCACTGAGATACTGTATACAGATGATAATGAAAAGGGAAAGCAATATATTCAGCAAATATGGTGGTAAAAAATAAAACAGGCAGGAGTGGTGTAGGGGGAAATCAATCAACATAACCATTACAGTGGCATGCATAGCGGGTGGCAGTAAACAGTATAATGAGCAGCAGCATTATGATGAGAAGAGTGAGAGCTTGTCAGATTAAAAAAGACCGCCTTGAGGTCTCAATGAAACTTGATTGGTGACTTGTTTAAATAGGTGATTATAAGATAAGACTTAAGATAAGCTGACATCACTCGCAACAAGAGTGCTCTGTCAAAATTAATGTAATGCTTCGTCAATTGTTGAGAAAGGAGAAGCATGTGAATATGGTGGCCCAGTCTCCAACGTGGGCAATAACAGAAATGGGATTTATCCCATGTCTGAATTTGAGAATAAAGATAAAAGAATCCCTCCCTCTGTGCTAGCTATCACTTTGACCTCTGCTGTATACAAACTGCTCTCTTGTGTTCAATTTAATCACATTTCCCAGTGGGCTGAGTCAGATAGTATAACAGCAGATGAACAGAATGGATTTAGAAAGAAATTTGTCCGCATTCTCACATTAAGCACAAATACAGACTCTAGGAAGAATAAAGCTATCTATCTATTCCCGTCTGTTCTCGAGCATTTGATCACGCTGATGAAAGCATTCTTTGAAATAAAATGGTATTACTTGTCATATAATAACATTCTTAATGTCTGTATATGTAGCTTAAATATGAAGTGTTGCATAAATTGCCTGACAGATTGAGTTAATGCTTGAGAGACAAGACAAGGCCTCTTAGAATGCCTCTCCCTTCTATTATTTTAGGTACATAAATGAAGTGTGTCTGACTGTATCTGTCCCCCTGGGACAATAAAGTCTAAATCTAAATCTAATCGAAGCCTAAAAAACTAAAGGTGTGTATATCTGTCTTCATGATGGCTACAATGGTGGACACTAATTGACTTGTGGTGCAGCATGTTTTCTGCCAACAGAAGGCACCACTGTGTTTTATTATATAGTGTTTCAACAGAGATCTAGCAGAAATTTCAGTTCAGAGTGTGATTGTCTTGCAGTTGGTTCCTTAGTGAGCCTACTGTACACAGGTCTGAAAATAATAATGATTGTGTTTTTGTTACCTTAGAATGAGCATTTTATATCTACATATGCCACACATCTGCTTCCACAGAGTCTGCCATGTTGAAACGTTTCTACAGTAGCTCAGAACGGAAAACCTAAACACTGGCTCCAAATGGGGCCTTTTGCGTTTTACGCACATTTCATGGACATCGTAGGTTCTCCTTCATGCTAGGGAGAGTGGGGCAATGGGGTTGCAATCAGCAACTACACCACTAAATGCCACTAAATTCTACACAGGTGTAGTTCCCTGGAATGTCCATTGGGTAAGGGGATCCCTTTAAGTTCCTGTGTGGTGGCTAGTTTTGCTAATTTTGGTGTAGGGATCATGGATAGATATTTGGAGATGTTCAGTTAATTAATTTCTCACATCCCACTTGCTCACAGCCTAATCGTTGTGTATTTTGGATTGCTGTATGATTCCCTGGGGTGTGAGTGGGGGTACAGTTTTCACTTCATAATTTTAGGTTTTACTTGTTGAAATGAATCCGTAAACCTTTCTATTTGTGAGTACTAGTGGGAGCTCACAGATTTCAAGCTGGTGTCATTAGCTGGCAGGATAGTGTTGTTTTGGTAAATACTCGGTCAGGTCTTTTCTCCCTGTCTTGGAACAGAGACTTGTTATTTTACCTTCTTGTCCGTTGGCACCAGAAGAATCTTACCATTTGGTTCTTGCTCACTTTTTCTTCTCAAATGTGTTTTATTGGATTTTCCTTGTATAAACAGATGCTTTGCCTTTGGCCTTTGTGTTACAATCACACTGTGTTGGTAGGAAGGGATTCTCCTAAGGGTATTTCATGCAAATTCTAGAATCTATGGCTACTTCTATGCACACAAAATTTCATTTCACATTTCAACACAAATAATATATAGTTACAAACAAGTCACATCAATAAATAGAGATGATAAGAAAGCCTAATTACAACTTGATGACATTGTTGCTTTTCCTTCCTGTGTGTAGCCTACTGTATGTAGCTGTGAGAGTGTCTAAACTGTTTTGGTAGTTTAGTTTCAGTGCCTTTACATAAATGTTCTATGTATGTGTGAATTACACAGGCTAAAATCTGCCTAATCTTGATTGAATGATTCTCTCCAAAAGATATGATAAAGAATTTGGTCTGCAAACTACAGGTAGCATACAGATGGATTGAACAGGATGTAAATAGTTCTGTGACTTCCTATATATTTGCTTTGAAAGCTGCTGGAAACTGTCCGACTTAACAGCAGCTTTTTGTCATAGGCTACTGCTGTCTGAATTCATCCGCTTTCCAGGCAAGGCGTATCTCAAACAAGCCTATAGTCTTACTGTTTAATCAGCATCTTAATATGCCACACCTGTCAGGTAGATGGGGTATCTTGGTAAAAGAAAAATGCTAACTAACACAGATTTTAACAAATTTGTAAACAAAATTTGAGAGAAATAAACCTCTGGTGTGTATAGAGGAAGGCTTTGATCTGTTATTCAAACTCAAACAAAAGTGTTGTTTTCTTTTGTTGAGTGTAAATATTGTAATTCTGCTTTTCTGAGCACAAGTGAGACTCCCTAAGGAGTCATTCAGGTATTTCATGATGAGGAGCAGTGTTGTTGCTGTCCTTCCAAAGAAAGAATGGAGAAGGACCGACTGGCTAATCCTGAAATGGCTGAATGGATTCAAACTTCACTATTCAGACTCACAGAGATGAACTGCTAAGCCTATCGGGCTCTGATGGAGAGCTCCACTCGTCATTATAGAGTTAGGTGCCACACCTCTTGTTATGGCACCTGATTATCATTCTCTGCACCAATTTTGTAAAATAGTAAACATCTAATATTATTATGCAAAACAAAAAGTCAATTTCATTTAAAACTAACAAAATAGTTTTTAAAGATTTTAAATGTACTCTGAGTATCATGGGTTGAATGAGCTAATCCTTCTCTGTCGGTAGTAATAATCCAAACATTGTGAGGAGCAGCAAAAACCAATTTTTTTGTTCTCTGAAACAACTCTTCTCAGCGCCGCATGCATTTTGGAGCCGTTAACTTAGTAAAGCATGAACCCACATGAGGTCAATTTATTCAGAGTTCTTGGCAGCTTCTCTTTCTTCTTACTCATCACTCACTCTCCTTACTTTTACTCATCCTCTCTCGCCACACCTAGAATTGAGTGGGGAGGGCTTCTCTGTAAAAATCTCACATACTAACCACTCAGGCAAAGTATACACATAGGATAATCACTCTAATTATAAAAAAAAACACACTGTGGTCAGTATTTAGATTCATGCCATTCCCAAATAAAATCTCATAATCCACCGGACACTACTGGAATCCGTTGTGATGTTTGAAGCACTGGCAGCATTCTAGTCAACCAAGCATGAGCTTGACTTCATTACATGTGCTGGATTTGTGTCAAGGTCATAGCATGTCCTTGAGGATCCATTTCCTATATGGGCTCGGAATGTGGATAAGGGCTACCGCCCCATGCTGCTGTTTGAGTTATGTAATGAGCTTCCTCTGCTCCCCATGGACTTAATGTCATTATGGAAATACATTACCTGGATCCCCCACCCCACCTCTCGCTCTCATTCGTTCAGCTTTGTGCATCTCCGAACAGGCCATTTAAAATGGATTATAGGACATTTTCCGATGAGAACACCACACCTGATGACTTGCCATTTCTTTAGAACTGGACTAATATGTATCAGTGAAGGCATAATCACTGCCACGACTCATGTCAATGATCTGTAGGCACTCTGTGCCACTGAGTAATACCTGGTTGGAAGGGGGAAGTGCACATTGTGTTTCTGTTGTATAAAAATAGCATGAGCATCCAGCAACCACAGTCAGTATTTCTCATACTGTCAAGCGGTGTACAATGACTCTATTTACTGAACTATAAACTCTAAATTTAACTCTTGAAAAAATTTATATAAAAGATTTAGAAACTGTCATGTCGGTTTACTCCTCTCTCTCTACATAACCATTTGTTGGAGAGAACACAGAGGAAAGGTAACTTCTGGGAGAAGGAAAGGTGTAATGCTGTGGTGTATTTGTCAACAGTGGGGTCATTACCTGCCACAGGGGCTCCTCAGGCTAGGGTGGTAATATGTCAGTGCCCCTGGTACCATGACATTAACGGGGCAGCCCCCACTGTAGGGCTCCTTAGCCCAGTCCTGTAAAGAAGAAAAGGTAAATGGTACTTCCCAAATCTATTTCAGTGTAATCTAAATCCAATATTATTTAATAGCATATTTCACGAGGACCAGTGGCTTTCAAAGACTGACACTTTGGGTGTCCCTCCTTGTAGAAGGAGACATTGTAAACATAACATCTAATGTGAAGATGAACAGCTGAAGTCAGTAGGACATAATATTACATAGTACACTATTATTGTACTGTAGAATTTGTATCATGTGACTTGATTCTAAAAATGTACTTGAAATGAACTACTAAATATTAAATAAGTAGATGTTGACTCGCCAACATCACCCACTCACTGCTTTTCTTGTGAGATGAAGATGCAGATTAGTGGAAGTAAACACTTCAGCTTGCCATGTGAAAGGAAGTACAGTAATTAAAATGAGGCTTGGAACTTGTGGGTTGGCACATCAGTATATTTTCTATTTAAATAAAATGTACGGACATAATTACTAAGGCATACCGAGAAACTCTGATGACCCTTGGCCTTGCCTTCCTTCAGCAGGTTCCCCATGCAGGGCCCACGCCCCGTGCAGGGATTTATTATAATGTATTCCATTTGTCTATATGCTTCAAAATGAAATTAGCCTCTATTTTTGGAAAGTTGCTACAAGCAGCCATGTAGGTTCATTGCTGCTGCTGCTGCTGCTGCTGCCTATAAGGGGCACAATGAGAAAAAAAAAAGAAGACAAAGTCACCTTTTTCTATCGTATCCCTATGGATGGCCTCCTCTACCATCCAAAAACGAAACTACCTTCTAACTCCAAACTCACCCGAAAAATATGTTGGCTGGCTTCCCATTTTCCTATTTAGTCAATGCCATTGTCTTAATGTCACCAGTGTGTAGTGTTAGTGGCTTTTCATGGTATAGTTGCTGACTGCAACCTCCTCACCTCACCCTCCCAATCATAGTGTGAAGGATAAACTATGGTGTATTCTGTAAATAGCGCCCCCCAAATCTTACTGGACCTTTAATATAGAGTATGTATAGAATATAGGTGGTGATGATAATCAGAACCGTTTCCTGGATCTCTTTGGGTATGGATCATGTTAGAAATATTTGTGGTCGACATTTGAAGGGCATGGATTGACAGTTTCATTGCTGGAATACAACATTAGAGGTAATTCACAGCTCATTGCTAGAACTATGTTGTGCCCACTGTTTGTTTTATTGTTTTGTGTTATACTATTAGACTAGTAAGATATACTATTGAGCTAAAGCTAACTAGAAAAAGCCACTTTTGCACTATATTCAAGTCTTTGCCTACAGAGATTCAGACTTTTGTCACACAAAGAATAGCTTTCCCCTCTGGAAATCAGGCTAAAGAATTTGACTATGAATTTTGGCACTGCAAAATTTTGCCTCAAACCAAAACATCATTGTTTTATTACATCAGACTTCGGCCATTGAATTACTTACTTTCTCCTCATAGTGGATGAAAGACGCAGCCTCTGGGCCAAGGTATTTGACCAGCCTGGAGACCACAGCATTTCTTCTCTCACCAACCTGCAAACAGAAGGAATGCCTGTGCCAACACTGTACTTACATTGCACTTGTTCATCACTCAAAACTATTACAGCAGGCTGTTAAAATATGAATGCATATTGTAGAAACACATCCAAGCTGGACATGGGGAGCAGCAGTCAATTTGAATAACTTAAGCATGGTCAGCACATGCTCCTGGTTGTATTAGTTCACACGGTGAGTTATGTACAGAGCAGCTGAGGCCCGAGGACCAAAAGGACAGGTTGCCATAAAATGTGCTGACAGATGTTGCAAAATTGTCTAAGATTCTTAATCTTTGTGTCACTTTATCTCTGCTCTCAGCAAACCCTTAATAATTTGGAGCTGAAACTCATAGCCTCTTAATACACTCCTTATAGAAGAACAAAAAGTGAACTTAAGTGTGGTGCCAAATTGCTTTCGATTAGGAATTTATTCAAAAAATAAAACACCATTAATTTGCTGCAGGAGCACTAATAAAGCTCTAGTAAAAGTTCAGCCAGGAAGACAATTCTTTTTCATGTTTATACCTGTCATTATCCTGACATTCATGCTCACGCTAATTTCCTTGCTGCCATCATCTGGAGACTGTCAATCGTGGTATCAGCTGGACACGTCTACCCAATAACTTGGCGACACACCTTCATCGTACACCTATCATCTTGCCTTTTTAAATATGATTCTCTCTCTTCGTTCGCCTGTATGCACGCCCCTACACCTCCCCTTTACTGCCCAGTCTCGCAGATTCATCATTTCATCAGAATCATCAGCTCATCAGTCATCCTCCTCCACCACCACCACCGCCACCAGTGTCTGGATTCCATCGTTGGATTTATCTTGCTGCTGCTCAGGGCAGACGCCCCTCGATCACAAATCTCCCTGTAGTGTCTAAGCACCAAAGACTTTCCGTCAAGACTTATCATATATCATCTCTGATATAATAAACATTATCTTTACTGCGTTCACTTGTCACTCCTGATTGAAATAGTGTCATCTGAATGAAAATCCTGTGAATTTCAAATAGCAAAAATAAAAACTAAATAATTAATGAACTACAAACAACAGAGTGTCCAAATAAATTCACAGTATAAGAGCCAAACATGAAAAACAACCTTAGAGTAATATTTACAGCTGAAATATACTTAAACAGCATAAACAGTGTGTGATTGTACCCTTGGTGTCCACTTGTTTCACATACACCAACACTGTTTTTTCTCTGTAGCAGTGAGCTAGTGAGTGAGGGTTAATTATTTAGCACCCTGTGCAGCATGGCGCAGCAGGGGGACAGCTACTCTTGAGCTCTGTAGTGAGCCAGGCTAATGACCGAAATGCCAAAACAACACTAAAGATGAGGCTGGATTGAGGCTGATTTTTCCTACAGGTAAAGGCAAAGCACTGGGTCTGAGTGAAAATTCAACACAGAAGGAAGCTGCGGTAAAAGAAAGAGGAGAGGATGTAGGCTTAGTAAGCAAAAAGTGTGTATAGGAGAGAGAAGAGGATTGCAACTGTCAACAGCAATATTCACTTACTGACAGAATATATAAAATGCAGTCTTATCATTAAAGATATATTAAGCCTGCATGAATCCAATATCACAATTTTCACACTTTTCACACTTTTATTTTATATTGTGTTGATTCTGTAATAATAGTTAAGTCAGGTATTTTTAGGGGCTATACTTATGACTTGATGGATTACTTGTTTAGGTAGTGGAAGTAGAACTCAATTTTATGACACCTACTACTATTTGGAATGTGCCCGTTGTTTCCAAGGCAAAAAAAAAAAAAAGACACTTAAGGAATAGAAATGGAAAAAAAAAAGAAAATCTTAATTTAATCTGGTTATTTGACCCATAACGTCCATAATTATCAAGGCAACAGTTATTGAAAGCTGGCAGGACCACATTACTGTTCTCCTCAGTCATATGCCGCGCTGTTTCAGAGCTCAGGTGGTGCAGAATCTTTCATTTTCATAATATTGCCCCTGAGCATTTAGTTTGACACAAATACATCATTTTGACAACGCACATCATGTTGCCTTTGTCTCCATGCAAAATATATACCAGATTTAATCCTGAACATGCATGAGAAACAGTTAAAGCACCATGCGATGCTGAGGTAGTTAAGTTGTTATAAACTGTAATATGTAACCTGACAGCTTGCAACATCAGGAATAGCTTTTGATAATCATCTATTTCATGCCTGCCCACAATTTAAGCCTATCTCACAAACCACAGTGTATATCCACTGTCAAATATAACTACAACACTTCACCCTGATGATGGAAAAATATGCACCAATTATTCTGCTCATCTAGTATTTATATGCATTGTGAATTTACATGAGATCATAATGGGTCACAATCATATATCAAACCAGTGGCTGTATATATAAATGTGTTACAAACACAGAATACTGACATGGTTAAAGTATAGATAAATATACATAAATGTTAATCATATAATCACATAATTATCATAATAATCTGTATCTGTCTCCACATTGATGACCCATTACCTCCTTGGAGCTCCACTCAATCGCCTGCTCGCCGGCAATGAAGCCCACCAGAGCAGGGCTGCCATAGGGGGTACTGGCATCAAAGGTCACATTGAATGGACATTTACTGGATGATCCTGTTGCTACCTCCCCAGAGTAGCCGTTCTCCTTCCAGAAAGCCTGAGGAGGAACAGAGACAGGTCACAGCTTCAATTTAATACAAAATCCAACTTCAAAATCACTTTACGTATATAGTTATATTTAGGGCCATCTCGCAGGCCTGACATAGTTGAACTGCAATTCAAAAGATCTTTCTTGTGTGTCATTTCTGGCAACAAATATCTTTCACCCAAGGCCACTTTTGGTTCTGTCTGTCTGAAAACAGTAAAGTCTCGCCTTGTCCTAAATCTAAAAGGATATACTGAAATAATGTAAAAAGTCATTGATTTTGATGGCAAATCATTTTCTTGAATTGCCTTACTCTGCCAGCATTGACCATGTGAACTCTGGCTGAATTGAGATTAAATTCACCACAGCAACTAGGTTACAAAGTTAAAATAAATAAACTAATTCATTAATTTAATTTCTTTTAAAAAAAAGACAGTTCCTGAACAAATTTCATGCTTACATATGCCACTGTCCTATTCAAACCTCTATAGCTGTGAAGCGAAGCCTAGGCAGAAGTGAAAGCACACAATGTACCTGATTTGCTCCTATTATTGGCTATTATTGGGTGAATATGAGAATCTAGGCCAACGGTGAATGTTGTGCTCTCATCAGAATGGCAGAAAAAATCCATTAGAACCAACGTATCATATGAAAGTTAAGTTTGTTCTGTGTGAGAAATACGTCATCCACAATATATACAGTACAGTATATATGTGTGTGAATAAAAAGTATAATCTTGTATGAGACCTGTTGAGAAGAGACCAGAATAATCTGGCAGATTTGATCATTTTAACTCCATTCTATGGTATGTCTTAAGACAACATGAGATCTACAAATAGAAATTAAATGTCTCATAAAATAGTAAGTATTGGGCTCTCTTGCACACATTATGTGTAACCTGCTGGCAACTTGCAGACTCATGACTCATGATGTAGTACCTATAACAAAAGCTTTTAGGCAGACTTTTGTTTTGAGTGCATCAAATGACACTTGACATGTTGGATACAATAAACGATAGACTAGATAAATGAACAAGGCAGATAGCTATTTTTTTTCTGCAATCGCTAACAGTGTTAATGGTTGTTTTTAATCATTATTTCAGTGTCAATTAAGACACTGGTTCTAGATCTGAAATGAAATACATATTTTGCCTTTTATCATAACTCATTATTATTAATTATGCTGCAATAAGCCATCAAAGGCCAGAAAATACTCATTTTGGTCAAATGAATTAATAATTCGGATTCTGTTAGCTTGTGGTCAGAGTAATTCTTTAAGTCATCTGAAATGAGCATTCTGTTCAGCATTTAATTAGTTTAGTTTCAAATCTCTGGGGGAGAATAACCCCGGACAGGTCTGTGTTATTCTCTACTCACGCATCCTTCTCACCTTTTTCACCCCTAACCAGTTTGTATGTCTGAGATTTACTCTAGCCGTATCTCTGTGGAGATCAAGGTCAATGTGAAATCCTAATTGTCGCAGATCTCTTTAAGCATATTACTTTCTATGCTTGTTATGCATTTTGGATGTTTTTTCACCCTAAATAAATACTGACTAGATTTCATAAATGATCAATGAAGAAATGAGTTCAGCATTCCAGTCCAGCTGCATTATACTCTCTAGTTTTTCAGTTAAGTCTGAAACCTTTTGCTGAGACTGCAAAAGAACAACTAAACTTACAGTTCCAAATAGAGTAAAAACATTATTTACATTGCACTCTCTCAAATATAGAATAATAAGGGCACAACATTCTTGCATTATAAATAAATTGAAGTAGAACTCTATGCTATGGTGACACACCAACAAAAATGTTGTTTCTCTCAAATAATTTCTTCAGGGCCAAACCCATCAATTTTCTGCACTAGACATCTCAGCTGTCCTGCCAAAGAGCACTGTCAGGGAGGCTAATTTGAGTCATCAACAAGCGTGAAGTATGATGGCATGCCTTCATCCAATTCTAGACAGTGCATTGCGCACAGTGTGCTGGACAAGGTGCAGCTCTGCAAGTGCACACCATGAGTGAGGATCATGACCTAGCCATGGCTGCCTTAGCTACCTCACTGGTCACATTTGCAACAGTGTTGGACCTTGTTCAGGTAGGCTTACATGGCTCTTTTTTAGCTCGAGGCAGGACACCTGCTGCCACCTGTCACCACACAACGATCCACTTTTGCGATTGGATGGGTCTGCCTACATACCATGCACAGACAGGTTCCTTCAGGCTGTAGAATTTGCTGATGTTCAGTCTTTTTACATCCAGACATTACATAAACTCCATATAATGTGGAGACGGTACACACGATGTAGGTGTTGCCCTAGCAAATTACCCAACACTGGGGAGGGTTGTCACAAGTAAGTGAAGAGACAGATGTGATACCCCGCCTGAGGCTGCCTCTAAGGACTTGGATCCTGAGAGGGGCAAGCTGGTGTTTCTCGGATTGCCCCCCGCTGTGAAGATGATAATCCAAGACAGAGATGCAGGAGTAACTCTTTCTGCTGAAAATGCAAAATTGTTGGGCTTGTACAAGTGGTGTGACAAGAGCGTTCCAGTGAACTACACAGTCAGCTCGGTGTTCTCGCTTTTTTTTCCTACTAGTTAGATGTCTGCTGCCATCTGTTATGAAAGTGTGTCATTTTTTCTGGTCATGGGTTTTAGCCAGAGTTCAGTTTTTAACCCGCTGTCTTCTGAAATGTTTCCGACATGAAACACACTCCTCCTCTCCCTTCAATGGGGATCTCTGGTGGTTTTTGAAGTCCTTTCAAAGGAGCTTTTTTGTATGCACTGTGCACTTGACTCTCTGTCTTCTTGCTTTAACCTCAGCTAAACGGATGAGCAGCGTCTGAACATTTATATAGGGTTTAACATGAATGTCATAGTTTTATCAACACTGTTCAGAAAAAAAACAGTAAGACAGAAAGTTGATTTGTCGGAGAACAACCGTATGTATCTTGTATGTAATTTACAGCAGAGTGATCAGACAAATTGGCTTTGTTTGACCATTGTCACACTACCAGCAGCAGTACTGAACATGTGAGAGAAGTTAAACAAGGTGCAAAAGCACAGCTTCATGAAGTATGGATTTAAATATTTTGATAATTTTCACTAAGGATTATCATTTAAGGTAACCTGACTTAATGAAGACAATTTTTTATTGCATTTCATCAAATTCAATTTGTTATTGAAATCAGCACATCACACTAATCTAATACACAATGCAACTGTCACTGTGTAAAAACATCACTGCCCCTCGGGCTCAGCAAATGGCAAAAAACTACAACCAGATGTTTGGGGAAACTTCACATCTCTGTGGAGACATTTCACCCACTGCTTCACACAGAACTGCTACTGACACTTGTGGGTTTTCAAGCATGAACAGCTTTTCTCAGGTCCAAAAAAGAACATCCCAAGGGATTTTGGCTTAGGTGAGAGGCCTGCAGCTGAGAGGACTTCTGTTCTGCTCAATAACATTTTTACAAGTTGCTTTTGACCATGGCCAGCGCATTCCTTTACCCATGACACTGACAGTCACATTTCATGGCAAGGATCATTACATCACATTAGGGGAGACTGGTTGAAATCTAATTTAATTGTTCAGATTGATGAGTGTATTCAAACAGATAGCACAAAAGATCTTTAACTAGGTTGCAAGGGAACTGGGCTGCTTTTTCTCACATTGAGAAAATAAATAAGGTTGGATTTGATTATAAATGTGCTTTGGATGTCAACAACACAAAGGATCGGGCTTTCAGTAAGAGAAAGGTAGGAGTATCACAGGCATCAAGACAACATTGTTTTGTGGAGAGCTTTGTGACATGTACACTGGTGCAACACTTGTGTCAAATACAAATACTCTTGTATTGTTCATCACATCAAGTTCAAAGTGTGCAACGACAGGTGACTTCAGACCATAACAGATTGTTTTCACAGCAGACATTTCATCTTGTCATAGAAGAAAACTCACCGATATAAATGAAAAGATTAAATAATTGATAACAACATCCCATTTCTGGGAGTTGTAGTAGTTCTAGGGTCATGTCTGACAAGTCAACATGTTTCCATTGATATTACCCGTGAATAACGTAATTCACTTTGTCAGTTTGTGTTCAATATCAAGCCTCACAGAGGTGTCCGGATCAGTAAAACCATTGCATCAGAACCTAAAAATAACACCTCCAAATTCTCCCCTTTCTTTAACAGTAAAGAAGTGAAAACACAGAATGAACAGTTGGTTCACAATTAATGAACCAACTGTTGACAAAGGAGATGATGAACAGCCTCAGATGTCTTATGACAAATAAGCGCAATTCCATCTGCATGTTTCAGTTTATCCACATTTAGTCATCACAATATAGATATGTGGTCTACTGTCAAAACATGTGCATCATAATGTATAGGTCACAGTGGCTCTACAAAGACACAAAACATTTAGTCAGGTCAGTTTTAAACTGGACATCAATACGGTATTATACTGCTTTCTTTGTCCAGTGCACAAATCAGGAACAGTAGCACATTTCATTGAAAAATTGGAATTAATTTCACACTTTGCAAAGTCATCCAGTGGACCCGATTGGACCCTTTCGCAGGTCGGTTCTGGTTTGTGTGCCATATGTTTTACCCCCAATCTATAGAATATATTTTACTATTTACTGGTACATCAAAATAAATGATAAGAATAAAAATAGGAAATTTTCTGTACTGGTGAGGTCTGAACTTGCATGTGAGAACTGCACTTGATAAAATTAGGGATTTGGACCAGCGTGCCAGAGGTTACAGGTATGCGCTTATAGAGTCTGTGTCAGCCAAAGTCAGAAACTTCATCTGTCATTCTATGTCATCACTGACAACGACATTTTTAAAATGCGACACAATATAGTGTGGGATTGTTAGCGTTGCCCCCCCACTATGTTTGTTTGTTCCATTGTGAATATTTTTGAGGGAACTATATGCTGCATTAATTTACATTCTGAATTTGGACACTCAAAATGGCCATGGGTAAATAGAGTGCATTATACTGCATAGCCAACAGTTTGTTTTTTGTTTGTTTGTGATTATTTTTATTATTTTTTCCCAATACTGCCTGTACTTATTTGTATGGCAAACTTACTGTATTGTTGATGAAGTCTAAAAAAAAACTGTAGCAAATAGGAAGTGATTTCAGACACAGCCTGTCTGTGCATTGTACATCTAGAATACAATAGTCTGTTCCCTGTTTTGATCCATATTTATACTATGCTTTTACTGTTGGCTCAATCTTAAGTTCATGGCATAGTTATCAATGCACTGGTCTGTACTGTAGTATCTTTGTGCTTCCTGAGCTGTTATACTCAGTTAAGTTGTCCACAATAATAACCATCTTTCTAGTGTTAAGGTATTGGATATTAATAATTGTTGAAAAAGAAAACACTCTCTAGTCATCTAGACCACTAACTGACTCCAGACAGACACATAAGAAGAGACAGAGAGTATCAAATAAACCATATTCGAGATCAGTGACCAATATTTTTGTATTTATCAGACTCCAAATGCATTTTGGCAAGACACCAGGGCACAGATCTAATAAGTGTTTGCATGAGCACTAATGATTTCGTGTTCATTACAGTAGACAAATTTAATCTACTAAGGTGCACAAGCATTTTGATAATTAATTGTGCGGCTGTAAAGTGCAAAATGGGAAAGACTGAACAAATGAAATTTCATGTGCTAGAAGCTTGTTTGTACAAAGTATTGAGATCTATAAAAGAATGTGTGCCAAATGAGTTGAGTGTTGTCTGCTAGAAGCTGTCCTATTTCATAAAATAGGTAAACAAATACATCTGACAATGATTTGCCCTCACTTCTGCTGACACCACTGCCAAGAAATATTGTTACATTTTGCATAAAAGAAAACATTGCGCACTGGTAATAAGACTTCATATATATTCCTAGTCATGATTGGTTGAAAAGTACAACTTTGTTTTTGTACTTTAATGGAGTCTTGTTGGTGGATTATTCAAATTTTAGGGGCCCATTTGACCAAATTTGGAACATACAGGCTGCAATTTGCAATATGAGAGCTCTAATGAAAACAAACTGAATACCTGCAACCCATGCATAAGCATGCATGAGCCATGTGGGACTCACAAATTTATCTGCAATGTGCAGGCAACAATCAATTGAGAAACATGACACTACAACCATTTGCAATTTGCATGTAAGCAGCTTGAAAATTGCTTTTGTGAAATGGGCCTCTGCATTGCAACTGTAAAATATCAAAGTTGACGAGCGTGTACTGTAATTAAATGTTATTTTTTTATCAACTGCATTGAGTTTGGAAATCAACCCGAGGCTGTTTTCCATTTGACATCTTATACATATACATTATTTATAGATGAAGCCTTTGGGTGAGAAACAACTATTTAGAAGATAAAGAATGATGGTCTAAAATGAATTTTTCTGCATTTGTATCATCACAGCATTATTCATGTAAATGTCTGTTCAGTTGTGATTTATCTTTTGTTACTTACCGTCTTGTAGGTAATGATGAATTTTATCATGTGTCCCATAGGCATGTTCATGGTGAGAGATTCTCTCTGGGAGGGCAGGGGTGGCTCGTAGTGGATCTTTGCTGTTGGGGGGAAAAAAAACAACAGAACACCATGAATCTCAAAAACTGTATTGTTCTGTTCCATTTAATCCACCTTCCTTGGTCTCTGGTGTAGTTTAGGACAAATCAGCTTTACTTGAGAGACAGAGTAAAAGAGGGATAGCACACTTGAGTTAATCCCTCTATTGATCAGGATGGTTTTATCTTGAATCACTGACTAGCATTAATGGCTGTCCAGAGAAATCCCCATGACCTAATAGTACCCTGGCTGTTGCTGTGCTCCAGAGTACTAATCACAGCACTTATATCTGTAAAACCTCCATCTCACTCATGAGAGAGCAGTCAAGTAACTTCATCAGTACCGTTAGAGGTAGTGTATGTCACGCATGCAGAGGAGCCAGACTGCCTCTGTGCTTGCTCTGGCAAGTGAAGCGACATCTGGCCAAAAGCCAGGCCTTTTAACGAATGAACCAGTGGAAGATGTGAAACATCATTTAGAAACTGTCGAGGGCCTGTCAGCAACCTCAAAATAATGCCCTTAATGCTAAACAAAATTGATGAGCCAGAAGCAGTAAAATTGAAAAACAGTGACATGATAAGTGGCTCCGAACTAATTTGACATGGTCACTTAGACGTTCAACTGACAGCGCTGTGCACATGACATAAGACCTGTCGAGTGGTGTCATATCCATAATGCCACTTGTTTTGACACCAAAAGCCTCTCAGTTGATATCAGGAGATGCCTTCTACCTCATTATTTGTCAGGCAGATGTTAAGTTGTCTATGTCTAAATGAGACGTATTCTAGCATCTTATTCTTCTGAACACAGTGCTCTACTGTGACAACACTGCCCTCCACATAAATCTGCTGTGACACTTTTGTGAAACTTCATCACAACTCAGGATCACGGTTAAATCAAGGTGACGTGAATAAGCAGATTGAATGGGATGGCAGTTTATATAACTAAATGATGTGAGATTAGGCACGCAAATCGGGTTCTGTGGGCTCAAAAGGTGGCCAGCTGATGGATAGGGACAAAGTGCTGCTTGTAAACAGACATCAGCCATTTGCAGTAGTGACAGAGTGAGAGTAATGTCATTCCTTCTGGCATCTTGCCATTTTCAGACTTGTACATTTGAAGGCATCTCACCATTGGCACCTTCTGAAAATGTTGCCAAAATTACAAACTTTCTCTAATAGAGTGAGAGAGAGTATCCTATTCACAATTCTAACCATAGCTGCATGGCTCGGAAGGCTGTGTTAGTCTGTTGATCAGATGGTCCATCATTCTGACTGAAATATCTCAACAACTATTGGATGGATTTTCCCCTACTATCACCATGAGGTTGACGTTTGTTAACGTCTCTACAAACCAAACTATTGATGAATTATTCACATTCATTCCCCCTCAGGATCAATTGTCATGACTTTGGTGTCTTCCTGACTTATTCCATAGTGCCACCATCAACTCAAACTCATCCATCCAACCACTTATCCTCATCAGGGTCACTGTGGTGCTGGAGCCTATCCCAGCTGACTTTGGGTGATAGGCAGAGTACAGCCTGGACAAGTTGCCAGCACGTCACAGGAGACACAGAGACAAACAACCATTCACACTCACATTCACACCTATGGGCAATTTAGAGTGCCCAGAGAGAACCCTCAGAGACACAGGGAGAGAACATGCAAACTCTACACAGAAAGGCCCCAGCCAAGGTTCGAACCAGGACACAGAACCTTCTTGTTGTGAGGCGACAGTGCTAACCACTGCACCACCGTGCTGCCCAACTCAAATTCAACTTTGTCCAATACTTTAGTCTATACCAGAGATGTTTTGTTACAATACCTGCTAAATGAAGGACATTCCCATCATCCGCAGCTGTACCTTGTGTTTAGTGCAAATGTTAGCGTGCCAACATTAATGATAACCTAAGATAGTGATAGTGTTAGCATTTTCATTGTGAGCATGTTGGCACAATGCTATACCTATGTACAGCCTCACAGAGCATCTACAGAGATTAGACAAAATTTGGCTTTGTCACCCTTCTTGTGTATGAAGTTGCTAATCAAACTGCAGAGAAAGACTTGGCCCACATATGCGCTATCTGCTTTGTGATTATCGGTTTACTACACAGGAAGTCTTAAAAAACTATTAGTTAGACATTAGAATATTTTCTTTAACCATTATGTTTCCCTTGATCACAGCACGGCTGCAGGACGTTCTACTGATTTCACACTGATACCTTGTGTGCAAAATCTTCTAAGCTAACCTAAAGTGTTTCTAAAGAGCCTGACAACTTCTTGTATATTTGACTTTGTCAACAACAGACACTGCTCTTACTCCCCAAATTGATTGACAGGTACTTTATGTAGACTAACACTGTAACTAAAATTAACGTTTTTAATATCTTCTGGTAAATTATCTGTTACATTAATTTGTTGACATTATTTTGTTTATTAATAATTGTTGACCTAGACCAACCTGCTTATATTTGCATTTGTAGAGTAACTGGTAATTTATATGATCCTACCACTTGGACCCTTTAGTAATCAGAGCTACACAACTGTATTGCCAGTTTTATTCGAATTACATGAACAATCGGTATGATATAAATCAGTATTCTGAACCATTTGAGTCAAAGAGTTCCTGCTTTATAGTCTGACCAGAGGATGAAAGAATGAAGAAAAAAAACAAATAATAAATATTACTGGGTTTTTCCTTAGACTGGATCTGGAGAAGTACAGCATGTTCCCTGATGATGATACAGTCCTCATCTGTGCTGTTCTCTGAAGTACTCTCATTTGACAGTTCATCAGACAGCTTTTTACATCATTCTGTCATCTTTGGAAAACAGCTGCAAGTTCAAGAGTGTCTCATGGCTCCAGAGCAATCTGCACTACTGCTAGTTCCTGACCCTTAACATTCGAAGGACTTCTAAGGACGCTTCCTCCCCCAGAGTACTCTCCTTTCAATCTTTTCATTGCCTTTCTGAATCTCACTTTCGCCTTTTAAAATATTGTGGCATTTGATCCTTTTTCAACACTTTTTTGTGAATGCATTAGTGCACAACATTGACCTTACTGTCCCAATTTCCTCCCTCACTGACCTGTGAGTCACATCTGTGGTAGCCTTCAGCAAGGGGCTTCCGAATTTCCATTATTTTCTCACTCCGAACTTTTCGCATGGCGCACAGGCACTTTCAGTGTCTTTGACTGTCAGAAGGATGAGGAAAGTGAAACACGAAAAGCCACTCAAATGAAGACATAACATCAAAGGGATGATGATTCCGAGATGCAGTTTCCAAATGGTATTGATGCAAAAAAACTTTAAAAAGTATGAAACTTAAACTGGCTAGAGCTGAGGTTTAGTTCATGGCTGTCTGTGCATGCTGTGAAATTCGATCATTCCTTTCATCCTGAAAAGTCAATAGAATAGTGCACAGCATATAACAATCTGTTGTGGAGAGGAAGAAGAAGAAGAAGTAAATACATGTACAACCTTTTGCTAGGTGTATGGCCAAGATAATGTTCTATGAAAAGAGAAAAAAGCTTTCTTTCCAAACTACAAGGTGTACGCTTTTCAATCAAAACAAGGTTATAAAAGAGCCTCGTATACCGTTATTCCTGGAAAGTATCCAAAGAATCCAGAAGGTCAGTTCAAAATAATGAGGCACCAATGACAGATGGTAACAAAAAAAAAGAAAAGAATAACAGCCCTCACTGTCATAAATCTTTAAGGCCATTGGAAATAGGCAGCACAGTTTACCAACCACTCAATCCAAATGTTAAAGATGTGGTCCTGTATCTATGGGCACACTGCATCACAGAACTTTTATTGAATTATGTACGTAGCCCTTTGACACTTATTGAAATTGAAGGCTTGGTAGTAGCAGCAGACACCCGCCCTACATCTCTCCATACACACACTGTGGCTCCAGCATTGCTTAATAATTTCTGCTGTTTTGACCAAAGCAGACTGAAGGAGGATGACCCCTTTGGCTAAAACTACTAGTTTAGGAATACATTTAACTGTGTTTTTATATTTGATTAAATTTAACCTCCTAGAATAAATAACTTATCACTGTAAACATCGCTGGTGGACAACCAACAGAGGATGCATTTCATTTTGAAAACTCTTTTAAAGCAACATTGTGTAGAAATTGGTATTTTGGCACGCTGTCTCATAGTCTAATACCACTGTGGTAAATATGGACAGCTGTACACATGTACAGTATTTGTTATGATTATATTACTAATGATCAAAAACCAGCAACCAGTTGACAACTTTGCTAACAGCCAAACATAAAGCAAGTGCAACAACACAATACTATTTACTAGTCCAGCCGCCTTGCAGCCTTTTATTTGATGATTTCCACTTGTCTGGTGGCTTCTTGATTGTTCACTCCTTTCTCTTCTCTGTCAACATCCTCTTTGGTCTCTGCCACGTCTGTAGAGGCTGCTGAAAACGGCTACATTGTCCACGTGCCCAGCTCTGATTCTGGCATCAGCTCCCAACGTCAGTATTCACCAATGCCACAGGCCTGAAAATCTCCTCCACCTGGGGGTCCAAATCACCTGTGGCACCAGTGTGACCACTAACATTCGCCCAATGATCTGAGCTCACAGTCCAGGCAACCACATTAGCTAACAGCAGCTATAGTTCGTAGCAGTTTACTTTACTCTCCATCAGGACACTCCGTAAATCAGTCCGTAGTTGATGCAAAGCAGGACATCAGAGAGAAAAAAAAAACAGCAACCAACATTTTATCCATAAAACATGTTTTACCAAATCAGTAAAATAGTTGGTGTGCGACTTAGTGACATCTCCACAAGTAAGCGTTACATACTTCTTGCGGGAGATCGTACCCGGAGCACAAAGTTACATAGCACAGAAACAGGCGCACAAGGTGCAGAATGGGAATGACAGAGGCACCATTCAACCGATTACAAGTCAGTGTGACATCAGAATACTAAAAAATATATATATATAGTAAATATATTATAAATGTGTAATTTTATGGTAGAAACATTACACAATGTTGCTTTAAAGGCCCTATGAAAGATATTTTTTAAATCAACTTCTGAAGAGATGAAAAGTGATAGAGTCCTAATTATCTGCCAACGACACGGCAGTACTGGTTATTTGACAAGAGATTTCTCTATCTGTGGTTTGTCTGCGCTTCTCACTGGTTTGGAGTGGGTAGGCCTGTGTTGGAAAAAAGGTGATGTGAGGTATTTTTGTACACTGATCAGAATCTAGAAATACAAGACCTGAAATGTGACAGTTGTTGGGTTGTTTTGCTTATGCTAAACTTTCTAACTTTTTTGAATAAGGTGTGGGCCGGTGGGAGTTACAGTACAAATCCATCAAAATGAGAACACAATGCACAACTCATGCTCCAATATATGATGCTTTATTCTAGGGCTGTCCTGGGGCATTATTACTGATGTCTTTTGCCTTACCTACAAATATATATACAGAAATATATTAGTCACTCCCCTGTCCAGTTACTGTCACCTGCGAAGCAGCTGCCCCATTTTCGACTCCTGTATCAGCCTACATTTAGTCTCAAATTTGACTTTATCTGTGATGTGAGAACAGAAAAGTATTAAGAAAGTATGGGTACTGGTCAGAGTTTAGTACACACATCTACTGAGCTGACCGGTTCCTCTTGTCCAAGACATTTCATTGTATTGTTGACCCCGTGTTAACTTACACATGACAAATAAACCTGAAACTTGAAATTTGAACTTGAACTTGCCAACCCAGGGGTTACACCCCCCACTAGGGGTCGCCAAAAATTCACAGGACGTCACTACAACCTCACCCCTTACAACCCCCTCCACTTGCCCTCCAGTTCCAAGCAGTTGGAGAAACTACAGTAGCAAAACATCCTATCGAGAGCCAGTGTTTGGTTTGTCCGTTTTGTGCTACTGTAGAAACATGGCAATACTAATTTTCAGGTGACTATACACAAATTAAAACATAGTTCTGTATATTGTATTCAATTTCTCCTATATTCTGTAAATGAGGCCCACTAAATCTGACACACTGGACTCTTAAGGAGTGCAAGGAAACATTTTTTTTTAAATTCAGTTAGCCTATTTCTATTTCATTCATCATCTGGGCACAGTGGAAACCTGAACACAGTTATATTCACAGGCCTTTCACTCTCTGCTAAACAACCATGTCCTGCTTTAGACGATTACGCAGTTAAAACTACCAATGAGTTAACCATGGCCTTGCATCAGGGAAAAGAAAGCCCTGCATTTGTCAAAAATAACCCTATTGAGAATGTAAGAAAATAATAAACACATAAAAACGCATATTACAGACAGAGAACTCTATCAGGATACAATATTAATAATAATATGTATGCTCTGATGCAATTATCCAGGAAAAAAATCAGCTTGAAATTCATCCGAATTGCTCATTTCACACAAGTGTTTTGTAGTTTTGTGTTCACTACCTGGGTTAATTGCACTGTTTATCAGTTGTTCTGTCCTGTTATTATGTATTGGACAGAATATGAAATATTCATAAAATATGTCAATTAGTCAGGTGTTGTCAGTTTACTGAATAACAGAAAAGGGTTTCATAAGGAAGAAGGCTGATACTCACTTTAGTTATACAAACCAAGAGCACCAGGGAGTGTTTCTCCTGCTGGGCTGCTCACAGCACTGTAAGCCAAACCAGTGGTGGACTAAGGGCCAATAAAAAGTACAAAGGCCACCAGCTGAATGCGGAGGAGCACCGGCCAGCAGGAAGTCATGACGCATTTGTGGTAGTCCAAACCCAAGTTATGATTGTGTTATTCTGTGACTCAGATTTAAAACAGAGCCACTACACCTCTGTAATAAAAACACATCATTACCTGTCTAATCATTTAGAGGCATGTGGAGGCACACTAATTTTCTGGCATGCCGGGCTGCAAATGGAACTTCATCGCCACTGAAAGGGCATCCTAGAGGACATTTAAGAAAAGTGATGCAACTCACAGAGTGCCAGTTGAGCAGTCTTACTTTATTCCCCAAACATTTACCATGCTGATGAAGACGAGATAGTGAAAAATGCTTAGGGGAAGAAAGCACGGTATTTTGTAGACAAGTTGTGTTTAATTTGATGGACTTGTTTGCTTACTGTACGCTGCTCCAGAGAGACACCACTGTCAGTCAAATCTAATCAAACCACACCACACAGTCCCGAAGAAGCAGATTAATTTTTGAATGTGAACTGTTATTCATTTATAAGAGGGACTTTTTTTCAAACTTTCTTTTTGATTGTTCCCACTTTAGACACAAGTCTTTAATAATGGAGCTTTTGTTTTTTAACGCTTACATAATAAGTAGAACGGTTATAAAAGAATAGATACACTTATCATGGTATATGAGGGCCACAAATTGCAGTACAGCAACACAAAAAATGTGTTTGAGGTAATTCAGAAACTGTCACCATTCCAAAATGCGTCTATCATTGAACAAGTGTTATTTTTCCCTGTAAAATGCTGGATACATACCTTAGTAACGATTGTTTGATAACCAAATGGCAAAACGTTTTGTTAAAAATTATAACAGACAATGCACGGACAGAAATTTTTCAATATAATAACTCTTCAATATCAGTGTCAGCATTGGCCTCAGAATTCTATCATTGTCGCACAGAAAGGACAAGAGAAGAGAGAGAGAATAATAACTACAGAATCTTCTTAGATTTCAACATATTTTCCACATGCACTGTGTTTGCCCGTTATATTGCTCATTTGGAAAGATGCAACACGCACACAAATATGAGTTAAAAGTCTACATTATAAACATCATTGTGTTAGCTATCTACATAATGACTTTAGCTCCCGCAACACATTTAATCCCTTAGGCTCCATTAGTCCCATTCACACCACAGCGGATACTGGCCGAGGATCCTGGCTCACAGTGTCAGTTGCCAAATCAATGCTAATGCACTGCTTAGCTGTATTCTGCTAGTGTAAACAAGGCTCTGGACTAAAACCATGAGTGGCAGATGTAATAGTTTCCTCACCGCTGCCCAAGCCTGCTGTCATTACTGCAGCTCCTCCTCCGCGAGAGGATAGATGGCAACATCAGATATACTGTTGCTTGGCTGCCTGTCAAGTTCAGTTGGAATCAGATAAAATCCTCTTTTAGTCAGGTACCACAACTTAAGAAAGCAACGTCCAAGAACTTAAGTTTAAGCCACTTAACAATAAATATCCATACACATGTTCATGCCGACACATATGTACACACACAGCCATACAGTTAAGCTCTGCCAGGGACTTCCTACATGACAGAAAAAAAAAACAAAACATGTTGAAACAAAATGTTAATTTAGCAACTGCAGAGCTGTCTCTGTAACTATCGCTGAATGTTAGACAGTGCGCCTAATTGCATTATACTCCAGCGGCATGCTGTGAAGGCTTAATTGGGATTTTTTTTTTTTTTTTTTTTTTGTTCATACAGTCTCACAATGATTATACATGGGGACCTATTTACTGACTGAAACATGCACATACTTCAAATACATTTTCAAAAGTCAACAAGCCTATCCTTTTCATGCATAGCAAACTCATATGCAATGAAACCAAATGGTTCATAAATCATTGAGGTGAGTGAGAGAAAAAAAAAAAAAAAAGCATGGAGAAAAACTGATGGAACTCATTATAAAAGATGGATGGATGAAAGGGGAGATAAATCCAGGAGCCAAGAACAGGACAAACGTGATATATTAGAGAACACGCAGCTCATATGCAGCATTTGAGTTTGTGTGTGAGAATGTAGTGCTGGTGTCTTTTTTTTATACCAATCACCTCTTGGACCCTAGAAAGTATTAATTTTTCTTTTGTTCATTCATCCATATCTACTCAGTCATTGATTTAAAAGCAAGTGACTTAATGTCTTAGGCCAGAAACAAACCGAAAAAGAAGAGGCAGACATGAGAGGTTATGGATACTGTGAGCAACCCTTTACACAAGGGAGGGATGAAATCATCATTATCACCATTCCCACTGTGTGTGTTAAGCTCTCTTCTTCCCTCCCCCACTTACAGCAAAGCTTCTCAGGTTTGCCCACTCCCATAAAATTCAAACCGAACATGCCACGGAGAGGACACCAAGCAACAATCCTCTCTTTAATTTATCGCTGTCTCCTTTTGGGAGCGGTGACGTCTCAATTGCTGGCCTGACTTTGGCTTCTGAAAGTCCCTGTCAATCTCCCTGCAACTGATTTAAGGCCAAAGCGTGGCACTGTGGCATCCGAGCCAGAGCAATCCATGCTGCATAATTCAACACTGCTCTCAAACCTGTCTCATTAAGGATCCTGGCCATGGTCCATGGCTCTGAGTATGAGGCTTTGAGTGACAGATCTGTTGCCAGCTTAGTACAAACAGGCACAGACCCAGAGTAAGCCCGCGCTTCAGCTTCGGCCCCTTCCAATCCTGGCAAAAAAACTAGCCTCGGCTCCAGCCTCGACATCAACCAGCACCGTCTCCAGTCCTAGTATGAGCACAGCACCAGCCAAAGTGCAAAAATTAAATCAGACACACTCCAAGTCACCACCAGTTTACCCTGCAGTTGATTGGGAGCTGGACTACAGGATTTCTATTTTTTGACCAGGAAAAACAAAATAAAAAGTGACTTCTACTCAGGAACTGAATGTGGTTTCTCTTGCACAACATAAGCACATGGCTGGCCATGCATTATAGTTATATAACTGTGTAGTAACGTGTGCTGTGAATTAGAAAAGATTAGTTGGTTCAATTAAAAACTTTCTAGACAGAAAACACTTTACTGCAGTCTATATTTTCCCCTCCTTGGTGGCTCGATAGCAGAGAGGTCAGTAATGACGTGTTTGTCACTTTCAACTTCCCACCACCGACCATAACGAAATGTCACATTAGCCTCCAGTTAAAGTTTTGGTCTTGACTACTGCTCTGGTTCAAAATCCAATCCAGGCAATTCCTCAGCCCAGGGCCCGACCTCAGACAGAATTTACTTCAGCCAAAGTGACTGCCATACCCCAAAGCCAAAAAGATTTAGGCAAATCAAATGTTTATCTGCATGGATGCACAGTTTGCCACATTTGACAGGCATAGCGAGCAAGGAGGATATTTGCCTCCTGCATCACTGAGAGTTTCATTTAGCGAGGCGACAGAGGCAGGAGACGCGCACTGACCTGCCAACTGAGGGGGGCAGGTGACAATCACAGCTCTGCACAAGTAGGTGTTGGTGGCGGTCATCACCTTGGCATACTCAGCATCCTGTTGAAACATATAAACAGAAATACAGCTTTATTTAATAAGCAAGTGGCACAGATTTGCTAGTACGTTACATCCTCTTTGGCGTGGTGGAGCTGTTTATGACTGTGATTTGCTGACACAATTCATTTCAAATACAGGATGCACAAACTGTATTTAACTTGAGTCATTGCTTTTTTTTTCATGTAGCTGAGCCCATATTTTCAAAACTATCTAAATGTGTTAAATTATTACTTTTTGGAGCTGAAATATGCATTTCTGCATCCCATTAATGTGGACAGAATACAGACTTTTATAAATGAGGGATAGTTTTATCAATCAAGCTGATTTATTTCTGTTAGACTGTTTTGTATTTTTATGGATGTCGGTTCTGAAAGTCTGCTGAGAGAAGGAGATATTCTGGCAATTCATGCAAATGAAGTGGCAAAATAAACTTTAAAAACTGGTTAAAAGACATTTTGGCAAGATTTCTACTGTCTGTAACTCCGGGAGTTATGAATCACTGCAGATATTCCTGCTCTTACAGTTGCTGTCTTATGTGCAAGCTCCCTCAGTTTTACATGTATTATCACTAAACTTAAGCCTCTAGTGATAATTAAAAATTCACCCACTCACAGGACGTCACTGTGCAACATAGAAAGCTCCTGTCTTCTGAGACTGGAAAAACAGCTTGATATTTTTGGACGCTGAAAATTAGGAATTACATTTACTGTATTTTTAGTTCTCTAGACTGGCACATGGGTAACTTTAGGATCTTTTTTCTTCTTAAATCTTAACACAGTAAAGGCCCTCTGTAATTAAGACTCCATATCTTCCAGTACCACTGTAACAACCCCTCAGCTCTATAGCTTTTTCAGGGTCAGAGCTGAAAATTAAGGATGTACCAGCTCCTCGAGTTTAGACACGCTGAAGGAAGCCAATTTATTTATTTTCTCTTACATTTTTCTAAAATAACGATTTTATGCACTTTGTGTGTGCATGGCACTATTGCCCTGTGTCAAGCTATTCCTGGGTGTAAAGAGTCTGACTCGGGGTGTTTCTGTGTGAAGTTTGCACGTTCTCCTCGTGCCTGTGTGGGATTCCTCTGGGTGCTCTGGTTCAGCGTTGGTGAACTAGAAACTAAGTTGCCTGAAGCTGTGGACGTAAGTGTGAATGTGTTTGTCCGTCAATATGTGTTAGCAATGTGAAAGGCTGGCAAAATGTCAAGGGTATGACCTGCTTATCACCCAATGCATGCATTGTTCTGAGTATGGAAAAACAACTTCCTCCTTACTGTTATTATTACCATAATGTACATGGGCATACTGTAGGACTGCAAATTATGTTTTTTTGTTTTTTTTTAATAATGATAATGATTTTTCAGGTCAACTAATTATTAGTCTATAAAAACGTAGTGCTGCAACTGACAATTAGTTTCGTTCTTGATTAATCTGCCAATTATTTTCTTGACTAATTAATCATTTTGTGTTCCCTCTGGAAATTGCTTGTGTTATCAAACCAACAGTTTAAAATCCAGAGATATTAACTTTATTGCAATAAGAAAAAGTGCTAACTGATTAATCGACTGCTCTGATAAAGTGTTTAAATATTGAGAAATATTCCTCCTCCATGGTGACATCTTCAGTTTGCTTATTTTGTTTTACCAAAAGATCCAAAACCCAATTATATTCATTTTAAAGATATTTTTTGGGGCATTTTATGCTTTATTAGACAGTGACAGCTGGAGAGGTAGACAGGAAATTCAGGGGAGAGAGAGAAGGGATGACATGCAGCAAGGAGGTTACTGCAGTAAGAATTGAGCTAATATACTATATCTAAATATATCTATTTTATTGCTATAAACCAGGAAAGCACCAAATTATCTCTTTTAGATGCTACAACCAGTTCATTATTGGCATTTTTTTTGATGAATCACATAAATGACAAATTGCTCATCAGAAATGTTGTCAATTTTATATTGCCTAATTGCTGAAATAATCACTGACTAATCATTTTGGACCTTCTTTGGAGTTTATTAGCAAATGGAGACAAACGGCAGTGTCCTGAATTCAATATTCAATTCAGTATAGTCTATAATCCAGTAATATACATCATCAAAAGTCAATATTCTATCTATCTCACAATCAATAAAAGCATGAGAGCATAAACAGTAGAAATAAACACTACACTAAGGTAAAGCTCTACACTTTAGGGTGCGTGGAGCCTTCTTTGTCTCTCAGCTGTGGTTAAGAAAGACATTCAGGCGGAACAGACAGTGCCTTCACAGGAGACGGCCTGTTTCCCCACTGAGGAAGCTGTTATCTCTGTGTCGCGCCTCATCAATCCCCGAGTGAGCTGTTACTGTACTCTACCTGCCATATGGCCGTCACGGCAGCACCCAGCTGGACATTCTTCCACCCAATACGTTCTGCCAGACCCTCTGAAAGTTGCTGGGCGCCTCCCTGTGGAGAGACAGATATTACACTTTAAGGTGGACTTAAAGCCCACAGATGCCCTCCTTCCCTGGGTGGACAGAGCGCTTGATGTTAAAGGGTCATTTCACCCAAATTACAAAGCAACACATCCCTGATGGTGTCTGGCCAGCCATGCAGATAATTCAGTTATATTTGCCAAGACTTTGATGTCTGACACTCGTGACATAAAAGAAAAAGAAAAAAGAAAAAAACATAAATATAAAAAGGGACAAAATAAAAGCTTAATATAACCTTGAGTGTAAAATATAGAAGAGAAAGCCACACAGCAGCGATGCTGTGTGGCTTTTCAGACAAAAATGTACTTTATTTGTCTGATGAAGAACAAATATTTTAGAGGTGAGTTCTACCTCTGGTAGACACGATATACACGTGATAATAGCAAAGCCATTCTAGTTCACACCAGAGGCTGCCTTTACTCCTTTATTCAAGAAAAAGCTAGAAAAATTCTGTAGCTGAAAAAAAGTGCAGAAAATATGCAAATGCACAAGTTTGTAACTGGAAAACCTTTATTGCAGTTTTCTTTGAGACCACGTGTGTTGGTCTCTAACTATTTTATACTCTACTGTGAGGAGAGACAAGGTTCAGAAGCAACAGCACAGATATGCAGTGCAGTGTGAAAGCCTATCTTGGAGACAGTGCATACAGAAAATAAAATAAAAAACAATACATAACTCTTTCATGCATGGTGTTACGTTCATTTAGGTTGTAATACAATGACCCAACCACCAGGTGGCAGACCCTGAAATTGTTGCCTACAATTCAACTTGATCATTGTATCTCGTCGTGTGTGTGCTTTTTAAATACTCTTATTGAAATAAATTCATGATTCAATACAACCACTAAGCGTTCAATATATTTAGATGTTTTTGCAATTACTAATTTTCCTGTTTGTTTGTATTTTATGCAGCTGGTGATACAAACCAAAAGAAACCCAAGCTATGCCTACCAACTATTCCTAACAGAAAGACAAAGAGTGGCATTGTGTTTGTTTTGCAGGACTTGACTGAGATGTGCAGACTGTGTTGAGGGACTTTTAAGTTTTATTAGAGTTGAGGAGAAATGTGACACTTAAGTCAACAATATACACTCGGGGAAACAATATGAGCTGTGTACCTTTAGCTTGAGCTCCTGAGCGGAACCTTCAGAGCTCTCCAGCAGCGGCAGGAGTCCTCCAGCTGCTGCAGCATACATGAGGAAGTACAGGAAGGACATCTGGGATGGCTCCAGGCCAAAGAGAGGCCTGTTACACATTGCCATCTGCTCTTTTACTTCTGTTACAAAGGGGTGATTGAATATAAACTTTAGTTCTCACACATGCAGTAATAATATGCATTCATTAAAAATGATAGTGTTCTGCAAGGTACCATTACATAGCTAACCACTATACGTCAGTGCCAAATGAAGGTCTAAACCACAGACAGAGTATAGTTAATAAAAACACCTGAGAGGATCATATTTTCTGTAATCAAATCAAATGATGCCTTTTAGTCTGCAGCTGATTGATCTGGAAATTAGCCATTTTAAATAATGACATCACGTTTTCATTCAAACTAAAATATCTCAACTTTATTGGATGGATGTTCATGAAATTTCCAACAGGATGAACTCTAACGACTTTATTGATCTCCTCGCCTTTCTTCTAGTACCATCATTAGATCAGATTTACAATGTATCCAATAATTGATTTGATGGCCCCCAATTATTGACAGTACCATCTGCCTCAGCTGTACTTTGTGCCAAGAACTAATTTGCAAATGTTAGCATGATAATACTCTAAGCTAAGATGGTGACCAACACTATACTTGCTGCATTGGGAGCTTGTTAGCACATCACCCTCTGTTATATGAACAGCTACATGTATTTCACCATGACTGCTGAGACCCAGAGGCATTTTCTTTTTCATTTTTACACTGAACATCTCTCATTGTGGCTTTAGTCTCATGTTTGTTGTTTTTGTTTTGTTTTTTTATATAAAATACTTACACTAAAAATGCAACTAAAGCATTTCATCTGCAATTGAAAACATTTTTGGAATGGTTATGAGGAAGACAGTGAAGGTGATATTTAAAGCTACTCTTAACCCTGACCTGTAGTCCATGCATGTTGGTCAAGGTATGTCTGCAGGGTCATACTGTCCAGTTTAAAAGCGTTGGGAGTCTTAGAAGGATCCTCAACACATATTGTGGCACACAATTTGTCAATCTGAGGGGGAAAAATATAGTCACCACAACACACATGATGATTTACATTGATACAGATAAAATAAGAATAGTTGGAGGCCAAGTATGATTTTACTATGGCATTTTCCCACACAATTTCTAGTTCCCACTGCTACTCTAACCATTCATCCTGTGCAGAACATGTTATTCATTGTGTGTTGAACGTAGTCTCGTCCTATCAATCCAAAAGCAGGCTGCATTATATATCTAAACTACCATTACCACATCCATTTGAGACTTATTCTTGATTTCTCACATGGTAAGGATATTGAAGAATAAAACTGTTTATATAAATATAGGCTTGTAAAAACCATAAACTTTAAAGAAATACTGTGTATCTGCTGATATATACACTGTACATCATCCTATTCTCTATACTTTTAATCAACAAGCAGTTAAACCTCTTCTTGGCTGATTTTCATTAGCTCTAACTGAACATAGTCCGAAGGACAGAATAGTCTGTTACCTCACCTTCCAATAGAGCTGGGCGAGGTCCATTAGCCCCAGCAGGGAAAAAGGAGGAAGCCTGCCTTCACCAATGCGAACTTTGGCACCTGGCCCCCCCATGTGGTACACCTTCTTGCCATCAGTGAATTGTCGGTAGGTTTCTATTCCCAGCTCCTTTATGAGCTCTAGGACATGTGGCTGGGTGCTGAAAGAGAAGGGAAGATATTTTTATTATGATCATGTTTATATTGTTTCAGGATTTACTGGAGGATTCTCAACACTTCCAGCTAACACATGCTCATAAATGTATTAATTCTAGGTTTAGAAAAGTGAGATTCTTGGGTGGGTCCTTGAGCAACCACAAAAAACCTTTGAAAAGTGCCTTAGAGATACACTCTCCATTTTAAATTACAGTGCTCTTAAACGAGTCACCTTGCAAGTTCCTCTACTTGAGCAGTTCTGTTAGTTCAGTTAACTAAATCCTCTGTAGACATCTCCTAGATACAAACATGTCAGAGTTTGTTACTTCTGCCAAAGCTAGTCTGAATCATGTCAAATTTCTCATAAACATCCTTGTTCAAACCAGATTTCTTCTTCATAGCTAACATACCCTGTCATGTGTATTTGCTTCTTAATTTGCCTGTTACCAGCGCAACAGCTGGTCTTACAGGTGTCAACAGGGGAAAAATGGCATAACGTCATTATGTAAATTAACAAAAGTGCTATATGTATATGCACACAGACAGATATATAAACCCTTACACAAATATATACAAATAGCAGTACTGCAGCATGCACACTGCAAACAAAGGCCCTCTGACTAAAGTACCAAGCACAACACTGGACAATTTTTCTTCTCACAATAAATGATATAAACCATGTATCATTCATGAGTTATGATGAATCATTAGAACTCTTTTTAGCTTTTGTTTTAAGTACTCCTATTGAAAGATTTTCTGGTAAACTGCCAATTATGGACACACTAATTGTTTGTGCAATTGTCATCAATACCATAAAGCTCAAAACCTCAAAATAGCATGACTGTAAGTTTCCATCATCCATATTTAATGACTTTTTCTTAACTGCAGCCAATTGGGGCTAAGGTTTAGAAACCAGATCCCTCTTTCTGTCAGCTGACAGTGCTAACCATATCCAGCCAATTGATACAGGCTAACCGGTTAAACAGGTTACAGTGATATTAGGATGATGCACACTTGCTTAACTGAGGTATGTCTGTTCTAACTACATGATGAAAAAGATGAATAATAATAATAATAATAATACATCTAAATAGCAGCTCACTCCAAAATTATACTTGCCAGATGCTCAGTGCAACTCTGCTGCATTTCAATTGCTACTGAATGGTTTTCAGCATCATAAACAAAACAACAAATTTCTATCATGAGCAAAAGCCCTGCAAATAAAAACATATATTCTTATAACCTACTTATCTGGAGTGACTCTCAAAATGTTACTTTACTCATTAATTGTAGTTTTTGAGCCACATTACCTTCCTACCCATTGCCCTCCAAAGTCCCAACGGTCAACACCATTGGCTGCTGGTATTTCACTGGTCACCGTGCGCCCTCCCACTCGATCTGCATGACACAGAAGATGCAATGTAGTCAGAGCAAGTTTCAACAATTTCACAACTAAAAGCACTCAGCATTAAAGACTCACTACTTCAAGTTACCAATTGCTTTCAGTAATGATACACTTTTACAGACCTGTTGCTTCTGTTATCAGTATTTTCAACTTGTCATTCCTTTTCTTGAGCAAATCAGCTGCACTCAGTCCAGAGAGTCCAGCACCGACAATAATAACGTCCCAGATTTCTGTAGTCATAGTCAAACTCTAGAGGCTGTGTTTTTTCGTGCCTTAGCGTGTGCAGGGAAAAAGCAGTCTGAAACAGGACACCTTCTCACATTCCGTTTTGTAGACAGTAGAGATTAGGCTGCCAAAATATCTGCTTACGTAACAGTGGTCCCTGGAACTATGAACAAAAAGGGTGTGACTATCTGGAAACAATCAGCTGCAGGTACTGCAGCAGTAAAAACCAGGAAAAGGCTTTTTACAGCCATTAGATATAGAGTAGACACAGGGGCGCCATATAGGGGGGAAAAGTTAGGGCAATTCCAAGGGCCCCTGTCTGTCAGGGGCCCTTGGAATTGCCCTAACAAAAAATAGGTAAAAACAAATATTTAATTATATTATATTATATATTATATAAACCATCATCATTGAGTATATATATATATATATATATATATATATATATATATATATATATATATATATATATATATATATATATATATATATATATATATATATCAAATATAATAATAAAATTAATGATCTCTTTGTTTTTACTTGTTTTTGGCAATAAAAGTTAAAAGTCCCCATTGACCAAAAAGTAAACATCCATATTGACCAACTACCCCCCTGTATCTGCATGAAATGGTTTGGTCCTGCCTTAGCACACATATCAGTGACAGTGTTTAGTTGCGGTCAGTGGATGCGCCAGAAATACAGTGATCACAATGTTGCCTAGTAAACCAAAAACTGGTTTTCAAAAAAGGAAAGAGAGAAAGGAGAGAGAGGAAAGACAAAGGAAAGGATGTCAATCTGTAACCCATTTTTTCACCACGAAAGGTGGGTAGCCTATAGTCTGTGAGTGGTATTAACCTGTTGGCTTAATGACCATAGTGAAATAGGATAGCTAGCTACAGACTAGTGTTAGCCTACATTTCATCAACATTTAAAGGTCCAGTGTGTAAGATTTGGGGCCTATATTTTCAGAATAAGGCAAACATGGAATGTAATATTCATAACTATGTTTTCATGCATGTATAATCACCTGAAAATAAGAATCTTTTTATGTTTGTTACTTAAAAATGATCTTTTTATATCTACAGTGGGAGAGGGTCCCCTTTCATGGAGGCTGCCATGTTGAAACACCTTATTTATACAGTAGTCCAGAACAGACAAACTAAATACTGACTCTAAACAGGGTCCTTAAAGTGTTGTTTCTCCTTTACATTAGGAAGGTGAGAGTGATGTGAGGAGATTACAATGCAGTGATTGGACCACTAAATTCTACACACTGGACCTTTAATCAGTGCAGGGAAACGTTTAACAAGATATTTATATTAAATCATTGTCCCTGCCCCTTTTAGCAGACTTAACAACAGATGAGTCAGCAGCACCCCAGTCTCCCCATAACTGTACCCCTCCCTGTCCCAGTGAGGAAGGTGAGCAACATTGTGTTAATGACATGACAGTTAGCATCATTCCAGGGAGTCTTTGGGGATTTATCTGTCTCTCTTGCTCTTTTTACCATAACAAAAAAGAAAATGAAATATTTATTAATGACAGAAATTCAAACACAAATTATTTGATCACATAATGATCATTATGAAATAAATAATAAAAAAACAACAACCTGCTGTCTGTACTGGATGCTGGACAGTTGGAAATAGTGAGTAGCTTACCTCAGCTTGCATGTAAGTTACAGACAATATTAAAATAATCCAGTTTGATACGTTCATTTAGATTGAATTATGGCCGTTAAATGACATCAATAGATACAGACTTTATTATTTGATGTCACTGGTACTGTTAGTTTGTTATGACCATATTCCAAACCTCAAAACCTATTGATTTAGTGATCACTTGATCTGTTGTGTAGCACCCTGATGTGGAAATTCCATTTTACATGTTAACTTTATTTTCTTGTTGGCACATATGTGCAGCTAAGTTCAAAAATCTGCTGTTTTCATTGTTTTGAGATGATGATGTTAATTTATTTTGACTGAAAAGTTAATATATATTTAAGTTTGTTCATTTTTCTTTTTTTAAAATCTTTCATTAATGTTAAGAGAATTGTATCTCTTAATTTTACAATAAAATACACTGACACTGTAAAAGATTGCCTTAAGGACATTTTTTATGGTGGCTTTTAATCATGCGTCAAACAGTGAACTGCATACTGTATGCAGACTTGTATGTACAAATCACCAGCAGTAAATACTGTGCTACTACTAGTATTGAACTACAAGAAGCAAGACAGTTGCAAGCCTTTAATTAGAGTTATGTAAAGCTTTTGATGGGACAGTTATGTCCTAGAGATGTGGTGACAACAGCTGTGCAGAGGGGGCCCAGTATATATATATATATATACACACACACACACAAATGCAGATGTTCAGAATTTTAGCAACAGCAACAGCTTTGTAATACCAGTGAGTGTTAATTTTATACTTAAGTTGTGCTCTCATAGGTGTGAATTTAATAATTTAAGGAGTCAGTCTGAACTGGAGGGCAAACTGGACCACACTGTCTTTTTAACTTCAGCTCCAAAGAAACAGGATGTACCCAATAACCAAAGTCTATTTTTAAAAGAGCAAAACTAAAAAGACAGTATTTGCATTTTTCTCATTATTATTGAAAAAAACTCCAACTGAGACATGCTGAAAAAAATACAATTTCTAAAATATATAATTGATACATGGAATGGAGTAGTTAATAGTAAATCAGTAGTATATTACATCAAGCTACTGTCAATCTGGCACAAGACAGTACTATGCAAATTAGAAATAAATGGGAGTTTGAGCTAACTCACTAAAAATTAAACATAAAAAAAGACAAAACCCAATGGAAAATTATCAACTTTTCTTTCTTTTCTTTCTTTTTTTTTTAACCCCGAACAAAATGGAAAAAAAGACAAATCCGTAACTAAACAGGATCCAGCTGGAGGAAATGTGGAAAACAATCTGCAAACTACTTGCATGTTTTTTTTTTGTTTTGTTTTGTTTTGTTTTGTTTTTTTTGTGTCCCAAGTCAGAACTTCTGGATCAAAGTATTTCTTTTTATGAATGATGCCTTAGAGATGTCCCTCCAAAGAAATCCTAAAACTGCAGTACTAGGCGTAATCCATGCAGACTGTAGACCTACCAAATACCAATCTTTTTGTTAGAGCAAGGAAATGTAGTACTGGACATAGGTTCAGTGAGGATGCAATGTGCACAGGAGAATGGACATTCAAATCATTAGTGTATCAAAAGGAAAACAATGGCCTCCAAAGTGAAACCTTTGAAATAATTGGTAATAATGTCTCCGGCACATGAAAAACGCAAATTGAAACAGTGAATGCGAATGTTGTGCCACAATGCAATGCTTTCTTTAATGACTTTTTTTATTTCTACAGCTGCATTTCTCAGATCATTGTTGCAAACTGCTATGTGCATTAAAATATATTTTAAGTTCGAAAAATGAAGAAAAGAGTAAAGCAACAGGCCTGTGGAGGTTAAAGGAGTGTATTAAGTAATTGGACACAGCACTGGGTGTGCCTTTCAAAGGTAATGTCAATCAGTCAGCGGTACAACAGTGTGCTCTGAGAATTCCAACAAGGAAGACTATGTTTATGTTTTGGATTATATGTGTTACTAAGTCTTTGTTTTGCTCCAGTAAAGATGTTTTCTAGCTCAAGAAATATTAATCACAAACTTGGCCATTTAGAGTATAAAAAATGGATGTCATATCCGTGACGTCACCCACAGGTTTTTGTATAGCCGTTTTGAAGCTATATGTGGTGGCTCTGACTGCCGCCATCTTGCCAGTCCTGCCTGTTCTGCCTCCATCGATGGACGTGAGGTGGGCTGAATGACGCCTGGGTGCTCAAACAAGCCATCTGTAATGGGACCCACCTGTCAATCAAAGCAGCCATGCTGTTAACTGTGCATAACTTTAAGCCTTAATATCATCTGAGTGGATGAGTTAAACAGAAACTCAGACTCAGTACAGTTGTTATGAACAGGCAAATTAGCTATAGAAACCACAACTGCTTTGTGTTCCAGGCTGGAAAGTTGGACATTTTAATAAGTGCGTTTATGGAAATTGCCTCGTTCTGTTGCCAGTCTCAAATAAGGAACTGCAGTTTCCCACACAAGATTGTAAACAAGATACTGGTGATACTGGTATTTACTCTGTACTATGGCAGTAAAGTTGAACCCAATTTACTTTTGGCTATCTGATCTTTTTTTTTTTCATATTAAAGTAATTAGGTCAAAAAAGTAAGTAGTGGCTGAACAACCAGTTTCTTGTCACTTGACACCTCATGTTTTCTCTTTGTCTTGCGTATTATTGGAAAGCATGGACACCTGACAAATGAGACCTGCTAAAATGGTGTGTGATGCATTGTGTATGCAACAAATAAGAAAAGGGGAGTTTAAAAAGCAGTTTGTTTCCTTGTGAGATGGACCTCACCCAACTGTACTGGCAGATGATTTTCAAGTATTTCAAGTTTAAAAATGTTTTGACTAAGTTGGGAACATGCAAACTAGCACATTTACATGTTTGCATGTTCCATTCAGTTCTCAGATTAACACCCTGACTTCTCAGCCACCTCATCAGAAACCCAATCAAATCTCATGGTCACTCCTCCAGTTTCACTTGTTTACGCATTCATAGCTTTGTACTATTATTATTTACCTCCCAGGGCACTGATTTCGTTAAGCACATTTAAGCACAACATTTTGTTTGCTTTGGTTGTAGAGATTGTTACAATTGCAAACAATTTGGTAAAGTGTTTTTTTCTCATTTGAAGAGGGAAAATACTGCTCCTGAAGCTCTTATTGTCAACAACTGTGCATGACCACAAGGTTGTAGACTGCTCTGATTAGTCCACCCACTCTTTCAGAGGATTTACATAAAAGACTTGATGCTTTTCACAATGGTCTGGCATAAAGACTTGATATGTAACTGCGCTGGTCTTTTTTGTACTATACTTTTATTTACTCACTTGGCAAGGCAACTGCTGTCCAATGTTGATAGTGGCAGAACAACTTTCTAGCTTCTTGGAACACTCTCCTCATAGAAGCCTTTTTGCAAATCTGCTTCTGCAGTTTCTGTGCTTGAGTGAGATTTTCATTATCAAGCTCTTGAAACTGGTCCAGTACATACAAGAGTTCACTGCACTGCTGTTGTGGCATGGGGCCCTCATAGGCTCCCTTTAACACATTTATGGGACCCCTCACTTAATGACCATCCAACTGTTGGCAAAGGTGAAAACCCAGTTGTTGCCTGAAGACTTCTCTGAATACAAACAGTAAGAATGGAAGCCATTAGTCCAAGTCCAACCCAGACTCACTCACAAACTTCCAAAGCATGGACTTGAGGTTCTTGTTAAAGCATTCAATGAGGCCATCTGTTTGTGGACCGTAGGGACTAGCCTTCATACCTTGAATTCCCAGCATGCTGTACACGTGCTTCAGCAGGCTTTAAGTGAAACCCCTGAGCGACTGGAGAACAGCTGAATGGGACTATTTATGCTCTGACAGGCCTTAATCTTCTTCAAGAGACAAAAGGCTCCAGGGTATCTTGTGACTGTGATGGGCCAGCCTCAGACTTGACTTGGTCTGCTGTGAGCTCTATGGAAGGGGTAGATGTGGCTGTGGAACCTTGCAGCAGCTTCTGATAATCCTCATGTACCTTGTGTTGGAGCTGGGCAAACTGGCGCTGGGTTCTTTTCCACCTCCCTTCCTGTCGCTTGCTCTCCTGCTCTGTCCTGACATCACGATCAGTCTGCTGTTGCATCAGGCACCACAGAACACTCAACAGTTCAGCAATGCTTTCTTTTGATGTGGTTGACCCCATCTTGGGACTTTTCTGGAGAATGCTCAGTTGCCCATCTCTTCTGTCTAGTTGATATTTTCTTCATTGCCTCCTACTGGCCTAGATCCCACTGCTGCCACCAACTGTGGTAAGGCCTGGCCAGAGTGACTGAAGTAGGAGGCAGACTCGAGGCACTTTGTTCAAATAAAGCCAAACGTTTTTTACAGAACGTACTATCATGCTAATCATGTAATCTGTAAAGAAAATATGTACAAAAAGAAAAAGAAACAAACAGTTAACCAACCAAGCTCAACTCATAGTAATGCAAATGACATTAACTAATCATGGACACATAGCAACAACTGATATGCTCTATGCTCTCCCCTCAACAGATACAAAGCAACCACTTAAATAGCCTCTGCTCTGCTGGCATTAACTGGCTGTACACTAGTGGAGGTCACTCCACTGCTGCTTCTAATATAGGGAAGTTACATTTCATAATACAAACACTTTTACATAATTTACCTAGACATTGCAACTATCAGATCATAAATAAACCTAAACAAGTCGCCCAAGGTATACATACAGGAAGTGGTTCGACACGTCCTCCTTCTGTCCATGGACCACATGGTTGGTATGGCAAGTAATGTAACAAGAATAGCTAACTGACTTATTAGAAATCAACCAATAAACTATAGCTAAATTCAACAAAACTAGTTTTATAATCTGAGCTCTCTGTAATCCAAGAGCACCAGGCAGCACACTGCTATTTTATCCTTGCCAGATAATATACATAAATACTGCACTGTCTGTTATCATCTCAGTCATTTCACCACTTGTTCCTGATTACTTTACTAAAGGACTGCAATGTTCAGACAAATCTGCAGATGTTTGAGGTCTGCCTTCTTCCTCAGCTACCCACCCTGGTTGTCTGTTCTCTTGTTACACAATGCAGGTCTCTTAAGCAGAAATGAAAATTAGAGACACACAGACACGAAAACAAGCCCGTGCAGGTACAGTGCCGTGTTATCTGCACCACTGTATTTCCGTGACACTTCAGGAATGAATGACCTTTTTAGAAACGATCACCAACACGTTCGTGTTTCTTCTCTATTTAGCATAGCTGAGACAAAAGTTTCCCCATCAATCACACTGGTGCTCATTGTCTGGCCAATCAGGCCTTAAGATTATTCTTCTAGATGACTCTCAGGACTTTGAGCTCATGTGTTATATTCCTTTAGGGTGGGGCTTTTCACAGACTGAGCTGCAGATCTTAAATACACATGTAATTTGAAAAAACACATATTTAGAAACGTTTCTTTATGTATGATATGTAAACAGGACAGTTCATTACAATGATCATATTTCATTTTACAAATGTTATAGTTTTACATACTTGAATCCTTGAGCTGCCTGATTACTGAGTATGTTTCCCCTGGGCCACATCTTTTTGAAAAGCTTTTTTGAGTCTAATTCTAGCTAAACCAAGCTAGTTATTCCTTTAAGAAATTGCACATACCGAGCAGCACCTTTTTAAAAGTTTTTTAATGAATACCTGAACTAGAAATTAATTTATTGTAAAGACAGAAAAAAAAAAAAAAAGAAAAAAAAAGTTGAGTAACTTTTGACTCATGTTGTGCAAAATCGGTTAAAAGCATAATTAGTTGCATAACACAGTTACACAGAAAGCTCACCAACAAGGACTATATGTTTACTTTTCTTTTTTTTCTAGGACTTGTTCATTAATCCAAATAGTGAAACTCCCTGCTGTTTTCACTTGGATTGTCTGTTTTCTTGAGTCTTTCTTTGTTTTGCTCCACTAAGCTGTTTTCTAGCTCAAGAAACATTAATCCCAGAGAAGCCAAACTTGGCTTGCATGTGTGTACAGTGTCTAACTACTCAGGCAGTGCCAAAAAAGTAGTGATTACACACATTTATATTTATGTTTAAATGGTTACAGTGATGATAACTGTGTGTTTCAATTTGCAGCAGATGAGCTTGCTAACTTAGTGGCTAGTAATTAACAGTAACAGTTTCAACTGTGAGTAGGAATGCGTTCCAAAGACCTGTTGTGGTTTTGTTTTGAAATCCAAGTTGGAAAATACCTAGAGCAAACAGCCACTTATTTGTATATCCAGCAGACATGGAGCAGCTACATTTGCATTCACTTGCAGTCAGGTTTGTTTCTGTTCACCTGATGAATGTAAATTAAATACTCACTCTTCATTTAGCTCACCGGAGAGGGCATACTCCACAACATAAGTTCTATTACAATGAATACAATATAGCTGCATGAAATCTATTTGTGATACTGGTATTTACTCTGTGCTACAACAGGTTGAATCTAATCTTACTTTGTTTATCTGATCTTTGGTGCTTGGCACGTGCAGTACAAGAAGTCCTGAACTTTTTGTTCAAATGTTTTCTTCTTATTAAAGGAATTAGGATAAAAAGTAAGTAATAGAGTACTAGTTTCATGCTTTTAAAGAACTTAAAATTTCCCTCTGCTGAGCTGAGCCACTCACATTTTGGAAAGAGTGGTTATGCGGGTTCAGAGAGGAGTCATTTAAAAAAAAAAAAAAAAAAAAGAAATGTTTGCAAAGCTTGTAAAATAAATGTGGTGAATTCACAAAAAGATTTAAAAGGGGTGTTTGATATTTTTATGCTACCAGAGATAAATCTCCTTATGCCTTATCACTAATCCATTTTCTGTATGTTTCTGCTAAAGGATGCCCCACCGTTTTTTATTTATAAAAGCTGTAAAAGTTTCCCTCCAGGTTTGCCACAGAGATAAGATTTTTTTTTTTTTTTTCATACATCCTGGTAATGTATAAATCCTACTTTGTTCTTTTGGCTGAACAACCAGTTTCTTGTCACTTGAGACCTCATGTGTTCTCTTTGTCTTGCTTATTATTTGAAACCACAGATGCCTGACAAATGAGAGGTGCTAAAGAGGTGTGGTGCATTTTGTATGCAACATATATGAAGAGAGGTGTTTCCTTGTAAAAATAGAGGCAGGTGATTTTCAAGAATTTCTAGTTTAAATATGACCTGACCTAGTTGCGTACCATATAAAAACAAGCAAGTTCGCACCTGTTAGACTCAAGGCACAACAGCATTTATTTCATTTCTCATTAAATTAGCGATCTGAGTTCCCAGCCACTTCACCAGAAACTCACTCAAATTTCACTCCTCCGGGTTCACTTGTTTACAAATTCATAGCTTTGTATTATAATTTACCTGCAGGGCGCTAATGTCGTCAAGTACATTTCCATTGGTTTTATCTCATTTGGTTTTATTTGATTGTGATAATTTTAAACCATTTGGTAAAGTGATAGGGAGTTAAAGAGAATATTAACAGCTGAATAGCAGTGCCAAGGAAGCCTTTTGGTAAACAGGTAAAACAGGTGGAGTGATCGTCCTATCAGAAGGCTTAATGGTGAGGAGAAGGAGTAAAGGAGGAGCTTCTGTAATTCAAGTGCCCCAGGCAGCACACTGCTACTTCATCCCTGCCAGACATTTGGATGTAGTATCTGCATTCAGGTAATATATATTTAACTTGTTGTTCTACGTGCATGTATTTTCTATTTGTCCTATTTTCTTCTCTAAGAAAACGTTCCTAACACTTGACAAAACCAATTTCATATGCTAATATACACAAAGACACTGCAGTCTCTTTTTTATCATCTCAGTCATTTTGACCACTTCTTTTCTCATGATTTTTTAAACAGGACCACAATGTTCAGACAAATCTGCAGACGTTTGAGGTCTGGCTTCTTCCTCAGCTGCCCACCCTGGTTGTCTGTCTTCTTGTTATGTACAGCAAGTCTCTTGAGCACAGGTGAGGATAAGACACACAAGCACATAAAGACAAGGCCATGTGCCATGTGTTATCTATCACACTGTATTTTCATGACAGTACAGGATTGAATAAAGCACCTTTTAAGATACTATGACAGAGACCTTCATGTGTCTTCTCTGTTGAACACCGCTGAGACTCAGTGGTGTAAGTTTCCCCATGTGTTACCATGGTGCTCATTGTCTGGCCAATCAGGCTTTGAGATTATTCCTCTAGATGACTCTCAGGGATCTGAGCTCATTTTATTCCTTTAGGGTGGGGCTGAGCTGCAGGTTAAATACACATGTAATTTGAAAAGCAAAACAAACGTATATTTAAAAACTCTACATAACATATACAAGTACAGTCAATTACAGTGATTTTAGTTGTACATACTTGAATCACTGAACTGCCTAGTTACTAAGTACATTTCCCCTGGGCCACACGCTTTTGAAAAGCCATTTTGAGTGTAATTCTAGCTAAACTAAGTTAGTTATTCTTGGTAAACTTTAACAATTATACCCAGCAGTAAAAACGGTGTAGTGTACTGTTTTGCATAAAGTTATAGACATCTTGACCACTGGTTCATTTTCCTTCAATTGCTGTCTGAAATTAGTCTCAGCTCAGTTTGTCTTTTTATATTCCTGTGTAGTATTTGGCTGTAACTACTGTCTTTGTGTTGCTTTCTTAGCCAGGCCTCCTTTGAGAAATCAATCTGAATGAATCAATATTAATGAATCCAGAAAATGTGTGGATGGAAACCATAAACTGTCACTCAGTGAATGAGATAATAATATTTATCCTCGAGGATTACAATAAGGGATTAAGAAGCTAATATGTGTCTGTGATTAATTTCAAGACTTGTCTGAATTTTTAAAGAATTGAAATATACGCAAGGGATGCAGGTGACGTCCACGGGCCCGCAGACTATCCAGAAGGCAGAGGGAGAGAGTGTGATTTTGGGCTGCACTTACACACCGAGCCCTGTGGACACCGGAGAACTTGACATTGAATGGTCCGTGATCAGTCCAGACACCACGCAAAAAGATCAGATGGTAAGAAGCTGAATGAGAATGATGCAAATTCAATGTGACAACATGGGATGGAGTACAATTACCACAACAATTTACAGACATTTCATCTGTCATTTAAAGGTAGGGGAGATTCCCAAGTTCTCATGTGCTGACATAAATAGGAAATACACAAAGTGGCACAGAGAGAGCTACCCAACACCCAACACAACTCCACCTCTTCTATATGTCTTCTATTTATGCCATTTATGTTATTTATGTTACAGATGCCGTATATTATGTGTTTTGTATGTGCAGAAAAGGATGAAATCACTTCGTTATCATGGCAGCGATAATAAAAACATGCTTAACATTGGTCACAGTTATAGGCTTATAAACTACTGACTTAGGTTTGCAAAAATGCCAAATTATGTAAAATTGAACATTATTAAGTATATGTAACTTAAACTAAGTTAACATTCACTCTTAGTTTCACGCAGGCCACCTCCATTCCAGACTTTTTTGCTCTACATGCTACGACAAATGGAAAGTCGACTATGACAAATGGAAAGTAAAAAATGTGTTGAGGTAACATGCATACAATGAAAAAACAAACAAAAAAAAAACCCACCAACCCAAATCCAACACGCTTTTGACTATTCATTTCTAATGTTATGTACAGAAAAGTAAGCATCTAACAATATGTAGGAATACGTTTCGAACCAGATTATAAATATAACTTCCAATATTTGGTCTGAATTGGCTGTAGTTATCCTTGGATATTTAGTAAGCAATTCATTCTGTGAACCCATCAATCAAAAATCCACTTCACCCGTCCGGCAAAACAAAACATCTTTGCTCTGCCTTAAATATAACCAGAGCTGAAAGAAACCGACCTCCCTATGTTTAGTTTAATAAATAAACTCATAAACTGTCAAGACAGTAAATGTTCTCAGACATATTCCTTATTAAACAGATAAATACATATATTACATTTAATGTATAATATATACACTTGAATTTAAGTTTATCTCGAACTACGAACCAACTGCCTTGTTAACTCATCATGAAACACATTTCATTCAAAACTTACAGAGTTAAAACTCTACCTTGGATATATTTTATATTTTCAACTAACCTGCTGTGCAAAGGCTAATACAACTCTGTAGGTTATGCAAAAAATTAATTGGAATTAATTAATTAGAGGTGTACTAATTGAATGCTGTCTCCACCGTTATTCAATATTGGGGCTAAATTACAAAGTTATTACTCAGGAAACAAAAATTATGGACCCGTAAAATGAGTTCTTCTTCAACGTCTCTCCGATTAGAGACCACTATACAACCCAACTGTAATGACACATGGCGTAACTACAGGGAAAGCATCTTTAAAACATCTAATCTATTCAGATTTCACACCTGAACATTTCGATGCACCCAGCGATAAAGCTCTTTATCCTTCACCACTGATCCATTTACACTTCAACTGGCACATTTGACTTGTTTAATTCCATTCCCATTTGCGTCAGTATTTGACTGAACCCTCCTTTAACACCTTTTAATGTCATTTAATGCAGCTGCAGATGCCCTTTGTTTATTATATCACAGTTTTGGATCTCAGTCAAAAAGTTGTGTTGATCAGAAGATTGTTTCCAACTTGTCAGATTATTAAATCCAAATTACGTCAATTAGTATTCTTCTTCAGGTGAAAAGAATAACACACAGGAGTCATCAAAGTTGGCAGTAGATAGAACTTTTATTATCTTGACAGACAAACAAAGCCCGAATCATCCATGGAAAGATTGTTTTCCAGTCTCAAAGCATCTCGTTTTATACTTTTCAGTGTTACACATCAATGACATAAGTCCTGCCCACCTTTTTATTCACCCATGACATAATGGTGTAAACAGATGCCAGTTGTCCAGGTTACTCCAGGACACACACCTGACAAAACTTGGGGACTCTCCAATTTAATGGTGTCTCCCTAGACACTGTCCTGTAGCCATTTTGATTCAGCCTTTTTGCACCGTCCCGTAGCCATTTTTGTACAGCCATCGTAGCGTGTGTTCAGACAGGGACAGGGAAACTGGACGCTGGCGACGTTTTTCAATTCATTTCAGTGGGGTAGTGCGTTTCCGCACTGGCAGCCCGCAACGCAGGGGATGCCACAAAAAACGTCATCGGCATCCGTGAAAAGAAGTTGAGCCAGGTACGGTAGCTTTGGTAGAGAGACATAGAGTAACAATAACAGAGAGCGAGTGCCGGCCTCGATAAAGCTGTTATTAATCAGAGAAATAAAAAGTTATTTCTTGATTGTTTCACAACGGTTACATTCAGCAGGTATAGACATGCCCACGGCAACCCACCTCAGCCCTCAGTGCTCACATAAAATCAACTTTACTTAAACCATAGTGCTCTTTACCTGATTAACAGCATTTTGTGTTCACATTGTATTCATTTCCACATACTTCTCCCTTTGATTACTTCAAACCATATATTTTAAGAAAAGAATCAAACTTTGAAGCACCCATCGCTGGGGCCTCTGATTTAAAGTTATGAAATTTTATACTACATAACCTAAACCTAATCAAATATTATGCACAGCTATCTTTCAGAATTTTTAAATATTTTCTTAGGTTAACATTAGAACAATTGTAAAACAATCAGTTGTGCAAAGGGAGCTGTGCAGAGCTGTGAAATGTATGGCAGGTGAAATGTCTGGCAATAGTTGTCCGAGGTAAATGTGCTACTTGCAAACAAACAAATTTCACAAATTCCCTCCAGATGCTATAATAAATGCATGTGGGTCATGTCTGACCCATGTGTGCAAACTTTGTAGAAATACAAACGCTTTGCTTGTTTATAAAGCAGGAAAGCAAAAAACAAAAATGATTTGTGCTAAATAAAAACAAGCTATTTACTGAACAATTGGAATAATAAATTATGAAAAAGACTGTTATTTCAAAGATATATCAAAGAAACACATAGAAAATGGATATGGGTCATTTTTGACCCATGTTGTGCATTAGAAGGGTAGTGATACAAAAAAGGGTTTTTATTCAAAAAGTACGTAAATCAAACATTACGTACGTAACTTAAAATAAGTTGCAGTTGACTTTTGGTGACATACAGATAGCAGGCTGGGTTTACGTCTTGTTTGTTTGACTTAAATCGATCCACCCCAACTTCCACCTCTATATGTGCCCTTTCTCACTCTACAATAGACCTTTTTCACAGCAGCCATTTTGACATGAAATAGTCAGGTCAATGGAGATGTTTCCAATGATACTAATTAAGGTTCCGTTCCATTTATTGTAGCAGAGACTTTCCAATGAGCCAACATGCACCACAGCAGCACCCTGACTCTGTTTGACCTGAATGGAACTAATCCTTAATTAGTATCATTGGTAACACCTGTGTTGACCCTATCTCATGTCAAAAATGAGACACTGTCTTGCTAATATAACACAACATACATCGTAAACTTTTTTAGTATTAGGAATTAGTTTCGAAATATTGTTATAACTTTCCTGAAATTGGGTCCAACAAAACTAAACGTGTCTGCTTTCACTCAAACTGCATCAAATCCAGCCAAAGCAGAAAGAAAACTATGTTTAATGCAATAAATAATCTCGTAATGTCAAGACAGAAAATATTATTATACATGTTTTCCTTAATAAACACAAAAAATACAACCAAACACCTCTTCCGAATTCAAATATCTCTCTGTCACCAAACTGAGGTTAGCTTAATTACCATAACTCATTCAGACAACAAAAGAAAACAAAACAAAATTAAACTCACCAAATTGTCTTTGTTGGTCTTTCTACGTTTTCAAAAATCACCAACTCCGGTTTGTTCGACATAAATCCTCAATTCAGCCAGTGTGGAAATATTCTGGTAACGTCACTGTTTTTGTGAAAGGAGTCTGGTCTGGTGACTTCGAAGAGCGCTTAACGACTTGAGCCTCTCGTCAGAAAGTGCTGAGTCACGGCAACGTGAAAATATTCGAAATATAGCGCACATTTAAAGTCATGCTGATTTTTTTTTTTTTTTTTTTAGCTGGCTAAAATGCATTTTGGCTGCTCCCCTCGTCAGCAGGTCATTATTTATCTTCTGTGTCAGTACTCATGAGTGGCTGTCAATCAAAAGGCGACCCGCCCACCTATACAGTCCTGAGATATGAGCTGTTTTTGAACTAATTTATACTATTTTACTATTTTATATCACTCAGATTTTTAGGGATACTTAATCAGACACTCAACTTTGATTTCATATAATTATATATAGTATTTCAAGCCACATTCATTAATTTTTGTTATTATTATTTTTGTTATTAATGTGATACCAGGCTGGCAGATTATATAAATATAGATATAAATGTAAAAGATACATTGGGGTACACGTTAAAGTTGTACCTTGCATATATTTTTATATTTTCAACTAACCTGCTATGCACAGGCTAAGAAGGCTCTGTGTTATTTGAGCAATTAAGTGAAATTAATTAATTATAGGTGTACCGGTTTAATGCTGTCTCCATCTTTGTTTACAATTGGGGTTAATTTATAAAGTTATTCCCAGGAAACAAAAATTATGGACCCGTAAAATGAGTTCTTCTTCAACATCTCCACCATATTTGAGCTCATTATAATTCAGAGCACATTTAGGTCAACACAAAGGTTAGAACCACTATACAACCTTACTGTTATGACACAGGCCATAATGACACAAACAGCATCTTTAAAACATCTCATCTATTTTAGATTTCTTCTCATCCTCATGTGATGTGCTTGTGCGTCAGGATTCAGTCCAAGGGACTGGAATGTGGATGAACTCCCACCGTGTTTTTAATTTGACAGAAATTAGCTGTTTATCCTATTTGCCTTTTAAATTAAATGAGTCATTAGTGTCAAAGTCCTAAAACAATGTTTTTTCCGATCATCTCTGCCCTTTGGCAGCAGACATTTGATCTTAGTCAATACAAGGACTGACCAGGTCCAGTATGTGCTACTATTGTGGACGAGTGGCCAATGTATAGAGTATTGATTCATATGCAAATTGAATGCTTTACATTGCTGTCAGACACTGGCGTCCTTACCACTGTTTGTAGCCACTATGGGGCAGCACTCAGCCCTGACACATCATCACACTATAAAACTGTATGTTAATGTGTATGCAGTCATCTCTCTGATTTCTCCATGAATTGAGAAAAAACAAAAAAAAAATAAATAAATAATATATATATATATATATATATATATATATATATATATATATATATATATAGTTGCTATCTATTCTGCTTAACCAGCTAGTCGCTAACTTTGTCTGTCTGACCTTTGATGCCGGGCAGGTACAGCAGGTTTAGCAGGTTTGGCAGGTTTCAGCAAACCAGCTCACGTAAACCTGCTGCTTGCTGTTGCTGGAAACCAGGTTAAAGAAAGAAGAACGAAGAAGCATATAATAAAAATAAACCAAAACAATGAGCTAAAAAACTCAACTTCAACATTGAATTTAGAAATTAAATTCAATATTGGTGATAAATAATTCCTTGTGTGTTTTGTTTTCCCTTCAGCTCATGTCCTATACCAGCGGCACTAAATACATCCACAGTAACCACGCTCATGCAAAAGGGCTCAGCTTTGCTGCTCCTGACCCCTCAATGGGTGACGCTTCGCTCTCTATCTCTCTACTGTCACTTGCTCAAAGTGCTACCTACCAGTGTAAAGTGAAGAAATCACCTGGAGTGGACATGCGCAAGGTGTCACTCGTGGTAATGGGTAAGAAGGGGCATTGGGTTGCATCATCACATGTCACCTGGCTGCATTATTTATAGTATGTAAGTAAGTACCTATGTTACCCGGGTCCTATGTTCCCCGCTTTGTATGTGACAGGGGAACATAGGACCTTTTTTAAAAAAAAGGGTCCTATGTTCCCCGCTTTCCTCCTAAAGGACCCGGGGAACATAGGACCTATTTTTTTTTTAAAAGGTCCTATGCTCCCCACTGTTGCCGGTCGATGAACAAACCGGGGATCTCTCTCTCTCTCTCTCTCTCTCTACAAAGTTTGAGGTGCCTGTTTGGAGCAGCTGCTGACAGATGTGCTGTGTGTGTGTGTGTGTGTGTGTGTCTCGTGTGCAGACGCAACTGACAAATATTTATAGACGGACAAGCAACAACTTAGTCATCATTTAATTATTAAGAAATAATTGGAGAACCGCAGCTTTTAACAAGGCTACATTGTTGCCAGTTGGCTCGTACAGGAAGCCACAGTGTGTGCAGTGCGCACTGTTTTGGCAGTTTCGGCTGCGGTTATAGGCTATGTTTATTTTTAGGTTACCAGCGTATTTTCTTCATTCTTTGTTAAGTTAATTTGGTGGTGGGGACAAAATTGTTCCTGACAAAAAGTGGTGGGGACATGTCCCCAGCGTCCCCAGCGTATCTGATGCCTATACATGTCCTCAACACTTTTTGTCATGAACAATTTTGTCAACACCAAACTAACTACACATTAACCTAATTAAGATGACAAAACGTTGGTCAAATAAACATGATCCGAATGATGCCGAATATCTAGCCTACTCCCTATCTGATGCCGACGCTGTTTGTGGTTGGCTGAGAGAGATTATAGGGTCACCCGCCAATAAATTAATAGTTTAAGTAAATAAATAAATAGCCTAAAGCGGATCATCACAACGGCAGCCGCGGCTGTTTTTTTTTTTTTAGTCCCAGTCCATCCCTGGTTTCATATGTGTTAATTCAGTCAGGCGGAGTTTACATTACGCGTGCCAACATGCGAAGGCACTGTTCTTTGTTTTTCTTTCAGCCCAAATTCAATTCTCTCTCGTTTCCCTCGACTGAAGGGAAACGAGAGAGAGAGAGAGAGAGTGAGTGAGTGAGTGAAATTGTGTGTGTGAAATTAAATGAAATCGTCAAAGGCATAGACCTATGTCGCAAAATGCAGCAGTTATGGAAATTATGGTGGAAAAAATAATCCCTAAATATGAGCCTATTGGACCCATTATGGAAAAGCGGGGAACATAGGACCTTTTAAAAAAAACAAAGGTCCTATGTTCCCCGCTGTCGATGAACAAACCGTGGAACATAGGACCTTTTTTTAAAAAATGGGTCCTATGTTCCCCGCTGTTGCCGGTCGATGAACAAACCGGGGAACATAGGACCTTCTTGGGGAAAAACGGGGAACATAGGACCCGGGGAACATAGGGATCATCCCATTTAGATCCATCACCTTTGACAACTATGGTACTGTTTGATTTTAAGGTGGAGGCAACTGTGTATTTACTTATAACACTGTGGGATGTGTATTTTACTGAACAGGATTACATTTTCTTGTCACATGCCTGTATGCATTACAGAATATGTCACGAAGCAGATCTCAAGGCACCTGCTGTCAGACACGCTTTTATCTTTTAGGACTACAACAATGATTCCATCCTCTTTATCCATAAGTGTCAGAGATGGATAGTGTGCTATCTTTTACTCAAAAATACAGTTACTTTAAATAAATTTTACTCAAGGAAAAAAACGAAACACTTCACACATCTATTTCATGAGACAGGTGCGTAGGAGTGGAACAAGTGGATCCAAAGTTGCAAAATAAATGCACTGACACGATGTCTAACTTGCACTAATGCATCTATTTGGAAGGTTTTGGTGCTTGACCTTCATTAGGCAAAACATTGCTAGGTGCTACCAAGCAAAATGAGTTTCTTTTCTTATTACTTATGAAGTGGAACATAATCATGATTGCCGAACCACTAAATTTTGTTTCTATTTGAGGCACTTTGCAGCCTGTGCATACAGCTGATTATGAAATACATACAAATATTTCTGTATTTCTATACACTCACCAGTCCGAACGTCAAGTCCTGTGCACCACAAAGTCCTCCGCTATTACCCGAGGTTAAACTTCTCTGCTCTTTCAGTTCATTCACACTATGCGTAATATGACCTCTCTTGTCCTACTGCGTGCTACACAGTTTTCAAAAGCTGAATGAGTGCTCAGCAGGAACAACCGAACCAGCAGCATAATTTTCCGCTGCAGCTACTGATGTACAGTTGTTCCATTTTCACAGTTTATCATGAATTTTCATGTGACCTTTCATCCGCTGCAACTGTTATGATTTGAAATGTAGCAAAGTGCAATACTTTGGATAACAAAATAGACCAGTGAGAAGAATTATTTGCATTTAGGTTGCAACCAACTAAATACGCCTCACCTCAGGCTCTCCTTCCAAGCATGTACCCTCCTGTACAGTGGCTACAGAACTGTTGAGTAATGTGAAAGGCCCTGTCTAGAGCAAGTGTTTGGTTTGTCCCTTCTGGGCCACTTTAGAAACATGATAAACCCACCGTGATGTCAGCCATTGGTTTGAAGCCTTGAGTTTGGCATTATGGACGTTGCCATCTTGGTTTTTCAGAACCATATTTGGAGAAGAACACAGAGCTGGTGGGTGATGTACTGGAAGTTGGGCTGCCAGGCTGGTCCCAAATATAGTATTACGATTAAACAGTAGAGTAAAATATGTTTCTGAAAACATTTGAGGTGAGGAATAGGCAATGCAATCAAATCTTGATTCATATTTGATAAGCACTGCCTAATTTGACAGTGTGATCTGAGTTTCTTGAGCTTGGTGTGTTGCGCCAGACAGACTCACTGAGAATGACTTGTCAGTGACAAGGCAGCCACGCCCTAAAGCCATACACTGCTTTATTGTCTGTTTTACTCTAAATGGGACCATCATTTACTAAATGAACATCATGCTGTACGTAAGAAGACTTGTGATTGAGACCACAGACTCGTTAGGGAAATGTTTTACTGAGGTAATAAATGAATTGGGGGAGTCGGGTAATTTGTCCATGAGTTAAAGATATAAAAGGCTCATTCTAATGTATAACAGTTCGTATTGTCAGCTTGTTGTACACAATGAAAACATAGTTATGAGTATTATTCTGTTAACAGAGCCCCCTAAATCTTACACACTTGATCTTTAAATACACGTAAAATGACAATAACAAGATTTCATGTATATCAGTGAGAACTATGGCTTTCTCACTGTCCCCTGCAAACAGCCAGATTTAATCCTGTGAAAGAATTCTATGACAAATTTATTCAGGTCAAATTGCACAATTTCCTCCAGTGCTTTAATCATTCAGTCTGAAATAGAATACAATTTCCCTCTGTGAGAACATGAATTTTCTTTGAGCAAAAGCATCACAACACTTCACCTTAACCCTCTGATGCCCCTTTAAAATCCCAACGTTATGGTTAGGGTTAGGGTTAGCTATAAAAATCTTATAAATTATTATTATTATTATTATTTTATTAACCCTTAAATTGCCAAGTTTTTGTCATGGTGCACCTCCATTTTATGGTCCAAAAAATCATTTATTTCAATATACTTCATGCAAACTGGATTAGTTATGGTTTGATTATTGCATCTCGGTGTATGTGAAAGATTTGCAGCAATATTTATTTATATGCATTATTATTTTCTAAATATTTTTTATATTTACTAAAATCTTCACTAATCTACACTTAACAGTCCCAGGCCTCAAATGAAGCGGAGAAATGAGAATTTACACGTTTTATACTTTGTATTTGAGCAGGATCAAAAATAGTGTTTTGAATGGGTTTCAATGTGCACAAAGGAGTAACAACAGGTCTATTTTAGTCCACGTTGTTTACAATAGGCTAAAAATAAAAAAATACATTAAAAAATGTGAGAACACTCAAAAATGCACAACCTTACATAGATCAACAATATGCATGAAAAAATGATAAAATATGCTAGAAAGTAAAAGCCAAATACACAAAAATGTGCAAAGTGGCATCAAAGGGTTAAACTAAAAACTACCTTTTCTACATGGTCTTTTACAATTCTTTAACTCAGTGTGCTTTTACTAACTTTTTGCTGTCATGGTCGTGGTCACAATTTTGACTATTAAGGAAAGGTCTATGTTGAACTGATAGATACAGATTGAGTCAATGATGTGAAATCAAATAAAGGGGACAGTAATTGGAAATTACACTTGAAGCCATTAGTCGGTGTAATCAGTGTTACAATTTGCCAGAGGAAGTAATTTACTTGACTCTAGTCCAACTCATCTTGTGTGAATAAGTGTGAGCAGAAAGTGGGGTGGAGGAGGAGGTCAACTCATTATCAGATTTTTTTTTATTATGATTGTTAGACTGAATACTTTAAATAACTTCTTACCATGGTGTACCACGATTGAAAAAATGATTGTGTCAGTTTAAAAAAAAGGAAAGAACTTCTTTAGGAGTCTTGTAGAATTTAAATTGAGTCCAGAAAATACATTTTATATATATATATATATATATATATATATATATACTACTTTTTTCTTCCTTCTTTTAACCATCAACAGTGATTAGAGTTACAAGTAATCGCTAAAACAATTTTGTTATTTTTCACAATCTGAACCAACATCTGAGAAGAAATGAAAAGAACAAATGATAAACAAGACGGCAGGCATCATTTCTAATTAAATCTGATCCACACAAGCTTGTTTCTCTGTAGGGAAAAAAAAAACAATATGACATAGAGGATTGCTTATTAAGTGTGCCTAATGTATGTAATGTAATGTAAAATGCTGTTTTCATGCTAACAGCAACACAGACTTGCATGCAAGATCACATTTTGTGTACGATCCAGAGCAGCTGGTTCAGGAAATGCATCTATGAATGGTTGGAGTGTTCCTTCTTTTATCGTGTAAATGCAGGAGAACGCACTTGAATATGTGAAATGTCAACCCTCAGGGTCTTTTCTTCACAAGTACATAATCACTCCTTAACTGCTGCCAATTTCTGTCCTCTTTCACCATTTCCTAACAGGACAATACTCCATGTTCCTGTCTAATCTATAGGCATACGTACCATAAAGATTTTGACATCCAAATATAGATTTATAATATAAGGTTTCTGAGTGATAAAATGCATCACGTTTTTGGTATAACCCATCCATATTGTGCGAATAGGTGTCATTAATGCCAGACTCAAATTGATTCCTCTCATTTCATCCTAAAGCTATAAAGCTATGTACTATTTTTTTTTTCAACAAATGGAAATGGAAATGACAGCATGAAATGATCCACTTGTTGTATGATTTCAGTGAAGCCGTCTGTGCCTGAATGCTGGGTGGAGGGAGGGGAGCTCGTCGGCAAGGCTGTATCTCTGCACTGCAAATCTGCAAGAGGCTCCACTCCCTTAACATACACGTGGAGGAGAGAAAGTGCAGGACCCATCCCTGCTACAGCGACACGGAGTAAGCATGACCTCTGCTGACGTCATGATGCTACTGCACATCAGAGAGAGAGAGAGTGTGTGTGTGTGTGTGTGTGTGTGTGTGTGTGTGTGTGTGTGTGTGTTTGGGTGTGGGCTTGAGACAGGTGGTATTCAATTCTGTGTGAGCAAAAGCCTTTTCTTGTTGAATTTACAGCACGAGCTTCTGTTTTGTTTTATTTTTCAAGATAAAGAAATCTAGGAATGCATCGGCGCTTTTTCGCATTTTTATACATGAAAATGATAGACCATCCAGGTGGAAACTTTCTGAAGAAATAATGATGTGGAGCACGGCGCTCTGTAGTTTAACGGTTTACTTCCTGAAGCGAGAGTCTGGTGTATAATCAGCAGCTTATTTGCATTCTCGCCTCATTTTCTTTTCACTTCAACATGAAATGGTCCCGATATTGTTTACTGTAAACTGCACTGATCAGTTTCCTCTTGCAGCCGGAGACAGCAACCACTTTTGGCTGCATGAAAACATAATGGGTGAAACTCTGTGTGAGAAGCAATTCTTCATATTTTCAAGTGATTATTTGCACAAGCGAACCGTGAGCCTTAAGTATGTGTTACTATTTCACTTGTAGCATATCTGAGGTATGTTTATTTTAGCCAGCTTGCAGCAGGGTGGCGCAATGGTGCAGTGGTTAGCACTGTCGACTTACAGCAAGAAGGTTCCTGGTTTAATCCCCCAGCTGGCTGGGACTTTTCTGTGTGGAGTTTGCATGTTCTCCCCGTGTCTGTGTGGGTCCTCTCTAGGTCCTCCAGCCTCCTCCTAAAGACATGCAGGTTCATAGGTTAACTGGTGACTCTAAATTGCCCGTGAGTGTGAATGGTTGTTTGTCTCTATGTGTCTGGCGACTTTTCCAGGGTGTACCCTGCCTCACGTCCAATTGCAGCTGGGATAGGCTCCAGCTCCCCGCGACCCTGATGAGGATAAGCAGCTACAGATAATGGATGGACGGATGTACAGCACACAGTGCATATGTTAATCTACATTTGTGTGTGTTCTCTCAGACAGCGCAACTGGGGAGCTGAAAATCAGCAACCACTCACAGAGCTTTGCAGGACTCTACCTTTGTGAGGTGAACAATGCTGTTGGAGCCGGACACTGCAGGATCAACCTGAAGGCAAACAAACGTAAGGGTACCTCACACATAATGTTCCAGTCCACATGTATCATGCATGACGCACACATGTGATCATGAAAGACCTAGATTTCATCCTCTTCTGTCTTTGTAGTTGTGCCACAGTCTTCCCGCTTCTCGCACACAGGGTTTCAACCACATTGTTCTAAAACGTCAGTGTGTTATCTTAATTACACTGTCTAATTATGACAGGAAACGACACTGCAAAAAAAAAAAAAACACCCTCAGAACACAAAACCCTTTGGCCGTCAGCTCTTCATCACTGTCTTCCTGTTGTTGATTCACAAAGTCACACAGGTAATTCTGAAATAACTCCACTGCCTCGTGCGACCCTGTTAGCTTCATAAATTGTAAATGAAACAAGATAAAGGCAGCGACAGAAAATAAGTGGACTCATTAAAAGCACCTCTGAACAGCTCCAAACAAGACAGACACTGGAGATATACCAGAGCTGCCTCGCGCGAAATGAATCTGGTGACTGTAAGTGCACGAATAGGGAGTACAGTCAGTGATTCAGCATACCATTATGCAGTAAATCATCTCTGGGTTTAGACTCCCAACAAGCCCTCTCTCCATTCTGTGGATCCATAAAATGAGTTTGTCTTTGTGTGCCTCATGATCTGTGGAGCAGACTCTCATATTATATCTTGTTGAGTCCATAACTTCCAGCTTTAGTGCTCACATTTTTTGGCTTTAGGCAGGGAATCATCCATTTTCATTCCAGGACTAGACTAGACTAGAGGCCCCCCGCCCCAGGTTTGTTAGATGATTTACAAGATATAGAATTAGATTAGCATTACCGTACTTTTTTGGCATTTCTCCATAGGTTTCTGTTTTGTTTTTGTTTTTTTGTGATGTATTAGATAATTCTACCTCTTCAGGCCTCTTTGTCTACGGCTTTAAAACATGCTGTTCGCTATCAAGCAAAACCACATCTCTACTTTTTTTTTTTTTTTGCACATACACACACACACACACACACATATATATATATATATATATATATATATATATATATATATATATATCTTAGGCTCTATAAGGCTCTATATATATACAGTTTCTCATGTGTCTGAAGACTCATTGTCACTATGATGTTCGGCAAATAATCCCCTGTAAACAACAATGAGACATTTTGGATGGTTCACCTGGAGTACTGTCATGTTGAGGATGATATTGTTATTAGTTGGTTTGTTTTGTAGTGTGTCGCCTATTCAGCTGAACTCTTACATTCTCCTGGATCCTCCATTATTTACCATAATGGCGGGTTAGTTAAACAACAAATGTGCCCAAATTAAAAATTCATCAATCATAGGAACACAATTGACAGTTTTTAGCCATGCTAGCAGCGTGGGTGTGATCACTTTGGGCCAGACTGAAATATAGAACTCTCAAAAGAATTGTCATTAAATTTCAATGGTTCCCAGATGAAATTTTTATGCTAACATACTGTAAATGGCAAATTTTAGCATAGCAAATGTTAGCACAGACGATTCCCCCGTTAAAACCACAAAGTGATTTTCTTTATTGAGCTTTAGCTTTACAAAAATTGTTCTGTCTGGACAGAGGGATGCAAGGTATTTCCTCTGTTACAGGCTTTGTGCTAAACTAAGCTACTGGCAATAGCTCCATATTTAGCCTACAGATGACAATGGCACCGATCTTCTTATCTAAGTCTCGGCAAGCAAGCATAGTAGCGTATTTCCAAAAGTGTCAAACTATTCCTTTAAAATAAGGCCGTTTTTACAATCTGTATGGAGGTGTTGTGTGTCACAAAACCACTACACAAGAGAATAAGAATAATGGATTCTTCACACTTTGTTCTCTTCTGACACAAAGCTTCTGAGGGAATAATTTCTTGTTATTCATACTAATTTTACAGCTCCAAACAGAGCGGCGGTGATAGTCGGCACCGTTGTGGGTTCCCTGCTCCTCATCTTCATCCTGTTGGTCCTCATCGTGCTTCTATACTGGAAGTTGAGCACCAGACAACGCTATGAGAAGGAGTTTTCCAATGAGATCAGGTACTGCAGCTCCAGCAGGGCACAGTTGAAGGTGTTGGCAGCTTGACAGTTAGATAACTGAGCTGTTGCAAGAAGGGAACAAATCCACATAGAGTCAGGCAAGTTTCTCATTTATCACCAAAAAGTCCCATGAGTAAGAAACTTCTGCCTCTGTTAGTGTTAAATAGTTTTGTCAGCTTGTGAATTTATGTTAAAGGGTATGAATGTTTGGATAAAACAGTATTGTGTGCACTCATACAGAGTTTCACATAAATTAGTAATAATAAGATGTATTTGGCTTCCACATAAAAAAGACAAGGGGGAACTGACATCAATAACCAGACTTTAAAAGACAGAGGCAATTATAAATGTGTATTACAAGATATAAAACAACCCACATCAAATTCAGATTTCCAGAATTCCATTCAGATAAGAATAGAAACAAAATGACAGACATGAATTAAAACCAGCAAAGAAACATAAACTATAACACAAACTGTACATACAAACAGAAAAATATGTTTTATTTAGGACTCTTTGATATCAGACAGCATTATTTCAAATGATTTTATATCACCATGTTCATCTATACACTTAATTATGCAGATGGAGTCAGTTATGATCGCATCAAGTTTCACGGGTGTGAAGAACAATGCAGTGAAATCCTTCTTCAAATCCAAGGTTTTAAGAGCAGAAGCAAACAAACTTCAGGTATACTAGTGCAAATATGACTGTAAAAATAACATCCGTTCTGCTGCGTGCCTCGTCTGAAAGCCTGAGCAGGATTCATTAAAAGTTGCCAACTCTTTCTTGTTGTTGATCTTCTCCGTCTTCCTTCAGAGTTGGAAACATGAGAGACTTTCTAGTGTCAACCAACACGCTTTGGTTGTTCTTGTCATTAGATTTGCAGCATTAATATACAGCTTATTAAATCTCGGACAAACACTTGAAAGTGACATTTCAGAATTTATAACAAAATCCAACTACCAGCGTTTCTAAAGCTCATAAATCAAGGTGTTATATCTCATTTGTTTAATCCACACACACACGCACATGCACACACACAAAGCCGTAAACAACATTTTGCCATTTTATGGGGCTCATGTGCTGGACTAATTTTTTTGCTCTGAGCAGTTGCCAGGCAACCAACCAAGGCTCCAAAAGTTGCTGTGCCTGACGAAGAACACATATATAACACACATAAACCTCAGTAAAACAGCGGATTATTGTTTTTATGCTTTGTTTCTTGCACAAAATTAACAGATGGGATATAATACCTGGATTAGTGAGCTTTAGAGCTGCTGATATGATGGCACATTGTGTAACCACTGGACAGAGCTAGGCTAGATGTTTCCCTCGCTTCACATTTCAAGCTAAGCTAACAGGCTACTTGTTGCAATGGAAAGATTTCATCTTAATCTCCCTCAGAGAGCAAATAAATAATACATAACTATTACTTTGAGAGGTTCATTGATCTCGCTGCAGCAAAAGAAAACATGATAACAGATGATCACCATGCACAAGTTTCCTCTCTGTGTGGTGGCTGCTTTCGCATCCCCATCCTGCACACTTTGAAAATATTTCAGCACATCTTTTGCCTTACAAAACAAACAATATTCTGCTGCTGTGCATTCAGTATGTTTATATGGCAAGGGGAAAATGCAGCAGAGCTCCATCTGTTGTGATTTGTCTTTTCTCAAGTGTGATTTGCACATTTAATTTTGCATTTGTGGCAGGGAGCGCAGTTTGCCCTCTGCCCAGTGAATATACACAGGCTTTTATTAAAAGGAAACCATTTCGTGAATGCATATCAGGGTCAGTCAGGGCCAAATCTAAATGTAACACACCTCTTAGAACAAAATGCTAAAACAGATAAACAGATCTCATGCCTACATGTAGTGCAATTTAGGAAAGGTTAGTTAATGCCAACTGAAAACGAGTCTTGTAACTCACTGACTATTTTCCCGGCAAAGCGAGGCAGGTTTATCTCTAAAGCACCTTTCAAACACACAGACTACTGAACGTGCTTTATGTAAGGCAAAGAAATACTTTTTTTAAAAAAAATAAGAACAAAATGAAATCAATGAAAATAATACAATAATAAAATTCAGTATTCAGTAATAAATTGTTACTGTGACTTTCCAAAGTTTATGGAATTGGAGGTCTGGGAGACAATCTTCATATCTCTTAGGAAAGGTATATCAGGGTTGTGTTGGGTTTAAATCTAAGGATGTGAGCAAACAGCAGTTGAGGTGGTTTGTGGGCCTTTAACGGATGGAGTCATACAACTACATCTCAGTGTGATACAACCACCTTTGGGTCACCCCCCTAGATAAGGGGTCAAGATGCTGACCATGAGAAACAATTTTCAGTTCCCAGGTTGTGGACTGTTGTTGCTTACACCTCGCTCTCTCCTTCTTTTCCTGACATCTCTGTCTGTAATAAAAATGCCCAAAATAATAAGCATATACTGCATATATGAAAAATGAACACCTTCCCACTAGACTAATGCTAACGTCACCACATGCCACAGTTTAATACTGTGCTCAGTTAGGGTTAGGGTCTGTGGTATCAGGAATTAGAAAGTTACCTTTGCTAAATGAAAAAAAAAACAGTAGGCCTAGAAACTTGTGTTAACGTTTTAGATGTTTGACTTAGTGAGGAGTAATGTTTTTTTTATTGATGTTATATTGGTATTAATTTGTTTGTTTGAGGTACTGTGTGTCGCCTATAAACTCTGTTACCTATACACCAAGGACAACATCGAAATGAATTTTACACTTTATTGAATCACCCTTTTGACATCTCGCAGTTGTGATTTAATATCCTCCTCATCAGACTGGCAGATAAATCAAACTAAAAAATGGCCCAAATTAAAAATCAATCAGTCAAAGGAAAAGAAGAATGAGGAGTGTTCTGCTAGCAGCGTGGCTCTCACCACCTTGGCCTAGACTGAAATCTATCTTGAGCTATCAAAGGGGTTGTCATGAAATATAGTATATACGGTCCCCAGACAACTTTTTTATGCTAACATACTGTAATTAGCAAATATTGGCATACTGACTTGATAAACTGACAGGGTGAACTGTAGCCTCACAGAGCGGCTAGCATGGCAGTAGACTTAGTGTTGTTAATTCAAGACGCAAAGGCAAATGATTGCTACTTTTCCTCAAATCATTTTGTAAAAACATCCACACAGTTTTCAAAGGGTGGATATCTAATTTAGGGACAAAATTCTTGTACATCTTTGAGCCGATAATATTTTAGCTGCTCTCCTCCTCAGGTTCTTTTCACTCCTGCGATGATTTATGTCAGTGCACAGGATGCAGAATGCATCGCTGCTCCAGGACTGATGTTCTGCAGCTGACCTCCCATGCTGACATCTCATCGAGGAATCTTTCTTTTGCAAATAAACAGTGTCTCACAAAAAATTTATGAGTTATGGTTCCCATACGATAGGAAACAGCCCACATGCTTTCAAAGTAGATGGTTGAAATGGGAACAGTGTCAGTGTGGGAGGACAGAGTCGTGTACAAGACACAGAGAAACACTTCAAGCCACAATCCTGATACAGGATTCTCCATATCTGTGACATACAGGAGTTCAACTCTCTTCACATGGATGTGGCATCGACGTGAAAGAGAAACGGCAAAGCAGTAATCATTTGATCCATGAAAGCAATAGTTCCTTTCACATCTGTCAGTGAGTGGTAAAAAGTAAACACTGCAGCTTGAGTTGGGGAAAAAAAAAAAAAAGTTCAGAGATGAGTCATAGAGTATCAAATCAGTTCAAGTACTGTATCCTCTGCATCTAAAAACAAATACATTAATACAGTGAGAAAAATAAGGCTCCAACTCTGCATCAGGAGCAAAACATCAGAGTTGTACATACATATTTGACCAGGAAATATAAAAACAAAATGCAAATACACACTGACAAGGGCATCACATGCCCTTGACACCATCAAACAGATACACTTCTATTTATACAAATGGCACAATCCACATCAGCTCTGACCACCAGCTGTGCTGCTGAATGAACAGATGGTTGTGAGTACAGAGTAACAGAGATTGGAATAGGTGCGGCGTCTAGCATCTGGTGTGAATTTGAGGTAAGACTGCGGTTCATTATATTAAACCTGCAATAAAAGATGAACTCTGGGATAGTGGGAACAAGCTGTTAACACTGACATCGTCACCGCATACAGTTAAAATGGCAAAGCTGTTTGCTAACAATTGCTAATTCACACATCTGACAAATATGAAGCATTATTAGCAAAAATTCTACCTGCTGCGTGTTGAAACAACACTAATGAGAACAGTGAGACTGAACCAAAACAGTAAAGATGCAGGCCGTAAAACCAAAACAATGAGCTGAAAGACGCTACTAAGCTTCATAGAGCTGAGGGGACCTACAGAAACTGGTAGGTTTCTAACAGCTTTAAAGAAGTAAATTATCTAAGTACAAACCACAGGGACAGTGGAAGGCTTTTACAGTTGTTCCTGAAGCAGTGAGGAAAAATGTAGAGGAGAATGCCGTTCGTTCCAAATCATACATTAGTACTATTACCAAACTGCCAGTGAGGATGCAAATTAACGAATAGTAAAATACTAAAAAGTTCAGTATGAAGCCGCAGCCAAAGATTTCAGTTAATTTACTTGTTTTCAGAACAATCTCATAAAAAGGCAAAAATATGTTTACTGGCAGAACAAAACAACTGTGGAAATACGCTAAAAAATTAGATACCTAATTGGTGTGTAATTAAATTTTCTGCATTCGGTTTGCACACATTCTTGTTAACAGCATCCCTGTCCGGTTGCATGGCAACACACACACCAGGAATCACAGCCCCGAAGACTTCATGCACATTATTTTACACTTCAACTTATCAAAAGGAAATGTATTCCCTTTACCAGCAAATATCTGAGTCTTTGGCCTTCACAGGAGAGGAAAATGGCAAAGTCGATCTGTTGTGCGGGTGTTTTTTTTGACAGGAAGACCGGATCCCGGCTGGTACTGCAAAGTTACATAAATACAGAATGCAAGGCAGCTTCTAAGCTTGAATGTTGGCAGCGGTGTTTACGAGGGAAGATTGTATTGTATGCTTCTTGTCAGTGTTTGCTGGTTAAAACTCGCACCAGAGTGAATTTTATCCTTCAGTAGAAAGAAAGAAGTGAAAGCAGGGTCTCAGTGAGTGTAGGCGCTGTTGGGAAGAGGCTCTAAATAGGCAACAACAACAAAGACTTTCTGTATACTCTTCATTTACAGGGCAGCATTATTTTGTGTAGTGAATACCTTGCCTTCACTGTGGTAATAAAGGATACAAAGACACGGAGGGCATCCAGAACAACCTGGTTTGTAGTTATATAACATAAATAACAGCAGCTTCATGAGTGCATAGTGAAAGTAAGTTGTGTCAAGGCAAAAATTAATCAACATGTTAAATATTTGCAGGTTTTAGCTTCTAAGACGTGAGATTTGCTGCTTTTCTCTCTTTTACTTTTGAGTTTTAAACTGTTTCTAAAGATGTCATCTTGGAAATCTCACTATTTTGTGCCATTGCACAGACCAAACATCAATTTGATGATACAAATAATTATGTCAGCCCTAATAAATGGCAGGAAGTGAGCCAGTTTTAATAAAAGTCCTGTGTACGATAATCAGCTTTAACCAAAAGCTCCATAAATTAGTTTTACACCTCTGATTTCATATTATGGAAGCTTAGTCCAAAAACTTCAACAGTTGCTTTCTAAGTCATTTTACTGTGAAACAAATCAAGCACTAATTCTCTGAATTCAAATGACTCAACCAAAGTCATTTCCTTGGTAGTAAAATCCTTTAACTCTGTTGGTTTTCTTCTTCTCGTGTCAAACAGAGAGGACGCTCCGCCTCCCGAGAGCTGCCCGGCCAGTCGCCATACCAGCCGATGTGGCAGTCAGCACCCACAGGTCACTTACAGTCAGGTGGGCGGGACTCGCGGGAGCTCTTTCGATGAAGGACGCGCGCACACTTCCTCCAGCAACAGCCGCACACCTGTCAAATACACACCAGTCGAATATGACAGCAAGTACGGCTACGCAGTCTGACAATCAGCAACAACTGAACTGAAGAAATTTGGCTCTCATTGTAACGTTTGAAACTGAAACTGAAAATGCGATTAACTGAATCAAAGCTGCAACATGTGATAATTTTAAATAACTTTCATATAATGTTAGTCACATTAGAATCTCTTCTTTTATTACTAGCTAGTGTAGCTATTGTTGTTGTCTTTCAGACTGTCTGACTATGGATGTAAAAGCAACTGAAATAAACTAGATTTTTTAAGTAGGAGCTTGGGTGTTTTTATCATTTGCAGTGAAACAATAACTCAAAATACAACCAAAAAATCAAAACCATTCAGTCTCAAATTTAAACCAAAAGAGAAATATTTATTTCATGATAGACCTCATTTGGAAATACTCAACCATTCAAAAAAATGTACACGATTAAGTACTTTTTTTTTTTTTTTTTTTTTTTTTTTTGAGGATGTGTCGACAGGAGTTGAAATATCAATAGCCACATGCAATGGGTTTTTGTCCACTACATAAAAAGCGACTAGACGCCCCCCTCTCTCTCATTCTAGACAACATGGAGGCCTCCTGTGCGTCTCCCTCACACAGTGGTAGGACTTTGTGTTTTTTTTCGGAGCAGTCAGCCATTGCAATAACACACATCATAGACAGTCAAAAGTTTAGAAACTAAACATATCAGTATATCCTGCTTCATAAGTCTTTGTGCACCAGCCAGAGCTGATGTGCTCAGTCTTTGCTCTTTACTTCACAGTGGGGTGTCTGAATGCTTTGAGCTCAAATTGATTTTTTTTCACCCATTTGCAGCAACAAGATAGTGTTCACTTTATATTTATATTCCATAATTTACCATTTTTAGTCAAGCATTTCTTATTTTCTCCTCCCCTGACAATTTTTTAAAGGTAGGAAAAGACAATTCAGTGTGAGCACCAAACAATATATCGACACTGAAATATGTAGGTGGAAGATATGAAAGTTGAAGGCAAGGCCATATAAACTGAGTCAATACCGCATATTAAATTAAATGCAAAGAAAATTTGAACGACCTTTCAGAGAACGCTAAGCTGACAGAGTCAACAAACATCTTAAAATATGCAGAACTAGAATTAGAAAAGTGTCTGGTACATCTATGCTCTCAATAGAAAACTGATCTGTATGCCAAATCTCTAAAAGTATTTATAGAACGAGGAAATTACTGCAAGTAAAAGACAAACACTGAGCACTGCACCCCCAGATAATCATAAAATGATTAATGGCTCCTTCTGTTAATTAGCACACAAAGTTTTCCTTCAGATTCAACATTTTCTGACACTATTTAATTTTCACCAGTCTGCACAGCACCAAAATGGATTTCACACATGAAAAATGATTAACATTAAGAAAAAAAAAAAAAATCCCATCACCTGGATCACCTGTAAAAATAAGGCAAGGTACAAAAAACCATAACAGTTGTTCAGACTCCATGCAGACATTAAAACATGGCTGAATCTGGCTTCAAATAAAAAGAATTAAAAAAAATGTTGGTCCAGTTCTTAAAATTTAAAAAATAATCTTGATTCTGTGCAAAAAAAAAAAAAAAAAAAATCAAACGATAAAACAATGAACACCACAATGTAAAATCGTGAAGTGGTAGTTGAGTGGAATGTCTTGATGTTTCCCTTTTGCATCCAGCTGATTGCACCCATAGACTTGTGACGCCAAGATCGACATGAACTGTGTATGTGATTGTTGTTGGCTATAAAAACCCTCCAACTGTCTCTGTGAGTTCATCCAGTCACCAGTCAGGATAAGTTAAATGCTTCACCATCTTGTTTTCGAGGGCTCAGAAGGCGAGCAGAAGTGCCTCTCCCCTCCTTTAGTAAAGTCCTCTGGACGTGGACGAACTGTCTTTCCGGGGGATGGCATTGCTCTTTACTGGCTGATGTTGAGGTTCAGTAAGCGACCACTCTTCAAAGGCACCATACTGTACATTGGTCTGTGTGTGTGTATGTGTGTGTGTGTGTGTTTGTGTGTTTGTGTGGGCCACACATGGGCACATGCATACATGGAGAAGTAAAACCAGTCAACAAAGTCGATTCCCTCCACTGGTGTCAGCCCACAAGGCATCACCATGACAACTAAGGCAAAATCTCAACATGAAAACAGAGCATCTGTCTTTTTTTCTTTTTTTCGTCTTATTTTAGTTTTTCTCGCCTGATTCCTTGCTGTTACTAAAATCCCCACAATAATCATTAGTAATGATAATAATCTCTATTCAATAAATTATCTATACTGTACAATTATTTCACCTCGCATAGACCTGCAACAAAGGGGAACCTTTTTTCAAAGTAAAGCTATCCACAGTCAGTTTCTGTTTCTGTGTCCTCAGTTCAATAAAGCCTCTGCAGAGCACACAGAGGTTGACAGACAGCAAGCCAGTTTTTTTTCTTCTTTCCTGTACAGAAATTAAACAGGACATCCTCCCAAAAAAGAAAATAAATCCAAACGAAAGCAAAGCCGATGCATAATTGAAGATAGAGAAACGGGGTAGAAACACTCGCTGAAAAATGAGTATCCAGCAAAAACAACAACAACAAAGTTCTTTTTTTTTTTTCTTGTGTTATTTTCCTGGTGAGAGTGAGCACTTTTCTCTGAGAACAGTAGATAGAAGACGGTTCCTGATTTAAAAGAGAGCCAGGCTGGCAAACATCCATGCCTTATTGCACTCCTTCTTCATCCACGTAGGTTGAGGGAAACCATCCAATCTGAAACATAAAAACAGTAATTATCAGAGATAACAGCTCCTTCATAGTAGCAAATGTAAACAAGCGATGTTAATTGAGTTCATTCAGAAGCCTTTTTACATCCAGTTTGGGTATACTGCAGTAAAACAAACATAACACTAAAGTGAATCCATTATATGTGCAGCATAAATGCTTTGAACCAAGGCCACTCTACTTAGCCTTATCTAGCTGGAGGATGTGCATTATTTAGATAGAGCTTAGATATAGCAAACTGTTCCTAAAAAATACCTGATGGCTACTTCAAACACGACTTAAGTTGTCGCTAGGCAACAATTTCTCCTGCTTGTTCGAATAACAAGTCAATTAACAGAGATAGTACAAAAACATGTATTTAACAAACATGCAAATTATATTTGTATCACTGGAAATAAGTGAAGTGGGGTAATGCACCCTGATCTGTGCAGTTGTGAAAAATAATGCACTCTTCGAAGCTGCATGTTGTTATTCGGCTAAACATTGATTATTTCTCAAATTATTTATTTTATATCCTCCTTATATAGTACATTTTAGTTACAAATGAAGTACCAGGTCAAGGGAAGAAATGCTACTGTGCTGGCTCCTCTGTAACTTTTGTTCTAGGGTTGAGTCAAGTGTCCTTGAGGTTTCAAATAATTTCTCATATTTCTAATAATGCAGCAAAAAAGTACTGACTGCATTTACAACCACTAATAATCCACCAATTAACTTGCACTGACATGCATATTTCCTGACCCAGATTTAGACAGCATATTACATATTACTCCAGGTTTTTATGGGATCTAACTGACTGGAAGTGTCTCTTTATTGAACCAGTTTGAGCACATTTCCCTAGATGTGCTCTTTTTAAGTGAATGTTATTGCTCACAAATGAATCTTGCACAATTAATATCTTTATGTAAACAGAGTTGACAGCCAGATGGTTTCCTCTGACATTTGTCAGGACGCGGTCTCACGGTGACAAAGACGACTCTTTAAAAACTTATTTCCATAAATGTCCTTAATGCAGTCAAAGCAAGATGCTATAATGAACCCAAAATTAGACCAGACTGCACAACATACTATAACCCAATTTAGCTGTGTAACAGTACAATAGTTAAGTGGGTACACTCACTCTACTGCAACACATTAACACTGTCAGATTTACAACCTAATGGGGAACATCCCTAAATAAAAAGCTTACATCACATCAAGTTTTACTGCCAGTGTATTAAACTGGCACATTTCCCAGCAGCCAGGCTTTTACTTTTCTCTTTCAACGACCTGCTTTAGGAGTACCCACAAAACCCTGCATCAGTGCTGGACTTTTGAGGTGAAGTGCCTAAATACTTGGTTTTTCATTATAATAAAGCTAGCGGTGGGATCTGCTTTTAATCAAATGGAGGACAGTACTAATCTATAAAGATTACAGCACCCAAAACATTCACTCTCTATATAGGCTTTTCAGTCTGTCCATTATCACCCTGATAAATTTTACTTTCAGGGTTTACTCACTCGTCCGTTGGCCTCTCCTTTCCACCATCCCTGGTCTCCACCAATCTTGCTGTAGATTTTGACAATGTCTCCTTCTCGCAGAGACAGCTCTCTCATGTCTCGTGCTGCAAAGTTATACCTGGCCACTGCTGTGCTGACAACCCGAGGAGTAAACACTGTGAAAACAAAAAAAGAAAAAAGGATTGCTCAATTGATTGAGACAGATAGCTTTGTACGTAATAAAATATCTGGAGTTATTCATCACTGTTATTAGGTGGAAAGGGGAAGGGTCAAACTGGACATAGTGGACGTAATTAGCTGTGAAGAATGATCAGAGGGAAGGTGGTCAGTTTTGTGTTCAGCATGACACAACGTAGTCAGAAAATGACAAATGAGCATGATGGGAAAGGACAAGTCATTTCATAATGAGACAGGAAATTAGTTTTCTTTCCATGATTTAATGAGGGAGTGTCATCCTGGGAAGAACTAAAATGTTCTTGATAATGAAAAGAGCACCACAGAGAAGAAGTAACGAGGTCAAGAGTACGGATTTTATTATGAAACCACAGGCGATGAGCTGCACGACGACAACAGGAGCAAGAAAAGAAAGAGAAAAAAAAGAGTACCTGACCAAAAAGGAGCTGAGCTCTGAGAAGAGAAGTTGAGGCCCTGCGGACTGAGGAAGGAGAAGTTGTAGGAGGCGCAGGTGGCTGCTGAGAGGAGAAGAGAAAGAGGAGGAAATAAAGCTGGAAAATGTTTTTAAAAGGAGCACGCATGCAGAGCTGGAGCCAGAGAAACAGAAGAGCTTGTGCATTGAAGTTGTCAGTCTCTTTAACGATAGGGTTCGGCTTTCATGATCTTCAGTCTTGATAATTTTGTTGTCATGATTTGACTGCTTTAGGGGTGGGACTGAAAACAACAATTTGTTCTTTAAAAAAATAATTTAAAAAATAATAATAATTTGCGGATTGCAAACAGGATCATTGTGAGGACTGTCAGTTTATGCCCTGATGTAGAGGCTTAAAGAAAAGAGACACTGCTGACTTTGTTCCCAGTTTGACATGCCTGTAGATACAGTCAGAGTATAATGGATGAAACCCCAATATCAATCATCACTGTTTTTCTTTACTGTACAACAGTGGTGACAAAACTGTGCGATGAGATTACCAACATATAACATGATGACTGCCTGACTTTGAAAGTGTGGGATATGAATCGAAACGTGACCTCATCCGCCCTTTGCACAACTCTGTACACTCCCACACAAAGTTTGTCTGAACTCACACTCCATCTGTCAGTGCAGTCCCTTTGAAAGTTATGCAGAAAGACATCCAAGGCAGTCATTTTGACCATTAAAAAAAAAAAAAAAAAAATTCAATGTAATAACTTTGTTTAACCCTTGTGTGCTGTTCGGGTCTGTGGGACCCGTTTTCATTTTTTATCAATCGAAAGATGATACGATTATTTATTTTTTCAAACTGAGACTCATTGGCCTTGGCTCATTTTCTGTGAAGAACATATATCAGAACACATTTTCAATAACCACTCACCGTACACCCCCCCTACACATTTGTATTACATACAGGATGTTCAGGTCCACTGGACCCAGGCCTAAATAAAGATGTGGAAATTGTAAGTCCTGTGTCCCTAAACTCTGTCCTCCTCCTCTCTGGGCCTGTTGTTAGGGTGTGTGTGTGCGTGTGTGTGTGCGTGTGTGTGTGCACGTGTGCGCGTGTGTCAAAGCAACATTCAAGCATTTGTACATGCACGTGCTCTCACATTCCCGCACATTTTTCCCGCTCTTTCTTGCGGGATCTAATCATTATTTTCCCATACTCTATCCCAGCTGCAAATTTGGGGCGGGACACAATAGATAGAGCTTTGCCAGTGACAACTGATACAATACAACTGATCAAAATGGACAAAAGATTCTCCGTACAGGAGGCCAGAGAAGCTTTTGATGATGATGTAGAGGAAGAGAATTCAGAATATGAGGATCACATTTCTGAAAATTCAGAGTCAGACAGTGATTTTGAAGAAGAGGATGAAATTTAGCATCAGCTAGTTGCAAAATGAAGACAAACCACAGGACTAGCAACCCCGGCACCAAACAGTGAGCAGTGGTGAGCCCCAGTCAGCAGCTAGCAAGTGAAGAAATATGGATGTCAAAAAATGGAATGGTCTTCTAGCCCAAGAAATGAGCCACCATGCATGGCTTCCAATGTGATAAGAATGCAAAAACAGCCAACACAGATGGCAGTTACTCATGTGCAGGACATTTGACATGACCCGAATGGGTTAAATTTCTAATGTTCAAAAAAGTTCAAATGAATGAAAATTAATATTTATGAAAAAACTTGCTTCATTTGTAAATTTGTTGAATGTTTTCCACCCTCTTTTTTTAATTACATTTTTCTTAAAAAACAGAAACAAGTAGCACTTTAATACATAAACGGGATCTAACAAAGGTAAGGGGCAAATATTAATCATGTATGCTGTTTATATTGCTTGTAATTGGGATGAAGTAAACATCTGTAGAGTATTTTAACATCAAATTGTTTGATTGTGTTGAATTAAAAACCAAAAAATGCAGCAGGTTCACCAGACCCACAAACACTGGCTGAGTAACAAAAATATGAACAGAACACAAGGGTTAAATGAGACTAATGTGACTATAGGACACTGTCTTTTCTGTATATTTTATTAAAATTACAGAACAGTTATTAAGTATTTCAAACAAGGTTGGCCACAGTGGTCATTTTGACTGTATACCCTATAGATGATATATCATTTCACATCATATATCATTGCCAAATTTCCCACTCTTGACAGTGAATGTCCCTGTTTCCTAGCAACAATTTTTTGTTGTTGTTTTTTTTAAACACAATTACAAAGCTAAAGCTGGCTTTAACTTTGAGATAAACCGCAGGAAAGACAGTGAACAGCAGAAGGAAACGTCAGCAAAAGAAAACAACACAGAGGCTTCAGCTGCTTCAGGGTCTTTATGATGTGGAGTCTGATGGAGGTGCAGGTTCGGATACTGATGTCTCTTGGTCCCTTGAAAGTTCATCCAACACTGGCTCTGAGAGTGATTCAGAGAATGAAAATTTCCCTTCCTGGTGTTATAGCACAAAGCATATACAGGTTCAAATTAGCCCTGATAAGATGTATTTATTTATTCCTAGATTTTGTATTGATTATTGAAATTGCATGCAAACAGGGCTGCACTAAATAGTTTCATAACTATATTCGTGTACTGTACATTCGCCTGCACAATTGCAGACCAAGATTAAGCTACACCAATATATTATAGTATTATATTATCTCTAGATGTGATTCCAGTGGTGGCTGCGTAGGATTGTTTGTAATTCAAACTTTTTCAGTAACTGTTGTAAAGTCTAAAAGTCAGAATTTATTCTGAAAAGATAGATGCAATCATTTCCAAAAATGTTTTTATCTAATGAAATATTCTATTTCAGTCCATCTTTGTTGGCATTTGTCCTTTTAAAAACAACATTTTCACAGTGGCGAAAAAACGTTTTTCTTCCCAGTTTCCTGCACACAGAAAGGAAACGAACCTGCTGAGATTGGAGTAGTTATAGAATTCTGACCACATGTATGAATGTATGACCACAGATCTTTCCAATCCCAACACTGTTTCCATGCACACCTGTGGTGTGTGACGCGCCAGCAAACAACAAAATGTGCGCTTGAAAACACAAACAGAATTGTCTCCATTCATTCCCGAATTCAGCCAAAACAGGAGGAAAACAATCCTTGCCGTCGAGGCCAGTTCTTCCTGCAGATCGAACAAAGGCAGACCGATGTAGGACAGGAGCCAGTGCGAGGCCCGAGCCAGTATTGATACAGTCTAATGGACAGGGAGGGGTGCCAATTCAGACAGCTAGTCCACAGATCATTGAGTTATCTGACAAACTCTTCCTCTTTGTCTTTCTCTCTTTATCTATTTCACACTGTCAGCCTCCTTTCCTACCCTGTTCCCCTCTGGGCTTCCTCCAGATCTCTCTGCCTGAGGAGAGTCACAGGCCTGGGCAGGAGTAAAGAAGAAGAGAGTGGGAGGTAGTGTGTCTCATTTATTTTACCCTTCCTTGCTGTATCCACAGCCAAGATGGCAATTTGTAAGCTAGACCTGCACGTTATGTCTCTCCAGTCACATTAGTATTGTCCTAATTATTCATAGAAGGAGGCAGATACAAAAGTTGAAATGCAATATGCTGGGCCAGTAGTCTATCCACCGATTATGATTGTCTGGCTCATGATGATAGCAGACTAACCAAATAAGCCCATATAAGACATTTTTCTCCCTAGTCCTGTCCTCCAGCTCTTCCTGTGTTAGTCAGAGATGTTCACAGGTCTGATTGGATATGTAATTCCTCCAGTGTGCTTTGGGTCTGCCCTGTGGTCTCCACCCAGCAGTATGTGTCATGAGTACTGCCACAGGGATGAGTCCTGGAGGCATCTGAATCAGATCAAACTCAACTGAGTACTTTCGACGCAAAGAAGGAGCAGTTCAGTTCCTTCCACATCAGATCTGAGCTCCTCACCCCCATCTCGAGGGGTAAACCACCTTGCAAAGGAAACTGATTTCGTCTATTTCTATCTGAGATCTTCGTAATTCTTTTCGGGATTACCCAAACCTCATGGCAATAGGTGAGGGTTTGTAACCTGGCTGTTCAATCAAGATGGATTCCATAACAAACCCTTATGGAGCTATGGATCAATCAGCTGACTTTATCAGGTTGCTCATGACAGCAGGAAATTACTGCCTGACCACAGTACATACCGTCCTAACCCTACATTAACGCCATGTGTTGGTATTGGCTGATATTTGGTGGCAAACTAAGTCATTTCATTCTTACTTTGAGTCTGTGACTCCAACTAACTGCACAAAGTGAATGCTTGAGAGGAGGAACATTTGGAAAGCTTTACCTGGTGAGCGTGTACTAGCCCGAGTTAGCGAGCGTTCTCTTGACTTGTAGGGGTATCGCAATGTGGTATCTAATAACTTGAAGCTTTCTTTCAGTGAATGGGCCTGATAGTACTCCACCAGCTCCTGTTATAACAAATAATACAGAAGGATTAAAGATTGAACCATTTCATATTGACATCAATGTAGATATCATAGATATATGACTTACCAAAAGACTCTCAAACTTCTTGGCCTCGGTGATGTGAATCCAGCTGTCTTTTTCAATGACTTTGATGTGTTTTACTTCGTCATTGAATCTGTAAAAGCAAACACCGCAGGTAAATCACCAAGAGGAAGAGACATTGTTTACAGCTGTAATTGGATTAAACTCTCCTTAAACCATTTTGTGTGTTACGATTACTTATTGGTGTGCTGTTACTCTCATGCGCCTTCGGGATAATGTGTTCAGCTGCTGTCAACATTAAATATTTTGTTGTATACCTGAAGGACTAATAAACCAAAAATAAAGTCATTCTCACAAGCTAAAGCCGACTATGGGATTTGTTTGATTATTTGTCTAAAAGCTGGTCCCCACAGGCCCCTTTACACCTGTCTTAAAGACTTGAAGACAAATGTGCTAAAGCATTTCTCCCAGTGCATCAATGTATGACAGCACCAGTAAGAGCGCTTATATTATTTCTCTCTAGGATGCATTTTCTCAGTGAGAATGCACAAAACACAGGATTAAAAAAAAAAGCAATTACTGAGTGGTAATTAGTCGGAGCTAAAAGATGCAAGAAAGAAGCTGACTGGGGCATCCCGTGAGAATTCTTATTCCCAGTGCGATGTGGATAAAAACCTTCCCCTGAGATTCTCCCTCTCCTGTAAGATGTGAAACACTCACTTGATGCTGATGGCGAACCTCTCCGCCTCAGCTGTCCTCTCTCTGATAAGGTAGGTCCCACTGCTGTGGGATTTTAAAAGGTTGTCGGCCTGCTGGCGCTCCATGTTCCCTGCAAACCTACAGAGGAGCAGATAATAAATGTTGTGACCTCCAAATACAAAGTTACCGTATATAATCGAATGACATTGGAAAGGCTTTACAAATGGTGTGACAACAAACAGCCATGTAGTAATTAATCTTTTGGTTGCGGTCATGTTTGGTGTCAGCTTCAAAATGAACTAGTGCATGAAGTTACAGTAATAGTAGACTAGTGTTAACATGAATAGATCTGCAGTAATTAAAGGATAGTGACCTCGGGGTAATGGTGATATACAGCATATATGGCCTTAAAAAGTACAAGGACGAAATAATTCATAACCTTGTGAAGTGAAGGGTCTTACCAAGGATATCCATAGTAGTCTGCTTCCCTTGAGGGCTGCCGGCTGGATAACGACTGAAAGGGCTGTCAGAAATAACAAACACAGCATATTAAATAACTTATGAACAGAACAACTTCTGCACAACACCATGGTGCAGAAGTTAATCATTTATATGTATGTCCCACACAGGTAGTTAAGTGTACACTAAAGAGAAAAGGGCTGATGTGCCCTGAGAAATCACACATACTGTAATGACTTCTCTTCTAATCCCAACTGTACTTGTATGTGTGTGACTTACCTTTGGGTCCAAGTAAGGTTTGACACAAGAACTGGGGAAGAAACCACTCTTCTGTGTTTGTATCAGCTTCCCCTGCAAGATAAAGGCAAGTTTAGCTGTACAGCACTTCAAATATGGAGGCAATTAAAAGTGTCAAACAGATGCATTAAAAGATTTCAAAACACAATGAAAAGGAAAACATGTTCAATTCAAGCAATTGTCACAGTGCAGTAACAACTTGCCCTTACTAAATAAAAAAATATTTCCTGTAGAGAAAATTCAAAAGCACATAGAAAAAGAGATACTTTATTAATCCCTCAAAGGGGATATTGTTTTTTCACTCTTTTACATCAACTTAACTTACCCCGAAACACAACCACACACACACACACAAAGGGCTCATAGACATGCAAAGAGCAGCGACTTGAACCGGCCACCCTCCGGTTCCCAAGCCAAGTCTCTATGGACTGAGCTACTGCCGCCCACATAGGATGGAAAAACAAAGAAATAAACTAAATAAAACAGAGGCAGACAGCAAACTATGTCAGGAAGTAAAAGGAAGACAGACCACCAATTTTCACCAGACTGACTTATTTTTCTAGACAGAAAAACATCTGTGAATGAGAAATTAGAAAAGAAATAAAAATAAACAATAGACTACATCTTACATGCACTGCATGCTGCTAGGGGTTGCACCTACAATGAACTGAACACATCTGTCAGGTTCACCCTTCAGCATCAGACATAAGTTGATATGCCTTCACTGCCTGCTACCTGAAGCGATTAATTATTAACCTCAACACTGCACTATTCTAGTATGTCACATACAGGTGTTACACAGTGTCAAGAATATGTACTGAGGTCACTGTAGGGACAGTGTTCTTAGATTGTTACGGGGACAATGGCCTCTTCTCCTTGAGATATAGAGCTGTTAGAGAACTTATTACTATGGTAACTAATGTCAGAGGATAGGGCTGTCTCACTCCATAGACACAACGTACAAGCCTCTATAGAGTCAGATAACAATGGTGGACCACTAAGGGTACAACATGTGTCCTTTCCTTTACCATTTAGGGACATGGAGTGGTTGTGGTACTATTCTGAGGGCATATAGACGAGCCAGGAAGGACAGTATCTTCAGATTTGAAGCGGCAACATGAGGTCATGACAGGTATAGTTAGTCCTCAATTCTGCCTGATTAAGCTTCAATAAACCTTTCGGCACAAGACATCTTGTCCACTTCCTCACTGCTGACTGAAATGACCATTAGTGAAGAGAATTTGCTAAATAAAAAAAATAAAAAAATAAAAATATTGAGAAAATTCAAAGGCATAGAAGATGAGGAGTCACTTTGTACAGTGAAAAAACAAACAAAAATAAACTAAATACATGATTAAATATGATAAAATCTGTGACAGACTGCAATCCATGCCCTAACATTGCGATGAGTAACACAGATTGAACCACTTTTCATTTTTATAGACAAAAAACATCTGCCAATGAAAATATTAAAAAAAACAGGTTCAACAGACTACATTTTACATGCATTACAAATTGGTGCTGCTAGGTGTCGCACCTACAATGAAATGAAGACATCTGTCAGGTTTACCCATCAGCGTCAGACAAAAGTTGAAACGCCTTCCCTGTTTGCTACCTGAAGCAATTGATTTTTTAACCTCAGCGCAGGCACTGGGATTGCACGGAGAGTTTCAGCTGTCATGCCACAGAGTAAGGGAGGCATAAGGTAATGGGTGAGTTTGAATTGATGGCCTTAGAAAGTTGCCCTGAGTCATTTTGGGAAAAGCTAGCCAGATACAAAAAGCTGAAAGTGTTTAATAGTCAGTGATTCAGCAGGAGTGTCAAAAGTGCCTGGAGCCAGTAGAGTTACAGCTCCTGTCATCTAGTTTTTCAGGTACAGCTTCACTGATGTTCAACTAAGAGAGGGTTAATGTCATTGGTAAATATGCAAATAAGTCTTCAATTTGCTAAAAAAAAATCTGAAGATTCGGTGTCTGCATATTTCAGATTCAGAAAAACTCATGAGTGTGAGACAGGTGCTTCGGAAAGCAGCACAACTTGAATAAAAATGAAAGGACTCCCATGGGTAAGTAAGCTGGTGCCAAGTGAGTTCTGTGAGTGCGACAGCTTGCTGGAATTTTTATTTTATTCTGAAGAACCATAAGTTTATTGCTGAAATATGCTGAGTCATAACAAAGAATTGGACTCCAGTTTTAAAGGAGTTAACTAATCACTGTCCTCTTATATTATACGTCTCAGTCTCTTCACCATTTGTTCTGTGTACCAATGTAACTGCAACTTCCCTGATATATTTAGTGTACAGACATGGTAATCTTCTAAGGCCACAGTTGGCTTAGCATAAATGTTGGAAGCAGAAGGAAACAGCTTTCCTGGCTCTGTCCAAAGGTAACAAAATCTTCCTAACAGCACCCCTGAAGCTCTAATTCACATGTTGTATCTAATTAGTTTAATCCGTATAAAAACTGAAGGCTAAAACAACACGTTGTGGTTTAACAAGGGGTTATTGTGACTACTTCTTGGCTTCCTGGAGTCTCTGCTGGTTGCTTGGCAACCTCATGGTGATGACAAGACTCCAGGAAGTCACTGCACCCAGCCAAGAAAAAAAAACAAAAAAAAAAAACTGCAAGAATTAAACAAACAAAATGCAAATTAGTTGGCTTAGAAGGGATTGTTGTCGGGTTTTGTTACCTTTGGACAAATTTAGTATGGATAACCTTCAAACATCCTTTAGATTCGAAGTCAGCACTTTATAGTTGTTGATTCATTTTTAATCCAATGAAATAAAAAAGTTCTCAATGTGCTGGAGTACAGAGCCACCATCAACTGCATTAATAATACTCACATTTTATCATTTTGTCAAAGTGGGACATGGTTTCAGATAGAAGCGACTGACTACCGTACCTCCCACCATGTGGTGTCAGGATCACCCTTCAGCAGCTCGATAAAATCTCCTGTTTGAAAGCAGAGTGGCGTCTTCCCCGCAGGTGCTGGTGTGCCGTGGTAGTTCCTCACTGCAACCATCTTGGGACCTGGAAACACAATTAAGTGTTTGTGTTTGAGGAACAGATCTAACTTTAAATCTAACTTTGTCTGGACTTTTAGGCTGATAAAGGCAGGGTTGTTTTTGCATAAAAACCTTGCCTGCTGAGTGATGCAGTGGTCTAAGATACACACAATAAAACCACAGCATCCTGAGTCCAGGACCTTTGATGCATGGTATCACTTTCCCTGTCCACTTTGAAGTGTCTTATGAGGCGAAAATGCCAAAAAAATAAAGAAAAGAAAATCTTACTAAGAGCAAGAAGGTTAAATCTGGGGCAACTGGACTAGGTTGCAGATCCGTGAAGACGTTTGGCCTCTCATCCAAGAAGCTTCTTCAGTTTTGACTGACTGGTGGGGAGATGCAAGTGTAGACCAGCCCATTGTTCCACTTGGTGCGTTAACGAACGGACCAACATCCGAGGCGAAATGTCTTCACGGATCTACAGCCAAGTCCATTTGCCCCAGATTTAACCTTCTTAAAGAAAGATGACCTGGACGACTGAGAACCTTCACAGACTTACCAAGTGCAACTTTGTAATTTCAAACTGTATCTCATTATATTCAGGCTGACTACTGTGTATGTATTATTATTATAAACCAATTATGATATTCATCTTATCTCAAATGTATTTTTGAGGAATATTCTAAGCCTATAGCATCTTTATATGTATGCATTGCCCAAACCCTGCATGCTTGATTATGTTGTTGTGATTCATATCTAGTGGGTCTGTGCACTAGATGGCAGCAGAGTGCTGCGCTATTCAATAACACCTCTGTAACAAACTTGTTCAGAGCAGCTGACAGAACATCCAGCTTCATCTCAACGTGTTCTCCAGCATGATAAAGTGACAGGAAGTGTCCTTACCTGATGAGATTCCAGGTTCCTGTAAAAAAGAAAAAACAATAATGTTTCAAAGACATGACTTACAAAATGTCTGCTGAGGGAAAGTGCCAATTAGAGGATGATAACAAGATTATGTTAGTCATGACAATGATGATGATAATACTGCTACAGTATGCTGACTAATAGAAGATCTACTCACCAAGTCATGAGGATCTGAAACAAGAAAAACAAACAAACAGTGACAGTCATGAAGGGTTCACAAAAGAACCGGCTACCATTCCTGATTATGCCTGAGCTAAGATGATATGTGTCAGAGCTTCATGTGGCTCTTTTTAATATGCACTGTCAACCATGAAAGGCAGTTTTGATTGTTTGGTTGGATTTTGACGTCATCGCAGACGTAAGGTGTTAAACAGTTAATGTAAAGCTGTGAAAGCTGAAGGAGGCAGGCATAGACGCAAATCTCACTTTGGTTACCAGTTCTGTCCAGTGCAGAGAAATTATTCTTCTCACTGACTAACTGCAGTATTTAGGTGTCATTTTACCTACAGGCCTATGACTTGGGGTTTGAGACCTCTTCAAGGCGTCCTGAGATAAATCTAAGGGGGGAAATTGATAGATTAAGTAAAGGAACGCTGAAAAAACCTGCTATGCTACACAAAATGATATTTACTTATGTAGAGTTTTGTCAACTAACTGAATCATTTCACCTCCTCAGGCCTCTAAATATTGCTCAAATCAAAGAGGGAGGAATAATCACTAACTGTATGAACTGGTCGTAACCCATAGACATATGGAACCGATCATGATTGGTCACAAATCGGGACTGGTTCATATTGAAGTTTTACAAGGGTAAGAACAACTGGTCTAAATAATCTGGGCTCTATCTGCCAAAAAGGCTGGGGTGTATAAAATATCGCTCAGGTAATTCCTACTGACTGCCAAATTGTGCTTTTCCTCTTTGGTACCAAATTGTCCCACAGGAGCCCCACAGGAAACCCCATAGAGTCCATCCTCCATTCTCCTGCTGGATAAAATATGCTACATGCAGGCCAGTGTTCACTGATAGCAGGTTTAGACTTGTGGATAGAATGAAGTTTCACAAATCAATAAAATTGATCTCACATCACAGTGTCATAACCGTCAATGATGTCTGTCACACATCATCGATTGACTTATCAATTATTCCTGGAAATCAGAATCAGGCTTTGTACCAGGAGATTAGAGGAGACACCTACTGATTTTACAGATGGTGATGACTTCCAGACACTCTTTGTGTGCTCCTGTTCCACAGCGAGAGCAGTAGTAGCCCTGATAGAAGATGCCCCTAGAGGACACACACACACACACACACACACACACACACAAATAAATACACACACACATGAGTAATGCAAACAGGAAGCGGCTCAGACACAAATTAACTTCTTGTAAGTACAACACACAAGGGGAGCTGCTGCTTGTTACTACACGCCTGCGATTGTGGTTACACATGCTCCATCATTTCCACTCTGCAATCCTTTAAAATCGCAAAATCAACTCGCTCCATTTGAGACCATGCACTCCAGAACTGTATTTGTTACAGATACCGTTAGCACTGCATGCATCGCACACTGCCGTGTTGAATAGTAAGTGCCATAAATCACGATGAGATCTGCTGGGGCTGCAGCAGTAATTAGCATCTAGCAGGGAGTGAGAACGTTGGTCCCTGCCTCCACTGGCTCTGTGAATTTAGGTCAGCCAAGCCATGAAATTTGTGGGTCAATACACAGAGTGGAGTTTAGCCTGCTGACTGTAATAGAGGTGAAAGTGGTGATTCGGTGACACGGGTTATCCCTGCTGCAGTCGAGAAGCGATCTCACATGGGAGGAGGTGCGCTCAGGGACACGGTGGGTGGTGTTAGGAAGGGGGATGCTTAAAAATATCATCCGTCAGCCTCAGCCACACTTAGTACAATTTTTTTTTTTTTTTCCCCCAAAGACTGCTTTCACACTAATGAGGGGCTACACTAGCCAAGAACATATTCCCTCTGTGATTTAAGTCTGTCTGTTTGTTTGTTGCTCACCAAATGTGGCTGAATCTCTTTTCAGTTTAGCACTTGTTCACTCACTTTCTTTGCTGCCGAGACACATTTTAACTCAACACTACTTTTGCTAGTGTTACATTTTATACTATATTTACTAACACTGTACAGCACTGCAGTACTCTTGAACAACAGCAGAGCTGGAAAGCAACAAAGTTCACTTACTGAAGTACTACACTGAAGTACAATCTTCAAATATTTCCATTATCTGCTACTTTACACTTCAACTCTCCCAAAATTTATAAAAAAAAATAAATATTGTCCATATGTAGTACATTCGTACGGATTATTTGGTAGACTATTATAGTTGGAGGATTTTTATCCTTCTTTTATCTGATCTTCAAAACTACTCTATCTACTCTTCAGCCTTGATGAGACAAATTTGTATTTTAAATAACAATATATATGTATATTTTTGAAAATATCCTTTGTTTATGGTGGACAGATGACAAATTTTGATTCGGTGAAAAGATTGTAATCCTTAAAAATTTGCACAATGGATTATGGGTATGCTGTGTTCAAGATTAAGTATACTGTTAGGAGGTCAGCTTTCGGTCACACAAGTTTACATTCATATGGTAACCTTTCCTTCACCGCATTAACTTGTTTGGCTCTGTTAACTTTATGGCTGAGTGAAATATTGGGTACATACTCCAGTTATGTAACAAGGAGTGTTGGACATGAGGCATTGTCATTTTTTTTTTTTTTATTCTGCTTCCCTCTGGTGCTTCTATACCTGTCAGTGGCCTAGACAACACAGTGTGCTGTTCTAGACCCCTAACAAATCATAATTTATTTATTTTTATTTGTTCTTTTTCTTTAATTTGGATTATTTTACTATGTTTCTGGCATACTTTAAATTGTGTAACCTGTGAATGTTATCACGTGTAGGTGGAGGAGAGTTATCTTTATCACGATGACTGTGTAAAATATAATCCATTAAACTGCTTAACAATAGAACTAAAGATCACACTTTATAGTACAGCCTGTAATTTACTGTGTAAATCTTTTGGATGAATCAGGCATCAATAAAATATTTAGCAGTTCCTACTCAGACTTAAATGTAGGACTCTGGTCAAGAGAGGCCAGCTCTGTCCTGGACTGCTCTCTAGACTCCATAGAGGAAGTCGGGGAGAGGAGGATGTTAGCAAAGCTGACATCCATCATGAACAACTCCTCTCACCTCCTGCATGAGACTGTGTGGGCCTTAAACAGCTCCTTCAGCAACAGACTTTTACTCCCACCAAGTAAGGAGCACTACCACAGGTCCTTCATTCCAACAGCTGTCAGACTCTTTAACACCAGCATGACTTCATGACTTTTCTCTATATATTTCTTATATATTTATTATTCTTATTATTGTTATTTTCTTTTATTATTTTTATTTTAGAACTATCTCCTCTCAATGTCATCTAAATTGCTTTTTCTGGAGCTTTCAGGCTAATCACAGTCTTTATCTGCAGAGGTGCGTGTAAATGATTATTATTGCTCCGTTTTATTTGAATAAATGATCTGACTGCTTCTTCCAAAAGTGCATATACAGCATGTTACAAAACCCGTATCAGCGTGTATAAAACATCTTTTTACACGAGCCCACATAAAAGTGTCCTCCCAGATACTACAAATAAAATGGAAAAGAAATCTCTTTTACTACTGAATATTTTTGGATACTCGAGAGTCCTTGGAATGTCTGCAAGATTCATTTTCATCGTTGGATATGAATGCGCTGCAGTTATCGAGGTCGTTACCTCAGGAGCATCTTGCAGGCTCGACAGTTGGTGTTCTTATCGAATGTGTGCATTTGGAAGTTATGCTGATTGGCCGTGGCTCTCTCTGGCTTGATGTTGGACCTGGAAGTAAATAACAGTGAATGAGGGGAACTGATTGGACAAGAATATTTGTTTTGGTGATGAAGTAGCTTGATTTTCCTGGAATTTAATTCACCAGATTAGCAGAAGATAGACATTCCCATCTGGTTATTTGATGTAAAGACTAGATTTTCTTGGAAAGTTACTGTATCACAATGAAAATGTCACAATCTAAAGTAACATATTCTATGATAGAAGTTGTTATGCATGTACTCGTACTCACATGGCCATGTCAAACTGCTCCATCCACTTCCTCTTTGTCTCCTCAGTTTTACAAAAGAACTGGAAGCCCTGCTTCCCTTGCAGGTGGATCAGGTAGAAACCATAAGACCACTGGAGAGAAAAAGTGAGTGAGGAACAGATGGCGGAGAGATATGTAGATGGCAATGACATAGGCAAAAAGCTTGTGATTCCTGCGTTTTTAAAAATCAATATGCAGAATTTGAGCACATTTAATTCCAAACTAAAAGATACTCCACATGCTTTAGAGATGCATCTGGCCAAAAGCTAGAGGGGCTGGTCACAAAAGCCAGTGTGGGTGCACGTGCAATCACGGTATGACACCCAACAACAGCAAAACTGCCAAAAATAGACCACTATGAGAAGATGAGTTAAATAAAGAGGTCACTTGAGCTTACCATTTTTCCACTCGACTGGTAAGCATGCAAAAAGAAAGACACCAGAGAAAGACCCAGTTACACATGCAAACATGGACAGACACATGCAGATTCAAAACAAAGAAAAAAGCCATGTTAGATTGGTGGTGCAATGCACTGCAGTACGTTTTCATGAATCCTAAATGAGCTTCATTGCATTTACATGGTCTTTCAAGCATGGACGAGCAAAATGCATATCTGACACTTCAATGCATTACTCATAAATTCCATATCTGAAATTACCATCAACAAGGTCCTTCAGCTCAAGGGCAACATTTGTAATGATTACAAGGGATGTTTCATCACCTGTGCTAGCAAGGCCGCCTTTACAAAGATTTCACTGAGTAAGAAATTATACTTCTCCGTGTCCTTTCAAACTAAAAGATTCTCACCTTCTTCATGTCTCTGTTGTTCATGGGGTCATCCGACATTTTATACGACTGCAGCTCAATAATCTCTTTCAGCTCATAGCTATAGCCTTTCCTCTTGCAGACAATGACCACTTTATCAAACAGGAATATATACCTGAAAACATACACACACATTCATTGTTATTTCCACCATGAAAATATGTCATTATTGGCATTGGATGACTTTGTTCCTCACATCCGTTGAGTGGTTTTTCTGCTGAGTTTGGGACTCACCGGTCCTGTTTTGTTCGGTTGACGATGGAGCACACCTTCAGCTCTCCGTCTATCTTTGGCCTCCCGTATTCCTCCAGTTTCACCTGCTGCTTAGGTCACAATGACACACAGGATGTCAATCCACTGCTTACTTTATTTATTTATCATTTAATCAATTATTATTGTTATTATTCCTTTTTTTTAATTTTATTTTATTTTATTTTTTTACTTTAACTTCTAAATTTAATGAGAAACTATAAATAATTCGGTAACACTTGAATTTCAGAGAGAATTCAAATATATTTTTAATGAATCATACAACCTGAACACTGTTCAGTCCCTGTTAGGTTACTTTTCTAATCAACATTTAAAGTTATTCATTTTATCTATAGCACATGCACAAGTCCAAAATTAACCCGGTGACTATTTGCACCTCAGCAGGAAACAACAGAACAAGAGCGGTGAGGGGGAGTGAGAGCGGAAGAGAGAGGAGAAAAAAAGTGATGGAAAGACAAAGAAAGACAATGTAAGAGATTTGCTGCTGTTTTATGGGAAGTGAACGTCAGTCTGGAATGCACATAACTTCTCTTGTTCATGTTCTGCAAGGCTAAATGATTTATTGGGGACATTATAAAAGAAGAGGATCGTGACAGGTGGAAGCACGGTGATGCCGGTCTCCTCAGCAGAGGAAAGAAAACGTCATTTGCAACAATGGGTTTCTGCTCTGTGATGCTCAGTGACTAATCATACTGGCAAACTTTAAATTCCAGCTCGGTGAAAACATTAGTGCTGCTGCATTAATTTTCTACTGTATATACAAAAACTGAATTCTGCAAATTGAGCATTAAATGACAAATAGAAGCTGGAAAATGGAGTTATAAATGATACAAGGTTAACAAAATATGCATTTATCTTGTGCATTTTATTTAGGCTACTGAGCGGTTACGCAGGAAGACAATTCCTAATCCAAAAAGAGAAAGTTAGACACACCTGAAAATGTAGTTTCATATATCGGATCTTTTGCTATAACATTCAAGCAGAATGAAAGATCAGAAACCTATAGCACTCTCTGTCCTAGCAACCTCACAGTGAAGCTAAGTTACTGCCCCCTGCCAAAGGTAGTCTTCGACAGAACCCCTTTGGTAACACTTAACATTTTGACACTTCAGTTTGTGTACGGGTTAAACAAAAGAGATAAGCTTCATTTCTGAGCTTAAGAGATGATGGCTGGTGGATTTCTCCACCTTTTGACAGAGCCAGGCTGGCTGTTTCCTGTCTTTGTGCTAAGCTAGGCTAATCAGCTACTGGCTGAATATTAGCATACAAAGTACCACACGAGAACGGTATCAAGCAAGTATGAGTCTGCCCCAAAATGTTGAACTTTTCTTTAAAAATGCAGTTAGAAAACAGATTCTTATATTGTTAATATTGATACAAGGAAATACCTGACTTTCCATTTTCCAGCCCCTCTCATCTCAAACAATTGAAAAGAACACAGATAAAAATGCAAGGCTGAAATCTCTCATGTGAAATAACCAATAACTTTGGCAGATAAAAGCATGATTGTATAGGAACCCATGACCTACTAAGACACTAGTTAAGAAAACACATTTTAAGGCCTTATAACATGGATTTACTCAAAAAGATTCTCCTCAAGATGAAGAAGAAACAACAAAGGAGTTCAGTACTTACAAGATTTTCTATTGAACTTTGGAATTCGCTGATTTTCTTCAGTGTCTCATTGTCTCTCTTGACTTCGTTGATGTACATAGCCAGATCCTGAGAGAGCAAGACAAACGTTCTTTCAGCTTTCAACTGAAAATCTTTCTGACATCTGTCATATCAAGGTACATTTACAGTCCTTTGAGCCACAGTAGCTGTATGGAACAATTTATACAGTTTGACTTAGAGCACTGTGGAGTTATTGTGTAATATCTTTTAAAGCGCACTCATGACTACACACATGCAAGCACGCTGTATAACACAGACCTGCATAGCCTCCAGAGCCTCCTTGAGTTGTTGTCTCTCTGGTCGATCAGTTGAGTGACTCAAAAGTTCCTGTGGGGGGAGATAATTATTATTATTTTGTAGAAAATACAGCTGTTTGAGAAGAAAAAAATCCAAAAGAGATATCTCATTACTTCCACTAACTTCATCAGAACAGCAACAAACAACTCTGAACAAGCACAGTGTGCTTTATTGAAATGTATGATCTTATAGCATCGAGATGGGGTTTGTTGCTCTTTACTGTGATTATGGATGTGACACTGATACGGCTGAGAATAAGTTTCGGCTGAGCAGCATCAACGGCAACAAACATACATATAAAAGACGAGAGGGCGCCGGAGAGATTGCTAACCAGCCTCCAGGTCTGACTGTACTTCATGGTAACGAGATAACGATAAATGTGTTGTCCCCTTCAAATCATGTTGTCCTCCACATAGCCAATCAATAGCAAATATGTTATGTGGTTGTGATCTGTGATTGTCTGCCTCCTCCATCGGGGTGTTTTTTTTTATAAAAATGCAGTGGTGAGAAACGGCACGTTTCGTGAGAAAAAGGGAAAACAAGTCGTATCAAATCTTTGATAGTTTTTTAAATAGAAATGAAATTGTGTCGGCTGTTCAACCAGTTGGCAAATCAAATAAGTGTCCCAAGAATTATATGTGACACAGAATGTTGCTGGAAATCCCATTTGCAGCATGTTTTTTTGACTACACGGGACATATTGAAAGAGCTGTGAACTTCATATTTGTATCCAAATCTGAAAATATCAGTCAGATATGATGTACCTTGTTGTTTGCTTGCATATAGGCAAGCAATTTGGAATATACAATAGAGCTGTTAATGGTAGACTGGTCAAGAGGGGCCAGCTCTGTCTTGGACTTCACCCCCAGACTCCATAGAGGAAGTGCCATAGAAGAGGATATTAGCAAAGCTGACATCCATCATGAACAACTCCTCTCACCTCCTGCATGAGACTGTGAGGCGGCCTTGCCTTAAACAGCTCCTTTAGCAACAGACTGCTACTCCCACCATGTAAGGAGGAGCGCTACCACAGGTCCTTCATTCCAACAGCTGTCAGACTCTTCAACACCAGCATGACTTCATGACTCTCTTCCATATATTTCTTATTTATGAGTAATTTTTTATCCGCCTTGTGTATACGAGCTGCTGTGACAAGTGAATTTCCCCTGTGTGGGATCATTAAAGTCGATCTTATCTTATTCTGTCATAGCAGGAAAAGGACAGACGTAATTACAATACAATGCACAATACCAGCGATATGGAACTGGAGAAGCTATCTATTACACATAATGATATATCAGTATGTCTCTCTCTACTTCACATACACTGTAGTTCCTGTTACTGCTAACTCTTTCACATGCTGGCAATGAGCTTCACCAGAGGGCGTAACACTGGGGATACTACCCCTCCCCACCCCCCCATCTCCACCCCGACTATGCAGGAACTGTGAACAGTCATTAGTGCGGAGACAAGGACATTATCCCTCCCTGGCTTCCCAGCAGCAGCAGCAGCACCAGCAAAACCAAGAGCAAAACACTGCTACTGGGCCCCATTCACCCTTGATTTAATTTATTTTTATCCTAGTGACCTGCTGACTCAGCAGTTCTTTTCAATACCGTGGTCTGTTTTTTTTTTTTTTTTTTTTTTTTTTGCACAAGCGAGAGTGGCCTATGACAGCATGCTCTGCTGTGCAGTCCATAAACTCAACTTCGTATGAAAGACTTGAAAAATGCTGCAAATTCATCAAATATTCAAACCCTGCATGGAGAGAATGACTTCTGAATTCACTGTTACGTTTAAAGTGCAGGTATAGTTCATAAAAGATGAAGAGAGCTGAGTATTCACACCATGATCAAACGGGGAGACGCTACTGTGATGATATCTATAGGAAATCAACTGAAGATGTGCCCTTAGGCATGACTGGACAGACAAACACACAAAAACAGGACTTGTCAGTCTGACATGCCCCGAGGCCAGAGTACGCAGCAGTGTTTTACTGCAAAGCAGTGAAATGGGGTGCGTTTAATCTGATTAGTGCACGCTTGATTTGACCTCAGTGCCTCGCTGAGACTCCTGCAGGGGTTCGATTCAAACTAATAGAGAAGTCGCAGCAGTTTCTGTGCAGTCCTACAATCACCTGGCGCCTCCACCCCAGTCCATTACGCACCGCATCATAAACTCATATGCTCATCCATAATTGAGATGCAAAGTCAATTAATCATAGGCAATATTAGAGTGGCCAGCTTGTTTTATACATGAACACCAGGAGGAGAGCTCCAGGGAGAAATGTTGGCTGTGATATGAGTGGTCAGACATTGTGCCTTAATATATTTGCATATCAGTGCAGGGCTGAACTTATTTATAATTATTATAGCTACCAGTAGCTTATTATTTCTTACCAGCAGTTCAAAGATCCCAAAGTTTATTACAAAATGAGCTGAACAAAAGTGGCACAGTGCACACATTTGAGAGACAAAAATCCTGATTAACAGACTAATAATTTCACCACTCTGCATGCTGTAATAATAGTGGATATACAGTAGACCACTTTAAAAGAGAAGGACTTAAAAATGTCTAAAATGATTTAGACATTGTGTGAGATATACACCAAATGCGCATAAAAATAATAAGAAAGTACATTTGTTTACAAAGCTGAGGTTTCTGTTTTCAACTTCAAATTTCAAACTCTTACTGTTATGTACTCAGACTTAACTGCCAAGATAAACACCAAGGACGTCCGTATATTGTTCCACTGAGAAACATTGGCACGAAGCCTCACCTTTGATTCAATTATTTTTAGTTGCTATTCGTGATCAAAATCTCAGCCTGCATATTTGAACCAGAGGACAGAGCAACAATAAAAGAAACAATAAATGAAAAACAAATCTGAACCGAAGCACAAGCACAAAAGCACAAAAGCACACAAGCCAAGCTGTCTAAGTTGAAATGCCAAGTAGCAGTATGTGTCACCACAGTGACTGTTTGAAGTTACAAAAGTGAAAGCAACCGTTTCCAAAAGGGCAAAATAGTCAGTGTCCAAATTGGTGGTGGACTGGTTGCAAAAACAACAAACACAATTTCATGTGGCGAGGCTAAAAATCTGGAAAATTCTGGAAGACGAAAAAACAACAGAGAAACAACTGTGACCAGTTAAAGATGAAAGACAAGAATAGATAGACTCGATGCAGGACAGTTGTTAAGCATCAGCCAAAATTACAGCAGAATTGAATCATCGTCTGTGACGAAATGTGAGTCTGACAACACTGGCGTTTACAGCAGGCCTGCTATTCAAGGACTGTTTGTGTCTGTGTCTAAAATGAAATGAATCTCCTCGCTTGGAAAGAAGAAATAATCGAGCTTTGGGTTCTAGAAAGGTTGTAGCTTCTGGTTAATTGTTTTTACTTTGTAAATGTTTTCATTTTGGAAAAGCCAGCAATGCCTTCAACCCACAATGCTTGCTGCTAATATGTCAAAGGATCTACTGTACAAAACGTTAAGCCATATCGTGGTAATCACAAGGTGAGATGATTGCTTAGCATGGTCATTTGAGGACCTTAAACTGTGTTTTAAGATTACCTTTCTTGACACTGTGACAGGCAGAAAATCATAGCTTGTATACTATAAACAGTGCTTCTGTTTATGTAAATTTCCAAGTGCTACCTTTGCTTAACGGACACAGAAAGTGGCAGCTGTATGTGCATCAATCATTGCGTGACCAGTAAGTCGCTAAATATACAATTTTTGGTGTTGGAGCTTGGGAGTTACAAGGAGGCAGTGAAGTGGATACTGCTGCAGGAGAAGTTTGAAAACTTTCTATGGATGATTTGATACTTTTTTTGTCACAATGAAACTGGGCCACTGTTCAGATATGTTGCTGTGAATCCAAGCTGACTACAGCTCCCTACTCAAAGAAGCAAACTTTTCAGAGTCGCCTTTCAAGCCTACAGGGTATGACTGTTTCATATTTAAAAGACGGGAAGTAAAAGTGTGAGATAGCAATTTCTGTTCCATCTGTTTCAAGCATCAAAGTGATGAAGACTTCCTTTCTTTGAGACGTGTCCAACATCCACAGACATTGAAAAGAGCTGCAGAGCATTCAAAGATGGACTTAATCTGTCATACGAGCTCATTACGGTCCTAGTTAGTTGTTATTTACTTTACTTTACCTTCCCTCTGTTGGATTGAACTGTGTAAAAATGACTGTATCATCAGTTTTGCAGTTGTGAGATGCCTCCTACCTTCAGTAGTAGGTGATACTTCAGCACCCTCTGCATGGGAACCACCAGAAGATCCTGCAGCTTGAACTTCCCTTCCTGCACTTTCATAGTACATTCCTGTGGAAAGGATGACACAAGCAGCGGGGCAATTATTACACATTGCATAATTCAGCATTGCACATTTTCCTACTAACAAGCATTCATTCATTGTTCAATAATTCATTGTGTCTTGTTGCATTGCTGTGATTGCTTCCACACATTCATGGGGAATGCCATTAGCAACAACGAGGCCAGTTCATTCTTTCGGGGCACAAAAGCTCTCTGGTCGTGCCAGACATTTGTGACGCAGTTACGCTGCATGCTGATGGGGAAATTCTTCTGACTAATGAATACATTTCTATAAACTCTGCACTGGCTCCATATGAAGCTGTCTTTTGTTTGTAGCATCCTATAAGCCTCACAGTCCTTTGTGTGGGCGTTTCTTTATTCAGTTTCTATAACGGTGCAGTAACAAGGACAGCTTATCCCTCTTTAAAAACAAGTTTTTTCTGTAAAAAGACAGTAAGAATCTGTTTTACCCTTTACAAAGCTCTTCTATTTTGAGGGAGAGAGCATCTCAGTGCCAACTCCCCAGGCTGTAATCACAAACAGCTCTGACCATTACTCTGGCCTTTATTCCTACTATTGGAGTGTCCCTTTTCTGTAATCAGTTCAGATTCTTCTAAAGAATCCTGGAGTAGAGAATATCAGAGATGTTCTGTAGTAGCACACAAAGAGGGAGGTCTTGCAGGGAAAATGGACTCTGAGTATCACACAGATTTATATCATAACTGTAATACAAGGTTTTCTCTTCAAAAACTAGATTTAACAAGACAGCCAACAAGATAATCAAGAAGCTACCCAGCTAAACCTCTTGAAGGCAGTCACTACAAATCCACTCTTAACACTGCAGTCGCCTATATGAACGGGCGGATGTTGAATCGTGTTTATTATAACAGAATATGTGAATTAAACAGCTCTGAGGGCATATTTGTAAATTACATTATTTGCCTTTCTGATTTCAGCTCAATTTGTCCATGACAATGGCAACTTTGGACCACAAGTTATTATTTATTCAAAGTCATCATTTATTCAAAAGATTTCACTGAAAGAGATTATGTACTGTTTTCTTGACAGATTTGCATAATTGCTAATGGAACACAACGCATTATCTTTAAAGGTATCTCTTGTTTGGAAGATTTCTTTTGGTTTTAAACCACGTAGTTATGTACTTTTATGTACTTTTTCTTGTATATGTACATCCATTTTTGTTGTAACATGCTCAGCATTTGATTCTGAAGAGACACAACTATGCAGTATTTTTCCTTACAGTACACCTAAAAAACAGTTTATTAACTTTTTTCTGGTGTAGTTTGTAATATTGAACGTGCTAATGATGGGATATGGCAGCAGGATAGCCATATAAATCTACACAAGGATTACTGTGGTCGTAGGTAATGACTGTTTTCACTATTGATTCATTTATTGTTCTTTTTCTCAATTAATCAGTTAGTTTTCATATTTGATACATATTAAGTAACTAATAAGTTATTATTATATATGACAAAAAATTGAATTAAAACATTTGAGAAAGGTGAACCAGCATATCATCATTACCAAATGAACATATCTCCACTTTGATGATTTGACTTCTTCCTATATATGGAATGTGCATATTCTCTTCCGTCTATGGTCAGCATTTAGAAACTTATTGACCAATGAAAAGATGTTTTGTTACATCATGTACAGTATGTAGTACAGATAGTAAGAAAGTTTTGGATAAATAGCGTTTTTGATTCAGGGATAGACGACAAGCTCTGTGAACTCTCTGAACCAAGTCAGACTGATGCACAGTCAGTGTCAGATGTCCAGTATCCTGGATAACGTGTGTGGCTTCAAGTGTTTTTCAGGTGTTATTTTGTCAGTCAACCCCTGGCTCATAACACCTCAAAGGTTTCCAAATGATCCATATCACAGGTTTTTACACAAGTTGGCCCGTAAACAGCCAGATTTGTTGAACCTTACCTGTTCACCTACACTGCAATGTATTATTTTCATGAAAATATGCGCCAAATCGGTGGGTTGTCATCTGTTTGGGGTGAGTGGTGAAGGACATTACCTCGACTTTAATCTTGACGTCCTCTCGTGTTGCTATTAACTCATCCAGTGTCTTCTGAGCGTTCTCCATGTGGCTGCAGTACTGACCATAGATCAACAACCTGGTGAAGGACACAGTTCAACAACAATTGTTAATCCATGTGCACGGTCACAGCTTGGTAAACCTTCAGAGGACGTAGAGAGAAAATGACAAGGTCTGACAAAGTAAACACTTCAAATAGATGGAGATGGGTGTTCGACTATGGCTCCTTCTGCCTGGTCTGTTCACACTGTGGCCCAAAAAGACAAACTACATTGCAATTTGATCTTGCTCACACCTTACTGTCTATCATTTAAAACATACCTCCAATCATCCCCAGAAGGCTTTCTATGACAGGTTTATTTCCCTAAAGGTAAATAAGCAAAGACCCAAGTTGATCTATCAATGTATAGTATTAAAAAGACAAGTATAGCCACAATCTCCTGCCTGCTGATTACATTTCATTTTGAAGCTGTTAACTACATTCACTCCCACAAGCCCCTCAGCGGCTGAAACACATCTTACAAATGTTACACCTCCGAGTGATGAAACATTAATGTCTGTTAAGAGAAATGTACGGCTGAGATTTTGATTCTGATATATATGATATGGAAGTATAGAAACATTTGAAGACACGTGGACTCTGTTTAAAAGCCAATCGTTCAAAATCTAAAAAAATTAGGCTAAATAAGGGCTAATGAGGCTTTTTCATTTTCAGAATGCTGGAAATATATGACATCTTTGTAAAAACATAATGAGACAAAGGAGATTACTGTTTGAGTCCACAATTAGCTGTGAACTGGTTAGTGTCTTGGTGCCTTTAGGCAATGTACCGCACATTAATTTCATGAAAGATGACACAATTTGAGAGGTCAGCCTCACAGTCATTTGGCACTATAGGGGGCAGATTAATGAATATGTGAATAAATGTATTGTGAATAGGAATATATGTGAATACCATGAATACGTAATGACTGGATTCTGATCCCTGGGCAATATTTGGAGAGGCAACATCCTCTCGCCAATAAGCTGTAATCACAGAACACTAATGAAAGACGCTGCTTCATATCAGCTTCTTTGCAGAGTTCCTCTTATCAGCGTGTGAGCAAAAAAAAAATCTCTTAATTTTGAGCAGTGAGGATATGAGTACTGTGTTCATTAGATATTACAATGGACTCCCTGACACAGATCTGTGGGTTCAGCTGGGAAAAAGTTCAAAGTCATCTTGCCTGGAGGATGCCAATGCACGTGGCAGACATTCCTCCCGCTCACTCACTGAGTCAAAGTAGGGCATTGGCACGGCTGGTATGGGGCTAAACTTGGCACTCTGGTCTCTTAATCTGAATCTTGAGTGGGGCGAGGGGGTGCAGAGGACTGGCACCCAGAAATTTAATCAAGCCTCTGATAGATCTGTGATGCAGACAAGTGCAGCACTGCAAATGGACTGACCAGGGAAGGTTTCTATGACGGTGCAGTGGTGCAGCCTTTTGACATATTTTCAACAAATAGCCATATTCTTTAAGGCACCATATCAGTTTAGACTACTTCAAGTGTCTATAAATTGATTCTTGCTGCAAGAGGACACCATTTTAGTTTACAGCAAACAAGTCTAAACACTGAACCGAAATCTTCCCCTTGAAAGCAGTATTTCTGTCAGATCATTCATCAGCTGATCATCCTCTGCTCCACAGAGTTCCACCAGTCATGATGACTGAAGCTTCACTGGAGCCCAGGAGGAGTTTTGACTACAGACCCCCTGTAGTGAGGCTCCTGCCCTGGTTAAACTGGCCCCGGGCTAACAAGCCCCTGATCAAGACTTGATCCACACTCTGGGAGACAGCTTCCCTCAGCTCTCACCCCTCCAGGATGACAAAGTGAGATGAATGGGTTCTTGATCAATTAGAAGACAGCAGGCGGACTGTGTAGCATTGTGAGGATCCAGAGGCATGGATTATACAGTAAGATATCAGGACACACTGTGACATAAAGGACTTCTTTTAAGATCCTGCTCAATGAATGCAAAGGGATCACACTTCTTCTGTAAATGTGGTAAAGACGATGAAGATGCAGCAGCTACTTCTATGACATGTTCTTCTCAAGGGACTCACTGCACAATGTCTGAAGGCTCGACATTATGAGGTTTGTTTATTTATACCATTCATCAGTGCTTGGCCTTAATATGGAAAATGTCTTCAAATTGAGAGGTTCTCTCACAGCAATGTCAAGAGCTATGTGAATGAAAATGATTCAAAGTGATTTGTTTGCTCATCTGGCTGAGTTTTAAGACAAGGCCATCCTTTAGTGTATGTGTGTGTGTGTGATTGTGAATGCATGTGTCTTTTCATATCTACCATTGTATGCCTGGAGCAAGCAGCTCGTTCTCGACTTGTTTACATTCTGAAGGTCTCACTTGCAGCAGACAGTCTGGTCGGACATGAGAATCAAGTCATGTCCGACCAGACATCAGCATGACACATTAATAAAGAGGCCTTGTTACCTCCTTAGCCTCCAAAGGTTTACAGTTACAGTTTTGGTTTTATGGCATATTTATTAGTATAGTACAGTCTCAGGGCACCCATTAGCCTTGTTGCTTGCAAACAAGCTCGCTCCGGTAGACTCACTGCACACTACCTGTTCAGCATCAAATGGAAGGCATGCAAAGTTAGAGACTGGCTAGTAAAGAAAGTGGAGTGTTCAGCAGCCAAAGGGTTGTTATCAGGAAATAGTGACTCTGAATTCTCAACTCTGAATGCTAATGTTGCTACCATAGACTATATAAATAAAAAATGGAGGTGTGTCCATGACATCACCCGCACATTTCTAAAGAGCTGTTGTGAAGCTCAGAATGTGGTCACTCTGGCTGTCGCCATCTTGGCAGTCCTGGCTCCACTGGCTCAGAATTAATAAAAAAATAGGCAAAGGCGTGGAGCACGGGTGGAGCTGAGGCGGGCTGAATGAAGCCTGGTTGCTCAAACAAGCCACCTGTGACAGCACCCGCCTGTTAACGAAAGTGACTTTGCCCATAATTATGCATAACTTTAAGACTTAATATCCTCCAAATGGGTGAGTTATATAGAAAGCCATATTCAGTACAGTTGTCATGAACAGGGAAATTAGCTATAGAGACCAAAACTGTTTTTTTTTTGTTTTTTTTGTACCAGGCTGTAAACATGTTTATTTCTGCTGTGAAGTTGGGCATTTTATTGTGAGGGCTTATGGCGATTGGCTCACTTTTGGAGCCAGCCTCAAGTGGTTGTTCAAGGAACTGCAGCTTTTGGCACTGTTCACGTGGAAGTTCCAGCTTGGTTGCTACATATCAGTCAGATATGTAAATATGAAACTAGCCATATCAGCGTTATATGGTGGTTCTATGTCATTGTTTCCCTGAAACAATAAGCACTATAATGATTGTGTATAATTTTGAGTGTCTATCAGCACGTGTCTGACATGAAAAAGAGCCGGTACAACTGTTTCCATGCTATTTTCTTTCTCATATCAGTTGTCTGTTCGGCATCTTAGAAAGGCAAGGAGCAAAACCCTGTGCGTATGTCATATAATGCAGTATTTTGCACTACGCAGATGATGACACCTTGTAGGTCTTCAGTGCAACAAAAACAAGGAAGGTCTCTTTGTGACACTAAAATATCACTTATACAACTAATCAAACAATAAGTGGATCTTTAGATGCCATGTTGTGTGGAAACAAGTTATATATTTATACATTTAATAACAGCCTTTCATCTGAGACTTGAGAGGCTAGCCAGAGTCTTTGTCCTCCTCACTGAGACAGGCAGTGGAACAAAAGGGCTAATGACACACAAGCACAGTGCAGCATGCATCCACTCTTGGCCCAGTCATCCATAATTAGTCCGTGACACGTTGATAAGCATACTCCTTACTTGACAACCACGTCTGGACACATCGCTGTAGGAGGTAACGACTCATCATTTCCTGTTTTCTTTGTAACTCTGCTTGAATATTTGCCATCTAAAATACTGTATTGTGTCTGCTCTGAATTCAGGGTTTAGTATCTTAATTAAATTTCAAACATTAATTTGGATATCTCAAGCTATTGCTATCCATATCAGCCTTTTTCAAAACAGCTAGAATAACCTTGAATGTCTTATGAGCTTCGATGGGGGATAAAATGATCACAGCATTACTTCATGCAAAATATTCAAACAGTTATAAAGCCAAACAATCACAGTTAGATTCCAACAGAGAGGTCTAATAATATTTGCCAGAGACAAGCTTTACTGATGCAAATGGTGCCTGCTTTGATGCCATGTTTTATGGCTTCTTTGCCTCCTTGTGTGTTTGAGCAAATGTCGATTTTCCTCTCATTACTAAAAATGTAAAGATGAATCAGATTCCTTGACAAAAGATAGAAACTGATTAAAGGAGGATTTTATGCTCAAAGAAAGAAGGCTTCATGGTCCTTAAGCCAGCAGAATTAGCCTCGTGGTGCCCTGTGGACGATTTATGCAAGCAATATTATGTTGACATTGCATGTTACTCCCCAAAATGTATTGTGTGTATCCTTGAGGTCCAAGAAAAGTGTTGAATTGCCTTTCCCTCCTACAACATTTGCAAAGCTGATTTTTGAGGTATTTCAAATCCCACATTGTTTACATCACTGTCTAGTAGCTTGCACTGTTCTTCTTCCTTGCCTTTCCTGGTCTTGTTTAAGTTTGAACTATTGCAAAAGCTGACATCTTTTTTCTCATACTTGAGGCAATTGGCAAGTTTTCACTTGTGCTATTATAAAACCCACAGCTCTCAAAACTTAAAAAAAGAAGTTTGCAAACAGGCGCGGGTATGAAGAAAAGGAGCAGCAAAGAAAACTCGAAGCAGCAGAAGTTGTTTTAGACAGTTTTCCTTTGGGTTGGAGAGTTTGTTGGTGCGGTAAAAACTAGCTGTTTATATTCTTTTCAGTGCCGGTGATAACGCCCTGCAGTGCTCGCCTCCTTCATAATGAGGATGCTGTCGCGCATGTTATTTCACAGAAAATGCAATTTTGAGTAACTGCGCCCTGGGCCTTCACCCCCACCGTCGTGGAGTCCTGCGAGCCGAACCAGGCGACTGAGGAAATCTCTAAGCAAACCAGAAGTGACAGGCTGTGGAGCCAGCTAATAATCTCTGACACATGGCATTGGGACCCCCTCACCTCTACTCAACATATCCAGCACACAGCAAATGGAGGAGAACATAGAGCAACGACCTCCAATAAAGAGGCTCATAGTGCGGCCATGATTAGGCACCGCAAGGATATCAGGGATCCAGATTACTCCGGAAATGAGTTTGGGAATGTCGCAAATGAGGATATCAACAAGAGGGTACTTAGGTGCCCATTTAGTTTATAGAGCTTCCTCTGAGTGCACTTTTCCATTCAGCCCAGCTCTGGCTGTTTAAGAAGTGAGAAGTCGTCGAGATAAACCAGTGACATTTTCAGGGTGGCATTCGGTTCAGTAACAAATAGAACAAAACAAAAAATGGCTTTTCATCTATAGCACCGACGTGAGCAAAAAAAGATACAAGCACATGTCGTAAAGGTCAGAGGGACTTACAGGCAATAGATAACCAAATTAATTATGCCAAGCCAGGTCCTCAGGAAAATCGCCAAGGTGCTTGATGAGAGAAGCGCTGTGTGAGCCCAAATCCCCCGGTCACTGTTGGCTTACTGCCACAGAGGGACAAGACACAGCAGTGGCTCATAATGAGGCAGGTATACATGTCAATCACATGCAGACAGCCGAAGCCTGTGACGCACAGAATCTGCAAATCTAATGAACCGATTTCTTAAAATAACCCTGTGATGCATTTTGGAGAATGTCGCTGAAGGTAAATATTAACGATGAAGGGTATGTCATCTGCAAATTTGTTTATGAATAGAAAGTAAATGTTAGATATTTCTGTCAGAGATAGCAGTATCAAATCCATGACAAAAGAACCAGGTAGATATTAATGGAAAATATGGGGCCTGAATCTTGAAGACCAACAAATGGAGTGATATTTTACTTTACTGTGCTTTCAATGTGTGCCAGAAGTTTAAAAGTCTGGGCTGTCTCTGTGCACAAAGAGTCAGTAAAGAAATAGTTTTCCCAGTTTTCCGTGGAAGCACTTGACTGGCCTGCAACGAGACCTGACCCTTGTCCCCATCCAACACCTTTGGGTTTGTGAATTGTGAACACCAACTGTGAGCCAGACCATATCACCTTACGGATGCTCTTGTGGCTGAACGGGAGCAGGTTTCAAAATCTTGCGGAACATGACATGACATGTTCCACAATCACATGTGGGTGCAGGGTGTAACATTTCATCCAAAAAAAGAATCCAGCAAACCAAATTCAACCAAAAAAAAACCAAAACAAAACAAAAGAGGAGCTCAGCTTTACTTCAAGTTAAACTGACATCTGATTACGGAATTATTTGTTGTGACTATAACTTCAATAAGGCTATTACTCTTAACCATCCTTTTTGTCTAGAGACACTCAAAAAACATCAGAGAAAGGGTTGAATTTACTCCATCAACAATGTAAATGTTCAAACAACTGTTTCTGCTTAACTCTCCTTCTGTATTTCCTCCATTTCTCTCACCACGTGCATCTTCTGAGCTTCAATGTGACCACCTCCCAGTCTTTTACAGGGATCTTTGGCTAGCTGGACCTTATCTAGGCTTGCGTGCAAATTAAGATTTCCAACCATTGCTCAATCAGATCAGAGAGTCAGATGAGCTCAACCAGGAAGGAGTATGTGTGTGTGCGTGCATGAGATAGAGGGAGAGAGTATGTGCCTGCCTTTATCTATTAGTAGGAATCGAGTCTCTAGTGTCACACTAACTTTGTGTTACATGGCCCTCTAGGCTTAAGGAAGAGGCCTAGGATGAGCCTATTACCTATGCAAACTGACGTCGCCCAAAGAAATACTGCCTGTTTCAGGTTGGAAGGATGAGGAGGAGGGAAAAAAGTATGTGCGCTCTCAGGATCACTGTGCAGAGGAATATAATACATACTCATGCATGCAAGAACTGGTACACACACATACACGCAGTGAAGTGTGTGACTCACTTTTGCAGTAATGGCGGTATCATTCGAGGAGAGTGGCATATCCATGGCTGTGTATGGAATCATGACTGGGGCCAGAACCTATCATCACCATCATTACCATTACCTATGAAGCAGCCACACTCTGCACAGCAGGGAGGCAAATCACTGCTCTCCTCAGGGATGCAAATTATCTACACGTTGCTCAGCAGCTGGGCAAAATGGAGATCCATCTCATAGAAAACCCTGTTCACTAATAAATCTCCCTGTTCACAGTGTTTTCTACTCCCCTATAGCACGGAAATCTCAAGAAATATCAAGTCATCTCTGTCTATAATGAAGTTGTGAAATGTTACTTTCTGAAAACAAGTGAAACAATCGATTTGCAGAAACATTATTCTTACTGCACTTGGAGACTTTAGCATTTTAAGAATCAGACAAAGCTAGAAATGCAAAGAACATACACATATCGTGCAGGAGGAGAGACAACTATGCAAGCCAGTGCAGCCTTGAGCAGATTTAATGTGATAGTTTTGCTTGAACGGGGAACAATTGGTTAGATGCTCTCTCAGCTCTTTCTTCTAACATGTTTTGCTGTAATTGACTTATTCTTTGAACCCTAATCCCAGCAATCCTCCGACTGATCTGTGGATACTCTACTTGATGCAGCCGCCTGAATTTGAAAGGGCAGAAAAAAAGTGCAGCTTCTCTACTACAAGCAGATTTAAACACTCTGTGTACATAACATAACCGGACATGTGACCAACAACACATTCAGCTTACTGACCTTTCCTTGAAGTCGAGGAAGATCTTGCCCAGGCCACTTCCTCCACTGACCATGTTCAGATCGATGGCTCGCAGGAGGGCAAAGTGGACTTTGATTACATCCTGAGTGGACATCAGAATAAACATTAGAATCCACCCACTCTAATGCATATTTCTTTATTCATACACAGTTGCATACCTGCTTGTAAATTCAGCAAGTGCTCAGAAACTGTGACAGTAGCTGTATAAAGTAGCTGTGCGAGTCTGTATGTGGGTGCAGTTACCTGATTTCTGTCTTTTTAATACGTTGCATATGTGTTGCTATGTATTCAATGTATTTTATAATGTATTTGTGTATATTGTTTATTATGCTGTGTGCTATGGACCTTTCCTATGAGTCTTCTTAATAAAGTTATATTATATTATTATTGTAGATAGATACACACTGTAGATGGTTATTTCATACTACAAGAGGTGTGCAATGGTATATGTATTCATCCACAGTACAGGATGTTGCTTATATAATATGCTTATATATATATATATATATATATATATATATATATATATATATATATATATATATATATATATATATATATATATATATATATATATATATATATATATAAAATATGCTTATATATATATAATATGCTTATATATATTTAATTTCCTTCGGAATCAATAAAGTATCTATCTATTCCTATCTATCTATTAGCATACAATGCCTTATGATTCAAATTATGACAGTCTTCTTAGTATAATACAGTCTATGTCAGGTCTGTCTAATAATCATGTGATACGGAAATGTTGCTTTTTGTTGCAAGAATTACAGATCATCATCTGTTGTTAAGTTTTTCAGGAAGAAATCTTTTCTTTTCCTCCACCGTGATAAAAACACTGAAGCATGACGAACATCTCAGTGCACATCGGACCATAATCTTTGCATACCGTTACACCCCTAATATGCATATACACAACACATCCTGTCGTTCATCCAGCCACCCATACCCATATTGAATTATTCACTTGGCGTGCAACACATCCAGGCGTGCTGTATAGACATCATTTTCTTTGCTTGAGCGGTCACTCACCTCAAGATTGACAAAGATAGCCTCCATGTCCTGTGGACTCAAGACTTGCTTCAACGGGATCATGTAATTCTGAAGAGAAACAAGAGATGAATCAGTGAACACGCGTGTCCCTCTCGAAAAGACTTTTTCACTTAAAATGTATTGATAGAATGAAATAAAACTCCGACCAAGCTTTTAGGAGATCTATAAGAATTTATGTGAAGGACAGCTCAACAGAAAGTAAACTGCAACAACAACAAAAAAATCAATACCACACCACACTGTAAAAAAATGGAGCCACATGTTATGTTCGAAGTTATTTAATTTCAGGCTATAACACTGAATCTGCCATTAAAACATACTATACAGCTGCACTTATGCTTACAGAGGTAAAACCTGCCCACTGTTTCTCTAACATTGTTTTATGGTTGTCACATTCCATCATCATAATAATAACAAATAGATCAACTAAGAAGCAATGGAGAGATGACAGGCTTTATTAACCCCAACTCAATTAAGCTTAACGAGTCCTCTGATCATAAGAAGGTTATTTATTCTCATTTACTCTCATGTTTGCCTGACGCGGGAAACGCAGGATACACATTTGGTTTAATGAAATTAGAGGAGCGGGTGATTTGTGGCGCTCCATCAAATCGCGAATGAAATCTGTCAACATGGAAAGTGATGTGTTAGCAGCACTGATCTCAGCAATGGTCCATTATAACACAGAGAGGTGGTGTGTGTGTATGTGTATGTGTGAGAGAGAGAGACATAGAGAGTTTATGATTCTTGTGTGACTTGAAATAGTAAAAATGTTGATATGATATCAAAGTTGAGTGTCTCAATATGCATCAACCAAAATAAATGTTCTATTAGAAAACAGCTCATTTTGCTCTTCAGACCATTTGTCAAGACTGTGCAGGCATCCTCTCTGACGGGGAACTGAAGCCATTATCTACACTCTCTTCAAGGCCACCAGACCAGAGTCCTTTTATAAAAACAGTAATTTTACCAGAATATTTCCACATGTAACTTGTTGAATTGATGATTTATGTTAAACAAACTAGAGTTGGTGATTGTTGGAACAGTGGAAAGACTAACCAAGATGTGATGTGATGTTAGTTTAATTTTGTTTCTTCTTCTTTCTGTCACGTTTAAATTATGTCTTTTATAATGAGTTAACAAGGTAAGTAAGTAAAAAAAAAAAAAAAAAAAAAAAATGGTTTTACAATAATTCCTAACACTTTTAAGATGCTTACTATTATGTAACCAAGATCATAAATTACATAATTAGAAGTCTTTCATAGATTTGGGTTTCAATAAGTATAATGCAATTTGCTGTCAGTAAGATGTAAGGATGTTTATTTCTTTCCTTGTGGATAACTTCACCAATACTTGTTGCCTCTGTGTGTGTGTGTTTGTGTATGTATGTGTTCACATATATGTCCTTGCGTCTGTGATGTGTGGGTCTATACCTAAAGCCCCAGGGATCTGCTTCTCCTGTGGGGGCTGAGCTAATAATAACCAAATCGATCGGCCCCTATGACATTTGTGCTCCCCAATGAATCTGCCAATAGCTGACATTTCCATGCTGTGACCCCGGCCAACAGGCTTAAGACACCAACAAAGAAGAAGTGACAAAAGGAAACTCTAACATGGCACTGCTTGCGCCATGATAAAAATGCACATATCAGCACACTTAGATGTATATGCACTTACGGCACACACATGCAGACACACACATTGTGACACTTACCTTCTCAATGTCTTCTAAAGTTTTGTAGTACTTCGCTTCAGTCTCCTGGATCTCCACTAAGCAGCAATTTCTCTTGTCATCTTCTGTCATACCCATTTTCTACGGTGAGAAAAGGAGATATAATGAGTCAGGACAGTTTGACTGCATGATTCTGGATTATTGATTACCTTTTTATTTTTTAACATAATACTGGTCTACATGTTTTAATACTTTATGCTTTTTTTTGGTTGGTTTTTGTGAGTTCAAGTTAATGCCAGGGTCCCAGACAGTATCTAAATCTGTGATGTACAAACACCGTTTAGGATTTAATTATATCAGAGCTTGTTTTTTATTTCAGTCAATTGCATGTGATCACAGCTAAGCGTTTTGCAAACTGCGCTTCTGTGCTTTAGAAATTTAAACATGTTTTCTACCCCTCCTGGCAGCAATTGGTTTCTCTTCATCTCCAAACAGTATGACATCTATTAGCTCACTTCTGAAAGTTGCTTGAGCTGTGTAATCCATCATACTGCGCTATCCGTACGAGATAATGCAGTGCAGACTTTTCCAATCAATTTACACTTTAACTGCATTGCCATGCAACCATAATGTACCATGACAAAAATTAATGCCGACTTGATGTTGACCATGATTGATTACACGACTCGAGCTGGTTTCAAGAGTCTGTGATTCAACAGGATAATCTACTCATTATCAATACCACTATCCAGGGAATCCTGGGTATGACATTGATTGGATTTTGCCAACTGATGTCTGAAAATGAACGGAAACCAAAAGCTGCTGGAACAAAAGGAAAAAAGTAAAATAAAAACACAATCAATAATAATAATAATAATAATAATAATAATAATAATAATAATAATAATTATTATTATTATCAAAATATTCACCCACACTGACTGACGAACTGTCAGCGCTCGCTGTCGAGCGATAAATGGAGGCATGTGAGCCGTTGAGCTTTTGTGTGTCACTGTATCTGTGGGCAGGCTGGCCAAATGAGGCATAAGTATGTATATGTAGATGATTCAAGATTTTTTTGTTTTGTTTTTATAGCCATGCCAGCAGGCATGTTTGTGAGGGGGCGGTGGAGGATGGGGAAAATATATAAACTTATCTACATAGAGCGTTTCTTATGAGACCTGATGTCTGAGTAAGTCTCCATGTACGAACATGTGCATTCTGTATAAACATGTGTTTCTTGGAAAGAACAATATACTGTAATGCATATTGTCAGTGACTCACCCAAATGACCATGGAAAAAAAAAAAAAAAAAACATGCAGAGAAACTTTATTTATACACAGATTTTCTATGCTATAGTGGTGATATAAGCAGCCCAACTGTGGAATAACTAACTAAGCCATCTGGGGCATATTTGGCTGTTGATGATATGCGCTGATAATACAAGAAATGGGGCTAACAATGTAGAAATGCAAGTCCAGTCTAGGCCTCAATCCAGCATGTAATCAACCAATCAGAAACAAGGCTCATAGCCAGCGCGATAATGTTTATTTGTCTCATTTTTGAGGGCTCCATGTGGCAGCTGGTGGTCCACGCTGACATCAGTTAACACTAGTCACCGAGCTGAAGTCACAAGCGTCTCCGATGGGCCCTGAGTCAGACTGGGAACCAGATGGGTTCTCCTTTTCCCTCTATGCACAGGTCAGTAATCTAACTGGCAGGTCATTCTCTTGGGATGCTGTGAGTTTGTTTTTTTTAAAGAAGTGGTGGAGGGAGTTAGCTGACAGGGTGGGGGGTGAGTCACAAGCACAGTGGCACTCACCTGCATGTATCTGATCTGCAGCATGAGAAAGGCAAAGCAAGTCAGAAGTCAAATTTATCACCAGTTTTGTAAGAGACATCGAGGAAGAGATGAGACGTCATGCAGATACTGTATGATGGCCCCAGAGACAATGACAATGCACATCACAGAAATATAAAGTGTGTTTTCACTTTTTAGCACTATGTTCATCCGTGGCGGCAATCGAGAATAGAGTTTAATAGAGTTTAGATTTACATGTAATAAGTCAAATTAATGTGTGTTAGAGACCGAGACCCTCAGCAGGCATCAGTCACAATATTCACAAAGCATCAATAACTAATTAAAAAACAAACATCCCTAATCATTAAAGTGATAGTGACACAAAGTTCTCACCATGGGTTGTCGTACTTCCACCTTAATGATGTCCTCGTAGATGTCATCCCCATCGTCCTCGCAGGGCACGCAGTCATAGATGTCATCCTCACCCAAGTCATGCTCGCTGAGGGGGAAAAAACACAAGTAAGATGAACAGCTGCATCAGAGCACAATCTGAACTCAAAGGATGAATCCTTTTACTGTGCCAAAAAGGCTCATATGTCCACTTTAAACTGCTCTGACAGCTGAAAGGCACTGAGCAGTCTGTGCAAGCTCATTATCTCTCACGAGCCCTACCCGAAGAGTGATATTGCTTTTCCAGACAAGGGGACACAGCATCCGATGTTCACAAACCTCCACAGTGTTGCGTTATTGAGTGGCATTGTTTTTGTTGCTTTGGCACCCAGCTAGCTAACTGACCTTTAATTAGGCAAGCAGCCAGCAGAGCAAAGACAGTTACTGTGGAGAAGAATATCTTCTGGGAAAGATCCTCATGCTCTTGGAACAACCCAAACTGTATCTCCCTCTGCTCTGTGAAAGCAATTACTGTTTGGGAAACTTATTGCGGCAGTGGAGATTCCCAAGCAGGAATACACTTTGGCAATGCGCCCATATCGATGTACTTAATAAACTGGGAGCTTTAGGTCACCAAAAAGAAAATAAATGATTAAATGCTGTAAATAAATAAAGGTTGTAAGTGTGGTCTGCTAAGTAATGGAGGACCAGGTATCAACCTTGGCGATTGTTGACTTGTTCAAAAGAATTCTATTCACCTCAAATGTATTGAGGTGAACAGAATTCTGCACTATGCCCACGTATAATGCTGTCATTGATTCAGTGTACGCTGTGGGTAACAACCTGTTTTTCTATTTGTTTACATTTTGGCAAAATATGTAGAATTAACAATCCCTGTTTGCAATGCACCCATGAATGAACAGACATCATCGGATCACTTCCATTCATCCATCCATTTCCTTCTCAGGGTTGCAGGGCGCTGGAGCCAATCACAGCTGGCATCGGGCAAGAGACAGGATACACCCTGGACATGGTGGCAGTTTATCACAAGGCTGACACATAGATACAAATGCTCACATTCATACCTATAGACAATTTAGAATCACTGATTAACGTGCATTGTCTTTGGACTGGTGGAGGAAGCTGGGTACTCTGAGAGAACACGCTTAAACATAGGGAGAACATGCAAACTCAAGGGCAAGAGATGGGTTTCGGACCAGGAACATTCTGGACATATATGAATCGTCTGAATGATTTCTAAGCAGATTTACAGACATATCTTCATTCACATAGACATAATATCTTATATAATGTATATCATTGGAAAGAGACTAATTTAACAATATGTGTAAACATATCTGTGTGTTCTAAATGGAGTTATATCAAGGAGTGATAGGAGTCCACACGCTCAGAAAAGGAGGACCAGGGTTCAAGTTTGTGCTTCAATGTCCTTGAGCAGGGCACTTGATGCCTACCAGCTCAAGGGATGCTGTTTTGTGTTCTGACCTATCCTGAGTGGGGGCAAGCCAAAAGAGGATTTCTCTTCTTGGATGAATAGTGCCTCATCTAAATGTATCTGTATGTGATCTCCAGCATGTTTACCTCCCTCTTTTAGTATTCTTAAGGAAGATACTTCGCTCCTTGCCCAATGGGGGCCATAACCTGGCTGTCCTTGCACTGAACCAACAAGGTTCAAACCAGAAAACTGAATTTCACTTTAAAATCCCCAAAATGGGATATTCTGTAGGGATTTGATATATTTTATTGATTCATGAATATTCCAAAACAACATTTATGGGCACATATCTGAAAAAATAATACAGGAGTTTCTCCATGATCACATGGCTACATAGAACTTTCTGTTTCTACCATCATTGCTTAAATATTCCTCCTTTCACTGTCTGTGTGAACAGGGGATAAAAAAAAATCAGATAAAACTGAACTCGATTCAAATATTCAGCCGTCATCATGCTCGTGAGAGGGGTTGTTTGAAGTTTTAATTGAGGTGGCTTGGTTCACTCAGCACTGTGCTTCTTCTTTCTTCATCAAGTTAAATACGCTCATGCTGAATACTGAGAAGCCTGTGTGGGAGGACAGTGACCAGCCGACACTGTCCCATCGCTGTCTCCTCTCTGAACTCTGAGACTCAGTAGACTCCACAGACTGATGTGTTGGATAGCAGGGAAGTTTTTTTTTCAGACAGCAGATGTTGTCCTTCATTTTGCTTTAATTCCACAGAGACAGTATTATGTGATGGAGGTTGAGTGCACTGATATGAATATGACCCATGGAGAGATCTAAGAGGAGTGTGATCTCCAGGGACAGCATGGAGGAGGAGACGGAGGGCAGTCTGAGTGGAGACATTTTTTTTTTATACAGCATACATATACTAAGAACAGAATAGAATCATTGTTTTTCATCAATATCTACTGATCCTGAACTTGATTGACATTAGTGACAGCTTGTCAAAGGAAACATTCTATTGATTAGCGATGACATTTAAGCCCCTTCATCTTTCCCAGGGGGTTATTTTACCATTAGCCATTGCTCCTTTGGTCCAATCAAGATATGTCTAACACTTTTCATCAATGACTACTGATTGATTGCAAAGTGAGTTTGGAGGATAAGCTTTGTATCAACTAATTAGATTTTTCCAAATATTAACCAGAAGCCGTGTATCCCCATTCACTTTCCCTTATTGTTTTAGATTCTGAAACCTCCTACAGATTTCTAATTACTGATGTCACTGATGAACTTCTTAACTGACTGGTGGTTTCAACTGTCAATATACATTGATCCTTAAGTCAAATAACTCTAATGGACCCCATGCCATACTTAATGCTGTAACATGTAAGCCCAAACTATATACTGTAATGGGGTTCACAGAACCAAAAAAAATACTTTCTTGTTTTACAAGCAAATAACTTTAAACTACTATAACTATAAAATCGAGGTGTGACTAATCCAAGCTTTAATATTGAAATTTTGGATACTGAAGTCTGAAGTGCTGAAGACAGTTTGGCCACTTCTCACTTCTTCATTGGGCAGTTTGAGGTCTTAGAGCCTTTCAAGTTTAGTAGTGGTTAGGTCAATCTGAGGGCAAGAACTAGGTTAAGTTTATGTGTTTATTGTATACTATTTTGTCTTATTACCAGTGTATATACTGTACATTCAGTAATGACCTTGCACAGGTTTTCATTCAGTAGTTTCATGGGATTCAATTGACTTCTCACACTTAAGACACAATAAACGGACAATTAGTTTCTAAGTTCAAGGTTAGGACTGGGTTAATGGGGGTTCAGGCAGTGTTGATAGTTTGGTTAACGTTTCAGGTTGCCAGACCTTGCATAAGTAGCACAAGTAAGTGTGTGTTTGTATGTTCGTTTTCAGAAAGAAAGCTGGTGAGAAAAGAGAGGAACATATTTCTTGTCAGTGTAATTATCTGTCGCACCATAACTTTACTATTTACATCCCTCTGTCTGTTGGGTTTTAGTGGTCAATAATAGTATATCATTCTAAAGCATTTATGTGTGTGCGCGTTTCTGTGTGCTTGTACATGTGTATGCATCAGTAAGACAGAGAGTGGGAGTAGAGTCCTGAGGACTCATGAATTAGGTCTTATTTTCTGTCTGATTACACAGTGACAAGCCAGAGGGTGTCCAGTGCATTTGCACGCAATCGGCCCACTAGCCTCTTCTCCAGGCCTCAGTGTTACATCAGTGGAGAAGAAAGATGGAGTATGACTCACCATATCAGAGCTGCTGAGCATATGTCCCTAAAGGCTGGACTGCCATACATGTTCCTATTAAAATAATGTTATGTTCCGCTTTTTTTTATATATATACAGGAGGTTGCTTTTGTCAGAGAAGTGATATACTGTGTGGGGAGCCCCGACATCGGAGCATTGCAATGCTGCTACACTGCATCTGCAGAGCTGATGAACTGATACAAAACACTAAAAAAAGACAACACCAAACTAAGTAAATGTCTAAGGCCCTTGGAGGTTTCATATATTCATATATCACTGGACAACATACTGATGGGTTTGCTATCCATAAAGTCTGATTATATAGCCTATTCAAACAAGAACTTTGTGGAGGAGGGTTCATGGGCAGCAGTACCTCAGTCAGTGGGAACTTTACTTGGAAACCGGTGGGATGATGGGTTTAAAGTCCAGCATAGACCAGCCAGTACAGTGTGTGGACTTCTCCACCTCTCTAAAATCTCAAAAGATGCATGTCTACAGGTTCTATTTGTGCATTAAGGGTGGATACCTGATATAAGCCCAATGGGCTGTACTGGGTTTGGATAAAAATGTAGAAATGAAGAAGTCTGGTATAGAGCTACCTATAGGGTTAAATAAAATAATACTTTTGGATGGTCATCTACAAGGTGCACTGCCCACATGTGTAATCATGGTAAACAGGTAAGCTATAAGTATAAAACAGGTGCATGGCAGGATAACACTAAATAGATAGAACTAGTAAAATGAGCTTGGATCTGCTTCAGACATAAAAATATAGAATGCCATCAGGTTCAGGGGGTGCTTGGGTAGGCTATTATTTTCTCTCCCAAGCTACATTCCAGTGTGCATTTCAATCAGAACAAGTTAAGTTTTAGTTAAAGAAACTTTTATTTCGAACTTCACATAGTTATATTTCACTGTTTGGCTCTGTTCTGGGACCTCCCAGAACCTCCATAACTGGAGAGCCTAAGGCAGGAAGTGGAGTATACCTCCACAGGGTACAGAACAGAGCAGGCATCAGTGACAACAGAAATTACATTGATTAAGTCAGGCACAGCATAAAAAGGAGGAGCTGGGGTGAATGCAGGTTGCAAAGTGGTTTGCACAAGAAGCAGTAAGGGATAGGCAGCTAAGCTATCAGCTGATGTGGGCTGGCTTGAGATCAGTCACTAGCAGCTGGGATTGTTAGCTGAGAGTTTTTTGTGTCCTGCCTGAACTAATGCTCAGTGCTGAATGTGTTTTTGTTTTTGGGCCAATGAGTGTACAGAAATAACAATGGAGTAAAAAAAATGGAACTTCTGCCGAAGCGATGATGAAGTAAGTCTTATCAACAGTGAGGTTAAATTGTGATGTTCTTCCTGAGGGTGGCACTCCACATAACATAACTATGCCAACAAATCCAATGGCATTCAGTTTTTCAAAATTCTTTATGTACATATAGAATATTTGTCCTGGTGGAGGCACAACAGAAAATATCAAGGGAATAGCAAAATCCTCATGAACAATCTTCTGGGGAGCATGAATCTACCCTGAGATACTGATTTTGGACAGATTGGCCAGCTAACTCCTTATTTAGTCTTGCTAGTAGGATGACAATGAACAAAGTCTGCAGCAAGCTGGAGTAAGCACTACTGCACTTTGGACAAGTAAGCCAGCTCCAGGTTGAACAAAATTGACTTTTAAAAGAAAATTATCAAAAGGTTTACCAAACAGGACTCTAGGATCAGAACGGTATTTTTGATTCCCCAGAGACAGCAGTGGATGTCATTACTCCCTGGTGTATGAGCCTTAACATCATGAGGAGAAGAATTTTTTGTTTTGTTTATGTCAGACTCCAACACACTCATAATAACAAAAGGCAGCCTTGGGTATGAATGAGTGGTGATGCCAAGATGTGATTGCACAGTCTGGGCTTATTGATAATTGAGATGATGACTGTGGAGAGAAAAATCTTTAACCACACATCCTATAGTGTCATGTGTCATATGGTGTCTATTTAGTCAAGTGTAACATGGTAGTAGCAATGGAAGTCGCAAAATACCAAAATATATCTAAATAAAATATTCTAGATAAAATATTATTATATCATAAGTACTGATTCATACATCACTTTTGCTTGGTTTGAGTTCTACACTGTTTTAGATTAAAAATATTATCATCTCTATTTTACAAAGTCATTTATTCTGAATGTGGTCTTTAATTTAAAGATAATCTGGGACTTAACACCTTCCAGTAAATAATATCTTAGTTGAGCTCTATCCATTCTCAAGCTATTGACTTTTCATGTCAACCTGCCCAAGGGATTAATGGAGCAAAATAAACTGCAAAAGAGTGACACAAAGGGATTGTGACACTGTTTGCTTCCGAATGGAAATCTATGTGTGCCTCTCGCGGAGGAAAAGTCCCTTGGCGAATGTACCCGATCCCCCCCCACCATTTCATGCTTTGTCAACTCCAGGATTGAGTCATTCCAGACAGGGAGGACTTGGAGTTAAGCGAAGTGAAGACATCACAAAGCCAGAGAGAGGAAGTATGGATCAGGTATACCACATTAACCTGGGGGACCTCAATTAGATGGAGGCTGGACCCTACCTGACTCAAGCACTCCTGCAAACAGATACGGTGCAGGCGAATGCAAACTAGAGCATCCTATCACAGAATCCCAATACCATTCATTTATAGCCACCATTTACAAGTGAGCTCATCCTGACAGCCTAAAGCCTCAATCCACCTCACCTGACATGAATTGTTCGGACATGATATTGTAAATATGGAAATCATCCAGCACAGTAAGTGACCTCTACCAAACCTCTAAAGTGACACAGTCAACCACAAATGTCTGTGCATATATTTTAGGCCAAGCTGCTGGAGGCAGAACAGTGATGTCACCTCTAAAAGCCTTGAATGGGTTTTACCTTTAAATACAGTGTACCATCATTACATTTGTGAAGACTGAACTTCCAGCGGTCCCCAGAGACCTCTAACGGTGAACCAGTTCAAGTCTTTTGGCTGCTCTGGACGAAAATGAATTGCTGATCGATATTTTTGCCGCACGGCCTACTGCAACAGTCTTCCATTTAACGTTTGGTCCGCTGGCATGATCTCGGTTTTTAAATCTAACCTCAAAATCCATTTTTATAGATTGCTTTCTGTAGCAGTTAGTATCCTTTGTCGTCTTATCACTGAACTTAATGATGCCATTTTATTGATTTATATTGTTTGCTATTATATGTTTTACTCTTCCATGCAGGTTTATTTTCTCACACTAAAAATATTTTTGATGACAATATTGAAGTTTTATTCCTTACACGTTGTTTTTATGACACCCGTCCTGTCAATGTATTATTCTCTCCTTCTGGGAGGCTCTTGAATGCTACTTCATCCATGAAAAAAAAAAAAAAAAAATCACTATTATTACTGTGGCACGATCATCATTGTCCTCTCCGTCACTCTCACAGTTCATTCAACCACTCATTGTAAATTATGAATGCATCAATCTTCCGGGATAATTAATAAGTCTTTGAAAGCAGGGTTATTGCTAGTGTGGCCTATGTGGCAAGTGTGTCCAACTGCATTAGGTGCAGGACCTGCTGATGAATCAATTATGCGTCTGACCATTGATGAAACGAAATGCATGCATGTTCTCTGTAAAAGGTCAAGAGCAGCGGTGCGGCAGAGCGACATGATTAATTCAATAAGAGCCAGGTCTCTGCCCTTACAGGTTACACAAAGAGCACCGTGTTACAGCACCACTGACCGTTTCAGAAAAAAAAAAAAAACACATGTGAACGCAGGAAGGTTACAGGGACTGAAACACACTAATGGAAAGGAGGAGGAGATTTGAGGCCAATTAAAGACATAACCAGCAGCTATAAAAATAACACAGTACACAACAGGCATCAATACCTTACTTCTATGTTCAGTTGCTTTGCACTTGTTGCTATGGATACCATACACTCATTCTAGCCACTAGATCCTTCAGTAGTCATTTACAAAGTATAGTCTATATAGGATTTAGAATAAAATACAGAACAAAGGTCATTTGAACCACTTTTTGATCCTTTTTTTAAATAAAATCAACATGTTTTAAGTAATTCCTCCACTCTCTTCACTTCTTATGCTAGATTCAGTTCAGTTGTCGAGGTAAGGGCCCATGTTCAAAGCTTGCAAGGCTACATGTTTGGCTAAACTGCACTCTAATCCAGTGTTAGCCTACTTGGCTGGGTCTCCTCTCCTCTAGCAAGAGCACATTCGTCATCCCCTAAAGACAATCATGTATTCAGCCGGCATATATCTATAACCCCCTCCTTTCCATCGCCCCGCTCTCCTCCCTCCTATCTCCCTATGATGAATGACACCCATCTCAGAGCCGTTAACTAATTATTCTCCATTAATCTGAGTGAAGTGGCTGCTGTCACCGCTGGAACCGCTGCCAACTCCGAGACCGAGCATTCGCACCCAGCAAAACCCACCCACCCATCCACCCAACACGCACTGAACCAGCCACGGAGGCAGTCGGGGAGACGGCCAAGCCAGAAGCCAGAGCAGAGCTGGCGTCACTATGGTAACGGGCAGAGTGACAGAGGGCTCCGCGCTTATGTAATTAGGCAGTTAGAGGAAATTGGTAGAAGTGGCAATCATTGTTCACTCTGTTCACATCACAAGATGTGTGTTACATCCATACATGATGGGTAGATAATTGTTATGTATCCAAATGTGCTTTCTTCTTATGTATTTATTTTGACTATAAAAACACTTAAATCCAGATATGAAATGTCAGTAATGTGAAAATGTGAAAAATCCTTTATATACGCATACTGTAAGTGCACAAGTATATACATACACACATTATTACTTTCTGTTCTCATCATGACAGGAGCCTTTTACTGTAACGATGCATTTTGGCTGTAGGAAACAACGCCTTTTTAAAATGATCTGAGGTTTAAAATTTCTTAATGATTCCTGACAATAGCGAAAAACCATCATTGATAAAGTTTGCGTGCAAGTTAGCAATTCCATTGATCACATTGTGAGGACAAAAATGTGTTTACACAGTCACATTGTAGGGACGTGGCTCCCTTGTGGGAACCAAGAGCTGGACCAGTATATTTGAGGTTTTGGACTTGATTTTTGGTTTAGTTTAAGATTAGAGTTGCGGGCTAAGTAAACGTTAGTGTTGGGAGTAAGGTATGTGGTTTAGGGGAAGTCTCCAGAAAATGAATATACATTTATGAAAAGTCTCCATAAGTGACAAAAAACAATTTTTTTGAGGGTGTTTGTTGTGTACTTACTCTGCCAGCTCCTCAAGGCTCCGGTACACATCATCCTCATTCAAAGCTGTGTCCTCTGATGGAAATGGCCTGGTACACACACACACACACAAACACACAAAGACACAAAGAGTGAGAGAGGTTACAATATACTTCATGACTGTACACACAACGGTGTGCCAGGTAGAAAAATAACCAGTGAGAAACTGTTCTATCTGCCAGTTTGTCAATCTTAGCTCCATCACTTCAGCAGCACAGCAGCAGGATGTATTCAACAAAGGACCCCATCAGTCATGACCAACATTGTCAAAACACATCAACACACTGCTGCTGACAGGTAAAAAACCATGGCATCTTTCCACAGCCAACTTGCTCAGGCCATCAGAGAGGAAAACAGCCTCTTGTTTTTTTTCAAATGGATGGCCAGGTGTCTTATAAATCCTCTCAGGGGGTTTGGGTTGCTTTCAAGGATCCTCAGGGACAATGTAGAGCAATATATCATATTGAAAATGACAAGTTTAGAGCTGCAGATATTTTTTAACACAGAAAAAGCTCTACTCATATGTCCACTTTAGGCGATAAAACGGTTATGAGACACGCTGCAAGCATGCATACCAGCATTCAGCCCATCGTATAATAATCTGAATAATTAATCCTCATCTTAAATTTTTCATTCCTGCTCACTCAGTGTCAACAAATACTCCTGGGAAGTGGCAGAGCTTAAAAATGGATAATCAATTAGCTCATTAAACAGGGTGGATTTATTTCTAATCTTTTTAAAGATATCTGATTTCTGCAAACATTACTGTGTGTGATTAGATCACGGTTGCTCAACCATGTTTATGACTTTATTATTATTATTATTTTTTTTTTTTCACAAGAGCTGATTGCTACAAATTATAGCCTATTAGCTTAATGTCGTGCACAATTGAAGCTCATTAAAATCAGTGAGGTCATGATCGAAGCTAATCATCAAATACGCTAACGTTACTGAAACGGAAATAGCCTGTATTATTAAAATGAATCCTGAGTATCTCTTGAGTTTATAAGATATACTCAGGCTATCGCCGTTAACCTCCAAGCTGGAAGGATGGGAATATATTTAATATTAAAAAACAAATACTTCGGGAATAAAACATGCACTGTATAATTTATAGGCCATTACCAACTTTCAAAGTACCTGAATGCCCTTTTCTGCTAGTTTTTAGGCCTGCTTGTTTGTTTTCAGCGTGATAGCAGCACGCTGTTAGCGTCCTCTCCTCAAGCTATAAATCCCACATGAAGCAGCAGCCAGCAGTGGTTTCTACTACAGTAAACAGCCCTCTAAGGCTGACCTTGACTCCCTCAGTATAATGTAACTACTGAACACATGATTTGTTTTCCTACTGTCAAAGAGCTACTGGACACACACACGAAAGACTCTAAAATTATTCAGGTAAAAGATGAAAAACAGAGCGAGAGAGACTGGAACAGGAGTGATGGTTTCAGGTTTATGGGCACAGTGTGGTACACCTATGAGTTTGACCAGCAATCAGTTCAAATAAATGTCAAACTAGCATCACTTAAGCATGTAAGTGTTTCTTAAGTGGGTTAGTTTCAAACACACTTAACTGTTGACCAAATTAGTCATCAATTTTAGGACCTATCACAACTACTATTGCGTCTGCAATGATAAAGTTTGGATTTTGTATGTTTCAGTGTACAACAGTGTGGCTGATCTGCCACAGTAATCAACCATCTGTTTACCAGAAATGCATCTCAGCCAGACCACTTACATTTTGGGAATCCTCAGCATGTTTGGAAGGCATTATAAACCAATTTCTTCAACCAGCTACACTGTAGCTTGTAAAAAGTGGCACATGCCTCAGTGAAAAACTTCGAGTTAGCGACAAATGCTGACATATGGAAGAAATGAACACAAGATTTGGCTCTTCATCAACAATTCGTGTTTCCAAACTGAAACACAAATATATTTCAAATGGAAAAAGAAGATTCACTTCAGCATAATTAGACGTGAAATGTTTGTTGAGTTTCACACAGGTTTACTCTTCAAGAAACCAGACGGCCTGTGTGTACTGAGCTGCCTCCTGCAGTAACAACACATTGAGTGTCCCATTTCTTGAATATTATTTATTTTATTTTAGGCGCCGTTTTTAATTGTATTATTTTTATGTTCATGTTTTGGAGAGTATACCTCTTTGTTGGCCTTCCTGAGGAAGTATTGTGTGTGTGTGTGTGTGTGTGTGTGTGTGTGTGTGTGTGTGTGTGTGTGTGTAACCCTGTCTTGTAAAACTCACGATTATATAATACAACTTTCCTACTACTACTTTCCCGTTAATGTTGTGACAGGAAACGTCTTTGCTGCCTTAACCACATGTACCGGCAATGTTTTTTGCACGTAGGATGGATGTTTTTGTACCACATGCAGGTCATGGGGAAGTGGACGGGGTATGTGTGTGTGAGTCTAGAGTTTTTCCTTCTAAAAATTCTAAATGTCAGCCTCTCTGAGGAAAGCTATGATTTTATACTGTAAGTAAATAAATAGAGTAAATAAAGAAATCAATACATTTTATATATTTTTATGTGGATGGTGTTGCTGGTGAGACGTGAGTGCAGCCTGAATATAAATGAATGGATGTTACCATGTGGGAAAGTTCAAGAGAGATGTAGGACAAAGAGAAAAACAATGAGTGTCTGTGTGTGTTATAGCTGCTTGTGAAGTGAGCTGGGAGGTGATATGGACAGTTCAGTGTCAAAGACCAGACATTCAAAGCTCTCATAAAAGTACTCGATTGTCTGTGAGCACTCAGCTTTGAAACCCTTTGGTGTTTAATGCCAAGATACGATCAGACGAGTGAGACACTTTATTGTGATAGGACGTCTTCATAAAGAGTGACCTGTTGATGTTTAAAGGCTACATATCACGCAAAGTGAAAGTTATAGTGCGAGCCTAAAAAAAGCAATAAAAACAATAGTGTACCTCATCGTATTAATAGTATATGTGCAAGTTTGTGTGTGTCAAGCTGTCTATGTCCATGTGACACCGCCAATTAGCCCCTGCGTAATTAAAGCAGTGGTCACACTGAAACAGTGTGTCAGCCATCAAGTTAATGAATGCTCAGCTAGATAGTCAAAGGTCAGACAGTCACCCTCAAGCATGCACATACACACACAGGAACCTGCAAACTCAGCCTCCAGCCTTGTTTGATTCATTAACTTTGCAAATGTTTCCATGTTTAAGTGGCTGACTTCATTAAAACCTCTGTATTTTGGAGAGCTAATTACAAGTACTATTATTAAGAAATAATAACACAAAAACTGCCTCATCTGATTTATGTTACTTTCTCGCTCACTGTTATGAACAGAAACGCTGCGCAGAAGGCGTTTCCTCCAGAGCGTAATAACACACCCACATCTGATGGCCCCCCACAATGAAATGTGCATTATATTATAAGTTATTAATGGAGTCCCGCAGGGCAAAATTTAATTACATAGTAGTTTGTGGAGATATGCGCATATATCTATCACCTCGGCGTTGTTTTGCGGAGCCAAGCACTGTCCGATGCTGCCGTTTTCATTTCGCTTAAATGATACAACCCGGTGTAATTGAACTATGTTTATAATTTCATCAGAACTCCAATGATGAGCCCTCTCTTGGCAATTCAGTAACGCTCTATTGTTTTTCCTGCAAGCTTGTTAATTCGTGTTGCTCAGGTCTGTACACTGTGCGCTAAGCCAGAGCTGATGTGATACTTGGAAAGGTTTCTTCTAAATAATCAGTTGTCTATTCAGAGAACACAGAGTGCATTTGTTTATCTGTTACATCCCTGATTATCCTCTGGCACTGATGTTGTCCAAAAGCCTTCCTGATTTGGCTTGTTCAAGTCTTTGTCTTGTATTTTATTTGTACTGTTTGAGCACCACTGATTCTTTCAGGTACAATTAGGAGAATGTTGCTGTCTTTGTTGGGTTAGATATGGTTGAGAGATTTGTCCAACCAGAGCAGATCGGCTGTGTTAGTTCAGCAGGTAGATTTTATAAAGTTAAAGCAAACTTCTCCGTTTAAGCCTTTGTCAGAAGAGTTTGTGTGAAGTTAAGTCCCAAACACCTGTCTTTGATTAAAGGATTTAATTACTGATGTCACCTGTTGTAACCTTGTTGGTTTGCTTACGCTTTCTGTATATCGCTCTCCATTTATGATGGGCTATATTGTAAATGCTCTAGTTCAGCGGTACCTCTTTGGTTTGCTCCATAATTTTCAATTAATTCGGATAGAAAGTGTTTTAAATACGGACACTTCTAATTAATCAATTCCAACTGCAAGTATAAAATTCAACATATATATAGATGAAAGAACCCATCTAAAAAAAAAAGAGAGATTTATATTGAATGTTTCTTTCAAGGGAATTACTATTTTTCTTATGATTTCCACCATATTAAACAGTTATTTCAAAGGAAACTCATGGGATGTTATTACGAAATTATGGATCCGTAACAGCTACCTCTTTTTGTTTTTTTTTTTTGTTTTTTCTCTGTTGCGTGAGGGCTTTAGGAGTGAGTTAGTGTTTCTGTCATTGTCTCTCTTGTTAAAATCATGCAGCATGTCTTGGCCAGTGAACAAATACATTATCTCAATAAGGCTTTCTGATTAATTTAAAGGTTAAGAACAACAAAACATTGAAAAAGGAAAAATGTTCTTTTGTAAGTAATGATTGTAAAAAATACGGGCTCACGTCCAGATTTTCTCTGACCTGACTCTTTACTCTGCGTCTCCTTCATTACTGTCCTGCTTGTTCTTGGTTAAATTCATTGTATCACGTCTGTTTTCTTCTCCGTAAAGCCGATGCTTGTGTAAAGGGATTTTTTTGCACATGTGTGCTGGACAAAGCCACAGCGAGCCAGCCCACATTGATCAACTATTGTCAAACAGCAGAACAACAGTGTAGTCGTTAGGTGTGAGCGCAAGCTCAAATGGAAGCAGTTTCATGTCCCAGGACACGGCTTTGTTTCTGCAGGGGTCAATAAATCGCTGGAGCTTGAGCAAGCTAGTGCACTTTGCCACTTATTGTACCAAGCCTGTCCATAAACCATCCCAGTCCTCCTTTAAACCTGGAAATGCGGTTTCATTTCAAAGCCTCTCTCGCCTGGGGAGCGTGTTTGTGTGTGTGTGTGTGTGTGTGTGTGTGTGTGTGTGTGTGCAAAGTAACATACGAATGAGAGCATTTCTCTTTGCATGTGTGAGTTATTTCCACAACATTTACGTGTTAAATTAGCACACGCAATGCATTCAAGAGGCATGAGTGAAAAATGAGGAATGGATATGCAATGTGAAAACTGCATACTAATGCGTGTGATGCAATTCAATGGTGTGAGGGGGCAGAGCTGTGTCTACAGGATGAAGAAAGGGGGGATGTGCAAAAAATAAATGTTTGTGAGTACAGAAAATTGTAAACTACATCTCTCAGCAGCAATGCTGTAAAATGCTCCGATCATTATTTCTTCTTCTTCTTCTTCTCTCATCTGGTACACAAGAACTTTAAGTAGAATTGAAACAATCAGTCGATGTATCAATTACTTGAACAAAAAATGCTTCTATATAACTTCTATATTGTAATTTGAAAACACCATCTTAAGCTTAGGGAAATCATGATCATTGTCACCATATACGGACAAGATACAGCCCTAAATTCAGCTTTTTATATTTTTTTCTCTTATTATTCTGTATTTATTTTTCTTTTTTTCTTATCCCAGCAGATATAAGCAAATGCACAATTACTTTAGTCATGCTGTGCAACTATCCTGTGAATTTCCTGTTTGTATCCTCATTCAATCTCTATGCAAATATCCAATTTACAGGGCACTACTTTAATATTTTATAATGCTACACAACTCTACATACACGTGTAGTACAATAAAGTGTGCAATTACCCTTTGTGGTCATATACATTTGTGAAAGGTGTGTATGGCTTTATTTTATTTGTATTTTTATTAGTCACTCAATCACTCGTTTCCTCTGCGTTTGACTCTTAAGCTGCTGTATCCTAATATTATATTACTAATTATTATTGTTTCTCTCTGTTTTCTTTGACATGTGATGCTGTATTACATTATTTCTAAGACTATGTACGTATTGACACAACTTTGTAATTGTTATAGTTATTTTGAACTTGTGCCTTTTACTTTTCAGTCATCTTACAGAGAACCATAATTACTCTTATTATGGCTCTCTGTTATTCCTAAATTTGAGTCATTTCAGACCATTTACACCCAAGTACATACCATACATATGAAATTGTGCAATTGAAGAATTTTAAAGGACTATCATTTTCTAACCTCCCTCACAAACTTCCTCTTCATCTGCTCTCTGTCTAGATGTGGAGCTGTCTCTCACTCTCTCTCTGACCCTGATCCCAGGAGCCTATGAAGCACACGCTCTGATAGCGAGGATCAGTGATGAACCGGGACAGCGGAGCACGTGTGGGTTGAAGGTTAGCGTGGGGCTAGCTGAGGACATCAAAGATAAGCAGTAGGAAAGGGGGTGGGGGTTGAAAAACAGGGGAGAGGATGACGCAGGCTTATGCCTTAGATAAGCTGTGAGAAATACAAGGTCAACTCCCAGGACACAAAGAGATGGGAACATGAAGCCTCAACACACACAAAAAAGAAGAGGATTTAGGGTTTTGGACAAAAAGAGAGAAAAGAGGGATCGACTTTTGTTTTTGATCGACAGTTTTTGGAATAAATTATTTAGTGATGGAGAGATGTAGACTGTACCAACGATGTAGATTTGATTTTGGGAGAAGAAGGAGGAGGGGAACACAATGAAGTCATAGGTTCTACAAGCGACATGTGCCCTGTACCTTGGAGAAATTGTCCTCTCAAGTCAGTTTTATTTAGGCTTATATATCATAATTCACAATTCATTAAACTCAATTAATAAGAGGCTTTACAATCCTTGATTTCAATAAGCAAAAACTTGAGAAGAAGCATTCTTCCTGGTTTGCAGAGATCACTTGAGGATGTTGACATAAGACAGAATTGAAACAACAGTGAGAAAGAGATGAGAGTGTGCTGCGCATATGAATTTTTGATTATGTGTCCAGTGCATCTCTGAATGGGCAGAGGAGCATGCAAAAATAAAAGGCTTCATTTCAGACTGGGGCTGGAATGCTGACACAGTGACAGAGACATGAACTATCGATGCCTGATTACAGCGAACAGACATCTAGGACCAGATCAATGAGCTTCAACATAATGTCAATGGACATGCCTGTGGCAATGTAACCCAGAGATTTAACACAGCGAAGAACTCTCTGCTCATTTTAAAAACTCAATGGATGGCCTGATGTAGCCATCCATTGTCCAAATGATTTGAAACCCTGGGCTTATTGTCTGTGCCTAGACCGCCATCCTGAGGAACTGGAAGCTGGAAAAGATCCTTTAACTCACTTTTTTAAACAATTTCCTACAACAGAGGTAACAAAAACACAACTATTCTTATTTTTATGTGATTATATAATCATGAAAACATGCGGATGAATATTTTGTTCCATATTATGCAAATACATCTGCTTAAATCTTACACACTGGATTAAGTTTCTTAAGAATATTGAAGCACCTATCTGAAATTCTGTGAAGGGTACCTGTTTCGTCTTACTAGCCTTCACCAGCTGAACAATCTTTTGTATTATAACCTCAGAAGAGACGCAGTTTAAGAAAATATTTGAAGGTTTGCTGCTTCATAACTCACTTTACAAAACACCTGGGCAAACCTCACTGGTGCCATATTCAACACTTGTCACATTTGAGTAGTCCACATGTGTATCAGGTGAAATCTAAGGAAAACAAATCGAGAAATCTAAAAGATAGTAATCAGAATGCTTGAGTTATTGATGTCCTCAGTTAAATGACTTTAAAACCAAATATAAGGGATCAAGCTACTTGGTAATTCTGTTATGTTCTGTTATTTCTAGCATTGATTTGAAGATTTTATTGATTTACCAACTTTAAAAGGACTTCGTACTTTGGCTCCTATCTCTGGCTCACTGGTCCCAGTCTGAGATCCCCAGGCACAGATCTTTAACCTGCTTCAGTGCACCATGACGATGTATGAGTTTGGCTTTTGCTCTTGTGGCTCCTAAACTCTGGAAATCCCTGCATGAGAATGCAAGGCTTGAAGATTCAATGACATCTTTTAAATCACTTCTTATAACTTTGCCTTTTTAGAACGCAAAAAAACAAAACAAAAGGAACATTCCCTTTGCAGTCAGTCTTACAGATTCACTTTCATTTGATTCTATTTGACATTTTAATATTGTTATCATTATTGTCTCTTGTTTTAGTTGCAGCCTTATTCTGAAAGGTGCCAGATATGACCCTGTCATTATATAAGTAAACCTGGAGGGCAGGAGCATTCAGTCTATATGGTACACCACTTAAATGTATAGTATGCTATGTGTTGGAGTGAGTTATATCTGTTAGGCCTATAAATAGGTGACAGGGGCTTTGAAGTGAGACAGAAAAGGTCTGACAGGTCCTTGGACCTTTGAATGCAGCTGACCTTGCCCTAAGCAGAATTACCGAGGCGGGTGAGAAGACCCTTTAGAAAGGCCAGCTAGGGTCAATGAACATCTATGTTGTGTAAGTGCTCTGCTTGATAGCAGGACCCCGTTTATGCTAGATCATACAGTACATGGCCACAGACCTCATTACACATTTGTCATATGGTCCTGTGAGTATCTGCAGTAGCGGAAGCAATACGAGACAGCTCTATTAAACACCACTTAGATTCCACTGAGAATCAACGCCTAACGCTGCATCTCATTGTTTTAAATCTGTATGAGTGCTGATTCCACTGAGAATCAACAGCTATCTCATTGTTTCCTGCACTTGTTTTGATCCATAGATTTGGATGGTTGATTCCTTACAGATGTCTCCAACTGTCTCATATATAACGACGAGAAGCCACTCAAAGCATACTAGCTCAAATAAGGAAATTGTACACAAACTGTCAAGGACAACATAAAAGGAGCTAAGACCGTTAAGTCCTTGGTGAAGAGGGTGGGACAGACTAAGACGTGAACTTTGTTCTGAAGGTATACATTTCAAGCTCTACATTAAATAGAACATTGTATTAATTTTCACTTATATAACCATATGAAATACATTTCCTACGTTGACATGTCCCTTGAGAGAATGTAGCTCAGTGTACCATTTAATAACATTAAACAATGTTTTCTTATTCAAGCCAAGAGCCATATTTGACCTTACTTAATTAAGTCACACTTTATTGATCCCCAAAAGGCAGTTGTAGTTCCATGTGTACCTCCACAGCAGGTTAAGAGGTTAAGTTAACCCTCTGGGTTAGAAGAAATTCAGTGTTTTGTTCAAGGACACTTCAGTGTCCCTCAGTCCAAATACTAAAACCACCTCTTTGGAAACCAGGGTTGTGAACGCTTAACATTCCTTTTGTGATAAAGCTAGCCATCTGGGTTCTAACCCCCAATCCACAGTTTTAAATACTAGTTGACTGTAATCAACATTGTGATTGCAGAGATTAGTACTGTAAGTAATTCCACACAAAGTCCAAAGCTTTGAATCTGACACCTCACAGTAAAATGGTCAGTGTGGATTGGTCAGTGAATTAGCCAGCAGTCAGCAGGTTGTGTTGTCTTTATTAATGGCAAGGGACCTGCTCTCTCTGTCACTCTCCCTCTCTCTTTCTCATCCTTTCATTTCTTGGCATGGCTCCTAATGGGCGCGCTCCATCAACTCATTACTCAGACGAATAAAATGGCTTTTTATGTGAGCCACCAAGCTCCGAGCAGATTGAACAAATGAAGAGAAATCAGAAGCCCATTGCAGGCCTGATTAAAGAGTATGAAGGATTTTCTCAGCTTCAAGTTATCTGTGAAAAATGTAACAATGTAGTATTCTGACTCAGATAGTGGTGCTGCTAAATGTGTACATAAATAATATATACATAAACAGTGTACTGCAGTACTGTTTGAGTGACAGATGGAAATGTGTTGTGGATTAATTTTGGGCCCTGCAAGATAACAGTGGCTAAAAGCTGCAGCTAATTGCCTAAAAATGTAAATCGACATTCAAATGAGCAGCAGCTGTTAATAGCCCACCTCCATCTTAATATGAGTTTACAAGCAAACGTGGAATACATTCATCCAAATGGTTTCTTTGACACCGATACTCTGGAGTGCTTTAGCTGTTCAAATAATAAATGAGAGAGTCACAAATGAGACACCTACCTGATGCCTTTGATCTGTGCAATGCTGTGGTGGGAGATCCTTGACAGAGCGGAGATTACCTGCAATAAACAAAGAGATAAACAGTCACACACACAGCAATGAACTACCATTTTATTCGCAAATCAATTCACGTAATTTGTGATGTTAACTTCTGTTTTTTTTTTCTCTCGTTCTTGTTGAACAGTAATACAAAATTATGATCATCGACAAATAAAAAGAAAAGATAAGTGATCAGTGGTAGTAATCAACTACAAATGTAACTACAAAAGCTGTTGTCATAAACAACAATCAACTATAAAAGTAACTAAAAAACAAATTGTGAGAGACAGCAATCGGCTATAAAAACATTTTTAAAAAAATCAGAGACAACATTCAGTTATGCAAATAATTAAAAAACTAATCAGAGGCAACAGTCAGCTATTAATGTAACTAAAAAAACTAATTGTAAACGTAATAATCAACAACCATCAACAAAATGAAATAAAAACAGTCAGAGGCAATAATCAAGAACAACAGTAATATACTCCCCAGATGAACAGCCATTATCAAACTAAATTGTATGTGCTACCAGATAAAAGAAAATATGTTCATGTTCAGTTCTTCAAGGGTGATTATCGAACATTACTTGCGTGTTACTTAGCAACCCCTCTCAGGCGTCTGCTGTGCCACTCAGGACTGTGTGTAAACATAATGCAGGCTACCATGTTAATGATGACACGCAAAGACATGTGGTGCACAGTCATGGATGGGTGGATACCACTTTGGTTACATGACACACCAACACACACAGTCACGCACTCAACTGTCTCCATATTTCCCTCATATCCTGTTCTGTTTGTTAACCTCCACACTTCCCATTTCTCCTGTTTAGTTTTTCAGTAGGAGGTTCACTGTGCGTCTGAATTTAAGCAGATTTAACACACCGATTATGAGTCACATGCAAGTGAGCTTATAGCTGAGGACTACAGATGGCGTGCTTGCAGGGTCTACAGAGGCTCGTTCAGGAAGATGAGGGAACCACCATCCCAAAACAGAAAAACACAAACCACGTCTCCTACGCCTCATTACCCGCTCCTGGGTGTATTTCGGCTTGCAACACCGTGGCAGTGCCAGATGTCTCCTCGACAGGGAGGAGAAAATTGTTATCTCAACCTCTCTTCCTGGGCAGGTGTGTCATCTACAGCCTCTCATCACTCCCTCTTGTCTAAATACACAATGCAGCATCTCGGTGCTCGTGGTGTTTAACATTCAAGATGGGCCGATGCTAATGGCTGTTGTGAAGAGAAGACCACCACTTTAGGACCGCGGAGTACTTTCATTCAAGCACTCTTGACCAGAACCTTTCAATCTCTCTATTCAAGTTGTTCTCATGTTTAACAATCAGTTGTGGATTGTGGAAGGATTACACGGAGCACTGCTATGGAGTACGTATGCATCACATTCATTTACATTTAACCACTATGGAGGGAAACCTTGACGGGGCTGTTCCTCGACAGGATGATGGGGGGTTATTCCTCTGTGCCGCTAAAGACCCGTGTAATAGGCAGTTGTGTTCATGCTTAATGGTTCCAATATGGGGCCAGTCCACCATGACACACCTCCTTAACATACATTCTAACTGCTCTTTGCAGATAGAGACTTAAAAGAGGGAAGATCGGCAAACAAAGAGAGAGAAAGAGGGAGAAGAGAGTGGAGAGGAATAGATTGCTAATTTAGCCAACGGTTAGGGCGTTTAATAAATCACTGTGGATAAACCCATTGTGCTGCTAGGTGGCACGCTGCCCACCTGCCTGTGCTTCAGGGAGGGATCACATATGGCATCATGCCTCAGAATTAGCTCTATTTCTTTGGGTTTTATTAGCTTTCATTGTGAAAAAGAAAATTTAAACACAAAAGATCACAAAAGCAAACACAAAAATGCAAAACGCAAACTAAACTGTTGCTCAGATGGATGAATAGGTCGATAAATTCAGGAATTAATAGTGGTTCATATTTAATGCTAGGTGGTGTGATCAGCTGTGGTCAGATCCGGCTTAACACAGCTGGTTTCAGGCACGTCTGTCCTGGTTCAAAGGATAGCAGAGCTGCTGGCTTCGTGCCAGAAAGGTCACAGCGGGGCCGAAGCTCGCTCGGGCCTGGGGAGACAAGGCATGTGAGTGTGCCAACACCGAGCACGCTAGCGTGATTTTTACACATCATTGGGTAAAGCTTATTAATATTAAATATGGAGTTTCTTTAACATTAAGGTGTTTGTTCCCATTTTTGTGGTTCATGTTAGACTTGCACGCTGTAATGTGAAAAACATGTCTCGAGAGTGGGAGCACCGGCGGTTCGTGACTCCCTCTGGCTTCGGTAAAGAAATGCTAATTTGCAATCTGTTTTCCGAGCAGCTGAGGAAGTAAAAATTTGTTCTCACTTTGTGGCTAGTGCCTAAAATGACAATTACATTTCTTATGTATCTATTTATGTAGAGGTAGAGTTTTGGCGCTGATGTGAAAAGATCTCAACACGGGGTAGGATTTTATTTAACCGCTTAAAGGGATACTCGACCAAACACTCCACCTTTTAAAGCCTAAAAGCTAAGAGTGATGCTCAAAAGATTTTTTTGTGGAGTATCCCATTTTGATTGCTGATCTTTTGAAACATTTTTTTTTGGAGCTGCCTTCTTTTATGTCTCATAATACCACTCCTCTTACTTTTCCAGCCTCTGCTCAAAGGTGGCCTGTCTGCCTGATTGTGTTTTCCTCTCTCTTCCCGTGTTTCTGTTTCCCTGTCTGCCTCTAATACACTCTCTTCACCCTCTTCTGATCCTTTGGTTCAGTCAAAGCCTTTGAGTCTCCACACATTATTAATTTCCCTCTCATCTCCCTGTCCCCAGGGGGTCTTAACTCTGGGGCTAGCCAGAGAATAAAGCTTCTTTCACCCCTCTAGGAATCAGGAAAAGACAAGTTACACGATAGAGTGATAGCTTAGATTTCTAAAGCCCCAAACCAATATCTTACCTTAATCACCACCCCACAGCCCCTTTCATCCCCTTACCAACATCTGACCCTCTCTGTCAGTCAGGAAAATGTAATTGAAGACACATGCTAAGTCAGGCAGCCTCACTGACACTGATGGTTTCTGCACAAGACTGACATGCAACATTTACAGTCCATTTACTGCATAAGACGCCTGTGTACATGTATGTGTGTGTGGGCGAATGTGTGTGCGGAGGAGAGGGCAAGAAGGGGGAACGGGGATAAGAATTGCATCCATGGATTAACGGGGGAGGCGAAGCCAAGTGTTTGCAAACACACGCCACCCTTAAACATCTCCAGATTCGGCACATGTGGCCTCCGTCCCAGCTGGGGCCAAGCGATGCCTCATGTGACTGCCCGGGGAGCCAATCAGGAGACCTGCAGGACCTTGTTACCCCTGGCAACCGGGTTTGACTGAATATGCATGGTCATCAATTACGAGTCAAACAAAATCAAACCTGCAGCCATATGCTATTAACAGAGGGAGGGCGGGGCGGAGATTTGATTAACATCCGAAAAAAACACGCAGAGGAAGACTATTGACAGTCCATCATGAAACACACCCACTGCCAATGCTGTTTATATCTGATGCAGTTGTGACATGATTATATCTCCGCACCGCAAATCAATGCATATGTTGGAAGTCATCCAACAAAGAGGCTGAATTTATGAAAAATTCATCACATTACTGTTATTCCTCCTCTCATTCCTCTCTCTGGGCTTTTCCTTCAACAGCTAACTCCCAGATAGTGTGAGATATTTATGAAGTTTTCACACTTTGATAAGGACAGCATTGCTCTGCTTATGCCAGCCTGCCAAAGTGGTAGGCATGAAGCAAAAGGGGCACGGAGTGGGAGAGCTGAGAACAGATGGCTGAGTGGGAACCCTGCGTGCCCAACATCAATAATAGACAGACAGAGACGGGACGACTGAGTCCGTCCGTATGTGTGTGTGTGTGTGTGTGTGTCGCACTGTCCCACCGCCCCCGGGAGTTTCTTTTTTTTACAAAACATCTCTTATTTTCTGTCTGTTTTTTTTTTTCTTTTGGCGCCAACTCTCTTTCTTCTCTCCGTTTCACGGTTCACACACAGAAATCCAGTCCAAAATATTACAAATGCAATAAAGCAACAAAGCAAAGATGCTCTCTGTAGAGGTGCATGCACATAACCTTACACCAGCAGGGAATTTTTATTTATTCAACCTATATAAGGTAGTGCTGTTCTTTGCTTTGCATAGGTTCTCTGTTTGAAACAAACAAAACTTCAACTGAAATAAAATATATTAATAAAACAAAAAAAAAACAAACAAACAAGAAAACAAACCAGCAATAAATAAATTTGAATATAACAATATCAGATAAAAGCCACAACAACTATCTAAAGTCATAAACGAGTTAACAAAACAAAATATTACAAAGTATTAAATGGTCTAAAATGGAAATTATAATTAGCATTCTAAAAATAATAAATACACTAATAACTAAGTAAATGAAATATGACCAAACAACAATACACATGTACATCTCTACCCCCCTGGATAAACGTTTAAACACCACAAACCCAAATCTCATGGGACCTTGAGTGCACACGGTAAATCTCTAATGGATTCTTGTGTACCTCATCTATTACGTACCGTGAGAGTTCTACCACAAAATGCATGAATGACTGTGATTAGTCTCCGAGCATCAGCTCATGTTCATGCCATCAGGAGCAGGGCCTGTGTAAATCCTGATTGCAGTCAGATTGGCACCTGCCACACTGCACTAAATCCCCTCAAAGCAGACCTTCCAGCTGCTTGATTACAGAGGATTTCACCGCGTATGTCCAGGCAAATAAAAAAAAAAAAGCCTCCGGGATGGCCTGAGAGAGTGCAGGAAGAGTGCTGCTGCTGCTGACCCAAAGACCCCATTTACCATCAGTGCCAGACAAAATGGCTGTAAGCCTGCAGAGGGCATTCAGCCCAAATGCAAAATGTGCAGACTTACTACTTATGTCACTAAATGAAAATGTAGGTTAGGTTAACATAATGACGGTGCTAAAGGATTCAAAAGCCTTTTGGCAGGTTTCTCTGCATTCCCCACAACCATCGATATGAATTATCGATGTGAATATGTGCCTACAGATCAATTTTACAGCTTATTTAGCTTTAGGACCTCAAGCATTGATTTGATCTGAACCTCTGCCGCTTGAAGGAAAAAGGGCAACAGTGGCTAATATGTGCAAATTGTACTCCATAGATCGAGTTGGTCTGGTCAGCACCTGCCAATGAGCTGCAGCCATGTCCATGACCTGTCCCATTTCACGCTAAATCACCATACATGTGCCTGCTCACGCCTGTGTGTAACAGGATGTTTGTAGGTGTGTATCAGCACACGTACACTCGCACACACACAGACTCAAGCTGGAACTTGATTGCATGTGCCGTGCACGAGGCTACACTTCACTCCCACACACACACACACACACACACACACACACACAGATCAATGGTAGAGATGGGGCTTAAGAGAGGCTGATCCAGGTGTCTTAGGTCTAGATAAGAGGATGATGATGACAAAAAGAATGAGGAGGGACAGAAAAAAGAATGTGAAAGATACAGGCAAAACATATTAACTTTTTTTCCCCTCTGCTTTGGCTATACATATGAAAATCAAGTCCTGACTCTCTGCTTTAATGGCATCTGGCAATATTTGCATCCATATTTGGTGGCCAGGTTTGGACGAATCAGCCCTGTTATTCCCTAAATATTAAGAAAATGCAACAGGACTGTGATCTTAGACCAGAACCTGAAGGTAAGAAGCAACCAAAAGAAGCAAGAAGTGAAGCTGGATGCAGCACAGGCCTGGCAGAGCGTCATCAACGATACCAAGTTGTATGCCAATGAATGTCACTGGCTGCAAAGGATGTGACACCGAATATAGTTGAAGAAGGAAGATGATCCGTGGTTCAATCCCCAGCTGCATGTCAAAGTGTTCTTGGGCAAGGCAAGAACATATTGAACCCCAAATTGCTCCCGACGGCTGTGCCATCAGTGTATAAATGATTAGGGTGAATGAAATATGAAGCAACTTGCGTGGTCAGAATGGTGCTACATATATACAGTCCATTTTCCAAATATTTAATATGGTGACTCTGTTAACCAATCCGAACACTTCATTGCTCTAAACCCCTAAAATTCATCTGACATGGATGTAAACACCCTCAAACTAAAGCTTCAAGTCAACACTTAAACTCTGGAGTCATTGAATTTCACATCAAATGTGCTACATTTCAGAGTCATAAGAGCTAAAAATGCCTTAATACTTAAAGTCTTAATTCTGTCTGACTGCTCTGTAAAATGTAAAACAGCAGGAGATGTCGTGGATTTATTCTTTTTGCGTGCAGCAGTTCTTTTCACTATAAACCAAGCTAAATGGTTTGGGTAAGAGGTTGACAGAAATGCTGTCTGAATAGCTGTGCATTACCACTGAGTAAATCTATATTTAAGCTGTCTGAGCCAAACAGCATTACAAATCCTCAGGAAATTATCCCAGGTCAAACAACAATAGCCAAAGATGCCGCTTCAGTCAACAGCAACAGTGTGATTGTTATGTTTACAGCGTATTTGTTGCAAGAAGTCAGCCCATTCGTAATGAATGAGGAGGCGACATGTTGACAGAGTCGCATCAGTGTTTGGGCTCGAGGCTGAACAAGTAGGTGGGAGGTTTTAGGGAGTGAGGGGGTGGTGAGAGGAAGTCTCAGGCATCTGATGACTCAGCAGCAGGAGTCGGACAAAGCTCTGCTGAGCAGGAACAAAACAAAGACATCGCTATGACAACTGTCAAGATGTGGTTGGTTTTGGCCTTGAAACGAGCTGTGGATTTTACAAGAAATTTTGATAAGCCATAATAAATAAGTTTTCCCGTGCAAAAAGGTTCTCAAATGTGAGAAATTGCTGCTTCTCTCTGTTTTATATTACTGTAAATGGAATGTCTTCGGGTGTTGGAGTGCCACAAACATTTCAACATCACCTTTGTCTCACATCAAGTGCATGTTTCACTCCTCTTACACAACGTAACAATTAATCACTATATTAATTGAGTCCCTTGAGAACCTTCAGCCTTAGATGGTTCACAGCAGGTTATATGTGAGGTTTATATGATGGGATTCATGACCAAGAGTTGTATGTCAAAATAATTTCCTTAAGATTCTTGTGGTTTGAGTTCAATTAAATGTCAATAAAAAGGCCTGGGTGTGGCTGTGATGTGTCGCTGAAGGAAGCCTGGACTGCTCGGAGCCCAAAGGGTTCAATCAGAGCTTAGTAAATACACTCCTTTACCCCCCCAACCCTCACATTTTAGCCCTTCTCTTAATCTCATCCTGCAGGCATACAACACCTGACCTGTCTGCAGGGGCATCGGGGTGAGCATGGCAACAGGACAGCTCTGCACTCTGCAATTCACGGCTGACGGCTGCATCTACACGTGTTTGAACAAAACCGCTCTTTAGGGACATGGTGCAGCCGACAAAACAGTAAAACAGTGCGAGCGAGCGATGTAGAACAACCCCTTGTCTGTAGAGCCAAGCTGAGCTGTTGCCTTTCACAAAAACACAGGGGCAGAACACAGCGCATGAAATCATCTCACAATGAGCTGGAAATGCAACTGTGATTGAAAGTGAGAGCTGAGCCAGCACAAGCATAGAAAAACAAACAAGTGACTAAAACTCATCTGTAGTGCACATTTTCATTATGAATCCATTACACAGGGTGGGCAATAAATTCGGAAGCCATTTTTTGGTCCTTGTCTGCAAGTTATCCTGCAGTTAGAAATAAGGCGAGAGCAGACATGCAATCTGTCCACTGTTGCTTCTCCAACAAAACAGCAGGTCAATCCTTTGCACTATTACTCATGGTCTCAACACACTGCTGAGAAAAATCACACCCCTGCACAAAGTGCTGAAAAGGCACCACTAAAGCAAGAACAGAGAATGAAATGAGAAAATGTGGATGTGTGTGCGAGCATGACTGTATTTGTCTGTGACCGCCTGCGTGTTTTGGTTGGCCCAGTTTTTTTGTCTCTTCCCAAACATGTGTTTGACATTTGCATGCTAGAATGACTGAACCCCCCGCTGTGAGCAAAATTTCCCAAGTGTCATGCCATGTTTTAAAGACTTTCATCAGCTGTTACGAACTGTTCGACCTACTAGACCGTCACTGACACTTTAATCAGGGCCACGTGCAAAGACGCGTATAGGGCAATCTACAACAAAATGTGTCATTAAGGAAAACACTTTAATGTCACTCATGGTTAGGTTGAGTCTCAGAATACAAACAGCTGCAAGACAGACGTTAAGAGGCGATTCTGTGCAGTGAAGCAAAGTGTGTCAATTAGGTCTCAATCACAGGCAAAATCTGAGCAAGCGAAATCCAGAAAGTTAGTATCTTGTTTGTAATAGTGCTCCAGGAATAGAGTGAATCAGAGCCTGACAGATACATGTTGCATTGTGAACTGATAATATGGGTTCCTCAAAGATACATCTACATACATGCTGGCAGATATGCAAAAAAACAACAATCCAAATGCAGCCGTGAATGTTTTTTTGACATCATTTTTTTTGTATTTTTGGCTTAATTTTTTAGCCATGCTAGCAACAACAACATGCTAATGTCTGTTGGTTGGTCACTTTAAAATATCAGCAGCGATTGAATGGATTGCCATGACCTTGATGGTCTCCAGAGGACGATCTCTGCTGACTCTGATGATCACCTGACTTTTTCTGTAGGTCAAACTTTTCATCTGTGAAATATTTCAACATCTACTCAAAGGATTGTCATAATATTTTGCAGAGACATTCATGGTCTCCAGATGATGTGCTGTAGTGGCACCATCAAGTCAAAGGTTTAATGCATCCATTACTTTGATTTAACAAAACTTCTATGAGCCTCAGCTGTACTTCCGTTCCATTATTCCGTTCCATTCAGTTCCTTGCACTATTACTCATGGTAAGTGTTACTTATACTGTGGGGGTCACTGTGTAACACAGAGAGTACACAGAAGATATATCTTTTTTGTATTTGGTGCACAGCTCTCCATCAAGAGGTTGCGTTTTGAATGGTAGTCTGCTTTTGATTTATCGTGAAGTTCAATGCTAGGTTAACTATCATTATTGTCATTCACTGCTGACTCAACTATCTTATGCTACTCACAAGATGCCAGAGGGAAAATATCCGCCTTCACCAAGAACAAATTATGCAGATGAAGCCAAAACAGCTAAGATTGAGTGTATTTCTTTAGCCTGAGGCCGATAGACGAAGAAAAATTATACTGTTCACCCTCTTATTCTCTGGTTTAAGGCACATGCATTTTTTTATGCCTATGTGCATGCTTGCCCTTAAATATTTGTTCAAATGTGGCTGCATGCCTTGCATCATGTCTGCTTGTGGAACTCATGATGTTGCAGGGGTTTTTTTAGGCTTGTCCAACCTATAATTTGTTTTGTCTGCTAGCTGTTTGCAGAGCAGTTCCGGTCAGGTTGCCGTACAACGCTGTCTGGCTCACATCTCAACAGCAAACAGCTGCTGCCTTCAGCCAATACATTAGCTATTACACAGCCTTTGCTTCTCATTTTTCAGCTGTGGTGGGCTAACACAGCAAGAAAACTGCTGTTACCACAAGCAAAAAAATATGGAAATAAAGCCCATTATGATTTAGCTCTGCTCCCAGCAGACAACAAGTATGCACAAGTCCAATATTTAGAAAAAAGCTATCTAACAATGATAAAGTAACCATTTAAAAACAGTTTTTGGCACTACAGCTCATGCCAAAAGCAAAAAATGATAGCTGGGAGAAAAGCAGGCTGAACAAACCATCTTCCATATCTCACTATTTTTCACAACACTACAAGGACATTGTCTTGTCAGGGGAATACATACAACACTTCTCACACAGTTTTGTGTATCTCACAAAAAATGACTTTATTAGATTTTATTTTGACTAAGAAGGACACAAATACAAATCAGTAGGTGGGGCTCTCCTGCCACACATTTACTATACATTTAAAATATTTGATTGTTTGTTTGATAAACCAGAGGTAGATAGATAAAGAAGCTCTAATTAAGATAAAATTTCCACCTGCCCTCAGGTCAGGGTTGAAGCCTTGAATAAACGATGTGCTACAGGTCGACACTGATTGGCAAACCATTAGACAGTTCAGGGATAAATATCTGGAAATCACACTTAATGTATATGAACATGTTATAATTATATTGAAACCTTTACAGAATGTATGCATCAGGCCCAGAGGGAGTTTAGATTCTATGATAATCTGTGATACATTGCATGCAATTTTGCTTTTAATATGAAGTTTCCAACATGACAAACATCTTTATACGAGTCAGAAGAGCTCAGACCTTGACAGTAGAGTCCTTTGCTTCCTCTACAATTTGCCCTTTAGCTTGCCTCATTATTCGTAGAGGGGCATGCTGTATTCTTGCAAGATGGAATCTTGTGATTAAATAATTTCTTCAAACTCAGTTGTCCAACAGGAACTAAAAAAAATACATCAAATCTATGTAAAACAACTTAATTGTATCATTAGCGATAATGAAACACAAAGCAAGTGATCATTCAAGAAGGTTTAACCAGACTGAGCGACCAGGATGTGTCGGTCAAGCGTCTTCTTTCACAAAGAAAGAAATGTATTTTGACTTTTTAAAATTGTTTGAGATTTAGCTGCCGTGGTTTGTACATCAGAGATCATCCCTGACGCAAAGCCGTCGAGGGCGTGTGGTGACACAAGGGTTTAAGGCTTTGGAGCAGGTTGTGTTGATAAGGGCAAAGTGGGGATCATGGGAGGAAACGGGATTTCCCGTGATGTGGCTGGGCTGGGCTGAAGAGGCTAATACTTCCACATAGTCCTTATCAGACACAAGCACCTGAGCCTGTGTATGTATGTGTGTGTGACTTGGGCACATGATGGTCCAGTACATGTCAGTCTGACAGAAAGCACAGAGAGAATGAATGGGATTAGACCAACATGCGTAATCCAGCTGGCCTGTGGGAGGGAAGTCTGCCTACACCCCTCTGCTGGAGGAGATAAGGAAGTTGGGGAAGGGGGTTGTGCAAACCCTCACATCAGGCAAACACCTGAGCAGAACTGCACCGAATTTAGACAAAAAGTCAGTTTCATCATTATGGGGAGCTTCTCACCCTTCTCTGCGTAAACAACTTTAATGATGTCATCAGGTTTTGTTGCTTAGAGTCTACAAATACCGAAAGCCTGCATTACAAAGTCAGGGCATTGAGTTTGAGCAAAGATGTGGGTGTTTACCAGAAATAGAGGGTGTAATGAAAAGATGCTAATGTTGCATTATGGGAAATGTAGGATCCAGCCTTTTTGGAGTTTTGGGACAATAAATCAGGATATCTCTGTTTCTGCCTCTCCTTATTTGATCTTTTTCTCATTGGTCTGTCAACTTTATGGTGGTGCAACACCAAGTCGATTGTTTAAATTCTAAAGTAACACTATGTGTGTATTTTTATTTTCTTATTGGACTAATACTTCATTATCATTGAAACGGTATAATCTTACAAGTATTTGGGGTTTTGGTCATTTAAAAATCAAGGTTTTCAAAGTCTTTCAAAGTCAAAGTTGAGAGCTAAAAATTGATTCTTTTGTCAGAAGGCCATGGTGCATTATTTTTTTCTATAGAGTAGGAATAGCTCTTCCTACATCCAAAAGCTCTTTGATAATGTGCTGTTTTAAAGGAGATCAATTTCTCTCTTACTATTGGATATTTAATGGACAAGACAGATGTCCTTCTTCCACATAGTGAAGGCAGCTGCACAGTGATCATAATGTTGGTTCTCTGACCACTTTCTACCAAAACACTTAGGGTGTCAGGTCACATGATTTAAACTTAACATATAATATAATATAATGTAGTACACAGAAAAATATCCTAAAATATTTTATTAAAAATATTAAACTCAGAATATTTCAGGGTCCTGCGTATTTTATCTTGTACACGATCCTGGACAGCAATATACCAGATATACTGTCTGAACTGTTGAACATGTGATTGTACACATGTAAAAAAACATGTAGCACACATGCATGTCTTGCTCTATGCAAACAATGACATGCATATATTGTACTGTATGTGTGCATCCATGCGCACATCCCCAGAGTAGGGGTGACATTATAAATATAATCTAGTTTAAGAAAACAATCTAATTCCACGCAGTAGACTTTTATTACTGTCATTGATATTTTACTAATTAGCAAAATAATTTTAACTGAGGTAATTCTGAGAATCCGCCTGTAACATTTATTATGCATATGCCTGCAGCGGGCGCTCCTGCACAATGACACTTCACATTCTTGCAGTTTAAGGCCCTCCAGAGTGTAAAGCTTATTGGTGTCTTTTTTCATGCACAAGTCAACAACTTTCCTTCATCTGACTCTAAGTCCTGCTCCCCGGTCTTTAGAGAAGTAGTATTTCTGGAAGATGAATCCTAAAGCGACCCACTGGTGCTTTATATTCCAACTGGCTGCAGCTGAGAACAGAGATACAGATGATCTTTTTTTTTCACCCGCTTCCCTTCAACTCTGCCAATACTCCCTTCTCTCTAAAACCTTTATCACACAGCACAGTGTTTACCCGGTGGGAGAAGTGCATGTAGCTGGGGCTACCTTTATATTCACCTCATAGAAAGTCAAGTGGGAGGTATTCATATCCACTTCAGGGAGGGAATAAGCTGGGAAATCTGGCATCAACATGAAGGAATTCTAAAAGAATAAAAGTATTATTCCATGCTTTAGTAAAGCATATCTTGACGCTGCAACAATACAGCTTTACTTTTGGGTTTGTATACAAAGGGGGAAACATTAATGTCATTTTTCCTGTCACATGTTTTGACATGACACAAAAGCTTATTTTTGTCCTGCCTTATAATAGTGTATAATTTGTCAAACATTGTGGAAACAGGTAAAACAAGTGCTGAGCGAGAAAAACAAGAGGAGCAGGAGGGTGAGAAAAAGAGAGAAACTTAAGATGTGATAGATGCCTTTAGTCAAGCAGAGAAAGAAACGCAGTGGTCACTACCTAGAGGGCTCTTCTGATTGGCCAACAGGGTGTTTCCATGGGAGCAGTGAAAGTGACAACTGAACAAAGGGCTTCCATTAGGGGCCCTGTCCCCTTCGCCCTGCTACTATTAAGACCCTGTCTGTGGGACACCTAATGCTGCTGACAGATGAAGAGGAGCACAAGGCAACAGGGAGCAATCTAACCTATCAGGACAGATTGAATTCGCTGCTGCACCTAAATGATTATATAAAATCAAAAGCAAAAATAGATACAGTAGAGGCTGTGATTGTTGCCATGGGGTACAAACTGTCACACTTCATAGAATACATAGATATTCAGTGCTGTTTTAAAATTTATTTAAAATTATTAGATAGACCTATAATTTCTAGGTTTACTGTCATCTATCATCCACTAAAACAAAATACACACCAGCTTGACCCCCCCGCACACAGCCCACACCAAGCAGGACTTAGTGTACAGACTGGGAAAAAAACATTTTATTCAAAATAATTTAAAAACAACCTCATTTAGACTAAAGTCTCAAAACAGATTGCACAAAACCGTAGAGACACACTCTTTCAATCAAAACTGAATGAATCCCAATCACTCAAAAAATTGGAGGCTCTTCCACTGGAACTTAATCACGTATTATGCCACATTACTGAACGGAGAACATAATGGAAATCTTACAGAATGTAATGATTTTGCAGGAGAAGGAGGTAAAAAGAGGGGATTCTAGCAATGCAGAAGTGAAATAATCACGGGTGAGGCGCACAGTTCTGTACCAAGAGCAATGCGAGAAATTGCGTCAAATGCAATAGGATTACATCATAAAGGGGCAAGAAGTTAAAAGAGAAAAAAAAGAAAAACATCACGGCCAGACAAGAGACAGCCATTGTTTCATTGTTTCAGCCATTAATAGTCCTTAATAGCAGAATAAACGAACACGAATCAGGGAAATGACATTTAGATTCATCAATAAAAGTGAAAGTAGTAGACAACCTTTAAATCGTGTCTAAATTAAGATTGTGGATATGTTCAGTTCAAAAACATGCTAAAACATACAAACATTTATGCTGCTGGAATCATGAATATGACCTGCTTTTTGCAAAATATTAAATCTAATGAAAAAGACAGATTGAATATTTAGACTGCCTTAATGCAGCTCAAGGCTGTAGACATTAGATATCCTCTAATATCCACACAAATAATCTGCTTTACCTCACCTTTACATTATGCATGAGATCAGAGGATCCTCAACACTATAACGACTCCACCAAATGCATTGTGTCTCATGGCAGCTTCCTGTCTGCGTTCTCCATATGGCTCCATATAAAAGGATGCGGGTATCTACAGACCACAGATACTAACCACTAAGGTTACATGCACCTTCACTGTCAGGTCAGTGGTACATGAATTCTTCACATGTGCATGGATTTGTGTAAAAGCCCTGTACATGCTGATTGTAACTGGATCAACGTGGACTGTCCACAAGCATAAAGAACGTGTCAATCAACGTCAGGCCATGATCGACCCGCCGGGCACAGGAAGTCGGCGTGGGAGTAGAGTAATGTATCTTATCTGCCGGGGAGTTATTTCATTCTCAGAAGGCTGCGGAGCCATCAAAGAGGAAGTAAATGACAGAGTGTGTAACCTTTGAAACTGAATCTGTTCCTTTCAATAAGTCAAAATTGTTCAAAACAAATCCTAAAATATGACATAGGCCTTGCACTGTGTCATAAGTTAGTGTGCTTATCGCAGTATAAATATGTTGAAGTTAGGTTAAAGTTGGGCATTTATCGATTATTTTTAAAATTAATAAAGGCTCAAGGGAATAAATGAATTCCAAAAGTCTGCTTTTGTGACGCGTGCGTGGGTCGTATGGCCCATACAGTATGTGTGACAAGTGAGTGCGTTTCCATCTGCGCTTACAGATGGGCCTGTTCACATGTTGTGTGTTAGTGTACTTGTACAAAGCATGCGTTTAAACTCAGAGTAGGAAATCTGCATTGGAATAAGAGCCAATACAGATTACAATTTGTCTTAGGGGAGTCGGCGCAGCAGACCGCTAATTTGCAGGTTTGACTACGAGCATAGACGCAGGTGTTTTTTTGCCACATCCTCACATTTGGTGCGAGGAGTCAGAGCAAGACAGGAAGTGAATGTAAAAAAGACACAGCGAGAAGGGGGGACATCTTTCACGACCAGTCTAAGACGTGCCTTGAAGGGAGGCGAGGAAGTTGGAAAGTGTGAAATGAGCTGGGGGTATGAAGGGAGGGGGAAGAGATGCCAAGTCTGACTTCATTTATCAGATTGATGGAGTGGTGTGACATACTATGGACACAGTTTGCATGTCTTAGAGGCTCTGAATCCACCATCTTCTGACAATGAACTATAATGTTGCATGTACAGTACGTATTATTATTTTGTTGTTGGAGTAAATAGTTATGCTTCTATTTCAAATAGAAGGGATTTATGTCCCACGCACCCAGAATTATATTATTTACAGTGAATGACATCCTCCTGTGATACTAAGAGTTTCGAACAGATGTTGTTAATAAGACTTTATGAGATAAATGGAAATGAGCAGCTCATTAGACACCCTCAACAGTCCCTCAAACATAGCCAACAACAAACCATTAAATTACTTACTGTTTTTTTTTTTTTTTTTCTGTACTGTTCGTTTGTTTTTCAAAATATGAAAGGTATGCTACATCAGCTTTAGCAGTTTGGCAGATTGTGACCTGACAGGAAATCCTCACCCTCTAATCACACTGTGAAGGAATGAAAAAAGAAAGAGGAGTGACGGGCAGTAGCTACTGTATCACACCAGGGGGGATTCACACCTCTTGAGGATCAAATCTCTGATGTGTGTTTGTGTGTGTGTATGTGTGTGTGTGGCACGAAGGGTGGGCTTATGGGGCTCGACACCAGAATGTTCTCAGCAAAGCCTCAAATCTTGTATGTGGCGCTTCTTGTATTAGACCCAGATAAGCTGTGCAGGAACCAATGTGTTTAAAATGGATAACAGAACAGAAAACACAGCCCCTCCCCAGCTCTTTTTGCTCATCTTATGAATAAAAATAATCATTAACTATACAACACTTATTGACACAGATAGCCATATTCATCGTTACCTCAGAGTCATTCAAAGATTTCAGGGCGAAACGCCCTAATAGAGATATGACTGTGCTTTGCACACATGCTGTCCATAAATAACAACTCAGGGTGTGGAAATCGTTGTACTCATGTCATATCATAAAAACTGTAAATACAAGAAGCTGAAAGGGGAAAAAGCACTCCCATCAGTCTTCTAGATTTTTGTAATTACAGGTCTGAAATTATAGGGGGCTTCTGACAACTACTCAATATACTACGCAAGAGTGCTAAAATAACTGCAAAACAACCAGATCCAATAATATGACTAATAAAATGATGCAGCATATAAAAAATGGGTTACATAGCCTACATGGTTTGTTTACATCCAGTCTAATATGGAATACTGCATAAATGCCACCAGAAAAAAAAACAGGATGTTTTCTTTTTCTCACTATTCTGCTGACATGGTTCAGCAGAAAGAGTTCAAAGTGAAGGGAACAGTGGGTGCAGGGAATGTGAGAAAAAAACAAAACAAAAGTATTTCAGCCAAAGTGCATGCTGCTGGAAAAAAAAATAAAACTACAAAGGATTACAGCGCAGCAAATGTATAAAGGCCATTCGGATTACACGTAAAGGGTACAGAGTCTTCTTATAGCACTCCATATGCACAGAGGGAGACTGAATGTGTGTGAGTGTATGTTAAAAGGTGGGAGGAGGTGTTATTCTTGGGGATGATTATGTCAGTTCAGATCTGACAGCCCACAGCCACACTTCAAAAGGACTCATTTCTTATTAATGTCCTCTCTGAGGGGAGACAATGCATTTCTACTGCAGGGGGGGGTGCCCAAATACATTATGCTGTGTGTGAGTGTGTTGTGCATGTGTACGAATGTGTGTGTGTGTGCTTAATACATGCGTGTGTGTGTGTACGTGACAGATCAAAAGGGGGCAAAAATCCAGAAAACAATAAATTGGCTCCTCTTTGTGGTGCCACTCTATATGATGTCCTACACAACAGAGAGTGAAAGATCCCTCCCATGGCCCTGAGCTCATGAACCGTGAAAGAACGACACATCAAACTGGGCGACGACAGTGGAGAGAGTGTCATGTCACATCGGACGGAGGGGAGGTTTGGTGCCTGTTAACCTTTCAGGATGGCCAGACACATCAGCCAACGTTGGCAGTCTGTGTGGCGTCGCACTTCCAAGCTCCCTCCCTCCCTCTCAACACCCTCTTTTCTTTAGTCTTACCCCCTCCCCTCCCCCTCCCCCCGACACACACACACACACACACTTCTTGCTGCATATTTTCACATTCCCTGACTCTGAAAACACTGTTAACAGCCCGTGCGACAGCGAGAGAGCGTGAGAGTGAGGGGGAAATGTGCGCGCTCTACGTGTGATGTGGTTTTGGAGCTCCAGGCTACGCCAACCAAACTGCGCTCGTCAGCCAACGTGAACAGACACCAAAAAAAGAATAATGCATGCTGATGAGGGGGGGGGGGGGGGGACTGGGAGGGGGCACGCAGAGGGACTGGGCTAAAGCTTGAAAGTTAGGTGGCCACCGATGTATGGCACGGCACTAGTGAATAATTCTCTCTCATGAGGCTGGTTAATGCATCTGCTAGCACCAGCATGTCACTCAGGAACAATGTGGCATTTTGTTGTTGCCACAGCTGAGTTTAGACCTCTATATTTGTGCGTCATCTCGATTGTTTCAAGTCCTTGAAACATTTCAATTTGAAATCAGGTGCGTTACCTGCTGCTAGATGCGCCTGGCACTGGCTGAAGGTCTAATATTTTTAACCTTATTTACATTATGTGGAAAGGAAAAATTAAGCACATTCCAACATATATGACATACAAAACATGACAGCTTTATTGCTGTTTCAGAGTTAGTTGCTGTCATTAACTCATATCAAAAGCAATACTACCAGGCTAACAAAATGCACCGCAAAATGTCTTCATTATGAAGATAATTTGAACACTAAATTAGCAACATTGGGTTGTATGACTGCATATTTGGTTGAATAGTATATTCAGATGAAAAAGAAAATCTGATAATGTGATAATGAGTCCATATTTTGTGCAAACAGTATTTAGTAGACCTAAAATAAACACATTAGCTCAGGCAATGACATGTAGCAATGCTAGCTTAGCTACCGCAATACCACAATATGTGTTATGCAGCAAATTTAGGTCTGCTTGAGCCACATTCTTTTGAATTTGTGTGATGGCTTTAATTACTTTCACTGTAAATATGCAATGGTGAGATTTTTCACACAGGAAAACAGTAATTGCTGATTTTAAAACAGACCCAGCACATTTAACTTCTTTCACATTTATTTAGCTAAAAACTTCTCGGCTAATTAGTCGATGCATTGTCAAAATAATTGGTAGAATACAAGGTTATGAAGATAACAGCAGCATGAAGCCTTTGTGGAGCTGAAAAAGCATGCAACACCTCTCTGCCACACTGTGTTTGATCCCTGTTTGCTGTGGAGCAAAGCTCAGGGGAGCGGTGATGTTGCATCAAGGCACTGTTTTTAGACGGAGACAGCCAGGTCGAGCAGAGTGTGGTGAGAAAAGTGCAGGGACCTGAGGCTTCATGCAGCTTTCGTGGTCACAAGGCAAACACTCGCTATGGTTTGGAGGGAGCTCACTAAACAGGATGTGGGAAGCTTTTCTTCTTTTTTTTTTTTTTTTTTTTTTTTTTACTGCTTTGTGCATGTGTGTGTGTGTGTGTGTGTGTGTATGTGTGCATGTGTGACAGTGTGTCTGCTTGCAAATCTCCATATGAGAATGTGGGTGTGTGTGTCTCCTCTTTTTGACTTTTTGAGTTTGAGAGAAGCAAACGTTCCTAACGGGATTCACCACAGACTGACTGTCAATCGCAGATGGGTGGGGCCAGCTAAAAAAAGAGAAGAATGATGTACGTTGTTTTTGCTAAAGACAACATTTATGTTGTAACCAAAATTATAGAAAAATGCTACTGGACATGTTGGGAAGACACAAATCTGGGGATGATCAGCATGTGTCAACCACTCACAGACTCCACCCAGGATGAAAACACATTTTAAGACAGAAATTATGGCAAAATGTTAGATAGAAAAGGAAAATCTTATGCTCTACTGCGCCTATTTTGAATGCGCATGAATCAATGTGGGCCTTTCGGGATTAGTTACTTGTTACTACATGGACATAATAGGTCTTGGACAGTACTGCTATGTCATGCAATACACTTGAGCAAAAGCCTGAGCAGATATAAAAAGGTCCAAGGCATTAGGACATGCTATTCAAACATAAAAATCAATTCTCCATACGTTCTCTGCCATTCATCCTGTGTATGATCAATAAATACCGCATAATACGTCATGCAGCAAATACAGAGTGCTTCAGCGTACAATAAACACGCTCTTCCTGCTCGATGGATGATTGATGACAACGTATCATCATCTGGATGAGGTAAAGGACTCACAGGAGCAAAAATGCCAACATAATCTGAACATTCAGAGCTCAACAATGAAAATTAATATTTCTGCCTGCATCTTAGCACCTATACAAGGCCCAACAGAGAGAAATATCTACACATAACCATATATATATATATATATATATATATATATATATATATTCATTAATTCAAGTGCCTTTTTGCACATTATTATCCCTCAAAACCTGTGGACTGATTGTGTAACATGTATCCATGGCAACACTTTGCTGTACTGTGCTCTGAGCACAAGCATTTGCAGTACAGGATTATCTCAATGCAGAACAGAGCAATGGGAAAAACATTCTTCCTAATAGCATGAACTTAACAAAAGATGATGGATGACATTAATTTGTCATGTACCAATCATGTTGTTTGACCACCAGCGTACAGGCTTTAGTATGGACTGCACTGGAGCTCACCAGCCCAACGTTTTATGGTGGATCTGAAACCAGTTACACGAGTTCAACAACAGCTTTCACACGCCAAACTTCTCAAACTCTCAGGGAAAATGGCCTTTGGGTCTCTAATGGACTTATAGTTACTCTGGAAGATATATATATATATATATATATATATATATATATATATATATATATATATATATATATATATATATATATATATATATATATATATATATATATATATGCCTGATATTGTAAAGGCTATATATATATATATATAGGATGAGATGAGAATCTGACATATATTGGATGACACAAACAGCCAGGACCATCAGTATGCTCCGTCAGATGTGGAGGCAGACGTTGCACTTCCAGAGAAGGGCTGTCAGGCTGTAGTTCCTGCTGCTGCTGCTGCTGCCAGACACATGTGTTCTTGCCAACTGCCTCACTTACCCTAATGAAAAACAAACTGTGTTTTGCACTAGAGGGACCACGCATTGAAGTGTCTGAATTAAGCAGTTTGTGACGATGCATAGCGTGGCTTCAGAAAGTAAGAGAAACACAGGAAAACTAAATTGTTTGCTGTGATTGTTTTGAAGCGGGTGAAAGCTCATAATGCAATCCCTGCAGCGATGTACAGGAACCACAGGAGTGATGTAAAACTGTTAAAAGAGCTTTTTTTCTCCTCCGTTTTCCAAACAAAGACAGATCAAGGTTAGGCCTCAGAGCTAAAAAAAAAAAAAGCTGTTCACTCTTGTATTGATGTGTGATGAAGTGTGTAACGCAAGTCTAGGCCACAGGACCTCGCTGAAGGAGGTCTGAATCTCTTCCATCCCCTTGTGGCAGTTGGAAGCATTTCTAGGGAGGAATCCCTTTATTCTGCGCACAGACGTCTGGATGGAGAGAGAGAGAGAGAAGCCCTGCTCGAGTGACACATCACAGCCTCAGACAGCTCACTGTGTCAGCTGGAACAGACAGAGGCTCATTATGGTTCTCCATTCAGCGTGCCTCACCAGGGATGGCATGGAAGAGACTGGGGGAGGGGAGAGGGTACAGAAAAAGGGGATCTACAATCAGAAGTTTTTCTTATTTCCCAAAAAAAGAAAAAAGAGGCAGACAGAGCAGTCCGTGGTGAGAGAGTAAAGGGTGGTACAAAAGCAGCTACAAGAAGTAAGATGCCTTGCAGAGGAAACATATATTTTACTGATTGTACAGTTAATAATATGGAGCCCAGCCCTAAGCTAATTTCTTATTGTACCATCTTCACATTCTCAAGCATTTCTGACACGTACCCAAAGCAATATTTGCTGGAAAAAGAAAGGAAGAAACACAATTCACAGAAAAATACGATCATTTTGTAATCATTTTTTTTGTGAATAAACCTGCAAAAGCTGTTTTTTCATTTCTTTCTATTTTTTTTTCTACTATGTTCACCAGCTATTTGCCAACCTCGTCTGTCTGGTGCTGAGCAGGTAGTGTTTTTTTTTTTTTTTTTTTGCACAGCTGCTGTTGAAAACAACCCCGTGAAAGTAGTTCATCAAAAAAGCAAGATGCAGGCCAAAACAATAAGCTAAAAGATGCTATAACGCTCTCTAAAGCTGGTTTAAGAGATATTTTATCAAACTTTCGTACACGTACTGTAGATTTTTTAAACATTTGAACATGGGAAGCTCATCCTAGTAGGCTAACCATGTGACATGTTACCCAGGTTGCTACATTTCATCTCTCCTGTCTCTTCCTACATTTCCTGTCACCCATTTTCAGTAAAAAGGCAAATATGCCACTATATAATACAATGTTGGCTCTCAGGGAAACAGGAGTGAATTGAGCTGAGACGGTAACAACATACAGCAGGTTTCAAGCAGGGACTCACAGCCAGAAGCGTAACAATCAAAAATGTACCTCAGGCTTTACTTCTTCCCTTAACCCCTGTGGGGTTTTCTGACTATTAGTGGTGCTGTGGAGCAACATTTTAAAGAGCTGGTCCCTATATTGCTTTCATCTTGTACAGAGGCACACACAAACATATGCCAGGATGCAACAATAAAAAAAGTACATGCACACATCAAGTTTCGGTAAGAAACGCTGGATGTAAACAGCTCATTATTTTACAATGAAAATACCACCGGATGCTTTTAACTTAAAGTATGTATACCTCTTTATCATAAAATAATCATGAAGCCAAAAACCAGGAGAGTCTTTCAGTGAGGCAGCGGTTGTCAACCTGGTGGTCACAACCCCAAAAAAGCTCTCAATTATTCATTTGGCACTTTTTGTACAAGAGAGCAGAACAAGTAAGCTTCTTTTCTCAAACTGACAAAGAAATGTCACACTGATGTCATGTGAACTCTGGGCTTTTCTCAGAACACTGGTTTCCTCACGGGACTTCATGAGAGTGAGTGTCTCTTTATGGGACCCACTGTCATACATGCTCTCTCTCCTCCGTCAGATTGAAAATGCAAGAAACTGTCGCATCCAAAAAGGAAGAAATGCCTCTTTTCTCAGGGAGGATCTTGGAGAGCTTTGCATCTTGACAGAAATGTGAACAGAAAGGCAGTTTCACAGCCCGGTCGTTGACTTAGCCTTTTCTCCAACAATGACGCTGGAGGGATTTTAAACAGAGCTTTCAAACCAGGGAAATCCATTAAGTTGTCAGTTGTCGCTAAGAGCTGGGAAAGTGCCGTACACGTCTCACCTGTCTAATTTTATTGCTAAACCATGCTCTTTTCCATAAAGCCAGTGCCATTAAAAGGCATGCGAACGGCTATTACTATTGCGCTGTAAGGCCATTTTCACAACCTCCTCCTATTGCCATGTACCATTTAAGAGCAACAAAGAGGTGTACACTTCTTAATAATGTAACACAATCTGCGGGAGTGTCACCACATGGAAAGGACCCAACCTTTTCCCCCCTTTTCCTCACACTGGTTAGAAAACCATCTCGTGAAATATGACATTTTATTTGGTTTATTGTGGTGATTTCTCATTTCTCATGCCTGACATGGAGTTTGTGCATGTAATGATGGTAAACATGTTTGACATGAATTGGTACAAAAGAATACCCGCACAGGCTCTTGATGTCCACTGTATGCTGTTTTATTGAAGACACCTGCTCACCGCTATCAGAGCTTGTCATTCAGAACCGTTCTCAAAATCCCAAACAATAACTCAAGCGCGCACACGAACGCAGAGCAATATTGGGGCAATATCCTGCACTTCAACTTTGCCACCTTGACGGCGTTACTGATGTCAGGAATTTCATCGAGTGGCTCGCCCACACACGCCGAACAATTCAGTTTGACAGCTGGCTTTATTATTGATGTGACGGCTTCATACCTCTGAGGACGGCACTGACCTGTCTGTCACTTAGATGGTAACCTAAATCACAACAGCCTAGAGTGGACAGGAAAGCTGCATACACATATAGGCAGTTCATACAGAAGCACAGAAGTTGCCAAGGAAATAGGCGCATGAATACACACAGAAAGTCTTGGAGAGAGGCTCGTACAATGACATATGTGCACGTGAGTGCCCACAAGCAGACACTGTGCACAAACCCAAAGAGACAGTGACACTCTCAATAACCCTAAATCTAGGGATCTTGGAAGAATCTGACAAGCAGCCTTGTCATCTAGAGGGGGGTTGAAGTCTGCTTGGATCCAGGGCTATTACCAGTCTTTTCATTTAGTCTCTGGTGAAACATCACAACAAGCACGGACTTACCTTTTATCTATTCAGTCTTACATCATAGAAGACCTAATGGGTTTCTTTACGTCACTGTGCACACTCAGGCATGTGTGTAAATGTGTGTGTTTTAGGTGCTTTGTTATGTGTTTTCTTAATTCAATATGCATATCATTGCTGCAGGGGAAGGGTCGCCTCGTAAAGCACTCAGGATGATGTCATCTGGCCATAAAGCGGTTGACATGACACCAATGGACAGATCTGGCGACCGCAAACCGCCGCTAGCCGAACACAAAGTAGCCTAGACTCACTTCCCAGGTGCTCCAAAACCACGGCTAAAACAAGAGTGGAACAAGAGGGGACGAAGGGAAAACCACAGAAGACCATGGAGAGGTCAGCAAGGTAGTTCTCAGTCGAGACGGAGTCTTGATTGAAAATTTGAGTCTAACCAGATGTGATGAAAATGTGACTGTATGTCCAAAAAAGACCTGCTAGTAGCATTTTCTGATCCTTTTGAGCCTCAGTGTGCCGTAGCACCGAAACAATGAGCTCAAACAGACCCAAAAAGCAGTGTAAAGCTGCTGAGTTGGAAATGTGTGTGCTTAGACAGACTTTGTTTGCTCCTAAAGATCTCAGCTAGAAAACTGTACCATGACCCTGAACCATCACCATGGTCAAACGCATTTAGCAAGAGCACTTTTGGCCTACAGCGAGGGGGACCCAAGGTCATTGGCTGAGACAAAACCAGTGACTGCAAAATGAATAATGCAAGTGGCACAAAAGAAGGTGCCTCATGTAATGTATGCGACAAGAGTAGGTTTTAGTGTACGCCGTTTGTTCAGCTAGACCTCGCGGTGTAAATGCACTCTAACTAATGAGCAACAGTCCGCTGTTCTCTAATGTGTATTTCTCTAAGTGAGAAAGCATGTTCAGCTTGACAAGAGCTACAAGTTGAACCGATCATCCCTACATTCTTTTGTTTAACTGTGATATGTGAGTTGATGTAAAATTAGCCAAAGCTGTTTGTCACATCCCACTCTGAATGAGGGCTCATGAATACAGGGGTACTTTATTAACTATGATGACCTTGTTTCCTTCGGTAAACCGTGATGTTGTCTTTTTGCAGCTGGGACTACAAGTTTTTCATGGGAACATTAAATCCATGCGCTCATATTAAAACACTGTGACATATTTTCAGACAATATATGTAAAAAAAAAACAAAAACAAAAAAAAACAAAAAACAAACCTATACCATGGGTCACTTTGGCTTCCTTTAATTAGGCTGTGTTTGAGAACAAAGGATGGGATTTTAATGACTCAACTGGTTCTAATGGATGATTTCTGTGCAGATTTCCAGCAGTTTGCTACTGCATCACATTATATCACATAACCTGTAGGCTGCTTAATGCAGTAAATGACTGTGCCTCGTCTTCACTTCACTTCTTCTTGTTTAACCATAAAAGAGTCCTTGTGTGTGCGCCCCACCATCTCCAGCTCCCACTACTCAAACACATTAAGCCTCTATGACAGCCGATTTTGCCTTTTGAAAAGCATCTGTTCCGAGCTTTACCTTAGTGGAAATGAGGGGTAATTTGTTTAATGTCTGAAGGAGCACAAACAAGGCTGGAAGGCAGGCAGAGCTATTATAATAATGTGTTTTCTCCTGTTATTGTTCCAGGGGAGCACCCACAGATTGTCACAGAAACATGGTAGGGATGCAAGACCTGCAGTATTTTGTATATAAACAACAAAAAAAAAGGTTAAATTCAGTTACCTACACGATGTGTTGATCAAAGGTGAACATTTGCACCACCAGGGGAAGTTTTGGTCCAGTCGTTTCACGCAAGATTCCTGCCTCGACTACTGATGAAGCGTTTGAATGGCTTATAGAGCTCCTACAGTCAAGGACATGATGACAATGCATGATTTTTTTTTTTTAATTCTATTTCATTAAATGGTACATTAGCCTAAATGTACCTGAGAGGAAGGGGGGGTGGAGCGGTGGGATGAGGATGGGAGGGTTCGGGGTGTGCTTGAGGAAGCGACGGAAGCTCTATAGGAAGAACAGCATATGGAAGGAAACATAAAAGCAATAATATAGCGTTTCCAGATCACTGGGCTACAAGCCGCTTTAATTACTTTTTTCTCATCCTATTTTCTTTACCCTTCCTTCCGTCATATCTACTTTACCTTAGACCTTTCCCAACCAGAAAAGACCAGATCGGCTGGTGGTTTTGTTTGTTCTATACCTTTTCAATAATGGAGGATGGTTCATCCTAATTAGACAGGGCCCACCCAGCCCAGGAAATGGGACTTGTCAACTAGGCATGAGGCAGGACGGACGCGACAGAGCCACACATGTGGAAGGACACCGTCCTACATGTTCAGGCTCTGGGCTGTGCATGTAATACTTTGCTTCCCCTATTGTTTATTCATTGCTTCCTGGACCTCGCAAAGTACTGGAAAAGCTGCAGAGAAAGAGCATAAGGAGAGATGACTGCTGTTTTTCTTGCTGTGTGACATTTCTGTTCCTTAGAGAAACATACAGCGCAAAGCCAACTGCTCCAGGCAGGCCCCTCGCATGGTTTAGAGTTTGCGCTTTAATAGGAGACACTTGAGTGCTGGTGACGCTTTATAGTGGCGGGGCCTTTGGAAACAACTCGTAAAGGGAAAAGATGGGTGGCTTTATTCAGACTGCAACAGCGTAAACAAAACCAGAACTCAACCTCCCACAGACACACACTCTAATGAGACTATCTGTAATATATGTGACCCTTCTGGTCACACACAGCTACACATGACACATACAGAGATAAGCTTTAGCAGTAATTTTGTTCACAAGTTGCTCATGTATCTTCCACCCTTCATAATTGTGTTGCCATAGCCACCAAGAGCCAAAAATCCTGGTAATTGTCACTTGTAATCTTCTTGAATCTTCTTTTAATTCCACTTCAACACTACAAACACCTGTTCTCACATGAGAGATCCTTCAAGGTAATCTATCACTCTTTGTGGCACTCTTTGGGAGAAAGAAAGAAAAAATCAAACTCTAATCAACTTTTGCAGGCAGAAAACCTTGTAACATCAAAAGCACAATTCTACCATTTACTCACAAACCACTGAGATGAAGGAAGAAACTATTTGTGATCACGGTTATATCAAGTAAATTATAAAACAGCAGCTTTTAAGTGGTCACTAGGTGTCAAGGACGCTGGAGGTGAAATAAGTCTATACGATGAGGTAAAATTCAAAACTAATACTTTCCAGGTTACCATGTCAAACTCCAACTATTTCCTGCAAAACACCAGCAAAGGATTAAATGCAACACAGCAGATTTAATCCAGCTCAGGATACGGCCCCCTGACTCTGAAGGTGACAATAAGGCTTTTCTGCTGTTGCGAAGGTCGAAATGAGATACATGCTTTTATTGCAGCAGTAATCTGTTGCAGATGACTAATTCATTCATGAGGCCATTTTCCCTACTGTTCAATTTCTCCAAGCCATAATCCACTTTATTAAGAGAGCAAAGCACAGAGGCTGTGTTCCGATAATACACCCAAGCGCTCCTATTAAAAGCTCATCTGAACAACTTTGATAGAGTAAAAGAAAAAAAAAAAAAAAAAAAGGCCAACAATTAAAGGTTTTAGGACTGTTATGAAATTTGTCTCTGCTTTGTAAAACTGGCCAACATCTTCTGGAGATTCCTAAATTATTCAAATGAAGTGATGCTGAAAACTGTTGATCATTAAATAAAATAAAAAAAAAAGTATCTGAAAGCCATTAGAGCTTTTGTGAGCAGTTGATGAGCGCTTGGTGATAGCTTTAGCATGCTTAATGTCTTACATAATTTAGTGTGAAATCACAAGAGGCAGAAACAGTATTCTGAGCCAAGTTTGTGTATCAGACCTTTCCAAAAAAGAGCAGGTTAATCATTGATGAATTAAGTCATTTATTCAGTTTTTTTTTAAGTTTTTTTTTTTATTATTCATTTGTTTTTCTAAATTACCTAAAAATGGCAGTACTGCCAAGGAACAGTTCAGGTGGCTGTCCAAAGACAAACAGCAGCTTGGGGTGGCTTTAAAATGGTTGAAAGATGATTTACAATGGAAGCTTTTGTTGTCCAACTCTATTTATTCTCTATTATAGTGAAATATTGTTCTTTAAGGACCACAGCAGTGAAACGCCAGAGGGATTTACTGTGAGCTTCTGCTGGCTAAATAGTAAGTGCAAGTGCTAATACAGTATACTGTAAGTATAGATATGGTGCTGTAACTGCTATGTATATTTACATTATGACTACATAAGAAAACTTACCCTTGTTTAAGGTCTGATGCATACATATATCTACATTACCTGTCATACAACCCTCTGAATTCCTTATTACCAGTTTCTAACCCACTAGTGTGAGCCCTGTTGGTTTGCGATACATCTGGAACAAATGCCCATGCCCGAAGATGTGTTAAGGACTTGCTGCGAATCCTAAGGGGTGTAATACAGCAGTGCTGTGGAATGGAGAGTTTAGAGAGCCTCTGCCTAATTGGCAGGTCAGAGCGCTCAGCAGTGTACTCATAAAGCCCGGCTTCTTCCTGAGGAAAAGGCTCATTTTGAGGCAGGCAGGCGAGCAAGCAGCAGCGGGCTGTGGACAGGGCTGCAGAGTGAAGGAAACTGTCTCAGTTCCAACCTCACACGCCTCTACTCCTGTGCCTCTGACTGCAAGCTTGGCAAACACACGGGTGTTTAACACCCAGGAGGGGCCTGGCTTCCCACTACGTGCATTGTGCATATGTCAGCGAGTGGGCTTAAGAGCTGCTGTGCTACTATGTATATGAATGACCAATGTATAACACATTTGTGTGTGTGCATGTGCAAGCATGTGTGTGTGACATCTCTATGACCACCAAATCTCCCAGGCTCCCTCTGGGGACACGGTGCTGGCAGAGAGAAAGCAGCACACAGAGGCAGCTTTGTGTGTGTGTGTGGCTAATGTATTGACTTTATGTAGAGTTCATGTACTGGAGGCAGCTGCACCAGTTGGCATTTCCACTGGGGCGGCGTACTGTATTGAAAAATACAGACCTCTGTGACTGTGTGACAGTGTCGCACACACAGGTTTATCAAACACAGCTAATCGGGACAGGAGATGTTTGTTTCATTCAGTGACCTATAGATTAGTTTTTCTAAACACATTTTGTACAAATCAGAGTGGGTTTTCTGCCTGGTACCACTGCAGGACGTTCAAAAAGACTTCATTTTAAATTAATTTCAATAAGGTCTTTAAGTGACAGCTGAGTCGTAAAAACAAAACAGCGTGCTGCAACGTGCTTACATTTGACAATGCTAACTTGCCAATATTGAGCAGGTATGATGTTTTCCATAGCCTGTTAGCATGCTAACATCTACAAACGCACACTAAACTCAAAGTGCAGCTGAAGCCAACACAACTGTGATTAGTTTTGTAGGTATTTGGTCATAAACCAAAGTATTGGGCAAAGTGAAATTTGGACAATGTGATGACATGCGGTAAAAAATCCCCCAAGTTACTACAATTCATCCTAAGGGGGGGCATGTCTATAAAGAATTTCATAGCCATCCATCCAATAGTTGTCATAACACTTCACTCAAAACCAAAAATGTCAAACTCATATTGCTTGAGGAAAAGTCATGACATCATTAAAAGCTATTAGGAGACATAGTCTGGGAACCATGACTGTCTTGACAGAAATGCTGTGCCAATCCATCCAGTAGATGTTGGGAAATTTAGGTGTAAATTTACATCTAACCACCCATGCAGACCTCCTCAGTCTACTTTGGACTTTGTGTCTAAGAGAGAACAATCATCATCTGCATGACCACAAGAGGTCGCTTGTCTGGGGTCTTCTCAGTTAGACATAAATTCCATAGTAATTTAAAAACAGTGTCGAATCTTTAGCATTTTTAGTATTTTTTTGCACTGATTTAGTCTTGGTAAGGTAAATATTTGGTGGGCAACGCATTTCTATTCTATTCCATTCATCAGGTGAGTCTCTGCTTCAATGGTTAGCTCTCCACCAGCCTCACTGTGGGACTCTAAGATCCATTAGGCATGAGTTCAGTGAAGAGACATCCTGCCCTCAAAGCAACGACCGTAGCTTTAGCAGTCAGAGAGTCATGCTTAACGAAAGGACGACCTCAACTTCAAGCCGTTTACCCTCACCATCAGGGGAACCCTCAGAGGACGAGAGCACAGCGACAGACCGGAGTGTGCAAGAGGAAGATGGCTCATGAGTCCAATGCCTGAAGGGCCTGCCATTAAAAATAAATGAAAAGTACACTGAGATACGCCACCTGTGGAGTGTAAAGTTTGCCTGGAAAACACAGAGAGCCGTATTCTGTTTGAACGAATCAAACTGATCAAACAGTTTGCCGAGAAAAGGAGGGAGGTCGCGAGGGAGAGAAAATGCTCGATGACAGAATTTATTCTCGGGTGGAGGTGGTTTCGCAACGGAAAGACAGAGGCTTTGTTTCATTGATCTAATTTAATTTTTTTGCATTAGCATACAGAAATGAAACCTTTCAGGAGGAATCTTTGACTCGTTTGACATGTAGAAAAAAGTGCCCTATAGTATCTGCATTCATAGTTGCATAATATAAGCTGCATTTACCTTGCCAGCTTTTACAGCTTGTCACTTCACATCATTCTTCACATCTAGAGAAAAGGGAATTATATCATCAAACACCTATAAAATGTTAACTGAATTTATGTAGAAGGATGTACAGTAAGATGCCATCTGTCAATTAATATACCATCTCTCATAGTTCCTTTGCACTGCATGTCATCTCCTGTTATCCTTGAAGTACATGTCACTATGTACTCTGGAATGTGCGAGCTGTCCATTAAGATTTGTCACTCCAACAACATCAGACAAAGTACAGTATGTTTTAACTTAACATTTTAAATAACCTGTATCTGAGCTGATTCTGACCTGCGAGCTGTAGCAATAGCCACATTGCTGCATGGGAGGAACTCCATCTGACCAGGCCAAAATAGTAATCACAATAATCATAACGTCTACCAAAGAGTGTGTGAGAGAGGGGGCAGAGGACAGAAAAAGTCGGGCGACCTCCACACTGCAATATCAGCTTTGTAGTTTAAACAGTAGAAGAGGAAATCACTCTTGAGGCAATATATCCAAGGCCATCTAAACCGCTAATAAGAGTAGTGGCCTCCACGGTGGCAGAGGACTGCATCTCACTGGAGAAGCTTGGCAGCAGCTGGATTTCAAACAAAACATATTATTCAGAAAAAGAAACTCCATTTCAGATCGGGCTGCAGGAAATATTGAATTCATTGTAAAAACATTGGATTTTGTTTCTTTTGACAGAACTTTTGACAGAACTTTTGACAGTTTCACAGATACATATTTTTGAGATAATATGATCATGTATGTATGAGTATCTATATGAAGCTCACATACACACACATATATATGTCCATATAAAGATAATGCATTGGTTTACATTGTTTTTTTAACCAGCCATGGAACTTTAGAGCAATTGTTCACCATGAGTGATGTTGAAACCTAAATATTAATTGCAATTGGTAACACAAAATGGTCACAAAATGACATGATAAATGGATCAGGCTGATGCAGAACCATCAAAAAAGCCTGGATCAATCCAAATCCAAGTCCATATTGGCTCCGGACATCTCTAATTAAAACCCTTCCTTCTCCCTACCAAACACCCCCTTTGCAACCACAGGGAACTTGTTAGATCTGCCAACGACAAGTGAAAAGAAGCCAAGAGGGTTGGCTTAGAAAATAATAATAAATGCAAGATATAAAATAATATTTAAAACTTTTCAAACTTGATGATCCAATCCAGTGTGTGGGTCAGTGGTCTATGACATCTGCATGAGTGGCAGGGAACCCAAACAGCCGTAAGGGGTGTCTGGCCTATGTCCATCTCTGTGTTTGTTTCTGTCTATCTCAGTGCTTCTGTGCTCCCTCCACACATCCCCGGCTGCTCCACAGGGGGTGTCAAGACGGAACAATCCCCTGAGGACTGATGTGTTCCCGTGCAGACTGCTAGCTCTGCATTAAGCCAAGATGCGACAGAGCGGTGCCCATCACTTCTAGTAGGAACAGCATAATTAAGACACAACTGTTTCCAGCTGAACAATGGTTTCTGTTCACCCCCCCTCTAGTGAATAACAAACTGCCTCAGGAACAATAACTAACGTAGGTATGATTGTCAATGATATACTGTGCTTTTGTGGTAAACCAGACAATGAAGTGGCATGAGGAGACAATACATTCTCATAATTCTAATAATCTAATCACCAAAAAGACAACTCTTACTGAATGAAACATATGATAAAGTGATATGTTTTTTTTCAATTTCAGATTATAGACATGCAATTAATATCATGGCATGAATTAATTAATAAACATTAATTACACTTTCAAACCTACTTCTAGCTGTAAATGGGGTAATATGGGGTAATAAATGGGGTATATTTTCTTTGCTAACCACAGTAATAAAAGTACAATCTGCAACCAGAGCATCAAAAATCGACTGATTGTAAAAGTAAGTAAATTTAACAATAAAGCAAAATCAAATTTGGAAAAAAAAAAGTAGGTCACAACTGACTTTGTCTATACTTGTACCATTGTGTCTGCTTCATCCAGCTGCCTCTTCTTTAGTGTCTGATAAGAAAGAAAGGGGTGGCCCATCGTTTTCTTTCTTTTATCCCTTTGCTGTCTCCTCACTGCCACTCACACAGGGCCTGAGAATGAGTTCCTATCTGCTACACACACACACACACACACACACACACACACACACAAAATCACACACGGGACCAGCATAACAAGCAGAACCGCCTAAGAGATGGACCACAGAGATACCATACAAGCGAGCAGGAATACATTAATAGTCAAGTGAGATGAACCATGCAATATTAATCAGAGCATTATCAAACATCATCTCAGATTGACTCTCACATGCTGAGGAGCTACATAGAAATGTACACACACATATCTCCTGGATGAACCTGAAGTGGGTCTCACTGGGAGGTAATTGAGTTTAATCGAAGCAAAATGAAGGAATTGTTGTTGGTATGTTTGTTAGTATATCCAGTGTAAGGGAAGTATGGCGACATGGCTATTCCCTTAAGTGTTTGAGAGTCATGTTGTACTACCATATAAGCACTGAGTCATCTGTGAGGTGAGAGGAAGTTAACATCAGAGCCTCCATGGGATTTAACCGCTCAAATGAAGCAAAGAGGGAAGCAGCATGTTCTCATGATGCCTTGTCCCTGTAGATAAACACACACATAAACACCTCCAGTAGGTCATGCATTAGCAGCGAGAGCGAGGTGACATTGGTTGGGTGGCGAGGGGGGGGGGGGGGTTGAAGGACGAGGATTTGGCTTATAGCAGTAGAGCTCAGCAAAAAAAAAAAGATGAAATGGAGCCTGTATCTCGAAGCACTGACCTTCATGAGGTCATGGCATGCATGGCTGAGTGCGAGGTGCATAACTCTGCTGTTTTTTTGGCCGAGTCAAGTTCATGTGTATAATCTTGTATGTATGTAACGTATGTAATCTTTCAATCAGTACAGCGCAGGACACATTTTATGCTTAGATCAGATTTTTGAGGAAAAGCTACAGTTTACCACATGAAATATAGAGTACCAACAGAATATAAGGGGAATGCAGAATAGCATAGGCCTCACAATAAAATTAAACTGCACATCTTTGTGAGATATTTCACGTAATGAACATGTTCTTGGTTGTTTTAAAGCCTTGGTGATTTTTCATACATAGTAGGCCTATATATCATAAATGTGTGCATAGAGTTAAGATGTTCTGATATGATGCTACCAGGCTCAGTGCAGCCCAGCCTCTTTTATCTGACAACTTCCAAGAAATTCAGTCAGCACATTCACACATTCAAGGGCAGAAAACATAAGAGGCAAGAAGAGTGGTGACTGGTGAACAAGGAATATCTGATGCCAACAGAGCTTTATCTTTTTCAGTGAGTACTGCAGTCTCAGATATGCACACACAAGTTGAGCATGTTCAAGCTTCATCTTCCTGGTGATTCTACTCTGGTGCCCTCAAGGCTGAGATGAAGCCTGTCAGGCCATATTGGCTGGTATTTAAGTGAGTGGGTGAAGGCAACAGCCCACAGCATGCAACACCTCACACCTCTGTGTGTGTGTACATCTACAGGAAGGTGGCGACCAGGAGTAACCAACTCGGACAGACGGCAGCAGAACTAAGAGATCACAGCAAGGCAGCTGTTCCTCGTCATTGCACTTCTGGAGGTCAGACTGAGTGTGAAAATGGTTTTACAGCAAAATACCGTTATTACCTGATACCCCCTGTCGTCTTTGTGCTAACAAGATGCTCCTGGATTTGTTTACATCTTCTGAAATATAGGAAGTAGAGATTTTAAATCCTATTTTGAGAAAGCCAAGGAGAAAGTGGTCAGTTCATCTGAATAACAACACTGAAATGTGAGGGAAGCATTGCTCGATCCATCCGGTGGACCAAGAGATGAAGTGCTTTTCATATGTCTGGTTGTCTGCCAGCCACTTGAATGATTTTCATCCTTGCATCACACAGTCTGGCACTTACAAATCAATAAATGCGTGCAAATATATCTGAAAAGCTTGCTGTCACCAAAGAATCTGTCCAATCACACTGTCCAGCTGTCCTCAACTCGCCCTGACTCTGCAATCTTCTAGATGTACGTGATGGTTGCAATTATAACTTGAGACACATTACAGTCTAAAATATTGAGTTTCCTTTAAGGCTTACTTCAAAAGATTGTGGAGCATTCAAAAGTAAACGAAACGTTCCATTCCTAAAGTATGCCTTAATGAAGCACACGTTTTATAAGTTAACTGAACCATATCTGAGACACAAAAAGAAAAACAAATATATATTTTACTGGATTTAGGGTGTGTGTTGATGACTAACACAGCTTTAATCAAAAAGCTTCTCTCAGCTCTGCAGGCCACAAACAAACCTAAAATGTGTAAAGACATATAGGCAACCAAAAAAGCTACGTGCTGCATACATTTGCCTGCTTTTAATACTAAATACCCACACACAAGCTTTGATTCTATTCCACTTCTGATGAAATGCACTATGCAGCAGCCAAAAATCATTCTTGCTAGATAAAACAACACAGTTTGACTAGAATGCCTCACACTGAGCCATCCTGCTCATATTTCACTTCCTCAACTGGCTTGTTTATATACTGACATTGTCACATAAATTATTACACTTAATCGGATACGTCTGGACAAAGTTTTTCACCCGGAAGTTAGCCTATGATTTTTGTTGTCCTGACGTCAAACTGATTAGCTCATTTCATTCCATATAAACCCCCAAAAAAGAAAAAAGGGCCCAGCATGCAAAAAAAACCAGTGATCATGATGTGTTTAGTCATAGACGAAGCTGCCTTTCAGGCACGCTTCGGGGAATGCAGAGATGGAAAATGCTGTTTTTCATTGCACACTGTTTGATGATTAAATTGAGCTGCAACAACACAGGGATGCAACAAGCCACAAATCCCAAATTACTAAACAGCAGTCTGAGAACATAGAAATATGACACCATGACTGTTGTTCATTAACCTAACTTTCTGGAAAACTGCTGTTTTTCAGGTGTGAGGTGTCGGGTGAACATGACTGAAAGTAACTAATCGAGCTATGCAATGAGCAAAACCTGGTGTCATCTTAAAAAAAATAAAAGTAAAACACTCACTTCACTTCACACACTTTAATGCTCTATATCTTTTAGAATCTGTACATATGCCAAATCCTCCATTTGTTGTTGCCTCAAGAAAAGACTAAGGTCTAAGATCTGTGATGAAGTTAAACACTGAAAGCAGGAAAACTAAAGTTTAACTTTAGTTAGCTGGCATGGCTAATGAATGCATCATTAGTTCAGTGAATAAGTAGAGCACTCTTTTAAACAGTACTAGTGCATAAATGAATCAGTATTTTCAAAAGAAGAGAAGCACAAAATGACATTAAAGAATGACTTTTTATATTGGTGAGGCAAATTTGCCACATTGGGGCTGAGTTTTGGTATCCAACAATACCCACCATTGATAGGTATACAGAAAGGCAGTGAAACACAGTTGTACTCTGTTCAAATAAAGACATATTTTTGCACTCGACTCCCTCTGCTGCTCCTGCTGTAACCAAGGTTGAATGATGTGCTGTTGGGAATATTTAGTTTACTTTTCTTTTAACCCCTCTGTCAGCACACAGTACTTTATATGCACAATACACCAAAACACAGAGGTTAACGTGAGCCGTACAACAAAATAACTAATGAAAAAAACAGTGGCGCTTTCTTTCATTCCTTTCCTGTGCAGATCCATCTCACCCTATCAGCTCTCACAGGACTCTAAAGAGTCATTTCCCCAGTTTGTCAGAAGGCTCGGTTTGAAAGGATCCTATAAGAAACTGCCATTTATACAGTATATAAATTCCATATTCATGCCTTCAGACTTATCATTTTCCTTTACTTCTCCATCATAGAGGGAGAGGAAGTAATTTAGTGGCGAAATATGGAGAGTGTCGGCCGGTGGGAGATAAAGATTCTGGTGCCGCTTCCCTCGAGGGGGGAAAAGAACGGTATTGCGTTTTTACAGACAGGCTCTGGTTGCCACCGTGAGAAGCTGCAGTTGGTTGCTAAGCAATGCACTGTTAGAAGTATTAAACCTCCACATATCGCACCTCATAAGCTGTCATGTCAGAGCTTGCAGGATGTTACAGAGACTATGCAACAAGGTTTGAACCAACTAACTGTCAAGGGATATGTGAGCAACAGTATGTTACTAAAATACTGATGGGCAACGAAGCTGACAACGAAGATGCTTTGACGAAGAAGTGAATTTTACTGCACACAAAGTCAATGTAAAGATGCGATAAGACATGTACATGACGTGAATTCGCTCTAGGCAGAATGAGTAGAAAACTTTTTCGACTTTTTCTCAATGACTTCATGAGCATACAGAGACAAGGACACAAAGAAGAGGAACTGCAGAACATTGCTAGCTATATAGCTGATGTCTGTGTAGTACAGTACAGTGCATTAGTTCAAATAAAACAGGGATTAGAAAAAAAACAATCCACTATGCAAATTTAAAGGATCAGTGTGTATTAGTGATGTCTAGTGGTGTAGTTGCAGATTGCAACCCTCTCCACTCGTCCTGCCATTCGAATAATGTGATTATACGCTCATGAAATGGTCCTTTAAATGGTAAGTTAAAAGAGAGGTTATTAAGGGGCTATGTCCATAGATTATTACGAACAAATTTGACTATTTGTGTATCCTATGTTTATCTCGACTACACAAACAGGTGATGTCAGTGTACTGATGTTAGCCCAGACTTGGACTGACCCGTTTTTGCTCTCTCTAAAGCGTTCCTCTCTTGAAACAGATGATCTTCACTTAGTTTGCTTCCCTTTAAAGCAAATCAGTGTGTCTACTCATGTCTTTCTATTGACTGAATATAAAATCAAAGACGGTGAAACAGGAGGTCCTCTATGGCTTCAAAGACAGGAAGACAGGATTGATTTTGACTGGAAATTTAGCTACTCCAAAGGCATGGCATTTCTTGTTTTTATCCAAACTCCATCTAAAAACAAACACTTATACACTATGGCTGTTTTTATGAGAGCAAAGTTTTCTTTTTTCACAGTCTGAAAGGGTGCTGCCATCACGACCCTGAGTATTTCAGAGGAGAGAGCCTTGCCGCTAACTGATCTGATATGAGGTGATGGGCCCATGTGTGTCTCTGTTGTTCTAACTGCGAGATAATCATGATCCATTTCCCAGTCGGCCATCCAGGTCCAAGACGTTGCATCCTAATATAATCCATCGAGCTGGGTTTTGTCTGGTCAGATAAGTGCTGTAATTAATTATATTACAGGGGGGGAAACTTCATTAGCTAGCGAGACTTTGGCTTCAGCACACCTCGGCCTGAGAAGCTCATGTGTAAACAGCTCACAAGTGGAACTGCAGACAATATGCACATATGCTTAGGTAATTACTTTCATGTCATTGTTCATTCATGTGTTTATGTTGACGGCCCCCACAGGAAAATAGGAATCATTGTCGCTTGTCAAATAGTTTTAAGGTAATAAATATGAAATAAACAAAAGCACAAAATAAGACTAAGTGTATTTTAAACCAGGAATTATAAAAAGGTAACAGAAGAAATATATTTCTGCAGTTCTGTGAACTCGCTTGCTTTTTGCACCCTGAGGTTCTTGCAGGGTTTTTTTTCCTAACTCTATGTTTCGAAAAGCCTTTTTGGCTTAGGGGACTACTGATGAAAAAGTTTCTAAAAAGAAAGTACATAAATTTAGCGTCCCCAGCAAAATATCTGAAGATGTAAGTTTTGTGTATTTTTTTTTTTTTAATTCTATTTTATCTGTGGAGCAGTTTTTCTTCAGTAAGAGTGTTTATTGAGTGGAAGGCAGAGCTGGGAGATTAAATAACAACAAAGAAAAGATCACAGCTTACAAACTGATGTAGAAAAACAGCTATTTTAACCTCATCATCACTGTTAACTTGTGTTTGCAGTATGTGTTCTTGTGTGGTATATTTCATATTTGCCCAACTCCCACCGAGACAGAAACCATGTACACGTATGATGTGTCAATCTGCACATGGAATGGCACATGGGATCAGCAAAATGAAAACTGCTAAGAAGCGAGGACCAAAAGAATAGGCTGACTGCCATATGAAAAAAGAAACGCTTGGGGAAGGAAAAAAGTAAACATGGGTACTGACCTCTACAGCATCACTGAACCCTCAACACACCTCTCTACTGTATGTGGAGGCAGTGAATCCAGAGAGTGTACCATATGCACAACTGATGTGGTTTTTCATAAGATATTTATGTCTTCAAGGTTAGTAGAAAAAATATGTTCTACAACTAGCCATTCAAATGATTATTTCCATTACAGATTGATTAGAAAATGATTTTTCTTGGCTAATACCTCAGTCTATGCACAGCATGGAACAGTCAAAACTGCTTATAAAAGCCAGAAAAGAGATCAAGGTGATGTTTTGTTTTGTCAAAGTGACAGATACTCAATTAATTACAACGTGAGACAAGAAAACTGAGCCAATTCTCCTATTTGATAAACTGGAACTATCAAATATCTGCTGTTTTTGCTTGAAAAATGATTGAAATGATTAATGATATGCCGACTGACTAAATGATTGATCAACTCATTTTTGCAGCTCTACACATTACAATTACAAAGATAAATACATCGAAATGATGTAATGAACAGACATATATTACTGCTTATCAGGAATGTTAAATTCTGAATAATCTCTATGGATACTGCGTGAGGGAATTTTTTATTCTAGCATGTAACTTATGGGAGTTACACAAGCATATGTCTCGAGTTCACAGTGTTAAATCTTAGATTGTTATGGGACACTGACTCTCTTCTTGCGATACAGAGCAGCTGTACGTTTGTGTTTCGGAAAAACAGCACCATTCTGATCATTACTATGGCAACTGAGGTTAGAGACTATAGCTGTCTCACTCCCTAGACACAACAGATAGGTACACAAGATAGAAGCATCTACAGAGTCAGGTAACAATGTCGGACCACTAAGGGTAGGGTAAGGACATAGAGTAGTTCTGTCACTGCCCTGAGGGCATTTAGACGAGCCAGAGAGGACAGCTACTTCAGAATTGAGGTGGCATGATGCCATGACAAGTGTATTGGTAAATCCTCCACTCTCCTTGGCCAAGCTTCAATAAACCTTTCAGCATAAGACATCTTGAGCTCCTGTCCACTTTCTCTCCATTGACCGAACTGACCGCTGATGTATAGAATTCTCCAGAATACTATGCTGGGTTGCTACTAGTCCTGTCACACACAGATAATCTGCAGAACAAAAGCAGACAGGACAACAACAAACACGCACACCAGCACAGGCAGACATATTGGCAGAGATCATAAACTTTAAATGTAAACACATGGTCGTGACCCGCGAGTGCAAAACGGCACGCTAAAGAGGCCACTTAACAATTACTGCAACCTGATGAACTCATAGGAAACAGGGCTTTGTTCTGCACACACTATATTAATGACACGAGTACACAAGACGGATCAACAGCTGGACTTGCAGAATCAATAAAATATTCAGCCGGCGGCGCCACACTCAGCTGAACAGCAGCGCTGTCCTAGTTGGTTATTCAGAGGAGCAGCGGCTTGTTTGTCCATAATGAGCTTCCTCATTAAGGTATGGAAGGCCTGATGGGGAGAACGGGTGTGTGTCAGAGGGCAGGTATGTGTGTGTGTGTGTGTGTGTGTGTGTGTGCAGGGAGAGATGCTGCTGATTGGAGGGATTTGTGTGCGCGCTGTGTGTTTAGTGCTGTGTATGTCGATGTACCAGCAGTATTTGCACACTGCAGAGTTTGGAGGCGATTAGAAGGAGCACAGAGCCAAACAATGATCCACTAAATGCTCCATTGTTTGCCGTTTTTTGTCGCTTATTCTCTTCATGATAGATGAAAATTACATTAACTGAATGATTTAAATAAATGTGATTAGTTCAGAGCTACAACTGACAATTATTATTTTAATGAAGTTTCTTTTTTTTCAGATTAATCTATACAATATCAGAGAATAAAAATAATTTCCCAGAGCTCTGGATTTTTAAATTGATTGTTTCGTCTGACCAACTGTCCGAAATCCTTTCCCCACATCCTTGACATTTGATGCTCTGCTGATCTACAAATTGATGAATCATTTCAGCACTAGTTTAGTGCAGCTTCTGGTCTAAGAGTTTAGTTTTTAGTCATTTTGTTTTGTCTCCTTGTGGGTCTTTATCTAAGCTCCATTTTTGCGATTGACATGACTTGGCTTCTGTAACCACACAGTTCTCACCGGGAAGAATAAAACCCTCCACTCATTACAACATTTAAATCAGAAAAGTTGTGGCAGTGAGCATGAATCAGAGGCTAAAGTCACTCTAATCAAATTCTTTCATCAAATCACATCGACCTTGATCAGCACCTCGAGTGCTAATTATAAAAACAGGAAGTGGTGACAAGATGTTGAAACCTGGTTTGTTGTTCATCTGAAACTCAATCAAACTGTCTTTGTTTTCATCAAATTACTGCAACTCAATCTTTCGATTTCATTTTTATCATCAAATTAGTTAATGACTAATCACTGACTTTTCCCGTGTATTTTTAATTGCATTGATTTGCCAAGTAAATTTTCTAACATCCATCCCTCATACTCTTCCTCACTCTCTTTGTTTACATGCATCTTTCTTTGTTTCACTGCCTCTACTGTCTGGACTACCCCTCCACCCCCAATTCGTCTCTCCTGTCAGTCTTTTGGGGATGATGTAGGGGTTGAACGAGGGTCTAGAGAGTCCCGCTGTGTTGAGGAATTGATCGTTAAGCTGTGTGAAGAGCGAAAACTAACTGGTGCTGCAAGCGGAACTACTCCTGCCCTGCTGGAGGAGTGCTGAGATTCCTGTCCCGCTGGAAGGCAGTTCAGACGAAAAAAAAAACACACAGACTTAAACACACGGATGGTATAGATTCAAGGACGGGGCATAGGCAGAAGTGGGAACATGGTCAGGATTAACAATGAAAACAGCAAAGGATAAATCCACAAACAATGCCATTTCCCCGCCTGTAGCATCTCCAAGCTAATATACAATGCAGGTTTACCCCAGCTTGGGACCAAAAAAACACTGCCACGCTTCAAGGTCCCATTGAGACCAACAAAAGCTATAGAGCAGTAATCCAAGGGGAAAAACAGACATGTCCTTCGCAGGTATAAACAAGCAGGTCGGAGGTCAAACCATCAGGGAACGGCCAGGATACGCTCAAATCTCCAACTGCATTTTCTGATGAGCTGAAAGTAGGCTAGCAAGGTCTATAAGGGATTCCAGGTCTATCTATAGTGAGTGTGTAATGATAACCTACAATACGATAAAGCCTCTATTCCAGGAGGTCTTACACGATGGATTTCATGAGGGAAATTAGTCATTCTAACAACCACACCATCTACTTCCGCTCTCTGAAGACTTTGAAGACTTTATCTTTTTGCCTCAGCCACCTCCTCATCCTCTCTGTCACTTCAACATGTGCAAAATTGCATATTTTTTAAATGTTTTCCATAAAGCAAAGAGAAACTGTTAAAACATATTTATTCGCACAGGCTTTAAATACTGCAGATCCCCTAGGACTGCTCTAGCTGGCCCTTGAGAGAGTTCCCCTTCTGTCTCCTCTAACTTTAAAGGGCTTACTCCTCATTTCTATCAAAATTTGGACTCCTGCAAAGAGCAGAATGCTGGTCCTTGTTCAGTCACTTTGGGAGAGTGATCTGGAAGGGGGTTTGGGGATGCTTAGTATGACGCAGACTACTGACTACACAGACTTGCTTGTAGCACTAATCCCTCACACTTTTCCGCTCCACCAACAAGTGCAGCAAGTTACACAACACTGCAGTTATAATTAATGAAATCAAACTGTTTGTCAGCCGCGAGCATCAGAGAGTGACGTGAGAGATGATGGACACCACGTTTCTCTATTAAAGTGGCGCATCAGCTATTTCTCCCCTCTGTCTTGACATTGAGAAGCCCATCACTCATGAAGCTCTGCGGTTGTTTATGTTTTGACTTTGACAGTTATTGTGTAGACAGCCTTAAGCCTTCATAAGGCATGATAATGATGCATGCATGTTGTTAGAACATGGTGTAAAGACAAACTCATGCACTGCACTTATGAAATGTGACCAAACAGGTCTCCTCTTTGCTCTAAATGTAATGCAGAGACAGGTATGAGGTTTGCAATACAGTACCCCTCATTGAACTATCCATATCATACCCCTTGGTTAGTGTAAGTTTAGGTTGTGCAATATTCTGTAGCCACTGCTTTTCATATTTTTCTTAGGGTTCAGAACAGATGTTTTGAATATGTTTGCACAGCCCAGTATTATAGGAATCATGTTAACATTGGATGCTTCCATTATTTTGGCATACAAGTAAGCAGTCAGGTCAGAAAGTTTGTGTTTGGTGTGGAGGTCTGGGTGGTTGATGGCTGTGAAGTGCTTTTATATGGAGGGACTGGAATTCGTGTCAGATCACAGACTTGCAGTTGATGGAAAATACTGTTCAACTGGTGCACCACTTTGGTTCAGATTGAAATATAGCAACAACTATTGGATACAACACCATGAAATTTGGCAAACATATCCGTGGCGGCCAGCAGATGAATCCCAGTGACTTTGGTGATGTACTGACTTTTCATCTAGTGCCATCAACATGTTGTAAACAACTGCTGGATGAATTATCATGAAAATGAGTAGTTCATGTGTTTGATGATCTTTTGTGATGTCCTGACTTTTCAACTCTATAAACAGTGACAATTACGGCCTCGTAGAGCTACACGCGTGGTTGTCCCTAACATAACCACCTTAGCAACCAACATGTCGGCACTGAATGTAATAATCAGTGGTTTTGCAGAATCATAGAATATTGACAGTCTTGTCTCATGAGGGTTGATTTGCAACAGGTAATGTGGTAACATTCAGGCTGCCAAAATGAAATGCACCAGCAGTCTAATCTGAATACACATCATTTAGTTTAAAATAATCCCAAATGGGATTTGTTTTTTTGTTTTTTTTTTCCAAGTATTTTCAACATGATTTATGCAAACAGCAAAGCTGTTGTCAGCGGGCGGAGAGCTGTTTTTGTATGTTAATCGGAGGCACCATGGGACAGACGAAAGCAAGGCATGAAAGAAATATTCACTCTCAGGAGATGCCGATGAGTTGTTTTGATGAACGATTAATAATTGGAAATTTTGTGAGGACACTGTGTACTCCACCACAAAGGTTGGAGATGGTAGTCAACATTTCTGGATTCTGACAGTTTGCAGGAAGCTTCAGCGTGTCCAGTGAATCTCAGGTAATCCCACAGGGCAGCAACACAGGGGACAGTGAGACTTTCAAATTGACAGGCGTCCACATGAGACACTGTGCACCACCTTGACAGGTCACAGCTCTGTTCTCTACTGCCCAGAGGTAGATGTCAGCTGTTCACCTATAAAACACTCACTGGATTTAGATGGCATGCACAGCTCAGTGTATAGTGTGTCAGGATATAGAATAAAACTTTGAAAAGTATAAATAATTCAGCACACTGATCTTTAAGAAATAAATGCATTATCAAAGAAGAAACAAAAGGAAATGGCCTCCTGGAAACACCATTTGAAAATCTATGTGTGAAAGCACACTTTCTCCCCGTCAAGCTCTAATCTTGATGTTATTTTGGTCTGTAGATTTGCCCACATACTGTAGTGCAAGGCTCAATTAACTACTGTGAAAGGAGGTCATTAAAAAACACAGACACTGTGAGTCCAGTCATTGCCGCTTGGCATCCAAACCCTGGCTCAGACACAGAGGAAAGATGATGCTTCAAACGCCAGCAGAGAGTCTCACAGTGTAATGCTGACAAAACAGGAAGGAGGAGCAAAGAGAGGGAAAAGAAAAGGGAAGAAATAATCCAAGCGGGTGTTGATTGATTTGTTTTTCCCATAGCATTTTGCACATTGCCACCCTGCACCAACCTACATCAAGGAGGCAGCAGGGTGGTGATGGCATCGTTCTGCTGCACGCTGGCGTGTCGCCACAGATGCACAGTCCAACTGTCAGGGTACAACAGTGCGTGGAAAGCACTTTCTCGCCAAAGAATTGCCGTCCAGTGTGTGAAAAAAAATGTTATGTGCTCCCTTACACTTGATACACTCATCCTCGTTACTGTTACTTCCTGTTAATTCTTCTACACCAAACCCAAAGAAAGTCTAAAATGAATGGGCATGTATTGAATGCCTCATTATGTGTACATACAAATATATATCTAATATCATTTTTTCAGTCAGGTTGTTGGCATTTTAATAGTTTATGTCTGTCTCCGTCCAGTCTGCTGACCCCGCAGCTGTCTCATGACTCATCCTGCCCTTCTGATGTCTCACTGATGTGATGATGTGACGCTGCATTAGCCTCACTGCTATGTTTGCTTGATGTCATGTCCTGTCCTCTATGCTGCATTACATCTGACTCTAGAGCGGCCCATTAGGTCTTACTGTGTCTCATATTATATCTAATGTGAATCAAGCAGCGCACATCACTATCTGTCTGTATCATAAACTACGTGTTTTACACCTTTGCTTCACTGACAACCATCATTAAAATAGCAATCACCACCGCCATGTGGAGTAATGCTAATCGCATTTCTCTCATTCGTTCTGGGTCGAAAACTTGTAGTGCTCCATTTACAAAAGTTTGAAATATTTTGCCAGATATGGAGGAGTCAGGTTTAGTCACATTTAAGGGTCTAAAAATCACTGAAATGAAACATTTTCTTTTGGAACCTCAGTTTTGGTTTTGGTAGTTATTCCTAATGGTTCCTATTGGCACATTTAAATATAACTGATCAGTACAAAACTGCAAGACCAAGCAACAGTCCAGAACCAAAAATAATATCAATTCAAAATAAGATAAAGAGAAAATCAGCAGATTTATGAAGCTGGAAACAGAGAACAGCTTGTATTTTTGCTTGCTAAATGACTAAAACAACTAATTTCTATCAGCAACTTACTACTCTGACCAAAACATAATGTGACTTAGTGAGCAATCTGGATGAATAAAACTAGACAGAAAGAAACAATCTGGGATGACTTTCTAATGGCTGCTCTGGCGCTCATGGATTTTTGTCACCCAGGAATTTATCCTAATGACAATGATTGGAGGAGGAGCATGAAAGGATAAATGGAAGTGGAAAAAAAACAAAAAAAACTATCCATTTTCCCCAAGCACTTGTAAAATGTGATCTATTCTGCCACACTAATCTCTTAATACCTTTGTAAAACCTGAACTGTGTGATATTAATGATGGCCCAGAGACATGAGCACTGATCCACACGAGCATGAGTTGTAATAGCGGCGGGTAATGAAGCTGAAAGGTGTCTGCATCAAACATGACTCCAACTCATTTAGCTGCAGTTTCACTTTGTGTCCTCTACTTTTTAGATTATATTAGCATCTATTAATGACCCGAGCCTCTTTTGTTCCCAGTGTGTGATGACATTCATGATGTCACCTTCACTTTGATTAAAGATCAAATAAAAAAGAAAAACAGGCCTCTTCAATAAATTCATGCTGGGTGGAAATATTGTCTTTGCCCGTGAGGGAAGACAGATTCAGACAAATGAGAGCTGCTAAAAACGTCAGAGACGACGGACTGAAATGTCTTCGAGCTTCAAGTGTCTTTGCTCAGTAGAAAGATGCCTTGAAGGACTTTTTGACTGACTTATGGAGAATGATCTTCTTCAGACTGATACTCAGAAACAGAAGAGCAGGTAAGGCTTGGACTTTGGGACTGGGGAAATATGACTTCATCACTGATCTATAATGGATCAAATCCCTGAAAAGACGAAAAGAGGAGACAGGGTAGAAAGCAGAAATGAGCCAGACATAGATGGTAAAAGGGTGGAAAAGAGATAAAGAAAACAGAAAAAAGAAGCATGAAGATTGAAAGAGATTATTAAATTGTCTGGTTTCGCGTGTTTCAAATTCATGAACTACAAATTGCAAATTCCGCCCTCAAGGTGTAATGTAAATTATCAGACTGGTAACCAAGTGTCTAGGCAGCCATTGGTTGTCACTTCTTTTAACACCCAATAAAATCAACTTGCAGGCTTGAAACCTGGTTGAGAGTCCATCAGAGGATGAGTGCTTGTACCTTTAAGGCTTGCAAAGTTTATTAATAGTGTGTCTGTTACTGTAGTTAGTTGGTCAGTGAACCCTGAAAGTGTCCAGTTAGCAAAGTGTCACCTACAACCTAAATGTCTACTGACATCTTTATTGCGGAAACACTCATCCGAATCATCTGTCAAGCTGCAAATAATTACCTCTGTCACAGTGTCACACTGAGGAAAAGTAAGTCAGAAAACTGCCAGAAAAAAAATGACTGCTTCCAAGAGTCTGAGTGGGTGAGTATGGCTGTTAGAGTAGCTACATAGATGTGGGGTTTCAGGTGGAAATGTCCATGTTTCACTTTTATGAGAGAAAAGGCTCAAAAGCTATTATCTACAGTACAAGAGGTGTCTGGAAGTCTGGCTGGCTGACCTTCTTAAAATCATGGTTGTGTTATATTCGGTATGTTTTAAAATCTGGGCTGGTTTCTGAAATTCAACAGTCATATGCCAGACATGGTTGCAATCATAATTATACTCAAATGTCCAAACATTGTGAAAAAAGTCCCTTACAGTAGTCAAATTTTGTCTGACCAAGAAGCCCAAAGATATTGAACGTACAATCATCTTAAACTGAGAAAATCTAAAAATCATGACAGTAAAAGTCTGTGTGAAGACATGACTAACTTTGAAACACTCTGAGCGAGATGAATTCATCTCTCTCTCTCGGCTTGGGGTGCAGGGGCATACTCAGGGTGGCCTCAGTGTGTCATCGAGCCACCCTTTAGGACCGCCCAAAAAATCCTGGACTGAAAACTGGTGAAACATATTTAATGTATTTTGAAAGAAATCTCAGAATTGCCTTTACACAGACTTACACAGACACAACAAGCTGGAAACAGTAAGCCTCATTCATATTGCTTGACAAATTACTTCAATTCTTGTCAATTTTCTATTCAATCTATGAACTGACTAATAGATTAAGTGACTGATGTTTTCAGTAATACATACATGAGTAAAATATTTGGAAATTCAAGCCTGGAAGACATTGTGAATGCCATTGTTTCTTGCATAGACAGAGGTTGCCAACCTAAACCTTGCATGCTCGAGTGTCTTTCAATGCATCTCCAGGGAGAGGTTTCAAAACAGTCCCTGCAAATGTATTTTTGATTAAAAAGACACAGACACATCATGCACTTCCTGAATATAGATGTGTGATAAAAACTCATTCAAAAGCCACCAACCGCTTACCTCAGACGTATGGCGCTAAACTGTTGTGTGGCAGTACATTCAAACATACGGTGTCTCACTGTGATGTGGAGCAGCGATGTTATCATTGAACGTGCATGTTCAGGTGCGTATCGAGAAAAAGATGATACACATGCCGAATGAGGATGACACAGTTGGTTTTGATGTGTTTCCTCCACCGCACATCGCATTGATTAACATTCATCTCTGCGTGAGTGTGTGGAGACAGCAGACAGCTTGCACTGCATCTTACACACCCTCAGCGATCGATCTGGCCATACGCTGACGCACGGGAGAGAAAAACACAGAGATGAAGGAGGCTGAAAGTCAAATTGCTGCAGAGGAGGAGGGTAAAGAAGGCAAACCAACTACAGTAGAAGGAAAAGAGAGAGAGGGATGGAAAAGAAAAACTAGATGAAATTAAAAAGTTGGAAAAGCTTTTAACCAGGCCTGCAGAGACGCAGCAGGCTAGCCACTCCATTAGCGCCTGTACTGAGGCACTAATGACTGTGAAGACGGTATCTAGCACACCTTCACACCAGGCGAAATGTGCCACTGAACAAGCTGTGTAATAGTTACTGACGACGGATACAGACTTCAGTTTGCAGATGGTGGATTTTAAAAGCATCAGCACAGAATTAAATATAGCATCACATCAAACTTGCCAATCACTTCCCTCTCATGTACGCATACTACATGGACAAAACTGTGTACTTTTGCTATGAGACTGCATTTTATGGTCTGGTCTGATATTGCTCACGCTGGGACAGTGGACTTCCTCAACCTCAGCCAACACCTTTAAAGGACCAGATTTAGTGGCATCTAGAGGTGAAGTTGCACATCGTAACGAACTGAATACCCCTCACCTCACCCTTCCAAATGTGTGGGGAAAAAAAACGTGTAGAAATATGGCGTGTGCAACATGACTGACTCCAGGGAAGAGGACCCATTTATCCTGTAGAAATATCATTCCATATTCATTCTAAGGTAACGAAAACATAATGATTCTTATTTTCTGGGTATTGCACACAAATGAAAATGTAGTTATGCATAGTTATATTCACCTCCTGCTATATTTTGCCAGTAAATCCCCATAAATATTACACACTGATCCTTTAAGACAGGGGCCTGCTCTAAAAGGTCTAGTTTGTGTTAGTATCCAAACGGCTAGAAAGGTAGAATGGAAAAACTTGTGTTACAAACCGGACATTATTATGCAAATTTAAACAAACTGCAATGGAATCAGACTTATAAATAAATGTCCATTGACACTTCTGCTCCTGAAGAGACTAAAAATAGCAACAGATGAAAACATAGAGTAGATGTCATATGTCTGTCATGTGTTCTACATGGTTTTGAACCGTTTGAGGTTTGACCTGTGGCCATCTCATTGAAGCAATGATTTAAATGGCACCCGACTGTAGAAATAGTACCACCAGCTGTTCAGCAGCTCAGTGCGTCCATCTCCTAATACAACAGTAGAGGATGGAAACATCGGCTTTTGGACAGTCTTACTATAAAGGCATTCATAGCCAAACCCCGCCTACTTTCTAACCTCTGTACACCTGGCCAATCACTCCAAGAGGTGGGCGTGAACCTCACATTGTCATATACAGAAAATTGCAGAAACTGTGCTGATCTACCATCTGACAAGCAATGATTCTGACATCTTTAGGATGAATTGGAGCCAGATCTTATCATCCAGCATCAGTGGTTGACCTCATTAAAGCTCTTGTGGCCGAATGGGAGCAAATCCCTGCAGTCAGGTCCCAAAATATTGTGGAAAACCTTCCCACAAGAGTGGAGGCTGTCATAGCAGCAGGTTAATGCTCATGGTTTTGGAGATATTATCAGATACAGGTGTAATAATGATCAAAAATTGGTAGAAAAAACAGCAGAAGTTGAAAAAAAGGCAGATGTTTACATGTTTAATTAATAGTTGCCATCTTGTTGTTAGCTGCTAAATCACCACAGTCTCTCTGTCTCTGTCTAGTTTGACTTCCCTCCCCTCCATCTTTGTACTCTCTCTCTTCCCCTCTCTCCTGCCGTCTAACGTAAAAAACTGCGTCTTCACACTTGATGCGACTTGACTTAGGTGAACACAACAGGCCAGGCAGACAGCACGGAGCGCTGTTGTCGCATTCTGACTTCGCTGTAAATCCATTATTGGTACATTCAATTAACGCGGTGCAGGGAGAGCACCGTCGTGCAATAATATCGTTCGGTAATTAATGGAGTCATTATTTTAGAAGATAGTTCTCTCTGCAGCTGCAGTTTGGTGGCTTAAACTCATTTCCAGTCGTCACGGTGATTTACATCAGAGGAACATGATCATCTGACTTTGCGTATGACTGGTGTCTTAATTAATGAGCCTAAACTGACAGTGTCCTACAGGTATATCCATTATTTTGCATAAATGCATTCCCCAGACAGCTAGTTTAAATGATGCATTTAGAAATAAATTTACTTTAAACCACAGTCGTGCATGACTAAAAATCTAAAAAATGTAACCACGGGCTATTTGTTTCTGGAAGAGCGTTGCAGGTGTATTTGTGTGTGTGTGAGCCTGAGGCGTGTAGAGTAGAATCTTTTTACCGCAGACTAGACCATGTGTCAGCAAGAGAAGGGATTATGGTCGCTATGTCTGACATGGTATCATATATCTCAGGTCGTGAAAAACAGAGAAAGTGAGTCCCCAGCCTATTATAAGATAGAGCTATAGGGACAAATTGACCTCGCTTAAAGTTTCCTCTTCGCAGTAAAAAGACTCTTCTCTCAATCAGGATCAGGTTTATGTCACAGATCAAATTCTACATGGTCTTACGGGCTGCGTGTTTAATAGTTCCCAGTCACTGACTCTTACAGGTATGTCAGGAAAAGAAATGTATCTGCTCGTGATGGTGTGTGTTGGGTGAAGTCTGAGAGAGGTATAGAGCGCAAGAGAAATAAGAACGAAATACTAGGAAAGATTTTCAATTTGAAGTTTGCACGGTGGCCGACTCAATCTCCCTGATTACCAGGACACATAAACGAGAGTCTGAAACCGTGCCAAAGAGCTGAACGGGTCCAGCAGAGTGCCTCTTAGCTTGACATAATCTGCTTTGTAATGGCTGGGTAGCTTTTACAGTTAATGGTAAAACAATCCAGCCTTCCACTAGCTCACCCCACCCCACCCCCTCCCAAAAAAACAAAAAAAAAAACAGTCACATTATGCTTATTTCCTCCTCTAAACACCAAATCAAACTGTCTTCAAAAACACTAAGAAGAGAGAGCACAGAAGTGGTTCACTCTCCCAGTTACTCACAACTCCTTCCCCCATCAATCATCTTGTCTTTGCCTCCGACTTCTGCTGTGATCGTCCATTTCCATTAGTACAAAAACATTTAGCAAAATATTAAATATTGTGGCTCACAGTAGGCAGTAACACTTTATGAATTCCTTTCAGGCCTCCAGAATAAAAATGTGTGCCTTCACAGTGCTGTAAAAACACTCAAATGTTGATTCCTTTTGTCTTGCAGCCCCTCATTGCCTATTCAAAACCGTCGTGATTGTCTTACTTGCAGATCTGTCTACTGTATCAGCCTTCCCCAGCTATATTCTATTACGCTCTTATTTGTGAATTGTGCTGCTCTGCTAATCTTTGAAGCGATGGCTTTATGTTAAAGGAATCTTAAGCCCCCAATGCGATCAGCGTAATCTTCCAAAACATGCTATTGACTAAGTCCATTAGCGTTACTGTGACACTTTTATAGCTCACAGTTTAATCTTTAGGTTTGTTTTTCTCTCTCTATCTCTCTCGGTCATATACACAAACACACCATGTCATTATACAATTACGGAAACATTCACTGACTCTCACACACACACACACACATAAACTCAACGGTCCATTATCATCATCGCATGCACACAAAACATCCTCCCCTTTGAAACGAGCGTGCAACAAAGCAAATAACCCCAGCAAATCAATTAAAGTGTGCCGTGTGTGTCGCTGTGTGTGTTTGTGTTCGAGCATATCTGTGTGCGTGTTTGTTTAACTGTTGTATTACTCTAATAGGTCACAGAGATTATTCCGCTATTATGGCTCATTTAGACGGTCATTTACGTGTTAATCCTGAGTCAACACGAGACCAGAGAGGCATCCGATGGGCAGGAGGCAGCGGACGATGAATCCATTATTTGAGTTACTCAGAGGTTGCAGACGGAAATGCTGCAGGCATTTATTTTTAAAACTCTACTAACACACTGCAGGGAAGCTTAGCTTTTAACTAGACTATGCTACTTTACCAGGACTTTGAAGTGCTATTATGATGCCTCTAACAAAAAATTAGCTCTGTACCAACAGTTTAAAGGAAACTCCAACAGCAAACTAAGTTCAGAGCCTTGAATGATGGCTCTAAAATGTTTGCATTTCACTTGTATCTTGTTTATATCTTTCCCTGCAGCATACTGAACTCCTCTGATGTCCGTCTGTATGAGCAGCATGTTCAAAACATCACATTTTCACTCCAAATGTATCTAAATACACAAATGTTTCTCATTTGCAAGGATATCTCTTGATGAACAATGTGGACAAATGTGTGCACAAGCGAACAGCTCTAGTTGTATGTCTGGAAGACGCAAATTGACAGTGAAAGAGTGAATTATACCACAGTAACGGTTTAAGAACAGTCTACAAACTTTTATGTGCTTGGGTCGCATGTAGAATCCACTATAACTACTGTAACAGCTGTTGTCATCCCAGAGGGAGCAAGATGCAAACTTCTCAGAGCTGCTTTTTAAGCCTAGGGGTTGTTTGATTCTCAAAGCAGAGGTTTCATTGGAGTGTTCCTTTATGATCAGAGATGTGACATCTTATGAAAAATGAGACTCCTGTAAATAACCAGCTCTCACGGCTCTCAGCAGGAATAAGAGCCTTCTTCGGTGCAGATTAGAGGAGGGCGCCACAGCAGATAACCGTCAGGTTTATGTATTCCCCATGTACGATAGAGGAGGCCTATTTAGTCTTGCTGGAAGTGGGTTAAGAAAGCGATGAGGCCCAAGGCCCGTTGTGAGTCACCCAGTCTGCAATCATGCCACTGTCAACTTCATTTGAAAGAGGACGTTCGGAGGAGAAAACACAACTTTGGCTCCTGTGTGGGCGCAACTATTAGAAACCAGCTGTCAACAAACAGCCGTCACCGCACGTGGCATGATGATGGCACATTAGGGCCTCTGGGAAAAAAGATGGGATGAGAAATTGACCATCACAGTGACGGGAGCGACAAGCACGACAAGGGCACGTCGGATCCTACAGCCCAGACCGTGCCAGCTCGATTCCCTGGAGATGGCAGACTAAGTGCGGCTGACCTCTGTACTTGCTCCCTGACAAGGACATGCCCCAAGTGGGGTTACTAACCTCCTGTGCACCTGAGGCATTACTACAGTTTTTCCCAGGCATAACTAGGGCATGTACAGTGTGTTCATGGAAACACGAATACCTGGAACAGATTTAAAATATATATGGCTATGAATGCGCAGGAATCCAAAGGGGAAAAGCTACGATACAAGAAGGAGATGATACAAGACGGGAGAACTCTTTTTACATCAAACATAAAACCTATGGTTCCAGTTGTTTGCTTTTGTCTTCATTTTGTTTTATGACTCCTAAGAAGCACATTTATGCATTATGAATAAGTTTCAGCATGTTTTAAGAGATGAATTAAACAGTCAGTAGCTGTGATACGAATGTGAAACATCAAGAAAAACAAGACAAAAATATCCGTGGTCAGGTCTTCTAATAATGTCTTGATGGCACGTCTTGATGGCAACAAAGAAGATTGATCCAGCAGGATCTTTTCTTGGGGCTGCGAATTATAGCCTGTCATTGATTTCCACTTTATGGTCCTGCACAGACAATGGCTGCCTTTCTGAGGGACGAATAAAATATATAAATAAAATAAACGAAAACAAGTGCTGCCGCTGTGTTGTGTTTAAGCTTGAGGTTATTACTTCACAGGGAGATATTTCTATTCATTCTTACCCTGGAGGAGGATCACAAATCACAATCTCACACACGCCGACAAATAAAAGAGCCAACACAAATTCATTCATGCACACACTCACAGATAGGAGACCCGCTCCGTGTCCTCATAATCTCCAAGATCCCAGGGTGTCCAATCTAATCAGTATTTAAGTGATGGACTTAATAAACATGGCTCTGAAGCCCACATGAGCTGATGGTTCTATGGAAGACAAAGGGGTCTGGAGCTGGGCAGTGAAAACCGATGCTGTCTGAGGCAAAAATTGTTTGATGTGACTTATTGAAGTAAATCCCACATCCCAGAGAGAAGGTAGGCGATTAAAGGTTTTGCTCAGGAGACATTAAGGGTCATTTAGGTGAAATTGAACCAAGTTCACATCGGGGTTGTGTGATTGGACAAATAGATCGTCTATCTTTGATTGGCTCAGTCAGGCTCTTTTTATCATGTTTTGCTAATTTAATGTTCCGCCTCCAAAGAATGTACACACCCACTGAGTCACTGCAGGAACAGTGGAAAGACAGTTTAAGTGAGTTTTATGTTGTTTCTGTTTCTTTGAATGAAGTGTGTTTTATGATGAGTTACGAGGCAATTAAGCTCGTTTTAGTTCATTAAAAGAGAAAAACTTGAATTCAGAAGCTGTGTGGTTGCGTTTTTCTCTTTAATAAGGAAACTATGTGTAAGAATACTTCCTTCCTTGTTATTTTGTGAGTTTTTGTGAGTCTTTCCATTCACAGAAGACTTCTTATTTTGAACCTCTGAATCACCACGTGAGCACTGCTGGTATTGAGGAAATGAAAAACATGCCAGTGTTACACTTTTCAATATCTGTCCTTCAACAAAGAGCTAGTTAAACGTAGGTCAGATTGTCGGAGTACAACGCTTTTGTTGGCACTTCAATATAATAACTGAGAAGAAGTCAAATTTTAATTAGCTGATGATTATTTTCATTAGTGATTTTTTTATTGGTGCATTTTAAAGCATCAATTAATAATTTAGTCTATTAAAAGTCAGAAAATAAGGACAAATACCCAGTGCTAAGATCTCAATGTGTCATCATTTTATTTGAACAGACAAAAGCTAAACTACAGCTGCTGTGATGTTCATACCCAGGCCAACAGTAAGGACCACAGTGCTGTCCTTAATTCCAAATAAATGTTCAAAAACCTGTTGTGATCATTTGAATTAAAGATAAAAACTTTAAAGATAAACCTGCCAATAAAAAATAACTAATACTTTTGATCCTTTCAGTGGATTTACATCCAGAAAATGTAAGATTAGTATGATAACATGAAAACTTATCCTGTTAGCAATTTCCTATTTGAGTGATTGCGACAGCATCCTGGTCTGTGATTATCTGTCTGGATTTACGAGACAAATCCACAGCTGCACATACATAGAGGAAGAACACACAGGCATGAGGATGAGCATGATTGTTTACATGCATTTTTTGTGTCACTGAGCCAGACTGAACATGTGCACACAAGCGTGTATATGTCTGTGTGTTTAGTATGCAAATGCATGAATCTGTACATCGGTGTATGCACGTGTGTGTCTTTATGCAAATCTGTGAGCCCCATCAGCCGGAGCATATGTCATCATTGAGACACCTATCACTCCATCTTGTCTTCTTTTGTCTTTGCTGTTAGAATGAGCCTGACCATTGTTTAACCTCTCAAAGAATTCTTCTTTGGGCTACAGTCAGACCTCTTCCTAACCCTGCCACCCTGCTCAAACCTTCCTCAGGGCAGAGAATCCCAGAGAGATCCCAGCTGATGAATTGTTGGAAATGTTAAAGACAGCTAAATTAGGATCTGTAACTGGCAATTTACTGGGGCTGGTGTTAGCTGACATATCTGACAGTTCACTGTCAACCCGACAGGGCCTTACTTAAATCAGCACCAGTCTTTCCTTGTGTTGAACAACCCCAGAGACTCACACCCGCTGAGGATGGGTGGCTTAAAATCCCTAAAGGTTTATCATCTGTGGTCTACTCAAGAAAGAGAAAGAAAGAAACTGACAGGCTGTGTGAAGGGTGCCTATTTCTGAAGTTCTGAGGTATCCAGGGCTCCAAGTCAAGGCTTAAGGCAGTCTTCCAAAATAAAGATAAATCAACATTAAATCACTTTGATAATAAATTTGGATTTAACATCAAGTTTTTTAGGTTTTTAAGTATTAGACATGCTAGCAGGAGGTAGTCCCCCCACTTTAGTCCAGAGTGGCATATCTAAACAACTATTGGAATAAATGTCATGGAAATTTGTACAGACGTTCATGGTCCCCAGATGATAAATCAAAATACATTATCATTTGACTTTCCCTGAAGCACTAACATGAGGTCAGCTTTACTGGTTTTGAGTAATGTTGTAGTTGGCTCAATAACTATTGTAAGGTTAGCCATGAATTCTGGTTCAAACATTTACGTTCCCCTGAGGATGAAGTGTAATAACTTAAGTGCGCCCCTAAGTTTTCAGTGAACACCATCAACATGTGATCAACATAATGTGTCCAATACTGTATATATGTATATGACATTACCCTCATCCTCAGCTGTACTTTATGTTTAGTGCTAATAATCAAATATTTAAACAGAATGGCAGTCAGACTCCTTTAAATCCAAACTAATCTTTTCCCTTTCACTTTCAGTTATCTGCTCATTACTCGATTACTTCAGGACTTGTACATGTTACTATTAACCGTCTATTAAGCCTAGTACTTATAGTCCGTTTACCCTGCCGGCAAGAGTACTATAAACTTTCTGAGAACCACTGCATCCCTCTAACACTCTGTTTGTTTGTTGTCCCTCAAGCTTGTCCAAGCTGTGTGCCTCCTCTTTCCACTCAGGCTTCTCAGTGCTGGACCACCGGCCCTCTCTCCCTCTCTCCCTCTCTCGGCTGTCGGTGCCTCATTCCAGATGTTTTGGATCTTCGTCATCCAACAGATTCAGCCTCTCCTCTTGTCTCGCTCTCTCAACTTTATGTGCATGTTATCCTTGTCTCTCTCTCTCTCTCTCTCTCTCCCTCGGGGTTTGTTTCCTTTCTCCTATCAGTGTCGATGGTGTGTTTGAGATTTGCCTCTGTGTGTTTGTGTATGCTGCCCTCTTTCCAGGTCTCCATGGTCAAGAGGTTGTGTTACTCACGTCTGTTTGGTGGGACCAGAAGTTGCTCAATGCCTGCTCGGGTTCTTTATAATGCTTTCCAATCTATCTAGAATGTTGCAATCCTGATTGTTCATACTTTATTAGTTCATATTAATTTTACTGTGTTGGTCTGAATACATGACATTCTATTGCATGTCTGTCTTAGCTGGGAGAAAGATGCCTCCTTTGTTGTTCCTGAGGGTATTTTGGAGGTTTTTGTTTATCGGAATCGAGGGTGTCGTGCGTCGTACGGATTGTAAACCCCCTTCAGGCAAACTTGTGATATTTTATATTGGGCTGTATCAATAAAATTGACATGACTTGACATTTTGTTTGTACAAATGTAAGTTTACCCCTGATGAACTCTGTAATCTGTAGTGTTACACACATAAATTGTACTTGTGTTGTGCATGGCCGTGTTTAGATATATGAACATGTAATTGAAAATCTGAAAAAAATATATAAATAAAGTAATTAAGTGAAAAGAACTCTTTTGCTCGGAACTCAGGAATAGCTTTCAAAAATGCATAATTAACTAATAACCATCATGACAACATGACTAACGCTGCGAAAGTGGAGAGTGAGAACAAATCCTTTTTGAGGCTCATTAAAAAAGGTCCACCTGCCAGCCTGTGATTAGCATTATGTGTACTAATTGTCTGGTGCTGCAGGTAAATACAGCAGCGTACCCTTTGCCATCCTCTTCTAGTCTCATTATTCCACAGTATTAGAAGGCCAATTACAGGGCATTACCTTGACAGCAGGGTACCCAAATCCTCTCTACTGTTAGATTACACATAAAACTACCGCCCAGCTAGATTCAAAGGGCACACAGAGGAGGGTAGATAGATGGTATTAGTTAGATTGCCCTAGCCCATTAACTTTGTTAAGCATGAAATTGCATTGTCGAACATCTTAGCTGATGAAAGGACTATTTGTGTGTCGGGTAAATTAGCCCTCCTGGAAATGGTGCTGCAAATATGACAGCTATTGATATCTTAACTTTAGCACTCTCTGATGGGAAAGTTAGAGGGGAAACAAGCTGAGGATGAGCTCTTCTAATGAGCCTCGTGTTTGTCTCCGGTACTGCTGGTGGTTCACAGATAAAACCCACGCCTGACTACAGCAACACTAAGTGCAAAAGTAAGCAAACAACTAAAGTACTGCGGCTAGCTGAATTCAAATCTGAGCAGGGATAAACACAGACGCACACACTCATGCAAAAAAAAAAAAAAAAAAAGAGAGAGAGCAACGATGATGGGAGAGGTCATTCATGATGACCGAGCTCTTCATTAAATCACCAGTTCCAGGAATAGATGGAGTGGGGAGGAGGGGGTGGTCGAACAAAGGAGGGAGATCGAGGCAGAGAGGAGATTTAGCAAGAGAGAGCAAGAGAGAGAGACATAGAGTAGTCATGTCCCCCTGGGAGCGGTATTAACAGACAGATGAGATGAACAAAGAAGAACATGGCAGCTCTGGTCAGGTGAGGTCATGATGAGGACAACAAAGACATCCTCAGGCGCGACACTGCTGCCCATTTCAAAGTCTATCTTCAAGACTGACTGTGATCTAACCTTTGCCCTTTGTACCCCCAGAGCTTACAGCAGCCCGCCTGATGAGTTAAAGAGCTATGTGTCTTTTTGCCTTTTTATTTTCATGTTTTATTGCTCTTAAACCCAAAATTTTATCCAGGTCATTTTTTTATTTATACATATATTGATTTATTTTGACTTCACACCAGCTTATTAATCATATTTTTGAGAAATGGTAGAGTTAAAGGTACATCTTAAAGTAAAGTCCATCTTTGGTACGATTTGGGCAATTTACAGTCTAAGCTTAAGTGCATATCTGAAACTATACACGCTTTCCTGACGACTCTCATGGCTGTCTGGGTTCTTTCTGCATTAGGTCTGTCTGTTATTTTAATGGTGACCCTGGCAGTAGATGTGTAATATGCTCAAGTATGGTTATCTATTATGGCACACTGGGAAATTTAAAATCCAAACCCTGGCAGCTATGTGCAATAAATCTCAGCTGTTGGTGCAGTATTTTGCTGGAGGTTATATGAAAAAGCTCTGGATAGGAATTTGTAGTATTCTGTAATTTCTTGCCCTCTTCTTAGACTATTATAAATGGTTTGTCAGTGCAGGTATGAGGCATATATGAACAGGTCTGGTTCGAAGGATGATCAGTTAGAGTCGTAGACGTGTATGGACTCATGATGGCAGTGTTAATTGTGTCAGTGAAAGCTATGCTAAAGGATTTATTTGTGGCCTTTTCTCATTGTAAAAATTGCATACAGTAGTAACCCTTGATAACATGAACTATGGCGACGAAGTATTGAATTTTTTCAATAATGTGAAAGACCAACAAATGGACACGTTGACTCATTATATTAGCCTGCTGTAGCCTCAAAAAGAGTAGGTATGAAAATGTTTAACAGAAATTAGGCAAAATTATCACTGACAAAAAGTGTCACCTTAATTAGGTCTAAAAATCAAATGTCTAAAATTCGACTCACATGCATACATTTGTTCGTCAAAAAAACTAAAACATATGCTCACAATAAAGCCCATCATGGAAATCTCTGATCTCTGAGGTTGTGACTCAGGAAGAAAAATAAATAAATAAAAAATAAAAAATAGGACACTACATGGACGGAAGTGCAGAAAAGGAAGAAACAAAGTCAAGTGAAGGATAATAACTGTTGACAAATGCCTGAATTGGGGATCACGAGCAGCATTGATCCATGTATACAATAATCATGTACATCCATCGTGGTGCGTCTCATATAATGTGAGTGCTGTGCCTCTTTTTTCCATTTTATTTTTATTTATTTATATATTTTTTTTTTATTGGCCAGTTCTGTAGCATCATGTTTTGTATGTTTGCAGAACAATTTAATAAAAAGAAAAATCTAAATCAGGTGCCAAAATGAAGCCTGGGTGAGCATGGATGTTTAGTTACATGAATATGATTGTCTGGAGTCCAGTTCTCAGTGTAATCACAGAGCTGGGGTAACAATATGTAGCTACTGCTGTTGCTACATCACACCTTTTTTTTTTCCTACTTCAGCCTAAAGTGCTCAGACAGCTATCTCGTGCAAGTCAACATGAACATTTCTAAAAAAACAAATAAATAAATAAAATAAATAAATTCACAATAGAGAACAGCATTATAAATTGCATTTCTTGGCTGGGAATGCTATTACTGCCACCAACATGAGTGCACACGTGTGCCCTCTGCATGACAATGCCTCTCTCTGTGCTCAGCTACAGTCACATTTGTATTGTACTGTCAGATTTCATCAGTGATCTATGACTTGCTTCAGATACATCCTCTCTAGCATGTAAAAAAAAAAAAAAAAACTGTTTTCCTCGCTGTCTGTCCACGGTCACGGACCAGTAGTGCCAAAAATGAGCTCTGATCTACCTTGATAGAAATATGCTTTTTTTTTTCTTTTTCATTTTTGTCTAATTTCACAACAAACCCAGTTAAGTTAATCTGCTGCGGGCAGATAAAAATGTATCGTCATGGATCAAGCACTGACGGAGAGGATGTGGCCCATCATGGTGCTTGCGTGCGTGCTTGTGTGTGTAGTTTATTTGGGGAGAGGGGGCGTCTCACTGCCTGCCTGTCAGTCCTTGATAAATGATTCCATGTGAAATATCTCCATTAAATCTGCCTTTATCAGGCAAAGAAGGCCGTTCAGCCCCGCCATTAGCATTGCAATTTATGGGACAGCTCCCAGGCTCAACAAACCAATTCCCAAGCGCACTTGGCCAATTCAGGCCAGATTAGCTGAAATTAGACAGGGCAGATTTTAATAATGCGTCTGATGATTACTGCAGCATTGAGATATCTTTGGTTTTTCGCCCCGTTTCACACACATTGCCGCTCTTTTGTAGCTTGTAAACCAACGTCCCACTGTGGCATTTTCTTTTTCTTTTATTGTCCGTGCTGTTTGCAGAGCACAATAGATTTAAAGCTCCTACTGATGCTGCTATGTCAGCATTCTAGATAGAGGATATTACCCTTATAGAAATGCTTTCAATAAGAAGGCAGGGATGCCATTGTTGAGACGGACTGACCAATTTGTTACAAAAAGCCTGAAAACCTCAATGTTGTTTTTTGGCTTTATGAAAATGATGTATTATGAGTTGTTTGTGCCTGTCGGAAAGAAGAAGACAAAAAAACATATATGCCTCCTCCACAACCAGCATCCTTAGAAAACAACCCAAAGCTTTTGTTGACTTTGAATTCATTTGTGTCAAGAACAACCCACCAGAGACCTTATCTATGTGTGTGAGGCTTTGTGCACATGAGACAAAACACACATGTGAGAGAGTGACAATGAGAGCGTGCGAGTTCTTGTACTTTCCTCCACTCTTTTCTGGCCTTGTCTCGTTTTATCTACGGTTTTCTCCCTGCTCTTGCATCACCCCACTTTTCTCTAGTGTGTGTGTGTGTGTGTGTGTGTGTGTGTGTGTGTGGGGGGGGGGGGGGGGGGGGAGATGACATTTGTGGAAATCAGACATTAATGCAGTTCTGGTAGCACCAGTGAGACATGTTAAGATGAGGGATGCGCACCTGCTGATCCAATGTCTGTGCGTGTACGTCTCGAAATACTATCCTAAATCCCTCTGGCTTTTTTAGAAAAAAAACAACAACAAAAAAAAACAGAGAAGTGAAGCAAAATGGGCTAATAAATGAGACCACACACGTGAAAAAAAGAGAACTGAAAAGAGGCGGAGATTAATTATCTCACTGCAGCTGGGGGATGGGGGACTTATCAAAGCCCAGATGATGCCAAATTTGTCCGACAAGCTGTGAGAAATGGTTGGCCTTAAAATGAAAAGATGGTAGAGGGCTCTGTAAGGTTGAGAATTTCCTTAACCAAGATGGGGCAAACACAAAACAGCAGAGGCCAGAGGTTGTATAAATAGCAAGCCGTCCTTCCTAGGCAGGAAGTACGAGGGAATGAGGCAAACAACATCCTCTTCAGCTCCCCGCATGAGTCAAAAAAGCCCAAAGAATTGTAAATAAGTTGCCCGAAAACATCTCCCAGCACGGCTTTTCCTCATGTGCATCACTTTCACATGAGATGACATGTACGCGGTGCTAAAAAAGTACTCAAACGTCAGCTTGATGAGCGGTTGCACATGCACTCTTTTTTTGTGTGTGTGTGTGTGAGCTTGTGCAAGTGTGTGTTATTTTTAGTGAGTTTTATTGTGTGTGTGCGTTCGTGCGTGGTGGTCCCAGCCACAGGCAGAGGGAGGGGAGGGCCGTGCTTACTGGATTACAGGAAAGAGGCTGCTATTAAGGTCAGAAGCCCGGGGTAGAGGGAGATGGAGAGTTGAAAAGGAGGAGAGGAAGAGGAGGAAACTGTAATGAAAATCTTTGGCAGTTTGAGACATGTGCTGTCTCTTTGTCTCTTGTCACTGTCGCTGAGGTCTGTGTCACTGTCCTCTGCAGCACCCAACATCCTCTGCAAGGAAAAAGACATGCTGCCAGCAATCACCCTGCAACAGCTGATAGCAACTGACATCACTGACATCATGACTCTACAGCATATCAACATGCAAATGTAACGAATCCATTTCCCACTGCTGGAACACCGTCATAATTAGAAAACACTCGGATTGAGTGACAGGGGTTTTTTTAAGGTTAACATTCTCAGTTTAATATGTGTGTTTAATATGTTGTTGCCAATCTAAAAGTTGCTGCATGGGTGTATCAGGTGAAATCAACAGAAAAATGGATCATAACATTACGGGGGATTTCTACCATTGCTTGAAGCTGAAAATGAAAATGAAACCAGGATTTGACTCATTTTTAATATTCACTCATGAAAAATGTTCTCTGCTTGATGCAGGATGCACTTCTTTAATTTTAAAACTCCCTGCAAAATGAAAAATAATCACCATGGACTCATTCCTCAAATCACGTTGTACACCTATAACACAGGCCAGAGAAGTACAATTTTATTGTTTTTCGTCTCTGGAAGGTTTTTCAAAAGTTATTTTTAGAAGCTACAATCAAACTGCAGTACATTCATAAGGAGAAGGATGTGAGTCATACTTGGATATCGTAGCCACAGTCGTAGCAGGTAATTATTATAATATTGCAGTAATGGATTTGGTTTGGCGCCACTCTACTGCTTAGTGGAGTTAAATCAAGAGTCCTTGTGAGTTTGTGTACATATGCTGCTTTTCTCTGACTAGCTATTAAAGCAAACTTGATTATTTAGAGAATGTGGTAATACAGCGGGTCAATAATTCAACCAATTATTGACATACAGTATAAGTCAGCCAATAAGACAAATTGCAGGGCAGAAATTTCAAAGACGTGTTGAGATCATTTAGACGCAGGATTGTGATTACACAGTTTGTCCACCAGAGATCACTGATAAGGTTGTTATATTTACATTTTTTAAGCGTTTTTTAGATACGTTTGTTGTTTAGTTGACAGTGTAGAGGGTGAGAGCTATGGAATTCAACAAAGGTTGCAGCCACAGACCAGGGACATTGCAGTTGCCATTAAGCCACATGGAAAATCCCAAAATATTTGTATTTACCGTGGTCAAAATTCCTAAAAAAAAAATAAATAAATAAATAAAGAAGCACTTGTTTACATGTTTAAGAATTGTTCAAGCTCTACAAGGAAGCTGGGATTTGTGTGCACACGTCACAGCAATGCTGTTAAAACCAGCAGCAAAATCCACTTGAAGAAATACCCTCTGCAATCAGAGAAAACATCAACAACTAAACCAACGATCAAAACCTGACATGTTTTTACATTGGTTTTGAAGAAACAATGTTTGAACATTGTTCTGGTAGAAAGACGAGCTGCTGTTCGTATGATTAAATGTCATTTTTCAATGAGGAGCATAAAATTTAACTTTAGTGGTAGCGAAAGATACAAAAGTGGATATCTAAAAACTGCGGCACATCGGACTGAATGTTGTGACTAATCTTCTACCACTTGGAGTAAGATAGAAGATATGTCCTTTAATAATTTGGCTGAACTTACCATTTTTTTTTTAAAAATGGATGAAATTACCTCCATCAGTACACTTTGAGTGTTTTATGCACAACACTCATCTCAAGAGCATTTTGGCCTAGGATGGCGAAATACTGACTGGGTCATCAGTATAAAGTATGTTTCCACTCCATTCCACACATATTTCAAACAGCTGGGCCAGAAAATTCTGTATGCATGTGAGTCAGAAAGTGTGTCGAGGTCACATGTGGGGTGCAAAGACACCCGTCTGAGCTTCTTCTGACACATGGCACCCCACATGGGTGGAGCTGCAGTGGGTCCTGACCTCTGAACACCAGCCTGCTTCCTCCCCTACAAGCAGACAGATTATCTTAGCTTAGCTGACCTAGGTCGGCCCCCTGTCCATCCACCTGCATAATGACTTTGCAGCAATCTCTAATGATACAGAGGCTACAGTAAACTCCGCAGCGTGTGTAGCTATGAGTGATCCGGCTCCATTTGACAACAATGACAAACGTTCTCATAATTCCGATACCACGAGAAAAAGAAAATTCCATATTCAGCCACTGCAGTTCTTAAAAAGAAATATAACAAACTGTCTTTCAAGGATAAAGAGTCTCAGCCTGCCTCGAAAACCCATCATGAATAAATCCTCACTCAACTATTTTTTAGTGGAGCTGCAGATATTACAGCAGAGGAGGGGGGGGGGGGGTTAAAAGAGAGAGCGAGCTATGGAGAATATACAGAAACACAGAGGAGGGAGGGCAACACACTGAAAAACAAGACGTTAAGAAAGCGGTTCATTTCCCCGGGCTACATAAATCTCATTACTTTCCCCTGCATTGCCTCAGCATATAAAAGGTGAATATCACTGCATTTCACATCAAAGTGCTGAGTAATACAAAGGTATCCAAGCTGTTGTTCAGGCCAAATTAAAATGTTTTAGTTGAGCAGAGCGACGCTTTGATAGGAGTTGACTTGTTTTGAAGAGCTTGTGGGCATGAACGCCAAGACAGACGTGGAACATCTTTTCTTCTTGCTTTGTTTTTGTTACTTTACTGTAATTTTGGGGGGAATGGTGTGAAGGAGTGTGGGGTAGTTTCGGAGCCTAAGGGCCAAATCTTGAAACAGAAGGACATGTTTCAATACTTTCAAACCAGAAAAGAGTTATTGTTGGTAACAATATGTACTTCCGTTTAAAGAGGACATGGAGAGGATGTGGTGAGGTCCGCTATGGCTTTACTTAGAAATTAGTTAATACCACATGTGCCAATAGAAAGAAGACATTTAGGTCAACTGTGTTTTGAATAAAGCTAACAGCTAAAGCTTTTGTGTCGGTTTTTCGAGTGTAAATGCGACACATTCTGCCCCAAACACAACACGCCGGACTCATTTGTGTCACTCTGAACTGTATGTAGATATAAGGGAGGATCACACATGGTGTATTATGCCGGATTTACAGTGGTCTCACTATTTGCGACTGTCAAAATTCTGCGCCTTCGAGATAAAAAGAGACGTACGCACAGCACAGATGGGATTCGGCTTGTATGTGACTAAAAAACGATTAGAACTGTTAGAAATGTGTTTGTTTGTGTGTCTACCATGTCCACCATCTTAGTTTAGCTTGTGAGCTAAGGTTTAGCACTAAACACAGAGTATAGCTGAGGCCATTTTAACCTGATGATGGCGCTAGACTTAAATTCAGGGGATCACCAAAGTCATTACGATTCATCCTTGAGCATCCTGAAAAATGAGGTTTGAGGCTTTGTTACTTTATATTCTGTTAAAAATAGAAAGTTCAAGGAGGTTGCAATGCTGTTCTGCGCTGTGACCTTCTCTCTAACAGAGGATGGTGTACTGATTAATCAAATGTCTTTTTTCGGGTTATTTCAGGCAGTAAATAATATGGTTAATTCCCTCTGCTTCTTCTGTTTCAGCTTCCTCTCACCACATGGTGTCAAGTAGCAAATCATTCAACTCCCTGTTACTGTGTGTATAAGCTCATTGGCCATTCCCACACACTGACACACACACTCACACTTCAGGCTAAAGACATTGTGTTCTCAAGTCACTCCAGTCGAATTAAGTTGTGTAAAAATGAAAAGACAGAAAATGTGACTTCAAAAACTAATGCAACTAAATGAAGCCAAGCGACTAAATGTGTGTCACCGTGCTTTCCCTGTTTGTGTGTATATGAACTCTGTTCATGATCCATAGCATCCATGCAACTTGTGCAGTGTGGACAACTGGGGAGCAAGATCAATGCCGGAGCTTTCACACTGGGAGAAAGAGGAAACAACTCTCTATGGTCCATAAGACTTTCTCCACTAGAATGATTTTCCATTTCTGGGAGCCAGACTCAACCCACAGCAGCCTAGAATGAAGGGAAAAAAAACAAAACAAAACAAAAAAAAAAACAATGATCCAGGCGTTTCAGATGCCGTTAAACATCCCTCAGTGCAGCACAGAATGGGCTCAGAAACCTTTTTGAAAACAACAGAACCAAGTGATATTGGAAAAGCCAGAAGGAGGAGGTGATATATTAGACTGCCAACAGAACAGTGCAGCGGAGCCGCTTGTTCTCTTTCTAGAAAAAAATAAAATGTGTGTGTGTGTGTGTGTGTGTGTGTGGTAAAGACTTGGCTTTAAGGGAGCGCCGTAGTTCTTTTAGTTGCTTTATAATGTGCCCACTACCACTGTGAGCAGAGTTTCCTTTGTTTCCATGTCACACTAAACTTTCAGAATTTTGGATGGTGTTCCTGCTTTCTTTTCTCACTTCAGACCTGCATTAAAAGTAATCGGGAGCATTATGGATTAACATTACAATAAAACATCACAAAAATGCGCCAATCATGATTACAAAAATCTATTTGTTCACGTTGATTCAATAATATCCTGATGCTTGTCAATCAAAACAAGAAAGCCGATGGCATGGTGCTTTTATTTTGTTGCTGTTTTTCACTCCAGTGCCACAGAATAGATTTCAGAACATCTCTCTACTGACAGTGAACAAGAACTATGCTGAGTGATAGTCTACAACCACATCTCTGTAATGAATACAATCCAGTGTGACTACTGGCTGCATGCATGTGTCCGCACAATGCTGCAACCGCACGCACAACGGCCACACTGTTCTAGTCAGGGTGGAAACATGCTGTACTGGGAAGCATGACTGTGCCAGCAGGCTAACAAAGTCTCCACTGTGTGTGCGTTTGAGTGTCTGAGTGCGTTGGACTTCTAAAAACACTTCAGTCCATACTGGAGCAGGGTTGCAGGTGTGGGCAGACGGTGATTTTACTTTGGCCTTTAATGTTGTGCACAGCTTGGCACCTTTTGCTGCACTGTGCACATCCCACTGAGCTGAACTTAACAACAAATGTTTCTCTTTCTGAGAGGAAATTGGAGTACATAAACAACCCGAGCAAGAATTATTTCTACCCCAGTGAAGGCCTGACTGCAGAGTTAAAACCACCCACACTTCGTTAGAACAATATATTAAGAAAATTCACATCATTCACAGTCATTCACAATCAGTGTAAATCTGTTTAAAATAACGATAACGGTCATAAACATTTGACTGATGACTGATAAATGTTCATCTCTGGTGTTAAACATGTCTCATTACAGTGTTTCATGTTTATTTTGTAAGCTAATTTCTGAGAAAAAAGACTTAGTCAGCAACAATATATATTAGAAATATTCACAAAATATATGTATATATCTTCACTTACGGGTTACGGGTGTTTTATATTATTATTTTCTGAAGCCTTTTTTAAAGCACACAATTAATTAAAGAATCCACAAATTACTAGCTGTAAAAATAATTGGTAACTGCAACCCAAATGTCTACTTGTAAACCCTTTATTATAGTTGCTTATGTCAAAGACCTATGAGTAGCTAACTAATAATTTGTTCATTCATATCTTATTTGCAGTAGTTAGAAGCCTGGATCATTTTAACGAACCACTATTTCTAAGGGAAAAAAAGCAAAGATGACAGAAAAAAAAATGAACTGAATTGTGTGTAGCAGAAAATATAATTTCCTCTTTCCTATTCATCTTGTGAACTCTAACAGGATCGTGAGCCCCAGGTTAGGAACCACTGGCCTGAGGACATATTCATACATAAAGAAAATATGAATAGATTATTGAGAAACCCACTGACACATGCAAACACATACATCCCAGCACCATGTGCCTCACTGCAGCTCACGCTCCAGCCCTCTCGGGCTCTAAACTGACTGAGGGGATTATTGATTGTTGCCATTTAGGCTGACACGGGGCCCAGACTGGCCATAAGCTTGCTATCCTCCCAGCTATTGTCTGCACTGAAACCACTCTCCTTCATCACAAAGGGCGCTAAGGTTCCCAGCTAAGTGAAAGGTCTCCCACTACGACGGGAGTGACAGCAATGTCACTCCTTATTCTCTCGTTCTCTTCTTCATCTCCATTATGTCCTGGAACATCTTTTCATCCGTCTTTCTTATGCTCTTATTTCAGTCTTCTGCAATAAGCTTGTCTACTCCTGCCTCCCCTTTTCAACTCAAACTTTGTTCTTTTCCAACATTCTTCCTCCTGCCAAACACTTGACCTTTGCCTGGCAGTGTTTTTGTCCTGGCGTCAGCCCATGTCACCTCTGTTGCCCTTGTTTCTCTCCCGGTCTCCTCTCACTTCATCTCTCTTTCTGTCTGTCTTAATCTTGCAGTCAGATGCAGAGGGCTTGGAAAACCACAGCACAGCTTTAGTCGAAAAAGGAAGAAACAAATACAGCAACTCCTCCTCCTCCTCTCATCTGAGAAACCAAACCCAGATCACGGTTTGACTTTTTGCTTGATAAATAGCTTAAATAATTAAATGATGCTCAAAATGTTTCTGATTAGTTTTCTAATCACTTCAGTACCTGCTCCAGACCTCTGTGACAACACAGATATCTGACCAAGCAAGATTAGTCTGTTTCTGTACCTCACTTTCTGTCTGTCCTTCTTTATCATTCCCTCTTCTCCCCTCTCCTAATCCCTCCCTCTTTCTCTCCTCTTCTCCTTGAGCCTTATGGGGATCAACCAGAAGCAAACTAATTTCCCTTCCCCGAAGCCTCACTGCTCTCACCGTCTCTCACCGTCTCCCTCCACCTCCCTCTACCTCTTTGTCAATCTTTCACCCTAATCTCCATAATGCAGTCTCTGGCAGGAGCGGCTGTATGTGCTTTGTCCAGGGCCGGGCTCTGGCTCTGAGATGATGAGCAGGTAGCTACGGGCACTCTGTCTACTGGTAATTGCAGCCGAGGCAGACGGAGCACAGCATGGGGGCAAGGCATGTACACACACACACAAGTATTATGTTCAGTCTCACTAAGTCAGAGGTTGGAGAAAATGTCAGAAATGGTCATTTCTTTGCATCGTGAATGCACACATTGCTTATTCAAACAACACTCAAAGTGTCAGTCTGCAGTCAGATGTAGGTAGGTGTTTGATGAATAATGCTCATTATTAGCATTGTTCAAGAAAATGTTTGCAGCACAGACAATACGCTCTTTCACTCTTTATCTGTTGATTTTTATGGCTTTAGGCGGTCTCTCGTGTATTCTTTATTTGTATGCTTCTGTGTTTTCTGACCATATTTACTGTGAACTACTGTGAGCAAGATATTGAGCGACTGTTTTGATGTATGGGAAGATTAATTAGGCTAAAATACAGTTTAGCCAATCTGCAAAGCCTTATCGATATCGACGGGCTGGGTGATATCATAGTCTGGTATGAGGTTATTACAGATTTATTTGTATTGGCACTGTTGGTGGTGTTGGCCCATATGCATAAAGAAAAGAATGATTGAAAGAGCAGTAAACTAAAACAATAAATTAATTACTAATTAATTTGTATTTGACTTTAAAAGGGGGCGGCACTGTCCCCTTCACAGCAAGAAGGTTAAAGCAAGGGCCTCGACTAGGGGATTTCTGTGTGTAGTTTGCATGTTCTCCCCGTGTCTGTGTGGGTTCTCTCGGGGTACTCTGGCTTCCTCCCACAGTCCAAAGACATGCACTTAATAGGTTAATTGGTGACTTTGCCCGTAGGTGTGAATGTGAGTGTGAATGGTTGTTTGTCTCTATGTGCCCTGTGATGAGCTGGCAACTCGTCCAGGTTGTACCCCACCTCTCAATGAATGTCAGCTGGGATAGGGTCCAGCCAGCCATGACCATGATAAGGATAAGGTGTTACAGAAAATGGATGGATGGACTTCAAAAGGTGCCCTGTGGATGTGAATCTGACCACTAGTAGTGCTATTGAGTAACGTATTTACTTGCCTGTCTGCGTTTTGTTAATTTAATGTCAAACTAAATTTAATGAAACACTAAATCAAAACAAGTATATCCACATAGCAGCTTTGACTGATTTTTGCTGTAAAATGTGCTGTTCTGCGTAGGCCTTCAGTTACTGTCATCTGTAATATATGACTTGGATTACTTTCAAACGTTTTGAGTCCAAAAAAAAGTCCAGTATCAGACATTCTCTATCCTAAAAGTTGGCGAAAATCTAAAATAAGAACACAGTTTCATCAAACCATGACTCTGTATGCATATAATGTTTTGTTTATTAACTAAGTATCTCCATTTTTTCATGTTCTTTTAATTTTTTTTTCCACTTTTCTGTTCCTTATTACATTTTAGGGATTATTTTTCCTTTGCTAACATTATACATGCTAAATATAGGTAGTATTCCCTCAAGCAGGGAAGGTTTTACCTTTACCTGCACATCAGGCAGTCTTCCCCATTGACCACATAAGGGCTGTGCATCATTACTACCTGCTATGAAGCGCCTGCAGGGAAATAAATGAATAGAAGCACAAAGGAGGGCATCAGTTTAGTGGTCGCTGTAGGGGGCGTTTATAACACCTTGCAAGCTCCCCAACACCGCACAATAAGAAGGTTTTTATCGGCCGTATCAAATTACTATGTGCCATGCTGAACACAAGCCACAGCCATGGGTAAAAACACAATAATGGCAACCAAAAGGGATCCAAGGTAAGAAAAGTGTGAAGCATAGTGGGAGGAAAGGGTGAGAAAATGAAGCAGCGGGAAACATTCTGACCATACGATTCAGAATCTGGCAGAGAAATGTGGCGCTGCAGGAAGAAGAGGGTGGATTAATAGAATCTGTTAAAGGTAAGTGGGCTGGAGCATCTTGCCAATATCAGTTTTATCACCAGAGTCAAATGTGTTGCTACAAGTTCCTATAATACATGCTGCGGATAATGAGAGACCATGTCATCCATTTAGTCTCATTTCCATTTTACAGCTCTTTGATAGGAGGAATCAGAGAGCACTGGCTCCAACAGAGACTTTATGGCCCTGGGCTTCACTGTATGTGTGTAGGTATGTATGTGCGTGTGTGTGTGTGTGTGTGTGTGTGTGTGTGTGTGTGTGTGTGTGTGTGTGTGTGTGTATCATCTAGCACACTGATATGCTCCTGTTGATCAACTGGACCGTATAAAAAGCAATGACAAATTTAATGGCTGCCATAGACAGTGCTGTCAATGTTCCAATTGAGCAAAATGGTTATTTCCACTTCTACGGTCATGCATATCTGACATAGTCATTTTTGGTCAGACCATGTGATAATCCTACGTTTATGTGCCCGACTGAATCTGTTGGAAAAAAAAAAAAAAAAGAAAAAAAAAAAGGTCATCCTGGGTCTTTGTATTATCCTAATCACACCATCTAGTTCTCAGCACTGTTTTGCTCATCTGCAGTACTTCAGTTGATCATTTTGACTCTGTTTTGATACACTGTTCAGCTCTATCATTTACACTCTTGTCCCTAGAGGTCAGGGGTCTGCGTCAGACTCAAAACATCATCCCTGGAGCTGCTAGAGTTTCCGTTTTTTTGCTCAAGGACACTTTAGCAAAGTTCATATCTGGTGACAAGAATGGAATCTGAGCTGTGTTCCGAAAATATGCATTGCTGTCGGACTCGATGTACTTTACTGTTTCGTAGTGACAGGAAGGGATGCAGTATATTGACAGTATATTGAAAAAAATGCAACTTTGGAGCAATACTGAATCAAATTTTACGACAAAACCGGGAAAAAAAATATAGAATTTTTTCCATTAACAGTTATGATCAATATGCATCACATGCTTTATTTCAAAAACAACAGATTCAACAAATTAGATACAGTCTTCCCTTGTAGCTAGGGATGAGCAATATCAATGTCCCACTATGAGACAGCCCTCCCAAAAAGAACAGCAGCATTAGATATTTTGGCAAATGTCCCAGAATGACATGGCAAAGGATCAAATAAGGAGACAAGTCAATGTAGGAAAGACATAAGGGTGGACAAACACACGGGTCAGTGGGAGACCGCTGTTCAGTTCCCATTTCATACAGACAGTCAACGCTCTTCCCTAAACATAACCAAGCCATTTGTTGTGCCTGAACCGAAGTGTAACCACAGTGTCGTCAAATCGTAAAACAGATTTATTTTTCCACAGTGATTTGTAATGGTTTTTGGAAGGCACAGACAGATGATGTTGTCCTGTCCACACCGCCAGAAAACATCTTCTGTGTGTCGTTCTAGGCGGCTGCTCTCAGCATCTCAGCCAAACCTTAATGACTGTCACTGTCAGTGAACACATGGTCCATTAACAGTTGCAAGGTGCAACAAACTGGCAGAGCGTTGCTTTCTAGCAGCGGTGTCTAATGCTGCAAATCTGTCTACTCTTTGTACTTGAAAAAAAAACAAAATCAGTAATCTAAAACATAAACAATCTGCACAATTTTTTTATTATTTAGCCCGGGAAGCCCAGTTGTCAACAAACACAGTGCATTCTGTCTACATGACACAGTCTGCCATTTGGTAACTCTCATGATTTAATCATGGTTTTTGAAAAGCAGCTTATTCTGATGATCCCGCAAAGCCACCTTGACATTCTGTGCTCTCTCTGCGCCAACTGTCTCCTAAAATAATATCTTATGCCACTGTTTACAGGGAAATTATCTTCAGTTTGAGGGCAAATGGGGTATCATTGCATAACCTAAAGTGAACACTGAAATGCACATTCAAATTTGTGCACCATAAGTATGATTTATGAGCCAAGTGTGTTTGCCTTTCAGCTCCGTATGAGAGTAATCCCTCTGCAATGAAAAGAAGATTGAGGATGGACTGCCTTTTTGGTGATTTTCTTCTTTTTTCAAGCCAGTGATTCCTCAGAGAATGTACCTGTCCATCACATCTGTGCCTGTGGGGCCTTGGAGGGCGGAATCAGGGAAAGGAGAAATAATGAGAGCTCACACACGGCTGCAAAGAATTCAGATACTCCTACTCGGTGGGTGCTCTTCCTCTTTACCCCCCTCCCCACTTTAGTCCTGCAGCGCTCCAAAGACACCACCCTTAACAACAGTAATACACCTTCCAGTGACCACTGACTCACTATCCAAAGGCAAAGAGAGGGCTGTGATCACACATCGGCAGCCTTTTGGGGACTAGGTGTAAAAGAAAGCTGGGAGACTTCAAAGAGCGAGGCAATACGCCGAGCTTGGGCCAAATCGCATTGTCTCCATCTATCAGTTTGTCTAGCAGCACACAGCAACAACTCACTGACACTCAAAACAAAAGAGGCCAATTATTTCCACACTAGAATTCAGACTGCACCGGGTTTTAAAAGTTCAATAAATGATTTTTATACAGCTATTTACTTTTCCTCTCTCTTTTCTGGTGGGTTTAAATGACACCGTTGTGCAATGCTGTCAAGAGGGAAAACAGTACCAAAATAAAGTGGAGGATGAAAAAAGAAATAAAGACAGAGTGCTCATTGTGAGTAAAACATCTCCAGTGATTTTGAAAGGTGCTGCTTTTTCAGTTACAACAGCTGAATCGTTTTAGTACAGTGAAAAACAGAAATGCATTAATGTCACCAAGGGAAAATAAAGACATTTTCTCTGAAGGCTGATTTGTGCCGAGTAATTATGACTTAGCATCTTATAAAGAACAAGAAAAGCATATCATAATCTCATAATTATGACAGCTCAAATTTATGGGTTTGCTTTCGCTTTTTGACTGACATAGAATGGGACATTCATGTGCATGAGGTTGGAATCCAGATGACACTGAGAGATAATTCAAATGATATTTCGGGTGATCTGGACCTCAAGCTTTTGCTCATCCCGCATCCAAACGAGACACTGTCATATCTCGTCCATATTGTTACTCTAAGTGTGAACCCAGACAGCTCGTGGGCCTCACCGAGCTCTTCCCAACAGTCAGCATCCCCTTCGCCGAGCACCAACACTGGCCATATCGCAGACAGCAGCCTCTTGCTCAGCAACCACCTGTTTCTGTGGGTATCACGGTAACGAGCTCGTTGAATAATGAGGTCGTGGGAGTGGAGCATGGAAGGGAGAGATGGAAGGGGGTCTAAACACAGGAAGGGAGAGGAAGTTCCTATTTATAATTCATGTCAGGAGAATTATCATCAGCACTGTGGCATTTGGAATGAATTATTGATTGCGTCTTGGAAGCTTTATGTAAAAACTTGCAGTTAGGGGGTCCTGATGGACAGGGTGTGAAGTAAGAGGGCACAGGGATAGAAGAAGCAGCCACAAAACTGTCTGCTGTGGCAGGAGGATGTGTTTTCACAGAAGGTTATGAAGATAAATTCTCTCTTTGGGGAGCACTGGGTGTAATCTTGGATCAAGGGATATCTTGTTTAGTGGGATAAGCAGTAGTGGAGGTATTCAGATTCAGTTATGTAAGTAAAAGGAACACTACCGCAATGTAAGAATACTCTAAGTGAAGTTTCTGCATTACATTATTGATGCATTGCATGTAGGCAAGCTAATTAGTTGAGCTAATTTTATTTACTTTATATACTGCTGGGTATCTGCAATGGATCATAACTTATGAACCAACCGCATGTTTTTGTATGAAGAATCTCTGAAAACTAACTAGATAATATTCTGTAAATATTAAATGTTTTCAGATTCAACTTGGGTTTAGGGGTGAATTTGAATATGATGAAGTCCGGTTAGGGTTATCAGCCGGACTTCATCATATTCAAATTGATCTAAAACAAGGGCTCCGAGATCACACTTTGTAGTAAATCTGTTCGTACCACTCACCTCCTCTAGCCAGCCAAAGTAATCATAGCTTTAAAAATCCTCTTGCACCTTGACAGTAAAGGACTGCTGCTGAGGACGCGGTCGCTAATGGAAGGGGACGGATTGACCTGAGTGAGTGACCCCGGCTGCTTGACCCTTAAACCTCCCTCTATCACTTACTGCAGTCTCTCCAGCCCGAGTCTGACAAGCATGGATCACTACCTTTTCTTCAGCCACTTTTTTTCATTGCAAGAAGCACAGAGAGAATCAATACCAATACCAACATACAATCCATGTAACCCCCCATAGTGAATGGACACTGGTCAGTAACCTTATATAATTTGTCTTGTCGAATAGGAACACGCATTTCCAACGAGAATGAATGTCCCTGAATTACTTTAACGGAACAGAAGTTACAAAAACAATTACATGTGTTGCTTACTTTTTTCAACACCATCAACATACTTTTAACAGCTAAGACTCTCTGAATTTATCCAAGAACATGACACTTTCCTTTGGGCACTCATATGTGAAATTGATGTTATTTCTCAGTAGCTTAACTTATCCTGAAAAGCAAGCCTAACTAAGACGCGTAGTAACTCAGGCATAACCCTGTAAAATACCTAAAAAAAACATCTATAGACAACAAAAGGTTCAAAAGTTTAATGCACTTTGCCTGTTAGAAAATGTTCACATAGTTAGAAAAAATGAGCGCAGGGCCAGACTTAGGGCTTGTGACTGAGGTTAAAACCCACTTCAGTAAATAGCACTCAGGCAGGCGGGCCAACGGTGGCTGAGGCACGTTCCAGATGTTAGTAGTACTGGGCGTGGATGCTAAGCAACTAGCTATTTTTAGCCGCGGAGCACAGGAAGGAAATGAAAGGAGCAGAGTTCAGTGTGCGCGGGATTCAGAACAGCAAAGAGGGTAATCAAACACTGGCGACCAATGGCAATCACACAGTTCTGACACAATGGTGGCTCGCCTGCGGCTGGCTTAGTCTTATCACAACATAGTCACACTGAGAGTGGGTGTGAGATGAATGGGTGGGGAGAGGAGGAAGAGATGGATGGGGGAAGTGAAAGGGAAAGAAAAGCAGCTGAGAGGTGAGTAGCTGGTACAAATTAAATCAGGGGATTGGTGTTTCCTTCACATTACAACTGCCCATCTGCTTTGAGGTGTGTTGTGCGTATTGGTTGTTAAGAAACTGATTATAAGCTATAATGCAGAGGAGATTTATGTAATATAAATGGATGAATCAGGTATTTTACCTGATTCGTCCAGAGAACATGCAGTCACTCACACTCTGATTCCTCTCCTAAAAGGAGGCCAATTTAGCTGTGAAGTAGAAAAGTTCACAAATACAAACCATCACCGCAAGGTCGCTGGAAAATACGCCTGTTGTCACCTCAACCACCTACCTAATGATAGCTGTTTCATGTAAACAATGAGCTCAAACTGAGAGACCAATTTACATTCAAATGTGCCGCACAAATAAAATCCATTCACCTTGACACTGTACTATCGAGTCGATGTGCATCACTTGGATGGCTCTGACACTTCGCGAGTCAGTCAGTCATGACTTCAAGGCTGTTTAGATGAGACAGAAATTAATGCGAGCAACACTGTCTGCATTTCAAATAAATGACGCCATTGCCTTTAATGAAGACGGCAAATCTGTCAGAAAGCTTCCTTCCTTCACTGCTCTCCAGTCACAGACGGAAAATTACCAAACTGTTGATCGATGGTTAACAGGTGCAGGCTAATTATACTAATCATGGCAACAGCCAAATAAACTGATTGCCATGTTCATTTAAATGACAGCAATGTTCCTTTGGTGGCTAATTAAAATAGGTTGGGAGAAAGGAAACGAGGCGGCTGGGTTCAGATAGAGGGAGGTGTTTAAATAAGAGAGTTCTCTGGGGTCTACTGTAATAAGCTGTATTTCATTGGTTTAATGATGTCATAATGAATTTCTAATGATGGGGGATGGGTCGGGGTGCAAAGTCGAGAAGTGTGGTGATATGTGCATGAAACCACACAGCTACTTCCCCACCCCTGCGAACAGACAACGCAACATGGGAGCCTTAGCTCATGTTGTGGGTAGTGGAGGGTATTCCTGGTTGAAATGAGTGGAAGCAATGAAGATAAAAATCAGTAGAGGACATCAAGCAGCGTGTGTGCTCCATCTGGTTAAATACTAGCCCCACTGGAAAGGGTAGGTTGAAGGTTTTAAAGGGGCAATTACTTTCTTTTTTTTCAGCACTGGGCCCAGTTGGCCTCAGTCTCCATTTGCATCTGACCCGGGAAAAGGCATCATTAGAGGGAGATACGGCGATCAGAGGCCAAGGGAGATGAACTCTGGGGCCCCTGACAGCCACTACGGTGGTATGAAAGGTGGATAGGGGCTGATTAATGTTTATAGAGGCAGCAGCTATCAAAACCCTTCTCTATTCCCTCTCCTCCCCAATGCCCTCTGTTTTAATTCGTTTTTTCAGAGGAGATTAAAAATATACAGTTTAGCCTCTATCTTTGCAAACACCCCATTTGTTTTCCAAAGGAGTGCCACCAGGGACATACTGAGAGATCCACCTTTTATTTCTCTGAGGAATCTCTCCTTTTTATTCCCTTTCTTTGCCACAAGAGGTAAAATATTTGAAGAATGAACACTGGTTTATAGGTAATATGCTGGTGTTTGATCTCTTTGCACATTATTTAATTTTTTTGTTTAAACCAAAATTGTGGCATCACTGTCTGTAAGAAATTTGGTATTCCAATCACAATGCAGGAGAAGAGAACCTTTGGATGCACTCAAGCAAAAAACTGTCAGTGTCTTTGGAGGGATAGCTCACACAAGTGGCATCCAATGTGACTGTCGTCTACTGTATGCCTGCACCACTCTCCACAATTTACATCAATGGTCAGTGGTAAAGCTTAAGACGCAGGAAGCTTAATAGAACTCTTTGAATACAAAAGAAACAAAATAACAATCTCTATCTATTGTTAGTTTTTTTTAAGTAGCTCTTGGTCTGAAAGGGCACATCCTTGCATCAGATTGGGCACTGGTTCACTTTTTAATAAACCATTATTGTCTGTATCCTTTTACCAAGCTTTTGTGTAAGGTGAAAACAAAGGAGTGATAAAAGAATGATATAAGGAGAAAAGAGGGATGATATCCTACTATGATATAAATGACTTAGAATACCCTTTATTTGCTATCAGATACAGACACAAAGAAACTTTTGTGTCAAGGTAACAAAAGAGGAAAAAGCACATCCAGTGATGAGACTCTAACTGCCCGAATAAAACAGCCTCTTTTTATCTTCTGTTTATGAGCCATTCTCACTATTTAAATGTATGCCACATTAGTGGGGATCTACTCAATTCAATATATTATAATGTGATGTTTGGCCTTAATGGAAAATCAATGATGAGACAAGCCCGCCACCGCTGAGACCATACAAAAGCAATTTCCAAATTGACATATGGAGGACCTATGTGATTGATTCTGACTGCTGTTGGATTTTAATACCGTTCACTGCGAGCTCATTGACTCTCAGACGTCGTCTTGTGGTTTATCCGCAAACTGCCAAATGAGTCCTTGTCTGCTTTTCCTTCTCAGTCCTTCTTTGGCCCATCTTCTCAGCCCGAAGCAGGGGGAGTGGAAATATTGCATTAGATCCGTTAGATAAATGATTGGATAACTCTTCATAAATATGACCTCTTTGTAACTGATCACAATGAGATGTAATGCTGTTCATTCAGATCTCACCTCTGCAGAGTAATCTCCATCACTGGAGTACAAATTCTACATGTCCCTCCAATCATCTGAAAAGCTACAGTATTAACAAGAACACTGCACCAGCACTGGCAGTGGCATCAGCTGTTATCATCAATTTAATGACGTACTATCTCTGTTGTTTGTTATACTGTAACAGCCTACTAGCCTTGAAAGGAGCTAACCCCCAAATCCCCCCCTCACCGCAGTCATACGGATTAGAAAGTAGAGACAAACAATTCACTTTCAAGAGCTGAAGCCAACAGGATATGCTGATCATGGATTACCAGCCAATCCCTCCCCCCATTGTCCAGTCCCATGAAGAGAAAATATGTCACAATCTGATGACCTCGTTCCCTGTGTTCCAGTAGTTTTGAATTGCCCCTGAAATCCCAGTAATTCATTTATATGTTGTTATCATGTACTGTACACAATGTACTTAATTCCACATCTGACATGTGCAACCTATAGTTACATCCATTCACTTTTCCACCAGTTATCCAGGTCACATCAGGCTGCGCAAAGCACCCCGATGTGCTCCCATCCTTTCCAGCTGCAACATCCAGCTCCACGTCGGACAATCCAAGGAGTTTTCTGAGTATATGTTGGGCACAGACACCTGGATGGAAACATGCACAAACCATCTCCAAAGGAAGGGATCCGTGACACATCACGATCCAATGCTGTGCAACCTTTGAGTGCAAAAGACCAGCAGTTGTACTCCAATACTCCAACAGTGCCCACTCAGATTCCATGTCCCTAACCTCCCCCAGCATGAAGGGAGTACCTCGTGGGAAGTGGCCTTATGACTACCAATTTAATAAACGCAAAAATCCACTTGACTATCCCATAAAAAACATCCATAAAGCTAATATGATGTGCGAGTCAGTCAGCCACCCTTACCGCTGAGCCAACACAGATCCGCACTGCACTCCAACACCAGACTGCTCGAAAGCGGGAGTTCAACTCTCATCTCTCTTGACATGAGATGAGATTGCTGACCCTGAAGTGTTACACCAAATGCTCATTCTGAGCTTCCTGCTCCATACTGAGGTTAACGTAACTGACAGATTTGACTTTGAACTACCTTTAAACCCAAGCATATCACATGGGCATGAGTGCGTGCACAAACAACTCAGACATGCTTGTACACCTCCACCACACACGCATATGCTAAGAAAGAGGTTTTATGTGATGTATTGCGCTGACTACCCATCATCAGCACATCTAAAAATATGTAATCATAAAAATACCACAGACTACATCTTTTTCTTCATCTGACAACAGAAAGACATAGATCCTGCTGTAAATGATACTATCAGTTACACAAGCAGTGTCATGTCTCAAAGCGGCAGCTGTAGTTAGAATATAGCCAACGGGCAGCACCGTTTTCGATCTGATCACAGTGTCAGAGCGTTTCGGAAGCTGAAAAGTAGAGCATCCACCCGTATGTCTAATGTTTAACTCACCTTGCCGAAGTCTCTGACATCGAAGAGGTCAAAAGGGTCAAACAGCTCGCTGTTGCGCAGGCCGAACTTGTCGTGGCAAACCTTGAGGAATGTCCGGATGTTTTTCAAACACAGGAACTGCAAGACAGGGAGAGAGGGAAGACAAAACATGAATGCATGCTCAAACCGGAGCAGACACAATTCCAGCAACAGCATATTGGATTCATACAAAGTGTTGCAACAGTATGATTAAACAAGAAGAATATTTGCCCCGAAAAACATGTTTAATCAGTCTGTTTAATATCCACTATCAGTGCAACAACAATTTTGTAAACATTTAATTTCCTGGCTGATGATTGGCAGCCTCTCCATTTCATCCTCTCCTGGTGTATGTGTGATTATTCAGCACCAGAAGGTGAGCAGGCTGATTGCTGCTCCTGAGGCTGATGGGCTGCCTCTCTGATCCAGATAAGGTGAGCCACAGAGGAGCCTGTCTCCTCAGAGAACAGACAAGCCCACCAGCGAGCTGCCGCAGGGGTAAAGGTGGCCTGCTGGACTGAGACACTGGCCTCACACTTGGAGGTTCGCAGGTCACAAATCAGACAAAAGGTCCCGTAGAAATGAAGCTCTCAGAAGCTTTCAGAAAGGAACTTTTTAGTGAGTTAAATTGGATTAATACTCAGTCGGGTATTCAGGAAAGGAAACAAGAGGCAATCACTTCAGGGTATTTAGAGATAGAGATAAGGTGATGCAGAAGTGAGAAGCTGCCAAGCAGTAATTAAAGACAGTTCTTTAGTGTCTGTTTGAACCTTTTCGCAGCACCAAATGAGTAGGATTGATTGTAAAGCATCAGCTTTCTTCAGCTCAACTTTTAAGTCTGCATTTACTTTTGTGTGTGAGAAATCTTCTACATGTTAACAACAAATATGTCTAATCTGCAGTGTTGATTAGATAAAATTATGAGGCCAATATAACCTTGCTGCAGATTGGCAAATGCAACCAGGACTGATAGCAAATATGAAGGGGATGGTGGAGTTTGCAAGGACCCTGCAGCAGCCACGAATACTCATAACAAACTGCATAATACATTCTCTCTGGTCACGAATATTGATGGTCCCAGTCCCTAAAATATGCCATCACACAGATAAACCTTGAGGGCTGGGGAATAGGCCAATAACTGCATGGGAGCATTGAAATATTAATGATAAGCATAACTGCCTCCCCATCTCCTCATCTTTGAGTGTGTGAAGAACACATTACCTAGCATGTAAATCCTAGATGCTGCTCAGATATGCCCTTTCATTTCTCTAGTGCGTGAGAGATATGAACTGATGGCTATGCAAGCAGAATGTGCAGTGAAAGAGTTTGGAGTGAGAGAGAACAAAACGCTCGGTTGCCTATTCTACTGAAAGCTTTGACAGCGTACATCAACCCAGTAATGGCTGCTAAAGCAAGCAGCAGCCTCGCAAAGTCACAAATCACATATGGTTAATGTTAGCATGCCTTCAAGGCAGCTACGGCAGCACCAGCGGGTCTTCAGGTACAGTAATATGCTGCAGAGCATCCCCACTCCACAGGAACTGGAAAGTGCACAATGTTCTCGTTTAAACTTCAGCTTGATGAGCCACGATGTTTCCTGATGTTGCAATGGACCATGTGAGACATGAGACATCTGCATCAGCCTGTCCTAATGAGCTTTCACACTTTGGAATAAAATGAAATAAAAAAAACAAACACTGTAAAACTCATTGTTACCACTCCAGTAATTTGTCAGATAAAAAGCAGAGTTTCATCTGATATGGTTTCCTGGTATTTTGTGGCATTTCGCTCGGCCTCTCCTGGCCACACCTGAGAGCCCTGCCGACTCATTCTCATTCATGTGCGCACATCTGCTCAGTCCCAGTGTCATGGGTGCGGACCCCATAACAGAGCCGCACCGGCCAGTGAAAAGAAATGCGATTGGTTGCCTAGTCGAAGTGACATTTGCAGTTCAGCGGCGAAGGTTATCGTATCTGCAGAACCTCACGTGCAGTGGGAAAAAAAAGAAGAAAAAAAAAAAGCTTATTTTCCCATCCCTGATATGAAATGGTAACATTTGCTGGAGTGGTTTGGAGAGAGAGGGCGACTGTGCAGATATGGATCGGGGGGGAGAAGATGTGTCTGACATTCTAATGTATGTTTGGTGATAAGAGAGCCAGGGTAGGGGTAAGGAGAATTGCTATGATCTTGATGAAAAAAATACACCATTTCTTGTGGAGTGGAGAGTGTGAGTGCACCTGGGAATAAACAGGCTGCGGTCATCTCCTTAGGCTGAGGCTGGCCTTAGCACAATCCATCTGGAATTACCTCACTGTGGTCTGCAACACATTCAAGGCCAGGCACAGATATTCCTCCATTTTTCACAGTGCTGTGAGTGCATCTGGCACACACACACTCCGACATCTCCGACACATAAACTGCACTAAAATTGACTATAGTACTGATAGAATTCCTGTAAACACATCTTCATAAAACATGAAAAAACATTTTAACTTCAACAATTAGGCGATTAAATTATCCACTGAGAGAAAATCATTTCTAAGAGCTTTAAGAATCGATTTGTTTCAAGTAATTTATTAAGTGAAACTTTCGTGTCAGACAGCATCTCAGTCTCCAGGAACTCTGTGATAAACAATGAAGACTTGCTGTGCATGCTGGCAATATGACCGTCTTGGGAATCGTGTGTGGTTTCTTAGCCTTTGCCACTACATAGCTAGCTTATAGTGGTTTCTCTGACATTTTTGCACACTTCATCATCTCACTCTTGTGTTGACTTTTCAACAGAAAGAAAAAACCTACATCAGTGTTTCTCAAACTTTTTATACCACCTCAGAAAATATTCATCTCTCCAAGTACCACTATTTTGAGAGACATTAAAATACAGAAGCATAGGCCGACCTTTATCAGCTACAGACAGTTCATGCAGAAGGCATGAAGAAGATTATTTATTTTTGAGTGTTGTTGAATCCTGAACAGAATCGGTTCAAGAACCAGAGCTCATTTGGCGTTAAAGGGGTTCTCCTGATCCGCACTTCACTTCCTAATATTTCCTGTTCGGCGCCACGATTGCAGTGTTTTTGAACCAGTCGTTTAACCTCTGCTTACTATCTCATATTACATTTTAACTAATCATGGATGGATGTACGCACTATGCAAATGAACGTGCCTACATATCAGGCTATCAGATAATTTCGTTCAAAATGCTGTATATGGCTTGATATGGTTTCAATAATTTATTTCATGAAAAAATAAATAAATAAATAAAAAAATCCAATCCTTCCAAGTACCACTACAGGAAAGTCAAGTACCATCAGTGGTATCATCCTTCCTGGCTAGTAAGTTTAAGTTCAACCTCTCATAACTCTGCACGCGTATGCAGTGATAAGGTGATTCGCTGACACTGATATTGTGACTTGAGGAGAGAGGCTAATTGTATGAGGTGGCTAATGATCTGCATTTTCATGATAGGTTTTAGCTATAGGACTTTATTGTATCCGCAATGTCAGAATGTGTTTCTTTGGCAAAGCCAGAAAGCACCCCATGGTGCTGCAGCACTCCGGATGTAATGATCACTTTTTTTTTTTTTTTTTTCAGTAACTGCGACAGATTAAACTTTTCATTTTCGGGATTGCAGATTGGATCATTACTGCGATACTGTTTTAATCGATTTCATTACTGCAGAACCCTGTGATTGCTGTTTCAAGCAACACAAACAAAACTAACTCCCACATATGGTTTTACAGCGAAAGCATTACAATAAAAGTTGATTGCCAGTGAAGACAACGTTCAGGTGTTTGTTCCATTTAGGCTATTACATTATTGGTTCTTTGCTGTGCACCTAAGACTTGCCTAAGACATATAAGGCTTATAAGGCTGCAGATCAATAGTTTTCCTCACCTGTGTCATGCAACAAAGAATAAACAAGCAAAACAGAACAGACTATCATGTGCATTTGTGCACATAAGTGTTTCCCACTTGCTTCAAGTGTTGAAGTTACCATTGTGTCAGCCCCGCTACTCATGGCTCACTTAGTGCTAAAATTGCGCCTCTCAAGGCTTTCAGTCCCATCATCAAACGCAGTATTCATCAGTCCCCTTACTCTCTGTAAATATGTGTACTGAAATTGGCTTTTTACAAATTAGAAAAAAGATCCCTTTAGCTAAGAGGAAAAGAAGAGGTCAGGAAGAAAGAAAGTGAATGAGGGAAATGGAAGGAGATGTGAGGGAGGTGAAGACAAAAAACTATATAAAGACTGCCTGTATGTGTTCATCTGTAGACTTTTTACAAAGTGGCTTGTGTGCTCCACTGGAGCGACAGCTCTGATTCTGACTTCTCAGTCAAGAGCAAACAAGTCTTAAAAGAGACAGACTTGTTGTCAGGAAGGCGGGCAGGAAGAGGAGAGAGCACAGCGAGGGGAGGAAGCAGGAGGGAGAGGAGCAGCAAAGAGGAAAGAGTCAGGTAACAAAGTCCCGTCACATCCCTGACAAGCCTTTCTACCGTATCACTGTGCCACATCACACAGAGAATAATGCATTGATCCTCGAGGAGGGTGGCCCTTATCTGCGCACACTCCTACACACCCATATCTGAGGGGATACAAATTAAAGCTTCCTGGTAAAAAAAAAAAAAAAAAAAGAAAGAAAAACCTGAACAACAGCAAATTAAAGAAACGGGATGCAGAAAAAGTCTAGCGGATGTGTAGCGGAGGGAAAAAGGTGTGTTGTTTTGCCAAAACTGTGGCTCTTTGGTGTCAGGGAAGAGGGGAGGATTGAGCAGGAGAAAGTCAAGAGAGAAAACAACTCATGTGGGGGAGAAATAACAAATTAGGAGGAAGCTGCAGGTAAGGCTGAGAGGAGTCGGTTCCAAAACTGTGCATGAACTTATTTGATCAGTTTCCTCAGTATATTTGATTAGAATGTTTCTCCTGGATCAGGTACCTGCTGACAATGATGACATAAAAAGAATGCATGTTGTGTCTAGGGCTGTGCAATATAAGGTTTTCTATATATAATGTGATGATCGAAAAATTATATTGTTTCATATTCTGCTCTATTTCATTGTGTCAAATCACATTCTCATGGTAATATTTTCTATCATTTGGACAACTCTTTGCGTCCCACACAGCACAGATGAAGGCAGGAAATTTGACTCTGACCAGCCAAGACTAAACAAGGACCTCGCATCTAAAAGAGAGGCCACTTCTGCATCCTGAGAGATGTGATGGCAACCAAAACCCCAGTTTCATGTACAAGAATATGTACAATGGATGACAGAGCCTGATATGTGGAAAGTTGTTTTAATATGATAACATGAGGAAACATGGAGGAAACAGCAGGTTCAGTAGCAAAAGAGAGAGCCGGACAGTTAATGCAGGTAGAGAAAACCCAATAAGCTGCGTCACTGATGTATTGCTGCCCCTGCTAACACTAGTTAAATCACAGGACAAACAAAGACATGCAGAAAGCTGGTCAAACAAAACCAAAACAATTCTGCGAGTCTAAACAAGATCACGTATACCGAGGCGTGGCTCGCAGATAAAGTTGCAGATACACATCATGCACTTGGCTTGGGCTCAGCTTATTTCCCACGGTGGAGATAATGCTTTCATTATCATGGGAAATAAGCCGTTAGTTTTAATTTAATAAAATTTATTAAATCATCAAAATAAGAGAGCATCATTTTTTGTCAATTTCAGAGTCATTCTCTCAACCCCGGGAGAAACATATTACGTCAACCTTGCAAGGAGGCCTTTGAAGAAGAGAAATAATTAGCGAGGAGTTCTTGCTGCCTATTCAAGACACAGATACGAGTGTACCGCAATCTGACTTCTCTCTCCATGATCAAAGACCATTTCAGATTTTGTTCCTGTATAGAATAAATCCACTTCCCACATAATTCCTGACTCATAATCCAAACAAGGAAGGCATCTTCGGCTACAGTAGAGAAAAATCATTTGCGAGCACTCTACTTTATAGGATTCATGAGAATAGAAACTTGCTTAACTTGGCAAAAGCTGTTCTCTGTACAGCTGTCCTCCTCCTACAAACACAAACTACATTGAAATCACTTATTTTGGATAATTTGAAGCAAAGGCAAATTAAATGTTTTAAGAGAAAACAGACTTTCTGTGTCTCTGAGCTATAATGGAATCAATAAAAATGTCCATTTAGGAATTAAATCAATGAGACAATGAGAGGAAAACATTAAGATTTGTTATTGTGAGAGGAGAGGAGAGGAGAGGAGAGGATTTATAACCCGCAGAATGAGGTGAGTCAGACAGGAGATCAGATACTCAGACAGCCAGTCAGAGAATTGGAGTCAATGGAAGATGGACTGATGCCTGTCTGGGAACTGTGAGGCAGCTAAATACTCTTTCACATACACACACATACAGTAGACACAAAATCCCCTCATGTTGTTTTTAGGGCAGTGAATCATTCCACACTCTTAGAAGAACAGGAAGGGAAGTCTCAGCAGGTGAGAGAGAGTAGCAACAACTAGCTCACGTGACCACAAGAAAAAAAGGCTGGCTGAGCTCTTTCCAGCAATCTATACACACACATGCCCCCACACACAGAAATACACACACATATGCCAGGTAGAGGTGATGATGGATCTCGTAAACTTTGGGTTTGGTTAATGATCCCGCGGCCAAGGTGTTGATTGCTTTCTGGTAAGGAGAGATTTATGCCTGGCGGTGATCAGCGCTCAACCTTTTCCAAATAAACCTCATCCAAACGCTCAGCTCTAGATTGCAGCACATGTCTATTATACTAGCCCAGTAATATCTCACTCAGTCTGAAAATCTTCCATTTGTTAAACATAAAAAACAATAAATAAACAAACAGAATGAAAATACACTCTGGAAAGAACATCTCCCGCCTGCAGGATTCTAGCACTCTACTTTCACATAGTGAGGAAATCATGATGAAACGTCTCGTTGATATGGACATGTAATATATGTATTGATAGATTAAACTCTCCTCTTTTTAGCATGCACCTGGAATCGTAAAAAAAAAACATCCATACACCTGAGTTTACACCTGTGCGTATTACCTTGCACACTTTATTTTTTTTTTGCCCTGAGTTTCACCTCTTCTATAAACAGATTGTCATGCCTTGCTGAAATGATATATACTATACATTAAAAAGGTCCAGTGTGTGGGATATAGCTGCAGTGGTGTAGCTGCTGTCCAAACCCAGTTAAAGATGGCAATCTCCATGGAAGAGGGCCCGCTGTGACTTTAGAGGCAAAAGGCTCATTCTAAGGTTACAAAAACATAACAAATTCAGGTGATTATACACTGATAAAGACATAGTTATGCACATTATATTCCATTTCTTCCATATTTTGTAGAGCCCTCTAAATTTTACACACTGGACCTCTAATCTGTATTTTTAAGTACGGTCCTAAAATCAAAATCAAAGATAAGTTAGCACGATGCAAACACAACATTATCTATTATTTCAGTTCAAGGAAATTAAACATGATTTGAAGTAATTTCAAGAGCACAGACTTCCTCCTTTGTGATCTTTGAATCCCCTTTTCAAAATCAATATATGTTTTGATGAATATTTTAAACTAGCAAATGTCTTCTCTGAGTTTACAAGGGTTGGAAATAATAACCAATGTAGATCAATCTGTTGTGTTGAATATTTGTAAAAGTTTAATAGCTTGAAATGAAAAATGAAAACATTTATGTTTTGAATGTGAAGGTCCACGCACGCCCCTCTGTACTAGGTTAGTAAATGTTTTGGTGGAATGTGCCGGGTGACACCCAAAGGGGATTAATGACCATTAGGGCTTTTCCTTCCCTCTTCCAGGTCACCCAGATGTTAAAGTCAGTGAGGAGAAAGGCCTTGCTCCTGCAAATTAGAGAAGATGAACGCTGCATGAATAATGCATTGCAATAGTATGCAAATGTGTTAATCTTATCCTATTACCCCTAAAAGCCTGTAAGCAGGCATGGATTGACCACAGTTTTAAATCTCGTACAACCCACAGCAGACAAGGCAGAACTGCTTAGCTAGCGAGGCCCACGTGGCGACTTGTTAAAATATGGAAGTTAAATAGGCTAAGTACGGTTTTCACTGAGGTTAATCTCCATTACAAAAGAAGATAATTCAGCTAGGAGCATCGAGTCTGGAGGGAGAAAGTCACCACAATTGTAGAGCATGACTACATAATTAAATCAAGTCCACCTTCACCTTTACACTGGCTACTCCTGAAAACACAAGCACACTCTCTAATTCCATGTAGGGCAAGCCTGAGATAAGAAGCATGCGACATGAGGAAGAAAGCATCGGTTGAACTCCTGTAACATGCCATCAGTAACATACTCGCCATATGGACACATTAGGTCATTCGTGAGAATAGAGAAGCAGTGAACCCGAAGCTAACCAAAAAGGAGACCCCCTTTCCTGGGAGTGAAAAGCTCCTGTGTGGGAAGGAGTGCAACAGAATGGAGCAAAGAAGGAGAAGCAATATGTCTTCAAGGTACTGCTCTTTCTTTTCTCTACTGAAGCGGAAACGACTACAGCTAGGAACAAAGAATCTTCTTTCCCGGATAATGGTGAGAGAAAGAAAGAGGAGAGGGGGCTTGTTTTTCAACTTGCGGGGTTGCTTTCAAATGCCAGCCATTAGTGCTGAGTACAATATTTTATTTACAGTCTGTAATCATGGAATTCAATTTTGTTTATGCTACATATAAAGAGTTTGATCGATGATTGTGACATGGTTTTATGGATGCCGACATTGGTCTCTCTTTTCATTGTCAGTCAGTCGGTCAACCGCTTCAGTCTAGGGCTGCAACTAACAATAATTTCCATCATCGATTAATCTGCAGATCATTTTCTTAATTAATTAATATGTTTTATGGTCCATAAAATACCAGATTGTGGAAAATGTTGATCACTGTTTCTCAAAGACCACCGCGGCATCCACAAATATATTGTTTGGTCCACAACCCAAAGATGTTCAGTCTACTACTATCAATTATCAAAACAGTTGGTGATTAATTTAATAGTTTACAGCTAATTGACTAATTGATAAGGTTCTACTTCAGTCCAAACTAAAACATCTCAACAACTGTGGGAATGATTAGCATGGAATTCTATACAGACATTCATGGTCCCCAAAGAAGTTCAAAATGACTTGATTAATAAGTGATCCCCTGACTTTTACTCTAGTGCTACTAGCAAGTTGATATTTCGGGCTTTTAGTGAAGACCTTAACATCTATTTGGTACATTTTCTACAGACATTCATGATTTCCAGAGGATGAATCATGATGAATGATTCCTTAACTATTTGATAGCGCAACAGCTATTGGATGGGTTACAACAAAATGTTGTACAAACACGAGGAGCTGCAAGTGTTAGTCTATTAAGCCATAAGAAATGAATCAGCTGCTATGTTGACACCTGATTCATTAAAGATGAAAAACAAAGTCATAATGTGCCAACATACACACATTTATGCCCCCCTCAGGATGACTGATGATTACTTAGATATCTTTCAAATGTTTCACAGTCCAATCAATTCATTTTCAAATGTAATACTAACAATAGTAACCATGGCACAACATTATTCATGTTTAAAATCAGCATTGAAGCATCATTAGAACCATTTTTGCAGCTTAGTTTAGCTCAAAGCACTGCTTTGCCCAAGTACAGTCTCACAGAGCTTGTATGGCTGTGGACAGTGTCACTTTGGCTTCCTATACTGCATTCAGGGAACTTTGGCAGGACATTCTAGATACCTCACCACATTGTTATACTATGGTTATCATTATAGTCATTCGTTTATTTGTTCATTTGGAACCACTTGAAAACAAATTAGTCCTCTAAATTAGACAAGAAAATATGTAGTTTGACTTTAGGTTACAATTTGCTTGGTTTGAGGTTAAAATTACTACTTAGTTAAGGTTAGGAGACCTTTGTCATCGTGGATAAAAGACTTGGCTGTCACTGGGAAACAGGAAAACAAACAGCGATCTCCCCTGGCTAAAGTTATATGTTTTGTTGATCCATCTAAACACCCAGAGGTCCTGCTCTGTGGCTCTATAGTAAAGTCACCCCACTTCTTTGCTCCCAGCGGACAAAATCATAATTACTATGGCTGCTGGAGGGCTTTGTCACTTGAACCTAAAGAGAGTCACTAGAGCGTCTGCTCCTTTCTTTCTTTCGTTCAGTGAAGTAAAGGCTTTGTAACATTATTCTGCTGCCTTTTTGGCCCAAACTCTCAAAAGATTCAGGTCTCTAGAGTGCTGGGCTACAACCGTTCTGATACTGATGACAAAATAATAATTCAAATATATTTTGAATTTGTTTCTTTATCTTGCATAGTGGCCCAAGCTGCTTGATGTCTTTCTAAGATGAAATATTGTCCAATACTGAACTAAAACAAGGTCCATCCTGATCACGACATCATCAACACTGTTGCCGTGCCCCAATAAACTTCACTGCTAAATGCAAATCAGGTAAATCTGATCTAGGGAAGGGTGTGTGTCCAAGCGAGCTTCAGAAACATAACGAGTAGAGAGCAGCGAGTTTCAGACAAAAGCAGGAAACACGCTTTGACTATTATCATCTTAATTCTACCTGACCTGTTATTTCTATTTCCGCTGACCCTTAATATGTTTTCTCTCCTTTCTCTGTGGACCAGTAATAATTCATAAATCTTCTTTCCTCTGAAGTGGTAAAAACTGCATGCAATATTTCTACTTTTGTTTTGAGTGTTTTTTGTTTTGTGTAAGAGAGGCTTCACCTTTGCATGACCGGCTCCATCTCTGTTTTGGACTGTCAAATAGAGGCAGCTAGTTTTCACAACAGCCTATAATAAATATCATCATCATCTGCCTGGATGCACTCGTAGCTATCCTGCGTTTCATTCCAAGACTGTTGCTGGGGTGGTCTCGAGCGTCATCAGCCCTTTTTTTTTTTTTTTACTGCAACTGTTGTTTAAACCCCTTTCACCTGAAAAGCGTTCAGACAATATAAAATCAAAAATCTAACAGAGGCCAATGTGCATAATGCAGTCCTCCAGGTTCAATCCACTATTCATGTAAATACGAATCTGTGTTGTATCTAAGCAACAGGCCATGCTGCAGAGACTCAGGAGAGGAGTGTGTGTTTGAGGCATTTCTACTCAGGCTTAGCCACAGACTCAAGGCTTGATGAATGTGAGAAGTAGGTCCGCCGAGAATCCCAGACACCCATGGATCGATGGCCAGGTAATTTATGACATCGGACCACAGGGAGGAAGACTGCATCTATCTTTTCCCCGGTGAGTTTCCTTTACAACATAAGGCTCATTGTAATGATTTAGATCCCCTATAAGATATGTTACTGTTCATCTTTTTTTCCCCCCACAGACAAAACAAACGCGAGTAACATACATATAAGGTAATGTGTTTCTAAAGACCTTAACTGTATTAGGCACAGCCACATTCACAACAAATTAAGTCTCAGGAGTTTTAAATTATGTTTGGCAGAGCTGTGTTAGCCCGGGGCGGATACGCACATGGCCGAAGAGGTAACGGGGAATGAAATCTGAGCAGATTTATGTGTTTGACACAGCAGAGTTACAAAAACATTAGCAAGCACTTAACACCTCAAATTCATCTTAGGTGGCTTAATCAGGAAGACTTTTGTGGCTCCAAACCAAATTATGTTTGCTCAAGTACATTTAGAGTTTCAGCTATATGAATATAATGAAATGTAACCTCAAATACACTCAAGAAATAAATTCTGGCTACACTTTCAAACTGACCTTTTTCTACTTAGACTGGCAAAATTATATGAAGCAACTTAAAAATTGTTCTCCTTCAGTGGCATTTCACTAAAAACTGTGTCAGTAAATCGGGCAGAGGTGGAAAGCAATGCATATTTACTTCAGGGGAACCTTTGTTTTAATGGTCCAGTGTGTCATATTAAGAATATGGCAGAAATGTAATATAATGTGCATAACTATCCACTTTTATTTTTCATTGCCATGTTTATACAGTAGCCCAGATCGAACAAACCAAGTACTGGCTCTCTGCTGACGAGGAGTATTCAGTTGGTTGCAGTCTGAGACCTTGCGACTAGAGGCCAATACATCCTAAACAGTAGGCATGGACAGCGTAAGTATGAAGTCTTCATGGGGTCTGAAATTCACAGCCAAGTGAAAATGCAGGTGGGATTAGGGTTAGGGTTTCTACACTAGACAGACTGTAGAGATTTGCAGTGACTGTGTTTTGTACTATATCTCCTGAACAAAGGCCATCGGTTAACAGGAGCAATTCTCCAGTCGCCATTTTAATAATGAGCTGGCTCATCTTCTTTCCCCTAGTGGCATCACAGTGGTACCTGCCTACACTGCTAGCAAATGAGATGAGATTACCTTTTATCTGCCTCTGCCTTACGCTCAATGCGCACATGGTTAACTGAAACTGTTTGTTCTATGATCTGCAAGTTTAATATCACATAGCTCACACTTTTGTTTATTTTGTCGAAATACTTACATATGTCGAAAGCCTGTAAAATTAGATGGAGCCGTGTGTGATTAAAAACGTTATCTGCGGATGTGCAGATCTGTCATTTTTGCAATAGAAGAATGTGGTTACTCTATACGTACTCTACAACAAATACAGATTCATCCATTCAGTCCTTGAGTAGCCTACTACACACTGGTCTTTTAAGTACATATTGTTGCTAATATCTCCATATTGTTATTTAGGACTCATGTAGAAATACTTGCACCGTGTTGTATTGTTACAAGAGTTTTTCAATAAATCTTTTTTTTCTTGCCCTTGCCCTAAATGCCCTAAATTCTCTGGTTGCAGCCTCTTAGGTGTGAATATTTGCTGCTTACTCTTCTATTATAATTATCTGGGTTTTGGACTGTTTGTTGGACAAAACAAGTAATCTGAAGATGTCACCTTGGATTTGGTTAGATTGCGACGTAGATTTTCTTTGCATTTCTGGACTAAACAAACAATTGAGGGAAACAATCATCAGGTTGGCTGATAATAAAAAATAATCTTCAGTTGCAGCCCTGACTGCTGCTAGTAAGATATGATTATCTTTTCCGCTTCTGACAACTTGTATATTCAAAGCAGCAAGCTAATGTAAATAGATTTTGAAAGGTCCTCTGACATTATTACAGTAGATATTTAAAAGGCCACAACCTGAATGCATTGTTAGTGCCGGATGTTTGTCAGTCCTTTGTTTAAGGAGTCTATCAGGTGCACAGGGGGTTGCAGCTTCTGTGCTCCTGATGGCTGCGATTATCTCCAAGGTGACTAATGCTATTAACACGGAGAACAGCCTGTTAATTACCCGACTGGCTCTGGGGCCGAGCTCAGCTCGCTTTAATCATCATACCCACAGCTTGGATAAACAATCATTCAATCATCACACAGCTTTGCTGGCGATACACAATACAGCAATCAGCCAATTTACAGATTAAGTGATTGGACGGGTGGATACTGTGAGATACAGTTTACATCCACTCAGTGGTGCAATGGGCAGTGGAGAGCTTTCCAATGGGCACTCAACCAGAGTGAATGCAATATGAAACCACAGCAAAAGACTTGTAAATGTGCTGTACAGTTTGATTTCATGTGAAGCTGTCAGGACGACAAACACACTGGGAAGAGACAACAACTCATGTTTGCACACGCTGCACATTCTGATTATATCCTCAATGCACAGGACACTTAAAGGGACAGTTTGGGTTTTGAGATTGTATGAATGAGTCGTTAATGCATAGTCTGTGTGTTGCCTACAGTGGACGACGGTCAGCATGCTCCCAGTTTGGAGAAGCAGACAGACGTCCCAGCACATAAGTGAAGCAATGCATTGTTGTGGACAGGGTCAGCAGAAAAATGTGGTTTAGCCAAATAAAAAAGGCCCACCTAAAAAAAAAAAAATCAATATCCATTAAAGTGTACACAATAGTGGACATATTCTCACTGATTTACCTTGCAGTCATATCTGTAATAGACCATGCGCGACATGGTTCAGCTTAGGTGAGGAATGCATAAGTTCTTCTGTTGAGACAATGTCGCACCAAGGGAAAGGACTGTCAGCAAGGTAACGCAGTGAGAATATGCTCATTATAGCGTACACCTAAAAGGATATTGATTGATTTGTTTTTTTTTTTTCTTCAGGTGGGCCTTTTTTATATGTCTGAAAAACATTTTTCTGTTGTCCCTGTCCACAACAGTGCTTTGCTCTACCTCCGTGCCTGGACTTTTGTCTGACCTCAAGCACCTCATACAAGCCCACTTCAAAAAACCTGAACAATCCCTTTAAATATCAGTAACAGGGGGAAGATACTTGATCTCAATGAAAAAATAAAAATAAATAAAGCAAACATCACTGCAACAGATTGACCACCATTTTAAATCAATATGATACCTCTAAGAAACTGTGGATAACCATAGCAACGATACCTTCACTTGATATTGCATCATTCTCACACTAGGATCCACTGAACACTAATCACCAATAAAAACAAGTACAAAACTAACAAATGGATTCTGATTTGCACTTTGAGGTGGTAACGACACATTCTCATTAAGGCACACTATGCGTCTGCCTTGTCCATGATTTTCATAGACCAGGATTATGGCTGGGTATTAAACCTGGATACTTTGTTCAAAAGCTGGTACGGAATGTCTAGCCAGATTTATAATCATGGTTTCTTATGATAGATTTTGGTTTCAATCACATGTTGCCAATGCTAGACTTATATTTAGCCAGTTATTGTATAATAGACAATGTTTGAAAACATTTGCTTTTTTTTGTTTGGGGTTTGTAGAAACAGAAACTTGTTGATATTCGTTAAATGAATTAAAAGACCTGTGTATTTCTGTTCTTCTTTTTTAACAGATACTGAATGTACAGTACAGCCTGGTATTCTGCTATCTGAACAGACTAATTAGCATTATTTGTGAACTTGTTATTTTGACAGAGCGACTGTTTGGTGAACTAAAAAGTGACCTGTGTCGGTACAAATCTGTCACAGTTTGCTGGTCCTTCCAGAGCTATTTGCGGACCCAAGTAATTAGGGTTTACATATATTGAGGGGGCATGACCCTTTTTTGGGTGGCTTCCCTCGACTCCATCACGTCAACTGAATTAAGCAACTATGTTTACAGTTGAACACGACAGCTTAAGGTCAGGCCAGTGAATACTGTCCCCTGTCACACTGTATCACACTGTAACAACCTTTTTTGTGTGGCTTCTGTCACACTCTGTAGCCCCAGTCAACAACATTATGTATTGGGAGCATACTTCCTGTTTATGCTTCCCCTGCAAATTACATTGGAAAGCTTGTTGGCACTGTCCCTCGCAATTAATCACTGCTGAGATAAAAGCATTGTCACAGTGGAAAGAGAAAAAAGCTTAAGTGGAGGAGGCATGGAAGGGTGATGCGCATGTTTTTTTTGTGTATTTATGAGCATTATACAAAGATGTAGAGGGAGTATTGGTTGTGAAAGCCTCTCATCTTCATGACAGTTAATTATCCCTTTACATTACTCCTTCTACATTATCTGAGGAAACGGTCATAAATTACCCACACCTGTCTCTATGATCTTCTCTGCGCCACTCCTGGTGAAATTGAATTAACTTCTCTCATATTCGCGACCCAGCTGTCCTGCCCGCTCCCAGGTAGACAGACTAGAGCTAAATCTGAGACACCAAATAGCAGGCAGCAAAATAAAAAAAAAAAAAAAAAGGCTTAACTCTTATCTTTCCCAAAAGACAGTCAGAGTGAAAAACATAGAGAAGTCTGGAAGAGAAAGAGATACAAAGAGCCTTGTCAGACGGATATGGGAGCGGTGGAGAGCAAGGCAGGATCAAACGTCCAGTTTCTGCCGGTAATCCTCCTCGAGAGGAGAAGGCGGGGAGGTGGGAGATGGAGGCAGGAGTGGCGGAGAGGTGGAGAGGAGTGGCTGGAAAGCAAACCTTACTGGTTTTTTCATCCAGCAGGCGAGGCGACGCCAGCCCCTCCACAGCTCTCCAGACAGTCTGGCACACGGGCCACTGGAGGAAACCTTTGGAAAGATCAGAGCCCCCAGCCTCAAGCATGGAAAGAGTATGTGTGTCTATTAGTGTGTGTGTGTGTGTGTGTGTGTGTGTGCCCATATGTAGCTGCTTATGCCTTTCAGATGTAACACTGTGCCTGCTATATAATTGGAGGTTTTAGCCCACTTGCAATGTCTGTAATCCACAACATGGCAGCTGTGCAAAGAAATCCAGAAAAATGCAGAGTTATCCTTCCTTCTATGCCACACAGATAAGACCAAGAACACATGTACTGTATTTAGATATTCAACAGATATGTCACACAGTGTGTCATCAGGGAGTGCTTCACATAAAACACCATTAAACATTCAGAATTTGATCTAAAAATATGTCAGGAATCCTTTTTCTTTCCAGCCAAGTCATTGTTCACTGCACATTGAGAGTACAGAGGAACTGGGTGTTTATTTCCCCTGAAATTGTCTTCCAAGATAAACTTCTCTATCAATAACTTCTTTTGAATAACTATTTTGCACATTGCAAATATTCTGCATACAGTGAACTTTTGCACATTGTACAGACTGTACAGATTTGCACATTTCTGCACAAATCTGTACAGTTTGTTTCATATATATATATATATGTCAATTTTCTCAGGCTTTTTCCTATTTATATATTTTATATTTTACTTGTGCTTGCCTTTCGCCTTCTGTGTGTTCTGCACCAAAACACAGAGGCAAACTCCTTGAACATGTAGTCCTACTTGGCTATAAACCTGATTCAGATTCTGACCAAGGTTTTGAAAGTTACCAAAACTGAATCATTTCTAAATTAATAACTAAATCAAACTGAATGGGATCATAGGGCTTGTTGACAGCTCTCTCCATCATGATCGGAAGCAACATGATTAACGTGCAGACCAACTTCAGGGAAATACAAAGGACGTTCCGCTTCCTGGCCGGCCAACAGGGCATTCTTCAGATACTGAAAAATTCTTCCTTCCAGAACTCATGATTGAATATTAAGATGCCATTTTAACATACTGCCACGCAATTCGGTTGCAAATTGAAGCACAAATTCCTGGAAAATGTTCTGATTTATTCCTGTTGATCCTTAATAATCACATACACAGAACAAAAAACATGATCCTGGAGGGACTGAAAATTCAGCAGAGCCATGAAAGTAACTTGGCCGACAACCTGAAGGATCAGCGAATGAGCAACACAGCCAATCGTCAGCGGCTAAGTGATGCTATGAGCTATGGTTTCAGGAGCATCCCAAGAGGGCAGAGGTGAGAAAATGTAAGAGGCAGAAGCAGCTTGACAAACCAGCTCTCTCTTTTCCATCTCCCACGCAGTTGGACACTGCCTGCAGCACCTCTTTAAAAATAGGAGGGGAGAAAAAGCTGTCACTCTGGATTTAGCCTACTTTCCAACATGCCCATTAATTTCAAAGCAGATGGCAAAAAAAAAGAAGAGTGGGTTGGAGGGAGGGGCATCTACTAAAGCTGCTGAATAACAGAGTGGAGAGCTTCAGATGGAAGAGGCAGCGGTGAGTGTGGTGACCTAAGAAAACGGGGATAGCAGCGATGAAAGCAGATTAGAGCCTAATCATTTATGAAGATGATCATTTGTAGGAGTTTCACTGTTATTACATGTCGCTGTACTGGACTCAGGTTAGCTGCATAAAAGGATGAGGCAAGGAACTCAATGGGAAGTATTGCACTGCTCAAACTTTCATCGATCTGTGTATCTGCACTTCCCTTGTAGGCACTTATCATCTAAGCCCGTCTGGGGGATTTACGAGGTGAGAGGTCTGAGTATAAATCAGAGATATTTTCTGAAATGAAATAAAAGGAGGCAGAGGTGGAGAAATAGGCCCGAGGGCAGATACCTCTCTATACTATGATGTAAACATTCCCCGCAGGCCAGGAGAAATTGCCAGCAGTAAAGAGTGCTGCCATAAAGACCTTACAACCCCACACGGCGCTGATAAAGCTGTTCCTATAAGCAGGGAGCAAGGTGAAGCAATCAACTCAACTGCAATCAGTCTATCTATAATTAATTAACATGCAAGCCCACTGCAGGTTTCACTAATGCACAGTAAGTTTGGTAAATCATATCACAAACAAGACGTCCTCAAGGACAATCATTAATCACGGGATCAGCCATCATGACGAGCGTCCTTGAGGCAAGCCAAGAATTAGGTTTCCATATCGCGGTATCAACACCGACGCCCATATGGGAATCTCCTTGTGTGTTCATTTTTGAAAACCACTAAAGCGTGTCTGCTTTTACTGTCAGACACTGCTGAGAGATGAGTAAGAGGGAAGGGGTGAGGAGAAAGAGGAGGAGACGGATGGACGAAAAGTGGTGGAGGAGAGATCTGTCCGGTGGTCTCCAGGAGGACCAACGGAGCTGAGTGAACTCCCCCTTTTCCGAGCTAATTGAACGAGGCTGTGATGTGACATCACCAGCTCACACGCCAGGATGACAGTCATCCTCATTAAAAAAAAAGGGGGGGGGGGGGGCAGCTGAATGAGGCAGGAGGCCAGCAGTAAAATGAAGCCATGTTTGTCACAATGCTGCCTGTAGACCTGCAGCTACAGTGAGCGGGGCGGTGTATCCATCTAGAGATTAGATAAGAGCCGTTGAAGCCACCTCACTCTGGAGCAAAACTGCTCAAATGAAGCAGCTTGGCTTGAACAGATTTGTGGCCCGATTTTATGCTCAAATCCAGTGGGACGTCTTTATGTTTCCTGGAGAAAGAAGACCCTCAAATGCATCAATATAGAGGAACATCGTGGGACATACTGCCTGAATGTAGCTGCTGTTGACAACACAAGTGACTGACAGCTGTGACATGTTGCCCAGCAATAGCACAACCCCTCTCAGTGCTAATTAGACAATAAAAGCCTGGGAGTTGCAGGGGAGGAAAACCACTGTGGTTCACCTCAACAGGCATATCAGCAAAAATAGTAAACATCTGACTACAGGTGCAGCGAGAATATTAAATATAAGTAATACAATCATAAATTTAAAATGGTAATCAGGCACCAAACCACTGCGGGGTGATTCATAATATCATACAAGAGAATTAAACAACTCTGGAATGCTGTCGCAGCAACAGTGGTTTTAGTCTTCATCTCAATAATTGCGTAGCAAAAGATATGAAGCCCTCAGCGTGGTGTCTGCAGAAAAAAACCCACCTGACACTTCCTCTGCGGGTGTACACGCGCTGTCCACAACTATTATTGTGCACACATTCATCCGTGCAGGGGTTGCCAACACAGTTTTTTTTTGTTTCTCTCAGCATGCATGTTTTTTGTTCCATTTCTTCCTCGTTCTTCACAACTTCATTAACTTTGGTTATCTGTTTGCTGGGTTGTTTTGGAAGGGGCTGGAAGAGGACTTGATTGGCTCTAGAGACCAGCTAGCCAATCATCAACAAGGAGATACACACAGTCACTGCATACACCCCCTATATTCGTTTAGAGCCCTAGGTCCTAGATGATCCTGACCTCTGATCCCCTGAGCAGGGCTGCCCATAAGACCTCTGTGAAGATCAATAAAACGTCACTATTTTCATCACCCGCTTTGCACACACACACGCACGCACAAAATAAATGCACCTCTGGTTCGTTCCAGCAAGAAACAGAAGCTTCCCATAAAATCTCAAACAAAACCACATAACATCAACAGGCGATCCAAAAAGGTGATCCAAAGCAACATCGTTATTGAAGCACTGACAGACAGATGCTGGCTTTGTGTGAATACACCACGATGGAACAATCGTTCCTATCATCCCTTCGTACACATCAGGTGTCACACGACCGGCCAAGACTGGAGCTGGCCGCTGCGAGCAGATGTGGGGAGAGGTAATTATTTGGATACTGTTGCGAGAGAGAGTGGGAGTGTTGAGTGTCTAATACTATTTGGACATGGATCTGGTCCACTCTATTACATGCAGGGGGAGCTGGCAGAGTAATGGAATATTTGATCAGCACGGACGCACAACAGCTCAAACAATGTGGAGCTAATGTTGAGATGCTGGATGAGTCGACGGCCCTTTTTTTTTTTTTCACTATCCTGACACGGGGCATAGAAGAGAAAAAAAAAAACCTAACAGAGTATACAACACGCATGATAAAATCAACAATATTTTTCCCCGGGTCAAATTCACAGCACAGCTGTAATAAGATGCAAGCTTGCAGCATTTGAGTAGTGTCATCTATGACTATGGGGATCATCTTCAAAACTCATGGGAGTCCTTTGAAAAGAGCGGACTGGAAAGAGCTAGTTAAGCTGTTTCTGACGCCTTCCTGCAGACATGTGACAGTCTGACAGCTGTCCAAAAATATCTGAACTGTGCTCTTGGCTCTCGAGTTGTTGAAAATCTGCTTGCCTCCAATCACACATACAACATCTGAGATCCACCCTTTCCAACTAGGGCTGGATGATGTGGTTGAAATCACTGACTCAGTGTTAGTAAGAGGATTTATGATAAATGAATGGAAAAGTATCGTTATAATAATTAAATACATGCTTCACTGTCAGGCGTCAAACTGTTCACACAAACCCTTCAATTGTTGTAAAAGTGATCGCTGAGTGTTAATTCTGACACACTGATGCACAGACCACACACTGACACTGAGTAATAAAAGGGCCGGCCCGTCCAGATGAAGCCTCTTGGATAATCACAAGTATTATCTCCCCCTCAACTGAGGCTCCTCGAAAGGGTGTTTCACTCAGTCTGACGTTACAAATATCTCTTATCTGTCTTATCTGTTCAGAGCTCAAGTGAAAACACAGCTGCACTAGCTGACGAAAAAAAAAAAAAAAACAGTCGAATTTCTGTCTCTATTTCCTTTTTTTTTTAGTGAACATGCAGTGATTCACACCAGACTGGAGATAGAAGGTTGCATCATGGCATCTGTGTTAACTGGCACAGTAACCTTGTTTCTCTTAGTTTAAGTTATTACACAGGAGAAAGGGAGAGGTGCTAGGTAAATGCAGCACAGGGCTTTGACACCCGAGAGTGGCACATGCATCCTGCGTCCTATTGGCTGTACACTTAATAAAACACTTTTAAAAAAAGTCAATTAGACTAATTTTTTTGAGTCTACATAGACGTTTTCAACACTTAACTAACTGAGTCTATCATTCCATAATCTTAAACAAGTGCTTTGCATAGTCCAAACATAAAGACAAAATTGGTAATTATGTTGCTAGGAGATGATGTAGTGAGGGGGGGGATCATTGCAAAAAATGTGTTTTATACATATATAAAAAATCCCTAACATCGGCATTGACCTCAAAACTTAAGCATCAGCCAGATGCTAAAAAAATGAAACTAAAAATTGTTGCTGCAGATAAACACAATATAAACACTTCCTTGTTATGCTACCAGGTCAGCACAAACAGTTGCTCTTTTTGCCACACACTTTTCTTTGTAGCATAGACGAGAATGATCTCAAATTTGACTTGCACAGATGATTATTTCCTGGGCTGGATGCCCAAATATTCAACATTATCTGGAATCACTGCTTTGAATGTCTCTATGTCGTCATGTTAGCACCTGTGTTTTGCCTGCCGTTGTTGCAAATGTGTACGAGCGTGCACATTCGCCCATGCATGTACAGTATGTGTGTCCATCCTGATGTGACTGAGATAACATAAGAGACAAACAGCCCATTTAGCCTTATCGAAGAAGTTATCACGCTGACTAAGAGAAAATATATAAAAGGCAAATCAACTCCAGATAATATCTCAATATAGCCACACACTACACTTGCACAAACTTTTATCCCCTCCACACACACAGCTCAGACAGAGCCCTCGAGGCGACTCCACTCTTTAATGACTCAATAGAATGGTCGATATAGCAGGCACATGTATACTCAGGTGAGCTGAGCTGGCATGCTGAACACAGAGCTTGGTTTATAGCTCTCACTGTGATAGTTAATGGGGTGAAAACCTGAGGTAGAACGCTGTGAAAAGATCTCTATGATTCCAAACTCAAGTGCAAACTATGACGCTGCATCAGCGTATGATCGTGTCGTGTTTAAAAGCTACACAGGAGAGTTTTATGTAAATGTTCAGTCATGTTTCTACAGTGTTTTATCTGTACAACAGAAAGTGAGGCTGCAACAGTGAAGACTAACTCTGCAGCCTGAGAGTCTCTGTTTTCCCAAATACAAGAGCGCCAGGCATCAACGCATCTCTGACAAAGACAGCGAGAGCAAAACGGAACTGCAGAATATAAGCCGTCTTGTAAACAGCAGCAGGTTGATGCTGCATCCAGAGAAGGATCTTTTGTCTCTTCTCCCTTTGATATCCAAAGCAACGCAGACCAGCCACAGGCCAGATGTAGCCTACGTGTCTACATAAAAAGACTGCATGCACCACAGTGCACAAAGAAAGCTATTTATAAAGTATGTACCATGAGAATGTGCATACCTCCGAGCATGCTTTGCACTCGAATTTTCCAATACGTCCAATACTGGCAAAGAATGGGACATTTTTCTTGTTTCTTGCTAACAGTAACAGATTTGGATTGCTTTCAACCCATCACTTGCGGCTACGTCTTTGAACCATGTTAGCTTCCAACATTACGAAACTAACAACAAAACACGAGATGCCACCTTATTGCTGTGAAGGTGACCCTGATTTTCATGCACCGTCCACACTTGAGTGGCAGGATTTAGGTTGAAATCCAGCAAAGTGGTTGAGCGTATTATGATGGCGATAAGGCGTATAACAGTGAAATTATGCATACCCATGACTGTTAAGTTACTGGACATGCATATTTATGCCTTTGTGCATAATTCAGTCCAAACAGACTTTTGTGCACCTGGCTTCAGATTGGTGATCAGATTGGATCAAATTATTTACATTTTTTTTAGAATATAACCTTGATTTTAATGGGATTTCATAATTGTAATTTTAAAATGTGACAGGTTCTAGAGAATTTCTTGGCAAAAGCGCATACTTTATAGTGTTATATGAAGGTTTACAAATGAGGTGCCATTGCAGAGCATTGCATATCTGGACTTCTGCGAAAGGCAGACGGTCATTTTCACATTAGCTTAGCATAACAGCAGGAGAACAGCTATTTGCTGATAAAGGCGTTACAGTAATAGTCCCCATTACAACAGGCTTTTCTCTCCAGGAGGCTAATGATAATTAGACATATACTACTGTCCATCCATCCATCTCGCGGCAGGAAGTGAGACACAGAACCCTCTGCTCTGAGTTAGTCCTCTTTCTTTAAGACACACACAAATACAAAATCTGAAAAAGTGATTTGAGTGGTTATAGTGCATGTGCTGCGGGAAAGCAGTAGGAGGATTATGTTTGGATTAAGACAACAAATTTTGATGATTACACTCCAACAGCGTTCCTGGGACTCTGCTGCTGATGTGCACCATAAAAAAATATACATCCAGTGTAACGTCTTTTGATGACTGAGGCTTAATGTTTTCTATAGATTTATGCTGAACTCATAAAGTCAATCCTGCCGACCTTTCTTTTTTCTCTGCAAGTAAAACTCCAACCATCAAATGAGCAAGCAGTATTCATTAACATATAACAACTGGCACTTCAACCTAACACTCCCCGTGTTTTTTTTTTTTTTTAAGATGCTAATTACAAATGAGGTCTATCCATCTAGTGACAGTCGGATAACACATTTTTTTTTCCTGCAGCAGCCACCGTCGTTATTCCACTCAGTGTTGCGCTATCATCCAAAAGGCATCACTCACAGGAGTCCCCACGTTCACTAGCAAATTAACTACCTGATGAACCCTCAATCACCAGGCGAGCTCGTGCGGCTGTCATCTAAACGAACCACAATCCCGCACACTTCACTCCTTTCCTCCTTCCCTCTTTCGGCCCGCCTTTTCCTCAGAAGCAAAATGTGGAAATAATTGATACTTTAGATTCATTTTGGTCCATTTTAGGGGACACAGACACAGTTCATTACACTTCCAATAACAGATAGTTAAATGCATGTTATTGTAATTAATTTAGTACATTTGTGCCATTTTAATTGTCGGGATATTGACAAGAGGGAAAGACAATCAGCAAATATGAAGAAAACAAATGGACAAAGATGTGGCTGTTCATATTTCTCACCATCGCCCACTTGGGTTGTTGTTTCATATTGCGCAATTTGAGATGCAACTCCAGGGCATAATGCCGATAGAGTGTGAGCATATTACAAAACAGCATGGTGGCACAGCGTTTACTGAGGAAATTACACATTATGCCGCTGTGTCCCATAAGAAAATTTTTCAATTACACTTTCATTGCATTTGTTGACGCGAGTTTGCCTGAAAATGAATCTCAACGGCTGTTGGGAATAGAGCATTAACAGATGGAAAGAAAGAGAAGGGGAGAAAAGAAAAAAAAAATGGCACAGATGGAGGTCAAGCATCTTTATTTTGATGCCGACTTATAAAATGTGACCGACGTAGGGATTTCACAACGTGGAGAAAGATGCGGAAAGATAAGTGAAGCGTACACTTGCAGAAGGGGCTAGAGGATGATAAGGAAAGATGGATGGATGAGAGAGAAGTGAGAGACAGTGTGATAGAGGCAGTGGAAATAAAAGGGGGGAGGAGGTCTAAATGATGAAGTTTGCTCTGTGTGACAAGCCGAGGACCTCCTGTTCTCAGTACTTCATGGTGACATGCTCTTAACTATGAACTGTATCTGCACCGGCATGAGCTTCTTAAGCAGCTTTCAGGGCTTCAGGAAAGACTCACTGAATTATGACTTTTATGCATTTGAGTGGAGCCATATGCATGTCTTGGAAAACTTCGAGAACTTTTAAAGTTTTAATGTTTAATCACGCTTCATCTGAGTAGGGGATTTAGGTCAAAATAAAACAGCTGCTTTGGACATTAACCTGACAGATGCACGAGCACGGCCATGCGGCGTAACATTCGGCTACCAAGGCGCTTCAGTGTTTTATGTGGCTGACCAACAAACCAACAGAAAGACTTTTATTGCTGCTGATCACGACTAAATGTTTTCTCAAAATCCGACTTGACAACCTGAGAAAATATTACCCGAGCACATTCCAACTGTTTACTGTATGTGCTCAGTGTTAATGCAATATAGTGTGTTTGGGCATCCAGCCCTGTGTTCCTTAAAGACTTAAATCGGCCAATTTGCCAAGCTTTCAAGATATACCTAGCACTTAAGCCTTGGCTGAACTTTGCATTGCACTGTGAATGTGGCTGTTGGTCGGAGGTTAAGAAATGTTGCAGTAAATCCATTCTGCTCTTTCTTGTGGCTCCTGCCCAGATATCTGGATGTTGCCGAGCTTTAACAAACAGTCCCTCCATGCTATCAGCCCTAGTTATCAGCCCGTCACACTGTATGGGGAAGATAAATCTAGGCAATTAAAATTTAAATTGCTGTGTGCACTGCCGTGACTTTCCTCTTTCCGTGTGTCTTCACATCTCTCTCCCGGCACCCGGCTGGACCGCTTCAGTCTTATGTCAGAGGCGAAAAGAAAGGCGTGCTGCCAGGGATGGAAAACATGCTGGACAAACACAGATACATCTCACTTGTTGGAGAACCTTAGCGCTTTGCCTCAGAGCATGATTTCTGTTGCCATTACTCTGCTGGTAGTTTGTTGAGTGCTTGTGTTCTTTTGTTTGTCTTTTTGAATGAATGAAGGTTATCAAATGATATCTGCAGATGAGATGTGATGTGCGGCATGCAATAAATACAACCAAGGTGTCTGAGAACAATCAGTGAGAACCAAAAACTACCCACATGCAAAAGCTCACTGATTTTGAGATGACATGATTAGTGTATTAAATGGTCATTTGGCAGTAATTGACAATAGTTCGATCATTCATTAATCATTTCAGTCGACCATTTGAACAAAAATGGCATATTTGAGTTCAGTTTCTAAAATCTGAGAATGCTTTTATGTTTTATTCCATGTTTCTGTTTCATATCATGATAAACCGCTTATCTTTTGGTTTTGGACTGTCGGCCCAATCCTCTCATTCCCTCCTCTTTCCAACATCAGCCCTCTCGTATCACCAGTTTTAGATCAAAGACACTCTGGAGGCAAGAGGAGTTTGCTCAATTCACCCCCAGACAGCTTTTACAAAGAATTCCCAAGAGGCTCTTCAGTCAACCTAATGGAACAGTTCCCCCACCTGGTCGAAGCCAGCAGCCAGTTCTCGGTTGACTACAGAAACACTGAGGCGGGGTAGGGGGGTGATAATGTGGGGTAGAGTAGCTCAGTACCTCAGGTGACATCAGTGCAACTCTGCTGCACCACAGGATTTGAGTGGTGACCAAGAGACGGGTAGAGAATGATTGAGGCTGGAAGGCCTTGACAACTTTGATGAACAGTTCCTTTTGACAAGTGTTCCTTATTGGTTCTTGTGTAAATGATAAGATGAGTCAATCCCAAATGTGTTCCACAGAAACAGGATGTGAGTAAAACTGACAGTCTGGGATGAGAGGAGACCCATATAACAGAGTGACTGATTTACAGATTGTGAATCCCTCTAATCATTTTCTGCTTTGGGGGCTCTTCATAAAACTGACTTGTCCATGTTAACGTCACTCAACATGATGTCCTCAACTTTTTTTTCTCAGGTCGAACTTCCAAAACAGACAGAAAACAGAAGTATGGAGAACCAGCAAACATTTGATATCCTGGACAAGTAACAAACCAAAAAAATGAGTCAATCAATTTGCCAATTATGCTGTCAATAATTGTTTTGTCAATAAGATATTAGAAAATTGATACAAAGGAATAAAATATGTCTTAAGGCCAAAGGTAACATACATCACCTTTGCTTGTTTTTGGTAACAGTCCAAAACCCAAAAATATCTACCATATATGATAGAAAAAGCAGAACATTTTTTTTTCACATTTGAGTAGCTGGAATCAGTGAATGTTTTGGTATTTTTTGGTAATTTTAGTATTTTTGCTTGAGATATGTTTAAAACAATAATCATTTATCAATATAGCTGCAACATAATCATCTTTATCATGAATTTATCATTTGTCGATTCGTAAATCAATGAGTCAACTAATCATGTCGGTTCTAATCAATTATGATTAGCATATTTGCATTGGATTCACTTCCTGTCTATAGTCCAATCATTTTAGCAATAATTACAAAAAGTTTTGAACCATTTTTTTCAAAAAGGGAATACAGCATCTTGCATGAGCCTCACATTGTCAAAACCCTGCCAGTAATTGGGGATTTGTGAGACAAACCTCACTCATTGTTTTCGGCTGAGTAACAAGACGACGAGTACCGCAGAGATGCTCAACTCTTCCACATTATCATTCCTCCTGCTGCCTGAAGCAGCTGTGTCTCTATTCAACTCGTTGATCAATAGCAATAGATCTAACCCCAGAGCTGCTTTCGCTGTTATCAGTGCACATATTGACAAGGTGGTGGATCAGAGTCAGCAACCAATTCTGGCCCAAGAGTCAACATTATTAAACGGTTAATGATAATGCACATGTCATTTTTTTATTTTTTTTTTCCTGTTTTCAGTGAGGGTGTTAAAGTTACTAAATAAAAAGTAAATGCATAAATCGATTTGAGCAAAGTTTAATGGGTATGAATCTGTTATTTTTAACAGCCGGCTCTCAAATCGACCATTCCCTGCTTGCAAATAGGATTTGGACAAAGAATAAAACTAAGTCAGATACAGAAGCATTTAAAGAACCTGTCCTCATCTCACACGCACACACACGCACACTCGCACGTACACAGTCAAACACAAATTGCCTCAAAGCCTCGGGCAAGGCAAAACTGCTCCCTGAATTTTCATGTGCCTGTTTGCTTTAACTGCTTCTCCATCATCGCACAGACAATCTTTGATCTTTGATCCATGACAACGGTTTGGCCTTTTCCCTTTGCCTCCTCCTCCTCCTCATCCTCCTCATCCCCTGTCCCTTTGCACTGCACCCATCCATGTGGAATAACAACAGCAACATCTCACTACCAGCAATCGGTAAATCCGGCACAATGCAGTCACTGTGCTCAGATAATGCAAACGACCAGATAAGCATTAATGTGATAACCTCACGCGCGCGTGCACACGCGGGGGTTTTAAAGATGCAAAGAGCCTGGCAGCGGCACAACACGGGGGCCGTGCGAGGCCTCTATGGGTGCGGGAGATATGAGGATGATGAAGTCTCAGAGGTGCGGTGGAGAGCCGCGATAATAGAAGAGCTTTTTTTTTTTCTCCATCTGCTGGAGGAGGAAGGGCCGAGAGCACAGGCGTGACAGAGCGGCGGAGAGGCCACGCCCAGGAAGAATGAGCATATGCAAAACGAATGAACGGAGTCAAAGAGAATGAATGGAAACATGAGGATCGGAAAAGAGGCGTCCCTCATTTTTCACACGCGGCTTTGGCTTTGTGATAAATCCCCATCCACTTTGCAACAATCCATCTTGCTAATGGTACCACTCTCTTATCCAAACTGCTATGTAAATATCATTCGTTATAGCCCATAGGTAAGGAGTGCCAACAAAGCGTTTGTACCGTGGTGTGTGTGCGCGAACCTCTGTGTGTGTCACTATTAGGGTATGTGTGTGCATGTGACTTTGTTTGGACAATAAAGCAGAGCAGTAAAGCAAAGAAAATGGTTTCATAAAGGCCAACGTGGTTCAAATAGTTTCCACCTGATTTGGTTTATAGGCCCAGATGATACACACCTGCATTATCGTTAATATACAATAAAGTGCACATCATCTGAAATGCCCTGGAGTAAAATAAATCGCACGTGAAGAACCTTTTCAGTGTGGGTTTCCGTCTGTCTGTCTGTCGTCTTGTCTGTCAGATGTTTTTTGTTTCGTTTTTTTCCCAAGGGGTCTCTGCAGTCCACTACACACCATGTTACTAATCAGCGTCTGACTGAATGCTAATTGTAAACACAGCGCGTGGTGTTGTCACGGTGATGGTCACAGGAGCCGGAGTAGTCCTCTTCAGGCGTGACTGCCTATGTGGTAACCTCAATTTAAAACACACATAACTGCCAGCGTGAACTCCCTGATCTCATCACACGAAAAACGAGAAGCGGGTCTCCTCGCCTGCCTCGTAGCTCTTTCAGAATTTTTCCATCCTAGCCAGGACACATTACCGCAGACGGATGTTTTTTTTAATAAGAATCACGTGAGGTTTTCAATCCTTAATCCCGTAATTATGTGTAATGGCAAACACAGAGCGAAGTTCATTATCATTAAAAAAACATGAAAACACGAGAGCAGTTCCCGAGCAGCTAGTAACAGTGTCATCAGAAATCACAAATGAAAATCCAGCCAGTGCTGATGACCTCAGCTGCAGAAGGGGTTTTCCCAGAGCAAGGAAGCAATGCAAACTTTTACGGGCAGGACTCTAGGATACTAGCTACATTTGAATCTGTAAAATGAGTCACAGGCCTAGACATGAAATCATTTATGAGGCTTCCTCTGGCTGTTTGGTTGACTCTGAGAGTTACACAGAGAAGGGAAAGACCTCTCTGCCCTATAAATAAACAGCTCTCTGTCCTGACTTCCTCTGCGCCCATGCAACAGGAGCATTACAAAGACCCGTCTGCAGTGCTGAAACTCACGACTGGCCAATAAACTTACATAACGATGGAGACAAGCTTGGCTAATCATGTATGCAAGTAAGATCTAAGAGCAAAGAACAACATGAGCTGGGCTGTTATTAACATAAAATGGGGCCAATATGTCCTCACCGTTAATAAAACAGCTGTAAAGAAACATGGCCCGAGCGCTATAGCACCAAACAAGTTCCATAAAATTCTGAAGCATGAGGTCAAAGAATCAGGGCTAGTATTACATATCGAGGCTAACTTTTTCTCAAGATGGGGTAAAGGTTGAGACACCAGCTCAAGAACAACAGAAAATCTATATTTAGAGCTTGACATTTACAGTTTTTGCCAATTTCCAAAGAAAAATACAAACATTTTTAAAAGACAACAGATTGGTTTGAACCAATTTTCTTCAACTGACTCTTCAAACTGTTGATTCATCTTGATTGTTTTCTCATTTTATTAGTTGTTTGGACTTTATATAAAGTAAATAAAGTTTTATAAATTGTAAAAAAAAACAAAAAAACATGCAGCGCAAATTCCCAGAGCTCATGATGATGTCTTTAAATGTCTTCTTTTGTCTAATCAACAGTCTAAAACTGAAAGATGTTCATTTGCCATTGATACAAAACTAAATAAACTGACAATTCTCACATTTAAGGGGTTAGACATAAGCACATATTTAGCATTTTTGACATGCTAAGACATGTCTATAGCTATCATCAAAATTGTCAATTAATGCTGAATGTTTGCACTGCAAATTATTTTATATTTATTTTTCTTCTTCAAACACCACAAACATCTTAAATCTTGTTTTTCATCATCTTTCCTCTGCTTTAATCTGTAGATCTAAGCTTTCTTGCTGCGCAAACCACACCTCATCCACTTTGTCTCCAAATGAAACATCAAGTCCATATTCATCAACATTACTTTGAATCTAATCTATTAGCCCTCATCCCAGAGGGGTTACATCACAACTTCCTCCCTGTGGGGTCAACAGTCCTTTTGGTCACTCGGGAGCTCGTCCCTCCCAGATTCCAAACCCGTTGTCCGGCACGTCAACCCCCTGCAACCCCCACAAACCGGAAACCCCCACCTCGCCTCCTTGCTCCTGATTATTTTAGCATTGCATTAGAAGCCTGGCCATTAGATAGACAAGCTTGTTTTCCCTCCATATCCATTAGAGGCTCGTCCTGCAGCAGTGGACCGGACTGGCATGATGGGACTAACAGCTCCCCTAGCATTAAATCAGAGCAGCCACTCTGCCACATGGAGAGAGACGCGCTATGGCAACTCCATAATTCATAGCTCATAATAGAATAAAGGGGCTTCTAAATAGAAATGAAGGGAAGCCACACACTTGTGAGGATCATCCAACCTGGAGCGAGGTTACAGTGGGAACAAGGAACAGTAATGGATAGTTCAGGGTCCTTCTGTAATTACTCAGATCTGTTTTGGGGCCTGTGTGCATCAATAAGAGAATTATGCGTAAACTAATTATTTCCATTATCTGTTTATGAGCCAATTGTTGTTTTTGATTCACTAGATAACTGCTTCATCTATAACATTTCCGAGAAACACAAAATACATTTTTTGACTGGTTGTTGTCCAAATCTATAACAATTTAAACAGCAGCTTACAATCACACAGCTAAAACCAGTCAATGTTTTCTGGGGGGAATTTTTGCTTAACAGATGACTCAAACAATTCATCGATTACCAAAATTATCATCAGATCTCTTACAGTCAATCACTTCATCATTTCAGCACCAGTGTAGTACGCCGCAGCCCATTTAATTCCCAAAAAACTTCCAGGCAGACACCACCGCCATTAAAAAGGCGCAGCTGCAGGCCAAGAAACTGACAGAGTGTTGTTTTTAGTTGTTAATGAATTTCCTCTCTGGTCTGTCTGGACGTTTCTGACAGTACTGGGCAAGTTGCTTTGGCTGATGACCGTGCACAGACATTATGTAAGCTTGTGATTTATTTTTGGATGTGACACAGCATACCGAATAGGTATTTTTTTGACCCACAGACATTCCTTCGGCATCTGGCCCTGGGAAGATAAATAACACTTTTGTAGGCAGTAGAAAACATCCGGTTGTCAGAATGAAGAGTGATAAAGTAGTTTTTTCAGCAAACATTTGCTGTGGTCATAAAACTGTTATCAGTGGAGGGGTAATCTGGGGAGGTTGCAAAACATATTTAACTTCCATGCTTCTCTGCTTAGAGGAAGTTAGTATAAATTCTGCAGAAGTATCACAGGAGAGAGTTTTAATACCACAGAAATAAGCAATGCTCTCCCTTCCTTTCTGACATTTCAACCCTTTAACAAAAACACACTATATAGGATTTTACTGTATATATTTCACAAACACAGCTACTAGTGCTGAGTCATCATCCACATTTAAATTATTCATTAAACCTCGAGCCAGACCCGCCCGCCCAAGCTTTCTGATCAATTTTTCTGGGTGACAGTGTCGCGACGAGACTGCTCACACTTTTCCTCCTTCCAGCAGCAGCGACCAATCACCGTGTTTGCTTTCGACTTAGAAACTATCCATCACCAGCTGGCAGCGTATGCAGATGGTTGTGAGAAGAATAGTTGGTAAATATGACTCGGCATACTGTTGAAAAGGGCTTATGTTAAAGGATGTCGGAGGTGTAATTTTAAAGCAACTACACAACTATTCCATTGTACTTACACCTTTTTTTCTTAGTGAATAAATACTCCTGAAGTAGAAGGAAATAAAACTGCCTGAAAATGTGAGACAAGATGCACAAGAGTTGGTAGGCAAGGGGTTAAACATTTAGCTGTAAACTTGTTAACTAGAGTCAAAATTTACAGATGGCACGTGCATGTGAATTTGCATTAAGACCACAAGTCTCTGTGCATGGCTGAGCACGTCAGAACCCTGTCGTCCCACCCTCCGTTCTTGATCTGTAGAACGTGTGTGGACTCATTGTCTAGTCAGTCTGTGGCGCTAATCTAATTGGACTGTTGGGGTGCTTTACATGCTCTTTAATGAATGGCAAACACAGGACACATCAGGGGTATGTCCTGAGGAGGAAGCAAACGCCAACAGATGGCTTTAATATTCAGCAAATGAACAGTCAGATCTTTCACACGAGCACACCGGATGGGCCAAATGAGATAGAAATGCAAACTAGACAAACACCCCCGCTCTTTGATTTGCTAAAAGCTACAAGCTACAGTTTGCCTTAAACAAAGTACAGAGGTGGCTGTCATGAAGAAGTACAGGAACAGGGTTCAACATCTATTGAAAATTTCCAAAAGCAGTAATCTGTCACTCTGCGCTTTCATGCAAGGTGTGTTCAAGTGTGAAAAAAGGCTGACTTTCAAGTGCTCCACAACTTTGTCTCTTACACAACTACTTCCACCACTGCTCACTGACTACTCAATCACACAAGCTGAAAGTGTAAGCAATTATCTGCAACTTTATAAATGCCCTTATTTAATTTGAAACTTAAAGGTACAGTGTGTAAGATTTGGGGCCTCTATTTTCAGAATAAGGCAAACACGGAATATAATATTCACAGCTATGTTTTGGTGCATGTATAATCACCTGAAAATAAGAATCTTTTTATGTTTGTTACTTAAAAAATATCCTTTTATATCTACAGTGGGAGAGGGTCCCCTTTCATGGAGGCCGCCATGTTGAAACACCTTATTTATACAGTAGTCCAGAACAGACAAACTAAATACTGACTCTAAACAGGGTCCTTAAAGTGTTGTTTCTCCTTTACATTAGGAAGGTGAGGGTGATGTGAGGAGATTACAATGCAGTGATTGGACCACTAAATGCAACTAAATTCTACACACTGTACCTTTAACTAACGGTAAAATCAACATCTAAATGTGTGTCATGAGCTTATTCAGCCAGCACACAGTCAACATTGATGAAAACTATTGATATTGGTGATTTGTGGTGCCCTGTCAATATAGATATGGAAAACATGTCATCCAGTTAAACAAATGATTCATTTGCTGTAAGTTCACATAACTGTGTTAACAATAGAGTTAATCACCTTAAAGTCCATGTAAAGTAAGAATAAATATGTGTTCTGAATTTGTCAGACCAAAGAAGAAAGTGTTATTAACCATCCAGACAAATTTGAATGATTAAAAATAACGAAAGAAGCAACTGAAAGAAAATTACATGACTAACTTTGAAACACTCGGAGCGAAATAAATGTACTGCTTGGGGTGCAGGGGTATGCTCAGGGTGGCCTAAGCGTGTCATCAAGCCACCCTTAAGTACTGCCCAAAAAACTGGTAAAAAAAAATACAGTTTTAACCTCTGACTCCACATTACAGTTTTCAGCAACTATTTTCCAACATATTTAATGCATTTTGAAAGAAATCTTAGAATTGCCTTTACACTGACTTTAAAGTAGTCCCAGCATCTCCTATATCGCCAATGCACTATTAGGAAACCATAAGTTTAATTGTTAGATATATGACATGAACAGACATCACAAGAGATCTACTGTATGTTGTGAATGAAGGGAAAAGAACCTTATCAAGTTTTATTAGGCACTTGCTGGTTTGAATCAGCTGCTGCAAAATCAGATGCTACAAAATGCAGAAGTCAATTTAATGTTTCAGAGAACAAGCAACACCTTCACACAGAGAACATATGTTATCATACATCAGCGCAGATCATTAACTGAACATTAATCATCACCATTCCCAGACAGCAGTCAATCAATAACCATTATGTGCGTCTGCTGAAGCAGTAGCTTTACCGTCACTCTTCCTTTCCTGTTAAATTTAGCAGAGGCGCGAACCGTGTCTTCAATTGTTTTTCTCCTCCGTGATGCATGTAAGTGACAACTATTTGTAATTCCACTGTTCTGACTGACATGCTGCATCTCGCCCCACCTTTGAGTTGAGCTTTGATGACAAGATATAAACAACTCGCCTGTCCAACGAGGTCAGAGTCGCACTGTGTAGCTTGTTTGAAGCCTTGGGAGGCCTGATCTCTGGCAGAGTGACCAGTTCAGAGTGAATTTTTTATATGTAGGGTGATTTGAGAAGTCAACAAATATTGCAAAAGCACTAACAAACACCCAACATATCCTATAGTGACTTCAGAAAACTTTACATTTGTTTGTAGTCAGTTTAACTCATGTTTAGATCAATTTCAACTAATGTTGCCCTGTTATACTATATTAAAGCAAACCTTCTAGCCAATCAGAATGGATATTCTCTGTGGCCATGACATAATCAACAATAAACAGTGAGATTTTATTGATAATCTTGCCACAACACTGCATGCACACAACACAACTGCCCAGTAAAACAGGAATTATGTGTTTGTGTGCGTAGTTATTAATAAAGCTACAATCTGGTCCGTCTTAATTGCACTCTTTCCTCAATGCAGACCATTCGACATCAAGTCATTCTCATACAGCTGTAATGACAGTTGTGATCGCTGCTGTACAAACAAGAAACAGGCCTAATGATCTCAGGCAGTTAAATAATTCAAGAAGCAGATGCTGTAGTGAAGAGTGAAGTCATGCAGAAGACAACTTTCTAGTCCATTCCGGCTCAATCAACTGTTTGGGGACACAGCTGTTGAAAACGTGCCAGTATAGCTATCCCGAAGATGTAAGCTAAAGGTTTTAAGCGTATTTGCCCCGTGGCATTGCAAAAGAAGGTGCAGCTAAAACTGCATTAAAACAAAATGGCCAATTAATCAAGTGCATCATTAAAGTCGGTATAAAATAAATGGCAGGGAATCCTGTGTTCCTATCACATTTTGTTGTCTAGCAAGCCATCCTATTGTTTTTCTCATTACTGCGCCTTCTCGTTTGTCCTGAGGCGTTAGAAACCTGTCATTAAGTAGATGAGAAAATGGAAATGTCTTCCGTTTATTCCACTGGTTTGATTGTGCTTCTAAAGACAAAGTTGCGTGCAGGATCCCGTTTGTTCTCGGATCCTCACGGATGCGGTTTTAATTAGGAGTAAGCGCTTCAAGGTTACAGCGGCTTTAAAGTGTTTGTGTTCCCATACTTCTCTCAGTGTGTTTTTATCCTTTGTATTTCTATAATGTGCAAAGTCAGGCAGAGAAGCATTTCTATTGTCTCATAACCCTGATAAAAGAGAGAATTGTTGCACTAAAGCCAGTTCCAAGGATGCTGTTTTGAAGCTTTGTTGATTGTAATGGTGACCAAACAGCTAATGATACTGACACTCAGATCAAGGTAAAATAAGTAAGCTTAGCAAGGTTAGTATTAGAGCCCTTAATGATTACAAAGTGTAACCCAAACACTTTACAATAAAACGCAGTGTTTCCATGTTTTAAGGCAACATTGTGTAATTCTTCCACTGTAAAATAACACATTTACACTGACATGTAATCAGTTGAATGGTGCTGCTTCCACTCCCACACTGTGCCCTGCTCTTGCACTTTGCAACTTTTTGCTGCGACACAAAAAGAAAACGACTGAAAGAGAGACACCGAGTTGGGCTTCGTCCTTGAAGCAGCTCAAAGAACTAAATGTTATGTCAGTATTGGATTATTTAAAAAAATATAAATAACGATCAAAAGGAAAATTAAAAACAAACCATTGCAGCAGCTAATCGGAAGAAGAAGGAGACGTTTGTGATGGTGCAGAGCTAAAACCAAGTGTAGAGATAGGTCAGGTCATGCAAGACTACGTGAGAACCAGCGGCAGAACTAGTGCCGCTAAAGATCAGCTAGTCCAAGTCTGACAACCAATCCAATCCAATACACCCTGTCAACTTTAGGTATATTTATCTCTTTTTACGAGCTGGTGTGTAAGCAACTCTACGTTTGCCTTCAGAAACACTCTCTACCTCAGCTCCGGGTCCCCATAGTGACTTCTAACTCATTAGTTAACTACACTGGTGAGCTATCAAGCAGCACAAAGTGCATTTAGTTATCTGTGCAGATAAGCAGATTGTGATAAAAAACAAAACAATGAGTCCTATCTCTGGGTGTAACGTAGTGCTTTTCCTACATGCCTCTACGACATGTAAATCATTGGCATTATTAGCTCTTTGTACAACAATGCTGCATGATCATTGGCTTACTGAGGAGATTTACTCTTCAGATATCGAAATTTAGAACTGAATGACAAGGCATTTTTCCATATTCCAATTGCAGCAATTCGTTCAGTGCCATAAAAATATCAAACTTCAATACCCAGCCCTAGTTTTAACCAAAAATGCTGATTCATCTGTCTTTCTTCATGCCCATCAGCTAAGATGAAGAAATCTGCTGAATCTTCTACAGTACTTTCATATTTGAAAACATTTGGGGACATTTTTAAATGTTTAAAAATTCTCTAAGATGTTGTCAACCAGAGGTAATTCTCAAGTACTCAAGCTAAATATTTCAGCAGTCTCTCCTCTACTGGCTGGCAATGAAAGTCAGACCTCTACTAATTACTGGAAGAGGAACCACAGACGACAGGAGAGTCAGCATGGGTGCAAGGGGTCGGAGGGCTCTAACACCCAGCTGTCAGGTTTCATGGAGTTCTTACTTGAGGAAGTTCCTTTTGTCGCCCTGGAAACCTTCAGCCCCCCACATATAGTGATACAGGGGGATGAGGGGTGACAGCCAAACCTTCACCCTCAACCAAACCTCCTAAGGGAATTAAAAAAAATATATAAGGGGAAAAAAAATAAGGGAAAAAAAAGGGAAAACACTGAGTGAAACTGAAGAGGAAAATAGGGAACAGAAATAAGCTGCTAAATTTAGTCAAATCTCTAAAAGTAAACTGGAAAATCTTCCCCAACTGTAGAGAACTGTAAAACAGAACTCATGCAGCACAAGATATTTGCACCCACTAATCTAACAAAATTATGTGAAAATACCCTTAAAAGCTGAATCTGTGATTTCTACCAAGCAACTAATGTAGCTGAAAGTTTCTAATCTAGTTTTTGTATAACAAATAAGTGCCCAAAGCCATGCTATTGGCTCTGTGAGACTGCACTTAGGCTGTTTAAATGTGATCACAGGCATGCTAACATATTCACAATGGCATGCTAACATGCTGATGTTCAGCAAGTGTGATATTTACCATGTTCAGTGTGTTAGCATGCTACAATGTGTTGCAGCACAACTGTTATTTTTACAGGTACATCATCCCAATGGAACAAGAATGTATGTACACAAATGGCATGGCGATCCCTCCAGTAGTTGGATATTTCAGTCAAACAAATGAGGCTAAAAATAAATGTTCTTATGGTAACATTTGGTTGAGGAGACCACAGCTCAAGTCTGATAAAACCACACACAAAACAGGATTTCCTGTATGTCGAGAATACCATAATTCACATGACCAAGTGGTCCAGACAGGATAATGAATAGTTTTTTATGTAAATCAGATTAGGATTCCCCAGGGCATTGAGACACTCTGTAATTCTAACTGCCATAATTAATTAATAATCAACTAATCAAATAATTTATTAATAAAGATCATGAACTGCATGCATGTTGGTTTTCCTTTACGGTATTTAAAGAACACGACACAAATAACACAGGGGAATTACTGACAGACCAAAGCCCAAAGCAGATTTGCAGTTATCAATCAAACCTGTGTTCAACGACGCTGCAGATTTGGAAAAGGTTGCCTCCATGATTACACAAATTAAATTCTAGTGGGAGAAAATATATCAGTTCTGCCAGTCAAAAAGCCAATCATCAGTGCCATTCAGCTGTCTGCTTAGAAGCAAGCTGACATTTAAAAGACAATTAAATACCTAAGAGGTGCAATATGTCTGTGCAATACCTCTAAACCAATACAATGTCTGGATTAACTGGGAACATAATGGGGTACATCATCAGACTATCAAGCTATACCGTCTTGTTTGCACAGAAACATGTTAGCAGAAGGCACTAACCTAGTTTTTCTTGCGTACACCATTCAGTGTCTTTCAGTATAATTTAAAATAAAATGCGGAACAATAAACCTTCTATCTCTTAAGAGTTTCATTATTTTCCTGCTGCAAGGTTTTCATTTCCTGCCCATCCTGACTGGAACAAACGCGGCCAAGAGAAAGGAGGTGAGGGGAGAGCTAAGAAAAGAGGAGGTACAGTGTGGGAAAGATGAATGTCACCAGGCCCTGCAGTTCATCATCTCCGATCATCTGAGGGTGGTGGTCAGGGAAAATGTGATGCCGTACTCCCCCCCCCATACTTCTCTGTCAAGGTCAAGTCATATTGGAAAAACAAGGTAAGGATGAGAGAAATGAAAGAGCACCGCCAGGGGCAAAGACGAGCAGGTCAAACGCAACATATACTCAGCCCCTCAGCTAAATGCTGGCCAGGAAAGTGGAAACCATCACATGTTTTGTTATACTGTGTACCGAAGGCTACAACCTTAGTGAGGAAGGTGGTGGACTGTGGAAACAGCAGAGTGTTTAATACATTATTTATCTTGTGTGAGAAGCCTATGAGTTAATGAATACATAGTGGAAAACACAAGGGAGGGAAAGTACCCAGTTTCATTGTGTGACAATGTAAATACAAAGAGCTAAAATATTGTCTAGAAATGTCCATGCTCAGAGTCCAGTTTACACAGTTTGGCGATTGCTCTATATGTTGATTAGGGCTGAATGGTTTGAAAATTACAAGTCATCATAATCGTTACAGATCATAGATATTCTATGAATTAAACAGGCCTGTATTTGTAGTCTATAAAGAAAACAGGAAGTGTTCCAAGCATTATCATAAACGTATCTTGTTTCTATTGAACAGAATCAAAAATATTGCAGTTGTTGTGTAAAATCTCCTTTTAGTCTACATAAATTTGCTTTACTTACTTATTTAGTACCCGCTCATCCTATTAGCTTAGTCTGTACTGTTGTGGCCTGGGAAGTGGATGATACCTACTACTCAAAAAATCCAAAGCACTCACATAGCATAGTGCTCAAACTTCCCGGCACTGACTGTCAAGTCAGACCTGATTCAGAGCTTTCATGATGACAACCTTAAAACAGGGATGTAATGTGCTGTGAGAGGGAATCAGAAGAGTAAAGTTATGTGCTAGACAGCTAAAAAATGTTTGCAAAACTTCCCAAAGATTTGTAAAGCCATGGGGGTTAAAGAATTGGGTGAAAGTTATCCTCAGTGACTCATTTTACATTGTTGATTGATTTCAAATTGTCATTTGATACAAAACTATTGATTATAGCCACTTCAAAGGTTTAACTGACAACCTTCAACTGCCAGCTACCATGCTATCTGCATTAGCTACCCATCTAAAAGGTGGATACATAAAGTTAATCACAAGATTGTTTGATATAAATAGACTTTTTAAATTTAAAATTGGTTAATGGTTTAGGCTTATGTAACATTATAAGACACTTGTGCAAATAAATATGTAAATAACATGTTTCCATAAATGCTAGCCCTGAACCAAAGTATCAAAATAACCACTGATTTACAACCACATATCTCCAATCAAGCAGAAATCTTAAATAATTTGCATGCGTTTGGGGGAAACATATCCTCTGCGTCAACCGCTATGACTTTACGTGGCAGATGGACAAGCCTGCGCCAAATTTACAGCACAAACACGAACAGGATAGGATGAAAACTGAAACAGACACAGTTCAATGAAAAGGCAAATACAAACGTCTTGTAAAAGCAGAAGTTACCCCTCTTTACTCCACAGTTCTAATTCTGGCTACAGCACCTGCACTGCATACTCACATGGGATCAATGATGAAGAAAAAAGAGTGTGTGACATAAATACGGGGAGCTCTCCTTCCAAAACTTGGAGCTCCAAGTCTTAAAATATGAGTAATGCAGAAGCTGGTGACCACATCATTTTTTTACTGTGATCCCAAGCAAGAGCCAAGGGCATAAAATTGTTGGAATTCATCCTTTAATTGAAAGAGGTGAAAGTGCCACTTGAGATGTTAAAATTAGTCAGAAAAAACACCCGACAACTTGAAGATACACAACATTAAAACCTCTGGAAAAAAAACAGTTTCATTTTGTCAGGATCGAGATGTAGTGAGGAAAATAACACCTTTTACCCCACTCAGGGAAAGAAAATTACACACTGTGTATAACACATTGAGCACTCGACAACACAATACACCCACACATTCTTCTCAGAAATCAGCAAAGTCATGATAAGAATGCAACACATGCACAGGGTTTGGTAGGATAACGGTGGGGCGTCCAGACTCTAAGTGCACAGACTGAGCCAAGCATTGTTGGACTCATCCAAGGTGGGGATGGGTGCGTTCTGAACTCTCTGTTCTCCTTCCAGATGTTTCTTGTTGTCTGGCTAAGTGCAGGGGGAAGGGAGGGGTGGGGATTACACAACTCTTTCTTTCACTCGCTCTCTAAGCCTGCTTATGCTAAGAGGGAAGTGGGAAGAATGTCCTCAGAAAAGGAAAGGGAAAACTCGGATAAACAGACACAGAAAGACGAATCAACCTGTCACTGCTGATTGCATTTTACAGTCGCCTAACAGGGAAAATTCATTTTACTTCTATTCTACCTCAACACTGATGCTAAATCAATCAACACCTCTCTGAAACATTATAGCACTGATTAAATTATGATTTATTGAAGGAGTGTTGTCTTGAACTGCATTCCTTTTTGCTCTGTGAACGCAATAAACTGGCAACTTTGAGTATAACGAATGCCATGTCAATTCTTACCCCTCAAATTCTGAATTATTAAACAAGGAAAAGACAATATTGGTAAAACATTCTCAAAGAAAAGCTATTGTCGGAACTCTACGGTTCACAGGAGACACTAACCAGGATGTGTACGCAGAAGCCAACAAGGAAGAGAAATAATTTATTGGTCGCAATGTACCATTTTGGATATCCGAAGTTCTCATAACACATCCATGAATCAAAACTAAGTTTCCTGTAGAAAAGAATGGGGTGTTTAGGAGACATCAATGCCACTCTCTTTCTTTTATGTTATACATTAGACAATAGCCACCAAGTGATTAGCTTATCTTAGCTTAATATAAAGAGTGAAACAGCTAGCTTGGCATTGTCCAAAGCTAAAACATACCTGCCAACCAGCACCTTTTTTATTTAGTTTAATCCTTACACAAACAATAATGTAAAAATCATGAGTCAGTAAGTCGAGAGTGACAGAATGGGAGAATTTGCTTTGAGCCAGGCCAGGTGTTTCCCACCTCGTTTTATGCTAAGCAAAGCTATAAGCCTGCTGACTGTAGCTTCATATTTAGCATAGCCTACAGACATGACTGGAATCAATCATCTCATTTAACTTGAGGCAAAAAAATGTCAAACTATTTTCTTCAAATGACTGTGACACGCTAAAACAGTAGCGCAACTAAAGAGTTCACCTTATGTCAGCTAACTGACGATTAGCCACTTGTTGTACCAAAGCAGCTAACACATTTGCAAAAAAAGGAAAAAAAAAGTTATATTGCTTATAAATTTAGCTTTTCATATATAAAACAAGTATGCAATGTCATTCAGGCGGTTTCACTTAAGCTTCCGCTTTAATATAGCTTACAATTGATTTCCAATGGTACAAATGAGATAATGTTAATAATCTGTAACTGATGGAAGTTAATTTGGGTATAATTTGTGGAAGCCTTCCAAAGGTAAGACATAAATCAGCGTATATTAACAAAGTGTTTGAATAACCAACTCTAACGACCCGATAAAAGTATGCATAAGATTTATGGAAGATTTCCAAAGGGAAGAAGGAAAACAGTGTCTTAACAGACATACTGATTATTGACGATAACAAACTGATGAAAGTACGTGTTTTTTCAAGGTTTGTGATCAGGTTTGCTGACCAATAGATCACAATGTCTGGAAATCCTGCATGTTGTCATGATCTCTGTCTGCTAACAGAGGGCCAGTTGTGGAGAAGCAGATGCGTGGTGTGTGAGGGACATGCCCAATTTCACAGGAGAAAGCCACTCAAAGCTTCCTCTCATTCAGGTCCTCTGTGAATCCACCTTCTGCTTGTCTTTTTCTCTCTTTGTTTTCCCCAGGAGCTTCAGCCATTAATTCTAAATTGTTTAGCTGTTCCTGTTTTCACGCTCTGTTGCTTTCATTATGCTAACACCAGACCGGCGGCAGGTTTTATGTTTTTGCCTTCACCTTTTTTAGATGGGGAATTGGATTGAGGGAGCTCACCTGCCTTCCCGTAGCTGGCACTTATGAGAAATTGGTTTTTAGAAATGTCATCAATCACAGAAGGACAGGACAAGTTGTCTGAGTTACAGAAAACCATAGAGATAGTTAATTCCGTCTGAGAGAGAGAGACAGAGAGAGAGAGTGAAAGCCTCACTTTGCTCTTCACGGGCAGATGAATCATCTGTCTAAAGTAGTGAGTGTGCTGACAAATACTGAAATAACTACAGTTTTTACAATGAGGCTACATGAGATGGACTTCAAATTAAAGAGCTTGTGATCTAAGATTGATAATCTTGTGCATAAACGGACAATGCAACCATAATGCAACTAAACATGTGTGAAAGAAGCCACTAGCATTCAAACTATATTCATCAAATGTGTTAAAATGTGTCAAAACAGCTTTGCTCTTATTGATTTAATTAACTCAATCCAGGTAAGATTATTTCCCAAAAGTTCACACAGTACTACAAAAAGTCACACTGAGAGACGGAAACACAAAACAAGAGTGCACGATGAAAGACATCAGGCCCTCACACAGTGATGTAGACTAAATAAAAACACGGCTACACATATACAGTCCTGAGGAATTTGTTTCAGTGTTACAACACCCTGCTTTGCCGTAATATAATATATACAGTCTCAGAACTGGCTATTGTCTCATTTCTGTTTCCTGTGGGCTTTAACTTTTCCTCTCAACAGCTTTTCTGCATCATCCTTCCTGTCCACCAGAAAGGATTTCTTAAATTGCTCAGAACATTCTCTGAGATAACCTCCAAAGCAGATAATAGCTTCAAGTAGATTTTCTCAGCCTTTGTTAAAAGGGACAATTACAGCTTCATTAGTATGCAAGATAGCCGCTTATTTCAGACACATTAATAGAAAAAAGGAAAAACTTACAACCTAGTATTTAAAGGACTTGGAGGGCTGGTTTGAAACCTACAGAATACAAATCAACGTCTGTTTAAAGCTGGCGAGGTGGCTTTTGTTTTCTCTGTATCAGGATAGTCCAGTGGTTAAAGAGGGCGACCTTCAACTGAGCAACTTGGGTTGAGTCCCTGCTGACGGAGACTCTGCACTGCCAATGTGCCCTTGAGCGAGATACTGGAGCTCCTGCTGGTAGTGGTGGGGTAATTTCCACAAGTAACGAATCACATTACGAAGAGATTAGTTCACTAAGCCTATAATCAGTCATCTGAATGATTTCATTTGTGGGAACCTGGATTTTATCCAGCAACAGAATTGAATTCACAGACCCAAGTTCATACTATAGAGTTTATTAGATTAGTTAATTAGCTGAACAGAAAATTGATCTATTATGATTTTGATCATTTTAGTGAACTGTTGGATTGGAAATACTAAACACCTGCTGATGTTTACAGCTTCAGAAACACTGAGATTAGCTCACTTTTGATTTGGTTTTTATGTCATTATGTAGTAAATATTTTGGCCTTCCTCATTTGCTGATTGGACAATGTAAGAGATACTAATATAAAACAGTAAAGGGCTGCAACGGATTATGTTCCTCGTTAATCGGGAAGTTGTTTGTTCCATAAAATGTCAGAAAATGGGGAAGAATGTTGATCCCTATTTGCTAAAGCCTAGGTTGACATGCTCAAATATCTTGCTTTGTCCACAACTCAAAGATACACAGTTTACTGTCATATAGGACTGAAGAAACCAGAAAACATTGATATTTGAGAAGCTGGAATCAGGGAATTTAATGATAATAATAATAATAATAATAATAATAACAATAATAATAATCGTTTAAAACTAACCGATTAATCATCACAGCTCTAAAACACTTGACTAAGTACAGCCGTACATTGTACAATCAGAATCAGAAATACTTTAATAATCCCAGGGGGAAATTATTTTTGTTACAAGACTCCATATAAATAAATAATAATATCAATATCAATATATAGATATTGAATCTATATATCACATATCAATATATGTATATGTGATATATAGATATATATATATGTATGTGTGTGTGTGTGTGTGTGTGTGTGTGTGTGTGTATATAAAGATATATAAAGATATATAAAAGATTATATAAGATATAAGATATAAGATAGATATATATAAGATTAAAGACAAACAACAAATTATTGCCTGAAACTGAAATAACTGCATGTATTTAAGACCATACTGATCAAAATAAACACAGTATGTTTGAAAGATCCTGTAACAAAACACCAAGACTGCACTTGGGAAGAGTTGAAATGACAAATCACAAAGCAGCACAGCCTGAGCTAAAGGTGGAGCAAGAGGAAATGATCTCTTCCACCCTCTATAACCCGCAACACACTGTTCCACTTTGTTTGCATGATTAACAAGAGACTGAGCCCAGGGGGAGATCAATATGTACTGGCCTTTTATGGGACCAAGTCTAACGTTGTAACCCTACCTTTGTGCCCTTCCTATACCACAGCCAATTATGTGATATGATCAATACACATCAGTAATTGGATATCGGGGCGTCTTGTGGCAAAAGCCTGAAAAATCCATGACTAGTGCAACATATAAACACTCCTTCTATACTTAGTTGCCACCAGGCTGTGTGTCTCACAAGTGCGCATATTATGTGTTTCATTTTGGCAAAGAGATAGAGAAAATATAAAGTTGTTTATCTTTCCCCCAGAAAGAGGCTGCTAATGTATTACAGTGTGTGTTTGTGTGTGTATACAGCTGGGGGTTGGAGGTGTCCATTGGGGGCAGGGTGGGGGTGGGAACTCCCTGTGCCTCTCCCCGGAGCACAATCCAGATCCTAATCTGTTCTCTACCACAGGAAACAGGCACAATCAGTCCACCGCCACCACCGCAATTTGAATTAGACTCAGTTCTGACAACACCTCAACATGGAACAGGACGAGTGTCATTGCTGACAGAGTCATGGACGAAGACAGATGCCTGGAAAGAAAAACTGACTACTGATTAACAACTGAACAGTCAAAATTAATTAAAAAAAAAGAAGGGAAGATCTTGTGTGGTCTGGTTTGAGAGGAACTGCAGGGGAGCGATTCGGCCATCTGGCTCGCAACTACAGAGATGGGGCTGTGGCCTCATCTTTTTCATTTCTCTGTGGAGCGATGGCGCCCAGCAGAGCATAGCTGGCTCTGGGAAGATTCAGGCGCCATTCCACTGCATGCCCATTCTAATCACCCCCAACAACCGCTATGCAGATGGAGCCTCTTTAGAAATCAGACGGTGTCCATAAGGCTCCATGATCTCTTTGTCCATCTCTAGTGGAATGGTAAAACTGCCAGCTTGTTGTCATGGTGGATCGGCTTTCTCAAAGTGTTATGTGTCCCCAGAGGTTGGTTAGGTAAGATAATTATGGGAGGATACTAACAGGATGATCTTTGTCTCCACTGGAAGTCTTCACATATGCAAGAATTTAAGGTATTTCCAGGTAGTTCTAAAAACATTCTCAACTCTTTGACACTGAGACTCTAACTTTCTCTGCTGTAAGCTGCCTTTACATGACATCACTTAAAATCTCCCTCTCAGTCTGAAAGATTAGGTCAACTTGGAGTTCCCCGCATGACTCTGCTCGCATTTCAGACTAACAGCATTCCCTGAGGAATGCAGAGAAGTGAAAGGAGGAAGAGGCAGCTGAATATTCCACGGGTTTTAGGTGGGGGAGTGTCTTTAAATACACATGATAAACTGCATGGCTCTGGTTCTCTGTACAGACCGGCTGAGTCACGCTGGAGCCGCTGCGAAATACCAGCTGAGAAAGAGGGTGAGATGATACATAATGGTATGATATATTGCACAGCTGGTATAAAAACTTGCATCATCTGGCAGAAACACTTTGCTCTATCTGCTATAGCTGTAATTACTCTGGATTAGACATCTGAAGGTACCAAAGCTAGTTTGACTTTTAGATGTTAAATTATTCAAAACTCATCACTAGCCAGTAACACGGGAGTGACATTTTCTCTCCATCTCGCCTGGTTCCAAATTAATTCTTTCCCGTCCCATGCTGGTGCAGTAAATTTTCTCATTGCACCAAATTCAATCTTGTTTCAATTATACAACATTTTGAGGCCAATATCAATATTGAGTGTGGTGTGAATGATCTAGGTTGATCTGACAATTATATATAGGCCATATCCATTTCCTTTACACAAGTCGTCCCATAAATACACATTGTTTGATGTTGTTCCCTTATTTATTTTTTCAATTGTACATATAGGGGAAGTGAACAATTGAACAAATACCACAGGACAAACTATTGAATGTTTCAAAACACATCTTTTATGCTTCATTTTCTTATTATTTATCAACTTATGCACACGCTGATACCAATATATCTGCATTGAGCCATTGCAGGACGATACATTAAATGGTATACAGTAAACAAAATCAAAATTATCTAGCAATGTTGAGCCTCTCAATGCAATAATCTTTATTTTTGCCAGGCATGTGGTTCAAAATGCCCACGTCAACACCTGCTAGTATCATCTAGAGTGCACTAGAGCTAATAGTTAGAGAACTTTTTTTTTTTTTTTCAGATATTAGCTGATAAAACTAAAGATTGATCCTAATAAATAAAAGTGATACAACTAACACTCCAACTTGTGAAAACGGGCCTTTGTGGAATATAGATTTACTTCAGTCTTGGCACTATAGTACATCATAGCCATATGCCAAATACCAGATGATAACATAGTACTGATATAGAATTAATCCAAAGTCCAATTCACCCATGACACTAAATTTTCCTGTTTATTAGTCAAATTGACCTGTGAGATTAAAACCCGGTCACATCCCTCTAATACATGCACGCAGGTGATTTTAGAACGATTTAAATGAAAATGCTCAACCTTGGATTGTTCTGCAGCAGCCTTTCTACCTCAGTTGTCACATCATGGTCCACATGGCCCACATTCAAACTGGAGCCGGTGCAGCTCAGTGCTCACTGCTTGCACTTGGATGTAGATGATTTGGACTAATACAGTTTGATTGGAATGAGTTAAAGCTCCGGTGTGTGAGATTTAGAGGGCTCTATTTACAGAACATGGCAGAAATGGAGTATAATATTCATAACTATGTTTTCATAAGTGTGTAATCACCTGAAAATAAGAATCGTTATGGTTTTTATTACCTTAGAATGAGACTTTTAGACAAGAATGGACAAACTAAACTGGCTCCTGATAGATGCTTTCACATGAGTGTTTTGTGGATACCACACTTTCCCAAGGAAGAAGAGGGTGAGGTAAGGTAGTTGCAATCAACAACTACATGTCTAGGTGGCACTAAGTCCTACACACTGGACCTTTAAGCAAGAGTAAGTAACCAAAAAGCAGTTAAACTGTAAGAATTGTATTACGGCATGTAATCATTATTATTCAATGATTATTGAATCATTTATCATATTAAGTTATCTATGCTTAAATCTACATTAACCTTCTTAAATATCTATTTATTAACAATACAGTCACTTGCATTTACTGTATGTTGAAAGTCATTAATAGTGTCTTGTTTGAATTCCATATTCACTTCCTGTTTCTTTTTTCCCACTGCACAAGCAGCAGGCCTGCAGACTTGCAGCAGTACATGTGGGTGACCATTCATTTAGACTTAATGAATATCGACCTAAACTACTATGTGATTCATTCAACTGCTACATTATACATAGAGTACTGAACTGTTTTTCTATTTACATCTGTGCTATGCATTCTTCCTCTCACACGACACGAGGAGCTGTGCAGCTTTACAGCCTCCTATTTATCTATTGTATGGCAGACTGTAAAGTCTTATCCCACTAATGAGTGTGTGGAAAAGCAGAAACCTTACATTCTGCATCAGAATGGAATATTTCTCTTTTATAGCTTACTGTTCCTTTGGCCTCTTACTCAGTTTGACATCGTAACATGCAGTGTGTGGCACTAAAAAGTGTGCTATCTCATGAACATTAATTGGGATGTGGAACAAAAGCAGCATAGCTAAGTTTGTTTGCACTTGTGTGTCTGTTAAATCATTACTACAGCACGCATGCTGGGATGTCAACGACGACTTGATTATGTATAAAAAGCAAAATGTGCTTGAGTAAAGACATAATAAACAGCCATGTGGCATCCAAAGTCCAACAAGTCCAGAGAACAAAATAAAATAACCAGGAACAGGGAAGTAAGAAGGCTGAATTTGCTCAATTATACATTAAACTTTAATCTCTGGTACAGTCCATTAACTCTTTTTTGAAAAGTGCTTTTATGTAAGCACTCATCTCTTCTCTTCTTCCTCATCACATGCTAACAGGGTTTTTTCTGAAGTGGTTCAATGGCATTTCTGAGTCTTTTCAAACTTTTCTGGCCACTTGCTGTCAAAGTTCAGATTGAAATACAATACTTTTAAGTTTAAGTTAATCACATTTTGTGATCTACTTGATGTGTGCTTCTTATAATTTTTAAAAGGTGTTATGCAGTTTTCAAAAGGCAGTCCACACATGGATATCAGCACTAGACCATGATTCAGAGGAAGATGTTTTTTGTTTTTTTTTCATAATCATTACAATAAACAAACCTTTCAGCAAATCAGAGCTGTTGACACTCAAGACCGCTCATATTTGAGACATTAAGAATATTCAGTTGTTCTTGTATGTTCTTGGATACAGCGTTATTATTTCGGTTTGTGGATCGAGGAGTGAGGAGGTCGCCCGGAGGAGACACGGGGGAGGCTGGCTTTCATTCTTTCTTTTAACGCACCAGTACACCACTGTTTTTGAACTCTGTTGATTGTGATTTGTTGAATGCGATTGACATTACATTTTATTAACTTTTTTATACCAAAAAAAGGACACAAAAAAGAGAACCAACTCCAAAATACTCCTAGATTTATGTTTTCTGATTCATGTCTAGTTGATCTAGTTGAAAATCTAGTTGAAAATGATCTAAAAATCATTTCATTTTTAATAATATCATCATGGAAAATATTATAGTCAGGAAGGGGATGGAGAATCAGTTATCTTTCAGCAGTAAGCACATTTTAATTGTCATTCCCGTTCAGTCACATGTGCAGCTGAAAGACATACGTTCCGTGAAACTATAGTTTGAAAGGCTTAGCTTGATGTATATTTACATAATTTCCACTTTCTCTAAAATATTCGACTGACAGCTGATCCAGCAGTGTCATGATCAGAAACAGACATAACTTTAGATGGCAGTTCAGAGAAAGGACATAGTATTTCTCTAAAATAGGTGTTTCCTTAATTCCTGTCTCCATGCAAGGAAAGCATGTACGTGAGAAAAATAATGAGGGATTCAGTTAAGGGAATTAGCATGTAGTCACAGATGAAGATTGTTTTAAGAGGATAAATTCTCACATGAAAATACCTTCACTTGAACAGAAGCAGCCGAGCAGAAGCATCTAAAACCGTCACTGCTGATTTTTTTTCTCCTGTTTCTAAAGGAATATTTATTTTTAGGCCAAGTGAATACTAAGACTGTCCTACAACTTGACAAAGTTCAAGCTCCTTCCTGCTGCAAGGCATCCCCCCTGATGAAGTGACCTTGAACAGGACACTGAATTCCTACCAGCTCTGGGAATGCTGCTCTGTACTCAGCTATGCAATCTGTGAAAAGAGGTATGATGTCCACCGTAGAGATCAATGCATTGCTACTGTATGTCTTCTGATATATCCCCTGGGATTATATGAATATTATGTATTCATCTTTACGGCATGGGTCTTGTCTCCATAGCTTTGGCTATCATCCCCATTGGTTATGATATAACTGTGCTCATAAGGTCCATTATTGGTCATCTAAAGATGGGAAACCATTATTATCTAAACCACATATATTAATTTCGGCATTCCATCTTAATATGTTAAATACTTAAAGTTAAATACAGTCAACTGCCTCTGAGTCGCTGTGAAAGACACGTTGCTTGCCAGGCAGGCTGAGACAAAGGCTTCTTCCATTCCCTCAAGAAATGACCAGTTGTTTCTACGGCAGTTCAGGAAATGTCAACACATAAGCCACACGGACATCAAAAGTTACGGTTAAAGTAATTTTCATGACCTTAAGAGTGGGATTAACTCACACGTAAGGTTAGAAAACCCTCGCCTCGATCCGTTACCGCCTTGTCAATCCCATTAGCTTCTGGTGGTGCCGTCCCAGCTGTGCAACCCAGGACGTGTCCCTAACGAGCTCCATTAGCAGTATTACCTGCATCCGGCGGGTGCTGGGGTCACGAGGTCAACAGTAGACCAAACGCTGATATTAAATTACCCCAGAGGGAGGCACGGGTGGGTGGTTGTCTACAGTAGTCACCAACCCCCACCCCACACTGGTCACAAGCAGAGGTTTAGAATAGTAGGTGGGCCGGCATTTACCATGTTGTTTCATGGTTCGTACACTCACTCTGATCTTATATCTAATCCTGCAGAGATGGGGCTGTCAGTGTTATAAGCAAACAAGCTGTGGTGAACCTACTGTAGTCTATCTGCCCAACATCAGGCAGCAGACAAGAAAGGTTAGCAGCTAGCTAATGAAGAAAGTTTAAGAGCCAGCAAGCTAAAGAGGAATATATTTTTTTCTCAAAAGTTCCAAAGAAATACTAGCTCTGCTTCAAGTCTGCTGGTAGGCAACCATCAGCCATAACACCTTCATAAGGTGATGACACATCTGTGGCTGCGTATCCATTCTTTTGATTTGTTCTGTCAGTTGTCAAATTTTGCAGAAAATACTCAAAGATTGAACCCTAATTTGACAAACAAACAGCACTTTTTTGAGCAAGGCACTGCCTTCAGTGTGTCGCCACTACTGCTAGCTAACAAAAGAAGTAGTTGTAGTCAAAGAATATGATCTAAAAATAATACAAATAATACATTTATACATAGATTTCTGTTGGCATACAGCGTTTTCCAACAAGAGGGCACAAAAAGCTGCTTTTTCTACTAAAAAATTAGCATGTGCATGGATTCCAAAGCTTGGTTCAGCTGAATTTACTGGTCCCTCCCCAACCGTGATGAAATAAGCATGACACCCAGGATTATTATGTATGCTGACCCCCCCACACGCATCAAGAGGATGCCATATTTTTCATTCATTCGTTGAAAGGGCAATGAGCTTGAAGCCACTGCCCGAGTATGAATAGCAGAATTAAAAAAGAAAAGAAAAAAAAAAAACTATACTATATTTCAATCAGCTCTGTTACTAGCCAGCAGCAGCCAATATAACTGGTGGGAGCTGGACAAAGAGGAAGAACCTCAATTACTGTGAGTGGAAGCGGCAACCTCTGTGTGAGATCTGGAGCCCTGTGGAGCCCTGAGAAGCTCCAGGAGAGCTCCGGGTTCAGCCAACAGTGATTCAGTCTGCACACAGGTACTTTAACCTCTCTTGCACATACACACTAGCAGACATAAACACTACAATCAAGTGCACAAACTCACACAGACAAAGAAACAAAAGCACGGCAGTACACGCATAACGTATCCGCCTGAGTCATCCCAAAGGCATTCACAACTACCTCACTAACAGGAAAAAAAAAGAAGAATGAGAAAGGCTGAGTGAAAAAAAAACAAACAAAAAAAAAACACTGCAGAACACACAAAAGGCTTCAGAGAGCACAGCTCAGTCTTGTCTTTCAGACGCAGCCTGAGGCACTGGATTCTTGATACGCACACTTTGAGCTCCGACATATCGCCAAACACCAGTGCTCATTAAGCATCCATTAAAGACCTTGAAGAAGAGAAGATTGAATTGGATTTATTTGACCACCTAAATTAAGGTCATCTTGACAGCTTCTTTGCAAGAAGTACTTCACCTCTTGAAAATCTCAACTCACAGTTCACATGGTCCTCACTGAAACACAAGCAGTATAAAAATGACTTAATCTGCTCTTCTTCTCTCTATTTTGGTGAGCAATTCTGTTCATTCAAATGAAGCCTGCTTAGTATGCACATGGTCTGACACTCACCCAAACATAGCATCTATAACTTTTTTTCTATAATATTGCTACTGAAACAGTTGTTGCACAACGCAGCCCTACATTCACGTCAGACGTCAGGCACGTTTGATTTACTGTTTTACATGCACATACAGTTCAGTGATTTATAATTCACTTCATGAATAGCACAATAAACTGTGTGACTTCCTCACTGTGAGATGGAAGGATGCATGAATGGACATTTCCCTTTTCAGCCACTCGAATGCACATTTCCAGCCGTTATTTATTCAGTCATCCTCTGCTGAGTGCTGATTTTGCAGTGCCCTTCCTCATTTTTATGCCATTAGACACATTCACACCTGCGAGTCAAGGAGAGACTTCAGTAAGTCACCTTTCAGCTTCGTTTAAGTGGGTGTTAATTAGGCTGCGTTTGTTTCTCGTTCGAGAAAACAAAGAATGTTGTTTTCCACAGGCAGTCCACGAGTAACAGGCTATTCAGCGCTGACACATATAGCAAGACCACAGCACACTCATTCACACTTGTGGGTAATTCATGAGTCAGTTCACCTAATGTACATGTCTTGCAGGAGGAATGATGATTTCAGTTGTTTTGTCTGTAAAATGTCAGAGAACCGTGAAATGTCATCATAAGTTCATCACCATGAGTTCCTGTAGACTGCCTGTTTTGTTGTATTCAATGTGCATTAATATCAAACAGAAAAAAAAAAACCCAACAGCAAATCCGCACATTGGTCAAGCAGGAACCAGCAGATGTTTGACATTTTTCTTGATAAATGACAAATGAAACGGTCAGTTCATTTTCTGTTTGACTAATCGATTAATTCGCTTAGTATTTCAGCACTAACACCCATGCACACGTGTTGGCCACTGTGCTGGCCAACTACAAGTATGACAAATCAAACCCTCAAACCATAAACATCTATTCATTTCATCATAGAAAATCTCTTTAAAAAGTTGGTGCAATCAACATGTGGCATTACAATCACAGATACCGTTTATGCCTTACGTTAACAATACACTATCACCTTAATTTTGCTACAGTGACTTCCCCTTTGAGTTCTACGGAATGCTCTAAAGCAAAAGGATAATGCACTCGAGCATGAACTGGGATCGATGCCAAAGTTTAAAGGATTATTGTGATTAGAGCCTGTAAACTGCAGCAACTGAATAGAATTAGTAGGTCACCAGAAAAAAGGAGGAGCACATCCCTTTTGACTGAACGTTACTCTTTCACCAAAAGCTCTGTTCTGATGCAGGCCACACAACCTCTGTTGTTCAAACCGACTCCCTGCATCTAACACACGAATGTTTAACTGAGAGTCATATTCAGAGACAGAACACAATTTCGGAAACGATTAATCTCCATGCAAGCGCAGCCATTCAGGCCGAAGACAAATTTTGTTCTGAGCAAATAATGTAATCACTCGGCTTCACCTCCTCTTCATTCAGCTAAGCCACCGACTCGGTGTGTTCTGTGTTAAAGCACATGCGCTGACCTTTTCCTTATCATAAATCACATACTACTGTTCTGCTGCCAAGATTTTGTTTAACCCAATTTGTCACTGAGGACACCCCTTCCACCCTCAGTCGCAGATTCACACAGTGGGACCGGGAGCACGGGATTAGTGGGCGGATCAAAGCATGCCATCCAGACCTCTCTCTCTCCCCCTTGTAATCATGGAAGTCAGGAGCTTCTGGAGCTGATAAGTCAAGGCTACTGGTGGTTACTAGGCAAAGAGAGAGAAAGCCCAGAGACTGGTGGAAGTGCAACACTTATTTTCAATGATTGATCTGTCAGTTAGTTTTTAAATATTAAGTCTATGAACGTAGAAATGAAAATATCCATCACATAAGATAAGATAAGAGACTTTATTGATCCCACACAGGGGAAACTCTTAGAAGCCAAACTCAACTTGCATGTTTTATCCAACAAAACTGTGCAAAAGCCAAAAATGTTCAACTTGCAACTCTATAAAAACAGAAACTCAATGAAATTCAACGATTAACTCTTTAACAAGCAACACGCAACAACCCTGTCTGTGTGCACACAGCCAGAAATAAATGGTTCCTATTCTTGATCATGATCCTGGTCTCTTTGGGAAGGTTAACTCTTCTGAGTTTAAAGGGATAGTTCAGGTTTTTTGAAGAGCATATGCAAACATACAACACTATAGGGTACACTTAAATAGATGTTGATTTTTTTTAGGTTGGCCTTCTTTTATGTGGCTAAAACACGTTTTTCTGCTGAAGCTGTCCACATTAGTGCTTCGCTTTACTTCCATGTTGGGACTTCTGATGTCTGCTTCTTCAAACTGGGGGCACGCTCACCGCTGTCTACTGTAAGTGACACACTGACATCATACAACCCAACTTCAGAAAGCTTGAATTATCCCCTTAATATCAAAAGGTCACAACTACTCAAAATGATACAGAACCACATGTATAGAAGCACAAACATGGTAAAACATGTTTATTATTTATTTTACTGTTGTTCTTTGTGAGAAATGCGAGCATTCAACTGGATACCATCCAGAATAACACCTCAAAACCTTAGCCCTCAATCTGCATTCTGCTGCTTAACCTATTATCAGAACTGATATCAATAAATGTTATCTTGATAGACTACTGGATTCATTTGGCTACTACTTGCAACACAAAGGAAAATCAAAGGATATTTATCAGAAGGAGGCAACCAACAACGCAGACTAAAAGCCAGACAGACAGACGCAACACACACATTCACACATTATTATGACAGAAACAGGTCACGGAAGGTGTGCCAAGAATATCAGACAAATGTGCTGTCAGAGGGCAATCGCTCTGGTATGATAGCTGTTTCGGCCTCTGTGGGCATGACAATAAGAATAACCCAGCACATCCTGCATTCGGGCAACTGTGATCCATTCACAGCGCCAATCCTCAGACTTCTCCCCATACAGTAATGGAGGCTCAGTGGGACTTAAGACCAGACTTCAGGGTGAATAAAAGTCAATAGGAATGTTTGCCACAGCACACTTTTACTCCACTTCTGTGGTCATGTAAACTTCCTGTGGCATCCGACACTTCCTCACATTGGCTTTTGGAAATGTGAATGAGCTGAAGTAGTGAGTGAGCTTTATATAAACTGAGTTGTGTGACGATCCAAACCTCTAATCGTACCACCATGTGGACTTATGTTTCGTTTGAGTATAACCAAGATGGTTATTCCTCCATGAGTTTCTCCGCAAAGGACTTAGAGTAAACTTCAGTTTGTCTCTTCCCTCCTAATCCTTTGCGATATGACGTGGGTGCCATTTAAAAGCAAACAATCCTCAGTTTTGGACTGAAACAGCTAGAACCATACAGGTTATGTTCATATCAAGAGGATTGGAGCTTGGATTTTTTCGCTTTATTTGTCCAAGAGATCTGCCACACCCACCTGAAAGATCAACAGAAGTGAAAAGAAACGCTTTGATTTCACCTTGGACTGGAAGAAGTTTTCTGTTTCTCCTCTTTCAGCAGATAGTTATCGTTGGTCCCTTATGCTCAGAGCTAGACTGACAGGATAATACTCAATTAACAACCCTTTTAATCTAAAGCAAATGAAGATGTTGCAGCTGTCATCGCAGAGCAACTGCAGATTTCATATTCCTGACAAACTGACAAAGAGCAATCTTACAAAGGTTGCACTGCAATATGTGCAGAAGTAGATAGAGAACTCAGACGTTCAACAATATCACACTTGTTTGCAGAAAGTGAAGCAACAAGCACGCAAAACAATAAAGACCTCATCAACTTGACATCCACCACTTACGTGCGTGGGTGGCACCTTGTTTCTTCACCTGTGCAAAACTGAATGTGTTGAAGCACCTACAGTATGTATCAAAAACATCTGTTAACCTGGTGTTCTATCAAAGATATACTGGTAGTGGCTCTGCGCTGGGCTTGTTGTGACAGGAAGGTTTCTGGTTAAAAATCTGTGGGCCGACAGGGAAAATCCAGGAATGAGATGCTGTAAAATGTCATTCAGCTTTCCAAAACAAGGCAAACATGTCAGTGTCTGGTGGCTGCCCTGGCAATCCCCAAGGTTTGAACCAGAAGCAAAGCGATGTATATAAAAGAGTGTGTGCACAGTCACAAGACATAGCCTTGGGGTGTAAATCAACCCATCATCTGCAGGTTTAAAGTTTACACGGACTCACCTGTGACATCTGTGGTCTGAAATTGATCTCCTTCAGGTCCACTGATCCAGGCGAGAGGTTGTGCAACATCTGGCACAAGAGCACCCCGTCTCGTAGGGCCTGTGCCAAGTCGAAGACGGCCGCCGAGGGCCACACGACCCGATGGTTCGGGGGCAGGACCTTGCAGTCTATCAACCACCGCCCGCATTGTCTCCACTCCTCCATATCGGCTCCGGAGACTCTCTCCTCACAAAGTAACCGAGTCCTCGAACTGGTTCGAAGCGAGACTGAAAGTAGCGGTTCACGGCGCACACGCAGGCACTACGGTCGCTTCCCTACCTGCGCTGGATGTCTTACTCATTCACTATCAGCTCGATAATCTGGCAATTTCACAACTGTATGTTAATCACAGTAGGTCACCGCACTATATCCCCGTGCCAGACGCATGTCAGCTCTGCTGTCGCCACAACATGGAAATGATGAAGGCTTGAGAAAGACCAAAATAATGACACCGTTCCAACAGATCCAGTTCAGCAAACGGCAGCGATGTAACCAGAACACAGAGACGCGCTATGGGAATTTTCTTCTCTTCATTCTTAAAAAGTTTTCTCAGCATATCCAATCCAAAAAGGCGTGAATGAAAGGTTACAGTAGTGGCTAATAAAACAGCTGTATGCAGCGGTTTGTCATGTGTCGACTTCACCAGTGTCTCACATTTCAGTGAACCAAACAGCACAGCCTGGTATACAATGTGGAGAAGAAGAAAAAAAAACAGCGTTTCAAGTCCGTTTAGGTGATGAACCAAAGCCAGGAGTCACCTACCGCATTTGCATATAACGTTTCCCCTAGAAGTGAAACGTCAAAAACAAGAACTTCCCGTAATATCCACAGCAAACAATACAGAAAAGACACACAGAGCAGTCTGTCCACAGCGCCAGGATCACCCTCTTTCCACAACACAATCTAAACAACGCTCTCCGGCAGCGGAAACATGTCCAGGGGAAAATAAAATATCAGTGTTTACATGTATCCGTTTAACGTTACTTTGTTTGGCGTCTTTACGCACGGTCCGAAACAGCTTTACGCGTGTATACAGCTGTGCTTTTCTAGTGATTCTTGTGCCTCCCTTCCGTTCATGTCCTCTCTCTTCTCCCTCTCGCGTCTCCCTCTCCTCGTTTCCCTTTCGGACGGAGATGTTTTAGCGGTCCCAACTCCCCGACCCCCGAGCTGCACAGATCCTGAAGGGAAACGCGTCCGTCCGTTTTCGGTGTTGAGCCAGGTAGTCGGACGAGCTCGCACGTGACGATTATCTCGCGCAAAGCTAAGAGTTGGATAGTGTGTCCACACTTTGCTAAAGTGGCTCCATACTCCAAGAATGGGAGTTTCAGGGAATATTTGTTGAACTGGGAGTTGTGGATGCGCCCTCTGACGGATGAAGCGCGCGGCGCACCGGGCTACTGAAACGAGGGGATTAAAGGGACATTTCAAACAACAAAAGCACAATTAAAACACACCTTACTGCTCATAATGACAGTTTTGTGTGATTATATGAGGTTAGAGCATAGACCCATCAGCCTCTTTATAAGGTACATCTAATATACAACAACATATAACAGCCCCTTTATAAATTCTACTTTTACAAAGCTTATAATGTTTGAGTTTTTGTTGACACTGTCAGAAAGGTCATAATTCTCCTTCATGTTTATGACTGAGGTCGTAGTGAGTGGTGGTGTTGTACTGGAGTGCAATATATTGATGGTGTGTTTCTAATATCATGGCCTTCATGTATGTGAATGAGGGGGGCAGAACATTAGTCAATATATTGAAGTCCATGAGCTGGTGACTTGTCCATCGTGTACCCCGCCTCTCACCCATAGTCAGCTGGGATAGGCTCCAGCCATACAGTGACCCTGATGATGGTAAGTGGTTACAGATAATGGATGCATGGATATTGAAGTCCAGTTCAACACTACTGCAGATAACAACCTCAATAATCAGAGATATAGTTCAATAAAAACCTCTCTGACAGTGTCAACAAATAAGCTTAGTAAAAGTATAATTCATGGAAGAGCTGTTGTTTTGTTTTTGTCTTTTGTTTTGTACCTAAAGAAGTGGCCAGTGAGTGTATAGCTGTAATACAACAAGCTCAGTGGAATGCCTTGTGGTCAAAGTGGCAAAATCGAGTTTGTAACATCTACACAGTTTGACAGCCAACTATTGTTGACTGTTGTACTTTCTTAAAATGTCAGTGAATTTGCTCACGATTAAGTGGATTATCAAGAGTATCCACAGGTTTATATTGAAATAATGATTTGGGATTTTTTTTTAAAGGTATATTTTATATGTCAAAATAATTTCATTCAACAGAGTACTACACAGTCTTTTTTTTCTTCTTTTTTTTAAATAAAAAGGCTACGTTACAAACTGGGAGTCTGGATTGAAAAGACATGGGCAGGAAAAGGGAAGAGTGTCTAACTAAACTGGTTGCGGCACAAGGTTTCTGGCTGTTAAAAGGAAGTTTTTCCTTGTCACTGTTGCCAATTGCTTGTTCATGGTGGGAATTGTTCAGTCTCTGTAAATAATATTAGAAAGCGTATAATCTAGACTGCTGCTCTATATGGAAAGTGTCATGAGATAACCTCTGTTATGATTTGGCAATATATAAAAAAAAAATTAACTGAGCTGAATTTAATTAAACACACTGTTGAGTTACATTTTGGGAAATGTACGATTCACTGTTCACTGAGCTTATTTATAGTAGAGACTAAAAGTAAAAACGACATCTCGGCCTCTGCTGCTTCAATTTATTTTAGGTGCTATTTCTTCCACTTCTTAACATTATGTGCAATACTAAATCACAGGAGTGCCCCCTTAATGTAATTACGATCCCCTCCACCACACACAATCTCCAACCACTCAGAATGCAGTCATTGACGGGCCCTGAATGCTCCGCATCAAACAAAGATTTTCTGCTATTTACACCTGATGTGTTTTACACACACTGCCATGTTTATGACTACCCCTGAGAGAGATGAGCTAAGCTGTTTGTAAAATTACTAAACATTATGTATTTAACCTTATTTGTTGGCTAGGTGGGCTGAGCATATGGTCTTTTACAGCAACATCATGTTAACAGTTATAATAATATAGCAGCAATAAAATACCAGACAGATTCATAGATGTGGTGAAAGCAGCCACAGGCAGGTTGAAGACAGTTATTTAGGACAGGCTTGAAAGTACAGAGCGGCGTAGGTGTTCTTATTTTTTTAGGGGACATTGTGGATTATTTCATGAGATCAAGGTTACGAGGTGAGCTGTTGTTTTCATATACAAACTATATGAGACAATTGTTCTTTAACATAAAATTTAGGTTCAGTTAAATTGCATTATACTCATCTGAATGGGGAGTATCAAAAAACAAACGACGCAAACCACTACGTGTACGATGGTGGGAAATGCTCTCTAAACTCTGCTACCGAAAAATGTGATTGACTTGTCGTGACTTGTTCCATCATACCTGTCCTTTGTAGTGATGCCATAAAGTCTGAGCCAACACTTTGTAAGTGGCATATTTCATGCCATGTTTGTGTGTTTTGTTTTGTTTTGTTTTTTTCCTCCAAGAGGCCTTGGAAGAACGCAGGTGTAAATAATGAACGAATGGCGGCTGCTTCACTTTCAGGGTCCTGGTATTGTGCATGCCAACTCACTGTCACACTGCCATTGCTTACTGGAACACTTGAATAAAACAGAGCCATTGTTCAAGTTATTAGTAACACCTGTGCTTCTTTTTACTGTGACAAGTTGAAATATCAGCTGTGAAAAAGGCCTGTCATACTTTGTTGGCCGATGTAGGCTATTTTCCAGATATACAACCTTCAACAGCAACTGTTGCAGTACTGTTTAGTTAACTCTTGACAGTCTCACCAGCATCAATTTCAGACACACACTGTGAAAAACCCACTGTATGCTACCTTCCAAGCGCCAAATGGCTGTCCGATGCTGTTAACAACTAGCTGCTAATTCCCCCACCATTGAAAGAGTCAACTACGTCCCCTTGATAGAGGGCGAAACCGAGCTAAAAAGGAAGTGGATATTGGACTTTGACTCATACAAATTTATTAATGCCAGTTTTAGCTAAGATCTAAGTTTTAAATAAACAGGTAGTATTCACTTTAATTGGGGGAAAAAAATCTATTTTACCCCTCTTTGTTCTCTCAGTTTCTCTAGATACAACTATATACACGCCTTAATCACACATACCCTCTACAACTTGTCCATGTTGCCTGTGTTGTCAGTGAATTCCTGGCCACTCCAAACAACGTTTTGCAGCTCCTTTTATTTCTAATTATCTTCTGCTGTCGAGATACTTTGGGTTTTATTTTGTTCACTTCTTTAATTTGGCGCTTCCCTTCTTCCTTTCCTAATCTCTCTCCTCTTAGATTTCCCAATGTCAGTCCTTGTTAATAAAATAATCAAATTTGGTCAATTAACCACTTAATTGCCATTACCATCAATATGCCACCTGTTTCTTGTTAAACCCTCTTTTGTCATGTCTCATTACTTTCTCAACTCAGTTATCGTCATCCCTTCCCACCTTCAGATTTCCACAGGGACGCAATACATTTGGCTAATTTATCTCCAAGCATAAAATAGAGCAGCACAGAAAAGTCTGGTGTTCTGCACTTCTTTTGTTTATTATCCATTATTTTTTTTTTTTTTTTGTTACAACTGCAAAGCTAGATTTCCACATGAAAACCATGTACAATGGAATGAATTGAAATTATTAATAACCGTGGCTGAAGGAATGATTCAAACAACCACTTTCAGCCCTTCACAGGGGACATGAACATTGTCTTCCTTGCTAATTTGTTTGGGACAGGCCAGTAACAAATGGCCTTCCACACAAACATGTTGCAACACAGAGATACAAAACACAAGATGTATTAAGAATGATGTGACTGAACTACAGTCAAAAGGTTTGCCATATTTTGCCTCCCTCTGCCGGCTCATGCATGCCGGCTGTTAACTATTTGCAAGCGTAGTGCAGAGACAATACTAGCTTTTGTTTGGCACAGCCCATGACCCCATGCTAATGGAATCCTCAGGCTGACGATAAATTGCTTAGCTGAAAGGAACTGAGTTTTCACTGATATTGAGCAGATAAACTCTGGTGCACTTACTCTCTGATGTCCCTGTTTACACCTCTGACTGCAGAGTAGGGACTTCATCTACATCTTCACATCAGCATTCAACTGTTTCCATGTCTGTCAGTCATCATTTTTAACCCAGAGGGTCTTTCACCACTGGTTAGCTGAGCATTAGCAATTGTTAGCAGGAATATGAAAAGACAGATAAGACTAGGGCGTGGCCCCTAATGAGGGCCTCTAAATCCAGTTGGACATCAAGACTCAGTTGGAACCATTCAAGATGCCTAAACAGTGATTTGAGAGTTTGGATTTGGACCTAGTGGGACTCATCTCCTGCAGTTGCATATCTCCTCACTCTGATGGACAGGACCGCCAGGCAGCTTGAGGCTGTTTTGCTCGCATTTACAGTGATCACAAATACACCAGCTTTCATTGTAAGTTGAGGCTACCTTTCAATGCACCATTTACTTAAGATCACACCAGGTCTGGACTCTTAATAGTTAAGTAAGACCTTACTTAACTCTGACAAAGCACTGTAATCTTGGGGCATATAAAAATGGGCGAGCGATGGCTGTTGATAACGTCCTTTGCACAATGCATTTTGTAATGTACAAATGGTCCTTGAGTTTGGCTGATGGAGCCATGAGATCACTTAACCTTTAAAGACCTTTTGAACAGCCCCATCAGCCTAAAATATGGCTTATAAATCTTTAAGCAGGCCTATTTTTCTCGGGGGATCTGTGTTGCCATGCTCACAGCCATTCCAGAGCTGGGTGAAAAAAGACGCAACAGAAAAAGGTAGCAACAGCTGAGAGTTTCTTGTCCGTATCCTCTGATCAGGAGAGAAAGGACCTTAACTGTTGACAGTTTAAGAGGTACTTTGCCAACTTTGTTTTTAATGATTGGCATTCACTTATGTATAGAGTTTGAAAAAAAACCTGTGCTGTTAAAAGAAGACATCGTGTGTACTGTGAATCTTGCTCACACAGATAACTGAAGGTCAAAACATTTTAAATCAATGCTGCTGGAACATCCTGTTATGTGATGACAGTGTATGACTAAATTCTTCATTCACTTTACTGACCAACAGATAACACTGAGGAAAACATACAGCAATATACAGGAACAGGAACTGGGAGGGACATACTGTATGTAACCTAAACGTTAAAGTAGCAGGAAGCAGTGGCCTCAAGTCTAGAGAAACAGGGTTACGACTAGGTTGCCTTAGCTGATTCAACGATATGCTGAGTATAGGCTTATGGTCCTGGGCAGCTCCCAGAAGTGAAAATATGTATGTACTATATGTGTGAATGTGATGCAGTGCAGTGCCGCAAATAATATACTCAGCAACTTCTCTTCTTGGATCAGTAATGAAATAGTCTAATATGTGCTATATATCTAGTTATAAATTAAGGATATAAAAAAAATAAGACTCACTTTATTTAGAACAGTTTAAACTAATTTGCAATTAAAATTCCTGATATGTCACATTAGCATAAATCGTTGAACAGGAGTGAGTGAACAGAAGTGCATACATGTGCAGTTCATTCTACATACCTCAATTCAAATTGACATTGTGAGGCCATATTCATTGAGTCACTCTTTTTTTTTTCTCTCTTAGTGTTCTTCTACAAGGCGGCGAAAAGAAAATGAAAACCAGAGATCCATTCATCAAAGCAAACACAGTCTTACATGACATGTCTGGAGAGTTTCATGTGTGTGGCCTTTTTAACATTGGATTCATGCGTTTGTGAGTGATGGCCAGAAGTGGCAGAAATGACTAGTTGTCATTGAAGTTGTGGCATTGATCAATCATGCCCCAAGGTTGTTGGTGGGCGCAGAGTGGCATGTTCAATGCGGTGTGATGGGAATGCGGGTCGCAAAGAGCATGTCTCCCCGCAACATGCACAGTGCAAGGACAGCAAGTTGGGCCGTGAGGAAGGGAGTAAAAAAAAAAAGTCTGAATGATGAATGGCCTCACAGTTCTCCCCCAGCACTAATGTTGGAGTTAATGTATCTGTTTACATTGTTTCATAAAAAAGGGCTTTAGGTTGCTGTATCTGTCCTATCCTATCTGCTCTATCTTAAAAATAGTTTCCAGTTGTTTTCTTTTAACGAAAATCACTTCAAGCCTCATTTCTCTAGACTAAAGTGCATTGATGAATGATAAAAAACAAATGCATTCCGCATAGGTTATAATGTAGTCATTCCAACTGCAGTATAAAAGCAATCCAAATAAAGCTGAGGATAGTACATGAAGGCCATCTCCTGGTTGATTGCTGAACTGCAGGCAGTGTTGAGTCTCATATATCCTACTCTCATCTTCTCTGTGCCAATACAAGTCAGTGCTTTTAATACCGCAGTCCCCACGTACAAACAACCCTCACTACACATCTCAGGCGCTTCCAGCCCATGCGGAAAGAAGTTAAGCACTGAGATCCGACGGAGCGTAAGCTGGTGGCAGCACCAGCTGTTTGAACTGGTCAGTTTTGAGCGCGTGCCAGTTTCTGCAGAGCAGTTGGCAGGCCAGCTGAAAGTGGAGTAAATGTTTCAAAGCAAGAGGGCTTTCTTTTACTGTGGTACATACTGTTGACTAAAGAGTGCAGCATTAATGGTATTCTACACCTGTTCTGTTAAATAAACACAAAAACACTTTTGTGCTTTTACATTTAATAACAAAAACATCAGAGCATCACCCAAAGTTAGCAGATAAATATGTACAGAAGATACAATTAAGTTAAACTACAGTGTCTGTGAAGGAAAGTACAAACTGTGTTTTACAAAAAGCATATTCTTGGAAACAAAGCCTCAACAAGGAAGGCATTTTTTATGTATTACATGCATACACTGAATTTACATACATACATGTTGTCAATTATTCACCATAAAGAAGACCTCAATGGGAAAAAAAGCCTGCATCTGAGGCACTTGATGAAGATGAATACAATTTTTCCTGAAAACCTTCCAAAACTGAGTCACTTTATACTAACAGCAACCAAATACTTAAACATAGTTGGGAAGATAATCGTTCGTGTTCTTTTCATGCTGTATCATTCACTACAAATAACATTTACTGCTGTTCAGACGAAGTTACAGAATTCTGAAAATGAGTGTCCTTCTTTTCAAGTTCAAGTTCATATTTAATAAAGAATAAATAATTTTTAAAAAATCCATGCCACCTTATCCTTCACACTGGACCTTCAAGTGCTAAATAGTCTAAAATAAAGGAAGGCTTTGATGAAATTCACCTTCTACCACTTACGCCATATACCTACTGGCTTAGCAAATGTTACATCTATTGGACACTTTTTTTTAAAGGGAAATGTACTAACAAACATGTTAGCTGCAGCTTTGGAAACTATGAATAAAACACCAAATAAGAAAAAAGAAAAGACTCAGAAATACATCAATAAACACTAAATCAATTATGAATGAATAAAAGGTATAAAAGGCCCTGCACTGGAATCATGTGTAGCAAATAAACTAAACATAAGCAAAGAAAACGTGACATGTTGCATCTGATCAGACCTGGAAACAGTAAAGAAAACAGAAAAGTGATTAAAAACGATCCACTGTTTGTTTCTGATATAAAAGTACATTTTAATATGGTATTTCATGACCTTTAAATACAATAAATTAATAACAGAGGGAAAATACAAGACATATAAATTACTTCACTGCATGAATTCCAAGTAACATACAATCATTCAAGGAGTAAATGCATATATGAACTGATACTGTTAGTAACAGTACAGGGTATTACAACTCGACACATGATTAGAATGAAGGCTGGACAAAACAGATTTTTAGATCTTGTCCAATCAGAATCTGCACCTACATTTCCACGTTTGACCAACCGATACTTAAAAGCTTCAACGCAATATCCTGTTCATTTCTACAAAAACGTTTTTTTAAACATGGCATGATCACTGCCTTTCCCTTTCTCACAGTTTTTTCACAGGTCATGGCCATCAACCACGTCCAGGATTTTTGGACAATTGAGGCTCTTCGAGTTCTTTTAGGCTACTTGATTTGTAACAATTATTATAAATTAGTTATAACAATAAAAAAAAAAGTTAAACAGACAATGGCGATAATTTAAGCTTGATGGATATGTTGCTGTATACCTTCATTTACCCAAAACAAACTCTAACTCATTCCACCTAGTGCCTCTCATGTGTATGGGCAAAATGAATGACAGAGACAGGATATTGGTTGGAACTGAGATGTTATGAAATGTGGCCTAGCCACAGCAGCATGCCACCCAGCTCTGTTGTGAATTAATAGCATCTGATAAGAAACACCATAGACGGATATTGCGATTAATAATGAAAGAGTGAGAAAAGCCACACTGAATACAAGCAGTGTGTGAGGAGTTTAATTTTCCAGACAGCGAATACAAAAATAACCATGTTTAGCAGTTGTGAAGAGCTCTGCTTTTGTAACAAAAGAAGAAATAAATAAAAAACACTACAGCTGTCATGAGTCACTGTTTTCTGAACTGGAGTTACTGGAGCTGCTGGTGGCAGAATCTGAAGAGCTGCTGCAGCCGACAAGATGAGACCCAGCTTGGCTGTTTTTCTCTGGATGAAAGGAAGTAGAGAAAGCACATTCATCGATTAAATGCTACATTTAATGCTTGCATTTACATTTTTCGGGCAATTATCAACTTAATATCAAATTATTCAAGGGAATGTGGCAGCAAGGCTTCACACTTACTTTGAAATTTCTTAAACTTCTTATACAGACATGATTTCACGTATTGCTCCAGCTCGCGCAGAGTGGACGGCTTCAGTATCTCAAAGTCGATCTCGATCTCATTTGGGTCGGTGTCGAACACTGAGGGCTCTAACGTTTGAATGATGTGCACCACGCGGCCCAGCTTCATGCCAGGTAACCGGTTAATGTCCAGGCTCAGCTGGTGCTTCTCGTCGTACGTCATCGGCAGAGACTCATCGTCTGAATCCCAGTCTTTGTTTTGTTTCCACGGCGGCCTAAAATTCAAAAGAGCACAATCAAAGGTCTCTATAGAGAATAATAATAATAATAATAATAATAATAATAATAATAATACCTTTTATTTATAAGCGCTTTTCTGGGTACTCAAAGACATTTTACATAAGTGGCATATGGTGAAAACAGAGTCCTTCAGATGTGAAACGTCATACCTGGAGCTGGAATTTGTACTGCTTTTATTCTGCCTGCTGTCCTCCTTCTTGTGCTTCTCCTTTTTCTTCTTTGGTTTAACTGTGGGGACTTCAGAGAGGGCCGTGTGCTGCTCCTGAACAGCTTTAAGCTGGGTAGAGTGTCAACAGAAATGGGCTACTGTGGAGCTGTGCAGTAGTATTAAAATAATGCGTGCCAAAAAAGCAGCAATAAAGAAATAAAAGAGCCTGAGCGTATTTTCTATGTTGGAGAGGATGCGGCACTAAGTCTAAGAATAAAGCCAAAGAAGTCTTATTGAGTGATTTACTGTTGGGCCAGCTCACCATATGATTTTATTAGTCAACAATATCCTCTCCGCACAATTGGGAAGACTCAGAGTAGGAAAAACAAACACATCATCTAAAATACTGCATCCATTCCTCTCTGCCGTATATTTGAGAGCCAGAAAAGAAGGCGGCAGAATTATTTTCAGAACTTATAAGATCTTTCCAAATATGCCTCGCTGTATTGTGCGTGGTTTGTTGGTCATGTGTTTATATAGAGTATGGTGCCAGCTACATTGATGGGCAAACCTCATCTCACGTGGAAATAAAGGAAGATATACACAAAAGTTATAATTTGATTCACTCAGACGGTATTACAGGTAGGAAAACCAAAGCAAAGGCAAAACATTCGATCATTATGGTTTCTGTCTGTCTGAGAAACAGGTCTGGAGTAGCAGACAAAGATGTTACATAACAAGGCTGAATTAGAGATCTGTGAAGAAAAGCTTTAGAAAAGCAGGCACCATTCTGACCATTACCACGGTAACCAAGGTCAGAGGATAGGGCTGGCTCACTCCATAGGAACAACAGATACGTACATCATTGAGAAACCTCTACAGAGTTAGATAATCTGTAGAGGCCACTCAGGGTAAACATACTTCCTTGTTTGTATACTAATGACCAATTGGCAAATACCTTACAGATGTAGCAACTCAAAAGTTCCCCTTCAAGCTGAAAGTCAGCTGAATGTCAGCGGTCTTCCAGCCAATTTCAAGCCAACTTCCAGCGGCTGGAGTGACCCCCTCCTTCACCTGGGCGTGTCTATGTTTTACTGTAACTCCACCTATTCATTGAATTGTAGGGTATGACCAGGAGCTGGTTTGTCCAAAATTAACAACACATAATGTAGCCTACACCCGCAGAGACCGGTGATTGTACCGGACTGGAAAGCAGCCGACAGATTTATTAGGTTATGTTATTATTCAATAGTCATTATAAAGGAGGGTGAGTATTTATGGTGTTTACCAAATCAACAACATCTAGGCTATTCTGTCCTTACACAATTACTGATGCGTCTCTCTCTCTCACTCCCGATCTGCATGTAGTGAAAGCCACAGCTGGCCACACTGGTCTATAACAGCTGTTCATGTGTAGCCATCAATATGACCGCTATGGCAGTCCGAGGAATAAATACTCAGAAATTGAGTGTGTTTCATACGCTTCAGAAAGCATCAAACAGCTATAGCCCTTAAAGAAAAAGTTACAAAAAAAAAACAACAACAACAACAACAAAAAAAAAAAACGGTCCATCAGACGTTACGTTACATTTTTTTAATTATCAGTTTATTTGGAGGGGGCGGCATGTCGTTGTTGTTGTGCGCAACATAGAGCTGCAGATACGAGCGGCTGCAGTGGTGCCTCAGTGTTATGTTATCACAATTTTGTTTTTTTTTCCCATCAACCGATCCGGTCTGTGGGGAGCGATCTGAACGGATCACGGATCAACAAAGATCCGTTGCACCACTAGCCACATCTCAGCTGATCAGCTCACCCGCTCACCCCAGCGTATCTGTTTAGATGTGTCTTTATACGGTCTATGGTGAGAGCAGAACATTAAAACCACTGCTCCTCCCTGTGCACAAATGAGGCATTGCAGCTGGTTTTCACCCAGGCTGCTTAGAGGCGTTTCCAGTCGGGGCTTCACTGACTACGCGGGGGATCACATTACCCCCAAGGACCTGCAGGGGACCTGTCGGCAACCAGTCAAGGATCAGCCAAGAGCCAGCCAAGGAAGACCCATCATGGAGTCAGGGGAACTTTTGAGTTGCTACATCTGTATACTGTACATGCATTGATCAAGGCCATTTATGGACATCAAGTAGTCGTGTCACTGTCCTGAGGGCTTATAAATGAGGCAGAGAGGACAGCTTCTTCAGAATTGAAGCGGCATCATGTCATGAAAAGTGTATTGATAAATCCTCCATTTTTTCTTGATAAAGCTACAATAAGCCTTTTAGCATTAGACATCTTGGACATTCTGTGGACTTTCTCTCCACCTGAACATTGATGAATAAAACTCTCTACAAAACCCACCAGTTCTACACTCACCTGTTCTTGCAACTCAGCGATTCGGGTGGCTCCCGCCGAGTCCGCTTTGTCGAAGTTGGATGAGCCGTTGACATGATTAGCAGATATGGCACTCATTGGCGAAGTCAAGTCCACCGGCTCGTCCGGCATCTTTGCAAACCTCTTTTCGAACACACCCTGAAGTAAATACGCCCACAATGACAAAAGTCTCACAGTAACTTAAAATTAAAAGTCTAAAGAACCAGTAAAACTTTAATTATTACATGTAATACTTTAAAACACACCTGAAGCTTTCTGGCCTGTGCGACGACATCGTGATGTGGAGGATTGTATTTGTAGCAATTGGAAAAGATTAACCGAACATCTGCTGCGAAGCCTTGTGCGTCCTGGTACTCTCCGCCATCCATCTTTTTCTGAAAAATAAGAAGTTATCAAAGATGAAGATAATGAAGCCACAGAGAAAACATTGTATATGTAAATGTGCAGTTTATACTTTGACAGTGCTGAGATCCATGGGGTATTTGATGATGTCATGGTAGTCGTGTAGCTGCAGAGCTTCAGCGTCGACGGGCTTGTAGAAAGGCCAGGCGTAGGCTACGTGTTTCTTCGACAGCATCTCCTTCAGGATATCGTTGCAATACTTGAGCTGTTCGCCATTACTGCCCTGTTCACTTTCCTTCACTTCAATGTCCTTGTTAGAGGGATTGGTGGCTCGACCGGAGTGCCTTTTCCTCCTCTTGCTTTCTGATAAATCACTCAAACTGTCTCCTGAGCACAAATCTCTCGTAGCTTCTTCCTTTCTCTTCTACATTGAAACAAGAAAAAAAAACAAAACAACAACAAAACACACACCAATAAGGTAAAATTCTCCTCACACAGTGTGATTTTAAAAACACTAGGGTCAGAGACACAAATGCTGACTCACTTTTGGGGAGGTCTGTGAGGAGTGTTCGGGCGCTGACAATGAGCTGGAGGGTGTGTAGCTGACACTGGATGGAGATGTGGGCGTCGAAGCCGGAGGCCCCGTCGTCACAGTTCCATTCTGCAGACCTTTTATTACAACACATTCAAGTAAAAGAGAGAAAAACATGCAGGGTACATTTAGATATTTTTTTGATTTAACAGGCCTTTCTGTGTTACTCTGTGCAGATTTTCCCTCACACAGAGTAGTTCTTCTCAGTGGCAGGTATATTGTGCACGCCAACATGTACGCATAAATATTGAAGAAATGCCCCCGACTGTCACATTAATAGCCATCTACATTTAACAGTGTATTTGATTTATGTGGAATAAGAAAAAGAAACACAATTTTAGTGGCAGCAATATAAAACCTTATAGAAGACCCACAGGGAAGACAGTATATAGTTTGGAGCACTGAGCTTTATTTGTCATTTCAAAAACACGAGGAGTGGCAGAAGGTTAGTGATGCAGTTAATCACTGCTGCTGGGTGACACTGATGTTCACGCAGGGTAAAACATCCACCTTTTGCCAACACATACTAAAATAAACAACGATGACAATGACATTCACGATTCTGCAAGCTGCTAAAGGCTAAATTTATGAAAATCATATTTTAAAGGAGATATTTGTGCAACATTTTAAACTGAAGGCAGAGGCTGCATGGCTTTGTTACCTGTGGTGCTACTTTTTTTGCCCTTCCCTTTGGCTGCAGGAGGAAATATCTCCACTTCCCTCTGTGGCAACTGGGCAACCTTTTGCAAGAAAATCTTTTCCAAGGCGAGGGCCATCAGCACGATGTCATCTGTTGGCTAGAGGACAAGGAGGAGGGTTTAAGTGTCTGTGAGGCCAAACCAGCGCGTTGTATTTTCAATCACAAAGCTCCTCACCTTGTTATATATGTAGCAGTTGGTGAACATGGTGTTGAAGTCTTGCATACATTCACTTGCACTCCAATAGTAGTTGTTCTCCAGTCGTTTCTTGATGGTTCCCAAGTCCATAGGAGACGTTATTACCGTATGATAATCCTGATTAAAAGAAAAAAAAAAAGAGTCAATGTGTCAGATGTATGGAATCTTACACATCTCAAAAAGAATCGGACTGATGAAGATAAGTTTTACATACACTTCAGCTCAGGTTTCTCATTTCCAGCATCATTGCAATTTATTATAATTTGGATCTTGTTTTGATAGTTTTGGCCATAACTCCTATTGTCATAAAACATGATATTCACCATGGGTTGATCTGGGAACAAAGCCACATTACTAAGATGAAGTCAGACGGGGCAGGAAACTAAATGTTCAGATCAACAGATCAACAGGTTTTAAACAAAACGCCAGGTTAACCACACTTGTTTGGAACTTAGATCAAAAACAAAGGCGAACGGCTGAATTATTACAAAGTCTCTGTCTCTGTTGGTGTACTGTAGTCTTCCCGTGACATGAGCGACTGTATCCAGTTTTTCAGGTCTGCTCACTTTCAGTTTTACGTCCCTACAAAGAGTTTTAGATGATGTAGCTAAAATGTTTACAACTTGTCTGAACATCTGACTACTCCCGTTTCTTCCCCCGTCTCGATTTGTGGTGGCGATACCAACATGTTCCCAGATCTCAACAATCACTTCACTGACTACAATGCTATCTCAACCAATATAAGCAGTAGCCAAAACTAAGTAAATTAGACCCCAATTGTAATGAAGTAGAATTATTTATTCTTCCATTAGCCATGCAGACATTTGCCATTCAATTCATCCAGGTTCTGAGAAGTCTGTGTCTGAGATTTCTACATCCCCTCCCCAACAGAGGTGAATGGAATTTTGGAAATTTTACTTTAATTCATTACCAACATCTCATTTCAAAACAGTGTCTCAGTTACTCTGGATAATCCATTATTTTAACTGGAGCTACAGTAGGGACTACTTTAGAAATAGTCACAATTAAAATAGTTAATCAATTAGTGAAATTCCAGAACTAACGCTTCTAATATATTTATAAATTATTAAATCATTAATTACATAGTGACTATCATGATAAAAATGTAGTAATACAGCATCATGGCTATTTTAGGGTTATTTGTTATGATTTATGTGTGGGTTATGGATACAACGATTCACCAATTTCACTACCACAGTGTAAAATGCCACGGTTTTGCAAGCATAAGGGCTCGCTATACCAAGTGTTTCTGTCACTTACAATGAACTAACTAGCAGTGAGTTAAGAGTTTGGCTTTCAGTGTAACACAAACCAATGCTAACAAAGCAGGAAAAGGAGCAATGCACAATTTATACGTTTAACTTTCATCAAAACAGCATTAATCCGCTCAACGGCATAACACCCGCATAAGAGACCTTCTTAATGTCCTCCTTTATTTTTTATTTTTTAACCAATACTTAGTTGATTTTATACATCCACAGTATTGTGAAATAAATAAATGCATTATATTTGTTCTCAGACTATACTCTACCATCTCTACAATCAAAATTTGTAATTGTTGCATCCCCAGTGTGGGTATAAGCTGTAAATATTGGAGTGAAATGCCACATTCCAGTGTCTCTATGTGTTGTGTTGTTTAAGTGGGGTGTACATGATGATCAGGAGGCAACCAACACGAAGAGAGAAACACAAAACTTACGACGACACGACCAACAACAGCTGCAGTGAAGGAACAAAAAGAAGAAGAAAGGAAATTTAAGGATTTAGGAGCAGTTTTACTTTCAGTGAAAGAAGAGAGAAAAGCAAGACAAACACACGCAACATTTTAAAGTGATCGCACAGAGTTACACAGTAGTGGGTGGTGTGTGTGAAACAATGACTCTAGTTTAAGCATCCAAAGCCTAAATGCCACTTTAATTTGTTTTAAATAACATAATGTGTTTGTACATTACAGCCTGAAAAATGTATTTGTGAGGAGAGACACAACATAAGAGCAGATTTACAACAACCTGACGCACTGAATGTGTGTTTGTTTTTATTTATATATTGCTAATAAACACTAACCAATAAAAAGAACCACACAGAGCAATGTGTTGCGATAAATGCAGGATTTGAATGTTGAAGAACATTTACAACATTTGCAAACTACTCACTGATAGTCCAAGAGCGACTGCGTCAACAGGTTGGTAAAAAGGCCAGGCAAACTGGTGCCGCCACAGGGATTTGATCACTACATTCTGCATATACTGCAGCTGGTTGGTCTTCCGGCCTGGCTTGTTGGGACTGGTCACTTCAGGAGGCGGAGGATTCACGAGTTTTGGAGGTTTCTGGTCTGTGTCTGCCGACATGATGACAGTAGCTGGAAACAACAGATGAACACAACCTCTGTGTTTCTCTTATCTTCTGTGAATTCTGTAGCTTTCGTCCGTCAGCTTTTTAAAGGCTGTAAGGAAACACCAGTCCACATTCATAGTTCTCATTCCAGAAAATGTGATCTGTCAACAAAAAAAAGAAAAACACAGCTATGAGAGCGTTGCAAGTCAGACATTAATCATATTAGTCCAGAATTCAACAATAAGCAGGATGTCCTGACAATGTGGCTGGATGCACCATTAGAGTGGACTCCAGGAAACAAAATGTCACAGAGCTAACAAACTGAATATACATTTCAAAGATAAATACACAACAATGTAACATTAAAAAAAGGCGTTTGTGAACAGCTCACATGAAATAATCTGTGTATATTTATAGCTGCTGTGATAGATTCAGGAGTTTGTGTTTACTGTTTTGACAAGCAAAGGAGCACCTGTATCAGTGGTGACTGACATGGCTGTTATACGCCTTTATTGTTATTCAAATGACAGAAAAAAATATATATTGTAGCTTTCCCTATCTTGGGGAAATGCATGGGTTTGTGTCGTTACACATAAGTAATGGAATGTGGAGCTAGGCAAATGTATAGTTTACCCTGGGATGTTTTATGGTCACTTTGTACAGTAATTTAGACAAAAAGTGACCAAAGGCTCTCAAAGTAACCTTACAGATTTTAGAGCAAGCGCGTTAAGTCAGTGTTAAGTCAGATGCAGCATACAGTAACAAATATAGCGGTAAATAAACCCAGCTACTAGCTGTAGTTGTCATCACCTGTGGCGACACGTTAACAAACATGCTAGCTTTAAATGCTGCTCAGATAATTAATGAAGAATTCGCTCGTCGCGTGCAAGAAATATCGCACCACACCTGTCAATGTGGGAAGCTACAAATAACGCTGGCGGTATTAGCTGACATCAGTTGATTAACACAATTCGTCGTTACAAAATAAAGCATAGTAACGTAAGTGCGTTTCATACTGCCTAACCTACTTGGCACACGGTGGTGCAGTCCGACAGTCCTGCTTTGTCGGAAGTTTGAGCATAAAGTTTTTCACCCAGCCCCGGAGGAGCTAACGACAGCTAGTATATCTGCACATAGCGGCAAACATGTTCATGCCTCGCAGGGAATGACGGGAGCGTCACGGGTAAACAAAACAGAACTAACATTTATTGTTCTAATGCGCGTTGAGACGACGCCGCTCAACTTCACACGTAGTTACACCCAGCACAGAAACCCAAGTAGACAGTGTAGTGAACTCCGGGCTGCACCGTTACACGGGCTCTGAAACGCAAAACTTTCTTGCAAGAAAACAAACAAACCTGCTGTGAGCTCAACGAGTGTTCTGCTTCTTCTTCTTCTTTGGTGTTTAATGGCAGTGGGCATCCTTAATGTGGCACATACCGCCATCTGCTGGACTTCACTTTCTTCTCATTTCCTATTATAATCTTTTAATTAATCCAGTTGAAATATGGAATCTCATAATGTCAACGAGTGTTCTTTCTTCTTCTCCTGATCAATTCCTGACAGACTGGACGCAACAAAGGCGCACTGCTGCCTCCCACAGGTCATTTGTACGACTCCATTAGTAAAGTTACATGTAGAGTTATGTAAGTTCACTTTTTGTTCTTTCACAGAGTTCCGTCATGTGCAGTGATTATGCTCTCATAGCTTCATTGAAGATTTTGCAATAACAGTGGATAGTATAGTGTTGGAGTGTGTAGAATCATACCAATTTATTAAATTTAAAATAGTGGTAATAATATTGACATGGCAGAAAGAGAACATTTCTTCAAACTGACTATTAGAACTGACCACCCGGATGAAAAACACGATTCCTAGATCTATATATTTTGCATTTAAAGTAGACATAATAAAATGTGATATTTAAATATGAAACCACTATTAAAACAACTGTCAAAATAATTACTTTTGCCTTCAACGCTTCTTGTCCCTCATTAGTTTCCGTTACTTCAGAGGGTAACGCGCATGCGCAAAGACGCCCCACCGCACCACATTCCCCGCTTCTCCTCGCAGGCAAACATCCAGGCTGGACGCCGATTTATTTACGCGTTCTCCATGATCGTCTGAATAAATCCACGCGTGTTTCTCTTCCAGATCTTAACAAGGAGTAACATTGTGACCGCGAAGCCGCGTTGAATCCCCGTGAGTATCGGCCTTTGACTGATTCCTCATTGTTTGAATGGAGGGCCCCTCCGTGGCAGCTCGACCGATTTGTCAACAGCGTCGATGCGTTTCATGCAGACGGCTACACGAGCAGACTGCCGTTAGCGTTAGCTCTCGTTTCAAAGCAGTGCATGTACAATAGAGTTTGTGTCTCCCTGTCTGCTTTCAAATCTTCAATGTTTACATAAATACAAACAGTATGCTAACGCTTTCTGTCAGGGTTGGGACTTTGTAGCGAAGGCCCTTTGTTTGATATTTCCTCTTTTCATATTTATCGCATTTAAACACAAATTGGCGTCAGCGTATTAGTAATAAATGCGAGCTAGTGTTACAAGTGCAGCTGACTGTATGAAATGTGCCTATATAATCTCTTTTAACCGCGAACAGGGCCACTTAACGGTAGCTAGCTCAATGCTAACTGAAATAGCTCATTTATAGCTGCAGGGGAATGCAGCCACACGATTTATGAGTTTTATTTATGAACAATATTAGAAACAAAAGCAAAAACACTGCAGTTACAACATGAACCAGCGGCTGCGTCATTTTGAATTGTCTACAAAAAATGAAATATTTAATTTGCATGACGAGCTAATATATCAGTTTGATGTTTTTAGCAATTAGCTAAATCTGACATATTCTACAGTGTAATTAAGAATAGCATAACTACATGCAGTATTGCTGTTTGAATCATCGGGAAGACCCATGATAATAATTATTGTAATCACTGGTTTACATTATATTAATTAATCACAGTGTGCTGTGACGCTGAGGCACAGCTTTCTCCTTTTACACCTGACACCTCTATTTCACATTTGCATACTGCTGGACATTTAAATCCTACATGATGCAGTGTATTTCCAATTCTGCTTTATTTCTCTTTGGCTTTCCTTGAATTTAACAGCACGGGAGTTCAATTAAATTATTTTAATGTCTCTCTCTTTCTCTCTGTTGTCAGGATTGTGCTCAATAGATGCTCATCTCCTCACAATGGCAACAGAAGACAAGAAACCAGAGACTGACACAAAACCTCCAGTCGTACCGTCAGCATCTGCCAGTCAAAGCAAGGTTTGGATTCCTTGAATGCTTTTAGTGTTTCCCGCAGCTTCTATTGTAACTACAGGACTTCAGCTGTTTAAATGTGCAGAGATTTCTGTTCTGTTTTTTCTTTGATATCATTTTTTGATAAATATTTGCCGTTTGTTACGAGACATGGGAATCATTTATTTCTGTGTGTTACCTGCTAATATTATTATAACAGGATATTTACCCTCAGTAACAGACATCCCGCCTGGTTGGGAGGCAGTGGCACTCGTGAGTCGGGTGTCATGGAGTTTAGAATTTTAGCTCATGTTGTGTAGAAAGATGTTTCAGCATATTACTGGTGTTTCCACCCTTTCTTTGAATTACAGACATTTAGCATCGTCTTACATTCTCTTTCTTCGGGAAATGAAGCCTCGCTTTGGGCCATTTCTTCCTCTCCATCACGACTCCTCTCGGTTGCAAGTTTCCAGCAGTGTAGACCAACGAGTTTGATGTAATTGTTTTGCAGTGCACAGCTATCAGAAAAAAACATCATGCCAGTTCACAACCGGTTGCAAATTGTCCGATTCAGATGGATTGGACAGTTTGGTACCCGTTCTCAACTGGAACCAGTTTTCAGTCCTCATCAGGGGGAGATCTCTAAATGTCACGTTTTGTTTTAATTTACAGTCTGCACCTGCCAAGCCAAACTACAGTCTGAAGTTCACATTAGCGGGCCACACTAAAGCTGTGTCCTCCGTCAAATTCAGCCCGAGTGGAGAATGGCTCGCCAGCTCATGTGAGTTCTTTTTTTTTCACATTTTCTTTGTCATGTTTCCTTTAAACCAAACGTGGGACAAAATGGAGTAGGGCTGCCATTAATCATCGTTTTCGATTAATCAGTTAATCTGCAGATTGTTCAGTCTATGAAATGTTGAAAAATAGTGAAACAATGCCATTCACATTTTTTTCGGAGCCAGAGATGATATCTTTAGTTTGCATGTTTTGTCTGACCAACGGCTCAAAACAAATCGAGAAGCTGAAACCAAAGAGTAAAAAAAGATTGAAACAATAAACAAGTTATCAAAATAGCTGGCAGTTATTTTTCTCACAATCAGCTAATTGAATAACCAACTAATCATTGCAGTTTTAGTGTAAATTATATTTTAATATCTGTCGTTGTTGTTGTCCTAATATGGTGTATCGTTCACAGTAAGGGAACCTTGATTTATGAAGCCTGTATCACTGAACACATTTATTTTATCTTTGCAGCTGCTGACAAACTCATCAAAATCTGGGGCGCATACGACGGCAAGTTTGAGAAAACCATATCTGGACACAAACTTGTGAGTTCTCGTCGTTACTGCTGCAGTGTTGCTGCCTTTGTGTTTATGTTTTGAAAGCTGAGATTCTACCTATACGTTTTTACCCGTGTTGAACAGTTGTAGCATCCGCGAGAAAGATGATGAGAAAAAGCAAGTGCATCAGTATATATCATGTTTTTTTTTTTTTTTTTTTTTTTTTAATGTCCACTGATTTTGAATTTGATGCCCACAGCATGTTCCAAAAAGTTAGGACAGGAGCAACAAAAGTATCATGACTGGGTATAAAAGGGGCATCTTTGAAAGACTCAAGGATGGAGTGAGGTTCACCACTTGGTGAAAAACTACGTTGGGAAATGGTCCAACAGTTTAAGAAGAATGTTTCTTAATGCACAGTTTTAACGGATTTATGGATTTCACCATCTACAGTCATCAAATATATAATATCATAATATCATTAATAATATCATTCAAAGATTCAAAGAATCCAGAGAGATCCCCAAAAACCAACATCAAATACCCATGACAAAAATCCTATTTGAAAATAGGATTGAAGCCATATAAAATTTCCATATGGCCTCAGGATTATTTCAGAGAACTGTTGTAGGTAAGCACGGTTTGTTATTGCATCTACAAATGCGAAGTGAAAGTGAAGACTGTACAATGCAAAGAGAAAGCCAGATATCAGCATCCAGAAATGTTGCTGACTTCTCTGGGCTCAAACTCCTCTGAGCTGGTTTGACGAAAGAAAATGGCAAAGCGTGCTGTGGTCCACATTTGAAATTGTTCTTTGGAAGTCATAGACGTTCTCTGGGCTAAAGAGGGAAAAGGGCCATCCAGATCATTAACAGTGCAAACTTTGAAAGCCAGCATTTGTGATTGTATGGTGATGCGTTAGAGCCCTTGTCACGGGTGACCTGGACGTCTTTGAAGGCAGCGTCAGTGCTGAAAAGTTATGGAGAGACGTCTTTTCAGAGACGTCTGTGCTTATTTCAACACTCTGTACGTGTTACAACGACGTGGCTTCGCAGCAAACGTGCAGGTACTAGACCGGCCAGCCTGCAGTCCAGACCTGTCTCCCACTGAAAATGTGCAGCACATTATGAAGCGCAAAATACGGCAATGGAGACTGCTGAGCAACTGAAACCATTAATCAAGCAAGGCCGGGGAAGAATTTGTCTTTCAAAACATTTTGTGTCCTCAGTTTCCAAACACTTATTGAGTGTCATTTAAAAGAAAGCGATGTAACACAGTGGTAAACACACTCCTGTCGCAACTTTTTTAGAGCATGTTGGAGGCATCAAATTCAGAAATGTGTGTATATTCTACTGTATTTAATCGAAGATGTGTCAAAAAGGATTTGCATATCATTCCATATGTGTTCTGTTTTCAGGGGTTGTTGGAATTAGTTCTACCTTTGCCGTCCCAGTCAGACCCTTGAGTACCGTTGTCACTAATTGTTCCCCTCAAACGTGCAGGGTATATCTGACGTGGCCTGGTCCTCTGACTCCAACCTCCTGGTGTCTGCATCTGATGACAAAACCCTGAAGATCTGGGACGTCAGCTCGGTAAGAGAGCAGAGAAACGGCAACACATTCACCACTGTCACATTTACATCACAGCTGAAGTCTAGGAGCTCGAGAGACTTTAAAGGGTTGAAATTCTAAATCCAAATTCTAAAAGCCATTTTCTCTCTATTGCGTTGACTGTCTCAGTACAATCAGATCACTGTGCTCCGTGATCATGCTGCCTTCCAGGAGGCTTCGTAACACTGCTGAAGTGAACATGTGCTGCTGTGAATAAAGAGGGGGGAGTGCGGTTGGTAGGCTGCAGCAGTGGCTGACACGGTGTCTTGTAGCATTATACATTCATGAAGTATGAAAATGAAATCCATGCACACTCTTAGGATTCAGATCTGTGGTTTCTGTCCACGTAAAATTTTAATCACCATTAAAGCTGCAGTCACATGGCAGCGATAACTAGCTGGAGGTCGTCTAACGCTGGCTGTGCTTGGAGCGGGAGGTAGATTTTAGACGAAAACATTTCAACTCATTTTTCTTCATTCTAGGGAAAATGCTTAAAAACTCTAAAAGGTCACAGCAACTACGTCTTCTGCTGCAACTTCAACCCGCAGTCCAATCTTATCGTGTCGGGATCGGTGAGTGTGAAGCTTTTTGGCATGAAACGAGCAGTAAATGGAGAACAGATGTTTTTTTTTTTTTGTTTGTTTTTTTTTGCTAAGGCGCTCACTTTGAGCGTCGTGAGCAAAATGTAAAAAGTGATTAATGTTTGTTTTTTCTGCTCCCAGTTTGACGAGAGCGTAAGGATATGGGATGTGAAGACTGGGAAATGTTTGAAAACATTGCCGGCTCATTCTGACCCCGTCTCTGCTGTAAGTACTTCTTTATTAATTTTTTATTCTGAACATTAGAGGAATCTCGTGGTATGTATGTATGTATGTATGTATGTATGATTGATTTCACATGGTACCAGGAATATGATGATGTGTCTCCGCTTGCAGGTCCATTTCAACAGAGACGGCTCTCTGATTGTGTCCAGTAGCTATGACGGCCTCTGGTGAGAACAAACTGTATTATTACACCTCCACTGCTTTCCTTTTTTTTTTTACACCCACTTGTCATCTTGCATTTTGTCCCTCAGTAATAACACTTTTTTTTTAAAGTGACAGTGGGAAATGTCGAGTGTCCCTCATTAGCAGATTACTGCTGTCACTTTGAAGCAAAGTTGTGATTTAGCGCCCCCAGTTTCAGTGTGTAACACCACTGTGGTAAATATGGACAGCTGTATGTGTTAGGATTATATTACTTATGATCAAAAACTACCAAGGCAACCACAATGATGACAGCTAAATACCAGGCAAGGTCAACAACACAAGACATAGCGGCCAGCTAATATCACTTACCAGTCCAACAGCAAGAAGCCCAGCTCAGCGTCTGTCTGCTCTCACCAACCACTAACGCTCAGTCCCAGATTGTCTCTCGTCTGGTGGCTTCTTGCTCAGCTAACAAACTGAGCTAACATAAGCTAACGGCGGCTACAGTTCCATCAACATTCTCCCAAAAATATGATCAAATTACACAAAAACAAGTAAAATAAGTGAATTTTCTTTTCGTTTTTGTTTTTTTCCAGCCGAATCTGGGACACCGCATCAGGGCAGTGTTTAAAGACACTCATAGGTAAGATGACTGTAACATATTTGTTTACCGTGTGACGGAATTTTACGAGAATCGGTCATAAAATGTGCGAAAAGGTGATGCTGTATTAGGTCGTTTGTTTCTGCGCTGACTGTGTTCGTTGTTGTTTCTTAGATGATGACAACCCTCCCGTGTCATTCGTGAAGTTTTCCCCCAACGGGAAGTACATCCTGGCTGCTACATTGGACAAGTGAGTTATTGTGTACCTGCAGTCTGTCTCCTAAACATGTCTTTCTAAACATGGTTTTCACCAGCAGGTGGCGGCATAACGCTATAATAAGCTTTCCTCAGCTGAAGATTTATATAGACAGACTGTATTTGAGATCATTATAACTACTTGGTTTCTGTAGTTGCTTGTATGTTAGTTGTTTAACTGATGCACTGCTGTATTTTGTCTCTTCAGCACGCTGAAGCTGTGGGACTACAGCAAAGGAAAGGTGAGGACCTTTGACAATGTACTTTTGTTATTAGTTGTATAGAGAGTATATAGCGTATAGAGTGTAAGCTAAAGTGAACCAGTCATGTAGTTTGTTAATGGTGATTTAATCTGTGGAATTATTTTTCAACACGTCAAGTTACATGAACAGAATATTTTCCTCACTTTGTTTACTACTAAATACTCACGCGTTTCTGATGGTTATACTACAGATGATTAACTTTTCATTGTTCTGCCACTATTTCAGTGCTTGAAAACGTACACCGGCCATAAAAACGAGAAGTACTGCATATTTGCAAATTTCTCCGTCACTGGTGGAAAGGTAAGAATTCTCATTTTTACTTCTTTTTCTTCTTTTATTCCTTTTGAGTTTTATTGCTTTAATAAACCTTCCCCTGGTGATTAAAGGTCCAGTGTGTAGGATTCAGTGTCACCACACAGCCAGTGTGGGCTACTCTAGTACCATGGCAGACTCTGTGACAGAAGACACATTGCATCTGTAGATATGAAAGGCTCATTTTAAAGTAAAAAAAAACCAAACATAATACTTCTTATTTTCAGGTGATTATTCACAAATAAAAACATTTCTGCCACATTCTGGAAACAGAGCCCCCCTGGACCTTGAATGCCTCACCTGCACAGTTTGTGTGTTTATGTTTTATGCTTTTGAAATGACTGACTGATGTGCGCAGCTAAATCTTACTCTGCTCTCTTGCAGTGGATTGTGTCCGGCTCCGAGGACAACATGGTTTATATCTGGAACCTGCAGACGAAGGAGATCGTGCAGAAACTCCAGGGTCACACAGGTACGGGACACACATGGGACTTGATCTGAAGTGTTTACATGTCCTTCGTGTGGTTTCGTCTGTGTAAATATTTTTAAGATGGATTGTGTTCAGGTTGTAATATGTTCATAAAACTTCTTTCCAGACGTCGTCATATCGACCGCCTGCCACCCGACAGAGAACATCATCGCATCTGCGGCTTTAGAAAATGACAAAACCATCAAGCTATGGAAAAGCGACTGCTAAGCCCTTTTTGGATCTTTTGGCCAATTCATATTTCTTTTTTTTTTTTTTTTTTTTTTCTTTTTAATAATTTTTTTTCTACATTTTGTCGTAAGAAAAGAGGACTTGTTTTCTAACAGAGAGCTCCTGCGGGGACGCAGAGGGCTTTCAGGTAATGAAATTCAGCGAGGAGAACCAAACGAGACACATCAAGCCACACGCAGTATCAGCCGAGAGTCAGTCCTGCAGTGGACGCGTTTGTCCCATCTGAGATATTCTATTCATGTGCCAGATTTTGTTGTCTCCACAGGGGGAGTTGGTGTCTTTTGTTAGACTTTACAAATGGCGTCGATACATCTGGTTCTTCAGTATTTTTGACACTGCATTAACTCTGACGTCACTGCTTCAACTCATACACATGCATTTCTGGTCTTGTACAATAAATGTAATGGTTATTTGGCCTCTCTTTTGCCTTTAATTCATTTGTGTAGTTGTGTAGTACTGTCTGAAAGACATCAAGCTTAAAAAAAAAAAAGATATATCCAAGGATCCATTTGGCTGTTATTTATTCAAGTGGCCCAATTATTAGTGTTTTGTTTTTTATAATATCAGACGCCAGATCCCAAGTAACCGCTGTGTGCCATAACAAGATATTTTATGATTTCTTGTAAGTTCTGTGCAGATTATGGCAACGAATTCAGGATTTGGAGTTTGTCGAAAATGCCTCAAGAAAATGTGATGTCAGATTTGACAGCTACAAAAAAATTTTTTTTTCCCTTTACAGTCCTACTGGAGCATTGAATTTAAGCCACCATCCTGTTTAAAAATGTCAGTGACCAAATGCAGTTTTGTGTTCTAGGATTTGTACATATTACATTGACATGTATCGTGATTTCATTATTTTCGCCGTCATTGTTTTTATGTTCTCTTCTTGCTTGATTAGCTCATACTGTAGTTCTGCGCACAAAGCCAGCAGCGTCTCTTCTCTGTAGTCAACCTGGATTTTTTGTGGAATATGTGTTTGCATTTGACAGCTATAACCTGCGTCTTAATAAAACCAGTTTTTGTACGGCTCATGTTGCAGAGTCGTTGATTGAACGCGACACAGAATCAACCCGGCATCACTCACTTTTAAGTTTTTTAATAACCTTTTTTTCTGTCCATGAAAGATAGAACATCAGAGAACAACCAACAAAGAACAGATGACAAAAATTCCATCTCCTTTTTAAAAATAGACAAAAATATAATGAAAGAAGACATCCCCGTCTTGCAGTGACAGGTTGAAAATGGCAAAGTAAAGGCGACAGTTACCAAGGTGCCAAAGCCAACAAACTCCTCTCACCTTTTTGAATTTTCAATCTGAAAATTGTCTCTTGCCTCGTCGAATAAGCTTTTCCACAACGTTTACGACAGCCCACAGAAGAAAAGGGAAAGAACAGAGTACACAAGCAAGGGATAAAATTACCTTTGTACAAAAATAGATCTTTTTCCAAGTGTTTTTTTTTCTTTTTCTTTTTTCCACTTGAACATTTTTTACTGTCTATGCAACAAAGAAAGCAGTGATTGTGTCACAAGCTCAGCTTTTCCTGATTACACTTTTTGAACATACAATTGCCAAGCAACACATACATTTTGGAGGGTTTAAAGTCTTTAGTCTTTTTTTTTTTTAATGTTTTATTTATTTCCTCTTTTGTGTTTTATATCTTTAATTCAGGTCCCATAATCTGCTGAGAAGGAGCTGGTTCTTTTGAGTTTAGAGCTGCTGCGATTCTGCTGGTTGATCAGGATTGATTTTTATAAAGTCAAGGTCGAAAATGCAAAAAACCCTCAGAAAAAAGAACACCATAAAAGAGTTGAAAAAACACCTGGTTCAGAACAGTTTGGTCTGAAAGACTTAATCTCCCTCTTTCAATGTTGTAAATACTCAAGGAACAGATCTGTCGATATATATATTTATAAATATATACACATATACATATTAACAAAATATAGCTTTATGTTATAAAGCATTCGTGTAGGTAATCATTCTACGTGGGTGATCCTTTCTTGATCTGGTCAAGGAGATCCTTGTCTGTTCATTTCCTGCAGGGGAGTGAGCTCGCACATCATCCACTTTATGGCTATAAGATACCTGCGGCCACCAATCATAGTAAGCTCAGAGGAGGAGACATCAGACTTCAGGGAACAGGAGGATATATTCATTTGAAAGTTGGGTCACCCGGTCAAAACCACAAACATTTAATTGCTTACTTTTCTTGATTAAAATTGGCAGCATTCCTCTAAAAAACAAATCTGTGAATCTAGCCCAGTTTTACAGAAAACTCTGAAGGAGGGTGAAGTTTCTTTTTGCCTCAACGCTTATGTTGACGATGAACAACTGACAAACGAGTATGATTTTTCCAGGATATAAATACTGTAAACTGAGCTGGAACTGGCAGTCAATACTGTCACCTGGGTATACGTAATAGTACAGGCCACCTCAGTGATAATAAAACAACAAGCAAATAGGTCACACTGAAGTTATTGCTACTTTTCAGTTTTAACAAGCACAGACACTGAGGTTTTGTCTGATCAAGAGGAACATCGACGATAACAACGCTGTGAGAAAGTGCCATCTTTTTTTTGTCTGATTAAATACTTGTAGAAAAATTCAAGTAATGTTGCAGCGCTGCCTCTTTTCCACTAGAGTGAGCTCACAGCCCTCAAACAGGCACCACGTCCTCTCGCTGGCTCGCTCTGTCTTTTCCAAACTGCTCCCTGACTGTAAAGTAAATGTTGTAGTCCTGCTTCAAGTGTACAGTATGTGACATATCATCATCTGAACCTGACTCTTTGTCTTTTCCTCAGAAGGATAGAGATGATTGGAGGTCAGTTTCACAGAGGTGGAAAAACATCTGGAAACTTAACCTCCCCCCCCTTTCTGTGAAACTGGACCCAGATCATGATGAAACACATGGTCAGTGCAGCGTCGGTTTCTTGGTCAGAGTCAACACTCCTATGGAGTCTTGGTGGTGCCACCACAATAATTAGGGACTTTTTCCAGACTTCTTAATTAATATGTTACCAAAGTGACAAATAAGCAGAAATGAAATCAGATCTGAAGCCAGCAGCTGGCCAATAAGTGATCCAGTTGCTGCTTTGTGGGTTAGAGTAAGTGACACTTTAAATGTTTAAAATGAATGTGATCACAAACTGTATATGTTAAATCAGCAAAAAAGTGAGAAAAAATATGAGGCACAACAAAAAGAAAAAATAAATGAAATCAAATTATTCTGAGAACTTCTTGACAAATTGAGTTATTTTCTTTCTTTTCTGATGCATCCCTGATATGCAGATCAAAGTCATATTTTCTTTTAATTAGTGAATTCATTAGAATTCATTCCAGTGAATGATTATTGAAGTGGCACATTCGAGACTCCATACAGTTCAGACCATCTCAGTTTATCTAAGGATAATGAAAACAGTGTTCAGGGTTTTTCTTTTTTTGTTCTTCTTCCAGGTTCAGATAGTGTCAAGGTGCTTATGAAAGTGGTGAATATGCAGATATAGAAAGAAAATCCTTGATCTAATTTGCAATCTAATAGTCCTTTTCTCACATCATTCGCAGCGGTAACTATCAATAACCTTGACTTTAAACTCCGCTTTGCTCAAAACACTTCTGAATGAGGGCTGATGGCTGTTTGTTGTCAGTCAGTAAAGGGCGATTAAACCAGCGCACAATGACTATCAAATATCTGAATAGAGAGAGGGGGTGGGACGTGGACGGTACTCCAGTCCAGGAAAATATTACAGCAGACCCACATCTCACAAACACTTGATTTAAAAAGGTATCAGACCTCTTTAAGCCATATTAACATGCACCCAGTCTGTGGACAATCTTTGGAAATGCACTTGATGCATAGTTTTGCAGCAGCTGCAGCATTTAGAGAGAAGGAGAGGAGGAGGAAAACAAAAGCAGAATATGGGCATAAAGCATATTTATACACAACATGGAGATATTTAACATTTCAGTTCAACTTGAATGACACTTGGTTGTCCAGAGAAGTGCAGAGAGAGCACGTGTGTGTATGTGTGTGTGTGTGTGCGTCCATCTGAGGAGGAAAACAATTTGGGCATTCCTGATTGGGCCCGGGGCCAAATTCCACCTCAGAGGTCGATTACATCAACGTTAGCTCTCTGTTTTAGGAACCCGACTCCACTGTCATGAGGTTAAGTGCCAAGTAACAAACAAATAAACAAATAATGGCTCTGCTGCAACGACAAGCACTTCTCCCGCAAACTTTAAATGGTTAAATGAGTGTCGAGAACTGAAGGTCGGAGGGATGGAAACAGAGGTAATCGTGCATCGCTGCTGTTGAAATCAAAAAGTGAAAATAATGTCAATACTGTATACGGTTGTAACTTTCTGTACAGGTAGATATGAGGTGTTTTCGAACAAGAGAAAAAAAAAATAACAAAGCTAACACCTGCTGCGTTGAGCAGAAGGATTTGTGAGTGTGGAGGTGTAAATGGTGTGCTGAAATTCACATGAAATGAGAAGTGGAGAGGCTGGAGAAGGGACGGAAAAGGAGCTCAGAGGACGGCGATATATATTCCCACCCAACACCACCACCCCAAACGGATGAGACTGTGTGCTCACTTTCCAGTCATCCAAGTTTGTTGTGAAGGTTGCAACAGAGGCCAGTTGTTTGAAAGAGGATGACAAAAGGTGTTTTCCCGCAGCCTGCTGGCAGCCTTTCAGAGCATCATGTAGCATCAAGCTAATGTGTGGCGAAATCACAGCGGCCTGCACCATCCCGTGTTCGCAGAAGGACTGCACAGATTGTACACGACGAGCTCCTGAAAAACTCGTGAACTGAAGGGCTGATTGGTGAACTAATACGTCGTCCTCCCCCCCCCCCCCCCGATGTTGCACAGTGCTAACAGAGTAAGACATGGTTGTATTTGTTGGGCAGAGACCTGAGGTTTTGTTGAGCACTTGCAGTCTTGTTAAACCCACCTCTGAGTTCTACTCCAGAAAAAGCTCACACTTCAAGAAAACAAAAAAACAAAAAAAAAAAACAGCTAGTGCAAGACCTGACGTGTTCAGTCGAGTCAGTCCCATCCCCCTCCCGCCCAACACCGCCACCAGCGTCGCCGTGCCCTCCCCGAAGTTAAGTTCAGTCCTGAAAGAGAGAGAGAGAGAGAGTCCTCAGGTCTAGTCCAGTCTAGACAGCCTGAGGCTCTCCCAGTCCACGATTGTCCCGATCACAACGCTGAGTGTCCAAACATGACATCACCGCTGTTTTTTTTTTTCTTTTCTTTTTTTTGTCGTTTGTTGTTTGTTTTCTTTAATATACCTGCAAGCATAACTGTGGGTGTTAAAACCTGATCATCTCTGCTTTTTCTTGTCAAGGTGCAGGAAAAGCAAGGATGAAAACGATGGCTCAATACGTTTCATTTGTCCTCTGTCCGACCTCATTTCAGTCCACTGTTTTCACTCGTGTGTGATTTTTCTTATATATATATTTCTTATTTATATATTTTTACAAGGTATAAAACAGACCCATGAACATGATGAATTCATTGTTTTGAAACACATCAAAAGGGAGCCAAGGAGAGGAGGGCGGGAGGGAGGGAGAGGGTCTCCATTCAAAGTCATGACATGATCTGTCTCTTGCTGGAGACGGGATTTGGAAAAAAAAAAAAAAAAAAAAAAAAAAAAAAAGAGGACCCCACTCCCGATCCAGGGCTGAGTGGGAGACACGAGGGAGGAGGGAGGAGAGCTCAACCCCCTCCGCTATTATGTCATTTGATGCGGGGCTTCTAGCATCTCCATGAGGAAGGTGTCGATGGGCGTGTCGCCGATGAGCTTGAAGAAGAACAAGTGCTCAAGACACTTGAGGCCGATGGAGCGCAGCGCCGGTAACCGCAGCAACAGCTTGGCAAATCTGTCACAACACAAGACAAAGAAATGAGACACAAAGACAAAGACAGTATTATACATGTGAGAGGACGAGGGAGGGAGGATGGGGAGATGATACCGAAGAAAAACAATCTTAGAACAATCTACCACACATACAGAGCCTTCAGTATAATGTGTAGCTGTCACGTATTGGGCCTCAAGAGCCACTCAAATTAACAATTTCATCCTTGAATGACGCATATTGACTGATATTTTCTCCATTCATAAGGGGTCCAGACCTGTCATATGAGTGTGTACAGACAGTCATTCTCCACAGAGTGGCTTATTAAGAATTATCATGCTGTTGTCTGAGTGAGCAAATCACCCGAAATAAAATATTTGAAAAAAATAAAATCTGTAAATCTGCAGCCATGATATTGATCATATAATGGAACAGAGCATTAATTTTGCATCAAGACTGAGAGTTGTTTTTCATTTTATTGGCACATTTTGACAGGGTGTATTATAGGCAACAGTTCAGTAGGTGCAAAAGCAAAAAGTTGGACACTTCTTTCTCGAGGCAGCAATCAGGGACTTTATGCAGCTCGCCGTCCAGGTGAACATAACAGATTATAGCTGCTGACATTGCCTACTGTATAATCTCACCCACTTTCCATAAAAAGTAACAGGCCGCTCTGCTTCTTAAGGAGTTTGTTTTGGCACTTTGGCAGCTGTTGTTAAGATTTCTAATCGCGTCTACTGACACCACTCACTCTGTTGTTTGTCTGCTAATTTCAAACATAAGTACAACTTGAAGCTCCACTGTGTGAATTTCTTTTCTTGCCTCTTGGGTAACACTTTTGTGAATGAAACGTGCCCATAAATTGAACAGAACGTGTAATTCAGGAGTGTTCATAATGCAGATGATCAAATATCAGAACAGTTTGCACTCATCAGGCAGAAACTATTGATATGAAGTTTGTGCAATTAGGAGAGTTTGGGTAGAGATTTTTTAAGAGTTTAGAATAAGAGCACAAAATTTCCTGCATGAGGCCCCTTTTCTTTACTTCTCTTGACACCTTTGAGCTTATTTTCAGACTTTTCTGGCATCCAAGCAGCTAATTGTCAGGAAAGCAAAGTGAGGTTACAACATGTAATAGATGGGAAGTGAATGGAAAAATATTTAAAACATGTTTGCTGTAATCTCATTAATACAATATGCAATTTAAACCAAAACACCTGAAGACAGTGAGGAGAAAAACTATATTAAGACAACAAATGAGGAAGAGCAGGAGGCACCCGACCATCTTTGTTGGGTAAAAAAGCACATCTGTGTGAGGAATCACTCCCATCTGTTAACAGGTAACCAAGGTTACTGTAATGATGAAAATGATTGGGTATGTGGATACAGACATGTATTTCTCCATGATGTGGTTTGCAGTGTTATGCTCACAGTCGTTTCTGTGTTTGTATTCATACCTGCCAGGCTGCTCGGGGTACTTCTGTTTGCAGTAGGCCTCTAAAGATGCATACACTTTCTCTCTCAGAGCTTCTACCTCACTGGGGTTTGATAAACCTTTAGAGTCTGTGGAGACACACACACAAATGATATTAAAAAAAAATAATCAACAACAACAGCAGCAACCTAAACAGCTATGGAAGAGGGGACAAAACTTGTGCTAAAATACGAATTTTTCCATATAGTCCTGCCTCTGCAGTCAGATCGGTGTATGATGGAGGGCAGAGGCTCGCTAACCCAAAGGTTGAGGTTTAACCCCGCAGACTCACTGTGGGCGTGTGTCACCACATTCTGGGTTAGTCCAATTAGGACTGGAGGTGGACTCATATTTGATTAACGGCACAAACACATTGCTGATTAACATTTCTGAGGGACAAAGCATTGCACAATTGATCAACAATGAATGAACATTCATTGTTAATGACTGGACTTGATGGCACAGTGTGGGAAAGGAAGGACTGAGGGCCTTTTTAGCCTCGCCGTCGGCTCCGCCAACCCCAACCCCAACCCCACCCCCACCCCCACACTTTGCTTTCTCAGTCAGACGAGCCCAGTGAACCCCTAATTAACAAGGAATCAGGCCGAGAAGTGAACCGAGGCCAGTGGGCCTGGATGTGACCTGAACAAAATGTGGAACACAGAGGATCAGTGTGTCTGGGGTGAACAGATCCACAGTGGCCCCCAGAGGGGCACTTTCAGTGCCATGTGGAGGAGGTTTTAAATACAGAACAGCACACTGATGGCAGGCGGGACACATGGCTCGGCAAGATCGTTAAATAAAACCTGTTTTGGCAGGATAACGTCAAAAAAAAAAAAAAAAAAATCACATGGAGAGGTCAGATTATAAAATAAACAAGAATTCATTGGTTTACCTTCAGCACAGTCATCAATCAAATATGTGCCGTGTCAGCTTTTATTTTGTCCTTTTTACCTCAGTGTTGCGCAGAGGGGGAAGTACATCAGTTTTACAAGTCACAAGCCAGTCTCAGTTTCTCAAGAGAAGACCAAAGTCAAGTTCAAAGACAACAAAGGCAAGTCAAAAGCCTGTTCTCAATTCTCGAGCTACAATAATGAGGTCAAGCTGAGTCACCGGTCCAAGACCTAAAGCGATAGTCCACCCAAAATCAAAAAAAATTTACTACCAAATCTCTTCAGCTGGCTGAACACACTCCCGAGCTCACATTGGATTCAGTCATTTCCACAGGATCTCAACAGTGATTTTCTTTATTTTGCTACCGCATCTCCTCCATCTGTATGCTGAGTACACTCCAGACATACGCCTGAATAGACTGCTTCTGTGCCCTGCTTTCCGAAGCTATAAAGCTCCACATGAAGCGGTGCATTTATCCACATTTTGGTGAAAATATGAATGTTTGCAAAGGCTTCAAATGCTGATGGACAGTGGAGAAGTGGATTATGCTGCAGGGGTGATTTGACAAGTTTCTCCGGATATTTTGGTTCTTCCCTCCCCACTGTGAAACACCGTTGCCAGTGGAATCATTTGTAACCAAATTCAAGCTGAGTCAGTTTTTTTTTTTTTTTTAAATGAGCTGGAGGAGACACTTTCATACTCAAATGCAGATTTTAGGTGGAGTTTCACTAAGCTTCCTTAAATGAGTCATATTCTATTCTAGCAATATTAAGGTGGGTTGAATGTCGTTTTTCTTGGTTACTGCTAAAAACAGTAGCAGCCCTACAGCACATTAAGATCTCTGAACTTGAAGAATTGTTCTCTCAGAGCTGGAAATATTTTGGGGATGCTTAACATGTAGTTTGGGAACCATTTAAGCTGCGGATGAAATCTCAAAACTACAAACCCGAAACTCAAATCATGGCCAGGATTCATGTTCTGTTTTCACTTCCCGCTTTCTGCAACACTTTCCAGACGTGTCATTGATTGTTAGCTGGTCGTTTCGGTTCAAAGTCATATTGAAACTAGGATAAAAAGACAGTGTTTGGCAGCATGTGCTCTTTGGAAACCCACACATTTTTCGAACACTTAATTCACAGCTTCTTTAAGCTGCTGCAGCAAATGAAAGCTTGCACATGGTGATAGTTACCTGGGTTGAAAAGGACTATAGCTCGAAGGCACCCCAGTTCTGTCTTATCCATCTGCATGTCCCTCATCTTTGACACCAGTTCTGTGAGCACTCTGCACAAAGGAGACACACACAAAAAAGAAACAAAGTCAGAGATTTGAATCATTCAACATCAGCTTCTCTCATCCTTCTTGGCTAGTAGACTATTTTTTGTTTTAAACTCACAAACCGACGAATGCCAACAAAGTTAAGATCACCATTTGAGTCTAATTGGTACATTTTTGGAAATGACACACTACGCTTCACGTGAATTATCCAGAATCCAGACCCGGGACATTGAAAATATGGTTTAACTACTATCCAGCTCAAATCTATTTAAAAACAAATACACACAAGTGTACCCTCAGCCCACATAGGCATCGTTAGATCAGTGGAAAAGTTTACAACCCTGCAAAGCAATTATATTTAGTACATGGTTTTCATAAAAGGAAAGCCACAGAGTAAACACAAGCTGTAATCTAACACCAGCACTCCCACTGTCTGTGCGAGACGTCACTGGTGGGAGTGTCAGCGCGTGGAGCCGCTCGAACTCCTCACCCCTCTTTGACTCGGTCACACCCTCTCCTCAGCCGCTCTTTATTTTCCCTCTCGCTCCGTTTCTACCCCCCCACCCCCTCCACTTGGATAGTAAAGTCAATTGTGGCTCTTAGCTCATTCTAATTCAATTTGCTCCAAGGAGGAACAACAGGGAGAGAAAAGAAGAAGAAGAAAAAAAGAAAGAAAGGGAAAAGACAAGACTCAAGTGTTTAAGTTAATCAGTCTCTTCACTTGTACGCTGAAGAAAGAGAGAGGGGAGTAGATGAAGAAACTATCAGTTCTCTGTCTTAATGCATGCCACAGTTAATGGCCAGAGATGGAATATGTCCTGTGGCTGTGAACGCTCAGCACTGAGCACAGAGGCTGCTGATCAGAGGAGCACGAGGAAAGAGAAGATTATTCAAAGATACGCTGCTGTTAATGAGGGTTTGACGACAGCGCCTGATAAATTATCTAAGCAATTAACTGAGGACCACAATGGGTGACGAATAAATATAAAACAAACCTCAAAACATCTCATATATATTTTGCTTGTATCTTTTCTAAACTTTCCAAATGGTGGATGTCAGTTCAGCTCAAGGTGTGATGCTGCTGAACAGACACTGCAGACTCATGTGAGATTTCAGTCTGTCAGACAGCTGGAAAGTCAATAACAGTCACCAGGGTGGTTCCTGCACACACCTGACTTCACAGTGAGTGACTTGGGCATGGATTTTTTTATTTGTTTTTCTTCTTTTTTCAACATTTTCTGAGCAGTTCTGTATTTCTGTGTGACCCCTGATGCACACGGGTGTACATATTTAATATACTGGAGTCAATCAATAGTTCCTGTGCTGCTTTCATGAGGTACACTTGTGACTTTCAGTCTAGGTTTAATATTTCAGTAGAAGATACCTTAGTGGCATGAAACCAGCTTCTAATGAAAACATCTTTATCGAGTTGTAACTATTGATTTATTAGTAGTTAACGCTTTATAGTGTAAGAAAACAGTAATAAGCTGGAGGTAAGTTATGCTGTCAGAGTACTTACTTACACATACTTAATTTTGGCAACTGTGAAGCAAGAAGTTACTGTTATCAATGGCTTATTAATGACAGATAAAACGTAAATCATTCATTAAAATATGGCAACAGCTTATCTCTTTCTAATGTGAAATTTATAATAAAGGATGTATATGTATACAATATTTAACAAATCAATTAATGTTTTATAGATCAGTCATAAGAGGCATTGATAGTCTTTAGAGCTACCTAAAAAGACAAAGCACATTATGCTAAAGGATTATATACACTGGTAAAAAAAATAGTTTGTGAAAACCAAGCAACAACCAAAAACAGGGAAACTGTGCAGAAGTCCCAAAAACTGCAGTTCCTCGAATCTCCACTTGAGGCTGGCTACAGGACAAGTTAGTCTCCATAAGCCCCCATGTTAAGATGTCAAAATTCCCAGCAGAAATAAACACCCTGGTACATAAAACTGTTTTGGTCTCTCTAACTAATGTTCCTGTTCATGACAACTGTATTGACTCTGAATTTCTATTTAACTCACCTGTTCAAATTATATTAAGGCTTAAAGCTTTGCTTAATAACAGTGTGGCCATTTTCACTGACAGGTGGGTGCCATTACAGGTGGCTTATTTGAGCACCATTTAGCCCACCTTAGGTCCATGATCCATGTCTTTGTCCATTTTTAGATTAGCTGGCTCTTCAGAAACCTATGAGTGACGTCTTTATACTGTCATTGGTGAAAACCTTGCAACCAAGAAGTTGGTAAGCAAGAACTTTAGTTACAAGTTATTGAGTACGCATCGGGTTATACCATTTATTATTTTGATTTATACCACCAGAAATAAGCCATTTATAAAACTTATAAACCAGAAATAGCTAATGCTGCCAGAGATTTTTTTCACAACCTGGTAACCCAAGTTATCCTTATTAATGTCTGATTACTGGCCTAAAAAAACACTAATAAAGCTATTGGTTACAATTTATAAACTGCTTATGAAATATATTTTATTATAAAACAGGAGCTACATATGATTATTGGTAGCTGCAGTTTGCACAAAGTTTAATAACATGGGAATAATAACCTGTCAAAGATGGCTCCCACTCCGGCGCTATGGGCACTGTTGCGGTGGACGTGCAGCCCGGTCGCCAAAAGGATCCCGTCTTTAATCGCTATCGAGCGGTGCGAAAATGATGCGATGAGGAGTTCATTCCAACCTGCAGTAGAGATGGGGAGAGGGATCGAGGAGAAAAGTATGAAGGGAAGAAAAAAAAAAGCAAGCAAATCCCAGTACAAAAGTTCACCCAGCATCCAAGCAAAATGAAACTAACAACAAAGAGGGAATTCCAATGAATCAATTAAGCTGAGCGGTAAAGGCGTGCAGCTTTCTCATGCACCGGCATCAGGTTATTACTAAGACATTTGAATCATGCTTTCTGAAGAGACAAGCGTGTAAAAAGGGATGAACTGCGCCTGCCATCACAATAAAGACAACAGGCTTGATGTGCCAAAGCAAGGGCTTGACACAGAGAGCACAGAAGACACAAGACGCCGCCTTTTGAGTGACAGGGCTCCTTTAACTGTTCTGCCTGGCAACACTCGCCTCTTCTCCCCAGAGTTGAGTTGGGTGTGAGAGGAGCCGCGATGCTTTTATCTGTGATACAGCAGAACTAAAGAGGTTATTTATAGAAAACCTGAGAGCCGAGAAGAAACGAGCTCTCCAGAATAATGTCTCTCTCTGCTTTGCTGAAGCCTTTCCATCACTGTATGTGCGAAGGATAAGGAATCATGGGAGGATTTTTTTTTTTTCAAAATATAGGATGGGTGTGTAATAGCTTTTTTTCTCCTAAAGGTGGATTTAGAATATAATGGTATAATTTGGAGTGACAGGCAGGCAACGTGGGCAATGTGTTGGGAGAACCGAAAAGACCTTCCTGCATGTGATAGTAGTGAATTTAATAGAAGTGACAGATGATTCACTGTGTTTTCACGTTGCCGCTTCTGTGATCCTGAGTGGTTGGCTTGCTTTTCCACATACAGCAGATACACGCATGATGGGCTGTGGTGACCTTGGTGGGTCTGACTCTTGTCTCAGTAATATGACCATGAGAGTTAATCACGGTTATGGCCACATTAGTCTATTCAAGTTCTCTTTTGCTTTAATCTTTTTACCAAGAGACAGATCTGAGCATCTGTGATTAAGTGTGTTTTCTCATAGAGAGGTTGTTTCAACAGCTGTCTATAGACTAATGGGTATAATCTAAATTAAAAACGCTTAAAAGTGACATTTTAACACATATAAAGCAATGGTTATTTAGCTGGCAGTCAACAACAATGATTCCAGTCAGCCATTAGCAGGCTGTCTGGAAGTCTGGAAGCTGTAGCTGTTGAAGGTGGGAACCACACATGCAGATACCATGTGTCAAAGATAAAATAACAACAGTTATTGACAAGAGACAACATATTTTACTATTTCTTTTTTTAACCTCTTCTCACAACTGTGCTTCACTGTCTTGCAGTTCATCTACCCCCCCCAACCCCCAGACTTGTATCTTATCGGTGGTCTAATCTGCTAATAACTCAAAACATCTGTGTGGTTGTGCAGGGCTTTTAAAAACTGTTCAGTATTTAAAATATCAAAGAGCAAACTAATCTAGCCACGTTTGTTCAAATAATAAAGGCTAGATTAGAGGAGTCATGAGGGATTTGCCAGAGTTTGTTTGTTTATTTGTATAGTATTTAATCTCAAATCCTTGGTTCCATCCTGTCCATTTCCTTTTTTTCAATAGTCACTATTTATTTCATTGTTAGTTGGTTGCACAACATTTAAACTGGGTTTTATGCACTTTTACTGCTTCTTTTATGGACTTGTTTCAGCAAATTTTGACATACCTGCTCGTAGAAGGATGACCTGGTCGTCCAGTGGCAGCTCAGAGAAGTGGGGGATCCTCTTGGCCCACTCCACCAGAGTAAAGAGCTGTTTGTCAGCCGCCTGACAGATATTTGTCACTGGGTCATTAGGCTGCAGGGAAAAACATGCAGACACAAATCTGGAAGTTAGAAATCCAGGTGATGCATGAAATGAAAAGGTGTCATATTTTTTGTTTTATAGTCTGTGTGTGTCTTTTGGCTGAGAGCCTGGTGTCACGTCGAGCCACCTATCACCACATGTACATTCACGCTTACACGAGTACTACGCTATGAATAATATCCTCTAAAGAGAAGCTAGTAGGAAGACAAAACAAACAGTGATTCTGTCCCAGCTCATGGAGGAAATACCTGCAGAGAGCTGCCGGTGAAAAAACGACTTTCACCAAACAGGCTCTTTCTTTGGGGACCTTTTAGCCAACACACAAATCAGCCTTTTGGACAGCTAGTGGAGCTCAAGCAGCCCCTCCTGACACTCTACTGACACTTCACAACATAACAAGCACTAAAGAGCTCAAATGGGACTTTGTTACCAAATTGCGCAGGGATTTATGATACTCAGCAAATGTGCAAATGATTGTGTATAACGATTATTCATATTTACTCACAGTAAAACTTAATAATAATGATGACTGCTTGACTATTCTCCAGTTCACATAACTGAGACTTAAGTCCACTAAAAGCAACTCTCGGTTCATCTATCAAATTCAGTACAAATTCATAGCCAGGTATGGTGTTTCTATTCTTATATTTGCAAATACCTTCTAAGTAACATTTTGAAAAGATTAATTTTCGTCATTTATGGTGAACATTTCGGAGATGGAATAATACATTTGACTTTGATAAGGGGAAAAAACAAGCAGTTCTCTGTAATGGACTGAGCTGTCACTGTGCATCATCCATTTAGTGCCTAAAATAGGAACACTGACTAGTTCCTGCAGGAAATAAAAGGGTCCAGGTGAGTCTTCAATCGTTCGCCAGCGGGTGGACAATGAACATGTCTATGCTATCCTTGATTTCACTTCATTAGACTCACTTACGCCTTGAGGAGAGATGAGCATAAAAGCTAGAAGAATGGAAGATGGATCTCACGGCTCATCTATTACTTTAACATACGTTATGTAAGACAGAGTGCATATGCTTTTAAAAGGCTTCACTTTGGAGCTTAAATGGCTTTAGCGTTGCTGCGAACGTAGTACATATACTGCTGCTGTGAAAGGATGCTACAGCAAATGTAAAAATGTCCTCTTCATGCAAATACATTTTTGATTCCTTGGAATCAATCAAAGCCTCAACAATGAAAGAAATGAAAAAGGATTGTCGGACATGCATGCAAAAACAACAACAAAGGTATATCTAGCAGCTACGTTGTTGAACGTGAGGAATTTTGCTGTTGGGATGATCATTTCTGTGTGCAACTGAAGCATCAGTCCAAAGACAAGGGCTGCTTGTCCTTAACTGTCCTGATACATCAGATTGGGCGGCATTATTCTTTAACCAACAGGGAGTTTGTGAGCAGTAGTGGAATACTAATACAGCACACGTAGAATATGACTAACACACTAAAATGTAAATCTATCTAGACAGGGGGGAAAAATCCAAAACAATACTGTCATCTTCTGACGAGTAATTTACCCAAGAGTACATACCCTTGATACGTATGTGTGTAAACAAAGACTCTGTGCACATACTTTGCATAATTTTAATTCAAGTAAACATCCTTAAATTCTAAGTATCCCTGTGTGAACTCACAACCCAACAAAAAACGTCGGAAACTTCTCCCCAACTTCCTTCTCTAAATCCCACCGATCGATGCAAAAAGCTCGGAGGATCCCGACATCAACTGCGGCTCTCGAGAGGAGATTAGTTCAAGATGAAGGGGAAAACATCCCTCCACTCACATTCTCCTCTAATAATAAGCAGGCCAAAGACTATCCCTTCCTCTCCTCCACGTTCCCTCCCTAACGGTGTGAAACTCACACTGACTGCAGAGTATCACAGATATGAAAAACTTACACCAGACACAAAGCCTACACTGTTTTGAAAAGTGCAAGTCTTCCTTTTTTTTTCTTCAGGGGGAGAAAGAAAACAGGCATCCTATGAATATTTCAGCATCTGATCTCCGTGGGAGACGTGGACGGCACAACTCAGCGCGACACTTCTCGTGAGCTGCACTTCCTCTATAAAAAAAAAAAAAAACACAAACAGATTCGGCTAATTCTTTCCGAGGGGCAGCCCCAGCCAAAACAAAGAAAAACAAAAAGGGGCTTCAATGTACCCCATGGTCGAGCCACCCTTTCTCATAAGAATACAAGTCCCAGGGTTCTCGTTAAACATGGCAAGCCTCATGAATGTTGTATGGCTATCTTAGCCGTGTTTACACTGACCTGGTTTCTTTGCCTCTGTCTGCAGAGATGACAGGAGAGAGGAGGTTACACTCTCCTGCGACAATCCTCAGGCATCACATTACTGTACTTACTGTTCAAGTCACAGAACAGCATTTAGGATGTTATTGGGCCACAATGGAGGAGGCCATTGTGACCTGTGAGGGAATAACCTACACGTATGAAAGTCCCATCTGGGAATACCTCGCAACCTGACTCAAAGAGCTACTTCCCCTTCTTCTACTCCAAAGATTACAGCTGACAATAGGAAGCAAATATACAGGAGGACGCTTGAACAAAAACTGAAACTTTAAGAAGAAATTTTAAGCAACTGGATTTAAGCCCCTTTGGCTGATTTTATTTTTCCATTCCTGCAACAAACAACGCTGTTTTCAGTCCCAACAAATCAAAGGGTTTATAGGCTCGCACGTTCCACCACCGCGGCCGATCATCCCAGCAACTTAGAGAAATGCCAGGCTTGCATACTGTCCCATGAAATTTTCATCACTTGAGGAGGGAAGACGAAAGATTTGCCTTTCAATTTTTCATTATTCTGCTTGAGCCAGACTATACTAGCGTGACAACCGAGAGAAAATTGGGTACTCATACAGATCAGTATGAAAATGAATTACTCGAGTGCCCCACTTTTTCAGATTGAAAAAAAAAACAAAAAAAAACAAAAAAAAAAACTGTCCTCATATGTTGGAACGTGGATGAATCATCAACTAATTATCGAAATAACAGCAACGCTTCCTGCCTTCAGTTCGGGGGGAGATGTAAGGAATTAAACCTTTATATAAATTAACACACACACCAATAGAACAGCCATCCAGAAATAATACAATACATAGAAGTACAGAAACCCCCTAGGATTAGTGAATGATAGCATATTCCCCCCCTTTCTCCTCCTCCTTAAGAGAACTCCATTCCTTGCCTGACTGAAGGCAAATTACTAACGCCTGTTTAACTCCTGTTCTAGGTCACCATGAGATAAACACACTTTATTCAGGTTGGCCAGACCCCAGCCATTAGACAGTGGCGGTGGCCTATTCATGATGTACACTCATTGCCTGGACCCTGTGATCAATTATAGCATGGGGCAGCGCCTCTCAATGGAGACCTCACGGGGTGGAGGGAGGCAGGGGGACGGGACTCGGAGAGAAGGGGAGTCCTTGTGGTCAGGACAGCCTGCATGCCGATGCTCTGCCAAACATTCAGGGCTCAAGTCTGGTTAAAGGGTCAGTTCAAAGTGATGCTTTCTTGCTTACTCCTAGTTTATACTTTCACTTTTATTTGCCCAGGTTTTAGATACAGTAAGTCTTTCTTTATTTTTTCCCTATTCATTTACTCTTTTTTCTCCATTTGAAATGCCTAATCACACCATGCACTGCTGTTCGACTGTGGGTGGCTGCAGACAGACAGCCATGTGCTACATGACACACAGCATTCCCAGCCACTTGTATCTACCTGCCAGTGATGAACAACAGCAGTTGCTAGTGTAGCGACAAGGACGACCACCCTCCCTGACTTCCCAACATGGCCACCTGTGCTTGTTGGAACACTTAATTACCAATATCAGGAATCAAACTGTGTGTCTTGGCAGGGGTGGGCCGAAACTTTTCTCAAGTGTCTTGAGATCTTTGCTGCCACTCCAATACAATGGAGCTAATCTGAGATTTACTGGTGGTTCTCAAAGCACTCAACACTGACATTTGAAAAGCTCAAACCTTAATTCCTTTCAGCTGTATTGTGCTGAGGCAGCAGCCAAAGTGTCAGAGGTGAATATCTCAGACATTAATATAGTGTTATTGTGATATTTAAAAAGGAAATATTGATATTATGTTAATAAAGCGCTAATAACACTGCTGCCAATAGTTGAGTGTAATTAATTTGCTTAATAGGATTGTTTCTTTTTGTTTGTTTTTCAAATTCTCTAGAGATATTGTAATAATACTGTTAGCGTGAATTTGTTTGGCCATAATAATCGTGTAATGGAAGTCTGACAGCCATATCCAAGTATACAAGGCCCAAATTATGTGTACTGAAAGATACTGGAACTTGGAATTTGGTTCAGTGACCCTTCAAATACATACCGGCATCGGCATGTACAACGTGTACACTTGTTTAGAATGTGGGCAGTTTTGTAAGTTGATGACAAGATATAATCCCGATATGATTCCACTTTTAGTTGATAAGCAATACACTTCTCAGCCCTGTGCGTCCATATACATCATTGCTGTTCTCATCTCTCTTCAGCAGTCAGCGGGCATCGAGGGACAAACCACGGCTGAGCCCGAACACACTCAGTGCATTAGTGTGTCTGAGCTGCCAGCCGCTCCCCCGTGACTCCCCCACCACTTTCTCCCTCTCCCTAATGTCAACGCTCATCTCCTACGTTTCCATCTGGCCCCCCAAAATAGCTGCCATTTACTCACATAACAGCCTTCTACCTTTACTTCACAGGACATTTCCCTCCCCCTGAAGCAGATGAATCCCAGAAGAAGTTGCCCCCCCCCCCCCCCCCACTCCTCCTCCTCCTTCCTTCAGTCTCACCCTCCTCCTCCTCCTCCTCCTCCTCCCTCCGCCTGCCTCTTTTTGGTAGGCTGCTGCACAGCTCCGCTGTTTCTCATGTTCCAGCAGAATTCCTGAGAAAGTTGAGGCTTTGTGGGATGCTTTCAGGAACAGTCTGCTTGTTGCATTATTCATCACTCTTAGTCTCCTCTGTGTCAAAGACAGCGCACAGTGCCCAGCTGATACTTAGGGGATAGATGAGGAAACTCACAGCTGAGTGTAGTAGCTGGTACAAGGTGAACAGGTAAACTAGCTCTGTACACCACAAGCAGTCACCTCCAAAGGGACTAAAAAAGGTAGGACAGTAATCTCACTCAAAATTCATCAACATTTTTCTCAGCAGGCAGCAGGGTGTTGATAAACTTCTCGACTGTCAGCCTTAGACTCTACAACAAAAACCTTAGCTTCATTACTACAGAGAAAATGAAAAAGCTTTTCAAACACCATGTCCAAATTCCAATCTGCATGCCAATTCAAATTGGATAATACAGTAGGTACTGTACTTGCACTGAGAAATATCAAAAATACATATGAGCTGAGATGACAGTTTGCAGACACATTTTAGAGTGTGCTGTTCCTGAAAAAAAAATGGGCTATAGGAGCTACTCAGCTGGGAAAAAAAAGAAAAAAAAATGTGGACAATGTTGGGACAGCTCCAGGAAGATTTTGGAAAGCAGAAAATAAACTAGAAGCCATAAGTCATAAATCTGAAGAACATTTCACTTTTTCTTCTGTACAGTGAGTCTTACTGGCAGTAGTGCTGAACATCTTTACAGTTTTATAGTGTATTGTATCATTAAAAGAACAAAATAGGACATGGAGTTCTTCCAAGGTAACTACAAAACCGGTAAACTATGCATTAATATATAGTATACCATGTAGGTAGACACCTTAATACTACTTGAATGTGCAGGTAATTAAATGTCATTGGTCAATGGTAGGTTTTGGAAAACTGTTAAAATCCCTACATGTATGAGAAAAAGGCAGAAGAGAGCAGGTAAGTAAGCTAAGTATTTCACTTCATGTCTGCTGATTTCACCTCTAACACCCTGTGAAATGTTTTCACCATGCCAGCAATAATACACAATGAGGTGTTCTGATATATGAAAATAACGGAGACGTGTGATGAATGTGAGTCAGGACACCTCATAGTGTTTTAATGTGCATATATGTATAAAGGCCACACGCAGTCTAAAAGAGAAGCTGTATTCAAACTGTCATCCATTTTTATAGTTAATTTGCAGTCAGGGTAAAGTTATAGTGGTTGAAAATGGAGAATAGTAACCATTTACTTAAATGCAATCCCTGAATAAATACAGACGTAACTATGAGAGGAAAAATGCTCCAAGATCTAAACAAATCCCCCACTGTGTGTGTGTGTAGGTGTGTGTGTGTGTGTGTGTGTGTGTTTGTGTCCTTAGGCATGACTATGTACAAAGAGTGATGACTTGTTGCAGAGTGACACAGTATGTAAGGCTTTGCCAAAGAATGTATAAAAATACCAACTCACCGAATTGGATGGCACACCGATGTTGGTCTCAATGTAGGTCTCGGTTTTGGGTTCCACCGCCTGCTCGGCCTCCAGAATCTTCTCCACGGGCATGTCTTCGTTGGCGCAGCTGGTGGACTCCACCTCGTTCTCATTTCTCTCCTTGGCTCGTTGGCGCTCCTCCTGAACGGCTGCATGTAACAAAACTGGTTCCGGTCACTACTGCTGTTTTTTGTTTTGTTTTTTTACAATGTCAGTGTGTGTTCAAGAGCACATGTGTGTTGAAAGAAAGATTCAGCCTTGCAAGCTTGGTCAACATGGTTTCGATTATGAAGATTTTAGTTGAGGGTTGAGGGCATGTTGTTTTTTTTCTAGCTAGCTTCAAGTACTCTATACTGTACAGGTCAAGTGGTTATAAATAAATTAAAATCAACAGTTAATCAACAGTTTTTATGTTGACAATCAATGACTGTTGGTGTTGTGTAGTTACTCATTGCCAAATTTGGGGTTATTTTAGCCTCTCTTAGCTTATTGTTTTGGTTTCATAGCACATTTACTGTTTCAATTCACTCAACACTTTTATCACCAGCCCTGTTTCAAAAAGCCGTAGGCTGATAGATCAATTGGGCACTACCAGCTAGGTCAGCACCAAATGGCAAAGTTAGTTACTAGATGACAAAGAACGTGGAGTTGGTGGAGGCCAAACAATAGCTTTAAGAGTGAATACTGGACTTACACTCATCTAAATGAATGTAAATATTACTATGTGCTGGCTGACATGTTAACAATAACAACTTTGTAACATGATACTATGTCAGGACTGTGTGTTTTTCCAATGCGTTTTTAGTCATTTCTGTCCCCTAGTGGTCAAACATTTCTTAGTGCAGCTTTAATTCTGCAACTTTCAATGTAAGTGCATTAGAACAGGTTAAGTAAGAATTCTTTGCCACTGCAAATCCAGCTTAGAGCAAGTCATTTTGTAAAAAAGACCAAACTATGCCAATGTGCAATGGTACTGATTTGAAAAGGCAGATGTCTGTTTCAGAAATAGAAGGAACAGCTTCCAACAACAAATGTTCTGTTTGATTAAATGCTTGAATTCTTGCTGATTTTGAGAAAACAAACAGTCCATACTCTGTCACGCTTCAGTAGAGAACCGAATACATAGTTGACAATATATATGTACATGTTTGAGTGTGTGTTTGCTTACCGATCTTGAGTGCATGCATGTGTGAGTGCCTGCTTTAGTCAGTGGGTCTCTGTAAGCCATTGAATAGTGCATGACCCTCTATGTATTATGCCAGTAAACATATCCAAGAGAGTTCAATCATCAATAATTGCTTCGACAGTGCGGACGGAATTTATTTAGGACCTTAGACCTACATTATGCACAATGCAGCAGCGTGGAAATGTTCAAGGACTTCTCTAAGCTTCCTTATCAAAGAGCTGTGTTTTTCATGCAGCACTCAATGACAAGCAGCCAGCTCCTTTTATGCACAAGTCATTTATAGACATATAAATAATGTATCGCCTGTCACTCCTTCTTCATGCCATGTGTTGTCGCCAGAACAGCTTAAATAAAAAACCCTGAACACAAATCAATGAAGACTTTGTCTTGTACATTTTTTTTTCCTCATGCTGTGTATGAAAAAATGGTTGAAGCAAAACCGTGTTGGTTCTGTCATCTGATTGGCTTGGCGAGGAGACACAGGAAATGGTTTGTGTGCTGAGCAGACACCGAGACTCACTGTGGCCAAGGCAAGAGCAACCGCACCTCTACCCTCAAGTGAGGATGGAAAAGATGCATGTGTGTGTGCTTTGTCTTTTCAAAAGGCTATAATTTACTTAATTCAAGACATCGCAGAAAAAAAGTACTGTGGCTTTTTGTGAGTTTGTCCTCCGCACATGGATTAATAAAAAGTTCTGGACACAATGTGTTGAATGATAAAGGGCTTTTGGAGATTCAATGTCAGCATGCAAGCTTACATACACACCTGGAGAACCATCCTGCCTCACACACACACACACACACACACACACACACACTTGGTTTGCAGGATGATCTGTCTTATTACGTTTCCCCTACTCTGGTTTCTATTCCAAGTCCTGAATCAGAGAGGCCGTGGTCTTGTTGGGGGGAGGAAGGGAAGCAGGGGTTGTTAGAGGAGGAGAGGGAAAGGGGCCCCATTTTAGAGGAACTGCTGTCTGGCGGTGGAGGTCAGCCCAAGGGTAGAATACTTGTGTTGGAGTCAGGGAGAGGTGAGGAGGGCTGAAATCATGTTAGCTTTATTCCCCCCCTCCTCCTCCCCCACCTCCTCCTCTTCTCCTCTCCTGACTGGGAGAGCATAAATTCATTTAATCCTGTTTTTCTGTGGATTCGCTTAGCCTTTTGGGCTACTGCTGCCTTGTTCTCTAACCACAGCCCTCGGGGTGTAGGGGGAGGCTTAGGCAGCACTGTGAGTGAGGCGAAAGGCAGTAAATGATAATATCCTTGAAAGGAGTAAAGTGCCCAACAATGATATAAATAAAAGCAAGCGTGAGGAGAGGCCAAGTAGAGGTCAAGACAAACTGTCCTTGGATGGAATAGCCTCCAAAATGCGTAAGATCCTGTATTCTTGTTCACTGAGCTTGAAACAGTGAAGCTACATCCTACATACATATACCTGCACCTGGTTAACACCTGTCACCGCCTTTGCTCTGCAGCCCCCCTGTACAGGACACTGCTTAGTATAATCAATGCACTCTATATGGGTATTCTCTAAATACGGTAACCATACTGAGAGGTACTGATTTGTTCAATGTGTGAAAGAGTGCTTAACAGCACTGCTGAGAGTGCTAATATTTTTAACACCCTCGTGGAGTGTTAAAATTCACACCTGACTGCCTGATATTTTCCCCCTCAGATAACCCAGCCCTTCCTTATCGACACTGTAATCTGTCCTCGAAGCTGCTTTATTGTACTGCCCCGCAATCATAGATAGTATTTGCCAACTCAATGTTTATGAATCAGGGTCGCTTTTAGAAAACTACAGAGCCATAAGTGCAGCTTAGACAGTTATAATCTTTATCAATAATGCCGGTACTCGAGAGCTAGCCGCATTCATTGAGAATATGACATGCACGCAAACAATCGTGCAATCCAAAAAAAGACAAAGTCTGTGTGAAAATGCTTCAGTCTTTATACCGTGTGCCCTGTTTTCATGATACGTGGCTAAAGCCTTTATGAGTTGAAAGTTTTCTATTTATTGTTTTATGCCACTTCTAATTGGGTTTTGCACACAGACTGTTCATATTGTTAGCACGTGTCTGATGGAAATGTGATAAAGTCACGTTGCACCCCAGTCATGTGAGCTGCACGTTTATTTCAACAGGCCAAAAAAAATATTTAATGAAATGTCAAGACTGAAGGTGGAAATTACTAGTCGAAAGTCGAAAACTATACTACTTCACTCATTTTTACTTTAACTTCTAAACTATCGCCATTAAGCACGGGCTTAATGCACTGTAGTGCTGGTTCAAACTGTTCAGGTTGAGTTCAGCACAACTCTTGGCCTATACAAGCACTATACAAGCCCTCTGTTTGCAACAAAGTTATGACTTCACAGTTCACACACTTCACTGTGTGGCTTTCGCGTTCGTTCAGCAAGCTTTAAACCAAGGAGCATCATGTTTGAGGTGACAGCAGTGCTTTGATTCACCGGTTAGAAAAGCTTCACTTCTAAAAGCTAAGGATTCATTCAGTGGCAATGGGGATTCAGTATAGTCACTTCAGTTTAAAGATTCAGTGTTAAAGATGTGTAGTACATGCACTGAACAACTCCAGTCAAGAGTGGATTCGGCCAATTAAGATCATTTTTTTTGTCATTAAATTAATAGTTCTGAGACAATCTTAGGACAAGCTAACTACACTGTTTAGATATGTTAGCTCACTCTCTCAGAAAATGATTCATTAGCTGGCCTCCACTGGTGTTCTCTGACTAACTAATGCAGGAACCTCACATGAAAGAGACTTACATCAACAAACAAATGCAATTTTGTTCATTTCTTTAACTGACTGACTTTAAAACTGGAAGCTAAAAGTAGTAGGACTTGGAGCTGTAGCTTCAGTTATGATATTTACGGGAGTCAAACCTTAACCATGTAAATGTTACAGTGGAAAAGTCTATAATCCCCAGTCTCGACTAAGAGAGGAGAGTGTTTTTTTGTGCCAGAGGAAGAGTGGTTTAAGTTTGCAGGGATGTCTGATTGTTGTATCTTGGACAAATCCTTTAATGGTAAAATGAAGCCCTTCCTGTCCACAGCGGGTTGATATGTTATCTGAGTCTTAAAACGTTCAACGATACACTGGAGTCATTCACTAAATATGCAATGTTTGTTGTCAGGAAGCTGTCCAAAGTATCATGAATAAATAACAATGAACTTGTTAATGTAATCTTGTAATCTTTGTTAATTTTATGGCTGAATTTGATGGACTAGGTGTACTGAAACAAACCCTAAAAAAAGGACATAAAGTCTTGTTTTGTGTATGTAAGAGATGCCTGTCTCAGTATGACTTTAATTCTTTAACCACATTTACATGGACACTGACAATATGATTATAAAGTGAAATTTTGAGCAATGGCCTGCCCTCCACAACTACATGTTCTGCATCTGTGGCCTCTCCATGCGACTGATTAAATCTCTACATCCATTTGAAAACGGCAGGAGCACTGTGTCCATTCCATCGGTAGCCTTTAATTTGAGGAATGCGGTACACGTTTTCACCATGCTGTACAATTACAAGACATTATCCAATTTGGACTCTTTGATTAAATTTTGTGTATTGAGTATCCTGCAAAATAAACACAAAAAAAATCTTTGTGTTTGTGAAAACAAGCAGGTTCCCAATAACTAGGTGGGTTGTCCCGCACAACCTCCAAGTTTACACAAATAATTAGGAGCACAAGAGCACAAATGGTGACATCCAGAGGATGCCAAGGAGGCAGAAGTTCACACAATTCCACTGTTATGTTTTTATTTCTCCAGTCTACATCAGTGAACTCCCCGAGGACTGCCTGTTCTCACAAACCCTCACTCTGTTTCCACATCCAGCAATACTGCAACAGCTGAATGCATTATTCCACCCCAAAAGTAGTGCTTGAAGCAGAACATTTTTAAATACAGCAGAGCATAATCATAGCTGCAAGCGCTACTGTAAAATTGGATTGAGGCAGGATGGGGGAAAAAGTTGCTTTACTTGTAGGAAGCCGGCAGGAAGGGACATCTTCTAACCTGGATGTCATATCCCAGGAGCTAAACATTTGCCCATTGCAGCACTTTAACAAACAAAATCTAATTTTATTCTTCTGAAAGAGCAAAGAAGTGGGTTTGCAAACAAAAGGAAGCACCGTTGTTTGCTCTGATTACCAAACTCATCAAAAGTTAAGTTTTGTGCTTTTCTACTGCATCTTGCAGACTTTTGTATCTTGCGTGGACGCCACTGAATGAATAAATCTGTAGTCACACTGAGTACACTGGCATCATTTCAGAGTGTCACATTCAACTGCAGTTCGAGAACACACCAAACTCAGATTAGTTCAGAGTGTACTGCCAAATAAAGTCAGTCAATCAGCCTGTCCTCTTTAATCGTCTGGGTTCTGAGCAATCGCCCACGACTGCAAAAGCAATTGACAGAGCCATTGATCCCAGAGGGTTAAAATGGTAAGTGAACATTGTTAGCAGATTTAAAAGGGACGATCTCATAAAAAATTCCTGTACTGCTATCAAATATTATACAGGTATTTTGTGTTTTTCTGGTCAAATCCTTTAAAAATTTGTTATTTGTGTCTAAATGTGTGTTTATGTGGATTAGAGCAGACTTGAGGGAATGGGTAAGTGGGACTTTATCCTCAACGGTATGTGCTGTACCTTCTCTCTTCATGCCCATGGCTAAACACTTCTGGTAGCGACAGTATTGGCAGCGGTTCCTCTGGCGCTTATCAATGACACAGTCCTTGTTGTCACGACAGGTATAGGTCAGGTCTTTGCGCACCGTCCTTTTGAAGAAACCTTTGCAGCCCTCACAGCTGTATACCCCATAGTGTTTGCCTAAGGGGAGAGAGAGACAGAGAGGTTTTCTTTTTCCCAATGCATATACAGTAGAACAAAATTCCTGAGTCATATTTTTTTTTTGTCTAGGTTACACTTTAGGTTGTCAATGTGGTGACAGCTCCACAGCCAGACGTTGAAACACACATTCGTTGCTGCGGGTTGCTTATCTCGTCCACCATTCTGTGTAATAATTTGTCTCAGCAGCAACATAGCCATGGACTGCAGCTTTAGTATCAGGTTTTTCAAAAGACCGGAGCCACTTTTACAGTCTGAGATAACATGCAATCACACAAACAACACACAAGACCGAGCTTCTGAGATAGCAAAAGAGCAATTATGAACAAAAAACTATTAAAGTGGACAGACTCTGGGTTTGGAGGTTATGCCGAGGTGGCTGGGGAAGAAAAGAGGGGCTTCTTGGATTTGTGTTACCGTACTGTTCTCACGTCCCTGTTCTTAACAGCTCTTTTTTTGTTATTTATGATGGATGGAGTCCATTTGCATTCTCCAGCGTTGCTCAAACTGCTTCTTTGTTAGCTCTTTCCTAGTTGGACCACCAGAGAAGATAAATAAAGCCTCCGAGCACAGTTAAATGAAGCATGACTCGCTCTTAAACATTGTTTTGATTTTCCCCCTTGGGTCCACGTAGCACCGATGACGCAGGATGATGCTAAAACTGTCCGATGAATTAGATATCCAGCTTCATCCTGGGGCTGAACTTTTTTCATGGTTATCCCCAGAAAAACATTTAAACACAGGGTTATTTGTTGTGTGTGTGCGAAAAAAAAGAGTTCAACAACTCTGCAAAAAGGACTGCTTTTTATGTCATTAGCCTTGGGCTAACTGTTAGCGATGGGTTAAAAGTTCTTGTGGTTAAAGTGGTAAAGATTGCTCACAAACCAAATGACAGCAAGTGATTAAGACAACCTTTGAGTGAGCATGTGCTGTGTGAAAGGGTAAAAAATGTCCAAGAATTAACACTGGTGTTTCCTGTTTGAACTTTGGTTACAGGAATCTGTGTAGACAAAAAAAGACTCACTTGAAACTCACAATGAGGACTGGAAGTTTTAAGTCTGGTATGAAGTGACATATTATATCTCCAAAAAGAGGACAACAGTGTGACAACCATCAATATAAATACTGACATGTAAAGCCATGTCAATATGAAAGCAGTGCCCACAGTGTTAGATGTGGTTGCTTTTTTTTTTTTTCTCAAAAACACTGCCAGCAAGTCATATCTTTCTGATTCTTAACTGTCTGAATCATACATAAAGCACATTTGGACATGAAAGTGAACTTCAAAAAGGTCTCGAAAGGTTTTGCAATTCATATAGTCCTCACAAAAATATTGACATGCTATCATGTACCAAGACTAGCCCTTGTGTACTCCAGAATGCATCTTTACAGCCCCATGTGAGGGCGTTCCATTAGAGTGACAGTATTCATGCTTGCTCAAAGTCAAACTGTGTTCTGAATCAGGCTCCTCTGAAATTCTGCCTGTATTTGTCTCCAGTCTTCTTCTTGCTGCAGAAGAAAAACGAAAAAAAAATTAAGACGCTCACCCACACCATGACGATGCTGGCGTCACCAAACTTCGCGGCAGGGATGCTACGAGATGGGTGATGGGTTGTGCTTGGTTTCCCTATGATACAGGGCTTCTCTATTTCAGTCAAAGCTGAACTGAGGTTTGGTTTCATCAGACCGTACTATCTTTTGCCTCATGATTCCAGTTTCTTTCATGTGCCTTTATGTTGCTGCCCTCATATGCATTTTCTCAGGAGTGGCTTCTTGCTGGCGTCTTTGCCTTTTAGCCCGATTTTGTGAAGAATTCCGCTGACTGTTGTCCTTCCAGAAAGATGTCCCACTGCAAGAAGCTGCAGTATGTAGTTGTGCCAGAGCGGTCCGTGGGGCTGTTCTCTGACCAGAGTTCATCTTTGGATCTTCTTTGGAGGTTTCTCAATGTGGTCAGAACACCAGCTTTAGTAAGATGCTGGGTATTCCCACTTTCCTTTCATTCGGCAATAATGGAGTCTTGTGCAATCCCAGCTGTTGAGAAATTATTTTTATACCTTTCCCCACAATTCTTGCCTAAATTACACATAAAATCCCCTGGACTTCTAGGTTAGGCTTTGACTCATGTGCACTTTTAAATTGTCATCTCCAATCAAGTTTAGTTTTTTCATGTTTATAATTTTGATTTGGTTTAGAATTTGAGTCACAAAAAAATCATAAAACAGAATTTCTTATGACTCATCGGTTTAAAATAATGCATTTTCTCATGAAGCTGTAACACCACTAACAAGGTCAAAAGGCAAGCAAGTTGAAAACTCTCTTAACGTACTGCACACGGGTTATTTCCCTCAAATAATTGTTTCAATAAATTAACTTAACACATCATTATTTTTTAAACATTCAAATTCAATGATTTTGAGTTTATTGTACAATTCTTCCCATGCGTGACAGTGTCACTCACCTGAGGAGCGGTCACCGCAGATGGCGCAGATGTGTTTGGTGAGCGACAGGGCCGTGCCTGAGGGCTGGGCGGGCACCTTCATCACGCCGTTGAGTCCCAGCGGGGGCTTAATGTCCTCCGTGCTGCTGACCGAGTTCATCGGAGAGTTCAGCTGGAACATCAACACACACAAAACACACACGCCGACAGGTCACAAAGCCGGCCCCGTGAACTCAAAACCCAGCGACATCATACACCCCATTACACAAACCCGTCACATAGCTTAGCTGGTGCGGCATAGTTATCTGATGACATTAACTATTGAACGGGGGCCAAGTTTGCTAAAGGAGAGAGAAGGTTTGGTTACACATACAAACAGGGAAAATAAATCTGAGTGGAGTTATGTCATGCAGAGTGTCCTCAACAATTTGCTAAATGCATAAAGTGAAAAGGATGTTATGACTTCTGATACTCAATACAGATGGCCGGCAGTCCTAGCAGCAGCTCTCTTTGCCCGCTCCCACTGCTCCCTCTGTCTCTCGCCTCCTTCCCATTTCAGATCTAAATCTGGCTCAGCAGGATCCTGCACCACTCCACCCCAGGAACTCTTTTATTCATGCGCTCAACAAGCCCCGCTGGCTCCCAAATGTTCAGCACGAGCATAACTCCGTTGCAAAATTTAACGGTACAGCGGAATAAAGACACAGCATTTGTTTAAGCGGTGGTGCAACGGCAGCCCTCAACTCAAGTCTTACTGCCTCCCACCCTCGCTATAAAAGGGAGCTTTGAAAAAATTAATCTCAAAGTGACCTCTCGTTCTAAAAGTGGACAGCGAGGGGTGACTAATTATTATAACTAGCACCACGCTGTTTCCAGAGGAGATACATTAGGAGGCAGGATATAAATTATTCTTAAACACTAAATGTATTTGATGGAACAGAGGCTAGCTACTCATTAGCACCACGTTGGGAAAACATTTGAAAAGTAAAAGCGCTAGTCTGGTTGTCTTGGCTGATGCTAAAATGCCATTACAGTGGGGGAAGAACAGGAATATATTCAGATAAGTGGATCCCCGACAAACACACCCACAACTGAGGGGTGAGAGACAAAACAGAGTTGGCACAGAAGCCGCATGGGCTCATATAGCCAGACGTGTTTTCATTAAATTACCACATACGAGACATGTCTGATAGCACAAACACGTCTTGGCTCTAAATTAAGCTCATAATGTAGCAGAGAAACTGCGTCTCTGTCTGCAGGGATCAGGCAAGACAGACGGACCATTTTGTTTTTATAATGACGGGACACATATGACAGTCTGAGAGAGTTTTGTTGCCCCTCAGCTGTGTTTACAGTGATCTGACAGAGTACATTAGCTGCGCACTGGAGGAACATCGAGATGTATACGCCACAGCAAACTGCGCCCTTTCTTAAACACACGGTATATAAACCAAACAGCCACAGAGCATATATGGATGCTGGCATGCGGCTCCACAGCTCTACACATTTATTTACAAACTCTGTGGCTGCAACTACAGATTTTTTTTTTTTAGTTATCATTATATAGTATTCCACTGATTATACAAAAAATGTATCAAGGCATCAGATAAGAATCATTTGAAAGATTACATAATGTCATTTTTTTGTGTTAAAAAAACAAACAGGAGGAAAACTGAGACAAAAAAAAAACAAAAAAACAAGAGTGTATTATGTCAACAGAGAGACAGTTGGATTTGGTATACATAGACTGGTGTGTAGTTCTGCACGTAACAGGGAGTGGTGCTGAAATGACTGGTTGATTAATCGACAGACTAATTAAACAAATGTATCGCTTTATTATCAACCCACCTAGGGTGCTGGCAAATCGTGTTGGGCGTTAGCCACAGTTTTCTGACTTTCTATATTAAATCTAGAGCACAATAATTGCTGATTGCACTCCTAAAAACATAAAACATGTTTTAGTGTTTGCCAGAGAGTGGAGGAAATTAAAAGGCAAAGATTTTTAAAAAAAAGGAACAGTAAACATGGAAGCAGCAGAGGCCGAGACATCCTGACCTTCAGTCCCTTGTATGAGTCAGTCGCATCTTTCGTTGGAAGGTCCCTGCCTTGTAGACATGACTAAGCTCCTCCACAGCCACGGAGCAGCTCTGCTTCTTTCAAACTGAAGACTGAAACAGTTTTGTTTTTTAATCTTCCTTTTCACTCTTTTCCAATTCTCCTGAACCTTTGACGTACAATACGCGATCGTGCACAAACGAACCGATGCATCGCACATCGACATCACTGAAACATGTACAGGTAAGATGTATCAGCTGTCTGAAATTACCCAGAGACACACGAGTATTAACCTTTAACATCTATTACAATGTCATAAAGATGAAGCAGCTGCTTTGACGCACAGCCACACACAAAATCATTTATATGCTGTATGCACATACATGCGTAGTACACACAGTCGTGCACACATAGACACGTACAAACTGTGGCTCCTGGCATCTCATTTCACCTTACACTCTGATATTTGATTCCTCTTAAATAGCTTCAAAGTTAGAAAAAATACCAGCAATGCCATGTGTATATATATATATATATATATATATATATATATATATATATATATACATTTTTGCTTGAAGCTACAGTATGCTTACACTGAGTGAAATATTCCAGACCACAGTGCTTTACCATCACATCAAATAGAAAATACCAGGCGTCTTCTTCTGCATCATTTTATACACGCTGTCACATAATTCAGCGTGACATATGTGGTGTCATGGGAACTTGACTTGGGAACCTGACTTGAATTTCAAATCATAAGCTCATGTGGGTTCGAATGTTTGGCTGCATTCAGATGATGGATCCACTGGTGGGTTCAGTGGGTTGAAAAGGTTAAAGCCCTCCACCACACGAAAAAAAACGTTAAATTCACAGCCTGGCGCCCACCCCAGGCCTGCTCTTCACACCCTGTTTACACGAATACACACTGAAAGCAACACACGCACAAAGCTGCTTCGGAAAAATATATGTTAAGATTATTTTTTTGTTATTATCCTGCCGAGCTTTCCAAATCAATATTTCATTTCAAACAAGAATACCATGTAACTTTGAGCTCCAGGTACAATTACCTACGAAAAGTACATAACACTTTATGGCGCAAAGTTACACACCTCAAACTATTTCACTGATTTTGGTGAAACTGGATCATATTTTATGGAAAAAATGCTTCCAGCTGCTCCGCATCAACTCTTGATTATTGACAGAAACTGCTGTGAGCTATAGCTGCTGTTAGTTAACGTTGGCTCAGTTTGTTAGCCACGCTGCCCTGACTGTGAGCTCAGAGCCCCGGGGAAGTGTTGGTGTTTGTACCCAAGGTGTTGCACCAGAGAGTGGGGGAATGGGGAGTGGAGCCATACCAGAACTGAAGCTTGGCAATCGGGCAGTGTAACCGGGCTCAGCAGCCTATACGGAGATGAAGAGGCAAAAGACATTGACAGAAGAAGCTAAGACGAAAAATGAGAGATTGGCCAAGAAGCTGCCATACAGGAGCTTTGTGAAATAAAAGGCTGAAAGACAGGCGCAGCAGTGGGCTTTTTGCTGTTGCACTAGCAAGTAATATTATCCCGCTGCTGTGTTGTGTTGCTGCACTTGCTTGACATTTGCTGTTAAGAAAGTTATCAACTCACTAGTTTTTGATCATAAGTAATATGATCATAACAAATACATGTGTAGAGCTGTCCATATTTACGACAATCTAAAACTGGGGCCACAAAAATCACGAAAGTACCAATTTCTGCACAATGTTGCTTTAAACTAAACAAATATTTTCACTTTTAAATAAACAACAGTACAAGAAAAGTTATTATTGTACAACGTTATGTTGGAAAAATATTACTATAGCCTTTCTTGTAGGGAACAAGATGAATTTAGAGAGCGCCTCCAAGACACAACGGCACCAAGGCACCAAAACAGCTGCATCATTTGTTTGCAACCAGCTTTGGCGGCACGTGCCCAAATGCAAAACACACACACACACACACTTGCAACTTGAGGTCTTACCTCAGTTAAACGCCTCTAGTCTAGTGTTTTCCCCCGCAGCGTAGCACTAACAAAGCTGTCTCCTTTGCTGATATCGGCTCTATCAAACCCTCTGTGTGTCTGACAGAAAAGACTCTTCTACTCACAATCTATTTTCAGTAAACCTGCAACTCAATCTTAGCAACATTGCTCCCCAACGGTGGGATGGGCAAGCTGGTGGTGGGGAGGGGGGCTTTCTTTCTCTTCTGCCCATGGCAATGGAGGGCAAGGCGGGGGGATTAAAGTGGCTCAGGACAGGTTCTGGAAATAGAATACATGCGCCCTCCCCTACAACACATACATGTGACCCTTCACAGGGAGGTATGCCAGCTGTGTGCATGGCCAAATCATCTTGGGAAACCCCTTGACAATCCTCTCCTCTTTTTTGGGGGGCTTCTAACTTTTACACACTGAGAGAGAGAGAGAGAGAGAGAAACAAATGAGGGGCATTTAACATCAAGGGCTGGAAATGTAGGACATACGATTCCCTGCAGAACAATGTACAACACGAGTGCCTGGAATGCTCCAGCTGAATAACACTATTTCATGTGCTGCAGGTGTTACATAACATGTTGTGGAGGACATTCGATTGGTAAAACCGGTACAGAGAGGGTTCTCCGTCTGCTTGTGGGTGTCAGATTCTGCACAGAATTGATACATGTGATTATATGCCCTGTGCCACCCGCTGGGTTCAGCTTAACGCTGCAATATTCAAACATATAAAAGGCAATAAAAACTACTTCCTCACAGGGGTGTTAGCCCCGAAGAGCTGTGGGTAAAGTAGTTGACAGCTCTAAATTTATGAGAGAAATGGTGTTTTGGGTTAGTTTCATAAAAGCACAATAAAAAAAAAAAAAACACAAACAGCTTTTTACTCTAGTGAAACATAGCTGCAAGCTAGCAAGTAAGCAGCAAACTGTGTATTGCTGTAAAATAAAACCTTGTTCTATGTCATATATCATGTCAAAAAATGTGCTGCTAAGCTATTAGATGAGGTATTCTATGAATATATTCATGTTCAAAAATATGAAGAATGTGAATTTATCAATTATTATACACAAATTGTGCAGTAAGGGGTTGCGGAGGGTCTTAAAAACACCTAAACAAAACAAACATCTGTGAGCAAAAGCTGCAACTAACGATTATTGTGTTTAGATTAATCTATACACTGTTTCTCCATGAAGCTTTTGAAAATCTCCATCTCCATGTCCATCACGTGTTCCCAGAAACCAAGGTGACACCTCTTCAAATTGATTTTTTTGAAAAGCATGCTCATATTTGAGAAGCTGAAACTAGCAAATGTTTGACTTAAAATAATCAATTGTAAAATATTGCCGTCTTTTAATGTCTGTCCATCGACTAATCTGTGACTCTTTTAATCTGTACTTTATACCCACAGGCAACAACACCACTAAGAAATGGGATCAGATAGTCAAACACATTCACAAACAGGCTAATCAGTAAGTCCAAGTGTCTTATGGCAACAAAACACAACAATAATTGAATATAATCTCATCAAAACTAATAAAATTGTGAGTCTTGTCTCAGGTGTCTTACTCAATCCTGCTTCACTTTAATAGAAAGACTCATCTTGGTAGCGGAGCAGGTCCTGTAAACTATTAGTATGCTGAGACAACACACATGGTGGTGAAATAAAAAGAAAGGAGTCGTCCCTCGAGTGATCCGAGGAGAAAAGGAAAGAAGAGCGCAGAGAGTGGAGGCCTCTGCTTAAGACGGGCTTAACTCGATTCAGCGAGTCAGAGCACAGACTTTGCTCATGAAGACACTTCAAAAGGAGACATCAAATCCTAGTGCACCACTCCTCAATGCACAACCCTCATGTGGAACTTCAGTTGCTTTCCAGTTCAAGGGCACCTTTTCTAACAGAAAAAGTTATCTTCACAGTACTCTTTCAAAAGGCCCTGACAGAATTCTTCCATGAGGTTTTCCATTCTGCAGCGGCGCAACACCGGCCAGGAATACAATGCTCTACTTTACAATTTACTGTTTTAGATCTTATTGCCCAAAACTGTATCACTCCCTGAACCACAATAAATTTTTTAACGTTTGCTTCGAGGCAAGAAATGAAGAAGTGCCCAAAAGCTAGAAGCAGGTGCGAGTGGACAGGATACAAATCTTGTGTTGACAGGAGACAACACCTACCCAGCTGCCTCCCGAGAGGTGAGGACAGGGATCAGGTCTTGATTTAACCTAATGATAACCCTAAAAAGGCGTCACCTTTAACCTCTGACACCTCGTGACAATCATTTCCTTCTAAAAGCAAACTTATCTCGGCGCTACCACAAAGTATGGGAGGAACGGGTAAGAACTTTCTTCTCATCCCCCGTGTGTGCGAGTGTGTGAGTCTTATCTGGACACGTATCAGCATGAGACGGGGGATTGAATTGCACACAGGGGGGAAGTTGTTGTTAATGGCCTTCAGGGTATATTCACAGCAAGACACCCTTTGGGATCAATTACGGCACTGAGTTTGAACGGCACCTGTTTATACACACACGCTTTGCAAACGAGCACAAAATCAACAGACACGTGGGTGTGAGCACGCACACTATACACAGAATAGTTCAGACTGCAGGTCAGCTATTTGCGGAAGAACTTAGGGGTCGTCTGTAGGTCTGTCATGTCACTGTAAATTTAAAGTCAGGATAAGGAAACAGGAAGGACAGATGGATTTTAGTTCATATAACACGTGTCAACATGTGATTTTAATGGGCCCTATGCGGTTTTCTTGTAAACAAACACAAGTTATCTTTACATACATGTTTGTTTAGAGCTCAAAATATATGTTATCAATACATCCATGTTTGCTGTCTTTTAGCCTGTCTTTGCTGGCCATTGCTGCAGATCATTGGAATAATGTGAAACCCTTGGCAGGAGTGTGTATTGTGTCAACCATGTTGACACAATACACACCTACTCATAGAAAAACTGGTCCAAAGCATTACTAGAGGTAAAACATAAAGAACTCCACGGGGAACCTATCACAATCAACACCTCAAATCCATCCAAAATAAAGATTTTCTAGCCCTAATATTTGTAAAAGATATATTCTCCTGCTGCTTTGCTCTGGGACTACTGCCTTTTCAGCACAAACTCTGTGATCTTGATGTCTCTCGTCTTGATCTTAAATGTACCTTTTCTTTTCTTATATAATCCAGGTCATTTCCTCAACATCAATGATATCAATGTTAATCATGGTGATGTAGATTTCTCATAACATCAACGGGGCTGCATACTGTTAGTGAATTGAAATGAATTCTCAAATGTTTATCATCATTATAAGTCATTGTCTCATATTCTGCTCTGCTTAGCATTTCAAAAAAAGACGTGTTCAGGTGAATGAGGACATGCAAAAATTAGAGTTTACACCAAAGAAACAGATAACGTCAAACGCTCTGGTATCTTTCAAAAAAAGATAAATAATAAGATATGATTTGCCAGTACGATAACGTATACTTCACAGATATCATTGATGCTTACCACTGTTGTGATAAGCTGTCGTACCAGGTTTAATTAAAATGAACTTTAAGGTCGCCACGTTGTGAGTTTACATGTATAACTGCAGGCTTGATGATTTAAGTGGAAAAATCAGCATCAAAATCACTTTTTAAAATCTATTTATAATGGATTTTTAAATTACAACCGTCTAACATAAGCATAAAGCATGTCTGTTATTACTGTGGGCCATTAAAAATATTATTTGGTCTTCATGCTGTGCAGCCTTCTGGATTAAATCAGGATCGTTAGCAGAGGATATAATGAAATGACAGGGATCCTTCACTTACATAGGGCTCACAACCTGGCATCCCAAATGCATGCATTTTAATGGCTTATTAATGACCTGTAAGTGAATACATAAATTATTTGGTAACTGTTAATAAAGTCTGTAGTGACAACACACAAGTTACTTCCAAAGTCTGTCTTATTGTAGAATAGCTCCATGATTATTGTCACTATAATAAAACATGTTCTCCGCTCTGTCCCGGTGGATAGAATTTAGCAGAAGCGCACATTATTCTAGATGGCTCGGAGGTTTCCAACATTCACCCCATGCTGTGCCACAACAGATAAAATGAATCAGCGCAAGCACTGCTGGCGCTTATGTGTGCCTGTGTGTGTGTGGGTGTGTTTTGACAGAAACTTTTGTTACAGTGAAAAAAGGATATTAACACTATCAGTGAAAGTGAAAGTGCATGAAAGGCAGTGAGTCTCACAGAAGTGAAGTGGGGAATACGCAGAGTGACTTTCAGCTGTTGCCTCACCTCAGCATGGCAGTACGTGTGCATGTGAGTGTTTTTGGCATCCATAGTAGTGTGTGGACCCACAGGGATAACTCTGCAGCATACATATATGTATTTTTCTTTTCTATGTCTGTGTGTGTGTGTGTGTGTGTGCATGTAAGTCATTCTGAATTTTATGTGAGCATGCATGAGTGCTTGTTTTTTTTGTCTGTATGCATGTGTTTAACTGTGTCCTTTTGGTTTTGTGTTTGGGTGGATGAGCATATGGGTTGTTTTCTTACAGGAGACTGTGCTGCCTCCCGCAGGCATTGCGCTGACTGCCCCTGACATAGTGGCTCCTGCCACCCTGGAGTCACTTCCCTCTCAGACGTCACACCAGTTAGCACAGTGTTTGAATGATAACAGCCTTCTCTCCGCTCTTTTCAGAAGTAAACCACACTTCTTAGGATGCTTTCACACCTGTGGTGATGATGATGCAGTCATCACAGTCAAAAACTGTCCAATCAGTGAGTAGCCTGTCAGTCTGTATAACTTCATGTTTACATGGTGTTTATGCGGTGTTGGATAAGCGTCACCATACAATTCTGGTTCTGATAAGTTATATACTGCATATTACCATTCTAAAAAACATACATGATTCATGACTACTAGAACTGAATACATGATCTTTTTTGTATCAATTAGTAATGCACTTTGAAAATGAATACTGCATAGAGCAGAGTGTATTATTTTTTCATAAATGGGTGAGTGGAATATCTTGCATATACCACAGCCATGCCATCATAAAGTAAGTGTTTAGTTATTGCAGCTACCTTTTAAAAACTGTTCATTTCAAGACTTTAATAATGCCTCTTAAACAAGTAAAAGAAATTGCAGTATCAGTTATTTGGCATACATTTACAGATATGCATATTCATTTCAAACAGACTGTACAAAATAGTGTCGTTATCTTAAATAATGCACAGCCTCCATCCAATTGCTATCAGGGATTGAGAGAAAAGTTTAATAAATTGCTTTTTAGCCACTGACAGTGAATGACTGCTTGTTGTCCATCAATTAGGTGCACTAATTAAATATAAACAAACTGTAACTTCTTTTTCCAAATTTAGTTTGTCTGCAATTTGCATCAATCTGGCTTGGTGTGCAGTTAAAGTGGGCATGGAAACTTACAGATTCCATGTTACTGTGTAGAACAACCAGGTTCACAAGTCCAAAACACCATTTAAGAATTCTATAATAAGCCTATTCGTGGGTGTCGTAATGCTCATGTAGGTCATCTGACTGTCATTCAGTGATTAATTGACAAGGGTTTCTAATGCCTATTGGTAAGTCCTCCAGCAATTAACTGACCATACAACCATCCATTCCTTTATGACATTAGTATTTCCACTTTCCTATTGTAAATCAACCTGAGTATTCTGGTGTCTCCAATGACGACTGACGTGTCCTGTAGCAAGTGATGAATTAAGAGGTATTTCCATTGTCAAAACAAGAGCCACCCAGTGATTCATTCCCCGTGCCCATTATCTTCATGTCATTTATCATGGTGTCCTCTAGTATGCTGCAAAAAAATTATCAGAGTATTTCTTTTGTCAAACAGCACACACTCCAGCACTAATTCAAACAGTATTTCAGCGTCAAACCACTGAATTTAGCAGCAATTAGATTGATTACATCCTGCAAGTCATTGAGAAGTGTTACCATTGTCCACCATCCAGCAGATTACGGACTGTTAAATCTGCGAGCAAGTTATCCATCTTATAACAGACTGTTTTTACTTGTTCAGGAGTCACACAGGCTCTCATTATTGCTATTTTCCCTGGCTACTAACGAGTAATCCGGTAGGTGATTGATTAATGTTCCTATGAGTGTTATCCAGTGTGTAACTCATTAAGAAGTGGAGCTGATTATGTGTGTAGTTTGATCGTCAACTCAGCAATGTTTCGTTTTTTTGCTTTTTTCCCCCATTTATGAGTTAAAACAGGTAATGATGTATTATGAGTATCAAAAGTTTATTTTTTAGAAGTTTTCTGAAATGTCTATGCTAAGGCTGCTCTTCACTTTTCAGCCTTTCAACCTTTCAGCAGAAAATAAAAGCTGTCAATCACTGCATGTTTAATAAAAGTAAAGTGGAAATCCCAACCATCTGCTACCTCAGGTTAAAGTAATATTTCAAAACACTGCCTGACCTATGTTTGCCTTTTTTTGTTTTGTTTTTACTGCATGAGACATTGTATTGGGAGAGAACTATCTCCATAACTACTTCTTGTGAACCGCTACAGGTTGTACAGGTGTCTCAGCAGTGACAAAAGTATAATCAGCCATACAGTGAGTGTCATTATACTTCACAGACATGCCTCAGTGAACATGTCTGTCCGCATACAGTGTTGAGTTGCAGTAAGATCACACCACCAGATGCAATTAAAGCCCTAAAGGGATTATTTGAAGCTTTAAAATAAATGTGTGCCCCCTTGGTATTTAAAACCGCAACGTCTAGAGTCTGCATTGAAAGGCTGCTCTCTGAAACTTAAACCTAATGTTACTGTTTCTATCCCTTATAGATGCCACCTCCTAAATGGCTTGTCTCCTGTGTGGCCTCCCACGCAAGTCAGAACACATACACACACACATCCCTGGTGCTATCACAATACATACTGTAGCGTGATTTATAAAATGATGGCCTATGTTCTGTTAGAATAAATAGCAGCAATCCAAAGTAGATGCCATTTGGAGCATGACAGCTTAAAGGATCTACATTAACACAACTAAACACTGTGATGCTACAAGTTTCTCTTTTTGGTGTAAATACTGTTGTGTACCTAATAAATTCTACTTTCTGTGTTTTCATGATTTGAGAAGTCAACACTCCCTGCATATGTTTCACAATAAAAGCTTTCCAGAGAAGAAAAAGACGACTTACTCCCTGTTCTGCTGGAACAGTTTAAATGTAAAACAGATGCATGAAATTTACATTAACTGCAGCACAACAAATGGCAACGTCTTACTAAACTATGAGAAAGTTTCTTTATGTAACAGGAAAGCTTTGAAATAAAAGCACGTCCTGTAGGTTTTTCTCTAAAAAACAAAACAAAAAAAGAACTAAAGAACTGTGTACTAAACTCCTGGTGAAGCACAACTAAATTAATTCTACGCATTAGTTTCACTTCCTTGAACTACCGCTGCTCAGGGAAAAAAGAGTGGTCTCTAAAACGGCGTCTAATTGCTACCTGGAGACAGCTTTGGCAAAAAAAAATCTTTTCCCCCATCCATTTGAGGGTTGATTGACGTTAGAGAGCCTTAACTGTTCTCCGGGGACCCTACACACAGCCCCTTTGTGTGGCCATTAGAGCCATGCAACCATGATGTCATGCAGAGTGACTAGAGTGAGGTCCATCAAAGACCAGAGCAGCGGAATGGACCTTTATTACTCCCACACAGGAAGGAGCTGAGGTCCACTATGTTCCCCCTCCTGTCCCTCTCTCTCTCTCTTTCCTTCTCCCGAGTGTGTTGTGCTTCAGTCTCCTAGCGACCCTCGCCTAAACACGACGTACCCAAAACTGGCGCATGACATCACCATCGCCGCTCATTTATAACTTATTAAGCGCGTGTTCCATTTCTTGTAAAGCATTTACACCTTTTTCACATTAGTGTTCCGCCTGTGTTCGACTCCAGAAACACTCAAGCTTTATATGTATTTTTAAGGCGTACTGAAAGACTCTGGAGGCCTGTTGTTGGTTTAGGGATTCTCAGGACGGTTTCAGTGGGAGAGCATGGAAGTCAGAAGGGTACAGCCTGAGCCTCAAAATGGAAAATGGGAGTCGGCAGTGGTCCGATGATAAAGAACCCCCTTTTTTTTTCCCCGCGCAAAAAACAACAGCCAGACAACTCTTGCCATTGTCATCGCAAGTGTAAAATGTGTTCCAACCCTGCGGATAATCCATTCCAGCTGCTTGGAGAGTTGTGGTGTCTGTGATCGCGAGCTGGTCTGTATTGTCGGTGAGTTCAAGCCCACAGACAAGACCACTGATGGGTCTGAGCCTAATGGGCATGTCTGTGGCCTGGCATCAGCCCCCGACCGGATACCCGGGGAGATGTCTCGCCATCTTTCCCCTCGCACAGCTCCAAAAAAAGAAAAGAGATGACAGGCCTTATAACGGCAAAACCACTCAACAAGATAAAGTATGCATGTCACATTGCAGGCAAAGTCTTTTGTGTGTCAAAATGTGTTTGTTGACAGTATGTGGCCCTCCTCAGAACAATGCAGATGCTTTTCAGATCCACAACAACATACACAACAGATAACCGGGATGCACAGAACAGATGCGACAAACTCAAAGGTTTCTCGCTGAAAAGTAAAAAAAACAAAAAAACCTAAAGCACAACCACAGTTTGTCAGTGAGTCTGGATGTTCGGAACAGAGCTCAAGGGGAAGAAGCGTTGCTCGAGATGTAAGAATTGGCTGACGATAAAGGACCATCTTCCTCTTTACATGTGGTTTGGCTTTTGGACGATGTAAGATTCCAGTAAGAATGGGAGTTTTGTTCGTCCCGTCCTCTGCTTTCATCACTTTGTCAATTACGACTTTGATGTAGAGAATAGCTGAGGCTCATTGTTTTTGGTTTTTATCGATTTTCAGTGAAAATTACACTGGCCTTAATGGGAACCAGTGTGGTTTAGCAGATTTCCACCTGGATTTCATGTTCCCATGCCTCTAAAAGTAGTGCTTCTTGCTAAAAGAAGACACTGGTGATTGTAGTTTATTGTAAACAAAGTCTTCAGTCAGCAGTAAGAAAGGAAGTCAGAAAAAAGGAAACAGAAAAAGGGTGTGTAAGCACTTCAGATTGTATTTTTTAAAACTTTCTTTCCTTCATGAGATACTGTGCATGTAAGAATACAACTTATAGTTATGCAAACTTTGTGTGATCACAGGTATGTGAGTGTAAAGTGCGTGTGTGTGTGCCTGTGCACTTAGGTGTGTGTGCGGTTAGCATAGGCGGGGGTCTCTTACCGGCCTCTGGGTGGTTAAGTAGAGAAGAGGCCGAGCTATGGCCTCGTTACAGTCAACTACTCATGAAAAAAGCAAGTCAGCCGAGGGTTAAGAGCAAGTGGCATATGCCGTCTGACTCAGATCACATCTCATCAGAAGTGCCACGCCTCACAACCACAGGGCCCTGCCACCATCTTTAACCTCTGAGCCGCGCTCTCACATCAAACTGCCGTTCTCCACCCTCACTGAGCAACAGTCAGCAGTCTCAGTTATGCAAACGTTCACGGTTAAAAGCTCAAATCCTCAAACATGAGTACCTGTCAGATTTAGGGCTGTGTGCCATTTGAAATGTTTCAACACTGGCACCCATACGGCACTTAGGTTTTGGTAGATTTTTTTCTACGCCTTACTTTGAGTAATAAAAACAGGTTTTTCAACAAGATAATTTGTCACTTAATTTTAGCATTTCTAAGCAGGATATACACATTTATGCAGTGGCTTATAACACAATTTGGCTGCACACTGATGTAACTACAACTCTCGTGGACACCTATAAGTGGAGACTGGAGTATATACAGATACTAAAATACAACTTGTTTACAAATACTACACATTACTTTAGACTGTACAATAATAAAACACAACTATACACAATAAGCTGTCCTCTTATTTGTGTTAAACTACATTATAGTTATTAACAAACCATGTATTAATGTTTGTGTAGTGTTTCTGCTATTTATAAATGTTAAACAGGGGGCTACAAGTATTAAAGATAAAATAAAGTTGGGTGCTTCTCCATTGCATCAGTTTTTAATGCTGTTTTAACAGTGGAACAGTCTAAAATCAGAATATGTGATGAAAAAATCTAGCAAAGAGCCAATAGACAATATTAAAATTCTGGCCAACCAATGCCAAATTTTAGTGCTTACTGCTATGGACACATTGTAGATGTTACCAAAAAAACTATTGAGGTTGAAGGTCAATGTGGAGTCAGGATAAAGGAGGCCAACTGTGTCTTATGCCCTCAATCTGAATTTGCTGCTTTACATTTGCACGTGCATATCGCACATCTGGCATCTCGAAACGGGCGGGAAGCCTTAAAGAAGAGGGTGGTGCCCTTTTTACTCCACTCTGACTCCAGAGCAATCCATCCTCTAACCCCTCAACAAAACAACTTTGCCGGAAATCAGGTTTTGGTACTTATGCTAAAGTTCACGTATCGAATCGGAACTAGAATTGTTTTTCGTTGCCCAGCCCTAACTGAGGTTCATAGGCTGCCATTTATCCTCAACAGCGACTTACTAGTCACAACCATGTGTCTGTATTTGACAACTCAAAAGAATAAAATGTGAACAGTGAAAATTGCAAAGAGAGCGGTGGTCATGTTTTTAATCCATTTAACCAGGTACCAGCTGTGTCAGCAAACTCCAAACAATGCCGCACTGTTAAAGAATGGAAGCCAGCTATGACCCATAACACAAGTGAGATACATCCTGTAATTACTGTACATACTAAAACTGTCACCAGCAACAGAAACAGCTGTTATACCTGATCTTTATACAGCTGTTAAAAATGTCAGGATTGGCTAAGAAGCAGTGAGGATCAGTAAATAGATTAATTCAAATGAGGCGGACTGAGACAGCCAGCGTTTGCTACCTAAACACCCAACCTGCATACAAAGTATGCCGCTCTGGGACAGAAGCTGCAGCGTGGATGAAAAGTGTTGGAATTAAAAAGCGTAGAAGAATCAGAAAGAGAGGCGTGAGGAAGGGGGAAGGGGGCTTTCTAGCAATGAAAGATTTGGGACGCTTTCTGAAACTGCCCCTAATCCACTCTTAACTCCATTACATGTGGGACACTTCTGTGATAAGCCCAACAATAGTGAGGAGAGCCCATTCCAAAACGCATCACATTGCTGATGCACTTTAACACAATTATTAACAAACACAAAAAAAGGGCAGCCACTGCATTTTCAGGAGAAACAATTTCAATTTTAGATACGGCTCTGGACGGAAACTGGGCCACTGCAGGCTTTGATGTCTTAATTGTGAGTGTGTTTTTTAATACTGAAGAAACTGAGGCTTATTGATGAAACAAAAAGACAGAGAGGAATAGAGAGGAAAGTGAGATGCTGTGAAAGAGAAAGGACTTAAAAAAAGAAAAAAAAAAACAAGAAAGGGGGGGAAAAAAGAGGAAAGAGGACAGCCACAAGAGAAGAAGAATGAATGGAAAGAGAGGAAAGCGAGATATGGTGGGACAGAGTGACAAATATGCCTTAGATATAGAAGAAAGAGTGACAGAGCTGAAGTTCTGTGGAATCCCAGTTGAATGGGCCTTGATTAACTGTGGCATGGGGTCAAAGCAGGGCCTCGGTCTGCTGGGGCCTGGCTTAGGAAAATTATATGCGTGTGTGGAAGCGACTGTAATTTGCACTTCTGAGACATGTGAATACAGTTTGTAAGACATGATATGCAAACCATTTGTCTCGTTAGTGTGTACTGTAGAGCAGCTGTAGCTCTGTGCAAATTTGAGACTGAATACACAACAAAACCTCATGAAACCATGGTAGAGGCTGCTGAACATGAAGCTTTCTGGTTTCTTAATCCGACAAATCAGCAACTACACATATAGCCTGGCCTAGACTCAGTCATTTTAAAAGGAGTAGTTCAGTCTTTTCTAAAAAGCGCCTATTTACTTTCTGGTTGAGAGTTAAACCACCCGAGAGTTACACCAACACCTATAAAAAGGTCTCCGATTAACATGTTTTATAGTTTTTGTTTAATCTGTAGAAACCTGAAGTTTAAAATGGTTTTAGAGGGACTATTTCTTGGTGCAGTTACTTCCTGGAGTCTGGCAACCAGTGAAGATAATTACTGCGCTTTAGAGGTACCGGTATGTTTTTTTCATCTAAAATATCTATATTGTAAAATATAGCTTCATATTTTAATGGACAGACATAAGAAAGGAATCTCATCTTTTTGCAAGAAAGTGTTCAAAATCTCAAACTGTCCTTTTAAAAAAAGGTTTAAACTTTTAGATAAGAAAAAAAAATGTACAGTAGCCATCTAGCAAAACCTAATTAGCAGAATTCAGGGTTATTCAGGGACTGCACATACTTAACAGGTAAAATTTGTCATCTAAAAAGTCAGATATTAACAACAGAACTGGAATAATTGTTATTGATGGTAATCCAGGGTGTTGTTGCCATAAAGAACTCAGACAGTTACGCTAAAGACAGCTGTAGGAAGTATACTTTCAAAAGTGTGTGTGTGTGTGCATATGCATATTTGTGAGTCTGTCACGGGCCTCACCTGGGGGCTTACGCTGGGTCCGTAGCCCATGCCGGGTGAGTTCATGGAGTGGGGCCCCATGGGCGAGCTGATGACAGAGAAGGGAGAGGCCAGGCCGTTCATGGGCGAACTCAGTGTGCTGATGGGAGAGTGAAGAGAGCCAGAGGGCCCCATGGACGTTGGGCTGAGCAGAGACGGGTGCATTCCCCGGTGGGATGTGGGTGAGCCTAGGGGCGATGAGGTCAACTGGCCCGACGAGTCTGGTTGGGAAAAACAAAAAAGAAAGGACTTCTTATAACTTTCACTGTGCAAGACTTTGTAACTTCAACATCAAACTTTCCAAAACAACATAGTTCACATACACCTTTAGATTTTAAGAGGATGTTTTCACACTTGAGCTAATTTGAGTTGTTTTTCTGACCAAAGTCGTTGGCACCAAGAGTCTTGCACATCTGGTAAAGTGTGAAAGCATGTTGTTGAATTTGAGCGCGGTCCAAGAAAATTGACAATTCAGCAAAAACACTTGAGACAATTAAATCCAACGAACTCTTGTGAAAAAGAGCAAAACCACCTTGGTGGAAGCCGACTGTGATGTTCACACAGTAATGCTCCTGTGCTGTGAGGCACTGACTCACTGAAGAGTTTCCCTATTCACAAGCGCTTCCCTCGGGTATCTATGAGAACAGGATGTATATCTATAATGTATGTGGTTGATGAATGGAGGATTCAGACAGAGGAGGATTAAATATACAACCTTGTACCAGAGCTGAGGGAAAATACGCAACTGAAATTATGTCAGAGTGATAAGGTCATGTGTACTGTACAAGAGCTCATGCTCTTTCTGTTTCTTCTTCGTCCTAGACTTAATCCTGCTCTTTACCTTGACTGAGCAGGCCATCTTCCTGTCAGCTGTCAATGCAGACCATATGGGACAGGCAGGAGCGCGAGCAAAGAAGGAGGGTACTGTGCTATGTCACTGAGAGTTTGGCAACAGGGCTGTATGTGCGCTGATAACTCCCTGCCGTCTGTCCCATCTTTCAACGCCACCTTTCACCCTCTCTCACTTTTTATTTACGATTATCTCGGTCTCTCCTTCTAATCCCCTCCTTTCTCTGTTCCTCTGTTACTTTGGTCTCATCTGCACAACTTTCTTTCTTACAGTTTTCTTCTTATAAGTGTCCACAAGCTATTCTGATTGAGACAAACTTGTAATTGTGGGCTACATGACTACTACTTGACTCCTACTTGACTCTTGAGCTTTTTTAATAATGAACTTTCGCTTGCTTTTAAAGCTGGAACGAATAGTCAATCAGCAGAAAATTACTGTCCAACTATTTTGATAATTGCTCAAGTCTTTTTTTTTTGACCAATGATAAATGATTTTAGCATCTCAAATGTAAAAAAAAAAAAAAAAAATCATTTGATGATTCATTTTGGACTTTTATTATTTATTTTTATTTAGCCCTGATTGTTTTTTTCCACCTTAAGGTAGCAGCTGACTAGAGTTGAATGATAAAGGTCATGTGATGTCAGATGTAGTCATGTGATTAAATACCTTCATTTTCAGCTATTTAACAGACATTTCCACCTCAACATCTTATATTTTACCAGTTCCTAATTCAACAGAAATGTTGAGTATACCATATAAAAGTATATATAGACCATGCTAAAACAATGTATACAAACGGCTCGACCCTCCAGCTGCCATGAGGCAGCTTAGGTTCCCCTCTGATGAGTGCTTTGTCCTAACATACCCTCTTATAGCCAGTCCTATTTTGACACAACAACTCTGCTCTCTCAGCAGTGGGCACATGGACTTGTTATGTAATAAGTGAGAGCGTGGCTTGTCTATCACACTCCGCTGTTTCATCATGACCAGGTTCCTCTGTTTCCGTGCAGTGGAATAAAACTGATGGATGGCTCAATTAGCTGACAGCAGAGAGTAACAAGTCCAGTTCCCAGCGATTTTCCTTAAGTGCTTCGTCTCTGTCCCAGCTGACTTTACAATCACTTTTTTTTTTCCTTTCGTTTTTTTTGAGTATATGTGCTGTAAAATGTCTTGTGAACGCAGGAAAAAAAAAAAAGAAAAGGAATCTTTGCATCTTTGTCCCCTACATCAGCAATCCTCAGGGCAGAAACTTAGCTGGCAGCACAGCCAAGCCAAACGCTTCCTGCACATCCTGCTTGCCTCACGAGCACTTCCTGTCAGCACACACACACACACACACACACACACACACACACACACACACACACACACACACAGGCCCATCCTTTTGAAAACAAACACACATCCTTCTTAATAATGAAGAGCTAACAACAGCTCTGCATCTAGCTGTATTAGTTCAGTGTTTAATCCTTTAACTGTTACCCCTCGAGCTTCTATCCCTCTGATTACACTTTTTCTTCCCTAAAATGCGCCCACACACATAATTCCTGAAAAATAAAATAAATAAATAAAAGCTCTCCCTGAGCCAACAATTCCCATAACCCTTCGCCAATTGGGTTTTAATTCAGGCAGATAAAGCGAGCCGTGGAATTAGGGTTGCCAATCTGCCACTGTAGGTCTCAGCAGGGGGGGAGCTCAGCTGACAGCGTCCCAACAAGGCCCCACCTCGAGGGGGATGAAAGAGACTGTCTGGGAGGTGGATCAGATTGTTTGTGTGTCTTTCTCCCCCATTCATTCCTTATGTCTCTCTCTCTTTCACCTTTTTTCGAGAGGAGGAACAACCAGAGGAGAAAATCCACAGAAAATTCTCCCAACATCTGACATCATCATCATCTCTCTGTTGCTCTTTTTTTTCCAGCTGAACACAAAGCAAACCATACAGCCATGTGGTCATAATGTATGTGAAAATATAGATGTCTCACAGCAAAGTGCGTGTGTGTTTGCATGTGTGTGTGTATGTTTATTCTTGTGGAGTTGGGTTGCCAGTGTAGGATTACAGCAGGATGAAAAGGACTCTGTCCTAATCCTCCCCGGAGAGGAGAGGAAAGGAGAGGAGAGGAGAGGAAAGGAGAGACCAAAGGAGTAGAAAGAAAACGAAACAAGAAGAGGAGGAAATAAAAAAGTGAATGTGGGAAGGGGAATAAAGATGGGTGAGTAGATGAAAGGAAACAAGGACAGGAGAGAAGAGGAGACAAGGAAAGAAGTAATGGACACGACAAGAAAAGAAATGACAGCACAAGACAAGACTGAAAAGTTAATATTTCTTCATTATTCCCTTTTCATGTCAACTTGTTGAACTGGTAAATGAAACATGTTTTACACCAGCGGGCTTGAGAAAACATGGCAAGCTCTGCCAACTGCTTGTACGATCTGCACAAAGCATAAAATAAACACGCTCGCAAGATTCTTGTAGATAAGCGGGTGCATAAAGCACATCAGTGAGTGAGGGCAGGCCAGGGGAGGAGAGAGGAATACAAATCAGAAGGATTGAAGGAACCAAGAAATGAGTTGCAGTCTTCCAGGTTCCCTGCGCGCCAATATACAAAAAGACTGACTCATGTTTAGATAGGGGTTGAAAACTGCTTCTGAGCTTTGTCATTTGCAGCCTCTGTCTGTCAATTGGCCTGGATCGCTGGGCACACAAAAGCACAACTGACAGCTACAAATAAGCAAATTAGGGCCCATCTTACCGGCAGGCGCAGACAGAGTTCCCCACTTATCACTTCTGTACGCCACACAAGCATCTCCTATTTCTACACAATGCTTCCCTCCCTCGCTCTCGCATTTCTCGCTCTTTTGTTCTGTCGTTGGGTGTGATTACACAGAGGAAATTTGCCAATTTGTGTTCTGGCTGTTGTTGGCTGGCGCAGTTTAGAATATGATAAATGGATGATTGAGATGAGGATAGATGATGAGATGAAAAGAGACGGCCCTCAACAGGAAAGAACGTGCCGAACGGCAGCTCTTCAAACACCCGAAACAACCTGTTTACAACTTTCTGACAGGTGATCGGTAGCAGTTGTGATAAATGACCGTCCTTTCTAAAGAAACTGTTATTTGTTCAGTGGCAAAGGTGCCAAAGAACCATTAAGTTGCTCAGGTTTGTTCAGAATGAAAGCGAAAGGAACTTTAGAGATTGTGTGAAAAAATAGATTTGGGTGCACCGCAACACCACCACAAAAATGGGTATGAAAGGTTGGGCATACACACCACCTGACCTGTTTTCTTATATATATATCCATGAAGGTGACCATTCCCCAACTTTAATCAATATGTTTTAGTTGCTTAATCAGACATTAACTGTGGAAGTGGCAGATTAGACAATGTTTGAAGTTATATCATTTTTGCCATTTAGGTCTTAGATCTTGTTGAATGAAAAGCTAGTGAAGTAGAAGAGGACAATGTTCTGTGGTCTCTATAGTTACACTGAGTCACTGATACTCCATTTGTTGACGGGGGGAGCATATCCTGAAGCAACACAGCTATTTGTCAGCTAAACCGACCCTGTGGTGAAAGGTGACAGCTTTGTCTGTAGCACAAAGCTACCCGACTTGCCATCTCTCCTTAATTCTTTCTGTCCGTCATTTACAACCTCTGTCGACTGTGTGCGTCAAGTGAGACAAAAAGGCTGATAAAAACGCAGAACAATTGCTTGATCTCTGTAGAGCTGTTACACTGAAACAGAGACTGTATTTGGCAGAGATGGTTTCTAGTTCCTCCCACAGTAGTGATTTCCAATTTGGGGTCGAGACCCCCCTCAAGGAGTCTCAAGAAAAATTACAGGATGGGTAATGATTAATGTGACACAGAAGAAGAAAGAATGTACTTCTCTGCCACAAAATGTTAATTCTGGCCTGCATAGAAATTCTTGTAAAACATATTTTATTCGTTAGCTTACAAATGTTTTCCCCTTTTTATCAAGCTATTACAAGTATATATTGGCTAGCAGAAATGTAGCCCATGATTTCTATGGTTTCTGTGTCTGTGTTAAATCTATTTGTGACCATGACGTACAGAATCTGCAGGGCATTTAGATACAAATGTTTTGTTTTTAAAGCACTACAAGAACCAACTTGAACTTTTCTTGATATACTGGATTGTCTGACGTGTTTAGAAAGATTAGGAACCACTGCCTCCACACAGCTTTTACAGTACAGACTACAAATGACTCAGCTGGCTTCAGAGCTAATACGAGTGGTTGCATTCCCTAACTACCCCATGAGCTCGTGTTGCCTTTGCCACCAGCAAGGGATGATGCATTATAGATGGAAAGTACACCCCTATACCCCCCACAACAGTCTAAACAATCCTGAGAGCAGATGAAACCTCTAAATCTGTCTTTTTTTCTGTCCTTCTTTCTTTCTTGTACTCCAGTGGGGTCGTATGATTTCTCTGTCAATGTCTCTTTCATGTTACTTCTGGAGAGTCTGTTTTGTCGTCCCCTTTTAAAAGCACATTCACAATCATAAGAACGTGCCCATACACAGGCAGACGGATGCTCATTTTTCACTCTGCGGATAACTCTCCTCCTCTATTATTCATCTACTAGTGCCACAGTGGAGATTTAAGGGAACACAAGGGCGTGGGATGCAGCAAAAACAGAAAGGGAGAGCACATAAATCTTGGTGAATCACATTTTTTTTTTTCCCAAATCGTGTTTTGCCTTTTAATGTCTTCACTCACGATCAATGGAACTGACTGTCAATAGGCAAAAATCACAATGCTTTGGGTAGTCTGCACTCACAAATGGATGCATACAGCAGTGGGAGTTTTAGGTTAATACCCCTATAGCTTCGGTCCAATCCCACATTCTCCTGAGACTTTGTTAAATCTTTGAATACAGCACAAACACACATAAACTCCATGCCGATCCTTGCACAGACAATGGGTTTTCTATACCACCGTGCTGGCGATGGGTCAACCATGGGATGACGCCATTGGCGAGACAGCAGCCAGGAAAAAAACTATCATTTCATGGGTTGAGTTTGGAGTAAATGAAGCTGTCATGAGTCAGTTGCACCTACACCGCAGCACATTAGCAAACTGCGGCTCTTCAGACAGAGAAAACTGAATGAAGCTGTGGCCTTTCAACAATAGCGCAGCCCTCATTTGTTTTTGTTTGGTTTTTTTTTTCCTCATTCTGTCGATTTGAGGCGGCAAGCAGTTTTTTTAATATTTTTTTTTTAATTTATTTATTTATTTTATTACACACAGGGACATTTTAGCAGAGGCAGGTGAGTGGGTTTTTGAAGTGCACGGAGTGCCAGAGCACAGTCAGGATGAAACGCTAGTCATTAGCATTTCTCCGGATGTGTTCAGAGGAAGAAGAGAGAAGAGGGAGGAAAAGATTCGACTAAAAACCCAAGAGATTCAGTCAGTTGCGTGAAAAAACCCAGAGCCCAAAAATAACACAGGAGTCGCTATAGCAGCTTCATTTTTAGAGTTTTTACCGCTGATGTCTATATCACCATGACGACAGCAGGCTGATAATGTGCTCAATCTTCCATGAGGCTCTTTGTCGGCATTTCTACATGTGTTTCAACAATTTGACCACTGTTATTGTCAGTCTGTTGTTTTCAGTGTCACATGTTCTATCTGTGATTTAAATTAAATACCAACAATAATTTTGAATGACGCATGTACGTGTGTCTGCGTGTGTGTGTGTGTTCGTATGCCTGTGTGCTCATTAATCAGGAAATGTCGGTCTACTGTTTTCCACTGTATAAACAGACTAATCTAGTCCCTTCAGTTAAGGTCCAAAGAGTAAATATCCCAGTCTGATGTGTTTACTCTGTAGATAGGGGAGAGGTAGTGGGAGTGTGTGTGTGTGTGTGTGTGTGTGTGTGTGTGTGTGTGTGTTTAGAATGGCAGTGAGTTGGTGTAAGGGGAGGGGCAATAACTGGCTGAGGACATGTCAAAGGGTGATGTAAAACATAATGAACACCGGCTAAGGTTACTTTTTCAGTGCTCTTTTTGAAAACAAACAAAATATTTCAATTATTTTTCGCTTTGCTTGATTTGTCTGACCACAAGTCTGAACACAATGATTTTCAGTTTGCACTGATATAAAACAGAGTACAGCAAATGTTTGCATTTCAAAAGCTGTAACCAGTGACTGGTATTTTCACTTGATAAATGACAAAAATATTAATGGATTATCAGAATTGTGTCTCTGCCCTTTCAGAACAACCAAATTAATCTACCAAATTTTCTATTATCCTCAGAGGTATTCCATGTCTGAGTTCTTCAGATGTTTGCCATTTATCAGTCTGAAAGCACCTTTCTATACCTTATAGCTTTCTATTAACACATTTCCATCAATCCACCCTGATGCCTACGTATGCCCCCTCTGTCTTTCTTATGGTTAAAGTTTTCCTTGCCTGCCTAGTGAAGCATAATGCCTGTCGCCGTTTATTCAAATCACACAAATGTCTCACTTCCCTTCGCTGTAAACCAAATCTACTACAATTGATTGAGCCCCTCTCCAGTGTCACGGTGCTTTTTGGTTTCACTATGGGCATGTAGCACTCCAGTGGGTAGGGATGATGCAATGAATCAATAAATAAAAGCAACACCTGTTCTCTTCCTGTATACTTCTCATGTAGCCAGCGTGAAAGCTATTTCTGTCCATGAAACAGACGAGTAGTTTATATATTATGTCTGGTATTGTCAGCTTGGCGAGGACAGTGTGACCGTGCTGAACACAGGTGGATTTTCAGTGATTTATGGTCAGCGGTGACGTGAATATGGTTCTTTCTTTTCATCTCATTTTGTCAGAATATCTCATCTATCACTACATGACAGTGAGATGGAAAGTCCACTTCTCAATATGATTATGCAAACCTGGGACTGATCAGAAAAAAAAAAAAAATGGATGCAAAACAATGCACAAAACATCCCATGAGATATGAATAGTTGCAGATAGTAGCATTTGATCAGCACATCTGAGACTTGGAACTCATAGGACATCACAGCCTTACTTAATGCACAAAGGATGCTTGACGAAAACAAGGTTTTGTTTTTAGTCATTTGTTCCCCATGGTCTTTGTGCTTTTTATAATCCCTGCACAACTAAAAGATACACTGCAGCAGAAAATAATACACTATATTTACAAGGATTTTCCCCACACTCATTACTTTTAACCCTACATCCTCATTACAGTAAATGAGGCTTGAAGAAGGTGCAAAGAGCAATGTGGTAATGAGGGCATTTGCTTCGACAGCGACTTCTGTCATGACAAGATATGATCAAACGGAGCTGCTGCAACCATAACTGCACATTTGTGACAGCCGAAATCAAAGGTATCTAAGCACTTTTCTCGCTCTGTTAAGGCCTCTATCTGCTGGCATCAACAAGCCAGGTAAAAGAGAATGTAAGAGCAAAATAAAAAGGTCTTAATATGAGATGGCAGGAAAGACCCAAAACAGGCCACCCATAATTTCACAGTAGGTGGGCCGCTAACAACCATCATTTGATATAGTGTTGATATAACCCGATTCTTTTTGCCTGCTGAAACACCTGCCCTCATTAAAGACTTAATTCTTTCCCTCCCACCTCCCTTTTACCCCCTTTCTGTCTCTTGCAAGGCTCCCTTTATTTTCCTCCCATTTCAATTCATTGCCCTGATAGCACGCGGATGAAAGCGCCAGCTCCAGAGGCATGCTTGTGCCCTCTGTGACTCTTAAGTGTCTGAAGAGGCCATGGAGCCGCAGCTGGATAGGTGCCAGCTAAACCACAGATTACTGGTGCTATTGCTTACTGTGCCCCAACTGCCAACACTCTGATCTGCTGATATGGCCTAATTGTTCTCTTTAGCTCAGGGGCGATATACCATCTTCCCCTGTGCCAGCCGGCTTACGAGAAGAGCTGCGCAAGACGAGGCTGAGCAAACGCTGCTGAAAGTAGCAGCCTGGAAAAACCTCAGTGTAAAGTATCTGGCATAGTACTTGTCATGATCTAGCCTAACTTATATACAAGACTGATCCAAAAGAATGTAGAGAGAATCAATGTATGTTTATGCAGTATTCATGTCATCCATTTCTTTTATCATGATATCATAATTGCAGCCTGTTTTTGAAAACTAGTGCCATTGCCCTCCTCATGCTTGGAAGCTCTGACAGTGTGTTTAACTGTGTTTTCACAAAGCTATGGGGGGGTTCAACATGCTCATCATTCAGGTGGACAGTCAAGAAGTTGATTATAATAAAGAAGTGGTGGAGAGGTTTCTGCGAATGTTTTGCAACCTTTTGTTTCCTGCCATGAAAGTTTGTTAGAATCCTTTGGTGACTGAATTCAAAGTGAATACATCCGCTGTTCTGTGAAAAGACACTGCACAACCTTTTTACATCCACCCTTCATGCTCAAAAGATAGGTGAAGTAAGGAAGTAAGGTGTCAAGAGCTCTTTTCAGCAAGGATGATGGTACTTGGGCAAGGAAGTCTTGAATGTAAGGCAACGATTCTGGTTTATTCTTAAGGGAAGAATGAATGACTCCGAATTGTAGTTTTGCAGAAGTAGCACAACTCTGAAGGCACCTCAACAACGCCTGTATTATTTAGCTGGTGAAGTTACTTTATTTTTAACAGCCTCGGGGTTGAGTTCCAATAACTGGTTGCATCCAATGGAGTCTTCTGATGAAATATGAATTTTTTTTTTTTTTTTGTTCCTTAGGTAGTTCCTTAAGAATAAATTATTTAAAATAACCAAGGACTCTGATTGGATAATCAGATCAAATACTGGATTCAGATTGGACATCAATCTCTAACCCTAAAGGGCTTCAGAGTGGAGTGGTGGTCTCCATTTCAAGTATCAGCTAGTCTGTTTATATGCACTGCAAATATGCAATATTTCCCTCAAGACATCTTTTGCACAAAGAGCGCAAAAAGACTGCAGAGAAGGAGATGTAATATACATGGTGAGTACTGGGTGTCCTTTGGTCGGGCAGCTTATATCAAGAACTGACAATAGCATGCTGATCAAAGCCTTGGCATGCTGTGATAATTACCACTGCAGCCTGTGGAGCTGCCTTCAGGAGAGGAAGATTACATTTGCAACTGATGCTCTTCGGCTCTTTTTGATGACTTGTTACCTTTCCATGGCAGATTAGCGAGACTAAGTTAATAAACTCCAACATATTAAAGAACAACAGGCTTTTTGAATGACCTCAAGCAATCTCCAGCCATGTGAGAGCTTCAACTTTCTCACCTTCTTATTGTTGTGGCACCCCTGCCATTAAGTAAATGGGTTGCAGTTTATATCTATAATAGACAGAGATGAGAAAAAAAAAGAAATCTGACACTTGTGTCATTAAGGTCCTCTGAGCTGTCACGTCTGAGACTGCTGTGTGAATCCAAGTACCAGGGGAAACGCGAGGCAGCCAGGAAGCCATGATTCATAGAGCTTCCTCTTTTGTTGCACCCAGAGATGAAAATCACAACACAGGCCCTTATCTGGCTCGCTCACTGCCAAAACACACTTGAAGGCACATGGCCAAGCATATACATATACACAAAAACACAGATAGAGATAATAACCTGACTGCAAAGCACAACGTCGAGTGTACTTTAACAACAGCAGCTATGAGGAATCTGATAACTGCTTATGATTATTTTCGCATTTTTGTCAGTTATGTTATGACCTTAACCAGACAAGATGATGCATTACCTAGCAAGTGTCAAGTTCCTGCTTTGGAAAATGTCATTTAAAGTGTACATAAAAGGTGTAAGATGCGACGTCTTTAGCAGATGGGAGCATGAAAAAAATCCACTGACAAATTGTTCAGAGTGACACACCAAAGAAACACAAATAGGAATTGATTATGCATATTTTAACCTCTTGTCACTGCTACAGTTTCGGCTAACACTTCATCTACCATGTGTCATGAACTGGGCAGCCATTCAAACGAAACCTAGCAGTGAGATCAAATGTTGTAGGTTTCCAATCAAACATATAAATTTGTCTCAATGTAATGATTCACATAGTGAGAGTTTAGCTCAAGACCTAGCATTCCTTTTCCATCAAGCTTGGTCTGGGGAATTTATCGAATAATTAAATTATGGAACTCTTTCAGGCCTAAATTTACTCATTTCACAAATTTCAATAAATTATGTGAATCGCAAATAAATAAACAGAGAAAAGTCCAAAACTTAAACTGGTCTTACGGTTGTTATTTAGGGCAAACATTAGAAATGGGTCATCATAGTTAAAGAAATGTAATGTGTTGATGCATTAAAAAAGGTAAGAATTACATTTATCATTATCAAGGAAAATAAGTTCTAGCTTTTAGGTCACATTGTCCAAGCACAGGTTCTAGTTCTGCAACCTGCTATAAGAGCATAGCAGGAGCTCAAACCAGAGACTTGGCCTTTTTTTCTTTTCGTAAGAACGTGGAGAGTCTGTTGTTGAGACCCGCAGTGGAGCCCGGCGAGCAAAATGAAACAATAGCACTTAGATGTAAATGAAGAAGAGGAAAAACCACCTCTGATGTGGAGTGGAGGAGAAATTAATCTACAAGGTGCGTCCCCTGGTTTTCCAAGTGACTTGTTATGACTCAGTGGTCATAAAGCCATCAGTCTACGGAAAATAATTACGGCAATTACCAAGGAGGAAAAACAAACTGTCCCTTCCCTCTGGTGACATCAGAATGAGGAATTTGCCACTTGACAACTTGTTCAGAGGCAGCAGGTGATGGACGATTCCCATTTGTATCGAGGAAGCGCCGAAGCACATCAAAAGTTGTACACTGTGTCTACTGTGTGTGTGTGTGTGTGTGTGTTTGATCCTGTGCAACACCTGGATTGGGCCCAAGGCAGATGTTGGTGAACATGACGGCCCGTGTCCAACACCCCCAACCCCCTCCCTGCGACTGGGTTTGGAGAGGCAGTATCACGGCCCATAAAAAAGGTTACACACACAAAAAAAAAAAAAAAGACAAAAAAAGCTGCTTCACATTTAGGTTGTGTAATTCAGAATTCAGAAATGATATCAGAGCCTTTCTTTTTTTTTTTTTTTCAGCTGAAAGTCTGAGTTTATTGACTATATTACAAGCCTTTGAGCCCCCTTCTCTTGTTTTTTTCCCCTCTGATTATTACTCTTCTGTGATGTGCTGGCCTGTTTGTAATGAAATCCAAATGGAGAAGATTCTGGCTCCTGGCCCCGAGGAACTGCTCCCCCACCCCCTCCATCTCCCTTGGGGGAAAGAACCTGAGATAAAGGCAAAGGGGAGGATGGGCAGCGATAGACCGATCAATAGATGGACACATAGAAACAGAGATAGACGGAGTCATAGGTAGATAAGAGAGATTCAATCAGGGAGCATGAGGAAGAGAAAGTGCGAGGAAGTCTCAGAGAAAGCTCGAGACCCTGGGGGCCATTTGTAGGGGACGAGTTGGGAGGGAGGGGGGGGGCGGCGATGGGAAACTATGTGTGTACGTGCTGCAGGAAGAGGCCTTGCAAGCCGGGGGGAACACACGCGCCTCAATAAGTGTGCGTGTGAGTAGGGGGGAGTTGCATGTCCCGAAGAGTGTGTGCATGTGTGTGTGCATGTGTGTGTTCTGTGTGCGATTGTCACTGGCGGAGTGTACTTTGGATCGGCGCTTCGACTCACAGCAAACAAATAACGCAAAATCCTGCAGGGCGGAGGCGGCGGATCGGACGGACGCCGCATCCAAGGTAAACAAACACAATCATGAAAATATAGTTGCATTGACTGATGAGGCCCGACCTCACTCCCTCTCCCACCAATCCGCCCCTTCACTTGCTTGGCTGCACACAGACAGTCTGTCCAGTACACACAAAATCAATTCGCGTTTGGCCCATTATCAACAAAATAAGTCACATGGACAACTCAAACAACTTATGTCAACAGCAGAACCTTATTCCACTGAATGCTCGGTTTCAAACGCATATTTCATTCAGCTGGCAAGTTTCAAAATCCTTACGAACGCACTGCAAACTTCATCTCCACCAGGTTTTAGTCAGTTATTGAGTGCTACAAAAAAAGTTTTATTAAACCAAGAAAAATATCTAAACATCTATCAACAGGGAGTGTTTGTATCTTGACTCAAGAATGAATACAGTCAAAACATCCCAGAGCCCAAGGTGACATCTTCAATCTGTTTTGTCCAACTAATGGTCCAAAAAAAGATCTACAATGTGAAACAGATAAAAGCTGCAAATCTTGACACTTCAGGGGCTGGACATAGAAAGTATATTGCATTTTTGCTTGATAAATGTCTTTAATTATCATAATTATATGATAATACATAAATATTATGTCACACGACTGAACCATTCATTGTCTCCCCATTTCAGCACCAGTTTTTTTTTCACCAGTTTCCATTGAAAATCAACCTGTTTCAATAAGTCTATCTAAACAAGACAGCATAGGGCAGATGGCTGCACTAAAATCTAGAAAATTTTTGACACCATATACTGCTTTGTACTCGGTAAGATGGGAGATTTTTGCAGCACAGACCTTTGTTACCTGCATCTGCTGCATGAGTCTTTTCTGTCAGAGAGAAATGATCACAACTGATTCAAACTGTCTGAGCCTGCAGAGATGATTTCCAGGATGGAGTCAGATCAAACAAAGACGTGACTCTCTGGTGAATTACTAGCACGGGCTGTTCTTCAGGGGCTTGAAGGCACATTTTGAAAAAAAGAAAAGGGTAAAAAAAAAAAAAAAAAAAAAAAACGGCACAAAGGTGGTCATCTGAAGCGTTGTGAGCACCAGCAGGCCCTTAAGTGGAGTTGGCATCCATGTGGATGTGAGCCTATGGATGTACGTCTCTTTATCTCTCCCTGCATGGTGCTCGTGCGCTCACGTTTAATCTTTTCTATTCTACTCCCTCTCCTCTGTCCCTGTTTCCTTCAATTTCTCTCCACATCTTTCCTTCTGCCTTCTCTGCTCATCAGGGGGACTCCCCAGAGGTGGAGGATAATCCCAGTTCGGAGCAGCGAGTCTTTCATGTCCTGGGAAGACACGCTGGAGAGAGTGCTGCCAGCTCCCTTTCCTCTCTACAGATACCTGCATCAGCTTCCCAGCCTCACTGTCTCTTTCTGTCTTTTTTTTCTATCTCCCTCGTCTGTCTTTTATTTTCTGTGCATGTATTTATTTATTTTTTTACCCATGTTTATGTTCTCCTTCATTATGTAGCCCATCAGTTCTGCCGGGAACGTGACTAACACAGCTCGCTTGTGTTTAGACAGCACAAACACAACACAAACACCTGGGAGTAGATCCATCTCCAGGTGTTGGACCTAGACAACAGCACGGAATGCTGCTCCAGATTTTTGTATGCTCTGGATGCTTCTTTAGAGCCACTGGAGGAAGGTTGCACTGCAGATTCCCGAAAAACAAAAAGAAAAGCTACACTGTGGCCAAGACATTTTGACTCGAGAGTTCTCGTAAAGGACATTTTTAGTTTTCAAAGGAAGTTCATGTAATGAACCATAGCAGCTTGGCCCAGTGCCTCGAAGATCCATCCTCTTAACCACAATTACTTTTAAATCAATTGCGTATTTCCGATCCAAAGCCCGAATTCTATCCTTAATCAAATACATAAGATTCTTACTTATAACTTATTCAGTTAAAAGTAGTCTTAACAAGGCTAACTAGGGACCTTCTACACATTAGATCACAACAGAATACATTCCACTTATGTTCAATCGCATGCATTAACGTGAGCAGGTACTTAAATGCAAGACTTTTCACAACTTTTATAGGCCGTATGAATATATAAAGATTGCATGCCTTCTTTCCAAGTGTATAATAAAATAATACTCAGTCTTCCAATAACCTGAAGGCTAAATTAGATAAAAATGCTCCATGAGAGGCATATCTGAGAGCTTCATGGATTCCGGTGGCCTTCATTTTAGAGAAAAAGACTAAATTAAGTTAGCATATAAAACTGACATTGCCAAAACTTGTGTTTCCTGATACTCTAAGTCAAATGATTGCTTGAAATTCCACTCAAATAAGCTATTTGGCCACGTACTGTATACCAGTTCAGTTGTTAGCTTGTTGCCAATGTCGTGAAAAACGCTTCTTCAACTGACATCATTGTGACACCTAAGAGATTCACAGATCTGATTATGTTTCTAACAAGAAAATTGTATCACAAGACTCACGTGTGATAAAAGGCAACATAAACAGTATATATGTATATTTATATATATGCAAATATATGGAAATATATGCGATCCTGTCTACAATCTCCATTTGCACATACAAACACAAGCAAAGTTTTCACACTTTTAAAAGGCAACAAAGTGAGTCATTTTTCCAGTCTCAGCCCTGAACAATGATCCCTCAGTCCTATCAAAAGGTTGCTTTGCTGCAAGATACTTTTTTCCAATGATGCAATGATGCAGTGCACATTCGCTGTGACATTTGTGCTGGGAAAGTCATTTTCTGAAAAGGTCCGTTCCCCAGCGATAAAATCCATATTTCTTTTTGCCTCTGCCTCACATGGCCTGGATGCCCGAGAATTACGTGTTGGGATTGGCTACGCGACAGAAGCCAAATAAAGTGGGTGTTATGATTGGCATGGACAGCCACGTTTGAGAGAAACAGGTGTTGTTCATTGGCTCACACTGATGTGCCCATAGCTGCGGAGGCTCGCGATTGGTGGAGGGAAGACACCACCGCTCAGGGAGGAAGCTGCTGATGCCGGGCATGTTTGTGGGCACGGGACGGTCGAGGCAGAGGGAGGGGAGGGTGAAGGGGGAGGGGAGAGAGGGTGCCGCGGAGAGAACAGACCACCTGGATCACGGGCCTCAAAGGCTGGCCTGACAGAGTCAATCTGAACAACAGTGAACAGAAGACAGCCAGTCTGCTGACTTCCCCTCTCTTGCATTTTCACTGGCAGCTTTCCAACAAACACACGCCGTCCAGCAAGACTTTCAAAAGGAGCTTTAGCTCGGGTTTTTCCACCAAGTTAAGGGGGATTTTTTTTTTCTACTCTGCCCAGTGAAAAGAGAAAGTAGATCAAAAGGCTCAAAAACACCAAGAATAGTCAAGAATCGTGATTATGTCTAAAAGGATAATGGGTGTGATCAAATATTACGTATTAGGAGGCACTTATGACACAAAGTCTTGAATATCTTGCAATCTTTAAGCGGATACGAAAGCACTGGTACAGTAGCAAGATAGATATTAAAGTTATGATAAAAAGCTGTTCGTAGTTACGTCTTATTCATGAATTGAATGAAAGAAACTGGTTTCAACCTTTGCAAGTCTTCATTTGGGTTCAAAGCAGGAGAAAATGCACAAGTTTGAACTTTCTGTACATTCCCAAATCGGGTTTGTGTCTCGATTGGATAATGGACAACAGGTGGTTGATGATGAGTGCCACCTAAAAGTTCAGAAGACTTTCAAAACAAGCTTCAGTTTGGGTTTTTCAACCAGTTTCAGGGGATGTTTTTTGCTGTGCTCGGTGTAAAGTGAAAGAATTGACATTTTCTGTTTGTTAGGAGGCCGTACTATGTTCACTTGTTCAAGTACTGAATCATTTTTAGAGCAACAGGGGTTACAAGCCTGAAGAAAAAAAAATCATCCTTCAAAACATCTTATAGTTATTTCTGTTATATAATTGAGTCCTAAAAATCAGAAGTTAAAAAAAGTATGTTCTTGTCCATACTTTAGAAATGAATTTCTGTACCTTGAAAAAAGTACAAGGCAGCTTGCTGTACCACACTCAAGGAAAATAAAACCTGAAGGACTCGTTTTTTATATCAAAATGGTGGTGAAAGAAGCTTTTTTTCAGTTTAGACGAACACAAACTCATGGCACATAAAGAAGTGTGGCGGTGTGAAAGAGTTCACAATGTATCTGTGCTGCTTATGGTCCACGTGGGCTGTCACACATTAATCAGCCCGCTAGCTTCTGTCATCCTCCGGCCTCCCGACTGAGCCTTTTTACATTACTGAGAGAAGCTGACCTGGGCTGACCCAGGCACTCAGCCGCCGTCAAGTCTATGCAAGGGGCTACAAACGTGGTGCAACAGGAGTTACTTATTCACATGTTTTCTTACTTTCTCTTCCCTCTTTTTTTTTCTTGAGTCTTTCTTTGTTTTAATTTATTTTTCCTGCCCCCGTGACCCTGCATCCTCCTCTATGAGGTCATTCTGCCATGACTAACAGGGGTCCTCGGGGTAAAGAGGGTGTGGGATTCCTCTTCTTTTCCGATTTGCCTTTAAGGATACTGCATGGGGGGGTGGGGGAGGTGGGGGAGAATAGGAACAAGAGAAAACATCCAAACATCAACAGAGGAGAAAGGCTCAGCCAAGTCAGCAAACCAGTGGGAGGAGGCCACTGACAGATAACTCGCACACAAAAACACAGCTCCTCATTACCACACACATGCTGAAGTGTTTTATTTGGACTCAACCCCATGTGATAGTTCTGAGGCTGAGATTCCTGGCTGCCTATCTCCCTTCAGCTGAGAGAAACTCCGTCCTCTTGCCATGGGAGTGTCAGAACAGGACGGTGGAGGAGGACAGAACTCCCGCGGTCACACGTTGCCTTCGGTGATAAGTCATGGATCTTTTACAAACACACACACATACGCTGATATCCCAACCACAGAGAGATGATTAACATACCAATTAGACCAGAAAGCAGCAGGCCTCAAGGCCTCCTTTTTTTTTTTTTTTTTTTTTTTGGCCATAAATAGAATTCAAACACATATGCAAATACGCACAAGCACAACTACTACACCATGCATGAAAGCACATTGCGCACAGGGATGAATGCATAAACATACAGATACCATGAAATGATCAACAATCTTCATTTCAGTACCCACTTCCATCCACCTACGCACAACATCCATATTTAGACTTAAATAATAAACATGTTGGCCCCTCGTTTGCTTCATGTAACCAAGTATCCAAAACAAAATGCCACGGAGGACGCTGCGGAAAAGTGTTAAAATAATTTGATTAACAGAGACGCAGTGCACAACAATTCCAATAATCAATTTATTGTTTTATTCATCGTTCATGAATGAAAAGAAAATCATTTCAAGGTCACAAGGTGACGTCTTTTGTACAAAACCCAATGTATTCATTTTACACCAGAGAACTGCAAATTTGCACGGACACACTGAATGTTTGGCATTTTCACATAATGAGTGCCTTAATTGACGTTTAAAATTCAAAAACTAATCAATCAGCTAACCGTTTCAACACTATTACAACTGAATCCTTTCAGGTTTTGTAACTGTAGCTCAGGCGACACTTTTTAAAATCGAAAAGCTCACGCTTTTCGATTCGGACTTATTTGCGGACATTTTGCAGATTAATCGATTAAATTAAAAACATTCAATAGACTCACTGGTTATGAATATGGCACAGGGTGACACGCGGCAGCGTCATGTCAGGGACAGACACTCGGATGGACCAATATGAGCTCGGAAAAGCAGCGCTGTGTGTCTCGGCCTGACGCTGACTGATAGCTGGCTGTGGATCCTGAGGGGCATCGGGAGTTTAATCACCCATAACCGCAATTACAGACGTACACGTCAGACTCATAAAGCACTGAAACAAGATGAGCGCCTCCCTCCTCTCCTCCCCTTGGCGCACATCAGCCAAATTCCACTAAAGCTCAAGGAGGAGCGAGGGAGCTGAAGGCATAAGCTCAGAGACAGAGTGGGAGATCCCTACCTAGTGCACTGCATTAGAGGGAGAATTGCGGCGCATTAATTAGTGCTTTTAATACACTTATGAGCCATAAAACAAGTCGTTAGGCACTCGCTGTGTAGTAGTGTTGCCTTGTTGTCAAAGTGAAGAGGTGTGTTGTGCTTCTACTGAAGATATTCCAAGATCTCTAAGAGCCTTGAAACACAAGATTCAAAGGACTGAACTACTGCATCAGTGATTGCACAAAAAGAAAACATTAACATATCAAATACGCAAACCCACATACACACACACATACCAAAAGTGTGCACGTGGACGTGCACGCGAGCACACACTCTTAATGATCACATAAAAGCTCATAGTACACCGTAAGACAGGCCTTAGGATGGATTAAGATGCAAGCCTTTATCAGTGGGTTCCCACAATCCCCTGTAGAATATCTCAGCTCTCTCTCTCTAGATCTATTTTTTTTTTTCACTCCACTCCCTCTTTCCATTTCCCCACCATACCTCCGGGATAGTGCTGGGAGAAAAAAAAAAAAAAAAAAAAAAAGACAGACAGCCGTAGAGAGAGAAGAGGAAGAGAATGATGGAGGATGGTGGAGAAGAAGGGAAAACACAGTTGAACAAGTATGCTAATGGCCAGGCCACGGGTGGGAGGTCAACTCCTTTCACAACTCTGCCGTTTGACAGCAAACCAGCAGACGAGATCCAAAGCCGTCCTTGTGGTTATAATACGTCAAGCAGGCAGAATAGTAAGGGAGGCAACACATGAGATGTTGGCGGCAGCTGGAGTTATCCTTGGATTAACACACTGGATCTGCTCTGCCATGGAACTGCTTGGCACTAACCCTAACCAGTACACCTAACCCAAAAATAGACTTGGAGGATATTTGAAGACACTTTGGGCTGTATTTGCTGCTAGCAACTGCAACTAGCAATGATTTTCATTACTTGTTTAGACAAGATTCCGTGCCCCAAGGTGGAAGTGTCAAATCACAAAATGACAACTCTTTTGAGCATTTAACACCAGTAAGTAAACGGACGAGACGGCTGCAAATTAAAGCGCTGATGCTTTTCACGTTCAGAGCATCAGATCAGCTTCACCAAGCACAACAGTGCAGAAACCATGATCCCAGGCGTGCATGTCCAGTCTGTTGCCAATAGAGGGCCAATTTACACCTCTCCTCCATGATGGTGAGGTGCAGATTAGAGAGGAGCTTCAGAGACAACCTTTGAACTCCAGGGTGGACAGGGGCAGGAGGGGGAGCAACAGGTCACAAGATCACCGGAGCAGTTGATTCATGAGACGGTGGCTGCACAACGCCGCCTCTGTCTCTCCCACATACGGTTCCTACAATAAATAAGCCCTCCGCCAGGGGCGATGAAACTATGTGGACGTGAACATCACAGGAAAACATCCCTTTTCCCCCTCATCATCCCCACACACACACACACACACACAGACAGTGAGTGTTTTTCCTCCTCTATCCACGGCGAAAACCTCCCTCATGATCGGCTCCGATTGACTCTTCAGCTGCACAATGATGCGGGATAAAGAGGGTGGGCTGCCCTGTGTGTGAAAGGTCAACGTCTCCTTTGGGCTCAGGCGAGCGTGCACTGTGTAAACAAGACAGGCAGAAGGATCAATCACGTAGACCGTATTTATTGGCTTAGTTGGCCGAGAAGTACATCCGCTGGAACATGATTCAGGACTAATCGTATGGAGAAAAAGAGGAAGAGAGGGAGAGGAGGGGGAGAAGAAAACAGAAAGTGAAGATTTATGCACAGTGCCTATTTAAACGCATGAGCGGAAATGCCATGCCATTTGATAAAAAGCCATAATACTGAATGCCATCTTAGGTGGGCAGCAGCCACGATGTGTCAGAATTACTATAATCACGTTAGATCCTCCTTTTCACAACTTTTCCATGGAAAGTATGACTTCAGAAAAAAAAAGATTGCGAAAGAGAAGAAGACAGGCAAGTGGTCTGGTTGATGCATCATTAGCGGCCGTCCAGCCTCTTAGTTAAACTGAGAAATTGCTCTGCAATTCACAGCGTAATGAGGGGAAACTGGGGAGGAATATCAAACACTCCAGACTTCACAGAAGTGACATTTGGAAATGTGAACACATTAGAATAAGCTCCATCGAGAGTTAAAAAAAAGAAGATAAACATGATCTTTGAGCATCTTCTGTAAATACGTTTCTTGTTGTGTACGATTGGAGGCTTGCACGTTCATGCCGACTGTGTGTGTTTCTAATTTCCCCTCATTTCTCAGGCTTGCCTTCCCCTCGACTTCCCGGCAGCACACAAACAGGAAGGCAGGGCCCTTTGTCTTCCTGGTTTGTTGCGCTGAGGGACTTGTAATATAGAACATGGAAGTAAACATGCAGAGGAAATACAAACTTGCACTGTCTTATCCTGTACACAGGTACAAGTTTGATCCTGGATTACGTAGTCTGAATGATGTAGAAGCACATCTGTCAAACAAATGTTAATAAAAATTAATCAAAATGGACAAATATCCTGAAACTCCTGCACAACGGAATCACAAGGAAACTCCCAAAATCGAACTACAGACAGACCGGCTACATCCTGTAAGCATAAATCATAAAATAAAGCACTGAAACACACTCAGCAACACTTCATTGGATAACAAACAGGAATCCACATTAATTAATGAGACTAGACAGAAGTCACCCACACGTTTCTCCTCCTCTGACATAGTGTGAATGGTGCAAGCAGCTCCCTCCCTTCCAACTCTTAAGTGCAGACTGATGTACAGTATGCAGCGCTGGATAAAACATCTTGAAGGATTTATTAGTGTCAGCATGTGCCTCGGGTGAAGAGAAAACATAAGATGTTGTTTACAGTCACTTTCGTGTAGACCTCCTGAAGCCACTGCTCCACATTTACTGCGTCTTTGAAGAACATTTTGACAAAAGATCCTAAATAAAGAAGAACCTCTTTGGCCTGCTACACAACTAACAATCCACACAACTGAATTATGTGTGTTGAGCTGAAGCAGCTTCTCTTGTCCATGTTTGGAACTTGGTTTTCCCTGTTTATTCAGCAAAATCTGTGCTGCCAGTAATCCAGACATTGCTCTGCCTCCCTGCATGCTCTTGTATGTGATTTTTTTTTTCTTTCTTGGAATCTTTCAATATTTGATATGGCAGACTCTGTGAAAACTCCCCTGCTGTTGTTAATGTCATCCAGACCTGAAATCCATTGGACATTCTGTACATTTCTTGCTGTGCTGAGATGTTTCAGGGCCTGCTTTCATGTCACTCACTTCGTTGAGTTTCTTTTTGAGGATAGACATTATGTGGTCCTGCTTGTCCTGATGTGTTACTAATGCTGCGTCTGTCCTGACATCTGTCAAATTCTGTTTCTGGATGTCTGATGGCCAGTGGGAGTATGTTTCAGATCTGACAGCCGTGTTATTGTTCTCAGTAATGTCTAATGTTTTGATGTAACTGACTTTTTTTCTCAAGGGGTATTAGGGGACCTCAGCTGAGCAGATAAGAGAGCGCACATCTAGACATCCATCAGATCAGGCTGTATCGAGAGAGTTCCATTTTCAGACTCATAAATGCACTTTTTTGAATCCAACTTCCTTTCAACAGTATGTCACAGGCGGAGCCCACTGTCCAGCCCATCATCCTGTCAATCATTTTGGACATCACTCAGTCATCGTCCTATATTTGCAAGTTTTAATGTCCAAAAAAAGAAGACTTCTAAAAGCAAGACTACAATGTACTCCATATAAATATGAATTCAAGCCACCACAAAACCGTGGCCTTATTATACTTTAGGCCCCCACTGACCAGTTAGAAGCAAGATCTTCCCTGTGCCAATCAATCTGTGGAGCTGAAAGATGTCCCAGCCAGTCAATCTGTTTTTTTTTTACTAATGAAAAAAGACACAAATTTGAAAACTGAGGGGGGAAAAAATGGGATGTTTCAAAAGTTTGTCTGTTGTGTTACTGTTTGTGGTTGTTGATCGAAGGGGCACTTCAACAGTTTTAGACATAAAATTCTGTTTGACAGCAGTGGTCCTTTGGGAGGCAGGGGGGGCCTAATGAAAGACACTATCCTGTTACGTTTAGGAAATTGTAGGATCCAGTGTTTGACCGTTGCTAGAAACCAAACGTCAGGATATTTTGGCATCTGATCCTTTGAATTAGATTTTTTTTTTTTTAATCTGTCTCTTGTGGGTAGCTAAACTTTATGCACTTTATACGTTATACTCAAAGAACTCCTTTAAGGAAATGTAAGCACTGATGACAGTCATGTCATCGAGACCTTCAATTTAGCTTGTTTTATTACATGAAACTTGTAATTTTCTTCTAGATAAATCTATCAAGGCTTACTGTAAACCCTGTACATCTTGCTGTTGAAAACTACTGTGCAAAGTTGAAATATGCGTTTACAAGGAAGTAAGAGACACAAGATACTGTTTTGATCATCATCATCATCATAAAAAAATAAAAATAAAAAAAAAAGCATGCATATCTACATGTTGTGAAAGGTTTTATGAAAATCCATATCTCTGTTTTAAATTCTGCTGACATACAGACCAACACTGTTTGCCAACGTCGTGGTTAGACATTAGGTATCATTCCGAGAGATAAAAGATCAATGAGACATTTCCCCAGCCTTTAAAGCGGGCCAAAGTCAACTTCTCATCTCTCTTCTTCAGATAGTATCAACATCTTCAGTGATAACTCATGCAGTCCGATAACAAAGAGCTGTAAAGCTGTGTTATAAACACCATATTTAGCTTGCTGCTCGGTGAATAGGGTACTTTTCAGGTTACGATCATTATGTAACCTACAGCGCTGCTGCTGCTGTGCTTTGGCATTAATTTTTGCACTCCCACATACTAAATGTGTCGGGTTCACAAATAAATCATTATGCGCACAGGTAGTGAGAGGCAGAATCAACAAATGTGTAATTATCACATAACACCAAGGTCCAATCAGCGATAATAGACTTGTTTTTCCATGAGCACTAAATGCTCCTTTAACTCCCATGACCTTTGGTAGGCAGATGGAGGGCAGACAAACACGGCAATCTCTCGTTGTATTAAATATAATGATGCCAACAGACACAGTTCTCTGCATGTGCTTCCGTTTGTATGTTAATCATGTCTAGAAGTGTTGCGTGTGCACCTGTACGCACATCAGCAGCAAATGTGAGTGTGCGTGGAGCATCTCTTTGTCTCCCTCCGTTCATACATGTGTATTTGGCACTTGATACTGTCTGTCTGCTTGTCACATTTTCAATTTGCGCACCATGCCACTGAGCAAAGTCTGAATAATGGAACTGGCGGCACATTGGTGTCGGGTGAGACGCTACCACCACAAAACTAGCCGGCCGGCTGTTGTATAATCATCAGGCTCATACACACGTGCCTTGCCTGTGTATCACAATACATGGAGCAGATGGCACGGAGGGTGTTAAATAAACACAAATACATGCTCATAATCAGCTTGGGTTACAGGCAGCTGCTGCTGCTCGTTTTCGCCTTTGACATAGATGTTCGATAAAAATCACGCCTTGGCGAACTCTTTACATAGGAGGGGGGAAAACAAATCTCAGCGCAGAGGATGAACACGTCATTTTTTACACAATGCGGTGGCTCAGATCTTCATAATCACTCACCTGGGTGGCACATGCTAAATCTTAAATTCAATTAATCACAGCTGGCAGGACAGAGATGGAAAGCACACAGCCTTTTGAATACCGTACATGTATGTACACAGATTATTTAAATATACATGCATTTGAGCACACATGCGCACACACACACACACACACACACACACACACACACACACACACACACACACACACACACACACACACATATAAAAGTATGCACAGATTGCTTCTGCAAAAAGCAACCGGAAAGGCATTAGGCCGTGGCGGCTTTGTCGCTCTGGCATTAAGCACTTGTCCTGATACCTTTGTCTCTGTGGGAGAGGAGATCTTTACTTGACAAGCATTAATACTTAGGGACTAAATGTTCCAGGGCCTCTAGATGGTTTCATAATATTTAGCGCAAAACTGTCACGTAAATGATTAACTCCTTCCTGGGTAAGCCTCCTGCTCCCTTTGCGAGGGGAAGCGAGAAAAGCAGGTGAATGTGTGAGTGGGTGAGACAACTGTGACATAATGGTCTTCATCACCTCAAGCTCTGTTTTATTTATTGACCACCAGCACAAAATGCAAAACCTACAGTGAGAAAATCTGAAAAATTCTTGCATTTCAAAAGGTGACAACTAGCAAATATCTTTTGCTCAATACATGACTCATGAAAGATCCGTGATTTTCTGTCCATTAGCTATTCAATTGCTCATTTCAGCAATAGATCAAACACCTGTCAGCACATGTTATTGGGTCCTGCTCTGATGGCTTTTCATGTTGTTTTGATATTTTTATTTCACATCATGCTGCCCCTCTAGTAAACTCAAACTTTGCGAAGCAGGTAATCTTATCAGTATGATTCATAAAGGTCTGGCTAACTGAACCATACAGCCAAAACCGTCTGATAAATAACAACCAGAGATATGTCAATGCTGAGCCATCGGGTTTCGACTTTGACTTTGCCCCTCTCCCCTCCTCTTACAATCTCTTACTGGCTCCACCGCCCTCTCTGGATTACTATGTCGTTCCCCATCCTCATTTCAAAGTCATGGCACCACGGCTGCACAGCCACGTTAGTCAATTAACTCAATGTCACTGACTGTAATGGTCTTATGGACATGGTGCCCCTGTGGCGTTTGGAGCGCTCTTTTACACAGACTCTGCTCTATCGCACAGTCCCATTGACTGGGCCGTCTGCATGGTCAGGCACTAAAGGTCAGCTTTCTGCAACAGTTCCCCCGCTAATGCCCCAGGTCTCTCTGCGCCCCAGGTCCATGGATGGTGGGTTAGACGATGAGTGATTTCATATAACCTCTAGCTTATTTTCAAAAGATTCTCCCATCATTGTTGTTTAATTGCAACATTGTACTCACTATGTCACTTGTTGAGCAGTCACATTATCAGGTTTTTAACAAGCCCCTCTGTTAGCCAAACTTATTTGGAAAAGAGCTAAAATTATGACTCATTCTGCTGGGTTATTTACAATCTCTATGATCGTCTTACTGCTAGAAATGATGACCAAAACAATGACCCATTAAGTATTAAACTGATTTTGCTCCCACAGAAAACAACCACTCTGGCTCTCACTTGGACTTTGAGACTTTGAGACTTCTTCTCGACTGTTGTCCTGTTTGTTTGGTAAAACAGGGGCTAAAGCTTTAGTGTCGCCACAGCGACCACAATCTGCTTCTCTAAGGCCGCCAGCTTCTCAGACCAGCACTGTGTCCCGACAAGATATTTCCATTAGCCTCTGCATTACCATCACTTCCCGCCTCACTTTCTCCATGCACCTCAAGAAGCGTCTCTCTGAAGGGAAAGCACGTGGGAGTTGCAAACGCTTCTCCCCCACTTCCACCTCTCACATCCCAGCATGTACTGGCCTGCATTAGCACACTCGGGTGGGCCTGTTGCTGTGCAGCAGAGACATGTGACATTGGGGAGGTCAGGGCTCTGCCACCTTGCCTCCCCCCCACCATACTCATGCGCACATCTTCCACAGACCTTTTTGACCCTTTGTCCTTTGCCCTACACCCCTCAATTCCCAGTTTGCCCTTCACAAGGGCGCGGCCTGGACAAGCTGGTGTGGCAGGTGCTACGTTTCTGACCTTCCACATCATGAGATCGGCTTCGGTGACATTGGATCAAGCACTCGGTTGTGCTCCTGCTCCCTCCCCCCCCATCGCCAGGCTGGCTATAATGCCAAGCGTGTCGGATCACTTCAGCATCAAAATACCGACAGCCTCCTCCCCCCTTTCCTCTCTCTTCATCCCCCAACATCCCTGACTGTCTGGCTCTCTCGCTCTCTCTCCCCCGTTTCTCCTCCTGGGGCAGGGGGACGCTTGCGGTCTGATGATCTGTAGCTGCCGCTGCCCTTCAAATTCCCATCGACGAGGACAGAGGCAACTGACCATGGTGAGAAGAGGAACAGCCAGAACCGCCAGTGACAGCATCAAGCTCCCAGTCCACTCTAAAATAACACCTGAGCTCCCTCACCACCCACTTAACACACAGGCCAGTGAACAAACACAAAGTGGACTGAGATGGACATGCAGGAACACTGCTGTAACATTTTGATGAATCTGACTACGTTTTAGAGGGATACAAAATAATAAAATGAAAATAAGAGAGCCTAATGCCACGTAGTCAAACATCGTGTCCCAATGTTCGGACTACAATGTCACGACATTACAAATTACTAAAGCCAAGAAAAATGTTCCCGCGTTCTTGTGCTGTTGTTCTTTATAGTTACCAAAGCAGCGGTGGATGTTGTAAGCAAAGCATAACAACGATAAAATGCATGGTTCCGAGAGAAAATAAGACTTGCTAAATAAATCACAGAAATTGGCCTCTTCCTTTGGTCCAGCCTTGTCCAAATATCTGGCCCTGCTGCCGTTAGCTGATCCAGATGTTCAATGCAAACTTTTAAAGATGCTCCATCATTTTTAATGAAAAGAGGAAAAACAAAAGAGGCAACTTAACTGATGGCATTTCTAAAAAATCACGTCCAACTTTGCACTCTTGTTCTTTATCGCTTTCATCTATCACAACACATATGGGAGTTTTTTATTTTCTTTTTTATTGAGAGTAAATAATTTTTTTTCTCCATTTTATTTTGGTGATTTATCCCTGCCTGCGGTGTACTTTTCTGCACACAAAGAACACATTTCCCACTGTTTGTTTGCACAGTGGAGTGCAGTGTGTCATAAGCCAGCAGTCCAACTGTTCTTTTCGCAAATGTGACACACATGCAACTTCATATCCCAATCCACCATTGTTTATCTGTGGTTAGAGGAGGCCAGTGCCCCTCAACACTTAGTCGGCCTCACTGATATAAACATGGCACTCAGGATCAGTCTTAAGCAGTCAGGAAACTGCTGCAGTGAAGCGTCTATCAGCTGGCCATAGCAGAGGTAGAATCAGGACTGAGATATCTCGGTTCAGACGTTCATTTGTATTCATGACATTTGTTAATTTGCCCACATATTTTAGCGGCATACCCAACGTGCTACACTGTGATTAACATACTGTTCTGTGTTAGGCATCATGGGGCCCAAAGAATGAGAACTTGCTTATTCATGTTTAATTGATGTTAATAAAATATGCAGGGTTTCTTTTTCCTTTTTTCCCCTTTTCCCTTTCCAGTTGCAAAACCTCACACGCCGTACCGTAAACCTCACTCCTCAACGGGTCAGGATCAACTCCGAGGAGAGATGGAATCTGTGGTGGAGGGAAATTTCACCTCATCTGCATAAAACTGCCTCTGAGAGGATACATTATGGACGGGTTAAATATAAGGATGCAACAGAATATGAATTCAAAACTAAAATGACTGTTCTCAGCTTGAAATAATATAAAAAAACTCTCTGATTTTAACAATGGATACATTTGTATTCAGCTCAAAAATTCATTAGGCATTAAATTATGCTGTCTCCTGATGATTTGAATGTAAATGTTGTTTCCTTTTCACTACTATGATTCAACTCATAATGATAGCCTGGGAGAATTTGGGATTAGATTAAAAATTCAAGTTCAAGTCTCAACCCTCAACTCTCCCACCCTCAATTACACTGTGGAAATGACAATGATAGCAGGGATACGACCACTTCCTGTCCGTCCCCTGTGTCCCTGGGCTGCCTGGTCTGCCTCGCTTGCTGCTGAATTTGAGCTGTAACAATGAGATAGCATTTCACTCTGATGGTGCTGCTCGGGGATTATAGGCTCAGAGAGTTATCAAAGGCTTAGTCGCTCTGATTTCTAGTGACCTGCCGTGGATGGCTGCAGTCACTCTGTGCCAGCGCAGAGACCTCCATCTCTGCAGATGCATCCTAGCTGATGCTGCCATGGCAGCTGGCCACCGGGGGCTGTGTCACTTTGGGGAATCCCACTGGCAGACATGATGGACAGGTATTATGGGTATTCAGTGAATCCCCCGTCAGATAAAAGGGCATAGCATAGAGGTTCTCAGAGAGCACTACAAGCGGAGGCAAAAATAATAGCATTGTGACTATGCAGGAAAAACATTAAAACATTATTAAACAAAACAATAAATAAGTACTGTCAACCTACTGGCTTATTTGAGTTCATTGTTTTGGTTGCACATAGAGAAAATGTACATATATTAATTAATGCAGGCTTCATTTTGACCTTTTATTACACTTTGGCTTTCTAATAGTTCACTTGTTGTGCAAGCATAACTAAAAATAAAGCTGTAACCTTACATTAAAATAGAATTTGCTACATTTAGACTTTTAAATTGGAAAACATCTGCCAACACAGTTTTGTAAATGTGCAGTAAAGTTGTTTTCAATTACGTGACAGATTTCTCAACAATGAGCCTCCCTATTATGTCATTTAACAGAACAGAGATATCATCAGGCCAAATGTTAGCATGCCATTATTGTTCTTATGTTTACACGTATAAGGGACCAGCACAAATCCCCTCCAGATAATGTCATTTCATTACATCACATTTGAGCTTCTCACCCTGATTAATTTGTACAACAAATGTAGAAAGCCTCATTCAATTGTCAGGCACTTCAAAGCCATTTTAAAGAGCAGCACGCAGCAGGAGCTTGTATATATTGTGAACCACAGCCAGTATATCTCACAGTATCAGATAAGTTTAGTATAAATGAAAACAGCCAATTAACTGAACAGTTTGGCAGTTCTTATCCCAGTTATGACAAACCCCAGTCCTCTGGCCTCAAGTAAACACTCTACCATTAAAAAGAAAAATGCGGAGATTAGCAGCTTAAAATGAGTCTGGATAGTTGTGGCTTGTGTATTAAAAATAACCTGTAGTGTGCATCCTGAATGAATTGGAGCCAGGGCTCATAATCGGCAGCTTGGCGTCCTCCAGCCCCTCTGGCTCCTGACCTAACAGGAAGCAGCCAGGGAGAGCACGGAGTCCGGCCAGCCAATTAGAGCATGGGGAGCACAGAGCATACTGAGGCTAACGAGCTCCCTCTCTGTGACCCTCCTCACCTCTGCAGGACCCTGCGATAGGAAATATAAGGAGCCGGGAGCCACTTTAAATCCACGCCAACCAACACCACCCCCCCCCCAACCTCTCTCTTTAGCCTCCTTCGACTCCCCACCCCAACCTCTACTCTCAAACCCTGCTGTGTGACCACAAGGTCTACAAACACATGCTGCCTCTCTCTAGAGGCCCACCACATGGCTTTTTTTACTGCCGCGCTGATGCTAAAAAGCAACACACAGAAAAACAATGAGTGCGTACATACGCATTCCTTGCACGGCGCTGGAGCTGTGTCACTTGCATTTTCCTGTAGTTTACTCTGGCCCGGTTCTAGGTGGAGAAGCAATGGAGACTCTTTCCAAGTACTCTCAATAGTAAATGGGTTCCAAATTAATTGGCAGGATTTGTGAGGCAGTGAGATAATTCTTCACTGTAATGAAGTGGGACTGCCGTGAACACTAATGTGGCTTGGCTTTGGGTATAATTAGTAGTTATTTGAACAAAACTCCATCAATAATGAGTGATGGATCAAAAAAGGTAACCGTGCACCTGGTGGGTTAAACTTAACAGGTAGTGAGAAACTAAAGGTGGGACAGTCATCATGCTAGTGCGTTTCCGACACACCGCTTAGCCACAGCTAAAGCCAGCGAAATAAAAAAAGAGGGGGAGCCAATAATAATCATCAACGTCCAACACCCCCACCCCCTATTCTCTGCAGGCAGAATTGGTCCTGTCATTTGGACCCTCCAAACACAGACCATATGTGGGTTCAGCCCTGGCAATCAGACTGCATTGTGGAGCAGGCGGCTGAGTTCATCAGGAAAAAATTAGCCCGCCGCTCTGCAGGCCTCTCTCCCATTGGCCAGTCACGCGGCCCGCTCTGTTTGAGGGCACCCCAGACATTCCTGCGGATAATCTTTTCCATTCCTCTGCTCAGCTCGGTGAGGACAGACCAAATCACAGCACAAGGCCTGCATTGTGAGGGCCTTTTCAAAAAGCCCTGTTTTCAATGCCGTCTCTCTTTTATGCTTTCCCTCACTCTCACCTCATACACCACAATTCCAAAAAAGAAAAAAACGTTTTTCCCATCATGACTTTTTTTTTTTTCTCATAAAAAAAAAAAAAAAAAAAAAAAACACTAAATGACTGCTTTTTTTGAAACGATCCTGCGGAAAAGCGAGGTCCCGAACACTACGGTTCTCACAGTCCCTTTCCAGTAAGAGTTTGTTTTTGAAAACCCCAAACAATGTAAAACCGCTGAAACCAGAGCCTGGCCACATCAGTGTGCGGCCAGGAGTTCAGCAGATCGCTGCTGAATACGGCTCCCCGGGCGAGGCTCGCAAACCTTCCCAGAAACCTCCTGCTTGGTCACCGCTACATGCCTCGCACCTCCCACAGCAGCTTGTCATTGTGGCCGTAGTCGGGCGGCTGGAACGTCGAGATTGGAGGACAATCACACAATCTGGGGACACTGGTGGATTTATAGTAACACGTTCCATAATTAGACCCATGATTATTACAGGGTCTATAAACTTTAGACTCCAGAGCGGCTGTCCAACCTCTGCAGCTATGACTTAACAGTTACTTCACTTTCTCTAGAAGTACACTGTGCTCTTGGCTGCTCAGGGAGCATTTAACACACCACTGAATTGGTTTAACATCTCCTGTAGTGAAATAGCAACAACAAAAGATAGGAAAATCCTTCATTTTTCAACACTTTCACTCCTCCTCTCCTCTCCATTTGCCCCTGAATCTGAGGTAGACAAAATAGTCTTATGTGACTCGTATCCCAGTGTGTTATGGGTCTTAAAATAGCCACAACACAAAGAAGGAAAACCTTTAACATACTTCAGCAAGACTACACTTCTAATCCAGATGCTCTTAATTGTTCATGAAACACATCCACCCTTACTGCAGGCTGTGACAGTAAAAAATGTTGCAATCAATCAAGATAGCTCTGTAAAATACACAAAGATGGGGGTGGTGTTGGTGGAAAAACTGTGCACCTCGGCGATCATGCTGAAACTTGTCCATGAGAAAGTATTTGCCTGTGAAAGAAAGGGTAGTGGGTTCTCATCTTGTCTCTGAGAAAAAAAGAATCCTTGATCTTCCAGATGAAAATAAGATATATGAGATTTAGACCATATTTACTTTTAGGAGGATTAAAAATACAGTAATCGCTTCTTTATAAACGTTAGACAAGCATACAAGTTGTTGTTTCTTCAGAAATGTCAGACCATACAGGCAGATGGGCATTATGTCCCTGCTGCAGGTTCAGGATCAGTGTGTCCCATTTTAAACGTTCACTTTCCTGTTACAGAACGGTCCCTGTAACAACCAGGCAACATTAACCAAAACTGATTGCTGTCTGGGTATTAAATATGATTTACCAGTACACTATCCGTCCACATTTCCACTCCTCTTACAGGGTCATCAAGGACGACCATGATTCTGGTTCTTGAGGGCAAAACTTTCACTAGAATAAAACACTAATAATAAAAAAAAAAAAGGAAATAGATTTGATCAGTGTAATCATATTGGTAAATCTGATTGCATCTTTTCTTTTTTTTAAAATTGGCAGATGCATTGGAATGATTTCAATTACGGAAAAACGTTAATGCAGTTTTGATACCAACAAGAGAGAAAGAGACGTGCATGGATTCTCTCTTTGCTTATCAAATTCAGATTGTACTCTGGTATAATAACATAATTTTAGCTGTTATCTAGAACTTTTGACACAGAACACTGATTATTTCTTTGGTTGTGTTAGCAGCGTTAAAGAGGAAAAGCACCCACAAGTATATTCATGCATTTTCTTTAACATTTAAAAAATGAAACATTTTCTCTGATTTGTCCCGGTTTGAAAAACAAATTACAAAATTTCATTTCACCGCTGGAAGACTGACGGAACAGAAAATTCAATAATATTTACTTGTACCTTTTTAAATCCAATGAACCACTTCACCCAACAAATTACACTAATGCAGGTAAGGGCACTTCAAGTAGGAAAGAAAAAAAAAATGAATTGAAAAATGAATTAAATCAAGCAAACCAGGAGTCTGATTATTTTGTAGTGCTGCTCAAAATGGAACAAAAGGATGAAACCCTGGGCTAATTCAAAACAAGACAAAGAGGAAAAGCTCCTTCTGTATGAAATAACATTCTCCAACAATAAATGGCAAATTGTTTTGTAAGATATTCTATATTTATAGGCACAGCTTTGCTCAAAGCCTATTCAGAAACAACACTAACCATCAGAATGAGGAACGAACCTTCCATGGACTGAGAGTTTAATTCAAAGACAGAAAATTGAAAACTATCTAACTTTAAATCAAACAGCTGTTCTCGTGGAGCTGTTTATATGTTTATGTGACTTTGTCTTGCCAAACAAGTCATGCTCCCCTCACATGACAGGCAGCTCAGCTGGTCACAGCACTGACACTGCAGAAGGAGCGAGCCTTGGGGATGGAGTGATAAATGTATCAGCGTAGACCACATGTTCTGCTCGGCTCTGCCTTCTATTCATTGGCCACATACCAGACGGTTCACTTCAAAATATCCACTGATGTCAGACCCTGCTCGCCTGTGAGGAGAAGGGGGGCGGAGGTGACTGGGGCTGATCTCAGAGCACCTCTGTTAACTTGTCCATCACTGGGGCTCCACATGCAAAGACACCTTCAAGCATAAAAACCGGACTGAATGTTGCCTCCAAGAAGGCCCCTTTGACCGGAGGCGAGGTGTGAGCTTGTGTGTTTGTGCAGCAGAAACAGCCAATACTTTCCAACGTATGGCAAAACCAGTTAAAACTAATTATCATAGAAGTTTAAACGAGATCCAAACAAACACCTTTCTATGTGTTTAGATAGGGATTAAGATAATTTGGTTAAATGCCATACATGCAAATATATTAGTAAGACGTGATATCTAAACTGAACCTAATAAAACTTAAACTATATAACTGGTGTCTGGAAAATATCATTTTCGATCTCCCTTTGATGTCTTTAAAACAGATTAAATCAAATTAGATGAGATGTTATTCTGGATGATCAGGCTGTCTCAATAGGTGCATCAGGTCATGAGGTGCACTTAACAGGCTCCTCATGACTCATTTTTCTACACAATAGCATTCATAATAATAAATGAGGATGAGTGCATTCCCGTGTTTTACACAGGAACCGGCAAGTAACCGAGTAGCAACAGGTTTGTTTGCACAGTCCGTGTTACCTGAGGATAGGCGGCGCTGATGGAGTGGACACATGCCACTGAAGCAGGAACAAGGCTCGCTTGAGCGACCTCGTTGCATTGGAGGAGCCAACGAGCACTGGGGCTTCAGGAACCCTGTAATGAAAGAGACAAAGGAAAATGAGAGACAGGAAGATCAGATATACTAGATATATAACTGGAATTGAAAGAGGGCTTGTGAGCATGCTGATATAACAAAGATCCCAGCGGAAAAAGGCTGCCAAAATACCAAATTGAGAATCTGCCTTGTGGGGCTCTTTGTTTGGAGGTCACGGGGTGAGGAGCAAATGAGTTAAATATATATATATATATATATATATATATATATATATATATATATATATATATATATATATATATATATATTCCCACCAGCACTGTACACCCATCAGACCTAGCCAACCTCTCACATTTACAGCTCTGTGGCCGACTGGCCCTCACCTTAACCTTCTCAGCAGTGGCACCGCACCAGCTCACTGCTCATGTCAGCTCTGTGGCTGTACCTAGGATGAGGGCTCCAGAAAGTGGATAGAGCCTGCAGAGTACTGGCTAAGGCTGGACTGGAAGAGGGCAAGAAGCAGTCGGACACAGGCCCATGGGTTAGCAGCTCTGTATGGGCAAAATGCCAGATTAGGCCATGATGCCTTGAGGGGCTGGACGAAGCCGTCTTACTGTCTGTCTCTGGGGTCAAGGAGGTCATTTTCAATAGGGAAGTCATTATCCGGCACAATGAAGCAACTGAGTAGGCTGCACCCCCTCCGGACCAGAATTCATTCGTCATGGACATTATCCAGCAAACAGGAAGAGCAACAAATAAACCTAGAGTAGATTGCCAAAAATAGAAATGTTTGGGAGAAATATTTTTTGAATTAGAGCATTCTAATATTCCACTGTGAAAAACAAGCACATACAAGAGAAAGCTGGAACCAAATGCACCATAAATCAAATAATACTTTGCAAATATGCGTCAATCTCTGACCATGGAACACTAATTAACTTTTTTAAATTCCTGAATACCTACTGTAGACTTTGTGGCATTTCATTTCATGATTGACACTGTAGCCTGTAGCAAAAGTGGAAACTTCTGTGAGAACTTTTCTTAAAGGAGGATCCACTCAGGCTTTATCGACTGGGTAGCTCAAGCGGATCTCATAGGCATTGGCAGATCACTGCAAATCCAAACTTTATTCATTCCTCATGAAGACCTTTAGATTTCCAGCAAACATCAAATGCAGCAGCCGGAGGAGCCCTCCCGCCCCCCTCCCCACCATTGTGTTCCGAGCCCATTAAAGCCCCTTTATTGCCACCATGAAAAACATGTCACTCCGGATGAGCTCAGAGAATGACATTTAAAACAGGCAAAGGGATATTGAATTAGTTCCCCATCATAAGCTGTCTGGGATGCTGATACTTTCTGCTTATAAGGGTGTGCAATTGTGAGTGTGTGCCATGTGCGTGTGCAGTTATGTGGATGTAGGGAGGGGGGGGGTTCATGTCTGACGCAGTCTTCAAAGCTTTGATTAGCATTACGGATGAAGCAGCAACTGACAAAGCAAAGCAAGTCTGGACCAGCAAGAGCAAACACAGACAGACTGAGATCATGCCGAAGATCATGAATTAAAATGAAACAGACGACGAAGGCATTTTGACTGTCTCATTAAACCAGAAGTTTTTAATGTTTGTATCCTATTGTTTACCGTGCACAATAACGCTATTCTTCTTATCAGATGTTGGAAAATGCCAACAGTTTCATAGGCAACGCTAAAAGTAAAAGCATCTTGGAAAGGCATTAGTAAAATGTAGTGGCAATTTAAGAGCTGACTGGATTTGAGTCAAGACTGTTTGTGTGTGTGTGTGTAAGATCTGAATAAGTTTTTTTATTAGATTAAGGATTAGCTCACCCCAAAATACAATCAAACTTTGCTTCGCTTGGCTGCAATCTGTCAATTGAGAGTATATGACTGGCCAGAATTTGGAGATATCTGTCATCACCCCTTTACAAGAACTTTAATTGCAACGATGAAGATGGTGATGGTGAAGCTGTTTGATATTGTGCCATGCATACAAAGAATATATAATCCAGATCCAGAGCTCGGGTGCATACATTTCAAATTATACAACAAAAAGTACAAAAACAAAAATGTCTAACAAGCAACATTTACTATTTAGAGATTCAAAAAAATGTAATGTAAAAAAAAAGAAGACTAATTAATGGAGCACATGGAGATAAGAAAAAGGGTTAATCAACAGTACTTTGTATGCTCAAAGTGAGTATCTCAATACAGAAGGGTTTTTTCCTCAGTATTCATACATGCACTCTGTGTGAGAGGGAAAAATAATTTTTGGAGAGTCTTGTAGAATTTTGATTCAAAGAAGTCCTGCCCTATCTGCTACAATCCAGAACATTCCTGCTTGTACAAAGGGGTTGAAGGGTAAACAATGACACATGGTATAGAGCTCTGAGCAATGTCACTGAACATTAAGGCATTAACATATGAGCCCAGGCTCCCAGTCAAGTTGGGCTTTTCCAAAATCAAGAGTAAACTAAGCAGACAGCAGCTCCCCCACAAAAAGAGCCCAACACTGCAAGCCGTCCACCAGAATAATGTTCCCATGGGACAGAGTAATGCTAAAGTATGGCGTTCAAACACTTGGAATTTCAACGTAAGCTTGAGACAGAGTTAGAAAATGGAACAAATTAGTTTGACCCTGAACTTGGATCTCAGCACCTCTGAAAGAAGAAACTTCATCCTTTGCTATTTTCAATGTAAACACACAGATCTATCAATTCCATTAAACTGATCATTGTCAGAGAAATTAAATTACAAAAAAAAAAAAAAAGAATGAATCGCCAAACAACCTAACAGTTGTAAAAACATTTGGAAAACTATGGATTTGAGAGGCATGTATGTGTCTTTTTCCTGTTGGCATCGTAAGTCATTTTCAGTGAAGGGCTTTACTTTTTCAGGCCTTGAAGTAAATGATGAAAGTGCAGCAGAAGCCCGGACGTGTATGTGCAGGTTCAAGATCTGCTGTCATGAGTGGTAAGGCTGGTACATGTCTTGTCATTAAATCATCTCTATCACACCGCATCGATGTGTCTTGGCTCATATGCTTTAGCGGGAGCTTGATTACAGAAATGTTTGATCTTGCTCTTCACTCTAAGCAGCAAGAATCTCATTGGCTTTAATAACCATACCATCCAATCTGCAGGGAACAAGCACAAACGTTCCCCCCACTGGCAGCCAATCAGCATTATCCTTACCGGACATCACGGGGCATCTGAGCAATGTAAACACGCTGGGGGTTTCCTCATTAAAGATGGGATGCTAATGAAATCACATCTAGCATTTACAACTTTGTGCTAATGAAGGAAAGCCTTTGAGATGGTCCACTAATGAAAAGGCTTTTTATTGATATAAGGCTAATAAAAGAAAGGCTTAATGACAAGGTTCTAATGAAACAAAGGTGTGTAAATTTGCCATTATAACAAAAGTCACTGATAAGGGCACAGCTCAAGTATTTTCCTCATTTATCACAGATACATCAGTGAGAGTGCTTCCAGACTTTACAAGATCCCACAAACTCAAGTCTTTTGAATGAAATACATTCAAGCATTTATGAGAGTTTAAGGGATTGCAGCCGAGCTCTCTTAAAGCGTAGTGATTGTTCGTGTCCTGTGTTGCCAAGGTGATCAAGCCCAAGGTTAAAGTTCATTGGGCTCTTAATGCATCTCCCAGGTGCAATAAAAAAAAAGCCTTTCCCACGTGGGACTCCAGGGGATAAAGTCCCCGTAGAGCTTGCAGAAGGACGGACCAACAGAGGAGCCATCAATCGCCACAGTTACCGCAGTGAATGCCATTCACCTTCAGCTGTATTCTACAGCGCGCCTCCAAGCTCTACATGAAAAAAAAGAAAGAGAGAGACCAAGTTCTACACGCCCCCCCCCCCCCCCACACACACACACACAACAGCCTTGAAGACTTGCGTAGGTTCATGAATTCTTTGGCTGCATGTTCCTGAGATATCTATTTTATTGGATCAACAACCTCAACGTGATATTTTGTACGACAAAAGGCTATGAACTACTACTACTACTACTACCACTATTACTATGAATATAAAAATGTACGGAATCACTGTTGAATACATGCAATCATTTTTTATACTGCAGTGACATGTCAGCATCAAGCATGTGCTGAAATGGTTAGTCCACTTAAGAAATGCATCTTTAGTACTTTATATCAGTGGATATGAATGTTAAAATTTTAATTTTTTACTACTGGTCAGACAAAACATGCAATTTGATGAGCTCTCCTTGAGTTCTGGGAATGATTATGATCTGCTATTTTCCAGCATTTTAATGACTAAATGATTAATTGCAGCTAACTAGAGAGATTAGTTAATGAAAATAATTATTAGTTGCGGGCCTAACCAACAATGTTTTTCCGCAAGTCTTTCTAACACATTGTGTTTGTTTTTCATTGTTTGCCTATAAATGAAAGTCATCAAGTACGACACTTAATGATCCTCTAATGTTTGCTTTTCCCAAAAGAGAGCTAATCCCATGAAGCACAGTCTCATTACACCAACAATTACCACTTCGACAAAGCCCGTTACAACTCGACTTTCTCTTCACTTCAGTGAGCTCTCCTGCGTGGAGCTAAAACACACTACCCATCAGCTGATAATCAAAACACGTCTCATCTGAGCGTAGCGTCCTTCTCCGATCCCGATCATCAGCATGGAAAGCATCCAACCTGCTCCCGAGCATATCTGCTCCATCAGCAAACCATCTTCCCTCCCCCTAGATGATATCCATTTTGAAGGGGGAAAAAAAGACACATTTAAACATGCCTCTGAGCTCTTATTTATCTCAATCAGAACAAAGCCTGAGAAGATCTATCACAACAACAAAGCAAACCTCATAAAGATAACTGGAGGCAACGCTTGGCTGCTGATCATACTATTATACTTGATAGAAAAAAGAGCTTTGACGTGTTTTACACACATGTAAACCCTTTGTTGTTTCTAATGTTTTTCTCTGCCTTTCTGGATTGATTACACGCCTTCTTTGAGTTTCAGAAAGACTACCTTTGGGTTGAAATTCCACCCTTAGTTACACCCCATTACTGAGACCTTTAGGGTCCCTGAGCAGCCAAACCAGATACAGGACAGGTCATTGGGAACAGGTGAACTGAATCCGAGGACATATGGTGACCCCTTTAGCTTTGAAAGGACGTACAGGCCTCTGCAGTATGTTGCATATTTTATTTGGTATGTTGTGTCAAACCCACAACAGGATGCCTCTTGTATCAAGGTGTAAGGCTTGTACGCAGAGAAACTGAATGCTACCCTGCTTTACACTGAAGCTACAGCTACATAATTTGCTCCGTCTTGAATGAATTAGGCCATCATTCACCTGAGGGCTTCTTTTAGTCCTAATGGAAGGTTAGACAAAATCTCCAGAAACAGATACCCATGAAGACCTTGGCTAGAAGACATAATTGTCAGGTTCAGCCACAACAAACGAAATCACTTGCTGCAAAACTTCCTTTCACAAAATGAAAAGGAGGTTGATGTTATGAGTAGTTCCGACTTAACTGGAAAACAGAAGTGACTAATATCTGCAACTTGCATTTGTTTCTTGAGTCGTGAGTCACAAAACCAACCGCTGCTGAGGTCTGGTGTGCCAATAAAAAGTTAACTGGACAGCTTTATTGAATGACTTATTAAGCCACTGTGTTTTGCAAGACCTAAAACTGAGGCGCTTTTGAAATGAACAAGAGCACCTTTCTATAATGGACCAAAAAAAAAAAAAAAAAAGAACATGCCTTCAAACTTTGTCTGAAATTCAGTCTGCACTTTCACACAGTTTCAGGATAATGAAAGTGGCAGTTGCCCTGGTGTGGCATTTGAAGCTGCAAGGCATCTGTAGTAAAGGTAGAACTGACAAAGATGACCTTTGTAAAACCTTAACTTTAGGTCTGTTTTTATTGAGCAGCACATGTCTATCTACTAACCATCAGCTTTTACTTCAGGCAGTTCTCAAAACTCTGAGTTTTTCTTATTTTTAGCTTAAAATTACAATGCAATCCCTCTGAATTCTACGAATTTTATCTTGGGTTGTAATTTAACTGCAACTTTGAGCAACTTGAAGGTTAGTGAAACAGCAGCAAAAGAAACAAACAACTGCACTGAAATATTGTTCCACTCGTCTTCACCTCAACACTAGCTTTGTGTAACTACAAAAACCTTGACTGATGTGCTTCTCACATCAACAGCCACAATTAACAAGTGCTGCTGGTCTACTGTCCTTGTTGACACTGGGGGTTATGACTACTCTCGCTTAGCCAGACATAATTCTGTCCCTGTGTGAAGAGAACACACGTCTGGAGGCAACTAGTAACTTGAAAGTGTGGTTGTGGTTGTGGCAAAATCCGCCGCTGACAAAGCTCCGCCCACAGGCTTCCTTCCAATTCCGTTGCTGTTTCTGGTGTGAATAACCAACCCCACCACCTCCACAAGTCACTCGATTGGTTGGTGTAGATTTTTTTTTTTAAATCTTTGTTTAATTTTTTTTTTCTTTTTCTGTACACACACACATGCAGACACTTCCCTGCCAAAACCAAAACTCAATTGCTTCCAGACATACAATACACCTGCATTTATAACGGCTGTTGAGCTAGGAAATAAGTAATTTAGGATTATTCTAGATGACAGTTGGCTGTATTTCGCTGCATTTCTCCCAGTTTCTCGGGTTCACCTTTCCCACAGTGTATTGAGTATTGTCTTCTCTTAAAGCATTGTATAAAACATTACACAGTGCAGGGGTTAAGCTTAGATGACACCAAAGCGGTGGTTCCTGATAATTTACAACAGCCATTTGTCTCACTTGCTGTGACGTGATGAAGCCAAAGGCAGGCCATTGGTGAGCAGCCACAGACAAACGGAGGGTAGGGAGGGTGCAGGGGTGGGAGAAACTAAAAGAGTGTGGTAAATGAGGTTAGAGAGGAAGAAAAGAATGGACCGGTTCAAAGACTGTTTGTGCACGTCAGAATCTTTCTCTGGGGCAAATAGGGGAACAAGGGCCTCACTGCAGCCCAGAAGCCAGAGCAGCTCCTTGGGCAAACGACTTTAATCAAATTTGTGTGATTGGACACAGAAAAAGCTGCAGGGTTAAAAGAACCTCCTTTCACCCTGGAAAGGACACAAGGAAGCATTTAAAAATCCACTATCCCTTTCCTGATCTTTACAGTAGCTGTTCACATGACGGACTATCTACCCATGCCAACAGCCCCTTGGCAAAGCTCACACTGGCCCTTTCTCAGCTGTGAAATATCACCACCAGAAAGGCAAAGACAAAACTTTGTTTTATGTGCTTCCTCTAATGGATTGTAGATGGAAGTCCATCCAATATTTCGTAGTATCCACGCTGGCCTGCACTGCTTCGATCTGGCGTCAAAACTGCTATTTTTAGCCTTGAGTGATGACTGCAATTGGACACGTTTCTGGCCTTAGTTCATGGCCTCGATTTTCCTTGATCATGGCTGACATTTTGGAGTGATCAAAGAGAATCACCTCTAGCAACTAATGTTAAAATAAAGCTTGGCTCCACAGTATGCAGATGAATATTCTGTGGGAGGGGAAGGGCGGGAGAGAGCTAATGCATCGACAGCAGTGCAGAGGCACTCTGGGGCAGAAAGTGAGGTGTGGTGCAATGGAGCGACCTGTGCCCCACTCACTGCCCACGAGTTCTGGTGGAAGGTCCCAGAGCATGCTTCCTGTTAGCCTGCTAAATTGACGCCACACTCCCATTTCTACAGGACAGAGTCTCACATTAACCTCCTCCTGTCGCCTAGTACATCTTGAATCCGCATACTGAGGATGTAAACATGTACAAATAGCCATGGACACAACAGAAGGAAGGACTTGTGCTGCCACCCATGTCCTCTGTTCTGTCCTCTTCCGAACAATTTGTTCTATAACTATGACCCAGATTCACTAATCAAGGTCTATTAAAGTAATGGTTTGCATTAATGTTTGCTCATTCTGCCTTTGTTGGTTCAAAACCTTCTGTACCTACTGTTTCACTCAAGCCTGCATGATACATGTACAGATGCCCAAATTCTTACCCAGTCCAATACACTGGCAAATACAGTATCTTCAAGTCTTATGTTAACATTTTTTTTTCTTTCCTCTTACGGGGCTTTTTACTTTAATGAGTGGAATGTACCAAAAATAGCATTTTCAATTGTCGATAAACAATCCAAAACCCAAAGACCTTCGAGAAGATGGAACTAACAAATGTTCAGAATTGATTATGAAAAAAGTTATTCCCACATGTTTTGAGAGACTTAGTAATGATCTTTGGGTAATTATGTGCCATTCCTAAAATGGAAATACAGCTGTATTTCAAAAACAGGATAAAAAGAAAGCCACATACAGAGTACGTATCATGGGAAACACTGTTATGTGAAACATATTAATATGAAGTGGTACATAATTCAAGACCTGGAACAAAAACATCTGGAGCCGCAGCTGCTCTGCATGGGTGTGCACTCATAACCAGAACGACAATAAAAATACTGAAATTCATATTACAGTAGAATAAGAATTACACAAGACAGACCACTTTTAGGACAGTTTTAAAAACAGGGATTAAGTGCACTCTTTGGATAAAATGCCTCTTTAAGTTGGACGCATTAAATATGAATAGGGGATTTTAAAACCAGTGAAGTTGATTCCAGCCTGTTGATTGCAAAGCTCCATTAGGGAGTAGACTCCAGAAGAGAAAAAAAAATATTGAAATAATCCCATCCAGGATTTCAAATCTACAGTAAATTGGTTGTAAAGTGCACACCTACGGATCAGTATCGCTACATGATACTGAGCCAGGCTGGACTGGGAAAGACTTGGACAGTAAAGCTGTGCTTACAGAGCAAACTCAAGTTTTGGAATGAAGAGTTTGGGCCAAGATTATGAATGGAGACAACAGGGCTCTCTCGCTGAGTAAACCCTCAAGTATCAACATCTCTGGTCCCATATTAATGACATGGCTGTACTTTGAGAATGAGCTGTTTTCATTCTTACTCTTGAAAATAAACACACTTTGGCATCTCTCTTGGCAGCTCCAAGCAATTCATTTGTGAAGGAAATTCAGCAAGACATGGCATTACTTCTATTTGTGAGAGAATGAAGAGGACCACATTTTTTTCTTTGTTGTAAACATTTTCTTTATCTTGCATTGCATTAGCCTGTGTGTTTCTCAAATGGGGTTACTAGTACCCCTAGAGGTACTCTAGAATAATGCAGGGGGTGAGATATTCTTTTTTTATGTTAATTTAAATAATATGGATGATTCCTAAAGTAATAACTCTGAATGTAAGTTTTATAAACTACATTTTATGCTTAATATTCCTATTTTCAATGCAATAAAACCTCAACGAGGAAGCAATAAAAGCTATGTCATCATGTCCACTGTGAGCAGCACTGTGCCTGGAAAAAGATTTGATCACTGTAGTTGTCTATAGTGCCACCAAGAATGACGAAGGTTCTCACAAGGCCATGGTTTATAGTAATGGATTCTAAAAAGGTGAAATGTAGCATTAAAGCATTTTTCAGTAAAAGGGTTGTTTAATAAACCATACATTGAGGGTGCAGCGCTGTATTGTACCTATTCACAAATAGGTCTTTGTTTTGTTGTTGTTCAACCAGTAATGTTTTGCCAGGGTCAACGAGTACTTGGCTGGAATAATATTTCAAATATTTTTAAAAAGGTTTGAGAACTGCTGTGTTAAGAGAACTGAAGACTGAAGAACATGTTTTTAAAAAAAATAACCTAGACGATGACATATATTTCTCCACCAAACTTAATCTGAGGTAGTTTTAGAAAAACAAAAACCTAATTAATCCTAAGGTCTTTAGCAAAGACTTGAAGAGGTCCAGGAAAGCTCTGGCTAAGGATTTCAACTTGGCATTTGGCTCTTTGTGCATGTCATGTAAAAAATATGACATATGGCAAGGAGCCGTACCTTGCTGAGCTTTTAAAGTCAACAGTGAATTAATTACTTCTTAATGGGCCAATCCTGCAAAAAAGGTTCATGATAAAAACACTTTCATTAAGTTTTATGAGTCTTACCAAGAGTAATCGTTCTTGTATAAACATTTTTGCTATTGAAGATGGAAAAATACATCTCCATGATAATATAGTTGTCAAATTATATAACACTGTGAATATAATACCATACATAATGCACTACTGTTCACAGTTCAGTATTGTAGATTTAGAGAAGACGAAGAAAAGAAAAGTGACATTTTCACTGTAATTTGTTCTGAAATAGCAACTGCACACTGAATCAAATCAAAGGGTTCTTTTTCACAAAGCCTTGACATTGAAAGCTTTAACACCCAGGCTTCATTATGCATTTGTATTTGCAGAAAGATAATAGCTTATTATAGCCTATAAACCACTTGTTATGGCGACAGAGAAACATGCTTGCATGGATACAAACATAAAATTTGTAAAACCACTGACATGTGGAGTGTATACGGCTCACTGGGACAGCGAGACAGCTGAGACTGAGGCTTGTTATGGGTTACAGTATTATCCCGAAGCCTGAGTGATCTCTTGCGCTCTTCAGGAATGGATACATGCCATGCATTCCAAGAGGCGACCAAATCATTACGCTTCAGACTGTGCCAAGCAGGCTGCAGCTGCTATTACAGACATTCATCTAACTATTTACCTATCTGTTTCGCCATACTTTGCAAAGCCTTTTACATGTTTACCCTCATTCCTTTCCTCATGACAAGAATATTTAGCTGGATATAATCTGCCTGGCGCTCTCTTTCTTAAAAAGGTTTATCAAACTGCATGCGGCTGTAACAAGCAGCATCATGAGTCCCAAACAAACAAAAGGTGAGAAAGTAGATTTCTACCTCTCCTCGAAGATTCTTTTAAATTACAATAATTATGTGTTAAATTTGATGTCAAAGTGACATTTTCCGCTGGATGATAATCCAACTGAAGTCTTTGGATGATGCTGTTAGAGAACAAGGCTCCATTCGGATGCACTACATTACTGTTTGAGTGCTGATTAGCCCTGTTGGCCTGTTTTGAATGTTTAGTGGGTTATTCGTATGCATGCATGTAGCTGGTCTACACCATCAAAGACCAGAACAAAATCAGAAAAAGGCCCTTCTAATTTTTATAGAATCATACCCATAAAATGTAATCTTATCACTGAAATAATACAAAATATCCATCTTTAATTGCATTCATTTCACAATTCATTTATTATAAGATCCATATCATTGACTCTAGCAAGGTAAGATTCAAACCACAGTACACACTGTTGTACTCATGTACAACAACAAATCTGACTGTAACAGGATGTCTGACTCACAGTTCAGAGCCAAAGTCAGACAATAAGAAAAGAAACGAAAAATCTGAGATTTTTCACAAGGGTGCTTAATAAAAAAAAGAAATTAAAAGGTGCCTACAAAAGTAAAATCTGACCTGCTCGCTATTCATCAGCTGGCATTTCAGTTATGCCGAAATGATTATGCACAACTGTATTGCGGGTAAAAAGAATGAAGACGAATGATGAGATGACTCATGACTTTAGTTATAATCAATATTCTGCTGTTGCACCTGCAGTCATTCTGTAAGTGAGTGTCTTCATTTACTTTTTTTTAAATTGGGATGTATTCAGTATATAGTCAAGGACAGTTATCAGCCACACAGTGACAGATATCAACACACCAGGAGGAAAAAGACAAATCTTTGGGATCAGTCAGAAGAAAAGGCAACGGAAAGACAGCAGCCAGCATGGGGGCGAACAAAAGAGAGAAGAATGGAGACGGAAAGACGAGGGAGAAACGAGAGTGACAGAGGAATTGAGGAAGAACAGAGCAACGTTTATTGACTGTGGGAGAAAGAGAGAGTGAGGAAGAGAATGAAAGAGAGAAACAGAGGACAGAGACAGGCAGAGGGAAGCAGACAAAACTAGGTCAAGTCACATGACTGGGATCGACTGCAGGCAGGATTAAATATCCTACAGCATGTGGTCATTTACACAACAAATGTAGTTTTCATTTTATAAATTATTTCTCTTCCATGGGGGATGAGGCTCGGCGTAGCCAGTGTGATGCTGCGCTGTATTCCGGTTGGAAGCGAGGCTTTTCAGTGAGCACAAAAACAGAGCATTAAAGACTCGAGCGAGCCGTTCCCTTCGAGACAGGAAACAAAGCGAGCGCCTGAGATAGCATGAAAATGATCATAACAGGAGGGTTCCAGTGTGCGATAGCTCCATTGTGACAGGCTAATGGCTGTATCATGCACTGTCCATTACCCTGACTAAAAGGAAAGGACAGTGGAAATGTTACAAACCAAAGATGTCACATTATTTCAACTTTTTCGTGACAGCAAAAGAGTGCCGTGATGATAATGGAGCTGCAGGACTATATTTTCTGATACTGATATCATAATTATGTCATTGCCATTGCTGTGTTTTGTCTAGAGATTTGCTTAATGGCCTTCAAAGCCTTTTTTTTTTTTCTCTAAAAATTTGGCACAATAACTCCAACCAGGACAGATGCTCAGGAGTCACAACAGCAGTCTGTTGCACTTGTTGCACTTAAGACAATAAATAAGTTTGCTGCCATGCAGAAAGGTCAACAACATGCCTCATTTGTGTACCAGGATACTGCCCCATATACCATAGATGCAAGTATCATCAGGAGTCTTATGTTTAGCTAAATTAAAGCTAAAAATTAGCTAGTTCAATGGTGGCTCTGACTGATACACTCTTAGTGAGACTCTAAGCCGGCCTGAATATCAAATGAACTCATATGCACATGCAGTATAACCTGTCTACAGATGGAAAACAAAAAGCCCAAACAAAATGCCACTGGTACCCCATCTGTCCCTCTACCCGCCACCCACCCTGTTTCAATGAGAAGAAAAGCTGCCAATCAAGCAGAGAACTACAGGCTAAGCTGGTCATAAGCTCAGTCAATCCCCTGGAGACCAGCCTCTGGAATATCAATCATTCATTCACATCTGTGGTCAGCTGAGACACACAGAAATCTGTCGCTATAGCTGCTCATAATTTCACTAAGTGAAACCTAAATGGAGATACCCCCACCGGATTTGAGCCAATCAGCGTGACGTAATGACACAGGCGACCCAGACCAACACGTGGCTCTACTCTTCCATCAGTTTGACCCCGGGGGCTTTCAGGGTCACAGAGGCCAATGTGTTTTAGAGTGCAGATAACACAGGCAGCTGCTTCAATGGAGATCACATCTACAGAACGGCGGGGAGATGATACACAGGCGACCTCATATGACATAAATATCCCCTGTGCTACAGTATGCGCTTACATGAAGTGACTGATGGGAACGCATTTGTTTAGGTTTACATAAAAAGATGTAATTATTAAGTATCATATGCTGCAGTCATATGAATGTCTGGTGGATTTAAATGGTATAATCCTTCAAGGTTACGTAAAAAATGTTATTTTATTTATATACTGACTATGCAACAACAAGATATTTGAGCTGCCAACAGCATGTTCCAATTTATTTTAATCAATGATAATCAAGGACAAGAACCTTTATTAATTCTCTTTAGCTTGTGTGCATTCATCAGGTTTGTAAGTCATACACTGGCTTCTTTAAATATAACACTTTTAACACTGCCATGCTTATGTTTCCACAGGTCTGCACCTTGCTGTGTGTGCAGTCTCTGAATTTAAGATTTACGACCATTTTCGTGCCTCAAATGTAAACAATCACTTGACTTGGTATTTATTCGAGGCATTTATGAGGAAAAATATGAAATTCTTTGGTTAACCTTAAGAGATTTATTTGAAGTTTTAATGTGTAGACCAGGAGTGACGGCACAAGCCTCCGGGCACTTAAAAATCAAATGACTACAGCAATAAGAATCAGGTTTATTTTGATACCGTGGCGTGGTCCAGGTGAAGAAGTGAGGCGCTTTCTGAGGGCTTGCGGCGTAGTCCTGCTATTGAAATGTCATCGATGACATCACTGCGCATTTACCTGCACATGCCACAAGATGCGACGAGCCAGCGAAGCATAAGGCTGCTCCAAAAATACTAAATCTGCCTTCCAGGGTAAAAACTCTTATCTCAAATAACAATTACTGACCAAGAGAGACAGACCGTCAGATCGGCTTAGAGCTGAGCTATGGTACACACCCTCTCAAAGAGTAGGATCCGAAACAGCAGAGTTAATTTGGATCAAGGGACAGGCAAGGGGACGAGCCAGTGCAAGGTCATTCTGCAGGGCCACACAGAGATGTCTGCATACACAATAACCTAAAAGGCACAGGGAAAATGTTCCCCAGTGCACCCCGGTGTAGAGGTTGTGTGTATTACATGGCCCCCGGGCTCTCAGATTCTCATTTTAAAAAGGAAACAAGACCCATGCTGTCATAATCTGATGTCAGGACAAAGCCCGGCAGTGAAATACTTCTTTCTAATAATGATAATCCTGCATGCATTCGTATCGAACTATGCCTGTGTACACACATTTGTTGTCAATTAATCATCAAATCATTAATATCAAATAACTGTTTAAAATTTGAAATATTTCCTGGTTCCAACTACTGAAATATTTTTGTTGTTTATCATAGAACAACTCTTGGTTTGGACCAGTGGTCAACAAAACAAGACATTTGAAGACATCATCTCTGGAAAATTATGACTGCCATTTTTTTTAACTAAAAAATTAACATATTAAAATTTAATTCATTAATGACAGACTACTAATAATGAAAGTAATCATATTAGTAACAGCTCTATAATCTACTCGGAGAATCTTTTTTTTTTAATGTTTCTAAAATTTATGTGAAAATCATTTTCAGTTTCACTGGAAATGGGAAAAAAAAAAAAAAAGCAGATTTGGTTCATACTGTTTTTCAACAGAATTTTGGTTTCACTCATACGAAAGTTGGCGGGCATCCTCCTACAAGAAGGCACGAAAAGAGGAGAAAACGCAACTGAACTGCTAATGGTACAACAGAGAGTGAAAGTCATTAAAAGAAATGAATGATTAAACTGCAGTGTTTCTGCTGCAAACACGATTTCTTTAACACAACTGCCAGCTATATCATTATTATTAGTAGTATTAATAGTCGTAGTAGTATTTGAATAAAAGAAAAAAACTGACTACTTCTCACAGGCCAGCACAAATACCAGCACTCATCCTCAAACAGATAAACACCGCTCTGCATACACACAATCTGACACCACACACCCATACCATGGACTGTATCATGAACATCAGCACTCCTAGAAAGGAGTACGGTACAACTTGTCAGTTCAGTCAGGCAGAAAGATGTAGGCCAACTGCAGTGCATCATGGGGAAAAAAAACAAAGCTCAAAGTAATCATAGAAAGAGAAATGACTGACAAACTGTAATGACATGTTCTCCTCCTCGCTCAGATAACCAAATGATGAAGGAAACCAGAAACTTGTGAATGTTGAGCGTTTTTGCTCAATAAATAATTTAACTGTCCAATCGAGTTTCAATTCATTTTCTTATTGATTCACTTCTAACAACATTGTGGATTTCTCTCTTCATCCTTCTCTGTTTCACTCTACCCCTCTCTAAGTATGCCTTTCTCCCCCTCCCCTCCTCCCATCTCTCTCAACCCGTCCTCCTTTCTTCCTCTCGCTCCCCTCACTTTCTCCCTCTGATCACTGCCCCGCTCGTTGCCTGTGCGTACTGTGGGGAGACTGCGATGCGTCTCTTTTGATCAGCGCAGTCGCCACATTAGCATGTACCTCTGCGCTCTCCTGCTCTCCACCTCCAACTGAGTGAGCTACCTGCCTGTCAGCGGCGCCCGACCCACGAGGAGCCTCGCCCAGGTAAAGACAGAAGGCGCTCGGAGCTCGTCTGAATCTTAATCTGTAATGAACTCAGCCTTCGCTTCACTCCGCCAATGATGAGAGGAGGGAGAGCCGCGCTTGTGATCTCACTGCAAAGACGGACAAAAAGCCCTGGCGCGCATCTCTTAGGTGCTGTGAGGACCCCGTAGCTGAATGCAAATGCCGTGCCCTCAGTGAAAGCTGTGATACAAATCGACTGAAGGTGTTGATTCAACGCTGAGGCTTTCTAGTCCCTTTTGGGACTGGGTACCTCAAAGGGAGGCTCGTGAACACACTCATAGAAAACACACACGTACAACAAACTAATACATGAAAAAGCTACATTTGTTTTTGACCTAATACAAAGGTAGCCTGTTTGAGTTTTAATCACACAGTGGCTCTTTCATGCTGTACCAGAAAAGGTCTGTGTTAGTTCTGGTGTAAACAAAACAAAGAGGTTATTTTTGATGCTATGATTTAAAGTTTGTACAAAGCAGAGGAATTTTTTTTTTTTCTTCTTCTTCTTCTTTGCTATTTTTATGAGGGCTTGTGTTTGGCCCAGACCTGGCCTAGGTCTGGGTCCACAGCCGGGTGCCCTCTCACTTCAGTGCCACTTAATTAGCCCGGCCTTTCACAAAGGGGAGTTGGTCACATGGGCCCAATTTGGCCCGCTATAAAGTCTGCAAGGGCTCAACGTGTATTACTACAGGAGTATTTACGTGCCTGCCGCACCGGGGTAAGAGACTTTGAAGATGCAGAAAACAGGACGCAGAAGAAGAAGTGAAAAGACGGAGGAAAAAAAAAAAAAAATAACCGAAATGAAAGGAGGGGACCCTTAAATTCCAGGGAATTTTTCCAGATGTTGCACAAATATTCTGCTGAGGCAATCCAGATGTGCTCACTCTGTTTATTCCCTCCTTCTGCTCGTTGTTCCGAGGACTTCTCTTTCTTCCTTTTCTTCTCTTTCGCCCCCTCTTTCTCTTCCTATAACCCCCCCCCCTCGACCCCTCCCTCCTTCAAGCAGCCCACATCAGTGTTCCCTGATAGTGCCTTTTAAGTGAGGCCTTTAATAGCCCCCCGGGCACCTTAGCATCCACTAAGATCCTGTAATAAACATCCACTCTCATTCTCTACAGCACGTGTGTGTGTGTGTCTGTGTGTGTGTGTGTAAGAAAGAGAGAGATTAGGTGCCTTGTTTTATCGCTCTTTGGATCAATTAACAATTAACTCTGTTACTAACAATAGCTGCACTGATGCAATGAGCGAGCGGGAGAGAAAAAAAAAAAGAAAAAGCCATGCGCTGAGTGAAGCAAGACCTAAATAAAAACAACATGCTTCCTGCTTCCTTTCGCGAGCCTCCACGCACTGATCCGGTTCTGCCCCCCTCCCTTTTTTTTTTTTTTTTTTTTTCCCCCATCACTTCTGCCTTCTCCTCACCTCCATGCAAACGCTGTCATGTCTGCTGAGGCTGCTCCTCTCCCACAGAGTGTGACCCAGCCACAACCCCTGACCCTCCCTCTCCCAGACAGCACACTGATTCTCAGCTGCTCAACTCTGCCGCTGCACCAGTTCATGAATCAAGAGCGTCGCGAGGGGGGACTCCCCCCCACCAACGCCGTGGGTTCAGAACATACATGTTGGAGCATCAGCTAATCACGCACATGGCATATTAAAGCGTACATGTGCCGGCTTGAAAACACTGTCAACATATGCATGCCCAAGCATACACGCACATACCGCTTCTGATGCTCAAATACACCACAAATATGCCTTCTAGTGCTGAATATCAAAACAAAATCACTTAGTTCATCCAGAATATTAATTGAATAATTGTTCGAGTCATTACTTGAGCAAAGATACCAAACAAACTCTTGTTCAAGTTTCTCAAATGTGGGGATTTTATGTCACTGTAACCTGAATATCACACAAAGCAACTTGAGCTCTGAAATCATCAATAAGATGATGGAGCTGTATGTCTCCACACACACACACACACACACACACACACGCAAATACATAAATCTACACAGCTGCACACAATCCTGCCAATAACGGTCCTGTTCCGCCAAACAACTCACGGCTCAGATGTGTCCTGTTTAATCTGCAGCCTTCTCCTGTTTCCCATGCATTCTGGGCTGCAGCAGAAGAAAGCATCCTAAATGTGACACTTGAACTTGTCAGAGCCGTTTGTGCAAGCTACTGTCAGCACTTTGGTATGTGGAAGGCTGATGACAAAGACATGGCCAGCGCCTGCCTGTCTCTGTCTGTCAAGGAAGCCTAGTTGCTCAACTTTCTTCTCCGAAAAAGCGCGAACCACGGATTGATAAAGAATATTTAGAGCGTGGGGTTACGTGTGCGCTGGATTTATAAATTCATTATGTCAGAGAGAGAACTCTACAATTTACATAACACTATAGCCGATTTGAAAGAAGGCAACTCAGTCACCCCTTAATTTGCTTTCTGGATTCATTCAGCCTTCTTCCTCTCAGTGATGCAGTAGTGGTGCTCCACCATGGTCAACATGGGTTAATATTGGACCAATTTACTATGTGTTTCATTGTTGTCTAATATTATGTTTTGGATTACAAGGCTGTACTGTGTGATTTTATTGCAAAACCCGTCTGCAAAGCAAATTTCCTTTTTGGGGCAATAAAAAGTTGAACTAGATTAAATGTTGCGGGCAGAGGGAGGGAGGGAGGGAATAGCAGTCTACACGACTAAGCGTCACCCAGTTAGAAACGGCGCGAGTAGAGATGTCACTTTTCATTTTTGTTGTTTGCGGTGTTCTTCAAGGTGGAATGATCGGTGCAGTGTGTCCAGCTGTCAATATCAAGAGGTTTCCGTGCTGCTGCTGCTGTTGTTTTTCCAGATAGACAGCCCCTCCTCCTCTCTGTCCTTAACACCCTTCCACCTTCCTGCTGTTGAGAACATTCCTAAAACCAGACGGCCGCAGCAAGGTGTCTAAGCATAGGTGACAAAACCCTCCAGACTTCTGGGGAAATGTTTGTATGTGTGCACGTGTCTCTTGTGTGTGTGTGTGTAGACATGCATACAGGTGTGCTTGTGTGTGTATGTATGTGTGTGTGTGTTGAGGCCTAGGGAACACAGTCTGGGCGGATGTATGAACATGCTAGACCTGCAGGCGTCAACAAAGAGTTAATCACTCTTTCTCTACTGCAGGCAGAGGAAAAACCCACAGAGGAACCCTGTTATCTCACATATCATCGTTTTTTCTCTTCTCTTTCTCATGCACGGTAATTTGTGAAAATAATTTTAGAGCTACGACTCATGAAGCACATGCGTATTTATGGTTTGTATCTATTTCTGAGAGGACCTGCGTCCTCTGTGTCCTCCATCTCATCAGTAATCCAGACTGTTTGGTAGCTCCTGTAATGGATCTTCTGTTTATCATAATTGCAGTCACAGTCTCTAATCTTACAGACTGGTTTTAAAAAAGGGCCACTTCGCAGACGCAGTCGCAATTTAAATACTGTTGTTTTTTTTGCGACAAAGACATGCAAGTCAAAGAAAACCTTCTAACGCGCTGTGTCTCGAGAGCTTGCTCTCATAAGATCTGGAAATACTAGTTGATATCTGGTTGAACAATAGTCCTCAATCCCTGCGGGGCTGACTCAGAGGAAAGGAAAACTGAAAGGGGAGCAACCTCTGAAACAAAGCACACCAAAAACTCTAATGGCAGCTTGCAAGATAGCAGGAGGAATGTGCCTTTGTTTTGGAGCATTTATGCTGAAATCAGAAATTCAGTGACAAACGCTAATGCAAATATGAAAAACGGCTGTGAAACGGGGCCTCAGTGCTGTGCAAGTATGTAGTGACCACAACAGTCACTATAGAAACAGGAGCATGATAAAAGCTTGCCATTGTATAAGTATTATTACCAGCAATGTAATAATTCTGCAGCTATGGTTACTATAAATGGCTATTCATTAATAGCAGCTTGGCAGCAGGAGCTAATAAGCCGACATTCATTATTTTGACTGCCCGCTTCTCACCCCACGAAAAGTAGCCATTATTACATCCAATGATACATTTGTCAGGTAAACAGACACACTTGCTTAGACACAACTGGCATGTTTGCTTATTTGCTCTTAACAAGCGAGTGTAGCATCGTGTTGTGGAGGTGAGGAGCTGTATACACAAACCTCTGCAGTGCTTTTGATTGGTCACCCTTAGAGTGATGCCATTTTCTTAGAATTTTCCCCTAAATTTAAGATTAAAAATTCTAATAAAAGTAGCTGAACATGATCTCATCACAGCTGTGATTGCATTACTCATTCAATGAATCAACACCATTACGTCATTAATGCTATTTTACAGATTTTTTTTTTCTAAATTCCCTCTAGATGTACACACACTTTTCCTTGCGTTGGCATGTCAAGCTAATGGATGCAACGGGTAAAAGAAAGCAAAGGGAGCTTTTGAAACACACTTTCTAGGAAGACGTGTTCATTTTGACAACATTACAACCCATGGTCGTGCCAGGTTCGTCTGGCCACGTGCCAGGCGGCAAATATCATTATCAGGTTTGCCTGAAAATGTTTGGAGTGTGAAAACATTACCTTAGATAACTGACTCATTGGGTATCATAGGATCCTTGTGTTTTGTGCCCATGGGCCACTTTGCCGTGTTCTGTCAAAGATTAATCTATATTATAGGTGTGCCCGGATATGCTATGTTTGCATGTATGAACGCCTTTCTGTGTGTTCAAAGCAAGAGTGTCTTTCTCTGAATTTCAGCTCCGAGGCTCTGGGACTGGTCCAAAACTTGGCAGCGTGAAGCGGGCTCACTGGGGTTGGATATCATTTTCGTGCCAGTACAAACCTCTACCTGACTGGGGAAAGAAAAATGGGGGATATCCTTAGCCAATTTTAGGTGTACTTTGGTGAACCACTTTGTTTAAAATCGTCTTTCTTCTATAAATATAAAAACACTTGCAATGATGATGATGACAAAGCTTCCCTTAAACAGTGTGTAAGCCACAGCATTAGGAGAAATGTTCATTATCTAAATCCAAGCTGCTTTCTTAAATCTTAGAATCTTTAAAAAGAAATAGTCGCTAGCAATTCATCTGATATGTGGAATTATGGCTATTAGAGTTACTAGATCGCAGTCAAAAAAAAAAGTATTTGCTGGCGTGCAGGTGTAAATGCGCATAACCTTCACCCTCTGCTCTCAAAACTGCTGCCTTCTGCTTACACCCAAACACCCATCCACTCGCACACAGTCACGCATGCACACACAGAACATAAGGTGTTTTGCATGCTGTGGGATTTCCGTGGCCCGGTGCCCGACAGTGCGTGGAAGTCCCACTCCCTGCCTGGCATCTGGCAAGGTGACAGACAAACATAACGGCGGCTGCGACTTGTGGTGGTGGTAGTGGTGGTGGTGGTGAGGAAGGCGTGAGGCACACTGGGACACCTCCTCTCGCTCCCAGTGACCTCAAAAAGAAACTGTGACGGAGCGGCGAGAGACGAGGTCTTAATTACCTCGCTCTGTTTCTGCTGCGGCGGCGAGTGTTTACATGTACATACACACAGACACACGCGGGGTGTTTTGAGTATGTGTGTGTGAAAAAGACAGGGAGAGTACTGCGTATACACCTGAATATACAGTTTTAGAGAAACAAGCTCACAGTTGGGAGTCCACAATCTTATTCCCTTTTCTTTCTCTGAGTGCAGAAACATCAAACACATCATCTCGGCTTTTGATCATGTTACACACTGATGATATCGCAACCGGTGTAACAGATACATATTATTACAACATGTGAAGCCATGAACAACTGTGGTTTAACCTTACATCTGTGACCTATTGTCTGGATGCAGAATCAGTCCGGCTGCACTGTTTTGCACGGCTAATTCAAGTGAAATAGATCAACATTTTTTATTTTTTATTTTTTTTCTGCTCATTGGGGCCAATTATAATTAGTGTGGAGGGGGAAAAAATTGTGGGCATAAGGAAACATAATGACATGAAGGAGCATAACATATCTAGGATTCACTCGATTCGTCATGCCTCTCCAGCGAATACCCATCAAAGCCTATGTGCTCATAACTTAATTACAAAACACATCATAACCGCCAAACAGCCAAGATATTTCCAGGCATTACTACGATCACAGAAGAAGAAGAGACAGTTGTTTTTATTATTGAAAACATGCCAACTTGAGGATTGCGTAGGAGTAGAGAGGGTAGTTAGCCTCTGACAGCTACTGTTTTTTTTTCTTTTCTTGGCAGGGTTTTAAAATCACAACTACAATGTGCAGCGCTCTTTCTTTCCATTTCTTTCTTACTACTTTCTGCTATTTTCTATCTCAGTACCGCTCGTCCTTCTGCGCACAGAACACAAAGAAGAGTTCTGGCTAGAGTAGGGCAGACCGACCTTCCTCTCATTGCGAATTATGAGTGTGATCTGGTCAATTCCCCACAGAGACTATGTTTCCACTTCAAAAGAGTGGCTGTACGCACCCTGAATACCGCCAGCCCGCAGAACAGCCATTCAGACCCTCGGAGGACCTGCAATAAACCCTGAGACTAATGGTGCTCAGATGATTCCAACACTAATGAAAGTGTTCACAGTAACAACCAAGCTTGTGCAAATCCAAACTTTGTGTGTAAATTACTGCTGGAAAGATGGGTTGATTATCCATCAGGCAAAAATGCCAAACGCTCCCTGGTTTTAGCTTTTCTTAAAGTGTGCGGTTCTGCTGCTTGTTGTTTCTGTGCCGTTTCTGTGAATATTTTTGGGTTCTGGGATCGACTACATCAAACAATGTAAAGACATCACCTCTGCGAACTTGTGAAGGCCACTTTTTGGTATTTCACAGACTACGTTTCGACTAATCCTTTCAGCCAATGTTGAATCACCGCAAATCATCAATTGTGCAATCACAGACAAAGAAGGATTGATACGGGGTAGAAAAAAAGGAAGGCAGATAAAAAGGATGACTAACACAGAAGGAAAGACAAAGAAAAAAAAAGAAACAACTACAAGCTACTGTCTTTAAACACTTTTAGACAACAGACTGAACGCCAAAGGCAAATTCCTGAAATGATCGAGCGTATGAGGAGCAAAGGTCAAGGTTTGAGGTGCAAAGTTCAGTGCGGCCGTTATCAATAAAGACCTCCTGCGAGCGAGGAGCTCCTTACACAAATAATTAACGAGCCTGTGAGTCATACCGATGATTTGTGCATCAAAAAGGCTTCCAGCAGTTTCTGATTCGCACTATGTTTAGAACATAAACAAGTGTGGGCTGCAGAGGAGAGAGCATGACAGGCTAAAATATGCGCTGTTTTATCTGAAGCCAACACTTAGTGCTTAATACTGATCAGCAGAGATAGCCTGTTCCATGAAGAAAACAAAACACGGGTCTACACTTCATGGCGGTTTGCTGTAATTAAAAAAAACACACTCTCGCAGTGTTCATAATTGGTGCATAAATCTTTTCTTCTCTTCTTACAGTTTGCTTTGGATGTTGGCTGTGGCGAGGGGTGGGAAAGCGGAGGGTGGGCACGTAGAAGGCGAGCAAATTTTCTTTGATTTGCTTTGAGTTAAAGGCCTTGTGGGTGAGACGGAGAGAGGAGAAAAAAGAGAAAGGAGAGGGAGAGAGAGCTGTCACTTTAAGCCATTAAGTCTCGCTATAAAACTCCTCCAATAAAAATGACAGCTGCAGCCCCTTTTCTCAAAAGGGGAGCAAAAGCATCACATCAGGAACACAAAACTGGACGGCCGTAAAAGACAAACTTGGCCAAATGCTTTTGGCGGTGTAATTCCACCAGCCCACTCCCACCACACACACACACACACACACCCCTCCCGGCAGACACATACCCTCTCCCTGTATTACCTTTGTTCCTGAGTTACTGCCAGAAAAGGAATGTCAGTCTCTCTCTCTCTCTCCCACACACACACACACACACACACCACATGAATCTCACTTTCTCATCAAAGACCATGAACTTCATTGATTTTGGGAGTGAGCGTCTGTGCGTGTGTGTGTCTGTGAGAGAGAGTCAGTGTGTAAACTCAGGGGTACCTTATGTTCCCCAGAACAGAAATCACCACAGCGTTTAGTTCCACCGAACTAAGGAGAAACAACACACGCCTCTGTAGCAGGTGGTTAAACAGGAACTTTTCAGCAGTGTTAAATTAATTGCAATCTATCAAAAGAGGAGGTTTTGTTTCATGGATTTGTGATTCATGGAGTTTCAACACTGGTCAGCACGAAACATTTCTATAGAAACACACCTGCCACTATATTACTTCAATATTTTCATTTAAAAGAAAACTGTTGATGTATTTTGGGGGGAAAAAAACTACTTCTGAACATAAACCGCTTTATTAATCGATGAATTATGAATGACAAAATGTACATTTCACACAGGAGTCTACATGTAGTCTGGTCGATTTTTATTTAAATTGCACAAATTGATCTGTGATGGCTTTACAATCTGAACATACTGTATAACACAGTCCATCCTCAGAGCTCTGATAAGGAAACCTCAATAAATCAATATAACCAATGCAACCATGTGCAACATTCAGCAGCTAAAACTTCATTAAGAAGAACCACTTAGGTGCTGACATATTTGCCACAGAACGATCAACCAAACAGAAAATCAATACCTACACATCACCTGACTTAGAGGGGGAAAAAAGGGCTTTTCACCTCAGCGAACGTTCTTTCCTTCCACAGCCACGTTGTTTAATTCACTGACAGATTGTCATGATCGGCCTCATACTGCTCATGACAAAAGGACACATTCTCCTTTTCAATGTCATCCCTTCAGTCTTCACAGCTTAATGTCAGATAAGGAGGTGGTTGGGAGGGGGTGGGAGTGGTGGTTGATGGTGGGATCCGGCAGCACATCACTATACAGAAATATAGTGCCAAAGGGGTGGATATCGTCATCACAGCCAACAACCAATCTATAATTGCGAAATGCACTGGCTGTCATTTCAAACAGTTGCATGTCAGAATTTCTAATGCGGCACGACAGATAATTACACTTGAGTGAGCGGCTAATCGATACGTTCAAGGACTTCGCAGATAGCGGTGTCCTTGAAGTGGCCAATTAACAATCAAGTGAACCTTTGATGGAGCAAGTTTAAATAGAAATGGTGATTTCAGGACCAACAGATTAAGACTACAGGGGATGAAAAAGCTGCTGATCCAGCATGAGGAAAAGATGTGAGCCAACAGTGCTGGGAGGAAAAAAAGTGTTCCTCCTCATTTAAACAATTGAGTGCTGAGCCTTCCAACAACCACATAGGCCTCCTGTATAAGTGCCTGCATGGGCTACTCTGGTGCACATTTAGACAGACTTGAAACTTGAATCACTTTCAGCGTGGACACACAATACAGTGCACCTGTAATAACAGCCTGCTAGTGTGTGCAACACTGGTGGTTTAGTGTATTTTTGGGAAAGCCACATAAAGGCCATTGTGGTGACAGTGTCGGCGAGGCAGGGTCTGTAACAGAAGAAAGCCGCCCCGGCGTCTCAGAAGTCCCCCATGAATCTCCTCGGTGCATCCAGGCAGCTGATGATACGTGTCGAGGTGTAACACGACGCCCTCATGAAAGAGCATGCAGACACAATAAGAGGGCTCGCCTGCAGCTCTGAGCTGTATCTGTGCTACAGGGGACAAGGGTCTGCTCTGTTCACCTGGACAAACTTACAGTAGCGTTCAGCATTAATCATTTACAGCGTGGTGTGTGCTTGCGTGACCGTGTGTGTGTGACCATGCGTGTTTAAACTGGGAATTAAAAAGGATCCCTTATTAAAAAATTAGACTTAATGCTTTCAAAACAGAATGATTCACAAATAAAATTAGAGTTTTTCTGGACATATCCTGTGTTAACAGCTGTGTAAATGCTGCCTTTTCCTTCAAGTCTATGCTTTCTGGGGAGAAATAAAATGAAGCATGAAAACTGAAAGGGAATGTTGCCACTTTTCTCTCTTGAAAAACACACAAAGTGCCAAATTCAGTACCTGTTCAACACTCAGACATGACAACAGACCCTAGAGCCGTTATCCCACACCTGTGTCACCTGTAACTGATGAGAGGGCACAGTTTCAAGAGACTAACTGTCAATAAAGTCAAGCAACTGTGCTCTAAGGCAGCGCCGAGTTTAAATCTCAAATCTTTAAATGCTGCTTTGGTTCACTTTTCAAACCGCCAGCAAGACATTCAAAGTCAAACGGAAGCAAATATAGCCTCAAGTTAAACCATGAAGTCACGTGAAAAACAGCACAACGCTTATTTTTAAAGTTACCAGACGACTTTGAGCAAACACACACACAACACCCGCACAACGCATGGGGCCAGCTTCCAGCAAACACATGCTAAAAGAGTAAAAGAAAGAAAGAAAGAAAGAAAAGAAGCAGCTCGTTTAAGTTGAAAACATTTTGACTGTTTCTACAATATTTTTTAAATGTGGTCAGTCGGAGTCGTTCCCGCGGGTGACACACGTTACAACACAGCTTAGCACTTTTCTTTACGACGCAAAGTGACGTAGAATAAAAGTTTTAACTTAAAGTGCATTTAATTGCAGCGCACGCGAGGTACGCGCGCAGCTTATCCCGAGTGAGATGTCACTCCGTATCAAAGCGACATGTCATCAGCTCAAAGAGCAGCTTATGATATGCAACACAGCCGTGATATATCTGGGTTTATTTTGGTTAAAACTGCAAGTCCACGTTGGTACAATATTAAATAAGACAACGTCCGCCACAGCTCTAAACATGTTGGTGCGTTTGGCAACACGCACGCGCTGTCAAAAGAGAGGAGGAAAAAAAAAAAACAGCGCGAGGACACGTTTCACACTATTCTGCCGATGAAAGTCATATTAAAACCCACATACTTTACACACAGCAAGGCTTTGTCATTAAACAAACAAACTTACCCAATGACAAGAATGGTTTGGTTTCCATGTCTGCCTGGTAGGTTAGCTCATGCCAGCTGAGACGACCGCGTTTGGGAGTTTTGCACAGGCTCGAGCAGACCAGACCAGGTCGCTGCTGCTGCTGCTGCCTGCCGCTGCCGCTGCTGCTGATGTGGTCCTCTTTCCAAGTAGACTTGGCTCGAAGCGGTAAAAGTGACAGGTCGATGTCTGATAGTCTCGGAAGATAACCTAAATGTTTCTACCTCTGTTTGCTCACTCAGCTGCTGCGCTCACACTCCTCTCCTCTCTCCCTCTCGTGCTTCGGTGTACAACAACTCCAACTACTGGATCCGCACTGCAAAAGGGACCTGTGCAGGGGGTACTCCCACCAACGTAGACCGAGCTGCAGCGACGCCACTGATCCAAACAAGAGCCTCAACGAGAACCTTGAAATGAACTGCACAAAAGAGAGGAAAACACTGAGTGCATTTGATCCAGGGTGAGGGGGGAAAAAAAAAGTCTACAGATTTCCTCCAGGTAGAGTTCTTTTCCACGCGTAGCCGCTTTTTCAGCTGAGCAGCTACTTATTCTTTTCACTGCTTATCTCCTGTTATTTTAACCTGGTCACATCTGTTGAACCAGGGCTGTTGGCTAGATGTTTCAACTGCATCTGCAATTAGCTTATCTATCTCTCTGCTACAACATCAATAAAATAAAATAAACTGCACTCACTTACACAGTAAAGTTAAGAGTTTGATAGCATTTTATCAGTCTGAGTCTGGAACTGAAAAGCCCAGAGATGACTAACACTCAAGTCCTGCCTGCATATTTGGTATTTATTAAATGAAAACCTAAATGTTTTGTGCACTCAGATCCAGATGCCGTGAAAACTTTTGTCCGTCACAAAGAGATCTAAATCTTTCTTTGGCGTGTCTCCAAGTCAAAAACACAGTACATTTTCTAATGAAACAGGCACAATAATAAAAATAAATTATGAGCAGTTCTCTCACTATTGCCAACTTGTAACTAAGTTGGTGAAATTTGAAACTGGAGATCATAACCCATTTTTAACAATGAGATATTGTGTTTATATTGGGTAAAATAACAAAATCAAAGTAAATCCAGATCCAAAACAATTGTGCAAGCTAAAATGTTAATATCAATATTTTTCTCAACCCCCCTACATCTGTTAATGTTTACTAAATTCACTGTGATCTGCCAACATGGCACAAAAGAAAAAAAAAAAAAGAAAAAAGCTATGAATTTATTGCAGATGCGTCAAAGTTTGGGGCTGATTCGCATAAGCCCCCATCGGCTAGCTTTACAGCGAGCGGCAACGCGCTCAATTTGCATAACTCTCGCTGCATCTGTGCGATGCTACTTACAGATTTCTGCTATTGTTCTCGCTGCTGTGTCTAGCTCTGGCCATGACAGTTTATTCCTAATTCAAGCCGCATCCATCTTGTGTGCACCTTCTCCTCTTTCAGCACTCAGTCCTGCACACACACACAGGAGGCACATGTTTCAGTAGAGTGAAAAATGTCCCTTTCTTTGGCCCAGATTGAAGGAGAGTACCACAGATGCAGGCTTTACATTTCCCCCCATACTATAAAATCCCTTATGCTGTGCATATAGGAGCGATGCAGGGTATATATACATCTCCTGCAGCCATCCTCCAGGCCCCTGTGATAAGCCTGCTCCTATTAAGCACTTGAAGGTGTTCGCCACGTTTGTACTGAGGCGAGATACATAATTAATGCAATGCATGGCACATCAAAGATCAAAGGCAGTTGTGCAAAAAAAAAAAAGAGAAAAGTTAAGTCTGACTGGGCACTGATTCAAGGTGTGTTTGTGTGCATGTGTGTGAGAGAGAATGTGTGTGTGTGTGTGCATTTTATGTGTGTGAGAAGAGGAAAAAAATGAGTCCTGCGGATCGGTTGATCGTTCCACACAAGGCCCTGCTTTTGTCTGAATATCTCTTTTATCTATCTTCCTCGAAAACAATTATCAATCATCAGACAGTGTCATGTTAGCACGACAATGTTAAGTGACTTAAGTGGCTGGGTAAATGCTCATCAGAGGGAGGAGGCAGGGAGGGAAGAGCAGCGATTGGACAACCTATTCTTCCTCGGTTCAGGAGGCTGTCTTGCCTCGGGCCTTCACTCTGTAATAGAAGACAGACACAACACGGCCTTTTTAAACACCTCGATCACGCCGGGCTCTCTCATCTGCCCGCTAGAACGAGCTATTTAATCCTCAACTTGGGCCATGATTAATAGCAGTCTGACCCTTCACCTCCATCCATATAAATTCTCTGGAGGCTGTTTTGGCTCTCCTTGACGTCTCACACCTCTACTTGCGGAGCTTCTCAAGTCTATACTTAACTCTTAATTGCGATATCTCCAGGCTCAGTTCTTTCTTACTCTTTTTCTGTGTTTTTTTCTCCCCTTTAAGCAATGCGTTTGGTGCCCTCCGGGGATTGGAGACCACCGTCACGATACACTCCGCTATGGTGGCTTTGACAGTCAACCTCCTCCTCTTTCTCCCTCTCTTAAAGTGGGTGATAAATGAGACAAGGGCCTTTTGGTCTCCTTTGTACTTTGACCATTCACAACAAGCTCATCCGTAAAAGCGATTATGGCCTCTTTTCAGTGGCAATGACAATGGTTTCCAGTCTTGAGGAATGTACGGGTAAATATACACCACAATTTTTCTTTCAATTGTTTAGTTAATACAAGGTCAGAAAATAGTGGAAAATGCTATGAGTCTAAAGTGACACCTTGAATAGTTTGTTACGTCTAGCCAACAGTCCAAAACTCAGTATTCAATTTTACAATGATATGAAACAGGTAGTTTTCCAATTCAAGAATCTGGAACCATCCAGTAGGTGACTTTTTCACTTGATAAATGGCTTACAGTTATCAACGAATCATTTTAGAACTACTGGAATCCAACTTTTTCAAACTTCGTATTAAGCCAAACTTCTTAACGTAATAGAGGAAACTACTTAAAGCAAGTAGTCGGACACATAATTGATTTGGTTTTTATTCGGAGGAAATGCCTGACGTTTGATTCCACTCCAACGTGGACATGATTGAGAGCTGAGGAAAAAGGTGTGCTCCGAGGAACACAAAAGCATGTGAGATCATTAGGGCGTTTGCTGAGGTGTTCAGCATTGTCCGCCCCGAGGGAAGGTCTTGATCGTCACAGCCCCGGGTTCACATTCCTTAACCCCAGGGTCAGGGCTTTGTCTGAGGATAGCACTGAGGCAACTTCCCCTGCGGAAATCAACAAGAGCTGACACACAGAACGCTAGAGACGCACACAGAGGCAGGAAGAGGGACCACCACACACACAGAAGCACATGCATGGTCATAAACATGGCTATTTCATCTAAAATTCCAGAAAACTCTAAAAGAGCCATACCAGTGTATGTTTTTAGCACATTAAATACAAGTCACATAGACTTAGTCATACTTAACATTTTTGCTGACCACTTTGGAATACATGCTGAACAGTTTGAGACCACATTATAGCCTGATTATCGAAACCACTTTATTTGGTCATAAGACCAAAACTGAGTGCATCCGAAACGTGAGTAATAATCTCTCATTGCACAGGAAAACTGTGGGAGCACATAACTACTGCAAGTACAGATGTTCCAAATTTTCCAAAGTCGCTCTGTAAACCATGAGGAAACTTTGCAAGAAATAAAATGTTTTTGTCAGAAGACTTCTTTTAAGTGATGTCGCCAGATCCCAAGATCTCAGGAATTAGCTTGGTAACTACAATGTCTTGATCACTGCAAGGAACAATGGCCAAATCAATGAAAAGAAGACCTAAGCTGTAAGAAACTGTGATAACTCTTTAAATGGATATCAGGTTTAAGAAAATCTGTAGTTCATTACTGAGTAAAAATAATGTTACTTTGACAAAAATGGATGCAGACTTGGTGATCACTGTGGTGCTTTTACACAGCTTAAGTTTCAAGAGTCTGCAAGTCAATTTTTGTGCCGTACTGAAATAAATTAAATCAAATGAATGCTTGGAAAGAGAGTAGAGAGTAGGAAAAAAAGACAAATTTCAAAATCATTTCAAAGTGATTTATATTAAATGAGCTAAAACATGCAAAACCACTAAAACACAGCAGCAATGTTTTCAACTATATCTTCCCTCACGGTTTCTGACATTTTTTTTTGTTTTTTATTCCACAATGGAATAAAATAAGTAAACATCTTAAACAAAGATATCAGAAACAATTTCTGGTTTCCAATGACGTGCCTACGAAGCGCATTTCACCCCATGTGTGCAGCGTCACTTTGCTCTGCTCTGTTTTCACATACAGAGTTCATTTCATCGAAGGTGATAAGAGCTTTGTGGATATCTGCCCATCAAATCCGTCTGATGGATGGCATGAATCCAGGCACGGGGCCATGGAATGGTAGTTTAAAAAGAGAAAAAAAGAAACGCACAATATTTTCCTAAATGATCAGAGCCCATTCTGCTCAGGGCTGTTATCAATATTGAACATTACATCAGCTGTATCACTGACTCGCCATGCTGGGTTTTGAACGCTGCCATGGGCTGACGAGACTCCCTGAACGGGAGCGTCTGAAGCTCAGGCATGCATCATTCTTTAATATCATATTAAAGTGAAATTGGCTACATTTAAACAGACACAGTGATAAATCTAGTCAGCACTTGGCAGACGCTGGTTTTATCGTGGTGGGGAGAATCACCATCCCTGCAGAGCATCATCTTCCTACCTACAATTGAGTCCAGCATTATTGCACAGTGATGGAGCTACTGCGCTGCTGGAGACGACAGATTGAGAGGGTGAATTATGGCTGTGCAAAGGGTTGAAGGTGTAGTCAAACATTCTTTTTTTTTTTTTTTTTTGGTCTAGAGTTGAAAGAGGTGATGTAAGTGCACCCTGGAAGGTTAACAATGGAATTCAATTCACAAAACGGACTACGTTTTAATATCATAATCAATAATTTGCAGATCATAATGATGTGTTTTCAGATTATGATGATTTTTTAAAATAATTTACACCACAATCTGTCAAAAACATTGAATTTGTTTTGGTAGAAGATGTTAAACATGTTCTCCCTGTTATCATCTGAAAAGCATAAGTCAAATATCTATGAGGTGTCACCTTCAGAATGTCCTTTTTCCATCAGTAATCCATCCAAACCGAGCACTTATTTTTAGCCAACATGTCTCCAGTGTGATTGCTGTGTGCAGACATTGAGAATCTGGGTGCCTGATCACAGTTTTTTTGGGGTTTTTTTTATTATCAAATTCCTGCATTACCATTACATGTAATCTGTCACTCCACATACTTGAGTTTAAGTAGGTCTACACCACATTACAAAAGATCTGTCTTATCCCAAGCCCTCATTCACAGAGATATCCAGGTCTGTTTTTACGAGGACAATAGAACTACCAATCCTGTTGTTTTTCCTGCCGTGTGATGAATGTTACAAATTTCTGTGCAGAGATTTGTGGCCAGAATGTACTGGAAAACACCAAAGTGTTGACTGACTACATTCACTGGAGTCACAAATTTACATTTTGCAGAAATATATATATTTTTTTGGCTTGCAGTTTTGCTTTGCAAAGCTCAGCTGCTTTGCACTGCATTGTTGCTGATCCTGCTTCCTAATCCTGTTGGCTAAATGCTTTGCTGCATGGTGACTTGCAATAAGAGCACATCTTGCAACAAAACAGTGGTTCTATTTCAGTCTTATAGGCTGGAAGATTTGGAGGCGGGATAAATGACCTGCTGGATTAAGTATGTATTTTTGTATTTGTTACTTTAAAAAATCCCTTTACACTTATGTGCTTTAATATGCTTTAGCACCATGTAGGATAACCAAGTGCACCAAGATTTGGAAACATTACTCATCTAAAAAAATGACAAGAGACATTAGAATTGAATAAAAGTAGAAAAATTAAAAAAAATATATAGGTCTAAAAGTTCACATTAACATGTTTAATGTAGGTATAAACCCTGTAAGCCTGATAGTGGATCTGATATTGGTTAATAGATGTGTCCTATGTGACTTCCTCTCCAGTCGGACAATCAGTCTGTACAGCTGGGAGAGAGCGCAACACTGTTGGACTTCAGCTGGGTAAACATTCCCCACAGAGGCCAGAGATCTTGTGTACACACAGGGCACGGCGCACGTTCAGCAAGGGGGCCTCACAGCCGCCACAAGGATGGATGGTCTAACCAGGCCAGAGTCCATGTGGGCACAGCAGTCAGAGTATGACAAGAGACCCCCATCTGCTGAAACCATTAAGCTCTGATGAACAGATACCAGCTCTGGTTAGCACTTCCACACCTCTTGCCTCCACGTGTTTGCAAAGATGCATATGCGCGCACGTCGGTCTGTTACGCGATCCTCAGGGCGCCTGTGAAGGAAATAGACTCAATGGTGCTTGAAAGAGACAGAGAGAGTCATTTCACTGAGAGGAACATTAGAGTGAAGTGCAGTAACAGGACACCCACAGGACACCTACAGACTAGCGGTGACAGTCGCGCACACATGCGTGTAAGACTGTAGCTAATAATAAACCTCTGTGAGTCAGACGGATGTGATAGAGATAATACATTTTCCTTTGCCAAAATCAAAGTCATTTTTCCTGTATTTGAAAGGAGGCTTGTGGAGATATTGGGGCTAGAAATTAGTGTGCGTGTGTGTGAGGCCCAGTTAGCCCTGGGAGTAACAGTGATGCTATTTGTCTGTATTAACCCCCTCAGGGGAGCTCATGCTGCTGCTTCTGCTGCCAGTTAGACATCCCACATTCACCATCTTCATCTTTTACAGTATTCAGACCTCTTTTTTTTCTTAGCATGTCAAAAAAGTAGTAGATTTCAGTGAAATTTGGAATGTTAGTCAATTGGCTGTGGGAAGAGATTTGTTTTCAGTGCATAGCACCACCATGTAAGCATTTATACTGCATCTCATTTTTACTGCAATGTGTGATCAAGACCACCGCAGCATAGCTTAAACTGCCTGCTCACGCAAGATTTGCATTGGGTCCTGTAGGACCTGCGGAACCCCAATGCAGTCCCTTCATGCATACCTGTCGGTAAATTACATTCTCCTCCTCTGCATGTAATCATAAAACTTTGATTTGATTTCTGTAGATCATTTAGCTAAATAATTGTTTGTCTTGTTTGGTCATCATCAGCCACCGTACATTGAATGTGTATCCATGGTAATGCCAATGAACACGCTTGGGTTCAGTCTAGTTCACAGTCATGCAAGAGGACTTGTTTGATGTCTGATCTGTTATGTGGTGTTTATCTTTAATAAACCAGGAGTTATTTAAAGGCAGTATGTTCAGTGACTCACACGTAAAGGAAATCATTTCTAGAATTTTCATCCCGATAAAATCCCACTGTTTATGTTTTGACCGCCTGAAGCAAAGTTTAAACCACCCACTCCCACAAGATTGGCATTGGGTCCCTTGGGATGTGCAAGATCCCAGTCCCAGTGCAGTCCTCTAGCACAGATGCAAAATTTCTTTGGTTGAAGATCATTTTTTTTTTGTTTTGTACACGGCTCGCCCATTTCTGCCAAAAAGGATTAGCTGCCAGTTGGACTTTTGGTAAAACTGCCTTTTCAACACTGTCAAACAAATTTCATACAATCAACACCAGATTTGGTACATAAAAAACTTGGGTGAGGCTGAAAAAACAAATCCTCTAAACTAAACAATAAAATATGCTCTTTGCCCATGTCCTCTGGATCTGACGCCTCTTTTAACAAGATGATATAATTTGTCTGTGCCTTCCAAAACCATTACAAATCACTGATGAAAAGTATTATGATGTCACAAGTTTAGGCTCAAAAATGACTTGGTTGGGTTTATAGAAAGATCATGGTTTGGCTTAAAATAAGTACTGTCGGGGTAGCTTCGTTGAGGGCAATTGTGGTCATGCTGCAAAAACAAATATTGCTGACACGTGCACGGATCAACGTAATGTGTTTCGGCAAAAAGTTGATAGAATTTTGCAACATGACAAATGAGACAGACTCACCAAAAACTTTGCACAATTCATCCTTGTACAGAGCCCTAATTTTTCCAGACAAGATTTTGGTATTCTCCAAAAACCATGCCGACCATACGCCAATCGTGATTGGCTGTCATTGTGCGTATTTTGAGGCAGATCCAGGTACAGGGAAATCAATCATATTAAAGATTTAGATTGTGTGGCCTTGGCAGAGGTAGGCACACTCTGGGTACTTTTCTTATTTTAATGTTTTTTTCCCCCTTTTTTTTAATCCAAGAGTGTATTTTCGAAAGGATTTTGTGGACCTTGTGGTCATGTAACTCACTCAACTCATTGAAGATCATTAGAATTTTAAATTCTCAAAAGTCAAGCAAGAAAAAAATAACTTACTTCCAAACTTTTCATGCAATAACAGCTTTATCTTGTCAGCAGACTACTAGAGAGCCTCCCCTCCTTCCCACATTATCTGCCTGTGAACTGTGAGCACAGGGCTGGATGTGTTTGTGTATGTGGGTGTGTGTGTCTGAGCCACACTCTCACTGTGATTTACAACTCCTCTCACACTCTCCCCTTCTATCTGCTGGTCAACTGCCATGGTGAAGGCGGCTACAATGGCCGGCTACGAAGCACCATAAATCTGGACACTTCCTACCACTGTCTCCCACTTCAAGGGGAAGCCTGTCCTGTTGCAAACATGATTAACCTACTCTTCCTCTCTGTCCACAACCCCCTGCACACACACACACACACACACTCTCCAACCTCCATCCTCCCTCCCCTCCCCAACAAGAGGCCATGCTGCAGGGTAAGAAAAACAGGGCTGCCTTCACACCTCAGAGGCAAGGAACCTTGCAGATTTACCTTCCCTTCCCTGCACAGGAAATAACTAATAAAATATAACCTACACGTTGTATTGGACCCTTAAAGAATGCATGTAAAAAAAAAAAGATGGTAAAAGTAAACAAACCAATTCATGCATGGAGTTCATCCTACACAATATGCTTTGTATAAAAGCTAACGCTTTTTTTTTCAAAGTTTTTATCAAAGTGCTTCTCTTCTCTCAATGACAAAGCAAGATAAAAAAGTTTTCAAAAGGCTTTGACACCACAAAAGACTCGTTCAAGATGAGTGAAGCGATAGTCCCAGCATGCCAATTTGCAGCTTAGTAAGGAAGTTTGCTTGGTGCTGAGAGGGTTTAGAGCAGGAATAGAGACGTGTTGTCATTGAGACGCCTAAATGCATCAATGAAATTTCAGATGAAAAAGAAAGGGAGGTGTGCTGTCAGTGGAGAGCGGGTCCTTCACTGAACTGTGGCAGCAGACTATAACATGAGACTTCAGCTGAAGCAACAGTCTGTAGTGTGCGTGAGCCCAGAAAAAAACGTACACACCCACTTTTAAACACACATAAACAAGCAGTCATAATCACCCATATACACACAAAAGGACACACACGCAATCTTAGATATACACTGCCTACTTACACACATATGTAGACAGACACAGGTACGTTTAAATGCACACTCATTATTCATGGAAAAACACAAAGATGCTTGATCTTCTTGCTGTCAGTCAAGCTCTTACTCTGTGTTCCACTTGAGGGCACTTTTTTTGAAAAACTTCATATGGCCAATCAAGCTGAGTCAGTCAAAATTCTTTACAAATAAGCCTTTCCACACTGATTACTAAATTATTCCAAGTGGTACAACTGGTTGGCTGGTGAATAATTTATTACCAGGTTAGTATTAGTGGACTAAACTGTTGGTTGCCTTAATTATGTGCTCCCGTGAACCCGTATATATATATATATATATAATATAGACTATATTTCTTCATTTACATGTCTAGCTCTTAAATAGTATGATTCCTTTAATAATGGAGATAATGTTGAGCCAACATTTAACTACAGCACTGAAGACTTAAATAAAATCAGATGTCTTTTAAAAAAGGTCAAGTAAGATCATAGCCGTGCCATAAAGATAACACATATGGGAAAACCATTTACTTTTTCTCATAGCTGTAAATAAATATAAAATAATAAATAAGGTCTGACACTATAAATACCTTTAGACTTGATGAAATGTTGCTTCATTTTTTAACAGAGCCTAAATAAAGAATAATTTGTGATGTGTCCTGTATATGCTGACAGTCTAACTTCACAGAAAATCTTGTTTCCCAGTCACTTAATCATCTGTGAAGATAGTGTAGTGAGTAAAATTGTGATGTGGAAGTGTATTGAACTGCTTGGGAATTTGAAACATTTCCAACATGAGGGATTTGTGTTCTGAATGTGAAATAGGTGTTTATAATAGGCAGTTGTGTATTCATGTCTGCTAAATGATGATACGCATCTGCTGCCTGTATCAACATGGGAAATCCTGTATATACTGTGAGATGGCATAGGGATGTATACTGTATATATACAGTACAGTACAGTACAAGTGGCACTACACTCCTAAGTTAGATTCTCACAGATAACTACTCTAATATTCTGCTACACTGATTTACATGAGCAAGAAATGGACCCGTACAGTATTTTAATAGAATGGAGTCCAATATTCAATTCAATAAAAAAATCATCTTATGACACTTTCCATATAGAGCAGGTCTAGAGTGTATTCTTTATTATATTATTTACAGAGACTCAACAATTCCCACCATGAGCAAGAACTTGCCGAAGGTGGCAAGGAAAAACTTCCTTTTAAGAGGCAGAAACCTTGAGCAGAACCTACGGTGGGAGGCCGTCTTCTGCAACCGGTTGGAACAGTAAAAAAAAACATTTTAAATATGTGGTGTGTAGTCTGATGCATTGCCAGTGTCCAAAATTAGCACATGAAGGCTGTTGGCTAACAAAGCATTGTTGTAATATATTACAATTTTTGCTAATATTTCAAGTATATATGCTTTTTATTCTTTGTATGGCTGGATTCACATTTCTGCTTTGCAAAATTATTGAAATTTGAAAAAAAATGCTAGTACCAGTACCACTGGGAATCAACATGTTTATTTGTATTATCGTACATATATAAAAGTTTATAGAAGATTGTGTGTAGAATAACAAGGCTCATGTAGCACAATGACGACATTCATGTTGATGTTCTGACATGAATACAAGTGTTACATGTACTGATGTCTGAACAACATTCTAAGTATTAGAGTGTGAATCTATTGGCTCTTGGGCACTTCTACCACATGCTGCAGAGCCCTAATGACTGTACTTCAGTAAATCCAATATTCCGAGATTTAACCCTGAAAAGATTCTGTATTTATAGCATCGCAAAATAGAAAGTAAACAACCACACAGTGTAGGTGCAAGCCAATAGTGATGTGTCATCATGATGACTAATTCCCATGTCCTCTTTTCTTTGTAAACAGGTCCGAGTTTTGTGTGTTGTGGGCGGCAGAGACATGCTCCGCTGCCAGCACGGTGTTTGATCAGAAATTATTCAACTGACTCACCTCCCCCTTGTCTTTACCGCCTTTCCTTTGCTAATAGAAAAACACCGGTGTCATGAGCCCATTAGCCCCATATAATGATTTGCACTAGAAAGACCTGTGAAGGAGCCACCACCTGCTCCCATGCTCTTTTTGCCCCCAATTCCTCTCCTTCCTCCACCTACGTCTCAAACTATGATGAGGTCATTATGTCATTATTACAGTAATGCCATCAATGAAGTCCCAGATGCGGTAACAACACCTGTTTGATGCACCCTAGGGGACGTACTCAGCAAGCAGTCGGCGTCTTTTATTTATTTCTTTATTTATTTTTGGAGGAGAAGATAAATAAGTGATGGAGCAACACTGTTTATGCAAATCTCATTTCACATGCATCTTATGTCCTGCCACGCTTTCTTGGCAGCGCACAGCTGAGATTGCGGGGCAAGTGACAGCGCAGAGGCTTATTATGACTGATTTCCTCTGTAATGATAATGCGATTGAGCACACTGTTTGTGACGAGCACAAAGGGGCACATGAATAAGAGAAGGTTTGGAGTTAAAGTGTGAACGATCAGGGGGAATTTTTTTGAGTCAGCCTTCTTCTCCCCGGGCTTATACAGTAGATACGTTAAAGCGTGTTTTACTTCCTGGGTAGAGTACAGTCTGCTCTGTGTGTGTATGCATGTGTGTGTGTGTGTGTGGATGGATCACACACCATATGGAAGTCTTCAGTGGGTGAAGTCAGCTATTGTGCTGCAGTGATGTATGAGTGTATCTAATGGATTGCTGTCAACATGTGGTATTTATTGTATATATTGTGTCACTCAGCTCTCACTCTCCATTGTTTGCCTCACACTCCTCTTGCCTTTTAACATCTGGTGAGTGCAGACACTGTGATGCACAACCATGCGGGGAGAAGTCTGAACACTGCATACTTCAGAAGAGTTTAAAATGTCACAAAAAAGCACAAGATTCATATTGCTTCTCACAAACGATCACAACTTCCCACATACCATATAATTCCTGTAACTTTAACTGATTTGTCCTTGAATAAATTGAATCTTACAATGTTCCTAACAACTCATTCTCTGTTAGGGCTTTGTATCATTTTTCAATATCAGTGCTAGAACAATACCAGAGTTTCAGTTCTGATCCCAAAACAACACTGTTGTCAGTTCTGGTAACAAATGATACTTTATTTGATACCTTCCTTTTGCAGAATATAAACAAAAGGCAGCCATACAATTAGCAACATTATAAATGCCTGCAAGTATTGATTTGCTTGGCCATGGTGATTGTAAAACCACACTGATATATTATCCCCTCTTAAATTAATATGGCACATGCATTAGCTGACAGTGGCTTATTAACACACCCAACAGATATGGAGCATTATATTTGGAGTTGTATTTTTGGACACCTGATGTGCTTCGAGACCAATGTTTACTCTTTTAGCTCTTTTTTTGGTCTCCACCAACTCCTGAGGGAAGTATCTGATCTTTGGCTGCTAAATTCTCCACTTTGTTCACCAGCTAGTCCAGTCCAGGCTGTGGTTACATCCAGGCAACAAAAGCACTTTTATTAAGGCTGGGGGAATTTGACAGCAATAATAATATATTTATTTATGCCTGAACGTCATCACTACTACCTAATATTACATTGTAAGAAAGGGCATTTTGCCAGAAAACAAATGGAATTGTCAGAGAGCTTTTTTCAACTTTCCATATATAATAATTAACATTTCCTCATTATGTTCACTGCGTAATGGACAATGTTAAGTTTGCTTTAGTACGTATCAGCTGTTGTCACCTAAACATCATTTCAAAGACACAAGGTTGGTCAAATGCTCCATACTACCGTCACTACAAGCAAATCCTTTAAGATACACGCAGTCTTTTCATCTATTGTGATATGACAATGTCTATATAAAAACGCTCGGTGGGTAATGAGGGTAATGAGGTCTAACATCCAACCCCTTCTAGTTTCATTGAACTATCATTTAAGCCACAGCTTAAATACAAGGCCTCTAACACAGGTTAAAATACGATGTATACAAAAAGCTTAGAAAAAAAATGGGCTATGTTATGAATGGGTATTGGTTTTACAATTTACAAGCGAGCATCATCAAATCCACTTGTTTTCAACAGCTGTTTGTTCTATCTAATCATCAAAGTGTTTCTAATTCAGTGTCAGTGAATGTGCTTATAAAGAGGTGCATTAAATGAATATCAAGAAGCGTCTGTGTATTGCGTCTCACTGAAGATCCAGGCAGAAGCTCAACATCAAAGTGTAATCACCCCATCACACGTCCACATGTTGGACAGATACCTCCACTCTGACAGAGCTGCTGTCATTTACATAGCGCAGCAGAAAGACAGAATCAAAAGGCAAGGACATCAAAAAGCTGCCAAGAATTTTTTTTCCCCCCTCATCATTTCATTTCTGTCTTTCCAGCCTTTCCATCCCCCCAACTCCTAATCATCAACCAAGCGGATTAGCATGTCACTGCTGGGTATCCCATTCTCCTTCAGAGGGGCCCCTTATTTTTTTTTCTCCCTCTTTTTCTCTCTTCTTCTGGGGAATCTGCCATTTCATCAGAGCGTGCAGGAGTCACCAGTCGGCTAACTTCATTGTACAGATGGGGTCAGGGGCAGGTCAGCTCCCAGGATTCTCCAGAAAGGAGAGGCCCTGGCCTGGCTATGCCCTGCGGTCTGCACGCCCCTATCCCACTCTTGGCCTTTCCTCATCTTGGGCTTCCCCCTACTCTGCTCCCTCTGGACCAGAGAGACTCTGGAGGTCAGCAACCTATTTGCGAGGACACTTGGCTCTTCACAGGGGGTGAGATATCCTTTACAAGAGCCCCTGTCATCTGGACAGTGACTAATGAAGCCAGCCTGGTGACAAGTACTGATGAGCAGCCCCAGGCTGGTTTGGAGACCGTTGCTCCACTGCTAATGACACCAACTGTGGCTCTGATTCTCCAACTCCTGCCTTGGCATGTTTTCTAATGCGGGTCTCATCACTCGTAGGTTCTTAGGCCGCATACACATCAGCTTTTGTTTATTAATAGAGCTCAGGTTCATGCAGTCACCAGCAGCAAGTAGCTGCTGGCTCTTTAGAAACACTGGGTTCCCATGGCCTGATGCCTCATTGGCATCCACACAAAGGAAGGTGATGAATGGACCTTAAAGGCCTGATAAAACATTAACATGAACAGTTGGTCTGACGAGAGGAGCAGCACAGATTAAAAGATGACTCAGTTTTTTTTTGTTTTGTTGTTGTTGTTTTTTTTTTTGAGAGGCAAATTTTATCCTCATGATTTCTCAGTACAGAGGGGAGAAAAAAAGTCTTCACAGGGAAAAACAACAAGACATTAATGAAAAACAGCATGCTGTCACGTTGATGTCTCATTATTAGGTGTTTGTGCTGTGCATGCAGGACAAAAAATAAAATATAAAAATAGAGAAAGACAACCTGTGGCATCAGCGTTTGGTAAGCTGGACACAATGCTGTGCTGTTCCACCTCTGGCACCATGTCAACTGGGGCAGAAACATTCATTATTTACATGCTCCATGCATGAATTATGTAATGTGATAAGTCATTCCCAACACTTTACAGTATATTCGGGCGTTTTAATAGAAAGCAAATAAGGGCTGCCAGAGGACAAAGTGGTCCACAGTGGAACAAAAACAATATAGTGAGCGTCATGCTCCTTTATCATTCTCTTTCTCCAGAATCTTGTCTTATATCTGAAAAAAAAAAAAATATTTTTTTTTCTCTCTGATAGATTTTCCTGTTCAGTTCACCCTGCAAGTAACAAGGGAAAGAAATCCATGTGAAAACTGAAAATGTCATGATGGACTGAGTGACATTTTTAAAAGGACAGAGTAATCTTCTTATTTGACAAAATTCTGAAACAAAAAGTTTCTCAGTGAAAGTGGATGGTTAGCTTTGGTAACAACTTTTTTTTTTTTTCCAAAAAAGCACTATTCAATAGAATCAGGGACATAATTCAAATTTCACTCACCATCCACACTGTGTCTATGTATGTTAATGTATCAAGTCAACAAAACAAAATACAGACACAGCTCTGTTACACACTTATATAACCTTATGTAACACAAATGAGGACAGTGGGCTTTTATCTGCACTGCTGGCATCAAAACAAATACTACTTATGAATTATATATAAAATCAAACGCTCCAAAATAATTATAAAAACGCCAAAATTGTTCAAATGTACTCCTATTACTACTCCTACTTAAATGTACTATTACTTTGGTTGGTGGTTGCACCCTTGCAGGTAGATCAGGTATTTATTGAGCTTGTCACTACACCGTTTAGGTTAATGTGCATGAGAGCAAATAAATATCTTGAATCTTCAGTCATTTTAGGATAACAGTAAAAAATAAAAAAAAAACAGGGGAGTATCCATTACATGCAACAGCATCATGACCTTAAAATGATTTCAGCACAAACGTTGAATACTTATCTGCAGATTCACTCTGTAGCGAGGTGATATAAATGACAAATAGTCTGTCAGAGGCTCTCAGAGAACAAGTCATAATTGAACCATCTGCACAGACTTTGCTGTAAATATTTCAGCAGTTATGGACTAACCGTTCCATCTGTGTAAAAGTATCCCTCCCGAGTTTTCTTTCCTCTTACTGTTTTCTTATAATGTGATTTATCAGGGGTGGGATTTCGGCCTTTAGTGTTTTTTTTCCCCTCTTTGTGTCTTCAGTGCTGGTTTTTATTCTTTAATGTGCCTATTTCTAAATATATCTAGTTTCCTAAAGAGAGGAGTATAAAAAAAAAAGCATATCTTTCTCGCTCTCCCCCACCCCCCATCTCAACCTGAAGCGCTTATAGCTCCACACCAAGGATGAGAGAGAATATTTAATTTTAAAAGATGAAAAAAAAAAAAAGTGTCACGGAGGCCACGGCTTGCTGCTGTTTCTCTTCGTGCTCGCCCGCTGTGTGCACACGGGTGGGAACTGGACTTATTCTTTTATTTTGTTTTGGTTTTCGCCTGGAAACAATGAAATTAGTCAAAGACTGTAGAGATATTCTAAGGGGTTGGAGTTCTTTGTAGTCTTCTTTGCTATACCAACACATGTATTTGCTTGCGTAATTTACTCCCATTTTTCTTGTTAGGCTCAATGCATGCTTGAAGTTAATCAGATACTAAAAAGGCTCATGCACATATATCCCGTGCTGCAAAATGTATGTTAAGTATTGGATTTATGGATAATTTACAGCACTCTTTACATGCAATTTCCACTTTATTGGTTGGACTGATTCTCCATATGTATTTACTGTAAATGGATGATGACTCAAACCTTTGGAAGTCTTTACATCCCCACCTCCACCCATTTCCTAAAACACATAGATGACTAACAGTTGTTCCCAACTACAGAGCTAAACTGGGCACCGACTTTCACCTATTTTATTTTTCACCTATCTTGCCCTCTAAATATCTGTCTGCTGATTTCAAAAGACTCTAATATAAGTAATGCACAGAAATAAAAAATTTGCAGTTTTTACATCACACTGCCTTTGAGAAGAATGGTGGGAAATGGAAAAGTAAGCTTAGCCATAATACAGAGGAATAATAACGCATGCATAAGGACTTTTGGACAAAAAACTAATCATGTTTTCCACAGTGGGATGGAGAACAGGACTGCATGACAGAATTTTAACTCATTTTCTTTTTCCGACTTGGCTCATTCCAAACACTGTGCTTCAGTGTGTGACCCTATTGGATTGCTCTATTTAAATTCCTATACAGTTTGACTTGGACCTTTGTCTGCCACTGCACAGTGTCTGCTCATTGTTCGCATGTAACATCCTATAGACTGAGTTTGTGTGTGAAAAAGAGCAGCCGTGCAAATCACACATCGAACATATGGAAAATTCCTCTAAAGTGTGACAGAAGACATATAAATGGCCGGTAAGCCTGCACCAATGAATAGGGGCACAGATGAGGCTGTGTGTGCAGAGGTGGAGGCCTCATGAAGCAGCGCAGTGTCTCAGTCTTGTAAAAACTGCTCGTTCAGGAGTCTTTAAAGGCTCTTGTCACATACGGTACAGTATACATAAGGGAGGGAGGGACACGGAAGTGACTTTTTTTTTGTGTGTGCCACCCCCATACATCTCCTTAGGACAGAGAAAAGAAAATGTGACAGGAGAGGAACAAGGATATATTGTAGGATTGTGTTTCTCAACTAAGTTGTTTTCAAGAAAATGTAAAGACTGAGACGAGCAGGAAAACCCATTTTCATGTAGGTGTGCTGCTTTTGTGTCATGTTTCTTACATAATGAAAGAAATATTGAGAAGATCCATGAGAAAGAAAATGTTGATTCATTGTTCAGTCAGTTAACAGCAAATGAATTCTCAACAGTTAGGAAGTTAAGATGTGAAACACTTGCTTGTTCCAGTTTGTGAGAATGTGCTGCTTTTACGTGTTCTGTATTACTGTGGATTGAATATCATTTGGTTTTGGACTGCTGAACAAAACAAGACACCCGTTTGAGCTCTGGAAAATTGAATTTGGCATGTTTGCCACTAATTTTGCACATTTTCTGCACAAAACAATTGATCTGTTGACAGATTAGTGATAAGACAGAGAATTGCTAGTTGCAGACCAACATGAGGCATGAAACCCTGTAATAGACAGGAGGGTGCAGGTCATTTAAGCTGAGATACACCCATCATATCCATTTTCAGTTATGCAGAGGAGGAGGAGTTTGTGTTTGAAAAGAAGTGACCACAGCGTAGCGTCCATCTGACAAGTCTTGGACTCGGCACAGTAGGAAGTATGGGAACAAGAAATGTCGGCGGCATTGTGCGTAATTACAGCCGAGATGGATAGCCTGGTCCTGTCTGCGCCCAACTGTTCCCCTCCATTTTTCTTTCTGATGAACGAGGAGAGAGACAGCGCCCTGTCATCTGCTGCGTCGCTACTGGCGGCAACAGTAAATCTCCCGCTCAAAGTCACCCCCTTGCTCTGAGATGGCAAGGGGAGGTGTGCGGTGAGATGGAAGTGGGGGATATTGTGAAGTCCCCCCCCCATCCCCCAAATACATTCACACAGACACATGACCTGCACCGCTGTAGAGTCTACCGAATTGTGGAGTATTTCACGCTTACTTATTCTTGTGAGTGAATAATTGAGATGGTGGTGCAAAATAGGTCTGGGCCCCTATTCTTCAAGCATCTCAAAATCATAGTTGTGACAGTTAAAGCCGAGGGATTTGGAGTTAGATTTGGCACAGAACTACCCCAGAGGACATACAAGTCCTTTGAGAGTGTATGTAGTCACTATTTTGTGAAGCTTGTGGCTGTAAAATGAAAATTATGGTAATGTCTTGAAGTTCTTTGCTCAGTAACTGTATTTCTTTATTCCCCATTAAGCCTAAATTGCAAGACAGAGTGTGTTTCACAAAATGGGGACAGTTTAAGAAGGTTAAATTCAATCATTATCTTTGAAGAAGTAATGTTATTTGTTTGCTGCCTTCAAAGGGAGGTCATATTTTTGACTGGGAACATTGAGTACACTATACACCTGGTAATCAAGTGGTTTAAGTTATGAGAAAAGTGGAAATCACATGAAAAACCAGACTTTTCTTTTTGCAAGCTGCATCTTTTTTTCCACCTACAAAGTCTTCATGGAGTGATTAAACAATCCCACTTGATGCAGTAATGCTGTCTATGTTTTATCACCTAATGGGTTACTAGTGCCTGTTAGTCCTATCATTAATCTGCCAGAAAAAGGTTCAAAATGCTTTAGCTCTTATAAATCCCCTCAGGATGTGCACTGACTCTACTACAATGGGTTAAAAAAGTTATAGATAAAATGTTTTTACTCCTAAACCCAATAGTTGCACCAAATAGTTCACACTGAATTTTTTAGGCAATGCAGCAACATAAAGTCAAGAGCAAAACTGAAATTGGTATGGACAGCTGCAGATTCATTCTAGGTGGTGCAAAGTTTTTTTTTTTTTTTTTTTTTAACGAGAATATGAATTAATCTAGTGGTTGACTGACTCAATGAATTAAACTTTTATAAACTTTTAATCTTTTAGAGTCTTCAAGAAAAAGAAGAAAGAATTAGCAAACACCTGGAGTTTCTACCCCATCTTCACCAAAAAAAAACATCTATATAGGTAATTTTACTTGGACCTCTAGTGGCCATCCCAATTATGAAGGGAGCAAAGGAGGAAGTCATCAGACTTTCACCCAGGAGGTGTGGTTTCCCATGTGAAACCATTAACTTATTTTAATTTATCTATGTAAATTAGCTTAGGTCATATACGTACTTAAGTACCTGTTTTACCCTTAACTTTATCTTTTCCTAAGACAACTTTAATCATGTGACGACGAAAGTCTGCTACAATGACGGTCCCTGATGCTTGTAGCCTACTCACCAACAGCCATTGTTGAATCCCATACACCTTTTTCACAGCAACTATTTTGACGTGAAATAGTCGGGTCAGCCCAGGTGTTTCCAATGATACTAATTAAGGTTCCATTCCATTTATTGCAGCAGAGACTTTACAGTGAGCCAACATGCACCACAGCAGCACCTTGACTCTGTCTGACCTTAATTAGTATCATTGGTAACACCTGTGTTTACCTACTATTTCATGTCAAAATGGCTGATGCTGTGAAAATGGTGTATTATTCTGACCTATTCGGTCGCTTAGGTATGAGGACATGCTTCGGGTAAGCCAAAGTGTTGGTGCGCATGTCACTAGCTAGCTAACAGCTAACATCTGTGCAGTCACATCTGTATAAATGCTGTCTTTGACTGTTGTTTGAGAATATTGTTCCATGTTAGGTAGTATATATTTTCCTATATAAGAAGCTTTATAAACATTGCACTTGTAACTACTGTAATTGCACCAATGCATTTCGGGCCAACTACAAAACGATCCTCTTTGAAATCACTGTCTATATGAAGTGAGTGATGGAGAAGAGAGAGAAAACCCCAGTCTGACCCAGATCCAAAGCAGCGTCCCTTCACACAGGTCCCTTTGAAGGCTTTTTCTCTCCACGTACTCTTCCATTCAATCACGAGTTGTGCCTTTGCCTCCAAACTCCCCTTTGATAGCTGTTTGTTCTGTGTGGCTTTGACGAGAGAAAAAGCCGTGTATGAAGGAGGCAGGACATTAAAGTGTTGAGATGTTTTATGTACAGTATTTCTTTCACTGAGACTTGCTCTGTGTATCTCTGACTATGACCCTGAGGCGCCTCAGATGCCACTCGGATGTTTTTGTTGTGGAAATCGCAATGTGAAAAGGTGGGACGGAGGGTTACCGCGATGGGCTGTGTTTGTGTTTTGTTGTTGCTTTGTGTTTTTGTCGCTTTGGGTTGTGCCTTCCCTCCTATTCACTTCCCATCCTGGATCCCGCAAAACTCAGAAAGTCTCCTCACCCACCTCTTTCTCTTTTATTTCTTTCTCACTCTCCCCATTCACTCCTTCTTTGCTTCACTTCTCAGGAAATAACCTTCTATTGCCTTTTCTAGTCCCAGAGGACTGAGAGATAAAATCCCTCCTCGGTCTAGGGGGTTCTGTGAAGATAGCGTAACAGTCTTTTCTCACAGTCACAGCTCCAGGCTCTGTGAGGAAGCCTCTGCCCATCCTCCCCTTCCCTCCGTTCCCCCTCCTCCCTCCCTTCCTCTTTCTAACTTTCTCTTTGCTAGATCGGAGCAGTTCCCGGCAAGGTGCGATAGTTTAGAAGGAGGCAGCAGCACTGAAGGAGGTGGTACTGCCAGCTGCCAAAATCTTCCTTACATTTACATGCTTGCCATCCTGGCTAGTGCCACTACTGTGTACTCAGCTGTAATTTCCAACAATTTGGAGATACCACAAAGGAAAATAATATGGATTTGTTGCCTTTGTGCATAGAAGTGAAAGTAAATTAATCATTTTGGTTCTTTTTGGCTATGGATATTCCCTCTATTACCACAAGGATATTGACATTTTCTTATTTTTTTAGTGAAATATCTTGACAACTAATGGATGGATGGCCAAAAAAAAAAAAGACATTCCTGGTGCAGAGAGGATGAATTTCAGTGAGTTGGTGATGTCCTGACTTTCTGTAGCACCATTTGCTGGTTAAAGTCCCAAGCTCAACATCAACCTCATGGATTTGCACATTTTGTGCAGACATCCATGACTCACAGAGGATGAATCCTAATGAATAGTGACCCTCTGACTCTCCACAAGCACCACCAGTAGGCTGACACTTTTGGCCAGTGTCATGTCTAATTAAATATTTGTCATAAAATGATGTACACACATCAGTGCTTTTGGTTTATAACCAAATTCTTGTAAAACTAAGAAGGCCAAGTAATACTTTGTGTTTAGTGCTAAGTTGAACATGGTTAATATTACCTGCTGTTGTCATTATGAGAATGTTAGCATGCTAATGTTAGCATTGGTGTGCCTAAGTTCAGCCTCATTGCGTTTCTAGCATGGCTGTAGACTCTGTAGTATTGGGATTGTCTTAAACCAGATTCTTTTGTCCTCACACACCTTTGTTATGGTGTGTTCACACAGAAAGTAAATAAAGATTTCCTCGCAAGTAGATTACTAGTGAGATCTAGTAGATCTGTTTATTGTAATCAAGAGATGGCAAAGTATGATCATTTTGGGTTCTTACTGGAGTAAGTAAGATTATGGGGGCATATTTACTGCGTCGTGAAAATTATGTGTTTTGGTGGGAACACAAAATTACAGCACGTTTCCTGCTCCAAAAATCTTATCTAACTCAAAAGTGAAGAGAAAAATAATGTCCTTTTTATGAATTTTAAATAACTTTACAAAAAAAATATCATTCCCATTTTGGATTTTATCAGATTTTCATGTTTAAAATTCAAAACGCACACCGCTCAATTCACCTCAGAAAACAAAAAACAAACAAAATGAGCCCTAAATTAACTAAACTATGTCCCACGTGGGCACTAGAGCATTAGCTCCTGTTTGTTTTATTCTACACACACAATTTGTAAAGCACCTGCGGATGTCAACAGAGATATGCAGTAACAGTGATGACTATCAGCACTGTAGAAGTTTATATAAAGTAGCATTGAATACGACCATTTACAGATAAGGGCACATGGTGGCTCAGTGTAGACCAGAAGTCATGTGTGTGTAGTCTGCCTGTGTGTGTGTGTGTGTGTGTGTTACTGTATGTGAGTGTCAGTAGCTCTGTGGGTTGAAGCGGATAGGCCATGGTGTTTGTTTAACCTTATCAGGGGTTGTCATCCACTCAGGTCGGCACAGAGTGGATTTCAAAAAGGAAACTCCATTTATTACCTTCATGTGAAGCTCACTTCCCCCAGAAATGAGCCTGGTGCTATGAAAACAACCATTCATATGCAGGGTTATTTGAGCAGGTTTTAAACACGCTCTGGTTATGTAATTGTGACTTATCTTAAAGTCTGTGTACAGAGATTTTCGCTGCATGTGTGCACATAAGACTGAAGACAGATGGAAAAACAGCTGTATTTTACAAAAGTGTATTCTTATGAATGAGTAAAGATCCTTGTTTTAATCTTCATTCATCTTTAAAATGTATTCTTGAGGCTGGAGAAGTCATTTTTCAGTTGAAAAATCACACAGATGTTTGAGAAAAACTCTCTTTGTTTTAATTTTTTTTTTTCTTTTCCTGAAAAGATTTATGATCCGGGGGAATGATTAAGAGGCAGTGACCTGTTTGTTTGACCTCCATTCATCTTCTTTGCTATTTTAATGATTCAGACTCATTCTGACACGTGGCACTGCTGCAATAATCAGAGAGCCTTGCCAAGAAGTTAAATGCCCTCTTTGGGTGGCTGTTACTGATGCCAAAAAAACCGCCCCACTCGAGAGATAAAGAAAGATAGAGAGTTGAAACAAGACTGTGCCAACAAAGGCATTTTATCAGCTTCGTGTTGGACAAACAAGCTGTAACTTATACTGTATAGCTGCTGTACCAGACTACTCAGGAAAATACTGGAAATAATACTTTTATATAGTGACTTTAATGAGGTAATGTTTTGTTCCATGAAAATGTGGTATTCATTTTGAGTCTTGAAGTCCTCAAATACGTTGGTTTATTCGGAATATGAAAAGGTTCCATTGCTCATACAATCTCCACACCTCACAGGAGGTGTGATTTGAACCTGAACATTCATGAAATGACAAGTAGCAAACATGTGGCAGACTTTTATTTTAAACAGTTTTCATCTCTGGTGGTTTCAATCATCAATGAACACCCCCCCCCCCCCGAAACAGATCCAAAGACTCATTCGTCAACTTGTCTTCTCTTGATGAAGTCAAATTGGTTAAATTCCTTTTTTCCTCTGCTCACTTCGCTTTTCTCACGTTGCTCATGCATAGCTTTTTCTGACCTAATTCTCTATGTGCAATGGAAAATACCTCAATGAAAGCTGGAACAGCAACTGTATCTGAACAAATTACATTCATATGCAAGCAATTTGCTTCAGCAATTACATTTTTGGGGAGAATACAATGTCGCCCGGACTGCATTCACAGCCAGTGTCTTTTGTTTATACCTTCAAAAAGCATGGTTCATTTTTGGAAACCAAAACTGTTTGGATAAACCCTGAATGATGGTGCTGGAAGTTTATGAACTGCAGAATGTAATAACTGCACACTGCATGAAGGACCATCGGATACACCACACACACAGTAATGGAGGTGGGACCTGCAAAAATCTGTTTTTCTGTAATTATGTATGACATTATGAGGTGGAAAACATAATTGCCAAAGCAAAAAAGAAGGAGCAGAATTTGTAGGAAACTGGGTTGACATCTGAAACATATTCCTACTGTTCGGCAGAATAAACTACTTTTTCTCACCCTTTTGAAATCTATTGTGCTGTGATCTAAAAATGAATTAACTATTTATGGCTGCAAATAATGATTTTCATTATTGATTAATCTGCTGTTTTTTTTCTTGCTTGATTGATTCATCTTTCAGTCTTTAAAATGTCAGAAAATAGTCTGACAAACAGTCCAAAACCAACAGACATTCAGTTTTTGCTCACATAAAACAGAAAGTCCTCATAAATGAGCGGTTGCTAGAAAAAATATATTAATACGTATCATTGACGCTTTTTTAGCAGAGTTTCAGAAGCAGGACCACACCTCAGCCTTGCCACTTCTGACATTCCTATGTATACGCTCCTAAATCTCTTCTCCTCTTTCGCTCTTGTATTCTGCACCCCACCCACCCACCTCATTTCTTTCTCCCTAATGTCCAGAGGGTTCTCAAGGGGGTTCGTCATACCCGGGTGCTACAGAAGATTCCCCACAACGCAGCAACAGACAGCTCACGCTTCACTCTGTTTTGTTAATAAATGATTTAAACATATTATGTTGATGGTGTGGTCCTTGCTAGTGAATTGTCATTTATTATTGTATGAATACTTGCAGCGCTATTGTTAAATCTCTGTTTCTGTATATTCTGGTCATTGTGGTGATTACCAAAGTGGCCATTCTTAATAGTCTCTGGATTCTAATCACCAATTTGTCATCATTAGTATGTTACACATAATATCCATTCAGCAAACCAAAACTAAATTTTATTTATGCTTATATATTAAACTATTTAATGCCAAATAACAGCTTTGTTTTGGTTGTTTTAATGCCTTCAAGGTAAGCATATTTCTCTTTTCAAGCATGTTCTAAAGATATACTGTATGTCAAAACCACACTAACATTTCAGGAGTGCCTTTCTCCACAGTTTGCACTATTCCAAGTCTCTCTACTGCAGCAACTCTGCAGTACAGACCCCTCATAGACTGTATCAGCAGCAACAACAACAGCCCCCAGACTTTTCGGACAGCAACTCCACTGATTTACATCTCCTACGCACTTGAGCGGCGCATGGTTTCACACACAACAGCCGCCAACTGGAGCTGAGTGGGATTCTTAGACAACAATTCGGACATTTCAGTGTTCTTGTGATTGATTTATGATGTTTTTGCATGATTCCACAACATGCTGAACGGCCATATCAGTGCTGGTGTTGTCCCACTCATTTCATCTGACAATGTGGGGCGGCAGGCCAAGCAAACTGCCCGAAGGAAAATCAGTGGGAAGCATGGTAATTGTATTTTCATTGTTTATTGTATAATTCTACACCTCAGGGATGGGGGTCTTGGAGTTTGTTTGATTGTTTTTGGTTATAAATATTATATGAATATCCAAAATTAAAGGGGACAAATTTGGGCTTGAAGCATAAAACTCAACAAAATGCAAATACAGGATGAAGAGGAAGATTCCAGCTGTGACATGAAAGTATTTCTTTTCGAAAGAGAGTCAAAGGAGAATAAAAAGAAAAAGTACAAAGAAGATTTCTGACATAACAAAGTTAAAAAAAAAAAAAAAAAAATCCTCCCACACCAGCCTTAACCCTGAATAAAGTTAGCATCCACACAGCATGTACTCTGCAAGGTCAAAATGATAGGTTCAGTGTGTGAAGCTCATGCAGGCTAGACTATACAACTCAGTCAGGTTGTGTGTCCAGATGTTCTGTCATGTCTATTTTGCCCTGCCATTAAAAAGACTACCTCTACTGTCATTTTTTTCAGGTTCAGAATTTTTCATGTCTTAAAACAATAGTCAGGTCCTCATATGAACAGTTTAGCAGGTTTCCTTTGGTGAAATCATTCCTTATGTTCGGATTTCCTACATAGGAACAAAACAGAAATGGGGAATGAAGGAAACATACGTTCAAAATGTGTTCAAAAGTTTAAACCTTTAAACACATGTTTGCACAGAATGAGGACTGTGGATTTGTCCCCCGTGACTTCTAATGTTTAATGTTCTAAATGTTCAAATGGGCTTTTAAGACAGACTTCAGCAATTATGTTTTAATGTACAGTATATTTAACATCATACAATAATATCAAAAAGGAGACAAATTTACATTTAATATAGATGTGTCTATATTTTTCTGTGATAAAATCACATATACGCATATTCAGATAACAGACTGAGATTGCACCATGGCACAGTAGTGCTTCGAGCTTCATTTGCCATGCTAACAGTGTTAGCATGCTAACATGTTCACAGTGCAAATGCAAGCACGCAAGTAGGATGTTTACCATGTTCATCAGTTAGTTTGTTACCATGCCAACATTAACATGTTAATTAACACAAAGTACAGATGTTCCACGGCAATCTAGCAATACTTCCTGAGATATTGCAATAAAAACAAAGAGGAAAAAGTCAGGGGATCACCAAAGTCATTAGGATTTATGCTCAAGAGACCTTGAATGTCTGTTGTAGATTTCATGGCAATCCACCCAATAGTTGTCGAGATATTTCAGTCTCAACCAAAGTGGACTGACTGACAGACTGACATTTCCTTCCCTAGATCCGTGCTGCTGGCATGGCTTAAAAGTGTCACAATATTGCTGGAACTGCATTGAGGTCACGTCCTTAAAACATGTTTCAAATAGCAAGAAGACAGACAGAGAAATGTGGCTCGTTGTTCGCAGGACACGGCAGACTCTGAAACAAAATGCAACAAAGATGGAAATGGAATTTCGCTCCACTGTGGTGGATAACCAGATGACTAAAACCAGGTAATAATCATAAAATCCTGTGGTGCAAAAGTAAAAGTAGAGAAAAAGCAATATTGGTCTAACTTGACTTAGTCTTGCTTTAAAAAACTGACATGAACATTTGATTAACTTGGGTGTTTTTGCTCACTAAATTTGTCTCAAACTTTTCTTTTTTTGGCATGTGTCCTGTTTCTTCCTCTGTGACATATCAGGCCTTTGATTGGTCTCAAATTCTTTGCCTCAATTAGTAATACCTCTCCAAATACGTATGATGCATGCCAGATGACTGTTCTTATCTTACGTTTTGAAAATTAAATGGTGTACCACTGTTAAGTAAACCTGTTTAGTTAAATACAGCTGTAATAACTGTTCTAAAATCAACTTTTATTGAACGATGATGTGAACGCACAGGGCAAGAACGTGCAAAACAAAACACTATAGTTAGTCTACACCATATGATGGTATAGTATTTATGTTGTGTATATCCTTAGAATCATAGAGGGGATTGGACCTCGTTTTGTGTTGCTGTTCAGTTTGACCCCCCTGACCCTGTGCCCCCCCCCCCAAGAAGTCCACCATGTCAAGCAGAACAAAAAAAAAAACGCAAACATACACTGTGACCACAGCTTAGAGCCACAGCCTTTCACTGCTCCATTCACAGAAAAAAAACAAAAAACCCACCTGAGCTGCACCACTCCAATGCACACTGCCACCCGCACTAACACACTCAACGCACAATCAAACCGCACACATGCATTTATAAATCTTGTTCACAGATAACATCGTCTGTGGAACGCGATGCCACTCCCCCAAAGACACAGGATATTGCTGTGTACTATTTTAAGAACAATTATCTCACTGAGACTTCAGTGTTTTAGAAAGCTGCATTTCTTTATTTTTGATAAAAAAAGAAATGTGTTAACTGTATAACAAGGTAAAGAAAATGAATTGTGGATCAATGAAAGCACAAAAATAAGAGAGGCGACAGAAGAATGTCCATAATTGGGGTCTACATTACAGATAATAGTAGATAATCGATCCTTTGTTTATATAAGGAAACATAAACACAATTTAAAGAGTCATGTCACCTGAGGTAACATCCTTCAGTGCTCCGGCTATAAAGGCACAATGATTTGTTTATGGCTAAATAGCCATTTGTTTACTGAAGAATCTGACCTTTCTCTAGACCCTCACTCTCTGTTAAGCTCCCTATTATTAGCGTGCATGCGTGTGAGTGTGTGTTTGTGTGTGTGTTTGCATTATGCTGCTACATAGTCATTAAACTGCCATCTCAGTGTTCTTCACGCCCAATAATCCCACAAGGCAGCAAAAACACAACATGTTACTTTTAATAAAAGTGATTTTAAAGCATGTTTTACTTCCTCTGTTCATTTTTTTTTTTTTTTTTTTTTTTTTGTCACAAGCAGTGGGTTTTTTCACTGTAAATGAAGCAGTAGTTAAAGAGCAGTGTCAGCCACTCGTGGCACCCCTCGTGTGCAGGATGTTGAAAGTGTAAAACAACAAGCTGGCAGAGGAAACACAAGTAAATAGTGTGTACGTCTGTTGCACAACAGCATGAAAGTCATGCAGAGTGCTGGAGACAGCGGTTTCGCTTCAGCTCTCCTCTGCTGGTGGAAATCCAGCCAGAGCAGCCAAAAAAATTCATCTGTGCGCTCAGAGAAGAAGAATGTATTGGATTTTGTTTGTTTTTTTTGTTGTTTTTTTTCAGCCAACATATGTTATATTAAAGGAAAACCTCCCGTAGTCAGTTTTTGCTGGTCACACAGATCAGACATTCAGCTTGTTTGCAGGTTGCTGGTTTTCTCTAGTTTTACTCGCTCTGAACATTTTGTTTTTTCTGTGACAGAAGTCACACTTTCCATAGCACTATTTCCGTGTATGGGTTAAAGTGCGGTGCAGACAAAAGAAAGAAACCACTCAGCTGGCTAACTTCCTGTTTTCTCACATGGTGACTGCTATTTTAGAGCAGAAGCAAACTATATACACATATACTGTAAATAATTGCACTGGTGTAAAATGGATGATTTAACAAAAATGCACCCAGGGGAGCTATTTCAGCTATTATGTGTTTTAACATGTCTAGAAAATAAGTTGAGCATTTCACAAGACACAAAAATGCCACTTTTTCCAGGCAGGTTTGGAATTAACAGTAAAACCATGCATGTATGTTTCCCTCATCCCCCCATTTCTGTCTCATACCTAGGAAAGGTATACAGTCTACTGGTATGCTGTCGATGTTTCAGCAGATTGCACCTCTGAGAGCTCTTAAAAGCTTTTAAAGTTAGTGCTTTCACATGTCTGCAAAATAAATGGAGTATTTCACGAGAAAGAAAAGTCCCCCCCCCCCCCCCCGGTTTCCAGGAGAGTTTGAAAGCCAAAGTACAAGCATGTACTCTGCATGTTCCTGTCATCCTGCCAATTTTGCCTCAATCACTCTCTTAATAGCTGTACTATTCATTACCCCGCCGCACTACGCTGCTGATGAAATGAACAAATCACGGCAGAAATGTGAAAGCTTGTGGGTTTAACTTGGGCCGTGTCGTAGTAAGATGAAACAAGGGAACACGCAGTCAACTTACATATTGTCTCTGATTTTTTTGATGAAGCCCTGCAAACCCAACCAACTGCATGCACACCCCACTACCTTTATTTTTTTCACGTTCTTCCTCTTGTCTGCCTGACTTTTCCTCTGTAACATAGTACCTGAAAATTTCTTTCTCTGAGGACAATTGCATTGTCCAGCACTGCAAATTTTTTCTTTTTTTCTTACCTTAGTATCTTTTGTCATGTTCAGATGTTTCATAGGAAACCAAACATGTCATGCTGAGCTGCAGGGACATGTACATAAAATGCTCAGAATTTATCAAATATTTTTATCTGATGTAACAGTGCAGCCATAAAACATCACGTGTCAGTACTCTATAAGCATCACATAGCTTCAGTGAAGTGTTTGAACATGCAGACACAGAACATATATATGTGAAGTCAAGCACTGTGAGGAGAAATGATATCTGAAGCTACTTAAAAGCCAAAATCAGAGTTTCAAATGAAAAGTTCAGAACGTGGATTCAGTCAGTAGACTGTGAAAGACTTGATCAAATAGTTCAGACAGCAGTAAACTTTTATGTTATGTAAAGTTTATCAAACTAGCATCTGGATATAAACACATTTAAGCATGTAGAGAAATGAAAACAGTTCAGTCATAAATATATCTGAAAAATATTTTCCAATGACAGATTTAAAGGATTAAAAGTAGTATAGCCCACCACCCCAGCATATACACCTACACACACAAACTCTCAATTCCTTTGAAAAACATCTGACTACACAGTATTAGTTCACTTTTTCCAGTGTACAATTGAAGTACAAGTGGCACTGTGTGTTTATGACACACACACACACACACACACACACACATGCTCAAATCCACCATTTGGTCTAGCCTATTTTCCCAGAGTTTTCACCCAGTCACTGTTTTTTGCTTTCTCTCCTTCCCACCATCTCCGAGATACATTTAGTTTGCGTTTGAAACACACGCACACGTGCACACATACATTCCTACATTTCCAACAGTGGACTGTCAGTCTATTCCAACCAAGTGGGGACTTGCATCGTTTAGCGATTTTAACCTATCAAAGAGGGGACTTCCATATGCTGTAGTCTGTATCCATTAATTCACTTTCACTATACAATGAGTGTTTGTTTATTGCAAAGCCATTCTTTCTTTCAAAAATAGACAGTTTAAATTCAGTGCTTTTAATGTTTGAAATGTTTAAACCTTTCTCTGGAATATTGGAATATTGTTACAATATTATTTATATCATGCCACTTTACATTGCAATATTTTTTTTATATCATGCCACTTTTACCTTCAGTACTTGTTTTGCACGTTGTCTGTTGTCTGCCCGGTTGTTTGTTTTTTGTTTATTGTGTACATACAAATACAAATATTACAAAGCAAATACACACATGAAACACATAATAGAGAGTTGAGATATGTACTGTATGTCCAGAAAACTATTTAATGCTTTATTTACTGTTATTTCATTAATCATTACATCTAACAGTTGGCAAAAGTTAGAAAGTTGTAAAAACTGTCATCACAAGTTCCCATAGCTCAAAGTGATGTCTTCATATTGCTCGTTTTGTACAACCAAGAGTCCAAAACCCAAATATATTTGATTTATAAAACAGAGAATAGAACCAAATCCTCACATTTGAGAAGCTGGAACCAAATGATTTGCGCGAGTCGTACAAACTCAATACTATAAACAGTATCACAATGTGTACAGATTAACAGAGGATGATCACACGACCAGGAACACAGTTTACAAATAAAGTTAAAAAAGGCCCAACTCAGCTTCACATTGCATTCTTTGCTCCAGAAAACCCCGCTGTCAACCACATGCAATAACCACAATTTAAAAAGCCTTAAGTTAACTCCTCTGCAGCAGCTAAGTGTTCAACAGGCTTCACGACAAATTACAGCATGTGATCATGATCGCATAAACAATCCAGCCCTCGGCTCCCTGGAATATCACATGATCAAACACTGAGGTGTTGCTGAGACTGTTGCCTGTCTGTGTCAAGGCATGGGCTGTCAGCGATAGCCCATGTGGTTTTGTTGACTGTGTCCTCTGAGGAATGCTGATAAGGCTCGGCGGCGCAATCCCCTGAGCTCGCAAGGCTCTGCACATGAGCGGAGATTCATCAAAACATATGTGAAGTGGACTTGTGGCTGATTGAGGGCCTGATATCCTCTCCTCTGGTCTTCATTAGACGGAGGAATGGGGGGAAGGCAGGGGGGTTCCTCACCACAGGGACTGCAGTGCATGGAGCTCCAGTTTACAGCGGCTGGGTCAGGCAGAGCGGAGCCGCTGCATTTACTCATCAGATCTGGCAACCCTGGCCTGTTGTGTACATTAATGCATTATTAAGGGCTCCTGATTCATAGCAGTTCACTGTTGTTTGCTGTGTTTCTGAGTTTGAATGTCTGAAAAAAGTTATTACAGATATTCATATAGAGTCTTGTGAAACAGGACCAATATATAAAAGAGCAATATACAAGACTTCCAGGTAAACGATTAAAGCAACATTATGTAACTTTTCTACCATAAAATAACTGATTTTAAATCATTTTCATGTTACACTGAGTTGTAACCATGCAAAATGTGTCTGTGATTCCAACTCTTTGGCTCGTATGCCTATTTCTGCACTGTAACTTTGTGCTTTTGGTACGTTTACCTGTGACAATAAGTCAGACACAACCAACTTTGACTGATTTTGGTGAAACTGGGTGATATTTTTTGGAGAAAATGTTTTCTGCTTTTCCTCTAATGTCCTCTGACTGCTGTGCATTAACTACAGACTGATTTACAGAGTTTCCTGATGGGCAGTAAAGTAGTTGTTTTGGACCATCAGAACCTGAAAACCCCAGGACACACTGAATGCTCATGAGGTGCAGGGCAGGTGTCATGCCAGAACAGGAGCTGGGCAAGCGGATAATGTAACCAGGCTCAGCAACCTCTATGGACGGGCCGAGAATGCAAAAGGGGACATTTATGAAAGAAGCTAAAAAGATAAAAATATATAATGACTGAGCAAGAAGCTGCCAGACAAATCTGGGACTGACTTTTAGCCATTGGTGAGACACTAGCAAGTAAGAGCTAGCTGCTATGTCTTGTGTTGTTGCACTGCTTGCCTGTTTTTGCAAAGCTGTCAACTTGCTATTTTTTATCATAATTAATATAATATATAAAACAAATACATGTAGTATTCCTTATTCATCATAGTGGTATTGCACTCTGAAACTGGGGGCGCTAAATTGCAAAAATACCAATTTCTGTGCAGTTTTGCTTTGAGGCCAAAAAAGAAAACCACATACTCACACAGGTGTAGGAAAAAATGGTGGTTTGGGTTACAATAAATAACTGGTTAAAGTTAGGGAAACAACGTGGTTTTGGTTTAAATAACTTCATTGCAGGCATTTGTCGTCTTGGTTAAGGTGAAGGAACAGTCATGGTCACAGTTAAAAGAAACCAGCAGTGACTGCTGGACGGAAGCGGTAAATGAACATTGTTCTATTCCAACATTTTATCGACCCCTCTATCCATCCTGAGTTCCTTCATGGACTCTGTGGCTCTATAACAACGTTGCACTATTTCCTCATATCAGAGGGATCAGAGTCATAATTCCTATGGCTGCTCGAGGCATTTTCTTGTGCTGCAACTTTTCCAAATTCGGTTTTGAGCACAAGATCTCAGGTCAAGTCATTAAATATGTTATCTGTCTGGCATACCTTGAGTTTTAGTTCTTTGAATGTCAGTCTTTGAGATTTAAATCTAAATGCAGCCTAACCCTAATCACAAATGTAACAAACTCTACATATGGTTTGATTGCACTCAAATACATTAAGGTTGCATCAGGAGCTGATTGTTCAGGCCACATTTAGAGGTGGTATGGGAAGCACGTGACCACATATAGCATGTTGTGTAATCTGAACAAACACACAAATGTGTCCACCTAGCTTCAAACCAAAACAAGCCTTCGAAGCACACAATCCTCCTCTCTAGCTGTTTTTTTTCTACTTAGTGGTGACCATATTTCCCACAAATAAAATCCCACATACGGCATCAAAGGTGAGCAGAACATTAGTGACCACTAATGTTCAGGAACTGCAATTCGTCTCAACTGGGTCTAAAAAGGTCATAACAGAACTACACACTGTAACCAGAAGAACTGATGGCTTACTAGTATATATATACTGTGTGTGTATATATATAAATATATATATATAATGTGATCAAGTCAATATAGAACAGTTGTTCTAGGTCCAAAGTGTACAGTGCAGTAAGTAGTTTGACATTTATAAACACCATTCAAAAGTATGTGGGTGCAGGATGGCATGGTGAGCGATGTTTTCATATGCTTTTGCCTGAACATTCTGAAAATATGGTGAAACATGTTGGTTACTCGTGACGATAAGAGCAATCACAACAATATGCCACTTTGGTTAGATGTCCCTTTGAAACTAAGATGGTCCTGCATATCTACAGACATTGATCCTATTTCTTTTTTTAAATACATGATTTATTTATTGAATTTTCAAAGTGTACCAAGTTAACTTCACATTTTCTTTCATCATTACATATTCATTTTTACTTAGAAACAATGATCATGTTTTCCTACAGCTGGTGAGTCATGGACAAAATTGGCCTGAGATCTAAGATGGCCACAGAATAATGGAGTAGTCCTCTCTCCAGCTCAAAAGCACATGGTAAAAAAAAGTATCCAGATGGCTCAGAGAACCAATTTCATATATTAATTGGGGCCTGTTGCCTGGTACCTGGTCTGAGTTTTTTGCACAATAATGACAAAATGGCAGAGGTTAATCTTCTAATGACTACTCTACTGAATTTTACAACACAAAATAACTTAATGTTCCTGCAGGGTAGAAGCTTTAATGCGTAGGTGGGCGGTGGAAAACAAGCTGATTGAAAGTAATGATGTTTATAATGGTAATCATTAGAAAAAAGCATGGTTAATAATACTTAAATGAAGGTAAATATTGGTGTATTTGCGTATCATTGTGTATGTTGTTCACTAACTGGCTATTTGAAGGTGACAGCAAAGCATTTATTCAAATCTGAGCATTTAAACAGCACTTATTTTTGTGCTTTATTTTTTACTCACTTATTATCACTGTAAAAGAATAAATGTAACTATAAATTTACTGAAATTGTCACAGGATTTTGCAGAAAAACACTGTTAGTTTACAGATTTAAAGATTATTTACTTTAAATAAAGTGACAATAATAATATAATTGTAAGTTTTTCATTATTGCCATAATACTTAACAGTTTGAATGTTAATTTACAAATAATGTCCAAAATAGTTTTGTAATCAGTTACACTACCGTAAAGACTTAAAGCGCTTTTCCATAAATTTACGATTCTTTTTTTAAAGATTCAGTTATTTTCCATATTATATTTTTTTTATCTTATTTTTTACAGTGTACGCAGTCACAGTTTCCACCGTTCCTTTCTCTTCACACCTTCCTCATGCAACATACGTCCTCTATGTTCCGCAGGTAAGCTCATTTTAAAGAGCAGCTTGCCCCAGCTCAACAGGAAACAGGAAAGGGGTGACGTGGCATGGTGTAAATGTGCTCCCATACATATCCAATATTCATGATTTGAGTGGCCAGACTGTTCACAGTCATTAGTGCACTTACTGCCTCTCTGCTGTCTCACCCCAAGGCTCATTGCAGAGCCAGTCACTCACGAAGTGTTCCCCTGCAATAAACATGAGCCTGCCATCTCAGACAGTCCTGACACCCAAACTTGCCACCGTTTCTCTTCTAGTTCCTTAAAAATAAGAAGGGTGCTATCACAACTTTATTAAGATGTGAACATGACTGAGGTGAGGTAGCATATTATCAGAGTAACAGTGGTTTGCAGGAGAAGACTGAGGCGTCAAAAGACACAAGTCTTTTCTGAAATCTTACTTTTCTTACTACCTCTTTGGTAGTGTAAAAGCTATTCAAATACGAAGGGAAAAAAATGTCTTCGGTTGAACAGCTCAGATTATTTAGCAACCTGTGATTAGGGGCTACCAGTGGCCATTGGTAGAAAGATTCACAGGAACAAACTGTGTTGGTACCAGTGCATAATTAATATGGAAAAATACACATGAGGATTCAAATGTATAGATTTGTTTTATTTAGAATTTGAATTAAAGGACACCTAAACAATATAAATAAAAACTTATATGTTGTGTACAACTGTGTGTACTCGGCAGATGAAACCAGGTGAATGTCAATATTTTACTGATTTTATCCTATAAAATGTACCTCAACCATGAGGCGCAGATGTCAGTAAACAAGTCAGCTATAGAAGAATTCTACAGCAGCTGTCCTTGATGTTACACACATATTTGAATTTAAGAAGCAGTAAAGCCACTGTTGTGTTTTTTGCTGTATTTTTATTTATTCATATTGTATATGTATAACCTGCTTAATAAACAATTCAGTTTTGATGTTACTTGATGTTACTTCAGTTCATTCTTCTCAAATCTCCCTTCAGGCAGCAACATACTGTAAAAAAAAAAAAAAAAAAAAAAAAAATATATATAATCATTAACGTGAAGAACTGATTTAATTAATCAGTAAAAACCTATGAAACAGCTATAACGATTTCATACTGAAATACCTGTATATGCATCTCTGTGTTGTTTGTTTTCTGCATTGTATTTATTGCTGTCAGAATGCTTTTAGGCTGCCTTCTATTCCTGGCTATTACCTGGCTGAATCACAGGAAATGAAAATGAATTACTCTTCAAAGACAGAAGTACGTTTCTGGTTTTGGACATGTCATCACAAAATTAATGTCCTTAGATCAAGTTAAAATGTTTCTTTATGTCACTGTTTGATCACACTCACTCCTAAATGATAGATATTTAAAGGGTGCCAGTAAAGCCAAGGCTCCCATAACTCTTTTTGTGTCTCTGAAGGCCAAGTTGAAGTCCTGATCCCTTTCAACAGCCAGCTGTCCATCTCTCTTTCCTTTTTTCTTCCTCGTCTTTGTTTGTCGTCTGGTTTTGGGGCGCTCTCCGTGACACCATTTGTCTCCATAACAAGTCTCACTAAACAGCGTTTTGGTGGGCCCACCTGCAAGAGCCCTGGTGCTGGTCACTGCTCACCACGGGCCTCCCAGGACTACCCACAGAGGAGGAGGCAATTAAGGCCTGGGGAAGGAGCCATAAATCTCCATAAACTTCAGCTAGCCACTCTCCCCCCACTTTCGCTGGACACTCAGATAATGCATCTCCTCCTCAGCAGCCCCCAGACGGACTCCAGAGCAGATGAGTCGATCTCCTGATTTCCCACAACTGAGCAGCTTTTTCTCAAAGTTCCTCTGCAGTCAAGGCCATGATTCATGGTGCAATGATTTTTGACAATGCCGACGGGCAGGGTTGCTAAAGTTTGTTGGGGTTTTGTTGTTCGGAAAAATGTATTTTTGACCTTGGATTTTTCTGGTTTAGGGAATGTTATCCATTTGTATTGCTGAAGCAAACATTTGCAAATGGGTCTCAGTGTTTATGTATAAGTAATTCGCCAAACCAAACTTTAAAAAGTAGCATGACTTAACTGTGCTGAGGCAATACAAAGCTGCAAAAAACTTGTCTCATGACAGTTTCATGATAGAGTGTGAGCTAAAGCAGAGTTATGAATTATAGAGACACTTTCCGTCTCACTGCAATGGAGAGCATTTTCACAACATGCTGTATAACATGAAACCTTTTTTCTGTAAATGCGTCGAGCGGTGCAGTTCAAGGAAAGAAGCACTGGTCTCACTAATCAGACAGGACGTGCAACGGAAAACATCCCTCTTGAGGAGGAAATGCCTGCTTCCTCTTTATCATATTCTTGAGGACATGCTTCTCTGCAAAGCTGCTGATGTATGGCTTCAGCACTACCACCTACAGAGACATAGGTGTGTGTTTGTGTGTGTATGTGAGAGAGAAAAACTCTTTAGTGATGGGAAATGCTACTAGCACAGAAATTAGTAACGTAGTTGTGATTTTACAAACCCTAGAGCTATCGATATTTTAGTATGGAAAATATAGTTGCCTTCAAAGTAAGTTTTAGTTCTATTAAGGGCAATGCCAGTCACTTGGTCTGTAGGTCAGTCCACCTCTATTGATTGAAGTGTCTAAGTTATTCATTTAAATGAACATGATAAATGATTAACATTATACCCACTAAACATAGACATGTTGGCGTTGTCATCATTAGCATGTTGATGTTAGCATCATAAGTATATTAATGAACAAAATCGGGATTTAAACAGAAATAGATCTCCTATGATTGTGGATTGCTATGTTGTGGGATCATTTTTGTAGTCTGTAGCTTGTAGCCTACATAAAGATGGACGGAGCAGTAGACTACACTGTGTCCCCAGCTAAAACTACATTAATGATACATTAGTGGAAAACATGCATTTTTGATTTTTCCCACCATTTCCAGGCACTTGCTCCAGAACATTTTAGTAGGATATAGTATCTTACCAACACTTGAAAACACCTTAAAACGAAAATCTAAGACCGGAGGGTAGACTGCTTAACAATAAATACGAACAAATTCGATTTATGTTTTAATTAGATCCATTTGGGTTTGATCTGTTTGCCTTGTTCTTTGATTTTACAATGATGATGCTGATGAAACCAATGCAGCCTGGGAAATGAAATGAATAGAAATATGAAAACTGTGTTTAAAAGGTTGTATCTTTACTCCAAAAATGGAACTACCCACAAATGAGTATTTAGCCCAGAAAAGAGCAATCCTTTATTATTATTAAATGTTAAATAATAAACATATTTAAACCGTATACTCAGTTTCAGTTTCTTCCTAAGAAGGAAATGTGTTAATAGATGTCGCTCAGTCGGATGCTGTTGATGGAGATGTGAAAGGTGTTGACTTGATCTGTGAACTGTCTCTTGCCTCCTCCACACAGACCTGTCTGGGACATCTCAAACACACATCTGTGGGGGGAAACCTGCTGTTTGTTCATGAGCGTGTGTGTCATTTAAATGTTCTACCTTTCATCGACCTGAAGACGAACTGTTTCGCTTTGCTGGTAAAACCACATGTGGAGGTGGCAGCACAACTCATTCGATCTCTACACCTCTCTACCGTTCCCCCCTCCCCTCCCTCCCTGTTTCTTCTCTTTGGTAGTGTGATATCACTTTACTGGGTCACCAGATTTCCCAGAGTCACCGAGGGGACATGTTACTCACCTCTTGACTTCTTTACCTCTTGAACTGAGAGAAGTTTCCCTTGATATAGGGTTAAGACTGCCAGCTGTCACTCTCACCTCCCACTTATTAAAGACTGAAACCAAGAGCGGGAGAAGGTGTGCAATTTAGTGAAAGTAAAAAGGCACGTAACAGAGGAAAGCTGATAAGCATCGAGCTGTACTTGTAGAGCAGCTCATCTAACATTAATGGTAGAGTAATTGGTTTGTAACTGTAACACTTACTAGGCCATCAATAATGACCAGGGAGGCGAGTGTAGAGTTACTTAGTTGGGATAAGGGGCCATTGTGCCGGAGCTGAAGCCACAGGATCAGCTGAATGGGCCTGCAGTTATGTCGGACAAATATTTATACAGTATCATGTTACTGGAACATTCTAACTTGGGGAGACAAGAATAGGCAGGGTGATTGAAAAGTCAGATACACATGTACTACATTTCTACTTTATCTAAGGATCTACTATTGGATCATTCACTGATCAAAGCTCAGGAAATACAATAATGAATGGGACTTTAGAGTATTTATTTTTTTGGATGCTGCAAGAGGTGTAATTCTGGAATGTTAACATGCATTTTAGCAATGTTTCCGAAATGTGCTGAATATTTCAATAAAATGTGAATGTTTCAAAGGTTTACAAAATCTTACAGTATATTTCACTTTTTCTCTTTCTAGTATCAGATTTGTAGTATGGTTAAAAATATAACTGCAAAACTGATAAAATACAGAAAAAAAAAAAAAATCAAGGTACTTCATCAAGAAGAAAATCTCTCATACAACAACAAGTGACCCTAAGTATATACATACTATTATTATTTTATATTTGTTTGTCAAAATTTGAATACACAACTTAAGTATACTGACAATGAACCAGGTTTTACTTGCAGGAATCATTCTCCCTGTTCATATTGGCCATTAAAGACCAAGTGTGCTTTTGTTGTAAGTAATGGGGCGCAAAATCAATCTCCTTTTATCCAAAAATGTATTCAACAGTTTATCCAAAGCATCAGCAGTCTGAGTCTGGAAAGTATGTTTAAAAGTTAGTCTTCTTAAAAAAAATAGTACTTTTACTACTTTTCTTATAAAACGGCTGCAACTTTGGACATCTAAAGCCTCATGTTAGCTTCAGATAAACTTTTGAAAGCATTTTTGTAGAGACTGAGGACTTTGGAGTCTTAGTTATTATTTATATTATTATTACATTATGAGTATTATACTCATTTGGTTTTCCTCGTCATCATTTTCTCAGGGGTCTAAACTTCTGTCATCAACCCTGTTATTCAAAGTTCTACATTTGCCAGTGTACAATCAAAACACGCAAAAGTATACATGATCCCAAGGAATGACTCCCTGATGTGAGAGACACAAAAGGAAAATGTGCAAACTCTAGGCTATTTTGCTCACAAGTGATCATCTATCATACATTTGAGCCTTTGAGCCGCCTGCATATGTTGTTAAGTATTCGATGATCCACTCTCCAATCAAAACGATAGAAACTGCCAGGAGAGTTCATCCCACACGGCTGCCTGTACCAGTACGCATTACGTTTGCTCAACAGCAACACACCTCCACTGATGACAGGTGTGTTTATCGGGATCTAAGTATTGGATCAGCTCTGCTAGCAACTGAACAATGGTTTGTTTAAGGCAGCTGGAAAAGGCACAGTAAAACATCTCCATATTGGTTAATCTTACCAGCTAATTTTAAGGCTCAGCTGAATGGGCCTGCAGTTATATTGGACAAATACAGCATATATGTATTGTTACATACTGTAGTATATCCACAGGACCAGCTTTGTTGACAACATAGTGTTAGAAATGCAGAAATGCAATGGCAAGGACATTACTCTTGGCTCATATTGTAAAATGTTTGATTTGAAACTCAGTCTAATAATTCTAATTACAAGAATTCTAATTATTAATTAACTCCCCCTGCTCTTTCATTAGTTTGTATCTGCAGGAAGTCTCTCATTTTTATATGACTCACTTTGTATTGAGGATTTTGTCAGAGTGTTATTCATGATGCTTTAACTCTGCATTCTCCTTCATGCCTCTGGGTGCATGGAGAGCTCTTCTCTCTCCTTCGGTGTTACAGTAAATAACCATCATTTCTGTTTCTCATAACATAAAGTTTTATGTTGTTTTACAGTTTCATTCCCTCATGGTGAATATCATAAGGTATTCTACTGTCTGTGTTATCAGGGCACATGATGTACTGTGATGTGCTACTGTTTCACCTGGCTACAATCACTGCTGTCAACATCACTGGAAAGTCTGGGCATGATGTGCTTCAGTTACCATCAACTCACTCAAGATAGGAATTTCCCGAAATGTGTGTGGCTATTGAATTCACCCGTTAATAAGGTGGTCAATCCACCTTGACTTTCGAGAACAGTTTCAATGCTTCATGGCAAAGATATTTCCTTCTGATGATACTGGTGGCGAGCTCTATAAAACACATACAAACGCTACAAAATCTCCTTTAGGTGTTCATTTCTGAGATCTGGTGACTATAATTCACGTTATTTTCATGCTCATCAAACCAGTAAGTGAGCCCTCGTTCCTTGTATGGAAGCATCTGCACAAGCATCTCCATTTATTTATTCAGATTTTTCTCTTTATTCATCACCTGTCTGTCTATACACAGCAGTAGGAGTCTTATTTCCATTGGCATCAGTATAATTTCTTTTTCTTTTAGCTCTGAAGAAGGTTTTAAGTCCTCTTTGTCACATCTACTGGCAGTCTCTGCAACTGACAGCAGAATCCAACAAAAACAGTGAGCAGTAAAACACACCGCAGAATAGTAACTAAAGTTTGGTTGCCATTTGTAGCAGACAATAGCTCTTCCACTGCAGCCCAGTACACCAGTGTCTCACCAGCAGACTCCAGCTCACACAAATCCAATTTAACTCTGGAAAGTTACTGTCAAGTAAGAATGTTAGCTTATGTCAGACGATGGCAAAAGCGAAGGAGTCTCGATACAGCTCAGTATAGCAATATTGAGAATAGTGGCAAGTATTGTGGGTGTTACAGAAATGCCACAATGACTAATGCGGAGACGTTGGTGAAAATTAGGTTATAATCTGCAAAACTTTCCCTTAAGACTGGACTGTTGCAATTCTGCTGTGTTTCCAGTTCGCTCCCAGTGATTAACATTTTCTGCAGAACTGCTGGTCTGCTAACAGTACCACATCTACAGTCTGTCCATGTTTCTGCTAAACTAACCTTTAAATCAATGCCAAGTTGCATCTCGGTATGTACACACATTTAAAGGGAATGCTATGTATATCAGTTACATAACAATAACCTTCTAACTCATCAATTTCATGAATGCCACAGCAAGTACCGGTACTTACGTCAAATAATCCATGGATTTCAAGAGGGCATTAAGGAATTGTACAAACATGATTCAACATGAGATGTTTTGCACAATCTTCTATGCAATTGTCTCTCCAATGTTTTCTCAGTGTTAAAGCAGCTCCAAAGAAAATTTAAGGAGCTGGATACACAACTGAGTTCCTTCCAAAGCAAACTGAATGAACTGGCATTGAACCCTCATTTCATAGAGTTGTTGTATACAACACATCTTCCCTACAGAACTTCCATCACAAAGTAAATGCAGGAAACATGAGAAAGAGCCTACATTAACTGTATTCCCCGTATGATGAAATCTAAGGGGTGTATAATTCGCTCAAAAATGTGGAAATCAAGACAAACACTTGGTTTTTGAGGTCAGATTGAGTTGCCATGTGACCCTAAACCCCCTGTCTCTGCTGCCCGAACAACCCTCTGAACCTCCCCTGAGAGCCACAGCTGTTGGGGACCTCACTTTGAACTCACGGCAGGAGGTCTGCAGCACCCCCTGGCCCAAAGCTTTCCCTTCTCTCCACCACTGCCTCAGACTTTTCAGACTGTAACCATAGCCTGACGTGGACTTTTAAGAGGGCTCAAACCTCCCACGGCAGCTGCTCGGCTGGTAAACGGATCCACGCAGGCAGATCACCTGAGAGCACCGGGGGTAGATCTCTGGAGAGCTGCTCATGTGTCCTGCTGCCTGCTCCATTCACAGAGGATCACAAAGGAAAAGGCCACAAAGACCCATGAGACTGAGCAGAAAATGGAAAGTAACAAAACTAGAAACTTTCAAGGTGACCTATTTTATTAAAAGACTGCTTGGGCTGCTTTATTTAACAGAAGTAGTCCTTCATGGTGTATTCTCAAACAGCATTAAATGGGGATAAAACCCTGAAGGATTTACAAATTGCAAAACTAGAGGATGATTTTGGCCACAAAAAGCTTGTGGCCAGGTTGTCGTTGTCTCTGGTTGAGATCTCCTCATTAACAGGAGGTTGGATGAGGTATAAAATTGCGGTGGTGTTTTGTAGACTAAATATCTGATACAAAAGTGCAGCTAAAGTGCTCATGAGCAAAACTTCTACTGTGGTATATGCACTGACCTGACACGATGCAGTGATATGTTGCAGTGATATTGTTTATTAACTGTATTTTGTTTTGTGTATTTTCTTAGTCACTTGTCTTTTTTGTTCTTTGTGAAAAAAGATCTCAATCATAAAGGTATGAGTCAGAAGAAAGAAAAAGCTGATATCTCACTGACAGGTCTCACAATAATTGAGTGAAAGAATGACTTTTTCTTCCTCAAATGATGAAAAAATGACTATTGTCTTACTGCTGTGTTGATTCAAACAGACCTTTAATATCATCCAAATGCTATGATAAATGAGTCAAATCAAAATCTTGGATTATGTTCAGTACCAATGTTTTTTCTTCTTTTTACGTCCAACTTTAATTTTTTTTTTCAAAATCTTGCTTTCTTCAATATCTGGTTATCGTTAGGGGAGGATTATTAGAGGAATTTAATTATTTAATGTAAGTTTAAGGTTAGGCAAATAAACTTGGTTGGGTCAAAATTGTGATTATTATCAAAAGGCAAATATTAACTGCAGCTCTGCATGAAGATTTGAGTTACTGCACAAACCCGTGCACCACACCAACCCTTACTGTACTCGTTGCTAGACATTATCTCCTACTGTGACAGTTTATGATGGGCATTGGACGTGAATTGTGAGGTGCAATACGGATGAAAGTACTGATCTATTTTGTTGTCTATACTGGTCATGAACAGATACCTCCTTGTTTTAGTCCAGTATGAAAGATCGGGGACAAAATCAACAATCCTTGTTTCATGCAAAAATGCATTGTAAGGTCCAGCCAAAGATAATGAGGCGTCAAGACTTTCAGTGAGCCAAAACATTTTTTTTCTTGTGCTAAATTCCCTCTTTGAGTTTCTCCAGACAAACCATAAAAACCAAAACCAAAAATTAGCTTTTTCATAAAAAAAAAAAACCTAAAACAGCCTAATAAGAAAGATGAGTAAAATCTATGTTTATGTTGCAGACACATTTTCATACACACATAATGAGGACAGACAGTTGAGACAGACTTGAAACAATGTGAACTTCTGTTCGATAGCTTAAATGATTGTTGTTGAAAGATATTTGGTCTCTTAAAAACCTCAACCAATCAATTTAGGAATGAAAGCAGGTTCCAAGGTCTGTGCTTTGAATTTTGTCAGTGGTGCTGTTCTTTGCCTAATGGATTGTGCCTTGCGTCAAATAAAATAATAAAAACTGAAATGAAGAAAAAAAAACCTACCCTACCTCTACCCTCCCTTCTTCTCTTCTCATGCTGCCATGCGTTATTCCCTGAGAAAATTCTCCACCTTGCTATGCTCTGTGAATGTTCAACGTTCCTCTAGTGTCAGGATATTAAATCAAATAAAGATTGGATCAGTGGTATAGCGGCAGCTGGGGCGTGCCATGTGGGACTTGTAGTCATTAATGAGCAGTGACTAATTGCTCTATGGTTCTATGGGAATACAGTGAATCTCTGTGGGACTTGTTCAATGCTAAGTTTCTTCCTTCAAACAACCCCCATGCCTCTATCTTTCTCATTTCTTTCACACCCTTACTGCATATTGCAGATGAGAGAGGGAGATAAATTAGGAAAACCTGTTGCCCACCCTCTGGGTCTTGTCATTAAAAATGATATGTATCATCCTTGGTTAGGTGTATAATATTGCATTTCCACAGGGAGCTAAATTTGCATGTTGCTGGGGGGAAGAACCGGTGGTTCTGCAGAAAGTCTATTTAGACAAATAATATGTCAAATACTGGGTCAGTGACTGCCAGGACAAAGTCTATGTTAATGACCCTATTTTGGTCTATAGTTGCACAGGGATATAGAATTTTTTTAGCCCTTTTTGTGAGCAGTGGCTATGATTGCCAGCTGGCTGAAAGAGGCATTTCGGAAACCAAGGACACACTCCAATTTTCTAAAATACGTTATTTATCATTATTCCAATAAAAATACCAAAAGACAAAAAGACAGAAGCTATAAATCAGCTAATAAACAGGCCCCTCATCAAGCCGATTGACAGGATTTACTGCCTGTCCTTCACTTCTCCTCACATCTATTATTGCTATTGATTGCTGTCAGTTTAGAATGATATTCTTTTTTTTTTTTTTTCCCTCAGGTCCACTCACCATGGCTGCTTATAATCACTTACAGCATGAGTAAGAGCCTTCTAGCCTTGAGGTGGTAATTTTTAGCAGAGCTTGATATAACAATATGTTTTGTCTCAGCTGTGATGACTTCTCGGGAATCAATAACACCTTGTCAACAGCTAACAGTTCGCTTGAGTGAGCATCTTCATTGAAAGTGGCATTCTGTTTGTGAGACTAAACTCACTCAAAAACCTGCCTTTGGTGATCCTCTAACTGGGTTTCCAGCACCTCCATAAGACTGGTATATTAAGTGAAATATGTACAGACATTCATGATCCCCAGAAGATGAACCCTGCAGATTTATGCAGTCACTTGACTTTTCATCAAGTGCCTTCACTGGGCCACTTTCCAGTACAATATGTCAGCATGATGGGATTGGCGCAAAAGTTTGTTTAGACATTTGCTGTTACCAGATGATTGTTTCTAATCAAATAATTTTTTTCTCTATCGTGAGGTTGACATTTGTGGTTTTGAATTAAACTATCAGATGGATTGCCTAATCTTGGTACAAATTCATCTAAACTAAGAAAACTGTTTAAAATGGATTTTACATTTGACCTTTTTTCTTATTTATTTACTAATTGTTTAAGATCTGGATTTCTTGCAGTTATCACTGTCAGGTTAAATTGTTTCAGTTAGGGTTAAAGTAAAGTTTTGGATAAGGTTTCACTTCTTCTTTTTTTTTTAATCTTATCAGATCTGGTCAGAAAGCCCAGCAACATTTGTCTTCAAACAAATAAGTACAAATTTCCTGTGAGATCAGGTTGGTGTGAGAGAAAGGAGAGGGGGAGTGACGGAGACTGAGGCTGCAAAGGCAGCAATCACACAATACACATTTGGAGGTCATTACAGAGCCAGTCATGCTGAGTGACTCCTACAGGCTGAAACACTGCTTACAGTGTTTAAAGTGGATTTGATGAAAGCTTTCATTCAGTCCAGCTCATTAGTTTGAGCCTTGGACAGTACACATTCTGAGATTACTCACTGTGGGCCTGCGCTGGGCTGCCAATGCCAGGAGTTTTGCTTTTCATTTATTTCTACATAAATCACTCAGTAGAAACACAAAGCAGAACTAATATGTCCAGAAAGCAGAGCTCATGTCCACAACATCAACCTTCTGTTTGAGAAATAATACATTGACACAATTTGAAAAGGCAAAGTACAGCATGATATACTCTGAAGGAACTTTTAAAATCTTCATAATTCCATTTAGCTAACTCTGTGTAGTGAACAAAAGCATTTCTGCAATTTCTGTGAAAAGCACTGTGTTCCATTATGAACCCATATGGGATCTTCATACAGAGCAAGCTATAAGAGCTTGTTCACAAAGTACGAGAATAAACCCATAATATAATCCATCAATCCATCGATGAATGCCTCTGGGCTTCAATAAATCATTATGTTGATTACTACTTCATCTAGCAGTCCATTTTTCACAATGATGGTATTATTATGATAGCGACACCCAAATTTCTTTTAACATTCCACCAGGGAAGCCAGAGTGTTCTGGTGTCTTGCTTAAAGACACCTCATCAGGGCAGATGTTTGCCACCACAAATGCTTGAATCGCTGTCCTGACATTGGTCTCGACTTCGACATTGTAGCCCTAATGAATGACAGCAGTGGGGTTTTTTTTGTTCTGTTACCATTAATGCCCACGAAAGGCCTAAACCCAAATGCATTTACTACAGTCAGAAGCTATTAACGTTCTCAGTAATTTCCCAGAAACCGAGGGCTTCCAATGTTTCTGAAAATCCATTAAAACTGTTTACAGAGGCGAAGTCTGGGTGCACCGATCATTTGTGGTGCGTTCTCCTTATTCCCATAAATAACTGGACAAACAGAGACAATGTGAAATCATCAGGTTGAGATATTTCCAGTGACGCTGCAATGGTTTTCAAAGCAAAAAATGTTTCTTCATCTCTAATGTCTCTGTTCTAGATCATTGAATGTGCAATAACTTTAGGTTTTGAACTATTGGTTGGACACAAACAAACACTTTGAAGATGTCACTTTGGGTTCTGGGAAATTATGATGGACATTTTCACAATTTTTTTTTTTTTTACATGCCCCATGGAAACATAGAAAATGACCAAAAGAAGTAGTTCAGGCAGGGAAAGTAAACAGAATTCATCACAATTTACTAAAACTGAATGTACTGAGCACCACAAACTGATAAAGATTATTTGAGGCTAAATTTTCATCACTAACTAACTCTGCGAGCTCGACATTTAGCTGATGCTATCTAAATGTTAAAGATTGGAGCCCTATTCCTCCTCTGCTCCCGTCCCCTCGCAGCCTCGCAGCCGTGTTCGAGGGCATTCATGCGCGTGGAGGGATGCGGGCTTTCGCCAACGTGACCCTGGGCCCTTGCAGACGGAAGACGGAGCAAGCTCCTGTCTGACTCAGCTCAGGTCTACGCAGCGGGCTGTCAAAGCCCATCATCGTCATACACTCCTGCAATCAATACCTTACAGCCTCCTGACAGAGTGTGTTAGTGCAACACACTCCTCTCTCACTCTGTTAGTCTTAACCAGAAAAAAGCCACAGAGAAAGAAAACAAAGTGTAAAAAAAAGGTGTGTTTTCAGTGAGAATGTGCACATTTGTATTTCTTTCTTTTGTTAACATGTTTACTATAGCAGACTGGACTTAAAATAGAGTGTACTATCAGAGTACAGTGTACCCTTTTACAAATTTCCACTATTTAGAATTCCAAAATGCCTTTCAGCTATGACGCCACATGGATGGAACATTTACTTTCTCTCATCGGTTGCAAGAAGGGATATTTTGCACATGTTACAAGTTCTTGCAGCATTTCTTGCACAGATCATTATTTATAACTTGGAACTTGAACGCTTAAGGCTTTCCAAACTGTTTTGAAATACAGCTCAGCTTAGGAAACACTGGCACAGAATCCCTACAATAATGCTACACACACTGCAGTGCAGTGCTTAATCAATTTTTACACTAATGCATCCATGCAAATGACATAACTGAGCACAGTAAATATGTCCACCCTTTAACATTCTGTGAGTTTAATTGCATTTTTACGATTTTTGTTGCTTTTTTTCAGTCAGTCATATTTCTCTGATTCTCTAAGAAGAACCAAACAATGCCAAACAAAACCTAGTAAAGATTATTCTGAATGATTTATAAGTTGATGAAATCGTCTTGCCTGGGACCATCTCACCAAATCAGTATTAGAAACCTGTTTTCATTCTAAAATGTTGGTATCTCTTTTTCCGAAGGGACTGTTGGAGCAGAGCTGAGCCCTCACTACTAATTCTTTTCACACAGAAGTTGGAAGTTGGGCAAACCCATGTGAATAAAGCAGAACTTGGGGTGATGAATTGGTTTAGACCTTCTGATTACATAAGATTAGGATTTTTAGTCACCGAAGATGTGAATATTTGTCCATTTTCAATATTAATACTAGGATGGAATTTTTTTTAAATTTTACTTTTAAAAAGGGTACTAGAGGCTTTTACTGAAGCTGCATAGATCAGCCTATAACAATACATATGTGCATGAAAGTTGAAAGAAAAGAAAAAAGATCCTTGACCTACAGTACAAAATGTCTCCAGGGACTTGATATGTATGAAGAAATCTCAAGTACAATCATGAAAGTTGGTGGGTGTAGTCTAGCCTGCCTTGTAAATCGCCATAGCTGTTGCAACAGTAACTGCTTGCATTCCAGGGGTATGTGCCAGCTCCCCCTTCAAACACACACACAGACACACACACACACACGCACACACGCACACACACATACAGTCAGACAACACACACTTGCAAAATCAATAATCTTCAGTCTTGCTTGACAAACAAACACATCAGAGCTGCTCTGTGGTATGAGGGTTTTCCATCCTGCCAAGTCTGGGTCTGAAACTTGTGTATAAAATTGAATCAAGTTTAATCTCTCTCTTTTTTATTTTTTTCTGTTTGAAATCCAAAGGCCTTCGTATGGTACCAAACCCCAGCCATCTCAACCCTAACAAACATCAATATAGTAGCTGCAAATCTTTACAACACTGGGCTTTCACTTTTACACTGCATAAACTGTGCATGGTCCAATGCCAAAACAAATGTACCTTGTCAGTTATAATAAGTGTCAAATAATTTTGTGATTTCAGTGGCAGAGAAGGATTTTGCAATTATAGAAACAGTTATAGAAACACTAACTTACATTAACTGCTTCAAAACTGTACACTTATGCCTCTAACAACCTTTAATATACATTATAATAAAGCTGCCATCTATTAGCTCAATCAAGAAAATAAGAGTCTCTTACTTTGATAACAATGTAATGATGATACTGGCTCAGGTAACAGGCAAATACTTCAAGCCAAAAAAAAATCAAAAGAAAAGGCTGTCCACAATAAAACAAAACAAAATGCTAAAAAGAATATACTACTAACGATCCCAATAAAAACATGTGTATGGCTCACCCATGCTAACGTCCAGACAGAAGGGGTCCATCTTGAGCTACCTCTGGCAGACAGACAGATCCTCAGATTTATGTCTTCCCCTGTCAGGTGCAACTTGCCCTGGAGATCAGACGAGGTCTATCTCAGACTGTTCTCCCACCAAACTATTTTTCTTCTTTCTGGCCAGCTCGCTTCCAAAGAATAGACAGTCCCCTGTTGCAGATCAATCTGTTGAGAGCTCCCCATTCTGGGCATTAGGAAATCCTGGCTTTCTTTAGTTCGAAGTCAATCGAAAGAGCGCAGTGCATGGCTGAACTCCTAAACAGGACTTTCTCATGCCGCTGATACCTTCCAGGACAATGCCACTGCTGGTAGGGGTTTGTTTTCTGGTTGTTTTTACTATTTTGGGGGCTTCAACACCACTTTGTTTCATGGCTGTGATTTGCAGGATGTCATTCAAGAGCAGGAATATGAATATTATCAGGGCTGCACACACAGGTAGCACCATTATTTTGTCTTGTACAGTAAAAGGAGGAAATATTTGCAATAGAAACTATACACATTTGTTTTTTGTCATTATTTTAGCCAGCAAACCCAAGCACTGCTTGATAATTCTAAATACATTGCAGCATATTCACCTTTAGTACATTTAAAATCATCATCCGGGAGACTTTCATAAGATAAAATATAGATCTTACCATAGATATTTCTCAATTGAATTCAGATAGATGCTAACCTTTTAGTAATGATATTTTCATTTTCTGTCTTTAGTTATATTTAAAACTGTAAAATAAAAACAACATCAAAACCAGTGGACATCTGTGACAACCACATCACACTACATTACATCTTGTAACTGTCCCTGTTGCACAACCACACTGCCATATGGACAAAATGATGCACCACTTCTCACTTACATAAGTTCACTTGATATAATAAATGATCCACTAACATAGTGTATAGTCTAGGACCAAGGAGAAGACCACAAACAATGGACACAATTTTTGCAAAGAACTTCTCACATCACATTCTGCCAATTTCAAAATAGCCTATCTTACAAGAACGTTATTAAATTGCTAATAATCAGTTCGACACCAAGAGTCACAGCTAATACTGACAAGGGAACTACCAGTACAGCGAGGCTCTGGGCAGGTCATCCGTTAGATGAATTTGCAGGCTAGGAGAGATCTATAACATCATTCAATCACACAGACTGTGACATGAGGCCATGGACATATATGAACCTATTTGATATTTAGACGTCTCAGGGTTGGCAGTTAGGTCTCTGGACTGTAATGGTCCAATCCAGTGGGTTCATAATGTCCTTTTGGAGCTCATACAATGTTCATTTTCAGAACTAAGAGAATTATCCCAATCCATTTTGAAGAAGACTTTTTTTCCCTCCAACTCATTTTGCAAAAGGGGGAAAAAATAAAAGCTTTATTCGGACAAGCTAACCTTTTGGTCCATTTCCTGCTGACCAATTATCTATGTAATGGACTTGTATTATCACTTATGTGTAATCGCAAATTGCATGCTATGTTAAAACACACACACACACACACACACACACACACACACACACACACACACACACGCGTTAACAGTGAAAAATATGGAAAATATGGTCCAAAACATTGTGCGATTTAATGTCACATCCAAAAGTCATGTCATTTGTTTCATAGTTTCCATTGAATGAGGTCCTCAGACTTCTATTGGTGCAAATGTATGGCATGGGAGAACCCCAAAATAATTCATGCTTTATTCAGTGATACATCTAGAACCTTAGATATCCAGTATCATGCGTCTAATGTACCTCCACTTGTCTCAAAATTGACGAGGGGTCCGAACCTGTTATATGAGTCTTTCACTCCAGAGGGGGAGAAAAAACATTTGCCATCAATCATAATGCCATAATCTATATAAATCTGCTGTTTAAATATATACTGATATACAGATTCCAAAATTTGCTAAATAAATATTACTAAGACAAAATCAATGCAAATATCATGACTTGTCAATTTAGATATTTTTAGATTTTAATTTATTGACTTAGTTTGGCACAGCCACTTATACATTTTATAGTAGTTGATTAGAAAATTCTCATAGCTGCCTCTGAGGAGCCTCTGTAGCCAGCTCTCCATTCACCCCATGAGGTGAATTACCATAAAAATAACATTAACACCAATAAATGTACAAGTACAATGATTTAGAATACCACAAAGAATGTTATTAATCCACATACTAACCTGTTGCTTACATTATGACATCCCATGAGTGACGCGTTTAAACAGTTCCATGCTTATGCCGCCCACATCCTGACCTCCAGTTTGACCTGGAGGTCACAACCCCTTCACACCAGCACTGGGTAAATATTTCCTTCCTGATTCAACCGAACACACTGAGCTGGGTGGGACAGACAGGCTATGGATTCCAGTGGCTGAGTCAGAAAGAAAAAGACGTGGTGTGAGAAACAAATCAGACAAGAAGAGAATAAAGGGAAAATACAAGCTGGCTGGTAGATTTATGTGTGCCAGGGGGAGGGGCGATCAGGGCAAACCAGGCCTCTACACGTCTATCATCTTAAAAGGCAGGGTGAATATACGGGTCCATCCTGCTTTAATTAAAACTTTTGGCCTGAAGGGGAACTCGACCACTGCTCAGGGCTCCGGCAGGACACACACCACATGTGCAAATGGGGGAGGGTGGAAGTAAGAGATTGGGGTGGGATGGGGACTGCTGGGGGGACATTTGAGACTGTTTAAACAAATCAGTGAAGAATATCAGTCACCGAGGACCCTGCGGGAGATGCTGTTGGTTTGTTCCCCCGCTGTAGAGGCATTTGTCTCCCCTTGAGAGACCATTTTGTCATCGGTAGAAAGAAAAAGAGGTTTCTCTGTGCGAGACAAGGGAAAGTACCTGCGTGATTGCTCTGAGCGTAAAAGCATTCTGGAAAATGATGGCAATCACGTGTTGCTGGCATTTAAGTCGTATGCAGTTAATAAGCTATTGGCTGTCTGCAGGACCTCTGACCTAGCTATGTGCGAGTACACGGCTGTGTGGAGCTGTGTCCAGCAGACATGCACGTGTAAAACCCAGATGGTCAGATGTAATAAACATGGCCAGTGTTTTTTGCTCACATAAAGGGCATGGCGCTGGTGTTTTATTTCATCAGGGCCTCGGGGCATGAATGTGTTCACCCAGACTCTCAAGTGGGCTTTACGAGGGTGGAGAGGGAAGCCTGTTTCCACCTTGTTTGAAATACTTTTTTTTTTTTTTTCCTTGCAATGGGGCGCGGCGATGGGGTGGTGTTGGAATAAACAGAGGCCATGGGGAGTGGGGAGGGAATTCAGGTGGCCTCCTATTGGTGCCGGATGTTTTAGTAGGACAACATGGCGGAGAGGGCCTTGTGACAGGGGTCTGTTCAGAAACTCCGTCAAGCAGGCTGCACTGGGAAGCAAGCAACCACATCTGTTTTCACTCAAAACAATCAGGGGCCGGCACTGCAGGCAGCTTGAGCCTGTTATTAAAGGCTTTCTGGGGCCTGCTGAGGGACGGCCCAGACGGAGTGATTTATCCACTCTTTGCTGAGTGGACGAGGATCGAGTGTGATGTATATGGACATGGAATTCCAATCAGTCATCCTTGCCAGGACACCTACCCAGAAGGACTGATGAATCTAGGCTGTCTTCTGCAACAGGATGAAACTGCCTCACATCCTCCATTAGGAAAGGGGTTTCACTATGATTGGCTGTATGCAGATTGTTGTCTGTATCTACCCAAAGTGTCCTACGTCATTTAAATCCTATGACATGAAGGCTGCGACAGCCGTGAATCTGTAATTAGCGTTCAGCTGCCCTGCACTGCATGTTTTCTGCAACTATGCTTGTTGAAATGATTGTGAAGCGCTAAACCTTTCAGACAGTGCCAACTACATGATCTCATGAGTATAAGTCAACATTCCAGCAATATGCATAGTGGTGGTTTACTCAGCAATCTGAATTCTGAGTAGCTTCATTAAACAGGGTTGAATCATCAGATCATTTTTCGCTGAGGGCAGAGACTTGCAGAGCTTATCTTCCAGGCTTGAGGCCTTAAAGCTCATGGATACCTAAAAGACAAACTCTGAGTACTTCTTTGGGGTCCTGCCTTGTTCCTCTGAACGCCAAAGTGAGCTTTTAAATAATTTGGGGAGAGCCCTCTGGAAGCTGAATAATTCACTGCAGCATGATGAAGTCTCTAGCCAGCTGGGTGTTCCATTAGTCGACTCACTGCTCGACAGCTCTATTGCCTGGCAGGCCGGCGGAGGGAAGCAGAGCTGGGGAGATGAGTATGTCTCTGTGAAGCGGGGGGGGGGATCATCCCGTCCTCACTCTGCCTACTTCAATTACATCAGCCATAGACTCTCTGAAAAGAGAATCAGCACCGTCTGCCCATTTTGCTTTAGAAGAGCCTCCATCCACCACACCCAACACGTGACAGCCATACAGTTGTTGCAATGTAACCTCAAAGGGCCCCAGTGCTGGACATCGGATGGGGAAAGAAGAAGAGCATGTACTCTGAGTGTTTGACAGTACAGACTCTTGACATCTAATTCCTTCTGCCATATGACCTAAATATACAGTTTTAGGTCTAAACTGCTGCTGAAGTGAATGACCCCATTCTTGTCCAGATGGCTTCCATCGTTGGGCAGTTTTCTCCAGGACAGTGTGGTGAAAAACGCTGGCCTGCTGTGGCATCATCACCAGTTTAGCTCATCTAAGCTCCCCCTGGCAGAAGAAGCAATGAAACGAATGGACATAGCAGATCAAACGCTGCTTGGCTGTGAGTAAAATCTACTTTCCTGTGAGGCATCAAAGCAAAATAGGATTTTCTGCTGAAGGATATCTCCCTGCTTACTGTATCTCCCACATGCCAATTATCTGTGATAGTTGATAGCCAGGGTATGAAATGTGAAACAAGCATTGGCCTGTCAGTGTTACAGCTGCATGCATTGCAGGAATTCCACAGGGATGTTTCATACAGTATAGGACTTGCTGCTGCACCCTTATTCTACTCATCCAGTCATTCATCTATCATGTCTTTTTGGACTATGGTCACTTTCAGTTCCAGATATCACTCAGGTTAACCTTGCTTGCATTCCCAAGGCCTGTCTCCTTGTCTGTGCAAAGACCCTGTCAACTCTTGCCCTGAGTGACAGAGTGGCCACCTTTACCTTGTGCTGCCAGCCAGCCTCATACATAACATCATCACCTTCACTTGGCCATGTCACGCCTCTTATGGGAGATGGATGTCTCCCACCCAAGGACAGCAGGGTAATGGCCCTCATCCTGACTTTAAGACGGGGCACAATCACCTGTCATTCTCAATCTGTATGCTGCAAGCCAGAGCAGATGCAAAGAGGAAGAGGAAGTATTGGAGTTCCATCAGATGAAGGGATGTGCACCACAGCATCTTCAATTTAGATTGTACGTTGAGTACAGTACGTGATTCTGAATGCTTCTGTATCAGTACAGCCCTGTTGATCCATTTAGAACCTTTTGGGACAATGCTTAAATAATAACACATAATACCCACATACATTCAATATCTATTAAGTTACATTTTGATATTAATATTTAAACAAATTAATCCGTCTAATATGAAACAGTTGCTAATATTTCCAATCCTACTGAAAATCAACACCCAATGCTACAGCTTGGTGCAGCTTTATGTCACTTTCAGCTCATTGTTTTGCATTTTCTGCAAGGTTTAATCAAACTGGCTGTCATCACACCACCATATAACGTGTGTGCAGTTAACAGACTCACTACTACCTGCAAAGCATGAAAAAAGAGTAGGGGTGGATAATACCAATTAATTATTTTGATCTGATACCAAGTAATACCAGTGTCAGAATTACCAATGTTGATATTGATGTTTTATTATATATTCAAATAATAAGACATATTTAGGATCCCCACTGGTCTGAACAGCAAATGTATACACTTTCACATTAAACCTTGGACACCATTTCGATGGGTTTGTCTCATACACTGAAACCATATGGGCTAAGTTTGTCCTCCTCAAGTGCAGGACTTTTGCATGGTGTATGTCTAGACCTCTCTGATTAAAATTTAACATCTGCCAAAGTTCTGTGAATCTTTCATTTTCCTCTGGGGCACACCATGATGAGTCTAGTGAACACTAATGAACATATAATGAGCTACAAATAGCTTGCCAAATGGTCTGGTCCCTATGCTGCTTCCTGTGTCCTTAGATTCATCTCAACTCAGAAAAAACAAACAAACAAACAAACAAACAAAAAAAAAAAAAATCATCTCAACAATTACACATAATTAGTGTATATGGTTATAGGGTGATGTGTAAAAATGAGAAAACGGATACTGTAGTCTCTGGTACTAGTGACTAAAACTTGTATAATTATAAAAGAAGAATACTTGAGTACAGTCCAGTACTGTACACTCGGCTGTGACTAAACTGGAAGCAACAAAATTTATCATGTATATTTTTGTATCTGTCTTCTGGAGAACAAAAACGTGGCACACAATGGTACACTGTGTTCAAGGCGGGTGTAGTATTTGAACAACTGCTTGCTTTGTGTTGTAAAACACAGCCAAACTTTTGCTGATTTAATCCCATATGTCTTTATTAATAACAGTGATGACAGCATATCCATGACTAGGGGCGCTTCCTCTTTGGAAGATTACTTCTAAAATCTCTTAATCCGTCACCAGTTAGCTGTTTCCCAAACACCCCAACAGTCATCTCTGCATGTGAGGCATGCGGCTTTAGAGAGGTTTTGGACTCTCTCCAGCTCTGGGCAGAGGGAGAAAATGACAGAGGGATGACAAAATACAAATGTGGGACAGAGGGAAAGAGGTAATCATCATGCTATAATTCATCCGGCCTCTCCTTCAAAGTGCTACCTAGATTCTTTGACTATTAATAAGAAAACACTGACTAAAGTGCTGAGTAAACATTGTGGTGGAGGAGTACTGTTTTTCATAAATATTTTAAACATCCCACAACAGTGACTAAGATTTGAGATGTTTGCCTTATAGATCAAATATGCAACCCCCACCCTCTGTGTGGTTATCTACTGTCCTCCTACATTTAATCTTAGAACCCAGCGGCTATTGTCTATCTTCCTCTGCAGTCCAATTAGCTACTTGATGGGTGAGAATGGTCAGAATACATTTTAAAATACATTTTAGCATATGAACTCAGATACATTTTTTTTTTTAAAAGTTAGTAATCGAAATCATTGTCAGGCGATAGCTGATGATTCTGAGATTGCATTTCGGTCAATGTCTTCCACTTCTTTTTCTCTCCACACGGACTGCTTACATGCATGCAACCAAAGCCAGCTGATATGTGATCAATAATGTCAAAATCTTCATCCCCAACCTAAAGGTTCTATATTAATATCTGTTTACAGAGATTATCCTAGATTTAATTTTGAAATTTCAGGGGTGGTCCACTGCTGCCTCACAAGGATGTTTCTGGTCTGAAACCAATGTTCATCCAGTTTCTGTGTGAGTTCTCTTTCTAAGTACTACAGCAACTTCTCTAGGGTGTATCCTCCCTCTCGCGCACTGCCAGATTGCAGTGCTAGCAAGGATAAACGGTTACAGAAAATAGATGGATGGATTTTATCTGAATTCCTTATATATCTGTCCTCCATTTCTCTTACTCATTGTGGCACAAATATTTTAGCTGGTAGTTTAAAACAATGTGTTCTAGGGGCAGCAGTAGCCCAGCCTGTAGGGACTTGGTTTGGGGAACCGGACGGTTGTCAGTTCAAGTTAAGCACCACAGTATGAGGCATGGACTGGTAGCTGGAAAGCTGCTAGTTTACCTCATGGACATTGCTGAGGTGTCCTTGAGTAAGGCACCAAACCTTTAACTGCTCCCAGGGCACCCCTATGTCGTTGTTCATCGTTCCGCCTTTTCTCCACATTTGCATGTCTATAAGTCCTTTGTTTGTGTGTGTGTGTGTGTGTGTGTGTGTGGTTGTAGTTCTGGCCTATGTATGTAAAATTTGAGTGAAAAAACTTAAATAATAAAGCAAATCTTCTCGTAACCATGGCTATAAGTTAGATCTAGTTTCTACCTGTGGTGTCTGTAATGGCCTATTTAATCTTAATCATTGTGCTTCCATCCACCGAATGAGCAATTTCAATTGCAGCATAAAAGTGGCAAACAAAAAGAAATATTGCAAAAATTCCATTATTGGTATTTCATTAGTCCTTTTTCTTTGTCAGACTTTTTTTGTCCATTGGTCATTCCATCACTGTGGTCCAAGTTGAAATATCTAAGCATGTATTGTATTACCATGAAATTTTATACAGACATTTGTGGTCCCCAGAGTAGGGACATTGGAACCATTTTGTAGGAGGGGGGTGCTGTAAATATTGTTACTCCAGCCCTCCAAAACCTCACCACCACCTGCAGCCAACAGCACAATAACTACATTCACATGCATCTGAACAGGATTTATAGTACAAGAACACTTAAAGCCAACAGCACAATAAATCCCTCTGTATCTCAGTGACATATGATTTACAGTGCATATACAATCAATTAAAGCCAACAGCACATTAGCACAATACACTGCTCTCAACCACAAACAAGACATAAGTTTCAGCTACATCTAATATTAACGAAGCATTAAAAACAAGTGACAGCAAGCTGGTGTCACATATTTCAAACAAGACTATATAAGCCGAGATTAATCACAACCCTTATGCAATGCAGTTCTCTCCTGGCTAAGCTTTGTGTGAAATCATCCATGTTATCAGAGCCCAATGTATTGATCTGTTTGCTCTCAATTGCCATGAAAAAAAAGTGTCTTGAAGTGTTTTTGCATCATATTACTGCAGTTCATTTTTAAGCCTTCACAAGTGTCGTGCCAAAAACTGATTGTGTAGGGCAGTTTATATACATCTACAGCTGCTTTTTAACTTTATGTCCCTGGTAATAGCAAAGGTATGTCTTGGTGAAACATTAACCTTTTTTTTTTTATAACAAAATAATCAAAGTTGTGGTGATATTATTAGTATTTTCGACTTGAATTCTGCTCTGTGTCTTAATTTGATTTGACTATTTCTGTCCCATCCACTGCATTCCAACTTCCAATGTCTGCACTCCAGAGGACAAAGTCTACCTACTTTGGTTACCTCTTCACATCTCAGGTCTATAACACCGACTGGCACAAAATTTTGTAAAAACATTCCCAGACAATGAATCCTAATGCCGTTGGGGATCCCTTAACTTTTCCTCTCGCGCTACCAATGTCTTGAAAATCACTGCTTGGATTGTTGTGAATTTTTTTTTAAGATTTTTTTTGGCCTTTTTGAGCTTTATTTGACAGAGACAGCTTGAAGAGGGACAGGAAGGTGGGGAGAGAGAGATGGGGAACGACATGCAGCAAAGGGCCGCAGGTCGGATTCGAACCCTGAGCCGCTGCCGAGCCTTCGCACATGAGGCGTTGTCATTTGAACAACATATCTGTTGTTATTCTGTGGATGGCTTATGAAAGGAGATCAGATTAAAAAATGCCACCAAGCTGGATAAGGTGAAGGCAGGACGAGACCGATGTGCTCAGAGGGAGGAGAAAAGCTGCCAAGAAAAACCTCATTCCTACCATGCTGTTGCTGTGACAGACAGGGTGCCCTAGAGTGATTGAAAAAAATACATTAAAAGGGGGTTTGGGGAGTGGAAATGGGTTTGAAAATGCGAATTAAGACCCAACTCACTTGGGTGCAAAATCTCTCCTCCTCTGCCTTTCATACTCCAACTCTTTTATACAGCATCTTACCTGAAAGCACATATGAATCTGCCAGAATGACAAAGGACTAATGTTCACTTACTGTACCATCAGCTGCATCTCTTTTCAACAGTGCAGAATACAATCAATATAATATTAAGGATGCTATTTCAATGTCATCTTTTATGCTCTTCTGAACGACCACTGTCTCGATTCATCAGTGTCAAATTTTCCTGCGCTTTTGTCAGCATTTATACAACTTTGGAAATTTGTTTTAGACTTTGGCAAAAGTTTAACTTCAATCGAGTGTTATCCAAGCACAGCAAATGACTGGTAACATGTTGCTGTTAAGTATTCAGTGCAGATATATAATTGTGACATCGTGCTATTGATTCAGCATGCTGACATTTCTGTCAGAAATGTGGAGTGATCGTGGGTTTGTGCTTGTATGCAAAAATAATGATTTATACGCTATTACACAACTAAAAACGTCTTGTATACATATTCTATTCAAAAACTAACATCCCACACATTCAACAGGCAGGAAGAGAATATGGAGAAATGTTGTGTCTGTGCAGAATCGTTGGATATCTTTTCTTCCACCGTATATTTTTGTTTTCTAGTCTTGGATAGTGACTAATTGCTATCTCTGTCTTCAGAACAAGGCTATTGTGTCTGTGGTGGGTTTAATTTGATCATTCTAATAACCAGCCAACAGTGGGACCCTGTCTCACAGCAGGAAACAAAACGGATGAGCACAGCAGATCAAAGAGGGGGAGAGACAGTGAGATAATCTGTAGCCAATTTAAGGCTGAAAACAGATTGTTATTATTGATTAATACCACTCTCTTGTTTCTGTATTAAAGCTCCAGTGTGCAAGATTTAGGGGGCTTTATTTACAGACTATTGCAGAATAGGAATATTGTATGCATAACTTTGTTTCCATTAGTGTATAACTACCTATACATAATAGTATTATAGCAGAATGAGCCTCGAGACACTGTGGGTCATCTTCCGCGGAGTAGCAGTCTACCAGTAGTTGTAGTTCACTAGTAACCAAGAATGAATAAACTAAACGGTGGCTCTGCACGTTTTATGGCTGCTGTAGTTTCTCTGTCTTGCTAGGAAGGAGCCAGTCAGGAAAGAGGGTTGCAATCAGCAACTACACCACCAGATGACACTAAATCTTATACACTGGTCCTTTATTTGCTCTAGAAAATGTGGATAAAGGTAGGACACACCACACAATTTTGTAATTTCAGCAACGTTTGATGACTTGAAAGATTGATCAATCATTAAATTGCTTTGAATAAATTTTCTGTTGATCAATTTATTCATTCTTTATTGCTATCAAAATAAACACATTTCGGACTCACATTGGACACATTTTACTACTACTAATCATGTCCCACTGTTTCCCTCTTTTTAAAAGAAGGAAACAGTTTCTCTCCCATTTCCTGTCTCTTCCTCTGTCTGTCGCTCTCCGTTATCCTCACAATCCATTTTCATTTTATTTAAATGCCATCCATCCTCTTACAGGAACCAACCTGCTAGACGCTGATGAAGTCATCATCATTCTCCTCAACCCGTCCCGCCCTTCGATATCCCAAGACAGCTCCCCTCTTCCCATAGTAAATGTTTGTTTTCCCAACAAATGTAGGGCAGAGAGTTAGGAAGATGACATCCGCCCACCCGGGGTGGAAAACGCCCCCTAAGGAGCTGCACTTACAAGCACTAGAATCAAATACATGAGACATTATTGAGATCAAAGGGTAGGGTTGGGGTCTGTATGCATTCAAAAATGACATCCCGCTAAGGCTGTTAAGGAGGAACATGGATAATTAGCATTCATTGAAATCAAGTGTGTCTGGCACAGTGATGTGTGTCTTGTAACCCTGCACTGTGCTGTTTGACTAACGGAGGGAGGGATTCAAATTTTGTTCAAACTATTGAGTGAAGTTCTACAGTGTTCCCATAATAAAAAAAACAGTGCATGAGTCCATCAAGGTTCCTTTATTCCAAGATATTTAAAAAGGGGAATTATAACCATTACCCTTGGACCCACTGCTGCTTCCCATCTGACATGACTGTTTCTCTTTTAGCATGAATTAATTCATCTCTCTTCTGATTCATATGTACCCTGTTGTGCTGCCATGGTGATAAAGAGCAGGATAATGTGATGGGTTTACGTGCAGATTCAGGGTTGACATAAAAACAGAATGGAAATGTAACTGTAAGTTGGAGAGAGAACAGGACACAGAAGGCCTGATGTTCGGTTCGCCAAAGGCTCACATGTAACTCAATAAGCAGACAAGAATGTTAAAATTACTGTCTGCTTTAGTTTAAGAAAGTGAACCCAAATGCTGACATGAAAGTAGTGAATACAAGAAGACTTACGGAACAGGCGTGTGAATACAGAATGATAAAAGGTGGCTGAGGAATCCAATCTGTCCAAGATAAATCCAATCAATAGAAGTCGAACAAACAACAATCCAGAACTGAGAAAGACTAGAAGCAGGAAGCACTCAGACAAAACAACAGAACATGGTAAAACACTTGAAAACGAATCATTGGACAGGTGAAACCAATCAGGGTGGAGCAGGCAATCAAAACTGGTGGGAAAAAAACGACAGGAAGTAAATTTACTGACACAAGAAATGGGGAGAATTACAAAATAAAACAGGAAACACCAAACAAGAAACCCAAAACCATGACAATCGGACATTTCAGCAAAAGCATGAATATAAGTCCAATGCCAATGTTTTGTGAAAGAAATTCTGTGATTGATGATCAAAATATAGCTGCAATATAACAAAGCATACTCATATCTTGAGTGTCGAGTATGGACATCTAGATTTAATTTAATAATTACAGGACTGCTACATCATTGTGACATCCTGTCATTGAAAATGACTTGAGATTTTTATTGCATGTGGTCTTTCTTTATACATATTGGTTTGTGTCCACTGTGACAATCAAACCACTGCACTTAAAAAAAAAGGCTTTAAACACTCTACAGTATCTGAAGAATGGTGTTTTTAAAAGTATTAATGTTTAGCTTTACATTTTTGGCATTTTTGACATTTTCTACAACGACCACGGTTCCAAACATGCAAGTAGTGCTTGTCTAGCCTTTCCTTCCTGTCTCATGAAATGAAAAGGTGTGACTCACACTATAAATATCTTCAGATTTCCTTCTCACCCATAGCAACACATATTATCAGTGTCTGTAACTGATCATTCTTCATTGTTTGAACTCTTCTCACCATCTTTCTTATAAAGGAGGATCTCTTCCTGAGAGTTTTCACAGCCACAAGATCAGTTAAAATGCTAAAGCTGTCATTTAATTGGCTAATTACAGAGACAAAGACACGTGAGCATATTGAGATAGGAATATAAACTGAAGAAAGAAAAGTACAAGGAATACAGGGTATACTGTCCAGAGTACCACATATATCATCCTACAGCTGTCTGTGTTTAGCAGTGCCACATACAGCTGTGCGGGGAACTTTAGTGACCAATGGTCCATTAGTCCAGTGTAAACATGCTGTGTAAACAAATGGAATGTGGCTTTGAAACCAGCTTAGGTATGCTGAAATGGTGGTTGGTTGCCATTTTTGTGTTTACTTTCATAAAATGTTTCATCATCTCGAAAGCCAAAGATAAAATGCTCCATTTTTCTGGACTGTAAACAGGTCCTGCGTACGCCCCAGATCCTTACCGACAGAGCTCTGTACCAAGATCAACTGTACATGGTGCTGCATTCAACATAAACAGAAAAGATCCTTCAAATAAAAGTCATGACAGCTGAATATACTGTGTTTATACATACAGTACATATAGAAATCTATGTAATGTTGTAATGTTCTGGAGACTGGCAGCCCTGTCTACTGGAAATGATGTTTATATACAACAAATTTGCAACAGCAAATATGTTTTGATGAAAACGTAATGCAGAGTGAATTAGGTTTTCCATGCTCATGATGAGAAAATGTTGTTAATTAATGTACCTGGATAGATGCAAAAATGTTAAATGATACAAAATATATCTGTAAAATGTTCCCTTACAACATATTTAATTCATTTCTGCCCAAATAAATATACTCATATTGGTGACAGCAATATTAATATTTAACTAAAATCATAACTTTTCCCTAACCTTAACCAAAGTGCTTTTGTTGCTCAAACCTAACCAGACCCTGGAGTCTGGGACTCTGGTTTCACAGTCCTAGACTTCTACCCCAGCGACCTCATTGTGACTCCAGCGCGTTACATAAATGTGGTGCTTCATTAACTCAAAGAAATGTTGACGTTGAACATAATCCAGGTAGCTTTTATGTTTGTAACCATAATGTAATTCTGAAAACAATAAACAAATGCAATTTCTCAGAGACTGGGAGATTCTGGTGGTTCTGCAACTTGCTCAACTTTCCCCACATGTGCTCTAATGTACAGTACATTATTATGGTACCATTTTGTACAGGTCCTCTGTGTGATAGTAGGCTACACTAGAACAAATACAAAAGCTAGAATGCTAAATCGAGTTCTTGAAATACATTTTTTGCAGCAGTGCTGATAAAAAATGAATAACTTCGAAAACTTGGTTTTCTAACAATGAAGAGAAGTTAACTGAGACGTGACCGGTTTAAACCAATAAGAAAACACAGACAAAAACTCAAATACAAAAATGTCTTCAGTCGAATCACAAAAATCATTGTAACTTTGACAGGAAAGTTTGATGTCATATAGAACCCCATCATTCATAGGGGTAAGGTAATTCTTTGGTTCCAGCTTCTCACAATTTGGTGCTTTTGTCTGCTTTTATATAATTACATTTTTTGTTGTTATTATTGTTTTGATATTTTAACACTTTTTGGTTTGTTTTGCTGCTACTACATCTTACTAAAGTTATATAGAAGTGTACTAGAGGGTGTGTCAGTACCCTGTGACATCACTGTTGGGTGTGGTTACAGGTGCAACAAAGCACACCTCCGACCGTTGAACAAAAAGATCACTGAATGACTGCTTTACAGCCTGATGATACATTTTCCATAAATTACTTTAACTCATCATTTAACTGTTTTTGTTTTTACAGATTTTCCTGAAAGCAACAATGAGGTATTTTATTTTGTAATTTGCATACTATAGAGCTGACTCATTCCGTTTACTAGCCACAAGAATATTTATGAAAAAAGAGAGAAGAAATGAGGGAGTGTGAGGGAAGATACCCTCTCCCTTATCCCTTCTTCACATTCTTTATTGATTTGACTGAAAATGACATATGCAGCACAATCACTTTTCCATACATCACATCTGTGGATAAGAGTAATGCCACATACACCACAATTGATCACAGCGGCAGATGAGGAAAAAGCATGGCAAAGCACCTCTCAAGAGTACCACACACCCGTGGTTCAGTCGTTCTGATGTGATCGATGACTTTATGGATAAATTAAACAATAAGAATGGAACTAATGTGCATAATCGTTATGGGATAGACAGTCAAATGCATGCTATAAAAGGAGATTTATGAGGATAGAATCATGCTATGTGCATCACTCCTATGATCAAAATATGCATGCTTTTATAGTTTCCTCTAGTGTCAAATGCTACATTTCTTTGCAAACCCTCACTCTTGGCTTCTTTCTCTTTGGTTTGTATTGACTTCAGGCATCTAAATGGAAGGAAAAGGTTTCTGTGGTATTGGCAGAGTAAAGAAAGGGGTATATAAGGGAACTGGCTGTCCAAAAGCCAGGGGTAAAAAACACTGAAAAGCATGTGTTTCCAACAAGAGGCCCACTTCATAATGTGGCCTCAGGAATTACATGAAAAGTTGGAGTAAAGAAAAAACACTAGGCACTTGGATTGTGGCTACACTATAAGGGACAGAGATAAAATTGTTTTCCAGATGAGAAAGCATCCTTCTTGCATTAATGCTCTCTGACTTTTTTGTTTGTGACTTATTATGTGTAAATGAGCCCTTGGCACTGAGCTCTCTGTGTGACAGTATTCGGTCCAGGAAGGTCAGAATCACACAGAAAACCCAGCACAGCTGCCAAAGAGGCAGGGAGGCAAGCAGCCAGGCGTAGTTTGGCAGCGCACCCATGGGGGCCAACTGCCGAAACCTCTGGGAAGACCACCCTCTTTGATAAACATGTTTGTAGATCTGTACTCTCGTGCTGTTTGTTTTGCTGCACCTATATGCCCATCACAATACCCTTCATCAGACTACCTTTATGTGCACTGCCTTTTTATTTTCTGTGCTTTACTGACTTCATTTCTGATGTTCTTCAGAGTTTTTTTGATTTTTGGTACTTTATAGTGCTAATGAGTCCTCGCATCTCCAAATATAAACAGAAGAAGAGCCACAACGGGTAAATAAAAACAGACAAATCTTTTGATTATACAGACACTAGCATTGAAGTGTCCTCCTGTTATTGGCACGCTGCACATAAAACAATGGATCTTTGCTAAAATGAGCACCAATTATAGAAACACAGTGAATTGAGTCTGAACGTATTCATGTGAGTTAGCGAAGTCAATCAAAAGTCAAATGTTAGTGCATGCATTTGCCTGCACATTCAGTTGAGTTTTTCAGTTTTGTCTGTCTGGTGAACTGCCTGTTTCAACGTGGGATACTTGCAGATACTTAAAGAGATCCCCGGAGGAGGTCAAACACTATAGCATCTTAAAAACGGCTCATTTGGAGAGATAATGGATTCACAAGAGAGTGCTTCATGCATTGACAAAGCCGACCTCGACCGTGTCTTGCATAACAGGAAAGTAGAATAACCTGAGCTCAAATAAACACAGAGCCTCTCGCAGGAAAGCGCAAGATTGCCAAGGTCTGTTTACACCGTATACTATCAACTCAGCCAAGAGAAAGCAAAATGATTGTAGAAAAAGGTTGTAAAATCTAAATCATTTACTATCAAATTACATAGCGGCCCCACAAATGTAGATTTTTGTCCATAGGAACTGAAGGAAATGATCCTGCATGGAAGACATTTTGCCAAAATCACCTCACTTGTGTCTTTCACAAACAATGACTCAATTACTACAGTTTCCATGTTGTATTGTGTAATTGATAACTTATGTTGCAGGCCTCAGTTAAATCTCAAACACCCTTTCATTACCTCCTCCGCTATGTATCATTGTATTTCCTTCTCCTTTCTCCCTCAGTGTGTCGCTCAGGCCAGCACACATGTGGTTAATGGGATGATGGTGTGCAGACCTCTCTGTGCAGTAAGAGGAGAAGGTGGGGGGATACAAACCCCGGTTGACTTAAATAACCAAATAATTGGAATTTCTAAAAACAATGGTTTCCTGACTTCTCCACGACCCCTCACCTTATCATTTTAAGGTCACGGGGCCTAAACTTGAACCCATCTACTCCAGAGCATTTGGCTAGCTGCCACCTCAGGATAACCCCACAGCCAGCAGCCTGCCACAAGAGTAACAGGCCTGTCAGTCTGACTCAACGGATGTGGACTGCTGAGATAAACCCTCCCACTGGGCGCCTATTGCATTCTGCTTCCTTCCACTCTCCCTTCTGGTCTTTGCTGTGGTTTTCAAACACCAACAACAGACCTCTGTACAAGCTAACAGGTTAAATGCAAATGATGGAAAACTACTGGAAAACATAATTTGCAAAATTTCAATATTCTGCACTCCCTTCGGCATTATATTATAATATATATCAACCAGTGAACTAAGCATACAGCTTGTGTTCATCCTTGAAAATACATCCAGTTGAGTATTAAGCATGGACACAGTGTAGGTCTGATGATGTCAGACTACAAGCCTGTTGATCCAGGTTGGTACCAGGGAAACAACAGCTAGTTACCTTGGTTACAGATACCACAGTATCTGTATCTCCGAACTGTTGCCTTCTCTGAAGAGCAGAAGGGCTGAGAGTTGAGAAAATTAAAGAAACATGGAATGGCGGACAGTAATCAAATGATTGGGACACATTAGTCTGAAATGTCTAATCTGACCTAATAAGTAAACAGGATATGCATTCAGAGGGAATCAAGAGAAAAGAAAACAAGAGAAAACAAGCAGAGATGGGCAACAAACCTGCAATATAAAGAAGAATTATATGAATTCACAAAACAATGTGACAAGCTTCAGTTAAAATGTAACTAGAGCCAATTTAGTTCAACTGAGCTAACAATGATAAAACGTGGCTTAAATGGAAACTTGACTGTGTAGCTCAAATTGAATCCAACTGTGGTGTAATAGATGTCAGGTGAATTATTGAACCCAAGTTAATTGGAAGTTTTGAAATTGAAATAATTTTTAGTAGCATAACCTTGGTGTTGCTCTGTGTTTTCATTTAAATCATATAGTAACCTGCAGAGTACTGGAGTTAAAACCTGTTGCTACGGGTTTTTAGGACTCGTGAAAGCGAACACCAGCTAACACCAGCTCGGTTCTCCACCTTTTTTTAATGCAGGATGAACACAAGACTGACTGTCACTGTAAGAAGGTGTTGAAATAAAATGAACCAAAAGTAATGTCTAGTGGTAATCAGTGCTAATGTTAGTTGATGCTAGCTGTTAGCATCTCACACATTACATAATGGAATCACAAGATTTATCCCATTCCCTTATCAAGATCTATAAATCCCAGAGGGTTAATAGAGCACTGGTTATTATGAAAAAAGAAGGAAAGTTTCATCATTGTGTTTATAAACGGGCCATAGGCCAAAGGCCCATTTATAAAGACATAATAAAATATGTCAAGTATGAAATGATCAAGTAATCATTGACAATGTATATATATATATATATATATGTGTGTGTGTGTGTGTGTGTGTGTGTGTGTATATATATATATATATATATTTTTTTTTAATCAAATGCAATCTAGGCATATTATAGCTACTTATGTTTGGTAGTCTGATTACATAATCCTGATTGCAGGATTATCCCACCCAACACAGTCATAGTTACATAACCAGCACTATATGGGCTTGTTGAAAAATGGGAAAAACATGTCTTGTATAAATGTCCAAAAACTATACAGGGCTGTGATGTGCTCCAGTCAGTAGGCCCACAGCACCATGGAAATTGACAGCCCAATCCCTAGCAATGCCAATCCTCAAACACTGCCATGGGAAACTCCCAACCAGAAGCGTGAAGTTTAAACACTGTTTCCAGAAATATGTCAAAAGATTTTATCCTCTCATGAAAAATGGAAACAGTCTTACTTTCTTTATATTTCAGTAGAGATAAAGTTAATCTTCTGTTAGCACGTTCAAAACTTAAGAATGATTCTAAAGGTCAGCTGAGTTTAATCTTTCTCTCATTTTTATTTTGTGAGGACTCTTGTTTACACCATCCACCTGATAAATGAAGTTTGAACTTGGAAACACCTCAACAGTCCCGAGTTAATGAGTGAGTTGTGAAGTTTAGGTTTGGAAGAGAAAAAGCTCATACCGTGGTGCAACATGAGCATAAAATGTAATTTTATCAAGTTTGAAAGGTAATCCAAATAGATTTTTATTGAATGGTAAAAAAAAATGTTGAATTAGTATGATGCATTTGTGCCCATAAATAAAGAGGACACTGACAAGGCTTCATTTCCCTCTCCAAACCTGAAAATGAATTCATGAAGACCCTGTCAGTGTTTCATTGTCTCAATCTGCCATTATATCAGATTTTATTGGCACGGAGGGAGGGGAAAATAACACTGATTTAAATGAAGCAAAGAAATATAAATAATTTGAAGGCATTAACAGTTCCATACAGAATCAGAATATACTACCACCTGCAGAGCTCAGGTACCCTGCTGCTGACAGTTGACTTTATTATATTGGAGCTGAGAGCAGATTTGTGTTGTGATTCACTCAGTTAAACAGAGAGAGATGTTTTTCTCACCTCTCTTTTTTTTTTTTTTTAATCTGTGTACAATGAGTGCTTTTGGTATCTTTCGCATTTTTTATACCTTCATTACTTCCTTTGATCTCAAACTCAGAAGGATCTCATGGAGGGATGCATTATTATGTATAGATGCTCTTCCCTGCAAACAATCCCTTTTTAAACAGACAAAACAGAGCTTTAAAGAATAGATTCAAAACAACAGACAGATGCTGACGGAAATAAATTAAAGAGAGAATTATCAGAATTTAAATACAAGGAAATATTCATTGGACTGTTTTTAGTTTTACTGTTTGTTTGTTTGTTTTTTTTACTTCTTTTTTACCTGGAAAATACATGCCCTCTTGTTCCATCTATATTTATTCAGCTTTTGTTCCTTTTTCTAAACTCCGTAACAATCTTGGCCTTTCAACCCCTCACATAATCAGATGAGAATACCTGAAAAGAAATGAACTGGGTGAACCGTTCACCTCCTTGTGATTGGTGGTACAGACAGTACATGGTCATAACCACAATGGTTTAAAACCCACTGGCATTGAGAATTTGTTAGATTGAAATGACATTTCTTATTTTACTTCCACTTCTCCTTTTAATTGTTCTCACAAAAATTAGTTTGCACTCATGGATTGAGCTATTTCAATTACATAGGTTAAGTAGTTGTTCAAAGCAATGGTTTCCCAAATGTTAATAATGTTTTTCCATTTTTATATTCCATTCATTTTAAAATCCACAGCTGACTATCATTATTATTATTATTATTTTTAAACCTTGCATGTGTTAAAAAGCATGCTACTGCAGTATGGAGCCATGTGACAACAGTCACATCTAGATGCTGACAGTCACAAGAGCCTTTGCTGTCAAAACATTTTGCCTCCAGACACTACCTACAGCATGCAACACACAAAACAGTAATTGTGACCTGCAGATAAATCGAGCTGAGAGACTGTAAGCGCCTCCACGTGAACGTAAAATGCAGCTTAAATGATAAAGATAGCAATCAGCAGCGAGCGTCCCCTCTACATGATTTCACATCGATGAAAAACACAGATACTGCATCATCATTGCTTCTGAGCGAACGCCACTTTCCACTCAAGTGCAATTTCTGTGAGTGAGACAAAGAGGGTTTTGTGTACAGAGCTGCCCCGCTGCCAAGAACAATACGATGTGGAAGCTCTACCTGTCCGCACACTTCCTGAGTTGTGTAAAGCTGCTTTTTATTTACAAGATAGGACTGGTCTTGGATCAGTTTTAGGTAATATGATTAATGCACCCACAGGCCTCGTCCAGGACGGCACAGAGTGACTCGCTTTAATTAAAAGGCTTGAGCTGTAACTAGACTCTGGCTCCTGGCTATATTGTGGAGAGAAAAGTAAAGGGTTTATATGGCTCTGTGACGCATGCTGTGTACAATGAAAGAGCCAACTGTGAGAGTGTTGAGGGGCATGAATTCACATGTGCTCCCTCTCTTAGATTCACATTCATCTTCACATTCATATATCATACACACAGCACTGCGTACAAGGAGATCATGCTGTAAATCACAGATGTATACATGTGTGTGAATGCACACACACGCAGTAAAAACTGTTGTGTGGAACCTTCTATCTCCACTATGTCAACTTTTTTTTAGGAAAGCAATAAAAGCACTTTTGTTTTTAGCTGGACAACCATGACTTTTTGAGTTTAACCGGGGTTGAAGGGTTTTTACATTAACACACCATTTATGCAGTAGGACAGAGTTTCACACACACAAACACAGGGTACAGAAATATGACTGTAACCTGTAAAATCTATACTCTCACTGATGAAAAGCTGATTCGCTGACCAGGATCTGTTTGACAGGCAGTTAACTTGGCTGGAGAGAATATGGCCTGTGAATGGAAATACTCCTTTGCGTCATAACATTTACCTCAAGTCATCATCAGGCAGACGGAGGCACAATGGTTGGCAGTGTGTTTTGCTCTGTGCGCCCGTGCCTCACTCTGTTATTAAACATCATTAGACAGGCAAATATGACAGATGACGAGGAAGACAGCGCAGCAAAGCCCACCCGAAAAAGAAGCCTTTTAAAATCTCATCTCATTTTTGCCCACTCCATGAAACCAATTTCTGCAGTGGTATTAAGCTGTCAGATGTAAGTGTGGCGCCACAGACTCACAGTCGGGCTCCAAAATATGGGGCAAGGGAGGGAAATGGGATGGGGGTGGGGTGTGGGGGTGAGGCTGTACAGACTGTGGGTGAGTGTGTTAAAGTAAGCCCATGGTGCTGCTCACATTATGCCTAGCTGGGAATGGAAACATGAACATTTTACAATAAGTCAGCCATAATTTTTACAGCACTCTTCATTTGATACTTTTCCCACATGTCCCTGAGATTTATATTACTGTTGCATGTCTCCCAAAATCCTCTGTTCTTTGCTCAGCTGGCAGAGCAGTTCACTCACTCCTCTCTGCCGCTTACATAAATTAGAAAAAAACATTAATGAGGCCCCATATTTATCATTCCCTCTTCTGTCTCTCTCACTCACGCGCTTTCAGCGACTTTCTCTCCTCTCTTCAGCTCTCTGTTATCTTCGGTGGTGTTGATCAGCAGAAAAGCAGTGACTAATGGGTTGGGGAAGCCAATTGGTAGCCATATGTTCACATGCCACGATCACGAAAGGTTTATTTAGGGGCAGGGATTGGAGGCCAAAACAGAATGGCACTGTTTCAGACTTTCAAAAAGTAGTGGGTCGCATGTCCTCAGTTATATATATTTTGTATCTTATCCTGTTTCCGTGATGGTAGTAAATTCCATTACATATACACAATACAAGCACAATTTGGTAGTACGCTGAGGACAGAGGACAGAGTGGAACAAAATTGTTAGAACTCCTCCCAACAAAGTGAACGTTGTTTGTCAGTACCCTCCAAATCGCATTTGTTACGACCATCACTGAGTCACAAAAACTTGGTTAAGGTCAGAGAGAGATCACAATAATGGTTAAAAGAAACCATTGTTGACTTTAACCACATTGTGCTAATTCAGAATTTGCTTCTGAGAGACAGGAGTCCCAGTTTGCAAGACCAAAAGAGGTCGCTCATCAACAAGCTGTTAACATATATTGCATTATTTTAGACATTTAAGTAAGTGCTCAGTGCTGTCAGTTTTCTGGTTAGGACACTCTCAAAACATTTACTTTGCATGCTTATGCCTGATGCACTGACAATGAACTCTAGTGAAACAATAAATGTGACAAATATTAGTTAGTGCACACCAGTTTCAATCAAGTCAACAGGGTAATTAACCAACATAGCTTAGATGGCTGAATAATTCAGGTCCCTTGTGTTGCACTATACAGTGTGGGTTCAAACTCTACAATTTATAAGCTGAGTTATGCAGTTTGTCTTTTAATTGGTAAAGGGAGCCATCTTGTGGACATATGGCACATGGTTTGGATAATTGTATACAGAGAACCCAAGTGCACCATGTGAAACTTAAATGATACTGCAACTAGAGAGATATGGTGATGTCTGATGGTGGAAACAAATGCAGTGGTGGAAGAAGTATTCAGATCCTTTACTACTAAAGTTGCTGATATCACACTGTGAAAATACAAGTTACAAATAAAAGTCCTGCATTGAAAATGTTACTTAAGTGAAAGTATGTTAGTAAAGCAATAAAAATGTTTTTATTTAAAAGTATCGATTATAAAAAATGCCTTCTGTGACTATTTACATTTACATTTACATTTAGTCATTTAGCTTACGCTTTTATCCAAAGCGACTTACAGAGAAGGGAACATTCAAGGTATAGTGCGAAAGGAAAGCGTTAGTGCAGCAATAAGTGCTATGACAATTCTTAAAGGGGTCGCTTTCTCATGTCCAGTTGTAGGTAGTGCTAGGAGAGGAGGTACTCTCTGAAGAGCTGGGTCTTCAGGAGTTTTTTAAAGGTAGAGAGGGACGCCCCTGCTCTGGTAGGAACTGGAATTGCATTCCACCAACGGGGAACAACGAACTTGAAAAGTTTGGATTGCCTTGAGCGAACTTATATAGTATATTATTGGATTATGGTCACTCATGCATTAATGTAAAAGCAGGACTTCACTGTTGTAGATAATTGAGGTGGAGTTCAATTTGAACTATTTTGTATAGGACAGTAAATTGTATAGCTGAGTGATTGTTTGTTTTCAACTCTGTCACAGTTACCCCTAACCCAAAATATCACCTTCACAATGCTTAATAAAACAAAAATTAAAGTTTATTAAAATAATTCAATTTTAACCATGATACAATTTTGCATGATAAAAATATGTTTATGTTCATAACAATAGTTACCAAATCATTTCCTATTAACTAAATTATAAATTGACTAAATGTTTAATTTAACTCAAGTTGTCAGATAAATGTAGTGAGGTAACAAGTGCAATATTTCCCTCTGAATTGCAGTGAGAATTAGAAAGTGGCATGAAAAGATCAGGCGAAGTATTTGAGCTTTAATATTTATGCTCACAGGAAGTACTTAAGTAAATCTACTTATTCTCATCATTTTGATCCAAGTCAACAGGACTGAGGGCCGAAATGCTTGAACTCTGATCATACACTTGCACCCTCTTGTGGAAAAAGCCTGCACTGCATCCTCCTTTAGAAAAAAACACTTGAAAGTTGACCTTGCCTGGTTATATGTAGTGAAATCAAAGATTCAAATAAGGAAAAAGTACAGAAAAAAAATGTCATGTGGGTATTACACATAACTCAGGTCAACAAAACAATTTAGAGAACAGTCTGATCAGAGACAAGATAGGAGATATATCAGAGTGGATGTCCAGGCTGAAGGCATATTAAAACAGTGATCATTAGGAGACACATGTTTGTTTTGGCAAATAATTATTTTGATTTTTTAATTATTTTCGAGGATTAAGGATGAACATCTTTGTTTCTGGAAACTCTTAACTAACTTTTTTACTCTAGTAGTTTTCTGTTTTTAAATGAGTAAACAACCAAACTGTTATTTTGAGAAAAATGCCTGAAGCTATTTCTCATTTTTGTATGTATATATATATATATATATATATATATATATATATATATATATATATATATATATATATATATATATATATATATATATATATATAAATCACTATATTATGCATCCAGCAATTTAACAACAATTTCTCTGTAGAACTATAAGTATCATCATGTTATAGAATGTGTTTGATTGCAATAATTCAGAGGAAACCTTGAATAATTCAGTAAATATATAGTTTGATATTTATTTGAATAATGATATGTTACTTCAATTTTACGGTATTTGTTTGGCTACGGTTGCTGCCAGTCATTTTATTTTATTTATTTATTTATTTATATTTATTTATTATTTAACTGTTTAAGGACTTAATTATTACAGGAGCACATATTTATCTCTCAGTGCTAAAATAAATGCAGTCTGCTGGTCCGTCGAAGCTGTAAGGCATTTGGCAACATTCACTAAACTACATGATAACAGATGCACTTCATATGCCGTCCGCCCCTTCCTGCTTATTATTCTCACCTTCTTTTGAGAGTCAGTTGTCAGAGCGTTTGCTCGGTGGTGTTCAGCCACCTCGCTGCCCCATTACCTTGTTACCAAGCCTTTGACCGTTGCTGCCTGCAGCTCTTGCTGACGTCTTGTGGACTGCTTTAACCTGCCTATATGGTTTTGCGCGTGGCTTCTACATTCCCCAACTGCTAAGCATCACTTCAGTGTAGATTCACCAAATCATCTAATTATATTTTCTCAAGTGTAATACTTGTAATTAGTGATTACTATGGATTATTGATTTGACCCTGATCCATGCTTGGATTTTGAGGAAGAAATGGTCAGTATTTGAAAGGTAACAAATTATCTGGTAATGATACAGAAAGTTATATTTTATTGTTTATTGAGATTAGACTGGGCCTGTAACAGTCAGTTTCACTGGGTAAGTTACAGTGTAATACATGTTTTCTATTTGCCATTATCTATGTGACTTTTAGCTGACAGCAGCGATAAGCCACTCAAGTATAAATGCTGCATATGTAACATTAGGAGACACAGCTGTATTTATAGATGCTCCATATGGAATGATATACCAGCAGCTGACCCACTGAACTTTTTCAATCAGCAGTTCTGTGGTTCATCTACATGCACAGTACTTCATTTTTTTTTACACACAATTTTAAAATGCATTTTATTTTTGGAATCCAGGGAGAGTTAGACAAATCTGAAACACACAATAAACAAGAGAGATATAATACAGTACAAATAGCAGGTGGATGAGGACATAATGCAAGGTATACACATACATACCGGATAATCTGTGGTGTGGCAAGTGAAATAATTACTGCAATCATAAAACACAAAAGTATAATTACAGAAAAAAAAATATTTATTATCTGGTGTTCAAACATCATGATTATTCCAAAGCATTCATAGAAACACATAGCGCATATGATAATGCATGTTCTTTCCTTAATGCTCATGAATACAAATTGATACTGTAACCACACGTTGCTGGCATCATAATGGTTGTGAGGAATCAGAAAAAGAACCCCTTGGCACATCTGCTATTAAAATTCATGTTCAGTGATTGGGTCAGATTGCATAGCGCTTAACTGCATAAAAATCTAAGTGTAAAAGTATAAATGCTGCTAGCATGCATTGAAAATCCAATCCCCTGAACCACTCCCGAGGTGATCAGAGATGCTTTTGGTCTCATTATCAGCAAAGTGCAAATACAAGCACAATCAAAGACCACACACACTGGAAATGCTTGTGCAAACCAGGTAATAATTCAAATCGACTGAAAGGTAGGAGTGCTGAAATGGAAAATATAATACCAAGGCTATTTGTGAATGTGTATTAAAGCTGCATTCATCTTTTTTGTTTACTAACATCAAATAGCTACCTATGATGTGAAAGGGGGTTATTTGCAATGATCCCACAGAGAATTCTGTGTTCTTTTTAGCCCCTTTTTTACTAATTGTTTTGGTTTATTGCACATTTGCTACATGAGGAGGAAGTCAGGTGATGTTCTTGAGTTATAAAGACTGCATAGGGTGTCTGGATGGAGGGATTGGTGAACAAAACATTGTAATGCTGTGCATGTCCAGAAACCAAAACCAAAACCAGTGTTTATTATTGTAACCATGATGGTGATGAATGTCTTCTAAACCCAACTTATTTGTTTTTGTGCCCAAACCTACCACATCACACTTTGGATTTCATTTTCAACAGTGACATGGTATGACATGTTTGGAAGGCACGGATAAATGATGTTCTCCTTCTGACAGGGACGTCAAATCAGAAAACGCATCTATGTGCCATTGTAGAGGACGTGGACAAGTGACATATTTTGTTGCTTAATTTGGAGGACCTGTTGCTCCTCAGCCAGGTTTCCAGCTGCAGCAGCAGCAGCAGCAGGCAGGCTGCCATTTTGCACATTTGCTGTATGATTCAGTCCCAGTTTTCTCAACAAGAGACTGCCCTGCAAAGGAGAATGACACCATCAGCCCCACAGTATGTTCACATTCTAGTAACAAAGACCTTCAGCATACATTGAAATCATGACGGGAGCAAAGGGGGAAGTGAGGTGATATTATAGTGCGACAAAGCTTTGCTTTGAAATGAGTGTTCATTGTCCAACCATAATGGTTTACTCATTTTGACCCAAACCACAGTTTTTCTCTGAACCTAATTCAGTTGTTTTTGTGCCTAAACCCTACCACGTCACAATTTGGATTTCATTTTCAACAGTGACACGCTGATGACAAGTTTGGAAATAACAGATAACCAATGTCTTCCTGCTGACAGGGACGTCAGATCAGAAAACGCATGTTCCATTCTAGACGACGTGGACAAGTGACATTTTGTTGCTTAATTTGGAAGACTTGTTGCTTCTTCAACCAGGTTTCCTGATGCAGCAGCAGGCTGCCATTTTGCACATTTGCTGTATGATTCAGTCCCAGTTCTCTCAACAAGAGACTCGCCAAAGAGAATGACAGCATAAGCCCCAAAGTATGCTCATGTTCTAGCGACAAAGCCCTTCTGCAGCCATAGGAATTATGACGTAGCGCGACAATGTCTAGATGGGCGAAGAAAACATCAGACTGCTGTCCATGTCCAACATTTTGTTTATTATTGTTACCATAATGATGATATCGTCTAACCAAAATAAAGTACTTATAATGAAAAAAGTACTTCTTTTTGTACCTACACCTACCACATCATAGTTTAGAAGGCACAGATGAATTATGTCATCCTGCTGACATGGACGTCAGATCAGAAAACACATCTATGTGCCATTCTTGAGGACATGGACAAGTGACACATTTTGTTGCTTAACCATGTTTCCAGCTGCAGCAGGAGGCAGCCGTTTTTTTTGGAAGCGAGTTCTGATAAACTTACTGCACACCACCTGCTCAAAATCCAATGACAAACGGACAAAGTTTAGCTGGTGAAGTGAGTAGAACATTTTAGGTAAAAGGCCAAGTATTTTTACTGGGCTTACATTCATCAAACTGCCAAACACATGAATCAAAATAAATAATAATGTTGCTCTGTGTCTGCTGGGTGGTTATAGCTTATTCTTGGCCAATTAAAAAAAAATACATAAATACTTTAAAAATGCAAAAGGCACTGGGTTTGCTATCTTCTTTTTTACCTAGTGGCAAAAACTACTAACATGGAATGAATTCCGTTCTGTACCTTCTTCTATGAAGGCATGAATATTTGTTAAACACTGCATAAGCTGATATGATGCACCGATTGTTGTTAATACATGTCATTACTCATTAATGGCAGCAACCATATGTGGAAGGCTGTTGCAAAATATGTTGCGCACCATTAGAAGGAAACATATAATTTAACCAGAAAGTCACAAGACTATTTCACGCACACCAGGTGGAGGCTGACATTTTGCTCTGATGGAAGTAGTAATAATATTGACAAGCATTGCTTAAATCTGCATTTCCCTCCACTGCTCCCTGTGGTGTTGTTTCCTGAAACCACTTTGAAGAAAAAAAAAAAGTGACAAGCCAATTATAATGCCAGGTATGAATCATAACATTACAACAGATATGAGTTGCGTGGCTACCAATCCTGAGAGAAATATATATATATATATATATATATATATATATGTATATTTTTTTTTTCAAGAAAACTCCATGACAACATTTTCGAATCAGCCTCAAGAGGCACCTTGGCATCACCATTAAATGGATGAACACATGTGAAGACAAGATGAAAATGTTTTTAATAAAAGAGACGGAGGGATGAAATAGCAGGGTCATTGCGTTGGTGCATTGCGCTGATTGACCCCAGAGCTTTGCCTTCACTGTAAATGAAACAATACAAACAGCAGTTTATCATTGTGATAGAAGATGAATAACACGGTGGAAACTTCTTTATCACGGCAATGCATCAAAAACTCTGGCACAAAGGTTTCTTTGGCAAACACTGACTATTGTTGAAGAAAGAAATATCTAAAAATTCAAGTTGACATGCTTTGAGATACACAGGATGTGTGAGTATTTGACATGTATTAATGGTGCCCAGTATTTTGGGGGATTTATTGCAATATTGATTGGCATGTGCTGTGAAATAATCTTGTAGCGCAAATGGCAAGACCAGCTAATTGATTATTCACCTAAAACCTCATTTATCTGCAATAAACAATACAAATATTGATTGATGCCTCTTGGTTTGATGTCAATGTATTCTCCATCATGTCACAGTGCCATGTCGAGCCAGAGGGAGCATTTACTCCATCTATTCTACTCCGCTTGGCACAAATGGATGCTGACATTGAGAGAGTTTGTGCTGTTGGATAATGACATAAAATTACAACAGAAAATCGAGGTCAGATGTAGACAATCGCAACTAAATTGGAGCTGTCTTTAGTCATGTGTTATCCTCAGCTAGTTGTCTTAAGAAATAGATAATGACAAATACAATCACCTTAATCCACAAGATCCAGATATCTTATCCTCTGGCCAATTAGAAAGGGAAAGTGACAATAAAAAAGAGAAAGAAAAGCAACTGAAGCAACACAAGAAGCTGCTGCTGAACCGAAATGATCTGGTTAATTGAATCTGCAGCCACAGCAGATGGCAATGTTGCTCTGTCTTTGCTGCAGCAGGGCATGACAGTGAGAAGTGAGGTAAAATCCCAGCAGGCAGTAGATGGCAGTCTAGCTTCATTACACTGTTGGCTGGATGATTTTGAAGACACTCAGGGGGATACGGAGAACTCCATCGCCAGACACATGGGAGGACGGTGGCAACAAGGAAAATTATATCACGACCAGAGATGGCAGTCTTGCTTCATGGCTCAGACTGGGCAGAACGAGAGGAATGGAAAGGAGTGGAGGTGTCAGAGGGATGAAATGGGAATAAGGGTTGGAGGTCGGACAGAAGGGCAGAGTGTGTGAACGACAGAGATTAAAGGGGCTGGAGCACATGAGACAGAGGGGATAGTGGCAGAGGGCTGGTTTCATACAGATGATGAAGGGTGGGTGGGCATATTTGTGTGCCCCTGCCTTAGACCACTTTATCCACAGGCTTACGTGGGAATTCAATTTAATTGCATTATTAATGCCTTTTGATTACACTGCGAATGCCACACAATCATGCGCCCGCAACCTTCTGTGCCCTTTGCCAAGGTGCTTGATTGTTTACCAAAATCAAACCAGTCACTGAAAACATGTAATAAATTCTTACAGTAGATGCTTCATCTCATGCCCCACCCTATCTCTTTTTCTCTCTCACTCTGTGTCATCCCTTCACTCAGTGTGATGCACAGTAGATAGCATAGCATGCAAACAAATCCACATCTCTTCATGTACATTAATAATCATTTGCATACAGAGAGGACATATAGAAAACAACAGGCTAAAAGCAATCAGAACTTGCTCAGCTTGTTTTTCATGATGTGACTCGCATGGATTACTGTGCCCCTGGCACCTATTTCATTTCCAAGACTGCGACATACTGGCAGTATTGTGCAATTAACCAAATGACCCCTAAATCATGTCATCTTTTTGTCTGTATATCACTGACAGAAATCTGATCGCTCATTTCAGCCGATCACCCGAAGCAAAATATAATGGAAACCTAATGAAGTGTGTTAAATGTCCTTACATTCTATTCCCGCACATTAAACAGAGGCGGCGCCTAAACAGAGGTAGTGCTATGTTCGTCACTATAGACAAAGCACAAAACAAAGAAGAGTATTTCAGGGCTGTAATCGAATCCTTAGAATTAAGTTTTGCATTACAGTGTGGATCATCATTTCCTCACAATGAATGCTAGTTCAACAATGGCAATAAATGCCCATTGAGGAAGGGAGTAGTCTCCCCATTCGTGTGCACGGCGTCCTAAAGTTGGTCATTAATTTTCATTAAGTACTGTCAGTAAGGACCATTAACCAGGCTAGAGAATAATCACCTCCCCAGAGAGTTGACCTGTTTATGGCACAGGTAAGGGTTAACAGAAACAGCCCACCTTAGTGACACAGCACTTGCTGTCTCACATACACACCACAGTAAGCATTCTGTAATGATTCATTTTCATTTAGGGACATTCACTTTGCATCATCTGCACCAAACAGAAAAACACTTCTCTGAAAGGGCAAACAATTACAACCATTTGTTTCCGTGTACATGGGTTATGACATAATGAATGTTGCACCAGTTTGGAGAGGATTTTGCTTATCAGACAATTAAATCAACTTAAGTCCCACTAATCAAAGGTGCTTCGGAAAGGTAAGATGATCATCGGTGTCTCTATTCCCAGAAGTGATTAAATATTGCATGGCTCTCTTTAATTCATAATATATGAAACAGACAGAGGTCAGGGGAGACCACCCACTTAAGATGAAATGAGACTGAGCTCATGGCTTTCACGACTGTAGGTTTTCTGTATTTGCAGCCTGAATGAACTATGTAATGAACTCTTGGATTATTTTACGCCACTGAAAAGAATTAAGGATTTGCAACTTCCCAGCTTTGTGGCATTTTAAATCTCTTTTAGCACATTGTTTTGGTTACACAGAACATCTAATGGTGAAACAGCTGGGTGGAGGGCACACAATATTACCAATACCAATTTCCTCTGGCTTAAGAACCAGGAATATGAGCAAAACCCTAATACAAGCTAGAACTGGTGCAGAACAATAGTCTAATGCAAAAGTGAATGTAAAAAGCTCACAGATTATCAGGCATGCTCGGCCCAAAAACAGAAAGGGCAGTCAAAACGGGCAAACAAATCTGTAAATGAGCTGGCTGCATCCAAAGTCCATAAGACCTGCTGGTTCCAACAAAACAAAGAAGTAGTAAAAACCACACTGAAACACAAAACACACAGGAATGGCTAGAATAATTAAACAAAGAATGAAGGCATAGTGTGGCAGGATGACAAGACACAGGTGAAAACTAATGAGGGACAGGTGAAACTAATCAGGCTGGGACAGGCTACCAAAACTGGTGGGAAACTCGGCAGGAAGTAAAGTTTACAAAACAAAACAGGAAACACTAAACAAGCAACCAAACACCATGAAATTTAGCGTATTTCCAGAATTTATTTTGATCTTTCTCACTCTAGTTTTCTTTAAAGGGAGGCGATTGAATTTCTGTCCAATTGTCTAATGCAAAAGTGAATGTAAAAAGCTCACGGATTATCAGGCAGGCTCAGTCCAAAACCAGGAAGGGCAGTCCAAATGTGCAAACAAATCTGTAAATGAGATGGCTACATCCAAAGTCCATAAGACCTGCTGTCACTAGGTAGCATCTTATTGTGCTGTTGCACTCACTGGCAATGGGTGCTGGATGACTGGATAGGTGGGGTGCAGTTTGGATAAGGATTAGAATAAAAATGTCTCTCCATAGCAAAGAGAACTTAAAGACCAAAAATGACTACAATGTGATTATGATGTTGGACTGTGTCTATTGGACATGTAAGCAGGCAACTGTTGACAAGCTAACTAGTAAGAATGAATTTAGTGATGTCACATTAACTACAATAAAACTAGCGCTGACTTTGTTGACTTGTATGATTTTTGAGGGGCACAAGTTTAAATTCTGGTTTGAGGATATAACCAGAAATATTAGAACCTCTTGAAATTGGCTTTAATACAATGATCACAATGAATGTTCACAAAAGCTGAATTGTTTATAAGAATACTGCACAGAAATAGCACATATGAGTCATTGAAATAGGGTTTATCTTGTCTGTCTCTGACAACAGTACATACATCATAATCGGTGTGCAGCGAAAGTCTGATACAACTCAAGTGCAACATTAAAAGCATGCAGGTGTCGCATGAGAACTATGCTATTATCACAAACTAGCTATCATTACATCCAATCAGTTGTTACTGTCGCAAATTTTGAGGTGATTAAAATAATAGACCACTTGACAGTCGGGATCTTGCAGAAAATTCACCGCAGACTGGATTTGAAGGATTATGTTAGCTACTTTCTCTTCAATAGTCTGTGCATGGATTATCCGGTGTATATGACATGCTCTCCAAGTCATTTGGTGACGGTTGAAAAAGGATTTAGGATTATAAGGTCTAAATCTACTCCATATCTGCCATATGGAGGCTATGTCTATCCATTATCCATCAATGTGTCAAACACTGTGCAAGGGAGCAGCTGTCCATAGAAGGCCAGCCAATTGGTTTGATACAGGTGAAAAGTGATGTATGATTGCCTCAGCAAACCTATCACTCTCAGGCTGCCAGATGGCTTTGGCCTAGGGACACTGCAACCATATTAGACCTTGATTTCTTCACTCTCTAAGGGTTTCACCTCAGAGTTATCTTGGTCTGGCCTGCTCTCCCTGTGTTGATAGGTGACCTCCCTGGCCTCACTCCTTATTTGAGCAAACTAATAAAGATACTTAGAGGCAGCAGTGCAATCCTGTCCTGTTCTGTGGTTAATGGCAATTCTTCACTGACAGTGGCAAACAGCAGCAAAGTGACTGGAATACAATCATGACTGTAGGGAGAAGCAGAGAGGAGCTTAGACTGTTTGGAGAAGAGAAAATGACCTTTGTCAAAATCTCTTTGGTTGCGTTCAGGACACATGAGGATGCACAGATCCTGTATTGCATGTTGGTAGAAGTACTGTTCAGAAAATGATACCCAAGAAGGCAAGTTTAAATAAAACACCCATAATTTTAAATATTTATTAAACAAGAACATACTGTCCAGTGGTTTATGGTACTATACTATGTAGGGTACTACGATTTTTCCCTCCGTGGATGGTTATCTTGACAGCAGTATTCTTCTATGTCACAATAATTGCAAGCAAAACAATTAGCCCAATGCTTCATTGTTCATAATACAAGGTATTTCATTGTACATTTGCATGTCTGTGGCCAACACAGTGGGTTTTGTGCATCATTTTAGCATTAAAATGTAATAAAACCTGAACCTGGATTGACATTTGCTCAATGAACCTGCATTGTGATTGTGGTGTCATTGAAATGAATGAGGCTGCATTGTTTGATGCAGTAATATTTTCTGAACCAAGTGGCAAGCGCTTTGAATGACGGGTGGGCAGCGTTACAGGTTTGCTTGTTTGAGCAACCAGGCCTCATTCAGTCCAACTCCACCTATGATCCATAACTTTTTCCGTTTTTGGATTAGCCTGCATGGTGGCAGTGGTGGCAGGACTTCCAAGAAGTGGTGGCCAGATCCGCCACATTCTGAGATTCACAATGGCTCTTCAGAAACCCATAGGTGATATTACAGGTACGACATTTAAGTCTTCATTTTCATGCAGAGTAGGTTGAGTTCTATATCTGCATTGATATATTTCTCAATATAGTTGTTTAGTCATTTTACAACAAGACAGGCACAATACCAGGTTCAAGGCAAAATGAATAAGTGAAAAGAGAACACACTAATAATACATTTCACTCTAGACATCTCCAGATGTACCAACAATTTGAATAGTACTTCAATATGTGTCTAGATTCAATGAATATGTAGCTTCCACTTTGGTGCTTTATGGCAACAGAAAGTCCTACATATGTATGCAGTGTCTACTTATCACATTTTTTAATAAATAACATTGGTACAGTTTCATTATTAATAGACACTGAACATTACTCAGCATTACCTCTCTTGACTGTTTGGAAAGAAACCTTGAGTGTCTTTTAACTTGCTGAGGGACTAATTACATACTGTTGAAAATTGCATTGATTAGAAACTAACTTTTCCAATTGGAACAATGTGTTTCTTTTTTTTTCTTTTCGTCTTCAAATTAACAACTCAAGAGGATTATAAAAAAGAGAAAGAACAATTACACTGATGATTAAAGTTTGGTATTCTGCCTTCCAGACAAATCTCAACATGCCCTTTTAATGTTTCTGTGTAAAAATCATAGTATTATGACAGAAATGTGGTGGAGAGATTGTAGAAAATGATATTGAATCACAGTATTCATGTTCTAGTAACTATCATGGATGGTTTAAAGGGCTTTTTAGTGCCTATAAAAATTAGTGTAATGTCACTGCGATTGGCCAGTCTGACACTGGCCACTGCTTGGTTCCTGTTCTTAAACATGAACAGTAAAAGCTCCAGCATTAGAAATACTGAAAAAAGCCACTACTCATATTAAAACTATTTCCAAATATATCTGATTCTACCTTTACATTACAGCAAAGTATTATCTTGAAGCACTGATTCTTGTTTCATCTATTCTCACCTTCCAAAATCAGTGCTTGTGTCATCTTATTTTAATTCTAAAGAGGTTTTGATCACTTGGGTCTTTCGAAATGATCACAAAACATCAAGAAAAGATCAAATGATCTTCCAAACCATATTGTACACATACACAACATATTCATTTCAGATATAAGCCAACACCCCAGTTGCTAAGAGTATAATCTCACATTGATAGGTCCCACAGTTTTCCATCCAAACTTCAGAGTCCAACTGATTTTTTTTTTTATTTCCACTTGATCTGTGAATTTCATTTCCACTATAGAGCCAAGTGTAAGAAATACCCACTGATCACAATCAGGAGCATCTCTCGTCATTACTCAAACCTGATGTCTTGAAAGTGACTATTTTTTTTCCAATAAAGAGTGAAAGACTTTTGCAAATTTTTAACTGTAATATTTGTGTTATGTTGCAGGGAATATGAAGTCATTAAACTGTTTGCCAAAAATTTTGTAAAAAATAAATAAAAAAGAGTTGACACCTGAAAAAGTAAAAAAAAATTAAATATAAAGAAGATGGCATTTCTCAAGTCTCACAAGGGTGATACTATTGATCAGTGGGAGACAGTCTATTCTTTCTGCTACCAGGACAGGAGTATGAGTGAAGGGAACTTCTTTTAAAGAATTAACTTTCATTTACGATAAAAAAAAGAGTCCTTGTTTAATTGCTGGTTCTATATGCAGCAGTCAGCAACTCATTAGCACAGTAGAGAAGAAAGAAACTATGGCTACATGACTTAAGATGAGTTATTGAAGTCTTCTCATACGTTCACCTCCTCTTATGTAATTTTTGCACAAGAATACTGATGATAATGTGCACTTTGACAGGCTTAATTAGTATAGTTTGATGACTGTAACAGAATTACATCTTCAGTTCTTTAATAAAATGTGTCAATCAGCGCAAAATTGTCTTACATAATGAGAACTCTTGTTCTTGTGTTAATATCCATCATTTCCCTCAATGGCATGGCCTCACATCAGGCTACCTCACACTGAACAGGTTTTTCTATAAAATTAAAACATATTGTCATCTTTTAGATGCATTATGCTCTGCGAGTTTGATTGAATCACACCTCTGTGGCCACAAACACATGCTTATCTTTCTTTTCAACCCACTGAAATATCATTTTACCCCCGTGTGGTTCATCAAAGATGCCGTTTCTCACCTTAAGATTTGAATTCTTTATCTATCTTAGGGGAACATTAAAGCAGGCAGACCATAGAATTGCTTCTTTGTTGTGTGTGTTGGATTTATGTTTGAGCAAGATGTAATGACATATCCTAGTAGTTGCCATGGTGTAACTGTCGGAGAGCTGTTTGCTGTCCTTGTCTATTCTTTTCTTCTTTCATTCATTCCCCACTTTCCTGTCTTTGTCCTTGCTTGTCACTGTCATAAGTTTGTTGCACCAATAATCTCAAAGCTTTTTTGATATTTATCTTTTGGTATGGAGGCAGTTAGCAGTCAGCTACTACAACAGACAGCCTTAACAATATACGCAGAAAGGAGCAGTCAAAATAACAAAGGAAAGGATTTAATAGTTAAACCTGTCATAGTTTTGCTTGTAGACCAGTCAAAAACAAGTTAAACAATCATAAAAGAGGACTAACTTCAGGTTTAAAAAGTTTGCCACCAAACTAAGGGGTGTGTTTTTAATAATCATTGTCATTTGCTGAAAACTGACAATTGATTCCACCTAAACACAACTTTTAAAAAAGAGGAAAATATGGCTCAATTTGTGGTTTGCTAACATTGTCGTGAGTGAGCAGAAAGAAGAAAAGATTTTAGAGAGACTGCTTGAAAAAATATTTTTACTCGTATTTCTTTACTCATCATCGAAGTGTCCAAAGCCAAATTAACTGTTGGATTTAATTGCTTCAGTTTTAAGATCTCGGTATGGACTGCACAGCAGACAATTTGTCTTGCCAAAGCCGGAAAAACACAGGTGGAGCTAATAACAGCACTGACAGTTGAGTTCCATTAAATGTCGTAAGTGACGAACAATAGCAGGAGCAAGTGTAACGCAGGAATTATTAATATACCTGTGAGTTTCAGGCTATGACATGTCAAAATGTCTGCTGTGTAACCAGTAAATTGTGCATGCTAGTTCACTGTCACTGTCATGACTGACACTTGAATAGAAGAGATGATGTTAAACCAGCGCTTTTCCTCCTCTGATAAGTGAAATTGTGACACAGCCCTTATTTTAACATTGTCAAAGTCTATCTTTGGTTAATGGTCTAATGATTTGGCTCCTTTGCAATGAGAGTTAGTTTAATAATAATAAATACTGACTAAATTTAGCCACCGAACTAAGATATGTGTCTGTAAAACCAAGCAGAGACATGTTAGAAAGACCACATTATCCCTTTGGAATTTGGAGTAAAACATCCTTGTAACTATTCAAATCCTCAAGTTTTCTGCGCCAGTGAACAGCTGAACCGCTTGAAGCTGTAGCCCAATTGGTCATGTTTCCAGTTTAAAAAAGAGTTCATTTACCCAAAAATACAATGTAAATTAGCCCCACTTAAGATAGCCTAGAACTACACCACCACCCTGCGCTCTTAAATGCTCCACATAACAAAACAATTACATTCTCTCAGCTATGACAACACGGGGCTTCATCCCCAAGCATGCTCAGTGACGCCTTCCATGACTGGAATGGCAATCACAGTTGTTTCCGAATAAACTACAATGGCCGTGTTCATTGTAATAAAAGCCTATGTCACCCAATGCAACAGTATGTCTCTTTAATGTCTTTTTAATAGCTTTTGGATAACAGTGGCACAGAAGCTGCTGTAAATCAAGCTGCGGTTACATAGGAGGTACTTGTTAGCGGGATAAATTCATTGTTGGTTTTAGTCTCTTTAGGGGATTTGTTGCTAATAAAACAAACAAACAAACAAACAAACAAAAAAAAAGCAAAATAACGCCAGCTTTATCCTTGAAGTGTAATCATATAGCTCTGAACAAACCAGACCAAATGCGCTACCGCCAGATTTGAAATGAGCCCTGCTGACGGAGAAATAATGACATCTTATTCAACCACTGGGAGCCGTCAGGCCTAAGGGTGTGTGACAAAGGCAAGATGGAGGCCTGGACAATCAATACTTCAGTCTGTATGAAGCAATAGGCATTAAATACTCCTCTTTCTGCTCCCCTAGGAAAAGAGCAAACATATCAATCAAAACCCAATCACCCACGCCCACTCCACACACAACAAACCCTCGAGCTACATGCCAGCTGTCCCATGAGATACAGCATTTTTTTAATCATAATTGTATTGTTATAATTATTTAGCATTCAGACATGTATATTTTGTTAGTGAATGCTTGAATGACCTCAATGAAGGTTAGAGGCTTACAGAGGGAATGCAGTATAGATTCAGTAAGGAGGATTTGGGCCTCCCTCTGTGGAGGAGTTTATGAGAAGAGATCTTGCAAATGACTGTTGACAGGGCAGGGGGCATTCATCAAGAAAACAAGCCACATGAGCACCGAGACCAGAGTTAGGGCTGGAATGAATCTCATAGAAACAAATCTAATCTAAGCGCTGCCAGAGAACCCATTTATAATGTTAAGATCACAACATGAATCCACAGAGAGGAATGCAAGGGGGAGGGAAAGAGACAGAGACAGAGGCAGAAGGGTACCAATTGAATAAATGAATGTATAAACTTTGTAGTTAGAATATAGTCTTTTGAGGCTTTATCCTGTTGCCCTATTGTTAAGCAACAAGGAAAAGGGTTTTTGAAAAGGACTCATTTTGGTATTAATGTGTTGCTGTCAGTGAAGCTCCAAATTCCTAGTGGTTTTAGCCCATTTACAAAGCACAGCCTCACATCCTCTGCACCACCTTGTCTGCAGACAACAGCTCTCTCGGGGGGAGGCTGGTTCGTATCGAGGAACGGCAGCACTCTCTGTCTTCCACAGCAGGTTGCTCTCTGGCAGTCCTGTCTGTTGACTGATTTTCAGCACAACTGAAAAACTCTGAAAATGGAATGGAAGTCAAACTAGAGAGGGAACTGTGTTTAATTCAAATAGTTCATATTGAACATATCTCCAAAACACAGATGTATTTCATGTGGTTCTCCTAAAGGTCTTTGTCGATAGCAACTGACACATAATTGATGTTTTTTTATGATTATGAAATACGCTCAAAATTTCTGTTTAGAGTTTGTTATGGAATTTTCTATCCTTAGGTTACACGAGGTCACGTGTGGGCCTTGAGGTCCTCAGCAGTATTAATTGTTTGGCTTTGATTGGGAACAGGAGGTGCCAGTCTATCTCAACACTGTGGTGGCCAGGGTCGAAGAGACCTATGCTGCCTTCTTAGACATAATAGATAGCTGGCCGTTGACGCTCCAATCTGCGTAAACAGACATCTGTGTCTCCAGACTAGAATATGTTGACAATAACACCTCCATGGGTAAAGACATTCTCTTTGACTAATTCTGGGCGTATAGTATTTGTGGTGTTATCTTGGGGTTTAAAGTCTATCCACCAGGATGAGTTGGGCAGAATGTGAGACAGACTCAGGCACTTCTGATGTACTTTGAGAGTGTCTCTAATTCTCCTTGGCCAAGCATCAATAAATATTACAGCATAAGACATCAGAGGCTCCTGAACACTTTCTTCCCTCCTGACCTCACCATTGACCTTTGACTTCAGCAATTTCTCCACAACAGAGTTCAGAAAAGTGTGTGCATAACTGCAATTGGACACATGGACACAGGATTTTTATATGCTTAGTATGGACCCTGCCTACCACTTCTGTGCAGTATGAGAACATCGCACTTGCACTACTGAAAAACAAAAAAACAAACAAACAAAAAAAAACACTGGCAGTGAAAATAATTTGCTTCCAGGAAGCTTTCCTTTGATGGATTTCTACAATATTATTTTTAATATCCAATCCGGTGGACAGCTTTTAGACAACCTCTCATCAACCACATCATTAACAAAACACTGTTCAGGCAGTTTGAGGCAGCGTGTGAAGTGTGATGCACTTGCAAAACGTCACTAAAATAGGAGTAATTTTTTTCTGTCTATACTCAAAGTGGTTTTGTCTGCATCACTGATGCAAGCTTGCATGGTAATTGCAAGCCCTTGCTATGTTTTTTGTGCCCTGTGGTTGATTTGTGCAATGATGCGAGGAGTTGGGAATGAACCCGGCTTTACATGACTAATACCAATCTATCAAAAATATGCCTGTTTAGGGCCAAATCCTGATCCTCTGGATTAGCTTTGGACATTTCTGTTTATTAATATTTCATGTAGTGCAGTGGAATCTCTTTGGCATATTTGGCACGTTTTGTTGTTGCTTATTCAAATTAAATCAAACAGGAGGTTTCCAAATAACCACCCACAAGACACAGCTACAAAGGGCAACAACATGATGAGAATCCTGGACATAGTGAGATAAATACTGTATATTCCGGTGTAATGAACCAATGAACAATGTTTCACCTCGTTGATTTCAGGTAAAATTTATGAGAGAATCTCTTCTTGGATTGGTTGTTGCTATGAGCAATTTGGATCATGCCCCTATTTCTTCTATTCTTGTTCTCTACTGATGAAAATTGGCAATCATGTAATAATCCACTTATGACCGTGCAAGCTTGTTTCACAGCAGACTCAGCGGCAGTTTTCACTTCAGAGGCCATGACCACCTCGGGCTGCTCTGTCATGTGCTCTCCCAGGCCAAACGTAGAGCTCTCATCTTAGAGCTTCCTGTGTAATCCCAGATCAAAGGTCCCAGGGAAATGGGAATGGATTCTCCGCTCTAACAAGCACACTTTCTCAGATGGAAGAAATTGAACCCATTTTTCTTTATCTTCCTTCTGCAGGTTAGCTCACTCAGTGCACTGAAAGATAGACCTTGCCGTGATAGTGAGAGCCTTCCTTATAGCAGAACACACAGGGAGATAGGCCTCGACGCCTCTCCGGCTGTTTGATGTCTGCTTTCAACCACTGTTTTCATGCTCCCAAGAGTAACAACTGATGATAAGCAAAAGAGTTTAAAAAAAAAGAACTCCATTCCAAAAGAAAGAGATGTCACACAGTACTCACCAGGGCTTTTCACTAAAGCAGACTGACTTATTGACATGCATTTAATCTTGAATAATAACACACACAAAAAACACTGCACTCCAGAGTCCAGTGTCTTGTTGCCTGGAAAGCATTCCAACTATCACCTCGGATGCCATGTTTCATCCGAAGTTTGGTGTTTGTAAAAGACAGGTTTTGCTTTGTTTACATTAATTTACAATACTGTCAACAATGGGAAACTCAAGAACTGTATTCTTACCATTTTCATTTTCAGCATTTCCACTGCAGTGTGAAAAAATATGCTGAAGAAATAACTTGGCTGTTGAAAGATTCCTTGCTGGGTTGATTATATATCATTAGCCATACACAATGTATACACAAGTACTAAAAAGATTTTCAGTAGGCACGCTGAAAAGTTAAAGAAAAAGTTCCACATATTGAACTGTCTGTGAATGATATAGTCGGCAGTTACTCAAGTCCTGCAACACAAGAGATGTGTTTGTTTTCCATAGCCGCGAATCAACCTTGTTTTGTTTTTTTTTCAAATTAATACTGTGGTCGTTCACATAACTGGGTGGATATTGTTGCAAACATGAGGTCTTCACATTTTGACACATTGTGTTGTTAGTATAAAGCAGCAACATCTCTTAAGATGATTTTCATGTTCTCAGTTGTGCCATGATTCAATAGTTGCCTGTTGTCTGCCACTCTGACTATCAGGAAATGAGAAAGAGACAAATACAGAAAGGCTTACTGAGATAGAGAGAAGTGAGAAAGGAAGATCAGAGAATGAAAATCTGGCCCATGTTCAGAGTCTCTGTTTCATGCTCTGGAGCCTTTGAAAATCAGAAGGGTTGACTGGCAGCCAGATCTGTTTTGATGGAGTTGGGGTGGGTGGGAGGGGTGGATGTATGAGGACAAATAGAAATGCAACAGGAAACATCAGATGGAGTCAGACAAATCTAAAAGGCAAACAGATTCAATAAAACATCAGTCATTTTTCCTCAGCCCCCCCCCAAAACAGACAAATATGAAAACAGAAAAAAAAATGATGTTGACACCACTTTGAAGTACTTTGAAAGTATTTCAGTGAGACAACTATACATGCACCTTAATTTCAGGGGTCATGATATCGTACGGATGTCTGGAAATTGAAGCAGACTTTTTTTTTTTTTTGATAATGGCTAATAGCCCCCTCTGTTCGCATAAAATTCTCTTCTGTGTTTGAATGTTCCTCCCTGGTTGTTTACAGAATTGAGTACTCATTACATGGGGAACTATTTTCTGCTTCATGTGGGCAGGATGGGCAAATTAGCACACCTCCTGGAAATTTCACACTTTAAACATCTTCACCACAGCAGGTGGTATCACTTCCACCAGGCAGCTAACAACTTTGAGAGATGCACTGTGAACCCTAACATTATGAACAAATTGGCAAGGATATTCTTACATAGCAGAGTGCCAATTTATGTAATGAATGTGATGGCTAGTTATTTGACTGCCATACATAAACCAAATCTGTGATTTTTGTCACATGGCTGTGGTTTGCAGAACACCAAGGTCACAGTGAGCTCCCTTTTAGCTCAGTATTCTGAGGTCACTTTCTAAAAGTGTTTTTGTCTATTGGCCGCTGTTGCTGAGATGTACAAACACCGTGTTAAGTATGAAGGATTTTTTCTTCAGGTTAAAGGTAATATGACACAGAGTCAGTGGGTCATTTACAAACCTAAAAGCAAAAAGACATGGCCTGTTTCTTGCAGAACAATAGATCAACTTTCTGTATGTCTCTGGTCAGCCAGTGCAACTGTCCTGATGATGCTGTGCCAGTCTCCCAGGAAACTCAAGGTTGTGAAAGGATCGTTTGTGCACAGAATTAGAGTAGAGGGCCCAAATGAGTACCTAGGTAACATGAAGTAAAAGGTAGGGGGCAGAAATTGAATAGTATGCATAACTCTGATATGGATGTACCAAAAATAATAAACCAAAAGTCCAAGTCCAAACTCTTGAGTGTTGATCTCATTCTACACTAGTTCACAGACAAACTAAACACTGTTTCTACACAGGACCTTTAATTTGTGGACACTGTGGTTTGTCCTTCACACAAGGAAGGAGTAATTGAGGCAAGGTGGTTGCAATTAACCTTCTTTCAAACAATGAATGACACATACAATGATACTTGACAGCTGTCTGAGACCACCCCTACCAGGTGGCCCAGCGAAGGATTGTCTGGTGCACACTAGAGTCTCAGTCAGGCATTTACACCAACCCAAACAAGTAGTTTATCCTTCACATGAGGAAAGAGTGGATGAGGCAAGGCAGTTAGATGCCACTAAATTCTACACATTGGTCATTTAACTCAGGAGAGGCAGAATTTGCAATAGATACGTTAAATACCCCTCGCTTGGAAGTATCCTTCAAAATTGGAGTGGCAGTGCAACTTTTCTCGTTTCTGCATAAGACATCAGAATCTCCTGAAACTTCTTCAGAGTTAACCTGCTCTTTCAAAATTTCCTTCACACTAAGTTCAAGTCTCACCTCAACATTCTTCACTTTCTTTTAAAAATTGAAAACAAGAGCAGGGGCATCTGGTGGTTAAGATTTACGTATCCTGTACTATCATCGCCATTGGTGCTGACTTGGGATAAACATGAGCAAAGAGGAGGATATCACTGGTTTGGCCAGACTGGTTGAGTGGTAAAGCAGTGTTCCAAATAGGTTAAAAAACTTACAGAAACATTATGTGCACTAGTCCTCCATTCCACCTTCTCTTCCATTTTCTCTGTCACTGTATGTTTCCCTCTCTCAAACGCACACATGCTGCTGAAAGAACATCCAGTGATGGGTTTTCAGCTCAGCTGGTTGCTCCGAAGCGTGTCAAAATAGGTTAAATCCTGGAACTGTGGACTGCATTATCTTATAAAAACTTGGCTAAAAAACACAATATAGATCCACACATGCAGGCTACTATTTTGTTAATATTCACTGTCTTCTAGTCAAGTTTGGAGTTTTTCAAGTCAATAGAATTTTTCAGGCTATGATAATTTTACCAAACCATCTTATCTGCTTTGCATCAGGATTGGCGAAGCATCGCCAAGCTCATCGCGCTGTCCCCGGTTTGATTTTGGATGAGGACCTATCCTGCATTCCATTCCCCTCTCTGCTTCTCCACATTTCTCTACTCTCTGTTTCAGGTAAGTCAAAAATGTCCCAAAATATATATTTTTAAAAAAGTACAAAATAACTGTTTCACAGGGTCTTTGACATTGCAGAGAGGTATGAAATGAGTTGTACAATTTATGGGTTCTTCTCTGGACAGTTATAACACAATTATCCAATACTAACACCCCACCTAAAGGTGTCAAACCAATGTGAGTGACATTGTTTCAATTGTCCAACTTGTCCAATTTACATTCAACCAAACCTGTGGTGGAAATGTCGTTTGATTATAACTTTAACCTTATGAAAGTTTTGACCCTATTATGCAGTTGCCCCATTATTGTGCATGTGGCACCTGTCTACTAAATGTGGTTTAACAGGTCACAGACTATTAGGGACAGCAAAACAAACTACTGGAAGTTTTACAAAGAAGTCAGACAATAATTGGGCTTTTTCCATCAGTCTCTGAGTACCAGAGATCTGATTTTATGTTGCACATGACATGAGTCTGTGAACAGCCAAAGTGAAAGGTTGTTAACGATACCTAACCTGTCACCTTCAGCTCCACATCTAACTCCTGCTTGTACAATTCCTTCATGCAATATTTCAAACAGATCTGCAGTCATAAAATGCCAAATGACTGTTGTTTTGTGATGCATTTTGATGAACAATAGTGACGCTAATCTCATTAACAAACACATTGGGTTTCCTGTGACTAAAAATCAGCTCATGTTTCACCAGTTAAATGCTTTGAATGTGAAACTGCAGGAAATCTTTGGCTTGTATTAGCAGTAACTTAATACAGTATTTCTTCCAGGAATAAAAGCAGCCAGCTGAACTCAAATGAGTTCTGTTTGGTCTGCAGCCGCTTATGGAAAGCTCTGCAGTGGGTATTAAATAATTTAATAAGGCAGACATTTCGAGGAAGATGCTCTGCCATCAGTCTCATCACAGAAGATGATGAGAGCTGACTCTGATGAGCAAACACACTACTAGTTTACCAGTCACCAAAACAGGAAGAGAAAACTTTTTCTTTACCATTGAATGTCACATATACAATGGTACGCTCCGTTCACACCAAAAACAACACCAGAGTCAGTCTGCGATCAATCTTTCCAGGTGGACCAGACAGCGATCTTTGATCTGGCATTCACACCAACCCACACGAACTGCACCAAGAGGCAAAACCTACCAAAAAACACTAACAACTAGGTTTATGCTAACTATTTACAAGTCCTCCAAATTAAATGACAAACTACGCCATGCCTTGTCTATGCCCTCTAGAACAATACCTCCCTAAACAGTAGACAACATCATTTGCTGTGCCTTATAGAAACAGTACAAATTACTTTGAAAACAGGTCAGTATAATATTTGGTCAGGTTTATATTGGTTCAGGTTTAACAGAAAACTGACTTGGTTAGGGAAAGATCAATAATAGGATCAATAATTCCTCTAAAGAGAAATACTTTGTTCATTGTGTTCAAGGGAAACATTGTGGTTTAGGTTAAATTGACTACTTCTTTCCTCTTTGAGGTTAGAGAAACTCAATCTATAATTCAAATCAATTTATAGTTGTCATTCTTTAAAAACAAGTAGTAGTACTTAGTAATCCAATTAATCGTAAAATTTTGACATTCAGGGCTCCAGAGGATAACTCCTGATCCTGAATCCTGAATTCTGACTTACCGTGAAATCTGGTATTGACATCCATGGTTCCCAGAGGATGAATCCTGAATCCTACCAAGGCAGGGGCTGATAAAACACACACACACACACTGAAAACTCAAGATGGAAAGTGAAAGAGACTGTAGAGGATGAGATTCAACAAATGTTATGACTTTGGCCCTAACCTCTTTTTTTTTTTTTTCATTGTGTTTTTTTGCTATATTTCACTTTTCCTTGTGTTTCCGGTTTTATTCAATGTCTGTCTATCTGATTGTGTGTGTCTGTGTTGTGGGCGTGGTAGCACTCCCTATCTTCTGGCTCCTGATTCACTACTCAATCTACACACCTGCTCCTGAAATCCATCCACTAATAAACACTGCAGTATATCAACCCTGGTTCTTCACCCACTTGTCACCAGATTGTTAAATCACCCTCCGTGGTGGTTCACATCTCAGGCTCCTTGAATTGTGCATTCAAGTTTTTTTTGTGTGTTTGTCGGATTCTCTAACCTTTGTTCTCCGTATGCCTATAGATCATTCTCTGCCTGCCTACCAGCCTGCCTGCCACACTCACCACCTGCCTTGTCTCATCAGCCCACCGCTTACCTCCCTTTCCCCCTTATATCACAGATATCCAACTATCAATCTGTAATATTACGTGTTTACGACTCTTAACAATCTCACAATTTATAGAGTTGAAACCATAAAGGACCAATGTGTAGGATGTTTTGGCCTCTAGCGGTGTAGTCGGTGATTGCCTCATCTTCCTAGTGTAAAGGAGAGATAATAATGACTGCAAAACACACGAAAATTGTGAAAGGCGCTGTCTGGAGCAAGAGATTAATTTGTCCATTATGGCAAAACTGGAAGAGGACTGAAATGTTATGTCACTTCATTGATGCAGAATCTTCCATGTTCACATCTTAACACATCTTAGAATCAAAACATGTCCACATCTCTGAAGGACCAAACCATCAGTTGAGACTGAGGCAAACATTCTGATATTTGCTCCTGTCTGAACCGGCACATCAATGTAGTGGACCTTGCCTGAATGACTTTCTGACGTGTTTTATCCAGGTTAAACCCTGCCTCGTCTACATAAATAATTTCATGTGAAGTCTGAGTAGCCTTCAACTCCATGACTTTCTGAAAGAAATCAAAACTCAATTCACTACAGAACAAGAAAGTGGTTTCATTGAATTTCCCAGCAATGGTAGTCAGGCTAATGGTTTCCAGGTTGTCTGTTAGTTTTATTGTATTGTCAGCAGTAACCAAAGTCTTAGGCTGGACTCTTTCACCAGCCTCATCTTTTAGACATGAGTTTTGACAAGCGGGCATTCAGTAAGTCATTACCATAATTTCAATGAAACAGTAAGAAGTTGAATTTCTGTTAAATGTTCTCTGTTAAGCCACGCATAGGCATGTCTATGTTCTGCAGTGTGTAGGAGGAAGCCAATAATGCGACAAAACATACACCTACGCAAGAGAAGCAGCATTGTTCCTACACACAACACATTCAGCATCAGACCTTCACTCGAAGTATGAGTTCAAACTTTTTAAAGAGAGTTTTTGTGTCTTGTTGAGAAGTGTTCCTTGAGCATAAAGAAATGTTTTTCTTTCTGCCTGTGGTGAGTAAGCCACAGAACACAAAATGACAGACCTTTTGAGCAACCTTTAACTTGCTGATGAAGAGCTGTTGTAAAAAAAGCAAAAAACAAAAAAAAACAGGAGATTCAGGAGGCTAATGCCTCTGTACAGACAATGTAATCCCGACCTTGGTCAGGTCGTAACTCAAGACGGTGTGTAATCTCCTATGGTAGTTGAGGTGGCTTTGTTAAGGTTGAGGTAATAGATGCCCACACATTTTTGGAGCTGAATTGCAGACCTGGGAAATGTTTTGTATTTCATTTATGAGTATGGTTACTTAATTTTCATTTTTGTTTCTAAACTTGCAAAAAATGTCTAGGATTGGAATTTTCGCAGGCATCTATCACAATATTCACACACACATCCACACACACCGACTAAGACTTCTGTCAAGATCACTGACGTCATACAGCAAATAGAGACGGCATTAGAGTTTGACTTGGCGGTGCAAGTCTATTCTTGGGGATGCACCCTGCTGTGGCAATAAAGCACATCAGCATGGAATATACAGCGACACACAGGGAGAGTTATAAAAAAAAAAGAAATCCCCCCATGGGTGTAAAGTAGAAACAAACACTATTCGAGGAACACAGAGTGTAGACACAGCAAGAGCAGGTCTGAGGTGGAGCATGTTATCTTAAACAGCAGCAACAGATGCAAGCAAACATCAGAGATCACTGGGCATGGGTTATATGAGTGCAATTATTTTAAAGTATTAAGGAAAAGAAATGTGTATGTAAACTATATACACTGTTTAAACAAAAACTAAGTCCAGTTAATTTGTGTTTTTGGTTGGAGGTTTGTAAAACAAGAAAAAAAAAAATGGATGGATCCGCCGTGGTCCGTTTCAGACGCGTCCCAGAAGTGTCTCTATGCTCGGCTACGTGTTGAATACGCGTCTGTTCAATTTTTGATGCTTGACACGAAAAAGCAAAGAGAATCAGGTGGATTTTCAAAATAAAATACCCTATGCAAACTGCCGGTCGTAAAAACAGACAAAAGCGAAACTAATTAACTACGTAGCATATTTACACATGTAGAAGCATGTTTAGAAGAACATACACTGGGAAAATGGCCAAATCTGAGCAAGTAAACAAAGTCTGGCGGGCTAAACGCTCTGCTTCTGAAACGCTCCCGGTGGGGTTTGAAGTCGCGTGGAGGACGGACCAAATACGCAACGCTCACGCAACGCGCCGCAGACGGGCCTGGTGGGGTTTCAGTGTAAGAAGGGAGAGTGATTAGCGAACTGGACGCACGTGCGCCAGTCATTCTCACCTGGAGCTGCTCTCCTGAGCCATCGCCACATCTCTCCCCTGCAGCTGATGCACCACGCCCCCTCCACACAAGATATTTCAATAAAAACAAAAATGTAGGACACATCATGGGGGACCATGAAAATCTGCACAAAATTTGGTGTCAATCTGTCAAGTAGATGTTGGGATATTATACTGAATAAGTCAAAGCTTTGACCTGCTGGTGGCACTAGAAGAAAGGTCTGGGGATGGATCATCATGATCCTCCAGGCAAGGTGTGCAAGATTTCATGGAAATCCATCCGATGGTATTGTCAAGATATGTCTGGATCGAAATGGAAAGCCAACCATCCAACATTATCATCTTAGATTTAGAAGATGCAGTAAACAATATATTTATAGAAATACGCAGCTGTGTCAGAATACAATAAACTAAAATGGGTATATTTATGTGTCCATAAAGCCTATATTAAAGGTACCACTAAAATTGCAATGGAGCCATGTTTTATTATGAGCCAATTCTGACTGTCAGCATGCACATGCAGGTGATGCAAAAGACATCTCTCCCAATGGTTTCACATAATTGCTGATGGTGGTAACATGCATGGAAATGCAGCACAACACCAGCAAGTCATGGAAGAAGAAGCTAGCGACTAAAAACAATGCAGATTTTAAACTTCAAAAATATGTTTTCAGAGGAAGAAAAATGCATCCAGCATGTTTGTTAGACCTCAAGAAAATTAGCTTGTTAACAAGAAAACTCTACAGAGCATGTTTAGTGTAGATTACTGCTTAATCCAGGGTTAACAATGTCCCACAATGCATTCCTCCTGTTTTGAATGAATGGATACAGATGTGTTTCTCCATACAAAAATTAACTTTTTGGCAACTGCATGAGCTACAGCCAACCACTTATTACTTAATGCTCATTATTCAGTCCGGAGAGAACACTATAACGCTGGATCTGCCTCGATGCACATTTAATTCTGTGGAAAACAGGAACCCAAAACCTTTGAACTGTTACACATTCCCATACCATATGTAGCCATGATGCTTCCTTAGACGAACATTCGCAGCAAGTGCCAGCTGGTCTGAGACTGAAGCTCTGTAATTTAGTGGAAATCGAGAAATGGTGTTAGTCTATGTTGAGTGCTGTCTATTTCGGTGAAAAAAATTCAATAAGCAACGTTTCAGATCTTGCTCTATTTGTGATTTATTCACAAAAATTCTAATTTAAATTTCATTAGATGTTGCCTCATGATATGCACATCCCGTGGATCACGGAATCTCAAATTTGGTTTTGATATCATTAGTGTTTGGATGAAAATGAATATCAACTAGAAGCAGGGAAATAGCTGGCATGATAATTGTTTCTCAATTTCTGCAAAAATCGACAGAAGAGGCAGAAATGGGCAAATTGGAAAATTCACATTCACTCTAGCTATCTGTCTCTAACTGAAAACACAGTTTACATTCCTGAATATACACTAGAATTGAAAACACGTGTGAAACATGGGGCCACATGCCAGTGTTCCAGTGATTATGTGCTGTTTAGGGCTGCATCTAAAAATGATTGTCTTTACATATCCATTACACGCACGTCTTATGTGCCTGTATGTCCATGTTTTTATGCATTCTGGACAGAGATGACAGCAGAATGGAGAGCATGTTGAAGTGATCTGTTTAGTTTTAAGATAAATACCACAGTGCAAGAGGCACTGACAGCAGGGGACAAATTAGTGTAAAGCCATTAGCTGAATGACCTTCAATGACAGGCTACAGCTAATGCTGCAACATGTGTCCTCAGATGGCCTTAAGAGAAAGGGTGACTGGGTTTTCCTTGTCCATACTCTGCAGCAGGTATGAAATAAAACTCAGCTGTGGGGATTAACCTCCCATTCTCTGTTTTCCTCCTGATATCTATCTCATACACTCACTCTCCCCACCTGTCGTCCTTTCACTTGATTCATTGATTTTGCCCTGTAGGCAAGATGAGAGTGCTGTGGTGGCAGGATGAAGCACTCGCTGAGGGATATGGACATGACTGTTGCTAAGAAGGAGAAATTACAACTTGTTATACAATTTGCAGGCAGTGATGGCCTAAAGGCTGAAAGAGTACAGTTCTGATTGGAAGGTCAGCAGCTCAAATCCCTGAAACACCTGAGGAAAGTGAATGGGTAACGCTTGGTCAGCAAGCTCTGCTGAGAAAGGTACTTGACTGACTTCACAGTCTTTTAACCCCATACTTTCTATTAATCTAACAATGTCCAAAACATTGTAAGTAATTTCTGTATTGTTGTTGGCTATGGTGGGCTGCACGGTGGTACAGTGGTCAGCGTTTCCGCCTCACAGCAAGAAGGTTCCTGGTTCCTGGGGCCTTTCTGTGTGGAGTTTGCATGTTCTCCTTGTGTCTGTGTGGGTTCTCTACGGGCACTCCGGCTTCCTCCCACAATCCAAAGATATGCACTTAATATTTTAATTGGAGACTCTGAATTGTCTGTAGATGTAAATGTGAGTGTGAATGGTTGTTTGTCTCTATGTGCCCTGCGGTAAGCTGGCAACTTGTTCAGGGTGTATCCCGCCTCTCGCCCAAAGTCATCTGGGATAGGCTCCAGCCCCACTGTGACCCTGATGAGGATAAGCGGTTACAGATAATGGATGGATGGATGTTAGCTATGGCAGTATTGAAAACTGAGGGTAAAGGAAACATAGTAATTGTGTGTGTAAATGTGTCAGCTATGTGACCTGTCCAAGTAATACCATGCCTCTTGCCAACTGTCAGCTAGGTTTTGTTTCCAGCACACAATCAAAGGATAAGCTAATGGAATGTTTGGATGTATATGAGATTTAATAACATACGTTATTACAGTGGGATTCACTATTTTATCTTAAGTATATTTAAAAAGAGTAAAATATAGATGTGTACAATATATTTAAAAAGCAAGGACAAAGTAATGCAGCAAATGTCTGTGTTTCTTAATTCACCTCACTGAGAAGTTTTATGTTGGAATTGTCAACTTCAACTAACAGGAATGTGTTAGCTTGTTGCATCTTCTCAAATGTCCCACCATGGGCCCTGCACAACTGGATTATGGAAGAATCTTAATAAGTAATGGACAGTAAGTTGTAATGTAAGTAGGTAAGCAAAACAGCTTTAGGTATTGATATGCACGGCTAACATTAATGTTGAGTCTGTTTGCACAACTAATGTCTTGTATCTGACTGAACTCACTCACTCACTCACTCTCTCCTCAACAGAAGAGAAGAGATGTAGAAGACGTTTTGTGGAGAATGTGGGCATTGATCCCACTACCTCTTGCATGCTAAGCAAGCGCTCTACCATTTGAGCTAATTCCCCTGTACACATTCATAAATTGCATACCAACAAAGACTGTCTTCTCCATAGGGAAATCCTAGGAATCCAAAGAGGGCAGGAAAGAGGGTAGTCCTGCAGGGCTATTGCAGGATATAGCAGCTAATTCGAAATGATGGAATAGTCAAAAAAGGGACACTCCCCTGCTGTTCGTCGAAGTAAATCAGACCAATCTTGGTACCAATGGTACAACCGTAGCGTGAAGAGGCTAGATGACAGGAAGGGATGCCAGGAAATCAACTTGCCCTGTCAGATTCCTGTGGCTGCCAGTGCTCTACCACCACGAGCTACTGTCCGACTTGATGTTGCTCCACAGCAGCTGGTAGAAGCTGACATGTATAGTCTACCACGTGGCACTGCATCACAAGCATAAACTAAAAGAAAAGGCATGCTGTTCCTTTGATGCCCCAGCAGCTGGTCCTCCCCATGCATCCCACCACGAAGCCTGCATGGAGGAAGTTCAGTAACCCTAGACGGAGAGATACATTAGACATTCTTTAAACCAGAGGGAACTGCAAGTAGGTTAGCTTACCAGCTTCACTGCTCATGTTTGATTCACAGCATGTTTAGTCTGATTGCCCAACTAATTCCTTATAGCTGACTGTTTTTCACTTACCTCCTCAACAGGAGAGAGGAAATGAAAGTGTTGTGGAGAATGCAGGCATCGATCCCGCTACCTCTCGCATACCTCTCCATTTGAGCTAATTCCCCTGTACGTGCTCACACGTTGCATGACAACAAAACAAAGACTCTGTCATATCCATAGGAATCCAAAGAAGGCAGGAAAGACGACTACCTTTACAAGATGATCCTGTAGCTGCAGGATATGGCAGCTAATTTGAAATAATGGAATAGTAATAAGGGACCTTACCACCATAAGCTAATGCCTGTCCAGCTGTTGCTGAGAAGTCCACACCTATGGTCTAACACAGGGCACTTCAAGACAAGCCCTCAAATGTAACACTCCAAAGTTAGTTCTAAGTGTCTCCATTATTTTTCTATGCCTGGCATGTGTGTAATCATTGCTGTAGATGTATGATATGTGCTATTCTAGCTGCTGTTCTTTTCATCATCAGAGAAGGATGTTCACTGGAGATGGAACTCATCTGAAACACTTGTGTTATCAATGGAATTTGACAGGTCAAAAAAACACACGTCTATAAAGAGACATTTTGATATAGATAAAGTTCAATGTAACTTGAAATAAGATATTTCTGTCTTGAAGCTTCAGTCTTAAGTTAAATGCCAAAGCGTATTGGAGATTCTGTAGTTATTATGTGCCTCGTATCTAGCTAAACATATCCCAAAATAAGTTACAATTGAATTAAGTCAAACAGCTATTCATTTATGAGTTGACAATACCTTAATTATAATGTCACAAAACTGAGAAGGATTTCAGTTGGCCAAACCACCTGGAAACAATTTATTTATGTGAATGCAGAATATCCACAGAGTTGATGTTTGGTGTCTTGGCTCTGACCTTATCAGTCCCCACAAGCAAACACCAAGCTTAGCTCAGTGGACAGTGAAAAAGAGTGATAAAACACAAAGAGCCCTACACCAGCTGTTGTGTGAAATCTATGTGTTGGTACCATACACCGTTTGGCCATTCCCCAACAAAGCACCTCCAAACATGGAATATGCCATCTAGTGAAGTAAGATGTATATAAAGATCATCAGCAATTGATTATTAAATAATGCATATATATATATATATATATATATATATATATATATATATATATATATATAAGTATATATATATATATATATATAAGTTTTGTCTGCCACTTAAAAACATTAAACTTGAAGTATGAATGTGACTTGTGATGAATGTTTCCAGGGATTGGCTGTGTGCAAAACAACAGTAAACATTGCATCCCTAAAGCCAATATACAGTACTAACTTTTACTAGAACAACTGCCAGCAAAACCAAACTTCGCTATGGCCCTCTAAATACTTATTATAAGTAAAGCAACTTAATGTGTGTGCGAAACACAAGAAATATTACCTTAGCTGCACAACAAGAAAGTAGCAATGTCACAATTTCTATGAATACAAATAATGTTATGGCACAAAAATACCAGAGCAGAAGGAGCAGTCAGCAAACCCCCTACTCATCAAATAGCCAGCAGAGTAGCTACATTAGCAATACAGTACAAACAGCAAATAGCCTTCCTTGGTGAAGTGAAGTAGGGAGTTGCCGTGGTCTCAACCTGTGATCATGAAACATGGCTTTGTAGCATCTGTCCAGGGACTACAGCCTTTTGGCTAACTGTGGGACTTTTATAGCAATGTTGTGTGCAGTCTGTCTGTTAAATGCATTGCTATCCCAGCAGCTCTAATTCAAAACCCAGTGCCAGCTCCATACATAAATACAAAAAGCTATTCAGAATGACCACAGGGCACACTCACAATGTACTTGCTACATACTTATGTGCGAACAACAGCAGACACGATTTGAGAGAAACCACTGACACAGAGCTACAGCATGATAGACATAATGTTACACTAGCATAAGTAAAAAAAACAAACAAAAAAAAGACAAAAAAACATTATAATTCATTTTACTAAAATATAAAACCAAGGACAAGCTTGATATGGATGCCTTCTATGATGACATCCCACTACTTAGACCAATAGAGCTTTTGTTTTCTCACTCTTCGAAATGCTATCCTGATTAATAAAATGAATAATTGACATTAGGGACGATGTTGCACTCAAATATGCATTCAGTTGAGTGTATCTCTCTTTCATCAGTGCCAATGCAGAGTCCCAATCTCTGTCTAAGACCTGCCTAACCTTCCTGACCATATATTGTACCCCATAAGGCTATGTGTTTCAATATATTCAGCAAACTGAATATTTAGTAACAAGTTTGTATCCACCACCACCATCACCCCTTCACCTCTGCCCAGAGCAAAGACCAAGTGCTCTTTGGATTGTTCCATTTTCTACACAAAAATACTAAGAAAACTGTCTGAAAGTTGCCTGTTTTAGCATTTTGATGGACTGGTGACCTTGTCCAGTGTGTACTCACCAATGTTGGCTCCTGACCCACTGCCATGCATGGGTCACGCATAGTATAAGCGGTATAGATACAGTAATGGATTGATGGCACTTAAATCGGTCAAGTAGAACACAGCCTATACCATATTTAATCTAGTCATTGGATTTTTTATAGCTGATGTAGACTGCAGTCTTCCAATCTCCTCATTTTTATGTTTATTGTGGCAACATACCAACTTATGTCATAATGAGTTTGTTTGAATGTAGATGTGTATTTTTGTGAAATAATAAGAAGGTTTTGTGATATAACAATGTTACAATAACATCAAAAACATGAAAACATACAACAAAAACATTTTTTGTAAAAACAAAAAAACACATATCATAATGAAATATTATTTTTTTGTTTTCTGGCAGCAATATGTTGCTGTAACTATTCTGATTTAATTAATGTTCAAGTGTGAGTTTGTTCAACGTTGCAGACTTTACTGAAAATAAGCAATAAAGTAAATGTACTTCATTAGTTATTTTCTCAACCTTATAGATATCTAAATGTAAATTTAGAATCACGGCAGCTTTTATACTCCTGAATTGCACTTGAATGCTCCTTATACCTATGAACTCACATCACATAACTTCCAATTTTTCACATAATTGGTACATTGTTGTATTTTATCCTCGCCATTTGGCAATCTCATAATGCCTTGACTTTTAAAAACCCATAATTCAGATGAAAGATTGAGTGACTCACAGCCAAGCAGAGCTGTTTTCTCCAATGGCCTTTTGAAGTTCAGCCAAGCAAAATCTCAGTTAATTAGAAGTGAACAAAGAGGAGGGAGTGAAGGAATAACACTGAGGTTGACAGCGGTTTTCTTGCCCTGGAAGAAACAATGATCTGGTGTGGGTGGCGCTTTGGCAGTGGAGAAAAATGACACAAAGTGATGGAACGGATAATGTGAAGTGTTCTGTGATCACCCGTCAGTAATGATTTCAAAGAATCCTAATCAAAATAGAGTCAGATGTTTTGGTAAACTTCACCAGTCTAATATTAATTAACAAATGAATATTGGATTTGATCTTGGAGAATTAAGTAAAAGACAGACATTAATTATATTTTCAATATCATTTTTGGGTCATCATATTTTCAAATCCAGTCTCAAATTCTTATTATTATTTTACCAAACACATAGGTCATCTGATAATATGAATCCCAGTTTTTCATAAGGATTTCTGTCCTTTTCTTCATCTTTTGGGGCTTATTGAGGCTGCCATAGAAATAATTAATGAGAGTTTTGATAGCATTTTGAGTGAAAATTCAGGCCCATCAAACTATCCAGCATGGAGACCATTCAGACAAGGGGTGAGCTGAAATCCATCAAAAATATAAATCGTGAAAGATAATGACATGAATAACATGGATGAATAAGTGTATTCTTAAATCACCAGCGCTCTGCGTATATGGATGTTGATGAATCTGAATGATCAGAAACCTGGACAGTACTAAATAGGCCAGTCTGAAATCTCAACCTTGTGATAAATTGCAAAAAGCTCAGATTCAGCATCATGAACAGAATGTGTGAAGAGAGGAAATAAACCTGACAGATCCCCACGCCGTCCCGCTTTTGGTTTATGCATTGAAACATGTTTGGAATTGTCAAATTAAAGCACAACGTTCTTTGAAAGTCACTCCTTTTCATGCTCTTGATGCGAAGAGACAAGCTGTTCCATGGGAATTTCAGCTCAAATGTCAATGCTGATAGTCTTTCTTCGACACAAATGGAAACATTACTTTTGGCTTTAAGGGAATGAATTGTCAAAGTGACTGCTTGAGTGTATTCCTCTGAATCTCATCAAATGCTTGGCACTGTTCTGTTTCTCCACAGAAGAAGATTGGCTGTAAAGCAAACCATTTTGGTAGCTCATTACTGATTTTTTTTTTTTCTTCACACAGGAGAAGCATCAGCTTAGTGTCCCTTCTATTGTCCGTGGAATAATAAGGCACAGTGGGCTACCTGAACTCAAGAACAACTTTCACCTTCAGCGTGGCTTTAAAGGGACGGACATTTATCACCATCAGCATCCACAAGGCTCCACTGCTCATTCACACATTACCTTAATTAGGATTTTATGAGAGGTCATTCCTCTTACTCTGCCACTTAAAGAAGTGCACTGTAGACATGAAAGGGGCAAAACAAATCACATTTATTATCTCCGTTAACTCACCTAAATTCACAGTGCTTCACGTAGTGCCATAAGAGATGTTAAGAGAGGTACTGTAAAGTTGGGTTGTAAATGTACTCTCACTGGCAATTAATGGCTAATTTATAGTTTTGTGTTACCAGTAATATTCCACTGCCACCACCCCCGAGCTTCCGTCATCAGATAAGCTCAGCTTCAATGAAGAGCATAAAAGCTGTATGTAGAGTTCATCAAGTCTTGTTGGCTTAGTAATAATTCATACACAGTACATCGACACAGTACATCGACATCAGCAACCGTCAACTAGCTTGATGTGGGCTTAAACTGTGGGTGAGATTCTCTTTCTTCTCCTGCACATTAGCCTACTGTTCAGTCAAGGTCGAGGGCATTTCATGTTAATGTAAGAACAATGCAGTTGCCAACAAAAAACAACTGTTTATTTTCTCTGCTTGATGTCAGATAGAGCATAATTCTGTAATAGCACTGAATAAATTATCATTTTAGTAAACAAAATAACTAAGACACTAAAGACACTGCACTGAAAATGCACTTTCCAGCATTGTCCTCTGTGTCCCTTTTCATCTGTGTCTTGGTATCTGTCTATAAAATGTATCTGTTTTTCAGTCTAACAGTGAAAGGTTTATATCAAACTCTGTAAACTGTTCACTGCCAATGCAAAATGTTCAGGCTGAACTTTGTTGACCCATTCAATCAGCCACCTAAACCTCCTCCCTTGACTTCTGTGCAGTGTGACAGCTCAATCCCACTTGGCACAACTGCGACGCGTTCCGGCTGTGCTGCAGCCGACAGAGCTGATCGCAGATTCTAGGCAATGCTTGTGATTCCACTAGAAGAACCATGGCGAGTTTCAGAAGCATCCCAGAGACAGCTCTCCCCTGGAGCTGGCCGGAAATCAGACACAGAAATGGCCAAGGAGTCAATTTTCAAAATAAAACTCCATGTGCAGACTTTGATTGAACAGCCAAAAGGGAAACAATTTAACTACGTAGCCTACTTATAAAATGGTCAAATCTGAGCAAGTTAACAAAGTCTGGAGGGCAATCTGGAGGCTCCTGGTTGGCCGTGCCTGATGGGATCCAGAGGTTCGAACATAAGGATATAAATCATGAATGAGCCCAGTATTGCCAATAAGTTGTACTTGTGAAAACTTATAACTGCTTGTAGCCATAGAAGAAAAGTCAGACGGTCACTAAAGTCAAGTTGAGTATCTGCAGCAGATTTAACTGCAACCCATCCAATATTTGTCAAAATATTTCACCACAAATGTAAAATTCATGGTGCCACTAGGGGGAAATTAAGGGGATCACAAAAGTGATCCATGCACTGGGGACCATGAATCTATGTACCAAATTCCATGGCAATCCGTTGAACAGTTGTGATCAGGTAACTAATTAATTTATATTAAACCCAGATTATACCTTGGAACCAACTGGTCTTTAATGAAATAGTTCCCTCTTCCTCTTAACCTATTCCTCTCCACCTACCCCTCCACCATGAAGTCTTTTTGCTCAGCCCTCCTCACAAATATTGGCAGCAGAGAAAGTTCCCAGTGACAAGCATTCATGTTGCAACAATTGGGCCATTAAAATGAACTAATGAAAGTCAACACAATGCGGGCCTTTTTCTGTGCGGGTTAATTGTGTGTCTATATGAATGTACAGACTGATTATGAAACACAAACTGTTAGTGTAATATTAGAAAGCAAGTCCTGTACATACAAAAAAAAAAAAAAAACAAAACTTTATGAGATATGAGACTCTGCCTTGTTCCTGGTAATGATGATATTAATTGACTGAGTTGGATGTGGCAAGTGACTGGTAGTGAGGTATTCCTGAGGCACCAGGAAAGCAGAGATGGAGTTAGTTAGTAACAAGTAAACCCAACAAAACTAGCACTAGAGTTGGCCATAGCGTAGCTAACACTGGGTAGACTGTAGTCTGGAAGGAAGAGCCAACATTTTAGACTGTAGCGGTTAGTTGGTGAATGAGGAACAGGTGGTGAGGCATTTGGAAAGGTGAGAGGGAAATACGAGGCCATGCCCAGCAACACTCCAACAGAAAGACGGAAAAGACAGCCAGAAGGGAAAGGGAAGCTGGAAGGGAGGAGGCAAACAGCCTACACATTAAATTTATGTGTTAATGGAACAAAAACCTCTCATCATTAATCCACTTTTGGGTCATGGTTGTGCTAACATTTCCAAAATCAATAGTTCAAAGGCTAAAATTACTACATTGTGCACTCCTCCTGGTCTCCTGATCCAACAACATATGTGATGCATGTAGGGGTGAAGATGAGCTGGCCTTTGCAATTGAATTGAGGGTTGTGTCCAGCCCCATACAACTGTGGTTCTCTAGAGACTCCGTCAAAATCCAATCTTTAAACAACTTCACGAAAGTCTCTTTATTAAGACTCTTTCTTTAACTGATCTACACACAAAAAAAAAAAAACAGATCTGCAAACTTTTAGTGGATTTTCCAATAAATCCAGCACGAGGAGACAGTGATTTGACTAGAGATGGAATGGAAAAGTGGCATATCTTTGATAGATACTGTTAGTCAAAAAGTGCTTCTACAAGAGTCATTAGACTGTGTGACAGGTGCAGTCAATACAGAGGCAACATCACTCACCTGTAACTTGAAGCCCTGTTCTGTGGCACTAATCTGGCAATCAGGCTGGATCAAATAGGGAGGTGTCTTGCTTCATCACTCTTCTGTGTAACTCAAGTCAAGGGCTCTGTCCGGATATGCGAGCAGCCCCTTGGTGATGGAGAGGAGTGAAGAGGTGAGAGAAGAGAAGAGAAGAGAAGAGAAGAGAAGAGAAGAGAAGAGAAGAGAAGTTGGTCAAAATCATGAAATTACAGAGGCCTCTGACACCCTGATGGTTCATTTCCTCTCATTAGTCAGATCCAGAATCCAGGACACAGAAGCAGCAGCCTCATCCACTGACAGCTAATCAACTCCTCATTCATATCAAATGTCAAATCAAGGTACCAAATCTGGGCTCCTCATTCATTTAATATTGTGTTATGGCCAGATTTGTCTTTAGCTCAAACAATCATGTCAGACCTCTATCATCCTTGTCATTCAGAAAATGAGCCCATATCCCTTTATAAAAAAGAAGTGAATAATCTAATCTGCAGATATTAGGTCTGTCTTATTTGGAGTGGGCTGAAAAAAGGGAGGGAGTGGGGGGATTTTCGACTAATGCACTTTTTCAGCTCTTGGCCAAACAAAGTAGAGCAAACAGTTCCTCCACTGGCATAGTTTCCGTGTGCACATCATTAATCAAAAGGCACAAAAATGGACGTTTGCTGCTTTTTCGTTGACAGCATTTCAAAGAAACACTTGAGCAAGAGTAATACAGTATTCTTAGCTGCATGCGTGCTGTGTGGGAGTGGATGGGCATTGTGTCTTTGTTCACCGCGAGTATACAGTATATACCTGCAGAGAGACTCCCAAATAAGTATTGTCTTGTGCATTTACAAAGTGCATTTCTTTTCTGTGAGCGAAATAGGGGAAGAAAGGATGACATTGGTTTCCAAGAGACAGAAGCCATGTCTTTTGTTCCATGATAAAAAATAAAGTATCAAAGCATAGCGCAGGCCACATGGCGACATTTTTATCTGTGTTGTGCTGACTCGGCTGCACTCTCCCTCTGAGAAGCTGATGAGAAGGAATGGCCTTGCGGAGGGAGGAAGCGGGTGCATCCATAGCTGCCTTTATCGTTTGAATCCAGTACTGCTGAATCCGTAGCTTCGGCCCCCTGCTTGGATGGGAAATGACCTGTCTGCATCAGCCTGGCACTCTCTGTCTCCACCTCACTCTCCAGACCCTTCCTCAACACAAGCTGTCGTGAACTTTTGACCTTCTGCGCACAAAGTCTCAAGGCTCCGGAAAACGCTCTGCAACACAGTCGCATTGTCTTGTGACCTGTTGTGTCTGATCCATGATGCTTTCAAAGAACACAGCGGGAGTGTATCCGCGGAAGTCTCCTGTCCCATCTGCTCGTGGGCCACCGAACTGGCTAGGAGCTTGTGTGGCAGATAGGAGGAAGTTATCATGTAAAGTTGTTCTGGGCATCATGCCTGCCAGTGATTCAGTATTTTTGGCATTGCCTTTTAAAGCTCATGTGCAGGGGGAAAGTGCCCTCTGCATGAGGGAAAGTGTGACCAAATGTGTGAGAGTAATCTGAGGTTTCTTAATCGCTCTGACCACCAATTTCAAATGTGCCGCCCATGTGCCAAGATTTCCTATGAGTAAACACATATGACACTTTCTACATTTAAGGGAGGATGGGGCTTTCCAAAATACTGTGATAACAGTTAGTGTGGGCCAAATCCATATTTATAAGTGACAGCCAGGCAGCATTCTTTGCCTTCAGCAGCCTGTGCAGAGCAGTAAATTGAATTCTGCCACGCAGCTCTCTCTGACAGAATGCTGAATAAGTGAGAGGATCTGTATTTTAAAAAAATGCATGACTGGTGGCCCGCATACACATTAGAATAAAAATGATATGTTGGGTGGAAAACTGTTATGGCACTTGACAGACAGTGCAACTGCACAATAGCAGCTATTTTAGAACTGGACATGACTGAGAAACGGTTTTTAGATTGTCAGTAAAAGGCAAAGATTAATAGTATTAGGATTTATTTAGTTGGGGCTGCTGACTATGAAAAATTCTATAAAATACTGGAAGGCATCCAGCATAGATGAGTGCATTGTAAATAAATATTTTATTTAGTCCATTCTAATTTGGTCAAAATGTCACAGATTGAATTTCTTGCAGCCTGAGAGACAGAAAATGATTCCTTTGGGCTTTTTGTCTAGTGCGGCTGTCAGTCTTTTGTTCTCTGAATTAAATTCTCTGATACTATTGCAATGTGGATTATTATGCATAATTAATAACAGCCAGGGTAGTATCATTTATAAAGTCTGACAGAAAATAATTTGGGTTTGTATGAATGGGAATCAGAGCAAGCAAGTTTTTTTTTTTTTTTTTGTGCAAAAACACAACATTGCTGGAATCTGTGCATGCATTATCTTGCTAGTTATCCAGGTCAGGTGCACAGGGGCAACAGGGCAATCTTGGCAGCCGTGCATATTTTTACCCAGCTGTTCCTGGCAGGGTCCCAAGACAGTCTGAGGTCATCCGTGTGAAACCCCTGATTATAGTTCAGACTACAAAGACCACCAGGACACAAAAAGCACAGCTTTAACTTAGCATCCATTGTTAGCGTCAAAAGTATATTTCATAGACCCAAAATGGTTTTTAAATAATAACAAACTTGAATGAGTATCATCATCATTTGTTGTATCAGAAATTTACCCAGCTATTTAAAGATCAGAAAACTTAATTTCAGTGAATCAGAACATAAACAAAGACAACAGAGAAACAACAGGAACAGCATACTGCAATTACAGATAGGCACTTTAATTAGACGTTTGGTTCTATGTCCTAGTTTAAAATTCCCTAGTTGCCAACTTAGGATTGTTTTTCAGCATGCAACTTCTCTGCGTTTCTTCCACCATGGCTCGATTCATATGTCCAAATCCGATGCTGTGTGCACCGTTTTATTCGTGCACACTCTTTTTGGATATAGTACTGCATTCAGACTTTTTTTCTTTTTTTGTAAATAGGCAACAGTGATTGGCAGAGATAGCATCAATGAGTGCAATCCAAAGAAAAGGCATCCATGCAAGAACACCCACAAAACTTGCCGAACTCTGCTGATTTGTCAGCGTGCTCAGCTTGCTTGTGGATACGGATGATGGAACTTTGTTAGACGAAAATACTGTCTTTTGGCAACGTAGAAAAAAAAAATTCTGAAAGACATGAATGGTATGATTGTCTTTAATCCACTTTGAGTTTTCATGCGTAGTAGCGAGGCGAAGGCTTTGTCGGTGTAGCAGTAGGGGTTCAGCCCATCACACGTCAAAAGTGCAGTCAATACAGCATATCACAGCTTTTGAAATGGGGTGTTGTCTCTCTCCATATGAACATTTTTGGCTACTGAAGATGTGGATAGATAGATAGATAGATAGATAGATAGATAGATAGATAGATAGATAGATAGATAGATAGATAGTAAACAATAAATAAAACAATGCATTCCTGAATTCATTTGTCAATTGTAACTAGGGCTTTTGTTTTGAAATGGTAATTCAATGTCCTTTTGCATTGCCTGACAAAAGTAGCATGTAAATAATTAATATAATAAAGCACAACAGTATTTTCACACATCCTATGTGCAATGACAGAATATCCCCTGGGCTTGTTGAGCACAGGGGGTACCACTTAGCTCCTATGCTTTTAGCATCAGAACTTATAGAGAGCAAGAGGAAACAGATTCAAGTCATGGTGGAAGAATAAGTGGTAACGATTCTATGATGAATATGAACATGAATATGAATATGATGAGCAGAAACAAAACAAAACAAGCAAAGCAGTGTATAAGCGAGGAGCTCCTTACGGGGTCAGTTTGATGCGTGAAAATAGAACAGCTCAACAGATTAAAAGAATAGCTGATGTTATGAAATGAAAAAAAAAAAGATGGCTTTTTGAGGTTATTTCTATGACACTTCTACTCATTTACAAAGACCAGAGTATAAAGTAACAGCAAGATTAAAGAGAGAGTGGGTGGAGAGGGGGCGGGGGACACCACACAAATGTCAGACATGAAGATATGACATCAAAAGCACACAACACACACTCGGGTTTCTTCCGGCCTTGTTTCTGCTTCAGGTTTGAGTTCTGTGGATTTGTATGAAGCTATTTTTTAGTCCATGTGAAGCTCTTCAAATTTTCTTTTCATCACTTTGTGTTTGATTCTGAGCTGCTTCTCTCCTCACTATGCTCCAGTTCATACTGTATATTGTGGAATGAAAAAAAAAATATATATAGGTAAAGATATTGGAAGAGAGTGCATGCTTTCTATTCCACTGATTGATGTGTTTATTGTTTGGATATACTTTCTTATCGTCCACCAGAGTGGAAAATTGTCTTTAGCTCACCAAGATCTGCCACAAGCAGAAAGACAGATGACATAAAATAAAAAAATAAAATAAAATAAATATATGGTGTGAAACCCTTTTCTATTGAGCAGTTATTGCTCCTCAGTTATTACTTAAATGTTGTTTTCGCTGTAAATCAGCATTTAAAACCCCTGATTTAGCGAAAGAGATTGATCACTTTGGCCCCCCCACCTAAGGCTGCGACGAAACCTTTGCCCTTGGTTGTGAGGTATTGCTATTGCTATGAGGGCGTGCGCTTCATCTACTGAGACATTTCCAAGCAGACAACAGATCGATGCGATTTGATTCAGCCCTGATGTCTCCCTGCAGTGTGATGTGGTGCAATATGATACAATTCAGTACAATGTGATGCAATATTATGAACATTTTCTTTGTAATTCTAATAACGTGACGGCTTGCGAGAGGAAATTGTAATTCGTATACATATTGGCTGGGGAGAAAGAGGAAGGTGGTTTTAACATCCTATTTGGATTTCATTCATAAAACATAAAAAATAATCAGCTGTTTATAATACTCTCAAATCAGCAACTGTTTATTAATGATGCATTTCCATAATGAGATAGTCTATGTGAAACAAATATGGTATTTTACAAAAAAAAAAGGACATCACAGATCCCTTTAGCCCTGCAATTATTTCTGTAACACACCAGGGATTTCACTTCTGTCCTAAAATCATGCAAGTTTTGAACTTCATGCATGCTGGTGTAGTTTGAATTAATTACGTTTAAGTACAACCAATTTATTTTTCCAATTACGTTTTGAGGACAAATGCATTTGCTGCCTGGATTATGCTCAGAGGCAATCTTTTATCCCAATAAATTAAGTGATTCATTAATGTACAATGCAGGACTTTCTTCATTTAAATGTGTTGTGAGCTGCCCTTACAGTGTATAACATGTACATAAAATGTACTACGGTTGCTAGAAGCCAGGATTTTACCAGGTCAAACTTTTTTTTTTTTTTTTTTTTTCCAGACATGTTAATTAACAACACTTCCTCTCTGTATTAACAGAACACATGATCCAGGCAGTATTACGTCTCAAACATATTTGCTGTTGAAAATTAGTTGTATATAAATGCAGTTTCTAGAAGACAGTGTTGGAATTACAAGTTGTACTTGTATTGTACATGTATAATTGGTTTTCAAATCAAGCCCCATTTCTTATCTGACTTTTTACAGTCTGTATTTTTTCTACAATAACAATTTGATGTAATTACAATCAGTGTTTCCTTGCAGTTTTAATTGTTGCTGGCCACTGGTACACCATTTCCATGCTGGATTGAAGCCATTTACATGCATGAGATCCAGCATTTATATCACTGATATCAGCCTCACTGTTTACTGTGTATGCTATACTCAACAATACAGAGCTGTATTAAGTTACTGCTAAACCTACTGCTGCTGCTTCACATTAACCTTCTAGACCCCAGTATGATTCCCGACTGTTGCAGTTCACTGAGAATTATCACTCAAATGAGGATTTTTTCCTTCTCACAACTAGCTCTTTCTCAAAAAGAGAAATAAATTGACAATTGCAAGTTATCATTACACAAACAATCCAGAAAGTCCAGAAACAATCCACACTGTTATAGTAAATAACAATAATGTGGTGCTGTCTTTGCCAACTTTTATGAGAAAAGATCTTCAAATTTATGTGGAAAAGTTGGCGCAATACAGTCAGTTGTCCCTGGCAAACTGTTCCCTGGAAAACATCATCCGTCTGCAGAAGTGAGAGCTGGGTAAGTCCCGCTGTTTATTGATGGTAATTTTGTGATGTGATGTGAGTAAAACACTTTAACCCACCAATGTCTTTGTCAGTTTCCACTATGCACAGTAGGTCAGAATCAAAAATATCTATCTATACATGTAGTAATGTATATTTCCAGTTCTGGTTATTGATGACAGCCTAATAACTATCTACAGTAAGGCACCATAGTGAAATGTAGGCGCTATGGGGACTAGAGGGATAAAATCATTTAAATGGTGAAACATGGGGTAGCCTTTATTATGAAGTCACAAGAAACACAATGTCATTTGTCATGTACCTACAAATCAAGACATTTTCTGTTTTTTTCTTTCATTTTAAATGATCAATGCGTATGACTATTATATTTATATATATTATATTTTTGCCAATACATCCTCCAAGATCTTACATAGTGGACCTTTAAATATTGCAGGAAGGAATGGAGCAAGAAGGAGCAGCCACAGTGAGCCGTCAAATGAAGAGTTATGCTGGATTTACAGGTGACAGGTTGAACGCCTCCAACTCCTCAGCAAAGCAACCTACTTTACCGTGCCCTGCTGTTGTGTGGAGAACTACTTGTGCTGCGTGGAGCATGAAATCGGATTGGGGTTACTCATGGCACGATGGAAAAAAGGCTGATTATTTAAAACGACATGTGTTTGTTTGGCTGCAGCAAAGTAGCTGCTCAATAAGTGTTTGCTATAGTATTAGACTGCACTTGCTGTTACCTAGGTAACCACAGGTGTCGACCAGGACTGAGGTATGCTGGAAGCATTGGGTCTATGAATCTATGAATAATAACATCTGTTCCAACGTGGTCTATATACATACGAACAAATGTGTTAAACATATGGGGTGATGGTGTTTAGTGTTTTTCCTCTCTACTACAACAAATGCATCAACACCTTTGTATTATAGAGACACAAATGAGGAAGGTTACATCAAGTTGAGTCATAAATAGCCTTAAGGACTGCCTGTGTGTGCCTGTGTGCCTGTGTGTGTGTGTGTGTGTGTGTGTGTGTCTGTGTGTGTGTGTAATGAGGGGGTAGATGTGTAATGTCCGTATAGATACATTGGTGTTAATTGTGAAATGGCCTGTGGAAGAGTTTGTGCTCTATTTCTGTTGAGCTCAGGGGTCTTTAACTTGATGAACACGATGCATGGTTTTCAATGGGAACACAATGTACGCACACACATGCAAACACAAAGACCCCACACACATGCCTGCACGATTAGTACTCAGACTCTAATTAGATGTTTAACTGGACAAAATCTTCGTACTCACACGTACTGTTGCATTTGGCAGATGGTATTTTGCAGAATTTCCCACAACAGCATTTTAGCAATGTGACACAGAATACCTGCCAGCAGATTCTCATCGGACCGAAACAAGGAGGACAACACTTTCTGGATCGCTTTGCAACTTCATCTTATTGCATTAGTGTCCTTATGCTGAATACTGCTGAAGGGACCTTGGACAAAGTAGACTAGATTCCACCGAGTTCGTGTTCCTTACTGCGCAATAACCAGTGATTAGGCTGAATTCATATTCTAGCTTGAGGAGAGATGCCGTTGTAAAGACCTGGCCGCAGGACAGTTAATGATGCAGGACAGGTTGAAGCAGAAGGAAGGCAGCCAGGTGAGTAACAGTTAGGGCTCAGAGTGATGAGAGTGGTTTAGAACATCAGGTTGCATATATTTCTTCTGGGTATATGTAGATAAGCTACTTCCCTAAGATGGGCCTAAAGGAAGAATGAAGCCTCATAATGTCACTACATCCCTAAAGATAGGTTGGTATTTTTTTAAACCAGGGCTAAACATCATTAGTGCTGCGAAAGATGAATAAATACAGTATATTTTTACATAATGTGGAAAAGTATAACTATCAATTCATGCTTAAAGGTCCAGTGTGTAAGATTTAAGGGGCTCTATAAGATGACAGAAATGGAATTTAATACGCATAAGTATGTTTTTATTAGTGTATAATCACCTGAAACCTCCTGGAGTCATGTTTCCGTTACATTAGAATGAGCCAGAGGGAGCCAGTGCTCTTCCACAGCAGTCCAACATTTTAAAAAGCCATGTTTCTACAGTAACCCAGAAAGGACAAACCAAACACTGGCTCCAGACAGGGCCTTTCACGTTTTTTGAGAGGTGTCCGTCCAACGTAGTTTCTAGCTTCTAGACTCTTAGACGGAGACGGTGAGACAAAGGGATATTCAGCTGGTTGCAATCTGCAGTTTGGCCACTAAATGACACTAAATGCTACACTCCTTAAACACAAGCACTGCCAAGACCGTTCGGGTTTTGCTAATGCAGATATCTCACTAAATATGTGTATTTGATTTTCTTTGAAGCCTGAAAGTTACTCAAATAAAACACAGAAGATTTTGTAGTATTCGTACCTCTCAACTCCACCAATGCTACATAAACTGCAGTTGCCATGTATGTTACAATTCACACACAGTGCAGCGTGGTGTAATTGCGCACTTGAGGGAATGATACAGACTTGACTCCATAAAATGAAATCATAATTTTATGGAGTCAAGAAGTGTAATTACTGTATAACTATGTTTCTTAATTATCTAAAACCAGGAGGCTTTGTTAGTTGTTCAGGTGACTGAATGGCGAGAGTCATATAGGAGACTTTCCTGCCTACAGGTAGGGTAGTTTTCTTTGTCAAAATCACAGGAAACAGTATGCTGGCATCTTTAATGCTAATGTGCATAATTTCATCTCATTATACAAGCCTAAAACTTACTTTCCATTGCCATACCTGAACATAGAGTCAAATTACAATGTGCTATCATGCAATGTGCTATCTATGATCTGAATGTGATGTTTTAGTTGACCCTTTCAAAAAAACAAATATGAAATTAAATATTTCGCTGAGTGAGTTCATTTCGCATAAGGAACGTAAGGACTATGGTATGGGGACTTGTCTATTAACAATGTTTGCAACATGTCCTCATGAAAACATAAAGCTATTCAATTGTTGTGTCAAGCTTTGTGAAAAAAAAAGATATTTAATAAATGGTAGGATGGTTATGCTTATATTGTTCAAAGAAAAGAAAGTCAAAAAGGGTTCTGATTTAGTCCAATTGGTCCTTTGGATTTGATGAGAATCAATTTTTTTGTACAATAACACACAAATTTCCCGTGATATTAAACTGACATTAGTATGCAACTACAACACCTCAGGGAAATGTAAATGGATTTGCTGCAACACACAAAAGCGTCAAATCCGTCTTTCATTGTGAAAGATCTAGTTTTATGTAACATGTGGGGGCATTTTATTTCTGATGAGGGGACCATGGCTGGAAGGATTGCTCCCAACAATGCGAGTTTTGCGACAACCTGACAAACTTGGCGCTCATAAAGGATGAGAATGAGAGCAAATCGGCTGATTATACAGAATTCTCCCTCTCAGCAGGACCTGCTAATTCTGACGCCTGCATGCACAAAATCATTAATCAATGAATGATTCCAATTATGTGGGAGACAGCCCATTCATTCATACCTTGCTTTCAGTTTCTGGCCCATTTCAACAGCCGAGAGAACGTGGAAAAAAAGAAAGACTGTGGGGGAGGGAATGAAAATTTTACTTTGTTTTATATTTTAACATGCTACAGTGCCTTTGGAGGACTGAGCTGAGTATCTTTTTAAAATGTGGATCTGCATCTGAAGGCTGGGATTCATAAAAGTTTGATTTACTCCACAGTTCACCCTTATTTCACACTTCATGCCATTATGCTATAACATCAACATCTCTTTAAAATACAAGAATTCTTTATGATATTTTCATACAAGATTTTATGTTTAATATAGCTTCAGAGACGCGTAGCAGCATTGCATTTCCTCTCCATGTTTCTTTATACTTTTTATTATTTAGTCAGTGTATATATATTTTCTGTATATATGGCTATACTGTATGATATCATATAAGTTCTATAACTTGCAGCAGAAAACACATATATAAAGTTTTATATGTGTTGAGACATTAAATCCAAATGAAAATAAAGTCAGGCTGATCTGGTTCATTAAAAATGTAAACAATGAGAAATATTTCCTACATAATCTGTTAATTATAGTGTCTTGATGGATCATTTTAACTTCCCATTTATTCATTCATTGCATGTTGGTAAATTGATCATGCTCACAGTAACAGATATTCCAGATGATCGCTGCGATGTTGGGAGGCAGGAGAGGAGAGGAGCAGATGGTGAAGACTTCTCAGGGTTTATTTCAGGAGAGTTCAGCCTTTACGGCTCATATACTGACTTAATTATGAGACAGAGGGGAGAGAGAACGCCTGGAAGACGGATTTAAAGACGCGGGGAAATCTTCATTACGACCTGGAGAATCCAGGATCCCTGATAAAAATGACTCTGTACTTCAGAACCTGCTTAAACTCTGACAATACATTACAGGGATTGGAAGTGATAAAGCACCTGAACATATAATCCTCCATCTCTTGTTATGAATGAATTTCATACAGAGAGGAAAAAAAATATTAGTGATGTCTTAGAGGCAGACTTAATTCAACCATGTCAGGCTTTGTATGTGAATTGTATTGTCATCAATTCCTACAGGCGGGGATTGCTTCTATAGTTTAATGAAGGTGTGGGATATGATCACATTATGACTTCCCAGCAGCCCTGCACTCCTCTCAAGTATCTCATAATTTCCCTGCACTTATAACAAACAGAAAAATACCTCCATGGTTTATCTCCAGCTATACACCAAATTCAATTTATTTTTTTGCTGCCAGACAGGCGCCTTTCCTGTTAACTAAACCCTTTGCTTGTTGGATCACCTAACCTACTTTATTATTTCCTGTTGATCCAAATAAACGTCAACGGCAGACATCAGTTGTCATCATCATCAATCCATCCATGTTCTGCCACTTATCTGGGGCCAGTTAAGTGAGACAGTTTTCCCCAGTAACATTTTTCAGCTCCCTGTGGGGGAGGTGTTCTCAAACCAGATGACATCTACAGTCTGGCCAGCATGTTCTGGGCCTACCCTGGGGGTCTCCTACCAGTTTGACTCACCCTGAAAACCTCCAAAGGAAAGTGCCCAGTTGGGATCATAGTTTGCATTTCTATACATAACATACACCTGGGTATTGTGGACTTTATCATGTATTTGCATTCATTAATTTTTCATGTAGGTAAAATACACTACAAATAAGAGCGATTAGATTGAGAGAGGGATTTTTATGCCTGATGTCATTACCATATGGTTATCTTTTACACTTTATTACGTAACTATTATATCGTACCCTGCATCTCTCAACAACAACAAAAAAAGCTCACTATTGCAGAAATAGAAACAGGTTTGATCATTGTCCAACAGTTGAGGTGTCAAGAAAAAAAAAAAAAAAAAAAAAAAAGCATTGTTCTTTGAGTGCTTGAGCCACTTGCTGTAGAATCTCAATTCTTTCCAAGTGCCACTCTCAATAGTGTGATGACACTCACAACAGTGAAAATGAGCTCTCCATCGCTCTGGGTATTGAAACAGCTGCTCCAATTTACACTTTAAATAGAGTAAAATGCTGTAAACATCAGGTTCACAAATGATCTGTAACAGCCTCAGCTTTAGAAGGGAAGAAATTAAGGCAGAGCAATATCAGAATGTTACTTACATTTTAACTTGAAATGAGAAGGATCTGTTATGAATGCTCTAAAAGTCACTCACACACAGGGTTTCAGCGGGTCTCGGTGTTGATGAAAAATCAGTGTGAGAATCTCCTAAAAAAAAAAAAAAAACCTCGGAGCTATTATTAGAGCTGTATCAAAGATTTTGAAGTCATCAAAGACGTCCTTGAATGCCACCTCATTAGAGTATCTTCCATTAAAAAGAAGGCTGTGCGCCTGTACAGTTAGATTGCCTTTCTACATGTGGCCTATGCTTCTGCTATCATGCCAGGAGCAAGAAAAAAACACACATCAGACCTCCAGTTCTGTTCACACAATTCTGTTTCAGTTCAGAAGCAGGAAACAGTGGACACAAATGCAATGTGCAAAAGCTCTGAGTGGCACTCCCTGTTAAAGGCATTAAAGGCCACAGAGTGATGTCACAGATCAATGTGCCATATTTTTCCCTCACAAATCTGAGACTGTCATCCCGAAGTAAAAAGCAGCTGTCTTTCTGCCTAATGGAATGGAATGACCTTTGCTTCAGTGTCGGGTTCTTAAGTAACCGCTCAGTCTGCTGTTCGCCTCAGCCCTTGTCTGTTCTTAAATAACTTTTTTCTTCAATGTTTAAAAGTGGTTTTGACTTAATGGAGGAAAGTGCTTGTTTATTTCAATGAGATAGATAGATGCTAGATCTCTCCAGCATGTTCTCTGTCCTCTCTGGGGTCTCATACCAGTTTAACTCACCCTGACAACCTTCTGGTCCAGGTTTCCAGTACCTGTGGTTGGGAAATGACAGCTTCATGACATGTACGCACACCAATGTATGCAGGGTCTTAAAAGTGCACAGCGAAACAACAGATACCATTTGAAGGACGAAGAACAGGTCAATCAGTAATATAATCGAGGTGAGCAGTCTGTATATGAAGAAAGTAAGGCATCACCGCCAGAGAAGACCCTTGTTCCAAAATAGATGAGGGTCATCCTCATGGGTCTTATCATTACTATTCAAGAGGTGTTTGCTCCCACATGACTGTTCAAAATTTGACAAATGAGCATTTCTTACTTGTGGGGAGACGGGAAACAAATCGCAGTTCCTAGTGTCAAAGTCAGATCTTACGGATTCATCCATCCATGATAACCTCACATGACTTCACTACTAAACTAACCTACTTTGGTTAGAACAGTCATTTAAACTGCTTGTACTGAAGCTGCTTGTAAAGAATTCTTCAACTGAATAGGTTTGTTGGAGAATTCATTGTTCGCTCTCTCTTTCTTTTTTTTCAGTTATAACAATTTCAATTGTGTCTTACAATTTCTATTCACACAAGGTCAACGTAGTCAGAGACAAACAAGCTGAAATACAGTATGTGTCTTTTCTGATCGATGTTGTCTCTGTTATTCAATGTTGTTTTGTATTGGTTGTATTGACTTTTTTTCTGTTTTTTTTTATTTATTGATATTTTGTCCTTCAAGAAGTTAACAGTATAGTTCAGGTTCACACCTTGGAAACATGAATGCCTTTATGCCTTTAACCCCTACGTCACAGATGTAGACAGAAGCCCACGCAAAACACTCCAAATTACAATGTGTGACTCTTGCTTGGATTTTTTTCTTCCTTGTTGTTAACAAGAAAAGAGTTGCCCAGTCACTTTGCAGGTTAACTAGTAAGCTGAACATTGATCATTAGAAAGAATAGAAAGGGAAGCATTATTCTCTGGCACTTTGTTTTATGGTAATGCATACAAATGTTCCTGCAAAGATTTAAATAACAATCTGAGAGATTGCCATTTCTGTTTTCTTTGTTTTGCCTCAAATGATGAAACCTGGTATGGATTACACTCATAAACCAGTTTGACATATGGTCAGACAAATTGGGAAAGATTGTGGCGCCAAAGATAGTTTTCCCCCAAAGATGACATTTGCCCTTGACCCACATTTATTGAACATTACAGATGTTGCCATAATCACCGCAATTATTTTCAATTTGCCGTCATCCCGTTTCTCCTTGGCAAATTAGGGAGAAGTCCAAATGAACAAGACTGCAGAGATTGTCCCCATGAATTCTAAGTGTCATTCCCCCTATTTAGATTAGATGAGCCGCAGGTCACCTTTTCCACTGTTCATACTTTCTAAAGTCTTTAGCTCATCTGCTGGGAAACTATCATCAGCCACTGTGGAATATGTAAGATTAGTTATGCAATGTCAATTACATCAGTCATCAGTTATGCCACAGTGAACATTAGATCAGCTTTGAGTGATGGTGGGGATATTCTTCATGACCTTCCACTGGTGATATCGCTCTATTTTTCTGGTTCTTGGGCCAGGAAGCAGCCCTGGGGTGCAGGGGGTTTCTGTGTCAGAAAGCTACATTGTCAGGTCCTTTCCGAGCTCTAGGGATAGAAACCGAAGAGGACAGCTGCCGATGTCTGAATGCCCCAGCACACAGGAAATGGCTAAGAGACACACACACACAGCTGTCTGCTGGCATTAGTATGAGTGACAGTCTTACCACCTTCAGAGTCGCATGGACATGCATCTCGATGTCAAAGTGGAAATGATACTGAACTACAGGTAGGTGATACAGACACGTGAGGCAAATGTGGCCTCTGGCCTGGTCTACAGTGTTAGATTGGAATCGCTGATCATCGACATGTAATGCCATTAGAAGAGCCAAGTGCTCAAACACTGGAATGAATTAGGGACTACCTTGAAGTATTTTATTCAGTTTTAGTTCTTCAGTCATGATAAGAACTGATGCACTGATCTATGGTAACGCTTATGTATTGTATATATGCATGTATAAAAGAAACATGCTTTCACATAAAGCAAGTAAATGTGAAAATGGGAACAACCCTATTAATAAGCAAGGCAATGTAAGGCACATCAGATGCATGAATATTCACTGTCAGTGTGGTAAATAGCGAAATGATGGTGGTGACAGTTATTACTGATGGATAGCTAGCTTTAGTGGGAGGCAGCTGGAGTAAAGTCATACAATATAGCAGCATCAGTAAACATGACTGTTGTTTCCAACTAAATGTCAGCCTAACCCAGATCAAACTGTTGGCGCTTAACAACACTGAACCTAACAGTACATGGTCATTTATTGAACTGAAAAGGTCCAGATAAGCACTCTGTTGGGTATTGATCTATTGGATGAACAAATGTTCTGGCAATCAATCCAACAGTTGTTCAGACAATTAAAGAAAACTACAAATTTGTTGATTTAGTGTGTAGAGTCTGTTTGCATCAATCTATTTTTTTTTATCTATAATTGAATTATTTTCTATTTTGAGACATTTCACCAGATAAGTGAAAGTTCTGCTGGTGACCTGCTGGTCAAGACTACTAAAGAAAAAACGCAGGGGATAACCAAAGTAATATATTCAACCATAAATATCTGTATCATCTGTAACATTTCCAATGCCAATCATCCAGTAGTTCTTGTTGGTATCCAAACAACTGGTGTTGCTTTTGCCATGTTGCAAGCATGTCTAATAGTTTTCCATGCAAAGAGTAACAGTTGTCTACCATTCAATATACCCTGTTAGCAGGTTTACAGATGTCTTTTATGGTGCTCTTTGGGGAATATTTCTGGGCCTTAGGATATTTTTGTCTCTGTACTTCTGTCTTGGCCACTGGGGCAAACTGGTAACAAGGCTGGCTGTGCCACCCTTTATTTGGCACCATTGGGCACAATTAAGCCATGTGTAGCTTACCATCAAATTGACTCTAAACAGTCAGCCATTTTCAGTGGCATTTTGGCCAAAATGACCAAAACAGAGGCAGTTGGGGAGAAGACAGAGCTCCCTGACTGTTCATCCTCTTGGGATCAATCATTTCACCAATCCAGTGCAGTTTCTTCTTATTATTAGCTTTTGACAGCTCTTTTCTTCTTCTACAAGCAAAGGCTGTAGCTGATAACAGTAGTGCAAAGCAAAACACAACTCTGTACTGCCAGTTCCATTTTTTTCTCAATTTGTATTCCAAGCATGATGATGAGATTGTTAAATCAGTTTGAGCAACAATGCTTGGCAAGTTTGTTTTGTTCATTTAACCATCATGGTCTTTAGAGTACACGCTACTCACAAGTTATTTCCTCTCATGCCAATGCGGAACATACCCACATGTTGTCGGTTAATTGGCTGTTAGCTTTTGTCCTTGTGTGTGTTAAAGTGCAAGTTATAACAGAAAATGTGAGGCGATGTAAGGCAACACATCCGTTCTGTTCAGTGGCCTTGGTTTTGTCAGGCCCCCAGAACCCTCAGAAATATCCAGTGCTATAGGAGAGGAAGAGAGCTTTTTCTCCCAAGTAAGTTGTCATACTAAATGCCTACTTTTTCTTCCTCCCAGAAACTTCAGCTGAGGTTTGCTTTGCTTGCATCATCCATCCAGTCTCTGTAAATACACGGGTATATTGATTGAAAACAGTCAGAGTGTGGACTCATCCCTTTGATCTTTCCGGCGCACTCCTATGCAGTATTTCCCCCCTCCACAGTCAGGTCATTAATCTTCCCGTTATTGGAGAAACGCACTGACATCTCTCCATAAAATGGCACTTAATTTATGCATTATTTATGCCTCATTTATGTGCTCAGGTCCTCCAACTATTTATCAAATGTCCCCTCTTATGTCAAAACATGGAAATTGAGCGCCGTTACTCATGATACTCGCAGCAAACACATCAGTGGACAGGAAGTCACCGGGGACCTCCACTCACTGTCACAATAAAGTCTCATCCAGGCGACTGTGTGGCAGGAGGAGCAGATTTTTAGCTAACTGGTAACCACAAGAGGGACATTGCACAAAATGATGCAATGCAGTTGAAGGCATAAGACACAATTTCTCCTCTATGATTAAAGTTTTTGTGCTCTATCTTAGTTGCAAGCATGTTTTTTTTGTGTGTGTGTGTTTGAAATACTGTTTGTATGCACCAATTTTCCGACAAGGCTAAAAAAATGAATAATTCATGCAGTGCAAACATTTTAACTTCATAAATGGACCATATATGAAGAGACCCACATGCTGACTGTACGCAGCAGTGCAGCAGTGTGTGACAAGCCAGAGGGCGATGCTACTCCACCCTCACTGCCCCTTCACCCACCCACCCTCTCCTATTTTCCTTGCATCGCCTCAGGAGCAAGGTGCGTCACACTCCACGGAGCACCCAGACGCGCTCACCTGCACTGCCTCTGCAGCTACGCATCACCAGCTAGCATCTCCACAGGAACTGAACCCTCTGGATAACCCCTGTAACCTCAGCTGTGGCTTTCTCGCTGTCAATCTGAATTCAACTCCAACTGAAAGCCAGTTCATGACATATTTCACTTTGATTTTTCATAACGCTTTGGTATATCAGGATTTTGTACTCTGGAGACGGCGGGATATAGAGGTTAAAAAATGAGGACAGAAATTAATGAAGGGAAGATTGATAAATACATTTCAGCAATGCCCCTGCAGGGTTTTTGAACAAACGTATTTTGTTGCGGCTCAGTGAGAGGCTGAGAACAGAAGCACACTGCGCTACTACAATTGAACAACTTCTGACTTCTTGACACTTTCTTTGACTTCTTTCACAACGATCCAGCGTGCCCACTTGTTGTTTTGCATGTGGCGTTGTTGTTTTAGAGTATTTTTTTTCTTCCCTTTCGCTGTTTTGCTGTGTGGTGTGTTCCTAAATGGCTCTGCTACTGTATCCTCCTGTACGCCGTTTCCTTTTTAGCAGCTAACTCCCTCTTTTCCCCAAATGCTTCTCAGGGCACAGGAGGTCCAAGGAACAAGGTCTAATGCTTTTGTTTGCTGCAGATCACATGGATTCATTGTAGTCGTTCTTGTTGAATTAGACTAGAACAGAATTGTTGTGATGTGATGACACATTTGCTCAACTAATTAGGATTGATAGCACTGCTTGCAACACTTAAATGACCTGGAACGTAGCTTTACTGTCACAGGACACGGGATACATTTAGTGATTTCTCAGCATTCTGTGAGCACTGTGCCAAAATGTTACAAATTGTGTGTACATTCCCTTCTCAGGTTTATGTAAATTTATCTCATGTTGAAAATTTCAATTTATTGGTTGCGAAATTTCTGCGGATAGAAGTCTAACAATTTTGTTATGATCGTGACCATTTTTGTTTGCCAGGACAGTGGGATTTGATGCTGGAATCCTGTGACTTTCTACAAGTTAAAATAAATCTATTGAGAGTGCTTGTAGTATACTACACGCAATAACATATGCATTGTGTTCTTGTTTGTTTACACAGACACAATCATGTTGCATGACTGAGCCCTATCTGTTCTCTGAGTGAACAGACTTGATCTTCCACAGACTTGCCTCTGAGCTCAGGATTCTTCTCCTCCCCACATGGACACATCCGTAAGGTCCTCTAACAGAAGCAAGGGTTCCAATTTGTCAGTTTTCCCCCAAGAGCATGAATCAATGATGAGAGGATGTAACTCAGCCATGGGGGGGCTCTCCCTCAACAGATGATGCATATGCATCTTATATAAACTGTAGCAGATGTGGGAGCACTTACTGCACTTGACCGGCATAAAAATGACATAAAGTAGGGGGTAACAAGGGCACAGATGTTTCCTTTTTGAAGGAAGAAAGCATCTGCTTATCTGTCTGCTTCACATACTCCACCATGTAGTATTAATGACAAATGTTTCCATGCACATTTCAGTCATAATATTAGAAATTAAGTTAATGATAACTATACCTCCTTTAAGGATGCATTTTTCCAGTTAATAAACAACAGAAACATATTTATACTGGATTTGCCAATGAAAATATTTCAAATAACCTAAAATTGTATTTTTATTCCTAATTTACCCTAATGCATAATAATGTAGTGATTCAAAAACAATTCATCTCTATTGAAAAATCCAATGTGATGAAAAGTGTGGTGAAACCCAATGATGTTTCATATGGTCTATTTCATTATTTTGATATTGATCCAAGAAACACAGGGGATTTTTTTCAGCTAGCACACTTGCCTGAGGCAAATGATTTAGAGGTTGGTGAGTGTAGAAAAAAGAGAGTGCTGTTAGCCCGAGAAGTAATTAAAATCTTGGACTTTTGATTTCCTGCTAATGTTTGCTTAAAACTACTAAGTGTATATGGATATTACATGTATTGTAACTGTTCTAACACATCAATCAAGCACTTTGATGCTCATATTGACTGAAACAGACAAGGCTCAACAGGACTTCATTAATACATGCAATTGGATCTAGATGTACTTTCTATACACTGAAAAAAAAATTGGAGTGTTATTTACTTGGGAAAACCTAGGAAAGTTTTTGCACTTAGAAATTGTAAGTAAATTCTACAAGGGCGATCATCAAGTAAACTTTACTTGCGGATATAAGTTTCTTCACTGACCATATTAATAAATCATCAGTAAATTACCTGAGGTTTGCTAGTAAAACAAACTTATATCATATTTGCAATTTGTCCCACCACAGTTTCAGAATGAACCGAAAATATTCTTACATTTCAGACGGGACTTAAGTTTCACTTTCCGAAAGTGCACTGTTGAAGAGACTTAAACAATGACAGTGAAAGCACCATTGTTTGAACACAAAAAGTTCATCTGTGGAACACACAAAGAAAACATACAGCAATCTGTAAATCCTGCAATATGCTTACTGAGAAAGCGGGGACCACCCCTCACCCAAAGAGACAGCAAATATTAGTGATGTTAGCTACCTAAGTAGGCTACATGCTGTCTGGTTTTGGTCTTGGTCTTGACTCAGTCTCACCCTGCCTTGATTTTGGTTTTGACTTGGTCTCAACCCCTCAAAGTCTTGGTCTTGATACACTCTGGTCATGTTCTTGACTTGGTCTTGGTTTAGGTATCACTTGTTTTATTTTGATTTTGTATCTTTAGAGGCTTCGGGATCCCTTGTAGAATTAAAAATAAAGTACTGCGGGTTTGAACAAAACTCCATTGGCTTTTAAACAGTCGTTGGTGAGCCCAGTAGCATTTACAGGCTTTAGATATTAATATTCAAACTATGTGCTATAGGCACTTAACACTTAGTTAGGTGTTACTAACATTTCTGTAACATAATTTCATGCTGCAAAGGTAATGTCAAGAGCCTGTGGACATCAACAGCTGCAACACTAAAAACCAAATTATCAGAATTGTTAGTATTTATAGTCCAATTGTTTTTCTGATTTACTATACTTTGCTATATGTTGGTGTTTTCTTTATCCTGTTGGCTGTGCTTTTTTATTGCAACATGTACAACTAGATTGCCTGCAGTTTTGTTTCATCTGCTCTTCCCCAGCAGTGTTTAGATAAGAAATAAAGTCTAACCAGTTTAGCTGTCGAGAAGTGAGGCTGTGCCCAGTATGCAGTGGGGAATATGACTGAGGAGTCTGAGGATGATGGAAACAGAAACTGAGATCAGGTTGATGTCAATTAAAGAGATAGTGCTAGGATACTGGAAATTTGTGAAAAATCGCTTACTAGAAAGAATTTGGCAATGGCATATCAAAAAAAAAGAACTGGATGACTAAAAGTAATAATCAAATAATTACTCAGTATTAAATATATTTACAGTGGATGTCTACAATAATTTACAAAAGCAGTGTTGCCAAGAGAAAAGGCCCTTGAGTGTTGATTTGGCCATACATTTATTATGAAGTGTCTCCTTGATGAAAGCAAAGAGAAATACGACTGAACTGAATGCGGTTGTGCCCTCTGGCCTTGGGCCTGTTTATTAATACGCATTACTTTTTAATGTCTCATAGTAAATAATGTATTGGAATTGTGACAATATGCAACTTGGTCATTACCTGCAGGCTACCAGATTGATGGCAGAGGCCAGCGCAAACCGTAGCCCCTTGATGACAACATTAGGCTATAAATTAAAGCTCAGATGCTAACTGTGAGAATTTATAATACGAGCAACACGGGGGATGATACGTGCAGTATGTGCAGCTTCTGCCACCGGTGCTCAAGTGGTAACTGTTGTGTGTTTATGTTCTTAATGCTCTGTTTAGCCTCCATGTTTGCTTAAGACTTTATACAATTCAGTCAATATTTTCATTTTTTTTTAAAGAATTCATAGGAAATGCAGTTTGTTCAACATCACTCAGAAGCAATTATCAGTGCAGCCAATGTTTACAGTTTTTCCATTTTCTCCAAGCTACTTGCAAAATGTGTTTTCAAAGACAGTTTATCAATTGCAATTCCACAAATGTGGTTAGCATGCTGCCTATGCTTTGGGCATAAATACAGCATGTCATAATATGTTGGATGTCAATCAAGCTATGACTTTGGAGTTAAACTTCCCAGAAAGAAAGCAAACTGTCTTCAAATGGAACTGCTACTTTTTCTTTTGTTTTCCTATATTTTTCTGGAGCTGTCTCACCACCGTTTGCTATGTATTTATTTACTTTTTTCCCCGCTGCGAGCAGCTCCTGTGCTTCCTTTGTGCATTGCATTGTGAGAGAACAGTTAGACAGCGCACTCAAAAATATATCGCATTTAATAGGCATACTGTCCGGTGTGAGTATGCTTCATTTTTATTTTTTTTGCACTTATCCACTGTGGACACTCAATACATGCTTTAGTATGCTTTATGGATTTGGGACAGGCTTCCTGTGCAATGAATAATTATTTCCAACATTTTGGTGCACTAACTTTTAGTTTCACCACCCCCCCAAAAAAGTTTTTTAGATAATCTGGCTAAACTATCCAGTGATGGTATGCATAAATTTGCCATTATGTCTTACTTTGGTAAGTATCATAACTGACAGATGAGATGATGAGTTCCAAAATAATACGAAAGTTGCAGTAAAGCAGAATGATCATTCATGTTAAAAGATTATTCTCCAAGTGTATAACTTCATGCAAAAACAGTTGCATAAGCTTTTTCAATAGAGATTTTATTATGAATTTAAATATATTTTCATTCCATCTCTGTAGCACGTGACTCAGGCGTTCACCTATCCCTTAACACAACTACATGCCGTGACCTCCGCTACACTTCTTTTGAGGTTCAATTAATTTTCATATTTAACCTGACCTTATTTTGTTGCATTGACTGCTAATGCTGTTTTCCACTTCACAGCCTCACAAGCGTTCAAAACTCACACTTGAATGCATGAGCAGAACACAATGTGGGTGTGACTCTGGAAAAAAAAACAAAAACAAAAAAAAAAACAAAAACAGAGTGCTCTGACCGAGTGTGGGCTGGCATCGAATATCGTGTGGAATATTAATGTGTGAGAGACACAGTGTGAGAGAGAAGACAGACTTCTTGGTATCGTGTTTGATACCAAACCTAGAAATTGTGATTTCAATAAGTGTGTGAGAGGAAAAATTAACATGCAGCAGCCAAGTGTGGGCCGCCTTGGCATTCAGCACTGAGCACGAAGCTTAAAAGCAGTAGAGAGAGAGAGAGAGAGATATCTATATGTATGTATTCAAACTGTGGGCATCAAGGCAGGCTGGCAGGGGTTGGTGAGAGCATCTGTTCTCAGTGTAATGAGTGTGTAACCCCCCTCAACCCCTCCTCTTATACTCTCATCATTACCAGTGTTTAATTAGAGACATCCCACCCTGGTTGTTGGTGAGTCTGCTGACAGTCGGGGGGGGGGGGGGGGTGGCAGACTGAACAACACGGATAAACAATGTGGGGCAGTCTGAGCAGTGAGGGGGCCAAGCTTGACCTCTGCGCGCAGATGATCTCACAGTCCACATGATGGCAGTGAACCAGTTCTGGAAAAAGTGAGGTGAGAACGTACAACTGAATGGTGAGGTGCTGGATTATGAGAAAAAAAAAAAAAAAAAAAAAAAAAAAAAAAGAGGCTTTCAGCTCAAATGCATTATTTATTAGAATAAAACCAACAGTCTGACAAAGCTGTCCTGTCGTGTGTGATGAAGAAAGCCTTGTAAAAAAAAATATGCATCAGAGCCAAACAAGTATGCAGCTTCACCTGTGTTTGTTCGTCTGTCACAATCTTTTAACATTTACATATTTGTTTTTAAATACCTGTCTTCTTCTTCTGTTGTTCTTTAAGTGCAATTCAGTGAAGGCAATGGCTCATGATGGGGTTCTTCAGGGTGCATTTCTTAAGATGTATGAAAAATGTAATATAAATATCAATATCACCATGACTACATGCACATTTTACTCAAATAAGCATTTTTTAAAATTTTTCTTCAATCAAATAGCTCTATCTAGAAAAAAGAAATAAATGGACACATTGTTTTTGTTACAAAAAACACAACTTCCTCTTAAATTTCATACCAAATATGTGGCATTTGTAGCTTTTTAAACAGATTTTGAAAGAAAGAACAGATAGCACTAAAACTGTTGCAAATAGCTGTTCCATTTCCAACAGATCAGCAATATGAGAAAAAAAAAAAATCACCGAAATTATATGTGTAAAAGTCACCATGACCCAGTCAGTCCTACTTGCTGACTATTCAGCGAACTGTCCCCCGCAAAACAGCCTCCATCTGAGCAGTGAGATACAGTGATTATAAGTTATGTGAAAAAGTTGCCGCGACTGAGTCAGTCTTCCCTGCATACTCTTTTGTGAACTGTGCCCTGGAAAATAGCATTCATGTCCGACTCCCAGAAGTGGGATTCCCACCCTGAACACTCAGGTGGGTGCCACAACACGGAGGAGAGTTGTTTGAGAGTATTTTCTAAATCACATACTGAAGCAAACAGACTAAAAAAGAAGCAAATAATTAACAAGACTATCTATATCCTCACGGGGAAGAAGACGCTAATGTGGTGATCAATAAAGTTTCAACTGTGCTGCTTTTCACACAGAATCCATAAACACTGGCATGTGGTGATTTTTATTATTTCAAATCTTTCATCAAGCTTCATTACTCAGACTGACTATTATTTACACATGGTAATTTTCCACTTCATTGCCTGTTTTTTATTACAAGCAGACAACCGGCATTCCCAGCCAGCACGTCTGTATCAGCCTCATGGGATTTAATAGTGGTCTTCATGGGGTTTGACACAGCATGTGCTTAGTAGGGACAATTTACCTGAGATCCTTGCCCCAGGCACACTGACACATGATAATTGCACAGGCATAGGGGAGGGCATCTATGGATTTATCATCGGGAATGACTGTGGGGTCAGAACAGACGTATATTATCTTAGAGGCACTTGGCTCACCAGTCTGAGTTATAGATTTATATAACCACATGGATCGTATTGTTGAGATCCATTAGTCATTGGATGAAATTTGTACAGTATCCACTCAGAGAATCTATCTTGGTTTCTCAACCTCACAGCTTTTTAGTGTGCCTGGTAAATACTGGTCCACCTCTTGTAGGAGTTTACAGAAGTAGAAAACTGTTTTTACCAGAACCTTCCCAACATTCTGATGCTACACTGACTTGTAATGAGGTAAATGGTGCCTCTGTCATTCCTACTCTGCACCCCGTCTGCCTGAAATAAAAGACTGCAAGATAAGTAAGCAATACTGGCTGTGCTGCTATGTCTGGTGTTGTTGCGCTTGATGTTTGGCTGTTAGCATGTTAGCAAAGCTGTTGCCTTTAGCTTTTGTTCATAAGTAATCATAACAAATGCACATCTGACCATATTTACAACAGCAGTATTGCACTCTGAAACTGGGGGGCGCTAAATCTAAGTGGCAACCTCTGACTGTGAAATGAAGCAAACCACTCCAAGGCTGAGGCTGGCTCCAAAAGCGAGTCAGTCTTCATCAGCCACCATAATAAAATTCATGACTACACGGCAGAAATAAACATGTTTACAACCTTTGTTTCTATAGCCAATTTCACCTTTCATGACTGTACTGTTAATGATTTTTTATATAACTCACCTGTTCAAATTAGATTAAGGCTCTAAGTTCTGCATAATTAAAGATGTGCACACTAATTGACAGTTGGCTGGTTTCAGCAACCAGGCTTATTTAACATGCCTCATCTCCACCCAAGCTCCACGTCTTTGCCCATCTTTGGATCAGCATGGACTCAGCAGAGGCAGGACTGCCAAGATGGCGACAGCTAGAGCCACCACACTTATCATGATCAGCAGCTTTTTAATATTTACTTCTCTATTACATTGAACATTTAAACATTTTCTGTGCCCTTAACTTCACAAGTGGTTGTTTTTGGTGACTGGTATCCTCTTACAGCATAAAATATAACTTACAAGAGTGAAAATTGGTTTAGAAACCCATCATCATCATCTTAAAAATTATGGATGTTTCTTACTGAAAACCCCCCAAAAGCAAACCAAGCCAATATTTCTCTGGGTCATAACCTAACATAGCAGCTCACCTCTGTTTATATAAGATCCCATCTGGCAAGCAGCGGGATTGGTAGTTTGATCTTTCTTATTAAAATTCACCCCTTGACCCCTTCGACATCCCGCGTGCCTTGCCGTTGTTCCTTGAGGACAGTTAAAGAGATGCTGAGTCAGGCGGGCGTTGGAGGTGACAAATGTTTCTCCATTGATGTTGTGCAGATGATTTACAAGCCCAGTTAACCGGAGAGGTCTGCCAGGCAGGGACTGGATGTGAGTAAGAGAGAGAGAGAGTGTGTGTGTGTGTGTGTGCAGTGGAAAGATGTAGTGGAGAGTAAACACATATAAATCAGTTTGTCCACATTTTTGTTTGAACTCAAGCTTACCCAGTTTTTTTGACACTATGAGTGGGATTATGATAATAGTACTTAACGTGGATGGACTTAATAAACAAACAAAGAAATACACACAAACACAAGCTCCCATTTTATTTGCTATTCAAATCATTTCTAAACCCGTCGATCCCTCACAGGATGCTGACCTGACTGGGTGGGTGGAAAGAAGAAGTAATAGTATGAATCAAAAAGGCTGATAACACCTCTGCAAAAGATATCTGAAACAAATCGGTTCTATCAATATTGGATAGGTAATATTATGTCTAATAAAAATCCGGCCTGGACTGCAGATGCCAATATGCCCACTCAGAAGATTTCATGACTCATGTTCATTTTACCACACAGCTCAACACCCACTTGTTTCTCTGACTAGGCTTCAGTAATAATATGCCAACATATTTAGACTGCAAAATAATTTGGTGCTTGAGTTTCCTCATCCAGTTTCAATCAAGTTTGGTTTCATTGTTTTGCAGGTAAAAAAAACAAACAAAAACAAACAAACACATTGCTGTTTTTTTCAACAGCATTTCAAAGTCTGCATGTGAATGTAGCATGCTCTATAATCCATCTGCTGCATGCTCACGTTATTTGACTCATGACATCTGACAATTTTCATTGTTATGGCTAGCTTGTTGAAGAGCTTAACAAAGAGGGATGAGCACACAGCAACCGTTTAGGTGAACCATACTGTGGTATCTCAGCAGTCAGTAGCGAGTGTGGGTGTTCGGTGGTGTGAAACTATGTGTAACGTGAAATAGGGCCGCACTAAACAGTCAAACCAAAAAGAAACTAAAGTGGGTGCCTGAAAGGCCCCAGACTTCTCAGGAGAGACTGAGAAAAAGAAGAGCCAAGAGGAAGCCATCTTGATATCATCCAGTTTATAAAGGCTGCAAGCAGGTGACGTTAATCGATCAACGAGGTGAAAGGGGCCAAACGATCAGGAAGAGCTGAAAGAAATAACAGAGGCAGGCCAGCACAACACACAGTCCGTCTCAAGGCCTAGGGCTGTCACACCATTTTTAATTAAATATTACCAATTTTTAAGTTAACTAAGGCATTTTATGTGTTGTCACCTTCACAGCTGGAGGTTTGTCAGCCTCAAGAGGGCAACCTTATGTAACATGAGGCAGCCTGAGGGCAGACCTCAGATCAAGAAGAGAGTCGAGACATGGATGGATGATAGCAGCGTGCAAGACAAGTAGCTACTTTTTTGTTGAGACCATGATGCTCAATTAATTAGAAACCTCACCCCTGAAGTATTTGTGTTGGTTTCAGTTCATTAAGGTGAACAACAAAGCAGAAACTAATGCTTTCGTGCTGCTGTTGCCAAGGACCAGAGAGGGGCTGACCCAACCACGCAGGTGAGTGTGCAATGCTGCAGGCTATGAGTGGTCAGGCCTTTCTTGTGCTTGCAACCAAGGTTTTTAGCACATGCTGTGCTCTGTGAGTAGTTGGCACAGCCATAATGCCTAGTGGTAATTAATTTCTCGACCAAACAAACCGGCACGACAAACTGCACATTACTAAAATTATGCTTACTAGACCCTCTGATATTACCCTCATCGCTCAACATGCACCATGCACCTGCCCCTGCCCAAAATCTCGTTCACATACTCTCCCTCTGATTCCTTCTCCTCTCCATCAAAGCATGTTTGGCCTGTATTTGCTCTTACTGTCTGATCTACTGCCAGGATAAGTTACTAAGCTTAATGAAGTGATTTAACATCAATGTAAAGTAAAATAATGATTGTTAGCATCGAATATTTCAGAAAATGTGTTGATAGAGGGAGTGCCAGTCAGGACCTTATAAACCAGATGGTGTGAGACATTCTGGAGGAGTCAGGATCTGGCAGAAATTAGGCTCTAAATATATTTTTCAGTCAGTTGAAAGAGGACAGTCATGCTGAGTTGGATGTGTACTGCTTGGTAGATGGATTGATGAATGGATACATTTTTTGCTCAGAAGATAAATATAAAAACACCCCTCTGACGCATAAGATTTGAGGATCAGCCTGGAGGATTTCCAAAGATACCAACCAAATTCCACAAACTTTCACTTGAAGCAGCATTATAGCTCCATGCATAGAAAAAGCTGCTCTTTAGTGGAGCGGCATTAAAACTAAGCACTTGCCAGAATATGAATTCTAAAGGAAATCATCACTAAAGGGTAGTTTTAGGTCTATCATTGCAAAAAAATCTTTTAATGTTACAAAATGATTTCCTTCTACATTTCAAGACAACCTTTTGATGCCACTCTCTTCCTTTAGTAGCTAAAGGAGCAGGTCTTTAGAAGCAGTCTATTTCAAGGGAGGGCTAACACTTTAAATTTTTTTATATATTTTTATTTTACTCCAACAGAGAGGAGTGAACTTTTCAGAGTGCAAGCTGGGGTTGATAGCCTCTAAAATGTCACTAAAGCAAGAGGGAATATCTCCGGGACTGGATGATGGTGTTTAATGTGACATGGTATTACTCCAAACTGATAACTTCCTTTTGATCAAAGAGCTAATCCCAGAGGTCTGTAGAGGAAGGATGGGGTTCATCACAATGAATAGCACACTCAAATGTCCCTACATGCATACCTAATCATTTTAAAGGCAGTCTTCTCCAAACACCTCAGTAGTGTGATTGAGAAATAATAGAAGCGGGACAGAATGGTGGGATGGGTTGCATATATATTGCATGAACATAATACAATGACATGCAAACTGTCGCAAATAAACCATATGAATTATGCAAAGATATTTAGGAGGATGTGACCAGAATATATACATTCATTTTTTAGTTTAAGTTTGTAGTACTAGTATTGGAAACAAGGGGTGAACTTTCCAGTCAAAGGCAATCTGAAATCATGAAGTTATTGTAGCACCATAATAAGCCTCAAACTTAAAAATAGGACCTGTACAAGTGGCTAGGTGCTTGTTCCTGGGCTGTTACAGTAAGACAACGCATATTGATCTTAAGAGACACTTGCATAGATAATTCCCAGAGATCTCTGGCAACAGTCGGTGTTGTCTGTTGCATATATTCCGGTGCCAGAGCCGAGCTTGCTTGCTACTGCTCCTGAATTGTTCAGTGCAGTCACATGACTTCAACAGAAGATGTATTTCAAAGACTAGCACCAAATGCAAATAATTAACAATCTCTTGTCTGATTGAAGACTTGAGGCTGGCACACGCTTTATTATCTTTTAATTAATAATAGCACAGTGATCATTATGCTGCCGCAAGGCTATTGGCCAGGTACGGAAGAACTTAATTCCCATTTGCTTTAAGTTGGCTTCCCATCAAGTTCAGGATTCATTTGACTGGTTCTTGTTCCACAATGTCAGGCACCAGCATCTCAGATCTTCAATACTGGACTAGACTGAATGCTGCCAGCCTCTTCGATGTTGAAGAAATCCTTTGACCTGAGAGCTGTTATTATGGTAATTTTGGTTGTAGTTATCAATTTAATTATTAATCAGAGTTCCAAATTAATAGTTTAGTGTATTTCCTGAGACTGAAATGAATCAATTAGAGTCATTATTTATGATTATCTTTGATCATTTTTAATGATAATTAATTGATTGCACCTACACAGTTTGGTGCCTCTTTAAATCATTTGGAATTCCCAACAAATGTGCAACAATAGGCCAATATTTATATCCTTTAACCAAATTATTATTATATATATTTTTTTTAATTGGGTGGCCACATACTATTTTACAGTATGGCTGTAATTCAAAATCAATTTCTGAATGACATGACGTTATCACAGTTGTGTTTATTCAGGGAATACCACTTTAAACAAAGTTTCACCTTTTCCTTGAGATTGTGTTTTCATGTCGGCAAAGGGCCAAAATCAAGTCATGTTGTGACTTGCCGTTAGACTACTGTAATTCTTCGTATGTGGGTGTTGTGGCTTGGCTTCAAAGTTAATTAAGTTGAAATAATGTCATTTATACAATGTTGAAACGAAAAGAATTATTTGAAAGACCTACTTCAAGAAAAAAAATCATATCAGCCCCTTTACTGGATATTGTGTCGACCTGTAGGACCAACATTAATTAGACGTCTGATTGACGTTATATTTGCTGGGAGATCATGGATGTATTATAAGATCAGTGAAGTTATTATTTTTACAGTGAGTGAAATGGTTTCTGCAGCTGTCTCAAGTGTTTCAGGATATTCTCCTCTTTTCAGCAGAGAGATTTGTTCATAATGAAAATTGCGAGCTCTCCTAAATCACAAAACAACTTTCACGAATTTTCTATTGCAACTCATGTATAACATAATCTACTCAAACGTCCACCAAAATACAGTTATTAATGTGACTCTTACAATATTATGTGTGTGTCTGAGATGAAACATCCGTGCTGATGCTCTATTTGCGATCCACAGCTGTGCTGTGTGTCAGATTCTTTACCTGCTGCATTACACAGCAGCAGAAACGATAAGTGCGTCTTTAAAATGAGAATAATGTGCACATTTACGCACGTGGCACAGCTTTATTATCATGCCAACCGGGGGATAATGTCACTAAATTTGAATAAATACAGACTTCGTTTAACCTGTGCAAATGCGCCACAGGAAACACAGACGTGTGGGGGTAATTTCTAAATCACACAAGGTCCCCTGGTAATACTGGTCCTGTGTGAATAGGGCTATAGTTTATACTAATGCAGCACAGTGAGTGTACAGCTGTTTCATTGGGGATAACATGGATCTATCTGTTTGTTTGTCACTGTGTGTTAACACAGATTCCAGCCTGCAGTCGCTCATACACACGCACACACTGATAAACTACAAAAGTGTGGTGCTTCATGATCAAACAAAAGTTTTTTTATATCATGTCAACACTTCTGTCCTTATTCTTTCTCTCTCTCTTACCCACAGCAATGATCCGGTTTCATTCATTCTTGGTATATGTGCGTGTTTTGCCTTGCTTTCTAGTGTTCTTGATTCCTGTTTTGCCTGACCTCCATGTTTGACCCATTCTACCTGACTCCTGGACTTTGGATTTCTTTGCCTGTTTGCCTGATCTTCCAGTTCCGACCATTGCCTATCTCACATAAGTAAACTGAACTTTCTTGCTACATTGCCTATTTCTGCCCTGTGCTTTTTTTATTTTTATTATTATCATTTATTTATTTCTGATGCCACTCATTCACAGATGTGGCACACCCCTACTTTTACTCTTCGCTTTTGTGGGAAATGCAAAAACAAGTGCTGCACCATCATCACTTATTTAAAAAAAATTTGTTTCACTCAGCCATCTTCATTTTCCTTTAGTAAATGTTTCACCCCAAGTCAAGAGTAGACAGAGTAAACAGAAGTAGCAGTAGAATTACGATGTAGAGAAATAAAAATAAATACAGTATGCCTTTGCAATCAATACAGTAACTACAAAGTGGATTGCAGCTAGTCACAGAATTACAATACACCCCCAGGACTTCCTCTGGCATATAATTTCCTAAATTTATTGCAATAATTTTGAGTTTGAAGAAGAGTGTAAACGTGTATGGATTTTTCTCATTCACTTTCCTCATATCTCAAAGACTATCGGACGTCGTCTGATGACAATTTAGCATCTGGAGGCAACAGCCAATGTTTTGGAGCTTCTGGTGTAGACAGTGGACATCCAGAAAGCCGGAATGATATCCGGGCCAGGTCTTCCTCTGCAGTCTGATAACTTGATAACTGTCACACTGCGGTGAGGTCATGTCTTATTTTGGTGTTTTTGTCTCGTCATTTCCTGTTTTTTTGAAAATTAATGCTCCTCTCATTTCAGGTCACTTGCCCTTCCTTGTGTCACCTGTCTGATTGTCTTCCCTAATCACCAGTTGTGTGCACCTGGTGCTCCCTTCCCTCCATGTGTTTAAGTAGTCTGCGTTTCCCATGTCTTGTGCCAGTGTGTTCGTCATTACTGTCCGTTCTACCCGTGCCTAGGATCCTTTCCACAGCCATGCTGCCTTGCCTTGCTGCCTTGAGTTTTTCCTCGAAAGAGTCATTTTTTTTTGTAACTTCATAGCATAGTTCTGGTGTTTAGTTTGACTGTTTAGAGATAGCCGTTTTGTTTCCTCCCTTGGAGTGATTTTGTGTTCATTCAGGTTTAGTCTCTTTTTGCTTTTCCTCCCGTTTATTCGGAGTGATTCTTTGTTTGCTGTAGTTTTCCCTACCAGGTTTTGTTTCCTCCCTTTTGGAGCGCTTTTTGTTTGATGGAGTTTTTATTTCCCCTCTCCCCCCTTTTCAGGACAGGTTAGTATAGATAGTGTAGTTAGGATTGTGTTTTTCCTCCTTTTGCAGCGATCTTTCGTTTGTAAGATTTCATAGCCGTGAGTATCTTTTGTTTTTCCTCCTTTCGGAGCGACTTTACTTTGAGTAGATTTCACAGCCACGTCAGGAGTGTTTTATAGCCCTTTTATTTTCACTCTTTTGAGAACTACTCACTCTGCTGTATTTTTGGGAAATAAAGTCACCTTTATTGCCTCACTTCTGCGTCTGAGTCCTGCCTTGAGCCCACCCTGACAATAACAATACAGGAGAATGATGCTTTTTTTGCTTTATGTTCCGATACCATTTTTTCCCTCCCGATACCGATTCCGACACTTGTGCTGTGGGTATCGGCCGATACAGAGTACCGATCCGATACCAGTATGTTATGAAAAAATGATCATTGTGGTAAGGCCTGGCTCAGGTTAAACCCTTTGTAAAACATGAATAAATACAGCAAATTCAAGCCATTTATTTTTAAATTTATTTTTAAATAGAACAGTATAGAAAAGAGTAGTGCAAATGCAATTTGACTAAATAAATCTAGGAATAATTATGTAATTATTATTAAATAATTATTATTAAAAATAAAAAAATATTATTATTTAATTATTTGTCGCAGTCTTACTGGTGGGAGCATCATCCAGCGTGAAATACTGCCACACCACCGACATGATATGCTAGTGCTAGTTAGCTGCTAGTTAGCTTAGCGCCAAGCCTCGCGTCAACCGGCTCTGACACACGTGTGTGTCTGTTGTGTCTGTGTCACGTGATCAACTCTTCCTCGTCCCTCTAAAACAGCAGGCTGCAGGTTGCAGCACAGCGCCACTGTTTTAAGAGCGGCGAAGAAGAACTGTGCCAGAGCTTAACGGAGCTAACCAGTAAATAGATTACTAATTTAATAAATTACGTGGTATCGGATCTGTGCCTGGACTCCAGTAGTCGCTGATACCGATGCCAGCATTTTCGGCAGTATCGGAGCAATTTCCGATACTGGTATCGGAATCGGAACAACTCTACTATGAACAGATATCTGCATATTAATGCATTATATATGCATACATTTTTAAAAAAGCTAAATCGCCGACTGAGAATGCGTTCCATCTCTTTTGTTCTCCACACGTACTGTTGCAACCAAAGCCAACTCAAAAGTGAGTGGTTAATACTACTTGAACTACATTTTCAGTGCCAAGATCTTGATCCCTTGCCAACAGATTCTGCATTCATATGTAGATATCTGTTTATAGAGATTTTTTTTTTTTTTTTTTCTGTGAAAACTGAAAATGTGCATAAACAAGGGACCTTTTCCTGCTGTCAGAGTTTCTGGGGTAGATATATAAGTATTTTTTTCTGTCAGAGAAGTTTAGTTTTGTGGCCATGATACCTCAAAGAGTCCCAGTGGACCAGAGCTTTACTCAGGCCTGTTGCCAGATCTCCTAAAGCCTCTGCATAGTTGATCTAAGGCCTATCTGCTTTGACAACTCCTTATTAACATCTAACATGTTAGTCCTTTTCTCCCTCACCTCCTCTACGCATTGCTTTTCTTTTCCCTCTGTTCCCTCCTCTACCTTGTCTAGCAGTATGTGGAGGGGTGTTTCGCTTATGGGAGAGGACATAAATCCACAGAGCTGCTCCAGGCAAGGTCTTCTTCACAAGCTCATTTCTCATCACTTTACATAAAGTCAGCAGTCTTAACTTTATAATTACACTGGACGGCAGTGAATGTGGCTAAAGAAAAGGCACATTATAATTATCATAATAAAAAATTATCTAGTCTACAGAAGCCTAATCTAACACTCATATCTTGTTCTAATTAGGCTTTAGTACCGATACTATTAGTTAAGTACAAAAAAGGTATATGTAAAAGTATAATATAAGATAAAATCTTCTTTTAATTTTAAGATTAGGAACTGTACCTAGATTTAAGCTTAATTCCAAAGGTGTATAAGATGAGTTGACAGTTATTTGTGTAAGATAAGGTAATATTATGTTATTATCTGTGCTGTGATGATGCAGTTTTAAACATAACTTATGTTTCCAAAGAGCAAAGTCAGCCCTAAGACACTTTTATAAAATACCATTTTATTACATTTGCATCTTTTACATCTTAAATGTGGTTCTAACTTCTATTACTTATCGGATATATCATAATACAACGCTTAACCATTAGCAAGCCTATCATTTCTATTTCTTATCTTGGATAAATAGCTATAATTTACATACTGTGAGTGTAGTCTATAAAATAGAGTGATGACCTTTAACAAACAGTAGGTTAATAATTTTCAGTTCACAGAAAAGTGAAAGGTAATAATACTGAAATTGTTTTTTTCCTCCAGATCTCATATCTGTGTCTCGTCTCTGCACATTCTCGGAGTAATAAAGGTCAGAATTAGAGGATATTTTCTGCTTTCAGGAACATTTTTGAGTAGATCAAGAGGTGTCCATCCATTTTCAATAACTGCTTGTCCTTATCAGGGTTGCCAGAGGCTGGAGCTGATCCCAGCTGACATTGGGCGAGAGGCGGGGTTCATCACAGGGCTGACACATAGAGACAAACAACCATTCACACCTATGGGCAGTTTAGAGTCACCAATTAACCTGCATGTCTTTGGACTGTGGGAGGAAGCCTGGAGAGAACCCACGCAGACACATGCAAACTCCACACAGAAAGGCCCCGGAAACCAACAACCTTCTTTTTGTCATGTGACAGTGCTAACCACTGCACGACCATGCCGCCCCCAGACGCCTTTGTGTCAGTTTGCACCACCTAGAGAGTTTCCTTGTCTGTTTGCATCTCAAACACCTTTATGTTTATCGGGTACAACTTGGTCAGACAATATAGACTGGAAGGTAGTAACAGAGATCTCTGGTTAATATGAGTTCAAGTTCATCAGACGATGCTTGGAAAGCTCCGTCTCACTTCAGACAAATGTCCACTGGTTATTTTTACACTGTTGCAAAAAGGAAGAAAACAGAGACATATTTTTTTTTTTTGTGTATAAGCATTTTAATTGCTAGTCTGGGCTGGGTTAATGGTCTCCAAAATGAATAGATGTGTTGGGCATTATTAACAGAAGTGTGAACTCAAGGGAAATTGTCTGTGATGTAAAACAGAGAAAGAGACAATAAAGCAGCGGACAGAGAAAGAGACGAGTGAAAAATATCTGGATTTTTTTGTGATGATTCTGCATTCATACCGTGTGCTTAATTACTTCATTAATTATCCTGCCAAGAAAAATTGGGGGGTATTTAACAAGTAGTCATTAGTTAATCTTCAGTTACAATGCACAGGCACGAAGGTCAATACTATAAGTCATTTTAAATGAAATACATGTTCAGATACAATGGCTTTTGAGGGTCTGTGTAGATGGATTTAAACAGCGCTACCAAGAGCAATTTGTCATTTGCGTGCACAGCTAAGGACTACCTTGCATTTTTGCATTTTTACATTTCACTAAAGCAAAACACACTGTGGTGTTTTCTCACCACCCCACATGAACAAGACATGAACCTATGATTTTTGTGTTAAAGTTTTATTTCTTCTATCAAATATGTACACGCACGTGTGTGTGTGTGTGTGTGTGTTGTGTGTGGTTGCACCCATACACCTTTGTGTTCACATCTGCATGCATGTGTGCTTCCGTATGTGAGTTATACACCGTTTTATAGTGATTAATGTCCCATGTCTCCAGTTGGTGATCGGAGATGATATCCTGTAATGGCCTTTGTGTTGTAATTTAGCTCATGCACCCAGAAGGCATAAACAGCCAACACTAGCTTAAATACACTGAACAAAGCCACGAGCAGAGGCATCGTGCAACATGAATGTGCAATGACAGAACAAGGTTTTCATGTTGTCTCTGGAAGCCTAATACACTACCTGAACTCAAAGGTATTGTGTGTCACAACTACAGAGTGTAAGCTTGTTGAGCAAATATTTTAGATTAAAACCACTGGAGCTGAAACAATCTGGTTTATTAATTGGTTTCTTATTTGACTAAAAGTATTTAACAACAATCTGATAAATGATTTTCAAGTCATTTATTATACAAAATCATGAAATAAAAATATTAGTTCCTTGCTTCCAACTTGTCGAATGTAAAGATCTGATCTGATGTTTTATATTTTTTTGGCATGATCGATTAATCACAAAGATAAGTGAGGGCTGTTGGTGTTTTCGGTTTTGTGTTTGGACCCAAACTGCAGAGATGGAGGCCAGCACAGTGTTAAGGACTTTATAATGAGAATAAACACAAAAAGCAGGTGATGGCTGGCTGGCTGACGTCGTAGGTGAAGTAAGGCAAGCAGATCAGAGGATTCACCGGAGAACGCTGGCTGAACAAAGCAAGGCACACCGGAGAACAACACACAGAGAAAATTTTGAATGAGTCACACTGTCACAAACACTAGAAGGATAATACAAAGCTTGCAGTCAAAAACACAATGGCGGCGCCCCAGTAGCTCACCTGGTATAGCGTGCGCCCTGTGTACCAAGGCTAAAAGTCTATGCTGCAGTGGCTGCGGTTTGATTCTCTTTGCTCTCGCCCTTCCATGTCTGTCAAATAAAGGTGATAAAGCCCCAGGAAAATAAATAAATGAAAACATGTTGGAGCCAATTACAGAATACAGAATGGACAGTGCATTAGTTACATCACCCATTGGTTTCCAAAGCTCTGTTTTGAACCTGAAAATATGTGGCGCTGGCCGAAGCAATGTTGGCTGTACTGTCTGTTCCGCCTCACGGCTAATCTAGAAATGGGCAAAGACGTGGATCATCGGTGCACATAGGGTGGGCCAAATAACACCTGGGTGCTCAAATAAGCCATCTGTAATGGCAACTACCTGTCAATTAAAGTGGTTACTCTGTTAATTATGCCTTAATATAAGTTGAATGGGTGAAAAAAAATAAGTTAAAATGAGTAAAATTAGCTATAAAGACCAAAACTGTTTTTTTGTACCAGGCTGTGAACATGTTTATTTCTGCTGTGAGGTTGGACATTTTAATATGGCAGCTTATGGAGGTTTAAATGTTCTGTAGCCAGCCTCAAGTGGCCGCTCAAGGTTTTACAGTTTTTGGCTCTTCTGCATTGGCTCCATTTCCCAGCCACAAAGGTTGCCACGAAGGTTGGAACCTACAAGACCAACACTGATAAATTACTAGATGCTTAAAAGGCAACAGGGTATGGGATAATCTGGGCCAGGAGTAATGTCTTGACCAGACTTTTATGGTAGGAGTAGTTTCTGGATGAGAGACAGGTGAGCTTTGTTACTGAGACTAGCACAGCCGGCAATGCCCCCTGCCAAATACAATTCCAAGGAGAGACACAGAAAAGGAGAGGAAAAAGACAGAGAAAAAAAACAAAGAGCAAAACAAGCATAACCATGACACTTGGAGCCTTAAAAGGGTACACTTTGTATTACAGAACATCATAGTAACATCCAGTTTCCCTTAATTCCTTTGGCTAGCAGAGAAAGCCTCCATCAGTGTGTGCACATGACGACAAGGCTGTCACATTTCAAATGGAGATAACATATACCCTGTGTAGTCTAAATCTTAAGAGGAGGACACAACCTGTGTATACTCAGCATCTGAAAAAATTCATTGCAACTAGAGGGAGTTAATCTTTGGCACACCATCTCATACAGTATGGTAAAACGCCATGGATTCCACATATTATCCTTCAGAGACAGAGCTAATTATCAACCTTTTTAACAAATGGATTCTGCATGGCTATTTGTTCTATTTAAAAGGAAAAAGGGACATAAACATTTTTATAGTTTTTGTACTTGGATTATGTCATTGTTTCTTTTAATCCAGTCCAGTTTAATTTAAAAAAGCTGCTGGGATCTGCTGTTAACCAAGTTTCTGCCTTTCCTTGTGTTTGCAGCCCGGCTTGATTTGCGCATACTGTGTATGCTGTAAGTAATTGTACTGTCAACTGAATATGATTTGCTCCCTGCAGCAAATCCTGTTGTTTGTTGCTGTTGTCCGATGTATGTAGCCTCCTGCTGCTGCTTGTTGTTGTTGATTTGCCACTGCAGAATAACTGTAGGCTTAGTGTTCATTGGCATCTGCCCAACTGATGTAACCAGTGATTCATTCCCGTCCTGGGAATTGACTAATAGAAATTTGTAGCTAGTGGTAAGTAAGGAGCCAGATGGCAAACAGGTCGGCTTGTTTACTAATGGAGACGGTGTGTTAAACTTTGTCTACCCTTTACATTGGAGGGCTGCAACAAGATAGTCCTGATGAAGACGCAGTGCACATGTGGCACAGAGCCCTTTTTTAACATGAAGGCAGTTAGGGGTTGCCTTGAAATCCACAGAGAGAGAAAGATTTCAAACAAAACAACACATTTTTGACAGATGCAATTAAAAAATGTATTCATATGTGAAAAAAAGTGTTTTAGTAGAGCTGGGTATCATTTGAAATGTTCTCATGCTAACACTGTATCAGAGTTTTGTGCTGATACTAAAGCAATATGTGAGGAATTATTGAGGAGTATTTGCATGTTTTTCAACAAAATCCTTTTCCATTTTTTCCTGCGCCTGCATCACAGCCTTTAATGATGTCAGTGAGCTCAAATATGTACCTGGAAACTTCCCTTCTCTCACAAAAGTCTCCAATTTTATTTCTCCCTTGATCTGTTTCTCTCTCTTTTCTTGTAACGCAATGAAGCTCTTGAGTGATTTCATGTTATAATGAATCCATTTTGTATATGAAATGATAGAGTAAGTAATAAGGCCCCCTTGGGTTATGAATTATAATGTTAAGACTGTGTTCAAAAAGTTCAAAATGAGGTGGCAGCAGAGGAGAATATGAACATTTGACCCATTCGTCACAGAGCGCATCACAAAGGTAAGCGACCAAAACACAAAAAAGAGAAAAACAAGGACATTAGAAACTTCTAGAAATGGGGCTAGAGCCAGAGCATGTGCATCTGTGTGGGCTAATGTGTGAGTCTGCACACAGACGTACACCTGTGAGTGGATATTAGTGCCCAAGGCAACAGAAGAACAGTTTGTAGGAAAAATGAGTAAATTATGGATGCAGGGGGGTACAAATGGAATGTTTGAAGCAGTCAGAGATAATGTAGCCTGCAGACTCACTAAACTAAAATCCTGCCTGTGGAATTATTAATTATGGACACGGGCACACAAGTCCATTTCTTGTCGACATGTCCTGTAGAATTGTAGAAGTATCCTCAGGATTCTTTGGCTTTTTTTTTGCACTTATAAGTACAATTCCTTATTGCACATTTCTGTTTTAGTGACTTTACAATGAGATATGTATCATGAGTATCATGTTTCAAAACATCCTCCTTTATCATCAGTATTGTATTTATGCCTCATGACTTTGTTCAACAGTATATTCTGAGTTCATCGTATCAGAAAATTAATATGTGTTGTTGTAGCTTATGAGTTTGATATTTTTCTCATACGGTTTGAATACAATATTATTAGGACTGTTGTTCTGTGTGTCCTATCTGCAGTCTCTCCAGATAATGGTGAGGAATAGGTGGAATATTCATATTGTCTTAGACTCATCTAAATGAGAAGCTCTGTTAAAGCATATATATATATATATATATATATATATATATATATATATGTATATGTATAAAATTTATTTATTTTTTTTTCAGTGTAGTGCAAGTGCAATACCAGTGTTGTGAATATGGACAGTTGCAAACATGTATTTGTTTTCATTATATTACTTTACAGTTTGATAACATCAAGCAAGTGCAACAACAGTAGACATAGCAGCCAGTATGTATGTAGTGCAAGAACAGATGTATGTCTCTTCCTTTGGTAGAAAAGTTACACAGTGTTGCTTTAAGGCTGAGGCAGCGTTATCTGCAGTTAATCCCACTTTATCACCATGAAAATAGAAGCCCCTGAGTGTTTTGCATACTGTAAACAAAGTGCATGACAAAAATGTATGCTATGTGCAAGCTCTTATATATAAAAAAAATGCATTTAAATGGGTGTCTTTGTAGCTTATGATTATAAATACACAAATCTACATACATATACAGTAAGGAATGCATTTCACCAGACATGTCTTATGACATGAAATAAGGAGATGGAATTGAAATTCATAACCCCAATATATGCATTTGGAGTAGTAAATAAAGATCCATGAGATAGTTTAAAGACTTATTTTGTTTTTGTTTGTTTATTAAATATGTGGTTTTTGTTTATTGCCTACAGGCATCACTGTGCCAGTTCGACCACTGTTGTTCTGCAAATATGCTAAAGTGTGAAGATGTGCTCGGATGCATAATTATGACCATAGTACATTTTTTACTTTACTATCTACTGATATTGGACACGAGCATTTTATGGCTGAAAGGAACATGTTTAAGCAGATAGAATCATTCACTCTCATAGTAATGACAGTGAGGTTGAGGAGAGTCAGGATGAGTAGATCCTGAATCGGGATTGAGAGGAGTTCAGGGGTCAGTCAGCAGAGTAATGTGTGTGTGTGTTTGTTTTTTCCATTTGTATTAGTGCTGGAGAAGTGAGGTTGCAGGTGGATGTGTGCTTCCTGAGGTTCCACACAGAACAGAAAATCAAAGTGTGCTTTGTCCAGAAAGAGAAGCAGTGATTCAAGCAACAATAACCCACACAAACACACATGCAGACACACAGAAACACCCTCGTACACTTGCACATACACCCACTCACACGGGCTAACCACTCCATGCACACGCACATTCAAACACACACTCTCACACACACATCTGCAGACATTTGGATGTTGGTTTCTATGTTTTTATGAAATGTGAGAAACATTTATACATGAGGGGTTAGTTGTAATTAGTAGTAGTTTGTTTATTTGATTCATTTTTTTGGACTTTAAAGTTCCTAATTTGAATTTGTTTGAACCATTTGTGGTTTGACACTTTTTGAATGCATACATTTCTTGTTGTCCTTACTCTACATATCATATGCACAAGAAAAAACCTTGTTGCCCTCGTAGCAGGTACCCAGGTAGCGGATTAACTCTGATTTAAAAAATGTTTTTGTGTCAATAAACGCATACATTACATAAAGGCTGCAAGATGATACACACATTTGTGTGTATTACACATATTTGACTGCATTGCACCTGTCGGATGATAATTGTCACACTGAGCTCATTAGAAACTGGAACATGAGAACAAGCAGGCCATTATTACAGTGTGATCTATTGTAATACAGGTGTGCCAAGTCATTTGGAGTCACAGCGTGTCATTTTTCTGTCAAGGGGACAGCAGAAGACAATTTTTTGGATGCTAACTTTCCATTGTGAGGGAGCAAATTACTCCGAGCCCCTGAGCATCTGAGCCATAGAGCACCAGCAAACAACGACTCTTCAAATTACTTGTTTCATTTGTACTGATGGGGGGGAGGTGCAAGACACAGTTTACATGTAGTGATGAGTGAGAATAACATCTGGCTCTGGAGGTGTTTGATTCCCAGTTTTCTGATGCTTAGAAATTAATTGTTTACAGCCAAACTTGTAGGAATTCATGTTTCTATTGTAACATTTGAGTGTGGTATCGCAGTGAAAACTTTAGTGCATTCGCAATATGTCCTAAGTCATCCTCACAGCTTTCACTTCTATTCTGCCATTTATTCCTCTAAATAAATATCCAAGGTGTTTCAAAAATGGCTGACCTTTGAGTGTCGGATTGAGGTTATTTCACAGTTATGTGTGAAAATACTGTGGGTGTAGTTTGAGTATGGGTTTCAGGTTCTGAGTGTGTTTATTTTAAAAGCAATAAGTAGCTTTCTAATCTTAGAATCTAATATTTTTTATCCTGTAATTTACATATTACCTTTTTCCTTTATTTTATTGTTAGCTTGGTATTTCACATAATTAAGCTTGAAAGTTCATTGTTGATCTGGGAAATAGTAGTTTAACAAAAAATATTTATACGATATAATTCATCAGTGGATACTACTAACGCCTAATTTACACAGGGGACATAACGGCCGCGCCGCGGTCACCGGAGCTGATCGCTGCCACTCTAGTCAATGAGACCATTCCCACCGGGCGCGCCGCGTAACGTCTCAGCAGCGTCCCAGCAGCAGCTCTCCGCTCTGCAGTGCGAGCATTCCGTAGCACTTCTATTTTGACGGAGCCGTTGCTGATTCGCATCAAGTTCAACAGAGCAGATTGCACCAGACAGGAAATCCGACACTGAATCAAAGCAAGGCCGTAACTACCATTGAGGACACCAAGGTCGTGTCCTCGGTATTTTTTTTTTTTTTTTTTTTTTTTTTTTTTTGCTTAAATTGTGGTATATTACTAAAAATAAATTACACGTGAAACTGACTGCAGGACGATGATCTTGGTCTCCCATAAAACTGTATGGTGATTTTATATTTGAAGAGCCAAGAGTAGCGTGACTGTTTAATAAAACAGTAGCTCGAGAGTTTGGGCATACGTGCTGCGCGTCATCAACAACACGCACTGTCGCTATGGTAACTACCACACACAAGTCTGACGATGTTGTTACCGCAACCGTTAGTGAGTCAGTCACAGCAGTCACTGGAAGAGGAGCACATCAAGCCAAAAATGTAGGTGGAGAGCAGTTTAAGTGGTAGATGACTGTGAGAAAAAAAATGCATTTTCATGTGGAAATATTTTTATTGCAGCCCAGCGTACTACTCAGATAGCAAGGAAACATCAAAGTTTAATTTTGGTTAACTCCGTCAATGCCGGTCGACGGTCGTCAATCAATTTCCACCGGTTGAATCAACATTCATTTTGCGATTGATATGTCAGCGACGTCTTCGATTGAAAGTGAAACGTTTATTCAGTGTTGATTTCTCAGTGTTGGATGTTGAACCTGTTATATATTTCTGCCGGATGCCGGAGCACAACGCAGCAACACGGCACAGAGCAGATCGCACGGGACAGGAAGTCGTGCGCAGAAACAAAATAAAACATCCGGTTAATTTTCAAAATAATAATAATAAATAATTTTCTGTGGTAACTTGCCCTTACTTCATGAGTCACCATAATGGTCCTTCAAAAAGCCTCACAATGCCCCATTTTTACCTCAAATTTTCACTTTAATAAATATAGTAAAATATACAATTCATTCATTATAGCCTATTAGTGTGTCTATTTAGAACACATCTACATTGGTATAATGTTATTTTTAAGGATTTATTTTTGTCTTTTTTACTTGCTGGCCCTGTAAGACCTCAAAATGTAGGTACTATAAGTTGCAGTACTAGTTAAAGGGATATACCACTGATTTTCAGCATTTGTATATATTATCCCTCTGTCCCAGGACAGTTCATTTCCTTTTTATTCCTAATCCATGACTTGACTCATTTGCAAATCATTTAGGATGAGGGTGATGTTCTCTGATAACAAACAAAACAAATAAGCCTATTCAAAAGTCATAATGATGTTGTTTTAGCTCCTTAAGACTCTGAAAATGGCCAGATTTAAATAATGGAATTAAAAAAAAATTCTGGGGGAGCATGCCCCCGAACCCGCCTAGAAGTTCTGACTCTTGACCTCAGTATTTTTTGGGCCCTGCGTACGGCCCTGAATCAAAGTCATACACTTCCGCCTCCTTTCAAAATAAAACACGCAAATACGCAGTTCATGTAGCCTATCACAACTTCACATCAACATTATGTCATGACCGGTGGCACCAGGTCAGCAGTCAATCGATCAAAGGGTCTCAACATGGACGACGACAGAGTAATTGTTGAAGTGAAACAACACACAATAATTTATGACACAACAGATCCTTTTTATAATCTCTTCCACATCAGAGAAGCAAAGTAAGCTGTTTGTTGTTGTTGTTTCCACAGTTTACCATGGGATCTCGCAGTTTCGTGTACGTTCAGGATTATCGCATGATCTCGTGATCTCGCGATTTCGCGTGAATACGGCTGGCTTGCAAGGGAGCGCTACGCTGCCGTTACGCACCCGGTGGGGATTGACGCCGGGCAGAGGACGGAGCCGTTCCGTGGCGCAGCCGTTCCACGGCGCTTACGTCCCTGGTGTAAATTAGGCGTAAGTTGTCACACAATGACCTGGGATCGCATGACCAAAGTGATGACTGAGCCATAAAAACTAAGCTAATTCCAACCAGTGAAGAAGTGGAGATAGGATTATTGCAGTGTTTTGTTACTATTTGCAGTCTGTTTTCTTTTCACCACGGTCTTTGTGAAGACGTCCTACCAGGACAGTAGAGGAATCAGACAGTTGAAGAGGAATCCAGCAATTTGACGGCCTCATTAGAGAGAGAACAACACAACACAGCTTAGTGTGATCGGGACTTTATCTCGACAGAGAATCTTCCACCTAATGAAAGAATCGTCAGTGTGATGCAGCAACTGATAATGTGTGAAGTTTGTTGCATTGATGTTGTTTTTGTGTCAAATAGAATTCCATAATTTCAATAACTGACGACCAAATTTGATATTCATGAATCATCTCTCATCATCCATCCGGTGGTTTTTCAGTAGCAAACCAGAAGCTGCATTTTCAAACATCATCTGTTCATTCTGTTGTGCATAAACAAAGCTGCAGTGTTTCCAAACACAGACATGTTCATGTATCCCCACATAAACACTGGCAGCATTACTTAGCTACAACGCATAATTGCTGTATACACATTGTGACAATTGCAGAAGATGTTCCTCTGCTTTCTCCTGCCAAAAGTAAATGGGAAAATAAATAAATAAATCACAAACATGAGATGCTGATGTTCCTTCTGCATCTAATTTTGCTCATGAGCTTCTTTATGTGCCTCTTAAGGACTGCTATCATTTAGTGTCATTTGTTTTGAGAGTAGCATGCAGGTAATTGCAAATGATGCACATATTGTTGCAGCATTTTTATTCTCACTCAACAATGGCCCCAGTGGGTGCATTACATGTTCTTTTTTTTTCCCCTCTGGGAGAACAAGGTGTGCGAGGGGGTGGATGGCAGGTTAGGTGGAGGTGACGATAGACAGGATGGTGTCTGGCTGGATAGCAGCAGTATTGCTAAATGTCCTGTCACTTCTCCACTGTTGGGAGTACATGTACAATCAGAAAATAAAACATTTTTTTGTTGTTGCAGCCATTGTCATGGATTGATGAGACTGAGTGATCCTCACCATGACATGTGCTTCTGTTGCTTATTAAAGTCAGATTCTTCCAGTTGCTGGATAACTGGTTGCATATTATTCTGCACAGTGGCCCTTACTCAGAACACCCTCTTATCTGTTAGTGTTTTGCACAAAGTGATCACACAGCTTAATTTACATCTGTCTGTAGAATCCTGGAAATCTAACTCCATGCATTTTCTTCCTCTTGTCAGCAGTAATAAAGGTTCATAAAACTGATTTTATTGTGCAACCAACTTTTTAACGAATAGCACAATGAGCCTCATTCATGAAATATTTGTACACACAGAGCTTAACGAAGCCGCAACCTCTGTGGCTGTGAATTGAAGCCGATGTGGCAGTGCCAAAAATTGCAGTTCCTCAAACAGAGACTTGAGGCTGGCTACAGAATGAGTCAATCTCCATAAGCCCCCATATTAAAATACCAAACTTCACAGCTGAAATAAACATTTTTACAGCCTGGTAGAAAATTAATACTATTTTTTTTTTTTAATTTCTCTGTTCAAGACAACTGTACTGATTCTAAATTTCTATTCAACTCACCCAGTTGATGGCAGAGCCACCACGTTTTGAGCTTCACAACAGCTCTTTGGAAACCTGTGGGTGATGTCACGGATACAACGTCCATCTTTTATACTGTCTATGATGAACTTTTGTTGTATTCATCAATGTGTTCTTATTTTCAGAGACTTTTATTATGGTTTGTTATGAGTTGTAGTTAAAGAGACATCATAAATGTGCCAATAATTGACATCTTTCATCATGTTTCCCAAATAGTTTGTTCCTGCGTGATATAAAAACTAAGCAGTGGTTTTCTTGTAATTAGATGTTTCTGCATGGTGATAAATAAGTCACAACTTTTGGGGATACTTGAATAACATATAGTTCAGTGCAGATATCTATCCAATATAATTTGAGTGCTTAACACTGCAGGCCTGCCTGATACCTGCAGTAAGATGTTCTCCACGCCTGTCATGAGTGCAGTAGGGTGCAAGTCTTCATGAGTTATACTTTATATTCACATCCAGGTTTTGGGGAATTTCTATGCCCCGCTTCAGTGACATTATGTAATACTGTCTTTTTTTGGTTACTAATTTTAAATAACTTATATTTCCACTACCAGAAATGTGATGTACAGTATATGTGGATTCAGCATGCACCGGTGGCCCCCTGCCAGGCTCTCAGTTTCCGGCTTGTCACTGCACTACTTATTTAACCATCCATCCATCAAAATACTTTCCCGGAGCCAGGACTGTGGTGACAGTCTGGCAGCAGATATTACCGTTTTCTAGCAACTTTCTCCAGCTCTCCTTAGAGAATCTCTACTAGACCAGCTGGGCAATACAATCCTTTCCTGTTCTTTTATTATGTGAGTCATTTTTATTTAGTCATTATTATTATTATAATTGTTAGCACTAAGCTGCTTTTAGTTTGATTTTAGGCATGTCCTTAGGCTAATTACTGATTGCCTGAATGGACATTAAATTTAAATGTAGGCCATATCTAGACCTTTTTCACAGCAGCCATTTTGACATGGAATAGTAGGGTCAACACAGGTGATTCCAATGATTCTAATGAAGGCTCGGTCCCATTTATTGCAGCAGAGACTTTCCAATGAGCCAACATGCACCACAGCAGCACCCTGACTCTGTTTAACTGGAATGGAACTGAGCCTTAATTAGGATCATTGGTAACACCTGTGTTTACCCAACTATCTCATGTCAGAATGGCTGCTGCTGTGAAAAAGGTCTAACATGTAGCATATTACCAAGAACTTTTGAACTGTTTAATGATAATTATTTTTTAAGTACAGAACCCATGCTGAGTTTAATCAGTTTTATTCATTTTGTTTTATATTTTAGTCCACTGAGAACACAAATGAGCATTTTCCCTACTCAATCAAATAGCTATATATATATATATATATATATATATATATATATATATATATATATATATATATATATATATATGTTTAGAAGTCACTTTGGCAATCTGTCCCCTGGAAATCAGCCTCTGCCTGCTAGACTCAGCTTCCTCATCCGCTCAACATATGACACGCTTCCATGTCCTCGGAACCTTCACCAGTGGTTCGGGAGTGAGGAATGCTGGACACTGCAACACCCCTAACACAAACCTCCAGCACATCTTGTCGGGCTGTAAGATCGTGCTCTCCCAGGGACGCTATAGATGGCGCCACAACCAGGTCCTGAGGAAGCTGGCAGAGGTGCTGGAATGCTGTCGACAGGGCAGCAACGGGGTACCACCGGCAGAGAACAGAAGGTGGGGGGAGAAGAAACATCAGGCCAAAAGAAACATCTAGGCCGTTCTCCCCTGACCAGGAGTGGAACATGAGAGTAGACCTCGACAGGCAGCTCCGTTTCCCGGTCGAGATCACTACTACATCTCTCCGCCCTGACATAGTGGTGTGGTCCACCAAGGCAAAGTCCGTGCTACTCATTGAGCTCACAATACCAGCTGAAGAGGGGATCGAGGCCGCCTACGAGCGAAAAAAGGCCAAGTGCTCAGAGCTGGTGGCTGAGTGCCGGATGGCTGGCTGGAAGACTACCATCTATCCAGTGGAAGCTGGATGCCAAAGCTACGTGGGGCTGTCAACAAGACGCCTACTGAGTGACACAGGAGTGACCGGAGGGAACCTAAAGAAGACAACCAAAGAGCTGGCAGAGGAGGCTGAGAAGGGGAGCTTTTGGCTCTGGCTGAGGAGGAAGGACAAGTACTGGGGAAAGAACAACTAACCCCAACAACAGCAGCAGGGGGGAACACCTATCAGCTGCAGGGGGTGACAGGGAGACGTCCCTGTCACTGCTCCGCCACCAGGAGACGTTCCAGGATTAAAGGAGCGAAACGTTGGTGATCGGTGGTTCCTGGCTGATGACCCTGCAGCTGAGCCGTGGGCACCGGAGGAGGTGCGACCGGCAGCAATGCCTAGCAGGCGGTTCCATCTCCCTGTATATACTACGCATGGTGGGTCAGGATCTCCCTCACAACACAATCTCAGAGCTTCCATAAGGCCGTAAACCATGGAAACCAGCAAAAAACAAACAAACAAACAATAAAACATAACATAATGATGTATATTTCTGGTTCTGGTTAATTATGACAACTTAAACGATCTACAGTACAAAGCTAGGGACTTAATTTTCTGTGTTTTAATGCACTAAGAATGATTTTAAAAAATGGACACTCCCGGGTGTCATTGTGAAATATAGAACTGGTGCTCTAGGTCAAGATAGATTTTATCTAGATATAAAAATATATATAATCAGCTTGTTAGTTTAGCAGATTTCAGATGTTATCAATTCAAATGTGCGTCACACCTGCACAGGTGTTTTCACTTATTCTGGCTAATTAGACCTCCAGTCAGGTTGAATGCAGGGCATTATGGGAGGTCACCAAACTGCGTGTACCAATAAGAATGAAGGAATAAATTGCTCTGCTGGAACAGGTGCCTCAAAGCTTACAAAGTATGAGGGAAGTATCGAAACAGCCCAGTCTAAACACGCTTCCAGCATCCTGAGAAGACCTCTAATCAGGCAGAATAAGTGAAAAAACCTGTGTGGGCGGACCATGGGGGTCTAGAAGCTTTAACGTAAAAATTTCAGCATCAGTTCCACTGGAAACAGAAAAAGTAATTTATCTGCGGGTGGTCGACGGAGTCTTTGATCAATAACAGTGACTCAACTAAAACTTGACCGTGTGCTCAGAGTTCCGGCTTTCAGATACAATTTCCTGCTTGAAGTTTGTTTTGAAGCGAGTGTCTGAACACTAGCAGCAGGATGTTTACTTCAAAGGATAATTTACTTTTGAAGCAAAATTGTCTCCACATTTCTACACTTAGCCCCTCTCAGACAAGATCACCGTGTTTATTAAGTGATTAATTCTTTATGAGAGGTAGATCTGCAACAGAAAGTATTGTCTTCACTTCTTCTCCTGCCGAGACACAAACAAGTAGTTAAATTTAATGAGACATTATTTTTTTTTACTGTTTTTCTTTCCGTTCTTTAAGTGTTAGTTTAAACCTTAATCTATCAAGCTGTCAAAAATCTGACTCCACAACTGCTTATGTTTTGCATTCATTTAAGAAACAGCATCAGTGCAACCAACCATGACCTGCAACCTTTTAACAGACGGCTGTCTTCATCTTTATTACGTGATGTCATGTCATGCCTTTGCATAACTGAGTCTATAAATGAAAATGTGTCAGTGATTTATCCTTGTTAAAAAATATAATGAGACAGGCAGATAACAGTCATGAAAACAGATTTCATGAACCACTTGACGTTAAAAATAAATACGTTAAAAATGCACTGCTCTGTACATAACTTGAATGTGCTTAATGAGGCCAAGATACCGTCTGACACATGCTTGCTAAGATACACAGTGGAACACACAGAGCTCCTGTTGTCATTTTCATAAATCACATTCCTCCAGGTCTGGATTTAAGAGTTGAGCAGATTCTAAAATCCATTTTGATTTCCACAGTGGCACGAGGCAATAAATCATTAAGCACACTCCCTTATGCATCCTCTTAAAGAGCGGTGAACGCCGCCTCGTAAATCTCTCGTGACTTTGCCATCCTCCTCTCCTTGGTTTAAGGTAAAAACGAAGCCCTACCCATCCTGTTTCTAGTGTGATTCACCCCAGCACTTTCAGCCTTTTGATGTCTGTGGAACAGTTGTGTGTTACACTGTAGGACAATCGAAACAAGACCACGAACCATGTAACAGCTTTTAGATCACACTTTGATTCTCCTCCTTTGACTCATGTCTTACTTTCGCATATAGTAAGCCTTTGAAGGTTTGAAAAGAGAGCTGCTACACACAAAAAAGCATAAGACTGAATTATGTGAGTCAGGTAAGCTGAGGGAAAATGGAATGCCTAGCTGTTTTTCAATTATATGTAACAGTCTTTATAATAACAAATAGTGTGCAAAATAATTCCCCACCAATGCACTACAATGCATACAGTGGACTAATTCAATGTTAAATCAAATAATGTAAAGTCTACATTTGAGACTTGGACCTGAGTCAGACCTATGTTGCAAAAATGAAGCTCCTGTGAGATTCAACCTGTTTGTGACATAACTCTAAAAGTGTGGTAGTAATGGAATAATATTCAGAATATGTTTTTATTAGTGTATAATCACCTGAAAATGAGACCTGTTTTTTGTTGACTTTTTACACTTCTCCTCTAGTCCACAATGTTTTGCCAAGAATGGACAAACTAAACACTGGCTCTTCATTTTTTTTTGTCGTGGTGAAAGAAGAGGGTTGCAATCTGCTCGATTGCAGCTCGATCCTATTAAATCATACACACTGGACCGGTGTCATGTTTTGGCTCAGGATATTCCCATATTTATTATTTATTTATTTTTTTATATAATATATGCATTAAATGTAATGTTTATGTGGTCTGCATACAGAGGCCTGCTTTGGACTATTCTTAAATGATTGAGACTTGAACTGGATTTTAATGGATGTTAATAGCTCAAATTTCCTCAGTTGGTCTGATAACAGCTCCTGTCCTTCACATAAGAAACCCCTTTATTTATTTATCATGATATGCGACCATTTATGCACTACCAGCACTCAAAAGTGCTCTGGTCCTGGAAATTTGAGACACTGGCTTACACGTTTACCACTAAAACAGAACACTCTGATGCACAGCTACTCAACCATGGCGAGCCACCATTAAATTTATGATAGATGTTGTATGTGTGAAAACAACATTTAATACAATAGAAGATATAATGGATAATGGAAAGATAATGGAATTTATAACATTGCAAATTACTATTTACTATTTAATTGTGGAATGACTCAAAAGACAAAGCAAGATAAAAGTGATCAGCTTTCTTTACATTTTAAGATACTACTGCAAGGGGATCAACTGAAATCTGATTATACTGCACCAATTCTGACATCCTCTTCACCATGAAGTCTAATCTGACTTTAAAGTGCTTTCCTTGATAAAGCAATCATTACATGCACTTGCACCATCGCATTTATTTAACTTTTACATTCAAACTCAAAACATATTAATAATATATAATAATATAATTAGTAATAATAATAATAATAATAATAATACCTTTATTTATATAGCACCTTTTAAAAACAGCGTTTACAAAGTGCTTTGACAGACAGGCATGAACAAAATATTCAGGCAAAATATGACTTGACACCTTATGAGCCAGCTGCGGGCTGGCTCATAAGGTGTCAACATCTCTGATATGTAACATGGAGCCAGACCCTGACGTGCTTTAAAAGTGATCAGTAAAATCTTAAAATCAATTCTAAAACGAACAGGGAGCCAGTGAAGAGAAGCTAAAATCGGTGTAATGTGCTGTCGTCTGTTAAAACCAGTAAGAAGTATATTTGTTATCTTTTCTCAGCACATCTGCTGTCAGTGTGTGGGTTGAGCTCACTACCAGTGGTGGAATGGGTGGCATCTTTGAACGTGGTATCCAGTTCTCTTTAAATGTTTGAACAAAGGCCATTGTCACAACAGGTATCAAGTCTGCGATGAGTGCTAAGCTACCTAAAGCTGCTGTTTTGATATTTCATGCCAAGAGAGGACAAAATGGCATATAATAAAAAGGGTCCATGAGAGGAGCCAGCATGAATATGGACACGGTTTAATCTAATTAGTCAATCACGCTCATCTTTATCCATTTCTGCCTGGCAGCTGTTAGGTCTCCGGTTGCTATGGTGATTGTGGCCACCAGGCGTAGGGGGGCAACAGTGAGGCAAGTTACACAGTGCACCACTTTGTATCATCTCTATATTTGACAAGGGCCTTCAAAGCTCAGATAACGTGGGAATCAATTAAACCTTTGGTCAGCTCCCTCTGCACTTTAAATGGCAAATGGTCTGTATGTACTTTTAGTGCCTCTAGTCTTCCGAAAACTCGAGGAGCTCAAGGATTGCTTTCACACTACATATCACATTCACCCCTTCAGCAGTAAGGAACAATTTAGAGTTCAGTATCTTGCCCAAGGACACTTGTACTTGTGACATGCTGGAGAAGCCAGGGATCAAACCACTGATCTTCTGATTAGTGGACAACCCGCTCTAGCTCCTGAGCCACAGCCTCACGCATTTGTTCAAAAAATGCATGAAGAGTGGAAATTGAAAGGGTTCAAAGGTCTTCTAAAAGATTCTAAGTATGAAAGTTACAAACAAAAAAGCATAAAACATAGACTATAAGTTTAAAAACCTGCTGTGCTCTCAAAAAGCTGATCTAGCCAAATTAAGAACCAAGTCGTGATCCATTCATCATTTGTAAAAGTAGGATGAAGTAATATAAGTCCATATAGAGGGGCAGGTTTCAGCCCTTTTTTTCCTAAAAAAATGACTTGCTATCTTTGTTTCATATGTTTGTTTGCTGTTCGCAAAATCATTAACTATGGTGTCTTGGTGTCTTGGACTGCTGGGCCGGTGGGAAACCTGTTTTAAGATGCTTTTTCTTGTCGGACCTAAAATAAATTAGTGATCACCACAGTCTTTACTTACAAATACAATCTCAATCATCTAGAGCTGTTTATGTATCATGTATTTTTAGGACGAATGCCAACATTACCAACTCTTCCATTTTACTGGTGTCAAACAAATCCAACAGAAGAAAGGCCTCATCGCACTGTACAGCACTGAAAAAGGTGCAATGACTGAAGGCATCTCTCTGCTCTGACTTGTAAATTTTTAAACACAGAGTGCTAAGGGCTTTTCTCCAAAATATGAAAGGTGTGCACAGTGGATAAAAAGTGAGAAGCTCAGGGTGCCTTTGCAGTAAATGCATCAGACTCAGCCATTATATGTCCCCATTTCCCTACCACCTACCAGCCCAATTATATTCAATGTCATTGTTAAAGCTGTGCACCATATTAAGTGCATTAAAAACCTACTGTATCATAACTGACAGTTTTTTGGAAGGAGCGCCTAGTATAATTTCATAAACAATGTTACAAAATATAGTTTGCTACTATAAAAGTTGACATACAAAGACAATTTCACAGGACTTAACAAACATCATACAATTATATATTAAAATATAAGAATCCTCGAGGATAAAATTTAAGTTTTTAAGACAAATCTTCAAAACAAAGGTATTTAAAGGTGCCTGTGTTGTAGGAAGGATGTGGTATATATCAAATGTATTAGTCTGTAATGCTGTCAGTCAGAGCAGCATACGACCCTTGTATGGTTCAGGTGGGAATGTGTGATTCTATAGACCTCTGCCAAATCTGAATAAGTGAAAATTAACAAAAATGTATAATAATTTGTCTCTCCATGTCTAGTCTTGCACTGGGAACAAGGGAGCAGAGTGCCCGCAAACCTTAATTATTCACAGCAGGGAGGCTATTGTCTGGCACGGAGGACAGAGACACAAGAACTAATCAGCAGGTGACAGTCTCTACAGTACCTATGGGATTCAGTATCCTGGAATGTGATTTCTCCTTCAGGCCCTCCTCCATGGAAAACATAACCTTCTGGAAGGACTTAATGGGTTTTTTGCTTTTGGGAGGAATTCATCATGGAAACGCGACATTTAGCACACATTTACACTTGTTAATAAAAGGTGTTCACAATCAAAGCACTTTACCTCTCTTCATGTGCTCATAGCAGAACTAATGATCAAACAACACAGTGCATGGTTCAAACAGACAGCAGTACCCCACACTAAACTGCATTATATTGTGTAGCTATTTAGTCTTTGGTGCAGTGTCAGCATTTTTCCAGCAATACAGGCGGACTCCATATAAAAACAGCATTATACAGATGTAAGAAATCCGCCTAGACTGTGTCGTCTGTGTTGCAGATTTGTGTTTGTGCATCTAAATGCTGCTTTGCTGTGTTCTGTGGGTTGGTTTGTGAGTATTTTTGTTGGTGAGGTGGGCAAGGAGTCATGAATGCTGCATGCTTTTGGAGTCAGATATATTTTCTGGAGCTTATTTTTCTGTCAGTTTTATTCATAAGCAAAATGTTGTGTTTCAATACAATGGTTCCACCCCTTGAAATGAATGAACATCTTGCAGCTGTCACATGTGATTATTGTCACTTATCTACTCCAAAATGAAAACAAAAACTACTTTATAATTATGGAATTATGCATGCATTTTGATCCAACTGCATTAGAGAAAAACACACGTACCATGCAAACACTGGGTAAGTTCTCCTAAACACAAGTTTTATTCTTTTTCCAATTCTTTTTTCTGCATATTGTCATAACAGAAGTGTGAAATCTTGAAATCTGGAGGTCTTCAACTGTAACTTCTCTCATGTCACATTTGCTTTTGTTTGCGAGGAAAACATTCAGTGTGACAAGTTATGCCTCCGAATACAAATTCCTCCATTAAAGCAGCCATGAAGTTGGCAGAGATGCTCGTACAAAATGACAAAATGTTATAGCCCAGTGAGCTGCGACAATAGCAGTCAGTCTGAGTAAAATAGACATATCTGGTATCTGCAACTTCATCTGCGGGAGAAATCAAAGGAATGAAGTGGAAGCACTTTATGCAAATGTTTTTTAATACAACAATAGGGTACTTGCCCTTCTCAGTTATATATAACATTAAGAATGAGTTTGCAGACGATACTGTTAATCAAAGTCTATTTACCAGCTCTTACATGACCCTGTCACAGAGGCCTGCCCTGACAGTAGCAACATGATTGGTATCTCTGAATGTTCATTGAATTAAAACAGACGATCAGACGATACCAACTGAATACCAATTGCACTAACAACATGTCTGATGCATTTAACTGTCCCCTGTAAATGCTTATGCCCCTGATGTGTTTGCCTTACAATCAACTAATTGCTACAGATACTGTGACATATATCATTTACCCTGACACTGCACACACTGGCACTGTAGAGCAAATGTGTTTATACACTTCTACATGATGCTAGACATCTTATAGACTATTATGTTTGAATTCCAACCAAACATTGTATTTATTGTATATTGTAGAGTTAGTATTCCCATGTTACATAAAAGGTCAAAATACAAGGTCAGCCGAATCAATAGCAGATCAATACTAAAGGCTTCCCACTAAATTTAATCAGCCATAGTCAAATAACATTATCCAATCTACAAAAAAAAAAAAAAAACACTTTTCTGTAAAAGTGTGTTACTGCTTTATTCCACCAGCTGTGATGGACTCCAGCTGTGCTGCAGCCAGTGGGCCTAATCACGCCTGTTCTAGAAAATGCTTGCGATTCCACCAGAAGCACTGCGCCATGTTTAAGCGGCTCTCCACTCTGCTCTGCGGAGAATACGTGACTGTTTTATTTTTGACAGATGCCATGACCAGCCATGTCAAGCAGCACAGCACTCAGAAACGGGGTGGAGAAGTCATTCCGTTTTCAAAATAAAACACCCTATTGCCAGTTTGTCATTATTACCATATGGAGTGGAAAACTCCATAGCGGTTTTTCAGTTTTTTTTTTTTAGATATTAATGTAGCTATTATTCTCTAGTTTTCATTGTACAGCATACAATTAAAAAAAAAAAAGGTTTTTAACAGCGGCACATATCTTTTGTGTTTAATATCTTTCCCATGTCGTTGTCATATCAAATGCAGTACTTATCAGGTGTGTAGGAAGGCAGTGTCCACAGTATTGTTTGTCAGATGGAGCAGTGAGTGGAGTAAAAAGTCTTAAAGGACCAATGACATACAATACTTAGAGTGATATAGCAGAGGCTGATATCAAAACCAAACATATTCTAGCCATAGTAAAATCACAGACCAGAAAACATCTTTTATTTTCCAGGCTTCTCTATATTTCCCAGAAATGTGACTTTTTAAAAGGGACTCACTGGCCTTGAATTGTATCTCTCTTCATACCAAGCTCTCAGCCCACTTGGGATGCAGGTTGAGTGTCAATGTAAAAGGGTTGTCCTGTAACCTGTGACCCGGTGGACAATTCACAGCATGATTAGGTCTGTACCCACATGTGTAATATGGGTTAGAGGTCTGTGGCTCAGTTTTTTTTTAAAAGACTTCACCTGGTTGCTCCTGCTGCTGCAACACCCTCTGGCCTTGACAGGAGCGCATTTCTGCAGAAGTAGACACATTTGACAGCTAAGAACGGAGGAATAATCTTGTGTGTATGGGAGACATAACCTTACATAACCTTAAAAAAAAAAAAAAAAAAACGATCATAACTGGACCTGGCAAGCAGAGCAGAAAGGTAAGGTAAGGATGGAAAGAAGTTGAGATTTTATATGGCTTTCACTGTAGGTCATATTCCCCATTTTGATTCAAATTAAATTAGATAGACTCTACTTGAGTGATTAAGCTTTGTACAATGATGACATAAACGCATTAACTCATTAGTGAAGCTATACAGATTTTACACGACATGATCTACTAAGTTTGTGCTCATCCTCATGCACATCTTTCTGATGTGAAGACCCAGCGAGAAGCTCAGTTCAGAACGAGAACTTTACAAACCGACAGATGGAGAAAACGCAAGAGAAACCTGGACCTCTTGGTGGTTAGTCTTTTGACCAAGTGAACTGTATGAAAAAATTAAGCTACCATGGAAGTAATGCTCATCAGAATTCATATTCTATTACATTTTTGTAATATATGCTTGCTTCAAATATGTTGTTATTTTTCCTCAAATGTTAATTGAAGACTAGCTATGTTACATTTGTCACTATGACCCAATGAGAATCCTGGCCGGTAATATCACACAGGCACCAAGAACACATTTAAAAGATATATCATTATCGGAGATCAAGGATGACTACATAATTTATATCATTAGGAAAGTGAAAAGTTTTTCTCTTTTCATATATGACAGCTGACCATTCCGTCTCTGTGGGAGCGAATTGCTTTGCTCACTCACCTGTGAGATCTATCTTTTAGAAAGATTCACCATCACTTCTCAAACTGATGTTGTATCTTACAAGGAAATGTAATATTCACCCAAAGTTGCAGCTGCAGAAAATATGATGCTTGTACTTTACTATTTCAATTTCAATGCCATAGCATGTTTACATCACCACATACAGCACAATAGGTTCTGCCTGATTTTACAACAATGTCTCTGTTTCCTTTTGCATATACTGCAGTCTGTTACTGCCACACTTATGCCTATGTTTCATCTTTCTTTGACCTTCTAAGTTTTCTTGTTTCCTGCCTGTCTGTCTGTCCCCATTTACCCCTTGGATTTCTGAACCTGTTTGAATCAATTGAACAAGGCTTCAGGCAATGAAAAGAACAAATCAGTCCTGTCAGAGGATTTCTCTTACTTTCAATTTCCTCCCTGTTGTTACAGGCAGTGCATCATCTATTTCAAGACAGCTATCTTGTGCTCCATTTTTCCAAAAATACAAACAACTCTCCAATCAAAAACTAAAATCTGAACTATCTGCAATGGTGTCTATTGATCCAAAATTCAAAATGCCACAGTGGGCATTAATTGGCAAAATGAAGTCAAACATAAAAGGATACTTTTGAAAATACTGTCCTTATTTTTCTTTCACATGTCACAGTTGATATATAGTCTAACTCAGATATCAGTCAAACAAGACAAGGAAACTTCAAATTATATAAAAGAACACCCTGCCACTGGCTCTGTGAGGCTTCAATACTTCAATAAACTTCTGGCGCGAGCAGGATGCCAGTAGCTCCGTACGTGTTGTGTCGTTTTTAGTGTTTAAAGCGTGTTTTTTAAACGTTGCACTGGACTCTCTGTCATTGTCATTTCTGACTACCTCTGCTACATGCTGTGACTGTGACTTTCATTCATTTGTTTACAGCCTAATTTAATTGTACACAGTTCTTTATCCCCATTTGTAGTTCTTTCTCATATTTTTATAAAACATTTTTATTTCTACGGTCACTTGCTATTTTTTGTATAGTTTTCTATTTGTATATAACATTTTTATTTCTACAGTTACTTTCTACTTTTCATATAATTTTTGTATAGATGTTTAGCACTGGTTAACTTAACACAGTTATATATTTATCTTCTATGCAAATGTTTAATTCCCCTGCACATTTTTTTAACTTTTAGAGTTTAACTTCTCTGCACATTTTTAATTCCATATTTAAATCCTATGTAAATGTTTAATTTTGCTACAAATGTTTAATTTCTCTGTACATTTAAATTTAGATTTACCTCAGGTTAACTTTAACGTATGGTTACTGTGTTATAAGTTCATTCTAATGTATGTTCAATATATGTCTGCATGCTGCTACTGGATGCTTGAATTTTCTTCAGGATCAATAAAGTATCTATCTATCTATGCTCATTGTAAAGAAAACTAAACTGTTAGATAGATAAAGCATTTGACAAGTTGAACTTTTGACTTGACAAAAGTGTGAAAAGTCAGGGGATCACTGAAGTTCGCAAATAGGCCACATCTGTACGGAAATGCATTGTAACCCATTCAACAGTTGTTACATGACATTTGGCTTTCAACCAGAAATCTTAAGATGCTAGTGGGTATAAAGGAAAAACAGAGAATCCCCAAATCTGTTGAATCCATTTAGCCATTCATGATGGGCAACATGGAAATATTTCACTAGGTAACTGCTGGTGCCATTAGATGAACAGACAGGGGACTGCCAAACTAATTAGGAATCATCATCAAAGCAGCATGGGTATTTGTACCAAATTTGATTATAATAAGTCCAACAGTTGAGACATAATATTGCAGCCTGAGCCTTGTGGTGGCACTAGAGGAAAAGTCAGAGAAACACCACCAACTATAAAGAAAGTAGGCTTCATCCTTTGGGAAGCCTGTCTGTACAAAATGGCAGTTCATCCAACAGTTGGTGAGATATTTCAGTCTGTGGTGGGTAAAATGACTGACATTGCCATCCCCAGCACACAAAGCTGGTGTGGCTAAAATGTCATGAGCTTCTCCATGCCTTACGGAGTGGAAAAACATTTTTGCTGTCCCGTTGTTAAGTTTAATTTACAATGTCTTCCTAAAGTCTGAGTTATTTTCTTGTACACTGACTGCAAAAAACAGTCTCATCTAAAGATTGGTAGCCTATGTAGTATGTACAATATGTACTGCTTACAATATGTAGTTTGACATTTGGACAAAGCAAAAGAGCTTACATCTAAAGTAGCAGCTCTGTGATGCTCCACGTAGGCGCAAAGGTACTTTGAGGTAAATGCTAACATTGTGTTAGCATGTTCACTTTAGTTAAAAGTGTTACCAAGCTAACATTTGCTAATTAGCACTTTAAAATAACACACTAATGTAGAATGTCATAAGTTTGTGGTTGTTTTGTTGAAGTATTACCAAATACAAACATGTTGACATTTCAGTCAAAACCACAAATGGTGAGTGCCAGTGTTACATGACAAGTAAGCATGACAAGACAAAGGAAAAAAACCTTCCGCTGTAGCAAACCTGTCATGCGCAAAAATTGCATTATTAGCGGTAGATCAAGATTAAAACTGGTGAAGATTAAGCACCACACCAGCTGGACTGAAGTAACAGGTACATTTACATACTCTTTAAAAGGACCGCCGTGAAGGATTTAGCGTCATCTAATGGTGTGGTTGAAAATATAGTGGCAGCTAAACATGCTAAACGGTTCCTATATAGTCAGTGTTTAGTTTTTCATTCTGGGCTACTGTAGAAACATGTTTAGTTCAACAAGTTCAACATGGCTCATTCTAAAGAGAGAAAAAACATCCCCATTCTTATTTTTGGGCTATAATACACTAATAAAAAACATCATTATGCATATTATATCCCATTTCTGCCATGTTCTGTAAATAGAGCCTCCTAAATCTTACACACTGGACCTTTAATGTGCTGCAGCTGAGCAGCTAATTAACTATCTAGCCTGCAAACTGACATTAGCAGTTAACTTTTCCCCGGTGAATGTTTGTTTGGTGACTCGTTTAACAAGCTATGGAGCATGAAAATATGTGTGTTCATGTTCGGAAGTTGGATAAGGAGGAGGCGAATTTAGCAAAGGTTGTTGTTCAAAGTTTGTGGCTCTTGTGTTGTGTAGCAGGCTGCTGCTCAATGTGACCGTCTGTTGTGCCAATAATAGAACGCTGACACTACGACTTTATATATGATTTAATTGGCTTGCTAAAAATGTCTTCTTACTCAAAACTCAACCTGAAAAACTATGTATGCATGACAACATGTCAAATACACAATATTAGAGCTTGTCTGAATAATAGGTAGATAATTGATTGTTCTCTAACATTTCACAGTATAATCACACTGCTCTGCCAGGCCCTAATGCTGTTACGGGAGTAGTATTTAACAAGATATTTATAGAACTCTCACCTATCACCATGACTTTAAAACAGAAAAACAAAAGTCTGGCATTTGTCACCTCTAATCAATTACACCTCACACTACACAGGTTACTTCCTGATTCTCATTATTTGTTGCATTCAGTATTATAAACCACCAGATGCTCTGAGCCATTGTTAATGACCTGTGGATTTCTTGGTCTAGATCCTTGAGCATAGCTTTCCACATGAGTGATTCCTCTTAGCAGGTATGGTAGGTTGAGACAGGCTGATAATTGCTTCACCAAAAATGATCAGATTCACACGTCAAGAGTCTGCGTCAGTGAAATCCCAACTTGCTTTCCATCTGTGGCGCATATCAGTGCAGCCCATAGTCTCTCCTGCAGTTGCTATACAGCTGACAATCTACCTTTTTATGCTTTCCTCTCACACAGCCAAGTTGAGGCCTAACTTAATTCCCCAGTTGGAAGTCTCCACGCAGTCTCAGCCTCAGCTTCCACATAGCTACAAGACAAGATCACATCATGATACACCGATGATTGCAATAATGAAACACTACTCCCATGAGGGGTTCACTGGTTCTCAAATTGTCTCTATTATGGTTGCCAATTCCCACTGATTCCCCAAACACATCCTGTCATTCTTCCCTACAAACTGTGTTCACAGCTTCTGTCCTGTTGATGACTAAAAGAAAACATAGGCAACTTACAGAGCATAACTTGGATGTGATCTGACTTAAAGATACCCAATGGAGCTTTCTTGCAAACAAACATGTTTGCATTTGGATTTTCTTCCCAAAATGCTTTGTGTGTATCCATGAGGCCTAACAAATATGTTGAATGCATTTCCTTCAAGATAATACACTTGGCAGAGCCAAGTTTTTGAATATATTGAAAGCTGCATTGTTTATGTCTGTGAATGCCAGCTGGCAGTCTTGACACATTTTCTTCACCAAGTATTTTGAGTTTCAGTGTGAAAGTTCATTTTTTTACCTTGGAAATAAAAGTTTAAGAATAGATCTATTTATTAACTTTTTCTAGAGCTTTCAACTGCATCTTATGGTCTTCATCTGAGGATGTGGTGCCAATTGTATCAACTTTCATTAATAAATTGTCAGACTGATGATCAGTGGAATAGCAAAAGATTTGTATGAGTTTGTAATAGCTATGTTCTAAGAATTAAAAAAACAAACAAACAAACAAACAAACAAAAAAAAACATATGTGAGTAGTGCAAAATGGGAGGGAATGGAATGGTTGAAGCTACTGACAGCCAAGACAGAATCATCACAATGCAAAATGAATTTGTCTTTAAAGACAAATGCTGTTGTCACTGGCTTAGCAGTAGATTGTTAATTGTCACCCGTACTTGTCAAATTTGATTTTATATTCGTCAAAGTAGCCACTTTTGTTTTGATGATAGCTTTACACACCCTTGGTATTCTCCCCTTTAGCCTCATATGGTAGTCAACTGGAATGGTTTTCCAACATTCTTGAAAGAATTCCCATATGCTGACCACTTGTACATTTCTTTTCCATCACTCTGTGGTCCAAATCTCAAACTATTTTAATTGGGTTTAAGTCAGGTGATGATGGAGACCAGGCCATCTGATGCAGCCCTCCATTGCTCTCCTTACTGGTCAAATAACCATTAAATTACCAGGAGGTGTGTTCTGGATCCCACTAAGCACCAACTAGATGGGATGGCACATTGCTGCTGAATGCTATAGTCATGCTAGCCTTGAATTTTGAATAAATCACCAACAGTGTCACAAGCAAATCATCCCCATATCACCCACATCATACCTCTTCATCGATGCTTCATGCTCCATGACAAGGTACTATACAGAACTGGACTGCAGAGGTGTTTCTACTAATACTTTGGCAACCCGACTTGCATAAATGCGAGGCCCATAACATTAGAAACACCAATGCACTCCATTTTAACACTAATGCAAACTACGACCTCAATAATAAACATGTCTCCTACCTACAACCATTTTTTTTTTTTTTTTTTAACAGGAGTGTATATTTTTCACTTAACAAAATCGAAAACAATTCATTTTTGCAGACTGTTTTCTACAGGCTGATAGGCTGTTCTTTATCAGGGTCTACATGTGCAGCATGTCCAATCAGAGGAATGTTGCAATAGTTAATGTAAGTATTTGATATACTGCATTTCATATTGCCATATCCAGCAGACACACGATTGGACGGTTTTGGGATTTCAATACACCCTCTGGATATACTTAACAAGTGAGTTCCATGAAGACCGCCTCTCTCTCTCTCCGAGATGTGTTTGGAGTTTGTCTGTATCTCGAAGCCAATTACAACATAGATTGCTGGACAAGTTTGATAAAAAATTCTTTCCCTGAAAAAGGAAATCATAATTTCCACCCTCCGGCACATTCCTCTGATTTTCACTAACTTATTAAATACAGCCATGGGAACCTTTAACCCCAAGAACGAAGGACGTGCACAGGTTTAGAGAACAGCAGTTTTTCAGCTTTTTTAAATTTTTTTTTTATGACCAGCGGATTTGCGTATATAAACCACCATTTTGTTCAATCACAATTTGTGTTTGTGATTCTGTGTTTCTGTATTAGCTAGCTGAGAATCATATGAGTGTATCCTTAATTATATTTCTAACCAGTAAATGCTTGCTGTGTGTCTGTGTGTGTGCACATGCACAAGTGTGCGTGTTTGTTGGGAAGAGAGGTTGAGCACTGTGGTATTATAATTGTAGCATTCAATTAACTTTGAGAAGAGTGGTCAGTCCCCTGTGTCAGTCAGAGCTCTGTTTCTATTAGACCACGGGGTTTAGGCAAAGCTCCAATGGGGATTAGACACAAGTTGAAGAGAAGTAAAGGAGCCTTTGCCTAAAATAATTCAGGGATGTTGGCTGCTGCATGTCTAAATCCCCAGTGTACTCCTCCTTATGTATAGCTGTAAGTGTCTACAGGTTTGGTATTTGGCAGGATTTCACATTTTAAATCTAATCAGATATTGATCAAACCCAATGAGATAGCATTACAATTATATATCAGCACACTGCAATATAATATATACTGTATAAATAATACAAATATGCTACACCTGAGACAGTGTACCCAAATATTATAACATTATAATGTGCAATACTAAATTACAGTGCAGTCATAAAGTAGGAAGATGTTGACATCTTTTTCATTGTTTTGGTGCATTGTATTTGAAATGACAAATGACTGTGAAGTTAAAGTGCTGACTTTCAGGGTGCTTACAGGTGAACAATGTGAGACTCATGGTACGCTAAATACATAGTTCTCCAATTTTAGGACAATGAACATTGATTCTACACATACAAAGTTTATGGTCACAGGGTAGTTTTGACTGACTTCAATCTATTAATTAAACAAAAATGCACACATACTGTTAAGCTGAATGATTTCAGACTCAAGATCCAAACACGAACCAAGAGACTGAATCAGTTAAACACAGTTTATTGTATTCTCTAGAGTGAATGTGCAAGTGAGTGGTGGTGAGGTATTCCTGAGGCACTGAGGAGATAGGCAGAGTTTTGACAAGCAAAACAACAACACTAAGACTAGAGCAGGACATGGCATATCTCTAGGGAGACTGAACGATCTGGTGGCATCTTCTTTTATACTGCAGAAGCTGATTAGTGGACAGGTAGTGAGACAATCGGGCAGGTGAGAGGGAAATTGCAGGCCACGCCCAGGGAGAGATGCCCAGACAGAAACAAAAGGGGAAGAACAGTTGGAAGGAGGCAAACCAGTACAGTTTTTTTTTCTTTCTTTTTTTTCAGTTTTGCATCATTGTATTTTAAATGCCTTTTTGTTTGGACTGCAAGTTGGACAATAATAAAGAAGTGATTTTCAGACACACCCCTGGGCTCTGAGAAATTATGAAATTGTTTCATTTTATCTCTGAAAGTTCATATCCTAAACAACTAATCCATTAATTAAAATAATATTGACAGATGAATAAATAATGTAAATAATAATTCATTGCAGCCCTTTCTCAATCAAACTGCTCATGCACTTTATTCATTATTCATTGTGGAGGCACAAAAACGACTGAACCAAGCAACAAGTGAAGATGGCTGCAGCACAGGCCTGGCAGAGCATCAAGAGGATAACTGCTGACACAGACTGTAAAGGATTTACAAAGACAATCGTCAAATCCTAGTGAAAAGACCAAAACTAACAATGAATTAATCCTGCTAACAAGTATTCATATCACCAAAGCCTGATCTATCTTGTTCCTCTGTGCCATAGACCTTCATTGTTGTACACAAACTATTAAAAAGAGCTTCAGTACAGTGTTGCACTGGGTGACATTTTCCTTCATTACTGTCAGCTTACACTAATAATCTCCAACAAACACATGTACTCCTGACTGAATAACGTGTGCTAAGAACTAAGGTATCCAGCTGTTTTAAAAATTAACTATGTATCCATGACCCATTTTTGCTGCTTTAAAAGCATTGAAATACAAATCAGTGCATTGGTCCAGTGTTTTTTTTTTGTTTGTTTGTTTGTTTTTCATTGATATTGACAAAAATATATATAACTTTTTACTTATCCAATTATTATTTGTGACTGACTGATAATTTCTGAATTTCTAAATATAGAACTTACCTAAATATTTAAATTATTCCATATTATACATGTCATATCCATTAAGAGCCCATGGATTCTCTAGAGATGTGGGAAGAGCTACATAATATTCATAACAGATGGCATGCCATTACTCTTTCAGAAAACATCAGAAATAAGATGATCCTAAGAGGCCTAAGTATTCAGATAGCACCTTCTGTTATGGACAGTGAGAGCTTCATAAGGGCTTGCAAGAGTGTATTCAACAGGTGTCCGTCTGTCTTAATGGATAATACCATACAATATGTCAACAAAGAGTGCATTCTACAAAAGAGTTGGAAAGAAAGAGACCTTTGATTGAGAAACCTTCAGAGAGTCCACATAGAAGATAGACGGCTGTATTGATGGACTGACAAACTGTCTTGACAGTCAGTGTAAAGGATTTTGTAGACAGAACAAAGATGAATGCTTATTTTTATTAATGATTATAGCAGTGGTATGAACTAGAATATACTCCAATGTAAAGAAAGATTGGTTATTTCTTTTCAATTTATCATGTATTTTTGGACAATAGACAAGAACCCATGGTCATGTAGGAAATTAGCTGTCATCACTTTGAGTCAAAAATAATGAATATCAGCAGAAATCTCAAAGATGGAGATTTGGTTCTTATATTCTTTGACCTGCAGAGATTCTAAGAAATGAGGCAATGCTAAAAAAATGCCATCAAATGGCAATTTAGTCAGCATCCCAAAATAAACTAGGGTGCTGTAGTATCAGTATTGGACGTGCAGGGCTCCATGGTCAAGTTGCTGAGAGACATTTTACACTTTTATGTAAAGCCCCCATATTAAAATGTCCAACTTCACAGCAGAAATAAACATTTTTACAGCCTGGTGCAAAAACAAAAAAAACTGTTTTGGTCTCTATAGCTAATTTCTCTATACTAAGGCAGAATTGCTTCAAAAGCTTAAAGTTATGCATCATTTACAGTATAGTTACTGTGATAGATGGGAGCCATTACAGGTGACTTGTTTGAGCAACCAGGCATCACTCAACCCGCCTCAGCTCCACCTACGATCCACATCTTTGACCATTTTTAGATTAGCCAGGAGGTGGCAGAGGCAGGACTGCCAAGGCGGTGGCAGCCAGAGCCACCACACTTTGTACTTCACAATGGCTTTACAGAAACCTATACCCATCACAGACACGATGTTTTATACAGTCTGTGGTTATGTAGTCATTTTAACCCAAACCAAGTAATTATTATGCCCACATTTTAATATGGGGGCTTTAGGAGATTGACTCATTCTGTAGCCAGCCTCAAGTGGCCGTTCAAGGAACTGCAATATCGGTTAGAATACGTAAATGTTAAGTAAATGTTGATTTTTGGTTTCACATGGGACACCAGCAACAGTCTCCAGGCTGAAACTCATGTATTGCCACCACATTGTCATAAACTGTAAAGAACATTTTATGACACCATAGTGGCATCTGCAATATTCTATTAAGTGGTCTACTGGGGAGGTGTAAGCACTGAGAGGGACAGAAAAAAAAAGATAATAGACCGGTTAAGAGGGTCAGCTCTATCCTGGACTGCCCTCTAGACTCAACAGAAGAAGTGGGGAAGAACGATGTTAGCCAGACATCGACTTTAGAAATGAACAGTATATATTGCCCAGCACATAAGCATATTAAACTGACAACAGCACATTATCACAGTTGCTTGCATCTGTTGGATGGGTTTTATAGCATGTGTACTTTCATGTATACTTATCTCAGAATAATATCAGCTTAAATCTGCACAACTCAATTGGATTTAAATTATGTGGTGCTTCTGGCAGTGCTTTATTTTTGAAACTTGACTCAAGTGTTCTCTGTTTCTCGGTTTGCTTCCTGGGGAGATGTTTAGTTGTATGTATTTACAGTATGCTGCTTTTCCTTGCTCCCTGTTGTTTAAGGCAATCTTAATATATTTAGAGGGGTTGAATTCTAAATTGTAGCAGGTCTAAATTTAACACAGAAACTGAAATTTTAGAAGTTAATTTTAATCCAGGACAAACTAAAAATATGTCTTTTGTCTTATTATTGAAATATCAAATGCCAATCAAGTAATTTCATTATCCCATTTGGTGACTAAACTTTAGCCCAGCAGGCAGCAGATTCACATGCTGCAAAGCACTACCTTCCATCCACGTGAGTATTAGACAGAATAAATCACTAATACCTGAGCAATTTCACTTTGTACTTTCCTTCATGAAGCTGCACAGATTGTAAAAATCAATTCTCTCGCAGCGGGATGCCATATTTACTGTGATGTTTACAGATGAACGGATGGAAAAACAGAGCACCAGGTCTGAATTGGAAATGAAGATGAATAGAGCTGTCTGGCATTAGAGCTGCAGGAGACTGGCGAGTTTAGCTAAGTGTATGTAACCCCAACTACTCTGGCTTATGGAGTGTTACAGAAATAAGCCATTTGAGTAGCTACACTCATGTGGATACATACTTTGACCGGTGCTGACAGACACCAAACTGCTGTAGGGAACTAAAAGAGAGCAAACCGTTTTCAGCACAAGAACACCAATTCATTCCACATGTCCTAAGGTCAAAACCTTTTCCGGAGGTTTTCCGTGGAGGTAAAAAAAAATCTCCTGCTTGCAGTCCCAAAGAAGGACGAATCATCAAATCACTGAGAAAATTGTCCGTTTGATCTTTACTAATGGCCTAAACACCACACAGCATCTGAATACATAAATGTTGATATGTTTGCCTTCAGGCTTTGCTTCAAACTTCAAGCAAACACCTTGTTGGGGAGACGAATGCATGTGTGGTCTCAAAACCCTCCTTCCTCCTCAACACATTCCTTTTCCTTGTGCTGTTATCCCTACCAATACCAAAATCTGTACTTAATAGTGCTTTTTTTTAATCGTGACTCATAAATCATTGGTCTCTAAAAAGGGTTTACCAGCTTTACTTGTTTCTCAAGGGTTACACACCAAAGACAGGCATTATCATTACAAACAGCAAGGCTCCTAAATCATGTTTTCATAATGGACAGATAATAGAGGACACAGGAATCAACCTTTTTTTTAATTATTATTATATTCCTGAGGTTATTATAGCAAGAGTCTATTGTTGGAACATAAAATGGACTGAGAGAAACACAACACTGTCAGGTTTGTCAAGAAAAAATAGAGAGAGTGCTGGAGCTGACAGTTCAATCAAATTGCGGGTAATAGTTCATTTTATCTGTCTTCGCATTCCTAGGGCGGTATCATGACCAGACACCTGCAACCCAGAGAAAATGCAAGCGCAGTGAGAGGGCGTGCAACTTCAAACGGGGCCTGGATTTGAGTCAAAGATTTCAATCGGCACTGGCATTATCCCAGCCTCCAGGCATGTATCCATGGAACTGTTCTGTCTATCTCCGGACAGACTTTGGTTTCTGCAGCACAAGATGCCTCTTTGAGTCTGTAGGATTTACTGTCAGGAATATTTGAACTTGATTTCAATAAGGACATTCACATCAAAGTTTTAACAATTTATTGCAGCAAAGTGCATTTTACTTAGGCGGTGTGACTTGTGATGTTCTGGAAAAAAAATCATGACACAGACTGAGCTCACAACCTCCCCTCACAGATTGTGAGCGCAACTTTATATTAAACAAATTCATATTGAAGAAACATACAAATTCCATGTGCAATTAGATACTAATACAGAAGGAATACTGGTTACATTTATCAAGGCAGTGTAGCAGCAAGAGTGAAAAGCTTAGTTTTGTTGTATGTAGACTGAATAAGCGACAAATGTTCTTGACTTCTTAAACAAAATCAAAAAAAGGGAAAGAAAACTAAAATATCTCTCCATGTGTGCAATCATCAAATCAACTATACTTGGCCCAGTCCCCAGGTACTGAACACGAGTACCTCAGCCAAAAATAAGTTATAATTATAAAACCAAGAGGTTTGTTGGCAAGCTTGAGAAGATCCAGTGATCACCTGTCTGGTTGTTCAAACTTAAATAAGGTAGTCCTTCAAATTACATCCTGCGGATTGGAGGGCCAGACTAGGTGAAGTTCCAATAGGGATCTTCCAGCTCTCCAGGAAGGGATGATTATATTAGCCATGCCTCACCAGTGAGTAAAATATAGTGTTATCTCATGGTGTAATTGCTAATTGCAACACCTCGCCACAGGGGACATGCTCTATTTACCATTTGTTTGTCTGTTCTGGGCTACTTTACTTCAGTATGGTGGGCAGTAGATATAAAAGGCTCATTGTAATTTAATGATTATGCATTAAATGCACATTTATATTTTATGGTTGCCTTATTCTGTAAATAAAGCCCCCTATATTTTATACAGTGAATGTATGAGTTTAAAATAAACTCCCAGGTAAGCCATGAACAGTTTATGTGGAGAGAGAGTGCTTATAGGCCAAAAAAGTGAATGTAACCTCTTACGGCTATTTTACCACAGTTATTTGTTATTAGTGGTAGGGAAAATAGGTAAACATGAGTAATTCAATAGTGTGCTGCCTGCTATCATGAAACCCAGATTCATCTAAACATCTGAGATGTAGAAAATACAAGTTTGGTGCAGATGAGGCACACAGGAACATTCTCCACAACTAAACAAATCCCTTCAAGAAATGATTGTAAATCAAATCTTCAAACCAAAGATTAATAATGAGAATTTGTGTGTTGATTATTAGGATGCACACACTGCCTGTAGAATATTTTATAATGGTAATATTGCATCCCTAATGAGAAACCTTGTCTGTGGTTATTCTACAAAAAATGGAACTGCAGCTCGCAACTTTTTCTTTTGTGTATGAATTCACAGAGGTAAAGTGTGTGAGGCAGGATCTCATTTTGTTTTGGCAAGTTATTAATATCTGTTGTCAGTTACACATCTGTAAGCAGCAATATTATTTTTTTCAATGTATTCCCGTAGAGGCAAAATTTCCCCTTTGTTTATTATTTTCTGGTTTCATAGGTCAATTTATAGCTTGGGTTAAATTATTGTATGTCATTTCAATAATCAAATGAATTAACAAATTTTATTTGCTCTATTTATTTAATGTGTTTTTTTAACTTTATGGCTTTCACCATCATTTGTCATTTGCAACACTTTATGATCGAGGGAACTACAATATTGTTGAGATGTTATTTATATGCAAGGAAGTGTAATACTTTGCCCGCCAGACTTTGCAAACTACATAGTTAAATTGTTTCCCTTTTGTCTGTTTTTACAACCAAGTCTGAGCAGGGTGTTTTATTTTGAAAACTGACCGGATTCTCTCACATGTCTGTGCCTGACTTCTGGTCAGCTCGATCTGCTCTGTGCTGCTTGACATGGCTGGGAGCATCCATCAAAGACAGAACAGCCATGTGTTCTCCACGGAGTGGAAAGCTGTTTGTGGGGCATTTGTGGGATGTCAGAACCGCAGACCACAGCACAGCTAGAGCGTGTCACAGCTGTGTCCGGTGGGACTGAGCCGTTATGGTGCTAAATAAGCAATAAACGCTGCAAATGAACCTTTAGTTGTTTTTTTTTTGGTTGTTTTTTTTTTTTTTTTTTTGTATATTTCTTTAGACTGTGTGAGTCCAAATAAAGAAATTATGCTCAATGTAAAGACTTTCTGCATCTGATGCCTCTTTCTACAACATCTGAAAGGTGAAAAGGATGCTTTCTTTATTTGGGCTTGACAGGGTTAAATTTTCATGTGTGGATTAGAGACCAAATGCAAGTTTGGTCAGAGTTTGACTCAAGGAAATGATATGCAATCCATTACAGGAAGCAAGCTAAACTTCACAAGCTAAAACTTCACCTAGAATCACCCAGGTACCTGCTGGGTCAGACTTGAGCGTGAGAGGGAGAAATCTAAAAAAGAGCTGATGGGGCGCAAGGACTTGGTGACTGTGTGATAAAATAAGAGACTTGGGGAATAATATTCTGAAATCTAAATGCAAATTGGAAAACCTCCACCACACAAATGTACATTAGTGCTGTTGGTTAGTTTGCACGCATGTGTGTACTCCATGTGTACTAATTCAGTAGGGAGTATTCCGCGATATGTATTTAGCAAGCCTCTGAGGGCTGGCTGTAGCGTCCTGATAAGGACTGTTAGGTGTAGTGCAGATGTGTACTGGGCTTCAGTGTGTAGCGTATTGTGTAGTTACCGGTTTGGTATTGGTGTTTTCCCCTGCTTCACCTGTCACAGTGTTATCTGAGGGGACCCAGGGAGCTCCTTAGGGGTGGGTCTCAGTAATGACAGACAATTACTTATCACAGACCAGCAGTTGGATAGAAACCCCTCTGTTTCAAAGGCTGTCATAGAGATGGTTGAGTCAAAATTGTTGGTTCTTCTTCATCCACAGAAAAGTGAATTCTTGTTTTTGAAGCCAAGTCTATATAGAGTAAAGGCCTGTCTGGATCCACCAGCATTTCAAACAAAAAATGTTCACACTGAATTCAGTGAATTGAATGCGATCGGTTGAAATTCGCTCACAGCAGTGAAGTAAATCTGCCCAAAGGGTTCGCCTTAGGTTCGCATTGATAAATAAGCAAATTTGTGCTGCTGACTAATTGCAAAACATCTTAATAGTTTTGACCGTAATGATCTTTACAGATGGGGAAGACCTGCATACCCACTCTGATCCGTGCACTGTGCTCTGTCTTTGATGCCAACCACAAACTGTTACGGTTGATAACTAGAGTTAGCTAAATTTGCATCGTCATTCGTCGACCTTTTAACTTTAACATTCGTCATAACTTAGCCTAGCCTAAATTAAAATGTTGACACATCCAGCCACGATACTTTGTTCATGTCCCCATTGGATCACTCTCTCATTACAATGCATTGCAGAAAATTCAAAACAATTCAATTTAAGCAGCGGGAGGTTGTGTGTGTGAGACAATCACGACTGCAACAGTTTTATGGGATTGCGCCTGCTCGTCTTTCCACCTCTCACATTGTCCAAGCATCCCTACTTGCCTGCTCGTTTTTATTGAAAATGAATTGTGTCAATTTCTCCCCGTCCAGACCATAATATATAATTTTAGCTAATGCGTTCATGCATCAAACAGTTTGAAATTAAAACTCTTTTCATTCAAAGTCCTTTATGAGTTGCCTCTCATTCGCCCACCAACGGCAGCCTGACTATGGAGTAAAATGTTTCTGACATGTGAACTGAGTGAAACAAGCATTGAACGGTCAACCCTGCTATTAGTGGAAGACTCTGTCTACCTCCTGAGCTGCAGCTGCTCTTATTGGTTACCAACACTAGCCTGAAGCTCCTAATGCTGGCCTTACCTAGAGTTCCTTAGTAGCACAGTTAAAAGGTTCCTTGTGGAGTTGTCTTGTAAACAAACAAAAGTTTTGTTTACATCCAGTATTACTCAGCAAAGCGCATTGTGTGTATCCTTGAGCTCTAATTAATGTGTTGAATGCATTTTCTTCCTCATGAAATATTTACAATGCTGATTTTTTTTTTTTTTTTTAAAGTATGAGCTATTCATCTTTATCCATGTTTACTTGCCTCTTTTGCATTGCCACCTGTAGATCAGCTAAAAGCCATTGCTAGGAACTGTGTCTAACTGTGTTTAAAAAAAAAAATAGATTTTTTTTTATTTTATTTTATTTTTTCCACATAAGCACCTGGTTCTGCACAGCTGCATAGCACAATAGGGTGCACAATGCCAAAGAGGCATCTTCCGTGAGCGATGATACACAAACTAGAGAATGAATAAGTGATTCCTTTAACAAGATAAATTGAAAACAATGTGAAGGCTGAATAAAACATTCAAAGACAAATTGTGTTCTATCTGTCCTGCATATTGACTTCAGCACTGGCAGCACTCATGGTAATAGTTCCAATAACTCTGTAAAGGTATGAAAATCTGTAGCTTGTGAAATATACACAACTGTAAATGAGAAACTGAGAGACAAATCTTCAGGACAGTCAACTGCTGCTGGACAGTTATTTTTTCTTATACAAGCTTCCAAAAGCTGGTCAGAAAAGAATAAACCTTTCAGTCATTAGACTGGTTAATGGACTGAGCATATCCTCACAAAGAAGTTTTTTTTGAGACATTTTGTAATTTCTTGTCCTTGTGAGCTCAAAAGGTACAAAAGATTAAGCCATGGCATGTTACCGACTGCAACAGGGCACGGGATAATCTGGCCCAGGAGTAGTGTCTTGACCAGTTGTTTATGGTAGGAGTAATTGCTGGATGAGAGACAGATGCACCTTGTTACTGAGACCTGCACAGCCACACACACTGAACAGAAAACACAATAGCAAACACAAGCATAGCCATGACACTTACTAGTCCAACCGGATGACGCCCAGCTCAGTTTCTGTTTTTCAGCCTTGTATTTCATGAAACTCTTGCCAATAACTAAAAGCCAGTCCCAGATTTACTCCTGTCCAGCAACCTCTTATTCAGCCACCCTCTTCTTTTCCCTTCTTAGCTTCCTCCTTCAACATCCTCTTTCAGCTTTTTGCCTCTGACATTATGTCCATAGAAGATGCTAAGCGCAGTTACATTGCCTAGCTTCCGTTTGGAATGACACCAGCTCCGTCAGCATTTGCCCGAGGCTGGAAAACTCTTCCCCCTGGTCCAATATGCCTCTGGTACAAAAACTAACACTCCGCCTGGTGCTTCCAGTTCACAGTCCTGGCAGCTCGTCTAACAAAAATGAGCTAACATTAACTAACAGACAACTATAGTTTGCAGCAGTTTACTTCACTGTCCATCAGGATACTCTGCCAAGACCCAAGAGGTGGGGAAACTGGGGGACATCAGAGGGACACCAGAAAACATTTTGTCCATGAAATATGATGATTTTCACCAAAATCAGTGAAATAGCTGGTTGTGCGTGACTTAGTACTGTAAAGCATGATGTACTTTTTACCTTTTAAGCTTTAATATTGACATATGCTTCTGCACATAGCCTACCGATTTTTTTAAATGTTCCTTTCTGTAAAGGTAAATCATGGTAACATATAAACTCTGATTGTCTAAGATTTTAAGTTCTTTAAACGTAGTATCTGATATCACATCTCTTACTCCATGCCCAAGTGCTCCTGGCAAGAGCCTTGGTGGGAAGCAAAATTACCATGGTAACAGCTCTCAAAGCAGCCGTTATGTAGTTATATGTGTCCATGAAGAACACTCAATTTGCTCGCATTCACTTGTAGAGCGCCAGGAAAAAAAAAAAAAAAAAACAGCGTAAAAGTGATACTGGCAGTGGGCTGTTGGCCTGCTCCCATGGTGAACATGCTCACATGCTTAAGTTTCCCTGTGGGACAGCGTTACAATAGAGGGGCATCAACATTTCATCACAAACAAATCTAACAGGGGGTATTTCAATTGTCCAAGTGAAATGATAAGTACGAACGAGTGCCTTCGCTCCACTTTTATTTTACGACATCATCTTGGCTTCTTTCCTGGAATGTTAGTGTGGTCCTTGGATAACGGAGCCATCATTATCATACAAGAGGGCCTTCTCGTGGGAGTACGCTGTCGGACAAATTGGATAAAGTGGTGGAAAGGAAACATTAATTTGTACTTGGAGCACGAGAAGGAGAAAAAAAAAAAAAAATCTCTGTCTGGCGCTCCACTCCAGACCTTGCATTTTCACTTGCCACACTCTTCCTTTACACCCTCCTCTACCTGTACTGTGAGGTGAGGAAAATATTTGTTGGATGATTCTTGTGCATGAATGTGGTAATGTGAGTCCAATGTTTGACGCTTTACATTTAATTTGAGGAGTGTTTTTTTTTTTTTTCTTTTTCTTTTTTTTACTGGGATGTGGCAGCCAGTGTACACACATTCTAGATGGACCTCACAGATGCAGCTTTGCCAGAAACAATACACTGTAACATACCTGCTAAATGAGAACAACTCAACCTCATCAATCACAATTTTGAAACCAACTTATGTGTAGCAAACAAATGAAATAGGTTCAAACTATGCTGAGTGCTAACAAAGATTGTGTTGAAAGAAAAGTTTGACAGCAAAGAACGCACGATACCAGATCAGATTGATGAATGAAGTTCAACATGTCTTCCATTCTAAAACACAATTAGGTTGTTTGTCACTCCCTTCAAAAACAACCCAAATGTTCTGCCAGCAGTACAACATTATTTATTAGGGCTTTCAGAAACGCATATGACTGTTACAAAAATGATGTTATTTTGATCAGACACAGCGATGTTAAGGTTTGGTCAGGTTTAGGCAAGTACTTAGTTAAAGGTACCGTGTCAAGTTTTTAACAATTATTAGTGCTATCGATGGCTGGTTTTGCTTGTATCATGCAATATACAATCCTGTCATTGGTTTTTGATAATTCTGTTGATCTATAGGTGGCAGCAAGGCCTAGACTGCATAGAAGTGAGAGGCAACATACCATCAAAGGCAGTGAAGAAGAAGGAGACTCCTGACACATGACCATACATGTAAAGAAAGTACATTTTAGATATGCAAAACTTTGCAATACTTTTAGAAGAAAGCAAATGCATTTGACATGCATTTCGTGAGGCTTCAAGGATACATAATCACCAAAATGATCAACACTGAATGTGAACATAACTTTGTTTGTTTAAAGGAAAACTCCACAGGGGAACTTTAGGGATTAGGGAAGATTAAAGAAAGATTATGGCCATGGTTAAAATAAAATTAAATGTGCTTTGGGTAGGAGATGGGATGCATAGTGTGATCCCTGGAGTCAAAGTCGCCTTTCAACAATAACACATTTTCTGCATTTGCTTGTTATAGACAATCTTGTCATTATTTACCTGGCCACAAGGGGTCCGGACAATGTAAAACTTCTGAAGTGTGACCAAATGACAACTGTTGTTGTTTTGCTGGCAAGATTGGAGAATTTACGCCTTATATGCTAATAAAAGAAGACAGAGCAGCAGGACCTGCCAGCCTTTGTGACCCCATGGATTTCACAGTTCTTATGTGAACAACTTCAGTGGAAGCCTGATGATTGAACAGGCTTTGTGAATCTCTTTAAAACCCTCTCCAGGCCAGGTAGGTCAGTGCTCGAGAGCAGAGTACAGCAGCGGAAGGAGGAAAAAGCTCGGTTTGCCTGACAAAAAAGATCTTCCTTACAAGGGTACCCAAGTCTTTTGCTATCCAGATTGCTTCACCTATGTGAGGAAGAAAAGGGCGGAATTTGAGAATCAAAGGAGATATCACATCCACGGGGATCTAAGGATGACCTGTTTTATCCTGCCAACCTCTTGGTCGCCTATAATGACAAAATTCATTCCTTTACCTCTCCAGCAGCAGCAGCAGCAGCAGAGAACTGAATCAAAGAACTTCTGAAGACATGCCCATCTTCTCAAGCCTCTCCGAGTAATGACCCAGAAAAAGGAGTTTGTGACAAAGGAATAAGTCTAACAAGGTCAATAGGTAAGTTATTGAATATTTCGTTTCTCAAATCTTTAGTGTAGCTCATCTCAACCCTAATAACTTATCCCTCAAGTAACCTAGTATTTCTTTGAAAAGGACTGTAACAATAGGCATGCAGGGTGAAGCGGTGCATGTGCATTGTAAATTTAATAGGAGGAGAAAGATGATTCTGCCTCCATCAGTTGAAATGACCTACAGTAACATGCTGCACTGAAAATGAATTACGCTGACCACAGCCATGTGGCCGTTGAAGCAAAATGAGTTTGTAAAGTACAGAAACATTTGCTTCAAGCAGCCACTCAACATTTTCATTTGTTATTAAAGGAAATTTGTTTTCCTCAGCCCTGCAGAGAGATATTTAAACACAGCTTATTCAATCCATTTTTTTATTTTTTATAAAATACAATTTGGTTATTGAACATGGATCACAAGAAGAGCAGCCTTCCTTTTAGCATAGCAATCTCTATTAGCATACCTTTGAGGAGCAATTATTTTCTACTTCTCACACGGGGAAAAAAACACTTAACAGATCTGATTAAATCATTTGAGCTCGTTGGAAAAGAACATGCACAGCAGCAGAGGACGTAATACAAACATAACACATAACAGGTGTGTTCTACAGCTTCAGCAAGACAACACAGATTGGAAAAGTCTGAAAAAAATCTTCTTGGCTGATCAACTGATTAAGTAACTGAACAACACCAGAAGCAATATATCTCAGCTTTAATATATTTCTTCCTCTTTCATCCATTACGCCCACTCCTGTGCACTGTGTGAGGCGCAGTGGCAGAGGGGCTGCCTCCCTCTTCCCTTTGACACTCTTCCATTTTTCACACCAGGAGGATCCCTCCATTTCAGTGAATGTGATGGAGATGGCCGCAGGTCGATTGAGGACACAGCGGGGCCCTCTAGGTTAAAGTGCCATGATCAATCATGGGATTAAAGATCAAAGAGTCGAGCTGAATTCTGACAGTGAAATAAGAATCACTGCTGCCTGAGCAAACACAATGACAAGAAAATCACATAATACTTTGGATTGTTTGCATGCACAGCACATATAGACTACACCCAGATTACAGGTAGAATATGGATCCAGTGTGGTGTGTAAGGATTACAGCATTAGCATTTCTGACATTCTGCACCGTAGGTACTAAATCATTTTAGGCATTATGTAAATTAATACTTGGCACATGTCTTGCATGTCTCTCTAAAAAATCTCTTGTGCTATTGTTTGGCATGCGGCTCCACTGGAGGGATTGCACACTATTCTTCCAAAAGATTTATCCTCATTTGGTATTTTGATGAGGCAGGTGCAGAGCGCCGTTTCACGTTACACATGTTTATACGTCTAAAATCTCCCATTGGCTTTATGGAGATATGGTGACTGCGACAGCTATGATTTATATAATTATAGTTTTTTTTTTTCAGTTTTTATTATAATAAAAGGCTGGAGTTCAATGCTTTAGTCACACGCCATTGCATTCACTCAGTTCATGGCTTCATTTTCATTAATGCGTCACTGTGGCTTTGTGGTTTAACACCTTGTCTACACTTGACATGTTCCAGCTACGTTTTTCAATCCTGTATCACACGTGCCTGATACACTTTAGTTCGAATCAATACAGTTGCCAGCTGCATAACCACTCATCTTACTCTTAAGTCGTATGTGCGTAAGTCCTGCTGTTGTCTTTTTGCTTTTCCTATATGGATGACGGCCACAAAGTGTAGCCTTCAATCTCTTCCTCCAGTTTCAACCCTAAAATACGGGTAAAATACAAAAAAAGAGAGAAAAATTGAACGGATAACTATATAAACCTAAATCAAATCAAATTTTATTTATATAGCCCAAGTTCACAAAACACATTTTGCCTCAAAGGGCTTTACAATCTGTACAGGGAGTGACACCCTCTGTCCTTAGACCCTCGGTTCAAGTGAGGAAAAAACTTGCCCACAAAAACCCTTTTAAAAGGGAAAAAAGGTGGAAGAAACCTCAGGAAGAGCCACAGAGGAGGGATCCCTCTCCCAGGATGGACAGACGTGCAATAGATGTCACATGTACAGAACAAATCAACAGAGACATACTGTACAATTCCAATGGAATTTACCTTTGCTGCATTCTGTAATAATGTCAGATCCTAACGCCCGAGATAATTGTTTAAAGACACCGTATCTTTATTATCGTAAATATAATATGTAAATATAGTATAGATATAATATAGTATTATACTATATATATATATATATATATATATATATATATATATATATATATATATATATATATATATATATATATATATATATATATATATAGTATTATACCTATACTAAATATAGTATAGGTATAGTATAGTGTCGTAAACATATATAGTAAATATAGTATTGGTATTTTTTTTATGTATAAAAAAACAGTCTTTGGGGAAGAGTTTTCCAGCCTCGGGCTATGCTTTGAATAATAATTTGTGTCTGATCTGGATTTTTTACTAAAAAGAGATTTCACCACATAAATATGACATAAACATGATTTATTAAAAGAAAAAGTTTTGGCACAGTCAGAGACTCTGTGGACGGCATGGTGGAGGCGGGTGCAGATCCTGGCAGAGTGCTCTGCAGGAGGGCATCTGAGCCTGAACTAGCAAGGAGTCTTGATCCCTCTGTTAGTAGGTGGACTTGGGGTGGCGGGGGATGACCTGTGAGACGAGCAAAGAGGGAGAATGAGGAAAAGGACTGTTTAACGGAAAAAGGTGCAATAGAAAGTCTGAACACAAGCAGTGGTTTCGATTAATGAGATGAAGTGGGAGGTAGAGAGAAGAGAGGCTGGATGAGAGAGAAAGGTGTGCGTGAACCTGACTTCTTGTCAAACTCTGCACACACATTTTCTAATATTCTATTTATTGTGTTCTGATATGATTTTTCCTTCTTTCTTCTTCTTTTAGACTTAATAGCTTGACTCGTCCGCCCACAGTTTTCTCATGACACATGCAAACACGTGGCTGACTGAGAACACGTGGTCTTCAGTTTTTTGTGTGCAGGCGGTATGCACGGTGATGTTATATGAATGAGTAGAGGAGAAGCTGTCAGCAGTATATATACTGCATAGAGTGTGTGGAATATACAATTTGGTCAGGGGTGAAGTGAGTAAAGTAGATGAAGTGGGTACACATGAGATACCTTTTCTAGATTATTGACTTTTGACTTCCTTTATTTGGAAAAAAATTGATTTTAAACAGTCTACTGCTACTCTAAGTACATCTGCTGGATCATATAAGCTTGTTGCTGCCAAAGTATTTGGAGAGGTACAGCTTGTCAGTGAAGCAAAGACTTTGAGATGCAACAAATTTGTACTCCTGTCAACTCATCACATACATTATTAAAACCAACAGCTCTGAAATAAAATCATTAATGAAGCCAATAATGGGGGCACAGCAAAAAAAAATAAATTCTCTAGTGACACAAGGAATGCAAAAGCAGCAGATGTCTATTGCAGAAGCTTTTTAAAGATGTACAACTTGATCTGTAACCTCAGTGTTGCTTGCTTAAAATATAGCCTTGACCACTGAGTGGAAAGTTAATGTAAATTGAAATTCTTTAATGATAACGACAATCTGATGTCCTAAGGTGCTCACATCTAAAGAGTTTTCATTTGGCTCGATGAGTCCATTGCATTTTGCAAAACAATCATAACCCTTGCTGATTTGGTTGTACGCCAGTAACTTTTCACATCACACAGGCTGTTAACTCAACTAGAAAAGACTATAGCTCTCAAATTTGTATATCATTTGGAAGAAGCAAGAAAGCAACAACTTTCATGTTGCCAATTTTAGAGCTGGTGTTGATACCAGACACGTGTTCAAAAAAGCTTGACATGTACAATTAGTCTGCTCATAAAGCTGTGAATATAGAGAAAGAAAACTTAAGTTGTAAATAATTTTGGAACTACATTCACAATCTGTCTCAAAGGGGTTTGGACCGTGAATCCTCTGTGTGTGAAGTAGGAGCAGTAATCGCTGAGCTTCTTTGTCAATAAAATTGCTCGCACAGCTCTATACAGTGAGCGAAGTCCAGTCAGGTAAATCACAAACACCTGTCTTCACTGGCTGTAAATAACAAATCCAGTCTTGCTCCATTTTTTTTTCAGATGCATTGTTGTCAAAGAATACAAATACATCGAGGCGGTTATAACAACTTGGAAGTACAAAAGTTCAAAGGAGAACATGGATATGTACGTACCACATTTCAATGTGAGGGGGATCAAGTCTTTAATTCATCCACTGACCACCATGGGCCTGTACCAGATTTCATGGCAATCATTTCAATAACTGTTGAGATAATTTAGGCTGGGCCAAAGTGGTGGACTGACTGATTACTGTAACTTACCTAGTAATGAACATTTCAAACAGCCCTTTGTCCCAGTAAAAAGGCTACAGTTTAATACTTTAGTCAGGCAAAAATGTGTGTAATTTGAAGTCACGGTGTCTAATATGCTTTGTGTTTTAAGCCCACATGATTGGGGATTTGAATTTGCCATCCTGAACAAATTTATTCTTGTTTGCTCTTTTGAAGACAAACCGTGGCCTTGGATGTAATGGACAATGGATGTTATAAAGAGACCACACACACAAGCCAGTGTCTTCACACTATTCTCTTGAGAGATTTGGACAAGTAGTTAAACACAAGCTTCCCTGACCAAACTGTAGCAAACAGACACTGTGACACAAATTTAAAAGTAGAAAGCACATGTACAGTTGCACATCTATGCTATTGGCTAAAGTGATATTCCATCATAGTGTATTGCAGCAGACTGGGGGAGTTTTTCTGTTCATAGATCCACTATGCTGGAGAAGAAGGATCTTTTTCTTTTTCCTAAACACGTTTAAGGCTAATCAAAGACATAATTAGTGTATTTTGTAGAGACAATAGATTATATACAGTGAATGTGTATGATGCTCTTATGCTCACACTATCTGTTATTACAGTAATGTATGGGTATGATCGTTTGGCCTTTCCAGTGCACCTGCCTTTAATAAAGCACTAATTAGGAGTCTCATTAGGATGGGTGAGCTTGCCAATTAATGGATAATTATATACCAATATGAGGTCTTTGGTGAAACACTCATCAACACCTTTGTGGGAGGTATAGGCCACCTCGGGACAGAGAAAAGGCAAGGATGATGGTTAAGAAATAGACTATATACATGACCTGACTATGTATATTTCAAAAGCTAAATAAAATGCATTCAACAATTAATTAACTACCAGTTGATGAAAGTAGCTCAAAGGCAAAGGGATTTAGTTTCATCCACACAGCACTCCATTACTGTTTTGAATAGCTCAGTTTACAGCTAATAATCCCCTTCCTGTCTCTTGGGCAGTGGTATGACCATCTTACCAACTCTTGAGCTCACAGAACGGCACAATGAGCTCCTTCCACTTGGGTGAGCAGATGATAGTCCCAGAATGAAAGGTTTACAGAGTCATTAGTAAGGTTTTCATATGTCTGCACCACTTGTAATTACTTCACAGCTAATAGTCACATCGACTGTGGAGGAGGAGGGAAGAGGAAGAATAAGATGTCCTTTAATTAATATTTGGAGGGGACCTACCTTATCCAGGCTGCCTTTGTGAAAAGCAGGACAGGACATTTGGCCATTCATGGAGCAGGATGAGGTGTACATTTTGTATTATGGGTTGTTCACCAATCTGATAACCCTGACAAAATACCATATTGCCTGGGCTGCTAAAAGCTGTCGTTATTGTCATGATTGTATGTTTTGTTTTCAGCCAAATGAGCTGAGGTAGTATCATCCACTATGAGACTATAATATAAATGAGGTAACACAGAAAGGTCCCCGTTCAATGTGAAAATTATGATGAGCTTATCTGTGCAGCTTAATGAACTGCACACACACCGACATTCTGGAGGGGCCATTTTCAGGCAATTAACAGTGAATCAGCTCAGAGCGGAATAGAAAACAACCTGCTGCATCCGGAGAAAAATAGTGCACCATCCCAAAGCTGGAGCAGATAACCCAGCCCATTATTTACCTCCTTGTTAATATGTGACCATTGGCAGAATAGCATTTTCTTTTTCATCAAAACATTTCTCACACACAGTCGCTTGCTTGCTCTTGCTTGCTCTCGTCACAAAATTTGAACATATTAAACAGAAGTATAAGTAGAGTTCTGCAGCGTGTACTAAATAGAAACAGGCATGGCCCAAATCTCTCAAGAGATCCCAGAAGAAACCAGCACTGAGCCACATGAATCAAATCTATGTTGTAATTTCACTGATAGCTAACTCTGTATCTTGTTTGAGTATTTATATTGCATGGCATACACCCATGAGGAAAATGTCAACCCAAGTAAGCACCATCAAGAATATGGTGTTTAATTTAGCAAATGCTATCAGTGCATATTTGCACGGCGCACAGTTTTGTTTGTTCCACCTCTGAACTAATTAAGACAGAGCAGGGGAATATTCCCTTTCATTTACTGAAATAACTGTAGCCTGTATCAACCACATGATTATGTAGTTACTAATGCTTTGTTTTTGTTTTTTTTTGTTTTTTTATATATTCCTGGATGCTAACCAGCTGAAAAATTGCTTTGACACACATTGTGGGTGAAACTGATTTTTGTCATTTTAAGCAAGTTATTTGTGTTAAGACGAATCAAGTGTGAATTATTGTGCAAAAAGCCACTTGCTCAAGGGATTTATTAAAACGTATTGTTTTAATAAATCCCTTGTGCTAGTTAATGCCAACAGAAAATATGTTGTAATTCTCAACCTGTCCCAAATTAGTGTCCTACTGCATAGTACTGCATTGAATGTGGAGGAATATGTATTACTGAAGCAAAAAGCGAAATGAGGACACATTCTCAGAATATAGCCAAGAAACTAACTTGGGTGCCTGACATTCTACTTGAAAATCATACGTATGCTCATATATACTGTACATTTATACAATCACTGTGATTAATACTAAAATTTCAGCAAACAACTATTACTATTATTATTATTATTATTATTATTATTATTATTATTATTATTATTATTATTATTATTATCATTTATTTATTTTTTTTAGTAGTAGTAGTAGTAGTAGTAGTAGAAGCAGTGATAGTAGTAGTAGTAGTAGTAGTAGTATTACAACAATGATTTTCATATATTATTCATATCCTTCTTTCCACTCTGTATAGAAGCTCATAAATGTGTTCAAGTGTTCTTGTGTCAGCTTTACACACTTTCATATTTGTAGTTAAACCACATTTTTCCTTTGGCTCTGTCGCACTGAAAGTAAGTGTCCATAAACAGAATGTCAGGTCTCAGTTTTTAATGAAGTCTTTTGCTGGAACTCAAGAACATTTAGAGACTAATTCTAAAGCCACATATAAATTGTCTTGGTCTGCTGAAAGGGGTAATCCTCAATGCTCTTTCAACCCCTGAGCATGTTGCTGCCATTGTACGTTCCCACCAAAGGGATGACATTAAGTATGCATTAAGTGCTCCTTGATTTTTGCCATGATGTAGTGGTTGGCATTCAGGCCAGAGCATTATTTTTATGTCTCAAAAGACTAGAGAATGTTTATTCCTCATGCTGTTGGAGTCCTTTAGGTGCCATTTGGCAAACTCCAGGCAAGCTGTCGTATGCCATTTATTCAGCAGTGGCTTCCGTCTAGCCACTGTACCATAAGGGCGTGATGGATGGCATGCTGCAGAGAGGGCTGTACGGTTTTGCAATCTCTGCAGAGAAACTTTTGCATTAGTCTACTGGGCTTGGATTAGGTTTTATTTTTACCTCCATGGGCAGTTAATGGAAGTTTTCTGAATAGTTTAGTGAAAAAAGCTGTAATTTACTGGAGAGGTTCATCAAACTAAGCGCAATGCATTAATATATGCATCTACAACCTTTGATGTTAGACACCACAGTGGGCTATATTTTTGAAAATCCCCATCTGATCAAGTATATTGTTCGTTATTGAGTTGATAAAAAAAAAAAGACCCAGTCTACAGCCTCACTGACACTTGGGTGGTATTGGGTGCAGCTTCGCTTTAAGCAGTTTTTCTTCTTTCCTTCAATAATGGCTATTTCAACATAGATAAAACCAGTAATAAGACAGCAAATGCATTATTTTCTTTTAAAATAGTTTTGGCCCCTAAGGAAGAACAATTAAGTGATTAAAACTTCCATTTAGATGATGTCCCCATGGTGTTGCATAACAGGAGAGAATAGTGGTGTAACTATTTTTTCCCCCAAATACCCTTCGGTCTTGAATTTGTTTTGAAGCCCAAAAAAGCTTAAATGACCCAAGATCATTACTGAACCAAAACACAACAGTACAGTTGGGCTGTAAATATTATGGGAACCTGTTTCACTTAGGGCCCTCTGCAATCTACTCAGTGAACTTTCAACTGTGATTTGTCACTTCATAGTATGTTGTGTTGATATTACATGATCCAATTCCAATAGTGCTAACCCACCCTTCTATTTCTATGTTGAAGCTTTGGGAATATCTTTGAGCAAAGCTATTGTTGCTTTAGCACCAAAGCAACACCTGACTCCAGCTTCTTGTAGGCATTATTGTGCTCTTGACACTGAAACTGAAACCTGTTCTATTTGATCCTGTGCAGATTTTGAAGCTAAGCTTACAATTTCTTTTAGGAATAACTGGTGATTTCTTATATTATTATTTAACTTTTATTCAGAGGTATCTCTGACACTTAAAAAAACATATAGTCTTCCCAGCTATCTGATTACACCCTTTGTAGCAGATAATTCCAAATGTTTGAACGGTAGTGTAGCTACATTGTGAAATGGATTACTCTAAAACATATGACTGCATGTAGAATCACTGGGTGATGCTCACTCTTTCTGTGAGAACCATTGTAATGCAGAGTGATTTTGATGACAAATGCTATACTGGTGATCCTTAAAGGTTGCCCTTTACAGATCCAAGCGTCAGTGCACCTATTCAGCTGTGCCTCCACTCCTTGTAATGCTGCAGCAGAAGCACCATGCGTCCAGGGACTTTTGAAAGGTGAAAACTTTCACAGCAGTTAACAGTAAACTAACACACCCATAGATCAGGACAGCAGGATGGTGCAATGAGTAAGGAGAATCTGTGCCTAAAAAAATAAAAAATAAAAAACAAAAAAAACCTCCTTTCAGAAACCATCCAGGTGTCCTTGAGCAAGATACTGAATCCTTAGCAGCTGCAGAAGCTCTGCTCTGCTGCTGATTCTACCTCTTAGTAGATTGCAGAGGAGGAAGCACAAAGACAATTACCCAACAGGGATCAATAAAGTATTATGTTAATTTTTCTTCTAATCCAGGGCTATTTTTTTTTTTCTTGCTGAAGTGTTCCTAAAATCTCAGAGAATTGCTCTGTTGAGATAATAAATGAACTGTTGTTGTATGAATTGCAAAACCTCATTCAGTTAAACAGATGCTGAGAAGGAATGGCAGTAGGATTGATAGGTCCATACTTCTTACACAATCTTACATATACCTGAGACATCAAGGGCCAAGGGCACAGCCAGTCAAAGTGATGAATTTCCCCCCATTGATGTTTCCCTCTTTATTGAATGCATATTCACCAGTCTAAACACTACACATGAAAAGCCCTTGATATAAGAGTCAGTGCTGTTCCCTTTGATTATCGCACTGGCTTTAGAATCTTGTGACATACGAAAGGAAAGTGGATACAGATGTCTATCACACACAGTTAAGCCTTCCCATATTTATAAGGTAATGTTTAATTTCAAAGCCTCCGGTTGTCGCGGACAGGTCTCGATCAGTTACGCTGTCTTCAAACGCAGCTGGAGGCGTTTTATATCTGGCTCCTTGATTTCATTCTCGAGTATCTTTCTTCAGGACAAATACCCTTCAAAGCTTGCTGAAGCAGCCATGAGAAGCTTCTGTCAGGATTGTTTGCTTTGCCAAGGTGTGATGGAGTGGACTAGGTGCCTCCTGTTACCTCATCGTCGTGTCATCCACTGACGGCTTCATGTTGAGTCACTAAGTTATTCCACCGCAGGGACTGACAGTCTCACATATACATCCTCATAAAATTTGTCACTCAGCCATGCAGCTGTCCCGAGGGCTGCCATCTTTCCCTGTTTTTATGTTTCTAAATGGCATCAGAGTTATATGTTGCATCCTGTGGGGTAGGCACATGTGCAAAGCCCCTTTCACATTGACTGTGTTACATAAAAGTGCTGGCAATTTTAGATGTTAGTATCATGTTCGCCCTCAGTAACTTTTCTGTAAAAGTCACAATGGCAGTTTTACTAGGTCTGACCTACTAACATTTCTGTAACACTTCCAGTGCGGCTTATGTCTGATTTAAATACCCTCACAATGATGGAAGGACTATACAGACAAGGTTAAATATGCAGTAAGAGTTATCAAATGCATGTCTTGTCCTGCTGTCTGAATTCAAATACATTTGTCATTTGAATATCATTTGTTATGCACTAGGGAAATAAAAATGTGTTTAATGAACCAGGAAATACTGTCAATGAGCCAATTTTAAGTAATTGAGGAGTTTTGTTCATTTCAGAACGTTCTATGAAATGTGTTTTCATTCATTAAGACACGACTATATATGAGGTCTTTCTGCTTGACTGCTGTGTTCCAGTCAAAGCTGGAGGTCAGAATTTCCCAGTTGAAATTTCTAACGTCTAGCCTCGTGGTGTTCCAGGTGCACGATGCAAAACATTGACAAAAAACATGGCTGATATCTCTTTGTACACACAATTGAACTCTCAGCAGTGCAGCCTTGAAGAAAACCACCCTCACCCTCACCTCTATTGATTGAAATGAGGACTGTGTGTGATTTCAGACAACTGCTTCTTCATAAAGTCAGGGTACATGGATTAGCCACACATTTACAAGTAGGAGCTCCGACTTTGACTGGTGTTCCACTGTACTTTCTGTAGTTGGAGGTTAGACATTTTCAAGTTTCGAGTTGGTCTGAGTAAAGATGAAGCTGATGGGATTGTCATTAGCTTTGCAGATAGTTTGTTTATGATGATGATAATGAATCATGAATGACTGCACCTACACAGTATTTTCTATAAGCCTGAGATAGGTCATTTTAGTCTGTACCAAAGTGAAGGAACAATCAACATTACCGTCTTTAAAAACCCTTTGAGAACCATCGTAATTATTAGATTGTTGCTTTCCATTTTCAACTTCCATCCATGCCAAATGTTTTCAGTGTTTTCAGTGTCCACAAAATCCAAAAAGCTTTTCATAGAACATTTGAACAGTTTCAAGAAGACATTCCTGAAGGTAAGGGAGGTGGTGAACCTAGCAGAAGGTGAATTGCGTAATAATAATAATAATAATGCATTCAGAGCTGGATCCAAGGACCTCATTGACTTGAGGAACATGGGCAAAAGCAAGAAGAGAACTGTGTTGGAAAACCCAAGAGACATTTTTTAAAGCGATATACTGCCATGTTAGAGACTTAATGTCTTAAGGGTGCTTATTAGCACTGTAGTAATGTTACCAAGGGCAACGACTGAATGAAAAAAAAGTTAACTTTGGTAGTTTATAGGCCTGAAAGTGAAAAGTAACTCACTGAAGTCCCACTTAAGGGTCTTGCCGGCTATTTGAAAGGAACATAATCATTTTGGATCATATAATGATTTACAACAATTGTGAAAAACAAGACTGGATGAAGTGGGTGACTTTTAGGTTGGCATGTCAATAATAATCTTCACTGACAATGACAAGAACAAAAGCTACAAGAAATGCCCCTTATGCTCTTAAATAGAGGGTTCAGAAGGAGCGGGCCGTAATAAAAATATTGATTTAATCACATACCCTTCTTCACCAGAGTTAATGAATCATTATTTTCACGTCTGTACCCCAAGGATAGATAAAGTATTGTCTGACTGGTCCAGTGCATTGGATGATTAGCACTCTCATTAGGAGTGGAGCTGGAGTGTGTAAATCTCAAGAGAGCTGGAACATCGAGAGCTGTTGTAGAAGCAAAGTGTGCAGCGGTGACATACACTGTCTGCACTGTCCCTGTTTGATGTTTATTGCCTGGTGCCTGGCACCACTGTGAGACACTTTAATTCCTTTTGTCAACAGCCATAAGTATTTTTTTTTTTTTCACTTTCAGTGTAAACATGATTGACTACACTATCAATCATTTTTCAGCTGAATTTGTTTTTTTTAAGTTTGCATTTGCACCATTGGGCATTCATAACAAATTCAAAATCTATATTTGTATCAAAGTTGTTTTGATAGTTGGTAATATTTGTCCAAGAATATAACCCATATACCAATCTGACCTGACAGCTATGTCAGGAAGACATGCCTGCACAGTGTAAGAATGACAAGGGATGTCACATCCATCCTACAGTCTTCATTGCTCACTGACATGGCAATGCTGATATGAATTAGGATTTGAGCTCCATAATACAGTTGCATGTGGGTCACAAGCTTTGGGACCTGATTCAGATTTTAAAGACAAAAAAATACTGACTTTACCATCTACAAAGTTTAATCTATTTTGACGAGTGCTGTCAGAAACACGTCATATTGATGAAAATCGAGAATACAGAAAGATGCAATAATGTTCTGCGTGTCTATACTCACTTCCACAAAGACAGTGACACATGAAATAACACGTGTATACCATAAATATGTCCTCCCCCTCAACAAGGAGACCACTCAGAATTAAAGCTTTTAACAGCCACTCCTATTGTACAACCACATCTGTTCTGCTGATGAGAGTACAAACTAAACTCCTATTTTTTAACGATTGGACATTATTGATCACTGATGTTTTACAGCCAGAAAGACATATGTACGGCTAACTCACTGTGTGGTGTTCATTAACTATCCTGAGCAAAGTAGTAAGTCACTATGATTAAGTGTGTGCCTGTTTGTACTGATTTTTTTTGATTTTTTTTATATATAAATAATTATTTGATGGAAAATGAAGATTACATGCTGAAAAAACATTTCACTACATTACTTATAAAGTCTAGAGGCCCATATGCACTGGGAACTTTAGCACACCTGTGATGTAGTGTGGGTTGGAGATTTCACGTCAAAACATTGGCATTTAGACATTTCTAATATAAAGGTATAAAATGTAATATGATGACATATTTTTATTTTTTTCTGTGCTGATTTGTGCTGATTTTTATATAATAAGTGTAGCGTATATTAAGTGTTGAATTCTGTTCATCAATGGTCAGCTCAGTCGGTGGAGAGAAAGTGGACAGGAGCTCAAGATGTCTTATGCTGAAAGGTTTATTGAAGCTTGATCAAGGATGATTTATCAATACACTTGTCATGGCACGATGCCGCCTCAGTTCTGAAGAAGGTGTCCTCTCTGGCTTGTTTATATGTCCTCAAGATAGTGCCACTACTTGATGTCCCTTAATAGTCAATAGTCTACAGACAAGGAAATATGTTTACCCTTAGTGGTCGTACATTACGTTATTAATATGTTATTTACTTATCCGTTGTGAGTGAGACAGCCCTATCCTCTGACCTTGGTTACCACAGTAATAATCAGAATGGTGCCTGTTTTCCTAAACTGCTGCTTTGTATCTCAAGGAGAGAAATCAGTGTCCCCATGCCAATCAAGATCTACAGAGACCTTGAGACATATGCCTTGCCCTGTGTCACCCCTATATGTGGCATGCTAGTAAAGAAAATCCCCTCACAATATGTATATAATAGTTAAAAGCTGGTTTAGGCATGCAAAACCTTTTTGTATTTTCTTCTATTTCTTAAATGTTTTCACAAACATAAGGTTGCACTGTTTAGGATGAAGTGAATGCCTGCACACTGCTCTCTACTTTCTAATGTCTCTAAAGACTTACTCTGTTACACTGTTACATTATGCACCTACAACATTGTAAATCACACCTTGACAGCAACATATAACCAAACAAACAACCAGCCAGTTGAAATGTACAGTTAGAAATGTACTTTAGTCATCAGAATAACTGCAGTGACAGCACAGAGGTGTTAAACCAGACTTTTTTTTTTTTTTTGGTTGAACACTGCATTTAAACTTTATTTTGTTCACGTTAGAGAGGCTGTCAGAATTAGGCCCAAACATCCTTGCCGCAACAGATCAACACAGACAAATCAGACATCCAAAATATTATAGAAAAAAGCCTGGAACGTGGAAAGGTTGAGCTCATCACAATAATTAAAACAATGAGTGTAACATACACTCATAACACACTCATATATTATTTACGTGACAAAACTGAGACCTGCCTTGCTTGTTGAATTTGGGCTTGTGTGTGTGCATGACTGAGATGGAGAGAAAAAGATTAAAAGACAGTGGGAGTAAGGGAGAGAGAGAGAGAGAAGTCTATCTAGGAATGTCCTCATATATCACCTGCACAGAGTGAATTGAAGAGAGTAATATGATGAAGAGCAAACCCATGTAGTTAACTACAGTAGAACTACTTTGATCTTCTGTGACCTGCTTCAGCATTGACCTTTGCCCTCTCTGTTAAAACATCCATCATTCACAGCACCGGGTCGAGGACAGGGCAACCCCATTTTCCCTCACTTGCACAACTCAGGCACACCTGCTTAGTTACCTAAGTGGAGAAAGGGGCAGGTGGGTCTGGACAATCGGGCTAGAGACATTTAATGTGGCTTTTCACGTCCCCAAACATTATATGTTATCCATTTTTTTGGTTAATACAATAATGCCATTAACAAAAGCTCAACATTTGTACCTCCAAAATCTGCCTGTTTCCACATTTACTCCATCAATCTGCCATTTAAATGTAAGAACATAGAAGTAGAAAGTGTTAAAGCTTACAGGCCTCAGGCAGTTTAACTTTACTCAGGCACAATTTTATTTACATGCATCTACGATATTAAAGCAAATCGTTGCTACTGCAATTTGAAGCCTTGGTGGTAAAGACTCAGTAAAACTTTATTGATCACTTTTAATGTTAAACAGTCAAGGTTGAAGAGCAGTGAGATGTACAAATAAAAATCTGGCATTTGTACAGTTGGATTAACATCAAAACAGACTGACTATGAGATTTTTGCAGGTCAGTTTTATTTATTTGTGTTTTAGCTATTTATTCTCATAACTGAATGTAATGAAAAGTAAAGATACATCTGCTGATTTTGGCAGGAAGTCCAATACTCCCACTCAGACTGAAGGACAGGTCACCAGAGAGGTTTTATTTTTTAAGCTTGAGAACTTCTTAGTAGATTCGGCTGTTACTTTTTTATCATTACAGGCTTTAGAAATCTTTCCACCGGTGACAAAAACAGGTTGTGTAACTGTAAAAGTGGCTAGTAGGATCATTAGTGTTGAACTGCCTGAGCTGCCTCACATTTCAAAGGTTTCAACGATTTTTGAGCCTCTACCCTCTGAAGCTTTGACAGGGTGACCAATTGCCTTATCTGACATGCAGCTAATGATGTGCCTTTCATATAAAAAATGATGGGTTAACAGTCATGGTTTAACTGTGGATGCTCGGGTTTGATGGGACTTTATGTTGCAAGTGTTTACTCTGTATTTTATGTTGTTTCATGAGGTAGCTTTTGGTTTTTTTTTTTTTTTTTTTTAATTTGCATTGTGATTATTTGCATTCATACTAAGTTCTCTATATTATATTTCATCACCATTCAGGTTTACTTGAATTTTGTCTTTTATCTGGTTGCAAGAATCATCTTCTTAGGAACAACTAAGTTAAAGTAGAAGACACTATAGTTTACCTTGATCCACGGTAGTCAACATTTTTCCCTGAACAGGGAATCAAATGAAAGCATGATGTAAAAGCAGCTTGCAGTGACAAACATACAGAGCATTATCACCAAACTTTGCAGCTTTACATAGTTTTTAGCTACATTTAGCTCATTCTGTTTGACAGCACATTCACAGTAAGGTTAAGTCTAATTACTAAACAGTCCTGCAGCAACAAGCAGCTGTTTTCAGCAAACGAGCGCTTTACGCTACATGTCCATCACCAAATGGCAGACCAGATTAGCAACTAGGGGTTGAAGAAGGTATTAGTAACTGAAGAGAAATGTTTTTTTCTCATGAGTCAACGAGCTCAAAACCCAAGCTAAAAGGGAAGTGAATGACTTTCATGAGGTGGACAGAAATGTGTCTGAAATTGGATGATAATGTTACTCTGCTTCTTTATTCTTCTGCCTCCTAGTAGCCATCAACACTGCATTAATTGTTGTTTCATTGTTGGTTTTGGCCACTGAGAGGCAGTATAACAAGCTAAACATGACACTGTCATATTCTCGAATGACTTAGCATGTTAACAAAGAGTGTCCCATTTACACATCTGGCAGGCATGGGGTAACATTAGCAAACATTGGCAAAAATTAGTCCAATATTCACTTTCCTTTTATTTCTAACCAACTCCTAAGGGAAACAGTTGGATATTTAGTTGTTAAATGCTACTATGTTCATCAGCTAATTGCTTACTTCGTCGGTTTGCTATTGGGTGCTGAGCTGGTAGAATTTTTTTTCAATGAAAACTGCTGCCTGCTGGAAATCAAGGTTGATTACAGTGGTAAGACTGAACAAGAACAGTGAAATTGTGGGCCATAAAACCAAAACAATGAGCTGAGAGACAATAAAAACGTTCTAGAGGGCTGAGGGAAACTGCAAAGTAGGGTGATAATTCCTGTGAGTTGCTGTCTATGAGCATCCCTTTCACATTACACATAAGCTAGTCTTTTGATCTATTGTTAATATGAAAATATTGATTGGTATAGTGTTAATGACCAGCAACTATATAATCTGCAAAACCAGTGCCTGTGGTGTGATGTTCTTGCCCTTAACCTGTGTCATCTTTGACAATTTGTCTTGTATGTTTTCAACATTCTCTCAGCATAAGATTCAGGCAACCACAACTGTGCTCTTTCTCCTATGCACAGTGAAGATAAAAGGGTGGGTGAAGCGAATGACTGGCCTGCTACCGAATGTCTGTGTTCCCTGATCAAAGTAGACATCGTCTCTGGCTTCTCTGCTCTTTTAATCTCAGTTCTGCCATATACACTAGGACACAATAGCACCTGTCTTCGTGAAGTGCAATCATGACATTTCCCTGCCTCTCGGTCTAAAGGTTATGGCTTTTCATTGATTTAGATGTCATTGTTGAGTAACACAGGAAAACCTTACATGTGAAACTGAAAAATTGAACTCTAATTCTGCTCTGGTAAATTATTACATTCAAAGTTTATGTAACCCTGTAGAAGTAAAATTCTATCCTCCAAATATGTAGCTTTTTACACCAAATTTGATTCAACACTTGAGGAAAAAAAAGCATAAAGGGGAAAAAAAGTTGCTGTTTTCTTTATATGAGAACAAACAACAGTACAGCTATATATGAAAAAAAAAAATGACCCAGTCTTCAGCAAACTGTCCCCAGGAAAACAGCCTCTGTCTCAAGAGCCTGTTAAGTTCTTTGGTTTTGTTTATATATGGTGATTATGTGATGAAATTTCGAGCAACCAACATTCTTTTTATTTATTACTATTATTATTATTATTATTATTATTATTATTATTATTATTATTATTAAGGAAAAGCTGGTGCGAAAAGTCAGAAAAGCCACCCAGAAAACAGCATGCGCCTCCAGCAGTGCCAGTCGGGTAAGTCCCGGTTTATTGATGGCAATTATGTGATGTGTTGTGAACAAAGCACGATAGGTCAGGATCTACTTCACAACACAATCTTACAGTTTACATAAGATTATAAATCCAGATGTAGACCCCAAACCCAGAAAAAAATAAAATAAAATCATATCAACGTAATGAGGTATATTTCTGGTTCCAGTTATTGATGAGATATTCTGTGGCCTAGAAGGATAAAGTATCAAGCTGCTCTGACTGAGCAAAAACCAAAGTTACCTAAGCCAAACTTGGTTCATACATCTCACTACATTCATCTGTACACTGGTCAATAATGATGGGGAGAATGGGAAATGAGTCAGAAGGCAGTATAAGTTGATGTTTAGTTTGAGACAGTTATGTCAAGTATTCAGCCCAAAGTGAAGTTCTCTAAAGCAATAAAGCCCAGGCAGGGTGGACCCTTAAGATTTGGGACTAAACTCTACAAACATCATTGACCCAGCGATTAATCCATTTCTAAATCTTGCTGCTTCGTCAACCTCACTCACACTCCAGATAAATCAGTGCAGGTCAGTCTTTAATGAGGGGACTAATGCTAAAATCTCCCTCCGAGCACCATTAACCTGTCTGTGTAAAAAGGACGCAGGGAGAAGACCATTGATTCTGTTTTAATCTCTTACTTGCAACCTGCATTCTAGCAGTTGGCCTAGTTGATTGCTTCCCTTGGCTTTAATATTACTCCAGTTGTTAATACACATGCTTTGCTTTGTCCTAACAACTTATCATCAAATCAAATTTGGATGTGACAGAAAGGTCAGATAATGTATACCTGACTGTCATTGACCTCCTTAAAATTACAAACTAACCACCAATATGTAATTATAAACTAAACTACAGCAGATGGCGGTTTGCTAATCACCTCACAACAAGCTTTCATTCTAATAATATCATTGTTTGAAATCTGATTTTAGATGTCTTGTCAGAGATAGCACTGGATAATGATAGAAACACGCTGCCATCAGATGCAACTTTCTATCATTTCTCAGGCCTTCTTGTGCCCTTTTGTGAGTTTGTCGACTACAAGGCTGATCGTATGGGCTTTTTTTTTTTTTCTCCGGCTCAAATGCAAAGCACAGCTGCGACTGTTACAAGTAAGTGAAAGAGCAAGAAATCAAAGAATGCGAGTGACATTAGGTCAGTCTTGTTGCTATGCAACAGAATTTTTTGACATCAAATGCAAAAGGCCTTCTAAATTAAAATTAGCTCACTAACCTGAATTAAAAGAAGAAAAAAAATAATGTTGAGAGAGGAAATGGACAGAGCGGAAGTTCATGAGTAATCTGCTTGCTCTTGAAGATGAAGAGGAAGCCTTCCTGAGAAGAAGGATGTGGAGACATGATATGTATGGAGCAGGGAGCACTAACTGTAATCTGCTGCAAATGCTGGATAATGACTATTTCAAGGACTGGATTTTTATTGATGTGGCATGCTGAGATCTTCTAGTATTACTGCAATCACATTTCATCCAATTGAAATTGCTATGTTCTTTTTGATAGCTGGGGAATGAGGAGGATGGATGTGAAAAAGATTGAACTAGTTTACATGTAATGTGACATTTTAATGAAGATTGCAATGGTTTGTTGTACTAATGGATTTTATTGTTCTAATTTACTAAAGCACGTACTATTGTTTTGTCATAGGATTTCATAACGCTCAGTATTACATGATGGGCAGGCTCTGTCCTGAGGGCCTGGTGGTTGCTCTGAATAATGATGTGATGCCAGATGGTCATTGTCAGGCAGGCTTTCTCCTGTGGGTCTGGATACTGCCCTGTACAACATCATCAGCCTGTCACGACAGACTGATAGACAAGGAAATAAGACGGAAGGGCAAGAAATAATAAACCATATGGTGTGTAGCTTTATTACTCCCTACTGTGCCTTTCTGCTCCGTGGCTGGACCTCACTGCATCTGCATCATACTGTAGGTGTGCAGGGGAGCCCCTCTGTATTCCATCCGCCACAACCCTACAAAATCTACCATCTGTCACACATATACCTGTGGAGTCATCATAGTGGGGTCCTTGTTGTCCTGACTACACTAAACAAAGGCAGTGAGAAAAACACTTCCTTTGGTGTACAATTTTACATTTTGAAGAGTCATCAATGAGCTAACGGAGTGAGAGGCTGAATTTTACATTCATAAAATTAGTTCTCCTTGAATCAATGGGCTTATTTGCACATATGCTTCAATCCACTTTTGTACTTATGCAGAAGGAGGCACAGGATTAATTCTTGTTGGAGTTGAACGCATCTAGAATGAGTCTCATATTGCTTGTTTTCTTGGGAATCAGGAAAAAACACAGGAGCCAATAATATTAGGATCTATGTCTACTACCTAAACTTGTCCCGGATGGTATGGGAGTCTGATTTGATTGTCCTGTTACAGTATCAGTCAGTCTTATTTAATTATCATTATTTCATTTCATGTTATTTATTTAGCTTACCTTATATCTGTCATGGTTTGAGGTTTCTGGTTTAGTGTTTCCTGTTATATTTTGTCATTATCGCCTTTCCTCGTGCCTGTGACTTTACTTCCTGCCTTTGTTATGTTTCCCGCTACTTTTGATTATCTGTTCCACCCTGATTCATTTCACCTGTGCCTGATTACTTTTCACCCATGTCTTGATGTCCTGTTTGCACAATGTGTATTTAGTCCCTGCATTCCTTGCTTTCACTTATCAGGTTGTTTGTATTATATTCCCTAGTTTTGTATATGTTCACAGTCCTGTGTTGGTCCAGTCCTGTTCTCTTCACCAGTTTTTTGTCCATTCCCCAGTACTTTGCTCCATCGTTGTGCTCCTGCTCTTACTCTTAGTTTTGCTCAGTTGTGGATTTTTGTTTGTCTGGACTTTTGTGTGACTTCTAATTTATCTTGGATCTTTGGACATTTTTTTTTTTTTTTTGCCTGGATTCATCAGCTGCCTTTTGTTATTTTGTCTTTATCTTCTGTAGGTTTGTTGAAGTAACCTTTCTGTTCACCTTCATGTCTGCATGCATCCACTTCTTGTGTATTGTGACAATTTCTGTTTGGTATAGATGGTGAACAAATCAGTAGCAAGTTACATATTTGTCCTGATGATGTCATTTTTTTGTGTTTGTTCACTTAACAGTAACCTGCACATCCACATCAATCTCATCTACTTTCTGTCATTGTTTTCCATGGATGTAACTAGGTAGTGAATTCACAATGTAGGAAAATTATCATTCCATTCCTAATCTTGCCGACAAACCTCTTATTGGTCAAGTGTTTCTCTAGATGGCTGAAACACTCATCAATGGGCACAAAACACTTGAAGCTTTTGAATCACTGAACAAATATGATGTATTGCCAGTGGGCATGTTAAGCCAGGACATGATTTGCTTGACCAGGACCATGTATTCATACACTTTGTAACCATTTGTGTTATCACACAGTCTGCTCTGAGAAGAAAACATCACTTTCATGCATCTGCTCTATGGGCATGCTGCAATGCCACCACTCCTGATATAAATCTATGAAGGGGCGAACAGTCAACTACAGGATAGATGATAGGAAACCGTGATAGGGTTTGTTGGCCCTGGCTGCCACCAATCTGTTCCAGCTAGGAAGAACTGCCAGTGGGAGGCAAGAGAGGAAAAGGCCACTGCAGAATAATGCCCTCACATACAGTCCCCTACAAAAGTATTGGAACAGTGAGGCAAATTCCTTTATTTTTGCTGTAGACTGAAAACATTTGGATTTGACATCAAAAGATGAAGACAAAAGATCAACATTTCAGCTTTTATTTCCAGGTATTTTGATCTTGATCTGATACACAATGTAGAAGATAGCACCTTTTGTTTGAACCCACCCATTTTTCATGTGAGCAAAAGTATTGGAACATGTGACTGACAGGTGTGTTTTGTTGCCCGGGAGCCTGCTGTTACATTGATTATTCAAACAATAACTACCACCGAATGTCTACACTCAGTTTTAGATTTGGGTTTTGCCTGTGCATTTATAGCTAGAGGTGTAACCAACATGAAAACCAGAGAGCTGTCTATGGGTCTATGAGTTGGGTGATGAGGGAGAGGGATCTCTCCCAGAGGTGCCAACACATGGTTCAGATACTTGCCTCTTATGAAAGAGGAAGGCAGGGGAAGCAACAGGTGGTTGGACAGAAGAAATCGACTGACTCATTGATGTGGTTTAGCAGTGTGGAAACCTCCAAAGAAAATCATCTAGGGAGGGATAGCCATTTTTTTAAAACTCTTTCTCAAAACAAGGTATCATTCCATTCCGTCCTGATAAACAGATGACTAATCCTGGTGAAAATCCTGGTGTTTAGCCACTTACCCTACAGCAGTGCAACACCATGAATTGTAAGAATATCATTGCTGAAGAGTAAATCTTTAAGTCATTCCTTGAGAAGGATTTTAAGGTTTTGAACTTGACATTAACATTTAGGTCCCTAATCAAAATGTCAAACTGTATCTTGCTGTGACGTGACACCAGCTGAAGCTGTGATCATCTTAAATCTAAGATGACAGCAACACATCATAAACATGGTACAGCTGGTCACAGTACAGTGGTGTTTTTGTTGCAACACAGTTTTTGATTCAAATGTTTTTTTTTTAGGATTATTCATTTACAGTCGTCAACATGAAATAAGCATGTAGCATTACTAAATCAAATGTATTATAAATTACTACATGTAAATGCCACCTGCCTATAGTACTGCCTATTTTTTTTAACTGCTTATCTGGGTCCAGGTCATGATGGCAGTAGGCTAAACAGACGTCCTTCTCCCCAGCCTCGTCCTCCAGCTCCTCCTGGCGAGTCCCAAGGCGTTTCCTGGCCAGATAGGATATATAATCCCTCCAGCTTGTTCTGGATCTGCCCTGGGTTTTTTCCCAGTTGGACATGCCTGAAATACCTCTATAGGAAGATGTGATGAGGGATCTTGAAGCTCCTCATCTGTCTCTTTGCAACCCAAAAGGAGCAGCAGTTTAATTCAGAGCTCCTTGCTGCATGTCTAAGCTTCTCACCCTGTTCCTGTGAGCCCTAGACCCCCCGCGATGGAAATCTATTTTGTCTATGTGGAGTTGGAGTGTAGTTCAACTGGCAAAGCAAAGAAACCTCACTTTCAGGCTCTTTAACATATTGGCTGTGCTGCAGGTCACAGTCTGATGAACCTAGTTTATCAATGGCAAAAAGCACATATCTAATGCAAAGCTCACTTAAATGATTCTGTGACCTCCAATATTACTTTTAGTATTACTTACACTGTTATCGATGGGACCGCAATCTGTATAAATAACCCCATAATGCATTTGTGAAGACAAAAAAAACAGCCTAATGTTTCTCCATTTTTGCAAGGGAATGATTAGAGAACAGCAAACATAAATATGGTTTCGTATAATGTAAACATTTTGTTTTAGGACCTAATTCTCAATTCTTGGTATTCCCCAGAATTCAAATTACATCATCATTAGCAGACTCGTAGCAGTGAGCACATCTGCATGTGCTGATGAGAATCTGCAACGAGAATGCAGACTGATTAAAATTTTACGTAACTAATTTATTGAGCATAGCTGCAACCTAACCTCAAGAACAACAGATATGCAATCCTAACACCCCAGAGCCTAGAAGCTGACAGAGTTGGCCCAGTTACAAGGCCCAGTTTTCACTGAGGTTTCACGCTCGAAAATCAGTAAGTCAGGAGCTATCTTACCAGTGCTGGTAATATGCAAGAATGGTGAATAAGTAAACAGCAGGATGAGGCTTGTGACACAGTGATTTTAGTCTGCTTCAGCAGCACTGAACGGCGTAAAAGCAGCCCACGTCACATCTTATTAATTCCATGATTAGTTCCTCAATTCAAGCTGTCATGGGTTTAATGTCTCAGCAGTAAGCTGGAAAATTATTGTCTAGACATCGTCAATAAGTTAAAATCTCACTCGAGGCAGTTGTTTTGACAAATAATACCAAAACAATATCTTCTCTACAAAGATAAAGTAAATAAAACACGGGTTTATACAGATGGGATGGATTGCAGCAGCAGTAGTCCAAGTATTTCTGAGTGTCTGACATCTGTTTTGCTTACCTGAGTTTCACTGCACACATAGAACATCAGTTGCCTCAAACTGATAACACATGTTCACATCCACAAACTGATTTAACTCATTAGATATATTATATTATATATAATATTAAATATATTTTCTAACTTGCATTTGTCACTTTCATTTGTATTATTTACTTTACTCACTAGCTTCACTTTGACTTTTGTTTGTGTAAAATCAATTTGAGTGTACCTCTTGTGTTTTCACCACTGTCTCTTTTTTTGTGTTCTTGCTGTGCAAACACACACAAAAAACACACACAGGCTGACTTTCTCTTTATGTAAGAGGGTGGAGGGTGGCTGGTTCAAGTCCAGCACAGACCACAGTATGGAGCGTGGACGTGGTAGCTGGAGAGGTGCCAGTTCACCTCCTAGGCTTTGCAGAGGTGCCCTTAAGCAAGGTATGGAACCCATAACCTGATCCCAGGGCTCCACCATCTCTCCACATTTGCATGTCTATAAGCGGTTTGTGTGTGTGTGTGTGTGTGTGTGTGTGTGTGTGTGTGTGTGTGTTTGTGTGTGTGCGTGTGTGTGATTTTATTTAAGGCTTATATATGTAAAACTTGAGTGAAAAAAAAATCCATCAAATCAATAATTTTTTCGATAACCTCATTCAAGCCAACAATTTTGACAAAGAAAATGCAGAAGGCAAAATCAATAACACCTTTTTCACCATCCTATCCCGTACTTTTTATTTTGCCATTCTACTGTAGCAGCATGACACTGCTCTGTCAGGCGGTTGGTCTATCTCATATCTCATATCATATCTATTGAATGGATTGTCATGAAATTTGATACAGAGATCTGTGGTGCCGGGAGGATGAATTCTAATGACTTTGGGGATCCTCTTCACTTTCCACAGCAGATAAACTACAGTTATGGTAATATGCAACTCAAATGCTTTGTTTAAATTAAAGTTAGGCAATTAAATTATTGAAATTAGGTTAGCTTAAGATCATGCAGGTAACTCCAGTCTTGCCAAAAAAACAAATGACTTACTGTCTGCTGCTATTCTCAGCTTTCTCTCGTAAATGGCACACTACTTCCTGCATTGACACTATATATATATATATATATATATATATATATATTATTTTTATTTATTTATTTATTTATTTATTTTTTCTGTAGTTGACCCAGGTGTTTAATCTTTTATGCTCCATCACCTCACACTCTGCTGGCCTGGCAGAGGTGAATGGGGCCTGGAATTGCTCACTCACCCACTCACTCACACACACACACACACACACACATGCACACACCAACACCCACACACACATGCACAGGATTTGTAAATGGATTTATGCACAGTATTAAAAAGCTAATAAGTCAGACAAAGCTGTACACCAGTGCACACGGCTGAACAAAGAGACTCACTTGAATGGGCTAATATTCAATCATTTCCTGTCATTTTGATAAGTTTGGAAAACACTGCTGTAATAGCCTTTTCAACATATTTCTTCACACCGTTTGCACAAGCAATCTCTGGAATTAATAGAGTAACAGGCACAGCTGTTATTCCTTGCTTTTGTGGTTGGGCATCACAGATTAAACAGCAAACATTATTATTCACAATGACTTATACTCTCACCTCAGATAGGTGCTTTCAGTTTGAAAAACAAAAAAATACAATAAAGTTATCAAAACCAACTTAAGTGTATAGATTCTTTTTCCAGAGAGGAATGAAATCTGAAACAGGTCACACATTTATTTTCTGATGAAAATTTCAGAAGGCAAACTTTGAAAAACCTCGATGACTCATTCACAGGAACATAAACAGATGCCTAAGAATAATGCACAATTTCAACTGAATCCATAATAACTTTGCTTTAACAACAGCAATTTTTTCATTTCAGTTTTACATTTTTATGTAATGTTTCACAGACCTGGAAGTGTGACAATATATTTAGAGTACTCTCCACCAAGGCTGTGAAATCCGGATCTGAGTACCTAAATGCTGTCCAAGAGCATTAGTGCTTTGTGCAAGGATGATTTATGCAAAATGCAAAGTGAGTCAGAGTCATGATCTCTCAGCTTTTGCCAATTAAACGAGATTAGCATGTTACTGTTGCACCACTAGACAAAATAGCACTAAAACAGTATGACATAAAACATCTAAAGCATCTGATTATGCTATCAAGTTTGTCATTCCAACTGTAAAAAGTAAAAGTTGTTTTCCATGGTACTCCTCCACGACCATGAGGCATGTAGGTAAGATTGCTGCTGACTCTTCCCACTGGGGACACAGACTTTTTGAGACACTTCCCTCCAGCAGGAGGCTGCAGTCCATTGAGACCAAAACCTCAAACTGTATTTTTCCCGAATGCTGCTGGCCCCATCAACGAGGCCCGGTGCCCCCTCTGACACTGACTTTAACCCTCCACCCCAGAACCTGCATGTTACATGAACTTAATGCACACCTTCAAATAACTTCTTTAACATATTTTTGGATTACTACATCCTAAATAATAATAATAATAATAACAACAATAATAATAATAATAATAATCTTGCACACTACTGTACCTGGTGAATACTTTCACATTCCTGCACAAACTAAAAAACAAACAAACAAACAAAAAAAAACATATTGTACATATATTTATGTATTCTAGTACTTGATTTTTATATTCTTTATATTTTACTTAATGTTTGTTATGCACCAAAACACCAACACAATTTCCTTGTATGTGAAAACCTACTTGGCAGTAAACCTGTTTCCGATTCTGATAAAAGTATGTGCATGTATCATCAAAATATGCAAATGCAGTTAGAGCAGTTTACAGTTTGCTATATCACACATCCACAAATTTGTCTTGAGATAAGGAAGCCACTTTAGAAAACAAAAAAAAGGGACTACAGACAAAAACAAGTTGCTTCTGTGTATCAGGGCTCATGAGTTATGAATGCCCTCGTTATAGAGTTAGTTAATTCTACCAAATTTAACTGAGATCTCGTTTTTTTGCTAACAATCCCAAAACCCCTTTGGCAAATTCCCAGATTTAGGTGTTAATGACCAAAAATGCAAGACTGTATAAGAAAGTGCTGTGAAAAAAAAGCCATTAAAATAATTTCTATGTAATGGACTTCATATATTCTATAAATTCTGCACTGGATGAGGCTCAATCCATATTTCTTTGTGCTCATACAGAAAAAAAAAGGAAAAAAAAAACAAAAAAAAAACAAAGCCTGTCTTGGATTGATTATTCCTTTTTTTCCCCAATGAAAGTGGGACCTGCAGGGGACATGAGTTGAGTGAACAGATGAAAAAAGAAACCTTCGCATGCCTGACTGTGAAAACTAACGCTGGCAGTAATCACTTCTCGATATCAGGCCCATCAATGTCTCCGTGTTATCTTCAGTGGCCTATGATGTAATCACTTTCTTCTTTGTGCACTCAGGTTGATAAATTGGGTTGTCACTATAAGGGGACTAGAGAAGGAAGCCAAGCCAATTGAAATCTGAACAACCCATTTTCTTATTAGGGAGGCAAACCCCACCACCCACCACCCCACCCTCTGAAGGTCACTGAATATTACTAAAGGGACACAATGCAGATGATAGTATGAAAAATTTACATTTGATTATACCATGCAATGCTTCCTAGGGTTTGCAATTAAGAATCAGTGTTCTACAATCTAAATAATGAATTTGATCATATATCTAATCTGTATATTAAAATATTTAATATGTATATTTAATGCATGTTTTTTTTAAGTTACAGTTGTTTGCATTTAGTTTCCCAGTTTTGGGAGCAAAATGCAAATTTGGACAAATGGATTGAGATGTTAACTTTACTGAGGAAAAAAGAGGGAAAAACATGAGTAGCAGATGAATAGAAAACAGGTTGACAGGCTGGCAAAGACAGATCAGCTCTCAACAGAGAGCAAGGCTCATGGCTAATGGGGAGATCAGGTGCAGGCGAGCTACATACCAATAGTACGCAGCATGCAAAGTATATAAGATAAGATAGACTTTAATGATCCACTGGGGAAATTCACTTGTCATAGTAGCTTGTATACACAAGGTTGATAAGAAATTAGTCATAAGTAAGAAATATATAGAAAAAGTAGTAATCTTTTTAGTTTTGTTTTACAGAAATCAAATGATTAAGCCATTTGTTGTTAACAAACACAAGTCTACCCATGCCTGCTGCACACTAGAGTATTTTTAATCTTAACTGATTTTAAAAATGTGGGAGACCGGGAATCATAAAAGAACACATCCAGAGGACAATTCAATCGCAGATGCAGGTCCACATGTAATTTCAGAGTTGTGATTCCAGGGACTTGGGAAATCACAGGAACTCATGTGATCAAACATGATTTCAGAAAAACAAACAAACATGGAGGTGGAAGCAAGAAAGAAAAAAAACTGTAAAGATATAGCTGAGAAGATAGAATCGTCACATTTTGCAGCTAGAGCTGGAGGTGATTTAGAAATAAAGTTTTCTTGTTAGTCTCGAAAGGGGCTAGTGCAAAGTACTGCTACTAAGCTATTGTGCATGTATGCAGATGGAGTGGAGAGCGCAACTTGTTTCATGTGTTGCATTACTGGAATTTGGTCTTGAACAAGGTTCACTGTGAATTGCTTAAGAGACAAAAGTCCTATTTGTGCTGTCTCTGATCCAGTCTGAAACATTAATTTAACATTATGTAAATCCCTCCCACTACATAATGATTTGCATATCAGGAAACACCCCCATAATTGTAAGGAGGGGCAAATTGGACCCACATTTTACTCAATTATCCTCTAGTTTAAGGTCATCATTAACAAAGAGCTGGTAATTAATTTTCCCAAAATTGCTAAGAACGTCCTGATGCTGTCTCGCCACCACCTGCAAACTGTTTGTTTGTTTGTTTCCTTGGTGGACATTTTGACGTAGGAAGAGCACAGGTGCAAGTAATAAAATTAATGATAACTGAATTTTATATAGCAGCTTCAGTTCCAGTATTCAATGGTAGAGGAAGTATTCAGATCAGAATACAGCACTAAGTTACACACACCACCAACTATTTCACTGATTTTGGTGAAACTGGATCATATTTTATGTCTTTCTACCCACAACTCTGATTTACAGAGTTTCCTAATGGGCAGTACAGTAAACTGGAGCAATGCAACATCAGGAAGAGGAGTGTTTTTAGGCCCAGCATAGACCCCCTGGTGTCTCTGTGTTTGAAAAAATGCTGCAAAAGTGCTCTCTTGGATGCCACGATGGTAAATAAAACAAGATAAAGTGCCCTCTAAGGTGCTAACCCTAACCCTTACTAAGCTGTTTTACTGTAAATGCATCATGGCTTTCTGCACTGTGGTGCCCTATAGCCTTAAATACAGCAAGTACAACTACCTTAAACTTGTTAGTACATCTCTCGAGTAGACTAAATGTAATTGCGAACATTGCTCTACGGATGGTTTTGTGCTTTCTAGCTCAAATTAACTGTTGTTTGTCTACTCGAAAGATTGGGCCAGAAGCTTGGTAACAGTGACAAGCTCCTGGAGCTCCTATCTATTGTCTTTCTACTGTTGAGTTTACTTTCCTCTGGCATTTTGTTCACCTTTGCACACCATTCCATCTGATAATAAAACGTTATTAAGGTGTCAAGTTAGTAAGAATGAATATGCAATGTCCAGCTAGACTTTCCAAATTAAGCTTTTTGAATTTTGGTAAGGTTTAGTCACAAACTGCTTGGTTGGGTTTAGGTAAAGATTGTAAGTTATGTTACATACCTCACATAACTTAAATACATTATGTAGGTTAACTTACATAGCCTACATAACTTGAAAGAAGTCAATGCTGTACATTGGACATGAACAGCAGTCTGGATAAAATGACATTCTTGCTCCTTACACTATGTCACCTGACTTGGACAGCACATCAAACTACAAAAATACATGGATGCCTCCAGACATGATGCTAGAGAGATATCTACAGCGTCATAGTTTAAAGCATAGGGCTACTGACCAAGCTGCCATATTTGACAAGTTGGGAGTGAGAACAGGCTGGTTTGACAACCTTTTCCAACACAGAGAGAGGATGTTAAATACAAAATAATGGGAGAATAGCTAACCATCACTCATCTGACATGCTGGCTCTCCATCCCTCTCTAAGGTCAGCGCTGTTGCACACAACTTTTATTTGTTGGTGTGTTTATTTAATTTCTGTGTGTGTGTCACGGGGCATGGCCTCCAATTTCCCTCTCACCTACCTGATTGTTTAACCTTCTGTTCCTCATTCACCAATCAACTGTGGCAGTATAAAAGGCAGGGGTCCAGACGTATAGTCTATTTTGTTTGGGAAGGTTCCTAACTGAGTGACATGACCCAGAAGTATTTACGTAACAGCCATGATAAGAGCTGTTTGAATTCTCTAAATGTTAAGGAAAGGTGCTCCAATGCTTCCTTTAGCATAGGATACACCTGACGACCCTTTACAAAAGGAAAGGAGATAATGTTGTCCCACAATTCCATGTGGCGGCAACAAAAACCATTCAGTCATTCACAACCAGATATTGGACTGAAAATGGACATACATGTTGATGTGATATAAAAACTTTGATCATAAAATCCGATGTTACTCTACAGGCCTGTAGTTTATCAGTACAGACTGCAGTCTTTTAACACACAGACAAATGCTCGTCTCCCCTATGAAACCTGCTATATGTCCTCACTGTGCTGCGTTCTTATAAACTCTGATGAACTCCTGCAGTTCTCTGAATTAGTTTTGAAGTTGACTGTGCAGCTACTTTGACATAGACGTGTTCAAGTTTGCTGTCTGCTGTCATGAAAAACTTTATCAAAATGTTGTTAATAACTACAGTAGATAGGCTATAGGTTATTCTGACCACAATTAATATATAAAACATGAATATAATATTTAGTGTGTGTTCCAGCATCCCTGCAGATCATCATGGAAGTTACCATTGCTTATTAATCACCCATGTTTTGCTAATATGCTTATATCTGAATGGACAGGAGGGTGAGCGACCATTCTCAATATTACAAACACGTCATTTTACTTTTGTGACAGGTGGTCAATATTCGTTTATTTTTTTTTTAATTCCGACGTTCATAATGAAGTCATATTTTCATCAGGTTGTCCATGTTTATATTTCCTCTAAGTACCTCTAATGCACATTTTGTGGTCCATTTTCTGAACTTAATAGTTTTACCACACACGTCAATAACATCCGGTCAAGGAGAAGTGTTTAGGAAAGGAAATAGGAAGTATTTCTTTGACAATTCGACCATACCCTGGATCTCATGTCCTTACGGCGCTATCTTTCTGTCGCCTGAGTGGTAACAAGTGCTATGGCTAACTCTGTGTTCGATTGTTACTTTTCTTTTCTGAGATTTTTCCTGCCACAACCACGCCATGTCCAGCTCTGTTTGTTCCCACGACTGCACTTTTGGATCCCTGTCACCAGCAGCCCGACACCACCCCAGACACCCCACCGCTTGGTCCCCTCACCTGCACTACTCGTTCCCTTTGCATTCTAAATAAACTATTTAAACAGTATTGAATCTCTGGTTTGTGTTTGCATTTGAGTCCCTAACATTGTCAGATACTATTTAACCAATATGGATATGAAATTATATATTGTTAAACATTAACTGTAACACTCAAAGTGGAAGCACAGACAAAAAAAAAAAAAAAAAAAAGCTCCGTATATAATATAACAAACATAAATCACGTGTGACACATTAAAAACTTCACCACAGTGACATGTATGCAGGTACATTAGAGCAGGCTGAAAAAAGCAAGCATAGTGACAGCGGACAACAAGAGAAGAACAGCACTGGTCAACAGCACTAATTGCTCATCAAAGTGAGTCAAAATGAAGGCCTATAGTGTCCGTCAACAGCATACTGAAAATGTAAAGCCAATTAAGACACACTAACATCATTGTTTTCACATTTCTAGTGTGAATATATACTCAGAACCAGCTTTGGGAGGCTCATAAGAGTGATAATAAGAGCAGCCTTGACAATGAAGAAAGAGGAGGAAGTTTTCGGGAAGAGGAAAGGACACCTGAGAGACAGAGAGCACCAGGAGTCCTGGAGGAGATAGACAGAGCCACAGGGAAGACAAAGAAGCAGATAGCACGGCCTCGCCAAAACCAAGCAGCCTGCGAGCTGCAGAAATGAACAATCTGGACATGCAGGGAGAGACAGTGCACAGGAGGAACAAGAAACTTGAAACTCAGGAGGAGAATCAAAGGACACGGTCAGGAAAATAACAGAGCGTCAAGGTTGAAAGGACACTTAGAGAAAGGTATTTCCAAATTGTGACAAGGTGATAATCTGTTACTTGACTTTTAAAGTCTGATTAATGTCAAATTCAGTCATCCTTTTGCAATCAAAAATAATGTTTCTGTTCTACTGCCCTTCGCTTTTTTTCTGTGATCCAATTCAGATTATTATTACTAATAATTTCACTTCACAACTGTTCTTTTTTTATTAGTATAACATTATGCATATTAGATTAAAGAAACAATGAAAAAATTAAACTTATTGCATTTTCTAATAATCTGTATGTAGTGTTATTTCATTGTGCCTGTGAGGCTATAGTGAATGCAGACATCAATGCAGTTTACCGCAGGCAGGTCTGATGCCTTTGGGCATTTCTACAGTGTGAGTTCCTGCAGCCCGGTATTTTGTAGAAGAAATACTCTCCTGGTATTGGTAAAAATCTCTTTGAAAGACCATGTGTTTTTTATAGTTACAAGAACAGTATTAAAAATAAGTGTGAAAAACAGTGTATTCTAAATATGTAAACAGTTCTAGCAAGTTGCTAAATAATGTGCCAAGATTTTCTTTATTTATTCTTGCTGTAATGATGTGTGCCATTGAGTGAGGATATATTCCGTGCCAACACAAAATAAATTGACCCAATTGTTGCACATATTTTTTATTTTTCCCTGGCATGTTTGCAATTTTGGCCAGTAGCCAAATGGATGCTTATAAGTGTTGGAACATTGTTCAGTAACACATCGTTCCATCTATTTTTCAAGCATCTATTTTTGTTCATCGTACTATTAAAATGATGCTGTCAAAATATTTTGTATCAAGGTTTATGTTTTTAATTCAATCAGAGTTTTCGTTCATTTTAGGTTGGTTTTCCTTAGTGCTTCTCTACCCTCTAATTGAACTTGGGAAACTATGAGCAACCTAGTAACCTTGTACACATAACAATGAAATGTTTTCAGGCTGGATAAAGGTGTACACCATGTGAGCTGTCATCACCTTCAGGTAGGCAATGGTCAATCAAAGGAAAAATAATAGATAAAATGAAATTTGCCATTGGGCACCCATCCTCATTTTCTGCCTCGAGGTAACAGATGAACAAATAATGGAAGAAAGAAATAAATACACCCCCTCACATTTTTTCATCTGCCCTGCCAGGCAATGTGAGAGATTGCTAGACTGACTGACTGATGGACAGATGTCAAGAGGCAGATATGTGTTTGCACCCTTTATTTCATAATGAAAAGGTCCAAGCCTGCCAGGAAGAAAACATAGAAAAGAGGAGGGGGAAAAGAAGCTCAATATAGAGGGTTGTCATCTTAGGATTGTCATCAGCACCAAGCCCTGGCATCACATCACCCCCACCCTCATCCACCTCCACTGGCTACCGGTCAAGTCCCGCATCTCAAACAAAATCCTCCACCTATTCAACCTCCTTCGCCCCCACACCTTAGACCGGAATCTATAGTCCTCAGACATGGGTCAGTCTGCATACGATCCCCCACACCAGCCTGCAGACATTTGAAGACAGAGCTTTCAGTGTGGCAGCCCACACCCTCTGGAACTCTCTCCTGACAGTGATCGACAACCCGCCACATCCATGGCATTATTTTCTGTACAAGTTGTTATTGTGATTATTGTTAAACGGGTTTAGATGTTTTATATGTAGTAGACAGCTAAGTAACAGTAAAGTTAATACTAAATTATGAAGCTACGATAGCTGCTAGACTCAAATTAAAGGATATCACCAGTTGAATTTATGGGACATTTTACCCTAGGGGCACTTTTATTTGCTACTTAAACTTGTAACCACTTTTAATTTAGTAATGCTTAAATCACAACTGAGTAGTAATTTACATTATAACTAAGCCAATTTTGGACTTAGACACAACTGGTTACACAGACTGTAATAGTTTGTCCTCTTCATCTATATGATTTTGCTTGTAATAGGATGATATCTATTCTCGAACTGTCCAGATGCACTTGGGAACATCTAGAATCATATCAAGCACTCCAGTAACCAGTGAAAAAAAAAAAAAAACAGACAGCTTCTAGGTCAAGAACAGTAACAATTAACATAATCCTGGAGGGCCATCCAATTATGTTTCCTCCTCAAGCTATTTGGAAAAACCACGTAGTAGTATCAACATGTTATTTTTTGGAGAAAGAGTTGTAAGGCTCTAACTGGGATTAAAGTTGACAGAAATAACCTTGATTGGACTTTAAACACCTGCCGTACAACACACACCACAGGCTATGTAACTCAGTGCTAGCCAGCAGGTTTGTCCTCCACCATTGAGGCCTAGAATTCCATTACTCATTGGCTTCTCACCCACATTCAAGCCATTTTCCATGACAGCCGGTACCAACATATATGTATATATGCATAATACATATCAGGCATCAGACACCTATGTGTCAGTTACATGGCATTATTAAAGCCAAGTTCTGTGACCTTTTGTCTTGTTTTTTACCGTGGTGTAGCTGAACATATACTCAAGTATCTTTACACAGTGGCAGTGGGTGTCAGCTTTAGGAGCTTATGCCAGCCCAACTGCCAAACTACCCTTCTAGCTCCTGAAAATATTATGCAAATGTCCTTAAGGCTCAGTGTATTGCATAAGCTCCTAAAATAAGTAATATGGGTACAATTTGTAGCTCATGGTGTCTACTGCTGCCTGCAGTCACAACAATTCTAGACATATGCACAACTCCTCTGCCAGAGCCACTTCCTCCTTGTCTCAGAGCCTACAGGAAGTACACAACACTGATGGAATTGTCAGAGCTTTTTCTGTGCAAGGGTCAACCTAAATCAAAATAGCAATGAATATACGACTATCAGATTCCAGGGGCACCAGTGACCTCACAGGAATTTGATTAGATTGACATTGTATCTGTGACATCATCCAAGGAATTCTAAAAGGAAATTTCAGAATGTGGTGGCTCTGACTATCGCCATCTTGGCAGTCCTGCCTCTGCCGCCTTCCTGCTGGTCTAAAAATTGACAAAGACGTGATCGTTGATAGACCATAGATGGGCTGAATGACCCAATGACTCAAACAAGCCTCTTGTAATGGCACCCATCAGTCAATCAAAGCGGCCGCGTTGATAATTATGCATAACTTCAAGCCTTATAATATAATTTCAATGGGTGATTTATATCGGAATCCTTAGTACAGTTGTCATGAACGGGAAAATTAGCTACAGAGACCAAAACTGTTTTTTTTTTTTTAGGCTGTAAACATGTTTATTTCTGCTGTGAAGTTTTAATATGGGGGCTTATGAAGAGTGGCTTCTTCTGTTCTGTAGCCAACCTCAAGTGGCCATTGGAGGAACTGCAGTCTTTGGTGCTTTGGCTTCACTTCACCGCTACGGAGGTTTCCACTTCAATTCAACTCATTTCACAAATCCCACAAATATATGTTCCCTTCTTCGAATCTGTGGTTCAGTCTAGCCTCCCCATTCAAAACTTTCCAAACCCACATCTGACACCAGTCAGCAATATTAGCTGTGGCTGCATTAAAATCCATGTTTTTTCACTCAACTTTAATCTACACTTCAAACATTTTCAACTGTAAATGATTTTAGAACACTATACCCACATCAGCTGATGATTATCTTTTCTGGTCCAACATACTGACGCATTTGCAGGGCCTAGACCTTATAGCTTTGCCTCTAAAGATGTTGCTTAGAAACACCCAGCAGTTAAATAATTAATTTGAATTTCATATGTATTAATTATCCTACTTGTATCCATTGCATCTGTTGCATTTGGAGAAGTGTAGAAAGAGTGATTTGTTTGCTGTTACTCAACACTATGGCATTCCTGTCTCCACCTCTCTCCGTAAGGACGATCTGAGGGCAGCGGTGGTAGATGGTTTGTCCCGTCAGGGGGTGGTGGACGTGTCAGTAGTTGTGGATGTTGCTGGCACAGGGGTTGGGGCCACGGCTGTGGCGTCGCCTGGTGGGGGCCACTTGGTTGCTGGGGAGCCCTTGGAAGCCGGCCGCTGAAGCAATCCCCTTAAGGAGGATTACCGCCTCCGCTGTTAGTAAAGCTCTGATAAAGTTCTTTACCACTTTTGGGTTGCCGCATGTGGTGCAGACTGATTGGGGTACGAATTTCATGTCTAGAACTTTTAAACTACAGTCTCTGGGCGTCTCACACTGTGAGCAGCGCGTACCATCTGGAATCACAGGGTGCGCTCGAGCGCTGGCATCAGACTTTGAAGGCTATGCTGCAGAAGTATTGTAGTGAGATGGGACTAGACTGGGATGAGGGACTGCCTTTCATGCTCTTTGCGATACTTGATGCAAAACAAGTCTGGCTTGGGTTCAGTCCCGCCGATCTTTTGTTTGGTCACAATGTCTGTGGCCTCTTGAAGGTGTTACAGGAACAGTTCATGTCTGATGTTTCCTCTAACACCAATGTGTTGGATTTTGTTTCGAAGTGCCGGGCTCGGTTACATAAAGCAACTTCCCTGGCGAGGGAGGCTCTCTTCTCCTCCCAGGTAGCATGAAGAAGTGGTTTGATCGTAAAGCTGTGGTACGTCAGTTTGAGCCTGGTGATCAGGTGCTTGTGTTGTTGCCAGTACCAGGTACCGCCCTTACAGCTCGGTTCCTAGGCCCATATTTAGTGAAGCAACGGGTTTCTGACACAGATTACATCATCCTCACCCCTGAGCGTAGGAGGAAGACAAAGTTGTGTCATGTCAACATGCTTAAGTCATACTTCTCCAGAGGAACCTCCGCGAAGGGGCGACCTCTTGAGGTGTCTGCTTCTTTGGTTTGCTCTGATAGTTTTCCTGATGATGGTCTCAACATGCCCTCTGGTGGTCAACAGAATGGTAGGCTGTCAAACTCTGAGTTTTTGTCAGATGTTGTCTGTCATCTTTCCTACCTTTCTGATGACCAGCAGACTGATGTGATCCAATTGCTTCAGTCGTTTAACCACTTTGTTTAGTGATGTGCCTTCTTGTACAAATGTGTTGCGTCATGACATTGATGTGGGTGGCGCTGCTCCCATCAAACAGCACACGTACCATTGCTCTGTTGATAAATATCAGGCCATGAAAGCTGATAAGCTGTTAACTATCTGGTGAAGAATGCGTTAGCCATCCCTAGTCCCAGCCCCTGGAGTTCTCCATGCCTGATGCCTCCCAAGGCTGATGGGACCCTTCACTTCTGCACTGACTTCAGGAAAGTGAACAGGGTTACAGTGACAGACTCTTTCCTCTTGCCTCGTGTGAAAGACTGTCTGGATAGCATAGGTCCTGCTACTGTCATTACCGAGCTTGAGCTGCTGAAAGGGTATTGGCAGGTTCCACTGACGTCTAGGGCTTTGGACATCTCAGCCTTTGTGACCCCTGAACATTTCATGCAGTACACAGTCATGGCTTTTGGGCTGAAGAACGCTCCTGCTACTTTCCAGTGTTTGATGCACAGGGTGTTGGGTGACGTACCTCACTGTAGTGTGTATCTTGATGATGTTGTAGTGTATTCCAGTGACTGGTGTGAACGTGTTACTAGTCTGAGGACGGTGTTGCAGCGGCTTGCAGACGCAAATTTGACTCTGAATCTGGCAAAGTGCGAGTTTGGTAAAGCAACCGTTACCTACCTGGGTAAGCAGGTGGGTCATGGGCTGGTCTGGCCTGTGGAGGCTAAAATCAAGGCTGTGTTGACTTACCCTGTCCCTTCCACGAGGCGTGAGCTCCGCCAGTCTTTGGGCATGACTGGATACTATCAGTGTTTTTGTAAAAATTTCTCGGTAGTGGTTGCGCCCCTTACCACGTTGTGTAGTCCTAAGGTTCCTTTTGTGTGGACTGTCGAGTGCCAGCATGCTTTTGAAGCTGCCAAGTCTCTCCTTTGTAGTGCCCCAGTCTTAGCTGCACCTAACTTATCCATTCCTTTCAAGTTGGAGGTTGATGCCAGTGACTCCGGAGAAGGAAACCCTGGCCATGCTGCTCGCTCTGCAGCACTTTGAGGTGTACGTGGGTTGCAGTGCACTCCTAGTCACCATGTACACGGACCACAATCCCTTGGTGTTCTTGGCCCAGATGTACAACCACAACCAGCGACTGATGCGATGGGCTCTGGCTGTGCAAGGGTACAATATTGAGATCAAACACAAGAAAGGAGTTGATAATGTGGCTGATGCACTGTCCCGTGTGTGAGATGCCTCAATGGTTCATAATAATTGAGGTAGTCTGTACTGATAATGTGTTACTGTGTATGATGTACTGTGTTATAACCTAACAGTACATCATACACAGACAGGGTGTTACGGCCCAGGGGCCGTGGGTTTGGTTGCTCTCTCCTCCCCATGTGTTCCCCCATGTGTTTCGGGTGCTGCTCCTCCTCTCTGGATTCACGCAGGTGACTCCTATTGCTGAACAGCCGGTGATATCTAGGAGGGAGGCAGACCAGTTGTGGCGGGCAGCTATTTTTGGCAGCGTGTGAGCTGTGTGTTGGTTCTGGGCAAAGCCGTCCTCCCGTTTGGAGAACTCGACCTTAGTTTAAATGTGTCTTTTGGTGTTGTCTTTAGGTTATGGTTTCCTTTTGAAAATAAACCCCCCTGTTTCCTGCTCACTCCTGTGTTGCGTTGCTTCTCTTAATCGGTGGTCTGGCTGTATGTTACTCCCCTCTTCCCCTAGCCTTTCGGGGGACGTAACAGCATCTCTATCATTCACCTGCTGAGGTAGGACATTGCTGAATGGGGAAATTTGTTCGATCACCCACTGCACGGTGTCATCAACTCAGTCAAAGCTACTACTCCATCAATGTCATTGTTGTTTACTATTCTGCTGCATTGCGTCTCACTTGCATGCAGTGCTCGATCTCACAACTATAATCTCAGAGCAAGTGAGAACATTTTCAGCTTTTAAATTCAGCTTTCTATATAGCAGGCCGACTGTGTTTTATCAACTCCTGAAAACTTAACACAGTGTTCACAAATGGTTTCTGACACAGAGGTCAGATTTCCCAGTACTACTGTGGAATCCATTTTAAACTCCAAACAACCCTCAATAATAATAACCCAGTCTACTGCACACAGCATCAGAGACGGTTCTCTTCGGAACGGAGTAGCAACAGCAGGCTTGATTGAGGCAGCAGGGGAGATTTTCTCTCCCGAAATCTACTCAAAGTTCTTTGCTGATCTTCTATCACACATCTACTAAAAAGGCAAATCAATTTCTGCATCATCCCTGGAGCTGGATTACTGGTGTTACTACCTTTTAACAATCAAGCTTTGATTTCATGACATCCAAACTGCATTTCTGTTCAACATCTATATGACATTGAGCATTTTCTCAAAGCCGTGGGTGCCTGCAGGTTTATACAACTTGTGGTCTGATTTAGAACAGTTGTTAAACTGAAAGCCAGATCTTTGTGTGTTGTGTTCTTTAAGGTAAACTGAGATGTGCCAGCAGTTGGTGCACGATTGCGGTGTAATACAGAATCAATAACCATGTTTCTTCTAAATAACTACTGCCAAATTTGTCAGCCTTAGTCATATTGTAAAAATAGATTTCTCATGTTTACTGTAAAGGGATTAACATTTAAAGCATTTTGCAAGATGTTACGCTGTTAAAGCTCCCAAAACCCAAAGGAACGTTTGCACTTCTATAATTGAAGACCATTAGTGATTCAATTTGATTTGAATACATTGTGTAAAATATCTTTGCATATATGGCTTATGTTAAAGTGTTACCCAGTTGTCCTCAGGAACACTGCCATTATATCAAGCCCTTTAATTGAAAACATAATGGGATAATTAGCTTCCAGTTAATAAATGGGTAAATAAAGGACCAGGCCAAGGCCTGATCACCAGTTTTCTCAGTGCTGAGAACAGTTTAATGAAATACAGATTCTACCAGTAACATGGAAATAAAACTGTTTATGATACAATATTTAATAGCGCTCTTAGCTGATTTGTATGTGCTTTCAAGAGCAGGGTCTCTTGTGTTGGAATATCTAATGTGAGAGAGGCACAAACCGAGGCTATACTCAGTTCCATAATTCAAAGGAGAAAACGGAATGTTTTTCTTTTCTTTTCTTTCTAATAAGTCCCCATTATGCTGAGGGGGGAAGGTTCTCTGCTGCTTTTCTACAATATCAGACATCATGAATCATTTTCTATTCAAAAACTTCTTTGAGCTGACTTTTGTGGGCTGGGTTGAACCTCAAACACGGGTTATTTGAAATAACGGAGTAATATCAATGAACTCTGCACTTGTACTGTATATTCTTGTTTGGTGTCATTGAATGATTTATTCTAATTAATGAACCACATAATTATTGTGTCTGTGCTAGTAAAAAGCATTATATGCTTATATTATATTATTGGTTATACGTTTCATTGCAGAAATATTTCATGACTGATTAATTGAAAATGTTGTGTATTTTGTTATTACACATTTGTAAAACATCGAAGAATTGTGACATGTGACATCTCATGCTCTCTACAATCCCTAAAAAAAAAAAACAAGCTGAGACCTCAGACATAAGGGTACTTTGATTCAAGTCTTGTTGGAGACTTTTTCCAAGCCCGGGCAGCTCACACTTACCGTCTAATTTCAAACTGTGCTTCACAAGTCATTGTATTTTCTGTCTCCCTGCTGTCTGCGAAATACCAAGTTCATCGAGTATTTTCCTTTTTAGAAAACTACATGGAATGGATTCTGTCACAGCAAGTGCTGACTTCATTTTTCACACAGAGAATAGTAGAGCAGCTCAAGGATGATGGTGCTAACAAGTGCCAAGCTCTTGTTTGTCACTGCTATCCACATATGTCTGCATAATCACAGTGTAATTTTATACTTGCAACAATTTCAATGGTACTTAATACTTTCCACAATTCTTTTTAGATTTGTGATGTTCATGCTTTTGGGGACAAGTCTGAAAAATGTTGCTGTCCTGCAGCTGTTGTACCATCCCTGAGACACTAATTGCACCCATTTTCGCTGGACATGTTCCCACTGCTGTCTACTCAGATAGAGCAGTGTTGTGTTTCTCTTTGGCCGAAGACAGATTTTCCACTGACAGCATAGTTAGGGTGAATGATGAGAGGGGGAAAAAAAAGTCAGAAAAAGAAAAAGGATAGAAATAAATAAAACCCACAATAAAATAAGGAACTGAGATGAATACATCCTTTAAAATCGTCAGAATGAGAATGAGCGACTAAAAAGTCACAAACTGTTTTTTTTTACACTTTTTGCTTCTGGCAGCTGGCCAATGTCCTAGCATTGCAGCTACAGAAAATCTGGTATTTTTGTCTTTTCACCCTTTAAATGATTTGTAAAGTTAAATGTGTCTTCTAAATGGGCCAGATGGCATAACTATAACAACCAAACTTTAGCAATTAATTATTGAATTAAGTCATGAAATATTTTCTAGGAATTTTGACTCACTTTCCTTCTTCTGTGTAATTTTAGAATTTCTGCAGTACCAATTTTTAATCAAATCCCACATTTTTATTAGTTCATTTAGTCATTTTTAGTAGTAGTTATAGATATATGAAATAGTAATAATAGTGGTTAAATTAAGTTAATAAAATTAAATGAATACTAAAAGAGTGTGGTGACCCAGTTAGCATAAGTAAAAATTGAGACATAAATTTAGCTGGAAGTGCAATGAAAACATCCACATATGTCCCAAGATGTCATTTATCAGTTGAAATTGCAGAAGATCCCCTTTTTTGATTTGGATTTTCCTCTCTCTCTCTCTTTCTCTGTCTCTCTCACACACACTCTCACTAATTATAAGTAGAAAAAGTAAAATAGTAAGAGGCGGCGTTGTTCTATAACATTGGATTGTACAGGTGTACCTAATGAAGTAGCCGGTTGGTGTGCGTGTGCGTATGTATGTATATTTTTTAACTTGAACAAAAAGACCATTGCACCAAAAACAATTATTCAACATTCTGTTACTTCCTTTACCTTCCTTTTTTATCTACCTCTGCAGGGTTGACCTGTCAATACGACTGCCTTTTGCTACTGATCTGATGGATTTTCCAGTCTTTACATCAATGGCTGCTCTCTCCAGGGATGTTAAGCTCCACTTGTTTCTTGGCACAATAGCTTTTCAACAATATTTAACCAGCCAGGCCTCACTAAATTGCAAATGAATAATGATATTTGGATGTATCTGCTCTCCACAGAAGGATTGGCACATAACATAACATAACATTGACTTGTATGTGCTGCACACAATTTTAAAGTCATGTTATTTGTATGCAGACTGAAGAAATTGGGTTGGTTAAACCAAACCAGTTTTCTATTACTACACTGAAATACCATTTTATGCTTCAGACTTAACTTCAGTGCCTTATGGTAGTGTAAGTTGAACCACTGGCTTAATTTACCCCACAACATTTGGCTAACTTTGCCCCATAGCCACCATTTTTGGAAAAAAATAAAACCACCTAGCAGTGCTTAGCAATTAGCAACACACATGAGCGGCTGTTAGTCAGGAGTTAGAGCCTGTCTTTCACTAATCAGAAGATCAGTGATTCCAAGTGTCCTTGGATAGTGAACCCTAACCCTCAAGTTGCTTTCCTGTGTGAATGTGTGTGAAAGGCTAGCTTCCTTTAGATGAGTTGGCACCTTGCATGGCAGCCGATGTGTAGTGCAGTGCCTTGAGTGGTATATAAGTAAGTTCAGTCCATTTATAACACACATTTTAAATTAAATCCACATTCTCCATCATAGACACATGGTCACATATTACATTTGTTGTGACATGACAACAAATGTGCACAGTTTCCTAGAAACAGGGTTGGTAAACTTGGCTGGCTCATTGTACTCTTCTCTCCCTAAACATCCAAAAACACATTTTCTTTCACAGTAAAAGTCAAAAGACAGGAAATCAGAGTTACAGGTAAAGTGCCAGTTATAACAAAACAACTAGCACAAAGTGAACAATTACAAAAAAAATAAAGAGGATCCGTCATATTTGACCTCTCATAACATGCAATTAGGCAAGCAAGTCACAATTTCAGATTCCAGCAGCAGCAGCAGCAGCAAGAAATTGTTCCTGAGAAGAAAAATACATTGAATTCTTCACCTTGCTGCACATGGCGAGTTTTAAAATGGGTACGTGTGTGTGTCTAAATGAGATATGCAAAGGTACCAAATCCTAATTATACACTGTGTGTAATTTATTGATTACACTCCTTAAGACTTTAGCATTATCCACCTCCTCTCGAGCAAATCTGGTCTCTCAGAATTCAGCATGATTTAAATTATTCAGTGTGGTTAATTGAGGGCAAGAAATGCTGAAAATCTGTGGCTGGTCTCAGGCTATATGTAAGGTGGCCATGGCTAAATGCAGGGACTTCAAAGCACACCCCCCACCCCCAAAAAAGAAAAAAAGAAAAATAATTGTTTGCTTTAATTTGGTCTACATATTTGGTTTGCTTTTCTTTCCACAACACAGTTTACATCCTGTGGGCAGAATCACATGGCTGTGGAACATACTGTACAGTAAATTGCACATTAGTAATGCAGTCCAAATCCTTCTCTATGAACCACATAATGAGGTAGGCTACTCTGAGTTCAGCCGAGACAAATACTTTGATTTGTTTCCTGAGTCTGGATCATAACCTAGCACAGTGATGATTTCATGCAGAATTTTTTCTCCTCTTTGCTCACTGAGGTGTTTGATGATGTGATGAGCACCATGAGAAGTGTGGGGAGGCTGCCAGTCTTTTTGATGTCAGGGAGATACCAGTGTGTGGAGGTGCATAGCAGAGCAGCATTTAAACTCACAAAGGCAGCTTACTGTTTAAGGGCACATGGGTGGTGCACCCTTCCTCAAATTTTGCTTTCTGTAGGTTTCTTCTGACTAGGCTGGCACAGGGCGCCATGTTGTTCATCCCTGAACCTTAGGAAGGTGGACTCTCTCATTTGAATTGTTTACATTTTTATTTCTTGATTAAAACTCAAACCAAATAAAAGCAGCCTAGAATTTTATTCCATTACATTCATCTTGACCCATTTACCTTACCATATGATTAAGTTGTGTCTCCTTATATCACAAGGTTCATGTGTGGTTTCAGGTTGATCTTTCCCTAACCTCAACTATACAGTAGCTTCCTCACACAGACACTGTAGGAAGAATCTTCTGGTGGAATCACAATCACTGTCTAGAATGCCCACCATCAGATACACCGCAGCCGCTGGAGCTGGAACGTGTTTTCTCCGTGTCTGGTGGAATCAACTAGTTAGACTGTGTCTTAGTCCAAAACCGGACAGTTCCAGTTCAATCCAATACATTCTTTGATTGAAACTTTACTTCCCATTTTAAAACCAGAATATGAAATGGAACATGCTGCGTGGGCAAACTTGAACACATTGCTGTGACAAAATATCTCAGGTGCTCAGGTCTCAGGTACCAATAACATGGTAAACAGTTAAGCTGTCATTTACTTACCTTACCTGACATGGATACAAATGACTGTTCCTCTAATGCCAGTGAAATATCTCAGTACCTCTTGAATGTAGTAGCACACATTTTTGCAGAGACATTCATGGTCCCCAGATAATGTATCCTAAGCCCTTTGGAAACTTTATTTCTCTATTGCTACCATGCAATTTGTGGTTTTGTGTAGTATTATAAGTAAGTATTCTAAGTATTAGACAGAATGACATGACAGCTAACATTTATGCTCTCCACAGGATCAGTTGCAAAAATGTAATGATTCTTTCATCCACCACCAATACCTTCATTTATGACTAATACATGCAAAACAAATATCATTCAGCTTTAGCTGAATTCTGTCTTAAGAATTAATTAGCGAATGCTACCATGCTAATATGTTAAACTAAGATGACATTACATCTGCTAAACATGTGCATGTTAACATTGTGAGCATGTTAGTATTTATCTCAAAGCACTACTGTGTTTAAGCACAGCCTTATAGTCTTGTAACTACAAGTGCCATAAGCAGCTTTAGACTGGTCTGATCTGAGAAAAGGTATCTGACTTTAATGGAGGCCTATTCGGTTACATGCCTTGTTAAATTTTACCTGCTCCTCCAGAAGATTTAAGATGACCGGAGCCAGTGCTGTATAGAGATTGAATATGATATCACCATATTCAGAAATGGCCTTGTTCACTACACCCAGCATGGCATCTGCCATTTCATGTGCCTTGACTCCGTGTGTGGTCTGATAAAATCGTTGCAGCTCACATTCATGTCTCTGTCCCCATTTATAAACTTACCTATGTCAAGAGACATTTTTTTCTGGTCTAAATAACCACCAATTTACATTCTCAGAAAAACAGATTCTTACTGTTCTTAACTCTGTGCTCAGTTACACTGCTTTAGTCTCTACTGTATAAAGCAAAATAGCTTTTTCTCCTACTGTATCTCTTTGCTTTTGAAGAAACACAGGAGGGCGTATTTGACTGGAAAATTCACCACAAGGTGTCTCATTTGTTTTGCTACTGGCTGTGTCTCTCCTTTGTGTATTCATTATATTTTGTAATACAGAACTTCCATGTTACCATTTGGACTCAGCTAAAATATTGCAGAAATTGCAGTGTTTTGAAACAAGCCTTGCAGAGGAAAAGGATTAGGTTTTCATTCATATCTGTATATAGCATGTGTAAATTATATACAATATATATTTTTTGGATTATTATTATTTCTTGTTAGAGATTTACATCTTTTTGGTGATGTGACAGTCTGACTATCAGTGGAACTGATTTGACTTTGTGATGCTGATAAAATGTGTCCTGATGTCCAAACTACACACTAATCTCAAGCAGTTTTTGACTGTGGACTGTGTTCATGCTAGAAAAGAGGCATGGTGGTGAAATCAATATGATTCTCATGTATGCATGGTAAATATGAAGCTAACTAATCATAGCACAAATACTTGTAACAGTTAGTCCAAATCAGCAATTCTAAACTTCACATTGTATCTTTTTTGTTTAATCCTTAAGTGTAAAAATAATATTTTGCCATTTTAAGGGAAGATATGTGCCAAACTGTTTCTTTAACGGGGCTAGAAGAGGAACTTGCCGCCAAAGCTTAGCTGTATGCAGCCTTGGTGTTATGCTAAGTTCGTCAGCTGCTGGCATACAAACTCAAACTATGAGTGGTATCAGTCAACGAAGTCCAGGAAAAATCTGTCAGTGCCTTCCAAAACTGTTGCCAAATTAAAAACCTTGGTAGGAACGAGAAAGTGAACAGCAAGACAAGATCCTATGTCAATATGGTCTCAAAAAACCTGCACCTAGAAGAAAATGTTGTACTTTTTATTTTATTTTTTTTCTACAAGGCAAAGTAGTATAATCCTCAAAGAACTGCAAACTCTGATTCAGATATAAAACCCATATGGCTTGAAAGAAATTGACTACTTGGAATAGGAAATGCCAGACTGAATAGAAACTTGGTGGTGTTAGTGAGGAGGGAGATGGAGGGGGTAAGTCATTTTATGACAAAAGACTGTGAAAAGCAGGAGGTACAGTATGAGTTTAAGGTGTGTGAAATAATTAGCTGCAGCCCGATGGTGGCAGAAAAAAAAGAGTATGCAAGTTGAATCTCCCTGCTAAAACTTATGTTCCCACTCACATTGATATATTAGTTCTGGAGTCACTTCGTTTAATAGTGTCTCAGCTGTGAAATGTTTTCCAGAACGACTTTAGAGCTAAACGTTAAAAAAAGAAAGTGCTAAAGTACAGATGTAGATAAAGTATAAAATCTAGTCTGAAGGTGGACTGTGTCTTCAGCTTTTTATAGATGATTAATAGTTCTCTGTCTCCCTAAGAAAACAACACGAACCCCTCTTGAGTTTTATTAATAGCTGTTCTAATATTCTCCAGATTTCAATTTTTCTTCATCTCAATGGCTTGAATGACTTACAAAGTATCGATCAGTGCAGGAAACTGTTCTCTAAATATATAACTCTGTCAGCTTCCTTCCCTCACAGCTGTTCTACTAGTTGCTTGTAATGTGCCCTTACAATTCATCATTTCTTCCTGCTTGAGTCTGTTCCCTGTTATTTCTGTGAGTCATCTTCCGTCCTTGCTTTTACAGACTCGAACAGTGTTCCTTTGATTATTCATTCCTTCTGAAAGTCAATTTACTGATGCAACTCAAATATAATATAAAAAGACAGGGTTACTTGCAGTTTTTTCCGGGGCTGGGTTGTAATGGCAACAGGTAAGAAAGTTAGCCCAGATGTCCATCTTCCCTGCAATGTTTTCCAGCTCCTCTTGGGGGTTCTCCAAAAGAAGGCGCCCCGGAGGCATCCTGATCTGATGCATGAACCACTTCAAGTGGCTCTTTCTGACAAGAAGACACGGCGGCTCTACTCCAAGCTCTTTCAGATGTGTGAGCTCATCACTCCGTCTCTAATGGTGAGCCCAACCAACCAGCACAAGAAACGTATTTCAGTTGCTTGTATCCAAGATCTCATACTTTTGGTCATTACCAAAAGTTCATGATTATTGGTGAAGTTTGCAAAGTAGATGGACTGGCACATCGAAAGCTCCCTCTTTGCTACAAAGGTCTGGTGTGACCAAAAACTCAAGAAATTCATTCTCCCTACAAGTCACTCCCAATCCGGATGAAGTAATCCACTGTTTTCTGGCAGACATCAATGGCTTCAGAATTAGAGGTGCTAACTCAACCACTTAACATTCAACATCAAACTGCCTCATTTTGTGTGGAAGGTCATGGTCTGATAAAGCAGACACAATCACATCATCTGCATAGAGCAGAGAAGCAATTTTGAGGGCCCCCAAACTGGACACTACCCTCCTACTGAAAGCAAAGGGACCAACCACAGAGTTATATGTTGACAGATATGCAATTTTAGCAAAATCAAATTGATGATGGTAAAATCTGTTCAGAAGGAGATCTTAGAATTGATCTATGTAAGCCATGTATGCAAAAAAAAAAAAAAAAAAAAAAAAAAAATCAATCATGGTAACATGCCTGCACGCCTCTGTAAGTTGACAAAACTGTCAACTGACAACTGGTTCCCTGTTAGTCTGTATAACTAAGTCTAGGAATGAGACCAGGGCTAAATCAATATGTCATTTTTTGCATCCTCAGATAAAGGGAGAGTCAAATAAACAGGTGGCTCTCAGACAAAAATGCAGTAAAGCAAGAAACAGATTGAAACTGGCAGACAAATATTTTGCCTTCAAAATCAGATCATATCGAATCTGCTGCTCTCTGCTGAGCCTCAAACAAAATAACCAAGACAACTTGATGCACATGACACATCTTAGTCTACAACAATAATATTCCTGTTTCTGGGATGGTCAGATCTGTCAGAATTCCTTTTCTAGACTATGTTTTCTTAACATTTAAGTGAAATGGATTAAAAAGCATTTCACATTACAACCCCATTATGCTAGGATACATCAGATCCCATCAGTTCAGATTAGTTCTAATCCAGGCATGTTTTAATCAGTCATATTGGCTAAAACAAACAAGATCAAATGCCCATATTTTCTTGACTGTACTCTTTAGTTTTTGTCTACTTTAGCCTGCATGTGCTGCAGTGCAACACAGTAGTGCTGACAGATTCGCTAAACTCTGACACTAACAAATATGTTAGTAGTGATCAGTGTATAAAACATTCAGTTAGCAGCGTCTCATGTTTAGCCAGCAAGTCATATCAGCTGTCTCTAATTAACATTAATACTGTAAATAACTTGTTGACAGGCCAAAATAAACGTGGCTGTCGGTCTGGTTTAAAGTGCTCCGTGCAGCCTGCAGAACCTGTCTGTACTCACATTCTGTCCACTCACAGTTGTACAGCGGTGTTACAGAGTGTTTCTATAGTTCCACCAACTTCAGTGTGATATGTCTTCTCTAGTAAAAAGGTCACAGTGGATAATTTTCAGGAGTTGCTTTCTCCCAGTTGAACTTTTATATCATTCATATTATAAACTATGCCTATAAACTTTGAACCAAGATCTTCAAAATTGGAAAAAGTCAAAAGGTTTGTGAACAATAAAGTGGCCCATGTGTAGCAGGTTAGACCTGTTATTATAAAGTATCGGATTAGTGGACAGAGATGATGATGGGTCTTTGAAGTAAAACCAACATGACATCGTCCTAAACCGGCATTCTTTCTAATTATCAGCAGGGGGCAGCTCAATTGGCTGTAAAAAGAACTGTCATTATATTGAGCCTTATGGAAATATGGCTATACTTCTCACTTGATTAATCAGCTCAGGAAACTGTTTCCTAATGAATTCGAAGTTTGAAGTCTTCTTCCATACAGAATGATCAGTTCATTTAGTGAATTATGGTCCCATTAAGAGTAAAATAGACAACAAAGCAGGGTATGCTTCAGGGTCTTGTTGATGACAAGTCACTGTAAGTGAGTCTCTCCAGTGTCATATGTATTTAAGTGTACTATTTCACTGTAAGATAAGAAAGTTTGTAAACAGGCTGGTTGCCATTCTTTCCTAAAACTGAGTCAAAAACAAGCACAGCCCAACTTGCAGTGTGCCACCCACCAGCTCCAAGCTCTCATCCAAATATAGTCTCTTCTGGCTCCCAAAAAAAAACAAAAAAAAAATCAAGATGACAAGATCTACAATACGAGTTTTTTTTTCTTTTTCTTTCTTTCTTTCTTTTTTTTTTTTTTTTTTTTGCTACAAAGTAATAAATCTTTCACTCAGAGGATTTATGTACAACATCAAGATCAAAATACAAACAGCATTTCCCTAATTCTTAGCCAAAGCTCCACAATATCTCAGCACACAGACTTTAAAGGGTGTACCATTCTTTCATTAGGTTAATCATAGTTTGAGTTTCTCTTTTAAAATGGTTAGTTCAAAAGCCATTGCCGAGTTATTATCTGTAATTCTGGAGGAAATGCACATACAATCAAGTGTGGAGAGCCAAGGAAAATAAGGAGAGTAAAAATGTTTGATTGTTATTCTGTGTGTGATGAGATGATACAGGCCTGATCAATATTCCACAGCCTCACTTTTGTTTGAGAGAGAAGTCCATTACACTCTTTGTCATGAAGTTCCCTAGAGTTAGCCTCGAGCAATATTAATACCATGAATTAGAAATGAAAGGACAGCAGCAGGTACCATTGAGCTGTAACATTTCATATGAGTGGATGAACACTTAGTGACAGAAGTTGGCTATTGCTCCCTTGGTTGCAGCAATTATACTGTTCAACGGGCACACAATATATAATGAGGGGAAACTTCACCACATCTTTGTATGTGTCATCCAGATATATCCTTGCTGCAGAACAGTATTCTTATGCTTGAGAGGATTAACATGACATCCATATTAATGTAGATCTTTCATATGCAGGACCAAGTCCATTGAAAGATTGCAGATGAGTGATGTCATTAAATCATATTATCTAAAGATGATGATTTAAGACAGCACTTCCATTTACAATGAAAGCTACATGACTAGAATATGTGAGAGCAGTGTGATACCCAATCCAAATAGTGTGACACCAATATCCATAATCACATTGCATAATCCATGCACATAAAGTGCATGGATTCCGTTTGTTGTTATTTATTTATTTTTTTTTCACTTTCAATTTTATGTATATGTATTACATGTAACATTTACATAATGTATATTAGTCTGGAGTCTTTCCTGTAAAGAAATAAAAACGGTAAGTCAGAATATTTCCAGAGTTATTTTAGTAATCACAACAGGTCTTTTTAAAGGTTCAAGTTTAAAGGGTCAAGGCATGTAGTCTGATGAATATCGACAAACGACACAAACATTTTTGTCATCAAAATTGGAGACAAATTGTTACCAGCTCTTTCTCTCACACTTGCACTCTTCCACAAAATTACTCAGAATTCAGTAAGCTGATCAATAAAGACAATCTCAGAAAATTAACTCCTTTACTTGAGCATTCTCTGCTTTTCTTGAGCAGCTTTCAGATGCCGGCACAGGTCTGCAGTGTTTTACGTACTAGTGAAAACTGCATACAAGAATTCAGCTTCCAGCAGTTACAGTTTTGTCCATTACAGTGTTTACATGCATTTGTATGATGGACACATGTAGCACGCCAATAAATATGGCTGCTTTTATAAATCCCAAGTTAAAGATGGTATTTTGCAATGGTTGCTATGGTTGGCATACTGTGAATTGTACAAACATACTTTACTACTCACTATAGAGTCAACTATTATGTAGGGAATCACACAAACACACAAAGTGACACAGCTGTTGATGATATGATCACAATATTTGCTTTACAGTTTCTTTAAACCAATACCCAAAAAAGGCCACCATCTGGCCAATGTGGGTGTCCACCATCTGGCCACCTGTACAGCCCACATCACTCTGATGTCAGGTAAAGTCCTTGTCTGCACCACGCCTGCTTGGGAGCAGCTTAATCTCCTGTGTGTTAATTACTCCTTGTTTACAGTCGAGGTGATGAAGGTCTCTGATCATCCCGTCTGTGAGAGAGGTGACCAGAATGATTTGGGCCATGTGCCAAGGTGTTTGTGGTGTGGGTGATTATGCTATTGTGTTTCATAGGGGTAAAGGGTGGCTGTGTCTTTCTCCTGAGTGCCTTTCTATGTTGCTGATGGGTTAGCTCTGAGTTTGGTCAGAATTCTTTGGTCGTCAACAGTTGTCTTGGGTAGAAAGAAAAGATTGTCACTCCCTTGGCACACCATTGCTGTAGGCAGCACTCTCAGTTTATCTAGTTTTCTTGCCCTTTGCTCATCAGAGGAACTGAGGCACAACATCAGTCCCTAAAGAACACCCATGCCAAAATCAGCTTGTTCTGTGATTCTTGTCGTGTCCATTAAAAGGCTAAGATAATCGGTGCGACAATGGTGAGCCAAATCAGTTGGATCTACACCTTGTAGCCCATGCTGACAAAACCAGGCTTGTGCTGATTCTCCTTCTGAGTGAATGGATCATTAAAAATGTCTAGGGCTATCACACATATTCACTCTGTCTTGAGACTCCTGTTATGAAACTGTCTTACGTAAACCCTGTTACACCTCTATGACTTACCTGTCATATCATCATACTTAGTCTTCCATGGTTGGGGAGGCACAATCTTCACAAAGACCAATCTACAGGGTCAGGTGTTGCCATGGTCACCAACTCTGGTCTACTTGGTCAGCATCTTCTTTCTCCTCTACTACGTAGGAAGAGCCTCCCAAGTCTTTCTTCTCAGCATGAATATTGCCATACTCAGGCTGTATTCACATTCACCACTTGCCTTCCACTCTCATTTCCCGAGTTTGAGGTTTTGCAGGATTGCCAAATTTGACCTGACCTCTATTATTGCCATGGGGGATATATTACATTCAGCTGCCTCAGTCACCGCTACAGGTACCATAACATACTGTTCAATCTCTTAACACTGCGTTATCTGTGTTTCAGTTGGGTTTCAAGTACTTCTCAACATGATTAACGTTTGTCAGAAATTTCTGTCACGTTTTGATTAGCTCCTTTTTTTTAGCATTGGGCAGCATGGGGTAGCTGTGGATAAGCAGGTATAGTGGGTCATTTACTAATCTTCTGACTATCAAAAGTAAAAATATTCATCATAGTTATAGTTCAAATTCCCAGCTCCTCCAGTATGCATGTGGAAATATCCTTAGGCAAGTTATTGAACCCCAAATTACTGTGTGGGTGTGTGTGAATCATTAGCTCCTCTCTGATGAGTAGTTGGCACCTTGTATGGCAGCTAATTCCGTAAATGTATAAATGGTTGAATGTGATGTGAGGTGTAAAAGTGCCTCAAGTTTTCTGGAAGTCGAGAAAGGCTATACAAGTCCATTTACCTTTTTTTGCGCTTTACCAGTGGTGGAAGACATACTCAGATCCTTCACTTAAGCAGAAGTAGCAATACAACAATGTTAAAACACTGCATCTTGCATTCAAAATTCTACAGAACAGAACTACTATCAGCAAAATTGACTTAAACTACCAAAAGTCAAAATACTCATTGTGTAAGAGACAATATCATTTGGGACTTGGGCACAAATAATTATCTCATGCACCTAAAATGTGGACCCTGCTTACACAAGCTATTATCTTGTACAATATAGAAACAATTCTGGGACTTAGTGGCAGGTTAACAAGTTAATTGGTGACTCTAAATTGCCCATAGGTGTGAATGTGAGCATTAATGGTTGTTTGCCTTGATGTGTCAGCCCTGTGATAAACTGCGTCTTAACCCTGCAAACCCCGCCTCTCACCCATTGTCTTCTGGGATCAGCTCCTGCGCCCATGACTCTGCAAAGGATAATTGGGTATAGATAATGGATGGACTTGGGGGCTCTGTATTAAATATATATCATGACTGGATAATAATTATTGATGTGTCCAAATGTAGGCATAGATTTTCATTAAGCTTGCTGAGGTGGACCTGATTTAAAGTAACAATAAATAAAATAACATACATTTCATATATAATAATGCTTTGTATGTTAAAGTAACCAGTAACACAAATGTAAAAAGTGAGTAAAAAGTACAAGATTTTTTCTGAATGTAAGTATAAAGTACCATAAACTGGAAATACTCAAGTAAAGTTTGCTTGTTTTATTGCCTGTAAAGTTCCAATCTCGCAAGAACCAATACAGTATTGAATTGCAAACTATAGATTGACCTTTTAATGTGACACTGCACTTTCCACATATCTCTTCGTCACTTCATAGTCAGCACAATTATCTTACATTCATTGCACAAACATTACTTCAATGTAATAATTAGAACACATTTGCTTTGCAAACAAGGCAAAACAGACTGTTTTCATTTCATCTCCATGATCTAATTTCTCAAGAGCTCCTTTTGTGTATTTTGTAAATTAAAACTAATTGATTATACTGATGACAGTGAATTTCAAGGCAAGTAAATACATTTTTGAGCATCCCTAATGTGCTGTAAAAAGGGAGATGATACTGTAAGTCTGATATGTCCAGTAACAGTCAGGCTGCAGTACTAAAAAATAAATAAATAAATAGGGATCATGATGTAATCTATGTATCAAGTCAATCAAAATAAATACAATTTCCCTGGCTTTCCGTGAAGAACAACTATGTTTTATGTGAAAACAGACCTAGACCCAATCTCAGTCACCTTCAGCCTGTTTTCTGACCTCCCCTCTCTACTGTTAGAGGGACTGATTAATTAGAAATAGGCTTAGGCCTGGAGGAGACGAGTGCTCTGCTAGACAGATGCTGTTTGAACAGCAAACCGGTCTTTGGATATTAAAGAAAGATGAGGAAATTGGACTAATTGGAAATGAAGGACATATGGGTCATGGGAGTTCTCCTATGGGACTAGAATAATTTCAACTTTATTTGGGATATTTGCAGATCAGTAGCCAAACTTTTTCACACTCTCTGTTTAATTATTTTCCCTCTTATCTTCTGTTATTTGTCATATTTGTTTTGCTGCTTTATGAAGATTTTGTTTTATACATTCTGAAGGCTTTTGATTGTGTTTTAAGAGAGTGCTGGGCAATGTTAGTCCTTGTTAGTTATTTGTTAGTTTATTCATTCAAATTACTATCAGCTAAAGGGGACTGATTACCCTGTCCAACAGTCAATATGTATTCATTAATGAATATTAACTATTTATCTAAAATAATTGTATACAAATACCAGCTATAATTCAGGATTGCATTGTTGAAAAGTAACCAAGTACATTTATTGCACTTGAGTAAATTACAAGACCCTCAAATTTGTTAGTTTTATTACTATATTCTTCTACTCCACTACATTTCAGTGGTAAATAATATATCTGTTAAAAAAAACATAGAGTTTATAAAATCAGATTTGTTAAAGATTAAATAAGTGACTCTGACCCTTTGTAGCAGGTAACCCATTACAAAAGAGCAGTGTCAACTCGGAGCTGTGGTCTGATGAGTCCACATTTCAAATTGTTCTTTGGAAACCATTAACCTTGTGTGCTCCAGGCTGTACTTGTGTATCTTTCACATATAGGCATTGTATGCTTTGTCTAACCTCTTGGCTACTGAATGATGCAGAGTGGCAAAGTTCTTGTGTACCATGGTTGCTCTAAGCGGGCTCATTACAATGTCTTGGCTAGTTGCTGTCCACAGGGAACTGTATTAGTGCCCTGATTCTTAATTAAAACAGTAGATAATCCCGAGGCACAAATAAGACTTTGGTAGCACATTTGTTGGTACAGAAAGTAATATGTGTCATTACTATCCGTTTTGTATTTCAAATGAGACTCTCATTCACTGCACTCCTGAGGGACTGTGTCCATACTGTGTAGACCACACTGACAAACTGTTTTTGTTGTTCTCTGGCTATACAGTTAGGAGTACTGAGAGACCCTGCCAGCAGCATATCTAATTAGATGTAATTTTGCTTGGGAGCTTATCAAAGCCTGATCTGTGCTGCAGCCTCTGCGCTCAGGAACGAATGACATCAGGACATTAAAGAGCTACGCCTGATTGCACTGCTGGATCTTGCTCTGACTGTTTGTTTTTGCCTTTTATAGAAAGGTATCCTTACTGTGATATGTCATATGAGGGTGGTCCGCCGCTGATAATCGTCCCGTTAGACAAACCGTGACCTCCCTTGCTTGTGTTTCGCCCAGCAGTTTAATGAGTTCTAGCTATCTAGACTGAACAGAATGAAAGTGATTCCAAAAAAGAAGGGAATGTGACGTTGGGTGAAACTGATCAGAAAATGGGCATGATATTATCAGAAGCAGAGTGTGTGTAGTTTTATTTGTTTTTAGTTTATTCATAATTGCCTAAGACTCACACATTTACACACACACACACTACAGTTTGTATTGCTAATTGCAATTGTGACTAGGTTCATTTGATAGCTACAAATTAAGAAGCAACAAAGTACAAACAGGATGACATTATTACTACCGTTAGTTTGATAAGGGTTTAATTGCATATAATCAAATCCATTAATTTGATAAGGGCATTGCTTTTAATCAAACAACAGGCAAATATGTTTTACCTCAAAGTCAAGTGAGCACTTCTTCCACTAGCCTCCAGCATTACAGTGTGAACAGTCTAAATTAATTCTCGATTCTCTGACATCTTTTGATGATACCATGAAATCAGGTTGAAACATTGACCTTTTCATCTAATACTGCGCACTGCCCACTCTGAAATCCCTTAGATTAGTTGGTCAGTGCAGTGTGTTGGTCTCTGACAAAACTGTGTCATCGTACGTACATGCTGCACAGATATGAAAGGTTCAATCTGTGCACATTAGTGTGTCATGTCATTATCATACTTTGCAGTTACAGTAAAATATTCAGAATGCGAAATAGAAAGCGGGCACAAATTGAATGTTATTTACAGTACATTAAGCTCATCTTTTTTTCTCAGAGTATGCCCTGGTGTTTTCTCATATAAGAGACAGTAAAATTGCTGTGTTTTCACTTTAGATGGAATGCAACAAACAAGTCTTATGAACCATATCATCTTGTGAGATGAGTACATATCATCATGTGAGTTAAGGATAAGAAAACAGTCTCTTACACCAATTCCACACATTGCATGTATACATGTGTGACATACTACAATATTTGTACTTGTGGAATAGCAGGCCTGCTGAACAGTCAGGACTTAGCAACAGTATGTTAAAGTGTATAATGTCTAAACCACACCGTTATTTGCTTAAAATTTCATTGTTTATGTTCACAAGAAGTGCTTAGAAGTTTGTGTAAAGTAATAATAAATATGTGTTCTGAGTTTGTCAGACCAAAGAAGTAAGCGTTATTAACCACTCAGTCAAATTTGAATGATTAAAAATATCGACAAGATTTAGAAATTATGTGTGAAAATCAGTCAAATGGGCAGCTCCAGGACTGTGGGGGCGTGTCCACTGAAGATGCTGAAGCCACGCCCAGTCGTGGGAGCATTCAAGCAGCAATTTTGAAGCGACTGAAACGTGTCAGATGAGTTCAGAAAATGACATGACTAACTTTAAAATACTCTGAGCGAGATGAATGATCTATATCTCTCTGCTGTGTATGCTCAGGGTGGCCTCAGCGTGTCATCGAGCCACCCTTTAGGACCGCCCAAAAAAATCCTGGACCGAAAACTGGTGAAATATTGTTTTAACTCCACATTTCAGTAATATATCGTTCAAAGGCTTTTCACATGTTTTCAGCAACTATTTTCCAACATATTTAATGTATTTTGAAAGAAATCTCAACATTGCCTTTACACGGTACTAACCCTATTTACATGTCAGGGTCTATATTACCAGAGCACTAAATATGGTTTAGGTATATAAAAAAATGTTCTGTCAGAATAATTGACGGTATGTATGTCTGTATGTATACATTATTTCAGTAGTCAAAATCAGTGGATGGGCGGAAAGCTGTTTGCACCTGCATAGTAGCCAAAGACATCAACTGGACTACAGTAGAGCTTTTCAGTGAAGTATGAAATGAAATGTTGAACACAATCAATCTAATGTTGACGTCAGAAAATAAGAGAAAGGACTGACCACAGTTATCCTTTAATTCCTCATAGGTATGTCTACACTACATTATTAAAATTAAGCACCAAACACATGGAGAATTATGATATGACTATGAGAGGGGTAAGTGATTTGTGCTGTGCGATATAGCCCCCTGTGTAAACCTGAAGTAAAATTACCTCTGTGTGTTGTGCCTGCCTGTGGCAAGACAATCTTACACGAACAGCAAGGTCAGCTCTGGACAAATACATTAAAGAACAACCTTCCTTCAGGCCAATCAATATGCTGTATCATTTAGGTGAGAGGGCGTGCTTAATTTTCAACTTCTCAGTGGACATTAGTCGAGCACAGGGAAGGACAAGTGACCCTTTTCATGAGGTAAATCAATGTTCGGACTTCCTTTTTTCCACCTATCATCACCTCTTCAGGGAATGTCGCAGTTTAATTTGTCTCCACCTGCAACCTCCCCACCTGCTCTGCATCATACTCTCATCTACTGTCTGCTTATGTTTCTAGTGTGCTGGTAAGTGAACTGTCAAACACAAACACTGTGATAAAAGATTTTCCCATTTACATTTTAGAGAACAAAGATAACAAGACACGCACATATGATATGTCTATAGAAATATTCAGTGCTAATTAATCTAATAGTTTGATGTTCAACATTTGTATCATTATGGCGCTGGCATTTAAAAAAGACAGTCCTTAAAACATAGCCATATTATTGGGCTTAAGGGTCACAAATGAACTGGCTAGGAGTTACATTAAAGGTCCACTGTGTAAGATTTAGAAGGCTCTGTTTACAGAATATGGCAGACATGGAATATGAATTAACTATGTATTCATTAGTGGATAATAACCTGAAAATAAAATAATAAATAGATAACAATATATTTTTGTTACCTTAGAATGAACCTTTTATATTTACAGATATTCTCCTCTAGGGAGTCCACCAAGTTGAATGTTTCTACAGTAGCCCAGAATGGACAAACTAAACACAAGCTTGAGATTGGGCCTTTTGTGTTTTAAGTGCATTTCCACCGTAGTTCCTCAAACAGCTGTTTCTACATGCCCCCGCTGCTGATTTTGACAGATGACATATACATACATACAGTCACTGATTCTGACAGATAATTGTTCATATTCACTAAATATTTAAAGAACTGATTGTATGTTGTTCTAATGACAGTGCATCTGCTTTCTCTAGGCTTCATTTGAGTGTTCCATTGTGGTGACTGTAGGAGGTGCTAGAATGCTGGCCAACTGTTAAGCACTAAAGCTCTACTAATTAATGTTTGGCCACTTGGGGGCACAAGCACTCAGATAAGCTAGCAGACACACAATCCTGACATATTATCACTTTAAAAAGTTGTTGTAGCTAACTTGTTAGCAAGTAATGTCATATTCACACACCTAGCAGATGTAACATTATCATTAATTGGAAGACAATATTTACTTTGTTCAGTTCTTGGTCTCCGCCAACTCCGCCAATAAATATTAACTGCTAGATGTTCACCAGCTTACTTTCCCAAACACCACATGGCAGTCAAATAGATACAGAGGATTTATCAGGTTTGCTCAAGACAGATGAGAGAAGATTAGAACTCCAGAGTTTGGTAATTCACACTAATGTTGGAAATAGAATTAGCTGTGGGTTATAAGGTATAAGGTATTGCAAGAATTTCTCTGCTCAACATATTAAAGCCAGTATAACAATTCACAGCTGATAACTACATGCAGATATGGAGAGGTGCTCTAGTGCAAAACCCCCAAAATGAATATATATATATATATATATATATATATATATATATATATATATATATATATATATATATTCTCCTCCATCAACATAAATTAGGGTCAACTCACTCTACTTTGAACTTGAACTGAGGGATCAGCCATTAATGAAATACAGCTCATCCTTTCTTGTGGCAGCCTCCTTTTTTACTATATGCTAATTTTATGCAGCTACTCATGCATGGAGAGTTACTCTTGATGAAGTTCAGGAGAGCAATGGCAAAAATAAGATGGCACACAATTTCAGGACTCTTATTTTAGGATTCTTATTAGCCTCAAATGACTGCATGATTTGATATCACTGGAGGGCTGATGTTCTTGACTTTCTATTTCTTTCATTTCTCCGAAATGCATGTCAGAGTTGTAGCTATACCAGATACACATAGCCAATTAAAGTGCTACTGCACTTCTTTCCTGACAAGTTCAAAATGTTACATAATGATGCAAATTGTAACACAGGCTAAAAGCATCTCAGAGCTTAGTCACACAAATGAATATTATACCCAGCACAGATTTATGGGCAGCAATGTCGGTCTGATGGTCGGTCCACCGCTTTAGTCCTTATCCAGATATCTCGGCAACTATATAATGGATTACCATGACATTCAATGTATGATCCCCTGACCTTTAGTATGGTGTCACCAGCAGGTTGACATTTGTGATATGGAATTGAATGCCTTAAGATCTACCATATGGATCAAGAAATTTGATACATGCATTGAAAAGAAACATAAAAATGAAAATAAAATGGTGCATTGAAAACAAAACCTGCATTGAAAAACGAAGCATTGTCTTTGAAACACTTTTATCAGAAAAAAGTTGTATTGGCACTAAAACAAGTATTGGGAGTGAAAATAAAACATTTTCAGTGAGTCTGTCTACCACAACACACTGGCTTCATGAAACTGAAGCTGTAAAACAAGGCTGTGCTGTTTAAATATGAATCAAGATCCTCTTATTGAACTGTTTATTTCTTGCCTCAAATGTTTTCAGAAACACATTTTAAAGTACTGTTTGTAATACAGGAGCCTGTGACTGGGAACACGGCCAGTTTCCCCTGCTTGGAAATAGGCTTGTGAAACTCAGATCAAACTGTAAAACTAGGCAGTGCTTATAAAATATGAAAGATTCTGTCCTTGTTGCCTATTTCTTACTCAAATATTTTATTTTAGTGTGCTGTGGCTAGAGTTGTTCCGATTCCGATACCAGTATCGGAAATTGTTCCGATACTGCCGAAAATGGTGGCATCGGTATCGGCAACTACTGGAGTCCAGGCACCGATCCGATACCACGTAATTTATTAAATTAGTAATCTATTTACTGGTTAGCTCTGTTAAGCTCTGGCACAGTTCTTCTTCGCCGCTCTTAAAACAGTGGCGCTGTGCTGCAACCTGCAGCCTGCTGTTTTAGAGGGACGAGGAAGAGTTGATTATGTGACGCAGACACAGCAGACACACACGTGTGTCAGAGCTGGTTGACACGAGGCTTGGAGCTAAGCTAACTAGCAGCTAACTAGCACTAGCATATCATGTCGGCGGTGTGGCAGTATTTCACACTGGATGAAGCTCCCACCAGTAAGACTGCGACAAATAATTAAATAATTATATTTTTTATTTTTAATAATAATTATATAATAATAATTCAATAATCATTCCTAGATTTATTTAGTCAAATTGCACTTGCACTACTGTTTTTATACTGTTCTATTTAAGAATAAATTTAAAAATAAATAGCTTGAATTTGCTGTATTTATTCATTTACAAAGGGTTTAACCTGAGCCAGGCCTTACCACAATGATAATCATATCACAGTCACGCAGGCGTAGTATGATATTTTTTTTTATAACATACTGGTATCGGATTGGTACTCGGTATCGGCCGATACCCGCAGCACAAGTATCGGAATCGGTATCGGGAGGAAAAAATGGTATCGGAACATCTCTAGCTGTGGTTGTAATACAATATGTAAAGATGAGTATGTTTATATATATGCAGGCTCAGAATTTGATCCACTGTGTCCAATACCATTTGGAAAGTCTAAAAAAGCAACACAATTATTTAATTTTATCCCCATTGTAGTTAAAGTTGAGTTTGCGAAACACTAAACCAGAACTTAGCTGTTCAGGTGGCAGAAGGTTCAAGTGCACTTGACACACAATGTGGAAACATTGTGGAAAGATCTGGGTAATTATATGCCCGGAAATTAAACTTTTTTAGCTTCATGCACGACACAGCTTTCATTTCAGTGCTAATACAAGTTTTTTCAACAAAAGTGTTTCAATGCCAATGTTCCCATTCACGTTTTTTGTTTTTAATGCCAAATGTTAATGTCACTGTTCATAACTGTTTTATTCTTGTTTTTTGGAAAGTGTTCAGGCTCTGATCGATCATGTTTCTAACCAGCCTTAATTCACCATATTCACACAGTGTCTATTTTCCTCCGATGTCATGGGTCGAAAGTCTCAAATTTTGTATTCCTGTCTTCTCTTTTCAGAACTGTCTCTGATAGTGTCACACAATAAGAAAGAAAAGGTGTGAATTAATCCTGAGTTATCGATAAGTGAATGCACTGTTTGTAACTGTCTGTTTCTTAACCCGACCTCGGAAATATCCTGGTTAAGCCAGTCATGTTATCTGACATTATGCTCCCTGGAAGACATATTTCTGTGTAATGTTCATAGAGATTACATCCAACACAAAACTGTGTTTCAAGCACTTTAGCACGGAAAGATGTGAAGGAGAATTCATAAGGACTGAGGAATAGACAACCGCTGTGTTCAGAGACTATGACTGCCCTTACACTAGGCCACTGAAAGAAAAAACGAATACTAGCTACCAGACACAAAAAATGAAACAAAATAGTTGTTGAAAATATATGCTCAGACTCCTGCCCACTCATTCATAAGAATATCATAAGTTGGGAAAATATGTAAAATGCTTAATAAGCAACAGCAGCTTACACGATGATCAGGCCAGATTAATTTATAGAGTTCTTAACAACAATTTACAACAATTTAAGAATGCTTTACACCACAGCAGACACCAACACACTGTATATCAAAGCGACACACAGACAACAACGCAGAACTAATGACATAAGAACTGCAGGAGATTAAAAGGAAGAGACAATGGCTGGATGACCCATGAGTTCATAAGTTTATGATAATGCAGTGAATACGAACCAGATTTCATATACAATATGAACGTGTGTGACGAGGATTGTCATTGAGTAATATTGGGGCTTAATGATCAAAGACAGTTTTTATATAACGCCAACACTTACACTCCCTCTTTCTCACAAATGATGGGTTTTTGTAATACAGGGTTGTGAATGGCTGAATGGTGGATCGCTTTTTTTGTCGTTGCCACAAGGAACAGAGGGACAGCATCGTCTCCTTTCCTTGTGTAAAGGATGGTCCAGTGTATCCTATGCTAAGGGAGATAAGAAAGAAGGCACTGAAGCACCTTTCCTTGCAGAATTCATACAGCTTTCATCATGTCTGCCACTTAAATACTTCTGGGTCATTCAGTTAGGAACCTTCAGAAGCAAAAAAAGATTAAAGTTCAAAGTTGGCAATGAAGATATATAAACAGGAAGTATGGGAAATGATAGTGTGAAGATTGCCATCTCATATACAGTCTTTTTCTGAATACAATCCAATCAGTTTAGAACATGTATTACTTCCAGAGCAAAGTAAGTGCATTGTAATGGTTTTCTTTTTCTACATTTAAATCTAATAAACATTGGTGCAGAGGAGAGGTTACACGACTTCATGACTTGCTCATTACTGAATTACTTTGAAACTTTGTATCATGTGCAGAAACTAACAAAACCACAATAATCTTAGCAGCTCATTGAATAGACACACCGCCGCATTTAGCTTAAGCAGAGAATTATCCCTGTGTGCCCCATTGAACCTTGAAATCACGTATTTTCACTCAGTGTGAAACAACTGTGCACTGACATCAACATGGACCATTATGCCCTTTTCACTCTGCACTTCAACTATGTAAATATGTTGCTTTAAAAGATAAACCGAGAGTTGGAACAACTGCCCTTGAATCAGTCCTTTATTGTGTTGAAGTTTTCGGTAACAATGAGTCATTACACTTGAGAGTTTCTCTTTTTCAAGCAGCTCTGTCGAGATGATAGCAAACAAAACTTTTTTACTCATCTTTTGTCTAATATTCCACCCCCTCTTACCCTGAAAATAAATAGTCCTTCACCCCTAAATAAAAAAAGACTGATCACAATGTGAGAAGAGAAGATTGAAATCTCTCACTTAATTGAACGGTAGGAAATGGATTAAAGTTTACATCTAGATTCCAGGTTGACTGTGGGAGTGAAAGCAATTATACATGGAGCTATCTAATCAATTTTCTGTTCTATAAAGGTGACAAATTAAGGGCAAAGGGCTGTTTTCCAATATCAAGAATAATTCATTCAGGGTTGCTTTCACTTAGTGAAGCAGTCTTTGCCAAAAGAGTAGCCTTAAGATGCCACAACTGTTAAGACAAAAAAACAAACAGAAAATATCCATCCTCTTTGCTTTATAATATGAACAGAACAGGCAGCAATCAAGTGAAGACAACCCACATACTAAGGCTTTATGCCTGATTATAATATCCTCCTGAAATAGATTTAGCTATTATCCTTGGAGGTGTAATTTTCAAAAAGCAACTACTGCATGACTACCGACCCTGTAGCCAGTATCCAATTAATTGGATTTTACCCTCATTTGAAATTAACTGAGGATCAGAAGCAGGACCTGCTCACCAAAGACCACCTCTCAGTACAATACCAAAGTAATTAGTTTTATGCATTTTACTTTACAGTTAATTCAAATTTGTTTCTTTTAATATTTATCAAGAATAGTGATGCATGTCATTTTATTATTATTTTAACATATAGTAGAGGCTTTATTTCTGAGGTTGAGGGACAGATTTGTGAGTTACTGCCCCAAGCAAAGGAGTTCAAGTATCTTGGGGTCTTGTTCACAAGAGATAGGAAAATGGAGTGCAAGATGGACTGGTGGATTGGTGCAGCGTCCACAGTAATGCAGACATTGTACCAGATCGCTGTGGGGAAGAGGGAGCTGAGCCAGGAGGCACAGCTCTTGATGTTCTAGTCTATTTAAGTTCCAACCCTCACCTATGTTCATGAGCTTTGGGTAGTAACCGACAGAATGAGATCACGAATACAAAAGGCCAAAAAGAGTTTCCTCTGTAGGGTGGTTGGGCTCAGCCTTAGAGATAGGGTGAGGAGCTTGGAGATCCGGAGGGAGCTCTGAGTAGAACGGCTGCTCCTTTGTGTCGAAAGGAACCAGCTAAGGTCGTTCAGGCATCTGATTAAGATGCCTCATGGTCGCCTTCCTTTGGAGGTTTTCCGGGCACCTCCTTGGAGAAAGTATATAGCCCTCGGGATCCCTTATGTGTTGCTGGGGAGAGGGACAGCTGGAATGCCCTGCTGATCCTGCTGCCACCGTGACCCAACCTTTTTTTTATTTTTCCTTTCTCTGTAAATCGCCCTGTGTTTTTTTGGGGGAAAAAAAAAAAAAAAGAGAAATTTCTATTTTTTACTTTTTGGTTTTATGGTGCTGTCCTTTGCTTCTCCATTCATTTGACAGAATGATCCATCTGGAAATGGATACCAGAGTACTATTTCGATACAGCCAGTTTAATCTTGTATGAGGCAGTCTCTCAGAGGCAAAGCCAACGGTCACACTGAGGTAGACAGCAGCTTGCACAGCAATAGAGCTACAGACTTCGAACAACAACCCGTATTAGCTTCCCTGCTAAAGTCTCCTTCTAATACAAACATTGAAACACATCTTGTCCTGCGCCTTGAACAACCAAACATTTAGTTAAAAAAAAAAAAAGTGCACTGATAACATCAGCTTCCAGGCTGGATAGCTAATTAGCTGCTTAGCTCCAGCACATTAAACAGCATGTAAGCGCACCTGCACATGTCACTTCGGCCCGGGTAGAAGCCGGTGTGGCCCTCAGTCTTCAATCCCACTAACAACACACTGTCTCTCCATGCCATGTCAGCTACAGCACAAGTTTATTTACTTTGTCTCTCTTTCTCTACTGGCAGCCTGCCAGCTGCTGTCAATCAAACACAGACATGCTGACATGCCCCTCCAGCCGGCTGAGACGGAAAAGAGAGTTTCTGATAAGACCTTTTTTTTCTCTTTGTTTTAAATGGTCCCACACAGGGAAAAAAGCAAAGGACGATGTAATTCTTCTGCTTTTTTAGTTGGAGTAAAAAAAAAAAAAAAAAAAAAAAAAAAAATCAACTGACACACATTTTTCTTTTATATGAGCCTCTCATAAATGTTGACAGGTCCATTTGGAGTAGAAAGGCACTTCCAGCAATCTGCATAGATTTGTTTCCATTAAAATGAAATGAAATACATTATTACTTGATTGCACATCTTTTCATGGACAAGAGCATCATTTAGATATGATTTAGATGAAAGATTTTTTTGAAAATGAATATGTTTGAATATGCTTACATTGCACATATATTCAAATCCAAGAAAGCTGTGTATGTCCTTGTGGTTCTAAGGTTGAGATGGTCAGGCTGAGTTAAGCACAATTAATTTTAAACAAGATACCACAACTCAAAATATTTTCTATTAAATGGTATAGAACATTATAACTGCAGACACTCATATCATAATGAGTGTCTGCAAGATGCCTGTAACTCCTAAAAAAAAAAATATTTAAATGCCTTAACATTTAACATATTCATATTATTAACTGTAAATATGTTGTGTGTAAATTCATGAAATTTAAATTGCAAAATAAGTTTTTTTTTATTTGATTGGTTAAAGAAAGTCATTGAATTCATGCAGTGGAGTACAAAAATGCAACGGATACTAACAAAACAAACCAACAAATATTTAACCTATATTGTACCTATACAGTGTTGGGCTAAATGTACAACTACATATTCACTAATGATATATGTTCTAAAGATATTGCCCTAACACACCAAGCATATTTTAACCCCAACATGACCTCAGCAGAGCTGTTTTAATGTGGACTGAATGCAACTTGTCATTTTCTACAGAATTGAACCATCACAGTTGTCTTTGACCAGCCAGTATCTGCTCTTCTTTTTGGACTTTTTGTCCAACATTTTACCATCACTGTGGGCTCGGGTTTATCCAGCATGATTTCCATGGTGGTTTCCTTCTGAGTCCAGTCCTGTTCTTTCTTTTTGTGAGGCCTTCTCCTCCTCTGCTCTTTTTAGTGCAAGCTTAGTCCTTTCATTCTGTTGCTATTCCAGCTGTGCAAAGGTAAGAGGCATTAGTTTTCTTAACCTGCTCCTCCAAGTTCAGGGTCTTCAGTTCGTTCTTTCCTTTTAAGGGCCTTGCTGGTGCACAGTTTGGCTCTAATCTCCTCAGTTTGACAGTGCAGCACCTCCTGGTCCCTCATTTGTTTAGCAGCCTGCTCCTTCAGGTCTTTCTAAGGCTTTACGAGCTTCTTTGCCCTCTTCTCAGACTGCTCAGTCTACTTCTGTTGCCTCCTGCACTATCCTTCCTATCACTGCCAGTTTTCAGTGGCACCAGGTCTGTCTGGTTACTGTGCTACTGACTGACATGATCTTCTTGGCAACCTTTTAACAGCACGGATTCCTTCAATTCCTCCTTTACCTCAAATTCGAGCTTCTGAATGTCTTCCTCAAATGACCTGGTCTCATTACTGCAAGCCCGTTCCAGTTGGTCTTTGAGATCTTTAATCATTGCCTCAGCTTCTGTATCAGAGTACTTGTTCTTAATACAAACTTCTTCCAGCTGGGCTTTTAAATACCTGCCCTTATGCTCCGCAGCTGCCCATTTACAACACAGGTGCTGCTGGAACTGGGAGTCTTCAAGCTCGTCTTTAAGCACAGTGTTCTCCTCCATCAGATTATATCTGAATCTGTCCTCCTTGGACTTATCCTGGTAATGACCTGCAAAGTCCCTGGGTGCTTCTACCACCATTCAACTCTGTTGTGCTAGGTCTTCATATTTCTTCTCTTTGGTTTGACAACTTTCTGGTTTTTGCTACTTCCATTGTGGCTGCAAAAACATAATAGTGAACAAAATGACATTTCTAGTTCAAGTATTTGGTTTCTTTAACAAGAGATCCGTATTACCCTTTAATGATAAAATACTGTTAAAAATGCATTTAGAAATACATCAGCGTTATTTCTGTTGACACAATGGATGAATGAATGTGATTTTTAGCTGGACTTTAAAAGGTCCAGTGTGTAGAATTTAGTGGCATCTCGCAGTGAAGTTTGGTAGTGGAGACTAGTGAAGATTGCACCTAAAGAAATACTCCTCTCATCACCTTTTTTGTATATTTGCAACAACCTGTGGCCCTATCTAGAGCCAATGTATGGTTTGTCTGTTACTGTACAAACATTTCAACATCTCAGACCCAGTGGAAAAGGAGCTGCTCCCAATGTAGATATAAAAGTCTCTTTCTAAGGCAAAAAACATGACAATTCTTATTTTCAGGTGATTATACTCTAATGAAAACATACTTGAAAAACCTGTATATTAGATTATATTTCTGCCATATTCTGTTGGAGCCCCCTAAATCCAACACACTGGACCTTTTAAATGGAGGTACTCTTTTAGTCTAAAGTCAGTGTCAGTGTTCTTTCAAGCCAATGACCCCTAATTGCTGAGAGATGGAGCAAGGACCCCTTATTGTGCAAAAACTTGTAGCACAGCAAACAGTGCTAGCCCACGTTTGTACACAAATGCATGTTTAGCCTATCATCAACGTTGTGTAAATTATTATTATTATCATTATTGTTATTGCTTTAGGAATAGGCTGCTTTTTTCTAATATCATTTAGAGAAAGGGCACAAATGCACCAAAAAAAAAGGCACTATAGTAACTCTGAGAGGTCATGAACAGCCGGTTGAGGATCCAGAGTCAAAAGGAGTGTTGGGTGCAGTATAGCAGGACATCATCCATTAATTTTTATGTCTTCTGTTTTTGTATCCATTTTCAGATTTGCCTTTGAAAATATATCATTGATTAAACAAATCACCAGTCTATCCATTATGTAGCCATGTATTCCTGAAATAAAAAATAAAAAAAGTCAGGCCATGTATCCCTTGTGAACTCTGGCATAGCATATCATATGCAAGGACACAAAGTTTTGTCAAAAGCCTTTAGTGAAAACTCCACTTTGACTCCTCTTCAACCGGTTATACTTTTATGATTCTTAAGAGATCGGGTCATATCACTTTGAAGTCAGAGTAATGTTAAGACCCTGTGGTGTGGTTCAGACTTTCCCCTCTTTCCTTGGAGCACCCTTGATGCCTATTACAGTAAATTATCCTGTTAGATTCCTCCCTACCATGAGGGCATTCTTAAAATCCCAGTTGTTACTATATATATTTAATACCTTGAAGTACTCTTTATTGGTGTTGCCAGATTTTCTTTGCAAATGGTCTCCTGTGAATTTGTTTACTTTGCCTAAAAATATATCATTCTAAATGTGCATAATGTTCTGAATAATGTATGGCAGTTTGAAACTAGAAAAGTACATTTGAGTGCATTTAAAAATCAATATAAGCCGCATTAGATACAGTCTCTGTTTGTGTTATTATGTGTGCAAGACACATCAGCAACTCCTCCATCAGTTGATTTGTGCCATCAGCAGTAGAGTCTGTAATTTTCAATGAAACGTACCTAAATGGTGGAATAAGAGGGGTCAAGTGTTGTTCAGTAATTAACAAGAAACTATCCATGCTTTATAATGTCTGAAAAAAAAATAATTGCTGTGTTTAAATTACTTAAATTAGACATCTCTCAGATATACTCAATTGACACAAGTTAGATGTTTTTCCTTCTGTGACAGGCTAATCTTGACTGTTGCCATTTTGCTGCTGAGAGAAATTAGCAGGGTTGCTGGAGCAAGCAGAACACATATGGATATGAGTACTGCTAGACAACATATGTTGTTTGTTGAAGAGTAAATTTAGTTTGGCCACATACGCATACGCACAAATGCATGCCATTTTCCAGAAAGTTTTGTAAAGTTAGGATCTAGGGAAATAATTATTTGATCCCTTGCTGATTTTGTGATTTTTGCTAAATTTGCCCACTGACAAATAAATGAACAGTCTATAATTTTAATGATTGATTTTAACAGTGCAAGACAGAATATTAAAAAAAAAAAAAAAAAAAAAAAAACATCCAGAAAATCACATTATATAAAAGTTATAAATTGATTTGCATTTCATTAGTTCCCCGACTGTGTGTATATATATATATATATATATATATATATATATATATATATATATATATATATATATATATATATATATATATATATATATACACCTTATCTACCCTCAGTGATCAGTAAGTCGTGCACTAGTTGATGCAGGTCCTGCAGACGGTTTCTCCTGTCAAGCACTGCTTTTCTTATATACTCTTGAGTTTCCCTATGACTATGCAATATCATCCATCACTACACAGTCCGGGGGCAGCTCTCTTGGTTCTGTGTTTGGATCCAGCCATATTAAGTCATGCCAGTGGGCTTGCAGGTTGAGAGCTTTTTGCAGTGACTGAGTTTCCCATTGCACAAGAATCTTTGTAAGCTTTGTGAAATGTTTATTAGTCATTGAAGGTGTTGACTGGACACTGGTAAATAAACCAAAATTCAACAAAATGACTCCTCCTCCACAGAGATCAATTATATGTATTTTTTGGTGAATTCTAATGTGAAAAATAGTCCTGAAATATTCCTAACAGATGTTTCTTTTATACCCTTCTACACACCTCCCCTTAACTAAATACTTATCATGAAATACATTTTCACATTGTTGTGTTCTGAATGGTAAATCCTACATACACAGTTCTTGGATAAAATCTCTGAATACTTATGTTTACAACATAAGTATTCACATGTTTATTTGAATACAGCAGCTTTATATTTTCTTACAGAGATCATCTGACCTTGCTTATATTCGCATATTTTATATATTTTATATTCACATATTGTATATGTTCACTTCACATTTCTGTGGGAGTATAACATAATGTTCATGATAGTAAAACATCATGTGTACGTTTATGTTATGACATTGTTCTACTGTTGTTCAACCCTGTATTGATATTATGTGTGCTACAATATTGTCATAATGTCTGGAGTGGCTTCCATACTTCTGAACTCTTTTGCCAAGGCTACTTCTGTTCACTCTATGTTTGCTTTGTATGCTAATTGTCATTCCAACCAGCAAGGCTCTCCCTGACTACCACTGATTCCCTGCAGACAATTGAACTGTTAATGAGATCTGATGGACAGATGGACCGTCACCGTGAGGGCAGCTACCGTGTCCTCTCAGACTCAGCAGGGTGCGAGTGGAGGTGGGACCAGACAGACTTCTTCCAAGATATACTTGAATTCCCATATTTTCTATCAGATTGTCCACATGGTGGAACGGGGAGGGAGGTTTTTTTTCTTGGATGGAGAGTTTTAAAAGTCAGCAATTGTAAGGACCTGGAAAAGTTATTCTTTGTTTAATCGTGTTGCACCATAAGAGAATGATAAAGTAACATTTACTTTTTGACAGCCCCATTGAAGGCCCATTAATTGATTTTTTGACACTAAGGGGCAGAAAATAACCCAAACAAGGTGACAGATAGCCACTGCATATCACATGGCTTAGCAGCATGGTATAGCCGTGAGGGTCTTTGTATCATGGCTTTCTCCATCTGACCATGTCGGCACGAGTCCCTGCATACACCTTGTGGATGCCTGCGTGCAGCCCAATAAAGTTATGACAAATGACAACCAAATAGCCGTATACCTGTATGAAGACACAACCACAATCACGTATGATATGAACAGAACCACCTTTGTGTGTGTTTTACTTAACAAATGTACAATATTCACTGTCCTTTTCCAAACGTTGTGTTTTGTTCTGATTTGGGTTAATGGGTTTTATGTGTTTTATATGTATGGTTTAGTCCTAACAATGTATAGTTTCGGTATTTAAATTTGGAAACAGTCACTTTTAAAAAGTAGCCCTACTACTTAAAGTTCTTATGAAGTCAACATCAACGTTGTAAGTCTTGTGCTATACATCACCTATACAGCATCTGGCGCAACAATCCTTGGAAATGATGAATAAATGTTAATTACTCATCCGGCACTGAGAGGTAAATACTAATTTTGTGTCCAATGAAACAGACTTGCTTTCTTTCTGATTGCGCAACTGGGGCAGAGTGTCCTCACTAGCATAAAAAAAAATAATTTTATAACTTCATATACTGATTTGGGTGAAATTGCATCATATTTTATGGTGAAAATTGTGCTCAGCTTCGGTTCTGTCCTGTTTGACAGATACTTGTTGCTAACTGGCTAACCTTAACCGCTAACCCTCCCTACTGTTAACAGGAAACAGAACTGGGCTCAGTAGCCTCCCAGTGAACACAGCCAGACCAGGTTTAAACACAACCTCCGAGACCGACAGGAAATGCATTATCGGGGTCATTTTACTGGTGTAAAGATAATGTGCAGCTAACTTGCTGACTCAGTCTGCTAACATTCAATTATATTCATGCAGGTGAACAATGCCACCATTATAACCTGACATTCCTAACCTATACTCATGTCAATGCCATTAGCTATTGTTTGTATTGTTTATTTAATTAAGATTTAATGTGCATATATGTTTATTAAGAGGGGATTAGTTCTCCCAGCACTCTTTATTCTTTTAGAGCTCCCTCTAAGGGAAGCAACCAGAGCTAAGTTTATAAGAATTTGCTATAAATGTCAGTACTTTGACATAGACACCTCTGATTCAAGTTTAGTGGTCATGAGTGTATTTATACAATATTTACAGTGCATTAATGACAGCCAAACTCAAACTGTGCTTTGACATGTTACATGAAAGGGCTTAATCATATTGTGATATGGGTTGAAATGTACTTATTTTACAACACATGCTCATAAGTCTTGTTGTCAGTGCAGAAAAATGTCCACAGTGAAACACATTTACACAAAGGCAAAGGCAGTGAAATTAAGCTGTTTTACCAGACTGGGCCTTCACCATGGCAGTAAACTCTAGAGACAGATAGTACAGACAGTATGTATCATGGCAGCACGCTCTGTCAGTTCTCCTCCTTGTTCACAAGGCTGTCCTGGGATTTACACAGTCCAAGTCCATCCTTAATGAGAGCTGTAATCATCCTATGCACTGGACCAGACAATCCAGCTAACGAAAATGACTGTAAGATGAAGAAACCAGCCACTCCTCTGGGGGTTTGTGTTGCAGTCTTAATCACAGAAGTCGACAACATGTCCCGTGCTTGTCATCCCCAGGCTTTGAACTTGATCTAATTTTGCATTTCTAGTGGAGTTTAGTCCGACCAATTATTTTAAAGCAAAAAGCTGCTCCCCCATAATTCAACCTATAGAATCTAATAAACATTTATTACACTGACTTGCAATGCAGACAGCATTTCCCTTGATTGTAGCACAGAAGAAGAAAAATAAGAACATCAATTGCTCTCCCCAAACTGTACCGTTCCACGTCTCACTTTGTATGACTCACCTGACAATGTGTGCTACCATTGTGTAATTGATAGATCCTGATGTTTAACAGGTTTTAATAGCATTCCTCAGGAATAATTGATCCCTCAAGTGCTGGAAATCTCTAGAAACATTGTGCTTATCTTGCCAAGCCAACTCTCAACTGTAAAGATGCGATTGGTAATTCAATTCAACAAATCCTCATATCTAAATGACAGAAGCAGGTATTTGTCAGTGCCTTTTAAAGTTCTCAAAATGAGCATTCCAAGGAGAACAGACACAAATCCCCACATGAACACTATCTGATCTGTCACAGTTATTTCTGGCTGGGTTAGGTGCTGAAAGTGTAAGCTAGTTATTCATTAAGTTGACTGATAAAATATGTGGTACAGGTTTACATTTTTAAAGCTTAAATGCAAAACATTTCCCTTGTTCCAGCTTCTTCAAAGAGAGGATCTCATGTTTGATGGGTACCTTTTTGATTTGGGACTTTTTTTTTATTGGAGAAAAAGATTTCTCCTTGAGCTTTGGGAAAGTGCAATGCAAATTTCACTATTTTATTACATTTTAGTTAAGATTAGCCAGCTAAAAAGGGACAGGCAGGCAAGGTCCCTGCCAACAAAAGGCAGTTTTGATAGAGTAAGTTTGGAGGTCACTAGTAGTCATGTGTTCAGGTTCTGCTCTGGGTTTGTTTAGCTTGGCTGCCTCTGATAGATTAGCTCTGACTTCCCACATCCTTTTCTTGAGTTTCTCCGGGGATTCAAAACCGCCTATTGTTTTTGTTTTGTTTGAGTTTTGTTTTATGATTTAAAAAAAAAGTTAGCATACAGTAGGTCTTTTTAACCATTAAATCAATGCAATCGTTCTTGTGGTGAGATTAAGAAAGTTGTAAAGTCTTAAAGAGTCTTACCAGATTAAACTTGCATGTTGCTGACACAGTTGTTACATAGTCCATCATCTAACATTCAGTTAAATAAAACACAAACCCACGATCATCATGATCACTTTTCACAATGCTCTGTATTCAGATGTACAATTAAGTTTCTTTTCTTTTTTTTTCCTTCTGCCACACCAGGGTTAGAAAGAAAATGTGACTGAGATGCACAGTTATCATTACCTTCTGTGGGTGAAACACAGCTTTCATGTGTGCCTCCATTTTTTTGCAGGCCAACCATGTAACTGATTGCACCACAGGGCCCTCATACTGTGCTATTCTCTCTAATCGGCTCAAACCTGAAATAGAAAAAAAACATGACGGTGGAAAAGGCTGATAGTCACAGGGATGCAGAGGGGACGACTGGAGGTGATGCTTTCTCTCTGTCAGGAAAAAAACAAACCGCTACAACTGTGGCCTTGGTCGCCTCAGTGTAAAGCTTTTCTTTAATGAGAATGGAAATGTTGCCCTGACAAATGCACCAGATTAAAGGGGGGTTATAAATAACAGCACCTTATCTTTCCTTCTCTCTTTTATGACAGAGTAATCTTCTTCTTTCTGTTACACCAGCTGCAGGTTGGTTCCCCCCTTGCAGTCCCCATCTTTCTCTGTCTGTCTCGGCTCCTTGTTTAATTAGCTGGAAAAGTCAGCATGAGGCGTGGAGCTCATGAAATACAGCTCTCATGCATCCGTAGAAGGAGGTTTGTTTGAATGATTTAATTTATCCAGATAGCCAGAGCCACCAGTTCTCTAAAATTGTGACTCCTTGAGAGGTATGCCATATAATATAGTGAGCTTACTCAATTTATACTGTTTATCTGTTCAATGTAGCTTTTCTCTTCAGTTAGAAACGATAGATGCCTGGGAGAACTCATATTTACAGTACAGATTCACACTACTGCTGCACACCATATATATATATATATATATATATATATATATATATGTATGTATGTATAAAGCTTTGAATCTAATGACATAGTTTTACCTTTGAATGTCTTCATCTGAAGTCCTTTGGGATCCTATTCTCTGCTGCTCTACAATACTTATTTGAACCAATTATTTCAGCTCAAAGGATAGTTACTTTATCTATATTAATTACTGTTGTCAACAGTTGGTGTTACAGTACACAGTAAAAATGTATCTGCCTGAGCGGAAGCAACAGATTTCTGTTTGTGTGCACGAGTCGGCTTCCCACCGTTATCTGCCTGAGTGCTTCCAAAAATGTAATAAGTGTATGAGGAGTTGGGGTTGCTTTCTGCCTCTCGCTTTGTGCTGGTTGTCGGGCTTTTCACCGTTGTGTAGCTTTCTTCTGGCAGCTCAGCTCACTGGACCTTGACAGCATTTCATTAGACGGGAGGTCCTCAGGGTTCTCAAGGAGAAGAAGCCTTTCTTCTTTCACAGGCACACTCACTGCTCCTGCTCTCCTCTGGCCTGCAAAGACATCTGCTAAAATAACTGTTAATGAGATAAGAAAATATGGCTGCCCTCTCTTTGCAGATGGACCTTGTGCTCAGCAGTGAGTCAAGAACATAGAAGTTATTCTGTTTTTTTCTTTAGAAATCACCAGTGTCAGATGCCAGTATAAACAAGAAGCAAATGCATCCCTTTTGTTGAAGAAGCTTTAAAACTCTCAGTAAGGCTCTGTCCTGTTGGCGATTTTAGATGTTTATTTTTATATAGGTGATGCACTGAAAAATAGTGTCTTAAAATGCTAATATGTAACAAAATACTGTACTACATTATTCTCAAAGGAGAGGCACCAAGGTCAGGCTATAAAGTCAAGTACAGCAGAAAATTAGTTTGCTGTTGTATCTAGACACAGCTGAAAAGTTTAGGATATTATCATACACGGACACTGTGTTTATCAAATATGTGTATACATTGTATACACAGCATTTTTCAATTTTTTTCAGTTGTTTTTTTCCCCAAATGTAATGCTTTTCAACATGTCAAACAGTTTGATTTTTCCAGGCCAATCTCCAGAATGTTATCCATATATATGTTCTTGCATGTCCTGTTTATTCAAGTGGATGTGCAGAATTTCAGTATATTTTCAGCATCTTGACCTTGTGGATCCAAGCACATAATTCTGTCATTGGGCTGTAAGACCACAAAGATCCGCAGATGCATTCAAAAATATCCACATTAATGAGAAGAGGTGCAAATTAAAATGTAGGGATACACTGGGACACATTATCATTAGGGTACGAAAATTGGACAAAACCAAAATAAAGTTTAAATCACAAAATGTAAATCACAGTATCATGACAACATTTAAATGAGGTTTGTGAGCCTCTATCACTTGAAATGAAGCAGAGTTGCTACCATCCTAACTTTCTGGCACTGTAGCAGATTACAGGCTTGAAATGCTTTAATGCTTTAATGCTTCTAAAGACTGCACAGTAGAGGGGACGAGAGACATTATCGCATCCCAATTCCTCTGAGCAATCACTGCATCTCCCCATTGAGATTACTGCCTCATTTTCTCAGATGTTGTTTGAGATTTGGCCTGTGAAAAGTACTGAGAGTTTGGAAACCAGAGGAAAACTAAGAACTGATGCTTTTCTAGATCTAATACTCCCATTCATTAGCCACTGGAGATTGAGTTTAGCATGACTGGTTAATGTAATTAAATGAATCAAACAAGGTGTTTTGCTTTGCATGCAAACTAGTTACATTTATATAAACATAATTGCTTGGTTAGGGGGTTTAATAATTGGCAATCAATTGCAGGGTTTTAATATAAAATGGAACAACTCAGAATAGTAACAGTTACTTTGCCTGAAGTAAAGAGGGGGATAGATAGTGAGTGGGAAAATGGAAAGAGCTACCGGAAATCACTTTTAACTGGTATGGACATGGTGCTGCACTCAGCAGAAATACTGTACCTCTACAGACACCTATTATGCTGATCAGGTCTTTCCCAGACCTTACTATTGACTATTGGGCAGATTTTATGCAAGAAAACTGACAATGAAAAACATTGTGTAAAGCCATTGACAGCAGGAATCATTTTCATGAAAGGCTCTGAAACTCAATGCAGGAAAGTATCGTTCAATGCAACTTTTGAGGATGAACTTAAGAGAATGACTTCACATTCAAGACATGTCTTAGAGTTTTAGATTAATGAAAACAATGTGAAATGTTGTTTTTAAGTCTAGATTTAATGAATGTATTTCATTAAGTACCCACAGTGATTTATTCAATGTCAGCAAAGGTAAAACGCCCAAAAAACAAATATAAACACATCTTTTGAATAAATTGGGGGAACTTTTTGGCTTGTTAGCAACCAAGATAACAAGCTTGCTAACTGACAGGTGCTGGTGCTCGTTGCTTTCAATCTGCATTCCCTACCCGCCCCAGGACTGAAAACCTCCTTTTCCACACCCAGTGCTCTAAGCTCATAGTCCTTGCACCACAGCTAACTAAGTGAGCTAACAGCAGCTATACTTCATAGCAGTTTACTGTCCATCACTTAACTGTAAATCACAGCAATGTGAGGTGGAGCAGCTGAAGGACATCAGAGGGAAAATCAGAAAACATTTTCTCTGTAAAGTATGATCCATTTTCACCAGTCAGTGAAAGAGGTGTTAGAAACTTGCAGGGCATGGAGTAGGAATGGCAGAGGAACAATTCACTCAGTCAGTGTAATCTAAAAATCATTTAAAATCTGTTATTTTATGGTAGGGAAGTTACATAATGTTGCTTCAAGGCAGAATACATAATAAAGGATGTGATGGGGAACTGAGGCGAAAAAGCTGGTTTACAGTATGATTATGCAGGGGATTGGAAACAGGTGTGCATGTACGTGTGGGAGTGTGAAGGTGGGAAACTCATAGCACTACTGCAGAGCAGAGAGCTGGCAAATGCGTATGAAATGAATGTATATAATAAGAAGTGGTTTTAGACAGAACAGCAGAAGCTTTCAAAACAGAAATCAGTGAAAACAGAACTGCTTCTGAACGTGTGTGCTTGTCACTGAGTGATGCTTCTAAAAGCCCTGATATACCCCAACTGATACAAACCTGGGGGCACAGGGGGACTGAGTTCAAAGAGTTTATACAAGGTTGCATCATCTGTTGTGTGTTTTTGATCACTAATGCCAGAGTTGACAACTATGTGACCTGCTGAATGACTAAGTACGCCGCTGAATCCTGACTCTGAGCTCTATGGCTATTAAAAATAAAATAAAATAAAATTAATGGAATTTCACATCAAGAAATGAAATAATTTGCATCTTCTCACACATATTTAATTTGAATTGAATACAAGTACATTTTTGCAGAAACTAAGAGACAACTTCGAGTTAGTAGACAAGATAGGATAAAGACAAGTATTTTTTTTTTCTTCTTGTCAAAAAAACAAAAAAAAAAGCAAAAACAAAATCTAGAGGACAAGGACTAAAAACAACAGTACAAATATCTCCAGTTGTTTGAGGTACATACTGTTCCAAATAAATACTTCAGAGGCTGCAAGTAAATGAGGCAACAGGGGATGAAGCCTGCCAAGAGCACTGCTGGAGTCACAGCTGTTCAAATGGGAAGGAGTGGGAGACAGTGCAGACACTTATTATGATTCTGAGACACTCACTCTGATTACACATTGGTGCCCCCCTAATTGTCATCCTCAACAAAGATGAAGTACTTGCCTGCTGTACCAAACATAATAAAAGAGTTGAGCTGGCCAAAATGGGTACAACAACTGAGATTAGTGACAAACTCGAGGGTGGGAAACTGTTTTTGTGTGTCAGCATGTGTGTGTGTGTGTGTGTGTGTGAGGGTGTGGGTATGTCTTGTAGCTCTGAATGTTTTCGCTAGTTTTCTGTCAATTACGGTCCTATTTCCTTGACTCTGATACCAGAAGGGCAGTTTGACCCACAAGGGCTTTTGATTGATCAGGGCACTTTAGGCTGGAGGGTCCTGCTGTGTCCACAGTGGGGCCTGCAAGCATCTTTATCACCTTCCCTTAAACCTAGGAATCACTCTGCTGTGATGAATGAGGAGGAGGCAGGGGGGTATACAGGAACAGGGGTGACAAAGCCCTGTGTCACAGCAGCACACAGCTGGACAGGGGTAGAGGAATGGGAGTCAGTTGGGCAGGCCTAGAGGGAGGAGGGGTCTTATAAATGGCTCCTGCTTTGGGCCAAATACTCAATTAGCTGATCTGACAAAGTGCTCCGTCTCCTCTCTGCCTTTGTTTTTTCTGGCTCGGTAAAATGTTTGTCCTCAACTTACAGGTGGAGGAAACAGGAAAAAGGGGTGCAGGTGTGATTGGGGCTCAAGGTCAGAGAGGTTGTTTTCAAGCTCATCCTTTATAATCAAATGTGATTATCAATTAAATGTAATGAGATGGGACTTCACTGAGAGGAATGCAGTTTTTTACTACCTGGGCCTAATTATCAGAGTTTTGGCTATGATGATATTTTACTCACCAACTTAATTACTGGGATATGGGGCTGTAGGGAGTCCTGCTTGTAAAATAGTCCACTGTTCGAAATTAATCCCCAAAGTGAAATTCGGTTGCTTTATATCTTGGATGTTGGCCAAAGCTATTTCCACAGTTTTGGACATCATTTCTTGGGTTAAGAGAGCTACACAACCATAGGGAGTCCATGGGGCATCGTAAACATTATTTATAAGACTACTTCCACAAATTCTGTTAGTGTGAAAACAAAGGTGAACAATAAAATATTAGTTAAGGACATCCTGACTGCGTAAAACACAGATTCCAGTATAAAGAAAATAGTTTAGATATTTAAAAAAAAAAAAAAAAAGGTTGTGATCATTCCTGGATGTGATTTGTCACCCAGTTGTAGTGCTACTCCATGAACGGTCGAATGGTGAAACTACCCAGGATGGATTAGAACAAAATCTTCCTGGCTAAGTAAAGTCCTTGTGGCCCAATATCTCTGCAAGCAAGCAGGCAAGTAAAATGTAACTAGTCCTCGAAATTAAACCATAAAATGCGTAATTTGCATAAATAAAATGGTCCTATCCTTTATCTGCGTCTTTCCAGGCTGTTAAATCTCTTGGTGGTGCTTTGAAGAAACCCATGTTGACTGTCGACAGGACACAGGAAATCACAGCCATCTCGAAGGTGTTATATATGTTGTTCACCCATCCATCCACTCCAACCTCCTCCTTCTGTGAACTTGTATTGCTCTGTAATAATGTCACCTGACTTTGTCTTTGCCACTTGAACATAAAAAAAGTTTTTTTTTGGGGCACAAGCTGAAATAATGTTATTTTTCTTCAGAGGACAGTATCATAAAAATGTTACTTTTTGAGTTTCCCATACTTCATCAGTTATCTGGTACGTATGTTTGTTTTCATTGTTTTATTATTTATGTTTCTATTCTATATTCCTGGTTATGTTTACACATTAAAAAAAAAAATCCAAGGAGAACTGTAGTTCTGTCAGTGTTCTGTCATTATCATGCTCTTAACTGTGTTCATGTATATATGATGTGGAGGGAAGCGGAGGGCTTCATTAGACGCCCTCTATCATCCTACTGTTCCATTTGCAAAGTGTGATCAGTAATTATCCCCTCTCATTACTGCGACCTGGAGAGCTGAGCCCGAGGAGCTCGCTGGGACCCTTCAGATAACACAGTGACACGGGAAGCTGAGGAGAAGACCAATACTTAACCACTAACTACACAACACATAACAGCCCTTATCTGGAGGCTCCAGCCAGCTGACAGAGGCTCACTAAAAACATACTGAGGAGTGTTCCCTACAGAGCATGTGGGCTGTAAAAATAAGCTCAGATATAAAAACATACGCACACACATAGTGTACATACAAACACCCGCACCAGCTTAACTTTATTTCCATATGTGAATGTTTTACTTGTGTGAAGATTGACATAGTTTGTCCTCTTAAGCTCTCCGTTGCCGCCGCTGGAGGTTCGAGTCAATGTTTAAAACCCACTGGAAGTGCAACTGTCCGCTTCAGAAGCGTCCCAGAAGTGGGTCTCTGTTTTGCTCCACGAAGAATATGCAGCTATTCTGGCAAAGAAGAGTCAACACAGACAACACCTTGACGTAGCAAAGCTGAAATGCCCAAACACCAACAGACATTTCAGAATAGAGCTGAGAAAACGCTTCAGTGCTACTACAGGAGACCCAGACCCAGACATTAACAACAAGTGGGAGGCCATCAAAACGGCCTATGTAGAGGCAGCCACCAAGGTCCTTGGCTACAGAAAGAAAAACAACAAGGAATGACTAACTCCTGGGACCTGGAAGAAAATAGAGGAACGAAAACAACTTAAGGCCAAGGCGTTGTGCGCCAAATCACCCAGGCTCCTAGAGCGGGCTCAAAAAGCCTACAAAGACAAAGACAGGCAGGTGAAGAAGAGTGCCAGAAGTGACAAAAGGGCCTTCATAGAGGACTTAGCAGAAAAAGCAGAGCAAGCTGCTATAAAGGGCGAGATGGGTACGGTCTACAACATTACTAAGAAACTCAGTGGCAAGTACACCAACCAGGAGACCCCTGTCAAAGACAAGGACGGTAACATCCTTAGGACAGAACAAGAACAAACCATGAGATGGGTACAACATTTTCGCGAGATACTCAACTGTCCCGAGCCAGACGATCCTGCTAACCCTCCACCAGCAGAGGATGCCCATAACATCGACACCAGTCCCCCAACTCATGAAGAGGTAAAGTGTGCCATCCAAGCCATGAAGGGTGGGAAAGCTGCCGGCATAGATGCCATCTACGCCGAGATGCTGAAAGCAGACCTTACCACTTCTACTAAGGTGCTCACAGAACTCTTCAGAAACATCTGGGATAAGGAAACAATACCTGATGACTGGGACAAGGGCCTCATCGTCAAGCTTCCCAAGAAAGGCAACCTCCAAAACTGTGACAACTGGAGGGGGATCACGCTGTTGTCGATACCATCAAAAGTCTTTTGTAGGATTCTACTCAGCAGAATTGAGTCTGTTGTTGACCAAAACCTGAGACAGGAGCAAGCTGGTTTCAGGAGAGAGAGGGGCTGCACAGATCAGATTTTTGCTCTGAAGAACATCATTGAGCAGTGTGTAGAATGGAACACCCCACTGCACATCAACTTCATAGACTTCCGGAAAGCTTTCGATAGCCTTCACCGCAGCACCCTATGGAAGATCGTAAGAGCATATGGAATTCTTCCAAAAATGATCACACTAATGGGGCTGTTCTATCGCCGCTTCGAGTGCAGTGTCATTGTCAATGGAATACCATCAGACTGGTTCTCCGTAGAGTCAGGTGTGCGATAGGGGTGTACCATGTCTCCCATTCTCTTCCTGATGGCCATCGACTGGGTAATGAGGAAGACAACGGCTGATAAACCCAGGGGCATTCAGTGGACTTTGTTCTCCCAACTCGAAGACCTGGACTTTGCCGATGACCTTGCCGTTCTCTCCTCTAAATACACTCACCTGCAGGAGAAGACTGACAGACTCAACCGGTATGCAAAGCAAGCAGGTTTGAACATCAACGCCTCCAAAACACAAATGATGTGCATTAATGCCACTCCAGATGCACCAATCACAGTGGATGGAGAAACCCTCGACATTGTCGAAGAGTTCACCTACCTGGGAAGTTTGTCAGTAAAGACAACTCAACACCAAAAGACATCGGAGCAAAGGTAGGGAAGGCTCACGGTGCTTTTGCTAGGCTTCATCCTATGTGGAAGTCAAAGCAGCACAGCCTCGAAACAAAGATCCGACTGTATAACAGCAATGTGAAATCAGTGCTGTTGTACAGCTCGGAATGCTTGCGAGTGACAAAGCACGACATGAAAAGGATCGATGCCTTCCACAATAATTGTCTCCGGAAAATCTGCAGCATCTTCTGGCCTGGTAAGATCTCCAACAAAGAACTGCACAGAAAGACCAAGTGCACTCCTATTGTGTCGGAAATCAAACGTCGCCGACTACAATGGCTGGGACATGTACTCAGGATGGACCAGGACTGAATCCCAAAGGTCGCACTGAGATGGACCCCAACTGGGAAAAGGAGTCAAGGTCGACCAAAAACAACCTGGCGACGAACCGTGACCGCTGAGCTGAAGGAGATGAACCTTACATGGGGCGAGGCACAGCATGCAGCGCAAGACAGGTCCCGATGGAGGCAGATTGTCGAGGCCTTATGTCCCACTTGGGACGAAGAGGATTAACTTAACTATTTTTGACAGACGCTGCAAGCAGCCCGCATCAATCTGCACAGAGCCGCTTGAGCTGGCAGGAAGTCAGACTTAGAAACAGCAGAAAGAAGCTGGTTGATTTTCAAAATAAAACACCTTTAATGGCTTTATTAATTAGATAAATACATCAAATGCATTATTATTTTCATTTGGAAATAGTTCCCCAAAGAAATAACAATTAAATGATTAAAACTTTCATTTAGCTAATGTACCCATGGAGCAGCTTGACATAGTGTTGTAACTTTTTTCCCCCAGTTACCCTTTGATTTTGAATGTGTTTTCCAGTCCAGAAAATGTAAGTGGCCCAAGATCATTACTGAACCACAATGGCACAGCTGGGCTTTAAACATTTTTTGGAAGCTGTTTTTCTTTGGGCTCTCTGGGGTCTACTCAGTGGCTAGATGGTTAGATTGAACAGGTTTAAAGTTTGATTTGTCAGTCTATGGTATGATCAGCTGATATCACAAGATCCAATTCCAAAAGAACTAACTGTAGACCAACCTTCAGTTTTTTTTTTTATTTTGAAGCTTTAAGAATATCTTTGAGTTAAGCTATTTTTGCTTTAGCACTGAAGTAGGCATTATTGTGCCCTTGACACTTAAACAGAAGCCTGTTCCTATTTAAATCTTCACAGATTTGGATGCTTAGATTCTAGGTCTGGTTGAACCATTGTGCATTTTGTTGTTCTCCATTTACAACACCAATATGATATTTGCAAACAAGAAAACTTTATACAGTCTCTGTTATATGTGTTTTTTTTTTAGTATTTCCTGTTTTGTTTTGTAGTGTAGTTTATTTTGTTGTGCACTTGTCTGCTTCACCCTTATTAGTTTGCACCTGTGTTTTGTCATCCTGCCTTCACTTGTCAGTGATCTTCATGATTTCAGTGCCCATTTGTTGTCATTCAGTGTTTTGTCATTGTGCTTTAGGATCTTTGCTTTTTTGGACCTTGCCTTTTCTTTTGGACTTTGACTTTTGCAGCCTCACCACCCTGTATGTTTTTTTTTGTTTGTTTTTTTTTTTGTTTTGTGTCAATACATTGTTTTTGGACAGCACAAACTCTGCCTCCTCCGTGTCTGCATTTGGGCCTTTTCTCGGGTTACCCTGCTTGCACAACCATGACACTCAAAGCATGAAAGACCATTCAAAAATATATATTAGTCCTCTCAACCATATGATGGCGGTGATGGTAGAGAAGAACATGGGTCCAAAAAATAGCAAAGATTAGTATGTTACCCAGCTATCTGTGCTTTCAAGTATCATGTAGTTGGCTTATTAATAATGGCAATTATAGCTGCATGTTAAACACTAGATTTTGCCTATTTGTATTTATTATTTTTCCAGATTGAATTCCTAACAAAGATGCTTTTACACTCTTAGTTTATTGCTGCAGCTCGGGAGACCATTAGGCAGCTTTGTGTATATTAAATCTTTTTTTAGACTCAATGAAATGATAATTGGAAATAATAATAAACTCGCTGCTACATATCACTAGAAATAGAAATTCACACTGTCAGAGAGAGGTCATCATGCATGTACTTATATTCTGGTCTCTTTTGCACAAATTTCCACAGCTGCTAGTCTATTCTATCTGTGTGCTGCTTTTATTGTATACATTAAATGTACATTGTTTGCTGTTAAATCTACTCAATTTCCCTGAGAGAACTAGGTATTCAGAACTCTGCACATCTAATGTGAATGTGCTCATAGCTAAAGTTAACTAAGCAACTTAGGCTCAGTGGCCTGACTATTTTGAACTTGTTTTGTGATACAGGCTGTGGCGGCCAAATCATTTATGTACAATCATTTTCATGCTTCTTTTTTTGCCTCTGTGTTTGGAAGCTTGTTTTTTGTCCACCCATGTATTCAGATTTTTCATTTATTTGATCTATATTTGCTTTGGCAACATTTTTCAAATCAAAACATCATGCCAGTAAAGCTTTATTGAACTGATTTGAGTTAAAAGATTGAGAAACAGACAGGGAGCTAGTTAGTCAGTATGGGGGTGGTACAGTAGCAGGCGTTGTGTTGAAGCCAGCAGTTAGACTCTTTGGTACAGAAAGCCCTTTGGCAGCCCCAGCAAGGTTTACAGCTGAAAGCTCTGCAAAATGTTTGCTCCTGTTTTGGATCTACACCATCACCATTATTTAGCCAGCAAGCTTGCCAACACTAACTGCCTAATTAAGCATTCAGCGGTGCTCTCATTCTGACTTTGAGGTCATTTTCACTCTGGCTTACAATACCATGATTTAATTTTGCAGATAGTACATCAGGAGCTTATTGTTATGGATAGCAGCTCTTGGATACTATTTTAGTGAGTCTCCTTTAATCACAGAAATTAAACAATTCACATTATCTAGATTAGGCTTTTATCTGAATCTAATAGACATGATCATATTAGACCTTTTCAAGCTCTTCCACAGTGTTCCCGGGTACAAATACATTTTTAGAAGTGATGTCAAGATTTTACTGATCACCTACAGGGTTTGTTTTCAACTATCCATGTGTTGTATCTGGCCTTTTTATCCGTGGAATCACAGCTGGGGATGTTTGGGCATAGGTTGTTAGTCTTTACTGAGTTCAGACTGTAAAGAAGGGTAATTGGACCTTCTCAGTATGAGCACTGGTGAAATGAGCGTCCTGAGATCAGACTTCTATTTTAGTTTAAGCACAACATTTGTCAGTGTGTGTTTTTTTTTTGTTTTTTTTTGTTTGTTTTTTACATATGCATTCTGCATTCAATTTGTCACATTATTACTTGTTCTTCTTGACAGGTTAAGGTATTGTAAAATGATTAAAAAACTAAATAAAGCTAGTCAAAATGTTGACAGAAAGTTCAGCCTGTCTCTGAAGCAGTTAGTTCTCACTCTTTTATTTGGAGCTTGCAGAGAATAACATGACTTTAGACTCGACTTGACAAAATCAAAAGAGTTAACTCTGCAACAGATGCCAATCACACTGCACAAGCAGGAGGGATAGGTGTCTCTGGCAGTGCCTATCAAAAATATAATAAAATTTAGACAATAAAATATCTATCTGGGCAGATGTCAGTTGTCAAACTACTCAGGTGTCTCAGCTGCAGCTAATAAACTGTGGCATATGTTACATGCAAAAAGACCAAAATGAAATTTTGATTTCATGTCTATACTTGTCCCAAGATCATTTCTGAGGTAAAAGTACCTCCATTTCAATATTTGGAGTGGATGGTGTCAGTTTGTAGTTTAAACTTCATCCCAAACATCGAGGCCAACTGAGCCAGTCTGTAGCTCATGAAAAATGAGGTGTGCAAAGTCAGGAAGCTACAGTTCAATGTCTCTGATACAAATTTAATAAGCATTTCATATCCTGTGCCGCTCATCTCGAGTTTTAAGTATGGACTGTGTCCAAAAAAATCCCCATGCTCTCAAAACTGTAATGTTTCTGCCTTCTTAGACAACAGAAAGTACAGATCACTATGAAATATTTGAGTTTTAGTTGTTTTTAAACTTGTGTTATTAATATTGAAAGCTGAGGACAAGTGGAATCAATAAGGGATTCAAAATTCAGATTTGATAAAACACTATCGAACAAGAACCCTGGACACAGGAATAATATTACCAATATTACCATTTTGCTTTTGAGTTTGAAATGTATTTGAAAGTAATAAATGCATCATTATAAAAGCAAGAATTATTATTTTTTAAAAGGTCATTGTCATTATTCTGTTATAAAATTTGAAATGGGATTAAATGTGTTTCTTGTTTAGAACTCGAAAAGACTTAAACTGGACTTGGTACTTCATAGGCAATGACCCTGTAGTATAACAGTGTGTGTAGTGCTGTCACACTGATATAAACTGATGTGATACTTTAACAGGTTTATTAAGGTCACTTTGACACTTTTTTCTTCAGTATTTCAAACTTTGCAAGTACAAGTCCAATATCACCAAAGCCATGGAGTAATGTTAACCTACTTTTAAAAAAATCAGACATAGTGGCATAGGTGCAATGAATCATAAAGAATGAAATAAAAGGTAAAAATACCTGTCATTCTATTTATAGAAGCCTCTTTTTCATCTGCTGAGTGTATGGATTTTTATACAAGTTTGTCAAAACAACATTATAAAGTAAACTGCTGAGCTCCAGAGAACTCCCAGTAAGCGTGAGCCAATCATCGGCTAAATTATCATATGTTTTAGGCAGAGTGCATTCTATTGACATTTTTAAATGTCACAGATGAAAAACAACAACAACAGCAACAAATATAATGAGGCTGGAATGTAACGCTCAGGCAGGAGCATCATTAGAAAGAAACAGGAGAGAGCCGTGTCACATATAGTAAATGAAAGAAAATTGCTGAGCTTTAGTGGTTAATACTATACAATCAAGGTGCTCAATCTACCTTCATAGGCTACTATTTTTTGTCATATTTGGTAAATGAAAATGATTGCACAATATATTGGCAAGTGGTCAAAGTACACTAGTTGTTAACAAATTTAAAATAAGAGGCACTCTAAGGGAACCTAAGCTGGCAAAAACAAGTTGTGGAATAAAACATATTGAAATTTCTACATTTTGCTTCTTGAAATTTTGGACTGCATTGGCCTTTGGATAAATAATGCAAGCAGTGAACTCCTGAAGGTGCTGTGTTTGTTTTCTCTGCTTTTATTTGCAAGGAGTGTTGTCCTCACGGTGGCCGTTGTACTTGTACACAGAGGTCAGTAGGGTGTTATAAATATTTCTATTATCATAACCTCCCGTAACAATGCTGTGCCGAGAGCCATTCTAAATGATGAAGGGCCTCTGTAGAAGACATGGCTCTGTTTCACGTTTGGTCACACCACGGGGCTGAATTTTAATCACACTCTCTTTCCAAGCCATTAAAACTAGAAAGTGACGTTTATTAGACAGCAGAGGAAAATAAACAAGCCCTAATTGGCTCACACCGAGAGCGCTCCACTCTCCCCTCGGCCCTTTGTTGGAGAATAAACCTGCCGGTGAGTGAGGTACAAAGCTCAAGAGCAGACTGACCTTTGGAGACTTGCCGCTTCCTTAAAGCAGCCCTGCAACGCCAATAATGACTCCAAGCAATGGAGCCATGCTTTTATTTACAAATATGCAGACAATATTGACACCTAAGACCCATGACGATGTGTGCAATGGGCCGTGGTCAGTAACAAATGAAAATGAGATGGTGCACCTTAACGGCTTTCTTTAATTGCCTGACTGACCTTGCAGTAGTAGCCTTGCAATTTCATCAAACAAAGATTTCTGACACTGTAATTCTTCAGGAGCCTTGCGAGGAAAGCTGTGCAAAAATATCATTTACTGACAGAGAAGCCTCTTAAGAATCCAATTTAAGCACCCTCTGTTCCTGAGTGTGTTACAATCATCTTCACAGTTGTCTTTCATCCTTCTTTTTCACACTATTAAACACCCACCTTTGTTAGAAAAAAAAAAAAAAAAGGCTGTGTGTGAGGAGGTGGTACACAACAAGCCCACGGGGAACAATACTCTGCTACCAGGTATTAAAACATTAGAACAATGTTTGCAAACAGCAAAATGCAGTCGACAATAATGTGTGACACTTCGATTGCACTGGAAATAAAGTGCTGCTATGACACATTAAACCTGTTCTTACCTGTTAGCAGCTTAGACTGCCGTACACTGATGAATGGGATTGTTGGATTATTGTCTGAATGTTTTTTTTAAAGGGGCTTAACATCTCATTCGCAGGGTAATACATGATTTTGAAACAGCTATAATCACTTGAGATTCAGGCTAAGTTGTGCTTTTACCGTAGGGTGTAGGTCTGGTTTTCTGAGTGTGGAGATGAAGTAAAGGGTTTGTAATTAAACCTAATTAAAAGATAGTGAAAACTTTCATATATACATTTATATTTATCTTTATATAAAAAACAAACAAAAAAAAATCTATTTTAAATTATAAATTCCTCAAAAGTTTAAGGAACTATTTACTGTAGTTTGATTTGCAAACATTTAACTATGAGGAATGTTGTGTGTCTTTCTTTGTTTAGAACACTGGCAATCTTCATGTCAAGACCATATATATATAGATCTTGATAGCTGAGGTCACAATGTAATGATGCTCTGAGTGATGATTATCTAATGTGGACCTTATCTCTGTTGATCCCCTGCACTTCCCCTGCCTACTGATTATGAAGTAAACTGCCTCTATAACAATATATCATAACAATAAGCTGTCCAGCAGCTGTAGCTTTAAGAAGTAGCACTATCATGCCTTTATATCCTCTCCCCGCACTTGAAACTAGACATGATGCATAGAGTGGATTGCCACAGTTGACATAAAATTCAGTATATCAAATAAGCTCAGTGTGGCGGCCCAGCAGCGTGTCTCCAGGTAACAGTACTTCAAACGGGTAGAGATGTATCTTACTGATCCTCTGTAAGGCATGAACAGAGATGAAAGAAAATGATTTCTGTTCAGGTAAGTAAGTAAATGTATCATAACTGCCAAAGAGTCCCACAAGAATCACTCCTCCCTCCTGGAGGACCTTCGCAGTCTTTGTTAACATCTTCTTTCTTCTAGACCAACAGTGACAAGCTGTGAAATATGTGTATTTTGTTTGTTCAGCTTTGAATTTGACATCAGTGTGCTATGAATGTGACTCATAGTTTGTTGTCTGCAAATATGATACGTTGACACAGTCCTATTTTCATATTCCTGACAGCTTCTCACCAACTTAAATAGAACAACCGCATACAACATTAAATAAAACCTCAATGGATCAAACTGGATTTAGGATAAACCATCTGGTTAGGACTAGTCAAATCCTGGGATTGTTAATGTTTATCTTACTAGTGTGAAGAAGAATCTTCCCAGTCTCAAACATACCATACAAATCTCATGATAGATGGTCAAACAGTATTTCACACGTATACTGTATATATACATTGAAAACATGTGACCAACTCCAGATAGCGGCTTGAGCAAAAAGAATATACGTATGCTTTAATAAGATTTCAAATAAGAGGGAGGATTACTGATTATTTGACCAATTTAAATAAACCTCAGTGAAACTGTGACTCCAATATAACATGCATGAAAGCGACCAGTGACATTTGCAGCAATATTATAGTTACTTCTGCTTTAATACAGTTATTTATTTTCTAGATAACTGTAGTCAAATGGAGCTGTTGACTGTAAGAATATTACTTCAGGGATTGGTGACCCATTGCATCATAGAAATGTGTGAATGTGTGTAATTTTCATTTGAGCTGTATTTTATTCCTCTAATGATAACAAAAAACGCACAAAAATAAACAAACAATAAAATAATAAATTATACTTTGGAGCAAAAAGATCACATTACAGTGTCTTGTGTAATAGCACAATTGTTTTTGCAAAGGTATTTTTTACCTCTCTTACACATAGTAAACTGAGTGTGTGAATAAATGACAAACTAGCTTGGGTCAGCTCGACTCTTTCCAAATTAGTCTGAGCTTCCCAGTCCCCAAGTTGCACGCAGCCAAAACATAACACCTACCTTTGTGTTTTCATCACTGCTGAGATACATATGGCTCACTGGGGTAATGAGATTAAATGATGCTATATATAAACTCTGCATGTAGGAGGAGATCATGGGGCAATCGTGCTGGAGGTGGGAAATTTCACACCCATAATGGGGAGGCAGTTTGCTTAATGACAGCACTGACATACAAGGGGAGTCTCATTACCCAGCAGGACAAATCAGTCTGTAATAATAATAATAACAACAATGATAATAATAATAATAATAATAATGCACGGTAGTGTAGTGGTTAGCACTGTCGCCTCATGGCAAAAAGGTTGCTGGTTTGAAACTTGGCTGGGGTCTTTCTGTGAGGAGTTTGCATGTTCTTCCTGTGTCTGCGTGGGTTCTTACTGGGTATTCTGGCTTCCTCCCACAGTCCACAGACATTCACTTATTAGGTTAATTGGTGACTCTAATCATTTATCACTAATAATAAAAAAACACATTTTCACCAATGGCCTGGTTTCACCTTTTTTTTCAAAATCGAAGCAGACAGTGACATCTGGCCGCTTGCTTCTGTCTTAGTGATTTTTGTTCCCTCCTTTGTGCACTTTGTAAGGACACAGATAACTGCAGGGGACCACCGTATTTCTTGTTTCTTTTTTTAGCCCGGCTGTTACAGCAGCAGCAAGACAACAGACTCAGTATGGAGAATCACAGACGAACAGAAGAGTTGAGACAATTCCCCGCATCCAGTGACAGAGACGAGTGGGTCACTTAACCTTGGGCATTGTGTTGTGGCCCCGCCCGGCTTTGAGCACCTCATCTGCGGAGAGTTCAACTTCAATGGTAGGAATGAGTGCTCAGAGTAATTAATAACATTATGTTCTGTAATTACCTTCTATGTGTCCCCCATGGCCCAAGGGAACAGAACTGCGGCTAATGGGAGTAATACTTCAGGTTTACAGAGCAGCCACAGTGACCAGGAGTCTAAGATTGACCCAATTATGTTCCTGCTTTGAGAGGAAAAAACTTCAAGCTGAAACTACAGCACACTATGATCCTCTTGGTTATATATCAAGAAAGAAAATCCACAGATAGAAAACAGGTGTGTACCAAGTGCGCGCATTTATATCGTAGCGCGTGTGAGAGTGGTAATTAACATTTACTACCGTGGCTCTCCGCCGCAGATAAAGTTCCTCTTGAGGAAGATGCTTAACCCATCAGTTGCTCTCCCTACTGCATTTGTCTACCCCCTCCATCTTAATAAAAGGGACACAGATAGCCGTGGGAGTTTGCCTTCCCTGATCCTCATTATTAGTGCAGCAGTTTAGCCAAGCAACACAGTGTGGAGACCAATGCAGAGTCACCTTATTTTAATTGAACAGTTCTAATTTTTTGAATCCTTTATACGGTTATTAAAAGAGTGATGCACAATGCTTACATACTTAAGGAAACCATTCAGCTCGGAACATTTCCACCTTTCCCCCCAAAAAACAAGTGAATGCCAAAACATATTACGATTTCCTTTATGTTAAATATTTCTAATCAGCGTTAATCACGATTGGTGTTTAGAGTCGTCGTATGGGGTTGTTACCAGATTCAAAAGGTCAGGTTAATCATTTTTTCCTATGTTAAATTAATTAGTCATTTGAACTTTTCTTAGAACAATTTCATAATGAGGAAATTATAATGCATTTATTTATTCTTTGGGAAGAAAGAGAGCTTTCAAGAACTCATAACAGGAGTGAAACAACTTGCTCTCCATCCAAGTGAAGATAACCATTGACCAGAGGTGTATTATGGATGTCACATACAATTAACCCCAAGGAAAATGCTTGGCTGGGATCTTTTTGTCAGATTAAGGGAGAGCTGAGGCAGGCTCCAGCAGGGATACAGTGAGGGCAAGGGTGATCTGTCTTTGTTCCAGATTTAATGTATTTGAACTCTCTTTGACGGATACCTTAACTCCTTTCTTTAGTTTAATTTGCGAGGACAGATTACTGCCAAAACATCAAGGCAGTTTGTGAAAAAAATTGTCACATTGTATACTGTTCACTTCAAAGGGTTAAATATATACTGAATATATACTAAAATCTGATAAATCACCTTCCAGAAGCACACTGAGAAGCATTCAGTCAGCATGTCAAATCATTGCACTGGGTCTGCCCTACCAGATATTCTGTATAAATAGTGTTCGCAGTTTCGTTCATTAGTGCGCTTATGTTCCATTTGATTTACTGCTAATGGCCTAGAGGAGGAAACCACAACCCTGTATGACATTGCTAGGGCTGATAATGATAAACCCCCACTTGATCTTTCCATATTTGTTGGGATGTTTACAGACAGAGTGATGGAGGCGCTACAGACCACCTGTGCAGAAAAGAGATGGATGAACATTGATGCTGACCCTGAACCATAAAACTACTCAAAGTAAACAAAATGCAGCCCTGTAAGTGTACACAACAAGTATGATATTAAGGGCTTTTTTACTGTTTTTATGTGCTCAGCCTGTAAATGGCAGCAAATTATGTTCGTGGTAAAGGAAGCAGTTCTGTCACTTTACGTTCTGTGCTTTTATTTTGAAGAGCACCGTTGTTCTTCTACTACTTCCGGTGCTGTTGACGTTAGACTTCCCGCTCCCGTCTCGTCGTAACGAAATGCTCACGTTGTTCCAGAGTTGGTAAAACATGCAAACAAATTATTTACTTGTCATATTCTACGTGGAAACTTGTGAAAGGGTATTTTATTGTGGTTAGCTTCGTGTTTGTGTCGTTTGTATGTCACGTTTAAGGAGTGTCACTGCGAGGTGTGTGTGGAAAATATGCTGCTAGCAGGCTGAGCTCAAACTTAGTGCCCTTGGAAGCAGAAGGAGGTAGGAGGAGACTGATGCTGTATTCATTGTAAAAACGAGTGGTTCATTTCATTTAAAACAGAAGGAAACTGTCATTTTTATTTAAATAAGAACTACAACTCATAACGGTTTAAAAGGCTAATTTCATGTAAAAATTCATTATTTAAGTTTACTAAAATTATTTGTTATGTTTAAGAATGTAAACATAATTTCTATGCTTTTTGTTGTTGTTTCCTTTATACACACAGTTTATCGTGGGATCTCGCGGTCTCACGTACGTTCAGGATTATCACGTGAATACGGCTGGCTCGCAAGCCAGCGCTACGCTGCTGTTACGCGCCCGGTGGGGATTGACGCCGGGCAGAGGACGGAGCCGTTCCGCGGTGCAGCCATTCTGCGGCGCTTACTTCCCCGGTGGAAATAAGGCGTTAGACTGGCTGACTGACTGACCTACATCAACATGCTTAGGCCCCACTGGTGAAGAATGAGAAAGATAAAAAGATCAAATCATAACTATACGCCTGGTGTAACATTCCTTTAATTCCTTAATCATTTGGCAAACAACCCTATAAAAGCATTCAGGTGCCAATCCATACTACACTTTTATGATCATCACCATCAAACACCTGCAGGGACATCAGAGAGGCAACATTATTCACCACCCATCAAGTGTGCAGGTAACAGGATAAAGTAACAGATGTCTCTGTGAGTTTTGACACTGAGCAACCTCCTTCACTCCCACTCATCACCAAACACAACTCTTCCCACCTACACTGCACTTGTCTTGTTTGAACACTAGCCAGCAAGCACACTAACCTTTTCAGTGAGCTCACAAAGTAAATGTATGCATATTTGGTCTGTGTGTGCGTACCGGCATTTTGTATTGAGAGACAGTGACAACACCGGCACACAGAGAGATGCATTCATGGACTGTGATATCTATTTCAAGCATATATTCAAACAGATAGAACAGAAGGTGGAACTTGAAATGAAGAACAACCTTGATTTTGGGCAGCTGGTTCACAGGTGCATCCATTTTGTATGATCAGGCTGAGGGGAGGGGGAGATGGTTTCTTGGTGTGCTTGGAAATGAATCAATTCTGTGGCTTTCTGATTGCTCTCTTAGATTTAGGACATATTTAGTGGACAATAGCTCAGCCTTGAGGTTCCACCTGCACCTGTACAGCTCCAGGCCTATATCAAGATTGCTTTCTGATCAAATGAAATTATCCCCAATAGTTTTATGTATGAATATTAAAAATAAGTTGAATGTATACTGTAGGTGAATACAGCTTTGCATTTGAACTAGCACTTAGAGCTAAAACATCACATTCAGAAAAGTATTATTGTATTGTTGGTATAATCTTGAAGGTAACCTGTGGAGTTTTATGCCACTTTTCAAGTTTTTACCATTTTGGTTGCACTCATGCATGCATATTACGATGCGCGTGCATGTGCATGATACACACTCCTGCCAATGGTGTTACACTATTCCACTGATCTACAGGTGATAGTAATGCACTAAGGAACACACCAATGGGCCAACAGAGGCAGGGAAGATGACTGCTAGCAAACAAACATTCATTCAAAATTAATTTAATCAATATCACATTTGTCAGATGCACACCATGTATTATGGTGAGTATGGATGCAAACACAACTTTTGTTTATGAGAAAACTCTGCAGGGCACCAAACTGCAGAGTTTGGATTTGCAGAAAGACAGCATTTCTTACAAGGGTACTAATGATCCACGTTAAACTATATCACACACTCAAAGCAAAATTAATGAGCCATTTAACAATTGAATCAACAAAGATACAAATGAATGTGAACAAATGTGTCTGACTTTGAGCGCCAATTGCAAATAATTGTGAACAGTTCAAGTGGTGAATCAGAAAGTCTGTAATACTGCTGCGATGGATTGAAAAGCAGGCCTTGGTCAACTGGTAGGTGTAGTGAGTTCATGTCCAGAAGCATGTCTGTCTTTGCAAAAACACTTAAAAATGTCGCTTACCTGATCTTATCTGCTCTCTGATCTTTTTTTTGTTTGTTTGTTTTTTTTTTTGTTTGTGTTGTGCAAGATAAAATTGCCTTGTGGTGCCTCGGCCTTGACAAATTTTCTGTCCAAGTTTGTTGTTTTCAAAGTTTGGCAGAGAGATAAAAATTATTTTGCCGCCATTGCTCAGAGTTGTCCCTTCCCCAAGTTGCCCTTGTATTTTCTGGCTCTAACATTTGCTGACTGATAAATGACCACAGAGGAGCCATCAGACCTAGAAGATATAGGCTGAGCTGAGTTGTTGGTTAGACTTTAATGGCTGTGCTGGGTGCATGAAGGGGAACAGCAGTGGCTACATTCTCTGATCCTCTTGGTAATGGCTCTTTTTCAGCACAGCAACGCAAAGATGCATATATATATATATATATATATATATATATATATATATATATATATAATAGCAAAGCAAAATTGCATTGTCAAAGTCACATAATACTGCATCTGCAAATTCACTGCTTTGAGCTTATGCAGGAAAGGATACTTGAAAGTGAAGAATGGTGTTGGCATTATCAATAAGCACCACCCATCACACTTTTGAGGAGGTGTTGAGAAATTCTGTGATCCTGAACTCTTTCCCTCTTTGTTGTGAGCACCCTTTGTAAAGTCAACTGCGTTCTTACGTGAACCAAGAGTTTTTCATGACTTTGTTGTTGGTCTCCCCCTACAGCATATTTGTGTTACTGACTTGGCATTCACTCCCTATAGAGTGCTAAAGTGCTATAATTCTTTATGTTGTCTTTAAAGTTAATTAGATTAAATCAACTTTATATGTAGGTATTTGAAACCTTAAGTTGTACTAAAGGTAACTTTCCATGAAACAATCCAACAATAAAGTAATGAAGAGCCTTTTGGTTGTTTGAAACCAGGCAGTAAAGGCAGTGAGAATCAAGGAATATCACAAACATGGACATTAAAATAGATGCTTATTGAATCTAACAGTTTAACCACACTTCAAGATGAAAGCTCTCATAAATTTGCTTTACTGTATCTATGTCTTTCCATATCCCGAAGGCGGTATCATGACCAAACACCTGCAGCTCTGAGAAAAAAGCAGCAGAAATGAGAGATGGTCTGCAACTTCAAAGGGGACACGGGATTTGTGTCAAGGATTCTAATCAAAAACGACGTTATCCTTGCTCCAGGCACAAATCTGTGAACTCGCTTATCAGGGAACAAGCCCACAGCTCAGGAAAACAGGCTGTCAGAGGATCATAACAGGCAAGTGAATGTCAATAACAATTTACATTTACAAAATGGTTAAAAATACACAGTTAATGAATTCCATTGAAAATTTCCTATCGCAGTGTCTAGTATTCTATTATGTTTCTCAATGCTTCATATACAGGATATATATAAACAATTAATTCAGCATGCCTTTGTTCAAGACACTCTTTTGGATAATGCTTGTTCCTAATGTCATTATAATTTTAAATTACTCCAAGGTAATTATAAACCACTATCAAAACAAACAAACAAACAAAAAAAAAAAACAAGTCATCAACAATATTAATGATCTATTTTTTACTTCCCTTCTTCCAACTTGACATTGAGACAAAAGTTAAAAAAAAGTCTCACATCAGGTGACTGAAAACCTCTAGCTAGCTAATTGTAAGGTATGGTGTAAAGCACATATGTCAAAGTCAAGGCCCGCGGGCCAGATCCGGCCCGCGAATTGATTATCTATGGCCCCCTGGATGATATTTAATTACTATTAGAACCGGCCCGCAGGCCACAGCCGCCCGCTGGTGTTTTGCACGCACCAACACTACATTTCCCACAATGCAACGGTAGCCCGCGAAGTCACTGCAGCGCGCACAAACGGCTTCATTCATTCAGAGCAGAGATCAACTTTTTGATACCCCCTCCTCAAAAATGACTAAACGTAAGGTGGACGCTGAGAACAGGGGGTTTCAGGCCAGGTGGGAGGCAGAGTACATGTTTACGGAGGTAAAAGGCAAACCTGTGTGTCTTCTGTGTGGAGAAAGTGTGGCTGTAATGAAAGAATTTAATTTAAGAAGGCACTATCAAACGTCTAAGAAACACACAGACAAAGACAAGAATATGGAATATGAACAAAAGCTACAGAAGGTGGAAGAATTAAAACGAGGCCTTAAGTCCAGACAGGCTATGTTCACATATGCTAAATCACAAAGTGAGGCTGCTGTCAAGGCTAGCTTTATTGTGGCAAAAGAGGTCGCAAAATCAGCCCGGCCCTTTGCAGAAGGAGAGTTTATCAAAAACTGTATGCTTGAAGTTTGTGACGCAGTGTGCCCAGACAAAAGACAACTATTCGCAAACGTGAGCCTGAGCAGAAACACCGTTGCTGAGCGCGTAGACCAGCTTTCCACCAACATAAAAGAACAGCTTGTGACAAAGGGAAAAGATTTCATCGCATATTCTCTTGCTGTGGATGAGAGCACGGACACATCAGACATTGCCCAGCTGTCAATTTTTGTCCGTGGAGTAGACTCCAGCCTGAGCATAACAGAAGAGTTTTTGGCATTACGTCCTATGCATGGCACAACTACAGGACAAGATCTGTATGAAGAGGTATCCAGATGTGTAAATGAGATGGGGCTGCCTTGGGAAAAACTCGTGGGATTAACCACAGACGGAGCACCCGCAATGTGTGGGCACAGGAGTGGATTGGTGGCAAGGATGCGTGAGAGGATGCGGGAGGAAAACGTCACAGATGAGCTAACAGCGTATCACTGCATAATACACCAGGAGTCGTCGTGTGGCAAAGCCTTGAAAATGGAGCATGTAATGAGCACCATAACGCGAGCAGTTAACTTCATCAGAGCCAAAGGTTTAAATCACCGCCAGTTCAAGGCATTTCTGGGGGAGTTAGATACAGAGTATGGTGACTTACCGTATCACACAGAGGTGCGATGGCTAAGCCGGGGTTTACTAGCAAATGAAACCCTTTACACAATAAAGGGTTTCATTTGCTAGTAAAGTGTATTTTGTAACTATGTCTCTGGCACATACAGGCAATGGTAAGTGAAGGAAAGAGGAGACCCACAACAAAGGGATGTTTTAATCGCAGAGTATCTTGTTTATTTTCTTTCGGACTTTCCTCGAATTGTTAAGACGACGAATTGCTAACACGAATTGCTTCGAAAATATGGAGGATAATTATATCCAGACGAACAAACAAACAAAATGACAAACTGTTATTACATTACATTATGTATACATGTTAAAAAAGTAAACTGTAACTGAAATTGGATATTGAAATCAAATTAAATAAAGAAACAGCCATTAATTCCCATAGGACCCCTTCACAACTGAAACATATTCCTGAGGGACTTTTATCCATTGTTGCGTCAACCTTCACTTTAAGTTTAATTACACAGTTGTCAGTAAATCTCTTCAACATAAAACCACTGGAGCAAACTTGGGCTAAGCATTTGTTAACAGTCCCAAATATTAGATTCCAAACAGGAAAAAGGCAAATGTAAAATGGGGGGGACAAATAGATATGTTAATGGTTAGTTGATCTCCCCTTCTTCTCAATATGTTTTTGTTTTTTCTTTTCCATTACACATTTCAATTCAGTATTCTACACATTAAATTTTAGCCTGTCAAAATGTCTTGTCTGTTTTAAATTTAAAAGGAGTAGAAATTAACTTTCCATTTTTAAATTGCCATTTTTGTCATTTCAATATCCAATTTTCTTTTTCAATTTCCTGGCTTTCTGACTTACCTGATTATCCCAAGTAGGATAGTATAATACTACCTCAATTGCCATTTGCTGGATGGCAGAAGAATGCTAGCTGGTCACATCCTCAGCTCACAACAGCGGCTTCTTGGACTAATTTTCTTACCAGCTAGCTGACAACTTAAGTTCAATTATATGCAATATTTACCACTGGAAAAGTTAAAATTTTGTGCAGGTAAATTTTATATATATTGAAATTTATCTTCTAAGATAAACCCCTTGGGCTCTCATTTTTGAGATGGTGGTAAGTTCTGCCCTTGGCTTCAGAAAAAACAGCCAGCTTATTAATTTATATCTGCCAAAAAACCATTGTGTAGGCATACTTACATAGTGGACCTTAAGATAACATGTATCCACTGTAGTCCAGTGTATTTTTGTCTCGTCAGAAAAGCACAACAAGTGTCACCATTCTTATTGAACAACAGTGGATGATGCATCCGTGCACTGCAATGTGGATGGATTCTAAGGAAACAACAGCAGTGCTATTCAGTAAGGCCTGTAGCTTGGTAGATTTGGGACTGTGTAGGAAGAGATTGGAGAGTCTGTACTGAGTCATCCATTCCTTTAACCATAAAATAAAGACTGAACTGCCTACACTAAGAAAAGAGCAGGATGGCCTACATGCCATATGGCTATCACCACAAGCCACAAGTAGGAGGACATCACATGGGTGATATAAAAGTCCAGTCCTGTGACTACAGCTGAGTCAAACCTATTTCTGTGTAGACCAAAGAAACAGAACACACTGTCTTGGGACAAAACAGAAACTATTCACCATCATCACCTCATACGATCACATTATTTTGTCACATGTGTTCTATAGACCACAATTTGAACATATACTCTTCAATTTGAATAAACTTTCAAGCTCTGGAGAGCTTGGATTATAATTGAAGGCTGAGGTATACGACAGAATTGTGTGCCACTTGACAGGAACACTTACTGCCTGGACAGTGTCACTGACAAGTACACCTACACTTTCTGTAAGAGGGACTCATTAATCCTAGCAGTCAATGGCAATATCTCTGCACTAGAAATATAGAGAGTTTTCTTTGTCACATGGGAAGGTAAGGACTTATGTGTCTGCCTTTATGGACTTGTTAAAGTTGTCATGCATGACTCTCACCATACAGTATGTCTCATTACTGGTGTTGAAACCTTGTCCCGCCGAAGATGCTCTCGGCCCAGAGGTGAGGGCGCTGATGGAAAAACAAGGAACCTTGCCCTGCTGACACCAGACAAACTGACATCAGATGGAGCCTCATGTTCTGCCTCGGGGTCCTGCTGGGCCGAACAGCTGTCAGTCGAGCCGAGGACAGAGTGTGGGAGGCCTCAGGTTTGCAAACAAAAGCATGAACAAACAAGCAATCAGAAAATATGCAAGCGTCAAAAAAAAAAAAAAAAAAAAAAATGTGTAGAAACATCTGTTATGTTTACATTGAAATAGTATTTGTTAAGCGATAATCGTGCAAGCCTAATTTAAAATTCCATCGGATGAAAGGCAACATTTGGTATTCAATGTGTTACCAATCATCAGTCAGTTGTACCAATGACAATGCTCTTATGTTGGGACAAGCAGCTGTGACAGGGTCATTTGGGAGCTGGTAAAGAAACTATGATGAACAGAAAGGTCTTTCATTCTCTTGATTTTCAGGGATGTAATACATTGAGAACATTTAGGGAGCTGTAATACATCAAGAACATTCATCTCCCCCTCTCTTTTGTATCTTTTCAATTGGTTTGAGTTTAGCAATTTCAGGAGAGGATGAAATATAGGTTTGGGTTTTTCTGCCCATCCTCTCTCTCTCAGGGAGCAGTTACTGTGCCAAGCTCTGGGTACATTTCTCAATCTCTATGACTCAAACATTAGATTAAGTCTGAGTATTTTTTTATTTTATTTTTTTTTTATTTCACTGACTTAGCAAGAAAATGGCAATTTGTATTATTTATCACAATAAACATGAGACATCTAATTTTTTTTAACTCAGCTGTGTATGCATGTAATGTATTTGCAACCATGCTAATTATTCACAAGACTAAAAGTAACACAGCACAGCTGTTTTCCAGACAGAGCATGTGTGCTTCCCTCCGGAAATCCAGCACGATGCGGGTTGAAGCACGTTTTCTATACTTGGTATAGTGTTGGTATTTTTCTGTTATTTGTCCTACATGAAAAAAAAGTAGGCCATTTGTCAAGGCCTTTCAAAGTTACTCACATGAGCGCTTTCTTTTCCAGATCTAAAACACTTGGTTGAGGTTAGGGTTAAGGTTGAGGTTGTCACATAATTCCTTGCTCTGCCATTTAGACTAAACACTGCAATCTGAATGAACTCGCATCCAGTGCTGTCTTTATTTTTTTCGGTGAGGTGACAGGTGGCAGTGGACATGGATATGATGGGTGTTTCCATGGCCTACTGGTCTAGAAACATACCATGTAATTGTAACATCCCCGGTCTGATTCCACCACACTCTTTTCCCATGTTTCCCAGATGTCTCTGTGGTTATTAAAGGCAAAAAGCCTTCAAAATAATCTATCCACCAAAGCCAACTAAGCCCATGGGACATTAGAGAGGCAAAGAAAAGATTGTTGCTAATGTAATTCAAATGAAAAATACCACTGTGAACTCATCTGCACTTCCTCTATTTCATGTTGTGTTTGTGTCCTGTGATGGACGGTCTGGTTTGGGAATGAGCAATCGCATCATCAGGCAACTCAAGGATGTATGACTGCAGTAGTTTTGGTTGTCAAAAGTTACTATATATATATATATATATATATATATATATATATATATATATATATATATATATATATATATTAGCCACTTCATACAGTGTGTTGGATATATCTGAGCTTTCTCTCCATGCAGGTAATGGGCTGGCTATTGAATGAAAGTGACCAGTGTGCTTGCTGTGCAGCCGTGCACACCAGAGACAAAATGAGAGAAAAACTGCTATGGCTGTGATTTCCCCTTTGAAATGTTCTGCTATGTTGAATGTCAGGCTGCCTGCTTTGATTGATTATGTTGCCTTTTACCAGACTGTCCCAGTGCCCCATCACTACCCAGAGGAGGGCATGCTTTGAAATATGACGAGCTGGGTGGTCTGTGACATCCAGGGATTGTCACTGGCTGTTTGGCTGTGTCGTTGTTGTCCTCATCACCATACCCAACTCTTAGCATAACGAAGCATGGTGTCTGATCTTTTCCTTCCTCTGTCTACCTCCCCTGCAGACAGACACATGTTAATACAAGGTCCACCTGCTGAGATCAGACATGCTGAACATTACGTCGTGAATCCCCCATGGGACCTCCATCCAACTCCCTTGGGAACACACTTAGGATGCTTCTGAACTTTTCCACAGAGCAAACAAGCTCAAGCTGTGGATTCTCTAAAGACTAAGTCCTTGCCTGCTCACCTCTCTACTGGAGCCAACCTCAGGAGGCTATGTTGCCCTAATAGTTACTCAGCAGGTAGCGCACAGAGGGCAAGATTCTTTTTTTACCATTTCTATTCCTCAGGCGGATTTGTTTGGAGTTAGCAATTTGCTCAAGGTGATGTGGTGGAACCCAAGGGTATTTCCTCACCACCGTGCAGCTTTTTGCCCATTTCAAGGTCAGCAGCCGGCACGTGTTATATTTAATTACATATATATGACAAACTAATTTCAGTACTGCTCCGCAACTACATCAATTGCTCCCACTGACTGTGCTGCAATCTATGAATAATTCCAGGAGTGTTGTTGGTTCGATAATTTACAGGATAGTACTGAGAGAGCAGTAGCTAATTATAGGCCCAAGGCATACAGTTAAAGGTACTTACTGTACAGTCACAACAACATAGCAGAGAAAATCGTCATGCACCACTTCCCTAAGCTAGGGCAACAATTTGACTGGTAGCTAAAACATCATGGAACCTTATTTTATCTTACCTTGCCGTTAGGTAGCCCTAAAGCTTATTATTTTAGTGAATCATTTATCCATTGGTGATAAATTAGGGAGGGTCTAAACAAATGTCAATATGCTACATTAAAATGAATAAGCAGCATTATTAACATCTAGCATATTAATAGCGATAACAGGCCGTGAGCTGAATCACATTCAAAAGGTAATTTCATTATAGTTATTAAATGAACATTTGACAAATGTTTAATAAAGGAGACTGAATAAAAGCACTGTCCATGAAGACTTCTATCTTTTGTAGAGACTATTGAGAGTACATTTCCATAAGGAGAGGACAAAGAAAGTGTATAACAATATCTATTGAGGTTAGCAACTGACTTTGGCAATCACACTCCATAGATGTAAAGCATTTCATTAAGTGTAGGCCAAAACGAAGATAGGACAGGATCCCCTTGAGTCTAGATCCTGTCTAGACATCTACCTCTAAGAGTAAAACCAGTAGGTGGAGGATGTAACCTCTCTGTTGAACCTACACGCTACATGTAGTGACTTTCCCAGGAGCGACGGGGTGAATTATGTAACATTTCCGGCAGCGAGGCATTTCTTTCTTCAAGTTACAGGGTAGTGCTACTAAAAGATACACAGCTATAATTCATTTTCTTTTGAAGAAAAAAAAAAAAAGAAGAGAGAAATTATTCATGTATTCCATTAATATAGGGATCAGACTGATTTGACAGCATGGATCAGAGAGAGAGCAGGACCGGCAGCCGACCTGCTCTGAAGGACACACTATGCTCTGGAAAGCTGGTTAGTGCACTGGTTGGGTCATTTTAATTATTATATCACCAAAGTAGAAGTTTCTAGATGTGAAATAACTTTAGTTTGCATCCAATAACCAACTGGCTCAAGGAATGTGAATAAAAAGATCACTGGTCAGATATAGAGACATCAGAAAGAAGGAGAGATGGAGATGATTAGAGCAGGGAAAGATAACTCTGAAGAAGCATGTGTTTATTGAAGATACCTTTCATCATGAGCTCATGACCAGTGTGCAGTCCCAATCCGATTAAAAACCGTGTATGTCCGAAAATCTTTTCTTTCAGGAGTATGGAAAAACTCTTTTTCTCAGAAACTACCTAAACAACCTAAAACACTAATGAGACACAATTAGCACCCGAAATAATAACCTGTGTTTACACAGTCATCAGTGAAATGTTTAATATTTGAAATGGATTTACGTGGACTAGGGAAGTGGTTCTAACAACGGGTGGTTTCCAAGCCTTGAGCCTTTTTACGTCCACCTCAGTTGGTAAACCATCAATAGCAAGGCTGTCCTACATGTTTCTACATAGCACATTGGCCTAATCAAAGCTATTTTACTATTTAAATTTAAACCATCATAATCCAGGTTAATGGCCATCTGACACTGATGTGCGTGCATCAGTCTGACTCAGTTCAGAAAGATCACAGAGCTCGTTGTTTATCCTTGAATCAAACTCAAAGTGTTATTTATCCAAAACTATCCCCATTCTATCTGTCCTACATACATGATGTAACAAAACATCTTTTCATTGGTCAATAAGATCCTAAATGCTGACTATAGATGGAAGAGAATATGCACATTCCATATATCGAAAAAAGTCAGAATCATCACCACTGATTGACAGCATCAGCAGTAATGTGCTAAAAAATGTCACCAAATTGTACTTGTGCAAGTGACATAAACATGGACAAATGGAATATATATATTCATCAAACTGACTGCAGATGTTTTGTGAGGAAGGACCAGCACTCTGACCATAATGTATTAATGTGCCAATTCCACAGGGTTCCTCCAATTTTCACCTCCTAATACAAAACTGCATTTTGTCTATTATATATTACAGACTATGTAACTAGAAGTACTTAAGATAGTTTGCTTTAACTCCTGTCTTTTTCCCCACAGTTTCTAGTGAATAATTTAATCGTCCTTCTATTGAAACTAATGGCCTTTTTATTATGCATGTATATTTATTCAATTATTAATCTTTTTATTGCCTGAGGCAGCTGTGTAGGTCCTGGAGGGATGCTTCCCACAATTTTACCTGATGAAGACTGTTCTGTCTGTCAGGCCGTGTTTCAGAGCATCCAATTTAATTCAGACCTACTTTGGCATCAGCCAACCTCTATCTCAGAGAACTGTCCTCCAGAGAGGAATGTAATGGCTTAGGTCAGGCTCTATCTTAGCATGCATACAGAGTGCACATATAAGCAACCTCAGCACATAATAGCCTCTATTTGCTTGGCAATTATGTCTTCAGGGATCAAATACGTCATTGTAAATGACAATGCTTTTGGGAAGAAAATATTTCAGGAAAAAAAAAAACATATCTATTTCCTGCCATTTCCTCATGCGTAGCAAAGCTCTCAGAGGAAATCAAATGGGAGCCACAAGTTATTGAAATTGTGTTTAGAGTCTTTGGTCAGTGTGATGTGGCACAGCAATATGTCATGCAATACATGCAACTGGAACAAGAAAGGTTGTACAGCTTGGAAATAAGTTCAAGTTCTGGATGCTTTTGTTGGTTTTCTCCACACTGTATGTTGTCTCCACTCCTGTATAATCAGCACATGATGCATGTATTTTTCACACTGAGTTCAAGTTCAGATGTAGCAGAGTAAAGGAAATAAAATGTGTCTTTCCGTTCTATTTCACACATGCTTTACACCCTAACAGAGACTTTTACACATCCACTTACTCAGAATTTGCATATATGTGAGTAGCTAATCATGATAAGCCTATATGATAAGCCTTTGCATGCTAAAATGGCAGTGCTGACTTTGGTCTCCATCCTCTTTTCTTCGAGTCTCTTTACAATGTAGATTCAATTCTTGTGTGAATGTAACAGTGCGGTCCTATCCTACGCTATCTCTGGCTTGTCCGTGCTTATTTTACACTTTTCAATAACTATGATAGAACGCACAAAGAGACACATTCTTCTAATTAGGCTTTGCTTTATGCCCTTGGAAACCACCAGTTGTGCACGAGATATGCACTGGGTACAGTTGGTGGACTTAAATGGAGACATAGCACATTTTCCAATCAAACAGATGTTATAGTGATAAAAGCACACCTCTAACCACTGTGCTCAAAAAATCATGTTGCCCTTGACCAGGCACAGCTGTAGACTATTTTGGAAAAAAGCTTTTATTGACCTGTTTCAGATCTGCACATTCTTTGATATCTGTAAACATATTTGAAGGTGTACTCTAGGTGGGTTTTGGAAGGCTGTGTAGTTCTTCCATTTCTGTGCCATTGCCATTTGACTAAATGCACCAATAGTCCTGGGCAAATATACTGTATGTTTCTGTTATAAGGCAAAAATATTTTGGGGTGAGACTTTGGAAAAGATGGCTGATGATACTCAAGACAGTGAGTATGGTTATCTACCTTTGGTGGTCACTGGTCACATCAGAAAGTGCAAGAGGAACAAGGGACTACTCACATGGCTAGTTGGTAAACTGCTATAGCTAGCTAAACTAACCACTAACATACAAGTAAGGCTAACATTAGTCAGCCACAATGCCTTTTCAAGACATTTTGTTCTCATTATTGTACAGTTCATTCAATAAAGAGTTAATGAAGAGGGGCAAACAGCCCTCAGTCCTTGAAGCTAGTTAGTGTGGTCGTTGATGGCACAATGCATTTAGTTAAAAGACGCATTTGTCCCATAGTCCCATTTGTCTACTGTCCCATAACTGTCTCTTTTGTTGAGCAGTTTTTACTACAACAGGGAAGGTCAAATAAAAATTGATGGTGCAACACAGCGAGGGTATCAGCCTTGACTCTCCCTCTTCCATGTGTTTTCCTGTTTCCCCTTCCTGGTGTTTCATGGTTGTCCTCAGCCTGTCATCCTCTGTATGTATGTGTATGCTGGTCCTGGCCTCCTGGTTTCCCTCTTCTGTCAACCTGCAGCACCAGCCAGTCAACTAATCAATTCTACAGACCTGTGCAGTATTAAACCCTCTGGCTCATACATCCAGATGTCACCAGATTGGTCAGTCTTGTATGCGATACAGATGTTACACATACAAGACTGCTTTGCTATCTTGTTTTGTGTGCTCATCTTTTTTGCTAATCCTATGTTCTGCCTGTGCCTGCCTGCCTGAATACCTGCCATGTCCAGCTGAGTCTTCCTCACCTGTATGCCTGGACTACAGAACGACAGTCTACCCTCACCGTCCAAGAAGAAGACCCCCTCCAGCCAAACCATCAAATCTAAATACAACTTTTGTGACGATAAACTGCCTTAACAGTTTTCCGTCTCCTGGTGTGCCTGCATTCGGGTCCTAAACTGAACTGTTAGAGCATAATTATCCATGACTTCCTCTATTTTGAACTCTCTGGTTCACTGATTCTTCAAAGGTCAGCACAATCAAGACAGCCTGATGTTAATCAATAGCACAAATGCTCATGTTATGTTTTCAGAAGTTGAACTTGACATGAAGTATTTGTGCAGATTTACTCCACCTACCTACTTACTGTATCTTAATACTGATATGTTGTTCTAATATTGTCTCACAGAGTTAGTAGGTGCAAAGTCAGACTGTTTTATTGTTCTGTAAAAAGCCTCATTTGTAATAACTTTCTGAAAAAAGAAGCATGTTGCTAGGCCATGAAACAGAAAAAAAAAAAAAAAAAAGAAGTCAGAATCAAGACACAGAGGTGAAACATCAGACTTTTTGACTGTTTGAAGTTGCAGCTGTTGTCTAAAGGGGTGGAATTTAATAGTTTTGTCATGGTATCCAACTTTTACCTTCAAATGCATCCCATTTTGTGCAACTTACATAAAGTCACAGGAAATGTTGCTTGCAACATCATGTGCAGGCAGAAACAAACTTTTAGTTTCATGACTGCCCAGATGAACAGAAAGTTCCAGAATATAGTGATTTAAGATGATCAACCATTTAAATAAATAATCAGATAGCATGTCAAAAACAGAACACATTCTAAATAAGATAAAATAAACAATTTCTCAACCAAGTATTGGGATCGGTTAGAGGCAAACTCTCAGTTCATTTCCAAACTCTTCCGATAGGGGCGTTATCAATGGGCTCAGACCAAAATGTCCAGCATTAGCAGAATAGACATACAGACAATCAATCAGACCAGTGAAATGTATGATGGAGTGTAGTTGGTAGGTTACCAAAGTATGGCAACTGAATCATTCTTATTAACAAGTGCAGTTGTTTGTTCTTCTTTTAAAGAAAATATATTTTACATTTCATTATTTTTCAACAGAAACTATTTCACATCAGTGGCAACCATTAGCGCAGACTTGGGCTAAACATTGGATGGGTAGATTGGAAGGTTTGATGATGATGATATTATGAAGAAACTGTTTTATAATGATGACATTTTAAATTATTCACTCGCCCCTCTGCTACAGCCAATAGAACAGTCAGTGAAGGCTGACCTGGCTGCTGCTGAATGTCTGTAAAGGAGAAATGTAGTGATGTGCGGGGCAGGTTCAGGTCGACTTACTAAAAAATAACATGGCTTCGGATGGACGAGTCAAAGCAGCATTCTGGGTAAGTTAATAATACCTTGCAGAAACATTGCATGAAATAGTCCACCTTCCACCTTTCTGTTCCCCTCTGTCTGTCTTTCTCTCTCTCTCAAACAGACACATGCTGATTTTAGCGGTGCTGTGCAGGAACAAGCACATCCAGTGAGGGCACTGACGCTGGTTTGACTCTGTACAGCCATATTAGATAAACACTTGATTGTCCCGACCAGATCCAGGTCAGGTGGAAATTTGTCTGAAGGGGAGGGAGACCAGACGGATCTGCCAGAGAGAATAAAACTAGTTCTGAAGTTTCTGGCAGTGGAGGCACTTATTATCAGTGATGGAGAGAAGAGAGAGAGAGAGAGAGAGAGAGAGCAGAGGGTCCGGTGAAGAAGCAGAGTTAGAGGGAAGGACTGAATGAAGCTGACAGTGCAGCCTGCGGCAAGGAGGATGTCAAGCTGGGTCAGCAGCTCCACTTGGGGATACGAACTGCTGAATGTTTGCATGGAGGAGACGATTCAGGAACTAGAGAACCACTATGGGTGGGACAGCTTTGCATAGTGCTTATTGTTCATGTGAGGTTCAGGGTGAGTCAAAAACAGATTCTGGAGCAGGGACTGTAACTTCAAAGATCTGACTGCTGGAAAACTGCCTTAGGTACAGACAGGGGACGGAATCGTTCCCCTGGTTTAGAGAGACATACGGTTGATCTCTGATAGAAAGACCTGATCAGGCTTAAGCTCAACCAGGGAGATGGGTTCAACTTTAGATAGAAAGACAGGTTCAAACAGAGAACCAGAAACCTACAGACTCTGGCTGAGAGCCAGGAAGAGTAACTGAGCTCTAATTTCAACTAAAAAGGCACACGTTTGCATGTGGCTTTGACAAGTGCACAAAAGCAAAGATAGATCCTGATCATGTGTTGTAGGATTTAACTCATTATAAGCATGCTGCTATGTAATTATGAGCTGTGCTTCTCTCAAAATAGAGAGCGCACATATCCTTCCTGCTGATGTATGATGGCTACAGGTATTTAATCAACTGAGAGGGTAGGATGGTATCCATTAGAAGCAGGAGCGAACATAATCAGTTAGAATGACCTTAAATTATTCTGATGTGTATTTAGACTATTATACATTTTATGTGAAGCAACTTTTCAGGTTTGGTTCAGGTTTAGCAGTGGTAGCATTAGCAGCAGCATTAGTAGCAGCAGCAGTTGTTATGTTCTCTTTTTTTTTTCTCTGTCTCGCTTCCCGTGGCAGCTGGATATGGCCTCTGTTGATAATTAATCAAGACAAGTTTTGGCACGGGCACAGGAGTCTGTTCGGTTCGGGGTGCAGTGTGTAGTGACCCATTGACTAATAAGGTCCCATGAGGTGAAACTGCATCAGAGCGTTAGAAGCTTGAAATCTGAAATCCTGCACTAGTCTCCACCTTCCTCTGGGTGGAAACACAAAGACTTAAGACTTGCATGCCTCTGATTTCATGCACATAATTTATTTTATCTAATCTATTTGTCAGGCAATCTTCCTGGCTGGCTGTCTATCCTTCTGTGTCATGGTATCTGACAAAGTGTCACTGAGGAATGAGAGATGTGAACACATTGGCTCTCACTATAACCTTCAATCAGATATTTGAAATGTATCAAAGAAACTTCTGACATTGTGTGAAAACCTGCATCAAAACCTGCCTACATGATTTTTGGTGCAGGAGTGAATTCCATGATGTCTAACTGCATACAGTACATTTTGGTGACCTTTGACTTTGTGAAGGCCTTTGGATAAAAACTAATGACAACTGGTTGCCATTTTAGGGTTCCGGTATTTTGTGTCCCTCATTTCAATGTATTTCACCAGTATTCCGTCATCTAAGAAGGAAACACTGATCTTCTTTTTTTAAGTGTGAAGCATGACACTAAACGAAACATATCTTAGTTGCGTTTTGCCTTCGACAAAGACTTTGAGAGAAAAAGATTTGCCACATCCACGTTCAGATAACTTATCCCCTCCTATAGGGTTGTGAAGTGCAAACATGGGGGTAACACTTGCAAAGATCAATGAAATGCATCTTGTAAATGTCTCTAGTTTAGCTTTTCACTTCATAGAGGTGTCACATAAGCTTTTAAGCATGAGCAGATACCAACTATAGGAGTATAGTTGGTATCTGCTCTTATCAAGGATAAAACACCCAACACATGTATTTTCAAGGACCTGTGCAGTATGCATAATTGTAGTATTAACATAATAAACTAATGTAGTACTGAATGTTCCAGGGTTTGGAAGAAACTAAGGAAGCTAGTTCTCTGTTCTGGTGGCAATTAACTACTGGTTACTATTCATGAGGCTTGCAAGACAGAAAGTGTCCTTTAGAGACAGTTGTTAGGCTGAGCCATCGCCTTTTTTCTCAGATAAAAAGTAACCTTTCAGTAGAAATAAAACATTTGATCCTCACCCATGAAGGTCTTTAGAAATGTAATATAGGCAGGAAGTTTTTGTGGTTAACCTTTTCAACATTTTGAAATAGAGCAATAAATTATAGTACTGTAGTCTCTTGAGAGTATGAATAAAGGTGATTTTAGAATCACTGTTTAGGTTTTCACTGAAAGGCCACAAGATTAAGGGTCTAGAGCCATGGTAGCAGCTCTGTGAGGCTGTATGTAGGCACAGCAGTGCTTTGACCTAAATGCTAACAACGATTATGTTTAGTGCCATGTTTACGATGTTCACCATCTTACTTTAAGCATGTTAGAATGCTCAAACTTGCTAATAAGCCCTAAACATTTAATTAGTTTTATCAGCTTTTAAGGCACCAACCACAGTACTGAACACATATGACAGAGTAGCCAACAGGCTGACAGACCAGCATTGCTCTGTTAGCATAAAACCGAGCACGCTGGCCAGATGACAAAGTGAATCAATTACTTAATAATCAGTTACCATGTTGGACTGTAAAGACATGTACCTTGGTGACCTGATGTCAGCTTCATGGGTTTAACTGTCACACCTATCCAGGAATCCATTTTGATTTCCACTCCATCAGCAGAAAATAAATCAATATTTACAGTCATACTTATGGTGCAGAAGGGCATTGGTTGCGGGCTCATAAATCTGCCATAGCTTCATATCATTTTCCCACCATTTGCAGGGTAAGTTCAGGATAAAGAAACGGATTCTCACACTTCTTCACTCAAACATTCTTTACCCTTGTGCTGCTGGCTCTTTGATGTGTGAGAAGCAGCTGTTTACCAAGCTAATTGTACAAAACCACAAACCCCACCACAGCATCCACTGACACAGCAGACTTTGATTTCATTTTAGCTCTCTGTTTTCTCAGTCACATGGTTGACTCTGTCACAGCTAATTTGTGTCCTAAAATAGGCCTTTGAAGATCTGAACAGGAAAACATTACCATGAAAACCTGAATAACGGATGGATTGATAGATGATTTATGCATAGTTTTGATCGTTAATATGGATGACAGTTGTTTTTTAAACAAAGCATGTGAGAAAGAACATGCTTTTATGTGTCTGTTCATATATCTTTGCAATTTCAAGCTATGAAAAATAAAAAATAAAAAATCACTTGGAACATTCAACAAGAAGTTGTTTGATTTTAACTGAAGGTAATGCTTGGTAATGGATCATTTCACAAACTGACCATAATGTATTAGCCTGAAAATCATACTGAACAACAACAGGTGTTATTAATTGCATTAACATGCAATTTCCCCAAAATGTTCCTGTAAATATTGGTCTTATGACCCTTATTGTTTACCTTTACTTACATAAATCCACAAAAATGTCAACTCAGTTTAGTTTTGATATATATTTTTTTATATATTTTTTTGATTTTATTTTATTGTTTTTTTTAACAGCACCTCTATTTTTGTAATAGAGAAGTTCAGACCAACTATAAACTAATTTTCTGACCTTCAAAACATAGGAAATATTGGACATGGCATAGGAAAAGTTTTAGGGCAGTCATTAAAACAACAAGGTTCCCTTAGGAGAATATGGGCAAGGAGAGGCTATCCACAGTACAGATTAGATTGTGCCTCTCCGAGTTTATATGGGGGATGAACCGCAGACACAAATCTTAGCATATGTTGGCTTGTGGGCACAAGGGAACTGCAAACTCCCGCCTTTATCCTGGGAGAGGCAGGAAGGAGAAGTCACCTTGATTAAATTAGTTGTATATGAAAATGGGGTTATGCCTATTGGGAGTATGTGACAAGGGTTTATAAACCTCGCCTTTCACAACCCTGTGAGAATGACTTTTTAATTTCCTCCTTTTTGTGGCAAGTTATATTTCTCCCTCTGTCTCTTGTCCCAAAAGGCCTTTGTGTGTCAGGATCAATGTAGAATTCTCATTTGGTTACTGTCCCCTCCACTCATTCACGTTGTAAGATTCTATTAGCGTCTTCCAAAACAGATCCTCCCTGGGTTGTTCATCCCATTTTCTCTCCCCCCTCCCTTTTCACCCTCTCAGTGCATCTATAGCCTACCCCTGACACAATTTTACTTTTCTGTCCCCTGCTATTGTATGATATTTCATCAGCCCATTGAAGCCACAAGGAAATGCTGCATTTTCTAAAAGCCTCATTCAAATCTGAAATAGATCAATCCATCCTAGTCAGAAGTCATGTCCATGTACCCCAACCTAAGTGATTTCTTCATTTTTCAAACAAATGGAAATGATTACAGATGGCAAATTCTTAAGTGTGACTAAATTACACCCTGGCAGTATAATAGATGAATTGCAGCTATGGATAACAGTGGAGAGGTTTCTTTCTTTTTTTTTTTTTTTTTCTGTCATTTCCGTTACAGCTGATGATTAGCACTCTTGCATACCAGCTGTAGCAGACATTTTTTTCTAGCAGTTCTGGTTTTCTGTTTGTCACGTGCAGTCAGGCTAATGCTGCTACTGTGTGGTCTCCCTGAAATGCTACTGCTACTCTACTCACTTGCAAACACTGCTGCTGCTCACGAGCAAAGTCACCTGCCAACAAGTACGATTATGTCTGCAAGCCTTTCATGACCACCGCCATTTGTCAGCTGTTTATTTTTCAGCCTGTTGGTAACAACGGGCTGAGGACTCAGTTTTCCTGTGTGCTGTTGGCATCTGCCAGGGCTCACTGGGTTACTTGACCAAAAGTTGTTGCTTATGTTAACATGCACATTGTGAGCCTGGTTTAGTGCAGTCATTTCTCAGTTGTGTTTCACCCTTGCTGCAATGTTTTTTTGACAGTGCGAGCTCTAAAACTTTGAAATTCAGTTAATTACAGGCTAAATTTATCGTGGTGGGTCTAGACATCCTGTTAAAATCAAGTTTTGTCAGTTATTTGCAATGCGCTGACTCAGCTCATTTTTTTCTTTTGGTTGTTGTTGTGCACATGCAATAAGATGCTGCCAATCTGTTCCATGTGAGTTGGCATACTTTTGGAAATAACTTGAAGGCTTTGCTGCATTAGAGATAACTTAAGTTGTGCTGCTGCTTCCATAAATGCTATATTCTACTTTGTGCAACATAGTCCCAGATCCACACTGGGAGGGGGTAAGTTCTTTTTACCGCAATTCTCCACAGTGCTTGGTGCATCCTCAAAGCCAAACCCTATATGCCGTTCCATGTGAGTTTGGTGAACTGAACTATTATTACAAGTCGCTCATATTCTTCTTGTAAATTCTTATGAGTTATAGCTTTCATAACTTCCACAGTAACCATTATTTATTGCGTTTTCTGTTCTTTATTATTCTATTTTACATTTGTTTTATAGAACAACTTGTCAGAGCTTATGGGAATACATTGCACTACCTGTATGATATATGACAATTAAACTTGAACTTGAAATGAACAAAATTGCATATTTTGTCTTTGCTGTCACCGGTTAATCAAGAAGTTTTTTTTATGTGTACACTCCTCTTAGGCCAAAAGTGAGATGGAGTAGCAGGTCATTCTTGGTTGACCTGGTCCTCTAAAGGGCTACATTACTAAGCCGAGTCACAGTCCCACTTAATGTACTTCACCTCGTTTGAGATTATAAGTAGAATTTATTAGAAAACCACCTGACCTGGGCTCTATCAATAATTATTTCCTGCAGAAGAAAGGACAAACATTTTGACCTCGCTTGTTACATGCAGACAGGACTGGGAGATGAAAATTTCTTGGCAATTTCTTTTCCTGGAATGAAATTATCTTACCCAGAGACACTGAGAATATTACACTCATGAGCAACCAGAGAAACAGTTTGTAGGTCACTCGAATGCCTCTAGGTCAAATAAGTGTATGCATCTCATTAACTCTGTGTTTTGTAAGATGTTCAGCAAGAAAAAATGCTGTCAACAGTAGAAAACGGTGGCCAAATTGAATCTATTAGTGTTCATTTCACTCAACATAAACCTCTGGATAAAACTTGTTGTACTATCTCATCTCATATAACATTATTTGTATATAATGTTACATTATATAATACACATGTTGAAAAATGAAGCTGAACTCCATGCACGCCATTCATGATCTATGTCTCTTTTTATTAAACACTGTCAATAAATGTCCTTCAGAGGTTCAATTGAATTGCACTGAAATTCTAGTCATTGTGTACTCACATATTTCAGTATTGCAGGGACACACTATGCTGCGTTCTTCCACAACAGCATATTCGGAAATGAAAAAGAAAAGTACTTTTCTGTGTTGGCACACTGTAGACTCAGCTCACCTCTGAGACCGAAGCCTGGGGGAACTTAATTTTCCTTTTTTCTGTACTGAGACATTCAGCCTTCCTCTTCTTCTCCTTTGTCTGAATTGGAAAATAACTGTAGTTCTCACACCTTAACTTTTCAACAATCTCCCTGCTTCACTTAGTATAATTTCTTCTTTTTCTGTCTGATCACCATATTTATTTGTTCTTTTTTCTCATCTTTGTTTCTTCTTCACTCCCTTTGTTTCTCTTTCAATATTTCATTTTATTTCTCCATTGCCTTTATTTCCTCTGGCCATTTCTGCTCTCACCAACTTTGGCATGCATACCCGTTAAGTCCAGGAGAGCATAGGACTTTTTCACTATGAAATCAGCCAATGGTTAAGAGCGGTTGGCTTTGAGCGAAATATGTTGGTTGTGTGATCGACTAAGAAAGGCCAACACCATTAACCTTTTTTTTTTTATTTACACAAAACTATATGGACTGTATGTTTAAGTTAAAGCAATCAGAGAATGTCATGTCTTGCTATGTGTGACAGATTAATAAAAGGTTTACTTCTTGTAGGTACAACCGAGATTTTCAGCCTCACCAAATGTAATGTTCATAGCGATGGCATGTCCATAAAGCCACTTCTCAATGCCCTTTTTGATAACAGTGGTCAGTGGCAGTGAAAGTACAGAGAGAGTGTGTGTCTTAGATGAAGTTTTGTTTTTTCCTCTCCTACTCCTCTGGGAAGGCTGGCAATGTGTTCTATTTGTTGATTTGCATGGTGTTGCTGTGTATCGTACAATACCTGTTTTTTTTTTTTTTTTTCATCTCTTGCACATTTGTCAGGGAAGCAGAAATGCTTGCTTTAATTGCTAAGGAATTTACACCCAGTAAAAAATATTAAATTAATTAAATAAAAAACAAAAATAAATAAATTTAAAAAAGAAAAGAAAACACGCCCACCTCTCAAGCTTGGCTGCCCTTGAGATTTTTCTGCTGCATACTGGCACTGTGGGACAAAGTCTGAGATGAAAACTGCATGCAGATAATTATACTAACTTCCAGTGTATGGATTGATATCATTTGTGTCATTTAGTGTACCTACTGCACCAGGGAAATGCACTTGACCACAGTGCATGTGATAATACACAGAGGTAGGATTCAACAGTTTCTCTACAATAAAATTCAAACCATGTGCACAAGAGTTGAGATTTAGAGTCAAGTTGACCTTTATTATTCCCAAGAGAGAAATCCAGTTAGCAGCAGGACCACCTGTGTAAAACACCAGAGACACAGTAAAAGCCAAGCTTAAAAATATATGGATATTAAAGAGCATGTGAGGTAGAACAAAGATTTAGACACAACAGTATTGCTGTGTTTCAAATCACACTTACTTTTATTTATTTTTTACTTTGAGGACATGCTGCAGCTGTATGTACTGCTGCATGCAGTATGCATGTAACTGGGATATAAATGCTCAATCATAACACTGAGTCTTGATCTTTGACCCTCTTGCTCATACATCAGTCACAGTCCATAACACTAACTTTGCAAGAGGGTGTTCCCAGAAATTGTTCTGACTTGATTCTGAGTTGATTCTGCAGCCACTAGGTGGTGCCTATTCCATTTTTACATAATATGGGCCTCATTGCTTGCCCTTTGAACCTAGTAGGAGGCCATTTTGTTTTTTCTTGCACTCAGAGAGAGCACATGGAGGAATTGCGTAGGCTAAGCAAACATCTACATATATCATCTTTGGTGATTATAGAAACATCTGTAAGTACAGATTTTATAAGATGCCCATATTTGTGTTGATGTTTATATTTTGGTGTGGATTAATGTTTTTGTGTCATGTACTTTTCATTGCCCACCATGTAAACCTGTCCTGGCTAATGGCTTTCATTTAGCTGGAGTTGGTAGCCATGTATATGAAGTTTTAATGATGGAAATGCATAATAACATACTCTCCGTGTCTTATATATTCTCACTCTATTTCAGTTTTACTGAATTCTCATACTGCCATTACAGCGTGGTGATGTTTCTATTGAGGTTTTCGAATGAAGCTTCAAATGTCCAGCATATTTTTTAAGGTGTCATCACCTTAAAAAATGATTCTATAACAAAATCTCAGTTTGAAGAAAGTGATTTGAAGTTAAGTCTTTAAGGGCAGAATGAGCAGATTCTGCTGTCTGTAAACACAGGATTCAAAACTGTCCCCATGCGCAGAGAGAGAGAGAGCAACCTAGAGTGAATGAAGTAAGGGAGCGGTGTGAACAGAGCAGTGAATCCAAGAAATAAACCATTGTTTTCTGGTTGTTTCACGGCAGTTACATTCTAAAGCACAAATAAACTCAGCCACACATTACAGAGGTGTGGCTGAGGGGTGTCACATTGCCAGATTTTGTGTGAATGCTGCTGGTGCCAGGCCAGGTTCACCGTGTGTATAGCCCAGCCATGCCCATGGTCAAAGAGAGACACAGACCTGCAGCTCTTTATACAATAGCATAAATAGTAATATGTAGAGCTGTAACTCCGTCACTAACTTGGTCACTATGTTTTATTTATTATGTTTAGTTCCAACCACAGAGCGTATAAAACATGGAAGTCACCCATAGATTGACTTGTTCTGTAGCCAGCCTCCAATGACCGTTGGCACTTAGCTTTACTTCACAGACAAAGAGGCTCATGCTTGGTCTTTACCTGGACAGCATTTAAATAATTTATAATTCGAATGTCAGGATTATGAACACAGCTTCGAAGCTTTGCATTATTTGTTCATTGCAGCTTCTGTCATCTGTCATTGAATTGTCTGTCTGTCTCTCTGTGGCTCAGTCGATGTGACGTATCATCCACTGTTCAAATAATTGTGGTTGGGAATAGCTAAAAGAGCAAGCTGGCTAGCATACTGCAAATTCAACTGGTTGCAAATGGCCTTTTGACTTGTGTTTCTTTGTGTTTCTAACATTAATACTGTCAGATATAATTTCAAATGACCAACAGACCAATCTCTTGAAACAGATATATGCGCTTGAATGCAAAATTTGTAGACAAGTGACCAAAATGTTGGCATCAGAATTATTCTGATTTTCATTTGTACTACAAGTAGCATTGACCACTCACATTTGAACGGGCTTCTGTTGCAAGAGTACTTGTGGAGAGCAAAAGAGGCAGAACACATTGGCCAATATGCAATCTCAAAAATTAATTGGCTGTCCTCCCCTGACGATTTAGCTTTTTTAACTGTTTTTATCTAAGTTAGCTGCATTTATTTGCTGATATCTATTCATAGAGACTAGTAGAAATGTGTCTTGTCATTCTCATGTATCAAGTTGCTAATTGGACTACTGAGGAAGTCTTTGCCCGGATATACGTTTTCTGCATATCCACTGGGTACAGTGGAGGCCCTGACACATTGGCCCCAAGTGGCTAAATCACCATCAGACAATAGCTGTTTAGAGTGCCAGCATATAAACATATGTTGTGTCAGTGAAAAAAATATTGCGTGCATTTTCTTTTTTCCTTTCTTAGTTCTCAATTCTTTTCCCATTTTGTGGGTCATGGCAGCCAATCCATGAGCCGGTCCTAGCAAATGTGATTCTTTAGGCCTTTTAAAATCGCCTGATAGGTGCAGGCATTAACACAAACTGAGAACACAAAGGCCACAGCCTTCTGTATTATCTCCCTCTTACAGAGTGGGGACGCAGGACCATTAATCACTGCAAAGTCACACCTCAACACACACAAGCACATACACACGCGAGTGCTTTATAGCAAGGGCTGATTCAGTCAAACATATATAACCAGTGTCTTGGTCACTGTTAGTATTTGTTTAATTGATCTGACCTTCTTGACAGAACATTATAACAGAAAAGCTCTAATGGCATCTAGTTAAAAATACTAAATTAACAATTCATAGGCTGCGTAATTACTAATGAAACAAGGACAAAGGGCGAGTGCAAAGTCATCAACTCCAGAGGGGAAACCTCATGTATTAATTTTCATTCTTTTGAATACTTTTTTTTTTTTTTTTTTTAATTCCACTTTATCAATACCAGGCATGTCATACAGAGTCTTATCTTTTAGGAATAAAAACAAAGGCTGGTTACACTGTACAGGCAGGCGTACAAATGCATGGATTTTGTTGGCCATGCAGTATTTAAGGCATATTTTACACAGAAGATGTATGCAGCTTTCATAATTTATTACAATTTTACATAATGACACTACTTCATGTTTAATGCAGCGGAGACAGTTTTTCTTCTTTCTTATTCTCTCCAGCCACCGTTCTTCTGTCACAGATCAACCCAAGAGATTCTTCTTCTCTGAACCATTTATTGTGCAAAATAACTCAACAATGGAGAGCCGACGCAGGGTTCCTTGAGATGTATTCACTAAAACCTGGTGTAATTATACAGGCAGACTGCTGACTTTAGGTAAAATGATGAGAAATGAGCTTCTGATGAAGACCTTGCCTGGAGCAGCTCGGTGAATTTATGTCCTTTCCCATTCCCCCAACCCCCCCACCCCACTCCCTACCGCCGAGGTGGGAGAGAACAGAGGAAAAAAAAAACAGGAAGAGAAGGAAAGATGAGGGGAGGGATAAAAAGGACGAACGCGCTAGATTTTAATAAGGAGTTGTCACAGCAGATAGCCTGGCCCTATATCAACCATGCAGAAGCTATGGGAGATCTGCCAGCAGGGCCCTGAACACAGCTCTGCTCCACTGGGGCTCCCTCAGGACTCATAGTCACAAAATAAAACTTCACAGCAGGACTATACTGTCCTGTACATCCGAGGCAAACACTTTATCTCTGTGCTGACCCTGCCAACTATCATAATGCTATATGACCCCTGATCCATGACCCTTGCCCCTGAAAAGAACCCCCTGACCCTCGCCCCGAAACAAAACCCCCATCTTTTATTGTCAGTTTTTATAAATCCTTAGAAATCCCTTATATTTCACCTTTCACGGTTTCATTTTACTTCAGTCTATGGCTCCTTTATTTTATTTAATTTTTTTAACACTTTTATTCCATATTTTTTCACTCCATTACTAATACACACACACAAACAAAATATAATCATGGATATAAATAATAAATAGTATTAATCTGTCAACATTAAGACCACAGCAGTATGTAAACGATTTCTGAGCTCAACTCAAGATGCTAAATCAAAATGTTTTGTGTCGTGTCACAACAATGTTTGCAATGCTTGATTAAATAATTCTCATTTCAGTCTCCACACAACACTCCATCTGCTACCACAAAAACATTTGTTAAATTTACACACTGATCACATGTACGCACACATCAACATACAACGACACAGCAAATAAATAATTACGTTCATTGTTTGGTTAGACCATTTTTGCACATTAAACAAGGGGTTTAAAGTACACAGGTACAAAAAAATCCCTCTCCTTCTCTGTCTTGTCTCTATTCCAATGAGGTTCAGTCACATGCAGCTGCCATGTCTTTGCTAATCACACGGTTTCCTTTCTGTAATGTATCATAGATTGTCAGGGGAAATCACTGTCACCGCGGATGCAGAATACAGAGATGTACATGATGTGAAAAATAAAGTCATCGTTAAATTCAGAAAAGGTGGAGTTGATTGTCACGCTGTGTGATTTGCTATCCCACAGAGCCTCAGCACCACCAACAAAAACACCTAATGGATTTGTTTGCGCCGCATGTAATACATTGCATTTAACTAAAGCAGAACATGTGTGAAGGTGTTAAGGGATGTCACCATGATCAAAATGTCTTTTATATCAAAATGTGATTTAAAAATTGTTACTTAAGTTGAGTAATAGAAATCATCAAATGTGTTCTGTTGGCTGTCATTCAGAAGAACATTTTGCAGTCCAGGACTGTGATGTGGTCACTCCGCTATGCTGCTCTACATAGATGATAAATTAGAGCTCTCTACCTTGCCACTATTAGGTGAATTTGGTGCATTATACAGCAGTTGACCAAGCACATACTCCAAAAGAGCAAGTGACGTCTTGAAATTCCGTGAGTAATTACTGTCTCAGTAGTAAAGATGCAAGTTACACGATATTCTCTTGCGACAAAGAGTCTTAAGGGCTGATCACACCACAAAACCAAACTCTTCACTCACAGAGGCACATTTTGTAGTCTTTCCACATAGGTTTAAACTTAGCTAAATCATGCAGTGACCCAATGGAGAGTCCAGTATGGAGGAAGCTTTCATATTAACTAGACAGGAGTGGTCACTTTCTGGATTGACTTTGACTTAGAAAAAGGTCATGCAAGGTTTAGTGAAGCAAGCGTGTGATTTTGACATTGGAGACTTTGGTTCTGGACTCATCTTGGTATTGTTTAAATCAAGTAGGTAATTATAACCCCAACCATAACTAAGTACTTTTAGGCGCCTAAGTTTGGCAGTTTTGACCTGTGAGTGTGAATGAGAGACACATTGTAAAGCACTCTGGTTATGAAGTCAGTTGATTTAGATTCAATATTGATCACACTGACTAATTTTTGTTTTTAGTCTGACTTTGCTTAAAGTTGTGTGAAATACAGTTTTGGATTTGATAGTGTTCAATATTTGACAGCTGCTTTTAAGTGTAATCCAGTGTTGGCTTGCTACAGAGCTGCTTTGTTCAAGATGCTGGGGCTGACCTCATCTGTCCAGCCACTGTCCCCAGACTCAGTCACCTTTTTTCCCAAAATCCCACATAGTAATCCCTGAGATAAAATCTCATTGTTACACACTCTTCAGTCTAGAGTGTGCCAGCTATAACATAGCCCATATCTCACTCTTCTCTGTGTGGACTAACCTCCTGTAGTGCTCTCATCTGCCTGTAGCTTATGTTCTGTCTTCCAGCTTCCATATTTGTCACTAGTATTAGCCCCATGGGATATAAAAATGTAAAACAAATATTTATTTATTTATTTATGTGCAATTCATCATATATTAACATCAGTCCAAATTATTGCACAATCAATCAATCAATCAATCAATCAATCAGACTTTATTTGTACTTTTCATACAATAAATGTATCACAAAGTGCTTCACATAAAAACATAAAACATAAAAACAACCGAACGCCCTCTGCCCATCCCCATCCCCAACCCTCCACCCCAACACCCACAGCCAAACCCCAATTCTCCACCCCTGACCCTCCATCCCACCCATCCCATCATAAACAAAGCACAAACTGAGGAAGCGCCATCTCATCGTCGAGCAGTGAGGAAACACTGGAGGCAGGTTAGAAATGAATTAGATAAAAACAAATACAATAAAATAAAATAAGATAAAATAAAGTAATAACAATAGTAATAAATAAAAATAAAAAAGAAAGAGAAGAAAACCATTAAAAATGTATAATACTGCAATAGTAAAACAAATCTGTAAAAATGTGTAAATAGCTAGATCAAATAATGATTAATGAATAAATAAATAAAAGTAAAGCATAATAAAATATATAGATAAGCAAATGTTTAATATGACCCATCACTGTCAATCAAGAGCTGCAGCTCCCTCTGGTCACATATTACAAAGTGCTTGATGTAATAAAGTTGCATAATACTCATGATGTAAGACAGAGAGAAATGCATTAAAAGGCTATTTGGGAAAGGTCACATATCAAAATCAAACAGCAGTTATTCCCCAAACTATCTACTGTACTCTGCACTCTGTTAATATCTGTAAGAGGACTGCAGAGATAAACTTTCAGTTATCCAACCACACTGTGTAAGATCTAGGCACGGTACACAGTAGGACATCAATTACTGTTGGGATTTTAAGACTAGCAGTTTAGGGAAGTAGGGATTTAAGAAGTCAGTTTCCTTCTTTATCTCCTCTTATGCAACTCATCATTGCCAACTTTTGTACGTGTGGATAGAGATGTTTATGGTATGAGACTTTGTAATACCTGCATCACTGGTACACAGTGAGTGTGTGCCTTGGAAGTAGCATCAGTGTCCCTTCGCATTCATAGATCTCTGTTAAGTTCACTTTGAATTATTCTATTAAAGCTTATGTTTTTTCAGTGGGGGACGAGGCCTGGTGCTGGGTCCGGCTATAAATCAGAAAACCTGGAAGGCAATGGCAAAAGTTGCATATTGTTAAAATTCAGGTGCATTATTTATGATGTAGAATTCTTTTGTGATGCAGTACATGTTAATAAACCGCAGGGTGTGATCATTTCAACTCTAGTTATTTTTTCTCTTCAGAAACCACAGTGCAGTACAAGAGGCATTCTGTGTATACCATCTATCAAAGCAAACAAATTAAAATATAACCTTTCCAATTACACTGCTTGTGTTAGCGTTAGCCTTGCCTGGCCCAAATGCAAACCTTGCATGTGTCGGAAATGCATCATCATAAGGGATATTTGTCTGTTTGGTCTGCTTTGCACTGTGTGCTAAAAATGTCTTATGATATGTTAGTGCTGTTTTCCACAAATAGCTGAAAGTGCTCTCCAGAACAGTACGCTGGATCCCAAGTGAACCAGCTGGGACTATGGCCTCATTGACATACCTATTACTGCTTCTTCTGTTTCTCTTGTCGTTGCTGAGGCTGTTTCTTTTCACCAGGACTGGGCCAGTGTTACAGTATCATGGTACATTATGGGCTGGGGGAATTGGGGCTCGATAAGATGGAGCACTGATTTTCACAGTCACCTGGGTTTTCACAGTCATGGCTCAACAAGGAGACAACTGATAAATGAACACAATCAGTTGTGCCACAGCTATCACAGAATGTGTTAAATGGATAATGTGTAGGAATCAATAACTAACCATTACATAAACTTTCTCAAGTGGCTCAGCTGCAATTAAAGATTACAATCTTTAATTTGACATCTCATTCCATCATAATTGAATAAAATACAATAATAATCACATCCCTGTGTAACTTCAAAAAGGTAAGACAGGTGGAAGTTAAGGAGTTGGTAACAACAGAAAAAACAAATCTCATGGGACTTTTGATGGAATCTGCACCATCTTCTCTCACTATATGCTAAATAATTTATATAAAAACACATTTCTGCATTCTTGTATGTATAACATTGCACCCTTTATTCATTGTGTCAATCCCTTTTCTTGCACTCAGGAAATGAAATCCTATCACAGTTGTTTGGATACAGCCTAAGCCTACCTGTAGTGGCAATAAACCATGTCAATATTTGTGCTTTTTTTTCAATATACAGGCAATAATAAAACTGGAATACATTAACAAATCACGCATTTATCCAGGTTTGAGCTTAGCTAGACTCAAGAATGTGTCATTAACATTCTACAGGGGAGTTTCAATCAACTACAGGCACTCAGCATGTCATACTCAGCTAAAAATCAATATTGTTACTTATTTTGTTCTCCTGTAACATTTCATTTGATGGCAGCAAAGAAAGCCCAACTTAACAAAGAAGCCAAAATGGAGTGAAGTACACAGACAAACAATGGCAACTCCAGTCTCCCTCCAAAATTAGCATACTTGGTACAGACCAATAAGACTAATTAGCAGCAGCAGCTGTACTTTGTGTTGCAATGAGAAAACCCTTAGACACAAGTGTGTTCCCAGTATGTTTAATTTTAACTATTTCTGAGGAAGGGAACGGAAATCATTTAGATGCTTTGTTTATACTGCGGCAAATCAGATTTATTTGTCGAATCAGATCTTTATCACAGATTGTCTGCATTTTTATTTGCAAGTCAATTTCACCGACCTGTGTTGCTGTGATAACGGCGTAGGTGTTTGTGTCTACGCCACTCAGATGCATTTCTGTTACTCTGGATTTGTTGCCATTGTCGTGTGTTGTATTGCAAGTGACGCAAAAGACACTTTGTAAGCTAATTTTTAGCAGCCACAGCGGCCACACTGAGACTCATTGGCTTGGATCCAATTAGCACAAATCACATTTGTAATGTTTTTTTTTTGTTGTTGTTGTTGTTGTGTTTTTTTGTCTGCAGATATTCTAAAATCAGTCTGGATATGCAAAACCTGTATTTGGGCTGGGAATCTGAATAAGGCCTTAGTCGACAGAATAGAATGTTGGTACACATTTTTCAACAACCTACCTAACTCCTGATATATATTTTTTTGTTGTTGTTTATTTGTATTTTTCTTAAATGCAAGTGAAATATGTCAAACACACAAAAAAAGATTGGATGGCAAAAACCTTTTTAAACTTTAATCAGAGCAAGTTTGAGTGTTGTATCTAGTCTTAACTCTACTCTATTCAGTTGCAAGTGAACGTACGAGAGCAAAAGAAACACTGCATCTCCCCTGTGTTGCCCTTTCTTAAATGCCTTCCAGTGCATTTTGGAATTGATTTTGAGACCTCACTGTGTGCTTTTAAGGAACTCTAAACTAGCTGCTTTATATGTCTTTGGTCTCAAGTTAGCCAGAATCTCTGGCTGTTCTGTTTTCTGTGGCCAAAGCTAAATCAAGAGAGGAGAGCCTTTTGTGCTTTGCCTCAAAACTGGATTTGCAAGTTTATGATCAGTTGTGCCCTCCTGTTGACACAAAACACATTTCCATCTTCGATGTATAGGGTCTGCATGAGTAGCTTTATGCCCTTGTGTCAGTATGTATATTAGTATTTGTTACTGTTTGTTCCATATGTGATTTTGTAAGCCTTCTCAGAAAACTGTCCACCACATTGGTCAACAGCCAACTCCCCAGACTCAGTTCGACCACAGAACTGAATCAACACCTCTATCAGAGTGTCAACAGAAACTGAATATGATAAGCCTCATGAAGGTGGGATTTATTGCAGCCTGGTTGTATTGGATGTAGCTCAGTGCATCTAATAAACTTGCAAGTCAGTGCACAGTAAAAAAAAAAAAAAAAATGAACCATGTAAAGTAAAGGTGCAGAAGCTGCTCACCTAACAGTTCAGAGAGCAGATTCTTCCTGGTACTTGCCATATAAATCTGAAGGTCTACAAAGATAGCAGCAATATCATGGGTCTGAGGTACGTATTTATGTGCTTGTCAGTTTACAACAACATCATCAACAGCTCGGCAGCTCTCTGATGCCAAAGGCTCAAATGTACTGTATACAGCCTCACTGCTGGAATAAAAAAAAAATCCCTCATCGTTGTCCTTGACCTCCTGCAGTGTTTGTTCAAGCAGTTATATTGCTTTTGAATATGTTTTCATATGACTACCCTATATATGCTTTAAAGACAAAATGTGTCTATGCATCAGATCGCTGTTGGATGAAAACCACATATCTCCACTTTGAATAATTCTGACTTTTTTCTACATAGGGAATGTGCATATTCTCGTCTGTCTACGGTCAGCATTTAGAATCTTATTGACCAATGAAAATACCATTGTTACAACATGAATGCAGGATAGATAGGATGGTAGCTTTGGTTAAATTTGATGTGTTCTCTCCATGAACCGTGCTAGACTGATGCATGCACATCAGTGTCATATGGCCATTAGCTTGGATTATGCAGATTTCAATCTAAAATGATCAGGCAAATCTTTGATTAGGCCAATGTGCTATGTGGAAACATGTAGGGCGGCCTTGCTATTGATCATTTACCAACTAAGGTGGATGCGAACAGGAGAGTTGAGGCTTAGAACCAACCGCATGTTGTTAGAACCATTTAAAACCACTTCACAATCCATGTTAATTCATTCAAAATATTACACTGTTGACTGATAGATTTTCATTTCTGGTACTAAATTTGTCTCATTACAGTGTTTTAGGTTGATTTTGTAAGCTACACTCAAAAAATTGTTTAGGCCAAAATGCAGGACTTGTTGCATAGAAAATTTCCATCCATTTGAAATAAATAGGTTTAATATGAATTAACTAATAAATACAATGCGAAGCAAGTAATCAGATTTATGTAACATATGTAAAAAAAGTTTTTTTTTCTGTTGACCACAAGAGAGCCCTGCACAAGAATTCCTGTGTGTCTGGACTGTGGTCTGTTCACAAATGGCAAATAAAAAAACCTTGGACCTTGGACTAACAGTACTAATAAACTCAGTGTGCTTCCACTACATAGTACTATATAGTAGAAGCCAGGTTTATGCATTTAATATTAATAAAGCCAATTTGTTTGCCCAAAACAGTGAAAATGAATGCAGTCATTTTGAGTTTATTAGAATCAGAATCAGGAAAAAGCTTTTTTGCCAAGTACTAGTGTTAGTTAGTGTCAGTTATGTTCTAAAATGATGTGTTCCTGGAATTAATGAATTAAAAACAATGAAGTTGTTTTTTAATTACTGAATTATTTTTGCTGCGATAAAATCTCAAATTATAACCCATGAAGAGAAAATAAAATCCATTTAATTCCAGGAGACCTTTTTAAAGACCTCCCATCAAATTAATTACAAATGCCTCAAGCTCAACCTCCACAAATACACGATGAACATTATTTACATACAAATCATTATTTGCACTTTCATACACGTGCTCTCCGTCCTTCATGATCCATTTTGCTAGGTCACCCTGTGCTCTGCTATTATTGGTTTTTGTTTCTTGTTATCCATTCATTGCCTTGCACAATGTTCACTCTTTTTTTTCTTTTTACCTGAGTGATTTTGCCTTGTCCAGAATAATGATTGTGCACAAAGGAATGATGCCTCTACATGCATGGTGGCTCCAATGACGGGGTTGACAGACCAGCTGAATTGAATTCATGTGTCTGATCTCCTTCTATCTGCAGCTCTCGTTCTCCATTTCACTCTTGACGCTCTTTAATGGCACACACATGAAGATTTATTTATTTATTTTCAATACCCATCTCAAATTAAACAAGGTCTGTGGAATTGTGTCTGATACCAGTTAAAACTGTCTCTGTGCATGCTTTTACAGCCTTTTATTGCTTCCCTGTTAGTTTTCACGCTACTCATTACCACAGTGTTCGAGTTGTCCAGGATGCTGACATTTCGGATTAATCTTTGGTGACATTGTCCCAGTGGTAAGTCTATATAAAGGAAGTTAATGAATTCAACTTAGTTAGGAAATTCAATACAAAGTTTAAAACCTAGACATATAACAGAGGTATCAATAATAAATGTTGAGTGCAAATGAAACCACAATGATTTGTGAGAAGCTGTTCAACTGCTGAGAGACCATGGATGAATAGTTGGTGATGTAGACTGTATTGTAACTTGAAAGAATTGACTCAAAGAAAAACAATATTTGAGACACTGTTCAAAGAAATGAATGTTTAAAAGCTTCCATTCATGTTGAACACGCTACCATTTGAAGCTTTGTGCTCCCTAAGGTAGGCCGGTAGCTAAATGTGTTGAAACATTGTAAGTCTCCAGCTGATTCTTTGAACAAGCCCTAATGGATTTTGTTTTTCTGCACTGGTTAAGGAATTGGCCTTTTAATAGAACTAGGCTTAAAAAGCTGTTTTTGTTGGTGCCAATAGTCAATTATCCAGTTCAGGACAGCTTTAGTGAAGGGGAAACTCTTGAGTCACATAGTCATGAGTGAATGAATGTAATAGCACAATTCACCAAAGACTGTTCTCACCATAAGAGAGAGAAAATAAACATTGTCTGCTTATTTAAATGCTTGAAACTGTGTTTCTATGTATTACAATTATACTGAATCCCTTAGGGAGGACACTAAGATAAATAGTTGGCTGTACAAAGTATGGCTTTGACGCCAGACACCGCCACAGTTATTGTTGGTTCTCCTACCAACAGTTAACAGAAGTTTCTTTTGGGTTAGCTTTTTGTCTTTCATGAGAATACAACATTAATGATACAATCTATGAAAATACACTCAGGTGGCCTCCATGCTTTGACCATGTTTATTGTTTATATGTTTACTAGGAGTGTTCCTTCAAACCACTATTTAATTCCATATAGTATTACAAATAGCATAAATCACACCAATGAGTACTGATCAATATTCTGACTGACAAGATCCATAGCAATACAGGTGGTTCAATATTGAAGGGAAGATGAGTGATATAAGTATCAGCAGATTCATTTTTATTGTTTATATCAGTACTTCCATGGATCCACCATCTGGTGGCTTGCTACAGCAATTCAGTTTGGCTGGATAATGATGGCTCCGGAAATCCCTCTAAATTGCAATAACTTCTCATTGGTAAAAACTTACGGAAACATAAGGAACTAAAATCTATTGTTTCTGGCAAAAATAACATAAGTCTTGGTGAGATGCTTGTGTAACAGTGTAACTGTAAAATGTGAAGACTTTTGCTTATGCACATAAATAGCATTGGGTACATGAGGGGTGATTATTATCCTAAGAAGGAAACCTCCTGGTCAACCCATGGTGCAGATATGCTATTAGCTACAGATATGTGGTCAGGGCCATGGATTTTACAAAGGCTGTGGATGGTGTTGTACTAAAACTGCAGGAGTAAATGCCCATTTTACAGTAAGGCAGCTCACACTGTGTGTTGAAGGCTATGTAATAATGAGGTTTGACAGCCTCTGTGATCAATGGCTTGCTGATCAGTTTGACCCCTGTGTAGAGTTTCAGTCTAGGACTTGCTGACAGCTGATAGAGGTGAAAACTGATGGATTTGGATGGAAAATGCATCATGCTGCTCTGCTTCTAATTTTTCAGAGAAAAAAGAAATCAAGCTAGTGGCAGGGTCCCTTTTTATTATCCTGTGTAGCTGAAAAATAAAACATATTAAATAATTTGTTTATTATGAATGAAGTTTTGCTTGCACTGTGTATACTGAAGTCACCTAATATTTATGTTTACATTAATACATTTGAGTGTCAGGTATATTTTGGGACATTGAGATATTTCCATACACGGCAATCTTATGAATAGATGAATTTTTTTAAGGTTTTTATGTTTTGGGTTAATGTTGCTGGTTCTGGGTTCACTCGTGTTCATTTCTCACTACCTGTAGGGCTAATTCCATACGGTGTTAGCATTGTCACTCCTGTGAGCTTGCCATCTCTCAGTGGAATGTATTGTCATTTGGCCAATAGCACAAAACAGAAATGCCAAGATGAGTTGCACATACATTTAGCTTCTAAAGTTAGTTCTATTGGTTTTATTACTTTTGAAATACTAAAAAACTCCTACAAGCTATTATCACATTTTCTACCTCCATGCAGCACTCCTCCTCCATTGTTTGAAACCAATCTATAAAGGTAGGTTATTGGAAAATGCTCAAATGAGTCAGTTTGGTCATATGGGTTGTTTTGAAAAGCACTGACCTATTTTGTTGCTTAGGCAGGCCATTGAGGATGTGTTGTATTCATCTTTCAAGTACAAGGGTTTTGTGTTTAAGGTGAGGACTTGGGAGGTTTGGTACCTTGTCTTTTCTTGTTGCCTTAATGGGTTCCTTATAGCCTGTTTACCAGTCAGGTGTGTCCAATGGCCGAGGTTTCACCCAGCCGACCAATCAAATCTTCGTAGTCAGGATGAAGAATGTTGACAGTTGAAGGTTATCTTATTACATTGCTAGTTACATCACTTATCTACATTCATGGAAAATGGCCAAATAAATGGTGACAACAATGAATGAGATTGATTCAGCTGCACATTGTTGTAAATTTGCTGTCATTGATTGTTGTATATTGATCTATCAAAGTAGCAACCATTAAACTCTTAAAAAAAAAAAATCATAACTTTAAGAAGTTATGAATGAATTAAAATGGAAGTTTGACCATCAGGCTAGGCTTCCTTGTGTATCCCTGAGTAGTCCGGATCAGACGACACAACTTTTACGGTGCAGTATGACTTTCCAGATGGTCACAATGTCAGATCAGTTGATCATGGTCCTGTTGCGACTTGGCAAAGAGACATATCACACTACATGTTGAACTCCATTACAGTCGTAGCTTGCAGTCTTTCACATCGTGTGTGACATACAAAGGTGATGAGGCAGAGGTGGCCAGAGACTGAACTCCGGGACCAAAAAATGTCATTGACCATGGTGTCCAAAGCATCAATAGATGTTGTCAAACTAAAAGAGAGAAGGCAAAAAAGTGAATCTGGAATGTGTTGTATCATTTTCTTTTTATCTGACCACCCATGCTTGTTGGTTCGGTACATTTTCAGAGTCATATTGTAAAGTATGTCATATGATCCTATTGATATTTAGAAGAATGTCACGCACCCAGCATGTGGATTTTATTGACTGCATTAAAAACCGACCTGAACACAATGTTTCAATTGAATTTTATCAGTTGGAAACATTCCTTGTGTATTGTACCCTTGGTGCTACTTGGCAAATAATGCCCGGAACATTCAAGGACAAACATCTGAGTTGTGTATTTCTTTTCATATTCATCATTGACAAAAAGAATTTAGAGGTGACAAACATGAGTTTGAATTTTTTTGAATGCAGACCTTCTTTCCAGTTTAATGGCATACATCAATGTGCACCAAAATAATGTGTCTATGATTTTGCGTTCATTATTGTATGTTTTCATTTAGAACAAAGAGGGGGGGGGAAGCTTTTGTCAGGTATGTGTGTGTGTGCGCCCACCCTAAGGATAAAGGGTGTAATGTTCAGCCTCAGGCAGCTCAAAGTGGTTGCTGTGCTTGGCACCTGGGACCCCTGTCTCTCTGCAGGAATTGGCATGGAGCCGGCAGCTCCTCTAAGAGCCAGGTGTTGTTTTATTTATCTGAAAGCACAAGTGACCTTTCTAGAAGAACGGCGCAGAGAGACCTGCCTCTGAGGGCTGTCTGGTGTCCCTCTCTTCTCTTCTGTCACATACCTCCCAGTGAAGGATGAGATCGAGAGCCATCCACCAATCCTGTCTCCACTGTCAGAGAAACAGACTTCAACATCAACCTTTTATATTTTAACTATGAGACTCTCTGGTTCCTTAAGTCTCGACTTAAGGATGAATGTTCCCCTCAAGATAGCACCGTTTGACTCCATAGAAGAGGGTATATTTTCTGGCAGGTGCTTGTATTTTTACAGCCAGTTTTGACGACTAAATGTGAGGTATGACTTGCCTCAAAATAGGCTGCTGATCCAGCCTTTTCAATTACATGCATATTGGAAAATTATGCAAGACACAGTTTGCATTCAGAGGTGTAACAATACAGGAATTAACATACTGTTTACTTAGCTAGATGAAAGCTATGGCATCAAGGTGGAGTTGGTGCATAGACTTGTGCTGTGACCAACAATCAACAGTGCCTTTAATATTTAGCCGTACCTCTCCTCATGCTATTGTTTTATTTGCTTTAACAATATTAATTCTGTCTATACAATGCCAGAGTCAGAATAATAAACTAATGTTATCAATAAATGCTGAAAAACAGCCACTAATCCACCATCCAGTGGTTTGGCAGAATCCTTCCACATTCTGTTTGGTGTTTAGGTCAGATGATCAAATACGCTGATGGCTGAGGTTACTGTCAATATGTAGATTGCATCACCAATAGTTTTTAGCAGTTCCATTAGTGCTAATTAAACTGCTGAAATATTGATGAGGATTTAACCTAGAAACACTCATTGTGAGCACAGTACCTTTTTAAATGTTCTTAAACTTTTGTGAAATAAAGTTTTGGCTGGTCTCATACAGTGTGTATATTTTATTATAGCATTAGGAGAGATTCTACAGGAGTCTGAAGTGGGAATCATGCTTGTTGTGTTGTGAAACTGCTGCTTTTATTTTAGTTAGGTATCTGAATCCATTACATTAACCAGCATTGCATTAGTACGTAAACTTGATTCTACAAGAATGCATAACCGATAATGCAATATGGGACTAGGCGTCTAGATAGGAAAACTTTAATGCTGTGAAATGCCATCGTACCATATTTTGACTGCAAGCTCAGTCACTAAATACCCAGTCACACTGAAAACTGTCAGGTCGGTGTCACAGTCTGCTCTTTTATGAGATTTGTCACAGAATGTCTACAAGGTTAAAACAAACGAAGATGGCACCCTTTGTATAATAATGCATAATGTGGTGAGACCTGAACAAAGCAGCCATGCCCGCCTGGAGTCACTCTAGTTCTAATCCCCCTCCTCCTGCATTATAACAAAGAGACACTAGAGTGAAACAGATGGTTACTATGGCAACATTACACGGCCTTGTTTGTGTCTATGGGACTTGGGAGAACAGTTATTAACCACAGGTGAATATACAAGAAGGAAGGATTGATTTACACAATCAATGCAACAGTGTTCTGTACTTTAGCGCATCCGAAAGGGTGATTAGAAGAGGTCATTAAATCCCATCACAAATGATGTTACATTATTGTAAATTGCACACCTAAAGAGCACACATTAGAAGAATTGTGTAGTGTGTGTGTGTATATGTCTGTGTGTGTGTGGATGCCATGTACATACTGTACGTGTATACATTTTTACACATTCACGGATGGGAATATAGATCTGAAATAATTATTGCAAAAATTGAACTATTTCCTTGATTATGTAACAGCAAATGACCTTGATAATAACATGGATAGCTAATAATAAATCTCAATCACTAAATGAAAGGGCATGCATTCTAACATTTTAAAAATTGTGCTAACTTTTAGCACAGTTAAGAACAAGCTGTTTATTAAGCAACACATTTCCACAATTTCCTTTGTGTACCCGTAGTGAATGATAAATGAAACTAAAATGAATAATGGGGGTACGACATGTCATGGGAAATGATAAATGTGGTCAGAGAATGTCAATAAATGTCATCAGATAAAAAAACATTTTTTTCTGCCATGATCCAACATGAACAAATAATGAATTGAGTGAAACAAATCATACAAATAATCATCAGCTGCCTCTGTGTACCAGGAAATAGAAATATGCCATATTCAATTTCATATCACAGCTTGACATAGATGAGTAAAATTTGCAAACCAGACGTGTGAATATTGAAAATAACAAATAAATAAATTTTAAAAAAGCTGAAAATTACCAAGAAGTAAACACACAATTGTCCAGGATTAGTTCAGGGTTCACATCTAATCAAATCAAGTTGAGTTCAGTCAGTTATTTGACACTCTGTAACTGACCTTAGCATGAACAATTGGGAGGATAGATAAATATAGCTAGCACTGTTCTGTAGTAAAAGGCTCACAGATCTGCTGTCTATTTCAGGTTTAAAAAAAAAAGGTCACAATTACGTACATTACTTCTAGCTTAGATACCACTGCATCGCACAAATAAGTAATGTTGTGATGCAAAATTATACGATGTGATTGTCTGTGCTCGAGCGAAATGTTACATTTCAAAGTGCTATGGCTGAATTACAGTTCATGAAAGAGAAATATTTTTCCATTTCTTCCATTACCCCTAATGTGTTTAACATGCATTTTTTAGTGTTGCCGTGAAGAGTAAACTTGATGATCCCCTTTAAGTGCAAATCAAGTTCACTTAGATAGGCATTTTATGCTCCAACAGTAACTACCTGGGTAATAAGTGTGGCACACTTGCATTAAGGTGTCCAAATGGCTTGGGTTAAAAGCATGCATTGCTAAAGAGACTCGCCTTTCATAGGAAGTGCACCTTAACCATCTGTCTTTTTTTTTTTTTTTTTTTTTTTTCATATTGCGTTTATTCATCTACTGTTGAATTGCAGGGTTTACCTCAGTGACTTTGACCTATCAGACTGCCATTTATTGCAGAAATTTCCATGTTAATGTTCACCAACAAAGAGGAAAGCCTTGGCCTTTATAATACACACACACACACACACACACACACACACACACATACACACACACAAAACACTTTGTTGCTAAAAAATGTTTTGTTTTTTTTTTATCAATCTTTGGTATAGGCATGTTATTAGTCAAGAATATATGAGGTGCATGTGCTGCAAAACATTAGCCCAGTCATTATCTGGCATATTTGTTTTATGTGAAAGGTACCCCACTGTGGCATTTCATTTGGTGATATTTACAGCAGCTAGCTAATTTTGCTTAATGACTTTTTCTTTATTTAATGACTCTGCCCAGCTTACTCAGTCCATATCAATTCAGGGGTAATAGACCACAGTAAAAGTGATTTGAATTCTAAATACCAACCAAACGAGTGCACTAGTCAGTAGATGAATAAAGCATTTCATGTTTCAAATATATTATTTTGGACTGAACCATCATCTCAAGGCACATAAACACACAAACACACACCCCTTCTGCAGGGCAGCATTTTGTTCAAGCTTAAGATAACTGATAGCAGGGCATCAGATAGTGGAGTCAAGGTAAACATTTTCTTCCTGTTGCAGGTTAAATACGGTCACGGTGATCCATCACTTTTTAGAGACACTCTTCCAAAGAATTACACGGTGGCCTTGAGAGCTCAACGCTGCGGCAACTTAAGAAAACCGAACACATGCAAATAGACAAAACAGTAATTAAGAAAAACCTTTTCAGCAACCTGACATTATATAAAAATGCTGCAAAGTGAGAAAACACAACCAAATACAGAAACAAATGCACAAAACAAGCTGAAGAAATCAGTGTGGTTTGGATTTAAATTGACTTACAGAGTGACTGCTGTCAGGGTTAAAGGAAACCAACATGGAAAGGAACGGGAAATGAACAGTTGTCTCCTGTGTTAAAGTCCGATTTTTATTTACCCATCTATCAACCACAACGTCCTCTCTAGCATACTCCGTGCCTCTAGTGCCACACTACTCCCTCTACGGCTGTTAGAGGGCTTTTTTTCACTTTCACTCGTTATTTTGGGGCATTTGCTTTAATGACTGATGGTCTAGTTTTTCATGGCAGCTCAGTCTCTGGATTATCCACTTTAGGGAGCATGCGCTCAGGAAGTTGGTAACCTCACTATTGTGTGTTAAATTTTTGCCTGAGGGTGGCACAAAATGAAGGCTCGTGGAGTGTGTCCTGGAATGGGTTCATCCTCTGGAAAGTATAGCGCTCTGTCAATTTCATTCCATAATATGCTCATTATATTTTCATATTTCCTGTGCTTGAGTGGATAGCAATAAATCAATATAATTTATCCTCTGTGGATCATGCACCTCCTCATCAGATTTTATTGAAATCTGGCCATTAGCTTTCAAGCTACATTGTAATGTTGATAGATTTCCACCCCGTATACATTAAAGGTATATGCTCTACTAAGGTTGAGTATGGAAGACATTTTGATATGATGCCGTTGCTGTACACAGAGGGTAAAGCATTCATTACAACTCCTCCCCTGAGGAGCGTGAATATCCATATTAAACACCACTATGATCTGACCAGTACCAGCCAAGCTATCTTACTGGGGTTCAAAATTACAAACCAATTCTTAGGCTTCACCACTAGACGGAATAAGATGTAATGATGCACCCCTGACCACACCACTATCAGATAAGACACCGTGGGAAAATGTTTGTATTGTCTTATCAAGCTGAGTGAAAAATCAGAGAGCAGTTGCTCAGTGCAGAGAAAGCTTGACTCCTCTATTGTTAATGCTATGATAACTTGTAGTATTAATGATGGAATTTGTCAGCGCGAGCAAGCTGTGTGCAGTTTCTGTCACACTGCAGGACTTTTGGCAATGAAGGTCAAAACGGCTACCTCACAGATTTGAAGACACACACAAAAGACAGACCGGAGTGGGTGGTGTGTCTGCACGTCACTGTATCGCGTACATGTTAACGTGAATGTGACAGGATACACTTTAAGTTTACAGAGATGGACAAAGATACTGTACAGCAAGTGTCCACTCTAGTCCTGACAAGAGAGTGAGCCATGCTGAAGAGCATTAGGGGTAAAGTTAAAGAGAGCACTGACCTGACATATCTTGGTGAGTAACTGTTGTCTGCTGAGCTTGATAAATAATGGAGCAGAATTTGAGCTCCTACAGATAAGGGCGGTGAACTTGCTCTCACTATCTCTCACCGTCTCTTGTACTACGTCTGCCTTTGTGGATCCTCACTCGTCTCGGAGATGACCTTTTTTTTTTTTTTATCATTACATTACATCTTTTGCATTTGTTGAAGATGAAGTCCTTCTCTGAAATCGCGTGGACAGTTTTTTAGCACAAAGCTGCAGCATCAGAATATCCATAACTCTCTGTAACACCTTTATAGTTATTTACACACTAGTCTGCCATTTTAATAAAACATGAATCTGTCTCAGACTTTAATTGCTGCAGGTGTTTTCGAGTGAGGCTGCTTGTTAAAATACCTCATGTAAAAGAATGACTTTGAGCTACAATTTACAGTGAGTTTTAATTATTAAATAGAACTACAAAAACACTTCAATCCATTTGAATGTGAATGACTCAGAATGGAGAGTATCTTAATTGTACTATAAGGACTGTTGAAAAAGTGCTTTTGGGTAATATTAAATCTTAAAAATGACTGTAGTTCTTTTCTGCTAACAAAGCGAACCCCTATACATCTTGTTGAATTCCTCAGAGAGAATAAATTCAGCACAGTGTGGATTCACTGCCTCACATAATACATATTATTTGAGTCCAGATCTTGGGGAAACAAATGGTCCCTTTCTCCTAATACTGTGTTTCTATGAAGACAGTCTCAGTGTGTTTGTTTTGGATGATTTTTCTACTGACCTCCATTGCAAAATAACCATAGATAAATAGAGAGACCTAGCAGCAGCTTATAAAGGCGCAGCCATCCATTCACACTAGAATTATGTATAATATGCTCATACTGGCTATCCAATATATCAGTTGAAAAGTCTTGGCTGTACTACTACTCCTGCTGCAGCTGCGACGGTAACACTGAGAGGTGGAAAGAACAGTTGAGGGAGAAATTGACATATTGGGGCAAAGATTCCAAAAACAGATTAAATTAAATTCTAGCTTTTGATCAAAGGAGCCAAATTAAAACAAATTATGAATCTTGCAAAGGACAGTCAGGACATTAAGTGTTTAGAAAGCAGGAAACAGTTCCATATTTTGGTATAATTAAGATATTTCAAAGGATCTATAACATTTTGGAAACAATTCAATTTAACTTTAGGTTTCTGTAATACAACACCACATAATCAACTTTAGATAAGCTGATTCTGACTGATGCAAATTAATTTTAAGTATCAGTTTTGATTGTGCTGCTGTGTTTGACACAATTAATGACATTTTTCAACTGAATGCATGCGTGGGAAAGGCAGGAATTGCTTTGCGGAGGCTGACTTTTTATCTTACTGATATAATTGTCTGTGTGAAATTGATTTACTCTGCAATTTCGTCACCACCTGTTAAATATGCCAACAAAACAGCTCATTTGAAACACTGACATGTCGAACAATAATAACAACCTTCAAGTGAAACATTTTGATGATTCATATTAAAAATGCATCAACAGTATTAAAAGGGCGAACTGTTCCAGTGAAATAACACTTTTAAAGGCTGCATAATTTATTCAAGATAATCATATCATTTATTTGAATACAAATATAATCTAAAAACAGAGGCAGAAGTGGAAGCCCACAAACACCTACAGAAAGCACATATAATATTTAAAAGGTCTTTATTCATAGAAGTCACATTTTTGCTGAAGATTTGTGTAACCTATATTATTTTCCCTGTTTGTCCACTGTAATCTAATCATGTCCAGTTCATTTAAAATATCTCACGGTCACTGACTGGAGTATACTTCATACTGTGCACTCACACAGCTAAAGCTAAAGATGTTTTGTTTGAGGCCCTTCACACGGCATCTTTAAATATAAATAGTGTTAATCATCTCATTGTGTTTCAAAGACATATGGCTTTCAAGTGACTACTTTTAATTAGCCAACCAGAGGATTGTTATTTGTGCTCACTGTTTTGCCATTAGCCTTCAAAAATGCAGTTAGACCTTCTGGGATAAGCATTTGTCTCAGCATCATTAAACATGACTGGCTATATCTCACTCAACACTGAACTAACCATGCAGTAGAGCCCCCTTATAGGCTGGAGCTAAATGTTTGCAAAATTGTAAGTTGAGAAAAGACTAACTCCTTAAACCTAACTCATATGGTATGTTCTATCTTTGCAACAGGTTGTTGCTGCCTGTTTTATTTGATCATTAATTTGCTACATGTCAATGCCATGTTTAGAAAAAACAACCTGATAGATGCTGTACGTAACAAAAACAAATGCATAAACTAATTTTCATGGCTACAAATAGAGTGCAGACAAATTGACCCCCCATAGAAATCAACAGTCGCGACATGCCCGTTTGCCTAGCAACGGGCATTGTTTAGACGTCTGTTGATAAGCACGCTGTCATATCACAGGATACAGCTAGTTATATGTGATATATATTAGGTTGTATAGATGGATTTGTAAACATGAACCAGAGCAGAAGAAGAACGAACGAAGAAGTTCTGACAATGCTGAGTGAGGAAGTGTGTGTTTATGTGCATGTGTGTATCTGTGTATATGGGTGTGTGTCTGTGTGTGAGTCACTGTTTGTATATGTGTGTGTATGTGTGTGTGTCTGCGCGTGCGTGTGCACATGGATAGCGATAGAAAGCGCTCAGTTTCTTTAATTCCAGCATCATAAATAAAACAACTGTAGTATCCAAAAGTCATTTTGAACTTTTGCTGAATGTTTTCCCTCTACAATAATTGAATGATTTAAATGTGTTCATTATTTAGTTTAGTTTGTTTGTTGTACCCTACAGTTTGTAATGATGAATTTTAAAACGTTTTTGGCCTCTTTGATCTGTGATGGATTAAAGCAACTGTAAAATGAATAAACCACAAACTAGTAGTTAAAATTTATTATTTGTTATTTTGTGAAATCTTACTTATTTGAAAAAATAGATTAAAAATAACAACTTATCTGCTTCTAGAAATGACGTTTTTATGAGTGATGACGTTGCAGCAGGGGGTCAAAATGACCGCCCTTGGCGGTTGTAGGGGGTGTTGGAATGTTGGCAGTTCTAGTGTTATTCTGATGAAATTAAGTTATATAATCAGTCTTTTGTAGCTCTCCACTGAGTTAACTAAATATTGCCCTCTTCTTTAACAGCTAGTTACTAACTGCTTGGTACTGGAAACGTAGCAGACACTAGGTTTATCACAGCTTGTTGATTGAGAAGCTAAAAAGAGCTGTAGAGCTGCAGTGTTTGAGAGTTTTCTACATGTTTGTCAGTATTACAACTGATTTACTTTCTAGGACACCGGCAGGATGTGTCCACTCCTTACCTAGAAGGCAGTGCAGGTCCTTGTCTAGGCTCTAATCTCGCACCTAGACTACTGCAACTCACTGCTGGCTGGTGTGCTTGATGTTCTTACGTGATTCTTGTAATTGTTTGTGGTTGTGCATATCCTAATTGCTAAGTCGCTTTGCATAAAAGCATCAGCTTAATGAATGTAATGTATATGTAGTCAGTTGATACAGTTATTCAAAATAAATACAGATTAGTTCAGCTTTAAAGGAAATAAACAAAGTAATGCGAATGCAAGTCTTCAATTTAGAAGCAACTCATTGATCGTTTTAATCTTTGAGATAAAAGATGAATCCTTTCAATAACAGTGTTTTTACATCCAGTCTGTCCATATTGCTAATTGTTCTGAGACTATCCTTATTACAGTTTGACTCTGATTCTGAGTTAAAGTACTTCTCCATGAATGCTTTACGTTATTTTATCTTTCCAATAGGTCCCATCTAATCTTCCAGTCAAGCGTTCTCCTCTGCGAGCTTTTCTATTCTTCTGTCCTTCAGCACACCATCTGAAATTTCTATAGGCAGCCATTTCTTTTCATTGTTAACTTGCAGTAATTGTCTTGGGCAGTCAGGCTCAGCACTTTTAGGAAGATATCTGACGTAGAGTGGAGATGCAAGGCAGACCAGAGGCTATGTGCACTTCAGTTTGAGTGGGGGCTGCGTGGAAATTAGGGATCGTCTGTGTACCGTCACAGATTGTGCCCGCTGGCAAACAAAATAGCATATTCTTTTACATTAACAGTAGTTGTGAGTCAGTGACCGAAGGAAGGAAAAAAAAAAAAAAAAATACATAGTGTCAGGAACAGGATTACCTTACGGCGGTGAGCCGGCTTACTTAGCTGGAATACAGTATAGCTCTAAATTATGCACATAATCTGTGATACAATACTTCAGCTTTGCTTTCATTGAAAATAACAAAACAAAACAAAAAAAAAACAACCTGAAATATGTATGACAACATCATGTTTTCAAATCACATAAAGCTTCAAGCAAGATTACCATGACACAAGAAATATTTCATTTACAGATCAAGCAAAACAACAAAGCCCCCATGAATTCAAACACAGTCTCAGCATGGTGCAACAGTAACCCTCCCTTACAACTACACTTGAAGGTCTAGTGTGTAAAATTAGGGGTCTATTGACAGAATGTGGCAGAAATGGAATATAATATGCATTACTATGTTTCCATTCATGTATAATCTTACACTTGTTTTGTAATCGCTACCTTAGAATTAGTTTTTTATGTCTACAGGTGGTCTCCCACGGAGTCCGCCATGTTGGACACCACGATTTTCATAACGCATGCGTGCAATCTTGGCCGTCCTGCTTCTGCCACCTACCGGCTAATTCAAAAATGGGCAAAGACGTGGCTCGTGGGTGGAGCTGAGGCAGACTGATGACAGCACCCACCTGTCATTCAAAGCAGCCACGTTGTTAATTATGTGTAACTTTAAGCGTTAGTATAATTTGAATGGGCGAGTTATATAGAAAATCACCCTCAGTACAGGTGCCAGGACCAGGGAAATTAGCTATAGAGATTTTAATATTGGGACTTATGGAGTTGACTTGTTCTGTAGCCAGCCTCAAGTGGCCACTGAAGGAACTACAGTTTTGGGCACTTCTGCAGTGACCTTATTTCCCAGCCACGGAGGTTGCTGCTTGGTTGAACTGACAAACTTAACACTGGCTCCAGACAGAGCCTTTTGGATTTTTTGCGGCCACTTTAGTTTCTCCTTCACCCCCAATCAGATGCCACCAAATCCAGCGTGCTGGTCCTTTAAATGCATTGACACAAGTCAGCTTATTTGTTTCTGACATGTATTAGTTCACTTCATATATTATTTATTTAATAGCACTGCTTATTAGGTTACCCTGAGCCAAATACAGCAGCATGTTTCCTGTTTGAACACATCAAAACTTTCAGCTACACTGTCATTATAATACTTTAAATTGTCCTGTATTATGCATTATCAAAGTGCTTACACATTACCCAACGCTACATTTCAATTAGTTGGGTTGCTGTTGATGAAATAAATAATGCGTTACGAAATGAAAGCTGTTTACCTGATGCTGAGTGCATGCATGCCAGTTGTAACGACTGTTGTACTGTTTTGACGTCAGCTGATGTTGGAACCCCCTTTGCCTCTTATTTAACAGTGTGTGTCCAATTTGAAGATTGCTGTGTTTTGGAACAAATTCAAAGAGAGGCAACGTAAATACCAACCTTGACCTTGTCTGATCACTTCCTCAGTAATTGTTCAGATATATTTAGTTGGGTCAGTGTCTCGTTTGTTGTCTAGTTTCTGCATATGTGACAGTTTTACAGAGACATAATTAGTCTTGTTAGTCATGCCTTGGCAGTGGTGTTTGTTGTTTTTTTTTTTTTTTTTTTTCCTTTGTACCCTACTGTGTGGTTTTCAGTAAATCATTATTTTAACAAAACATTGTGTCTCTGTGGAGTCTCTCCACTCAGGTCCAAGTTTTACTTTGGTTAGAACAGGACTCTGGAATCATGAGGACTCAGCAGAGATTGACAAGGTTTCTGGCCTTTCGGTTTCAGGTCAAAACCGCTGGTGAGCACCAGTGTAATTGAACCCCCTGGAAGGGGGGATTATCAATGATGAGAGTGACACTGGAGGACAAGTTGACATGTTGGAGGGCAAGCATGGCAGAGTTGACTCTCTGTCCAGCAGCATCAGCAGCAGCAGCTATTTTACAACACCCGTTTTTAGCCCCATCAAGAGTGCAATTAAGTTCAGTCTTCCCTGTCCAGAAGTCCAAAGTCAGGTGTGGAACTCAGAATTGAAGCAAGCTGTTGTGAGCAGCCGAAAAATTCTGATGTGTTTTACATTTACATTTACATTTAGTAAAGGTTTTAGCTGTTTATTCAAAAGACCGTAGCTCTGTATTCGTATAAGATTATGATATGAGGTGCTAGCATACAGTTTTGAGCTTTTTGTCTGTTGCTTTCATATCATTGGCAGCTCTAAACTCAATGACAAACAAAATCAGTTCTGAATGTGGTGGAGCACAGCAGCGAGTTTTGGAAAACAAAGGCCACAGCAAAGTGATTCTGTCGTTGAGTATGTGTAGAGGGCCTAAAACAGCAGAACCATGCCCAGCAGCTTCCAAGCAAGGTGCCAATCCTCGCTGCTTGCACAGGCACTGTTCAACATATGCACGCTGGCTCGCCTCCTTTTTCTTCAACGCCTCCTGCACCTGCTCCCAGTCTGTCACTTGCTTGCATTGATATTTTACTTCTCCTCCTCTTTGGGCTCTTGACCCAATCCTCCCTAAACCTGTGAAGTGTTTACATAACCCAGAGACATGCTGCCATGTCTGCATTTACCAGCCTTGTAGAATTGTAAACAAGGGACTGTATCTATAAAATAATAAGTCATAAATTTGGATTTTTGTATTTAACATGCCTACAAAATTCTAAGATATTTTGTTATTTATTATACAATTTATTTATTTATTTATTATTATATTTCACTTCTTTTTTTGTGTGTGTTTATTAGTCTATATTATCATTGCTTTGGTGCCTCAATGTAGCAGGCATTTTTATGTACTGGTGTCCAAATAAATGATTACTTCTACTTAAGTTTCTGATTGCCTGTATTGTCAGTTAGTGGATATTTTTAATCTCCATCAGCCTAAAAAGATTGTGAGATTAATGATCGCCAACACGTCAGTCTTTTCAAGTGTCTGCAGAGCTCTGTTAGGTGTTTGATGACCCGGTAATGAACCGAGGAGCTGCAAAGAGGCAGCATTTACTGCACGATATAAAAAGCACAGTGGCATTATCAAATTGCAGATGTTAGCTGTGAAGCACGGCTGCTTCTTCACGTCTTTGCTTATGACCTCACCAAACAGTATCTTCTCTGTAGGAGAATATAAAGGTGGGGCTGTTATCATAAGAACAACAGGAGGCTCAATTTGCCCATCTGAGATGCTTTTTGGTTGTGAGAAGATTCCAAAAGCTAAAAGTTTGGCCAGCCTCAAGCATTTACTGTTACAGACGCGTGGCTTCTTTCATTCTTTCTGCCCTGTACACACTAATAAAATGATGAAATTGCAGGGATTCATCTCTGCAAGCAAGAACATCTCTCAGAGATAAAAGGAGGTTGCTGCCTTTACTCTGTCCCGCCTGAAGTGTCTGGTGAAACATAACAGACAGAGGACTGACCCTGTTTAATGGAACTTTCCTTTTAAACAGCTCAATCCAATTTCCCTGCTCTCACATGTGTCTCTCCCTTTGATTCCTCATAACACAGATGGAGACCTTGTCAACTGTTGATACTCACCTGTATTCACTTTGCCTTGCACTTATCCAAGACCAGTGTCTGGGCATCCCCCCTTTGTGTGCTTGTGTCCAGTCTCCAGTGCAGCGCAGACAGACGAGGAAAGTGGAAAATAAAATGCTTCTTAAGAAGTTTAGATTCAATAGAACCTAACTTCAGCAGCATCTTTCTTTTGAAGGCTTTATTTTTGGAATTGCTCTGCTTCTACATGAATAATCATCCAGAACGAGGCATGAGTTTGATTTGTCTTTTGTCTCTAATGCTTTTTTCCCCCTGTTTTTTGTAGTTTGAATGCAAATCTGTAATGTAAGTGCAGAATGCAACTGACAGGCTGTCAAACCAAAATGTGCCCACATCTCTATAATTTTTATTTATTTATTTATTTATTTTACAGCCATTTCAGGCAGAGTTTACAATGGTTTTTATAAGAGCGAAGAGCTGTTTAATATTCAAGCTCCAAAATATGGATTATTGTTTAGCTAATTGGTACTTGTTTTGTGTTTAATGACATAGACAATGGTGTAAAGTGTTTTTGTTCACATCTTTTGGCATAATGAGATACAATTCCACCCATTTTGAGTACTACTACAGCTACTACTACTACTATTACTCCTTTTGCCCAGGTTAGTGGTGTTGATGATATAGCATAGCCAATGAGTGCTGCTCTCTCCTTGTGGGCTTAATGAAGATTTCCCTGTCCCTTCGAATCCTTCTTCCAGGGGTTCACTCTCCCCTCTGTCTCATAATTAAGTCAGTATATGAGCCGTAAAGGCTGAACTCTCCTGAAATAAACCCTGAGAATTTTTCACCATCTGCTCCTCTCCAGTCTCTCCTCTCCTTCTCCACTGCGGCCTCCCACCATCACAGCTCTGGCCACCCCTGCTAGCCCCCCCCTCCCCACATGTTTATAGGAGGGAGAACAGTATTCACTATCAGAAAAAAAGAAAAAGAAAGAAGAGAAAAAAAACATGCTGTTGTGCCACATGTATGTCTGGAAAAAAAATGACTTTTCTTACTTTCTGCACCTGTCATGGCCAACCTAAAATCCCAAACCTCCTAACACACTTTCTCTTTTTCTCTCTCTTGCCCTCACACATCTTTATCTGTTTCTATCACTACAAAGCACCGAGGGAGAGAGGAAGCAAGGCTGACAAAACGGGCTGTCCACTTAATAGTCGGTATTCATTAATTAATCATATTGTTCATTTCCAACCAGTGAGTACATTCAAGTGAAATACAGACAGTGTCAAGGGAACTGGCCTGAGGTTGACTACTTTATTTAAAAGCTTGAATCTTAATACCCTTCTCTATACGGTACCTGTAGGGATACCAGCAGTTATCAGGGTTTAACAATCTGACAATTAATTCCCTTGAACTAAGGGAGACTTTTCAAGTCTGTCTTAAGACAGTAGTAAGGAGCCCATTTATACATTGAAACAATTTTTTTTTTTTTTTTTCTCCCTGTGGTGTAATAATTCCCTCTGCTCATGTTAGTCATTAAAGATAGACACTGTAACTTTTGACACAAGAAACACAATATTTTTCTATTTTTCTTCCAGATAAAATGTTGAATTAATAAATTGTGTCCTCCATCACTTCCAGTGAAAGCACATTAGGAAGGGGTCTCTTAATGGCCAATATAAACAGAAGGAATGATTACAGTACACTGGCAAGACTTGCTCCATGTTCAATTTGTGAATTTTTTAATAGCTCATGCACAATGGACTATTTTTTAGCCCTCTATTTTTATTTATTTATTTATTTTTGATTTCACAATTACACATCATAACCCATGACAATCCATAATGTATGACCCTGTACACTACATTTAACTAATGAAGAACATTGTTTTTAAAGCCCAACACTCCAATATCTCAGTACAATTCACTGTGTTACATGGCATCGTCTCTGCAGCTCACAGCAAAGAGTTCTGGATAACTTTTCGACATTTATAGTTCCAATAATTTCATCTAAAATACAGCCTGTAGCCGTTGGCTATGAGGCTGGGGTGCTGATCACTAACTGACTGGACCAGCTACGATGACTTCACACATAATTAACACACAATGAATGAAGTCATTAATATACAGAAACAATTATGTTGAGGGTTCAAATAAAGTGCATTGAAAAAAAAAAAAAATATGACTAATATGTCTGTCAAATGTGCATTAAAAATGCATCTAACAATGTATTTATGACCAATAATTTTAGTTTTTTTTCTTTAATGAAGTGAGTCACTTGAAAGAGTCATTCTTTCCACTGACATCACTTGTTTCATTCAGCTCCCTGATAGGCTGGTCAAGTCTAGAGTCATTGGTTTTATATGATTGTCATTCATCATAAGCAACCATGTGTCCAGTTTTTGACAGTAGTCTGACTTTGAGCACTACTCTAACTGACATGATATCATTCACAACAGCTTCTTCAATCTCTTGTTTACAAACACAGTAGCCTGAATCATATTTACAAAAAAAAAGAAAAAGAAACATAATTTCAGAGTGAACAAATTGAGTTCGCAAGCTGTCCCTCATAAGTATGTGTGACACAAATCCTGATAGCTGCGAAGCAAATAGAGACAACAAAATTAGATTTTGCTTTCCATGAATGATATTTAACAGAAAATTACTTGTTGTTTGCGATCAAACTGAAGTGAAAAATGACATTTTGATGACATATTCTGAGTCATATGCCTTAATTTATTCAATCTAGACAGGTCTCTAGTGAAAACAGTGTTGATTACCTTAATACCACTTTAACGTGTGTCAAAGCATCATAAAAAATACAAAGAATGAGCCCAGCCTGGTGCTTTAGAGCCACACAGGTAATGTTAATCTTCTAGGATCTTTAGTGTTGTGGTCCGTAAAGCCACAGTGACATACAATCGCTGTGTGCTTCCCTCGGGTGCGGCTCTCAGTGAAGCATCTCACGTCAGTTGTGCCCAGGTGAAATATATCAATATCTGTGGGCTGATAACCGTTTAAGCCAGTTCGATCTCACACCGTCAGAGAGCCAATCCCTCACCTTTATTCATCTGGCTGGCCTTCGTCTGCTCCTGTCTGACCCGAGCCATTAATTAACCTGCAGCTGGATCCAAACACCGGCGAAGACACGAAGCAAGCATGCCACAATAATAGAAACTGATGAGGACACGGTGCCTGTGCTTCTTCGCTGGGTACTCCCAGGCTAGGCTGTCATGATTTTTATTTTTCGTCATACATCTGAGACGATGCCTTCCTTAACCATCCCTACGCTGCTCAGCCCTCACTTGTATATGTTTTGTCAGGAGCAATAGGTTCATGCTTCCTTGACGTTGTAGCGGCGGATACTTAGTGGCATATTGTGTGCGTGACTGTAACACAAACAATGACAAGAGCCTCTATCTGTCTTGCTGGAGGAATTCAAGGCAAAGGCTCTGTTCTTTATATCTGCTGCAGCAGATACAAATTTTTTCTTCAAAGCCACTTTTGTAAAAGATTGAAATGGCTCTCCGAGACCAGTGCTTTGATAACTGTGTATAAAATGAAATCAGAAAAACTTTTAAAGAGTAGACATGTTGACTCAAAACTTTGTCATTTTCTGTAAATAGTTTTTCCTTTTTTGACACTGTTTATATCACAAGGGTTTTAAAATGTACTGCATTCAGTGGTTACTTACCTCAACACCCTGCCTTTTAATAAAACATAACTGTACATGTGCAAAACTTAATGAAAACTGTATCATGTATTGACCTTGAAGTTCTCATATAGGCTCGATTATTAGTTCAAATCTTTAATTGATTTGACTTTGGTCAAATCTTTTTATACTTTGCATAAAACCTCTCTTCTCCCAAGCCCAAATCATATTTTGGACACGGTGACACTGCTTCAGCCAGTTATGAAAGGATTTGCTGAGTAATTGAAGGGATTGATAAGGATTAATGGGGAAGTTGGAGATCAATATCATTTCCAGCTCATTTACAGCACTGCAATTATTCCTTAAAGCAAAGCTCTGAATAATTTATCTTAATTGTAAATTGATCTATTGTAAGGGATAGGAATAAAACTTAGTGATGACAGGAAATCCTTGGTAATTCTAGGTTTGGAAAACTCACAATTACTTTGTTATTCAGTCATAGTCTTGTATGCTTTGACTTTATGAATGGTGCCGTCTTATGCGCATAGCTCTAACAATCTTTCTGGCATATTCAGAATTCACAGCCTTATTGCTATACAGAGAACAAATTACACTGCGCAATGATATTTTTAGTTTGATTACCTGGGGAGTATTCTTTCACTTGATGTAGATTGTTCAGACTAACAGACTCATAGCACTTTATTTTTCTTTTGCATCACACTTTATATGAGTATTTCTTTTACTGAAATAAATTGCATTGTAAAATATTGTATTGCAGCAATGTATTCACAACATGATTAATTTTGATGAATGGGGCCCCAGACCTCATTCCCTAACCATTTTAAAATGCTATTTGGATCTGAAAAGCTAATCTAAAGAGGTATATATAAAAACATATGTTTTTAAACTAAATGATATTAAAATATAGACAGCGTGCAAATGCAAGTGTTAAGACTCTTCTACTCTGTTGTCTTTGTTTTACAATTTGTCACTCTTTTTTATTCCTGCTGCTGCGCCTGTCCATCAAAAACTGAAAAGCTGGTGGGCTGGAGGCATTAATAACGTGTGTGTGTTTTTTTGTTTTTTTTCATGTTTCCATTGACGAAATGTGGTTGTGCTATGTTGTTACAGCCATAATTCTCTATATTTTACTATTTTTACCATATATTTACCTGCCAAAAATATAATATGGTGGCTTTAAAAGTGCACGCCACTGACTATGTTTCATATTTAGAATATCTGCAATCATTGAAGCACAGTTCAATGATATGTAGAGCCTTTCACTTACTTAGCATTCTGTCAAAGAGCTCCAACATGACAGGATTTGATTTACAGTTCTGCAGAAAATACTGAACGGAGGGAGTGCTGACAGCTACCCATAAATATGGATAGGGCACTCAAACTGCAATCATAGGATTCACAAATCATAGATTTTTATTTAGTTGCTGTCAATCCATACAGTATTTCCAATGTATATTTGCACTGTGCCCCGTATCAGCCTACTCAAGGACTTTTTGTTCATGATTCAGACACTTGTATTAAGAAATGTGCTGTCCTTTAATCTGCACATTTTTACCAGTGGTTTGAAAAAGAGTGTGTGTTTTTGGTTGCAGACAATATCTATGGTAAATAGGCCAAGCAACAACATCTAGACACTCTACTCATGAGCACTTTGCTGGGTGAACTAGTTTAACCTTCCCATGAGTCGAGACTTTAGTTCAAGGCTTTTCATTTTTCATAGAATAAGATGTTATATCATCACCCAAACACACAGTCCAAGGCAAGAGCTGGCACAGAAACACACATATACGCATTCATATATATCAATACATGCAGATTTGCGCACACACATACACACAGACACAGACACACACACACACATTCATAAAGGTGAGTAAGCAGCCACCTGTCTTCTTCACCTCCTGCTTTTCCACAGATCTCAGGTATCAGCCAGCTTGGCGGTCCACAGCAGATGGAAGCTAAGGCTTCCATAGGCTCAGTCCAACTGGGTTTATGAAAGCGCCATGGATCAAAAGCAAACGTCTGGAAATACCTGTGCCAGAACAGACAAAGAGTAAAAAAGTACTTTAAAAAGCTGGTAACTCAACACGTGTAGCCATGAGCTGAGGCTGTTGTACTCACAGCACAGATGCAAAGCCATAACATCCGGGATTGTTCTCGGGTATCTGAAACTCAAATGTCAGCTTCTTAGCAGCGTTGCCTTCATGAGTTCTCAGAATTTTGGCGTCCTTAATTTAAAAAGCTGCCTTTCAGCACCCTCAAGTCCTAGAAACCACTTGCTCAAAGAGCAAATGAAAGCAGCACAGCACACAAGCAATGTCAGCGAGTGACAAAGCAGCCTGCAGCATGCAAAATGTAGTAAACAAGACAAAGCATGCAAAAACAAGGGCATGATCCTTGAATATGGCTATAAAAGATGCAGTAACAAGGAGAAAACAATGAATTCACCTGTCTGTAACCTCAAAGCTTTGCTGCAGTAGAGCAAGAAGAGTATAAAAGCTTTACACACAGTGCGTACTTCAGAACTGGAGATGCTGGCAACTTCACGATGTACTTTAAACAATAGTAGTGACTGCACATTCATGCCCACCTATAAAAAAAAAAATATATACAATCAGGGATCTATCTGAATGATAAGTACCATACTTACCTATGCTCATGTCTTGTTGAAAAATGAAATGTTTCTCCGTATGCTATATCCATATGTCAAACGAAAACAGATCAGACAAAGAAACAGTTAAATACAATACACATTATTATATGTGATTACTTTATGTATGTATTTACTGCATCATATTGGAAAAAAAAGCCCAACCGTCCAGTCACAGCTTCCCTTGGGGACAGGACCATGGTCAGCCTTTCACATTAAACCTGAGTCCCGAGGGGCACTACCATCGATTGTGCATATAGTTACATTTGTGATTGACTGTGTGGACTGTGAAACTCAAAGCTGTACAAACACACACTTCTGGATCTTCTAGCCATTTGTTGTTCTTTTAGCTTGAGTTTTTTTTTTTTTTTTTATTTAATTATGCCACAGTAAAAGGAAATACATGTGACCCAATAAAGTGGTGAATTATATTCATCAATGGTCAGCTCAGTCAATGGAGAGAAAGTGCACGAGTCCAAGATGTCTTATGCTGAAAGGTTTATTGTAGCTTGGCCAAGGTGAATAGAGGATTTATCAAAATGCTTGTCTTGACATGATGCCACCTCAATTCTGAAGTAGCTGTCCTCTCTGGCTCTTCTAAATGCCCTCAGAACAGTGACACAACTACTCAATGTCCATAAATGATCGTTAGTCTACACACAAGGAGATATGTTTTCCCTTAGTGGTCGAACATTGTTATCTGACTCTGTAGAGGCTTCTACGTTGTGTACCTGTTGCGTCTTGGGAGTGAGACAGCCATATCCTCTAGCTACCGTAATGATCACTTGTCTGTTTCACCTCTCACCTGTCTGTTCAGGGGGCAGCTGTAGCTCAGGAGGTAGAGCGGGTCGTCCACTAATCAGATGATCGGTGGTTTGATCCCCAACTCCTCCAGTTTGCATGTCGAAGTGTCCTTGGGCAAGATACTGAACCCCAAATTGCTCCCTGTAAGTTACTTTGGATAAAAGCTTTGGATAAAAGCTAAATGACTGAATGTAATCTAAATGTAATGATCAGAATGTCTGCTTTCATAAACTCATATAATGTAGCTGCTCTATATCTCAAGGAGAGAAGTGTCCCCATAACAACATAACAATCTAAGATTTAACAACACAATCTCTACAGTGAACACAAGACACATGCTTGACCCTGTGTAAACTCCATACGTGGCATGCTACAATAGAAAATTACCTCAGCGGAGTGAGTCAGATTCTATGCATAATGTCATTGTTTGTCAGTGGGTATATGAACCACGGTTTAGTTTAGATACGGAGGTATCACAAACAGCCCCAGCCTGCTAAGAGCCACATTTTGTAAAACCTGACTAGTGAGACTGTACGGTACACTACATCATCTTCCATATTTTATAACACGCTGACAGAGTTAAAGGATAACACTATTGTCGTTCTACATTTTCCTTATCAAGAATCTCATTATGCCAAAACAATCTGTGTGTTAGTCCTTAGTTCCTTCTTTCCGACTTGTCCAACCAGTTTGTAGCTGTATTGTCTGTATTAATAAAATTTTATTTTAAAAGTCTAAATAGTTTTGTAACGCAGACAAGTTTCTTTTAGCAAACATCACTCAAACAGGACTAACATCTGCATTTGTTGGGGATTATTTTCAGCTGTGGATTTTGTATAATAGTGAGTACTTACAGCACAAGGACAGTTTGTGTGGAGTACTCTAACATTGCATGCACTCTCACAGATGTGTTTTTAATGGTATTTAGACAACAATGGATGTCAGTAGCATAAATGAACAACCTATTATGCTATCAGTGTTTCACATTATTATGTTTAGGCACACACAGTATTTGGCTATGGTCAGAAAGAGATTATGGTCTTTGTAATGTACAGTATTAACATTCAACCAAAACCACAATCTTTCCCTAACCTTAGACTCAAATTGCAAACCCTGGCCTGCAGTGTCAAAAACCTGCACTTTTGTACACTGATCCATCCAGACATCTCCCTACAACTTGGATCTGGTACAAAACTATATTCTGGCACTGGAAAAAAAAAAAAAAAAAAAAAAAATATATATATTTTTTTTCCCTTTGCCTTCAATATGTAGTTGGCAAAACAAGTTGGTGGCATATTACTTCAATAAGTATAGGAGACTGGTCTGGGTTCCCATAATTATCTGATAGCTCTCACTCACTACCAAGTTTCCAGAGGCTGTACTCGGACAATGTCCTACAAGGGACAATGACATGATTGTGACGGTAATTCAGGTCTGCAGACTGGGAGGAGGATGTGTATTATGTCCATTCTGGCCAGCAGTTGTGGCAACACTTCCCAGAATGGTGACAGCTATAGCTGCTGGGACCTGACAAGGTGAATCTGACTCATAGCTGCTCTGCAGTCTGCCCACCAAGCTTTTCCAAAACCTATGATGTGATGCAGTAGATTAATGTGTCACAAACTGGCTAGCAACAGAATCTCAGAATAAAGGATACATTGAAAAAAAGTAATTAAACATTAATCTGGGTAAATCTGTCTCTTTAATATTACACTGGATAGAAAGGTATTAACGCATAATTTGCTGTTTTTTTTCTAATGTGGCTAACATAGCAGTTAATAGTTTGGAGACAGATAAAATGGGAATCTAATTGTTTGACCAGCTTTGTTTCAAGCACACAAAGGAAGCCACTGTTTGGTAGCTATGAATTGTGTCAGTTCTTGCCAATTGAGTTTTAATGTCAGGTATACAGTCGAGTTTTGGATCATTAGGCAGACTAAGAAGCTTAGGCTAACAGCCAGGTGACAGGCTTAATCTCTAAGCTGGTTAGAGGTTCTGCCATTGAGAAAGTAAAAGTCAAATCATGCTTGGCACTGTACGGCAGGGTGTCTGACAAGGAGAATGCCAATTCCACCCCCCCCCCATTTGAGTGGTGTCCAAGTGCTTATAGTTTTACCCTGACTGCCCAGACCACTGGCGCAGATTGAATGTACTTTATTTGTGGCAGGATGTTCCTCCTCTTTCTTGTCTGTCTTTTAAGATGTTCACTGTATGCCTACAAAGGATTTCTGGTCTTTGTACAAGTCCTGTCTCTCTGGTTTTCAGCATTCAAATAAATAAAACATAAATATCCATCTTGAAAAATCCTTGGAACATAACCCTCAAAAGAAAAAAAAAACATTCATCTTCTGCTGTCCAGCTTGACAGCAGTACGTTTTTCTATTTTTTTTTTTTTTTTTTTTTCCCCACTGGCTGTTTTGTCTCTACCAAGGACCTGTGTTCCTCCCTCTGTCACAAGGAAAGGCACGGATGGAAAATATAGTCACAGGTTTCATGGAGGACCCACGTCAGTCTTTATATTAAAGAACTCATCGACCTGTGCTGACGGGGGTTGAGCAGCGAAGCGTTGTTGTGGATGGAGGATGAGTGGTTTTGCTGCAGACAGAGAGGGTGTCAGACGAGCACAGACAGGTCATTTCCCATCCACGTAGGGGGCCAAAGCTGCAGATTCAGCATTCCTGGATTCAGATGATGATGACAGCTATGGATGCACCCGGTTGGTTCCTCCACAAGGCCATTCCTCCTCATCAGCTTCTCAGAGGGAGAGTTCAGCCGAGTCAGCACAACACAGATAAAAATGTCGCTGTGTGGCCTCCTCTCTCTGCTTTGCTCTTTCATTCTTCTCCGTGGAGCAAAGGAAGTGTGCATTTGAGAGAAAGAGAGAGCGCATGAATAGAAAGACAAAGATAAAGTGGTAGAGAGGGGAAAGACTATCCTTGTGGGACACACTCACTCTGTCTCCGTCTCTCTCTCTTTTGCACCTCCTGTTGCTCATCAACATGGAGAAGCACATCTGTGATTCTAAGTACTGACATTAAATTGCATTTCCAATTTTTTTTAACAATATTTTGAACAAATGCTGGTCACATCATGTGGCGGTAATGGAATCGAAATGATAGTAAACCTTATAGTTCCGTGGGTGCACTCTGGAATTCAAAGGTCTCAACGTGAGCAATGTGTCATTTTGTCAGACGCTCACATTCACTTTACAATATCTCTGGTGAGAGTTCTTTTATCATGCTTTCTCACTAAATATGCTCAGGATGTTTTAAACATTTGATTCAGCAGCTGAAGAGATGGCAGCATGAGAAAAAAAGAAATAAACCTCCTCAGTTTCTTCACATTTCATTAATGGTTTAGACAGGGAGATTTTGTCCTTAATTAACTGGTGAACTGCAGCTTTGCCCTCAGGCTTATAAAATGCAACCCCCCAAAATATAGTCCTACTCTGCTCTAACTTCTGTTGTATCCAATTTCAATTTCATGAGAATGAAAACAGCTGTTACAGTAACGGGCTAGTTTCTTTTATTTTTCAAGTGATGTGCAGCGAGTGGGATACCACATTATGACCAAGTGTAAGCCTACCATGGTGTCACCCAGGCATTATGGATGAATTTTTTTAGAGCCAGAAATAACCATATTTGGACAAAAGCATGGAGCTAGTGGGTGAGGTGTGATTGGTTTTCAAACAGGAATTAATAGTGGCCTACATTTCTCACATTTAACACATCTAACGCTCCCTGTCCTGTGCGTAGCACCCCCTACGGTGGTTACCGGGGTGCTTTGTTTAGAAATGCTATAGCAGAAGGTACAAAACTCCTGCCATAGCGAGCACGTTTACAGGCCAGGGTCCTGTATCTGCGTCGAGATGGTAGCTAAGGTGATAAATCAAATAATAAGAAGGGTAATTTGTGTATGAGTGTCCATACAATTGGACCTTATTGATGTAGCCAATAGAGCATAGAGCTGCCCCCTGCTGGCCATTAGAAAAAATGCATGTTTAAGACACTTCTGCATTGGCTTCACTTAACAGACCCAAAAGCTCTGTATCTGACCAATATGGCTACATCAAACTGTCAACTTTTTTATGTCATATCTGTTTAGTATACTGTAGCTATACATTATATATTGAATGTATCTGAAGTTACATTTACATTTAGTCATTTAGCAGACGCTTTTATCCAAAGCGACTTACACAAAAGGGAAACAATCATGGTGAAGTGCGACTAGGACATGTTAGTGCAGGAATAAGTACTGTGACAGTGCTAGAGGGATAGATTTAGCATGTTCAGTTTTGGTAGTGCTAGCAGAGGGGGAAGAGCTGGGTCTTCAGGAGTTTTTTAAAGGTAGAGAGGGACGCCCCTGCTCTGGTAGGAACTGGTAGTGCATTCAACCAATCAGGAACAACAGACGAGAAAAGTCTGGATTGCCTTAAGCGATCGGGTGGCAGAGCCAGGCGCACCGGACGTGAGGTAACACATGCCCGTATAAGAGCATAAATGATCAGGGATTTAGTGATTTAAGTTTAAATGTGAGAACAATCAAGATGTTTTTTTCATGCAAAATAAATCAAAAAGGCCACATAAAAATGCAAAAGACATCAGAATGTCACAGAAAAACAGATCCAAGTTGCAAATTGCTATGGCAACCAACAGTTCAATCCTGGCATAAAGATAACAAAAAAGACAGACTCAAAGTGACTGAGCAGGGTTTACTTTAACAGCCTGAATAGGGCTTGCAGTCTGTCTGAGACTCTTCTCTAACTAAACAGATACGTTTATGTACAGTAAAGTATGGACAAAACCTCACAGTACCTAAATGCATGTGAGAAACATCAGTGAGAAATTAGTCCTGCTTTGTTAGCTAGTGAGTGAACCTGTCACTCACACATCGGAAATAATGCCCATGTGACTCCAGATTTAGAAACCTTTCAACAAAATAATTCTTAACAGTTGGGCACTGAGCATTTGTTCCAGAAAATAAAGATAGAAGAAGTAAAGGAACAACATGGTAGCTTTAAACAGCTGTTAAAGTGGTAGCAATTCTTGGAGATATTGGCAAGACCACCAACACAATTAAGAAGTTAATTAAATTTACAATTTTGAGTTTATCTTTAAATGAAAGGGAAGACGCTCAGCCTTGATTTGGTTTGTGATATAAATGAGGAGTTGATTAGATCAGTGATTGTTCTATTTTTTTCTACTTCTTATTAGATTAATAGTGGAAAATAGACATGGATTCAAAATGAACATCATCACCCAGTTTGCTCCCTTTTCCTTCTAATTTTTTTCTTCATTCTCCTCCTTTTTAGGCCTCTTTCCAGTCCTCTTGGCCCTCATGATTGCTTCCCTCCTGTGTACCTCCATATTTGTTCTGGCCTGATAGTGGCATCACAAAACAGGCCTCCACCAGTTAGAGGTGAATGATGGAGGCTTAGTATTGACTGAGCCCTTCACGCACTCTGATGACTCATGTTAAAGAGCTTTTTGACTAAAAGGATTTGTAAAAGATGTGTCACTCACAGAGCATTTCCCATTCCTCTATTCCCGGTGGTGGGCCTCTTTGGACAAGAACAGTCAAACTGTTATCTTTTCACTCTTGACTTATTGACAGGATGCTGGAAGAGGGCTAAATGGAGGTTAGCCAATTACAGCTATTAAGGTCAAGCACATAAATATACACTTCTCTGACATGGTGATAGGCGCTGCGAGGGCCAGGCTTTATTCCCTACTGGAATCACATAGAGATCAAAGCTACTCATACAGTGACTGATCTTGTCTTATTGAGAAAACTGTAGCCGTTTGATGTCAGAAGACAAAGCCGAGTAGAGCCCAGGGAGAACAGTTGGCAGTGAACAAGTGAAAGTGGAAAAGCCAATTTATAAAAGTGGAAAGCCTATCACTGAACCAGGTACGCGATGAGCCAGGTTCACTGTGGGGTGTTTGACTCTGAATGTTGCACTTTTCCTCTGAGTCAAACATCTATCATGTGATTGAAACTTGCTCTCACAGTTCTTGAATTAGTTCCAATTGTAGTCAGCGTTTGCATGATATTCACACATCTATGTGTATTTCAGAAATGCATATTACGTACTGGATAACCTTCTTATTGATTTAGCTCCGTTCAGGTTATAGTACATTAGATGTTCACTGTTTGTACAATAAGAAAAATGATTCATGGTAAAACTGGACAAACTCTCAGACTGAAAATAGGTCATTTGTTAGTGCCTTGCAAAATGTTCCATATAACCATTCTAACCCTATGATGAATAAGACAATCACTTTTGAAATCAGTGCAGTCTATGAGTTGCTGTCTCTGTGTCTGCAGGTCAGATCCATGGGAGGTAGTGAAATTGATTTTTGGTACTGGGGGGGTTGAGCGTTTTCAGATTCTACACAAAGAGTGCGTGTTTAGAATACAAATGATGTTTTCACACTTTGCCTAGATTCTATTACCTAGGTTTGTTGCTTGAATTCTAACTGGAAATGATTTGCATGTTTGCATCTGTTTTTGCATGAATTCATCAGACTACCACTCACATTCTGTATCTACATAAATGGAAAAGTTTCCTTATCACTGATGAAATTTCTTCAATTTAAACTATATTTGAATGAATCAGTAATGTTGGTGTTCTATAACAGGCAGACATCACACTGGGTAACAATAGCTGCCTGCTACACAACACTAGCAGAGTCAGTTTTTACAGTACTACACTGATCTACAGGTGGAGTCTCCTTCTTACTAACACGAACAAACATCATGCACCACCTGCCTTGCTAATGTCAGGTTTCAAGACAAATACATAATTAGCTGCTCTGTTGCAGAACATAAACTTACCTGGAAATATAACTGCAGTTTAATCACTTGTGTGCTCCTTACTCTTCAGTACCACTGCAAACAACACAAGGTAACACTGCCCAAGGCTGGCAAGCTACAGCACGTTCCCATGCTGGAGCTTAGCCTGCAGCTGCCCCTCCGACCAGCTCAAAGAAAAGTGGCAAAACACATTGGCATTATTTTTGACTGCAAAAAGGGGATGACTAAACATGATTTCAATTGGACTTTGAGTCATTTGCATATAGTGAAATCACTGTTTATTTCGACACACAAATATCCCCCCGAACCATGCATTGATTGTTCCACACTCCGTATCCATGACAACACTATGTCACCGAGATCACTCAGCAATCTGCTCAAAGCAAACCCCAGACCGCTGCTCTGTGGTGGACCTTAGGCTAGTGTTCTGAACTTTTGTGGAAAATGGCTCAGGCATTTAAAAACTCTCTCCAAATCTGCCCAACTGTGACAACTACAGAAACTTGAGTGAAAACTTGCCTTCAAGAGACCCACATTGCAGCCTTGTCTCCTAGAAGTGATGAAGCAAATATGTTTTGATGGAAAAGTAAAATTATGTTTTCTGTGAACGCAATGGAAGAATGTTGTTAATTAACGTACCTAGCAAGTCGCAAAATGTTGATTCTAAACAAATCAGTAAAATATTCACTGAAAACATATTTTGTGTATTTTTCAACAAAATAGGCAATGTTGCAATACATTATTCACTCATAGTGATCAAAGCATTAATCACAATTTTTAATCTTAACTTTGTTGTGCTTTTGTTGCCTAAACCTAACCAGAAAGACCAGTCTGAGAGTCAGAGTTGTTTCAGTTGTGTACTTTGTACTTGAGGCATCCTACCCAACCAGCTCCTTGTGACTCATAAAAGTAGTATTTCCTTCACCCAAAGAAGCATTGTCTGTTTCTTTCCTGCCTAGATTATGTTTCCGTTGTCACCACACTGTAATCATGAAAACAATTCTGTAACATCCAAATGCAATTTCCAGCAGACAGGGTTGCATATTGACAGTTGATAATGTGACAGGATGCAATCCATGTCTCCTTTGAGAACACCCAACCAGCTACCCAAATGCAATGAATTGTACAGTTGGGGATGATGGCACACACTTCCTGTTCTCAGCTCCCAACATCGATTGCTGCATAGCGTGAGCATGATTGTTGGTTCTAGAAAATTTGTCTCCCCAATTCCAGTGTTTGAGAGGTGTGTGGGTAGGTAATTTCTGGCACTGTTAGAAGGTTTGACAAGCACTTAGTTGGAAGTTCTGACCTCTTAACATTCCTGTATTTCCTCCTTTGCCACTGAAACACAAATTATTCTCATCACCACACATGACGACGTAGATCTCGAAAATATAATCACATTGATACCCAGGTCCATTAGTTCTATAGCTTTTGGTTTTATTACATGATCATCCTCAGCAGGCGCGCAGTTGTCGTAGAACTGCAAACATAGCTTGTTGTAAGAGACCAGTGTGGTTCTTTTTCTGGCGAGGACAATTTTAATAGACAAATGCATGAAGACACCATTGTCATAAAGAACAAATAAAGGCAAACGACCTTCCCTCATAAGCAGATGGTCCATTTTTTGTGAATCTGTGTCAGTGATAAATGTTACATTATGGGCAGATGGCAGCGGACAAAGTTCTATCAAGCATAAAATGATACAAGGTATTTCACATACTTGCTACAAACAGATGTTTTGCTCTGTTGTCACCAGCAATGACCTCCTCAGACACATTATCATTAGATGCCAGCTCCTCTGACTGTGGCTGCCATCTTGTATTAGTGATGGCCTAGTGTGCAGAAGGCCTTCCTGTCTCCCTGTCATCTCTATGGAGACAGAGGAAGTGGATCTCGCCCACAGCTTGTGCCCACATTTCACATCTACTCAGCTTCACACCACACCATTCCTGTAGGCTGCTGCAGAGCACGATTCTGCACATGAAGCCAAGCAGACTTAATAAACATGATCAACTCTCCCATCCCTCTCCATTTAGGGCTTTAAAAGTCTTCAGATAGTCTAAGTACAGCAGCGGAGGCGGCAGTTTGGCTGGATATGACATTATGAATTGAGACGTAAGTGCATCCAAGCATATTTGTAATTCAAATTTCAATGTATTCCACCAAACATCTCTTAAGTAAGTATATACTGTAAGTAAGTAAAACTTACAGAACCTTTTTTTTAAAACATGGGTTACAAAGTGCTTTACGTCAACAATGATACAGGAAAAAGAAAAGTCGTGTACAAGGAAAAACAACATTCACAAATACATATAAATGCATATAAACACAGAAAGCATACGACAACCAGTCACCACCCAGAGCTCACCATCACCAAAGTCATCCTAAAGATGTGGAAAACAACAACATAGGAATGGAGATATTGTAACTGTTTTGTTAAACATGAAAACACCTGGGCTGACTTTTTCTCATTTTATTTATTTGATTTACATATTTCCTTTGCACTTACTTGCATAAAACAAGAAGAAAGAAAAAAAAAAAAAAAACTAAGTGAACAAAGCATCATTATTAGGCAATATGACAGGCTGCATATGGCAGTGCAATAAACAAACATGAAACGATTATTGTTTTGACAAGACTTATTTGATGCAACCGAAATGAACAGGAGATTGATGGACTGTTGAAGGCAGCCAGGCTGTATTTATATATTAATCATGACATTTAGCATCCCTCCGTTTCAGAAAGCTTTCTCTACTGTCACTGTCAAGGCAGTTCTCCCCCTTTCCAAAGATGAGTTTACCCTGTTTGACATTTGAAGTCAGCTCGATGGGGAACTCCAGGTGGAAAAGGCTTAATAGGGATGTAAGTGGGTGAAATATGAACTGTGCTGTGTGAGTTCACTGCTCGTCACGGAGGTTATAATTATGCAAATCACTGCAAGAGAAGTGATATAGTTACATTATCTTTTGAAGGAGTGGATTGGGTGAATGATAATAGATGAAAAAATGTAGGAAGGATAAGCTGAGAGTGCAACAAATAAGCAAACTGTGAAAGACAAGCAGGCAAAACAGTATACATGGAATGCACGGCTCACACGATGTACAAGAGGGTATCTATATATATATATATATATGTTTTGAATGTCAATCTGTCACTGCCTGTAGCCTTGCAATGTGGCTCCAAAAGGTTTGTAAAGTAGCTTGTCTCTTTGTGGAAGTCAGCAGCTGTAGACAGCTTGGGTTTTAGTAGAGCAGCAATCAGTGTATAAAAACATATATATATATATATATATATATATATATATATATATATATATATATATATATAAATGTCTCTCTAATCTATTTGTATGCTCAGAATGTTCCGCTAGCAAAGACTGAGTATAAAATATGACACATGATGACTAAAACACAACTTCAAGTTGCCTTGAGTTTTATTGTAAACACACAAAACATACACTTAGCAATACTCACCAAAACGCATTGTGTTTTCATTGTGTTGTATCATATAAAATATTCCACCAGTGTTCTTTACATCCATGACAATGCTTTGCTGGTACATTGTTGTGCACCTTGGCTTGTTATTGACACCTGTAGATCTGCACAGTACTAAAAAACAAAAAAAAACAAACAAAAAAAAAAACAGCAGCAACATCTGTGCTTATGCAAGTGTGTCCTTGTGCATGAGATAAATAATAATAATAATAATAATAATAATAATAATAATAATAATAATAATAATAATAATAATAATAATGATGGTGACCTACTCGTAGTAAGACAGCTCCTGAGTGCATTAACCTGTTTGTCACTCCAAACACCAATACTACCTCTAACTCTACAGTAAAAACTATATAGTCTCCCCTACTTTGTTATTGAAGTGGCTTGGTCTGGGGGTGTATTTTTCTCTATATTCATCTTGCTCTTGTGCAAAAACTTGCTACTGTCTCTTTGATCATGAAGTTGACTCTACAGGCTATATAGGAGTGTATAGGCTACAATATAGTATATGACTGAGTACTTACAGTGTTTAGTTTTGAGTATATTTTAGATCCAAGAAAGAAAAGGTGCAATTCTAAATCTGTCTGCTACTTCAGCACCATGGACAGCACCATTGATTACTTGGTACACAGCACAGTTAGACAACTGATATTTCAGGTCATGGTCCAGCTGATTCTTACACAAACCATAGTCGGATAAATGATCTGCACTCTCCCTGCTACTGGGGGATGGAGAGGGGTGGATGATTAACAGGGAATGCATTTTGGTTATTTTGCTAACAATGGCGATGGCATCTCTCTCTTACTCCCCCTCAAATCGCCCGCTATGTTGCTCCAGGGAACCTGCACATCCTAATGCATGTATGCCTATCAAAACAGGAGGTTTATCTAGAATTAAAATCAACATAGCTCGCTGAATTGGAGGTTTAGTTTGTCACAAATGCCAGACATGCTGCTAGACATGAAACAGGTTAGTAACAGTTACTTTATATTTCTAATATTTCTATCAACATAATTAGTTTGTAGTAAGTGTATTCTTTTTCCTTACTGTATGTAAAATGGATGTTATAATATGAATTTGTTCTTGATACTTGACACAAACAGAAATTAATGTTAAAAGTATATACTGGGTTACATGTTAGTGCCATGAAAGAGATTTAACACTTTAAAGTAGATAATATCAGGCTACTTAACACATAGAGGCATAACTGATTGACAGCAATCGACAACAGGTTCTTCTTCCGCAAGTTCTCCTCTGTAAAACTGTATTCCCCTTTGCAATGCACCAGACATAGAAAGGCTAGCAACAAGTGATAAACTGACACTGTGTGTATGCATATTCTGACAAATTTTGGAAAATAATATCACAATTTTGAACATCTAAACATAAATGGATAACAGAGAAGTAGACACATTCTTGGTCACTGTTGGAAACTGGGTCATCATTATAACCACTCATTATTAATCGCTGATTACAGATGCTATTCTTTGGAAAGAAGCAGACTACAAACTGCAGAGCTATCTTTCAAGCTTTGGATGTTTGACATTCAAAACATATCTTTTCATTGAAGTATTGCTTCAAATGAAATTTTCAATTCAACTGACAAATATACTGTACCTCCAACTGAAAATTAGGCATGACTCATTGCTTGGTGCTGCTATTGTGCTGTCATTGCTGCTGCTGTTTGTAATTTCTTCATAAAATCTAACCATACTGTTTAATCATAACTTTAAATGTCATTCTAAATGTGAAGGCAATGTGGACTTGATTCATAAAGTAATCTTTATATATGCAAAATGCCCTTGTTGATAAACATCTCATCATCACCCCTCATGGCCATGACAGACACAAGCAAACCAAACCAGTTTTGTCAAGGCTCTTTGTATGTAATTATTCATCGTCACACCACATGCTATCTTCATTGTCATCATTTTTTTTTTTTTTTTTTTTTTTTTGCCAGCCCACAGCCCATCTTATCATCCTCAGCCTCTGTGAACCGTTTCCTCAGCCCAGCTTTCTGAACGCAGCGGGGAGCGGATATCTCAAACTTGCCTTGTTAAACACAAAATAGAAGACAGGCCACAGAAAGGCTGAGTGTCAGAGCCACTGTGTTTGTTCAGCAAACACCATCAGTGAAAAAAAACCCATGTTTGTGCAGAGGAGACGCTGACAGTATGTGAAACAGGAGAAAGGTGTGAGATGGATAGATGGATGGCAGCATTTTCTAATCTTCTAATCTGACACCCATCATCATCATGTGATTTGTGCTAAGATAACTACTAATTGAGCTGCGGGGACCTTCATCGTCATGGTTATGGTAATAAACACATAGCTGTATAACAACAGCATGGCTTTTTCAAATAGGCTCTTCAAGTAAACACGACCCCACTTGAAGCCATTAGTATCATTTGTAGGAGGATTACATTATTGGCAGGTGGAGCTGGGACCGATCTATGGCTGAATGTGAGCAGCTCTGGCATATACAAATTACTCCTGAGTGCTTTTTTTGTCCTTGTTTTGAAGGTTTCTAGATAAAGAGCTTTATATTTTTAAAAATGTTTGTGTGGTAATGGAAGTGATCCCTGTAATTGCACTCATGCACTGCTTTCACGTAGCTCATTGTTTAGAACTATATGCAATAATGTACAAATGTATTGTACATAAAACCTTTAGGGACCAAGTGATGAATAACACTTGTTGAATTTGAAGATTATTTATCTTTTTTTTTTTTTTTTTCTGGGTGTTCATTTTTCTTGTGTTTTCTCTCTTTCTTTGATTACTGCTGCTACAAACTGTCTCTCTTTCTTTCTATCTCTTTCTGTGTGTGTGGGTATGTACACATGTGCATACATGGACTCAACAGGAAAATGGTTGTTATCCGTAGGGAAGCTAAGAAGAGATAGCAGTGAAGCATGATGAGTGGGAGGTGTGTGATGCTGGCATGCCACATCTATTCCCCCGGCTTTGCAGATGACATCGGCCCCCCGAAGGCAAAATCTTGACACTGGATGTCGTTGAGTCATGGGGCAGAGGGCCACAGTGAGATGAGATCTCTACTTCCTCACTGTCTCACACACATAAACGCCCACACACATCTCACATCTTGAAGCAAGAAAATACTGAGGTTTAGTAGCACTGTAGCCTATACAAACCTCTGTACCAAGTGCAGCATAGTGTATATATATATATATATATTGTCATGGATGTAAAGAACACTGGTGGAATATTTTATATGATACAACACAATGAAAACACAATGCGCTTTGGTGAGTATTGCTAAGTGTATGTTTTATATATATATATATATATATAGTTTATTTTAAATATATTATATATATATTCTGTCTTGACTGAAACTGTGTTGGGATGTAAAACTGAAGCAGCCCGACACAATGTGATTTGTTTTTGATTGCCGCTGGATTCAGCGCACTCTGCGGTCAAATTTAAACCTGGCACCAGCAGTGCACTGTGCTGTGTACTGTGCTTTTCTCAGTGCACTGAAAAACTATTGCAGCATGGCACAAGCCATTGAAAATAATGGGTTTCAGAGCGCATTGCTGCCAATACTGCATTGTATCTGGAAGGGCCTTTAGTTATTTTTGTCAACACTGGAGGAACACGGTCGTTTTGTCTGAATGAACTTGAATTGTCAGAAACATTGAATGTGAGCACCCACATCCGGTCAATTGATCCGTAACACCTGGATTCCAACAACCACAGCTCTGTGATGTTGCAGTCAAGACACTATTTTGCTCTGTTTCTCACTCTGGTTCACCCTGCCTGCCAGATTGTGTTAAGTTTCTCAGATTTGGTTATTTTTCCTTGCTTTATTTGCTTACCATGGGTATAAAGGCTATGTTGGTTGATTTTTATGATCAGGGTGTGTTTTACTTTGTAAAGGAACTGGATTCTCCGTGCCGTTCTGTGTCCGTCTTATGGGGAGCTCAATCTACTCTATGCTGCTTCACGAAGCTTATGAGATGCTTCTGAAACATACTGCGGCACTTCTGGTGGAGTCACTGTCATTGTCTGCTGAACACACACGCAACAGTTCCCTGGTGGAATTGAGCAGTAAAGATGGAATTTGCAAGTTCTGGCCATGCTGAAAGATGAAAGATTAAGATGTGTCAAGGAAACACAACATTAATAGAGAGATAGAGATTAATAAAAAACACAGTGTCCGCCCAGCTTCACTTAATTATCTTTAATTATATTAAGTGAATAAAATGTGTTAAAGGACTGAAGCCCATAATTACATTACAACAATGTTCTGGCTTAGATTTGTTTGTTAATTCCACTTGACATTAGTTCTGCATGCACACCACACACACACATACACAAACACTCATAACTGTTCTTTTACATTTTTTCTTTTACTACATTAATAGCCAAATATTTTAGAGACACAGTTACACATATTTTCACCTGTCCTCTGTTGTGTCAGATCGATATACAGAAATAACACTGGGTTGAATGATGCTGTCCAGTATGTAAAACACTAATAAATCACAGATGATACATTTATTAACACAGAAATAAAAATATCTGTTTTCATCCATGTCACACAGAAAAGGAAGGACACAAGTTTTGGGGTTTGGTTTATCTGCTCCTGAAATGTCAAATTTTAAAAAGTCAATAAAGTCATTGTCTGTGTGCCATCTTTGCTCTATGTTTACCATCATGCTCCACCACTAGGATGTACCAAGTGTGATGTATGATTGTGATTTCCAAGGTGCACATTGTATGAAACACAACCAGTGATTGATTTCCCCTTGCACAAGGGGAATGACAGTAGGAAGATTATTTGTTTTTCCTCTCCCTCTCTCATCACAGGTAATTTTCATGTTGTAAATGGAGGTATCGATTTGTGCTCTGTTCTGTTTGTCCTCAGCTCAGTTTATCATCTGCAGAGAAAACGGAATGGAAACTCACACAAGTTTAACTTCATAGCATGGGGGGATGTGATCAATGGCTCCAACATGACGTGCCATTCTCTCAGAGATGTTTGTTACACATGTGATTTGATTGGATTCTGTCCTTTTAAATTTGCAGTAGGTCTCCACAGTCATGGACAAGTTCGGTGTTTTATCCATTCTGTTGTTCCATGGAAAAAAGAGAGAGACAGAGCTTTGTGATTATTTTTTAATTGTCTGCTTATATATTTAGGAGTGGAAGTTTACAGTTTGCTAATATGAAGTCTGTCAAGGAAACAAAAAAGAATACTAAAATCTGTATTAATCACAAATGTATATTATCTAATTAGCAGACAGGACAGATTCTCAAAGATGTAGATTCGCAGACAAACATGCAAACAAAACTGATGATCAGATTTACCAAATAAACGATGTAGCACAAATATGCATTGCGAGTTGAAATGTAGAGAACTCAATTTATTATTTATCACATGGAATAATAACTGTCAGATCCTACAATATATTATTTAATAGGCCTTAATAATAAAAATAAAAAAAATAAAAAATAAGAAGAATAATAATTCAATAAATTGCAGTGTCCTTGTTTAGGAACTTGGTGAGGGCAGAAGCTCTTCCTGAGCATTTTAGTGTTGGCCTGGTATATATAGAACCTGATCCCTGATCAAAGATGTGAGAGAAGGTCATTATCCAGAGTAGCACACCACCTATTGTCTATTTAGCTATACTAACCACTCTTTACAGGGCTTTGTGGTCTTGTTTGATAATGTTTATACCAGGCAGTGATGTTGAAATAGAAATTCCTCAGTATTTGAAAGGGATACCCAGAATTTCCTCAAGCATTTGTGATGAGAAAGGCAATGCAGTCACTATGCAGCACCCAGGTCTGGCTCTTGGTGGTGTGATCACCAGGGTACTTGAAGCTGTCCACTCTCTACACTAAGGATCCATTGATATTCATAATATAATATATTCATAATTCCTCCCCTGAATCTTCCGAAGTCCACTATCAACTCCTTCATCTTGATAGTTTTCAAAAGGTTGTCTTGGCACCAGTGGGTCACGTTCTTACTTCTGATAGGCCTCTTTATTGTTTTCAGTGATAAGGCCCACCACAGCTGGGTTTGTGTCAGCAAACTTAAATATGGTGTTGGAGGCAAAATTGGATGCACAGTCGTGTGTGTACAGGCAGTACAGCAAGGGACTCAAAACGCACACCTGGGGTGCTCCGATGTTAAGGATGAGAGTGGATGAGGTGTGTCCACCCCCCTCACCACCTGGGGTCTGCCCCCTCAGGAAGTCAAGGATAAACATGACCACTAAGGTGTTTATTCCCAGGTGCTTGTGCTTTGACGCCTGGAGGGGACTACAGCGTTAACTGCTGAACTGTTGGCAATGAACAGCAATCTCACATAGCTCCCTCTCTTGTCCAGGTGAGATAGGGTGGTGGGAGGATGTGTTCCATGCCATTTTCTGTTGATGGGTTGGGATGGTAAGCATTCTGTACTACGTACAGTGTGATGGAAAGTAGGGAGCAGACTAGACCCTTGACTAAGTGTGCACAGCACATTATTACTGCAGAGGTAAGTACAGGCATGCTGGACTTCAATGAAAAATGGTGGACTTTTATAAGCATGTGAGTATGACAGGCTGAGCCAGGGACATGTGAATATCATTGTGAACACTGGCGTTAGTTGGTCGGCACAAAGTTTAAGGACTCGCCCACTGATATCATCTGGTTCCGCTGCCTTCCTGTCAATCATGCTTGAAAGCCCTCCTGAACTCAAAGAGTGATGGATGTGGAAGGTGTCCCCTCTCATCCAGCAACCTCTGCTACAGCTATTTTTGCTTGTCGGTTACCCATGGCCTCAACGTGAGGCCAGACCAGACTGAGTCATGAGGGGCAGACTGCAGGGTAACTTCTGATTGGTCTGTCCATTTCCTGACCATCACTGGGGACATTCCCGGTCACTCTTTCTGAATGCCAATAGAGATTCTGACGTTTTTGAATGGCATGTAGTTGTCAGTATGTTGATGGAAGTCAGGCATTACCTTCTTAAGGTTAGATTGATTGAAGTCTCCAGCAACAATGAGCATAGCATTGGGTTTACTGGCCTGTGAGCAGTTCAAGGCTTTACAAAGATCTGACAGAGCAGCTACTGTAATTGCCTGAGGTGGGATATAGACTGCTGTGATGATAACAATACTTTGGTAGAAAGTGTGGTCCACATTTAATTGTCAATAACTCCATTTCAGGTGAGCAGCAACAGAACAGTATTGTAATATTCCTATTGTCACACCAATTATTCGCCTCCTTTTTTCCTCTCAAAGTCATCTGTTTTGACAGATCAATATACAGAAAGAGTCACCTGGTTGAATGGCACTATCCGGTATTACAGGATTTAGTTTTTGTGAAACAAAAGCGATCACAGTTCCTGATATCCTGTGGGAAACTGAGCAGCACAGAGGGCCTACAGTTTATTATCCAGCGCCTGTATGTTGGCTAGCAGGATGCTTGGCAGAGAAACTGTGTGTGGCTGTTTGCTCAGCCGGTGTTTTACTTTATGTTTCTTCCAATACTGAGATGGATGCAGGGATGGACAGAAAGTTGGTCTTGCTTGCCTGTGTGGTCAGGAAAGTAGATGGTGTTAATTTCCTCTGCTGCTTCCTCCTTTTCCTCGATGTTTACTCAAATATTTTCATTTTAGAATCCAGAGTTCACATAGTTAGTCCATTTAAGTTGTGCATTTCCCTACTCTGACGAGCATTTTATAGTCATTAGTTAACATTGTTTTGAAAAAAAAAAATAAATAAATAAATAAATAAATACAATTCTTAAAAGGACATTTAGCGGAGAGAGCCGTCAGACTAAGCAGCAGTGGAGACAGGGTCAGTTTGAGGTGCCGAGGGTGCCGATATGGCTGCCTACTTAAATGCAAACATTGACTGTTAATGTTTTGTCAAAAGAAAGAAAAGTGCATCTGCTAACCTGTTTTGATTCACTGAATATTGAGTTGAAATTCAACACAACCCATAACCTGTTCACTATTCACTTGCTGCCACTACAATCAGATATTATGCCCACTACCAAGCATTGTTGTACTGAATCACTTTTTAAATTATATACAGATTATATGTAGGATTGTCATTCTAAGTGACCCCTTTCACATAAACATAGTCATTTGTGTATTTAAAAAGTAGATTATAGCAGCTTTAGTAAATTCACCGGAATATAACCAAGTTCCCCTGACAGGCCGCCACCTATTATTTGCATGAACCTCCCTTAAATACAGATGCAATAAGCACACTTTGCAAGCACTGTGCAGAAGCTTTAGTAATTCCAGCCCTGACTTTTTGTAATGTGTCAACTCCTATGAATTATGTTCACATACAACTAATTTAAATCAGCAAACCACTTTGGAGGAAATAATGCCAGAACTGATTGCAGCTTTTGCTGCGTGTCACCCCCATGTTTTCAGTCTACCATAGCTGTCAAGTGAAGACAAAAATAACCCAAAAAGTCAACAATATGCTTGGTATTACATATTTTTTTCAAAGTTTATTAGCCAACATGCATGAATTAGTTGTATAATGAACATAATTTAAGAGATTGGGTTGCCATTGTGCCCAGGGCCCTGTCCCATTTCATTATGTCCTGTCCTTCACTGACTGCTGCTGCTGCTGCCTCCTTATTTCCATTTTTTCCCGTCCTACCTGTCCCCAGTCAGCTCAGTTCACCCAGCATGCCTTTTGCCCTCTTCTTTGTTCCTTATACCCTGCACTGTGCGTTTCATCGGTTGCAAGTCCTTTTCATCTATGTGTCCTGTCCTCATGTACTACACGGCCCCGTAGTACGACTGACACTTGACTTCATGGTGCCATGCCTGCAACATCACATCAAAGTTGTGTTCTGTTGAGCTCCAGTTATTAAACAGAAAAAATAAATAAATAAAACAATACCTGGATGCCAGAGAATTCATCAATAAAATACTGAACTCTTGTCCGGTTCATCCCTCACATCCAGCATTATTTGTTTGTGCTGCACACTGCATGCATACATTTATAAAGTTTCCCCACTGAATGAAACATCAAATGTAAACTTTAAACCATTGAGCTTCCTCAAATCAATGACAACCACTTTTGTTTAAAACCCTTTAATACTCACCCTACTGGAAAACATTGGATTTTGTTCATGTTATTTACAAAATGTGAATAAATTTATGTAGAGTTTATGTAAGAACATGTTCAATATACTTACATATCAAATATACAGGTCATAATAAATAAACTGTGAGATTACTAAATAATGCAAATGTGTTACCTTGGAAATGCAAATGATTGTGTCATTGTTAACAAGCAAGAAAGCAATATCAAGGAATTGGTATAAGATCCCCGACTGCAGAACAAATGTTAGAAATTATTTTGATTGATTTATATCATGAAAAATCATGTTTTTTTGTTTTTTTTTTTGTATTTGATGATTTATGACAGTGAAAAATTCTTAGGGAATGACTTGCATTGCAGATGCTGCAATTGTGTATGCCATTTTTTTCTTTTATAAAATGTATTAATGAAATATATGTATACATAGTTAATTAAAGAAAAGTGCTTTGTTTCCTCTGGCAACCATATCAGTGCGTTTCACATAAAGGAAATGTCTTGAATACACATCAGCTGCCTACTTCAGGACGTGTTTAAAAAAATGTGTTCAAAATAAGAAAGACGTCCAAAAAGCAGTGAACAATACCAGAGCATGGTATGAGTGGGGGGAGAGCGGTTAGCCAACAGACTGTAATGTCATGCTTCAGTAAAGCTGCTGTGGTCAGAGCAGTCAGCAGAGGACAAGGAGAGAAAAGCAGCACTGGTGACATTATTTGTTGAATCAGTGATGTCTGCAAGATTTCGTGAAATGCTCACCTTCAGAATGCACTGTGCTGAGGCATGCTTCAAAATGTCCGCTGTGGTTTGTAATTGCATTTTCATCCCAAATTGAATGATGTAATAAACTGATGCATGTTTCTAAAATAAAAACGTGGCAAAAGTGTGTGCAGAAAGTGGGATTTCATATTCAGCAAGGACACTGAGATCCCTACCTGAGCTATGCAATTTCAACATTTTTAGTAAATTGATTCCTCCAATGAGCAAAATGGGAATTGACATCCATTTATTTAGGTATTCAGTTGTTTTGTTCAGCTGTTAAAGAGATAAAGGCTCATAATTTGATGAGGTCAAATATACTGGTGTTATAATGCCCAGGTGTTTAAAACAATTTAAAGTAATCTTGAATTCTAACTGATCTGGGGAGCTCACTTCTCCTCTATTGGATTCACTCAGTTAATTTGAGAACCTTTGGGAACTACACGTACACAATCATGTTATGCAACACCCCTTTGAAATAAGATTTAGCTTTGGTACCCTTTTCTTTGCTTTTGTTGTATATTTCACTAACGCACGGCAGAGTGTAATAGGCTTTTTCGCCCAGGCCATGGCATAATCTTTATTACTGCAGCTACAGTGTGATGCAGCGTGGGAAATAGCTTTCTAACACAAAGAGAAAGGTGAAGTCACTCGATTTTGACTGTATTTCTGGTAATGCTTTGTGTTTGTTATCCTTTTAACATTAATACTGACTCACTAGACATAAAAATCCATCTGTGTGAAGAAGGGGGCAACAATTGTATTTCATCAGTTGCATGAAAAATCTGGTGTCTCTGACAGTGATGTTGTTCTTGTTCACCTCACAAATCAAGATCCTTCCTTCCACAACACACAACCAGCTCTTAGAAGTCTGGAAGTTCTGCAAATGTGTTTTCTTCATGTTTTGTGTTTTGATATATTGAGGGAAAATCTAGACCTAATTTTCTCCAGAATATTCTTAGATAATGTTCATCTAGATAAGATGATGATTATCCAGGAGATTAATGTTGCCACAGGTGGTGTGAAGTTAATGGGTTATTTCACAGCTGGAAAGATGGTCTTTTCATGAAATGAGGCTGTGTATGCAGTAAAAATGCATATATTAAATAAATAAATAAATAAATAAATGGGTCCATTTCATTCTAAGGCCACTCCGTGTCAGCTCCTATTGGATATTTTTGACCAGAACTATATACTGTCTTGCCAGAGTGGGAGAGAGTTCTTGTAGACCACGTCCGTTTGTCCAGAAAAACCTTTTAACCATAATGATGTCAACTTGCATTGTTCTGGGTGAAAGGACTTGAAGAGTAAATGGCATGCTGGAGTGAGTTATTTTCTGTTGCCAGTAAAGGATCCAGTGTGTTGTAGGCAGTGGCTGACGGCAGTAAATAATCCTAAATCTGGTGGAAACAGCTACGGGAAGACTTCAAAACCTACGAGTGTGTAGTTGCCATTTGAGAACACAATATTTCTTTTACCTTTTACCTAAATTAACAGAAAGACAGAAAATGAAAATGTGACAGAAAATGCTGTTCTGTCTATTGTGGTGGTTCTCAAAGTCAGACAAAATATATTTGCTTAGTTTTGCTCAGTTTGTGGATGCCTCCGGAATCATGATTATGTTGTTTGAGCCCATAGACATAGCATATTGCTGTTTAACATAACTTCCAAAACTACACCAAATACATGAAGGGTCTGTCGCCATTTATTAGTTTCTGAGAAATAGGAAAAATAGTAAAATTCCCCCAAACTACTGTATCTCTGAACTGTCTTTAACCAAATCACACATAATTAGGCTATTCTATGTGATCTCCTACTAATAACTAATATATACTAATATATATTTTTTTCATTTTCACTCACTGAGCCTCCCCTAAAACTGTTTGGAACCCCCCTGGGGAGGCCCGTCTCACACTTTAAAAACATCTAGGCTATTTATTTGGGCATAAAATGCAAAACTAGAGCTGCCAAATGACTGGGTGTTCTGGGTACAGGCAACATGGGGGGGGGGGGGGGGTTAAACATTGTTCATTTGAATATTACCCACATTAAAAGCTGGTTGAAAATCAGCAAAGTTTCCCTTTAAGGAAAGACCTTCAGGTAAATTAAATATGTGTTAACACAGATTGGAGTGTCACTTACTTGCAAAAATAGGTATTAACAATGTTTTGTAGAAGTTACTCAAGAATCAGAATTATATGATGTTGGCATATGTTATGTATGCATGCATATAGTATATGCTGTAAATATTCTGTAGCTCTGTTCTGTAGCCATTCATGCTAAAGTCACACTCACATTTGCAACTGAACATGGTCCATCACAGCTGCATTTAACTGATAAGGCACTTAAGGAACAAACCTGATGGCAGCACTGAGACCAAAGACCAGTAAAATAGATTGACTGTATAAATCCCATGTGGAGCTTTCCATATCTTAATAGACCAGCGAGAGGGCAATGATTTACAACACAACAAGCTATGGTGGTAGGTTGGTGCTATGTGTGTGTGTTTATGTGTGTGTGTTTGGTGCGTGTTTGTGTGTTTGGCAAGCTCAGGATTTTTCTGCGCAGGACGTCACATTACTTTTCCTGAGTAAAGAAATACAGCTCATGCACGGCACATCTGCTCAGAGCCACAGAAGGACCAGGAAAACCAAATGAGGCTGTCTGCTAAGCCACCGCTCTCCACCCACTCACACATTTCCACAAACTACTCACTGTTTATACCTTAATCCAATCCATACCTAAAACTGACAGCAAATCCAAATGAAACTGACACTATAGTTGGTGGATCGACTATAGGCTGGATTTGATGTATGAATGCTCCAAACACAGAGAGATGGGAATTCTACCCCCTTTTTTTAACCCAACATTGCAATAGCTGTTTTCTAATCTGTTTTCTAATGTTTTTTTATTCCCAACCTGTAAGTCTGAATACCTCCCCACAGGGTCATAAGATAAGTGTGAGGGATCAGAGGACTAGATTGACAGCAGGTCAAATTTTGTACAGATGTTCTGGTCCCAAGAGGATGAATCCTACTGACTTTTACTCTAGCGGCTACAGCAGGTCAAATGTTCCCCATGTACTGTGAACTCTCTCAACATCTACCAGATGGACTGGCACATTATTTTGTACAGACACATTGTACATGCTACTGAGAGGATGAATCCTAATGACTTGAATGGTCCACTGACTTTTCTTCTAATGCCAACATTAGGTTGACTTGTAGTTTTGAGTGAAATGTCTCTGCTGTTATATGGATTGTCATTAAATCTAGTTCAGATTTTCATATCCCCCTTAGGATGGATTGTAAGGTCACTGGTCATCCCTTAAACCAATGGAAAAATAACATTCTCATCAGCCCCAGTTGTACTTTTTAATAGCATGGTAAACATTACACCTGCTTAAAGTTAGTTTGTTGGCATTGTCATTTTATGTTAGCATGTTAGCATGTGGATGAAGCCAAGTACAGCCCCTAGTGATATTTAAAAAGGATAATAATAATTTGGAAACCAACCAGGAGATTACCTGAAGCCAGAAGATGGAAAAAAAGAAACACAAAGCTTCATATCACTTATAAGTCTGTTACCCAAGAGAATCTGTCCTGATTTTCTTAGACCTTTGATCTGGGATTACACTGAGGAGAGAACTAAGTATTTGGCCTAGGAGAGCTCATGGTGCAGCCGGAGGTGTTCCAGACCTCTGAAGTTAATGCTTCTGCTGAATGCACTAAAAAGACTAAAAAATGTCAAACTGAAGACTACACAATATTCATAAAACTTTTATACTACTGGTTTAAATTATCATGGAAATTGCCATTTGGAAAAGTGATTATGTGGAATAAATGAGTATTTAGAAAGAGAATAATTAAGAAAGCTCAACAAAATTGAGTTTGTATCTTTAGGATTGTGTGCATTTTCTGCTGCTCCTTTTTGAGTTTGAGCAGTTTATTTTCTTTTTTTTTATGCTGTTACAAAGACAAGTGATACTGTATATTGTTTTAAAGCTTCCATATTTTACACTTTTCTGGTGTTTTATTTGAAGTTTTGAAGATACATTTGTGGTTTTATATGCTAAAAACTATATCAGTAAAGTTTTGCATCTAGTCCCTGCTGGAGCTCTGGAAAGAACAGGGCGTTTTGTGTTGCATTGTGTCTCATTGAGGTGGGTTGGCCAATCTGGGAGCATGAACGAGGGGGTGCATAGTTGTGACATCACGACATTACAGTCCTGACGGATTGTTGAAAATGCACAGTATATATACTTTCCATACAATATGGTCTTTCTTTGTGAACTTGAATAATAATTGAAATTCCATAGGTTTTGCATTATTTGTACACCACCTAAACCTACTTTATAATGATAATAATATGTTTGGGAATCTCACTTTTTACAATATGGGACATTTAAGACCCTTCCCTTGGCAAAACACTAGCATGTTCCATATTCCATAACCATATTTTAATTGAATCGCAATTTAATCATTCACTTGAAATCAGTGATGTAATTTTTTGTCATTTTTAATAAGAACAACATATATAAAGTGATGTTCACCGCCTTGTGTTTCAGTACCATTAAAAGGATTCTGGTAGGGAGGGTGGAGGTGAAACACATGTAGCACCCATTCTCACACAGCCTCAGGCTCAACAGCTCACTCTACTTTAGGAAGATGTCACCTCCCCTCAAACCAAAGGCGTTACACGACAAATTGCACAATATGTGTGTCACACAGCTTGCCTCTGGTCTTTAGACTGAGAGGTGAGATGCCTGCTGGGATCACCTTACATCACTGCATTCACCATCCTCAATGAGCTGAATCTTCAGAGGAATATCCTTTGGAATGTAAATAGGCACATATATGCATTCTATATATTTCCCATTTGATTTTCAATTACCCTGAAATGAACTTAGGGTGGGTTTTCTTTTACCTAAATGTTTCTTTCCTCTTCCTTTCCTCTTTTTTCCCCATCAAAAAGCTTTGAATCAATTTCATGCCCTACAAATGCTGTTTACCCTCTTGGGTGTGAAACATCTGCTGTTAGCTCCCGCTGGCTGCCTGAGCTTCCCTTGCTCTCTCTTTCCCTCTCCCTCTCTGGCTTTTTTTCAAAGACTTCATAAAGAAGCTTGTGGCAGTTCAGGCCCTGTGTGGAAATGGTCGATTGCTCATAATGTGCCTTCAAGAATGGGTGGTGCGGTGTATTCATTTCCTGTATTCATTGATGAGGGACACTGCTAGAGTGTATTGTTAATTCAACCTATTTTGTGCTGCAATTTCATCTTTGTATTCACTGATTCCTTGGTGTGAATATTATACTCTTCAAAGTTGTTGCAGAAAACTTATCTCCAAAGTCCAAAGAGCTTTTACAGTCAATAAAATAATTTCACCATCTGGAAAAGCCTTTTATGAAACATTTAAAAATATAAGTTGTATTTATGAATGTCTAATAAATGCTATAATAATTCCTCTCTATGTCTTGTTCTCACACTGTTTCCCTTTCCTCTTGTTAAAATCGCTGGTGTAGGGGCTGTCGGATTTGGAGTGATTTTTAAAAGCCTATAATTACTGATACACCCCAGGGTTTCAATGCAGTGCTACGCTAACAACTGAAAAGCAGCTGCTTATACCAGAGTGCAATCTTAGGAGCAGATTTACACAACTATGGTAGATGGTTTTAATGTCTAGTAATCTACACTGATATAGGAAGACTATTATGGGTGCCCAACTCAAAGGAATGTAGCATGACATTGTGTAATCCATATCTCCTTAGCACATGTTCATTCAGAAATATATTATTAAAAATGTTATTTTTATTAAAGCTTGTAACCAATGTTAAAGCCAATGGCCAATGTGGGCATATAATCATTGAAAAATATACTGAAAATTAATAAAGATCATGTTTTATATGTCTTTTTTTCATAGGTACACTATACCTTTTTAAATCATGGCCAGTGAAGTAATCTTCATGCTCGTTTCCACTGTCTTAGACCAGGTAACACACTTGACATGTTGAAAGGTGGAAGTTTTCTATTATGACCGGGAACAGCTACTCTTTTCTCATTGAGGACTGACCTTTCGTGCTCTCAATTACAATTTTCTATTACCACAACTGGGGATTGCAAGGTTTCAAACCCCCCAGATAAATATTCCCACAGTTATCACAGCTACTTCACACAGAGAGTTGGCAGTCAGGTTCATATGACAGGTTTGTTTCCAAAAGGCCAAAGTCTAAAGTTATTAGATACATTTGTATTGTATGATCATAAAACACAACAGCCAATGATTTGTATGAGAGCTGATTCACATTATGAATGCCAAATACAATGTCCTCCAGCTGTTGCACATCAACTCTCAGTGATTTACAGATTTCCCTGATACACAGTTAAGTAAACTGCTACGAACTATAGCTGCTGTTAGCAAGTGTTTGTACCCCAGGTGAGGTTTTCAAGGCCGGGGTGAGCAGGAATGCTGACAGGGAGCAGAGCCAGTGTTGTGCTAGAACTGGAGCTGGGCAATCGGGCAATGTAACAGGGCTCAGCAGCCTCTATGGACATAAAGGCATGAAAAGAAATCAATTGAGAGAAGAAGCTGAGAAAAGAAAATGTGACAGTAACCAAGCAAGAAGTCCCTGGATAAGAGTAAATCTGGGGCTCTTTGCACTTGCAGTGACATTGTTTGAAAAGACAATGTCACTGTTGTTAGTAATCTTGAAAATATATCAAATTTTACAATACGATGCTGATAAGGCCATCACACCATCACCCGCTTCAAAGCATCAGTAAACATTTCATCTTGAAAGATGTATATGATAAAAAAAAAATTTAAAACAATGCTCACATAATGTTTACTGCAATCTCTATAACCACAGCTGTAGTGTGAAATACAGCCAATAATGCTCTTATCCAGTAGATTAAGGTCAGACTATAGGCGTTAACGTGTGCCAACATGATAAAGTGAGTGTTCCAATAGTGACACATTTATCCAATACAAAAAATGTTACTGGAAATCAGAACTCTAAACATAATAACCTTCGATAAGCCCGACTTAAGTATATAATCCTTTCATTTGTCTGATAAGGAAAATTCTCCTTTGAACTTTAAAATCAGCTGATGTCGAGGCATCCAAGAAAATATTGGCTTTTTTTTTTTTTTTTTTTTTTTCACTTTTCAGAGAATGTTTTAGCCTTTGGTGTTATTGATACAAAATGGTTCATTACAGAATGCATACTGTGTTATGTGCTGTGAGTGCTGTGTTGGTACATCGAAGGTGGGCTGTTTCTGTTAACCCTTACCTGTGCCATAAACGGGTCACCACTCTGGGGAGGTGATTATTCTCTAGCCTGGTTAATGGTCCTTACTGACAGCACTTAATGAAAATTAATGACCAGCTTTGTGCACACAAATAGGGCAGCAACTGTATTTTGCTTTAAGATCCCATATTCAGAAGCAAACCACAGTGAATTAGATGGATAGATACATTGATGGATAGAGATGGATGGGGTTGCTAGGAGTTTACAAAATCTTATCAATGTGTTTATACCCCTTGCCAATGTGTCCCTACAGATTAAACATTCAAAAATAAATCATACCACCCTGTGGTAATACCCTAAATTTACTTGATCAAATGAACTCCGGGATGTATTTCTGTCTAATAATAACAAATTTCAGTTCCCAGCCAAGCCTCTGATGAACTACCTTGGCACTATTCTTGCTTCATCATCCACTCATCAGTTCGGCCCAGCTGGCTGCAGAGAGTAAGCAACAACGGCTAGAAGAGATCAGCCACAGCCTTAAGCCTGTGAGAATCCCATTAATGAGTATTAATGGATGTCTTGGAATGCCATGATCCCTGCAACATGGATGGGATCTACAGTCTCTTAACCTGACTCAGTCTCAAGGATTAGGTCTTACTGGATTTAAAGGTAGATACATTTTGCTTGCTGTCTTTGAGACTTTAATTCAATACCTTCATTGTACATAGTTGGATCAAAGTTATTTTCCTTATGATGTGTTTATGGAGAGTTGTATCAGGAGTGTTGACATCATCTACTGGCCTAAAAGAATAAGACATCTCAAAAATAGCAAAAAGTGTGAAAAAGACAACATTGCGGGGTCTGTCATGAGTTCATCCAGGTTCCACACAGAGCCAAAATTCACCTTGCTCTTACAAAAGTTCCTTCATCTCACACTGCCTCTAGAGAGCTTTCAGTCCTTGTTGCCCACATTGCTGCATCCATCTTCTCATTTACTGAACATTTTTTGCCGTTTGCCACCTAAATTGCTAAGGTTAACTGTTTTGGATCGATGTCTGTCTCTGTTTTTTTTTTTTTTTTTTTTTTTGTTAAATCATATGAGAATTCATACTTGCTGATTTTGGATGGTTGCCTAGCGACACAATGTCAGTCTCTTATTCAGACTGTCCATGATATTTGGATTTTATTTTGGTGAGACAGTTAAGGAGAGTAGCAGAGATGCTGGTTGATTCAGCAGGTACAGCTGTAAAGATCTGCAGGATTCTGTTTTTATACAGAATATATACTTTGGAGTGTCATGTTGTAGATTATGCTTCCGATATGTTGAGATTGCGTGAACCAGTGCATGGTAACACGGTCTATAGAACAATTTAATCATTCTTGGAAGTTTATAAACCTACACCAATTTTGGCCATCAGTGGGCATATAAAATGGGAGCGTCCAAGAGTCATGGATCATCTAAAAGTGAGAGAATTTAGCTTGGAAACAGACTTCTAAATATATCTGAACAATGGTGAAATCTTTAAAAGATGACAGTGTAATATCCTTGAGTCTTATAAAAAGCTGTTTTTGATGTACAAGTAAAAAGTGGTCTGCTGATGTTTGGAACAAAGCTAAATTTCAAAGATATTATCTGATGAAAAACTAGAGTGTAAAGCCATATGTGAGACAGAGACCAGAAATGAACCAAAAGGCAAACATCTCCAAGCACACAATTATGTCCAGGTACATTACCATAGAAACAGACAGACTATCTGCTTTTGCTGAAGAGAAAATTATTTGTTTGCTATGTGATTTAGGTGAGACTGAAGACAAAGCTCTTTTCATGTTTTAAAGCACATTATAAGATGAATTAAGGACTATTCTTTTGAGGAAAATATACTTCTTCCTGATGAGTTCTTCTGGATCAATGATTAAAAGGAACTTGAGCTGTGTTTTAAGAAGGCAGATTTTATTTTTGTAGAGCTTGGGACAGCAGTTCATTATTTTCTTATGTACAAAGTTATGCTGATGTCTAAGATATATTTTACCACTGCGACACTATTTTTTGGTGTCTTGTCGATACTAAGACAACTAAAGCATTTTAGTGTCTCGCCTGAAATTATGTGTATGTTGGTGAACGGCAGTTAAAAAAATGTCTGTGGTGTGTGTCTTTGTAGGTTTCATAAATCTAGTTCTAGGTCAATTCCAGGCGTTGACAACATTGGGAATCTCACTTCTGTGTTCCAGCTATTTATGTTTTAAAAATGTAACAAGTAATGTCCCATGAGGGGCACAACATTGCTGGTTGGTTCACATGTTTCACTTTAATACACACGCGATTAGATGTTGATGACTTATGGACAAATGATTCATCTCACCAGTGGGATCAAAGAATACTCCATGGAGGGCAGTGCATTTACAGGCCAAAGCAAACTTGTCACAGATTAGCTCGAGGGCAAACATCACGTTTATTGTTACGTACTCCCCTTTGAGAATATATTCTGCATAGTGCATGATCTCCAGTCTGTCATGACTTAGAATGAGCTCATTGCTAACGTACTCTTTTACTAAAGAGCTATTGTTCTTTTAATTATGATTGATTTTTGCATTGTGCATTTAAAATACTGCATAGGCGGTTTAATAAATGTTGCAAACATGCTTATCATTTAACAGTTTTCCTGTTTTGCAGAGTCAGTTTGTGAATATTCAGTAAAAATGCTGAAAAACATTAAACAAGATGAACATTTTCCTTCATATGAAGTAGATGGAAGCATCAGAGCATGCAGTATATTTGCATGGACACATACTGTACACAGAAAGCATAGTTGTATATGTGATGGATATGTCAAAAAAGCTTGTGTGCATTATATGCATGGACACTGTGTTCTACTGTGTTCACACATGTCTTCCTGTAGAATTACGGTGTCTTTCAGAGATAACAGATATTTCTGTGTGTCTGGTTTGTTCTTGTGCTATTCCATAGAGGCCCAGCCAAGATATTAGCAGTCGATACTTGCATGAGGCATCTGAAACCATTGCAATTTATAGGCCTTGTTTCTGCTGATACAGCCTGGCTGTCAAAATCATCAGTGTGCACACAAACACCAGTCCTTCTGGAGGCACAGAAACGCATACAGAGCAGACACACACACACACACACACACCCTAGGAATGAGAGGTGGGGAAGAATTGAATCTCTCTCTCTGTCTATTTCTCTCGGCTTCTCGTTCTCTTTTTCTCTGGCTGTTTATCTTTCCCTGCCTCTCCCACCCCCTCAATACTTCACGCCATTCAGAGATTATCTTGTTTTCCTCCACTTCCACAGCGGCAAACCCCATCAGGCTGGGATTTGTGTGGAAAGCTGTCATTCAAAACCTTTCAACCGTGTTTTTACAAATAATCTATACCATTAAAGGAAAATAGCTGAGATCATTGTGTGCATGCTGCATAGCAGTGAAGAAGTTGCAAGATGTTATGCAAACAGAGTTAAGAGTTGCTTGCATTAGGGGCAGTCAGTATCTCTGCACATATCTGGATTTATTATGACTATGGAGTTTAATTTTAATGGACACACATTCTCCTAAGGTTTATGCTCTGTCACACATTGGCCACCATTCTTTGTTCTCAGCTAACCCTGTCCCAGGGGTACACGTCAAATCTCCTTTTTCCACATTGAGAAATTGTACATTTCAATTGGCCACACTGGATATGCCAAAATCCTACAGAGATAAATGCAAGAGGAGTGTGAGGAAAGCTATCAAGGACTGATAAGTCAAACCGATAAACCCCATAGTGGTTCCTTTGGTGGCCTGATCTAACATACCTGTTTGTATCAAGCCATACTGTCAATAGCACGCAGTGATTTGATCTCTGCCTCCGGGCCCTGTGATAATTACCCTGTGAGAGCATCAATGAGGATTTATTGGTCTTCGCTCCACAGTGCACAAAAGAGCCTGCCTTTAATCTTTGTGGGGTGAGAGACTTCGACTTGTTAGCAACGTGTGAGAAGCCCCATCGTTTCTTTATCCTTGACTAATCATTAGTGAAAATTAGCGTGTACAGGGATGGAGTAAGCGTGGATGCAGCGTGGAGAAAAAAAAGGTGCGAAGTGAAAAATACTTACAAAGTAGATGGTCACTGTCACTAACAAATGAGCCACGTATGACCATGAGAAGCCAAGGACAAAGAAAAGACTGTTGAGCATATCTGACTAATCCTGAATCGAGGAACTCATTAGCCGAATGTGAAAATGATGTTCAATATATGTGCCTTCTGTGAAGCTTTCTGTCATATTTGGGGACGGGGTTTTGAATAGAAATCTTTTGATTGAGAATTGCTTTTCAAAGACTAAAACTTGATTGAGCTCTCTTAATTGGGATTAGGTTACAAAAGTTGTTTTTCATTTGTGTTTTTCAGTGTTCAACGTCATGTCAGTCAAACAGAACAAACCTGAAGCATCTTTTTTAGGCTTCAAGTTGTTTGTCTGACTAACACACAGCAATACATGATTGTGTAATGGGCGGTGAATGCTGTCAAAATGGATGTATTAAAGAGTTGCTCACCAGGCGAATATGCCACAAAGATTTTTCAGCAATCTGCAGTTTTTGAGCCCGTATAGCATTGATACTACAGCTCTTTACTGGCTGAGCTGGCACATATTCATGACCAAATCATTTACTGATATAGCCTTTTGAGACTTTGTCATTACTACCAAATCATTGGCTCAGTGTATTTTTGGGCCACTGGAGTTCCTGTGCCTGTAATACTGATTGTGGGCACTTGTGGCCTACAATCTCTGCACAGCTGTTCCTCTGAGCCTCATCAAAATGACACTTTACGTCGTTGTGATGTCTGGTGATTATGAGACCAAATCAAATGAGAGCAAAGGCAGGAAATCACAAACCTATCATCGGGTGAGCTACTCTTCAGAATGTACTTGGTCTTATCTATTGAATTTTTTGACATGCTTAAATACATAAACTGACTCAATAATACAGAAACATCCACCCAAAGCTCATTAGTTAACATGGCAGGCTGTAGCAGCAAAAGCCCTGAGGGTACTGGATTTAGGATGGCAGCTTATTGCCAATATAACTTTTCATTTAAAAGAAGAATGTGGTATTTTTCATTAAAATGTACATAGTAGGCCTACATGCCTTAAAGCAGTTATAATCTATATTTTTATTAATAATGGATAAGACTTAATTTGGAAGGGGTTACTTGGAGTGATTAATCTATAGGTAATTATCACCCGACTTTGCAGTTCCTGTCAGTCCCAGCATTTTAGTATCTTTCCTCATCTGGTTTTCGCTTGGCAACGTTATTGCTTTGGTTCACTCCCACTGCTCACATAAGTGTCATTTCCAGAGACAGCGGGCAGCTGTTTTCAGCAAATAAGCTCTGAGAAAGCCACGCAGCCCAGCACCAAATGGCAGACAAAGTTAGCAACTAGCGGGTAAAGATAGTAGAGTGTTTAGCAGCAGGAGTCGGTGGAGACCAACACAGAGCTGGACAGAATTACAACCTTGCTCTGTGTCCGCTAAATGTGTAAATAAGCAACTGTTTGCTACTATTTTCACATTCAAACTTTAAAGGTGATGATATTTTAGTGAGAGTACGGCTTGTTTCCGCTGGCCCCCAAGAGACTAAAATATCAGTTATTGCAGGTTTAAGGTAAAGGTTATGTTTAGGCATGACTAAAGGTTAAAGTGGCATCCAGGAAATGAATGTTAGTCAATAACATGTCCTCTAAAGTATCCTACTGTGTGTGTGTGTGTGTGCGTGTGTGTGAGAGAGAGAGACACACACACTCTGTGTGTGTGTGTGTGTGTGTGTGTGCGCATCTGTGTTGTGTATTCCCACACCATCCAAATCTAGGTCACAGAAGCCAGTACGGTGTGCCCTTGGCCTAAGCGTGTGAACCCCGAGGTCTGAGGAAGGTGACTCCCACAGTGTGTAATTAAACAGCAAACTGCCTCACTAAACATGGACGCTGCCCTACTGAGTGCCTCCTTGCTCTGGCATCTGTGCCCGACACTAGACCGACTTCCTTCACCCATTTTTCATGAGCACTCCTCATACTGTCAAAGAAGTCAACAAGCAAAGCAGGGGAAAAGAGCTGTACCGTGCCATTAACCCGAAAGGTTAGAAGTCAGGAACTTTGGAAAAACAAAGAAAAGTTTGTTTCACCTAAGGTAACACATCTCAAAGTGACTCATTATACTGTATCTCCCACAACACTGAGGTACCATTTAATAGATAGCAGCAAAGAGCACACTTTGAAGATGAGCTTTATGTATTCTTTGGAAAAAAAATGTCATGAAATGTCAAAGACAACAGCACTGAGGAGAGGTGTTCACTCAGCTATGTCAGCTCCTTTACCTTCCACCCAAGCTAAATGCCAACTGTGTGGTTGATATTTATTTCAAGTTTTGTCTACTATCATCTTGCAGATGATAGATAGATAGATAGATAGATAGATAGATAGATAGATAGATAGATAGATAGATAGATAGAAGCCATTCAGAAAAAAATGTGCATTAATTGATGGTTAATTGACCTCCGCAGGAATCTTCTTTGATGCTGAGCCAGAAACTGGAGGTGCTGTACATGTCACATGGTACAAGCACACTGCACATTTGAATACAACAAAAAGGCCATATCGCACGAGTACAAAATCAAATACTCTCTCACCGAGCTACAAGTAATGAAACCTTATATTTGTGTGGGTTTGAAAATGATTCTGTGCATTGGTGTTTAACCACGGTCACCCGTATGAAATAGCCTGAGACCATCTGCGATTTATGATTCGCTCCCAGCCTCTGGCAAGCCAGGCTGAATAATTTACATTGTGCTGAGGTCTACGTGCCCAGAATGTCTGATGCCAAAAATAGAGGAACGAAGGGAGAGAGTGGGATGAGGGGACAGAGTCAGACGAGCTACCACTACTGTTGGGTTTGTGGCACAAAGTGGGTGTGTCGAGGAAAAGGGAGCGGGTAGCACGCTGAGTAATTGGCCAAACATGCTGAGTCACATGGAAGTGCTCTTCTGAGCCTTGCTAATCTGTGCGCCTCCAGTGTGTCACCATGACACTATAAACACTATGTGCAGGAATCTCTTTCCCCTTCCTCCTCAGGACTAGAAAGAGATGCTTGCACTGAGTCTGTGATCCACATGTCAACAAAAAAGGAGGTGGAAAGGATGAAGAGCCTGATTTTTTATTTATTTATTTTATTTTATTTATATTTTCTTACCCCCCTTCATCTGTCAAATACTGTTCATTTCGTTCTAGTACAAAAACCTTGTAGAACGAATAACAAATGTAGATGAATGAGAGGTATGGAAAAATGTGTTGAATGTTTAGGAAAACAAACAAACAAACAAAAAAAAGTCTGTTTTCTCCTCCAATCCCTCCCGGCTATAACCTTGGATGGCTCTGACTCTCTCACAGGTGAATGCATCTTAACAAAGGTGCAGCCCCACAGCTCCCAGCACTCCCAAAGGCCCCAAAAACTGCAAGATGGGTAAAAAACCAAAAACATAACAACAACCCTGTTTTTCATGGCTGTAGCATGCGCTCATTCAGCAAAGGTCAGACGTAAACAAGTCATTAACATTGCTGGAATTTCAGAAAATAATGAGCTACAGTGTGATATGAGCTAAATGATATTGCCTCCACAAAAACACAAAATGCTATTTGTCACTAAGCACATAAAATGTGTCCTTGAGGATGCTTTTCTTGTGTCTTTGAACACAAAAGTAAGCAGGCAAACAGTGATTGCGTTTGGTGATAATCTCCAACTTGTGCCAATCAGTCAGCCTAATCACATTGGAGATTTAATGGAAGTGGAGGACCACAAGCAGCACAAAGTTAAACTGAAGCAGATAAGAAACTCCAGTGGCCTGTAATTGGACCTCATTGATCTGCTGGGTTTATAGATCCTTATCATCTTACATTATGTAAATTCTACCGTCTCGTAAGAGCATTAGCAGACATCCCTTGTGTCTTTACTTTTGACCGCACATGGTTGTAAAAGATTCTCTTCACAGAAGAACTAGTGGCACTGAAAAACATATTGTGAGACTGTATTTGTTCCTGGTATTGTTTTTGTCTGAGTGCAAATGTGAGATCACATCACAGCTATGGAACCAGCTATGGAATTTCCCCAAGAAAACTGAAACGTATTGCTTACTTCATGGCTTTCTGTTGTCTTTTACATGTATAATCACTAATAATTAATAATAAGTGTCATGAATCAAAGGTGCCCAGCTCATATGGTCTTACAAGACACAGGGACATGACAAACAAAAGTAATAAACATAAAAAGAGCATAAGAAGTCGAAGTAGTAATACATCATACATGTCAAACAGTGCAAGATAAAAATATAAACACACCCCTGCTCTGAAACACAAGTGAGACTTAGACTGTTCCTTTAAGCACATCAAACATAAAGTGCTCACTTCCGTTGTTGGTAGGCATTTAACACAAACTGAGCAAAGTGAAACACTTTCTCTGTAAACACGTACTTTATTCATCTGACATAGAAAACATTTATTTTTCCAGAATAAAATAAAATGTTGAATATCGCCTAAACTAAACTGGAAACTACTGGCCTACCCATGTTCTACCCATGTGAGCTTATGTCCACAGAGACCCCATGGGCAGTTGACAGATGGCGAGGCACTGCCATACACAGATGCCCACCTCTTATCTAGCACATCTTTGCCAAGACAAAACACATGAAGCAGGCATGGAATCAAGCAGTTTGGGGATAAAAAATCTGGGGAGCAGCACTGAGAGAAGAAAGACAAATTATTACACGATAGATAAATATGTCTATTCAGCAAAAATTTATATATTCAGTGTTGTCATGTCTAGCACAAACACACACATGGCTAATTATTTTCTGCGTTTACAAATGCGTTTTAAGCTTATGGATTTGCAAAAGTACACATCTAATGCTTTGAAATCTATTAACATGAGATACAGAGATAAATGTGTGTTATATTAAAGAAATAGTGCTTAAAGGACCACACCAATTTGTTTCCAACTTATGGCTCCATCATTACAAATCCTGAGTCCCATTACCTATTTAGTTAGCCTGTTTTTCAGTGCATGTAGTTCCACAAGTCTCGTGTGGATAAGGGAAGCAAAGTAAACGTAAAGGCTTGTGTAATTTACAATACAGCCCTTCAGTTCCATAATCGGCTATACCTCCCTCATGATGTCATACATAAAATGAATTTGCTACAGTAATAAAAAAGAAAGAGCAACCTGAACTGAAATACCTACATTGAGAGCAGTGTAACAGAGCAACAGACTCATTATCAGTATATACAGTTGAATTATTAGCAGCATTACAAGCTTTACAGCAGATGGAGTTGAAAAGAAAACATGGTGATTACCTCTGATAGTTTTTCAGTACCCTCAAGTATTAAGACTGGGAAATCTTCATATTAACAAGATATTCTGATATCATACAGAGAGTGTGGGGAGGGTTTGAGTGCTCCTCCTTTGGGTATCTGCCCATGCACAGTAGGTGTGGAAGGCAATGCGGATGTGGACATACTGGCCACACATCACTAAAATAGCAGGCAATTGATGTACAGGTTCTATTAAGTAAAAAGACATTTGCAAAAGTTATGGCACATCAGTGAAACAGTGGGTTGCTACTGTGGGCAGGAACTGATGGGAGGAATCCATTTTTACTCTTCTAGGTAAACACCTAACTGGATTATGCACATTCTGTAATCAGCCAGATCTGTGTACTACTGCAAGGTAGTGATAAGAAACAAAGGGAAGTATGAGATATAGAAACGCCAATACCCTTTTTTTCTCCCTGTATGGTGTAAAACTTAACAATATATTAAATATATCATTGCATTATAATGTAGTGTGAGTGCTGGTTGATCTATGCTGAATTATCTATTAATGTTCAGTGTTGGGCAGTTATTTAATTACTCATTACATATTACTCATTGAAAAGGTAATAGCATTACTGATCCTGTAGCAGCACAGATGAGTTACTCTTGGAGATCAATCAGTGTCTTTACATAATTCAAAAGCCTCCACACTTACACATTATATACTTACCTCATGTAGGAATAAAAACAAGACAGTGTATTTTAACAATCAGCAGGCATTTAGACTTTTATTATGATGTTGTAACAGCTATCTTAACACTGAACTCAATGCTCCAATGTCTCATACTCACAGTGAAACTTCTTCCAACTCTGAACAAAGCCAGGTGACCAGTGGCTATTGTTAGCAAGCCAGTTAAGAAGACCAGACATTGCATTTCTCCCCTTTTGGTAGGAGGAAAAACCTTCAGCTTCTGTGCTAACACGTCCAAGTCCAGTCTCTACTTTGAAAGCAAAGTGTAGACCAATGTTAACCATCCTGTTTAATCCCTGTAAATCAGCAAATGAGACCACTCCCAAAGTTATTAAGTAACAAAGTATACAAAAGTAATCACATTACTGTCATGCATTAATAAGTAATACATTACAGCACTGTTAAAAGAGCAGTACGTAGGATTAAGTGGCATTTAGCGTTGCAATTGATATTTGAAACCTACTCATTTCACCCTCCCCTTCCTAGTGTGAAGAATATGGAATAGGATAGGAACTATGATCAATGCAAAATGTATGAAAAACATGAATGGCCCAATGGAGAATCAGCCAGTACTTTGTTCTAGTTTTGGCTACTGTAGGAACACAGTGGTCCAACATGGTACACTCTGTGAAAGATTACCTGCAGCATCTAAAAGGCTGTATTCTATTAGTGTCCCCTAAATCTTACACACTGATTCACATTAAACACAGCGCCACATATAGCCAAATGGTTTGCCTCATTGCAAATTGTGGAATGTGTACTCAAAGAGCTAAAATGTCCACTGGTGCAGTCCTTTCACACAGTATTGGAATTATACTCCTCCACTCTATGATCAATACAAACAGTGTGCTTTATCCTGTTTGTTTAACATGTCTCAATCACTTTACATATGTCTGGTATCATGTACATTCATGCCCAAACACCTCAGCCCCAACCTGAGCTGCAGCATGCGCAACACAGCGCTCCAGATTGGAACCCAGCTTGGGGTAAAGGTTAATGGAAGCGACCTGCAAAACAGAGATTTACAGCTACCGCATCTGCTGTGGCAACCTTGGCATCATAACATTCTTTGTACCAAAAACAACTTTTTAAAGAGAAAAAAAAAGCAAAAAGGAACAAGAAAATGTTTTATTTTCGCACGGCACAGTGCTGGCTGTATAAGCTGTCCCTGGATATTTGCTCGATGATTCACATTCATAGGTGAACTCGAGAAACTCAGTGTCAGGTTGAAAATTGCCTTGAGGCAGGTTAAGATGATTCTGCCAGGCTTAAGATCAGAGGAAATGGAAAAAGAAAAGAACACTAGAGAGAACAAGTCCCAGTCTAATGTGAACACGGGAAGGACAGAACGGAGCTGTCTCTCACCCTGGAGAAAATCTGGAAATACCTTCTGTTGTCAGAATCACTTAGACAGAACACATGCACTAGTGTAGACCATACATTTACCCATACAGGTTGATCATCAAACCGCCCACACCCTGTTCATCCATCTTTGTATCTGTCTCATATCTCTGGTTTTCTTGTATCTCTATTATTCTCAAAAAAAAAAAAAAAAAAAAAAAAAAAAAAATCCCAAGGAGAATAAAAATGTTTTTAACATTTAATATGTAATTTTTACTTCTCAGAATGATGCTTCATCATTGACGGTAAACAGGATGGACAGGCCCATACACATTTTTTTTTATATGATCAGCTGTAAACTATTTTCAGTCACTGAGTCCTGCATTCAGACATTGATTAGATGTATAATGCACGTGATTGCTTGTGTTACTTCTCAAGAATACATATAGAGCATATATACATTTATGTGTGAATACTCCAGAACAACGCTCTTACCATTTCACACTTGTCTTACATTCAGTCTCCATATCGTTCGTATGAAGTATCTCATGTGCACATGCACCCGTCTTTGTAAGCATGCGCAGGATGTTAGTTCCATTTGATTCTATCAATAGCTTCAGAGAGAGCTGAAAAAGAAGAGCTATTGAAATCACGGAAGGCCTCAACATTTGCAACCTGAAAGATTATTCAACATGTGAACGTTGCCGGGCAACAAACACAGTTCCAACCATGAAAGTGTTTTGCTGAATATTATACCTTTAAAAATGTATTTTGTTTTAGCAGGACACAATTAGTCATCAAAGTGACCAGCTACAGTTGGCTGTATATTGTCAAAACAAAGAATAAACATTTCACGTGTGAGAGGAACAAGAGGTTTTTCTGTTCAAAGACTCTAATGTCTTTTTTTGTTCTTCCTCTCTCTCTTGCAAATGTTGAATACTACCTACTTGATAGAGTTAAACCAACAAGCAGAGGCAATTCATTGGTGGAGTAAAAAGGTGAGGGTAAACGATAGTTATATTTCTTGAGGAGAGAAATCACTGCTGTAGCCTGTGTGCTGGCACTGTCTGTATCTCCATAACTTCACAGGGTATTAATTGTTTCAGCGCCGTCAGCAGAATGGCCTCTGCTTGTTGAACCAAATCCAGAAGTAAAGTCATCAGCCAAATTGCATGGGAGCAGATACTGAGGCTGAGCCACTGTGCAAGATGCAGAATTTTAAGATGATGTTGGAGAGCGTCTGGCTCCATTTTGAGAGGTGCACTAAAAAAACAAGTAACCATTACTGATCAGATGGATGGGTGGAACATTGAATACTCTGTAGGGTGGCATCACGACAGACTGCTTTTTTATTTATCAGGAACAGGTTCAAAAGAGTTGTCAAAGGTGGAGCTGCCACTGACATTCATGTGACAGACACTCTTACCAACACTGACTTACAATACTGCTTAGCATTCCAGAATACCTGATACCATCAGATCAAGAGAAGAGGGGCATTTAGTGTCAATCAAGTACCAGTGATTAGCTGGGAATAAGTTCAGGACCCTCTGTGCTAGCTCAGAATTCTTGTGGAAGAGATTTTCATTGAAATAGTATAGTGAAGGACATGCAACCTACTTAGAGTATAGAGCATTTCATTGAATATAACCAAAGATTTGCGGGTGTGGTATTCGGATCTTTTTCTGAATAGTAGTAATGAACTATGGTGAAAAAATAAATAAATAAATAAATACTCCATTAAAGACCTTCATTCAGACATGCCCATGAACACACAGAGGTACAGCTGCATAAGGTCCAGTTTGTAAGAATCAGTGTCATCTATTTACAGAGTATGGCAAAAATGGAATATAATGTGCACAACTATGTTTTCATTATTGTATAATCACCTGAAAATAAGAACCGTGATGTTTTACTGCTTTATAATGAGGCTTTTGTTTCTACAGATGCTGCATGTCCTCCTTCACCATGTGGAACTGCCATGTTTCTACAGTAGCCCAGACAAACTAAGCACTGGCTCTAGATAGGGCCTTTCACATTTTTTGGGTGTTTCGTGCCACCATAGTTTCTCCTTCACACTAGGAAGGAGATGGTGAGACGAGGGCAATGCAGTCAGCAACTATACTGCTAGATGTCACTAAATCCTAAACACTGCTCCTAAATGGTATACCTGCATGACCAAAAGTAAAAATACTCACTGTTAATGTTTAGAATATTAAACCATAATGGCCTTTTAATGTTATGGTTGACCAAGGTTCCATTTTAGTAGTAGTAGTAGTACTGTGTTTGATGGAAAATCTTTATATGCAAAGATAGTAAAGAAATTTTTGTTTCGCCACTTAAATGTAGCGGAGCTTGGAAAAGTAAAGCCCCAGCACCTCTGATAAGGCATTTCATGAACAAATTATCGGATTTAAACGCTATTTATGGTTGCCATGATGCCAGTAGGAGGTCAGCTAAACTCAAGTTTGAAATCAAGGAGCCAAATTAGATTAGTAACTCAGTACAGATGCAATGCACATTAAAAATTCAGCTGCCTATTTCCTCCTTAAATACACATAAGCTTTAAAAAGACCGCTGGGGTGACGCAGAGGGAGGCCGCTGTCGATTAAGTACCATTGCATTTCCAATACGGGCTAGTGCAGAATGTTAAGTATAATTATGTTTATGACTTCTGGTTCAGTCGACCCTCATAACCTGTTCACACAGAAACTCAGAATCTCTCCCCGGACACTTCTTAGAATGAGTCCGCTTGCAGTTAGTCACTCAAATGTGCCATTTCAGCACCATGGACAGCGTCCTGTTATAGTATAGCTGTTTTTACGACGGACTATAGTCTCACATAATAGCTTTATGTGTATGTGTATAGGCTACTTGTGAAGCCAAACTTAAACATTTACCCTAAACTTCAGCCTGAGTTTTAACCCTCAAACAACCTCAAAGTGTCATCATTTTCCAAGAAAATGTCCTCACTCTGAAGGTCTAACATTCAAAATGGTTCTCACAAATATAGAAGAACACACAGTGCAGCAAATACGATTTCTTAACCAGGAAAAGATAACTAATGAATGCCTTACTATCAACAAATGCCATCTTGCATCCATGGATACTAAATACTGAGCTGTTATAACATTTAAAAAAAAAAAAAAAAAAAAAAATCCTCTCGCCGAAGCAAATAACGAAGCTGTTAAAATAAAGGACGCCTGTAATATTTGGTTCCACTGTGGTGGTGACAGGATTATTTTCGGTTTTATCCGTGCCAACCTTCCTTAAAACCGTGCCACCGTAACGTTTAACTCACGGTGCACCTTTGGACGAGCTCATGGGTCGCAGTCTCACCAGAAGAGGGCATTCCTATTCTGCCTGACAAAGTTGCCTTGACACGCAGACGTGATTAACAACAGCGTCATGCTGTATTTCAAACCGAGCAACAACGAGAGTGAAAGGAGCATTTGGACAAAAAGGTGGATATTTGGATATTTGACTATTCCGCGAGACTCGTTGACAGCGTTTCAGTGAGACTTGTGGATAACCGAGCGTTACTTTCCTCTGTGCGCCATGCGCGGATCAGACTGAGCATCCCTGAGAATAGAGACGCCGGGGTTTTACTTGGGAGAAGGAATCTAAGGGCTGCTTGACTCCTTTGGAAAATTACGCCTTGTTTTTCTACTGTTCTACTGTTTGTCTTTTCTTTTGTCTTTTTCTGCATGACGCCAACGTTTCTGTAAAGTTCTGTGACAGGATTTTCGCGGAATCTCCATGCGCATGTAAGACTGACATGAATTACTTGGATGTGGCTTCGTTATTGTCTGCGCCTACTGCAGTGCTGTTTTTGGCTGTAACTTGAAAAAGAGAGAACGATTCATTTTCTGTGAAGACATGGATAGGGAGTTCTGAAACCGGATTTTTTGTACCCGTTTAATCTGGAGTTGGAAGTAAATGACATTCGCCCCGGTTAACTTGTACGCTTATAGATGCAGAACTAAACCGGATAGCACATCCAGGTCCGGGAGAGTAAAGGGCAGGTGCGCTTTGGAGTCGGCGGCTGCGCGGAGAGACCGGGCTGGTGGATTAGGACGGTACCTGTCTGTGGAGAGCGCGTCATGCGGACTCGGATGTCGCGCACTAGAAGCCATTAAAACCTGTAGGCTGGAGCTGACAGATAAGCGGATATGGGTAAGTTCTGTTTATGTCACCATCTTTTTTTTTTTTTTGATAGCGTGGGTTGTTTCAAAATATACTCAAGCTGTCCTCCATTCTCATTACACACAACAAAATGTATCTTCCGAGCAGAACCTGGTTCGAATCAGACGTTTGCATCAAAAATGGTCGTCTCCTCCAATGCACAGTTCTGACATGTAATAAGGGTTTTGGCGTCTTTTTGCTAAGTGGTTTCGGGGAGGTTGAGGAATGTGGCTGAAGCCTGTGCTGTAGCCTGTTAGTCGCAGAGCTGCAATGTGCTTTTCCTCCATTTCCTGACGGTATATGGCTTATTAGAGACTTATTTTGGGGGATTTTACAACCCAGTGCGCTTAAAGATCTGCTACTTGCAAAGCCAACAAGCCTATCTGTAAGTGAGGACTGTCCTTTTTATTTATTTATTTTTATTTTTTCCTTGACTACTTAGACTGTCTGGCTCATTGACATGGACTGAAATGCTAATGACGGCAATTGTTGGAAGCCAGTCAACTTTATAAAGCGTGGCCCTGCATAATCATTGATTGTCCTTAATCTGTACGCACGAAGCCTATTGTTCAGTTTCAGCTCAGTGCAAACGCCTCCCCAAAACTCTTGTGGGTTGAAGGCACCAGTCGTGCAGGTTTTGCTTAGCAGACTGATTCTCATTCAAGAAAGCGGTCTTTTTCTGCACCTGCTTTCAAGAGGGACTCTCCAAATCGAGCATAAAACTGTGCGTCCATCTATCAATACTCCGTGTGTTTCTCTCGCTGTGCGCGCACACCTCTCCTTAAGTATTGCATGATTATATTTCTGTGTCTGTGCGCGTGCATTTTCCCCATCTTATGCTCAGTGTTGCCCCGTCCTGTTTCCTCTTACGCGTGCGCGTAGGTTACACGCTCATAAGCCCCCCCCTCTCTCCTCCCTCACACGCACACTTTCTTGCCTCCCTCATCTGTCCCTTTCTTAACATATAACTGTTTTCTCTTTTGTAATATTCCACCCTATCCCCCCACCAAAAAAAAAAAAAAAATGTTCTCCATCACTTGCATTCTCTTGGTCTGATATTATTGTAAAGGTATAGGTAGCCTAATCTCCTCAGCCATTCTTAACTAGTATACAGATGGCCAAGTTCACTGGTGGTGCTGTGCCATTAATTGTGAGGCCGCATGATATATCGACCCACAGTGGGTTACTGCACCACATCAATATAAGCTACAACGGCACACAAAGCCATACAGTACAGGCTGTGGAGCTCAGGCGCAATTTATGTGTACTGCAAGGGAACCATATATGGTTAATCAAAGAAGTCTGCTTTATGGGCCTGTTTCTTAATGTAATATCACAGCATGTAAGAAAACCCTTGCATACGTGAGGTGAAGCGATTGTGACTGTGACTCACACGCAGGTACACAGACGTGCCCATGTCCAGGTGCACAGGCCGGACCAAAATGGCAACTTTTGTCAACCATATAGCTTCATGCTGTTGCCCACAATTATTTGAAGATTACATGGCACTGTAGTTTCAGTTATCCACCCAGTGTAGCTGACTGTGATGCTCTTCATTAACAGCATGCAGTGCACTTATGTTTCATGGACCATATCATTAGAGTTCTGCTTTGCAGAAAGAGAACAGTAGGGTAAGGATCGTAAAAATTTGCCAAAGCAGAGGGAAGCAGTCACACAGCTTTGAGATAAATTTAGAAAGCCCAATAAGATTTCACACACCTTTCACATATCTAAAACATACTTTTTGCTTTGAGCAAAAGTAAGGCCATCTGTGTAGAGATGCAGTGTTACTTTATTAGAATTAAATTCAGTGTGATGCCAGTATTGGCTTATCTGCGACTTCATGGTTGCCAGCAGAGGGTCATATGTTGCCTATACAACATATGACCCTCTGCTGGCCCTACAGCATCCAACAGACAGCATTGTTGAAATGTCAGGTGAATAAGGTGAAGGGAGGAGATCAACAAGCCCTTTGAGGGCAATATCTTGGCATTTGTTATTTACATTTGCTCATTTTGAAAGAAATCAATAGTTTGCGAAACACATGGGATCCAGAATCCATTATTCACAGTAGATACTTATCCTGTTCGAGCTGTTTTTAGGAGCTGGATGCATTGAGCTACCAGCTGGGTACATGATGGAAATGTTCGTACTAAAATAATCTAATGTTCAGCAATATTCGACAATGACCTCGGTCTAAGAAAACTATAAATATAATAGAATAAAATAAAAAAAATTAGCATTGCCTAAGTGGGAAACAGACCAGGCTTGTAATTCAATCTAATAGGTTAAGAGGATGGTACAGCTGATGTGCAAAGCTTCAAAATGAAAATGTGTTTTTGATGAAGCCACTCTGCAATATGTTTATACCTCTGTACTTGTAAGCAAACTTAATAACAAAATGCATTTCCTATCTCCTAACCTAAACCTAACCATTACCACTAAATGAGCCTAACTCTTTCCTAAGACTAATTCTAAACTTTACAATAAAGCCAAGTTTTAATCTTTAAACAGAGATTTTGTGAAGTGGTCAAAATATCTTTCCAAAAAATGTTTTTCCTCTGAAGATCTCACAGAAAAAAAAAAACGCACAAAAAAGAAATCATTTCTTTCTACTTGTTGTTTTTAGTGTTTTGGACCCTTTTGTCAGAGCTGTGTTCTGTGCCCGCTGACACAATGACATCATTGTGGATCCATTGGGTCAGCTTGACCAGGATGCTGGTCTCTTGCTGGGTATCCAGGGTGACATGGTATAGAAACAAAACACAACCATTACAGTGAAATATGAGGTTACAACACAGTTTTTTTTATTGAATTCTAGCACCTGGAACAGAATTGCAGTTATTATATTACTTAGAAATACTGATAGAAGAGATGCCGATGTCTCCTGGTTATAGTTTATTTACCTGCATATTTACCTATTGTTTTCCAAATCGGATAAGAGCTACAATCATTTGAGTTTCACAAATTTGGGAGATTTATCAAGTTGTTGTGTTGCTACAGTAATCATAATGAAAAGTACTTTAGTGAAGTCAGAACCAGAGAGAGATTAGTCCACTGCAGTACAATAAAGGTTGTGGGCTCCATGTTGCCACCCAGGGAAATCAGGAACCAGACAAACGACAAAAATCAAAGAGAATACTGTATATATGATGTTTTTGTTTGTGGGTGCACTGTATTTATGACGATACTCCCAGCAGTGCTTATCTATATTCCACCTAATCAGTGCTACAAATACAAGACAGGCACACCAGGACACAATGTTTTTCAACCACTGTTGAAATGGGTTTAACTTGGCAGGCCTTGCTATCATCTCAAAGATAATTGGAGACTAATAGGATGGCTTAGGCTGGTCTGGGGACGTCCTTCCCTATGTGTTTCGGCTGCTGTCCAGTCACTATGTGCAGTCAAGGCTGAGGTTGGTAGCATTTTGTCAATGACAGGCAGCAAATAGGAATGAGCCACTTGTGTGCACTCAAAGTGCACCAGTTAGCGAGTCCATTTGCCAAGTTATTAAGCTACATTTGGTTTTATTTTAGGTCAGCAGTAAAGTGCACTTACTCGCTCTATGTGTTAGGGTTGAGAGGCAGAAATAGCTATCTTCTCGTGCTGAGGACAGCAGGGCTGTCTGCTGCATAACTAAGCATTACGCACATGCCTTTGGACAAACTTTAGCTTTGACATATCCAGACGTGTTATATTTAGACAAACAACTGCAGAAAGTGACAAAGAAAAATGAGAAGCACACATCGATATGTTATTACACCGAGCATGAAAAATAAAGCAAGAAAAATACCCATCCTGAAAGTTGGATCTGAAAGCTAGCAAGAAAAACAAAAAAAACATGGTTGAGGAGGAACAATGGAAATCAACAAGGGAAGTGAGCGGGCTGAGGCGATTCTTTTTGACCACATGTATAAAAATAGACTTCACATTATCAAAACATCCTGATGGCTGCAGGGTTCAAGGACATGCATAACTAGCACATTTTCAATATGAAACGAAGGAGAAAGTGTTCATTTAAGTAGATACAGCATAAGAACAGTAATACAGAGAGGTACATCAGTTAAGAAGTAATAGAGACACAAACTCTATGAGTGACACCTCAGAGAGTGACTTGTGCTCCTTTGTGAATAAGATTAAAGGAGTAGTGTGGAAGGAGAAGGCTTACAGAGGCATTAGCGCACAGAGCGCTCATTAAACCACATACAGTGTCAGTAAGGGGGGAGAGGTGTCTTGTGAGGCAGGCTCAATCTGAAAGAGATGGCGGAGTCACTTCTAATAAAGCATGCCTATTATGCACATGGGAAATAAAAGCAATAGGGGGCTGTTTCTTCGTCCTCTTGGGATACGAGTCAAACACAAAACATGCATTCATGTTTTAACAGCCTACACAATCTGTTCCCCAGTCAAAAGTGTCTATTAAAATTGCTTTAATGCACATGGAACATTACACATGGGCATTGTCCTGTATCAGCATTCTTCTACGGTATCTATCTGTTTTTGTTTATTTATTTGTTTTGTAAGCCCTTTGAGGCACAGTGTTGTCAGCAAATTAGTTAAAGTTACATTCAGAAACCTGAGAACAACAAATTGGCTCCACTCAGACACTACAGAATGTTGTGATCATCATCCTTCTCTCTGGAATATTTATGTAAAAAGTATCACAATCGTGTGATCTGAGACGAAGGAAAATGATTGATGTATATGCTGGTATAATCAATAGCCAGCACAAATTATCTGTACAGTTCCTTGGTTTCCTCCATCTGTAAGGAATGATGAAAGATTCCTCTGAAAACAAAGAGTAAGTCTGGGTCTCTCTCCCTCGCAGTCACAACTCTTAGACACGCACAAACACACACACATACAAAAACCCATATGGGATCAGCAGATGCTTGGCAAGGAGCGAAATGGCTATGTTAGATAGCATATGCTGTATGATGCCTCTCAGCCACTCTATGTCAGAGAATTATTTGTGACAAATCCGGCAAAGATTACCGAAAATATTAGAAAACTAAAACCGTGCTTATTTCCTCATTTGCACACCGAATATTCTTAAAGCCCAGAGTTTTAGCTCAAGTTCCTTATCAGTGTAACACATCTGCATATAACACATTCACTTTTATAAGCTGGTGAATTCAGCATAGCGCCTGCCAACACATCATACATTTTCTAAGATAATTAAAGTATGGACTACTTCTATCTTGACATATGAATCTTATCTCACTGTGATAATGGTAATAAAGTCCATACTTGATTATATTGCCTTGAGAAACACGCATAAGTAGTGAATCCCCCCTATACCACCTCCTCAAGGGGAAATCAATGTATCTTAATGACAGATCATTAGTGGCTCTGTAAAGGGGAACGATTTTAATGGAAACAACTCTGTCTCACCTCAGAACAAGGAGTGATATCACAGGAAGCTGCTGACCACTTATCTTCACTTTTGAAGTAGTATTTAAAACAGAACATCTACCTCAGAAATGTAAAGTACTTCATACATATGTAATCATTATCCACAAGACAGGACATGCCACATTTGGCATTCCGGTAGTTGTTTTCTGGAGCAGGAGATGAGTTGTGTAATTCCATAGGGTTTACTGTGTTCTTTATTTCAACCTGTGGAAAGCAGAAGCGATGATTCATGCTGAACCTGTGCTGCTTTGCTCTGGTTAAACATGAAATGGCTGGAGTCTAAATTGAAACGCCTCCGGGATTGTATACACAACCATCAGCTCTTGAATGTTAATTTGGTCTGTACAGGCTGCCTTTCATGACTTATCTGCCTCTGCCATTGGTGCAATGATGGCTATGGGATGGCTGAATACAAATACAGATAAAGATATGATTGAGTAAAAGTTGCTTTGCTTCAACATTGGTTGTCATTGTGCATTCTTTGTAAATATACAGCACAAATGACATCAAACCAAACAGCTAAGACCATGTAATTTACAGTAATGAGTCCACACAAACTGAACTTTTCTTTGAAACCAAATATAAAATTGGTTTTGTGATTAAAATCCTCAGTTGAGTCAATCAAAGCAAAGTAGTATGGCCTAGTCATTTGTTATTTTAAAGCTTATTGTCAATTCTAAGCCATGGTTTACAGTTTCAAGAGTTATTTTCAACATTGCGGTGATTACGTCATGTTGAGCTACAAGTCATGAACTTACAATACACTTACTCAGAGCTCTAAACAAGTCATGCTGTTCTCCTGATAACATGTTTGTCACTGTCATGGGGAACAAATTGGTGTCAGACTGCTGCTGTACCTTCAGACTACCCGCTACTGTATCTGACCAAAAGATTCACCACAAAAGTCTGCTTGTAAGAGATTACACTTTCTATATATAATACGTATCAGGCTGATTCTGATATCTTATAATATGTGCAGCCTGTTCTGGAAAAATTTAAATTCATATGAAAATAGCATTTGCAGAATCCTTCTGCCTTTTACCTCTTAATCTATAGATTAAATAGTTCACATCGTCTAGGAGCCTTGGCGGGTGGTGAGTCACATCATTCAGAGCCTCAAGCAGTTTTCAGACCTGAATGCAACAGCAAAAACTAAGCTCATGATATGTACCTTGGTTAACATCTATTGAAATTAAAGAAGCATACATGCTTATTAGGTAACTCTTCCTTTGATACAACCTAGACACATGTTGGACTGTGAAGAAATATCTATAGCTGCAGATACTGTAGGCTGGAAAATACCAGTTCCGATGAATTACTGTTAAGCATTCTCCTCAGTTGTTCAATTTGATGACTGGACATAGGTTCAAATATGTGTGTTTGTAGGGATGGTGAACATGGGTTATGAGGAGTCATGTCATTAATGTATGTGACAACTTTGGAGACTAACAAATAAAGTAAGGAGTTTCCAAGATATGGAAAAATGGACCTCAAAATCTAGAACTGGAAAGGCATAATATTTCTGGATGAATATGACAGCTTTAGATAGAGGCAAAGTGAAGGGACCTAGTATGTAAAGCATAGAAAAGAAGATGATAGAAACTGCACAGAGGAATATGATTCTGTATCTTAATGACTACTGATATACTATAGTTGTAGTAGAGATCTCTGAAAGGAAGTCTGGCCATTTTGGAAGTTTAAAAAAAAAAATAAGATTAAGGAAATAAAAAGAAGAATCCTGAAGGGAGGCCCTGAAGAGTAGCCCTCATTTTGAAGTTCTGGCATCTCCACATCAATTGGGATGGAGAAAAGTCTTCCTTCCTTTAGGATATAGCAGCAGTTATTTATCATTGTCTTGACTTTCACAGCTCAATGTTAGGTTGTCTTTTGACTTTTTTGACTTTTAAGCTCTTTGAATGTTTTTTTGGCAAAGGTGCTAGTGTCCTTCCTATTCAGATGCACACACATTAATCATAACAATGAATATGAGTGAAAACACAACTCTTCACTTTTTGCAGCAGTATTGTGACTTGACAATAAAACAAAACTACCCCTATGTACACACATTGGCATCTGATGCTTGCCTCAGGATACCCAGGTCTGAGTGTGTATAAATATATCCACATATTTTATCTTCATAAGATTAAAAAAATTGTAGCACATAGGACTGTGGAGACCATCCACCATATATCCAATACTGAACACTGGGAAAAATAAGAATTTTTGGAATTGATACAAACTTCATCTCCTTACCCTTTCTCCTTTCTTGTTTTCCTTTCCACCTTCTCCTCCCATAGGCTCTGCTCTGCGACGTCGCTGGCTAGTGGTCCAACTCCTGATGCAGGTGTGGCTGGCAGCAAATCCATCTTTGAGTGAACGTCCATGCCCCAAGAGCTGTCGCTGTGATGGAAAAATTGTCTACTGTGAGTCAAGCGCCTTTCGCGATGTCCCCAAAAACCTCTCAGGAGGCTGTGAAGGCCTATCTTTACGCTACAACAGTCTCGCCAGTCTTCGTGCAGGACAGTTTGTAGGCCTCAACCACCTCATCTGGCTCTACCTGGACCACAATTACATTGCCTCTGTGGATGGAATGGCCTTTCAGGGCGTCCGCAGGCTCAAAGAGTTGATCCTAAGTTCCAACAAGATTACATCCCTACACAACACCACATTCCACCCTGTCCCTAATTTGCGTAACCTGGACCTGTCGTACAACAAACTGCAAACCTTGCAGCCTGGGCAGTTCCAGGGCCTCCGAAAGCTTCTCAGCCTTCACATACGCTCAAACTCTCTGAAAATCATCCCAGTGCGTCTGTTCCAAGATTGCAGAAATCTTGAATTCCTAGATTTGGGTTACAACCGCCTGCGCAGTATCACTCGGAATGCATTTTCTGGCCTAGTCAAGCTCACTGAGCTGCATCTCGAGCATAACCAGTTCTCAAAGATCAATTTCTCTCACTTTCCTCGACTCTACAATCTGCGGGCACTTTACCTGCAGTGGAATCGCATTCGTTCAATGAACCAGGGCCTGACCTGGACCTGGGCCTCCATCCAGAAACTGGATCTGTCTGGGAATGATCTGACAGAAGTGGATGCTGTAGTTTACCAATGCCTACCCAACCTGCAGACCCTCAATCTGGACTCCAACAAACTGACCAATGTCTCCCAGGAGGTTGTTGATGCCTGGATCTCCTTGACTATGATTAGCTTAGCTGGGAATGTATGGGACTGTGGCCCAGCGATATGTCCTCTGGTGGCCTGGCTGAGAAACTTCAGAGGGGCAAAGGAGACCACCATGATCTGCGCTTCTCCTAAGAAAGCCCAGGGGGAGAAAGTGATGGATGCTGTGGAAGCTTTTGGTGTTTGTCAATCAAGCCCGGCAACAACTCTCACTGTGAGCATTCCTCCAATGCCATCCAGTGTACCTGTGCAGACTGATCATCACCCAGCCATTCTGGCTTCACCGACTGGTTCTGGAAAGAGAGGAGAAGGATCTATCAGAGGCCCCACATCGTCAGCCGTTACCCCGCCTGTTGCACTTCCCCCAGAGCAAGACTTAGAGCCTGTGTCCTTCCATAAGATTGTGGCTGGAAGTGTTGCCCTTTTTCTATCTGTTGCAATGATCCTGTTGGTAATCTACGTGTCATGGAAGCGCTATCCTAGTAGTGTCAAGCAGCTGCAGGAGCACTCAGCAGCAGCCCGCAAACGTCGCAAGAAAGCTAGAGAGACGGAGCGCACCTTGAGCTCTCCACTGCAGGAGTACTATGTGGACTACAAGCCCACCAATTCTGAGGCCATGGATGTGCTTGTCAATGGGACCGGACCCTGCACCTATACGATCTCAGGCTCCCGAGAATGCGAGGTATGACCCACACCACCGCCACTTCTCCTAAACAAAACTCTGTCCACAGCAAGAAGACCGGAGGTAATTATTTACACTGCTTTGATAGCTGATAAATCTGCTACTTGATTACTTAGCCTTACACAGCAGGTTAGGTAAATACTGAGTACCCATGGATTATTATTGAACGAAGCAGAGGTGGTTTTAGCATCACTTTGTGTATAACAAGATATCTCTTGTGTTCAGATGGGGGTTTGATTATTTGCTTAAATCGTAATCTCTGTTGAGATGCAACTGTTTGTTTTGCCACACAATTATACAGAAATACAGAAAAATGAGACTGATTACATTTCCTATTCTGCATAATCTTGAGCTTAAGCTTTGCTGTTTGTGATAAGACTTTGTGCTTGTTTAGGTACTCGTTTGCTTTTTTTTGCTTGCATATCATAGGCTTTGTGCTTTGTGTGTTTGCTCGACAGCTATTCAGTTTTTGATGAGCAGTATTGTGTGGGGAGAAAAGCTGAATGGTGGGAAGATTCACTTTTGGACACTGGATGTGAATACTAAGAGGCTTTTGTCACTGAATAGAGCTTCCCCTGAGCTGATGACTTCACACTTTTCTTGACATAGGTATGACTCAAGATAGTTGTTGGAAAATATTTAATGCTCACAGTCCCCCAACAGCACTGCCTTTCTGATTTGTTTCCTTCCTTTCCACACCGGCTTGCTGAAGTTAGTCACTTGTTCCCTCACTGGCTTAATTGATTTGTCCCACATAAAGCAAAATGCATTCTTTCACTGCCCATGCACACTTTACCTCATGGAAATGTGTGACACACACACACAGAGAAGGAAGTAGTGTTTGATAGTCCCTGTAGGAGTGGGAATCCTTTGAAATATTTCATACACAGGCAAGTGAATTTCTTCAAAACAGTATTTACAGACTACAGCAATGAGGGAATTCCTCCTTTTCCTTTCAGCTGCTACACTCTTGTGTACCTGACATACTGTGCCATTCTTGGTTATGTCTTGTATTCTACCACTGCGTGTCTGCAAGTTTTCCCAACTATAATGAAGCAAAGCTTCTGTATGAATGTATTTCTCATCACTGTTTTACTGGCCCTGTGATAACAGCGGGGGAAGGATGGGCTAAGCCCACCTGCATGATCAGGTAGCCCACCCTCCGAAGCAGGAACCCAAAAGTGTAAGACATATTTTTGTCGAGCTCTCTATATATTTTCACTTTACCAGCCCACTCATACTCCTAGATTTTCTCAGCATTTCCATGGTATGAATTTCTGGCTGGCTCTCTCTGGAGGAATGACTGTCAATGCAGAGGTTTAAACAGTGAGGAGGAGGAGGCGGAGGAGGAGGGTTCGATCATCCACATTCTTTTCCATTTCTGTTACGGGCCGTCTGGCTTTCCTAGAGGCTGGTTACTTGATAATATGTAACACTTGCAGGTTGCTCGCAGGTTGATTGTAAAGAGGGACTACAAATCACAGCTGCCATTGTTGTTGTTTGCCCTGCCTCCCCCATAGGCTTTTAGTGCCTCCATTCAGCCTACAGTTCAGTGCTACTTTATGTTTAATGTGAATTTAAAAATGTACGAAGTTGAAAAAAATAGAAGATGCTGTTGGTAATGATGTTTTTCAAAGGCTGTGCTTAATTCTATACAATGCCAAGCAACCTTCAATTTGAATTATGTTTTCACATGACCTCGTTTTGACACATCTTTTGTGGCTTCAACATGCCATGCTTCAAGCCGATAAATGTTCAATTTAATCTTATTTTCACAACGGGAAGCACAGTATGGTGTCAAGCAACCAATATGCACAGAATGTACAGAGGCTAGATATGATAGCAGGGACACTTGTTTCTGTACCTAACATATAGTTGTGTGCTTAATAGTGCTGCAAATATGCTCCAAAAATATTGCAGTCCAAACACTACCACCTATAATTTAAATGATTAGTTAATGTGATTAGCTAATTATTTTGCAAAATACACAATCAGAGACAGCTGCCCACAGTAATCATATCAATATGAAAAAGAAAAACAAACAAACAAAAAAATGTTACAACAAAGATGAACTTTAAAAAAGAGGTTATGGTGCCAGTAATTTATATTCTAACTTTAATCTAAAGAACCAAAAACTTAAATAAATATTGATTTAGCTTTACTATTTATTTGTAGAGGGGGTAGTTGTAATTATAGAAATTCTTATAGTAAAATAGTAATAGTATATCTATTTAGCTTTAGCCTAGGCCTTTTTTTTTTTTTTTTTTTTTGAAAATAGTGAAGTACTTAGAGTAAGGGTTATGGCTTAATATGGATCCCCAAATTACAAAGTTATCTCAGGGGCCATAGAATTAGCTCACCCCTGTGTTCTGGACTCTTACAAGAGAATTGTTAATGTCGACAGTAATATAGGCAAACAATGGTTGGCTATTGCACTGAGGATCAGGAGGAATTAACTGCACTATGGAGGCAAAAGGCAAACAAAAAAAATAATTTGATTGCCTTCCAGTATGTCATACTACATATTGCAAGGAATAAAATGGCTGATTGTCATTCCCAACACTCATTTTCATTCCCGATGCCCAATGACAGTTGGATCAGACTCATTATTAGACCCATACTGCATGGTCCAGGTAGGCCTTATAGGAGATTTTATCTAAAAAAAGGTGCCATCTACTTCCACTCCAAGGGACTCCACACAAAATACCTCTCCATCAGTGTAATCTAGAAGCGGGCCTGCCATTTACCATTGAAATCATTGCATCTATCCTAGCCTTTTATCTTGACTTGGTTGAACTGGGCAATTTAGCAAACTCTTTCATCCTGTGAGCCACGTAAAGCAGAAATTAACCCTGTACAGGGCCAAGAGCCAAATGAACATTACAGAAGCAGCAGAGTGGGACAATGTAGAAAAAAAGAAAGTAATGAAATATTTGTGATTCATAAACCAGCTCTCATATGAAGGAAGTGTTGACAAAGGAATAAGACTCAGAAGACAGAAAAGAGTAAAATTTAGGGTAAAACAGGAACAGATCAAGCAAGTAAAGAAAGGTAATACAATTTAAGTAATTTAAGCCTCTAAATAAAAGCTAAGACTACACAGTAAAAAACAAATAAAATATATTATCAGCACTGTAGGGCTTTGAATAAAAAGGGATTTAAATTATACAATTATAGTTTTCATGAATAGTCATTTGATCACCAAATCAGATATTCTCCATCTCCATATATAAGCTATACCTGAGGGAGGGGGGTTTGCACACACAGGTAAATGTAAATCAGGTCATTATCTAAACACATTTTAATCTTAAGAAGGTGAGATGTGTTCATAACATACTGTGAATATCAATGAACAGAAATGTGAACAAATCTAATTAAAGTATCATTAAGTAATAACAAACAAAATTCAAATGGATAGAGAGCCCTACAGTAAACATGTTCTTTTAAAGTACTCTGGATGTCCACAAGTTAATGTTTGCTATGTTTTAAATTATTTTAAACTATTTATACTGTATCTAAGTTTAGACAGACATGTCATCCATTTGAAATTCCTATACAATGGTGCAGCAAAGTACAATAGCAGACTTGGTGATTAGCTTCCATAGGCTGCTCTTTTTAAATTTAAGGCTCACTATGTCCCCCCTCCCTCCCCTGCTTTCTGCAATCTGCTAATTAACTCAATGCACCTATAGGGAATTGTTTTTGTCAACAGTGTTACATTTTGGCCTCCAGTATCTTACAACACAACCTGTCTAGCTATAGCTATATTATAAAGACATATTGTATGAATTTGCACTTGTGTAAACACACACACACACACACACACTCAAGTACACTCAGTGGAGGCAAACTAAGTGATGGCCTGGCAGTCTGCTAATTCCTGTCACCTCCACAGTTCTGTTTCTACAAGCTTCTTTTTTATCCCCACATTCTCCTCCATTTTGTGTCTTGAGATATCCTTGAAAATGCATTCTCTCCAGCCTTATCTGTCCTCTTGTCTCATCTTAAAACATTGTAGAGGCGAGACAGGAACTATCAGTCAGCAGTCCACAAAGTCCTGAGTTCATCTCAGAATGCGTTCCGATCTTGTTTCTACATTCTGTTGCTCTCTCGTGGACATAAATCACTCGGCAGAACGCAGCAGCACCTGCTGCACTCTCACCACCTCACAGCCTTGCCGCCTCTCCTCAGGCTCGATGCTGTAGTGGCTCAGGTCTGCTCATCTCCCCTGAGTGTGAATTGCTTATTCCTCCTGTGTCACTCTTACCATCCCTTTCATTCACATACTGTGCCATCACTATAACTCACCCTGGACCTCTTCACATGATTGCCCTTTATAAGCCCCCACATTTACCTGACATGAATGTGAGTTTGGCAGCCTTTTTGGTGAATTGCCTCGAGATGGTGCAATCCTCATTTTCCTACATCACTTCAACCTTCACACAAAAAGGATTATTTTTATCATTTCATTTCTATTGTCTATCTTCCTTTGATCTTGTCATTTCTAGCTGCCACTTACGGCCTTTTCATGTATCAGAGCATCACTTGACATCCATGGCCATTTCATTCTCTTAGTGGGCAATCCACACACAAACATTTGTGTGTGACTTTTTTCCACAGTTCCTTCCTTCTATTCTCTCATCCCCTTTCACTTTCAATCTGTCCTGCAGCCCTATCATCATCCCTTGACCTCTACCACCTTCCATTCCAAGCTGCCCCTCTGTTGTATCCTGTTACTTGGCGGTCAAAAACTAAGCAAACTAGGCGGATGTAGCTTTTTGCAGCTGCTACAAAGTGGCTCAGATCTTGTTCTTTGATAAGCATTTTGATGATACGCCAGGCCTGCTGTGCCAACTACCCAGTAGTGCTACCCCCTAATTCACTTACTACCATCTTCATTTCACCCAACTTATCCTGAAAAGTCCTGAAACCAATTTCTGCCAGCAGGACTGTCACATGCCCTCTTGACTCTTACCTCCACATCCCTTCCTCTGATAGTGCTGCAGACCTTTTCCAAACTACAGTCTCCCACTTACTATAATGTCACATTGCACACAGCTGTCTTTTAATTAATTAATGTTGTTCCTATTTTTAAGAAACCCAGACTCATCTGATGCTAAAATCTAGACAATTTGTATAGCCCCTATGTCTCCTGAATGTACTTCTCTTTATCCGACTTTCTGAATAGGTCTTACAGAGCGGCATTTAAGAAAGTATCCAGATTCTTTACACCTGCTTGCTGATTTTTAATACAATAATTATCATTATATCATCAAATCATCATCATAAGTTCTAAAAATGCTAACCTGTGGCCTTGCATATGCCTGATTTCATTATTTCAGAAATGTCACTTTAAAGGGGAAAATAAAATGTTGCCAAATTGTATCAGTTGTGCTAAAACACATGTATTTATTCATTAATCAGTTAGTAGGCTGACAGAAAATTAATCAATAAGAATAGGCCATTAACAATACCTTAAGTCATTAACAAGCAATCCCGGCAAATAGACTAATTTATAACAATGAGCAGTTTTTCCTTTGTCCTGCTTCTCTTCAGTTGCTCTGTTTTATATTTTAATAAGTCTTAAATCTCTCTGTTTTAAACTGTTGGTCAGACAATTATTTGACATTTCTGGCATAAATGATACTACTAAAACAGATTAATCCATGATGAAAACAATTGTTAGTTGTAGCCCAGAATGGACTTTACAATATTAATATATTCGTTCTCATCCATCATCTCATCTATTTTTCTTATGCTGACGACATTCAACTCTACTTTTATAAGCCATCACAGCACTTAAAACAAAATCCATTGTACAAAATAGGTCTGTATTAAACGGTAACACACAAAAAAAGGGAATAGCAGATGGTAAATCTGAATAGATATATTTAGATTTTTTTATTGTACAGTATCACATATGTACGTAGGTATGTGTGCCTGTGTATGGAAATTGTGCATCTGTTATATGGGAGAAGAAGCAGAATATGTCAGCTGGTTCAGGCCATAGTTTTATTCATTTATTTCTGATTAATTCTGATTATATTCCCCTTCCTTTTGTCTCCTCCTCTACCCTTGCCTTCTTTGCTTTAAGCCATCCCAAGACCTGTAGGAGGTTCCTGGCCTGATGAAGGTCAGATCTCTTCTTGAATAGCCCCCACCCCATACATGAGGGGGGCAGTACATTTGGGTCTGAGGAGCAACTTTCTGCTTGAAAGAAGATGACTTTGTTAAGGGAACAATTACCTTCATAGTTAAAAATACAGTGTCCAAGGTGCCCTGGTAGTTCACCTGGTAGAGCGTGTGCCCCATGTGCTGGGGCTGGGTCCTTGCCGCAGCAGCCCTGGTTCAATTCCAGCCTGTGCCCCTTTGCTGCGTGTGCCCTCCCTCCTCTCTCTCTCCCTCCCCCCTTTCCTGTATCTCTACAGCTGTCCAATAAAAGCCTCTCAACAAATACATTGTTCAATATTTATCAGTGATATGCTTTGTACGTTAAACCCAACACTCCAACCCCCTCCCTTTAACATCATCATCAGCATCATGCTGCTTTCATCTCTCTCGCGCACAAGGTCACTTATCAGGAAATGCAAACAGGTAATTTTAAGTTGAACATAGCCAGTGTTGTTGTTTTATGGTGAAGATAGTCTGGAATTGAGGCATGCACCTCCGCTTACAAAATGTACCTGCTTGCTCGATTTTTACCCACAGTGTGCACACATTTCTTTTGTGAAAATATAGTTAAAGATTTTGCCCTGCACCATTGTAGAGTAGTAGCTATCTTTCAAGGTATGAGGCAGTTTCCCTCTCTCCCGCTTTCTGTCTCCCTCTTTTTCCAGTCCAAGGTCATGGTGTCAGATTGTTAATTGCTCAGAAAAAAATCAACACAAACACTGGGAGGCTAGCCAAGGGCAAGTAAGCTATCTGTAATTCAGTGGGGAGGCTGAACTTCTCGATGCTAGTGTCTTCAGTCGACAATTAGCAATGTGGGAGACTTCAAAACATGCACTGCGCGTGAGAGAACATCTCTCTCATCCGCTAATCCTGTCTGTTTCACACTCTGGTTCCATGCCGCTGCTTTCTGCACCACCGTTTGATCCATGCTTAATGAGGGTGTTAGATCACCAATATAGCAATTACATTACCTGGAAAAGAAGCAAGACACTTTTCTTTTCCTCACAGTTTTCACAATGCAGCCCAAGTGCATCATTAATGCTAAGCTTCCTGATGCACTGCCTCTGTTAGCATTTCTACTCGTAGCTGATGCTAATCTTAAAATCTTTTACAATTTACATCTGATGTACTTATTTTGTACCTGCTTGCTCGGCAATTATTATTATTATTCCCCTACCGGTCTGTTCACTTTCAAAGCATTTTTTTGTGCTGTGCATGATTTGTTTCACACCAGTCTCTTGCCCTTTTTACTACATCTTACTTGCTTCACTACCTACTGATACAAGCACTGCTGCTTTACACAGTTTGTTCTATTCAGCTCCCCATATGGTTGAGAAAACCAGAGTGACATATTGTCACTCCATGTGAAGGACACAAAAAAATTCTCTGTTGTTAGAGACTGGGTATAAGAAGTCCAGAATACTGACACAAAATAATATCACATTAGAGTCACAACTTGTTTGCTCCAGTGTTCGGCTTGACACTGCATTTAGTGACAGCAGCAGCAATCAAAAATGTTCCTAAACTAGCATCTATCCCTCTCCCTCCACTGCATTTCTTGCAGCAGGTAATATAAAAGTCTCCCCGTTAGAGAAACTGTGCAGCAGAAGTGCACCAAGCTTACAGCAAACATTTCCGACCTATCAAGCTAGCTCTTTTTTAAAAGCCTTACTCTTAAGAACAAGTGAAACAACCTGCCAGTACAGTGAGCATTTTTCCAGCATGAAACATCCCCTTTGAGGATATTCCACATCGTTGTCTTCTGTATCTTACAACAAGGAGAAATAAGGGAAGTCATTGCTGTAGAATAAAAAACAACAAAAAACATAATAACAATAAAATAAAAATCTTTACTTTTACTTCTTTGAATCAATTTGACAAAAAACAAAAACAGAATTCAAATGCTTTTGTGTTATGTTTTGGGTCATGGAACAAATTATTGACATTTCATGAAAGTTTAACTTTTTTCATATTGGTTGCAGGTGTCTTGTTTGCAATGTTAAATGCTTGGCAGTTGGGTGGAATAAAAGGAAGGATACACAACATCTGCATGGACCCAGCCCAATGACGCATTCCCATTCACCCTATATGATCATTTTCAGTAAGGTTAGACAGCTTCGCCTCGCCCATTTGTCACTAATACGTGTAAATCAGCAAGTCTGAGGGAAGAGGAGGATGAGTCATTTATGGATCTGCATCTTAATACACCACTAAGTACCTGCAGCAGTACATCTGTTCATGTGCTATAAAATAAAGAAGTAAAAGGCAACCAAGCCATTCCTGTGATGGGCATTTTTAATCACTTTTTTTTTTTTTTTTTTTAAATCTTAGGAACACTCACTGTTGAATGAAGCACTTCTGCTGAAGTTGTGCAGAGTTGTTCACTCTTTCCAAGAAAATGATGTGCTATGTAATGAATTGACAATGAGTCTAGTATAATTAGCCTGTCATCCTTGCATAACGCTGCTGTCAGATGAAAATATTTTAGCTTTCCAAAGTCAATTTTATATTTCTATTTAATAGGTTTCATGGGGCCTAGTGTCAAGAAACTTACTTAGAATTAAAGACTGCATCTTTCAAGGAACTAAACTCTCAATTCATTACTGGAAGAGTTGGTATCTGATTCTATGGCTGGTCCTAATGAACTATATATTGTAATTAAGAGGAACTCTCTCCAGGGCAGAGGCCCAGCCTTTTTCTATGGGTGGACAGAGTATTAAGAGTCAAAAGCACCACAGATATGTGTCTTGAAAGGGATTTCTGTAATCTTTTTGTTCCTAACTAAAGAAAGAAGTACGTGATATTTCCACTGGCATATATCTCTCAATGTCTGTAATAATACTTCCATATCTATTTGTGAAACTAGTCAGCAAAACATGGTTTTGTGTTGCATACTTTGCTTTTAGACCATAAGTCATGTCTGCCCTGTAGGGGTCACCACTGCTTTGTATCCATTGTGCATCCACTCAGGTGTTTTTACCTAAAGCCAGGCTCAGACTAAAGGATTTTTTTGGCCTGTTTACCCCAGAAGTTCTCCTATCAAAAATCGGAGGAGAAACCTTGGTCTGTACTGATGTTCAGCCCAGATTACTTTTTTATGTGAGATGTTTACAGAAAACTCCTAAACTGCTCATAGACTCATCAGGAGGTTAGTTCCTAATGACGGTTTTGCCAAGCAATGGTAAACATTTTAGCCCTTTGAGGCTAACATTTCCTCACATACTACTCCATACTACTGTTGACAGATAAACTGAGTTAAAATCTCCAATCCAATCCAACTTTATTCATAAAGCACATTTAAAAACAACAGTTGATTAAAGTACCACCATAAAATCAGCACAGTAAAAATGCAAAAAACATAAAACAAAATCATAAAAAACACAAAAACCATAAAAACAGCACAGTAAAAACACAAAGACCATAAAAGCCAACCAGACAAAAGACAAAAGGACAATAACACAGAAAGGCAACTCTCATAGTGAGTTAAAAGCCAGAGGATAAAAATGTGTTTTAAGATGGGATTTAAAAATGGGCAGTGTAAGGACCAACATGCAGACGCAACTCATTCAGTGGTTTGGGGTCTACAAAGACACCACCTCCGCTGTGCTTCAGCCTACAGACAATAAGGAGCAACTGGTCAGCTGACCTGAGCGACCTTGATGGGATGTATGGTTGAAAGAGGTCAGTACAGGAGAAGTTTGCTCTCGCTCTTTCACTCTCTTACTTCTAGTTTTCACTGAAATATAGACAACCCGTGTTGCTGCGGCTCCCCAACCAATTTCTCATCTATCGTTTTACCTTTCTGCTTTATTTTTTTTTCCCTCTGCAAAGTTAGTACAGCAAGTTGTTGCACCACACCAGACTCCATTTTGTATATGTCTGCTTCCCCATGAAGTCACGCAAGATCACATGAGGTCTTGCATCGTTCCCACTGGCGCAATAATATCCTGTAGTGTGTGATGTGCCATTATTTTCAAATCTAGTAGTGTGTGCATGTTTGACATTAGAGAGAAGATCTGTGACGTTTCTCCTTATGTGAAGAAAAAAGTACATTGATGGTGAATACATCAATGAAGATGAGCCCATTTGCTCAGCTGTAAATAAAATCCAGTATGTTCTTAACGATGAAGATGGCTTAGTTAGAAATGCATTGTACTGATTTTGAATACATTTTGTAATTGTATTCAGTCTTAGAAAATGTCCACTCTTTCCCGGAGCTCATGAGATGTTTGTGCTTTCATTGGTACTGACAACATTTAACTCATCCTGTTCAACTGATTCAACAGGCAGAACAGATAGGCTGGCACTAGGAGTTGAAGCTGAATAAGACAGGTAGGCAAGTGAACCTGGCAGAGAAGCACGTTCAACAGGATGGAGCAGCCGACAGGCGGACAGGAGAAGCAGTTAGAAAGCCAGAGGAATCAGGCAGTCATCCAGACTCGACAGCTAGATTGGCAGGCGTCCGTCCACAAAGACACACAGGCCTTTGTCCACGGACAGCTGTCCATCCTCTGATCGGTGATGGCTCAAAGCTTTTTTGAAGTAAGATAATAAGTCGGAGGCAAGGCCTAGCAGATTGGCATGTTTTCCTCAGTGGTCAGATCAAAACTGTTCCGCACCGCGGATGGTGTGTGTGTGTGTTTTCTGGGAATTAAAGGGCACTTTTGATCAAATGTGTATCAAACTCACTGGGTTAATTATGTGACTTGGATTGAAAAATTACATGTGAGATGGAAACACAAGAGTACAACTGTGTTTACTGCTAGACTGTGAAAATAACACTGAAAAACAAAATCCACACCAGTACTTGGTCAGTGCAGTACATTACTGGACACATTAGAAATACTATTCTCCATTAAAGGTTACAGTAGTGCAACAATTAGTAGAGTCAATAGACAGACAATTATTTAGCAAGATTAATATCAATATAGATTAAATATCTTTGGTTTTGGATTGTTGGTCTCCATATAACCATTCTAGAGAGGCATTACCTTGGGTCTTGAAATTGTGAAGGCCATTATTAACCCTTTTCTAACACATTATTTGCCAACTAATCCAAAATTGATTGTCTGAATACTAGTTAATGACAATAATAATAATAATAATAATAATAATAATAATAATTGCAGTACTAGTTAATTGTCACAGAAGTGCAGCATTACACAAATTATGCTGAAAGGCAAATATTTTTATTAAAGCAGCATTGTGTTTGCTAGGCATCCTATCAATATATATATATAAAAAAAAACAACTACAGGACAAAAACTGCCAATATATTGAAAAGTTGTGCCTGTTTAAATGGGGATATTCCAGCAGCAGTTATATAGTTTTTGTAGTTTGGAAATGTACCTATAAATTTTGACTTTATGCTTGTTGTAAGCTTTGTTAGCGATGGTAAAAATTGTTGGCCTGCTGTCAATTTTTGGTGGGATTTTCAGTGGTTAAAAAACTCAACTAAACTCATTTAAATCAAAAGGTGCCCATCTGAAGTTGCCATTTCTACAAGTTACACCAGCCCAACAAGAATCATAACACAGTAGCAAAAGTGATCAGACATCAAATTTCAGATGTGCTGTGATGAGCTGCCAGTCTTTTATGCTGTATATATAAAGAACTCACATGAAGGGGTGTGAGTGAGTGAAATATATTGATGGTGAAAACCTAATGAAATTTCCCATGCCTTTCAAGTTTCATCCATCTGCAGCGTGTAGGTGTCAGAGCAGGCTGGCTGCATGTGCTGCATCCACTCATACCAGCATACAAAGTAACCTTCATCTCGCCAGCTAGGATATTCTCGGAGGTTTCATTCCGTTGTGTCTCCTATTCCTTTTCAAGCCCTTTTCTCTGCTGTGTCAAGCACATATTATTTTTAGTTAATTACCTGTCTCTGTCAACCTCCAGCATCCCACTCTGTGGCCTCACTGCATCAGCCTGGATCCAGGTTGTCTCCCACTGCAGGAAAATGTACACCTCTCATGATTGATGACTTCTATTCTTCCACAGCTTCACTTTAGTATTCTCAGCCTAGCGTCCATGCTTCGAAGAACATAACATAAACACATCCGCTAAGAATAATTCCCAACTTGTGGTCCACTTTTTCTTTTTTTTTTTTTTCATGTATGGTGTTCGAACACAAACAGAATGACATCCCAGGACAATTGTGAAGAGAGAATGTGAAAGGAAGAGTGGCTACAGTATTACAGCTTTCCAATACACATACTCAAGCAATATCTACCCTACAATGCAATATGCTTCATATAACAAATGTCATAGACTTAGAGGCCATCTTTCACAGTAAAATATAATGGTCCCTCTTATCGATTGAATTAGCAAGGTAATAAAAGGTCTGTATTGACAAAACTGACAATGCATACGTTGGGGATTGATTGTGCCATGAAGCCAGTGAGGCTACTTAGGGACCAGGACCCCTCTCTGCATTCATCGACTGCCTCTTGAAATGTTAAAAAGATCACAGATAATGATGATCATAAAAAAATAAAATGAGGAAGAGTGCAAAACCCACCTGAGCCTTCTGTCTGTTATAATTCATATTCGATATCATTTTCAAATAATATTAATCGAATTTCTGTCAAGCTCAGGATTTGACTATGTTTCTTTTGGGGCGTCTGGGAGTTTGGTTATGAGCAAGGCTCAGTAGCAGTATATAATATATCGTATTATATATCATTACCGGTTGGCTTGCTCACATTATGGAGAATGACAAACCAGCTCTCCATCAACACCAACATTTTCTTTTTTTTTTTTTTTTTTGCCCACTTACATCAGGCTTCCTCAAAATTTCCATTATTACATCATCCAAAAGAGTAGAGCCAACTTTCCAGCACTGGTTACATTTCTACACTGGGAGAGGATATCGATATCCTTCTTCTACACATACAGTGTACATGAATGTGTTAGCATCTCAGAATACACTTCAGGTGTGTGTGTTGCTTATCAAGAATATGTGCCATGTAGGCACAATAGTAGGTATTAAAATTAGATTTACAAGACAGGGCTTCCTAAGGTTCTATCGATTGACTAATTTTGTGCTTGCGTTTTTCATATTACAGAAGGCAGGGGGTTGTGGGGTGGATTTGCGGAGTACTATGTTATATGTGGAAAAAAAAAAAGTATAAAACCTTTTGTGGCTCAAGAGAGAGCTGCACAAACTGAATAAAACTGCTTCAACTGATGTCACTTGAGACGGTGTTGTTTGGGAACAAACTGATACGTTGTGGACAATGGAGGTGCCAGGTTGTGACAAAGAAAGATGTAATGAAACAGATATCTCTAATTTGCCTACATTGATTTTGATCCTTTTTTTACATTTTTTTTATGTTGAACCTGGGCCCCCTGGGTCCCCGGACAGATTATCTCTTTTCCTGGTTGGTAACACTACAGTACATATTCCTTAAAACAGAACTTTCTTTCTTCTTGAGATCATTAGTCATTTGTTAAAGCTTTTTGTAGAGTAATGCATTGCTTAAATACCTCCTGTTAGAGTTTTTTTCACATTTTGCATTACTCTGCAACATTGCCCGAGATGCGTTGTCCCGTACTATGATTTTGTTCCTTCATTTATTCAGGGATGTTCCCTGAGAGCAATGCTGTCTCTTTCAGGAATGCCCTGAATCACATAGTTACACTTCAACACCTGGAAGCTACCCAGTGCAGCCACTGAGGTTTGGAGCAGTTAAGGTTAAGGACCTTGTGCAAGTGTGAGCAGAGGTGACCACTGAGGTGATTTATCCTGCCAGTCCGGGGGATTCAACCACGACCTTTCAGTCATAAGCTTGCTACTTCAACCTTTAGGCCGCCACTGCCCAACTTCACTGAGCCAAATACACTCACACGGACTCACTCAAGTCTCTTGCTCACTAAACTATGGCTTTATAGTAGTCTAGTGCAGCTTATTTGACATGTTTATCACTAAAGCAGTGGTTATACCTCATGAGGAGGAATCTCTCAAATCGTTTTGTAGACAACCTGTTTCTCTAGAGTCAGCACAAGACTTCCCAGGCTGTAGACAGCATCGCTGTGTTCAGTTTCAAGGATATTGTAGGGTAACTGTTTACGTTCTCAATCTCTGACCCAGACTTCAAATATGCAATGAATTCAGTGCCGTAGTTGAGGGAGTGTCTTTCTTGATGAAAACAAGTACGTCACTCAGGCAATTGTTTTCAAAAATGAGCATAAAAAGACAAATTTGATTTTGATTCACTGAACATGTATTTTGTGCAGTAGTTACCAACAAATAAATCATACGATATCTGAGAGGCTAAGTTCAGTTAAGAAGAGAATAAAACTGTTACATTTTGAGAAAGATATTGAACTCCACGTTGCCTCTTGTTACCCTTGTAATGACTTATGCAGTAGAAGACTGGAATGCTCTAAGGGCTCCAAAAGGGCAATTCGAAGTCTACTTTGTGCTACAGAATTGATGTTTTAATACTGTTCATTGGTGATGAATTTTAAAAAGGAAACTGAAAATCATTCACAACAAGCATTCCCCATGCCAAATGTGGGGATCTGTGAGTTTAATATTTTTGGACTGTCAGTTGGAAATAATCTGGTTAATCAATAATGGAAATAATCATTAGGCATATAATCATAATTGCACTCAATTTTTCATTTTTCATTCCCTAACCGTTCTTTGTCAGCGTGTTTCCCCTTCATCCAATGTGTAAAGTGGATTCAAAAGGTGAAACCATCAGGAGACTGCCTTTTTTTTATCTGCAATGTGTCTAATATTTCATTCATTCATCTTAACCGACACGCAGCCTTTGAGATATGCTCCCCACTGCTATTTTGCCACTGATTATAACCATTAACAAGCAGTCTGTCTGTGAATGAATGGGGTCACTACCCTGAGCATTAAAACATTCATCAGGGAATTTGATTTAGTGGGTGCTCTCACCAAGTGGGAGGATTTGCTCTCTGTAACATGGACATTTAAAATGGGACATATTCCAAAGTGCATCACAATCAATGCAAATAGAACATTTTAATCACCTTGGCCATTCTAATTCAACTCTTTTCTGATCCGCTGGATTGTTCACTTCAGCAGCTAATGCTTGTCCGATTTGACATTGCAGCTTCTGTACAGTGGCAAAAAGTAGCCCTTATATTTCTAAAGAAATATTCCAACCTTTAACAGTTAGCTGTTTTTAATAGTGGCTGAAGTAGATGTGTACTTGACCAGTAGTAATTGAAAACCTGCATCCCCATATTTTTCTAAAGAGATGAACTTCCCGCAAATTAAACGGTTAAGCAGACTCTTTTTAATCAAGGCAGGTGTTTGTTTTTTTTTTGTTTTTTTTTTTCGATTTTCTCATAATTAGGGGCCAGTGCAGGGCAGTAATCAACATCAAGCTAACCATATTTGGGTTAACAAACCTCCATGACCGTTATAGCTGATGACTGTAGAATAATCGGCACAGTGCTTCTGAGGTAAGATTGAAGTGGTGGGTGTCAATCTGGTTATCCTTTCAACCGTGAATGAAATCACCTGCTAAAAGGATAAAAATACATACAAAGCAATGCAGGGAGTTGTGAAAGATATAGGAAAGGGATAATAACACATACTCCCAGGGTACTGAGGACCTTACTCCATGTCTCAGACTTTTTTTTTAGAGAGGTGGCATTTTACGCTGTCACCTGAATTTATCAAGTCAGCTGCAAAAGAAAGTGTATTACAGATACAGAAAGGGCATCGAAAAGCAATGGAAAATTACAAGTTGAGCCAAAAGATAGGAGTAGACAAAAGGAGAGAAGAGAGAGAAATGGCTAAGTGGACCTGGAGGATTTAAGGATGGAAAGAAATTGATAGTTGAAAAAGGAGAGCGGAAAAGAGCACACACACAGTGACTCTCTCAGCTCTTTCTGACCTGAGAGGCACAGCCTGTTTGATTTAGTGCCAATCAGAGTTTTTTAATGTCTGTGCAGCGCATCATAATTTATTAGGATTATCATAAACTTGTGCTGGGAGAAGGAGCAGGGGCACTTGTGCCTCCCTCTCAGAATGAATTACTCGCTGCAAGGCTGGAGTGTCAGTCAGGCCAGAAATGGCGACACACCAGCTTTTTCCCCACTTTGTTTTTTCCCCAACCGTTCCAATGTGGCCCATCAAAGCCAGGACCCACAATAAATATTCATCCCATCATATTCCACTATAGATGGGGCCAAGGATATGAGGTGAAGGAGAGCTAAAGGCAGGTTTTAAATTGCATTCTGGGCTAGGAGGGGGGCTTCTCTGTCATGAACAGCGAGGGGAATTATTTGCTTTGGATTCATTAGTAGAATCAAAAATGATGGAAGTGTTCATCTTCTTTCCAAATATTGCTGTTAACAAAATGAATAGTTAATCAGTTATCACTTTATAACTTCACTCCACCTTCTATATATCTCCGTTATTGGTTTTGTATGATTTTCTGGCTAAGGCTTGCCCCACTTAATTTGAACACTGGGTAATGAGGATCCTTGGCTGTTTTTGTTGACATTTGAATGAAGACACTGATCTCTCATCATCTGCTAATCCTTTTCATTCCATTTTGATCACACAGAAGCAGGAAAGAGCCATCGAGAGCACTGCCTTGAATATGGTGGTGAAGCTTTATTGTATCTGTCCAGGACTAAGAGCCCTCTTCACCTACTTTAGTCTCTTTGTCATGGATGGACTGGTGTTGAATTAATTTACTCAGGACAACAAAATGGTTGAGTGGGGAAAGAAACAAAGGTGCTGATGTAACTTGAGAGGGTTGTGCAAAGATCATTAGCTTCATACTTTTGTACCATGTCAAGATGTGAAATAAATACTGAGTCCTTTTTATCTGTAAAGGATAAAGAGTTGAGAGCATCTTGAGCACTGTCCTACAAGTATCCCTCACCTTATTGCAAATTTAAGCATCATTAAGCAAATGTGGAAATGTGACTTGCAAATTTTATGCACACAGGAGAGCATGAACTCTATGATGTCTATCCTTTTTAGATGTTTACAGCAATTAACTCAATCTACAGCTTAGCTTTAAATCCTATGGTGGCCTGCACTGTCAGTGAAAACACATTCCAGTGAATGGAAGGGAAATGCGTGGAACAATAGATGGGCTGGCTTTTGGGAGTTTGTTTGGGGCCTGTACTGGCATGAATCTCAGTGGGAGTATGTGAGGCAGGCAAACTGGAAGCCTAATTAATCCAGCATTCCTTAATTAGTCTCTCTCCTGTCCATGAAGCACTCGCCAATCTCCGATGCTCCCTTTCCCTCCTCTGCTCCCCCGTCTTCCTGATATGCTCTCTCTCTCTCTCTCTCTTTTCCTCCCATATTCATCCATCTCTTTCTCTCATGATATGTCTGGTTTGCCATCTTTCCAAGCTTGACCGAATGGTGACAATATGTTCTGAGGTGATAAACAAGCACACGCTGCTGCAGAGGGCAGCTTAGGCAAAGCTGCGGTTGTCTGTGTTGTTGCTTGTGTTGCCACTAGAGGACCAGACAAAAGCCCAGCTGTAGGAGGCAAAAATTGCCTTCACCACATTGTCTTTAGAGATATACGGTGTGTCTCACAATGCAGGTGGTCACTCTTTGGCAGGATGGCATGATGCACCGAATGCTGCACCTCTTGCGTATGGATCACCACAGTAATCTGCAAACACTGGCACGGAAAAAAACACTAGATGCATCTCTCCAGCATGGTGGGACAACAGGCCCTGGCAGCAGCTGTAACCAGGGCCAAGGCTGCTATGCTCAGAGATGCAGACTTTAATGACGCTGCGCAACGCCGAGGCCCAGCCCACTCACTCTGTGCCCAGAATAATGAGGCAGTTATTCCACCAGTGGCCATGACCATTCAAAATGACTGCACTGTGAATACTGATCAAGACTAACTGTTGACATTCTCATGCACCATGCTGGCTTTATAATGAGCCGCATGATTAACTCATCAGGGTTTGCTTGTCTTTCTTGCTGGAAAGGTAGGCTAATATACCCCACTTCAAACTAGGATTAGAACTGTAGCAGAGCAAAATTTATAGAATTTATTAGTGACTAGTGTTTGTGTTCAGCTAAAATTTTGTTTAAAAAAAATGTACCTTAAACCATTCATTTGCATTGGGAAGTTTAGGTAATTTCCCACAGTCTTAAAGCTCCTTCAAATGAAATGTCAGCAATCCTTGTAAATCCAAAAACAAAATGGAAGACATGTAGCTGCAACATAGTAAGATACTGGAATCTAATTAAAAACCGGATCTAGAAGAGTACATGACTCCAAATGAATGCTAATTTTGCTCTGTGTCTGCTGGATGTGTAAAGAGGCTAATGCTTGCTAGCAGAATAAATGCATAAGGTGGTAATATATCTAAAAATAATAAATAAATAGTAAGCTTTAGATGTGCTGGTAGGAGCATGTTGTTACTTTTGACAGAGGTGGCTTTATGCCAGTCTTTATGCTAAGATAAGCTAACTGGCTGCTGGCTGCAGCTACATATTTACAGTATAGTCGGGAAAATTGTGTCAGTGTTCTCATAAATAAATAAAGCATATAGCCGTATTTCTTTATAATGTCAAACCATTCCTTAGCAATGGTAGGATACATTCTAACCACATTAATACAGTACCACTGGCTAAATGCACATCTTGGTAGCATGTGTACATCAGATACATCTGACATATATGTATTTAAAACATCATTAGAATTAGCATTATAGGAACAAGCTGGATTATCAGAGAATCTACTTCTAAAAGTAAAAAACAAAAAATTTGAAAAAATTAAAAGTCAGCCCCAAACCCCATCTTCACTCCATCATGTATAGATAAAACAAGCTGATGAATAGAAGGTGATAATTATCTGAAACAGATCTGACATACTGCCAGTGTACCATAATTTGATAAATATCTTAAGGGGTAATTTTTCATTTTTTTTTTTTTTTTTTTTTTTTTTTTTTTTACTTGTAAAGATGGGCTATTTGTGTATCAAGGTCATCTTGCATCCCTGCTGCATTTCCACAGAACAGTTGCCAGTTTTTTTTTTCCTTCTCTCTATCTTGCTTTCTCTTTCATCGTCAACCTCTAAATATATGTACAGTATATAGATGATTTTTCTTTTTTCCCTTTCGCTTCTGACCTCTTATTTCCATGGGGGTAGCACGCAGTCTGAAATAGAGAGCAGAAGAGGGTCGAGGTGAAGTTGTCTTTTACACTCCAGAAGCTAAAAATCCCTTTTCCTCCATGCTCCCCTCTAATAATGCTTCAAATGTCAAACCTTAGTCAAGATTGCCTTCACCATATTAGATGAGGATTAGGTGGCATTTCAAAGTGAACTTCGTTTCAGGTGAGATAAAAATTCTTCTGATTATTTCAGATGGTATTTCTTTAAGTTTCAGGTGGAAACTTAAAGGTTTATGAGATCGAGACATGGTCATTTTCAGCTGTGTACTTTAGCTTGTTGTAAGTTTAAACATATCATACAGCTCAGTTTGGAAACACGTGGATAAAGTGATTCCACATGGCTGGAAAACAGCCCATAGTTGTTAGCTTTCTATGCATTCTGCGTATAACAGCTTGGTGAGTTTGTCCCTAACTCCTTACCCCCGCCTGTAATCCCAGGTTACTCAGAGGCTGTGTGGGTCTGAAATCTTGGAGCTTTCAAGGTTCTGCACTCTAACTGGTGTATATAGTGACTCACCACTACACTGCAGTCTGCAGACTTAACCATCACAGTCCCTGAGCACCGAGCATAAATCTGTTTAGTCTGCTCCAGTTTAATGTTTCTTTTCTCCCACATTTCTTGTTTCTTTGACGCTGTGATTCACCAGTTTCATCTCTTCAAGAATATCAGAATATTTTTTTGGCACATTTTTTTGGCCTATTCAGTGTGGCCCATTTCTTCTGTGTGGGTTTTTGGTTCTCTTTGTACCTTTATTTCTATAGCACTCTCTTTTTCCAGGGGCCTCCTCGGCATCATTTGCATGGCCTACTTTCTGTATGGGGTTTGGTTAATACCCACACTCTTGAGCAGTAAACACTCCCTGTGCCGTGACTACCATTGGGCTTTCCTGAATGAACTGATCCACTTAAGGCTTGATCTTTATAATGCCTGTTATACCATCCAGGACCATACTTCCTTTCAGGATCTTGACCAAGCAATCACACACCTCCGCAGGGTCTAATGAACTCACTTATTTCTAAAAGAGAGACACTTAATACAATAATTATATGAATACAGCATTTCAGCAGTAATCTGTACTCTGCACCATATATATGACTACTAATACTATTATTTTTAGTGCTTTGCTCTTGTCATTATATAGATAGAAGAGTAAGAAGTCAAAATACTGTGTGGAGTACCTTATCAATGAATAATGAAAACCTTCCTTTTGTAGCAAGTAACATTTCACAGAGATAGAGAGTAAACCATGTAAGCAGTACATGACTGACAAAGCACAATATTTTATCAAAATACTCCACAGGGAAAAGTGGAAGAAAAAAAAAAACCCTCCAAGGCTTCTGCAACTAATTAAGGTTATTGATCCTACTTGGCAGATTTTCAGTAGAGGAGAATGCACTCAGTTTTGACGTACAGTTTGTCCAGGTTCCTGAGCAGTCACTTTCATAAAGTGTGCTGCGATTATTTCCACCTGTCACAGTCCCTTTCAAATTGAGTTTCAGATGTGCAACAGCTGAATCTAGTCAAGAACAGACAGCTGCGTCTCTTTCACTTGAGAGAAATCTGTGTTCCTGCTTGCGAATCCATGATTTGTTTTCTTCTGTGCTTATTATGAAGTTAATTCATCAAAACAGTTTCAAAAATATTATGCTGTGAGATGATTTACAACTTTACCCTATTCCAACTTCATATTCTTTCCATATTCATTTTGAGCCAGCCATTTCCTCACGTCACGTGCACACACACACAAGACATTATGTAGGCTGCACATGCACATATATACTGTAACTTAAAAACCATAAAGCACAGTGAAGAGAGAGAAGAGTAAGTACAAGTTCAAATGAAAAAAAAAAAAAAAACATCAGTAAATAGAAAAATCCACACATGTATTATAGTCTTCACCTGTCAACCTGAGTGCTATTCTCCATATAGCTCCAGGGTACTCCAGTATTTCTTCTTAAAATATTCCCTACAGAGATGGAAAGGAAAATAGATCCATAGGGAAGTGGCAGATGCATAACTTCATAGCAAATGATCAGCGGTATTCACACATTTGCATGCATTTCTTCAATATTTGGGAGGGCGAAAGATGAAAAAAAAAAAAAAAAAAAAGAGCTCAGGAAGCTAATCTCCCACTGCATTTGCAAGGCTTTCTGGGACACCAGAACCCCAGGAGGGGAAGCTGCCTGTGCACTATAAACAACTTCTCAGAGTTTGTGTTGGGGTTTCTTTGAGAGAACAGGAGATAGACATAGAGGTTTGTCGTCCTAAGATGGGAACAGAAAATAAAAGATGGGAAATGGATGAGAGATAGAAAGGGGAGAGCAGGGTTCATATATAATGGCTGACTGGTAGAGAATGAGAATTGGCTGTTTTTCATTTCACCTGTCGTTGTAAAGGAAGCGCCTGTCACAATGAGGGCAATGTCACCAGGACAGACGATGTTTCCATGACAACCGGGAATTTTCCTCCCGTCTTTCTGATTTGTGTTGAGCTGTTGCATGGGATAAGGTCTTTAAGCAAGAACGTGCTACCCCTGCATGAACATAAATGAGAGGAACACTTCTTCTGTCCATACCATGAGAGCAGTGTTCTTTTTTTTTCATTGCCACATTGCTCTTCAGATCTTTGTCTACGTGGTACTGTTTAATTCTGCTCATTTACAGCTGTGCCTTTTGATTCTCACTCTGCTTGTTCTACATCAAACACTGGCAGTGAGAGTAAAATTATAGTCTGTCGTGCTGTGGCACCATTAATGTCTTACCTTTGTGTTTAACATCTTGGCGAAAGTCAAAACAATCAAGTTGTCATTCTTAGAGACTCCAAGTTTTGCCAAGTGTGTTTTGGTAAGAGCCTGGTGAGAGGCACTGAAGATTCCACTTCGTCCAGCAGAACAAAGAGTGCACAGGTTAACACCCCGAGGCTGTCTATAAAGATAACAACAACCTGTCGGGTTTAGGGCATTTTCTGTGCTATCCATGAAATCCCCAGGATGAAATGTATCAGCGCTGTGATCCAGGATAAGGCACTGCTGCATACCGACACACAGCGGTGATTCAGATCATCGTGGTGGTTTAATAAGTGTTGCAGGAAAAAGGGAACATCTTAAATCTCTGCTCATGGTTGTCATCATGGTGAGTGTGTGTGTAAACTGTCAGTTCACTGAAGTCACAAAAGAAAATATGTTTTCTTACCTTTTGCAGAATCTGGTCATGCAGATAGTGTTGCTTTTATTTCACTGGTTTATTCCAATACCAATTCAATGACATGGAAATACATCGGAATTATCACTAACATCTAGGTTATGGATAGTCAATAAAACAAGCTGCAGACAATGTTTATAGGGATTATTTCTTTAGTAGAATGTAGCTGCAGTGAAAATTCTTCACAGCAAGCTTTGTAGATTATCTAGGGCAATTTAAACATTGTTTATGAGAAGACACGTTAATGTTGAATTATTCTAATTAAATTTTTTAGTGCTGTGAAGGAACAGTGAGGCAAAATCTTGAAACCTCAGCTGATAAAATCAAAAACTATCTGCATGCCTAGATACCACTAAAGGTAAGCAAGGAAATCTGTTTTCTTTTGTAATTTGGATGAACCAACGCTTTAAGTGGAGTCAGCGTTTGTGTGAGGCTTTTCTATTAGGAGGGAGCTGTAAGTGATGGCACTGATTCAGATAAGATCTCCCGTAAAACACCGTACAAACTGTTTTGTGGTTTGTATTGTCGAAGCTTTGTTGGCTTGCGCACAATCAGACCTGATGTAGAAAGAAGAAAGGAGTTGTAGCAGAATCAGAGGCCACTTTTCCATTGTCACACAGTTGGAAAATGATGAGGCCAATCTGTTCCATGCAGAGAGAAACAGTCCCCTGTAGGCTTACTGATTTTAAGGCAGTACATTTATGTTATGTTCTACCATCTCTCATTTTGGGAGCTGCAGGTGGGCTTTTTTTCTGGAGCACAGATTCTACCTCCCCATCTCTACGTGACACTGAATCTCTTCCCATGGTACTGACAGACCTACAATAGCATGCACTGTTTTCAAAATGTATTTACTTTGGACAATGCTAATTCTCGAGGTCCATTTCACCTTCAGTGAAGCAGATTATTGTGTGTGCTATCACTATATTACATTCTGGTTTTAGAATTATTTCTGGCGTATCAGATATACATTTATTTTTAATAGTGAATGATATTTCTAAATGCCATTGAGGCAATCAAATAATAGTAAATATGATGGTACAAATCCAGTCCTACCTCCTCAGGGACGTTTCAGTTTCAGAGTGCAGTCATTGTAGAAAACAAGATGGCTGGAACAAATGGAGAAGTGAAGCAAAACACTTATATGCAACATATTGATTCCCATCTGAGCCACACAGTATTAATTAGCTAAGATTCAAATCTTGACCACAGAGCGTCATTAACATTCTGATGAAGTACAATGCTATAATTATACAAACCCCATTAAAATCTCTTTCAAACGTCTCTAAAATCTAGTTCCTGAAAAATCTAATTAATTCACACTGAGGCATCAACATGCTGGTCTGTGCAAACACACAAAAAGAAGGAGACAATTTGTTTGTTTGACATTACATGACTTCTATTGGTGAAACTGCGTTTTCAATTAAAGCAAGAAATCTTTGGTATCCTTTGCCAAGAAACTTTAGATCTTTAGTTTTTCTACAGCGATCAAGCCCAGAATGAAATGAAGACCAAAACATTACTCATTCCCATTCCTCATTGATCATTTTCTCTTTTAATCAATACATGCATGGATTTCTATTTGAAAGAATGACACTTCATGGATTATATGGGATTCAAACGTTCATGCTGATCTGTTTATTTTACTACCATTATTACATGCAATGGTTTTTAACTAAAGCGTTACACATATTATTGAGTGTGTGTCCATTTCCCTAGAATATAAGATAGATAAAATAATTAAATAAATAAAAACATCATTTTAAGCATTAAGGGAATCCATATTTGCTGAAATGGCCATTGTTAGCAATGTCATTGCTTAACAATGTCATGAAACTATATGCCGGCAAGTGTATGTTCTGGGTATGATGTGTCATGGTGAAATCACCATTAACTCGAAGAATGACATGGAAGGAGATGGATATGTCTTAAACAGCTATTACTGCTCCCCAACACTATCAACTCCCAGTAGGCAATGCTTCCTGGTTTCACTACTGAATGTGATGGGAAAACAACAGAGGTACAGTACATGCAGCAGTTTATTCAGGCTGTCTAAGCTGCTGGTAAAATATTTAAACTTGAAAATATGTAAATATTTTAACTCTGTAAACACTGTAAATATAATTTTAGTCTATCTTCTCCATTGCATGAATTCTCTTCTCCTAACTTCCTTCCTAAACTTTGCACAAGCATAAAAAAAGGCTTGAAGGACTGCCAGTAGACTAGCTGCCTACAGATATCTAGACAGCACATGTGTGAAGTCTGATTCATGCTTCATCTATACATGCGGTCAAGATGATTAATCATAGTTCTGGTCATGTTCATTTTCTGGTGGTGGGAATGGAGCGTTATCCAACAGCTCAATTTACAGTTACTATAGTAAGTACAAGCGCTTGGCAGTCATGAGAAATGCATGAACCCTATATAGGTACATCCTCCCTCCGACTCCCACAAGTCCAGCCGTGCTAGGTTCAATCAGTCTTGAGCTGGGTTGTCAGATCGAGGGGTCATAGTTGAAACAAAACTCCTAATGACTCCCAGCAGAGACAACATTAGTCTGCGGTCTCTCACTTCGGCATGATGCAAGTACACTGGAAGTGTGCATTGATTTTCCCATCATGTCAGGACTATTCAGCAGCGCCAAATCCTTTCCCAGTCTCTCCCAATTAGCTTTCGGCCCGGGGAACACTGTCGATCCCCATCTGCCCATCTGCCTGTCAGTGGCTTCATTCCACTGAAGGACAGAGATAGGAAAGTAGAAGTAGGGGAGGAAATGAGCGAAAGAGCAAGCAAGCAACGGATAATTCTGTGTTTGGCGGCTACAGGCGAGAAGGCTTGGCAGATTTGTCCAAAGCCAAAGCCAGTAGGGGTGGCTTGGAAGCGGAAGGACTCCCTGAGAGAGATACTGTTGTTTGGATGATAGAGTGAGGCACAATGCCCACTCACTCTCTCCGCAGCCATTTATCAATGAAAACACAGGACTTGTTCTCCATACAGCCTCTGCCAAGGAGGGATGCAGATTTCTCATTTCAGTCTCAGTTTTATATGTCTCCGTTTCTGTCTATCTTCGTATCTCCCCTTGGGATGGAGCTATCACTGCACTGCCCTGAAGGTTAGAGAATCTAGTCCAGATAATGGCCTGTCTAAGAGGACTTCAGCTGAGTCTTTCACTCTCCCAAAAGGCCTTGGCGCTTGAAGTTGGCAGAACCAGATGGACTTTCTGTATGATTGCTGTCTCATCATTCTCCTCTGGCTTCTTCCGCTCCTACCCCCTAAAACAGAAGATAGTTCCCCACTGAACCAAAATGAGTGACAGAATATATCCTCCTAGTAACCCTGCATGCAACATCGCTCTGTATCCTCAACTGCCAAGAATTGGCCACATGCCACAATTGTCAATTTGAGAGCTGGAATGAGAAATATGTGCAGAGTAAATTAGTTTAAAAAAATGGTCCTGTCTGTCAAATTTAATTTGACATCCAGTTTTTTCTCGCAGGGGTCTTTTGCCATGCGCACCTCCCACAGCTGAATAGTATGTAATTTTGTTTGTATGGAATAGCTGTTATATTCCATTGGCCGTTAGTGGTTTCATCCTTTGGAATTGGCTCCTCGCTCATGACGAGGCTTTGTCCACGCACGTATAAATCAGAGTCCATGCTGTTGTGGCAGCCTTTGTTGTCCTCACTCTTTTTACTCATTGGAATTCCTCTTCACTCTTCGTCCTGATGGGTGGTGTAATTACTGAAGCCACAGGGAGGCAGCTGTATTTTATAGTTTGTGGAAAGACAGCTGCCTACTAGTGGGGAGGAACAGAAATACATGCTGCCACTCCGTTACCTCATCAACTGTCGCCCGCTAGGTGATAAATCCCCAAATTTGATGAAAAAAAAAAATGCGTGCACATGCACTGATGTTGAGACATGATTGCCTACTATCAACTACGCACACAACACACACTGACAAACACTCATATAAATGCATGCTCACACAGCAGGGCATGTAGACACACATTGTGGAAATGTAGCTGTCCGCCCCTGCACACAAACAGATAAAGTCGCCATTGGCCCGGACTGCAGGCCAATAAATTTCCCCCACATCCCTTTATGGGTTGTGCTTTTTATTTTGCTGCTGGGGTTTTATCTGGGGGCAGCAGTAGCTGAATCCGCATATCCTGGCCCTGGCACAGCCAGGACTTCGTCTACAGTGCATTAGTTCTCACATGAGGAATGAGTTTTTTGATGAAACGGCCCACCATTCTCAGGCCTGATGGAACACCACTATGGGTTTACCCACAGTGATCTAATCCACAGCTGTGCCCAGACACCGGCTGATATACTAGTGCAGAGAGACAGAGAGAGATTGAAGGAGCTGAATAGAAGAGATGTGGAGTAAGAGCAGGGGATTGAACCAGAATGAAAAGGATATACTCTGCAAGGAGAAACAGCGTGAGAGGATCCTCCATTTGAGAGTCCATATTTGGCATGTGTACGTGTGTATCTGAGTGTGTGTGTGTATCTCACCCATCTCACTGACAGATAAACAACGCCTTGCATGACTGTAGGCATACTGGTTGGTCAGTGTGGTGTGTTTGAGGGGGTAGAATGAGAGAATAAACATCAATAACAACAGCCACAGCGAGCAACAACATGCAGCAGCGGCAGCGGTGTTGTAGAGAAGCCCACAGCAACAGCCCTGGAGGACCAGAAACTGCATTCAGGAGTGTGGGTATGACTCATTGGTGGGCTATAATGACCACAGATGGCCATTAGCGAGGTGTGAGGTGAACAGCGTAGGCTCCCGGCCCTATGGCACCACAGAGGTGTACACTTCTTGGTTATGACAGGCTCAAACTTGATGTGCGTCTAACGAGCCCCCTGGTAAATTGTGCTTGTGCACGGAGCATCTCCTCTCTTCACCTCACGGAGAAAATGCTACCAAAACGTCACTGCAAGCAGATTCCACATTGCTGGGATCATTTACTAAGCTAAAACATCTAGACTGCCTTTCTAATCTCATCCTCTGGCTTCTAAGCAATTACAAATTGAGTTTGTCACATACTCTCGCTTCTCAATCAAAATTTGTGTTCTGAGTGGGATTTGAGTGGGATAAGCACTTCTACAGGGGTACAAGGTAATCCTTCACTCACAAATTCCTATGACACTCACAGTTTTGAGCATTCTAGCATCATTTTAGTTTGTTTCATGTTGGTCATGAGGTTAACTATGATTTCAACATATAGTAGTTGGCTTTTCCTAACTAAGCAAAAAGAAAGTGTACTATAAGTGGACTATAAACAATGTGATTGTTTAAATGGATGCTGGATTCTTTATTGAAATATATTTAAAGTTCATTTTTGGAACTTTCAGAACAACAAACCACTTCCCTTCCATATTTCCTTCCTGGCTGTGCTTGGGTTTGGCACATTTTAATGACTTTTTTAATGACTCTCCTTCTCAGGCCTCCATTTCTTTCTCCCTTATGGTCTCAGTGGTGCTCTTATTCTCCAGGTGTATTCTGTGTAAGTATACAGGAGGTGCCAAGCTCCTCTCCTGGGTGGGTGCTCAAATGCTTCAAAGAGTTTTGGGGGAATTTTGTTGCTCCCTCTATCATCCGCGGTTCGTCCCACATCCCTCCCTTCTCCTCCTGTCCTCTCTGTGTGCCATCTTTCTCTCCAAGCTCATTTAGATTTCCTGCCACATTCCATCGTAGCTAAGCTGTACAAATCCATGCATATTTTCCTGAAAATTGCTTGATGCAAATAGGGTTGGAAAATTTGGGTTTTATTTCTTTTTAAAAGAGTTGTTGTGGGAGGAAAGCGAAACAAATTTATAGATGGATCTAAATGAGTATTGGCACACCATGTGTTCTCTTTTATTTACACACTCTAACTTAAAGGAGTATTTATTTTAAACTGCCTTCTATTGCACCTTTTCTAAGTATCTGTCTACCTGTTGTCGGCTAAACCAAGAATGACTGAATTATGAGTCTACACTGACACTTTGTGTGGCCTCAATGAGAGCATAACTCACACAAATTGGGATGCAGCCTTATGCTGTGAACACCAATCCTCTACCTGCCACATACTGGGTGAAGCCATGTATTATTAATAGGGTACATTGTACTAAGTCTGGAACAGCCAGGACCACACCAGAGAGTGAAATGCTACAAGCCAATGCAAGAGCATGGACACTACTGTCCCGCATTCTGGTGTGTTCTTATTTTTCAGCTTTGGCAGGTTTAGTTTGACACATTTTCCAGTTTTACTGGCCATGTCTTGGATTGGAACCCAGCTACACACCTGTTCATTATCTGCCCGCAGAGTTATACTCACCTTAGTTTTGTGTTGCTTTCTTGGCTCTATCTTCAACTCATCTTATTGCATTGTACACATAAACCCCAACCTATTTATGGATAGTGCCGCGGCCTCACCATAATTACATTGGAATACTGAATCTAGTAAGTACGTAAGTGTGTAGAGTATAGCTTTCACAAGCAATTAATTTGTCTTGGAAAGCTGTTTAAATTGAGCAAATTGAGAAGTGACTGTATTTAGGTTGGAATGCATGTCTGTTCATCTCCGTATACCTAAATCTACTGAATATGTAGATATTTAGTAAATATAAATGTAAACATGTCAGCGTAGCCACTGTTAAACATTATTGAAAACCATTTCACTGCAGGGAACTAAATATAGCTACATACCGTATAGCTTATTTCAAGAATGGAAAAGGAAGAATGTTCTTTGGTAAGAACGTTCATAATCTTCAGATTTATGTGCAATTTATATAGAATGCACATAAATTATCATTCAAAAGTTTGGAATCGCATGCAACAAAAGATTCAGTAGATAGTCAGTCAGATAGTTGAGAGGATTACTCCATAATAAATATAAATATATGTTATTTTGTATTAAGGGTTACATAAAAAGTAATGTTTTGTACATACAAAACAACAAATGCTTTACAATGGCTCGATCAGATTGACAATTGAAACGAGAAAAATATACTTCTGAGCAACGCTTAAATAAGAATATAAGAAATCACCAGTCATTGGTAAATAAACTGCAAGCTTAACATAAAAATTTGTGCTGATTTAAATTGCAGCAGGTTCTGATTGCAGTGTCAAGTGCACAACAATGCTTTGAATTAGCAGGTATATTGCTTTGGCAAAGGTATTCTTAATACTTCAAAATACAAATAGAAGGCAGGTCTAGGGTTAGCACAGTTGGAATTGGATCATGTAGTATGAGCTGAACATAATATGAACTGGCAAATCACAGTTGAAACCTATTCAATCAAACCACTGAGTAGACAGGTTCAGAGAGCCAGAGAAAAGCAGGTTCCCAAAATATTCTAACTGCATCATTATGGTTCAGTAATGATCGTAGGTCACCCGAGTTTTTCTGGAGCAGAAAACAAATTCAAAATCAATGGGTAATTGTAAGAAAAGTTCTCACAACTCTATTCTCTCCTGCTTTGCAACACCATGGAGACATCAACTAAATTGAAATTTTGCGGGCAAAAACTATTTCAAATGTAAATAAAACATTTAGTGTCGGAGTCACTGTTTTATCTCAGTAAAAAAAAAAAAAAAAAAAAAAGTAGTGTAGTGTATATTTGTTAAACATATTGTTTAATAGTAGCACTGTTGCCTCAGAGCAAAAATGTTACTGGTTTGGACCTCGACTGGGGCCTTTCTTTGTGGAGTTTGCCTGTTCTCCCCATGTCTGCGTGGGTTTTCTCCAGGTATTCTGCTTCCTCCCACCAACCCACAGTCCAAAGACATGCACTTAATAGGTTAATTGGTGACTCCAAATTGCCTGTAGCTGTGAATGTGAGTGTGAATGGTTGTTTGTCTTTATGTGCCCTGTGATGAGCTGGCAACTTGTTCAGGGTGTACCCCGCCTCTCACTCAAAGTCAGCTGGGACTGGCTGATGAGGATATGCGGTTACAGATAATGGATGAATATGATATAGCCAGGTTGAGATGTCAGGCTTGAGATGATTTGGTGATGTTTTAACACATCATACAATTAAACACACCATTTCTGTTTCTGGGGAAATGTAGGCGGCAGAAGTGAATGAATAACAGTTTCACACCCGATAGGCTGCTAGATTAGTCAAGAGTATTGCTGCTTTTAAAGCTATTCAGTTACCAGAAATATAAGACAATGGTTCAACTAGACAGGACTTATTTATGGGGTTCAACAATGATTCAACACTTTATAACTGTAGTTAGTAGTCCTTTCTAATGTCTTTTTCTAATGTCTTTTTCTAATGCCTGTTAGTTTATGCCAGTCCACATTTTCCAGTATGGTTATAAGACTGTTTCATGGCGTGTTCCATTAGTGTCTAACATGACTGAACTTGGTTTGCATCTCATACAGGATCAAACACTTCTCATCTACTGCATCTTTTTTCCTAAAGCTCAAACTTCTTCAAAGAAATGTGTTGCAAAGCAAGACTGTTTCCAACTCTTCACACTTTGAATTCTCCCATCCTGTCCTTTCTTGTTAGTCAAAACAAGAGTCTGATCCCTGAGAGACTGCTAATAGGTTCTGGGCGTCCTTCGCGGTCCTTTATGGTGCATCGGGCCAGTGATGGAGCAGCTTTGCTCCACTCAGCAGGTATCCGTCTCTAACTCTTCCTCTCAGAGGGAGCTGGACACTAGGCAGACAGACACGTGAGAAGCCTGTGGCAGGGCTGGAGAAAATGGATCACATAAAAACAACACAAGCTGACTGTAAATGAGCATGGGAGCAGACAGCGGGGGGTGGGGTGGGCACGGAATGGTGGCTGGGTGAGGCAAGGAGCCAACAGGCCTCGACCAGACGCTCTGATTCAACATATCCAATCATTCACACTGCCTTGAGCCTCAGCGGGGCTATTATGGGATTCCTCAGGATTTTTTATTTTTTTTCCCCTGATTGACTCTCTTTGTGACTGACAGCTATCTACATTGATTGACACTAAGGGAACTAGCAGCCTGCTGAGAGGGGGGGGCGCCAGGCTAATTGACTGTCTTCCAGCTGGTTGATGGCTGGATTCAGGAGGAAACGGCAGGCCTGTGGCCCAGTACCATTTTTCTCTGCAGATAGACTGCAAATGATGAATCCTGCTGGAATGTTTTGGCAGAGATGCATGAACTTGGTTAGTTGATTCTCACTTTGTCTTTTCTATAAACATGTGGATGTTATGAGTCACCACCAATACCACCCTGAGTGTGGGGAGTTTTCTTTTGCCATTATAAATACTGTATCCACACTCCAAAACCAGAAATTAGAATTAGATGGAGCCAAGGGGGTCTACTAAATAAAGCATTTCGGTGGTTGAATTATTGAACAAATAGAGATGTATACCTGCAGCAAGACAGCAGAGCCTGATGGTCTTGCTGGAACACAGCAGCAGAAGCAGCCATGTATTAAATTATGTGTTCCAATTATTTACTCCAGCCTACAACGTTGGACTAGAAGACTTTTTTTTTTTTTTAACAAGACTATGATTAGTAAATAATAGATGTTGCACACAGGACACACACATGCACTGGAAGTGAAGACAGAAGCCTCAGAGAAGATAAAGAGAGTTATTACAAAGTCTGGAGAAGTTGGCCACAGTGGGGCAAAGTAAACATAAACTAGACTCGGATGGGAAAATGCATATTGTATTGTGTGTAATTTATTACACATTATATAAATTGGATCACCATTTTATCCACCAAATAGAAAAACCCGCGTTGGCCTCATTCATATGATTAAGAACAATGAGAAATATGAGAGCTAAATAACATGTTCTCTTTTGCCGCTGTCCACTCCACCAGTTACTGTAAGACAATTTGTTTTGTTAATTAGATAGAAGTTGTGTGGTAACAATATTAACATTTCTATAAGAAGTAATTTATTTTTCTCATCTTGCTTCAAGGCAGTCTCCTTTCTATTCTATATGCACAACTCTAAAGCAAACTTTCTGAGCCAGAGGATAATAGCAATGCCACCCTTTCAATACATTTTAAATATCCTCTTGAGTAATGCTGATAAACAATATTTGATCCAAAGCTAATATCCATTTTAATTTGCAGTAGATACACAATGTCTGCACTAAGGTCATCCTATTGATTTAATGTAAGCCACTTCAATGGGAAAAATGGCATTCATTGAACCCGTACACAGCGGGTTGGAATTGATTTTGCACAAAGACACAGTCATTGTAATGTTTCTGTACACTCCAACGATGGAATCTTTAAGACAAATTAATGCATTTGATTTAACCATGGCTTTGGAAGATTGATCATTAAGGTGAAGGCTTGATGAACCATAAAAAACGTCCTAGTCAATTCTTATGCAAGCCACTTGTCATTGTAAGTACGGAGTTGAGAGGGAGGAGGACCTTTGGTAATGCACCGAGAATGCTTCTTTGCAAAAATGGAAAGTGGCCAGTGTGGAATTTGGATGGCCCATCCAATTTTCTGCCTCAGTAGATGTCTGTAGGCGTCAGCCTTATGCATGGAAGGCCATGCTTTGATGGCAACACATAGAGACTTCAGTTTCTAGTCAAATACATAACTAAATAACAGATAGATAGATAGATAGATAGATAGATAGATAGATAGATAGATAGATAGATAGATAGATAGATAGATAGATAGATAGATAGATAGGTAGATAATCCTGACTAACTGCATGAAAGCAGTAGGCTTATAAAAACAGTGTGGTGTGTGTGGTGTTGCTCCACAGCTCCGGCTCAGGCCTTGGCATTGACAAGCTGTCCACATCTCACTGTAATTTAGAGACCTTACCCCAGAGAGCGGGTCTGAGTTATAACATTTCTCTCTACCCACCCTTCCTCCCTTCTCGCTCCTTCCTCTTCCCTCCACCCATCTTTCACCCTCCCCATCTTTCTTTCCCCACTGTGATTTTGTTTACCACTCGTAATGCTATTCAGTAAGGGACAATTTGGGGTTCTTGCAACTTGGATTTGTCATAGTTAGAGCTAGCAGTCCTGGTGGATCTAATGGAAAACTTGCTAAGAAGTGTGCTAAGAGTGGTCATACTTTAACCTCACCTTGGTTGTGGGCATACACAGTTTTCCTGTGCAATGAGGGATTATCATCAACATCTCAGATGCATTCACTTTCGGTTTTACCTCCAGTTAAAGGGGTTTGAATCATCTGGTTAAACTGCTTGTTTCCAAACAATTTGTTCATCTGACTTGTTTGTTTCTGATGGTCAAAACTCAAAATTCATTTCACTTAAATGTCATACTTTCCAGTTCCTCTTCTCAACACCTCCCTACACATTCTATTACCCAACTCTGTCCCACTATCACATTATTTGGACTGTTTAAAAGTCCCATCTGATCTCTACCTTAATTTATCGTGACCCAACTTTACCCCCGACAACAACTGGTTGGGTAACAACCTCTAAAACAATTCTGCTCTAATCTTGAGCTATTGAAGAAATATATATATATATTTTTTTTTTAACGTTTTTTTTTTTTTTTTTACAGTATCATCTCGACATGACAGATGGTCCTGTAGATGTAGGTACTGAAGCTTCCCCTGCATTCCATTACTGCAGGGGTTAGCTTAATTGTATAAGCTTTACCCATTTTCTTCACAAGTAAATCGAATAAATCCTCTGTGGTTTGAACATTCTTTATAAAAGCATGTATCCAATCAGCCTGTCCTTGATCAGGTGTCCCTGAAGACCAGTTAGAAGTTGGTTTCTTTACACATGACTGAGAAACAATTACATTAAATAAAAATGGACATCCCAATGGACACTCAAAAAGCAGTTTATCAAAACTCTAATTTTCTACAAGCAAATTACAATGCAATTCTGTCCCCACTTTACACAGATGTCTGTGATTAGCTTAACAAGAATTCAAACAAATTCTATAGTGTTCAAAGTGGGCTAGGTAAGAAGTTAATTCCAGAGAGGTTCCTCGTGCCTCATCACTGTTGACATTTCCATCTGACAGCGAGAAATTAAGACCGGCCACTTTAGATGCTAATTTAACGGCTTAGCACATGATTTCCCTTTCTCAGTAAAGCTTTACTCCTACCATAAAGCTGTCGCGCTGCCTTCACATCCTGCTTCCTTACAAGCCGAGGTACAGAGGTACACAGCAGTCCTCTTCCCCCACCGAGAGGAACAACAACCTTCATTACGTTTAGGTTTAATCACTTAATCCGTGCTTTAATACAGAAGTAAACAAATAAAAGCACATCTAAGTAAATGAACAGTTGGGGTTGTTCTGTAATAGCTCGTGAATCTTTCAGAGTTCGTAATGAGCTCATTTCTCCTCTGGGCTCAGCAGCAAGAAATCAGCACTTCACACACGAGTGAGAGCGGCATGCAAGCAGACTCCCACTCTAAATGTGTACTACTGAGAGACTTGGGGGGGGGGGGCTTGGATTGTTTGTTTGGGGAAGTTGTGTTAATCTGTATGAGCAACTTACTGTACATTGCAATTTTGATAAACAATGAACATTTCAAGGAAATGCTACAGAAATATAGCTTCATATAGCACTGCAGAGATGAGCTGTTACACTGCATATTTTCTTGACTCAACTATATTGACGGATGTTGTGCAAGTTTTACTCGTGAATCTCTAAAACATGCATGGATTTACCACATAACTAAAGCAGAGAACTATCTATCTAGCTTTGTACTGTGAAAAGCATGTGCATTTCAATTTGAGCATTAGATACCTAGCAGTAAGATGAGATGACCACCCTTTCCCTGTATCTAGGCAACAAGAAAAGCACATAATATTTCCCTTTCTCTCTTTCCTGCTCTGCCTCTAACTCTTTATCCCTTTCGCTCCAGGGAACACCCCATCATTACTTTTAAATTAAAGACTCACATAGAATATTTTTGTCCTTAAATTTGTGCCAATCTATTCAGACTTTCCCTTGAAACACAAAACTATGTGCTGGTGGATTCCTGGTGCATCGTCCGCTGAGCACTGACTGTGTTTTATGGCTCTCCTTGAGGAGTGATGAAATGTTTACCAGTGGGTGAGGAACAAACAGGGCGAGGAGAGGGAGAGGAGGGGAGGGTGATGTGTGGGAGGACTGGCTCACTCCTAGGAGGAGGGATGGGGAGGGAGGAGGAGGATAAGCTATAGGTAGAGTTTGATGTCATCTAGGCACAACCCCCACTAAGATAAATCAAATGTAGGTGCAAAGTTAGTTAGTGTTTTTCTGTGTATGTGTGTTTCTACAGTGGTACAAGTCCTTTTTTTTTATCTGTCACTGGACTGTTTTGCTGTTTCTCCTGCTGTCCGTGTTTTATGTTTTCTGCCCACCGTCTTCAATTTGCAATCATTTCCGGGAATCAGCCTTACATAACCTTCATTTACCCAGTGATGTCTGGCATTCAGCACTGATGCTTTGAATTTGAGTTGCCACAGAAACAGTGCTAGATTTTTACTGTTGGAGAAAGAAAGAGAGAGAGAAAAAAAGAAAAGACAGCTTGGAGAAATAATTGTTTTTAATGGCACAAGGGGCCATTAATTGTTATGAGTATTATGATTAATTTCTCAGTTAATCATTATATGTAGTTATCAGTTATTTGCAATCCATTTCTTCAGTGGGAAATGACATATGAATACATATGATAAACTAGTCTTATGTGATTTATGTTTTTTTCTGCTTTCAACTTAGAAATATTAGCTATATATTAGCTCTTCCTTTGAATCTTTTTTTAGTCACATTTATCCCCTCTACTATCTCTTCCATCTTTTTGACATTTTGAAAATTATAAACCGAGGATTAACTTGCATAAGAGCTCCAGATGCATTATGTATTTTGACTCTTTGTTTATTCTGCCAAAGAAGCTTTTAATAGTTCAATTTGATGCATTGGTGGAGTTGCTATGCTGAGAGATTAAAGAGTTCATTTGTATTTGTTTTTTTTTTGTTTGTTTGTTTTTTATGCCACTGCAATCCCCTGGTGTGCATAGCATAGTACTAAGTGAGGATATACAGTATCTGTTGCACTAAAATGACAGAATGTTATAAAACAGTGTGATATATGAAACAGCCTACACATGCAGGGAGCTATTTCAGGTGCTGCTTGCTGTTGTAAATACAGATATCACTGCGAGTTTCCAACAAGTGCAGAAAATAAATAAATAAATAGGTTTTTTTTTGTTTGTTTGTTTTTTTTTTGTTTTTTTTTAAAGTAGAAAGAATGTTAATAGACCGTGCTACCATAGTCTCCAAATTCACTTTTTAAGTGACAAAGTATGAACAAGAAGCTGTGCAGGTGTAGCTGTGGGCACACATTCCACCCATGTTTTAATTTATTGCTCTTGCAGCAAAATAAGTGCACCTGCTAGAGTCCCAAAGTATCCATGCTTTTAGCTATTCCAGAAGTTTCAACTTTGACAGTGTAGGTGCATAGAACTTAACTGGTGCTGCATTACAAGAATGTTTTTTTTTTGTTTTTTTTAAAGGCAAACCCTCCTGCTCCCCAAAAAACTTATAGACACATAACCCTGACACATGATCGCTACACAAAACTGTTACTACTGCCAACATTTTAGCAAATTTACTCATCCAGCTGACACAAAGCAATATCTGCATTCATCTGGAGTTAAGTTTCTATTCATCTGATGAATGTAAGTTAACATATAGGTGATTAACAGAGATAAAAAGCTCTGTAAAGCTGCAGAGCTGTGTGATTGAGAACACGTCTAAGATGTGTACATTTTACTTGCACTTAGTTTTCCTCTCAATCCTGAGAAAAGCAGTAAGGCAGCACAGGAAGTAGGCTACAGAGGGAAATGAGACACTGACTCTGGCTGATAGTTCCACATGATGGATGTAGCTCAATGGTGACAATTCATGCTGACACCCCCAATGACAAAGCCATGCTTTATTGCAGCCGACAGACTAGTACCTGCAGCCCGGCCTCTCCGCGGATGTTGCTTGATATCCTCTGCAGTGCAAAAATCACACACTGCCAATGATACTACTTGAGAAGTGCTACTGTGTAAGAAGGTTTCTAAAAATGTCTTATACCCAGCCAGGGTCAGCACATGCTTTGATCCCCTCTATGTTGGAGGAGTACTGTGCCTGCTGGGCAGACTTAGAGGGAAGAATTACTAGGCCAGTTGTTAATTATAACTACGCTGCATTGCACAAGTGAACATTCGGGCACCTCTGCATTGAAGCAAGAAAAGTAAGGGTGGTGTGTGTGTTTGTGTTTGCATGTGCACCTTATGTCTGTATGGAAACAGTATCTTGGTACACTTAAAAAAAAAAAAAAAAGTTTCCTCAGTAACTAGCATTAGAATGTGAGATATTGCTTGCAAAAGGTCACAGGGAGCAGATACTGAAAGAGTCACAAACACGGAAATCAAAAGGCACACAAATTAGAGACATATTTTGTATGGGCCATACTGTACTGTATAAGAAAGAAGGCAAACAGAATCCTGTCAAATTTTGCCTTTTGTAAATTCATTCCATGACCTTATTTTCCTGGGAAAACATCCTTTCAAGAGTAGAAACCTGCCGGGGAGAAAATGAAACGTCAACACCTTGTTTACTTTTCTGTTGTTTTACTCTTTTTTTTTTCCTCCTTTGTTTTGTGTGAACTATACTCTGTGACAAACTCAGACTTATTAGAGGGCATGAGAAGAACTGAGTAAGAGATAAGGTAAGAATCCCCTTTAAGTACCTCTCCATCCATTAAGATGGAGATTATAGTTTCAAAGCTAATTGTTTTTTTCCCTCCCTCTCTCTTGCTTATTCTTTACATGGAGAATGTGCAGGAAATCAAGAAGTGTGCTCCTTTCTTTTCAATTTCCCTCCTAATAAATTCCTCGCTTTTATCCCTTGTCCTAATATAACGGCAAATTAAAATTCATTGAATTTCAACGTGTTCATTAGGCTCTGAAGGTGAGCTCTCTGTGAGAGGATGTGGTGCTTTAGAGGCACTTGTCTTCTTCAGTACAAGTGAATGACAAATAGAGATAGAGTGTCAGAAGTGAATGCAGAACAAGTGTGAAAGAGCTGATGGAGGCTTACTAGTTGCTGAAGGACTTAAAGTACACTATACTGTAGTGCTATGCATGCTTATTGTGCATGCTTATAACTATGCTTTGCTGAAACATGAACAGGTAACATACTTATACTTGTAGCTGGATGCAAATCATGAGTCTAATCACTATCATTATCTTAGATGATAACGGACAATTCAGGAGCAAGTTATAGCTGAGGACATGGTGATAAAAAATGGTCTTGGCAGCTGTTGTGGATTCATGTGCAGAACAAACAGTGGGTTAGTAACCCTGACTTTCTCAAAGAGACAGCCAGCGAGCAAATAGTCACAGGGTCCAGAGGGAAAACGAAATACCAGACTATGAAAACCTTTCTCCACAGGAAAACATGTATAGTCTGTGTGCAATGTTGAAAGCCGTTGTGTTTGTCACATATGTAAGTCCTACATATGTGGTTCCATACAAATCTAATAGTCCTGCCATCCCTCTGCTGCTTTTAACAATCATTTCTTTTATTTCTTTTATTGTCTTTCTATTTCTTTAAAACACCCAACATACTAGTAAATAGGGTTTGATGAGACTGCAATTTCATTGATTATGTAATACTCCACTGATGTGAAGCAGTGTGTATATACTATATAGGTATTGATTCTGTGTGATGTTTGTCTATTGCACTATAATTAGCTATTGCTTGTATGTAATTGTCCTTTTAGGTTTGCGTTTTAGCCTCATACCAAACAGGAATCAAAGTGTTTACAGAAAAGAATGGGAATAATTTGGTAATATGTCATAAAACCTGAATTAGATTTTATGCGCAAGCGATTATTTTGGGTTTTGAGGTCAGTACAGGTAAATGAGTTTAGTCTATAATGGCGATACCCAATATTTGGACTGCTATTATTTATTTTTATTTTCTTTTAAAGAAATGTGCAATATTTTGAGTGTGACACTCAAGACCAAGCTGCAGACCAATTTATGCTGCCAAGGTAGCCATGCTATGACTGGATGAGAACAATAATGCATTTTGAATTATTGCAGCCAGCAATAAGGTCACGCTTAAACACAGTCATTACTCTAAAATTGGTAGAAAATGTCATCATCCTTAGCTATGACTAAAACTGCAGAGGAAGCATGTCAAATCTAATTAGATTCCCAGTTTAATTTCATCAGATTTGGTTCCAGTAAAGCAATAACTGCTTAACTGGTTCAGAGCACATACATAAATGTAAATTCTGTATATTAATCCAATATCCTGCTGTCTGTCTGTGTATCGATAGTGCATTTTAATGCAAGTAACACTTTAAACAAATCAATGCAAATGCACAAGAAGCTCTCTTTTGACTGATAAGTGTAAGTACTCAGACATAACAACACCCTGATGGATTGATATTAAATTGAATATTTATGGCGTGAATTAAGTATGTAGGAATCCCCATAGACTATGGCATATATAATGCATATAAGCAGGGCATTTAATTCGCTGCTGCAAGCCTTTCACCTTCTTGTGTTGTGCTGAAGGAGAGACAATGACAAAGAGAGCAAGAGAGAGATAAAGAGGGACGTACAGAGAAAACAACAGAGTTCATCAGGTCCTGGCCTACTGTGAGGTGAACGTGGGGGGAGAAGTGTGTGTGTGTGTGTGTGTGTGAGTGTGTGTGTTTGTATGTGTGTGTGTGTTGGGGTTGGAGGGTGATTAGAAAAATCAAGGACAGCCGCCTGTGCCTTCCCTAACTCTGTTAGGCCAGACTGGCATTTTAATAAGGGCTGCTGAATACCACTGCTTCATCCCCCGGGGAAGCCGAACACACACACACACACACACACACACACACACACACACACATATCTTTGGCCACATGCACACAAAGTATACAGAGGGAGGTAGGGCCACAAATCATGCGTAGGTGTGTATGCAGGCTAGTGTACACAGAATGATGCTGCGTATATAAAAAGCCTCAATATCTGCATATTATGAAGATATAAATGCACACCGATGTGTTCTAGATATTAAATTACTTCAAAAGTAAATCTATAAATGGTAAATTAAATAGCTGGCAGAGATAGCCACCATTCTTGCCCACATTGTAATACCATTACTGTCCGTACAAGAGCAGCAAGGGTGGGCCGTGTGAATACAAGAGAGCTTTCACATTTTCACATGTCAAGCACACAGCCCACTGACAATGAGGAGTGGGAGGGAGCACGGAGATAGCAGCGGTGGTGAAACAGGCTTATGAGAGTGTTCGCTGCCTATCAGCCGCCGACTGTAGCGTGATGTGTCACATCCAGAGGTGGCACATCAGCCGAAGGAGACTCATCTGTGAAGTGTAATGCAGACAGATGAATGCTGCCGCATATTGACCAATGCAAATGAAAAGCAGAGTCATACATAACGTTTACACATAGAGCGCCCGCTCCTGCGATCGATCTTGAAGTGTGGAAGCGACGCTGGCTTGCTGTGATGTACTCATTGGATCGCTGCTGCCACACTCCTTTACTCTCAGCAACATCCTGTGTCAAAATGTATGTAATGCATCTCTGCATGGAGGCCTCGGCTCAGCTGTAGTACAATTCTCTCTTTGTGTCCTCTTAGAGTGTTTTGATTTAAAAAAAAACAAAAAAAAACAAAAAAAAAACAGGAAAATATAGGCCTATTAAATGTCATCAGCTGCATATAGAAAATGCACGTGAGTGCTGAATTTCGATGATGACTGGAGCAACTGGCAAATGCAGTTGGAACCAAACTAATATGTTGACCTTTTAAGCTGACAAGTGTGTAATGTGATTGCATGCACGCAGCTTCGTTTCTATTTTCTTGAGACTCCTTTTCACGCAGCGGGGAGAGCAGCTTGTGAGAGGGATCAGAGTGGTTGTGATACCACTCGCCCTTTTAGGCAAAGAAGAGATGAAACAGAGCAAGGTCCTGATTGAAGATAAATCCACCCTGATTAGCTTTGCTGTGCTCCTCATGTTGTTGTTTCTACTCTTTTCTTCTTCTTTTTAGCTTACAGTCTGTCATGAAACAGTGACATGCTTGCATAATTATTCGCTCATTTTCAACTAAAGCTGATTTCTAGACACTCGGAGCTTTGTTTGTCTAACACTAAGGAATCATTTGGTTTCATCTAGAGTGTGCAATAAGGTGTGTCAATCGTTATCCTCACATGCAAGCAGGGACATGCATGAAATCTTGTGAATTACCATATGCATTACTTCAATTCAATTATTGGTATCCCCTTAAGTTAGGAGAAAATATTATTGGATTTCTCCTCTACGTCTTGATTTATTCATTTTCATTTACCCACCAAGAGCCATTGAGAGCAGCAGTGTCCAAGCCTTTTTTTTTTTGACATGCACGTAATTATTGCTGCCATGTGGTCCTTATACATACACCTATGTATATCCCCAACATGTATAGGCTCTGGATCACCCCTTTACATTATTGGAATTGCCCAATGGGCATTGACAGCGGGGGCTTAATGAATTAAAGTGGACATAGCTGACTCAGTTCAATCGATAACTGGTCCCCTGCGGAGCCCTCTGCTCTGTGCGCCAGAAACAGCAGAGAAGGGGAGATAGGAAGACAGAGATGGAGTGACAAAGAGAGCAAAGGAGTAAAATGAAAGAGAGAGAGAGCAGAAAAAGAGCACAGAGAGGAGAATAAGAGGAGGGACTAACCCTCAAGAGAGAGATGATGTGAAGGGAGAGAACCAGGGATGGGGGATGAATACAAAAATGAATGGAGGCGATGAATGAGGTCTTGCTGATGAAAGGGTTAAGTGTTTTGCAGTTCCTCACCCTAATGGCTCCTGAGGCTTCTCCTCAAGAGGGCTAGTTTGTGCGATATCCCCTGAAGATCCTGCGCGATGCACACTTGATTCCTGTTCTTTTTTTCATCCCAACAGCGGCTTGTTTGTTCTTTACAGCACAAACAAACTGGGACTTTATAACACATGTGGCCTCATTCAGTCCAGCACTCATAGGAACAACATTCGTCTTGCTCTTCATCGTGCCGCTGAAATCATAATTGTTGTGGCCTTTTGAGCACTAAACACTTTTTGCTGGTGTGCTTTGTTCCAACATGCAGCCTGGCAGTAGGAAAAATTGAGTTTTTGTTGTGTTTTGCATAAGAAAGAGATTAAAGAAAACTGTTGGCCTTGAAAAAAAATACATGCAATAAAATGCAAAGTATAACCATCTCGCAAGGCTGAGTGATCTCTCTCTCCAGGGTCGACACTGGCTCAGGGATTCCAAACACCCACCATTAAATGGATTTTGGCTGTTTTATATTTCACGGGTGTGTGTGAGAATAGATGCTACATAGCCTCCAACAGAGCCCACTCGTGAAATAAATGACAGTGTTGGTCGTTGGCTAACACCACTCGAAACAAACTGTGTTTTGGTTGAATACCTAATAAGGAAAGACATAGTGTGATGCCCTTAAGGAGAGTTGAGACAGAATAAAAAGCTAATTTTATATGCAGCACACTTTTCCAGCAGAGACCACAAGATGAAAACACACACCTTTGACATTTTGTTTTTTTTTTTTTTTTCCTAGAAAAATGTTATGGCTAAAGTATTAGCAAACAGTTCAGCTGCACATACAGCAGACATGAAGGGGCATAAGCATTAGAGTCGGATATTCACTCTCCTTGGAGCTCTGGTGTGGCCTCGATCGAGTCCTTGCTTGTCAGTTTGAAACGAGGTTGATGAGCGCGATAGGACTGAGCTAAGCTGTTAATGTGATATAAAACCAAAACAATATGCAAAAGAGGCTAAAAATGTCAGTGGAGCTGCAGATTTGATCCATAGAAGAATAAAAAAAAAATAATTAGTGGAGCTTTTACTATAGTGGTGGCAGATTTGAAAATGCCAGAGAATTCAAAAAGTTGGAAAATTAGAAAATGACATATAATATGTTGTTATGTATGAGGACATCCAGGATCTGGGGCTAGATAGAATATACATTTGCGGTCAATAAAAGTGACTTTTCAGATTTCACATTCATGCCCAGTCTGTAATGAGTGCCTCTGTTTTGCCTGTCCTTACCATCTCCACTCCTTTCAATCACAGTTTCTCTTTTCTCATATTCTATTATTTTTGTTTTAGCTTACCCCCACCCTGTGCTCTCTTTTCGCATTTTTCTGCCTTGACAGGGAACGGTTTCGCCTGTCATGTCACACTTGTGACTGACTGCGTGATGGATGGTATTCTGGTTAGAGCTCTGCTCTGTTTAAGGCACACAGTGGGACAGAAGCACCCCGCCACCTCCCACTCTACCTGTCACGCACCGCACCCTGCTCACGTCACCCTGTATTACTTAGGATTTTCTCTTACCGCTCCTCCTTTTCAAAGCAACCTTGCTGTGGCGCTTCATCCATTTGTTGGCTTTTCACTCTCGTCTGGCACTATTTGTCTTCCTGCTGTGTATTTGTCTGCTGCAGACAGTCCATCATTGTCTTATACATTGCACTGATTCTTTCTGCATTTGCATTTTGCCATCATTTTAGCAGAACATAAAATCTTTTTATAACACTGTCTCCTCCTGTAAACCTGTTAGCCGTCTGGTGTTTAGTCACAGGATTTTTTACATTTCCTAAAACTTCTCTGCAGCTCCACATCCCTCTTTGCACAATTGTCTTTCAACAAACACAATGTAATCTAATGGCACCCTTTTAACACATTTTTTTCCATTAGGCTCCTCTCTGTTCTACCATCTTTTTGCTTCCAATTATTTCCTTGCGGTAGCCCTAATCATAGTGTGTGCGGATGGACAAAGTGTTAAAATTTAGTTATGCTAACAAGGAGCGGGGCAAACGCAGCCTTTTCAGGCGTTGCTCTGGTAATGGGTCCTTGACTGATTGACAGGCCTATTCTCTGCTCCTCCTGAGTGACAAGTCTGCAGTCGCCGCTGCAACGTAGGAAATGAGAGTGGAATTACAATACCAACCATGTCACCTCCTCAGGGGACAGGAGAAAGGAAAATACAATCACAGTCCCCATCAAACACACACCCGCACACACATACAGAGAGTCGCAGTTTCCATTTAGCTTGACTCTGGTGGAGAAAAACACACATGTACAAACACACACACACACACACACACTCACACTACAACAGTGTTTTTACCTGCTATTATACTTGCTTGTACTTGAGCTTAAAATGGCATCCACCCCAGCTGTTTAGGCAATGAATTAAATGAAAAGCTGCACGTCTGTGGACTTTCAGTCATCGGATCATGGTGGTTTTATTCTTATGAGCCATTCTAGAGGGTAAGTGTTTAAAATCAAGCAAACCTGACTAAATTCAGTACATTTTGTTTCATAAATTTATCAGTTAATGTTATGCTCAGAGACATTTGGGACCTCAGCTTAAATTGTTTAGAGGAAATGACAATGTGAATACAAGGGGACGGTAATGTACTTCATCCTTGTCCTCTTGTAGGGAAGTTTGTGTGTGTGGAGGAGTGTGTGAAAACGCCTTAATATTTTAGGGTGTCCTAGGGATTTGTTTAAAGAAACTGTGAAAAAGACAAACTCTTTCTATCTCTCTTTGCGTATACAGTATGTGTGTGTCTCTATGCGGGCTTAAGAATGAGAGACACGGGGTGTCGTTTAGCTCAGTCGGTAGAGCAACCGCCCCGTGTACAAAGGCTCAGTCCTTGCCACGGCCCAGGGTTCAAATCCGACCTGTGGCTCTTTCCCGCATGTCATTCCCCATCTCTCTCTCCCCACATTTCCTGTCACTCTTCAAGCTGTCTCTACAAATAAAGCTAAAAAAAAAGGCCAAAAAAATATCTTTAAAAAATAAAAAAAAAGAATGAGAGACACAGAGTAAAAAGAAAGAGTGAGCAGGAGAGCTGAGGTATGCTGTCTATTTATTTACACCACTTGAGAAAATGCTAATTCAAATCCACAGATTTCTCTCCTGTCTGCCAAATCTAAGTAATATAATCCTTGTAAGCAGGAAGGGAAAGAGATGACCGAGGGATCAACCACTGAGTGAACCCACAGGAGGAGCTTTGCAGCCTTTGTCCAGTTCATGCTGTGATTTTACCATGTGCATTACTCCCTCTGAGTCACCACCAGGTCTGGTTAATAATAATGCTTGGGTAGATTAAAGTCTAAGTGGGGACATTTCCTATTAAAAGCTTTCTATTATGTCTGCTTTTACATGGAGACAGCCACTGGCCCAGAGTCTGTTTGTGCTGCATTTACTGTCGTTCCCCTGTCGCTCTGCCTTTACTGCCTGTGGTGCGAGCGGGGGTGTTTATGAGTTTATAAAGCCTCATGACGCATCATCATGCTTTTATACATTCAGACATGAAAACTCAGCCTGCATGCCTTTTTCCCTCTTGCTCCCCACCGTCAACCCCCCATCCCCCCGGTTCCCGATCATCCCGGTGCACTCATTTAACCTTGTTAAACCCTCTAAACTGGGCCGCTCAGGGGCTTTTACATGCCACAGCAATCTCTAACAGGGGATTCATTTCTGTCATCGTTAAAGGAGAAAACCTCTCGCATCAACCGTATATAATTTACAGACACCAAGCTTGAGATCTTTAGAGGAGAAGGGATGGCTCTTGCTGTGGTGTTACACAAAGATGTGGCCTTGGGGGCAGCAATAGAGACAAGAGTCAGTCCGGTTAGTGCTCAGAAACAACACTGTGGCCTTTTGTGGTGTGACAGGCCAACACAAGGTTAAGGGTTTAGGGCTGTAAGAGCAAAGGGGAGCCAGTGGTGGAAGCAGAAAGACAGATCCATGTCTTTAGTGTAAAGCAGCAGCTGGACGGGTGCACAAACGCCATAATGAACCCTATTGAAGGTGAGCAGGAGCCAGGTGGCCAGCCTTTCAAGGGTGGACAAAAGGCAATCAGCACTGTGTCCCCTTTGTTTGTGTGTGTATATATATGTGTGTGTCTGTGTGTGTATGATGCACACACTCCTGCACAAGTGAAACAGGGATCAGTCAGAGAATGGAATTGTGTATGGCATTGAGAATTGCTTTCAGGGGAGCTGGAGTGTGCTGCTGTAGATGGACTGGTATTATAGCCTCAGCAGACATCTATTGGAAAATCCCCTCAGAATTCGTTGTGGTTAGAATAAAGTCCTGGTGTCAAGCATAAGACCGTTCAATAATTCTCCACTGTAAATTGATAGTTTTGAGTGCATTGCACCACAGTGTCATGGGCTTCTGGAATTGTTTTTGGTTGAGCTATGGGTTTCCAATCTTGCAGTTAACGATACTTGTATTTTATTTTTCCAGCTGCAGCCATCTGTACTCTTGAGTTTCAAATCGAGCTCATGAGCGCACCTGTTTGAATGAGTAATGGCTGGCACAATATTGTGCTGTTAAGCAGCGTCATATGGGGAAAGAAATGATGATGGTTTCCTTCCTAAAGATGTTCTCGGCAGCCACAGCATGGGGCCCACTCCATAGATAAACCACCAGATGTTTCAGTGCTGTAGATTTGGCTATGAATCTTCTTAACTGCAGCTCAACCCCCCAATGACAGAACGACTATATGGTCAAATCACCATTTTTGACAGCACCCCACAATTTCTGCCCTTCTAACAACTGCCATTGATGGTTTCCCTTTACTCATCCCCACCCCTCCAATTCTGCAGCTCTTCTTCACATTTCCTACGGGGTTCAGCTCCTGTGGCACGTGGCTATATTTCAAACTGCACTGTTTGCTGGTGCTAATGCATTTAGTATCAATGGCTAATTAAAACTGCAAGATCGCTTTGGTAAAACATCTGTTCCACTCTTAATAAGCAGGGCTGTCTTGAAGCGATTGCGTTAAGTGTCATTAAGTGCTGATCAAACGATGCTTCCCGGTCAGTGGCGGTAAACGTTGCTGAATGCTGAGTTGTGCATGCATTGAATTCAAATACATTCCATACCCAACGATCACAGTATATCTTCTTCTTCATCCTTTTTGGGGTCTTTTGTTCTGTTATTGCTGCATGTGGTGTTCCGTCCTGTCATTTCCATGCTGTTTGCCGCTTTGCTCCTTTAAATACTTTAAATCACTTTGCAACCATTGTATTTAATTGTTTTTGTTTTCATTTATTTTGTGTGTGCCTGTTAACATCTGTTCAGAGACAAATATAAGCCCTGGAGACTAACTGGGTTTATTTACAGTTTTTTTCTGTAAATAAAACTAAAGAAACAACCACCCAAAACACATTTTGTTACATTTTGTAGTATCGATAGGATCCGCACATACTGTTCTCGTTCTCATTGTTCCTTCATGTTAAAGGAATAGTCCTATAATGATTTAAAACACTTTAATCATGGTCATGATCTTACAGTGGTTGTATGATCTGATTCAAGCTGAATCTTACTGACAGTTTAAATGTACACTGATGTTTTGACATGAAAGATGGGGATTTTATAGCTGCTTACCTAATGAAGCTTCTTGCCATGTTTTCTGTTTTGTGTTGAATTATTCGATATCAGTAAACGCAACAACAAATGCTTCCCTATCTGGGGCATCCATTTACATACAGACAAGAAGAGACAGGAAGAAAGAGGAAGAGACTGATGTAAAGATAACCAAAAGGTATTCATTTGGAAGTCAGAAAAGCAGAAAGACAAGAACCTCAAAAGGGAAAAGAATTTTAAGTGTGGTGCAGGAGACTTCAGAGAGACTGATAATGTGTTTCCTAACTAGGTCAGACAAAGAAACCCGTGACATCTGACTCACCTTAATGGTGGATATAGTGAGATAATGCAGCTGATAGTCTCACTTCCCAGGCATCACCTTGATTTGAATAAATATGGAACCAATTTAGTGTCAGATACCCAATCATCAACATCAGCCCTTCTAACATTCTTTATACAATGTGACACTTGACAAAAGACACAAGGATCTGTTCTGTAAAATGGGTAGTCTTTTCAATTTCTTGAATGGTTATCTTCAAGCTTATAGCAAGCTCTATTGTACATATTTCACATATATTATCATCTTTTATTCTAAAGTTTGAATCTAGTGATTATGCAGTGGGTAGTTCAACGTATTCTGTTAAACCATAAAAACACAAAGCAAGTCATGTCAAGGTTTACAGACTCCATGAACTTTATTGCCCTCGTGATGGCCTTTTTTTTATTTAGACTTAATGGATTTGGCTGGCTTGGACAAATCTGGAAGGCTTTTGTGTTTCTAAAGGTTCTCTCCTTTAACTTAACTTTCTATGCTCTTTTCTCTCTTGCACCACCCCACCTGGATCCACTCTGAATTACTGTATTTCCATTTTATAGTCCTCTGTGCATCCCTCTATGCAAGCATCCTGACGCTTGTCCCCATATAATGTCTAAAAGGCAGCATTCCAAGTCCTATTGTGTAAAGCATTGGTGTGCATTGCTGAACTAATGGCTTTTAAGATGTCAAAGGGAAATGTAGCGCACAGAAAAAGAAAACTCCTTGCCCTGTGTGGGTTTTCATCTAAAATTGGTTCCTGTGCACTGTGCACTCGGACTGCTGCCATCCATTCTGCAAGAGACCTTTCTCTCTCTCTCAGAGAATGGTTAACAGCAGCAGGCAGCAATGACAAGTCAAGTGGATGCATATTGAATCTGTTAATGTTCACACTGCCTCGTGAACTATCAAACATGACATACAACCCCTTCCTGTACCTATGTGACTGTGGTTTTGTGTGCATCTTTGCATCTTACTCTTGGATGTGGCACTTTCAAGTGTCCTAAGAGTGAGTTCCTAGCTATTAAACTGTGGCAGTGGGATGAATCTGATCCCTTTATTTTCAACCTTTGTAAAAAACAGTGTCCGGTCTTCTCTCAGGTGAGCAAAGAAATCTCACATCCGCTACAGTACCTGAGAAGCCATCAGCTTATACAATACTTCTTCGCTCTGGCAATCTTTTAGCCGGCAAATAAAGGGCTCTGTGAGTTTTATCTGCACTGCAATGCTCCCTCTGAAGGCTTCCTCTCAGGAAATGGAGGAGGAAGTGAGGGGTTGTGCACCGTCAGTTATCAGATATACAGTAGTTGCTCTGGGATATTACTCGCTGATAGATTCTGAATAAGACATCTGCCAAAATGCTTGGAGAGTCACTTCTCGCATAGGCGCTTCACAGGAGAGCAGACACCATTTGATTCCAAGATTTAAAATGCTAGAAGTTGCAATTGTTCCGGGTCTTATCAGTGCAACATAGAGAAACTGCATATAGCCGTACTCATCCCTGCCCTAATTTACCAAGCCATGTGGGTTAAGAGGATGTGTAACCAACAGAAGAGGACAACTCCACTATATCCACAACACTTGCACCGACACGTCTGACAGGTGCTAAAATGAGACATAAGGGCCTGTAAAACCCGGACATGGAGAGCAAGGGAGCTGAGAAGCTGCTGATTCCGAGAGAAAACAGAGAGATGCTGCTGTCTCAGGCCATAACCCCAACAGCATCACTATGAACCATTTGTCTTCATGGATATGACAGTCCTTAATTATTTCCAGGGGAGGCTGAATGATTTGTATTTCAGTTGATGAGCTACGGGTCTTTTCTTCATCTAGTGTTAATGATTTAACTAAGTGCCTCTCGTGTGCTTTATCTGCATATGAATTCTGTTAACCATGTTTTTTAAACCCAGCATATTCTCACTGATAGCTATATGATTCTCCGGCTCCTGTTTAATTATCATTATTATTAGAGTATAAGGTAATTCTATTACTGCCGTTGCTATTGCTATAATTGGTTTTATCATGTGGTCCAATGGCTTCACTGTTTTTTTTTGTTTTTTTTTTCAGAGATGTCCTTCAGTCGACAATATGCTAATACTATTCTGTTTGAAAATCAACCTGCAAGTTTTGAAGCCCTACTTCTTGCTCCATTTGGTGCTTTGTGTTTTGTTAGTTTGCCTTGTACATTGGTGAAATATTTCCTGAAGCCCCCCTTTTTTTCCCCAACTCACTTCCCCTCCTATTTCCCAAGACATTGCCTCTGTAAATAGATTTACCTTTCCCTATAGCAAAGTCCTTACTGCATATGTTTTCCCTCCCCAATCGAGCCTTTCATCCCTGACTATCTGACAACTTGAGACTAAGCTGAGGGGACGGATTGATTCAAGGTGTCACGTTAATAAAAGTCACCCTCTAGCATCTCAATGTTGCCATTAAGTTTGGTTCCATTTATATTTCTACACCATTAAGCACTGAAGCCTGACATATTGTTTTATCTGTGTCTAGTCAATTGTGTACTTCCCTACTTCATTAGAAAACACAATGAACAAACCAAAAATATTTCCGGATACCAAACTTATGCATCAAATTCAAGTATGTGAGCATAGCCTGTTTAAAAATGTATAAGCACACTCTGCCATTACTAGAGTCTGACTAATCTGACAGTGTTACCTTTCTATTCATGACATTTAAATCTTCCTGCCATATGACAGCAAACAATGTAGGAGTGGCTTCAAAAATCCCCAGTAATCCATCTTCCAAGTGATTACCGCAAGAAACTGGCTCTTAACTGCTTGTGACAGCCAACATGAAACATCGAGACAGATGTCATAAGTTATTGTCGTTGGCAGTCAAGAGGCATTATGAAACTTTAATGATGACTTTCATCAAGCTTCACAAAGCACCGTTGACTCCAGACGACGATGCTGTGTTGCTCGCCGTGCAATGGTGCTCCAGCCCAAATTCACCATCCAAGAGCGTGAGCTACAACTAGAAGAGCATCTTTCCCAAAAGACTTACAGGAGCATGGCCTCAAGCCACCTTGAACTATACCACTGCTCCTCAAATAACTCAAATAGAGGTCATTTAGCAGAGTGAAGTTACTGTAAGCACAATGGATGTACTCAGTCTGCAGCAATGGCCCGAGGAGTCCGAGAGCATAAATGAGGCCTGGTATATTATATTTCAATCTCTCCCTCTTTCTCCTCTCTCTGTCGTTTGTGCACGCATGCACAACAAGCTATCACTCTGCATTTTTTTCTTTCACTCTTCCTGGTTTGGTTCTTTGAACATTTTGCAGTGATAGTGGCAGAAGTCCCCAAATTGCGACTCCTACTCGCGTCCCTCAACTCGTTAACGTTCAGACAGCGTAGTTCCTGTTCCAGCTTCACTCTCCCCCACCAACATGTCCCTGACTCTTACTCAGTGCCTATTTTCAACCCCATTTCCCACACCTAAATCCTTCTGCGTAGAACTAGCATGTCCCACTGTCTCACATTACCCTCAGTTACCCCAGCCCTGTTACGTGCAGCATCAGGAAAACCCACTCATCTACGAATGTTTCCCTTCGTTTACGCATGGTTACCAGCCAGCCACAGAGGCGTAATCCTCTGCCCAACTGATCAGGCTGCTTATAACGTTAGTCACTTCTGACAAACCAGCCCTGAGAAAAAAGAGAAAGCGAAAGCAGTGATGGTTGTGGGAGGAGACAACGAGGTGGGGAGGTGAATTCTCTTTGAGGATGATCTGGCTTCTGAACTTGGTGAAAAAATGTCATTTGCCAAAGACCACCAAAGTGTAATGTGCAGCCCTAATGAATGGGAATAGCAAATGAGGGACTGACATATACAAACACAGGCTGTCTGAATAATTCCATTAGAAAACAGTCAATGTTCATTTGGGCCGTAATTAGGCCCCCTCTCCCAGAGACATGCTGGCCTGATTGATAGTCAAATTGCAGGAGATTGTGTTTACTTTTTCATCCTATCTAGTTAGGAATTCTTCCTACGTCTCATGTCTCATGTTCTCTCTTTCATCCCTCCCCCAATCCCCCCATCCATCTCATGAATAAACCAATAGAATGGCCGGAGGTTGATTCCTGGAAACAGGAAACACAATTATTGTAAACTCTAGGTACACCTCTCTAAAGGGAGGATGGGGGCAATAGCAGATGCATTTCATCACTCTGTATGTGTGATCGTGTGTCTGTCCGCTAGCTTTTAAAGCCCCATTAAAAATGTCATAAATGTACATCATTGCTCACAAAGCTGGCTCGCTTGCTCCATTCAAAACATTTAAATATTCCAAAATCTTTTTTTCTCTTTCTTTTTTCCTGCTATGAAGCATTTTCAGACAAACCCAAAGTGTTTGATTTATCTGTTTCAATTGTGCTTTAGTGAAAAATGTTTGCTTTCTCCATGGCTCATGGTACGTATAATGTTTTGCATGAGAAGAGGAATGGCATCATGGTGTCATCATGATCCTTGAAATCTCTCGCCTGAGGGCAGCACATGGTACTTGCTGTGTTACAGTGTTTTTGCAGAGGGGGGGTGTGCCTTCCATTGCGGTTAACATACGACATAGCTCGAGTGCACCAAGTGGGTGGTATTGCCTTTACCGCTGTTTCACAGCAGTGGTGCAAAGTACATTTACACAAGTATGGTACTTATGTACTATTTTGAGGTACTTGTACATTTCCTTTTTCTGCTATTTTGTACTTCTGCTCCTCTACATTTCAGAGGGAAATTGCACTTTTGACTCCACTACACTACCACTATTAAAAACCTTAGTTACTATTTATTTTGCAGATTCAGATTAACAATACAAAATTGGATATGATAAAACGATTCATCATGGGAGGAAATACAAGTAGCATATAAATTAATTAAAATTATCCCCAACTTTAAGCCATGTGCATAATAATGCATCTATAATCATAATCCAATCATATGTGATTCTGAAATAGGCCAATGCATAATGAATCCTTATACTTTCAGTTTATTACAACTTTCAGTTTTCAAGTAAAAAATCTGATTACTACTTCCATCATTGCTGGTCAGCATGTTCTGTTCTATGAGCTGACCAAATAATGATTTCACTTTTGTGAGCTTTGTTGAGTTATGTCCAGAATACATCTGGTTGTAAGGTGAGTCAGTCAGTCGAAATCTGGAGATTGTAATAAGCTCCTGTTCGCCCGTTTTTCACACTGCTCGGATGTATTTTAGAAAATCCATTCATCTTACATTTCATCTCCTCCTAGCCATTTCCTGGATCTCTGCGGTTTTCCCATTCATGCAAGAAAAAGGGAATCAAAAGTAAAGAACGGGGATAATATAGCTTCCTATACCTTTCTTTGACTATTGCACTACCAAAGGGCCTTTGCGTTTCGTAAGTGCCCACGACAGCAGTTTTGTTTTCTTTATTGTTCGCTCAGGAGGCTGGGCTGATGAAAAACGCAGCCTGCATGATCCAATGGCAGCACACTCACCCTGGCAGCCATGTGCGCAATTGGAGTGTGCTGGCAGCGCCTGCAGTAATGACTTAATATCAGTCCTCCCACGGTGGAGCAGATGAGAGCACAGGTGTGCAGATTGTCCCCTGTCACATGGCACTGCAGGGCCCACACACGCCATTCTCCATTACTTAACCTACCACAAGGCCTTTAACACTGACATTAACACATACGTATATACATATATATGTACCATTAATTGTCATACTGCAGTAGCGTTGCCTGGCTGTTTTTCATGTGAGGCATGTGCAGCATGTTGCCTCTAAAGCGTGGAAACGTGTCTCAAAATCCTTCCATCAGGGGAGAATGCATGCACATCTCTGCACCTTTCTTTATCCTTCACTCTTGCTTGCTTTCACGCTCCCTCCTTCTGTGTCTCTCTCTCGTTCTTACACCCACACTCTCCCATGCGCCTACATAACCACATTGTCTCGCACAAACACAGTATGGGAGAGGAGAATGGAATGGTGATGACTAGTGATAGGAATGTGCTTTAGCTTGAATCTCACGCTTTAGCTTTAATCTCAAGTCACATCCTAGCAACCCCCCAACCCAAAAAAAAAAAAAAAAACCCACGGCGGACGGACCCAGCTGCTATCACGGCCGCACATGCACGGCTCTGTCAACAGGTCACGGGTGCTTCACTGGCTGCACTTTGTTCTTCCTCACTAACTGCAGCAGCTTTTTTGTGCTCTAAGACCAAGCCAAATGTAATCTCATTTTGGTTCTGCTCTGTTCTACTCAGCCTGAAACCCAAGTCAACAAAATTTAGATACATTTTTCTGTGGTCGGCTCCAAATGGAAGCAAGAAATAACTGCTACAGAGAAATCGCATTATGCTCCCTCATATCAAAGATAGGCTAGAACACAGGTCAAATGTATTAAATGCAGGTTTGAAAGAATCATTTTTATTACGAGTCTGTTATTATTTTAGTTTCTTTTATACCAATATAGAGACCATGTTCCCACATTTAAGTAGTTAATTTGATGAGTGCAGTGTTATCATAACTGGTAGAAGAGACAGCCAAATCTATTATAGGTTTTATTAAACTAGAATTACCCTTTAACACACTTCATTTGGCACAGCTGTGGCACACAGCAGGTGAGAAATTCAAAGTTGAAGTGACGGGACACGGATATACACTTTTTCACTACAATCTCAACAGTATATTGTCATGTGAGATACATTTAACCTGGCATACATTAAAAAAGGCTATAGCTGGTAAAAGACAATTACATATGGTACATTTTGGTCATTATACAGCTGAGAGTATCATCCTCCTGGGAAACAAATATATGCATTACTCTCTTTCTCTTTTTTTTTTTACTTTTATCCCGCTGCACTGCAGCTCCTGGAAGCAGCTTCAGCGTGTTGGTCTCAGCTGACAGTTCGAAGAAAACACATCAAGGCAGTTTGACTCGCTGCTGGACACCAAAACACTTGCTGTGTTTGAAAACCAAAAAAAAAAAACGGACTCTTACAGTGTGCTTCTGGCTTCACAGCTGAAAAATATCTTTCTATAGATGACAGTAGACTAGAAACGTAAAAAGATAGTTTTATGGATATGACAAAAAAGTCGCACTGACATTGAAAACCAATGGTAACTGATTTTGCAGAGTGTGATAAGCTCTTACAGATTATGGGCAGGGGCGTTTAAAGTAAAATTTGATGGTTTTAATTGTATCACACAACAATGAAATAATGAATACAAAGTAATATGGAGCAGCTCAAGACAATATTGTGACATGATGAGTGTCCACATGATGAGAAACATGGTCAGCTGTAACCAAGAAGATAAACGCTTAAATTTCCGTCTTTGATTTCCTCTATTAAAGATTTATGCAGAGCTAATGAATATTTTTTGCATGTGTTTGAAGTAATTTGTACTGTCAAGATGATTTTCTAAGCAGCAAATTTAGTCCATGATATGAAGTGACTCAGCCAAGGATCTGAATATGTTCAAAGCGGTAGATGTACAGTACCTACAACCATTCATTTTATGGTTGATGAGTTTGTGTAAAGCTTTGCAAAATCCACTACAGAGACATGATTTGTCACAAGTACGGACTAAATAGCCTCCAGCGACTGTTATGAATGGTTACTGTGATGTCACACACAAGGCCTGTTAAAACCATTGACATGAATATAAAAACAGGCAGTGATGAAATTATACAGCTACAGTATTATATCTATTTTCAGAAAAGGGATGTAGACATTCAGCAGGAACAATTATAATGAGAAAAATGCCATGTAGTGGTGTTACTTTTCCAACAGTTGATCCTGATGCTGATGACATTTTGACCAGAATTTGATTAATTCGGATGATGAAAAAAATCATCTTTCAGCTAAGCAGTCATTTGTGTCCGTGTTTTTTTCTCTCTTTTTTTTCCATACAGTAGAGTTTGTATCAAGCTTCTTCACCCAAGGTTTTCTTCTGTCATTTAGAAAAATAAGGTAAACATGTTATTTTCCTGCAAAATAGCTTCAAGGAAGTGCCATTCATGAACAGACCTGTTTTTTGAGCTTGTCCAGACTTGTTTGAGATAACACCAGGAGCTGACTGCCTTTATTGTTTCTTTTTTATTATTGTTTTACCTAAATTGTGTGTGTGTGTGTGTGTGTGTGTGTGTGTGTGTGTGTGTGTATGTGTATCTCTGTATGTTTGAGAATGTGTGTGCACCTAGAAGGTTGGATGCCACTGGCAGCTGTTGTAGCCTTTGTCTTGTGATGTTTGCTGTGAGGTAAAATGTTCTATCGCTGTATGAGTAGTGAAGTACAGGAATTGGCATACCCTTGTACTTAAAAAAATGATAAAATATTTGTTCAATTTAGATATATTTTAAAATGTGACACAAGAGCAGAATATATAAGTTTTATTGACAAAAACGTCCCCAGTGTCTCCACAGACATTGATGTTTTGATGAGTTTTGTGTTAATTATTTGACTGAAAGAGTGATAACTTGTTAACCCTTGTGGATACTGTACAAATCACCATTGTAATGCTGTGTGTTAAGTCTAGTTTCAGCAATCAATATTATGGTATTCATAATTTGATAAATTGACACAAATAGTATTGGTTCTCTTGGTAAGGTGAGGTAGATTAAGGTAAAAGAGCCCAAATCACTAATATAGGAGTTATGACACTCAATCATTAATTGTTTATTTTGCTAACCTTATGGCATGTTCCTCACAGATTCACAAATGCATGATTCATATCATTCGGAGCTGAGTGGATTGTGGGTGTAGAATTAGAGATAAGCTTGAAATATGAAAGACTGTGTGAAGTTCATTGTTGTGCAAATTACAGATTCAGAAATGGTACAGAAATATCAATAAAACAGAGGTACTTTTTGATAAGTATGAGAAGCTATCATACCTTGTCTTCAAAATATTGGAAAATAACATCCAAAAGTGAAATAAAATTCAAAGAAAGAGTTATTATAATTGCCTGAAGTGAACAAAAAAACCCCAGAAATGCAGGCAGCATTTGCAATAAAGTTATTATGAGATATACTTATACTTCCTAATTTATACATAGAGAAAGCATATGAAAGAGCACAGTATACCGTATATGCAGTGCATGAAGAGTCATAAAATATGCATAGAGTTAGATAGTACAAAAGTGACAGGAGTCTCATCCTTGGAAATGTTCAGAGCAGATGTACAGATGTTGGTTATATTCTGTTCCAGTATAAGAACAAAAAGGATGCCGTTTCATTCAGTATTTATTACCATTTTCTTTCTATAGCTGGAGGGTATAAGTGATCCTTACCATTAAGAGTGTCTATGAAAAAGCCCATTGTTGGAGGGTTTCTCTTGAGCCACCATTTAGTGATAATTTTTGAGCTTGCAGCCATAGAGATCTTTCAACAATCTCAAAGAAGAAAGTGACATTAAACCAGTCCAAACCCAATATCTTTGCAATTAAACATTTTCCCAGGTTTCGATGTATGGACAAGGCCAGTGGCTGTATGGTAATGGTCCAGTGCTAATCCATACTCCCTCCAGCAAGGGTACTGGGACCCAGTTCATTTCAATTTTTGCTTGGCTGAAATGAAAAAAAAAAAAAAGAAAAGAAAAAGAATCAAGTACAGAGAGCAAATATTTCCCCATGCTAGGGGGTTTGGAGGAGGTACTCTGGGTCTACCAAGCCAACCCTGTCTTCTAGTCATTACATTTATATAGCCTACTATAATTTTATCTTGAAGGACATAAAATGCTGCCAGATTACTTTTTTAATGAACCTTAGTTAGTTACAAAATGTTCATACTGAATGTACTTGGAAATTATTCATTAAAAGTTCTTTTCCTTTTAACTGCAATATCTGCAAGAAGATGGTAAAAGGATGTTTACAGTTGAAGAACAATATGTCATCTTTATTTTATCCACAATTAACCAAAACCCAACCTTTACCAGAGTTCTTTTGTTGCCTAAACTTAACTAAATACTGTATGGCCCCAATTAACCCATACCCCTTCCCTAAAAACTCTGCTTTTAAAAACATAACCACACAACAATCGCATATTTGTTAATACATAATTGTTTCTAATGTTGTTTGTGAATCATTTCAATCATATAGGCATTGAAACTTACCTGAATAATTCCTGATAAAGGTAAATTGACTTGTGCGTTTATATAGTGCCTTTTTAGTCTTAGTCTAGTCTACACTACTTGTCACACACATTCCTACACTGACAGCAGAGGCTGCCATGTAAGATGGCAACTGCTCATCAGGAAATAACTAATCATTCACACACCGATGGCACAGCCTTCGGGAGCAATTTAGGGTTCAGTGTCTTGCCCAAAGCAATATGCATGCATGGCAATATTAGAAAATGTTTTTCTTTTTTTTAGTTTCCAAAACTCACAGATAACAAAACACTCACACTGTATGAGGCGTATGAGGCACTGACAAACTGACTTTTGCCTTTATCTCTATTTTTCCTTTGTTTCGTCATGTGGAACGCATTCCCCCTGCTTTGAAGTAACACACAAATCTTATCTTTTTTTTTTTGAAGTAAAATGATTGAGACAGTCTGTTTTCTCAGGGTGTAATAAGATTGACTCAGATGACACACCCGCTTCATCAGACTAATTGCCCTTTTTCGCAACTATGCTACTGAGGGATTTGTAAGAACCCATGGGACATCAAAGACAAGCATCGTCTGCTCATCCCTATTTCCCATGTCTCTTTAACATCCCCTCTGATAAAAACACTGGTCTGGCTTAATTGACTTGGCCCCATCCAGAGTAGCTCTTCCATATTACTGAAACCTAAGCTGCTTGTGAGTGTCATGAGGCAAGCCAGCAAGGCCCAGGGAGAAAATATTCCACGACAGCTCCTGTCCCCTGGGCCCTTATTGTTCTTCCAGCAGCAGCAGTGGCTGAGAATGGAACATTTGGATGATTAAAGGGATTTGGTGGTACGCTGTGTCATGTTACTCTAATCTCCCAGATGATGGATTAGGGGTCTGCCCTGTCATACTCCCCTAATCTGGTTCCAGTGACGTATGCATGCGAGCCCCACTTGCATTGACACCCACGCTGTCTTTCGAGAGGCCTCTGCTGCCTTCGAGGAGCAGCAGTCGGAATTTGACCCAGTCAGTCAGATTTCTGAATAGCATCGCATGAGCGGCTTATACTGTAGTCAGTGAATGCCTATCACTTATCTCTCTGCATTCCTAAACTATAGCCATAATAGAGCAATTGTTGAAAATCCTCATTTCTTTTCCTCTCATGTTTGATCCATGTATCGTCTTTCTTCTATTCAGGCCAGAAAAAAGAGGGGTGGTGATAGATAGAGCGAGATAATTACTATTTAGAGTATTTTAAAACCCAAGGGAATGTCACATTTTCTAGCTGTCATAATGCACATTCTTACCTGACACCAATGATTTGACTGGATTGTCTCGTGGGATTTTGACTTTGATAAAGTGGAATGATATTGAAATTAATAAGGTGAAAAAGACAGATGTGAGCCTTGGCCTTTGCCTTTTAAGTGGCTGTCATCGCTTTTTGAAAGGCTTCATAAGGAGGAAGAAAGAGAGTGAGAGTGAGAGAGAAATAGAAAAGGGACAGAGGGGATGAAGCAAGAGAATAGCTTTCCACTACCGCCGCCCCTAACAATAGCCCTGTCATCTCCCTCCAAAGAGCAGATGCCCAGGTTCCCGGTGGCATCTCCAGAGAGAATGTCAGGCGAGAAATAAATCTCCCAGCCAATTTATGTGAGGAAGGTGAACTTTTTACTAGCTTTCGATGGTAAAGGCAAGAAGGGAAAATCACTGACAGCTCTGAGTGGAGATTTTCTTTCTTCTTTCCTAGTTGACATGGCATTTTTATTCATTGGACCTCCAGAATGCACTCTTGTGCAACGTGGGGGTGAAAGAGAGTCAAAAACAGTCCATGTGAAACTCCCCAGACAGCACAATGGTAAAAAGTGAGAAATGTTTCCTTTTACAAGTGAGTTTGAAGCGCTGCTATTCACTTGGCTTTTTTTTTTTTTTTTTTTTTCCAGCAAGATCCCATTAGAGGCAAGCTGTAAATACTCTTGCGAGTGGTGAAAGAGCACATTGCATTAACTATTTGCTGAACAAACATGTGACCTCTGCACACATTTTTTTTTTTTTTTTTTTTATCACACAAATTTGCAGTACATGTAATGTGGCATTTACCTCAGGCAAGCAAAGTAAAACCCAATGACAAACTCAAACACGTAGAATTAGCTGTAATGGTCTGTTTTTGTTGCTCTTAGCCCCCCCCCCACTATAATACGGAGCCATCATCTTACCCAATGTAGTCGTGAAAACTGGAAAGTATTCACATTAAGCCAATTTGTTTCCTGTGGTTCCTGCAGGTCTAACTGCCATATTCATGTTTGCACTGTAAAAACACACTGTAACATAAGTGAGAAGTGCTTGGGATTCAGTGCATGTGCAACATATTGATGTATCATTTCATGCCAAACAAAGCAGTTAAGACCCTTGAAAAGAAGTGAGGGGAGAACCAAAAACCCTTGCACATGTAATTTACAGGATGAGAGAAGAAAAGGTTACAGAAATGTGGTATGACTTTGCATAACAGTGCCATCTCCGAAAATTGGTGTCTCACTGGGACCTCAACTTATGAGGCTTTCACACCAGCGCACTGCCCAGTCATTTTAATGAGGGGAATCGCAGCAAAGGGGAAGTGGTTTTGATCATGGCGGTGTGGGCCTGAAGTGGTTGCTACCCACGCACGCGCAAAGTTCACTGTGCTGAACTTCTGGTGGAAGCTTTTGGGGGAATGCTCGTGAAGGTAGATGGTTGTCAGGGCAGTTGCTACACAGTGGTTTAAAACAGTCTTTAGAAAATGATGAAGAAGCTAGTGACACACTAGTCACACATCTCTCATTACTGAGTACCTCCCCACATAGATCACAGTGAGTCCTCTCTTCTGCTTTATGCTTGGTGAAGCCCATGTCTCTAAATTGTTCCTTGTATTTTCATTTTGACAACGCACACAATGGACAGTTAGGGAATCACAGAAGTCACACTCAATGTCACCTCAGCCAGAGAGAGCAAACACATTTCCAGGTCCAGATTTCTGAGGAGAGAGAGAGAGAGAGAGAGAGGCCCTGCATACAGAATCTGAGCTGAACAGACCAGTGTAGCAAAAAATTGTATTTACTGGATGTAACCCCAGTTCTACGAGTACGTGCACCGCCCTCTAATTTCCTTTTGCTAATTAAAAAAGAATAAGAGCAACCTCTCTTCCTCTGCTTTAATTAGGAAAATGAATTCACATATTATAACATTGTTATGCACTTTACTCTGCTACTCGGGGTAAACGACCCATTTTGGCTCCTGACCCTAAGTTTGGAAGATGCTGTTCTGGAGAAAATATGCTGGAACAAGGCCTTGGATGCCAAAATGGTCCACAGACTGGCATTGTCATGCTTGGTTAAAAAGTGGAAAATAAGAGATTTAGCTTTTCTAAAATTGATACAGGACTCACTTCACTCAAAAATAAACACAAAGATGCTGCAGATGCAATGAAAGAAAGGATTGATTTTAAACCCACTGATGGGTGCTCTCCCAAAAGTATATCAATGCTAATACTGAGTGTCTTGACTGTATTGTGCAATGATTGCATAAATTAAAAAAGAAGAACAAGGATTTCGTAAAACTATGTTCAATTGCTTGAGTGTTTCTTATTCCAGATTTGGCTCTTAGAGCAAAGGTTTCTATCACAGAAAAAAAAGATCCCAGACAGTTGCAGCAACATCAGAACACAATTGTCATTATATGCTTTGGCAATAGGATTTCCCTTAATTCGAACTGACCATGAACAGCAAACCAAATGGACGGACAAGTGCAAGCTAATACAATGGCCTCAGGTTGTAAAGGTTGTATATCATATTGTGTCATCACATGGTTAAATAGAGACTTGACTTTGACTCCAGATTTAGGCCTTTACAGCATTTTTTAAAAGTTTCTATCACAGACAAAAAGAGGCCCAGATAGCTATCATTGGAGACAGTGCAATTAGTTAATAAGCAGCCTATTTAATGCCAAGTTTCATCAATAAAAGTGAAACATGATGTAACAAATGAACTTTGGAGGAGTAAAAAGAAACTGCAGGCTAGCAAAAGTTTGAACTTTTGCAAACTTTTTCTCAAACATCCTGCACACTGTTTATGGATGGCACCTGTATGTGTGTGCTGGCATTTTAGCGTGTGTCTGTGTTTCCTGTGGTAGAAACCAAACTGACAACCTTGTACTGTATTGGAGGTAGTTCACACTACAGAGGTCTACTTTCACTTGCTCAGCGATGATGAGATTTTGCACTTAAGAGGATAACTCTCAGGTCTCACCGGGCAGTGTAGATACTACATGACTGTGTAGATGTAGCAAGGAATGTTAATTAGAAAAAATGTTTCCCCATCTCCCTAAGGGATGACTCAGTGGCAGTCAAAGCTGCAAAAAAATGCAAAAAACTGGTGTCCCCAGTCAATATATATATATATGTATATGTATATGTGTGTGTGTATATATATATATATATATATTTTTTTTTTTTTTTTTTTTTTTTTTCTCCACAGTTGAACAAAATGTCTTATGGCCTTATCGCACAGGAGAAAAGTCAAGAATAATCCAGAAAAAAAAATCATTAATCTTTGTGACACTTACCGAGTTCAAGTGGAAAGCTGGTGCGGAGGAGGTCTTATTCACATCCATCCTCTTCCATCTGTCCTGCTTGGTGGAGTCTCCTGGCCCCTGAGGGGGTCTGCCCGCTAGTGTGGCACACACTTGGTGGAGGGATCTGCAGTGCCGGCTGGTTACCGGGCAGAGTTCAAATCTATTTCTGTCTGTAGTGGCGGCGCATTTTAGGGTTGGCTCCTCCTCGGCAGGATGTCAGCTATACCTGTAAAGGCTGTACAGGAATGTAACAGAAGCTGCCAAGGTGCTACCAGAAAAGTCCATTCTCCTTCTGCTTTAATGAGCAAGGCCCATAAACAGACACATCACCTGCACTGTCTCGGCACATGGAAGTTCATTAGTATGTGCATAAAACATAAGGTGGCAGGGAGATGTACAAATGGTATGCTGTCCTTCCATCCAAGGTGGTGTTATTATGTGCATATCATTCCTTACTCGGACGATATCTTCAACGTATAGTATTCAAATGTATGAGAACCTACTCGCTTAACGTAACATAAGTCCCTCTAACCTTGTGAGACTGTCCATGTAAAACTGTTAGAGGTTTTTACGTTATCTGCTGAACATCATGGCAGCATATTTACAGTGAGGTAGAGATTGTTTGGATGCCTTAATGGGGCTCATACTGAATGTCTAGATGGCAGGCTTATTCTCTCTCACTTTGCCCTTTTCTCTTTCATATTTCCACAGTGCTGCAACCATGGAATTCACTGTCATTATCCGCTGAACACTGGAGGAATATTATCGACCAAGAACATTACACGTAGTGCAGCAAATTTGCTGCCTGCTGCATGTCGGGTTCTGCTTTTTTCAACAAGACCTCATACCTAAAAGACAAAATAGGTTGGTGGTTGGTGTCTTCCAAAACAGCCGACAAACATGATTAGGATGTAGTTAAGTTTGGGTAACGTAAACTGTTTGGCTCAGTTCACGGAAAGATTCAAAAGGGAAAGGTCAAAAGAAACTAACCTCAACTGTTGGTTTCTGTTTCTGAAAATAGTTGATGGTGTCAAAGTCACTCTGTGTTCCAATTCATCCCAGTGATGTTTTCATGTGGTTGAGGTCAGTGCTCTGTGTAAGCCACACCAGACTCACTTTTTTACTTTGTGCACGGGGACTATCATGTTCGAGCAGAAAATGGCCTTCAGCAAACAGTTGCCACAATGTCACAACGCAATTGTCATTATATGCCTTAATGTTTAAATATTGATTAGTATATAAGTCTTTAATTAGAAGTAACCATTACAAAAAATACATGGATGGACATGTCCAGTGACATAAGGTATGCATTTAATATGGGCCCTAGCTACCATATATCACATTGTGTAGAATATGCATACTACTGACTATTTTACCAAAAAAAAAAAAAAAAAAAAAAAAAAAGGAAAACCATGACAGAAATGTGTTTGCTGTTTCCAGGGCATATATTGTAAATTGCATCATTTTTTAACTTAACATGAGTTCTTCTTTGGACCCAGATATATTTATGAGGTAGCTAAATCATTCAGAAGGGCTCCTTCTCCACCCAACATGTTGTTGGAGGGCCTTTTCTCTCTACGAGCCCCAGTGCAAACGCCCTACCGACACTATATTTATTCCCCTGGGCATGTCAACATACTTTAGGCCATATAGTGCATTTTTATTTTATCATTTGGATGAACTACCCCCCTTAATTATGGAGCCTGTGCCCAGGTTTTTTCTCTCTGACTTTGCCTTTTTCTCTCCTGTGTTTGCACAATGCTGCAACCATGGAATTCACAGTCAATATCCATTGAACACTGGAGGAACATTATATACTAAGCACATTAGACGCAGCAAATTTTCTGCGTGCCGCATGTCTTGTTCTGCTTTCTTCAGCTCACTATTTAATAACTGTATTGTGCTAGTCTCCAAGTCGCATCCTACTTTACGATGCAGTTTGTTGTATAATTCAGAGCATATTGTTTGTCTAGTGTGACATACATTACAGGCAACGTTGGGACATTGTTACAGTAATACTATTGGTAGGTATCATTGAGTGAATGTGTATGTGATTCTTTGTAGCCTCTGCGTGTGTGTGCGTACATGTGTAAGTGTCCATTGTGGGACTGAGCTCTCCTTTGGACATGCCGAGGGGCGACTCGGGTGATAGGATACACTGCTGCTGTCGGCCATCCTTCTGAGATAATGTCATAATGGGGGGGGACAGCTGGCAGCTTCGTTTCCTGTCGGCACAAATTTTCTACTACATCAATAACGAGTGCCATAGCCCAGCTATGAGCGCTACGGCTCAGTAGGCGCATGACTGTATTCTCATGTGTCCTCTCGTTCTCTCGCCTTTCTCCTTCTCCCTGTATTTCCTCCCCCTCTCACTCTTTTTACCTCTCCTAATTTATCTTTATTTTATCTCCTTCACTCCTTTTTCTTCTCCACCATATCCATTCTCATTTATATGTGTTACAATGCATATCAATCTTTTCCTCCTACACAAATGTGTTTGTCCTCATTTTTATTCAGATTTTAAGATGCTTTTATATGCTAAATGAAGCATAAAAGCAAGTGAAGTTTACTGTATCTCCAAACATGGTACGGTTCTAATATAAGACAAGAGTTTCAGGGTGGCTTGAGTACATGTTTAGTAAATATTTTGATATTTTAGGACATATACTCTGAAGCTCCCATTAATTCAAAGATGATATGACCTATAACAGAGCCTCTTTAGCTGTCACTTAAGTGAAAAACACTACCAAAATGGAGATTACTAATAACTAATTACTAAGGATACTTGAGAGGCATTAACAAAATTAACCACTTTTGTTGGAATTTAAATGTTTTTGCTTTTGGCATTCTCGTCTAGCCTGCAATTTTCTTGGTTTTCTAATATAATTTTGCTTGATTTTCTACAGTCTTGTAAAATATGTGTTGCATAATAAAATATCGATAAAATCTGCATATCTTTAATGGTGCTGTATAACATTAAACTAGTTCTTCTCTCAAAGCCTTGTACAGGCGATGGAAATGACAGGAAAATTGGGGAGGCGGGCGTATGTGATTGATGACTTGTTGGAGCATCAGGGACCCATGGGTGGCATGACAGTGTAACACTTAAATGTAGTTCAGAATTTCATAAAGATGCATCAAAGCTCGGTGATATCTCATGATAGCTGTCTTCAAAGAGCAGGAACAAAATGGAGCAACAAATCTGAGTGCCTCCCATGTCTCAGTATAACCACCCGGAAATAGTTTAATTGAGGAACTCTGTGACATATATCTTGGTATTGTTGCCTATTTTTACATATTTTATTGAGCGAGGAAGCAGCATCACACATTGCATATGACCATCACTATTACAATTTCATCCTTAATCTTCATTGGGGGGAAAAAGATCTCTGTGTAACCTTTCAGCTGAAATCCTTGTAATTGAAAATGAACTTTGACTCACAGAGACATGGACATGATAGCAGTCAGATCTGCCACTATGCACCAATCAGCAGTCCCGCCCCCAATCCCCCCACACTTCACTCCTGAATTTTAATGTAGGTTATGACATGGCTAGAAATGCTGCACTGCAAATTTAATGTTAGAACCATTCACATCTGTAATTAGTAGACCTTGAGAATGATTTTGAAATGTACCATCTAGTGCCAGCTGGTATCTTCTTTACTTAAGGTAGCGTTGATGCATTGCAGAATCAAGAGGCACATCATTATAACAAACATCAGTAGGTAATGATAATGTGTTATGGTCCCAAAATGTAAGGCATTATGGAATATATCTACAATTATTTGATGGATTGTTGTAAAATACTGTACAGACATTCATGTTTAATTCAGAAAATGAATCTTAATGACTTTGGTGGTGCCTTGCCTTTGCTTAGCCCCACCAGCAGGTTGCTATTTGTAGTTTTGAGTCAAATGTCTATATCAATTTATACTATGAAATTTGGCTTCCGTTGCTCTTGCTTTAGCAATTCATCATCTCTGTGTTAGTCTTTTATTTAGAATAGGTTATATTGTTTGTAGTAACCGTGATTTATTCCTATTTTATGAGTTTTGGCTGTTTTGCATCCTCTCCTAGTCTTTAAATGTTTTAATCTTAATATGTCTCTGTGAAGCACTTTGTAACTTGGTTTTAAACAGCACTTTATTTAAATAAAACTCATTTTAATTACAGTTATCCAGTCCATTATCACCACTTTGGTTTAGTTATACTAGGACTGAGTAATGACCTGGCAGAACCTGTTTTTTTAAGTAAGAAAGACTAATCACACCTTCCAAATACAACAGTGTCAGACAGAAGTGTAAATAACGCTCTCCTAATGTGATTAGGCTAACAGTTGTTTGAACATTACAGGTCGTGAATGCCAGATCAAACTGTTGGTTGCAGTTTTTGCAGTTTTCCATCATAAACTTCTTTCACATTCTGCTGCTAGCTGTGCTGCTAGCTTTGTTGTTGTTGCAGATTGTGGGTGGACTTTGAAAATGTTAACACAGTGAGGAGCAGAAGGAGAGAGAGCCAGCCAAAACCTGCTGGAACCAATGGTAGAATTATCTAGAGTCAAACATCTGGTGAGTTAAACAGTTAGGCTGCCAATGTACTTGACTGATGTTTTTTTCTTTCATTGAATATTGGACACCGGACCGTCATGTGGTCCACTGCTGATATGATGGAGTTATTTGATACAGCTGACCACAGCTAGAACAATGTGTAAAGGGCTGCATATTTGATGGTTTTATGCATTCAATTGACTTATTTTACATGTGTAAATGGTTTTGTTGATAATCAAGTATTTAATGCCTGGGCGTCCACTAATTGCTTAATATATGAAATCGGTCATGCTTCCTTATACATTTTATTATCAGTAATTACAGAATTTTAGTATTGTTGTGATTTAAATGCTGTTTTATAGTCATGTTTGTTTTGGTGGAAACATAATTTTTGACATTTTATCACATGGTTATGTTGGATTTCCAGTGTAGTGTATTTATTATGTTGCTTTGGAGCCTCACAATATAAAAAAACAACAACATTAAAACCAACAGATAGCTGTACACATTTAATGGCTGTTTGCACTGTAGTTTTCAATACATATGAGCTTCATCTCTTTTCTTTCTTTTTAGTAGGAAGTCAAACGTACCTAAGGCCGCACAATTAACCAAATACTGATCATGTTCACAATTTTGGATTCCCACAATGAACTCAACTATCCAGCCAATTCAGCCAGCCAAAGCTTCACTTTGCGGAGCTATCCACATGCACCCTACAGTAGAAGTGTTTGGGATTTAGGGCAAGTAATGTTAAGCAAGACCAAATCATACACAAAGAGTACATGCGACTTGTGTCTGCGCCACCAAACAACTTAACTAACTCACTAAACCACCTGAAAAAACACCACAAACAGCAGTAGAATAAATGCATGAAGGCCAAGAAGAATAAAACAAATCAGCTCAGAAATCCTTTACAGTGCTGATGTACAGTACGTTATGTATGTACAGTATGTTGTTCAAAATAATTATCAATTTTGGCCATAATCGTGCAGTCCTATAAGGAACGTTGTCTTATAATAATCAGACAGCTACAGAATTAGTGTAAGGCCTTTTGATTTTCCAGCCTACTGCAGAATGTAGTGGTTGTCATCTGAACTACAAGACATAAAGCGAAATCATTGTGCTAAACCTGATCTCTCATATTAAATTCAGAAAGCCCTAGCTGTAAAAGCACGCCGCAGAGAAATTTGAACATTTACACGACTTGCTATGCATAAACAGTGTAATAATGACAGCTACTCCAGGGTGCCACCTTCTGTGATTTCAAACAGCATTTCACAGCCACAAATGAGACAAATCATCGCAGTAAGATGAGAGTGAAAACCCTCTTAACAATTTTTGCATATTTTTTATAAGACAGTCAACACGAGCATACTGTTTTTGTCATGTATTTTGCAAGAATATGCTGTTTCTCTGTCTAGCTGCCATGAAAGTTGAAATTTATTAAGGGAAAAAAAAAAAGTTAACAAGCAGTAGATATTTTTTTACAATCAGGTGAAATGTGTGACACTGGTTTGATTTCTACAGGTTTTTAAAATAATCAATTGTTCCTGCACTGGCAGAAAACTGAAGTACCAAACATTAATTGAGATGACTTTGCATAAGACACTTGCAAGAACTTTTTCATACGTGTCTGGAGAAATCGCCATGGAAACGGTCGTATTAATGCCCAGGACATGACCACGCAATCAGACCACTTAGCAAGGAAGTCAGAAGAAGGTGATTCTTGGCTCCCTCTCCCGCTCTGTAATTCAGTTACCACTGGGCTGTCATTTAGTTCAGGCAGACTGACAGCGCTTTAAAAGTAAGGAAGAAACAGCAATTACCCTGGGAGAAATGCAGTAGAAAGGCAAGAGTCATCAGACCGCTTTCATGTCTACACTAACACACAGGAAGTGATGGAATGGCTCCATGTGAGGATGAAGAAAGTGTCCTCGATCTTTTGATTTTTTTTTTTTTTTTTTCTTTTTTCCATGCTGTATTTTGAGGCTTTTAGATGTGATAAGACTCTTGTAACATCATCAGTAGACTGCGTGTCATGTATATCGGTGTGCTACACATCAAATATAGCCAGTATCTGGCATTTGATAAGAAGCTGATACAAATACAGAGATATATCTGCCCGAAGGCATAAATCTGACACATTCTGTCAAGTTGATGATATTTTTTAGAGCAGATTTGTCTTTGGAGCTTTCACATCACAGACTGGACCTTTCTAACTTATTGTCTATCTATGTTTCACGTCAATATGTATTTTATTCCTATCAGTGTTTAATCAGTTGTGGCAAGCTACCAGTGTGCAGTGTTCACTTTTAGCACCCAATTAACGTTGATGTCAGTACTCAGTAAAACTGGAACATATATATATGTCATACATATCCTGCTCAACTAAGCAGAACTTTCTTAGAAAAAAAGATGCTGCTTAGATCTTGCCCCATAGTCAGATCTTCTTCAGTATCAAACCTAATCAGGCACATCTTGTTTTCTGTACATTCATAAAGTGCATACAGAAACTGGTAGCTATTGTGACTAATGCAGCATGACTTTGAAGCTGTAGTGCCAGAAACATAAAACAGATTCATCTTAAATGGAGATATGATAAGGAATGGTAACAGGAGGGGCAAACAGAATGGATCTACAGAACTCATATATAGCCACTTACAGCGACTTACATGTAATTTGATAGCATTTCTGAGAAGCCTAACTCATCCCTAGAAAGCAAAATATGGCAATACATGACTGAGGGAGAGTGGAATTGAAAGCAATAATGATGATGATAACAATCCAGCATTTTAGTCATATTTCCACAAATACCCATACAGCCACAAGCTGTGGTGTAATTACCCAGACAAAGAGTTTTACTGTGTTAACATGTGCTCGAATTGAAACTAGGACAGAAACAAGAACGGGCATGAAACTAAAACCAAATTACCCTCGAATCATCCTGTGCTGCTGCAACAACACAACAAGGAAAGGAACACAAAACATTGGAGTTTTTTTGTTTTTCCCCATTGTGAGGGATAACGAACTGTTCTGACAAGGACATCCAAATACACCCTATTAAAAGTCTGATAGGGTCTCAATAGAGTATGAAACTAGGCATTAGTATTCTAGTACAGTGTCATCATGCCCTAAGACAGTTGTGGTTGTATTAATGAATTTCTGTATTTTTCTAATATCCATAAACATAAGGGTTTGTCTGTGATGCCATTGCAGAAAGATGACTGACTCTACCAAGGACAAGAGAGATCCCTAAGGACCCTATTACTTAGTTCCAAATTTCTGTCACCTATCACCATCCATGGTCCATTATGAGTGCTGTTCACAGAGGTTTGCACTGCACGAGAATGTGGGGGATGTTTGATTTAGTAGTCAAGACGGAGCAGGCCACTTATTTTACATCTGTCAGCTTTAAATTCTGCTGAAGTACATGCCAGGATACAAATCGAGCTTTCCTGGGTTTGTTTGTGTGTTTAGCTGGGGTTTCTGCCAATCACTGAAATGTAATTTTGAGTAGAACTGAAGGAAAATGTTATAGGTGTAAGTCAACAGGGGAAACATAAAATATGACATCCAAGAAAATACAAATATACAGTATCTGGATCTATTTCAGAGTGTAAAAAGAAGGCTGAATATCTGTGTCCATTCGGCTGAATGACCAATTAATTGTGAAATTTGGAAAGACAGCAAAAACTTATCAGTTGTGCACTGGCCAGTTGATTGTCACTATCAGCTAGATGATCTGGAAGTCTAGTTTGGGCTGACACTTGGGTTGGCTTGGAGCTACTGTTCAGCTATTTATTGTTTCCAAGCACAAACGATATATTTTTAAAGAAATGACATCTAGCAAAGTCACTATTATATCTGACGTTTCTCAACATGTCTGTTGTTGTCTGGAGCTCATTAGTCAGCTAGTCACTGGAGGACTGGCTTGTCAGGTTTGTCTCGACATTTCTTTGATATAAGAAAATTAAAATATGACAAGGATTTTACCTCAGATGAAACAGCTACAATACTAGAAACTTTATGTACATAAAAGTTAAAGAAAATAGATTTGTGTCAGGAGGTTGAGGTTCACATGCAATAAGAAGCTGCAGACACATTTTCTTGAACAGTAGTGTAAAACACTTATTTGAAATGTGATGAAAACTTTTGATTCAGACCAACTCCTTGCCTTGTCCAGCTAAATGTCCAATGTCATGCCGCTGCTTCACAGTGAGTCAGCTGTCTTAATTAAAAATCTTCATTGTGAAGCAGCTACAGGGAGTTTGATTTAGCACTTACAGAAGACTAACACTGTAAAGGATGTGCCACCAGTAGCTCTTTGTACCTGTGTATTATCTTTAATAGGTCAATGAAATGATTTCTGAGCAATCAAAAAGTTTGTTAGGCCGGAGAAAAGGATCGATTAGGTGACATGGATTTGAAGGCACATAGACATGACACAAGAAACCTATATTCTAATGACAAAGCCTATGATTCCTATAATAGGTTAAGGATAAAGTTAAGTTTAGCATACAGATGACAGAGGCAGACCTGATTTAATTTAATGAAGGATGTAGGTTTGCATACGGATGGTGGGGAAGATTTTAGGACAGAATTTGAGTGAACTCATCCGCATTACCTCAGGGGTGAGTTTTTGTGTCCCTACCAATTGATGACACCAAACATTCACCCTTAAGTCAGTCTTCCTTTAAAGAAAAAAAGACAGATGAGGGTGACATCATGACCACATACTTGTGCCTGTAAAGCCTGTAAAGCTTTGCATATATTCATAGATTTTACTGCGTCTCATTTGTACAACCTGAACTAAACAAGAGAAGGAACAAGATGCCAGTGGCATGTACAGATGAGGGAGAGATTGGGTAAGAGAACAAGTCGGAAACATAGGAGGGAGGCGAGAGACAGTGACAGGGAGCCTGACAGTGCATGGAAACATATCGCTGTAGGCTTGGACAGACTGCTGGTCAAAGTGCACCAGACTGGGGTATTTTGCTGTTAAAAAATTCTGTCAGGTTTGGATCCCCCCTGGACCACCCTATTCTGGTTGTGTAACCTCATCTGTTAACAGAAGTGCTCTGAAGTCCTGCAGTGCCCCTGCCTAAAACTCCTCAGGTGGTGCAAGAGTCATTTTTATGGTTTGGAAGTGAGACTGTAACCGTAATATTAAAAAGTGAAGCGGGTCTAAGAGGGCAATCACTCATACTGATTTTTAGATACTACATCTTTCATTCACTGACAACAGCAGAGGAGCTTTTTTTTTATTTCCATTGACACATTGTTCATATTGGCTGCTGGTGTGACATCCATCCATTCATTTTTCATACAGTCTTATTCTTATTATTTAGTCATGGAGAAGAAGGTGATTTTCCCAGCATGCACTGGGTAAACTTTAAGGAATGAATTATGTATGATTTTACATAAACTTAGTGTGAATCTGCAAAGTCAGTTTTAACTTGAGTCCTTATGTATGTATACATATACATATGTATCTTTGCATTTTTCTGCATAAAAATGAACATAGAATATAAACATAGTTAGTCCAGTGTTGATTTATTGTGTAGCACTGGTCAAAACAATGTTAGACAATGTTTGTTGCTTATTGTTTCATTTAAATATTCATTTGCTAATATTTGTATGCTGCTGAAAAGATGCTAAAAATAGCACAAATATGGCTATTTGCTTTTCTGGCAGGGTCCAATAGTGCCTGTGAATGTATGAGCATGAAAGGCATCAGCTGATGCATTTACTCAGTGTGTGTGTATGCCAATGTTTTTGTACATTACATGTATGCGTATGCAGGTTTGTGTTTGCATGGCGCCATCTGTGTCTTTAGTGTGTGTATGTGTTTGTGAGGGAGAACGGGTAGGCGGATCGGGGGGTGGAGTTGGGGGGTTCGAGGGTGCCGATAGGGGTGCTACAATAATTTCACTAAAGGCAATTTGAATATTGTTGCTCCATTACAATAGCAATCACCAAGAGCCACCTGATGAAATATTTATCAGGGATTTGAGGATTCAGGCAGTTTTAATTACCATTTGCTAAACAGGCATCTCACAAGGTTTACTGTGGTGCCATCAGTCCTGTCATTCAGTGTGTGCTTGTCTTTGTTTACAGCAACATGTTTTGCTCTGTTTTCGGTGCGCATTACGAGCTGAGGAATATGATAACTAACTCGAACATAACATTAAACTATCAATCTGACTTCTTAGGGAAAAGCTAAGCTAAATAGGATCTATAATATTTCATAGCACAACAGTACATGCAGTAAATCCATAGATTGACCTTGACTAAATAATAAGATTCAGACTTCAGGTAGACATCTAAATTTACCCGTTGCTATCAATTCTGGTATATTAAGACTTGTACCAGTCTATAAAAAAACATATGAAATATGACTAACTGCTAAGTCATGTTCACTCAAGCAGAAAATGTTTGCCTTCTAGAAGGATTGAACAATTACAAGGACATTTTATCCAAGAGAGTAACAATACAATAACATTTCCATTAACATCCAGACCTGTGGCAGAGCTGATGTTGTGATGGTGTGGCTTCTTAATATGGGGCTCAATACTTCTTCTAACTCGTCAGTCAGGATAGTGTCTTTGGGCGAAAATGTAAATGGCCGACGATGTACTCACTCTTACTGTGCTCTCTTTGAACTCAGAGAAGTTAATCCTTATTGTAAACCTGTTTACACAAGGCTACTCTTAGAGCAAAATTAAAACTGGCCCAACACTAAAGAACAAATCGGAAATATATATATTTTTTGCGAAAGTGGTCCCAGTTTGTACAATCTTGAGCATCTGACAGCATTTATTCCTAGACAGATCAGGAGAAAAACTTGACAAACGTAACTATGTTCCTTGACAGACAAGCATGCAGCAGGTGTAGGAAGGAGTAGGAGTTGTAGACTGACAGTGCAGAGACAATATAAAACCACGAATCTCAGGGTAGAAGATACTAAAAATACAGAATAAGAACACATAGCCATGAACTACAAGATAGCAACACTACAAAGTCTACTGTGGGTCAGGTTAGAGATCAAAACAAAATGACTTGACAAGATGTAAAATGTGCTGGTAAATGATTGATGGGATGAAATAAAGACTATGCAATTCTTTTCTTACATTATTTAGGTGAAGCTGCATTGCAGCAAATTGAAACTCAGGTGATAAATTGTTTAGATAAATAGATAGGAAAGAAAGAAACATAGATAGACACAGGTGAATTTATATTCTTAGGTGGTGAATAGCATTTCGTGTGGTGATCAAAGAGGTTATTTGCCACAGATTCTGAATTCCAGATGACTACATTTCTTTGTGCCATTGAGTTTCGTTCCATTTGCGTTGCTTCTTATTGAAATTCAGACTAGAGATGTTCTACCCTCAAAGGAACTGTCTGGTCAAGGTTTCTCAGTGAATAGGTTCTCTCTTGAGGGATTTGCTCTGCCATGAGAGTATGCAAAACTCTCCCCCCAGGGATTGCCTGTAACGACCTGGATTTTCCTGCGATTACTTAAGCCCTATGGCTAATTACCTTTTCAGATGAAAACATACGCCTCCTCATTAATTCAACATTCCTCAATCTATCATAATTACTGCCAAATAAGTTGTTGTTATCGCTTTAATTTTAATTAGTGGCTGTGATTCTGCCTCAAAAGAATTTCCTTGTACTATGTGCACATATTCGAGTAAAATGAATTGATTAAAAACGCAGCAAATGTAAACCTATACTTGTTGCTATGGTATTTTCAATGTGTGTTTGAATGAGTGCCAGCTCTGACAATTCTTCTTCAAAAGGTGTCGGACAAAACGTTGTACCAGTCTGGGATTGTATTACTACCCAGACTGCCATCCTTAATATAAGATTACCTTTTCCACATTTTTAAATGTAAACTCTGTCCATATAAAGGCCTCTAGCAGCTGCAAATAATTTATCATTACAAAGAAATTACATTCCTTCACTTCATTTTAGTGGCTACTGTATCTGATGATCTAATAAGAAGCCTGTTGATCATCTTAAATATAATCCGCCTTACATCACTGTATAGCTTCAGCAATCATTTGTCCATTTTTTTGTTTCTTCAAATTGAGTAGTCATGTATTATAAAAAGGGAACAGTCAAAAGTATAAATGCAATACTTTTCTCTGTATGCATTCTCAGTAATGTAATCATACAGACTCTTGAGCAAGTGAGAAGTAGCAATTTGCCAAGCAGTGATTAAATAAATAATAATTAAAACAAACTGGTGTTTCACACTTCATTAGGAAACAGAATGTGTTGATTTGAAGAGCTGAAACTGTGGTGAACTATTTTAAAAAGGGAAAAAAAAACTGACCTTATCTCAACTTTTAAACAGTAATACAAGGGTAAAAAATCTGAGGAGAGCCAAGAGAGAAAGAAAGAAAATGATTAACCATGGAGGCCACATGCTGCTTTGAGATGCCTTGCGTTGTTTGTTTGCATCAGTGAATATCTAGCTTTGTTAAAAGGCCATCTGTGTCCGAATGCTGTTGAGGCGGCGCATGGTGAGTCAGGATGGGAAGCAGATAGGGAGAAGGCCTGCATATCAGTTCTGGCTGCTACCCAGCTCCCTTTGACATGTCTTATTAGTCAGGTCTTTAAAAGCCTCGGCCTGCTTTCCCAGGCACACTCCTCCCCAATATCCCTGATTAAAGTGCGACTGACGCTCCCAGTGTAGAGCCAAGTTGGCCACACAGCGTTTATGTTGGGTCATGCTCATTACTCAGACACAGTGCCAGTGCCGCCGTGACTGAAAGCAGCACATAATGCAAGACATCGGCAGCCAAGAGATTTGGGAACTTTGAATTCAATATGGGACACCAGAAATGAAACTACAAATTGTTCTCCTTTGACACAGCCCGTCATTCTGCCTTCTTAATATGCAACGGGGCACTCGGCAATGGGTGCAGGTGATTTACTGTATAAGTGGAGCTGGAGGCAATTTAAATTTGTTTGTTAAGCCATGAAATACCATCAGCGTGCCCTGACTTTGATCATTTGCATGTATATAGATGACATACAGATAAAAGGAAATATATGGGGTTAGGTAATATTACACCACCCACCTTTAATGTCAGTGGGCTATGTGTTCAGATATAGTTTGAATTACTAATTTAATTTTAATTTAGTTTGAGTTTTACTGTACTGTATCACTTGGGTGATGGAAACTAATAAATAGAAATAATTAATAATCCTATAGTCATTATAATGTTTAATCTCTTCTATTATAAGGTTCAATCTGTGCTATCCCTCTACTGATCTTAAATACAAAGAGCACTGTGCTTTACTGCCTTATATTACGAGAATATTAACAAAATAAAAATACATTCATTTCCTTTTTACTGTCTGCAGGCATTCCATTATGACTGTACCTGTATGATTATATGTGACAATTAAACTGAACAGCCATTACATAGCCTGAGAGATAAAACCCAGGGCAATAAAAGCCCCACCTCCATGGAGATTTCGCCCCTCGGCTAAAATGATTAGTCGAGTGCTCATTTAGTTGATTAGTCAGTTGCCAGAGAATTAATCTACAAGTATGATAATCAATTACTCATCATTTGGCAAGGGAGAATGCCAAACATTTCCACATGGTCCCAACTTCTCAAATGTGAGAAACGTTTTTTGTTTTTGTTTTTTTGCTGGGAACTGAATATCCTTGGGCTGGTCAGGCAAAACAAACCATATGAAGACGTCACTAACTGCGGTACCCATTTTTTTCACAGCTTTCTGACATTTTATGAAGTAAACAAATAATTCGAAAAAATAATTAACAATGATGATAATCATTAGTTGCAGCCCTAATCTGTACTGACAGAAGTGAGACTCTGAAACAAGCTGTAACAGCACTGAGCACATACTGTACGCTGCAAGCTTTCTGTCTCATTTCCATTGTTCCGCAGACTCTCAGCCCCCGCCTTCATTAGTTGTGGTAATTGCGTGTTGTGCTGGATGTGTGTGTGGAAGCAAACCGGGCTCAGGAACGTGTTGAGCATTGAGTAACATTTCACGGCCCATTTACTGTGGTCTGCAGAAGCTCCTTTACTGTACGTACCGTAGAGTGGGAGGAGGTTGTGATGAGCCGACGGTGGGCACTCATTGGTGCGTGAAGGGGGCCTCGATCCTGTCCTCTCCTTCTCTGTCTTTCCCCAGTTTTCCCTTTCACTTTACCTTCCGTTAAACCAGCTTTCTCAGTGGAGTTCTGTATGTATTTGTTAGCACGTATCTATCTGTGTGCGTATGTGTGTGTTGTGTGCCAAAGACCTGTAATCAAGAGTCACTGCACATAAAGGGACCTCCAGTCATTAAGGAATTAGTGGGAGGCTAACGGCTTGTTTAGAGAATCAATTAGTTTAAAATGTGGACATGTGGGCTCATTTTCACACACAACTCTATGAGGTAATGTCAAGGTTGTACATCCTGCTGAAGTTAACTGACCCTTTATGACTCGACGACTGGTAGAGTCCTGAGAGGCTCCTTTAATCCCAGTCAATGGAAGTTGTGGTTTTAAGGACACAGTAAAACAGCAGTTAGAATATCTTTAGCTTCTGTAATGTGACACACTTTCACCAGGTGAAATAGAATATGATGGGAGGGTATAGTTTCAGGAAAAATTTCACTGGATCATTAGGGCACTTGAAAGCGGCCGTTATTTAGTGTGAATGGAGTCTCTGGAGAACCGTGATTTCTGGGTATTTTTTCTTTGCTTTGTCTTAAAAAGAGGATCTTATCGTTTAAATTCTGGTTCCAAAACATTCTTCATTGCAGCCTTTGATTACATTAATTACCACAGATGTTAACACGTAGACAGATGTGTACTACTACACACATAAGTCTCTTACATACACTTACCCATGCAGCTGGGAAGACTTCCTCACGGGATGTGCTGTCTGAAAACAAACTGATGGTGTTTAGCTTCACACCCTCTCAGACACGTCCATGCGCACCGCTCTGGTGAAAACCTGACTGGTGGGCTCCGTGTCATTGATGCCCGCCTCATCAACATCTGTGCTGACTACCCCCGCATGCTAGAGGAGCATACATTTGAAAGACAACACTCGCCCACAAGGGGCTGCACAAACACACATGTGTGAAACAACCACGCTCACACACGGCCTTGCGTGCATGCGCGCACATGCACAGAGTCACAGTTTGCAGAGGGCACATGATTATGGTAAGGCTGTTTCAATTAATGGAGGGTTTCTAGAGTTAATTTGTGGGTTTATAATTTCACACTTTCACATGGTTCAAAACATAACAAACCACTAATGAGTGACTGACACCATGGTCCCCTATGGACCTGCTATTACATGTACAGTACATGTACTGTATGTACATATTTATACAGTTTGCATATGTGTTGTTAACATTACAGCAATGTGTAAGTTTTACTGTTGATTTATTGATGTGTAGCCTGCTGATATGGGTAATAGACAATGCTGTGTTCCTGAATATTTTCTTTTCACATTCTAATGTTTTCATTTATTCGGTTTTGTACCTATTGTACATAATCATAGCTGTCCGACGAAAACCACGTATCTCCACTTTTGATGATGTTGAGGACGCTTTGATGGTGGCTCCAGAGAGAGCTCCTCGATACCTGATAAACTGCCCTCAAGTGATTTTACTTGTCATAGTAGCCGATGTAATATATTGTTACTGTTCAATGAAAACCATGTATCTCCCATTTTGATGATTTGGACTTTTTCCTGTATATAGAATGCACGGTGCATGGCAGCACGGTGGTGCCTTTCTGTGTGAAGTTTGCATGTTCTCTCCGGGTACCTTCTCCCACAGTCCAAAAACATGCACTTAATAGGTTAATTGGTGACTCTAAATTGTCTAGGTGTTAGGGTTAGTGAGTGTGAATGGTTGTTTGTCTATATGTGCACGGTGATGAACTGGTGACTTGTCCAAGATGAACCCCGCCTCTCGCCCTAAGTCATTTGGGATAGGCTCCAGCACCCCTGTGACCCTAGTGAGGATAAGCGGTTACAGAAAATGGATGGATAGATATTCTCATCTATCTACTGTATGGTCAGCATTTACAATCTTATTGACCAATGCAAAGATGTTTTGTTACATTATGTATGTAGGATAGATGGGAGCTCTGTGATCTCTGCGCACACGTCAGATGGCCCATAACCCGGATTATGCTGATTTTCAATTTATATTAGCAAAATAGCTTTGATTAGTTTAATGTGCTATGTGGAAACATTTAGAACAGCCTTACCATTAATAGTTTACGAACTAAGGTGGATGTAAACAGGAGAGTCGAGGCTCAGAACCAGCCACACATCGTTAGAACCCAAAAAAAAGTGCATGCTTTTGCTCACAAACCACATAAATCCATTTAAAATAAACAGTTCACTGAACGCTGTGTAAATATAGATTTTAAATTTTAAAAAATTTTAAATTATGTCCACTACAACTACCACCATTATTGCAAGGCTATTACCACCACCACCATTCTACCACCACTATTACTCCTTCACTAGGAAAGTTTTATCTAAACTGCATTAGACATGATAACTGTAGCCACTCATTATTCCAGCTTTCATAAAAATCACAATCTTTACCATCACTTTCTGATCACACATTCAATTTCTAATTATTGTATGGGATGTGTACCAATTGTGATTACTTACTTGCTCTTTCATTAAGCAAGTAAAAGTGAAGACAAGATAATAATGGCTTCGCAAATGATGTTGTAGTGGGTGGCAAAAAATATGAGAAACAGAAAACGCAGCGCTCTCTGGAAGCAGAGATTTATTCTCAGTGGCAGTAAGTACTTTGTACAACAACACAGAACTGTGGGACGTGGTTATACTGAAGGCGTTTCAACAGTATAAACACTGGACCTTTACATCAAATATGTATCACAGCTTGCTTTAAATATAGATGGACCAAAATGAATTATGGTAATATATCTCGAGGCTTCTACAAAGAGGACGAGACGAGAGGGATAAGAACTAGACAAAGAAAAGAGTAATTGAATTATTTTCAGTGACTCAGTTGTACTTCATTTTTAATATGCCCCAAAATTAATTATTAGAGACAGTTCATTTTTTTCTTTTGTATTTAGTATTTAAGTTAAAAATATAACACAGACAAACATATACATGCTTAAAATATTGTTAGAGCAGTCAGTAATATCAGCATAATTTTATAATGTGTGAAAAAAGAAGAAATATCTGTTATATTATGGGGATTTGTGTGATTTCTACAGAGACAAAAAAGAACTTCCCACTCAAAATGATACAATAACCAACAATTCCCAACATAACTCACAGGTTTACAGATATAAAAATGGAACATTAATGAAAAGAAAAGTTACAGCCCGAGCAACAATGTAGTGGGAGTCCGTTGCACCTCCTTCACATCGTTATGCTTTGTGTGCCACAATACGGTGACTAGAGAGGATCAAAATGTTTGGCTGGGAGAGCGGCAGACTTTTGAACCGTAATGCTCCCAAAGCCCAGGGAGGCATTAGCATTGTCTGCCTGTGGCACAGTTACTGGCTCCTTAGCTGCTCATAAAAGTGTGAATGCAAAAAGAAACACAACTTCTGAGGGACACTGGAATATTGTAAAAAATGAATTTATGGGATTTGGGGGCTTTTTAAGGGACTTTGCAAAGAAATTAGAGTTGTAACGTTAAAGCTAAGTATCCACAGATGGAGGAAGGAAATATTTTGCAATCCTCTGATCAGGATTTTACAATCTCTGGTTATTAGACAGAGTAAGTGTTCGTGCACAATGGTACACACAGAGGTGTCACTAAACAGAGAAATACTCTCATGATAGATTCTGTGTACTTTATTTGAACAGCACCTTTTTAAATTTTCCCTTACAACTAAATGTAACACAGCTGATCAAACATGCAACAATGATAACCATAAAATGAATGAAAAGCACCAAAAGAGCCATTTTGAGAAAAGATTTGAAGGACGACACTGGTCTGACTGGCTTAATGTCCTTGGACAGGTTGTTTCAAAGCTTTGGTCCCCTATGTGTGTTCAGGCATATGGAGATAAAGATCCAGGATGAGGCAGGATGCCAGTCATTGTCAATTGAGGCACATGCAGGTAGCTGTGGCAGAGATCCAAGGAAGCAAGAACCCATCCAGTGGTGCAGCAGGGGGAGTTTAGAGAGCTTTTTTTTTTTTTTGTCTTCATGCAAATGGTTTCTGACAGGCAGAAACAGCAGTTTACAGTTATGATAAAATATATGATACAACAATGTACAATAAAGGATGCACCTGCATCAAGTAGAGCTTTCATACACAATACTCATCAGAATCACTTTGCAAATGAGCCATTGTTTTCCGATGGAGATGCCAAACCTCGGGTTACGTGCACCCTACTCAGATTGAGCGTTTGATCAATTTCAACTCTGACGTTGTTTGTTGGTGACCTTTCAATGCACCCTCACGATGACAGCTGGCCAATGCATAACCAGCAATGGACAAAAATAATTAAAAAAAAAGGTTTCACGCAACCCAAAACCTTTTTCCATCGCTGCATTTTTACATATCTTCTTCTCAGAAGGAGGATAATTGCCAGTGCCTTCTTCTGTCTTAAACTGAAATACATAATTCATAAAGGCTGGGATCATTGTTTTGCCTTTGAAATGTCCTGCCACTTCCCTGCTACCTGGCACATACTCTGTGCTCCATTGCGCAGTATGGTGGCTCTTACCGTGTCCAACACAGATATGGGACTGTTTAAGTAATGTTGGATACCGCAAAGTAAAGACACTATAAATTATTCCCTTAAAATTCTGACAACCAGTGAAAAATGAATCCATTTGTCAAGTACCAGTAAATGTTATGTTAGACCTACTTTTTCCACATAGTGGCAATGTCATTGGGCGCCCATTCAGAGCTGAATATGTAAATTATGTTCTCGATGCTAAACAAGCCGGAAAGCAACAGATTTAGTGAGCGAGACAACCTGCCTCTGTGTATTTTAATGTCTGAATGGAGGGAACATCTTCAGGCCTTGAAACTGCCAGGAAGCCTGCCTCAGGATCTCAGGCTGTACTTATAGGGGCTTATCAGTGCAAAAATAGAAAGCAATATATATATGTGTGTGTGTGTCCAAACCAAGGCATGCCTGAATGCTGATAACCAAAATATTCAAATCAGTTCTAATATATAGTCCCACAGTAAGAATGCTGCAATCAGAATGATATGAAATTTTTCTTTTGGTGAGAGGCTTGGCAGCAATGCATGCCACTTCTCGAAACTTCTCGACAACAGCCACCATGTTATTTTGTTTCTTTTCCAATTTAATCTTTGGAAGACAAGCAATGAAATGTTGACTGATAAATAATAATTTTCATATGTGAAATATTACAATTCAGATTGGCCTTCTCCTCACGTTAGACACTAAACTTGTAGGCAGGAAGATGATTTTGTTGGTGGGTAAATGGTCAAAAGAGCCTTGATTAAGTAATCAATAATGACAAACTGATAAGAAGAAGAACTGGCCCCATGATGTAATTTTTACATGTTTCATTCCCACCCAGACCACGTATTTTTTTTAGAACAGTTGGGAAATAAATTGAAGTGTCTATTTTGTATTTTTGTTAGTCTGACCAGATGTTATCCATTTACATATTTGGCTGTCTCCACTGTCAACAGACTATTCAGTGTGAGGAATTAATAATGTACTAATGCTGAGAGGCACAAAGAGAAGCTGATAGCATTCCTAATGGGCTAGCTGTACCTTACGACTACATGGATGGCCAGTGAATATCAATGGCACTTCTTGTTCACGGAAACTGACATAAAGGGTGTTTTGGGTCAATGATTTTGTCCAACAAGCCAAGTCAGGCTGGCTGATATTTATGTATCTTCCAACATTGCATATTCTTTTTAAAGCTGCACAGAGTTGAAAATTAAAGTCAAAATGTCAAACTGGTATAAAAACTCTCATCTTGCTGTATCTGTAGCATTTTCTATCTTTTTTTTTTTTTTTTGTCCCTAATTCCTACTCCCTATCGAATACACTCCCAGACAGGCACACACATATACACACTCTGCATGAGGTCAGATTTATGCCCTGACAATTTGACAGAACCCACTGAAACAGCTAGGACTTAATATCGGTTAATTAATTCATTGGACCTGAGCAGGGAGCTGTGAGCAGAGCTGAGGTGGATTGGGGGGTGTGACGGGAGATGAGGTGGTAGCAGCAGAGGTGGTGGTGGTGGTGTGGGGAAAGCGGCAGCGGTATCAGGGGTTGGTGAAGGGTTTAAACTGAAAGGGGAATGAGGGGAGTAATCCACTGAGTGCCTATAATGTAATGAGTCAGCCTCGCTTAATGGAGTCCATTTGAGGAGGAAGGAGGTAAGGAAAGAAAGGAGGTGGTGGTTCTGGAGGTGTGTAAATGTAGCTGAAAAAAAGGGCTGGGTTGGAGGACTGAAGGGTGATTTTCTGTAAATGTCAGTCCTGCAACACTAGATCAGAGTGCTCTCAGCAGCTGCTTTATATGAATGCATGACTACAACTTTGTGCAATTACTGAATGCTGCACTGCATCATGGAAGCATGTTACAGTAAAGCTCCGAGCTACAAATAACCCTATTTTTATCTAAAACAGAGCTGGTGTTAATGCTCTCAGAGTAGCTTTATCTTAGCCCTGTGGTTCAGGATAATTCCTGAACTGCCAAGCTGCGTTAGCCTAGACTGTTTCCATTTGACTTTGAAATCTGTGCTTACACACACACACACACACAAACGCACACTATTCCCCTGTCTCAACCAGCATATATCTGCATTTCATTGACACAGTCGGTCCTCTTTGTTAAAAGAATCCTGTCCTAAATTCTCTTATGTTCTCTCACATATGATTTATCCAATCAGAATGACTTCATATGATAAGTGTAAAAAATGTATGAGGATATTGGAGACACATTTTTTGGGTTGCTCGTACATAATTTAGAGTTCATTTGGGATCCCTATTAGAGTATCATATGCTTCCTGTTCTTGACTTGTTCCACTAAAAAAAGAACATTTTCTCACCTGTGGTGCATAACCATTCAGCTAGTTTTGTTATATGTGGTTTTGAGATCAATGTATCTGAAATTTCTTCTGCCAACATATTCTCATAGGGACTATTTCTTTGATGAAAACTGCACAGAATTGAACTGTGCAGCATTATCTCAAATGCAGTCTAACTAGAACATTGTTTCTGGTATGAAGAGTTGCTTTTGTGCTTTTTTTAATGTAATTTTTCAAGGCTTTGGAGACACACACATGAAATTCAATTCATCTTAACTGTATGGTAGTCACAGCACAAACTATAGCGATAGACATCTTAGAATCTTTGACATTGACACACTCATTGACCTGCTTTGGGAGATGTAGATAAATATGTCCTTTTGTAATTTGGATGAACAGATTTATTTATTTTTTTTTTTTTTGAAAGTGTATTTCTACTGTATTTTTCCAAGCACTTAAGATATCATTCTCCAGATGTGCTTACCATTGCTTGTTAAGGTAAAAATAAAATGTCAGGGCAGTGCACGAAAGATGGTGCGGTTGTGACACTTGCTCTGTTTCCAACATCGCCTCAAGAGTCAGGGGTTGTATTATTCATATCTTCCGTGTTGGTGTCATATCTGCAGCTCCTGCTGTTGTTGTGTGTTTCTTGTCGCCTGTGTGTACTGATCTGATGATCTGTCGCTCTGCCAAGCTGCGGTGTTTAATCCAGGTCAGCTGCCATCCTACCCTGCTGTTCTCACGGCCTGTTAAAAATCTCTTAATTGGCCTCCTTTTTAAGGCGAATAAGTGTGTGATTTAAAGTTATAGAGACAGGGTGTCACGAGAGTCTCATCTGTTTGTTTGGCACTCTTTAAATGTTTGGGGGAGGGAGCACAAGACCCGACACATAGCCAGATGTGACGAGGGCTCCTGGCTGTGACACAAGTGACATGGCACTGGAGAGAGGCCTATTTGCTCCAGCTCTTGTACCAGAGGTTGAGCACTAAAGCCTCTGCGCTTTTATCATATGCAGCGTGGTTTGTGTGTCATTCATACATGCATGCCTATCTAAACATGCATGCATCTCATTCTTCCGACAGTCGCAGGGAGCATTACAGTGAGTCGTGGGCAGGAAGCGTACCCTGACTTTATGAAATGCTTCACACATCTGTAAAAAGCAGTCGTCACAGAGGCTCCGCAGCACACATTTTGGATGTTTTTTTGCAGCAAATGGGTTTTGGGTAGCTAGAGGCTCAGGTGGTCACCATGTGAGGATGATTACAGAGGGCCAGCAGTGAGCTTCCAAAGTAACTGTGCTGTGGGCTTGGAGTCACACAGGCACAATGAAATGTTGTGTAACAAATTAACTGCATTGGAAAACTGAAACATAATTTGAAAGTATATAATATTTATTTGAAAGGTAAACAGCTGTGGCTGTTGTAGCTGTAGATGTAGGGCTTGTTATTTTTGTTTCAAATGTTTTTTTTAAACCCAGTTATTATTCACTCTTTGTCTTAAAAGGTCGTTCCACCAAGATCACAGAACAAACAACAGCAGCTAGGACTCTACCAAATAAAAGCTCTATATTGTGTTTCTAGGACTGCGTTTCTGGTGAGACATTTTGCAGTTTAGGTTTTGAGATACAATTTGTCAAAGCTTCAAGAACCACACATTACATTTCTCACCCTTTTCACTGAATTTGGGTGAAAATCTTTCTCTTTTTTTTTTCAACTGCCATGAATGTATCTTTTAAATGTCAAAAAAATAGATGAATATGCGTTTAAAACAAACAACTATGCAGAAATTGGAGTGACAATGACAATGCCCTTTGCAACACAAGCATTAAACATCCTGTAGTTTAACTATTGACTTCACTTTTAAATGACTGAACTCTGGCGCACAATTACTTCAGTCATCAATCACCAATTTTCTGAGTTTCGCTCACTGCAAGAGAACATTGTTCACTTCATATTATTGATCAGCATCCTCTTGTGGAAGGAAGCAGCAACTGTTGAGTGTGCGGTGTCATAAATAGATCTTTTATAAAAGATCTTTTTTTTGTGTATCCAAAGGACACACTGTTGAGAATTTGTATATCTAATGTTTTTTTTTTTTTTTTTCTCTCTGTCCCCTTTTGTTCCCTCTTCTCCTTTCTGTACTTTCTTCACATAACACCCACCACATTCATCCTTCCATCCATCTTTTCCTGCATTCTCTCTGTCTGTCTAAACAGGTCCCCCACCAGTTGGGTGCCCTGACCTTCTACCGCTATGAGCAGCCTATTGTAGACTACTGCCAGGCCCATCAGCCCCTGAGGCTCAACATGGGCTATGAGGGACCCCCACAGGGCCTGGAGGGCCTGGAGGACCTGGGACCGTGTGATAGGGGCACTATACAGACAGTGGCGCTGCCTGCCGTGCCCTCAGCTGCCAGCATAGGCGCCCCTGTGCCAGGGCCTCGCTCTCCTCCACCACCCCTAAGACCACCGACCGAAGGTCCCAGCAGCGGTCCTTTTCCTCCTGCCGAGCGCACTGGCACACTGAAATTTGGACGCTAGCAGGCCGAGCCTGATTGTTAGAAGTGGGGCAAGGGCCTCAGATTCACCGTGACATTGAAATGAAGGGGCAGGCGAGCTGGTTATTCAGTGGGGCCTTGTTTTCAGAACATAAGTATGTGAACTAGAGGACAAAATTTTCTAATTCTGCCTGAAGGGATTTGGCATCTGAAACACAGTCTCACTAATACACAGTATAGAAGGGGAGACATCCCTGCAAATCATTTTTTTTTCTTCATTTCTTTTTTTCCCAAAGCATCTCACAGAAAACTCCTCACTACTGAATCATGGGAGGTACTTCAGCATATCACAAAAAAAAAAAAAAAAAAAAAAAAAAAAAAGGTATTACCTTGTTTCCAAATCTGGTCTTTGCCATATTCCATGATGATCAACATCATCGAGCACCTGTTCACAGCATAATAGCAGTCCACTTGTGTTGAGTCAGGAGTGGAAGGGAAAGTGCAATAAACATGAGTTCTCTATCACGAAAAGTGAGAGCAGGAACATGAAAGATAAAAGAGATGGAGCTGGACATGATGTGAAGAGCAAGGCGCTTCTTACTGTGATTATTATTCAAATATCTAGTCTGTAGTTGTTAACAAAAGCAAATCCATATTATTATTTCATTAAGATGGGTCATTTTCTCAAGACAAGTAGTTCCATTGATTTTCTTTTGTTTTACTTTCTTTTGTTTCCTTAGATGTGGGATCTCTCGCTGAATTCCATTAATGTGCATGTCAAACCAAAGAGTTATAGTTTTTTTCTTCTTTTAATGCACATAAGCTGCTTTAGCTGAGGGCATTCTTAAAATGCCAGTTGGACTACTAAATTAGCCTCTACCAACACATACTCACAATTACAACCAAATCCCCTGCTAGTTTCAGATGAACTGGGCTTGTCTTTACAGATTAGCAAAATAACCGTGATACATACAAGTGAAGTACAGAAATTTTAAAGATATTTATCATGATGACGTATTTTACCTGGTCCTCCTAACATCATTTCAATTGTTCAGTCCACGATCTCTGTGAACAGCAGAGACACTTTCGAGGAGATATTTCCATAGATTTCTTAAACATACAGGGGCCCTTTTCACAGCAGAATGGCAGGTCTTTGTATTTGACTACATCCCAGATGAATGATTCACTATGCTTTAAAGAAGTAATCATGGGAAATTTATGTGGTAAAACAAGTACATTTGAATGCAAAGTATTGTACATATTATTAAAAAAAAAAAAAAAAAGGTCCACTTTACTGAAGGTCAAACCACTCTCACTGCCCCCAAACAGTCATATGAAACATTGTTGAGGCAATGTTTGACTTTCATCACACTGGACAATTTGAAGAGCACCATCTCACTGGGCTGGGAAAGCTCTGGCCATGTGCTCTTGTCTCCCCTCCACCACAAAGAACAACAGTGCCTGGTGGAGGCATGTTGAACCTGCGTATGAACCCATGGGCTGTACTGGGAATATTGCCTGACATCTCGTTTTTTTGTTGTTTTTTTCTCTTCAGAAAACGTGTCTGCAGTGCAGGACATTATTGCACTCTGTAACACTTTGGCCACCGTATCAAGCACTGCTACTCAATGACTTATGGAGCTGATGAGGACTACAGATAGGGCTGTGATGGCCTCTCAAATATCATCTTCAGCTTAATCCAAACAGTGCACCGGGGTCGTTTTCTACATGTCAGTGGTCATACTCTCGGGAGTTATGGAAACTGTGTTTGGTCCTCCCACAGCGCAACTGGTTGATAACAGATGAAGGTGCGAGGGGCCTAAATACCCCACAAGAATGGGCGTAACCTCAAGATAAAAGAAAAAATAGGGAATTGTTTTTTTTTTTTGTTTTGTTTGTTTTATTATTTTGTCGTTTTGGCTCGGAACATAAGAGACAGTTTTTGAGGTGTTCAAAGATGATGTCAAGAAATTCTATAAGACTAATCAAAGGACAAAATCGAATAGAACTTATTTATCGTGTAAATAGTGAATCTTTAAAGATGAGAAAAAAAAGTATGAACTTGACTTCTTCTGAAACACAAACTGCTTGTGAACAGAAGAGGAGCCTTATTCACTTTCCAGTGGGAATCTGTTACCAAGATGACTCGGTGAAGAGGTTCCTACTGAAACGCTCCTGTTGTTTCAATGATAAATATTTTTCTATCTGCTCCCGTAACTACTCTACCATTAAACACAAATTATGTTACCGAGGTTATCTCTCAAATCCAATCATTTTACTGAATCACATGAAGAAGGGAAGAATGGGAGCCCTGTTATTGTGATGCACTTCAAGTGTCAAACCTCATAGAGATCCATATTTTCTGTTCTGACTTCAGACATGTTTCATTTTGCAGGTGGTGGCCGCACGACGTGTTGTTAGTTATTTCCCAATCCACTCTTTTCGTTTAGGAATCTCAACACTATCTGCCATTTCAAGGTCTACTCGGGGAGAAGGAGTGTGCTATTCTTTATACCAAGAGTTTAACTTGTGAAGGATGTTCTTTTTTGATGTTCCATTATTTTGTTAAATGTTTTACCAAAAACCAGCCCCAAAACAACAAGTGACCCAAAAGTCTTCATGGTTTCAAGACTAAGAAGGGGTCAGTCCCCTTCATGTACAGGACAATGCATAAAAAGCAGTTGATTCGCTCAGTACGGTTGCTTAATAGTGCTGGTGGAGTTTACTTTGTAATAGCAGCTGTGCCAATGTCTTTATAATGGGAGCTCTCTCAATTCTATCCATGTATTGTCTTGCCTTGCTCTATATCACCCCTGCTAACTCCTTGGCCTGAATTTCATGTCTGCCTCTTGGTGACTCGGGTGAACCTGTTTAATGATGTTCTATTTCTGTCCGCATGCTGATATTTTGGGAAAGTATGCCCAGTTAGGGAGGAGCGCTGAACCAGAGACAAACAGTATGGGAGATATTTCCTGTCTGGAGTGCCCTAGAACCAGCAGCACGTGTCATGGACAACTTTGCTGTTTTTAAAGCAACTTGTTTGCTGACCCATCCCTGCCCCTCTCTCCCCTAAGGTAGAATTCCCTGGCACTATATAGGCTGGTAAACAGAGGAAGAGCCATGTGTTGGGCACCCACTCCAGGGACAGACTTTCCCTTTAATAGTCTCCTGCTAAAGCCTAGTACCCCATATGTAGTAATTACTTGAGTTTTCAGAACAGTGATAATAGTTCAATTCAGTCTAAACACAATGATCAAAGTTACTTTGCCCTTCATGTATAATTAGAAAATGCTAATAAAATCTTTGTATGTTCACAATTAAATCAACGACTAATAAGCGATTGATTAATCATGACTACCTCCCTGATAAAATCAGATATATTCAGCGGAATGTTCGAATCCTGCTGCCAGTAATTATTTAGTCTTTTGTCCATTTTCTTTTGCCATCAGAGAGCTGGAAGCACAGGCGCTGCATGCTAATGATGCATGTTTGAGCTGAACTCCAGGACCGTCTGCGCTAGCCCCGCAATGCCAACAGGCTTTATTTTCTCTTCTGCTATGTTTGTTTACAGTTTTGTACACCCCGAGCTCCCCACCCTCCCTTCACTCTTTGAGTTTGGGCTCAAGTCCCCACTGGGAACATTTCGCTCTCTCTGTTTTTTCCCCCCTTCTTTTCTTTTTTGCTTCGGGTGGGGTGAATAAAGGTCTGAAGAATTGCAAAGAAAACTTTCATATTTCAGTGCTAATGCGCAAAGGAAAAGCTAAATGCAAATCTCCAAAGGGAGGGGGGAATGCAGAGGAGACGGGAAGGGAGAGCCAGAGGTGCTGTACAATAGGGAGGAGGGACAAATGAGTAAGTGCAAGGACATTTTATTCTGTTACAATGAAAACTTTGTGATCTTTCTAAATGTCCCAGTCAGCTTTATCGCCACTGTAAGAAAATAATGCAAACTGCTTCAGCCAAGCTCTCACACACGCAAGTCACACACGAGTATTCTGCAGAGTTACATATGGCACACACAGGCAAAACAAAAGGCATAATCAACTCAACTTGGATCTTATAAACTGTACGTATTATGCATGCTCACATCGTGAAGATAAACCGACACGCTCACACATTTTAAACACTTTATTTTAATTTTTAATTATAATTTACACTTTGAATCCATTTAACTTGTCAGCCTGCAACTGCAGAAGAGTCACGCATAAATACATGTACACAAATAACAAAAATACACAGGCAACGCACATGCATTGATAAATGATAATAAAGTACTCCAGCTTCTGACGCTCCCATCCATTCCAGTTCACCCAAGGCCATCTGTGACGGTTCAGTGGGTTCTAATCCATTACCTGATAAATAGATTTCAAAAATGAATTCCAAGCAAGACGTGGAGTTGCTGCTTTTCTTCCTCTGCCATACATCTGTGTCTTACCCGCAGGCAGCACTGGGGCATACCCATACAGCACACAGTCATGACTCCAGAGAGTCAGTATGTATACACACGGATAGGGGGCCTAAGCAGTAAAAGAAAAAAAGAAAAACAAGCTAATGCCACCATCTGCCACTTCCAGATTCTGAATTTGAGTTTCTATTTTTGTTAGTGTGTCATTAGTGTGTGCGCAGACTGCAAAGTGGTAAGAATTAATAACTTTGTCCTGCAAGGCGTAAAAGACAGACTGGAGGCATTGCTAGTGAGTTAGCTACCCCGCATGTACCCAGATGGCCTGTGTGTGTGTGTATCTATAGCAGCACCTACTCCTCTACCTCCTGTGAACCAACGTCACCATTACTGATGTTCAGGCCAGCTCGGTCCCCATTGATTGTTATTGTTCCATGCTGTTTCACATTAGCAGGAAGTCTTTAACCTCTGACCGGCATTGTCCTGACTCTGTTTTTCTGCCATTGCTCATGTCAGAGGGGACACAGAAAGGCAAGGCATGATCATTAACCTCTGTCAGGGAAACACACTTTTTCGTTTGTCTGACAAAGCCCGTTTACGTCCCTAATTGGATTTAATGTGAGCACTGAAGAAAGGAATGCTTTTATTCAAATGGCCTGCATTCTATTCCTGCAGTTGACTTGAGCGCGCAGCGAGAGAGAAAGCCGAGAGAAGCTGATAGAAAGCAATATCAGAATTAGTCTTTGTTTCCTTGCAGGCTCAAATCAAATTGCTGCCTCTTAAACGCTTTCCATATAAACCAGGGGATCCCCGCTGTCTCCTTCTCATCCATTTCCTGCAGAGACCATTGATTTCTGTAGGGTGTAAATATGCGCTGCATTGTTTTCTTTGGTAGTTGGTTTGTTGTTGATTTTTTTTTTTTTTTTTTTTTTTTTTTCTTATTTGGATTTTTGTTCTTTTTACTGTATTCAGACCTAAAGCATTTTTGTGGAGACCTGGTCCAAGCGCAAAAATATGGCTCTTCTTTGAGTATATTATTGTCAGAAAATGTTTTGTAAAAATTTTGATGATGATATCAGAAATAAACATCTAAAGATGGGAATTGTGATGTCTTGTTTACCTGAACATGATACAATATCATTTAATAGAATTCTCTATCCCCCTCCTAGCGAAACTACAGTGGCTGTGAAATGCATGGAAAATGCAAAAGGCTCTATCCAGAGCCAATGTTTAATTTGTCCGTTCTGGGCTGCTGTAGAAACAAGGTGGACGAGGACCTGAGGCATCTATAGATATAAAAGGCTCTTTCAGGTAACAAAAACATAAGCTTCCTATTTTCAAGTGATTATACACTAAAAACATAGTTATATATGAATGAATATATAAATATAATATACATTTTATATACAATATTCCATTTCTGCCATATTCTGCAAATGGAGCCCCCTAAATCACTGGACCTTTAACTAATTAATACTACTCTGTAAACACTGTCAGAGTAAGTAATGTTTTCTTTGCTTATGAAGGGGCATGAGTATTAAAAAATAACCAATGATGATGTCTCCTGAGTTTGGTTTTGGAGACAACCCAGCATTATACAAGTCTAGATTTGCTGTCAGGCTGCTTAGCAAGAACAATGCTAGTGATTTTAACACGATTCTGGACTAAAATTTACATGTTTTGTCCCCTGCTGCATCAGATTTTTTTTTTTTTTTTTTTTTTTTTGACTTTATTAAAGTGAAATACAGAATCCCTTTGTGCTTGTTTAATTGTTTAAGAAGTATTCATGATGTTGTCAATCACTGTAATCAAACTCAGTGTAATGTGAAAGGATCATCACAGTGCTGAACTAGTAGTTACTGTCACAACACAGGTTGTACTGGCAAGATGGTTTGTTGTTAAGTCAACGGGATTCAATTACCACAAGCCATTACAATGTACACTTACCCTTAGTTGCCGGCAACAAAAAATAATGTAAGTCTTACTTGAGCTCCCGTGAGATCAGCTAACTCTCCACTGTTTTTCCACTCATCCCTCACAGCAGCAAACTTGGTGTCCTGTTCTCCTGATGTCAGCCTTGCACAGAGCTTTGCATTGGTTTTAGTTGATTTCAGATTAACAAATAGACATAGATAGAAACTAAATCAAAACACTTCAGAGATGAGGGTTATTCATTGTCAATCACTGTATCAGTTGCTCCTTTCTCTCACGCATCCTCTCCTCCAACTGGCATCTTCCCTCTACTGGCTCCTATCAGGTAAGATATTCTTAAAACTTGGCAACCAGTCAAAAATGACAAATGACAACTTTTGGCCGTGACAGTACCAACTCCCAATTGGAGCATGGGAACAGGATTCTCATGCATCAAACAGAGCTAGAATCCCAGAAGTCCCACATTTCAACTGGGAGACTTTTGCAGGTTTACAGTGACTGATGCAACCATCCACGACTCTGCCATCTCTATTTGAAATTCTGCTAACCCTCCACAATTTATGGAACCATGCTGGAAAGGTGATGTATGGTTCCTCGCTACAAACATTACATGGACAAAGCAACCAGATACAAGCAGTCGAGCAAAAATGATAATTGACTGATTCATTTCAATTCATTCAGCTGCATTAGCAGATGACCTTTGATGATGAATTTTGAGTTGAGCATAAGGTAATCCATGGAGAAGACAGAATAGTTGCTCCCCAGTGAGGACTGTAGCAGTCATCCTCCAGTCGTTTCTGTACTCCCTGCAGGATTTTCCTTTTCTTTCTTTTTTTTTTTTTTTTTTTTTTTTTTTTTTACTGAGAATCCGGTGCTAGCTCTTTGGGATCAGCCTCTGTTTTAGATACCTTACAGTTAAGGCTCTGGTTTCTTTGTGAGCTTCCTTACTGTCTTCTCAATTCCTCTTGGCAAATTCTGGCATGAGTGTGTCTTGGAAGATCTATTTTAGTTTAGTTAAATGTCCAAAAATATATACATGCAAATTCTGCTGGGCTGGGGTGTAAAAGACAAGTTTAAGATTTCAATACTCATCCAAACATCTAAACAAATCACAGTAATGATTGTAATCGGGACCTTTCACCACCTGCAGGACTGCAATCACAGAGTCCAAAGAGAGGGAGCAGAATCACACTCAGCAGGCTTTGACAACCTGTGGTTAGCCTGACTGGTGTTTCCTCAAAATAGCAACACGATCCACAAAGAACACCACCAACAAGAAACACATGTGAGGCACATTGTGATCTGTGATCACACTGTGACAATGGCCTCACAATGTGTAAGGAGATTGTTCTCCCTTGTAGCTGGGGTTTGATGTTCCACTCAACATGCTGGCAACTTGAAACCTGCTAACAGGCTGAAACAGTGCTTCAGACTCATCAATGTTCTATGAACCAAAACCTGCTCTCAGCTGCCATGCTGTTAATTGCCGTGAGGCATGCCTATGAACAAGAAACAAAGCTTTTCAGTTAAACTTTTGTCAAACTGGAGCAATCTAGCTGAACTTAGTGGAACAAAACATCTTCAACTCTTCTTCAGTTTGTTTTATATTTTTGGAAGTTAACACCTGGCTAAAATAAATCTACGTAGACAAGAAGTAATAACAAGATGTGATAATTCTCACGTTGATTGTATTCACAGCATGGAAAGTAAAGCACAGTCAAGTGCACTTTTGTTTTTTTCGCTAGCTGCAGATGCGCGCCGCACCTGGGTCACACACACTCATCAGTTTGGCATGGCTCTAAATACTGCAATGCTCATGAGCCTGTTAAGTCCATGGAATGGACATGGAACCAGCCAGAGACACAAATCATAGCTGTAGCAAGTTCTGAACAATTTATTGCTGCAATCAGGAACAAAACGCAGCATCGTGGTTTCTGAATTTATCCAAATTTGAGCCAGAAATAAAATATGACGCAGAGAAGAAAGATATGAATAAAAGCAGCTCCCGAAAGTGTCTGTAAGAGCTGCTTCATACTTGCTGAAAGTATTGCTGTTAACCACCAAAGGTGTGGAAAGAGGTTCAACAGACCTGAAACTTCAATCCAAAGAGAGCAGCTTGTGTGTGTGTGTTTTTTGCTTTTTTCGTTTGTTTGTTTTTTTTATTTTTGTAGAAAAATTGATGCAACAGAACCAGAATTTTTTGTTATTTATTTTTTTTTTTTTTACTCCATGCATTCTTCTTTGTTTTGATACCCATCGTGTCAGATCGCTGTCCACCATGAGATGGGTTCTGCTCAAGGCTTCTGCCTCTTAAAGAAACGTGTTCCACTTGCCTCTGTCACCAAGGTCTCTTAATAATATTGTAAAGAGTACGGCCTAGGCCTGCTTGATATAGAAAGTGTCATGAGATAACTGATATGATTTGGCACTATATAAATAAAACTGAATTGAACATGGTTACCCACAATCCAGCTCAACTGCTGATTGTTCATTTGTAGATTAGAGTGTTTTTTTTTTTTTGTTTTTGTTTTTTCTAGAGGTAGAGATGCTTCGCAGGTTACAAAGGTTTCACAGATTTTTAAACGTCTTCAACTCCAACTGCCACTTTAAGAAATAAGAAGCTTTATACAACTTTTTTTTTTTTTTTTAGTAGTAAGAGTGTGTAAAATCGATAGCACTCCCCGTTGAGATGCTTTTTGCAAAATAGGGCACAAGTAGAAAGGTGACTGCTGACGCAAAATGCTAATTTGCATTACACCGCTATATTGCCTATAACATTTCTGTAACTGTGCCTCTCCAAAGTGTCACCAAAATACTGAACAGGCAGGCAGGTGAGGAGAAAAACCTTTAGAAAATGCAAAGACAGCGGCCACATAATCTACATTTTAGAGCGTTGTTTATTTTATTAATATTTCGGGACACTACGCTGTCATACAAACACTCAGGAAGTAAACTTGATGAATGCAGCTGACTTGTTCTGAGTGAACCAAATACCCTCAGCGAAAGAGTACCGTCAGTGTCGCAGAGACGGGAGATCGGTTTACTTCAGCCCACTGTCACTTCAGATGCACACATCATGCCATCACAGCCTTCAAGGAACATGACAGGTCCGCTCACAGTCCGGCTCAGAGCGGTTTTCAGGACATGAGGTCTCGCTATCTTTTACTTTTCTCCTCCAATGATCAAACACCCCCCTGGAGTAACATCAACACAAATGTCAAAAAAAAAAAAAATGTTCCCGGTACATTCATCAAATGTTTAAACATGTAGCTAGGTACCTATCACTTAGGTGATACATTAGTTGTAGCCTTTTTGTTATACTGCTAATAACAGGAATAATTTTAGCCCCAGAACATGTTTACAATTATAAATAGACATATTGCACACAATTTAGCAGTAATTATCACAACCGGAATGATCAACATTTAACCATTTTTGCACAAAAATATAACCAAAGTGTATTTATTACACTGAAGAAACGCTGTGAGCAGCATCATATCGAAATTCAGCAAATTGCTATGCTTTGTAAGGGTACCAGCTTTTTCCTCTGCAAAGACACACCTTATCTGAAAGGTTAAAAAAAAAGGTCTGACATGGCTGAGGGGTCAGCCTCTTTCAGCTGATTGCACACAGCCCACCTCATCTCAGTCTGTGTGAAAATGCCTGTGGCCGGTGGTTGATTGGCCAGGTCAGGTGGCTTGGTAAGTACGCAATGTCTGATTCTCAGTGACCTTTACAACAGCGTGATGGCGGTGCGGGGCTGAAATTCTCGACTGGAAGGGAGTGGAAAATTCATGGGTTTTAGACACTCTGAGGTTGTTTCTCAGTGTTTTGCAACTGCAACTCTCTGTCTCTCCCCCTCTCTTTCCCTCCAATTCTATTTTTTTAGCCAGGCAAAGATTTCTATGGCACTGTTATCCCTACATCCACTGTAAGTAATGGAGCTCCCTCAGGGATGTAAAATGTCTTGTCCTCATATAGCCTGCACTGGCTTTCAGCTGTATCCTGCCACAGTCTGGAGCCACCTTAAGTAAATTTCATCCACAATTGTTGCCCTCTCTCCAAAGACAGCCCTTTTCCTATTCCCTTTGGCACTTTCTTTTTACACACTGTGCCGTGTCTTCCCCTTGACCGGAAATTGAGCAGTCAACATTTAAAAATAGAGTTTACATTTTGCCCTATTTGCTCTCATTTTATTTCTGTGCTTTCATGCAGGTTCCCTTTATGTTTCCCAACACCTTTTAAGAAATCCATTGCTTTGTAAATAATTGAAAAAGTTGAAAATATCAGCAACCAGGCAGCAAAAAGTGAACGATAAGTGAGAATGCAACAAAGAAAATGAACTGAAATAGTAAATGGAATTTTGTACAAAACAATATTTACTTCAAATGTTATGAACAGCTCTGTAATTGTAGTTTTGTTTACAAACTGTATTGAGTCGCAGTAACTAGTTTTGAAATGACAAATCTCTGAGTGCAATCACCTAGTGAAAGTTTTCTGTTCACCATGAAATATATAGACTATGTTTATATTTAATGTTCAAATTTTAAACTGGATCTACACAAAGGAGAAAATTCCATGTTAGTAACTAAAGTGTTCAGACAATGTCTTTGCGCCTTTGTAGTTGTAACTCCAGGGTTTCTTTTCAACCAGAGAAGAGGGCAACAACAGACCGTTAGATGCCAGCAGGGAAGCTTTAAGCGGGGGTTTTCCACCACAATACCCACTGTTACAGGATTCAGGAGAGGGAGAGTCCATTCCCCCTGTGACAGAGGAGAGTAAAGCCTGGCTGCTGGGCCTCAGATACAGGGAGATTTGAAGATGCACATTCAAGGTCACCAGGGTTTCCTGGACAAAATGTTAGAGCTTTAACCAGACAGATGTTTATTTCCACCAGAGAGCTGGAGCAGCAGAGTGTAATAGAGGGAACGCTGGGACGCCATGCAGCCCCCTGAAGGGAGGGCAATGAGCTTAAGCTTAATCAGAAGCCTCCCTCCTATGCTACAGTGTCACATAATGAGAAAGTTAGAAGGCTCCGTGAAAGATGGTGTTGGTATTGTACACATTTTGCACATGAATGAAGCTTGCAGAGGCTAGAGTTCGTGAATTCAAGGTCAGCAGTGAGGTTGATAGCCTGGCTTTAATGCCATGAAATGAGGTTCACTGATGTGCAAATAGTGCCATGTGTTTGAAAAGTAAGGAAACAGCCCTCCAGTCTAAAAACAAAGATTAAATAAATGATGGAGTCACAACTGGTGGATGTCCATTTGGCTCAGTAGTTTGAGCATGCTGTGTCATGAGGAACTGTAATCAAAACTGTTGTCTGTGACGGGATGGAGAAAGGTTTCTTTCCCTGAACATGCTTTGGAGGTACACTGAGAACTAAAGGTTTGGAGTTTAGGCTTTGAGTTTCCAACATCCAACATAGAATTTTTTTTTATATCTGTTAGATCACTCCAACTTAGAGTGATATTATTTTACATTATCTTTTTAACTCTTTGAATTTAGGCACAATTAGAATAATTAAAGTCTGTATGCTACATCAACCAAAAAAAACTTATACTCCATTTTATTTTTTTATTTTTTTTGTCTTATCATTAATGACAACTTGTGCCATATTGATAACAGTCAAAAAAGCACATGAACAAATTTCTTTTATACAACCCCTGTGACTCCTCTGCATTACACAACGTGGGTGGAGAAAGTATCTTCATAATTTACATTGTTTTAAAGAATCGAGCATACACTTATATGTTCCGAAATGATAATTAAAGCGTGTAACTTTTCTAACATAAAACAACAGATTTTAAAGCACTTTGATGCTACGGTGACTTGCAGTCAGAAAATAGGATTAGCTGGCTGCTATGCCTTGTGTTGTTGCACTTACTTGATGTTTGGCTATTAGCAAAGCTGTTAACTCACTCATTTTTGATCATAAGTAATATAGCCCTAACAAATACACCTGTACAGCTGTTTATATCTACAGCAGTGGTATTTTTGCACTAAAATTGCAAAAACAATTTCTACTACAGTAAATGCAGCTTTAACAATACTTGAGGCTGGCAAGCTTCTATCTAATTTCTATTTAATTACACAGATCATAATAAAAGAGGAGTTTGTTTCATCTAACTTGTTATGAGATTTTACAGTGCAAATTAGAAAGTAAACACACAGTGAAGATTGGTGTTGTTCCTGCATCCCCAACTAAAAAAAAAACAACTTTCACGATGTTTTAACAACGATATCAGGACTCAATCTAGTTGAAGCAAATTGAAGATATCATCTTGATTTATTGGCACAATTTTAACTGGCGTAACACCTTGTTGTTTTTATAAGTTGGTGTCTGTACAGTACATGAGGTTTACATGAGAACCAAAGCCCTCATCATTTTACCCATTAACTTTGGTCAGCTTGTTTTGCTTTTTTTTATGGTTTTTACCCTCAAACAGGGAACACTAATGCACTCTGGTTATCTGGAGTTTTGTTTTAGGCTTCGCCTCATCATAGAAACCTCGTCTTTAATTATTTGTCCTTGGCCATGCTTTTTAGTAGCTCTAAGGAATTCCAGTATTTCAGTGATTAAAAATTATCTGGCAACAAAACAAACAAAAGCAACAATCAATTTATTTTTATTTATTTATTTTATTTATCAATTTAATCAGACTACCCCTCCCACAACTTCAGGGCATCATTGCTTTATTCACCTTTCCTCCATCCATTTACAGTAAGACAAATATCCACCAAGCGTATCTAGTGAGATGTAAGCACAACTGCTTCATTTCACTTGCTCGGGTGAACAAGTTGTACATTTTGCCTGAGGTTTCAATGTCTGGGTTTTCAACCTGCTTTTTTTTTTTGCTTTTTTCATTACAAACCATCTTTAACTCCCTCGTGTGGAGGTTTTAGTCTCTCTCATGGGGGGCAATCACTGTACAAAACCTGACCTCTCCTACCTGACTCAAAGCACTTTTTTTCTAAAATTGGTCCTTCTTCTTGATGCAGAGGCTCCCAAGGCAGAACACACGCACACACAACTCGTGCATTATTTGAAGATTTACTGAGGGAGGCCTGCACTAAAACCCACCACTGGGCAAGGCCTTTAGTACTGAGAGAGAGGAATGGACTTCATTTACAGCATAACAAAGCAAAGTGGAGCAGATCAGAGAAGAGTGGGGCTCTACGGTAGTAAATGATTTCACTGAAGCTCTAAAACAGCTGGGAATTTTAAATTCGTGGAAAAAACACATGAATGGTACATCCTCCAACTGAATACATGACATATCATCAGACTCTTCTGATGTAGGGCAAATGGGTATTAGAGGTTACGTTGATGGATGGCTACATTAGGCTTTAGCTGTAATTCTAGTGTAATAAAACAAAGCTGTTTCCTGCTTTATGTGATATCAAGAGAGGTTTGAACACATTTTGCAGAAAAGAAGAAACAAGCAACAAAACATTTCATCAACCTCAATTCAATTCACCTCAATTCAGAAGCTGCTTACACAAACTAATCTTACAAGTCAAACCAGGTAACCAATCCTACCATTTCATAACAACTTGAATGTACATGTCCAGTTGGTACTATCTTAATCCCTTTTGTCCCCAACACATAATCTGTGAATCAGAGTTCATGCTACTCAATATATGTTTAAAAAAAAAAAAAAGAAAGTGAAGGATTGGCCTAACTAACCATTTATAGTACTAGACCTTGTTAAGTTAATCATGAATTAAAAATCTTAAATTCAATTATTTTATATTAAGTACACCAATTTTACAAGTCTTAGCGAGTTGTTGTGGAGTTATTTACAGAAAAGGATGCATTGTAGGTGATGTAGTGTACCGTGTCTGTCTGATAAAATCCAAGGGTATCCACTTTTGATGACTTTTGAAATGTTATTATTATTTCCTGTCTGTCCCGGTCAGCATTTAAAATCTTATTGACCAATGAAAATATGTTTTGTTACATCTGTAGGATAGACAGAAGGAGGATAGTCTTGGACAAATTATGTTTTGATTTCTGATTCAAGGATAGAAGACAAGCTCTATGATCTCTCCAAACCTGAGTCAGACACATCAGTGTCAGATGGCCATTTCAATCCAAATGAGTAAAATAGCTTTGATTAGGTCAATGTGTTATGTGGAAACATGCAGGGCTGAATTGCTACTGATAGTTTGCTAACTGAGGTGGACAAAAACATGAGTCTGTTTACGCAGATTGGAACGTCAACGGCGAGCTATCTATTATGTCTATGAAGGCAGCAATAGGTCTCTTCGACCCTGGCCACCACAGTGTTGAGATAGACTGGCACCTCCTGTTCCCAATCAAAGCCAAACAACTAATACTGCTGAGGACCTCAAGGCCCACACGTGACCTCGTGTAACCTAAGGATAGAAAATTCCATAACACGCAAGTCATTTGAACCGTTTATTTAAAAAAAAATGCACATATCCACTTTCAGTTCATTGATGACTGTATAAACAGATCTTCATTTCTGATGCAAAATGTGTTTAATTAGAGTCTATAAGGTTTATTTTGTAAGCTGGCTTCCAAAAAAAAAATGTGTTTTTTCATCATCCTGGAAAAAAAGATTTTTGGACATATGTGGTTTACACAATATAATAGCAGTACATGCATGGTAACATACAGTAACATCTGAACTCAGGCATATTCAGTCCAGAGCATTAGACGTCCCAGAGAAGATAGAAGGATTAACTCCCCATTATTGCCTTTTGGAACCATGCTGAGCAACACATTAATCCGTCTAGCTTCAGTTTTCAGCAATGCATTTTAAACTTGAGACTAAACCGTCTGAGGTGATGGACATGCTGTGTCCAATTGCTACCACTGGCATATAATTGAATTCTTGGTGAAATAAAGTTAAGTTTCTTGCTATGGGTCTGCATCACATATCTGTCTAATCTTTCATAGTTCAGTGTGTTCAGACAGACTGTGCTGGTTAGAGGGCAGAGAAGAGGACAGGCAGCACGGCTGAGCAGAAGAAGGAAGTGATGAGAGATGAGAGTACAAATAAAAAGAGCGGTCAGAGTCATTTGAATTGGTTGCGTGCCCAGTACATAAGCTTGTGTGTGTGTGTGTGTTGTTGTTGTTTATCTTTTGTCTCCTGTAAAGCACGTAGAAATCAATCTGTTTGTTAAAAGTTGTCTTTAGGGTACTTGACTTGCATTACAGATAATAAAACGATAGAGGTTGAAAGGATAGGAGAGAGGAAAGGAGAGGAGCGGACATAATCCCAAATTGATAGACTTAGATGTGGTTCTTTGATAAACGTATGACCTTGGTATTAAACTAAATTCTCTGAGGCTCTAAGAGAGGATATTTTAAAGCTCCATTTCAGAGTTTAGTTAGGTCCTCAGGGTGGGAAGTTAATGAGAGACCTATCTAATGTTTGTGTTCAGCATTCAGTTTTATCCTTGGCATAAAGCGCCTCTTATGTAACAACATGTGTGGGTGGGCTTCCTGAATTGCACTGTCCAGAGATATACCTGAATCAGTCTTTTCAAGCTTTGAAAAGTGCTATTATGGGTTTTAAAGGGTGTGCATGAAATGTTGCGTGAATGAGAGTTGAATTAGTCCACATAATAGATATGATTAAGCGCATGTGATGCCATTTGATCAGCAAACGCTGAAAGCAAAATTGTCAGAAGAGGCGGCTTACAATCATCTAATCAGTAAAAAAGAATGGATAATTAAAATGCAGTGCTGCCAATTAATATGCTATAAAGTTGGCAACACATCATGCCTTCTGCTTTGCACTTCAAATCCTCGTCTTCCTGCAATATCTTATGTAAACATTTAGCCATTCTTCTGGCTGTTCTGACCCTTCTGTGGAAAAAAAAAGCCAAATCTGGCCAAATGCACTCAAATCCAGCTGATAAACAAGCCTGAACCCAGCCCAAACGGGTTTGGGATGAGTAATAGTGCATATGTGTGAAAGGAGACGAGGGGAAACTATCCACATAACCTCATAATCTTTATTTATACTGATACTGACATTTAGATTTCGGAAATGCACACCCCTGTAGATTACTGCCAGAAGTTGGAGCCGGTTTAATATTCAAATTACCAGTTGCATGATGTGTGAATGCTGTGGTTAAGGTCTGTTTAAGTTCAGGGAAAGATCATGGTTTGGTTTTAAATAAGTGCCTGTTTAGGTTAGGGAACATTCATACAGAAATATATGAATGATCGTCATAAAAAAAACAAAAAATCATGTTGATTATCAGTAGGAAATGTGAAAAGAACAGCAGTCTCCTGTACTGAAGTTTTCTGTTTTGTTGACCCAGGCATCCACCCTGAACCATCTCCCCACAGGGACTTTGTCACTCTGCAAAAACATCACTCGACTTCCTCCTTTGCTCCTGTCATAATTCTTATGGCAGCCAGAGGGCTTTGTCACTTTTTTGGGGCTATTGCTGAAACAACTGTTTCTGTCGTTCTTCTAGGGAGAACAGTTTTGTTACTGTTAGAATTACACATTACACCCCACCAGGGGTTAGAGTTAGCCACAAAAAACTGCTCAATTTTCTTGTGTTTGCAGTTTCATGCCAGAATGGGAACCAAAACTCCACAGATTTACATCAACACTACCTGAGCTATACTACTGTGCCAGCCCACACACAAGCAGATTCATTTGCAGCCACAAAATTAACAATTATCCAAAAGTGTGAAACAATAGTGTTGTGACTGACAAAAATGCATCTACCAGAGCCAAGCGTGTTTATTTGTTGACAGTTTATTTCCTGGAGGAATAATATCTGTTGGAATAATATGTACTGTAGGCCAATGTGAGCAATTCAGAAGGATCATGTGATAAATACTGAATATCGAATAGCGGCAAAACACACACTAAAAAGAGGAAATCCTTATTTATGCTCTGCATTTCATTTCTAGCGCAGACACTATCGCACAATCTTATTTTTCTCAAAAGGACAATAAAGATAGACGTGCTGGGTAAAAGCCAAGTATGAAGATGAATGAATGAATTTCACAAACAGTACAGCGGTTGAATAGTAATCAAGCCGAAACACTGAGCTCCGACACTGTGAACAAGTCTGATAATGAACACGTACAACACGCAAATCTTCTCAGATTCATTTTTTTCTCTGCGCATATCCAAACTCTTGTTGTACTGCGTGTCATCCTGAGGGTCAATCTAATTTACTTTGAGCTTTTTCATTTCCATCCTCTTTTTTTTTGTATTGCTTTTTTTTCCCTCTGTGTTAAGAGAAGATAAGCTTATAAAATGGCATTTAGGCAGGGTAATGACAGGCATCTTGCTCTCAACCGCCAGGCAAATAGTGGAGTGTACAGGCCACTAATTTACCTGCATAATAGAGAAGATTTATCATTGGCACACTGGTCTCTGCAGGGCAGGGAGAGACCTTGCTGGTAGGGGTCTAATGGCTGGATGGGAGGAAATGATCAAAAAAAGACTGCATAGCCCCTGACCTCCTGACTGTTGCAGAGATCAAACAGTGTTGTCGAATTCAATCTTGCAGTAGAAATTCAGCTTTATACATGATTGTATTTAGAATATGTCCCTAGAAAGAAAGGACGTGGTGCACATGTTTCATCTTTCCCTTTGATAGATGATTGAAAGTGTGTCACTAGGTCTTTTGAAGGCCCTGGGTTCTGCTTTCACCCTCTAGTATTTAGGCCTTAGGAGGGTGTAAAATAGATCAGATTTTACCGTGTAAATTCTACATGCTCAGCAAACATTGTGATGAAACATTTTCATCGACATGTGGTTAAAAAAAACATATATATAAATGTTATAGTTAAAGCCACAGTTCATCAGATGTCGGCTTTCGGGCTCCAGACAGCAGTCTCTAACTCATTTGTGGTCATCTTCAAGGGCACAAAAGAATTCAAATCCCCGATCGTCCTGAATCTGTCTTTGCCAACAAAGCTCCAGAGTGTTCTTCTCTCTTCTTTCTAGCCATCAAAAACTAAAAATGTATGAGCTCAATGCAGGAAATAGCTCTTAACTTCAAATGAAAAACACACAGAAAAACTTTTTTCTTTGAAAGTTTGTGCCATGTTATTTTTGGTAAAGCTCTTGTTTGCATCAAGGCCTCTAGCTTCTAAAGAACTGAATCATGCCTCCGGAGAGTAACAAGTAGAATTCATCTCTCATCACTTCACCATTTAAGCAGTTACAAAGCTTAAACTGAACACCGTTATCAAACAGAGAGAGAGAGGCTCTTTTTTGGACAGCCTGTCTTGCAAAGAGCTCCAGATCTCTGATGTATTTAAAAATGCATGCAAGTTCTGCACGCAGGTTTACAGAAGTCAAGGCGAATAATATCTTAATATATCACACTCCCGGGAGAGACTAAATTGATTAATAAGCTTTTGTTGTGGTTGTTGTGAAATGCAAATATTGCAAATGTATCAGGGTTTCCAATTACTGTAACTGCACGGTTTATACAGAGCTCATAGAGAAAGCAGACAACACACCTTGTTCCCTGTAGATGGACTTTCTGAACCGCTCATGTATCGCTACATTTACTGAGGCGATAATGCCGCTCAATGAGCAACACTTGAACCAAGCAGTACAATAGATCCAAATCCACAATACTCTCCCCTGGATGCCACAGCAGCAATATAAAAAGAGCTCTATATTGAATGCTCTGCTGGTGGCCTAACCCACTGTTCTGTAATCCTCATGATTTTTATTATACTACAATCCCCTGCTGTCTCTGATTTATTAGTCTGTTTGAAGTTATCCACTCATTAATATTACAGTGGCATTACTTCACTATGCTGCCCACATATCAAGTTCTTACTTTATTCCATCAAATAAATAAGGAAAATAGAATCAGCTTACCATAGTAATAAAGTACAATTTCTCATATTAGGGTTATAGCTTTCAGAGAACTACATTATTCAAACTAACGTTTAACTTTAAAGGGGCACACCGAGCATTTGAGGTTTGAAAAATAACCCTTATGATGTCATCAGGCTTGGGCTTGTAGACTTGTCCTTCACCCACCAGCAGGTCGTCCAGCGTGTCCGCTTTACTCACAGCAAAGTTAGTTAACTTAAATGAACTTAGCTTAAGTGTATTCCACAATTCATTGTGGTATATTGCACAGCACTAGTCCATAAATGCACATTGGCTTGTTCAATAATCAACAGACGTGAAGGAAAAAAAAAAGAAGAAGAAGTTTACTGCTTGACTGATTTTGATCCAAACTCTGCAGTTATGTAATGAACCTCCACACTTGGTTATCGCTAAATGACAAAAATCTATTAATTATTCTGATACTTATCAGACTTTGCCAGCATAATTATTAAATAACATATCTTTTATCAAAAATTTTGAGGAAAATGTTGCCTTGCCAATAAAGGTTATTAGGCAGAAACGTTTCAAAATAACCATTCAGTCTTTTTTGTGTATGTGTGTGTGTGTGTGTCCGGTCAACCCATGTGTTTCCAGATAACTTGATTGCTTATTAATAAATGTTTTAATTAATCAGCTCCTCACAGCTCCTGAGTGTGTGTTTGTTTGTCATCTGATTGTAACTGTGTGACAGATCTTTATTTGTTCATTATATGGAAATTAAGTAAAACCAACAATGCATCAGAGTTAATTTAGCTCGCATGTCCCAGTTTGCTCTGATAAACTTCCAAACACTGGGCACTGTTGACGGTTACCAGAGATACGCCACATACGTCGGCCATCATCTAAGTGTGGGTATTAGGATAGTCCTCTTGTTGCACACTTTGGGTGAGAAGTTTAAAAGATAAAGATCTCTATATATTTCACTTTGAAAATGAATATTTTCCTTTAAAAATGAAAACAAATGTAATTAGATTAGGTGAATTAAAACATATTAAGAGCAATCATAATGCTTAATAATAAAAAGTATGTCAAGCATGAACAAAATTAATCATATGATTAGCCGATTAACTCTCTATTCACTATTAGTCGTGGGATTCTTTTCTTTCTCGAGCTCACAGAGCAACTGTCAGAGAACCTTGTTGAGAGTGACAGTTTGTCTAACCACATCATATTATATGCTTCAACTGAGCTGAGACGCGATGCATGAAGTTCTGGCCCCGCAATAGTGGCGGAGAAATTACATGAAATATTTGACAGGATGAAAATTAGCTCTGCACTAAAATACCAAACTGAAGATGAAGAAAAGCCTCTGCAAGTACTCTCTGAAGCCAGTCCAGGTCATCTTGGACACCGCAGAGAAGAAAGAACTCGAGGTGGGAGAATTGAAAGAGGGAGAGAAAGGAGGATTAGTGGAAGATGGAGACTGAGACAGACAAACAAACAGCTCAACAGATTGACCGGGGATGGAGGGACAGATGAAAGCTACAGACTGAAAGAGTGACTCAGCCAAAATTCGTAATCTTACCACGGCAGAGGGGAAAGAGAGTTGTTTTCAAAGTTGATAACCTGTGGTCTCATTCCAATATTGATGTAAGTATCTTCCTCATGAGATATGAAAAAAAGGGAAAAACAGACTCCTGGGAAGAAAAAGATGATGTATTCTGAGCACAAGTTACCTGCTGCCGCTTAATTACAGGATCAGTGTCTTAATTACCGTCTGTAATCAGCCAACAGAATGACTGTCCTTTCACTCATTACCTGAGGCGTCACTGTTACAATAGATTTTCCACAGCAGCGTCTTCCTTTATGGACACAACAAATGAAAGGTGAATCAATTTCCATCACTTGGGTAAACATACGTAACAAACTTTAAACATCACCTGAGGAAATGAGAAATCCAGAGGGGAACTTTGCTGAAGACTTAAGACTTGCGGTTAATATCATGTTTTTTGTTGCAGTGTGTTGGGGTATCACTGTTTTATTTGTTTGTTTGTTTGTTTTTTAAGTGAGATAAAGTGTGTAGGTCATTAGATCAGATGTTGCAATTACCTTCTTTGTATATTGAATAATTTCTGATTTATTCTTGTTGGCAGAGCTGAAAGAAGACCTTAAAATTGATCAGCGTCAGCAGGGAGCACCCCACTAAGATATATCATTTAATATAATTAGTGTTTTGTTGTTGCAGAGGCAGCCAAACCAAAATGCTTTTCTATTGCTTCATTCATTCATTCATTCATTCATTCATTCATTCATTCATCCATCCATCCTGCGATTATCAATGTGAACTCAATAGCAGGTAAATTCATTTTGAATGCACATTGTGAAAAGAGACTCCCTTATTTCATTTATTAAGGCGACAATAACCACAAAACTGTTGTCAAGACTTAATCACTGTTTGTTTTTCAAGGTGAAACTTCTGACAATTTCACATTTGGTGAACTCACTTGTCAAGTCTGGAAGTGGAAAATGTAAACATGTTTTGATGAGGCTGGCGTTCAAGTGAGGAGATGCTGAGACTGGAGCAATTATTATTTTTTTTTTTTTTGACTAGACCTGTCACACACATCATGTGCCGGGTAAAACACCAATGGGACCACTTAACGGGCTGTATTAGCAATACAAAACATTTGGCTGAATGTCCCAAATACCTTAACTTCCATTTTATATGCCGCTCTGTGTGGTACAGCAGAGGGAGGAGAACACCTGTTCTTACATTTGCTCCTACAGACAGGTAGAGGCTCTAGAGATATAGCTGAGGTCCAACACCGGGTTGCACATTTTACACAGCCTTTTTTTTTTTCTTCCTTTTTTTCCTCGTGCTGTTTCTGGAATGCCAGTGGATTTGGCTAATTAGTATGAGCCAGGTGTTAATTAGCCAAGGCGAGCCGGGATCGGTTTGGTTCCGATCCATACTACTGTGTCTCATGGAGCTCCAACTCTTTGATCTACCCTGCAGGGCTGAACGCGTCACTGTGCTTGTCATTTCCAATTAGGATGTTAAACAGATATTCCAAATATATCCCCCTTGTTACCCCCTTCCCTTCCTCATCCCATTCAGATGAGTAGAACAAGAAGGATGACAAATCGGCGGAGTGAATATTTTCTTTCTGTCAAGTGTTCTCCTTTCAGCTGTCTGACAGGAAGCTGTAGCTCCGAACGCAAAGCAACACTCGCTGAGGAGGACATGGAGAGAATATAAACACAGCAACAGTTTTCTGTCGGTTTGGATAAAACCAAATGAAATCATCTCTTTCCATCTCAGGTATTATTTCAGTGATTAGACAAAAGGCAGTTTTTGTCTCTGAGCCTCTAAACTGGCAAAGCTTGGGCTGAATGGTCTAGTTACACAATAAATACACAAGTTGTTGAGTGCCATTAAATGCATCATCAAATCTAAATGTGTCACCAGCAGAACTGAGGAGTAATTTAGGCCAATCAATCACCATTTTATGCTAATTAGGAGTGTGTTTGTTGGCATGGCCCTCAGAGGCTTACACATTGCACCAGAGATGAAATACAGAGTGTACAGCCAACTGTGTGTGGGACTCGCAGTGCAGGTGACAGAGTACCTCAGTGCCTCAGACACCAGTGGTGGAAGTTTTACTCAAGTAGTTTCCTTGTGTGCAGTTTTGTTTATATGTATGTTATGTAAGTATTTCCATGCTACGTCTACTGCAATACATGTTATCAGGAAAGATTTGTTGAAGGTGCCTGATCACCAAACAGACAGATATTGTATTGACCCAATATTCTGCAGAATACGTACTTTTACTTTTGACACTTTACATTTACATTGTTGTATCTGTATTTTTACTATGCTAAAGGATCTGAGTACTTCTTATACCATGGTCAGATACTGACATAAATGGAAAAAGTAGCTGTTCAGGTGCAAAACAAGCTCTTTAACCAATAGGCAGCCATGACTTTTCTCCAGTCCAATACATTTTTCTGAGCTCCATATTTAGTGATACCCAAGTTATAACTGCATAATATCACTATTAATCTATCACACAGAGAAACATTAGTTGACACATAATATTAAATTATATTACTCTACTGTTCAGTGTGAACAACTTTAACTCAGGAGACCACTGTTCACGTCCTGTGTGAATCCAAAAGTAAATATTGACTTATTTTAAGTTATGGAGCTACGTAAGTTAACTCACTCAACATTATTAAGTTACGTCAGGTACATAACGTAGTTTACAATGTTCCGATGTACTACTCCAAGGAATTTTTGTGCTTAAACCAAACCAAAGTGCAACCATTTCACAACGTTAACAACACAAGCTTTATTTTGAAAGACCGGACATTGCATATTTATTCTTGCTGACTTCACTGCATCCAGAAGTGACTCTAGAGGTGTACCGATTACGCAGCATTGTATAGTTTATTTGATCACAGTATATCGCCTTACTTTTCACTTGACCATTTATTTTAAAATGTTTTACTGAAATGTGTTACTTTGGCACTCCCTGGTGCTAATGTCAAGGGGCCCGCTCATTTTGATAGCCGTCAAAAACTGTTTAAATGTGCTATAATCATATGCCCCAGTTCCTGTCTGTAAGTGTTTTGCAAGTAGTCTAAGGCTGCAACTCCCAGACGTAATTTTGTGATGAGTAAAGCTAATGTAATATGAGTCTAAATATAAATTTGTGCATTTGGTCATGTCATGTCCTATCATTAATGTCGTACTTGCTAATTTAATGGCTTGATGTTTTTTCCATGGACATTTGCCCTGCTTAAGGCAATCATATGAGTTCGCCAAGGCCTTATCATGTCTTGACATTTTATTCTGATTTATGAAAGAGATGGCACACTGTGAATATGCATAGAAAATGGATTAGTGGCTACAGAATTTTACTGGGGTCTAATTTGCATCTCTGCAGTGCCTCAAATATCTTGCAGCAGTTGCTGCACTGAATCGTGTAAACACCTTTGTTTTGTATGATGAGAGGCAGGTGGGGGGGTTGAGGCATTTTCAGAACAGCATGCAAATACAGAATAATAGAGGATTAGAAGAGGCATATTTGCATATGAAAAAAAACTGTTCACTTATGGGGAATGCTTGATGCCTACCGTCTATGGATGAACACTGAGATGAGTAATGTGTCTTGTGGATGAGCACGTGCAGAAATAGCTCATAGGCTCTCCTCAGTAGGATCCAATTGAATGGCTTACATAGAATTAGCCTGGCTCTGGCACTATAGGATTTGGCTGTACAGACACAAATGACAGGTCATTTAACATGCTGCTGTAATGTCATGGCGTAATGTGGTAATTGTTTGCCTGCGTAAATATGAACCTGAACGTTCTCATTTTGAAAATCTGTGTGAACATACCACAGAGGAAATGGATGATTAATTGGATGGGTGGCATACATATCCTGTGTTTGCATGGTGAATAGGACGGATGGGTTACAGTGTGCGGGGAATTTCTGGCTACAGTAAGATGTACAATGGCAGCTTTTAGGACACAAAATCTGTGTGTGTGGGAGGGGAGAGGACGCAGAGAAAAAAATACAGTAGGCAAAGAAAATCCATCAGAGATTGAAAGGCATGTCACTCAACAGAGAAAGTCAAGCAGGTTTACACAGAGGGAGGGAGAAGAGGGGCACAAAAGGAGAGGGAGAGAGCAAACGGGAAGAGAGCAGTGTGAGAAAAAGGCTAGAGGGGAGAGCAAAAAAAAAAAAAAAAAAAAAAAAAAATACAATTGAATGATACTCCTCTCAACTTGATTTTGGAGTAAGGGAGCTTCAAGGGTTGGAATGGGGAAAATCATTTTGAAGGAAAATGTTACAATTGAGAATGTTAAAAAGTGAGAGCAGAGAGAAACGGAGGGGGAGGGGAGCTGGGGGGTGAAGGGAAAGAAGTCTGTGAGAGTTGTTGCCAAGACTACAGCAGAGTATCAGCAGCAGGAAAATGAAAGAATAAGAAATAACAATGACATTTAAAAGAAAACTTTATTACTGCACCATTTCCTCACTGATAACTGAGTTAGTTTCTTTTAGATTTATTGCTGCATTAATTATAATTAATGCATGGAAAAAATGACTACGGCTTCTTAAAAATAAGTTTTAAAATAAAATACGATTCTGAATGAAAACATATTGTGGCATTTTCATTTTAATTGTACAAATAAAGCTCCTGTAAAATAGTATATGCTGCCACAGAAAGAAGACCTTGTAGAGGTTATATAAACATGAACGTGAACTTATAATATCGCCCTTGCAGAATAAGAATGTATGACACAAATAACAAGTAGAAAAATCTTTACATTTTTTGCCCTTTTTTAAAAGAGCATAAATACATAAATACATTCCAACATTTCCTAAAAAAAAAAAAGCTAAATTAGCTGTGTTTGTTCGAAAGATGAAAGGTGAAACTTATAGATCGCATTTCTAATTCTTTGACTTATGTCTGATCAGTGCTTATTGTCATCAGTGCTGGATGTGTGGAAATAGTAGGCTGTGAGATCTTGCTGTCGTGAAATGTAATGAATGAAAGGGGGGACAGTAGCGGGAGGTCATGACCCCACAAAGAGCACAGCACCTTACCACAAAGGCTCTAATTCATCCAACCGTTAGAGACATAGGGAGACAAATGGCCAGCGAAGAAGCAGCCAGCATGACAGCACTACCAGTGAAAAGCTCATCGGGAAGACCAAAAAAAAAAAATGCAACGTAATGCAATAAGCGCTGATGTTTTCCAATGGCCACCATGTCCCTGTTTTTTTTTTTTTTTTTTATAAAGCCTGTCATTCAATCTGGCCTGGAAACCCTGAAGGCTTTTATCAATCAATGTCTTTGCAGAAGCAATTATAAGAAGAAGCACTTCTGCTGTAAACCCAAATCATCTTCATGCTTTGCCTCCCAGTAAATGTTAAATGGCAAGGCAGCAATAGGTGGAGATTGAAAAGCACTACACAGTTATGCTTCAAGGACTGGAAAAGAGTTGTTTCATTCAATCAGACAAAAGTACCCAGATGCTAATTGAGACAGCATGAATCACTGCACTCATGCTTATAGAAACATCTGAACTGATGTGCACTATTCTCACAGGAGGTAGACGTTTTCCATATTTCAAGACTGTATCCATGTCTTCCCATCTCTCTTTCTCTCTGGCTCTCTTTCTCTCCCAGTCAGTTGTGTGATAGACTGACCTAGGGATATAAATGACATGAATTCCTATCTATCATTCCTCCTCCGTTCCCTCTCCCCTTCTTCCGCTCTTGTGCTGTGGAAATCAAAGACTGCTGAGCCAAGGGGAAAAAAGATTCCATCAATCTTCGCCTGTCCCTAACAGTCACGTTTACCTGACAAAGTTGCACAGCACTCTGTGAAATGCGGTTCCTTCCTGCCAAAGCCTTGGCTTATGCCCCTGAAATACTGTTTCTTTCTTTATATTAAATTCTATTTAATGGGCTGCCTTGGTGTCTCAGCAAGTGTAGGTGCATAATGTGAACTTGCAAGATCATGGAATCTGTCTCATGACCTTCGTCACACGTCTTCCTCTCTCTATTTTAAGCTTTATTTATTCAGGGAAGGTTTGCTGAGCACGCAGGCTCGCTTTCAACAACGCCTTGCTTAACATTCATACAGTTGCACACATTCGCTGGGAGCAGCCTTGCACTGATACAGTCTTCACTGTTGGACAGCAGCTCCACTGGTGCAGCTGGGACTTTGCCTAAAGGGTCCCTCAGTGGTAGCCGTTGAGTTTATGAAAAACCTGCCTACCTGTATGTCTTCTGAATCTGTTGACATTTACCTCCTACCGAAACTGAAAAGAAATTTTGGAAGTTGTAAATTCACTGAAATAAATAAACTAAATAAAAGTTAAATTCAGTTAAAGAATAGGTTCACATTTGTTCAAGCCTATCCTCTCATGTACATTGTTAGAGTATACTGAAAAGTAATCCTTCCTCCTCTACATATTGGTGAAGAGATCCTCTTTTTATGCAAAACAAAACTCTACAGTTTATTGGAAATGAATGAGTCTTCAGCAGTCTAAGTGTCACAAATCATAGCTTCAAAAGTTGCTGCATTTTTTCCATGTGATTCCCTCATTTTGTGCCTCCGCACTTATTTTTTCCTTGCTGAGCTGTGGCTGAGGGACAGCAAAACAAAGAGGGAATTTTGCACTGAAAAGACTGTAACTCTGGAAGATACCCACACGTTTTGTCTAACTCAAATGCATTGTTGCAGCGTGTGAGGACTGTGGATTTTATCCTCCCTTTCCATTGGAATCCCTTTAGAAAGGGATTTCTTCACAGCCAGTTTGGATAAGATGAACACCAACAGTGAGTAATTAGTTGTACCCACTGTATGGGCACATGAGTATTGTCCTAACACAGAATTGAGGAAAAAAAAAATCTATCCTTTATGAAAAATGTGGTGGGTAATTGTACTTCCCAATTGGTTAAATTGGTTATGAGGTTGAATCCCATTCTCCTTTCAGAACAAAGGCCTTCCGTCAAAAACACAATGATGTGCTTGTGCATTTGGTGTGAAAGCCCAGTACTGAGGCAGCTACACTGCTCTAATGTATCTGTCCCTATGCGCTATTTTCAATCCTTTCAGTAAGAGGTGTCTGTTACCTGGTTACCTGTTAATCTTTGTCTGATACTCTCAACTTCTGATGGATGTTTCACAAAGGAAGATTATCAAACAGCCCTATTAAATAATGCACAGCAACGCAGACTAATTCACAACTTGGATGTGATTGCTACATCTCCAGATACACTGGAGATTTCTAATGTATTTCCCCAAAATACCTGGATAAACTCATAAGATTATCCCAACCCAATTTGTTAAATAGATGCATTCTTACATTTTGGGGAATTGGGGATAACTGTGACAAAACTGCAACCTCAGAGGAAACAAAAATAAATGCAATGCACATTGTTTTTTTTTTTGTTTGTTTGTTTTTTTTTTTTTTTTTTATGAGATTCAAACAGCAAAATAAAACAGATTAATTCTGTAAAGACAAGGATGATTTTAGGTTTTCCATGTCATCTTGTTGTCAATCTCACAACCCATCAGCTATCGTCTGAGAACAATTTAGCATTTGGGAGCAATGGCCAATGTTTTGGGGCTTCGTTTTGGCTAATCTCTATAAACAGATATCTGCATATAGAGATAATTTAAAAAAAGAAGCCAATAAAATTCTAAATTATTGTCAGACGATAGCCGATGGCTTCTGAGATTGAATTTGCTCAAACTACACATGGAAACCAGAATGATGCCAAAATACATTCATATGCAGATGTCTAGAGATTACCTTGTTATTGAACTGAAATGAATAACCAAAAAAAAAAAGAGAGTATATTTTCTGGATATATAGATAGAGATCGCCACTTGATTCTCATCCCTAATCTTGACAAATTCTCTGTCAAGGACAGCTCATCCCCTCTCTCTACCGTTGTTGCTGTCACTGTCCACCTAATACCATGTTTGAAACTAATCTGTAAAAACTTTATTTAAATCATTCTGTCTCAGATAATTATTTGAGTGGATAAATTTAAAGTAGTTGGTCATATAACAGTCCTGTATGCCTACTGTACATGAGTAATTCTTCACTGACATACTTAACGTGGAGATATGAAATTGTCTTTAGCTAGCGACTGAATGAATTATACGTAAAGGCAAATTTATTCAAAGATTTCTTTGCAGCTTCCAAAGCTGGAGTATATCTGTCCTCATTATTATGATATGATATTGCCCTAAGACAGATCAGACAGCCGATGCTAACTACTCCGCTAAGCTTGAATAACCCCTAAAATCTTTGCCCAGCCTGTATTTTTCATTCATTCATTGCTGCGTTGATAATGTTTTTGCAGATATGCTTATGATGGTCTTTCTAAGTATATAAAGTTCTCAGAGTTTGGCTGAAAGCCTACAGGATCAACATTATCATTGTGGGCCAGAGAAAAGCTGCCCAGAAGCTTGTCCCCAGAGGCTGCTTAATGAGAGGACGGAGGAAAGGGAAGAGGAATTGACGCACCTGAAAGCCTGCTGTTTTCAGAGTATAGAAGAAATGCCTGCAGTGAACATGTTGACATAGCCACGGGGCCTCTCCAGACAATGTCACGACCCTACTCTGCCTCCCCCACAGCTAGCAATGTCGTTTATCCAACACATTAGCCCTGTAGCCGCAGTTAGGGTGACTTAACACAAGATGACTCCATGGCTAAGGCGAAATTCCTGAGGATACATGGTCCATCTGACAGGATACTGGCCTCTTAGCATCCCATTCATTGTGTTGTTAACATGACAAGACATATAGCCACCTCTGGAGTACACCATGACAGGTGTATGATGTTATTGCTTAGTATCAAGGCTACGCAGAACATCATAAGTCTGTAACAGTGTCCCTCAGGGTCTTGAGATGGTGTAATACTTGCCTCAGTGAAAGACCAGCAGCTAAGTGTTTAAGTGTGTTTAAGTGTTTATCTTTTGATTACTGCGAGGTACATATGTGATGTTTAGCCTAGATTTTATTCTACAACAGCTGCATGTCATATACTCATATACACTGATATAAATTATTAAATATTAAACATGGAGGCATCCATACTAACGAGAACAGCTTTGACTGTGAGGAAAGGCATGAAAGTAGCATCATTAGGTGGAAAAGAGTATGTTTTAGCTTGAAAGGAGTGAATACTGTTCAGAAAAAACTACACTTTTTGTAGCAACATGCGAAAATCTTAAGTAGTTACAGTGTGTCGCATCAGTCTGTGCTCATTGTCAGCCTCTGTGGTGTGGCTTTTTCTGGTATTGACATTACTATGGAGTGAAAAGATGAATTGTGAGTGGCGCTGACAGGAAGCAGCTTCTCGCCGTGTGCAAGACTTTTAGCCGGCGCCATGTGGGCATTAGCATTATGCTATAAAGTGGGATCTCGCAGTGCAGGGTGTGAGGGAGTCAGGAGAGCACAACTAAAGTTGGCTCTGGCCTTCTGTAACCTCTGCAGGAAATTATAATGCAATAATAAAAGCGCCCTCCTTTCCTAAATGAGAATATAAACAAATGATGGATAGCAATAATCTGTGCAGTCAGCAGAGCACATCAAAAGCCCCAACACCCACATGACCATGTTGAAATGTTCAGAGAGGAGAGGGGAGAGGTCTGAAATGAACAATAAAAAAATAGCTCTTCTTCCAGAAATAGCCAGAATTAGAGTCAGGTTGTGGACCAGTAAGGAGTATAAAGAGGATAACAATTTGAGATAAAAAATACCCAGTTGGGAACCCAGTGAAAAGAATCATCTTGTTCACAGCTCCTGCACATACTCTCTGTTTTTTCGTCTGTATGAGTGTGTATGTAGCTCTGTGTGTGGGTCGGCATGGCTCTGTGTGTGCGTTTGACTGAATATTTGTCTTTCCTTCCATGCCGGTCCAATGCAATGTTTGTACCTGGCGGTGGGTGCAGGTGCAGTCTTGGCCTGGAAATCCCATCTCACTGCTGCATCATGGGTTTTTTTTTTTTTTTTTTTTGTCTCATATTTCTTATCTCATATTCATTGTCCTGGCTACTGTTTGCTATGCTGTTTTATCCAAGCACCAAGTGAACATACAATTCATGACACATGACAAAATTGAAATTTTGACCTGATGATGGTGTCACATGAAATGTGTGGGGAACATCAAAGTTAAGCTATGTGTGTTTGAGAAGTTTTGGGCTCTTTTAGCTGATTGTTTTGATTATATTGCATATTTTTTGATGATTCAGTTCTACTGCACTCCTCATACATGTTTTCAGCAGCAGCCAGCAGTTATTTTAAACAAACGAGCTCTGATAAACCCACTGTCACTGTCCAATAACAGAAGGCAGACCGAGTAAGTGACCAGCTAATGAAGAAAGTGGAATATCTAGCAGCCAAAGGAACAGATATTGCTCTCTGAGCATTCATTACATTCATTAGGTGAACAGGAAGACAAATCCAATGGGGTGATAATTGTGTTTTGTGTCTGCCGGATTTGTAAATAGGCACTTAGAGCAGACACAAGAACCTGACACAATATAGTGTCAGAGGCCATTAGTCAATTCTTTGTTGAGTTGTTTTCCCACAAGTGGCCAAAAATCAGTTAACACAGCTTTAAATGGAACTCACATTGCCTTAACCAAAAGATTCAGTTTCTGCTTTGACCTAAAAACATGAAAACAAAGAATGTGAAACCAGCTTGAAATGAGCTATTTAGCTGAAATGTCATCATTTGACAAAAGTCACAATTAGGGCTGCTAACCAGAACAATACAATAAGCTACAGCTCAACCTGACGGGGTGAGAGATGACCTTACCAAACCCAAGATTTTCTTCCAATTATATTTCCCCCTATATAGTAGATATGCGTGGCAGACATGTTATTATCCCTCCAACATTGTGGCTTGCTCAGGTTCATAATTTTGTGATTGATTATTGATCAGTTCGATTGCAATATTACGTGAGAAAGTCATTCTTGTTGAAGCGCTGTATGAATAAATGACTACACAACTGAATTGACTACAAACAAGAGCAAGCCCCTGCTGTGCTATAGCAAACAATGACAACATGAGGGGCCACAGGGGTCAGTGGTATCCTCCCCTCAGAGCCCTTTAACACCACCCGTAAGCATCACCTTGGAATGACCTGGATATTATATACTATTTGAAGCAGACTGTTTAAGCCATGTCAGCTGGCTTAAATAATGCCATCACCTGAACAAGCAGGACTCAGCAGAGAGATGGGGGGGATTAGCCAGCGTGTTGGCTGCTTGCTGTCTCGCCTGCTGAAGGGCAGATGGAAATTACTCAGAAAAACAATCCTTTTATCAACAATGTCAATATTAATATTAATCACCCAGGGAGCATTTCTGTGAGCAAAACGCAGAAAAACAATGACAACAACTGCAAAACAAAACAAAACGCTAAACATACATTCATAGACACAGACACACACAGATTTGTGCCAAGGCTGAAGGTCACTTAAGGACTAACCTACAAAGGCTGCAAGCAAACTGACACCAGATATGATCCGCAATATGACTTCCCATGTCAATAATCCATGTGTGCAAGCTTTTTTTTATTTTTATTATTATTTAAAATCAATATACTAAATTATAATCTCATGTAAACAGCTTTGGCTCTTTGGAAATAAATATAACTACTCCTCAAATATAGTAGCACGGTGGTGCAGGGGCACTGTCGCCTCACACCTGGTTCAAATCCCGCTTGGGGCCTTTCTGTGAGGAGTTAGCATGCTCTCCCTGTGTGGGTTCTCTCTGTGTACTCTGGCTTCCTACAACACATGCAGGTTTATAGATTAATTGCAGACTCTAAATTGCCCATACGTTTGAATGTGAGTGTGAATTGTTGTTTGTCTCTATGTGTCGCTCCTGTGATGAACTGGTGACTTGTCCAGGGTGTATCCTGCCACTCGCCCAGTGCTAGCTGGGATTGGCTTCCTGATTAGGATATGGAAAATGGATGAATAGATAAAAGTTTAAATGCTTACTTAAAATCAGAAGAATAGGGGAAATGGTTTGTGTACAGTCTGAAGTAAATCATTTTTACTTTTTTAAAGTACAGAAATCTTAAATCAGCAAACATGCTGTCATAATTGATGCATTTTATTTATTATCAGTCTTGATAATAGCAACAAAAAAAAGCCTCACTCTTGTACAACATAACTGAATCTCATCTGTCAGGGAACATTAAAGGTGGTTTGGTGCTTTTTATTGGATTGCTTCCAGTACATCTGATGTATGGCTGTAAATACAGCAAAACAACAGACGGAAAGGGATGATGGATATTGAATATGTAAATGGTCACGTAGACTGAGAGCATCATTAATCAGCACAAGAGGTTATTGTTGTTTTTTTTTGTTTGTTTGTTTGTTTTTTTTATTTTTGTAAATTCTTTTTGAAAAATTCTACCAAAAATCAAAAGCACAAGATGATTTGAAATCATTCATTCATGTTCTGAAAATTAAGGCAGTCTAGTCTGCAAACTACATCTGATGTGTGAGCGCAAACTAGAGTAATGAGATGGATTTTCATTTTCATCACACTTTGCAGGGTTTTGCCACCGCATAAATTAATCAGGGTTTTAGCAATAATGCAAGATTATTAAAAAATGTAACCATGCTGGATGCTTTAGTTTTGTGCTTTGGTTAAATGTACTGCAAGGAGAGGATGACTGTTTATGAAAAGTGAACCACTGGTTCAGATTTACTCGGATGACCGTTGAAAAAAACAAAATAAGGTGATGGAAAGAGTGCCGCTTTTATCGAGAGGGGCCGCCAGAATCAACACAAAATGAAAGTTTGTTGTAGCTGCTTTAAAGGTCCAGTGTGTAAGACCTACACTGTGGGATGCAGTCTGAAACTACCCCTTTAGATGCCTCTAAATCCTACACACTGAGCTTTTAATAAATCCAACAATTTTCATTTAATCCATTAGTAATATGTCATTTGTCTATTTTAAGAATACATTATAGCGGGAAAATGGTGTCCGGCCACAATATGTAGTCACCAAAAAAAGTTAAAAGCAGTTTTAGATCAACCACTTACAGTACATATTCGGGAACTTTTGGTCCAATCCAATAGACTAAGATTACAATGTTAGTGAAAATTCCTACCGGAGTCTACTTTCTGCTAATGGTGATAAAGAAATACCATTTAAAACAAATTTTATGGTAGAACTCACTTTTCTGTGAAGGATCCACCTTTGAAACTCTAAACTGTGCCATATGAATTCCTTCCACTTAATTCCTTCATTAGGATTTAAATATGAAGTTAAAGAGAGTTAAAACTTGATTTTACATTTATTTTACATTCAGTCCTTCTTGGTGCAACCTATCTTACATTTCATAGCCTTTTTCAATTGCCAAACCATTGAAGTACAATAAACCTCTTTCCTTGTCAGGTGTGACTTTGGTAGACTGATTGAATCAGATTCAAACAAATGGACTCAGCTGAATCTGCTTTGTAGTGATTAAAGTCCTGCGCCAGGTACAGTCCCAAGCTCCTCCACAGTGCTAAGCTCTCATTTCTTGGAATGAGACTTGAGAGCATGAAGTGAGAAAACAAAGACGTTGCAGAAACATTGTTTTGGCATGTTACGCTCATCCCTCCAAGAGCTGAGAGAGGAGAAGTGGGATGTGGAGTCAAACTGCTGGGAAATATCTCTTGGATATCTGGCAGTAGGGAAATAAATATAATCCCTCCTTGTTATTATCTTTGTGCGTACTTCAGATAATGTCGGCTACGAGGAAGTGAAGGCGTACTTTTTTCAAATAATGCATGCATATGATTAGCCTTTGGCCGTTGTTGGTAGAGAGGGAACTGGCGTTATATTTAGCTTTTGATGGTAGATGGTAACATGGAAGAACAAGGAAGAAAAGAGAATGGAGGGTTTAAGAGCAGGATGCATAATCATGTTTGATTATTCTTCTTCATGCTGTTTTAAAAAGCACTACTCCTCCTGCAAATATATGCCTTCAATAAGTTAAAATCAATTCAGCTGTCTTTGGCATATTAGAATGCTGGCGTCCAAATCTATCAATTCAGCTGACAACCAGAGGGGCTTTTGATGTCAGGACGGGGTCAGACCATATCCTGACTCAGCTTAGAGAACAGGAGCCCTCCATCTTAATGTGCATTCTGCAAGAACATAGAAATAAATTGCCTTCTACTTCTACTAGCAATCTTTCCTCTGCACAGGCAGTCTAAACACAAATGCTATGTGTTTTGATGTATTTTTTATAGAAATATCAACTATGAATTACAGGATCATGAAAAAGACATGATACATTTTTCTTCTCCCACTGTGTATTAGAAGCTTGTATTGCCATGTTAAATGGAGCCTGCCCTGCCACATGCACGTGCTAAGTATAGCCAACATGCAGCGGGGTGATTTTTGTCACTTCATTATTCCTTTTAGATTCCTTATCAAAGTGCATACTGTGGCTGTGATTCTCTTTTCTGGTTCATCAAACCAGATAGATCAGCCTGAGATTCATGCCTAATTCTATTCGTCATTCCAGCTCTCTAAGGGAGAAGTAGTATGCAAAAAAAAAGAGGGACGAAATAAAAGTAGTCCTTTTCCCTCTGTGGGTACTGACACCCACTCTAAACTCGCCCATCCTCGCCTTCCTTTTTACGCTTTGTCTCAGATGTTTTTTGTCTCTCTCTATCTTTCTCTCACGCTTAGCCAGAAACACACAACCACCCCCTCCTTAACATTGTTAGAGTAAGTGATGGAGTGATTCTGATGGGCCAACGTGTCTCCCACTTCTCGAATTTGTTACCACTGTTGTTGTTATAAGTTCGATGTCTTCCTCTGTCCCCCTCTCTTTGGCGCCTGTCGGCTGCCGCTGTGCCTGCAGGACACCAGAGGGGACGACTGGCATCCTCAATGAGGAGGGAAGCGGTGCTCGCCTTCACGCTCCAGCGACTGCACGCCTGAAGAGATGACAGGGAGAAGGAAAAGGTGTAGGTTGACAGGCCAAAACAGCTTTTTGCATTCATGCAAACACATGAACACATTTTTACAAATACATATGCATGCTGCGTATTTAAGCATAAAAACAGGGGCAGGACATAAGAGCAATGCCTGTACACTATAATGCAATATATTGCAATTCCTCTGTCTCCACTTAGTTACATTACCCCCTCTCTGAACACTCAAAGACCTATACATACAACATATTCCTGCAAACACAGTAGATGAAACATGATAACTTTTGATTTCATTGGAAAAGGTTGACAAGATACATCTTTTAACCTAACCAGGCTGTTGTTGTTCTATTGTTCACTGCCTTTATTTACAGACCTATAGCACGTGTCTTTAATGCAATATATATATATATATATATATATATTTTTTTTTTTTTTTTTTTTTTTTTTTTTTTTTCCCAGCACATGTAAAGTTCTAGGATACATTTTATGACAAAAAAAGGTTTTGTATATTCTGAAATTGTTAGGATTTTTGCACGGGAAGATGAAAAAATTCAGGGCTATAGAACACACTATATAACTATGTTCATACATTTTATGACTCCTACTCCTTTCAAACTCCTATTTGTGATGTAATGTGTTATATTTTCCATCACAGGTGCCATCATGCTTTGGGTGAAGAAACCAGCAAAATAAAATTTTGCCATGAAGTCAGTAAGTTAGCCGCAGGCTTCTCCTAAGACACCTGAACCCCATGTTTTTAGCCTCAGGTTGTTTGTGTTTTGGAAAATGTGTGCCATAAAAACTCAAGTTACATTAGCAGTGTTTGCTATGTAACACCAGGATTACTTCTGAAACTAAGGGAAAAAATGGACACTCGATCAATCTCAAGGCTTAAGGATGTTTAACCATAAACACACACACTGGAGACACTGGAAACTATAATTTCTTCTGATTCCAGCTGTGATGACTAAAACAGTATGCAGACCTTACAGGGAAATTAAATTTACATACTTTGAAAGAAATAAAAAAGGTCCCTTGAATTCTCTTATTTGATCAACATAATGAGGAAATGTTTTGAATGAACACATCTACAGTCACAAATTGTTCAGACAGAATATATCTCCCAAATGTTTGCATATTTTGAATTTTTTTGTACCTGCTTGTGCAATAAATCATCTCTGTTTACTGTATATTTAACCCAAATCACAATCTTACCTCAACCAAAGTTCTTTTGTGGTCTAAACATAACCACATGTGAAATGCAAATCGTGGTTTCCAGGATCGAAGCACTCAATTCACTCCGACCATGCATTTCTCTGTATGCTTTCTTTATCATTCGAACAAACATTGCCACGTAATGTAATCCAGAGACGTTTCCTGCCAAACATGTTCAACAAAAGAAATGACAACTATAAATATAATTTCAGAAGTCAGGGTTGTAGCGGCTTACCCGCATATTGAATGTCGGAGCATCCTTGAACGCACAGCAAGTAAGTTTTCAAAACAGCCCCTGTCTGTGACTGCTACCATCCGAGCATCATTTAACTTTGACAAACAAAATGAAATAAAGGTGGACAAAATGTTCAGTGTGATGAATACCCATCTCAAGCAGGTTTCAAGGCTTTCCAAATTGATTTTTATATATAGAAAAATAAAGAGGCAGAAATGCAGGGAATACATATTTCTGTTTCTGTTCTAAAGGATTTAATGACCTTGATGCACCAAAACATCAGTGAATTATTTTAATTGTGTTGTACAAATGAATACTTTTATTATCCCGGTGCCAGTTTAATGTTTTCTATTCATTTTGTGTGGGTGGCACCTCAAGTCACTTTGACTCTTCACTCAGTACACTCTGTTCTAGCCACCCTCTTTTTTCTTAGGGAAAATAATCTTTTCATTCCACTTTATTTAAACGGTTTTGATGTTTAACTAATACATTTCTGAATGTGGGTATTTCTGAACACGCTCTTGGGGTGACTCTTGGGTAAATAAATTAAAAAAAAAACTTTGCATTTGCATTAAATTGCAAGCCAAACTAGTTTTCCAATCTTGTCATTTAATTAGGAATAACTGGGCTGTCATTAAAAGTGCCCTGTAGACCTTTGTATAACCATAAACAAAATGCCAGATTTCACAGATTTAACGTCTGATTCCAAGGTGAATTTGAATGCAAGGACAAGCGTTCTGTCAATGACTGAACAGATTGCTCATGCCTGATCCAGCATGTCGACCGCCTGAGCTGGTGGGTGAATCTGGCTCTGCAAAATAGACGACATGGTGACAAATTGTCTCAGCAAAAAGCTGTACAGTAAGTAAAACATGTACACATCAAAGTACTTTTTAGTATACTCAACTGAGAGTTATGGACCAAACATGAAGGAATATAGTAAAAAGCGTGTAGTGACTAATTACAAGCTTTAAGACTTTGCTTTGGTCACTGACTAACATACACTTCCAGGCACAATTTCAACCTCAAGCAAAATGTAATTTAAATGTAGTGTGGCGTGACAGTTTTAATGAAATGGTCCTCGCTTTTAGCCAACACCACTTGAAAACAAGCTTCTAAAACACGCGCATATAATATATTGACCAATTGCTTCTCTTTGGCACATTCCATTGATGTCACATTGTATTTTACTTCAGTTTTTAGTCACACTAGGAGCATGGCTCTTGGGATAGTGTCGGATGGCTCATCCACTACGTGTCAAAACTTGAAAATCTCCACAACTGTTGGGTGGATTGTCATGAAATTTGGGGCAGAAATGTGTGCCCCTTACAGGATTAATGTGATGAATGCTGACTTTGGCTGACTAAAGCACTTTAAATGTCAGTGTTTTTCATGACTGTTAAGTTACTGGATCACGTTACTGTTGGTAGGGGAACAAACACTGTAAAATTAACACTGGGTCAGAATAAAATGTGACATTTATGTCACTTTCAGGAAGAACTGTAATCACTGCACTTGACTTTCCCTCTTTTGTCATCACTGGGTCCTGATACACCTACCCTTTGGTTTTAAAACCAAATATCTGCTAAACTATTGATTGATGTCATTACCATTATCTTGAGCTGTGCTCCGTGTTTTGTGTTAATTAGCAAATGCTATCATGTTAATATAAGATGAAAGCATGTTAGCAATTAGACCGACAAATTGCTGTACCCCAGTACAGCCTGACAGAGCTGCTAGCAGTTTCAATGTTTGTGTCCTTATAAATACTGATTGCACCTATTATTGGCTTAGGTGCTTTGAGTGACTAATGCAGGAAAGGACAAGACAGACATTTTACTGTAAATATAAGACAGAAAATAATGAATAACTCCCGTCCCCACACTTGGAACAAAGTCATGGCACTCTACCCAAAGATGTCTTCATGTTTTACTAGCAGCACGGTAAGTAATATTACAGTGCCTGTTGGTCAGATTAGGTGAATCATTGTAACTTATTCTTCTTCCAAAAATATGCAGCTTGTGAACATAATTCTAGGTTTTATGTGCACATTTTTAAAAAGAAAGATCAAACATGCCCAATCACGTAGTCAAATATATTTTTTTGCAAATAGAAAAATAGCAGTAAGCTGAAAACAAAATCGAATTATTCATGTCTAGATTCTGGATAAAAAGACATGGGCAATCACACATCCTTATCAAATTTTATAAGTTAAAAAGCTAAAAAATGGCAAGAAGGATTCAATACAAAATCATTTTCACATCAAAGCCATTTTGAGTCTAATTATGTATGTAGACAAAGGCAGAGAAACACTCAATAGATACAAGTATTCCAAAATTGGACTGAGATGCTCAATACATTGGTAGATAAAGGTTTCTATCCATCTGTGTTTAAATTAACTTAAAAATAACAAACGAAAAACTTTCTGGTGAGTCTGTACTTAACTTTGAAAATAATGGCACATATTTGAAAAATGTTAATGTCAAAAATAAAAGTAGATGACCAGAGCTTACTTAATTAATGAGTACTTTATTAATTAATTAATTAATTAATTAATTTATTTATTTATTTTATTGGAGATTATGAAATTATTTGTGGATAATATTTGAAATATAATGTTGGATATGGCTGCAAGATCATTTATGTATATCAGAAACATTAAGGGTCCTAAAATGGAACCTTGTAGTACCCCACACTCATAGCTCTCTCTGACTTGATATAATGATAACATATTTATATCTCAATTTAACTATATAAACATAAGCCACTTTAAGACATGGCCACAAATTTCATATTTATACAATTTCTGTTTAAAAAAATGCATTTGCAAGCAATATTCACCTTGTCCAGAAGTTGTACAAGAGCCATACAGTAGAGGATAGGTGATTTTTTGAATTTATACATGTTCAAATGTTCATGCACTATTTTTTTCCAAAATATTGGAAAAGCGCAGAGTAACTGAAATACTAATTTGGAGACTGGAAAAAAAAAAACTGTATTAATGTTTTCACCTCCTTAACAAGAGATACATTAATCCATCATGACCCTTCCTGTATACAAGATGATGATTTATCCATAAATGAGTTGCCATGCATATACCACGTATATAATTCATGTAAAAGCTTTTATGATGACCCTGGCTAATGAAACTGACATGCCTTCTTATTATTTCCCCACGTTCTTGACAGCCATAGGTTTCACTTAATGCACATTACACAGTGAGTTGAACATGTGACACACTGGCAGTTTATTTATTCTTAGCATAGCATCTGTTCAATATGGCTCATTATATGTAACCTAACCCTGATCCTGTAGCCATTAGTCCTCTCAATTTATTTCATGTATGTTTGCTGTTCAAACAGTAGACTATCTGTATAAAAATACCAGCATCAAACTTTATTTACAAAGAACTTTTCAAAAAAGAGATATTGTATGAAAGCCTTTCAAAAAACAACAACAAAAAAAAAAGAAAATGGGTTGCAGAAAATGATTTACAATGAGGGAACAATGACAGCATGACAAATCAGGATGCGAGGGGAGGGGGGTGGGGGCATACAAAAAGTGACAGAGACAAAGACATGAGGCAAATCACCGTTGGGCTGATAGTAATGAGTAAAATTTAGTAATCAATAAAAAATCAACAAGTAGCCAGTGCAGGGACATCGGGATCAATGAAATATGATGTTGCTTCTTAGCCGGCAGCCAAATTTTGAATGAGCTATAAAAGGGATAGAGATTTTTTTTGCAGTTGCAGTCAGGAAAGTAATGAAGACATGAAAAAAGTTTCAAGGTTTTTTGGTTCAGAGAAAAAGGTCTGATCTTTGAAATGTTGCAGAAAACAAGATTGAACCATTGATTCAACATTGCCACAAGAGCATTAGTGAGATCAGCCATTGATGTTGGGCGATAAAGTCTAGCTCACAGTTGGGTTGAGGTCAGGCCTCTGTGGAAGCCTGTCAAGTTTTTCCACACCAAACTGGGAAAACCATTTCTTTATAGACCCTACTTGGTGTACAGGGGCATTTTCTTGTTGAAATAGGAGAGGGCCATTCTCAAACTTTGTCCACAAAGTTGGAAGCACACTATATATACAGTGTATCATTAAATATTATTACAGGAAGTAGCACCATGATTTTGTGGTTCTTGGAACTTGACTAACCAAACCCAAAGAAACAACCCCATACAAAAACCTGACTCAATTGAACTTACTTGATACTGCAGAGATCAAGGCAATATTTGTTATTTTTTCTTTGAAGACAGTTTTATATGCTTGCTTTGGAAAGGCTTTCTCACACACACAAAATAACTAATATGGCAAGAGCAACAGAACACAGAATATGACATGGTTGCATGGTGGTCTACCAGCACAAAACAACTTCTGTTTAGTGGCACATTACCAGCTTGTAACTACCAGCATGTAACACTATAACATTATAGCATCTCAAAGTAATACATAAGTTGCCTTACTAGTAAGTAAATCTTTGCCTCTCCCAATATCTGGTCTCAGAACGTCTTTCTCAGTTGATCTCGATAAAGTTATAATCTTGATCTCACTTTAACAGATACAGTGACGATGACTCATGATGAGGTAAGGAGGAAAAGCATTGCATCCACTGTAGATGGTTTCATTACCATCATCTTCTGCTCAACTACAGTGGCTACACTCTCTTCCCATTTCCCATGGGGAATTTCTACCTACTTCCAACACATGAAACGCATAGAAGAACTGGTTAATTGTCTGCCATATTGGTCCATAGAGTGATGGGGCAAGAGGGTTTGTCTCTGTCACTGTCTACAAAAGTAAGAAATTGATACAGTCCAACAGAGACAGACAGTGTTAAAGAAGATATCTGTGAGTGACAGTCAGTTAGTTGGGAAAGTGGGAAAAGGAGGAATGACCTTTCTGTGAGGAGAGGTGTCAGCTCCAGGAGGAGCAGGAAAGGGGACAGTGTCTCCTTCGCTTCAGTGGCTTCCTCTCTCCTGTACAAGAAAGCTGTCGGCCATCTTCGAAGAGGACTTTCTTTCACTCAGCCCTCCTTTATCTTTATGCCATCATCTGCCACCACTCTTCCCCATCACCCTTTTCGTATGCAGCGTCTACCAACTCCCTCTTTCCAGGCCCCCTCTCTCTGTCAGCCACTGTTAAATCAGATAGATTGCAGGTGTGTTTCCTCTGTGAAGGTGGATTCACTGCTGCTGTATGCCTGCAACCTCTCAGCATGACACAGCACCTCTCCCAATTTACTGTGCTGTAATTTATCCACAGACCCAAAACATACTTGAACAGCATTTATACACGCATGCCTTATGGTTATCCTATTTATCATAAACCCCTACCTCTGCATTAACTCCAAGGTGTGATTAACCACAAATGCAGCCGTCGATGAGCATATGAAGTCTAGCAATGGACTGCCCAACTTCATCCACTGTCCATACATTGATGAGATATTACTCAAGCGGCCAATCTGTGATTATTCTGCATTCATTTACCCCGGGCATTTTAGCATGAGACTAGATGTATCCATGCCGAATATGATTTTCTATCTTGCCTGCTGTGTTTTCGGGCATATTTTCTTCCCTGAATCCTCATACTGGCAGCTGCTATCAGTAAATGGCACCAACCTTTCTCTGCGGGGTGAAAATGACTGCCTTGTAAGCTTTGCACCGGCCTCAGCCCTCTCCCAAGATGGTAGTTAAAAAAACGATGTTGACCTATGCGGGGCCTCAGGACTGTATATCTCAGCCAGAACAGCACGCAGGAAATAATCCCCCCAGTTTTGAATTATTATGTGTCCCAAGGTCCCTAAATGGATTTTCTTAGGAGCAATGCGAGCCTGTAGAAGCTGGACATCAGACTCTTTTGCTTTGTTGGTGTTTTTTTACCTTCTTTTATTGGGTTTAATATTAACTAGATTTCCATAATCCCACTTATACAATTAGATTTATCTTCACTGTTGCAGTGGTGCAGAACAGCACTGATTAATTCAGTCTCTATTGACAGGTCTCAATTAATTGGAGAGAGCACTGGATCCTAACTGTACAAAATTCATTAATAGCCTACTCTATATCAAGGATATAGGTTCTGATGGATAACTGAGGACTGGCCTTTTAAGATCACAACAGTAAACAACCTGGTTGAGACTGTCATGACATTTCCAAACCACGTCTTTTTTTTATTTTCAAAGTGTCTGTCTGCAGATACCAGATTCTATATAAAACATCACTGTTCTGTCTCTGTCCTCTCAAGCTCTCAAAGGTCAGCCTGGACAACACCAAGTGTTCTAGTTATATTTTGAAACAATTGTCAAGGGAGCACAGGTCTTGTAATATTGTAGCTGCTGCACAATATAGGTGTAGGTTTGCATTTGGGTTAAGGTTCAATCTAAAATTGCTTCAGTTGCATGGGGATCACAGTTTTGACCCTCCCCAGCAGGTGCTGCTTAAGAGTTGCTGATTATTCTCTGCTTTTTCTGTCTTTTTCTGCTGCTTGTTATACTCGTACAAAATAGGAAGCGGCAGCAATTTCTCAAATCAAAAGTACCCCGTGTCCTTGATGTCTTCTTGTCTCTGTGTTAGAAACTATTAAAGTGTATTTTCTTTTCCCTAAAGTGAATTTTGCGAAATCATGTGTAAAACTGAAAAAAAAAAAAAAAAAAAAAAGGCTGGCAAGAAGAATCAATAAAGATTGCTTCAAAGAGGGCACCTAGGAGAAAGACGGAAAAGCTCAAAACAAGTCAAAAAGTCAGAGTCTGATCTCCCATAATCCTTCTCTTTGCTACAATTTTTCAAGACTAAGTTTGGCAACAACCCTCAGTTCAATGATGCTTCTGTTCCTAGTTTGACATGCTGAAATAAACTACCGGAGATGTATTTCTTTTTAATTCCATAACAGAGTGCATGCTGCTTTGTCCTTTTTACAATGCCAAATTATACAGAGGCTGTAATTGACAGACATCGCTATAGTAGTTAATATTGGTATAACAAATAGGACTTCTATGTTTGCTATAGCTGCAACAAATTCCATACCATTAAAAAGCATTCTTACTTTATAGCATGAAGCAACTCAGCCCTCTTGAGAGAAGAATTTTTTGGCAGCATTCATTCCTTACAGTGAGGTGGAGGAAAAGGTGACCCTTGCAGAGCAAGTATCTCAGGCTGAACCACTTTCCCTTTAGCTTTTTCTTGCCACACGGGCCATCAGAAAGCCAGGCTCAATCCACTTTTCTAAATTGCTACCATTTAATGGAACACCTTGACCTGACTTCCCTCCCTGCCAAAAATAAATAAAGAAGTTGTTGGTAAAAATGAGGCCTTCCAATATAGGTGATGCCTGTGGAAAATTGAACGTATTAAACACAGCTTTTACTGAATTGTTTGACAGATACTTTTCTCCAAGAGATCTTCAGTGGGATAAATACTGAAGCAGTATTGTCTGTCTTTTCCTATAGAGACACAAGATACTTACAGTGATTTACTTCTCACAGACCTTTTACAGACTCAATATTTCCCTAATGCATGCATTGTCTTTTTCTTCACACCTTAGGTGTCTTCAGGTGGTCAGGCAGTTGAGACCAAAGGTGAATAGCGGCAAGGGAAAAAAGCCTGACTCCTTGCATTAGCTTAGATCCAGGTGGGTGGAGAATCAGCTTGTTGCATGACCTGCAGGTACAAGTGGAGGAGTATGAAGTTCAAATAAGAAGGGTGGAACATTTCTGCACTAGAAAGTAAAAAGAGTTTTCTGTTTTAAAAATTCAGTCCTGGTTTCCATAGCAATTATCGAGCTCATCTTTTGGCTTGTAATTCTTGCAAAATTGACGGCTGACTTTTATCTTTCCACATTGCTGAAAACCCCACATAAATATACAGTAGCTCAGTGTGACTCCTCTGAGAGAGCTGAAAAATAAGCTTTTGTAACACAGGCTCATTTTATTCTCGTGATTGTCATCCTCTGAGTGTACAGTAATCCTCTCAGATCCAAGATCTGGCTAAATCTGTAAAAGTACAGTCCTCTTCAAACACTAACAGTAAGAAATGTGTTTCTCTCTGGATTTAACACCTCAGAGGGCTCTGATGAGACTTTAAATGTAACTGGCCATAAAGCACCCCACACATTAAATTAAGCCAGCAGGAATCTAATTAGCAATGACTGTTGACTTGAGTGACAACTTGTTTACGCAATGCGTCAATAAGAGAGTGATGTTTGCCAAAACCAAAGGGATGAAACAAAATCTCTGTCCTTAGACAGTCGCTTAGTGGTCAAAGCAAACTTGATTGCTTATGAAATTATCCAAATAAAGATTTTGCTGGAGTTCATCAACATCGATTGACATCATTTCTTAAATCAAAGACATAATTTGCATACATTGGTCTTAAAGGGAGACTAAAGAAGCGGAAATCCAAAAGGAAATGCGGATCTCATGAAGATTATCCAGACTAGTCTCAGTGAATTACTTGCTCAAATATGCATGTATCTCCAAAATGGCTACAGCTATCATAAGATGCATTGACACTAACAAAAAATCAATTTTGCTCAATGAGTTTCTGCGCCCTGGATATTCCGATTTGTGGAGGTGAACTGCAGCTGTATTTGTTAAACCATTCATTGGTATCAGCTCCAAATTTTGCAATGGATGTAAAGAGAAAGAGGTAGAATTACACTTTCATCGGCATCCCATGTGCTGTTTTATTCTTGCCTGAAACCCCACTTGCCTGTTGGGTGGACTTAGAAGGCACACTGAGAACCCATGCAGCATGGTGAGCCCGGGATGGAAGCCAGCAGTTGTAGGTGGATCTGACCTGTTCATTGATAGAACAGAAAAAATGTGTTGTCCGTTTGTGGTTGACCACATCTCAGATAGACATACTGTTGGAATTTACACATTAGCTGCATTTCTAGAGGGTCTTAAGTCGTAAAGCATTTAACATATTTTTTTGTACTCATGTGACAGCAGACCAAATGGTTAATTCCAGAATATGGGAACATAGAAAATTCCATAGATAGGGAAAAACAACTCAGAAGTTTCTTCTTAATTATTGTACTGGATTAATGTGTTCCAGTGTGACTTTGCTGATCTAGTAGTGTTGATAAAACATCCCTCCTCGTATTGCAAAAATGAGATTGGAACATTGAAATGGATGTCTTTTTAATCTTAAACACTTACAGTGAAAACCTCAGTACAGAATTATTCATTATTTAACCAAGATCAGTGTCTTTACCTTGCCCTTGTAAGTGCTTTGTGAATACTTGCCAGGAGAAGATATTGCAGGGGAAGCAAATAAAATACATTGACAGTGAACAGTTGGCATATATTCAACATGAATAAAATAAATAAATTCAGCTATGTATGCATTTTTTAAATTTATTTATTTATTTTTTTATGTTGCTATCTCGAGGTCACGGGTTGATATATCTCATTACCACAGAATAATTATGAAGAACTCACACCTGAATTTACCCTTCAAGATCCCTGTCATCACCGACAAGGAAGATTTGTGTTACTAGAGTGTACATCCTAGAGTTAATTTAAGGTAATCATTTCCCACCAATGTGTTGCACCAATGAAAAAAAATATCAGAGATTCATTGAGATTTATTAAATTAGCTCAAAGAAGAAGATTCTTTCAATACATTTTTTTTCCTAGCTCATTTTGGTCAATATGAAATTAGCATGCTGGTTGATTGTCGGAGATAACAGCGTTGAATAATAGCAATCAAGGCTGTTCTCAGCTTCAGTATAAACAATCCTGCTTGTATTACATTGATTACAAAATGCATTTGCTAATGCAAATTAACTGTATATGAACATATATTTTTTTAAGGGAAAAAGGTTTGTTTTGTTCCTTGTGTAGTGACATGCTAGGTGTCATTTTTAATCTAATTTCTTGATTAGCTAATCAGCTAATCACTGGTGGATAGAAGAAACAGTGATTGTCCAAAGCTTTTGCAGAGGCATCATGCATTCCGCCTAATTTATTAATAAAAAGTGTTTGTTCACTTCCATTCTATGTGCATATGTAGCAGGGAGTTAATGTTGAACTTTGACCAGCAAAGACATAACCTCAATTACAGTTTTTCTCAATTGCTAAAACACTAAAACCCATTGGCTGAACAAAGGTCTCAGTTGCCTGAACTCATTTAGCTAATTGTTCAGTCTGTTGTCAATACCTTAAACCATTTCACATGGTAAAACACAATTTGCAGATCTCACTTACACTTTTCAGCAAAACTCTAAACACATTCTCATTCTCAAAACACATTGTGCACTCTAATGCATGTCATAAATACTGGTAAACACAAGTGGCAAAAATTAAAAAAAAATGCAAAGAGCAAAGCAGAGTAGTAATTTCTGATCAATTTTGAGCTACTATGATAGAATATGTTTTTGTTCATCAAAAGACAATGAAGGAAGACATATGAAATTTGGTGTGAGATTAAAAATTGACTTCTCCCTGAGAACTATATGTTTTGAACAATGTGTTTTCTATTTTTTGGTGTATTGTTTACTGACCGCTTTGTTTATGATTTGAGAGCAGTGTTTGGTTTTGAGCACAGGTAAAACTGTTTTGAGGCGAAAGTTTGATTTTGAGCACAGGTAAAACTGTTTTGAGGCACAAGTTTGATTTTGCAAGAGGAGTCAGGTTTTATAAATAGTGCTTGAAGATGAGGTTTTGTGTTTAATGTTTTAAGAAAATGGAGCAAGGTTTCAGAAATTGTGTTTTAGCAATTGAGAAAAACTGTAATAGCAAATACGCGTGTCATTGAACAGACTATAACCAGAAAACTGATTTCTCTGTGCGACACATCCTGCATTGCCCACATTTTACCTCGGCAGCCTGCTTTTGTTTGTGCGTGACCACAGCCTTACACTTTACTCTGGGTAGTTGCTGCTCTTTAGCATCATTTATTTATAGTATCACCCCAGAAACATGAGGTGTAAATCAAGGAATATGACAAAGAACAGATTAGTTTACACCATTTGTTGCTTTAGAAGAAACTAGACAGACATACCCATGATGTCCTGACAAAAACACCACTAACAAGCTCTCGAGAAGCCCAATGAAAAATACAGCTGGTCTGAAAGGAGCACAATCAATAGCAGGCCCCTTTCCTTTATTATTTTCCTCCCTGGTCTCATCCACCTATGCCGATCCTGTTAGCACCATATAATCTGTCTCAGGATGGCACCTTTCCTAGATCCAGCCTACCAGGCTTATAGATTACTGCCTTTTATTGGAGAGAACAACAGAACAAGGACAGGCTTTATTCGCTATTGGAAAACTATAAGGAGTATGCTTTGCTGCTATAGATGAAACACCCAACATGTTAAAACCAGGACATTGAGGTTATGCATCTTATGTTAAGTATGCTAGCACTTGAATAGAAATTGGAGAAAGAGAAGGGTCACGGGATGCATATGGTTCAGTTCACCCACACTATAGAAACAACACATTACTTGCAGGGTTTTAAGATATCACACTTTACACCATATTCTGAGCAGTCACTAAGAAACAAGTGAAGAACGAATCACAGATGACCTGATGATTGATGAATCGCTATATGAGTGCTTCCTGAATAACTCGAGGACTGTAGAAGATAATGATACGTTACAAGAGAACAGACCGGGAGATGGTATATTCATGAATCATTGTGTAATGATTAGTTCACAGTTATAATGTAAATAGACATACTGTGATGCATTAATCTGAGAAATTACAAGTAACCTCTCAGCCACTGCTGAGTGAAATGTAGCCATATTTGTACAAATAGGCACGTTAGCATTTGTACAGCAAGTTTCAATTTTATTTCATTTAGATAGAACTTTTAAAAGCAAACAGTTTTCTTCCTCTTCTTTTTTTTTCTTTTTTTCTTTTCGTTTGTTTGACGACAAAATTCATCTGTCCGTTAAAACTTTGGTCATCGTCAAATATGACATATTGGTGTGGTCTGATATAAGTAGAAAAGTGTTTGAGATTCTGGGCTGTCGTGATAACGTGGGGGACCGTATAATATGAATTATGTCTTGTCCTCAATTTTGAGCCAACCAGTGTTTGATATCTTGAATGCAGTTTTGGAGAGTTACATCGGCCTAGAATTGAGAGTTGAGAGGGAGGTAGGTCTGGGAATCTTCTGTGTAGCAGTGGAAAGCAATGTTATGGTTTTGGATGATTTTTCCTAATGGGAGCATGTAGAGAAAAAATAGAAGTGGACCTAAAACTGAACCCTGCAGAACCCCACATGAAATGTTAGCAGATGTGGAGGATGAGGATGATCTGTGTGAAATGTAAGAATGAAAGTAGTCAAGGGCAGACCCAGAAATGCCAGTCCACTATGCCAGGCAATGCAGGAGTGTTAAATGCTGTGCTGGGATCTAAAACAATTAAAATATTTCAAGAGAGATTTATTCAAGAGCCTCTGTTTTGTGTACCATATTATAAAGTATTACAGAGATAGCTGCCTTTCACACCTCTGCTGTCATCCCAGTACCATGAATTAGGTTTGTAATGCTCACGTTGCTGAGAAATGACATTGGAGAATTTCAGCAGCAACTTGTCTTTTCCTAAAGCAAGTTCGCTGTTGCTGTGGCTAATCCAGACCTTTCTGTGAACACTTTTCATTAAAACAATTTTCAACCAGAAAAAAAAAAAAAGAGTCTAACATAGTGTTGAATTTTCAATGTTTTGAGCTGTATGGATAAAATTCCATTCACCGCAACCTGTGTAAGGATGGTAGTTCAGAGACAAAAGCTTAGCACATAAACTATGCGCACAGTTAGATACCACTACAGGTGAAAAAAAGAAAAATGTTTATTTGTGATTTCACCTGTTCTGACCCTTTCAAAACTCCACGGTGTAGGAGTACGTAGGTGTAAGAGAATTGTTGAAAAACTGATGCCAATACAGCTTTTTCCCTGTCTGAATGTAACACATTAACATAAAACTGAGTCACACTTATGTGACTTATGCTATGCAGCTTTTTGTACAATATTTTCTGAAGTAATGCACCAAAATATGAACAATCAAACAAATAAGCTCGGAGGTGATGAGCATATTTTGTAGAATGTGCTTGTTGCAATTATTGATTTTCATTGTGTTCATTTATTTTTTAAGAGGTTTGTTTTACACAACGATGATCACAAGGTAAAAATCAATTTATTAGTCATTCTTACTGAGTCATTCTTAGTAGCAACAAAGTTTTAACTCCACCTGAAGTGTTTGTTCACTTCTCAAAGCCAAACTTTACCATCTGGTCTGAGATGTAAATCACAAACACTGTCCTCACTACCATTTTTATTTTATTTTTTTCAAATCCTTATTGAATGTCCAGTTTACTTCTTTTCACCATCGCATTTACCATTTCTTGGCGGGTTTTGGGGGGGGGTGGGGGGAATTGATGAAGCATGATTTGCTGGCGTGTCAGATGGATGGTGCAGGAAATGGATCACTTGCTTTGATTAAAGCACCCCGCTTGGCTGGCTTTGCACATCATAATCTAAGAATGGATTACACTGCAGTAATGTGGGTCACAATATTTAGCAACAGTGAAGGCAAAGCCACTGCAGTGCACGGGAAACAACGCTCGTAAGAGAAGATTACAACGAGATGTAGCTCTACACTGTGTGATTAAATTGTGGACTGTATAGAGAAACTCACCGATGCCCGTAAAAAGGCGATTTTCCCACTCCAACCATCCATTTCACTCCTTCGCTCTTTCCTCTGAATGTAAAGGTGAGTGTGACGATGCCTGTGCAGAGTGAATATGTGTGCGTGCGCGCAAGCACACATGCCCGTGCATGTGATTGAGTGTGCCGAGTTATTGACCTCTAGCTAGGGAGGAGCATTAATGTCCAGTGTGCCGTGAAACCGGCCTACACCCCGTGTCCAAGGTGACTGGCACTGCCCCGTCCCATGGCACACTTCATGCCTCTGATGGATTGACTGGGCCTTGGAGAAGGACCTCTCATAGTCTACTGTGTCTTTTCTCTGTGTGTGTGGTTGTGAGGGTGGGGAAAAACACAACAACTTTTAATTGTCTTCACAGTACAAGTTTTCTTTCAGCTATCTTCCTCCATCACTTGTAAAGCCGTTGTTCTTGTGGTAACTCCTCAGGAACATTTATCATGACTGGGACTCTCCCTCCATGCCTCACATGCTAATGAATCCCTGTACACTTTCTTCTCTCTAATGATCCTCAGGAAATGCTCCCCTCTTGTCTCCCTCTTATCACTATCTCCCATGCTCCTTTCATTTATCTAATGCACCCTTTCATTTAAGTAACGTATAAATGAAATGCGCCTGCAACATTTTCTTCCCATCATGTTCTTCTTATCTCTGCCCCTCTTTTTCTCTCCATACACTTCCACCACTTGTGATTGAATGGATGAGCCGAACGCCCGGAGGACGGTGCAAAACTCCTACACATACAGACTGTATTGTACATGCCAGTTCCATTTATGGGATGAGTTATAGATTTCCCCTCACCACATGCGGAGGCAGGAATGTGAGAAAACTGCTAACAACATACCTAAGTTGGAGATTTGATTACAGGCTGCCACTTGCAGCTTTGGCAAGAAAAATCTAATGAAAGTGTCGGTTGTCAGCTGTGTCACTTTGGTGGCAGATGAATTCCAGCACTGATTGACTGTGGACAGAAGAGAGGGAACGTTTTCATTTAATGGTTACATAGCTGATATATCTTCAATCGGTACAGGTTTAATGCTCATTATAACTGCTTATGCAAGCTGATCAACATGCTGAAGGGCAAAACACCAATTTGTAATTAAAGGATTTGAATATGGAGTCAATTTAATGCCTGCACAATTTGCATGAAACATTTAATGTATTCATTTAAAAGCTGTTTTGGAAATTATAAGCAGGTGAAATTTGAGAGACATAAACTCAAAGAATAACATGTATAAAGTGTGGAAAAATAAATAAAAGCATGACATAATGTTCTTCAGGTTTATGAGATGTTCGGTCAAGGGTCATCTTGATTCTTCTTTTCATTTTCTTTTCTGTTTTTGTTATATTTATGCTTCAGGAGAAGTCAGTTTATTATTGTTTTATGGACAATCTCTGTTATTATTATTATGTTATTATGCTAAATGCATTCAAATAAATTGTAGTTACTTTGCAGACTAAAATTGTACTCTCAGTTTGTACAGTGTGGTGTGTTTTTACAGATGGCCCTCCTGCTTTACCATAGTCTGCTGTGTGTTTTTTCCCTTGCTTTTTGTCAGTTGTCTTGCAGGTCTCTGGTGGGCGGAGTTAATCAGGGCAACTGGGAGCACCTGGCCAGTGTCTCAGGGGTGCTTAAGACCTGGCTGTCTCAGTCCGTGCGGTCTCTCTCTTTTTCCTTTCCTCCGGGCACCTTGTTTGTGTTTGGTTTGCACCGGCTGCTGCACTACTACTCTAAACAACACCTCCATTCATCACCAAACCACTCATTCAAACTGCTGACAAACCCATAGCGCTGATTAACACACACACCAACATTTCCAACACACACCAATGAGTTTTGAGTAAGAAACGTGTACATCTTGCAGTTTAAAACCATTTATCTCCAATGATATTTTTGACAATACTCATGAGCTGGGTCATGACAATGACTACCCAACAAATACAACATAAAAAGCTCTACCATGACCAGCTACAACATTACAATGCTGCTGATATATTACTGCAACAATGATGGTAATCAAATAATAGTTTAATATAACCCTCATCATAATGAGTACTTTCGATACTTACAAACAATACTATTTTAATAAAGCACACATTTGAAAGCAGGACTTTTATTTTTAGTACTTTTACATTGTGATATATCCACTTTTCTTCAATTTAAAGGTCCAGTGTGTAACATTTAGGGCCACCTATTGGCAAAAGATGGCATAAACAGAATACAATATTCATAAATAAGAATCATGTTTTTATTACCTTAGTATGAGCCCTATATATCTAAATAGAGAGTGAGTCTTCCATGGAGTCTGCTTTGTTGCACCGCCATGTTTCTACAGCAGCCCAGACAGGACAAATTAAACACTGGCTTTAGATGGATCCTTTTGAGCTTTTCATGAGCCACTGTAGGTTCTTCTTCACCCTTTTAGAAAGGGGAGGGTTAGGCATATTCAGTTGGATGCAGATCCCATTAAATCCGACACACTGGTCCTAAGTACCTCTTCCTCTCTGTGTTGATGAATGCAGCTTGGATCAATTGAATTTCTTTTGTAGAGTAATAACTTTTATCTTGCATCCTATCATTTTAGCACACGTGACTTTTCGCGTGTGTGTACACGTGTTTATGAGTTTATGTAAACCTCTCATCTTCTTCATTTATTCCTCAATGTATAGTTTCCCATCAGAGCTGACTGATAAGCTGCTTTGACCCTGTGTGTCTACATGTCCCTGCAGTCGATGGAGATGATGATCGATGTTTCAAGTGACATTTCTCAGCTAATAACCTCTTATCCTATTGATTCTCTGCCCAGATATCCTGCTCTGCTCTCTTTCAACAAATAGATTTTGTCCCCTGCTGTCCTTCTCTCCACCCAGCGTCTTTTCTCATGTTTCTGTATTTGCTAGAATATCTAACATGAACATTCAGGACCTCTTCTTTCCTTTTTATACTCCATATAGCTACCCCCAAGGCTAAATTCCAACACATATTAAAACCAAATATTACCATTTTTAGAGAGTGGCCCACTTCAAAAGTCACCCTGTAGTTTGCCTACAGGAATGACTGCCAATGCAGTTATACTGTAGTGTATCTGAAAGGGCGGAAATGGGAAGGAATTGAAAAAGAGCCCTGCCAAAAATCCAGTCATGAGTTACTAGAGTCTTTGAGGAGCTTCTCAAAGGAAATGATGTTTCTGCACGCCCATATCACAAAGGCAATCACTGCACACTCACTCACATCTTAATTAAAAACCGTGGGCATACAGTGACTCCCGGTCGTGCTGCCAACTTTCCAATTCTTGTTGAAAAAATTCAGTTTCTTCATTGTGACTTTTCATCTGAATATCTTTTTTTATGTTTTGTGTTCATATATTCACATAGAACTCAGAAATTGCAAAAATAAAAAGTTTAACCAAGGATAAAGGTGAAAATGGTTCAAGAATTGGCAGAGAGATAGTTGTTTGATGAATAAAAAACACTTAACTGAGAGAAACTCCATGAGCCGGATAATTACATTATGTTGTAGTCACACTAAGTTCATTAGATGCATCTCAATGTGCTTTTATCCCTGAAGCAGAGTCTACCCTAAAAGAGATGCAGTGAGAAACATTGCTGAATGCCTAAATGTTAACACTCCTGAGCCTCAAAATTCTTTAAAACAACTCTTAGTTATCTGTTTATTTATGTCTTTCTGGTGGTTCTTTGAGTTTAAAATCAGAAATATATTCATTTTAATCACACATCCATCCAGGTTGACAATAAATTGAAAAGAGAATGGTTTGATTTTCTGTCCACCTGTCCCTCTGCAAATGTTGATTACAGACAATCCAGACAAAACAAGCCTGAAGCCTTGTAGACCATCATTTAGTCATTCCAATTATTTCCATGATTAATTACCCTGTGCTCAGTATTATGCTGAATAAGAATGTCTATAACCCACCAATCCAAATGGCCTCTGCAGACACTTGCATTTAACTTGACAGTCCATAAATGGTCATAAAGTATATAAGTATTAAAACTCACTACGGACTATGGGCATTTATGTTCCTGCATGATTTTGCCAAAGGAGATAGTTTATAATATCATTGCTAAATATAAAGCCTGTATAGACCAACATTTAGAAGGCATAATTTGTGTTGACAAATTTAAGCTCAAAGGACTGTGTTTCATTTTATCTTAAATGTATTGAGCTCACAGTAAAATAATAAACATAAGCCTGCAGCTTAGCTCATGTAGCTAAATCTGTGTTAAGAGATTGTTTCATTATGCCATACGTGACGTAAACCGTGCATACCCACCATCTTTGTTGTATAATCCCTATTTTTTATTTATTTATTTATTTATTTTATCCATGTACAACAAGTCAGGGTGATCTTTTGAACTCTTATTTACAGTGGTGGCTTTACAAGCTTGCATCATATTGGAGTAGGCCAATGCTCAGTGTGCTGTAAACATCATAAATTAAGCCTGTCAGATGATAAAATGATCTTTCTTTTCATTTAGTCAACAAGTCACATTTGCTGTCCTTTTTTTCCCCCCTTTGGATTCATACACTTGTTTTAATGGCCACAAATCATCCACTATAGTGTAAACAGTTGCACAGGGCATGGATCATTTGACTGCATTTCCTGCAAATAAAACATTTTCTGATTCATCAAAGATGAACTGTCATAGATGACAGATGGCAACACAATTAAGAAATTGACTGATAGCTGCACTCTGTCCTGAACTCGTACAAAAGAATACTTCACTGCTATAGCACAACAAATTGCTCTTTTGATGGCCTCTCGCAAGTGGCGAAGAACGTGAGGAACAGACAGGGATAGTGCTCTCTTTTTTTCACTGTGTGCTGTTGAGCTGTGAATCTTCATTTACTAAATTTCCCATGCCAGAAAACTGGCACACCAATTCCATGCCACTGTCAATCACTGACACTGTGTACTGCTGCAGAATAATTTAGAGGAGAGAATTTGGTCATTTTAAAAGCAGACGTTCAAAATGCCTGAATTAGTGTAACTTGAAAGAAGTCAGTCTGGTGATATTTCAAAGTTTTAGACACCTTTTTAAAACTGCCTTACTTTTTTAAAATGGAGTTATTAATTTTCAAAATTTGATGTCAGCAAATCTCGTCTAGCAGAAATCCAGCTATCAAAACATGTAGTTTAGAGTTTAACATAAAATACAAGGTTCTGTTCTGTTATGTTTTATATTCCACATCATTCTAAAAATTAAAGCAATTTTTTTCCCCTTACTGTGCTGTTACAGAACAAGACACACACACACACACACAAAAAGAATAATTGCACTTGTGTTGCAATAAATGGATTATTTATGCTCCAGAAATCTTTCCTGGTCACCGTTGCTCCGTTGAATATATCTCCAGCATCCAGTGAGATTACTTTCTGTAAAATGCGTCTCAGAACAATAGTGAGTGATGACAGAAAGACCTACCTCATGCTTGTGTTTATGGAATCTACACTGCTAAAGGCATTAAACATGGATGATCTGATGACAGACATTGCCCAGTTAAGGCCCATACATTACCCTTTTATGGACTGAACAAATAGCACCACAGCACCAAAAGGTAAGAACATGAGGATGCCTTCCTCCTTTAATCTGCTGACTAACATTTGTGCTGTGCAAAGAGCAAATAATCGCTTACAGCAGCATAATGCTATTTGATGAATTGTACTCTGGTCAACCATTGTTGGCTTTGTCAAAGTGTACTTACATTACATGACAAGCAAGCAGATGATTCAGATATGATTTGATATGTTGTATTGTCTGAGGCTTATCATGCACTGTGTGATGTTGGACCTGCGAACTGTGTGACTGTGAGTGTGATGCTCCTTTAAAAAGGAGGAACCTTATTTGAGGTGCAACTTTGACATTGGGTAGCACTTTTTGAAAGTGAAACTATTGCACTAACATCTATTCACAATAAGCACACATCCAGGCCTATTTGTCTATGAGAAGATAATACGCCTCTGACAGGTTCATAATATGCCCAGTGAATAGTGTCAGTCAGTGAACTTCCTCACTTCTCTATGATTTCTGCCAGTGTATCATTAAGTATTTTGCCCAGCTGCTTTATGTAACAGCCTGTAAAAATGTTTTCTTGTAACAAATGGATCCAAACATGCACAGTCTGGCCTTAGTATACTGAAACTACAATTGATTCACCTATTATGTGCCTTTTGTTTTGCTGTGTTTTGACCTAGATATAAAGATAGAATTTAATGCATTTCTTTATGTTCTGTGAAGTGTGAAGTAAAGCTGCAACATGAAAAGAACTGCTTGATTAGACAAAACAGGTGAAAGAAGATTACATTTCTTGACATTTTTTTTTATTTTGTAGACAGCTTGTGTAACATAGTGAAGTCCCAGCTGGAACTACATGTGGCTGAAGCTACCTATAGTGCTATAGCATGCTAACTTCAGTAGATATGTATGCAACACAATATATTTATCTTGACATAAAAACATTAGGCAGGGAGTATTTCATTTAACATCAATATTAGCATATGTTGCCTGTAGGTTTTTAAAGTAGATTTGAAGATTTTAATGAACAACTAAAAGTTTAAAATGTATTATTATTATCAGATTATGTATTGACTGTGTTAATGCAGGAGCAGTTAAACCAGGCAGGTCGAATTTAACCAACAACACCAAAGTAAGCGGGGAGAAACAAACATCATAAATGGGTTGGAAAAATGATTAAATTAAATCAGTGTATTCAGCTGCTACATTGTGATGCCTTTCTGTGAAATCTGTGCAAAGGAATATGAATTTTTGTATGGTCAAACACTTTACAAAGAAATCATGGTCTTTAAAATGTACAAGGCCTAAAAAGTTACTGTCGATTTGAGGATGTGCAGTGCTTCACTAAATGTATTCAGTGTAAGACCAGAGTGCGACAATGTCCTTTTACTCATAAAACACTTCTTTTGTGCATTCAGAAATATTTTGTAATACATGGCATCTGGTCTTTGGTTGTCTAATCTACTATATTTTCCAGAAATATATCTACAAAAAGAAAAAGTGGAGGCCTTTAAGCCACTGGTGCTGTGGTGTCATCCAAAGACCCAGCCGCCCCGCTAGGCACCACCTCCTCTGATGGCACATGTAGCTGCATGGGTTCAGACATCTCCCATTTTTTTTTTCTCTCATAAATGTTCTATCTTGAATTTGTTTGAAGATGTACTTGACTGTGCTCTGTCTCCTTGGCCCTTTTAAACATTGTAATGGGACATTTTCCCATCAGCTTTTCACTTAAAGAACACAGAGGAAGAGGAGGGTATTGTAGGTTGGGGACAAAGTGAGACAAAGATAAGTGAAGAAGGAGAAAGCTGAGAGAGTTGGAGAGGAGAGGCTGAGGTCTTTCTAACATTTAATGAGCTGAGATGTGGATGAATGCGTCAGTGCTGTAAGTTCCTGGCTTCCGTGAGAGAATGTTGACTTCTGGATCCTGGCTGAGGGAGCTTTGTATTATTTTGGATTTAATTAGCAGCTGAAATAGACTCATTTACAGGGGTGTGTTTCAAAAAGCTTTGATCAGTCTACTTTATTATTTGACTGTTTCAATTCCCTGAATGGTGCATTTTGAAGGTAAGGTTGAAATGCAAAACAGATTCTTGTGGCTTTCTTTAAATTTACCTTGACTCGGGGTGTACTGAGATTAAATCAAACAAGGTTATTTAGCAAGTCTGAAATGTGCATAGTTGTCAATTAGCTTGCTATAGTACATTTCTGAATAATGGGTTTGTGATGGCAGGTAAAGGTCATAACACATTGATTTCTGGTTCCAGAGGCCCAGCTTTTGTTAAGCTTTTCTGAGAAGCTCCCTCCTGCAAACTTTTACTAGCTAGACGTGAGTTTGTGTCATTGTACAAGACGTTATCAACAGATACATCATACAATAATCATGCGACAGGAAAGTGTTTTGGTTCAGTTAAATGTGGAAAAAAGAAATAGGGGGATTAAAATCATGTCATGTTAGACGCAGAATAGAAATAACTCAAATGATAATGAGGAACAGGGAAACACAAAAGCCAACTCAACTTAACCGAGTGCAGATGAAAAAGCATCAAGCAAATCAAGCCAGTTTAAAAATGTTTTAATATCGTATATGTTATACACTTATGCTTGATTTATGATTAAGTGATTCATCTGCAGCGCAAGAGTGGAAAATTTGGAACTCAACCTTGCGAGCTTTTCATTACGGAGCTGTGAAACATTGGAAACATGCTTTGTCAATTAGTGCAGCTAAGTGGAACTGATTATGACATATTCATCAAAATATGATTTGCTTAAATAACTGTCACCACCCCCGCCAGGCACACTCACACTGTAGCTGTTCACACAGAATATACAAAAGTTGAGTTTATTTTAAAAGTAGCTCTTCAATCTTTCTGGCAAATATTTAGTGCAGAAACAAGTTGCTCTTTACTGGCACCGTGTACAATCAAAAATTTATTGTTTACTTCTTTTCTGTGTTTTTTATTTTTAGTCAGTATGGGGGAAAAAAAACAAAGGTAAAGACATACAAAATGTAAATCCAGGAATTAAACACGGGGAGACAAAAAAGACAAACAAAGGAAAGGGTCGTAGGATTAGGAAGGCGGGGGAGATGACAGAGGGAACGAGAGCTCGAACAAAGTGAAACCAAACATTATGTCTTCTGTTTCCCCAAGCGGTTCATGCCTCTGCTTCCATTAACCTCCACGATGACAAGAAGAAAACAAACGAATGTTCCCCGCCTCTCTCTCCCGCACCCAGTAGCGCATGTGCTGCTGAGGTGGAGAACGGATCACGGGCGACACAGATTAGGAGTCAACAGGGTTCCCTTCATCTGGCTGGATGCAGCTGGAGGGCCGATTAGACAACCCAAGCGTGGGTGAGGAAGGGGACGCCCGATGCTATCACAGCCTCTCAAACTCACTTCCTCACTGGGAACTCTGCCGACTACCGTGAAATTGATCAAGCTCCCCGAAAAAGATGTCGCAGCATGTGAGTGGCATGTCAAAGGAAGGAAATGGGGATAACTGCTATACAATGATGCCTGCAGGTCATAAAAAAAACCTTAGGCGGTGCCATTTATCAGATTCTGTCAACAGTCTGTTAACTGGAGTCAAGGGTTGATATGGTTAATTTGGCTCATTTCTGATGTTTTTCTATGCAAAATACCCTAAATGCATGGTGTCCTTTAATTCAACACAAACACAGCTACAAGACTGCTGTAGGTGTCTTTAGTTCAAGATTAACATTTTCTGTCACTGGTTGTACACAAAGAAGACAGAAAAATGTATTATAAAACATATAAAACATTGCAACTCTGTTCGGAACCGTTCTCCAAAAGGTCATGTTGGGACATTTTTTTGCATTTTGCATTAGGTTTTGCATCTCTACTCAATATTTTTTTCCATGGAACCTACTCTCTTAAAGTCGCAGTTATGCCTGATTATGGGTTGAGTGCTGAAAGGTCAATTGTGGATACAGATTTGGTTCAAACAATGGCTGGTGCTGTGATTGTGCCTATGGCTAAGGTTATTTCTTAGGGTACAGAAAAATGTAAATAGAGGGCAATGCCAAGAGAGGGTGCAAGGGTGCCACCCTCCTTGAGCAAGACAAAAACAATGAGACATCATTATAATAGACGAGTGAAATGTTTGTGTAGCAGTTTAGCCAACTGCTGAAGAAAGGAAAAAAAAATGGTGCTCTCAAATATGTGATTGTTTTACCATCCGCAAGCACGCAATGGCTGGTGAGGAGTCAGGACTACAATCTAGGCACCTTTTTAACTGCATGACAATAGTGACTGTGATTCCTACTCATCTAACACACAACCCCAATTTGGTAAAAACTCAAAGATCTGCTTCTGTCATGGCTGGCACACCAGAAAGGCCTGGCTAGCAAGCAATAACTGCCAAGCTAGTTAAGCGCTAGAAAGAGTGAACATAGAATGAGTGAACATCTTCATGATGATGGTGATGAAGAAAAAACACATTTGGCCTGGTGGACACTTCTCAATCAAGTGACATCTAGGACCAGACTTAAGCCCCTAATGGTTTGGTCCCTTGATCAAGAAAATACACATTGGGGGCAGTGCAGACTTCTAGGATGTCTAGGAATGTCTAGGATGAACTTCCAGCCCCTTACTTATTTATTTCACTTGACCTTCAGGTCTTAAGGCAAATTACCTACCCCTCCCTTCCTACCCTTTGTTACCCACCCTACAGTACCTTACCTTTTGTGTCCTACTTACAGTACATACTTACTGTTTGATCACAACTGTTTTTCTGAATAAAAGTGCTTTCCTTTTATTTTATTTTTTACATTTGCTCTTGGTCAACTCACCCACTCTATGTCTATAAGTTCACCAGTGTGCCGGCATGCTTCAATAAACTCACACCACTACAGCAAACCTCTGAACTGGACTTAAACAATGGCCATGCGATTGTAGTGAGGAAACGCAATGAAGAGGTTTATAAAGACAGGCAAGTGCGTAGACATGATGAGTTCTCTGACAACCCTGGCATTTTCAGGGGATTGGTAGATTTTGTTGCCACCCTACAGTCTGCTGGAGGACTACCGTAAAAGTTACTAAGTTACTGTTTTTAAAAACATCTCAAAGAAGAACAAAATGAGCTGTTGGACTACATGCTGTAAGTGTGAAATGGTTACATTCGGCAAGAAAGATTTTTCAGTTCCATCAAGAACACAACCACAGACACCATCAATACAGTCCTTCTGGAGAGGCAGAGACTGGTAAACGAACAGTAAAAACTCATCATAGCTGCTTTGATGAATAACCAGGTGTCAAGCAGAACTTTGACTTTGGTCTGTTTGTTCATGTTCAGCCCCAGTGTTAGTGTGGTAGTATTGGCTGTCAGGGATTTATTTTTACCACCTCACTGACACTTTCCTCAGGATTTGAACCCTGTGTTTCAGATGTGACTGATTTATTACCGATACAAATTCAGGAATAGCCAACTTAGCCAACTTAATAGCGAAAACAACGATCTCAATTACAACAAGACATTGTTTGTAAATTGTCTGCTTTGCTTTGTTGCTCTATAATTATGTTACCTGACTTCCTCCTTTCCATCCATCCATCCATCCATTTTCCATAATTGCTTAATCCTTATCAGGGTCATGGGGGGATGGAGCCAATCCCAGCTGGCATTGGGCAAGAGGCCGGGTCCTCCTTTCCTTTTGTCATAAATCCTGTGGCTGCTGAAGGCCTTTGTCACTTGAACATTTTACGGCAATTCTCGAAACACTAATCACGTTGTCATTCTCGCACACACACTCAAACCCCTGCACGTAGTTAGTGCTACATCCTTTAAATCTTAATGCTATTGGACCCACTTGCTGTGATGTGTGAGGGAACACAGCAATTGTAAATAAATGCTAAGAAGCTGAGAAAATAATTTCCCACCGCGACCTTTCAGCCGCTCTGTACAATTGCCTCTAATTGGCTAAAAAAAAAAAAAATCAATAACCTCGTCCTGCAAAACAAAATCCACACTTTTGATTGCTTTTCTTCCGTTTTTGTATCAAAAGATAAACAATGTATAGAATTTAAAATAACTTCAAACATAACATATTACTGTAGGAATAGAGAACATTCCTGACATTTGCTTGATAAATGAGATACTGTTCGAAAGCTCGACATCAGCATTTTTAACTGAGTTTCTCCACTTGCTCCCATGTTAGAGTGATAAAAGTTATTCTGAGTCTTCACCACAGTAAGATTGACTCTCCCGGGGTCAATTTGATAGGAGACCGCATCACATGAAATGCTGAAAGGAAAAACCTAGCCACTGCTAATAGAAAATGGATATCCCGAGGAATGTTTTTTTTTTTTTTTTCTTTCTTTCCAATTGAAGGTTTTCTTTAAGTGATGTCGCCCAGATTGCAGATAGCATCTGTCTTTGGAGGCTGTTGAAGTGATAGTGATCTTCCCCTCTGGTTGGTTTTAAACATTTGGGGGAAGGTATATCCTGCCACCATGTCAGAGCTGCTCCCAGCTCCCAGCTCCCTCAAAGATATGCTCCTCCTAAATCGTTCAAATTGAAAGTAAAAGTTATTTACAGACAATCTGCCATCACTATCTGAAAAGAGTTAATCGGATTTGGGCCAGGGCCTTGGTCTGGGATTGCTCTAGGATTGTTTGAATGTAGACGCCAGAACTCCCTTTACGTCCTTGTCTCCTCCTCTATCTCTCTTTTACTCTGACACGTTCACTTTTTCACCGACTGTGACCTGCACTTCTTCCATTCACTCATCCCAAGCAGGAACTGGGTCAGGTTGACCTTTTATCTGTCAAAACACACAACTAAAGTGACCTGACAGTACAGAGTACGCTTTGTGCCAACTGGCACTTTCTAATACGGGCTAAATTTGTTTGTTCTACATTTTAGCATTTTTCATCTGCAACACTTAAAAGGAGTCACACCAAAAACCTTTGTCACTGTACATGTGAGCAGCATCATCCTTTCATTTCAGGCACAGCTTTGATGCTAGATCTGAGACTTGCAAAAAAAAAAAAGACTTAAGAAGGTTGACTCCAATCTCAACAACAAAGAGCACACTCTTCAAAATATAATACAGCTACAGGGTGACAGCTGATACTTCCCTTGTCTTGTTTCAAGACTGATCCTGGTGGAAAATGCCCTAAACGTTGAACATATGCTTAATAAAAAGCAAAACACTCAATTTTCCATTTAAATTTCTCATTGAGGTTTCTCTTCAACAAAGGCAGGGCTACAGAATGACCCTCTGGAGATGAAAAGAGTAGTATTAGATTGAAAGCACCATCCTCTGTTAGGAAATATTTGCATTTGAATGATTCTGGTTTGAGTCAGTGGAACAAATGGGCATGGAAATCTTCTGAGTTACAGCACAACTACTCTCCTCAGAGTCATTTATGTAACCCAATAAAGGGATAATGAGCCATCACTGAACTGTCAATTACAGGTACAGTTATGTTCTCTGTGGCTTGTTTGTTTTGTCAGATGATGTGCCATCATCTTGCAAAATTTCAGGTATTCTGTATGTACAAAAGGAATGATAACAAATGGGGTTATGTAAGTAATGATGAAATGAAGTAAATTATCCTCACTGCCTATAGAGCTTTACTCACTGATGAAAAAATAACTGCTTCCACATTACAAAAATAGCAAGAAACACCTCACATGGTACTGGTATCTGTCTGAAGAGGAGTCGTAAAAACTTTAGTTAGTAAGTTGTTTAGTTTGGCTAAACATCTGTTTAGTTTTCTCATGTTGGACTACTGTAGAACATACTGGTTCAACATAGGGAACTGTGGAAAAGGAAACTGAATTTATATTCCATATCTGCCTTATTCTGTAGATAAATTTTATACAGCTGACCTTTAAAAGAAAAGTCAACCAGTATGAATATTTTAACTTGTTTTCAGTAGAAATCATCTATCGTTTGAAGGATGTTGTAGAAATGAATGGCTGTTTTAAACCAAGAAGAAAAAACGTAATATTTCAGAATATTCCTAAAACATGATTGGAAAGTTTGCTGAACAATGGCCACTGCGAAAGTGACAAGTACAGGAAAATGGTACGAAATTTCCTAAGATTGTCTTGAGATTCTGTTGAGTAAAGGTTTTATTGCTTATAAATTCAATGTTTCATTTGTAGAAGAATATTATGTCATTTCTTCTTTCAAAGGTTACATAGTTCCTATAAATTTACAGACAAATTGGCTTTATTTTTTGCAATGTACAAACAGCAGCAATTGTCCATGCTCTGTTCAGAATTCAAATTGCCCATCAGAGTGATGTGAAATTGCTCAGTAGAACAAACAGTCCATTTCTTACACATCTCTTCAAATTTTAGTCTTGCTCTCTGTAAGTGAACCCTGGCAAAAGTGAGTAGTCCTGACAAGTGAGGTTCAGTAAGCCAGAAGAAATTCATTAGCTTACTGAGTTCTAATTGTTGTCCAACAGAGTAGGCGAGTGGTATCAAACCATCCGTGAGCACTCACACTTTGTGAAGCTTCTATACTGTTCTGCTCACTTTTCCATGACCCCAAACTGCCCTTTGAAATGGAATGACAGCTTAAACCACCCACACATGTTTGAAGGGGATGTGGCAAAGCTAGCAGCGTCAAGAGTGTATAAAAATGCATACTGTAGAGGTCTGTCTGACATTGTCAGATTCTATCATCAAATGCACAAGTCTCACTGTGAGGCTGTTGCATCTGTGTTCAAAACATAAAGCTCTGCAGTGTTTCCACTGAAACGAGCGTGGTGTAGGTGGTGTTTTTACATGTTCTTCCTCTGCTGTGTGGTCTGTTCACTGCAAATAGGATTGTTCAAGAAAGTTGTAATATCGTAATCAAGGATGATTCATCTTTTTTTGTTTGTCTTATCAAAGATAAATATCAAGACACAATCCCACACCCTGTTGGTCTTTTCTAAGCAAGCACAAGCTGATATTTGCATTTCTGTCTGAATTATATGTTTTATATTCCTCACCTTTATATCTATCAATGTAATAATAATAATAATAATAATAATAATAATAATAATAATCTTGACACACATAAATCGCTGCATACATACAGAACATATTCACAAACCCATCATAAATACATATTAAAAATGCACATAATACTGAAAGTAAATATAATGTTTATATATCTATTTTTAATATTTAAAAAGGGGATGTACATAAGGCAGGTTGCTCTGCTAGTATTGATAGAAAGCAATGTTTGATCATAAAAAAATAAAAATAAAATAAAAACAAGCTTAGTGAGCTTTATTACTTCCTGCTTATGTGATGAGTGGTCCAGAATACAATCTCTTTGTGAAGCTCTCTGCCATCAAGTGTGAGGAAGCAGCAGAGTTATGCAATATTTAAGCTTTTACTGTAATGTCTGAGGTGCACTGAATTTAAAGATAAATAATTGAATTTTCAGCAGCTTTACTTTGAATTCTTTTGAGATTTGCTCATTCCTAGTCTGGTTTACTCATGTTTAGAAAGCCTGATTTTTATGCTAGCTTCAAGAAATCTTTGCCTCCCTCACTGATGGATTCTTTTGTTTGATTCTCTACATTAGTCAATATTTTTCTTTGTAGAACGGGATGTTTTGCAGTACAGTGGGCAGTTATTCGGCAGGGGGCCAGCGAGAGCCGAGCTGCATGCTACAGCGTGTGTGGTGATTAATCACGCTGTGACTGTGCGTCTCTCGGGCCTGTCAACTACTCTGGCCGCATGAGGTCCGGTAACATCTGGGGATGTCTGGGGACGTCAGGGGGTGACCACGGACCATTTGTCTCCCAGGGACAGCGACCAGACATGCTGCCTCAATCTCACATCATCCCCCCCTCTCCCCATCCTCCTCCTTCTTACCTCAAGGGTCCCTAGAGACCCAGCTTGGACAAAAGGTGTACACTCTTATTACATGACACATAACACTCTGAGGAACTGTGAACAGAAGAAGGCAATGTCTTGGGGCTGCACATCAGTGACAATAACAACCGGGGCTGGTAATATGCCTGTTGGTGAGCTATCAAGAAGAACAACAACCTGCTGGGTGTGGGAATAAGGGCTGACACATCGCTTTAGCGAGTACAGCTTAAGATGGGGATGTAGCTTAAAATACCACAGCAAGTGGCACAGGATCAGACTGATAATATAGATAAATCTTAAAGTTATGCTTAAAGCAGCACATCGGCGTGAAGGTGGTGAAAATGTGCAGCAGCTGAAAAGGAATAAAAGAGAAAAAAACACAAAGAGGTGTCAGCGGCATATCTTTTCTTGCTGGGTTGTACAGGGCGATCAGTCTTGCTGGAAATAACTACATGGCTTCTAACAATACAAACAATCTCTGTCCAAACCACAACCGTCTTGGGCTGATGTCACATCAATACATCAAGCTCAGCTCTTCACGTGATATTCAGGTGCAAAGACAATGGTGCTTGGAAGCAGGTTTTATTCTTTGCAAACTAGATCCCACTCCCCACTGCAATCAAATATAAACTCCCACGCAATTAAGATAAGGGATTATGTGTTACTGTAATAATTCCGCGGCATAACTGGTTGCACCAAACAATGCTGTCAATGCAGGTGACCTAAATATTAGCTTATGGAATATGCTAAGCAAGATTCTATAAACAAATGCTTACAGTGGGCCGGCTCGCGCATTAAAACAATCTGCCGAATGACTCTTGCAATCCACTGAATTTTTCACTTCAGGCATTGTGTCCCATGGCTTATTTTGTAAACATGAACCTGATTATATCTGTGGTGCAATCCTGGTGATTCACAGTAAATCAATTCAGTGGAGATAAGATAAAGCAGCTGCAATGAAGTTAATGCAGATGAGGTATTTTGGGCATAAAAGAACCAGCTGATTATGCAGTGGCCCCCGTTGCCTGTTCCAAGAAGCCGTCGTACAGCAGAGATACATGAGCTGTGCTCCCCCTCGCTCGGTGTGTGACGGCATGATGAATGATCGCCAAAGGGGGGAGCAGAGGACATGCAGCCAGGGCAGGTCTGACATGGGGGAATCATGGAATATACATGCACTGGCTTTGTACATTGGTGTCTTTCCATTTTTGTCCTTCTGTCCCTGTGGCCGGGCACTCAAACACGGGGTCTTTGGAAAGCTGTGATGGCAGATTTAAGGGCCTCCCTCTAGTGTGATGTTTGACAGGTGGCGGCTCACAGCGCGTTGTTTTTCAGAGGCGAAGATTTGACGTTTTAAATCCTCCTTAAACCGTAGCTATTGGACTTTTCTAGGCACATGCACAGAGACACATGCGCCCACAAAGAGCTATATAACACTTGGCTCTCAGTGATTTAGCTGAGTGTGACGAGATTAGAATGACTCTGGTGAAACTTCTTCTAATCTCTAATGTGAAGGTCAGTATATCCACAAAATAAATTAGTCTCAAACAAACACACACACGGAAGTTGGAAATAAGACAATGAGTATTTGAATTTTAGATGTTCATTTGTCAACACAAAACAGTATTTTACATAGATAAACAGCAGGATAATAAAATCAGAACAAAGACTGGTGCAAAGACGCCAGGTTAAGTAGGTTTGGGCTAAGAATTAAATCTCTGAATAATACTATTATGGTTTCTCAGTCACAATTTTCATTCATGAAGCACCTTCTGTCTCTGCTGTGTATTTTAAAGGTGAAACCAGCATATCTCAGTGCTGAAATTCCCAGCTGGGGATTGACCTGGAACATTCACTGGCTGTGCTCCGGTAAACACAACTTGATCAAGAAGCAAAGAACACAACTCATCTGGCTAGTTAAATGGAAATGAATTCTAAGAGTGTTGGTACAAACGCTCTTAAAGTTTGTTTCCCAAAACACCACTTAGGAGCGTGTGCTTGCATTCAGTGAGGAGGAATTCATTGTACTTGAGATACTTGACTTATTTAACTGTTTGTAGTGTAGAATTACTCATCTGAAAAGCAACAGATGGCAGAAGAAGCATTGTATGCTTGGAATAGTCAGGTTGAGCTCAGATCAGAACATCATTTATGGTCAGAGATTTTAGCTTGCTGTATTTTATGATTCAGGAGTTTGTGTTCAGGATGACAAAAAAATTGAATCACGTTACATTGATGTTTCTTTCCTTCAATAATGGCTATTTACTACAGAGCAAAACTGTATCATTCAGAAACCAAATGGAATAGTCTTGGCCCCAAAAAACAACTTCCATTTAATCAGTGTCCCTACAGTGCTGCATGACAGAGGAGTACACTGTTGTAACCTGTTTCTCCCAATTACCCTTCGATTTGGAATTTATTATCCTGTCCAGAAAAGCTTAAGCTACCTTAGATCATTACTGAAACACAAATAAATATTTTGGGAACCTGTGGGCCCCCTGCAGTCTACTCACTGGTTCGATTAAACAGATTTCAACTATGATTTGTCAGTCCACAGTATGTTGAACTGATACTAACTGTATAATATATGATAAACCTTTTATGACTAACCTCAAATTTTAAGAAACTCTTGTTATAAGTAGGTATTATTTGCACTTGACACTGAAACAGGAACCTGTCTGTGAAAAATAACATTTGTATTTGTAAAGACGGCTTTCTACAGCCTAAAAGCATGAAGGACCATTCAAGGATATGTAGTCCTCTCAGCCATCTGACTACACTGAATCCAAACTTTTAGTGTAGTCGTAGTTTATACTTAAATTATTTTATTTGAAGCACAAATTAAGCTTCAAATTGAACTGTGATGCACCATAAACAATTCATGTAGGTGGTGTCAATTTGCAAATGAATGTTCCTAGATCAGGACTTTGTTTACAACTGGAAATTCTATTTTAACAAAGAAAAATAACCTTATATTAACACCTTGTTTCCTAGCCAGAACACTCGTCGTCGTGTTCTGGCTTTGTTTATTTCATGTACTCAACTTCTACGTGTGAGTCTGGCTTGCAATTTACGCTGTGAAATAGTGTCACAACAAAGTGTCCTTTGGTTTATGTCTGATGATTTTAAAAGAGAGAGAGCATTGGTCGGGTGACATAGACAATGAATGAGAGCGAAGAAGCGCCGGCATCGAGAAAGCCAGTTAATCCACAAAATAAAAAGTTATTTCCTGATTGTTCACAGCAGTTACATTCAGCATAAACAGACACTCCTCTAGCAGCCCCGCCTAACCCCCCCAACCCCCACACACCACCGCACAATTCTGCGGCGATTCGCTGCAGCACCTGATTTGATCTGAATGTGGCCTGAACCAGCTGAGCTGTTCTCTGCATCGCAGACACTGATCAAATACACATTCAGATGAAACTTCTTGTGGATCGTAATGTTCCTGAATTTGACATTTTCTACATTATTTTAGCCTGCATTCTCATAATCAGTTTTTTTTTTCTATGAACTTGTTACCAAACATATTTAACACGCCTGTTGACCTCGTGATGCATACCGTTTCCCATCGATGTTACCATTAAATATCCTTTTTTTTTTTTTTGCCATTACTCTTCTATCGCTTAATCTCCCAGGAGGCACACATTTCTGCTGGAGTGAACTGAGCTGAGTGGCTTCAAGCGGTTGCTTGGTCAGCCATGTTTCCAGTTTGATGAAAGTCTTAGTGAAAAGAGACAAGGTCATATGGAGGATGTTCTTGCTAGCTTAATCAGCAGGGCAAACAAGAACGAGCTGCTGTTTAAATTAAACATCATTTTTTTAAAAAAAAGGTGAGGACAAAGTGCTCTGAATACTGAGATGTCAACAGATCCACAGGTGTGAATTTTCTGCAGATTACCACCTCATTCTGTGTATCTTTCTCTCTCCTCTTTGTCTAACTGCGCGTGTTCATCAGCACTAAAGATAGTTGAACAGTTAAGCACACTGCCTCTGGAATCACACAGGGACAAGGAAACATGGGACTGAACAGAGGAGTGTCAAAACAAAGTAACAACAAACAGAGAGGTGACCAAAAAAATCAATATCCGCTTTTATGGAACTGGAAAGTGTGTTTGTCAAAACAACATGATTTAGTGAAATCATGGGTGAATAATAACAAAAGATGCCCGAAGGGGAGAGAGAGAGAGAGAGAGAGAGAGAGAGAGAGAGAGAAAAGAAAGTAGCTTCCTACACAATACACAGAATCTGTAAAAACACCAAAGCTGCTCAAAACCCTCAATCCAAAATCATCCAGGCAAAGAAAAAATATCTGAAATTGCAACATACTTTTCACAGTAATAACTAGTTTTACAAGACAACAAATCAACAAGGCTAGTTTATGTGTAGTGTGTAGTGATGATGGAAAAAAAGTATAATTTCTACATATTTCACGATATCTTATTTTAATATTGTCAAATCAATTCAAGTGGTTTAAGATAAACACAACTGTAATACACTACTTATATCCATCCATCCATTTTCCATAACCACGTGTCTTTATCAGGCTTGTTGGGGGCTGGTGTTGATCTTAACTGACATTGAGCGTGAGGCAGGGTACATCCTGGACAGGTCAGCTCTTTATCACGGGGCTGACACATAGAGACAGACAAGCATTCACACTCACATTCACACCTATAAGCAATTTAGAGACACCAATTAACCTTTTAACCTGCATTTGGACTGTGGTAGGACCCAGAGACCAACACAGACCCTGGGAAAACAGAACATGCATACAGCCAGCTGTGAGGCGATAGCGCTAACTATTGCACCACTGTGCTGCCCCTCACTCATTTTAAATACATTAAAACATACTAACTATACTTTTACTAAGTATGACAGTATGTCAGAGAATACTTTTTGATAAAACAGTACAAATTGAATTGATACTCTCTGCTGTTGCAGATGCAGTTCTATATATAAAGGTTATGTTAAAGAATGTAGTTTATGTGTGCTGGCATGTGGAGTATAATTAATCAAGGACATTTATGGTTTTCTTTATATTACAGTAAGAATCTAATGCTTATATGATCATATTACCTTAGTTAAAAATCTTACAGAGTTGTTGTTCTCTCATTAAAATGTTTAATGTGCTGTATGAAAATAAGTTGTTAAGGTACCAGTTTGGCCACATACCTGTTAATTATACTCTATAAAAGCCAGTGTTCCATCTGTTGTTTTAACATTGTTTCTTTCAAAGTTTGCTTGGAATATTTTATTTAATTTTGCATCATTTCAAGCGATTGCACAATGAAGTGGAGTGGAGTGTCGCATGAGGATTGGAATATGACACATAACAGCTTAGAAAGTCTTGGTCTAATTTTTATATCCTGAGGATGATCAGCGTAGAGACTGAGGGGAAGGCCTTTTAGGTGTCGCTGTTTGAATTCACTGAGTATCATCCATACACACCTGTCAGATAATTGTTGCGCTGTCCATTCTCCATGTGGCTTCATATCTCACCAGGAGCATTTCAGGAGTGGAGCATTTTTTTTTTTTTTTGCTCGGATTTGGTCGTTTTTCCTTGGTTGGTGCGCTTCTACCATGAGTAAGTAGGCTATGTAGTTAAATAGTTTCCCTTTTGGCTTGTGCTGCTTGACATGGCTGGTCACGGCATCCGTCAAAAATAGAACAGTCGCGTATTCTGTGCGGAGAGCCGCTTCTGGGATGCTTCTGAAACACGCCATGCTGCTGGAAACATTACCGTCGTGCCCAGTAGGATTGAGCTGTTAGTTTGTTTTTGTTTTGTTTGTTTTTTGGAATGGGGAAAGGGATTGCCCTTTTTGTACTTCGAAATCAATACCTAAACCTTGTGTGCATGCAACTCCCAAAAATCCCTGATAAAAATATTAATGTAAACTGCTTTATAGACACTCATACCTACTACAGTATGTCTCAGTGTCTTTCCCTCTTATTCTGTCTCCATTGTCCCTTTTTTTACTATCCAAGTACAAACAGGCAAAAGCACACACACACACACACACACAGGTACTATGTGTAAATACACACACACACTCAGTATGGCTGTGCTTAGTTTGTCAGTGCCTCCGTCACTGTGAAAGACCTCTCCTCTCTGGGCACCAGTGGAAATGACTGCCCTTTCATTAATCTCCCTGTCCACAGTGCAGACCTCCCCTAATTACAGCCATTGTTTACTTTTGTGCTGGCACACCCATTGAATTATTGATGGCCGCCCTGCCCCAGTCAGTTTAAAGGCCTCGCCAATGGGCACGCACAAGCCAATGGACAGATACCTGCCAACACATCCCCCATGTCGCCTGTATGACAGTTCACTGAATTATTATGCTAATAGCAATTTGTTTTCCTGACAGTATGCTGTAGTGCAGAGAAAGGCGCGCCATCATTGCATGTTTTGTTGTGTAAGTGTTTGATGATCTGATAAATCACCACTTTATTTTATGAATAGATCATCAGGTGACTTCCAAGCACTTTTTCAGTGTTATATTTCTCCACATTTCAGAACACACAATTGCTAATATTCTTGATTCTTCCAGGTTCATTATTTAATTTATGGTATAAACAAATGACCCTTGGAATTATTCAACTCAAATGGCTACCACTGTTGATCATTATTGCTGTTTATTGCATGAATTGAAATGACTCTGAAGCATAATACTAGTCACATCTAATTTGCCAAACCTGCCTTCAGTGGCCCATTATAACTCTCTGATGGAATGCATACATAAAATCCCTCTATCTCTACTGCAAATAAAAAAAAGCAACTGAGACCAAACCAAATCCATGAATGATTACCCCCAACAATAAGTAAATCCGCAGAACTAAAATTCAATTTTCAGCAATCCCACAGTCCTACTGCTAGACGCCATTCAAAGCTCATGAGGATTTGGACTTAAGGCGACTTAGAGGTGATTTATGCAGTAACCCAAATGGCTGTGTTAGAAAGAGTAGAAAGGGCCGGGCCCTCCGTAAGAAAACCTGTCTCAGTATCATGACTCACTGTAGCTACACTCTGCCTGACAGGGTACAGAACCGCCTTGTATCAGATTGCCAAGGATTGCGCTCAACTGGATCTGTCCAGTGTACATAGCCCCTTATGTCATGCAGTGAGGGGTGAGCCTCTCACTGCTGGCTAGAAAAAAAAAAAAAAAGATCAATCTTAAATGTCAAAACCATTTGAGATATCCCTGACATGGTTGGTTAGAACATTTCCGCTTCAGGATACCAACATATAAAAAAAACTGGATTCAACAGTATATCTCAGTGGACATCCTGTTTGTAAGCAATATTTCATGTGTCAGTACAACAATGCAGAAATATATTATCATACCTTATTTTTTTATGATAGATAGATAGATAGATAGATAGATAGATAGATAGATATGAACATTGCAGTGCTCTGTTGGAAAATGTTATTTATGTCTGTATAGTATTTGTATGGAGTGTTTGCAGGTGGGGCGGGGGTTCCTCCAAATTTAGAAATTATACATTACACAATTTTAACCACATTATTAAGACATTGTTTGCTTACATATCTGGCAAAATGTTGATACTGAACATAATTCATAAAATGTTCACTCACTCACAGAATAGTTTGAAGAAGATTGTCGTCATCGGTTTAATATGGAATAACTTGAATTACAAAATAAATGATTTGTTTATTTTATTTTTCATCTGACCACCTTCTCATGAAGTCCATGTGGGGAGAAAACGGTGCCACAGAAGATATTGCAGGCAGCAATTTGGTTATTACCACAACATATTTGGAGAAACATTCGGCATCGACAGCCTGAATTTTACCAGAAGGATATGATCTGAACTTCCTCTAAGCACAATCATCAAATTCCATGGAGAGCAGTTTATTGAATAAGATGTAATTGACAATGAAAGAGGTCTTGGACAGATCTACATTGCTTTTTTTTATCTAGCTGTTTGTACCATCCCTACATAGCAGTTGTACTGTACCAGGTCTAAAGCCTAAAGCCTGCTGAGGCTGAATGTCATTATTTTCCTTGAGAAAGGCACATACCTGTGAGCTGACCAGTGATTGTAGGATTTTAGACATGACGACTTAGACTGATAGATGTGTAGGTCATAAGTGTCACCACCTTTGTGGGATAGAACTACATTCAACAATTTTTCATATTGAGGGAATTTTGCCAGAGGCAAAAGCTGACTTATAAATGTGTACAAGTGATGCTGTAATGCCAAGAGCACACAAATAGGCAGACAGACAGACACAAAGACAGACAGACAGCAGAGAAAATTCAGTGTATTCAGTCATTCTTGACAAGTATTCATTTTCATAATGATCGTGTCCATCAGTAGGTGCTTATTTTACAAACTGGCATGTCTCCCCTGTCCAGCACCACCACTGGCGTGCACATTACAGAATTAGGCAGCAGCTGTTTAAGGGAGCGTCAGGCTACATGTTTTGGGCAGAATCCAGCATGAATGAAATGTGTGGTGTTAAGTTGACACGCTTTGAATTTAAAGTGAGGGGTTTTGGTGTGGAAAACATACACTCTATAAGCTGAGCTAAAACCACAGTGATGCAGCATTCCGGCTTCCATACATTATGTACACTGTATTTTTATTTGTTATGTATTTATGTTTCTGTAGATCTATACCAGATATCTATATGCATTCATACTTTAACCTTATTGTCTGTAAGAAAGATACATTTCTCATTATCATATTAACACACAAGAAAATTGAGTGGGTGCAGTGTGCTCATTATTGCCAGAGAAATCATTTTATCATTCAATATCCCACGGAGAGCAGAGTATTTAAAGGTTGCTATGCAATATTTCTGACATTTTTTAACACGGAATTAAATGAATCCCTGGAATGTTAAAGCTTAGCTCACACTAACTGAACTCATCCTATAAACTGTGTGTGTGTGTGTGTGTGTGTGTGTGTGTGTGTGTCTGGAGAGAACGAATATTAGCGTGAAATTAATATTTTAAAGTATCCGTTAAATAAGGGATGCAGTGAAAAAGTATAAACACTGAAAAGTGAAATTGAGAGAAAGAAACTGCCTATTAACCAGCTCCACAGAAACTCAGTTTCACATAGGCAGGTTGTTACATTACACACATTCATTACAAAATTCAATTATTTCCTTCTTTTTTTTTTCTCATTTCCTCGGCAACACTTTAACAAAAGGAGAGCAAAGTGCATTATTGCTATTTTTCCTCTTCATGATCACACTTCAGAAAAACGTCAGATCACTGATTTGAAAATAGACTGATATACTATGATGTATTTCTCATTATGAAACCTTTTCAAAGGAGGAAACTTTTTATCAACAATATCATTTATTTAACACTAGTAGTTCGCTTAAATAAGTGGCTGATATCACTTGAAACACCACAGAGTTCAATTTCTACAGTCCTCCACCCTCCTGGAATACCTCAGCTGAGGAGTTAAGATGAGATGTGTTGAAAACACGTAGGTCCTCTCACAAGCGCTGGGTTATTAGTCTGGACAGGTGCTTCGTAACACTCTTTCACCACGGCGAGAACAGTAGGCAAGCTCAGGCTGATGATGATGGCCATCTCAGGAAGCAGCCACATGGGTGAGGTGGAGTGGGCGAATAATAACGAGACAGCAAATGGAAAGGCTTGTCAAGTGGCATTAAAGTGTCACTTTCAGAATGTGAATCGCCACATCACTGCGGGGGTCTTGACAGACGCAATGTCTGTAAAGTAACTGCATCTCTATGGTAAGTCGAACACTACAGCTAACAGGTTATATTGTTCAAGTGAATCATCCTGTCCGACCAAAGGGATTGTGCTTCAACATGTAAGAAGAAAAAAAAAAACTCAAGATAAAACAAAGAAAAGGCCAACTTCCCAAAACTCACCCTGCTTAAACAAAACTGTTTTAGCTGTTTGAAATATTTGTGCAAAGTAAACATGATGAGGGCTGTTTCCCATATCAGTCAGGGAGCAGTGAAGTGGAAAGATAATAACGAGAGTGTGATGCTGTGTGTTTCTCAAGTAGCATTAAAGTGTCACTTTCAGAATGTCAATCATCACGGAGTCACTGAGGGGCTTCAAGAGGCCACGTCAAGATGGTTACAGCATGGACGTTTTAACACTGCAGCTGCCATGATGAATTATGTTTTTGGTCTTTTCAGTAAACATTTAAAGTCATTCTAATGTACCACAGAATGATGCTCTTCCCTCAGTCATAATTCTTAGCTTTTAACATGATGATTCAATAATGATTGGCACTATTTATATAAAATAGACACTCAAGGATTCATATATAAAATGTAAAGCAATAAAAAAAATATTATGACGATATGATATATGATGATTACTTTGGCAAAGAATAAAGACAATTACATTAAAACACTTTGCTAAAATTCCAAGAGTGCCAAGAAGTTATTTAAAAGATTAATTCATCTTTAGTCTGCACAAGTTACTCAGGTTGCTCAAAGTCTATGAATTATGTAAACTGAGAATATTACAGCTAGAACTAGAATTACTAAAACACTGAAGCGATTTTTTTTTTTTTAAATAAAATCATACTGTAATGTCAGCTTTAGGTGATGCCCTCTGTGGTAGCAAACACTGCCGAACCTCTGCATCCTTAGAAAAAGTCTGCTGGACTCTTGTGGTATGAGTTTGGCAGTTTCCTAAAGCAACTTTTTCCCATTGTTGCAGAAAATACGCAGTTTGTTTCCTGCTCTGTCAAGCCCCGATATTTGGCTTCAAATCCATATCAATGTTTTACGATCATTTTGTCTTGAGGAAAAACAGAAGGCCATCTTTAAGTCTGAGCTCAATTCCCAACTCATTTGCAGCTTTGTAACCTGGCAACAGCCATTGTGGACAAAACCATGTATTTAAAGATGGGTGAAATAACTGCTCTCCAGAAGTGAAGCCAACATTTTTCTATCCTCCAAGACTTTTTCCCTCAAGTGGTTTCATTTATTTAGCACCCTTCACACTGATCATATTATTTTGTTTTTTATTAGTCATTTGATATACTCAAGAAGCAACAGTCGGCTGTCAAAAGTTGAAGCGGTATATAGAGCATTGCCTCCCCTGCCCCTGGCGCTCTGTCTCTACTGCACAAAATCTGCTTTTAAATTACATTAACAGAGCAAGCTACCACATTCGTATAAATTTTGCTTCACTTTTGTACACAGTCTATGGGGCAAAAACACGCCATCACAGACATAGCGGAGGAGAGAGGAGAGCCAGACAAAGACAGCTGCCTGCCTGTTCTGGTTTGTGGCTGTAAAGTTGTGTTTTGCAATGAAAAAGTGATCATTATTAATCATGAAGTTGTTATTGTCACTGAAGTAGAGCAAAAAACACAAGCTCATTATGGAAATCACCATATTATTGTTATATTATTGTTATTATCTATAAAGGGATGAGTTGGACTTCTACAGAGTTGAAGGACTCAAAAGAAAAAGATATTTCAAAATGGTCAAAATTGAAGCAGTCCTAAACTTCTAATCTCTAGGTCAAGCTCCCAAAATGCTAGATCCTGCATTTCCCCTAATGCATTGCAATAGTACCTTACTATAGAATCTCTCTGTCTGGTAAATACCCATGTCTTTCAAACATCATGCCCCCAGGATTTGAGTCTTCAAGCCCAAGTCAAGATCACTCTGATGAAATTGTCATGGGTTATTTTCTCAACTTGACAAAGTAGCATTGAGTGGCTGAGTAGCATTTCCTGTGACTAGTAAATTAATTTTTGTGAGTGGAATTGGTAGATTTCCCCTTAGTTTCCCACATTATTATAAACAGTAGCTCCAGAAAAGACCCCCTCATAATTATAAAATAAAACAATACATGTAGGCGTGCATATAATGTCTCCGTCTGATTCTGGCTATATGGGATCTTTGTTGCATGTCATCCCCCTTGTTTCCCACCCAGAAGTGTCTGTCAATCTTGACTGAGAGCGTTCTAATAAAGGCAAACTCCCACCAAAACACAACACACTTACAAAAAAACTAGTTAAAACGATAGAATGGAAATGAAGTGATTGATGTTGTTCTGTTCTGTTGTACTGCTGCATTTTGAAGGACTTCCGACAGAGAAATAGGAATTGCAGTCATCTGCAAGAGAGGAAATCAAAGTCTCAATGACCTTTTCCATATTATTTTGGATGAAAAAAATTGCCTATTTTCCACAGTTGAAAGAAACAGCATGGTACGACTCAAAACACCAAAACATCAAAGCTCGAAATCACCGTCAAAAATTACACCTACATTAATTGCTACTGGCTTTACTTTGGCAGACGAAGATTCGTGCTTAATCAATTAAATGGGGTTGGGTGCTTCAAAAAGAAACTATTTTTGATTTAGTCTCATGTAGTTGCAGAAAACTCTGTGACATCCATTACTTTTTATCTGAGGTGCAGTTTCTCAGAGTCGTGAGCCGGTTGAAGCCTTAAGGTTTTATAGGCCCACATAACTGTGTTGTCAGCATAATAATGAAAATTTATAGTAAGTTAGTGAAAGTCCAAGTGGAACCGTGCGTATATTGAGAACAAGAATAAAAAACTGAACCTTTCAGGACACCAGACAGAGTGCATTGTCACTGGAAGATACCAATGGTGACAGAAGACATTTTTTTTGGGATAGATAACTGTAAAACCAGTGAAAGCCTTCCCCTAAATCTAACTAAAAAATAATTTCTTTCAGTTGATGAGGCAGTTTTTTGTAGTGCACCTAGACCTGAAAAAAGACTTATGTAGCGATGGAAAATTTACTTTTGACTGATAATTTACTCTCTATTGGATTGTTTTGACATCAAAAGGGTTAATAGAAATACAGTTAGGGTAAAACATGGAAGAGGAGTTCTGCATTTCTCCTTTATAAACAAAAGATGACATAAGATAATAAAACACCGACCTGAAAAACTAATAATCATACCGACAATGCACCAGGTTTTCTGTGTTTTATCTTTGTTTTTTGCAATCCTTTGATGGTAAAGTGTACAGAAACAGAACAGTGTGCAGCATTTTAATTACCATTTCCTCCAAGGTTTCAGTGTTTGCCACCGTTTCGCTCAAAACAAACCGAAAAACACCTCTAACTGGCTCAAAGAAAGGTGAATAAATCTTTCATCTAGAAATAGTTCATTTGGTGCATTTGATCTTTTTGTCAGTACAAATGAAAATCTGCATGGGGTGTGATGTAGATTACTTCTTATTTAAAAGAGAGAACAGAGACAACTAATACAATACGATGGCCACCTTACTGATTTAACTGTATATTGGGTGGGTTGATACAAGATTTCTTTAAAAACCATGCACAACAAATTGATGCACCTAATGCTGGTTGAGCAGAAAAACAACCATTGTTCTCCATGATAATTTGAAGTGACAAAGCCCCCTAATGGCCCTAGGATTTATGACTGAATCCACATGTGCAATATCCGAAATGGACGGAACTGTGCCCTGCAGACTTTTGTCCTTGTATCATGACGAAAGGGACTAAGGACCTCAGATTTTATTATTTTATCAAGGGTATAAACTAAAATTCTTGACTCATTTTAAGTTATTAATCTGATCTAATCGGAATTATTAATCTTCTTAACAGTAGTGATAATGTCAACTTCGCAGTATGTGCTGAGTCTGTTTCTTGCACAGTAGATAAGATATTGTCGCTGTCCGATGATGATTTTCACTTTTTTTTCTACTTATTGAATGTGCATATTATCTTCTGTCTACAGTACAGTCAGCATTTAGAATCTTATTGACCAATGGAAAGATGTTTTGTTATACCATGTATTTAGGGTTGACAGAAGGAGGATAGCTTTGGATAAATGACATTTTGGGTTTTGATTAAGATATAGATGACAAGCTCTGTGATCTCTTGAAACAAGTCAGACTGATGCACGTGTCAGATGGCCATTCATTTGGAATATACTGATTTCAATCTGAAATAATAAATGATTAGGCCGATGTGCTATTAATTGTAGTATTTTAGGTTTATTTTGTAAACTAGTTTCTGAGACACGTAGTTTTCATCACACTGTAGACGGACAAAAAACATTATTATTATTATTATTATTATTATTATTATTATTATTATTATTATTAATAATAATAATGACTTGTATATCACTTATTTATACCCTGCGTTGTCGCATGAGAAAGAGTATTTTACTTCCCATTTCTGATAGCCAATGTATGTGTCTTCTAATCAGACAACTGTTAAATTACAAGTGTCATTTAATTTGTTGCGACTGAGATAATGCTTCATTTATGCTTCTAGTCAAGCTGCCATTTGCCTGAAGTATTCTGACAAAACATTATATACGACAAGAGCTGCTTTCAAAGGAGCAGATAGAGCCTCAATGGCGGCACTATATGAACCACAATAGGTCATGCAATGATTTGTGTAGGAGCAAGCATCTGTTCGTATTTCTATTACAAAGATGAAAAAGTATATTACCTTTACAATACAACAAAACCAAGTGTCAGGTTTATTGCATTTACCAGCAGCATTATTTTGTTGTTTGACTGCACCCACACCCTCACTGTTACCCCTAGTAGCAGTTTCACACAGTCAGTGCTGCCTGTATCACCATCCATCCAATCTGCCTTGCTTCATGTACAATTTATTATTTTTAGCATTAAAGACATGGAGATAAGTTTGACAAAAAAAAGAAGAAGATCCTTTAAGATGTTAAAGTGCAATGAGAGCTTAAGAAGAGAGAGAAAGACAGAAAGCGATAGTTCTTCAAAATAAGCCAGAGAAATAAGCCGCTCGCGCATCCTTAATCTCTTTCTGACATTTCTGCAATAAGTAATTCATAATACTAGATGACACTTGGAGTTTATCAGCCTTGCATTTATGGGCATCTTTTCAGCATCTCTCTTAACAGCCCAAGTGATATCATCTGTCTATGGTAAGGGTTCATTTCTTGATTTATTCTAATTGTTTTGATTCCAAAGTGCAGCATCAAAAACTACCACGCACTAAATAACTAACAAACTCTTTGGCACTACGAGGAAGGAGTGTATTTGAAAATTGTTGGTAAATGTAGAAGATACCGGAGCAGACAGAAAGATTGAACGTGAAAGCAACAGCAGACAATGCTATAGTTCATACTGAATAAATAAATAATAAATAAAAAAGCTCAATACGGTTTGGAAATCAGACGCATGGCAACTAGACAGACTGCAGGGATTGATGTTAAAAGTCTCCCTCTATTAAAATATTATCAGATTTTGACATAATCAAAGCCAGTGGTTCAGACAAATCATGAATGATTTCACGATGTAGCAGTGGGGGTTTATCCACCATGACACTCAGCAAAGCAGTAAGATCTTAACATTAATAAGGACACCCACTGACTCAAATCAAGGGTAATTATGAAAATATTTTGGGGAACATCTTAAATTAGGTATGTGATAGCTGCTACCATAATGTTAGAGACAGGTTGATAAAAAATATTTTTCAGGAATCTGAAGTGACGGATTTGAGTGTTCCGGAAAATAAAATGACTTAAAAGCATCAAAAAATATCACCATTGTGTGATTCTGAAGCATTAACCTCACGCTTTAAGACAAGATAAATGCCCTAATGGAGGAAGCAGCACATATCTCAATGGTGTTACCATTTATCACTGACCTCCCTATTTTTATCCAGCCTAGCAGGCAATTATACTCTGTACAGTATAGCCAACGTTGCCAATTTCAAATGCTAAATTGGAAAGTGATATATTCATGCCAATCCTCCCCTTTCCTAGGGGCACAAAGTAATCTTTGACCATTATTGATTATTTTACTTTTTGTATGTCTGATCTGGTATAATCAGTGGTGACATCACTGAGATGTCATCTTAGTTAACCTGTGGGACTGCAACTATCTTAATAGTATTTATGTTAAAGTCTTAGGTTAATTGACTGGCTGGAACAGAATAACAAACTGTTGGTTTTGGTCTTTCCGTGTGATGTTTTGACACCAAGGATAATATAGTATGATAATATTTATAATACGCATAAATATAGAAAAAAACAAAAGCCTTATTATTTATCAGTAAAGAGGTTTGGTGCCTTGGTCAAGGGCACCTTGGCAGTGCACAGGAGGTGAACTGGCACCTCTCCAGCTACCAGTCCACCTGCCATACTTTGGTCCATACTGGACTTGAACTGGCCACTCTTCGGGTTCCCAAGCCAAATATTTGAATTATTAAAATAAAACATAGTTGATAAAAGGTATAGGTAATAATAGCAAAAAGAAATAAAAAAAAAAAAAATCAGAGGAACACAAAATAAGATTTATTTTGCTTTTTTTTTTTTTTTAAATGAATAACCTGCACACAGTGATGTTACAGAAAAAGTCACTGGAGTGTTTCCAAACACAAAAACTTTGTAACTTAGGTGGGATTATATTTTATTTGAATACCTCACTCTATTTCTAGTGTATTTTTCATTAATCATCATTTTAATTCCACCTAATTCTCCACATTATTTTAGTGTTTGCTCACAAACTCATTTAATCTCCTCACCTTCTGCTCCTTCTCTTTTTCACCCCCACACACCTACACCTCCACTTTGTTTTTGTTTTTTTTGTTTTTTGTTTTTTTCTCTGTATCATACAGGAAAAGTAATATTTTTAAAGTCACCCAAAAAATAAAACTCACATTTTGGATATTTTTAACCATGATTCTGTTTTCACATCAGGAGGTGAGCCACATGTGGGGGAGGCTTGTTGTAAATGACGTAGCTGTTGGAAACCAATGTTGCACTGACTAACACCGGCACCTACTGGGTGTGTTAGCTGGTCTGTTGGGTTAACATCGTGTATCTGTCAGTTTATATACTTTAAATATATGATTGACGGAGGTTTCTGCTTCTTAAATTAAAGCGTTTCCTTGACACTGTCACCAAGTGCTTGCTCATGGTGGGAACTGATAAATCTCTCTAAATAATATTATAAACATTACAGTCTAGACCAGCTCTTTATGGAAAGTGTCATGAGATAACTGTTCTATTATGATATTTTATGGTTATGGTGCTCTAAACACGTGATATTGATAGAAATATTGATACTTTTGATAACCCTGGTATAATATATACATGCTTTGTAAGTGCTAAACTTGCTAAACACTGTTACGGTGCATTGAGGGTAAGAAGGGACACAGCTCATTGTGGCCTGCATGGTTATTTGTGTAAATATTAAGCTGGAGATTATCTGTCCCACTTACAGATCTCACCAACATCACAAGGTAAATATATTCTCTCTCCTCTGTTATATATTTGTATTGGCACCTTGCCCATGTTACATATCTGAAAATCAAAAATTCTTCAGCCCGTGGATCCTGGTTCGAACTGTGGACCTCTGCCTTCAGTCTATCCCTTGGCACAGGCACAAGCAAGTCTGTGGTAATTTAATGCTTGCCGCCCAGGCCCTATGATCCTACGGGAGTGCCTGTGCCCCTGTAAGTGAGGCTGAACGCTTTATCCCATGGCATTAGTCGTCCATGTTTGAGTTAATACCCTAGAGTAGAGCTTCTATCCAGAGGCATTAGTGTCTGACACTCTTCAGCTCAGAATGGGGGGAGGCTCTCACTTCCTCCTCTTGCACCAACACTCCCTCAACTCTTCTGTGTCCCTTTCATCCTTGCACTTAGGATTTTGATCAGAGTTGGCAAACTTGGCTCACACGGGTACTTTCCTCAGATGAAACATGCATGATGAAGTTGCTTGCATCCATATGCGCCACGGCTCACCTCTAAGTTTGGGAAGTACTTCAGAAATATTCCAATAACCCACCTCCCCCTGCGCCTCCCATTTGTTTGTCAGACTTTTTATCAGAGATCTATAGAGAGGGGTTGTACGTATGTATCATTTTAAAAATAACTTGCCCTCAATTTATGTGAGCTTGCTAGCTGTATTTGCAACAGCAAGGAAAAATCGCATAATATGCCTTTTTCCCCATTTTTTAATTATAAAATGTCCATTAGTCAGATTATGAAAAGAGATGCATGTTAACAGTATTTAACAACTTGCAGCTAATGTTAGTCTGCGGATGATTTAAGATCCAAAAGCATTAGGATTTTCATAATCTGCAACCTTTTTCATGTAAATACAATGCATGTCTGTTTTGCTACTTTCACTGATGCCACCCCCCCCCCCCCCCACACACACACACACACACACCCCCTATCACCTCAGATGTACTGTTCTACCCCCTCAGCACACCCACAAGCACACCCACACATATACACAATTTGAAGCCCCTAACTACACACACACAGATTGAATGTTATGTTCAAAGATTAAAATTGTTTATGTCATTATGGTAATGAAAGGCAAACAATGTCTCCTGTCATTTAAAGCAATTAGAGTAGAAAATCCCTCTACTTTAATCAATTCATTTTGTGTTTCAATGGAGCATTCCGGGACTAATTATTATTTAATTTATTCTAACCTTTGAGCTGTTATTTCTATACATGATTGCAATGATGGGGATTTTGTAGATGCACTGTATAAACAAAAGATATGACTGCAATATAAAACAAATTCATCTGATTTGTAAAGGATATATACAAAACTAAAGTCAGCGGAGGATGTTTCTTTGCTGTTCTGCCACCAACAAAGCCGACAGCATTAACGTGCGCAGATAAACTCCCTGACCCGTCACTTCATGTTATCATAATCATAGCCTGAACAACGTATTCACAACCTGTCTTGCTTATTCTCATGATAACCTCGGGGTTGACAAAGGCTATTGCAGTTTGGTATTTCTCTTCATAGAGGGTGAACTATCCACAATGTTCAAGAGAAAAATGTTATTTCAGCTGAGTAAGGTATCCAGGTAGCACCTCTTTTATAGAAGACCAAACACAGCACATAGTTAACCCAGTTAAGTGTTTTTAAATAAAATTATGATGTAACACATGCACAAAATTACACCTCTAACATCATTAGGGAAGGTGGGGTAACATTTAGAATTGCTTCTAGAAGTTACTTCTACCATTGTTAGTTTATTGGGATAGCTGTAAAAGTCTTTTCTGGTTCAAATCCATTTATTTCTACACTTTTGGCTCATCAATAAATAGATTAATTAGGTGAAAGGCTACCTTACAGAGCTATGTAAGGTGTGAGGATAGTTAAAAATTAATACACACAATATTTAAAAAGTGCATTGCTTTCACAAAGGGAACGAGCAGTGCAGGTGGGAGAGTCAGTGGCAGGGAGCCTGGGTTGGTGCAGAGCTGGTGGTGGCTGGAATCAGAGTGCAGACATGGAGACAAAACAGAGCGTGGCAGGAGGATGGCAGAGGGGGCTTTCCTGGAGCACAGACAGATCATGATAAGCCACAAAGGACAAAAGTTAGAAAAACACAGAATTGACCATAGCACTGTTATCTTGAGGCAGACTGAAATACCTGACAGGATGTGAAAGGTTGAACCGGTCTTTTATGCAGAGGTTGATTGGTAGATGAGGTGCAGTTAGTGAGGTGAATTGGCAGGCGAGAGGGAAACTGGAAACACACACACACGCACACACACACACAGAGACACACACAGACACAGAGAGAGACAAGACAGACACATACATAATCAAATGAAAAGAAAATTTCACATCATTAAGTAAATGTTCCTGAGAGCCACTGATGAAATAATGAGCAAGTTCTATATGTATACAGATGATGTCATTGGTTGCTGTAGTTATGCATGCTCCCTATAAAAGCCCTGAAAATTCTTATTGTGACCCCAATGTAAGACATATGGGACAAAATCCACAGTCCTCTTTCTGTGCGCAAATATGTTCTAGTTAGACAAATGAAGTGGTTATCTACCAAAAGTCTTTTTATTATTAAACTCCTTCCATGTGTCCTGGGATTATGTTTCCTGGGGGAACTGCAGTGAAAGGATAGTAACACAAAAAAAGGAAATTTTGCACTGTGGATTTTGCCCCAATTGCTTCCTTTGGAGTCACATTGGGAATTGATCTCAGGACTAAAGTGGGGGGTGGTTGATTGCAGTGACCAGAAATGGTTTCAGTGTTCATACATATGTGAGTACTGCCTTCAAAGTCCTGAACAACTTTCTTTTTCTCTCTCAATCAGCCTCATACTATGCACGATGGACTTCTGCATTAACACAAAATGTTCTTGCTGTCTGGTTTGAAGTGGGGAGGACTGTCAATCAAAGCTGATCAAACCAAAGCCACAAATTCCTGATGGTGTAGAATAACTAAAGTGTAAACTCTGAATTATTTTTTAAAGGCTTAACTGAAAACTTTAAAATAGACCTGACAAATCTAAACCTAACTGTTCAGTCAACTAGCGTTCGTTTTGCCATTAGAAACAAGACCACATGCAGGGTAACAGCCCATGAGCTATAGGAGCCTTTTCAAAGATGATGAAAAGCCTGCCTTCAGTTCTGTTTATTCAGGGCCTTTATTATTCAAAGGGCAGAAATTTAATTTCCAATCAGGAGTATAAAACATGCAACACAATACAGAAACATGAAGAAGTCACACACTGCACCCACAAATGCCAGGTCACTAACCAGCTTACTATACAAAACAAAATTCTTGTGGACATTTTGAATTTTAAAGTCCTCAGTAGGGCCAAGTATATATTTATTTTATTTAGAAAAAAGATAAACTCGAGAGACTTTAACGTGGTAAACACACTGAAAACAACCTTCTTTCAACTTGCTGTAGCTTAGCGAGGACAAAATATAGTCGCATTGCTGTACAGCCTATTCTCTGTCAGCTGAAAAATACTCAACACATAAAGCATAAAAAAAAATACTGGAACCACAGTGGAAATCTTAACCTGGATCAGTGTTTGTGATTTCATAGTGTCTGCTGCACAATTTCACAGTGTGCCTTCTGGTGGCTTTTAGGAGGAGCCAGACGGATAAAGGTTTGCATACTGTCATCTTGGTCATCATGCAGAGGCATATTAATGCTAATGTGTAAACAGGTTTGAACACTTAAGACTCAGAGGGATTACAAGAGCCCTTTGAAGTGGATATGAAGTGGGTTTTTTTTGTTTGGTTTTGTAAGCTTGTAAATTGGCCTATAATGAGTGACACTTAGCTGTACACAGAGTTGACCACAAACTCACCCTCCCAATTACAAGAAGACAAAGATTTTCTAAAGGACTTAGTGAGAATGAACCTCTGTCGCCCTCGTTTATGTCAAATTTAATATTGACCTTAGAGTGACAGAGAGAATGCACCACATAAAAGATGATTACGATAAATGAAAACAACTAGGGGTGAGACTTTTGATGACAAGCTTTATTGAACGGGACAAAACTGACTTTGGGTGAGCTTTGTTTTGATTGTGAAAGCTGTAGCCTGTCTCCCATCTTCTGTGATTCCCCTGTGAAGGCACACAGGGGGGAGATGTGAATATCATGAAAATTGACCTTGGCAACCAGCAGTTGCCTGAGCAACCATAGACAATGTTGTTTCCTTATAAAGATTTGATGTTAACTGTGTTTTTCTAACTGGGTGAATCACCTCTACCAAGCCATCTGTAAAAAAAAAAACCTTGAGCTGGGCATACACAAAAAGTGCACGTTAATGTCTTCCATACACCTTGTAGCTATTGCAGTGTATGGTGTGTGCTAATTAGTATTTTCTCTGATAAGTGTGATTCTTTTAATTACTCTTTTGTGGGTGTGATGATTAAGATCTTAATGGCTAAAACGTCACATTTTAATGTAGTTAAGTGTTGTTGGTTCCATCGATCTCCTCTAGTCTCAATACTAATTATCCCAGTCTAACAATAACCTCAACTAAAGCTCTAGCAGTTTTGAAATGTCATTAAATCTTGTGTCGTACTTTAGTTTTTTTTTTTTTTTTTCTTAATTGCACAGTGAAATAGTGCAACTGTCTGCTTTATTGCCTCACTTCAGCAATACTCTTTTTGGTGTTACTCTCAGGTATTTGATTTTTTTTTTTTTTTTTTAAAGTTCCCGGCAAAATAAGTGTAAGATTCTGCATGAAGCAGACAACAACATCACATACTATTCAATAAATGTGTTAAACTTTATTCATGCAGGAAGTCTCACTGAGATCAAGAAGTCCTAACTATGAATTAAATGTGTGCAAGACCAAAGAGAGATGACTCATTCACACAGACCAACCATCATACACACTCAGGAAATCAATTAAATTCTACATTGTTGATTTTGTTCTACAAGTGTGCAATTGATGAATAAAGACTATTCTAGACACATCTTCTATATTGCAATTGCCTGTCATTAAATGATAGATTGTAATTATTGAACACTTGACACTAACTCATCAAACACTGCCAGCATGCAACCACAGCTACAGTTAAAAAGAAGCTGTAAAAAGATGAATGTGAAGTTGACAGTTTCCTCCACATAATTTGTTCTAAAAAAATAAAAAAATAAAAAAACTTAATATTAAGAAATATCAGTGAGTCATTTTAATTGGATGTCACATTGCACATGTACTGTTTATAATGAAGGAAACCTGTTTGGCAATGTGTGTTAGATGCTCAGAAGCTCAAATGAGTTATTCAGAAAACTGCTCATGAGGTCAAAATAATACCTGTATGTGTGCATTTAGCTATTTAGGGAGACAGAGTTTAATGCAAAATTACAGTAAAATTCTGTATTTTCTTCAGTAGAGCACTGGCTATTTAGAGGGGGAAAAAGACTAACTATTCTCAGTTAGGCTGAGTAATTGGACACCAGATCCCTGATAATGATTTGTTTTTGCTCCCCCTGTTACAGGTGAGAGATATTACAGGTACAGGGGTATGGTTAGAGGTCCACAAGTTCACATTTGTCTCCATTCTCCAGAAGCAGAAAGACAATTCACCTGACAAAATTTCCAATGAGCTGTTGGAAAAGTTTTCGAGCTACAGCAGAGTTCAGATTGAAAACAAAAAAACAAAAAAAAAAAAAACGTGGCATCACTCACAGCTGGCTAAGGAGCAAATCCATACTAGGATGCGTTTCAGCAGAAGTGACTCACAGCAAATAATTCCAACCTGGTGCTCAAAAGTAGCAGGCAGGGCAGTCTCACAACTGTCTGTGCTGAATGACTGCTGAATGATTTATCAAGTTGCAAGTGGCAGTTCAGTGGGTCATCGCACACGAGGAGAATGCAAAAGGGAGTCTTCCAGGTTCATGGAAGACTGCGGCTGTAGCCATCTGGGATGTTTAGAGCGTCATCTGATGACCAATGGAATGCTGCAGATGACAACTACCTACAGCATGACGGAGCAGGCTTACAGGGCTGCCAAGAACAAGGATGCCTATGCCTCATAGACAGGCAGATTTGTTATTTTTGCCTTGGTCAATTAAATCTCTATTACAGTCTGAGTTAACAACATTTCCAGAATTGAGAAACATGACCTATAGGCTATGTATTTTTTACATAAAGCTGCACATTATGCTAGATACTGTCTGCAAGATTTTACAATGCATTCAAACAATTCAACAACACACACACACACTTTACTGATTTCACTCTTGTCCTATGACTCGGAACAATATCTAATGTCATCAACTATGGTTGTAAATATGACTTCACTTGCAGCTGTACAATATCCAATGAGTGCCACCAAAGTCTAATTCGAATATTCTTGAAGTTGATGTTTCGTGCATAATGAGGCAACACATCTACCATTATCAACAGTCTCACTTCTTTCGCTAAATGTTTTAACTCACCATGGCGATAAGTCATACGTTCAAAGTGTTTTTTATCCAGTGCGGGTGTTCACAGAGCTGCAAAACCCAGAGGACTTTGTGGCTCTCCTCATTAAAAAATACACTTCATCTCACTTATGCAATAGCTATTAACACAGCAAAGCAATGTGAAGCAACTAAAACAACTCCCAGTCATCAGACAATTATCCACATTTTCACTCAGTTAAAACACATCTGTGTGTGTGTGTGTGCAGTAAAAGCAAGACAAGGATTGTAGTTTCCTTTCTTCTTCATTTTTTTTTTTTTTTCAAAAAAACCTTTAAATTTGAAACACAGGACCAATTTAATTGCACCCCTCAAAAGCTCGCCCTGTGGAATTTATTCAAAAGAGTATAGAACGGTGGCGGTACTAGATAATTTACATTCTCTTTCCATTGGATTTAGCAAATGAAACATCAGGTGGGGAAAAGTAAGAGACAAGAAAAAAGCCATAATAGTAAGAAAGTGTTAACCATGTTGAGCCGCTGTGCAATAAAGGTGTATGCAAATTCAACAAATGGAGAGAACTTTCAGGTTATAATTTTAGGCTAAAAGAAAAATATGACTTTGAAAGTGTATTATGTATTTAACAAATTCAACTTTTGCAAAAAGGGATGTTAAACTGTCTCAAGTTGCTATAGGGTGAATGAAATATTTGCACTGGTCACAGAGATAGAATTGAAACAGTGGTGTATTATAACTGATAAAGTCATAGAAAAAGAATGCTGAAGTTAAATAGCATCTTACATACACTGTGTGTATGTGTTGCTATGTATGTCCTCAGCTGAAATATAAACAGCAAGAAACAAATGACAAACAGACAGAATGAGACAGAAAGAGGCCTGATTTGCTGAAGTGTTTCAGCCCCATGGAGAAAGACATAAAGGGGAGACTGTCTGTGTCCTATAATACACACTAATTCTGAGCACAGCTTGAGTTTATTCACTAGAATATGGCAATACTCAAAACCTTTCATTTATGAGTGTGCTGTTAACGGACATCAGTATAATCCAAACTACTTTGGATGTTGGAAAAACAGCTCCAGGAAAACCTCTGAAAACCAATTAAGTTTTGGCCAAAACATGTTGCTGTCTCTTTGATGTTCCACTGGCAACAGCCTCATAAAGGTGCAGTCTGACTAATGTGCAATATTGCATGACTTCCTGTGAGTGTAAAATGGTTAAGTATGTTCATTCATTGGATACTAACAGGAAAAAAAGCATGTAACTAAGATTATAGTAGTATATATTATAGGCTGTACACAATTAGTATGTAGAATGCAATTGGGACACGGCACTGGCTTGAATGTTTTAGCACCATGGAGAGAGATAGACAGACAGACTATGTCTGAATATGTCAGCACCATAGAGAGACACTGTGTCCCAATTCGGTTGCTGGATTCTCTAAAGTCTGTCTGCATTTCTACACCAGTCCAGTCTGTCCCATTTCAATGGCTGCTTCAGACGTGTCTGAGAAATTTAACCTTCTCTCATTGGAATTTGGTGAGCACTGCTGGTGAATTCTTTGCGGCCAACTCCATAAAGAAAGATGTGCTTTCAGGTGGTCATCTGTCACTGACAGATGTGTCCCTTGACCCAGACTTATCTAAAAACTCAGCTGCAAGTTGAACGTTTGTCATTTTAGCACTCTCAATATCTACACTGTTGCCCATAAAGTTGGAATAAAATGTTTTTACCTCTTCTCATGAAATCATTGTGACAATGTGATTTATTCTTGATAGTGTATCTTCTCAAAACTTATTGATCAGTCTCTTCCAAACATATCACAGTGAAAATTAAACCACAATTAACTTGATGTGTATGAATAGGAATAAAAATAGGAATGTGTCTGAAAACAAAAAAATATTCCAACTTCATGGGCAACAGTGTATTTATAAGTTATGCATCATGTGGAGCTCCAGAGTGTTCACAACTAGCAGCAGTTGTTAAGCTTGTTAGCTTAAGAGAGGTAGTGATCTCTACAAAATATACAGAAAACAACTCTCAACATGAAATTAGTAAATTAAGAAAGAAATACTCATGAAATAATGAACAGACTTTTAAAAAAGAGTTTTCACAGTTAAAATGTTAAATAAAAATGTTTTAAATGAAATAAAAATCAGATTCAATAAAATTCCATTGTAATTACTGAAAATGTCTAATGTAATTCTCCACTGAAGTCAATTTCCGGCTAGACTGTCCAGTTTGGGAAGGATGCAGAGTTTCTGGTCTTTAAAGGACCAGCACAAGATCCAGCCCCTGAAGTGGGTCATACATTTTAGCTTTAGTTGATTTTGCTATAAGGTTTTTGTTCTATGTCCCTATCATTTCACACCCACTTAAAAATTTTAGACCGCATGTCATGTTCGGGTGGCTACAAAGTAACCACTTGAATACAATGTGCTGATAACTCCGAGCTCCCATTTCTTAGCAGCAAGCTGCATAGTTCATAAGTAATGCATTGTAAAAAACACAAGTTGAATCCCCCAGTAACTCAAGGCCCTGGGGAAAGCACTCCAAGGGCAGCCTGCTCCTGACTGCTGTGCAAACACAACCACTCCCTCCGGGGAGCTCCCAGCTCACACAATGAGTCTGAACATGCACAGAAGACCTGCAGAGAATAAAAGAGGAGGAAAATACTAAAATAATCACCAGAACACAAGTTAGGGGGTACTTTATGGAAAAGCCCAGAGACAGTCACAGTAACCAACAGCTTCTTACACATCACGCTAAAATAAAGCACCGTGAGCATCCAATAACTCACCTTGTGGAGCTAACAATCACTATTTTTTATCTCTATGTTTCCTCTCGTGACTTCTTGTCTTGCAAGTGGGTTGACTTCCCCAACTTCTTGTTTATGGATGTTCTCTGCCATTTCATACTGGGCAGGTAGTGCAGCAGGACAGGTACTGTCGGTTTGTCTGAGCTTGTTTGCAAGAAACAGATGTCTACAGTTTTATATAAGGAGGTTAGTGGGAGCCTCTGGGAGGCAACCATACAGTAAATACAAACTGGTGAGCCAAAAACAATGAGCTAAATACAGCCCAGAGCTCCAAAGGGCTGCAGAGCTGGGTGTTGAATCTCAGTGGGTCTGGCGCTATGAGTGACCCCTTCAATTAACACATTTAGGAATTTAGAAAACAATGCAAATTGTGTCCTTATTTACAGGAAATCAGAAGAATATGGAGGCTGATACAAACTAAAAAAAATGTTGCAACAAATACACTACTAAAGGAAAATCATTTTTCCAGTCACCAATCTGACCCAGTTTTTCTCGCTACTTACCTTCTTGTCTGTCCTGCCACAACGGCACACAAGAGCTGCCTAAAGGATTTGCACCCACCCCTGGGCTTTACAAAAGGAGGTGGAACTTTCCTAACAATAACAAGGATTGCCCTCATTCCCGTCTAAAGACTCGAGAGGCGAGAGGAAGAGGATATTACCTGCTCCAATCATCTGGTAATTGTGACGTTAATCATGCCATGGTATTTCAGTGAAGCCAAACCCCTCGCCTGCACACCTCCACACCATCCACGCGCAGGGAGTGCCACGTGCGAGCGGAGAATCAGTGCACCTGCTCCGACACAAAAAAACAGTAAGATGTAGAACAGAATGAAATGTCAAAATCATCAGTAGCTCGAATCGCTTTTATTTTTCCAAACACACTCCCATACAGTCCCCAGTGGATCCTTAAACACACACAACCACTAGAAACAAGCATCAATAATCTTGATCTTGAAAAGAAATAAGGAACACATGTACTGTGTTTCATTTATAGACTGAGGTAAACAAGCATGCAGGAACAGTCACCAATAACAAGTGCACTTGAGATTGAAGTACAGTGGATGCACTCAGAAGCATATAACGTCACTCGGAGTGCTCCATCCATCAGTGTGGCATAAAATCTTACCCTCGAGCATTCAAGCTCAAACGTATTTGGACTGTTGGTTGACGTGTAAATCATCCACTGATATAAAATGTGTGTTTTGGTGTAGTATTTTCTAAAGTTTATGGTTTATACTGCGAAGCTTTGCAGAAATGCTGAGAACAAATTCTCCGTAAAATACAGGTGTGTGTCCTTTGTGCTGGGAGAGCAATGTCTTACAAGAATTAGACCTGACAGGGTTATTTCACTTGGGTTCTGTGGGTGGACCAATAAAGAGGGAGCAGGATGAAATTAATAGAGGAGATTCTTTCTCCCAGATATGTCTGGCAGGGTTTTCATTAGCAAAGGAGAGGACAAGAAAACTGTTAGAGAGGTTTTTACGGTAATGCCTTTCCTTCTAGTTCGCAATTTATTCTTTTTTTTCTAAAAGTTCTTTTAAATATTGCTTTGCCCCACTCTCACTGTTGCATTATACTGACATGATTAAGTAATTGGTATCATAGTTAGCCAGTCAGCTAAGGTCCCATTGTATTAGAGAGTCAGCACGTTAGCACCCAGTGCTTGTGAGCATCGCCTCGTCTTGCTGCTGTGCAGAATGCCGTGACAGCTTGAGTAACTTAGCTTGGAAAACAGCATTATTGGGAACTGATTTTGATGAATTTACTGGTCATCAGATAACAAATGAGAAAAAAATAATAATAATTAGGTTAGAAAAATGATAGCAGTCACCAGAGTGCAGTGTTTTTGGGGGCCGAGCCACAGTGACTACTGTCAAAAACGTTACTCCTGAACATACTTTCTTTGTAAATGTAAATACTAACACTCTCCTGGTGCACTGACGTCAGTTAATCACGGAAGTCGAAAAAAACTTTGGAGGTCTGAAGTATTCAGAGTAGTCCAAATCCAGAGCTTTTTGCTTACGATGATTATTTTTACACACATTTATCTCATTATGTTTAATATTAACATGTAATATTTTAACATTATGGTAGAAAATAAGGGGAAGCATAGAAGGAAAAGAGAATGATCATAGTTTTAATTGCACAAATCTCAATGTGCCTAATGTAACCACACTCAGGATACAAACCACAGTCTCCAGCCTTTACAAAATTTTCTGATGGACTGATCATCTTTACTCGTTGCTAAAGTAGCCGCTAAGTGCTACTAACTGTAGCTGAAATTTGGAGGTTTCAGTATTCAGAGTAGTCCGAGCTTTTTGCTCACAGGGATTACTTTTACACACATCTCATTTTTTGATTTTCACAAATCCCAATGTGCCTAAATGTAACCACACACAGGACTCAGAATATGAACCACAGTCTCCAGAATCATAGCTTTTGTGCTTTGTGTGCCAACATCCAAACCCAACCTCCTTCTTCAAACTTGCATGTGGTACATAAATACAGCGCTTCCTCTGCTAGAGAAAGCTTGAGTGTAAGTCAGTGTGCTCGATATTGTGAGGGCTTTTTAATGTAATGCTGTCAGTGTGAGTGAAAATATAATACAAGTGGGATTAGTGAAAAATAGCAAAAGAAGGAGAAAGGAGTTTGATACTGACAGAAGATGGATATTTAGTAGTTGTTTTGTCTTGGTTTCTATAAAATCAAATGGCCACCTCAGTCACTTCAAGGTAAACGTGTCTGATGTGTTCAGAGACAGCGTTGATCCTGACAGATACTCAAGAGAAAGTCACAGAATATCTACCAGTTATCTGCTCAGACTAACCTGCTGCTAACCAGCAGAGCACTGCATTAGCTTGAAGTGACATTTGGCCATAAATGAAAAGGGACAGAGCATTGTTTTTGCAGTGTGTCGTCTGGAGTCTGCCGCTGTACACATTTTTCCATTTCATCTTTTCTCTGAGAGCAGACCATTTCATCACTTATTTAGCCTGTTTCTAGTTCAGCATCTGTCCATCAGCCTCCGTGTCTTTATCTCACTCCCTGGGTGTGCTTGCAAGTTTGAGCATGTGCATTGGAGCGGCTGTTATTCACTAAAACTTGTCTTTCATTTAGTGTCCTTTTTATTTATTTTATGGCTGTCTTGTTCTGGAAATTCACTGTTGTTCAGACTCTTGTCTCTCCCTGCTGAGACATTTCCGTTTGGACTCCAGGCTCGGAAAAAGGACTGTACTCATGGCATAAGTGCCTTCCCTTCGATATTTCACCTGATCAAGTCCTGTTTTACATCTTGGTGGCTTTAACCTATAACAACAACAGAAAGGAACACAATCAGAAAATGTAATACTTCTTAATCATCACAGAGAATGATGTGATTGTATTCGATGATTTATTAGCCACAGCCAAACAGCAGAAAGATGAGAATCTAGGTCAGTAACTGGGTCTTGTGAATTAATATGGAGTATTGTTACATGTTTCAGAAGCAGTGAATGGAACGGAAGTTGGCTTACTGGCACTGAAAGGGTCCAAGAGGTGCCGTGCTAGGACATCGCTGATGTTTCACATTTTTCTTCATGAGATAACAGATGGACTAAGCCTGCATAGACTTTCTCGGGAGACAAGAGACTAAAATATTCAAGGAACTCCAATTGATGGTCTGTCTGTGATTAAATTATCATCAATCTATGCAAAATATTAGACTCGAAATCATACAGTTTTGAATGTTCTTTCTTGTTGATGGAAGTATTTTATTTGGTTCAATTAACTGACAAGTGCACAGCGTTATGTGAATGTGTGGAAATGCTTTCTAATCAACACAAATTACATTTTAGATGTATTACTGACATATCCTAATATATTTTTCATTATTATGTTTAGTGCATTGGTGGTATGCAGCACAAGTGTATCAATAATTTGATGCAATTTAGAGTGCAACATCCTTAAAAACTAAAATTACTTGTGACAAACAAGCCACTCCATGCTAAATTTAGAGACTTTAGGTTTGTTAAGGTGAAGGTGGTCCTTCACTACTGTGTCCTACATTGTACCATGGCCATGGAAAATACTTCTGTCTGATTGTCCATTCAAGTTTCTCTAAATGGCCTGTAACCATAGAGACAGCAAACAATTAGTTGAACCAGCTACACTCAAACTTAATTTTAAGATTTGAACACAGCCTTTCTCTTTGCCTCTGATAAGTGCTGGACTAATGGATAGAATAATTACAATGATACCTGTACATATAGATTTATTCATGTGTACATTGCCTCACTGGTTAAAATACTCCTTTGACCTGTGTTCTCTGTTTCCTAATAGGCATATTTGTCCATTAGATTCATTTCATTATTTTTTTAAGTGATTACTCCCATTAAATTAATTTTCTGCACTCTGCTATTTGACTGTTGCACAAACAATGAGGCATGCACACATTGATACACACATACGCGCGCACACACAAACATATGCTGACAGACAGACTCGGTCACAGAGGAAAATAAGCCTTGGGACAGTGCTGCAGGAGGAATTCCAAGGTGTTTCTCTCCTGTAATCGGACTTGAGCGTTTCTCCAACCTGTCTCCTGTCACAGCACTTATTTACCAGGGGAGAAATTGCACCTGAAAGATCTTTCCAAAAATGAAACCTCATGGGTGGCAAGGGACAATAAAAAGAGGAAGAAAATATGAAATAAATACAGACAGAGGGGGCAGGGGGGAGAGTGTGGGAAGGAGAAAGCATGAGCAGAAATGGCACAGTGAGACACAAAAACAGCTTGGGAGGCAGTGCTGCAGAGATGCTCTCAGACCCCTGGGGATGGGCAAACTCAGCACCATCCTAATTTTCATTTCTCGGTGTGCAACCCCGGATGATTAGGGCGTAATGATGGTTATTCTAATTGGCCCTTTGCTTCTCTGGTTTCACATGATCACATGAGCTCCTAGGAAGATTAACATAAACCCATCAAACATACACCCACGGCCTTTAGGTCAAGATGCTATGTATATTATATTGTTGGGGAAATGTTTCTCTGGGGACAATTCAATGGCAAACTCTGATTTCCATTTTTGGAAATTGTGAAAAAAAGTCGGTAAAAGCCGCAGCTTTCAGGATCCACTGTGAAAACCGCTCAGACACAACCAGGGTCATAACATAGCAAAACTTTATAGAAACAGCAAGCGGTGGAGTTCTGCTAAGTTAAAAAAAAAAAAAAAAAAAAATAGTTACGTTTTTTTTTTTCTCATGAAAACTTGTACCAGGTCAAAGCAATCATGTTGGTGATTTCTTTCTCCAACTACCTACATAAAACATCCAAGATTACTACCTGACTGATAAAATGTGAGTGAAGAACTTCAGCCCTGAAGCCTTTTTGTTGGTGATTTGAGTCTTCTGTTGGTGATTACTGGCAGTTTAAAATCAAGATTAGTCACTTTGAAGTGAAATGATATTTATTCAAAGAACATTTGATTTGAATAACTTTTTCAAAGAAGGAACACGCTTTTAAATGTTTTACTGCGTGCAACTTTTGAAGGACGTTTCCAACCAATTGCAGTAATTTTTGATTTTTCGGCTCTGATTATTAACTATCAAGGTGAGGTGTCGCTGTATATGTAATCTTCCGTTGAATTTATGATGTTCTGAGCGTTGCTCCACTGTGCCGAATAGTCTTCTTATCAAATACAGCTTGATGACACACTTTAGGGCGAGCCTGAATGTGCCCTATTGTCCATTGATTTTTGTCTCTGGTAATGGCTTTCCTCGAGTCATCTGTTTTGAAATCTGAGAGGTGGAGGACTGCTGTTATCAAACCATGTTGTGAAAAAAAAAAAAGTACAAAAAGGAAAAAACAGATACTGCAAATCAATTCAGACAGATCCATATTGGTCCTGTGGGCTTTCTGTTGGCGATGTTGTGGCTGAGTCTCCCTCTCTGACAAATTAAATCAAATCTGCTCTGAGACAGACATTGTGATCAACCAGTAAAGTCAGGTATGTTATACATACTCAGAATTCTCTCAACCAAGTGCAAAGAATCACAGTTAGATGTGCAGCTACAAGCATGCAGGAGCGCTGGTTGCTGAAGAGCTGTGTGCCGAACGGAGTTAATCCCACACCTACAATCATAAGGGCACGGTGTCACATGAAAGTGTGCACTAAACTTAATGGATACTAGTTTCACCATGTGCACTCATGCAGTTGATGCGCTGTCTCTTGAGAGCTTGTTATACCAAATGCTGTATAGAGTGCCACGCACATATGCAGGGGCTGGCTGTGCAAGATACGAGCTTGATTTTTATGCAGGCTTTTGTTTTACTGCATTTTTTTTCCCCGGAAGAGGATACTCTATTGTTTTCACGAGCAGCTGTTTTTTCTGGGTTCAGTGCTTTCCAATGATGTAGCCCGAAACACATCACCCATGAAAGTGGGAGCTGGAGTTGGCATTGCTAAAGGGTGCTGTGTAGGCGCCGGGCTCTGGCGCAGACAGTCATCTCTGTGATGTTTTGGAGGCCTCCCAGTCCTTTATCATGCACAAGGGACGAAACCCGGCAGACTGATGGGAAAGGAAGGCTATCATCAGAGGATGCATTTAATTTCCATAAAGATGACTTTGTTTCCTAATTAATCTCCTGGCTCCGTCTCCCCGCTTTGCTCCTGTCACTTCCTCAGAATGAAACATGGCCGGCAATTTGTTAAATCAATTATTCCGGGGAGGAAGCAGGGCTTTCGGCGAGCCCTTCTACGCAAACACACATAGACACACTGACACACACACAGACGTGTACACACAGATGAGGCGGCATACGACAGTGATTGTAGAGATGCAGACCGGCCTTCAAGTGAAGAGAGGTGAACAGCAATGTTGGAATTTGGGATCCGGGAAGTAAGAGAGAGAAACGGTTTGTCCTTGTTGACATGGCAGAAAGCTTTATAAACACTTGGCTGACGAGGACTCTCCTTGGCCTTATGCCCTGAACTCCTGCAGAAAAACAGGACTACTGAGCCCCGAGGGACAAGATACACAGAGAGAAAGAGAGGCAGGAGGAGTGAGGGCGAAGTGACAGAGAGGGACATGAGCAGGGAAGGAGAGGAGGCAATGGGAAAAGATGAATGCCACAGGGGAGAAGAAGTGAGAGCCAGTGATGAATGTAGAAGAAAATCCTTTCTTCTTTCTTTTTCTCTTGTTACAACTACATTAAAGAAGAAATCCCACACAGTCTTCTATTTTATTATTTATGTAGACTGTATATCTTTTTACACGTATGTTTAATGTTGATTTAGAATAAACTGATTTTAAACCGGACATACCGGGCTTAAAACAAAGATAACAAAGCACATTTTAGATTGAGCTTGACTTGCCAATGATCTACAGGTGCACAGACTAGAAGCATGATTCATTTCAAGGCGAAACGAGAGACAACGGATTGGTTCCAAATGAAAAAGCTGACTTTCAAATAGGAAGACAAACAGAGCGAGGGGCCTGATGGTGGCGTCGGCTCTTTCTGGCTGTATTAGGGAGAAGAGGACTAGCGTGGCAGGATGTGTTTAAATCAGGGCGCTCTATCTTGTAGTGGGACACATTTCATTAAGCCCAGCAGCTGGGGCCGTGGCTCCATGCATCCACACATCTATCATACAAATCCATCAGGCCTGTCTCCTTCCTGCACTGACAGCATGTGTGTGATAGGAGCCCGTCCTCCTGATCAGACGACTCACTGACTGCCCACACTTATTCATTTCCACTTCCATCTTCCCCTTTCTGGGTTAAGATTTCTTATTTGTGCTCCCCCTCTCTCCCCCTGGGTCTTTCTATGGTGCTCTCCTTTTCCCTCCCGTCCACCTTTGTCCTTCATTTCTCTCTTTGTCCTTTTTTTTCTTGCCTTTTTTAGGGGGGGGACAGATGTTGCTGAGCTCTGATGGTTTTTGAACCCTGCTGTTTCTTCTCTGTTTCATTTCACTCCCTCATGCGTCGCCTATCTCTTTCTCCCGGTGGTGTGAGTGGTTCAGATCTTTTACCACAGTAAAAGTCGAAATATAGCAATGTAACTGTATTGCAAGTAAAAGCCCTGCTTTAAGAGAACAAATAATTGTATCAGTAAAATGGACTTATCAAAACTAATAGTGTATATGAGATACACTTAGCCGCTTAATGTATCAAAGATCAGATCATATGCAATCTGAGGCAAATCCTAACTCAACCTTTTTTCAAGGGCCCTGTGATAAGCTGGCGACTTGTCCAGGGTGTACCCCACCTCTCTCCCAATGTCAGCTGGGATACGCTCCAGCCCCACCCTGATGGGGATAAGCAGTTACTGATAATGGATGGATAGATGGCTGTTTTTTTTTTTTTGTTGTTGTTTGTTTTATAGATGCATCTGTTTCCAAGCTGCAAATGAATAAATGAATGGCCATCAAACAAGAGAACTCTCAAGGGACCCCTACCACCTGCAAGGAATGGGCCACCTGCTGATGGCAGTAGCTGAGCAAGCACAGTCAGTAGACAACACTCACCGACCTACAGTTGGACGATATCATTTTAATGCGCTTATTAAGCTGTGACATTAAATTATTATTTAGCAAGCTTTACTTAGATATTTATACTATGCTTTGTCCTTTGTGTAGGGTAAACTGCTAACTGTTAATTGCTGTCACTAAAGTGACAATTCTTCTTGCAGTTTTCTCAGGTAGCAAACAGGTGCACACAGTAAGAACTTAAACACAGTCTTGTTGAAATATTCTGACATATATAGATACATTTAAAAATGAGTTGCAATTTTTTTGTGCGTTTGCCACTATTGTCACTAAAAACCAGAGGTAGGCATGTGTATGTCTAAAAAACACCAGTGCATCTAAAGGTTAACATACAATAGTGGAAGTTTAAAGTAGCATAAAAAACATAAGATACTTAAGTAGACCTCTTGGGTAAATGCACTCTGCTCTCTAATGTCCTTGCTCTAGAATCTGATCCTCCCATTTCTGCCTGATCTCTCTGCAGCTCTCTGTGCTCAGCAGCATGCAAACACTGGACTGTAATTGGAATGGGTAACGCAGTCTGAGGGGGGAAAGCAGCCAATTAGGGGGCTCTGGTCTGGGAGCTCGGGGGTGAGGGGTCACAGTGTAGCTCGTTGTCCCGAGCTTGCTCTTCTGGCAGTGTACCAATCCATATGAGCCGCACCAAGCGTAAAAGCCTGGGATTTTGTGGTTGTGACTCTGCAAATCAAAGGTCCGTTTTTCAGAAGATGAAGTGCATCAAACGCTTGACCTACAAACTACTTAATAATGTTGTTGTTAATGAACCATCAGGATCTTTCAAGTCCTGTAATGAGGGTGTTTGTTCAAGAGTTAAGATATATGGATAAGGAGCTCTGAAGGGTTAGTGGCTGGCTACACTGGCTGCTAATTCTGCTTATTTCTTATTATTCTCATTTCTTCCTCTGGTGTAATATACAGAGGTGACCTTCACTCTGCTCACTATGTATTAGTCCAGAGAGAGAACCTTAAGACCAGGATGTGTTTAAAAGCATAATGGAGATGTGTTTTAAGAGATACACAGTCTGAATCATATATATATATATATATATATATATATATATATATATATATATATATATATATATATATATATATATATATATATATTTTTTTTTTTTTTTTTTTTTTTTTTTTTTTTTTTTTTTTGCAGACTGAATAAAAATATGAAGAAAAGGTGAGCCCTGCTAAGGGAAGCTGGAACAAATGTAATGCCTTTGACTCTATTTGAATGTGTTAATAAAAAAATAAAAAAAAAACATATGCAAATGAAATATATAATAAACTCTCATTTGTTATCAAGTTATAACTTGTTACTTGTAATTTGTTATAACTGCAACAGAGGGTTTTTCTTTCTTTAATTCAGACAAATCATATTAAAGAAAGAAAAATAGATTCACATTAAGTTGTTAAATAAGTTTAATGAAATAAAAATATAAAATAAAGGGCAAAATTAAATGGAAAGAAATAAACACAAAGAGCCAATCCATATGAAATGCCCAAAGATACATAACATTCAGATTCATGAGTTCAAGCACATGCTATCATGCAATATAAAAAAAAGGATTCATACACTTCACACTATGGAGTAATTTGTCATTTTGATTTGATTTTTGAAATCTGATCACTTGGTGCCCGCACTTGAAACACTTGGCCTGAAACGGTCTCATCTCGTGCAATTGTGTTTCTATTGTCACCATTACATTCTGCTGCTATGCAACACTGTCACCATCTATTGCTTAAATTCACACTGGAAACACATTGCACCACCACTCTATCTCGTCAGATTAGAGTGATATCTTTCTCTGAGGTGTCCAAAGGCTGCTGCATGTTGTTGTGTAACAAGACCAATTTGCTTTCTGATGGTCGCCTTCGGAGATGACGTGCCCCAACAATTATTTGAACTTTAACGTAGTCTTGCTTCCAGCAGCTATACCAGATATGTTTAGGTGTGAAAATCGGCAGGGTGGTGTTCTGTTCTGTCTTCAAACAACTGCTTTTGACGCAGTGTTGACTGCTTCAGTTACTTACCATAAATAGCTTTGAGGAAAAGCTCTGCATGTGGGGCAATTTTAAATTCAAAGTGAAATGAATTGCATTCTGCTGATCACCAGGAAAGCGTCCTTGCCACAAAAGCAGAAGAAAAAGATTCATTCCCTTTCATTTTTAATCAGAGGTGCCCCAAATATAAACTCCATAACTCAGGCATGCTTGACATTCTTGTGTCAAACAGCTGCATCCTTTCCTGGATTTCGGTAAATATAAATCATGCACCATATTTTGGACGAACAGAAGCGACGTTTAGAAGTGAATAGTTGCCACCAGGTGGGGAAAACAAGGCTGCAATGATCACAACAATATCACTTAAAGGATATAAGACACTTTTCTTTTCTCTGTGCTCTGTTGAAGACACTTCAAAAGGGATCAAACCTCTCCCCTGGGCTCCTGCATTCAAGGGGCTGCTGTTTGCTGTTTGTTTACTTTAGTCGCTAAAAACTTCAAAAATATGAATATTCACTTTCTTATTATGTGGGTGTTCCATTTATGGTGATGTCTGACTTGACAGCTCATCGGCTGTTTTATTTACCAACATCAATATGCCTGATTAAAATAGCTTCTGCTTATTGAACTCATCTCACGCATCCTGCACATGTGTGGGTGACATATTCCTACTACATCCAAGATGCAAAAGTGTGCTGTGTGTCTAACATCACTGTAATGTTAACGAACACAGGGCGTATTCTATACAATGTGCACTAATGTGTTCGCTTGCCCAGAAAACCGCACACACTTTCCAATTAATCAAGTGTGCGTTCATTGAATTTAATTATGGTAGCTGTGTTTGAAAATGTGTCATTGACACTGGTTGAGTTTGTGTTTTACTAATTTGACTAACTAAACACACGCTTCTAAAAAAAAACAACAACCACAGCATCTACATCTAGATCAGCTCGCTCCAATTTAATCTCACCTTTCTTGCATGGCTGCATCCACTTTCACAACATGTGACCTGCCTTTCTGTCTCTGCTGGCCTGACACTCGGCTCTCTTTTACCTCTGGGTCAGAAAGGTTAAAGTTGAACTCAGATTCTTACTGACTCCCTCTTTTCTACCGTGTAATCCCCGACCGTCTGTGGCCCGATTCCTTGTGAGCGGCAGATGTGAAGCTCATCTCAGACAGTCCCGACACGCTCTCTGACTCCATCTGTCTCCAAACATGTCTGCTTGGTGAGCCGCTGTATCGCTGTAGTGCTGTGAGAGGGGAGCTGTGATTTTAGTGGGCATGAGCCAATCAGAGGATAAAACACAGCATCAGCACCACCGGAGTGAGGGGTTGTAGTGTGCCCCCTGCTGAGGAAACTAAAGTGATCAGCGTTGAAAGAGTTGAACTATACAATTTAAAACACTGGTGGAGGAAATCCTCTGGTAGTCAAAGTAAACAGCGTTGAATGGTTTGTGCTTTCCATTCCAATCCAATCATATAGAAAAAGACATGGGGAAAATGTGACGTAGAAGTGAATATTGTGTGTCAAGGATCACGTAAGTGTCAAATTTGTATGTGTAAAATGTAATTTCCCCATAAAGCAAACAGAAATAGGCAATCAGGAGAAAGGTGAGTTCCCATGAACTCAATTATAGTTGAGTGTGGTCAAGAAGGCCTACAAGGTATGTTCATGAATATATGGACAACGTATGTATATGCACAACCACACCTATGTGACACCATATCTGCATGCAAACATACTGCACACATCACAAAAATACAAAGTAGTGGTTGCTATAGCACATGAAGTCATTCCAGACTTCTGTTAAAGTAGATTGTATATGACATAATACAACAAAAGGACTTATAGAGTGGAATAGAGTGTTATGAAATATAAAGTATATTGATATTGTTATTCATGTATTAGCATGATAAGTTAAGATAAGATGATCTTTAATCTTTAATGATCCCACACAGAGGAAATTCACTTGTCACAGTAGCTCATACACAGAAGGCTGTTATGATTATGTTGAGATTACAAAGTTATGTTGCTCAAATTACAGTTTAATACATAACAATGCATCATGTTTTAAAGGCTGCATCTGCAAAGTAACTAGCAAATATATCTGTTAAAGGAGCACTCCAATGATTTAAACATGAAGTTTAGTTGCCTGTGAAAACAGTTGTATAATGTCTTCTCTCACTCTGCAGGGAGGTTTCCGAAAGCTGGAAAAAAAAAAAAAAAGACTAACGTCATCAGGATTATCTTGGCTTGGGCTTTAAACACTTTAACAGCAAACTTGTATTACACACTGAGGGCATGGAGTCTGAAGGACGTGGGCATTCAGGAGACGGCCATGGTCTAGATGCTATGCATCCAGCAGTTTTGAAGCTTGACCCATGCTATGAACATCAACCTCTCATTGATTTTGACCGAATCTGCCTCTTGTTGGTTGGAGACACACTAATGTAAATAGCTGAACACAAGAGGTAAAAATTAGACTACATAAGTAACAAGAACCTCCAAATCTGAGTTACTGTTATAAATGTATTTTACACTCTCTGGTTTGAAAAGCTTCCACATGACGGCCATGTGAGGACTCAATGTCTTCTTATTTTTCTTTCTTTTTTTTAATCTGGCTCTCTCAGTTCTCTCTTTTCTGTTCATGTCTCACTCCCAATGAATCATTATCTATGTCTCTGCAGCTCGTGTAGGGGCAGTATTATAAGACTACAGTGCCCTTTCAGAGAGGATAACCAAATCCCCAATGGAGACGCTTGAGTAAATGACCGTGGGAAATGGGTGTACTTTAGAACACAGTGATACTATCCACGTGGAGGGGGAAGCCTTTGCTGGCTAAATCCTCATAATAGTCTGCTGCCTGGTGTTTACCCCTGGCACCATATCGCTCTAGATCTGAAAACCCCGGCTATCCTCAAAACCCCATTACAGACGCTAATCCCCAACCGTGCACAGTCTACGCTCGCCGCTCAGGGAGGCATTTTGGTTAGTCTGAGTAATTTCATTTCCTCTGAACCTATACAAATATTTCCGGCATCAAATATTTCCGAGCACACATTCTTTCTTGATCTTACACATCTGCCTTACGCCATAAATTACAGTTCCCGTTACAGATAAGCTTGTTTTGCTTGTTTCCTGGGCTTTACGGAACACCACAATGCAACATGTGGTGCTACGTGCTACGGGCAAACAGTGCAACAGTGGTAGCAAAAGTACAGAGAACAAATATTATAATGAGAACATGATATTTTTGAGGTTTTCTATCCAGACAGGAAGAGAATAGGGAGACAAAAAAGAGTGATTGATGGTAAATAGTACCCTTAGGGGGGCTACGATTAATTTATTTCTGCCAGATATCTACATGGATCTAGCCTTGGTGTAAGAAAGTCTGAGGGGGATAAAGAAATACGGTATGCATGACAAAGTGACCGTAAACACAAAAATGTGGATGTGTTGAGGCTAAAATCAAGACTGCAGATATAAGGATGGATACAGTATTTGGATGAAAAGCAGTGGCGTTGTCAAAAGCAATGCCAAAGCTGGAAAACAAATTATCACTGCAGACGAGAAAGGCAAGAAACTCCACTCATTTTTTGGCTGTGCACTCTTTTACATGGCACAACATTACATGGCAATGCTTTGGGATTTAGTAAAGACATTGAAATAATGAAAGTAAAGCAGATTAAGGATAAGAGGAGTTGAGTTCAGGCAACAAAATATGATATAATTTCTACAATTAGCATATGCTCTATACCATAGACTCAATGATTTATTCAGACATGACAAGAAATTAAGATAAATGGTCCACAAAGATATTACTATGGAGAGAGGCCTGTTACATGCTGGAACAGTTTTATGGTCACAGAGGCTCAAGATATGAATTTGTGTGTGTGTAAATAAGTATGTCTTCTGACATAGATACCTTTAGCAGTCTGACAAAGAGCTGGATTTAAGGCTTTCTCTGTGCACTTGACCCCAGGGGAGAATGCTGTGTGTGTGAGCCCAGAACTGAAGTAGACATACTAATTTTTAAAAACATCTACTTAGCTCATTACTATATATTTTTTTTATTTATTTAATAAAGACAAAAAATCTGGGATTGTATCTATCAGGCTGTTTTTGTTTTAAGTAACTATTTAAGGTTTCTCACATGGCTACTCTATGTTACTAAAGCATGTTTCCACAGTCTTGTGTTGTGTTGTAGCAGAAAACATGACAAATATATTTAGACCTATTGTCTTTTTTTTTTCTTCAAAAAACAAAAACTGAAAGTGGTCATTTTAAATCTGCAACAATACATTTTGGGCCACTTGGGGGAAGAAGCTATAAAAACAATGCTAATTATCACCTTTTTACAATGATGTGGAGACCTTGTTAGCGATGGCTTTTTACACATCCAGGACATAAAGAGCAACATTAGCATTTATTTGGAGTTTCTAGACTCTTAATGAATGTCTGATATCCACTCTGCTTTTAGCTCTGTTTTTGGTCTCTACTAAAATCTGAGAGAAATATGTGGCTCTGCTAATAGCTTGCTAAGTTTGTGTGTGCTCAAAAAGAAAACAAAGCAAACTTCAGACACAATGACAGCGTAACACACAATAAAATATGAATTTGGTGGGTGTCTTAAATTGTAGTGACTTGAATATGTTTCATTAAATTTGCACATATGTTGGGGCTTTATAAAGCTGCTTCATAAACATACAGAGAGGAAGGGAACATGGAGAGAGAAATAACAGAGTTTTTGAATTAGTTATCAGTTTCTGGTGAGTTCAGTCGGAGGGTGAGCAGAACACACACAGGCACACGCAGTCAGTGAGTCTGTTGATAGCTGGCTTGCAGCTAACATGTAACGTGATTGTTTGGGGCGAGTAAACACAAATTGTCAAGGTCAGAACGTGCTTCACTTTCTGTCTGAACACACCTTTTAAGGGCTTTTTTAACTGAAAATAACTACATGCTGCTGCCGAATGGAACGCTACGAGAGTGAACAAACAGTAACAGTACTCTAAACAGCTCTGTAGAGAGGGAGACCAATTCCTACGCTGACCATGAGACTCACGCAATTGACACTTTTCATCCGCTCTCATGCCACACGTCCATGTTCTTAGACGGTGAAAAACAAATCCATGCTTGCGTCGCCAAAACAGACACTGTCAGCACACAGACGGACAAGACAGAGCAGCACTATGCAGCAAAGCAACAGAAAGCAAGAAATATACACAAATCAAAAATATTGTAATTTATTCTGCTGCATGCCGTTCAGAATAATCTCAGTCAGTCTCCTCCTTTCTCAGCAGCACAGCATCTCTCGTTCTCCTGCTATGTCGATGTCTGTCCAAACTTTATGATGATTCCAAATAAGAGAATGAATTTGATTGTACCTTAATGCTAATATCTAGTAATATATCATGATTTTACACTTTTGGTTAACATTATACAACACTGTCAACAGATTCTCAAGATGCCCAGTCAAATCCCACGCCAAAGCCTGAAGATCGGGCTTTTTTCAGAGCCCAAAGCACACAATTTGTGTGACTATAGTTGACAGAAGCACACGCACAGATGAAATCTTCATAAAAAAACACAACATTTAATGCAACTGGTGTAACAGATTAGGTCATATTAATTAGGCTTACCAATAACCCCTTGGAGGTGAGTTGAAAATCATCATTACGCATCTGTATCTAACCTAGCTCTTATTTATCAGTACAAATTTAGCTGCTAAGGTGTGAGAAAGTGAACTGCCTTTGTGGCCCTAAGTACGTGTGAAAGTACATCTGATATAAGAAAAAACATCACATCATACCAAACAATATACTTCAGCAGAACTCTTAACCTCGCTCTCATTTCTAGATTAAACTTCTAGTTTAAATAAAATCTGGTTTGTTTCTAAAGTTATCCTGCAGGATCCACTGTCATTGAACAATGTGTTCTTCTCCTCCATCTCCATTTCCATTTACTTTTCATACAGTGTTACTGTTTGTAAATTTGCTGTAGAGTCCCATTTGTCAATGCCCCTACACCCCTGTCCTCACAACACCACATTTCAGCAACAAAATGACTCATTACTCTTACTTATTATATATTTACTCAATGCAGGAAAGGAAGATCCCCAGATACACTTTTTTTTGATTTAGTCTCCTAATTAAGGCTAAGTTGTCTGGAGGTTGGGAAATACTTATTCATCACTGACCATGATTCTTGACTTGAGTTTCCATCTGTAAATGCTTTAAAGTTCTGAATTTGGCTGCTGGACGTTTTAAACAAAATTCCTGCTGATGAAGGAGTGATGATCCTGTGATACCCTGTGGTGGGTAATGTCACACAAGGCCTACTCATAAAATACATTAAACGACTTTACCAAATCTTACTTTAAAATAAATTGAAAAGTTAACAGCCCTGCTGCTTAACTGAGCTGAAGCTAGGCTGGCTGATAATTATCTAATTTGAACTATCTAAGTGATCTTTTTCACATTACACAAAGTCATTGGATTCAGTGTTATTATAATAATATTGATTATAGAGAATAGTAAATGAGAAAACCGTTGGTGCCAACCTGCCCTCCATTCAGGACTTGTACATGCCCAGAGTCAGAAAACAGGCAGGAAACATCACTGCACATCTATTACGGCCTGGACACGACCTGTTTCTCCTCCTGTTCACCGCTCTGGGAAGTGATACAGAACACTGTACACCAAAAACATAAATAAATGTAAACATTGCCACTCATACACAATCTACACGTGAAATTGTTAATGGATTGTGCTTCTATAGTGCCTTCCGACTGGTCAAAGCACTTTTACACTACATATCTCATTCACCCACACATTCATACAGTATTTTTCTCACTTTGACGTGCAGTCTGGAGGAGCCAGGGTTCGAACCAGCGATCTTGTGCTTGTCCCTGTTCCATATCGAGCTTCTTGTCCTTGTTTTTAGCTGTAAACCGGAGATTCTATTTCTGATTATAGCCACTTTAAGTATTCAACATAAAAAGTGAAAGAAATGGACATAAAAACATTGTCATTCAGGTCACACTCTGTGGTATAGCTCTCATCTGAGCAATGCAAAGCTCCCCATTTTCCTGCAGGAGCTTTCACTTATATATAGGATCAACAGTTCCATACACGTGAGGAAACAAGATCCACCTGTACTCTGGTGCAAAAAAAATGCCATATAAAAATCTCTCAGAGACTTTTATTTATGCTATACTTTTTACTTTGTTTGCTTAATTACTTGGGAATTATATCTGGTGAAATACAAACAGCTGCGTTAAAGTTATCAGAGAAATGCTGAGATGAATAAGAAACCAAGTCAGCCAACCAAATGAACGAAGGCTTCGATTCAAAAATCACACCAGTCCACATACTGAAGGTGAATGAGCTTACATATCTTTAGGTAAAAAGGTCATGGTCACACACCGAATCTGTCACCAAAGGAAGAATCACTTGCAGATGCTTGTGACAAAGGCCTGCTGGCACACTGCCTGTATCGGGTCCTCTCGGACCCCCTCTAAAAGCCTCCTCGGGGGGCGTTTAATGGAACAACAGCTGTGCCGATGCTATTTCTCATTTAACTCACTTAGAGGCTGCCTTCTTATCACAGGCTCACAACAAAAACACTAGGTCGCCCTTCTAGCGCTTCACTCTTTCTCTAAAGCTCCCTAACGTGATTGTAAACTTTTCAAATTTAATTGTGGTTCTTGGAGAATTGCTGTGTGAATTTGATCGAAGCCCCTGCTAGAAAGTAAATCCGCTGGTTTCCTTGGAGCAAATCTCCCCCTGGCTAGCCCCTATCCCAGTACACAGGCAGCGTAGGAACACAGAATGCTCCACACACATAGTCATACACACACCCAAGAGGGCACTCTAATATAATTAGGTACAAACCAATTATTCAAGCAATCAGTCTCAGTTTGATGATGTGTCAACACTCCTTGTCAGTCCTATTTCCCAAACTGTTCTTGAGCTGCATCACTAATTTTGTATTCATACTGAGCATCCATAAAAGCTTGCACTCTCTCCTCAATTTTAATCATTGTAGTCTCGGCAATCAAGAGCGAGAAAGCTGTTGACAAGAGGTCAGAAGTCGAGTTATGAAATATTACAAAAGTGTGAATTTAAATGAGACACTCTGCTAGTTATCCTCCCACAGTAAATGCCCAAAATGGACTACTTAAATGCATATTGCCGGCTTATCACGACGTGTGAGGTGGCAGAGCAATTTAAAAAGCAGGGTAGAAATTTCTGAGACAGAAATAAACGTGGATAAGACCTCGGAAGAAGGAAATAGTCTACAGGTGATATACAGTAATGTATCCGTCAACCGGCAAAATAATTTTCAAAATAGAATGTGGAAAGTGGGTAGAGAAAGTGAAATTGAAGAGAAAGTTCATATTGAGCACACCCAGTTTACCAACTACTGTAATTGTTTATGTGGCTGAGTTTAGATCCTTATTTTTCTAGCTTTAACTCTCTACGGTACGATCATTATTAAGGCTGTACCTTTAGGCAACTAAGTATGACGTCATTCCTATTCATATACATCAAAGAGGTAAAGGCTGAATTTTCAAACTGTTCAACCGAGGCAAAAATCTGTTGAGCACATTCATCACTGGCAAAAGAAAACTCTTTTTGGCAGCTTTAATACCTAAACCTCAGTTATACATCCCTCTGTGACGTGAAAGAGCATTATAAAGTATTTCCACAATAAATGAACATACAGTATACAAACTCATTCAACTAAAATTCATAGTGGTCAAAATAAAAGGGTCTACCTCAAAAGTCCTTAGAAAGGTTTACACCTTAACAGTGCTGTTGCCAGAGAAAAGCAATATGTGGGTTAATACCTGGGTTATGAGCTTTTTTGATACTTTATTGAATGAGAAAGTAATGTTTTTTTTTTTTTTCTTTGCCGTTCTCTGCAGGATTGAGGTCAGAGGTCAGCTCTATAGTGGTAAAGCTGTCTGCAGAGAGGGATCCAGAGTCTTGCTCAAGGACACATCAGAAGGGGATTGAGCCATGGAAAGGGTGTTAAATGGGAAATACATTCTGAGCATGCACAGCATTCTAATGCTATTCTTCTTGGCTTTTTATGTTTTTGGCCACACTGGTGCTAGTGTCAGTCAGTTGATCCACAGACTGAAATATTTCAAAAACTTATGGATGGATTGTATAGACATTCGTTATTCCCAGAGGATGAATCCTAATGACTTTAGTGATCCTCTGACCTTTTCTCTAGTGCCATGTTTGGAGAACTACCACATGAATCTCCATGACATTTAGGGCAGATATTCATTGGATGGATCCCAGTGAGTTTGTTGATCCCTTGACTGTTCATCTAGAGGCATCATCAGGTCAAAATTGTCACTCATCCAGTGAAATGTATGAACTGGCACATTGTGCAGATAGTCATGACTTCCACATGATGAATGACAATGACTTTGGTGATCTCCTGACGTTTGAGTTCGTTCAATACTTGCTTTATGATCAAATAAAGACCAAAACTAATGACATTCCCGTCAGCCTCAGCTGTATACTCTCTCAGTGCTAACGTGCTAAACTAAAATGGTGAACATGGTAAATGCTATACCTGCTTCGGAAATAACAGCATGTTGTTATTGTGAGCTTTGGCTGTGCTCTAGTTTTCTTCCTCCATGGACTGCAAATATTTTACATGAATCTATAATAGGTTAAACACTGAATTATTACTTAAACCCAGTGAAAATGTGTTCCTCTCTACACTGCCTTCGAATCCGTCCTTTGGCCTGTTGACCACAGTTAAGTAGTTTTCCTGTCAGAGGTGAGTCAATGTTGTACTTTGTTCCGCTGCACCAGACACCTTTGATGACACCTCAATGGTGCATGGACAGTTTGATGTTGTCTGCTTTCTCTCAAGTCCTCTATCAGTCCGTTCCTCAGTACAGTATGACCATCACCTATTCACACCGCAAAAGACACGTGTTAACTGTGACCTGCTTTCTGTCAACAACCTTCTAGTCAACTATAGCTTGCAAACTTAAGGAGGACTCTTGTGCTTCATAGCGAAACCCACTAATGATGATGTTTCCAAGATATTTCAGCAGACTATGTCAACTGGGGTTGACATGCTATGTAGCTAGCAAGTGATTAGCCCTAAAATAGGATACTTTGGGAATCTTTCTTTCAAAGCAGCCGCTTTCTCCGAGCATCACATAATTCACCAGTACTCTGAAAAAAAAAAAAGAAAAAAAAAAGATTCAGGGGGTAAGATCCTGAAATAAAGATGAGCAAAAGATCAATCGAATGTAAAGATGACTGATAAACAGCAGCCAAAGTTAGCTTACTAGAGTTAGCTTGCTAACTTTTTTCAAATAAAAACACAGAACATCTTGACAAGCTCCAGAAGAGCAAAGGTTGTTGGCTCCAGCCGTCTTAGCCTTTTGACAACACAGCCACCTCTTTAATTTAGCAACTGTCAGGTTGGGCTGCATGCAGTCAGTGCAGCTCCACTTATTTGTGTCTTGTCAAGAAACACCAGCACCGCCATTCTTTTTGAACTGACAAGAGCAGACGATGACATGTTTGTGCACGTCACTGTGGGACGGCTCTGGGACGGCTTCGGAGTGACTGGATGAAATCACAAGGACTTTCTGAACTTTTGTCATTAGTTGCTCATTTAGGGAATGAGCAGAATCTGCCTTTTCTCAATGAAAACCCTCTTTCAGTCCCTGAAGTAACTCAACCCCTTTCTTTCCATCTTTTGCTCCCTTATTTCTTTCATTCTTGTTTGCCTTATTAGAGTCTTAACTTGGGGCTAATATTACCAGTTAAGATTCATCAAGGGGAGTAGAAAATGATCAGTGGACTGCAAAACATGAAAGCTTTTCTGAGACCAATTACAGCTTAAATTTAACAGAAAATTTTCCCTCTGCGTATTGCACATGATCTATTCCATTCCCTGGAAGAAAAAAGCGATAAATCAAGAGCATAGTAACGCTCTGTCCAAGTAAATAATCTAATTAGGGACACAGACATGCTACACTGACAGTACAGGTGAAATGACAGCCACTGTGCACCACAATGCAGGACCCTGTTTTTTGTTGAGTGGCGTAACCCTCCCCCACCATCAACCCACCATCACCCAGCACACATATATGCACACACACACACACACACACACACACACATGCACACACACTCATACACACCCTTCAGACCATCTCATAACCCATGCTCCTTTTTGCCATTTCTCATTCCATTAAACCCTGAATTATTCAAAGCAGATGAAATTGATTTCTTGATAGTTTAATCGCAAATCAAAACCGAACCTTGGGCCCAGTTCATTCCCTCAGGGCAATTTTTGACAATCAAATATTCATGGAGAAATGAAATGTTAGCAGATCATTTCTGCTACTGGCTGATTAAGCAGACACAATGAAATTCAGATGGAGAAAAGAAGGAGGCATGGAATTAACTTACGCCAATATGCCACGGAAAAATTGAAAGTGAGATAAGATTTTCAGACTTGATTCTATGATCCAAGAAAAGCCGCTATACAGAAGGGTTGCCCTTTTCTGTTATATTAAACCAATTTTCTGCATAGAGTAACACATGTGAATCAAGCCTGTACTTTTATTTATAATGAGTCCTTATCAAACAGACAAGTGCAATGAATTATTACAAAACACAACGTTGAAACATTTGTCCACAAGCAGCCCATGTATCCCTGTGATGATAGCAGTAGTAGTTGGTGATAAACAGTAAAATATCAGCAAGTTTTCACCTGACTGTATTCTGCAACCTTTAACCCTGACCTCAGGTTGAGCCCCAACCGGACATGATTTTTCTAACCCCAACTCCAAGATAAAACTGCAACTCAGAACTTTACATTATTCAACATAGTCTGCTGATAATAACTTGGGTATCAACACAAGGCTCTTCAGATAAAGATGAGGTTCACCACAAATGAGAAACTACATACTTATGACCTCAAAAACCTGAATGAATTTTAAAACATAAACTGTCATAATATTTCCAAGATGGAAAGTTCAACACAGTCTGACAGAGTGTGAGGGTTACAGTTGATATCTGAGATTTTACAATGCTCATTTGTACTTACTTATTATTAAACTAGTATTATACTATATACAAAAGCTGCTCTGGTTGAATAGATAGATTAATTAAGATATTACATTTTGCTATCTGTAGCACATTAAAGGAACATTTCTGGAAATACGCTCATTGGCTTCCTTGACAAGAGATAGATGACAAGATCGATTCATACTACTCTCAAGTCTGTACAGTTAAAATGAGCCACCAACAGCCAGTTAGCTTAGCTTAGCACTTAGTGGTTTTGATAAATGGATTTGGTTAACTTTGGACAGGTTAGCTGTTTCCCCGCTTCCAATTGTTGTGCTAAGCTAAGCTAACGGTGTCCTGGCTGTAGGTTCATATTTACCACACAGTTATAAGCCAGTAGTATGAATTTTCTTATCTAACTTGACTCCATCAAATCTGATGAGATTGAGTGTTAAGTGGACCTTGAGTTAAACTTCCCTTCCTAAGCTTAAGAATGAACTTCCACACTCACCTAACCGTTCAACACCACTTCCATAAACATTTATTTCTTTTCACATTTGAGTTGTATCAACATTGCATTTCCTATCAATGCATATGTGCCATGTCAAAAGTTAGACACAGAGGTGCTTTCAATATGACTCATCCTTTGATGGCAAAAAAGTGCAGATGTTCACAGTTAATTTGTTTGGATCGAGCAGATATGAGGGCGGGCACAGCAAAGGTTTTTTCAAAAATAACTGTTATCTTATAAAAACAGTATACCTCCAGGTTAGAAACACTGTCTCAGTTCATAATTTAATAACATTTTTTCGAAAAATCTTTTCACCAAGGAGTTAAGTTTGCAAAGGAAGTGATTTCACACTTTTCTGGTATTCAGAACTTTATATAAATAAATGTAAGACAATGTGATACCCTTTTCTCATAACTTTTAGTGTCAGAGCTCATATTACTCTTTCATACAATGAAAACTGAATAATATATTTATTATTTCTTTTTTTTCAGGTCAGTGCTTTAAAGATATATTCTAGATCAGTTATTGATTGTCAAAGCAACTTTTCTACCATAAAATAACACATTTTTAATAATTTTGATGCTACACCATCCTCCATCAACTCTGTGATTTACAATGTTTCCTGGTAGACAGTAAACTGCTGTGAACTATATCTACTGTTAGTTAATGTTAACTCAGTTTCTCAGCCAAACGGCCTCAACTGTGAGCTCAGAGTATCTCAGTACCACATCTTTGTACCACAGGCATTTTGGACCACCAGGAAGAGGTTTTCAGGGATATGCAGGGAAATGCTGACAAGGAGCTGAGTCAGTGTCATGCCAGAACCGGAGATGAGCAAACAGGCAATGTAACCGGGCTCAGCAGTCTCTATGGACATAAAGGCAGTGGTGAGGACCTCAAGGAGGACGTTAACGAAGGAAGCTAAGAAGAGAGTTACCGAACAAGAGGCAACCAGACGAATAAATTCTGGACTGACTTTGAATCGTCAGAACTTTGAAGCTTCATGAAAGAAAAGGCTAAAAGACAGACGCCGAGCTGGGTTTCTTGCTGCTGGACTAGTACGTAATATTAGCTGGCTGCTTTGCCTTGTGTTGTTGCACTCAATGATGATGTTGTGTTAGCAAATTTGTCAACCTGCTAGTTTTTGATTATATAAATAGAATCATAATAACCTGTACAACTGTCAGTTAGACTTGAATTTCAGAAGTCTAATCTAACTCGATATCATATCATCCATTTAAATGGATTAAATACTATACTACTCAGCATCACCACCATTTTCTCGAACTTTTGAAAGGCAGGGAAGAATGCAATTACATTTTTTTTTTCTACTCATCCAAAGAATGAATTACCTGTCCATTACCAAACAAAAGGAGCCTAGATATTACTGGAATTCACCTGATCCTTGGATGATTAAAGTCCATTTGATAACCCTGGAAGTTTTTTTTTTTTTTTCTTTTACATATAAAGAGAGAGAGAGAGTGATATAGGTGATAAACGAGGGTACAAAGAATAAAAGGGCGAGATCAAACGCCATCACAGGGAATGAGGAAGTAGTGAAGAATTTTTAATACCATTTCTGCTGCCTACTGCGTGGCTCATCCGCTCACCATCTCTTTCAGTTGAAAGCAGCTCGAATCTGACTGTGTCTATTCAAGGCGAAGGATGACTTACTCACACTGACACGGAAAAAACAGTAACATCAGATATATTAGTTCAACAGATTGCATTACTGCTCAGAACATACTTGTGCCCAGCTGCTTACATCTCTCTGCAGCATCCTTCTCTCTTACCCGGGGTTATGTTACAAGATTTACAGTCTTGACATGATTGCAAGAATTTTTATTTTTAGGATACTGAAAAATTATCTTGAGGGAGAGTCACAAAACTGATTCTCATTCTTTTTTTTCTTTTTTTTTTTTTTTTGTTTGTTTGTGAGAAAACATTAAATTATAGACAAACATATGCTAAATTAAAAACCTACGGTATTTACTGCTTTTGTTAAGCATTTCAAATGAGATATTCTCTTGCTTTATTTATATATGCCGTGAGACCAAAGCTCTTCAAGCATGCTAACCTCGTCAGAGTTAATACAGTGTTTAATTAATTGTGCACACCTTCCCTCAGACTGAAGCTCTGGTGCCTTTCAATAATGCAAAATTCCACTGGATCCCTACAGGACTCCACCACATAGTTCCTATGGGATCATGACATGCATTATAGGAAATAAGCTATCCCAATTTGCCCCCTTCAAGGTCAACATACTGCATCATGCAATCACAAAATGGGTCGAAATGAGCAATAGCACTTGAGATTTTGCGTTCCTCCTGGTGCTCTGCGGGATGAGAATCCATTATTTACATGCAACCGTTTGTACCACATGGGATCTTTCTTTCATGCAATAAATACTGTATGTGCATTCCACCTACGGTATGGAGCAGGAGCAGGAACAGTGGCGTATGATACTAATGCACTTGAGACTGTGTGTTCTACTCTAGCACCAGGGGCTATGTCTCATACTTCTTCACCAGCATATATGAGACATGCTCGGGGGTGCTTAATTTTCTATTTACATAATGTATTAATGCTTTCACTTCACTAAGTTTTAGTTTCTAATATAGCACAGCAAGCACAAGAACACCTATAGGTCAATAACAGAAGAAAGAAAAAGGAAAACAGAACACTGACTCTTTATAGCTAATTTCTGAGAATATAACAGTTTTTGAACTGCCTAGGTGCCAGACTACTGCCCAAGGTGCAGTAAGTGGCTGGCAAAGGACCTACTCCAGTTGTTAAAGTTCTCAACAACATACATCATTTGCTGATATTCTGTCCAAGGTTACAGAAGTGCTTGCGTTTGTGGAAAGCATTTCATGAGGTTCTATCAGGCTGATTGAGCCAGAGCCAAAGCCACAAACACACCTGTGGGCTACAAGCCAGTGTGGGTTTTGCTATTCCTAATGAAGAAGGTAGAGTGCAGCTTTTATTGTGCTTATGCTTTGTGTAGGAACTTAATGATCCAGAATGAAAAGTAGGCTATGACTGATGCTCCACTGCCCTCAAGTGGTGCTGAAAGAGACTGCATGCGAGGGAACGACCAGCTGAACTAAGTGAATCCACTGTAAATTAGGCAAGGGGGAGTAAAGATGTAGTTCACTCATTTTGAGAAGACCTCTTTTGCCGCTACACTCACAAACAAATTAAAAAATGTGGTGAATATACACATATATACACCACACAAAGTTATATTCTTTAATCAACCTAAATCAGGACGTCTTGCTTTGAGGATGAATTTTGCACTATATTTGTGTAAAAACTGATCTGCCTTTCCTTATTCTTCAAATATCTTCCATCAAGAAGATTCATTTGGATTTGATAGATGAAAGCCATAAAGGTTGCTAACTTTCACCTGGATTCACCTGACCGGTCCATTTCCTCTCCAGCTGTGAAAGTACACCCAGCAGAAAATGTTTCACTTCCAACAGCTGTTGAGCAAAATGCTCCTGTGGTCTGTAAATTAGGACACATCTGGTTTTGGAATATTACTGACCTCTGAAAAAAGCAGTGAAGTTCTCGAAATGAACAACTTGCTGTTTAACGAACTACTATCACGACGGACAGGACGTGGAATACAGTATGTGTGTGGTGGTCGGCCCAAGACATCAATATTTAAATCAAATTTAAAATGGCTGCTGTCTTGAATCCAGCTTTCAAAACAGGAAAACTGTGAAACCTGATCATTGTAACAGGATATCCATAGATGCCCACGTAACATCTTAGGACAGCAATAAGCAAAAGGTCACCACAACACACAACTCATCACACCTTGAATCAGATGAGCAGCAGTTAAAGACTGCTAGATTTCAATTCCCTCAAATATATTAAGGTGATTCAGCGTACAGCCAGTGAGCACATGATCTGCAAAAAATAGTTGTATTTTTCTAGGACAAAGGCCACCTGTTCTGACAGATCCCTGTGTCTGTTGTGACGCACTGATAGCAAGGTGAGGATGTGGCATCAGCAAAATGAATTCCTATCTATATATAGTCTTGTGTCAAAGGAGAGGAGGCAGGTGTTGTTGGTGTAATGTGCAGGCCAGGGAAAGATGTTTTTTAGAACATATTTGGCCTTTTAGCATCACTTCAATGGCATTATTACATAAGTCCAGAAGGATAATGGACCATTGTCTGAAAATCTGGAGCATGACGGTGTTAGTGTCAGTTTTCCTACTGTAGGTGTCAGTTTCTGAAGTCAACCCTGAGACTGTGTGATACTTTTAAATGAGCATGTACCAGTGCACTGAAGGAAAGTCCAGTTTTGGATTTGCCTTTAATAAAAGTAATTAGAGTAAGATTTCATCTTATGAAAAGGGCTTCCCTGATCACTTCCCTTTCATGGACTAGCCAAAAATACACTGTAGAATTAAAGATGTCTCATATCTCCCATAATGGTCTAAATAGTTTTTTCAGCTTTGCTCTGAATATCCTGAAAAGTCTTTGAATTCATTTATCTCACTGTATTTTACTAAATTCATGTCAGTATGGCATTAAGACATGTTTCTCACTAAAACAGAGCGAGGATACATTATTTATACCGAACATACACTACATTATGCATCATACATTAGTATACTTGCAAACTGTTATACCTCGTGGGAATTCCAGCACATATGCACAACTTCCCTGGTCCACTTACATACACTGTGTAGCAGCATATACAGGAGTAGATTGTACAAATGTACAAAAGAATGCATATTATACCAATGTATCAATGGTTACATTCCATAGAAACGTATTAACATATGTTTCTAGGGGTACATTAATGTTTAATGTGTCTTTATGGATATTGCATATTTCCTATACTTTATTTCATGTTAACATCATGCTACAATTAGCCATAGTTTCTGTTACATCACCTTTTGTGTTAAATTTGCAGTTTTTATTTAATATTTTTAATTCATTTTAAAAGGAAACATCGCTGCGTCTTATGGAGACCGTTGCTGTCAGACGATCCATCTGCCCTCTTTCCTTTGTGCTTCACTGGCTTTATTTTTATATGCACATAATATTTCAATTGTTATGAATCTTCCAGCAGTCACAGAATTCCAACCTGTGTCAAATATATTCCATCTGGCACGACTGCCGCATGACCGATACAATACTTTTAGCCTCATTCAAAACACATTTTGGCAATATTTCAATACGGGGCTGTTTTCTTTGCAAAGTGCCTTGTCTGTGCAGATACTGATGGAAGGTCACAAAGAATATAAGATGGTGATGTGAAAGGGTGGCCCAAACATAGCGCCAGGCTTTTGTCACATTTTAGATACAATATGATTGACTCACACAAATTGAATCTAAACAGATGCAGTGTGAGATTTCTATATTGTGTCTTGTGTTTTGTTTCACCTTGCCGATGCTGATTAATTACCCTTTGGCATACAGTACTGTACGCTTGACATCCTATAGGTAGATGTCTTTAATAGACAGACTATAGAAGACTGGCCTTGCATGCAGCATGAAGATGATAAAAGAGCTAGGAAGGAAAGTACTGCATCAGAGAAGGAGGAGAATGAGCAGCTTGACTCCCTCATCCTGCTATTATATCCTGCTGTGACTCCTACAGTACAACAGCAGAGTTAGACTCAGGGTGTCCCAGCTGCTGCCTTGACCCATGCTGAGGACCCCTGGCAAAAGCTAAAAGCTAAACCGATGGCTGCTTACGCTTATCTCTACTGCACTCCTTCCTAAGCCTTGGACTGCAGCCCGTAAGGGTAAACATGGAAGCACAACCCCACGAAGCCAGCTGCAAAATAGATTTAATATTCCACATCTTGATTTCAGTATTGTGGTAAGGCGGTGGTGCCAATCTCACTAGTTAATCATGAGTTCCCTGAACTCATTCAGCCAAAAATGCTGCTGGCATTCACTGTTTTATTCAGTCCGCTGAATGTAACCTGTCACATACAGACTATATCTGTCAGATTTTACCACTAAGCTTTACATTTTTATGACAGAATCACGTTATAATATCTTAGATGTTAGATTTCCCAACCTCTAGGGAGACACTAATTATATTCCATGTCAGTCTGATGTGAAAATCAGCTTTCAAAGACTTAAAACACACCTGATATAGGTAACACATCACAGTAAATATTTCAGGGATGATCTGAGACATTTCCTTATGAACGCATTCTACTGAAGGTGGAAAACATATTTAGGATTTCATAAATGATCACAGAGATTTCCTTTTTGATTTTTTTATTACTGGTATAAACAGAAAATAATTTGACATGACACTTACATGAGACATTTTACATTATTGTTTCCATAAAAGATTGAATAACTCCTGAAATGAAGAAGAAAAGAGAAAAAAAAATTAACTTAACTAGAACTTTAACTAAAATATTATAACAACAAATGATATAACATAATAAAAATACAGTAATCTTTAACTATTGTTATTTTCATTGTCTTATCTTAGAAGAAAAACAAAAGCCACTTCATCATAAAACGGACAAAGGACAATATACACTACACTATATACTATATACTACTCATATATATTTTAAGTGGAGAGTACGACTGCAAATATGAAAAAAAGTTTGCAAATTTTAGTTGTCAGCAGTTAAGTTGAATTGTGGGTAATGTGGATGCCAAGTTTTGAAGAAGGTTTCTTCCACTGAAGAAGAGGTCAAACACTCCACTACACACTACACCGGAGCTTTAAGGAATACTTTAAAGAGCGAGGGCGTAGACGTGAGATGTATGCAATGTAGAGTAATATCAGTTTTTGCAGAACAGGGCATATATAAAGTTACAGACCTATTCTTGTGATGGGATTATAAAAGTGAGAATACCAAAGGTACCTCCAGACATAATCCACTCACACTGCTTTGTTGGATTTTTTCAAGGTAAAGTTATTCAAAAGATGTCTTGGAAGCTTTTCAATGTCATCTGCTGTCAGAAACGGCAGAGAATTTGCCCTGATGTCAGTAAAAGTTCAACAGAACTTTGGTTGAATAGAGTTTTTACTGAAATGTTTTGACACTTTTTTCTTTTATTATTTACAATCATAACAAGAAGATGATAAATATCTGGTCTTTCTTTTCTAATGCTGTGTCATTTTACACAAGAATATGAACTGTGTAGCTCTGTCATCTTTGCTGTTTGTAATAGTGGTTGTAACACTGACTCACAAACTGAATAAGGTAGATGTAGCAAAATGGACAAGTCTATTTGCAGATGACTTTATGCTTATCTTAGCAATATGACAACATCCAAACTATTATTATTGATTAAAGATGTAACCCCAAAAGTCATTTATTTTCTTTAAATTGCATCTGTTGATATTTCTGTTTCACAAACCAGTCACATCTTACCAGCTGATTCTGCATGACTAAACCATTTGTTTATCTTACCTGACTTTTGTCCCACCAACATCTCAAATTAGAGATATATTCCTTGTCCTGTTATGTAAACACAACAGTGAGCCTGCCCCTCACAGTGGAGAGGAGTGCTTCCCTCTCTTCCCACAGGATGGTGCTCCTCCCTTATCCCTTCTGGCTGTATACGGAGTCAGCGCAAATGATGATGGAGGTCCAGTGGGGTGCTATCTTCTGTCAGCCAAGGGTGGTAATGGGGTTACAGTGTGCAATTTGCTGCTCTACCCCTGCAAGCTTACATCAGCCTCTCTCATCATTCTTCTTAAAAGCAGAATCCTAATCGTTCTGCCAGCAGAAATACAGTTTGGGCTTTGAAGATGTTATTCCCCCCCCAAAAGAAATAAAGTTTTGGCTTTGAAGATACTATTATTATTATAGCTATATTTATTTATTTTCCCAGAATGAACTTGAGTCTTAAAAAGCGTCAGAGGCATTTTAAATTTTGAATTAAAACTTCAAAAGTATTTTAAGCCGCGTATCTGACAAATTGGTTTGTAGCAGTGTATTTAAACAGTCATTGAATAACTTAAAGCACAAATAGATGATCAATTAGGTTGTTTTATTAGTTCATTATCTATCTAGTAATTCATTACTACAAATGGAACAGGCAAGAAAAACATTTCATCCATCAAAATCCAACTATGAGAACTCCTTAAGGTCTCAACTCAACTTTGAGGATCCTCTGTATAAACGACAAAGCAAACAAGATGATCAATAACATTCATTATCATATAGTATACTGTATTGTCACTGTGCTGGGCCACAAAGCAGTAAAGGGTAAGCAGAGCTACAGCTAGTGCAGTGAAAGAAACTGCAGTTACCGCCAACCAACTGCAGATAATTACACATATAGACTTCCACAAAACAATCTTTAACAACAACTATTTAACTCAGCGTGTGATGTTTTATGCCAGCAAGAATCATGAAAAGCTGACATGAACCATGTCATTGTGCCATGATAAAACAGTGATTTAGCCATGCCTTTTGTGTGGAATAAAAGTCTGTCTGTCAGTGTTATAAAACAGCCACAATGTCCACAAAAGGTAAATTATGTAACAAGCAGCAAACATAAAACATAACAGATCTGCCAATGTGTGTCTTTTCTTAAATTGCTTGCAGGTTTGTTTCATAATCCTCCTTTAGGAACACCCATATCAGTGCGGATGTTTTGACAACTGTGAGGCGTGTAATTATCCTGTTCCATCAGCTAATTTTCACATTCATGTCAAGGCTCGAGTAGGACAGTGTGTTTCCTCAAGCATGAGATCATTATGCACGTCTCATAACGGGGCAGACGAGGTGAAAACAAATAAGGAATGAAGCAAGAAGATACCCATAAATATACAGATGATGGTGGTGATGACATTGCAGTGAGCTCACAGGTGAAAGTCTAGATACTGTTGATTCACCTGTATGACATGTGACTCAATGTCATATTAAATGTTTGCTATAAAACTCCAAAAACTGTATTTAAGACTTATAAGTCAGTCAGTTTCTGCCTTTCTTTCTTTCATGCGGACACACGGCTGAATAGCCCAACTCAAATCATTGCTGCCCCCCAGATTTTTGCATACTATCTTGTCTTTAAAAGCCTTTCAAAAGCATGCAAATGAGGGCCTAATTTGTTTTGTCACAAGTATAAACAGCTAACCTCAGACAGCTCCCTGTTGTGTTAGAACAAACAGCTCAGCTTAGCTCAGCTAACATGTACTCCTAATGTGTTATGGAGACATTGGTGCCAATTAGTGACAGGAGGTGTATTTATGAGCGAAAGAGAGAGCTTGTTGCTTTGACAAAGTGACAAAAGAATAGGTGATTCCGTATGACATGACATACGTCACCAGAAGAAAGTCAGACAGACGGAGAGACAGACAGGTGCTGTAAAAACTAAGATTAATGATGTATGCTGTATGACTCTATGTGAGCTCATTGAACATCTGCATTCAGCAGACACCAATCAGACTGGTGTGCATCATGACTTTTGGCATGGTTTTCTCAGTGACTGGGGGGAAAGGGGACCGTCTGGAAGACTTCATTGTAGATCAGTTTATTTTATCACATGCTGTACTAGGTTTATGTCATAATATAATATACATGAGGTGAGTAAACTCAAGTCGACAAGAGAGTGAGAATCTGTAGACAACCATCCCTTGTAGCCTTTGTATACAGTATTGAGGAATGAATACTGAACATGTTATCATGAAGTTATTAAGCAAGTAAAAGTGTGTCGTTTGTTATTACTCAGCAGTGTACGTCTGTGCCTTTTTAATAGGTATTATAAAAATGGAAGCATTCACTGGCAAAACTTTACAGAATTTCATGTATGTGTGTGTGTCAAGATTGTTCTGTAATGTACTGAAGTGGAAAACAAGAGTGTGTTCACCTGACACTCCAGTATCAGCCCTTCTTACATACTGCATAAGTAATATGACTCTAGAAGAATATAGGTTAATATGATGAGGCTACGACGAGACATATATTATTTAACTGTAGAGAAAAAAAGATGCAGAAGATGACACTTGCAGAGATATTCTGAAACAAATTGATTTTTCTTGCTATTATTGAATTCAAAATGATGAGTATTTTATTTCTCACTGAGAGAAGAACTCTGCATCAGAAACTGGTTTAACTGGTTTGTAACCAACAAAAACCATAACAAAAACTGCAAATCTAATCATTTAACCGAATAGGCTTTGGCTCTTTCTACTCGTTGGTGTCGTAAAGAAAGCGTTCACTGGCAACACAGAGTTTAAAACGTGTGTTGCTCTAATCTGATTTGTTCGGATCAAGTGTGGCACGTTCTCAAATGAGCTAAAGCACTTTGTACACAGCTTGTGGTAGAATAAGCCATATTAATTCAGCAGTGTTGCTCAACATCAATTGTATTGTATGAAAGCGGCTCAAGTTTCATCACTGCTCTAAATCCATACACTGGGCGCAAAGCCAACCTGTTTTAACCATGGCACCAAACACACAGTTAACAAATAAGCAACAAAATACCTTGTTCTTGAATGACCCCAAAAGATTTAATAAACTGACTTCAATGCTGTAGCCTACTATCTTTTGCTATGTGTTGTTGTCATACTGAGGTGTGTATTAAAGGGTTAATTAGCATCGTCATAGTTTATCCCTTTTAGCACATAAGTAGCGTGAATTATCTTTTCTCCAAGTAGCTTTTATAAACTTACAAAACTAATTTTCCCTATGAAAGACAAAAAATGTAGTGGAAAAGTGTAAATAAAATAAATAAATGAATGAATAAATAAATATTTTTTTGTAATGAGAGAGGCTATTTCTGTATTTTTACATTTACTTATTTCTATATTTCTAATCCCTGTAGAAATACAATAATAGCCTATATTCATTGCTAAAATATATTTATTTTTTATTTACACTTGTGACATTTTTGTACTTCATATTTCTCTGTCGACAGTAATTAAGCAATTAATACACACCTACCAAGACCAAGTGAGTGGGACGAAACAATACCAAAAAAAGGAGCTCCCATTACCTTTACACACAGACACACATACCAATACATGCCTTATCTCATTCCATTGTTATTCATCTTGACATCATCAGGAGCTGCCTGGCATGTCCTATCCTGGGAGATGCTGGTGGATAGACAGGCTAGACTGAAGAAGACAGATAAAGTGACAGCAGTGGAAGGTATGTGTGAAGCATTACTCATTGCTCTGTGGTGTGACCTCACCTCAACGGTAAAAGTCTGCATGAAGGGCATGAAGGGTTGTCGGAATGCAGGTATACACAATGTATATAAAGCATGTGGTCTTCATGACTCCTAGCTCTGCTCTCTGACTTGCTGATAAGGAAAGGCACAAGAAGAGACTGAGTCACCACGCTCATAAAATATATGTATTTTATTTCGTCATTTGAACATATTGCCTATAAGGATTTCTGACTTGCACAAATAATGAAAACCTTAAGTAAGGTCAAAGAGTAATGCAATATACGTTTATTAAATGTGCTGCGCAAAGGAACCACATCGTGAACAAATGTATAAAAAGAGACATTTCCTAACCTGGCAATCTGTATCTCTGAGCTGAAGCCAAGAACAGGGAGGGCCCTGATATGGGGTTGGAACCACAAACCTCTCTACAAGACTTCTCTCAGAATTTGAGTGTCTGGGCCTGTCATGAATTAACCAGTTTCTGTAACCAACCCAGGGCAGCGCCTAGAAATTCTTTTATTAAGTATCTGTCAGTTAGCTGCTGAACCTTATCCAATGTTCAAACACTGGAATGTTTTGTTATTGCTGCCTGGGGCAGTATGGTGAAAACTCCCAACACTGGTCTTAGCCTGATCGTGTTTTCAGCTATTTATTTAGATAGTTTCACTTTGTTTTTGCAAAAGTACCAATGGGAAAGTAGAAAACATGTTCATCTTGGGATTTTCCACAATTGTATCCCATGTTTTCTATTTCTATTCTATATGTTATTATGTGAAATATCATAATTTATCACATATCACTATACTAATGATGTCCATTCCACCATTAAGACATTCCTAAAAACTGAGTTTCTTGGAAAACAGAGGATGGTTGTTTCATCTAGTGTCACAATATGTTTAGTATTTTCAGTCTGCTTAAAATAATGCCTTCAATCAGGAAATATTCAGGAATCCTGAAGTTCAATTTAATTATGCACTATCACGAGAGGGAGTGCTGAATATCAGCATGGCTGTGATTTGGTCATAGGCACGGCAGTACTACAAGCATTCTTTATTAATTAGCAGCTATAAGTGGCAACAGATCATGTTTTGTTTGTTTATTTAATTAATCATTTATTTGGCTCCACCAACACAAATGGTTTGGACTGCATTGTTGCCAGGCAACATATAGACACATCCTGAGCACTAGCTTGTGAGTTCCTTTGTGTTACTTCAGGTCAGGCCAAATGCTTAATATTATCAGAAAATACATGCGCTCTCTTCAGCACCTTACAGGAAAACACAGTTTATTTTTATAGATTATATTGCTGCCAAATTAACAAGAATATGACAGCCTTCGCCCTTGTGTTTTAAAATGATGTGTTTTTACAGAAACGTAGGGAATTGTTCAAATGTCATATTTCTTAACGGGAGTTTGGTGTAATATTTTCCTCGACAGCACGGGGAATAGCTATTTTGTTCATTTTTTAAACATTTTGCTACCATTTCAGAAAGTGTAGACGCTGCTAGCATCAGTTATATCGACTGGGGAGTATTTTTTTATTGAAAGAAGAGCACAGATTGAAACTGAAGACTTTTCTCAATGGAGAAGATCTGATTGGTTGAAGTTCACCGTGATAGATAACGATAGACAGATCTATAGATAAGTCTAACAACCGTTACATTAACATTACAATAACATTCACTAACAGTGCCGCTATTGTTGTTCACCTCTGACACGTTGTCCAACACACCTAAATGATGCCTGTAGCTCAACAGCTGTCAGTAGTTTCTCATAGGACACTAACTAGTCTCGGATCTCTGGATTTGTGATATAGCGAGTCCAGTTACACCGCATAGGATAGGATAGGATAGGAACAGGATAATGAGCTAGATTTAATTTTAGCTTCACCGACAATGTCATTCTCTCCTTCAGCAACATCAAAACGTAATGTTGGTCCATTTCCTTTTTATGCATTACAATTTTCACCCGAGGTCCATCCCTATCCTAATCTCAAAATGAAAGCCCTGTGTCGACTAGAATGATTTAGAAAATTAAATTGTGGAAGAAGACCGAATTTAAAAGGTAACACGTCTTACAATTTTGAATTTGGAGTTTAATTTAATAATACGCTTTCAGCATCCCTTTATCTGAAACTGGTTAAAAGAGTATCCTGTAATTTAAAAAAAAATTCTCCCAAGAGACTCGCATGGCATATAGTACATGTGTAAAAATGCATGTCACAGAGTGTATGCATACAGTATGTCTCTGTATGTTTCACTTTATCTGGTTTCTTCAATAAACTTTACGTGCTGCAAGTCTGATTGCCATATATAAACATTTGGTGTTTCCATAAAGAGGCTCTACCTGTCTTCCTGCAACAGCTCTTGAGGGGCAGGACATAAACAAAGGCGCTTCACTTCATTGGTTAAACTCGACCCACATGCAAATGTGGTGTTGTACATGAGGTTCAGCCTCATTTCTAAACTCCACACATAAGCTCCGGAGAGAGCAGAGATCCCACGATCCTCTCTTTTTTTTGTTTTCTCCGGCATTGATTTGATGGAATAGTCTGTGGATCTGTAAGTATATGCTGAATTGAAAAATCACCTTTACATTTGTGTTTTAGGGGCTGTTTGGAGTCATGTAGACAGCTTATTTTTGGACTGATTGATGTTTAATTCAGTGAGTAGTGTTATTTATTCATTAATTCTGCTTTCTGCTTATAGATCACCCTGAATTTGCTGCAGCCCTCTGGAAAAGACAAATACTTAGTGTATCACATCTACAGTTTGACGATGAAGTGTACGAGGTAAGTTATTGTGTGCTCATTGTGCTCTTTTAACTGAAATTCCATTGCTGTTGGTAATCGCATTCCCTGTCAGAGCATGTGTAAGCAGACTTATGTTATGTCAGAAATATGTGCAGCCATTCTTTTTAAGGATTGATTTCATTTTAACCCTGTCATGTCCTTCCTTCTCAGAGTTCTCCATGCTATTGGTAGTCACCCCCAGACAGCTGTGATGCCAGTTGACCTTGCCACGTGCCTGAGCCTCAGCAGACGTCAACCTCTTTATCAGCTGCTGTCCATGTCTCCTCTGAAATCCACACAGCGTCATTGTCAGCCGACTGACTGTCCACCGAGGACCAGCCTTCGCTCTCCACACCAGTCCTTCTCATCACCCTACCCTCCATCCTCATTGCTGCCCTCCTCCTCTGTGCCCTCTGAGCCTCGGAGCTGTTTACGCAGGGACATTGGAGGTCTGAACAAGAAGCGCGTGGTTTTTGCAGACGCCAAGGGATTGGCTCTCACTGCCGTGCGTCTGTTTATCCCTGAGGCCTCTTCACCTACTTCTACTCTAGTGATGAAACCCACCCCAACCAAACTGCAAGGCCAACAGTCAGCCTCAATCAAACACTACAAGTTGCGCCTGGGTTTCGCTCAGCCAACCGTTGACTTTAAAGCCTTCATTGCACGTCTTCGGGAGACGCATGTACAGCTGGAAAGCTGCAACATTTCAGGGCACTCCTTGAGTGGCAAAGTGTGTGTCTCTCATGTCAGTACTGAAAAGTCTGTGCATGTAAGGGTGACTTTTGACTCTTGGCGGAGCCATCATGACATTCCTTGCACATTTCTACAGCAGCAGCGCTGTGGGGGTTCTGATATAGATGTTTTTGCCTTTGACTTAAGCTTACCAAAGAACATAGATCCAAACGAGCGAGTTGAGTTTTGTGTGTACTTCAGGCCTGGACCTGGAGCAATAACGCACTGGGACGACAACAGGGGACAGAACTACAGGGTGTGTGTGGAAAAAGATGGATCGAATGCCAACCAAAGCGATGCTAACCATTTTTACCCCACACTTTCACAACACCAGCCACCATCATGGCCTTCACATGTGTCTCTCAGTATGCAGAACTCTGCTGAGCTCTGGTATCTTCAGAGGGGTTTTTCAAACAGAGTCAAAGCAGAGTGCAAAGCTCTGTGTTTAACTAAATAGGACCAGTGAATTTAGTGCAACACTTCTGGAGAGAGAGATATTTAAATCATGTAACTATTCTTATTATCTAATATTTATAAGAGAGTTGGTGTTTTTAGGGATGTATGGATTGTCTGCAATCTTCAGCTCGCCTACTCAAATACCCTGCTGGAATGTGAATAATACACACTTCATGAATGTACTGATTAAATCTTTTTTTTTTATAAAAAAAAAAAAACCTTGTTTCCTCTTTTCTTTACAAATTTAACTTTACTGCACTATAAAGTCTATTTGTGCTGTAGCGTGACACATAAGCCCTGGATAAGACGCAGGGGCCCTGGAGGGAAAGTGAAAACTTGAGACCGGTATTTATCTGAGAGAAAACACACGTATCAGTACACAAAGAGATTATTTTATTCCAAGAACCTTTTGAACTTAGAGCTATTAACCCCATTTTATCAAAGCATTAGTGAATGAACAAACAAATGATCTATGCTCATCATGTTCTTTCACACAGACATTATGTCTCTTGGCTCAGGCTCAGATTTCCGACGTCTTTTCATGTGGTACGTCATGTATACCAAGCACAAATTGGCACATGCTGTTTGCATGAGAGAGCCTGTCCTGACACTCCCCTGCAGGCTGTGAAAAGTGGAACAGCATGCTGGGAACTGTTACTTCTTGTAGCCGAGTCCACATGATTGGTGTGGCAACTAAGCAAGTAACCATGGCAGCATGTGCTTTTGATATTGTGTGGGCCTGTGCTTGCATGCAAGGGTGGAGTCATCATTAAGTGAGAGTCTCTCCCTCTTCTTCTCTTGTTCCACTCCTTCTTAGTCACCTTTCTGTTAGACTTGTTTTTATTAACTCTCATTGTCAGTGTCCTCCCAGGATCCCCGCCTCTGTGAACTACAACAGCTGAGTGATATAATCTGGAATGTTGCATGTCAGCACTCTGCATGTGTAGCAGGTTTACACACCTTGTACCCAAACGCATTTATTTATTCACGATGCTCAACCAAGTTGGGCAAGTGTCAGGTGTTAGATCTCTCTTAACAGCCAATGACTGATAGGCGTAATTGTTACACCATTCACACACACTGATGACATCAGTAGTGTAGAAAACATCAAGTTTATTACTTCACCAGTGGGGCCAGGTACTTCAGCACCTGATTAAAGGTGCTGAAGTACCTTAAAGAATAGAATGATACGGTTGTAAAGATTCAGATTTTCTTTATATTTTGACACTTTTCTTCCCTCTTATGTCACGTCTCACTTCTCAGTTCCTTTCCTCCCTTTTCCTGAGCACTGATTGGTTCTTTCAACCTTCTGTTCACGCTTCATCTACCTGATTGAGTTCACCTGTTCACTCCCTATTTAGACCCTGCACCGCCATCCTTAACAGGTACAGTTTGTGGACTTAGTGTCATTTAGTGGTAAAGTTGCAGATTGCAGCCGAATGAATCTTTTGCTTCACAATCTTCTTTCAAGTGTGTAGGAGAAACTACGATAGCCACGAAACTTGCTTGAAACACAAAAGATCCTATCTAAAGCCAGTGTTTTTGTCCATTCTGGGCTACTGTAGAAACATGGAGGTGTAACGTGGAGGATAGATATACACATCTATATCGGACAGATATAGATGTAGATATAACCTGGTCAGTCTAAGGTAAAAAAAAAGCAATATTTTCATGTGATCACGAGCAGTAACAGGAACTCATTCTAAAGGCATTTTTTTAATACCAACTGGGCTCTGCGTTGCATGTCATGCCCCTCTCTATCTTCACCTGCCTACATTTGTATTGTCCTATCTGATAAAGACAAGTCCTCCAAAGGAATGAGTGCCTCTAACTTCAGTTGTTTTACAGTTCATTCTAGTTAAGTGCTTGGTACTGGTCTCCATTTTGTAGTGGTACTGCAAGTGTGATTACTATAATGAACTGAATGGCTTTTTTTATTAAATGATATCTACATGATGATTTTAATTCATGTAAAAGCAAGCTCTGTTCTGTCACTCTAATGTGTGAATGACTTTTGCAATAGAGCCAGACAACATAGTATTTCATAATTATATTAATAACCGCAGAACCTCAGGATTTCAAGAGACGTGACCACCGCCTGAAGCAAAGGCAGAAGTAACATTACATTCTGACTGTAAAAACTCACAGCAGAGAATGAATAATTTTTGTTCAATCATTTGAAATGGCACCGACAAAGGATGTCATCCTGCTAACAGGGTGCCAGATCAGAAAAAAAAATCACATGGGCTCTTTAGCAAGGATCTGACAAAGAAGCTTTTGTCATGTCTTTTGAAAGACTATCACAGCTTCCTGTGCAAACATGGTTTGGCATCTAAGTTATGTTCTTGTCTTCAGACAACAGATGAAGTCTCCTGGTTGACAAGAGTGTTATCCAATTTAGCCAACAACAACAGAAAATAATTACAAAGACATACATATGGGATTGGAGAAAGGATATTCATGTTATATTGTTCCTTGCATTTGTTGCTTCCCTCATGTTATCTTTGAGCAAACAGCAACCACAGCTGACTGATGGTAAGCAGCCAGCTACCAGCTGCTGGTGCTTACAGTGCTGATGTTTAGTACTGTCTGAACAATAGCCTGAAGACTGATCCAGTGGGCTGCAGCCACAGCTGTGATCACAAAGAGTGAGCAGCTGAACAGTGGTGGCTAGCTGAAGCCAAGACACAAGGCTGCAGTGACCGTATTTGTTTTATTCTGGTGAAAAATAGTCTTGTAGGTAACCAACATTTTGTGTGCCATCATCAGGTGCTCTGAGAGCTGCACGTAATAACTGCAAAGAGGAAGAATAATAATAACTAAAGCATTTGAGGAAGGAGTTTGTTGCACCATAAGATTACACCATGTTTATAAAAACATAAAAAACAGTCAATAAAACTAAAACTGTTCCAAACACAGATGATAGATGGTTAGAGCGACTAAATCTAAAATGTACTCAAATACTGAAACTGTAGTAGTAGTAGTAGTAGTAGTAGTAGTAGTAGTAGTAGTAGTAATAATAATAATTAATAATGATAATGATAGTACTGTACTGCTTCATGTGTGGCTTACCACAGTCATCTGTGTGGTAAGTAGTTGCAATGATGCAATGCAGTATACAGTAGTTCTCACACTTAAAATCAGGCCCTCTTTATATTTCAAGTATGGGAGCTGCCCCACCTCACACCTCAGAGTGCACTCACACTCTCTGTGACTGTTTCTGAACCATGAGCCTTGTTGTCAAATGTATTGATGTTCTGTCTGTAGGGGCACAGCCTCAGCATTAGGTATCCATGTGAGGGGGGGGAAATTAAGGTGACCAAGAGGTTAACAAGTCCTATTTATTTAATAAAGGCAAGTCGTTCAGAGACAGCCTCTGACTTCAGTTTGTTTTACACTTCATTCTAGTTGTGAAGTGCATGGTACCAGCCTTTCCCATTTCTTAATGGTACTGTAAAGGTGATTGCTATGATAAACTGAATGGCACTGTTATAAATGATGATGAATCTAAATGATTATTGTAATTTTTGAGGTAGAAGCAGAACCCCAGAAGGCAGAAGTAGCATGACATACAAAAACCCAGAGCAGATTATAAATAATTTTTGTTTCATCATTTGAAAAGAAACAGACAAAGGATGTCATCCTGCTAACATGGCTGACAGATCAGAAAACACTCAGATTAGTTCTTTAGCAAGGCATCTCATGTGCTATGCAATAATATGAACTCGTCTTCCTGTGCAAACACTGTTTGAGCATCAAATTCATGTTCTTGGACATGGCTTCAGACAACAGACAAAGTCTCCTGCAATGTAGAAAAAAGATAGACAATAGTGCCCCCTATGGTAACTTGAGTTAAGATCATACCATTTAATAAATGGAGTTTTGTAACTAGGTTCAGGAACAAGGGCCACGCCTCGTACTCATCCAATTTCTGTATCTCAAGTACTTAAACAAACCTTTTTCGCTCGCTCCCTCTTTGACTCCGTCTGTCACATCCCTCCCTCCCCAAAATCCTCTTTTCCGTTTGTTCACTCTTCTTTTTGTCTCCCTCATTCTCACACAGGAACCATGGGGCTCTATCCATAGAGATACAGAGAGACGGTTCCCCCACCCAGAGTCTCAATCCCTCAAGGTTCCCTTTCGTCCACCCGACACCCAACAACCCGCGTACTCCTCCGACCAATGATTCAGCTTCAACCCCCCCATCCCTTCGTCCCTTCATTCCTTCATCCCCTCATCCTTCAACCCTCATCCCTCCATCCCTCCATCCCACCATCCCTCAACCCCTCAACCCTCCTCCCTACTCCTCCCCCACAGCACATCACCTGTGCTTCCCATCTATAACATGCAATAAACTTGACTAAACTCAAATCCGTACGTGCATGGTCCTTGTTAGTGAACAGGCAGTTATTGAGAGATGCACATGTGTTTATTGTCCTGAATAGAAAAGCAAGTACAAACACAGGAGATGATAGATGGTTGCGGGCAACTAAAGCTACAGTGCAGAAATACAGAAATTGTGATAGTTGGTACATGAATGTATCAGGTTCATTAATCTCAAGGTTAAATGAATCTCTTGTGAAACCAAAAAAGAAAATGGATGTTCATGTTACACTTGTTTGGTCTTTAACAGCATCGATTTTGGGGCAGGCGATAGTGCTCGGGGTACCAATTTGATCTGCCAAAACAATAGGCAGCCGCCCTGTCACATTCACAGATGAACCTCTCACAGCTGTTCGGTGTATCTGAAGAAGATAAAGTAAAGAGAAATCAGTGATTACCGAAAGCAACCACTGCTATGCATATTAAAAAAAAGAGAAAAGGAAAACATTATCAATTTCATTACTACCAATTTTTCTCTGTAACACTCAATGGCTGACCAGGCTGCAGCAGCCCCTAGCAGTAGTTTCAAGTGGTAGCAGCAGTATAAGTTCAAGCAGTTCTTTATAAAGTTAATTTGTCTTTCCTTCTTAATTTCAGATATGTGAAATGATTCAAACAATGGATTGACTTTAAAGAATAATCCTGATCTTAGAGTTCTGAGGCAGTGCCATTTTTTGTCTCGACTTTTATTCAAATGACTGTGGGGACATCATCAGTACCAAGAACACTACCAAACTTGCTTTTACTGGTACGCAGGCTGGAGCTTCAAATATACACTAACCACTGACATAACTTATTTTGCAAGAGGTCTAGTTTTGTATCATATATATGCATGTGTGTAAGCTGTCATGTAAATGTATGGATCCAGGCCAGCCCCCAAACTGAAGATATGTTCCCACATGCATGATAACACTGATATTCTCTTGAAAGCAAAGTCAGTAAATTAATTGTCAAAAAATGCATATTACTGCAGGTTTTAAGTATGTTTTGTGTACTCACCGAGACAGGTGAGCTGCCTCCATGGGTTGTTACACCTGAAGTTATAGCCTCTTAAGTACGGCTTGCAACCGTGATTCTGAGCAACACCCCAACACCAGTCATGAATCTGACAGCACCTAAAGGTCAAAAAGTAAAACAAGGAGAATTTTGAATTGCACTGAAACAGGCTTTTTAATGTTGTGTGAAGCAGAGTGACTGTATTGTGACCTGTCCAGAGCATCCACAGGTCTGCCGGAGCCTCCTAATCCGCAGTAGCAGCCGTAGTTGGAAAATTGAGAAATTGGACTGTTATGAGGCAGCACACAGAGGATCATATTTCTGAACTGAAAGACTGACTTGTGGTCCATGGACTGTGCTGTAGAACAAGCAGTCACAATCAGAATGCTACTTATAGAAGATGTATATATTTACAACGACCATGAGTTTAGATGAATGGCTTTAGTCAAGTTGTACTCACCAAAAGGGAGGCATGCAGCCAAAACAAACAGAGTCTGGAAGGTATTCATCCTGTAAGTCAGAAGGTCAGACACACAGGAGTTCTCACTCTTAACATCAGGCCCTCTTTATACATCAAGTATGGGAGCTGCCCCATCAGCTGTTCATAGTAACCATGGTCACACCTCACAGTGCACTCACACTGTCTGTGACATCAGGTATTAGGTATCCATGTGAGGGGGGGGGGGAATTAAGGTGACCAAGAGGTTAACAAGTCCTATTTAATAAAGGCAAGTCATTCAGAGATATGAGTGCCTCTGACTTGGGTTTGTTTTACGGTTCATTCTAGTTGTAAAGTGCATGGTACCAGCCTTTCCCATTTTGTACTGATACTGTAAGTGTAATTGCTATAATAAACTGAATGGTATTATAAGTGATGTCCTCATGATGATTTTAATTATTAAGGTAGAAGCAAGCTCTATTCTGCCACTCTAATGTGTGAAGGACTTTTGAAATAGAGCCAGACCACATAGTATTTTGTGATTAACCTCAGAACCTCAGGATTTCTTGAGAAATTCGCCCAGAGCAAAGGCAGAAGTAGTGTGACATTCTGATTGCAAAAACTCAGAGTAGATGCTGAATAAGGTTTGTTCAGTCATTTGAAATGGCACCGACAACGGATGTCATCCTGCTAACAGGGTGCCAGATTAGAAAACATTCAAATAGGTTCTCTCACAAAGATCTGTCAAGAAAGCTTTTGTCATGTCTTTTGAAAGACTGTAGGGCTCCTTTCATCTTAAAATGTGCTACGCGGTGATATTAGTTAACTCGTCTTCCTGTGCAAACATGGTTTGTGCAAACAAGTTATGTTCCTATATATGCCTGTACATGTACAAATCCCCTGGTCAATAAAGAGCAGTATTCAATTTTATCAAAGACAACAACAGAAAATAATTACAAAGACATACACATGAGATTAGAGAAAGGATTTTCATGTATACATATTGTTCCTTGCATTTGTTGCTTCCCTCATGTTATCTTTGAGTCAACAGCAACCACAGCTGACTGATGGTAAGCAGCCAGCTACCAGCTGCTGGTGCTTACAGTGCTGATGTTTAGTATTGTCTGAACAATAGCCTGAAGACTGATCCAGTGGGCTGCAGCCACAGCTGTGATCACAAAGAGTGAGCTGCTGGGAGTTAACAGTGGTGGCTAGCTGAAGCCAAGACACAAGGCTGCAGTGACCGTATTTGTTTTATTCTGGTGAAAAATAGTCTCGTAGGTAACCAACATTTTGCGTGCCATCATCAGGTGCTCTGAGAGCTGCACGTAATAACTGAAAAGAGGAAGAATAATAATAACTAAAGCATTTGAGGAAGGAGTTTGTTGCACCACGAGATTACACCATGTTTGGTCCACATTTAGGAAAGGTGAGGTGAAAGGTAAGGTGAAGGCTGAGGGTCAACCCCCAAGAGCCTTAACAAATAATTATTTATAAAAAACAAAAAAGATAGGATAGCTAGGATTATTTCTCAGGGCACAAGAAATAAAGCAGAAGTGAAACAAAAATTCCCCAAAATTTTGCTTGATAGACTAACCCTCAAAGTCAAACTGCAAACCAGAAGAAAAAAAGCGGACAAGTGGCTTCTATGATGACTTGAATTAAGCTCATACCCATTAAATAACTGGCCATCATTGAAAGATGCAGATCAAAATGTGTTTATTGCCAGGAAGAAAAAAAGCACAGGCGATGATTAGGAGATGATTATGGTTATAGGCAAATAAAGCTACAGTCTACTCAAATACAGAAATTGTGATACTTGCTATGAGGTTCATGTGAATATTTCTAATAAGCCATGGATCCTCAACAAATGAATCACTTGGGAAACCAAAAGAGAAAATGAATATGTCATGTTAAACTGGTTTGGTCTTTAACGACACTGATCTCTGGGCAGGCCATTGTGCTTGGGATTCCAAGTTGATCTGCCAAAACACTGGGCGGCCTCCCTGTCACACTCACAGATGAACTTCGCACAACGGCTGTTTCCTTCTGAAAAAGAAGAAAAGAAAAAGGAGAACAGTGTTAATTTGATTTCAACAGTAACAGTTTTTCTCATCTGTAACATCTATTAACACTCAGTAGGACAGGAAGTGGGTGGCTGCATGAACCTAGTAGTAGCTTTAAGTGGTAGCAGTAGCATGAGTTGTAGCAATTGTTCATGCAGCGATCGTGTTTTTTTCTTTCTTAAGTTCAGATATGTGAAATGATTTAATCAATCCATTGCATTTAAAGAATATTGTGGACCTTAGAGTTCTAAAGCAGTGTCATTGTTTTGTCTGGACTTTTATTTAAATGACTGTGGGGACATTTTCAGTACCAAGAACACTGCATTGTTTTTACTGTTACGCATGCTTCAAATGTACACTGACCACTGACATGTCTTATCATGCAACAAGTATAGTTTTGTATAAAACATAAGTATGCATAAGTATGTGTTTCTTGGTATTGTAGTGCATTATGCTTTGTGTATGGATTATTGCGGTCGGTTGTTGCAATAATGCCAACTGACATTTCAAGAGAACCACAATGCTACAGTGCTGTAAAAATATTTTCAAGTTTCCCATTTACCTATGGAAAATTCAAAAGCTGTCATGTAAATGTACAGACCCAAGCCAGCCCCCAAACTGAAAATATGTTCCCACATGCATGGTAACACTGGAAAGTCAAAGTCAAAAAATGCATATTACTGCAGATTTTAAGTATTTTTTGTGTGCTTACCGAGACAGGTGACCTCCCTCTTTAGCTCGTCACACTTGTAGTAATATGTCTTGGTGTATGGATTGTCGATGATCTTCCAGCAATCTTTGTGTTGAAGAGCATCACCGTAACACTGGTCATGCACCTGGCAGCACCTACAGGTCAAGAAGTAAAACAAGGAAAATTTTGAATCACACTGGACCAAACATTTTTATGTTGTGTGAAGCAGAGTGACTGTATTGTGACCTGTCCAGAGCATCCACAGGTTTGCCACAGCCTCCAAATCCGCAGTAGCAGCCATAGTTGGAAAATTGAGAAATTGGACTGCTATCAGGCAGCACACAGAGGATCATATTTCTGAACTGAAAGATTGACTTGTGGTCCATGGACTGTGCTGTAGAACAACAAGCAGTCACAATCAGAATGCTACTTATAGAAGATGTATATATTTACAACGACCATGAGTTTAGATGAATGGCTTTAGTCAAGTTGTACTCACCAAAAGGGAGGCATGCAGCCAAAACAAACAGAGTCTGGAAGGTATTCATCCTGTAAGTCAGAAGGTCAGACACACAGGAGTGCCCACTCTTAACATCAGGCCCTCTTTATATATCAAGTATGGGAGCTGCCCCATCAGCTGTTCATAGTAACCATGGTCACACCTTACAGTGCACTCACACTGTCTGTGACTGTTTCTGAACCATGAGCCTTGTTGTCAAATGTATTGATGTTCTGTCTGTAGGGGCACAGCCTCAGCATTAGGTATCCATGTGAGGGGGGGGGGGGAATTAAGGTGACCAAGAGGTTGACAAATCCTATTTATTTAATAAAGGCAAGTCATTCAGAGGAATGAATGCCTCTTACTTCAGTTTGTTTTACAGTTCATTCTAGTTGTAAAGGGCATGGTGCCAGCCTTTCCCATTCCGTACTGGTACTGTAAGTGTAATTGCTATCACAACCTGAACGGGACTCTTATAAATGATATCTACATGATGATTTTAATTATTTAGGTATAGAAGCAAGTTCTGTTGTGTCACTCTAATGTGTGAAGGGCTTGAAATAGAGCCAGACCACATCACACCTCAGGATTGCAAGAAAAGTGACCACTGCCCAGAGTAAAGGCAGAAGTAGCATGACATTCTTACTGCAAAAACTCAGAGCAGATGATGAATAATTTTTGTTCAATCATTTGAAATGGCACAGACAAAGGACTAAAGACTGTAGGGCTCATTTCATCTTAAAATGTATGTGCTATGCAGTGATATCAGTTAACTCATCTTCCTGTGCAAACATTGTTTGGCATCTAAGTTATGTTCCTGCACGTCTTCAGACAACAGACAAAGTCCCCTGGTAAACAAGGAGGGTTATCCACTTTTACCAACCACAGAAACAAAATGTAATTACAAAGACATACACAAAGTTGGACAAAGTACATATATATTGCTCATTGTATTCGTTGCTTCTCTCGTTTCTTCTTTGAGTAACAGCAACCACAGCTGGCTGATGGTAAGATGGTAAGTGCTGATGTTTAGTATTGTCTGAACAATAGCCCGAAGACTGATCCAGTGGACTGCAGCCAAAGCTGTGATCACATAGCTGCTGGGGGTTAACAGTGGTGGCTAGCTGAAGCCAAGACACTGAGCTGCAGTGACCGTATTTGTTTTATTCTGGTGCCAAATAGCTTCATAAGTAACCAACATTTTGCGTGCAATCATCTGCTGCCCTGAGCATGTAACAATTGAAAAGAGGAAGAATAATAAAATAAAAAGGAAGGACTGTTTGTTACTCAACACTAGGTGTGCATTCTTGTTAATACTGTCAGACATAATTGTAGCTGTTGGTAGAACGACGACGAGCCTTCTAAACTTTACAATTGCATCTTTTTTTTCTTTCTTTCTTTCTTTTTTTGTGTTTGTTTTGTTTGTTTTTTGCATCATGTAAACCTACATGCAAAACATTTGCCTGGCAAGAAAAGTGTTCAGGGGCACAATTTTAGAGTAACTGTTCCATCAAATTTGTTTTAAGCTAACAAAGATGCAATGAATCTATAGATTAAGTTTTATGTTGTCTACCTATTCAGCTTTTCTTCTGTAGCAAATGAGTTGACACTTGCATGTGGAATTATACTGTAGCAATTCAAAGTTTGCAAAGTTTCAAAGTAAAAATATGCAAAAAGATTTTTTTTTTAAAAAAGGCTGCTATATAGAAACTTGCTTTACGTACAAACAAATGACAGTAATCATCATGATATAGGCAGTAATAATATTACTATATTATTAACAATTATTAACTAAGAACATAAGTTTAGTTATAATTTTGAGGGATTACACCTGTCCACATTCAGGAAAGGCAAGGTGAAGGGTGCCTTCACAACTATTTGCTGATTGATTTAAAACATAAAATAAAATAATAAAATTAAATAAAAAAACACACATTTTAAACACTATAAAATCCCAAAAGGTTAGCATAGCATATTCATATGCACCAGCAATAAAACACAGACGTGAAAGAAAAATGTTACTTGACAGAAAATCCATCAAATTCTTCCTGATAGTGCCCTCTATGGTGACTTGAATTAAGATTAAATAACTAGCCATCATTGAACGTCATGTGAGGTCAAATGAAAGATGCAGATCTACATGTGTTTATTGTCGGGAGTAAAAAAAAAACAATTACAAACACGGGGGATGATGAATGGTTATAAGTGATTGAAGCTACAGTGAACTACAATGCGGAAATTGTGATACTTTGTACATGAATGCATCAGGTCTGTGTGAATATTTCTAATAAGCCATAGATCCTCAACAAATTAACTCACTTGTGAAAACTAAAAAGAAAATAGATATGGCATGTCACAGTTGTTTGGTTTTTAATGGCACTGGTCGCTGGGCAGGTGCTCGTGCTCAGGGTTCCAAGGTGATACGGCGAAACACTCGGCGGCCTTCCTGTCACACTCACAGATGAACATCTCACATTCATTGTTTTTGCCTGAAGAAGATAAAGTAGAGAGCCATCTGTGATTACCAAAAACAACCATCACTATAAATATTTTTAAAAAATAGAGAATTTGATTTGAACAGTAACAGTTTTTCTCATCTATAACATCTATAACAGAAATCTTCTTGAAGACTGAAAAGTCAGTAAATTCTTCGGCAAGCTTTTAAGTTGTTTGAGTGTACTCACTGCCACAGGTGACCTTGTGGTTTGGTTCGTCACAGCTGTAGTCATAAAACTCAGTGTATGGATTGTCAAGGATGGGCCAGCACTCAGGGTGTTGCATAGCATCACTGTAACACTGGTCATGCACCTGACAGCACCTACGGGTCAAAGGAAAGGAAAACTTCAAATCAAACTCGACTTTTTTATTATCATGTATGCTGTCTGAAGCAGAGTGACTGTATTCCGACCTGTCCAGGTCATCAACAGGTGTGCCGGAGCCTCCTTTTCCACAAAAGCAGCCATAGTCGGCGTAGTCAAAAATGGGCCAGCTATCAGGCATCACGCACAGGATCATATTTCTGAACTGGTTGAGTGCCTTGTAGTCCAAGGACTGGGCTGCAGTACAACAAGAAGTCACAATCAGAATGCTATTTATACTGGTACTAGAAGTCATATATATTCACAGCCACCATGAATACAGATGAATTAACTTGAGTCAAGTTGTACTCACCAAAAGAGAGGCTTGCAGCCAAAAGAAACAGAGTCTGGAAGGTATTCATCCTGTATGCCAGAGGGCCAGCCACACAGTAGTCCTCACTCTTAACATCAGGCCCTCTTTATATATCAAGTATGAGACCTTGGGAGCTGCCCCTGTCAGCTGTTCATACTAAACACAGTCACACGCCCTTACGATGCTCTCACACTGTCTGTGACTGTCCCTGAACCCTAAGTCTTGTTGTCAAATGTGTTTGATGTTCTGTATGAAATGGCACAACCTCAGCATTAGGGATCCATGTGAGGCAGAGGCACTAAATACACCAAAAGGGTTATGTTTAAAACTCAAAAATAAGAGCAAGATATGATGAAATGTAAATCTGAATCAAAATCTAGAATAAATGTTTACTAATCAGACATTTTTTGCAATTAAATTAACAAATGTAGCAATTCAAGTTGCACTGGTTGAGTCTGTGCTCTCCGAGTCACTTTCTAATCTATAGGCCATGGCTTATAAATGTGCTCAAGGGTCAGAAAAGGTTGAGAAACTCAGGTCAGTGTGTGACTGTGCATGACGTCACTGAATGTCTTATTTGCCTTGTCATAAGTGTAGTTTGTATTCACTGTAGTATTACAATAAGTTAGGTTAAACTTTTGCATAATTATGTAACATCCTCACGTCCAGAGACAGCATGAGACCAAACACAACCTGAAAGTTGATACGTAACACCATATGCACAGAGACATGGAAAATCCCATGCTTTAAGAGCAATGGTGATATCAATGTTGATGATATGATGAGGACTTGTGCTCAAAGGCACGTGTACAGTGTGCACACGTCATCTTTTATTATACGTCAGTGAATATACTAACAGTATGTGTAAAATATATATTCAAGATGTAAAAGAAGGTGTGATTGTTTGCTACATGATCCACTTCTTTGACAAGAATATAAAGTATAATAAATATAAAGTTTTAAGTGTATAATACATGGACTGAGGCTAACAATAGACAAACACTCTGTAACACTTTTTATATCAGGGTTCGCATTGTTTCCTAAATATGAAATTTAAGGACCTTTCAAGGTCTTTCCAGGACCATTTCATCAAATTCAAGGATCCGACAGGGCATAGTTTAAGACACGCTCGATGAGAACTAGCTGAATGTAGCCTAATTGCTAACATTAAGTTTTAAAAAATATAAGCACTTCTCAATTCAAGTGCTTTCAATGACTCATGTCTCTTTAGGTCTATTTTCAAAAACTTAAGGCCCTGATTTTTTCCTCTTAGTTTCACAGAAGGAATTCCAGGACCTATTCAGCCAGTAATTGTTGACCCACAGAGCTACAATACGATCAAAAATGAAACAAAGTGCATGTAAATTTGTAACTTAATCTTTAATAAAAATGTCTCTCAAAATGAAAAGTGTATACACACCAGCATGGTTCAAAGGGTCAGCAACATTTTTAACGATACTACAATTTATTTTATTTTAGCGTCTTCACATGAATAAATCATTACCATACAGCAGAAATAACACAAATGAGAACAACAAATGAGACCTTCACTGAGGAAGATTGTCAGTTTTTACTGGCCTATAACATAAAACTGAATTAACATCATGGGTCTCATTTGTTAGTGACAATTAGAAGATACATTATACAATAAATTAACGTAAATCAATGCAACGAATCAAACTTTCAACTTAGAACACATTCTAATCCTTCAAACAAAATGAAATCCAGACAGTGCATGTTTATGATGAAAAATAAGTCTTCAGTAACAGTAGGACTCCTCATCCTGTGCTCGTCCCTTCATCAGTGTTGTGGGTCTCCAAGTCAGGGTTGGTCACATGACTGTCTTGTTTATGTCACTGTCAAATATCTTCAATATTTTCCAATTTCCTGTTTTCCAATCAACCATGAGTTCATCTGAAACGTCGCTTTACAGAAACTGGAACTCCTACTAAAGATCAGCAGTGTTCCATGGCACGAACCAATGACGCCATATTTACTGAGCCAGCAGGGAACAACTACCAGATGTGACTGTTAATTTTTGGAATGCATTTATACTTTATGAAAGAAGGAAAACCATGTTACTTGTGAAAGAGTACATGAGTGTGAAGACCACTAAACCAGCTGAGATGTTCTAAAGGGTAGTAAGCATTATTCTTGTGATACGTTGTCGTGCTCTGTGTACATACATACATATATGTATGAATATTTTACTTCAAAAAGAAATGTTTATCATCATAGTGCAAATTCAAAAAAAAGGTATTCTATAATTTAGACCAAATTAATTGCTCACAAAATAATAAAGTGTTAATAGGGATCCCCAGATCGATTAGCTAGTAACAAGTCAGACAAGGAGAGACGGTGATTTGATGAACAAAACTGGTCATAATAAAACATGGTTCATTTGAATTTCAAGTCAAGAAATTTGCTTTCAAGGTATGCCAGTACTTGTTTTGTTGTTTTTTGTTTTTAATAGTGCTACTCCAGCTGGTATAACAGAACAAAAAACGTTCAGTATCGGCCGTGTATTGGCCAATTTGGCTCATAGATGATCAGCAATTGGAATAGGCAGCAAAAGAATGATCCGGGCATCCATTATTGTTATAGTTTTGGTCTTCAACCTGCCTACGCCTTAACTGGAATGGTCTTGACCACAACACTGCAACTAAGTATTAAAAGAGAGTTTTTGACAACTGAACAAACATCAATAACCAAAGTAAAAAAAAATACATCAGTAAATACTTCACAAATTATAGAAAATATATATCTAATATCTACTGTGCGCTGTGTGATTCTCATTAAATAATTTCTCAAGATAAACAGGCAAATGAAAACAGTGGAGAACTACTGCAGTGCTTCTTTTTTTTCCTTTTCTTTAACATTCATAATCTTGATTGTAACACCTGTTGTTGTCTCACTCGTGGGAAACACTAGAACAACCTTATTTATCTGAGGGCCTTCAGTCAGATTTTCCCAGCATTTTCTATCCTACTTATTACACTTGCGTCTGTTTTGATCACAGACATGTCATAGCATCTAACCTTATTATCGCCTCTCTATACTAAGCAAAGATAGTGTTGTTGGAAGCTACAGAGGGCCATCAGTGAACGAACAAAAGGCAGATTATGTAGGATTGGACTGAGTGATAATTATCGTCCTAAACAGAGGAGTACAATGAGTGTACAAGATATAATCTCAGAGCTGTTTACCTGTTTTTGTGAAATGTATGAGTGATGTAGCCTGGATTCACCTGTTCTCTCTCTCTGTTACAGAAAGAACAGATGGAGCTAATATTTTGTACACTCAGTGTACAGTTAATACACATGGACAGGATTAAAAAGTCAGTCTTCAATCAGATGGGTTTATATAGTAAGGTGGTGACATATTTCTTCTTGTAGCGATGTGTCGCACTGAGCACCATAACTCCATCCTGTGGCAGAAAAAAACAACATGAAAGGAAAAAAAAAAAAAAACTCACTTTCAAAAGGACAAAATGTTCGCTTACAGCTTAGATACAAGTATGGGAACAATGTTATCAGTTGTACCATGTGCAGTGTCACCATGTCACCGTACTGTAAACTACAGAGATTAGTGTGAGGGCCGCCCACTAATCTCGACTACCAGCTCCGCTCACTAATCCCCATCAACAATAAGGCAATGTGTACCACTGCTATATTTCTCTCCGCCTTAAACAACTATTAGTGGAAACACTTACTTTTCTTGCATTATATTAAAGGACAGATTCACATTTTAGAAAGCAACCTCTTAACAGGAAGTATGGACAGGAGGAACGATGAAAGCAAACACTGTTTCAGTGCACATATCTTCACCTATCCTTTAAAGGTTAGCGGATTATGATGATATTAAGAGATACAGGTGCGTGGCATTAGGGTAGCTACACCTTTAATCAACCATGTTGATTTGAGAATTTTTTCAGAGTAACATGAGAGAGCTAACAGAGCTCCAGCAGGGCTGTTGTTCCCCTCTAATAAAAATCTGAAAATAACTAAGAAATGATCTTGTTTATTCATTTCAAAGATTAAAAACAGGTTATGTTCCCTCGAAACATTGCAGCATTCTATCTAACTATCTGACCAGCTGTCACCTGACATGGAAAATACTGCGCATGGTTTCATTGGAGCTATTCTTGTGTGTTATTTTAACACTCCTGTTAATATTTATAACTTGCACATTTAGTTTGTTTTCCCTGTCACAATGTGGGAAAAAGGGCAATTATCTGTCCTTCAGCTCCCCTATTAGCAGCTTGTTATCATTCTCGGCGCGCCACAGATACAATCTGCTGCGCAAGCCTGGTGCAAGCTTGCTAGCAGCTGCAGCAGCTCACAGTTTCTATTAAAAAAAAAGTTAACAAAGCTGGTCATTTCTCAAGTGTCACCACAGAAAGTTTTCCCACATTTCAGCAGCCGCATGGTGCTGAATAACAGCAAATACAAAAATCTGGTTTTGTTGTGATTCAGTCAACTTTAGACCTTACCTTAATGGAAAGAGCATAGAGGTGGTTGAGCATGACATGGTTGGGTTCTGGGAGTAATGCAGGGTCACACTGGATAAAAAAAACAAAACAAAGAAAAAACATGTCATGTCGTATGTTTCAAAATGAATTCTGTAGATCGTGTCTCATTTCATGGCTGTACTTTATCAATCGTGATATACTTTATTCATCTCAGGTGACTTGTCTATTATTTTGGATTGGCTGCTGCAGCCTGTTGGTCGAGTATAGACGTTTAAAGTCCAGACCTACGCAAAAAACTTGCAATATTTTGACTATATATCATGTGAAAGTTCCAACACAAAATAGAGAACAAGTTCAGGAAAGTCAGGAAAATCCCCACTGAGAATAACTGTGAGCTACTTACAGAAATTCCAGTGTCTTTGTTGAGAATGACCTGTAGCAGATGGGGTGGGAGTATTGGTGGAGACTTAAACTTCTCTTCCTGTTTAGGAACATAGGCATCCTGATGATACGGCCCAGGAGGAGAGCTGGAGAGGTCTAAATAGAGAAGGGAAGAGAGGCAGGGTTAGGGGAGAACAGTATGACTGATACTGAACATAATTTTCAAATATTTCCACAGACCTTTTTTTTTTTTTTCTCTCCACACAGTGATAACACTACAAACAAAACGGTTTGTCAAAAGGGTTCGTCAACACTCTCACCTGACATGTCAGAGCATTTCTGCGAGTCTACCATTAGAGCATCGAACACCTCAAAGTCAGTTTTCTTCACCTGGATGACGTTGTTGACCGTCCCGAGCTGACTGGTTATAACTGGCTGTGATGAAACATGAGACGATCAAATTCAGAACTAAAACCTAAAAGTATAAACAATATTATTATTATGATAAATAACCACTGTTTAAGTTAAAGAGCATTTGATGAAACAAACCCTTTCTCAAAAATGGCCCTCAGTATCAAAAAGTCATATTGGAATGTGAGAATAACTGCTGACCTCGGTTGGGTCGTGGGTCCACTGGCCATCCACATAAAATTTGTACTGGTGCTCCCCTTCAGGTAGATCAACAATGGCCACAAAGGTGTTCTGACTTTGACAGATGAAAACAGAGAGCATTTGGCGACCAGGAGAGTTAACACAGTACAACTCTTTGAATCTTTAACCTCATCAATAATATGTGTTCCTTCTGGTTAGTGAGCTGAATTTAAACAAACCATTAAACAACTATCTATTCATCTATATCATATCATAAAATAACTAGTTGTTTAATGACAAACAACCATAACATTTGTATTTCAGTGTTACTAGCTTAAATGAGAAATGGTAACCATTTTTTCTTATGAAATAACTAGTAATAGGAGTATGATTTCAACACATTATCCCATAAACAGAATGTAGGATGGCCCCTCACCTTCTAGTAAGGGGAATCTTGTTGGCCCAGTTGTTGAATGATCCAGAGAGGTAGACCTCCTTGCCATCTCCAGTCCAGCGAAAGACTGTTGGTCGGTCTAAAGTTGGCCCTTTGTCATCTGCTTCCAAGTCTTGCTGCCATGCAAGGAACTCCTCTTTCTCTAAAGGAGCCTAAAATACCCATCAAACAAACAACATTCGTTTACCTAATGAACAATTTTTGCTGGTCAGAGATAAACTGTCTCTGAGACAACAGCACAACTTACTTTCATATCTTCACCATGAAAAATATCTGCGTCCTCGGGGCTGTCCATCAGGATTTTTGGCCTCTCTCCCTCCTTGGTACCTCGGCTGTCCCTCCGCTGAGCCTTCTCCCCCTGGCCCATGGCAGCCCTCTCACTGCTTGTATTCCCCATGGCTTTGTCTTCTTGTGGGCCAGTACAAGGTCACTGTGGGCAGGAGTTTTAAAACAATTCAGAGACTCAGCACAAGATATTACTTCAAATACGGCAATTAATCATTAATAGCTGCTACTGGGAAACTATTTTTTAATGTCCTCACAGCTGAAATGATAAAGATAACTTTTTTTTTCACCTTGAGGCCTAAACTTCCTGTGTAGAATGAATGCAACAGAACAACAAGTTAACTCAAATACTATCAAATTACAAGCAGCTGTGGGTCAGAACCATGTAGAAGGCACACAAATACTCCACATTTGACAGCTGAATTCACCAATTCACTTTGCACAATGTAGCTTTATAAATAAACCATACTCTATGATCATAAAACAATCCCTGCAGCTGGAAACTGAATAGCAGTGGAGTTTATTGTTACAGTTTAAGCACCGTGTTATGATAGGCTCAAATGTATGCTTACATAACATTTCTTTCAGCATGATACCTTCTCTCTTTAACGGACCAGTGTTTTACTGGACACCCTATTATCACTATATCACATATTTGTTACATTACTACTAACTACTGTCATGTGTCTCTTACCTTAACAGAACTACAGTATATAAAAAAAATAGATTTGCAGAGACGAAACTAATCGTGTGTTTTACCAATGTTCTTATATGTGTTACTGCTGCATATGCAGTGCACCAGCTGCATAAGTACACAATAGTTGCATGACCTTGACAAAATAAAGGTGGATATAGCATTTACAGTAATGGTTTACTTATTTGTGCGGTTTAATTGGCTCTCATATCTTTGTCAAATGAAATAAAACCAACCGTCAGAGGTCACCTTGAAAATAAAGTTAAAATTTAAAATGACTTCATCCCTCACAGGTGTTACCGAAACACCAGCGATGCGACAGTACTGTATGTGTCACCAATATGTAAACAAAGTTTAAGGTGATGCAAAGGGGTGTCTGTGTCAGGGTTGATGTGAGGGCTGGTGTTTAAAAAAAATCAAATACTTTTAGTTTTTCTGATGAATTATACCAAAAGAAATGTATTATCCTGTCAGTGTATGATCAAACAAATGAGATCAAACGTTTGCTGCAAGATCTTCTTTTATAATGATTACGGTAATTAGGATTATGTCGTTTTCTTCAGGGTTGATGGTGGAGTTATTGCACTTTCCCACTATATGACACTGTTAACATTATTGTCTTTACAAAGTACTGCTTCTACCTCTAGTCATTTTGTTCTGACATTAGTGAGATGATTATATGAAAAGGATGTAATGTAGTGCTGCAGTGACTTCATGTCAACTGAACTAACGTTAAGCGCAACATCATGTTGACGTTAGCCTCCAACGGTAAGTGACCCCGCAGCCGAGGCTAACGTTACGTTAGCCCATCTTAAGACTTCATATACGCAAAAATGAGCTCCTTTGCTAACTCTTGAGTGATAATAGCTTGATTCGACTTCATTTACTGGACTGCGGGTGATTTACTTTTAGTGAATAGCACCTTAGTGGTAATAAGGTAATGATAGGTGACGTTGTACATGGTTCACTGAAGCTAACGTTAGTTAGCAGCTAGCATCGGTGTGTTGTGTAGCTGGCTGGACGTCATGTTAACCCAAACAGTGCCACTGACTGCAGCGTAGAAGTGATACCAATTTAGCAAATGAATGCGCTGACTAGAAACTTTTTTTTTCTATTACCTGAGAAACGTTTTCTGTCGTAGCTGTCTGTCCGTGTTAGCTCCTCAGACCCATTTTCGCCGGAGAAGAAAACAAAACATTTGGTCACGCTCAACAACACCGCCCCCCTGGTTTGCACATGCGCAGTAGATCATACATTCAAAATGTACATTTCATGGAAAAACTGCTGAATTATCACAAAATGTAATGTCCCCCCTCGTGCACGTACTATCGTATGGACAGTCTATGTAGAAATCTGTTTTGTAATCATGATCAACATATTAAGTCTACATCCCTATAATGACGTGTAATTTTATGTACTCAACGCTAGATGGAAGCGTGAGTCAGGTACAGTGAACATGTACATTACAGTGTAAAAATATACGTCAATCTTCTATGTAATGAGCCGATAAACCTGTGAGCATTGATTTCTATTGTAGCCTATATAAAATGTATTTTATATGTTAACTGATGTACTTACAAAATGCATTTGTTAAAATAGTGTGTCTTCACTTCCCATAAATGTGTACTACAAAGAACTACAAATATACCCTTCAAAGTCAGGAAAATCGTAAATGCTTCTAAATATTTATGTATTTATTTATTGCCATAGGGCGACGACAGTACACAGCATATCAAGATAAAGCTGTACATGCACATAGATGCACATGCTATGTGTATTGTATATTATGCCTGTCTCTTTATATAACAATATAACATATTGCACCATGGATCATTGTATGTATATATATATGTATGACCACCTGCATAATATTGTGTTGATCCCCCTGCCAAAACAGACCTGACCTGTCAAGGCAGCACTAGGCCTCTGAAGGTGTGTTGTTATCAAGATGTTAGCAGAAGATCCTTTAAGTCCTGTTAGTTGCAAGGCGGGGCCTCCATTGATTGGACTTGTTCGTCCAGCATATCTAACAGATGCTCGATTAGATTGAGATCTGGGGATTTTGGAGGCCAAGATAACACCCTGAACTCGTTCAACCTCTGCTGAAAGAGGTACCTGCCATCAAGGAATACCGTTTCTATGAGAGGGTGTACATCACGGTCTGGCACAATGCTTAGGTAGGTGGTATGTGTCAAAGTAACATCCACCAGTGATTCACGGTGGAGTGGTGCAATGTGTTCCACAAAGACACAGACATAATATATGATATACTTATATATGCATGAATGTATATATGTATTGTTCTTAATGTCCTGCCACTGATTGATGATTTCTGGTTGACAAGATTAATATCTTTGTGCTATTCTTGACATTCACTGTGAGTTTGCTCACCAGTGCATGTGCAATAGATGAGTGCCACTTGCCATTCACACAAAAGGTCCTGGAGTGACCTTTAAACTATGAAGGTCGAGCTGTAACAGCGTCTTATCAGGTTACCTTCAAAACTTTGTTTATTTTGAGTTATGTGATGCCTCAAATATCACAGTCATCATGGATGAAATGATGCAGCAAATCACTAATCGTTATGTCAGCCAGCCCTGCCTGATCATAGGACAGTGCCAAACCTCATACAGCTGCTGTGGTCACATTGTCCCTAAGCAGTGCTGTTATGCCAGTGCACCTGTCAATAGATGAAACAGATATTTCCACTTGTCATAGCAGGAAAGGTGCAGGTGGAATTTATCCAATTTAGTTACCTGTAAGCCATACAGATGGGTCAGCAGCAACATAATACCAGGGCTCTGTAAGTGACACACCTAATGGAGTGTGTCAGTTGTTACTTATACAATAGAAGCTGGTCTGATGAAAGCACGGAAGGGGTTAATTTTCTTTCCAGAGTCTTTAGATGTTTTACCACATTGGGTAAAGTTCAGCACTTTCTGTTACACTATATTCTGTTAGCAGAGTCATGCTGAGCTATTCATCTTTGTTTTGTCACCTCACCACCATTACCTAACTACACCAAATTCTGTCTCCCACAAACTTCGACACAGATTTTAATAGCACTAATGATGTCCACCCCCAAACAGCACTCCAACATCCTCAAGACACATGGGGCAGCGAACGCTGGAGGCTTTGGCACATAACGAGGAGCTAAATAAAAATGTGTCCAGCAGAGATGTGTGAATTGAAGGGAGGTTAGATTTCACTGGACCATTTGAAAACAGTAGAATCTACATTTCACAAGGCCCTATTATCTAGAATGTCACAGCAGACACAGTGCCAAATTATGGCATGATCACAGTTGATTGCAGTTCACAGATGTCAGTCCACAGCGGGTGTTCAATTACAGAGATTTAATTTTACCCTTCACAGCCTTTATGCCTTGTGATAACCAGTTTTTTATATATGTATATATATATAAAAGAACACTGATGAGAAATGAGAAAACAATACGACTGTTTTGTGCAGATAAGAGTAGAGAAGAGTTGCAACACTTTTAACCAAGCACTTCAACATTTTTAAAGTTTTAAAAATCCAAGAGCCGGGCATGTTAGAAGACTGTCCCTGAACCAGACGCCTGTAATTGGCTCACGTCAGCTTAGGAGACTGAGTGGGCTCCTAGGAAGAAGTTGGCCTGACTGATGAAGGTGGGATGTGATGTTTTCGCTTGCATGCGGAGGTGGATTTAAAAATGGATTTGGGAGATGGAGTCAGATGGTACGGCATGTTGTTAGTTTTGATGTGTTGAAAATGTTGACGTGTCAGTTGCCAAAGAATGAGGACTGAAGTGGGAGTGGGTAAACCCTTATACTGGATCATTTTATGACTTTGAAAGTTGTTGTTTTTTCTGTGTCAAAACGACTAAGCCCAAACTGGGAGAGCTCTCACAGTCCCATTAGGAATCCTGTATTGGCTCACAGACCTGCTGATGAACTCCGTGATGTGACTGATGTGCTGACATTTTACTGTGGCTCCGCACTGGCACAGCTTCCCCAGAGCCATGACCACACTGCCACAGTTGTTTACTATTACTCATCCCTGCTGAGTGAAGCCATCACACAACAGCAGCCAACCGCACCACAGTACCACGACCAGCAGCTGGCCATGATACATGCTCTGTAGGACAAGCCAGATAACCTTTATACTGAGCTCTGGATTACATGTAGGGGGTGGTGACTCACACGTTTTGCCTTGGCACTTTTACAGTCTCACATCTGTGCATGCAACACACTTGACACACATGTATTCATGCACTTGTTCCTGAATTCCTATCTAAGGCTTGAAGGATACATCTGGTGTTATTATGTATTGTCCTTGTTATTAACAAATTACTTTGAAACCAAAAACCAGCAATGTTGGATGGATTTCTGCATGCCCCCTACCTTGCCTGTGGCCCCAGGCTTATTGGTCCCTGCTGAAGACATAAAAAAAAAAAAGACTGAGTCAAATTCTAAAGTTGCTGGTCTCTTGTTTTTTGTCTAGGACTGTTTTTAGAGGTGGATTAATACAAAATTAGTGCTCTAATGGGTATTTGCAGGTGTAAAATGGTTGTGCAGTTCATGGTAATGAAGGAAGATGTCAGCTAATACAACATTATGGCCCATTGATGTGGTTATAATTTATGGCACAGAGGCATAAGCTACTGTATGGCTACATGGACGACTTGTTAGTAAGATCAATTCATTTTTGGTTTTGATCTTTTAATACAATTTGTTGGCTATAAGAACAACATAGAATATTGGCCAAACGTATCCTTTGACAGCAAGGTCTTATGAAAACATGACATGTATTGTACAGCAGGGATTTCCAAACTTTATTTTTGTCTGTGACTTTGCTCTGCTTGCTTGCTTGAAGGTTTGATTGGCCTTACATCTTGTCAGGATTTGCTATGGTCTACTAGAAGTTTAAATTAACTGGAACAACTTCATTGAATGGATGGTTCCACTAGATAACATCCATCAAACTGAGTCATGCACATCACTGCAGCTTAATTACATGCCTGCAAAACTTCTGTTGTACAGAAAGACTGCCTGCTCTCTGGATGAAATAAATATCCCCCAGTAAATACAGGTTAAAGCTGAAGAGTGTTGTGTTAAAGGTTTAATTTCTAGTGTGTAAGATTTAGAAGGTTCTATTTACAGAATATAATAAGCATACCTGTTTTCATTAATGTATAATCAGCTTAAAATAAGAATCATTTTTGTTACCATGTGAGCCTTTTATAGCTACAGACGCTGACGTTCCTCTTCCACTGTGTCTTTCTTGTTGCACTGCAATGTTTCTGCCAAACGCTGGATCTATACAGGTTGCTCAATAGGAGGGTGAGTGGAGGGGTTGCAATCAGCAGCACTGCTAGATGCCACTAAATCCTACACACTAATCCTCAAAAGGTGCATGGTAATGTTTTTAGCTGTTTTTAGTAATGTCACCATTTTGAAATAAAACAAAATATAGAGAAATGACAATGAAAATACTTGGAATAAGTTGATTGGATTTTTTTTTTTATTGTTTTACCACATCATATTTATTTCTATACTTTTTCACCCTTTACCATCAATTCATAGTAAATTAATAAAGAGAAAATACAATTAACATTGAAAGGAAAAGAAATAAAGACATCTTTATGCATTATACTGCTTTGTGCTGTTGCTTTCATACATACGCTTCATGTTCACCACTTTTCAGCTTTTTGTTTCAACCGTGTAAAGTGTACACAACCTTTATTTGGGGGCATGAGTACTTAATTAAAAGTGGAATACCACAAATGACATGAAAGGCTTGAAACAATCTTTCGCATTAGCCTGGTAATTTGTGAGGCTATTTGGGTAGAACTCAAGTTTCACATTTGACTCAGCATTTTATGGAGCAATTAGCCCGGTCAAGAACATTATCAGTGCATCTGTTATGAAACAATTACATAACATCCTCATTTAAACAATTTCTCTCCCACACACGCTCTTTCATCCTTTGGGTCCTTTTATCTCTGTTTCCTGTTTTGTCTCTCTGTGTTCTTTCTCTTTCTATTTCTTGCATCTTTCTCGCATTCTTACTGTCTGACCTGCAGTTCAACATTTGGAGCGATGCTACTGCTGGACTATTTTAACTGACAGATAAAAAAAGTAACACAAGCTTCAGGGCAGCAGAGGTTTTATAGTTACAGTGTCTGACGACAAAAATGTTTTCCTTCTCTATTTGGACCAATTTCACTTAGCTTGACAAGCCTTCAAGGCAAAGCACTGTTCAAGCCACAGTCCGTGTCCGACCCACTCTCTTGAAAACCTCCTAGCGAGAAGGTGACCTCTTGGTCGTATGAGAGACAATCCTTCATTTCAATTGTAGGCAGGTGAAAGGTCCATTGGCCACAATGCTGTGAGAGCCAGTTTTCTGCCCTCTTGATGTAAGCTTGAGCAGGCAGCTCCTATCTGTTACACTATTGCCACTTCTGACTGTCCCTGTGCTACCACCCTCTTGACATTCATTCTGTATGTTTGAGATTGTATGGGTAAGGTTTTCAGGGAGAGGCACCCCGCCCTCTGCAGAATGTATAATCTGAGCAATAACACTTGATGAAGCAAACGTGTTTTCTGCTCCAGCCACTTGGAATAGTGAGCAGAAGGCAGAGCTGATAACTGGCTGAATGGCTGAATGTTAAACATGTCAAGCATTCCATAAAGGTGGCAGATTTTTCACTTTTAATTCTTGTGTGTGTTTGATTTCACACAGAAGTAAACAATAGCAGGCCTCTCATTCCTCACTGCTGACAGACAATTTGGTCAGTTGAAATGAAGCCTGATACCAGCAGACTGTTGGCAGACTGGCTGTTTGAGGGTCAGGGGCAGAAAAAAAATTAAAAGGGCAGCAGCTGAATGCGGCATTTACTGATAAACAGTTAAAACCCCAGATAACGCTTAACTACAGGGATGATGTGAATGAGAATGAGCTGTATATTGAGGAGCTTAGTCAGAGTTTGGGTTAGCAACCTAGAAGGCACTTCATCACACTTTTTTTCCATTGGAAGAGTACTCTAGATGACACTTTACTGCATTCTGTCCAATGTAAGGGCACTTTATCACATGTCCAAGAGGGCACTGTTGCTGCATTAAAAAAAAAACAAGAACATAGGTGCCCCCAAGTAACACAGGGGTTTGATTTTTGATTAAATGTTGAAGATATAAAACCTATGAGTTTGGCAGATGTAACACTATATAACAAAAGTTTGGCTGGAGTTGCTGGAGTGCAAATTTACCCGAACCAAATAAAGAGCACGACAGGGCACAGCTGTTTTTATTACATGTTTATCACAAGAAAAGTAGGACAAAAACTGTAATAGTCTAAACTACCATATTATTTATCCTTTTAATACCGTTAAGTCCCATATGTAGGAAAATACTGCCATCAAGTGGTCAATTAGGGCTGGTAGATAACCCTCCTGAACTGCAGTTCCTGCAATGGCCACTTGAGGCTGGCTACCGAACGAGTTAATCTCCATGGGCCCCTATAATAAAATGTTCAACTTCACAGCAGAAATAAACATGTTTACAGCCTGGTCCAAAAAACTGTTTTGGTCTCTATAGCTAATTTCCCCATTCACGACAACTGTACTGAGTCTGAATTTCTTTTTAACTCACCCATTGTTATATTGAGCACCCAGGCATCATTCAGCCCACCTCAGGTCCACTGATGATTCACATCTTTCCATTTTTGGATTGGCCATGAGGTGGCAGAGGCAGGACTGCCAAGATGGTGATGGCCACGCTCTGAGCTTCAAAATGGCTCTTCAGAAACATGTGGTGACGTCCATTCTTTATACTGTGTATGTAATTAGCCAGGGAACTAAACATCAATCTGGTTGTTTTATATGTAATGTTGCATTCATATGCCATATTTTGACATGTATGAATGTGAGTAAAATGTTCTTATTTCAGTTTTTATTTGTTTGTTCTGTTTTGTTTTGTTTTTCTTGCCATTGATGATCAAAAAAAGAAAGAGAAGAGAAAAGAGAAAAAAGACACAAACCCAAGATTCTCAAGAAGGAGAGTAAATGCCATGCATTTATTTCAGCACTGCGACACATCCCTCAGACAGTCAAGATTCATGTCATAACCATATTTTATTCACTAAGACGACCCGACGCTGGTCCTTCATTACATGGCATAAACACTACATGAAGTTCTACATGTTACAGTATGTTTCCAGTGATTCTATGGACAGTTTCATGTGCATTTCCAGTTGGTGTGTAACCTGTAACATTATAGAAATCCCACCACGTTTCCCATAACAATTCTTAAACAGTGTTTCTGCATATTAACAAAGGACAAATGTTTGCACGACATCTCCCATTGTCTTACAGTATTTCATTACAGTGATTATGTCACAAGATATTTCATCTACATCTCATTTCCACAGTGCAAGTAATGACATTAAAACAGAAGGGCAGATGTTTCCACCTTGTCAAAGTGCAGCTCTGAGCACAACAGGAACAAAATGTACTATATGGCTGTATATACACATACACTTACTGGGTTAGCTTTCATTAACGTTCACTTCACATCCCTTTTCACAGTTAGTACTTGAGAAAAACATAGATTCTTGGATGAGAATGGAGGAAACAGAGGATATATCAGAGGATACAGGAATAAATACAGCGTTTTAATGCATAATAATAATTTATACTGGTATGAATAGCAGTTCTCATAATAATATTATGTACGCAGATAGCTTTCATTCCTGTTTGGTATATGTTCCGATAATGGCAGCTGCAGGGTTAATCTCCTCCCAGAAGCCTATCCACTTGTCAAAGAGTGCCAATAATGAATTTCCATGTGCCTCTGTGTAGTGTGATTAAAAATTTTGGTGGTGAATAACACAATCCCATTCCAGTAGCATGGAACTATTATTAAGACATGATGAGGCCCAAAGGAATGAGTACTTGAAAGAATAACAGCATGGCACATTAATGTACCCATGTGGAGAAGTGTGCTATGTAGCTGGAGGGCCTTAGAGTGTAGGATTTGTCATTTAATACAGAGTGTGTGCATCCTAAGAGCTTATCTGATTGTATGCATGGTCTCTAAAGAAATTTCAGAAATATCCCTGACTGACTGACTAGTCATGAGTGGGTAGTTGTCTCCCTCGTCCTATCTCTCACATTTGCTGAAAAGCCGTCGGGTTTGGAGTTGGGACCTGTGACAGCTGCTGTCACTTGCGTCGTCGGTGTGTCAGTCAGCGTGTGTGTTGTCAGTGTTGTGGGTTTTGAGGTGACGCAGAGGAGGAGAGATTCCGTCGGTGGCTTGATCTGCTGTCTCTCAGTGCTTCATCCAGTTCGCTCACTTGCCTTGCTCGTGTCATCGTGTCATCACATCTGTCTTCCTCCACTTATCTGTAGGCTATAGGGTACACCCTCTCTCTCTCTCTCTCTCTCTCTCTCTCTCTCTCCCTCTTTCTCTCTCTCTCCCTCTCTCTCTCTCTCTATCTCTCTCTCTCTCTCTGCTTGGGTGCAGTAGACGATCCTGGACTATAGAGGCAGACGGATGTGCATGGCAGAGCTATTGGGCCTAGCAGCCAAAATATATATGGCGCTTTCCTTTAAAAAGTCTGCCCAGGTCACTGGCCTGTTGAATAAAGAGAGTTGAATTATTATTTTGATATTATATTAGTCAAAAATCACTTTTTGCATTTTTTTTTTCAAATAGTGGTATGAGGTTGCAAACTATGGACAAGGTTAGGGTCATGAATCATGAAACACTAAACAGAAAAAAATAGAACCAATAGTGTAAAATCTATTGTTTGTTATAGTTTCAATATTTTTATTACCGTCAGCACATCTCATCAGAAGACCAAAACCAGCTCAGAACCTGTCTCTTATTGCTTTGTGCCACAGTCAGACAGTACACTTATACATATTTGATTCTATTTTGTTATATTTTATTTATATCACTACAGTTTTTACTTAACATTATATTGTATTTTTCTTTAGCTTATTTTTATTTTCTATGTCTACTGCTGTTATCGCAACTAGTGATCTGAGCTGTTTTTCTCATCCAACACATTTTGTTGTACTTTTGACCCTGTGTTAACCTACATATGACAAATAAAACTGAAACTGAAATACCTTGTTGGCCAAAAACTGTTAAATCACATCACAGAGTAACACTGGGTTACATGTTCCTTCATTACAATAAACACAGGCACTGTATATTTAGAGTCACATACACCATTCTGGTGCCATAAATACTCACTATAGTGCATCAAATGTGTATTCATCCTCAGCTTAAAATAGTCCCCAACAAATGCATTGTTCACCCATGTTTGAGTAATATCTGTTAAAGTCCTCAATGCAGAGAAGAAATTACAGAGGCCTTTTAAAACATTTAAGTAAATATGTGTGAAAGGAAAGGAAAGAAAGGAAAGAACAAGACCAGGTTGGAATGCACTGACAGACAGACTCACACTTTGTTGGTTTTGGCCTTTTCATGGAGAAATATAGAATAACAGAAGTCATTTCTTGACCTCACTCAAAAGTTCTATCCTTTATTTTTGTTGCTCGCTCATGATAATCACACAAATATTTAGATTTGTATGCATTATTCCATACAGCCTACTCCACTTTACAATACAATACAGTACATATGATATGGTAATATCATTATAGTTAGTATCTGGTTTCTCCTCCGCTGTAATTTGCCTCATGCTGATTTGAAGGTTCAGTTATAAAAACATTGTTTGTCAGATATCTTTCTAAGCATTTTCTGCTAATTAGTACTCAGGTTAATAAGACTCTTTTGTGTAGCTCTCTTTGTAATTGCGGTTCCCTGCAGTCACTGCCTGAAGTACTGAGGTGCATTAGCTCAAATGATTGCAAAATCCTGTAATGTGTTACGAAGAAAAGTCTCACAAGTTATATGTCAGTCTTCATTATCTGGTGACAGTTAGAAAGTGAGCTTGAGGTCATTTGCAGTGTCAGTGAAGCCTCAAGCAGGAAGGTCGTTCACACTGCAGTTTTCTAGATTGGGTTGTTTCACTCAGAATTAATTCCTCTGTTACTGCCCATGAAATATTGCGCAGCAGGGACCACTGCAGGGTCAGGACAGCCAAATGTATGCTCGTCCAGTGGGAACAGTCTGGGCTTATCCTAACAGGGTGAAGAAGTTTATGTAAATTTCACTGCTAAAGGCAGTCTGCCTGTGAGAGTCTGTAAGAAGAGAGCTTTACCAAATTGGTATTGAGCAGAAAGCTGTTAAACTGTAAGGTGTTTCTAATAATTTTGTCCCCTGCCTCACACACACACACTCACTAGAAATACAAGAGAAGACAAACCTGCTTTCATCAGTCTTGCTCCTTTCACTGCCAGAGCTGGCTGGACTGCTCTCACATATGGGGCCAACATGACTTATACTGTACCAGAGGACAAAGAATAAAAGACAGACATAAACAAGTTAGGCTGTAGTCTAGAATAGCAGTCAATGAAACACATTTCTATTTCCTATATGGAAAAAAAAAGAAAAAAGAAACGCACCCTAAATTATTTTCCCATTTCTTCAAATTTTTGAACAAGGGAGCAACCATGATAATTTTACGATGAGCCCACAGAATCAGTATTCATTTAGTTGAATCTGAGTTGTAGGCCGTGGTAGATAAGCTGCCATTACTGCAGTTGCACCTCACTTTTAACCCTGTGTATAACAGTGTAATGTTTATAAAGGATTTCACTTTCTAGATGCTTTTTCCAATAAATATATCCAGGAGATGTAGAACCTGTTATAGTTATCAAATGGCATTGAAACAAAAAACTTCTAAACTGTTCAACAACAAAAAGTCTTTTCTGGTTTGAAGTTTGCTGTTACCAGCCAACTCAGGACACAAATGGTAAACGCTACAAGCCTCTGCTCCATAAACTTAATCTTACTTTCTTAAATCTCATCACCTGCTAGCTTAGTATGCTGTTGAATTTCCTGACTGAAATTCCATTTTTAAAGTATGCCTTTCCTGTTTTCATGAAATGCTGTTTGATTTCCTCTGATTGCAATGCAAGAAATCAATACTTTAATTTCCAGGCTGACAGAAGAGGTCATTATATATCATTCTTCATAGGGTTTTTCTGTCATAAGCAGCACTAGTGTTATATATAACTCACACAGACTACCTTCATCTGTTGGAGTTGGCGCCTGCCAGCCGTGATTAACCCAAACATCTCTGCATCATCTGTCACTGTCAGTGTAAATGTGTTCAGTTCCAGTCTGCCATTACAGTAATGACGGCCCCATTTGAAGACACAACACGTCAAGTCAGCCACTGGATTATTTTTCAGTTTTCACGTCTCAATTAGCACTGAAATTACAATTATTTTAACTCTCTGAGGTCCTATCAATAGCCCCTTAATTGCTTTTGCAATTGCTTTTTGCTTGAGAAATGACTATTACAGTTGGTCAGAGGTCATGAGGTGACAATGAGATGAGGTGATCAAGTGACAATTGTTGAAGATACCAACTTTACTGTTCAAAATCAGACAATGTCAGTTCTTTACTTTACTTTACTTTACTTTACTTTAAAGGGTTAATTGAAACTGCAACTCATCTTCCTCAGCACACAAAGTCTGCTCTGTTTGAGCTAGTAACTGGACCTTGAGCCGAGTTTTTTTTTTTTTGCTGAAGTAGTGTTTCTTTCTGAAGTCAACAAAGAACTTCCAATGTATTTTTTGTCTGCATTTTCTTTTTGAAGCCAGCTCACTAGAGTTATATAAAAATATGAAGCATTATGATTCACTTCACATTTCACTTGAAAACCCAAATGACTGTCTTCCACACCTATGCATGAGTCATGAGTTTTTGATCTTTCAGAGTCAGACAGAAGCTCTCCCGATGAACCGTTTGACTGATGGCTGCTTGAAAAACTCACACTCTCACACTGTAGCCTGATAATGTCTATAATCCAGCGATCAAAAGGAGTTTTCTGACTCATTTGATATTTGCTTTTTAATGAGCATGAACAAGATTGCCTTTTATTGTGGTGTGTGGACCTGATGTGCACAGTACACACTCGCACCCTTTATGTCCACAATGTCCTCTTACATTGATAAGTGTGGCTTTTTAAAGTAAAACCCCCCTAAAGAGAACAAAAGGCTTTCTTTTGATCCCTATAATTAGAGGCCAGCCTGAATCTTACTCATGTCACAGTATAACAAGACCTAATCATATGAGAGGCTCACATTCTGCTCATTAGGCTTCATTCAAGGATGCATGCTCCTTTGATTACTGTATGTTCAGAAAGAGTTCCAGAATGGAGTAAAGAGGGTTCTCTCGTTCTTTTAAGAGCGAAGGTTAAATTGAAATGAAATGAGATGAAATCTAAATCGAGGGGTTGTCTGAGAAGAATACTTGAGAATTGCGTAGTGCTCAAGGGTGTTGAAGTGAGGGAAAAGGAGACAAGCCATGCAGTGCTGAGTCACACTCACCCACAATTCATAGGAGAGCAGAGTCCCATGAGTCTGTGGGGAATGTCGCATGTTGAATAGGTGAGAGGGATGGAATGGTACAGCACAGGAGATTTGACAGCACAAGAGGTTATAAGCAGTAACAAACGCGTGCATACGCATACATACACGTACAATATGCACACCCCAGAGGTGGAAAATACATTTAATTCAGTACATATCTGAGGGACTTGTAGTTCACATTTAATGCTACTTCACATGGAAATATCCTATCATTTACTTCACTTCATGGGCAAGTTTTTCCTCACTCGAACCGAGGGTCTAAGGACAGAGGGTGTCACTCCCTATACGGATTGTAAAGCCCTTTGAGGCAAAATGTGTTTTGTGAACTTGGGCTATACAAATAAAATTTGATTTGATTTGATTTGATTTGATTTGATTTGATTTGATTCATTTATTTGCAGTTGCTACTTATTATGCAGATTCTGACTTCTGAGATTTAACCATCCCTCAGCATATAAATCATTCAAATTTGCTTCACATCGAGCGCCTACTTTATAACACTAAAATGCTGCTTACATATTGCATGCATCAGTAATACTAATCAGTAATAATCGCCCCAAAATACTACTTTGATGCTCTGTGGGGCCCTTCTACATAATGAGTATTAACTTTTTTGCTTTAACATAAAGTACAGTAATCTACATACTGCTACTTTTAGTAGTAAAAGATCTGAATGTTGACACACACACACACACACACACACACACACACACACACACACACACACAATGCCACACAAACACAGTGAGTGCAAACAAATTTAACCTCATAAGGATCAAACACAGCCATTTTTCCTTTCATTGTTACTCTGATGAGGTGTATTGTGAGTATAAAACTGATTAAGTTTTTTATAATATCCCATGTGTTGTGCAATATTGAGTGTTATTCATTCTGACATGAATGATATTAACCATCAGGTATCCACTACAGGGGATGGACACACTAACAACAACAGCTGTACAATGTCATCCAGCACATTATTCGTCCAATAAAAAGCATTTTTCCGAAGGTTGTGCTGTTTGATTTTTGATAAGACTTTGTCAGAGAGGTGAAGGAGTCGTGGTTGTGGTGGAGTTGCACCAGATTGCATTTTATTGTGAAATGTATCTTATATTTTGTCTCTGTTTTGAAAAATCCTCACAAAGGTAGCATCTGCATACAGTTAAATAAGTTCAAGTTATTGTGTCTATACCCTGTAACCAGTTCAAGCGCTGAATTTTAATTGATCTCAGCCAAACAAAGCACAAACAGTCCTCCACTGAGTGTTCAAAAAACACAAGTGTCAAGAGCAGAGCCAACCAGCTTTATCAGTCTAATAAGTGACAATTTATTAATATCCAGAATTCAGTCATACTCAGCATCAAACCAGCAGGCAGCTAAGTGCTTGCTAACAACTTGAGTAGCAGCACAGAATACATTATTGAATAAAACATATTACTTTAGTGCCTTTAATAGTGACGAGAAACTGGCTGCAATACATCTTACAATTTTTACTTGTTTTGATAAATGTGTTTGACTTGAAAGAAGTCTATTTGAGAAAAAAGCCCACTTTCTTTTATCAGTGTTGCCTGTGATTATTCAGTTGAAAGCTGCTCTGCAGCAAGACAGAGAAGCAACATAACACGTCTTACAGTGCATATTGTCTCGTCAGACATTTTGAGTTTGGTAATGAGGGAGGTAAAAACAAAGGTCCAACTCAATATGGAGCAGACAACCAGATCTCCAGATAGTTCTGCAGCAGGATGGCTTTGTGCTGCATAACCTTGGGGAAATGTTAATCAGAACCGATACCTGCTGGGTCATACTGTGGTTTGATTTGGCACCCTGGCCAGAGGATGTGTTAAATAATAAATGATAACACAGTTGCAATTATAATTTGGGGAGCTTTTTGAGTATTTCTATTTGTTTACTTATTTGATTCACAAATATTATCATCACTTTTCATTTTTTTGAAAGAAAAGTGTGATGGTGTACTCAAGGAATGGTTCATTGGTACAAGTATGTAATAATTCTTCTCCTCCATCTCTAAAGCTAACATAACCTTTGCTGTTTTGCATACAATGACAAAACAAATTTGTTGACAACAACTGTAGCAGCCCTGCAAGCTTGTGAGGGTTTCAGTTGTCTTATTATTGATTAATGTATGTAGAAATTACAAAAGCTACTGTATGGATGCCTCATTGATACACAGTACACATTACCCTTTGCTCAGAGGTCAGAGTGCAATGATGAAATACAATTAGTTAATTAATTCAGATTATGATTTAAGGTCTTTCTCCTTTTAGGGATTTTGGCAGTGTGGATTATAAAATAAATGGAATGCAGATTAATTACCACACCATCTTATAATGATGGTGTGGAACATTTAAACTTGCATTAACTGATTTTTTGGCAACGTGGAACAGCTGAAACATGTTGTAAACACAAAAAAAGACATATTATCACCTTTTAAGTTGATATAATGAACTCTTTAGCAACTTTAGAACTCTTTTTTAAACTCCCAGTCATGGAGCAAGATAAACACTGATAATGGGTATTTTAAGCTTTTTCTGAAGACAGTGCTATGAGAGGAGTAAGAATGAACCAAAATATTAAAGTTATAAACAAACTGGACAGTTGAAGGTCTTGCTCTAAAGCAAAGCTGCTGGTTTAGGTAATATACAAGCGACCCCTTTCACTTTGTCGCATTGTTTTCATGTTGTCATTTGACACATGATGCTTTACAGTAAAAAGTATAACAGATAGATATATGAAAAAAAATATATAATAATAATAATGCTTTGAAAGAATGGTAACTATTGTTTAAAGTACAGAAATAAATGTTAGTGGAGATACATGCAAAAATGCTCTTTTGTAATTACAAGATGAGGTTGGAAGTCTTGCACAACAGCATTTTGAACTGACACTATGATTCTTAAAAAGTGAACTTGTGAAACACACTTAAGTTGTGTCTCAAAGGCACCAGTAAAGTTTTAAACACAATATTTTCACTAGTAGACACAGAGTTATTGCTAATTTGAGTGCTTTCAGGTTATAGCCTGAGAGAAATCCATTTAACATTGAACAAGTTGTCTTATGCTGAAAACACGAATAATAATAATATAATATCGTTTGATATATTGGGCAAGTAAAGCGGCGTGTCATCTGCAAAGCAACGAAAATGAACACTGTTGATTGTCTCGACCACAGGAAGCATATGTAATGAGAAAAGAACACAGTTTGTTATCATGCTTGTAGTTTTCTTTCTCACTTTTGCTATTCCCTAAGCAGTCAAACTTCTCTTTTCACTCTGACAGCTGCAGTTTGCATAAAGATGAGCTCCTACCTCCCCAAACTCTGCCAGACTACTACATAGCCTGTTATCTCAGTCTAGACATGGAATAATACTTTTGTTCTCGCAAAGCATTCAAACTAATGTTCTCCATTTGAATTCTACTATGTACTGTCAGAGAACTAACTGAATTTACGGATTCTCCTTTGGTGTGCTCACCTCACATTGCAAGACTGCGAGTCTTTGTTGAGCTTGTGGTACCAGGACTGCTGAGCCTGGCGGCATTCTGCTCTTGTGATCACGCCGTCTTTATCCAGGCCTAGACCCAGGAACACTGACCGTGCTTTGTCTCTCTCCTTACCAGTCAACAGACGCACCAGTGAGTTCTAGGAAAAATAAAATCCAAACAGTGAATGTGATTAGGTGGCCTGGATCCACTCCTTTAAATCACTCATATCAATTCCATTCCCCTTTTATGATTTTGATTGCTGTAATTTAGGGGCCTGGAAGAGGAATTTTTAGGGCCCATTTCTTTTGCTTTAATCATTTCCAATCACATTAGCACTGCCTGACATAATCTACTAGCATTGCTTTACCCCATGCTACCCCAGAGTCCCACACAGTCCATAAATTGCAAATGTAATCTCCCAAGCCAAAAAACAAAACCTAATATTTATACTGATGTGTGATGATCAAGTGACAATGAAAATGAATAATTCAGGCAAGTCTGTGCAAGCCAACATTTTGTAGCATTTGCCCCTAGGCCCTTATATCCAATTAACCTCAACATAATGTATTATTTGTTCCTCCATTCTCTACAAGGCTGATTAGAGAGTGGTTTGTCTGACCAGAGGAAGATATGCCAGACACTCAGCCAACAAGGCTTGATAAATACCTTTTCTCAATTTGTAAAGCTGAATTTAGAGTTGAGCACAAAGGTCATCTTGCACAAAGATGTTACAGTGAAACAACATAAAGCAAGTTTATATAAGCTCCATAAATCTTCTCTTTTTCAGGAAGACAGTATATGTGATCGATTGGTTGTTGCAATTGCTGATCTCTGTAAATAAAAGAATATACTGTACAGACCATTACTCTGACTATGACTAACATTTATCCTTTTAGTGGTGAGACAAGACAAACCTTTCATCACCCTCAATCTAGTTGCTTTATACAGTACTACAAATGAATGTAAGAATGTTGCCTACCAATGTAAGCAGCAGATATTTTGAGGTTGGTGTTTAAAACTAAAGCTAAGCAAAAGTTTTGTTAGCAAGCAGAAATAAGCCAACACATTGTCATCCAAGGTCATCAAATACAACACTGCTTTGTCAAACCAATCCATTGTGATTTGGGGTAAAATAAGCACATTACATGACGCAAGTCACCGCAGTTTCCATTACTGTGGCAAAAAGTCAAATAACAGCCACATATGTAATGGTATGAAACCCTAATTTTCAATGTTGACTTTTGGTTTGGACAGCATGGTGGCTCCGTACTGTAGCCTCACAGCAAGAAGGTTTATTGTACGAACCCCAGCCTTTCTCTGTGGAGTTCGTACCTCTGTGTTTGCATGGGTTCTCTTTGGTTACTCCAGCTTTCTCCAACAGGTTAATTGGTGACTCAGTTACCAATTACTCAATCACCTACCACAGATAGGTTACACTGGGGTGAGATGGAAGCAGGGTGTGTCTCATAAAGGGTACCTTGTGCATCTATATGAGAAGCAAAGGGCATGACAAAACATTTGTATTTGACTCCCCCGAGAATGAGAACAGCATCCAAGGTTGCACATTCCATACCTCGGGTGGTTCTGGGCCTCTTCTATAGCATTAATAGCACCTTTAAAAGTGCCCAGTGGCAGCCCAAATCCCAATATGTTTTCCTAATTTACTCTTGCCATATGTATGTAAATGCTGTACAACACATGTCATGGTTGAGTTTCAAGGCATCACCAGTGACACATATATATTTTGGTATTTTCAGGGGGGCTGTAGCAAAAACAGAGGTGTGTATAAGCTGCTGTCTAATTATGTTTTGAACATATTCAACTTGTTTCCTCATTCTAATACTTTACCTCTGTGCGAAACTTCCTCAACACTGCCAGAGACTCAAAGTAGAGGAAGTCTGACCATTCAATGTGACCCTTCTTCTCAGGATCCAGTGCTGCAAACTGGGCCAGGACTTCCTCCTCTTGCTCATCAGACAAGTCCTTATCAAACTGCTGCTTGGATGCAAAGTGGCGGTACTGCAGCAGCTCATCTGACACCAGGCATGACTCTACAGCGGCAAGGAACAATTCATCACATCATACCTAATTAGTCACAGAGCAGTCTTCCAGATATAATTAACCTATGGTGACTCATTCTACAAAAGGCAAGACCACCTTCCACTGATTGCCCTCCATTCAAGCCATGGATTAATACCACACATTTGAAAGTAGTTAAAGGTGAGAGAAAATAATGTGATAAGTTTGACAAGCCATGGAAACAAGGATAGTACTTGTATTCATGTTGTATATAGAGATTTCTTTTATTACTATTACTTTTTCTGTGTGTTTAATGTTGGGGTCATTATGTGTGTAAAGCTATTAGGCAAACAAAAGAGGCAGTAGCTGCCTCCACATTATGGTGGCCTGTGACTATTATGTCTAGGCTACATATTGTGGCCTAAATGTCTTTTATGTTTTGTGAAGAATAAAGAAACATGGCAAATTAGGCTTATTAGGCCTTTGGAAATACAAAAACACGCATCTACAGCCATGTTAGTGGCTCTCTGAGGTTGCACTTAATAATACTTTGAGCTAAATGCTAACCTCAACATGCTCACAATGATGATGTTAATAAATACTTATTTGGGGGTGGTTTAAAATGTACTGTTCATCATCTTAGTTAAGCATATCAGTTAAGCGTGATATTCAATAATTAGCACTAAAAAAAATAAATAAATAAAGCTGAGGCTGATGTCGTTATTTTGCAGTTATTTGGTCACAAACCAAAGAGTTGACCTCATGATGGCAACAGAGACAACTTCACCAAAGTTATCAGGATTCAGATATTTCTGTCTGGAATAATGTGGTATACAGACCAACACTGCCATACCTTAGTATGTTATCAAATTCCCTAGCTGTCAAATGTTTGATAAAATGGACTGTGTCATCACATACTGCCAGGCAAAATGTATTTTCTAACTCGATTCAATGACTCACCTGGGATGATCCTGCACTGCTTGAAGGTCTCCATAAGGCTGTACATCTCTTCCTCTGTAAGGAGTAGATTCAGATTATCCTGCAGTAAAGGGTGAGATGAGGACAGAGAATTACACTAAACAAAAGACTGAAGCTCGCACAATTTATTTTATAGTCAAGTGGTCCATTACTTGATGTTTAATAAGTAAATGCGCTCTAATTATGTGGAATTAGTCCCAAATGTGTCTTCTGCAATAAGTCATAAGCATACAAACTACTGAATTGTGAATCTATTTTAGCGACTACCCTGTTTCCCAGGCGATTCACATGATGTGCTGCTCTGTCTCTCTGTCTCTCATCTTCTATAATCAGTAAAAGAAAGCCAGAAAGAAAAGAAAGATTTCCAGTTAATTTTAATTAATACATTTGAGCAATATTTGATATTTCACATATTTTCATATTATCAAAAAACTGTAATCACAAAAATATGCCAAGTGTACATGTTATCATGTTAATTGCATTTAGACCACACACACACACACACACACACATATATATATATATATGTGTGTGTGTGTGTGTGTGTGTGTGTGTGTATTCCTTTGCAGCCTGATGTAAATGTCAGCAAATCCACATGCAAGGAAACTGACTGGAATATTTATATTTGTATATTATTTTTACATAATTTATCAGATAAGTGGTGTGATGAGACTTTAGCGATCTCTATGGGATTAATGAGGTAAACCATTTCCTGTTTGTTTACATAGTCCTTAATCACTGCTACAATCTGCCAGGGCTTCATAAAGTAATTGAAATCTAAATAAAAATACACGCAACCCTCAAAAAATAAATAAAAAATACCCCTGTCCCTTTAAGTGTTAAATAAATAAGCCGTGAAGTTCAGGGAGTTGATTAAAACACTATTCAAACATAACATGCCCTCGCCCACACATTGCCCCTGACTGGACTCCACACCTATCCCCAGCCTCTTCTATGCATAAGAGTTTAATTCACCAAAAAACAAACAAACAAAAGGCCACATGGCCTCATTATACCAAAAACTGGGAGCTGAACATGTGCGGCAGCAAGCTGTGTGATGTCCTCCTGCATTTCTTCAACCTGTCAGCACGATCACGGTAACTGCCAACACTTTGCCACCCCACTGTCTGTCTGCAGCATTTACAGATCAGGAGTGTGAGTGTGTGTACTGTACGTGTAGCTATTTATTTATTTACATGAATACAGGAATGTCACTCCTATGAAGAAGATGATTTGTGCTCTAACTCATTCACAATGCACCTACACACATTCACTCCCTACTTGCGAAGGTCAAAGACATCTAAAAATGAAACACTGAACCAGGATAATGGACTCACGTTCTGTCTGCACTTCAAAGTGTGGCGATGTCGTCTGGGACGCTGCGTCCTTGTTAAAATTTTGATATATATAATTTTAACTGAGTGGAAGCATTGGCATAAAGTGACTTAGCTGAATGACAGCCATGACCACACAGGGTTGTTGTTGTTGTCACAGTGAAAAAAGCCTCCATGCTTTCTTCCACACTGTTTTGTACTTGACCTCTGGTGGGTTTTTTTGTACAATATATCCAACAGGATATATTTCAAGAAAGCACAGCCAGTTCTGAATGAAAAATAGCATGGGAAACAGAGCTGTAGCACTTCAGATGACAAATCTATTGTGTATCGCAAAGTTAAATGTTGCTGCCATTTCTGTGGGGATCAGTTTATCTTAATAATAATACTACTGATACAGGTATGCGTTTCCCATCCCTCAAGCACAGGATGTTAGATCAGGCTACACATTCACAGGCCTTCAATTCATTTCAGCTTCCCACCAATTTTTGAGAACTTCAGGTGATAATGAAACTGGGGTGGCTGTAGCTCAGGAGGTAGAGCAGTCAATCAAGTGACTGGTGGTCCTTCTCTGTGTATATCAAAGTGTCCTTGGGCAAGATACTGAACCCCAGATTGCTCCCAAAGGTTGTCATTGGTGTGAGAATGTGTATGAATAATTAGCTCCTAAAACCAATGAGCAGTTGGCACCTTGCATGGCAGGCAATGCAGTGTATGTATGGGTGAATGAAATATGTAGTGTGAGAGTGACTTGAGTGGTCATAAGACTAGAAAGGATAAGAACTATATAAGTACAGTCCATTTCTCATTTATTTTGAGTACTTGTATGTATGTCCAATGATATGAATATAATTTTCCTTAGCCATGAGTGAAGTGCTCAAATGATATTCAAAATAATCTGCTGCATCCCCCTGTATAATCTCTCTTTTATCTCATCTACCTTTTTGTTTTGTTTTTTTTAATTATCATTATTATATTTATTTCAGAACTCAGTGTGCTACATGTTGTAAATCTCCTGATTAGACTAAAATCATAGCAGGAATTCATAAAGTATCCAGTATGTATGTGTCGGACATTCTAAAAATGAGATGAAAACCAACAATGAGAACAAAAGAGATTTAACAGGCTGTCATCAGGAAACTGCTTCCTCTGATGTTCTATGCCAAACATCGATTCTATCCATCTGCAATGTTGTTATGATCACCAAGCCTTAGCCCTAGTTATAGCAACTGTCTGTTATGGATGATATAATTATATTGTTCTGCCAAAAACATTGTGATCTTAAAAGTGATTTAAGGATATGTGCAACATCTAATGACAGCATCTGGAAAATAGATTCTCTAGGATGCAAAATTCCTCTGAGGAGGGAAAGTATAACAATAACAATACATTCTAATTTTATTCTGACAGCTTCCATAAATAGTTATTTGAGACTGTCCTGTTCAGAAAGATGACAGCGACGATTGTGAGATCAAACAGCCTTAAATTTAGATTCAGTGTCAGAGCAGGAGTTAAAAATACATACAGTGTATGTTCTTATTGATTTCAAAGCTGCAAGAATCGATATGTCTTTGTGAACAATGACTCAGATGACTGTGTGATATGAGAGGTGTTGCTTGAAGTGACATGTGATTATGTCATAAAATGAGAGAATTACTAAGAGACCCAACCCTGCACTTCCCCTCCTGTTTTGCAGACTCCAATCTCATTAACCTCATTTCCAACGGCAGCAGAAGCAGATGTTTTTAGTGAAAAAGCTCTGATAAGCCTGTATATAGCTTCCAAGAAACATCTTGTATCTAATGAGTCTGATGTTTTTTTCTCAGGAGTTGGTGGAGACGAACCAGAGCAAGAAGGAAAGCGAACACTGGACCTGTGTTACATTCAGCACTCTGCTTTCAAGGCTGGCTGTAAATCCACTTTCAAGGAAACCCAGTCCATCCGTTTGGAGCTGTCTCCAGCGCCTGTGTGAAATTAAATGTCAGAAGCGACAGAATGAGGGGATTTGTAACAGCTGACTGAAGTATGCTAACAAAAAAAGCTGGTTTAGCAATGAAGAATGGAATTCTCTCTCTCCCTCCCTCCCTCAGTGAATTGTCTCCTTCCATTTCTCACACAGTCAAAGAGACTTTTCAGCGTCCTCTTTCAGATTGTGTGAAAACATCCGCCTCTAAGCGCAACTTTGGCAACTGATTTCACTTCTCAGGGATGGCGAAAGAGAGTGAAGCCCCTACTCTACTCCATTCTGAAGGGTCCTCCAGCAAAAGCACTCTTCAGCTGTTTACGCCTGAATTAAAACAGATTGCATTATCCTTCCAACAGGGCAGTGCTCACCAGAGAGTCATCGGATTTGGCATTGGCCTTGAATTCCCGATGAGAGGCTTGGTGTTTGTTTTATTGTTTTAATATCCCTGAAAACTCGTCCAGAATGTTGCTTCACTTTATGTGACTCTATAACTTATACATAATTAACAGTGTTTTAACCTGCTGTAGCGAGTAAAGGTTAAACGCAGAAACAGTTGATTTGCTGCTATGACAACTGGTGCTGGCAAATGCACTCAGCTGTAGCTAATTATGCTAACTCACTGTCACTTTGTGAAACAGAGCCATTGTTAACAATATTAGCTCCACCTGTGCTCTTCCTGCTATGACGTGTCAAAACACTGGCCACAATATGGTTAATACGCCATCTGTGTGTCTGTATATACATTTACACTTGGCCAAAACTGGTTTTGTGTAAGAAAAAGCTCCACTCTTTACATTTTTGATGTTTGAAAAAGGAACATGGAATGGGATCTGACAGGCAGCTAGCAGGTAGCTCTGTTAGAGTGTTGTCCTTGGCTCTCCTTCCCTCCCTCTCCCTCTTCCCTGTGTTTTCCCTTTCCATGGTTGTCCCCAGTCTGTCTCACACTCTCTGTGTTGTTTGTGTGGCCTCCTGCTTCTCCTCTCCCGTCGATCTACTGAACCACCTGCTGATCGTCTAATCATCTTTCCTGTGTAGTACACACTTGCTCCTTCATCCAGACCTTTCCAGATCGTTCTGTTCCAAGTGCGATACAGACAGACAGAAGTCTGTCTGCATCGCACTTTTTTCTGTGCTCTCTTGATTTTTTTCCACTATGTCTGTATCTCAGGTTTATCATGCCTACCTGCTTAAATGCCTGCCTCATCCAGCCTTGTCTTTGTCCCCTGTCCACAGCCAGCTCAGCCTGCTATGTTCCCTCATTCCAATCTGCTGCGAGAAACCCCCCAGCAAAGCCATCCGATCCATCTTCAACTTTTATGGCAATAAACTGCCTAATCGTCTGCGGTCTACTGGTCCTGCCTTGGGAACCACAGGTTGGCCAAGTCCAGCATGGACCATAGTATGGAGTGTGGACCGGTAGCTGGAGAGGTGCGAGTTCACCTCCTGGGCATTGTTGAGGTGCCCTTGAGCAAGACACTGAACCCTAACTGCTCCCAGGACGCTGTTCTCTGGCCATCTCTCCACATTTGCATGTCTATAAGGCCTGTGTGTGTGGTTGCTCTGACACAGCACAGTCTCTCTGTAAAGCTAACATTAGCTCAAGCAGCTACAATATAAGCATTCATGTCCTATTCAAATGTCAAAACCTTGTCAGATGTGATTTAACAACAGTTGACAGGTTGTCATTATTACATTACATTTCATTACATGTCACTGTTGCAGTTTGTCAATATGGAATGTCGTGATCAATGTCATATCTTGGTGAACAGCAAACATAGCCACGTTTTATTTTTTCTGATTTTTTATCTATTCGTGAAGACACAAGATAAGCTTGGACAATGTTATTTGGTTAAATATCATCACAAATATATTTCTATAGTCCTTTTTTTTTTTTTTTTTGGTAATTTGGGTGTATTTACTAAAGCAAATTTAACTTCTTCAAACCTCCTCCTCTGTAGTATTCAGTCCCCAGTGAGTGAGTCATGATGCTAAATAAATTCAATCACTTAACAAGCCGCTGTATTTATAAAACGTAATAGGGTAAAGTAGAATCAGGTTCGGTGGTGATCTCGGATACATGTGGCGACAAATGCTCCCAGCAAGGTAGGTGTCTCATTGTCTTGAGTGAGAAACAGAATGAAATAATGACAGAAAACAGTCACATCAAGAAAAGAGAGAAAAACACAGGCTGAGATTTGCTGAATAGCTCCTCCAGTATTCCTTGATGACCCACAGGCCAGTGGAAGAAATGTTAACACTGAATCCTACACAGTGTATTTTCTGGTATACATTCATGAATTTGCATTTATGAAAACTACTATTTCTTGTCCAGCCAGTGGTGGTAGCAGTGAGCTGTGCAGACTTACGCAATAGTAGCAGCTCCAGCCAGTGACAGTGTGGGCTGTATCTCTCATCTCTTGCAGGGCCTCGGCACGCAGGTAGCCCAGCTCCCTCAGGCAGCCATCGTGGAACACCCGAGTGCAGATCCTGCAGGGATACAAGTCGTCGGCCGTCCACACCTCGCACACGTCACACATCTCATCACTCGGTGGCTGAGGTAAAAACAGAGCGTGTCATTTACATGAAGATTTTTGTTGCTAACTTGATTATTTGATTTGGTGGACTCTTGTCCATCAAAGCTCTCAATGACAGGTCAGAAGGAAAGGCATCAGTCCATCAATGGTAGTGTGGTTTCATAATGTGATGAGATGGCTATTGTATTTATTAGTAGTTTGTGTTGTGTTCTTATTTTTGCCTTTAACATGAAGACTCTTATCTGTGTCTAACATGTTCGTTGTCAGTATTTCTCAAACTTCACGGTAGATTCCATTTACAGCCAAATACACTCAGCTGTCAAGCCAAGGAAAATGATTGCAGAATGCTTGACTGGTTAACCACGCAAAGACGTTGCCAGTTTCCATCCTTGTGGGGATTATTTTATTCTCTAGCACCAGCTTCAGGGCTATAGACACATAACAGATGAGACCTTGTCAAATTTCCTCAGTCACAGCTTATCTTATAGTTATGGCCCACCTCTTGTGACCTGATGACACCATTTACATAAACAAGTTTCCTGTGGCATGAACCCAGTCAAAGTGAGATCTAGGGTTTCAATGGGGACTATAACGGCTAGAGTTTTAACTTCTAAGATGCAGGAATGTACCACACACTGTGTGACCACACACGGTTTAATTGTCATTATGCCACACAGAACCAAATTTGTGTTGGATGTAACGAACAGCACACTGATTTTAGCTACCCCTAAGCACATATAGGGCATGGAGAGAATAAATTCCTGTTGTAAAATTGTACTAACAGAAAGGGAGGTCATGGGGTCAATAAAATCCACAGGGTTCATTCCCCTGTGGAGCAGGAGTGTGCTCAGCAACTTGTCTGCCTGTTGATGTGTGAAGTATGGAATGTTGACATTTTAGCCTGAAGGTAGTACTAGGCTAAATCTTGGAAACATGAATGCACTCAGAACTTTAAAGCACTTAAATCAGACATAGCTATAAAATGCTATGCCTGATTTAAGTGCTTTAAAGTTCAGGGGAAAATATACAGTATTAAAAAAAAAAAAACATTGGTAAAAAAAAAAAAAGAAAAGAAAAGAAAAAAGAAGATATTAAGATAGAATAAGCAAAATACAATTTAAATAAAATCAATCTAAACAGAGTTTCTCCAGCACAGGATAATGTAAGAATTACAAATTTGTGTTTGTTGTTAAGATTTAAGGCAGAAAAACAATGATGTACAAGTCAGTGTCATCAGCATAACTTTAAATAGCGATAATAGGTCCTTTGAAGTTGTGGTAAAGAAAGCATGTATGACAAGAAGACAGTTGAAGAAGACAGTAAAGAGACTGAGTGAACAGAGATACAGAATGTGACAGGTGACAATTTATTGCTATAGCAAACAAACCCATCCATCTGAAGCATTAGCTCGACAAAACCATGCCCTAATATTGCTTTAGTCCTTGTGGTCTAGACACAATTCACATTAAATTTCAGGCAGGAAAGTAAATATCTGTTATAAGTATTGCAAGGTAGATGCTTTTATTTATGAACCTCTTGATAAAGTGTTGCTTCAGCAGTACAGAAAGTTGCCAGGCAGTGTTTATGCTTTGCAAAATAGAAAACCTGATGGTGTCAGTGCTCCTGTGAACTCATCCCCTGTTAGTCAGCGTCACCCTGGATATGGTCACCTCTCTATACCAGCCAAAGCCGCCCGCCCACAAGATGCACGCTGTGAAGAGTCCTCGTGCTCAACAATAACACATCTCACAGCCAGTATGGAAATAAAAATCTTTGCAGAAAACTACTTCAAACTTACACTTTCTCACCTTCAACAAGGGTGTTGTGATAAAACTTAAGAGTCCCTTTATAGCCTGGCTGAACTGCTTTATCATAATGCCTAACTTCAGGGAGGAAAAGTGATAATACGCTACTGTTGCCATGGAAATTCTCGGCAACATCACTTTGACCCCAAGACTCAGGGATTTATAGTGTCTGTTTTGTCAAAGTAAAAGGTATTTTTTGAATTTTCGGTGACACATACTCTATCTATCATTTAATACCTGCTCTTTCTTGTCCAGCTCCACATCTATAGGCTGGTCGTCATCTGCTTCCCTTTTGGGCCGCACAAACGCTGGCGGTGTGAGCTGATGGCTCTTGTCAAGATCTTCAGGCTCCACTCCTTTCCCATCCCGTAACCTCGACCAAGCCTCCTGGTTGACCTTACACTCATCCCTGGCTGACGCTGAGGCCTGCTGGGAGGTTGACGGACCTGCACTATTGTCTGTTTCCTCCTTCTCTGCCTCCTCTGTGTTCTTCTCGTCAGTATTGGCTGATGGCTTGGCAGGGCCTTCACCTTCCTCTACTTCCCCGTCTGCCTGTTTGGCTGGGGCAGGACGGTCTTTAAGACCCGCCTGGAAGGCAGAGACGACAGCGTTGCATTTCTGAACCTTCTCCACCTGCTGCTTCTTTGACATGAGCACTCCCATGGCTACAGAGAGATGGAGAGAGAAAGAAGCAGAGAACAGTTACACAAATACTCATAGCCCTGATTTACAACAGTATAGTTATAAATATATCGTTAAATATTCATGACAGAATACAAGTCAAAGTAAAGAAAGATTATCAGATGTTATCAAGTCTGTGTTTGGTGCCTGGATCTACGTGATGACATGACATGATTTTTCCAATTGAAACCAGTACGAACAGAGCAAAACACAAATACACAAAGCAAAATCGGGATCAGGTTTAAGTAGGTTCTCACATACAAGGAATTTGTCTTTGTGTTTTGGTGCATATCAATAAAGATGGAAAGTATAAAAAATATAGGAAAGATATAAAGGAAGTCAAGAATTATAAATAGAAACTAGAAAACTGACATATATACATGACATAATATATTACAAAAAGTATTACTAACTTGTGTTTTCATGTGGGGTGATATCCCTCATAGTAAGAAGCTGATTGAGAAAATAGGTTTTCGACCAATCCTGTATCTAAGATGAATACATATACATCTACAGTATATGTCTATGAATACACAGGCATGCACAGTGCTTACACACATCAATCTACTACTGGTAGCCTGAACAATCATTTGAAAAAAGGAGTAAAAGTCGAGAAAGAGGAAGCTGCTAGAGGTGCAGAGGTAAATAGCAAGGGTGGTAAACTAACTAAAGAACTTTCTGGTGCAATCATGTTTTTCTTGTAAAAGATGGAAGAATACAATAAGAACAGGGTGAGAAGGACAAGCTGCAGTGAGACACTGAGATGGGCTCATCACCCTGAAAATATTTACTCTCACATGTGTCTTCCTGTTTTCTGTACTCACTGAAGAAGCTCAGTCGCTTTCAAATCTCCCAAAATCTCTTTCGATCAGCAACAATGTCCCTGAACCCATCTGCTTATTACTAATAAACCAAACCCATCCGCATTTCTGTGGCTGTTCAGCCTGCATGACGATGTGGATATTGACTGAGATTAGGTTTTTCTTTGCATGATTTAAGTGGCAGCTATAAAGGTGCAAACCCACAACACACAGCACACTGAGGAGAACTACATGGCATATTTTTATTAACACCTGGTATGAGATTCCAAATCTCTAATCCCCTACAATGGCAGCAGGTGTTTGAGACAACCGAAGCCAGTCTATGTTGCCTTCATATACAAATGTTCCTCATCATATCATCGTGGGAAAGAGTTACTGTACAAATCAATGCAGAAATCTATACTTTGCTCTAATGTGTCTGTGGATTCCCACAACCCATCATATGAAGGATGGACGCAAATAAGTAACTGCTCGTCAAACAGTAAGACTGACCAGACAAAAAACATTAAAATTTGTGTGGTCATGTATCCCCCCCATCATCTTTATTTAGGTTAAAATGTTAAACCAAAGTACTAACAAACATTTTCTACCCATATATGCACTGTGTGTTTCTACAGGCTGTAAATACTGTGTAGTATCTGACCATGAAAATCAGTTTAGGTTTTGAGATATCTGTCTTTATCCTGATACAGTGTGGATGAATAGATTTTAGTTTGTGGTGCTCACAGTACTGACAAAAGAGCAGCAGTGTGTCTTCCTAGAAACAATGTGCTTTTGTGCTTTGCTTTTGGAAGAACTCACAGTGATGAATTTTCATTGGATCTACTCTCTAGCAAAGAAATAGTCCCTAAAAAAAACTGCTGACTGTCGCTAAACTGTGGTTCAAGCAGCAAGGCTTAATTTGCTTCTACTATATTGGGTAGTGTCCAACATTTCTAAAAGCCTATCTTTTTTTTTTTTTTTTTTTTTTACACACATTCTTTTCCAGCACTCTTTCAAAATCATACAGCAAGGGAGCTTTGGTTTTATGCTGAGTGAGGTGTTTTCCATCCTATTTCCCCATCCTGCTTCTCTAAATTGGTCGGGAATTGATGCTAGTGTGACCCTTCACCCAAAGGTCACCCTATTCAACTTTGGGTTAGTAGGAAACATCACCTGTTTTTCTCAATTAACTGGATTTTGATTCAATTCAAAGGAATCCCAAGAGAGTTAGACTGTGTGCAGGCATATGACGTGTGTGCTTCTTTTTAATCCCACAGAATAGGCGACATCAATCATACACAATTTGCTGAGCTCAGCCAGCTGTGGATATCTGACATCACCTCTCTTCAATTCCGACTGTTCACCAAATGAAAAGACTCGAGATAAGATAAGGTAAGATCAACTTTATTGATCCCCTGCAGGTTTCCAATGAGTTTTTGCTGGTTATTAAACCAAGACAATTTTACTTTGACAATGTTAGTGTGATGACAGTTATTGTTTGATTTCTGGCAATAAAAGAGTGAGGTCTATCCATTTGTAGTAGATGCAATAAGCTGTTTACTATGAGATGACAAAACTGTAATTCTTACTGTTTCACTTCAATGTTTCAAAAGATACGACTATCATTTCTCATTGTGCAGGAATCCAACTCTTGTTGCATTTCTAAAGAACTCCTAACCAAATATTGTCAAGTGATTGCATGATTCCTAAACATATTAGGTGAAATCATACACTGTAAGATGTGGTTTACCATACAGCAAAGTTAAAAAAAAAAAAAAAAAAAAACAGATTCAGAAACTGACTTAGTTCTCATTTCCACTTAAGTGAGACACAACTGTGAATTGCATTATTGAAAAACGGCGCCTATCATGGATTCAAGCTGATTACATGGTACTTATGGGACATGTGTCTTTGCTCTCAAATGCAATCCCATCCATCCACGCTCCACATAAGTGCTTGTGTGAAATTCAATCGCATTTATCTGAAGTGAAATGGGAGACATTCCCTCTCTCTTCCTCCCAGGCTATGACTCTAATAGTCTGCCAGGCCTTATGTTCTCAGGCTGCTGGTGGACTCATGCTTCATAGACTGTAGAGGATACAACACTCATTTGTACTTGACTTGACTTCAACACAGGCTGCACTGTCTCTGGTTTCAGACAAAGCAAAAAAATGTAAATAGTCATACAAACAGTGAAATGACACCACAGTTAAAACAAATCAATCAAAATTGAAAGCTTTGATTTCTTTGCTATAGTTTGGTTTGTTTCCATGTAGACAAACAGAGGCAAAGTGATACTTTATTGATTACTGCACTGAATGTCGATTTTGTCTGGAGCGTATCTAAATGGAGGTCAGAGGTCAAGTCATCTGAAGCATTAACACTCCCGCAGTGTTAATTGTGTTCCATCAGACTGATTTTAAACAATGTCCACACTGGAAAAATGACAACATGAAGTATACTCCAAAATGCCAACAAGCTTACTAAAATCACTCAGGTGTGTTGTTGATGGAATGCATTGTTCTACAGTGTGAAACAGGAATGGAAGAGGTGCTCAGAGTTGGACAAAAAGTAACAAATTAGCAGTTGATGAAATACTTTCAGTTACAGGTCAGAAAACAAAACATAAACTTGAAAATCATTGGAAAAAATAGGTTTTACTAGATTCAGGAATAGCTGACAATCCACTTGCTCTGTGGAAAAATAGGGACGTACTGATTGTCTTCTTCAAGGACAACCACATCACTCTTCCTAGTAACAACGCCCCCCTGCAGTCTAATAAATGACAGCAACATGATGAGAATATAAAACGATTAAAATACACATATGTGGGCTTGTGGAATACTACACAGACTGTTATCCTGACTGCAGGAATGACAATCAGCTCAGTGGGTTTAGCACAAATGAGCTTAGGCTGAAAGGTTCTTTCCCATTATTTTAATGCAGGAGTAGTTTGGACTGGTTTTCGGATAAAAGGGAAAAGAGGAAATAACTGTAATGTACAGCAAGTGAATCCAAATTCATCCACAGTCAAATGCACATTTTTGCAGCAGATTCTTTTTGGCAATTTAGCCTTTACTGATGGAGCCAGTGAGCTAAACAGGAAACATGTGGAGAGAGATGGGGGACGGTGACATGCAACAAATGCCCACGGCTGGAATTGAACTGTAAATATTGCAATCATTTACTGTAGGGTACTGTATCTTAAGAGCCACCCCAACAGAGCAATCATCAGGGTCAGGGCCACTGGGTTGTAACACATATGAGAGAAGAAAAAAAAACATCGCTCATACCACTGATCACAAAAATGTCACAAGAAAAGCCAAAAATGCTGCTGATGATGAAACAGGGGGCATCCCAACCCCAAGCTGTTACCATGGCTAAAATATCATGGTAGCACTAGGTTGGATATTGTTTGAACCATTTGAATATATATAAATATCTTAGCTGAAGCTCTCAAACATGCATTGCAAATACAGGATGGCACGTCATTATTATCGGGACTTATTCATCCACTGAAGTGACCTTCCCATTCCAGCTCAGAGCAGCGCTGGCAGACATTAAGCAGTGATAGCATTTAGATGCCAGGGATGCCTGTAAGGACCAGCTTGTAAACGTCTGCCTCTTTCACATGAACCCAAGGAAAAATGCAAGTTTGAAAGCTTTTGCATACTTGAAGGCAACTCTTGAAATAATGGTATTGTTGATATTTTGGTTTAATGCTGCTACCACATACCGCTATATCCGCAATTACTGTGCAGTGCAGATAATGGACCGTGCCATTTTAAATGAGATAATCAACAAATAACAAATTGTGCTTTAATGGCCAGCAAAGTGGATAGGCTTCATAAACAGTAGGGGGGGAATAAGAAAAAATAGCAATAAACTAGGTGCTATTACAAGCCCCAAGGTCTTTGTACGTGCTATCAAATCAATGCCAACAATAAATAGCAAAAATGTCATTATCCTTTGAAAGTCAAGCACTCGTAACTCTTGAGGCAAAATCTTTTTTCCCTGCTGTAGAACAAAGAAATATATATAAAGATCAAAAAAGCAGAGAGGGAAGAGGGTTTGCATTCTTCATACAGAGCAGGAAGTGAACCCGCTGTGGATGAGGACATATCTGAGCACACAGCCGACCTCGTCATTTTCAGGTTGACTCATGAATTTTAAATAAGAGCGTTGTGTTTTTTTTTTTCTTTCTCTCTCCATGCACAAGTTGCTTCTGACACAAATGGGTCAGTGCCTGACTTTGATACCTCTGTTTATTAGATAGCGCTGAGTAACCTGCCACTTGGTTGCCTTGCAAGTCTGAGATCCAAAAGCTTTTGACCACAAGCCTGTCAAACCGCCCAACCATTTTCCTGCCTGACTGACAGTGATATTTGTGCAGCTCAACACCTGTGTGCACTTCATGCTCACAAGAGAGATGGTTGATGTGTTCGTTTTCCATCCATAACAGCACTCCAGTGAGTATCTACAAGCAAAGATATGAATACTTTTTGAATAAGATGCATATATCCATATATCATTCTTATCCTTACAATGAAATTGCGCTCAACAAGTTAATTGCTGTGATTTGACGATGCTAAAAATATGCTTGAGGGGACGAGAGCAGTCAGACGGTATAAGCCAGAATTATTTGGAAGACAAACTGCAAAATAATCACCCAAATTGTGATGCATTACAGATTTTGTTTTTCAGTAATGAAAAACAAAATCTAATAATAATTATAATTTGTAGTAAGTAAAGTATGAATGGTTGATTTCAGTTTGGTTGACTGGTCCGGTACATACATTGTTACTGGAAAAATGAGGAGGTAGCTAAGCATTCTTGCTAACTTTAAAGTTGTTGTATTTATATGTTGTTTGTTCATAGCTAGCTTACTAATGTTTAGCCACTAGTAAACAAGAACCACATTAATCATCTGGTGTTGTAGTTTCTTGCAGAGTTTCTTGTATATTTAACCAAAATGTTGTTTTATTTTGTTATTTGGAGCTGAGGCCCCTTTGGAGCTACAGTGACTAATGAAAGTAAAGTAAGGAATATGTTACAGTATGACATTTCAGCCACTAGGGGTCTCTCATATCGAAACAATAACAAAAGACATAATTTGATGAAGCCATGATGTAGCATGGGATCATGAAAGTTGTGCTCATTGTTAGACGACCCCCACTGTTGATTAATCTGTCTGATGTGACTGAGGGATGAATTATGTTTACGAGTGAGGTCATGCATACTCACTCTTTGACATAGAAGTTATAGAAACTACAGGGGGTAAACCAAATTAAATGCACTGCTACCATGAGTCAAATTTGGCATTTCTCTGGATTTGGACATTGTTGGAAACATTTGGGACACAATATAATGAATAAATAACATGGTCTAGTCATTTTTATGTTACACATACCTTTAACTTATTAACACTGTTGACTTATATCAACTTGTGTGACGATAATGTAGCTGAAATATCAGCTTGTTTACAATGTGACCTGATCAAACCTTATGTTTTGTCATGATCATCATGTTGTGTCTTTTTTCTTGATCCATCAGCACAGCAAATACTTTGGTGAGCACAGCGGTGTCATACATCACAGGAATGGCGGTGCAAACAACGACAAAGAAAAAAGACATAAGTTGTGACGAATGGCAAATGTTCCTTCAAGCCTCAAATGTATTAAAAAAGTGATGCCACTGAGGCTCAGCAGTCACCAAATTCACCCTTCATATTACATTTGAGGGCAATACAGGCTGAGGAGGATGGGATAAAACTCCCTCAGGCTTGACTTTCATAGGCTCCTGCAAGAGCAGCTGCCTCTGCTGCTGCTCTGTTCTCCTTCCCGGACCCCTCTGAATGATTTAAATGCCCCTGGATAAAAAAAGATCTGGACCAGGGGAAGGAAAACAGGGCCACTCCTTGGGGCAGAACCTGACATATATGGCTGAGAAAATGTTATTCTGTCAAGCTTGCACTTGAGTATTCTGAAGATGGTGAAGTATATCAGAGTTTTCCTACATTCATTCATATTCCAAAGAGAAAACACCAGTTATATAGTATACAGAGTAGTCAGTACTTCATTCCATTTTTCTAATTACTCTGACACTTTATATACATTTTGTACGAGTCTAATAAACACTTTAGATTCAATATGCATTCAGGCTTTTGAATCATGTCAGCAATTGAGTGTGACAAGCTCTCAGATGATGAAGCTCTCAGGAGCATCCTGGTTTAATTAAATATTGATAATTTCTGAGGGAGGTGGCACCAAAGTGCTCTTCAAATCCTTGTGATTTTTTTCTGCTCCTCTGAGTAATCCTTTTGTAGTCCTTCCACAATTCACTTATCAATTTAAGACTACAAGACCGTAGCGGGCAAAACACACCTTCCTTACGCTGTATCATTTCACAACAACAATATCACCCAACTCACTGGACTGACTCTCTGTCATCACAGCGTTTATGAAATTCTTAATTCCACCTGAAGTCATTTTGTGAATGTGATGCATCTCAGACAGATGAGAAGAAATCACGTTGCTGGATCTATTTTTGTCACATAAAATGGTGGCAAGAGCCGAGTGTATTATATTGTATGCTCAAACAGGAAATTAATCTTTAGTTTGAATTGGATCCATTTTCTCTTGTAAGCAGCCGTGTATCAGAGGCCAACAGGGACACCTTAAGGTCTATATTAGTATTCAGTCCTCTGCTGCCCAAGTGTCACCATGGGGATGTTATTGAGATCTACAGGAGCTCGTATAACAGTCATTTATCAGTCTACAGGAAATAGTCAACCACGACTAAGAAATATCAATGTCAACACGTGGTTGCTCTACATCTATTTATTTTGTAGAAATATGTCATGCTTTCATTTGTTTATATAACTACATCTGCTGTCATTATAGGTACATTTGGCTAGCAAGGTGCAACTGAGCAAACCGGAGAAGATATTGCTTTGAGATGTTGCACATGATTTCAGTCAGGCTGCCAACAATTTAGCTAAAATAACTTCAACTTTAAAGATGACAAATGTTCTCTGAAGAAAACTAAATTCAGTGCGTTATCAGAAGAATGCAAAAACACATAATCCACTGGCACTGGATGTTTTCTCCGTAACATATTTGGCTTTTTTCAAAGTAATCTGCATCAGCGCAACACTTACAGTATCTTGTGGTTCCTATCTTTCAGGCTTGTGACACCTAAAAGCAAAGCAATTTTAAAATCATTCAACCAAAGAGTGTTTCTTTTCCATCTCAGGTTGCATTTCCAGTGTCATGGGGAGGTAAATGTTTCCAGTGCTTTGCAAGAAAAGAGCAAAAGCTGGATTGAAGTCAAGAAAAAATGAGATTTTTTTCTTTCAAATCCATTTAACTTTTAACACCTTTAACCTTATCTTTAGGACCTCTTGAGTGGAGGATAGCCAGGTTGGAACCACTGCTTTATGAGAAACAAAACAGCCGTTTAACACTGTAAATGTGCAGTTTTCTGGCTCATAAGAAGACCCTGTTTTCAAGTCACATTTGTCTGTAACACTGTTATGTTCTCACACATATTATATCATAAAAACATGAACAGAACGTTAATCTGTATCTGGCTTTACTCGCATATTATGTGTACTGTACGATTCCGTTCGCCAAAGCTGGTGGATGTCACTGTTATGTGCTGATTAGAATCCCAACCAGTCCCTGCTTTTCAGTCCTTGTTTCAGAGGAGCAGGAGGAGGGGGGATTTTTTGAATGGAAGCCCCACAAAGCATGCCTTTTCATGGGAATGAATCCCCCTTTAGCCAAAGATCTCACCCACGGACCAGGGAAGCAAAGACCTGGAACTAATTACACTAACGAGTTCACCCTGGACCTTGTAATAGTGAGTGAGTGGAATCATTAACAGCCGTTTAAAACTCACAGATGTATGGGCAATTGGACACACAGAGCCAAATAATTTAAACACAAGAGCTTAGGTTCTCTTGCTTCCCCCATTGGTCTGCGTAGGTGAGATTCCTCATTTCTTCATGAGCATGAAGCGACAGCTTTCCTTCTGGCATTTCATTGCCTCTTCTCCACAAAAAGCAGTACATGCTCAAAACTCAACATATGCATATGGGGATTTCAAATTCAGCTTGTGAACAGACCCCCCAAAAAAAGTGGCTGAATGGAGGAGGAATTTAAATCTCAATGCATCGTTAGACTGGAGACATCACGTTGGCATTCAGGCGCTGCCAGGAGGCGACCCTGTGCCAGCCAAAACGCTCTGAGAGAGTCTGACAATAACCACAGAGCAAGCGGCAGTGGAGCAGCTCAGGCTGCATGGATCTGTCACAGACTGAGGAGCAGGATTCACTCCAAGGATAACACGGAACATTGGCTCGTTTGTGGACCTGGAAGGGCTGAAATACAACAACAGTAAGATTGAAAACAGAGACTGATGGAGGAGCTTAATGGACAGCAGCACTCCCTTATGGGACGGTGCTGGGGGAAAAAAAGTGGACAGAGCAGCTGAGGACAGAGCAAACCATGCAGTATGTCTGCTGCAGAGAGGAGCATCAGTTCAGAATTATCCAGCCATGCCATTAGTTGCAGCGTGTCTCATTGATATAGCTTACAGTGTAAGGTCATAGAAAAAAAAAGGCAGCCTTGTGCTCTCAGTTATTCCCACAATACATGCAGCAACTACAGAACTCCAATTTCTGTTGATTTTCTCCGTTTTTTAATATAAAATGGCACATAAAATGAGCAAAATCCACCCTAGGATAGGAAGTGAACTCCTGTTTGATCCACACCCATGTGCACGATGACCTAAATATTCATCCCATACAAGAATCTGTAATGAAGCTTCCCAGCATATCGAGTCCAGTCACAGTTCAAGAATCTAGATTAGCACATGCTTCAGATTATTATGTAACACTGTAGAAGAGCAGTATAGGAAAGCGTGCAGTATGTGGACTCACCGTAAAGAGTAAAAAAAAGGCTTCTTGTTCTCACTTTATCCTTTCCTGTCTCAAGCCCGGCCGTCCAGCATGGCAAGACTTTGCTCGAATGGAGTATGTGCGTCTTTACTCGCCGGTGTCTTGCCAAGAAGAGAGATGAATGGCAACGGTAGTTTATTATTCCCTCCACTCACAGTCCCACAGAGAAAATTTACAGTCGGAAGCAGCTTCACCCTTGACAGGAATAGAGACTTCTCCAAGAGGCGCGGACAGCTCCGGTGCTGAAATCTTTTCCTTTTCTCTCTCTCTCTCTCTCTCTCTCTCTCTCTCGGTGTGTCTCTCTTTCTCTCCCCTCCTCTATCTCTCTCTCCACCCTCCTCCTTTCCTGAGCTACTCCGTCAGCATCTGAGGACACAGCAGCCCGCTCACAGTCGAGGCAGGAGGCGACTTTGGTGCAGGCTCACAGACTAACACTGGAGTTAAATCGTGGATTTATAACCATCATATTTGCGCCCTCCCCTCCTCCTCCCTATTCCTGAAATCTCCCCGTTGGGTTAATCGTTTAGGTTATTAACTTGTGCCGCTCTTTAGTCTCTAAACTGGAGCGTCTTGATTGGCCGGGACCACCAGGACCCCCCCTCAGGTTTCCAAAATTATGACGTTAGGAAAGATGCTTCCTCAGCAGCCAATTATTTCACACTGAGATGTACAACGCAATAGGGGGTCATTGTGTGTGTGCAGCTTGAAGGTTTCCCATTTGAGTCACATTTTTTTTGGTATAAGAGAAAGAAGGCATGAGGGGTGGGGTAGGGCAGGGTGGGGGTATGTTCCTCAGCAAGTGAAGCCTGAAGACAGAAATTAGCATATGTGTGACATGGAGGCATTTTATGCACGCAGAGCTGCATCTGCACAGTACAGATACTGCTGTGACGCTGAGAGGCATGAAAAACATGAAAATCTGTCTCAGAATTCTGATTTCAGACATTTTTTTTCTTATCGTTTGGAGAGGATTGATCACCAAATCATCATATATGGGTTTTGAAAACAACTTATGCTGATCGCACCAGAAAATATGCAGTACATTCAATATCATCCTCTTGTTTTGTGATTCATATATTACCAGGGAAGTTTCTTCTGGCCCTGTAATCATCTGCAGATGTGCTCCAGTAAACTATTGAATTGTTGATTTATTTTTTGTCACCATTATTGTGACTTTTGTTAGAACAACAATCAGTCTGAAGGACATTGGCCCAAAAATCAGACAAACAGATTTTCTCTTTTATGAAAAATGTGTCAACAGCCTCAAAACACAAAGACATATCGTTTATATGGATATTAAAGGCCCAGATTGTAGATTTAGTGGCAGCAGTAAAGTTACTATAATTGCAGCCACATCAGCTTCACCCTCTCCTTCCTATTTTGAAGGAGAATGGTGGTCATGAAACATACGAAACACAAGAAAGGCCCCATCTAGCCAGTGGTTTGTCTCTTCCAGATTATTATAGAAACATGGCAGACCCATGACCTATGGCATCTGTAGATATAAAAGGTAACATTCTAAGGTAACAAAAAATAATCTTATTTTCAGGTGATTAGACACATATTAAAACATATTTATGGCACTTCTGCCATATTCTGTAAATAGTTCGTAAATCTTACGCACTGGACATTTAAAAAGACACAAACAAACAAATTCTGACATTACAGAAGGTGGAACCGGTAGATATTTGGCATTTTTGCGCCTCATCTAACTTGCTGGTGTTAAATATTCCGTCAACTATACGACTGAAAAAAATAATTGTTTCAGTGCCATGTCTTAAATACCAGTACAGCAATATGACAGTTGTTCTTCTCTTCCACCCAAATGATATATTATCTCTGCTCCATTAACATACAGGGGGATTTATTTTGCCAGCCATATTTTTTTTTTTTTTTTGTCTGCACATGTTCAGTAATTTATTCATTAATGAAAAAAAAAAGCTGGAACACAGATATAATATCTAAGTATTACTTAAATATATAAGTGGGAAGAAATAATCTTATAGTTACACTTTAATAACTTATTTTCTGCTTAGTGCACTTTGCAACACGGTGTCCCTCCTGGCATCAGTCTTACATATAATTGATTTCCATGCCAAAATAATAAATAATTCTCTCGAAGGAGAATAGTAGTGTCAGCATTTTTTGATCATGCCTAAAAACACAGTATACAATGCGATAGTCCTTGCACATAATGTATAATAATCCAAGATTAGACACATAGATCAAATGTGTGTATATGTGGTGTGACGGCTCACATGGGTAAAAGCTGAGTCAGTATCATTACAGCAGTTCTCCACTACCTGTCCACAGCAGCTTATATGGTTAATGTATGAATAACTGTATGCACCATGTCCCATTGTGTTGTTCCACAGCCTGCTGGTTCAAATGGAAGGCCATGCATTATTGATGGAGACGTAAGTGCACACTGACCCTTCGGTCTTCAGGTGCCTGGCCTCTTTTCTCAGCGGGAGGGAAGAGGAAGAAATGGTCAGCTATGGTATGTCACAGGGGGGAACCTGACCCCTCACCCACCTGCCTGTGACACTTTTTCCCTGTAGTCAGTGTAAATAGGATATGAATATTTTTTATTTTTTTTACACACTTTGGCTTTATTGTGTTGCCGCAGACTTCTTGTTTGATGAGAGTAACACATTCAAAGAAAAAATACAACCTTGTAAATTGGCTGGAAGATTCCAATGAAATGCTTTTTCACAGCCTTCGACATAAACTATAGTTTTGGCTGCAATATTAAAATCAAAACATTGTGCACTTAAAGGTGAGCATAAATGAGTCTCTGATAGGAGAAAGAAATGCGTTGAAGCTCATGACTGGAACTTTTATGGGGTTTTTTTAACAGAAATGGGCTCTAAATGAAGACAAGTGGCGGATGCAAAGCCAAGCTTGGAAAGTTTTTAAAAGAAGACTTAGGCTGGGAAAGCAAATAGCAATGGGCTGAGTCATTCTTTTAGAATAATGGTCTCAGTGGAGCAGTCTGTCACTATTAACAGTCCATTCACAGTCCAGTTGCATTCTTACAGTGATAGTGTTCCCATGGATTTGGAGGTGGACTGCAATCACTGCCTTTTCAGCACTGAATTGCTTTCCCTGTGGAACAAGAACAATGGACCTGATAGCACCTGATTGGCGTGTTCAAGTGAGCAATAATTGCACCTTTTTCTTCACTTTACTGTCACCACAAATGTGGAAGACACACAGTTTTCAACAGTTAAACAAAGTGATTTATTAAACTTAGAGATTTCTTACTTACAAGAGCAGTAAAACACACGGAGGTCAGTGCAATCAGCAGTGTAAGGTGTGCATAAAAGTTAAAATAGTGTGTGAGTGCCGTGAGGTGTGTGTAAGCAACCGAGAAACTAAGAACTGAAGAGGAACTATGACAAAATAACCAAACGGGCGTCTGCAGGACAGGAGTGGGAGTGATTGTCAGTAACAGCCAGAGCTTTGTAGACTCTGAACACAGGGCCCAGGTGTTTCCATGCAGCTGGCAGTGATGACCCCTGCTCCACCCACCAGGTATCTGAAACACAGACAGGGAGGGGCAAGGGTCTTCGCATTCCTGTGCTGCAAATTAGTCCTTATTCAGCTATTGTGTTAATAATATTTGGTCCAGTACAGGTGGAAGCAAAGGTGAAATGCTGTACATTATATTTTAAAAGTATTAACAATTATTTAAGGTTAGTGAGCCTTAAAGGTGCTGGAAAGGTGGATTTGTTACCTCGGGACAGGCTAGCTGTTTCTCCCTTTTTCCATCCGTTGTTCCCCCTACTCAATCAACAAACAGCTTAGACTTCTTAAAAACGTAACTTCCTCTTTCATTTGATACCAAATATGTGGAATTTGTGCCTTTTTAAACAAAGTTTAATTGAACATTTAGCACTAAAATTGTTGTAAATAGCCATTTCCGTTAGAAAAGCAAACAAAAGTACAGCTACATGAGAAAAAATAGCCTAATTTGTAAGTGTAAAAGTCACTGCAACCATCCCCCAGAAACAGCATCTGTCTCCCACAGTGAGAGCTGGGTACGTCCTGCAGTGTACTGATGGTGATTACGCGATGAGAACACTTGAACTCACAGTGTCTATGTCTCTTTCCACTACACACGGTAGGTCAGGATCTCCCTCACAACCCAATCTTACAGCTTCCATAAGACTGTAAACCTGGGGATGCTTTGTTAGTGGAGCTATTTTAAGACTTACACTGGAAACCGGGTGGAAACCTGTGGAAAAAGTCATAGATATCAAGATAATGATGTATTACTTGAACTTAAACTATCAACAATACAAAAATGAGGACTTTATTTTTATTTTATATTTATATAAAATACAAAATGATAGGTGCTCCCAGGCGCTATAGTGAAATATTGAACGGGCATTCTGGGATCTAGAGGGTTAATATTTGCCAGACAAGTATGAGAGAAGAATCTTCTCATCTAAATCTCAGCAGGAAATTAAATAACTGTATTTCTCAAAATATCAAACTATTCATTTAGGCTTGGTTTTAGCACAGAACCAACAACATGCCACTACATCACTGCTCAAAAACAACATTACATATGCTGCCTTTCGCAGAGACACTGTCACGATCACACAGGATTTACTCATTCACTTAAAATCCTAAACACTTCTACAGGAGGAAGCCGAGGAGGTGACAGGCCCCCCGCGGGACACAGCTGTCCTGTGGTCCAATTTGAGCTTATTTTGGATTAAATCTTGGAAAAGGAGCTCTAATTTTTGAGCCCAAAGCAAACTTTGGATTTATAAATATTAAGAAATGTCAACCACTGGTACTGCTACTAGAAAGCAGAAAATACACAGACGACCATAATAGTTTTCTTATATCCGAAACATGAACACAGTCATTGATTCATTATTATATTTCATTCAACGAGTCATGTTTCACTCATTATTCTCAAGGTTTCATCCAATATAGGATCGTATACACTATTCTCATATTTCATTCCCAACACTCGCGTTTCATTCTGTTTTCTCATGAATCATTCATGAATACTATGTATACTATGGTTTATGTACAATACATACAGCATGTATACCTCCTGCAGTTATATTTCTTCACAGCATTACCGGTGTCTCGGTGCATTCACAAAGCTGCCGTGGTCTTTCAGACTCATGGAAAACATTCATTATAGCATGACACTTATATGAGATTGTCTGCACAATGTGTTGCTCGGTGCTCACACATTGAACATGATCATGCTCTTTCCACATGAAAGAGGCTGAATATGTTACTGAACAGTGAAGGGACGAACACCATTGTATTCCTTTTGGTCAGACACTTAAAGAGAATAAAGAAAAGAAGTACTCCAATCTTTTTCATGTGGTTCTTGACCCATTGCCCTACATGAAAAATAAAACAAGAGATGGCATTGATCTTATCCAAACATTCATTCATCATTCATTAAGCATAGCAATCTTGCAAATACAGTTAAGATGTATACTGTTAAAGAGAGCTTGAACAAGCATATGTATACGACTTTTACCAAAACAAAAGCTTAAATGTCCATCAAAATATATAATGCATGTAAGGTTTTGCAGATTATGCAATACAATATACACTATTTAATGTAATGATTAACTACATACTAACCTATGTGTATGTGCATTATAACCTATGTGTTGTTATCAGAATTTATTTGTCTTCTTCCTGTCGCTAACAGTTCACATTGTAGCTGCAGTGGTGTGTCAGTTGTGAACGTATCATTCAATTTGAACTCATCTTTTATATGACTCGGGAGTAATGAGTAGTCTCAGTGAGTGATTCGTTAATTTTCATGCAGTACGTTCCCTCGTCACATGGCAGGTGCATAAGCTCAGTCAGGACAGGAAACAGTTTGTTTGTCATGTGACAGGCAGCTCAGCCACAGGCCTGTGTGATGAGCAGTACACACAGCGGTTCGTTTATACGGATCAGTCTTCCGTTCATTGGTCATGTGACAGGCCGCTCAGGCTGTGTGACGAGCAGTACACACAGTGGTTCGCAGAGATGGGGGACTCGAGTCGAGTGACTTGACTGGAGTCAGACTTAAGTCGCCAGATTGAGGACTCGTGACTTGCTTGATTAACCGTGATAAAAGACTTGACTTGACTTTGACTTGCTATTCATGTATTGAGACTTGACTTAGACTTGCATGAAATGACTCGACAAGTCATTGCTGATATTTTTTCCGTGGCCGGATAATTTCATATGTCTATTATTAATGGCCCGCCGGTAACTCGCACTCCCACCACTCATACTACTAAACAAGGGTCTTAATTAATAGTTATATTATATATTAATATATATTTTTATATATTTTTAATATATTATATATATATTCCTTATACATGTTATACTAGGACTAACTAGCTCTACACTGCAATGGTGTTTCTTTATTTCCATGGTACTGGTGAGAAGTTGACTTTTTGTCTAAACTAATCCAGATAGTTAGTACACTTCTATGTAGTGCACTTTGTACACTAACTTCCTGGTGTAGTGTGCTAATTTCAGCAGAGTAGTGTTGCTGTTGTGCACTTGCCGAAAATGACTGCCATTTTCATGTCGGTAATCACTTGCCTTCTGCTACGAGGCCAAAATTGCGTCCACCGAGGGTGAGAAATGTCCACCGTTTCAGATTCAACCTTTTGACCATTACGAGACACCATCTGGGTACTCACAGTACACTGCATTTTGCAATAATTAACAGTTCGAATGTACTTCTGTACTCAAAATAGCAAGTGTAAGTATGGAAGTGTGCAAACTGAGACACAGCCTCAGTCTTTTAGCACAATATAATGTATGTAGCCATCAGAACATAGCCGTTGGGGGCAGAGATTGTTTATAACCTAAGCTAATAGCATGCTAACTACAGCTGATAAAACCCACTAGCAACAGCTGTCATTTCAGCCAACAAAGTCGGTCTGCTGTTGTCTACCTCTCTCTGAAATGTTCAAAAAATTGCTATGAATTTCAATGGTAAATCTGCTACAGTTATGCTTGTGAACTGCATATGTGTTGTACAAGAATGGAGAGCTTGACAAGCACAGCAACAGTAACTGAGGCAGGCAGGGCATTGCAAATGATCAGATACATCATGAGTCATGACATCTCTCCTCTTCTTTCATTTTATTTTGATCATTCTACATTTGTGATGTTTACTCACGTCTGAGTCTTTCAAAGAGTCTTTATCTGTTTTCAGTTCTGGATGACAAACTTTTATATTCAGCTCACAGAGCACAACAAAAAGCAACAAACCAAAGTCAAAGATACAAACATGCTCATTGCCAAGAGGCAGTAGTAGTAGCTGTGAATGCAAAAGAAGCGAGGTGAAGTTTCTTTCCTTCAGAGAATGATAGGGGATCTAAGTCTAATTATCTAAACATTTATTCAACATTTTAGAGAAAGATCTTTACTACAAGGGTTTGGGATCAGTAGTGTTCAGGAGTGTTTGTTTGATGTGCCTGTGTGAATAGATCAGCTTGATGAGGACTCAGCCTTGCAGCTGAACATGAAACTGATTAGGAGAGAAAGATTGAAGGATGTTTCAGCACGTCACTATAAACAATAAACATAACTTTATAGATATATATATTTATATACAATTTAAAAAAATAATTGAATTTAAAAAATGCAATATGGAATGTCTATTTTTCATTCAGAAATGTATGTTTGTAGCATCCCTATAAACATTGATTTTAAATGCTGTAGGCTGAAAAAAACTGTTGATGTCAGTGCCAACACTGTTGCCAGGCAACTGATAAGTCTTGCAGCTGATTTAGATTCAGTCCAAATCAGCCAATTTTCTGTTCCAAAGTTTTTTAAAGTGAATGTTTAAGATTTTTTAAGTCTAATCAGTCTGTCAGGCAATGACTTGTCTTAGACAACTTTGTCTCTCAGAAGAATAACACTGAGTCACTGCAGTCGAGCCCGCCCTCACACTTGTCATTTCTGTTGATTAAACTTGTTTCAAATACATTCTGATAAAACTGGGATGCTCAGTATCCCCTATAATAATAATCTCTATATTCAAATAGCCAGGACTTCAAATATGCTAATTTAAATATCAGTTTTGTTCTTTGGTTTCTGTTCTTTTGGTAATATTCCACATATACAAGTTATTGTAATGAAAATCAAAATGCAAGATTTATGATTCTGACCTTAAACCACCAACATAGAGCTTTTCATACATTATAAAACTGTACAGTACTCCACCACTCTGTCGATGGTGGCAAGCAGTACTAAAAAAAAACATTATGAAGCCACAGACCTGGTAAAAGAACACCTCAAACCACAAGCCATTTCAAAGTAAACAGCTCATTAACATGAACAATAAGTGTTGGTGGAGGATATCTGAGGGGGAGGAAGTTGTGAATAGCACACACCTCCTTCTTCCAGGTGAAAATTTTCTGTATTCAACATGTTCATACTGTGTGGCTCGTATCCTTAAAGCCACATAATAAATATACAGATTATTATGATACAGAAGATTGCAGAGCTCAAAAGAGTTCATAATTGTAAATTATGTTTTCTAATGCTTTACACTAGATATCACTAAAGCTGGAAACTGAGTGACAGTTAAAATTCAAAACTAAAATGGGACATGCACTTTGTTATTTCTCATAACCAGCATGAGGACTTTCTGAGTCAAGCCAGGTCAGGTTATGACACCACATTACCACATCACTGTAATAAATAAGAGAAATGATAAGGTTGAACTAGATTTTGCAGCTGGTTTTGTCTCTGACCTATTTGTTCTGTCTCTCTCTGCACTGTGGCCTCCAGTGGCAACATAAAATATTTTCATATTATAGTGTCTTTCAGCTCATTGTTGTACTTTCTGGGCTATCTGCTCTGTTAGGGTTAAATAACTATTTTATTTAACAATCCAAGAAAAATCTCATGATGTTGAAAGACTCTTTCAAAAAACAGAGCTAGAAGAGAGTGAACTTATTGGACTTACATCCTTTGAGTGAGCAGAAACACAGCTCCAAATAGACGCTGGATGTATAAATATGTAACTGTGTGCTGTTAAGTTTGGAATATCAACATAGACGGTGATAATATGTTAGTGTTGAGCTTGATTCTGCTGTAGCCAAGTAGCCATAAAATCAGTTAACGCAGATTGAAAGACACAGATATACAGTATATGTTATGATAAACATTTCTCTTCCTGTACATTGTTTGTTGCCCCAAAGCAGCAGCCCAGAGTATGAGGCTAAAAAATACAGAAATCACCACATTGTTGCCCATAAATTGTCGGATATAGCAACAAAAGGATTGGCTGTATGCCATGTCATCCTGCTTCAAATCACTGTGGTTGTCCTGAAACTCCATGCTTGCTGGGTCATGCTTCTCACCTTTAGTGTCACTTAGAATGGAAGCGAAAGATGCTCCACAATATTCCTTTATTGTTACTGACTGCATATTGTAGCTTTAAATTGTGAGTTTGTTGCCTTTAAGACTCCTTCTAATGTGTCTCCTCTGGAGTAGCTTATCCCACACACCCCTGCACGATATGCTAGAATGAAGTGGTAATTGGATTTCCATCCTGGCGCTGAAATCCGATAGACCGCTGCCAAACGCTAATCTCTTATCTACCTGTCCATCATCGAGGAACAGTATGACAAAGCAGAGATGAAGAACACTGACTAATCTGGAGCACAGCTGCTCTTTGTCACATCGTGGAGCTCATTCAGCGACATGTGGCTTACCTCCTTACTAGGCACAGTTGGTGTGATTTTATCCAGATGCTACCTGCCATCTGATGCTCCTCTAGCATTCCCATTAAATCAAAGCTTCATCTGAACACTGTACATTCTCCTCCTCGTCAATCCGGATCAGAGTATTTTCTCTGACAGACGGAGCATTGTTTACCTCTCGGTTTAGCAAATTGCCCTGTCACGTGTTGCACAATTTTATCATTCTTTAAATTGAATTTAAAATGTGCATGTACATGGTCATTTCCTCAATCTTCGAGGTTGATTAATGATTAGGAGATGTTTTCTTCTTCTCAGACAATTTGACGTCTTCGTCTGACAATGTAAATTTATTATCAGATCTGACAGAGCCCCATTATTCAGCATCACTCCCAAGAGCTGACACAGTGGATCTAACACTGAGGCATTATGGACCACAAGCATCCATTAGAACCAAAAGAGGGGAGGGCCAAACACAGTGTCTGACAGCTTGAGCTTTTGAGTTTAATTAAATGTGTCACAGGTTTCTGCCTATTTATGGCCTGGATGGAGTAATAGGGACAGGCTGTAACTCCTGCGAGCACAAATTTACCTCATTTATCTCCCACTGTGAACAGAGAGCTACATAATTTCAAAATGTGAGCGCTTGGAGCTGTAGATTTTACAAAGATGCCGGGACTTGTGGAATACAGTAAATTATTACAGAGAAGCTAAGGTTGACATTAAAACACATTTTGCAGGATGAGTATAGCCTGCCAGCTCCTAATGACGATACTGTAACCCTTAAAAGCGACTTCATTGCTTTAAACTCGAACTCCACAGAGCCATGCCACACATTTGCGATGTCTTCAAATTGTCCCAGAAAGCCGATCGGACAATAATAAATTGGAGGGCAAACTTATGGATCCATATTAGATTTGTCTGAGCATTTGCGCTGAAATTAATTTCATTTTCTGGCAGCGATAATCAATCTACGCTGAAAAAAAAGGACACATTATCCCAGAAGATTCAGGAGCAGAGTAAGCTCTTGTCTCTGATAAAAAATTGATCTGTCCTAAGGCACACAGGCTGAATAATGTATTTGAGGGCTGATAATCATTCATGTCTTGTTTTTATATCATGGACCTCACTAGTAGTGTGATTCGATAATGAAATTGTGTTTATTGGTTTGAGCAGTTCTAACATTTGTTTTCTTCATTTCCAGTATTTTTTTTTTTTTGTTCGTTTGTTTGTATGAATTTACCACTGAAGGCTTGGCAGAAACACAATTGTGCTGAGTCATCCTCTGTTTGTGTCCTAAATCTAGCTTAGCATGGATTTGTTTTGACTTAATATATATTTATATTTATATTTTTTCATATAATATCCGTCACTGCACTGAAACTCACCATCATCAATCACCATTTGAATGTGTTTTATACATTATCCCTATATGAAGATGTTCTGTCATGTCTTTTACTGATGCTAAGTAATATAGAGCAACTGCATCATATTTCTGCCTGTTATCAGAAATAGAAAATGTTGGAATGACTATAAATACCTCAGTAAAGAAGAGATGTTTATCTACTCCACCATCACCTTGGAGTATTTTCTGCTCACACCCACGTGTAGCTGTAGCGTGATCTGGCTACCAAGGTAACCCGTCTCTGCCGCGGAGGGGTCTGAAAGGACGTGACAGGGTTAATTAATTAGACATGAAGTGACAGAAAGAGAAACAACATCTTAGACCACCACAGACGACATGCAGAGTCAGCTTCAGCCTCCCCATTTCAACGAAGTATAGAGCCCCTGGAAGTTTTCGGAGAGGTTTCTATCACTTGTTTATGTAGAGAAACTATCAAAGTCATTTCCACACTTTGCCATCTTCATCTTTTAATATGTGGAGGTTAATTTCTGTGTGCTCCGAGGAAGGCAGTAATGAAAGGAAAAGCCATTAGCTGCGCATATAAGAACCACCTCCCTTAGCTCTTTCGGATGCAGATCTCAGAAATCAGAAGTAGATAATGTTTAGAGTACAAATGACAGTCCATATTTCCATGGCAGCAGCCCAACAGTGCATTTTCGCACAATTTAATATTTGATAGAACCCCTTCCTGTAATGGAAACCCTGTGTTTTAGATGCACCTGATGGGGTAAGAACACAATGGACAGGATGTGGTCAGCAATATGGATGAAAGCTACAAAAACAAAGAAAAGATGCAAACTGACATCGAGTCAACACACATTTGTGGAGTGTGCTAGTGGATGAAATTGGCCTCAAATGAGTAATGAACAGACATAATGTGCTCCATCACTTGTAATCATCACATAGCTTTAATTTGAACCCTTTGTTTATTCAAGCCAATAGCACCCCACTAGGCATTGTGTAGAATTCATTGCCACATGCAGTGCATAGTGAAACAGCCATCATTCAATGCTCAATGAATTATCATACACAAATAAAAATGTAATTGGACTTCTGTACGGGCGGAGAAGGAGGGATATGACAAACCCATTTAGAAAAACTGATGAAAAACAGACAGCTGCAGGCAAAACACAGGGTCGCAATGATCTAATTACTTTCTTCCGCACATCCTCCACAATTACAGTACAGCTGCCTCCCCAAATCACTGGGTATGTTAATAAGTAAAATATCTCATGCTACAACTCTATTACACGGAAACAAACAGAGAAGTCACTGGCTGAGCAGGCTGGCTAATTAGAGCTCCGTATGAAGTCTTCATTTATTACAGTTTGACAAGTATTTAGTTTTGATATATTATATCTTAGTGTTTCATGTTCCAACTAGAACATGCCAAGGAACAGAAATATATGCTACATGATTAAAGCCTCTCTGGTTCCCATCCATACGTCCATTTTCCGTAACTGCTTATCCTTATTAGGGTCGTGGGAGGCTGGAGCCTATCCCAGCTGACGCTGAGCGAGAGGTGGGGTACAGCCTGGACAAGTCGCCAGTCATCACAGCTACCTGGTTCATAATAAGGGAAAGCTTTATGCTACACAGAGCCCTAATAGAATGCCATTTGTAAGCCTTATCGTCTGACATGAGTGGCTGACTTTACTAATACTATTGTGGCTGAATGAGAACAAATCCCTGCAGCCAGATCTCTTATGGAAAGCTTTTTCCTGAAGAGTGGAAGCTGTTGATGTACCATTTTTGGTTTTGATGAATTTGATGTTCAACAGTCAAATATGGGCAAAGGGTTGGTGTCCACATGCTTGTGTATTGTAAAATAACGGTCTATAACCCTGCTAACCCTAACCCTGTGAGGCTGTACTTAGGCACAGCAGCACTTTTAGCTAAATGTTAATCAGCATGCTAACATGCTGACAATGAAAATGCTATGCATGATGATGTTAAGCAGGCATAACGTTTGCTGTGTTTGCCATCTTAGTTTAGCATGTTAGCATTCTAACAGATGCTAATTAGGAGAAAACACAAAGTGATCTAATGGGAATCTCGTTTGTAGATTTGTTCTTTTTGCTGGTATTTGCTCAAAGTAGTGGACAAATGTTAACCTGATGGTGGTGCTATAGCTGCTGAGACATTTCACTCTATTCGTTTTTTTTTAAGGTGTAACAAATTAAAGCTCCATAAAATCTAGTTTAAAAAATATTTCATTAAATATCCATGACCAAATAGACAACAATTAAAGTTTAAGTTCAGAATAAAACATCTGCATGTTAAAGTTAAACACTCAAATACTCCTTAAAAACATCATCTTCTTCATCGTGACTGTGTGGGTGTGAATGAATCAGATATGGCTGACTGTGTGCAAAATACTGTACACAAACAGCCTCACATTAGCTGTGTTTCCATCCAAATGTATCACAAATATAAATTTGAGTATTTCAGCAATAGAAAATGCTAATGGTTGCATCCACTACCGTGATGAAGGATACATCAGATCTGTGTGGAGCTATCATGGGTGTACTGAAGAGACATGGGAGCGATGCGGAGACTGTCAGAGTGGAAACAGCTGATCAGTCATGTGAGTTAAATGTTCACTACATCAGAAGTGTTTCCACCTCCTATTAAGAACATTAACTCTTTCAAAATGTGCATTAAAAAACAATAGAGAACACTATCAACAATAGTAAAAAGCTGGAAATGTAGGTTTTCAGTGCCTTGAATGTCACCATTAATGCCAGGATATACTGTGGCTTGCACATCCCTTTGTAACAGTCTTTTCAGCCTCGGTGAGCATGGCTTTCAAGGATGCGAGGGAGGTCACTAAAATCTATTTTAGGGCACATTTGCTAGTTGGTGTGTAGAGCTACACATCTGTTGTGAAAAAAAATGGTGTGAATAAACTCCAGAGTTTCCTCTTGCCACTTGTAACGTGAGAGTGGAAGGTCTGACCACAAAGCAGGAGAGAAATAAAGGATAATGACAACGCCCCTGTCATTATACACAAACACCTTGGCGCCTCACTGTATCAGCCGTGATGCTCTCATGTACTTGAGTAAGAAAGGCATGCTTAGCTTGCATGCATAATTGATCAAGTCACTGGGTTAGATGAAAGACGGATGCTGTTGTGCACAATGAGAGGCGGAAAAAAAAAGAAAAAAAAAAACGTTTCCCTTTGGCCGGGCCCTAATGTGAAAGGAAATGGACTGCCACTTATCGCAGATGCACTGTTATGGATGTCTTGTTTCTTGGGCGAAGCCGCTCTGGCTGTTGCCAAAATGGATACACGATGGTCAAAAGGTTAAGAGGGAGGATTTATAAATAGGTTTGCATATCAAGTCATATGTAGAAGATTTAAGCACTTATTTGATTAGTAAGTGTTCACTGGGCAAGGCAGCCGCAGTGTTTCCAGGGCTTGGAATTTTAATTAAGTTGTCATTCCTCATCCTGTCCAAGTCTGTCCTGGATCGCTTAACTTTAAAATATCAAATAAAGGCAGCAAAGACAAGAAGAATGTTTTAAAAATATATGCTCTACATACTATCTTTGAAGGTCCAGTGTGTACAATTTAGCAGGCTCTATTTATAAAATCTGGCAGACATAAAATATTATATGCACAACCATGTTATTGTTACTTTAGAATGGGCCTTTTATATTTTCAGAAGCTGTGGTTCCTCTTCGAAGTCCACCATGTTACACCACCATGTGTCTACAGTAGCCCAGACCATACAAACACTCGGTCTAAATAGGGTTTTGTGCATTTTGTGGTCACCATAGTTTCTCCTTCACGCTAGAAAGGAGAAAGTAAAACGAGGGGGTTGCAATCCATAACTACACCACTAGATGTCACTAAATCCTGCACACTGGTCCTTTAAATCCAATATGTTTTTCTCCAAAAGGTGATGTTTCTTGCATTCTTTCCTGAGACATTTCTGTCACTTACATCATAAATTCTTACATAATATCTTCCATAATGGCGTTTTAAGCTTTTTCTTGACAAATGTGTGTCTACAGTGCTTCAAATTGCTCACAGCTTTGAAAGGCCAGCAGGCACAAATGAGTCTATCTTTACACCCACAGTATTTTGTGGTTTTGTGATGTGCCTGAGAGAAAGTTCGTCATACAGCAGTGCAGAACTGGTGGTGTGTCGTTCACTGTTGGCTGATGCGTCCTGTGTCAAAAAAAAAGTGCCAAGCAGTGCACGTATAGGATATAGGATAAAGTTGTTTAAATTCTTTATCTTGTTTCTTCAGCACATCCCCAAAGACAACAATGCATTGGTCCGTCTCTCAATACTTTCTGACTTCCCTGCCCCGTAGTTCTCAGCCCCATTGGTTGGTGTAATTGTTGGGTCATGGGATTTGTTGAAGCTTTGAAAAATACAAAAGATCACCAGACTTGCCCTTTGAACACATCACCACAGAGAGAGAGTCAACAGTTTAGTTTTGTATCCCAGTGCTCACAGACAGAGCTTGTTGAAATAAATTCTGTCTGTCTTGTTGTCATGCAGGTGTTTCGGGTGTTTATGGAAAATACTGTCTGGAACTGTGGGAATGGATAACAATAACCATAAATCAACAATGTAGATATAAGACCAAGATTTATTGTTATGATTGTATGACATTCAAACACACAGAAGGTTGTTCTCTACTTTATTCATTCCCCAACAAGCAGCTTTATTTGGAATTCAAAACTAACTTGATCTAAATCAAGTTTGTTGTTAATTTTAAGTTGTTTTGTTAAACATCATTCAGCATCAGCTCTCCTCTTTATCAGCACCAGCTGCTTCATCTATTCATGTGTTCATTATCATATATTCATTCAGTTCATTATAGTGAATGCATAGATCCCAGCTTCAGCTGTCACAAGGAAAGGACACACCATGATAAGTTTTTGTTTTAAGATGGTTTCCTATGAGGAAAATAGAGGATCGAGGCATATTGCCACACCGGCCTCAAGGTCTTCTACCAGACAAGAGATTGTTAATTATCTGTATTTAGTGCAAATCTTTGAAATAAGTCTTCTGTCGAAGCCATGTGACTCTTTGCACTGAACAATTCAGGGGCAATGGCAAGCAAGTTCAGCTTTGGCTCCAGAATATATGCAACCAACAACAGCGACTTTAGCCAGTGATCTCTAGGACTCGTCTATGCAAGTGTCCCTTAAGATCTCCCCCTTGTCTCTGCAGGTCACCAAGGTAACCAAGGAACAAGCCACTCACCATTTGAAATGGGACATATACAGGTCCTATTTATAGGGTTGAATCTGTTCTGTTCAGTGGCAGGCACAGAACCAGAGACTACTTTATTGTCAGCATTAGTGTTCTGAATTTAATGCGGGCTGTTACAGGTAGCCAGTGGAGCTTGATGAGCAGCAGGGTAACATGTGGTTCACTGTGTAGGCTGGGAGGCCCATCAGGAGGGTCTAGCATAAGTTGCTTCCTAATGTTGCCTGATGCTGTGATTTGCAAATGGCAGGCTTGGAGCCAATGCTTCAAATAAAACCTGTAACATTGGAAACTCTATATTCATTTTATCTCTGATTTTGGTGGCTAAGCAAGGGCTCTGCTTCTTACGTGAAATATCTTTATGTACTATAAAATATCTCTACATTTAAATCAGAACAGATAAAGTCTTTACTGCTTCAGGACTGATGCTATAATGGATAGTGACACATACGTTGCATGTTGGTGGATGCTTGTAGTCAAAGCTTCGCCAGTGTCATTAGTGATTACAGTAATTATCACATACAAAGCTCTCTGGTTCTCTGACTGGCACTCAAGTGAGCACCAGTCCTCAGTGGATGATTACACTTTTCCCATTGTGTGTTTGCACCAAAAAGAGCATCCAAACAAGCACATAGGCAGATCTCTCAGAAGGATTCAAGCTTCTCTTTTTGCCCATTCATAGCTCTGGGATTTTCACAACAAAAGCCCAAGGCCATCAGTCAGTGGGGATTAAGAATCAATTCTTCTCTGTCCAATAATTGGACACCCACAACCTTTTTTCTAGTGTTTTAATTACTACAGCATTGGTGAGATAATTCATGCATCAACAGCTTTAAGATATATAATCCTGCTATTTTAAATATTCAATCTTCTTGTAGAGCAACAGTAGCAGTACTGCATCAGACAGTGCTTCAAATAAATATTTCTGTCTAAAACCATTAGTGAAGGAGTGTTTTAGTGCACTCCAAATGTGACCCCATTTACTTGGTATTAATATGCAACTTAACTGACTGAATTGTTACCACTTAACCAAAAGATGTAAATGCACTTGAGAATGGACACTGACCGCCTAAACCACCTCCGGAGGTGGTCTGTTAACAATAAAAATTTAAAAGCACTTTTTCTCTAGCCTGCTGCGTTGAATAACTATAACTTAAACAGGCTATTGAGGCAGTAACACAGCCTAAAGTGTTTGTCAGGATATTGCTCAATGGAAGAGACGGCAACAAATGTTAATGACAGGATAATGTTTTTGACAAACTGCTAAGGGAAAGGTTAATGTCTGCTGTTAACATATGATGGATGTGTCTGATCTAATCACAGCACATCCTCGAACCATGCACATTAAGTCAGGTATAAATGACTTATGCTTTTGGCAGATGAGTTGGCAACATTTTTTTAGCTCTGTAACATGTTTGGAGACACATTTGGGTCAGTACCAAAGTTACAGATTCTGTGAGTGAAAAAGTAACTACCTCAATGCTTAAAACAAGATAATAAGTAGCAACTATCAGCTGGATCCAAGTGGCAACCTCTGTGGCTGTGAGGTGAAGCCAACACTGAAGTTCCAAAAAACTGCAGTTCCTTGAATGACCACTTGAGGCTGGCTACCAAGCAATCCAATCTCCATAAGCCTCCATGACAAAATGTCCAACTTCACAGCAGAAAAAAACATGTTTACAGCTTGGTACAAAAAACAGTTTTGGTCTTTATCACTAATTTCTCCATTCATGACAACTGTACTGAGGGTGAATTTCTATATAACTCACCTGGCCAAATTATATGAAGGCATTATATTATATAATATTATTTCTTTGATTGGCAGGTGGGTGCCATCACAGGTGGCTTATTTGAGCAACCAGGCTTCATTCAGTCCACCTCAGCTCCACCCACGCTCCATGTCTTTGCATTTTTGTATTAGTAAGGGACCGGTGGAGGGAGGATTGCCAAGACGGCAGTGGACAGAGCCATTTTCAGCTTCACAACGGCTCTTCAGAAACATATGGGTGACGCAGAGACTATGTTCATGTTTTATACAGTCTATGGCTGGACCACAAAAGCAGGCAGGGCAGCATGTTGACATTTATGAAATGACAGTAACATTAACAGCTTTCAGTGGGCTGTCTTTCAGTGTTCCTTTTGGCAGCTTTTTGTAGCTTTAGTCTAAGTCTTCAGAGAGAAATGCTTAGAATTTAGTTACATTTAGTTTTTTTCTTTTTTCTTTTTTTGGCGTTCTAGTCGATAACAACTCAAAAAATTTTAGTCCACTAAAAATCATTACATTTTATTAAACTGTGTATTTTGCTTTCATTTCTGCTGAATTATAAATAAAGTGTGTCTATAGATCTATCTGCATACTGCTACAGTGCTCTCCAAGGGGCAGATCCTGCTGCTGGGAGCAGCTAGAAGCTGTCCAGAGCACTCTCTTTCTTTTCTCTCCCGCCCACAGTGGTATAGCAGTGGAAAGATGTAGGCCAGATTAGCAGACAAATTGCTTCAAACGAGTTCTTTACTGTTAAATCAGTAAAACAGTAGCCTAACCCTTCACTTAAGACATGAACTCACACATGCACACAAATGATGAATTCTTCACATATTACTACATCTGTTGGTCTACACAGTCTATTTTAGCCTCACTCACTGAATGTGCTCTTGCTGTGTGTGTTTGAGAGAAAGAGACAGAAAGAGGGCAAGAGAAGGTACAAGGTGGACTATGTAAGTTATAAATAACTGAATTGAAACGCTGCTTTGTCACTTGACCTGTCCGCCCAAACCTGCAATATTTCATCCAGAACCTGCCTGACGTGCACATCACTAGTGGAAAATATCATGAATTCTTTGAATGTCTGATAGCACACCGTTAGCATATTAGTCCCCTCTCAACAAAAGCAAAACATAAATTTCATCATAATACCTTATATTGTCAAAGATCTATTTTTAGCCAATCATGGAAAAAAAGTCTTTGACGAAAATTCTTGGTCATAGTTGAAGAAACAGAAACAGAAATAGACCCGAAGCTAACAGACATACAGAAATCGTTCATGTTTAAACAGCAGGTTATTGATGTAGGCTGTCAACCATCCAAATCTTCCCCTAGATGTTTGCGACAAGAATGGTTTTGCAGTAATGTTGTCTGACATGTTATCTGCTTATCACAAGCTAAGCTCAGACGGTGAATATTTTTTTAGTGAACAAGTCGGTTAATCAAGTTCCTAAATAATCAGGCTGCTCTGCACTGGAGTACATGGTTGGCTGTGACAATGTCAAGTGTGCAAGAACGACAGGTAGAGTCTCGATGTGCGTTCAAACAGAAAGAGAAGTGAATTTGTTTGCTATTCATGCATACCAGACCGCTGAACTGTTTGTGTCTATCTGTCCTAAACACCTTGTAGTGGCCATTTTACCATACGCTCCGACATATAACCTTAGCCTCATCCACTATTCAAAATATACATTGATTTTATACATAAATAATATCAGAACATAAATAACAACGTATTTTACCAAATATAGGTATGTAACTTAAGTGGCTCTTACACAGCCAATGTACCAACTGGACAATGTAGCTGTAAGCAAGCAACAGATGCACCAGCCATGTTAGAGTGAGTGTATCTGTGTGTTTGTGTTCACAAACTGTACGTCTTTCTGTTATTTCCCTCCAGTCTCTCTCTCTCTCCTTTCTCCTCTCGCCTCTGTATACTTGGTGCAGATTCATAAAGCCTAAAATAGGTGTGACTTTTTTTCTCACGCTTAAACAATTTCAACTCGTGTCTTTGAGTCGTTTTGAACTACCATTTCTTTGTTTTCTGTTTCTGGTGGTTCTGTTCTGTCTGACACCTTCTCATAAAGATAATGTGTTATAAGTCCATGAATATATTATATAAGATTTAGCAAATGATGGGGATCTTGCAGGGCCAATATTTACAAGACTACGACTAGATTCATTTTGATATTATTTCCCATCCTGCGCCTGGTGGAAATTCACAAGAAAAAAAACTGGTGAACAGTATGTGCGTGCATTCTGAAGGCTGCAGCAATTTTTGTCCACTTCTTTTCTATCTCCACTTTATCCTGGAACAAATTGGAGGACACGTCAAAAGAGGCACTCCAAAACAGGCACACCAATTTCTCCTCCTTCTCTATAGTCCAGGAGAACCAACACTTCATATTCTTGCACCTTGCCTTCCATGTTTACTACTGTGTTGCCTGTTGCCTGCTTCCTTATGATGCTCAAGAGAGGTTGTTGAAACTCTTCACATCACTAAGTGACACTATTTGCATGAGCTGAGACTAAACACCTCTGATAATATTAAACATGTTTGATTCTATTTGACTAAAGCTCAGACTGATTTTTATAACCAGCATACACCAAACAATCGTGATGACAGGAGCATGCCACAACTCCAGCAAAACTTTGAGGATTTTATACCGAAATTGGAAATTTGTCAGTGAATCATTCTTTTGGTGTAAGGCCTGCAAAAAGTAAGGCTAGCAAAGATCTAAGATTAAAAAATCTAACTTGCTAAATCAGAATCATTTACCAGAATTATCACTGGTCAGTACTCGAACGAAGAATACGAACGAAAATAAGAATTCCACAATGACTAAAGTCTCTTTATGTGTGTCTTCAGCTTTTTTGTGTGTAAGCACTAACTTTATTAAGTTAGTGCTAAAAATATCAACAGTAGTGATTATCATCACAAGATGAAATAACAGAGTTAAAAGCTTTCTCTGGCTCAGAAAGATATTTTCAACAACGTAGAAGCAAGAACACTAAAAACACTGTCCTGCTCTCAGAGTAAATGATCTCTCTTCTCCTTGCTGGAGTAAATCTCACCAACTGTATTGATCTTCCTCCCATCTGAAAATAAGTGGTTGAGGTGAGGGAGCCTCCACCATGTTGTTTTACTCTCGCATCCATCTGTGTCGTCCGCTGGCTGCCTACAGCTGCAGTAATAATATGAATGTGATAGACCGCTCCTGGCCATGTTAGTCCCATTCCCCAGTGCGTGGATTTTATTATGAATATAGTTCACCGAGGGCAAGACTAAGTTCCGGTCTGCCAGTTATGGAAGTATATTGACAACAAAAGATTTGAAAGAGTACAGAACAAATGCTACGCAATCAGCAAGTCAACAATTAACACATTCTGATTTGATTGCGTAACCCAGATCACGCATACACTGCTAACTGAGTCTGCTCTCTTAGTCTTCTCCAGTTTTTTGAGATTACAACAGGTTTCCAGCCAACAATTTTTGACCTGAAAGCGGGGACAACATCCGGTTGTCAGGGTCATGTCTGTCATGGCCACCGCCATGACTCAGGGTTTGTTCCCCGTTTCCCTCCCCTGTATTGCCTGTTTTTCCCTGTCTGTCTCTGTAGTTGTGATTGTGTGGGTGTGGTCTCCCTTTCTCACTCTGGCTTCCTGGCTCTGCTCTCTCTATACACCTGCCAATCATCAGCACACCTGTCTGCAAGAGTTCTGGACGAACTGCCAGTCCTCGCTGGATCGTAGTTCTGTTCACGGTTTTGTTTTTGTGCTACGTGTCTGGCTTAGACTCTAGTTTGTTTTGTACCAGTGTAGTCAGTTTGTTTACCTGCCTGTCTGTGAGACTTATACCTACTTTCCCTGTCTCATTCCTGCTGGCTTGTTTCACCTTACTTGCCTGTCTGCATTTGGCTTCAGCCTTACTAAACCGTGACAAAGTCAAAGCACGCTCAAAGGAAAAACAGTCAGCTTAGGAATATATTGCTTTGTAGAGAGGGAGTGACCATATGACTGGTAAAATGTAACTTACATATGTTATACTTATGTTCTGCCGCTAGCCTACAGTTTTAGTTATTGTGGATCTGCACTGTAGACTGAAGTTCAACCAACGCCTGGCGATCCAACTGATCCCTTAAGTGTATTCATAACATACATTGTATAAAACATAGACATAGTCTCCAAGATGTCACCAATACGTTTCTGAAGAGCTGTTGCGATACTGTTTTGATCGGAGTGTGATGTTCCAGCTGTTGCCATCTTGGAATAAAAATAAATTCCAACTACTAACCCTTATCCATTAAAAGTTAACATGAAACTAACACAGCCAATGTGATATACAGTATAGCTAGTAATAGTTTTTAATTAATTTGACTTAAAAAGTTTTGACTTAGTGCTGGCGTGTTTAGATTTTTAAGATAGTAGACACCAGTTACAGATCTTTGTCTCCATCTAGTGCTTATCCAGCTTTTATTTTGAAAGTAGAAGCAAAAGGTCTAACATGACCCTTTTACTTTTAGGTCAAACTGAACAGGTGATGTTATGCTCTGTTTGCACCGAGGAGATTCTGACTGCCAAAAGTGAGCAGGAGGTACAGTAGCTGGCTCAAATGTAGTTGCACAATTCCTTTTACAGAACCGTGACTGAGCTCTCTGAAAGGTTTACTTGCAGTAGCACTCAAATTCGTTTTGCAATATACTTCCATACGCCCATGTCACAACTTCTCAAGAGCACTTAAAGGAGGTAGGAGGAAATGAGTATCCATTTCTAACCTAAACCTAAAATCATTTAGTAACCAGAACATTTACTAACACCCACTTCCTCCATAACCTTTGACTCTTTGATGCATCAGTGGTTCTAAAAGGTGAGTGAGCATCACTCTAAAAGCCAACAAGTCTGACTGCTAACAACATGCCAGCTGGATGAGAAAAGTGCACCTTGAAGGTTAACAAGAGACACCAGCCTTTAATCACAGTGGGCAGAGAAAGCAGGCTATTTTTGTGATTCTGTCCAACTGTGGCTTTGCTATGTATTCGCATCCGTGGCACATATGTGCATCCTCCCTAGCATCAGTAAAAGCTGACAAGCATTGTCATTGATTCAGAATCCTGTTTCAGTATGCCAGTGTGGATGTTATCCTTTCTGCATCTGCTGCCCAACCTGGTTAACCACTGCAGGCAAAATCAAGGGCTGTTACAGGAAGTGAGAAGCTGTCATGAAATGAGCTCTACAAAACTCACATCAAAGTCTGGCTGCAAATGTTGTTTATACCTTCTATGAACCCACCCAATTCATCGTCACGGTTAAATCAACAGCTTTTGAGAGAAACTGCTTCAGTGGCGTATCTGTTGCACAACCTGCTGTCAGCCCACCTTGAATCAAGGTGAATCTACCTTCCCTATGGGTAATGTCACTAAAACCAACCACATATCAATAATTCTGCTCGGTTTACAGAATCCCATCAGGCCCCTGCTGTCACACATCAGCTCTAAAATAACATAATGTCTCATGATGCTGTCTTTGTCCTTGTCTTTACTGAGAGCGAGGTTAGCTACTCTGTCCTCTTAATTGCTGTACCTTCAGGTGTTTAATCAAATACCCTTTAATATAAAAAAGCTTTATTTCAACAAATTAATCAAGAATCTCACCACATGTAGGCTTGAATTACAGTTACAGTGGATTCTAGGTTTTGTAAATGACCATCTTGGTTTCACAAAGATCCATCCACCTGCCTCCAACTAGGACAAAATGATTGTTTTAAAAAATGAAAAAACAACAAAAACAAGCAGTGTCAAACAAGCTACTTGGAAAGTCTAGTGTATATTAAATAAAGCTTCATTACACAGAAGCTACCCCACAGAGAATCGTAGCAAGCTAAGCTGCAAAAGCAGTTTAACTATATTGAAGTTTTTCTTCTTTTTTTAAACCAACTTCATTCCAAGCCTGCTGCTCAGTGATCAATAAAACAAGTCAAACATTAAGACAATCACTACTACTTATCACTAAAGACAATTACGACTATAGCTATAGGAGTAATTGCATGCAGCTATCTGCAGCTGCACTGAATTGTGATGGTTAGTTTGTTGGGTGATGGCTGTGTTATTCACGAATCACCTGAATGTGCGTTCTTCTTGGAAGTCAAGAGCATGAGTGAATTCAAGCTAGCGTGTCCGTATTCCCTTGAAGCAGAGACGTTGTAGGCATCATACTTGGAAAGTGCTTCTGTCAGCTAAACATACACATCTGTGTATGGTGATGGTGTCACTTACTGATCTTTAGCAGTTTTAATCTCTGACTGCAGTTGAAAGCTCTGTTGTCCACCCGCCCATTATCTGTAACCGCTTTTTCTCATCAGGGTCACGGTGGGGCTTGAGTCTATCCCAGCTGACTTTGGGCGAGAGGCAGGGTACACCTTGGACAAGTCGAAAGTTTTGGTGTGCTTGAACTAATTCTTGGGAAAATGTAGCTTGACACTACGGCACTACTTGAGCAGAAGTGGTTTGAGATCTTTGATGGATGTTTCAACGTGTATTGACACTTTTCTTTTTGGCGTGAATGCTGCTGACTGACTAAAGCTGCTGTCCTAGATGAAGGAGCAAACCCTTCAGAAGTAACACTATCTGGATCTGGAAGAAATGGTCTGTCAAGTGCATACATTTTCTGACTTTGTGGTTAATGATAGCATTACTGCATTGCAGGTATACTGACATTTGATTGACTGTTTTTCTATAATGCTTCAGTCCATAGCTGGTATGGATCTTCAGAACAGTATTCTCTTCCAAAAAGCACCCATAAAAAGCATCCTGCATAGTCTTTTAAGGACTACAACAATTGTCCAGCACGCCTTGGCTGGATGATACATTAGTGTGCAGAGGTTGTAGATGGTGTTTGGAGGCTGTGGGGGTTGAAGAGTAGTCCTTTAGCTTCATCCATTAGCTTAATGTTTTCTTTTCCACTCAACAGCCAATCCTTTCAATGCCCCAATGATTACTTTGTCATGGGCTCTTCTCCTTTCACCTCTCTGTTGTGTATCATTGTATCATTTCCTTTCTCAATACCCTTAAGGTACTCAAAATGAGAAGATAAAAGTCAGACTAAGATGATGCAGCTGGCTTATTGGCTTGTCTTATTGTTGTGATCATATAATTTGCAGGTTTTTACTTCTATCTTTTTTGGCTGGGGCCATCAAGAGGAAAATACTGTTCTTATAATTGTGAAAATGAGTTTATGGATGGTCACTTCATATTCAATCAGATAGCAAATAATATCAGAGCAAAAAAATCCTACTGTACGTCAACAGCTGTACAAATGTGATGCAGTTTGTAATCAATGAGACAGAAATCTGTGGTAGCGTGAATGTGTCTGGGTGCTGGAAGAATCCAAAATGAGAAAAGCATTTGCCACACACCCAAATGAGTGAAAATGACAATGGGATAATGGAAAAATATTAAATGAGTCTAGAGTTGTTTTCTTTATTACAGACAATTTCCAATCAGGGTCCTCCATATGCAAAAACAGAAACACAGTCACAATTTTAAAGCTGTTAATTACTTGTTGCACAGCTTCATTTTCAGTGAGGAATATAGTGTCTGTATGTCCCAGTGGAAGAAAGTAACAGCACTGATTCTGAGACTGCATTGGCAGTGGAAGTGTCTTTAAAATCGAGCGGCATCCAGTAGATGTGTCATTGCGTTTCTGGCATCTGCTGCAACCACAGCAGCATATGCCTCACAGCTGTCAGTGCTGCTGAGAGGGCCAGAGCTCATCGCTCCAGGTTTTAGATATGCAAACATGCGATGATTAGACATGCAAGGGAGAGACATCACAGATTTAAATGGTATAAGTGAGAATATCTTGCTCACTCTGGAAATGTTGCAAAAACCTAATTTCACTGGAAAACTGGCAATTTAATCTGTATAAATATGTAGATAGCAAGCTCTGAAGAGATACTTTTTCAAATGTTCCCAACTGAGGGATTCTAAATGTTTTATCATCTCACTCAGTGCTCAGTTCTGTAAATTGGATTCAACCATAAGTGTTTGTGTGTCTATCTTAAAACATGCTTTTATGTTTGTAACCATGCTAGCATTGTGGCTGTATAGGGACGGCAAGTCAGCTGGTCCAGACTTAAATATCTCAACAAATAATTGATTGCCAGACACATGGTGCCCAGATAATGACTTCGCTCATGTCCCAAGTGCCACCAATCAACTCAAGTTTTCATTTGTCCAGTAAAATATCTTGACACAAAGGTTTGTACAGACATTCATGGTTCTCATATGATGAATCCCAATGATGTTTGCACTTGTAGTTTTGACAACTATTGGACAGACTGCCATAAAACTGAGCACAGGCACTTACGTCTCTCCTCAGGAAGAATTATAGCAATGTTGGTGATCGCTACCCTCAAGGCAAAATTTCAATTTGTCAAAATTTTGATTGTCTACATACATAAATATAAACACAATGTGAGCATACTAACATATGGTGAACATGGTAAGCATTATGCCTGCTTAACATCAGCAGATCAACATTGTCAGTGTGACCATCTTAGCACACTGACATTAGCATTTAGCTCAACGTAACATTGCACTAAATGAATCCGCTAGCATGGTTGTAGCCTCCTTTTTTAGTCAACACTACATAATCAGAGCAATTGAACATGAACTACCTGTACCAACACGCAAAAAAACAATACTTGAGTTATCCAGGATAGAGATATGCTCCAACTATTTGAGAATATCTGCAGTAATTTCATTCTAAAAAAATTCAGTTTTCTTTCATTTCTTTTCATTTCATTTCAGCAAGGCACCTCTGGAAGCATTGGGATGAGGAAGATTTTTTGGGCTGAGCATCACAGGTTAGTTTGCAGCTGTATGGTAGAATCAGGACAACCCATCAATAAGCTACCACCTATTTTAGTATTTAGTCTATTTAGCATAATATCCAAGATTCAACTTTTTGTCTTTAACCACTCCCTGAGTGCTCTCTGGGTCCATCGGTTTGTCATATCTAAATCAATGATATTATTTTTATTTGGTCCTTTTAAACTGGAGTTTAGAAAAGATGACGCCATGTGCCCCAGGCAGTAGAGAAGCATCTGAAAAGTGCTTGGATGTATGTTTGTGTATGTGAGTTTGTGCTGGAGGAAGCCTGGGATCTCAGAAGTCATGGAGAAGAAAAATATTCCCCCAGAGAGGAAGAAGGAGGGACAGCTGAGACTAATTTGTTGGATTACCTGGCAGCTGGGGGGAAAGTAACACGCTAAATAACCCTAAAGTTTTGCTGTGTTATTGTTTTCATTTGCAATTCATATTTGTGTGTTCCATGTGGGATCGTGCATCTCACAGGTGTTGTTGGTTGCAAAAAACAAGACTAATTTCCTTTCAGGGCGCATCTTTTCACTTTGTGGAGCTCAAGAGTTTTCAGGCTGCCAGCATGATAGACAGGCAGTCAAAGCAAGCATATCCAGCAAGCATATCCAAGAACATCCACTTGAATGAGGCAAAAGGTTTATTTTATTTATTTATTTATTTTTGCCAAAAGAAGAAAAACAGCATCAGGGTCATTCGTATTGGCCAGGTGAGATTCCTTCCCTCCAAGGACTGAGTGAACTCTTAAACAGTAAAAAAAAAAAAAAAAAAAAAAAGAAAGAAAGAAAGAAAAGATCCATTGTAAGATGTGAAAACTGGATTTTAGAAAATCAGTCACACAAATATGGATGTAAATTGGATTTCTTCTTTTCTTTACCATTGTCTTAGCTTCTGGTTTTGCCCAAGAATCCCTCTAAATAAGCTACTATTCTCACTATTTATTTCTTTAAGGTAAAAGTGTGGTATTGATATTCATTGAAAAAATCTTGGTATTTTTCAGGGAAATAAGCCAGCATGACAGACAGCAACACTACCAACTGAGCTAATTGTAATTTTGCTCCCATCATTTGGCCAAAACACAGCATTTCTACCGGTAGACAGTTTGGGTAAAATGTGCATTTTTAAGAACCTTCTGCATATTAACAAAAGCAGGTTTCCACATAGTTGACTCAGCCCACCATAGCACAGCATCTCACAAACAGTTCGTGCCTGTTTGCTCCTTCCTCACAGTGCTTGTTGTGCTTGTCCACTCTGGTAACCACAGGAAATGTTGGTTGTAGATTATCTGGTCTCCTCTGGCATGATTGGATGATGTATTAACGCACAGTGTGTGCTTAGCAAACAGTATGGATTGGAGTGCTCTCTTGAACTACATGTGCTCTGCAATCCATTGCGTATGATATGACATTTTGCCCACGGGTGTGCATGCAAAAGCCTCTGTAACATTACATTAGTCGTACACCTACTGAACACTGCCTGTAATGTTATTATATTAATTGATGGAAATTGAAGTCAGCAACAGCCAGCTCCAACTACTTTGATTCATTTAGGAAACTTGTCAGCATAAACACCCACTGTTAAACAGCTATGTCAGCTCATTTATTTGTCTGATTGGAAGGCAATTACGGCTGTTGTTACAATACAGAAAATACATGCATCTTGGGTATTATAAGATCCAATTGCTTTTTCTTCATCTTTCTCTCTCCATCTCTGTCTGTATGTCTTCATACACTCTATACTTAAACTGCTACAAGCTTTCTCCATACGCTTCATGGAAACACCATTGGGAAACTGGTGTAGCCCAGTACCCAGTAGATAACATCAATGACAGTCCACATACAGAAAACTTTCCAGAAGGTAAGCTGTATGATATTCCTCCTCTAAACCCCCCACGTCAAACAGTAAGAGAAAGTTTCATATATTTTGCCCTGAAGCCTGCTGCACGCCTTCATCTCATGCATGACCATTTCAACAGTGGGAAGTCAGTCAGTGCCAGACATTCAGTCTGATCAGTCCACTCAGTGGTCTGGTAAAAAGGGTACTTACAGTATATCCAAGATAAGGAGGGCTATAATGTAGTTCTTTATACGGTCAGTATAACAATCAATAAACCTTCATCAATCTGACTCAAACTCAGTAATCTAATCTGAGCACTTTCAAGCAACCACTGGTATTATCCAATGTAAGCAGAGTCTAGTGCGATCACGAATGTAACACTATATCACTCATCCCACCGTCTGACTCATTTTAAACTATAGATACTGGTCAAAGCTGGTACCCACAGGCAGATCCAAAGAGAATCACTGAAATGGTCATGTCATTCACACGTGTCACAGGAAGTTCAGTCATGGCTCCTTCTGACATGCTGCAACTGAAGGAGTGAAATTGGACATCAATAAGGGAAGAAAAAAGTAAAGAGAATGGTAATACATGTATTAAAATGTTGTGTGTTGTGTTTGAAAGTCATCATGCAGGCGTGATGCATAGCCTACTTTGTGTGCAAAAAGAAATGTCCATTACAAATCAAATAAATTTCTACACATTTGACCTGTATCACATATTAACATCTTTGTGAGCACGTTGTCACGGTTCGAGCAGGGTAACCACAAACACAAGAAACAGGACCCAAATGTAGAATCACTGGCTGAACTGGTGAAGCTCAATGGTTTATTATTGCAAAAGTAAATTTACAAAAACCTTATGCATTTTATGGATGGCAGGCTCAGTTCAGAACTGGAAACACAGTCCAAACAAGCAAACAAATCCACAAGACAGCAGGCTCCATCCAAAGTACATTAAACAGGCAAGGTGTCCAAGAAAACAAAGTCGTCAAATCCAAACTGGAAACCAAACACGAGGAACACTTGAACATAGAATAAAGACTAACTGACATTGAAACCAAGGAACACACAGACTAAATACACAAGTGAAGGCAGGACAACATGACACATGTGAAACTAATCAGGATGGAACGGACAACTGGCAGGAAGTAAAGTTACAGACCTTGTGTCTGGGAAGAATTACAAAATAAAACGGGGAAACGCTAAACAAAAAAACCCAAAACCATGATACATGTTAGCACGCAGATGTAGACTCCTAACCTGTGTCTGAAATCACTCATCTTCTTTCACTCATTAACTATTCCTTACATAATAGAGACTCAGTAGTGACAATATAGCAAGCAGTACATTGAGACCATATTTGCATCATTACTGACAGCTGTACTGTAAATTTTTGATGATAATATATAGAGCACAAATTTCAATTTAGACACTCAAGTGCAATTAGGCAGAGTCTAATAATAGTGCACTGACAATATCTAGAGAGTGATTTGGACTTGTCATAGTAAGAGGAGTGCAGATGTTACTAATAACATTAACAATGGCTCTGTTCTAGTTCAAGTGCCCCAATAATGACACCCATTCACATCTAAAGACAATATGTCAACAGTCATAGTCTTTAGGGTTTTTGCAAAGACTGAGAATCTTGCAGAGTCGCTATTTAAGACTACAACTATATTCATTTTGAGATTATTTCCCATGCTGCACCTGTTGTAAATTTACAAGAAGAAAAACTGTTGAACATTGCAACAGAAAGCCGTAGCTGTCCTTGTGTGTGCTTTTAAAGGGCTGCAGCAATTTCTGTCCACTTTTTTTTCCTTTTCCACTCGATCGTGGTACAAATTAGAGGACACCTCAAAGAGGCACTCTCGCTCACTCCACAACTCGACCAATTTCTCCTCCTTCTCTACAGTCCAAGAGACCTGAGACGTTCTTGTGCCTCCCAGGACTTCCATCAATGCTCTCTGTCTCTCTCTCTCTCAAAACATTGGACAAAAACCAAAGGAAACTTCTTTGTGTCACTATTTTGCAGTGTAAATTGCGAGCCACGCATAGATTTAGGAGCTGGGTACATGAAAGAAACAAAGCCAGAACTCAACAAGTAGAGTATCATATCTAAATCAATATGAAAAAACCTGCGTTTTTGCCAGAGCACCGGATCCTGTCTTTATGTACCCTTACTGTGTCAGCCAGTTGCCTGCCTCCTAATAGTGCTACATTGGTTATAATTACTATTTTTGACACTGTTCATGTAACATGTTTGATTTTATTGGAACATCAAGACGAGAAAAAGACTGAGTTGAGACAGCTGAGACTTTTATGACCACCTTACACTAAACGATAGAGATGACAGGAGCGTGCCAACTTTCAGGATTTAATGCTGAAATTTGTCTGCAACAGTGAAATTATTTCAAAAGTCATGACAGTGAGCCAACATGCACACTACCTGGACCTTGAAAGTGAAGCAGCTGAATGGAATTCAACCACCATTAATTTTATTATTTCCGCTTGTGCTTTTTCTACTGTGTCAAAACATATTTGGTGAAGAAAGCTAATTTCAGAAGCTGCCATTCTCTCCCTGTCCTAAACTGTCAGTGTACCAATTACCACCTGTCATCATCACCTGATCTCCACACCTGCTCCAGATTCTCTCATCAACCCCTCAGTACATGTGCCCTGTAGCTATACCTCCTTGTCACGTTGTCTATCCAAGCTGCATCCAGCCTTCCTGTCCTATTATCTCGCCTCACTTGTTTTTTTGACCCATGCCTGCCCTTTTTAGTTTTTGTCTGCTTGTCTATGCCCTTTTGGACTTGTTTGCGCCCTGTTGCAGACCTTACAAAGTAGCCCAGGAGTCAGGCTTTTGAGTCGTCACTCTGTGTTATACATGATAGTTCAGGAGACTTACTTTTGAAAATGTGCAATATCACTTCAATAACTGCAGATGCAAACTGTTTTCTTAGATGCATTTAGCTGTATGTTAAATGATCTATTTGTATTTATAAACACACTGTAATGCATTGAATTTAGAAGGAAATGCATCAATGTGATTTTCACTTTTCTTGGAAAAAGACATTATTGTGGCAACACATCGAGAGATCCCTGATAGAAGTACTGATCATTTATCTCTAGAAAACCACAGCCAGCTTTCTAATTTCCTGTAATCCTAGCTGGAGCTCGCTTGTCCAAATTTAGAAATTTCTGTACGCCCTGAAGGAAGCGAGCAAGCTGGCAGTTCAATACTTCTATCACAAGTGTGAGAAGTCATCCGTAGAGCGTTCTGAATCACCAGAGTCAAATACTGGATTCTGTTTTTGAGGCGCTTTGATATCACCCAAGGAATATTTTCTGACCAGCATGCGTGTTTGTTTGGGGCTTGAGGTTACTGAATCTATTCAACTCCAGTGCAACATACCTCAGGTCTTTTTTAAACACATTCCTCATAAGCTAAGTCAGATTTGAAATTAACTTAGGTAGAAACATAAATCTTGTTTTTTTTTTTAAAAAAAACAAATTTTTCTTGGAAATAAAAAATAGCCCCTCAAAAACAAATGTTGAAAATCATTAAAAATTTAACTTTGCTGAATTGTTTTCTTCGTTCAAGAAATTGGTTAATTGTTACAAGACAACAGTATAAAGTCAGATTATTTTATGAGTACTTATTTTAAGCATATTTTATGATTTATTTGACCTGATGCAGTAAACTGAATCTATGCATCATGCTGTTATATTAGGCAGGACACTCAAGTCTTCACAACCTGACCTTTGACCTTTTTGCCCTCAGGAGGATCAATAGAAAATCACTAGTAATGTCATTTTAATGTCAGCATCTGTCATTCTTCCACTTCAGCGCATCAATGGTGAAGTAAAACTCCCTTAGTGGTTCATTTAGCTATTCAGGAGTTCTTTGTAAGATCCTCTCAGCTCTGTGACCTTTTAAAAAGAAGGGCACAGACATAAGACCACCTAAGGTTTACCACAAGCATAGAAACCTTTACCAGCTTTTTTTAAAAGCAGCAATGAATCAGTCATATTTACACCAAAATGTTGGATGAGATTGCTATTTTAACACAGCCAATACTTCTCTTTTGCACTTCAAACACCCACGAGCAATTTCTGTTCCAAGGACTGAAACACAACCAGTCGGTCCTTTCTTAAACCTTTTGTCTATTGTGTGTCTGTTTGTGTTTTCTTCCTGTTCAAAATGATATCGTCCTGGGAAAATCAATTTATAGTGAGGAGCTGCATACTGTAGAGCACAATGCATTGTCACTGTGACCATACAAAGATACCAAAAAGACTAAACCTGTAAAAAAGAAGAAGACATACTGTACAGTAGAGATATCCAGATAATTGTCTTGACCAGCGAGGTGAAAATATGTCACATTACATCCAAAGTTTGCTGACTTTAACTCTCACAGTGGGAGCTTTCTTGCAGTGTCCCCTTGATGCTTCAAAGTCAGAGATTTTCACCACTTTTTAAGAAGAGCCTCTTATTGTTCATTTTGGAGCAGCAGTTAAAGGCCTTGTGTGTGTTTGGTGCCATTATACTCTTGCCCATCTGTGTTTGCCATCTGTAACATCAAATTCACACTGCATTAGCATATTAAATCCAGTCTTGGCTTCCACCAACTTCTGAGGAAAAAGTCCAGATCGTTAGTTGCTAAATGCTGCTCTATTTTCACCAGCTTGTTGCTAACTTTGTCTGCCTGCTGTTTGCAGAACAGGTAGCGTTCAGTGGGTTTATCAGAGCTTTTTTATTGAAAGTTGCTGCCTGCTATGGCTGGATGTGGTGTTTTATGAAAGTGGTGAAAGTGAACCAAAACAGTCATGTTGCAGGCTGGATAACCAAAATATTGAGCTCAAAGATGCTAAAATTCAGGCACAGTAGAATTAACTGATTGTTCACTGTGGGTTTCATTGGGATTTGACCCTTTGTTAATTTAAAAATATTGATTACTGCATCTTTAACGTCTTTAAAGGGTTAGTTCAGGTTTTTTGTAGCGTAGTTGTTCTCGCCACTTTAACTTTCCCTCAGATCTGTAGCATAATACACTGTGCGCAACCCTGCACTGTCTATGGTAGGTAACATACTGACTATGAATATTAATTTATACAACCCCACATCAAAAAACCTGAACTATCGCTTTAACTCATACATTCTAGTTTATTCTTGATTCATAATTCAGAATTTTTTTTTTTTTAATATTAATATCACGAGAGGCAGTGCTGTTATTGTTGTATAACAGCACTGCCTTGTGTACAGTTCTACAAGTTCCATTTATTAGTTCATATTTATAAGTGACAACAGATTATTGGTTTGATAGATGTAGATGATAACTATTAATGTAGCTTTAATATTACAACACCTGTAAAGCAAAGTAATAAGTGGAATTAAAAGTCCCAGTGCTGCTATGCTTTATATCAGCACTCAAGAAATAGTCAGAACTAAGTGTTGTATAATAGGCTACGGCTGTTTTTTAGTACAGAGGGTGAAATTATGCTTAATAATTTATAAATGCTGAACTAATAATTATAAGTTCTTAAAACTCTCCTTCAGAACTTTTATTGCAGTTGTCACATTTTACAGTGCGTAATTAACTGTTTCAGAAGCAGTAACTTGGTAACTCGGTAACTTGGCTTTGATAAAGCTCACTGAAGCAGCTCTCACAAACATAAAGGTGCCAAAGGACCGAAGCCAACAAAATTGCGGTCGTGTGCCAAAACGGGGTATCTTATAGCTCCTCTGTGTATGTCTACAGTTTGTTTGCTGCTGATTGGTCAGGTCCTGGCCTGCTGCTATAAATCCCTTCAAGCATAACACCTTCACTTTCACTCTTACTGAATGTCAGGTACCAATTTTGTATAAGTCAAGACCATTAACCCTCAACTGGAATAGGTCCAGCTTCTGTGCCTGCTGGTGTGCATAGCCTGGACAGGTTGGTAATTGGGGGCCTTCATGCACAGAGAAGTCTGTCTACTAGCTCTTATCTGCAGTTGTGCATGTTTCCATCAAAACATTTACATTTATATGTTACACCTTGGTTGTACAGCACGTATAATTATGGCTAAATATGTATCTCATGAATTAGCAAGAGTTGTCACAAAAGTTGAAAATGAAACATAACATATGACAGATTCTTTCTCAAGTCAATATCAAAGGACTTTTTTTGGAGGACATAAAGAAATCCCAAAGCCCAGCCCTGGAAACCTTTTTACATAGTGAGCAATGTTTTTGAAAAATTACCTTTCATTGATTTTTACCCTTTTATTTTAATAATTATTTCTACTGTGAAAATGTCATAATATACTGTATATGTGTGTGTGTGTGTGTGTCTGCTTTGCTCCCTTTTTACCGTTCCGCTGATTGGCCGTCCACTTCTTCAAAGGATTGTTTGGCGACTAATTCTTGGTTTTATGGTTAAGTTAGAATTAGATTCAAGTTTAAGTTATTGTATCCAACGCTTGTCCAGTGCTCAGCTGTTTACTCTGAACATGTCCTTTTCTGACTGATGTTGAGCCCAAAGTGTGCTTTATATCATGTATAATGTATGTGACCAACAATTTACTGGTATTTATGTAAATGTACTATATGTAAATTTTCTTTTTATTGAGCCTGCTAGGAACAGATTTTACCCATTTAAAAACAGATGTATCTCTGTGAAATGTCTTTTTAAAGGGTGTTCTATAACAACAGTGTAAAGTCCATCATTACTCACGCTGAATACAAAATGATGTTGAAATGTTCACAGTAAGCAGCTGAAGTCAGAGAACTGCAAACAGCATGCAATTTCAAATTCTGTTTTTTTCCATTTCTTTTTTTTTTCAAAGACAACATCAAACCATTAAACACAATAGCTGAACTGAGTCTGCATACCTAATCTTGTGCAACTGATAAACATCCCCCTACAGCAAACCTTTTAGAGTAGAGTAGAGTAACCTCTTTTGTCCCTGAGGGGGAAATTTGTCGTCTCAGAACATAACAAGAACATTTCAAAGTGATGTACATGATTTAGCTCCATTCGCTGGAGTCGCACTCTCAAAATTACTTTCAGTGGCTGCTCTGAACTTTGTTGGGTAAAATCTTTAATGGAAACAAGAAATCTGAGATAAGCAGGTAAACGTGGCTTGGAAAAGAAATTAAATTATTTATTATATACTGTATAAACTGAATTAATGGAGATTTGTACTGAAGATAAGGTTTGCTTTGAAAGCAATTAAGTACAAATTCAGAAACAATTACACCCGTAATGAGCAGATCAATGAAGAGATTACTCTGCCTATGTGATTACATAAATCCAAAACTGCATATTGTGTGATGATGAACTGCTAGATCCAACCCAACATTTCCTACCATTTCTGCCATCATCAAAATAATGAGACAACATTAACACATATGTGTTCTTCTACTGGTTACACCCATGGATATGTTAATAAAACCTCGATATGGCAATGTTGCTCAGCCTTGTTTCCGATTTTGCCCAGTGGCCACTTGTGGAATTGCAGTGAAAAAATTCTCTTGCGGCACAAAAAGCATTTTCTGTAAGACTTCTGACAGGACACCTCAAACTGCAAGTAATGATGTTATTATGAATTTTTGATCCATCGGTTTTATATTTGAAAAACTTTCCTCGAGGTGAGAAAAGCAATTTAAAAATCCATAATGTCATCTTAATTTAAAGTCTATAATCTGATAGGGAACTTGTGGACATGGCCGGTGGAAGAAACACTGCTGCACATATTCAGCTGGTCACATACCCCAGAAATCATCCATAAACCCAGAAGCTAGAAACTTATGTGTATGCATTACACGAACAATTCACAATGGACTGAGGTGGCGTCTTTCTGTTGGGTATCCAGTTCTGTAAGTACATCCATGGTTGCACCAGACCAATACACTTGTAGCAGAGAAACCTGTAATTGTATTGAATTAAGAAAGGGTGTGATGTATTTCTTATGGATTTAACTTATTATATGTAGCAGGGAGACTGTTATTTGGGTGTTGTTTTTTTCTTCAAAAGTTCCTTAGTCACACCAGACAACTTTCCTTTCACAGATCCAATAGCTGAGCCATAGATTGCTGTCTAATGGCTGAAAATGTTACACCCATAAATTCACTCTGAGGAACTTCTATTCATTCTCATCAGAGGAGCTACAGAAAGTGATGATGGATTTCATCAAAACAATTTTATGTCAGGTCCCCTGTGGAATGATAGAGGCCCTAACTGAACTCAGAGCAGAGACATCAGAGGGCAGTCGGACGGTTTTCCGTACCCATAACACAAATTAGTCTGACTTTAATAGCTGAAATGAGGAGGATTGTTGTCCAAAGGGCTGCTCATCTGATAATGATGAGCAATTAGAGAAGTACTGATGCTTGGAATGAAAGCTTAGCATTCTGCCCACATCGAAAATAATAAGAGATCCAAAGCTTCAAACAGCAACAGCTAGTGATGTTTTCTCTATACTGTGAAGATTGAGTTGTTTCTACGGCTGGTATCACATATTGGTATATCGATATTTATAGATAATGGAATTCTTCAAACACAACATACAGATAAGTCCATATATATTTGGACACTGAGACAAGTTTTGTTGTTTTGGTTGTTTACCAAAATATATTAAAGTTTTAGTTAAATAATGAATATGGGCTTAAAGTGCAGTCTCTCAGCTTTAATATGGGAGTATTCACATCCAAACTGGACAAAAGGTTTAGGAGTTACAGATCTTTAATATGTAGCTCCCTCTTTTTCAAGAGACCAAAAGTAATTGGACAGTTGACTCGAAAGATGTTTCATGGACAGATATGTGCTATTCTTTTATTATTTCATCATCAATTAAGCAGGGAAAAGGTCCAGAGTTGATTCCAGGTGTGAAGCTGTTGCTGTGAACTCACAACATGCGGTCAAAGGAGCTGTCAATGCAAACAGACCAAAAAAAGAGAAAATCCATTAAAGAAATAGCAGGAACATTAGGAGTGGCCACATCAACAGTCACACTGAGGTCTGCAACACAAAAAGCCAAACCAAACATTTTGAAGGAGTTTTTTAAGACAAAGAAGTGAAATGATCGAGTCAGTCACCTGATCTCAACCCGATCGAACATGCATTTCAATTGCTGAAGACAAAACTTAAGGTAGAATGACCCACAAACACACAACAACTGAAGACAGCTGCAATAAAGGAATGGCAAAGCATTACAGAGGAGGAAACCCAGCATTTGGTGATGTCCATGGGCTCTGGACTTCAAGCAACTATTGTCTACAAAGGATTCTCAAAAAGTATTAAAAATAAACATTTTATGTATGAATATGTTAATTTGTCTAATTACTTTTGAGCCCCTGAAACAAGGGAACTGTGTATAAAAATGCAATTCCAAAACGTTTCATTCAATTTGTTTTGTTTAACCCATTAAATTAAAGCTGAAATTCTGCACTTCAATTGCATCTCGGTTATTTGATTTCAAATCCATTGTGGAGGTGTGCAGAGTCAAAATTATGAAAACTCTATCACTGTCCAAATATTTTTGGACCTAACTGTAGTTTTAAATGAAGCTTATGATTAATAGCATCTTATTGTCGAAATACAATCTACAGGATTCAAGGCCATAATTGCTGAGGCAGTTTCTTCCTACATGTCTATTTTTGAAGATTTAAGCTTGTGTATTATTATAGTAGACAGTTCCATTATCACATTTTACAACAGCTGTAACCAGTACAAACATTACAGCAGTGTCTGCTCTGATCTTTGTTGTGTAAAAGCTTTGATTTATAGAAAAAAAGAGCAGAGGCATGCAGGTAAATATGGCCTGGAAGATGAATTAAGGAACATGTTACTTATTACATACTATACAAACTGAATTGCCCATTGACGGAGATTTGTACTAAATACAGGGTTTGTTATAAATTAAATAATTAAAGCTCCAAACCAAAAACAACCCTTGTAATGAGCAGAACAATGAAGAGACTACTCTGCCTCTGTGATTACATAAATAAAGTGTGACGTTGCATTGTAAATGAACAAAAACTGCAGTTTTATTGTTTACTCACTAACAGCCGAATCATTTTTATTTGCATTCAAACCAGCCAGCAGCAACTTATGTTGTGTCACAGTCAACCGTACACTAAAATCAAAGTGGTGACAATATCTTTGCAGCCAAAAACCTGTTCCAAAAAGTTTAAATATATATATATATATTTGCTCTGTCTGGTCTGAATTTCTTCTCCAGCAGAAAATCAGGATTTTCTCCACAGCTACAACAAAGAAACGAGTTTTAAAAGTGTTTCTTCAAAAACAAGTTCATTTATTTGATGGATGCTGGGGCATAATCCCTTCAGCAGAAATAATAACTAAGAGATGAGAAAACATACTTGTTTAAAAATGTATCTATTAAATTCATACTGTTTTTAATGAATAATGACAAAAGATTAAATACTTGTCATGTGTGTCATATCCACATATTCATCCATCCCAGTCTCCAGACAGCTGAAACCTTGACCCCAGCGTGTCTCTGAAGGATAAGAGATGAAAGAGGAGTAAAGGTTTTCAGGTGCAGTGAGATTTTCACACCTGTAACCCCCAAACAACAATAGAACTGTGGTGACTGTTGATTGATATCGGTGACTCAGTTGTTACTTTGGCAGATGTTAAGATTTCTGGCTGATTTCCAATTTTTTACATTCAGTTAAAACATTTATTTTTGTCGGAGGTCTATGTGTTGATTCTGCAATTGGTGTTTCACTCTGTCTCAAAGCTGGTCAGTAGTCTTTAATATCAGCGCTACATATTTACTGTGAAAATCTTTGATCAAAAAGCATCATGTGGCAGGTTTTCCGCTAGAAATCAAAATTAGATCATCAAAACAAGCATCGGAAATAACAATCCATTCATTCATAATGATTTGGAGGTACACAACCTCATGTTGGACCTGGGGTGAATCTTTTCTTTGTAGTTTCTTTCTACCTTAATCTCTGATATAAGAAAAAAAACTGAATTTGACCTGTTATTCTTGCATATAATCTTCCTCTTTCTGCCTATTTGTACAAGTGAGATGTTTGACGACTTCCAGAGTTATGGGGACTGGAAATGTGGAAAGCCTCAGTGAATAATGAATGAAACACCTTGACTGATGGCCCTTAAAAACTTATGGCAGCACCCATCTCCTCCATCAGGTCCTCGGATCAATAAACAAAACATTAAATGTCACTTCTATGCACCGTATAAATAGTTTGCAGTTAGATAATGAATAATCCTAAAGTTGAAACATAAATCACAACAGGGAACAAAATGACACCAATCAGAAGATGTGTCATCCTTAAAGCTAAATTATCATGAGGCCAAGATGTGTAAAAAAAAGTTTTTATTTCATTTTTTACAGAATGTAAAATCATCTTAATTAATCAGTTATTTATATATTAAACATTTTAGAGAACAGAGAAAACAAAACAAAACAAAAAAAAGTGTCCCGTCATCATATAACCTAGCCAAACCATGACTCGGGCTGGTGTCAGCAGCCAATCTAAATGACCAGTCACTCCCATACAACAGCCTGAGAAATGCAGTACTATTGCACTGTAGCTAATTCAACCTGAGCTCAACATCCCTTCGATATCGTGCATTAGCTAATGAGCTTCAGCTGCTGACTACAGCTGCAGTAACAGTAACAGATCTTACACCGGACACTGATTGAGATGTCCTGCAGAAATAAATTAACTGACAGTGTTTCTGGAGGTCCAGGATTTAATGACCCTGTCAATTTAATGACATCATAGACAAAAAAAAAAGGCATTACTTAAAGCTAGGCACGTATTCCGGAAAAAAATGGTGTGCTAATTAAGACAAAAGTTTCATTTGAGATTTTTGTTCTTAAAAAAACATTGGTGATTAAAAAATATCTGAATTATAAACAGGCATTAGAGTTAGGAATCAAAACCTTAAAAAACAAAAAGACAAGAGATTAGGAACCCGAAAAAAAAAATACTGCGCAGTAATATGAATTGGCAGTAACCAGACACACTGGTTATCTAACATCTTGACAATACAAAACATACAAAAAAAAGTTCCTCCAGCAGACACTTAGATGACAGACATACTGTAATGCACTTGGATGGAATTCACTGAACGTAGTAGACCTGTTTGCAAGTTGATCGTGAAGTAGCTCGAGACATCGGGTGACAGATGGCTTCGAAGTGGTCATGCTGTAGCTGAAGAGTCACAGATTGGTTGTAAATCACTGGAGGTGTCAGCCAGTTTTTTTTTTTTTGTTGTTTTTTTTTTTCCATTTCTATTCCTATTTTTTTAAACCAGCCATTTTGTTGCACATACATGTCTGCCAGCCTCAGTTATGAAGTGGAAAAAACCCCTCAAGGCTTATTTAGTCTGAATGCTGGAGTTGCTAGCCAGCTGTGACAGGCATAGCTAGTGTAAACTGTTTATTACACGACTTTAGTGACGCTTTTTGACTGCTGCACTATCCACCACTTGCAAGACTGCCTTGGAGAGCTTTGAAAGCTTCATCCAATACTGTAAGTTAGAAAACAGGAATTTAGGAGAAACATTCAGACACTGCCATTCTCTCTCGAACTACTAAAAAGCCTTCAACCTCATCAGCTGAGTGAGGTGGTGTACGAGCTTATCATATCATTGCCGTAAAAAAAACCCCAAAAAAACAACCCAAAAACAAACACAACACATCTTCATTCTTCATTGTGAGTCCAGATGCTCAGAGTTCGGTCAATCCGAGATTTGAAAGTCCCCTCCGGCTGAAATGGAGGTGAGCCTCAGTGTCAGCAATGCACGACATAGCCCTCAAAAGAGTTACAGGAAGAGGTAACCTCACGTGACATGTTTGTTTATGCTAGACATAGATGGCAACGTCCATACAAAAACTTTACAGCGACCACCATGTCCGTTTTTTTTCTGTGGCACAGTGAGCTCTGGTGGGATTCAGTGGTAACGCAGCAGCAGCAGCGCCGTCGCTACCTGGATGCATCGGGGATGAGTCTCTTAAACCAGCGGCCCACGGCCACGTCTACTCTCAGCACTAGTGTGACCCCGATCAGTAGGGACACACTGCTCACCAGGAACCCTGAGGCCTCAAACATTAACCTGAAAGGACAAAACAGAGGACTCTGTAATGATGGGTGGACGATACAAAGTAAAACAATTCCAACTTTCTAATTTCAACTAAGTCTAACTTTAGAACCTTGATATGAACCTTAAACCTCAACTTCCAAAAATCTTTTTTACAATCTTTTTTTTTTCAGTCTGGCAGAGTTGACTTGCAGCAAACACTGGCTAGTAAGTCGCTGCCAATTTGCCGCGTTGCCTTGTCTTTGTCCTCAATACATCTATGGATTTCCCCCGGAGAACAAACTGCAACTAAAACCTCTCGCCCGTGTTCTTTTGAAGCTTATTTAACACAGAGAAAAGCGTGGTGCTCTCTGATCTCTGCAAATAGACCTTTTTCCACAGCAGCCATTTTGACATGAAACAGTCGGGTCGACGCTGGTGTTTCCAATGATACTAATTAAGGTTCTGTTCCATTAATTGCAGCAGAGACTCTCCAGTGAGGCAACACGCACCACGGCAGCACCCTGACTCTGTTTGACCCGAGCGGAATGGAACCTTAATTAGTATCTGAAATGACAGAACAACTGATGTGTACGAATGAAAGCACCCAGGTCGTGTCGAGATGCTTTGTAAAGACAGCAGAGAGACAGTTCCAGATAGGGTTATCGACACGCAGAATATATTTCTGTTTGTGCGAGTCACTTTAAATAGGCTTTCTAAGCGTTTCTTCATCTCCTCCGTTTTAAAAGTAATTTGTGTAGCGCTGCTGCTAAACTAACGCTACACCATTAGTCATCTAAAGTTGTTATTCAGCCGTTTTGTATGGGTGAGAAAAGGTTAAACCAACGTTACAGACTGTTGCACTTGTTTGTTTTTAAGAGAGGATGACTGAATAAAATATTAAGATTAAAGAAATAAGTTTGTGATATGCATTTTGGTTCAATTCAATGTTAATCGAGTAATAAACAAGTGATTAATGATGATTTAGAAAAAATAATAATTAGTTATTGGATTCATTGACTAATCAAAGAAAGAATCATTGGATTAATCAAACAATCTTAATTCTAATTCTGAATCAGGAATTGATTTTGAATTAAATCCTAACTCCAAGAATCAAAATCAAATTCTGAGAGATATAAAATGCAGCTCCAAGACCAAATACAATATGTATTTTCTTATTTTATATTTCAAGTTATAATAACACGTTTATTTTAAATACTTCTGTGTTTCTAATTATGTGTTTGTTTGGTTTACAACTCAATGTTTTCATGAGAGCAACAAAAGCAGGCAATCTTCTGCAGAATGTATATTCACTAATATTCAATGACAAGCACAACAATATTCATATGAAAATAAACAAAAGGCTTCTTCCTCTAAGATGAGCAGATGTAAATATGCATCTCTTAGTCGTCTACAGAAAAGCAGACCTTCACTAATGTGCATTCACTGAACAGCCCGAGGTGGAGTAAGTGGTTGGCAGTTACATATCTTCAAAAGCCTTTACTGTTAGTGAGTTTGTGTGAGCTGGAAAATCCACTCAGGCACTTACTTGGGTGCGAAAACCTTCCACACCATTAGGTGTCTCCTGAGGATAGCAGCTGCACAGACTGAAGCAAAGACCTGTGAAGAGAGGCACAGATACTGACTGGAGGGGTGGGATACTGATACACGTGGAATGACGGGGGTCTGAACAAATAAACACTTATTGAACTAAATGTTTGAGATTGGTGACCAAACAACGTTTCATAGTCGTACCTGTGCTCCGAGAATAAAGAGGTAGCGTGTTGAGAGTTGCAGAAGAGCAGAGCTGAACTGCTGAGGGTTTTCTCTCAGTCTCATCTCCATCACAGCGTCCTCTCCTTCTTCCCCGCACGCTCTCCCTCCCCTGCTGCCGCGTACCTCGCACACCAGAGGCCAGAACAGCAGCAACGGACAACCCACTGAAGGCGACGAGACATGGACACAAATACAAATCAGCAATTAGCTTCTTTGTTTGAATTGATTTTGTTCAAGATTCATTCTATTTGCTCGCAGTATTCATATTTCCTACCAGCTACCTTGGCGCTAAACTTAAGATCTCTGGCGTGACAAAAAAAAAAATGTTGAGCTGAACGCACAGCAATGCGTCATATGATTATTTGCCGATAGCACGTTCTGTATTGTTTATGTTTCTGGGGATTGTGATTTTTTTTTTTCTACCTGCGAACAAGATGTGTGAGGCAAAGGTGTTGAGGGTAACCAGAGAGGCGGGCAGTATAGTGCCTGTGTGTCCATCAGGGAATCCCACGAAGGCAGCGCTCCACTGGATTGAGGGGAAGGTGGGAAGGTGACCTGTAGCATGAAAGAACTGGGTGGCGGCCAGAGACCACAACACGATTGGAGTCCAGGGCACATAAAAGCCACCTGAGGGAGAGAATTAGAGGTGGGTGACCAGAGTAAAGTACCTTATCATTAAGGAAAAACAAACGATTCTTAGAATCTCACCAGTATATGTTCCATGCAGCCCACTGAGGGTAGTGGAGGAGGCGTGAATGTGCAACAGAGCTCCCATTTCAAGTAACAGCAGGAGGAAAGACAGAGCCATGCCCTCTGGGTGCAGCAGCAGCAGACCAATTCCCAGCAGGCCGCAAAACAGCAGCAAAGGGGCGGAGTAGACAGTCCCCAGTCCGTAGGCCTCCACAGCAGGCCTGTTGTCCACCTCACCGCCCCCACTCACCTCTCCGTCGTCCAAGGAACGACGCATGCGCTGGTATATCTGAGGGATGAGGTGGTGCAGCTCGGCTTGGGGGCTGATGCCGGTGCTGGCTCGATAGCGGGGCGGGGGTAGGGACGGACCTCTGGCTGTAGCTTGGGCCCTGGTCTTCACAAAGACAGTGAGGGGGTCCAGCCAGATCAAGAGCAGCCCCAGTGCCAGGAGAAAGAAGGCAGCCCTGGGAAGGGCCAGCTGGGCCAGGCTGATTAGCTCGGCCAGACTCCTAAAGCTGTCCTCTGGAGTGGCACTAACAGCCCAGTGGAGCCCCAGAGACACAGACAGCAGTGGTAAGATCCAGCGGGCCGTGAACACCGTCCCACCTGAGGAGTTGAGGTTACCGTAGTGGCGGAGGCAGCGTCTCAGCAGATATGTCCACAAGCCCAGGGAGCAGACAGAGAGGATGTAGTGGAGGTTCTTCAGCTGGCTGTCCTGCAGCCGGGAAAGAGGCGAGAGGAACGGGGACGGCTGGCAGGAGCCCTGTTCTTCCCGACAGCCATGGAAGGACAGGGAGAGGTAGAGACTTCCAATAAGAAGCCCTAAGCAGCCTAGGAGGGTGCTGCTTTCTTTCCTTACAGTCGATGGGGACAAGGCTGCGGAAGGCAGCAGCCCTGCAGCCTTCAGTGGGTCATGGCTGGGGGGTAAGAGCAGGCCATCCCAGTTGAGATGGATAGGAATATAGAGAGCCAGAGAGAAGACCAGAAAGGTCACAGCCCGGCCTTCGGCGATCACGTAGCTATCCGAGAGTAGGGAGGCACAGCGGAGGAGCGGCACTAAGAGAGGGGGGACGAGGAGGTGCCGTGGGGTCAGCCAGCCAGTGTACTTTGGAGCTTTAGATCCATTATTCGCCACTGTAACCGTTTTGGATCGACGGGCTCTCCAGAGAAAGAGAAGTTCAGAGCTGAGGGCTGCAGCTGCCAGGCACCATGCTATCTCGATATAGCCCTGTGTTAGCAGCTGACCTGCAGCCACACAGCCCCCCATCATTAGCGCCACGACAACTGGGGCCTTCAGTCCGGGACCGTTCTCCCTAATCAGCACAAGGGACAGCTCAGACAGTATGAAACACGTCAAGCAGGCAAACGCCAGGATGGCTAAACCTGCTGCCATTTTGAGTGGGTTGAATCGAGCCCAGGTGGCTCGGCAGGTGTCTCTGACAGAAGTGAGGTAGGCCTGCAGGGAGGCGGCAAGCTTTGGGGAGGGTGACCGACCCTCTCTAACCATGGTGAGGTATTCCGAGGAGAGGCGGGAGAATTCATCCTTCAGCTGAGAGAGGCTCTCTGGTGGGATGTCTTTGGCCATGCCAGAGTAAGTCTCTAGGAAACGGTTAACCTTCAGAAACAGAATGGTCATACGAGGTGAAATTAAATACACAAAATTACTAAACATGCTCGGGGATATGTGAAGTCTGAAGCGTTTTATGTGTGGAGACTTTAAAAAATGGTGCTACACGGCTCCTCACTGAGCAGAGTACCTGTTTTGCGTTGATCCACAGCGCCTCCAGCTGACTGAGACCTCCAATTGCGCCTTCTGTCTGCCCGTGAGAAGGAAATAAAGGCAGGAGAACCTGCCCCACGTTGCTGTACGGGATGGGAACTCCAAGCAGCAGAGCCAGGGTGGGCACCAGGTCTGTCTGTGGCACCACGTCCGGTTCACTCTGCAAACATGAACAAAATTAAACCCGCTGTGTTAGATTACTACTCCATTCATGTGTCATTTAAAGGGCTGCTCTGACATTTTACAAGATTCTCTGATTAATGAGGAAAAAAATAAATAAAATGAGACTATGTAACCTTTGAAAGAAGAACTCCAAATCCTCCTTTCTAAATCCATTATACCCAGAATACTTTTGCTGCCACAGCCTTATTTGGTCTGGTATGACCAAGAGCTCATGGTGGCTAAACTTCAGATAGATTGTCTTACAGATATTAATTAATATGTTCACTGACTCTTTCTCTACATGTGCTCCTACACTCCTCCTAAACACTAAAAATTATGATGTGAATCTTGAGAAGTGGAGGCAAATTCAATGTGCTTGCTATTACCACCGCTGTTAAGCTTAAATTACTTACTATTGCATTGTAATTCAAGTTTTGGCAATCTCAGATCATATTTTCTTAGCCTGTCTTGTACAGCTGCGCAAGGCGGTGCAAGTACTGCGTGTTGTCCTGGTTAAGAGGAGAAGATTTTTTTTCTTTTGGTGAAACTTATTTAATACATGAAATGGGCAAGTTTTTGTGCACCTTATGTGTCATTTGTAATAAGCAAAGGATGAAAATTGAGATACTGGATAAACAAATCGGGTTTATATTTAAAAAACAAACACAGATAAAGCTTTTTGAGCGATAAACTGCTCAAATTTCCCATATCATGGCATGTTACCTGAACTACAAGCATTTCTGACAGATGACTCAGTTAAGTTAAGCAGTCAGCGAGCACTGCAGTGGCATTTATTAGTCAGACTGGTGGATGTGATCACTCCTTGTGAACAATGACTGATTGCTGAATAAGAGAGTAGGACATCATGTCTGATAATCTCCCCTTACCTTGTAGTAATGGTATTTCGGCGATTTCCCACAGCGTATTATGTAACGTGCCAATTACACTGCAATTATGGAAATCAGCGCTGAAGTTCACATTTCTAGCGTGAGATTCACTTTTATCCCCGAAAAGGCAGAGACCACCTGCCAGCATCAATTTAGCGGATTCGGGAAGCTGCACGGTCGACCATGAACAGAAACGATCGTGCATGAAATGGTTTGATGTTTCATATTCATAATACAGCAAACGCTCCGTTGATTTGGCAAGAAAAACACGATGTGAACGGATATTTTCTAGATAAAATAAAGAGGCACAAACATGCAAACAGATAGAAGCTAATTGTCACAGATAGGATTTTGTGGACTGAATCTGTTGGTTGACAGCATTTTATGTTTTTTGAAAAAGGTTCAGGAGTCAAAAGTTTCTTTCTGCCACTTAGAAATGGAATATAATGAGTCTGTTCTGTAAACCTTCAGCAGGCTAAAACAGTCTTCATCGCTCACTCTGCATTTCATTTACATCTAGTTACCTGATTACTGAAATGTGGCATTTAGCAGACTGAAAACTGCACGAGACGGTGTATTGTCTCCATAGCAACGACTCTCTGTACTTTGTTCTATCCAGCTTTTTTGTAGCTGGATATGATTTGTAGTGTCTTAAAATATTAATAAAGATCGTGATTGTGAGTTATTTGCTACAGTACATTTCGTTCTACAGTGCAATGTGGAATGACAATAAAGAAATTTTGAATCTTGAGTTCCATTTCTAGTATTGATAAAAACATACAAAGCGAGAGGATTAAGAATTTGAAATCATTTTCAAATATATATATATAAAAAACATTAAATAAGCTGTTTTAAACTTCCCTTTTACTATTTTCAGTTGTTTTACTGCAGTTCAGGTACTTCTTTTGCTCGGCTGTTTCAACCATAATGATGAGGCAGTCCTCTCTTTCCTCCGTTGAAAACGCCATTTCGACCAGCTGATGGTTTGTAACTGAAGAGTTTGAGCTGATTTGCTGTTGGAACAAGTGATGTGTCTTACGTTTTAAAACCAGCCACTGGCGATTTGACAAGCTGAGTCGCAGGCGATGCCAACAATCAGCTTGAGCTGAGACGAGATGAGTCATTTTGCACTGCTGCAACTTTTCTCTGAAACAGTTCCATCTCGTCGTAAATCTTTGGTGTGAACTGGACTTAACTGAGCCAAGACTGAATCTATAATCAATCAACTTTTATTACTATTCTATTACACTTCTAAATCATTACTGCTTGTTCCTACTAATTCATAGAACTCTTATGCTTTTAAAAACTGAGTGGTTACTGTGAGACTGTGGGCCTCTGATGGTGAAAAAGATCTCTACCGACCTGGGACGGCGGGGTGGGAAACAGAGGGGAAGGACTGTAGAGGAAGATGGCAGCATCGGTCTCCTTCTGACTCTCTCCGCCATGATCTCCGGTGTCCGTCATCCCATGATCTCCCATCACGACCAAGAGGGTGTCATTGTGCAGACGGTCAATCACAGACCTGGAGGAAAAGCATGAATATGAAGGGGTTTCGATGTTTAGGATTCCTGCAATTAAAATCCCCCAGATTAGGAATGGCAGACTTTCTGTAGTCACAGTTTTACTCTTTCAAAAATAACAAAAGGAGCCCAATTTCCTCTCCATGTAGTTTTCTCTCTATAAATTGGACTCGCAGGTTATGTTTAATAACGTTTTGATAATTATACGTGTCAGAATCTTACAAAAACAGTCTTACTAAGTGCCGTGACATATCGACATTCCTACAAGTGCACTATGGCAGCACAAGACGGTGGCTGCAGCTGGGCGATGCTGTGAAACAAGCCTGTAGCAGCTGTGCTGCTGTCTGACCTGATGACTCCGTCCATCTGGGTGAGCTTGTCGGCCATGGCCGGGTGGTCGGGACCAAACCTGTGACCACAGTGATCCACTCCAAGGAAATGAGCGACCAGGACATCCCAGTCACCCCCCACCACTGTCAAAACCAACAGCAAGCGACAGACGGAGAGATGTGAAGTGCAAGTATAATACAAAGAGTACAGAATTAGGGTTGCAAAGTGGTGGACAATTTCCAAATCGGAAACTCCGGGGGAATTATGGAAATGTATGGGAATTTATGGGAATTAACTGGGAATTGGGGGTAATTTAAACAAACTGTATCATATCCCAACATAAATATAAACATTTTGTTTTGTCATAAGCAGACATCCATGCAAAATAATTCAACTAAGAAAACATTTCAACAGATTTCTATTTGTAAGTAGAACTTTATCAAGTTTTATTATTTTATTAAACAATATTATGTAGACCACAAGCTCAAATGTGTGGCTTCAATAGTTTTGTGCTCTGGTCCAGGGTTGCAGAAATCATCTGTGCATGTGATGGAGGAATGCACAGTGCATTTAGGGGGCGTGGCCTCAATAGCCCTGCAGTAAGCAGTGTGCTGTGTGCATGTGATTGAGGAACAGCAGATATTCAAGTGTACTCGCATGAAACCTCGTTGTTTTAGTCAAGATTACGCAAAAATATATTTCCTCCCAACTATATTTAAGTTCCCTGTTAAGGGCCAACCTTTAATTTAATAAAGTCCCGGTTTATTCCCATAAATTCCTGTTAATTTCCATGGAAAGTTTCCAACTTTGAAAATTCCAGGAATTTTGAAACCCTATACAGAATACAGACGTGTGACCACTTGTGTAACTCTTTGCTTATGGTCGTGGGACAAAAAATAAATAAATAAAAATCACATTAAATAAATACATACTAGTTGTGTAGAGGTGCTGGAGGATCCCATTGTCCACAGTGTGGAGATCTTTGACGTTGAATGAAGGGAAGGGCAGAGAGCGGTGGAACCTCTTAGGAAAAAGATTCTCCCAAGTGTCATCGCCCATGAACACCACTCGTTTGCCTGTGAGAGGACACACACACACACACACACACACACACACATAAAATATAATACATAAAAACATAAAATAGCCTAAATGTGTGTCATCCGGTTAACAAAAGAGTTAAATGTACAGTATTTTGGTGTGATTTTTACTGTTTTTCCCCACTTTCCCAGAGCCAAACAGCATATATATTCTGATTTTTATATTATGTTATTAATATACTGTCACCTTGTCTAGACAGATTGTCTTATCAGGGGTGGTGATTGCCACAAAAGTGCGCTCTCGGTAGATTAAACTTGATAAAGTGTCCTCTACGGTGACCCAATGAGCAAGACAATGTGATAAGGTGATCTCTAGGGTGCCTTTCCAGTGGATGAAAGGTCATGCACCCAATGCCCTTTTTATTTTTTCAGCCCTTGACCCTCAGACTACCTTAATACACTTACTTTTTGCTCTTTAAAACCTGTTTTGTAGTTATAGTTTTTTGCTTCTGTCCTAAAGATAAAGTCCTGCAGTATATACGTGTGTAACTACTCACCCACTTGCCCAAACTGGTGGATGAGGTTGTCCTCCAAGATGGCACTGGATGCAAAGTTATTACCCACATCCACAAAGGTAGGCAAGGAGCCAGTGGTGAAGCCCTTGATCCTCTGCATGGTGGTCGTGGGTGGGTCGGCACGAAAAGGGTACAGGCGGCTGTGAGAAGGCCTGAATGAGACGGTCTCCTCCAGCACAGGCAGCTTGTTCTCATAGGGTTTGGGGGCCGTGTTGTTGGGGTCAAACCGAGCGAAGTCGATCTTGAGGGCGTCGATGATGAGGAGGACGGCCCTGCGGAATCGCGGCTTGGCCCGGCAGAAGTCACCTGGCTCCTCTCCGGGCTGCAGCACGTCTCCGCAGGTGCTGGTCCTGTTCACCTCCAGTCTGACCAGCAGGAATCCACCCACGAACAGGTAGATGCCAACAAAGTACACCGCACACATCCAAAGGAGCAAGGACAGCACCGGGAGCCCCTTCATCCTGCACAGGTGACAGCAGCACAGGTAAAATAATTTAGACACACCGAGGTGACAAAGTGTAAGGAGCAGCTTCCCATGAGAACACCTGCTACTAATGCTGGTAACGTGTAACGTGGCGCCCCAAGTTCCGCTTAAACCTACAAAAATGGCACACCCTGTTCAGACGTGACAGGTAATATTAAGCAGCTAACGTAACGAGCAGGACCGGCTTAACGTTACTAAGTTAACGCCGTTAGCCGCGGCTAGCTGGCCCCGCTCTTGTCACTGACCTTGTAGCAGTCTGGTTTTCGTCCTCTCTCGGCCGGAGGGCGGACGTGAATGTGTGTGTGTTAACAACACGAGCACAGGTGTCTCAGGTAAACAGAGAACGACGCGACACCACGCTCACCTTCATTGGGACACCGGTACAATGAGATTAGATGGGCTGGTGACGGCTAGGAACTTCAGCGTGCGTGCAGCCCGGCGGATGTATGCGGCGGACGTTTTTCTATGTAACACAATGTGTTTGTTCCCTGAGCTATGACTTTCAGGCATACCTCGTTTTTTTTAGATCTATTTAGAAGAATAACTGAGGCACATAAAAAGAAAAGTTAGTATTTCCCTGAAAATGACCAAACTGAATCTCAACGGGGGTCTGTAAATCCCTACAAAGAAACGTAAAGTAAAGGGTGAGAAGAGGATGTTAGCAGGTGCTTTCCAAACAAACGTCATAGTTATCTTCTAACACAGTTTCGTACTTTAATTGTTTTCCTTAATAATTAAATAAATAAATAGTTTCATGAAATGAACAAAGTAGGCCTACAATGTAAATAGAACTACATGCCTGTAAGGCAAGATAAAGGGCTAAGCCTTGTTTAACAGAGAGGCGGGAGGAAGCAAAGATGTGTCACTCTGTCAAGGAAGCAGATTGCAACTGGAAAAACAAATATTCTGTGGATTGTAATGCAATTGTAATATGAATGTTGTGAACAGCAACTTCATTATTCTCAGGGTCCATGAGTAAAAAAAAAAAAAAGAGAACCACAGCCCTTGCATATTTGTACCATACACCCCTGAGCATTTTAAAAACCATAGTGGCACATTCAGAAATATATTTATTGAGACACACACACACAGTGACCATGATAACCAATTTATTTTTTTTTAATTCTTTTTTTTTTTATGGTAATTTAATGTCGAACCCAAACCATAGTATCAGTTTTTCTTCATCGACATTACGTTTGAAAAAAAAAAAATCCAGTTGTCGAACACCTCCTTCTTCACGTATAATCGCAAGTGCTTTACAACATCCCGTTCAACACATACTGAAGTCTTTTTCCTTGTTGTTTCTGCATTATTTTCATAAACCTGTAAGCATCAGTGAAGCCTATTTAATGACAAACTTACTGTCTTTACAGAGAATGTAATGTAATAAATGTATCCCATAAGACATAAAGAGGTGAAGACAGGAACCTTTGTTCCTAGGGCTGATTTTGTATACTAAGTCGTTATCGGGAGGGAATTTCTTAAAACAGTGCGCCTCCTCAAGATTATTTCTAAAGCAAATACTGGGTCAAGTGTTTCAGGGAGATAATGTTTTCATTTAACATGAGCCAAATTGTGAATGAACAACGCTTTGGGAAACTTTCCACCATTCTGACGCCTCCAGCCACACATCACATGTAGAGCAACTCAAAGTCGCTGGTCCCAGTGATGCTGAAGACAGTTGAAGAAGTGTCTGTAAACAAGCCAAATCAAAGCAGATGGCTCACCTGAGCTAACTGTGATTGCCACATTAATATTAACGAGGCCACAGAACCTGAAGACGTTAAATACAATCGTATGTTTGACTTAAACTTTGAAGTAGAGCGGTCACATTCAGAACATTTACATCAATTCTATTAGGATTTATGAAATAATTCATACCTAATCAGATTTGATGCACACAAGAAATAATAAATGATGGGGATACCCAGGACTCATTTTGCCAACCACTGGCTACTGTGGCTCATAAATCCCAAAATTTGCTATCTCCTATTAACTTCTCGATTTTTTCAGCCTGCCAAAGTCACTGGTACACTATATTTGGCTGAAAGCTGGTGTTACGTTTCCCAATCAGACAACAACTGAGCATAAAATAAACAACAGTCAGCGAAGATTAAGAATCCTCTTGCAAAAGATGTGATTTTTTCCGAGGACTCCGTGACAAAACATCCCAGAAGTTTACAAAGTTTTTCTCTTCTGTCCTGCCAGTAGAGGGTTAGTGAACTCTGCTCACACACTGATGCCTTTGAGCTCTGATAACTGAAACATAAACTGCTTCTTCTGTGTCGTTCTGTATCATGTTTTCTGCTTTGAGTTCATTCACAGAGTCCTCTGCTATTGAGATGATGCCGATTGGTTCGCAGCCTCTTCGCTCCTCTCCTCCACCACCACCGCTTCTGGCGCTGCTTTTGTGCTCGTCTTTGCCAACGTGCCGTAAATAGTCATGGCCTGAAAAACATTATAGTCGTGTTAAAGGTAACAAAGGTACTTCATCTGGTGGCTATTCGGATAGAAATTCAAGAAAATAAATACCTGTGTGACCATTCCGCTGATGTCACCAGTATTGGAGGGCAGAAGGATGGTGTTGGACTCTTTGGCGAGGTTGGAGAAAGCAGACACGTACTGCTCGGCCACACTTAGTGAGGCTGCTGCATTTCCATTCTGTACAAATAATACAAATGATTAGAACTTTCAGAAATAAGACTGTGACATGGTTATCTTGGTTAACATTATATAAAAACTACTCTTCACCTGCTCAGTCAGAGCGTCCGACAGCATCCGGATAGCCTTAGATTTCGCCTCTGCTTTTGCCAAGACTGCTTGAGCCTCACCTGGAGGGAACACAGTAATCCATTGGTGACATACAACTTGTGTCATCTTCAGATGTACACCAGTACTTTTTACTCAAAAGATAACTTAAGGACAGCAGACATGGGAGAAAACAACATCCCTCCAAGCACAGAACATGCATTAAGAACTACAGCGATAAAACAACTAAACTGGCTCTCTAAGTGCACCCACCAGCCGCTTTATTGATCTGCTCTGCTTTTTCGCCCTCCGAGGCCAGAATCTGGGCTTGTTTACGACCCTCTGCGACATTAATGGCCGCTTCCCTCGTCCCTTCAGACTCCAGCACTGTGGCTCTCTTCTTGCGTTCAGCCTCCACCTACACAGAGCGGATAAAAAACACGTGTTAAAAAACTTTTATTTCTGGGATTCATTTGTCTGTCTTGGTTGCCCAGAGTCTCACCAGCAAAACGCTGGATTTTTTAGTGGCCTTCATCTTGTTACAACTGTTAAAACAACAAGATCTCTTGGGCTGCTGGACAGAAATTAAAACATTTATGCCGGACTCTGAGAATTACGGAAATTTAATTTGATGCTTAATGAATATAATGAGTTTTAAACCCCTTAATTACACTGGTTTCCTTAGGTGTCTATAGTGATCTAAATCAAACCAGCAATATATTCATTCTGTTTGCCTCACCTGCATCTGCATGGATTCTTTGACACGAGGTGGAACATGTATATCTTTGATTTCATAACGGAGGCAGCGGATTCCCCACTCGTCTGAAGCTTGGTTGATGGAGTGGACGATGTTGGAATTGAGGGACTCCCTTTCCTTAAAAAGAAACAACCATTTAAACAACAGCAGTTTTTACAACACGTTTCATTAAATGCCTACAGAACAATGCGAGACAGATTACCCTGAACACTTTGTCCAGTGTGAGTTTGCCCAGTTCTGAGCGCATGGTGGTCTGTGCCAACTGTGTGACGGCGTATTCTGGATCCTCGACACCGTAGCTGGCCTGAGAACAAACACAGTTGGAGTCAAGAGATAAAAACAACATTTTTATCAGTATTAATTATAATAATCATGATTATCAATTGTGTATAACGACACAATGAAGCGTTTTTTAACAGAATACCTTAAAAGGGTCTAGGATCCTTAAGTAAAGCACTCCATCAATCTGTAGTGTTACATTATCTGTAAAAACAAGTTACACTCATTTAAAACATACTGCATGTCTGTTAAATGATGTCACACAAGCTTAGCTGTGTATTCATCACGGATTTGACACTTTACATACCTAGAGATACTGCAGACTGCTCTGGAACATCAATGACAATCTCTTTGAGACTTTGCACATAGCGAATTCGGTCAAGGATGGGTATGAGGAAGTTTAAACCCTAAAAGAGATAAAGGGGTTACTGAGCTTTTGAAATTTCCCCTCTGTAATATTATTTTTTGACCCCAGTGCTCTTTGATCAGGAATCTTCTTAAAATAAAAGATATATTACCGGCTCTAAGATCCGGTGGAAGCGACCCATTCTCTCCACCACCCAGGCTTCTTGTTGGGGCACGAACAGGACCAAAGTGTTCATGGGCAGGCTGGACGCCCATCGCTGCTGGGCCGGTGTAACCCACAACTTCGGCGCGGTCCTCTGGGTTTGCTACAGAGACACACAGAGACACCCTTAAAACATGCTTTACAAACCTACAAGTCCAGGCCGTGGCACAGAAAACTAAAAAGAGGACAGGTGAGCCAACAGCAGTAAAGTTTCTCCACTCAATTCAAACTTAGTATTTTATAAAAAATTGTAAAAAAAATAAACTGAATTGGTCGATCTGCCCCAAAAATCCTGAGCAGAGCACCTTTAATAATAACCATCAAGTAATGAGCCAAGCCATAGTATACGCAGTATTTTATATTTAAAATGTATGAAAGGAAATCTAGGGGACTTTTTTGTTGTGTCATAACCGTTCATCCCTTTACAACCAGAGTGATTTTGATGAAGTTCTTCACAGATCTAGCCTCTATTTCTCAAAGTACCCCAGCAAGCCCCTGGACCCCGGTAGAAGGCCTGAGGTCCACCCACCACAGTTTCACAAAATCCTGTGGGAAATACTTTGTTAATTTATTTGTTAACATCGTTAGCGTGACTGGAGGTAAAAGTTCCTGCTTCAAACGAAACTAATAACTTGACTCATTTCTAAATTTTAATTTTTGTTGATTAACGGCTGCTGCTGATTGTGTCTGTCTGTGAGGAGACGTCAGACAAACCTTCTCTAATAAAATCTGACTTCCTAAGAAAACACACAGCAGTCCAAAAGAAAACACACAGCAGTCTGTAAATCCTGCAATATGCTTACTGAGAAAGCTGCAAGGCGTGGGCCTCACCCAAAGAACTTTGGAGAATATGGCCTAAGTAGGCTATATACTGTCTGGCCTTGGTCTTGACTTGGTCTCGACCCCTCTATGTCTTGTACTCTAAAGCTGCTCCCAATAACCAAGCGTAGGCTGCTCTGGTTTTAGCTGTGTCTCCACGAGAGACAGTGAACATCTTGCACTTGCTGCCTGCCAATAAATAAATAAAGATAGATAGATAGATAGATAGATAGATAGATAGATAGTTGTCAATTCATGATACTTCATCATTTCATAATGATTATGTTGTTTAGGAATAGTTAAACAAATAATGCTACACAATAAATAGTAAAGTTCACAAACAGATTCAGTGATTGGCTCCAGATATCCTCATCAGAGAACCATTGATAATTGATAATAACCATCAAATATTCAGCCAAGCAGTACACAACCAATGTGTTTATGATTAAATTGTTTACTAGAGTACAAAATTATTCATGTAGTACAAAATAATAACGTGTACAAAATGTTCTTGGAGGGGGGGGCAAGCCTCTGGACCACCTAGAGGACCAGAGGTCCAGCCAGCACAGTCTCACAGAGTCCTGCCTCTCTTACAGAGGTACTTCTATGAGGATGGACAGTGACACTCACTCCATCATTAACACACAGTGACATTCACTCCATCATTAACACACAGTGACATTCACTCCATCATTAACACACGGCTGCACTCTGAATGACACCCACTTTACCAAACGCTGGCACGAGCTGACAGGATATGATTTAAACGCTTTGTTTACCTTGAGAAGGAGCCCGCCGGTCCGACACAGCGTCCGCAACATCCTTTAAAACAACCTAAAGGGATTGTATGAAGAAGATTCAGCTTCGTAACCTGGACTCTAACTAAACTCTGCACTCATGTGTGCTGTGTGTGACCCTTACCGATCAGGAAATGAAAGTTACATCAGTGGTGCGACGGTGAAAAAGTCCGACAGTGCGGGCTACAAGAACGAAATGCTATGGTTCCGCTAGCACAGCTATAGCTACTAAGGTTTAAAACTGCTAATACCAATTAATATACATACATATGCATAAAATATGAAAGGGAAGGGAAATATGATTTGTGCATAATTAGAATGCTATTAGCCTAAATTTGAATGCAGCCCAGCCTACTGTAGACCTCACAAACACAAATTCAGACGTAAAAGCAAATACAACACACAGCATGTAGCAGTTATGTGGATCCTCTGCACCTGTGCTACATTAAAATACCCACTGTTATTTAAGTTTCTGTCTTTTTATCCACTCTCTACATTAACCCGTTTAGCACCATAATAATACACAATTCACATCTTTCAGGGGCAGTTTGAAAAATGAAAATTGCACGAAGTAGCGAGGAGTTACGGTAATTTGAAATACACATGCGCCGCGGTGTCACCGGTGATCCCCGTGGTTGTAAAAGGGTTAAATGGTCGGATAAATGCTTCAGGACTTAATGTAATAACTCACTACACACACAAGGTGGTGATGTTGGTGTTTGTTTCAGCTCTGCTGCAGTTGTTAAGTATAGCTCATCCGAATTATCATACACAGATAGGAATGATTTTGTTGTTTGGGGCTCAATGGGCTTGTCAACAGATACCTTTGAACGGAGCACATGGAGTGTCACAGACAGTGGGCAGCTCGGGTTAGGGTACATACAAATGCAGTATGTCTTTTATATTATTATTTGTTGATTATTAGAGGCGGGTGGCTTTTCTGTAAATGGATTGATGAAACAGGCCTGACTAGACACTTCTCACAAAGACATCCAAACAAAACAAACAGACAAACAAAATAGTAATATATATGATAAAAAGAATTGATGATAAAAATAATTAAAATTAAAAGCTGATACAAAATAAGTCATTCACATTCACTCAAAATAAATAAATAAAAAATAAAAACACATAAAACATAAATAAAAAGAGCTATAACAGCTATCTCTAAAAAAGTTCCAGGTGTTTGGTTTGCTCTGAATCCGTGTGCGTCACCTGTTTCTTCCTCCAACCTGTCCCTCCGTGCGATTGGTCAGACTTACTTTAAACTGCTCCGCCCTCCAGCGCTGCCCCTTGCTCTCATTGGACGCTACAGACGCCAGTAACAGGTGCCCCGACCCCGCCTTCCCCCTCTCTGTCAGGTTGTTCGTCAGTCTGAGGGGAAAAAAAAAAAAGCTGTGATGAGAGTTTTAATAATGGCGTGGCCGTGGCGGGGGGCTGCCGCTCTCTGCCCATGTCCACTATCAGAAAAACACCTGTAAACCTCGACTTGGAGCTTATCAGCGGTTTTGTTAAGTAATTTAACGGACGTTACAATGACACCGGATAGAGTAAATCTCCGCTGAGAGCCTGCTCTACAAACTGTGTGAAAACTACTGGATTGTTGCTGGAAGCGCTTTGCCATGTCGTTACTGTGTGTCAGAGGTAAGTTTTATTTCTCTTTAGGCTTTGAAACGACATGGAGTGTTAGTTTTGATCGAGTTTGTTGACTTCAGTCTGATAATAGCTCTGCTAAGTCTTACAGAACAGGTTCTCTGGCAGGAGGCATCCTCCCTCAGGGAGGAACATTTTGTAGAAAAGTGGCTTGTACGTTTGTCCGGTTGTGATTTTAGTTCGTTAAAAACACTTATTAAAAACAATAAGCGTGTCTGAGGTCGATTTTCTAACTAGTATATGGTGTGCTACCTCTGTTTTACATACCAGCTGTTTTAACGTTAGCCTAACATTGACCTGTGTTCAGTATTGACTCTGAGATATCACAGAAACAGTCAATCAGTCAGTTTAGGAAGAGTTATAGACTGGGAGACAAATACTTTGATTCATAGATTGTGAAAATTAAAGGTTATTCCATCTCCCATGTGATTTTTACTTATAATAATAAATAATAAATATAATATATATAATAAATATGAAGCAGTTAGATGTATTTGAGTAACACTGATATCACTACCTTGGTGCAGGGTCTCTCCTGGGACGTTGTTGAGTATTTTCTGTTTTTATCCCCGCAACAAGTTTTTTAACATTCATATTGGGAAAAAGTGTTTATTATAAGGGTACCTGTTATCTGCACATGTAAAAGCAACAAAAATAAATAAATAAAGCAATTCAAATGACACTAAAAGCAACCTTTTATGGATCCAAATGATAATAACAATATAGTAGTTGACAAAACCTGTGACTTTCAAAACAAGGTTAAAGTTTTATTTACATGGACACGACAAAACCAAAGGAAATCCAGTTTGGGATGGGTTAACACAAAAAAGATATTGGACGACAATCCTCGCCAGCTCAAACATCCTTTACAGCAGCAAAGCACATTATGCAATATAATATTCTCTGACAACAAGACCGATGCCCAGCAATTCGGTCTAGTGCTGCCAGAAGGGGGGGAAAAAAAAGAAAGACAGAAAATCATGGCGTAAGCTCAAAACATCTGTAATTACAGAGCCTCCCCCGCCAAGCTGCTTGTAATTTTTTTCAGACAGTGCTTCATATGAAGTTTGTATAGTGTTGTTTTTGTAGAGTACAATATTGATTTTTAAACATGGTAATAAGTCTTGTTAACGTAATTATGTGTTCTCTATCTCTACCATTTTCATTATGCCAATCAAATTGTAATGTAATATTAAAAACTGGGAACAAGTGGAACGTGTGCATCACATGATGATCTCTTTGTGTGGTTCCCTAACATCATCCAGCCGTGTTCCCTGTGATAAATGGACACAGGATATGCTCACCAGAAAAATAAATGAGTCACGCTGAAAAGCCCTTTTTAAAGATAAAAATACTGTTTCAAAGACACACACAATCATTTTCAGGCGTCATTTCAAATAAATAAACTGTGGGCGCATTTGTCAAAGAAAGGCCAGTATAAATAACATCTGAACAGTGTGTTTATACCTCTCAGTCCCATCTCTGATCTATAATACTCTTTCCTGTTTTAGTCTCCTTGGTAGCAGTTTGGCAAATTGATGACACCCTTTTCAGAAATGATGCGTGAAATGTCATCGAGCATTTGGGTCAAAAAGTGAACTTTCGTTGCTTAGAGGACTTGACATCAAAGTGGACTTCAAGTCAAAAAACTGCTACTAAACCTGTAAACCTGTGGAGAAGGCAGTACACAAAACCCTGTATCTCACATAGTAGAAGTAGTTCTCATTATGCCTTCTGTGCTTTGCATGTGTGAGTGAATTACTGACAGTATTCTATCCCTCCATCTCTTGAATAAGAATTTTTGATTGGCGTCAGGCCTCACCACAGACACAGCTAATTCTGGTCAAATATCCTTCAGATACCTCCACTCGTATGTGTTTACACAATCAAGCTAACGCCTTCTGTCATGAGTTCATTCAATGCCTGTGCAAATGTTATTCAAGTCATTGTTGAGTGACTGTCACAGCCCTCATCCTAAGATACACAGATATCCTAAAATTATCCTACTCGTGTTTTTCTGTGCCTGCACATGCCTTCTGCTTGTGTCTGCATAGCTCCCTGTTTAATTCAGCTAGCTAGCTGATAGATAGTTTGCAACTTGTGTGCTATTACTGTAACAGACAAAAGCAAAGCGACCTGCTACTCAATATCTTTTTAAGCAACTGTGGGCTTCCCCTAGGAAAGGTTAGTGCAGGTTGTCTGCCCTGCAGTGTCGCAGTGTTGAGTTATCCATCACACATCAACAGCTGATTGGGCCTGTTGGCCTCTTCTTCAGGTTTTCCTCACTCATTAAATATGTGGTCAGTGCTGTTTGATGTAGTGCCACGGCTCATTTTCCCCTGAAGCTTAATGTTACAACAAAACCTAATCGTTTTCTTGCTGCGTTAGAGGAAGTGCTCTGTATTTCAAGCTGCAGGAAACCTTGGTGTTTAGATTACTGCATGTATTCCATTAAGGATGGGCCTCCTGTCATCACTATCACTCTCTGTGTTGTCTTGCAGCAGGAAAGTTTTGGATGGTGGGGAACAAGAAAATTGGGAGAAAAAAGGAAAAGAAGAATCACAGTTTTTCTCTGTAAAAGCTGAGAACAACTGAGCCTCAGAAATGAGTCAGGAATCGATACACCAAGCTGGGAAAGAGAAAGGCTCCTGGCAGGGAAAAGGTCGAAAAGAGGCAAGTCAGTTTGGTCCCACTTAGAGCAGAAAGTTCAGTCCAATTTGCTCTGGCAATCAAGTTATTGTATCAAATGGGGCCTTTCACTGTAGAGCTCGCACACTGTCCATTTATTGATTACTGTTATTGCGAATGCAAGCTGGTAGGAGTTAAAGCAGCCCTTAGATAACTGAGAAAAGGGTGCTGGGCCAGGGGCAGTGTGATTAGCTGATGTTGTGACTCATCCCGATAGCTCAGCTTGACGGTGTTGCTTATTTATTGCTAGTCGAGATGCTTCATCTCCATGGCGATGTCTTTACACAACAGATAAGTGGTCGCCCTCACAAGTGGACATGTGGGGGGAGACTCCTGCTGTGGATGAGGACAGGGCAGAGTGGACACATGGCTCACATGGAACCCATGATTCTGCAGTATTGACCGCGTACAGATGCTGTCGCGGACACGTGATCACTTTAGTGACACAATACCTGGAGTTTTCTGAGACGGGAGTAGTAGTCGGCACAGGTTATAAACACTTTAAAAGGAGGAGTAGAAAGGAAGCTTTTGCGGTAACGGTTGGTCACGGTCTTAAAAGACTCGTGGTGTTCCACAAGTTTCCGAGGGAAGTGGTCGTGGACAGTTTTGATGGTAGTCCATCAGCGTCTGCTTTAATGGACAGTGGCTAACAGACGATGATCTTCTCAGACTGGACAACGTCCTGGAGGTTGTTGTTGCTTTCCAACAGGAGTTGGTGTTTGGGAGGGAAGGTGTTGACAGGCATTTAGCAATACTTGATATCAGATTATATACAGAGCAAATCCAAATATTTGAGACGCAGGAATACCAACCGTTTGACATTTTTTTGTTGCGGCTTAACTTTCTGTTGATCATCCAATTAGTCAAATAACCACTTCAACACTAATTATCAGTGAAAAACTACTCAGCTGCATCACATTGTTAATGTTTGGCACTGGTGAATTGGCTCTGCACTTCCTACATCGGTGCCTGGGTTTTATTGCCAACTGAACAGTGTCCACACAGGATGTTGAGCTTATTTCATGCATCATCGCGCCCTTTGTCCGCTGAGTCTTCTGTTGACATTATGTCAAATTTGTTTTACTCCTCCATTGAAAACTGCGATGTGGCAATTCTCTGTCATGGCACACATTCGAGCCACGAATTAAGAACACAGAGAAAAGCTGCATCACTAGTTATCACAACTGCATCAGTACCGGTTGCTTATTTGGATCTGCAGCAGACTGAGTAGGTGAGGAGATGGTACAAGGAAATCATTTAATAAAGGATGAGAAACAGTGGCCTTGTTGGACTAGAAATGAGAAGAACTGCAGGCAGAGTGGTCGAGCGCAGCGAGCAGCAGAGTAGTGGAATTATGAGGGAAACAGAGAGGTAGAGGCAGCGCAAGAGCGCTTAGAGATTGAGGGAGTAATCCCCTGGCCATCTGTTGCGCTCTCTTTCTTTCTCTCTCTCTCTCTCTCTCTCTCTCTCTCTCTCTCTCTCTCTCTCTCTCTCCCTCTTACGCTGGCCTCTCCTGATCAGATCCAACAGCCAGCACAAAGCGGAAGTACAACTCTGCCTGTTGTGGATCACTTCCTGTTCCTACATTCCTGCTCTCTACCTCACCCTCCACTGACGATGACCTTTTATGTTGGAACATCCACCCTTTTTTGCCTCATGTCATTTGACTACCAATGAATTATAGTTGTATGAACATGTTTAGATAGGGCTGCATATAAAATGAAAACAAGTACGTTGACTCTTGCAATGGCTGCAAATGATTAAGTCTTGCTGAAATGTGAGTCCACAGAGCCTAGCTGAACATTAGTTCAAGTTGACAAAAGCCAGGAAATGTTATGTTTATTTAAGTAGTCAGGTGGCTAACTAACAAATACAAAGGCAGAAATCATCCCTATTTTTTCCCTTTCGTGTGCTGCGGTGACATTTTGCAAGTCAAACAATCAAAGTAAATCTTTTATGATGCTATAAATATCTTCATATATTTTGTCCCTCTGGTGAAGCAATGTCAATATCTGTGCAACTCCACAGTATGTTTGATCCAAGCACAGGTGTTACTAATAACATTAACAATAGGTTCCTGACTCTGTTTGACCTGAATGGTGCGGAACCTTAATTAGTATCATTGGCAACACCTGTGTTTACCCTACTAATTCGTGTCAAAATGGCTGCTGTGAAAAAGGTCTGTTGCTCCATTCTAGTGCCCCAGTAAGCCAGCATGCACAATACAAGGACCTTGAAGAAACTAAACTAAAGACTAAAGGAAAAGCACTAGGTACATAGGTTAATTGTGCTACTAGCCTTTCCAAGTAGTGAACTAAATGGCCTCTAAAGCCATGGAGTGCCCTGGACAGAAAATGATAAGCATCAGTTTCCACCGTAATAGTCCCATGCTTTATTGCCCTCAGCTCCGTGTACCACAGCCCTAAATAACATCATGCAAATTAGTACATAAGGCCACTGTGCCAGCTCATTTCCCCATGTGACAAAGCCTTAGTGAAAAGCCAAAAAAAAAAAAAAAAAATCACACTGCTGGTTTCCACATTTCCCCCGCTCCCTTTCCGCCTCACAGTGACGTATGTGCAAGACAGGAAGTACTTTGGAAAAAGTGACGAGGTAGTTTTTTTTTCCCCTCCTTCTTTGTGATAACAAAGTTCATTTTTTTCCCCACACTGTTATACTGAGAGACAATGCTGGGACTTAATTTCTGTGGACATTTGTGGATTAAATTGTAGCATGGGAGGGTTCACTGTTGTGGTTTAATTCACATAATCAAGAGTGATGTTTCAAACAAATGAATACTTCTTTCTCCCACATGGACATTTGAATGTGCACACAGAGAGAATATACGGGATGTTACATGGAAATATGAAAGCGCCATTTGTGCCTCCATCATCCTGTCCTGCCCATCTGCCATCCCGGGCTCCAGAGGTTTAGTAGGTTACATGCCTGAACACATAACCCTGCTGCGGCAATCACAATTAATCCCCTCCAAAGAGCTTCACAATCCCATAAACGTTATTGTATAGATGCATCAAGGGGCTAAAGATGGTAGGTCTAAAAATAAATCCGCAAGCAGTTTTTCACTCTTTTTTTTTGGAGGTTTTAGAAAATGGTTGGTGCCAGATATATATATTTATTCATACCCATCTGCCCCCAGTCCACTTTTACTATTTACCTTTTGTGTGTTTGTTGGCCAGCTGTTGTGTTTTGTGATGCAGATGTCTAGACTTATGCTTTGCAATATTCTGCAATCAAATAAAAGCATTTGACAGCTCTGTTTGTATTATATATTTTTCTAATGTGATCACAGATATTCTAATACACAGATTATAATTTCAGTTCTTTTTTTTTTTTTTTTTTTTTGAGCTGTCACGTGGTTCTTTCTCAGATTATCAAACTTCCCAAAGGCTTTTCAAGGGAGATCTAATATGTGGGAACAAATGAAGAAACCTGATGTAAGAATAGAGAAATCTGACTAATTTACTTCTGAACTCTAGCAGAAGTTAGGATTATTGTTCCAGAAGGTTTCTCAGTGGATTGCATTTAAGTATATATTGTGTATCAGGAGATTAAACAAAGATTCGTTCTTCCATGACGGTTAATATGGAAGAGTAAAGGTAAAGCAAAAGTAATGGGAAAATGGAAATGAGGTAATTTACATGATAACATAAGTGATGACATTGCTGTGTTTTGTTCCACATGAAGCCACACATACAGGCATGGTGACATATGAGAGTTTTTGTTTTTTAATAAGATTCTGACCCAAAGCTGACCACCACAACAAATAGCTCATCTATTTTGATGGAGCTGCGGTGACGATGAAGTGTTCCTGTTCTTTCAGACGATAAACATCGTGAGGCCGTCAACGTGTTTGTGTGATTCAGCCATCACGAGTCATCGACTCATGGCTCTCATGTCTGCATATAAATGAATCTGTCAGGCTTCAATAACATGACATCCTGTCTATTTTTTTGTGCATTACTCGTGCCAAGATATGTTTGCATTGTGTGACTTGTTTTTTTCCTGTTGGTTCACCGGTTTATTTTCACAGAAAGAGACTTAAATGTGTTTTCTAATCAGTCTAATTGTTGTTTTTGTTCTGTGTTACAGTGAAAAAAGCCAAGCTCCAAGGACCTCCAGGTGAGTACTTTTGTATTCACAAAACTTTTTACTTTTATATGATCGTTTACTGCATGTGTTCAGTCTGGTCACACTGTCCGATCATCCTCATTGAATTTGAGAACAGGAAACCATAAAGCCACAGACCATTTGGCCAGTCTCTCATATTCTATGTGTCCTGTGTAAATGTTAATGTTGTTTTAAGACAACTACAACTTTCCCACACAGTTTTTTTTTTTTTTTTTTTTTTTTGGAAATGTGCCACATGCACTCATTTTCTACTGTAGGTCAATCAGCCAAATTCTGGCAAGTCACCGAAAGCTAGGGTTGATTTTGCATTACATAATCCCGTGTCCTTCGCCACCAGGCTGTGCACAAGTGAGCTTAGATCGGTGGCTGCTAAGTCCAAATCCCCACCTCCTCCACCTAAACAAATCCCTCCAGTGTTCAGCCTCACGCCTTCCTTTAAGCCCTGTGACGTTTCTGGCGAGAACAGGTAGCAGCATGGGCAGGAAGTCACCACGGCTTTGTGTCTGACTGTCACTTTTACTCTCGCTCTCAGTCCCCGACTAACCCCTGTGTTCGTTAAGGGTAATTGCTAAAGTTAATTATCCAGCAGGTATTTGTTCAGTGTGCATTATTCTTAGTCTCTCCCCTTCACCTTTGGGATTTTTCTTCTTGTGAGGCGCCTGCGTTGTGTCACAAGCTCAGCTCTGTTGCACTGAGATGTTGGTTTTAGATCATCAGCCTTTGCTGCCTGTCTGTGCCCTCCCCCCTCCCCTCGGCCACACCACATGTGACACCTGTCCCAAAGCAAACATCAGGGATAATTCACTTAAGCTTGTCGTGTCGTCCTCAGGCAAAGTGTAAACATTAGCGTTTTTTTGTTTTTTTCTACTACAGGGCAAAGAAGGATTTGTTAAACACAGTACTGCATTAGATTTAGAACACCAAAGGTTATGTTCATACTGAAAATGATTGTAGATATTTGTTTTCTACAGTAAACAATGGTGTGAAATGAGCACTGACTTGTTAAACTGCTTTTATTTGAACATTTGTGCAATGACTTAAGGCCAGCGCGCTTACATTATAATGTACTGTCGTTGTGAGCCTATACTTGTTTACAGTGCAGTCAAATTTGGTTTTACAAACCTTTACCATGTTTATCCATATTGGAATTACATTTTATTAATATTGTGAAATTGATATTACCGCCCTAATGGTAGCCACCTTCTCAATCAGGTCTTTTGAGGAAGCTAAAATCTCTTCCTTCAAACAGAGCTCATTGTGCCAAACACCTGAGGCAACCAACATTGCCTTAAATGACACACCTCTGTACAAAACAAAGAAAAGTAACAAGGAAAGGTATGCAGCGATCAGATTCTTACATTTTAAGTCATTTTTTGTCCATTATTTCACTTCCCATTGGAATTCTGGGAGGAAGCGCTGTAGCGGCTGATTGTAACCCCTCAGTTCACCCTCTTCTTCCTAGCATGAAAGAAAAATTCAATGGCCACAAAACACACAAAAAGACACATAAAGGCCCTATCTATAGCCAGTTATTAGTTTGTCCATTTCCGCGTCATCTGTAGCTCATTTCAAGGTAACATAAACATGATTTAGTTATGCATATTATATTCCACCTGTGCCATATTCTGTAAATAGAGGCCCCTAAATCTAACACACTGGACCTTTTTTAAATGAATGTATTATTATCTTAAGGTCATTCCTCCCTGCTCATGATTAACCTGAGTTCCTGTGTATTGGCAGACGTGTGATTTATTGGAAGAGCCCTCAAAAGTTTACAGAAGGCTGGTCTAGGATGTGTGTTTGCACTGTACTTTCACCACACCTTCAGATGGATATCTTTTAGGTCTTATTTCGGAAACCCTTATATTAAGTTGTTTATGGACATAACACTGTACGCAGAGATCCGAAGGTGACCTTGGATGGGCCAGTGGCTAGCTGTCTAACTTTCCACTGATTGCCACAGGAAACTGGGGCTTGATAAGGACTGTGTGTTGCTGGATTTGTGTGTTCAGTGTGTATGCCGGGCCTACACATTTTCTGCTTTGATATGTAAGAATTTTGTTGTAAAAAAATAAATAAATAAATTCCGTCGAGAATGCTTTAAGATACACGTTATTGTGTACTTAGGTCATACAGTTCATAGTCCAGAACTCTTCTGTATTCTGAAGGGACTACTTCTCATGAGGTGATCCTGACAATGGTAGAAAAGTCCTCCAGTAGATTTATGTCTTCTGTTGCATGCAATATTGGTGAGTGGTCTGAATTTGAAATGTCAGCCTTCCGACTGCCTGCGTTTCCCTGACTTATTTATTGAAAAAACTCGTCATCAATCAATAATAGATGAAGACCCTTGACTGGGGGGCTCAGGGATGAGCGGGTGGTCCACGGGCAGGAGTAGCACACATCATCACACGATTCACCTCAACCGATCCCTCCGCTTTACAAGACACTGACTGGTGTGCGCTGTGTGCTTTCACTATGTCTCTGTGTGTGTGTGTGTGTGTGTGTGTGTGTGTGTGTGTGTGTGTGTGTGTGTGTGTGTGTGTGTGTGTGTGTGTGTGTGTGTGTGTGTGTGTGTGTGTGTGTGCGTGTGTGTGTGTGCGTGTGTGTGTGTGTAATGGAGAAAGAGAATGAGAGAATATGTTGTCAGATTAGGTTAAGTACAGATGTGGGCCCTGGCCAGGATATTGGGCCGATATTATCAGTCAATATTGCGTTATCATGGCTGTATCAGTGTGAAAGTATATGTCACAAAAGAAGAAAATGGAAAGGAATTTCAGAGCCATACATTTTAGAAGCTGAATGTGCAGTGTAGCTCAACTGATGTTGGATGTCTGAGGCCGATAGCTCGAATTTGAGCATTTTAAAAAAGTTTGGTCATGATATATTGGCCAATAGTCATTTCTGCATAACTAAAATTTTGATAAGGAGCCTGTTATATTTGGTTATTAAAGAATTGTGACCAAGACATTTACTGAGTGTAATATTTTTCAGCTGAACAAACTTCTATTTGCTTACTGGTATTAATCTATGAAATGGAAATGCTGTTATTTATCAGCCAACATACACTAATCAATCAGTATATCGGCAAGAAGTTGATATTGGTGATATTACTATTAATATTACTATTAACTCATTAACTACTATTAACGTATTAACTCTTACTGTCATCATTGGTAATAACACCTCTAACACTCTTTACAAAACTAAATTTGAAAGATCATTGCCATTGTTTTGTGTTTTTGTTGTTAAATAGAAAAAAAGGTAATGATTGGTATTGTCCTGATCAATCCAGTATCGGTCAGGCCTTAGTATGTGGGCATATACTTTGTTTTATTCCAGGAAGTTATTGCTGCTTCCTCCTCAACAGCGCTGATCATATCAGCCATATAGTGGACAGCACCTGCTGTAAAGGGCCCACAGCCTCTAAGTGGCTCTTATCTAATCCATACATCCTCTTCCCTTATCTCATCTTCTTCTATTCATGGGAGCCGACCCAAACGCGGCACAAGGCTTGGACTATCTAATTAAGGAAAGGCTTGAGCACCCCCCAGGCTCCTTTTGTAATAATGCCTGTGTTTTGTCGCTACTGTCCTCTCGAGACACTAATTAGGTCTGTGTGCTGTCACTCGTGCTACATGTAGGATGGACGATGCTTTTAGGCAGTGTCGGGACGTGGGGGGATCAGAAGGTGCTTTTAGAAGAGCTTTCTGTTTTGGGCCTAATTTAATCTTTATTTATGTTGTGTGTCAGTGGAATGTTGTAAGAATCCACCTGTGTCAACTGTTTATTGTGTCATTGTGTCAAGAGTTGCGTTTTGCTTATCTGGCTGCTGTGTTAACGACTATGTGCAGAGTAAATGTTTCAATATGTTGCCGGGGTAACCAGGAAAATCTTTGTTTAGTGTGGTCAGGTGATCAGTCTAGGAGCAGCTGATGCCTTGTTTTTATTTCCCATAGACCGAAGAGTAGAGTGTGTGTGTGTGTGTGTGTGTGTGTGTGTGTGTGTGTGTGTGTGTGTGTGTGTGTGTGTGTGTGTGTGTGTGTGTGTGTGTGTGTGTGTGTGTGTGTGTGTGTGTGTGTGTGTGTGTGTGTGTGTGTCTGCATGCAAGAGGGCAACATTCAGAGTTTGCCTGCTGGTTTGGCCCCAGAGTTTGCCCTTGGGTATGACAGTACTGTCTGTTTGGGAAAAAAAAGATAATACTACCAACATTTGTTGTCTATTGTCTGCTGATATTTCCAGATAAATGCATCTAACTCATGTTGTTCTATATCTTGTTGTATATCATTATCAGTTTTATTAGGTATATAATGTTTTTGATAATCAGAATTTTTTGTAATTTTTCAAGCAAAAACATCTAGTTTCAGCTTTTCAGTTGTGCCTTAAAGTTGTGATCCTAAACAGAATATTTGGGCTGTCTTTCAGTGCACTCTAATTATCAGTAGAAAAGATTTTTTGTATTTTTGTTTGTGTCATAGGGCCGGCTGTATACTCTGTTCATTAGCAGTATAAAATAAAAATCTTGCAATAAGCCTTACCTTCATGAAGTCTAAGATGTTTGTTAAAATGGTTTGGAGAGTTATTGATTCAACTTTATGATCATTTGGGAGGCTGTAAATTGTATTACGTTATACTGAGAAGGTTCTTTCCGATATTTAAAGGGTGTGGAGACTTTACAAGGTTCATTTATTTATTCTACAGCACTGGCTTCTATAATAAAATACAAGTTGTAGCTGCTTTATGCTTCTCATAAAACAAAAATATATCTAAATGGATGAATAAATATGTCATAAAAAGGGGCGAATTTTGGAGTCTCACAGCCTGCAGTGTAGTCTGGTAGTACTGCAGCGTGTACTTCTGTATTGCTTGTCAGACAGCAGCTGGGTGAACAGGCTGTGGCTGGGGTGGGGACTGTCTGTTAGTGTCCTCTGGGTTCTACCCCACGTCACTGATGCTTGGTAGATGGGTACCAACGATGATCTGGGCAGTTTTAATCAACCCTCTTGTCCTCGGCCATACACATCGCATGTCAACTTGTTATACTTTCAGTCAGAATACTTTTTATTGCTCCTCTGTAGTAGTTAAATAACAGCTAATACTCTACCAAGGTAGCTGTCCCTTTAATATCTCTGAACATATTCGGCCATTGTGAGAAATGTTGTAGATCAGTGAGCAGTACTAAATCAATGTGATGAAGTGTCTTGATTTGCCGGCTGTTAAATCCGTCGTTCAGCCAAAAACAGACATCCCCATCTGGTTATTTCATCTGAAAATGTACTAATTACATATGAAGTGATCTATATTGTCCACCCCAGTCAATCATACAACCCATACTCAAAATCAGCATTACAATCCTCCAGCCGCTCTTGTGTCCATGCACGGGTTCGGATTCACGGCGAGTCGCAGGGAGGACCACCAGTGGTGCAGAGCTAGTAGCAACCACCCGCAGCGACACTTAGCACATCAGTGGGCACGTGTTGACACTCCCTCGCCCTACTGCGGGAAATGAAAAGTGGTGCTTGTGTCACAGGCCGTCTAATCCCCCTCCACCACCGCCACCCCCCATCACCCTGCCCAGCGCTGACAGCTGGTGCGCATGGTTATTGTGACTCCACGGTCCGGCACTCCAGGCTGAGAGGAGGCTGACAGAGATCACTGGGTGTGAAAGTTGTCCGCGCAGACTGACAGACTGACAGACTGACAGATAGGCACTTGAATCCATGTCTCGACTGCCAGCTTCAAAAGAGTTCCAGCAGTGATCATTTAGACCAGCTGTCATATTTAGACTTTGCTTGTAGGTCATACTGTTTACAGTAGCTGCCTTCACCTTTTGACCTCACTGAATTTCAATTTTAGTCTTGATGGTATCAGGGCTGACAGAGACCTTTTCTGCAGTAGTAACAGGTCAGGAGTGACTTTATTACATCGTCAGCAGACCTGCTTCCTGTATTACATACTGTATGTTTAGAGGGCAATTATTAAGAGCGGTCTGAAGATAAGCTGTAACTCACAGTGCAGGGCAAACACAACAGCCAGTTGGATCCTGCGCTTGTATCTGCTGCATGTCGTTGGCTCTCTTTGGAGATTAACAGGGTCAGTTTGCTGGCCTGGCTTGGCCTGGCCTGGCTCGGCTTGACATAATGGGAGGCGACTTATCTTCTTTCACTCTCACTAGAGCTGCTAATGTCTCTTTCACCCACACAAAGCCAAACTAGAATCGGCCTGGTTTGTATTACTTGTATCGGTTTGAATGTATTTAGTCCCAGTTGTGTCTGATAAGGGACCATGCAGATTGTTGCAGATATGCAAACACTATAATAATAATCTGATAGTTATACATAATTCTCTCCCTAATGCAACCCTCCCTACATGCTGTCACTGTATTGCTACAAACCTTGATATAATTTAAACTATAAACTCCATTTTTCTTTTTGTTTCAGACAAGTTCAACACCTACGTGACGCTGAAGGTGCAGAATGTCAAAAGCACAACTATCACTGTGCGGGGGGACCAGCCCTGCTGGGAACAGGATTTCATGTTGTAAGTTATTAAACACAGACACAGTGGGGTCGTGCCTCACAAGTTATTGAGAAGTTACTTGAATTACTAACTTTAACGAAAGTAAAGTTCATAGAATGAGCAAATGCCACACAGACCTAAAAAAAAAAGATCTAATCTATCATAATCTATGAGAAATTGTAATAGTGTGTCCTACATACCTACTGCTTAGAGATAAGGGAACTGTCTGTTTTTTTCGAGCCGTGCAACTCTTTCTAGGAAAGTATCTTGATGAGCAGCTGCTGTTCATTTCCTCCTTGTAATTCAATGGCTTAATTTCCTCATTTCACTTTCCCTGTGAAAGGTATCTATGGTGACGGGAGAGACAGCACGTTGTTCCATGTGTGTCATTGTTTGTCTTTTGTGAACTCCCTCATTGCAACAGTGTTTGTTTTTCCAGACCTTCATCCGTCTACTGTCCATTAATGATGTGTCAGCTAGGTCTAATTCAACATAAAGCATAATTATTCATCATTGTTTCCAGCGATTGCTCAACACCACCTGTCAGAGCAGAGTATGTTCGGTAAAAGCTAATAGATGATGACTCAGCTCAGGTAAATTCTCAGAAAAGGAATTCCAAATTTCCAAAGTGTGAAGCTCAGCTTAGCTTATTTTAGCACAATGACTGGAATTGGGTTGAAATAGATCACCTGGCTCTGTCCATGGTTCATAAATTCACCTACCAGCAACACTAAAGCCCACAAATGACCGCTGTATGTCTTGTATGTTTAATCTGCACTCAAAAGTGTAAAAAAAACAAGTACAAGTTGTCTTTTTTACTGTCTTGGTCTTGCAGCCAAAAGCAGTACCGTCTGCTAGTCTGGTACATAAGCACAGCTCACAAAACTATAAACCAGAACCTGTTTTTACACTTGTTTTTGTACAGATTAATCTGTAATGTGTTAGTGAGCTTTAGTGTTGCTGGGAGGCTAATGTGGTTTACCCTCCAGACAGAGCTAGTTGTGTCCCCATTTCCAGCCTTCGTGCTAAGCTAAGCTAACAGACTGCTAGCTACAGCTTCATATTTACCATAAAGGCACCAGGGTGGGAATATGGTGACCATTAACAAAGTATGTTATGTACTGTAATGTATATTTGTAATTGGTTAAACTCAGCTACAATCCTTTCCGTGCATTTAAAAGAACAGAAAGTTGGTGAAAATGTTTTGCTTTTATAAAAATCCACCTTGTTGCTTTCACAGTGAAATTGCTTGCGTTGGTTTTCACTAGAATGGGAACCTCTAATTAAGCTTAATGCATTTCTGAATTGCTTAAAGTGGTTTTTAAACCGATGTGGAAATGCCAATCGGGGAGACTTGCCACATCTTGTGGGGATAAGTGCTTACTTTCAGGTGGACATTTGCAAATTAATTCCAGCCAGAGAACAAAAGTGGATTTTCAGTTGTATTATTTTATTTGTGTTTTAATGAATGGTACACAAAACTCTGCCATCCTAAACAACAGAAGTCTCTCAGTTAAAATAAGCAACAGTTTGATTTTAATCCCTCACCAGATTCATTTATTCTATGCCATTTTGAATGAGCGGATGATTTAGAAAGCTTATATCTCTGCACCTGGATACTCATCGCCCTCCCCTGCACTTCTCTCAATTAGCTGCTCTCTTTGATTATCTTTTCTCTCATCTTCCTTTTGTTTGGCTTGTCGATAGTTGTAAACTGCCACAGATGAGAATATGCTAATGCCCCTGTCACGCGGCTCCTTTCAAATTTAATATGCCATTTTATTGCTGTCATCAAGCTGTTTTTGAGCCATTTGAATAGCATGATGAATGACAAAACAAGGCTTGAATGGATTATGACAGCTAATACACAACAAAAAGAGGAAGTAGCCTTTGTTATCAGCCAGTGGTAGGGCCTGCCAGTAATTATGTAGAAGTTTCTGGTTCATTGAGTGTGAATTGAATAACGTACTGGAAAATGTTCTTGTTCTTTCTGTCGTGATAACAAAGGCCCAAACTATACAGCTGTTGTCTCGCTGTTTTATCTGCTGACATTTCCCACGGTGTGTGTCAGGAAGTGGTTTTATCGAAGCTCGACATTACTTGATACCTGAATACTGCCTTTTTCCCCTCAGTGAGATCAACCGGCTGGACCTGGGCCTCATTGTTGAGGTGTGGAACAAAGGCCTCATCTGGGACACCATGGTGGGGACGACTTGGATTCCTTTAAAGAGTGTCCAACAATCAGAGGAGGTTGGCATATGCACCCATACACAAATCATACAGTCCAGAAGACCTGCAGTATTTTGCTTTTTACCTCCATAGACGTTCAGATACTGTTAGGCGTCATTATTGATAGTACCCACGTGTCCTTATTGAAAATTTGTGAATTTGAGGGAAAGAAAACAAGGCCTTAAAGGTTTTTAAAAATAGACATGGGTTGGTCAAAATCCTTGAATTTATATATTTTGTTCTTTTGATATATTTTTAAGTTTCTCATTATAAAAATTCTCAGTGTTATAACAGTAACGAACGTTGATCCTTGTCTTAAACTATGCTGAGTAGGGTCCTTGAATTTGATGTTTAAGAATGTGTGGGAACCATGATTGCTTATTAGCTTTAAAAAATACAAATTCCCAATTGTCTACCAAGGTAAATATACATATATGTCTCATTTCAGGAGGGCTCAGGCGACTGGATCTTTCTGGATGCAGAGGTCCTGATGAAGGCAGATGAGATATATGGCACCAAGAACCCAACACCTCATCGAGTCTTACTGGATACTCGCTTCGAGCTGCCTTTTGGTGAGATATCAGAGTTGCCAATCCCTGTTTGTCAGTTGTTTTGTATTTTAGCTTCATGTTAAACTTCCATGAATGAGCCAATAAACTGCACTTTTGAAAAGTTCAGGTGCTTATGTAAGACGTTTCCCAATGCTGTCATCTCAAGTACCTGCTCTGACTACAGTGGTTACATTAGGGGCGTAGAGAGTACATTAGTGATTCTGGCTACTATGGGGCAAATCAAACCTTGATCCACTGAGTTACACAAAGGCCACACAGGTTTCCTGTTGAAATGTCAGCAGTCTGTTTCTGAGGCTACACAGGAGAAACTATCCAGCCCGAAGCACTGTGTAACAAATTGATGACGTTGTCATGTCCTGCAGTCTTATGCAAGCATAAGCATCGCATCAGTCTGTCATCTCCACGCAATAGAATATATAAGGACCGTATGACATAATCTACGTGTGTAAGTTATTCATGTTTACATAAATACATAACACGTATCTCCATTGCATGAAGTGAAGAAGGACACACAGGTCACTCTTAGATTATTGTCTTAGATGTCTGTCTATAATGTACAATGTCCTCTATCTGGTTCCAGTGGGGATGAGGAGTTTCTGTCCTGCTTAAATTGGGGGCACTGACTCATCAATGGCAGATCCTCCTTTATTAACTTAGGTTCAGTAAATATAATTTTCTCTTTGCCAGGTTGTTCCATCGTGGCCAACAGGATTAAGGAACCATTAAGAATGCTTTTATATATATATTGCTAACATGAAGAAGAGGAGAGTACGACTGAGTTTAGTTCCATTAGCCACTTACTCATTGTTTTCTAGAATCATCCACAGCAACATTTCCATTTATATTTAACTAAATTTTCCTATAAAGTTGTAACATAGCAAACAATTGCCTATTTATAGGTGAGGTATACAGAACATTTATCTTTTTTTGCTAGAAAAGTCAGTAAAATGTGCCGTAAAATGGTGCATTGTTAATCTAAAAATATTGATCATAAGAGCCTTAAATATAATTAGATGAATTATAATTAAAATTAGTTATATAGTAAAATTTATTTACACTTTTTATTTATTGATCAGCCAGAATGCTAAACCCTAGAAATACGATGATTAACATGCTAAAATGGCAAAAAAAAACAAAAAAACAAAAAAACAGGATTATTTAGTACTCTTCAACTCCTGATGGTAAAATGGTCCCTTGTGCTGCAGTTGTACCTACAGTATCTCTGTTGCTTGCATTGCATATAGGGTTCAAGCCTTGTGATCAAAAGGCATCAAAGTTAAAGCAGGGTGTCTGTCCACTGAGTGGGAGAGAGACTCTTTCTTCCCCCCCCCTTTCAAGGTTGCAGGAGGCCATCATGACTCTCTGTGCCACCAGAGCCATTCATTAAAGCTGTCGGTCGGTGTGTCTTTGAAGCCCTGGCCTTTGTGTGTGTGCCCTTTAATGTGCATCTGTCTACAGAGCAGTGCATATCCACGTGAAAACTGAGAATGTTGGGAACACCTGATCTGATACTTGTATCACAAACGACGCAACAATGCTGATAATGAATAGCATTGCTATAGAGTACTAGAATGTTTGTTTATAGAGTGAATAGAGTTGGCTTTAGTATGGAGACTCAACACTAATCTTAAGTAGTAGATATGATTTGAGAGGTTGGGTTAGGGAAAAAAAATAGGAAAAAAACACTCCCATCGTACTTATGGATACATATTTTGTCTTAGTAATGTAACTTGTACTACCTCTTACAAGCTGTTTGGTATGTTACTGTCATGATTCATCATGACCCGATGTAGTGTTCTTGACATTTCTGGTCCCTTAACAGTTTGGGGCCATTGCTACCTAACTATTTTTATGTCCTCATTCCTAAGCGGCTCATGAGAAATTAAACAGTCATAAATGTATTATGGTGGCATCCCGGATTATTATTATGCTTGAAATGAGAGGAAGCTTGATGTTATATACAAGCACAGGTTCACATGTATGTTTGTTGGTTGTATCCCTGTTTGTTTTGGTACCAGACATCCCAGATGATGAGGCACAGTACTGGACTGGCAAGCTGGAACACATCAATACCATGGGAATCGATGATGAGGTATGTCCTGCTGGTTTTACTGTCTCACAGCGAAGACAGCAGATGAACTCAATAACTTTCATTATCTTTTGTTTTCTCAACAACAACAAAAGTGTGCTGCGTGTGTTCCTGTTTACTACCTCTTGTGCTAATGACGCAGAACTGCTTTATTTATTTATTTCTTGTTAATGCGGATAGAGTGGTGCTTGTAAAATACTGTGGTAATAATAACAACATGACGACATGAAAAACACACTTGATGCCTGCTGTTTTCACTCTCTCTCCTCTGTAGTACCCTCTCCAGGATGATGTTCAGAGTCGCCCACTGCCATTTGCGGCCTCCCAATGCTGTGAGTGTGCCTGCCCACACTGCTCTTGGCCTCTAGATGGAGCCAATTCTCCACCTTTCTAACTCTGGTTTTCTCACTTCCTTGACCTTCTTCTACTGCCTAATGTAGTAATAATTTAATCCTCTCTATCAGAGTTGAAAATGAAGACTATACATTTCAAATTCAGTTTATATTTTCACTTAATTGAGATCAGTTGAATATTCTCACTGTCATGACAGTCTGTCGGTTTGTTTTCCACTCTGAGGACCTCTGATGGAGTTCCCTCATCCTCCTACAATCACAGCACAGGGACAAATTAAATTTTTTATCACGACCTCCATCTCCTGTGACTGTACCTCTCACTTGTAACATCTGCACTTTCACCAGGCAACTATTTCGGATGGGCTGACCCACTGAGTATGTAAAACGCACTTTGATTAAATTCTCTCCCTGGCCAATCCTCAGAGTCCTCTGCATGTCCTAATGCCCCTTATTCCCTTATAACATGTAATCTATAAGGTTCCCGTGCATTTTATTCTCATTGTTTCACTCTAGCACTTGATTTTCCTCAATGTTTTCCTTAATCCCCTCTGGCTTTTTTACTTTCTTCCCTGCTCTTGCTATTTTCCTATGCTATGTCATATAATATTCATATAACCCATGTACACTACTATCTGTAAATGATTGGTTTAGCACGCATCCTAGAAAAAAAAGTCAGGATGACTCATATGATATGAACTCTCCCCTGATATCGTGTTCCACTCAATCTCAATAATATTGAGATCAAACATGATTAAATATGATTAGTAATACCTGTATAAATATTTGTATATGTATTGTATTATCTATAAGTCTACTACGCAACAGGAGCCCTTATCAAATCTTTGCAGGTGCGTTACTTAACTGATAGGGGGCAGTCTTTGCTCAACTATATTTAAATGTCACCTTGACATCTTGCGTTGTTCTGCCTCTTCACTCTAAGAGATATGAATAGAATCAATTTATCCTTCACCCTCCCACTTTATCACTTTGAAAAGATAAACTATAATTTTTTTTAAGGGTCATCACTGAGGTTGGCAAGATCACTTTCAAAAAAAGTTAATGAATGTAGGTGCTCTTCTTATCAACTATAACTGTGGTAACAACTGAATTTAATTTGTTCTGCACATTTTTTACATCTAAATATTTATTATAGACAAATAAAATGTACCTAATTATATACAACTGCATTTTTACTTATTTATATACGTATTTACGGGATAACACAGATTAAGAGCAGCCAATTTCTTCCATGCAGCCGGAGATCTTGCATGTATAGGATATAGTCTTTTGAAACTGCATGACCTTTATCCTCTTAACCACCTTATTAACCTGGCACCTTCTTCCTTATTTCTTCAGCTCTTAACAGTCTTGGCCAGATCTTAGGCAAAATCTTAACTAGGATGCATCTTCTGCTTTGACATGGGTTAATGATAAGCATTTTTTTTTTTTAAAAAATGCTCGCTATCACATGAAACACACTTACTAATATTTCAGGAAAGATTAAATTATTCCTTCATTTATTCATTCTGTTGCTTGTTTCAGCTCTGGATGACCAGGACAGCGCTGTAGATGACCGGGATAGTGACTATCGCAGTGAGACGAGTAACAGCCTGCCTCCGCGTTACCACACGACAGCTCAGCCCAACTCGTCCATGCACCAGTATCCCATGGGACCCCGGCAGCAGCACCACCCAGACTCCTGCACAGACTCTGTCCACAGTTTTGACCTGGACTACAGGGACCAGAGGGGAACGAGGTAGACAGAACATACACAGAATCACCCATACAAAGCCTCGCTCGCTCAGTAAATGAAACTCCTGTCACACAGTCACACACACATACGCAGCGTACTATGGAACTGAAATCGATCAGTCAGTTTTGAGCTATTACTTAATTAAGTACAATTGTGGAATCGTGTGCCTTGCAGCAGAATAAACATTTGCACTTTGTTTTGTTAACCCCCCTCTCCATGAGTTGAACACCTGCATTAGCAAAAACGGAATATTATAAGCTCAACAAAGGTAATATATATTTTTAGGCTTTTGTACTGACTGCATTAGAATGAACAGGTGTACCCCCAGTGATGAAATGGTAAATCCATTTATGCTATTTCATTATATCAACAACTTATTTTTGCAGTGTCATTTTGGTTATTATGCTTTTTTTTTTCCCCCCTTCGCGTAGTTTGTCTGACCAGGAATCTAACATGGCTGGAGCTCTGTGCTTTTATTTTTGTCTGTGAGCTGGCTTCCTTTGCTCTGTAGTAGATGGTTCATTCAGCTGCTTCAGTCGACCAGGAGGGATCTATACTCTAGGCAGAATGGAATTTATCACACCCTGTATCCTCAGCCTAACTGCATTCAGCTCTGTCCTGCTTTTAAGTCACCTAGCAGTCCTCTTAGACTGTTTGCTTAGTATGATTGAGGTCAGAATGTAGTTGAAATGGACAAAAATGTGTGTGGTGACCATGACTGAAATTATGAATTTACACTGAAATAACACAAATATTAGAGGAAAAGACATATCTAGGAATATCCATAATATTACTGGTATAACAATAATAAAAGATTTTTGTTATTATTTCCACTACACAGCTGTTTTGAGGCCGATTTTCGTCCATAAGACAAATAAACTCTGTGCATGGAATCTACTTTGTGCACTCTTGGATTGTCATAGACTACATGTGTACCAGTGAGACTGCTGAAAGTCTGCCTGTGTGGACTGATAGGGAGTTGATCCGGATAATACTACATCAGAAGAAAAATGGGATTACATCCAGGGAAATCTCATTGTTCAGATTTATCTTTGTCTTGAGGGTCTGTTGTGTTGGTTAAAGTTCCTAGTAGTTTGGAAGGGTCTGAACTTGGTTTAGCCATATCACTGACAAAATCCCTCTGTGACACATAGAGGGAGTGGGTCAGTCACATACACACGCATTTTCCTTGGTGATTAAAACCTTGTTCAATGTATGCCATATGGTGCTGGTTTAACATGCATTTCTCTTGAACGAGCAGGCTGAGCATTGAAGTGCTGAGAAGCGTGACTGTTACTGGATGGATTTAACATGCAAAACATACTGACACACCCAGTTTCACACTTGCATACACATTTATTCCATACAAGCTTTCTGATGATAATGTAATAAAGGTGTCCTCAAATCTTACAAGCTCATCAAGTAACTACCATTTATGTATTTAGCTTGTGATCTGTTATATATCTTATCATTATTAATATTATTATTATTATTATTATGTACACACTGATCACGAAGATGAAGAGCTTATTTGCGTCTTCACATTTGCTTGAAACTGTTCTCATCTTAATTTCTCCATTATCATACTGCTTAACTTGTGTTTGCATTTTTTTCTTCTATGTTTGCTTCTTCTTTTCTGTCCTTGAATCCTTTCCCATCCCTTTGTTAAATATATTCTTCAACCTAAATTAGATCATTAAACCAGAAAGGAAGGATCAGAATTATACCTGTAGATTCTGGCATGGGTGTTGAAGATTGGGAAAACAAATACAAAGGGCAGGGCAAGCCTCAGCTGAGTGACTTCTTAGACGATGAGGAGGACAACGTTATCCTCCGAATGGGAAGACCCTACCCTGAGCCATCACACACATCTGTCCGTCAAAATACTCAGCCTAGTGGTTTTCTGCCTGCCACCTACCCTGAAGGCTATGACACTATTGATCGGCGGCGGAAGAAAAAGATAAGGGACCCAGGAGGGTTGCTCAGTAAAGAAGCAGACAAAATGAGGGAAGAGGCTTTTCCCTCTGACCTTGCACTGCTCCGTGAGAAGCGAGGGGAGCTGTTTATGAGGGAGGTAGCGGAGATGCAGGAAGAGGAGGAGCGTATGACATCATGCCTCAGACCATACAAGAATGGGCTTCTGTACAAGACAAGGATGTGGGCTAAAAATGAGCTGGACCACACTTTGGAGAATTACATGGCTTACAAAAAAGAGCAAGATGCCAGATTAAGGGCACGGTTTGATTTTGATTTACAGAATTCTGAGGATGTGCAATACTCTATAGGAGCAGAGGAGGATAATGGTGACATTGCCTTCACAGCAGAAGATTTTCACCTAGAGAACACAAAACATTACAAAGACAGGTATTCTTTCTCTTACGAGAGCCACATAGAAAATTCTCAGGGTCGAGAGAAGAAGTGTGGAAAAGCTAAAGTTGGGGGATGGACTACAGAGGCAATGCTCTCTCCTGTAGAGGAACCAAGTGATGAATATGTAGACCCCATGGATGAGCTCCAGTGTCTAGTTGAAACAGTTTCTGAATACCTTGCTGAAAAAGAGGAGGAAATTAGCAAGTACGGTTCTCTTCCTAAATCAAGCAAATCTAGGCTATCATCTCAGGGCAGCAATAGAACTGATTCTTTTGGAGAGGACCAAAATAGTTCAAAGGATCCTAGAGGAGAAACCCAAACACCCACTCCTTCTGATCAGAGTATTTCAGGAGTAAAAACTGCTATGAGCTCATTATTTAGTTCTCTCACTGACAGAGTTGGAGGAGGCCCCAAACAGCCTGCCACATCTCCACAAGCACAACCCTCACAATCTGGACTAACAAAATTGTTGTCCTTTATTCCTAAATCAAATAACTCAGCTCCTGTAGCTGTTGTGTCTCCAGTAGAAAATCCTCCTGAAAAATCATTAGGTTCTTTGCCTTCTCAGCCACCACGTGATGCCAAGTCCCAATGTCATAATCAAGAAACAAAAGCTCCCACAAGGTGTCAGACTAAAACAACTACAAAAGAACATGTACCCAAGTTTGTAACCAAACCTCAAAGTGCTCCAGGAAACACAGTCTTGGGGAAATTGAACCCTTTAAAGCTGTTTTCAGCAGGAGATAGTGGGAACTCAACTGATTACAAACAAACACCAGAGTCCACATATTCTCAAGGCCATACACAATGGGATGAGAAATATGTTCATCAAGGTAACCGACCAATGACAGCAGAAGGAGGAGGGAGATCAGACCAATCAAGAAGTTCATCACAAGAGAAACATTTGGGACAAAAACAAGATGACAACATATATGGCAGACAAAATCCAATGATAAACAAACAAGAAAATGTGCCTGTTCCAGGGCCAGCAAAGCCAACTGGCCAAACACTATCAGCAGACAAGGGATTCTTTAGCCCTTTGAAGAAGTCATTAAGTTCACTGATCACACCTGTTGTCCCTGTTCCACCTCAGAGAGCTCCACCTATGGCAGTTTATCCAGTGATTAGATCCACAGAGGATCCCCAACTTGAGAAACCAGTGGAGGACCCATCATTGAGTAGTAAGCTTAAACTACCATTCCTCTCCTCTGAAAATGTCTCCACTCAGGAATGTCCCAAAGCAGAGGGAGGAATCCTCTCTGGTTTTTTAAAGTTTACATCCAGTGAAAATGTCAGTGCCTCCATCAACACACAGAATCCGGTGCAATCACATCACGATTCAGCTTTGACCTCTACCACCTTGACACAGAATTCTGCTGTGCCCCAGGAAAACGCTGAGAAAGGATGGTTTTCCAGCATTTTTAACCCTACCTCTGGTCCCTCTAGTTCAAACCAGAATTTGATCAGTAGTCAGCAATCTCAGAACAGCCAAGCGCCATCTGGCTCACATGCACAGCATATATCAAATCAGAAACCAACAGCAGCATATCATGGAATGCAACATCAAGCTCAGAATCAGCCTGAATCACAAAGTTTTTTGACAGGTCTTTTCAGAGGGAGCGCAACAGAGGACACGCCTCATATGGGCTCTAATCAACCTAAACAAGGAGGATTGCTATCTGGACTTCTTAAATTTGGCTCTACGAGCGACCTATCAGGCAGTTTGCCACAGCAGGCTGCCCATAACAATCAACCTGCCAGGAGCAATAATCCCCCACAGTTTTCACATCACCCTCCCCCACAACAACATTCTTCATCTCAACAGAAAGGGGGCCTTGTGTCAGGGTTGTTGAAGTTTTCATCAACAGAAAATATACCACAAAACGTACAGCCGTCTGAAGCTGAAAAGCAGAGGAACATTATTGATAATTACTCGGGTCAGCAGCAGAGTTTGGATGAAACTCAAACACAACCTCAGCAAAAGAAGCTGTTGTCTGGCTTGCTTAAATTTGCATCCACTGAGAAAATTTCAAGCAGCCAAACAGTTCAGCACCAACAAAGCAGTGTTCAACATTATCAAGAGGATTTCAACCAACAGAGTAGGCAAGGTCCAAACAGAGGACCACATATTGGGAATAGAGCCTCAAGTCAGAAAGTTGTCCAACAGGAAACAAGTAAACCAGGGTTTACTCGACAACAAACGGTTCCACTCCAGCAACCATCCCAACAAGGTGGTCTTTTATCTGGTCTTTTTAAATTTGCTTCGGCAGATAACGTAAACACACAACAGCAGCCATCAGCTCAGCAACACAGAATTACCCCTAGTAAATCCAGCCATGAGCAAACAAGAGCAAGGGATAACCCAGTTTCCAATGAAAATCCACCACAAAATAGCTCAACACAGAAAGTAACCCAAGCAACTGGTCTTCTCTCTGGAATATTTAAATCTTCGTCAGAAAATATATCTCAACAACAGCAGGGCAAAATTATCAATGAAACACAACAACAAACCAAAGTGCCAAGCAACCAGACTGCTGAAGCACAACTGGAGTCAGGAAGTCAATCTGGAGTGCTCTCAGGATTGTTTAACAAGTTAAAAAAATCATCTGAAAATACTGACACAATCTCCCAGACATCAACAGCACAATCACTGCATCAGAAAGCCAATGATAATACAGTCACAATGCAGATCCCACTACAAACACAGTTATGCACTAATATAACACCACAATCCTCACAGGAATGTGCAACAAAAGAGAGGATTATTCCACAAACTGCCCAGCAAGGGTTTTTATCTGGACTATTTAACAAAAGTATAACTGAGGACCCATCTATTCATAAACAAGTAGAAACACCACTTCAGAGTACAGAACAAAAGACACCCTCAATACAGTTACCTTTGGGCATGTTAAAAAGTGCTCCAGACTTTGGAAAGGACAGGGGTCAAAAAGTTGTTCCAGATTATCTCAATCCAGGGCACAGCAGGCATGCTTTAATTAGTGCACCGGCCTCAATTGATAATGAGAGTTTAGACTTAAGAACATCAGCTACTTTTGCAAGATCTCTGCAGAGTCAGCCAACATACTCCTCAATCAGCACCGGCAATTTATCTCACTTATATAATTCTTGCTCACTTCAGTCAGTTTATCCAATGGCCTATAGTACAGGAAATATTAATTCCCTTTTACAAAGGCATACAACTTCTTTCATGAACACGCAGCCATGTATTGGTGGAAGCAATTCTTCTTTGTATGGAGCTACAAGGCAAGATCTTTACCAAGGTCAGTTGTCTCCTTATGGATTGAGTCCCTCTTATGATGAAAATCAGTGGATCCGTGAAAGTGCTTTATGGCAGCAGTTTCATAATGAGTCTCTAAATGATCAAATCCAGGGAGAGGATCAAGTGTATAGACAGAGCTGTGAAAGTGCACCATTACAGGTATCTGCTGTTCACTGCAGCTCCTCAAATATATATAAGCCATTTAATTCCTCTACACCATGGGAAGGTGTTTGTCACCAAGAGCAAATCGGACCTTATCAGTTGATGAGACACGGTAATAATGATCCATATCCCAAAAGAAAATTATGGAACAGTCATGAAAACTTGGGAAACATAGAATATACATCTAATGAGGAGGGAGCGTTGAACTTAACTACAAAACAGTGTAATGCAAAATTTGGGAAATGGCTCTCTTTCAATGATGGTAGTACTTACAGCTTGAATGGTATTTCATATCATGAAGGCTATTATGAGGAGACTGCACCAAGCTTATCTTATTCGGCTAACTGGCAATATGGAATGGATAATGCAGTCCTACAAAATGCTCATACTGATGGCATGATTAATCAGGGTCAGTTCAACTTGAATAGACCAGCAAATTCAGACTATCCTACAAGTGCCAACACTGAAACGGAAGGCTCCCTGTACCTCGAAGACACTGAATGGTATCAGCAGTGGCTTGCACTTTTGGAGCAAGGGATGTGGTGGCCAGCAGAAGATGGTGACTGTGGCTACTTTGTTTATACAGATCATGAATACATTTATGCTTTGCTTACAGATGCAGCGGGTGAATATGTATATGCGTGTGCCCCTGAAGGTGAGTCTTGGGGAAATGCACAGAAATTAGATGGTTTACCCAGTGCTTGGCTGCACAATGAAATGGTTTGTGTCTGTGGCTTCAAAATTCCACTTTACAATGAGGATGAGCTTCTTTGGCTACCTGGTCAAGATCACTGTGATTCTCAACTTCTTAATGCCCCTCTAGATTTGTCTTCCGCCTATAGAAAAGGAAATCAGATCATGAATTTAAATCTTGAGCAGTTCTCTCAAATGTTTGAAAATTCATTCTTGTCACAACAAGACATAGATTTCACATCTTATAGATTAAACAAAGTGAGGATGGATCCAAGACAGCCCAGTTGCGTCTATGAAGACCAATGCAAAGATGTTATTGACCTTTTCTGTCATAATAAAAACCACATAGGCCCTTATTGGAACAACCAGGAAATTAAGACCTTTCTTGCTCAAAAGGTTGCCGTTTCCTTGAACTCTACTCCTACTGCAAATTTGAATCAACAGCTACTTTACAACTGTTATCAACCTACCCAACGGCGGCGCTCATCCACTGGGGTTACAGTGAAACATGTAGATGATGTATTGGAGGAGGAATGGAGGAAGAGAGTGTCTCCAGGAGAAGTACAACCCAATCGTCAAGGAAAAAAGATTTCTTCGCTCATATCTTCTTTTGTGGGCAAAGCATCAGAGGTAGAAATAAACAAAACTAGCATATCCTCTGGCGATCAAGCTTCTGACAAAAATTCAAGGAACATTCTTTCATCAGGTTTCCAAAGTTTGAAGTCAAAGATCATCAAAGAAGAACCTACTGCTTGTGTGAGTCAGCCAGAAAGTGTTAAACAACAAATGCAGAGGCCAGCTACCACACAGGGAAGAATTTTGCCCACAATACCAACAGCTACTCCATTGACTCAGCCTTCTGTGCAATCACATACAACTTCACAGAAACCGCGACTGTCACGTCAGGCTACCGTGGCACAACAAGCAACCCCACCACAGCCCAATGTCACAGTGCCTTCAGGATCAAAAGAATCTCTCATTAAACCTGGACCACCTGTACAACTTACAGCTGATAAGGCAGTGGATGTACCAGTGGAAAAACCCTCTGAACAACCGCAGGCAGGCTTCATGAACTTCCTGAAATCTGCAGTCGGAATAGAAGAACCAAAGCCAGATCCCCAGAAAAGTTCTCAGATATCTTCCAATCAGCAGAGCAAAACTGGCAGCACTTCTTCCCTACCAGGCACTACTCCTTCAAATACAGAGGGTACAGGAGTTTCAAATCTGTTTGGATCAATTAGCAGCCTATTTGGTACTGAGCCCTCTACACCACAGAAGCAGCAAATGAAACCTAGTGTTACAGAAGGTTCATTGACATCAGCATCTAGACCTAAGGGTATACAGAGACAAAAAACAATGGGCCAAAGTGGTACACCTCAGCTCTCCAAACAAAACCTCCAACCTCCAAACAAAAGTATGTCTCAAGCATTTTCTCCTACTTCTTCCACATGCCCTGTTACAAGCCAATCAGAAACTGTGCAACCTGCAGAACAGCCAAAACATGATGCAGGAACAAAATCATCTGGTGGACTGTTTGGATTTTCAATTGGAGAAATGCTAGCAGGATCAACATCAGCTGCCCAATCTGGACTCACACCTGAAACACCTGCATCAGCTACAGCTCCACAAGAAGAATCACTGGGTAAAAGTATATTATCATTGTTTAGTGGGCCAAATCCTCCGCAGGCTTCACCTAATACTGGGCCGTTGCCATCAAGTGCAGCTCCACAACCACCTCAACAGGAATCAATTGGTAAAAGTTTATTATCAATGTTTGGAGGACCAAGTCCTCCTCAACCTCCTTCTCAAACCAAGTCTGCTGCTGAGGTACCACAACAAAGAACTGTTCCTCCAAAAGATGCCCCAAATACAGGATTCCTTTCGATGTTTGGCGGTTCGAGCACCCAACAGTCTCAAGCCCAAACAGGATCCCTTCTAGGGGGAATTTTGCCTGGGTCATCAAGTTCAACTGAAAGCCCAATGAAGGGACTGTTGTCAATGTTTAGTGATCCAAGTCCTCCACAACCTCAGCCACCAGCATCGTCATCTCAACAAAGACTAGCTCAATCACAAACTCAAATACAAGGGGAACCTCAGAAACAATCTAAACCACAAGCACAACCTCAAGCACAAGGGCAGCCAGCAACCTCTGTTCTTGGAGGAATATTGGGCGGTTTGTTTAGTGGGCCTAGTGCTCCTCAAACACCAGGAGCCGGTGGAAGTGCAACTTTGTCTACTTCCCCAGGGACTGCAGCACCCAAAGAACCTGCAAAGAGTATACTCTCTGTTTTTAGTGACGTTGTGTCACCTCCACAACAAACTCCCAGTTCATCATCTTCTATTGTTACTTCTACTAAAGACCCAACAACTACTTCTTCACAAGGACTTTCCCAAATGTCATCTGTTTCCAGTAGCCATGTCCCAGTGGCATCAGCCACCACTGAAATATCAAGCCAAGTGCATGGTATCCCATCCACCAATACTACTGTAGATACTACAAAGTGTGCCACAACTGAAGGCACCAATACTGCCTCTATAGAACCAAATACAGAAAGTTTCACTGTGCGAAAGGAGACAGAAGATACATCACAGGATTTTGCTTCCTCTAAAGAACCACCAGCTTCTGGCCTTCTGTCCATGATCAGTGGATCAAGTCCACAGACTCCATCCTCACCAGCTGGATTCATTGCAGACAGTCCAGGAAAAGGTTTGCTTTCATTATTCTCTGGGCCCAGCCCTTCACCTACAGGGTCTGCACCTGCATCATCAGGCCCCATGGAAACACCAGCCAAAGGTTTGTTCTCTGCTTTTGGAGGTTCTGCCCCTCAGCCTTCTTCTCAGTCTGGAAGTTCTCTTTTAGGTGCAATGTTTAGAGGCTCTTCACCCCAAACAGCCTCTCAGGCAGGAGGATCATTACTAGGTGGCTTATTTGGAGGGTCTACTGCTCAGACTACTCCTCAAGTTGGTTCCACTAAGATTGGAGGCTCTGTTCCTCAGACAGCAGGACCTCAGGCTGGAGCATCCTTACTTGGAGGCTTATTTGGTGGATCTGCTCCCCAGGCTGCTGGATCCCAGACTGGAGGGTCTATTTTGGGTGGGATTTTTGGAGGATCAGCAGCTTCAACTATAGCTCAGACTAGTGGATCCTTTGGTGGAATGTTTGGTGGGGCTGCAAACCAAAATTCAACATCCCCAAATAGTAGCTCTATATTAGGGGGGATTTTAGGGGGATCATCTTCTCAAACACCTACTGCAGAGACTGGTGCATCTCCTTTGGATGGCATTTTACCTCAAGCTTCTGCTCCTAATGAGATACCTAATAAAGGTTTACTTTCAAAGCTTGAAGGATCTATTCTGCCTGCCACACCCACTCCAACAGCTACACCACAATCTAATGATGACAAGAAAATATTAACTACACCTCTTACCAACACTGCTTCAGGTGTAACTGTTCTACCAAAATCCAATGATGACAGTAAAACTGTTTCAGCTGTAGTGGGTCCTGAAAGATCTGTAATTGATACTGCAACTGCAACAGTACAGCAAACTGACAGCACCGTTCAGTGTCTTGGGACGAGCTTACCCGAAACTGTTGACAGTGTCATAGAAGAGTTTCATTGTCAAGATGCTGAAAAGCCAAGTACTAATGATATCCAGTCTAAAGAATCTGAAATCTGTGGACAAGTACAACAATCTGCAAAACCAGAGCTTGAAAGTGGTTTGTCGAGTCAAGATAAAACAACACCTAAAGTAGAAGAAGAAACAGCAGCCACTCAGTCAGCAAGTGCTATGGTCGAGGGACAACAAAAGCTTCCAGAGCCAGAGAAGTCTGTTGGTGACTCATCAGCTGATACAATTACAGGTTTTATGTCCTCCCTTTTCAAACCATCAGTTGCACCCAATGAAGGTCCTCAGCAAAAGAACTCACTTTTTGGACTAGGTGGAACAGCACCCCAAGCATCACTATTAGGGGGTATTTTTGGTGGGTCTAACACAGATACAGCAGCTCCCCAGACAGGGGTATCTTTACTGGGAGGTTTATTCAAGGGGTCTGCTCCTCAGTCTGGTCCTCAAACTGCCGCCCCCACAACTGGAGGGTCAGTGTTAGGTGGGATGTTTGGAGGAGGATCCACTGCAAAGTCTCCAGGTCCCCAGACTAGTGGATCCTTACTAGGTGGTATGTTTGGAGGTTCTGCGGCAACAGCGCAGCCTGGTGGTTCATTACTTGGAGGAATGTTTGGAGGAGTCACTGCTCAGACTGCAGGACCACAGACTGGAGCATCAGTACTTGGGGGAATCGGAGGATCTTTATTTGGGAGTATGGGACAGCCACCTAAACCATCTGAACCAATGCCAGCTGAGCCCAAGCCAACACCTGGCACTACACCACAAGTACAGATTACAAATGAAAGTGTGCCACCCCAAGTATCTCCACCTGGCACTGAGACTGGCACAAATAAAATAGTGGACTCAACCCTACCAGATAACAATGAAGAACAATCGAGCAGTCTCACAAATAGTAGTGCTGTGGTATCTGAGGCAGCTTCTGCTGTCACAAGTGCTCCAGTAAGCACAACATGTGACCCTACCCATCAGGTAGATAACACTGAAAAAGAAAAGTCAGATGTTGAGGGAGAGATGATAGATGAGAAGCCTATGGTCAGTAAAGGAGACCCAGAGAGTAAAGAAAATGACAAATCAGTCCCACCTGATAACCAAGAAACACATACTAATATAGTTCCTCCAATTAATCAGTTGCCTAACAATGCAGAGCCACCTCAAGCAAAGTCTCTGTTTGGTTTTATTTCGACACAGAGTGATGCAGGAAAATCTCTTGGATCCCTATTTTCACCAACAATGCTGTCAGGTGCTCCATCAATGCCTCAGACTGAAGGAGGCAGTGGTCTATTTTCAGGATTAAAAACCCTTTCTGGAGGTCTATTTCAAGAGGAAAAACCTGTTGCTGGAAAACAAGAGCCACCCACCACTTCATTATTTGGGACAAAAATAAGTTTTCCTTGGCAGGCAGAGCCACCCAAACCACAAGCAGCCCCAGTTATAACATCTCAATCCAAAACCACCAACAAGCCAACAAGTGGTCAAACACAGGCTATACAAAAGGTTGCGCCATCTGATGCCCAAAAGACTGAATCGGTAGGTTCCACAGATGATATCACAAACCCCCAGATTTGCATCTCCACTCCTGAAGTAGATCCTTCAGCATCCCTGACCCCAAAGGACAAGGAAAGTCTTGTAGAAACACACCCCTCTGCAGGTCCTACCTCTGGAGTGCAGCTGGACAACCAGTCCAAGAAGGATCTTTTGAATACAAAAAGGCTAGTAAAAGCATAATAAATGGCATTTCCCCCTACCATTTATGATGCATTGATATTGACAACAAATGTAATCCCTGTCCAGCACTGCAGTCCATCCATCCTAAATAGTTTAATTTAGTATTTTAGCTTGACTATATATGTTTTTGTTGTTGGTTTGTGTGTGTGCGTATGTATTCTTTGATATATGTATTCTTTGTTGGAGCATCTACATAATTTTACATGTCATTTCAAAACAGAATTCCAAAACAAAATGTACATATTTTTATAAAAATGAACAATTTACAAGCGAATGCACACTCTTTAGTTTAATAAAGAGAGATAAAAGATCTAATTCTAGGCTATAAAACTATAAATATAAGCTGGAGATATATCTGCAAAATTATGCACATTTTGTTTGAACTTGGAATTCGTCGTATCATTTGTGTTGTGTTATTTTATAAGGTGGAAGTTATTTTGAATGTATTCCGTCCATCTATTTTTGTAAATTCCATTTATAAATGTTATAAATGTAGGTAATATGAATTCTGCCCCTATTCTGCTTATGAAATGCCACTTTATAAAAGGTAAAATCTCAAATGCACAGATCAATTCTGCATATTTTATTGTTATTAATCTGTACTTTAACCCTGTGTCTCCATCAGCTTACTTACCAACATATGCTGTATGTGTTTTGTCTTGTGGACACGTGAAAAGAAAATGATAAAATATGCAGATCTAATTGTGTGCAGAAATATATCCTTTTTTAGTAAGGGCTAGCAGTTACGGGCGGTTTTATACCACATACCACAAAATAGAGAATATTTTCATATGTGCCAATTCTTTTTTAAAAATGCAACTCTAATATTAAAGCATATGTACTGCATAATGTGAATGCAAGCACATTAAGACAGTTTTCACATTTTCATTATTTTCCAACATGCAACATTCCCCCTGCGAGGTTGGGTATTTTTTAGGGCATTATGTGGTGTGTGTGCGTAGCTTTACCAATTCATCATTTAGAGAGGTTATAAATGAAAAGTAGACTTTTGCTAATTAGTTTAATAGTTTTTGCACACAATTTGTAGTAGATAGGTGGGGTTTATTACAGCCCAAAAACATAATTGGGTTGACTGTTTGGTAGTATAAAAAAAAATTGAAACAATTTCTAAAAACGACTTAAAATTAGTTCTATGTAACAATCCCCACTTATCTAGCCTTGAGAAGCGAAAAAATATAAACCACCAAACTCATTTAGAAATAGTCTCTGACCTGTTCTGATTAATGATTTAAAAAGTATGTCACTGACTCTGAATATTTTCCTCACTCCTCTCTCCATTGTAGTCCAGTGGAAAGTAGTCGCTTTGGGTCATCAGGAAACCTGAGCCAGACCAGCTCCCAGCTTAGTGAGACTGGTCAGGAGAGCACTGGAGGGTCAGAACTGGAGGAGTCCTTCCACTCTTACCACAGTACTGGCTTTCACCCCTCCGCCAATGGGCAGCCACGCACCAATGGACATCTTCCCACCAATGGTCACACTAATATCAGTGAGCAGGAGATACATAGGCTGTCCCCTGAAGTTGGACGAGTCCTGAAAAATGATGCTCCATCAGAGAGAGGGTCCTCTAAACTCCTGAGGTATGATTTTTGCTGAGAATTCCACCCAGTTTTGTATGTGCAATAACAAAGACGCATAGGAACTGAGAGATCTCCATTTCTTTCTGACTCTCTACTCTTAAATCCTTATAACCAAGGTTTCATGATGATGGGCCACCATTACCCTTTTCCCCATCGAGAGTTCGTTGGTTGAAGGCCATCAATAAAGTCAGGGTTCAGCTCCGGGAGGTAGGCATTGTTTCACTTCAGTTCTTCCACCAATATCTGTTCTTTCATCACCTCTGAAGCCTGAATTTCTTACTCTCACCTTTCCTTCTCTGACACAATGACTCTTGCAATTCTTTGAAAATGGTTGAGTTTAACCTCACTGATTGTTTAAGATTATGCACTAAACATTTTTGGAATAATATTATAACTCAATTCTTTATTTTTTTCTGCAACAATACTTTGCAATTCTGTGCCCTCACACTTACACTCATTATTTCTTGGGAACTACGGGGTGCACATACAGATTTTTGACAGCCTCTTAGCTGGATGGAGTGAAATTGATTTAGTTTAACCCATCTATGCCTATGCCTATTCCTGCCACCATAATACTGTAATTTCAGCCAAGCCATAAGGTTGCTTATCTATGCTATAGCTGCCCAGCAAACATATGCTGTTTAAATACAGAGGTAAGATGATCCTGACCAGTTTTTAAGTAATATTGTATTTATAATTCATTTTAGAGTCTCTGACCGCTCTCCCTCTCTCACTCTGAGTTATCAGTGAGGGAATGTATTATGCTTATGATATTTCAGTGCAAACACACCTTATAATGTTTTGCAGTTTAGCGCAGTTTGCCCTTGCTTTGCAATTGTCCATGTGGCTGTCTGTAAAAGGAGGCTGTACGTCAAGAACACAGCAGGCAGGACAATGGCAAAGAAGAGGAGAACAAGACAAGGTGGAAACATAATATATGGCTGGATCATGTATCATCAGTGTCTATATCGTAAATTCCTGGATAATAAATGTTCATTTGCAATTTTCTGTATTGGTCCTATTAATATTTGTCCTTAAGGTGTACTGAAGTAGCATATCACATGACAAGCTACATTTGAGTAAAAAAAAAATGTTAGAAATGCAGTTGCAAGAATAATACTTCCCACTCATATATTAAAATGTTTGATTTGAAGAGAACTTATTCTAATTATAATTATAACTGTTTTAATTATCTATTAACTCCCCCTACTCTTTCATTAGTTTCTATTCACTGGATGTCTCTCAGTTTTCTACAACTCACTCTGCATTGAGTGTTTTGTCAGTTGTTTATTTAGTTTGACTTAACTGTGAGCTCTCCCTCATGACTTTGGGCATGGAGAACTGTGTTCTCTACTACTCTGCTCTCTGCTGGACTGTTGTGTGAAAGCAACCTCTCCGTTTCTTACAGCAGTAGGTTTTATGTTGTTTTCCAGTGTCATTCCCTTATTATTAATATCAGGTATCCTTCAGGGATAAATAAAGTACTCTATCTATCTAATCTGCCATGATCACTAGAAAGTCTAGGTGTGATTCCCTTAATACATGTGCTTCAGTTAATACCAGCTCTGATGCTAATCATTTTCAGCAAAATGTGCATGGCTATTAGCACTGGTATTTATGAATTTGACCTTTTTTGCAATAAGGATCATTTGCATAGAAAGGGGACAGTTTTGTGCCAAATTTATATTACCTAATTTAAATACATAGATAGCACTGGAACACTGAGATGCTATTGGCATCGTAGTTAGGCAGGGTAGAGTTTACACTTTGAGAATTTTTGTCTTATTTCGGGAGAGTTAGCATCCAAAAAAACCTGTGCAGTCCTTTTGTGAATTTGCCCCTTAGTATTTTAGCGGAATCTATAAAAACAATGTTTTGTAAGGAAATGCATACTGAACGGAAAGTCTTATCGAATGTGGTTTGAGAAATTATGGGGTGTTTACCGAAATTTGAAAAATCTAATGAGAGGGAAGGATGTAAGAGATGAGGAGGTAGTATCATCGCACCTGCCAATCCCATATCATTTCATTTTTGTGTTTACTGTATAATTCTCAGACAAAGGTATTGACTCACTGAGTAATAGGTGATTTGGAGTTCATACTTTGCCTGAAAAATACAAATTTAGGCAATTATTTTTTTCAATACATCCAATGTCATTTGATAAATAGAGGAAAGGAATCTCCAATACCAATTCTGGAAAATTGATACCCTGTGCTTGTCAACAGATATTGACTCGAATTTTGTCCAAACTGAAATTGTGGTCGTAATGAAAGCCTCACAATCTCTCAACCCTAACTGGCTTCATCCCCCTTGATTAAGCTTTTTATGACACAACAGTAAAGGAGTAGCTCATATAGAAGCTCGCTTGGCTCCATTATCATGATTGGTTTGCATGGACGAACATGAGACGGGCATGTACTGAAATGATGGCTGATTGAAGACATGAATATAAATGGAAAGCAAGGTGAAAGCTGTCTTTCTGTAAGTGCTATTTATTACAGGGCGAAGGGAAACACTCAAGACACAAGTCTAAATGATTGTAATGATTTAGAATTAGTTGTTAATCTGTCTAGCAGTAACAGTGACCAGCATGATATAAATGCTTGACTTGACACCGTATAACATCTTCTCATGCTTGCTTACATTCAAACAATACAATAGAGATGCGTGGCTTGTCAGTTTCCTCGGCACAGAGGGGCAAATCTAGAACAGGAGGTGGAATTGGCTGCCAGACCCATTTCCAGTATCAGTACCTATATTTGATATGACTGAGCTGCAATCTTTGAATAGAAATTCCTTTCTCTTTACAGTTTTCCATTAACAAAGCCAGGAATTCACTTAGTACAGGGAAACCAGTGGTACTGATGTTTATCAGGAGTCTTTTGACTTTTTTATGAATAGAAAGAAAAAGAAAAAAATCACAAATATCAGCAATTGGCAGATGTAGAAACACAGAAAAAGAGTGAAGGAGACTGAGAGCTGGCAGTCTCACAGCCTCAGATTAGCTTTGTGCTTGCAATACATAGCCAGAGGACAAAAGGAGAGAGAGCAGAGAAAGCATGCAAGAGGGTGGGAGGGAAGTAAGGATGGCTACTTAACTGAGGGTGAACTGCTGTGTGATCGTGGTCTACCACTGTCGTGCTTGCCGCTCCAGTGGTAGAAATAAGGGATTCAGCACTTCTGCATCTCTGTCAGTTAAAGAAGGTCTGTTAGTTTGGTTGAGACAGGGAAGGACATTTGATAATTCACCTGGGGATACATTTTGAAGAAAGAGAGAGAAAATACTATTACTTATCTGCTGAGCCACCCTTCATGCGGATTTAATGGGTCTTGCAAGATGATATCTACAGGTTGCTCTTGATCAGATCTTTTTCCTATAAGGTAAGGCTTACATTTTATATATATCTCTACCCTTTTAGGCACTTAGTCTTAAATTTGCGTAGACATTAATTCAATAATACATGTTGTACCCAACAATATGTTTGTGTAATGTACATAGAAAAGGTCTTAGGTCTTCTGTGTCTTAGTACTTCCACAGAACTGACTGAATTGCAGCTTGTTTCAGTACGCAGTTGATCCAAATTTTCATAGCAAATGTCATTCTTTGATAAGAATCCAACTTAAAACGCAAGATGTCTTTTATCCAGGCCACAGACCATTTATTAAGGAGAGAAAAGACATTGCCGCAGGCTATTACTATGACTGGCCTTGAAAATGGACCTGACCCCAACTAGCCCCTCAACCTTTCTTTATCCTGGATAGTTAACTAATAAATCACTGACCATCACCATCTGCGATTTAAATGCACGTATATTGAGACTAAATCTATATATACATGTATATTTTTAAACACTTGTTGAAAGTGCCAGTGATCCTGTATCTAAATAGGTGCATCTAAATTGTTTGTTTTTTAATTATTTGGTAATACCAAATGTGTTATGCAGCAGATGTATTGTACAATATGCCTTAACAGATGATAGCTTATTAGGAAGCATATTGCTTCCAACTAATTTCAGATAGCCTGATTCCATTTCGCTGATATGCTCATCATCTTAATTTTAAATTGAGTAGTGATAGGAAATATTCTATTCTAACAGGCTTGATTATACTTTCCTGCCTACCAAACCCTTATCAGGCTAACACACACCTTCAGTGCTCAAGTGCTTATTGGAGACCTCAAGTGCAGGGGTGGGTTAATGTAATTAGCAACTATACACTGAAATAATTTACTTAATGGAATCCACTTTTCAAAACAAAAGCTATGGCACAGTTTTGTAATCTTACTAACAATAACAAAATAATTGTAGTCACCTTGTTAATTAAACTGTGCATCCTTCGTGATCCGTAGTGCAAGGCAGTTTAAAACCAATGTGTTTTAAGGCTAATTAAAATATAAGAACATAATTAGGAGACCTTGCTAAGCCTGCAGCCTATTTTTTATTTTATTTTAATTTATTCTTTTACAGAGATAATTAAACATAAGAGATTAACATTTTGCTTTATATGAATGTTTTTAAAAGGTGGCATTGAACTCTCAATTCAGGGTCAAGAAATCCAAAAAACTTCTATATTCTCTTTGCTAAACTATGCTGCTGATGTGAGCAGCAGTCATTGAGCTGCGTCTTGGATCATATATGACATATCATATAATTGCTCATGTGCTCTTTCAGTTTTGTTTATCAATTTTACCAAGCAGTTGACATGCAGAAATGAATTTCTGATATACATTTAGACTACATATGTTCCTGGATTATGTAATGCAATCAGATACATTTATGCTGCATTTGGGGGGTATTTAATAATCCCTTTAGTGTGTACACTGTAGGTGATGGGTCAGAGCTATCAAGCCGTGCAGCTGGTATGGGTGTGAAAGAATGACATGGCCTTAGAGGAGAGAATTGACCTGTCATCTAATTACTGAGCTGCCTTTCCAAAGCATCCTAATTACAGAGATCTAAGCAGCTGCATGGTGTTCATTCTGCAAGTTGCTAGTCTGACTGAGAGGCGGTCAGTTAAAGCATCACTGTCTATACTATTTCTATACTGTACTGAGTAATGTTGTCTCGCAGTGGCCTCAAATATGTACGATTTAAATGTATTACACAGACTCTATCATCTGCAAGTAAAGCACGTTCTGCCCCATTTTTAAAGCAAATTCATATTCTGTTGAAACATTAACTAACTAGTACACACAGTGTCCGTGTTAGAATTACTTCTTGTTCTTTTCTCTTTTAACTGTCTGGTCTGTTGGTCATAAAAATAGAATTTCCGATAAATTCAAAAGAAATATGTTTGATGATGAAACAATTTGCTTAATTTTCTGTTTTCATTCGACTTCCATTCCAAAATGAAAAATATGAATGGAAAATGTATTTCTCTTTTTTTAAGCAACATATAAAATGTACGATTTTCTTCATTTGGTTGTGCAGAATGAAGGTAAAGCAGAGCTAACCTTATTAGGTTACTAGAGTGTATTTAATCGACACACAACAAATGCAGATCAGAGTTTTCGATGCTTTGTCAACAAAATAACTTATTATTTTCTCTTGTCAGTCACGGTGCAGGCACTCAGTCATTTGAAGTTTAAAATGTTGGCTTATGCTTACACCACCCTAAAGAGGAAGCACTGAGGCAGTGCTTTGTCCATGTGTGGAAACAGCTGATCAACAGTGCCACTTCTCAGGGATGTACCATAGAGATCACCTCAATGGACAGGATAAACCCCAAAAGTCAGAGCTACTTCCGCTCTCGCCCAAAAGGGGAGACCTGCAGAAGAAGAAATCACAGAGCCCCAAAGTAGGGCAAAGCCTGTGCAGAAAGCTGCAGAAGTGCCTACAGGAGCCAGAGGATAACTCCCTTCATGACCTGTCATCAGCTGACACTACCTGCACCAAAGCAGACCTCACCCCAGCTGGGGAACACAGCAGTTCTGATTGCCAGGATGACATTGGGGTTGTGAAGGACACTACACCTAGGCCCACCGAAGAGATCAGAGATGAAGAAGAGAAGAAGGATGAGGAGGCAGAGCAAGACTCGAGTAACATAGTGGAACATATCTTAAAAGAGCTTAAAGGCATCAACAAGATCCAAGAGGAAATTTCTGACCTGAGGCAGTATCTAACATCTGTGCGAGGCTCGGTGGATGAAGTATCTTGCTGTGTTGATGCAGTGCTCAGTGAAATAGGTGAGCTGTGCTCTGGGGCTTCAGCTGCACCTCATCCTAGTCCTGTTTCTCAAACACCTCGCATCAGGCGAGGGAGCCTGGGTAGGCAGAATGCCATAACATCTCTTCAAGGGAAAGACACCAGTCCACTGTTAGATCGCAAAGATTGTGGAAAAGATTTGAAGTCATCTTACAAATCACCCAAGCAATGGCATATTGATAGAGTCACTGTCCAGTTAGACCAGCAAACAGACCAAGAGGACTCAGAGCAGATTTCAAACATGAACATGCCAGTCCCTTCAAAACCTGACCCCTGCTACCTTGAGCTTCGTTGTGGTCATGGCTACCAAAGCTCCAGCTCTTTGTCATCGTGTCACAGTTCCAACTGTCCAGAAGCAGGCTTTCTCTCTGGTGACACAGAATATGTCAGCTGGACTTCTATTGATATGCAGCACAGTGTTAGTGGAGAAGGAGGTTGGAGTGAGGAAGATATCTGTTCTTGTGCAAACAGCGCAGAAGAACTAGAGAATTGTCTCGGTATTTGGGACAGGTGTGCCACGGAGGAGACACAAAGTAGCACACCTGGTCATTCTTCACACAACAGCTCTGAGCATCTCTCATTGCTGTTTGGACACCATTACAACTCTCCTTCAAGTTCTTCCGGTATCTTGGACTGGCGGCCCCCCAGACAAACCGAGGAAGAAAACTTGGAGTGCGACTGTTCTGCAAACTGCCCGTACTCGCGCAGTTCTGGTTACCACACCATGGATGCTTGCGCAAATGAACTAGGTAGTGAGCCCTCCAGGAGTCTGAGTTGCTCCACTGTGCTGTTGACAGACTGTGATGATGGTTACCTGGAGCCACATTCACCATGCCATGACTGTCGGTCCTCTTGTGACACACTTGATCTAGGGTCTGCTGACAGTTTGGACAGGGAGTGGACAGATCCTAGCATCTCCAGGGATGGAGCCGAAGAATCTTTGTCACAGGAGTCTTCTGAAATAGATCCTGAGAGTGCCAAGAGCCCCAATGTAGGTTTTGATGTAACAACTTTTAGCAAGGCTGTACTCACGTTCAGGTCAGCTTTAAAAGGAGCTCTAAAAAAATTGGAAGGAGGCAATCCTGAAGATGTGAAAGATGAGAGTGGTTCTGAAGCATCTCCATCCCCTGTCAGACAGGCCAGTGTACAGGAGCACAGCAGTAAAGAGTATACAGAGGGAGAAGTTAGTCTGACAGAAAATCACACTCAATTTGGCACTCCAAAGGAGGACAGTGAGGTTTCAGTCTATGTGGATTGCAGTGAGACACATGAGAACCTGCCATGCTCTCTTCAAGCATCTCCCCATGAAGCAAGCCCTTCTCCCTGCACCCCAACTGAATATAAATCTGTAGAGATTTCGCAGTGCAAAGGAGAATGTCCAACAGATGGGGAACTGTCCAACCTCGACTTAACACCAGACTGTCCAGCAAGGCAGGGCGAGAGTCCACTGGGTCCGGTGCTCAGTACTGATGAGGTGCGGTTAAGTCCAATCAGGGAAAACCATATTATTGATGACACAAATCAAGGAAAGCCTACTGATGCCAGTCACAAAGAGCGTATAGCTAATTTCCAGCGCATTCTGAGGGAAAAGAGGCAAACCCGTCATAGACTGTCCAGATCTGCTCAGGGGTCCCATGGCTCCCAAGGGTCTCAGGGATCCCAATCTCAAGATGAGTTTATCCCAGGTATATTTAACGATATTTTCTTTCTTCACTTGCAAGCCCAGTAATAACAGCAAAAAATGAATCTTGTATCTGCATGTAATGCTGATTTAAATGTACGTATATTGAGATTAAATGTATCTATACACGTATATTTATCAACACTTGTTGATTGTGATTTAAGAATCATGAGTTGGTTTGTTGTCTTTTTAAAGCTATTCTGAAAATATGCTCAAAGTGGGTTGCTCAACTATAACTACTCCAGACTTCATCTAATTCTTCTGTGATCTTTTTTTTTGTTTGCAGAGTGTGGGAGAGAAGATAATCAGGTTACTAATATAATATTAGCTCCATATTTTAGCTACAGTTATTCATTGTTTTCTGTTCATTTTGATTGTTGTCGGATAATTGTGTTCTTCTTTTTTTTTCCCTCTCTCCATTACTTATCTTTGTCAAAGAGAATGCTTGTGTGCACTCCAAAGCGTCAAGTTTAAAAGCAACAAGCAAAAAGCAACAAGTTTATCATTGGTTTCATTCATGTAGCTGCTTTAGAGTACAGTTTTTCAGTCATGTTTTAAAGCTACTGTTCTGCAGCTGCTTTTATGTTTTTCCAACAAGTTTTTCAAACGGAATCAAAAACATATACTGTGAGAGTGAACCTCGGAGGAATTTCCACTTTAAAATTCTGTCATCTGCCAGGCAGATATGCAGACACTGATGAAAGACTTTACCTTTGAGGAAAACGTAAAAGAACTAGTTATATGTGTACTCAGTCCCCAGTCACAGTTTTGGTGCTTTTGTGAAATCCTTGCAAATGTTTGCTTTTATCTACTTCTGAGATATCTGAGGTGTCTCATAAAACAGTCTGTTTTATGTCTGCCCACAATGTTGGTCCACTGTTGCATTCCACATTCCATCTTTTCCCATTAAAGTGTTCAGCATTATTTATTTGCTCCTGTGTTTTTTAAAGACATCATCACTTCTTCTTTTTTTTTACATTGCATGTTCTATAACATCAGAGAGGTTAAACTCAACCAAAAGCAACTTTACATTACCTCCTTCTTGTCATATACTGCCATGTGTCAGCCTTTGTAAGTCATCAGCCTAAATTCTCACATTTGAAACCTTGTAGGTTCGAGATGAAGAACCCAATGATCGACAGGCCTGGGTCAAACCAGGGTAAGTGATATAAAGCTGATTTAACTGAATAAATGAGCAATAAATGAGCATTTTAATACTAATGTGACCATGTTCTGTTTACACTGCTGTGTTATTGTATGTTAATTCACTTTTATACTATTTTTGTTGGTGCATAGTGGTGGATCTGGTCTCTATGGAATTGACAGCATGCCAGACCTGCGTAAAAAGAAGCCTATCGCCTTGGTCAGCGATGTGGTCAGTACTTATCTGTCACTCCTTCGCTGTATATACAGTATACTGTATGTGATATGTCATCCTGTTTGTTATGTTCTTTCTCTGTGAGTGTATGTCTTTCTATATGTGAGACCACCAGAGAAGTCACTCTTTTAGAAGTTATTCTTTTACCTTTGAGCTGAATTTAGGATGAGATTGTTCAACAAATGGAGTCAAATATGAAATCAGACTGCTAATTTCTCTCTCCCTCCTCTCTTAAACCCAAAACTATTCCCCACAACTCTCTTGAATGCATTCACTCTCCTTGGTCAGGCTATGGTAAGTTATTAGAAACCAGCTGCCACCCCCTTTTATACTAAAGTACAAAATATCAAGTAGGACTAATAAAACAGTAGTTGCCTCAAACATTTGTCTGTAGCATGTTGATCTGTTTGATCGCAAAACTCTTGAATGCATGCATCCTCTTGGTAATGGGTAGATTTTCCTCCAACTTGATATTATCATTAGAATGTACTCAACAAATCATAACCCCACCTTTTGGTTTGCATTTTTTCACCTCCTGAGCCATGTACAAATAATAAAAGCACCCTTCTACCCTATACAAGGGTAGAATACACTACTAACACTCTCACAAAAGTGGCTAAGGGATTAGTTATCATTTTACTGTATGGTGTTGATACTGGTGTACCTTGATCCTTTTTAGTAACCTCCTCTTCACTAGTTGCTTAAAACTAATAATACTCACATGGGTTTTCTGATCATCTGGTAAGAATTAACCCTACTCACTACCACCGCCACCTTTTAGTCATCTGATCATCATTATTATGGTAATATTTTGAGGTATTCTTGGTTGTGGGTTGTATGTGTGTTTAATAAATGCTAACTTAGCCAAAATGTCCTTTGTCACCTGTTCAGTCACTCGTCCAAGCCAGGAAGGCGGGGATCGCATCTGCCATGGCTGCACGGTCCTCAATCAAGGATGAGGAGCTGGTGAGTATAACACATTAAAATTTCTCTGCCTTTGTTATGGAATGATAATATCATCATTTCAAGTGCCCTGCCTTTGCCATTTTTCTCTCTATAACTGATTCAGAAAATCCATACGTTTAATAATACTTATCTCATCTGTAGAAGCAGCATGTCTACAAGAAGACCCTACAGGCTCTCATCTATCCCATATCCTGCACTACACCACATAACTTCGAGGTGTGGACTGCCACTACGCCCACATACTGCTATGAGTGTGAGGGGCTGCTGTGGGGAATAGCCCGCCAAGGAATGCGTTGCTCTGAATGTGGGGTCAAGTGCCACGAGAAGTGCCAAGAGCTTCTGAATGCTGACTGTCTACAGCGTGAGTACTACCCAGAAAAAAAACTCATTTAAACCTAGTTCTGTTGTGTGATCTAAAAATGCTGTTTATTCGGTAGGAACAAAGGTTCATAAATGGTTTGTTAAATATAAAAGATTGTGAGTGTTTCATCAAATCGTTAAAAAAAGCCCAACTGGTTTCAAATGCACTGCTACCAGTGAGACAACACAGTATGTTCAAAATGGATTTAATCTGTATACATTTTTGGTAAATGTTTAGGTGCTGCGGAGAAGAGTTCTAAGCATGGAGCTGAAGACCGCACTCAGAATATTATCATGGCCATGAAGGATAGGATGAAGATCAGGGAAAGGAACAAACCAGAAATCTTTGAACTTATAAGGGAAGTGTATGTCATCAGCAAAACCATGCATGCGCAGCAGATGAAGACCATCAAGCAGAGCGTACTGGATGGCACCTCAAAGTGGTCTGCCAAGATCACCATCACAGGTATCCCATTGATCAAAAGTGATAGAAAATTGATGGATTCAACCACGATTTCAAAGTTTTCTGCACTGCATCAATCTCAGCAGTACAGCATGTGATTCTTGTTCATGCTAATGGTTGTTTCTTACGTCTTTGTTTCTCCATCTTTGCGACAGTCGTTTGTGCACAAGGACTTCAGGCAAAGGACAAGACAGGATCCAGTGATCCATATGTCACTGTTCAGGTGGGCAAGACCAAGAAGAGAACCAAGACCATATATGGCAACCTAAATCCTGTCTGGGAGGAGAAGTTCCACTTGTAAGTCACCAAAATGTCTTAAAATGGTTATAAAATGTGTGTATAAATGCAAAACTGCAAGTTTCTTTCTGTTAGTGTAAGTGCATATGTATTATAGCAGGGCATACGTTAGCCTAGTGCTAAAAAAGTTTCATCATTCAAAGTCTGAAGTTTTAACTCTTAAAAAAAGGAATAATACATTTCACCAAACTCTATGATATTGCATCCTCTGTTATATAACTTTAGTTAACATGTTCTTTTCATTTTCTATCTTCCTTAGTGAGTGCCACAATTCCTCAGACCGAATTAAAGTGCGCGTGTGGGACGAGGATGATGACATCAAGTCGAGGGTGAAGCAGCGTCTCAAGAGGGAATCTGATGATTTCCTGGGCCAGAGTATAATTGAAGTTCGAACGCTTAGCGGAGAAATGGACGTCTGGTACAACCTGGGTGAGTGTGTTATTTTGTTTATGGATATACAGTAAGAAGCACACTGTATGTATACCCGGAATGAAATGTGATCTCTTTTATCTGTATATTTTTAGATGCTAAGCACTGGAACTAGATTACTAGTTACTAGGGATGTAGACATCCCAAGTGTTGCCTACTACAGGCAAAAAAGGTATATAATACAAAGAGAATAATGTATAATAACTGCTACAGCTCTTGCAAGCACTGACAGTTACAGCTACATTTTTTTTTCTTTTGGTGGTGTACCAGTGAGAAACTGGTAATCTCTTGTGTCCTCAAGAAAAGATAACAATATAAAGACATTTTTATCCCATGGGCCCTTGTATCCTGCATGTTGTTCCTCATTTACCATGTCTGTTCTGCTTAGTTCTACCTCAGGCGTTTTTTCTCATAGGCAGGGGAGTCATCTACAACAACTTGGATTTCATTGTACATTGCTTTCTCTTAATGGAGGATTGATCTGGTTCTGATGAGGCATACAGTCTTAACACATCTGTGTGTCTGTGTTTGGTGCTAAGACTTCTATTTTCAGTAAGTCCAGTTGGTGGTTTGTTTGAACCTCATTACCCACAAGCCTGCAGCAACTTTTTTTTTATTATTTTTTTTTTTTTTATACACAGACAATGAGTGGCCCCAAGGCCCATATTGGGCTGCATATAAATACCAGCTTTTCCTGGCAGGCTCAGGCAAAGTCCCTTTGTGCTTGATGACTGTAGTTCTAATTGCAGAAAAAAAAAATTGTTTCATGATAATTCCCAGTACTATTCCACTGGGTGTAAAGATATTTTCATTAGTATGAAGCCTGAGTCCAGTCACTTAAGCTTTGTTTAGACTGTAGCACAATGAGATTTATTTCTCAAATCATATTTTTAAGACAGACTGTGATCAGGTCGCATTTGTGTGGTGACGACGGACTACGAAAGCTGATGATTGTATTTCTGAGTTATCTCCGTTTCTCCTGTGTTATCACACAGCTTTTATCCAGACATCAACTCAACTGCTGATCCATAAACACTCCCCAGAAATTAATTGATAGACTTACCCACCTCAGGCATTATGTCATACTGCTTTGATCTCTACCTCGTGTATCTGTTTCTACTTGATTAAAGTGCTGAAATTGACATCACGGTGGCAACAATAAATCTTTCACTGAAACAGCATGACACTGAATATGAATGTGACTATAAATCTGCCATTGTTTCTTTTAAACTGGGAGACATGAAGTGCTCAATTTAATACCCCTCTGATAGCCACATGAGCAAGATACTCCTTTGGTTAGGAGTCATAAGGAATTAGAATTCGAAGGAAAATTAATGATCGGACATATAATAAGCTCCATCCGCTTCAAACATTTTCTCCATCTCCGTCTTCTTATGCTCCAGAGGGCCCCTCCCCTCCTTACTGTCCCCCTTTCTCCTCCTGATGTGTGATTATCAAGTAGCAGCACTCCAGTCGGAAATCGACCGCTCCGCCGACATGTACAAATTACCCTTAATGATGTGCCTGTCAGGGCAAATAGCAGGGGTGAGCCACCGAGCACTCCACCTCCAGAGAAGCTCCGGCTCAAGTGTCTTCAGTGATCAGGCGCAGATCCCCACAGCCCACTGCCATTGTCTCCCTCACTATCAGCTGGCGGACTTCTATTAGCGTTGCCGGCTCTGCACTGCCATCAAACTGTAGAAACAGAACCCCCTACAATAGAACTGCCATGTTAATAGTCTGTAATTACTGTTGTGTTAACAGACCTGGTTTCATGTGTGTCCATGTCACGGATTTGGATTGGAGTTATGAATCAGGAATGTGTGTACTTGTGTTTAATTACAGAGAAGAGGACAGACAAGTCAGCTGTGTCAGGTGCCATTCGCCTCCAAATCAACGTGGAGATCAAGGGAGAGGAGAAAGTGGCTCCGTATCATGTGCAGTACACCTGTTTGCATGAGGTATTCTACATGATTATGTTAGTAACACACAGGATATTGCTTGCTTTACATCTATAATTTCAGATGATATTAACACACTGTATTTTGTACAGAACCTGTTCCACCACTCGACCGACATGCTGGGCCAAGGTGTGGTGAAAATCCCAGAAGCTCGTGGAGACGATGCATGGAAAGTCTACTTTGACGATGTGGCGCAAGAAATAGTGGATGAGTTCGCCATGCGCTACGGGATTGAGTCAATCTACCAGGCCATGACGTGAGTCTGACATACTCTCCCTCTACCTGTCAATGTGTTTGTCACCTCCTCATCCCCCTCCCTTGTTCCTCCTCCTCCCTTTCTGAGCATTTTGCTCTCATATCGAAGTGCCTCTCAATGCCGTTGTCGTTCCCTGTTGGCCTCCAAATGAAAGAAAAATCAATTATAAATGGGCTGAGGATGGATTTGTCTCCGTGAAATGTCATGCTCCATACAGATGCCTGTTAGCTGAGCCCATCATTCACAGAAAGCACACTCCAATGGGCCATCCTTCAGCATAAACGTGCCAGCTAGCTGATGGGCAGATGAAATGGCCGTTCTTAATAGGGATCATTAGGCGAAAACAAGACCCCTGAGAGGACACAGGCTGACCAAATAAAAGCACAGCCATGAATGAAATGTCTTTGTAAGCCCGAGTATTGCTTCTTTATCAAGTTTTCCTTTTGCTTCTCTTTCCAGGCACTTTGCCTGTCTGTCGTCTAAGTACATGTGTCCCGGGGTTCCTGCAGTGATGAGCACCCTGCTGGCCAATATCAATGCCTTCTACGCCCACACAACCGCCTCCACCAATGTGTCCGCCTCCGACCGCTTTGCTGCCTCCAATTTTGGGGTTTGTATTACTTTAGCACAAACACACACACACATACTCACAGAGACACAAATATGTCTTATCTCTGTATTTTTGTCTTTCTCTACTAGTTATACATACATACACGCAGCCTCTGTCTCTTTTTTGTGTACATAACTGTCTATATATATATACAATCTCTCATCTCGACTTTTTCTTTTATTCATCATACAGAAAGAACGCTTTGTCAAGCTTTTAGACCAGCTACACAACTCCTTGCGCATTGACCTCTCAACTTACAGGGTAAGATTTTGAATGTACTAAATGAATATCACTGCCATTAATAAATATATATTGTTCTCAAAATTGATATTGTTGCCTTAATATTGATATTTCACTTGATATGCTAAGTTAAATTTAAATGTAAAATTATTTTTGTTTCCATGAATTCAGAGAAAACATTTACCCATTTTCACAAAAATATATCACTTTATATCACTGTAACTTATGTCTTAATTTATGTATTTATGTCTGCTTATGTAAATTGATTAAGCAAATCACACCACCACACCACTTAAAATGGTAAATCTACTTTTGACTTTTAATTAATGTCTGCCTGCATGTATAAACTGTCACAGTAATCCAATTTACAGTCAAACAGAGTTGGAGCTGATAATTAATTATATTAAGTTGAGTAAATAAAACTAAATTAAACTTGTTTTTCCTCTGTAGAATCACTTTCCTGCCAGCAGCAAGGATCGACTGCAGGATTTAAAATCCACTGTGGACCTACTAACCAGCATCACCTTCTTCAGGATGAAGGTAGCTAACATTTCATGTATTGCATCTTTGATTCCCTGTAGGATCTCAGCAAATCAACCAATTGATGTTTAAATGGGACATTTTGTCATATCCGCCATCCACCCGATATATTTGATGCACAGTCTTCCATATTTATTGTTTGTATATACTCTGTTGTTAGGTACTATACAGGATTGTGTGCAGTCACTCACAGCCAGTATTACTATCTCTATCTCATGTTCAGGTGCAGGAACTACAGTCCCCGCCCAGAGCCAGCCAGGTGGTGAGAGACTGTGTCAAGGCTTGCCTCAACTCTACGTACGACTACATTTTCAATAATTGCCACGAGCTGTACAGCAGACAGTACCAACCAATTGACACAGTGAGTAACTAATCATCCAACTGTGGCAGGTCAAACTGCCTTGAATCAGACCGCCAGGCATTACAGTGACTACATGTATACTAAGGATGACATAAAATCTATTATACTGATTGTGTTTATCCAGTCTCTTTTTTTAGCGACTCACTGTGTTGTGTTCTAATCTAGAACAAGGAGGAGCTCCCGCTGGAGGAGCAGGGTCCAAGCATCAAGAACTTGGACTTCTGGCCAAAACTCATCATGCTCATCGTTTCCATCATTGAAGAGGACAGGAACTCCTACACGCCTGTGCTCAACCAGTTAGTAAAAAGTTTTCTCATTCCTGGTTTCTTAAAACCTGGTTCTGACTTTTTAGTACATGTAATATGGTTGCTTAAATCACTTTTCATTTGTTCGGTCACAAAACTCAGTATCAAATTGTCGCCTCTCTCTCAGATTCCCTCAGGAACTGAGCGTAGGGAAGGTGTCGGCGGAGGTCATGTGGACATTGTTTGCTCAGGATATGAAGTATGCCATGGAAGGTGGGTCACACTCAGTTTCATATATCCACTATACCACTGGTTGTTAGCTGTGTTTTATCATTATTTTTTTGTCTATCTGTAATAGCAGAAGACAAGTTTTCACTCTTTTTTAAATGAAACCCTTTAGTTTGTGATGTCATTTTATGTTACTTTGTTCAATTATTTTGGTATTAAATCTCTCATTTTATGCTTTACATTTTAAGACCGCCAGCTCCATCCCATCTCCAAATCTATTACCAAACATTGTCTAAATGTGTTAATACTGCAGGTATTGTCATGTACATACATATATGTTTCTGCAGTATCCTGTAGTAGAGCCATACCATAAACTGGTTGTAATATTATTCTGAAACTGCAAGTGGCAAAACGAGACGTTCTCTGGAAGAAATGATACAATTGTATGGAAGAAGTGAAAAGAGCGAAATAATAACTGTGCAGGGTTTGAAAGCTGCTTATGTCTCCCAGGAGCCTCTCTGTGATTTTTTTTTTTTTTTTTTTCAATGCTGTACAGCACCACCAGTCCCCAGAGGCAGTCAGTTTTTATCCCAGCCCTTGTCCTCAAGATGAATCCCCTATAGAAGCTATCGCTGTGAAATATCTGTTTCACATACTACAGTACAGAGAGAAGTCCCCTTCATTTTCAGTCATGCATTAATATAAAAAGTGATTGAAAATGTGTTCAGAGATGGAATAATTCCTGAGAGACTTTGCTCCACAGGAGTAGTAGTAGTTTCTAGTGGGTCACTAAAGGGGGCTAAAGTGCCTGGTTAAATTTGATCTATTCATTACTATTTCTTACTCAGAATTCTTCCAGTTAATTTTTACAATCATATAGATGATCTTATTGCAGTCATTGCAATTAAAATTTGAACATGTGAGTAAACACTTATAATAAATGAAGTACTGACCAGTGTCACTGTCAAGTCACGTATATAAATCTCTGGGCGAATACTGAAAATGGAATTATAGAGTGCGTGTGTGTGTTTCTCCATTTTTGTCTGAATATAGGACCACCGGAGGACATTTTTTCTCAGAGAAATTATTTTTATATTTATTTTATGTCTTTTTAAGGGGATACTTAAGAATTTAGTTATGATTTGAATTAGGAATAACTAGCCAGAGATTCCAGTTTAGGTATTAGGACATAAAAAAAAAAAAATTAAAAAAAATGTGAACCTAATTATCTGGTAATCTTAAAATTAGGATTAACATTGCCCGGAAACACATTTTCAAAATAAAGGTCCAAATCAAAGCAGCTGAATCAGAGATATCGTGACTTTTGGTCCACAGTATGAGTCAGGGTCGAAATACCCTTGATCCTAACCTTGAACCTGCATTTTGATGGATCTCCCCCACTCTCTGGCATAAACTCATCACAGTGCTCACAAGCTTTTCTTCATGTCTTTGAACGTGCAGAGCACGAGAAGCACAGGCTGTGTAAAAGCACCGACTACATGAACCTGCACTTCAAGGTCAAGTGGCTCTACAATGAATATGTCAAGGAGCTGCCAAACTTCAAGGACATTGTTCCCGACTACCCATCGTAAGCGCTTCTTTTTGAACATCCAGTTAATTAATTGATTGATCCCTAACTCCAGTTTTAGTTGGGGATATTACACCAGTAAAACAATAACAACTCTGATTGTCTTTATCTTCCCATGTAGATGGTTCCTACAGTTTGTGCTCCAGTGGCTGGATGAAAATGAAGATGTATCTATGGAGTTTATGCATGGAGCCCTGGAGAGAGACAAAAAAGATGGAGTAAGAAAAAGTCGACCATTGACATGCTGTTAACTCTGCTAAGGAGGATATGATATCATAAAAGTCTGTCTCTGTACAGTATAATGAAAGGATTGATAGTTAATAAACTACACATTGTGTATGTCTCAGTTCCAGCAGACGTCTGAGCATGCTCTGTTCTCCTGCTCTGTGGTGGACATCTTCACCCAGCTCAACCAGAGCTTTGAGATCATCAGGAAATTGGAATGTCCTGACCCTAACGTCATGGCTCAGTACAGCCGCCGCTTCTCCAAGGTAAACACTCCTCCCTAGAAGGTGAAACCTAAAACCTGCTCTCAAATGCATCACGCTGTAAAAGTGTTTGACTTGGACAACGCAGAGCCTTTACAGGAGCTACAGAAAAATGTCCATAATTGATAAACGAAGTGACTGTCAATGATCATGATGCTCTTTTACTTCCAAAAGCAGCATCCGGCTGTGAATTTTCTTGTAAAAACTATAACATGAGGGAAATAATAAAACAGCAACAGCATTGTCTGCGGGCACATTTACTTTTTTGTAAAAGGAATTTAATATTTTCTCATTAAAAAGAAATGTTGAATTGGATATAATACTCCCCTCATGAGGCGATTGGATGGCACAGTTGGCACAGTTTAGTGTGTTGGGGTTTGCTTTCCTGCATGCTAGAGAATACATTAAGGGACATTTGGGAATGTTTCTAATAGTGTAGTTAGGAGAGATGATCTGAGACATATTCCCCGAAAGTGTAATACAATCCCAACAACATTGTTAAAGTAATGTAAAATGATTTTAAACTGTTAAATTGATTCAAATAAAATTTTGTTCCATCTTTATTTTTACAGACCATTGCCAAGGTTCTTCTGCAGTACAGTGCCATTCTGACCAAGAGCTTTCCTACTTATATCGAAAAAGAGAAGATTGTAAGTGGTGTAATGGCTTTCATGGCCCTTATTTTATGCTTTATATGCTACAACAGGCCATTTTAAAGTCACTGCTGTGGTTACTTACTAGTTTCCTGCTGTACATCCTACATAATATATTATAAATACAATCAAAATTGGGGGGATTGTTTCGACAGAGGCTCCAGTGGGTCCATCATTGCATTAACGTTTAATCTCTTAGAACTTCTTTTTAAATGAAGAATTGTATTAATAAAAACTAGTTTATGTATTCTGTGCACAAAAGATATTTAACAGAACAGTGATTGCAGTCACCTTTAGATACTGACGAGTTCCTGTGACATGCGTGTAATCCCTCTGTCCTCTTGCAGCCTTGTGTCCTGATGAATAATGTGCAGCAGTTAAGAATCCAGCTGGAGAAGATGTTTGAGTCGATGGGTGCCAAACAGGTAGGTCTAAAGACAAAGGCGTGGATGAGAAAACAAACTGAATGTGCTTTGGAATTATACTGGATGGATGTCAGCGTCCATTATGATACTGGTAATGCCTTACACAAGCATATTTTAGGGGTGATTGTGCAGTACAACAGTTGTGTTTGTGTCTCTGGTGTATCAGATTGCAACAGAGGAAGCACGGGTATGTACAGTACGGGGTTATCGTTAGTTGAGACCGTGTGAAGTAGGTTTGTAGTGCTGGATTAGGACAAAGCAAAGCCATCCTGATGTGCTGCTGCACCATAGATCAACACTGACAGAGATTAGACCTTGTGCTACATAATAGGTTAGAGAATGTTGAGGCATTGACTTAATGAAATCTTTAGTGTCCTTAGTGTAGCTAGTTGTAGTAAGGACGATCAATAGCCTCTCTGTCAGCTGTGACTTCACTCTGCTTTGAGTCCTTGCCATGTTTTATTGTAGCTGTAGTGTATTTTCTAGTAATGTTGTAAGATTGCAGCTATTGGACACTGTAGTTAAAGGGCCAACCGGTGTGTTTACTTTACAATTAAAGCAAAATGAAGAATTGGTGGATGAGGAAGAGGAGGCAGGAGAGGAGGAGGAGGTAGGTTTCATCATGGTCGGAGCAGGGCAGATATTTGTCCATATGAAAGTACATCTTTCAGTTGTTTAATCAGTTTAATGGCGTGCAGTAGACCACTGTATTGATTTTTTTTTTTTTTTTTTCTCCTCTTCCCCCGGCTTGGACAGCAGGCCGTAACTGAGGATGAGGAAGCAAAGACTGTGGTGGGTACAGATTAGATTCGTTAGTACTAGTTTTAACTCAAATTTAGAACCTAGTAGATCCACAGTCTTCCACAGCCAACCTCTCTTTAGCATCTACTGTAGCTTGTTCTAGTCTAGTGACTTTAATACTGATTAGTACTGAAGACAAAGTAAGTCGTTTAATGTGAATGTCTTTAGGTGTGCCGGTTTGTTATTTTTGTCTGAATCCCTTTGGAACAGGAAGTTTACAGAATGTCTTCTTTTCAGACTGTTTTGCAAAAGTGCTCATAAATCACAGCTGGAAAATCAGTTCCAGCAGATGAATAGATAGTAACCCCCGAGAGTGTCCTTGGACCGGAATTATATGGCAGTCACAAGATGTGTTTTGTGTGGAAGGGCAAGGCTCTTGTTTTTCTTGAATGGGAATGAGTCTCACTCCTTTGGTGCTATCCTGACAAAATATGATACTCAGCTGAATGCCAGACGCTGGGGGTAAATGTTAAAATGGAGGAAATCATAGTGGAGTTTTTCTTCGATGACTAATTGTACATGGAATTTCACCACTCTTGAACCTGGTTGATTTAAACTGTGTGTGACTTGGAGAAGTCACATTATGTTTTTTATTTCACTGATGTTGCCTGTGTCAGATGAGTAGATGATTCAGATGATTCGTTAGCATCATGTCATGATGTGGTGGAGATGAAAGGATGTTACATGTTACATTTTACATTTTACCTAATTTTTCAGCTTTCTTGACTATTTTAAATAATTTGTTTAAGAAAATGAGGCAATTTACAAGAGTAAAGAGTTGAGATGGCAGCTACTTAAATATGCTAAGATAATTAGCTTTAGCAGTCTTTTTTTATTTTATTTTTGAATTTAGCTTTATTTTGTAATATGAAATAACAAACTGAATCACCACAATGCCAGTAGTCCATCAAAATGAATCATTTTCAGCACAGCAGAGAGAAAAACAGGGACAATCCTATCCGTAGATTTAGTTTTAGCTTTTGCTAGGGCTAGGGTTATCTCACCAGAGAGCTATGTCAAGGCAGAAAGTGCACTAATGCTAATACATTTTGTATGGCATAATCATTTTTACAGAAAAAAACAGATCTCAGAAAGCCAAATTACTTTGTAGGTTCTGCAGTACAACAATTTTTGGGAGAGTAAAGTCATCAATCATGTTTTTCCTTTCTTTTCTAGCGCAACAATAGAATGCTAGCATGGCAGGCAAGTTCACTGCATATGCATACATGCTTGTGATACATGGCTGCATATGCTCCAGTGTACCAAAAACTAGCTTGAAGAAACAAGCTTAATTGAACATGGTTGTGGTATTTGCAGTAATGAACCTTAATTTTACTATCTTGTTATCTTGTGTTGTCTTTTCACCGCCCCTCCTAGTTTGAGGAGAGTGAGGAGGAGGAGGAGGAGGAGGAGGAGGAAATAGGGGAAGAAGGGGAGAAAATTGAGGTTGAGGTTTGTTGCAGTCTGAAGTGGTTTTACACCAGTCCAAGTCATTCTTGTGCGCCCTGTTCTTCCCGCTCCCAGTAACATCACAGTGATACTCAGTCCTACTAAAACAAGACGTCCCTGTGGTTTCCATGGTGGAGTTTACTATATGCAGTTTCTTTATCGTCATCTGTGGTGATTTCCACTTTGAATTTTCACCTTATTCTAGTGGCACTTTCCCTAGCCTTTCCTCAAAACTCATTTCCCCTGAAGCAGAGGTTATTTCTGAACTTTTTGTTGTACTTTTTAATTTGTGTTTTCTTTGTAACTCTTTTTTTTTTGTTTGCAATAGACTGAGAAGAAGGTGGGTACCAGTGTTACACGTGTTCTTTAAATTTTAATTTCAAATGGCTGACAGAAAGGTTTCTCTATTCATGTCTGGTTGTTTGACCATGAAGTGTTCTTACAACAGAACATAATTATGGACAGTTTTCATTTTTATTTCTCTTTTTTTTTTTTTTAACATTTCAAAACATTCCCACCACGTAAAGACGGATGCACCAGTAGAAAAGGTAGGTTACGTGCATACCCAAGTTTTTCTGCTGCCGCAGCACTTTGAGCTTCATCAATCCTCCCTAGAGCTTCACACTTATAAATGAACATCCAATTCCAAATGGTACATTACTTCGAGTTAACTGAGGTTGTCCTGTGTCGCTTCCACCTGTCTGTGCTGTCGTAGACTGAAAGTGCATTTGAAGACGTGAAGGTGAGTGTAGGTGTACAAACTCCTGCATATTATTATCCCCACACACAAAAATACTCTGAGGAAAAACAAAACACATACAGCACATTACAAACAGAACACCATCCATTTCTAGCTGCCTTTTTCTCCCCCGAAGCCTTCCCTTCCTTTCTCAGTTTCTCCTCACTAATGGTGCCATGTGACCGTGACAGGCCATGCATCAAAAGCCCATTGGATCATTGACTTAATGAGCCACACTATGGCTTCATCCATACGGCTTAGCTCCCCCGCAGGCTGTGCTTATTTAGATGATGCCGCAGTATACCTGGGTTAGGTATACTGGAGGTAATTCATGGATCTTTCACTTCCCTACTTGTTCCCTCACCCCGTGCTTGTGAGACTCACATCTCCTGCGGTCTTAAACTTTTCTTTTTTCTTCAACGCGCTCCCTTTTAAAAGTCGGAGACTGCTGGTAAAAAGGTGGGTTTGTTTCGGCTGTGTGCGTGTCAATTTTAAGCATTTTTCTCTACAGTCATGGTTTGTGATGGACATTTTCTGCTACGGGAGCATGGAATACAAACATTAAAGTACATTATGAAACAACATGCTTCTGTTATTGCTTTGGTCTCCCTCGTTATGCAGCATGACAGGTGCTGCTTATTGAAGTTCTTACTTACTGAAGCCTTATGTAGCTTCTAGCTTTTGCATTGAAGTGCATCTTTTCAGAGGTTCAAAAGTAATTTGAGGTATTTTGGCCAAAAGCTGCAAATATGAAATGAAAGTCTGCTGTCATGTCCTTCATGTTCACAGAGCTGGCACATACTCGCTCTGCCTTAAATTATTTTCTCTGCATTTTGCAGAGCGTTGGGAAGTTTTTTTGAGTTGACATATTTTACTTAAAGTGAATGAACGTCCCATCTAATCCACTCCTTCGATTCTGTCTGCCTGCCTTTCTGCAGATGGACACCGAGGCCAGTGACTTACTGAACGACCTGCAGGTGAAGCTGAACAACGTACTGGATGAACTCAGCAGCACATTTGGGAACAGGTAGCCTAATCCTGACCCCTACCCCAAGACACACACACACACACAATAAAACAATTCTTAATTGATTAATTGCTAATTGTTCATTTTCTTTATCTCCAGTTTCCAGACTCGTATCAATGATTGCATGCGACAGATGGCGTCTCTGCTGTACCAGATCAAAGGACCGCTCAACGCCAACAACAAAAACCAAGTGGAGGCCGACTCCGACAACATGCTACGACCACTCATGGATTTTCTGGATGGAAAGTGAGTGGATCAACCAAGATTTTAGACTTTTTGATGATATTGGCATGTTTTCAGCTACTTTTGCAGGAGTCCCAACTGCAGCCGCGTCTATTCATGCATTTCTGTCCTGTTTATTTTCTTTTTCTTCTTCTGTGTCTTAAATCTTTGTCCTTAATTTGAGCTTGCAGAAATCCTTTTCAGAAATAGCCCAATTATGGTAAACACACCCCGGCACTTTCTGCAATCTAGACGTCTCATCAACTTGTGTGTATTTCTGTTCGTGTGTGTTTTGTAGGCTGACACTGTTCGCTACCGTATGTGAAAAGACGGTGTTGAAGCGTGTGCTCAAGGAGCTGTGGAGGATTGTAATGAGCAGCCTGGAGAAGACTATTGTCCTGCCGCAGGGCAACGATACCTTTGTAAGCTCAACAGTGTTCAACATCATCAGTCTAATGTTTGTGTTTGCCTCAGCATTTTAGATACTGACTCAACTCTGATCTTTTCTTTCTTTTTTTTTCTGTTTTCAGGGAGCACAGATTCTCTCAGCTGCAAAAGAACTGGGTCAGCTCTCCAAACTCAAGGTATCAGAAAGTCTTCATATGTTTAATTCCATGCTTTGGCTCAGTTTTACCAAACTCTGACTGCAAAATGACACTGAATCTATTTTTGTGGAATTAACTCATCTCCTCGCTCATCATTTGGATGTGCAGGATCACATGGCAGGGGAGGCTAAAAGCCTGTCTCCCAGGCAGTGTGCTGTCATGGACGTGGCACTGGACACTATCAAGGTCAGTTTATACTGCAGGTTTTGGTTTCATTAGGATGGAGGGTAGACGGGTCAAATTAGCCTCATCAACTATTCATCCATTAATCAGGTACCCTGAGAGGTTATGTAAGCAGGTTGTGACCTTAAGTTATCTGATTTAACAGGCCAGGGGAAAAGTGTGTGGAGGGTAAAGTGGATGAAACGGGAGGTGAATTTTACAAAGCAGGATTAACGAGTTGGCTAGATCATTTTGGAAAAATGAATTCTGTTGTTGTTAAACCTAACCTTGAGTTTCTGCTCTGGTTTCAAATCAGGGAAGTGCAGTGATGTTTTTCAAAATAAAATAAGAATTCTGGCTATCTTCAACTTGACAGTTTTTGCTGCCACAATTATTGATTGTATTCAGAATGCAATCACTTGACTTCACTGTAAAACTTAACACTTATTTACCAAGAACAAAAAAGCTCATTTACACGAGTAGATGCATGAGAGCACAAAACACTCTGAAACTATAATAACTATAAACTCAATCTGATTTTTTTTAGTTTAAAATAATTCCTTATATTCTGGACTAAAATATAATGCACCTCCAGTTGTTCATGTGCAGACTCGCTGTCTGTTTCTTTGCAGCAATACTTCCACGCTGGAGGCAACGGGCTGAAGAAGGCGTTCCTGGAGAAGAGTCCTGAGCTATCGTCACTACGCCACGCACTGTCCCTCTACACTCAGACAACAGACACGCTCATCAAGACCTTTGTGACCACCCAACATGCACAAGGTAGTTCACACCACTGCCTAATAATACATCTGAAAGGATATAGAAAGAATGCATTTTCCATGGTAGGCCAGTAGAGGGCACTATGAATGTGTCTTTTCTCTGAATATTCCCTCTTTTAGGTTTGCGCCTGTATTTTGTGCATTTAAAGTGTTTTCGATGCTGACATGGTATTGCTGTCTTCTCTTTATCTCCTGTGCTGCCTCTGTGCCAGTGCACAATGGAAAGGGTATTAGGTTAACTCCAAATGAAAAAATACAGCCCAGCAGGGGTAGGTTTCATTGATTTGCCAGCCCTCCTCTCCTTTCCCACCCGCTCTCCTTTTGTACATTTTGGTTTTGTCCCCGTGTCACTCAGGTGGGAAGGTCAACTCTAACCCAATCTCTAATTCCAATATTCCCTTTCTCATACTGACTCTGCATTATCAATCAAAGTTTCTTTTTGCCTTTATCAAGCCAAATGTAAGCTCATTTATGTATTCGGGTTCAGGTTCAGGCGTGGACAAGCCAATAGGAGAAGTGTCTGTCCAGATCGAGCTGCACACTCATCCTGGGAATGGGGAGCGGAAAGTGACGGTCAAAGGTCTGTTTGAGTCTTCATAACATGAAGCTGAATATGTAGCATTTTTGGCCAAATGCCATCTGATTATATCATCCTCTCCCTCCGTGTGTGTGTGTGTGTGTGTGTGTGTGTGTGTGTGTGTGTGTTTTACACATTTAGTTTTGGGAGCCAATGATTTAAAATGGCAGACGTCCGGCATGTTCCGACCGTTCGTGGAGATCACCATAATTGGGCCTCACCTCAGCGACAAGAAGCGCAAATTCCAGACCAAATCCAAGAACAACAGCTGGTCTCCAAAGTTCAATGAGAGCTTCAATTTGTAAGTAAAAATACAACCACTGAAATCTGTACAAATTATACAAATATGTTGCCTTTGAATACTTTTTGAATACATTTCTGGTTTCAACTTCGCAAATCATAATGTTTGTCTTATCATATATGACAGTTTGGAAGTTTGGTTGGACAAAACAAGCAAATTGATTGATATCTCAGAAATTGTGGATCTTTTTCAATTACTTTAAGCAAATGATCATCAGATTAATCAATAATAATGAAGCCCTACTTAAATCTAGAGCATCTACTGTAGGTTAAGTTACTTATAGCTGCTTGATAGAAACATCTGCAGCTCTTAGGTGACTAAGCTGCTGTTCTGTTGTTGAATGACTAAATGCTCGAACCTCTGTGTTCTCTCCTCACAGTGTTCTTGGTAACCAGGAGGGCTTCGAGTGCTACGAGCTGCAGGTCTGCGTCAAAGACTACTGTTTCGGCCGCGCCGACAGAGTGGTCGGCCTGGCCGTGATACAATTAAGAGACATCATGGGAAAGGGCAACTGCGCCTGCTGGTGCCCGCTCGGCCAGCGCATCCATATGGACGACACGGGCCTCACCGCCATGCGAATCCTCTCCCAGCGCTCCAACGACGACGTGGCCAAGGAGTTCGTGAGGCTGAAGTCAGAGACTCGTTCGGCCGAGGAGGGCAGATGAGGAGAGCTGGATAGGAGGGAGAAAGACTTTCCGTAGACGGGCATGTGGACTCTTTCTTAGACCTTTGATGTGTCTTAGCTGCTGTTGACTGTTTGGTGGCGCCTTGCCAAACTCACCGACACACTGTCACACTCACGCTCTGGGTATTTTAGACAAACACTCACTCTCCGTGTTCCTCAAACACTCACGTTATTTACCGAGCTACTGTACGGCACACAACCACACAGACACTGGCTCACTCAAGTTTCACACTCACCAGCTGTTTCACTAGGCAGTGACCACTCACTCAGTCATTTATCCTTTTTCTTTTTTTTTTCCACCCTTCTCCTCATCAGTGCCAGGATGCCAGGCCTCACTGGAGGGCCCACATAAGTTCCCATACCTCCCCAGTGTTGTTGTGCAATAACCCCACCTTAACCCCTCAAACCGTGGCCATGTGTTTGATGCCTTACACTCTAGAAACTGTGAATGTGTGAAGTAAAAAAAAAAAAAAAAAGGTCTTTTGAATGCCCTGTTGTAACTCCACTGTGATGGATTGAGTAAATGTGAAAACACTGTATGGTTTATCTTATTAACGGGTCTTTAGTTTGATGAATGGATGTTTGGTAGCTAGGAGACAGTCCTAGTTTTTTATGGTCTGTCAATTATTAATATAATAGGGCGGAAGTGAAGCTGAAGTTAAGCTTGTACAGTTAATGTGTCAATAGAAGGTACTTAAACTAATAATCCTTTATTTGACCCCTTAATTTCAAGGATTGTTCAGTTAAATGTGTGCCTTGCTAAGTTAAGTTTCCATTCCTGTATTCCCAGGAAAGATGAAGCAGTGATACGATCAGTAGATAATATAGTGGTAAAAATGAAGAACAATGCAATTAAAATCAAAACCTCATGAGAAATTAGACCAAAAGTGTGAACATTAACCCTGGCCAGATTTATTTCTAAGTATCAGCTCCATATACAACTCGTATAATTGTGATGGTGCAGCCATTTTATTTATTTTTTTATACATATTTATTTTTGTCTGTCCCATGATTTAAAATGTTGTTTACTGCTGGCGACAGACGTGTTTGCCAGAAGGGCGTTTGAGAATTTGCACAGCCGTTGCTGTGTCGTTGCACAGAGGTTCTTTACAAGATGAGATACACACCCTCAGAATAAAGTGACAACCTAGTGTCTGTTATGAAATTACTTTTGCGTCCTTGACTTACAATAGTGATAACTGTCTTTTAGAATTGTTCATTTATGGTAAAGAAATATTACATGTTGAACTTTTCAGGTCACAACTTTTTCTTCCAAAAAAGGATATCTGAACATTTGAACACAAGCTCCTCAGCTGCTGAGTTGAAGGAGTGTAGAATAACTTATGGTTTACATATATCCTGCTCTGTTTTCTTCTACTCTTCCTATGAGTGGCCTTACTTTGGTGAAAAAAAACAAAAACAAAAAAAATATATGTATCTTTTTAATCTTTTGTTTTTTAATCCTTGTAGTTCCTTCGGCTCTCAGCAATGAGTATTGGCCACTTCTTTGCCCATGATGTCAAATAAGTTTTCCAAGTGATGTTCCTTATCATTTTGTACTTTTTATCTTTGATATCTTTGATCTTTTGATGATTTTTCTTTACAGTCTGTTATTTTTGTGTTCTTTTCCTTCTGGTGTTTTGTAAATGTTTATCCGTAATTCCTCTTTAATAGTTTGGAATGATGTCAATCACTGTATTGTAAGATATGTTTCAGTTTTATGGATAAGAGTCATATATACAGTGAGACGTGTGCCAGTGAATTTGTTCCTAACTGATGGAAGAAAATTAAAATGTTACTCTTAGTGAAGGATGGATGTTGCTATAATATGATAACCTCAATGTGTGCACATTTTTGAACCGATCACACCCTGTAGAAATCACAAATTCACATTCCTCTTTGTTACAGTTCATTATCCTTTGTGAATAATTCATCTTATTGGTTTATAGCCAATACAATACACACGTTCCTTGTGCCAAGTTGCAAGTGTTCAATTTTTTTTTTATTTCTATATTTTCTATATTATTTGTTAACCCTTGCACTATCAATAAGTCACTGCAATAGTTAAGAAGTACAGTACATCAGTCACAGTAACTGCATTTTTGTGATGTTTTCTTTGTACTGTCTGAAATGTTGTCACCATGTAAACATTCCATTTAATGAATTTTGTATAAAGTATTCGACAAGTATCTATAAATGTGTCATCACTTTTTATTTACAGTACAACATGAATGACTGCAGATGTTAATCAGACTTTAAATTTCTATTTACTTTTTTATTTTATCTTAAGCTGCACAGCACTCATGAGCCAATTTCAGCTAGTTAAATTCAAGAAGAAATGTAAAGGTCTGGTAGGTAAGATTAAGTTTCTATTACTCTATTTACAGAATATTATATAAATTCTAATACTAATATTCTGTATAGTATAACTATGTTTTCATTAGTATTTTATTGCCTGAAAATAAAAAGAACAGCTATGTTTGTGGTATCTTACAAAGAGCTCTTTATGTCTAAAGACACTGTGGGTCCTCTTCCCTGGAGTCCACCGTGTTGACCCTCCATGTTTCTACCTAGAACAGACAAACTAAACACTGGTACACTTTTGTGCTTTCCACATTTTGCAGCAACAGTTTACCCTTTATGTTTGGACAAAGAGGCCAAGGTGGCACTAAATCCTACACACTGGTCCTTTTAATTTGCTATGAGTTTATTACAGACCCATCAAGATTATACCACAGGTGAGTCTACTTATTAATGAAACCAATTAAAGTTTTGTTGTCTTACCTTCTCCAACTCAGACTTTAGTGATTACAATTTTAAAAAAATAATAATATAATGTCACTTTAGATTGATTAAAAAAATGTCAATGAGAAGCATGCAACTGCCTTATTCATTCAAGCATCAGATCTGAGTAGATCCTAGTAGGCTGGCAGCATAAAACAATTGTAGTTTTTAGCTTGTAGCTGCAGGAAGCTGTTTCCAACAAATAAGCACCGACTTGCCAAAGATACACGACGAGCGCCGACTTTGAACATAGAGAGCCGATGAAAACAAATCACTGAAAGAAAGTTCAACCGTTGTCAAGCTGAAGACAAAATTCAAGCATCATATTTGACTTTTTGTCATCATTGTTTCTTGGCATGAAAGTATTTGTGATTTGCACATGCAAAATCAAATTCATAAAATGAAATAATTATGTATTTTGTTCACGTTTAATTTTGTATTTTGTTTAATTTTCTGGAGTTAATTCTTCAAAACAGATGATAAGATTCAGCTTTGTAGAAGTAGCAGAGACCCTGTTTTAGATTCAGACACATAGTTAATGCATAGTTCAACTAGTACAAATAATACCACAATCTTGCATCATATTTCCCAGATTAAATCATAAATGCTAGAATGATTTGTCCTTCTGGTAACTTTTGTTTGACAAATGAATTTATTTCACATACTACTGTGCTGTTACGAAATAATATGTTCTTTTGCTTACACCCCAGAATTTCTTTCAACACTTTGATTTGCTTTAATGGCTGTCCAGGTCAGAGATGCATCTTCCCAAAAATCTTCCCATTCAGGCATTAATGGCTGTATGCCTTCAGGTACACACACACACATACACACACACATACACAATAACTAATTTAGCAAGCGGTTCATGTTGAGGTCCCCTGGACGACACAGAGTTCCTTTGTGCTGGAGCCCAGGTATTAAATTCCATTTCTGAAAGCACCTGAATGTGCATATCAGTCATGAAGTCACAAGAGCTGTCATAACTCACTATTAGTAAGTCATTAGAACTGTTTATCCTCCAACAATGCAACAAGTGCCTTTTCTTGCACCTAAATGTGAATTGTGGACTAAAGGAGCTGATATTAAAAAAATCTGTTGAGTCTGAGCATGCGCACCTATCGCAAGGTGTGTTCCATATCTGACCGCCCAGATTACAACCGTAACGTTGGCCCTGATTGGCTAGAGCCGTTCACCTGTACTGTTGTTTTACTGCCCTTCCATTCCTACCCCGTCTCACCATCCAGGTCCAAAGATCGCTTCACTGTTTGCTTAAGCCCAGAGCTGTTAGGCGCGGGGGGATCCCAGCTCTTCCTGTGTGAACCTGAAACCTCTACTGTGGGCGCCTCTCTCACCACAACACCACTTCACCTGTCGTCCATCCTGCGTGTCTTTCATTCAGCTGGAGGCCCCAGTGGAACCTCCTTCTCTGTGTGGGACTACATTGGTGTCTGGACGTCCAAACAGGGCACAGTAGAGGGCCTGGATTTACTTTAAGGGCTGAGGCGAAAGGAGAGGGAGGACTGAAACCTGTATTTTTTTCCCTCTCTTTTTTTGATTTATTCGTTTGGGGCCCGGTGTTCCTGTGTCCATGTGTGGGCAGGACTTAAAGGACACAAGAAGTCACATTTTTGTTTGAGGTATGTGGCTGATTTTCATTTGCTTTTTCAGACATTAGGAGCACGGTGGACGTACAGCCCTTTTCTGGAAAAAGATGACAAAGAAGCTCACATTTCCATATCTAGTGGTTCAATCACTTCAGATTTACAATAACTCTTTCACTTTCATAGTAGAACAATAACAGAGTCAAAGATCCCAAACCGAGGCATTTGGTTCTCTAAACTGTACAGCAGTGCAAATCCGGATATTGCTGAGCAGCACAGTGTAGTGTTGCGAAAAGATGCCTCTTTTCAGATTTATTGTTTATGTTCCATTTTAGAAATGATCTGCTGTTCCATGATGCAGGAAGAACACAAAAACTGGATTTTGTTTGGTTCTGATTCTGAGTTGAATGTTCATGGTCATATCGTTATCTTAATCTTTGACGTTATGGAATATCTGTCATGGATCTCTCTCTGGTACAAAGGCAAAGGGTTAAGAGGCAAAAGGAGTGGCTTTACAGCTCTACAGCACAGATAAAGTCTCTAGGATGTTGCTTGTTTATTACCTGAAATAGAAACTCATGCATGTCTGACATGTTTTCTCTCACAAATGTTAACATCAACTTAAAATGTTTATAGAAATGCTCAGAAATGTACCTAAATGTCTCCATTTTTGGCTAACCGGGGCTCTGTATTATACTCTGTTTTGATCCACAATAAAAACAGTTTCACATTTTGATTACAAATGAATCAGGAATCAGTTATATCTGGATGAACGCTGTGTTCTTTTGGTGTTTTTTTTTTTTAGTGTGCAGTTGAAAGTGAAAGCAAAAAGTCAACACATGGTCTCCAGCATCAGTTAGCTTTTAGTTTATATTTACCACTCCAACACCACCATATTATAATGGAATATTATAACCTGCTGCTCATGGTCATGGTCAATAAGATAATTTCACATTTGTGTATTTTAAAAAGAAATTCATAACCTTTAGTTTATGCACACCTCAGGGTAAGAAATGCAAAGATGAAGAACAGAGAACAGCTCTGACTCTGATGTTCATTTATTTTTCCTAGTTTCATCAAGTCCATTAAAAAACAAACATACTATATAGCCTAACAAACGTATGTAGAAGATTAAAAATAATGCGTAATATAAATATCCTATTGTCAAACAATAATTTATCAGCCTCTACATCATGTATGCATCCCTAATATAGATTTTTACAGTGAACCACAGTTGTATGCAAACACCTTCCATAAATAAAACTAGTTCCCCCTCACTTCTGCCGCAGTTTCCCCTTTCAGATGCTATCTGGCTATAGTCTAACTACAATAAAATCAGTCCCTGCTCCACTGACTACATCACTCTGTGTTGCTCTTTGTCTAGGTGTAAAATATGAAGAAACTGAGCTAAAGATGGGGTTGGTAGCATCATTCTTTGGCCAGTTGTGTGGAAAAGAGAAAAAGCCAGGTGAGATCTGACTCACACTACCTGTACATTAAATGTTAAGTACGTCTTTATGGGTGATCAAGTTTGTAACAAACAGTCAGTAGACTAACAGCACTAATACTTTTACATACTCTTGCTCTCCATCTTTTATTTGTGCCACAGAGGAGGAGAGACACTTGCGAGCTAATGACAGATCATTCAATCTGTCTTACCAATATGCTGTAAGTATGGAAACAAAAGCTGAACATTCTTAAGTCAGGTTGTGTTATAGTTGAGTGCACAGCACTGAAGCTATGTCACATTAATCTGTCACATTCCTCTGTTTCAGAACAATGCCATCAAGACATCCAAATACAACATTTTCACCTTCCTGCCTCGTAACCTCTTTGAGCAGTTCCAGAGGCTTGCCAATGCCTACTTCCTCTTCCTCATGATCCTACAGGTAGACATAAATCTTTGTGTACCTCCTCTGGTGCTGTGATGACTGTTAACATGGACTGAATGTATTGGGGTCTTGGGTGTTAGGGTTAGAAAAAAAAAAGTTTTTTTTTTGTTTTTTGTAAGCGGGGGTCATGTGTATTTCCTGGCAAAAATTGATGTATTTTCAAAATATTCAAAAAAGGAAGGCCATAATGCATAATTCAATCCTGCAGATGCAAAGCATTAAATCATTTTAAATGTGTGTGTTTGTGTGTGTGTGTTCTGTTGACAGGTAATCCCACAAGTCTCCTCTTTATCCTGGTTCACCACAGCTGTCCCTCTGATCTTTGTGCTGTCTATAACGGCAGTCAAGGACGCCAACGATGACATAGTAAGCTGAAATTATACTATTATTAACTATAAACTATTTATTGGGACTAAATGGGACCACAGCTATTTATATTTATTTAAATAAATAAGCTACAGCTCAATATCAGGACACAAAATAAGGAGCTAAAGTCAAATGTGTAATTTAAACAAACACTTTTTTCTCTCTATCCTGTGCAATGTGAGTAGAACAGACACAAAAGCGACAATCAAGTGAATAACCGCATCGTGAACGTCCTCGTCGATGGAAAGTGAGTCACTTAACATATAAATTTCACATTATATCTTAGTAAACACAAATATACAGCTGTGAATGGGTCATGTTTTGTATGAATGTTTGGTGCAGTGCTGTAATTTCATGAAATGTTTTATGCTGACAGACTGAAAAATGAAAAATGGATGAATGTCCAGGTTGGAGACATAATCAAACTGGAGAATAATCAGTTTGTCACAGTAAGTATGGAGATGCTACGATAAAGATAAAGATGGCATTTTATAGCATACTGCTGTTCTATACACTTTGATGCTCTTAGTGATAACAGCAGAGTCCAAGACAAAGTTCCTCATGTGATAGTGAAGTTTATCTAATCTTATTATCCTCTATTCTTTCATTTTTAGGCGGACCTTCTGCTGCTGTCCAGCAGTGAGCCTCTCAATCTGGTCTATGTAGAAACAGCTGAATTAGATGGGTGAGTGTGCAGTCCTGGGTATGTGTGTGTTTGTGTTTGTGTGTGTGTGTGTGTGTGTTTGTGCATGGCTGACGGCTGATGTCTCACGCTTTCTGTCAGTCCCATCCTTCTCACGTCCTCTTGGTCGCCCCCAGTGAAACCAACCTGAAGGTGAAACAGGCCCTGACTGTAACCGGAGAGCTGGGAGACAGCATCGATGCACTGGCTGGCTTCAATGGTGAGAAGCTGAAAGAAACGACGTTTAAACAGACACCCACATTTTTAGATTGCATTTCGGCTTCTTTGCTAGGCTACATTTTAGAAAAGAAAAATTAAAGACATCCTAACAGAAACAGGAAAAGCTCAAGAGACAGGAGAAAATGGGAGATATATATCAATACTGTATATTAGTCAAGATATTTGAATTTCTGTGGCATGTTTTTATATTCATTCAAACTGCAAAGTTTGCACCTTGAAACTCTTTTGTGTTAGTACAACTATAAACCTCTAAAGCACATATTCATGAGGAATAATAAATAGCTCGTATGGTTACAATATGGCCGCATATTGTACATTTTTATACAATTTTTATAAGTTAGAAATATTATTATTATTGCTGTTATTTTATTTATTTATTTTTTCACTCCCTATTAGGAGTGTTTTCTTTCTGAAAACGCAAATATGCAAATGTACTTATCGTCCACATATACCCATCCCCAGAAACTTGTGAACTGTTACCCTGGGTGTGTTGCTGACACTAGCTCCGTCTCTCTCAGGTGAAGTGCGATGTGAGCCTCCCAACAACCGTCTAGACAAATTCACCGGCACCCTGTCTCTGGACGGACAGACCTACGCTTTGGACAATGACAAGGTGCTGCTCAGAGGATGTACTCTGAGGAACACCGGGTGGTGCTTCGGCCTCGTCATCTTCGGAGGTAAACTGAATGACGCACATTTTTAACAACATAACGACATTGTGGCGGTCCCTTTATACACTGTGTAAAACCACTGACGTGTTTGGGGTGCACCACTCAAGTCTGCAGGGGCCCCCGCAGAGGGCGCTCGTGCTACACATAGCAGACCAGCTGCAGTGGAAAAATGCATCGTTTTATTATAAACATGACAAACAAAAAACAAAGTAATAAATAATATAACCGTAACATACAGAAGTTAAATAAATGAAATTAAAATTTCAAGTATAATGCAAGTAATGATGCTAATCCTTTTTTACTAATTATTACCATTTTGGTAAATGACTAATGACATTCAGTTAGCATTTTATATGCTAACCATAGAGTGTATAATAAAATAAATGTTACTTTGGACTTTTGACTGATAAGAGTTTATTGATAAGATCCCACCAGCATATTGAAGTGAGTGAAGAAAATTAATTGAACCTGGATGTAAAAAAGAAACAAAAGGTGATATAACGAGAGCAGCTAGTGATTTAGTTAGTGATAGCACAGACTTTCAAGAAAGACAAGTAGTAAATTTAAATAAAACGCTGCTGCCTCAATCAAACCTTGCATTATAGGCCTATATGCACTTGTTTGTTAGGAAATTACTACTTTTCCGACCACTCAAGGCCCTTTACACTACATTATCATGTTCACCCATTCATTCACTGATAGCATCGGCTGCCATGCAAGGTGCCAACTGCTCATCAGTTCGGGAGCTAAACACATTCACACAATTTGGGGTTCGGTGTCTTGCACAAAGACACTTGCTGGGGATCAAAGCACCGCTTTTCTGATTATTGGGCAAACCACTGTACCTCCTGAGCCCAGCTGCTGCCGTACAAGTGTACATATACGGATGAGAGTGGAAGGAAATCACAATAGTATATGCTGTAAATACAAACTTTTGGAATACACTTAACATTATATATTAATGGTGCATTAATATTATCTGGGATTTTATCTTCCAAAGTGTCTCTATCTACATGATTGTCAGTGTACCTTAACAGGTGATTGAACCCCTCCAGGTCCTGACACCAAACTGATGCAGAACAGTGGAAAGACAACATTCAAACGGACGAGCATTGACCACCTGATGAATGTCCTGGTGTTGTGTGTGAGTTTGATGTCTTTGCACACTACCACACAAATACAAATAAGCTTACAAGTACAATTTAGCTGAAAATATTTCCTTATTGACCTTAAATATGTTCCACAAAGTCACATCAGAGTAATTAGTTACTTGCAACTCAGTAAAAGTAATTTCATAAATGCAGATTGATTGAAATGATTGATGTCATCAATGCAATATTTCTTGAAATATCGAGATGTGTGTCATACTTCTATCAGATCTTTGGTTTCCTGGCGTCTCTGTGCACCTTTCTGGCCATTGGCAATGCAATCTGGGAATCGAGGGAGGGATCAGTGTTTGTAGCCTTCCTCCCCCTTGAAAAAGGGGTGGATGCCAGTCTGTCATCCTTCCTCTCCTTCTGGTCCTACATCATTGTCCTCAACACATTGGTGCCCATATCTCTTTACGTCAGGTACATTGTAACAGAGAAAGATAATAAAATCACCTTTGTGCCATCTTGCATGTCTCACACATTCCTATGTGTGTGTCGATGTCAGTGTGGAGATCATCCGTCTGGGTAACAGCTTCTTCATAGACTGGGACAGGAAGATGTATTACCCTAAAAGTGACACTCCTGCCCAGGCGAGGACTACCACGCTTAACGAGGAGCTGGGCCAGATCAAATACATCTTCAGTGACAAGACTGGTACCCTGACTCAGAACATCATGACTTTCAACAAGTGCTCCATCAGTGGGAAAGCTTACGGTGAGGAGCTCTGCTTATATGAAAACTAGTTGAATGGACACAACAGCATGAGCTAAGTTATTGATTGATTTTGGAGTGTATTTCTCTGTTATTCAGGAGAGCTGTTTGACTTTACCGGACATAGGGTGGAAATAACAGAGGTAAGAGGGGAAAACTGATACACAAATGTATATTTTTGTGAATTTTGTGCAAATGTATGCATTTCTTCAACTCTTTTCTTTCTGCTGTGTGCTTCTTTTTCTCTGCAGAAGACAGAAAAAGTGGACTTTTCATGGAACCAGCTGGCTGATCCAAAGTTCGTCTTTCACGACCACAGTCTGTTGGAGACTGTGAAAGAGGGAAACCCGGATGCTCAGGCCTTCTTCCGCTTGCTGGCTCTGTGCCACACTGTCATGCCTGATGAAAAGAAAGAGGGTGAGGGTCTTCTAATAGACTTATTTGTTACTGCAAAGGTATAAAAGTAGAAGTGCTGTGTTTATGTTCTGTCTCTTGGCCTCTGCCGATTAAATAGGTTTTGCAGGTCATAGAGCTGAAGTATTAAAGCCAACATGTATAAGAGAACATCTTTGGTGCCCTCCAGTGGTAGTATTAAAAAGGACCCGGTGACAGACAGTTCCTGTTTTTATCTTGTCATCCTTATCTCCTGGCAGGGGAGCTCTACTACCAAGCTCAGTCTCCTGATGAGGGCGCTCTGGTTACCGCAGCAAGAAACTTCGGGTTTGTGTTTCGCTCACGCACACCGGAGAGCATCACGGTCGTAGAGATGGGAAAACAAGTCATCTATGAACTTCTGGCTGTTCTTGACTTCAATAATGTGCGCAAGAGAATGTCAGTAATAGGTGAGAGAAAGAAGGAGCACAACGTCTATGTTGTATGTAAGGAGATGTGATGAGTCACATTGAACAATTTGTTGTCATGACTCTGTCCTGATATTAAATTCTACCGCGATTTCCAGTGCGCAGCCCCGAAGGCAAGCTGACTCTATTTTGCAAAGGAGCAGACACCATCATCTTTGAAAGACTGCACCCGTCCTGTAAGAAACTAGTTGAAGTTACCAACAGACACCTCAGTGTGAGTGATGCGTTTAGATTTTTGTGATGTGTATGCCAATACAAAACGAACATACACAGGATTTTTGTTTTTAACTGCTTTGACACTGTCTAACCAAAACAGGAGTATGCAGGCGAAGGCCTCCGTACGCTCGCTCTGGCCTACAAGGACTTGGATGAGAGTTTTATGGATGAGTGGAAACAGCGCCACCATGAGGCCAGCACAGCCCTAGTGGAACGAGAGGAGAAACTGGATGAACTTTATGAAGAGATAGAGAAAGACCTGCTGGTTAGACCACCTGCTAAATACTTTAACACATCTAGATAGTATGATTGACTTAACAGCTCTCAGGTTTAGGTGCCTGCTAGAGAAAGACTTTAAAGATTTTACTTACAGTGTCGGAAGTATGGGGAAATATTCAATATTAGAAAATATTGTTGGAGACACTTTACTTTACCACCCCGTACTGTGTGGTTTTTAGCTGTTGGGAGCGACAGCTGTGGAGGACAAGCTGCAGGATGGCGTGCCACAGACCATCGAGCAACTGGCTAAAGCTGACATCAAAATCTGGGTGTTGACAGGGGATAAACAGGGTTAGTGTCACATATTCCCATTCAAATCATTCAGGATTTAAGTAATACAGTAAAATACATTCCCATATTCTCTCACTGTTACATATATTCTCAAAGAGTTTCCAAGAGTCAGTGTGAATTTTTGCATGTATTGCATCACAGTAACTGTAAATATTGATATTTTGAAACAGAGACAGCCGAGAACATCGGCTATTCCTGCAACATGCTGCGAGAGGAGATGAAAGAGATTTTCATTGTGGCGGCCAATACGGCTGAAGGAGTCAAAGAAGAGCTACAGTAAGTTCATTCCAGTAAACTGAATTTGAGTGGAGAAATCCACAAAAAAAGGTTGACAGGCCTGTCTTGCCTTGTTACGGTTGTTCAACTATGACTGAATATTTGCTTTCGGGCCAGGTTTAGTGAACAGTCATTTGACCATCTAAAAAAATGTTGAATTCATACCCAGACATCAAGTCAGCCAGCACAAAGCACACTCACGTTTACCAGTTTAGTTGTTAACTTCATAATTAAAGGAAATCTAAGTGTTGACGAGACAAACGGAAACACAATTAGCGACTTGTCCGATCATCCCTATGTACTCTTGTTTTCAGGAATGCAAGACGGAAAATGTCTCCAGACTCTGCAGACAAGCCATCTGTGATAAAAGCCCGTGCAGGCCTGTTTTGGCTTCAGAAGACAGAGACTGTGCAGGATGAGAAGGTGGATGGAGAATATGGCCTAGTTATAAATGGACACAGTCTGGTAAGAAAGGTGTTTCAGGTGTTACTATTTCCAGTAGCTGCTGAATCAACTTTTTGTAAACTTTGTTTCTACATGTCCTCAATTCAGAGAAAGTGCCACTGGATGCCCTGTTTTTGTAAAGTCAGACTGGTGGGGGCTACATTAAAACGTACACACTGGTATTTTACAGGCAGGACTTTTTGACTCAGTACATTTAAATTGAACTGCCTTTGGGACAACAAGAAGAAATGATTTAAATAAATGAGATATCATTTCCTCACTAGAATTTATTCCTGACGTTGTGGCCTTTTTGATGTCTGTTGAAAGGTCTTTGAGGGGGGCAGAGTTGTGTGTGGATGACTTGACTCCTGACCTGTAATCCCTTCTTCCCTTTCCTCCTCAGGCCTTTGCACTGGAGAAGGACTTGCAGCTGGAGCTGCTGAGGACAGCGTGTATGTGTCAGACAGTGATTTGCTGCAGGGTCACCCCTCTGCAGAAGGCCCAGGTGGTTCAGCTGGTTAAGAAATACAAGCAGGCTGTCACACTGGCCATTGGGGATGGGGCCAACGATGTCAGCATGATCAAGGGTGCGTATATTCAACTCATGCACTATTACAAAAGCCAGAGGTTTGAATGAGAAGCAAACAGCTGGAAAACAGTGAATTACTCATTGTATGAATTATTTTTCTGTCTGTCCTTCAGCTGCTCATATCGGTGTCGGCATCAGCGGTCAGGAAGGCATGCAGGCAGTTCTCTCCAGCGACTTCTCCTTCGCCCAGTTCCGTTACCTTCAGCGCCTCCTGCTGGTGCATGGTCGCTGGTCCTACCTTCGCATGTGCAAATTCCTACAATATTTCTTTTACAAGAACTTCACCTTCACCTTCGTGCATTTCTGGTACGCTTTCTTCTGCGGCTTCTCTGCACAGGTGAGGGACTTGTATTGGAACATAATTTAATGGGTTAAGTCGATGTGGCATTACAAGGCCACAGATTAAAGTCTTAAAATTTGCCATAGACTTGAAACGTCTTTGTTCTTGTTCATAGACCGTGTACGATGAGTGGTTCATCACCTTGTACAACCTGATGTACACAGCTCTTCCTGTCCTCGGCCTGAGCATCTTTGACCAGGTATGCACTTCGGGGAAAAGTAGTCATACATTTAAAAATAGTTCAGAAACTATTCTATTTTATTTAATATCATAACTTCTCAGTATTTTGCACCACGGTGTCTGTATCCTCTTCTCTTTCTCTAATCATCGTTTTCTGTAGGATGTGAATGACCGCTGGAGTTTCCAGTATCCTCAGCTGTACACTCCAGGCCAGCTGAACCAGTACTTCAGTAAGAAAGCCTTTGTGCGCTGTATGATGAAGAGCTGCTACAGCTCCCTCATCCTCTTCTTCATCCCATGGGCCGCCATGCACGACACGGTCCGAGATGACGGCAAAGACATCGCCGACTATCAGTCCTTTGCTTTACTGGCACAGACCTGTCTGCTGATTGTGATGAGCATACAGGTGAGAAATACAGTTCCTGCCACCAGAAGGATTATGGCACACTCAGGTTGCAGGATTTTTTTATCACTGTGATGAAGTGCCTCGATTTTTTTAAGGTATTTAATTCACTGGATTAGCCAAACGGTTGGTTATTTTATCTAAATTACAGCACTTTGCACTGTATTGTGCTTGCTGTTATTCATATTACCAAACCCTACAGCACACGTGGATGAACACATGCACCAGAATCAAAAATAAATACTTTTTACTTAAATTGCCATTTTTCAGCTGAGTCTGGACACCTATTATTGGACAGCAGTGAACCAGTTTTTCGTATGGGGCAGCCTGGCCGGTTATTTTGCCATCACATTCACAATGTACAGCAACGGCATGTTTCTCATCTTCACCTCAGCGTTCCCCTTCATCGGTGAGTAGACTCAGCTCATTTATGGAGGCAGAGAAGTTGAAGGTGCCTTCACATTTTCATCTTCTCACCCTGTTGACCCTTTTACTATGTGATTCTGACTGCTGGTCTGATGCTTTTCGGAATCCAGGTACCGCAAGAAACTCTCTAAACCAGCCTAACGTGTGGCTCACCATCTTCCTGACTTCCCTCCTCTGCATTCTTCCTGTGGTGGCTTTCCGCTTCATTCTCATTCAGCTTCGGCCAACCATCAACGACAAGGTGAGACGAGATGAGAGAACACAAGACACAGACAATAAAACCATCCTGTCTTTTATGCACCTTGTTTTTAAAGTTAATATTTTCTGAATGATGAAATATGGCCTTTCCGCTTTATCCTTCAAGTTACAACTTAGCCTTTTGTTATGTTGAATACATACAAGGGATATCATCAAGGCAGCAAAAACAAAACAGGAGGATGATATTGGTCTCTACCTACCTTTCTACCTTTTTACCTGGACAGTCTGCAGGTGTCAGTCATAATAACATTCATTCTTGCTAAGAGTAGCATGAGCTACAGTATATGATTAACATGGCAAGCTAGCTGTCTAGCATGGTAGCTAATGGTAAAAATCAGCATTTCAAATTCCAACAAGATTAAGAAAAAATCTGGTAACAATAATTTTGGTCATCAATTTAGATGTAGAACATTATATTAATTCTGATGTCACAATAGTAATAACAATAAACCATCCTGAATGAGCAAATGTACCCATTATGGAAGACCAAATTAAAAACGTGTGTCTCTCTGCATTGTTTAGGTTAGACATAAGGTGCGGAAGGAGGCGCTGCCAGTTCCTACACCTCGCAGACCTGCCAGGCGTATCAGCACCCGCCGGTCTGGCTACGCCTTCTCACACAGCCAGGGTTACGGTGATCTTGTGACATCTCGGAAGTTCCTGAAAGTCCCACTGAGGACTCGACCGGCCCTGTTCACTGAAACTGACTCTCCTCTGGCTCAGAATCAGCCACAGCACTACCGCACCATCAAAGAGGAGCCGGAGGGCTCACAGAGCCCGTAGACAGGAGGTCGCGTGGGAGCAGCAGGTTTTTATTAAGTGGATGCACAGGGTAAAAGTTCACTATCTGGATTGTTTCCAGGTCAAACTTGAGTCTGATTCAAGGTTTTTTTTTTCTAATAGATGAATGTTGATATCACTGTGAAAGTGTTTAACTTGGCAGCACAAAGAACCTGTTAAACAACCTGAACTGTTTTTTTTGTATATTTTAGTTATATTAGTCTTCATTACTGCTGACCATTTTCTAAAATGTACTAGAAGCTTTTAGATAGATATTGGTTTCAACTCATTTCAATTCACATTATTTCACAACATGCAAACTTGTTTTAGTGTTTGACCTCTGAGTTTGATTTTCCAACACACAGCTCCTATATGTAATGTTTTTATGTCTTTTTTTATGTTTTAATGTCATAACACTTGCATGCAATGACATCATTATCATGCCATTCCAAGATGACCAGAATAACCACAAACAGTTTGTACTCACTGGACTAAAACATGCAAAACCAGAAACTGCGATGAGATTAACTTTGTGTCATGCACACCAAATTTGTTTTAGAAAGTTGTACTATTTTTTTTTTGTTTGTTTGTTTTGTTTTGTTTTTTTGTCAAGACTTGTCAATACTCCGGGTGTCATCATGAGAAAAGATAAAACAGTGATTTCAGTTTCTGTGAAATCTACAATGAACCTATTTTCACTCTGTTGTTTACATGGTGATTTACATGAAGATTTTTTATTATTATTGTCCTGCTCTGTGTTAATCTGAAGGCTCATTTCTGAAGAGATGTATAACTTGTTCAGTCGGTACCACTTACTTATTGTATTTAAGTACAGTAAAAAAAAATTATGTACAATAATGGTTTAAGTGTCATACTAGGGATAGTGCAAAGACCAGCAGGAAGCACATATTATGCATAAAATCCCTTTTTTCAGTCTTACCACATATTTTGCCATTGTGTCTTTCATTTTTTTATGCCAAGCTCCTCAGACTCACAACTGATGAGATTTTTGTTGGTTGAGTTTTGATCGTTCAAGTTTACATGAGAGATCATCTGTGAATAAAACAAATCACTTGACTTGTGTAGCTGTTTTTTTGTTTTTGTTTGTTTTTTTGTTTGTTTTTTCAGAAATTGTTTCACCATTTTACTAAAAAAAATGTGGAATTAACAAAGAATTTGGAAAAGATGTAGGAGTGGTGTAAACAGGATTCAATATCCAATTCCACTATGTCAGAAGATCATAGCACTTGCAACAGGATGTTAAAATGCAAGAAATCCAAGAACACTCGACCATCCTCAGGGCAAATGTCTGACAAAAGGTCTTATAATGACATGAAACCTATCACAACAACTTGGGATAAATTAATACAGGAAGTTAATAAATGGTACACTTATACACTTAAGTACAATGAAAATCATCATATAGGATTCATGAAATTGCTATGTTCTTTATATATATATATATGTTTAGGTGTTTGCCTTGATTTAAGCTCCAAAAAGCCTTTTTAATTTCACCACAGGAAATGGCCTAAATTGTCTCAGAAACCATAATAGCTACAGTTCCCAAAGTTCTCACCCACTTGGGAAGATATATACAGATTGGCCAGATGGTAGCGCTATAACAACAAACCATAGGTTAAGCGTAAGTCTCAAAAACCCCTCTGAGCCAACAATGTGGCATTTCATGCATGTGCATGTGGTGTGTTTCCAATTTTTTCTTGTCAACGAAATAATTGTGTGGTTATATTGGTAGGATTGTTTTGATGCTTCTTGAAAAAAAAGGCAGTAAAAACATGTAGATATGGTAGATTGACTGTATCTATCAAACCTGTATACATACACACTGTATCATGACACACAGAAAATCATCATCAAAGTGAACAAAAATGTCTTTTAACTGTAAATATTTTATGACCTGACCTCTTTTAGGAAGCTTCAACCAAAACCTCTTCCAGATTTGTTTGCATTATGTATGGGATCTCTTCATGCATGCCTTCCTCTCGCTCTTACATTCTCTTTTCACTCAAACTTCCCATATATGCATACTGTACTGTTACATCTGCAGACACACACACACACACATACTGCATCCACAACTGCAGTGTCCTCTGGGGCTAGCTGGCAATGACATCACTGGTGGAGGGCTCTCCCAGCATGGCGCAGATCCAGAAAAGCTTCAAGTTTGCTTGTAGTGACAGATGAAACAGAAAAATAAAAATCATGAAAAAAAAAAGACATTTAAATTATATAAAAGCCTGTTTGTGAAACTGTGTATTAAGGAAGTCTTTGCACAGATTTTGCACACAGATATCCCTACTGCACATGAATACCAACTATATTCAGCATAAGGGTTAAAAAAAAAAATGAAACCCCTCCAGTTTAACCCTCGCTCTGCTCCTCCCCTTATGGTCATGCAGCACAGTCAGCAGGCTCTACCGTCTCCAGTGAAGGTCACTGACTGATCCCACAGTATGGGACAGGAATGAGGGGTGGTATGTTTTATAAATAGCCTGCCTGTGTGGCACACCCAAACCACAATCATGTAGTTTTTCAATTTGAAACAACCTAAGATCATATTTCTGATTAACCAGAATATTTTGTATCGCACATTTTAATATTTTCCATGACCTATCTTTGGCTCATAGCATTGAAAAATGAAGCCAGTGATGGAGCTTTGACAAAAAAGAAGTCAGTTAATTCCTTTATGCTATTATTAGACACTGGCATTCATAATGCCAGTAATAAAAAGCAGCTTGATTTGAAACTGAATCATGTAGATGAGATAAAAGTAGAAAATAACAGGAGTCAAAACACAGTGACCATTTATAGTTATACATGGATGGATGTTGTGGCAAAGACACAATAAAGTATAAATGAACACAGCTCACACAGTGCGTTACGGAGACACACTCCGATATGAACATGCAATCCCCCTAGGTCAAAGTTCAAGTGGAAAGCAGCAGCCACAGCTTCTGTAAGAGGAGACAGCAGACTTAACTTAAAGAGAATTTCACACTTGGCAGTCCAACTTGTACTGAAGATCACTGTGAGTTTCACTCTACTAGGCAACAATCTGCTGCTCTGGACAGAGAGAAAGTGTTTGAACACACAGAGGAAAGAGACATCATGTACCTGTCACTTTCAGTTACTGATATGACATTAATGTTTTGCTTTCCTACAGCCTGTGCCTCCAACTCTTTGGTCCAGACAACAATCCTAATAACTTACTGCCAAAATGCCATAAAGACATTCATGGTCCTCAGGGGTGTCTTTTAATGATTTACAGATGATCTTTCATTTGGTCATGTATCTCAAAATCATATTGCCAGATTTTCAATTATATTTGCTTGGAATATTAATGGTCTCCAAGAATACTTTATTGACATCTCAAGTTTTCAGTTGCCTGAAATTATTCTATTAAGAACAAATTAAATGTTTCCTTAGATACAACAGATATTACTATACCTGACTGGCAGATAATTCTGAAAATATACTGAGGACATTCATATTTAGAACATCTGATTTTAAGCTGCACTCTAGACTACTGCTTTTTTGGCCACTTGGGGGCAGCAGAAATAAGTTGTTATCCCAAAACTATCATACTATCAACTTTTAAGTTGATATGGGGAACTTGTTCTGTCACTGCATTGATTTGGTGTTGCTGGAGCTTAGCCCAGCTTTTGATACTGTGGATCACTGCATCCTGACTGAAAGGCTTAGGGAGTGGGTGAGGTCTCTGGGAGTGCCCTGGAGTGGTTTTCTTTCTATCTCTCTAATAGAAGTTTTTCTCACTTGGTCCTTACATGTGTGAAACTACTGCTCTTTTCTGTGGTGTGCCTCAGGGTTCTGTCTTGGGTCCCTTATTATTTGCCTTATATATGCTCCCCTTAGGTCTCATTAGAAAATGTAATTCCCTTTTCACTTGCCTCATCAAGTCATCTCTGGGCCATCTACAAATGGTCCAGAACGCTGCAAGGCTGTTGACCTGGTCCAGAAAGACCATGCAGTCAATGGTCTTGATCATAGTTCTCTGCAGTCTAGTTGTGTCCCAGCTTATTTTAAACATTTAAATATATGTAAAATACATATATTTATACATTTAAATTTTATATAAAATAAAATGAATCTATCTATATGAATAAATCATTTTAGAGAAAGCTGTGTGCAGACAACATTCTAGTAAAACAGCTCTTAATATCCAATGACATAATGTGACATAACAGTGGGTTTTTAGAGCGTCATGCTGTTTTAGCCAAAAACAACCTTATGAGAGCTGTGTGCTGGACAACAATAAACTGAAACTTGCTATAAAGCTCAGTAAAGCCATGACAAGCTAGGTTTGTCATTGCAAGTTACTCCTTTCGCATTGTCCGTTGCACTTCATGCTGAGTGCACGGGCAGAGTGTCTGCAGGTAGGCCAAAGGCAATGATGGGGTGGGCTTAATACACGCCTGCGTCAGCCACAGATACCAGATTTTTTTTCTTTTTTTTCCAGAGCATTTAATTTATTGATTGCTGTCAGGACGTAAAGATAAAAAATGCTTCACAAATACATTACCTACCATAGCTTTAAGAATGAGTATGAACTGTTTTAAGTGTAACAAGAAGACAGCGACCATCTGAACTACAGAAAACAAAATTCAAATGCAATGGATTACAACTTTTGTTGTTAAGTAGACGTTTTTACTGTTCCTGCTGCCAAAACAATCACAGGATGAAAGTTTATGAAGCGCCTGTCCATTTAAGAATCTTCTGTTGATTATATAGACATGTGATTTATATGTTATATGATATTTGGGCAGTTAAAACAGTGTTGATTTGTTCACCTAACTCTGTTTGTGAAGACCCTGACAGAGAGGTGTTTCCGGATTAGACCCATGACTCAGTGTTAAGACTTTTGCCTTAACAGAGATCAAACATTGGTCCAACAGTGGCTCAACTGTTCAGATGTTTGACAAATAGTGTGTGTATGTGTGTTTGTGTCTATGTTTATGCGAGATAGCGAGAGACATACAAAGTTATCTATAAGTAGAGTGTAAGTGGTGTCAGTTGTAAGTCTTGTGTCTAAATAAAGGATTACCTTCAACCTTAGAAAGTTCACACACCCCCAGATGCCACATTAGCACTGGTGAGGGAGTGTGCTGCATTTACACTCCATAAAACCAACGTGACTCATCATATTAATATTATCAATATTCTTTTCTGGCTCTCTATTAAGACGTTTTATCAAGACTCTGCTAGCTCTGGTTAGTTATGTTCATTTTTTCTCTGTGATAGGCAATTCTAAATGTTATCCATTAAGATTGAAATACAGGAATAGAAAATGTCCCTGACATTTGAGGCTTTTAGTGCAAACAGAGCCTCTACAACATCATGTGTTGTTATATTTGGCTCTCTGCAATGGGGCAAACGGGCAAAAGTTCCCTGAACTCCTGTTTTGAACCAAAAATCACGTGAGTCACAACTGGTCAGAGTTCTGTCGACCCCATTTAAAATGGGTCATATGAGTCCCAGAGGACTTGTTTGGCTAAAAGGTGCATGGTGTTAATACCACTAGGGTTCAGGCTCCCATACGTATTGGTCACTTAAGATGGAGGGGTGTTCCAAATATGGAACCATAGCAAGGATCACGTTTCACATGTTCACATTTACATGTAAATAGCACGTAGTGGTAGGTCAGCATGAAGAGCAGGTTACTATTAGGCTGGCAAAATGTGTGCTAGATGCTTTTTTTGTCATTTTAATATATATTTTTAAACTTGCTGTTGTGTGTGCTATTTTTAATTGTCATAATTCTTCTTCCATACTTTTCATTCACAATTGTTCTGTTTGCTTTTGTGTGTGATCACTCATTAATTATTGTGCATGACTTACTCTGAATTCTCCTATTTTCTGGACTACCAATGAACAATTTAACATCTAACTAACAGATGAAAAACCTCATTCTTTCTTCCCATAATGCCTCTCCCCTTCTTCTTTCAGCAGTGCTTACGCAATGCTTTTATCCTCTGAAATAACCTCACAAAACCTTTCCCGCTCCCTGCAGTGCAGATAAATCATTTATAGGTTTGGCAAAACATTGCATTTGTGCACACGTACATGTGAGTGTGTGCTACTCAATATCCACAGTTTTTACTGGAAGATAAAGAGGACCCTCGTTTCAGATACAGCGAAGTCACCTTCAGCACGGAGCTGAGTGAGCTGACAATCTGGCATGGAAATATGCCTGCTAATGACGCTTTCCCTGCATGAGCCACTTCTGAGCCAGATGGGCTTGCGCACAAGGTCATGGTCTTGGCTTTTGGTTCGAATCACAGACATTTAAATAAAGAGGATTTAGGCATCGGTTAAGGAGACCTCACAAGGCCCTGGTAGACTGAATCTGTGTCAACGATTTGTTTGTTGCAACAGCAGTTAATGGTTTACAGAAATTTTGACAGCAGCAGACAGCATGCCATTTGTACAAACTGATGCTTGGTTGAAAAATAATAATGCGGACCTTCCATATTGAATTGTGAATCATTCATTTCACCAAAACTATTTGGAATGGAGATGAAATGAAAATGTCTTCACAAGTGAATCACAACCTCCCTTGTGTAGATATATGTGAATAAGAATAAATGCTTTAAAGGTCACAAACACATCTTGTCAAACAAACTTGCATCAAATGATCCAGTCTAAGTAGTTCAAGTAATATATTATTTAGTGAGTGAGACCCTTTTCCAAATAGGAATTCTTAATAACAAAATTCTTTAATTCCCTCCAAACATCTGTTTTTTTCCAGTGAATTAATAAATATCAGAAACATTCAGAGAGGATAAAACATTTGTTTATTTGGTAACCAATTCCACCTTAATGACATTCAATAGTAGCATTATCATCACAGTATTGCATAATAAGATACTCTGATATGATCTGAGACATCAATATATATATATATATATATATATATATATATATATATATATATATATATATATATATATATATATATATATATATATATATATATATATATACACACACACACATATATTCTACACTGATTGACACGATACTGACAGCATCAGTTTCAAAAATAATTAATATACCTTAAGGAATTCATAAAAGTTTTAGTGAATCAAAGTAAATGATGGCTAGCAAAGCTGTTTTTTAAAAGACAAGCCACACTGTTTTGATGCATTATAACACATTTAAAAAAAAAAAAAAAGAAAAAAGATGTTTAAAAGGCACATTCATAAAACAACAATGGGGCAATCTTGCATGCACAATGATTCACAAGATAAAAGCAGCATCAAAGTTACAACTATATCACAGTTTAGTGGTAAACGCATTAGAATACCTGATATAACACCAGTCATACAGTATACAGAACAATTATTGCTTTGATTATTGCTGTAGTAAAAGTGAACTATGTGCATTTATTCTCATAGATTGTTGGGGAGTATTCAAGCAGCATATGGACAGTATAATAAAGTCTCCATTTGTACAAATTAAACACTCACATTAAATCAACCACTTTTTAAAGAGGTCCAGTTTGCATAATCATAGATAGTGCAGCAGAAAAAAGAAAGACAATTCATGTAATGTTACTGTCTATTGATGGCAATCTTTTCAGTTCCTTCAAAGATCCCTTAATCACTGGCTACTAGAGGATAATCCCCTAATAAAGTCTAATTAGATGACTGTTTTGTTCCAGTACTCATTGTGTTGGAAATTTGCAGGTCAAAAAACGTCTAGGTATCTGGTTTCAATAGGGTTAAAATTAAAAGTAGTAAAAATGTTATTTCAACAGATTCTTTCAATGTGAATCAGATTAGCTTGTTAGCCAAGTACATGTTGAAACGTCACTTTAATGGCTAATTCATTTTCTTTAGTCAATGAAAACAGTAGTGAAAAATGCCCATCACAACTTGTAAGAGCCCAAACTGACATCTTTAAATTGCTTGTACTGTCTGACCAACACTCAACCTCAAATGTATTTCATTTATATAAAACAGAAAAAAAACACACACACACGCAAAAAACCCTTCCAATTCTCCAAAATCTGGAACCAGTTCATTTTTGGCCATTTTGCTTTAATTGTCAATTTTCCGACATTAGACAAATCAATTCAGAACTAAAGTTATTTAGTTATATGTAACATTGACATCAAACCCTTGTTTTAAATCTCTAGAAGACTTTTTACCTCTAAATTTACCAAATCTCAGATATTTAATATATTGGATACAGTACAGTACAAATGAGTACTAGGTGTGATTTCAATCTACTGTTTCATCATGTGGGTCTTTCGACAGGCTGTACAAATAAACCTGACTTTTATCTGGTCCAAAGCTTACTGTACATACTGCTCTCAACTTTCCCATCACCTCTTACAAGAGTCCCCACCATTTGTGCACAAGCAGGTCGTCTCCATAGCCCGTATCAAGAAGGCGGTTGCCACACTCCTCCCAGCGACACACCTCACCTTTGTCCAGCACCACAAACTTCCACTCCACATGGCTCTCTGCGGGCAGGCTGACCACTGTGGCCCAGTGCCCATCCTTGGCCCTCTCTAGTGGTATAAATTCCTTCCAGTTTCCGAGCTCCTGCTGGTTCCCTGTGACAGCCACCGTCTGGTATGGCGACTGGGTGAAATAATGGACACGGAAAGTCACGTTGACGTTCTGGGGCATGGGCTGGACTGCCACAACCTTTTTGTTATTTTCCGTGTTTTCCTCAACAAGGGAGAGAGCGCTGTCTTCAGTGGAAGGTGGAATATCTGTTGTATCTATACAAGTGGTGTCTGTTCCAGCAGAGATGTATTGGCACTCCTCAGTGGGAAACTGGTTGATTTTTGTCTGGTCTTGGACAAAAGATGAGGCAGAAAGACCCAACCAAGGAAGGACTTGGTAGTTACTCTCTGTGATCCACTCATTATTGTCCATGGTTGCCTCCATGATACTGATTTCAGTCTTTTCATAGTCCTCTTCTTTCTCCTCCTCTTCTTTAGTTTCATTTTTCTTTTCAACACATAATCCTGCCTTCTTTTCTTTAATTTCTGAAACCTCAATAACAGCTTTCATGTCTGTTTGTATTTTCAGGTCATCGGTGAAGCTAGTAACACTGGCTGAAATCTGTGCCATAAACTGATCCATTGCTTTGTGGTAACCATCCTCAATCTCATGGCCAAACATGTCCTCATTGGCTGCAAATGATTCATACTTCGTCCAATCTATTTGCTCACAGCAAGGTTCCTGGGAGTGACGTGACAGGTAAGGCCCAAACACCATGCCTGCTGTATTTTCATTCATGACAGATACAGCTATATCATCAGCAAAAAGGCTGTTTTGAGCCTCTATCTGTCCCTCAGCCTGTTGATAACAATCTATCACCGGAAGAACCATATTACCAATGGCCACATCAAACGAAGCATCTTGGAAGTCAGGGCTGACAGCCATGCTTGAAATACCACTCTCTTCACCAACACCAGGAGATGATAAATCATTATCCCTCCGCTCACTTTGCTCAAAAGATGACAAGTAAATTTGGTACATGGGAGGGCTAATGTCTTCAGTCAGGTCAGGAGCAGCACTGGTGGTAACTTCAGGAAAATCGCCATTATTTTTCATGTGGTCACTTTGTTGGTCTTGGGTGGAGCACAACATGTCAGAATGAGATATTTCTTCAGACTTTAAAAGTGCAGTGAGGCGTTCTTTATGGCAAACATTTGTATCAGAGACAGAATGAACTCTTGTCTTGTCAGAGGTTTCATCATTTTCCATGCTGTGGCTTTGTTGGTCTTGACAAATGGTTGGAGGGTGAGGAAAAGATATTTCTTCAACTTTTTCAGAAGCAGTTATTTCGACTGCATCAGGATTAGCAGCAACACATGCTTTCTCAAAAGCTTCATTTCTTATCATCTGTACACTTTGTTGGTCTTTGTAAGACTCAATATGAGGGTCATAAACATGGTCACTGAATTCATCAGCTAGCATCACGTTGCTGCCATTTTCGTTGTTTTCAGGCTGATTTTTTGTCTCATGTGATGACATTTGACTGCCAAGAATAGTAGAATCAGTGTCTTCACCCAGAGAAAGAACTTTTTTATCTTCTTTTTGTGGCTGTTGACAATCCAACAACACGTCAGGGGAATCTGCAATGCCTGAGATTTTAACTTTTATATCAGTGGTGATATCTGACAGACTGTTGTCATGATTATCAACCTTTACGGGCGTGCTCAAACAGGGCAGTGCCACACTTGAACTGCCACATTCTTCACTACAGGCAACAATGTTGTCACTATTCAGCATTCTGTCTCCCCCTTGATCAATACAATCATAAAGAACACCATCCTCTTCATTACATGTAAGACCGTTGTCTGCCTTCTGTTCAATTGCCACTTCTTGCTCGTCAAACTGTGGCAAGTGGGTGTCACATCCGACAGCTGTAAGTTTGTTCAAGTGATCCTTGTCTACAACTTCTTCAATCATTTCACCAGCTAGACCACTATCCTCATCCCAGTCACCATGCCTAATAGAGGCCACCACCTTGTCCATCATATGATCACACTGGTCCTGCTGTGTAGAAGGCAGACTTGTTTCTTGTTCAAATGTTGAGAACCACATCTCAGCTTGCTGAGCAATTATCTGGTTGCCCACACACTCCTCTTCTGCCCTCTCATCTTCATCTTTCTCTCCCTCCTTTTCAAGCTCCTCATCTTTGCTATAACAGATGCAAGGGGCAGGTACATCGATATAAATGACAGGCTCCCCTGAGTTGGACTCAATGCTGTTTGTCTCCAATGTGGTTTTATTAACTTGTAGTCCATCATCATCACCCCTTTCACTCATATAAGGGGTTTGTAAATCACAAAGCACAAAGTTTTCCTCCTCTTGTCTGGTTTTCTTGTCGAAAACATCCTTTTCTGTGGTCACATCTTCAGTTTCCTGGCATTCTGCTTTTAGCACCTGAACACATAAATAGAAAGTTAATATCTGCAGGTCTAACTTTGTCAGGAGGTAGATAAAAATACATACAAGACATAATTTAAAAAGTACACCAAAAATAACAGTCTCTTGGTCTGAACCCAAAGACAGAATGAGGTCTATGGGAAACAGATATGTAGGTGAGACATAAATATTCCCACTAGGTTGGTGCTCCAAATTCTTAAAGAAATAGTTCAGACAAACTCAGAAATAAACTTATTTGTTACTTGTTAAGAGTTAGATAAAAAGATGTGCACCACTCTTATATCTGCTAAATATGGAGCCGCAGCCACATAGCTTAGCATAGCATAAAGACAGGAAAAAGGGAGGGACAGCTCACCTGGCTCCATCCAAAGGTAACAAAATCAACCTATGTCACCTCACCCTGCTGTGACTTATTTGAGTCTTGTTGTTACACTTGAACAATATATGTTGTTTTTTTTTATAAGCTTTAGAGGTGTTGATAAAAAAGGTGCACATTTTTCACCCGTTTTCTGGCTGTAGAACATTTAGCAGACAGACTTGCTACTATCTTCTGATCAAACCTTCCACATGAAAGAGAATAAGCATACTTCCAAAATGTTCAGCAATTCCTTTTAAGCTGCATTCATTTACTTTTGGCCAGTTGGGGGCAGAAATAAGCTGACATACACACCTTAAGATGGTGTAGGGTTGTTAGTGTATGATGGTTAATTTGAGCTTTTTGGCCGAAAACAGCTGCCTGCTTGTGATAGAAATGGGTGATTGAGAGTGGTGAGACTGAGCTATAGAGTAAACATGCTATAAAACCAAAACAATAATCTGAAAGAGGCTAAACAGCTACAAAGAGCTGCACAATAAACAATAACCTCACAGAGAGACAAATTGCTGCTTACCTTCTCTTTCTCCTTGCGGCTCTCATCATTGATTCGCTCAGGCTCCTTCAAGCAGCTATCATTACCATGGGCTGCTTCTATCACATCCTTAACAACGTCATCTGTTACACCCTGGTGGCAATCAACATTATCCTCCATCACCATTTCAGGCACAGTGTAAGTATCACTTAACACGCCCTGATTGGCTTCTTCTGCATACGTCCCTGCTACTTTGTGAGAGTCCCGTACAAATGCCATTTCCTCTGTGATATCTGAAGTGGTGTGCTTGTTTTCTGGTATTTGGATGTTACTATTAGGAGGAGAATAAGGTGGAGGTTTCTTCTCAGCAGCAGCAGCAGCAGCAACAGCAGCCCGGCGATGCCTGATTACAAGATCACTCTGAATCAGATCAACATCCTCCTTCACATCGGAGCCTTCATTGTCTATAAAAAGATACAAGGTAAAACAAACATGCAATCAGAGTTACACAGTAATTTAAAGTATTTTACACAGTTACTATACATTATTATAATTTATAGTATATTGACTTAATTTTGATTAATTTCTAAATTGTCTGACTTTATACCTTGAAAAGCAGAACACATGAGGTGATTTGACAAGATGAGTATCTTTACTATTTTTTTTTTTTTACTTTGCACTTTGTCTTATCCTCCTCTGTACCTTTGTATAAATGACAGAACAGCAGATGACCTAATCAAAGGATAATTAATGAATGCAATCAGGACCAGTAACTGTTTGTTGATTGTATGTCTCCTCCATTTTTATTTGATCTGCAGAGTCTCTCTTGTCTACCCTTATTAGTAATTTGTATCTCTGTGTCTGTAACGGAATCCAGTATATGGTATTATTAGCCACATGCACATAAAATATTAAAGGTAAAAGAATGGCCCCTGTGAGTGTTATTTTATTACATGCTATATCACTGGGTTATTAACAATACTGCATTCATGTGACAACAGTATTTAATATTGTAGTTGGATGTGGTTGAGCCAATTTTAACCACTTTGCTTTTGATTTTAATATATTATAGTTTATGAAGTCATTAAATGTTTTGTTTGTAGATAAATGTAGAAAGAGTCTATTATTTCTTAGTAGAACAGAAGTATAAAGCAGCATGGAAGTACTCAAAACTACTACTTAAATACAAGACTGCAGTTAATGTATTAATTGCATCCCAACATTGCCAAAATTTACTAACAATCCTCTGACCTTTAAAATATGATAGCCTATCTATTTAGATCACTATATGTGGTCAGCTAATGGCCCAGAGTTAATAGTGGCCTCATAGTATGATAGTCCACAGTATCTCCTATCACTGTCAAGCTACATATTAATACTATACTATATCTATACTATATCTGCATAATTTATGGTGCTCTTATGACATGTATTTCCTGCATTTTTCATTTATGATATTCCTCAGTGCTCTTCACTTATAGGCTAATATCCCTATCAATTCCCACACCTGTAGACTGCAGTAACATCCCGCCTGACCACGTTATTTGCGGATCATTTTTTTACCTGTTGACTCCACTCTGCGGGGTTCCTCCGGGCTCGGTTGGATCACCGATGCGTCTCTCTCCGCTCCGGGGCTCTGGTCCTCACCGTCATCGGCAGCGGCTGTGGCCTTCCTCCGCTTCCCCCTCACGGTCCGATAAATGACGAAACCCGCCAGCACGGACATCATCGCTATGACAGCCAGAGCCACGGCGGGACCGTGTCGCCCGATCATGCAGAAGAGCGAAGCCAAATCCATGCGTCTCTCCACGGCTACTGTGTTGCCGTTTTTCATTTTGTTATGAACAACGGGCCCGTTTTTTAAAATCTTTGTATATGCGTGTGAAGGCCTGGCTGATCCGACTGAAGCTGCTGCAGAATGCCTGCTGCTGTGGACTCCGCTCTTCCCTCCACGTTTTCAAGTGTAGTGACCTCTTGTTGCTGCAGAGCTGCAAAGAGGTGCAGGTGCGAGCTGCTCATTGGCTGGTGGGATCACGGGGACTCAGCGTTCATTCATAAAAAGGGGGAGAGGAGGTTGTTTTTGCAGCCTGTTTCATCCCACTGATAGGATTTAGCTCCATTGTACTGTCTCTATAGACAACCCTCCCACCTCCCCTGTTTGATAGGATTTGTCCCATCAAAGGATGTTTCCTACATGAGCAAAAAACCCTTAGGCTTCTCACAAAGTTTGATCAAAGATCATTATAGCAGTGCTGCGGTTACTCAAATGTTTTGTCCCAATATAGGGCATGTATAGGAAAATAATATTCTCATGTTTATGGCTCTCTGCCTAACCCTTCCTCCTATTCAAATAACCATCACAAAATTTGGCACAGTTCAAGTCACATTTAATTAATATCATATTTGTAACAGATATGATTTTCTATCTCAAGTTTACATAAATTAGACGATATCACACCAGTTCATTGTTGGAAACCCCAAACATGAGATTTTTTTTTTTTTTTTTTTTTTTTTTTTTTTGATTAAATGTCCATGATGTTCGTTCAAAATACATTTTGGATGTTGGGAATTCTTTATCTCGCAACTGCATGCATTTTAATTGTGAATGCTGTTTTTGGTCTGAATTCATTTCAAAGAACAGTTGAACATGTTGTAAGGTTCGAGACTGCAAAGAAACCAACAAAACTCATATTATGTAACTTATTTTAACGTCACAAATTCTCCGTTCCCTTTCCGATATGATTATTGATATATGTTGGTGTCAGTAATCCTCTTGGATTGGTCAATACATTATTAATGATTAAAATGACATAGCCTACACATTCAAAAAAAAGGAAAAAAACAAAAAACAAGTGTGTTCCTGTAGCTCCGATCTCCAAGGTGGGCTCTGTCATAAAGCCTGTTTACACCGACATTCATTCATTTAACTTACAAACATTTCTGATAAAACAGGAATAATAATCTAACGTCAGCACCCCAAAGTAACAGCTCCACCCAGTGGAGAGGTGTGGTAACGACAGGACAGTTCCTGAAGACTCTCGAGCTCCTCCAGTGAGAATAGAGAAACTTGGACAGAAAGCAGAACCTACTTCTTCTTGTCCCTATTAAATTATATTTGTATATTCCTGGTCTCAAATAAAGTATATTATTGTAAGTTTAACCAAAATAAAAGAGAAAGTTAATAATGGATGACTCCTCAATTGAATAGTCACTTCAAAACAAGAAAGCAAAGGTTAAAAAATTAATATAAACTAGTAAAATATCCAAGTATTAAATTGGTCAGATTTAGTCAGATGAGGTCAGATGTTTCTTTTGTTTCAGTGAGAAAACTTCCTGATCAAACATGAAGGATCCAGTGACATCACCACCTCAGAATAACAGCTCCACCCAGTGGACAGCTGTGGTAATGACAGAAAGTTCCTGAAGCCTCTGGAGCTCCTCCAGTTAGAATATAAAAGTTGGGACAGTCCCACTGCTGAGACAGAAAGCAACACAGAAGAGAACAGACACTTTAACAGTGTTTCATCTGACAACAAGAGGACTCAACACTAAACACACAGTGAAGATGCTGTGCTCTCATGGATTCCAGTCTGCCCTCAGTCCATTCATGGACTTCTACTGGCCTGTAAGCAGTCTGTGGCCAGAGGTCAAACCTCTGCTCCACCAGCAGGATCTACTGCAGAGAAACCTTCAGGAGCTTCGCAGCAGTCTGGAGCTGATGGACAAACTTCAACACAAGATCCTGGAGGAGATGGAGCCTTTCCAAACCAGTTTGGCTGTGCAACCGGTCTCCTGCCAGCTGGAGAAAGAGGGAGAGCACTTTGGTCTGACCCTGGACACTCAGGGCTTTTCCCCAGAGGAGCTGTCTGTGAGGCAGGTGGGCAGGAAGCTGAGAGTCAGCGGGAAGACAGAGAAGAAGCAGGAGGACGAGAAAGGCTGCTACTCTTACAGACGCCAGGAGTTCAGACAGGAGTTTGATCTGCCTGAAGGGTTGAACCCTGAAGACATCACCTGCTACCTGGCTCCAGACGGGAAGCTCCACATCCAGGAGGCCAAAGCTCCACAAGTCAAGGAGGCTGAGAGAGAGCTGACTATCAAGAGGAGCCTGGAGGAGGAAACACAGCAGAGTGTGTGTTCACACACAGAAGACAGCAACACAGAGACAGACAGCAACACACAGGACAAACCTGAAGACAAGGACTAATCTACAAGTTGTAACAATGTTTTTTAAATATGTGTTTTATACAAGTGTTAACTAATGATCATATGGGCTTTTGTATGTTAACAGTTCACTTTAATAAATAAATGTATTGAAAGTTATCTTTCCCTTTGGCATTTTTCTTTTTCTTTTAAATCTGTGGCTAAAAACCAAAGAAGTACATTTAATTCAGTAGAGGATAAAAATTAAAGGTGTGATCCTGTAAGAAGAACACTATCACAAGATTCTGAGATCTATATCTTGCAATATTGATGTTATTATGAGAATAGTGAGATAAATTCAGCTCGTACTTCATGAAAAAGTTTGTTTATCTCTGGTTTTAAGACAAAAACATCACAAATTGTCTATAGATTGCAGTGATGAGAGGACACTATAAAAGTCATGTCCACTGCATACTTTCAGTGGTGCAGTCAACATTCATCAGGTTTTTCTTTCTTCCAGGTTTCCATCGTCTTGAACTTTCTCATTTAATTTACGATAGTTGAAGATTAATTTGAACTTGACCACTTAATATTTTATCCAACAGTCACATTCAAATTAAATAATTAATTTATTCTTTTCATCTGCTACCATCCACAATCATAGGGAAAAAAACTTAAACAGCAATACAATACCTCGTCTTTTATTTCCATTTATTGATAGCTTGATTGATAGACTTGATTAATTGTGACGGTTGCATATAGAAATTCCAGAAATGATTCACTCGTAATTGAAAATGAAAAATGAGTGTCCATAGTTTTGAATAAAGTTATTGAGGGAAAACAAAAAACACACATATAAACCAATAATACTTGCCCGGATTTTTTGAAGAAATGATATGGTGATATTTGTTGTTATTGCAAATGACAGAACTTATATTTCTATTATGTGGATTTGCTTCAACAAATATTTGAATTTGTCACAAATCTTCATTTAAAGATTTGGTCAGATTTAGTCAGATGAGGTCAGATGTTTCTTTTGTTTCAGTGAGAAAACTTCCTGATCAAACATGAAGGATCCAGTGACATCACCACCTCAGAATAACAGCTCCACCCAGTGGACAGCTGTGGTAATGACAGAAAGTTCCTGAAGCCTCTGGAGCTCCTCCAGTTAGAATATAAAAGTTGGGACAGTCCCACTGCTGAGACAGAAAGCAACACAGAAGAGAACAGACACTTTAACAGCGTTTCATCTGACAACAAGAGGACTCAACACTAAACACAGTGAAGATGCTGTGCTCTCATGGATTCCAGTCTGCCCTCAGTCCATTCATGGACTTCTACTGGCCTGTACGCAGTCTGTGGCCAGAGGTCAGACCTCTGCTCCACCAGCAGGATCTACTGCAGAGAAACCTTCAGGAGCTCCGCAGCAGTCTGGAGCTGATGGACAAACTTCAACACAAGATCCTGGAGGAGACGGAGCCTTTCCAAACCAGTTTGGCTGTGCAACCAGTCTCCTACCAGCTGGAGAAAGAGGGAGAGCACTTTGGTCTGACCCTGGACACTCAGGGCTTTTCCCCAGAGGAGCTGTCTGTGAGGCAGGTGGGCAGGAAGCTGAGAGTCAGCGGGAAGACAGAGAAGAAGCAGGAGGACGAGAAAGGCTGCTACTCTTACAGACGCCAGGAGTTCAGACAGGAGTTTGATCTGCCTGAAGGGTTGAACCCTGAAGACATCACCTGCTACCTGGCTCCAGACGGGAAGCTCCACATCCAGGAGGCCAAAGCTCCACAAGTCGAGGAGGCTGAGAGAGAGCTGACTATCAAGAGGAGCCTGGAAGAGAAAACACAGCAGAGTGTGTGTTCACACACAGAAGACAGCAACACAGAGACAGACAGCAACACACAGGACAAACCTGAAGACAAGGACTAATCTACATGTTATAACCATGTGTTTTAAATGTGTTTTATACAAGTGTTAAATAATGATCATATGGGCTTTTGTATGTTAACGGTTCACGTTAATAAATAAATGTATTGAAAGTTATCTTTCCCTTTGGCATTTTTCTTTTTCTTTTAAATCTGTGGCTAAAAACCAAAGAAGTACATTTAATTCAGTAGAGGATAAAAATTAAAGGTGTGATCCTGTAAGAAGAACACTATCACAAGATTCTGAGATCTATATCTTGCAATATTGATGTTCTTATGAGAATAGTGAGACAAATTCAGCTCGTACTTCATGAAAAAGTTTGTTTATCTCTGGTTTTAAGACAAAAACATCACAAATTGTCTATAGATTGCAGTGATGAGAGGACAGTGTAAAAGTCATGTCCACTGCATACTTTCAGTGGTGCAGTCAACATTCATCAGGTTTTTCTTTCTTTCAGGTTTCCATCGTCTTGAACTTTCTCAATTAATTTACGATAGTTGAAGATTAATTTGAACTTGACCACTTAATATTTTATCCAACAGTTACATTCAAACTAAATAATTAATTTATTCTTTCCATCTGCTACCCTCTGCAATCATAGGGAAAAAAATTAAACAGTAATACAATACCTCGTCTTTTATTTCCATTTATTGATAGCTTGATTGATAGACTTGATTAATTGTGACGGTTGCATGTAGAAATTCCCGAAATGATTCACTAATGAATGAAAATGAAAAAAATAAGTGTACATAGTTTTGAATAAAGTTATTGAGGGAAAATAAAAAACACACATATAAACCAATAATACTTGCCCTGATGGGTTGAAGAAATGATATGATGATATTTGTTGTTATTGCAAATGACAGAACTTATATTTCTATTATGTTGATTTGCCAAAAACAAATATTTGAATTTGTCACAAATCTTCATTTAAAGATTTGGTCAGATTTAGTCAGATGAGGTCAGATGTTTCTTTTGTTTCAGTGAGAAAACTTCCTGATCAAACATGAAGGATCCAGTGACATCACCACCTCAGAATAACAGCTCCACCCAGTGGACAGCTGTGGTAATGACAGAAAGTTCCTGAAGCCTCTGGAGCTCCTCCAGTTAGAATATAAAAGTTGGGACAGTCCCACTGCTGAGACAGAAAGCAACACAGAAGAGAACAGACACTTTAACAGTGTTTCATCTGACAACAAGAGGACTCAACACTAAACACACAGTGAAGATGCTGTGCTCTCATGGATTCCAGTCTGCCCTCAGTCCATTCATGGACTTCTACTGGCCTGTACGCAGTCTGTGGCCAGAGGTTAGACCTCTGCTCCACCAGCAGGATCTACTGCAGAGAAACCTTCAGGAGCTCCGCAGCAGTCTGGAGCTGATGGACAAACTTCAACACAAGATCCTGGAGGAGACGGAGCCTTTCCAAACCAGTTTGGCTGTGCAACCAGTCTCCTACCAGCTGGAGAAAGAGGGAGAGCACTTTGGTCTGACCCTGGACACTCAGGGCTTTTCCCCAGAGGAGCTGTCTGTGAGGCAGGTGGGCAGGAAGCTGAGAGTCAGCGGGAAGACAGAGAAGAAGCAGGAGGACGAGAAAGGCTGCTACTCTTACAGACGCCAGGAGTTCAGACAGGAGTTTGATCTGCCTGAAGGGTTGAACCCTGAAGACATCACCTGCTACCTGGCTCCAGACGGGAAGCTCCACATCCAGGAGGCCAAAGCTCCACAAGTCGAGGAGGCTGAGAGAGAGCTGACTATCAAGAGGAGCCTGGAGGAGAAAACACAGCAGAGTGTGTGTTCACACACAGAAGACAGCAACGCAGAGACAGACAGCAACACACAGGACAAACCTGAAGACAAGGACTAATCTACATGTTGTAACAATGTTTTTTAAATATGTGTTTTATACAAGTGTTAAATAATGATCATATGGGCTTTTGTACGTTAACAGTTCACGTTAATAAATAAATGTATTGAAAGTTATCTTTCCCTTTGGCATTTTTCTTTTTCTTTTAAATCTGTGGCTAAAAACCAAAGAAGTACATTTAATTCAGTAGAGGATAAAAATTGAAGTGTGATCCTGTAAGAAGAACACTATCACAAGATCATGAGATCTGTATCTTGCAATATTGATGTTACTATGAGAATAGTGAGATAAATTCAGCTCGTACTTCATGAAAAAGTTTGTTTATCTCTGGTATTAAGACAAGAAACATCACAAATTGTCTATAGATTGCAGTGATGAGGACACTGTAAAAGTCATGTCCACTGCATACTTTCAGTGGTGCAGTCAACATTCATCAGGTTTTTCTTTCTTTCAGGTTTCCATCGTCTTGAACTTTCTCAATTAAGTTATGCTAGTTGAATATTAATTTGAACTTGACCTTTTAATATTTTATCCAACAGTCACATTCAAACTAAATAATTCATTTATTCTTTTCATCTGCTACCCTCTGCAATCATAGGGAAAAAAATTAAACAGTAATACAATACCTCGTCTTTTATTTCCATTTATTGATAGCTTGATTGATAGACTTGATTAGTTGTGACAGTTGCATGTAGAAATTCCAGAAATGATTCACTAATGAATGAAAATGAAAAAAATAAGTGTCCATAGTTTTGAATAAAGTTATTGGGGGAAAACAAAAAACACACATATAAACCAATAATACTTGCCCTGATGGGTTGAAGAAATGATATGATGATATTTGTTGTTATTGCAAATGACAGAACTTATATTTTTATTATGTTGATTTGCCAAAAACAAATATTTGAATTTACTCAAATCTTCATTTAAAGATTTGGTCAGATTTAGTCAGATGAGGTCAGATGTTTCTTTTGTTTCAGTGAGAAAACTTCCTGATCAAACATGAAGGATCCAGTGACATCACCACCTCAGAATAACAGCTCCACCCAGTGGAGAGCTGTGGTAATGACAGAAAGTTCCTGAAGCCTCTGGAGCTCCTCCAGTTAGAATATAAAAGTTGGGACAGTCCCACTGCTGAGACAAAAAGCAACACAGAAGAGAACAGACACTTTAACAGTGTTTCATCTGACAACAAGAGGACTCAACACTAAACACACAGTGAAGATGCTGTGCTCTCATGGATTCCAGTCTGCCCTCAGTCCATTCATGGACTTCTACTGGCCTGTACGCAGTCTGTGGCCAGAGGTCAGACCTCTGCTCCACCAGCAGGATCTACTGCAGAGAAACCTTCAGGAGCTCCGCAGCAGTCTCGAGCTGATGGACAAACTTCAACACAAGATCCTGGAGGAGATGGAGCCTTTCCAAACCAGTTTGGCTGTGCAACCGGTCTCCTACCAGCTGGAGAAAGAGGGAGAGCACTTTGGTCTGACCCTGGACACTCAGGGCTTTTCCCCAGAGGAGCTGTCTGTGAGGCAGGTGGGCAGGAAGCTGACAGTCAGCGGGAAGACAGAGAAGAAGCAGGAGGACGAGAAAGGCTGCTACTCTTACAGACGCCAGGAGTTCAGACAGGAGTTTGATCTGCCTGAAGGGTTGAACCCTGAAGACATCACCTGCTTCCTGGCTCCAGACGGGAAGCTCCACATCCAGGAGGCCAAAGCTCCACAAGTCGAGGAGGCTCAGAGAGAGCTGACTATCAAGAGGAGCCTGGAGGAGAAAACACAGCAGAGTGTGTGTTCACACACAGAAGACAGCAACACAGAGACAGACAGCAACACACAGGACAAACCTGAAGACAAGGACTAATCTACAAGTCGTAACAATGTTTTTTAAATATGTGTTTTATACAAGTGTTAAATAATGATCATATGGGCTTTTGTATGTTAACGGTTCACGTTAATAAATAAATGTATTGAAAGTTATCTTTCCCTTTGGCATTTTTCTTTTTCTTTTAAATCTGTGGCTAAAAACCAAAGAAGTACATTTAATTCAGTAGAGGATAAAAATTAAAGGTGTGATCCTGTAAGAAGAACACTATCACAAGATTCTGAGATCTATATCTTGCAATATTGATGTTATTATGAGAATAGTGAGATAAATTCAGCTCGTACTTCATGAAAAGTTTGTTTATCTCTGGTTTTAAGACAAAAACATCACAAATTGTCTATAGATTGCAGTGATGAGAGGACACTGTAAAAGTCATGTCCACTGCATACTTTCAGTGGTGCAGTCAACATTCATCAGGTTTTTCTTTCTTTCAGGTTTCCATCGTCTTGAACTTTCTCATTTAATTTACGATAGTTGAAGATTAATTTGAACTTGACCACTTAATATTTTATGCAACATTCACATTCAAATTAAATAATTAATTTATTCTTTCCATCTGCTACCCTCTGCAATCATAGGGAAAAAAATTAAACAGTAATACAATACCTCATCTTTTATTTCCATTTATTGATAGCTTGATTGATAGACTTGATTAATTGTGACAGTTGCATATAGAAATTCCAGAAATTATTCACTCATAATTGAAAATGAAAAAAATAATTGTCCATAGTTTTGAATAAAGTTATTAAGGGAAAATAAAAAACACACATATAAACCAATAATACTTGCCCTGATGGGTTGAAGATGATATGATGATATTTGTTGTTATTGCAAATGACAGAACTTATGTTTTTATTATGTTGATTTGCCAAAAACAAATATTTGAATTTGTCACAAATATTCATTTAAAGATTTGGTCAGATTTAGTCAGATGAGGTCAGATGTTTCTTTTGTTTCAGTGAGAAAACTTCCTGATCAAACATGAAGGATCCAGTGACATCACCACCTCAGAATAACAGCTCCACCCAGTGGAGAGCTGTGGTAATGACAGAAAGTTCCTGAAGCCTCTGGAGCTCCTCCAGTTAGAATATAAAAGTTGGGACAGTCCCACTGCTGAGACAGAAAGCAACACAGAAGAGAACAGACACTTTAACAGTGTTTCATCTGACAACAAGAGGACTCAACACTAAACACACAGTGAAGATGCTGTGCTCTCATGGATTCCAGTCTGCCCTCAGTCCATTCATGGACTTCTACTGGCCTGTACGCAGTCTGTGGCCAGAGGTCAGACCTCTGCTCCACCAGCAGGATCTACTGCAGAGAAACCTTCAGGAGCTCCGCAGCAGTCTGGAGCTGATGGACAAACTTCAACACAAGATCCTGGAGGAGACGGAGCCTTTCCAAACCAGTTTGGCTGTGCAACCGGTCTCCTACCCACTGGAGAAAGAGGGAGAGCACTTTGGTCTGACCCTGGACACTCAGGGCTTTTCCCCAGAGGAGCTGTCTGTGAGGCAGGTGGGCAGGAAGCTGACAGTCAGCGGGAAGACAGAGAAGAAGCAGGAGGACGAGAAAGGCTGCTACTCTTACAGATGCCAGGAGTTCAGACAGGAGTTTGATCTGCCTGAAGGGTTGACCCCTGAAGACATCACCTGCTACCTGGCTCCAGACGGGAAGCTCCACATCCAGGAGGCCAAAGCTCCACAAGTCGAGGAGGCTGAGAGAGAGCTGACTATCAAGAGGAGCCTGGAGGAGAAAACACAGCAGAGTGTGTGTTCACACACAGAAGGCAGCAACACACAGGACAAACCTGAAGACAAGGACTAATCTACATGTTGTAACAATGTTTTTTAAATATGTGTTTTATACAAGTGTTAAATAATGATCATATGGGCTTTTGTATGTTAACAGTTCACGTTAATAAATAAATGTATTGAAAGTTATCTTTCCCTTTGGCATTTTTCTTTTTCTTTTAAATCTGTGGCTAAAAACCAAAGAAGTACATTTAATTCAGTAGAGGATAAAAATTGAAGTGTGATCCTGTAAGAAGAACACTATCACAAGATCATGAGATCTGTATCTTGCAATATTGATGTTATTATGAGAATAGTGAGATAAATTCAGCTCGTACTTCATGAAAAAGTTTGTTTATCTCTGGTATTAAGACAAGAAACATCACAAATTGTCTATAGATTGCAGTGATGAGGACACTGTAAAAGTCATGTCCACTGCATACTTTCAGTGGTGCAGTCAACATTCATCAGGTTTTTCTTTCTTTCAGGTTTCCATCGTCTTGAACTTTCTAAATTAAGTTATGCTAGTTGAATATTAATTTGAACTTGACCTTTTAATATTTTATCCAACAGTCACATTCAAACTAAATAATTCATTTGTTCTTTTCATCTGCTACCCTCTGCAATCATAGGGAAAAAAATTAAACAGTAATACAATACCTCGTCTTTTATTTCCATTTATTGATAGCTTGATTGATAGACTTGATTAGTTGTGACAGTTGCATGTAGAAATTCCAGAAATGATTTACTAATGAATGAAAATGAAAAAAATAAGTGTCCATAGTTTTGAATAAAGTTATTGGGGGAAAACAAAAAACACACATATAAACCAATAATACTTGCCCTGATGGGTTGAAGAAATGATATGATGATATTTGTTGTTATTGCAAATGACAGAACTTATATTTCTATTATGTTGATTTGCCAAAAACAAATATTTGAATTTGTCACAAATATTCATTTAAAGATTTGGTCAGATTTAGTCAGATGAGGTCAGATGTTTCTTTTGTTTCAGTAAGAAAACTTCCTGATCAAACATGAAGGATCCAGTGACATCACCACCTCAGAATAACAGCTCCACCCAGTCGAGAGCTGTGGTAATGACAGAAAGTTCCTGAAGCCTCTGGAGCTCCTCCAGTTAGAATATAAAAGTTGGGACAGTCCCACTGCTGAGACAGAAAGCAACACAGAAGAGAACAGACACTTTAACAGTGTTTCATCTGACAACAAGAGGACTCAACACTAAACACACAGTGAAGATGCTGTGCTCTCATGGATTCCAGTCTGCCCTCAGTCCATTCATGGACTTCTACTGGCCTGTACGCAGTCTGTGGCCAGAGGTCAGACCTCTGCTCCACCAGCAGGTTCTACTGCAGAGAAACCTTCAGGAGCTCCGCAGCAGTCTGGAGCTGATGGACAAACTTCAACACAAGATCCTGGAGGAGACGGAGCCTTTCCAAACCAGTTTGGCTGTGCAACCGGTCTCCTACCAGCTGGAGAAAGAGGGAGAGCACTTTGGTCTGACCCTGGACACTCAGGGCTTTTCCCCAGAGGAGCTGTCTGTGAGGCAGGTGGGCAGGAAGCTGACAGTCAGCGGGAAGACAGAGAAGAAGCAGGAGGACGAGAAAGGCTGCTACTCTTACAGACGCCAGGAGTTCAGACAGGAGTTTGATCTGCCTGAAGGGCTGAACCCCGAAGACATCACCTGCTACCTGGCTCCAGACGGGAAGGTCCACATCCAGGAGGCCAAAGCTCCACAAGTCAAGGAGGCTGAGAGAGAGCTGACTATCAAGAGGAGCCTGGAGGAGGAAACACAGCAGAGTGTGTGTTCACACACAGAAGACAGCAACACAGAGACAGACAGCAACACACAGGACAAACCTGAAGACAAGGACTAATCTACAAGTTGTAACAATGTTTTTTAAATATGTGTTTTATACAAGTGTTAAATAATGATCATATGGGCTTTTGTATGTTAACAGTTGACTATAATAAATAAATGTATTGATGAAAACAATACACATTTAACATAGTATAGACTAATTTAATCAAGTAATATCTCGGGGAAGCCTTTAGCCCCCTACTGGGTTGGTTCCTCGATCAACGCAATACACATTGGGAACAGTGCGGACTCGCTAATCAGGCGATGTCTACAAACATCTACCAGCCCCTAGTGTTTAGGCCTTGGTCTTGTGACATGCTAAATATGTGCCCTTCCTGCCTCCTGTCCTATTGTTTGCGTGACGACTTCAGGTCTTAATGCAAATGCCCCCCAGTCCCTACGCTTTTTACATATTCTTTGATCACGGTTGTTTTTCTGTATAAATTTGCTCCATTTCATTTGCTCTGGGTCAACTCACTGCCTCAGATACCCTCTGTGACCGTCGGTTCACCAGTGTGCCGGCATGCTTTAATAAACTCACACCACCACAGCAAACATCTGAACTGGACTCGATGATTTCTTCGACAGTATTGAAAGTTATCTTTCCCTTTGGCATTTTTCTTTTTCTTTTAAATACATGGGCAAAAATCACAGAAGCTCATTTAACTGAAACCAAATATGAAAAGTTCCTTATATAATTGATAAAGGGTTTGATAGTACAGTGAGTACTGAGGATCCTCTCCTTTAGCTCGTACTTCATAAAAAGTTTGTTTATCTCTGGTTTAAAGACAAAAACATCACAAATTGTCTATAGATTGCAGTGATGAGAGGACACTGTAAAAGTCATGTCCACTGCATACTTTCAGTGGTGCAGTCAACATTCATCACGCTTTTCTTTCTTTCAGGTTTCCATCGTCTTGAACTTTCTCAATTAAGTTACGATAGTTGAAGATTAATTTAAACTTGATCATTTAATATTTTATCCAACAGTCACATTCAAACTAAATAATTCATGTATTCTTTCCATCTGCTACCCTCCACAATCATAGGGAAACAATTAAACAGTAATACAATACCTCGTCTTTTATTTCCATTTATTGATAGCTTGATTGATAGACTTGATTAGTTGTGACAGTTACATATAGAAATTCCAGAAATTATTCACTCATAATTGAAAATGAAAAAAATAAGTGTCCATAGTTTTGAATAAAGTTATTGAGGGAAAATAAAAAACACACATATAAACCAATAATACTTGCCCTGATGGGTTGAAGAAATTATATGATGATATTTGTTGTTATTGCAAATGACAGAACTTATATTTCTGTTATGTTGATTTGCTTCAACAAATATTTGAATTTGTCACAAATCTTCATTTAAAGATTTGGTCAGATTTAGTCAGATGAGGTCAGATGTTTCTTTTGTTTCAGTGAGAAAACTTCCTGATCAAACATGAAGGACCCAGTGACATCATCACCTCAGAATAACAGCTCCACCCAGTGGACAGCTGTGGTAATGACAGAAAGTTCTTGAAGCCTCTGGAGCTCCTCCAGTTAGAATATAAAAGTTGGGACAGTCCCACTGCTGAGACAGAAAGCAACACAGAAGAGAACAGACACTTTAACAGTGTTTCATCTGACAACAAGAGGACTCAACACTAAACACACAGTGAAGATGCTGTGCTCTCATGGATTCCAGTCTGCCCTCAGTCCATTCATGGACTTCTACTGGCCTGTACGCAGTCTGTGGCCAGAGGTCAGACCTCTGCTCCACCAGCAGGATCTACTGCAGAGAAACCTTCAGGAGCTCCGCAGCAGTCTGGAGCTGATGGACAAACTTCAACACAAGATCCTGGAGGAGACGGAGCCTTTCCAAACCAGTTTGGCTGTGCAACCGGTCTCCTACCAGCTGGAGAAAGAGGGAGAGCACTTTGATCTGACCCTGGACACTCAGGGCTTTCCCCCAGAGGAGCTGTCTGTGAGGCAGGTGGGCAGGAAGCTGAGAGTCAGCGGGAAGACAGAGAAGAAGCAGGAGGACGAGAAAGGCTGCTACTCTTACAGACGCCAGGAGTTCAGACAGGAGTTTGATCTGCCTGAAGGGTTGAACCCTGAAGACATCACCTGCTACCTGGCTCCAGACGGGAAGCTCCACATCCAGGAGGCCAAAGCTCCACAAGTCGAGGAGGCTGAGAGAGAGCTGACTATCAAGAGGAGCCTGGAGGAGAAAACACAGCAGAGTGTGTGTTCACACACAGAAGACAGCAACACAAAGACAGACAGCAACACACAGGACAAACCTGAAGACAAGGACTAATCTACATGTTGTAACAATGTTTTTTAAATATGTGTTTTATACAAGTGTTAAATAATGATCATATGGGCTTTTGTATGTTAACAGTTCACGTTAATAAATAAACGTATTGAAAGTTATCTTATCCTTTGGCATTTTTCTTTTTCTTTTAAATCTGTGGCTAAAAACCAAAGACGTACATTTAATTCAGTAGAGGATAAAAATTAAAGGTGTGATCCTGTAAGAAGAACACTATCACAAGATTCTGAGATCTATATCTTGCAATATTGATGTTATTATGAGAATAGTGAGATAAATTCAGCTCGTACTTCATGAAAAAGTTTGTTTATCTCTGGTTTTAAGACAAAAACATCACAAATTGTCTATAGATTGCAGTGATGAGAGGACACTATAAAAGTCATGTCCACTGCATACTTTCAGTGGTGCAGTCAACATTCATCAGGTTTTTCTTTCTTCCAGGTTTCCATCGTCTTGAACTTTCTCATTTAATTTACGATAGTTGAAGATTAATTTGAACTTGACCACTTAATATTTTATCCAACAGTCACATTCAGATTAAATAATTAATTTATTCTTTCCATCTGCTACCATCCACAATCATAGGGAAAAAAAATTAAACAGCAATACAATACCTCGTCTTTTATTTCCATTTATTGATAGCTTGATTGATAGACTTGATTAGTTGTGACAGTTGCATATAGAAATTCCAGAAATGATTTACTAATGAATGAAAATGAAAAAAATGAGTGTCCATAGTTTTGAATAAAGTTATTGGGGGAAAACAAAAAACACACATATAAACCAATAATACTTGCCCTGATGGGTTGAAGAAATGATATGATGATATTTGTTGTTATTGCAAATGACAGAACTTATATTTCTATTATGTGGATTTGCTTCAACAAATATTTGAATTTGTCACAAATCTTCATTTAAAGATTTGGTCAGATTTAGTCAGATGAGGTCAGATGTTTCTTTTGTTTCAGTGAGAAAACTTCCTGATCAAACATGAAGGATCCAGTGACATCACCACCTCAGAATAACAGCTCCACCCAGTGGACAGCTGTGGTAATGACAGAAAGTTCCTGAAGCCTCTGGAGCTCCTCCAGTTAGAATATAAAAGTTGGGACAGTCCCACTGCTGAGACAGAAAGCAACACAGAAGAGAACAGACACTTTAACAGCGTTTCATCTGACAACAAGAGGACTCAACACTAAACACACAGTGAAGATGCTGTGCTCTCATGGATTCCAGTCTGCCCTCAGTCCATTCATGGACTTCTACTGGCCTGTACGCAGTCTGTGGCCAGAGGTCAGACCTCTGCTCCACCAGCAGGATCTACTGCAGAGAAACCTTCAGGAGCTTCGCAGCAGTCTGGAGCTGATGGACAAACTTCAACACAAGATCCTGGAGGAGACGGAGCCTTTCCAAACCAGTTTGGCTGTGCAACCAGTCTCCTACCAGCTGGAGAAAGAGGGAGAGCACTTTGGTCTGACCCTGGACACTCAGGGCTTTTCCCCAGAGGAGCTGTCTGTGAGGCAGGTGGGCAGGAAGCTGAGAGTCAGCGGGAAGACAGAGAAGAAGCAGGAGGACGAGAAAGGCTGCTACTCTTACAGACGCCAGGAGTTCAGACAGGAGTTTGATCTGCCTGAAGGGTTGAACCCTGAAGACATCACCTGCTACCTGGCTCCAGACGGGAAGCTCCACATCCAGGAGGCCAAAGCTCCACAAGTCGAGGAGGCTGAGAGAGAGCTGACTATCAAGAGGAGCCTGGGGGAGAAAAAACAGCAGAGTGTGTGTTCACACACAGAAGACAGCAACACAGAGACAGACAGCAACACACAGGACAAACCTGAAGACAAGGACTAATCTACATGTTATAACCATGTGTTTTAAATGTGTTTTATACAAGTGTTAAATAATGATCATATGGGCTTTTGTATGTTAACGGTTCACGTTAATAAATAAATGTATTGAAAGTTATCTTTCCCTTTGGCATTTTTCTTTTTCTTTTAAATCTGTGGCTAAAAACCAAAGAAGTACATTTAATTCAGTAGAGGATAAAAATTAAAGGTGTGATCCTGTAAGAAGAACACCATCACAAGATTCTGAGATCTATATCTTGCAATATTGATGTTCTTATGAGAATAGTGAGATAAATTCAGCTCGTACTTCATGAAAAAGTTTGTTTATCTCTGGTTTTAAGACAAAAACATCACAAATTGTCTATAGATTGCAGTGATGAGGACACTGTAAAAGTCATGTCCACTGCATACTTTCAGTGGTGCAGTCAACATTCATCAGGTTTTTCTTTCTTTCAGGTTTCCATCGTCTTGAACTTTCTCATTTAATTTACGATAGTTGAATATAAATTTGAACTTGACCACTTAATATTTTATCCAACAGTTACATTCAAACTAAATAATTCATTTATTCTTTCCATCTGCTACCCTCTGCAATCATAGGGAAAAAAATTAAACAGTAATACAATACCTCGTCTTTTATTTCCATTTATTGATAGCTTGATTGATAGACTTGATTAATTGTGACGGTTGCATATAGAAATTCCAGAAATGATTCACTAATGAATGAAAATGAAAAAAATAAGTGTTCATAGTTTTGAATAAAGTTATTGAGGGAAAATAAAAAACACACATATAAACCAATAATACTTGCCCTGATGGGTTGAAGAAATGATATGATGATATTTGTTGTTATTGCAAATGACAGAACTTATATTTCTATTTTGTTGATTTACCTAAACAAATATTTGAATTTACTCAAATCTTCATTTAAAGATTTGGTCAGATTTAGTCAGATGAGGTCAGATGTTTCTTTTGTTTCAGTGAGAAAACTTCCTGATCAAACATGAAGGATGCAGTGACATCACCACCCCAGAATAACAGCTCCACCCAGTGGAGAGCTGTGGTAATGACAGAAAGTTCCTGAAGCCTCTGGAGCTCCTCCAGTTAGAATATAAAAGTTGGGACAGTCCCACTGCTGAGACAGAAAGCAACACAGAAGAGAACAGACACTTTAACAGTGTTTCATCTGACAACAAGAGGACTCAACACTAAACACACAGTGAAGATGCTGTGCTCTCATGGATTCCAGTCTGCCCTCAGTCCATTCATGGACTTCTACTGGCCTGTACGCAGTCTGTGGCCAGAGGTCAGACCTCTGCTCCACCAGCAGGATCTACTGCAGAGAAACCTTCAGGAGCTCCGCAGCAGTCTGGAGCTGATGGACAAACTTCAACACAAGATCTTGGAGGAGACGGAGCCTTTCCAAACCAGTTTGGCTGTGCAACCGGTCTCCTACCAGCTGGAGAAAGAGGGAGAGCACTTTGGTCTGACCCTGGACACTCAGGGCTTTTCCCCAGAGGAGCTGTCTGTGAGGCAGGTGGGCAGGAAGCTGAGAGTCAGCGGGAAGACAGAGAAGAAGCAGGAGGACGAGAAAGGCTGCTACTCTTACAGACGCCAGGAGTTCAGACAGGAGTTTGATCTGCCTGAAGGGTTGAACCCCGAAGACATCACCTGCTACCTGGCTCCAGACGGGAAGCTCCACATCCAGGAGGCCAAAGCTCCACAAGTCGAGGAGGCTGAGAGAGAGCTGACTATCAAGAGGAGCCTGGAGGAGAAAACACAGCAGAGTGTGTGTTCACACACAGAAGACAGCAACACAGAGACAGACAGCAACACACAGGACAAACCTGAAGACAAGGACTAATCTACATGTTATAACCATGTGTTTTAAATGTGTTTTATACAAGTGTTAATTAATGATCATATGGGCTTTTGTATGTTAATGGTTCACGTTAATAAATAAACGTATTGAAAGTTATCTTTCCCTTTGGCATTTTTCTTTTTCTTTTAAATCTGTGGCTAAAAACCAAAGAAGTACATTTAATTCAGTAGAGGATAAAAATTAAAGGTGTGATCCTGTAAGAAGAACACTGTCACAAGATTCTGAGATCTATATCTTGCATTATTGATGTTATTATGAGAATAGTGAGATAAATTCAGCTCGTACTTCATGAAAAAGTTTGTTTATCTCTGGTTTTAAGACAAGAAACATCACAAATTGTCTATAGATTGCAGTGATGAGAGGACACTGTAAAAGTCATGTCCACTGCATACTTTCAGTGGTGCAGTCAACATTCATCAGGTTTTTCTTTCTTTCAGGTTTCCATCGTCTTGAACTTTCTCATTTAATTTACGATAGTTGAATATAAATTTGAACTTGACCACTTAATATTTTATCCAACAGTCACATTCAAACTAAATAATTCATTTATTCTTTTCATCTGCTACCCTCTGCAATCATAGGGGAAAAAATTAAACAGTAATACAATACCTCGTCTTTTATTTCCATTTATTGATAGCTTGATTGATAGACTTGATTAGTTGTGACAGTTGCATGTAGAAATTCCTGAAATGATTCACTAATGAATGAAAATGAAAAAATAAGTGTCCATAGTTTTGAATAAAGTTATTGAGGGAAAATAAAAAACACACATATAAACCAATAATACTTGCCCTGATGGGTTGAAGAAATGATATGGTGATATTTGTTGTTATTGCAAATGACAGAACTTATATTTTTATTATGTTGATTTGCCTAAACAAATATTTGAATTTGTCACAAATCTTCATTTAAAGATTTGGTCAGATTTAGTCAGATGAGGTCAGATGTTTCTTTTGTTTCAGTGAGAAAACTTCCTGATCAAACATGAAGGATCCAGTGACATCACCACCTCAGAATAACAGCTCCACCCAGTGGACAGCTGTGGTAATGACAGAAAGTTCCTGAAGCCTCTGGAGCTCCTCCAGTTAGAATATAAAAGTTGGGACAGTCCCACTGCTGAGACAGAAAGCAACACAGAAGAGAACAGACACTTTAACAGCGTTTCATCTGACAACAAGAGGACTCAACACTAAACACACAGTGAAGATGCTGTGCTCTCATGGATTCCAGTCTGCCCTCAGTCCATTCATGGACTTCTACTGGCCTGTACGCAGTCTGTGGCCAGAGGTCAGACCTCTGCTCCACCAGCAGGATCTACTGCAGAGAAACCTTCAGGAGCTCCGCAGCAGTCTGGAGCTGATGGACAAACTTCAACACAAGATCCTGGATGAGACGGAGCCTTTCCAAACCAGTTTGGCTGTGCAACCGGTCTCCTACCAGCTGGAGAAAGAGGGAGAGCACTTTGGTCTGACCCTGGACACTCAGGGCTTTTCCCCAGAGGAGCTGTCTGTGAGGCAGGTGGGCAGGAAGCTGAGAGTCAGCGGGAAGACAGAGAAGAAGCAGGAGGACGAGAAAGGCTGCTACTCTTACAGACGCCAGGAGTTCAGACAGGAGTTTGATCTGCCTGAAGGGTTGAACCCCGAAGACATCACCTGCTACCTGGCTCCAGACGGGAAGCTCCACATCCAGGAGGCCAAAGCTCCACAAGTCGAGGAGGCTGAGAGAGAGCTGACTATCAAGAGGAGCCTGGAGGAGAAAACACAGCAGAGTGTGTGTTCACACACAGAAGACAGCAACACACAGACAGACAGCAACACACAGGACAAACCTGAAGACAAGGACTAATCTACATGTTATAACCATGTATTTTAAATTTGTGTTTTATACAAGTGTTAAATGATAAGCATATGTGCTTTTTTATGTTAGCAGTTCACTATAATAAATAAATGTATTGAAAGTTAGTCTTATTCTTTTAAATCTGTGGACAAAAATCACAGAAGCACACTTAGTTCAGTAGAGGATAAAAACTGATTCCATAACTATGCCTTCAAAGAACACCATAAGATTATGAAATCTATATCTCGTAAATCTTGATGTAATTGTGAAAACAGTGAGATCAACGTCTGGGAAAGAATAATATAAATGACCCTAACACTAACAGAGTGTGGGGTGTAGTAGCCAATTATCATCCACTAGATGTCATGTTTAGGCCAGTAAACAGCTCTGACAGAAAGAGATATAAACTGTGTATCTGACTGTATATTCAATATGAAAAGTTCCTTATAGGAATGATCAAGTGTTTAATAGGATAATAAGTACTGATGATCCTCTCCTTTAGCTTGCACTTTATGAAAAAGTTTGTCTATCTCTGGTTTGATCACATGAAACATCACAAATGATGTGTACATTACAATGATGAGAGGACACTCAAAAAAGGCATGCACACTTTCATGTCCTGTAATACAGTTTTTTAGTGTCTTCGTACACAAAGCAGTTATGATTTGTGATGAAGTATGTGACTTTTCATAGTTTTCATCGTTGAGTTCAAAACATGCTTTCAATTATGGTGAATCATATAAATGATCATATTCTTGTGACACCCCAGAGGCTTCATCCCAGCAGGTGTGTCCCACTTGTTACAGATGTTTGACTTTGTCAAATTTCACTTTCGCAAAATCTAAGAGTTAATAATGACTGTTTGGCTGAACAGAATACTGAAAAACAGTTCATCTCTTCTGGGACTCCAATCACTCTTCGTCTCTACTTAAAAACAAAAGATTAAAAACAACATCAGCCAAAGTGCTAAAATTGTACAATGGAACAGTATTAATGACCTCTCCCACCCATTTTTTTTCTTTTTCTTTCTTCTGTTGTTTACATGGGGTGTTTGGTCTCTCCCTGGCTCCCGTCTGGCTGTCAGGGCTTTTCTTTCCCAAGAATAGAGAGATTGTCCCGTAAACGTGGCAGCATTGGGTGCGGAGGAGGAGAGAAAAAAAACTTGTCAGGACTCACTCAGCTTTTGTTTTGTTTTCTATTTGTGGACTTGCTCTTTGTTTCTCAGGAAATCTTGACAGATTGCTGGATCTTTAAATATAAGAGGGTGCCCTCCTCTTCTCCTCCTCATTCCTCCATGTCTCCCAGTCTGCCATTAAATTCTTGCTTTCATCTCCTATCCTGTCCTATCATTTCTTCTCCTCAGTCTTCACCTCCCTCACGCCACCTCCATCTCCCCCTTTCTTCTCTCCATCCTCTCAACGCTGTGACATTTAGGTTGGGCGTCGCCGTGACGTCCCCTTTACTCACCCACCTCCGCTTTCATCTCCTCACTTCTCCTGTGAGATGCTGAGCAGTGGTAACACACATGGGAACATTTACTGACTCTTTTAATTCTTCTTTCCTCCAGGCCCCTTTTCCTCCCATGCCATCCCCCACTCCATCCTCTTATCATCATTCTTTACTAAATCTTTCTTTCTCTTCACCCCCCTCTCTTCCACACAGTTGCTCCATCCTAATTTTTCCCTTCCTAACCCTTCCACTCATTTGCCCGCCGTCTCAGACGCTTTAACTGACTCTTAATCAACAGGGTGTGTTTGAAGCAGACGGCTTTTATTGCCATTACAAAAGCCCATGAGTCAGTCGTGTGTGTGTGTATACGTATATGTGTGTGGCTGTCTGCATCTGTTTATGTTAAAAGGGATGTAGTAGGCTATAAATGCAATCTAGCGCCTTACCAAATCTGATACGAAAAACTGTGCATTGTTCCAACATATGAAATCAGCACTTAAAAGTTTCAGCTCGTCAAACATGCTTTGCTGATGAATTATATAATTTTCTTAAATCTTAGTAAAGTTGTATTTTCCTGGTGCGCACACAAAGGTTGGATTGTATCTAAACCTCCCAGAAGCATGCAGGAAAACACAAACGCACAGGCTCTGACGCCAGTCCTTTCCCATTAGAGGACATCACACCTAATAAAACAGTCAGTATGGGTGTATTACAGACAGCGCTATGTCAACAATAAAAATGTTGAAATGCAAGTTTTCTGAGAGTACCAGTGTTTATTGTGTTGGATTTTGTTTTATTCCCTTTTCTGATCAGTTCACACACTATGTATTAGAACAGAACTCCGCCAGTGTTACACATGAAGTGTTTATTCATTACGGGGAGAGCAACTCAGCTCATGAAATGCTGAAAGCTGTATAAAGTTTTCTATGGCCTGTGAGACAGATTTCTGAAGTAAAGACAAAATAACCCAGATGATGTCATGATGGTGTCACTGGGGTTTGCTTGGCTTCGAGACAATTTTTAAAATTTAGAACAGAGTCTGAGTTACAGACTGGAGGTGGAGTTTGAAAGATGTCCGTGTTTACCAGGCAGAGAGGGTCTAATGAAAGACACTTTCAAGTAGCATTATGGGAAATGTAGGTTTAAAATTTGGTTGGATATTTCTGCCTTTTTTCAGTACAATATTAAATCAATAGAGTACCACTTAAATTTATACCAGCAGTTTTACTTGTACAACAATTCTGACACAATAGTTCATGCCAGGACGCAAGAAGATGAGAAGACTCTTATACAAGCCCATTACACATAAAGGCATGCTGCTGCTTCTAGGATGGTGGTTGAAGAAATTCTGAGTTCCGAGTATCCTTGGGAATTACGTCCATAATGGACAATTCTGCACTTCAAGATTTATGTCCGATGTCAACGTTAAGTGCCAATGCAGGAAGTAGTGTTCCCTCTTTAGTGCAAAAGCCATTAGATCTTTCTACATGTGTAGAACAAGTGTTTACTAATGTTAACCACCACCATAATTGCCATGTGCAGATGTTGTAGAAAGAGATCATTTTCTAAATGCTACCAAAGTATTTGGTATTGAATGTTATGTTTTTTTTATTCGTTCAATATTGACATCATTTTGTGGTGGTACTGCTTTTTATTTTGGTGCAAAGCTTAACATCAATCATCGAAACCATCCTAACCACAAGAAACCTCTTGTGGACGTTATGACTGCTGTATAGTTCAGAAGCTAAGCTGGAAGTGATGTTTAGCATACAAAGCTTTGTGGAGGACGCTTTTCACACTTCATCACCAGCCAGGAGTTCATGTTTGCTTTAACCCTCACTGCAAAACAAAACCTCAACCATAGCAACGGCACATCAGAAAACAGTCAGGTGGATCATTTTGATAATGGCATAAAGGTGTACCAGTTAAGAAAATGCTAATAAATTGTATTTTAATTCATGCTAGATAAAGTGTAAATAACAACACTACTGTATGAGGCCTGTACTTTTAGTAACACTATCATGCATCAGCAATATAAAGCTTCATTGTATTATTTCTGACTCTAAGTAACAATATACTAGATGTGAAAAGAAAAACTTTGAAGTCATACGACTGACGTGTTTATTCAGTGTCTGTGCCCTTTTGGAGTAACGTTACAGCAGGTACATGACAAATTTTCCTCTGTTACCTATTGTGGGAACGTGTTACATACAACGAAAAGGTCAAATATTTTTATAAATTGTGCTCACAAAGAGCGGCTTCTGTAGCACGCGCACATACACATGCACATACGCACACATATTTCCTGTGTGACTTTGAGGGTCTCTGGTATTTGAACAGATGTGGGCAGACTGAGCGTGCCTAGATCCCCCCCTGACCTGAACGTGCACTTCCTGCTCCGAAAGCTAACACCCAGAGAGAACAATCGTAGTCTGTACCCTCTGAACACATGCACACACACACAAGGGTCAGCGTGCAAGCCATAAACACACATAAAAACACATGCTCGCGGATACTTTTAGGAATGGTCTTTGTAGACGTACGCACACACACACACACTCCCACAAAGCAGTTAGTGTGTGTTGTTTTCAGATGGGGTGAAAGTGAGAGTGAAACACTGTTCAAGACATTTTTCTCCACCTCATAAGTTTAAACGTACATACAAATTTAATTAACTCCTTTCATTTCTTGGATTTTTAGGGCCTCTGTGATGTGTAATGTGTCACCCAGGAATCCTCGAATACAATTTAGCTATTTATGTTTTGAAAGGTCAAAACTGTGTGTGTGTGTGTGTGTGTGTGTGTGTGTGTGTGTGTCTGTGTGAGTTGCATCAACTGATATGTGGCAAGATCCAATTCTCTGTGAGACACTGAGTACTTTCTCTGTATGAATGTGAGACGTCAGGAAAAATAAAAGCTGGAAGATAGATAACTGAGGTCAAAGTGTGAGGAGAGACACAGACCAGAGAGAAAATATGAAAACAGTAGAAAAGGAATATGAGAACTGCACAGAAAAACAGAGGAAGAGGGTGTAAAGAGAAACGTGTGTCTTAAATTAAGATTGAATATACTGAATGTGGACAAAGCAAGACAAATTGATGCAAAATAAATGGAATCAAAGGAATTAAATGAACTGGGTACACAGCAGAGAAATGGTAAAACTTCGAGATGATGAAAGAAATAGAAAAAAAAACAGTGCAAGTTAAAGAAAGCAGACAAAGAGGTCATGGACTCTAAGCTGAGTTTGTGCCAGTAAAACAGAATGGAAAACTAGAGCCAGTTTGGGTAAATACTACAGCAGGAGGGGCAAATTAACAACACGCACAGAGACACTATCATCAAAATGAAACTACTCTTTTTTTTCATCCATCTGTTTTGAAAGTTTGATCTGAATAACTACCCATCAGGCACAAATAAAGGCCTAGGAATTTTAAAATAGTAAGAAACAGCAATTTCCCATGTGGTTTCACTGGTCAAATTTTGGCAAGTTAGCGAAGGACAACTACACAACACAAGCAATAAAATAGGGAGTTATTACACTAAATTCAAGTGAAATTCAAACACATAAATCAGTGTCAATTTGAAATCAATCAGATTGAGGCTTAAAATGGGATATCAATAAATTGTGGTCACAAACGGCTATCCAGGGGCCATTTCTAGCCAAACATTTCTTTAACCCTGTAGCAGAGGGATCAGCTTTGTGTCTGAGAGCTATAACAAGATCATAAAAAGATTAACATTAGCTGTTCTTGTGAGCAAATGTCTTTCCAAAAAAATCTTCTCACACACAGAAAGTCAAAAATATTTCCAGTAGTAGCAACTGCGGTTTCTTTGGAGTAAAAGTAAAGAAGAACTGGGCAACGAAAGCCTTCATAACTAAAAGCACAAGAGTGAGATCAGTAGAGGTTTTTAGCCATGCTAGCGCTTTGGCTCTACGGATGGCAATGTCAGTCAGTCGGTCAGTCAACCGCTTTGGTCCAACCTGAAATATCTCAGCTGAACAGCCTTAAAATTTCATACAGGTCATCAAATCAAAACTTGAATCTGTCCCATACTTTAAGTTTATGAACTTATTTATGAAATACCTGCAAACCAACTACATTCCCAGCAGTCTCAGATTTAGGCTACTTTGTTCTAAGTGCTAATGAGCTAATATACAGTAAGCATGTCAACTCCTAACACTAAGATTGTTAGCATGCTGATGCTAGCATTTAGCTCAAGGTATCACTGTGCAGCCTCGCAGAGCTGCTTGAAAGGCTGTAGATTATTTGTCCTGTTAAAGAATCACCCCTCCTGGTCATGCTAGTTGCCAAAATAAAACTAGTGAACTGCCAAATTAATTAATTTGTTTTTATTAATTTTGTAAAAGCTGTTTCATATTAACCGTATAGTTTGGGTTATTTGAAGTGGGGTTGTAGGAATATGAAAGTTAATGTAGAATGTAGAATATGAGATAATGTAGTGCCAAGGGAAAGGGCTGTCATATGGCAAGGTAATGCGATGAGAATATGCTCAGTATAGCATATACTTAAATGGATATTAATTTTTTAGGTGGCTATAATCTCTTTTTTGCTGACCCTGTCTACAGCAGTGCTTTGCTCTACTTCCATGCCAAGACTTCTGTCTGCTTCTGTAAACTGGGAGTGCTGTAGGTGACACGCTGACTATGGATAAGTACCTCATACAACCACACTTCAAAAAACCCAAACTATCCCTTTAAGTACATCTTCATTCTCTCAGCAGCATAGCATTCATTTCGGGCCAAAGGCTAACCATCTTAAAACCATAATGACTATGTACAATGTAGTTAAGTGAATGATGAGTATAAATACAACTTAAAGGATAAGACTGATGCAATTTTATATTTACTGACACATTCCATTAAAAACAAACAAACTAACAATTAAAGTTGTCCAACAAAATATTAAAAGCACACAAATGACCCTGTTGCACTGTGTGACATACTTCATCATGTTACAAATACACTGCAGGCTTGGAGCTGAGTGCTACAGATGGGATTGGGAAGTCAGAAATAATCGACTAATACAATGCAACTTTTGGTCGTTTCATAGGAATTCTTAATACAAAGAAAAAATTTAGTTGCGCTAGCCAGCTAAACTAGCCATCAATATGTGACACCATAGACTAAATATTCTCTCCACTAGTTGGTCTTCACTAAATGAGCAGCTGTTGGACTTTTATGGAAAAATGTCACCACTTTTCCAACCCTCCCCAGGAGGCAGGATACCTGGTTGAGTGAGACTGCCTTCCTGGCTGAGAACATGCCCAAAGAATCCGGACTGTGGCTCCAATTCAGACACTCCTTTAGCAGCAGTGAACAACATTCTGTGCATGCATTGTCTGTAGATTCTGTGGCGTTATCTGGCGTTGCATGCGTCATTGCATTGGCACTCGTGTGGCTCACATACAGGGGTTGTAATATTGAACTTGTCCAATGCCAAAATGTGTGTGTGTGTGTGTGGGCAGTCACACAGGTACACTTTCAGTTGCCCAGGAGGTCTAACTCTTTGTTGTGACCTTGTGTTGTTAAATTTATTTTCAGGTCTGCCATGTGATTGTTAAATAAATCATAAATCTCAGGAATTACTGATGTCAGTATGAGAGGAAAAATTTAATGTTTCCCCATGAGCTCTCCTCTTTCACTAACCAGACATATGCTTTTTTATTTACTGTCATGTTAAATCACTCAGAAAGTGCCTATGGATGTTAGAATTATAAATTTTATCATGCCTGACGTGTTGATTCTATCATATCTTGCAGGAGTATGGAAAGATTTTCTATTTCTTTCTGTTCATACTGTAGGTAACACAGAATTAATGCAATCCACACCAGTATTTATAACATGAAATTTCAGACATCATATTATCATGTTTTACCATCTAATTTCATTAGATTTTAAGATGCAGCATGATTAGCAGTCAGTTGTGAGAAGTCAAAGTACAGTACGCCTCTTGAAAGGACAGAAATGAGCTTGCTAGCAGCAACCGGCAGTTTAACAGCCAGTAAGCTCGGCAGGCCACCGTAACTGGCTTGTGCCAGCATGTTATCGGCAGGTTAGCGTGTCACCAGTTAGCCTGCCAGACACAGAAGCACGCAAGCAGTGACTACATCATATCACAAGCACAATTAACTTGTCCTTTATCTGATGAAACTGAAGTGACAGTTTTTGTGCTGCGATTCAAAAGTCTCAGATGAATTGTGCTGACAAACTTTATTCCACAACCGCTGTAGTAAAGTCCAAAGAAACACTATAAAACAACGCAGTGTGCAGCACAGTTGACACAGACAGCTATGTTAATGACATTAACAGAGTGCAAGAGAAAAGTTGATTTACATAGACAATGCCTGTGTGTGTGTGTGTGTGCGCGTGCGTGAGTGCACATGAGACTGTGAAAGACAGACCATCGTGACATCACTGTTTCCACAGGAAATCATGTTTCCAAAACCCTGGTTTTCCACTCTGTAGCCTACCTCATACACAACTCACTTCTCTCTCTCTGTCTCTCTGTCCCACACACGATACTGTGCAGTGGCAGCAGTTAACTAAATCAGTTTATGTCTTCCAGAGCTGTTGTTCCCACCAGCAGAAAGGGTGAAGTCATATCGTTTTTACACGTATGGCTGATGATTTAAAGGAAAATTGCGGTTTATTACAAGCTGGATCTTATTTTCATTGTTTTGGCCACCATTAAAATTGGTTATGGTAACAGATTGTACTCTGTAAACATGAAAACGGTGAGTATAGCGTTGCGCATACAATGATATCATCACCGTCAGGCCAAAACTATGACAAGAACCATGTTGCATGAAACTGTAATTCCCCTTGATTCATCAGTCCGCTCATTCCCTACCCCTGAAATCCAAACAGAATGAAAAACAATTTGATACGGGATCCTTTTAATTAAGCAAATGTTCTCTAATTTATTGTTTCAGAGAAACAGAGAGAGAGAACGATGAGTAAAAGATGAAGAGAGGAAGTCGAGGGGTCAGAGGAAGTGGAGGAGGAGAGGGACAGAGAGGGAAGAGATGGAGGTAAGTTACGATTGTGAAGATAATGATAAATACAGATTGCAGATTGCAGCCTGGGACATATACAGCACACAAATCTGCCTACACAGTACGCACACACACACCTGCACACACCCCCTATCCATTCTCCAAGTCTCCTTGATTGCACACTTGCACACACACTCATGAAAACACTCCAAACTCTGTCTACCACAGTGGGTGTACTTAGTTCATGGCACACACGCACACACTGCAGGCCCAGACAGACATGCAATCACTCTGCGGCCATAAGAGATACTATGCAAACATTCAGATCCAATCATTCACAGATGAAAAAATCCCAGATCTCTGTGATGTGTGTGTAAAGTTGATATGTGAAATCACAGCAGAGCTTAGCCAGCCCTGCAATCACTGCAGCGTGTAATGGGTGGTTAGTGTATCACAGGGGTACTTGGGTAATATCTGGTTACCGCGCTGTACTGGTGTATCCAAACAGAAGGAGTTCTTTCTCTGTGCGTGAAGGGTTCTGTGAGAGAGGGCAGGTGGAAGCAGAAAATCAAGCTTCTGACCATGAATTTGATCGAGGTTTGCCATCATAGAAGAATTCGGAGTGAGGAGTGTCTTATGGAACACCCCGAAGTGTTTAGTGACTGGTCAGCTGATCTCATGGCTGCTAGACTGCTGTGGAAATTCTAATAATAATAATGATGATATCTATCCATCCTTTATCTGTAACCGCTTATCGTCATCAGGGTCACGGTGGGGCTGGAGCCTATCCCAGCTGAGTTTGGGCGAGAGGCGGGGTACACCCTGGACAAGTCGCCAGCTTATCGCAGGATGATAATGATAACTTTCATTTTTTCCGTCCCCTCCCTTAGGTCCTAAATATGGTTACTTTATTATTTCAACGCTTAAAAAGACGAGAGCGGCTGCCTTCTCCTCAAAATTGTGCTGCAGTCAAGAATGATGTCCTTTTACATGAATACAATTTCCCCTCCTTCATTTATTTTCCTCGCATCTCTCTGTTTGGAGGACCTAAGACGTGAGGAAGAGACAGGGGTGAGGTAAGCGAGGAGCCACTTCAGCCAAATGGAAACAGCCCAGGAAATGGGAAAAGAAAGGAGAACACAGACAGCCAATATCGGTTACTTTTATCCATGATTGTGACCACTGGTCTGTTTACGCTATATTTCAAGCATCTCATATTCAGATGAGGCATCTATGCTCTTATTTGACAGGTCAGCTGAAGACAGACAGGAAAGCAGAGAGAGAGAGAGAGAGAAATAGAGGACGACACACAGGACGAAATCAAACCCAGGTTGCTGCAGTGACAGCTGGAGAGATGGACAGGAAATGCAGGAAGAGATAGAGAGGAGACAACGTGAAACACAGTGACAGTATAATGAATGGACAGAGCCTGAGTGATGTCACCCACAGGTTTCCGAAGCGCTGTTTTGAAGCCGAAAATATGCAACGCTGGCCGCCACCATGTTGGATGTACCTGGTTACGTGCAAACGATTGTCCCTTCTCTAGTACAGAGAGTGGTGATAATGCACCTGAAGTGGTTAGGTCATCTCTAAAAATGCCAGAAGAAGTATAACATCTGATCTTTAGCAGTTTAGTTAACCACAACTAACACACGGATGACCTGCATGAATGGACTATGAGTCAGACAAAAGTCTGTACAGGCTCTCACTCACTGATGGTATCGTTGAAATCATTATTTTAATGAGACAGGGAGGGGGGTGACTTCTTTCAGCTGCCATTACAACTCACATAACTTTACTAAGTGTATTAGTTTGCTAACAGATAATCGTGACCATGTGTGTTTGTGTATGTCTCATATGAATGGAAAAAAGGCATTGTTTTTTTTACAGGGCACAAATCTTTAGTCAGGATGATTGTGAACATTTTTATAATAGAGATCTTTCTGACAGATAATAGTCAGACATGGAGGGGGAGAGAAGCTCAGAGATGGGAGGGGAAAACGGTCATAGATGACTTTGACAGAAGAGAACTCAGTGTGTTTTCCCCCTGACCTCAGATTGAACCAGCGATGAAAGTGATGAAGGCCTGAGCCAAAACATATGACTTTGACTCTGTACCTCTGTATCAAAACGATGATTTTAAAAAATATTATCCTTGTAAAACGTTGTTTTTGTTTTTATGAAGTTACCATAAAAAAATACTCTCCTCCACTCAAACCTGATGACCTTAAGGCTATGAGACACATGCTTTCTATTCTTTTGTTGTACTTTCAATTCAAATTGAAGAAAAATGTGAAGAGTGCGAGATGGATACAGACCAAGTAAATAGTTTTTTTTTCTGCAAGTTTCCGTTCTTTGAAACTTTATCTGGAATCGTAACCTTAGAGTCTAATAAGTTCAATAAACATTTTATACATTGTAAACTGTGATCTCGATCTAGCGATTAAACCCATCTTTTCCATCTTCTGGGGTCAGGATCATTAGTTATGTAAACATAAACTGAGAATCTGTTGTAGCACAAATAATTACAAGACATCTGTCATTCCTAGGTTTCAAATTTCATCCAGTTATGTTTAAAGATGTCCAGCAGCAGAATATTGCTTATAAGATGTTCTGGAAAGTTTTCAAAGCATAAAGAGTAAATGTTGCATACTGTCACAAAATGCTGAAACAAATAGATGGCCTTTGTAAGGGTATATGTGCAGCTCGAGTGGGGTAGAAAATATGAAAGCTTAACTTACATGAAACCAGTCAAAATACTTTGACTAAATAAAATACATATGTTGCATTTTAAAATGCTGTCTTTCCCTGTCAGCTCTATTATGACACATGGAATTCCAGTGAGAAACTCAGATAGTAGCAATTATAATGGTAACCGAGACTGTACTAAAAGGTAGTGCTACAGGAAGAGAGAAAAGAACTAAGTATTCCAAAGCATCAAATGGCCACACAGGTTCAAAGCACAGAATACACACATACCATTAAATGAATGTAACATGATGACTTCAAATTTAGCTATTTTGATCAGAGAAGCATTGAGTAATGTTATTACTACACCGCCAACATCTTGGTCTCTCTTCCTGTTTATGTTCGAACAACCCATAGACAGTATAAATACGGAAGTCATACCTGCGACGTCACCCATAGGTCTAAAGAGTCGTTGTGAAGCTCAGAATGTGGTGGCTCTGGCTGCCGCCATCTTGGTAGTCCACCAATTTGCACAGAATAAATGTCTGCTAGAGCTAAAGTTAATACTAACTCTGCACTCTGAGCTTTTCACATTGACTTTTCATGCTCTTACAGCTATTTGTAGTTTGTTTTCTACTCCCCCTCTTGCAGGAACCCATTCATGGAAACGGTAAGTCATTACAATTCCCATTTCCACATTATCTGCAGTAAGTAGCACTAGGATCAGCCATGCTAGCTGTTGTTGGCAGTCATTGGAAATTATTATGCTATTCTATGTGTTACCCTCTGGCCAGTGCTAGTGGCTCTTATTTGTCTTTTTCTATTCATGCTTTATCATTTGTTGTCCGTGTTGATAACTAGCTGGGTGCTGCTAGCTCACACGCACACTAGTGGAATAGGATGGAAAGGATCTATCTCCAGGATGTGCAGTGCGGATCACTGTCAGTGCAGTGGTGTGCTTGTCGTGAGTCGATGTTTTTAAAGGGGGGGAAATCGCCACATCTTCTCCCGCTCATCAGTTCCTCTGTTTACTTTGGCCAAAACACATGTTTTTTCTAGGATCTCTGAGCTTGACTCAGCTTTCTCCATGTGTTTATAAGTCTGCGGATACAATGAATTACGTGCATCTCTATCCCATTTTTCTCTGTTAATCTTTGTTTGCATTGCTTTTGTTTTTATTCTCTTTCTCATCATTTTTACAACCCTTGCAACCCATTTATTCCCTTTTGTTTCCCCTCTTCTCTTTGGCCCCTGAAGTATTATTGAGTTATTAAGTAGTGTAATGTATATTCAGTATACACACACTTAACTCAATGTTAATGTAGGCTACACATGTTAATCGTATGCAACAACCTGCAGTATGTTTTCACAGGGTATACTGCACATTCCGTACTTTAGACCACCGGTATTTCCTTGCATTATGTGCACCAATTTAAATGTAAAATCAAGCTATTGTAAATAGTTCATCCATGGGTCAGTGAGGGGTTTTTGATTCATTCAACAAAGACAAAATATGGTTTAGAAGGAAAACACTTGAATGAATTCAGAGACTGCTCTATAAATACATATACACACATACGGACTGACAGACAGCTAGACATAAACATTCACAATCCAAACAAACAAAAGCGCATGCAGAAACTAAAACAGGAGGGTTAAACAATTATTTCTTCTGTAAATAATTACATTAGTGATGCATAAATCTATTACCGTAAAGAATAGTTTGGCTTAAGCGGACATCCAGGCCAAACACAGGGTTTTGCTAACACAAAAACACTGCATTTCTGATTAAATGAACTTTTGTGAGAATAAAAATGAGTAGCTCTGAGACAAATACTCAGCTTTTATATGCTGTAACTTGTAAGTAAGTCGACAGTAAGATCCAATTCCTAGGACAAAACTGTAACATTTTTTAGATAGAAGCTTCAGTAATAGAAAACAATCACGTTTAGCATCTAAAATGAATCCACTGTGTCATTAACAATAAGCTTGGGAGCATTTAAACCTAAGACCTTTAAACCTTTATTGCAGTAACTTCATACCTGCATTAGACATAAACAAACTTTCTGTAAGTGTGTTGAGAAAATGTTGAGTTGGAACACATGGAGTTGGGGATTAGGTGGAGAATCAAGTGGATTTGGAGCTTGACCAAGTCAGGATATCTCTGTCTCTGCTGGTTTGATTGTGACCATTCTGTGTTTTTAATCTGTCTCTTGAAAATCCCTCAGTTTGTACTGGAAGTACAATCAAAACTCAAGTGGCCCCTTTAAAGGGGTTTAAAAAATGAGTCTCATTTAGAACAGTTACTTGAAACAGGACTTGCACAATAAGAGAACTGACAGATAACAACCATAAAAAAACTCTTAGTATCCAGTATAAACTAAAGTTATTTCTGTGTTTCAGCTAATCTAAAACAGACTGGGGTTTGTTTCAGTCCATTTTTGGTTTCAACTACATTTTAGCTCATTTTAGTTAATTTTAAAGGTTCTTTGTAACATTTAGGAAACCCTTGTTTCCTTGGCTGTAAAGTAAAATGCAGTCAGCACCATGTTGCTTGGGTTCACGCTTCAGCACATGTACTTAAATTGTACATTAATTGTTTAATTGTACTCTTAAATTGTTAGTTATACATCTTTGCTCCATACTGTTACATCATGTATTGTTGGCTATTGTTTATTGTCCTGAGGTAGTACTTGGCTAGTAATAATGTTAGCCAGCAAGCAAGCTAAGGTTAACCAGCTGCAGCCCAGCAACAATGCATGTATACAACTCGCATTGCAAGTCAACAATGTAAACTGCCAAAGGCAATCCAGCCAATTTATCGGCCAGATCAGCCTCATGAGTCTGGATGAATTAGTTGACGTTATCCACCCAAAACACCGGTTTGTTATGTTAGCTAGCTAGGGATTTGTGCGTGTTAGCAAGTAAGCTAATGTAATCAACTCAAACCACAATATCGCAATATATTTCAAATGCTTTGCAGTAATGCTTTGACTTTGGACTTGGTATTGGACAAGTGTGGTGGACCCTTTGAGGTGTGCATTGGTCTAGCTGATGTTTGTTTCTAGGCCAGCTATTTTAATGCATTTGAGGTACTAAATTGGATTTGAAAGCCTTGTATCAATTCTGTATCTGAACCACCCATCCAAATGCTGTATAAATCTATATCAAGCCTAGTTATTAACCTAGGACCTGTGTCTGCTATATTAAGGATGTTTGACCCTCTATAAATTCACCAGGGGCCATGAGGGCTTATCTGGTCCGTTTACTAACCAGCAACTCCTTTATTATATTTTCCAGTATATTTATAGTTCAGTATTCATTGTTGAGACACTATAATACAACAATAACACTCACACTCGTTTCTCTTTAGTGTGTGTGTGTGGATGGGGGTAAGTCAGCAGGTAAGGTCATTGACTTGCCTCAAAGAGTGTCGAAGAGTTCACTGACAGATAGAGCCAACAGGCTCATTTGACCTTGTGACACACAAACACTGAGACATATGCTCTCTCTATTAATGTCTTTCATTCCCTCTCCGTCACTCAAGCTCTCCCTTTCCCTCTCAGTCTCTCTCTCACACACACACACACACACACACACACATATGCACACGCACAAGAATGAGTGACATTCTCATACCAGCTTTGACGGTGGGTGATCTTCTGTGGTTGACCTCTTATTGAAGTCGGGCGCTAAATGTCACCACTTTGATGTAAAAACACAACAGCTCCTGTGTGTGTGTGTGTGTGTTGTGTGTGTGTGTGTGTGTGCTATCACACATTCTTAACATGCCACAAAGAATGTCACACAGAGCTACATACATGCCCCCTCCCTTGTCGACCATATGTCAAGGCAACCCCCCACGTCTCCACTACCACAACACACACACACACACACCTATCTGTCTATGTAAGTTTGATGTTCAACATAAGCATTATTGCTGTAATCTGCGTCACTTCATACTTGCGGCTGATTCCACTGAACAGGCTACTTTGATGATGGTATTCATTTTCACAAGAGACTTCAGCTGGGGTAAATGTTTACTCCAGGACCGGGCTTTGACGGTTCAGCACTGAAGCAAAGCTGAAATCCTCTCGACTGTATTCTTATTTAGATTATTTTGCTTTCTCATATCCTGTTCTACTCAAGTGACCCCCACATTCACAGAAAACAAGTGAGACGGTGCTTCATCACTGGAGTTTGAGATGATTGAAGGTCCAAGCAGGATATATGCAATCTAGGTATGCAATCGGTGTGTTTACATGTAAAATTGAAGAGTTTCGCTTATATATTAATAATAAGCACTTTGTTTTTCAACTGATCATAAAGAGAAGAGTCATAGTAGGTTTCAGCTGTTTTCTTTTTAGACAGCTCTGTAGCTTGTGCCCGAGTTTTAATTTGTACCAAATGAATTTATGCATCATAACTTATATTTTAATGTCATTTTACATGTAATATCTGATCTATAATCTCATCGTGCATCATCTGATCTCACATCACATATTGTCTATAACCTAGTTTTACATTCTGATACTGTACATAATTTAATCTAATCCTCACTTCATATTTCCAATATATAATCTCATATCTCCTTTCATCTCCTAGATCTTATTTCTTGAAACCCATTGTATGTCTAATGTTTCTTAAATATCATCTCATTTCTCATCCCATCCAATATATCTTATGTTTCATATAGTCTATATATCCTTACTGCATGTCTTATCTTCATCTTATGTTTCTTATATAACGTTTCCTATCTCATATTCATTTCATGTTTAAGCTACATTTCACCTCATTTTTAAATAACATCTATCATCATCCATCTCATATTTTTTGTATATGTATATTATTGTATGTCATTTAGTTTCCCAAATCAGAATATTCAGATACTAACAGCTTACCTCGAATTAGTTTAAGGTAATACTAAGTGTTAGCTTTAGGGACTGAAGTCTTTAAAGATATGGAGTGTCTGGAATAAGTGACAAGCTGGACTGAACTAAAGAGACTGAACTAAAGAGAGCTGAAATGTGACTTTGTTGAAACAGACAAGGGGTTCTTTTACCTCTATGGGCAGGGACCATTTCCTCTCCCCCCTCTCTCTCTTCCTCCCTCTCTCACTCCCTCCCTGCATTTCTCTTTTTTAGGGTCTTTATATCTTTTCTCACCTCCCTGCCTCACTTCTCTATGCCATCCTCCTCTCGCTCGCTCTCTTTCTGTCTGTCTCCTACATCTCTCCCTTGCTGACTCCCTCTTTTAGGATTCTGGCAAAGGAACTGACAGTGTGTGTTTAATCCACAGGTCGTCTGTGAGTGTGTATGTGTGTGTGTTAGTCAGAGGTCCTGTGGTCGCTGTGACTTCAAAGCTGAAACCAGAGTCTCTCCACAGTCTGCAGCTTCCCTATAAATCACACTAACCATACTGCAGGGGAAACACATATACACGTACACAGCCACAACACAGAGAGAAAGAGATGAAAATTAGAATGAAAGCTTAATGAAATGACAATAAAATAATAATATCACATAAAATAAAACCCATAAATTTGACAGGTACACTGAATATGACAATGCAAGAGAGGATCAAAGTGGACTGGGATGAAATAAAGAAGAGATTTTGGCACATGGAGTTGAAAGAGTTGAGTAACAGCAGACAAGAGCCAGTCTTTCATTGAATTTGCCATAGAATAAACAGGGTGTTGCCAGCCAAGCCCTAAGTTAATTTATTTTTGTAACTAGATTCTTTCTCCTGTTATATGCAACTATGCAGTTGAATCAAATTATTTCCCTTGTGTACAGTAAACAAACACTGACTCTCATCTGCAGTGGGAGAAACCGAAAGTGGAGCGTGGGGATTTGTCTTGTTCTCACCTTCATTTTTGTTTTGTTTGATTTTTTTTCTGTGAAAGGTGATTCCAGCAACGCCTTGCTACACACATGGTTCATCCTCTATGTATGGCTGTAAGACCTGGAGCTGCTGTCACACGCTGTCACATGATGCTCATCAAAACAAACAAGCATGAAAACTATTGCCTATTGCGCTTTGTTCTGCTAATCCCAGATGGAGGTGTACCACCATCCTCATATTATGAAGAATCTAGGTCAAGGACACTTGCATCTCAATTTTCACTGACTTTTGCCATACATCCTGCCAAAACTCGTTGGATCAAATCCTGTCAGAAGGTGGAGTGTCTCTAACTGGTCAGGAGGTCAGAAGTCCTTAGTTGTAAAGCCTTTGACACTTACAAGGTAACCTCAGTGACCTTTGCCCTGAGAGCTTTGACTGACGTGCAATAGTCCAGTCTTGTGGAAGTGGAATAGAAATTGTTGAACAAGACTTTAACAGCTCTGACACACTGTAGTAGTTATATTTTTCAAGTAATATACGGGCCGTTAAACAAGTCATTGTGACCTGCTACCCTGCCTGAGGGCAGGAGGTGACAGTGTAGCATCTGGTTTTTGAGTTCTTTCCAAACGTATTTTGAAAGATACAAGTTCATACCTGTTTTTGAGTTTGTAGATAAGAATGAGCTTTATGCTCACAGGGTTTTCTTATTTTTATTGTGGTGTTTGATGCTTTTAACTTATGACTATCTTTGAGCATCATGAAAAGTACTTTCTATTAATAATTTCGTTTACAAATGCATTATTATTATTATTATTAATACTATATGTATGGTCATATGGTCATTTTAATATCTAGATGGTCTAGCTGGTCACCTCTGTACTGTCTCTAACAGAGGTACAGGTTCTTTATTTACTATTACATAGAGCAGATGTTCCTGACATTTTTTCCTCAATGGATGGATGGATGGATGGATGAATGGATGGATGGACGGACAGATGAATGGATGGATGGATGGATGGATGGACGGATGGATGGATGAATGGATGGATGGATGGATGGATGGGTGGAACTACAGAATGAGGCAGTTTAGAGTGTGTGTAATGTGGAATGTCTGTGTCTGTCAGTGTAGCTTGTGTTCAGGTCTTCGCCACGCCATTATCCTGTGAGGTTATTTAAAGTTTAATATACACTGTAAAAGTTTTCTTAGACCCCTTAAAATCAAGAAGGCCTCACGACCCCTGTGAATCCTTGGTGAACCCTGGTGGGTGTCAGGAACCCCAGGTTAGGAACCACTGACATAGAGTAATAAAAATAATAAAATAATAAGTGTATTTTTACTGAATTGTTCATTGGGGTCTGGATTATTATTCTTACTCTATAATAACACATTTGGGAAGAGCCAACACCCCAGCACGTGCCTCTAAAGGAGCTTGTAGCATTCTAGCATTTCAGCTGGCTCCGTCGGCCCTCTAACCACAAAGGCTATTTGTTACAAAAATGGGTAAATACACAAATTAAACTTAAGAACCTATATTCATTTCTGACCGCTGGGTTTTGTAAACTGAAGTTGTTTAAGTTGGACCGGCATTCAGTGCATTTTGAATAATATATGTGAGTGTATATTTCTGTTTCTACCCTTTAGGCAGCTAGCCTGCATGGCTGACAACAACTTGACTGTTGACCTTTCACTCAATAGTCTGTCTGTTTTTTAAATTGCTCTACATGTCCTGAACAGGGATTTTGTTTGGACAAAATTGTCTTGGACTTGTGCAGACTGACAGATCTCCAGCTGTTGCTGTGGCTCGAACACGAGTTTTTAGGGTTGATTGTCTCGAACGTGGAGTTTTAGGGGCTGATTTTCTTCACACAATGCCTGAGAACCGCAGCAGTCAGCACAGTGTCACAATGGGTGGTAGATCCACATCCTCCCTTCAGCCATTAAAACAAATAGCTCTTTATCCAAGAATGTGTGTGTGTGCGTGTGTGTGTGTGTGCGAGAGAGAGAGAGCCTACAGGAGAGACGAGTGAGGTACCAGCAAGTGTGCCTGAGTAAGAGTAGACATGGATGTTGCTCACATGATAATGTGAGTGCACACATTTGTGTATGCATACAAATGTAACTCATCAAGATGTCAAAAAGTTTCAACTTTATGGAGCGTTATGGCATCTTTCAGCTCATTGTTTTGGTTTTTATGGCCTGCAGCTTTACCATTTTGGTTCTCATCAGCATCATTTCTCACATTGGGCATCTGTTAAGCACTAAAACTGACTATACTGCCTGCCCAGCATCAAAGACACAGTTAGCTAGCTAGTAAACATAATGGAGCTGATAATAAATCTGATATTTGTCTCAGGAGTTGGTGGAGAGCCAACCAGGAGTTAATATTGGACAAACAATAGGCAGCTTCTTGCTATCAGCTTTAACTTATCAATTTAAAAGGTATGCTAATTGGCAATTTATGCTGGGATTGGCTCCAGCCTCCTGCAACCCTGATTAGGATAAGTGGTTATAGAGAAGGGATGGTTGGCCATGCTAGTGCTGTGGCTGGAGGGGCGCCACCAGTGTGGTCCAGACTGAGACGTCTCAACAGGGACGTATTGCTATGAGAGGCCGTTTGAGAAATAATTCAGTCTTGCGCTCACATGTTACATCATACTCTCTCACAAACACTACTATAGTCACGCACACATACTACTATAGTCACGCACACTTACTATCATACTCTCTCACAAACACTACTATAGTCACGCACACATACTACTATAGTCACGCACACTTACTATCATACTCTCTCACAAACACTACTATAGTGACGCACACTTACTATCATACTCTCTCACAAACACTACTATAGTCACACACACTTACTATCATACTCTCTCACAAACACTACTATAGTCACGCACACTTACTATCATACTCTCTCACAAACACTACTATAGTCACGCACACATACTACTATAGTCACGCACACTTACTATCATACTCTCTCACAAACACAACTATAGTCATTCACACATACTACTATAGTCACGCACACTTACTATCATACTCTCTCACAAACACTACTATAGTCACGCACACTTACTATCATACTCTCTCACAAACACAACTATAGTCATTCACACATACTACTATAGTCACGCACACTTACTATCATACTCTCTCACAAACACAACTATAGTCATTCACACATACTACTATAGTCACGCACACTTACTATCATACTCTCTCACAAACACTACTATAGTCACGCACACATACTACTATAGTCACGCACACTTACTATCATACTCTCTCACAAACACAACTATAGTCATTCACACATACTACTATAGTCACGCACACTTACTATCATACTCTCTCACAAACACTACTATAGTCACGCACACATACTACTATAGTCACGCACACTTACTATCATACTCTCTCACAAACACAACTATAGTCATTCGTGAGGTTCATGGCTGGTGAGGCACTGACTCCATCAGAATCAGATTTACAAATATATGAACCCAACAGAGATTATTCACCATTTGACAAAAAGGGCTGGCTCAATTAGTGGCACTTCCTGCCTTCCACTCCAGTTGCCGGTGTCTGAGGCAGTTACCACTGCCCTGCCAGGGCAACTGCTGCTTTTACAGGCATTTGTTTTTATTTTTTTATTTTATAAAACAATCGTCAGTGTTGCATTAGACTCGCTGGCAGTAGCATTTCCATTAGTTATTTCTGCATTAATTCGCAAGGTTTTCATAATTAATCTCTCAACATCTGTCTCAACCGCTGCCACTGTGTGGGGCAGCTGCCACTGACCTGCCACGGCAATTGCCGGTGTGTACCTCACGGACACACAAACACACGCACACGCAAACATGCACACACACGCACAGCTCTAATACAACAATGACGACTGTTTTATAAAATAAAAAATAAAAACAGATGATCAAAACAGCAGTAGTTGCAGCGGCAGACCAGAAGTGCCACTACTAGCTGCTGCCACGAATTGAGCCAGCCCTTTCTCCCATTTGATCGGCAGCAGTTAACGGGTTATGTTTCATATTTCATATCAGCATTGTTACGTCCCCCGAAAGGCTAGGGGTAGAGGGGAGTAACAAACAGCAAGACCAGCGGTTAAGAGGAGCGGCGCAACACAGGAGTGGGCAGGAAACAGGGTTTATTTACTCGCTAATTGTAACCATGGACGCTATGATTGTTGCTAGCTCGCTGTCACTTACTCTGCAGCTGCGGAGTAGCATAAGAATTTCTGGACTCACGAGTGCCCCCTACCTTGAGGCAAGAGAACTGCCTGCCTCACCTAGTGCCTCTTCACTGCCGTAGTAAGATCGCTGAGCACACGAAACAGGTTACGCACATATATACATCAGCTAAGCTATGGAAAGTCAGGGGGGCATATATTAAAAGTGTTTGAAACATTTTATTGGCGACATACAGAGAGACAGTAACACGCTCTCATTGCATGGCAGAGCACAGTTTGTGAGGGATTGAACGGAAATGTGAAAATTCAGCGATTTTTAATAAAAAAAACAATCCAAATTGCTTAAGTTAAATGGAAAATCAGTTTATAGTTCAAACCATTTGATAAATATAACCATTTAATTTATTTCTTTATTATATATTTTATTTTTTTCCATGATGACAGGTGAAGCTCTGCCTCCCCTGCCTCTCCTGACCACACGTCACTGGTCACACACACTTACTATCATACTCTCTCGCATACACTATTATACTCATTACTAAAACAGGAAGTTAGTTTGTTTAAACAGGGCATCGAAAATCCGCCGCGTTTCCTCATCGACCGTGCTACGTGAGGGCTGTTGATTACGGCTTTAAATTTCCGACATTGTTGGTATCACATCAGAAGAGGTTAAAATGTTATTTAAAAGTCCAATTGCCTCATTGACACGGTCCCGGTCTACCATTTTCACAATAGTACATCCAGAGGAGGCGGGACACTGTCCTTGAGATCCCGCCGGAGAGACACATCCGGTACACCCGCGATAAGCCAATTAGAAACTGAAAATTCAAGCTGACTTCCGTTTCAATCAAACTCTCTTACACATACTACTATACTCACACACATTGCATATCATTCTCTCATACATTCACTATCATGTTGTTGCATCCATAATAGCGTGTAAGGGAGTATGATAGTAAGTGTGCGTGACTATAGTAGTGTTTGTGAGAGAGTATGATATTAAGTGTGCGTGACTATAGTAGTGTTTGTGAGAGAGTATGATAGTATGTGTGCGTGACTATAGTAGTGTTTGTGAGAGAGTATGATAGTAAGTGTGCGTGACTATAGTAGTGTTTGTGAGAGAGTATGATAGTATGTGTGCGTGACTATAGTAGTGTTTGTGAGAGAGTATGATAGTAAGTGTGCGTGACTATAGTAGTGTTTGTGAGAGAGTATGATAGTAAGTGTGCGTGACTATAGTAGTGTTTGTGAGAGAGTATGATAGTAAGTGTGTGTGACTATAGTAGTGTTTGTGAGAGAGTATGATAGTAAGTGTGCGTGACTATAGTAGTGTTTGTGAGAGAGTATGATAGTAAGTGTGCGTGACTATAGTAGTGTTTGTGAGAGAGTATGATAGTAAGTGTGTGTGACTATAGTAGTGTTTGTGAGAGAGTATGATAGTAAGTGTGCGTGACTATAGTAGTGTTTGTGAGAGAGTATGATAGTAAGTGTGCGTGTGTAACTATAGTAGTAAGTGTGTGTGACTATAGTAGTGTTTGTGAGAGAGTATGATAGTAAGTGTGCGTGACTATAGTAGTATGTGTGCGTGACTATAGTAGTGTTTGTGAGAGAGTATGATAGTAAGTGTGCGTGACTATAGTAGTATGTGTGCATGACTATAGTAGTGTTTGTGAGAGAGTATGATAGTAAGTGTGCGTGACTATAGTAGTATGTGTGCGTGACTATAGTAGTGTTTGTGAGAGAGTATGATGTAACATGTGAGCGCAAGCCTGAATTATTTCTCAAACGGCCTCTCATATATTGCCATGAAAGTTTGTTGATGGATGATCTTGACCAAACAATTGTAGATCTATAATGCTTCATTATTATTGTGGTTTCTAAGGAGTGTTTTCCAATCGAACTGACAATACAGACAAAGTAATGTGGAAAGAAATAGAAATAATACATGAAGCCACAGTAAACATCTTTTACAAACAATGAGGCTACATTCTCACTTGTATCAAGTTACTTGGATCATACACTGTAAAGAGGCCAATACTGTATTGTGGTGAATGCAGCGTTGTCCATGGATGATGACAGACATCTGCGAAATCTGATTGAAATGTGCAGATAAAATTAATTGTAAGGAAAAACTGAACAGAGAGATACAGGAAACAGAAGATGACAGCGCAAGATAGAGAGGGAAACAGGAGCAGGAAAAAGACGGTAGAAAAATGACCAAACAGAAAGACAGAGAGAGAGAGAGGAGAGAAAGAGAACCAGAGGAAAAGAGTGTACAGTGTGTGAGGGTTACCACAGCCGTGCCACTGAGTGGTGTATTTACATGGTACCACACCACTAGGCTTTTAACCACAGACATGGCACGGCTCAGTGTATGTGTGCGTGCAGCTGTGTGCACGTGTATTCTCATTCAGTAAAACACTGACCACAGGCATGCCTGCGGGAAGAGATTCAATATGTTTTAAAATGAAACCTGTGATTTTAAGATGCAAGCTTAGTTTAAATGAAATCGTCGACTAATTGCGTTTCACAGACAGGTGAAATCTGAAGCAAAAGGCCTTGCATGTCTGTGTCAGTACCCACTAGATTACACGATTATGAATTCCCCTACTGTTTCAACTGCAATTCAGTTGTTTTTTTTTACAGTGTTTAAATATAGTTTGTAATTTCCACTGCCTCAGCAAACACTAAGCTAACATTTTTATACTCCACACAGCAGGATAAATGTGATTATGTTTCAAAACTGTACATGTGAGAATAACTTGTTATGAAGGGTGGAACAAATGTCACATTCCAACTGAAGAGAATACATCAGGTGCACATTTATGAGTTGCATTTATTAAAGTTACCAAAGGGTAAAAAGAAGACTTCCTTCCTGCTGTTTGATTAGTAGATTAATTTAGCAGAGTCAGTAAGAGAGGGAATGGTTTGACAATCAAATAATAATAATAATAAAAAAAAGCTTTATAAAGAACATGGTGCATTACTTACGCGGGAGGGACAGTTACAGAGTTGGATGACAGAATATTATACAGTAGGTGATGTACACTATTTGGTGCAACAGAGGTTGGTCCTGGGTAGCAACCTGAGGCAGTTTTCAGCATTCCTACCAATTATTGACACGTGTTTTTGTGTATTTTGTTATCATATATCATAAGAAACACAGTGTAGAATTGGTATTTTTGTGATTTAGAATGCAATACCACTGTAGTAAATATAAACAGCACTTGTATTAGTTATGATTGTACGATCAAAAAAGTGGCATTAACCACTTAACTAGTCCAATAGCAAGAAGCCCAGCTAGGTATCTGTCTTACAGCCTTCCTTCCGTCAATGTCCTCTTTGTCTGTGCCATTATATCCAAGGAGGCTGCTAAGTCCAGCTATATTGCCTGCTTGCCCAGCTCTGGTTCTGGCACAACAGCAACTCCGCTCCACCCTTCCCCCGAAAAACCTCATCTTCCCAGTCGACCAAAATGCCTGTGGTACAAACACCAACACTGTCCCAGTGCTCTAAACTGACAGTTCAGGCAGTCTGGTTAACAAACTGAGCTAACATTAGCTAACAGCAGCTATAGTTCACAGCAGTTCACTTTGCTGTCCATCAGGAAACCCTGTAAATCATAGAGAGTTGATCTCAGAAGGAAAACTAGGAAACATTTTTTTCCATAAAATATGATTCAGTTTCACCAAAATCAGTGAAATAGTTAGTGGTGTGTGACGTAGTGCCATAAAACATGAAGTACTCCTCGTGGGTGAAACAGTTGTATGGGGCAACAGACAAGGATGCTATTGACCTGATTTAAAATGTTCAAATTGAAATTAATGTTTCTTCTTCTGTAGAGAAAGGCATACGATCTGTATATGACTTGTACGACAGGTCTGGACTACTACTATTTCATATTCGATAGATGTAGAGTCAATTGTACCGTTATGATGTAAAAAAAATGTCCGCACCGCTCACATCTTTTGACAAGAAGTAAGTTTTGTTGATAGCCTTTTTTTTATATGGTGGCACTATGTTTTAACTTGAGTCAATAAAAGAGTTTACAACATAATTTCAGTGAGATTCACCTAAATTTGAATGCCAACACTATACAAAAAAATTGTTGTAGATGGCGTGTCTCACATTACCATCTTCCATGACTGTTTTAAATTGAAGACCAAACCTTGAGTTATTATTTGAGATGATTTTTTTTTAACAATAAACTTGCTTAGATTAGATTGTTTTTGAAAGAAAAGGGGGACAAGGGGATTTGGTGAGAGGCAGAGGGAGCAAGAGTTGCAGGGAATGAAGGGATGATAATCAGTGGGAGGGATTAGAGAGAAACATTAGTGGGGTGCAGAAAGAGCCGGGCACAGGGGCAAGGAAAGGTTATGAGTGGAATGAAGTACTGAGAAATTTTGAAACTTAGGGGAAAAATATAAAAGTAAGGTTAGCTGGCAGGAAAGGGTGGAGGAGAGAAGAGTGAAAGCAGATAGAGAGGGAGACAGGAAGGAAAAGGAGGGTTAGCAAGAGAGTGAGGTGCCAGCAAGGGAGAAGGAGAGAGAAAGAGGGAAGAATAAAGGAAGGAAAGGGGAGCCAGAGAGAGGGTTAGGTACTAGCCAGGGAGGGGATGGACGGACAAAGAAGGAGGAGAGAAGTGGGGGATGGACATAGAAGAAGGTAGAGGTGGGGGGTTCTTCAGCTGCTTTTTGAGGAAAGCAGTTGAAGATAATTGGTTCCTGATGTGAACCTGAGCTTAGTTCTCCAAATAAAAGGCCTTTCTGTCAGCTGTAATGGCTTTTCCATGCTGCACTGCTCTGGTGGGGGCTACATTAGCATCCTAGCATAGCTCCTGAGCTGCTTTGAATTAGAAGGAACGCAATAATACAAATGTACCAACTCTGATGGCCTGATTAGCATCAGAGGTCACGGACAATTTTGAACAAGAATTTCTGCGACAACACAATCTAACCTGTTGGAGACTAAGTAGGGATCCTAGCAGAAAACTGCATAAAACTGTATAAAGTATGACTTTTTCGTGTACACTTGTTCTGTTTAGAATTACAGTAGTATGTCTGGCAGCATATTGTCACATTATGTCCAAATTCATCCTCATTTTGGAAAAGGTGATGCAAGGAGACTAACTGAGAGAGCATTGAAAGCAACAGTTTGACCTTGACCTGGGTCTTATATCTGTCAATCAAAAACAAAACTTCACGGGTGATAATTAGATTAGCTTAGCATTCAGAAAGTGGCTAAATATAACCCTGTAAAACCACAACTTCATGTTTTTATACTTATGTTTTTTAACAGGATATAATATGCTAATTAGTTTGAACTTCCTTCTTTCTGCCCAGGGACCACAGATGGAAATTAGCTATATAGCTCAATGATTGTATTGCGCATGGCTAATTCAACTAAAACCTAATCTAAAAGTAACTTTACTTCAGGACAGAGCCAGGCTAACTGTTTCCCCCTCTTTCCAGTCTTTAGGCTAAGCTAAACTAATGTCTCTTGATTGTAGATTAATATTACTGATGATAAAAAATGTCTTTCAAAAAAAATCCATTTTCCAAAGTGGAAACTCTTGGGTTTGTGCTGATGCAGGGCCAAGGAAGACGAAAAAGATACAATTTCAAATTCATCTCCATTACTTGGGACATGTTCTTAGTCAAACACTGACACACACACACCAGTGCACTGACCCTGATGCCACAGTGAGAGTCTGAGCCACTACAAACACCAGACCTCACTGACCTCACAGACTCAATAACAAACAGCTGTCACATAACAGTGTGTGTGTGTGTGTGTGTGTGTGTGTGTGTGTGTGTACATGTGTGCACACATGTACACACACTTGCCTAACTGCTTCTTTCTCTGTGTGAGTGACTGTGTGACCATATGTTTGCTTACCTGGTTGCATGACAACATTTACGTATGTGGGTTGTACACATGACAGACGAGGATTGAAGACGCTGTCCACTGGTGAGAGAAAAAGAGGTTTGTTCATCTGGTCATGTTGTCTTTTCTGCTGATAAAAAATTCATTATCGCCCTTGAGAACATGCTGCAATTACAGTGATGTGGAGTTGTGGATACACAGTATGTGTTTATGCTTTTTAGCTAGCTTAGCACAAAGGCTGGAAACAGGTAGCCCAGCTCTACAGCTAATAAGTTAATAAGTTATATCTTGTTTTTTTGTTTTTTTTAATCTGTATGACAACAGAAGTGTAAAAATAAGAAACAGTCTGACACATAACCCCCTGTAAAATGGTGAGTTGTTATTTTTACCCTTAAGTTTTTGTAAGCCCCATGATTCAAATTCACTCCACTCACATTTTATATGTCGTTTTATGTGTTTCACCCTTCCAGTAAGATTCATGAAATTCAGACCAGTAGTTTTTCCATAATCCTGGTGACAGACTGACAAACAAAAGCAGTAAACATAATCTTCTTGGTGGAGGTGATTGCTAAACTTTAGAGGTGCTGGTGATTTTTGTGTTTGAACAGTGCAGACTAGCTGTTTCCAGTATTTTTCCTAAAATAAGCTAAACTAGTCACCTGCTGGGTGTAATCTTAACGGGGTGGTATCAATCCTCTCATCTAACTCCTGCTTTGTTTCTTTTTTCCATTGGCTGAGATTGCTGACAACACTCTGTGGTTTAAGACCCAGTTGCTGCTAGGAAGGCTGTAAACTAGTCCATTACAAAAGGAACACTTCATCACTGGTACAGTCATCGACAGAGAAAAGCCATAACCATGTATCATCACCTGAGACAAAGGAAGTCACCATGGCTAATCTGTCATCTCCATCGTATAACTCTCTTTTCTGACAATACCAAAGGGCGATGAGAGACAGAGAGAGGGATGCTTACCGGAACACACACATACACAGTTATACAGTCAGCCTGACTGTCATCATCTGTACATCTGGTCTGTGTAATTTAGACTGTCTGATAGTAATCGTGACAATAAAACCTGTTAGCCAGAGGGAAATAAGGGAAAGGAGAAGGGAGAGGAAGGAGGAAGTGGAAGTTTAGTTTGCTAAATCTGGCAGAAAGGAATTTATATACAGTATATTTCTGTATTTTTGATGTAATTTATTCATCACTTGAGGGTTAAAGTCCAATCATGTTGACAGGAAATCCAAATGAAACATTTTGTTGCTTAGTACCCAAATAATGAAGAACAATAAAGTATTGCTTAAACTGTGTATAGCTCAATAAACCTTAATTTGAAATTGCGAGTGATATCATAAATAGAGATGATGACAGTGGCAATATGCTGTCTTTTTATCCCTCGGCACTGACTGGTATTTATTCTCTGTCTGGTACGTTCTTTGAAAGACTGTCTCATTATGCTTCTATTGTACTTTCCATATCTATGCTTATTGTAGTACATGAATGATAGCTTTTAATCGCCTCTTTCCACGCTCATACCTTTTACTTTTGTTTACTTTGTGATGTAATTCATCTCCCTGTCCCCTGGGCTGTTTATGTAGCCTTTTCTCTCCTGCCCCCCTCCTACTTTTTTCTTCCATTTCCTCTCTTTCACCCTACCTAACCCCTTGCTCTCTTTCATTCTCTGGCTCCACTACTGAAATTTAACTCTCCTCTGAAACCCCTGTGATTCCCTCTCCTCTCTGCTGCCATGTGTTCGAACCCCTCAACTTTTTCTTTTTGTCTAATTGAATTCTCTGATTGTCTAATTCCCTCTCACCACTGATTGTAGCCTGCCTCTCAATGTTAAGCGTTGAGAATCTAAAATGACTTTTGTATTGGAGGACAGAGCTGGGGATCAGAAGTGCAGTTAACACTTAAGGATAGGACCTTTGCTTGAATACACAAATTCAAAGTGTCAAGCCTCCCTTTATCAACATAAGTAAATGTCACATAGAGCAGGCTACATGCCTTTTAAAGACAAGGGAGTCCATGCACCAAACTGTGTTTGCACAAGGCATACAACACGACAAACGGCTTTTCAAGTGGCTTAGAGTATTGAACAACGTTGCCAAATTACCATGCATGCCCACAATTGCTGAGTTATTATGTACTTTAGTCTTCAGTTTTTTTTTTGTTTTTTTTTTTTCATTTGGCACATTTAAAAAACATGTTTACCATGCTAGCAGCTTTGTGAGACTATGTTAGCATGCTAACATTAGCTAATTCGCACTAAACACAAAGTATGAAGTGTTTAGGCAAAATACAAAAGTACTGGACTTTGACCTGACAATAGCACTGGCTGAAAAGTCAAAGGATTACCCAAGATATTATAATTCATCAGCAGTGGAATGCAAATGTATCAAACAATCAATGTGTTTTGAGAATTTTCACTTAAATTAATCTCAATCTCGTGGTGGTGCTAGAGGGAAAGTCGGAGGATCAGGAAACAGTATTCATTGTCTGGGAACCATGAACATCTGTGCAAAATTTTGCGCCAATCCCTTAAGTAGATGTTTAGACTTTTGACTCCAAGAGTGAAAACTTTGAGCTGTTGGTGGGGAAAAATCAGAACGTCATCAAAGTGAATATCATTCATCATCTGTATGCCTGCACACAATTGAATGGAAATGATTGTTGTTGAGCCAAAAGGAACAAACTGGCAACAGACCGATATTGCCATCCCAAGAGCCATGCAGCTATCATGGATGGAAATAGGTAAACCTTTCTGTACACTGTATTTCTACATTATCCTGTAAAAGACAGCTGTGGTATGGAGACAGCATGTAGGCGAAATATTTATTAGTTTTCACAGCTTATCTTTCATTTTGTTTCCAAAGTGTCATATTTAAATTTTAATGATTTTAAATGTCAGACCACCAGCCAGTTTCTCTCTCTGAGCTTCAGGCAACCTCATATACAAGCAACTACTGGACACACATGAGCCAAATGGTAACTTTTCATCATCTAGTTCTTCCTATAGCACTAGTCATTTTCTAGAAATTATTCCGAGGTAAGCTGCTCTAGCAGAAGAAAAAATAGTACTAGTGATCAGAATATAAGCCATTATTCTATCTGATAATAACACTAAATGACTGAGGTGATTGCATGATGTTCAGACCCTTCCAACAACTTGGAAGAGGTTTTTGAGACATATGCAGTTTTGTAATCTCTGCTCTTTCCTTCCATTCCTACAATTATGTTGGTTTGTTTACTACAAACACCTCAATAAATGCTACCAGATGGTGCTCAAGCATGTGGGTGTGACACATGAAAACCAACTCTTGTGGATTAAATGCTTAGTGAACTACCTGGTGACTAGGATATGTGTCTTATGTATATACATTTTCTTATTGTTTCTTCATATCATATGTGATATGTGTTAATATAAACCGTATAGATATTATATATCATATTTATACAATATTCTTGTCTTTTTGCACATTCTATTTACATATTTTTATATTCATAGTATATTATTTATAGTATGTATATATTGTATAGTCAAGTATGTATTATGCATATATTATACATATACTATATATCATATATTATATATTGCAGTTATGTATGTATGCACACCTTGCACAGGCTAAATATATGACACATTCCTATGTGTATCTATATTACTATTATTATTATTATATACTGTTGCTGCCAGTATTACTATATACTGTTATTATTATTATATACTGTTATTATACTGGTATTATTATTATTATTATTATTATTATTATTATTATTATTATATATTATTATTATTATATACTATATATATTGTACTATTATTATATACTGTTAGTAACAATAACATTACCATCATATCATCTATCTATCTATCTATCTATCTATCTATCTATCTATCTATCTATCTATCTATCTATATATCTGTCTATCTATCTATCTATTATTGAGGTGATTATGACCAAGAATATAAGACGCAGGTCCAAAGCACACATTAAGCAATGTTGGTCCTCCAACAAAAATAGAATATAGATACTCAAGAATACAAGAATATAAAGCCTAATAGCATGTTCACATTGCAAGGTGTTGCTCATGGGGTAACACTCTTAGCATAACATGTAGTCATTTCCTTTCATGACATAGTAGCTGGGTCACATAGTTCATGATAATCATTAATCTAATGTTCTCTAAGCATTGCTTTTGAGCCTTAGCATGTGTGACGCACTGAATTACTGTAATCCACCCATGGTATGGTTTTAACTGACGGGAGGAAGAGAACAAAGGCGCATTGATGAAGAAACAGTGATGCATAAAGAAGAAAATCAAGGACATGATTCCTAGAAAGAAGATTCAGAAGCACAGTACGTAATTCAGATGAAGGATAAGAAGAAAAAGCATACATACTACAGTATTTGACCCACCCTTAACCAATCATAAGCGATACTTTAAAGGACACGGCCCAGTCCAAACCTCACCCATGTCAAAATAGTGACAGGAACCACATGCAAGGACCTAGCTGACAACCTTCCAAGCTTTCCTGCACACAGATATTTTGATGGGCAGAGTGACAAGACATAAAAGCAACGTCTCATTGCCAAGTTGAAGAACAAGGCTTTTATTAACTCTCACCTATTGGCAAATCACCTATTTTTCTTCTGTTTTGACATCCGTAACATTTCTGTTTCTTCCCAAGATCAACTTGCAGTGAGTTTGACAGTGACAACCTTGTCTTAACCCTGATAATCCACAGTGGACACACAGATGCCATTGTCCTTGGACTGACTGATACAAGACACTTGTAGATATAAAAGCCTGCTGAGTTGCTTTCACTCAGAATCAGTTTATGTCAAAAGGTTTCTTCAAAGTTTGTTTCTCATCATAAAATGAGAAAAGCCAATAAAAGAAGCTGGCAGTGAAATGCAAAAGATAAAGTTCATACAGTAACTTTTAATATGGGTGACCTTCCTGAAAATGAGTTTTATCTTGCTTGAAATTATGTTTTGGTCGTAGCTGCAGAATAAACAACAAGTCTCCAAAAAGTAGGGAACAGTTTATGATTGTCGCATAAAAACAGCATATATAAAAACAAGCAAACATCTGTCTGCAGCTTTAGTTTTGAGTCTGAGTCCCCTTCTTGTACACTAGGTGGGATTCTCCTTTGGCCAGATGTTTGCTTTCCATTGTGGGACACCACGGTTTAAATTTGGTCTGTTAGGTTTGTGTGAAATAGAGGAGCTTCTATCACAACAAGAGCACAAATGTAGCATAGCGGTCATGCAAGTATTTTGACAAATCACTCAAAGCAAACAGATTTCCCCCATTGCTGGGTTCGGTGTGGTTCCACTCATTCCTTTTCCATCCTCAAGTATGCCAGACACTACTAGTGACTATATACAACATGTCTTTCTAAGTAATTTTTCTATTTACTTTTTTTTGCTTGTTTTTGTCCACATTACTATGCCATGCTCTCCACTTCAAAGAGAAAACAGGAACCACAAGGATATATGGGAACCAATTGCTGTGAAAATCAATGTGGCTGACAGAGAACCAAAATACTGAGGACATGCTGAAGTTTGTGGTGGTTACAGAGAAGTGAAACATTTTAGATTATTTGGGATCAGACACAACATTTACATCTTTTGTCATGGTCACTTTATAATCATTGTGCGTTACATTCCTGCTGTCCAAGACTACACACTGAACGTCGACCGATAATAGTTTGCAGTTGTTCGGGGACAGCACTGGTCAGTTTTAAATGCCTAAAACAACTCATGTTCACATTTTCCTGACAAGGACCATTAGTGGCCATGTGAATTATGACTCTGTCAGGAGCAAAAGGTTGATAAAACATCTTTGGGAGGAGGACAAGGTCAATATTCATGTGACTTTGACGTAGAAGATCACTGTTTACATGCTCTACCATCAGTTAGCAATGGTTTCTTTTAATCACAACCATGATCTATCCCTAACCCGAACCAGGAAGTTTTTTCATTTTTAAGAGTTTTGAACTGTCATCCTGAGAGCAATGATGAATTACCTTTTTCGATATATAGTTTGGATGAAATGTTGTTGTTTTTTGATGACCTGTATGGTGTGCCAAGGTGACCAGGCAGGAGGGGGCAAATGTATGGCTTCCAGGACCAGCAATGTCAACAATTATGACAGGACATATGTTGTGTTATGGGCAAAAAATGACACAAAAAAGACCTCCCAAGATTATTTTCATTGTCAAATCATCTGCAGATTGTTTTTTTTCCAATTAATCAGTTCATCATTTGCTCCTAATGCACAAGATGATACGATCAGATGTCTCATTTTGTCAGACAACACTTACAAAACCGAAAGATTGTTGAGAGATACAGCTAATGTTTGCATCTGAGGTGTGCAAAACATGTTGTGTAAGGTTTCAACCGGGTCAAAATCCCAGGTTGGCACTGATATCACCTTATATGTGTGACCTTATATAAGATATGTTAAAAATAGTTTTTTTTTTTTTTTAGTAACAGCTATGTATCTTATCACACATTTCATATCTGATGCAGACGAGTGTTAAACCAATGTTTCCTTTGTGCCTCCTGTGTGCCTCATTACAACCTGATGCTGAATTGAACATTTTGATTTGAATTATTGAATCACTAAATTGAGTTGATTTGTCTTGAATTGTTGCCAGAAATGTCCTTGAAGGGTCTTACAGTTAGCAGCCATTCTTGCTGTGATTCAAGCAACGACTTTGCATAAAACAATCCCAGAGGATTGGTGGACGCTGAGATCTCCAGTCGTTTGATATTGCGAGAATAGGCTAGAGGAGGCTTAATGGGAGGCTCTTGAACCCAGTCCCAAGTCTCCCTCAGGCAGCCTGTCTCTCGGGTTGTTTGAAGTACCACCAGCCTCTTCTAAAAACTGCAGCACATACACTCGGTTGCTGTCTGGCCTGTCTCTGAACATTTATTAGGACGTTTGGGCCTAAAAGAAGTGATACAACCAAGCTGGTAAAAACCTTTTCAAGCAGGCTTTAATGTGATGTTTAACTGCGTAGAAACCCATCTGATACAGAGGTCATAGGGCATCAGTCAGCCGTCTTCAAGTAACATATCTTTGCCTGGAGGGTGCATTGGCTAGGAACCATTACAAGATACTTAATTTAGCATCACACGAGACAAAGACAAGCAGAAAATCCTCACAATTCAGAAGCTGGACTTGGAGAATGTTTGGTGCCTAAGCCTAACCCTTCACTTGAAAATGAAGGTGAATAATCGATTATCAAAATAGCTGATTATTCTTCTTTCCATTGACTTATCGTCTCAGTTCCACTTAGGAAAAGTTGGTGCCCGCTGTCCTGAATTATGTATGAGTGTTGATGTATGGGTAATATCTCAAGGAGCTGGAGGCAACATTACCGTAGTCCTAGATAACATTCAGTGTTAATGACATATTCTCAGCTTAATGAGACAAATGAGAAGTGTTATATTGTTCAGCGTATCGCGCTTTAACACTTCATTTCATTCCACAGCCACACTGGTTGCTTTACTACAAAACACCTCACTAAGTGTTCACAGATGGTGCAAAGTTGGCAGACGTAACTGTCCCTTCCAAATACTTTCTCATAAGCTGAGAACTTCATACCAGAAGGTTCAAACTTCACTTGGACACCAGCACCGGCAGACGGGAGGAAATATTTCCAATATATTATGTGGAAGGTTAATTGGTAAGGAATACAATATGTCTTTGAGTCTCTCAGTGTCAGTCTCACGCTCTCTTTTTTTCTTTGGTTCACTCCACCCCTCTCTCCCTTCCTGTCTCTCTCTTAACAAGTTACTGAGAAAAAAAAAATGTGTTTCCAATTAGACATTGAGGGAAAAAGAACAACTCTGAACTGCGAACACTACAAGAAATGTCTTTGGTAACGTGGACGTTTCCATCATGAACTATCATTTCTTTATGAGATAAGTGGGAAAAATGTCCGTTGGCTGAATTAAATGCACTTGTTGCTGATCTAGTTTCACCTGTCTTTGTTCAGAGATTGCAAATCCAGAACTTTAAAGATAATGTTACTCAAGAAAATTCCCCTTTTATGGATTTGCAGTGAAAAACTGCAACACGTTTTAAGGGTGGGGGGTGGGGGGAAATAAGCTAAATAAGTTTTCCAAAACTTTCAATGCCACTTTACTTAAACTGGTCATTTTTTGCAGTGCGTGCGTGCGTGCGCGCGCGTGTGTGTGTCTGCGTGTGCGTGAGTGACGTCATGTGCAGACAAAGGTCCTCTCCTGCAGAGTGTGTGTGGCAGTCGGTCGGTCAGAGAAAGAGAGAGAGAGAGAGAGAGCTTGGCGGAGACGCCGCGCCAGCGCAGAGAGGCACGGAGACGCAGCAGAGAGCATCACGGCGACTTCGTCTGGGGGAAAAAAACAAATAACACAACTTCAGAAACAGGGACGCACTTGTGGGGGTGAAAAAAAAAACAAAAACAAAGGAGGTATTGCTTGTCTGCACGGACATAAAATGAAAGGGTTACCTGGCTGTATATTGGATTTGGAGTCTTGTGTTACACCGCTGCGACTTTGACACCAGAGTTGCGCAGGCTGAGTCTCTAGGAGTTGTCTGTTGGAGGAATTTCAGGCACCCCGAATCAAACTTGAGCTGGACATCAAGGAACCAGTCAGGGAGTAAGCTAAACCACCTACCCACTGCTCTCACTGGAAAAGAAAACATTGTAAGTATTTGTGTTGCGCCTTGAATGAATCCTTACAAACAGAAAAAAAGTAGTTTTTTTATTTGGCTTCCTTAATCTTTTTATGCATGCATGATTTTGGCATCTTTACATAATCAAAGTATACCTGCCACGTAGACGTGGCTACAAAGCGTTCGGTTCAGATAAAGGCTTTGATGGCATTAGCAGATGCCTGTGCGCACCGTTATTTCGATAGGAGACGCTCGGTTGTGCGCCCATAGAGGTTGAGAACGAGGGACGCAGCTGGAATGAAGGACTTGTTGCGCCAGAGTTGGGCTCTTTATCAAACTCTTGGATTGGAACAATATTTGTGGAAGGGAGTGAGCGGGAAAAAAGGGATCAAGCGGGCGTTGGGTCTGGGCGTAAAAGTTTGACATCTGTGTTGATTTTCCACGCTGATCTGCAGTCAGAAAAGTTTTCTGTTCGGTTTCTTCAGTGAACCTTCTTCGTTCTCCAAAAATTCAGCTGTCATCCAACTGGAAATACTGGTGTTGTGCAGTGTTAGTACTTGCCAGCAGCATATCGATAGTCCTCAAACAATGCTTGTGGTGTTGGCATCTTCTCATAGTATGCGCCTTGATGCTGCTGGCAGGAGTCAATACACCATGCTGTGCCCTGGAATAAGGCCTTGACATACAACAGCAGTTTCATGAACTAAGTTCACTTCTATTCATGCTGAACTCTCTTAAAGATGTCATACACTGGCAGAACTGATGATGTGGTCTGGTCCTTCCATCAAAACAGGATCAGAGATGATAGATGATTAGATGACCTCACCTGCAGCAAGGATGGAGGCAACTCAAGAGTCAGATTTGAGCAGATGGCCTGTGATTGTTTCTTATTTTTCTTTTGTGACAGAAATATAACGACATAAAGTTGAACACAGCAGCAGTCTTTCAACATCTAACATCAATTATCATTCCTGCATCTAGTTCAAGTTCTGGTCAGCAGCTTTTTTTGTTGTTCCCGATCCTGATAAATCATGTGAAAAGCAATGATTTTTCATTCTCCGGAAGGATTCATAGAATTACCAGTGAAGTTTACCGTTTCACCTGCAACGTTTGAGGAGTAAGTGAAATGAAAGCTGTGCATCCTGGATAAGAATCAGTCTTGTTTAACAACATCTTAAACACATGTCGTCTTTTCTGGCCAACAAGTGATCTAAAGCAGGATATCTCAATAAGGCTGTTGTGAAATTTGGTATCTGTGTTCTCAGAGGAGAATTTCTAATATCTCTGGAGACTTTTGTCATTTCCTTTAGAGCAAATCTGATGAAAATGTTTATGTTTATTTATGTGTGTATTTGACAGATTCACATGTTGAATTTAGATGCTTTTGATGACCTTTGACCTTTGAGTGTCATCACCAGTGCAAAATATTCTGTTGGCAATTTTACAACTGTTGTATCCTCTTCAGTTTTCTTCCTCGCCAACGCTCAGGCCAAACGTTCCATTTGTATTTAAACTCACATCTCTAAAGGAAAGATAAGAGTTTACTTAGGTCCCAGAAGGGAACATGTGCCTTTTCCTTTTCTGATACCTTTAAGACAAATGCTCTTTGTTTACTACGACAAAACAAACAAACCTTAAACTAATGACTGGATTACTGTGAGATGTGCTCTGGATAGTCATTATCTCCCATTTGCCTTTTCACATACATCTCCACATACACCCAGCATTCTAAAGGACTGCTGTAAAAACAAAAAAAAGCCAAATGCTCGCTACATGCTGTCTTTGCCTTTTTGATGTTACCTAATTAATACTGATCTGGGGCTCAAATGGTGTGTGTCTTTATGCGTGAGTATGTTGTGTTTATTTGTGTATTCACTGATTACCTCTCACCCACTGCCACAAACCTCAGGGGTTCTTTGATGCTATAGTGGGTGAGTGTGAAGAGCTTTTACATGTCTGTAGATAGATCAGGTCTGTAGCTTTCAAACTGTTTTAATTATTAAATCCACATTCTTAAAATAATGTCTCACGATGTGTCACATGTGTTGACTTAAAACTGCAATACAGTTTTTTTCTTCAGCTTAAGATATGGGAGGTTTATAACAGTTCTAATTTTAATGCACATTTGCATCTAGCTGTATGAACCGCTATAGAATGTCACACATACTGACTTTAAACAAGACTTAGGCACTTCCAGCAGCTGCAACTGGAGGTCAGATAGGGTAAGTGTTTCACTTTGGACATTATTACTTGATATTGTGAAATTCTTTAGAAATAGCTGCAGCCTACTTCGTGTCCTAACCTTAAGTTTATCTAGTCATACATAGTTTTTGTTAAAAACAGTCTCACAACAGTGTAACTGCACATTCGAAAGACCAAAAGTAAATAAAGACAGTTTGTGGTAGGTGTACCTTTCTAGCAAAAAAACCACAAACCTTTTTACCCATATCCTAAGATATAATTCTTGCTGCAAACTATTAACAATTCAATATATCTAAATGCACTTTGAACAGCACTTAGCCACAAGCAAGGCTAGTGCAGAGTTACTAAGTGAGAAGTTTAACTGTCTCAGTCTCTTCCCGTTGTGTCTTTTTATCTTTTGGAGAGAGTGAAGAGATAGCAAAGAGAGAAAATATCCTTTTCAGAGGAAGCAACCTGCAAGAAATGATGCCGTAACATCACAAGTTTTAATAAACTATATTTTATCTCATGTACAGTTTGAGTCTATTGTCATCCCAACTTTTATGTATCTTAAGATTTTTCAGTGGATAATCATACTGTGTCACCCTGGATATGACACACCGGCGCTCCAAATATGGGGACAGGATAGTTCCCAGGAGCTTAGTGGTTTCCTCAGTAACCATGAAAGCCGTGCAGCCTATTAGTCCTTAAAGTTCCCTCCTGATTGATAGATTTGACAGAGTTACAAAAACAGACCATCCAAAGTTATTCCACACCTTGTGAGATGCTGAAAAGCAAAACAAAATTTGAAGGGATGAGTTGATGCCTCTGACCTTCTTGTTCAAGCTAAACAAAACTCCCACTGCAAAGACTTATTATCTCCCCTGAAGATGACTGTTTTATGTTTCCCTACATGAGCTCTGACATCCGTCAAAAGAAAGGGTCCTTGAACCATCTGTGTTGTGATTACTGAAAGCGCGATCTCGCCTCCCCCTCATCTAAGGACCTGCATTCCACCCATTCTTCATCCCAATGTCCAGATTGTTTCCACATTCATGCAGGTAAAAGAGTCACATTTTGTGAGCTACGGTGGCAGTAATGAAATTTCCTTCAAAGCCATGTGAACAGGGTTAGGCTATTGGTGAACACAGCTATAAAAATATTAAAGAGACAAAGATTTGTTTTATCTTTTTACCTTTACTCACTTTTACATGCTTGTTTGTGGAGCTTCTCAGTACAACTATTGCTTTCTAATCTATGAAGCCTGAGTCATTTCTTTGGAAAGATACAATGTGTCTTCAGTTTCTGTTTGAATGCGTGAATCTGTGGTCTGACCATTACTTCTTCTTCAACTGCTGATCCTGACTTTTTGCCGATCACATTGAATATCAAAGCATGACATACCACAATGCAACTCTGGTCTTGATCACGCTTTTAGTTTGCAGTAATAGGGGACTTGTTGGAGTAACATGCAATGGTTAATCAGCTACAGTCAGAAAACAAGCTGGAAATAAAAAAAATTACGCTTTAGTTATTGTGTATAGTACTGAGACATACAGGCATACATTTATGAAAATATAGCTATGTGGCTAGGAATAATGACCACTTCCATTTTGGTAGAGGGATATAGTTGGTTTTTAACTAGTTCAACCACCTAATCTGGTCTTTTTCTATCAACAACTCTGAGTCTATTATCTTTGTCTATTATAAGCTGTGTTAAAATAATCACCCATTTGTTTAACCCATGGGTGAAGGCCTGTTTAACTTTTTTACGACATATGAATTTAGTGGTTGCCATGGTATGATTAAGGATAAACTGTTTTTTTTTTTTTTAGATTATTTTTTTGGCCTTTTCAAGCTTTATTCTGATAGAGACAGCTGAAGAGTGACAGGAAATGTGGGGAGAGAGAGATGGGGAATGACATGCGGGAAAGAACCACAGGCCGGACTCGAACCCTGGGCTCCCGCAGCAAGGACTGAGCCTTTGTACATGGGGCGGCTGCTCTAACAATTGAGCTAAACACTGCCCCAGGATAAACTGTTCTGGTTGTCAGACCAACTTGCTGATTGACTGATTTTATTTTATTTCATAGCTGACACACTCCTAACTCATCTGTTCTGGCTTTTATGTTTTACATTTACTTAAATTAGCTATATGTTCTGCTTTTAGGCATTTAATGTTGTAGAAAAACCCCTATGTTCTTAATTTTTTATCTTAGCTAATGTAAAAATAAACTGTGGTTTCGACAGGAAACTGTTCTTGTCAGTTCAAGGACACTACCGCCATTATATGTGTGACGCGCAAAGAATACAGTTTAGAAAATTGGATATTTGACATGATTATCTTAGAATGAGGTTACTTTATGTTCTGAGTCATGATGGAAATTGTTTATCATCACTGAAAAATGAGCTTAAATTCATATTATCTTTGAATGCCCTAAAGGAACCTCATGTCACAGCCCTGCAATGTGTTAGACATATCAAATGACTCGGGGAAATGGATACTGACATAGAGAGAAAATAAAAAAGATGATGAGAAAGACATAAAACAGAGACAGAAAGAGACAAAAGCAGACAGACACATACCCACTTGCCCACAGTTTTGTAGCCAAACACTGTTTTTAAGGTCTCAGCATACTGTACCTGTTGAGCAGCATTTACTTCACATACTCATGCCCAGTGTCAGCAATGTGTACATACTGCTGCGCTGTCATCTTTGTGGGATGTGTCATTGCATCCCAACACTGTAGTTAGAATTGTGGAAAGAACACCAGATATCCACCCAGAAAGTTCACGTAATTTAGGTGAAACCACATATGTCTTTGCTGAATTTCTGGCAGTTTTGTTTAGTTGAAATGAAAATGAGAGTTCACTACAGAGCGTCTTCACTGTGAAATATAGGCGACACATACAATATCTTAACAGAACATGTGGGTATTCCCACAGCTTGAACAATGAGACCAAATTCACTGACTGAGAGGCAGATTAAGACATATCAAGACTGTATTTCCATGCAAGTTAGACAAAAGGATATTGGTCAGTGACCAACTACTCAGCTCTTGGTCACATCACAAGCTAAGCATCAATGAGCCACATGGAGTCAGAGTGACCACAACGTTCAAAATGACGCAATTCCAAAGGCTCGTGCTGATGCAGATCATGTTTAGAAAAAAGCATACTGTTGCCCTTCCGCGATCACTCCTTGTTTCCCTTCTGCCCTGCTATTAACTTGCAACTCCTCATTCCACATGTCTTAATTCTGGTTTGTGTGTGTGTGTGTGTTGGAGGGGTGTGGGCTCAAATCATGTCAAGGATGTCTCAAGTCAATCATGGGAAACACACACACACACACACACACACACACTTACACAAAGAGGAACTAAAATCTGCAACTCTGCAAGAATGAGGAAATTTTTCAGCCCAGTTATTTCACAATAATATCCTTTAAATACATACAGTAGGTCAGGACAGTGTTACAGCACTCAATAGGTGTTACAAAAGTGAGAGAGTAGCTCCCCTTTTCAAACACAAAGTTTGCATAAATGCACATATTCACACTGCCCCTTGTAGGGTTTTTCCAATGGGCCCAGGTCAGTCTCCGTGCCAAGTCATGATTATGCTACTGACACTGACACTTCAATTTGAGGCTGTCTATATTCACATCAGGTGAACAGTCTAGTATTTATCCCAGTTCATCTGATCTGAGAATTAAATCATCATTTTGTCATTTTTTCATTAGTGAAAGACCTCCCATTTCGTGTCCTTGTTTCACAGACGGTACAGTTGTTTTGGAAAAGCATTCACTTTTTTTGGCTCAATCTGTAATGAAAAACTCATAATGACAAAGCAAAAACATGTGTTCAGAAATATTTGCAAACTTAATAAAACCTCAATTCATCAAATCTTTCAGTTCCAGTATTCAATAAGATTCCTCCCTTTGGTGAGACAAAATGCAGCCAAATACTCAGAGGTCCTTGAAGTAAACCTGCTGCACAGCCTCAGACTGGAGCGAATACTCGCCCTTAAACATGACAACAACATGAAGTGCACTGCCAAGACAACACTGGCGTGGCTTCAGGAAAAGTCTGAATGTCACTGAATGGCTCGACTAAAGCCGGGACTTGAACACCACAGAACATTTGTAAAGACTTTCCGAAGCTACCGTATCTGTTTTTATTCCCTCTTCTTATTCTCTTCCTTTCGTGAAGTACTTGGTGCAAAATAAATAAAGCTTGCTCGCTTTTGCCCTTCAGCCTGGTCTTCAGCAAGTGAAACGTGCAGTTGGCCAGAGGTCAAGAACATTCCACTGCTTGGCCATAAAAACTCCTTGGTCGTCTCGTGTGTGTGTGTGTGTCTGTATGCATGTGTTTAAAGATTGACGATTATAGATCATCCTGCTGTATTGTCCCAAAATTGTGAATTTAGGGACTACATTTCTTTGCATTAGTTTTCGGTCTAACACACACAACCCTTTCAAACTTACTTTTAGTATGTATGTTAGCATTTCATTTACATTCAGTGCACAACATTAGTGATTCTGACAGTCCAGAACATTCGGTGATGAATTTGATGAACGCTCTCGAGTCAAACCCCGAAATCTCTACAGACCGCACTGACGCAATCCAATATTGCATCTGCTACGGTGATGTAATCAGTGGAATCTGTCTCCAATAGTGTGATTTCATTAGGGGGTGACTGAACACACCCAACAATAAACTGCAGAGAAACCTGTCACATGTGGTAGAGGCTGTTTATCTGGCCCCAGTCATTGTTAAATATTTGGAGAAGTTGGGGAGCATAATGTTTATGTGTGCATGTTCATGTACAAAATAGTGCCGTTGACTATATTTATATTTGATACATTTTTAAAACATTTCAGGAACACTTGGTGTGTATTATCCTTGAAACTCTAAAATGACATTGAAAGAAGTGCAGACAAGTCCTGATCTCCTCAAAACCCTTTTCATGACCTATTTCTACTGACCACTGGTTTATCTATGTTGGACCCAATTCCAAATGTGTATTTGTTTGTTAGTATTCACAACACAAGATACAAATAAAACTGGAAGGCGTTCATTAAAACATTGCCCTCTGCCTCCACTAGTTGCTAGCAGCTGCACAAATGCCTCTAAGTTTAGGTGTGACGTGGTTTACACTCCATGTATTTGTGTCATACAGCTTATGCTTATGTTGTTCTAAACTGCATTTCTGAGGGCTTTTCCAGGATTAATTTCCTGGTTATATTTGTTTCCTGCTATTTAGCCTGAAAACCTGCTTTACCAAAACATGTGGAACAGATCATAGCAGAAAGACCTTAAAGGAAACAAGCTTATTAGATGGACATTTACAAAAATGAAAGGGCGTGTTATATGCTATACTCCGCAGATAATAACCCATGAGTTGGATTTCAGTTGTCACTAGGCTTTCCCAAGCTATGATCCCTGGAAGAATTTATAGCCAAATTAAAATTGCTTTCATGTTATTTATGATTCTGGCTCTTAGAAATAAAAAAAATGCTTTCAGTGGCTTTGGACAAACCAGAAGCCACTACAACACCCACTCAGCTTGTCTCTACAGAGCTGTGTGTAATTTGGCAAGTTAACTCCTTCTCCCAAAGGAATAAAACATTATTTTGTCAGATTATGTCCAAGAGTAAATCCTACAGAAGGGCTTCTGTTGGTGGTGCAATGAAATGTTGCTCCTTGAATCTTCTGTAGCGTGGTTTCCGTTTTTTGATAATCGCCGTCAAGTTAGATTCAGTTTTTTTCTGGACAGATTCTAGATCTCACAGACAGATCTTCTAATTCTGTTCTCTTCATGTCTAGTCAGGTGAAATATTTAGTCAATAAGACAAAACACATCCTGTTTAATTCTATTCTATTCTATTTGGTTCATTTCGATTTAGTCCAAGTAGATTTAATGTCAAATCAAGTCTAATGTTGTCTATAAACCAGCCATGTCATGTCGTGGCCACAAAACTGTTTTGGTCCGTTCTCATCATGGCTTCATACCCCACCAGAAGCATTTCAGCATGCCAGACTTTTAACTTGCTCAGATTTGGTAATTTTCCCTTGGTTTGTGTGCTTCTACCTTGAATAAGTACGCTATATAGTTAAATTGCTTCCCTTTTGGCTTTTTTTTTATGATTGGAAGTTGGCACAGAGGGTTTTATTTAGAAAATCGCAAGGATTCTTTATGCCCATTGTGTACCTGATTTCAGGCCAGCTCGATCTGCTCTGTGCTGATTGGCGTATTCTCGGCAGAGCAGAGGGGAGAGATTCTTCTGGGACACTCCTAAAATGCGCTGCAGCACTTCTGGTGGGGTTTCAAACACTGACTAGAATGGCAGCAGTCAGCTCCGGCACGCTCTGGGTGCGCCACAGCCGTGCCCAATGGAATTTAGCAGTAAGATAAAACACATTCTGTTTGATTGCATTTGATTAATTTTGATTCAGCTTGATTCAGTTCTGTCAGATCAAGTCAGATATGGTGAAATATGGTGTAGTCACGTCAAGTATAATTCAAGTGGAATAAAGTGAAAAACACGCTAGCAAGCATAAAAGCACTTTCTATGTTGAGTGAAGTCAATTATGATCTCTTTTATAAAACTATCCACGTTCTATTTTATTCAGTTCTGTTCAGGTATTTGTTACATGTATCCCATCTATTCAATTCAATTCTATTCTTAGCCAACAAATGTAATGACTGAACATGTGTCAGTTTGGGGGCTTCGTGTGCTGAGATGTTAGTGCTTAAGTGGTTGGAGGGGTATCATCCACTGACGAGCCATGAATCAGCCCGTCACGGCTGTAGTCACACATGACTCAACACCAACTCTCAATCCAGCCCTTGTACTGAGCTCTGCCGCTCCACTGCAACTGTTTGAGAGTATGTGCGAGTGTGCGTGTGGTTTGTGTGCACTCGCCCATGATGTTAAAGAGAAAGTTAGAGAATGAAAGCCTATGTGTGTGTGTGTGTTTGTGTGTATTCTGGGTTGTAGAAGTCCTGTTTCTCTGCTTTCTGGGGAAACAATGGGCACATTGTGTGGAGAGCTGGCAAAGAGGAGAGTGGGGGAGATTGAGGAGGAGGAGTGAGGTGGAGAGGAGAAGAGGAGACAGGAGGGAAAAGCTGAAAAAAGGGAGATAGAAGATGAGAAGAAAGGGGTTAAAGGGAAAGGAGCAGAGAGGAGAGGAAAAGAAGAAGAGAGGAAAGGAAGAACAGTGTTAAGAGGAGAGATGAGAAGTTAAGGACAGGGCAGTGTTGAGTTAAGGGGAGAGGGATAGAAAGGAAGACGAAAAGAAAAAGATACGGAGGTGATGAAGAGAGAAGCAACTGTAGAAAGGGAAAGGTCAGGAGAGGAAAGAAAAAGAGAGTAGAGATTAGTTGAGAAGGGGTGAGGGGTTAGGATAGATGAAAAGGAGAGGAGAAAAGGAGGAGAGGGAAGAAAAAGAAGGAAGTCAGTGTGAAAAGGTTCAAGGAGAGCTTAGGAAGCAGGGAAGGAGGTGAAATGGGGGCAAAAGGAGTAGAATATGTGGAAAGGAGGACAAGTGAAGGCACAAGGCTTTTTCTATGAAAAGATGAGCGATGGAAGAAGTATGGAAAGTTAGAAGTCTTCTCAGTTTCACTTGTCATTCATATAATATCCATGTTGCCACAACAGTGCCAAGTGGGACTTTGTGGATCAGGCTCACATTCAAAATTGAAATCTTTATACTCTGGCTGCAAAAGAGCGTAGCTCATAAATCCTCTCAGTCTACACCGAGATGCAAAGTAAATCAATGTGAGATAGCAGCCCTCCAAACAGAAGGGTAGCCGTGATCCAGCACAGGCATACTGTATCATGTCCTGGACACTGGAGTTATTTTGTGAAATTCTTTATATGAAGAATGTCTAAGGTACCAGCTTGACTCAAAAATGATGTCAGGTTGGTATAGAGCAGGGGTTAGGGGTGGTGCACAGGTCTTGACCAATGACAGTATCTTGACCTGTGTGGCGGCTGTTGCAGTGTGGGATTTGTAGTATGAGCGGTGGGAGTGCGATTTACCGGCGGGCCATAAATAATAAAGACATGAAATTATCTCGTGGGTCGAATTGAGTTTGACATGTCTGGTATCTGACTGAGAAAGGGCTATATCTTAAAGGTAAGTGCAAACACATGGATGTATAACAAGAAATTTGACATTTAGGCAAATTAGCTAATTGACTGGCTAATGTTAGCTACAGGCCTAAACTAAACAGGCAGGGCTAGTTTCACTCCAAAGTAGAGCCTCCAGACAGTTTGCAAGCATTCAGTGAAGAGACTTTCTATCACTTTCAGATGTTATGTCCATCACTCGTAACTCATTCACATCAAAGTCTGGTTTGAAAAATGTTCCACAGCTGAACTTCAAACACCAATTTGGGTGATCCATTTCATACACTAAAAATAGTTTTACATCATTCAAAATCATCATCATTACCCCAGATGTGTACAATGGTATTACTGTTCAGCATGATAATTTATGCAGAACTGTAATCAGTCTTAGATGCTTCGTGACTTTTTATGAAAATGAATAATTCTTACAAATTAGAAAGAAAACCACAGAGCCAACAATTTACTGCAAAATGCTTTACTGATGAATTGCAGGGGCCATTTCTTGGACAATAAAACATTGTCTGAACTTTAACATCCAGATGAGCTTCATATGATCATATTTTCCTGAGTACCAAAGCCAGAAGATGTATTCTCCTCTCCATAAAAATAGAAAATCATCATAAAACCTGTGAAACTATATGTTAGCATGATAGCCTTGAGCATTTATGTTTCAAAGTCAACATTTCACAAATCAATTTTATGTATATATCATGAATTTGCCTCAAGGGGCTTTACAATCTGACACCCTCTGTCCTTAAACCTTCAATATAAATAAGGAAACCTCCCCAAAAAACACCTTTAACAGAGAAAAAATGGATGAAAGAAGGTTCCTGTTGCTCAGGAAAGGCAACAGAGGAAGGATCACTCTCCCAGGATAGACAGACATGCATTAGATGTGGTAGTAAATTTACAGTATGGACAATCAGGATGACAGTATTATAGATAGATTGTAAACATATGACGAATATGGATCTGAGAGGATGTTGGGCAACTTTCAGGTACCATCAAACAGACCTGAGCCACATGATCTACTCTCCACCATGAAGACCTGGAAAGAGGACAGACTACACAAACACACACGAGGGGAAACTCAAACCACACAGTTCACACAGACAGGAGAAAGGAAACAAACACACAGAGGGAGAGACAGACAGGGACAATGTGCACACAAGGGAGAGAGAGACAAGAGGAGAGAGTCTCCTGGAGGATGAAGATCCAAAACATCTGGAATGAGGTACCGAGGGCCAGGAAAGAGAGAGAGTTCCCAGGACAGCCGATGGTCCAATACAGAAGAAAGAAGAAGTGAAAAGTGAGGAGAAGTAGTAGAAAGTAGGGAGAGATTGGAGAAGAGAAAGAAAGATAAGCAGACAGCTGTTGCACACAAACAGAATTGGAGAGATTCAAAAATTGTCAGAAAGTTTAGGTGAAAAGATGAGTTTGGATTAAAAGACCTTAACAGAGTAACACTGTCTGAGATCAACAGGAATATTATTCCAGGGATGAAATATAAGTTTTAAGGAGATCAGACATGTAAGAAGAACCTTAAAGTTTCATGTGGATATGAACTTTTATACACAAGTGAGTTCTAGATTAACATTGTATCAGTTCCAAAATGGTAAAAAAGAGCACTTTCCTTGGAGAACTATGTCAAATACTGTAACGTTTATCTTTTAATTAGCTGTATTTTTAATTAAATCCTTGTGGAATATAGCTTAGCATAGACTACCCCAACTGAGAATGTCTAGACACATTAATAAATGTTCTCTAATACAGACTAAACTTTCTCTCTGCATAGGAATAACATGTCAAACATGAAATTCAGTGGTGTTTCTCTTAAAGCTTTATTCCTTTCAGCACTGTATTAACAATAGCAACCAAAAGGTCGGATGATAAATTGTTGAGAAACTGAGAGCAGACTTTTAGTTTAGTGACTGTCAACTTCTGTTCTAGCGTTGTTCTGACTGGATCCAGCCAGCTTATCTTAGTACGTGTTGAAGCAACAATAAAAAAATTAAAAAACACAGACAAATTTACACAGAGAGTTCAGAAAAGTTATACAGAAGAGAAGGACTTGTGTAATATGTACAACCCTGTAAACCATACAAAACACTAAGAAGAAGTATGAATTTCATTTTTTTTAATATTTTATAGTGGCAGTAAATGGATAAAAATGCTGATAATAATGTTTGCAATTCTAGAGCAATAGACTCAGTCATGTTAGGATGGTTGGAGTGATAGGGCACGGCCCACTGTTGATCTTAGATTGAGGCTTGATGCAAAATACTGAATGCTAGATCAACATTGGATATTTTTACCTCAGATGCTAAGGACATGGATGTGACCTCCAAATTAAACCATAAAATAAGTAATTTGTCCTCTAGAATGACACATTGCTTTCTTATATGACGCCGCCATCGCAGTCTGTTTCTTTTAAAACCAGCAACAAATCAGTTTTATGATCTGACATCGTTATGTCAGTGGTTCGGTTAGGTCTAGGTCACAAGGTCACATGTCACCCCGCTGCTCATCGAGCTCCACTGGCTACCTGTTGCAGCCCGCATTAAATTCAAATCTCTAATGCTCGCCTACAAAGTTGTCTCCAGTACTGCACCTACCTACTTGAACGCCCTTATACAGGCATATGCTACCTCACGACCGTTGCGCTCCTCCAATGAACGACGCCTGGCTCTGCCACCCATTCGTTCAAGGCAATCCAAACTCTTCTCGTTTGTTGTTCCCTGTTGGCGGAACGCACTACCAGTTCCTACCAGAGCAGGGGCATCCCTCTCTACCTTTAAAAAACTCCTGAAGACCCAGCTCTTCAGAGAGTACCATCTCTCCTAGCACTACACAACAAATCTACACCTTAAAGAATCGTCACTAGCACTTATTGCTGCACTAACGCTTCTTATCGCACTATACCTTGATTGTTCCCTTTTCTGTAAGTCGCTTTGGATAAAAGCGTCTGCTCAGTGACTAAATGTAAAATGTAGGCACAAACACAAACTTGGCTAGGGTAACGGAAAGGCCATGGTTTGGGATAGATTTACTTCTTCGTTAAGGTTGCAGTAGAAACCATGTGGTTACGGTCAGGGAACAACTGTGGTCATGGTTAAAAGAAACCAATGTCAAACGCGGTCTCCCATGTTAAAGTCAGACCTTTTGTTGACCCGTTTATCCACCCATACCATCTATAATAATGTCATGTTACTGCCTCCTTTGCTACTGTCATAATTACTATGACCACTAGAGGACATATGAAATAATGCCGTTTTCTGAAACGTCACATTTCTTTCATGATCAGATGATGGATCTTCTTGTTTACCCTTTCATACATCTGTCTGTCCACCTCCTTCTTCAAGAGCGTCATATCTTCAAGTCATGGTCAACATTTCTCAGGTCTTTACCAAGCTATCCCAATAGTTGGTCATGATACCATAAAATGTGATATTAATATATTGTGTAGCCCCTTTAGTACCACTGTTCGGCCAAAATTTTCATGTGTACACAAAAAATATCAAGTTATAATAGAAAGAGTAAAATCAAATATATGGGCACTCTATGATCGATTCAAAAGACTTCCATAAAATGTCCATAAACCTTTTGATTTCAATAAGATTGATTCTCCATTGCATATTCAAGACTTGCTCATTGCGCTGCATTGTGGGGTGTAGTGAACTTCACTAGCAGCTACAAGTGGGACTTTTGTCCTTGTTGCGCATCAGCAGCTGTCAACAACTCTGGAGCTGTAGAAATATCTCATCCTGTGAGGAAGTGTCTCGTTCAGTTAAAACATGAAAACCAAAAAGAAAAAGGAACTGAATGTTTATTTAGTTGTATATTTAGGTAGGTTCAGGTTTGCTCATATCTAACATCAGATGAATTGTGTGACTGTAACAGTAGAAGAGAGACTACAAGTGGGTATGTGTGTCTCTGTTAATTAGGCGTATGTTATGAATATTCAGCCCTGGTGCTGATGCTTGAGTTATGACCTCACTTGTATGGATTCCAGGGTGGTCCTTTCATAGCCAGTTAGACACACACATACACACACACACTCTCTCCACACAGCCAGACTTTATCACACATTACTAACAAGCATAAAGAGAGTGTGTCGACACACACTCAAGCACAGCAAGCATTTGTTCCCTGTCTTTAACACCCGGGTTTCAACACATTGTACACACACACCCAAACTTTCCTCTCTCACTCACACACACACACACACACACACACAAACACACACAACTAAAATGCTTCAACAACTTAGTCATTCAAACTTTCTCTTTTATAGTGCACATACACACCCAGGTGCAAGAACACAGAAATCTAAAATCCCCTCTTTCTGAGTCCTCTTTCTTGCTCAATCTTTCCCTTTTACAAGACCCACCCACCAAACACACACACACACACACACACACACACACAATGACAGGATCTCTCTCTGCAGGCTCCAAGGGTCTGATGAAAGTGTTGGGAATGTGTACTGAGAGGCCACTGACACTTCCTCCTCTTTCTAGTACTGACGACTCGCCTCAGGCATCTAATGCCCTGGTGACTGCTCCCTCCAGACATTTAATGGCCGTAAGCCTCAGATGACAAATACAATAAATGGGCTTTCATCTGTGGTGGTAGTTATCAAGAAGGCTCCCTCGCTGTGGATCTATCCTGCATTAGGGTTGCTGCCTTCACTCAGCTGCTCTTTTCACTGCTTCGTAATGGCTGGAGTTATTGCTTTCTCTGGATATCAGTTAAAAACCTCAAAATTACATGCAGGTTTGATAATGTTATTTGGAAAGTAATTAAATAATTACCGTAGATACTAAAGGGAAAGAGGGAAAAGGAACAAACCCATCACAGACAGGAAACGGCTGTGTTCTGTGCACCATCTAGCAAGTTTGTCTCCAGAACATTGACCTGTGCTCCATTCAGACTCATCGTCTCATTGTCATGGCACACTTTAAGCATATAAACATGTCCAGGGATTAGATCTTTTTATGTTATTATCTGATAAATGAAAGTAGTTACCTTAAAAGGACAGGGTCGCATGTTTCAAGTCAGCCTAAAACAATATTCACATGCTCATATGGACATTTAAGCAGCTGTAATGATTCCACCATCAACATTCTGGGGCATAAATACACTCCAAGTTAATCTGAATCTTCCATAGTCTAAGTTAGACAAACCAAGTCTTCCAAGTCTTTTTAGTAGTTTGTGTTTTCCCAGACTGTGTTTCCATGCTGACCTGCAGTTTTAGGGACACCATGAGGAAAAATTGTCATAAAAGACTGCAAATGTGGAGAATTCTCACTTGATTTAGCTAAGTCAGACTTCAGATAAACTTTGGGATGAGGACTGAGTATTTTGTCCTTACATTGCAAGTGCATTAGGAAGAAATAATGGAATACTGGCCAGCGGATAATGGCCAGTACGACCATGATGAATGATTACAGCAAACAAAAACTTTCAGTCTACACACGAGCACTTGACTGTTGTTTTAAGACACACTTGAAAAACTGTGAAGCCATCCTTTAAATGAGGCTTATTATTCTGTGTGGTCTTGATTAAAAATTGCTTAAAGGGCTTGGAAATTTGAAACCTTAGCCATTGATAAAATATAAACCTTCAGTATGTAATGAAAAGATGTGTCCCTATATAACAATTGCCGGCCAGTGTTTATTTTTTGACATGTCTCCTTGGAAATCAACATGTAGAAATTAAGCAGATACATCCGGCACGTCTGGTCAGACAATAATTCAATACAGCTAATAGAATGTACCATTGCTATTCCAGTGAACAAAATAACATTTTACAGCCACTCTAAGCAAACATCGCCCCTTATCGGGCCGCCTCAGGAAATTGGAGATATAAACAGAGGTTAGAAAACCGTTTATTTAATTGATTATGACTTCCTTTATAATGTTATTGGTGCACTGCCATGCCTAATACACACCCGTTTTGGCGAAGGAATATAAAAGATGTTGTACACTGCCAACATTCTGAGGCAGTCTACTGTATAGTTGATGGGCAGTATTGGTTTTGGCTTGGATTAGAATTTAAAATGGGCTAAGTGTAGAATTTATAGCATGGGTTTCTATGGAATAAAAGCACAGTCAGGAACTAAATTATGGGTTATTGCTACCGGCAAAACTAACCCTCTACATTATGTAACATGTCTTGTATATCATGGCCGTCAAAACAGTATTACCAATGAGATTTAGTACTGCTTTGCAGTTGAGGTGCAGGAGTTGAAAAATATTTTTGGCAAACTTCAGCTTTCATAGCTTTCAACACTGACTCATTTCCCAGGAGTATCCCTTATTTTTCATGTGAATTTCTGAGAGGTGAAGGTTGTGATAGTTTTTCCAGCGTTGGAAATTAGTTCAAGAGAAGGAGGGAAAAAATCCTTCATGTTTGCAGTTTTGGCGGTGTGGAGATGTTTGCTGTGTCACTGCAGAGGGAACAGTCTTATTAGAGTCAAGAGAGTGGGATTTCACAAAAACACTGGCCTCTGACGCAAAACTTCTAATACTTTTTCTTTCATTCCTCGTCCCCTCTTGTTTCTGCAGTTGCTACACCCCTTCACCCCTTAACACACACACACACGCACACACGCACCTACACACACACACACACACACACATACACACTTCACTCTACTCTTGCCCTGAGGTCCTGTTTCCGGTCTGGGGTGTATGAGAGAGAGACTAGCCAGCATCTGTGTGGGACTGGAGCTTATTACACACACACACACACATGTTCCTGTGAGCATTGTTTATGTGTATGCGAGTTGACTATGAGTGTCACGTTGCTGCTTAGTTTTCTCAGTTTCCTGTGATGCGTTTTTTTTTTTTTTTTTTTTTTTTTTTCTTAACCTGGAACACTCATAAAACTCCACCAGATGGAAAAAACATGTTTCAGCTTCATATCACACAGGGGTTTATTCACACAGCACACACACACACACACACAGCAGCTGCATGCACATAAGCAAGCAAACATGCATGCAGGCACACGGACACATACACACCGGCCCTTGTGTAGCGTTGACTTGTAGACAATATAAGTTTTGTTCCAACAATCATTTTTAGACCTTTTGCTCCCATAAAGCTACTGTTCCTATCTTAACGAAGGCTACTTTCACACACACACACACACACACACACACACACACACACAAATGCCTACTAATCACGTTGAGTCTAAATCCAAAGGGGATTTTTGTTTTTCCATGTTTCAGGAATGAGCTTAAGTCCACCTTTCCTAAAGTGCTGCTTTGTGTTCGACGTTATGAAAGACGAAATATATGTATTTTCCCGGAAAGTACAGATTAACTCATTTTGACTGAGGCATAAAAATGTGCTCGGAAAAATGAACACAGAGGCAGTTCTGTGTAGTATAGACAGATTTTGTTTTGGAGTCCTAACTGTATTTAAATACATCCACCAATTTTATTTAATCATAATTTAAGTGGTTGTACACTTTCTGACATATAATGTATATACAATATGTATAACATATAATAAAATATAACCATTCAAATTAATGCAAATTATTAAACTTTAAGCGACAACCTTGCAATGCAGATGTACAAATGTTGTTGCTTTGTTAATCGTAATTTGGAATATTAAAATGCATAGGCCCAGACTCCCTCACACAAACACACACTGATATCAATACAATTCCTAAGAAAACCAACCCAGTTAATCACTTTGGTTTTACAATTCATTTGCACAGTAATGCAATTGGATTGAAATTCATCAACCAAATCATTGGCTGAACTACCTGGTCATTCATTGCATTCATTCATTGTTTTTCCCATTGCTCATTTTAATCTCACTTTTGTGATCTTCCAACACCACACGCTTGGCTTATACACTATGGTTCAATTGCCAAGTGAAGGAAAACAACCAGATGTGATCTCCTGTAAAATCGAGTTTTTCTGTGGTATTGTTTTTATCTGTATGTGTTTTTAGGTGATAATCGGTGTTACAGACCAGTGGATGTAAAAAAAATAAACTCTGCTTTTTAAAGAAATTCTATGGTAGCTCTACATGTACCAACAGATTACAGGAAGAATGCTGCTCTGATGACAGTGTCACCTTGTTCAGTCAAAATATCAATGACCTGTTTTAACATTTAATCTCTTTCCTCCGCTTAGAAAGCACCACTGCCATCATGGATGAGGAACAGTGTTACTACAATGAGACCATCGCCTTCTTCTACAACCGAAGTGGCAAGTACCTTGCTACTGACTGGAACACCGTCAGCAGGCTGGTGATGGGCCTGGGCATCACCGTGTGCATCTTCATCATGCTCGCCAACCTTCTGGTGATGATCGCCATCTACGTCAACAGGAGATTCCACTTCCCCATCTACTACCTGATGGCCAACCTGGCAGCTGCTGACTTCTTTGCTGGACTGGCCTACTTCTACTTGATGTTCAACACGGGACCAAACACGAGACGTCTGACTGTTTCAACATGGCTGCTGCGCCAAGGCTTGATTGATACCAGCCTGACGGCGTCTGTGGCCAACTTGCTCGCCATTGCCATCGAGCGCCACATCACCGTGTTCCGCATGCAGCTACACACGCGAATGAGTAACCGACGTGTGGTGGTGGTGATTGTCATAATCTGGACCATGTCTATAGTGATGGGGGCCATCCCCAGTGTGGGCTGGAACTGTATCTGTAGTATTAAATCTTGCTCCAACATGGCGCCACTTTACAGCAACTCCTATCTGGTCTTCTGGGCAGTGTTTAACCTTGTGACTTTTGTTGTCATGGTGACACTATATGCCCACATCTTTGTCTATGTGCGCCAGAGGACCATGAGGATGTCACGGCACAGCTCTGGACCACGACGCAACCGAGATACCATGATGTCCTTACTGAAAACCGTGGTGATTGTGTTGGGTAAGGAAGAGATATATTGAGATATGTCTGTCTGTCCGTCTGTCTGCTTGCCTGCCTGCTTATCTCTGTAGCAGTGAGTTTGAAGTCATCAGCAGCAGCAAAACAATGAATCTGTTGATGGGTCTATCTGTGAGGCTGTATCATTCAGGACTGAGTCCAAGCACAGTGTCCGCCTAGCACGACTGTAAGCCTCAAATACATCATCTCAGCCAACCCTGTCCCCTACGAATCATGTTAATGTGCTGTGATTCTGCATAAGCAGTTGCAATGGTGCCAATCCTATTGGTTGTTGATGCCAAAGAAGTTCATGCGAGTAGTTATAATGTCTAGAAGATACAGCTGTCTCAAGTGGAGAAGTGGGATAGATAGAAATGTTGCTGCCAAAGCACTTTGATAGATGTGGGTTGTTGACTTTGTAGAGAGTGTACTCTGTACTTTTTCACTGTAAGCAAAATCACTTTCCTTATTTCCTGGAGAAAATGAAAGTGGAGATGGAACAGATGTCCACTTCAGCAAATTTTCCATTTTGACAGAAACCTACTTTGGTGGGAAATGCTCCCAACAACATCCAAGAAAGGTTTAGAGGAAGGTCAGAAAGGAGCCTGCATGTCATCTTCATGACATTCCCATACAAGCTCTTAAACTGGACTACCCTAGAGTAGACTGAAATTGGGTAAGACAAGCTCTAGGCACCTCAGCCCTCAGCACAACTCTCTTAGATAAAAATGATGCCCAAACATTATCCTTCAATGTAGTATTGTGCTATTATATGGTCCAATTTTGTGGTTGTTAACACATTGATGCAGCACTGCTCTCTTCTGATAAAACAGTGTCTGTTTTATTTTCAAGTCAAGTTGTGTATGTTTGACAGTTTTATATCCAAGCATTCAGCAAAGATATGTTTCCCACTTTGCAAGTGTCTAGGCCTCTTCAGTGTTGTGCAATAAAACAGGCATTGCTCCTCCTCAACGTGGACTGACTATAGAACAGTAGCAGCAGTAGTTGGAGTGTGAATTGTGGGAAAAAGACTTCTTACTGGCTGGAAGCAGGATGTGTTGGTCCTAGACAAAACATACCAAAGGATTCCATGTGATTCGTCTCCTATGTGCTGTGTTATCTCATCCTGTTGCCTCTGTTGTCTTTACTTCAACCTTAATTCAAAGCAGTAGACAGCAGAATGTGCTCTGCAGCCTACACTATCTATAAAACTGGAGAACATAATTTTTCTACTGCTTAGAGATGCTTTGTTTGTTTCTACTTATTTAACCTGCCTTGTAGTTTGGCAGGTTTCCAGAAAAGAGGCCGTTCCGTGTCTCATCTGCAGACAATTCTGTGCCTCTTAATGGATATAGGTTGTAGATACATCGGCTAACCATGAAGTAAATATGCATGTAAGTTAATTACCTTTGGTTGCAAGGAGTAGTGATTAGAAGCTGAAAGATAAGACTATGTCCCGGAAAGGAAAGCACAATTGAAAATTGGTTATTATCTTTTTTTTGTCATCATTTTATCTTCTTCCTTGATTCATTCAATCGCCAAATTAAAGATATCCAATGATTTGGCCCCTTCTCAGGAGAGCTTGACATGCATTGAAGGGTACCTTTGGTGTTTTCCAACCTTATATTCACATATTTTTGTGTGACTGAGGCTACAAGTCTTGAATTTACTCCAGTACTGAGTTAGAGTGCTGCAACTGGCAGTCGCGCAACAAGCTACAACATAATCTTAGCGGGCAAATGCGCACAGTCAAAATACGCCATGCATCCCACTTTTTACTTCTTGCATCAAGTCCTCACTGGCCTCAAGATTTCAGTACAAGAATTCTTCTTAAGCAAGACTTGGTTAGAAGCGCAGCAGATGAAGTAAAAGGAGCAGAAATCATTACATTTCTCTGTAGGGTCATGTTGTCAGACACAAGAACATTATGAGTCGGTCAGTGTCAAATACAAGGACTTCTAATGTATTTTGACTTGATGTATTCTGCAGCCTGTTTTGTGGCTGCATGCTGCAACAATCTCACTCAATACTAGACCAAATTTAAAACTTGTTGCCCCAGTTAGTCTCTTAAATCAGACACAAAAACATTGGAAAATAAGGTTGACAAGTACTGAAGTTATCCAACAATATATCTCTGTAGCAGTGAGCTTGACATCTTCCACTCTTTTTCCATTGTATAATGGTTGAATGGAAGTTTGAAAGTCCTTGTGTCATTGCAGCTGCTTCTGTCCTCTCTTAATCAGTGTTTCTTTTGCCACTACAAAGAAAAATCTACGTCATCCAATAACTGCTACCATCCCTTTCATAAATCCTGTACATAAATGCAAACATGTTCCAAATGCTGAGAAGTGACTTCATCCTGAAACAAACAGCAGAGGATTCCTTAGAAATTAAACAAACTACGTCATGCCCTATATCTCAAGAGTTTTTCAATATCAGGTTCTGCCAGTAAAGGCAATTCCGTGACAGTCTTAGCTTATAGTTTACAAAAGCTTTACTTTATCTAGAAATGGATCTAGAAATTGAAGGTTTTATGTAAACACAAACTACTTTACTACATGCTGAAAGAGAAGTGAAATCACCTACTCTGAGAGGCCAAACTACTGCTACTCTTTGGCTGAAACGTGGCTCCCAAAAAGGTTTATCTGACTACTGTAATTAAAGAAAAGTTCAACAACTTTCAACAAAAACATTCTCATTTTTCTGAAATATAATGTGCCAGAATGTATTTATGCTTAGGCTGAGCTACAATGGCAAGTTTGGTTTATTTATCTATGGCCTGCCATTGATTGACAGAGCCATTTTACTATTTAAATTAATAATTTGAATCATTGTCGTTTTGAATTCCTGAGCAAATCACATTTGTTTCTTTTTACTGACGCCAAACCCTTACCGAGAAAGTAAGTCTTTTGAGCAAGGGTGTGATGTGTTTTGGTTCAGTCTGGAATCCACTGCTGTTTCAGTGAGGTCATTTCTAAGCACCAAGGAGGATATAAAATACCAGGAGGTAGTTGCTTATTTCAATTGGATATACAGCACAGTACCCTTATTCACATTTGTTGGACACCTATCTCCCGTTTCATTTAAAAAAATCCCTCTTCGCCTGTTTTCATCTTGCACTGGCCAGAGCACAACAAAAAAGGTCATAAGTCATTCTGTCTCCAGCGAGGCCAAAGTTGCAATTGTGTTCTGGGTTTTGATTATGTTCGACTTCTTCGGATGAGTTGACAGGAAAGTAAAGCCCACAGCTATTCCCCGTCCAGCTCATCATCTGCTGAACAGATGATAATAACTGCTCCCCTGCTGCCTGCTGTCCTCTCCACTTGTTCCTCTCAGGACGCTGTAAAACCAGCAATGGGTGATTTCTTCTAGGAAGGGCAGGATGAGATTGGGGGGAAAAAAGAAGTTGGTCACACACTCTTGCACACATGCATACATGAGGACACATATAGTACATGTACATTTATACTCTCTCACACTCACATAACCCCAGGCTTAATAAAGTACAGTGGGACACGCGATTGGCTCCATTCACATAAACTCTGATGTACTCACTAAGTCAGATGATGGGAAAGTAAAACCAGAACCTGGCTTGTACTTGACTTGTTTTGCCAAAGACAACAGAGATAGACACACACGCATACACATGTGGAAATAGCATTTAAGCACGCACATGAAAACGAATATATAAAATCCTTTCTACTTTTTGACCACTAGTAGTGCATTAGAGCAATGGTTTTTCAAATTATGCGTGTTCTTGTGCATGTACTATTTATGAAGGGCCCAGACCCAGACAGTTATGAAAAATATATGCAATATTGAATAGTACCTAATGTATTATCATATATAGACGCATATTATGCCAACAGTACTCATTACTGGATGTGAGTGTGAATGGTTGTTTGTCTCTGTGTGGCAGCTCTGTGATGAACTGGTGACTTGTCCAGGGAGTACTTGCCTCTCCATCCCCATGTGACCCTGATAAGGATAAGCGGTTATAGAAAATGGATGAAATCGCAATGGTGGCAGAGGGGCACAGTGGAAGGTCCAGTGACTGACAAAATTGTAACAATATGCTAGCAAAGGCAAGGAAGAAGATGGCCATTAACAATGCAGGTTATAAATATTCAAAAAGATTGGCTTATCAAATGTTTTATGAGAAATAAATTGAGTATGTCTCACTCAGTATGTATTGTTGTCACAATATAAAAAAGGATGCCAGAATCGCTTGACTTTTGGCAATTTTTATACTTTCAAATATCCATATTGACCTCTTTTTTTAAACTTTTCACTGGGAAGAACAGTTTCCCTGGCTGAGATCTTCCAAACCAGGTAAATAAATGTGTGCGGTCATGGGTAAAAATCTCTACTTGCATTAGAACTAGGCCAGGTGTATGAACAGCTGGTGCAAATGACTGTATGTATGTTTTGTTTCTGATTACTAAGTAAAGTTCACAGTCTTGCTTATCCGTTCAACCACTGGTGCTTCTCTGCTGCAAAAACAGTTTGAATGACACCAACAGAGATTCTCTTCATCACTCTACAATGAGTCAACAGCACTGTCAAATCAAGCATGACCCTTGCTCACTGTGTGTGTGTGTCTGTGTGTCAGGTGTTGGCTCATGTAAGGGTCTTCTGTGAATGATCTGATTATCTTAAAGCTCATGGTGCTGTATGCGGTTGCATCGTCAGACAGTGTGGAGCGCCAAGACATACCATCGCCCCCAAACACATGCACACAGATGCCATATCACTGACTTACATTTGTTTCAGAATCACAATGTATAACCAATCAATGTTCATCCCAGGAACTGACTGACTTTTCTCTCTGCTACCACAATGCATGTGACTGAGAGCAGAACCAATCAGAGCTGACTGCAACCCTCCAATCCGCTGTCAGCTGCAACTCACAATTTCACCTGTTTCCTGTGTGTTTAAGTGTGTGTATGTGTGTGTGAAGTACTTAATGCAAGAAATCACCGTTCACAGTGCAGCTTTTCTAATCACTCACAACGGCAGCATCTGTGCTTATGAATCCTGTTTCAACAGAGTCAGTTGCTAATTTCTGGCAAACTCTTAACTCTGCTCAAACATTCACAGTAACATTAAATGCTGCCAGGCACCGCATCTACACCATGTTTTACTTCTTTACTTCTTTTGTCTTTGCAAAAAAGCCTGGATTTGTAATCCTACGTTAACAACTGAAAGATCTCAAGTATAATCTGGTAATATCCAGATCAACCCTGCCTGTAAGGATTTTAAAACATCCTAAAGGAATTTGTGACTGCTCGTTTGCTTTTGGGCCAAAATCTTTACCCTTTTTTTTAAATTATTTTTTTACCCCTAACATATATTTTTCCCCGTCACAATAACTAGTACATCTGTTTTGTCTGTGATGTTGTCAAAACTTGCACTTATTAAATAAATACTGGTTATAGAAAAGATATGTAGCAGTAGAGCCTCAGTGATACATCAACTCATTTTTATTGATTTTAGCCGAGAAAATCTGTCTGTATGGCAAAATATGTTGATTTCTTGTAACAAGAAACTGCAGCACAGACATTTTAAATATATATATATATATATATATATATATATATATATATATATATATATATATATATATATATATATATATATATATATATATATATATATATATTTAATATCTCCGTTCATAGGCTGAAGTACATTACCAGAATCTGGTGGCACCAAACTGCTAGCAGGATGTAACTGTATACTGGATAGGATCAGACTGGTATTATTTTAAAAGATCAAGAACCAAAGTGCTGCTTTAAATCTGATGCAATTTTAGAAAATTGGATTTAGAATTTGGTGGTGAGTGTTATGGCTGTGACTGACAATCTGGATTTGATCTAAACTGTAACAGAACATAAAAGCACCAGTGTACAATGCCGACATTTGTCTTTTTATTCCAAAATGGTGAGGGGGGGGAAAGGTTTTAAAAAACAGAAATCTCAACACCTGGATGTGAGTGAGTCACTCCTGATGACCAACAGCCCTGCAGATTATTTCAGCCTGTTTTTGTGAATAGAGGAGAAAACCTTCATTATTGCCATTTCAAAGACCTCACTGTACTTCCAGTCAAAAGCATGTTTCTCTTACCATTAGATCACCGTGACACCATCACCAGACTCACTGTGTACACCACAAGCCTCTTTATCAATAATTGTAAACAAACGACTGAATGTGAACTTTTATCTAATCTCCAGTGTGTGTATGTAAGTGCTGATGTGGGAAAGAGAAGAGAGGAAAAAGAAATCCCTCTGCGAACAAACAGGAAGCCACCAGGCCATTTCAGAAAGATATATATATTAACCACAAATGGTGGTTGGGTTGAGACAGTGATATGAAGAGATAAACAAGTTAAAGATATAAGTTAAAGGAGAATGGGGAAATTGAGAGACAGATATGGGAGTAGAAAGGAAGACAGGCTGTAAAAGAGGTAAGAGATAAGTGAGATAGGAGATAGAAAAAAGTACAGACTGAGTGTAAGTGACAAGATGGAAAGCAAAGGGCCTGGGGGAGGACAGAGAGAGGCAGATAGAGAGATTAATGTGAAGAAAGAGAGCCATACAGAAGAATGAGAGCAGTAATTTAATATTGGGTGTTTATTCATTTTTAAGGGCCTCAGAGAATTGCACTTTAGTGGAAACCTAAGCCGGCATGAAGACATGTGAGGAATAATAGTAAGGCCTAAATATCCCAGACAGCAGAATCTGAATCTCTCTAATGAGTTAAGTATGTTTCTACATGTGGAATACATCAGCATAATGCAGAGAAAACGCAGAGGTGTCAGACACAGCGTTATAAGCATCAGAGACATATTGACATTACTGCTGACAATTTCCTATATTTCTAACAGTTATTACCACAGATTTGTCTTTTTGTGTTGTGTGCGGAACGTGTTAGCATCCTGTTCTATCGCAGTTGCAAACAGACGACTGTCCTCACCAGAAGAAATGACGCAGTAGTCGTTTGTTCAAACGCTTAAAACAATCCGTGTTAACGTTCACTGACAAGCAACCCTCTTGTGGTCTTCTAAATGATGACTGATTTCTCTCTGAAGCAAAGGCAGGAGAAGGGAGGAGGTTGGTTGGTAGATGGTTTGGGGCAGACAAGCGACTGACGTAGATATTCGTAGCAGAAGGCCACAGTTTGCATCCTGTGTCCTACCAACAGTCAACAATGGTGTCTTTAACCATGACCACCATGTTTCCCTAACCTTAACCGAGCACTTTTATGCCAGGTTTAGACTACAGAAAATAAGCCATGGGGTGTTGTGAACGAAAATTTGCTTTGGGTGAAACAATTGCTTGTTTTTCTCATGTGTGGCAGCAACTGATGTAGCATTTGGGATATGTCACAAAGTCTAGTATGACTAGCATAGTCAAAGACATCAAGTCCTCCATATTAGTCCAGTTTTCATCGGAACTACTTTCTACTGAAGAAATAGTCCCTAAGCAAACTGTGTGGTCTGTGGACACCACCCCTCCTCACAAATCCCTGATAATTTCTGTCATGAAAATGTTCTTCAGAGCTCACTCTCACATATCAGAAGCCAGAACATGTTTTAAATGACCAAAAACAGATAATAACAACTTTGAGTTGGGTGGATGACTAATTTTCATTACCTCTCTTGAGCTTTCAAAGCAGAACCAAATGACTGGAAACTGATGCCAGCATAAAACTCAGCAATCAAAAAAACATCTCATTTCTAGTTAAAGGACTAAACATGCGAAACCACCAGCATGATCCTTTAAGCTATTGAACCTCATATTTATGTGATTCTGCAGTGCACTACATGTGACTGGGTGCAATAGAACGAGCTGCTGGAGACGATGTGTCAGTTACACAGAAAAACAACGCCATAAACATCTTTTCCCTGAAAGAAACATGACACGTCAGCCATTAGAGCAAAGCCTTCCGAACAAACACCAAGTTCGATTAGGAAAGAGATCCACATTTCCTAATTTGAAGGAAGAGGTGGTGTGCAGAGACAGAAAAAGACCTCAAACTCATTCCTCGTAATCTCCTAATGATGTTGTATAAAGCAAAGAGCTTTAAAGCTCAAAGTGAACCTCTGTTTCTGGTTAATAAAGATTAGAATGTTGATTGTAAGGCTATGCATGTCGGGATGGAATGGACTTTGTTTTCTGAGTGATTTCTCAACACCGTCCAAATGTTTTAACATTGTCTTGGAGAGCTCCTCCATCTGTCTTTGTGCCATGTATAATTATGTAAGTCAGTGTTTGCGTGTGTTTGTGCCTGCACATGTGAGTGTTTATCCGTGTCTACCCTCAGTTTTGCATGTGTGTGTGTGTGTGTGTGTGTGTGCGTGCATGTGTGTGCTGGTAGGAGTGTGGAGTTCATTGCCATAGTCTGGTCCCCATTATTTCCTTATTTTTCTTCCCTTAGCCCTCTGTTCTCTGTCTTATGGAAGCCCATTTCCGCCGGGGAAAAGAAGAAAGATGAAAGTTAGGATTGATAATAAAAAATGCTTGCAGGAAGTCAAAAAATGAGATACTAAGTCAAAGTTTTGACTTAAGGACTGGTTTATATATGAAAGATATGAGATAGAATGTCCAAATATTCATATAAATGTAATTTCTAAGTCATGATTATGAGATATTATGGCATATTGAAGTTAAAATTTCAACATAAAAAGTCAAATAAATACAAAATTGATACAAAAATCATGCACACAGAATCCTAACTTTACAGGACTGATGGCTTGTGTTGACCATATATGAGTTGAATTGCCAAAAGATCTCATTGAAAATTTTCATGAGTCGAGTCTTGTTCATCTCTCTTTCAACAGTCCTTCTCCTGTATGTGTTTTGATTTGCTGAAATACAGTCCAGGGTGGTGGAGCAAAGTTTTAATAAGGTCAAATTACTATGTAGCTGAAGATGATCCTTCATATGTCACTATAAGCAGGACAAAACAACACACGTCTCTTTCTTCTGTGTACTTCCTAATTCTATCAAGACCTGGAACGTGTCAAAGTAGTTTTCCACGCATTTCTAGATTTTCCAGGCCTGCGTCACTGTTGTGTTTATTTACTTTTCTCCACTGACTTTCCATTTCCATGCTCTCTTTTCCCTCCATGTAGCATTTTCAAGATGTGACAAAGCAAAAGGATTCATTTAGACTCACTAAAACAAAACAAAACAAAACAAAAAAAACAGTTTGTTTCTTCCATAATCAAAAGCTCTGCTTTATCCTCTGTGACCTTGATGTGGCAGTTACACTCGTCTATGTGGCTGCGGTAAGGCACATTTATGGGGGGCAAAATAAAGAGGCATGTAGGGTGTAACGCAAGCAACTATATAACTCTGGGTTCAGAGAGGAAATGAAAGAATCTAAGGATGAAACGGCTCAGGTCATAGCTTCACACAAAGACTGTTTTCTTCTTCATTCTGAGGGAAAATAATGATATCCTGACATCCTAAAAACATCCTGGAAATATACATATTTTGCACTCACATATTTAAAGCAGAAAGGGAACATTGTTAAAGAAGCAGCAGGTTGTATGAATGAGAAGAAGAAACTAGAGGAATGTAGAAGAGTATTTTGTGTTTGTAGTTGTTTTGTTATGGTTTTTGCCTCACTCGGACAAGAATATAGGCTGTGGTTAAGGTCAATTTCACGACTATATTATGTAGCAGCACAGCACAAAATGAGACAGTGTTGCTAAAGGCAGGAAACATGGTGATGAAATACAGTCATAATGTTGGTCTGAAGTATTTTTCTTTTTCTTTTTTTTTACTGAACTGCTGAATGCTTCTGTGCTGTTTTATTTGTCCTGTTCAGAGTAAGATGTTTCACTGAGAGACAAATAGCTCAGATAGTTTCTCAGCCGGGCTACGAACGGTTTCAGAAATTTATCAAACTCTGGAGTCTGCCTGCATAGCTGGGAGGTGAGGTCAAGCCTTCGCTGCAGCTGCCGCCTGCAAAACACTAACAGATAACAGGCCTGCCTGTCAATATTCTCTCTCTCTCTCTCTCTCTCTCTCTCTCTCTCTCTCTATCTATCTATCTATATATCTATATATCTATATCTCTCGCTCTGTCTTACAGTCTCAAGAGTGTAATGTCCAACAGCTGTCTTATAGTTGCGACAAATAGCATCTCTCGACTGAAGTCATAGTGCCTGAACTTGACACTCATGAGTAATGAGGCAGTGACACCCCTTTCCACTTTACTAACCATTTGAAGTAATGGTGCATTGTACTCACCCAAATGAGGCCCAAAGGTTATAGATAAGATGATTGAATACTGGAGATCTGGTTGCCAGAATGAGGTGGAGGTCAGACATTTATGTTTCTGAAGATGTTTCACATTAAGGGAGAGATAAAGGGGACGTTGATGATGATTTGCCGCTTGATCTGACTTTAACCATCACATGAATCTTTTTTTTTTTTTTTTTAAGTATCATATGCAACAGTTCTGAAAAGCAAATGACAAATGACGTTTAGGCTTCATCAGAAAATGTTCATATGGTGTGTTTTGGACAAACAGCCTACTTAATTAGGTTTGGGTGGTTTGAAGAATTGTGTAGTTGTGTTGTGTAGTTGTGACAGTTTGCATTGCATCTCTCTTGTATTTTAATTTATTTCTTTTGAAATGGACCAGTTTAGTGGCATCCACTGACAGTCTAAAGAATAGACTGAGTATGCATGACGTCACCCATAGATTTCAGAAGAAAATCAAAATATGTGGTGCAGACACCCGCCATGTTGGCAGTCCTGCCTCTGCCGCCTCTTGGCTAATCTCAAACAAGCCACCTGTAACGGCACCCACCTGTCAATCAAAGCAGCCACACTGTTAATTTTGCATAACTTTAAGTCTTAATATAATTTTAACGGGTGAGTTATATAGAACTTTAGACTCAGTGCAGTTGTCATGAATGGGGAAATTAGCTATAGAGAACAAAACAGTTTTTTTGTACCGGTGTACAGTATTTCTGCTGTGAAGTTTGACATTTTAATATGAGGGCTTAGGGAGATTGAGTCAGCCTCAAGTGGATGTTTGAGGAACTGCAGTTTTTGGCACTTAACGCATAGGCTTCACTTCACAGTAGCATGTAAGAGAATCTACAGCAGCTGCAGTCAAACAATTTTTTGCTTAGGAAGGTTCCCAACTAAGTGAAATGATCCAGAAGTATCTAAGTGGCAGCCATAAAAAGAGCTGGACGAATTCTCTAAATGCACAGGAAAGGTGTTTCCAAGTTTCCTTTTTTATCGCCTTTAGCATAGGATACACTGGACTGTCCTTTATGAAAGGTCACTTCTGGGTTGTAACATATTATATAAATATACATGCCACATGTGATTAGTCAAGTACACAGTACTTTATTGTTAATATAGCTCTTCAAAAGGGCAACTGAATGTTTAAATAGCAGAGCCAGTTACATAATTGAAATTGTTTGTGAAAAAGTCTAAAATAATAAATATATTTGTTTGTTTCCCTCCCATCCCATTTAAGAAAAATTATACCAGATAATTGTTAATCCATATTTTCCATTTCACTCAGTTCTCTAATGTACCTAAATGGGAAGTGCTGTGGTAAATAGGTTTATACTGTGTGGTGAAAGTAAATGGGAGATATTGTTTTACACAGATTGCAGATAAGGGATTGATTTACGGTCTATTGAAATGATTTATATCACTATGTTTATTCATGTGCGTTTTTTGACTTAGAAGACAGCATTGTATTGGTGTTTGTCACTTTGGGGACTCCAGAGTCTTTGCATTCAGGCATCAGCAATCACAAACTATATGAAACAATTTGCAACAAAAGTACTTTGCGGTCAGAATGTTTCATTTAGAAGTTTTAGATGTGGTTATAGAGTGACGTTTGGTGTTGTTGTTATGTAGATTGATGATGGTGTGGTTGTTAAGTGTTATGTGGTTTTAAAGTGAGTGTGTTTCAAGGCAAAAACAACCAACTCTGGCGCCCAGATTGTTTGGCTGCACCTGTGTGTTACAACATCAGTGGTTGTGTACATTTGACATTTTGTATTGCTTTTGTGTCTTTCTTCTCTTCTCTCTCTTCTCTCCTATTTTACGGTTCAGTAGAAGAAAAGGAGACACAAGGAGATGTCTGCCTGCTTTGAATCCAAGATGTCACATTAATATTACATTCAATTCAGAGTGAAGGTATGGTGGCGGGAAGCCTCCCATGTGCGACATTATACATGAATACATTTTAAGGTGACACTGTAGACACATTTTTAGTCATCAGTACTTCAGCTTAACTCTAAATGAATCACTTTTTCTCAGTGACTCATGTGAGTCAGCGAAATTCAAGTCCAAAGCAAGTCATCAGTTTTCGAATTAAAATGTCATGTCATGAAAATTTAAACGGCAGGGAAGGAAGTTCAGGGCTTAGTACTTCAATAGATAACTCTGAAAATACAAAATAGATAAACATATACTGGGTGAAATATACAGTCGGTCAACTTCAAGAAAATCATGTTTCATCTGGCTCATGAAAACTACATGAAGAATAGTAATAGTGACTCATGTAATGCAAAGTCAAAACATGACAGAAAAAAAGGCTAAATACAAGTCTTTTATTAGCTTCAAATACAGATTTATTATATATGTGTATATATATATATATATATATATATATCTTTTCCATTGTTATTAAAAATTGAAGAAACATATGATGCGAATAATTGGCTTTAAGACTGATGATGGATTACACACATGCAGAACTTATGTTTGCCCTAGGAAAATACAACTACAAAGTGCATTTTATAAGAATTCTGACCTAACCCAACTAATCATTGAAATATCCGTGTAATTTCCCACAACAAAATCATTACCAATATAACACTTGAAAAACGTCAAAACTGATTAAGTGCAACAAGATTTACTCAGTGACTTCATGGGGATCAAGGATCAAGAATACAGGCAAAGATTTGGTTAACTCTTCACAGCCCCTTCTCCCATTAAGAGTGTGATATCTCAAAACGTTTTTATTCACAAGCTGCTTTATATTATTGAATCTGTCGTTGTACATATTATAACAAACACCAATGTTTCACATTCCCTTCCTGCTTTGTGTCTCCACAGGTGCGTTTATCATCTGCTGGACCCCCGGCCTGGTCATCCTCCTTCTCGATGTCTTCTGTGCCAACTGCAATGTCCTCACCTATGAAAAGTTCTTCCTGCTTCTCGCTGAGTTCAACTCGGCCATGAACCCCATCATCTACTCCTACCGCGACAAGGAGATGAGCGCCACCTTCAGGCAGATCCTGTGCTGTCAGCGGCAGGAGAACGTCAACGGGACGACAGCGGAGGGATCTGACCGATCAGCGTCGTCAATCAATCACACGGTGCTGAGCGGCGGTATGCACCATCACCATCACAACAACGAACACTCAGTGGTATAAAGAGAGGCAGAAGGTCGCAGAGATTAATCCAACTGCTTGATTTGGTTAATCTCTTTTGGAGAGACTGACTGAAAGAAGGTAAATGGCAGCGTGGGAAGATCAAGAGGGACTGTGGACATGATACAAACTAAAGTAACAGTAATGTGATGAATTTGAGAATGAAGATTAGGTAGGTGGAGTGCAGTTGATGATGACATCACAATGAAGAAGAGAATGGCAACTATGAAGAAAGATGACAAGACTTTATCGCTGTGTGGAAGAAGAACAGGGGAGGAGTCTGATCTGATCTCCAAGAGGCTGTTAGTATTTTTGTTTAGTTGTTTATTATTTTCTGTTTGTTTTAAATGAGTTGTCATGGACAACGCTGATATGAACTATTTAAAAGTAATCTGTGAAATGAAGGTAATGCCAGTATAACCCATCCTCTTTCTCCAGTCTTCTCTAAACTTTGTATCCTGTCGTCGTAGGTTTCAGACTTTTTCCCCTTGATACCCCATTCTTAAGAAAGGTCTCGTAACATCATACATACATATTTCACAAGCTCATTCTTATTAGTTGCAACATTTGAGGTCTGAACCAAGATTTAAAACAATTTTTTCTTATTTTGTTTAAGTTTGGAGGAAAGACTTCAAATCTGGGAAACTTAAACCAACACACGCCGTTTTGTGCAACTGAATGTTTATACAAGTTATCTCCAGCAGCTTTAACTTTAAACTTTAACTTTAAAACCCTTCTTAATAGGGTTCAGATCTATTTCCAGGATTTTAACTCAAAATGTACGCTTCAAAGTGAAACATTTATGGGACCTCCTGCTAATGCTAACAAATGACCATATCAATACTGACATGTTTAATATGTTTAGTCACTCACCAAAATATACTGCAATACCTTTCAACACAGTATTGTTTGAGTACCTGGAGCCGCTATTGATTCTGCAGTAGATCCATCATTGTAACAACCGTACAACCTAAATACTGCAGGGACTCATCATTCTACTGAGCCTCTTCTACTACGAAAAAGCTTTTGTGAATGCATCCCAAAAGTTTTTCATTTCATCCAACTTAAATACTACGGCTCAGGACCTGCAGAGATCCTGAGTTATTTCCCTCTAAGGAATTAAGAGTCGAGACAAGTTGTTCTAGGGATTTTACCAAAAAGGGGAGGAAGATGTTTGCATGTTTTAGAGCAGGCTGGCCACAGTGTTATGTGGAGACAAGGTGAAGGTCATATCTTGTGAGCGTTAACAGACTTTGTCTGTGTCTGTGCGGCTGACTGATGGAAGAGAGGTGGAAGTGTGAAAGTTTAACCAGTGTTTATGTGAAATTGCCCTCTGGTGGCACAAGTAGGATATTTGAAACTGAAAATTACTGTTAATTATATGAAATTAAAATTGTAAAAAAAAAAAAAAAAAAAAGTAGATTATATATCTTCACAACAAGATAGGTCATTCTGTCTTTTCAGAATGAACATAGGGATAAAATATCAATGAATTTATAGTTTACAAACCACATTTTGCCACGGATGGTACGGTAGCAGATTGCAAACATTGAACCTGCTCTATATACCATCAACCATCCAGAAAGCATCCAACTAGAATATGTCACACCGAGGGCAAAGCCAAAGAAAAACATAGAAAAGCTACTTTGAACTTGGGCCATTTTGTAATTAAGCAAACTGCTAACAAGTCCTAGGAGTCTACAGCCACACTAGCAGCTCTTTGAGGCTGTATTTAGGCGCAACAGTGCTTTGAGCCAAGATGCTAACGTCAGCATGCTAACATACTGATGTAAGGCACATAAGATTCACCATGTACTATCTTGGTTTTACTTGTTAGCGTGGTAAAATAGTACAGCTAAATAAGATTTTGACCTGATAATAGTGCTAAACATATCAGTTAAGTCTGGATTTTCAGCTTAGCTTGAATTTGTGCTAAAAACCCCCTAATCAGAAAGCCCAAGGTGCATCTTTTACACGCCAGCATTGGGGAAAATGATCATTTGAGAATATGGTCTATTACTTTTCTGTGAGGGACTTAATAAACTAAATAAAGTTTACTCCTACAGTACTACAGTCTTATAGGTATGCAAGCAAAGTACAAAAATATATTTCCTGTTAACCAGAAATTGAATGACATGCACACATTTTATGCCGTGACAGTGTTATTGGTCACATGCGAGGTGATACCGATGTCCATCTAAAATATGTCATGTTTTGTTTTTATGTCACTGTATGAGTTGGTTGGGGCTACAATAATATTCCAAATATTCTGTATACATACACACATCAGCATACATATATAACCCCTCCATTGTCATCCTTCGCCATGGCTGCATCCATCTTTATAGCCACACGCACCCTGGGGTCTCCAGTTTTTTGAGAAACTGTGTGTATGTACAGTGTTCCTCTATTCATGACCCATTGAGCTCTTTCTTTATTTGCACTGCTGCATTTGACCACATCTCCAAAGTGAAGGATTTCATTAATCCAGGCATTTAACAGCTCAAATAACACAGTGTCATTAAAATATGTCAGCCATTTCCTGGTACTAATATCAGGAGGTGGATTTTTAGTGGCTGTAAGACTTCCCAGCAACAAATTGTGCTGTCCAACATTTCATTCTGAGAATCATCACTGAGATGCAGCTAAGGATTGTGAGGTATGGATACCCAACCCTAAAAGTCTTGACTGAGGGGAGTGTCATTCAGCCAAAGATCAGTGTTTGTAGCTTCCCAGAGAATTACTTTGGCACATACTTCAGTTTGGACTCTGTACTTGTCTCGTGGAACCGGGTGACAGGCATATTGTGGGATTATGATCATGGTGATGCTTACCAAAACAACTTTATGGGATACCAAAACATTAAGCATTTTTGGTAGTCAGTTCTTAATTAAAGGTGTACTGACAGCCATGACGTATTACAGTTTACTCAAAGGTTTAGCAGCCTTTAGGGTGTTCTTCTTAATGAAGTGACTTCATGAGCGGTGAGGCAGAGTTGAGCCAATGTAGTGTTGAATGATGTTATATTATTTCCACAAGTGCACTCCCTGACTTCTGCTATTAACTTGAGATTCTCAGCCAGCTGAAAGTCTGGTGATGCTATGACGTGCGTTGTTAAAAATTGCCAGCTGAATGTTTTGTCCTGACTTGAATCAAAACACTTTTTGGCCAAAATACATAGACAAAGCTCCTAACAGCTGACAGAAAAGTGAGAATCACAGCCAAAAACATAGTCAAATGTTTTCCAGGAAGCAAGATGTTTGTCAGGGATTTAAGCTGCAGTGCTAAAATGAAGTCAGCTGGTATCTTTGCTTGTCAAAGTTGCCGGATATGTTGCCCTGTTTGTGAGGCAAGTTCTTTTACAGAGTTTGGATTTTTTTTTATCTGTTGAGAGTGGGGTGTGGATTTCTTTAATCTTCTGGTTGTGCCTTTACACTGTAAAAAGCACAAACATTTTGAGAAAGCTCTAAGACAACAATGTTAGATTTTTTTTTTTTAACTTAATACATTAAGTTTTGCCTTTGAGTTTGTACAACTTTCACTTCTGTTATTAACAGCAGCACTACCACTCATTGTTCCATTGACCAAACCAAACTGTTCCATTGACAAACATTCACTGTAACCATTTTTCTAACAAAGTATCGATTCAGGTTATATAGCAAACCAACTAAACTTCTGTCTTTGTATGTCTTTGTTTACCAGTGTGTCACTCTATGTACACCATTGTAAGTATATGTGTACAGTATGTATGTATATAAAATATATTATTCAAAGTTAATCACCAAAGGGAAAGCGTTTTTGTTTTTGTAAATTTAATTGTTATACTCTGTCCAAATGTACTGTAGGATTTTGTTTATGGTTTTTATGTCATGAGCTATTTTGTATTGTGATCCTCTTTAATGAATTTCCTGTAGACACTATTACAGTTATTAACTTGTTTGTGACCCAGAACTAGATGTGATCTATGTGTGCAGTGCCTTCCAGTCCTCCTTATTAAAGATTAACTTAACGCCAAGCTGAAAAGTAGTGTTTCACCTCCGACCACACCCAGCATTGATGTCACAGTGTCCTGGTGTACACCTGTACATCACTGCAGCAAGGTGAGAAATTAAACCACTGAAGGTCAGCAAAAACACAAAGATTTTCAGGCGGTGTTAAGCTACTCTTTAAGTTTGTGTGTCGCTAACATCGTCGTTTTGCAGTTGCCTTAAAGTAGAACAAAGATTGTCACTGTTTGAGAGATATTTCACTTTTGTAGAATGTTTTCACAAGAGAGCATGTTTTTTTGAATCATAAAGACACCACACAGCCTCAAAAATATTAAATAAGTACAAACTCATATACACAGATATAAACTCTTGTTCCAAATGACAACATTTCATGTTTTTTTGGGGTGAAAATAACTTCAAATCATCTGATGTGGGGACAACGATTGCGATTCAAACGTAATCCAATTTAATTTTGTTTTTGTGTTCAACAAAAAAATTCATTCTTAAGGGCATCACACACTGCAAGCATGTGATGCATGTCAAAATGTCAAAACACTGGCCCCATTCCACACAAGCAGTCTCGATACACATCGCTCAACCATTGTGCATGACAGGATACACCACTGTCCTTTTCCCCAGCATTAATGTCCACAAACTTTCCCGATAAGCAACAGTTTTATCAGATTAGTTCCCCACATTAGCCCGTCTTGGCTATTGTACCCTGACTACTTATTTTGTGTGAATTGTGCATCCAGTGTTTGCTATCGGGTTATATTGATGTTACATGATGCAGGCGGTGTGTGTTGCACTTTAGAAATGTATTAATTTTAATACCAAAAACTGTTCATCCCAAAGTGTATACATAGCATGATAATATGTACATTACTAGGACCAGTCTTCCTAAATGCCGTTCTGAAACATTGTGTTCTTCCAAAGTGAAACATTGCAGATTTAACAAACCATGTACCAGTAGTTTGTAGAAAGTAATTGTGACACAGACATACATGTGATTTCCATACTATCTATACTGTACAGGCCAATATCAATGAATGTCCACCCAGAGTCATAGTGTTGATATCCAGCAACAATAAAAACATGAGAAAAGTCTGAATTGTTGGGTTGTTGTTGTTTTTTTAAATTACATTTTTAGAAATAAAAAACAAAGAAAAGCAAAAATAGTGTAAGATGATAGGCATTTATTTTACAGTACTGGTGTTTTTTAAGGGTCTCACTTTATCACATATTTAGCCTTGCTAATGTTTGTCCTTTCTGTTATCCAGCATTGTTTTTGTTACTATGACATCCAAAAGGTCAGTAACAGGCAACACATCAAGACACAGACAGATACAGTCTGATTATATATGCTTCATGACATGCACATTCTTTTTTTTAAAATTTTGGCTAGACCTAATAATCTGTAGACCTTGAGTTCAAATAGCCTTGACTGTTAGCAGAAGCGTGTGTGACCATGTGTTTACATGTTGTTGGGGAAACACATTTTTTCACTGTGTGGTTTATGGATGTGCATGATTAGAGGTGAAAAAATGCTCAAGAAATTAACTTATCTCAATTTACATGTCGTGACATGGAAATCACTTGACAATATTGCTGAGGTCAAACAGGGTTACTGGTTTTCTCATTTAGAATCTATGTGTAACCCAAACTATTTAAAGCTGTGCTACTGAAAATGTCTTTATAAGGTAATAGTACGTCAGTGTTGGTGTTCACTTGATGTGTAATATACCCATGATGAAAGCATACACTATTTTTCACAAAGAATTACAATAAATAAAGAGAAGAATGGTGTGCTAAGAGCAAGTAAACTATTTTTGTTGATACTGTGATGGACCATGACTGATATCACCCATCCCTTGAGTATTTTGATTTAGTTGTGTTTAATTAGTCTGTGTCTGTTGGTTAACCTAACTGAACTGAGACCAATACCAAGCCAAGTGCCGAATTGTTTACCCATTGTTTTTTTTTTACGTAAAATGCCTCAGCAGCCAATAAGATCACACTCCTCTGTACAGACATTGCAGCAAACATGCCCCATATTATATAAACGGTTGTGAACGGCCCAATCAGATCCAGGATGAGTGGAAATCTGTCTGAACGGGACAGACCCCAGACACATCTGCCAGAGCAAATAAAACATGAGCTTGCAGACATGTCTGGCTCCCAGGCTACTTCAAATTAATTGAATTGGCCTTCACTGCCAAAAAATCTAAATTACAAACAAAAACTAATCAGCATTACAATCATTTCAGAAAGTGAAAGCTTAAAATAATGGCACCACATTGCAAAATGTAGACTGTGACACGAAGCAGGACCTACATGAAGTATTGCTGGTACTAGCATTGCATGTGTGGTATGTGTGTATGTGTAATGCTACTGTAGGGTCAGGGTCACTGTGTCGTGTGACATGAATTAAGCAGCAGTCCTAGCAACAACAGCCAAATGTTTTTATAGGAAAGAATGTTCTGTGTGGGCGTGTGTGTCTGTATGTGTGTGTGAAACACACTCTGTGCTATGTTTATTGTTCCACAGCTTTAGAGTGCTAGCCTCCAGCTGACTGATATATGTCTCCCTACTTCCTGTTGCTCCCTGAATGGGCCAATCAGAGCCAGTGCGGCCACACAGGAAGTTCCTCTGTGCTGTCGCTGAGTGAGGGGGATGTCACATCTTCGTCACAATGTCAATATAGACACTTTCCGTGGTTCCCAGCATGATTTGCTGACTGACAAATATATCCCCTTGGTCAAATGTCCCACTGCATGCATGGCAGATAAGTTAAAGTCAATGATTTGAAGGGAGAGAATCAACAATCCTGTTGCCAGTTAAAGTTATGATGCGTGGAAAACTCAACAAGACGTTAAAGGCAGAGCTGCTAACATGCCAAGACTTCCAGGAATCGCAGGACTTCTATTGAGACATTCAGAAAATTTCAGCGTGTGAAACACTCAGAGTCCAGCTTCCTCTGAAACATTACCATATAATCTCTAATAATAATAATGTGTTGCAAAGATGCACTGAAGGAGATTATCATGACAAAACAGGAAATGATTTTTCACGGGCGAATAAATCTCCAAACACTGAGAAATGCTATTGCAAACAGGAATGTTGGAGAGTCTATTCAGATAAAGCTTTTGTTTGGGGAATGGACACTCGACTAATTGTTTGTGAATGTGTGTATATTCAGTATCTGCAGCTGACTTTTAGATACATTTTAACTAAAGCAAGAAAGAGCAAATGGAGACATGGTGAAGGAACTGACTGTGACTACAGATAAGAAAGGAAACAGTGATGATGGAGAGGGAGGAGAGGAAGGAGCTAAGATGGAACAAAAAGAGAAAGGAGGTGATGAGAAAAGAAAAGGGTGGAATGAGCGAAGACCGTATGACAAGAGTGAGGTGACTTGAAGGGACAAAACAGAGAGAGAAGAATGGAGACGACAGGTTGGGAAAAACTGATGACTTACTGTAGAAACATCTTCTGTCTGACCGAGATATCTGACAGAACGGATACACTTCTATTTTAACCAGCAGCTGTCTACACAGGCTGTGCAACAGCTTGCATTTCACTCATGCTTTATGCCTTAAGTTTTACACATATGGACTAGAGAGTTTATATGAGGATGTGCCACGCAATCATTTATAATTTCAGACCAGGATCATTTTATTTAAATGGAAATGCAGTTATCATAGATTTATTCATGGAGTGTGTTGTCTTCATCTTAAGTGACATTTATCATGCTATCACAGGGTATGCATAACTATGTTTTTCATTAGTGTACAATCCCCCTCATTATGTTTTTATTACCTTGGAATGAGTCTTTTACATTTAAGATGCCTACGACAAAGTCTTTTACTGAGTTCGCCAAACTAAACACTGGCTTTTAGAACGCATTTCATCTTTTTCACACATTTCACGGCCACCAGTCTCCATTACATTGGTAAGGAAAAGGGTGATGTGAGGAGGATGTAATGAACAGCTACACCTATGCCACTAAATTCTACACACTGGTCCTTTAATGGCTAATAGAGTAGCCAAAAAGAACAACTAACACAACAAGGAAAGCAAAATGCCAGTATAAATCAGTTCCTTTCGTTTAGAGAATTCATGCAATAATGCTTTTTTATTCAGTATGAAAAAATGTTGTGTTTTGATATGCACGTGTAACAGAAAGAATAGTAAAAAAGATGCTTGTCTGGCAAATCATGCGGTGTTAATGAACATGTATTCAGAAGTAGCCTTTAGATCATGCAGTTACTTTATTAACTGTATGATACAGAGCTGTACACCCTACAAAGATTGTCTTAGTGTCTTTTTTGACCTTTAAAAACGCTATAAAATCATTTACACACCATAAATAACAACAAAGACGCACACACACAATGAGAAATTGAGAATACGTTAACTAAATACGGATAAAACTAAAACTTGCTTGTTCATGTGCAGCATCTCCCCTCCATGACCCCACTCATGACTCAAGTTCACAGACGAAATAAACAAAATTTCAGACAAAATAAACATATCTTGAAAGCATGGTTTACTAATGAGGAATGCAGTCTGAGTACCCCCAGTCCTCTCTTTGCTCAAGCCATGAGAGCACGTTTCCGTACCGAACAGGTCCTACATCGATTCTGTCAGATACCCAGAACCAGTCTGTCTATTCAACAGAGTGAGAAAACCTAGATATTCACAAACTTTATGATGATATGAAGATAATGCATCTGAGACGTTTCTGTCCCATTAGGGAATCAGGATACAGAAAATATCTGGTCTCAGCCCACAATAGAGCACAAAAAAATACAGAAGACAGCGTGGAAAAGAAAGAAATGAAACAGGAGTAAATCTGATGTGGACAAAGAAATCCATAGGAGGTTTGAGGAGAGGAAAGGACACATGAGGAAGTGGGAATGAGACAGTCTGATCAACAGTTTAGATCAAGGAGAAGAGGGATGACCAGTCTAGGCCAAGCTCCATGCTGCTTTCTCTGAACAGTTTACATTGGGCATCCCCACACAACAGATACACACACTCACTCACACACACACACACAAGTAGACATCCTCCATAAAGCTCACATGCACACACTAGGAGGCAAACACATTCACAAACTTAGACAAACCCACTCAAATAAGTGGAACGCATGCACACAGTGACACGTCACAGAACCAATATTCCGGCAATGAAAACAGAAATTCATCGTAAAAATGACGCACAGAGACAAACCTGCTTCTCTGCTTCAGTTTACCCGTCTGATCCCTCTTGTGGTGAGTCATAACACTGCAGCACCCACATGGTAAAGCACTTGGTGCACTTTTTTTCTGTCATGTGGGGTGGGGGGCTGGTAAGGAACATGTATTAAGGGAGGTTCGTGATTAAATAAACAGAGTGAAAGAGGCATTTAGAGCAGAGAACAGTTTGGGGTCAGAGAAGAAGTCTGTGTCCTTCCAGTTGTAAAAACCAAACTTTTTCCATTATGAATTCAATAAATTGAAATAGTTACGTCTCCACCATCTGCCTGTCTTCTTCATGTCTGTCTCTGTTCATACCTCCATCGCACTATTTGTTGAAAACCTGTCCTTCAAATAAAACTGAGGAAGTTTTAAGACACGTGTCATTTGCTGTGGGTATGTCTGTGGATGTGGGTTTTTTTTTTAATGCTGTTCCACACTCTTACGATAAAGCCACACTGGAAAACTGCAGCCTAAATGGAGCCGCTACCTCCCATTTATTTTCTATGAGGTGCAGCAACACACAGGATGGTGTCTATCCATCTATCCATCCATCATTTCAACACTTTGCTCCAGAGAAATTAAGATCTCTCGAATGATTCATGTGAAACTCAGTAAGGTTATTGTATCCAGAGATGATGATTTGTTAACGATTCTGAACTTGCCTGTAAACAAGACATAAATGGACCAATTGTCATCAAATCTACTGAGCATATTCAGGCATGAAAACTTTCCCTGATGGACACTGTGAGCTTTCTGTGGCTCCAGTAGATGATGATTCATGGCAGAAAGAACAATCAGGAGCATTACCTCCCTCCCTCTAGATCATTGGTATAGCACAAGCCAAAAAGCCTGTTGTAGTTGGCTAGCAATTACTGTTCCCAAATATGCTCTTCCTGTCTCTATAAATCACATCATCTGCATCCAGCTGTTTGTTTTCACTAGTTTTAAAGAGGGGTTTTGGTAAGCTAAGATAATTCCTTCATACTGTCTAGATTTCTTAGCTTTAAAACATCTATTGTTAGCATAGAGGATGCATGCACACCTTTATGCATAAAAATATGATTTTATTTTATTTTCCAGATCTCAAATACAAACGTGTTTATTTATTACGTTTATTTGCAAGTGATACAAAGAAATATCAGCAGTAAGTGAGGCAAAATCTGCATCATGATGTTACGTAACAAATAACATAAACATAATGTCACGCCATATTTAAAAAGAAATAAAATTCATCTGAAAGGCAAGTCTCATTTGATATTAATCTCTTAAATAAATAAAACAAACTAAAGGAAACAAAGACTGCTTTGACACAAGAGATGTACTTGAATTGTGTAATAATGTGACCCTTAGTCAAGTTAATACAGTTGAAATGAGAGCAAAGTTTGATCTGTAAGAGAGAGTTTCAATCTTTGTAAGACCCAATTAAATATTTCTTCTCTCTGTGTGAGGATATTTTTGAACATCAGGACATTTTGCCCATTCTTCACTCACTTTAAGTCTATTTTAAGGCACAGGAATGAATTTAGTTAATGAGTTTCTGCAAAATGATAATGTGAGAGACTTGTAATGAATAATAAAAGTGAGAGATTTGTGGGTGATGATGACACAAGTTGGAAGAATTCATTAACAAGCTTAAAACTATTTTTTTTTACACCAGTGCTGCAGTATTTTACTTATGTCAAACTGTGTGTCAAACACTGTCAAAAAGTAAAATTAACACCAAAAGAAGACAAAGATCAACAACATGATGAAAAAGAAACAAAAAAGTTCAACGAGAATGCCCAAAAATGGAATAGCAACTTGTCTATAAAAACAATCAACAGCAATGGTTTAAAGTGATTGTGTGCCACTGTGGAATTAGAGGTGACTTTTAAGTTTTTCAAATGAAGCAATAACTGTCATGTCCCATTGTCTTTCTAATATTTAGGAGTCAGCTTGACAGCTCAGAATAAAGAAAGAAAAATCAAATAAGTCCTAACTGCAAGTAAGTATGATGTTTGAGTGATCTAAGATAGTTAAAGGGGTCGTGGCTTAATGTCTCCAGAGATTAAGACTCTGGAGTCAGGGATCAAATCAAGAGTCTGTTCATACATGCATTTAACGTTTTTCAAAAGTAAAGCAGAGCTGTCTGATGGATATGTGCTCATAAATTATCAGGAGTGACGGGTTCCTTATAAACAACTCCTGAACTGAAGAAGCAATATGCAAATTACTAAAATATGATATATTATATGATATGAAAAGTGTTTATGATACAAAAAGAGAATTGGCAAAAGGCTTTTTACTGTGTGGGTATACTATGTATTCTATGCTTAGTGTCAGGGTTGATTTAAAGTGTGTTTTCAGACACCAAATCACTATATAAGTCATAAGGGACAGACATTGTATTGTAAAAAAAAAAGTCCCCAGGTTAGCAGTCAGCCTCAGTGTCGGTATTCATGCTCAGTGTGTTTTGATGCATACGCTCCAGTATTCGATGTATACTACTGAAGCTGGGCCTATCTGATGGGTGTGTGCTCCAACAGAGCCTCATCAGATTATACAGCTCCAGAGGACAGTTCTCAGGACAGGAGAGGATGTGACCATCCCTCACATAGTAAATAACCTCCTCGTGACCCATACCATAGTACGGCTGCATCCCATGGGAGAAAATCTCCCACAATACCACACCATAAGCCCACACGTCCGACTCAGTTGTGTAGCGGTTGTAGAAAATAGACTCTGGGGGCATCCAGCGAATGGGGATGGCATCATTCTCGTTGGCTTTGTAATAATCAGCTGAATAGATGTTTCTTGAGAGGCCGAAGTCCGCAATCTTCACAACCATTTCCTCTCCAACCAGGCAGTTCCGGGTTGCAAGGTCACGATGGACGAACTTGCGTTCCGATAGGTACGCCATTCCTGCTGCTATCTGCTTAGAAATTGACAGCTGCTCAGTACACGAGAGAAGTCCCGCCTCCAGCTCAGAGGAAAAACTGCGACCTGACAGGCTGGCACGGCTGAGGGTGCGCACTGATTGGGTTGGAGATCGGCGACGCAGGAACTCATTGAGGTCACCATGGGCCATGTACTCGAACATCAGACACATGGGTTTACCCACTGCACACACACCTGCGGGAGAAAGCATACAGATGATTTTATTTCATGATCTATGACATAACGTATACACAGAGGGCTTGTGAATGATACATTTCCCCACCACAGAGGTTTGAGAGTACAAACACAAATACTCCACCACATAAACACATTGGTGACATCATGAAACCATGCTGAATTAAGTATTTTTCTCTCCTACAGTATATCATTCAGTAAGTTCATTCACTGTAAAAGGTAAATACACATTCAGCCTAGACATAAACACAGATGAAACCACATATGATGTGTACATGCTCACGAATAAACTCACGCATAGTGGATGTACAGTCTTACATTAGCAGCCCTGTCATGTAAACATGGTGCGTTTCTAAATTAACCTTATGTTCTTCTGAGCCTGTCCGTGCTGTGGGTAAACACAGGCAATTAAAGAGAATTTCTAAATCTGGGAGTGGTATGATTGTGGCTGCATTTCTTGTGAATCTCCGATGTGATTAAGAGAACTTAATTTAGCTCCCTGGAAACTTGTAATGCTGCGTGCATTACGCAGCGAGGGCTTCCACAGCCTCCACAACTGAAAGAAAGTGTTTTGATATATTCTTTAGATATGGCAGAGACAGAAGCTTTTTTAGCTTTTTGCTTTGAAACTCTCTAGACAGTAAATTAAATCCTAAAGGGATCTTTGCATCATCAAGAAATAAATTAAAATTGTAAGGACAGGAATGAAGTTTTCTGGATGCTAACAGCACTTTGCAGAATATTCTTGCATGAGCAGAGTTTTTCTCTCACCAAATTCATTCTACTTTAATTTACTACTTATTTACTTTACGTCTATAAAAGAGTGGCTGTTTGCTTGTTTGTCTACGCATTCCTGTAAATGCTTTTTTGCAATGTGCACTGCTAAGAGGAATTAGAGCACACACTGTTAAGACTGTGCAGAGGCCCAAAAACCCTGCAGAAGTTGTAGATGTGCCATTCATGTAACCTGGCATTCACAACCAGATTTTGGGTACTTAATGGCTCTCTGTGAAAAAAAAAAATCACAACAAATCACCAGGTCTGCCAAAAAGAAAAGAAATAACCCCACTGAAACCAGCCAGTAGTTTCAGTTTCTCTTTCTATAGCCAATTTTAGCTTGAGGTCTTGCAGATCTGCAGATTGTCTGTGTTCTTTCCAAATTCAGCCCATGATTAGTGCACTTTATGTGGTTAGTGGATTGAGTCACACTGGCCACAATCATAATTTTGATTTAAAGTACTTCACTGCTTCTGGTTCTGTGTGAAACATAAACTGGAACCTCATTGACCCGCCAGTAGCACAGTCATTTCAAACTCTGTTCAACCCCACAGAACAAAAGTTCCCTAAAATGTCATAATATGTCAGGCTGAATTTTGGGAAAATGTGTATAATAGGATGCTGAAATGGGATTTGATGGGTTTAAATATTTCACTGTATAAACATCATAAAGTAACAAGCTGATACAGAATATTTTTGACTGTGGAAAATTTGGGTTTATGGAAAATCCAGGGTGTCATACTGTAGTACTGTAGAACTCAAACAAGCATCAACAAACATTAATATGTACGCCTACATACTTGGGATCTGGGTGGGTTTGTTTAACCGTTTTGCCATCTAACTGTGATGTCAAAGAACTGCAACTACAACATGCTCATGTGGAGCTTTCTTGGAGGCCATGCTCAGTTAGTTCATGTCCTGTGGGTCACTGAGTAGGACAGCTCCCCAGAGAGAAAGCTCTGATTATTGCTCCCTGGAGTGTGTGTAGGGGGGAAGGGGGGGGCGTCCACAAAACAGGACTGTAGTTCAACAGTAGCAGCTTCGGCTGGAGGTCAGTAGCTGAATCAAAGTGTGTTCACTCCATCTCTAAATATACAGAACACAGAGGCCCCATCCTGCACACACACATGCGACAACATAATGACATGCAGACATATGGCATCTCTAATTTAGACACATGCATGCTATGGATGATGCATATAATTTTTTCACATAATTTGCAGTATATTATTAGTCCTCAGGGTAATTAGAGGTTAACTTAATAATCTAATCAACTCTGGTTTCACGCGCACCAGAGATTTCAGCCTCAGTGTGTCACCCTCAGATGACTCATCCGAAATGTCACTCAAAACTGAACAGAAAACATATGACACTGTGGTTTGATACACGTCTGAAAGATCATATTTTTTTCTGCCATGATGAATGTTTATTCAAAAATATTTCACAACCACTGGTGCTGTAAAATGAACCAAAGTAAACAAACCTCTTTCCACACAACCAATGACCAATGGCTCTGTTGACAGTGCCAGCTAGAGTGTGTTGTATTGGCGAATGTCTTCCTGGAAGTCTATTTGGATGCAAGCTGTTTGTATTAGATTAGATAGGCTGAATTAGTACAAACATTAATAAAGGGCATTTATCTTACTCAGGCCAACAACAGCACATTAGCTGTCAAGCAGCATTTGTTTACAGACAAACAGTCCTATCTGTATCTGTAGCTGTTTTATAGCACTACAGTGGAAAGGATCTGAGGTACACAACTTCATTTAGAACAATTACAGTGTTTGAGTGGAAACTAGGAGCTGAATTTACGTAGAGGGCTGCTGAGTGCAATCCCCCTTTATGTTCATGTGATTAGCTTTTGTATGAACCAACAAGATAATCGAGAAAATTCACAAAGAATTCAAACTTTTCTTCTCATTTGGGCCAAACATTTGTCAATTTCATGGATATTTACTGCACATTCTTGAATGTGTGTTAAAAAGCATAAAGAGGGAGATAGATTTTAGGTGTTTTCTCATGAGATAACCTAATGTACTAGAGGCTGACCCTGCTGTTGTCTTGATGAAGTGCACTAAAGGAGCTCAGGAGTGTAAAGTAAGTAAAGCAGCAATACAGGTGACAGCTTATGGCTTAATTACTGAATGGTGCAATTATCCAATAGAACAGAATCTGGTTCTAAACTAGTACTTTTGTTTGGCTCCAGATGAAGAAGTGAATCAAAACACTGGCTTTTAGTCAGCAAAACGCTGTTTGAGTAAAGAAGATTACAAAAGGAGCAAGTCTCTGTGTGTGGTCCTCCTCTTTCAAAACCACACATTCCCCCTCCCAAACAATTGAATGTTTTAGTTGCCTAATCTTCACCAAAACAATAGAATCTCAATCTCTAGTATCTCTAATAAAGAAATGACTGCGAAGATGTGTCAAACTGCTTAAATCACAAAAACAAATCAAAAAATAGGCCAAGAAGGAAGAACCACCTCCAAGACAGAGTGCATAGTTCAAAGAATATTCCACTGATTTAGTATTGCACTGTTACAATGACTCAAAATCAAAATTGATGCAACAGAACCCTACCCACAATGCAACTTGAATACCAACAGCTGGGTCGGAGATTTGGGTATGCTATGCTACTAGCGTCTAATGTCGACCTGCTAGCCTTAAGCAGAAATGAGCTGTGCACTACAAATGTCTGGTGACCTCACTCCTCTTTAACTCCACATCTGCAGATTTTTTCCATTTGTAGTTGTAGTTTTCCGCTCCAGCCGACGCTGACTCATGTGACATCACTTGATGTAATTTATTAGATTTTACGCAGCTCCCTCTGGAGCCATAAAAGGCTTTATGCAACTGTTTTCACATATGTTATAGTGCTTCCCTAGACCTGTAAACAGACCCTGATGTGTAAAATCTGTGCAGTTCCCCTTTAAATATATGCACCTACACTGATCAGGGACCTGGATTTGTTAACATGGTGGATGCTTTTTCCCAGAATCAATTTAAAGTTTATGGTAAAACAGCTCATTAAGTTACTGAGTGTTTATGGTTGATTTAATGACAAGTGCAACAATGTCCACTGCTTTCGTTTTTCTGTCTCGTTCCACCTTTTCTTTGTGTCTTATACGGTTTCTCTTGTTTCTTTCTGTGTATCTGTTTTACACTTTGCTTCCATCTCAAGGAAACACACTGATCCAGAAATGATACAATTTAAAATCCAATTTTAAGTGCAATCTCTTTGGAAATCTGATTTTGGCCGTCACACACTAACCTAGGAGTCGTACGATGTTGGGATGGTCAAACTGAGCCATTAGTGCTGCCTCTCTCTGGAAGTCATTCTGCATATCAGCTGAGGCTTCCTCTTTCAGCATCTTCACAGCCACCATTGTGAAAGACTCCATTGGCAGCAGGCCTGGTGCTCTGCAACCAACAGACAAGAACAGGAGATTTGTGAGAATTGTGTCAAAAGATTGGTTCTTTAATAGCCACCTGCACATGCATGAAAACATTCAGAAATGATTGTATATAAATGCAAAATGTTATGAATCTGTTTACCAGGTTTCTGTAACCATGTGTTTTGAATGTGTCTACTAACAAGACACCCAACAAAACAGTGCAACTGTATTAGTGTAGTGCACTTTAAATGTCAGTCATTTGAGGGAAACATGCATTCAACACACACATACATACACACACTTCCTGTGTTGGCTCACAAGAGGGACAAACTAAGGTCAACATGTTGTTTTTCAGTGTAGATCTATATATATAGCTTGCACACACATGGAAACACTCTCACCAACACACACACACACACACACACACACACACACACACACACACACACACACACACACAAACACACTGGGAAACTACAGATTGAATCCCATCTGTCAGGAAAGAAGATATTTACTCCTCTGGTCTATTTAGGTCTCTGTGTGCAGTATGTTGTGTGTCTGTCTGTATGCATGAGTGTCTGTGTTCATGTATGCATGCACACGTGCTACAAATGCATGCATTGCATGTGCAATAATATGATTTATCTGTACTTTAGGGTACATGTGCACGGGGAAAAGTTTTTGCATGTTTCTGGTCATGCATGCATGGATGAGTGTGTGTGTTTGTGATCTTGTGCTTTGCATGGACAAATTTTAGTTTTTGACTTTCACAGTCAGTGTGGTTAAAGAGTGGGGACATTTTGGTCAGCCCTCATGTCTTACAGGAGGTGTTGAAGGGAAGTGAAGTTCATGTTAAATTGGGTTTTTAGGTTGAGGTTGGGTATCTAGTTGTCACATCCGTCAAATTTGTGGTTATACAAACGTGTGCGTATATGAGAGTGTGTGTATTATGCTCTCAGGGGTGTCCATATACTGCAGCATTCCAGTCTTCATTAAGGGATTACCAGCTAACCTGAAGGACATCTCTCAGATCAGCATGCAGGTGCTACTGTAAAAATACCACCAACTACTATAATACACTGCTGACTGTACTGTTATTATGGTCTGTACCGATTTATCTGTCACGCTTCACCTATTGGCATTAAAGCTCTGGTGGTGTCTGACCTTCATAGACAGAAGGTCAGAGTTCTCTGCTGCAGTCTATAGCTGATGGATAATAAACAAGTATGTAATGTCTGTAGAAGCAGTCTAGTATGCAATACACTATAGAAAAAAGCTGTATTTTATGTTATTTTGATGAATGTAGTTCTGTTCAACCCAAACTTTACTCTTTAAGCTCTCTGTTTTTTATTGTTTGTGCCAGTTACAGGCTACATACTGGTCCAGAGTATCTCATGGATGCAAGAGCTGTGGGACTAGTGTAGGAGAAGAGATGATCTCTAATCATGCAATAGACACTCCGCAAAACATAAAAAAACCATCTCTACAGCATATTGCTTTAGCTGCCATGAATTACTGTACAAAATATAATTTAATTGGCTGCAATGGTAACCAGTCATAGAGATATTGGCTTTCAGTGACTGTGAAACCCTGTGACAAGTAGATTATGTCACCACAAACAATTAGATTTGGAAACCACTAGTATTCAATAGTGCACAACAGAGGAAAACTTGAACAACTGAAGTGTACATGCATGACGAAGCAAACTTCATGACATTTTAGAAAAGCAACTACTGTATGACTCGGGTCTGGTATTCAGTCTGATCACAGGGATTAGTCTGAGACATGAACGTCTTGCTGTGAACAGGGTCAGTGCGGGGGGAAAGTGACACCTGTAGCAGTTCTCCTTGTGACTTTGTGAATGACGCAGCAGTTCTCAGAATGACAAGTGGCCTTGTTTAGTCACTCTGCACCCCACCCCCGTCTCTCTATCTAAATCCTGTCTGACCCGTTTCTCTTCCTCTGCCTGTATAATATCGACATGATCTTGTTAGCCCCTGGCAGCGATTATGATAATGACATGGCAATATTAAATATAAGTCTGAGTAATGTAATATTATGGCAAACAGATCTCCCTCTTTGTATTCCCTCTTCTCTCCTTTTATTGCCTAATTGGATAGATAAATAGTTATTTATATCATTTCCTCTTTCCTCCCCTTTCCCCCTGCTTCATCTTCCCCTTTCACCTGGCTTGGAAAACTCGTCCGAAGGCTCCCTCTCCAATATCTCTAACATATTGGATATTATTGCGGGGATACTCGAGGGCCAGCAGCTTTGAGTTCAGCAGCAGGGGAACCCGCTGATACATGGGGTTGGGGTGGAGTCGATCCAGCAGGAGCTCTGAGGGAAGAGCGCTCAACGTTGGGGTCTCCATTGCTCTGTGTAGAGAAAGAGGTAGTGAGGTGTGATAAAAAGGTGGCCACAGACAAATAAAGAACTGGGCATCTTGTCTGTATCTCACCTCTTCCGGTTTCTCCACTGCTTTCTCCGTCTGCGGCAGGCAAGGATGATGATGGCGAAGAAAACTGTAGCTGCGAGTGCGGTCAGGATGATGACGATGACGGACATGGAGTAAGCTGGAGACGATAGCGTGACCGTGGGAGGGAGACGAGGGGTCTGACGAGGGCCTGGCGACTCTGGCGACTCTGGCTTTATCACTGACAGTAACAGACAAATCAAGGTTCTATGTGCTATCACCAAACCTTAGTAGTATAAATTATTTAATTAACGCTCTAACTAAAATTGTGTCACTGTTAAACAGTGTTGTGTTATAACCCATTTATATTAGATTGTCCATGACTTCAGCAGTAAATGTCTTGACGGTGGCTGGTGGGCTGAGAAATGGAAGCAGGTGAAATAAGAACTACCTGATACCATGGTCGCCTCCCCACACTGTGGCACAGCGCAGTACTCCCAGCGTATGTTGGGATTTAAGGTGTAACACCAGGGCCTGTCGCTGATTCCTCCGGGGTTCCTACAGTAGTTTTCTGAGTTCTTCAACTCTGGGATCACTTCCACAGACAGGTGGTGCTGGTGGGGAACCTACAGGATGAGACAGAATGGTACAAAGAAGATAAACATTGAGAAATTCCATACAGAGAAGAGTTTTGCTGACCTTTTTTCAAGTATTGTCCAAGATTATTAGATGGCTTTGTTGCATACTCCATTCTGATTGGTCAATTATCGTATTCTTGTCTGTTATTTCTATATAGTAGACAGTTGCTATGGACACAGTTGTGATAATAGACACTGGAGGACCACAACTGATGCATTTTTCATTTTTGTACCAAAATAGTAGGTGTGTAATAAGCAGTATTCAGGGTGAATCAGGGTCCTGCATCACTGTGTGGTTTATTTCGCAACATAGATTGTCTCGCTGTATATCATTCCTTGCATAATAGGTCGTTTAGACCCAACTATAAAGGGAACAGGGGAGGTTAAGTGCTCTGAACAGTTGTAGTTTTAATCATTTGTGTCACTCTGTCCAGGCTGTGTATCCAGAGGTGTTTTGAGAAAAACATCTGTCCTGTTCTCCTGCTGACCCCATGCTCTCTAAAGGGATGAAGAGGAAACAGAATTGTCTTCAGGGATCCCTGAAAAAGTCCAAGAGCTGTTGCAGGCAGATTTGGATGAACAGCGTTTTTACTTTTCCAAGAAATCTCTGACTCTTCATCAAAAACAAAACTAAGTTAGGCTTTCAAAATTTTAATTTAACACACTTTTCAAGGCTCTGTTTAGGGTCTAAGGTAAGGTTACAGTTTAATAGCTGCAGAGGGTATAAAATGTTCTATAGTGAGGGACAATAGTTGTTGCATGGTTGTTTCTGGAATCTAGAGTGCCAACTCAAACACTGAACATCTGGTATCTTCATGTGTCATGAGCTTTAGTCATCAAAAGAGCAACGGTCCAACCTATCCCAAGAGATGTGAAGTTATGAAAAGGCTGGGATCAACACATGTGCTGCTGTAGCTGAACACATGAAGCAAACTGCACACAGGGTTGATTTCCCACTGGTGCCAGGAATGTTAAAAACAACAAGTTCTCATACCTAAATGACAAGCGAGGTCATTTGTCATTGTTACCCAAAATAAATGAGCATTTCCTGATCTGTGACACCTTTTGGCACATTGACAGTGCTACCACAAGAGTCCACAATCCAAACACTACTTAGTTAACTGAAACCACTTGGTTTATATTAGGCCCTTACATGGAACTTACTTTTTTTTTTGTTGTTGTTGATTCTGGCGGCCCCTGTGGACAAAAGCAGTAGTGTTTCCACTGCCTCTTTCCATTGATTTCAAGGGAAAACCGACTGAATCCAACCTGCTTGCATATATTAAATATGTAGAAATATCCAATATTTGGGTTTTTTGTCTATGCAGGTCATATAGAAGCATATTAAACACAGACAGGTTTAAAAACTCCTTGTAGTATGTTCAGGGAAAAAAGCTGTGGTCATGGTTAAAAGAAGCCAACATTAAGTGTTTATAGTAGATGGGATGTCCGAGTCCAACACTCTGCTCCCTGGAGACTTTTGTGCCTCTATAACAATGTCACGCTACTTGAGCCTTTGCTCCTGAGGGAGAACTGTCATTCCAATGACCACAAGAGGTCACTCCATGAGGAGCACAAATGTTGTTTCAGGTTTCAGGTTAAATTAATGAATAGATGTTTTTCTGCCGAGGACAGTCTCATTAAAAAGACTTTTCAGAGCTACAGCCATCAAAAATGCCAAAAAAAAAAAAAAGAATGTCTAAATAAATGTTGCTGTAAATGATCTGACATTTAAATGTAATGACCTGATTCACTCTATTACATTAAAAAGGATGTATTACAACATAGTGTAACATTAAACTGATGGTGGATAATATCCTAACAGTGACTCAAGTGGCAAGTCTTGCAAATATAAGTGTAAATATTGGGTAATCATTTCACATTGAGCAATAATTGGTGTTATTCATTTATTACATTTTATGAACTTATTATGACATGCTTTAGCAGTCCTCCTCAATCATATATTTAATTCATTAGTAATGTTCTGACTGAGTCAGAAGTTGGCTGCAGTATTTCTCAACGACTCAGCACAAAATAGGACACTACTCACACCACAGACACAGCGTGTATCATGTACATGTAACTCTACAACATACATGTGTTGAGTATGTGCTGAACATAAATGTGATTTTACTACGGGGGGTAAAATATGACATGTGGAAAATGTCCTACAGGACTCGTGCAGAGTAATTTATACCCACTCTAAAAAACATTTGCTTGAAAACATCTGCTCTATGAAGTGCAAAAGGTAAATGATGACTTTGAACTGAGTCATCGCTGAATGATCTTAGATTTTGGAAAAACGACACAGACTGAGTAAGATATTAGGAACAGCTGCTTTTCCTGTGACTCTAATGGACAGGGCAGGCAGGTGAAAGCTACACTCTACTTTCAACTGTAAATCCACCATCAGAGATTAAGGGATTTTAAATTAAGTTGGTGTAATTCATTTCAAAGTCATTCCTTCAGTTTCTTTGTAAATTTACAGACACACAAAATAGATTCACACAAGTAGACGCAAACAGTAAAACACACATGAAACATGCAAAGCAAAGATTAGTGGATGCTAAATCAGAACATTAACTGGAATAAATGAAGATGTAGTGAGCAGGATGTTCATTTATTGACTTTGACTTGACTTTTATATGGTGGGCTGAGTAGTGCAAGTGAACATTTTCAGATTTGGGAACTAGAGGAAAAGATTAAAGAAGCTTTATGCTGTGTAATTTAGTTGTGAAACACATTCCAAAAACAGAAGAATGTTGATTTTAACCTTCTGAGTCTACCACATTTAGTTCAGAATGAAAATGGTGCAATCAGCTTCACATTGCCCTCTGGGAGAACTGTTCCAGCAGACATTATCCCAATCATGCTATTATACTTACAAAAGGAAATGAAAGCTTAAATACTGGCCAGGAACTTAAGCATAATCATCAAAATAATCCCATTGTGTTTAACAGCATACCTTTAACTTATATCTGGCCAGCACATAATGTCACAAAATTTCAGTCACTTCCTGCAAGCGCTGAATATAACTATAATGCTGTAACTGTAATAAATAGACTTCATGTAGACCAGTGGTTCCCTATTTAGACCATGGCATTGCAAGCCACCCACCCCAATACAACATATCTTCACAGATGCTTATAGTTTTTAACATTTTGTATGTTTTATTATGCTACATTATATCAATATTAAAATAATTAACATACAGTAGGCCCATTCTCAATCACTCATAATAAATGCCAGCAGGTGCTCTGCAGATTTGATATTTAATATGAAATAATAATAATGAATAGCCCGTTATTTAATATGTTAATGTTAAATATATTTCTTTGATATTCTTCTATTTTAAAATTTGCTTATATGTGTAGTGTGCAAGGACAAGCAACCAAAACAAAACAGGTTGCAGGAGTTGTAGAAAGTCTGATTTTAGTTTTTTTGTTGGTAGACTCAGATTCAGTCCTGTCAGACTGTGTTGAGGGCTGAGTTGCATCAGCATTGCTTTGAGCTCTACTTATTGTCACTTGCTCTGACGTCACTGTCAGCTGGGATCAGCTCCAGCCCACCATGACCCTGATGAGGATAAGTGGTTATGGAAAATAAACGAATGAAAGAATAATGATTGTAAATGTTGCCATTTTTTTTGATGCAGTGAAATTTTAGAGAGTAAGATAAAAAACAGGCTACTCTTTGTCTACTGAAATGACAACCGCCACCAGCAGATTTCATCAGCTGTGGCTGGATAGAAAATTAAACCAATGTTAGCCGCATGAACTGGTTGAAAATGCTGTCTTTGGTTAACTTTTGAAACCCTGACCCTGAATTTAAAATCCAGACTCAGTTTAATTTGAGAATCATGTAAAGGAAAAGAAAAATATGTATTTGATGGTTACATGCATAATATTGCACTAAAAAAGCCTTACAATCTGCTATAGCATAGCATTGTGTGCTTTAAGGAGAGAAAAATGCAATTTATTTATGAAAGAGTGAGGCGATGTGTGAAGAGAAAGAGAGACAGTAGAGAGAAATATTTGTGAATCACAATAAAGAGCAAACCTCTCAATTTCACATATGTGTCTGTGTGTGTTAGTGATAGAGTCTGTGCAGCATGTGCGTGTGAATGCTAATTGCTTCCAGAGGCAGGATGTGACATGATGAGCCCCTCCCTCTCTGCTGACCTGGCACACACACACACGCACACACACACACACACACACACACACACACACACACTGCACAGGAGAGCAGTTACAGTTCACCCTAACAGACCCTCTCACTGAGCAAAGCCATAAAAACATAAAGAGGCTTTTGGGCCACAGGGAATGTGTGTGTTAGTGTGAGCACATGTGTGTTTGTGTGTGTGTTTGCACTTGTAAGCACTTTTGTGTGTTTTTCTGTTTCTGGTTAGAGGTCAGGAATGTTTGATATAAAACTGAAAATCCACACAGAAAATATCAGTCACACACTTCAATTATTTACTGGTTAAAATCTGGAGGAAACTTGGATTTATAAATACAGGCATGTTGTGAAGGCGACCTCGCTGTCAACGCAACACTGTTCTACAGTTCTCTCATTCTCAGAACTTTTATCCACCTTTTTTTTGTAGTGATTGTGATTGGCAGGTCAGCATGAAGCTAAAGTTTTAAGCATACAACAAAAGCAATATTTAGTTCCACTACATGTCACATTGTGGCTTTAGAAACATACAGCACACACACTTAGACACAAACCACAGTACCTGTTGGCTCCATGACTGACACGGTATCCCAGACCTCGTCGCATTCATGCTGCCTTGGTAGAAACGACCTCTGTCATTGTAACATGTTGCTGTTGATACCAAAGTAAATATATGATTAATATGTACTTTTTAACCATTAATATTAAACAAATTATTCATTCATTTCTGTGTGAGATTTAGTTCTGATGGTTGGATATAAATACATGTGTGTTGCTTTTCAGACTTACTTGTAATCTGATCTCTCTTGATGTCTGAAATATAGAAAAAGAACAGATTAATAAATTAAATATTAAGAGGAAGCAAAGCTATTGATTAATCTGAAATATGATGTATATCATGAAGCTGACAATGCAGCACTGAAGGCCAGTTCAGTAGAATTAAGATGATATTACAAGAGACATGAAGTCAGAATCAACTGTTTTTATCATATATGCCAGTCAACAATGACAAAAATGTCACTTCATGGGTATTTCTGGGAATTTTTAATGCTATTTAGAGATCATTTCCTGGAAAATATATTTTTTTTAAATAGTTGATGACTCATCCAGTGAAACACTTTCTTGCTTACAACACCACCAGAGAGGACGTTGCATTGGATCATATTTAATGAAGAAAATATTTTCAGATTTCCCCCCTGATGTCTCCCCAGCTGCTCCTCTTTAACTCTCGATGGTTTACATTACTTCCTGGTGGACACATAGCTTTATCGTTACTTGCTCGAGTAGCTAATTGCTACTGTTGTATCTGTTGTATTAGCGGACAATGGAACTGGGCTCAGCAGCCTCGTAGTGAACACATCTGGACCAAGACCAACAGGGAATAGAGTACAGAGGTCCAGGTTCACCTGAAGCTCCCAGTTACATAAGAGGGCTGAGAGGGCCTCAGTGCTATTGGCTTCTGTAAACGGCAATCAATATTCACAACAAGTCCCTCCCTAGCTGCCATATGTGGAAGCAAAAAGCACTCCGCTAGCCGTTTCATGGGAACTTTAAACCACACACACAAGTCACACACCTGCAGCTGTATATTTTGGCTCAACTAGTAAGACCCTCTTAATGACCTCATCAGTATCAGTCCAGCAGGCCAGGCTTTATTTGGCCCTCAGCATATGAGTAACTGCACCCAGCCAACTTCTGCTTTTCTTTTATATAGCGCTCCATTTCCTCTCTCTGCTTTTATGCTAGATAGCTGTGCTCAAGCTGTTTCTGCAGGACAGAATTAACTAATCGCAGATTCATCAGATTCTAGAAAGAAGATACATTTGTCCGTTGCATCACTGCATACGGTAAGCTGTACACAAACTGCAACTAACTTCTCAGAAGTGTCCATGAACTTGTGCCAAAACCAGCATGAATATAACATTCTCCGTGTGTGGGAAATAGAAGAAAGTATTCACATTTTGGATAATGCTTGCTTTTCTTAAACACTGCACCACACTCACAGTTATGCATATCTTACCTACAAAAGGAACATGTGTACAAGCATCGGGGTCTGTGTGAAGACTTGGTAAGGCCTGACAGTTGGGTAGCAGTGAACTGGGAGTGTGGGACCCAGTGACAGAGCTAAAGACGCCAGGCTGGACTGAACTGCTGCCCTCTAGTACCAACCACTCCTTATGGCAGTACAGCTCCTTCACTGCCAGGCAGTGCTCTCTGTTTTGTAAAGGTAAGAAATAGATGATTTATTATTTTTGTTAATTGACTCTCACCTCTTACGTTCATTCATATACTTAAGTGAAAAAGTGAAACAAAAAGACACATATGCTACCTGCAGACAGGTTTAGGTGCTGGTCCTAAACCTGATGGATTGCAGTCAGGGAAGGAGGAGTGGCAAAGCAGTGAGCGGACTGCCGGGCTACACAGCATACTGAGTCCTTCCAGCTCAGTCCAAAAGCTCTGAACCAGGTACTCCTGCATGTCCTCAGGATGCGAGAGGGAAGAGTTAAAGAAAACCAGCAAATCATCTCGCAGGATGGTACGGCACACGTCGCCACGATACGCACTACAGTAGCCTGCAATGCCCTTGTAAAGTCTGCGGGGAAGAAGATACATGATTATCCACTCACATAATACAACAACAAGATTTGGTTGCTTAAATTACGTAACGGAGGAGTTTTCAAGGAGAAAAATGACATTTCAACTTACAAACAACTTGCTACTTATATATCTTTTCTAATTACCTAGCATGTCGACTTGTTTTAGCAATAAACATTTGCAGCAGGTACCCCACAACACATATGGAAGAAACACGGCACTGCCCTTCAGCTGTAATAATATTGCTTGGACCCAGTTGCAGTTTCAGTGGATGTGTATTTTAAAAATAATAGTGAGAAATAAATGGTAACTATGAGTCCCCAGAGCTCTCAGCCTTTTACTGCTTTGGCTGACAGTTAGCGAACTTGTGTGAAAGTGTGTTCACTGAAAGAAATAATAAAAACGTTTTCCTTGTATCAACTGAAATAACTTCTTTAAAATCATCCAGATGTTGATCATGGAACAGGTATATAAGAGATGAGATGTCGGTTTTGTTCTTGGACTTCCTTGCTGCTTCTAGATTGAACAGATCAGTCATACATACGTATATAATCCTATAATCTGTTTGCTACCCTGTGTTTTTTAGCTGTTACGCCATGAAGTCTTCCAGCATGGACTGGATCCACATTTCTTTCTGTTTGCCTTACATGTATGGTCTTTCTCTCTGCCTGCCTGTCTGTCTGACATCCTTCACTCCACATGTCTCTCTGCCTGTCTGCATACTGTAACATTTACAAACTCCAGATGTCGCCTCTTGGGGAAGGTTTGTGCTTCAACACAGTTCAAGTCAAACCATCAAACTCAAAACTGACCTGTAAATCTATCAATCCCATCATCCCACCATGTCCACCTTCTCCTTTCTTTCTCTTTGTGAGTCTCTTAAAATATATAGTCCAGATGTGGTCATGAGTTGGCAAATCATGTAAGATGTAACCATCAGTAAGCCTGATCATTTTGTCCATGACCTGCAATCTGCTGCCTCTTTCTTCATTTATACCTCACAAATTCTCATCAGGCATCCAGAGGCAAACATTTTCTTTCTCCTGCCTGTCTTTCTCTCTCCCTCTTCCTCTCTCTCTGCAGTTACATAGTCCAGATGTGGTGACTGGGGTTGAGTTGTGGTTCAGCAAAGTTCAAATTCAACTCACACCATATGGGTGACTGAGAGACCAGCTCCATCTTGGCATTGTAGATTCATTGACAGACAAATGCATATTGTCTTTCAGCAGAGCCAAAGGAAGCAACAGCACTTAGTGTCTTCAGACACAGATGGTTATGGTGCAAATTTAACATTTTGTGACAGACAGTGTGTTGTGTAATTCTCTGTGGTTCAAAAGAGCCAAAACACTTTTTTTTTTTTACAAACTCATGAAGAATATAGAAGATAGAAAAAAAAGGCACTAAGAATTCCTCTTACCTCCACTCTATGGGAAAGTGGCAATATCCAGAAGACGTTGGTTGAAGAAACATAAGTAGGAGGAAAGGGGTGAAGAGAGGAGGCAAACAGATGAGAGAAGGAAAAAAGACAAAAATCAGTCTCAGTAGGAAGAGAAGAGCAACCATGGTGCTTCTCCCATCAACTCATAGCTAGCTGTGAGGAGACAAAGGGACAACCAGGTGGAGGAACAGTGTGTGTGGTCAGGGAGGATGTATGTGTGTGTGTTTTTTTTAGCGGACTGTAGTGATGGGGTGTTGGGGGGAGTGTGACTGAGGCATTAAGCAAATGGATGGGGAGGGGGGGCAAAAACAGCTGAAGCCACACAAAACACAAGTAATATAAGCAGCAGCTAACATAACTCAAGACAAAGTGGTAACAACCCCTTAACACACACACAGACCTAAGAGCTACAAGTATTTATTCAGTGTTGGATGGGAATGAAACCATGTCACTACCTGCAACAGTGACTCTAGCAGTTGCCTTGACAGTGTTGGCTCCAGCAATGTGTCTGTTGGAGGCCAGACATGTGTACAGAGCCGGCTTATTCACTGTCACTTTGAGAACGGACAATATCACCTCTCCTGCCAAAGTCTCTTCAACTGATGCACCTGAGATCTGAAAAAAGAAAAAAAGGCAGAAATATGTCATGCAAGGACAAATTACTACAGAATTATGCCTCCTTTCAGTTAATACCATCATAAAACATGTAAAATCACACTCCTAGTCTTTTAAATTACAAGTTTCAAAATCTGATTCCATGGAGCTAGGGTGCCATATCTGAAAGCAAACTTCCAAGCTCAGCTTTTATTGTTGGTGGCTGAAGCTATCTGCAGTTCCAAATAACCAAGTGAGAGTGAAAGATCTCAAAATTTACAGCTTTAAATGGCTGCTGTCATCTGTTGATAACATTTATGTCCCAGGATGATTATGTGTTTGGGTATGTTTATATCACAGCAACTCAGAGCAACATAACTCAGCTTTAGCTTTTGAGATCAAGCCAAGTAACAGTCTATCCATTTAATCCCACTCTATACAAGACGATGGCAGTAATGCAAAATTGACTTGGAACAGATTGAGAGAACTTTAATGAGGTTTCTCTTTTTCACTTTGGTACTTTAGTGACAGACAGCAATCTGAAAATGCTGTTACGTTGTCAGTAGAGTGAGTAGAACAGAGAATGTGTGTCCTTCCAAACTTCCATCATGAAATAAAAAAATGCTCTCGTAAGATTTAAAGTCTAAAATATTCATATTGTGGTTTTGAATTCAGGGAAGTGCATACACTATGTGTCTGTGATTAACATAACCACCATGATGATTTACATCTAAAATCCCCTGGTATTCACACGATGCAGATATAGCCAGATAAAATGTATTTGTTGGTTTTAGTTCCTGTTTTCACACTTGCACGCTGTACATATAAATGATACATGTGAGAGTCTGTAGCGCGAGTCTGTGAGTCAAGGTGCTGATGTGCGATGTGTCTATATTTGAAGTTGTGTCTGACACCGCCTGTTTTTAGGACGAGCTCGATCCAACCCCGCTGAAACTAATGACCTCAACAAGCTGCCAGAAAAGCAGCTCACACAGTCATTTTAATCAGCGCACACACGCATACACACAGCATTTACAAGCATTATGGGCCTGTAATCACATTGTTCCTAGCACCCAAGACTATTAAATAGCCAGACATTATGTGGTGTATGTCTGCCCACAATGGCACACGTAAAAATGCCTGCTGCCTGCTGAAAAAAGTCAGGCTTACTATTCTTAAGGTTAGAGTAATCTCATGTCTATGATTTAAAAAAAAAAAAAAAACCTTTGACCTAACTGGCTACTGAGCTGTTTTATAAGTTCTAGCAGGTTTTTACCAGGATCAGTCAAATGACACAACTTACTGTTAACATTTTTGAATTACTGCACCAACTAAAATCCAAACAGAGGTTTTCTTTTGAATACAGCCTACAGGAAGTGGATAATTTGACTGGTGGGTTTTTTTTAATATTTGCACTTCCAAAGAAATTGCATGAGTCATGAATAATGTCCTCTCCTAGTATTATTCAAACCAATACATCACATGTTGGAATGTAATCTGAATGTATTATTAGACTTATTATAACAATTGAACAATTGAAATCTCTTTCAGTTACACTGCATGTTTAAAATATTGACCAGCTGGTACCTCTATATCTCATAGTTTTTGTAGTCATATTTTTTCTTTATGATAGCAGTTTACCCTCACAAGTGGCTATATAACACAGTGAGACAGACTAGACCATCTAGCCAGAGACTTCAGATCACAAGTCAGCAGTTAACACAAACCATTCAACACCCTAAGACCTTAAGAACCTTTGTGCTCACTCCCTTAAAAAAAATACAACCCAATTAAAGCTGATAACTCTGTGTATCATTGGCTAAATGGAAGGCAATCTCTTCAATCCCCTGTCACCATAATAAGAATTCCTTTGCTGTTTATATCACAGATCACACAGCCAATCAGCCACAGCCTGAAGCCATGCCCACTCATGGGAGCAGTCAAGCAGCAATTTTGAAGCGACTGAAACGTGTCAGATGAGTTCACAAAATGACATGACTAACTTTGAAACACTCTGAGCAAGATGAATTAATCTCAATCTCTCTGTTAGGGGTGCAGGGGTATGCTCAGGGTGGCCTCAGCGTGTCATCAAGCCACCCTTTAGGACCGCCCAAAAATCCTGGACTGAAAACTGATGAAAAACTGTTTTAACCTCTAACTCCACATTTCAGTAATATATTGTTCAAAGTCTTTTCACATGTTTTCAGCAACTATTTTCCATATTTGATGTATAAAGACAAAGAAATCTCAGAATTGCCTTAACAAGAACAGAGCATGCTGCTTACATAGACCAAAGCATATGGACAGTATAGACCTATTTGGGATATGCAGCTGCATCAACAATACAGAACTGTATGTCTGACTCCAAAACAAGAGATATATTTATTCTGTAAGTTGTTGTATCTTGTCCTGTGTGTGTTCTTTCTGCTAATTTAAGTAGATAATGTTAATGTGCAGGTATTAGTCTAAATACTTTACCTAATTAGCTCTTAGCTTGTTGTATTCTTTAGAGCACTTGACGTCGTATGAGTATTTCTGTAATGCGTGTTGGCTTCCCTAGTTATCTCATCTCTTATTGTCAGCTTTCCCATTATGTAAGGCTCTGCAGCTGACAATGTGTCAAAATGTCAGCTACGTGATACATTTTCTCTGATGCTGGCTGTGTTTAGTGACGTTTGAGCCAAACTCAACCACTGTGAAGGAGACAATAATATTCCTGGAGAGACTGCAAGCATTTAAGAGAGACCAAGGGGGACCAGGCATGGATATGGATGGGTGGATGCATGGAGCTACCACCATAAACAATGTTATTACAGTAAATTTGATTTAAAAAATTAGTTGAGTGTTTTAGTGTTGCATAATATGGGGTTTAGATGCTTTTTGATCCTGATAGTCACATTTATAGAGATACAACACATACAACAGAAGATTATTTGTATCAGTAAAGGAGCATTTAGAAACCCATCTTGTTCAAACACTTGCTTTCACACACACACAAACACAGGCTAAACCTGAGTACTCACAGTATTCCCATTTTCCAGCCAGGTGATGGTGGGGATTGGATTCCCTGTGGCGTTACACTCCAGGGAAATCTGGCTGCCATACGCCACCCTCTTCTCCTTAGGAACCCGAAGGATTCTTGCTGGAGCTGAACACACACACATACACAGTGTGGACACATACAATTACAGTATATTCCACTGTATTGAATGATTTGAATGTACTTAAACTGTCATACTAAGCATAGAAAAGTGAAACCACATTTAAATACATACCCTGTACCTCTATGGTGACAGGCTTTGAAAAGGCCAAACCAAAGCTATTCCTGGCCACACAGCGATACTGGCCTGCATCCTCCTTCTGTAGGTTATGGATCTTCAATGCACCATAGTCAAGAATAGTAACACGGTCACTAACCTGGAAAAGAAAAGGAGATTTGTTTTTTCCCTTTCTTTCAAAGATAGAACTGATTTCTTTCTTCTTTTTAACTGCACAATAATCTCAGCCAATGATTATCTAAGTAGTCCAAGCTAAATCTGTGAAACATTTAATGTACCTGGAAAACATCCAAGAATTTCCTGTAGTGTGTTGAAGTAAAAAGAAAGTGCATACCTTGATAAGCTCATCATCTTTGAGCCAGGTGACATCCGGTTTGGGGTTTCCAAGGGTAACACAGGGCAATAATGCTTTGGATTCTAGCAGAAGGGTTACATTGGTAGGATGGCGTTTGATCTGTGGCCCTGATGGAAAGACAGACAAGACAAGAGAGACAATATATAATGGTTTGTCTCTAAGCTACTCTGAGTGTGTTGTTCTTGATGGAATTGTACCATCTGCAAATTCTTTAAAAATCTAGACTAGACTCCAACCTTTCCAACTTTGGAAAGAAAAGCAGACATACTCATCTTTAGCTGCAGTGCTCCACAGCTCTTGGCTGGCTCTCCAATGCCATTACTGGCAATGCAGCAGTACTCTCCATTGTCTGACTCTCGTACATGAGGGATGATTAGCATTTGTCCCTGCTCCTTGGTAATGTACCTGGAGTCATAGTACCTGGAACAGAAGGGACCAATGGTCTTTTTACTATAATTAACTTTCCAGTTGCTTTAGAAACAACATGAACCTTACACGAAACAATCCACATACTTTGAAATATCTGGTGTGACTCCCAATGTTTGCAGCTGGCATTATTTATATTTTATACTTCTTAGAATCGTGATGGCACAAATTAGCAGCTTATGTTACTGTTCGTCTTGCAGTTAGCTGCTAGTGGTACTGATATTACTGATACCTTTTTTTCCTGTTAGCCAATAGTAGCTGTTTCATGTTGATGTTCGTAACTTTTATCAAAAAAAATATTTTAATGTTTGTCTTTGACTGACCTTTGATAACTTTGCTGAGATTTTATCATTTTAATTGTGGCTTTGTCATAGAGGCTATTGGCATGTACAGGTATCAAATCATGTTAATAACACTGTATGATTACATTGATGTGACTAATATTTTCAGTCTTCATGAACATTATCCTGTTGATGGAGGTAGGTTATCCCTGTAAGGCCATTAGAAGCTGCTGTTGTGCTAACCTTTGCCATTATAAATATGTAACAACTATTTATCCATTTGAAAGTTAGCTTTCAGCTCACACTGCAATGTTTTACAGCTGATAGTCCTGACTGCCACCATGGCAGAGGAGACAAAGAAGCACCATGTAAAGAAACTTCAACAGAAAACTCAACCAAAAGTACATCAAAGTAAAGGTTTTCTGGAAGTATTGTATGACATAGCTGTGTGGGAATGACATTTTCGTTCAAATATGTAGCCACAATAAAGATAAAAAAATTTCACACATTACTATTTGAAGCTGTGTATATTCTTTAATGAATCTGTGAGTGTAGATGTCTAGAATGATTAGTAGTCAGATACTTAATTTGAAAGAGGTTTAGGTGTTAACTTACATTATTGGGTTGTTATTCTTCGTCCAAGTAATTTCAGCAGACGGGCGAGAATCCACCTCACAAATGAAGGTGGCATTGTGATCCAGTAGTACATCCACTGTCTCTAATAAGGTGATGATTCGAGGTGCTGCACATATGAAAACAAAGACATTAGCCACAGAACAAGAAATCCATTATTTGGGAAAAAGGATACATGGAATAAAATGTAACAAGAACATATGATTTATTTAATAACCCCATTGCCAGACAGAACAATGATATAGGACTTGTAATTTTCTGTACACAAAAGTACTACTTCATCATGCAGTGGTACTGTCATGGAGCTTAATTATTGTCATCCAAACATGTTCACTGACAAACTATATTTGCAAACTATATGGGAGATAGACATGAAAATTAAGCATGTTGCTTCTCATTGATTCAGGGAGGTGGTGTAAACAGCTGCATATTTTCAGCCAAATTATTTGAAATTCTTGGCATTCCGATTTTAGATGGAGTCACGTTTCAGTCTCTCAGCGTCCAGCTGGTTTTGAGGTTTATTACAGCTTTGACCTGAGTAGGGCAGAAGAATGGTGTCCGTGAGGGGAAGAGAAGTCTGTTTTTTGGTCACATTACATCTGAAGCTATTTAGGATTTTGCAACTGTAAATAAAGTGTTGAGAAAGAGGAAAGAAGAAAAGGATTAGCAGGAAGATAGGATGACAGAGAAGGAAAGTTGAACTCAATCTGAAGTTTTGAGGTTAGTTTTAGCTTTTCTTTTTTTTTTAGACAGAAGTTGAAGCAAAACTATTTTAATTCAAGGTTCAAGGATAGACTCCATCCCCAGTGCACACACTGTTCTCCATTATCTCATTTCAACACATGTTTTTTGTTAAAAAGTAAAGTGGGTAAATTACCAGTTCTGTGAACACTGAATATTATTAGAACCACCCGTTCTTTTTCATGATATAAAGCAGGTAAATCCAGAGTAAAGATGTGATCAGTATTTATTTCAAGCACTTAGTCCACTTTAGTCGTTAAAGCGAGTTGTAAGAAAAAGAAGAGGGATTATTTTCACACAAGTAAAAAAGGGAAAAGGAAAGCAACTCACTGTTAGTAAGGTAGTGTAATGTATTTTTTTTTTTTTTTTACTCTTGACAAACTTATCTAGCAGGAGAAATAAGAAGGGGAGTAAAACAAAGAAGACATGTTAAAAGGGCTAGAAGAAGATATAGCACAGAGGTGAGGCATCAACTGTTTATGTGGATTCAGATCAGAGACATCGGGGTTGCTTTAAACTTTGTATGAACTGAGGGGAGGAAGAGGCAAAATAGAAAACAGGAGAGAAGACAAGGAAAGAACAGAGGAGGGAGAAGAAGAAAAGAGAATAAAGGAAATGATTAGGCTTTAAAGGACATTATGCTTGTTTTGTCTCTTGAGAAATAAAGATTTCACAATAACATTGCTGGAAAAACCAGCCCACATCCACAACCCAAACACCAGGTCAATGCTGCTGTTTGTCTCATGAAAGGGTGATGGAAAGAAGACTACTGTAAATCAAACTGAAACCCTGACATGAGATTAAACCTTGTTTTTTTAAACAGTGGGATGCAATTTTAGCCACGGTCAAAGTATGGTTATATATCTCACTAGTACCTGCTGTATTATGACATTTCACGTATGCAGTCTAGAATCTTATTTTTAGCCATGCTGGCGACATGGATCTATGGATGGCAACTTTGGTCTGGCTGCTGCTTGGTCCACCACTTTACTAAAATATCTCAAAAACCATTGAACACATACAGCATGAATTTTTGTACAGTCATTCATGGTCTCCTGAGGATGAACCCCTGACTTTGGCAATCCCTTCACTTTAATGCCACCAGCCTGTTATAAATTTTGGCTTGTAGTGAAATGGCTTGGAACCTACTGGATGGATCGCTATAAGTTTTTGTACAGATACATGGTCCCCAGAGGATTAGACTTTTCGTCTAGTGTCGCCTCGGATTTCATATTACATTTTGTGAAATGTCTCAACAATTATTGGATAGATTTCAATTTATGCTGCCCTAAGGATGAATTTCAGTAACTTTGGTCACTCTCAGGTTTTTCATCTAGTGGCATCATCAGGTCAGAATATTTAATTTATCCAATACTACTCAGCTATACTTGACAATTGGCATTTTGCGCATAGCCCTGCTGTGCCTAAGTACAATCTCACCAACCCATTCCCAGGTCGTCAGATAATATTATATAATATACAATAGATCAATAATATTGTTGGTTGTATTTGCATATAGTAGCAGTATATTGGAGGCTTAATTTTTGAGTGGGTTTGTTGTTGAATGTGTGTTTTTTTCCCCATGATGTTACTCTTACTTTTGCCAATATTATGTCTGAACAGATGGACAACATCTGAAGAGTGAAGGTCTGACTGCGGTTTATATTTGAATGCATGACTCATTATTTAGACCAAACGAGAGCCTCACCGGATTTGACCTTTGAGCGGTTTTTGTTATGAAATCCTGTTTTGACACCAGAAGTGATACAGTGTTATTAAGGCCTTTGGTGGTGGAGGTCACATCTGGCCTCTACTGTGTGTGTTAAAGAAAAACCTACTTGATCCAAACAAAGTGGTGCTCATTATCACTCTTTGTGGATGTCCACTCCAGAGAATATGAATGTGCTGGAGTGCAGGATAGAGATAAAAACCTTTCTTTGTTGGTAGTTTGCTGCACTTAACTTAATGTGTGCAGACCTAGAAATGTATGCCCTGTATACTTCCAATTTTGTTCATACAATGTATTCCACAACATATGCCATTTCTGTTGCCATTGTTGATGCCTTTCATTGGAATCAATAAATGAATTAATCATTATCCAATAAGTCTCTGTCAACCTCTAAATTCCATTTCTTTCCCGTAACAGTGTCTTCTGTAGAGCTTTTAACTTTTAACATCCGTTGGTTCTGTTGGTGTTTGCTTTGATTTGGAGTTTATCCTCTAGGTTTTTTCCATACTCTGACTCAAATTGTTAACAGTATTCTCTCTGACTCTATCATGCAGACCAGATACAAGTTGTTTTTTTGACTTTCGTTGTGGTCAAACGAGAATAAGCACAAAAATAGCATTGTTCTCATGGCATGTCAGAGAATCAGCTGTCTGCAGGGGAGTCATGCATTGTTTGTAGTGGTTCAGTTCACACAGGCATGCTGAACAACATTTAAAAAAAAATCCTTCTTTAACCTATCATGAGGCGGCCTTGATTCATCCTGCTAGCTAGAGCATGTTTGGCAATAATACTGGCTCGCCGCATAGTTGACTTATTACATGAATAATTATAAAAGACAGCAAACCTTTGACAGAAAATGTTGATTCTACATGGTTCTACATGGTTTCTGCAGTAACTGAGATATAAAATTGTTTTGGCTTTTGCTGTCACCAGTTCATTTTAAACGAAAAATTGAAAGCACGAAACTTGAAAGCTGAGATCATTGAGCCTTGAGGACGCCTTCAAGAGGGACACATTCACTTTCAGGGGACACATTAATAACGATTAACATCCATATTTATTTGTTTGCTTGCACTCATTTCAAATTAAATCCAACACATAGCTAATAAAATCCAGCCCAGAACAGAGGAACACATGAAAGTGAAGCCTTTACTGTCATCCATCTCGGCTTTGCTGAACCGACCCACGCCTCAAAACCACAACAAAGAGCAAATAATAATAATATAATATTGCATTTTTATAACACTTGTCAATTCATAGTTGCTAAATATTCATCTGTAGCCACAGCTGGTAAAACTCTGCTTAATTAAGTCACAGGCGATTAAACTCGATCTTAAACCTTGCTCATGTGCGGTCACTTCATTTCAGTTCAGTTTCACGGATCGCGGACGGACGCATTTGATGTCATTATGGAAACATGCTTTTCTGGAGTGAGATAAAAAGATAGGTAGATGAAAGAAGTATTGATCTTATGTCTATGTGTAAAGTGTGAGGTGGATCCTAGTTTACTATGAAACCAGGAGGCAGGGGGAAATGTTTAAAGTTTAAAACTACTTAACACATACTGTATAACAAGCACAATAATAGAAAGTGAAACATCTCAACTAGTGGTTTTAAGGGGAAGTTTTTCCTTGGATCTTCATTGCATAGCAAGATAAATGCTGATCAAAGCATGTAAGGTTACCTTCTTGGTGATGGATGATGATGATGGATTTGACCTTGTATGATAAAAGTTGTAGCTCTAGAAAGAATTCCAATAGTTCTGAGACTATCTTGAAATAATGAAACATCCTGGTAAAAAATCTTTGTCATTTCTTGATAACATTATTAAAAGGTAAATAATTTTTCTCACTTATATCTACAAGTTATTGCTAATAGGATGCCTTCAGTGATTTGGACCAGCAAGAAAGATGCCATCTGCATTCTAATCACTGACATATTACACGAAGCAGAGGTCATCTGCCAAGCCCAGCCCATGGTGCACCATGTCAACCCAACCTAGCTACGATATACCCTGGCAGAATGTGACAGCATCCACACCACCTGTCTCTCTAAGCCGATGTGCAGCATGCACTGTATATCTGAGCTTATAAAACATGTATTGTATGTCAATGGCCAGCACTGCAGGCCTGTGCATGTGACAGTAAAATTGTGCCAGTATTTGATATGGTACCCATCTCACATGTCATGAAAGCATGAGGCCAAGGCTGAAGTCTTTAACTTAATGAGATGTCATTTTTTTTTTTTTTTTTTTTTTTTTTTAATTTCTGGACCTGTGTTCTTTTCAATACTGATAATTTCATAAGTACACAACACATGACATAATGAGTCATGTTTAATTACTCAAGCCCAGGAATAAATGTTGTGTCATCAGGTAGGCACAGTTTGGCTGTGGCCGAGGTAAATCATACGGAAATTTGACTCAATAGGAATGAAGACAGCAGAGGAAATCGCTGGTTTGTAACCACCTATACCACACCCTGCAGAGAGGATATGTCAGAGTGTTGGAAGGATATACATTTAGTCGCATTTACACTATGTAGGCCTATAAACACCTTCTCCTTTTCCCTGCAGGATGCGGTGGAAAACAGGTGATCTCAGTAGTACGTATGTGGGGAAACTCCACCCGTATTCTCTTTAGGTCTTTACAGAATGTAAAATAATAAAGGATGCTCTCTGTGACATTTTCTTTTTCCTTACCTGTCCATTGTTGACTGTGTTGTTCTTTTGCCTATACTATGTTCATTACAGTTACTCACACATGCACACATTATTTATGTATATTGTAGGTACAGGGCTATATTGTTCATCATTTCCTTTTCCTTCTGTTTTTTACATTCTGTTTAAATCATATGATGATTGGTATTATGTAATGTATTACATCTAAGCACAACACAGCTGCTACAAATTGAATAAGATACAGAATTCAAACTGTTTTTTATGTACAATACCTGAGTATGTTTGAGACTCTTTGACAACTTAAGCAAAAGAAGACACAAGCTCTCTGAGAGTAAGAATATGGAAACCTCACGTACCTTTCCCATAACTTGAGGTGACCAGAACCAGCAGAAAGACTGAAATGGTTTCCACAGTTTTCATCCTTGCACTACAAGGATCCTACTTGACAAATCTTTTTTGAGAGATACAGTATAAGCCGGTGGTTAGATTCCCATGGCAGGTGAGGAGACGTTCTTGTTGGTTCACTCGGTGTGTTTCTTCACTGTGTGAGTCTGCGTGTGTCGTAGCCAGGGACAGCCATGAGCTCTGTGCTCAACGACGACCAGCTCAGTCACTGTGTGTTTGTGTGTGCGTATGTGTGTGTTTGTGATGGACAGTAGCAGCTGCTAGCTGTCCTCATGTACAGTCACTCAGGTTTTGGAGCCACACTCAAAGCTCTAAAGGCTCCAGTGCTGGAGGGTCCTCATTCGCAGTAATCAACAACAGTGTCAGTCCACTGTTTATTCATGGAATCCAGAGAACAAGCTGCATTCAAGGTTCTTCACTTTAGTGTCATGTCAGCTATAATAAGTCACATTTGTGTCAACAAAGCTACTACAAAAATAGAAATCAAAACACAGAAACAGGAAACATTGTTGTATTATGCAATACGATACAAATCTTCTGTTCATTGTACATTTTCAGTGGTTGTCACATATCCGCAATCCCATCTGCATCCAATCTAGTCCACATTGTAACACACAGCAATACAGAACTTTACCCTACCTAGGACACAAATGGGACAAACAAACATTAAAGCAACAGAGAAGAGTCACATTACCCATTAGAAGGAGACAAGAGAAGTTACCAGATAAGAGAACTTTCTATTTTCAGAAACAGCAGCGTCAGGACTGTCGGCCACAATATACTGTATCAATATACTATCTGTACACACTTTGACTGTACACCGTTACACACAGGAAACTTCCAACGCACCAATTAACATGTATTTGCTGTTACATTTTGACACACACACACAGACACACACACACACACACACACACACACACACACACACACACACACACACATACAGAGTACAGGAGGCAGCCTTTGTGTCCACCTGTTGCCTGCCAGCCTGTATGTCCTGTTTTATTTTGGGAAAGGAATGGCATTTCATTTCATTTGCTCCTCATCCATTCTGCTTTGTATGGAGCCAACTATTGTACTCCTTCACCAGGCACAGTTAGACGTACACATTGTTAAGGAAGAGCTGAAGTGGTTTTACTGTTGACTTAACACAAGTTATGTAATTGTGACTGTAGTTTTGTGCTACAGCTTCAGCTTTATATCTTGGACTGTTATCACTAAAGATGGTGAGGTTCTCATAAATGATGTCATGCCATTTACTTTGGTCATGTGACAAAGTAGGAGGTCAGTTTCTGTCTTTTAAAGGTTCAGTGTGTAACATTTAGAGGGGTTCTGTTTACAGAAATGGTATAAGGCAGAAATTGAATATAAGGATTTAATATATAACTAAATGTAAGGATTTATGCATAACTGTTTCTACAAAAACCCAGAGCGGACAAACTAAACACTGGCTCTAGATAGAGCTTTATGGGTTTTACACACATTTTGCAGTCACCGTAGTTTCTCCCACACACTTGGAGGAAGAGGGTGAGACAAGGGGGTTGCAATCAACAACACTCCACTAAATCATAGACATGTTTCTTTGGCTTCATCACGTTTATACTGTAAATTTTTTGACTCTCATCTACCTCCATTTTTGTGTCTTTGATTAAAACAACACACATATGTGCTGTAAAGCAGACCAGCTACAGTATATGATTTTAGCAGCTCTTTCACCAGTGACACTACTAGGTGATGCTGTCATGCAGGGTCATTTGTACTGCCGGGCAGAATATTGTATTACTGTAATACAGTGGAAGTTTTTCCAAGAAACCAACAGCAGACCAAAAGAAAAAAGGAAAAACATCACAGTGTCAAACTACTACCTTGACTCAGCAATATCGCCCTGGACTGAACTTTTGTGCTGATACTCTGTCTCCCTCTGCTGACACAGAAAGGAACTGCTCATGAACTTGAATCACAACAGCAAACCGAATCCTGTGTAAACATGTTTTACTTATTTGAGAGAGTGGAACACATGTTGGATATTGCCTGTGCTGCTGTCCTGAATTTCCATGGACCCCACTGTTGGCACGGATCTTACACATGTAAAGTGTTTTCATTACATGCATCCAGTCACCCTGTATGTCCTTTAATTGTGATAAAAGTTGAACTAAAAAGCTTTTTTCTCTTGGGAGAGCATAAACGTTTATGCATGGTTACAATAAAAGGTCACATGTGACCTTGGTAATTTTAATAACACTAGGACAAACATTTGGTAATGACAAATGTGTGTGTGTGTGTGTGTGTGTGTGTGTGTGTGTGTGTGTGTGTGTGCAAAAAATCTGTTCTTCATCTTTTTAGATCTTTCAAAGCTCCTGCTTCAGGGTGGAGCTGTGCAGAAACGAAATGTACTCTGTGGTCAGATTACACATTGGGACATTTTAATATTATGAAACAAGAACAATTTCAGATTGTCTATGACACTATTTTCCCTAAGTCCACTCCTGACACTAAGTCCCTCCTTTCCATCTAGAAACAGTAGTTCCATTTGTTCTAATGGAGCTGCTCTGTAACCCACATGTTTGTCCTTGTGAGGCAAGACAGAGAAAAAAGGTAAAGAGTAAAACTTTTTTTTTTAACCATGACATAAACATAAATTAAAGTAAACATAAAACATAAAACAAATAGATATATAGTGAAATAAAATACAAATGATTAAGATTAAAGAGCATTTTGACTGATAAAATTAACAGAACAGCAGCAGTAAAGCCATGGAAATAAAACAATTTAAAGAAATAAATAATGTGCTTTTAGATGTTTCAATGAGAATAAAGAGCATTAAGCGTGACAGCAATTATTCATTGAGCCCTACCAGATGATTTCAGGCTGCATTCAGGCTCCTATGAGTTTTGCAAGTCAGAAATATGGACAGGAACGAATGTCAGATGTCAGCTGGGGATTCAGTGCCTTGCTCAAGGGCATTTAATTCATTAATAAAACGCTGTACAGATTTAATAAAAATGGATTTTGGAAATGTTCTGGAGATGTTCTTAGAAGCAGGATTGGACAACCAAGTTCACCTGGTGATCAAAATTAAGGTCTTTCATCATGTGACAAAGACATTTCTGCAATGAGGCTTAATGTCTAAGACAAGGAAGGAAATTTGATTAACTAAGTAGTCTGAACCAATAATAACTGTATTCGAGTTTAATTTAAGGATGTTCTAGGAATTATTTGAATGAAACTGGAAACTGATATGATTGACATATTTGACCCAAATGTATCATGCAGGAGAATAGTGAAGAATCAAGGACTGATCCCTGTGGTACTCCATGCCTGAAATGGTTATGTAGGACTTACAGTACCCTGCACACACACTCTTTTCAGAGAGATCAAACTATCTAAAACAGTACTCTTTATGACTGGGGTGCGTTAGGTTAAACATCCAATTACCGACCCAATTGCAGTGTATATTGAATGTCAGTCTTTAGGAAGCCTTACTGGATTAGTGTTCTTTTTATCCTGTTGAATGAACTTGCAGCTGTCATCTGCCAGGGCTAGCTGCATGCTGGTGCTTTTACTGGTGGCCTCCCAGTTTCAGAATGCCGTTTGCAGTCTAGATTAATTCTTGGCAAGGCAGCTTTATTTATATGCATATTTCAGACACATAGGCCACTCAAAGACACTCACTCAAAGACAATAAAAAGCATTCAAATGGCATTCAAAAACAACAAGCATTTGAAAACTGAATAAAAAAAATTATAAAATCATGAGAACAAATGAAACCAGTCGATCAAAGGCAAAGTGATTTGGGGTGTATTTGAGATTATTGGCAAGTTGGTTCCACCTGTGTGCAGTTGTTAGGTAAAATAGTAGTTAAAAGCAACTTTACCTGACTCTGACTCCACTGTATTTTGACACAACATTATTAAGTGATCGACTGGTTGCAACTTTTAAAATGAGCTATAGTTGTCTGACCAGACAAGAGACTGTTGCAGTAGTCAACTCTACTGGAAACGAAGGCGTGAATGAGTTTCTCTATGTCTTGTCTGAACATGAGACATCTAATCCTTGCTATTTGTTTGAGATGATCATATTCTGATTTAATTATTACCTTAATGTGGCTGCTGAAGCTTAGTTCTGATTCCTATAAAACACCAAGATCTCTAACTTTAGGTCTTCATAGCTGAAGCTGAAGATTAACTTTCGTTCATTCCTTCTTGGGGAATTTGCTTACAGTGAATCTTAAGGACCATAATCACTTGATGTATGAAGTGAATTTGTGTGTAATATGACGACGTTACTGTAATGTATGACTTGACCTATATCGGGTAGATACAGGTTGAATAATAGTGGCCCCACATGACCCCACAACAACATAGCCCCTGCCATTGAGATGTGATCTTAACCAACTGAACCTACCAGGCAAAGTTTGGTTGAAAACAATGTTCTATATGCGATATCTCCGTTTCATATAACCGTTGTTTCTATTTCATTTCAAGGTAAGTGCAATCCACAAATTATTATTCAATTCTTGAAAGTTGGCTAACAGCAAAAATCCACTGATTATCTCTCTCTCTCTCTCTCTCTCTCTCTCTCTCTCTCACTCGCTCTCTCTGTTTCTGTTTCTGTTTCTCTCTCTCTCTCTCTCTCTCTCTCTCTCTCTCTCTCTGGGCATACACATTCACACGCACGTACACACACACACACACACACACAGAGCAAGTCAGGTATCTGGTGTCAGTCAGCCCCTCCCTCTCAACGCTGTCTCAACGTGTTCTGCAATAATTAACCAGCTGCTGCAGTGTGGTATAAGCTCACCTCCTACCACATGCACTGTACTCTGGACCTATGAACACACACGCACAAACACACACACACATATACACACACACAAAGGTACAAGACCTCAAATATGGAGTGAATCAGCTTTGTTTGCCTGGAGATTGAAAGACTGGCCAGGTAGGAGTGAACATATGTTTGATCGTCTTTATTTCATGCTTCAATTTGTTAAAGTGTGATTTAACAACACAGTGAACAGTGCTATTTAGTTAATAATAATATTCATTTATACAAAATTTACCCGATTGTGCCCATGCCTAATTCAAACCTGGAGACAGTGTGATAGTTTAGTGTGTGCTGTGTGAATGTGAATAGCAAACAGGTTACTCAGACCTAGACTTTTAGGTTAGCATTAAGTGATTATGTGTGAGTTTCAATAGCATTATAACTTTTCATAGCTTTGATAAAAAATTTCAACTCAATTTATGGTTCGAGTCTACTTTATGTAACATTTAACTCTGTTAAAAGTTATGAAAGTAAATGCTTTTTACTCAAAATAAACAAAACCAAACAGAAGAACAGAGTTTCAACAGGGGGCACTACATGAACATTTCATTTTTAGGTGAAATCAGTGCATGTGGGTGAGAAAGAGCAAGTGTTAGAATACAACACAAAGGAAAGGAGTGGAGGAAGAGAGAGTCAGAGAGAGGGGGAGTGACATACAGGAAGGTAATAAAGGGAGAAACTGGGTGTGTCGTGGTGTATCTTGGCTTTTATCCCGCTGGCTACGTCTTTTCAGGCTCATAGTCTTACAATAAAAAAGCTTGTATTTTTCTGTGTACAAACACTGCATCCTCTAATCTGACCTCCAGAGCACTGTGTTGTTTTGGTTTGTACTCAAGAAATCCATTATGACAATATGTATAGTTTTACATAATCTAAATGATTATGTAGTGCCTCTCTCTTACTTTATTTCTCATTTGGGCCCACTGGTGTGCTCTCCATTTTTAAAAGTCGCAAATTAATAAGAGGCCAGGGTGTAGACTTTTGGCATTGCCCCCATTTCTATTCATTGATTTTTTTCACTTCTCCAGCAGCAGCTCACACTATTACAAGAACACCATAAACTCATGTGGCTTCACGAAAAGTTAAGTTGAACTCTTCACTGTAGATCACACAACAGGGGGAAGTGGCCATGACACGACTGTAAAAAATCATCTGAACAAGGAGTTTTGTTTTGCGCAGAAAAAAATGTTTAAAAACTGATAGAAATGTTTTGTGAGATCTTTCGGCCTTCAGGCAAGATGCTGTCTTCGTTTGAGCCAAGTTTAAAGCGTTGCTGTTCCTAATAGAACAGAGCCTGTGTTGGATTTATGCACTTACACATTACTGACTTTGTAATGTTGACCAGTTATCAGTAGCTCTTTTTTATTGTTGACTTAGCACTGACTTTTGAAATGCATCTGATTCACAAATTACACACAGACTCGCACAAACACACACAGTTTGGATGTATTTGCTCGAGGGGGCCTTAAAACCTGCATGTTGAGGCTTGAAAGACACAGCAAAGTTCTCACATGAGTTCAAGTTACAGATGAAAGGGAGCATAGTTCATGCACATGCTGTACCAAAATGAGCAGGCATGACTGCAATGAGGAGGCTTTTTAACCTTTAACCTTTAATGAATGTTTTTATGGAAGTACATCTGCCCTTTTTTAATCAATGCCCCATGTCATGTCTGTTCAGACACACACACATGCCTGGGAGTCACTGTGTACAACTTGGATTTACAAATGAGCAAGTAAACAGCTCCAAAGTGAGTGCTGTGGTCTGAGATCAAGAAAAAAAAAGGAGACTGAACCTGTACCATGCACAGCATGGCAGAACTCTATTTACCTTACAGTAAAATTTTAGTTCTGCCTTCCTCTGTCTCAGCTAAGCAGGAAATAAACATTAAAAAAGAAAGAAGCTTCCTTGCACAGTAACACTCACAAACTTTTCCACGCTGCTTTTAGTGAAGCGCAAATCTTCACCGTGTGTAATCTTGCCACAACCCATCTTGCAACACTGTTGCCCACGTTAATATGATATGCACCCGCCATGTGGGTACCTGTTTTTACTTGTATTTTATACTGATCATCATCATAAATTTCAGGATATTTATTTAGCAATTTCTTGTATGCTCTTTTGTATTTTATATAACATTGACAATTCTCACATCTCACCTGTAACCTGCAGTCATGTCAGAAAGACAGTGTTCTCACTTTAATATGCTGTACATATTATGTGAAATGCATTTCATATGTGAAATACCCTATGTTTTTGTCCTACATGTTAAATATGTCAACATGTAGGATAACACACATTTCTCATGTAATATCACATGTGGCAAACCCTATGTCATAAATTCACATATAATACTTTAGTGGGATTTCTTGCAACATTGCACAGAAAGTTGTGCACTACACCTTTAAATTTTTTGCTTTGTTCCTTCAAACAAGAGTGAACTGTCAGTCACAATAGGGAGTGGTGGGGCTGCTGGGATGACAGCTGCTAAATACCTGAGATATTTTTTACCAGTAAACAGGCTGAGACAGAGAGAGGAGGAAAGAGTGAAAGAAAAGGGACAAAACTGCTGCTTTTAGACTCCTGGTCATTCAATGTAATTCAGCAGAACAGGAGGGGGAAATTAAAAAGTTGACAGAGAGAGAGAGAGAGAGAGAGAGAGAGAGAGAGAGACAGAGAGAGAAGCCACGTGGATATTCCAACAATCTCCGTTCACAGGCACAGGCTACTCCAACCAAAGAATAAACAAATGGCTGGTCCTACACTGTCATCACTGGTTACTGGGTGGAGTACTGTTATTAAATCTCTTGGAGACAAGCACAAAAAAAGAAAGTAAAAGAGTAAAGGCATGGCTAGAGCGAGCGAGCGAGAGCGAAAGAGAGAGAGAGAGAGAGAGAGAGAGAGAGAGAGAGAGAGAGAGAGAGAGAGCGAGAGAGAGGGATAAATATAACACAAAAACTTCAGAAAGCCAGAGAGAGAGGAAAGAGATATTTAAAGCACAGAAAGAAGAAAAACAGAGAGACAAAGACACAGATCAAGAAGAGAGCTCTGATTTGTCATGTTAGAGAAGGTAAGACTCTAATTATATTGTTTACTTTTGTAAAGGAGTGACTCTGTGTGTTGGCTGTAGAAGTGTAGTGAAGTGTAGTTCATTTACTGTGCAGTTCCTCACTCCATGTTGACATAATGCTGTGTCACACTTATGAATTGTCAGATGTCTTTGTTTAGGAACATACACAACAGAAACACACTCGCTGGAGTGTCATTCAACAAGTCTGCAGCCGCGCGTGTTTGTCTGAAGGTTTAGCCATCTCTGTGGTGCGATTGCACAAGCTGCTGCTGCTGTGAATAATTTGTTTTTTTGTTTTTCTCTCTGCAGTAGTTGATGAAACCAGAGATGAACGAAGCAGCTCGTCTTCAAGTGGTCCAGGCAGGGGACGGGAGGACGCTGTCCAGGTGGGTATCCTTAAGTGACAAACTATAACATTTACCTATTAATCTGTCACATTTAGAGCGTAAATACAAAAACATTACAGATACACAACTTGTGTGGTGCTGCTCTGCGCTGTGCTGTGGTCATACACCATGTGTTTATGTTTATTTCAGAGCAGGGTTCCTCTCACTGCTGAGAACTTACAACTGCTTCCTCAAGGACCAGACTCAACTGCACCTCAGTTACTCTCAGGTATGTTATGATTAGATTTTCCAGATTTTCTGTTTTGTTTGACATCAACTGCAGCAAGCAACAACTTTGAATCACAGGACTTACTTTAGAAAGTCAACACGAGTAGTATCTTAAGGACTCCTCTTATTTATTACATAGCTGCTTTTGAATTTGAGTCATAAGGTTGTATGTTAGTTAAATGTATGACTGTGATTACACACCGTACAGGTGTCTATGGGTCTGTCTCTGTAACAGGGTGATGATGGAGAGGTGGTGGTGGAAGGCTTCCTGAATATCTCCTGGGGAGTGCGGAGACCCATCAGGCTGAAAATACAGGATGATAAACAAATGCTTCCCTTTGTTCCTGTGGTCTCACCTGACCCCACCAGTCCAGTCAGCCCCATCGGAAACAAGAGGTTGTTTTCAGCTATTACTAATATGTTTAATACGTCTAGCATGAGCTTTGGAACATTTGTATTCATCAGCCCAAGCTTATCTGGCCAACAGCCTCATACCCGTTACCAGATATGAGAAATGGGTGTTGATTAGCAATGCCAAACTTGTGGTTAAATTTGGTCAAAGAATACTACACAAACAAATATGGATTGGTCATTTCTTTAGTTTTAAAAGGAAACAGCTTAGATGAGGAGTTTTTCATAGTCTAACCTTCACAAAATTCCTTCAACATTTGACTTTTAACAAAGGTACTTCGGTACAGGGTTACATGAAGGAGGATTTTGTCAACCCAAATATGAGCTTTGGGATTTACGAGATAGACATAATTGTTGGTTAACCACCTGTAAAGTGTAGTGAACACAGTAGAGGGATCATGCTAACATTTGAACAACCCCTAATCTAGTTGATACAACTCTTTACCGGAGCAAGACTGAGTCGTTGTTACTACAAGTCATCATTTGTAGTGCTTTTGTCCTCCAACATAAAACGAAATAAGCTTCTAAACAGATCAGCAGTTGTTGTGAATCAAATATTTCATGCCAAGATTGAAAACCTAATTGATGTTCATATTTACACACAGGTCTGTTTGAAGTCTCTGAGATCATTTCCTCTCTTCTCTGCAGGGGTATGACACGGTGGGGGGAGTATGTTGACCTTCACCAGATAGATGAGATGGCTGAGACACCGCAGGACACAGTAGTCACCAGTCCTTTACCAGGTTTATTTTCCTTCCATGTCTCCATAATGTTTTCACACCATTGTTCTCTCAGAAGTTCTCACTCTTGCATTGCATGGCAGCATATTAGGTTGTTTGAAGGAGTTAAAATCTTAATTAAATCCTTATAGAAAGCAATTTAAAGTTTATAATCTAATCTCATTGTTAATTGTATCTTTCACATAACATTCTAATTTATCTCTCTGTTTTGTTGCACAAATACAAAATAGGAAAAACAGTGTGATATATTGATGGTATTCACACCAAATTTTGAATATGAACATGTTACGTGTGTGTTTCTGCACACTCCAAAGGCCCAGTTGTGTACGAGACCACCACGTTGCGTCCTGTGAGGCAGAAGAGCTCAGAGCTGGAGGCCGAGTCCAACCTGTTTCGCTGTATGAGCGATGCCTCGTTGGTCAAGAGGAGGAAGAAGGGGAAGTCAGCAGCACAAAGAGAGAAAGAAAGACAACATCGCTTTTCTATCAATGGACACTTCTATAACTATAAGGTAGATTTTGCCCCCCACAGTCCGTCACACATACGTCTCTCTTTCACCCTCACTCCCATCTGTACTGTAGCTCTTCATCTTTCATCGTCTTCCACAGACATCTATCTTTACTCCATCCTTTGGCACTCCGACTAAAGTTCGTATCTCCAGCACGTGGACCACGAACCAGGTCATTGAACAGCTACTAAACAAGTTCAAGGTGAGCTTTTGAACACTTGACACAATGACAAAGTGACATATGAAAGCAGGCCGTATTATGTACATTATTATACATACGCATACCACTACTGCACTACATTTGTCTGACAGTGTTAGTAACTAGTTACTTCTCAGATTAGTTCTTCATATCCTTCCTATCAGAACAATGTATCTCCAAATTTGGTGATTTTGAATTTGAATTGAACTCGTAACCTGAAGGATCACTGAAAGAAATGTCCCTACTTCTTAAGCTAAATAATCTTTTTTAAAAAACCTTGGATTAGCTGAAAAATGTATCATCACAAAGCTGAAAAAGGACTGCATTTTCTGAGCTCATCAGTTGATGTTTTAGAGAATATTTAAGTATTTTTTGTGTATGTTCATCCTACAGATAGAGAACGATCCCCAGGAGTTTGCGCTGTACTGTGTTCACCAGAGTGGAGGTACGCTGTGTCTGCTATACTCTTAATGTTACAAAATCAATGAAATGATTTAACAATGTAATGCTTCACTCATTTTGTGTGTGTTTTGTCCAGAAAAGAGGAAGCTCAGTAACAGAGACCAGCCCTTATGGGAGCGCATACTACAGGGACCCTCCGAAGACATCATGAGGATTTTTTTGATGGACATGGACGAAGAGGAAGTCAGCAATGATGTGAGTGTTTCTTTGACTACATAAATGAGACGTATATTCACATATTGAGGAAAAGTCTGCATGTTATTGTTATATGTTACTGTAATATTTAGTACATACAAGGTAAAAATAAAATATTTATTATGTACCTATATGGAAGAGAAGAAGACAAATGGTTTGTAGTCAGTAGAAAGAAGAAAGAAGAAGAAGAAGAGATACTTTATTAATCCCTCAACAGGGAAATTCTTTTTTCACTCAGATTATTTTACATGCATTTTTAACCCCGAACGCACATACAAGGTCTCATAGACATGCTCATAGACATGCACACATACAAGGGCTCATAGACATGCAATGTGGAGAGAGAGATGGTGGAGTGATGGGCAGCCCCTCTGAGAATTATGATTTATTTACAAAAAATATTTTGGGAAATTGCAACATAAAACTTTTTTTTAATGTACTTAAAAGTACTTAGGTTAGCCTGGGAAGCAGGGTGTGCCTTTATAGCTGTAACTATAAAATAGTTTATAGTTTCATAGTGTTTTATAATGTTTCTGTTCCTAAATACTGGGCTGTTAAATACTGTTCCATTGTTTTCCTCACTAGTTGTAGGCTATATTAAAGTTTATTAAAACTTTTAGGGTTTTTTTATATGTAGTTTGACTCCTTTTTATGATAGCTGTGGTCAAAGGACAGGGTGAGTCCTCTGGTGTCCTGTTTGTACACAATAATAATTCAATATGTACAGGCTCATTTAAAAGGTACTTTTTTTAGTTCTAGGTCCTCCCTGAACACTGTTTTTTATTTCCCCTTTGTTTCCTGTTTTTCCTCATGTGTACCTACAGTAAATACCCAGACAGTATTTCCTTTCCTACAAAACATTTACACACTAACCTGTGGCCTGTAATCTAAAGCATTACAGAGTAGACTTACACATCTTACACACACACTTATAAATCTTCTTGTCAGATATTCATTTAAAATAAAGGCCGGTTTTACTTGTATTTAACCTCAACTAATGATGTAAACATACCTTTAAGTGCATCAGGAAAAAAATATATGTTTGATTAGAGTCAGTAAAAGCATACCATAGCAGTTTTTTTCCTTCATCACAATAAAGGATTGTTGTGCTTCAAAGAATAAGATGGAGATATAAATAAAACAATATCTATATTTTTATCATGCAAAAATGAATGTCCTTCTAGCTCAGAATAATTAATATTTGAATTCATTATTACAAATTAAAATTACTCATTTCTATTAACCTCTCCTCTCCTCTGCTCTCAGGTGGCCCAGTATCTGAACCTGGAGCTTCCCATCCTGGAGCAGGTTCTACTGAAACTTGGAGAAGAGGAGCACAGAGAGATACAGAGGGTCATTGGCAAGTCAGTAAATGATTATCCTTTTGTTATAGAACTTTTTTTAGGTATTAAACTAACAATATGACACAATAACATCTTTATAACCGAGCCACAACAACTGCTGCACCTGCTTACAGATGTGCACAGACTATATTTATTCATTTTCAAGTGTTGCAAAATCAAAATCATTGTAGTAACACTTTTACAGCAGATGATGGCGCCAATATTTTCAATTACCTTTTATTGATTTTCTACTTATTCATGGTGCCTGTGTTTCTGTTTTTTTGTGTTTGTCTGTATGTGTGTGTGTGTGTGTGTGTGTGTGTGTGTGTGTATGTGTGTGTGTGCCAGGTACCACCACCAGCACAGACTCATATCCCATATGCTGAACTGTAAGACACCTCACATTGAGACCAGTGTCTGATGACTGCTGATCTGAATCACTGACACAGGACCGGGCTTCCATCACAACACCACTCTAAGGATAAAAGATGACATGTGGATAAACTCTACATTTTTTTTTTTTTTACCTTTTTAACTTTCTAAGGTGCAAAAGTTTGGGTGTAAAACATAATGGTGAGAAATGCCATATGACATACTAATAAACAACAGAGATATAACAAAACACATAGTATTTCTTCACTATATGACAGGATACAATGCTGCTGTAAATAACTGTAAATTAGTTTTGTGTGTTCATTAATAAATGTTAGTTATGGGACCAACATGACCTCTTGTGTTGTGTGCTTTCTTTTTGGGAGTATGCCATATGCTGTAATTAACAGAAGTTAATTGCAGTCAATATATATATATATATATATATATATATATATATATATATATATATATATATATATATATATATATATATATATAATTTTAAATTTGGATGTAATTTAGTTATGATTCATGTTTGCTTTTTAACTTGGTGTGATTTCACTGATGATCACTATGGTATTTTTTTCATTGGCTTGTAATATCATGTCACAGACTGGGCTCACCCATCTTTTTATTGTGTTTGTGCCCCCATAGTCATACCACTCAAGTCTCTGTATTTTGCCTGCTCTCTTAAGAACTTCAGTGACTGAGTGCCTGTTGCTGACCTCTGGTGCCCTCCCACTAAAGCTTATCTTATCCACTTTGTCCCTGGTGAATCCAAACATCTACTGCATAGCCTCACTGAAGGGCTGGTACTCATTACTGACTTGCTCTGTGCAGCCAAATTTTTGTTCCAAAGATACCAAATATGTCAAATGATTCAAAACATGTAAATTATATTCATTTATTCAAATGGAGCTGCCATAAAAAACATGGAGTACATATGAGTCTGTCAGACAGAGTGGAAAAAGATGATTCTTCTACCGGACTGGATGTTTGGAGGTATATATGTGTGTATGTAGGCCTATGCATATATATTTACATATGTATACTGTATATTGTGTGTCTGTGCATGTGTGTGTGTGTGTGTGTGTGTAACGGGCGACTGCTTACAAGTGGAAAACATTGTTATGCTAATAGTTAAATAATGGTGTAGTGTAGAGTGAGCAACACTGCCTGAGCTGTTTAGTGGCAGAGGCTTTATAAACGTTTGCCAGCCCACCAGACAGCCTCATATTACTCAGCAGCACTGAGTGTAATTTTCCTCTGACATGATGAATGACCAAATGAGAATAAATGGTAGCTGGTTGTTTTATTGAAGGATAGAGTTTCCATGTGATGCCCGCCAAGGAACCCAAACCAGTATGCTTTTTAGAAATGGAAAGAGTGTGTGGCATGGCATGGCTTTACTGTTGTAACTATGGAGGAGATCCACAGATGTTGGTTGGGTGATCCCCATTTCAAAAGAACATTCAGTCTCTTTGCTGGTACACTGATTTTTACTTTTACTGAAGTACCAAACTACATTATATGTCTCTTTGTCAACCCAACTGTAAAACTGAGGAAGGAGATTTAGTTTTTCTGATACGAAATTATTCTCTTCTTCTCTGCTCAGTGAGACTAATTTGTAGAAATATTCATTCTGTTCAATGAAAGTAATAAAGTAAAGTACCTTAGGAACTTACTCTCCTTTCTTTTATGAAATATACATACAATATACAATATAACTTCAAACATTTGCTTTGTTTCCGTCATACAGGAGAAGCAAAACTGAAAAGCTATTTTCAAGCCAAGGACATTTGAAACCTTCAGGTGTAGACGGGTGGGTGTTGATGAGTGCATTAGGTACTGTTTATATTTCACTTTGTGTGTCCACACTGGATTAGGCCTTCTGTAACTGTGTCAACATCGCGTCAGTCAAAGAACTGCAGTAAAGTAGAGCATCTTGTCTATATAGATCTAATGCATGTACTATATGTATATGTACATGCACATGTGCAAGTGCATATGGATGGATCTCACATACAAAGCTTTTTATTTACAATCAACAAAGCTTTGTCTGACTGCCACCCGAAAAGGTTCAGGCAGTTTCCTGTTGGAGCTTCTCTTTTCATTTGTTTATGGGGCAATGTGTTGCCTTTACAGTAAGTCTGTTTACAATTCCTCCCTTTTTCGGCTCTATAAAAGCAAGACTGAAACTGTTGTGGTCACTGCTGGCCAGCAAAAATCTTCCCAAGCTTCTCCGTCCAAAATCTTCCAATGTGAGGAAGATGAAACTGCTGTCCTAGCCCTGCTGCTGGGCCTCTCTGCTCAAAACAATCCACTGGTAAGTTCTCTTTATAACTGTTTGACTTAAGAAAGTGAATAACGATTGCCAAATCGCATCCAGAGTTATGAACTCAGTGAAAACAATGATCTCACCTTATTCTCACCTATTTTAGGCATGGCCTTTTATGGCTTTATGAGCCCATAGGCCTGATTCTAACAACTACCAGGGACAGACAGTACGACATCTTCCAACAATCTGCTTATAGCAATGTCTGTTTTTTTAGACTAACACACACACACACATTTTAACCACATAATAAGCATCTAATTAAAGTAGGTGGCCCTAGGGCATAAATAAATGTATAAAATCAAAATTGAACTGGTTTAATGTCCAGTATGTTAATTTTTACTTCTTCACTTTGTGTCTCTGCAGGTGCGACCACGTGATGAATGTAACAGATTTTTCTCAACGCAGCTGTTTAACATATCTCATTGCACAATAGGTCTTCACGTTTGCTAACTTAATCTTCCAATTTTAGTTGTGAAGACCAAAGAGCTGTTCCGTTTAGACATAACTTCAAAAATTCTGGAGGCAAATAAAGGTACACTGGATTTTTTCAGGGAAGAATGTCAATACTGTGTCCTCACCTGCTCACATCATACTTATATCTGTGCAAATCTACTTACCATACACCATACATACAGTATAATGTCTTAAAAATCAGGCATCAACCATATTCTGGTGAAAGGTGACGTTGTTCTTTTAAAGAAGAGGAATGCCATGAAATGCTGGGCAGCTACTGCAAATGGGAAAAATCCTACAATGGACTGGTTGAAGTGCCCTACACCTTCAGCAGTTACTTTTCTAAGAGTGGCAGTCATTTCTTTTAGACATAAAGTCTTATTAAGGCGAAGATTTTTGTAAGAAATCAAAAGTGAAAGCGTAAATTTATGCTTTCACTTTTGATTTCTTACATACAAAAGAAAATGCCTGACTTTTTTTCAGGTTCTAAATAGGTCAGGGAGGGTTGATCATGTATGTATCATATATTCTGATGTCAATAAACTGACATTAATTTTGCTTTCATTGCAGATGATGAAAAGACCTTAATTGTGAAAGTTATGGAAACTTTCCACAAGAAAACCTGCATTTGCTTCATTCCTTATCATGGCCAGTCTGACTACCTCAGCATTGAGAGTGATCCTGGGTAAGCGTGGAGAAAGTAGAAGTGATGGTTAGTGTAATGTACAGTATACAACAGTCTTTCAGGATTCAAGCCCATCTCTCTGTTTTTTATTATAGGTGCTGGTCTACTATTGGTAAAGATGGAGGGCAGCAGATGGTTTCTCTGTCCGTGTATGGCTGCCTCAATCATGGGATCATTCAGCACAAGCTTCTCCATGCACTTGGCTTCCACCATGAGCATACTAGGAGTGACAGAGACCAGTATGTCAGGATCAACTGGAAAAATGTCCCAGATGGTGAGCTCTATGCCTTGATGGATAAGTTACTATATTTTTAATTATATGAAAATATCAGTAAAAGAGATGTGAGTGTTAAAATTAATTATGCCTTTGTACAGCTATTTATAATATACTTTAAAATGTCTGAAAAGCTTATTATATTATTTTTAAAGTGGTTCTTCATAGTGTTGCTGGAGGTTTTTTTAGGCTATTTCCTTTTTCAATGCACCCTGGGAGGTTGTACCAGAAATTTATTCTGTAGGATTGCTTTGAGACTCATTCATACACTTTCAAATTTTGGAATTTATACTGTATATATGTATTGTTGTATTCTACAGGGAATGTCTTCGACTTCCACAAAATGGACACCAACAGCCTGAACACACCATATGACTATTCCTCCATTATGCATTATGGAAGGTAACATATTCTTATGTCATTAATAATTGTATTGTTAGTGAGAGAACATGCAAACTCGAACCAGGAATCTTCTTGCTGTGAGGCGACAGTGCTAAGCACTGTATCACTGTGTCGTGTATAATTTTTATTTTATTTCTTGTTGTTTCTCTAAGACTTACTTATCATCAGTGTTTGGAGCAGATACTATTACTCCAATTCCAGATTCCTCTGTGCCAACTGGACAACGTGTTGACATGTCTGATGTTGATATCCTCATTATCAATAGGTTATACAAAGGCAGTGAGTATAGAAATCCTTAGAGTTACAGTATAATCTACTGTATTGCCTGAAATGTATTAAAATGTGTTTTTAAGGCTTTTGTGCAACAGAAGACATTTCTGGAACATTTAGATTGATGTATACCATGTAAGCTTAAAAATTTGATTTTTGATAACAATTTGAAGTCACACTGCAGGATGAATGAAGGCTGGGTGACTGATCTCTTTCTTCTTTTCAGACATTTGAAAGAAAAGAAGTATAACTGCTTCACAAGATACTGTGTCTCCAAATCGTCATGAGTGGAAATGTATGTAAACATATGATTGATTCATTTATATAAAAATCCTACCAATTAAATAACTATTGATATAAAAATGATGTGTTCTTGACCTTTTACAACACCTGCAACATCTTAATCGTGACTGATGACGAGCAACGAATTACACATTTTTCCAAATTAATTTTATTGACATTGTGATTTGTCATTGTTCTAAGTTGTTTGATCATATCCAGAAATTAAAATCAGCTGCAAAACATTTATTCCGAAAAAAAGAAAAAATCAACATTGTATCAAAAGTTAATAAGGTAGTCAAAACTATAGACCTAAACTATAAAAAAGTTAAGCCTGTAAAAAATTAAGCCTTCTTCTTCTCAGGTTTTGTGCACTTATGTTTCCACAGCTCGTGTGTGTCGTCTCGGGGGTTGAAAGCCACCACAAAGTGACACTTCAGATGCTGCAGAGAGGAAAACGAAGTCAAAACTATAGACCTAAACTATAAAAAAGTTAAGCCTGTAAAAAATTAAGGCTTCTTCTTCTCAGGTTTTGTGCACTTATGTTTCCACAGCTCGTGTGTGTCGTCTCGGGGGTTGAAAGCCACCACAAAGTGACACTTCAGATGCTGCAGAGAGGAAAACAACAATAACACTTGCATAAAAATTGGGAAATCTCCAAAATCATCAGAAATGATTGTAAACAATAATAGTTAAGTAATAGATTTTCAGGCTGAGGAACAAATATATAAAGAATGTACGACAGAATGTACATGACACATGAATGTAAATGTTGAGTGCAACACTGGAGCTAAAGCTGGATGTGTTACTTAACATTCTCCTTAAAACAGTTTGAAAGTTTGAACATTAATTCATAAACACATACAAATGCTCACACAGATTTACCTTTTTCTCAAGGCTGCAGCTCTCCAAGTCATGGTTTTCACTCTTGAGACACTTGGTTTTTCCCAGGACAGCATTAATCTTAAAGTTGATCACATTGGTCACCTAACAAAATAAGCAGACAAAGGGCAGAACGATTAGATTTTGTGACAATATGTTTTGATGGCATGGTGGTGACATTGATGGTTTATTGCATGTGAGTTGCTCTCTTTCTGAAAAATGAATCTAACCTGGGCCTTGGCAGAAGCGATGGAAACCAGTCTGAACATCTTCTTGCCCTTGGAGTTAGTGTTGAACATCTTCACAGCATACTCGGTTGCCTCCTTGATCTCAGATGACTCAGGATTCCTCTTAGACCAGCCACCCAGGACAGCCGCATTTCCTTTGAGGAAATACAAGAGACAAGAATTCACAAAACTGCATGATGACTATTGATTGATTGATTGACATGTACTCTATGTTCTTGGTAGTATAACAGACCACAGCATAATACACTGAAATGTGCACATCATCATACACATAAAGATATACATTAATGAACTTCTAAAATTAAAAGCACATTCAAACGAATAGACAATCACACAATCAGTCAGCTGTTTTATGTTATGATTGTGTGTGTTCCTTTTTGTGGTTTTTATACTCTTTCATCCTGAAAATGTTCTGTTTCCGTCCAGAACATTAGTCGAGGACCTGGAAATTATAAGGCCATCAATTCCTAGATTGAGCCAGTTTTACGCTAATGCTTAAAACTAAGCCAAACCATCTTCACTACTCTGCCAAACCAAGCCGCAATCCTCAGGCCAAGGATAAAAAGCAGGTTTTCTCCAGGAAAGTGAAGCAGATTTTAGAGATAATAGTCGCAGAGCTTGTACACTGGGTGGTCCAGCCAATCAGAATTATGCTTCTTTTTGCTTCTTTCAGTTTTTAGACACACCAATGGTGGTGTAGCCCAACCAATGGCATTGTCAGTTGGTTACTCCACCTCTTTGCTCCAGGCTAAAATATTTCAACAGCTATTGGATGGATTTTCATTGATTACAGAGACATTCATTGACCACAGAGGATGACTTCTACTGACTTCAGAGATTCCTTGACTTTTCCTCCAGCGTTAGCATGATATTGAGATTTTAGGCTTTTATTGAAATGTTTTGACAACAATCTGACAGATTGCTGTCAAATTTTTACGGTACAGAGAAGATGAATCATGTGAAGCATTACGGAAGGTCAAAGATTTCACTTATCTACTTATCTAGCAGGCTAGAAGAAAAAATAGGTTTTGAGTTGAAATTCTCAAAAACTATTTGCCATTAAATCATTTTAATGTAATTTTGTGCTAATTAGCTGACATACTGACATGCTAAACAAAGATGGCTAACATGATAAGTATTGTACCTGCTGAATATAAACATTATAGCACTGGCATTGTGAAAATGTTAGCATGCTGATGTCACTGTGTCATATAGCAGTTGCTGCATGTTTCAACCCCACCCTGTCCAGTACAGAAGTTCATTATGCACTGTAGTCCAACAATACATTGACGTTAGGTGTATTCAGTGTATTCAAAAGTGCAACATATCACACCCAGCATTGCAGTTGGGTATCAGACATTAGAAGAACAACAACTTTGAACTCTTCAACCCACTGTGGCCAGTCCAAGAATGCTTTTCCTCCTTGTTAGATGTAAAGTGTTGTCTTTAAAGGTACATTACATAAGATCAGAAATTATGTAGATCCAATCCATGAAAACTAAGCAGATGTTCTGCCTCAATTATATGAACATCTATGGTGTCTACTGTACATACAATAATCTGCAGTTTACATAATTTGATTTCATCCAAAACATCTACTGTCAACCAAGTTTTGGCCACCAGACAAACTATGAAACATATGACATAAAAAACACTCCATTAAGACCAGTACTAGTGATTGTAGTTGGACTGCAGCTGCAGCTGTTTTTAATAAAGAAACATACAGTATTATTTCCTTTTTGTGTTGCAGTCTGCTCCAATATTTTTCCCTGTGGCACTAAAATATAATATAATGCACAGTATACATACCTTTATTTGAACATATGATATACTACTTTATTGGTTTTATGTTTTATACTGTTGAGCATTACCAGCCTGAATCAGTTTCTCTGCTCAGTATTTCACTAACAGAAGCCACTGATCTTGGACTGTTTGAGTGAATGGGAACTGAGTGGCACTGATGGATCATTTTTCATTCCCAAACATTCCCAAACCAAAACCCACTCTGCCAAATTAAATAACGACTGAATGAATGCTGGATAAGCCAGCCTTGTGACTCACTTCACCCAACCAGGCTGCAGTGGAGAGTCACTGTCTACAGACATGAAAGCACAACTTATTTTGTCATTGCGTCATACATGAACAATTTAAAAGTCTTTTAAAAGGTTGGAGTCATTTAAAGTTTTTAATTGTTTGAAATATTTTAAAGTTCAAGTTGCTTTATTAGTGAATGTAAACACTGAACTATTACAGTAATAGGTAAAAGGGTAGTCTACATACACAAGTCTCTTACCACTAAGTTTTTCCAGTATGACATGTACTTCTGCTTTTCCTGTTTGTCTGCCTTCTCAGTGATCAGATAGGAGTGCACGAGATGATGGAAACAAACTTCCTTGTCAGTAGCTGTCTATTTTTGTTGTTGTTGTTATGTTCATATTGCTTTCTCTTTATTTAAAATGTATCTTTATTATTTCTTTTTTTATTATTATTTCATGGTTTGTCTGTAAAGGGCTACAGCAAACAGATTGCTTATTTGTTTAATTGTATTAAAAAGTAAATCGGAGGATACAAATGTTTTGTTTGTCTTTTTTCAAGCTCATTAATCATGATTCTGACATAGATGCTGGTTCTGCTGGTAATGTTACATACTTTTTGCATACTATTGTTCTTCCAGTCAACCTGTATAACCTGAACTGTGTACAAAAAAGTGTGTGTACACAGTACAGGGCAAGGACATAACTGCCCTAACACATAATTCAAACATGGATTACATTATATGTTAAATATTCTAATCTCAATAACAATATATTTACTTTTCTACTTTACTTTTTCACTTGGTCTGACTATTATCACATCCAGTCATCAGAACTCAGAAGTAAAAATAGGAAAGGACTATTTTTATACTATTTTGATGAGGGGTGTCCCGACAACAGATTTAAAGGAAGTACAAAATAGTCTCATAATACATTTACCATATGTAGCTTTTGTCATGGGTCTGTTTCTTGTTGCTAGTAATATCAAGCAATAAAGTCTGTTCTTCCAAAGAAAGATAACAGTAATACAAACTAGGTCAGTTTGTTCTCTGTCTTAAAATATTATTTTATCTCGCTTGCCTTCCTGTAACTCCTCATGTCTTTACTCATATTTCCCATCCATATCAGTACTTACTTGTTGTGACAACTTCCTCCACAGGCTGATCTCCCATACACAGCTGGACAACGAGACATATCAGCACTGACGACAGGAGCGACATCTTTATTTATTAACAAGCAAACTGCTGTGAGATCTTCACAAGGGAACAACTGGAGTAGGATGAATCTAAGGTGCTGAACCACTTGCAGCAAATTGATGGTGTCTGGGTCCAGAGAGAAAACAGGAAAAAAAAAGCTGAGAGACATTGAAGATAGTTATTGAAAAAAACAAAAAAACAAAAAAACAAACAAACAAAAAAAAAAACAAAATAAAACCTCAACCTAAAGTGCTGCCATTGAGCCAGAACCAAATAGAAATGACAGATATAGAAAAAAGGCTACACAGAATAAAGAATGTAACAAATTCTTACCTTTCTGATGATAAAACAGGACTTCACCAAGTGAATGCTGAAGCAACAGTGAGCAGCACTGAGAGAAATAATGTGAGTGAGGAAGAGAGAAAGGGGGAGGGTGTCATTAGAGAATGGCAGTGGCTGTTCAGCATTTAAACTCTGGTATGTTTAGCGAGCTAGTAAGGACCACACCTACTCAGTGCTTGGCAATGACGCCATGTAAGGATTTAACAACCATCAGCGGCTTTGGTGTGTGTGTGTGAGACTGGGTAGGTGGGAGGGTTAGTGTGGATGAGTGTCATTGTGTGTGTGCACTGGTGTTTCTGTGCTCTTTGTGTGTTTGCATTCATGTGTGTTATGTGTTGTGTTTTGTGGGTGTGTGGTCTGCTAATGTGGCGTGTCTATAGGTTATGAATGTGTTTCTTGACAGGAGTGGACGAGGCTACTTCTGTAGAGACTCTGACTCAGTCTCAGCTGGGTACACCTGTTGTGAATCACTGTGGTAACCTCAGCAGTTCTAGGTACATCAACATCCTGTTCAGAACATTTGTAATCATGTGATATCGTGTTTGAACTGTTCTGATAGCAGCAGATAAATTCAGAAGCATCAGCGGGTGGAACTGAATGTACTCATGATGTGGCTGACATCAGGCTGGCAGACAGGAAGTGTGATATTTTTTTTGTATACTTCTCACTCAGCTTTAAAAGAGAATGATGATTAGCAGCAATGCATCAGTAATGTATTTGTTCAGCTTGGTGCTTCCAAAGCAGGCTGTGCCAGCCTTATGTCATATTCTAATGAATGCTTATTGTATGCCAATAAATAAGAGAGGTAAATGAGTTTTCACCCAAAAAAAACTTAATTGCTTAACTGCTTAATTGCCTGCCAAAAAGGGATCATTTGGCATATTATTGCCTATATTGGCAAACAGTTGCCTGTCTTCACGTCTAGCAGGCACAGAGCAACATTAGCATTCATTTGGAAATGGGTGTCTGTCCACTACGTTCAATATTCAATCTCCCTTTAGCTTTTGTTTTGGTCTCCACCAACCACTGAGAACTATATATGACAAGGGTGTCCTCTCTCCGTGTGTTTTGGTTTCTTCACCAGCTATTCAGTAATTTGGTTTGTATAATAGTGCTAGACCAAGGTATGTTTAAACTGTACTGTTGGTACTTGCTACTACTAATATTAGTACTACTAATATTTTCTATGTAAAAATAGAAAAACTTTCTAATTTCTTTTCTTTCACCAACAACCAATTAATCAATCAAATTTAATTTAATTTAACTCTAAGTCTTATTTTTAACTCCTTCACTCCTGTTTATTTAGTCTAGTCATATTTAATCGATCATCCATTTCCCTTCACAACATTTCTTATTTTCCTAAATTAATTGAAAACACCAACAGATACACATATTAAGAAGCTGCCATTTCAGCCCTCTGGTGGATGGAGTAACTGAAGTACTGAACTAATGGTCCAATTTGCCTATCGTATCGTTATAATAGGTTTTACGATAAACAACAATTTATTTGATCAATTTTATCTGCAAAGCTAGACTCTGCCTTAAGTTTTTATATTTGCCTTATGAGAGAGGGGGGCTTCAACTTCCCATTTTAAGATGGTTTTATATGGCTGCCCAACTGACCTCAGCATCACATTATTTCTACACAGCAGCATCCCCAGCCATTAAATTTGTATCTATATTCTTAAGATATAAAGACATTAAAGAAACACACAAAAAATTCTTTTCTTAAAAATACAAATTCAGTTTGACATGCCACACATAAACGTATAGGTGATATGCCAGCACTGTCTTGATTTACTCCTATTTATAAGAAAGATGGAGGATTTATGTCATGGAATATAAAAGGCATTCAGAAAATGATGAATCTTTATGAAGATGGAGTTTTGCTTTCTTTTGATCAATTTTGTCTGAGGTATCAAATTGCAAATAAATAAATAAATTGCAGTTCAAAAACTATATGTAAAAAAGAGCAGATAATGTGTATACCACCTTTATCAAAACTTGAACATATTGCATTTGTACATTTAGGAGGAAAAGGTAATGTATCTAAATATTACGACTTATTGGTTGCAAATAGTACTGAATCGACACAAGATAAATTGAACGCTTGGAAAATATATATACGACAATATATTGATGAGACAGATTGGAATGATTGGTCTTTAAAAGCACAAACACAGACAATAAATACAAGGTTTAAATCACATAAATATTTGCTAATGAGAATATTTATAACTCCTGTCAGGCTTCATCATATGTCTGGTAATATTCCAGATGTTTGTTCCAAATGTTTGAATGAGACAGGTATTTCACTGTTAATGGGCGTGTCTAAAAATCCAAAGTTTCTAGAAGAATGTTACAAAATGTTTGTCAGACATGCTTAACACCAAAGTCCTCTGTGTACTTGGAATATATCCAGAGGACTTTTAACAGACCAAACTTCTTCAAACCAGGAGGGCTATTGCACTATGTTGGATGAGTATGGATGCCCCATCATTGCAAATGTGGATAGAGGAGCATTCGTATTGTATTGGTGTGGAAAGACTAACTTGCATTGCTAAGGGCAAGATTTTGTCAAAAGATTGTGTGTGCCAACTCTTTTGACTGTGAGTACATGAACAGTTGTTTCATTGAGACACAAGTGATCTTTTTTAATGGATAAGTTGAGGCTGTTAACACTGCAAGATGAGGCAACCACTGTTAAGTTAGAGAATAATCACATAGATAAGGGCTTAAACTGCATGCAAATTCCACTGTTCTGCCAGAACCTTTGACTCTGTAATGAGTCTGAATACCCAGCAGGGGGAAGCAACACCTTATCACATTATGCAACAGGTGGTTGCCATGGTGAAATTCCTGCATGTTCAGAGTCAAGCAATGCACTAAGAGTTTGATAACAGAAGCTTCAATAAATAAGAAGCACACATTATGTGTAGTTCATTTAGATTTTAAAAGCTTGGTGACGTGGTGTTCAGAACTAATATCCTGTTCAGAGGGTCATACATACGTAAATTCATTCTTCTCAATGATCGCTGTGTCTCTCAGCTGCTCTTAGCTCCTTCAGCAAAGTTTTGACTGTCAAGTTGACTGCACATAATGTATCATCCTGAAGACAATTTTGACTTTAAAGTCACACCCACTATACAAACTAGTCTGTGTAGGAATTTCTTAAACAATAAACATGACCAACATCATATCTATTTTAAACAGGCATCACATTTAACTGTAATGACAGTAGTAAATGTTGAAGAGGAAGATGAGTTACTTCCTCTTAAAAGTTTTACAATATGCATAGGCTAATATGAACAGAGCATTCATTGCAAATATGAACCTAGAATCATGATTCAAGAATACAGATGTGCTCTGTGATAAGAGAGGTAAAAGATAAGTGATGCAGAAGTTAGAGGTAAAAGTGAAAAAACACAGATAGCTTAATGATATACAAAGAAATCCTGACAGCTCTGACAGAGGAAGCATAGATAATGACAGGTGAGACAAAGGATAGGCTGATAGGAACAGACTGACAGGTACGTTAGCTCATACAGTAAGGCAGATGGAGAGGCAGATAAACTCAGTGCCAGACAAAAAGAAAGAAAAGAACCATGCAGATGGACAAGCAGTCAGAAAACAAGGAGCAGATGCAGTCCAGTCCAACAACACCACAAACTACAGCCTTTAAAAGTTAAAGAATAAAGATTGTTGCTGGATTATAATAAATACTACAGTTAATTACATTGTATTTCACAGGTATTCTAACCTAAAAGACAAATGTGAGAGAACAAATTTCTCTTTTAGGCCTGATTGGGGTTCATTGCTCTCTTGTTCCTAATGAGACATGCTATAACTCTCCCAACAGCCAACTGACAGTTCAGGGTCAGTGAGGGGGTGTCTGGATTAGTTCAAATTGGAATTCCCCCTGTTTCGAGTGGAATAATTGATGTCAGTGTCGTTTGCCTAATGAGCTGACTGGATACCAACTGCCACAGTTTTAATCCTGATTGTCTGTCCAGATCAAAGGTCAAAGTTACTTCACAAATAAACAGCCTAAAATAGGCCACAGGGCCTCTATTGTGTACTGTTGTAGCTAATTTTTAAGGTTACTAATGAGCAGAAACAACTTTTTGAGTCATATCCTGTGTATTATTCATTTGATTGAATTTCTCTTATATCGTCAAATCAAATATGACACCACTGCAATAAATTTTACCTTTGCACAGCCTAAACTCTTCAGTTTCTGTTGGAAAACTATCAGAGAGGTGTTGATTTTACCCTATGGCCATTGTGAGGCTGTGTATCGGACTGTGTTACACTGACGGATGTGTTTTTCCGCCAACATTTACATTCACGAGGGGGTACAAAAGGTTACCGCTTTGGGTAATGGCATGTCACAGTCATCCAATTTATTGTTTGCTAAAGCACAGAGCACAGATTTTATGTGTTTTTGTGCTCATCCCATAACAGGTAAGCGCCACAATAAATGAATTTATAGGGACTTGTCTCGTGCAGTATGTTTAGCTGGTATATTGAAAAACCCTGGAAAAGCCGGTTTTGCAACTTACTTGTTATTATGAAAATAGTAAGCTCTTTGATAGTAAAGTGTGGTCTGTTTGATTTTAAAGAGCTGGTTTAGGAAAACTGTCTTTATGGACTAATTTGACTAACTCCTGTATTCTTAGATATGCTAGCTTGTTAATATCAAATAAAAAGGTGAATATATATATATATAGTCTCAGTAGAGATATTCTCTCAATAGATGTACCTATAACTAGTTAGCTAAGGTTTTGCTAACATTAGTTGTCAGATCTAAGATTAGTTAGCTAATTAGCATTTTTGTTGTCAGTTTTTAACCATCTTCAAAATGTGGTTGTGTTTTCAACATAGATGAGCTAGCACATAGCAAAGGAAAATAAAGTAAGCAAGATGGCAGAGGTTCTGAGCAAGCTTGCTCAAATGCTATTGGAGCACAGAACAAAAAAGGGGCGGCACTTAGGAAAGGTCAGCTGTTGGTATATTGTTTACAATTTTATATATATATATATATAGAGAGAGAAAATAATAATTTTATATATATATATATATATATATATATATATATATATATATATATATATATATATATATATATATATATATATATATATAATTATTATTTTATATTAGTAATTATTAATTTCATTTAAAAATACAATTAAAAAAGTGAAAGTAATATTTTAAATATTTTGTCATTACAATTATATAAACTAAAACTGCATTTACCATAATTAATTTAAAAAAAGTTTCTCCCACACAGTTTTAAACACCACCTTTCAAGGCCCGTTTGATGTGAAGTTTCTCATAAAAAGGGATGTGAAAATCAAAACCATCGTAATCCGTCATTTGTTTTTCCATGTCACATTCCTCAGACCTCAGACCTGGGATCAGTGCTGATAGCTCAGGCTCCGTAATCCTTTACAGTTAGGACCCGCCCTCTCTTTTGAATGATTGACAGCCGGCTCCTCCAACGAAACATCGGCCGACTTGTCTGGCCTCCTTCCTCTCCTCCTTCTTCTCCCTGTCCGACTTTGTTGCTCTCCTGCTCCGCTAGCCCGTCTGCAGTCTCTCCGGGGAGCCGAAGAACAGCTCGACGAACTCCCAACCATGGAAGGCGACAATATAATAATGCCTGTTTGACTCGGGGACAATTTCCAAGGTAACTTTGGTGATTTAAACTGTTAAAACCGGGAGGGAGGGAATTAGCGGCTAGGAAGCTGTGCGTGTGGGGGGCGAAAAGTTTATCCGCCTCTCGATACGGGACAGGAGGGAGCGGAGGGGGGATTTACTCCAATGTTGTTCACAGTGGGGATGTGTCATGCGACTAGCTTACATGTTTGTCCCTCTTTAGCTTGTGTAGCACGTTGAACACTGGCTATATAACGTATTTTAATTAAATACATTTTAAATATACCTCCAGTAGTGCCACATAAATGAATGACATTATTCTATCATGTATCGTGATTTAATGTCTGGTAATTAATGAGATACACTGAACAGGGGGTGCTTTATTCACTTAAAAGTGAATAAACATGTTGCTGCATGTGTGTTTTGGGTTTAAATGTAATTTCCAAACATTTGTGGAAAGTTGGAGGAAGAAAATAGCAGCACACAAGCAGACTTTACTGAAGAATTTTGGCTTAATTTAAAATGTAATTTATTGTTATAATTCATTAACTGTGATAGACTTGTGTTATTTTTTGGCAAGTGAGATTTGTAAGTTGTGTCTTTGTGTGTGCAACACTGTATGTTTGTTTCCATAGGTAAGGTAAAGGTAAAGGTAAATGTAGAGAGCTTTTGTTGCATTGGCTTTCATTTACTAGCTTTGCATATAGCACCCAAATGCAACCACAGGAGCATGCATGGAAGCGTGTAGCTGAAGCACTGAAATCATGAGTCATCCAAAAGCACTTGTTGATCTGATAAACAACATTAGTCTTCATCCTGCTCTCCCTTTTTTGTTTATTTATATTATGCACAATTATGGTTCCGGGATAACAGTAAAGGTTAATGCACCGAGTCCGCAATTATGAAGAAATACAGACAGACAGACAGACAGAGACAGTGGGACGGGTCTCACTACAGATGTGCATTCCTCCAGCCAGTGGAGTGATTGAGCCTTTAAATAGAGCTCAACAAGAATGCAAACACACCAAGTAGAAAGACGAAGCCTGGGGGTGTCTCAGGAGTAGGAGATGGAAGGTAGGTGGTAGAAGAGAGGCTGTGAGCTATTTTGCTTAAAATTAGCTCCATTTATTGCTCCTTTCCAAATTGTTTCCCCGTTTTAAGCAAAATGTGGGTCAAAGTGCATGCTGTGTCTTCTGTAGCCTAAAGCCACTGAGAAAGTCCAGGCTTAGTTGTTCAGGGGAAAGATTTTCAATGTGGGGTCTGCGTTCTTGCATCGCTGCATGACATTGCACATTGCGTATCAGTGGCAGAATTTGAACCTAACCCACAAATCCAGTAACGTGACGTCAGTCTACGCTGGTGTTTATCAACCAGGCCAGTCTGCAATGCTTCAAAGAGATGATATACAGTGGAAATATGCAATGTTGTACAGAGCACATGTTGTTGAGATTTTCATTCATGTCTTGAAACTTGGTTGTTGTTTTTGGTTGTATGTATGTATGAAAGCAAGCTGAATGTAGCGAGTATGCTGTATTGTGTGTGTGGCTGCATCCATTTCTGTGTAACATCATTTAAATCACATGTAAGCAGGGATCTACAGTCCTCTCATTCATACATTCTTAACGTAAAGGATTAATTAAGGACTTAAATCTGTTGTAATAAGCTCAGGAGATCTTCGTGGTGTTATTGTATTGCTTTGTACACAGGGGTCATGATCAGTTTTTGGTTGGTCAGAATTGTGTTGCCTTCTTTTGGAATAAAGTTGTCCCCATCACATTTGATTGTTTGTCTTGGATTGGCCCCACCGTTGACTGTATTGACCAACTGATGACTTTTCCTCTTTTGTAGTGATTTGTCACCGTTGGGTACTTGACAAATGGAGAGAAAAAGTTCAAACTCATAGATTGTAGTTTGTTGGCTGGCTGTTGACCAATTGGAGACAATTTTACCTCTGAACTCCCCTGTAGCAGTAGTCAGCCAGTCTTAATGTTAATATGTTCCAGGTTTTCAGTGGTTCCCAGTTTGATCAATGTGTATTTCTTTAGTTTGAAATCTGTTCAGCTAATTTGACTTTGTCAGCTGAGTCTTTGCAGAGATATTTGCTAATTGCTGTTTCCTTCTAGCTGGAGTCTCTATGGGCTCTGATGAGAGAGGAGCTGAACACCTTGCCACTCCCTGCTTTATCTCTGTCAGTTACAGTAGTGTTTAAAGTCAGTGGATTTCACTTCACAGACTGGGTGGCCTGATCAGGAAGATCCACTTCAAATTTACATTACATTCAAGCAAGCTGGCTTTGAAACTGTCTAGCAGAACATTAGCTCCTGCAGTCTCTTGACCACTAAACTAAATGTACACAGAGTAAGAAAAAAAAAAAAAAAAAAAAAAAAAAACGAGACACCAGGCACCTCACTGTTTACCTCTGGGAAATTACTCCACCCATGGATTCCCAAGATTTCTGTCGCTATAAAAGGGAAGCTGGAGTGTATTTTTGCTTTACAAACACCGTGACCAAGAAATCTGTAAAAAAGATTTAGAAATACACTCAGAGAACAAATGTGTTCTTTGGATTCAGGGGCTACAAGGATATCCAAAAAAGAAAGGGAAATCCAAGGTGATTTCTGTGAATAGTGAAATATTATAAACATGGCTGACATGTACACATTTGACCAACTTTGGAGCCAGTCAGGGTGTAAGATAAAAGTTACAAAGTGTATACACCCAGGCTCTAAGGCAACACGTGACACATTTAGTTTAGCTTTGACTGGTCATGTTACCTCCAGTGTAGTCAAGGTGGAGGCTTGTTCTGAGAAACAACACTTCTTAGTGTTATACTAACACTATTCATACCAAATCACGCGTTGTGGCGATTAGCTGTAGGGTTCTGCGGCGACGTGGGTATGTTTGTTTGTACTGACCGTAACCGCTTGTTCACCGGCTTGCTCGCTACCGGCGCTTTTTCTTTCTCATTCGCTGCCTGTGTCGACCACCTTTCTCTTTCTCTCAAACAAACACACACAAACCAAAGGAAGTTTCTTGGTATTGTTATTCTGCAGCAAGACACGGACGTCAAAGCGTACATGAAATAAACCAGGCGAGGACACAACTGCAAGAGTACCATAGTTAGTCCATGAACTACATTCGATAGTGCCTGGTTTCAGTGACATTACATTACATTACATGCCTGTATAAGGGCATTGAAGTAGGTGGGTACATTACGGGAGACTACTTTGTAGGCAAGCATTAGCGATTTGAATTTAATGCGGGCTGCTACAGGTAGCCAGTGTAGCTCGATGAGCAGTTAAATGTGTTTCAACTTCACCGCCACAGGTCACTGCCGCAACCTAAACAGACTTACACCCATTCAAATGAATGGGAGCACCTGCGTTTTTGCCACAGGGCCTTATTTGGTCTGAATCAACCCTTAAGATGATTTAAATAAACCAAATTTTGGCTAGTTACAAGTATGGGAGTAGCTCTCAATTTATCACATGAATGCTCAGTGAGGAACTACAAATCAGAGGCTTTAACCCCTATGTCCTTTTGTTCCATCAAATCCTTAGATTTACTCTGTCTAAAAGTTTCTATTTTTTGCAGTTTGATAAACAGACCAACAAAAATCAAACTTGATCTTAATTAGTTAATTTTTTTATTTATTTTTTGCTTTAAACTCACCTCCAAACACCTCGTTCTAGTTTTAAGAAAGGTACTGTTATTCAGCTCTCCTTCTGCTTCGCCTGATTCCCTGCAGACAGCTCCCACTGGCAGGCCAATCTCTGAACTAGCTCTAGCCAAAAACCACATACGCGCACACACATACACACGAGCATGCACAGGCTCCACTTCACGCAGACTCATGCATGCACATATACATGCATAGGCACAAACTCAGACGATCCATTGCTTTAGTGCGCACTCGCTCACATAATCACAAGCATGCAGAGCTAAACTCGGTCCAAGCCTCCATACTCTCTTCTCCACACTCATATTTCACTAGTCACACACAGAGGGCCCACGGCAATCAACTTTAAATTAGAGAGAAAGCTGCTCCAAGAACTTGAGTGCTGCTTGCCAGGTCTGAGGCCATACTGTTCTTGGTGTGTGTGTGTGTGTGTGTGTGTGTGTGAGAGAGAGAGACAGTGAGACAGAAAGAGCCCGTTCTTGATATTAAACCAACTTTGAGGGGCCTAGAGTGGGGTATTTCTCCTCCTTTGTGCTGCTGTTCGTGCACTTTTCCCCAACTCATACTTACCAGGAGCTCCGCTCAATTGTTCAGTGCATTTGCGGAGTTTTTCCGTGAGAAACTGTTAGTTAGTCAATCCCAACCTGGCTTGTTCATTTCTTTTTCTTCTACTACGATTGTCTGCATGTGCTACAATTCCCACTGATCCAAGCCACAAGGTCAAGCCACTCGATCTTGTGGCTTGGAGCTGTGGCTTCTCCTGAGGTCAGCTGACCAATAAGGAGCGATAGTGTGGTGATAGTGAAAGTGAAATCATTGTTAGACAGAAAGGACTTTTCTATCGAAAGAGTGAGGTATGCTCTTTGCGCAGCTAAAGCTGCTGTCAGTTCTACAAAAAACTCTCTTTATGATGGGTGAACGATGATTGAACGCATAATGGCAGCTCTGCAAAGAAACCCTATACTCGCTCTTTCAAACATCTGAAGTTTGCTGCATCTGTTTTAGATTGACGAGTTTATTTTTGCCAGCAGACTCCATTTTTGACTCTGGAAATATCTCAGCATCGTGTCACATCATCTTCATCTGGTCTGTTATCATATATAAGATTTATAATATATAAAAAAAACATGTACATAAGATCTTTTGCAAGCGCGTTGCAGAACAGAAAACAGTTCAGTGCGGATGTGTGGTTATAATTTCTGTCAGCAGGGGAGTCACCAACTCTTTTCTCCTTTTAAATCACTATTTTAAAAGTCATTTTCTTACGTGTTGGCTGTAGAAATATTGTCAATGGCACTACAGTTTAAGGCCAAATGAAGACATTGTATTTGTTAATGATTAGCCCAGGTGCATGTGAAGACTGTATAACTGTGTTTAATGGTGTTGTTATCTTGTTTTATATTTGTGTATTTAGTGCCATCACAGCAGCTGTAAAGTAAGAAGCTGCAGGAGGATGAAGTTTCAAACTGCACTTGTATAATGGATCCACTTATAAACAGGATGAGCTTAAAATTGTCTTAGGTTTATTGTACCTACGAGCAGCCATCATCCGTTTGTTTAGTAGTAGAAGATCCTACTTTGCCTACTATTTACATTACCTCAAGCACATATTTCACTAAAATGTGGAGGCAAGCTTGGTATTAGTTCACAAGAGAGAAGACTTTAGTTATAATATTATACAGCTCCTTAATTGTAAATCACAATACATTTAATTTAGAGCCCCAGTAATATATCGATATATTGGCCTGTCACAGATATATTTATTGGTTGGTGTGTTGTATGTTGTTTGATATGCGACAAAATTAAAACTATTTATTTTCTTTACAGAATATAATGCAAAAAATGCTTGGGGTATTAATAATGTTGAAAAATGATTCACAGTTTTATTGCCCTGATGTCATAGTGGACAATAAAGTTTATTGTTAAACTGTAAAATATTCGTGTTTGATACCCACATCATCATCATTATATAAATGTTGTGTATATACAGTATAGACTATTGTCAAATGTATTGATATCTGATTTTTTTTTTATGACCGGTATCAGCCCCAAAAGTCCAGTATTCATCAGGCACGAGTCAAAGTATAGATAGACATAATAGACGTGATGAGTAACTCGTCACCCTATCAGTGTTATTCTGTCTCATTCTTTGTCAGGTAATGAGTTTTTAATGGGATTAAAGGTCAGTTTCCTTTATGAGATGTTGACTTTTTTTTTCTGAGAAGCAAATTTGTGGCTGGCTGGAGGCTGGTTTGATTACATGTAGTCAAAATGAATTCTTAAAAGTAAACGATACATGCCTTTTATCAAGAAAACCATGTAGTAAGATTGAAATAACATATTATCTGGTAGTTTAATGAAAGAGAAAGGCACTCACTTCCTGGTTTAACTTCGATGATGGCCAGCAGCACTTCCCTGGTACGTGCTGACAGCGCAACTGTATGCTTATCACTTGTTGGGGTGAATAACTGGCCGCCCTGAAAAACAGCATATTTAGAAACTTCCAGGAAAGATACTTGCTGAAGAATGTGCTTCCTTCCCATGCAAATGTGCTTTATGATCCTCAGTCTAGAGGATCTACACAGGCTTCCACTGCAGGATAGTTTAACTATAAATTTTTTATCAGCCGATCACCGACGAAGATAAACCCCAAATTCACAGATAGATTTCTTTCTATTTTAAGGAGATGTGTGTGTTGGTTATAACATACCGGTATCAGAAAATAATGAGCATATGTGTATGACATTAGCTGTACACGTTTGACATATTGCTGCAGACTTTCCAGGGAAAGCAACATCTATTAGGTTAGCCATATATTCTACAGCTACCCTGTCCAGTGCTGTGTTGACTGTGAAAATATAGCTAACTGGGGAGATTATTAGAGCTTGGCAGAATATTAGTCTCTGCTGGAAAAACATTCTATTGATTGCTTTGGTATAAAACCCTACCTCCAAATCATGAGCGGTTACTTGCCAAACCAGCATGAAGAATACTGGGGATTGATTTACAAGCTGCTGTGGCAAAAAAATGTACCAGCATTTTGGCTGCTCGGTGTTGACTCCCACCCTGCAGGTGTTCATATTTACCGTCACCGCCATCCTGCAAACGTTCTGTTTGTGAACCTGGTGTCTGACATAAAATTAAAGCAGTTCTTCAGCTGAGCACATAGATCCACCATCTTGTTATTTGAAGAGGTTCATTAATGCAGACTCACTTTGCCGCCTCAGTGGGGTACATTTTCTGAAGCAGTGAAGAGATCTGAGAGCTGAAAGGCAACAAGAGGAATGGAGCTCTTATTTGCCTTTGTTCAGTGGTTTCACGTCTGTCTCTGTTACAAGTCAGGTAGCCAGAGAACTTTGAACTGTGACTTGAAATGCACTGTGTTCACATTTCCAAGTGAAACAAATAGCCCACACTTTGGAGTTTCATGGTTACATTTCTCTCAGATGGATTTTGTGAAGTGCGTATCAGTACTAATTAGTACCAAAACAAGTACTTTCACAATACTACAGCCACAATGTTTTGGAAACAGAAATCACTAATCCCTACAGTGTGGCTTATGGGTAGCTTATGCCAGGTTTGGACACACTGAATCACGTCTGTTCCGGCCTTAAGACATTGGCAATGCTGGCTCTGACCCAGATTGGCTACAGCATGGTTAAACCGTAGATAGTGTGGATAATTCAGAGGCTTTGAGAGCTAATGTTAGAGGATGGAGTCGTTGGCTTTAATGCTGCAGGTTCTGAATCCCCAAAACACTGCGGTTCAGCTCATCAGCTGTGGCACGAGTCATTAAAAAAGGAAATTTTCTGTGGTCAATAATGCATTTGTCCATGTGTATGGTCATCTAAAATTACACTCTAAAAGGTACCTCGTTTGTGTACGAGCATTTTGCATGGAAACTAAATCTTACGAAAGGCTTTGTCACCATTGGCACTACAGGAAGGACAGACTTTGCTTTGAATATTTAGGCCTATACGAACCAGATCATTTATTTGTATTTTTATTTGCATGGGATGGAAATTGTAGTGTTGCATGTATAGACAAAACATTGTGTAGCTGAAATTAAAGGACGCTCACCAATACACAAAAATAAAGATCTTGAGTCAGTCAATTGGTCCTTAAAGGTTTTGTTGTTTTTAATCTTGCAAGAGGAGCAGTTCTACAAATGCACAAGACAGTCTGCAGAAAATGTTCAGAGTGGGGCAGTCCCACGCTGATTCTTATACAGTTCTAGGAGTATTCTTCCCTTACATTTTTTCATCACCTAACTGTCACAGTGAAATGAATCAGACGCTATCTCAGCTCTAACAAGCCCTTACTGGACTGTGAAAGTCAAGGTCGGTTTCATATATGAGACACCTGTTGCTACATCCGAGGGCAGAAAATGTGAAAGTCGTACAAAGTAAAACCAAACAAGGCTATAAGGCACACAGTGTTGAACTTAAAAAACTTTTGAGAAAATTACTGAGATTAAATATAGCTATATATGCCTATAGGAAAGAACACTCAAGCATGTAATACAAATTTTCTATTACAATTGTTGTAGAATAGAGTTGGTCAACAGAAAATTCATCTGCATCTGATAATTAATTCATCATTTTAGCGAAGCAGATCTTGTTTGTCACATATATGAAACTATTATATTATATTGGACTGTTGGTCAGATAACTTCTTACTTTTTTCTTACTTTTTTCTGGCATACAGTATACTATTGACAAAATGATTACATGAGAAAATAAATGGCAAAATAAGCGTTAATAAAAACGGTTTCATACCTGGATGTACCAGCAAGACTTTGTGACATCACTAGCCAATAGTTATGGTGGTATACAGTGTGAAACTTAAACAACCAGCTAAGATGACAGATAGTAGTAGTAGAGACGACCGACAAAGTTTGTAATTTTCTAGGAATCCTTTTCTATCTTTGATTGTAGAGTAAGTCATAATAAATGACATGAAAGCACACTCCCTTTCTATAAGAGGCACTAGTCTAGAGAGTTGTTGATCCTGTACAGGGGGAAAAAAAACAACAAGATGAAAACAAGCCCTGATATATCCAATTGTGCTGAGTGAGTGCTGACACTAAAAGGAAAAATCTAAAGGAGAGGAGAAAGGATGGTAGATGGCTGGCAAATAGTAACACTCCTATTAATGTTGCCTTGAATAAGAGTTTCAGCTGAATGGCTGAGTAGTGTCTGTGGGTGGTCTATCTTGTGTTTGAAAATGTCAGGACTCATCACTTTAGGAAAAAGCATCTAAATCTTAAAGTGTGAGATATACCAAAGGGAGATAAGTATGCAACATAGTGGAGTAGACGGAGTGTTTTAGTGGACCACGTTGTGTTCATTCATTTCTGCTGCAACAAAGTGACTATTTTTACCGCATTGGTCATGCATAATTGATAGACATGTCCGTTTGGATTATGTGACAGTAAGTTATGATGTAGCAATGATGTCTCATGGGCAACTGAGATGACATAATTATGTTGGAATGTCTATGAAAGATATGTATAAACCTGCTTCAACCTTTAACACACCATTCTCCATTTTCACTCTCTTCTTCTCTCAGTTCACTTTTGTTAAACCTTTCTCTCCATGTGTCTTTTTGTTCCTACCCTGCCTTTTTATTGTTTTATTTGCTCTGTCTATCTGTCTTTCACCTTCTCTTTTGCTCCCCCTTTGCTTCAGCATGTGTTTGTTGTCTTCATGGAGCGTTAGCAGTCTTAAAGGAGGATAAATGGGTGCTATCGAGCATGGTGATCGTATCTGATTTGGCAGGCAGGTGACAGAAACAAATGAGAATAAAGCCAAGGTTATACTAGCAATGACTGTGTGTTCTCAATTCAGCTTGCAAGTGACCAAATCTCTTTGTAATGGAAACTGTTGTCAAGTAGTTTTAATCAACTAAAGCTAACCAATCTTCATCATAAGGGTGGCATCAGGACACAATCACGTGTTATATGGCTTGTCATGAGGAACTATAGCATCTCATTATCATGATGACTGAACTCTCTGATGCCTGCTGTCATCACACACGGCAATTGTGGCAGTCAGTGACAATTTGATGCATGTGACAGCAGATAATAACTAGACCTCCACAGAGTTCACTGATTATGTGAGAGAATGCCGAATGTGAATACATTTAATAAAGGTAAAATTAAATATGTCTTCTTGAAAGATAAGGTTGTTTGGGCATTCGGCAGATATTTTTTGCACATTTATGTACATTTCAATTTCATTAGTAGTTTTTATATGTTAGACTTTGTCTTTTCTTATAATAATTGAATAACTAAAGACATTACTATCATGATTAATTACTTCATTAAGGGCCAATGAATTCACAGAAAATTGTAGCTAATAACAATTGGTCTGAATCACGTCTGAGACTACACTGTAGATCAGAGTTGGCTAAATATGGCATTGTCTGCCGACTGCTGTTTGCTGTAATCTTTTTGCCAAACTGAAATGTTCTTTTGAAGACAGTTTTATTGCCAGTGTTAAGGTTTGTTGCAATGAGTCAAGCGGTGTTGACATCATTGCATTTCAAAAACACTGCTCGGACATGAAAATCTTTCCTTTCAATCTAGGATTGATAGATAGCTCAAATAATCCCCAGCCTTTGTTTTGTTATGCCAAATGCATGGTGTTAAACTTCACATTAAGTTGGTTGTGGGCATTGGTCCAAATTTATTGCAGCATGTAAATGTGCTGCATACACCCACGCATCATTTTCACAGACCCAACTCTGACTTGTCCATCATTCAAGACGGAATGGAAGCAAATGACTCTTAACTAGTTCACTTTCAGAGGTTAAAGTCACATATAATCATAAGGGTACAATAATAGTGAAATGTATTTTGTAAGTTCCTACAATTTGTTCAATAAAGAGCAGAAAACTTAATAAATAATAATGATGGTTACTATAGATGTAAGTAAAATGAATGAAAAAGTATTGTTAATAGTGATGGGACAGTCTTCACAGAATTCAGCTGCTACATGTTAACACTGAAGTACCCAGATAGAAACTGAACAAAGTTAGCTACCAAAACTATAACAATAAACAAGAAAGTTGTCAGAAAAAAAGATACAAATACTGTGAATGAGACAAAAAATCTAATCAACATTAGAATATAATGGTGAGGAGGTGTTGTTTAGTTCAGCTGGTAGCAGCTCAGTCCTTGCTGCGGCGGCCCAGGGTTCGAATCCGACCTGTGGCTCTTTCCTTCATGTCATTCCCCATCTCTCTCTCCACACATTTCCTGTCATTATTCAAGCTGTCTCTGTCAAATAAAGCTCAAAAAGGCCAAAAAATATCTTTAAAAACAAAACAAACAAAAACGAATATAATGGTAAAGAGACACGTGTCTCTGTGTTCTCTATTAGATAAGCGTATTTGACGACCATGGAGCCTGTTTGGTTAAGTGATCTTAAAATAGATGGTCAACATAAGGCTAATGTGTTTGATAATATAACAGAGGGAGACAGCAATGGCATGAGGAAAACATTTCTTACCTTGAATTTCTGTAAGTTTCCACCCACCTGTCTTTATGTACATTTTCAATTTGCGCTGGAAAAAAAATCCTGAGCGGAAATAAAAATAAAAAGTCCAAACATCTTTTTTAGACCTGCTGAGGCGGAAAAGTTGTGCAGAAAAAGGGCAACTGAGAAACAGACTTCACAAATAAATCATGATATTTATGAAGCGTGAGACTTAACGTGCACTGAAGTTTCCAATCTTCTGAAGAGAAAACATGGCAGACTAAAACATCAGATCTGTGTGGAGAGATAAGAAGACTGTAACCTTCCTCCAATGAATACATGGAACAAACATAAATGTCATATTTCATTTACTTTTTCACAAGCGGACTGGAGAAATGGGGCTACCAACTGTTCAATGTGCTCAGTTCCTAATATTGACTTCTGTTGAACCAATCTCAATAAAAAAGGCAGCAAAGAAGCCCAAATGCTAACTTCTGCAATGTTGCTATTAGATTTGTGTTCAGAACAGTCAACATCAACACTTAATGCCCTATTAACCACAACTTGATTTACTTCCCAGTTCCTCTAATTCATTTACTTTAACAGCTGAAAAGCCTCACCTCACCTCAATAAACTTGTAAAGTAATAAACATACAGTCTATATTCTATTAACACATTGTATTTGCCAATAGTTGTCAGTCACGGACTAAAACTAAACTTAAACTTGTGAGATGTAGATGTAGAGCTTTCTCTGGTTTGACACATTTTAAATCTAAAAACCTCCCTCCCTCTGATTCTGCCTTTGATCTTTAAATGGGCTTTTTAATCAGTCTCCGTGATCACTCAAGAGACACACACGCACACACAGACACACGCATGAGACACGTACACACAAACACAGAGTGTCTCAAAGTCAACAAACTTTGAAACCAAATCATGGCGGTGTACTGTAAATCAGCCTCCTATCTGCTTCACTATCTTAAGCAAACTGGTCAGATGGTGGGACGTTTGTGAGGCAGGTCAGTGCACCGTGCCACAGAGCCAAACAGTCTGATGAGGGCTTTAATTCTGAAAGAAACTTTGTTATAGTTTGTGTTGCATCCTGCTTCCAGCAAATAATTCAGACAGTAATGAGGTTGCTGATTCTTTTTTCTCTCTTTCTGTCAGTCTAACTTACTTAGCCTCTGAAACATGTTTGCTCTGCTGTCTGGTTTTGTCTGAATAGTCACACTGTAGGTTCTGCAGTGAACAGTGCAGATGAGCTTTTTGAGTGATCACTTCATATATATATATATATATATATATATATATATATATATATATATATATATATATATATATATATATATACAGGGTCTGTTTATCCCACTGTCTGCCTTGCCTGAATAGTCTCACTGTAGATCGTCCGGCAGCTCAAGTCTACGTGAGCGTGTGCGTGTGTTTTGCCTCAGCCCGGCGTATAGGGGCTGTTTGCTTTACTGCCTGATCTTCGTGCCTGATCCAGTCAGAGTTTGATTCAGCTTGGCATAAAATCCAAGCCACCAAAACTGTTTTTGCTTTTTTTTTTCTTTAAACGGTGGTTTATAGTTGATGTTTGGAATGATATGTGGTAGCCCACCAACGCTAGCTTGTGTAACTTTTTTTTTTTTTTTTCAAGTGCACAGGTCTGCTTTTGAGTTATTTTGTGATTTTCATGCCACAGAAATTAGTAAATGAGTAATCCAGATGTTTGTTGAGTTAAAACAGTTGTGACTCTACTGGTCTGTTCACTGTTTTTTATATTTTATTCCAATTACCAGAAAAAAGGTGACATCTTTCCAAAGGTTTCTTCAATTTTTAAGCTCTTGTAAGTGGATTTACGTGAGGCAGGTGTCCTTACCATTAAGACAATGACTGGGTCCAAAAGACTTTCTCTGTTTTCTTTTATGATGATTTACAACTGTTTGCAACCGGTACATCCTACTCGATAATGTTCGGTGGTTCTCTTTCTCTCTTTTCTACTTCTTTCTTTGCCCTCCTACTCTCCTTCCCTGTCCTACTTTCATTTTTGCTTCCACTTTTCCTGTCTCTCCCCTTGCTTTCTGTCCCCCTCCAATCTCATTCTCTCTCAATTACAGTTCTATTGCTCAAGCTGCAGTGAATCAAATATAAGCAAATCCCAAATGATGTCTGTAGGATTTAGAAAGAGCAAATCACATGGAGGGAATTACTCCCTGTGGTTAAATGATGCAAGTTCATCATTCTTATAACTTATTTTTGCATTTACGCCGTAGAAAAGAGAAAACATGTGACACACCCTAATTGTAAACATAACAGCACAAGATGTACCAAAGGGGGTATTCCGCAGGATTTCATCTTTTGGTCATTTGTTTTTATTCGATAGTTCTTCTTTGTTTCCATTTTTCCATTTGGTTTTGATTTGCTTTCTTTTGATTTGCTAAGAGCTCATTAGTTCGGTTCATTTTTAGTGTTATTTTTTGTCTCCATTGTTTGTGTGAAATCTCATTGTTCCGCTGGTTTTACCAGTTAGTGATGGCAGTGTTTTCTTTGTGAATCTGCGGTCGCTATTGGGCAGCATACTGAAGTGTGTGAAAAAATGTGTCTTTGGGTTGATTACAGAAAACTGTCAAGAAGATGTCTGATTTACAATCTTCAGTTATTCTTTGATCAGTTAACGCTTGATTATTCCAAATGTTGCCAGTTTTAGACATTTACAGCAGCTTGTACTCAGACAAAATGTTTCATTAGAGAACTTTCTTCTTTTGTTAAATGAAAGTAGGGATTTTGTTGCAAAAGTATATTTATATATCTCAGGTATCATGTCCACTCTGCACTTAATTCTAAACACACCGAATATATAAAATACATGGCTTCCTGTTTGCCAGTAGATCTTTGTCCATAAAAGAGTGTTTAGTTTAGAACATCTTAATGTAAATGCCTTCATGAACTGTATATACATTCAGTCTGTGTTGTGTTTATAGAAGTATGTGTCTAGCAGGACAGGCATTAACTGATATGAAAATGTGGATCACATTAAGATTATTCTGTACTTCTGTGTCTTTCTTCTTTGTTTGTCTCATTTCCAGCAGCATTTTTGAACAGACAGTCAGACAGTAGTAATCAAGAAAGCATGGCTCATTTTCATACTCTCATAGGATTGTTTTTTTTCTTTGGTTTGGAGTGTGTTGAATTGGGTCACGTTTCGCCCGTGTGTATAGTTGAAGCTCAAGAAGTACATTTAACAGTTGAGTTCACCTTGTCTGTCTTGTTTCACTTTCTCTCACTATTTGACACCCTTTTTTGTCTCACTCTCACTGTTTTTTTTAAATCTTGGTAGGTCTGTATCTATTTTTTTCTCTTTTACTCCTTTCTCTCATTGTGTTACCTACTCAACTCTCTCTCTCTCTCTCTCTAACTCTCTCTCTCTTTCTCTCTTTCTCTTTCTCTCTCTCTCTCTCCCCCAACATGTTAAGACAGTCAGTCAGCCAGTCGGTAGTAATGGGGAAAGCATGGAGTTCCCAGCAGAGTGACTCATAGCTCCAGCGAACAGGGGTCGTGGGTGTGTGTGTGTGTGTGTGTGTGGGTGTATGACAGTCAAGTGTGTGTGGGTGGGTGGTGGGGTGAAGGTTTTTCTATATTGTGTGTGTGTGTGTGTGTGTGTGTGTGTGTTCCCAGACATGTTTGTGTAGTTTGGGGGTATGTGTTTCCCATGTTTTTTTCCCTTCCTGCTGAACACATGGTTAAAGCTCTTTGCCTGTTGTGCTAAAGGTCAACTGTTGGTGAGAGTCAAGCACACATGAACTTGTGCTCACACAAACATACTTACACTCAACATGGTGCCATGAAAGAAAGTTTTTCTTTACTGCCTCACTGTAATCTTACTTATTTCTCAATCTTTCCATTCCCTTTAACTCTGATATTAGATATCGACTCCTTTTTTTAAAAATGGCTTCTGGCTAGGGCTGGGTACTAAATTATATGATACTTTTATAGCACCGACCAAATTGCTTGATACTAACGAGTCATTCAGGAACAAAATCCCAATACTAAGTCAGTGAGCCAATAAGCATTCAACTTAATTGCTTGCCGATGAGCACGTTCACCACATCGTCCCCCAGTATGGAAGCCCTAGTGCATCCTCTGGTCACCACCACAGGGATAATTACCTAGAACCCAGGGTGTTTCTGATGGCAGACATGATCGATAGGTATAAGGAACGAAATAGACTTGAAGTTGACATGGTTGATGATTGTATGACCCGGGCTAGCTGATCCTTAGTGCCGCTAGTTCTGCCAGTAGTTCCCAGTACTACAGTCTCACTTAGCCAGACCTATCTTAGGCAGTCTTAGGCAGACTGAACACTACAGTGGTGTGTTCCTGTTTGTTTCTTTTGACAGTTATTTATATTGTTGTTCAGAAATTGGTATCAAAGTCCAAGGTATCTGTACAGTAGGTGGATAAGAGATAGAGTTGTTCCGATTCCGATACCAGTATCGGAAATTGCTCCGATACTGCCGAAAAAGATTGGCATCGGTATCGGCAACTACTGGAGTCCAGGCACTGATCCGATACCATGTAATTTATTAAATTAGTAATCTATTTACTGGTTAGCTCCGTTAAGCTCTGGCACAGTTCTTCTTCGCCGCTCTTAAAACAGTGGCGCTGTGCTGCAACCTGCAGCCTGCTGTTTTAGAGGGACGAGGAAGAGTTGATTACGTGACACAGACACAACAGACGCACACGTGTGTCAGAGCTGGTTGACGCGAGGCTTGGAGCTAAGCTAACTAGCAGCTAACTAGCACTAGCATATCATGTCGGCGGTGTGGCGGTATATCACGCTGGATGATGCTCCCACCAGACTGCGACAAATAATTAAATAATAATATTTTTTATTTTTAATAATAATTATTTGATAATAATTAAATAATTAAATAATTATTCCTAGATTTATTTAGTCAAATTGCACTTGTACTACTGTTTTTTATACTGTTCTATTTAAAAATAAATTTACAAATAAATGGCTTGAACTTGCTGTATTTATTCATTTACAAAGGGTTTAACCTGAGCCAGGCCTTACCACAATGATAATCATATCACAGTCACGCAGGCGTAGTATGATATTTTTTTTTATAACATACTGGTATCGGATCGGTATTCGGTATCGGCTGATACCCACAGCACAAGGATCGGAATTGGTATCGGGAGGGAAAAAATGGTATCGGAACATCTCTAATGAGAGAGTGTTTCATTTTCTGTACATTATTGTAGACTAATGACCAATTGGCAAATGTAGATGCAATGCATATGACCATATATGGGCATAGAGTAGTTGTGTCACTGTGCTGAGGGTTTCTTCAGAATAGAGGTGGAATCATGACAAATGTATTGATAAATTCTCCGTTCTCCTTGATGAAGTCTCTTGTGCACTTTCTCTCTGCTGACTGAACTGAAATTTGATGAATGAAATGCTCGGGTACTAGTGTCAAAAATCTGAACAATACCCCATGCCTCAGGTTGTTATTTTCAGAATTAGGCAGGCTACACTGTTGCCCATATAGTTGGATTAAAATATTTTTACCTCTTCTCATGAAAAGATTGACAATGTGATTTATTCTTGATAGATAAAGTTTGTCTTCTCAAAACTTTATTGATCAATCTCTTTCAAAAATATCACAGTGAAAATTAAACCACAATTAATCTGATGTGTATAAATAGGAATAAAAAGAGGAATGTGTCTGAAAACAAAAAAATCCAACTTTATGGGCAACATTGTACTTAAATAGCCATAACTTGGCATGTCAGTGACACTATATACTATCACTGTATAGTATACATGCTCGACAGTCGTTGTCCTTACACAACCTGAAATTGTTTGGCTTTTCTGTCTGTATGTCCATAAATATATGAATATTGATAGACTGTAAAAACTATGCTGCTTGATATAAACCATGCATGCATATTATATGCACTAGTAATGTCAAGAAGCATGTAGATAATAAAATGGAAGCTAATTTTCAATGATTTTGGGGATGAATATGATTGGCTTTTATTATTTGGCAATGTAAAATAGTAAGTGTAAGTGGGATACTGAAGAAAATGTCAAACAGGACAATTATGAGGCAAATTATACGGTTGCATATTTATGTTTATATGATGCCTGTGTGTCTTGTTTTGATTGAGTTATGACATTGAGAAGTTTTTTTGACCTGAATTGCTTCAATCACAGTTCAATGAGAAAATAATGTTTTAATTATTTCAGCTGTGTTTTTTCTTCAGTGGATAGTTAGTTGGCTCATGACAGGATGCTTTGCTTTTAAATGAGTTTGTCTTACTATAATGACAAAGTGTCAATGTAAACAAATGGCAGTACTCCTGAAGACAACCCGGTTTATCATATTTTTGTGTATATTCATGGACGTGTGTTTCTCAGCGTTGCATAAAACAGCAATCTTCAACTATCTGCTTCATGTCTTTATAATTGCTCCCAGCAGTAGCATGGCGCCAGTCAAATGTACGTGCTTTTGCACAAACACACACGCAGAAATACACAAACTCACAACTCACACAGCAGATCATCATAGGAGTGCGGCAAAGCAGAACTGGGCAGAGTAAGTTGGCCAGCCAACCTGCTGGCTTATTGACTTGGACTGCGCTTGGTACAGCTATCATCAGCAGCATATGCGTGCGAGTATTTGAGTGCGTGTGTGTGTTTATGCATTTGATATATATGTATGTTTTTAGGCTCTGACAATAAGCCATCGACTGACACATGACTGATCGATCAACCGTGGTCAGAGCTGAGTTATTTCTTTGGTCAGCACAGAAAATGCAGCCATCTTAGTAAAAGAATACAATAATAACAATACAATATATCAAGAATTTTATTTTAGTGTGGGAGTGCTGTGTCCTTCGTCTCCGCTATTTGGTCTCTTCACTATTTTTTTGGTCCTTTTGATTCTCATTCTGTTTCTGATGATGAGTTGGCCGTGCAGGGCTAGTAATTGATCACCCAGCAAAGATGTGTGTCTGTGTATGCGCCTGTGGCTGTGTCTGTCTGTGTGTAAGGCCTTGTTGGATAACAGAGAGCAGATGTGGGTGGGTAGGTGGGTGTATGTTTAAAGAGCCTGTCATTGGTTCATACAGAGCAGATGTTTGTTGGGCCATCATCTTACTCTGGCTAACAGAAGTACTGATTCTGTTCTGCTATATGTCAGGCCATTATTTCATGTATTTGACTCAGGGAGCAAGAACATACAAGAGCGCATAAATACAATCACACACTCTTAGGCTGTGTGATTCGCCACAGCACAATGGTAGATTCATTGACAGATGTTAAGGTCAGTATACAGATGACTGTGAGTCTTAACTAGGACACTATCGCTATGGAATTTTCCAAACCACAGTTATAAAGTGGTGCGGTGTACGGTAATATTCTGGTACTGCCAGCTGACTCTAGTTGAATGTAGTCCAAACAGTTAAGCATAGTTAAACACAGCCAAACATGTTGAGAGGTGAGATCACATCCACAGTTGACTTTGTTTGTGGAAAAAGTTTCCTTTGTCACCTTTTTGCACTTTGTTCATTTAAGATTACTTTCTACATTTACAAGAAAACCAGAGCTTGTAAACAAATGTCAGCTGAACTTTTGCTTTCCTATAGCTGGTTTGGTTAACATTCTTATACCTAATTAACTGCCCCTCAGAGCTGCAGTTATTAACTGTCAGCCAACCCACACCAGTCCAATTAATCCCACTACTACAGCTAGCGTCTTCTGTTTGGTGAACCCCAATGTGGAACCAGAGCTGGAAGAGCCTCAGGCATTATGGTTTCCCAGGAACTTGGAGCAACACTGGAAGATGCACAATCTCTCTGGAAGAGGTATATTTTTTCCTCTTCTCATGAAATGATTGCCTGGAAGGCATTCATGTAGTTTTTAAAAGGGCTTACTTTCTTACCTCCACACAGCTGGCTAATCACGGCGTGAAGTGGGTGTCAGTGTTGGATTGCCAGTTTGGCACCCCCTTGCCCCCAATCTGCCATGGAAAAGGTGTAGGGGGAAGGGTTCGGCCATGCAACAAGTACTGGCGCCTTTAAGTCTCTAGGAATAGCTGTAACTTACATTTGCGACAGCATAACCTACTTTAAAACTAAAGTTATGCAGAAATAGACAGTTACACACTTAATAGGCAAGCATGAATGAGGATGAATATTTAAACATATTTAATGCACTGAAATATAAACAGTTACAATGATTTTCTATTCTGTTTTATTACCTTACATAACTACGCAAAAACCACTCTCCCTTTGGAATATCCTGGCTCTACACATGCTGCATTTGCATGTTTTGTGTGGAAGGTTGAGGTACAAGTGCAGTTCATCTCAGAGCACGCAAACAGTGACCATAAAACTGTGATACCTACTGGACCATGACTTGGCGCGTTGTGTTACACCTCTAGAGGAAGGTTTGCCATGGCTCTTGTTGGCAGCTAAAACGTTGTCCAGGAGAACATCTGTTTGTGGTACTTTGGCTCTCTTGCAGGAGTGCCTGAGAGCCACTAAGCTGGAACAAAATGTCTTGGCTTGTATGAGTGATTTTAAATGCAGACGTTAAGAAGTTGGACATCTCACTGGGGAAAAAAAACAACAAAAAAAACTCTTTAGGTAACAGAAGAGCTGATGTCACTTCTGTTACCTAAAGAGAAGCTTTTGTTTTTCTGGAGATGTCCTTGTTCTGTAATCTCAACACCACTACCTTGTTTGAAATCCCTAAAGATGATTCACAATTCAGGTTTGTCATGCGAACTGAGCCTCTTCACCTAATTCATGAAGTGGTTTTGTTAATGTTGGTAGAGTACATGCAAACCACCAGATGATTTAAGAGGTTAGATGAAGGGTTATAATTCCTTGACAGTTTGGATGAGGAGTCGCTGTACCAAAATTGGTATAAGTTTCTTTGCATATAAACTTACCTTTGTGCTTAGATCAAGCACTTCATTCAGTAGTAGGTTTGCTTTTTTGGTGCAGTTTTACAGTAATAACATGGTTCTTCTGCCAACAAACAGTTTGCTATTTTGTCAGGAGATTTAGCTACCAATCCCATGTGGTTAGCAGTGTGACTTTGCCAGTCTTAAACTGTCTTTGAGACTCCAGAGCTTCTTTAGGCCGTCCCTTCTCAGTGCTACTGCGTCTTTGTCTACAGGAGACAGAAGATTCAAGTCCTGGCTGTGGTTTGCATCAGCACATGGCGGTGTTTACTATGGCACTGTCTTGGCAGCAGAGAGTTATTTTTTTTTTAAGATTTCTCCTAAGCAGTGTAATATAAACACCTAACACCTTGTTACATGCAGGAGATTGAAGTTTGTCTGTCTGTGGTTGGCGTTAAGCAGTTGTCGTGCAGCTCACGCATTTCTGTTTCAGCTGGGGATAACTCTGTAACTCAGTAAGATTTAATAAGTCACCTATTGTCTGCAAATTTCCTGCAGAGGAAAGAGGAACTACCAGAGAAATTCAGCTGATGCATAATCAACATGCTTGGCTGACATCATCCAACATCAGCAAAACTTTTGTTGGACATAAGTTATCAACAGCTGATCGGATTTCCATACTTCCTGGTTTCTTTGCCAGAACAGTAGCTCAGTGTGGAAATCCTAGTTGAGGTTTCAATATGAAGTTTGTGGTTGGATAAAGGTTACATTCAAATGATCAGCCTTGAAGTTGTTGTTTTTTTTCATAATGATTCCATCTAAAACAATTAGTTTTAGCTGCAATTTCCAATTCTCCCAGTGCTATAAATGCTATAAAAGGGACCAATATATTGGAATAAAAGACGCAGTAAAATGCTTACAACGTGGACAATGTGGACAATCAGAGCATCTCACACAAGCCGTAGTCAGTACTGGGCAAGCTATAATTAAGTGTGAAAGAGCAATAAGATTTATACTGATCTTCATTTTTACACCCAGAATACACTGGAGTCAGAAGGCTTACAAAATGGTGATTATCATTTTGTTTTATTATGATTATAACATAACATATAATATGTCTGCCAACCTTTGGCAGATGCTGTGTATAAACAAATCAAGGAGTCATGCATAGAGGTAAACTTGTCCTCAAAGGTGTGGAATGGATCACGCACACCTAAAATACTGATAAATATTTAAGAAAAAAATGAAATGAGAAAAAAACTGTTTTCCTTTTAAAGATTTATTTTGACAGCTACATGCACAATGTACGTACCTTTTGAGTTTGCTATTGACTTGTCATCAAACTGGAAAAGCTTTGGTAAACCCAGCAGGGTATCCATTACATAACAGAGCGAGGCAAAATCAAAGATTCACTTGATTGAGGTTAACTGTGTACACTGGTGTGAATGTGTGTGTGGCCCGTCATGCTCTGTGTAGTGTGTCCATGGGCTTACATCCTTCATCCTTCATGCACATGTATGATCACAAACACAAACATACCTGTACACCCGTGGGCATAACCTAGAGTCCAGGAGACGTGTGCTTGAAACCATGTACAAATGTGTGTGTTTCCAGCCTTCACCCCGTTATGCATTTCAGCCTGTGTTTGTTTATATGTGAGGTTGGCTTCAGTATTACAAACTTGTATGCTAGCTGGATTGTGGTCTTCATTCAGCTGTGTGTGTGTGTGTGTGTGTGTGTGCGTGTGCGTTTGCCTGTGTGTGAATAGCTGGCATATGGTAGCCATCTTGCCCTGGCGGCAGAGCTGGAGGAAATTCCAGCGTTGTAGAGTTAAGGCCAAGATGCTGCTGCCGCACACACGTACGGACACACTTGCACACAGCACAGGTTTGTGAGACTTGTGCCAAACACACACACACACACACTCAAACACACACAATGCAACATTTTTACTTTTTGAAAAGGAGTAATGAGGAAAATTCTTCTTTCAGTAATGAGCCAAAGGCTGATTTGTTTTTTCTGATTGCCTAACATATAATTACTTGAATAATATTCTCACTCTTACTCTCGCTAGCTCAGTCTCACTCACTCACACACACACACACACACACACATGCACACTCAGGCCTTGGTCTGTGGATTGGCTGGGTGCTATCTCTGTACACACATGGCAGCCATTACTCCTTGTATGTTTAGGCTTGGGCAAAAGTTGGAAGCTAGCCCAGCAGCTCGACCAGCAGCTCAACCGCTAGATAGTACTGGCAAGGTTTAGATTCTGTAGGGTCTGTTTTTCTGTTTTCAGAGTTAACCATGGCTTAAGGTATTTATGTAGGCATGTCTATCTTCTATTTGTCATGATTGGAGCTGTTGGGCAAGTCCAACTTTATGTGTCTATATGAGTTTATAGAAAGAGGATTTGCAAAGGATGACGCGATCCACGATGGTTGCTTCGCTTGATTTATAAAAACTGTATATTGTTTAGGCTATCCATAAGAATGGAAGAAGCAGGTGAATATATTTGAATTTAAAGCCTTAAATGTGGGCCAAATGATTAGTCAGAAATGTTTCTAAAAGCCCTGCAAGTGTGTTCAACATGTTTTGCCTCTCTTCTTTCTGTCTTTCTGACCTGTGTCTGTATCTGGCCAGATATTTCCAGCATTGTTTCACCATCTCTGGTAACAGATTTCCTATGCTTCTCGTCTTTTCTTATCCTCTTCAGGAGCACAACCTCTCATCTTTCCACTTCAGCTGTTTCTTTACCTCACGTGCACTCGAGACTTGTCCACATTAGATGATTTTGATGTCAGAGCCTGACTGAACCGATCTCTGCCTCTGCCTACTGAATGCTAATAACATTTATCTCTCTCTCTGAATGTCTCTGTTATCTTCTGTGATTTTCTTCCTCTTTGATTTAAACCCTCATTAGCTGTAGCCAAGATCTCTCTCTAATCATTCTTGGTAAATCTTATGCTGCCTTACACTGCATGTGCCAGGCCTGCCTGGACCAACCAAATGTAAGAATTTGTAAGGAAAACTATTGTAGTCTGAACAACCATTAGGCTGAAGTGTTTCCCCTCAGCTCGACAGCTTATTAGATCATCCTGCAGGGTGAACAGGCTCAACATGGACATGTTGGCCTTTCTTCATGCTTAATTTTTCCACTGGGGCTTATGTAGTTAAGTGGGGAAAGGAAAGGAGAATTAAATAAAAGAAAGAAGCTTTTACCTCCAAAACTAATAAATATTTGACTTTCCCTAAATAAATCTTTAGAAACTGATATTTTTTTCGCCAGAAATAAGTACTTTTAAATGTATATGGATATGTTTAAGCATATTTGGACCCCTATTTAGCTTTGTGCTTAAGGGTGAACTCTCTCAGACAAATGGAAAAATGTGTGCAAGGGTTAGAACAAAACCAGATGCCGTGTGACCTGTTGTTTTCATGTGTGGTAGCCCAGCTTTGCTCCATTTCTCATGTGTTGACACCTTTCTGATGGGACGATAAGCCTGTAGTCAAAAGCAGGCGCTCAGGCTTAATGCTGCAAAGTAAAATATCTCAATGAGGCACAAAGAGAGAGAAAGAGACGAAGGGCAAACAGAATTAAAATAGCTGCTAAAAAAAGCAAACTGTCATTCAGTATCATCAGGGAAACAGGCTGTGAAAGAGACAGAAAGATGGAGGAAGACAAAATGCTGTGAGCTATTGTCATTTACAGCATCTGTGCTATATAAATAAGGCTTTGGCTTTCAAAGATTTTCATTTTTATATTTACTTATACTTCACTATTGTTATACTGTGTTAGTTACATAGAATGCTCCAAATATTAAAAAGTAAAAATAGGGAGAAGTAAAAAGAAAAAAAAAGCCTATTACCCAAGATATTTTAAAATTTCACCTACTTTTTGAATGATTGATTTATCTTTTCTAATTGCTTTTTTTCCCATTTTCACCTGTGTTTTGTTGTTAATATAAAACATGAATACATTTCTGAATAAAGATGAGCCATTAGGTCCGGTTTGTTAACTTATTTGGGATGCTCTCCGGTTGAACCCTCACACAAGGCTGACAAACAATTATTTGATCGAAAGCACAAAGCCTCACGATTCTATTCTATCCTAGTATCCCTGGCGCAACAGTTGCTTATTCTGAGTCAGGAAAACAAGACAAGAACAAGGAAACAAGAATAGAAAAAGAATAGAGAAAAAAAAAGTACATTTGGACCATGTTTGTGCCTCTGATTCAACTCATCTCCAAAGAGTCATCCTACCATTCAGAAGAGACTAAAAAGGGTTCAAGCTCAAGAAAAAAAATGGGCTTATGCACAAAATGTGGATAATTTTAAAGGGTTGAAAGGCCTATATATACTATACACTACAGTTTCTATACTGCACAAGGGCTAGCCTGTTTTCTAGACACAACCTACCTCAGTTGTCTCTACTTGTTTCACTGATGTGCTCACATTTGAACCCTGTCTGTCTGTCACACTAACACACATAGGCAGGTAGATGATACATGTCCACAAACACACAGCCTTGGGCCGAGGAGCTTAACATATGGAAATACAACACAAACAGACACACACACATGTCAGTCATCAGTGTTGTTATCGTCTGGAAAGGTCAGACAGACAGGCTGTGTAGTGGTTGTCATAGTGACCTGGGTAAACACCAGAGCCATTGTGGTCCACCCCACCTCCTTGGCTTGACCTCTCTTTGTTGTTGGTTTAGTGCATATATGCACACGTACACACACATGTACACACACACACACACACACACACACACACACACACACACGCACGCACGCACGCACACACACATGCAGAGCCCATACTCTCACACGGACACATTCACTTGTATTACTTAAGATAACTTATCCCTCAACTTGTCATCATTTCCTTAGAAATCTGAACACACACACCCACACTGCCACACACAAATAGACACATGCGCTGATGACCAGATTGTGTAGGCAGTAGGCTAAATTAAACATCAGTCTTTGTTAATCTTTAATTTATGACATAAACTCTAATGACCTGTCCTCATGAACAGGACATCCTGGAATCATTTGTTATGTCACCGGACAGCAAAACAGCCCGATTGCGAAAGTGTGTGTGTACAGAAAAACGTTTACCAGACTAATCTGACTGAATTAGCTGTAATCTGTCTTCAGAGTTGTGTCTGTGTATTTTTATTAGCATGTTTTTCAGAATTTTTTAACTTTTAAAGTCTACATTCCTTCCCAAGTCTACGTTCCTGCCCATTTTCTATTGAAGCCCGTTGTCTTCTGCTCCTTTCCCCACCCCCCACTCTTCTTTCCCCCTCTTTTTCTCTGTCTTTCTCCCCTCTCACTGTCTTGTTTCCTCTCTTGTAAAGCTGACTGAATGTGCAGTGGCATGCCAGAGTGCGAGTGAGTCACCCTTGTGCTGCCACAGAGAAGACTGGCTTAAAGAGAGCCCTTTTGGGATTGGATTACTCACCGTCAGTGTGCGCACACCTCATTTATCTATGAAGTCCTTTTTTATTATCAACTCCGGATTTGCACTTTTAAAAAAAAAAGACTTCTTTCTCCTTCTCTTTCCTTTTCCCTCCTTTTTCTGATTGATCTTTTCCCAGCGCTTCTAGGCACAGCTATTGTTTGACTTTTGTCAGGATATTCCAGCTTTAACCTTTGACCTCATTATTACAGTTGGCTCGGAAGGAATGTGTTTCACCCAGGAATTTCGGAATTTTATGGTTCTGCAATTATTTTTAATCACTCTGGTTGTGGTTCTGGTTTTGGATTTGCTAAGTCCACAAAAATAGGAGGAATTTTATTTTCAAGAACAAATTGTGTATTTGGGTCCTTGCTGTTGTTTTGCATCTCTTTGCATGTGGGAATACTTGCACTAAGGGTGCATCCTGGTGACAATATCCATGGCTACATTCCCCTGTCTATTCTGGTTCTTGCTGGAAGAGTTACAGTAGAAAGGTGACTGGTGTGGGTGAGTCACAGAATAGGCTCGTGATTACACACACTCACTCACAACCTATGGAAAAAAAAAAAAGGGGGGTGTAATTTGATAAGCTGGTCCTTGACATTGTTAGTCTACCATTTGCATTCGTTACGCCTAACATGAAGGCTGTTTTGCATCGAGCGCTATTTTTCAGTAACTAGTAGGCTAAGTGAGGATAATAATTACATTCCTAACCACTTTGCAGGTACTCTGATACCTTGCAGGCATCGTAGCCAACTACAGACGTGTTTACACTGGATAAAAGTGTGGTTTTTCACATTTAGCTTCAGAAAGACCTCCTCCAGCAGCTGAGCAAAGTGGTTTGTGGTAAATATCAGGCATGTAGATTCTCCAGTAGCTGTGTGGCAACCAGAGGGAGTTTTCATGTATCATTGATTGGCTGAGGAGTGAGCTCAGCTGCGCCTTCACTGCTTTTACCGAAGACTGTGGATCAGTTTCTGTTGCAACAGAGGAAAAACAAGAAAAAAAGTTTATTCCCAGAAATTTGATAAAATGTGCACAGCAGAAATCAAATGTATTCTTATGTTTGTTTTTTTTTCTTCTCCATAGTCATGTCTCCAACTGGCTCCCTCCAATAGATAAGACCAAAGGAGTAACACTCCTGCTGCAGCAGCAGTCAAACTTGATTTGTGTACTTGGAGTCAGAAAGAAATGCCTCATCTTTCCCAAAACATGTAAAAAAAGACAAAGGGAAGTTGAACACCATATTCGTAGGTCACAAAAGCAAAACAGAGAGATAGCATTTATTGGAGCTAACCAAGTTAGAGCTAGTTCTGAGGTTTGCTCATTTCTTTGACTGAGGGAGCACAGTTTGGGATAAGATATGCTGGTCTGATGGTCCTCTAACGTGGCCATCTGCCAGTAATAGCTCCAAATGTTTGGGTGGAACCTGAGATAGTCAATCCAGACATGCCTCTGCATTTCTTGAATGCACACACACATAAACATTTGGAACAGACACACCATACAGACACAGCTGTTAGAAAAAAAAAAAAACAGTCATGCAACAGGTCAAATTGATGCTCCAAGTATGAGTAGGAACATGTTGCTCAGGAGCGAGAGGACAGATTAGCACTTTGCTCTGAGGGAACAGCATTGTTCTCAAGGGAAGGAGAACTAGAAACCTTTGTGTAAATATGTTTACTGGACCTTGTACTGTCTGGCATTAGAGGTGGGGGGAAAAAGCCTGTACAGGAAAAGACAGGCACGGAGGGAGAAAATAGACTTCTAAAGATGGTGAGGGGGAGGTAGAGATAAGAGAGAGCAAATGGGAATTGGTAGAATGGAAAAATTTCATGGGAGTGAAGGATAGACACGGGGAGGTGCACGAAGATGCAGCCTGCATTTTCTGATATGTAGTTACTCTGGAGAAAAGCAGGAAAGGGAAGAGGGTACGACATTATGAAGTATGACATAAATATGTTTACTGAACCTTGAATGTTCTGGCATGAGAGGGATGGAAACTGTAGCCAAGGACTGACTGGGGGAGGTGGTCTAAAAAAGTAAGCAACACTGACTGAAAGTGGTGGACAGCAAAAAAAGAAAAGGGATTTACCATGAGGCTAGACTTTGCTTTAAATCAATATTCCCTTAACCCATTTAAGCCCATCAGCAAATATTTACTGCTTATTCACTAGAGGGATTTCTAGATCAGGCAAATGAATAACCTCTACTTATTTATGTATTTATTTTTGTGCATACCAGGTCCATTTCTTATTTACAGTGAATATGAAAGTCGATTAAATTAAGATAATGTAGCTATTTGTAGTTGGAAACACTAAGGTATATTTTTCTATCAAAGGCATTCTCCAGCCAAAGTATCTATCTAGTAGTATATATTGAGTAACAAAACTTTCCACCTGTAGCTTTAAACTGTGTCAAAGCATTTGAGAAACCTTTCAGACAATCCATTTCTCGGCTGGTGATCCTGTCCTAACTCATGGTTTCCCCACAACAGAACTAAATTCTCTAGCTCCTCGTCGTACCAAAGTGGTACTGAAAAAAATGGATTCAGTGAAAGTTTCTGTGGACATTTTGATAATTTTTTTTTTTCCGTGACTCTTGTGAATGTCATTGGAGTCCTCTGTAACTGCTGGAATAAAGCTGCAAACGTTTTTCAAGCCGCCTTTCAAGCTGACGGGGTGGGTATCCGATATTCCTTAAGTGAAATATCAGCACGTATATCTGTTTTGCATGTGTAATCCTCCTTGGATCTCAGTGGGGCGTGAAGTCCTGTGTCTGTGTAAATAAAGAGTTGACCGGTGTGATCAGCTGGATCACAGGTACAGAATGTGCTGAATGTAACGGGGCTTAAGAAAGCAGGAGGGATGGAAAGCGGAAAAGGAATGTAAGCAAGCGAGGGAGACGGGATCAGTGTGATTTGAATTTGCTGAGTGCGCTGTGTAAAGTTGCAGTGCAGTAGTGGTGAATGTAACACTGCCCTGCTACATCATAAGACAGCAGTGGAAACAGAGGTTATCTCTGCACTCTGCACTTTTCAAGAACTCTGCGCCTTTTTTGGAGGATATGATTTTTTTTTTGTCTCTGCAGTTTTCATTTTTCTTTTTTGGCAGATGCAAATGGACCACTTCACTGGAGAAGGAGGTGATGAAATCCATTATCGATCGATCATTCTGTATCTAGTAATTTTCCACATGTGCATTTTTCTCTTTAAATATATTTTGAAATCCAGGTCAGAGCAATTTAGACAAATGGTATCATATTAACGGGCCATGATACTACTTCCCACAGTGGTTCAGTTGTGAATGGTGTGTTTTTATTTAGCAGGATCAAACTTTTTAACCTTCAGCTGAGCTAATGTGAGAAATATTACAAAACAGAGCTGAAGAAATAAAGGTGGGGCAAAGAAAGAGACTAAAATGAAATAAAGAAAGTGGTTTGAGTGGTTTGCGTTTGAGTGCTTCTGTGGAAATATGTAGCACAACGGGAGATGGATTTACATGGATTTACCTGTCTTTAAAGGTATGATCCACAGTGTCTTTCTCTACATACTAAAACATTTTTGATAATCTCACCTAAATCCAAAAAGAAATCTGTGTCTTTAAGGTATACACACGTTATAGATAGAGCAATTTAACAGTCAGTGCTGCAGGTAAATAATGCACACTGCTGTTTCATGTAGTATGAACTGGTACAATACAGACAGAAGATGTTTGTGTAAGTAGAGTAAATGTGATTTAAAAAAAAAAAAAAAAATGCAGCTTTTCTCTGGAGCTGACGTGTGTCGATGCTGGTTAATAGAGCAGTAGCATATCTTGACACCGTCTGTGTGCGGGCTTACATAGAAAACAATACACGCAGGTGTTTTGACACCATCATACACCACACAGGTGTGTGTCACCCAATAGATTACTGAGTGCTCATGTTTTTCTACCTCTTTTGCTTGATAGCGTCCCATTTACTGAAGCCAAAAGTCTTAAGCCTTATTTGATTTACACAACTGTCACATCCTCGTCCTTCTTATTTCACACTGTTAATCAGAAACTGGAATGTACCTGGAGCACTCTTAATCAGTGTCTGAAATTGGCCAAACACATTGTCACCATTGTTTAGACACTGGCAGCCTCACAGCACTTGTATGACCCAAACATAACACCTTGTTCTCCTGATGAGAAGTTCTCCTGATTGTATTTATTTTATGGTCCAAACAAACTGATGATCTGTTTGGCAGTGTGACCTCATGCTTACAGAGATGCCAAGAACCAGAGGTTGCAGGTTTAATTTCACAGCCACAGTGGAGGTTTTAAAAGTGCCTCTTAACATTTACATTTTTTTTTTGTTAAACGGCTGTATATTTATGTCACACACAGCTGTCAAAGAAGCGATCTGTAATGTGGTGCATAAGGTTTCGGTGCAGGTATTTTCCCTCAGTATTCAGGAAGTTAAAAAAAAGGTTAAAGCAGAAGTGTTTTTCTTCATGTGTTTAGGCGTCTCATTTAAAACAAGTAAAACTGAAGCAGCCTCGCTGTGTATTTGACATTTCCTCTATCAAACTGTGTTACAAGACACACCTTGTTTTCTTTCTTTGCATAGCTGTTTGTCACGACATATTTCTGACATATGAAGCTCAGTTACAGTCTCAACTAATGATACTTGTGGTCAGCTGTTCTTTGTGAGCTTTCTTTGGCAGTATAAAGCTTTAAACTGCTGCATGTCAGTCTTTGGAATAAACTTTATTATCCTGTGCTGCCCCATATAATGACCCATTCAAAAAAGTTGTTTTATAGATTTAAAATTAAACAAAGAAAGTGAAACAATAAAAAAAACAAACAAAAAAAACCAAAACACCTCCACTGCAGTCGGAGGAGATTAATTCATCCTACGCTCAATTCGCCTACTATTGCCTACTCTCCTCTCCTCGCCTCTTTCTGCCTTATGTGCTCATCTTGTACAACTCCAGACCACAGTCACCGAAGATGTAAAAGAAAGGATTATGTAAGCTGTCACCGTAACTATGATCCTCTACCTCCTAACTCATCACTCATCCCCTGGCTCAGTCTTTGTGGAGCAGAGCTCTGTTTGACATTGAAATGAATCACGCTCCTGTAGCGAGCTCTCACTGCTTTGTGCTGCCTCAAAATGTCTCACTTGGCATTGAACAGTTGAAAAGGTGAAGCAGGATGATGAATAGTCTCAGAGAAATGAGCACATTTCAAAACACTGTGAGGCACTATTTTCTTTGACATGCTGCATGATCGCCTGTTGACTGAAAACTGGATGACCGCTTTTCAATTTTAACTTTTCAGGCTTGATGTCAGTGTAACCGCCACACACTTGAATTTAGTCAGCTGGGAGTATTGGAGTGACATAACACACAGATTCATTAATGATTTAATACATGTTGAGCTCTGTGTCACTTTTTTTCTCTCTTTTTTTCTCTCCATCTTTCCTATATTTATATCTTTCTCATTTTCCAGTCCTTCTGAATTTTCTCTTTTTAAAAGCCCAATCCACTTCTGGTATCCCGCCATCATCTGACAGTTGGTGTCATCACAGATTGGGAATTTAATGTCCCATTTAAAAGCTCATCTTTTTTTAACTACAGTTTAAAATCATCTGTCTCTTAGTCTTTCTATGAGGTCCACCTTGAACTCCATGTGTATTTTATTTATTTTTGTTTCATTTTATACAGTGGTACATCTCTTCTGTACTACACATGTATCCAATCTGTGTTTGCAGGCTCTGGAGAGATTTGTATACTTATTCTAAACACATGGCTATTTGTACAAGGCTTTCAGAATCATGATTCACTACAAAGTGATGCATGTGGAGCTGGTGATCACATGATTTCAATCCTCCATATAACACTCTTCTATTTGTCACTCTGGAGGTACAGTTAGAAGTGTTGATATGTTTCTCACATGCAGCTCTATAAAGAGAAGTGGCACCAGAGATAAGATGAGTGTGTTTGGAAACAGGTGTGTGACTTTGAGCTTAGCAGCTCGCAAACACATACACTGCATAGTCTCCCCCCCCCACACACACACACAGTCACAGTTTCCAGTGACAGGAGTTCAATTATCATGTTTATATATTTTGAGCTTTAATCAGATCACCTTGAGGATACGTTCATAGGTAATGGAATAAGGAAACGGAAGTGCGTGTGTGTGTGTGTGTGTGTGTGTGTGTGTGTGACAGAATGAAAGGTGAAACACACAAATGTAACACTACACACTGTTTCAGAGTGCCAGTGATCCCTATGAATACAGCTGTCTGTTGTAAATGTCCCTGAAGATAAAAAATATGAACAGCATCACATCACACCCCCATAACTCCATCACTCTCATCATGACAGAGAAAGTGTAGATCATTTCTTCTTTATTTGTGAATGCTGTAATGTACAGAATATTCCTTTTTTTCTGCTGCAGCACACAGATCCACTCTGTTAATTACGTGTCCTCCACTTGGTGGGAATAATTGTGTTTTTAATATTTTAAAGTTCCATAACAGCTCTGTCAATGTAGGCAGAGAAATACTGCTTCAGACTCATCAAACACTATGCTAGTCAAGCTTCAAAGCAATACAAAGTCACACCAGACCATAGTATAATTATTAACAAATACATAGACTTGTGATCTATCTACTCTACTGGGCTCTGCTCTTTAGAATGTGCACATCTTGGTTAGATTATATAGAAGATGTGTTCAGTTGATTTATGGTACAGAACTGGAGGATTGATTGGTTCTCCAGCACAAGTGGAACTAAAACTTTAGCATTTCTGGGAAAAGTAAAGTCAGTGGAAACAAAAAATCATTTCCAACATACTTTCCCTCTTTTTTTTTTTTTTTTTTCTTTATGGGAAATGTGTTTTTAATTTCGAAAGACTCAACAGTCCCACTACTGTGAGATAGAGGCTATCAGTTGTCTTGACCATTGTTTTTGTATTTTTGGACTGAACGCACCAAAGAATTTGCATCACTGAGGGAAATAGCAGGCACAGCTTGATTTGTGAAGTGATTGCCTGCAACATGTTGTTAACAAGCAATTTTTTACATTGGTGTGTAGTTGCTATAGTGAGGAAATAGACCAGAAAAAGACAAATTCAGGCTGTTTCCCCAACATTTTTATTTCTTTTCATACCAATTTACTTGTACAAAATGGACTCAGAATGATGATGGTGATGCTAATGTTGTTGCTGATGGTGTTGATGCATAGTGCCAACCTTTTAGTCTTTAAAATAACTCCTAATCATTTTTCCTCCTCCTCCTCCTCCTCCTTCCCCAACTCTCTCTCCCTTTCTTTCTCTCCTCCAGATGCCAGGCCTTTTGTCCAGTCCTGTGTGTCTGACAGTCATCTGGTTTTTATCTTGGTCGCTGCGTCCCAGTCGTGCTCAGATTTGGACTGATGAAGGTAACACAGGCACACACGTATGCATGTAACCATGGGCACCTGGTTATGTTTTAAAATGGGGGAGCAAACTTGGACAGATACCTACATAATCATTGTAATTTCAAACAAATTTCCTGCATTTCTACAACACCTATCCTTTTAGATTAAGTCAAGACACAGCTACTTGCAGTGTGTTTATGCACCACTACATGCCAAATAATAAAGTCAGTCATGAAGATTTTGTAGATTTTAAAGTTAAATCTAGAAAACTTAAGAGGCTAGATCTATCTAATTTAATCATAAATACATTTATTGTATTAATGAATGGTGATGACGTAACAAAAAAGTCAAGAGTTCAACTCGGTTAACAAATTGATAAAACTAGAGCATAGCCTACATCTGAGCATCTGATTGTGCTCACAGACATACTGTGATTGACTACCACAGTGGCAAACGATCAATGACTCATTTCGACTGAACCAACACAAACGGTGGTCCAAAAATGCAGATAAAAAGAAACACAGACATAACTAGACATAACAAAAGGCCATAAAGAATCAAAGACAGTCACAGACAGAAAATATAAGTATATATTATATAATTTTGTTTTTGGAGAGGGCGGTGGTGAGTTTTGTCTTACACGATGGTCAAAAATCTTCCATGGGTGTTTAATTTGTGTGTCTTCACTCTTATTCTGTTTTTTCCTCTTTATTTGTCCGCGGTCTGTATTTAAAACGCACACACGCACACACACACACACACACACATTCTGTTAAGGGTCATGCATGGACTCCATTGTGAACTATTTTGAGCGCTTTTGACTTATCTTGACTCAAAGTATTTCTGGGATCTAAAGCTTCTGCAGAAGAAAAGAGAGAGCAAAAGCATCCAAAGTTTAGAACAAAAAGCTGGACACAGTGCCGTTTAAGCCAAATCTTCATCAGAGAACTTCTTTTCTTTTTCAAACACATCATTGTTCATTATAATGTTCCTCCAATACTGTCCAATTTTGGATATGCGACTTTTTCATAGTTGAATTGGAATACATGTTTTTTTGGGATTAGTGCTCATCAAACAAGAATTCTATTGTTTAAGCTTGTTTTTGCCTCACACAGCACTTCAGGGATCTGTCTAACATTAAGAAACTGACTCTTGTTTTCTGAAAGGCTGATCATCCCTCTTTGTTTATGTCTCTTTCCACCTAGCTCTTGTACTGTATCTCTTTCTAAAATCAGCTAACTTAATCACTTCAACAATAGGAGCACTCGCCCTGAGCCCTTCAGGTGAAACTGTCAAAGTTTCCCTTCCCATTAATTTTACCCTACAGCAACTCCACAGTCCCTTTTTTCTATTGTTTGGAAAGTACTGAGTTTCATCCAGCTTGCAATTTCTGTGTCCACCCTGCCATCTGATTTCAATGTAGAAACCTGCAGCTTTCCTGTGTGTGTGTGTGGATATGTGTACTTGAATTCATATTTGTGTGTTCATATGTGTGTGGTTTTATGTATCTGTGTGTGTGTGTGTGTGTGTGTATACATGTGCATGTGTCTGGGCCCTTTTGCCAGAGGCAGAATCAGATATGAGTGGAACGCTGCGGGTTTGGGGAATAATGTACTTCACTGCCAATAAAACATGAATACACACATTCAGACCAGCCAACTCTTTGCACTGCACTACGGCCCCAGGTAACACACACAGAAACAGAGGGAGGGGAGTTTGTGCGTGTGTGTGTGTGTGTGTGTAGATGTGTGTGTGTGTGTACTTTTGGTGGTTAAAAGGGAAAAGAAAATCTGGATAAAACTGGTGACAGAGGCATTGAATTGAAAGATTGAGATAAAGATTGACACAGAGGGAGAAATAATAAGAATACAAACAGAGGAACACATTCATAATATAAATTAATAATTAATAAAACTTCCATTTCTTAGAACTTGGTGTGTGGACACAGTTCTGTAGAGGTGAATGATTTAGCATTTTTCTTATCAAAATTGCAAAAAGCTTGTTGCCTTTAAACCTGTGAAGCAGCTCGTCTGTCACTCTGTAAAGCTAACGTTCGTGAAAGCAGCTACAGGACAGAGCAGTCTTTACACGTAGTCAGTTTGATATCAAAACACTGTCAGATGTGACTCACCAGCTGTTAGTCATTATTACCAAAACTGACCATTTAAGTGGCTGTTATTGATAGCTATAATGACAGTTTTGAATGTCATGGTTATATTCTTTATATGATATATAAGTTTAGACTAGACATTGACTTTTATTAACCCTACAGTCAGGGATTATAACTGAAATGTCTGGTGTGCTTACTTTCAGTTTCAACTTCCAATAAGTAGTTAAGATAATTTGGCTCAGCTGGAGTTTCATTTACAATCCGTGTAATCTTGTTAAACTTAACCTTCTGATTAAAATGGCATCATAATAACAACAGTGAATAGAACTATTAAAATAAGAAAAAAAGTGAATTTCCTTTTTTAAAAAGAACGAGGTGTGTTTGTCCTTTCTAACTGAGATATCTACAGGTATCTTGTGTCTTTCAGCTGTCATGCAGCTTTGTTTACAGTGGCCCATAAATACGGCTGTCTCGGTAGCTCAAATTTATTAATCATGCCCTGAATTGTATGATAAAATGTTTCCTATACACACCTTAACAGAATGAACAGACTCATTTGCTTGTTAGTTTTTTTTTTTTTTTTTTTTTTTAAAGTCTCAGTAGGGTTCATTGTCTTTTTTCTGTGCATGTTTATCTCTTCCACTCCAAAACATAAATATATCCACAAGATCACTGTGGAGTACTTTGCTGTTCATTTCCCAGCTGTTTCATTTTGTGCAGCCACTAAAACAACAGCAGAAAGGCCAGAAAAGGTCGCTCTAGGTGTCGGGTATAACCAAGCATTGAAAAGGCCCTCAGTAAGACCTTCTACCTGAGTATGTGTAAAGTTTAATTTAGGATTAATATAGTTGGTCCCCGAAGGGCATATGAGGTTACAGAAGCAGGTAAAACTAATATAAATATACCAATACAGCAAATTAAATAATAACATCCTCAAAATGCTTCTCCTCCTCCACCTGCCTAGTCCTCTTGAACCTCACGGGCCATAACTGACAACAAAGTCACATTTTCAAGACCCAGCAAAATGTTTTTGTTTGTTATCCCTCGTGATACCATTTTTAACCCAGTCAGACTTGTGACAAAGGAGATAAAGAGAGTGTTTGTGTGAAAAATGAAGAGGAAAAAACAAAACGCAGACCAGGGACAAATTGTTTGTTACCAAGGGAGGAGAGGCCAGCAGGGAGTGTACATGCCTGAGTGATTGAGGTTGAGAATTAATGAAGGTGTGTGCGTGGCAGACTGGCAGTCAAAGTGATGTTTTTCCACTCTAGATCTACTGTAAATGCCAGCTTTTATATTGTGGAGCCAAGCAAAACATGCACACACATACACTCACACACTGCAGATAGAGTATCAACTCAGCAAATTACTACAGCCACCACAAATATTTGCTCAGGTATACACTGCACTTATTTTCAGTTCAAATCTACACTGCATCCAAATTTGAGTGATAGAAAGTAATCGTTTAGCACCTTCTATCTCATCCTTTAAGTCACTGATACAAATGGTTGCTCTATACACCAAACTGACAATACTTGGCCTGGTACAAAAGGGGCGAATAATTAACAACAAAAAAACATGGTGCCAACCTCAGCTATTGGCCAAACAGGCTGAGATCGGCCCAGAATTCAGCTCATTCCTCGCAGGTACTCCTGTTCTGTGCCCTGTAAAACTACTATTCTACATCACATCTGCTCACCACTACTCCACTTCTATGAGCTACATGGTGGTTTTGTTGCTGTTCTTCTTCTTGTTCTTGGTAAAAAGTAATTCCAATTAAATGTATGGATAAAACTGAAGCTATTTGTATGGCTAGATACCATTAGAAGTCATTTTGTGTAGAATTAAGAAAAGTATAGAGAAAAAAACAAAAAAAACTTCAAAAACATTTCAATAGTTATTCCATATGTGGTTGAGAAATGTGCGCCGCTTCTGCCTGAATATTGATATTTTGGAAAACTGAGGACAAGGTGCACTGTTGTGTGTCAGTGAGTCTTTTTCAGTCCTCAGTTTTCCAAAATCCACAGCACGCCAGTCACTTGTTTATTCTTGAGTCTTAATGAAATTAAGGCCGGGAGCACAGGACTATGTTGAATCCTCTCTAGTCAGTGGATCAATCTTATACACAGGCAAATTAGGACAATGAGCAGAAAGCGGCTCAAAGTTGTACACATGAACAGAGCTGAGTGTTGATTCTCAGTGGGATCAGCTCTAGTAAATTTTCACACTCAAAGGACTTTTCAATGCTCACAGTGAAATTGTTTCTGAATGGAGTTTTAAAGGGTATCTGTATCTTATCTTCTTAAAATGTTTAATTGCTTCTCTGTTTATTATTAAAGTAGATTTGCTGATACAGATAATATTATTTTAATTGTAATAATAATAAACTTTCAGAAAAATAAAACACACTAGAGCAGCTTTATACTGTGTGCCAAAGTCCTGCGCAGCCTCGTGCCTGCAGAATCCCTAACCTTGTATGGTCATGTTATTGTGATGCTGCTGACTCTACTGTAAACGGTGGCGCTTAAATCACATTAATACAGACAATGCAGACATGCGGTATGTCAGATTGTGCAGTGTGCAGATATCGTAAGCCAGACAACAATGTGCTTTAATATTTTATGCGATGTCTGTGTTTGCAGTGTCAGGCGTGCAGTATGGGCGCCTGGAGTCAAATGTGACACTGGCATGCGGAGAGTCACGAACTGGGTAAGGAGAGAAAACTATTGCCTGTGTCAAAGTTGTGTTTTCTTTCTGGTTTCTAATGACAAAATTATATTTTCAGCACAGTCATAAAGGAGTTTGAAAGATTTTTGTCTGACATCTGAAACAACAGCACAGCTGCTAAATTTATTACATTCAAGAGTCGTACAGGAACAAATTCAGCATGAAAGTTGCAGTGACATCCATTTGTCCACCCACAGAATTTTAAGTAGTACAGCAGTGTTCAAAGTTAACACTTTTTTTTTTTTTTAGCAATCTAGCCCTTTCCATATACTCAATTATGCGTATATATTTTTTAGTTTTAACTCAAAGATTTAAGCACTTTAAGTGCTCAAAGGGAAATGTAAGATTAAAAAAACAGTAAAACCTTTCAGTTTAAATGGTGGTCTGACAGTCAGCAGTTTTGTCTTTAAGGCAACAGAAAAGAAGTTATGATACAAAGGGCTGAAGAGAGAGAGAATTATCTGATCTGAGAAAGAGCCACTGTATACCAAACACAGTTCAACTTCATTAGTAAAAAGAGACAGTGATCTTTTTTTAAAGAAAACTAAAAACAAATTAGATGTTATCCGTAATAGAAGTGGATTTTAAACAAATCCAGCTAACTGGTATTGTATGTGCAGTCGAGATTTAGTGACATGTAGAAAATGCCAGATGTATCAATAACTAAACTCTAACATGTTTCCCATTCAGGATATCTGTGTTGTGGCATCTCAACCACAGCTCGGTATTGCCATGGCACAAAGTGACATCAAATGGAAGCTTAGTCCTGCTGCACGCCGACCACTCAGCGCAGGGAGACTACAGCTGTTATGACGACCATGGGCTCCTCCTCCACTCTGTCAAACTCAGGCTGGGACGTAAGTGTTGTTGTGACTTGTCCAGGCTTACAGCACCTAATTTAGGAGTTATTACACTTTTACAGCTCTGCCGTACTTTTAGTCTCTCACCACGGGACTGCAGGTTTAAAAAAAAAAAAACTTTTTCCAGCCGAAACATGCCTGTGTCCCCCGTGATTTAACTCCTACATACACACACAGCATCCCAATCCCTCACGTTCAGTTCATTCTTTGGATAATTCATCATAAAAGAAGTTTCTGTTTCTCCTACTCAGACATTCTTATCTCTCCCTTGAGTTTCAACATATTTTTTCTGTTTCTCTCCCATCTCTCTATTTCTGTTTCTTTGTCTTCCCCTTGTTTAATGAATGAATTTCTTTTCTCACTGGCTCGCTGGCTATAACATGACATCTTAGTATATTAGTGGTAATGAGAACAGCACTACTGGTCCTCAGAGGAAACGGGTCTTATCGGCCATGACATAGACAAAGCCCTCCACTTCCTGTAAATGTCTCAAACAGGAAACGGCTTCCTAAGTGGGCTTCCTTTTGAAGGACAGGGAGTTTTCCATGGTATCGGCCAAGCCTCTCCTAAAACATTTTGTTTCATGATAGAGACATCAGGCCTCCGAGCTGTTTTAGATTTAGATTTAGACTCCTGGACAAGACAGAAATCTCACAAGGCCATTAAAATATATAAAAAAAAAAAAAAAAAAAAAAAAAGAACTCCCTCTCTGTCCTATAAATGAATATGTCTGACTCCTGTTTCCCAGATCCCCCTGGGCTGCTGAGCATTTCCTGTCAAGTGCCCAATCACACGCATGTTCGCTGCTCCTGGGTGGAAAGAGAGACGTTCCTGCCAACCATGTACAATGCCTCCTTCAGGTAAGAGTGAGTTACTGCAAGTGAAACAGTGACACCGAAGGTCACATTCAGAATGGGCTGTGAAGAAGCTAAATATAGTGCATGTGCCACGGAGTGACATTTTGTATGTGGTGTGTATAGAGAGAGTACCAGTGTAAACCCGCTCTGTCCCTCAGTGCTTCCTGTCTTTATGCCATACGTGGACGCTTTTAACTCAAACTTACCGTTTCTCCATCTTCTTCAAGGGGGGTCGGTGAGGAGTGGAGGCCATGCACCGTGGACATCGCCCACAAGTTCTGTGATTTGTATCAGCCTGCCTTCTGGCAGCCCATCCATACCCTGAAAATCATAGAAACCAATGGGCTGGGGTCTGAGACAACATCTGTCCGGTTTAAGCTACATGAGCTATGTAAGATCACATAAAGCACCCACACACATGATCACTTTAACCATTTTTTCATTGCTCTGTGCCCACTCTACTGAAACAGGCTGTAACCAATTGAAAAACTACTATTGTGATTGTCTGGAAGTATTGCTGGCCTTGTCTGCTCTATTATGTTGACCGCTTGTGACATCTTACTCATTTAAAATCAATTGTTGCACTTCATGAGTTCAAGCTCCATGCTGCAAAAGCAACTCCATTGTGTACTCTCCTTCCTTTTGAATTGAAATACAGAGGTTCATGTCGTCTTTTAGAAGACGCATTCATTTTCCCTATTTCTATACACACACACATGATTTCACATGAACACACGTTTATGAGAGAAGTTAAACTACAGGAGCATTGCAAGGCAAATCCATGGAAGCTCAAACATGCAGATAAAGATAAAACAAGAAAGATAGTGTCTCTTTGTAGCCTGGTATCACCAGAATAATCCTCAATTGCAAATCTGCTAGAGCAACCCACAGATGTACACACACAAAATGTCATGATTCCTAATGCTGCTCATAATTCTTCCAGACTGCAGTTGTGACTGCGCCCTTTTGGTCCGCATGTAATGACCTCAATTATCTTGTTTTGCTGGTTCTCTTTCGGCATGACGTTCTTGTCGCTCTCGAGCAGCAGAGCCGTTCACAGCGTCCTTGAGACAGTCTTTAGAGCTAACAGATGTTGTTCACCCGCTTTTCTTTCTTTACTTTCTTTTTGCCATGTGCTTAAAAACATAGTCAATGGCAACACACTAGAAAGTTCTAGTAATGAAAATGTGATGTAGGCATAAAAAAGTGGAAATCCAAGAAGCACTGTTTGGATCCACTGTCTGTTTGATCATTGTCTTGCTTCTGTTCTAAATTCCACTTTCAGCAGTCGCAGACTTATCAAACATTGTGCCATTTTTAAATAATCCTACATAATGAGTATAGTTTAATCACTCGCAACACTTGACTTGACTCACTCTGTTCTGCCATGTCAGATCTGCTAGCTGTTACTAGAGTTGCACTTATATCTAAATAAAACATTAAAATTACCCTTTAGGTGTTTGGTTTACGTAATTCCTTTAGTTGCTGGTTGAGTTACTGTTTCTTGTTCATTTTTAACTCATCAGTAAATGCAAACCTGTTTCTGATGGAAGCTTACCTACACACACTTGATTATTATTTAGCCAATTAATCACAAACTCACTGCAGTGACATGCATATATAAGTTAAAAAACTGTTTTTTTTAAAAAAATCAAGTCTGAACAGGTGCTTTGGTCACATTCTGTACTTAATTATTTTTCTAAATAGTTTGCCAATGTGTAAATAATTGTGGCTAAATCTCACGTTCTTTCTTTCTATCTTGTCTTCTTCTTTGCAGTGAAACCAGACCCTCCAAAGTCAGTGGTGGTGAAGGAGATAGAAGGCCATTCAAAGAGGCTGATCATCTCATGGGACTATCCCTCTTCCTGGCCACTGCACAATGCTTTCCCCCTTATGTTTCATATCAGATACAGGCCACAGGGCTCTATGTACTGGTCAGAGGTTAGTACGAGAATGTTTCATTTCAGTGTTGATGGGTGCAGCCTCGTGAAAAAAGAAAATACAAGCAGTTTTATCAGCAATTGAAACTTAATTATTCATTTGCTGATTCCTAACATTTTTATCCCAGGACACAGAAAACACAGAACATTTAATCTGTTTTGTTGATTTCTCATCAAATCAAGAGATGACAAGGTTAACATGCAATGAAATATTTGTAAAATTTTATATAGAATATATTCTTGTCAAATGACAACGATATTTCTGTTATATGAAGTTGCTTTTTCAAAATAAGTCCCAACAAAGGAATTAAAACAAAACAAGAATATGAAAAACTTCTTTTTTTAACACAAATCTGGCACATATGAGATGAGTGGTCATCTAGTTTCAGTTATTTAACATGTTTTCATTGGCTTCTTGCTTGGTGTGTCACACTTAATACACTCTACAGCCAAAAACAATATATAAAAAAAAAAGTTCAGTTCCACAGAGTTGTTTCCTTATTTGAACTTTCTGTACTTGTTCATGTGATGACGCCATCACAACATCAGCTTTTCTCCATGTTGACTTCTACTTTATCGTGCTCTGTCCTGTCTCTTTCTCCGTCAATCAGATTTACTCTCTCGAGAGTCCAGTAGTGATTTTCGACGCCCTGGCTGGCCACCTCCACCAAGTTCAGATTCGAGCCCGAGACGACGTGGACTCTGAGAGCCAGTGGAGTGAATGGAGTCCCCTGATTCTTGTCCGGCCCTGGGAAGGTCAGAAAGGCTTCATCAAAATGTTCATCTCTGAATTATAAGTCAAGTCAAACCAGTTTATTCTTTTTTGTTTTATTGAGAGACTCCACAATACAGTCACTCAATTAGAAAACATCAAGTTCAATCTCAATAATTAAACAAACCAAAGCAAAATTGTGGATAAAAATATTGGCATGTTGATAGAGTGGCAGCGATTATTCAAATAATGGTAAAGTAATCTGAAGCTATTTTGATAATCTTAATCATTTCAGTCATTTTTCAAGCAGAAAATCTGAATCCAGCTTCTCAGATCTGAAAGTTTGCTGCTTAAAACAGAATATCTTTAGTGTTTAGATTATAAGAGATGGACATTTGAGAATGGACGTTTTTTTACTATCTTCTGATGTCTCTATGATAATCGCTAGTTGCAGCCCTGGTGTATTTCACTGGTAAACAGTGAGGAAAGGGCAGTAACAGAGGATTGTAATACTATATCTAGTAATATCACCTTCAAATAGCAGCAGCCTTTAACAACAGACTTTGTGCATATTAATTGTTTCTCACTTTATTAAACGCCTAAAATGTGTGTGTGTGTGTGTGTGTGTGTGTGTGTGTGTGTGTGTGTGTGTGTGTGTGTGTGTGTGTGTGTGTGTGTGTGTGTGTGTGTGTGCGTGTGTGTGTGTGCATTTGTGTGTACCACAGACTTCACCACCACTGAGCCTACAGAGGATTACCTGCCAGAATATTTCTGGATCACAAAACCTGAAACCTCCACTGCAAAGTCACACAGTAAGACTTTTATGTCACTTTAAGTGGTGATTGCATTGTATTAAGGAGCTGTATGTGCTTCTGTTGTAGCTCAGCAGTAGTACAATTACTGTCATTACTCATTATGTCATTATTGCAGTTCTTCCACTTCCGTTGTTCCTGCTACTATGCTAAAAATGTATCGATACTCTGCTGTTGTTATTATTACCGCTAAGTTTATTACATCCACTGCTATGGTGATCACATCACTATCATTGCTAGTATTATCATAGCTATTTGACTTGCATGTCAGTCCCTGAAATGAAACGCTTCAGAGTAACCCATTAAAAACAATATATGTCACATGTGTCATTATATATAAAACCAAAACATCCATTATCTTATCTTGAGGTGAAATTATTCCGACAGTCGAGTTGATCAAAGGTTGGATCCGTTTTGAGACTGTTCCACGCTTGTTTACAACCAAATGATTAGCCCTCTGTCTGAGTATGAGCCTGATAAGATGGACTATGTGAACCATAGCTAATCAAAGAGCAGGACAGGCATATTTCTATCCCATCTGGCAACAACAAGAGGCCACATCAGTCATTAATGCAGCAATAAGTCATTATTTACTGTTATTATACTCTACATAGACCAGTTTCACATGCCGAGCTTAGCACCAAATTACATATAACTGCAGTAAATTGTACCTGCAGGGTGTTATGTTTTCTACACTGTGTGTCCTGGATGAAAGGTTAAGTACATACAGTACTGTAGCAACTCACACATACACAGGCAGAAACACAGGAAAAAGCAGTCTGCAGTTGCAAGCATGCACATCAAAACTATACACATGCGAGATACACATACAGTATAACATGAATACTTAGAGGCTGAGAATCAGTGTGACTGACGCCGTCAGATCTCTTTTAGTTGCTCTGCTGTGGACCAGATGTCTTCTCCTGTTTTGTGTGTGTGTGTGTCCGCTGTCATTTGCAGATGTGCCCATAAATCGTTTTTAATCTCATGAATACCGAGTGTTTTTGCACATTTTATTGTTGATGTGTGTGTGTGTGTGTGTCTGCGCTGTACGTTCTTGCTTTGAAAGAGACTTGTTTACTCCTCAGTATGATAAATACATGTTTGTGTGACAACTGTAATGGCTGATTTAAAATTAACTCCTCACCAGAGACTAATTAAATCAGAGAACACACACATACCATCATTTTTTTCTCTCTCTCTCTCTCTCTCTCTCTCACCTTTTTTTCGTCATGGAAGGATGAGAAGAATGCACAAAAATATGTATTTTCACAGGGTCAGCTTTTTGTTGTTGAGTTTTGACATTTACTATATTTGTTTTTGGATTACAGCTTTTATCCACCACACATCTGTCTCTACAATCATGCATCTGTTCCTCTGTTTCTCACTCAGTCCTACTCTCTGTGATTCAGTTCAGTGTTCCTCTCCGTTGCTTTTTTTTTTTTTTTTCTCTGCAGCCCCCACCCTCCCTCTGCTTGTTTTGTTAATCCCCCTCTTGTTGTTTTGTCCCTCTCTCTCCTCATTCAGATCCTGCACTTGAGGATGAAGGTAATTTGGGTTTGGTGATTCTGCTGGTTTTGTTCTCCGTGGTCATCCTCACCACCGTCCTTTCCCTCATCTTTGTCGTGTGGTAAGACACGAGCACACACGCACACGCGCACACACACACACACACACACACACACACACACACACACACACACACACACACACACACACATATCCCACATCCACAGGCCACAGCTGTGTGGCCTGTCTGTTTTACTCTTCACTTTGAGTGACATTTTTTACATTTTTTATGGTATTTACTTGATGTTTTATATTACCAGGGTGAGGCAGAGGCGGCGTGATCATGTGACCATACAGGAACTCGCCTCTATGGTCAAGATGAAGTCCATGCCAATCTAATGTAAGACACACATGCACTCATTGTTTCATCTTGAGCGTTTGTCTTGTTTTATTTGTTTGTCAGATTCAGTCTTCCTCTTGCATTTGTCTTGTTGCACATATGTTATGAATATGTAGAGTTCTCACTGATGGCCACACATGGTTGTTTGTGTTCTTAGTTTAGCTTGTGTGGCAGATAGTTTTAGACCTCTGGATGGAGAACAGCCTCTGTGGCAAAGCAAATTAAAATTGTAACTAAGTGTCACTTCATTCAGATTTATAAGACTACGACAGAGTGCCCACAAATAAGAGCAAAAAGAGTGAGAAGAATGTAGCAAAGCTCCGCCTCAGTGAGGACTGAAATGGTTCAAAGTGCTGCTATAAACAACATTCAGACAACCCTTCAGATAGCCAGCCAACTTGTGATTATAAGCCTAACATACACACACACAGATTATAACCCTTCGTATAAGTATCCCTGCATATCTCTCATCCAGCTCTGTTATTTAAACTGTTGCTTTTAAAGCAGTGCTTAATTACATAATGATTTATTCATGTTTTTTTAAAATTGCACTCCACCCTTCTATCATTCATATCCTCCTCTTTTCTCAAATCTCTCTTCCTGCTTTTTTCATTAACTTATTTTCCGTTTTCTGCCCTTCTCTTCTCCTCTCCTCCCCTCTCCTCTCCTCTCCTCAGGTTGATTTCAAGCATCTTCAGCTCATCAGCCCGTTCTAGGGCTCCTCCCAAGAGTCAGCCTCTGCCTTTACCACTGTAGAGTGCTGGCTGTTTTAACTACACTAACCAGAATGCATCAGCCAGAGTCCAACCAGGATCCAGGACAACAGGGACGAACCTATACAAGGAACTTGGCGGAGTAGGGTGAAGTTACCCAATATACAAAAGCTGACTAAAGGGTATGTTGTGCAAGATTTCCCTGGAAATATTCAGTGGTCATACGGTAACTGATCTACCCATAATGCATCAGCAGACCCCACCTACTGTCCATGGGGACAGGGAAAACAGACCCTACTCTGTTTCTTCATGTTCACTTCAGCAACTTCACTGCAGCTCACTCCTCAGCAGACTGTAGGAGTGGCAATGCGTAACGACGTTTGAGTTCACTCACAATCAGTGCTGCTTCAGGTGGACTGACTCCTCAGCCTTGCTGGAGAGGAGTGACATTTTATTTCTTTTAAACAAGTAAGGACAGAAAGTGCAGCTGCCAAACAGGAGAACTTTTCTGGGACAACTTGCCTTTTTTCTCTCACCCAGAACTCCTCATCTTCTTCTTTTTTTTTTTTTTTTTTTTAGATTAATTGTGAGAAGTAACAGATTAATGTGCGTCCGTTATTACATCGACTGACCAACCGACTCAATGCTGTGAAGGAAGCATAACTTCTGCCAGTCTCTCTGTGTGCATCTGATGCCAAAGCAGCAACTAAGGGGCATTATGGTCTCAGCTGAGGGGTGACCTGTTCCAGGCTCCTGACCTGAGGGGACATGGAGAATGGAGGTCCAGGGTGGGCGGGTTGGGTTATCTACACTTTGCAGTTTCATTTACGACAAGTGATTTATTTTGTTGCATGAGATGCTTGTTTTGTTGTCCGATGTCTTTCGATTTTTTATGTTATACCTCTTTCTATCCATCCATCCACTGTTCCTGATTGTGTGAGAATGAAAGACGCACATGCAGAGAAAGAGAGAGAGAAGAAAAGAGATACTGGCCTTTCACAAACCATCAGCATTACGTAGATATTTAGTTAGATAGATGATATTAAACCATAGATATTCAGGTGTCCTGTCTAGACCCCAAAAAACCCAGAGTAACATTTCTCAAGTCAGTTTTGAATGGTAATATGTCAGCATTTCTTTGTGACATCAAACACTGTCCATTCAGGGATAAAGGTCAAACTTGGCCCAAAAACTCAACTTAAAATTCACACATGAAACCTTTTAAAGAGTAACTTAACCCTGATGGGTGTGGTAGGGTGTGGTCTGAGGTGTGCTTTGTTGCACCTGTAACCACAGCCATCAGTAATGTCACAGGGTCCTGGGGTTCACCTGTACGTGTGGTGAGAAGTGATAAGTTAAAGTTACTCTTTAAAAACAGAATGACATCTCAGTCGCTCACAAATCACTAAAAAGTGTAACAGTTTTTTTTAGACTCTCTGAAATACATGACAGTGTCCACTGTAGGACTGGAACTAACAATTATTTTCATTAGCAATCTGTTTTTTTTTTTATTCTTTTTTTAAATTCTATTAAATGTCAGAAAATCTCTGTCAGAATTTCCAAAACGTTAAGATAACATCCTCAAATTACTTATTCTGTCTGACATGGCCAAGGATATTTCATTTATGTTTATGTAAAAGCAGCAAAGCTGTTGCTGTAACTGGTAAATATTTGTTGTTGGTCAAATAGACCATCAACCTTCAGCAGCAGGCCGTTGTTACACCATAACAGTTGGACCTTGATAAGACCTGATAAGACTTCACTCTTGTATGTATGTTGTTCAGCCTAGTTCATTACTGATCAGATATTACCTGCAGATAACGAGACAATAAGAGGCATATTTTAACTTGACCCAGAGGTTTATCAAAGTTCACCAATATTATAGTATATATATATATATAGTTTGTATGTTGTAAGAGAAAAAAGGCACAAGAACAACTGGTTTGTTGATACAATCTCAATTTCAAAAAAGTTGGTAAGCTGTCGAAAATGTACCTAAGGACAAAATGCATTGACGATCTACAGTACAGAGACAATGTTTAATTAATGTTTAACTCATAAACTTGATTGTTTCAGTGGGTATGAAACTGAAGACTCAGTAAGCAAGAATAGGGTGAGTAAAATATTTAGAGAATTCAGAGCACACAAGGGTCAAGGCTTAAAACCAACATTGAATCCCTCAGGCAGCACTGCATAAAAACCCAACACGGTTGTATAAAGGATATTTTCTACATGTGCTCGGAAAGACTTCAAAAATCAATTGTCTGTAAACAGTTCACCGCTACATCTGCAAATGTAAGTTAAAACTCTGCCATGTAAAGCGAAAGCCAGATATCAACAACATCCAGAAACACAGCCGACTTCTCAGGGCCGAGCTGATCTGAGATGGGCTGACAGAAAGTGGAAGTGTTGTGGTTTCAAATTGCCAGGCTAAATTTACATCATACAGAGTGTTCTAACGTTTTTGGAACTAGGGTTATAATCAGGGGATAAAGCTGACAAGTTTTTAAAGCACTTTGCTTTCCATATCCACGTAATTTGAGAAATAATCATCTTACCTAAAAGTCCATGGGGAAGTAGCCGTCATGAACGAGTCTCTGTCATGCAGGCAGCGCCACTGTCGCTCAAATGGGAATGAAAATGGATGCAGAAAGTGCTGGAAGCAACTTTGACAGGGGGTTTTATTTCACAGGGCTGAGTGGGCTCTCACAATCACCGCTACCATCTCCACAGACAGAACTTAAATGCTTTGTGGGCAGTTACTATGGAAACATATGCTCCACTTTAAACATGATGCACCAGAAAGCTTGTCCTACAGCTAATTAGAATTGATGGTGATGATATTTTACGGTTTTTCAGTAGCTATGAAGATCTGCAAAGTGTTGATGTAGCTGAACATAGTGATTGTACTAGCCTCACTTTATATGGCAACAACGTGTCCATCTCAAGCCTTCACCAGCTGGTCAGTTATCTCATGAAAGCTGAGTTTATGTAGCTGAATCGGAGTACGTTTGTTGGTGGGTGTGTACATGAGAGAAGCACGAACACGACTGATTGACAAGAGCGACTCTCGCTCACTGTACTCGTGTCTCACGTCCCACCGGCTCATGGAAAATGAATGATTTCTGGGCTGTCAGTGCTGACCGTATGAAAATCCCCAAATACCTCGAGCACAGTATATCTGGTTTAGTTTTGCTTTTGACATCTGCGCCTACAAACCTTGTGTCCTGGCTAACTTTCTGCAACAGATGGAAGTGAGAGGCTCGCATTAAAAAAAAATATATATATATATGTTTCTTTCTTTCTTTCTGTTGGTCTGGTGGTTATATTTTGTTGATCCAAAGCTGTGTAGTTTTCAATTGATTGATTGATTGATTGACTGACTGTGTAGTTTGTATCAGAAACACAGGGTGCATCTATGTCAAACTTTTTCCAGTTTGACAACTGTATGTTCTCTCAAGCTAGCTCCACATATTATGCATGGATCCAGTTGAAGCTTTTTTTTGTATATTATTGTGTATCACACTTTAAAAAAAAATACATTTCATGTATGTTATTATAAGTGATTGTTTATATGTAGAGAAAAAAAAACATATTCTTTGGGATAGTTTTGCAGACATGGTTTAACTCAGTCTTGTGTTCATTTGTAATAGACAAATTAGCAGTTATTATATACGCTTCAATTCTGAAACCCATTAGACAAAACATGTTTTTTTTAAAGTAATTCTTTCTTACAATAAATCTAATTCTAGATACATTAGAAAGTATGATCTCCCACAGATAAATAGTATTAGTGACTGAGGATGATCCATGTCTGGAGAACCTTCCCAGCATTGTGTATTTGTGTCATTCTACCCAGTTATATGAAGCTGTGTTACTGTACGATTACTGTATGGACAATGTGTTTACTGAATTTGTCTTCACCCACTTTGCTTTACTTCAGTGTTGAATTTCATTCATTTCTTTGCAGCCAGATGAATGACACGTGTTTCTATTTTTTCAGCTCTTCTCGAACCCCCTGTGGCAACAATCACACAATTTTATTTTCAAATTATCTTTGGCCGAGAGCTGATCTTTTGCTTTCTGTTTGAATTGGAAAATATCAGCTCTAGATGGTAGCAGATGGTTGTGAGCTAGAAAAGGATAGAGTGTCTGAATGTTTAGAGGCTGTGTAAACCCCAAAAATTATACCTGTTATTCGTTATAACTGGATTTGAAAATTAAGTAGTAATGGATGGGCCAGTAATGAACAAATGTTTATTTTTTTATGATAATTTTATCTCCAAACATGAACTCACCAACAATTTCCCTGAGTGCTTATCAGTTTTTAATTCTAGACCTATGTTTGGTTGAGTTAATCAAGATAATGAACAGGCTACCTGTTTGCTCATTGTAACATAAATACTGTATATGCTGTTTAAGCATAACTACACGTCATTTAAAAATCTGGTAAATATGAAAACCCTGAGTGATATAACTGACATGAGGAAAGCCGTTTTGTCACAATTTCTGGATTTCACATTCATCAAAGTTATTTTTGCAATCTAAAAAGCAAAATAAATCAGAAATCTACTTTTTCACGCTAAAAACGTTTTATGACATATTTTTAATGAAACTTTGCTAGGTCAAATTTTATAAACCATCCATCAGATTGAGTTTTATGTGGGCCATGTGCAGTAACAGTGACTGTTCAAAGTGAACCGTTGTCTTTCTGTATACCGTGTAACTTTCGATTGCCACCTTTCTGTTGTAGTCTCGTGGTGTTTCTTCTGTTTTCGTGGTATTTCCAGTCTTTCTATGTTCCTCTGCAGTATGTGATGGCAGATGGAGCCTGTTGGTTTTTGTTCTTATAACTGAAATTACACTCAGGCATCCATTTTCAGATGTACATAGTCCTTTTTTTTTTTTTTTTTTGCTTAATGTGTACGACAGATATCACCATAAGCTGTTTTTTTCTTCCTGTCCTTGTATGTGTCTGTGAAATAAATACTATTTTATCACACTTGTAGCTTTTGGCAGTCTACTCGTGGCTCACAAACTTTTTCTTCCATATCTTCAATTCTTCCACTAAAACTGCACGTGTGTGAAACAAGTTGCTTGGTTAGAATGTCTGACAATTTAGCCTTTGGTTTGATGGAACGTCATGAATGCCAACTGTCTGATGTCCAAAACACGCTAAAATCTAGTACAAATGAGCAGTGGAGAGGATTGGGCGTCTGTTTCTCAAGCCGTTGGTATTGTTCATGCTTGTGATTGACCAAACATTGAACACATTTTCCCTAAAGCCTGTTGCAGTCTCTTTTAGAAAGTTTCCATTATCTGAATGTGACAGTGTCTGATGAATCCCAAATGGTCAAGCCAGCTTTTGTCGTCTTTGTGAAAGGGTCTTTCAAGATGTACAACTGGAGGGAAATTGCCTTGGTATTCTGGCTCCACTGCTCCACCGCAAACATGTCGTCACACAGGCTTTCATATCGTCAGGGTTGAAGTTTTGAAACTGCAAGAATATATTTATGCTTTATTGTTCTCCTGGTCACCATTGTCAGGTGGACTGCTTTGATGCCTTTTTAGAGCCTTTGTACTTTTCTGAAACGTTTTTCTGAATAACTAGTCAGGTGGTGTCCAAAGTAAACTTTAACCCTGAGAACAATAGACACAGTGAAAACATTCATTTTCTGTGGAATGGTAACTCAGGCCTCAGGCTTCCTTCCTGCTGTGTTCAGGATACTTCCAATTAACAGCTCAGCACAATGAGAAAGACTCAATGTAAGTACTCAGCAGCAGCAAGAGCCTGAGCTGGTAAGTGATAAGGTTTGTAACTTTGGCTTGTTAGCAGTCACTGCGGCCACAAGTAGCGCTTAACAAGATAACTGACGTGTTCAATTTCCACTCAGATTCTTTTAGGTCAGTTTAAAATGCCATCACCTCCTCACTGATAGATACAGTTGATCTGAAAATAGGTGAGTAAATTCTCAGCCTCATTTCAGAGGTGGATAAACTAGCTATGCCCCTGGACGTAACTGAGAGCGAGTAAGAAATATCTGTGGCATGCTAAAAAGATAGCATAATTGAACTGAGTACTGTGAGAACTGTTTTATTGCTTATAAATTCAACTTTTTATCTGTGACATATTAAAACTTAGAGTAGAATTAGCGAGGAGTCAAATTCAGTGTAAAACTGAGTCGTTTCCTTGCTTCAGTTTCCACTTGTAATTTGATTTCTTACTTTCTCTTTCAAAGATTCAGGCTACCAACTGATCCACACGTTTAAAACTAAAAGAATTTTTTTTTTTGGCCTTTTTCAAGCTTTATTTTTGACAGAGACAGCCCAATAGTGACAAGAATGTAGGGAGAGAGAGATGGGGAACAACATGCAGCAAAGGGCCACAGGTCGGATTCGAACCCCGAGCTGCTGCTGAGCCTTCGTACGTGGGGCAGATGCTCTACCAACTGAGCTAATCGACACCCCGAAAGTAAAATAAATGTACAGAAAGTTTGATTTTCGCATATTTCCAACAAAACATTACTCCAATACTGATAACTGACTGTAAATGATGTTGGATTGTGTTTTGTATAGTTCCAAAGAACAACTGAATTGATCTCAAGGGGCCACGCTAAAAAAAAAAAAACACATCCCTTAACGCTCATCATATGGTTATATTTATTCAGTCCATTTTCCTCCAATAACTATTAGCAGATATCAAACACAAAACATAGCGAGCATGGAACACTGTCCTGACTGTACTGATATTAAGCGTGTCAGGACATAATGAACATCCTGCACAGCTGACAGCAAACCTCATGATGCCCAGTCCTTCTTTTTCTTTGCTCATTGTCTCATCTCTCACTGCACTTCCTTTTTGATGCAGCATACCTGAGGAAATCCTCTGCCCTTTACGTGTGCACATACACGGGATGTACTGATGCACAAACACAGGATATATATACACAGGATATATTTTATTGAGATAAAAAGAACACTACATTAAACCTATCTTGTTACCATCTATACTTTAGCACTACTGAATTCAAAACTTGGTCATAAAAAAAAAAAAAAATATTTAACAGATAATTCAAAAACTTAAAATGTGCAAAAAGTCAACATAATATTGCATTAATGAAGGTCACATTGTAAACATAAGCAGCGATAAAAGATGTTTCACTGAAAATAACTAAAAATGGGACAGTAGCCACGTGCAGGTGCAGCACAGTGTTTCCAATTCTTACTTTGTACCTTCCATGAGATAAAAGGGAAATATTTCTTAAATAATTCAAACACAGATGATAGTGCAACAGCAGCAAAAAAAAAAAAAAAAAAAAAAACACAAGACACCCAAATAAGTAAAATATATAAGTCATAACAGGTCATATGTACCAGGACTTTTCCATTTCTATAACACACTGTGCAATTCTCAAACTTTAGGACCTGAAATCAACACGAGAAACCCTATAACTCACTGCAGCACCCTAGTGGACAACAAGCATTACTGCAGTCTTAATCACCAGCAGCTTCACAACAAAAAATACACACACAAATGGAAATTTAAATATTTCTTTGTGGCTGATATTTAAGAATATTCTGATTAAACTAACTCCTACCCAAAATGTTCAAAAAGATGTCACCATCCATCACCACCGTCCCTTTTATACTCAAACCATGTCTATTACATTCAAATAACTAGAATAAGTTCCTAAAACCTATTAAATTCACTATAATCCACTCTATTACAACGTGTTATTATGTATCTTTTCAAATATAATAAACAATGTGTGTGATCAGTCTACATCTAAATCAGTGTGATGACCTCCTCCTTCATACCTCTAAATGTTCTGTGTCTCAGCGGATGATAATATTCACGTATGTGATAAATAGTTCAAGTAAATAGTCCGAGTCGTGATTTCACCATTGAGAAGCCGACTTTCTGTAGTGTCATTTAACAGTAGCATGACAAGAATACTGCAACAATATACAACAACTTTTTTTTCCCCATTTTATATTTCTGTAAATATCAACAGTATGAAGATATTACACTACTGAACAAGTCATTCCATTCAATATTTAAAACTTCACAAATAAAATCCAGCATCTTTCCAGTTCCCTTATCCTTTCTAATGTTTGATGTGAAATAAAGAGGTCACTTGGGACACCGTACACCAATCACCGACTTCAAATACAAAATCATCTGTTATTTCATCCTTTGTTGTTGCTGCAACAACTAAGACAAATCTGGAACACCCTGAAATGGATATCCCTGTTTGAAACTGCCAAAATAAAAGCAGTTTTCTGTCGTCTGTACAACGGTAAGAGGTCAGAAAACACTACTTGTGCAGCCTCTCCAGCGCAGCAATATTTCTCACCTTCAGGATAGATTCATGAACACAGTTAACAATCAGTTAACAATTAACATCCGCGTCTGAGCAGCTAATCCAAACTTTGAAACAGTTAAACCAGGTTTTACTGCAGGCACAATGCTGCCAGTTTGTTTTTTCAAGCTAAATCCAACAACACCTATGTCGAGTCAAGATAATGCAGATTTTAGAAACACCACCAGCTGACGTGGTTGGTCCTGAAAACTGATTTGCAGAAAGTGGCTTCTAAAGGAAAAGTTGGTTTTGACCGGACAGTAAGGCTCGTCAAAAGCAGCAAAATGAGTCTGCTCAGGCGGCAGAGAGGCCAAAGATCATTTCTGTTATGTGGTGATTCATAGAGGATCTGTCGTTGGAATGTGGTGGTGATTTAACACCCTCTCTGCGATGAGAATACATTACATTTCACAAGGATGGCAGGTGGAGCAATTTTTAAATGCACGGTGGAGTAAAAAAAACATACAGCTGGATGCACTGAGGGTGAACGTGACACTGTGTCAGTGTCGTACAGCCTGTGGTGAACCTTTGGTTGACTTTTCCTTGAGTGTTCTTCAGACGAGGGCAGACAGTTGATAGTTCAGGGGCCAAGAAATGAGATGAACACTTCTGTGATTGGTGGAAGTCAATCGTCAGGGTGTCTGGGCAGATGGACGGAGAGCAGGCAAGCCAATATGTCAAAGCTTTAAAGGTCACTCCCCTAACAGTTAAGACAGTTGTCGGAGATATGCGTCACTCTCCAGATGACATGAGATTCTGATGCATTTCCATAAAGCCAGAAGAAAATTGGCACATTTTCTTTTCAAAAGCTAATTTCTTAATTTAAAGATGTCTCCATCCACGAAATTCCAAATGTATTATTTATTAGTATTTTTTTATATATATATAGAGTTTCCTCATCCTCGTGTCTGATTCTAAGCCAACATTTCTCTAAAAAGTTTTTCTTTCAGCATCATCTTCCAACCGCTTCCTCCTGTGATTTCAAGTATCTAAAAGTTGGTTCAGAAGAATAAACAATGTTTTATGCCCATAGGCGATCCATACCAGATCAGTGTTAGACGTCGTTGGCAAGTCAGTGATGTCTAAACATCGATGGCCACCCCGTGTTTGGTGGAGATCACATCCCTGGTTCCCGTCAGATACATGAGCACTGAACACAGGTGAGGAAGCGTCGCCGTGGTGCTGACGTACAACCAATAGGGAAGTGGCGCCGTGTTGCCAAACGGGCACACCCACAGGCCGTGGCGCACGGCGTCGCGCACGTGGTGCGTCGCCATGGAGATGAAAAGCATCCACGGCAAGGAGCACCAAGCGTCTTTGAGGCGTCCGATCCACATGAGGAAGCGGAGGGAGAGACAGAGGACGGGGATGATGGAGGAACAGTGGAGGGGAGGACGCTGAGGGAGCGAGACAGCAGCCTGGAAGGAAAGAGGGGATTACCAGTAAGACATTCTTCAGCAAAATAACATCAATCCACAATCCACAAATATTATTACTGCCAGTTCTGCGGAATTATGTGTATCTCACAACTGAACAGTGTTTTCTGATACCGCTTACCAGACAGTATCATCAAACGGGTGTGCCTCATTACTTATACAGATTTATATTCTTCCAAACAGCAGTTAAGAGTTAGGGTTGCAAAATTCCTGGAATTGTCAAAGCTGGAAACTTTCCATGAGAAATCACAGGAATTTATGGTAATTAACGGGAATTTATGGAAATTAACTGGAACAAACTGAATTTACAAAATTGAAGGGTAAATATATTTGATGTATGGTATTACTGTTTAACTTGCAAATAGCACGTGAAAATGTATTCATACTTTAGATAGCTAGCTGATAGGTAATAGCTAGCATCATTACATTGACCATTTACGAGGCTCTTATCATGATTCTAGCTCACCCCCAATTACTAAATTACCCCCGATTTACAGCTAATTCCCATAAATTCCCTTAAATTCCTATTAATTCCCATGGTATAATATTTCCAAAATTCCCCAGCTTAACTTCCCATGGAAAGTTTCTGGAATGTTTCCACCCTTTTGCAACCCTAGTTAGGGTTAGGGGTTACTCACACACACACATACTCTGTCAAAGTCTGAGTGGAAACATGTTTCAGGAGAATACACAGTATGTAAAGTGGTCCAAATTACAGGGTTGTAGCTTTTGATGCTGTCCAGTTTCAGTGCTGAATCATCCCTAATAAAATCTGAATATTTCTGCGAGGAAATGTGGCTGGTGCAAGACAAACACGTCATTAAACAAACGCCTACAAACTCTGATGAATGGCAAATGCTGACTGTCGAGGTGTATAGTCATTAAAGTCAAGATTCTTTTCATTTATCATCTAAGTTTTTCCTTTTATTTTTAATCTTTAATCAGCTTTGGCCTTGCACAGTTGCAGTTCATCTTATATAAATTATTAAATATATATATATTAAATATGCAGAAGAACCCTCAGTAAAGGTGCAGATCGTACCTTTAGCGACAGAGATCCAGCCATATAGAAGTGGTCCAGGTCTATGATTGATGCCAGAAGACCGGCCAGCAGCACCTCATACAGGTCGCTCTTTTTCCTCAGTCCAATCACAACCGCCCACGACCACAGCCCCACCAGTCCATGCGTGGCGTTGTCTAACGCCGCACGCAGCCACAGGTGTTGCTGGATGACCGACAGCTGGAGAGCGTGGTCCGCCACCACGCAGAACATGCCGAGTCCCGCTGATGCCAGCAGAGAGGCGGAGCTGAATGTCTGTAGGAGGGCCTGCGCTTTCTCCGTCTCCACAGCCAGGCTGAGGGGTACGGGAGCGCCTTCTCGCCCCAGGCCCACCCCCAGTAACGGGGACGAGGAGGGGGAGGAGTCGAGCTTGGAGTAGAATCCTTGCATGTTGGCTGTGGGGGCCAATCGCCACTGAAGGTCAGCAAGTGTCACGCAGACTGGAGAAGGAAGAGGAGAAGAGACGTGGTGAGGCTATAGTGTGCTGTGTACTCCATTTGGACTGTAGCTGACATGTACAGTCATCTGGGAGCTCTTTGGGCTGATGTGTAAAAAAATCCATATGGTACACTACAAACAAACAGTGTTCTTTATCATAAAAATAGTACATAAAGAATAAATAAACATTATTGTCCCACCAGGACAGGAGGTTTGTCTTTGCTTTATACAACAAAACTGAGAAAAACAACACATCACAGCGATGTGCATGAGTTAATACAGATTATATGAATAGAACTTGCAGGATGATGGTATTTCACTGCTGTTTTTTCATAACACTAACTGTTCATACAAAGAAATACACATAATGTATGACAGAGGCTCTCTACGTGTTGCTGTTTTAATTATTAATCCACATGTTGATCACCAGAGGTTTGAAAGTGGGATATGAGCTTATCAAATGACACCGTGCATGTTGTCTCCGATCAAAATGAATTGAATAAATCAAAGATTTCGACAAAAAAAATATGACACTGAAGTGTTGAAATATGCACAGTCCTGGTCTGAGCCAGAAATATGAGATGATATTTATATAGTTCAGTTCTTCACTTCCCATCCGAGCACAGCGTTCATTTCAGATGTTCATTTGAACCCTGAGGGAATATAAAAATAGGTCTCCAATGTAACTGAGTGAAATGTAGGACAGACTCTACTGGCAGTCTACCTGAATTCATCCCATCGTTACAGGAGTCTCTCGTTTTTTAAGAAATAAACACTGTCTAACGTTGCGTATGAAATATTAATTAGCCATTAGTTATTTCTGTCACCTGCTGCCAGCTGTCGGCTATCTGTCGTCATGTCAGCGAGGCTAACTAGTTTAAGTCGTTTGTTTTATCCGTCTGACATTCCCGTGTTAACGTTAGACCGTTCACACGACAGATAACCTTTACCTCACCGAGCTACAGCCACAGCGTTGACGATGACAGCCACAGCTAGCTCGGAGCTAAGTGGCTAACAGTGACAGTGAAAGGCGCCGCTTTGTGTAGGCGGACAGCAGCTGTCACGGTTAGCTCTGCCAAAACTGCAGCGACTGAACCGACACGACACGCTTCGCATGCAATGAAGTGTGTAAATCAACTGTTTATCGGTTAATTCAAACGTTCCGGGGTCATTTTTGATCAGCCGCTTTATTAAATGATACAATACTCACCCCATTTCTCTGCAATAGTTATCCCTCCGCCAGGTTTGCGTCTTCTTCTGTTGTGTGTGTTTTTTTGGGGGGGGTAGTATTGATGGTCGGCGGCGCTTTGCTGCCACCCACAGGTCATGAGTGGAACAGCTGGATTTCAATTAATAAATAAATAATAATTAAAATAAATGATAATATTATTAAAACACATTAAAATGTAGAAATAAATATACAAAATAAATAAATATAGTTCAAGTCTTATAATAAGTCTAATAAAAGGACGGCTCACTGTGGGTTTTCATTCTGACCTGAGGGTTCTAGAGGGCTCATAGGTTAAACACAAATCTGATAAACAGGTGGGACCAAGACCATTAATAGCTGTATAAACCAACAAATGGATCTTAAAATCAGTTCTGATCCAGACAGGTAGCCAATGCAGAGACTTTAGAATTGGTGTAATGTGTGCTGTACTTCTGGTCCTCATCAGATTGACTGCAGGTTTTGGAGTAGAAAGAAAAAGAATTTGTCTTTCAAGGGGGTTTAATTTGTTCCCAGGAAATTAGGTACAGTTTTATTTCTATGTAATTTGATATAGAATTTAGCATGATGGAACAGAGTTCAATATGAAAACAAGGACGTCTCCAACATGTCTTAGTACATACTGAGGAGGGATGAGTTTAAAAATATGTCTGAAACGCTTGACACATTTGAAGCGTTGGAGACTTAAAATACCACACAGAGTTCTGTGCCACTTTAAGAATCCAACCACTGACTGTGCTAAATCTTGTGGTGATTATAGGTCAACCGTTTCCTCACTTTCAAATCTAATTTTAGTACAGACTTAATCTAATACTGAAATGTCCAGTTGTGGCCCTTTTCACCTTCATTCACCAAATCTTACATTAAATACTTAAACCTATTCAGGAAGCTTGAGGTGATATCCAAATGAGAGGTTGGAGGAAGAATGCTTTAAACCTCCAGCTAAGAGTGATGTTGCAAATATTAGATGTACATCAAGGACTATATGCTATATACTCTTATGAGAAAAGAGAAGTGTGACTTCAGCAACATTCAGCTAAAAATATTTATCATGGCTTATGCAAAACAACCTCTGGAATACACATCAGCATTATTAGAGCAACAGAAAAAGTAACACAAATGCAGTGAATGGAAGTAAACGTGGTCACTGATAGACCCATATGTCTAATAATAAGTTCCTCATGTACATATTTTTGGATATGAGAATTGGTGTTGCTGTTAGCTACAGCAGATAGTCATTACAAGATGCTGCCAGATGACATGGCCAGATCTAATTCTTAGCAGCTGCAGTTTCTCTGAGCACCACTAGAGGGCGAAAGAGACCACAGAATGAAACAAATGACTTAACGCTTAAACACTTTAACTAAACACCGCAGAAGCATGCAGTACAGACAGACATATATAAAGCGAGTGTCACCATCAGTACTTCACACTGATGTTTGATGCTGATATAATAAACAACACAGGATAAACCAAACAAACACGTCATCTTGAAAAGAAAATGTTTTTTGCTCAAGTAGTATTTTCTTGATGATTTTGACTGGCAGAATAATCTCAGTATTGAACCTTGACTGGCAGATAATATTGCCCCTTGTATATCATGTTAGGCTAACCTGCTGATTGGATGGTTTTTGAATAGGTGTGACAGTTCAAATGTTGAAACTCACCATGCAATAAAGTTTAATTTTACCACTCATAAAAAAATCCAATTTTATATAATGTAATGTCTCTATTACATTTAGTGATCTTATGCAAGCTTATCCCTCATTGTCCCATTGAGCTCTACGTTTGCTGATTTATTTATGTTCTATTTATGTGTCCACAGCTGATTTGTAATTTGAAAGACTTGTCTGTTTTATAGGGAAACCTGAGGCTAAAAAAGCCTGATCCTATCCTGTGAATGCTCTGGATCATGGTGTTCAGCACCACAGCGAGCTGTGCATGTTCTTTGAGGGAGAACAAAATAGAGAGCTGAGTGTTTTTTAGATCCAGAAGGGCTCAGACACAAAGTGACTCACCAAGGTTACGCATTTGGCTTGACTTTCACTTTGTTGAATGGATCTAAATCTTGTCTGGATTTATCTGTTGAAGCAAAAAAAAAAGCAAAAAAAAAAAAAGCCTCAGCCCTTGAAGAGAGTGACAAGATCAATGCTGTCACGAGAATCACCACAATTTGGAGACTGAGGCTGCAGCATTTCTGTGCTCGACAGAAATCTCGGACAGCAATGTTCTAGCAGTAATTGTGGTGAACAGCAGCATGACCTCTCATTTTGTGGCGACGACTTATGATTCCAGTACTTCTCAGACAGAGTGAGTGTGTTCTGTTGTGTTAATGGCTGACTAGAGATTGGTGGAACAGGCCTGTGATTGGTTGATTTGAGAGATCATCGGGGGGGAGAGGAGTTTCAGAGGTTGCCAGAAAATCTATGCCAATGTTCCTCCTTTTTTTCCATTGCCTATCCTATCACGTCACATTTTTGAGATGCAGGACAAATGCCATTAAGTTAGTTAATTTGTTCAACAAGTATCAAGCCGAGAAGAGAGTGACATTTTGGGTTTGCCTGTTATATACTTAAACACTAAAATGAATAAAAATGGTTCTCAATGTGATGTGCAAAAGGCAGAATAATGGGACCTGTCCATCATGACGGTGGATGTTTGAATTATTCAGCACCATGGAGAGAGGCACAGTGTAGGATGTTGACTCTCCTGCCCTCCAGTGGCCAAATGTAAAGAGTTTTTTTTTGTTTGATAATTTTTATCAAAATCAATCAGAGAGACAATTCAAAGTATATATTTTTTTTACTTGAGCGTTTAAGTTTTTAAAAAGTATGACACAAGTGGGCATTAGCAATCAAGTTAAAATTCATACAGCGATGGCCTAAATACTGGAGGAATCAGAACACATACCCCAAAGGACTATGTATACGCCAAAAGCAAAAGTGTACGCAACATCTACATGTTTTGACATATTTTCATGTATATGTGGCTTCCAAAAGGTGTGAAAAATAAATTGGTGAAAGTTAAAATACTGTGTGAGCAACAGAAATAGACAGGAGTTGTAAAACAGGGAGATAAAGGACGTCAAAGGCAGAGAGGAGGCGAGAACCAGACGCCAGGGCAGAAGTGAGAGGGAAAGAGGGATCGTGTCATTCATCCAGTTATCAGTGAAAGGTCAAACTAGTCATTAGAGCAGAGCGAGGCTGCTGGAACTGACAGCTTCGGCTGGATGGCGTATCCACACACAGACACACACACACATACATATATATACCACACACACCTTCCTATATAGTTGAGGTTAATGTGGATCACATCATGGTTGCAGACAAAAGGAGCATGGCTCAAAGTTTCAATTGCCATTTAATTAAATCTCAGTTGAGATTAAAGAGCAGGAATACACACATACAACAAGGACAATGGAAGACCTGTCCTCACCAGTCTTATGTTCTCTGTCATTGCAAATATTAATTCAGTTCTCATCGACACCCCTATTTCAAAAAGAACCTTACAGGCCAGTATAAGCAAGGCAAGAAGGAAAGAGTAATGAATGCAATACCCACGGCAGCAGCAGATACACTCTTGTCTGCGCACACACACACACGCACACATGCAGAGGACTCCAGCTGACAGCTGTTAGATGGTGTATTGATTTGTCCTCGGTCTCCAGATCGGCCTGCCAGAACTTGTCAGAATATTGAAGGAAAGAGAGCTTGTGAGAGGGAAGAGATACAGTGAGACAGATTAAAGAGAGAGAGAGAGACAGGTAGGCACAGAGAGTGAAGGCTGAAGGTCAAAAGGGGGAATTTTGCCCAATAATATCTCCATAAGATACGGTCGACCATATTTCCTTGTTGGATGAATCAGGGTGGAAGTTCACAGGCCACACTTTCCTGTTGTTTGTTCCTCCTGTAGGTGAATAGTTCTTCTGGTAAATTGGATTTCCTTGACGTACGTTACGTGTAATGACATTGTACTCACCAAGACAACTGCTAACAAGAAACATGAGCAGTTAGACGATCATACAGGTTTTAAACAAAACCTCAGTTTACTCAAGTTGGGTGTGAAAATTCAGTGTGCAGGTCGACTGTCGACCTGTTAAAACCAAGAGCTGCAGTATATTCATGCTCATAGATGTTTAAGACTGTAATGCTGCTTTCAAGGACTGATTTTATTTTGAAGTGAGCATGACTGACAAGCTTTAGAACAAAGTGGTCTTCATCAGGTGAAGAATCTCTCTGTACTGACCTGTGAAGAAGGACAATGAGGAGAAAGCGGCTGAGTTATTGTTAGTGGGAGCAGAACGACTCATAAATATTTGACATTCGAAGGAGTGATTCAAGTCCTTGTTTTGAGTTTCTCAGAGTTTTTGTTCCACTGATGAAGAAAAGGGAACTTTATCTTTTTCTTTATAAATGCACATCTTAAACAAAAGAAATATGAGCAGATGTCTGTCTATTCAGTCAGTGCTGGCAGTGTGGCTCTAAGGATAGTAATGTAAATGTTGTTTCAGCACTTTGGTTCAAGTTCACAAAGTATTGGTTAGGATGGCATGCAAAATGATGAATCCTGCTGAATTTGGTGACCCTGGTACAGATGTTCATGTTCCCCAGAGGATGAATTGTGTTCTTTTAATTGAGTGGGAAACAATGCACATCGTGTAGTTGCTCAAATCAGTGTCTTGCTCAGTCAGCAGCTGTGCACAACATTATACATCTGACATGTTCAGCGTTGAAACGTTGATTTATAATGAAATTAATTTAAAAAAGAATGGACACAAATCTGCTGTGTCAGGAAAAAATATGTAAGTGAAGAATGATGTATAATACTGTCGTCCAAAAGATAGAATCAGAGTTTCACCGATCACCCATGCGATGCTAATATAGCTCATCGGTGTGTGAATATAATATTTCCATCGAGTCGAATTGAAAAAAAAAAAAAAACATTATCTGTGAGGTCACAAGTATTGATTCGGAAACGATGCAGTGTTTGTTTTGTGGCATAATGTAGGACGTGACAAATGTGTTATTACACTGAAAAGTTCTTGCACCTTCCTGCCAGTTTCAAGAAATAGACACCTCAGCCCAATCTTGTTTTTTATCATAAAATCATCTGGATCACTCGGTCAGAGCGGAAAGAACAGACAGCACTGATACGTTCTCAGTATGTCAGATCGAAAGGCAAAATGAGTATGAGGCCAGCGTGTCATCATTCATTGTGAAATGGTCACATTTAATGGTTGAAACCTGTCATTGTATATACATCTATAAAAAAGACCCCAGGTACAGGTTACGACATTCTACTGCTAATACATACATTATTATTATTATTAAATAATAAACTTTTGTTCAATGTTAAAGTTACATATCATAGTTTACAAAATAGGATCAAGGAGAATTAAGCCATTATGAATGTCTGAAAACAAAAAACAAATAAAACTAAAATCCTCTATGTGTGTTTTTATTATAATTAAAAAAAAATACAATAAAACACATCAATATTCCTTTGAATAACATAATATTAACTGGTGATATTGGCTATTGAAATGTAAACTGCAAAAAGACATTTTTTTTAATGTTTTTAAAGGCGTCAGAAAGCAAACTGTTTTGTGTTATTGTATTTTACAGCACAGAGCAGAATGGAGAACCAACATAGCTCGTATCAGTGTTTCAATAACCAACTTTGTTGTCGTAGATACAAAGTCAAAACCAAAACAAATGGATGGGAAAAGAATTGTTCAGTCTCAAATCCACTTTATTTTTATATTTTATTTTTTTTTTACAATCCAGGTCCTCTTTGCCGGTCGCTGAAAGCAGAGTGTAAAGCTAATTGTCTAAATAAGCCAGACTACCGTTACTGAATTCTTTAAAGTGTTAGTCCTCATATCGAAAAAAAACAAATAAACAAACAAAAAAAAAAAAACAACTCTCTCCGTCTGTTTGAGTCAGCCATTGGAGTTGACAGATTCAGAGTCTGATTGGGTATTTTTGTGGCTTCTTTGTTAAATGGTAGGTTTTACACAAACAGGAGCCGCAGGGTTCCTCAGATTCGTCCCGAGTTTCATTCGTGTACCGTTTCAGTCAGTATCAATCGGGTGTCGTGCACAAACACACACGTGCACACAACTTTCTGTGGTTTTTTCACCCACGACGAAGGCAGACACAGGCTTCAGGAAGCTAAGTGAATCGTTTGGGAACCATTTTGTTGGGGGTGGAGTTGAGTCTTTGGCATGAAGATTTAGCTGTATGGGGACTGCTATGGTAGCTATACACACAAACACACACGTGTGAATGCTCTACATGTGTGTGTGTGTTTGTATGTGTGTGTTAAGACTTTATCAATTTATTAATAAAAAAATAACAAAAAGGTAATGAGGAGATTTTTCTTCATCATCTGAGGAGTTGCTCTGAAGATTCCCAAACCAAAGTGTTGCCTGCCAAACAAAGTCTGCTGTGGCCCGTCAAAGCCACCAGGGGGTAATATAAGACTGTTTATGCTGATATCACTGCTGTTGTTGTGGTTGTTGCTGCTCCTGTTGCTGCTGCTGTTGTTGTTGTTGTTCGTGATGATGAGGATGCCGCTTTCAAAAGTTCCTCTGAAGAATTTCTTTGTCACCATTAATCAAAAATGCTGAATCGCATTATCATCGTCTGATTCCATGTCTAAGTAATCTTGGTGAGTAACTGTGTGATGGACAGAAATGATGCACTGTATCCTGGAAACATGTGCAAAATAGAAAAAAGACCAGCCTCCTCCTCCTTTTCTTCCTCCTACTGCCTTCAGGAATAAGACGTTTACATCTGGAGAAAGAGACAGAAGCACAAGTCTCAAAACAGGGTCTCAAACTGTTTTTATATTAAACCATATGTACACTATTTATATATTTTGGAGTAAAAAGAAAATTTCCATCTGAACTGTGGTGAAGTATAAATACAAACAAGCATTAAATGGACTGGGCTAACGTGTACCTACATACAGTACAATCACTTAGGTGTGTGTGTTAACATTCACATCTTATATTTGAAATGGCTTATATTAAGAAAAACAAATCCACCAAGATTATCCTGTGTGTAAATGGTACATAATAGATTTCCAGTTAGACTTCTTGTACTCGAGGGTACGGTAGAATAATTGGCATGAATGTGTCTCTACCTCGTTCATGTAACTAAACTTGGCTTGGTCCATCCTCGGGTGGTTAAAATGAGCAGCAGGTGTTCAGTTGGAGACGCAGCCATACTTAATTGTCATTTGGTTAAAGTGTTATTGTAGAGTTGCTGTTTGTCAGTGTTTCTCTGGTGATTAAATAGGCTGCAAAAACCATTTCTTGTCTGCAGACCTTTACAGTCAGCTTTGTTGTGATCCACAGCATTCAGCTCTTCAGCATTCATTGCTCAACATCTACATCTTCGACACGACACGTACTATTACGGCATGATTTATAGTGTAAAACTGTAAAATTAATGAAATGGGACAGCTCTGGATTGGATTTTTACCTCAATCCCTTCAGGGGTTCTGCAGAAAAATATGAAGAAAGACCCCCTGCTGGGTCATAAAACTAACTCGCCCAATCGTTGTTGCTCTTGTTCTATTAAACATGCTCTTGACATCAATAGACATGCATCGACTCGCCGATTTGTGACTGAATGGTTGAGTTCGTAATCAATTCAAAGATCAGGGGTTGTAGGCTCATTACAAGAGTGTAGAGAATGTGTGTGTGTGTGTTCACTCACCACATGAACAGCAGCAGCATTCCTAACAGCAAAGGAGAGAAGAATGTGAGGAGCCTGGCAGCTCTGCCCACTGGAGGTTCAGCCTTTTGTGGTGCGTTGGAGGACGGTATGGGGGAGGTCTTGGTCTCTGGAAAAACAATCAGAAAACACAATAAACCTTACTGGGCATATTTTTAATCAGCTCCTCTAAATCACCACTCTGATTTTTCCTCTGGGTTTTTTCTTTTTCTTTGATCATACAGTGTAACAATCGTTTTTGTTCCCAAGGGCAAAAAGATCCAAAACGTCATTCTGATGAATGGACACTGAAAAGTGCTCATCATACTGGGAAGGACCAAACAGAAAGGAAAATACACTGCAGAGTGGAATCAATTCTAATCAGCAAGTGCAATCAATATGGGACTTGTCAAGGCAGTTATGAAGTGAACTGGACAAAAGAAATCTCATTCATACCGAAGCCACGGGGGAAATGGAGGGAGAGAAGGACGGACACAGAGCAAAAAAAGACAGATAAAATATGGAGACGGAAATATGAGAAAGGGCAAGCGAGGTCGAGGTAAAAACCCAGAGGTAAAGGACACGGTGAATGAAAGCAGGAGGTGGACATACAGAGAGAAAAAAAAGGGAGAACGTGCATTGCAACAGTTAAACTGCTGATAAGAGACGGTCTAATACACACTTTGAAATCCGACCCATTCACACACTCATAATATGCTTTATATTACGATTTTACAGTACATAACCGGAGCTGTAGACCAACTCCAGCCCCATTGAAGTCACAAAATAGAGGACATCGGAGGTTTTTTTTTTTGCATTTGACTGTACTGAGACTCAAAAAATCATATCTCATGTTTTGACCTGGTAAAATCCCAGAACAACAAATAAATAAATTCCCCCCAAAAAACATCTAGGCCTCACTCTTGAGACTTGACGTGGACTAGCTCTGAAAGATCTAAAACTTAATACTCAAACCTGTCCTTGGACATAGATAGCCTCACCTTGTACATAAATACGTCGATAGAGGATCAAAGTGCCTGTACATGATATACATTTAAAGTTACTATTACTCTCGTACATTTCCTGTCAATACAGTTATGTCTAAGTGTATGAGGCTGCTGCTGCAAAACTTATGGCAAACATAAATATGCTGAAAATTACTGTGTGCCTAAGCTGTTTTAAGTACTTCACTTTGGTTTAACATTGCTTGACAAATAAAAATATCACACTTTAATGTTTTATAAATCGAGGCTATTGCTACAGCTGCAGGCAGCACAGTAGATATTAACTCACAGTTTGCAGCTCAGACTTGAATCCACAGCATTTTTTTTTTTTTTTTTTTTTTTTTAGTGGAGAGAGAATATGATTTCCCTCTCCTTCCAATTAATGACTGTAGTATAGTACTGTGTTGGGAGTGGGGAGATATTAGAAGGAAGCAGCCAGGTGTGAAATAGCCAGAGAGAGAGAGTGAGAGAGAGAGAGAGAGAGAGCGAGGACACATTTAACACGATCAGCAGCTCAGTGCAATACTTCCCGCCTGCAGCAAAACATTTAGCTTTGGAGTGGTGGAGAAAATAAAAATTATGCAGAAATAATGTGATGGTGACGAGGGGAGACAGTTATGGGGTGTTCGTTGATGTAACAAGCGAGTTGGGGACAGGTGAAGACAGGGAGACAAGACAATGATGTGAGGAGGTGAGAGGATTGATAAACAATGCCAGGGAAGGAAAAAACAAGGGACGAGAGGGAGAAGAGAAAGAACAGAGCAGTGAGCGGGAAAGCTGAAAAATATAGAGAAAAACAAGAGGGTTGAATAAAGCATGTGCTAGAGGAAGAGAAGTCAATGAAATTAAATTCACTGAGTGACTTGAACTCTAATGATGCTGACTGTGCTGATACTGTCGTCTGAGGCTTTAGGATATTCCAAAGTAAGAGATGGCAGAGAAAATCATGAAAGCAGCATCTGTGATCACCCATACTGTAGCTTCATCACGATGGCTCTGCTTGGTGCCATCTTTGTCAGTCAATGGAGAAGAGGTGGCATATTAGTTTTCTCCACTGGAAGAGCAGCCAAGAAGGTAATTTATCACGTACCCTACAGGGAACTTTATCACACTTTCTTTCACATTGGGCCACTATAGATGGCATGTTAGCATGTCTTATCTACTATTTTTTTCCATGAAAAAAAAAATCCCTTCTCGCCTTAAAATGACTTTGATGGAACTCTATACCTTTGTCTTCATTTACTATGTGCAGATATATGAATATGCAAATAAATCCCTCGCCTCTGTTCAGATCCTCACCCACTCCTACGCCACTCGCCTGTAGCTAATGATAACGTGCATACGTGCTTGACTGTATGCAATGGCAAGTGGTACTATAGAAGTGATTAAGCCTACAGAAGTAGAAGAAGACACTGTTTTTGAGACTGTCGTTGCAGTTTCACAGCGGAAATGCTCAGCCAATGCTCCTGATATGTCTTGTAGCACCACATGGACATGCTAACAGGGATAAAACTCATTTAATTAGAGAGGATCTTTAAGCACTTGCACTTGTTCTATGATATGTCCTGAGACAGACACTTAGCATTTATAAATAGTTGTAGACATGAAGGATATAAGAAGAGATATCTAGTGTTGCCTATTTGGTGCTAGACAGTGTCCAGTTTCTGTCTCACAGAGTGGGCGAGGCAGAAACTTATATCTTAGGTGGCTGCAACACCGTGGATGTGTGCAACTTTTTAAAGCCACTACTGATCTGTGTTTTACTTCCTGGAATGTGGTCGCTAAGCAATGGTCCAATCACCAGGGATGGGATTTCTAAATGTCATCTGTCTGTCACTGTGCTATCCTTTTGATGTGAAATGAGGCTGTTGATGCCAGGAAACAGGACAGACGCTTAACCGCAACTCGCTCTATATCAGTTCATCTGCTATCGCTGAATGGAGAAAAAGAAACGACAACAACAACAAAAAAAAAGATGGTTAGGAAATGTGGCAGAGGCAAAACGGGAGAAAGACAGAGGAAATAGAGAAAGTGTAACTGTGTTTAGACTGTGAGCTACACAATCAATAAGTCACAGGAAGTCCATTCATTTCCTATTCGGCTGAGCAGACAGGAAATATTGGTCAGTGTGGAGATGTTAACGAGCTGGTCAGCTGAAAAAGAGTTGGCCCTGGCTGAAACTTGTGTGTTTATCGGTCTGTTTTTGGACAGGAAATCAGATATTTTCTTGTTTACCCCCAAAGTGCTTCACGTACAATTGTTCCAATTGGCGAGTCCAAACTGAATAATTACTGATTGATTTTTTAAATTTCTGCAAAATTGTACGGTTGTTTGAAAAGCACGTATCTCCACTTTTGATGATTTAGACTTTTTTTATATATGGAATGTGCGTAGTATTTCCTGTCTTCGGTCAGCATCTAGAATCTTATTGACCAGTGAAAAGATGTTTTTTTTTTTTTTTTTACATAATCTATATGTAGGACAGACAGAAGTTGTTGTTTGAGAGATAGATGAAATGCTCTGTGAGATCTCTGAACTGAGTCAGACTGATGCATCCATGTCAGTGTCTGATGGCCATTAACCTGGGTTACACTGATTTAAATCTAAAATAATAAAATAGTTTTGATTATGTGGAAACATGCAGGACTATTCATAGTTTACCGACTGAGGTGGACGTAAACAGGAGAGTCGAGGCTCGGAAACCACCTGCATGTCATTAGAACCGTTCATAAAAAAATGTGCATGTACACTTTGGGTTCAGTGATGACTGTGTAAACATAGAGTTTCATTTCTGGTGCTAGATGTTTCTAATTTTCACAGTTTTTTAGGCTTATTTTGTGAGCTAGTTTCTGAGAAAATCAGCTTTTTCATTCTCCTGAAAAAATATGTTTTCATTGACTTCCTTATATGCAAAAATACCAGTGGCTCTGATACATCATAGCAATTCATTGTTGCTTTCAATATGTCTAATTATGCTCTGTCTGGGCTTGAACGCATTATGTTGTGGTTACGTACGCCCTCAACACATCTACTGCCTTTACTTTTTGGACTGAAGTGGATTCTGTGGACTGTTGCTGTGGCAGCATTACACTGTTTCTTAGTTCTCAACTGCCTTTAATTTGAAGACCAGATCAATAAAACAAAACATTGAGAAACAGTGCACCCATCAATGGGAATGACAACCAACCCCAAAGTCACTTTACTGACATTAACAAAGCAGTTGTAGCTGCACATGTCCACCACACAGATGTAATCAGTGAGTCCAGTGAGTAACGTCTGTAAAGAAGGTAGCAGAAGGCCAGAAAAAAAGAGATAGGTACAAAGGGTGAGGTGAGGAAAGGCAAGAGGAAGAATGAGTCAATAGAGAGGGAAGTGAGAGGAAATGGTAAAGAAAAACACTGAAAAGGAGAATGAAAGACCTAAAGGCAAAAGAGAGAAGGAGGGAGAAAGAGAGAACAGGACAAGGAGAGAGGAAAAGGAAGCAGAGAAGCCGCAGCTGGATCGAGAAGGCATGAGGAGAATCCCAATAACCTCCTGTTCTTTCCCCGAGAACAAAAATAATACACTGTGTACTGAGTCAGTGTTTGTGTGTGTGTGCGTGCGTATACACCGCGTGCTATCAGAGAGATGAACAGTGTATGTGTGTATGTCACATCTTGTATGTATTTATGTGTAGGGGAGTGTTAGAGCAGGTTACATGTTTCATGTGTGCCGTTTAGCACGTGTTTGTGTGTTTCTAGGCATGCGAATGTTCATTCAGTGTCGACTGTGTGATGATCAGTATGCAGTGCTGCTCGTGACCAACAGGAGTCACTGTTGTACTATAAAACTGCTGAAAAACGTCGAGGGATGGAGAGAAAGACAGGTAGTCAGACATATATTGTAAATTAAGCTTGTGTCACTAAGTCACAGTTTTAGGATAGTTCCTTTCTTCTTTGCCTCATATTAACCTGTTTGATGTCAAATTCATGCTGCTGCTGTAATGGCGGTTTGGATTCAGGACTGAGGGGGGCACGAGAAAGTCAGTGGTTGTGATAATACGAAAGGAATAATTTTTAACTGTTATTAATAAATTAACTGGATTTAAAGTCACATTTTACACTGATAGAGACCTGATAATAGGAGAACATAAATACACAATGTGTTGCACATAAACCACATACATACAGAGAAGGTGGACCCAGTCAGTATGTGGCAGCAGCCTGTTAGCTTAGCATCAAGATGGGAAACACGGGGAAACAGCTAGCTTGGCTTTATTCAAAGGTAACACAATCCGCTTAGCAGTGCCTCTAAAGCTCGCTAAGTAACATGTTATATCTTGTTTTAATCCCTACCAAATCCAAAGTGTAAAAACCACAAGTAGCAGTCTTGTCTTGTCTTGGCCAGGCACAATTACTTCCTGGAGGATTGCCGTCATTGTGAAGTTGCCAGGGACCCAGTGGAAACTACAGGAAGTTACTTGCTCCCGGCCAAGAAATAGTCCGACACATAATGCCATGTAAATCCAGATTAGATTAATCAGATTAAACATATGTCAAGAAAGCAAGTAAGTGTATTTCCCAGTTGGACAGTAAGACAGATTTTAGTAAATCAGGAGATTTCAATGGAAATAACACCCCTGCTGATATACACTATATTAGATTTTTCAATATTTTCTTTCAGGCTATTTCATTGTTCAGTTGATTTCAGTTCATTAATAGACTTCTCTGGATGCCTGTGCAGCAAATTGTTTCTTTATCCACATGTACAGACTGACTTGGAAGCAAACACAATCTGCAGGAGCCAGTTTGACACTGGTATTGTAAAATGCAATGATGATGAGCAACAGAAGCAACAAAAAGTAAAACTTTAACATAGCTGATACACTTTGAGGATGAAAAGGTTAGACAGTTAAACCTGCCAATAGAAAGCTTCTTGTCTGTGGTAGAAGTGATTATCTTTGACACGTGTTTGATGGATTTTAATGTTTAACAGATATTGGAATTGTGCACATTGATATTTGAACTCAGATTTATCTCTGGACTATTTCCGGATTTACATTCTTTTTCCGTTGCAAGATACATATTTCAGTCAACAGCTGTATCAAGTCCACTAAGTCTGTCTGATAAAATTTTAATAGTCACAAATTTTCTCCTTAAATTCTACCTCAGCAGGAAACTTAAAGAGCATACTAATCTTGCCAAATTCCAGTGGTTGAAAGGCTCATAGCATAGATGCAGAAATGTACTTAGGGTGTGGTCAGTACACTGTGACATCACTGTAGGGTGTGGTCACAGGCACAGAAGAGCACCTCATATCACAAAAAGAGGTGACAGAGACTTTTCAACCACTTTCAACCACAATTTGAATATTCCAATAAAGTATTCACCAGCATAATATGCAACTGGTGATAATTTGATTTAGATAAATTTGCAAGATCACTGCAGAATTTCGATTCAGTCCAGTCATATCCAGTGTTTATTCATTCAAAATGTGTCCTGCCATTCGTGCTTTGCTATTGCAGCGTGTTTGAAGAGAGAGTTCAGAGCTGGAATGGATGTCTTATTGTTCAGGGATCATCAGTGCGTTGAGAGATTTCGATTTGACAAGCGAGCCATCCTTGATCTCTGCCACATGCTGAAAGGGTGCTGACTAGATAATTCCCAGAGATAGTTTATGTCCTTGTGTTCATGCAAGTATGTGGGTGTCAGGGGACGCACAAAATATCGCTCTACAAGGAATATGATGTTAAATTATTATTTCTCATGCATAAAAAACCCTAGAAAGTGTAGTGTTGCTTTAATGTAAGTGAGCCAATTTGAGATTGTAGGAGAACGTGAGCATTTTTAAAAAGCAGGCTCAGTTTTCCCTGAGGCGGTGTTCAGGCGCTCAGGTTGATGTGTGCCGATTTGTCTGGAGGCTGCTGAATCTTATAGCTTAAGCTGCGATAAAAGTTCAAGCCGATCAAACTCTTATAGTGTATTCAATTTAATGATAAAGAAAGTTATTAACCAGACTTAATTTCATACCTAACTGGTTCAGGGAATTTACAGTGCAACGGCCGTGGGCACAAAGAACAAGGTTAAAAACATTAAAGAAATACTATATTATCATGACAGTGATTTCTCCAGCTGTCTAACAAACAGTTATATAAATACTAGTGTAATATGGACATAGAGTCACACTCAGTGTTAGTGACTGGCCACTCTTTCTGTATGTTTCTCTCTCAGTACCATTCACTTATGACAAGCCATCTCAACTTTCTTAACTTTTTTTTTTACTCTCCTGACCTAAACCTTTCAGCTACATTAGCAGTGTGACTCTTAAGATGGCAGTGTTGGTCAGTTGGTCAATCAGTCCACCACGTTGGTCCAGAATAAAATATCTCAATAACTGTTGGACATCAGCGTATTAACATGGTCATTGTTAGCATGTTCACATTTAGCTCACAATGCCCAAGTACAGCCTCCCCTAGCATGGTTGTAGAATCTTGGTCTTGTTTCATTATATCACATTGTATCATGTCCTTTGTTAGTATATTATATATTTGAACTGATTTATTCATAAAATTGGAATCTCATTTATTACTTTTGTCAGGAAGATTTTTTTTTAATTTATTTATTTATTTTTGTGGATATGCATTGGAAAAGCTCAATCCCAGAGTGCGCAGCACAAAAAAAGATCAATCTTTCAATCTTGACGGTGTGAATTGGATGGTTTTCACAAATCTGAATGTTCAGCTCAGATTCAAACACTTATATAGAGCTTAGATAAGCTGTGTACCTCAGTCACCAACTCCCGGAGCAACCCTTTATGTAAAAGGTACAAGCTTCAGAGGCTGTGACCTACCGGTAGAAAAGTCCCCTTCAGTTGTGGAAGTGATCGGTAGAGGATCTTCAATCCAGGGTGTAGCATGGACAGCAACACTCCAGTCACTCCATGTTCCAATCTCTGTGTCCTTGGCAGCTACCTGTTCACAGTAGAAAGTATAATGTCAGTCTGTCTGACGCCTGCCAAGTTGATTTACATTTAGTAATTACGGGCTCCATTCCCTCTGTTAAAATTAATTTGAGATACCACTCATTGATGGTGAAGAAATGTGGTGTATTCATCTAATAATGACAACAATGATCTGTGTTTTATGGCAGTAGCTTTAGAAATAATTGCTGCTGAATGCTTTTATAGACAACACATGGGTATGTGGATATGGATATGGACAGTATTAGGTATTAAATGATCAGTCAGGTAGAAATGAAGACAGGGGATGTTACCTGGATGATGTATTCCTTCCCAGCATAGGCATCAGTGATGGTGTGAGAGGTGCTGTCAGATAGCTCCACCTGAACAGCCAATAGAAGAGAGCAGGAGGTCAGTTTGAATCAGTGAGTGGCTTGAGTCAAGTTCACTGAGTTACAGTTCTCTGAATCAAAGTCCTTTTAATCATTGAAACTATTCTCAAAGTACTTAACAAAACAACCTTGTTTAGCAATGAAAGAGATGTATTTTTGAAGCTATACATGGATTTCTGAATGGGTTCTGTGGCCCCAGGGATATAAAATGTTCCAATATGATGAATTCTGAAAATTCTCGGCTAAAAAAGGCAGTTATGAGGTCCTAAGTCAACTTTTGGTCTGAGAGTTCTACCCTTCTACCCATATAGCTCTACCCATAAATTATGTGCTCAGTATAGCAATTCTAGCCGAGACCTTAATGTTTTATGGTGGGTAGGTTCAGTTGTGCCATACAGAATACAATTTTTATTCAGTGCTCATTTATTTACAACACACATTTCATCATTATTCTGTACATAGGTCAAGTCTGTTGCTTTATCCTTGTGGTGTTTTACATTTCACTGCTGAATTGATTGAACCACGATGTCTCCGAAGCTTTTACACTCACACATACCAACACTCACACATGCATGCAAAATACCAGTGGCATAATTGATGATTATACCAGAAAGCTCTGGCATCAATGCCACATAATTTCATAACACAATCTAATGCATGCCAACATTTGAAAGCCTTTTGTGCACACTTTAATTTGCAAAGCACAACAGAGAATGAACTAAATGTTTGAGTCACCGGGGAGCGCATGAGAGAATGATTTGCTGCCTCTCTGTAATTTATGGTTAGTGTTGAGTGTGTGTGTGTGCATGTGTGTGAGTGTGTGTTTGTTTGCCTTTGGCCTGTGTCTGACAGACTGAAGGGAAAAAACAGGGAGAAGGAGGGTGCTGCCTTTTCTACTCCTGAAGTCAAATTAAATGATTTAGTGATGTGTCTGTTGCCTTCTGCAGTCAACCACTGCAACAAGATGCACACACCTGGGCGATTTGAGCTGAATCCATCTATTACTGTACTGATTAACTAACTAGTAGTCTATTTGCTGTGTTGGTTGGACACAATCTATAATGTATACACAAACTCAAATTTGATAATCAGCAAATAGATTAACTACATTTCACTAAGGAGGAGGAGATTTGATACTTTAGTGATCAGCAGTACAGTAAAGACTTAACCAAACTGTTGATGCTGCTGAGACAATTCATCAATTTATCGGAAATGATCCTGATGACTCAGATGAACTGAGTTAATTTTGAGTCTGTGTATATCATTATGCACACAAATGCAACCTGCGCTGATATAATGTGGACACACAAACATACAATATACTGCAGTTAAAAGCCTATAAACTGGAGTGATGTGGGCCAAGAGGGCTTCGTCAGAAAAGACCCACATAATGGCAGCTAAGTTGGCAACTTTTACTGTATCCCTTTGATTATCTAGAGGTATATTTTAGTAGATAAACTTAATTTTCATTGATCCTAATTTTTACAGCAAGATGATACTTTCTCTACAAACTCATATCTCATTGTTTTTGACTACTATCACCTAATGCTATACAGTCAATTGTTAAATCCCTCTTGTTTGGGGGCTTCAGACATTTTTTTATTGGTTATGATCTTCTACCCACCAAGTTAATCGCTAAGATCTGGGAAACACAGCGATATCACTACAATGAAGTGCTACACGTCAAAATTGAGCAGTCAGGTAATTAGACAGGTTGTAAACAAGCCAACAATTACAAATAGGCAGATGGTCTGAACTGTATTTCTCTTCATAATAATAATGTATAACTGATGGAAATGATGGACAAAACTACAAAAATCAGACTTTAGTTGTATAAAAACAGACCTGTCCTAAATATTCTTGATATCTCTGTAGCTTCTCAGAACAGTCAGTGATTTTATCAAAAACCCCTCACACTACCATATAATTTTTGCCAACCACCAGCCGTAACCATGCCTCCGATCGGAGTTTCCCTTTTAGTTCTCCAGGATGTGCAAATCTGGACTCCATCTGACAAATAACCCTCTCGTACATCCCCAGCGTCCGTGCTTCCTCTGTCTTCCTGTAATCTCTCTCTCATCGCTCATGCTCTCTGTAAAGTTGACCCTTCTGTTCTCAACTTTGCCTTGATCTTTGCAGCCTCTCTCTATCTGCTCCGATTCTTTGTGTCTCGCCCCCTCTCTGTCTGTTTGGAAGGAAGTTCGGGCTTTATCTGCCTATCCGAGCGCTACATTTACAGGCTTAATTTCATTAGTGGAATGCAATAACAATGTCATCCGAGCATATGTGCGTGTTACATGTTCCTGTTGAGTGCTGTGTGTATGTGTAGATATACTTTAATACATATAGTGTGTGTACGTGTGTGTCAACAGACGTGTGTGCGGCCTTTGAGGTTAAATCTTCCGCTGTTTATGTGCAGTCCAACCAGGGTATCCAACCATAGCTTCTATCAGCATTCCTTCCTCACTCTAATGTGTATGTGTGTGTCCTTGTGAGTGAGTGTGTTTGCATACTGATGTCTATGGTGTGAAAGCTTGTGAAAGTTCTGCCACACACATGCATCTGTTTGATTCCATGTGTTCATGTAAATGTGAGCATGTGTCTTTATATTTTTGCATGTGTGTGTGTGTGGTTGCATTTAATATGACCCATAAAAAAGAAAACACACCAGTTTGGGAAAATATGCCTCCCTACATTGCGTTTGTGGTTCTTTGTATGCACGTTTACACTCCTGTTAGTACATGTCTGTTGTGTGTGTGTGTGTGTGTGTGTGTGTGTGTCACATGTATGTGAATATATGTGGAGGAGTATATGAAGTAAACAGCTTGCAGATAAACATTTCCAGAGAGATGAATATGTTGCTGCGTTGCCAAGTGGCTAAACAGGGAGCAGTGAGAGCAGCACTTAATATCGCAGAGGGAGGAGGGGAGGGAGGAGGGAAGGGAGGAGGGGAGGTGGATACAGTAGATGGAAGGACGAGATGCATTTTGGAGAGGCTGCCAAAAAACACTGTCAGATCATTCACACTGCAGGACCAAGCCTGTGTGTTGTGGCAGTGGTGAAGTGCAGTATATTTACTTGTTGCTCTGGAAGTGTGTGTGTGTGCGAGTGTATATTTATGTTCCACATGTGTCTGTAGGGCAGATGTATTATATAGTAAGCTGTTCGGAGTTATAAAGAAAAAAAAATGGTTTTGTGCAGTACACATGCACACACACACACAAAGGAAAGCAGGCATACACACACAAACAAACAGAATGCCACTCCTGACAGCCAAATATTTACCTTACTATAATCATGTCTCATTGCCTTGGTGTAAATATATTGTATTCACTAAACCCAAGATATAATATGATAATGACAATAATAAAGACTCTACCCAAACCACAAAATTGTCTATTTTGAAAATAATGATCACTAAATGTCCTCTGTCTGTCTGGAGAAATGTCCTCATTTCATGCATAAACACCATATGCCTGTTCATTGTAAACAGCATATGTGAGCATGAATGTTTGACAATGAACTAGAGAATACAAGATGTCGGCCTGGTGTTCTTGCAGGCATTTCACGCGAGAAGCAGCACACCTGGATCTTCTAACCCCCTTGAACGTGCATGAAAATGTAAATCCCCCCCCTCAACCAAAGTGCAACAACCTCACAGTAAAGAAACTCGACAGAGGCTGAAGTCTTAAGACTCGATCGAGTTTTAAAACTGAAACTGTTGAATAAACATTTCACACACAGCAACTGATATTAAATTTAGCAAGCTAGCTCCCTTAGCTCTAGGAAAAAAAAAAACATTGCCAAAATAATTTTGATGAGCCAACTGTTCACTAAGTGCACACAGTAGACCAAAAACAGATACAGTAACCAAATATTCTCCTTTTTTTAGCCTAACAGTCTTCCTCCATGGTTAACTTTGATGCTGAGTAAAAAACCAAGCTCCCACCTGTGTCAAGCTAGTTAGCCAGCTAGGTAGATAGCATTAGCAGCCTTGTTAAGGTAAAGTTTAAGATGATAGTTTCCATGTTTAGTGTTTATTTACAGCAAAAGCTACATAGTTGATACATAATTTCTTTGATTTTTTTGCTTTAGCTAATGGTTGCTCACTGGCTAAATCTGGTAACACTTGTTGAGCTTGCGGGGGACATGTGATTGGCTAAAAGGCAAGAGCGGCAGTGACAACACCACTGTCGTAGCATAAAAACCTAAACAAATATGACAGAGTGTCATGAAATACAAGTGTTATTGGCAAAAATGCCATCATGAAACAAAAACAAACTTTATAAAACTGATGAAAAAACGCTTTATGCATTTACAATGATTAATCTGTATTTATTTATTTGTTATTGAACACATGTTGGGGCTCCATAACCGTCACTATTCATAAGATCACTGAGGAAACAGTATCTGCAAACTGTGTTCAAAGTATTCCATGTGTTATTTTGTGAAGAGGTGTCATGTTGTACACACATTCCTGAAAGCTGCCTCTACTACTTTTAGCTCATCATTTCCATAAGATGCCTTTTGACATGTACAGACTATGGGTTATATCTGTAGGCTGAAATCAATCATGACAGTGCGGATAAGAGAGCAAGAGTCTCCGGGTCAGTGAACCTCGTATGGAAAATAAATTGTGGGACGAACAAACTAAAAATAAAGAAACGACTGATTCATTATTTCAGAGAATTGGTGCGCTTTGTAGAGAGAAAGAACTGTAGAGGCTGCTTAATATTTAATTTGTGAAACAGATATAGCAAAAAAAAACCAAAAAACATATAAAATGGACAGTGCAATGTGGTAACAATGTGTTATTTCAAAATATTCTGGTGATGGGCCAAGATGCAGCCCCCCCCCCTCCCCCCAAAAAATAAATAAAAAGACTGTGAGTGAGGAAGATGAGGAAGAAAAGCTTAGAAATCCACTCACATACACATACACAGATCTTTGTGCTACAATACACACACACATGCACACACTCCCCAAGAGCCTCTACACAAATCCAGACAATACGAGGGGCAGAGAGAGGAGATGTGAACATTCCTCAGGGATTGCATAAGAAACTGTGAGAAAAAGAAGTGACCCTTACTTTTCACACATCGTTTTTTTCCTTTCTTACCCTCCTCTCCTCTCTCTCTCTCTCTCCCTCCTTTTTCCCCCCTCCTATAACCATCTTTCTTGTGCCGTCTTCAATCATTATTATATTTTGTACTTCCTCAAATAACTTTCCCTCTTGGATCAATAGTTTCATCTCATCTTATCAAATATACGTGATGTTGTGGAAATTAAAAGAAAGGAAGGAACTCCAGTGGACTAGGATAGCCACCGACACCAGATCATATGAGGCGGCCAATAAATCCAATAAAATCACATCAAAAATAAATTCTAATTTGGATCATGGGGATAACACTATCATATATTTTGTCATATTATCTATAGACACATACTGTATGTTATAGGATAAAGCATCATACATATAGGTACATGGGTCAGAGGGGTAAGAGGACACGTGAGCACAACAGTAAGGGGACAAGGGGAAAATGTAAAAGAAAGAGAAGAAGACAGAAGAAAAGGGAAAACTGAAGAGGCTGGGAAAAGATAGAAAAAACAGAGGGACAGTCAGTGAAGGCAAAAGAGAGGAGGAAAAGCAGAGAGAGGGAGACATGGAGAGAATTGGCGTCGGTGGTCAGATCTAATCCAGTGAGCATGTCTGTTGTCCTGGAAAGGAAACCCAATTATATGGCACTTCCACTGGCCCGATGGCGCTGTGTGTGTGTATGTGCGTGTGTGTGTGTGTGCACTGAGAAGGTTGGTCTCATTAGGTTGACTGACAGCTCCCATTTTTCCGCCGTGCACTCCTCCCATTTGAGAACACACACACACGCATGAAGAGAAACGCCAAATCCAGGGGTAATTTCTCAGACAGTATTTCCCTCTGTGAAGCCCAAATCGCCATAGCAGCAATTACTGTAAGAGGAAGCTATCCCCCCTCTCCCCTTCCAACAAGACAATCAAAAATCCCAAGCTGCACCTTGCACCTTAAAATGCATGTGGCAGTTTCAACTGACACAGCGGTGAAGGGGGCCCTATATTAACCCTGGTTTATGTTGTCATGTTGTTATATCAAAAAATGTCAAACACGTCACAAGAGATCAAATTTGAATCAGAATTCATCCTCTTGTTCCTTTTTCTTCCCCTTCTGCTTATTTTACGCATGTTCCTTCTAAGGTGAATGCCGAATGGTGAATGAAAAATCAAAAATGACTCGTGTTATTTGATCTTTCTTTCTTTCAGCCAGAGTAAATTAACCCCCCCCACAAAAAAAAATTAAAGAAAAACAACTATATATAAAATCTGCAAATTTCCTTGGCGACCTGCCCAGCCTGTACTCTGTTTCTTGCCAAGTATGAGTTGGGATAGGCCTCATACCCCCCGTGACCCTGCACAGGCTAAGTGGCTATATGCATGTATGGATGGATGACTTTTCTTTTCTTTGTCAGTGAGTTCTGCATTTATATAGCGTCTTTATCCTGAGAATGCTGCAAAGTGCTTTACAAATCGCTCACATTAACCCACTCACACACAACACTTGAAGTATACCGCCATGCTCAGGGACACTTCAAAATGCAAGAACCGGGTTTCAACCCCTCAATTATGTAACAAATGGACACACTCTGCAATGGATCTGCCAGAGATTAGTTACCCGATCAATGCTTCATTTTATAATATTTCAGTTTTGGCAACTGACTTGGCTGGCATAAAATTAGAATGAATTTGTCTGAAATTTAATGTACAAATGATCTTTGGATTAGTTAATTAGACTTGAACCAGGAGTTATTTAGATCTGTGATTGCTGCTATTACTTTTAAAGCCTGAATCTGCTGTGTTTAAGAGCTCGACATAAAGTCTGACTTCCGGACTGCTAAGTGGCTGTTAAATCATGTGCTGTTTTTGTCAGATAATCAAAGCCATAAGACAAATGACAAATAGCATTAATTGTTAAATATGCTGCAGTGTCAAAGCTGGAGAAAAAACTATAAATCAAACGAAAGAAGATGAAATCCAATGAAAACAGTTTCAGCACAATGAGCATTGTAATATTCGTACTGCTGCTGAGAAAGCCAGTCCGGCTTGGTTATTTCTGCTCAACACTCTCTCCAAGGCGGCCTCCTTATTTGAATCATTTGTCAAAAAACCTCAAATCGAATAACCAGTCTCTCACTCAAATCACCAGATGGCCATTTTTTAAAATGTCCCCCCTGTGTTGCTGCCCACAGAACGATGCATGATGAAGCTGAAGCTGAAGCTGACAGAACATGATGAGTGGTGAAACTGCTGTGCGCCAGCTGAACCACAGGTCTCCAAGGAGAGTGGTGCTGCCCTATGGCAGCTGGCAACGCTCATCAGAAGTTGTTGCCTTTGGGCCAAAAAAAAAAAGTTTCTGCAAATTTTTCAAAAATACCTCAAAAACGAACGCTTGCATGCAATTTAGGCATTACCATTACTATCAATTTTTTCTAGACAGCCTGTATTTTTAGAATAACCAATGTATTTTTCCCATCCAGGCGACCACTGCTTTCTCTTTGTTTAAGTATAGTATTCATTGATGCAGATGAATAAAACTTGCTTAAAATAGTCACTCACAACAACACAATAAATTTGCTGTATGGTTAGGTTTGCAGGGACTGCTCTGAAATCTCTTCTCTGCTGTGTTCACACTTCTCTGGGAGAAAAAAACAAAAACAAAAAACAATCAGCCTTGTTTGTCAAATCTTAACAGGCTTCGGTGACTTCCACGTTTCATTTGGTGACCGAAATGTTCATTCCATCAGAACTTTATTGGCCATGAAACACAGGTCCCCGAGATGAGGTCCATACAGCCCATTGTATGTGTGTGGCCTGACATCTGAGCGTGCACACACAAGTGTGTGTATGACAGCCCAAGGATTGACATGGTGATATAGGAATCAATAGAGGCAGAGGAGAGGGCAGTGGCCCCATTCATCTTCATTCACCCTTACAGCAGCAAGCAACGCACCATAAATAGAAAAACAAAGAAATATCCCAAACTGCAGTCTGGGAAACACACAAATGGTGAGATACTCTTTCTATGGTGGGTAATATATATGACACTTCTCTATTATAGTGTTTAACAGAAAGAGCAACTCCCTATTGCTGGTCTTTCTTTTTTTTCTTTTCCTCTGCTGTCTTTGGCCACTTCTCATATATCTTATACCTTTTAGAGAGTAGGGTTTCTATTTATTTATTTAAGATTTTATATAAAATGATGTACTGCATTTTTTTAGGTAGATGCTATTAGCTATTTGCTGTTTGCACCTGGGGTAGAATAGCAAATACCTTGGTGTGCATACCCTAGCAGGTGACAGTAGCTAACAATGCTATTAACAAGTCAACATCAACTTCTAGTTTCACACTAGCCTCAAGTGCCAGTCTCCCAGGGGAGAGTCCTCTGTTTAACCCATCCAACCTTCTCCCTTGATAGAAAATGTACATGAATCCGACAGACTGCAGTGTTTGCATGCCCAAGCTTAAACAAATGTATAGTATAGTTTGTGTAAATGTAAAGAATATAGTTTAATGTATTTCGCCAGCAGAGCTAAATGATGACGACTTTCACATGTGACAATACTGAATCTATTCTGTGCGTGTCTAAGAAAGATGGGGTTTGATAAATGATCTGTCTGTGGCAGTGTCCTTTAGATGGGATGTTTTCCCCAAACAAGGTCTAAACATTTATCATGTGCAGCCATAGATACAAATGGATGGCTTTTGGGGCAGATGGTTAGATAGCAGGCATGCATGGATGGATGGAAGGATGAATGAATGGATGAATGAGTGGGTGATGGTAAAACCTTGTATTGCTGAGAGAGGGGAAAGTGGTGGCTGGTGGTAAAGTGGGGTGATAAGGTGAAAAAAACAAAACAAGGTAGGACTAATAGGGTCAGAGGAGGAGAGAAAAAGATGCAAAGGAGGAAATCAAAGGCACTGTTTAGCTTTCATGATGTTCAGTGTCAGATCAGGTTGGATAACCTCTTACTCAGTGTCAATCTCTGCTTCTCCTTTGCCATGATAATAACGTTACACACATAGTACATATGCACACAGTTATCCACCACATACACAGCCATGAAAAATGTAAAAAAAGAAAGAAGGAGCATGCATGGTAAACTACACAGGCACACACATACACAATCACATATGTACAGAATATCTAGGGGAATCTACTTACCATTACACACACACAAACAAACAGCTTATGGCTCACTATTGATCCATCTAAGTGCTCGCAGGATGAGAGGGACTTTTGGCGAACATACAAAGACCATTATAACATGGATGGTGAGAGAGAGAGTGTGTGTTAGTGGTATAAAGAAGAGTGATAGGAGGGTGAAGCAATACTGACGAAGAAAGGGAAAATACAAGGAGAAAGGAGGAGAGAGAGAAGGAGGAATGCAAAAGAAAAAAAAAAGATAAGATAAATGATAGAGAGAGAAAAAGTGACAAAGCAAGTGAGGTGGGGGGAGAATGATGGAGATGGATGGAAGAGGGAGGATGCAGCATGTCAGACAGAAGGACAGAGGAGTAAAAATGTGGGATAAATAAATGAATGAGAGGCTAAGCTGTGTTGGCTTCGCGGACACAGATTAAAGGAAGAAGAATATCAAGTCCACCTCCCTCCTCTGCTCCGACTGCTCCATTTATTGTACACCTTTTCGTGCCTCTTACATCATGAACGTTTCAACATTTGTCCTTTTCTGCCCCCTATCGTATATGCACACGGTGTGTGTGGGTGTGACAGTGCATGGACAGCCTGTAGGTGGGTAATCATATGCAGCTACGTATACAGTGTAGGTCTGTGCATAAACTGCAAAAAACATCATATCCTCAAGGAATTTTTAGCCTTTGAAGTCTCAATCTCTTGAAACAACTGAAAGGTCTTGCAGCGTAGTGAGACTATTTCAGTATATTTCCAACACAAATCAACTTCTTTGCTTATTCTTTCACAAATTCTTGCTGGCATCTTAAAAAACAAGAAAGTATAAGGTTGATCGCTGCTCTACAATTCCCGAAAATTACACAGATTGCACAAAATTCTTTGGGTAGGTTGAAATTATCTCCGTGCAGACTTTTAGGACTTTTTGGCACATTCCTAGGACTCAGTAAGGACTTGGTAAGGAAGGGATTTTCATGTAGTGTGCAATTTGTGCATGCGTTGAATGACTGTGATAATCTGTGACTGTGTGTGTTCTTTGTTTTCACACGTACACTCATGCATATCCGTGAGAGGTCTTGGATAGCACTTGCATGCATATTAATCTTTGTAATTAGAAGAACCAGAATGTTTGTGTGTATGTATGTGCATCCATATGCGCACCGGCATAATAAGAGTGTATGTGCGTCTGTATGTGCATTTGTCCACGTTCATTTCTGTCTTCATATGGGTGTGTCTGTGCATGAGAGAGTCTGCATGGAAATGTGTGTGTTTTCAGTCGACTGGAGTTCACCATCATCCCCAAAGGGCAATTACAGTGTAGCAGATGCAGTTTCATACCACGAAGAGAATATTGAGCAATCTGAAATTGTTCTTATCACAGTTACTGGACCATTGCTTTAATTGCAGTGAGAGTTTGAGTTCACGTCTCAGTGAAGGGAGCATAGGGGTCGGATGGAAACAATGCAACACAAGTCCATGGGAAATAGAACAATTCACTGAACATTTACCGGCATACTGATGTATTCTCATGCAGCGATTATTTTGCATGATGATTAACTCTCAATTACAGTTTATGACACAGGACTTTCGACTTTCAAGATGCAGTCTAATCAGGGTATTTAACGACCAAATTAGCCTTTCTGATTACTCGTTTGACTCATATTATGACAAGATTATGTTTTTATTCAACAAGCAATGATGCCACTGATCAGATTTAGAGCTTTTTAAAGATATTTTTTGGCCCCTTTCAAGCTTCATTTTTGATAGAGACAGCTGAAGAGTGACAGGAATGCAGGGAGAGAGAGACAGGGAACGACACGCAGCAAAGGGCCGCAGGTCGGACTCGAACCCTGGGCCGCTGCTGAGCCTTCGTACATGGGGCGGATGCTCTACCAACTGAGCTAATCGACACCCCAGAGATTTAGAGCTTTAAGGGCAAGACATTACATTCAACATCCAGCAACATCACAAAGTCTTGATGATGTGGCTAAAAATCTAACTCTCTTGCAGTATGTGTATTTGCAAATCATTCAGTCAATCAATATGAGTATAGTTCTGCCTGTTTTACTGCTTTTCTATCTGTGTTCATTGCATTTACGTCTCTCCCCATTTTTCTATTTCACCCACTATTTTATGGCTTAACATGTTCCAGAGGTTTTTGTAATTCCTCTCTCTTTTCTTCCCTTGAACCATTCATCTATCTTCCTTCAACTTCAAACACCTTGCAAGTGATAGCTTATAAAACTTCACTTTCAAAGTAGCCTCAATTGCTCAGTTTCTTTTCAACTCTAATGCTTTCATCCATTTATCCATGTATTTGAGGCTGATGTCGCTCCAATCATGCTCCTATCCATACAACAATTTCCATCAATCTATTCTTTCAGTTCTTATAAACAAATGTAATCTCAGGTTTATTTGCTTTATTTAACTTTACAACTTTTTCAAATGCAATAAGTAATTTCATTTCAACAATCACCTCTGTCACTCCATGAATTAAGCCCAAAGGCTCTAATGTAACCATGAACGTCTATCTCATTTATATATATGGGTCCTTTCTCTTGTATCTACCGGAGTCTGCTATCCATTAACATTTTTTTCTTCTCTGATGTACTCCATTCATCTCTACTTCAAAACTTTCCCCAATTTTCCTCCTTCTGTCTGAATCTCCATCACTCTAAGTATCTGAACTAGTCATCCCTTCATTCCTCAGGAGGATGGATGGTTTCCTCTAAAGTTCAGTCTGATCACACCACCGCTTTCATTTCTGACTCAAAACACATTTCAAAATGTTACATGTGAAAGTCATTCTCACCCAGCTCCGTTGTCTAACCACATTAAAGGTAAATTCCCAAGCGACACTAACCACTTCAATTAGTATTCAACCTCTGAGGCTATAATTAATGAAGTATATATGGGACCAATAAACAGTGTATTTAACTTTGGCAACCTCATTAAACTCCCCTTAATGATTTATGTCACGGCTTGATAGTTTTAAACCCAAAAGTGTGCAACTATTGTCAGTCAATAAACATGCCATTTACAGTGTATTCAGCCATGATCCGTTCTATTGGCAGTAGCTAGTGACAAGATGCCATAACTAACGGAAATTGTTGGCTGCTGTTAACATGTCAACAACATTATATTCCTAAATGGAAACTCTACTGGCAATGACATGCTGGAGTTCTTCACAGGTATTTAAGAAAGGCAGGCAGTTGTAACAAAAGGACATTTAAAAGGTGCAAGTTGCTCAGGTTGGGATATATTTGAGGTTACTTGATTTCTTGAGGATGGTCAACAGTCTGTACATGTCCACAAGTGGATGCTGGATAATGTAGATTAAGTGTAAACAACTGATCTCATCCAGACTTGTTGCTATTTTTGTTTGGAATTGATTTTGGCACTGGCACAGAGAGATGATGTCCCCATTCTTAAGGGCTGGATATACTTCCGGATGTAAAATGAATGTGGTCAAAAGCAGTGAACAAACATGAAGTACTGATTATGCTGAACTGGATGTCTGGAGAGCTGTGCATGGTTTGCCAAAGTGTACAAGGCCCACGCAGACATGGGCAGATCACAAAATATACGTGACAGACCCTTGCAGCTATGCAGATGTGGAAAGTATAATCGGTGCTTTAATCATGCTGTCAAAGGTCTTGGCTCTGTTCTTTCTCCAACTGGGGAAACAGCTGTCAATGAGCACCACACCAGGCTTGATGAATTGACTGATTGATCTCTAATAAATGATACACTGAAATAAAAGTTCTATCTAACAAATTTCATGCACAAATATCAATTATTACCTACTGTTAGCTGTCAACCAACTTCGAATAAAAGGTATATATGGGCAACCTCAAGTATTCACAAGTTCAGTGATGATAGGTTCAGGACTCCCCATTTTGAAAACCACACTAACTTCTACAGAACCATGACCACGGAGACATTCATCAAAGACCACTGCAAAAACGGAAAACCCTGCAGTTTTCAGCTGTCAACAGCTCTATTTATGTAATTTTCAGATGATGTGTTCTTACCCAATCCAAATATTGACTTAAGGTTTCCCACCTTTCACATTATGCACCAGTTCACATATTGATTGATTAGTGGTGAGGGCGAGGAGGGAAACTGAGAGTATGTGTCAGGTCTAATCATCGATTTATACCACAAAGATCTGAGGTGTTATTGTAACTTCCTTCATTCCAACTGGTGTGCGTGTGTGTGATGGAGAGACATAGGGAGAGAGAGAGAGGGTGAGAGAGAGACTGAATGTGCATGTGTGTAGATAATAACAGTATGTCTTTACATGTGGGTTTGTGGGACTGAAGCATAGATGTGCATAGATGTAACTCTGACAACTGGATGTAGACTGTAGATACCCAAGATCTACTTTGTCAGCAATGTTTGAACAATTTGTTCTACTGTGCCTTGTTGTTCTATTGTTTAATTCATTTTCTGTTGATCAAGCACCCATTACATCGCTGTGAAGGGCCTGAAAGCAGCGTAATTAGAAAGAGTATTAAAATTAGGGATATCTTGAGGGCTCACTCTCTGTGCCTTTACATCTTTAGTAAAGCTTTGTTTGAACTAGGTGAAAACAATTTGGTGCCGAATATCAACACTCAGATGGCTGGAAATGACTGACTATACTGGGATTTTACAAGACAAAGGAAAGACAGGAGAAAAAGATATAGGAAATACTGACGTAGTGAGGTAATGACAGAGACATTTGTTGAAGGATATATACAGGAATGGAAAAAGTGAACAAAGACTGAAAAGGAAAATGTGTATTGGTTTGTAATTCATATACGGGTGCCTGTGTTTCCATGTGAGGCTCCGTAACCCAAGTTCTTGGAACAACACCTTCTCAGACCATTGACGTGCATGATAATAACGCTGCAATGTTAGACCTTGGAGGAGGGAGCTTTCATCCCAGGAATCCTATAGTGGACACATATGCTTTTACTATATGAAGCCCTCAGGGAACTGTACCCACAAGAAATAGTCCGATACAGTAACATACACCAAAGAAGCTGAGCGATTATGTCTGTCTGACCAGGGATCAATCTCCAACAGCAACAGGTTGGAATATTTCACTCATAACTGGTAACAGTTCTCAGAGGTATCTCTCTGGACAAAGGTTTTTTCCCCCCCCCATGTTTAATTTGCTTTGGACATGACTACTGATTATACAGAAGAATAAAAGTAGGGTTCATTTCTATGGTAGATAAAAAAAAAAAAAAAATGTTGGACAAGCTATGATGCTTGTTGTGAAAAGGCAATCTTCTACTTCTAGAAAATTTGCTGTTTCCTTTTGCGAAACAGTTTTGCAATGAGGTGAAACTCAATCTGCAGCATGGAGGAAGGCCAGTCTTTTTCTTTAGAACACTTCTTCCAGAAAAGAAATAAGACGTGCTCACCAGAGGTTTTCAAATTCCAAATAATGAATCATACTCTAACAGGTGTTTTTCAATGTTGACTTACAGCTTTTGGTAATGGAGATGTATCTGGACAAACACTCCTGACCATTTATAACTCCATTTATTTTTGGCTTATGGCATAGTCATTACATGTGTCAGCCAGATTTTTTCAGGCGAAGCTATGCTACTTAAGTGCATAAGCTAATTCCCATTCACAGAGTTCCTTTTAACAATATGTGTGATTAATGTCCATGTGTTCATTTTTCACTGGAGTTATTTAGTGAAACTGAGGCGTGTTATTTGGTGGCTCCACTGGATAAAACTTTTTCCAATCCCGATTCTAGCAGCATCTTGATTGCTTGTAAATCATGTAGATAATAATACCATGTGAATAAATCTACATGAAATACCAATAGAGCTTAAATGCCAAACTTTAGGGTTGTGTGAACTCTCCTTTTCTCTCTCTCACACTCACACACACATACACATACACACACAGAAGCGTTACTCACATGCTGCCACTGCTCTCGGATGAGTGGACGGTACCGAAGGAAGTATTTCAGGGGGAAGTTGTCGATGTCAGGCCAGGTGGAAGGGCTGTGCCAGGATACCTCCAGTCTTCGGGCATTAAAACGGATCGGGGTTGCCGTCACACGCTCTGGGGGGTCTGGTTTGACTGTAGATGAGAACAACTAGTTAAATGTGCATCCCGCTGATTTAACACATAGCAGTCAGTCGAAAAGTCTTTGAAAACAGTGTATATATATGCCTTCAGTAGTTGTAGAGAAAACAGCCTTGATGATCATAATTGTTATCTCAAATTCAGGTGTATTCACACAACAGCAGATAAACAGGGGTCTCTGCTGTGTGTTCCAATCTGATCAGAGGAATATTTCGATAGAGACACCAATTTTAATTGCACAGTTCAGGAAACACATTTATTTATTTTTTATCCATCTTTCAGTCAAAGCCATAGTCCCACAAAGCCTGGTGTTAAGTTAAAGTTAAACAAATTCACAGCCATCACAATACACCACGTACACAATAATGGAGAAGGAGTGCACAAAAGTTCTTTTTCTGCAATAATGTGAATACGCCTTTAGACTTGAGAGTTCAACTATTTGAGAGAAACCCTGCGTTCTAAACAGAGGGAATATAGCTTTAAACATGAGGGATGACAAGGTCAGATGAAAGAACAGGAAGGGAAGGTCTAATGAAAGATGCTTTTGAATCGCACAATTCAGAGTTTTTGAAGCTTGACTCATAAGTCAGCATATCCCATCCTCTAATGTACTGTGATGTTGACCATTCTTTGTGTGTGTGTTTTTTTTAAATCTGTCCCACAGTTCTTCACCATGTACTCTAATGGAAAATAAATAGTCAGAGGTGGGATGAGGGTGACACATGTTCATTTATCATTGAAATAAGGCAGTGAGGACAAAGACCGAAGCTAAGAATGTTTGAGGAAACTGTGGGGAGGCATGAGATGAAAAGTCATCAGTCCCCGATGAAAAGCCAAGTATAAATGTTGTGTTTCATGAATACACGTCCACAGAGAAAGACACGCAGACAGAAAGATTGAGAGAATTCAATTAAATGCTTTTCAGAAGATATTGAATGACCAAGTCTTTGTTAGATCACTCCCACTAGGGAACACACTGGCCTGCCACTTTAGCTACATGAAACCCTTTCTCAGCCAGATACACACATGACATTACAATAGGAAATGGATAGCCACAATTACAACCTGAATGCCTGATAACATACACAGATATAGAACCACACAATGAATGTAACAGGTAAAACACATAATAACACATATGTAAAAAGGCTTGCTGTAAACATAATACAAACACAGACAGAAGCAAAGGGACAGACATGTCTCTCTCTCTAGCATGACCTTCATAGAGTGAATTTTTAAAAATATGAAAGACTGATAGAGCAGATAAGAGACAGATAAAAGCAGCCTGACAGCTTTTTCCCTTGAGAGTGAGATGTTGATCTTATTGTGACCTTCTTCAAGTAAATGTGTAAAAAAAAAAAAAAAGAGTAAATCAGGAAGGGAAGAAAGAAGTCATAAAGAAAATTAAACTGCACAGGCAGAGTGAAACCAAAGTGAAGTCCATGGACACAAGAGAGCCGAGATACTTCTCTTTGTCCAGCAGTACATAACAGAAGAAAACATGTGCAAGGACAGAACAAACAGAGAGAAATCTGGATGGGTGGGGTGTCCCAAAGGCCTTAAAAGTATTCATCTGACTTGAAACATCAAGTTTTAGCTTTTGTGTGAGTAATTACGGGGGGAGGCACCTGGAGCCTGACCAAGCACTGCTATCAATACGAGAGCTGAAAGGCAGAATATTTTTTTTAAAAAGGGAAGTTGAATATCCCCTAAGACAGATTTCCATGCACAGCTGATAAGGAACAGCTTAAAAGCTCAAAGACTTTTAAAGTTTCCATGAAACTTAAAGTAATGTTTGCAGAAGGATAGACATAATCTTTGTCAGGACAGAATTTGGTCCTGCAAATTGCTACTACTAATGAATAACTACATCAGTCCTTCGCAGTTTTATAGAAAAGGAAATAGGGTAGTCTAAAGAGACGATAATACAAGAAACGACACACATATACACATATACAGGAATTCATACATAAAAGAGAGCAAAAATTCCTACTGTTGGGGAAAATGTTAAAAGATTTTGCAACAAAAAAAGAAAGAAAAAAAGAGATGTGTGATCATAAGGGTATAGCTTTATGACATCCCATTGTTGTGCTTGTCCATGCTTAGCCTCAAAACGTCTGCCTCGCCTCCCTTGGCTCTGTTCATTCAAATTTGCATCCACATTACCGTTCCTCTTTCTTCCTTTCAGTCTCATGTTGCAACAGTCACTGCAGCCCATTCTTTCTCTTTGCTGGTGATGCAAGTGAACAGGTATACTGTAACATAAAAGTCTTATCTTTCAAACAGCTACTTGCGAAGCCATTATATTCAGTGTCTGAAAATGGAACGAGAGAGTGGGAGGGAGAGTGGCTAATCTTTCTTGCTGAAAAGAAAGAAAGAAAAAAAAGAGTTGCTCAAAGGTTGTTCTGGTAGCTTGGACTAATGCAGAAATCCAGCAGTAAAATATATGAGACCCGCAAACGCTAAATCTACATAAAGAACCCAATGTACCAATGTGTGGCTGAGTATGTTCTTTGAACATCCGATTGGAGTGTTTCTAAAACCATTATTATGTGTCATCTAGTCCTTAATGGATCCAGGTATGGCTGCACAAAACTGTAGCTTCTCTTTCCCCTGTCTTCACACTAAACTGTACCCCCTTTCAAATAAATGGGCTTTTTGAAAAGAAATAATAAAAAAGAAGGGGGAATCTATTTATCGTTTTACAGTAGAACAGGTGCTGGATGACAGTGCAATGAACAAATTGGAAGAAGTAGAGTGCTTCGATCTGCAGTCAAATTTGAAAAAAAAGGGAGAAAAAGAGCATTAAGAAGGAAAACGCAGCAAAAAGGTTTTGCCTGTTTGTTTAAAACTGCAGCATACACAATGCCTATACTGTTTGAAGAATCAAAATATGTAACTGTTCTAATTTTAGAGGAGTAACAGCTGTAAAAGTAGCAGTAACATATTAATCTGAAGTCTTAAATAAGTCATTATCAATGAGGTAACTGCAGCTAAATAAAGTAAAGTGTCTAAAAAGTGCTATTCTATATACACAAGCATTTTGTGGGTGTACAATAAATGTGATAGATATATTTTACTGATTGATATGTTAAGTATGGCAGTGGTAAAGCATAACATTTTGATGAGTGGATTGGATTCCTTAGGGACTCACTAAACTAAAACTGTAAAAGCTTCCAGAATTTAATGAGTAGAAGTAGAATGTCCTAAATACACACAACTGCTGTCTTATTTGTTCAAGGCTACAACAGGCAAAGAGAATAAATCTGAATTTTAAAAAGCACACCAGAAAACTCTGTGTCAGGTTTGTGCTCTTTCAAAAGAAATTACAAATGATAGTCATACAACTACTCAGACTTTAGGGAGTCAACATTTGTCAGCCTTTCATCTCCTCAAACTACGATGGGGATACAACAATCTGATCTGACAGCTTGTGGTGTTTATTAATTTGAAGCAGATATGCAGCATTTGGGACTATGCCTGAGCCTCTGGGATTTTCAGCTGAAATTCGCAACTTTCCAACTGCTCTCAAGAAATCCGACGCTGTCAGAAGCAGTTGTACTTGTTAAGTTTTGTGCATGGCAGTAATTAGTGCATCTCGTTCTAAATATGCCTCAAAACCTCTGCCAGCTCTATCCGTGTCTTTTTTCATACCCAGTGCTGATCTCTGACCTCCCTTGTGGGGAGAGCTGATCCTGCTGGAAACAACAAAATATTGTCTTGAGTAACAAATGTGCTTGTCAGTGCAGTCTGGGTTTGCTTATTTGGTAATTTCACAATAAGTATAAATGAGAAGCTACTGTAAATAACACCAGGGTGTTATTAAAGAATTATTATTAGTTATTTTGAACTGGCTGTCTTTCACCTATTCTCTTTTTACCAGCTGTTTTTTCCTGGGACCCGATACCTACTGTTTTTAACCCGAACTACCACAAAGGAACCGCAAATTAAACCTGAATATGATCACTTTTTAAGTATTAATTGAGGGAATGACATAACAAAGATGATAATTTAATGGTGCTGTTGAAAGACTTCCGCAGCTACACTCACCCTGTGGGATTGCATTACAGTATTTTCTTTTTAATCACAATGACTAAGTAATATGGTACTGAACGACAGCAGGTGTTCAGGTGGGCTTTTGTCAGAGTTGACAAAAAGAAAAAAGAAAAAAAAATCTTTGTAGTTAAAAACGCTTTAACTGTAGAAGCCTTTCCACCGAGACAAGATCCATTATCGTTTGATCATCTTGGCACTAGAAAGCTTTAAGTTATCATTTGATGAGTCTGGAGCTTCCTTGAGGGTTTCTCTTTGTAACTGTACCCACAGCATTCACATGTGAGGACACACACACACACACACACACACACACACACACACACACACACACACACACACGAACACACACAATCTCATTTCATCTAATTTCATCCAAGCTTTGGTCGGATGAACGAGGACAGTTGAGAATCGTCTTACTCCCACTCAGAATTCAGAAGTGCACCAGGAAGCATGAAATTGTTTTATTTATTTACGATCTGCCTCGTTGTCCCTGATAATGAATGTGACTTACAACTTAGAATGACATGAGAAAGAGTTTTAACAATGCAGCGAAGAGGAGGGGACGGGGGGAGTCGAGAGGGGAGGGGCGAGAGAAGGCAAACAATATGAAACAGTTAGAAAAGAAGAGGAACACGGAAAGCGGAGAGGGCAAGCCCACAGGCCCACTAATTTTGATAAATTCAACAACAGCTAGCATTTTCTTTAACAAAAAACAGAACTTTTCAAAGGCGCTCTTAGATTTGCAAAATGCTGATCATGTGTTCAATTGTGAATGGAAAAGTTTCTATTGCCTCAGACTCTTTTTGTGAGTGAGCCACCGATCATATGGAGGATTGGGGGTAAAAGAGTCAAGCTTTAGTCCCTTAAAACCAACCAGAGTAAGTAAAGTCAAAGCAAAGGCAAAAAAGCAAAGCAGATCTGAAAATAATAGTGTGGATGGAAGACGTCTGTCACATACTGTAAATTCCATTTTTATGGCGATTTAACTGACAAGATTTGAGAGCTCAGATCATGACAGCAAAGAAACAGTGTCTACAAGCTGGAAGAAGTTGGAAAAGTAGGAGGGAAGAGAGGAAAACGAAGCACAAAGTCACAATAAGGGCATGCAGGAATGAAAGAGAAAGCAGAGGGAAAGAAAGGAACAGTGGGGTATTTTGCTATCACCAATAGTTGAAGGATATTTCCTGAGCCAAGGCGCTAATCCGGCTAGCATTAGCATTTTCATGAGTCCTGTGTCCGGGGCTTGGCAGAGCATGTCACTGCCTCTCATTTGGTTACTTATGTGTACACACACACACGCACACACATACACGCACACACACACTCTCTCTCTCTCTCTCTCTCTCTCTCAATACCTCACTCTCTCAACCGACACACTCCACACACTCGCTCACAGACCCATTGGTATCTGTGTGTGTTTATGCGTCATGCACACTCATATCGCACTCTTAGCAATACAACAGAGCCGAGGACTGCTGGCAGCACTTCCCTTATCTATCAAAGTGCTCCTCATTCCTTCTTTAAAATGAATTTCTCCTCTTCACTGCTTTCCAGTCTGAGTCGCTTATGAATTCTAAGAGCCTTGCTGTTATTATGCGGCCTTCTGCTGCACAAGTGAACAAAAACTTCACAATTCAAACTGCAGCTTTTTGAAACTATTACTACCTGACCACGGAGGTTGTAATTTAAAGAAATAGCCAATGTGGGATCTAACTATTACATTTTTGACATAAAATATGATTAAAATGGTGAATGTACGGCAGCTGGTGTTTGGGTCAACAGACAATTTTAGTAAGAAACCAGACCATCGATTTGTGACTGTCATATCCTATCCAAGCCTCAGTTAAATACTGTTTGCTGGAGAAAACATTAAGAGGTAGCATGTTTATTATCTAGTGCCTCTGGTAATGACAGGGGTGCACAGTCAGTGGGTTTCTCGCTAATGGACTATGCTGCTGGTTAAAGAAAAAAATGCTGTGCACTCTCCTTTTAGCTGGGTGACATTTATTTGGCGGCTGAAATTTCAATTTTCTTTGTTTTTTCTGGCACCAGGCATAAATGTGTGTGCAACAATTCTCCCAAGGGAACCTGAAGTGAATGAAATCAGTCATCTGTGGTCAAACAAATGCATTAACATTGCTCAAAGGTTGGCATCCTCAAAGAAATGCCTCAACACTCTGAATTTTAGTCAGTCTCTGTGAGGAAAAGATCTTAGATTTGTCCCTGAACGTGGTTCAAAAAGTATTGTAAACTTTAAAGATAATGTTCTGCAGCCTGAATGAGGTAAAAGGAAATACTTGGCACTGTGTTCCCGTTTGAATGCTTTGTGCTCTGAATCAGAATTAACTTTTGAGAAAAACATCATCAGAAAACCATGAACATGGAGCCCCAGCAGTGATAAGCCTGTAATTTATTTTATGTAAAGTTTGGTCGAGGGGGGAATTTGTGTTACATTCCCCGTACTGTTGTTAGTACATCTAACAACCGCTGGCAGAGACAACAGAATAAGGGAGCGGCAAAGGAGAAAGGAACAGAAAACAACACAACATAATAAAATATGAGATGATATGTATCTTACCTATACTGGACTCTTCAAAGGAAATGGTAGTGGAGGCTTTCCCCAAAGCATTTACTGCTGTCACGTTGACTTTGTAGGGGAAGCTGGAGAAGACCTCAGGAAAACGTACACGACAGCGATTCTTGTGGTCTGGGTCTTTCTGCACCTCCAGTGAACGCTGGTTATGTCTGGAGAGGAAATTTTAAAAAAATGGTAGGAGAAGATAGATCAGTGCAGAATAGTGGCAATAAGGGCAGATGTGAGGAAGCCAGAGATTTATTTTGTATAAGCATGTGTGTCTTTCTGCTTGAAAGAAGCTTCACGCACACTGGTGCGGAAATGTAGAAAAAGGGAGAAGGTGGTTCATCATTTTTTTTAACAGTTTGTATCAAAACTAGGATTTTTATTCCAATACTTAAAACTGCTGTATACCTCCTGCTACACAGACCAGGACAGCTTAGGTAGCCAGACTTGAGTTTTACTATCTTACTTTACTTTCTGTACAATTTAAATGTACCTTTACGGTTTCATTAAACATTGGCTTGCAAGCTTACAGATATTTCAAATCTTGCGCTTTACTTATTGCAGATAAAAGCCGGAGGAAAAAAAGGACAAAAAAACAAAACAAAACACACAAATAGATTGATTGACCTGGACGCTAAAGACACTGACTACTCTTACGGATAACCTCTTTGTTGTCCTCTTCATCCCTACCTCTCTGTTTCCTGCTGTTCATTATTATTCAAACTGAATAAGATTGGTGTTACAACATTAATGAAAGCCAGCCTGCTGTGGCGTGAGCTGTGGGATTCTGTGATCTGGGAATATCAAAGAGAACATGACGGAGAAACGCTCGCTGGGCTTCCATCCACACATTTTGCGTATTTAAGGCCTACCTATCTGTTGAAACATGCATGGATGCCTGAGGACAGGTAGAGAGCGAGATTTAACTATAAAGAGAATTCAAATCGATTTTCATAATCACAAAATGATCTTTTTCATTTTGTTTTCTTTAAGTTTTTCCAACTAAACTTTCTAAATGTGTTTCTGTGTGGTTTTGAAATGATTTACTCAGGAGAAAAGAATACACACATTTGTTAAAAACAATGTGAAATCTGTTGTCGAACATTTTCCTGTGGGTGGGTGCAGGCGTGTTTGATTTTTCACTGTACTGAATAAGACATGCCAAAAAATTGTACAGATTGTTTGTGTGCTTGAAGCAGAAACATTGTTTTGAGAAATTTTCTGACTAAAAGCAAAATAAATGTATCTGTCAGATGAATAATGACAAACTATTCAGAAGCTATTTTCCATAGGTACCCATGGAACGCACAGACAACAATCAGTGGATTACTTTGATCCAAAGTCATAAAAAAATCTTTTTTGTCAGAGATAATGATTTCCTCAAAAAGTGTCAGTCACACCAAATCCTAAAATGTACTGTATGTATTGTGTCTGTGTATTCAGGTTTGACTGAGTTATAACTCTGAGAAGAAGTATGATTTTTGACGCAAATTGCTGTAATTGGGTGCTCAGGGTTTTAAAGTACTTTAAATCCCTGCGCAACCTCTTTCAACTCTGCTGCGCCCCCATGGGGAGGAGAGCCTTCCAGTTTGAAAACCAAACAGCTTCGAACCAAAGCTGTCCTTGGCAGATAACAAGAAAATGTTAACTTTTAATATATATCCTCCGTAAAAATATCAGAAATACACTTTAAAGGATAACAACTACAGTCTTTGTTGTAGTTTTGGCGATCCCTGCTATTCAGAACTATAGGATTGTGTCTTGTCCCATCAGAGTATGTTTTCAAAATGTCGCCATGTTCCTAGCTCTCAGCTGTTACTTTTGTGAGTGCCATAACCGGTGATAATGATTGCCAAGAGTACAAAAATGTAATAAAACTGGAATTATCCTTTAATACAAGTCACTTAAAGATGGCCAAGTCTTTGCATGTCATACCAAGATATAGAGATGACTTACTGTACGTCCACTTCAAAGGTAGTGGGGATGTACGTTGGGTGCAGCTGGTGCCAGCTGCAGTAGAAGCCTTTAGGATAGGTGTTGGATCTACAGGTGACTGTGGGCTCCCGAGGGGGAACTACAAAGAGGATAAAAACAAGAGAGAGGGAAAGACAGTTAGCTCATATGTACAGTATAAAATTAAGATATGCAAGACAGACACAGAGAAAGAGTGAGACAGAGTGAGAGAGAGCTCAACATATCAGAGAAATACAGATTACATTAATCAAATGCAAAGCAGTCGTGCATAATTACACATTTCCTTATTGAATAATTAATTATTGATCAAATATTTCATTAAAATTGTCACTGCTACTCACTTTGAATTAAGTTTTGTGTCTGGTTACGTTTTATTAGATATGCTTTAAATTTGATTTGCTTTTCTATCTTTTATTTTTTATAACACAAATAAATTGAAATTAGATTCATCACTTATATACTGTGCATGCAGAAGGAAACATATTCTTTCTGGTTTTACAGCATCACTTCCTTCTATAAACCTCTATAAAACATAGGCAAACCCTAAAGATATCTTGAGTCAGTTTGTTTTGAGAGACCATCTTGTTACCAAAATGTCAGGTCGGGTTCAACACCAGATTTAATTCAGTATCCCAGAACTGCTCACTCAGTCACTCTGTATGGTTATACAGTATGTCTGCTTCCTCATATTTTCATTTCATGATTGCAGCAGTTGTTTCCCGTGTTATGCGTTGTGACTCAGGGAAACACATTGAAATGGTCATAAAACAAATGACTTTTTCTCCCTTAGCCGTCTGAATGCTGGATGAATAGGAAAACAGATATATGTGACCCAGAAGAAGCAATCTCTACAACAATTCAATCTAATTTAAAATACTGAAAATATGAGAAGAAATAAAGCAGGACGTGATAGAGAGGAGATCTGGAGAAATTGGAGGAACAGTGGAAGAAAAAAAAAAAGCTGGAAGGGAGGGAGGGAGGGAGGGAGGGAGGGAAGGTGGTGAATGGAGAAAAGGAAGGATATTAGAGTGGTAAAGCAAGAGAAGAATAAAAGAGGTTGGCCAGAAAAAGTGATGTTACGCCAACTCTGGCCTCCTCAAAGATTAGGGTCCTTTCTTCACATCTAGTCAACCGCGCACTCGTCTACCACTCCCTCTTTCTCCCCACAGCTTTTTACCCTTTTACCCTTGTTATCTCTACTATATGTAATATACAATGTGGTATCACCAAAAAAAAAACAAACAACAATTCCTACAGTATAAGTTATTGATAATTTTTCACTTCTGATGCCTTTTCTGTTCCCAGATTCACCCTCCTGTCTCCGCTTTATCATTTCATGCATGGTGCTTCATTGCTGCAGTATATCTCTTGAACAATATATGGGACTGGCATTGGACTTTCATGATTAAATGCTGGATACCAGCCAATCAGTAATATATACTCCTGATATGATAGGCTGGCTGATAACAGCTGCATTCAGACAATTTAATTCCTCATTTATAGTCAGTAATATACACCAGTGTTGAATGGGTGGGATGGGTCAACCTGTCTTTAAGAGCGACTAACCCATTCAGTGTGGACATGGGAAAAACTGTATGAGCTGCTCAGTCGAGCAGGATTTCTCTCCCCTGTGGGAAAAATGATAGCTCACAATGTTTTTGCTGAACAGGGCTTCCAGGGTGTGGCCAGAAAAAAAGGTAATAAATATTCGAAACAATGTGACAAAGAGGGGTCTTTGCCTACATTTAAGGTCCAGTATGTAAGATTTATGGAGATTTATTGGCAGAATATAGCAGGAAAATAAGAATTGTTGTGTTTTCATTACCTTAGATGCCACTAAATCTTACACACTGGACCTTTAAGCAGTATGGAGAGAATGGAATATTTGAACAACGTTTTGAGCTGTTTTCAATAGTTTGATGAAGTTATACTTAAGGGACAAGGGAGATTTCTAGATACATGACCACTGGATGACCCATGTTAGGGTGAAGTAATGTTTGAAATGAACCCTTCAACAATAGCCTCATTGTTGGATGATCTGGATCAAAATGGTATGATGTAAATGGTACATTTTGGGATGGTGTATGCAAATTGGTAAAGAGTATATAGTGTTTGTATCATAGGTCGTTGGCCCACAATTGGAAGATAATTGATAAGATAACTGAACTGTACGTAAGTCTTTTATTTTCCTTAAGGCATTTACTAGGAATGCATTATGACTATGTGACTATCATAAGTATAAATAAGTATCTATTTAAAAACTACTACTACTATTGAAAATGACACACATTACTTAAAGAAAAGAGATGATTGCTTAGTTCACCATAGTTTAGAATAAGTGAATAAGTGAATTAACGAGTTGACCACAAAAGCAAAAGTAATGTTGCTATGATTAATCACCATTTAATAAAGGCTAGATCACCATAAGAACTGATTTAGAAAGCTGCTTCTATTGTTGACCAAAGATGTCCCAATAGCCAAAGAGGCAAAGTGTCTTAACACAGCAGAGGAAACAACATGAGTAGAAAGCCAATGCTGGTAGTACATCTGATTTATCCGCTATCCATCCATTTTCTGTAACTGCTTATCCTCATCAGGGTTGCAGAATGCTGGAGCCAATCCCAGCTGACTTTGGGTGAGAGGCAGGTTATACCCTGGACAAGTTGCCAGTTCATCACAGGGCTGACACTTGAAGACAAACAACTTGAACGCTCACAACTGCACCTACACGCAATTTAGAATCACCAATTAACTTCACCTTTGGACTGTGAGAGGAAGCTGAATTACCTGGAGAGAACCCACACAGACATGTGGAGAACATGCAAACTCCACACAGAATTGAGGTTCGAACCAGGCACCTTCTTGCTGTGAAGGTTACAGTGCTAACCAGTGATTTATTCACTATATCTTACTTTAACTATTTCTCTCATCACTGATGCGTGATTTACAGCCAGTAAGTATGGTGTGTTTTTCTCTCTTCGATGCTCAAATTTCCCTCTTGGATCTGTAATCTTTTGTCATTTTTTTGTATTTATGAAGGCTCAGTGGAGATAACTCAATACAAACATACAATTTCCACATAGTGTTGCAGCATCCTGTCTAATTATTTGGTAATTTGTAAAAGTGGTATTAAAACATCTTTGGAACATTCTTTGTGAATGACTCAGTCGAAGTGTATTTGGTGAAACACACTCACACACACACACACACACGCCCGCAAGCAAGAGGTAGACTTAATTAGCTGCTATGGGGTCATTTCACTGTCACACACAATCAGCTGTGTTTAAGCGGTCACCACGGCAACTAATTAGCCTGTCAATAATGTGAACGATGATGTGCCAGGGACGACATCCAATCACACTCAATTAATCGCAGAGACTAATTGGGGCCATATCAATCAATCGGCTCCTCATCTGAGAGCTTCAGTCAAAGTCACGAACACACAATGTCGAACACAAACACACCCACACACACAAATAAATGTCAATACACACACAAACAAACACTCACAATCTGCATTCCTGAAGGCTGTGTAGAATTAGGCACAATCAATCAAACCAGCTTATTAAGAACTTGGAGAACTTAGAAGTTCACCGATAAACTAAAGATCGCGGTTTGAGAAAGAAGAAGGCAGGAAAAAAGAGCAGGTTGGCAAAAGAATACGGGCGTGAGGAGGATGAGCTCAAGTGTGTGTTTACGTCAGCCATGTTTGGAGTGCTTTATTTGAACTGTGGAGTGTTTACTCCTTTAATTTAGTTCATTTTGCAAGGTGAGAGCAGTGTCAATCAAACCACTGCTGAGACACCTAAAGGGGCAGTTCATACTGTAGGGCTCCTCCAAAGGGACTGAGGTGTGGTTTGTTAGGAGGGGAGGACGTGATCTGAACCATCAATACCCATTGACCCCGTAACAAAAGGGTTTGTGTGTACAAGGGGACAGATGTCGACAACTAAATGCCAGCTGCTCATCACAGTTTTAAAGCCAAGCCTAACAAAAACAAGCAAGGACAAATCAAAAACTGGACTGAGGCTTAAACAAGTTACTAAAACTGTGACTGATGTAAGCTACATGTTAAGTGCTATAAGATGTAAATGTAGTAAAACTGTTTTTCTAAAGATGCGGCTTTGTTTTCTTTCTTCAGTTTCTTCAAGGCAGCAGATTTATTAAAAATGAATACCAAAACACAATTTTGCCATTGGTTTACAGGAAATTGCTGTGAGAGATGCCAGAGAAACAAAATAGGGTCAATGTTAGAAAAGCAAAGTCAAGAAGTAAATAAAGGTTGGTTTGGAGAAGAAGAATGAGCTGGAAGAAGGGTGAAAGAGGAAGAAACAACTGACAAATATTTGAAATGATTTGGGGAAACAGCATGGTAAAAGGAGAGGAGATGAGACAAAACAGCATTTTTTTCATCAGATTTTACTGATGTGTCCTTGGAAGAAAAAAAAAATCTGACACACAATACATACGCATGCACAAAAAGCTGCCACTCAGTTGCTTCGGAAGCAATAAAACATCAAAAGCTCTCTGTGCATCTAATGAAAATAGATAAAAACAGAGGTTGAAAGAGGAAGGAGAAGACTGAACAAGAGATAATGCACCTGTAGAAAAAGCACAGACAACAAAGATAGTATGAATAATAAAGCAAATCAAACAATAATTCAAATTAAAATGACATTGTGCATGTTGTTCTTTTTTGTGAACCACCCCGAGAGATATCACCTGAGTCAGGGGCAGACAGGATGGTATTCATGAATAAATGTTATTTGAATTAGTGCACTTTCATCATCTGGTTTGCATTGCTAAATGCTGAATGTGATGTAGAAGACAGTCTTTGTTAGACTCATGAAACACACACCTGCACGTGTGCACACAGCCACATGCACGAGTGGTTAGGTAAGGTTACTTTTAAATGCTAATGGGTCGCAGACTTAACTTACTGTAGGCTGTTGCTCATAAATCATAATCAGACCAACAAAAAAAATAAAAAAATAAAAATGAAAAGACCTTTCCAGTCAAGGAATTGTAAATTTGCAGATTTTCTGTTTGAATCTCTGTGACTAAGCTGACGATGCTCAACCAAAGCAGAGAAATCCTCACAACCCGGTGTTTGGCACCTGGCTTTATTGCAGATTTTTAAACCAAGTTCAGTAAAAAAGTCATTCAAGTTCCTATTCACAGATTTAAAATTCCATGTTTTTTATTTGAATATTTCATGCTGTACACTGTTCTTTCACTCTTAAATTCCCAGTGAAAGGGCTGCTGAAAGACCTTTAGTTTTAGAAATATGACACATTTCTGAGTGTAGCAAATGCTCAAGGATTTTAATTGACTCATTTGAGTGTTAGGGCAGTTTAGACTGTTAACCTCTGCTGGGGCTGCACAATTATTCAAAATATTATCAAAATAATAATAACACCATGTGTAAATCAGAGAAGCCTGAATCTTCTAATATACATACTTGTATAAATGACAAAATGGACAGATTTTTAGGATATAATACTCAAAACAGGATGAAAGCCATGATCTAGTTACTCTTGGAGCATTGAGGTATTTCTTTCGTAGTCACTTTGCTCTTGATAAATTGATAAGAGCAACCAGCAGTTTATTGTAGTTCTTTCTCTCTTTCATACCCTGCCAATACTTTCTCTTCTCCTGTCCCACTATTCTCAACCTGTCACACAAAAATTTTGGGTCTTGTAAAAAGAGGATCTTTGTCACAGGAGGGTGCGCACAAACACACACACAGAAATGTAATGAGGGACAATGACATCCAGTGGCCCGGTTGCTAGGCTGCAGACGCTGTAGTAATTGCTATTTGGTTGTGTTAGTAGCCTCCCTGTTGCTTTGTGTGTGCGTGTGTGTTTGTCCGTATGCGTCTGTGTGTCTGTGTTTGTGTGTGTGTGTGTGTGTGTGCGTGCACATTCAGGTCTTTCTGTGCTTGTGTGAGGTTGTAGTGGATTCTCTTGCTATGACAACAAAGATGAATGCCTTTTCTTCTTTTGATGCAATTTCTTCATTCATTCACTTTTTTTTACAAATTAAAAAAATCAGGGCATATGAAATTCAAACTTGGCCTCCACAGAAAACACAAAATTATTGACATTTCCTGGATCAAAATCCAAATTCATGCTATCCTTGATTCAGTTTTTACTTTCATGCAATCAGTTTGATAAACCACATTTTTCCTGGACACAAAAATAACAAGCCAAACAACTGACAATAGCTTACAAACCCATCCATCTGTCCATCACACACATCCCATTCACTTCAAAAATCACGTTTTTCATATTAGAGCTCCTACTGGGAAGAACTGGATCCTCTTGGAGTCTGTGGTGCTGCGAATGGCATAACTCGTTTAGGCAGATGGCTTTAGTCTCTGCTTGACTCGGCCTGCCAACGCAGCGCTCGCTGCATTTTAGATTAGCTTAGTCATGTGTCATGGGAGAACGAGGAATGTAAATAAAACTGTAGGACAAAGTCATAGTGAGGCAGAGACAGAGACGCTGTGGTGCCTTTTTGTCCAGACCAGCTGTCGTGGCTAACGGTAATGTAATTGTGGTGTAATATTTTTATCCGCCGCTCTGAAGCTATCCCGAAGCATGAATGCACATGTGAACGTGTATGTGACTGTATAAGATTAGTGAGGGTACTGCAATGTGAATATGCAATTTTATGTATCTGTAATTGAATTGAAAGTGCATACATTTGCCTTTGCAGTACATGCACTTGTATGTCTCATTAAAAGTGTGCCTGTGTATGCCAGAGTGGCTTTAACCCATTAGCATACAATTTTCCTTCCATTGAAGTAGCGTAGCTTTCATTGTACATCATTTTATAAACATTTGCAAGTTCAGCAGGGCATATTTGGTTATCTTTGTACATTTTTGGATCTCTACATTTCAAAGAAAGTAATAAAAACCAGAGACATAACAAACTGTAAAAGACTTGTGGCTCTCTGCATGCTGTGTATCTGTGAGTGGGTGTGTCCTCCTTTGCAATGCTATTTGATTAAACAGAACTTCCAGTCTAGTTTATACAATCACTGAGATGAACCTCCTGACTCAGCGCATAAGAATTGAAACACATGCACATTGCACACCAAGCACTCTTTTCTCTCGTCCGCTTCTTTTCTACTTGTCTTCCCTATCTGTCTTTTTCTCACCCTTCCATCCTCTCGCTCTCCCTCTCTCTCTCTCTTTCTCACTGGCTGGTTCTGAACTGCTCCTCAGCATGAGGGATTGAGCGAGTGTGTGCGCGCACACACACACACTGCACAAAACAATGATGCCCTGGCATTCCAGGAATGTCTCCGGGCCAATTGGAAACAGCCGTGTGTGAGAGATGAATGAATGAAAAGAGGATGAATACCTTATGAGAGCATCAGGAGTTGATAAGCGGGAGAGAGGCAGGGAGACAAAGGTGAAGTGAGAAACAAAAGAGGGGGGAAAAAGAGCTATGTGGGGTGAAGTTAAAAAAGTTAAATGTCCTGATAAATTCCACTTTGCTCTTCCTATAAGTTTGTTTGCCAAATAATCCTAGAAATGAAGCCTGCAAACACAAGATCCAAGCTGTAATAAACTGAAATGATCCTTTAAAGTGCCCCTAAGAGGTATGAGGGAAGGAGTTGTTGACAGGTTTGTGTTGACCTCCGCAGCTCTGGAGGTCAGACACAGGAAGACGACCATTACACCTGGACACTTTGATCACCACTCGCCCCGCGGCCTGTCTCTCACTCTCTCTCATGCACACACGCTCACTTAGCCACCTGACATCACAAATCTTCCTCAAAGCTCGGGGAATAAGCGCTTATGTTTCACAGGAAATAAAACAAGACTCTCAAGTAGCTACACACGTATAAACACGATCTCACCTCCAGCACTTGTTTTCACTTCTCAACTGCTTCCTTCCTCACGCAAAAACCTCTGATGGTAAACGTTGCTGATGTGATGAGATCATCAAATAGGTCTTATGACCACAGACTCACAAGTTCGCTCAATACTTGGAATCTCTGTGCATACATTTGAGATTTGATGTGATAGCGCAACTATGAAATGGAAAGTTTTCATTCCTAAAAAAATGCTCAATGAATAATTGTTACCTAATGTTCTTTGTTTAATATTTCATTAGAAATCATAGTTGGAACGTCCAAACTGCAGAGTGGGAAAATGAATTTGTTTGTTTTTTGAGAGACAGCTATTACCTCTTAGCAGGAGAGCAAATTCTTTTACTGTTCAGTGCTGTTCCCACTTGTATCTATTTCCTCTTTCCTTCACAATTGCTGCCACTTAATTATTGCACCATTTTCTGTCTTTATTGTTCAACATTTGCAGTCATGGCTGACTCACATCCTAATGAAGGAGAGGGCCTTTTTATGGAATAAGGGCAAACAAAACAAATCAACAGAACTCTTATGGATTTGGCTTTTCAGACAAAGAAATGCGCCTACTACCAAAGTTGTTATTTTTTATTCATATTTTTATGTGATTTGAACCTTCTGAAGGTGCTTAACCCGCTACAGGACTCTGCACAAACTAGTAGCATTGAATCCAGAAGCTTATGAGAGGCCAGGCATTCCTTTCATGCTACTTCATTCCTACCATATTTCATTATTATTTATCTTGACAGCGCAGTGAAGATTGCCAGGAAAGTTGGGAAACAGCGCAGTGCCACTCATGAGCGATTTGTTCATTTAAAAGTAATCTTCTTAGTGAAACTGGGAATTTAATTTTTCAAGCTGGAGCCTCACATGCCTGGACCTTTCTCCACACTTTGTTTCAGTTTCTCGTTAGTTGCTGCATTAATGCCACAAGAAAGGTCTGGCAACAGCCATAGCAAGAAAAAACAAAAGCAGTGAAATAAAATCATCTGAGAAGTTTTACATTTTGGTTTTTCTGACATAAAACTGACTGCCAAGGAGAAATTCATCTTTTAACTTTGGGGATCAAATGGTCTTCCACTGGCTCAGAAGAGGGCCTGGTTAGGGCTGAATTGCCTTTGTCAGGGGCACTGCAGCAGGTCAAACACTTTGGCTAACAGGGGATCAAATCTAGCACTCTGTCACACTGTAAGTAATACAGGATGACACTCAAAACCTAAGGTATCAATACTCATCATTTTTCACTTTTCAAGTGGGAGCTGCAGGCCAGACCAATTATTTCTGTCCACTCTTCCCTCGCCACATATCTGACAAATTTGTCAATCCCTTTTTGTGTCAGGTGTGGGTCAAATTCTTTCTATGTAGCCCTTTATTGCATTTAACAAAAGAAATTCAAACTCCCTTTGGACTTTTTTCTGCTGCAGTACCTCAATAACAACTTCAGTGAAACCTTCCTACTCCTGACTAAGACAAAGTGTAGGGTAAAGTACAGCGCATTGATGTTGGACAAGACACTTGAAAGTTGTGGGTGAAGGAAAGAATAAGAAGGAGGAAAGCTATCGATGTCAACATAATGCCAGCACAATAATGAAACTAGAAACTGCCATTCCATCACAGAAAATCCTGTCAGTACTACTAAGCAGTAGGTAGTGTTTTACCGTGCAAAATTGAAATCTGAGTGTGTTAAAGCTGTTGAGTTGAGATGTCTCTAGTCTCCCTAAGAGGTAAAGCTCTATGTCACTGTGGCAATAATAGCCTGAGGCTGTGTCGCTGCCGCGACAATTGCCTCTTAGCTGCAGTATCCATGACGGTGAAATGAGTGACAGGCTGGGATTGACCAATCAGAGGTGTCACTCTGCCAAATGCACAAACAGCTAAGTGCCATCACTCACAGACAGGCAGGTACCACCCGGATCCCTGATGTCTGAATTGAACCAGCTGAGTCCTTTAAATTTAGCTGTCAGATTCAAAGACAGACAGAAAGACAGACAGACAAGATAGAGGGACAGACAGATAGAGAGACAGACAGACAGACAGAAATTAAAAGTGTCTGACCAGTAAAGCTTGAGGCCATCACTGTGAATTCAGCCAGCTGCTTTGTGCAGGAGCACTGTGCTGTCTTTTTACATACACCATGTTCTTTTTATGGAGTTATGAAAGGTGTCACATTACTGTGGAGGAACAAAGGCTTTTTCTGCACAGTCTGAAACCTTTAGATACACATATATAATGATAGAGAGAAGGCAAACAGGCAACTGCACACATACTGTGACTGCCTGAAAGCAAAAGAGCAGGGTAGAGCACATATAGAGAACACAACCAACAAAAAGAAACACAGTATTAGATGCAGTTCTGTACACCTTGGGGCTACTGGAACAGTTATTCTCAGTAATACAGTAATGCTATTCTAAAGGAATGTTTGCACAGAGACTTTAAGCTACATGGTTTCAATCTGGTCCTCCTCACACCAGCTGTGCACTCGTCGATCTGACCCAGACCTCCTGTCAGCCATGCTGGAAGATCTCAGCTCTTTGCGACATCAGAGAGAGTCGAACTGGCAGCAAAATGTAACACTTAACTCAGCGGTATCCACAAGAAATGGCTAATCCAGCATCAGTGATGTTTACATAATGTATATGTCAGTTAGTTAGCTAATCTAAACACTGCAGATGTGAAAATAACTCATTACTTTGTCGGGGAAAAGGCTGCACGCTTTGAAAAACTGGGCTGAGTAACAATCCAAATTAATTGTAGATTTTAGATTTTGGCATGCTGTTCTTTTGGACCAACTCTAGGTGGATTTACAGGAGCTGTAGCAGATTCTGCCTGATGTTCAGTGACTACACCCCACAAACTATTTCACTTATTTTAGTGAAAGTGGATCATATTTTATGTTGGAAAATGTTTTCTGTTTTTTCCCTTCATGTCCTCTGGCTGCTCCCCCTCAACTTCAACAAGAGTTTCCTGATGGACGGTAAAGTAAACTGCTGTATACCATAGCTGCTGTCAGCTAATGTTAGCTCAGTTTATTAGCCGGTCTGCACGGACTGCGAGCTCAGAGCACCAGGAACAGCGATTGATGCACCACCTGTTGGACGTACTGAAGTACCTTTGAACACTTAGCGAAAGTGATTCATGAGTTCCATTTCCAAATCACTCTTGAAAAATAGTTTTTTACAATGCAACAGCGCGTAAGGTTTGGCCAGGGTTAGGCACAAATATTACTTGGGTTGGGTTTAGTTAATGTTAGTTTGCAACACGGAAAGAACAGCAGTGTTTAAGCTGTGTGTTGTGTTTTTTTTTCCATCCCGACCTCCTCTGTACAGGGATTCATAACAGTGTCACATGACTTTCATCTTTGCTGGCCCGCCATTACTACGGCCGCTCAAGGGCATTTTTACTTGAACATGTACTCACGCTGTCATTCTTCTTGATGTGACAGACTACATGGTGAAAAGATTACATTGTGTTAAATTATTCATTTACGCCATGTACAAAAAATAATATTAAAGTGAAATACAAGTGTCAGTGCCAATGCTGAAAACCGCTTCGCTTCACAGTTGCTAAATTCAGTCAGCTAGAGTAGAATGACCTGGTCACTGCGCGTCAGACATTTGATTTATTGCTTGTCAACAAGAGCAAGCTTCAAAGCAAGGAAATGACTGTGAAGAATAAAGGATGCAACCCATTTAATACGCTGTAATGTGTCCTTCTGTGCAGATTCCAAAGCAGATAGCTTAATCATAAAATTCAATCCCTTAGTCCTTGAGAGGAAATGTCCATAACTTTCCAGTCCTGGTGGCAAGAACGGGCAAAGAGAAGAACTAAAGTGAGGCAATAAAGCAAGCAGAAGTCAGTCTACATGTTTAAATGAAGGAAAAAAACAGTGATCTCATTCCCTCAGCAGTATTTTGGGTCTGAGTCACAACCACAACAGGATGCTCTTATCACACCTATCCTCATTCCTTTGAGTTCTGTTTGGATTCAGCAGCAAAGAGAAACAAACATACAGGCTGATGCCTCAGTTTTGAGCACGAGTGATGGGTTGAAGTGAGGCATTCTTTTCTGAGAAGACCCCCCTTATTCATCTACAACTTCAGCCAACTCCACCTCCTGAAGTTGATTTTGTGGCGTAACAAAATGGAAGTTTGGGGAGAGATCTGAGCAAAAAAAAACACCAACATAAAACATAACTAGAAAATATGAGCTTCTTTCCCTTCTTCCCGAAAGGATTTATAACATGATGAAGTCAACTTTATTAAATCCCTCAGGTAATTGTTCCTTCTTGGCTGGTGGGAGCCAAGGCCCCGTGTCACAGGTTTGCAGTTCAGCCTAAGAGTGATGTTTCCTTCACAGACTGTATTATTTGAATTGTTTTTCAGGGGATTGAAGAGAGGAAACTGTGGAGTATTCTGCAACAGATGAGAAAAAATGATGCTGTTGCGTTCTTGTACAACTGTTCATGTTCTGCTTTTCTTTTCTTTAAACTTTTCTCTCCATCTTATAATCATCTTGTAATCCTGGCTGGGATCCACTACCATAGGTGTAAGTTGGATGTAACTGCACTGAATGTTTTTCCTTCTGCCTCTATATATGATAGAAGCCGTTTCATTTATTTAGAGGCATGTACTGCATTCTGTTTGTTTCTTCAAATAAGAAATGGCAGACCCTATATATAGTATATGTACATACAACAGCTGTAAAATATAGCAGTGCAGCTGGAGCTATGGGGTTTTGGTTGCCAGCCCCTAGTTTAAAAATTACTGGCTTAGAGTCATTTTTTAAAGCTGCTGGGTATATCACGTGAAGATCAGTGCTTTCTCTCTTTCAGCACTGGAGGGAAAGGCTGGAGGCAGGGGAGAGAGTACACCATGTATCTCCTCATTTTTCCCCTGTCTGTTTTATACCTGTTTCTCTCGGTTTTGTCTCGCCAGTCATCCTTTTTCATCACTTCTCCTATATCTTTAGCCTTCTCCCCCATCCCCTTTTTCTGTGGTAAGTTCAAATCATGGTTATTCGCCAACGTCAACCTCAAGCCCCATGACCTATCATTAGTTGATTACAAACAGCTTTATTGGCACTTGGCGCCTCAGCTATATTACAGGGCTTCACGATGGCAACCTGTCATTATATTTTATCAGCCAAGCTGTTTTTAATGGCGCTGGTTTGCTGAATCATGTGTGATTGTGTCATCTTGAACATATTCCAGGAAGGGAAAGTCTTATCAAGAAGTCCTATTAATTTCTATTCTAATTCACAGAAAAAAGTTACACTCAGTGTGGGTATAAAACCATCAAGGGGGAGGCGGGCAGACGGTGAGGGAGACATGGGGGTAGAGGGATTGAGGCGGGGGGTCAGAGATTAAAAGCAAGGAACAGAGCTAAAAAAGAAAGTGAGTGGGCAAGAGAGAGAAAAAGAGGATAAATGACACTCATTGTTCCTTCTTCTTGCTGTCAGTTCTCAGTAATGCTAATCATTAGGCTAATCTGACAGGATGGTACACACACACACACAGACACACACACACACACACACACACACACACAGACACACCATGTCCCCTTGCCCCCCCGCGTTGCATTCCAGTGCCCAGTGTCAATGAGAGGGAACCGCCACATTACATGGCTGTTTGTTCTCTTTGTACGCTCGCCTACAATGCTATTAGGACCGGGGAGTGTGTGTGTGTGTGTGTGTGTGTGTGTGTGTGTGTGTGTGTGTGTGTGTACATTTGGACAAAGTAGTTCTTTTTTTTTCTCTTTTCTTTTTTTAATAGAAGACAAAGATTAATTTAAATTAAGAGGAAATTCATGATGAAGTCGCTGGTGTTGAAACATTTTTGTGAAATATACTAATACTATAAATCTGCCAGGTTTACTGACACCATGTACTTTTGTTACCATGCAGAGACAGCAGCTGCAGTTACTCCATCATGAGATTTTGATTGAAAACAGACTGAAATGAAAAAAAAGAAAAAAAAAAAAAAAGAAAATGTTGCTTCACTTCTGGCTTTATTTTAATGAAGGAAGTTCTTAGATTCAAAACATATTTTTCATTCTGAGATTTATTGTTATACTTTCTTTTATACTAATTCTGACAGTGCGCCATTTGATTTTTTCCCTTTATAGTTGTGGTTTGTAAACATAAACATAAACAGAACTTTTAATTTGAATTATAGTAGGGTTATGATCTGTTCTCCTTCTCCTGAAACTTCAGGAGGTTTTACTCTGGCCTTGAAGGGGCGCTCTTGGTGCACTTTTTAGCTTTGAAAGGAAAGAAATGAAGGGCAGGGGGTTTTGGAACATTTGCTGTGGGGATATAAAGGTTGGGGTCAGTACATCCTGTACATTATGATCTTATTAACTGAAGACTTGTTCTTCAGGATTTATTCTACAGCAGTGAAAAGTCCATGTCCATCAATCCAGCCTCTTCTACAGAGAGTAAACAGAAGAAAAAGTTCTTAAAAGTCTCTGCAGAATCGAATGATTCTCACTTTCAGTGAAAGTTGAGGAGGCCACACAATCTTGGGCTTAAGTGGGATGCAGTACCGTTAAATAAGTGTGTGCGCATGTGTTTGTGTGTGTGTCCTGAGGGAAAAGAGGGATCTTGGTTTAGAATAGGTAACAGTGGAATGTAATTGAGCTGAAAATTGAAAAGCGGAGCCGTAGCAAAGCCAAGTGGTGTGCGTGAATGTGCGTGTATGTATGAGAGTGTGTGTTGTGCAGGTATGCTTTGGAATGTGTCTATGTGTGTTTTTTTGTGCATGCAGTTATATGTGTGTGTACCTGTGTTTGTTTGTGTTTTAAGACCAGAGTGGGATGCCAGTGTAATCCTTGCACAGCCGGACCCCCAAGGATAACAGAATTTACTGCTGTGTGGGTGAGCCACACAGGCTCATGCGTACGAGAGCACACCTACACACACATACATAAAAACACATACACACGCACACACACACACACACACACACACACACACACACAGCCCCATGCCAACTCCTGAGAGAGTAAAGAAGAGTGAGGATGAGAGCATGCTGAGTCTCGCTCCCCTTCTCCCCAGAAACACTCGCTTGGAAAATTGGAAAGAGCTTTGCAGACTCCTCTGGGCATCACTTATGATGGTTCATTTTACACAGTATACATAATATACTGACTATAGAAATAGGTGATATATGCTGTTACAGTATGAAGTGCTTTTAACCATATTTCTATGTCACCTCACTCTAGCTCTCCTTGAATAAGTGTGGCATAATTAAACTATAATTAATGCAACCCAGAGTCAATAATTAAAACAAGGGAGACCCACTGATGTAAACAAGGACACAGTGTGATAGAGGTGAAGCATCCTGCAGTGCTGAGATGAGGTTATCATGGTTTAATGTGTAAGAGATATAAAACAGTGTCATGGAAACCAATGGCCACTAGGTGAACATAGAGAAGTGTGAGAGAGTGAGTGAGAAAATAACTGAATTTGCAGAAGAATGTTGTCACCTATAAGCTAAGACAACTAAAAGATGAATTTTTCCTGGAAGTATAGACTAGATGTAAGTGAACAGCCAAAAATGATGATGTGATTCACCACTTCCACAAGTTCCTAATTTTTGGGATCAAATATGGGTGGGTATAAATTGAGGCATGGATCTGCAACTTCTCACCTCAACTTTGCCAAAGAACCAATTCTGATGAAAATTCAAGAAATTAAATGTGACATTTCAGGAGCAGCCTCCATCATTTCATAACTTGATGACTAGAAGCAATGAACGATGTCTGTAGATGGATCTACAAACAGCAGGTGCTACACAGATTTCAGGTGATCACTGAAGACAGAGCTGCATTACTTCAATCACTCAACATCAGACGTAATTAGTTTCATCATCATTCTCAGATATCTAATGTGTATTAAAAAAAAAACAAAAAAAAAAAACAAGTGATTAAACAACCACATGCAACACTCCAGAGGAGTCACCTGGTTTACCATGCAAATGTAGGCAAAGCTACTGGTGGCTAGGGCAGCTAAGAAGACACAAAGTAAATAAGACAACTTTAGAGTGACCAGGAGGCACATCTCTGCTCTTTTGGAAGTTATCCAACTCCCTACATCTCCATCTCTGTGTCAAGCTAACACTTCCTGCAGCAGTGTGTTCTCTGAAACTGATATCAATCCGCCACCAAACTCTTGTTAAAGCAGAAGTCTATGATTGAGGACGACTTGGATTAGTAACTATGATCTAATTACATAACTAAGTAAGTAAACACTGTGTGTGTTTTACCCTCACATTCTTATAGCATATCATATTCTGTCTATTCAAGTGAATGCCACTAGTGTTTGAGTAAATGATACAACTTTGTTGACTAAAGCAATGCCTGAAACTGATCGGTTTGGTATCAGTGTGGGCCAGAGGCTTTGCTGCCTCTGTCATTCTCTTTTTGATCAACATGAAACAGAATCACTCAGCTTTCTGAGAATCCTGGCGGGTGGTCAGCTCTGGAAGCAAGAAAAAAAAAGAAAAACATTCTATTTCTCTCCATCTTTTTTCATATTTTCTTCTCCTGTCTCACCTTCTATCTGTTCTGCTGTGCCCTCCTTTCAGCAAGCATCTCAGTGCCCGCTTGTATCTGTGTAAGTTCATGCCTCTGTGTGTGTCTGTGTGTGTGTGTGTGTGTGTGTGTGTGTGTGTGTGTGTGTGTGTGTGTGTGTGTGTGTGTGTGGTCTACAGAGAGGGGTATTTGACTGCCTGATAAGCGAGACACACAGGCACTGACAGCTTCATCCATCAGCATGTCTGTCTGACGGACAGGCCTCTGTAGAGAGGTCACGCTCCACACACACACACACACAAACTCACACACGTGTGTGTGTGTGTCTGGTCAGAAATAAATATTCCTCTATTGGGACATACACAGTGACTCTTCCTTAGTAAGAATATTAATGTGGCGTTCTGTATCTCCTCTCCTACCTCCTTTTCCTTGCCCTCATCTGCTCACCTTTTCCCGTCCTGCACTTGTTTTCTCATTCCATCATGCTTTCATGATTCCATCTTCCTCTGGCTAGTTTTTCCACCTCTTTTCATCTCTTACCCTTTGCCTGATTCTTTCTAATCCCAGACATCAACTGAAGTGAAGATTAAGGGAAACATGCTCAATGCGCACAAACACTTATATGTTTATTTCAAGTGGCACCACTGGCATGTGGGTTTATTCATTCAGCAGCTTGACAACTTTACTATGTTCCATATCCGTTCATTCATTAGCACACACAAATGACAACATCAGTATGTGAGAACATGCATACCAGTGCGCCGTAGGAAGAAAGAACGCTGTCACTCATTTCCCCAGTGGATCAAAATAGTTCCCAAACACCCAACAGGGAAGTGCTCCCTGGCAACAGAAGCAGCTAAAAGGAAGTAAAGAGGAAATTGACCCCTAATTTCTGGACAAATTGACCCCTAAAATTTTTAAGATTTCTGAATGCATTTTTCTTATTGTTGGGCAACTTTGTTATGGGAACCTGATGTATTCATAGCAGTTACGTCATTGTCAATGTGAGATAATGGCTTTGGGGACTGGCATTGCAATCTGGTCCCATAGTAACGATTCAAGGTAATTAACAGTCGCAAATACTTCTTAACGTTTCAATTCCAATGAAACATATTGCAGAAAATTACCACCAGACCTGTTAACATCCTTTATACCTATACATTTCTTATCTGCTTTTATTACTGTTGTTTTTTAATCTGTCGCATTTCATGAAACACTTTGTAACATGGTTTGTGAAAAAAAAGTGCTTTACAAATTAAGATGTTACATAATTAGAATGCATCTGGATCCACACAGACATATTTTTCATCTGTCAGTCAAAAAAGTCATTTTGTAGAACTATGTATGGAATCTGTAGCATGAACTTATAGGACCTAACCCTATAGAGTATTTGTTTACATTTTGTCAAACTGGCACCAATAAAAAAATGCCGAATGAGCTTCCAGCAGTTCCTGTTTGCATGGATGGATGGATGGATGGGCAACTGTTACTGGACTGATACTGAAGCAAACTTAAAAAACACGATTATTCTCAGTTCTGCAACATAGAGAATGCCTTTTTTTATGATTTCTAAATGGATTTATGGATGTTCATTTGCACATAATTAGATCCTCGGAAAGTGTAATTCACACTGGATCTAAAAATATATGCATTGTGTCTGTGTGCTCAGAGTTGACTGAGTAACAACAGTTTTTCACGCAACTTGCATCAAATGGTTTCCAAGTATTTTAATTGCCTCCATGAGCTGTGTGTCACACCCTGGGCTGCAGCTCCAACCGCTGACCGTGTTAGTAAGCGGGCCAAATCAATAGCCCAAATACAGCCACATGTTTTCCCTCTGTTCTACATTATGTGCAGAAATTTACTCAAATGTTTCTATAATTCCCTTTATCATCAACAAAATTTCATGAAACCAGAGAAGACAAATTCAAATTGAGGATATTTCTACATATTTTAAATATTCAAATATACACATCACTCTGTCTGTTTCATGCGATTCACTGTGTTGACATTTTCATGACATTTGACATTTTATCTCCAAGTTTCCCTCTCTCTTTACACTTTTTCTCACCCATTCTCTGAGTCTGTCCCCCTCTCACTGTCTCTCTCTCTTAGTCAGTCTCACATTCCAGGCAAGCTTGGCTTCTTTGTCCTCAATGACATCACAGACATAAGGCCGTGACAGGCAAGACAGGAGGAATGCAGGGCGAGAGAGGGATAGAAACCATAAAAGAGAGAGATACAGACTGAGAGAGAGAGAGAGAGAGAGAGAGAGAGAGAGAGAGAGAGAGAGAGAATAACCAGATGATGGAGAGAGAATGTCTGTGAGGGAATGAGAAAATGTGAAAGAAAAAGGGAAAACCAGAGAAAGAGGGAGAAAGAATTCCATTGATTCAGCAGGGCATGAATGGACTTCACAGAGGACTCCACAACCAACACACACACACACACACACACACACACACCTCCCACCACTACAACACTCCTACCCGTCCAATCCCTCCCTCGCGGCCTCTCTCTCATCCCTCCGTCTGTCCCCTCCTTCACTGTTTGTACTCCTTTCATTAATCTCCTTTAGAAGGTATCAGACAACAGCACCCCCTCCACAAACCCAGAGGGAGAAAGTTTTCACACATGCAGCAGTTAGCACAAGTCCCGCTCTGTTACAATGTTTAGGAGAACAACCTTTCGCCATACAGTCCTGATAGGTCTGCTTATTCTTTAAGGAAAATACACTTAACTTATATAGTTGGACTAAGACCAATGTCCAAACTTTCCTAATGGAAATGTTTTATAACTTAGACTTAGTTGAAGCAGTCCTGAACTGAATAGTAGCTTCAACACTAAGTGCTGTGTGACAATACATTAAGTTATTTATCCAGCAAAAATGCCAAACTTTCACTAGTTCCAGCTTTCCAAATGTGAGAATCTGTGGCTATTTTTTGTTTATATAATTGTAAAGTAAAACACCGTTGGGTCTTGGACTGTTGATGACAAACATTTTCTAGATTATAATAATCACAAAAATGGAAAACTTTAAATGTTAAATGGAAAACTTTGAACGTTTAATTGGTTTATAATTATGACGAATAATTATTTTATAATCTTAACACAACACATAATGGTTGAAGTTAAGTTTAAGTTTTCTGGTTGTTTTAGTCAAAATCATGGCAACATCTTGCTTCATGTTGAGGTTACAAACAAAAAAACGTTCATGAATAGACATTTATCCATGTAATTGCTGGCCTTCGTCACCAAACAATATCAGATTTTAAGTCTTGTAAGAATTCAAATTTGATTAAAAAATTTCTGTCAAACAGTTCCCTTCCTGTGTGCAGACATGCCCAGTGCAGCTTCACTCACAAAATGCTCACAACTTAAAGTTTACTATGGTGCTCTCGACATGATGCTGAGCAACTGTGTCTTTTACAAGAGACACTGCGAGAAGACATTAGCATTAATCATAGCAAACCCAATAAATACTTCATACTAGTTCAAGGTGGATCCTTGCCATCTAAAGGTCAAATCGACTTATTTATATAGTGCCTGAGATGCAACCAACTTTGTTAGAAAGCACTTCATGTTATTAAAAGAGTAGATAACATAAAAAGATATGGTGCGATCACATAAAAAAGACCACGCACATTAAAAATATACAATGCATCAGTCACACTGAAAGCCAACAAAATGAAATGATTTAAGCAAATCTTAAAATGGGAATTGCCTTAATTTTTCAAAGTGCCTTATTTAATGCAATCCTGCTACCTCTTTACTTCACCCTCACGAGGAATCATTTGGAAACAGCTGTGGTGACGCTGGAGGATAGCTGCAGGATATGGTGGCCTTCCACAGCGGTTACATGGTAAAGAGTAGAAAAGTGGGATAGACGCAGGATGTGGGGACTTCTACAATGGCTAACGCTGCATGAAACTTTAACTTCTGACCACAAAATCACACAAGACAGATTGCTTTCCCTCGGATATCTCAGCACAACCACATCAAGGCAGGGTCTATCGTTGTGACGGAGGGAAAGAGAGGGAGAATTACAGAAAAAGAGAAAGGCAGTCAGAGGAATGAAAAGTGAAACTGGAGCCTGGAGGACCAACAGCAAGTTAGAGTTAAACAAAGTGAACAAGGAGGAAAAAAACACATCAGGCATTAACCATCAGGCAGACTTCCATGGTGACAAATTATTTTGTCTTCAGATCAATAAGTCATTATCACATTCAAAACAGAAGTGCACACACATTCATGCGGGAGCACAATGGGGCACACCCACACTGCAAACACAAGATGTACACACACACAAATTCAGTGCAGTCACACACAATTATCTACACACACAGACAAAGTTGGGGCTTTGAGATATCGAGTGGTTGGATGAACTTTTCCAAACCTCTGTGCTGAGGCGGTGAAATAATTTCACCCCATTAAAAACAGCAGAGCAGCCTTGGCCAAACTAATTATGGAGAATTCCGTCAAATGCGAGCGAAGGGGAGAGCGGTAAATAAGATACTGCGTGTGTGTGCGTGTGTAACCACAGATGAGGTTAGCATACACAAACCCATAGTGAGTACACCATCTGCGGATGAAATTAAGAACCAATACAGCCCATGATATTCAGAATCAGCCAGAATAATCTAAAGCAGATCCCCTTCATTTTCCAATCAATACCACTTCCAGGCCATAAAAAATCTCAATAAAGGCTTGGGTGACACAAAACAAAAGACTTGTAGACACAGCTGTCAGATGGCGTATTGACAACTACTAATCTAATCAATAAAGCCGACAATAATTAATGTAGGAAATAAGAATGACAATACCAATCTGTCTACCAGAACATTAGTTATTAGATTAGATGTGCGAAACATATCCATTGAATCAATATCAACCGTACGTCATCGGCTGGATCCTCAGGAGTATTTAAAGAGGTTAATATGAGTGTTCATGTGTAGTTAAAGGTTTAAGATTAAAGCATTCTGTATAGTGCAGCAGAAAAAAAGAAACAGTCATCATGTACCAGTTTCAATTAACAGTTAGTGCCCTATTTTAAAGGGTGACTCAGTAGACTTGGGCGCACAGACTAAAGCATACCTGACATTTTTCTATATACAGCAGCACAGAGTGTACTGTACAGCTGTGAACAACAGATCCTGTCAGAATAACTCATATTCATGTATAAATAAATGCAGACTGCGCTACCAGCGGTCCTGCCGCGTACCACAGTGAATGTTCTTTTTTTTTTTTTTTTTTGCTGCAGATTTAAACACACACTGGCTGGAGGTGTTTCATTAAAACAGTTTATTTTTGTTTTAAGCATTATTTCCAATTTTGCTTTGCATTCCCTCCAAGTGTTTTGTTTGTTCTTGTTTATAAAAAGTGTCAGCGGAGTGAAGCTGTGCCAGAGACAGGGCCTTTAAATGCAAAATTGTTATTTTTTTTCTATAATTAAACTAATTACCAGCTGCTCATTTCTACCAAACACAAGAAAAACCACACACACACAAAAAAAAAGTTTCATGTGATGACTGGTGGACCCAGTGAACAAACACAAACTGAGCCTCACACACACACACACACACTCACTTGCGCAGAAAACACTGAGCTAGCTAGTCATTAGTGCGTGAGTGATGGTGTGTTATGTTTGAGCTGACTCTGGACTGAATCAGGACCTCGATGCAATAACAGCAACAAGAAGTGATCACCTAGACAATCACTAATAGCCTCTTTTTTCCCCCCTATTTTTAATTTTTTCCCCTCCATTTTCTCTGCACCCACCAAAAATGCAATATCCATGTGTTATTTCTGACTCACTTATTGCCTTCTTCTTTTGTTAATTGCTTTGCTGCCCCCTCTCCATCCCTCTCACGTCATGTGTTCGCTGTGCTTTGTAAAACGTTCAAACCCATTCTCACTCTCGCTTGAATCCCCTCTTGCAATCTGCTGTCCTCTGCTTTTCTCGTACATTCCTTCTCCTCCCTCTTTTTTTGTTGTCATGATTCTGTCACTCTGCTTTTCCATCCACCTTTCCATTTTTTTTTCCATTCCCTCGTTTGTTTTTTTTTGTTTTTTTCTAATCTCTACCTCCCTCCCTGCAGACAGACAGCTGTTCCATTTAGAGCGTTTGATTAATTTGATAAACCAAAACAAACCCCCTGAACAACAAAGCACAAACACATACTGTACACAAGTAATCCATGTGAGACAAGATGAAGGGGGGGGAGTGGGAGAGATGGGGTTGTGGATGGCACTCTGGCAGGACAAAGAGCTCGTCTGATTGTTTTAGTTTATGGTTTGTAATATTAAATATTTGGTTTACAATAACGTTAAGTGGCCTGGGCCTGAGTTATGGTGCCGCGGTGGCTTCTCTGTTTGTTTTGTTGTTTATGGTTTTGAAATATTAATCTTTTGTTGTAGACTAATAAGGCTAAGTGGTCTGGGTGAATGAATTATGGTCTGTGCATCAGATGCTTTTTGAAGCATTGAGCACATTTACATGCTCACAAGCTCATGTCCCATTTGGGGTCATATTTGAGACGTGCTGTCTGTATGCATTCACATGTGCCAATCATTGCAAAGACGGGATGAGTAGCACCCAATACTATGTTTTCAATTATGATCAGCAGGGCTGTAACACCATATACTTTACTGTATAATGTCAGTTCCTCTGTTGCTACAAAGGAATGGATGCAGCTATATTGTGGAGTTTGTGTTGATGTTTTTTTTTTTTTTTTTTTTAATCATTTGAAAAGAATACAATAGTTTTGGCTCCTTTTTACACACTCTGACGCTGCTGAGATGTTTACGAGGCATTTTACCAATTTACCCCCCCCCCCCCGTGATAATTTAGAGAATGACTTCAATAATGCAATAATGAGCAGAAGACTACCACTGATGTTATCCCAGCAGTCAAACCTGACAACATGAAAACAACAGAAAACAACAAAAAAAAAAACACCTCAGGGAAGTAAATGCAGAAGAAAAACACCAGGAAAGCTGAAGTAAATGGTCAAAACAGCTTGTCTGCTTTGACATTTCAAAGAGAATCTTTAGCTCTAATAGAACAACAAACAAACAAAAAAAAACAAGCTCATTTCTTAAAATTGGTTATTGAGGATAAGACAAGTTCAAAGTGCTGTTCGGAGATAAGAGTAAAACTGAGGTCGATGTATGTATGTGTGTATGTGTGTGAGCCCTTATCTGTCAGCTCAAAGATTTTAACAACTTTATTGTTGTTACAGATATGATAGCAAAGAAAGAAAAAGCAGCCATTGAGATTAACACAGCATCACTCAAAGAGCCGACATCTGATTTGCTCCCTGTAGATCTCTCTGCTTCCGCCGTTGGGCCCCTGGGCCAGGACAGGGACCTTGCATCTATGTACTGCACCTCATGAACTGTGTTTCGGTGTCACAAACTGTTGACAGCTTCAAATGAAATCTGCACAGATTTCTCAAAAGGGTGCAAATGGCCCGATCTAGAACCTACTTCTTTCTTTTTTTCAGCTGCTTCATGAGAGGCAAATAACAAAGCAGAGCAAACTCACTGCAGGTTGAAAACAAGACTTAAAATCCACTTTAAGAACGTTTGTGAATACAAACACCACTTTTTCTGCCAAAAATTGTAGTGTTATTTCTTGCTGTATTGATGTTGTCTTCCTCTTTACATGACATGAAGTGCTACATTTAACACAAAATGAGCAAAGAGAGGCAAGCGAGAAGAGATTTTTTTTTGTGTGTGTGTTGTGCAATTTGTTGATGTTTTAGCATTTCTTTGTGAACCATTTTGGTTTGCTTTCAGGTTTAAGTGGTTTTCTGACTTTTTTATTTATTTATTTATTTAATGGGCTGACGTCATGCATTAGTTCCTGTCTGTATGTGCGGTGGACTCTGGGGGGGATTATGACTGGGTAGAATAATGGCTGTGTGATAATTAATGGGATTAACAGATTAGACAGGAGATTACGCCATGACTGTCTCCAGCACCGCTCTATGCTCGAGACAGAGGGCTGAAAAAAAAAATGAAAGAGAGGATGAAGTCGACTAAGTAAGAGACAGAAAATAACTCCATAGAAGACAAGAAGGTGTGAATTATAAACTCTAGGCCTGAGCATGGAAAGAAATATATTCATAGCACAAATATTGCAAACTGTTAAGTACTGAAAACTCTACTGGTCAATTCAGGCATGTGGTTACAATTTCATTTTTTTGGATCAGATTGATCAGAGTTTCTGATTTCAGTCTGATGTAACATATAGTTGCCAGTTTTAGACCATTTTGTTCAGGCAAAGTTCTTGTATTGCTGCTTGTTTTTAATAACATTCAATGCTTGAGAACTTTGGATTCTTCTGTTAAACAAAACAAAACATGATTATATTTTTTTAAGATACTGAAGGAAGTATTTGTTTGGCAACTATAGTTATAGAAATCAGATACTGTATCACGACTGGTATTCATATCGCCTTTATAAACACTCAAAATTGTGCCTTTTTCTTTCTTAGGTTTCCAAATTGCGTAACTGGGTATGTTATCATTTCCATCATACCATCAAAATGAAAAATAAACTCTTCCATCTCATTGTTTTTGATCACCTTTTTGGCCACCATGCTGTCTACTGTACATAATGATGAACAATGTTAATGTAACCCCTTCACTGACTCGTAGTATTTAACTCAACATCTGGTGTGAACCCCGGGGGACCCCAGTAGAGTTTGATTGAAGTGAAGCCCAGATCAACATTTTGAGGTGGACAGCTTTTCTGCACTGCACCTGGATTTGACAACACCTGTCACACTTCACCGAATGTACCCAAAAAAGAAGAAAAAAAAAAAAAAATCTCCATCTCCAGTATGTGAAAAAGCCTTCAGAGATTTAGCAAAAGACAGACAGCTTCATTGATCTCAGGAGCAGTTAATACTGTGTAACCATCGGTACTGGTGTTCCATGCTTGCACGTGTACTTGTATCTGTTATGTTCTGGCAATAACATCCTGTGGGAAGTATCCTTGTGTATTTTTGTCACGCTAACCCTTCATTAGATTTGTATTTCTTGCGTGTGTTCCTAAAGTACTGTGCACCACTATTTGGGAAACAACAATATAACAGTTTCCCAAAGTCTACACTGAATTTGGAAAATACGGAGGTTTATGGTTTCAGTGCCCCCGTGGCTAAACACTACCTGCTACCATTAACTACCAGTGGAGTTGGCGGACACACGCACACACACGTTCAACCGTTTACCCACACATTGGCAAACTGGACAAGGCCATGGGCAGACCCAGCCAAGGCCACAGGTTTGTAGATTGCTTGTCATAACAACAAAACCTCCTGTCTGGTTTCACACAGGATATCTGTGGTCAGAAATGATAGGCTGTAGTTGAGAAAAACATTTATCCATTTTCCACTCATAAATTCCTTATTCTGCGCCTCTGAAATGCAGAGAATTCTGTCTATGGTGCAGTGTAAATACTTGTCAACCAAAGATTTAGATCTTCAATCATTCTAAAGAATTTGTAACTAAAGAGAACCTTCAATTTTACAGAAATAAATGAAATTACCTTGCAGAATATGTAGTGCAGTGCTACACAGTATAAATCCATCACCTTTGAGTGCTTCCACCTTTAGTTTCTTTAGTCTTTTGAATCTGATGAAATGATGGTCTCCTCACACAACCAGATAAAATGTTTACACCGCTTCATTACAAAGACTCCTTTTCAAAATGTCGCACATGGGAGTGAAAAAGACAGGAGTGCATTAAGAGGGCCGACCTCAGTAATGATTCACTTTGAAATTCATTCATTGTGACGTGAGTCATAATACACTTGTTCCTCATTATAAACACATTAGCGTGTTTCTGGCAGGTTGAGAGACGGTCTGTGTCTGCTCTCCATTACACCCAAACTATCTGAAAAGAGAAAAGCTCATTGTTCTCAAGTCCACTTAAATTCAGAGAAAATATATTCAAGGAGATTTGATGCTCATAATGTACTTTTGCAAAGCTTTAATCTGACAGTGAAAAGGAGGCTTAAAAAAAGTAAGGGGGTGAGGAACATTGAGAGGAAAACTAGGGGGACGGCAGATTTAAAACCAAAAGTATGCATCGCATTACAAACGTTGGTTCCGGGAAGGGGAACGTTACCTACGTTCTTTGGCTTCATTGTTATGCTTTTAATTGTCTTTAAGGTACCATGTGGAGTTTTCTTGTTTAATGTCTCTCACAAAACCACATTTGTGTATCCTTGAGTTCGAACAAACCTGAATGTCCGCCCTCATAAAACATTTACAAAGCCAAGTTTCTAAATGTTTTTGATACTTGCACCATATGAATCCATGTTTATATCATCTAGCAGTCATATTTTAGAAAAAAACATCTAAACATTGCCACTTTGTTCAGTGCATTACTGTAACCTGTTGACTGGCTTGCATACACTACACATTTGCTTTACTGCCCTCTGCAGTGGACAGCGATGTGTATTTCATCCCGTGTGAATGTGCTGCCTTGTGTGTGGGCTGGTACTTGAACTTAAACTTATTTGTATATTTAGTTTTATACAACATGGCACTCATTGCCAAGTCGTATTTTATTTTATTTTTTTTTATAATTTCAAGACAGAACAGAAAGCCAAGATGTATTAAGTACTAATGTGTCAATTTTTTGTTTCTTTTGTTGAACAAATGTAGTGGAAAGTGACACATTAATGAAAATCTGTGATCAAGACAAGTATTTCGGTATCCAACAAGACAAAATAAATAAATAAATAAATACATTTAAAGGAAGTGCACTAGGTTGGCACATGTGTGTGTGTTTCAGAGTATCAAAGGTTAGGATACGGTGTTGGCTGGATGTGGATAGAATGTGACACAGCTAACCGCTCCGTGCTGTGGCACACAAATACCACCGACGTCACCTGCGAAAGGACCTTTTCTCTCCTGTCTGCATACTCACACACACACACACAAACACACACACACACACAGGGTTGCACACACATACATACCAGAGCACACACACATTCACTGCAGTGAGCTCACACAGAAACAATCTGAAAGCTGTGGAGAGTCCTCGGTCAGAACTGTGCTGCTGTTGATTGTGCGGTTACTTTGAAGGGCAATTTCATCTGGCTGACGGAAACGTGTGTGTGTGTGTGTGCGAGTTAGTGAGGGAAGTGTGTGTTTTTTCAACACCAGGGGGTCAGTCACCTGGGGTGTTAGGGAATTTTCTATCAAAATATTCATGTGTAATTGTAGAACTTGGCGTACAGAGCTCTAGGTGTGCGTGTGTGTGAGCATGCATGCGTTCATTTTATCTGCATAACCTGAAAGTGCTTGTCAATGATGCGCTATAGGTTGTGTGTGTGTGTGTGTGTGTGTCACAGGTTGGCATGAGGCCAAAGTGAATAGAAGCCTTGTTAGTGTTTTAAATGCCTTCTTGGATCTGACGAGACATGTGCAGGCATATAGGCATGCCAATGAGGTGTGTGTGTGTGTGTGTGTGAGAGAGACAGTGTGTTTGCATTTAGTGCAGAGAGATGAAGGAGGCCAGTCCATCATCCACAAGTCCTATTGTCCTCTGAGTATGTGTGTGTGTGTGTGCACAGTATGCTGAGAGAGACGAGGCAGATGTTATACAGTAGATTTCCAAGAAGTCATTTGATGTTTCAGTTCAGAGAAAAAAGCCTTACGCACCACTCCTATATGTCCATACATTCACAAAATTGCGTTCTTTGATGTGCAACTAAGAAATATACACTATTTTATTGAAAGACAGCAATGTCCATCACCCAGACTATTATGTGCAGTAATAAAAATCATGAAATGTATCCAAAAGAGAGATATCAGTGCACCTTGGAATAACTGAAGCTGAAGAGTAACAGAAGTGATCTTTTATTAAATTTCAAATATGCAAAAGCTTTTCAAGGTTCCTACCTGAGCAGTGACTTAAATCAATTATATTAAACTTCCTCATTTATTAAAATCTGATTTGACTCTTCCAGAAAAGTTAGCATTAGTAGCAGGATAGTTTTAATTATTATTATTTGTTGAAATGGAGTTTTTCATAATAGTTGGAGCACCTCTTCGTTGCACTAGAAAAGTGATGCTTTTATTGGATGCAAGACAATTTCTGCTTGTGCGTCTTTCACTAATGTCATCTCTGAATGTCAAACGCAGCTATGCCAAAACAGGAAGGGGGGTGCTTTAAATAGGAGTGTCAAAACAAATCAGATCTTATAAATAAAACTGAATTTTAGAATTAAAACCATTTGTTACTACACCTGTTCAGCGTAATCTTATGTAGTCTTGGCACAGATGCAGGTGTCCTTTAGAATTACTGCAGGTTCCAATCATATAAAAATCTTAGTTTCATTTTAATATAAATTCAACCATAGGAAATGTTTGCATGCAACAGCGGAAACGCAATTTCTTTGGAAATAAGGTAATAAATTGAGTATGACACAGTCTGTACTGGAGAAGGTTAAGAGGTGATTTTTCCAATATCCGTCATCCAAAACTGTTTGTAGAATATATGAAAGCTTTCCGTTTTCGTTGATTGCATCCCCGCGGTCGTCTGATGGCAGTACAAATGGTACTCTCCATCTGCAACATTTAATTAAAGGTATGAGGTGCATACGCTCAAAGTATTGCGCAACCGTGCATGGCTCATTCAGTGTTTGTAGCCTGAGCCTTAAGTTATGTAAGCAAATATGAATCCTGGTATGAAAACATGCAATTTGAATCGATTCGTACAACACACAATAAATAAACATGAATCTGGATTTTTCAGAAACACAAATTTAGCTGACATTTTCTACACTGGCTAGGGTATTTTGAGCACTGTTTGTCAGTCGGTGGCTCAGGGTGCTGCTTAACTGATTGGCTGTGATTGACACCAATCCAAACCATTTATTTATTTATTCCTTTTAATGCACCCTTAGTTATAACTGGGCCTGACACTAACACAGACACTTCTGGCCACAAAATTACAGATAATGATAATCCAATGCCACTAAATGGTGGCCACCATTTACATCTGCCTCTTGATTAGTGATAACAGGGTCTTGGTCACATAATGGTATAAGATAGTAAAATTACATAATTGTAATATTAAATAAAATTACGACATCAGAATGATGTTATATAACTATTTTTACCTTTTCTTTTTTTCTTTTTCAAGCATCATGCTTTCTTGCCTTTTTTATCTATTTTATATGAAATAAATGATATTGGAATATTGTCATTCTGTACAGTTTTCACCTGCTGTTTATTTCCAATAAAAAATAATTATGAACAAAGTTATTTTATGTTGTGGTAATGCTTTCATGCTTCACCAACTGTGTGTTTGTGAGCCTGACTTCTATTTGTGCCCGCACATCTATATATGAACGAGACGGTGGTTTTAAATGTTTCTATTCAAAGGTTCACTTCGTGCCACTGCATCACTTTACAGAATGAGAACGAGGAGAAGGGAGATTGGCGAGCAAATAAACAACAAAAATACAGAAAGGAGGCAGAAACTAGCAGCAAGATGTGAACAAGAGTTGAGAGCAAGAGAAAAAGCTGGAGAACGAAGATGGAATCAAAGAACACCAGGAGGAGATAAGGGCAAAAGTGGTGTAAATCCACAGTTGAGAGAGGGAAGAAAGCGAGGGAGAGCATTGACGACCAGAGAATGGTAAAATAGTGAAGAGGGCAGAGAGAACACAGTGTGAAGAAAGCTATAGGAAAGATGTGAAAAAAGAGAGGGAGCATGGGAAAGAAGCAAAGAGGGGCTGAGAGAAAGGAAGGAGTGTTTGAGAGAGCTTTATGTAGCGCTTGGGTGATGAAATCATGAATGACCCCCCGCCGTGGACGGCTCTTTGAGGGTGCGTCCCCACTCGCACGCACACACACGAAAAAAAACTTGCAGACAAACAAACACAAAGACACAAAAGTAAGCTCAGACATACAGAACTCACACAAATCTATACATCGCCTCTTTTTGTGTATATCGGCCAGAAACACAGCCCAACGCCAAATCCTCATCTTGCCTGCCATCCCAAGCTTCCATACTGTGCTGGTGCTTTGTTTTTTTTTCCTCCTCTCATGCATAACTTCCTCCTCTTGTCTGCTTCCCCTTCACTTTTTTCTCTGTCCATCACCCCTCACACTAAATGTAAGGTGACAGTCCGTGGCCAGAGAGGGATAGATTGCTACAGAAGGAAAGAAAGAAGGGAGACAGAGGGTGAGCAACCTCTCAACAAGAAGAGGATAAAGAATAAAGAATGGTTTTGCTTGGAGAAATATGGAGGCTAATAAGTTTTAGCGTTAACATTTTTGCTTCCCTAATTCAGTATTTATACTGAGTGCCTGACAATTGCCTTGTTTTCCACAAGATTTTGGAACATGCATGGCCATGAAAACATTAGTGAGGTTGGGCACTGATGGATGGTGGATGATGAGGTCTGGCTCTCAGTTAGCATTCCAGTTCATCTTAAAGGAAAAATCTGATGAATAAAAATGGGAAAACCAGTTCTTTCTGGACCTCACTTTGTGCCAGGAAGCATTGTCAAATTGAAACAGGACAGGGCCTTACCCAAACTGCTGCCATAGTTGGCAAAGTTGGAACCACACTGCTGTCTTTAATGTCTAATTTCTCGAATCGGAACCCATACTAGGAAAAACATCAAGGACGACACTCAAAATGCTGTAACACTGTCCACTTTGCACTTCAGGACCCGCTTTGTTATATAATGTATTTTTTCTTTTTGTAATGAGCACTGGTGACGTCAGGATAATTCCACACCGGCTACAATGGAGTTCATCATTTTACACCGACTTTCGACATGAATACAGGGAGGAATCCATCATAACAGAGAATGAGACACCAATTTCTCCGCTGACAATGCAGCTGCAGCCACATTTTGCTTTATGAATAATAGACTCACTTTTTTCTTCACTGGAAAGAAAAAAGAAAAGAAAAAAACGCTGGTTTTATTGCTCGCCTTGCGCCTAAATATAAAACCCCCTGAAATGGAATACATTTGCACAATTTCTGAGGGGTGCGGAGAGGCATCCTGGGAAACGTAGGACAGCAGTAAACAAACTAGAAGTGTGTATACAGAAGAGTCAGACTTTTCTGATAAGGGGTATGGTGCTCAGCTAAGTGCCCAGTACATTACCTCATCGCCACGTGGATAAAGAACATGGATATGGGTCCATGCAACAAATGGAATATTCAATTACAGAATGAATCATAGGTAAAATTAGAGAGGAGTAAGGGAAGAAAAGGAGGAGCAGGAGAGCGATGTGCTGTCACAAGATAAAGAGAGGGAGATGCTCCCCTAATGCATCATGGGAAACCACATGCAAAGTCGATAAATACTGGGTTTTCTCAGACAGCAGCATCTGAATTTATGGCCTGTTACATTTTCAAGCGTGATTAGGATATGTGATTTCTTGACAGGCTGTATCATCTGTAAGAGAGTTCTGCAGCTGTGTGATGTTAAAACAGGGCTCCTTTTGATGTTGCGAATTGACAGTTTTGAGGATTTTTTAAAAGAAAGTTGACATAAATCAAAACACTATCCGCTAATCGTGCCTGAGCTTGTCGGATGGCGTGGTCGGCTGACATCCTTGCGTTGACGGCAAACTGTTAACTGTTGAATTAATGATTACACATGCACATTTATGGCTTTTAGCGAGAAGTTAAGTGAGTAATAGTAACATTCAAAATTGAAAAAGTTAGTTTTGTCGTCTGTAAACATGAAAGTTTCCATTTCTAAACACAATATATGTCAGTTTATTTGAAAGCATAATTTATGTAAATCTTAAGATGATTTATATCTTAATATGTACCCAAAATGTGATTTAGTTCCTCCCTATTGGTGGGAGAGCCATTCTGAAATGAACCTTTTCATATACTCTGTTCATGCAGTGAAACCAAACCAAATGAAAGCAGCAGATATATGAGATTGTAGTATAAAAACAATATATGAACCGTGTTTTATGCTCTACCCACCATTTGCACAGTTGTCTTATAAAAACCACAACAGCATTTGTCCAATTGATATCTAACAAATTACTTCTATGCGATCCCTTAAGGAAGAAAAAAAAAAAATGAATAAATAAAATAAAAGCGACAAGGCCAAATGAGATGGAGGTAAAAAGTGAACAATAAATATGGAGGCTTACAGTATGTGCAAAGTATTGTTGCCTTAAACCTCTCAAATCCTCTTATCAGACACAGACAGAGGACAAAACTCATCTTTATGATGTACAAACAACAGCCTGCAAGCTTGAAAACCAGCTATAATACATCGCCATAGCTGTGAAGTTTAGTGAGCACTTTTATCTTGTTCTCAGGCTCGGCAAAGATATTTCAGTGTATTTATATCCAGCTTATTTTCTTACAGGGTCAAATATCTCTTTAAGAGACTCAACTTCTGATCTGATCTTTCAAAAGTAATCATGCGACAAACTGAAACTTATCTGGTGAAGTGAGGCAGCCATACTCAACTCAACTTCTCATATGAAGTAAACACCCTCCATCACTTCCCCGATAAAGAACTAACAAAAACAACACAACTAAAATTATGGTCACGTCGTCTAAACATTTGCCAAATTTATTCAGATTCAAAGTGTCAGAGAAACAAAACTATGTATGGAAAATCATTTTAACGTCAACCTAAACAAATTATTTTCACCCGTCATTAACGACATTTAACACAACCTCTGCCAGGTTTCCTTTATTGTGCTTTTATTGCTTGTCAGCCATTAAAAATAAACAAGTGCATAATTCAGTTTGTGGAAGCGTATTTGAGGCCATGATACTTCAGGAATTCAAAGGATATGTTTTCTGCATTGTTCATTATTTGGAGATGATGACGACGGTAAACAAATTACTGGAGCGGCATTTCAAGGTGTCTGAACCTTAATTACATTTTTAATAAACGCTTTGGCATGCACGCGTATGAATGTGTGTGCTTGTGGACAAATTAACACGAGAGAAAACATTTTATGTGTGTGTTTGTGTGCTTTCGCTAAAGGGTAATTTGTGGACACGCAGGCACAGTAACACATATACAGTATGTGCACAAACACACAAACAAACACACACATACACATGGGTGGCCAGATGCTACATGGGCCGTATCTGGTGAACTCCAAGACACGTTGATATTGAAGCCTCTAATGGCCGTCATTAATCACATGATACTAAATCACTTTAGAGATAGAGTGGGAGGGGGGCGAGACCGATGAAATAAAATGGGAAATATGATAAAAGGCAGAGGTGAGAGACAGTGAAAATGAATCTGAGAAAGAGGCAAACAGAAAGTCAGAGACACAGGAGGGCAGAGGGGATCAATAACTGACTATGATAAAATTGATTGTACAGATCACGCACATATCCACACACGAAGCCTTTATTTTATTCAACATGTTTGTGAAACCAGCTCACAGCTATGGTGTAATATCACATGTGTAGCCTTTTAGATGATGTAATCACCCAGTTCTAGTTGCTTTTTTGCCTCCAAAAACAAAGCAAAGACTAGAAGAGTGCACTCGGAGTGCACGTCTCCAACAGGTGTTGGGGGCATGCGTTTGGGGGAACACAGAGTGCAGAATGCATGTGTCGAACAAAGTCAAGCTGAAGAAAGTCATTAACACAATACAACAGAACAAAATGCAATAAAACAGGATATAACACAAGAGAGTAGACTGGAATAGATGCACAAGTGTGAGATTCTCTGTCTTTCCTTCCTCCGGCTTGTGGTTGGCTGTTTGTGTGGCGAGACCAAAGGCAGCACCCATATCATTAGTTGTGCAGACGTACGAACACATCCCATTTATAAACAGTCAACAACACAGAGGCAAAACACTTCAGCCTTGAACGTGACCCAAAAACCAAAAGGCACACATCAGCAAGGCTACCATCAGATGACTAGCTTCACTGTGTGTGTATGTGTGTGTGTTTGTGAGCACATCACATAACCACTGTGTGAAGGGTAAATGACTGGTTTTGATACTGCCAAGGGAAATTCCCCGGTCAGATTATATACAGATCAATTTTCATGTGGGTTTAGGGGTAGTCAGACGTTGCTATGCATTTATCATTGCTTATTCTTAAGTAGACACACACAAGTATGCGCATAACCACATATACACCCTGAATATGCACACAGACACACATACACACAGAACAAATTAAATGGATTACTTTCACCATGACAGTCATTGCCAGTTTTTTTGTTGTGTCATTGATAACTGTTATCTTTTTGACCTCTGTTTCTAAAGAAAATCAATAAGCTAAGTAAACATACACACCCTTTAATTACTGTGGCTTACAGACATCCATAGATGTATGTGGTACACAGAAGATACTGTATAACATTTCTCTGCGAGCAAAGACTAATCCTTTAAGTTGGCACTCCCCTGCTTTACATTTTGCATTAGCATTTTGGTCAGGTGAGGTGCTCTTATACAGGAGTGTTTTAAAATGAGTGTAACATAGGGGCCAAGTAGGAGAAAATGTTTTGCCTTTAAAGACAAAAGCAAGGTCAGGTGCAGTGAGAAATGGATGGTGGAGGAAGAAGAACGTGAAGTGATTCTTCAAGAGCTGCATTTTCTATTCATGAGGGAAGACAGGGAGTGACTGTCAGTCTGAGTGGAGCAGGAGAAATGGTCGCCCACTGGAGAGCAGAAGCTGAGAAGAGGTGGAGCGATGACACGATCGCTACAAGGAAAGGAGACACAAGTGTACACAGGCTGCACAGTACAGCTTTGATGCGTTACACTGGTGCAACTCAGAAAGCTTGTATGCCTCAACTGGGGTTTTTGGATTTGACACAAGAGGGCCAACAGTGGCCAGGGAAGGTTGATGAAATGAGGACATCTGGGAAAGTCAATGATGAGTCTGGGTGCAATCATGGGGCATTCGTGGGGCAAAATCTACATTAAAAACTTAGAAACACTGCATTTATATCACATCCAAACTCTCTCATGTCTCTCAGGTCCTGATTTGAGATTGTGTCCTCTTACATAACCATGTGACACCTACCATGCTGTCATTTTGCTCATGTTTCTCTTGTAAAAGTGATAATGTATTGCAAGGGACTTCCTTGTTAAATAAAGAATAAATAAACACAATTATGTGTGAGGGAGCTGTAAAAATCCCCCAAGCCCCCAATAGCATTTTTCAGATAGACCATCAAATAAAATGTGTCTGTGAAGAAGTTGAAAGGAAACCTCAAAAAGGCAGACAAGGTCGACAACTCATTTGTATTGAGAGTTTTTAACCATAAAGATTCGATATTTTGGAACTGGGGGCTACATGTTGTGGGCTGTACAGTTGGGACTTAACTCCAGGAGAAAGTTTTTGGGAAAGAATGGCTACAATTTTGGAAAATAACATGCAGTTCTTAGAATCCAACATTCGGGATGAGTGTTAGAAACAAAAAAAGGTCAAAAGTGTTGTCCAGAAAAGGTTTCATAAAGGTTTTAAGTTAACAAGTGCATGTCCTTAGTTACATTAAGTACCCAAAAAAGGTAGAGTTTATTGATAACACTAAAACCAGTAGCTCAGCGAATGCACAGCAGTTCGACCAATCATAATGCATTTATATTAGGTAAGCTACATATAAAGAGAAATGCAAGAATGAACAATTGCTCTGGTCAAGGAAAGTCTGAATAGCCATTAAACCAAAGATTAAATGAACAATGACATCCTGCAACACATTACCCGCTGCCTTCAGCCTATGACACCAGTATGTAATCAAATAAATTATGTTCAATTTAGCCATGAGGCCATTAATCCCAATTTAATGGTTCGGCTTTGCGTCTGAATTCACTCTCAATAGCCTGTAATACCTTCCACCTCTGCAGACAGGAGGGTAGGTAATGGTCTATGAAAGCTTGATTCTCACACGTGTTTCAAAAGTTGTACATATTGCCCTTGACATTGCTATAGCCAGCATTGTGAATTTTATAATAGGCAACTGCCCGGCTTCCAAAGGACATCTGAAGATATGAAAAATTGTTGTCATGTAGAAACCTCAAATGAATTATTCATTTTTTTCTTTCTTGAACTGAAATGGACAGCAGACATTGTCTCCCAGGAAATGTGTCTTGAGCCTGGAAACAGGTTAGACCACTGAGATTGAATTCTGTAATGACCCTCGCGGCCAGATCTAATAAGCTCTTCTAATACCTTTTCTAAAAGGGTATTTGACGCTAGAGGTGTTTCATGTTAGCCTGTCATTAACCTGGAGGTCACAGAATCGAGACAGTAAGGACAAAGCAGGAATTTACTGCATGCAGCAGGCTGTGATTTAACACAGTCAACGTGAGGATAGAAATTTGTTTATCTCCACTCCATTTATTTCACAGATGAAAGCCACTAACACAGTTTGTGCGCAGATGACAATTTATATTACAAACATGATCACTTATACAATTGAATGTATTGTTTAAGATGTAACTCGACATGCTATAAAGTACTTAAAATTAGCTCCACCTTGATGAACAACCATATTAAAAATGCTGCTGAATAAATGCTCTGAAAGCAGGTATTTTACCTTCATTTGGTATCAAATGAATAGTGCATTAATTAGCTTTGCTATGATAACTGTTAGGGAGGGCTCTAATAACACACATTGGATAGCCGTGAATGGATTAGTTCATACATGTGTGCCTAAATATACTTCAAATGAGCTTTATATCCACTTGAAAGTGTGTGTTCATCTTACATACTGTGTGTGTCCTTTCTCAGTTGTGTGTGTGTGTGTGTGTGTGTGTGTGTGTGTGTGTGTGTGTGTGTAAGACTGAGAAAGTCTCTCTGGGAGTGTTATGTATCTAATTGCTGTATGCTTTAATAATTTACATTCCCTACTCTCTGATGCCTATCATTAAGAAATGAGGGAATTACCCCCAGCTGTATAAGTGTGTGCACGTTGGTGTGTGTGTTTCTAACTCCTTTGGTGTGCTCATACGTCCTTGAGAATGTGTGTGTTTGAGCATGTGCGTGTTATTGGAAGTGTTGTGCACCTCTATTGTATGTGTATGTGTGTGTGTGATTTTCTGAGCATATCACTGCATGCTTCTGTGTGTGCTCATGAATGTGTGTGCACACATGCATGGCTCTCGTGTGTGTGTGTGTGTGTGTGTGTGTGTGTGTGTGTGTGTGTGTGTGTTCTCTGAACCTCTTCCGACCATTACGGTAAGTGTACATTATTCATTGTGGCCTGCCAAGATCATTATCAACAGAGAGCAAAGATGGACAGAAGGAAATGAACGGCTGGTTGGAGGAGCAACGGAAGCATGTTTTGTCTTGTTAGATTAATGGCACAACATTTCGTTTTGGAAAAATGTGCCATTTTGACGAGAATGTACTATAAATAAATAAATGTCTGCATGAACTTGCTGGAGCTGTGCCTGGATCTCATTAATGTGGAAGAGGCTAATTCATGTGTTCATGGATTGTATTACATCTAACTATTAGCAAGCATACGCAATTTGTTTTGTGAAATGCTTTATATTACGGGTCCATAATTGCTGAATAATTTTGAAGTTTCCTGGGAAGAACTCTGCAATTTGGCAACATTTAGTAGGAGAATGGTGATAGTGTTCAATTGATACACTTCACACATCAATCATTTCAGTTCTTCTAAGTCTTGCACAGCTGGTCAGCTGAACCAACTAAAAATGTAAAACTTTTCCAGAGGCAAACATGCAGTGATACATGAATAGAGATACAGATTTCAATAATAAATAATGGTGGATATGTATTTTTTTCGGTTTTGAATTGATTTTCTTTTACGGGCATTCCTGTTTCCACATATTTAGCACATACGTCCAAGCATAAACTTCCTGCTAGAATATTTGGCAATCACAGACCAGTAAAAGAAAGTGTTCCAGTGGCAGGAAATGTAGAAAGTCAGCTAACACGCAACAGTTACGTTAGCATGTGTTATTTAAACAAGAGAACAAAGTGATGGTTTGAAAATGTGACATATGAACACAAAAATAATCACCTGCGTCAGGGCCAGAACCTGACAACTAGATTATATCCATTGCATGTGGATGCTGAACTGTATTCACCAGAATCTCAGGCACATGTTCGCATCACCTGCCAGAGGCTGTGTTCACCTTTTTCCTTTGCTTGGTTTTTTAATAATCAATGGTCTTGACTCACACAATGGCAATGAGTTGCATCCTCAGTAACAGTGCTGTGTTTATAGTAATTCTGTCTTCATTTCCCAAAAGCATTTTCACATTGTCAGCCATCTGTCTTTTCATTGTAAGTCAGCATTATAAAATACCATTGGGAGGCCTAAAGCAAAAGTGAATTAGGTTAATTATTTCTTAATAAGCTTTGTAAACATAATGCAACAGTTTTTTTCAATGTGATTATAAGAAAGACAGGAGAGAGAAACAGAGGAGAGATGATATAAAGATGTATGTGAGACGAGAGGAAGAGCAAATCCATGGAGAGATACACGTGAAGCGCCAAAGGCCAACAAATCCAATTTGTATTTCAGATCTTATCTTAAACACTGAATGTCCACTTCGTGATTTGCAAATGACCACACTGAATTTGCACGACTACACCGAGTAAATATCTGCTGCAATTATGACATCGGCTGTCACAGAAACAGCTCAGGCGTGAAAATGCTGAGTAGGGACACGTTTTCCATTCTTCAGCACCTCATTAGCATGGATGCCTTTTTTTGTAGCATCGAGCAGGAGGATGTGCGTGTCATCCGACAGGACAGACTATTTGTCTAGGCTGTGCTATTCTCTTATCGGCTGCATTTTGGTAAATTATGGAAAGTGAATGTCTGCGTGGAAACAAATTTTAGCAGCAAAGTGCTGCTCGAATGTAACAAAAACTGGCTCTAATTGTGAAAGATGCATATCAGAGTTGTGAGAAGACAAATTGACAGAAAGGACACAAGGGACGGAAAGGAATGAGGGTGAGGAAAGTGTAAAAAGAAAGACGGAGAGGCTTGGTGAAAAGGAAGAAAAGGGGACTAAACTGAGGGAGGGCAGAAGAAAAATGAGAAAGCAGACTGAGCATGGAGATGCGGGCGGACTCAGTAGACTGTAGGATTGCTTTGATGATTTCATCTTTCTCTCTGATTAGCACACAATAGCTTTCCCCTCCAGAGATGATTTCTTTTCTCTTCTGAGTTTTCTGATACAGTTAATCTCAATTTATCACTCACCTACAGACAAATATGTGTGCCCACACACACAAAAACCTGTTAGCACAGCCTGCATACCTCTATACGTAGGCATGAATTATTTAGCAATTTCTCCCTGTTAACAAGGTACTGAAGGAATGGTTTGTGCTGGGGGGTCTTGCGGGTTCGCTGCCTCATGAATTAGTCTCTACTGCGTCTTGTTCAGTCTGACAATGTTCTCGACTATAAACAGATTCTTCTGAACATTTACAAAGAAATATAGGTTAAGTAACAACTGTCGCCTACCTCTGACAGCCTCTACAAATGTGTTATTCACTCAGAACAGTGAACTGATTCACATTAGCTGTGTTATGGCAGATAATTTCATGGTGGATGGATGCAAACGAAAATAACTCCAGCGCTATATGGCAACTTCACATCAGAAGTGGAAGGCATTTATAGTACCTCTGTCACGGCTGCACAGTCCTCTAAATGTATCGGTATTCGATTACAGAAAATGTTTTTAAGAACTACAGTGATACATACCGACTTCTGGCACTAAACACTACAAGTATTTGAGGATGGAGAGTGCAAAATGTAGTGGAAGTGAATCAGACAAAAATCCACCACTTTTAAAATATTGTATTGGACAAAATCTGGCGAACGTTAGGAGCTATGAGAAAAGAAAATGTAATGCACTATTACACATTCAGTTATGTGTTTCAGAGTGTGAATGTTTTCTCCCCCTGCACCTTCAGCATGCTGAACAATGAGATGCATTACTCATTCTAACAGCGAATCAAAGACTTGTTTCACACCTTTGATTAGTGACTTTGGAGGAGCACAGAGCAAGACATGCTTCATAAGTGCCCTCAAAATTCAAACTGACAGATTCAAACTGTATTATTTAGCACACTGCATCATCACAAGGTTCTGTTTGTTTAATTAATTCTGTTAGAATAGGTTAATGATTAACATCATACACTTATGGTTCCTCACAAAGCGATTGAGAGAGTGCAACTGTTTCGGAATGCCAATTACTTTTTTTATTATGTTCAATTTTAACTTTGTCTATTTGAATGAGCATATCGAATGAGGAATGCTTCATTCTTTTGATTCTAAGAGAAAATTCACTAAGAGCTTATATAACCCACAATGAATGAAACCCATTCAAGGCTTACTGAATGCTCTTCACATTCACATCAAAGACGAAAAAAAATGTCTGAATGTTTTTGCATTTATACAAAGATTGAGCGAGTCAAAGGTATAAAGATTTCACCTCGCAGCACTGCACTGTTTGATCGGATTCTGTGTGATATGCCCTCCCAAACACTTGAAAGCTAACAAGGCAAATTTAGGCAGATGAGATGAACAGGTATGTTATATAACGTGAGGGGGGAAAAAAACACCAGGAGGATGAATGACATTGGATGCTTATGACTGGATGTAAAAAAAACAAAACAGCACCTGAAGTTAAAAGAGAAAGAAACACCGAATGAGAAGAAGCGGAGTGAAAGCAATGATGGGAAGAGGAAGGAAGAGGCAAACGTCATTAGGTGCGCGAGTCAAGATGTGCCAAAAACAGTCAGATTCACACATTCCCAAAACTGTAAAACAGATAATTAGACTTGTTATGAGCGTGTCTTATGTGTGTGTATGTGGTTCGGCGTATGTGTGTTGACTGTTTGAAGCAAATCCTGCACAAATAACTAGCAAGCTTGAGCAGCACACACTTGCACTACACACACACACACACACACACACAGACACACACACACACACACACACACACGTACCAATACAGCCCACATTCTGGTCCGTCCAAGACCAACATCTCTGTGTTTTTCCACAATAAGAGCGGCTCATTCGACACGGGAGCTATGTTTGTGCGAGACTCCTTTCATCCTCCCACCGCAACATGTGTGTGTCTGTATGCGTGCGTGAGCATATGTGTGTCTGAACATCCAGAAGGCAGTGTTTGTTTATTCTAAACACAAGCCGAGTTTCTACTTCCCATATCCCTTTTTGTCCTCTTTATTATTTATCTCAGGCCTATCTCGATTTTATGAAACATTTCTGGATAGTTGTACGCCTATAGAAGTAATAATAGTGAGCTTTAAAAAAATAATTGTTTCATCCACATTTTAGTGCCAGTCCCAATACTTTTTTAAACCGCATGTTCTTGTAAACATGCATTTACAATGCAGCTGTCAAGTTAACGACATTCCTCATTCTGTATCCATTTTCTATCCATCTATCCATCCATCCATCCATCCACCTATCTATCTATCTATCTATCTATCTATCTATCTATCTATCTATCTATCTATCTATCTATCTATCTATCTATCTATCTATCTATCTATCTATCTATCTATCTATCTATCTATCTATCTATCTATCTATCTATCTATCTATCTATCCCCGTCCCTGCTTCTCTGTCTTTCTTTTCCCATGCTGTTGTGTTCTGTGAGTATATCCGTCCTTTGGGAACATCCCGTTTAGCCACAGTCCAGACTCACAGCTGGCTAGTCCCCAGAGAGTGGACCAACAAGCTGGCGAAACTGAGACATCTCCAAGAAGACAGAGGAGTTCTGCAGCTACCTCTTAATACACAAGTTCTTACAAAACTCAACAATCCTACTTATCACAGAGAAGTAGAGTACATACTGCCTTACCTACTGCTCTCAAACATACTGCTACCACTACTGTTTACATCCTGCTGCTTCTACTAGAACTACAACAACTATTTCTATCACTACTTCTGGGGTATTACGGAGCTGCACGCATGATAATCAATTATATTCAGAGTTCTGCTCTAAATTGCTTCTTTTAGCGCTACTACTACAATTACTGCCACAGCAACTTTTATTTTCACTTCCCATTTTTGTTGTGTGGACATCTAGTTGTACTGTATGGCTGTATAGAGCTCCTTTATAGTTACTACAGCATTTACTGATTCTGTTACTGCTACTAAACTACAGTATGTGCACATACATTCATTCCATTAATATCAAGGATCACCAGCATTATAACCTTCATGGAGGGAGAATTTATTGCAGAGCTGTTGAATTAAACTGCATTAGTTTAGCAAGGTGTACCTAGTAAACTGAAAACTGAGTGCACGTATATAAAGCAGGTACACTTTGTTTTGGGAATATAAACACAAACCCCTGTGTGGAATTATGGCATCCAATAAATATCTATGTGATAACACTACTTTGCTGTGGCTTATGATGTTGAAGGGTACAAAGAGCTAGATTACACCTTACTGTGCAACACAAGCTTCACAAAGCTAAGATTTGTTGCAGGGATTTTGTCAAGTACATACAGTGATTATTGTGTTGTGTTCAGAGGCTGTGTTAACTTCAAAACTACCACATTAGTATTCATTCCATGACTTTATCTTCGATTAAATACAAACACAGTTGCATTAGAGGTATTTAGCTGACAGTGTCTGGCAGAAAAAGACTAACTTAACTCACTGGGTTCCAGTCATACATATTGAATTAACGCGCGACTTTTCAATTCTTGGACTCAAAAATGCCACCTTGGATGTCTGTCTTTGTTTCTATAGAGTGTTGGTGCAGCACAATTCATTTCCTGAAGCACATCTTAAAGGGCTTGCAGATTGCCTTGTGTATTATCATCAGTTTAACTAGTCAGTGAGTGAGTGAGTGAGTGAGTGAGAAGAAATCTCCTTTGGAAGTGCAGATTAGCTTGCTGCATCAAACAGAAATGGCCCGAATAGACTAAATGGAGAAGTCACTTTTATCCTGAAGCGTGAAATTATGTTAGGACCTAGTCCATTACACGCACATATAAGGATATATGCTGAAAAAAAACATAGTGGGCATGCACACACTTAAAGTGATGGATGAATACATATGTGTATGTTAGAGTCTACATATACACCAAGGCATGCACACATTTTGTTCTCTGCACTCTTATACACACCAGTACATTAATTTTCCTCTTAATACTCTCATTTATTTTCTCTTTCTGTTCATACACACACACACACACATGCCATGTACGTCGCACACACATATACACACATACCACAGGTCGGGTACACTCTACATCTGAGCAGGCTTGCAGATGAGAGTCAAGGGATGCTCACTAATTTGCTTACTTGTGTATTTCAGAGGTCAGAGCACCAAAGATAATCTAAAGAATATAGAAGAAGCATTTTCTTTAACTTGTACTGTACCTGTGCGATGAAAATAAGACTGTTTATGTGATCTATGAACTAGATAGAAAACAACTATGATATTGTATATCTTCATAAAAACGGAAGCCTCTCTATAGAGTCATATTCAATGTTTTATGTAATATGTGAAATTTAAACTTTTATAATGATGATACATGACAATCTATTTTTAATGAATTGCCCTGGCTCTGAAATGTTCAGAATATCTAAGTAGTTTCAGAGGAAAAGGTTATTAAAAGACTTTTACTGTGGTTTTTACTTCATTTTCCATAACGCTGATCTACACAGAGTTATTCATGGCTTGTTTATCAACGATGCAGCTTAAAAAATGTCCAGTGTGTCAAATTTAGGGGGCTCTATTTACAGAATATTAGGACTTTCCTGGCATTAACCCTTAAAGCATCAATGTACAGTATGTTTTTTGTATGACCTATCCCGACACCAAACTAGCACATTTTGTAAACAAGTGCAAGATAGCATCGATGAAGAAGCCTTGCAGCTGAGACAAAAATATTACTATTTCAGTTTGAATGTCATAAAAAGCAAGCAAGAACAAAGTATTTTCAACCTGTGCTCTATATGTGTATGTAACTGTGTAAACTTCTGTGAGACAACGAAAGAAAGATAACCAAAATGTGTGCTGTGCTGTGACAACATGTTTTTGTAGGCTTTTGGTTTTTGAGGTTGGGGATTAAACTGAATGGATGTGACAGGGCTGGCTGACAGGGTCAGCAGGAGTGGACAGTTTTACCTCTAAAAACATTTGACATTTGAATCTTTTGCAGTCACACACACACACACACACACACACACACACAGACGTTGAGTGTGTTTTCATGGATATCTGACCATTCCTCAGTTGCTTGACGTCAATGGAGCAAACTGCACAACCTCACTGCTGGACACTGAAGCAGGGGGAATACTTTCTGGTTAAAGTCTCTCTTTTCCTCTCTCTCCCTTGCGCGCACACACACACACACACACACACACACACACACACACACACACACACACACACACACACACACACACACAGACAAAATCGTAAAAAGGGCCGAGACAGCCCAGAAATTTCTATTTCGCTGGACACTAATCAAGAGGGAACAGGCCTTTACCTTCTTGGCACATGAACAAAACACACAGTGACAGCCGCTGATGCGCACAGACACACACACTCGCACATTTTTGTGTACACACAAAAATGCAGCTGTGAATTTTGGCATAAACAAAGATGTGTACACACAGCCACAAAGACAGGGTGACAAATTAATATGAAGCACACAGAAAAAGGCGCCCACAAGCAGCAACACCTCCATACACTACACAAGACACATACACACACAGCACAGACATTTCTGTTTTGCTGCATGTCAACTGAAGGAAAGCGGAGCGAACAGAGGAGACAAGATAATAATACAGTCAGCTGGGTTATTCCTCTACCTCTGGATGGGTAATTAGAGTGAGAAAGGGTGAGAGACACAGGATAAGAAACAAAGAGAGAGCGAGAGAGAGAGAAATAGAAACACAATAAAACCATTGCTCACTTCAATCTATTGATCCTTTTTTTTAATCAAGCAGGGTGTGCAGAGATGACAGGAAGAAGAGGAAGGAGCAGAAAAATAAGAAGAAACAGAAGAAGACGACTGTAAAGGTTGAGACAGAAAGTGAGAGAAGGTGTGGGATTAGTAAAAGGGAACAGAAGAAGAAGATTTAGGACAGCAACAACACACTCATCCTACACCGCCAATTACCAGATATACTTCGATGGTTTTGTTTCATGCAGAGCATTTGAGTGGAACAGAGCCGAAGCATTGCAAATTTAATTGGTGCAAGGAGCAGCATATTAGACGACTAGAAGTGATGCTCCAGCTGCTCAAGTTCAGCCGCTAAAAGTTTGCTCCAGTTGGCATTAATGCCGCCGAAAAAAATACAACCATGAGCCTCGTGTTTTTGACACGGACGTGGGCTCTTTGCAGAATGTGCAAGGTTGTCCATGTCTCAACTTCAGTCTCGCAGAGTCAGGCAGACACAAAAAGCTACGCCCTGAGGGGTAGATATGCAAACATTCTCAAGAGCAAGCAAGAAAAACCTTTTCCACTCCACCCCTCCCTATAAAAATTATATTTTTGTCTTCTTTATAGAGGGCAGGAGATCTTTAGGGGGAGACAGCAGCTCAACAGTATGTCCCGCAGAGACGCTGGGACACTCAAGATTCATTTGAGATGTATCTCAGCACTATGTTTTTTTTTTTAGGATACCTATATTACTGCATGTCAATTGTGTGGTTTTGTCTTATCTTCTTTTAGTTTAAAAAAAGCAGATAAAGCCGTCACAGCTGTGTTTAGTCAGGCTTCTTTTCATAGTTCATATTTCTCTAACAGAGAAAGCACAGCACCTATTTTAGCTTTTCTCATCACTGCATGCAAAATTTCATTTTTCGCTAAATCCTCACAAAGATCCTAAATCCTGCTTTCTATCTGCACTATTTCCTGTGTTAGGCTCCTGTTCCTTAACTAAGCTCCTCTGTCTCTAGCTGTGCTTTATCTAACTTAGTCTCCCTCCACTTCAGATTCTTCCCGAGGAGACTTTCACTACACCAAAGCAATCTGATCTCCAGGGCCCTGTTATTAACTACAGATTCATACAATTTTGCATTGCAGCTTTTGCTTCTTCCTCTAACCTATCTTTACTTTTTGTTTACAAAGAAACTTGACCTCCCTCTGCAGCCATAAGATAACACTGAATGATTAGTATTCAACAGATTGTGTATATTTGCACTCTAGATGGAGATTACAGCCACACAATGCATACATAGTAACATACATGATGCAGCGTGGGCAGCAGGAATGCATCAGAGTGTAACGCTACAACATGAGACTTTCAAGAAAAGCTTATATACACCAAACTCCAGAGAGAAAGATGACAAGAAGAGGAGAAAGTAATGAGTGATATGGGATAGACTAGGGGATGGTATAAGAGGATTAGTGGAGGAAAAAGAAGGAAACAGAGTGAGATAGAAACCAAGGGGTCTGGGGACAGAATTTTAAGAAAAAAATGGAGGAAAAAATGACACATGGGTGAGAGTGATGGATGAAATGAGTGGTGGAGAGGTAAAGTGAAAAATGATGTAAAAGAAGGAGAAAAATACACACCAGAAAACTGGACTCGAGTCTTGAGACCTTGGCTGAGCTTCAAAGCATTTAAAATTCTATTTTGGATCTACCTTATGTGTATGTGTGTACAGGTGCTCCTTTACACTGAGTCCACAGAAAATGTGTGCTAATCTGACACATAAATGCATAAACTTTCAAATTCTAGATGGACAAACTATCCAATATTATCAGAAGCAAGACAGCATTCTGAGTATTTCCTTCAGGCCTTGACGCTGCTAACGATTTTTTCGCCACACTGTCTTTGAAACGGTAGCATTGAGAGAAAGGAAAGGGAAAACAATCTTTCTTGCCAGATTACTCCTGATACCCAACGGATACGAAGAGGCCAAAGCACACAATGACTCTTTTTTTTTTTTTAATATGTTTGAGTTTCCCTCATGGCTTCCCATTGACTTCCTAAACCGGGCCCATTTTCCCATTTGTTATGGTTGTCTTCTACAATAAAGTGATGGGAGTTGCTGTTGTCCTGCAAATAGAGCAAAAAATGGAGAGGCAAGAAATTGGCGATATGGAGCGGAACAAAAGAGGAGAGACGGCTATGGAGGGAGAAAGGAAGTGAAGGGAGAGACATGCAGCGGCAAGAATGAATATTCAGATGTTTGCTACAACACCTAAGAGACGGAGGACTTTTAGGGTGGAAAAAACTGGACAACCAAGATGTGCTATTGACATTAAAATTCTCATGAAGTCTTCCAGACAAAAAGTTCAGTTTATGCTTTATTGATTCCTGCCGGAAAGTCATATTTTCTCTAAGAAGTCAGAGGTCAGCTAAAGTACAACTCCTCTCAAGAGGTAGGCAGTGTCGTCCTTGCTCAAGGACATCCGGGGGCACTGCAGACTTGTGCAAAAGTCATCAAACCTTAAGAATTATAGATATTATTATGAAATGAGTTTAAATCTGAAACTCTGACTCTGTATTTTTTCGTCTACAGATGAGTCGTTTGGCATCTCTCGCCTTCCTCAGGATAAAAGAGGCAAGATATGAGATCACTTTCCTTCTTTATAAATCTGAAACAGTAAGTAGCAGTGCCAAAACTTAGAGACATCATTTCTACCAGGTTGTCATCAAGATTCACTCTCATGAGTCAGGCTAATTTAGATTAAAAGTATTATCTGTTTCTATTTGTCAGTCATCCAGGTCCTATTCTTGGAACACGCATTTGATTTTTTTAGACTTTAAGATACTCATTTTACAAAGTTTCAGCAGACTGGACTGCTTATCTTGCTGACAGCAACGAGACCCAAGAGCCCAGCTGAGGTTGACGAACTGTTGAATTAAATTCTAAGGCCGTGTAAATCCTCCATGCAGGTATTTTCTGTTTATTATGATTGACCGTGTACTGGGACAAGCGAGGAAAGTAATTAAAATGGAAGCTGAGTAGTTCTAGCAGTGGCCTTACATGCTGGGCCAAATACTTCCTGGTTTAAACAGGAAGTCCCAGAGGAGATTGAGCTGTACGTATTCACCCTCCTCCATAGCGATCTGTCTGCAACAAGACAAGACAATTCCATTACCTAGCGATGTAGCACGGGTCCCCTGAGTGTATGTGCTTGTGTGTGAAGGGATACACACAAAAACAAGCTGTCCAGGGCAAGAAAATGGATACCAATTGGCGCTTGGTATGTGAGCATGTGTGTGTGTGTGTTCGAGTGTGTGTGGAAATAAGTTGCCTGAGGGTAAGAGATGTGCATCAATCTAACAAGGGAACTCACTCCTCCTTCAACTCATCCTGTGTGTGTGTGTGTGTGTGTGTGTGTTTGGGGCCTTTTATAGGATACATTTGGGGATAAACCAACTGAGCAGGAACGGACTACCTAGATATGAACTTAATTATTTTACCTAATTTAATTTTACTCAAATCATATCCTTGGGTTAGGATAAGTGTGAAGGCTACACATATATTACTTAATTAAAGTTAGCATGAGGCTCCAGGCAGTGAACATATGTCACCTCAAATGTAAGCTATCCTTGTGTATTTCAGTTCGTGTAAGTCTCAAAAACAAATGTGTATCCTTTCATGCTGTATATCTTTTATGTCAGTGATGTATAGAGCTGTAACACAGGACACTTCACCTTCTTTATTTAAGACAGACAGAGACTGTAAGACTGAAGAATTTTCAAGGAGGAAGCAAGGGCAAAAGAAAGAGCTTTCACTTTTTCTAAGGGTTTTCAGTCCTAACCACAACCGTAGCAGACACACACACGCACCTTAAGCCAAATGGATGTGACCTCACAAGCCAACCCACACCCACAACACTGGCAGTTCAGACTTGTGTTATCATTTGTAGCGCTGAGACAAAAAAAAAAAAAAAAAAAGTCTACACCGCAACTGAGTTTACATAATGGCACTGCTCTGATCTGAGAACGGCTCAGACAGGATTTGTTTACAAGACTGAGTCAATGCCAAACCTCGAACCCCCTTTTCTTGTGTGATGATTTATGGCATAAATTCATTACTAAACAGACGTCACTCTTGTTCACAATATAAATGTTTTTCTTCATTATAGATGTTTAAAATCTTGTCATTACAGTAATGGGAGGGCTCCATCTAGAGTGCCCCATGAATTATCTGTCAAGAAGTTGAGGGGGGAAAAAAAGAAAGAAAGAAAGAAAAAAAAAGACTTAGCCTAGTGTCAGCTCACAGGCTGAGTGACTGGCTAATGAGCTCTAAAGATGGGAAGTGATCAGCAACAGAGCTTTTAGATATGCATGACCTGATGTTTGGAGGGCCATCGCTATTTCACAGCTCTGCACCAAATCATCGCATTCAGGAAGGGATGGTTACCATGGAGGAGGAGGAGGCCCCTCTTGCAATATCAACTTCACAGCATCAATATTTTTACTTCAAACATCAATGTAATATCAACCTCCATTTTTCCTTTTTTTCTGAAAATTACACCAGCTCAGGGGCTGTGTTAATTGTAAATTATGTTTTAACACTGAGCTGAACTAACTTGTATTTGTGTTGGTAAAATAGGTGCCATCAGGACTGCTAACTGACTGGCTGTTAGGTATCTGTACCTCACAGGCTGACTGTGACACCAGGCTTATATATCAGGCTGGATATATGACCCACTGCAGTCGACACTGTGTTAGCTGGGAGGCTAAAACAACTGAATAACTGGGTGGGTGCAGCCCGTATTGTGACACTATAAATTGTTCAGCTGACGGCCATTGAAGACAGCAATACATAGAAGAATGGACAAAGCCAGAAAAAGGCAGGGCAGCAATAACTTCCCTATTGTGATAGCAAAGGAAGCATTTCACCAAAAAGGGTTTTCAAGTTTTATGACCTCCTGCTTATTAAATTATTACAAACATTTACTGTCCATGCTAGTCCATTTTTCTCTATCAGTATGTCACTTCATCCCTCTCTACCATTGTACATCACTTCTCTTTGAATATAGTGTCTAAAGATGTCATAGAGTAGCGCCTGGTGCTGTTGTGTGCCTGTATGTGTGTGTTTGTTTACAGATGAGACAGGAACCTTTTTAAACACCATGGGGCAATAACATCCTGCCATGTGTGTATCAGCTCAACATATGTGCATACAGGACAGAAGTACTCATTTCCATCTATCCACAGTGTACACACCCCCCCACACACATACACACACACACAAACACACACACTTAATCTGATATTTATGCACATCTTTTGTAGTCTTTTTAAGTAACTGTAGCTCTGTATGTATCCAATGTGACAGACAGAATGTAAACATCCTACAGCTATACAGCAGGAAATAAAGCAAGGAGGAAGAGAAACAGACATCACAGAAGCAGTAAACTTTCACATAAAAATAGTCAACACGCACACACACAACTGTGGTCTCCTTGTGCTGACATTATGTTGACACACTCCTGGATAAAGATCACAAAAGCTCCATAAAATTGGTGTGAAGGTGGAGCAAGCACACATACACACAGACGGGTTCGGGGTCATAGTATGACGTGCTCTGTTCTTAATGCGAACCAGTGTAAACACACAGCTAACAGATGCCGCCACAAACTACAAGTCAAAACACAGAGACAGAGAGCGATGGAGTGGGGTGGGGAGGATGTATGGAGGATCAGGAGAATGATGTTGAGAGAGTGAGACATGAAGAAAAAAGGAATGGGTGTAGGGAAGGAAAAGAATAAATACACAGAGAAGATAAGAAAGATGAGAGATAATCACAAAGTTTTTGGAAAAGAGAGACAAAGAGTGAAGGAGAAAATTTAAAAAGGCATAGACAGATGGTTCTGTGCTGTTCTCCTGATAACACTTCTATCTGTGTAAAACATAACAAGCCCCTGGTGTAAGTAATAAACACTGCATAAAATCAAACTATCAACATGATGGTAATCATAACAAGTGTAGCCTGTCATGATGCCATTATCACTGTAACTGTGCAACATTTTAAAGTTTTGTAGATGACAGTTAACATAATGAAAATGGAGATAAAAATAGAGCAAACGACAGAGAGAAAAGACAGAAGGGAAAAAAAGCCCAGAAATAGCAGGAAACAGCTGGGCAGTGATAACAGATTAAAAAGCTAAAATTAAAAAAAAAAAGACAATGCGAGAAAGCGTGAGAGACGGGAGACAAAGAGGAAGGATGTGAGATGACGATCCGAGTTTCTATAGTTTTGAAAAGCAGAATTAAAGTCGATGTTGCCCCGGTGTGTGCCTTGAACGTGCCATAAAATTACCAACTGTTATCAAGGTAATTATATTCACAACCAGGCTACACCACTAAGGTATTGTTCTCACAAACTTGTAATTGACCCCTGATGAGTAGTTACACAATGTTACTCTGTTTCTCTCTCTCTCTCTCTCTCTCACACACACACACACACACACACACACACACACACACACACACACACACACACACACACTATTTGGGACCACCGAAGTGCTATTATGATGCAGAAAATTACCACTGGTGAAAAGAAACACATGCACGAGCTTGCACACAGACCTGAGGTATACATCTCTCCATCTCTGTCTCTCACATGCACACACACACACACACATTCTGGTCTGTTTATGCATCGCATCATTCACCCTGCTGACATAATCTACCATAACATAAAACTCTCATTAATTCAGTATTATTTCAGCATTCAGTAATTCATCATTGCCGATATGATTAACCAAACTGTCACACTCACATACAGTCTCATTCATCAAACACTTGCATGGAAATGTTGCGTTTAACATCAGCTTGGAATGAAATCTTGATGTGTGGTGAGCTTGGCTTTCTATCCGTCCTGTTGACAAGTGGATGGAATATTTAGATGATGGAGACCACTTTTACAAAAAGGGTGATTTTGTCACTACGCTGCTTTGTTTTATTGTTTATACTGAATCGGCTTAAAGAAACTGTGAGATTTAGTGGCATCTGGCACTTCAGGACCAATGGTAGTTGCAAAATGCGCAGAAAACTTGAAATGGTCCTATCTAGGCTACTGTAGCAACATGGCACTTCAGCATGTCGGACAAAAACATAACAATTCTTAATTTCAGGTGATTATACACTAATAAAAACATAGTTATTCAATTTCTGCCATATAGACCCCTAAATCTTACACACTAGACCTTTAAATAGCATCATTTATTTTGTGTATTAGATTAATAGTAAAGTCAGTGGTAACATTTTCAGCACGGCGAGGCAACAGGACCAGTCTACCGTTCATTCAATACCTTTCTCTGATTCAGACCTGAGGTCACCTCTCTATATTATAACAGTGTCAGAGAGAAGAAAGCAGGTATTAGCTCATATTTTTCAAAGCCGTGGGAGTGATGAATCACACAAGGTGTTTCTTCTGCAGTGCATCAAACTGTGTCACTTTTGGCACTGTTTTTGAAGTGACCTGCCATGACTGATGCCAAAGCGATATCTAATTTTACCTACTAGCCAGCTAGCAGCTGCAGTATGATTCCTGTGGAGATTCAGTTTAAAATGTTCCCTCTTCCTTATACTACCCAACAGTCTTAAATGGAGGGGGATGGAAATTGATCACTTATATTAGATTAATATAAGTGATTAGATTAATATAGGTGATCAGTTTATATCAATCAATTAATATAAATGAGGAGATGCTGGCTGGCAGAAATAATTCAAAAGTGCATCCTTTTTTTAATTTTCTTTGAAAATAAGAAAACTTTCATTCACTGTTGACTAGGAAGTGTTCTCTACCGTGTCATTTAAGGACAGACAGGCCGCCATCAATCATGGAGTATTACTGCAGTGACGGATATATTCAGGAGGTTGAGGTGCAGATTAGAAGAGGCAGTTGTCAGAATAAATCTGAGGTATTAGCGGATGTAATGTAAATAAAATTGAAAACACACTCTGGTTTAGCCTTAGGCCTAGATAAACCCAATGGTGCTTACTTGACTTTATAGAGTGGATTCCTTGAACACGAGAACAATGTGTAAGTCCTAATTCATTATAGTGATAATATACAATGTGTTGCATTCATTCTAATGTTACAACTGATGCAAAAGCAAATATTAAATTAATATTATCTTAAAGTAAGCCTTTAAATAAAGCCCAAATAAGGATTTCTCTCTGTCAGTTTAAAAAGTTAATCCTCGCATGAATAAAGGTTTTAACTTTAGCTAAATACCACATTTAACAAAGGTGTTTTCATTCCAATTATCCTCAGGGGTACTTGTCATTTACAAGTCTATCCTATCTCAACACCATAATTATTATGCACGGGCCCAGTGTATGAAACCTTCACCGACAGAATAATGGATCTCAAAGGAGCCCATTGCCAACTCACAAGCCGCTGTGACATGCCATTAAATTGACACTCATTTGGCTTTTGTATGATTATTAAAATGCACCACCATAACTGCAAAATGACCAAATGTCATTTTAACAACTAATCATTAGAGCTTGTCAGCTAGCTGTGGGTCTCTACTGTAAGGTCTCATGACAACTCAAGCTTTATACTCCCATCTAAAAAGTTAAATGACTATTAAAATTGTCAATTAGCCAAACTGTTTTACTGTGCATGCAGCTAAAATATGTTAAGATGACTATAATTAAATGTCACTTGTATAGAGAGAGCCAAAGTGTTTAGTGTGAAATAAATTGACATACAAACATTTAACTAAAACTGAATAATTTGTGAAGTGATAATTTGTAACAGTCATTTTATTTCTAAGTGCCACAAATGTCACTTTTTATTCAATAATGTCACTTTCAATGACAGTGGCCATCTCACCCTTCAGCCAATCACATGTCCCCACCTCTTAAGCTAGCAAACTCAACAACTGCTAGCAGAATTAGTATGTATTACCTCGAGCCACAACAATGTCAAATTCTGCAATTCTTCAACTCTTCTAAAAAGTTACAATTTTATGTTAAAGACAACCAAGTGGAGCCAGGATTTCTGATATCAAGTGAAAGCAGCATAAAATCACACCAGTTCTCATGTCTAATGAAAGTGAGCGTGCATGTCATTGTCACTATAAATGAAATCAACATAGTTTGTCGAAGTCCATTCTGCTGTGACAACGTGATAATGAATGAATAACATGCTTAGAGGAGATGAGGAGACGTAAATCTAAAGTTAAATCTTACTTTGTCAGTACACTGTATCTTTTAAGTCATAGCATAACTCCCACAATGCATACAAGCTTAAAGTCATAAAAGTTCTCATTATTAATTCATACATTTTTTTGGAGTTGTAATTGCATTGTGGTAATTTCTATTCTGCTTTTTCCTTCCACTCTTTACTGCTACAATGACCCAGCGTCCCCTTTGGGATGATTAAAGATTCATCATGTTATATTTGAAATAATATTCGGCGGGCAATTGTCTGGCTACTTACTGCCGATGTGGAGGTAGATGGTGTCGCGTCTCTCTCCGTGTGGGTTCTGAAAGCAGCTGTAGAGTCCATTGTGGCCCAGGTCCACTTCGTTCAGCATCAGTCTGGGACCCTCTAGACGGTGCTGGGCCTTCACGTCCGTCCCGTTCACCTTCCATGACACCGACGCGTCATTGTCCAGGGTGCCGCACTGCATGGTGACATCACTGCCCATTCGCTCATACTGGTTCCTAGCGACTGGAAACAAAGATAAAGATAAAGTGTTAGTGATATCAACGGCTAATAATGAGTGAAAAATGAGCATGTATGCACACCCCTGTGTGCATACAGGCTCCTAGCAACTGGAAGCAGATAGTCAAAATCAAAGTCTTTATAATCATAACAGCATATAGACCAAGCCAAATATTCTGTGTGGGGCCATTCCTGCTTAGTCTGTCATGCTGGTTCCTAGCAACAAGAAGCAGAGCAGAAAAGGTAGAACCTATTATTTGATAAGAGTTTTCAACTGATATAATAAACTGAAAATGGAGAAATGGAAATATTATTTGGCTCATAGCTGAATGTGATCTTTTTCAATCAATTTTGGATTATTTATTACTGTCCACCTACAAGCATTGCTTTACCACTGACGCGCAGTGGCAGGGAAGGACGAGGGAGAAACGTTTTACTACTTTTGTACAGGTCATAAATAGTTCTGATCTAATTTCTTCCAAATATTGCAAATCTTTCATAGTGAGTGAAGAATGAGAAAAGAAAGTCACTTTGTTCCAGACAGAGAGTCAGATTTATTTTCACCCGGGACGTAGGGAAAAAGAACTATAGCTATGTTTTCTGTTAAAAACGGGGAGGGAAAAAAAAAAACAATTCAGACCTGTCCAAGTTGCTTTTATCCTCCTATTAATGACCTCGCTACTGACACCAACGCTGCCTTTGTCCATGGGTTCAGAAAAGTTGTAGAGACCGTGACCCCGGGGGCTAAGGGGTATATGTAAGCCTAATGGGAGTTTTAGTCAGGACACTGGGGTTAGTAGCCCTGCTCTGTTTACAAGTCCCACGGGCCCCGTCATGACCACAAGGAGTGAAGACCTCAGATTAACACTTAAACACTGAGGATCAGAAGCACAACAAGAAACAACAATAAAATATTGATCCCCATCTTTGGAAAAGCCTTGCCTATAAAGAAAAGAAGGGGGGGGAAAAAGTGCCCCCATTGGCCTGGGATCAAATGCTGTCAAGAGCCTTGTTTTACCCTGATGTCACTGTCCCCGTCTTTCCCTTTGTCTGTCTGCCCCCTCCCTCCTTTCTTTCTCACCACAATGCCTCTCATTCCGCTCTCTTTCACTCAAGCTGGCTTCCTCAGACATGCCTCTTAACGTAGGTGATACAGATGTCAACCTCGTGTTTCATATATATTTCATGTCCCATACCGGAGCCATCTATATTCAGCAGGACAAGATCCCCGTCCCCATTAATATTACCCTCACGCTGTTTGCGCTCTGTGTCTTCTTTTACCTATCCTTCTCTGCACTGTCTTTTTGCCCTCCTGTCCATCCCAGTTAACTCCATACTTCCTCACCCCATTTCCCAAATAATGTGCATGCATATGCATGGTAGTGGCAAGAATGCCTTTTTTCCTTTGAACTCTGAACGGGATGTGTGACTTTATTTACATAAAAAGTTATTTTCATCTTAGCCAAAACCATAGAGTTTGACTTTGATGTTAGCTTTGATGATGACACGGGTGTCCTTGTGCTTTATGTGAAGAGAAAGAGAAGAGGGACTTATCCCTGGCATACTTGTAAATCAGTCAATGTTGTGGAGTGCTATTAAATCTATTTTATTTTCCAAAGTGAAAGAACATCTCATTCAAAACTCTAATAACTGAGATCCTGCCTAAAATTCCTTTGACTGCCTTTAGGTGGCATTAAGCTGCTCAAAGTAGGAGAGGGAAATTATAATCCTCTTCCAGTGATTTCATCAGAAAGGAGAATTTAGAAACAACAACAAAAGCTCAGAATATTTTGCTGAAATTACCCTTTTGAAGCGTTTTCCTGTGAATGTCCTCTTTGACCTTCTCTCTTGCCCCCTCATCCATCCTTCTTATCGTCTCAGGTTACATCACTCTTTCTCTACCTCTGTACTTTCCAATATCCATTCATCTCTCTCGCCTTCGCTCCATTCTCCCTTTCGCTCTCTCTCTTGTGTTTCCTTTCCGTCCTCTCCCTTTAACTTCTTGTCTTTCTCCTGACATATCAAAGTTAACGCTCTCGTCTTCAACTCGCTCTCTCCGGCAGTCAGTCTCTATCTTTATCTCGCGTCCTACACCCCTGTCTCCTTACTTCCCTCCCTGCCATCTGCCTCTATGCATATCCTGCTTTGAACTTTAAGTTCTCCTGTTCTCGTCTTTCCCACCCAGTCTGTCCTTCGTTTCTTTCCACAGTTCTGCATCTTTGTGCCTTTTTTCTCTCTCCTTCATTGACAGTTGGTTGAAGACACATTAACATCAGGCATTCAAGGATAGTTCCTTAAGTTGGAATGTAAACATAATGGACTACATGTGAGGATCAGACAAAACCCTTTGAGCAGTAGCCACTAGCCCTGAAGCTAACGCGTGACATGCCAATGATATAAAAAGTTACGTTCAGCATGTTTTGTCACTCACTTAAAGGTTATTGTAAATGTTGAAATATCCATGAAACATCCAAAACCAAAACTGCATTAGTTGGTCTCTCTTTCTGACTTTAACTTCCCTCCCCTGCCTGTGGCTCTCAGCCCAGGCCCATGTGTTTCTCCTGAAAATGTGAATCTTTGAGAACAGATCACAAATATACAGTTTAATTTTCAGAAATAGCAAAGTAATTTCCAAAGACAGTTGTAGTTTTTATTTTATTTTTTTTTATTAACCAAACATTACTCAAAGAGGAGTAAATAGCACATTAATCCGGGACTATTTTCAGCTGAGGATTGATATAAATGTTTCCAATAGTTTTTGGACAACAATGGAGCTTTACAGCACAGTGAAATAAGCTTCATCGGGCTTTGGCTGTGTGGGCAATACTAGCAGCATTTCATTGTTGATTTTGGTCCTTTTTATGGGATTTGTTGGCAATGAGAAAAATATAGAATATTTCCAACCTCATCCTTTAATTTAAAAGCTGTGGTTTGTATGTAATCTAACTGAGATTAGGGAGTCTACATGAACAAGACCAATATATTGGTTGAGACAGGAGTGACATCACATAGTACTGCCTCTGCTGTAGCAACCATTTCCTGCTTACCTGTGTCTATCCTTCTGTAAGTTATTCTCACTGTCTGCGTTTTCCTTATCTTGTTCTTGCTCTGTATATCTCTCTGCTCACCCTTCTCTCTCCCCTCTCCATCACTTTCTCTCACCTTGAAACTGCTTCCTCCTACTACCACTGAATCCTACTGAAAGTTCAGCATTCATCAGTGCTATATCACTTATCATGAGTATTCTGCGCACATAGCACACATGCATAATACACCCTATAGCAACGGTGGGAACACAAGTAGATACACGTACAAATACACTCACGTAGTTGCTCACACATATGCACAGGCTCCCACACCACTCTGCATAATGTCCTCATGCCTCATCAGCATACACACAAGCAGGCCTAATAACCATAATGACATTCAGCTCAAGTGCTATTGATCTCTTGGTAATACACAGGGCGTTGTAAGCAGTGTTAGAACACTGTTATTCTCTACCAAATGAGAATAAGAATCATCAGTGTCCTTCATGAAGCTTCTCATTCTGCTGTTTTTATTTTATTATTACTTATTCATGTTGAATTGGCAGGATCCTTCATGCATAAACAAGGCCATGACCCTCCTAGAGGCAAAGTGGATCAGATAACTTAAGTTATTTTCAAATTTATACAAGTTTTGTGCGCCACGATAAAGAAGTCAAGTGAGTTCTACCAGTGATAAAATAACAATTAAACACAGGAGATACACAATGACAGGGCCGAGGGCACTACATACGCCTGCAACTGAAAGTGATTTTTATCTCACATGCCTTTTTCTTTCTTCTTTTTTGAAGGCAGTGAGGTTCAGCATTAAACTGCAAATGCATGCTATGCAAACGCTACCTATTTCTTTGATATTTTAATTTGATTTGATATTTTTTACCTCTTAAAAATGACTGTAGTAATAACTCAAATTTGAGGATGATGACCTGCATGAAGGTAGCCTAAGTAAAACAGTAAATGCATCATTTAAACTCTTGTTTAACACTCACTCACTTTCATTTTATGATTATATTAATATGTTTTCAGTGTCTGCTGGAACAATCTGAACTCTGTTACAGCTGTTATACAAAACACAGTAGCTCAAGAGGTTACCGGGGTAGATGCTACTAGTTTTTCACTCTTACAGGGAAGTTGAACTTTTTTTATTCATAGTAGGATGCTGCAGGTCACCTAGGGCATATTGCAGTTCTTATGCAGCACTGTGATGTTTTCCCAGAGCAGAACCATAAAGAGCCAACGTATTGTCATGTTGTGAGGTCAGTGGTGCTGAGACCTGCAGGGCTTTACAAGCACACATCTCTGTCCAGAAGCTATTTAAAAAATAATGAACACACACACACACACACACACACACAAACTCAAGGGCAATCAATTCAGTATATGGGTCCATGGGCTGTTTACTAAACTGACATAAGTGATGAGCCACAAACAAACAATGCAACACACACACCTCTGCATATTAACTATGCACACATTGCACAAACTCATGGGGACATACGCATGTTCATATACACTGAATGACAAGCATGCACGCAGACACACACTTGCATAATGCATTACTAAACGGAATGTTATGTAGTACACTTGAAGAATGACCTCACGTAACTGTTTACACCTGGGACACACACACACACACACACACACACACACACACACACACACTGCAGTACTGGTTATAAGAATACACGTAGGTAATTCAGATTCTAAGTCCTTGTGTGTTTAACATACCATGGAAGGTTGTAAAAAGAACAGTTCTAGTTGAGACCAGTGGTAGAGACATATATGTCATGAGCTGGTGGAGGAGCAACAGAAAAAAATAATAAAAAAAAAATAATAAGAAGAAGAAATAAAAAATAGAGACAAGCTGATTATGACCATTTAAAACAAGAGATACAACGGACACTCAGAGAATCACGTGAACATGACACTCATAAATTCATCATCTTAATCCTTTGCATCCTTGATTAACTGTAATTCAGCCAAAAAGTGTTAGAGAGGATATTCATGAAAATAAGTAGCCCCACTGTTTGATTAGCTGATTAAACACTGCTAGAATTACCTGTTCAAACACAGAGTGCCATTGGGCAGTACACTGTTATACCTTTCCACTGCAGCATCATCAAAGGTCTGTTGATGAAGTGAGGACACTGACTTGGAGGAAGAAGTTGGCTAAACTGAACTGAAGGAAATACTTCAAATGCAGATGCAGCATGTGTGATTTATATGGTAAATTGTAAATGGGCTATACGTCTGTAGCGCCTTGCTAGTCTTCTGACCACCCAAGGTGCATTCACTCTATATATCTCATACACACATTCATAGAGTGATGGCTTGGCTGCCATGCAAGGTGCCAACTGCTCATCTGTTTTAAGAGCTAACCATTTGTATGTGCTCACACAAGGATGGGACAGCCCCAAAAATCTGGGGTTCGGTTTCTTGCCCAAGGACACTTTGACATGCAGACTGAAGGAGATATACAATACATAACATATATATGTGGTCGTATTGTGTGAGCTACTTTAATGGTCTGCATCTTTGAATCTTGGCCACAATTTAAACAGATCTTGGACTGTATTGAGTCATCTTTGGCCTTTTTTGCAGTGTTTGTGTGATTTAACATCATCCTTCCCAAAGTGTCAAATAGCTAAAACTAAACTAGGCTAAACCCTGAGAGGCAGCAGATCAGAAAACTGCTGTGAATCGTTTCTGCAATGGTCATTTGGATCATTTTGTGTTTGGAAAACATGTGCATGTTCAGAATCAATAGCAAATAGCCTTTTAGATTTTTAAGGTACGGTGACTTGTGATCCTTCTGCCACCACCCGTTTATTGGTTTTCCAGGAAAAAGAACACACTAGGCTTTTAAAAGTCCAATTGTGTCAAAGTTCTCTACAAATAAAAGTTGTTACATTTTTAAATGGAGGGAAGTTTGAATTCTTCTCAGGTTTGATAAAACAGCAAGAGAGAAACAACCAGGACCTCTACACCACTGCACACACACAACTCAAACACATCCTGCCACAGCTAACCAGTCTGACATTCACACATACACTCAGACAGGGATGTGCAGGGATGTGTCTACACATCCACACAGCCCACAACACACACACACACACAAACGCACCTTCTTGACTAGATTAGAATACTGATCAATTTTGATTATGGAACACCAGCTGGTTGAGCCTGTGTGTGCATGTATGCGTTTCAATTTACAGAATATCTGCCTCTCACATGAGCAACAGTGTGGCTCTATTATTCTGCATCTCTGACTTGTCTGTGCGTGCATGCATGCGTGTGTTTCAAGTGTGTGTGTGGTGCGAGTAACCAGGTCTAAGTTATGATCTGACTTCACAACGGCGGCATGAAATGAAATTGAAGCTCAGTGCTGGCATCCTGATTTACCATCTCAAAAGTGTTATATTCCCTGTGTGTTCGTGTGTCTGTGACAGCACATGCTGGCATGTGTGTTTTAGTGATATTGTATTCCTGTGTCATTGTCTGTGACAATGTGTAGTTCTCCGTGTGTGTGTGTGAAGCCCTCCTTGTAGATTCATTGGCATGTACATATCAGACCGTGTCGCTCTCCGGCCGAGCTGTAACTCATAGCACATTTATCAGTGAATCGCATTTGTATGCCTAAGGGGAGTCGTGCCTTTTGAAAGTCCAACAGTAAAATATTGGATTGGCTGACACACAGAGATAGAGCCCAGGAGAATTATCAGTTTAGGTTTAGAAGATCAAATTTGAACACTCAGTGGCTGCACACGCTGACGCTGCCTGAGCGACTTATACTGCTATACAGAAACAAAATCAATCTTATTTTCAGCCTTTTTTTCCCCACTGTGTTTTCACTTTAATTGAAATTTTTAATTAAAAGCTTGCATTTCATTCAGTCCGCACTTGACAAAACATTTGTAGTAAAGAAGCTCAACCTCTGTGCTGACCCGTCTGAATTTACAGTTCAGAAATACCCAAATTAGATTTTTCATGCTGTTCGGCGAGCTTTCAGGTTAATTAATGAACAATTTATCCCTCACACGTAGAATTTCATTTTTTTATCATTAAATAATATGAAATACTGAAATTGTTAATGCGTAAGTCCTTAACAAGTCGCAACCATCAGGCACAAATCTGACTATATGTTTTTAGAAAGACAAACTGTTTATTCTGTGTTCAGTATTAGTCAAGAAGGAAACTGAATAATGAGCTGAGCTTTATTTAGTTGGTGATCCACTTCATTCTTAGTTATTCAGCTAGAAAATGCTAAAGTAGGAGCACCTTGGTAGCCGAATGGTTGTCATGTCACATAACCGCAACATTACCAACATGCAACCAACCTTTGTTGCATGTCACACCCTCTCTCTCTCTCTTCTGCCTGTTCACTATCAAACTGGCCAATAAAATAAGAGGCCAACCCTCAAGCTAGGCTAGACTATGGGTCATAAATGTTGAATTTCTGTATTTTTTCAGTAGAGTAAGCAGGAGAAGCAAATGTGTTACGGGATCACACATGAGTTATTCAGATCTGATTGAGCTGTTGCTCAGGGGCCTCTGATCCACCACCTCTCCTCAAGCTTTGGCCTTCACTTGTCTTTTCATTGCCTTGCGAGTAAAGATGTTTAGCTATCGAAATCATTTCTACAATTATTTCATATAATCAAGCAGTCTCAAGTCACACGCATGTAGAATTGATTGGAAATAATGTCCACTAGCTCAAAAGTGGGTTTATTACCAGAAAAATGTAATAATTCTTGCAAAAGTCACAAGGTTGGGATTGAATGATGTGGTTAAAAATGTAGAGAATTTAGAACAAGGAGAACAAAGAGAAAATTGAGATCACTGTGCAAAGGTTTGCTCATTTTCTATTTATTTTATGTGCAGATTTCTTTTCACCAATAGCCTTGTGCATGAAAAATGTTTAGGAATGAGATGAAGCCTGATGAAAGATGAATACATTTCAAAGGTGGAAGTGGTCATGCAACCCTGGTGCCTTTGCGTGTTTATATACAGTATTATCATTTTTCCCTGTGCGGTTGCTATCATTGGTTATTTGCTATGAAAACAAAGTACATACAAGTCTTATTTAAGCCTGTTTCCTACATATACTATCATACAAACAGATACAGTCCATGTAGTTACTTGTTTTTATATGGATTTGTAGAGTTAGTCATTTCACTGAGGACTTGTCATCTAAATTTGTGCATGTATCAGGTGTATTAGGTAAAGAGGAAATGATTTAACAGGTGTTTTTAGTGATTTTGACTTGTGCTCAGCTCTGAGTTAGGTGATGCCATGTTGGGAATAGACCCCCTTTCACAGGAAGATATGTTGACATGTCGCAGTAGAAGAGGCGCAGCTGTAAATGATACAATTAATGACAGTTGAATTCCTGAATTAGCTGCTTCGGTTTCAGGGTCCTGGTATTGTGCACGCTGGCTCACAGGCACACTTGAATAGAACGGAGACGACGTTAATGTTATTAGTAACACCTGTGCTTTTCCTCCTGTGACAAGTCAAAATGTCTGCCGTGAAAAAAAGTTGTTTATGAAGGAAAAGACAAAAAACAAATCTCTTTTATATCACTGTTAATTAATATTAGGCTTATTAACCTGCTAATTGCAAACATCCCATTTGTACATGTTTTCTAACCTATATTTAATATTAATGGGTTAGTCGCAGCCCTGCAGAGGACTGAGGGGGACGTGAAGTGTTTCTGGTCTAACCTGTGTGGGCGCACTATGAGGGTCCTTTAACGAAAACAAATAAAAGATTAAATGTGTTGAACAGTGCTGAATATTTGATGCTGCTCTCAGTTTCATATCACTGTAATTTATATGAAAATGATTGATTTTAGACTAGCGGGTCTGGTTCTGTGAAACTGCACGGGGCATTATTCACTCTATTCTGACATTTTCGAGACTATACGATTTATCAGTTCATCAAAAAATAATTGAGGGAAGGATGAAACTTATCATGACTCGCAGCCCGTAGTAATGAATGTTCATATAATATTCTTACATTTTTGGCATGGGTGAGATGTGTGTGCATGTACTATGTTGGCATAGATGAGTCAAACATTTTTTTTTTTTTTTTTTTTTTTTCCCGCTGCATTTTTGAATAACTTCTCACCGTCAGATAGACTTTTCCTGCCTCAGTCAGCATGTGTCGGTGCTGGAAAGGCAGGTTCCTCAGATGTTTTCATGAGGTATGACACAGCAAAATGCTAAACCCCACCACCACACCCAAGTGATTTATAAGACAGAGATCCGATTAACTACTGTATGACATTATAAGCATCGCAATGAACTGCTGTTGACACTTTCACGGTTGTGCTCGTATTAATACACCAGTACAGATGCTCTGTAGATCTCGGTCCACGTGTAGTATAATCCACACACACACATACGCACTCACGCAGGCCACAAAAAAAACAAACTTAGATAGAAGCATGCACGAACATACACACTTCTGCACCCACCCACACACACGCTCTCACACATACACTTCCTCTGCAAACATCTTGGAATTAAGTTATCACTTTATCCTCTCCTGTCTCTCTTTCCCACAGAGAGATTAACATTCACTCTCTCTCTCTCTCTCTCTCTCTCTCTCTGCATTTGCTTCTCCTTTCATGTGAGCACTGAGGCAGCTGCAGCTGTGTAAGTGTTTGTATGTGTGTATGTGTGTGTGTGTGTGTGTGTGCTTTATGTGCATGTGTGCGCATGAGTCAGGGCACCAACGCTCTAATAAATCAACTTCCTGTTTCCTGCCATCTTATCTCGGCCCAACCGCACATGTAGATGTACAGTGTCGTGTTTGTGTGAGTGTGTGCGTGAGTGTCAGTCTGATCGTTGCCATCATCATCTGGCTTGCGGAAGCCACTGGAGAAGACAGAAAGATTTGCAGGCAACGGGGTTAATTGATACTTCACATTTTAGATGTCTGTGCTCTGGGTGGAACATGGAAGCAAGGGAGATAAGAGGGAGCGTAAACGGAGAGGAAGAAGTGGAGAGGAAGAGAGATGAACTAGAAAGATGAAGAGGGGAGAATGGTTGAAGGGAAGGGGGACAGCACAGGAGGGAGGAAGAATTGTTGAGAGCGAGCAGGGCAGTTAATATTTTACAAGCCTGGATTAGAGAGGTCATGAAATGCGGAATGGGAGAAGGATTCCTGAGAGCCAGCTACAGGGTGAAGGAGAGAAAAGGAGCGGGACAGCTGGATAACACTGCTTTGATCAGAAACATCTGTAGGTTTCGCGGCAGAGGGAGAAAAACAGCAAGTGGTGGGAGAGAAATGACTGCATTCTGCTTCATCTGTTTGTCTGGACAGGTTTCAGTCTCACTTGCTTTTTATGTCTGATTTTTTCCTTCTGTCTTAATCAGCTCGAGTTTGTTCTGAAAAGATCCTACTTGTGGTTTGGAATGTTTTAACTTTATTTATAGTTTTACTTTTGTACTGGATTTGTCTTTAAAGAAGCAGATTAGTTTTCACGTCTTGACATGACATTCCCTGCTGCAACTGTAATCTGTGCTTGGCCTGGCCATTCATCACTCCAAAGATAGACAGCCAATCAGAGGAAAGGCTTATTAATATTAAACAAACTGCAACACAAACCCCATGTTCTTGCCAGAGCTCCTAAGAGAAGCATGGGAGAGGTGGAAAACTATATTGAGATGGCTTTTGGTACTTGAAACAACACATATAGCTTCTTATGGATATCAAACCCTCAAACAAAACGACGTAAAAGTGTAAAATATGGGACCTATAAGAATAATCAACATATTAGCGATACAGAAAAGTCAGCAGGAAATAGAAAGTGAAGAGAAAAACGGGTAGGCACGAATAAGCTAATAATTACGTCCCTCTAAATAACTAAAGACTAAATAAGAAATACAGAGTACAAAATGTCCCACATACAGTATGCACTATGGAGTTCAGTACTTGTGTATTACTGTTGACCTTTTCCCAAATTACACCCTAGCTCTTCAAATTGATTTCCCATCCAGGCAGCTGCTAGTTTCCATTCCTTCCACTGTATTATGAGAGACAACTTGCAGAGACTTGAGTCCCGCTTGACAGAGGTAGTCCATCATGGTGAACGTTTCATCCCCATTACTTTTTGTCACATCAGCAAAGACCCAAATATAAGCATCTGTAATTTACATTTTGTTGATCCATCGTGACTTTCGCAATGCTGTCTCTAACCAGACTGGCTGTCTCAGCTCGCAGCGAGCTGTAATTGTTTGGTTTTGGAAGAGACATGAGCAGCTAAAGCATCCCCAGAATTGAGGTATGAATGAATATTCCAGCCCATAATTATGTTGGTGCATTTCCAAAGTCAAACAGATATGAATAAATATGATTTCTAGAAAAAAAAAGAAAATTACATCAGAAGTGTGCTATCAGTGGCAGCATCGTAACCCTGGGAAAAGGGGATGAGATTGTTATTATCTGCTTTTTAATGAACATCTAGTGAATGTTTTCTGCCTCCCCTTTGGCAAGACTGTATATTAACGATAATCACGCATATAAGCCTGCAGAAACCTCACTCACAGTGCTAATCTTATTGTTTAATAACATGGCTAACATCACCCAAAGCTTTCCCAGAGAGCCAAACTGTGAAGGTCAGTGCTAATACCAGGCCGCTCGTTCATTAAACCAAATGGGAGAATGCAGACAGAGATGAAAGAGTGAGAGTACAAAGATAAAGAGAAGAAGAAAGTATGAGGAAAAGGGGACGAAAGACAGAGAGGGAAATATTAGATGAGCAGAGAAGGGCAAAAAGAAAGAGTAGAAGCCATATAAGAGGGGTCATGGAGGAAGTTAACAAGGGGATAAGACAAAGTATGAAGTGATAAGTGGGTAAAAAGGGAGATAGGGGAGGGAAGGGTTTCAGAGGGAGAGATCATAGGAGAGGGACGGATAGAGCGATGGCCAGCTTAATTAATGGACTGTAATATATGACAATATTCCTGGGTTCCAAGATAATATCAGCAAAAATTATAGCCTCCATCTCAGGCACACTGTGCAAATATACCGTGACCTTGACAGAGGAACTGAAGTGGCAGGAAAAACTCTTGACAGGAATTAAACGTGTCGTGCCCGCCATAAAAAAGTTATGATAGGTCCAATTATGAAAGAGGTTGATGAAAAACGCCTTTTTTTCTCCTTAAAAATCTGCCGTCATCACAACGGTGCAGAATCCAGGCCAGCTGAATGCGTTGTTTAAGTACTATCATTTGGTACGCCGAGCTGACTTTAATACATTATTGACAGTTATTTCGATTTATTTGTAACTGAGGAGGAGTTCATTTTCAGAATACTTCATGTCAATTTTATAGCAAAGAAATATGACTTAGGTTTTTAACTATATAGCTGATTTAGAGTCCATTTAGTGAAACATGAAATAGTTCTGTCCTTACAGTGCCATAATTTGTTTTAATTTTGTGCTATCAATTTCATTAAGAGTGTGTTGTCACAGTTTCTTTAAATGTTAATGTTACATTAAGCCAAGCTTAATGTAACATTAAGACCTCACCTCAGCAATTTTGTTTAAAGCAACATGAAGTTGTTCAAATCACTGAGAGCTAAACAGGATATAGTACAGAATAGGATGTTGCTGGTTGTCTTTGACGCTGCCATTCAAGGTTTGTGTCCCATTTCATACTACCAGAAAGTGTATACAGCTTTCCTGTAACTATGACCTGCTTCTGACTTTATTGAGGACAGACAACACAGAACAGAAAATCAAGATAATTGAGTCATATAATACACAGAATATCAGTACATTTTTTTGTGGTGTGAAATTCTGATGAAAGAATTTCTACTCCATAACCACTACATACTCATACTGACCTTAAAACTTGAAGTTATCATTCAATTTCTGCAGCAGCTCTATTTCAAAAGCTGGCTGGTAGAGACTCAGGAGGTAAATTCTGAAATTATTATTAATAATCGGTGAAGTGCGGGGAAGCGTAACTAAAAAGTAATTTATGTGTATATTGTAAAACAGCATATCTTTGCATGTGAAAGCATATAAGTTATTTCTGTCCTGCTGCTGAACTCCAGTGAGCAGTAGCTGCCACGGAGCTATCAATCACCCAACGCTTGGAACAGCAATCAGCCCGGTCCGCCAAGCTGTTGCTGTGGCAGCTAAATGGAGCGCGGGTACAACTCTGCGGCACGACAGTGGAGCTTCCAGCATTTTTTTATTTATTTCATTGTTATTTGAGTCAGCGATCAAAGGACCACCATTGCAAGTGGGACTCTAGGCTATTTCCCCGTCGCTGCAGAGCTGCATAGAAATTCAAGAAGGATTTTTCCACGGCCTTGTGCTTCCAGTGTCGGCTGTGTGACTGTTTTCCAAGCACTGCTAGGTAGCGGGGGACCCCACACATGAGTAACTCTGAAGCTGCAATCAATCATGTGTGACTGTGGAAATGTAACAACCACGTACAGCAGACAATACACACACAGATGTGCACCAAATCTCAGATACACACACACACACCTGTATACTTATTATGTACATGTCCACCTGCACTTCTTGTCTCATGATCCTACTGTAAGTGCACGAGAAGCAAGGTGTGATGGGAAAAGAACTGCTGTCAGGTTCGGCGGCAGCAAAACACACTGCTGCATCAGTAATCCAAACAGCTGAGAACGTACAGATTACTGCTCCTCCCTCTCCGGAGCTTCAGCTGGAGGACTGGAGGGGAGAAAGGTGTAAAACAAATAACTTTGGAGGAGCCCAGCGGAGCACGCACAGAGATTTATTTGAACTGGAGCACAGCCCGCGGTGCTGTTGCTCTGTCCTTGATGCTTAAGTTTACTTACAGTCTCACGCTCGTCGTTTGTCAGAAGAAGACTAATGATGCTAAACATACCAGTTGCTACGATGAAAATCATTAGCGGCGAATAATTCTCCCCGACAATCCGCCCTCTCTTTCCAGTAGCCCTCATGAATACTCTTAACTTCAAAGACAGACTTGACACGGAGTGGAGAGCGCTCTTTCAATGTACGAGTTCAAAGGAATGTAGGTTAATTAATGCAGTACGCAACAATACTGATTAGGAGTAATGACCGTAACCATAGTGATCATGAGATCAAAGTCAGACTCCTAAACAATACAAAAAGAGCATTTTGTTCGTCTAATCAGATCACTTATGAAAATCAGAATTTGATAGACATAGAGTGTTTGCCAAACATGCGTGTGTATGTGTGTGTGTGTGTGTGTGTGTGTGTGTGTGTGTGTTTTAGCAAAGACCTACAGTCCAGGGCTCTCACACATGCACACACCAGCAGAAAAGAAAGCGGCGATAAGCCGAAGGCATACACAGCCCACACGCACAGTGGAGAACGAGTCATCACGATGACGTGCGTTTCGTACATGTGTGCGTATCGGCTGTGTCGAAATGAATGCAGCGCGTCCATGTGTGCGTGAATTTGTGTAATACGTTTGCAGAAATGGTTTGCACAAAAACATCATTGACTAAAGAAACGTATGACTACACAGACGTGCTAACAGCAACACACACACATGCAGAGGTTTTCAGGGAAAAGGCAATTTGTCTGCATTTACCTCAGCCCAGGTGGATTTGAATCAATAGGAATAATGTCCTTGTTAGACTGGGGAAGGGGAGTCCTATAATCTAAAACTTGAACTTCTCCTCTTCATGCAAAAAAAAAAAAAAATACTTGTGTCTCTTTCTTTTTATCAACATATATGGGATTTCATTAAAATATGCTCCCTGATGCTCTAATATAAACTGTACAGTACAGTACATAGGCAGCAGCTTCGGCGAACGACTGGAAAACAGACGGTCAATAACAAGCGGAAAGAACCAGCCAGAGTAGACACAGCCAGAATCAATAAGACTTCTACCTTAATGTACCAAAAGTCAGTCGTTTATTCTTTCTTTCTTTATTCCTTCCTTTCTCTCGCTCTAAAGCAGGTGGTCTGATACTGAAGATGGGTCACATCCAGTGAAGCTCTGTGCTACTGTCTTGTTTTTCTTTTTGTTTTTAACGTTTTAGCTGTTGTAGTTAAGAACTGAAGAGATAGAATAGCACCATCATCATTGTTGTCATCAGCGTGATTCCTGCCACAGTATATACACACACACAAGATCACTTTCTCAAATTAACCTTCATTTGTATCCTCATTGTCTCTTGCTGCAATACACACTCATACACTCACGTAGCCAAAGACAGGTCAGCCTATTTGCCGCAGACTGAAACCACAAAAATGTCAGAGCTGTAACAACAGGACAACCAAATGGGAGAAATTAAGAGGCTTTGTTGGTGCTTAGAAGGAATGTCAAAACACATGTTATGGATGAGTGTGTAAAGTGAGGGCTCTTAGAGAGACAGTGAGAGATAGAGAAAGAAAAACACAGTGTGTGAGAGAGAGAGAGAGAGAGAGAGAGAGAGAGAGAATTCCTGTGTGTTTCTACATCAGTCTATAAATGTTTGCGTATGTATTTCATCAAGTGTTTACACATGCACATGCTATAAAAACCTGCTATATACTGTGTATTGACAACACATTCACAGAAACTTCAGAACACTCATGCAAAGACACATACTAAGTGTGGATACTTCCACAAATAAAAAACATATGCCTGCACACACATGTGCACACGCAAACACACACACACAAACACACACAAGGTTAGTTATAGGCCCTCTCCTCCACCAATAAGCCTGTCTGAAGTCTAGCTATAATGACATCCAGGTATGTTTGCTCTTCATTTTACACGGCTCATCGCAGCTCCAAACAGGGTATCAGCACAAGGGGGAGTCTGTGTGTGTGTAGGTGTGTGTGTGCGTGTACTTCAGCTGTGTATTTTGGACATGCACAGAGATCACTGTGTCCTTGTGCACATCTGTATGGCGGTGTATATTTGTATGCTGCTTTGTCCATGGGTGCATACTGCTATATTTGTGTTTGTTCCTAAATGTATGAGCTTGTGTGATCAAATGTGCATTAGTGTGTCTCTGTGTGTGTGTGTGTGTGTGTGTGTGTGTGTGTGTACAGGCAGGACTTTGCCCACATGCGTAGACAGAGCCTTCTCCTCAGCTTGTTGACATTCCAGTAGCTTGGCCTCTCTGTCTGCTCCAAACTTTCCTCTCATTCAAAACAGACCTTCCCTTTCTCTTGCTCACACACACACACACACACACACACACACACACACACACACACACACACACACACACACACACACACACACTTTCTATACCTTATTCTACCTGATACCTTCTTATTGAAAACACAAGGAAGACATGAGTGTACATGTTTCCCTTGTCCTCCATCGGTACAGTAACGCTTGCTGAGTTCATCCTTGAGTTTAGTAGAAGTAGAGGATGTACTGTACTGTATATTGTTAATGAGGCAGGTGGCAAGATGTTTATTACTGAGGCTGTATAACACTGAAACAGTCTTTATAGCGAATAGTGTTATGTGGCTCCTTCACTCTCACACTCCCTCTGTTACAGATGCACCCAGGTGCTTTGCAGTCTGTCTTTCTCTGTCTTCCACTCTCACCTGAGACTTCTCCTCAAACCTTTATAGTTTCTGTGTGGTTTTGGTCATGTTTGCTCTCTCCTTTCCCCTGCAGCTCTCCCTCAAGCCAGCAACTTCACCTCAGTTAACATTCCCTCCAAAGTCCTCTTTTCCCTCCAGCTGCTGCTGCTTGAGATGGACATCCAGATTGCGAGCCAGTTAAAATCTGAAATTATCAGTTGCCGTGACATGATGATAAAATAACAAAAAAGGAATGTCTGTTTTTTGGCTAATCCAGGTCCAAGTAAATTAGTACTGAGAAAATATGTGACCTTAGGAAAATATATATGATTCGTATTTTTCACTTGCCTATGTCAGGTGCTCCGAAGTCTTGGCATGCACACTCACCCGTTGAAAGGCATTTGCACACTGTATCTCAATATTGAAGGCATGAACGTACATGTCTTAAACCCCATAGTTGAAGACAGGAGCAATCATGACTCCTGTGCTTGTTAAGGGAAGGGGTATTCAACATTTCCATCCTCTTGAGTATATGTGAGCCTGCATGGTTTACCCTTCTACTATAGGTGGGAATGCTCTTGATGAAAGTCTGATGGTGAGTAATGAGGTTTCGTCTAAATATGAAAAATATCCACAATCTGAGAATATACGACAAGTGCGAGTAAAGTGAAAATAAAGTGAAAAGAATGATATATGAGCAGTCTTTAGTAAAATAAGAATACTTCATGACATGCTATCCTTCGGGATTTACACAGTGGAATTAAGTTATGCAAAAAAGTTTTTGTCACGCTACAATATTAATATTAAAAACATGTAATAAATGAAAACTTTATTATTATTTTTTTTTTAATAAATTTGGAATGTTTAACTAATGTAGAAACTATAAATGAAAAGAGAACATTGTGACATGTGTGGGGGAGTATTTTGCTAGCAGGTGTGGTGGCCAAAAATAACTTATTGTTCTGCTTTGAACAATATGACTGACAATGTTTAAGTGTATGGGCTGCTGCTATGTGTGCACACTATTCACTTCATTGTGGCTACAGCTTGAGTCAAAAGCTCTTACCTGTTGTGTAAACTGTGTGTGTTTTGCATCTGGCATGACCACTGCAGTTAAGCGGGGCAGTTAGCACTCAGGATGTTATGAGTCAGAGGAGTCCCACAAAGGCAATTTTGGTCAGAGTCAAGAAATTATACATTAGAGCTGTTACTTCTAAATGTCAAAGTATCCATAAGAAAGCTCCTCTGTGCTACCTTTTTTTTTTTTCTATTATTGTATTTCAGGCAGATGTGAGAGTGTGTAAAAGTCAGGGATTAAACCTGGGACCTTTCTCCTGAAGGACCTCATGACCTTCTCAGAGAAATGAATTTAATGTGTGAGGGGGAAAGAAAAGAATGAAGGAAGAGAGAAAAGAAGAAAGCCAATGTACTGCATGTCGATATGTGGGAGGTGGGAGAGAAAGTGAACACATTTTATGGTTGAGTTATTTTATATTCAGAAATTAGTGGTAATTAAAACATGTAAATATGCATGCAACCATGGGATTGATCATTAGTATCATGTTGTGCAAGCTTTGACCGGAAAATATTGGCAGGGTTGATGAGAGAGCATGTACTGTTCTGATAATCATGCAGCTCTGATGTAAATGTGAAAAATGTGCATAACAAAATAAACATATAAATATGTTGGGAAAATGTTCTATTATACTGTTCTGTTCTGTAATATACTGTTTATAATTTATAATATAGAAATGGCAACTTTTACTTTGCCACGCATTGCTACACTGACACTCAATAACATGCACTCCTCATGCAACACAGACATGCACGATGATGATTCACGCAGCACAGAAGTTGGACAAAAAAAAAGAAAAACAGAGTGGTCAGACAAACAGCATCAGACGGTGGGCTGACTGACAAAAAGAGAAAATCAATACAAAAGAGTTAAGCTGGAGCCACTTTAATATTGTACTCTGTCCTCTGTGTGGCCAGGTTGCAAATAAGCTTTTACTGCCAAAGGGAATCTTTGTCTCGTCCCCTTTCATACACTCCAAGTCACTCATACAGATGCAAATCTTGTATATGTTTTTCATGTAGTGAGAAAAAACAAGGACAGTAGATGCAAAAAAGCCAAAAAAGTAGTTGTTGTGTAAGTGCTGTGGTTAGTTGATTAGTCAATTTTATCTTATTTTATCTTATTTTTTATTGTTTTTTGTTGGCTTGTACATGTTTGAAATCAAATTCTCAATCAATAAATTTTCAATCAATCAATTGGCGTTTTTGCTTGACAAATTATGGATTATCTTTTTTTTTATTTTTTATTTTGGGTCAAACATTTTCTGGTTTAAGCTTCTCAGGCCTGAGGATTTGCCCTGTTTTTCGTTGCATATAGAGTACTTGAGGTTTTTTGCATTATTTTGGACAAAAGAAGCAATTGGAAGACATTCCATAGGGTAAGCAATTCATGTACAACAACAATTCTGACTAGTTTTGCCTCACAAATGCGTGAACACCATACTCTGTTTCTTGGATCTACACACGTCAACAAACACACCTGCCTAACACAAGTACAGCCTTGGTTAGACTCACTGACATACAGATGCAGACACGGCGACAATGGTGCTTGTGTTCAACGTAAATGAATATCACGCTATATGCGCTCTCTTTACCATCCTGAACGTATTGGGTTCTTGTGCATGTGTGTGTGTGTGTGTGTGTGTGTGTGTGTGTGGTTGCGAGGGTGCAAGACATGGGGATAGGGTGGATTTCAGAATTGCTGGCCAGCAGTGATAAGGAGCCTAAATCCCCTAAACATTCTCACATGGATAACCAAGGCTATAGACTTCATCTATAGAAACTGCAGCTTCCATCAGAGGACAAAGATAGGACATGTGGAAGCATGTGGTATAAGCGTGAAGGAAAAGAGGAGTCCCCCTAGCCTTCAAATTGAATTAGAGTTTGCTAAATCAAGAAGCGACACATTTTTATACAGGTATATCAAGGTGCCACTATTTTCTGCTCACTCCATTATCCTGTACAAACATACATGTTTGACTCTGAAACCAATGCTATGAGTTTGTGTTGTTATTAGTTTAGGATTACAGTTAACCTTTCTGAAAGAGTGCTGAGTAGAGTGAGAACCAGGAGCAAAACAATAGCAGCGACTGAAATTTGCGGTGTAAGACTGCGTCGTTCCCTGCTGGCACTCATATATCGACACTAACACACACTCTTGCAAGATTAAAAACCGCCTTTGCAGTGTGTGTGAGTGATGGAACAGGCCTGCCTCGATTCATCACTGTGCATGTACCGTATGTCTTGACATATAGGTTTTTCTGTAAGTGTGTATGTGTGTGTGTAAGCAGGAAAGTGGTACAGAGAACTTCAGCCAGAAGGTTAATGCTACCTCTACTAGATTACCTGAACTGTGTGTGCGCGCTTGTAAGCTGCTGTGACAAATATGGTGTGTTATCGATTTGACAGATCAGACCTCATGTTATCCTACTAAAGAACTATGCCAACACACACTCACTGTATGGGCAAGACTGCATGTGTTGACTAAACCCAAGCAGCGATTGACTAAACCAAATGGTGTAAAATTGGTAAAATTTTGAGTTCAATCAGGAACTATCTCATTAAAGAGTAAGTGACTAGGATTACAAATCTGATCAGATATTAGCACCAGTTACTGCCCTGCTATTAACCAGTTTATTGTTTGCTGCTATAAGAGCTGCTGTCCGCAATAGCAACTTTTGTGTAAATCTCCTGTTTTATCGTTTCCCTGGGAAGTAGGAACATATATATATATTCTATATCGCTCAAACTTTTCAACCAAAACCCAACTCGGGAAGACCTTAGTGACAGCTTGGAAGTGGATGAAGTGTGTGCATGGAGATATCCACAGTTATCCCATGGTGAATTTGGAATGACTTAACTCCATATACCAGAAGAATCCACATAGTGAAGGCTGTTTTTAGCTCCCACCTTATGCAACCTGAAATCTTGGATGTAAGGCAGCAATAGAGAGAAAAAATGATGTAGTTCCCTGACTTTTTGAGACCTGGAGGATGTGTGCTGTCTGATGATGCACAGTTGACCAGTGCTGTTCCAGAGGGGGAAGGACATGTTGGCAAAACCTCCTTTAGTGTCTACTTCCCCTAGTTTTCCCCGCTTTTTGTCTGTTTGTTTGTTTTTACTTTTATTTCATTTTAACAATAATCATCAGGATTTTCAAAAGTTCAGTGTCATAATAATTGTTCAGTAATCGATGATCAGCAGGTCCTTCCTGTCCTGATACTGTACTAACCTCCACAGCTTTGGTAAGAAATTCCTGGCACTTTATCTGGAGATGATGTTACCCAGTTGCTCTCCCCTAAATGGGATACCTCATCATAATCCCATGGCTGGTCACCTAGAATATGACAGGACATTATACTGCATAATAGCCTGTTAGTCCTGGTGGATTATGCAATGCCGTATCCCAAAGCAGCGCCTCAGCTGCATGTCTGACAATGACGGAGCATACTGGGCTTCTGTGTCTTGCTTAAGGGCGTGTGGTTATTGTACAGAGCTATCCTGTTATCTATTAATAATGGAACAGCCTCCCAAACCATTAGGCTACGCTTTCACTTCCAAAAACTTGAGGCAAAAACACTGCTCCCTGCTTTAATGTTCGAAATCTCATTATGTTTTCAATTAGTAAACCACTTCTATTCAATCAGTGTGCATTTTTTAGTAGTTCTATATTGTGTAATATATCACAAAAACATTCACACACACACGCAACATGTGACAGCTGGAGCAGCAAACTTAAGAGTCAGTCTTTGGCTCCTAAATGCACTGAAAGACAATGACAAAAAAATGCTTCTGGTTTACTGTTGGACTGAGACTCCAAATTCACAGCCGTACACAAGGTGGTGCATCCAGAAAACTGCTCTGCAATGCAAATACCCCTCATCCAGTGACTCAAAGGCTCCCCAGTGGATTATAGCCAATGCACAAGCTCATATAGTAATTAATTCTAGAAAACAAAATGAGTATGCATGCAAGTCAGTGTGGTTTAATGTCTGTGCACATCTTCTTGCATGTGAAGAAAGAATTTCTTCTCACCATAATTCTTGAAACCTCTGTGGACTTTCAACATCTCTGAGCTGTAGTCAGTGTTTTGTCAGCGTGATGGACAAGAAAGCTTTGGGAATTTGAATTTGAAAGGAGTGCAGGGAGGCTATTGTCCCCAGACAATACAGTATGAAGGTTTGGGGAGCTAATGGTTTTCAGCATGTATCCATTCCTACACAGGAAATCACACTTCAACCAAGACAGATAGGACTGTCCTTGCACAATGTCAAAGGCAATAAATACACAAGGACACACGCACACACGCTCTTAAAGACAGACATACAAAAACCCACACTTTCCTTCTGCTTTACTCTCTTTTGTTGCCTCTCCTCTGCAAGGACAAACAGCTCTTTCATAAATGTTGTAGTGTTCTCCGGCAACCCCCCACCACACTCACACTTTTTAAAAAAGTTCAGTCAATGTGGCTTTCTTTCTTTACTTTGCAGGTATTGGCTTACATCGCTGCCATATACCAATAAATTCTCTTTTCACAAAGTTTTCTAAAGAAATACAAAGTGACACAGAGACCAGCGCAAAGTGACAGCACAAGACAAACCTTTGTTATTTCAGACTGCACAAGAAAATAAAAAAATATATAGATTCTTTTAGAGAAAGAACAAGCACTCAAAGTAATCAAAGACAGAATCCACTCCAGGTAATATCTCTAAAATATTTAGGTTTTATATTTATTTTATTCTTTCAATCAACTGATGCTCATATCCACTCCGTCCTGTATGGGAAGCAGAAAAGCTACATTTTGGTTGACGGATATTAAACTGTATAAAAGCCTCAGACTAAAAGTTTAGCACAATGTCCTTCTTAATATGACTTTTTTAATATGTCAAATGAGTTTCCCCAGGCTTTAATCTGTCATACACACAATTATCTGCTCCATTTTATATATTCCCATTAGAATACACTGAAGTAGTGTATCACTAGTTTGCGAGAACAATTTATTTTTGGCTTTGACTTATTTTTCACAAGTATTGCATGAATTAAATGCAACATTTATATTCTAAATATTCAGCAGCCCCTAAATAGCACACATCCTGGATGCAGTTACTGTTATGATTAAATGTTATGCACCAGTTACTTCCACACAACTGTTGATATTAGGTTTCACTGTTTTGTCTTATTTTCTACTTTCTATCTTGGTGTTTATTGTTCTGTTTCAATTCCACTCTCACTTGGACTCAGATTTTTTGGGGGGTTTCTTCTTTGCACTTCAGTTGAGCAGAGTGACTTAAGTTGAGAGGAATGACAATAAAGTTGAGCTGAATTGAATTAAACTAAAGTTCAATGTGATAAATGGCAATCTTTTCCCCCTGCCACTCTTCTACTTTCTCCCCACATGAGTCACACTGAGGCTGTTCTGTTCACAATAGATCAAATTAAATGTGTATATTTAGAAGTGTTGCACCATTTAGGGGTCTGAGACCCCTTTTAAGTCTCTGGTGATTCAGTTCCAATGTCCTGGAACAAAGTTTTATTGCAAATCAACATTAGCCAAAAACTCGGCTCATACTGGCTGGAATTACATTAGGTTCCTGGCAACATTAACTTATTGAACAGTCTATCAGGAGAAATTGGGGGAACTAGAGGGGGCTCAGTGATTTTAATGGCACAAGAAAACACAACTTGAGATTTAATGGGTTGGAATCAACAAAATGTCTCTGGAAACAGAAAATCTATCTTGCAAATGGTCACTCAATTCATTTGAGGGGACATTCTGTTCATCTACAAATGAAATGACTTTTTTAATGACTAAAATAAATTGATTTGTTAAGTTGATTTCTTTAAAACTGCAGGCAGCTGTTTTGTTTCCAATATCAACTCTGTTAGGGACTTTGTTTTTGTATTTCATCTTCAACAAAGAAATACTAGCTATTTTGCACCATTCAATCCATCTTCTATCACATCGATCTCACTGTCTTTCACACGGGGGATAGTAGTCATACAGCGGGATGCATAAAGAACGCCAACATAACTTTGCTTTACTGTAGAGGGACAAAGAATGAAGCAATATTTCTTTTTGTTACTTACAAAAACAAAGAGTTCCTCTCATAAACTGTTTTTTCATCTAAAATATCGAGCTATCACACTACACTTAAGATTAACTGCACAGTAAAAAGGAAAGAGCAACAAAATAAATTAAGTATAAATAAACCATCTGAAAATGAATCACTATGCATATTGGTGCGTGATGTACAGCATGGGAAGAAAAAGTGCTGAGCTTTTTATTTGTACGGTGCAGTAATTGGAAATACACTGAAAGCCTTAGACCCAATCACAGTATGTTTGAACTCTTCCTCCAAAGTCAGCTTAATAACTTGAAATGCAAAATTCCTAATCTCCCAAAATATTGTGTTTCTACTTTTACTTCTCCGTGCTACCCTTACGTTCACACATGGATGTAAACAAGCATACACACACACACGTACACTCATTAGCTGCACAACGGGGCAGTGGAAAGTTAATCAGGGCATTACGACAGCCTCATGGAAAAGGTCACTGAACCATGCGCTCGCCGCGTACGCGCACTTGCACATGCACTCACACAGCAGTACTGACACTCACACAGGCACGCGGTGCATATATTGCTGAATATCTTACACACACATTAACATCAGCACTTACAGAAGACCTGTATGTCAGAGTAATATATGTGGTAACACACACACAAAATATGGAGTCAAGTCAGGAAAGCAGTGGTTGAATTCCTGAAGGGATTATAAGGTGTTAGCCTCAACAGCCACTTAATAGGTAGAGAAACAGACACACGGGTATGTGTGTGTTTTGTGTGTGTGCAAACATGCCTGAGGAATTATGGTAAAACCTCATACCCATCCTGCATTTGTGTGTTTGTGCATGTGTGTCCATGACTCTCAGTAACAAAATATATTGTTCTACTTCCAAAATGCGAAATGCTGTCTGACCCTGAAGCTGTCGCAGCACTCCGTTCACTATTTATTTGTCATTAAACACTGGCTGGCTGTGACCTGCTGTAAGCCTCATTAGAATACACTTCCATTAATGACTCACATTAGGCAAAACACACACACACACACACACACACACACACCAGCACAATTATCTGGTTCTTTTAATGAATTCTGCAAGCCATGGTGGGAGCATATATGCTGGCTGACGCAGTGCAATGCTGCTCAAGAAACGGTTTCACCTGCGTGGAGAGAGAAAGATGGAGAGAAAGGGCAGAAAAAAGGTAACGCTGTGATTTACACTCAGGGTGTTGAATGTCAAAGATCAAGGGAGTTCTTTTTGCTTGTTAAATGTTGTTAAGGAAAGTGATTCTAAGAGAGGTAGGGGGGTAGGAGAGACAAAGACGATGAAGACAGAGACAGTAGTGTGGAGAGATAAAGCAAAGAAAACACGCTGTAGTTCATTTGCGTGCTTGTGCTCATCTCCCATATTGTGCCTTTTTTTTTTCAATTTTGGAGGGTCGTATCGGAAGGAGACGGATAAAATGTGGGTAGTGAGGGGATTTGTGTGGGATCTAGATTTTGCATTCACTGAGCCTTTGAGGGTTGTGAGTAATGTAACAGAGTGAGTTCTGTTTTGCCTGGTGCAACATCGGCAAGTCAGAGGTCAGGGTCAATCATACACAACTGTTGTTTTGGTTGTCTTGCCCAAGGACACTTTAAACTGTAAGTAATCTCATCTCTGAGTCAGTGCCCCCTCTTGATATTAAACTCAGCTTTGAAGCCTTTTTGTGCTAAAACAATTAGTCATAATAATCCATCTGACAATTACAAAAACTGCACTGATGCAGGCCCAGCCTTTTCAAAAACCATTCTGTGACTCAGACTAGATTAGCTCTGTAGAGGACGATCATTACTCTCTCATTGAGGATGGGAGGGTATGATTTATATACAGTGCTCAATAAACTGATATCACTGTAGTTGAGAGAGACTTTTTGGGCATCTGTCTGTGATTTTGGACCAAAAAAAGACAAATAATAGATCTGTCCTCAAAGGTGGCCAATCGACCTAATACCAAACACTTACAAAAGAGAGCATATTATAGTCAAACCTGCAGTAGGTGAGGTGACCTTAATGCTTCATTTGGCAAGTCGTAATACGAGCGTCTTCTAATGGTTTTGTGTTACTTAACACCTTTTGAACTTCTTCTAGAGTAAAGTCAACATTAAAAGGTCCAGCGTGTAAGATTTAGGGCAGATACAATACATTTGGCAGATACATTGGCAGAAATGGAATATTATACGTAGGGTGCATGATATATCGGCATTAATATCGGTATCGGCCGATGTTCGTCATTTTTTCACATATCGGCATCGGTCCGATGAGTAAAACTGGACCGATATTAACAACCGATGTTTATCCGTCTAGTTGCTGTTTGTGTATGGGTGTCGGGAGAAAGAGAGGGATTTGGCGATGCGGTATTTGTTTGGGCATGTGACAGCGTGCAGTTCACGGTGTCGAAAGAAGATACTTGAAAAGCAGTATGCAACACTTGCAAAGTCAAGGTAATGCGAGGAGGATGCCATGTCAAGTCATTCAACACCACAAATTTGATATGTCATTTGAAAAACCTCCACCCAGAAGTACACAAACAATGGCAGGAAGCTAACGCTGCTGCTAACGTTAGCCAGCAGGCAAAAACGAAAGCAGCAGCAGCCACGGTTGGGAGCCCATTACAGCAAGTACTCGACCAAACCAAGAAATTTGCCAAGGACAGCGCAAAAGCCAGGTCAATAAAGAACAACATAAAAAGTAACACTGTTGGTTACTTGTGTTTTATGGTAGCCCTGTAACCTTGTTATTGGAAGTAAAACACGTCTTGAAAATAAAGGAAGACATTCAAAAATTCAGTTTGCATGATTTTCAGTCTGTACAAAATGTTATCATCTTTATTTTTTTAACATATATCAATATCGGTACATATCAGGTTATCGGCCATAACAGCGATATCAATATCGGATATCGGTATCGGCCAAAATTTTCATATCGGTGCATCCCTAATTATACTCATAGGTATGTTTTCATTACTATATAATCACTTGAAAATAAAGAGTTGTTTTGTTTTTGTTGCCTTTGAATGAGCCTTTTAAATCTACAAAGTAAACAGGTCCTCGTCTATGGAGTTTGCCAGGTTGAAACACTAAACACTGGTTCTAGATAGGGTCAGGGTTAAAGTAAGGGTTCGGGTTTTTTGTGCATTTTGCAGCCACCGTAGTTTTCTCTACACACTTGGAAGGGGAGGGTGAGAGGTGAGCTGTATTCAGTTGGTTGCAATTTGCAACTTCACTGCTAGATGACACTAGATCCTACATACTGGACCTTTAAGGTCCTCATTGCCTCTGTAATCGAACAACTGCAATGCAAGCTCTCTAAACATCTTGATAAAAAGAATCATCCTGGTGTCCCGAGTAAACAAACCCTTGAAATATAACCTCCATCTCCATCCTTTAGCACCAGAGCTATATCATCTGTCAGTACACCAGGTTCAGAAGAAATAGAGGATAAGTTACAGAGTTACAGATCAAAATATAGTCTTGTTATTTAGAGATATCTTCCATGTGAGATGAAATTAACGTACAGAGTTCTGAACTGCTTCAGACTTTTGGGAGAAATAGAGACAGAGAGAGAGAGAGAGAGAGAAAGAGAGAGAGTTGATCAAAGCTTTACTGGGAATCCCTTTTTAAAAATTAATGAGTTAAAGGAGCTGGACAGGACATGCACACAGACATGTACATACACACATTCACCGCGCGAACACTCCAGCTCAGACAGTGAGATTCTGAGATTCCATATCTTAGCATAAAGGACTGTGATTGGTTGGAAATGGTCCATTACCAGACAGATGTTATCAGACAGTCGGGAACCCTGCGTCTATACTGGATCAATTACAGACCATTCACTACTAAACAATAATGGATTCCATGGCTATTTGTTTTCTCATATCTCACGTTTTGTCTCACTCAAATTCATGATGTATGACACGTATTTAGGAGACAAAACGCAGACTGACTGACGTCTCTGCGTGCGTAGTGGGGGTATCCTTTTTAAGATTGGCTTCGTTTGGATCCAAATTTAGGTTGATGCAGTTTCATAGTTGCTTACAGTAGCTCAGAATCAACATTTTTATGAATAACTTGAGGAAAAATATAATCTACAATCCTGAAAATAGTATTTTTTAACTCACCTCATCTCATAATTGTGTTGTAGCTGCAGCATGTGAACATAAGTTAGTCTACCACTCAAACTTAACTTTTAAATTACAGTTGCTGAGAGCTGATTATGATAAGACATTAGAATCTGATAAGCAGAAATAACTATTTTCAAATTCAATAAAATTCAATTAAACCATAACCCTGATCCATACAGGCTCAGATTTTCACCTCTGCATGACATTGTGTGCTTGTTTGTCTTGATTGCACGCTGTGTGCACAGCTACATGTCCCAATTTTGGTCTTTTGTAGAATGCAAGTATTTGAGTGTTCACCAGACCAGCAAAAAGTGCACGCAGTGTAAGCAGTATTAAAATGAGTACTTTTACTGTAGCGTGACCTTGGTCTCAAAATATGTAGATGTGTGTTTATGCTTGTATATGATAAACAGCAACATTTCACGCAACTTGCTTTATCATGATTTACTGGAGGTCGTAGTGCCGACACACATGCCAATCCATGTACACGCAAACTCTTAATATATAATGTTCCAGACACCTCCTCTTTCTTCGTCTCCTTCTCCGTTATTGCAACATCTTTCTCTTCCTCCCCTCACTCTCTATGCCACTTACGTGTATTACATTAGCACTCAAATATAATATAACTTATCATCCTTTTCCCCACTAAAAATACCTCTTTTACATGGCCAAGTGCAACCACTCTTCAGTTAACATCCAGTACCGTAATCTAGCTGGCCAATCAGAAGGCAACAACATAACCTCCATATCAGTGTCAATCAACCACTCTATCAGCTGCTGTATCTTCTCGGGGTCTCTGCAATCAGACGGGCACTCAGTCGGCCAAGTAGTCACTCAGTCTTCAATCTGCCCGCCTGCAGGTCCTCCAGAAGGAATGCAATACTGTTGTGCTGTGCTAACCAACAGGAATTCGTCAGCCAATCAGTTGACTAAACAGTTTATCGGCCATCGAGCCAGCCAACTGTCTAATCAGCCAGTCAGATGGTGAATCAACTGGCCGGAGGTACCAAGGGTAAGATTAAGTATCTTGGAGTTGCACCGGTTTCCATAATGGTATCTAGTGCGTCCACACCTAAAAATAAAGCACGTTTAGTTATACTTACTAAGGCCTTGGTCAAAACTGTAAACAGCATGTGCCCAAAATTTATTCTGTTTCACTTTTGCCTTTGAATGCAAAAATTGCAATTTTGTGTTTCTTTTTAAATGGGATTTGTTTGTTAGTGTTTTTATTTTGGCCGGTTTGTGCTTCCTTCTTTTTTGGCAAATAAAAAAAAAAAAAAAAAAAAAAAACCCAAAAAGATGTCTTGTTTTTCTTTTTGCATTTCAAAGCAATGACTGGATGGGATTAGCATTACTTTGCTTTGCCTCCCTGCCAGTCACACAGTCAGTCTGACTGTAATCCATCTGCCAATCCAGTCAGTCAATCAATTGGTTGAGCTCCATTTTGAATTTAATACAAACAGCGTGCCAAACGGGGAACACTGATTACACTGAGTGCTACTCAAGATAATGAGTGCGATCAAGGTTCCCTGCAGGCACAAACATGACTTACACATACGAGACATACAAACTGACACCCTTCAAACAGACATCAATCTTTGTGCTTATTTACTTATTTACAGGAGCTGTCTGTTTCCTCTGATGACACATCAGAGAGCGGTTGGATTGCATGAATAATTGATTACGTTTAGTTGTCTTGATTTGTCTTTTGTACTTCTAAAAGTGCACAAATTACAAACAAGCAGCTGATATTGCAAGTGCATTCATCGGGGGGAACTTTATAGTTCAACAGCCAGTGACTTTGTCTTACTTACATCTACTTTTCTAGCTATCTAATTAAGGATGGCATGTGATCATTATTTCCATTGCTTTTGTTCTAGTTTGTTCTACTATTATTCTCCTGTCTTATTGTGAAAATCACTTGAACATTCAACCTAAATGAAAAATCCTCCTGACTGAGCAAATTGGTGGGCCTCCCCAATTGTTGTTTCCAATCCCAATATAAGTCATTTAGGTGATAAGCTACAGAAAAGATAAATACTCTCATTATTGACACGCACAGACTTGGTGTAATGAGAAAAGATAAATAGTTACCTGAAAAGATAAATCCCATACGTAGATAGCCATTATATAACAGTTTATATAATTATACTAAATACTGTGTATTTTCTGTGTGACTTTTGGAGTGCTCTAGCTATTAATGCTAATTACATTCGCCTATATGAGCATCTGCACATGCATATGAATTAGATTAGACTTGGCTGTCATGCATGACGAGGGATGGGGTCTTAAGAAATCACAAGTATTAATTCAATTTGAACATTTAACACGATCCATTCATGAGAGTGTGGATAAATAAGGCTGCGGCGTTGCAAAGCGCACGCCCCAGCATGTTGGAAAGTCATAGCAGCACGTGTCGAATGCTCAAGAAATAAATACAGCTTTGACAGCTGTAATACCATGGAATTAGTGTGAGAGTTAACCTCCTACTCTCCCGCTGTCTCTCTTTCGCTCCCTTTCCCTCTGCCGTTCTGTTTCCTGATCTCTGTCTCTCTTTTCCCCGTCGCTCCTCATGTTCAGAGTGATTAGATGGAATTGGTGTGAGGTAAAGAAGCTCAGCAAAGGGCAGAGATGAAACACACAAAAACGTTTAGTGACGGTGGTGTAGCGTCAGCGGCAAAATGATGTCATGGGCGATAAATCTGCTTGGGTGATTGATTGAGAGATGGGAAAGGAGAAGAGGAAGACAGGAATGGATTGAATGGGGGAGAAAAAAAAAATCCAGAGAGAGGGAAGTAATTAGTTAGCTTAAAAAAATTACAGAGACAGGGAAAGAAGAGAAGGAAGGCAGATATGAAGGAAAACGTGAGAGGGTGACAAGTGTGGATGGTGTGGAGAGTGAAGAGGACAAAGTGGAGAAGTGAGCGAGACGAGAGGAAGGAGAGTAAATAGAGAGGAGCGAAGACATAAAGGGAGAGAGAGAGGGAGGGAGGGCATGATTATGAGTGGAAACATTTGTCCCTCAATCAGGATATGGACTCCCATAAATAACATGCTCTCTCAGTCAACAGCATGATGTCACCACATTCACACACACACACTCTCTCTCTCGAACACACACATACTACAAGGTGGAGATTGGAGGTGGAGAAGGAGAGGTAGCAGCACTGCTGCTATCATTAAAAAAAAAAAAAAAAAGGAAATGTACTCAAACTCAAAGCAAACACTACATTTCCCTCACTCTGTGCTTCATTTTCTCTATTCTTCTTCTCCTCCTGCACTACTGGATGGTCGAACTTTACTCATTGCTATTCTCGTTGTGTGTGTTCTTACTAGTTCTGTGTAAGACACCATATTAATAATATTGTACTGCTTCGGCTTGGACTTTCTGCTATATCTCAGGATTAAAATGAGATAGAGAGAAACGCACACACACACAGAGGGAAGGACAAAGAAAGAATCAGGGGAAGCAGAGAACGACGATTAAAGATGCAGAGAGAGACAAAAAGAGATTAAGACAAATAGAGGAAGAAAATAAAGCTCATTTTGGCCATGAATGTGATCAATCTTCAGGTTCTCAATGCATGAGAGGATTCACTTTGTATGTAATGTGATCGATTGTATCGCCGCTGGAATAGAATAATCTGGAACAAACAGAGACATCCAGAGGAGTCATGAGTAATGTGTTTTGTTTGATTGGAAAATCCAACTTTTAACTGTGTATGAAGACGTACTATAATACCTGATTCAAAATAGACCCGTGGAAAACCTACAAAAAAAACGACATGCAGAAAGACCTGATCCAAAAGGGACCCAATTATAATTAGACTCAATTCAAACACACAGAGAACATCAAAACCACAGCAGCCAAAAACTGTAACCATACATGTCCATAAGTACTACATGGTCAGAGCTGATAGAGTGTAGCTGGATCCACTGAGGTATTCGAGACACTGACAAGACCCAAGACCCGCGGCAAACAACTCTTTTTCACAGCAGCCATTTTGACGTGGAATAGCAGGGTCAACACAGGTGTTTCCAATGATACTAATTAAGGTTCTGTTCCATTTATTGCAGCAGAGACTTTACAGTGTGCACCACAGCAGTTCCCTGACTCTGTTTGACCTCAATGGAATGGAACCTTAATTAGTATCGTTGGCAACACCTGTGTTTACCTACTATTTCATGTCAAAATGGCTGCTGTGAAAAAGGTATATGAAGTAGGACCCTATGTGAACTAGAGTGAAGATAATTTTGACAGGTTCCTGGTTGTGTCTTGGCTTCTAGAAGTGTCTGTCTATATGTGTTACCCTGAACGCAAAGACAGATCTACTTTAAAGCAACATGAGGAATATATAATCCACTTGGGTACCCTCTTGACCTTTTTTATTGTGGTATTGTGCTTTGTAGACACAGCTGTAGATCTGCAATTGTGCAGACTAGTATCTCCCCATCAGATTCATTAATTATCAGGTCATTCCTGATCTGTTCCTTAGTAACTACACACAACTGTGTGTGCTGTAAACTGTTACTGTTAAAAGGAGCTATGAAAGCAGTGATGTTCTATGTTTTCTGTGGGGTTACTGCAATGCTATTGAAACATTTTCCCTAAAGAGCCAAAATGATGTAGAAAAACAGCTAAATGCATATAATATTCCATCTTCTTGACAATACAATGTCAAATAATGTGATCGTCCTGATTAGTCATGGATGGACAACTAGCAAACACTGATGTTGCTAACCTCATCACCATGAGACAAGCCTAGCCTATGGGCTTGAATTAAAACATGCTGCTTTCCATGAACCTTTTGATCTGTTAGCAGTGCAATCTAATACTAATGAATAAAAATGATGTTATTGATCCTTGAAGGGATTTTTCTCTCCTCCTCGACTACAGCAAGAGTCAGAGGTTAGAGTCAGCAGGGTAACACAACATGTCTGCAACTAGTTGACATCAGGGAAATAATTCACACTTGACACTGATGCTAAAACTTTAAAACGTTACAGGAAACTCATGTTGACTGTTGCACTCTTTGATCTTGGTTTGTATTGGCGGTGATGTTAGTAGTGACGTTTATTCTGAGGCTAAAGCAATGCTTCATATAGATGACAGGGATTATGTGTGTATGTGTGTATACCATAAGAACTGTCTGAATAACTGTTATCAACATTGGCCCTCTCTGACTGCGCATCTCCCACGCTCTCACTTTCTTGTCTCTTCATCTGTCATCTGTTCTGTATTCTCTCATGTCTTTCCCCATATCTGTCTGGTGTCTTTTCCACCCACCCAATATCTTCCATGTACCCCTCTAACCATCTCATCATCTATTTCTCACTGGCAATCAAAAATCAAATTCACATTCAAGGAAGCTTAATTGGCATGACCTCTGAGTCTCACTCCCTTTCTCTCCGCGGGTTTATAGCTTTCAATTATTTTCTTTTTCCTCCGTTGTTTCAAGTGATGTTTCATTAAGGGACTGTCATTTCCATTGCTACAGCTTCCATCTCAGAGTTTTTTTAATTAATTTATTTTTTTTGAGTCAACATGAATCACGTTACACAAACTGAATGGAAATGGCAAATTCGATGAACTCTCCTCACAATCAGAAAAAAAAAAAAGGTTTCTCTGCTTGTTGCTGAGGAATGATGCAATACTGGTGTAAGTCTACTTTGAATGACATTTGTCAATAAAATATCTGGTTGATTTTATTCATGTATTTGTTTGTTTGTTTTCTGGTTTTGAATAACAGTTTTTTTGTGCATGCTTATTGTGCTGAGCCTTATGTTCACATATTGTTTTGACTATAAAATACCTCAAAATAATCTTGAAGTATTTTGACTATTGCTGAATTCACAATTCCAATATTTGGCTTTTATTAATTTAGTTTATCTTTAAATGAATGTTTGAATGGATGCCCAGAAAATGTCCAACATTTACTGGACTTAATAAACTCTCATAAGGGCATTTCTTCATGAGTGTGTTCCTTCTAATGCTGTAGTTTGTGTTCTCTACTTTTCGAATGAGCTCTTGCCATGTTTGCTCCTCTGTCTCTCCGTCTCGTCTTGCTCCACCCTGTCTCACTCCCTGTCTGTCTCTCTTTCACTTTCCACATCTCCAGCTTCCAAACAGTATTGACTTCTGTATATGTGAGGCTTGTATCTATTTGTTTGACTCAGCCTGTGGATGTCTTCTACTGGTGTTTTTCATTGTCTTTGTTTGTCAATGCACTGCTGTCATTAATTATGTAATCTCAAATGGATTTCCTATACACACCATGTCTTGCATGGTGACACACACAAGTACACACAAAGCCACCGGGGTGTGTGCCTTCTTCTGTATGTGCATTTTGTGCAAATTGAGTCAGTACAGAGGGATAGAAGGGGGATGCACTCTCTTGTTAGGTCTGACTATATATGTGTGCACACATCCATTGCTGTTTTTGTGTGTGTCTGTCTGTGTGTTACGCACTCGCTACCAAGTGGGGCATACCTCAGGGAATCCTGTCAATCAAATTGGCTGGCAATTTGTCAGAGAAACAAGGCTCTTTCTAAGACAGACAGAAGTATATGTTGTATACATCTATGTTGTTGTTATATGTATACGTTGCTTTTATGTGGTTATGTGTGTGATGATGTCTTGACATATACAGGTATTTGAGAGTTGTAGTGTGTACAGGTTTGTGCATTTGTGTCATGTATGTGTGTTGGCATGAACATGGCAGCTAATTTTATGTAGCATGAAATATAAAGGCAAGTAATACACGGTGATGGCTACAGTCCACACACACTCAAACATAAAAGGCGCACACACACAGTTCTTCCCAAACACAGAACTGACAGCTCTCTTTCTTCTATTCATGTTTTTCATTCCTCCCTCTATCCATATCTGTTATTCCCTCAAGTGTTCCCCTTTCACCGTCTTTTTTTCTCTCTTTGCATTGCTTGTTCTCTGGACCACACTCTCTGCTTTTGTGAACAGCACAAAAATTAAAAATAGATAAGGATTGATCGGTACAATCTTGTCTTGATATATACAGTGAAGTCTGTTTGCTGTAACAAGATTTCCAATTATCTGTTTTTTTAACGAAAAAGGGGATATCAAATCTTATCATAGCCAATAGCTGCTACTGAATTCAAGTTTTTATATATAATAATTAGTATTAATACATTAGGATACTGTTTATGTTGGATGGCGAAAATATTTTTTTCTTTACTGAGTTGTTGTTTGGGGCACAGCTTTCTTTTTTTTTTCATTTCTTCAGTGCTCTATCCCGCACATTTTCCCATCAGACATCAATTGTTGCTCCCCCCCGACTTCCATTCTCAATCTGTCTTTTTCCGTTTGCCTTCCATCGTTTCACTATTTTCTCAATTTCGTCCAGTCTCCATCTCCTCCTCTTTTTTTTGTTTTTCTTTCCATCACCCTCTTTCACTTACCTTCTCTGCTGCTTTCACCTAATCCCCAAAGACAACATTCCTATTTCCTAAGACATTTCTGCTCTGTTTGTGTGTGTGTGCTCCCTTCAATATGCGTTTGTGTGTGTGTGACTCTCGTGACATAGTGATGTGCGTCACTGGAGACTTATTGACTTCCTTCGACGCTTTCTTTGGGTCAGCTGACTTAAACAGACTGACCTCATTGGCTAATAAGTTGAGGCCACTCTTCACTAAAAGTCAAGTGACAAATTGACTCCCCTGTTAAACACACACACACACACACACACACACACACACACCATTTTGCACACATGGTCTAATTTATGGTCATGCATCGTGTGTGAACTCTCAAAAGAGCAGTCACAGCATTATGCAGGCCTATTCAGCTTCTTCTTTTTCCTCCCTCAAACCCTCAGCACACAAATCATTTGAAACTATGCTCATGATCACCAGTTGACCTGACTGGCTTCTTTGTTAAACCAATATTTGTTATGGAGGTAACCTTGGTAATGTGGCCAAAATATTAGCATCATGCAGCGAGGGATGACAAGCTCATTTGGTAAGCTATTGTCTCTCTGTTTGTAAAGAAGAAGTGGATTCTGGCTGAGTTTTCTCACAGGTACATTTCCATGTTTTAAAGAAGAAAAAAAAAATGCTGCACCTTTGACCTCACAGCAAGTAATCAGCTACTGCTCAAAGTGGCCCTAATGGCAGACAGCAAAATCACAGCTAACATCCAGAAACACACAGTAAATCTTACCCTGACTCCACAGGGGCTCAACTAAATCACAATAACAACAACTGGAGCAAAATCAATGCAGCATCCCAGGCAGCATAAAAACAAGCATGCATAAAAGCGAGGCTGCTAGCTTTGTCAATGCAGTACACACTGACAGACACGCATTATAAAAGCATTATGAAAGAAGACCATTTGAGCAGAGAAGAGGTGAAATTATTATTAAGTGCAGTTGGATACAGTTGAAAGAGGTTGAAAAAATAAGAGTAGAATGTAGTAGAGCATCAATAGGAGCACCACACAGAGAAGTGCCGCAAGACTAGAAGAGAGTAGGGCAGAAATAATAGATTAGAAAAGAGCCAAGAAGTGTACAGGAAAGTTGAGAGGAAGAGAGGAGACAGCCCAACAGCATTTAGTTTTGAGAACAGAGAACACTTGGGTTTGTCCAGACAGGATAAAACAAGGAGAAGCGGAGTAGGCCTCAGCACAGAAGAGGTTCAGTACACTTAAGAAGTAAAAGAGGAAAATAAAATGCATACTCACCAAGCTGACTGCGTCTCTGAGCGTAGGCTACCACCACCGCGGCGAGAACTACACAGCACAGCGATGTCACAAGGTTTGCCATCTGTAGACACACACACAGCAAAGTCATCAGCGTGAGCGCGTGCGAGAGAGACAAGAGAGCCGGCGAGTGAGTGTGTCCGCCTGTCGTCCTGATTGACTGACAGACCCATAGACGCCTACAACACCATGAAGGAGATGGAGAGATAGCTGCTTCCTGTCCTCTCTCTGTATCTCTCAGTGTCTCTCTATCTCCTCTCACTATTATGGTCCCTTGAGTGGCCTTTTCTCCCTCCTCTGCTGTTTCCTTTCTTCTCCTCAAACTCCGTTATTTCAAATGGCATTCCTTTCTTTACTTCTCTAACTGTCCTTATCCTTTTGACTGTATAACCTCTCTCTTTTTCTCTCTTTATTGTTTCTCTCTCCCTCTATTTTGCTCTCTCTCTCTCTCTTTCTTTCTGTTCATCAGCCTAATGGGTCCATCCTCTCTGGGATGGGCTATGGCCAGCAGCTCTTAAAGGTATAGCACACCATAAACAAACTCAGCTTTCATTTACAACAACAATACTTGATGGGCATCCCATCACCTCACTGTTGTTGTTGTTGTTGTTGTTTTATGAAAGGTGAAGTATGATGGAGATAAAGATGGAAGAGGTGAAAGGTGCTCTCATCTCTTGATTTCTCATTCTTTCCTTGGGTTATTGTTCTGTGTCTTTCAGCTTTTCACTCCTTCCTGCTTTATTGGCTGGCTTTTTAAACATTTAGCCTGTTCCTTTTTCTTTTGCGAAAGTCCAACATCACACTCTCTGAGATTGAAGACAGATATAAAGTAGATCTCAAGAGCTCTGTCTAACCTTAAAAAAATAAATATTTACCTCTTGCCAAGATGAGAAGATTGATTTTACTCTTGTGTTTATGTGGTAAATACAAGTCTACTGCAAGGAGCCAGCTAATTTAGCTTAGCACAAAGACTGGAAACAGGTGGAAACCACTAGCCTGGCACTGGCTATGATAACATCCACCTATCAGCACCTCTTGAGCTCACTAATTAGTGTAAAAAGGACAAATTACTGTTTAAAGGGTGTGAAAAATTAGCTGTTTAGAGGTGCCAGACAATTTTTTGGTCCGAACCAGTTGCCGAGCAACCAGCAGTAAGCTTCATATTTAGTGTACAGGCATGGGAGTGGCATCAATGTTCTCATTTAACTCTTGGCAAGAAAGCAAATAAAGCACATTTTTGAAAATGTCAATATTTTCCTTCAACTTGAAAATGAACAGAAATGTGAAAAAGTGAGGATGCGTGTTGAAGGTTTTTCTTGACAGTCGACAGTTGTTTGATCTGCCCAGTACATCTCTGTTGCGGCAGGTTGCCAGACACAGTTGGTAGGCAAAGGTTTTAGTCTCCTAGTCAACCCTGGGGTGACAGCAGGCATGGCGCCCGGCTGTAGTCCACCAAGGAATAGTTCTCTCATGCAACTTCCCCTTTTTACATTTGTGTTTTTGTGCAGCTTAAACACAAAAGATTAATTAGTCAGCTTTAGGAATGATCCCCGTAAAGAAACTACCTTTTTGCTTTCTGGCTTTAACTAAGGAGGTGAAAGGTCAGAGGTCGGGGTCAGCTCCGACATAAGTACACCGCTGGAGCTTGTAGGGATTCACCATCGTGTCCAAGGACACTTGAGCAGCCTGCCAAGAAAGGGGCTTGAACCCGAATCCCCCTATTAAAATATGACCTCTCTCTTCTCTCTCTGAGCTTTTCCCTCTGTCTCCTCTGTTCAGTGAGGAGAACAAGTTGGCTCTCTTACAGGCAAAGGTTTCTGAGGGTCTGCATGCTGCTGAGACTTGCAGTGAGCAAGGTGTGTGTGTGTCTGCGTGTGGAGAACAGAGTGAGCGCTCAAAATAGAGGCAAAGAAAGGAAAGTGAATTTCCTTGTTCTTGTAATGCCTGACTCCAGCTGTCACAAACCACTGTCATGTCCCATTACCTCTATTTGTTTAGCTTCAGCAATTTTTTTGTCTCTTCCTTCCTTCCTTGCTCTCTTCAACTTCCTCACATCTTTTTCTTTCCATTTCACTCTCAGTCTTCCTTACTCTCTCTCTCTCTCTCTCTCTTTCTCTCATGTTCTATCCTTCGCTTGCTTCTGCCCCTCTTTGTTAACATTGACCATGAACGCCACTACAACATGTATAACCATCCCGGAAAGAAAGAAACATCTGCATTAAGTCCTGCTGAGTGACTTTCGAGAACAGTCTGGCGTAAATGTCAAAAGGCAATAAAAGAGTCAAAGACATTAAACATACTAGAAGATGTTTTCATAAACTAATGGTGTTTACAAAAGAAAGGTTTTGACACCTTAATAGCTATTTTTTTTGTCCATTTCACATCTTATCCATTTACTATAGAATTCAAATAATATAAATTGTTTTTTTCTTGTTCTTTCATGTCAAAGCCACACAGTTATTAGGAGAAGCTCATCATCATTAGAAATAATTAAGAAAGTAGTATTGAGAAAGTCTCTACACAAAAGAAATGCTATCATAATAAATGTGTATGAATAAGCTGTTTCCCTGCAAACACACAGCATCTCTAAAACAATAAATGTATATGAGAATGTTTCTTAATATTGACACATGCACAAATCATGAGTAATTTGGTTTATATTCTTCCACAACAACTTATATTGTCAACAAACTGAATCATTTTAATTCTTTGTTTTTCCGTTCAACTTTATTTATATTTATAGCATTAAATCATAAGAAGTTAGCTCATGACATTTTTCATATAGAGCTGGTCTAGAACCGGCTCATGGTGAGCCGCCATCTGCCACGACCAAAGCTTTATACACATGATCTGAGATTTTCTGGCCTTTTTTTTTTTTTTTTTTTTCCCCCAAGCTTTATTTTTGACAGAGACAGCTGAAGAAGTGACAGCAATGTGGGGAGAGAGAGATGGGGAATGACATGCAGGAAAGGGCCGCAGGTCGGATTCGAACCCTGGGCTGCTGCTGAGCCTTCGTACATGGGGCGGATGCTCCACCAACTGAGCTAATCGACGCCCCGATCTGAGATTTTCTGTGCCGTGACACAGAAGGAAAATCATATCATATCATATGCAGCCATTTTGTTAGGATCGTTGTTGTTGGGATGTTTTGTTGTTTGATGTTTGAGCTAACCTCTGCACTCGCTGCTCCCCCTGTTGAATAGACTCTGCGTAGTTTGCAGATTTTGCTTCATTCACACTAATTCTAACATGTATTTTGTCACGCAGCTGAGATGTGCATTGTTACCATAATAATGGCATTTCAAAGACTGCAACCACAAAGCAGCGCTGCTTTGAAGAGGGCGTCTTCATTTGATCGCATGCAGTACAAATTCTCTTCAGGTTCAGCAGGTACAACACAAGCACACAAATGTTCACGGATGCAGGACGCTGTGCTGCTGTAAAATACTGGGACCTCAATTCCTGGTATTCAAGCTGAGTCTGTACTTGAGTTTTTAATCTATTAAAAGTTGAGCCTTTGTGTGGGTGTGTGCGTACCTGTGACTGAACAAAAGATGGAAACAGTAACTGAAAGTTTGCATGCATGCGTGTGATTGAGAGATAGTGTGTTTCTCTGTGTGTGTGTGTGTGTCTATTTGTATGTGTGAGTGATTGGCAGCTCATATGTATTTCATCTGAGCAGATATTGAGGAGAGTGACAGGGGGTGAAATTAAAATTGCATCCCTTGTCAGAGAATCACAATCCCCATCTCTACTCTTCAAGTGCCGGTTTACCCATCAAAATCCAAATGGTGTGCGTGTGTGTGCGTGTGCATTCGAGATTCCCTGGGTGCAGACGCTCTTGTGTGTCTGTGCGCACGCTTGAAACTGTGGGGGTATTTAGAACGTCTATCAACAAACAATACAGTTTTGAAATCTGACAGCTTCAGATCGCTCACATAATGACAGCCCACGGGCGGTTAGCGCTGCAATCACACAAACTCAATACAAACCCTCCTCCCTTTATCCATCCATCCATCCCTCCCCTGACCCTCCCATTTATTCTTCTCTTCTTTTTCTTCTTCTTGTTCCCTTCTTCCATATTTATTTATTCATTTCTTATTGGAGGGGAAAGGGCTGAATAGGCGTGATTCTTTTGGCTGCTTAATTAAAATATATAATTCATCGCTGCGTCAAATGATTTTGCCTCTGCGTCTTTGTGGAGTCCGATTTGGGAACATTTGCATTTAAATTGGAAAGCCAGGAGGGAAATACACTAGGCAGGCTGCTGTGTGTATGTGTGCGCGTGTGGGTGTGTGTTTGTGTGTGTGTGAAGATAGAAGGCATCCTTCTCTTAAAAGAAACGCACATATGTTCTCTTACTTCCTTTCGTTGGTCTTTTTTTTTTTTTCTCTCACAATGTGAAACATCCAAAATCACACAGGAGCACTGGTTGTCCAAATGGCACAAGAGAACATCCTGTAATGGGAAACTTGGGAGGGTTTGTCCCTTGAAATGACAACTTTGTGTCAGCTTACAGTCATATGTTCAATCAGCAAGTTTCAGCAGCCTCTACTTGCTTATTAATTATAATCCACAGTGGGTTTAAACATTATAAATAAATCACTGGATGATAGACACAACAAATAGATCCACTTTTATTCCCATGTCTCTTTCTTGAAAAAATAAAAATAATAATAAAAAAACTGCAAAATTGCTCCCATCATCGAGCTGTCAGAAATAAAATAGTTCATTACAAATGTGTCTGCTGAGAAAATAAAGAGAAGCATCCTCCTGGGTAGTAAATGAGCTCTGTGGTTTATAGTAAGAGAAGAGTTTAGGGCCCTCAGGAACATCAACCACAGCTATCAAATGTACAGAAGAAGCTAACAATAGATGACTTGAATTGTTGTTCTTAAGGCCAACAACAGGAAGCTGAAGATTGTTTCAAAGTGAGATATCTATCATTTGCGAAAAATGACACCTGCTAAAATCAAAATGGTTATTTAACTTTCAAAGGTTATGGGAAGCTATCTTACTCTGTAATTCCTTTAGGGTGTGTACTGAATTGAGATTTATGGATCGTAAAGGCAATTAAAGTGTATATGATGCTGAGACAGTGGTGTATTATCCTGCTGGGACATAATTGGAGGTCACCTGGTTTTAAGATGCTGAAACACTGTGCGTCTGGCACCATGGATCATGTTAAAAGTCTGTAAAATCACACCTTTCGCTGCTTGCTTGCTTTAAACACTGACTCGCAGCAACACAGCTGACCATCTGGAGGAACGGGCTGTGCTCACAAACAGGAAAAAGAGCCTCATATAGTAACTAGGGAGAGTACAAAACAGGCAGCCACACAACACCTTTCCTGGAGCTAAAGCATAGAGCCTCCTAAAGGAGTAGTCCCTTTAAATCCTAAAGTTTTTTTAAAAGATGAACGATGAAGCAAATGATGGAAAATCACTAGGAAAACGTGCCTAGGACAAGGAGAAAGGGTGAATATCTCCAGATACTTTCAGGAGGAATATTCTAATTTCATCATCATAAAAAGTAAAACCTTGAAAGTCGGAGGTAAGGCAGCCTGTCCAGGGGGTACACTTGTACATCAAAAAGAATCCTCATTGCAGAAATAAGACCCCCTGTTCTGTGCAGCACTCAATGAACTCACTAACTGACTTACTTTTGACACGTTTGTCCTACCTTGGGGCAATGACACAAAAGCAAGGTTTTTTTCCAAGCCAATGTAGACAAGAAATTTTATCAGCAGATTTTTTTTTCCACTTCACAGTGAGAACTCCAATAAATTAAGACAAAACTTATTATCTGCTTCCTAGTTTTATATTTATCTGCATTAGACCTCGAGAAATTACGTGACAGTGAAGTAAAACTAAAAACAGTGATAGCCTCAAGTTCTTTTTTTTTCTTTAATGATGAAATGTGTGAATGAGTGACAGTGTGTAGGAGTTTCTTCATTCTTATTCTAATCATTAAAAGTCACATATTATGGTTAAAGGTCCAGTGTGTAAGAATGAGGCTGATCTATTGAAAGAATATGCCAGAAATGGAATATAATATGCATAACTTTCTTTTCATCATGTATAGTCCTCTGTTAGTAAGAACTGGTATTCTTTTGTTACCTTAGAATGCTTTTTTTATCTACAGACGCCACAAGCTGTCCTCCACAGAAGTGTTTCTACAGTAGCCCACAACAGACTAAATACTGATTTGCAATGGGGACTTTTTTTGCCGTCACCTCCTTCATAGTAGAAAGGAGAGGCTGAGGTGAGCTGGTTTGGACATAACAGTCCTTGAAAGGATTAAGAAAAAAAGGCCTGAAGTTTTACTCATAGAGCAACAAATTCAGTGCAATCGCTTTCCTATAACGCTTAAGGACAGAATTAACTTTTATCTAACTAACTGACAGGTGTTTATCCACATAGGATTCGAGCAGTAATTAGCTCAAATGTTAATGAGTTTACTGTGCCTGTGACCCCGACAGCCATAATAGTGGGGGAAAAAATGGATTTCTGGCACCTCATCCATCAATAACTGTCCTGCAGATGATCCTTTTTGACCAAACACACACGTTTACACGCATGCACAGGCACATAATCACACGTAACTGTTGCCACTGTAACCTTTAATGTCATGCTCCCTCTCCAATAATACAACTTCTTCGTTCCCATAATGCTTTGCTATGCTTGGCAACACTAATTCTCTCATCAATCATACAGGATTGCTGCAGATTACCCACAAGCACCGAGGTGCGGGGTCCAGCCTGATAGTGTGTCTGCTGGCATTTTGAGCAACAGCACACACATACGCACATAAGCGTACACGCACATACACCCACTGATGTGCACAGTTGGCATTTGGTGCGGAGTGTTGATAGCCGGACGGCTGTGACCTTTTTCACAGTCGTTCTGGCTATAATTGCTCGCTAAAGACAGCGTCAATCGTGACTCAAAAGTTAGTAAGGGTCACGCCCATAAATGCACGCACACACACGCGCGCACACGCGCAAACACACGCACACACACGCGCAAACACTCGCACACACACGCACACACACGCGCAAACACACGCACACCCCTGTGTATGTGCATGTGGATGACGGCACTTGGCTCTGAGTGATAAATTCAGCCATTGATCACATGTGACTGCTCTCAGCTGGCTGAGATTTAGAGGACCTGAACACGTCAGCTACTATGTATCATGTGTCCTACAGCAGTGCTGCTGCTGCTGCTGCTGCTATCTAACCTGTGCGGTTACACAAGTAGCCAGTGTATGCACAAACTGCACACCTCATGTGGCCGTGGTATGAGCTCATCCTGGGCGGATGCTGTCTCTGATAACTTATGGTTAGCATTTGTGTACTTAGTTCAGAATTAGTATTAAAGCCTAATATTATTAAACACTTGGTCATTCACTCCATCCTGAAGCTGTATGTGAATAAACAGCCGACACACAACCTGTACCCTCATAGATCACTGGGCCTCATCATGCTTATGTCAGCTAACAGATCTCTGATGTGCATGTATGAGTGCTTATCATGTGGGGTTTTTTCGCATTTGAGCATGACTGTGTGTGTGTGTGTGTGTGTGTGTCTCTGTGTGTATGTGTGTGTGAGAGAGAGAGTGTTTTCATCTCCACCCAGCCATCTGGACCTCCTTGTGTGTGTAGAAGCAGATTTAGGTGGTTAGAAAGCTCTGGAAAAACATAGTGTTACCTCCAGCCCTCTCACCTCTGAACTCTCTAAGTGTATCAAAGCTACGAAAACAGAGCACTTTGTGTGTGTGTGTGTGTGTGTGTGTGTGTGTGTGTGTGTGTGTGTGTGTGTGTGTGTGTGTGTGCGTGATTGAGCGTGTGTGTGTCAGCATTCTTACGGCCTATAAGGCTTTGAATGATGGGTGTAGACTCCCCTTTGTGAATAGGGAGCCTCCAGAAGCTGCGCAGCATGTGTGTGTGTGTGTGTGTGTGTGTGTGTGTGTGTGTGTGTGTGTGTGTGTGTGTGTGTGTGTATGTGTGCGTGTGTGTGTATGATGGAGAGTGTGATGTACAGGCTGTGATGTTCTGAACAGAGGTGTTTTTACAGGGAGTTAATCAGAACCAGAGCTGAGGCCTTGCCCACAGTGGATGAAACACCAACACACACACACACACACACACACACACACACACAAAGTCACTGCCACACCGTTAACCTAATTCTATAATACTGACCTGCAGCAGTTTCTCACTGATATGCATGTTGGTAAACACAAAGAAACATTTTAAAGTGTGCTACTGCCACATGCCATTACTATCTATTATGTATAATCTGAAATTGAATAACAAATAAATGGTTAGCACAGCAAATGATGATTTCCATTACATGGATCTCTTGATTAATAATCCATTCATCATCTGCTAAAAGAAATGTCAGCTGCTTGCTTTGTCTGGCAAACAGTCCAAAACCCAATGATTTAACTTCCAACGAAAGTAAAACACATTAATAGATGTGTAGAGAACACACTGACAGACACAACCAAAAATGAATATGTTTTCCTTAAAATGAGATTTTCAATGTATTTTTGCACATGCTGCATTGTGTCATATGATTTATTTGATTAATGACCAATAATCTTGACGTACCCTTTGCCTTAACTGGTAAAATGAGTATTAAAATTGTATTACATTCATATAGTTTAGTGTTTCTCAATATATTTAGTCAAACTCACGACAATTGATGCAGCAGAGCCACAGATTTCATCTTTTTCACTTCACACATTCTTCTTCTTTGTCAAAACCTGCCCACAATGCAACTCGGCCACTGACAGTTCAGGCTGAAATTCGAGGTGTGAGTTAGGGTAGCACAGGCTAATGTAGCCTTGAGATTCTAGCCTCAAGCAGAAATGATGAGCAGGATACAGAAATAAACTTACTTCTTTGTAACTCCACTTCCCAGTGATGTTGATGGGGTTTCAGTGTAGTGAGTCCCTAGGACCCCCAAATAAAACTGTAGTGTTAGACTTGATGTCACATGGATATTATAATCATACAACTCTTGCTTAAGACTATTTATTGCTTTTTTTAAATCCACACCTAACACTTCACATCAGCATGAATGAGATCCACCACACAGCACTTATTTACAAAGGTATGTCACTTTTAAAGCTGATTCACCTGTTACTTCTGTTATTGTCTTCTTCCAAAACGGTGGTGAAGAACACCAGGAGAAAATGCCAGGATTTATTATTATTATAATTATGACTGATGGTGTGTTAACTGCATGCCAAATAAATCAGAGCACAAAAGGCCTAATTACCTCCGAAGTTCGAGACTGGTGGCTGACAAGCAAAGTAGCATTTAAAAGGCAATTATCAAACGGAGTCCGGCACAGTGCTCTCTCCACGCAACACACCGGGTCTAATTGTCATCTCTTCAAGTAAACTTCACAGAGAACACTGAGGGCAAAACGGCATGTTTCAACTGAATATTCTCTGGTTTAGCTCAGCTGAAAACATTAAATCCTCCAGCACGTTAGCAGTTAACGTGTGTAACTGGTACCTCTGCTCTGTTCTATGTATTCCCAAAAAGAGTGCTTGTAGCACGTGACAGTGACTTTAATGCACCATTTCAGATATTGATGCGTCAGACATGCAGGATGCATACCTAGCCACATCACTGACCTCGCCAAATTGTTTCATTTTCCAAACCTATTTAGCCCCAACCAATGCTGACTCAAATGACATCACTTGAGGCAATTTATCTCACTTCACACAGCTCCCTCTGGAGCCACATATGGCTTTATTTATTACAGCTTTTTCACATACACAGTGGTCCTCCCCAAGACTTGTACGATAAGATTCTGATGCGTAAAATCGGAGTTCCTTTTTCAAGGGTGCCTGGCTGACAAGTCACAGAGTATCTCAGGGAATAAAGATCATCATAAATTAAATGTTCACACTATAGAGAGCCATGGCTGTATTATGTAATTAATTCACTGTCACAAGAAAGCTACAGTGCATCTCTATTATTTCCATTTCCTCCCTGAGGTGAAATGCTTTGTGGCCAATGAATCGCAGTTCATTTCCCAATACAGAATCACAATTTGTCTCAGTGGTGCAATATTGCTATTAACGCAGAAGCTTCAGCGAAAAGCTGAATTAAGAGCTCTGCACCAGCAACGTTTAAACATTCCTTATGGCCAGCGTGATGAAGGGTTTTATATGTCTTCCAAAACCAGCTGATGTTATATTGGGAATAATTGCCTATTCCTCAGAACAGCGCCTTCATGACATGACTCAAAATACTTAAGTGTTTCTTCCTTCCTGATGATGAAACAAAAGAAATGTAAGGTATCCAACAAGTTCCATAAGATCCTGAAGGTTGCACTCAGATTCAACCTGCAGTCTGGGAAAATGTTTTTGCACCATTATAGTGCAAAGAAGCATGTGTTGTGATTGTTGAAACCCACTTTGTTGGAGTTCAAATACAGCCTCAGTGGTTTGCACTGTTTCTTTATCGATTTAAGATTCAGGAGGTGAAATGGAGCGTTTCAAATCCAGGAAACCAGCAAATATATATCATCATTATTTTTATACCGCCCACGTGTACTTGTCATCTGTCCTAAGGGTATTTCAGCAACATAGTGCATGAATGCAATGCTCTTTTTTTTTGTAGATCTTTGGAAACGCTATACCTTAGAAGACGTTCTAAAACCACAAACCACAAAAAGAAAATGGAATCTTGACAACAAATAAGGGGATCTGAATGTCTACGGTGATGTCAGCGTGACACTCAGGAGGGCCAGAAATCAATACATAAATGCTTGGCATGTCACAAGAATGATGTGAAGTATACCTGATTTGCAGTTAATGAGCAAAAACTTCGACAGTGTGGTGTTTGTATAATCATTATAGCTAAATTCAACGAACTTTTGTCCAAAAGTTTTGCTCCGCGAATGTGTAAAACATTAGTCCCTGCCATGACTTCTTACAAATGCATGTTTCTAAATTGGATTGTGCAAAAATTCAAAACCAAAAAGATTTCTGAATACCTCTTAGTATTCATTCGATTCTTCCTGGCATTCTTTCCGCCATCTTCTCAATTTTGCATGCAAGGACGGTTGATTCAGGACTTATTCAAAACTGAGCTGAGAATCTATCCCATTGTTTGTCTCCAATATATTAGCACAGCAGCATCCTTTCAAAACGGAATCTGCATTCACTATTTTCTCCCAAAGCAGAGGTTATATTGATCTCCCAGACATAAGCTGCAATTGTGATCAAGGCCTTGAGCTGGTGAGAGAACGTGAGTGACAAACAGAACAAGACTGAGAAAGAAGGCTGTGAAGTAGAGAGAGACAGACAGGGACAGATGGAAAGTAAAAAATAGACAGAGGAGAAAGGCAGAATGAGGAGTGCATGAAGAGGAAGAAACCAAGAAAGACACATTTTCCTTCTGTCTTATTACAGTGATGTGTATGTGTGTGTGTGTGTGTGTGTGTGTGTGAATGCAAGCCTGAGTGTTTCTCTGCATGTGTTGGAAACTAAAAACAGTATGTTTACTCAACCTGTTTGCCAAGCCTCTTTAGTAAATATAGAGGATACAGTAGCAGCATAGACCGGGCTTACACACACTCAGACACACACACATACACAATCATGCACATATGTACAAATCCTGTGTGTTCAACTGTCCACTGGTCTTTACCACAGGAGGCTATTTGTAGAGTTGATTCCTATGGCCTTCGTGTAGGTCTGTCTATTAGTTGGGTGGCCTTTCACACATGCACACGTATACTGTACACACACACACACACACAACCTATACAAGACAAGAACACACATGCACATGTATAGTTGTGGTTAAAATGCACTCAAACATGCACTAAACCTTGAACACGCGCGCGATATACACAGTTTATGCACAGATGCACGTACATGCATCCACATACTGTGAATACACACAAAAGCCACATGCACTGTGAGTTGGGTGGCCAAGAACCTCAGCAACCAGATAAACACACTAACTATATTGGAGCATTCACTAAAGTACAGTTAAGTGTCTGTTGCTTCTTTCTGAGCAAACACATGACTGAAATAGTCTTGTGTGTGTGTCTGTGTGTGTGTGTGTGTGTGTGTGAGAGAGAGATTTGCATCCTACCCTGAGTAGCTTGATACACAAGCACTCACGAAAATGAGAGTAAGGAATACTGTGCTTGTCTGTATTGTACAATTTTTATTTCCCACATCTTCTATAAATAAACAAACGAGTATTCTATGCAGACATTGATTGAAATATATACAAATATGCCTAAAATATAACTTGATTTGCTTCTTTACTCAGTGTTTGCTACGCTGGAGATAAAACTGGTTGCAGTCGTGTTGTTTTATGTTATGATGATGATGATAGGTATAAACTGGAACAGTTAACTCATCAGCATTTTGTTAAGAGAAAATACAAATGACAAATTTTGTGTCCTAAACACCTGAGGGAGACCCAAGTGTGGCAAATCGCTGCAGGGTTGTGCGAAAATAACTTCTTATTTCACTGATAAACCGGCTTTCTCAATGCCAGCGCTCACTCTCATGCAATGTCTATGACACTCGCCCACTGCCCAGTGCCCACTGCTCTCGCTCTCTCTCTCTCTCTCTCTCTCTCTCTCTGAAAAGAGAGCATCGGATGCAAACCAAAGGAAACTTCTTCGTGTCACTATTTGCAGAAGCTGGTACATGAAATAAATAAAGCCAGAACACAACAGGTGGAGTATCATAGTTTGGTCCAGGAACTCCACCTGGACCTCGTTCAGTCTCAGGGACATTTCAGGCTGACCGTGGAGGGATTTAACCAGCGTGATCGTCTGATTGGCGGCCACAGCATGACGTCGGGTTGTGTTTTTCCAAAAGTTGAATCTGGTTCAACTTCTCCACCGTAGGTCGCTGCCTTTTTCTTTTTTCCACAGCACCCCCTGTGGCCACACCGCTGCTGCTAAAACATTACCCTGACTCAAATTAATGGAAATACCTGCATTTTTTCGCTGCAGTACCCAATTCTGTCTAAAACCAGGCCAAAGCAGAAAAGGGAACACTTGCAGGCAGAAATGTACTTTAAAACAAGATTTTTTTTCAATTTTTTAAATATAAATTCCTTTAGGTATTCCAATTCATACCATTATAAATGTATAAATATAATTTTCTCCTATTCAAATTAAGAGTTTTGAATGTCTTTCTATTTCTTACTTAGGAAGTGAAAGAAAAAGCATGGCATATTATTAAAGTCATAATGTAGGTTTGCACCCCAGAACATTATGAGTGCACCGCATGCACATAAAAACCTGCTGAGCACTCAGGACATCATCTTACGTCACACTCGTGTGCTTAGTAGCCCTTGGAAGAGTCACCTAATGCTGAGCATCACTATTCTGGAGGACTACACTTACTCATCGCTGACTTAACACTGATGTCATTATCTGAGCTCACCCTGTGTCCACACTCGTGTGTACGCCTGTGTCATGGAACGTGAGAGAGTCGTTCATTATTTCAGTCAACTCTCTCTGTTCACCTCGAGCCCTATAGGCACACATTCTGTCAGCCGCTCGCTTACTTTCTGTCTCTCAGAGTGACGCTATAATTCAACATTTTAACTCGAGCTGTCTGTCTCGTTCTCCTGAGATCTGTGTCTCTTATCCCACTTTTCTCCTTCCACCTGCTGCCTATCTGTCATCCTCTCTATTTCGCGGCCCTTCTCTATTCACCTTCCTCATGCGTCCTCACCTCTGTCATTCAGTTTCTTGCTTTCCAGCCTGGTCCCTCTTTTCTCTCTCTCTCTCTCTCTCTCTCTCTCGTGTCCTCCAGTAAACGCTGATGACAGCATTTCCTATTTTTCACACAGCAGAGAGCCCGTGAACTTCCCGGAGGAATGGCTATGATGGTGACACACCAATGAGTAAGCAGGAACGGTGACAACCTCTGAATGTAAATCTGTTTCGGTGTAGAATGCAATGGTTCATTTGTCTTTATATATACTGGCTTAGCATGGCCTGCAGCAGATATGAGCTTTAGTATGGATATCAATGAGCCAAAATTCATTTGGTCATGAACCCCATAAAGAAACAGTTTTTTTTTCTACCCCGAGTAAAAAATCTAAATAAAGAAAGCATATAAAATATAAAAAGGGGGCTTTCGTAAATTACAATTTGACAATCAAGATGTGGGAGGAAAACACAAATGACTAACAGCTCCACTTCTCGTGGCAAATTACTTCTAAGATGCCCCTGAGCAAGGCATCGCACATTCATCTGCTCCAGTGGAGCTGCCCTGTGGCCAACAACAGAAAGCCATATTCACAAGGCTGTCTGCTGCTGTTAATATGCATAGCAGCATGGATGTGAACCAGAACATCGCTGAAAGAAATATACAGGCTCCATCAGAATTACCTGAACACATAAAGGTTTATGCACACACAAATATATATTTCCTTTTTCTTTACCTCCCTTTAATTTACCCCCAGCCTGCGGTGCTTTCTGAGTAATCATCTGAATTCTTATTATACTGTTCAAATTGGCTCTACCCACACGACTCATGATCATAGAAAGCAACACACTTATTTATTTATTGTGAGTGCTAAATAAGTGGCTGTGTAAGAGGCTATTTTCATTACTCATTCAAACAGAGGAGATTAGAATTCGATGAAAAAGTAAGTCATGGAAACAAAGCAGTGGATTGAATCTCAAAATGTAAAGAAGTCATCTTACAGCTCTACTATGAGATACAGAGCTGCACATATTTGTGTGTGTGTGTGTGTGTGTGTGTAGGTGAATGCTTGCGCATGTGCTGTCCTATGTAAATGCTTGACTCATCAAGGTCTTGACAGAACTATTAGCATCCTCTTCCCATTTGTCCCCTCCCACACACACACACACACACACACACACACACACACACGCACACACGCACACACAGTTCTAGCACTTTGCTCCTGCCCTTTCATTGTTTATTAGCGATGCAATCCGTTATAAAGGTTTGGCCAAGCATCAGCGCTGCTTGGTCCCTACGCGAGCACCTTGCATCCAACCCCTGCTGCATCTAAATGACCTGCTGTGGGGAAATATCGAATCAACGCTGTTTTCGAAGGTTGCGGTCACGCTCGTCAGAACATGACAAGCCAGAAAGAGAGGGGTGGGGAGGGAAAAAAAACAAAAAGGTAGTGCTATTAAGGGATGATGAAGACAGAGATGAAGTTGGACAAAAAGAAGATGAGGAAAAAAAGTCTGAAAAAACATGATGAGGAACGAGGAGGGTGGGAAGAATTGTTAAGACAACAGGAGAAAAGAGTAGGAGGGAGAAGAACTGTGTGACTGAATGAAAGGAAAACAACGATAGAAAGTAAAGTAAAAAGAGAAGATAAAAAAAAAGTTTTCTTCTCCTCACTCCTGACTCTAAACATGCTGTTCAGAACAGCAGACAAAGTTTATTCCCAAGTGCTGCTGCACTCCCAAATAACCATGGGTGTCCAAATATGCCCAAATACACACAAATGGATGCTTGTGTGCAGTTTATGTAACTGTGTTTGTCTACCGATTATCACCAACTCATTTAAGACTCTTATGCAACAGCACTTAGATACTCAACATTCAAAATCATCTTTCTCATACAGCATTTGGAAACTCTGGTCTCCTGCGTTGCACAGCCAAATATCTAACCACCCAAGCTGAAAGAAATCCCTGAACTGCACTGACTGAAAGAATAAACATTAAAAGTAGGAGAATGAAACACACTTGAACCCAGAATAGTGATCATAACAGTGGTATTTTATCTTTTCTGTGGGTGGGTATTATTTAAATGAAAATGTCAAAACAAGAAATATATAAAAAAATATATACTGTTGGGATCCTGGGGGTTTATTCCTCTTATTATCATATCTTATTTCTAAACAACAACTGATAACTGTCATCCACCAGTGGGAAACATTTAATGACTCTGGAACAGAGCCAGCATGATGATATGAATTGTTGACTAACAGAAAAACATGGGTGTAACTCAAGAAATCAACCCATGTTTGGATTCTGCTATTAATCAGTTCAAATGAAGTTCAAGTGCAAGTGGAAACTTAAAATACTGGAGCCTCACTTTCACCTACTAACAAGGAGCTGAACCTAGTACTATTCAGCCTCGGGCCAAAAAATACATTACTGAATCCATCTGCTTCTCAAACAAAATTTCAGCAGTTAAAAAATGTATTTGAATCATTCAGACCTCTATTAAAGTATGAAAACTCACTTCAGAACCATAATCTAGCAAACTGTTAAAATATGTGAGGTTTGCAACAACTGTAGGTGTGCAACAGCATCACAACAACAACAACAACAAAAAACATTTATTCCAAGTAACAAAACCATGTCACTAACCTTATGACTGAATAAGGGTCAAGGAGGAACACCTGGAATGGCAAAAAAGGAGAACAATGAGTTATTACATTATATAAATAAAAGTATTTGCTCTTTTTTCTTACACAATGTTGTTAATTTTACAGTTACAGCAAATGGATGTAGTTTTCTACGTATATGAAAGTAATTCCCAGAAAAAGACGGACACCATAGACTGAAATATGTATTGGTTGGTGTTGCAGTGATTTTTTTTTTTATCCTGTATGTCACAGAATATTGTTTGTTTTGTTTTCCATTGGATGTAATATATATAAAAAAAATAAATAAATAAAAAATCAACTGCATTCTGTGTGTCACTTGAATGAATAATAAATTAAACTGGAAATATTTAATGATTACTGCATTTTCTGTAGTCAAATAAAAGCTGGTCCCAAATACAGGCTGGGGGAAAAAACACTGGTTGATAAACTCCAGTTGTCTGTTATATAATGTGTATACCAAATAAACATAATGTATATTTTTGTTGCAACACTATAATCATACGTTTTTAACACTTTGTTGTTCTGGATCATCTAAAGTGTTAGTATCTGATTTCAGTCACTGTGGGTTAATGTGTGCGTCAATGTCTCAGCCGAAGTGCATGTTGTACTACAAACAATTATTAGTTTATTGAACTTAAATTGCGACTAAATATGATGGCAAACTCTTTCCTCGCATTTCAAGAATGACAGATAATCAGACTTGATGGCCATATGTTTGTCACAACGACATAAGCAAGGCTAGTAACAAAGTATGTCTTATTTCTGCTCATAAGAAACAGGACCACACACTAGTTGGTTCATGCGTAAGCAGTAAATGGAGCATCACCGTTCCTCTAGGACTGATAAGTTTGTATCATCTGTCTATAGATTTTCATTAAATACTTCCTGCTGGTGTCTGCGCACAGTTGGCTTCAAATATGGGTTCAATGAGGCTTGTTTCTTTCTAAAAATAACTCATTTGGTCCCATTTTTTTTTCTGTTAATGATGAAAAATAACTTCCACTGGCTGGAAAATTACCCATGCTTGGTGATCCATCACAGTACACAAATGTTGGCTCATGTCTCATTTCTAAGCTTCAAGCATTTCCCGTGTGACCAGGCTGAGTGTTTGTGTCACATATTTGGAGGCATGTCATTGGACCACAAGATGAGTCTTTGTCTGTGATTGGGTGAACAAAGCCAGAGGGTGTGTGTGTGTGTGTGTGTGTCAAAAATTATTTGAGTTTTTCACGTAAATATGAACTCCCTAATTGCCTCCTTGTATTAGGTTCTGTATTAGTAGTGACAGCAGTTAATTACAAATTGAGTATGGGTGAGGTACTGCAATGTTTGTATTTAATTAAAAAGAAATAAATGAAAAGATTACACGTATAAATTGATTCTAGGCACAGCAATACGACTGAGTGAATGTAATACAGGTATAGGCACAAATAAATACGCAGAAGCTATAAAGGGGAACCTATATAGTAGTTAACATCCCGCTTGACTCCCGTAGACAGGACAACAAACCCGCAAATTGGGCTTTAAAAATGGCATGAAACAAACACAAACAGGATTTGAGTTCATGAAAGATGAGTTACAAGGACATTGTTCGGAAAAAATGGAAACATAAAAGGATGAATAACAACTGAACAAAAGTAATCTTGCCGTGTTGTTATCCAGCACAATAGGATGAAAAACGCTCACTGGTGTACAGCAAAGTGGCTGTAATGGTTTTTATTGTTTGGAGGTGTCTCAGAAAGACGTGATGCAGGGATGGATGTTAATCAAATGCTTTGTAACTCTCATGCACAGTCATACAAACCAGTGAAGGCACATGCACGGCGTTATGGAGCACCATTTTAGATTCTATTTCGCGGCCGTGTGAGATGACTGACAATCGCTGTCAGATTCCACTCCATTACTTGCATGCACGCCCAGACACACACACACACATATATATGTATCGATTGCTAGAGTCTGCGCTCTGTGGAGTGGAGCCAATGTGAGGTGGGAGGTATACACACATACGAACACACACATTTAGAGAATGGAGGGGCTACGCAAGGACAAATTTAAAGCATCTGTCTCCTGCTGGCATAGAAATGTGCACTGACACACACGTTGCACAGATTAAACTGAAGGCGATTCCACCTGTCTGCCGTTGTCTCGCTTTATTTGACTTGAGAGGAGTAGCAAGGAGAATGGAGGAAATCGGAAGAGTGGAGAGAGGAGAGAGGAGGACTTTTTCCATTTAACTTCCCTTGACTCCTCTCTAAGATGATTATTCAATAGGGTCAAAGGATTGCTGTAGGAGCACTAACACTCTGACTTTCTTGTTTCCTATTTTTGGAGGCGGTTGTATTGTTGGTGTTCTACAGTAAGGCATGCAGTTTAATCTGCTGTTGCTTTTGTAAGCTGTAGATGGATAAAACTGTCAGCTTAATGTATAAAATGAGGAGAGGAGAGGAGAGGAGAGGAGAGGAGAGAAAATAGACAAGAAGATGAGGAATAAATATAGGCGAGGCAATCGAGAGCCAGATCAATGTCAATGTAAGAAACAGGCTAACGGAGGAGGCTGTTCTTAACTCGAAACACTTGTCTGATCATTCACGCTCCAAGTACCACACACACACACACACACACAAACCATTTAGCCAGAAGCCAAAGTGCTCCTGCCACCCAGCAACACAAGTTTCATTTTTCCACCACAAACACCTTTATTGGGATTCAGCTCTCCATTTATACCTTGTTTCTGACACCCGCCTCACACCTCCCTGTCTCTCAATCTTTCCATCCATCTACCTTTCTTGGTCTGACTATCTGTATCTGTTGTCTGTCTGTCTGTGTTTGGTACCTCTGCAACTGAGAACTTTGGTTGCACAAGGTGTGAAATGAGACTATTGATCTGTCTGACTGTGGACGTGTGTGTGCATAGGTGGGTGTGTGTGAGAGAGCGGGGGTGAGGTAGAGAGAGTTGCCCTCCGTGTCATCTACAGGTACGTCAGGTTCTCATCTTATTAAAAGTGTATGCGCGATGCACGTACAACACCTGAATGAGTGTGACAATGACACAATTACTGAGTCAGAGACCTCTCTCTCTCTCTCAGACACTCAAACACACACACACACACACACACACACACACACACACACACACACACTCTCAAGCAGTGCTGTAGCTCATATTTACTCCCTACTCCTTATTTACCAACATTCTGTTGCTGTGTATTTTAATTACACCGTTGCCATATTTCAAAGGTCTAGAGGCATGATTTTTTCATCATACCTTTATGGTTATGTTGATTCATCGTAATCTTCTCTTAATTAAAGGATTCATTCAACCTTATTAAAATCATTTAGCATAATGGCACTGCCTTAGAAAACTATTGTAAGGCTGATTAAGCTGACTAAGACAAATTCCACAAATGGCATCAAAGAGGGAGTTAAGAAGGAATTTCTCCTACTTATGTCTCTCAAAGCTATGATACTCAACACAGTTTCGTTATCACACCGCATATTTTATTATCTAGCAGCCAAAAACTGCAGTGTTCACCCCCAGACAGGCCAAAAAATGTGTCAATAAATCATGAATTAAGTAAATATTAGCCACTTCCCCGAACAGCTGCGCTTAGTTTAATATCAGCTCACATCGTTTGTTCATCCTAAATCATTAGTGTTGTAAGTTTTGCATTCCTGTCATATCCGCCCGCTCATCTGCTCAGTACATAACCCCGCCACCTCTCAGTGAACTACTTCAAAAACTTTTGACTGCCTGCGCACTGCGTCTACACTTGGGGCTCAACTCTTGTTGCAAACATTACCGAACTGTGACAAATCCCTGTACAGTCTACTGGCTTGAATGTCACATTTGTACTTCCATAAACAGTCACTGTAACAGCCATCCCCCCTTCAAGGCATAATTAAACCTTAGCTTTCATTTTCTTTTAAGGCATAAGAGGATCAGTTGCAGTAGAACATGAGGAAACAACCCACTACGTTATGAAATGTTTAAGTACAACTTACCACCAACCTAATGTGATTGCTATTATGTAGAATTTCAAGGCACAGTTCAATGCATAGACATATTTGAGACCAGTTTTTGCTGCTATGTTACTCCTGCTCACATACAGGGCAGGCACTTTGCTACTTGTTAAAACACTCCCACCTTCTCATTAGACTTTCTTCTCCCTAATTCCCACTTTAATGGGTATCTGGCAATGTTTTTCTAACCATTTTCTTCCCCTGTCATTCCTCTCCTCGTCTAGCCTCATTTTTCTTCAATTTTTATCATTCCCTTGCTTGATCTGTCCAGGCTCCACCAGCTCTCTCCCCCTATTTACCCCTGATCCTTCACTTCCTCTACTTTCTCCACTTCTCCCTCCCTCTTTCCTTCCATTCTCTAGCACCTTCCCTCCATCATCTCCACCTCCTCTCCTCTACTTTTATATCCCTCTTCCATCCATTCCTCCCTTTCTTCACCCCCCACCCCTTCCTTTGTAAGATAATACATTTGCAGGCTGAGTGATCTATTGATTCTCTGAACCCCAGCGCCCTTCAGAAAGGTAATTTTTTAAGGAGGAAAGAAGATTAGACAGAAACGCAGCACATTTCAAGGTGAAAGGGGCTCTCCCCACTTTACTCATCGATGCAAACATCTCGGCTTTTTAAAGAGGCTGATGTGTGATGGGCAAATGTGCAAAGTGCTTCGTGTACCTCGTCTGCCATCGCATCTCCCCTTTCTACACCTTGTGTGTTTGTTTACTTCTTTCCCCAGTATCTGTCCCAAAGAAGGAAGCCAAGCAAAGTAGCTGACAGACAGCCAAGAAAAAGTATTTTCAGATGTGTACGCACCCAATTTTAGAACTGTCTCATTGCTTTGGTTCATTAAAAGCTACTGACAAAACTATTCTGCACAAATGTATAGGGTATAGTATTGTATAGCACTGATACTCGTTTCATATTCCTGATATATCCTCTTAAATCACCTACATCTGATGATACATCTGATCACATAAGGCTCCTTGGTAAAGTTGGTAATCTCCTGGATTACCTTGAAGATTTAAATGGTTTCAACTCTATGCAACAGTGACATTCATGAAACCAATGACTGGGTTAAAAGTAGAAGATCACTGCAGAAATATCTGCTATGCTTTGGTAAGTTGCTCGACAGTAGATTATCTGTTATCTGTTGAGCTAAACCTAAGTCTAGTGCTAACTTATCTTATAGGGTTAATTTAAACATTCATCTTGTTGCTGAAGTAATGACCACAGATTTGGTTGTAATGAACATCACAGTTTTCATCCTGTATTGGCCACACACAGCTTTGCTACAACAGATTTTGTTCTGTTTCCAGCCACCAGAAGGTCACAGAGGAACAGTCTGGCAGCTGTGCACTTGAAAGGAAACAGTTACCCCTGCACTTTTATTGCAGGACAGATTCATATTAGCAACCTTATGATGAATAGCTTGTCATTGGAGGAAAAGAAACTTCATGTGAGCAGTTGATGTTTCCAACATTCTTCCCATTTCTAACATGACCTCATGATCCTGGGATTTGTCCTCTGACCAGTGGATGTCTAGCCAGTGACAGCCATCACTCTGTGTCCTCTCTGACCTGGGAAGTCTGTCTAACACTCAGCCTGTGGGCTGGCTATAAATGGTTTGGTTTAAATGGGATGTCCCAAAGGGACAAAGGAAGCCATTGCAGTGGAAACAAGTGGCTCAGTGACCGGAGACTAATGCAGGTTATTGTCAATGATAATTTGTTGCTTTTATGTAATGGCTCAGATGGATGACGGGGCATTATTCTGCACCATTGACCAGGGATTAATTTTATTTATTTATTTATTTATTATTTATGGGGAAACATTTAAACGAACCCAGTGGCAGACTTCTGCTCAGTGAACTTATTCATTACATGAAAGAACTAACTGTCATGGCACTGATGCGCATTCGTCTGATTTCACCTGGTTAAATAAGTCTAACGAGAGAAGTACTCGGAGAGCACAGATCTCCTTTCTGTAATCCTGCTGACCAAAGAACAAAAGGCACCGAAAAAAACATAACCTTATATCTCAAATAATTCCACATGCAAAAGGGAACTTCATGAGATTAAGTTGTGTATGTTTATATGGCATGATCATTGCTCAAATAAAGGAATCAATTTCTGTAAATGCAACGGTCCTTTTACTGTATTACAATAATATAGCTGTTCAACTTTTTGATTAAAAACTGCCTAAAGTTTAGAACACAGTTTTAAGCCAACTCAACATTAAATTTCCTCGCATAGCTACAATGGGCAAAGTCACACAAAAAAAAAAAATCTACAAAACTCATTATTTCCAGAAAGCCACATGTGGCGTTGTCAGAGATTGATGTCTCTAAAACTTTCCCCTAAGACTTTCCAAAGTCAAGTCGAAAGACGAGGTAGTCTGACTAGGCAAACTATCTTTGGGGAAATGGGTTGAGTGAAAAGTAGAGATTGGAAACTGTTGCAGCCCTACTATTAGTCTAGATGCAAATGTAAAAAAAAAAAAAAAAAAAGGGAAAAAGCACCATAGGGTGCTGCTTTAGACTAGCTCTGAATGAGATTGGATTCTGTCTGGATCCATACAGGCTTTCAAAACCATTTATGCAGTGTGCTCTTTATGGAGAGATAGTAGTTACAGAAGAACATGATCAAAAATGAAAACTGTGACAGTAAGCACAGCAAAGAATCAGGTGTCATCAGTTTGCTCCTCTACTACTACTCCTGCCAGGAGTCTGATTCAGTTTGGAGTTGGGCAGGTACAGAGGAATGGAGGAGTAAAGTGAAGAGGGAGTGTTGTGAAAAATAGGACGTCAGTGGGGATTGAAAGAATGAAAGATGGGATAAAATAAAAAGCAGTTCAGAGTTATAGCAAAATTAATGAAAAAACAGAGAAACGATAAAATGTCTAAAAAAAAAACAAAAAGACACAAGAGATGGAGACTAGTTTAGCATTAGCATCAACAAATTTAATACCAGTGAGAGCCCTTCCTCATCCCCTTCACTCTTTCTCTGTCGACTTTTTCCTCTATCCGTCTCTTTTCACTTCTCTCTTGGGGGGGGGGGGGGGATGAATCTTTATGAAAACAAATGGGTCTTTGTGAAAACACTGCACTTATCTGTAATCGCAGGCAATAAAAGAAACTCTGATGTTTTCTGTCAAGGGCCCGATAGCGACCATCTTGGCTTGTCTCTGGAGAGCACAGCTAAAGTAAACTCTAGTATAATCTCTAGTTTTCTCTATTTTTCCACAGTTTGCCCTTTTTTTTTGTTGTTGCCCTTGGGTAACACGCTTCATAGCCCTTCATTATATCTCATCTGGCATATCATTAAGAAGTTGCATGTCACATTCGCTGTCTCCGTATCTCCATAATATTCCTTCTTCTTCATTGTTGTTTAGTTCCCTTCCATCTTCTTTTACATTCCCCTCACCGCATCACCCTCACCCTTACAAAACAACCTCTCAGTGATGAATATAACTGCTTAGCTGCTCCATAAAGGTGGCATAATGGATGTCATAGCTCACTGATATTGTTGCTACACATCACTTCATCCATGTACATAAATCTACCAAGTGAATGGAGCTATTTGAGCATGCGTGTGTTGTGTTTATGCAGAAAAGAAAGCATTATGCAGTAAACATTTTATGCCGGAAAAAATGGTGAAATAAGGTTTCACTACAATAGGGAACAGTTGGTATGCTGTAATTACAGAAAAAACAATTTCTTAATATCCCTGGAGGTATTTAGCCATACAGACACAGCTCTAGATTTGTGTCATGTACAGGAATTTAGATGATTTCTGCCTTCACCCCAATACAATGGCTTGAGGGGGTTAGAATTTCCATTTTGTCTTTCCAGAAATAATGAAGCTACTTTGGAAAAGCCACAGACTTCACTGTGAACATTTTTCAGTGAGGATACTATCAAGACGTGGAAATAGTATAGAATATAAAGCATAAAGATAAAAATACACTAAGCAAGCAGACAGGTAAATTGACAGACAGAAACAGGTGCAGAAGCAAGAAAGAAGAACAGGGAAATAGAGATGAAGTGAGAAATAGACTCAGAGGATAAGAAGTAAGAAAAGTTGATAAAGAAAAAGCACAAAAGCACATACAGAAAGAGACTATGTCAAAACCTTGCAATATGGCTGATGGTGGAGTGAATACATTTAGCAGATGGCTGATAATAATTAGTTACAGGATGAGATCTACGGTGCACCACTGGGTTCGGCTAATTCACAATATGCTGGATTCACTTCTGCAAGGTCAATTAGCTCCCATCCGCCTTGTGGAGCTGCATGGCGTATACGAGACAGCATGCAAACTAAAGTTGACTCAGAAACTTAGTAGAGAAGATAGTATAGATATTAGTGTATCACAAGATTAAATGTGTTTGCTCAAGCACCGCTGCCAAAGCATGCAATTTAACACTCACTATGGCTGCTTCTTCACAGGTACTCAGTCAGGTATGGCCTCTCCTTTTCGATTGACAACATTACTCTGGGTCAAAGCGACAAGTTCAATCTTATCTGGATGAGTAGAACTCCCTGCCGTAACAGTTTCAATCTCAGGCTCCAAATTTTAGACTGAAAGAGCAAGCTTTTTCCTGAACAGAAGATGGATTAGTTATCGTCTCATTTTGCACCCTATACCTAATTTCAAAAATTCATAGGGACAAGTTTACCCTTATTTTCCTCCCCTTGTCCTTCATTAAACCCTCACTTTGAAATTCAGCAGACATCTTCCCAACCAATTACCCATCTAGCAGCCAATCACTAATCAGTGTGCTCTTCATTAATCCAATTAGCTGCTTTTGTATCATTCTGCCTCCGGCTTCCAACATCTAATTGCCCACCACCACGACTGCCAGCATCACAACTACATCCACAATCAGTGGCAAAATGGCAAAACTGGGGTTATGTACTGAGCAGTTATAGGGTTTATCAAGCATTGACTTCAGATGGGCTCTGCCAAAAGTCTGATCCCGTGTGTGCCTCATCAACAAAAGGTTTTAGCCATGAATTAGTCAGTGATTGTGACATATCTCTTGTCGCAGCCTGTTCCATCCATCCATCTATACATCAATCTATACATCAATCTCAAACAAGATATAAGGTGTTAATTGGTGAGCATCAGAGGTGATGGTGGGTGGATTTTCTTATCTTTGAATAGAGACAAGCTAAACGTTTCCCTTAATGCTAGTCTTAATGCGAGGCTAAATAATAGGCTAAACGCTGCATGTTTGTGCAGTGGTGTGGGGGATGCAGGGGTTTTTGGTGTATTTATTTGTGATGAACGAAATAGCAATTAATCAGAAAATGACCGATAAAGGAAAGGAAACTTATTAGCATTGCTATTTTGCAGCATAAACTGCGAGCCAGATACAGATATAGAAGCTTGGTACATGAACAAACCAAGCCAGAATACGACAGAGACCATCTATCATAGTTTAGTCCATGAACTCCACCTGGATAGTGCTCAATTTCACTTACATTTCAGGCTGACTGTGGAGCAGCTTGACCGGTCTGATCATCGGATTGGCCACCCCAGCATGACATCAGGTTGCTTTTCTCGAAAAGTTGAATCTGATTCAGCTTCTCCGCCACAGGCGTACATTGCAGCCCACATCAACACAGCCTAAACGCAATGCCTCCATTCAACTGAAGGAGAAAACCTGTGTTTTTGCCACAGCACATGATTTGATGTGAATTGGGCCTACGTTAGATGGCTGCTGGCAGTGGATTCATATTTAGTGTGCAGACATGAGCTCCCATGTAATGCTCCCAAAATGTAACTTCATCTAAAAAGCTAGTTACCGGTTACTCTGGAGAAAATTAGAAAACCCCACACATCTAAAAAGGCATCCTAAGCTTTGATTGTATCAACAAATGTCGTAGCTGTTTTTAGGGCCTTTGTGTGGGTTGTGTGGGTTTTCAGCACATGAATATACTTTGGTGGTCTGGTGTAACTGCTGTAACGACTTGGCTATCTTAAGTGAAGCTGAAGCCCATTCTTGCATGTTATCTAGACTCTCCATTGTAGACTATGTAATAAAACAGACGTTGCTGAAAATTTTAATTAATAAATTTAATTATCTGAGCAATAAACCCCCAATCTCCTATGAAACCTCTCCCCATGAATAGGCTGCTAACTGCCATATCTACATAACTCTTTTGGATGTCTTTCTTTGTGAATTGGCGGCAGTAACGAAGTTCATAGCTTTTCTCTGGGATCTAAATTGGCTCACAGTGTGGTTAGAGATAGAGGGGTATTAACAAAGCTTGCTGAGAAAGTCTGGGGAAGAGATGGGGAGACAGAGTTGGGTGGAGAGAATGAGATTGAAACACAGACAGAAAGTGAATGAGCACCAGAGATAGGGTGAAAATAAATGGCCATATTATAACAGTTGGAAGCAGAGTAGGCCAAAGCAGTGGCTTGACTGAAAGAAATAAGGTGATGTACAGGGAGTACATAGCCATTTCTTTGGCCCATACTCATACTCCTCCACCTCTTTCTCCTCCTCCTTCATGGTAAGTGATAGGAGTTAGTCTCAAATCCCTGACCATGCAGGCCGACGGGTGGATTAGCGCCCCTGCTCTTCCGTTATTCTCTCTGCTTGATTCTACCGTGGTCTTACACTCGAGGCAGGAGGCAGGGAGCAGGGGAGCTGATTTCATGGCAGCTTCTGTGGGGATTAGGCAAGAAGCTGGAGAGGGGTGCCAAGAGAGGTCGGGATACCTTTCACCTCTTCCCTTTTACCATCCCCGATGTTTCAGCTCTTCGTGTTTGTGGGCTTGCCGATTTTGGTTTGTCTCAGATGACTTTGCTCTCCTCTGTACATCCCACTTATACCCTCCTCTTCTGCTTCTGATTTTCTATGACCATGTGTTTCAATGCTCCAGAACTCAAATTCAACTTTTTAGGAATATAGAGCAATTTGTTTTATTTTAATTAATTGTTCTAATATTGAGCAGTTTCTCAAGATGTTTCAGCCATGCATGAAGATAAATCTTTCAGCACTAAATAAGTTACAGATTTTTTTCGTCATGGTCTTGTGTGGTGGGTGTTGGGAAAACAGACGGATCATTAGATGCCTCAACGGATGAGACAGTTTGAAGCATTGTGATTCTAGTGATAACACACAGTCTCACACACACTTACAGACATTTATTTGCTCCCTCTACACACCATTTATGAATCAGAGGAGTCTTGCCTGAGACCTTGTAAGCTGAAAATCTCCCTTGGCAGGGGCTGGATTTCACCTTTGGCTGACTCTGTACATGTTTAACTTCTCACATGAGAGAATGCGGTTTGAAATATGGTCCTTAACATTTACTGCGAGTACAGAGCAGAGTAATGGGATAGAAAAGAGAAGTTCGAAACAAAAGAGCTGATGTGTAATTCTGATATTTGACATGTTTGGTGCATAAACACTGAAGACCATGTTTAAGTATGAGACTAATCCCTGGATGTTTTATATTCTTTGCTGGAAAGGAAACTATTACCTAAAGTGGATAATTTAGCATAGCTAGTGGATCTAGGGCAAGGCTGTAAACATTACTGATGCTGACAAGAGACTTCAATTGCTTGCTGTTCTTTAAAATGTGCCGTGTATAGTTTATTGTCTTTCTGTGCTTTTAAAAGTGAGTGGGTGTCATATTTTTTTAAAATTGCGTCTACTTTTCAAAGAAAGAAAAAAAAAGAAATCCAGGAAAAAACACTCAACTGTCAAGCATTTTGTCTTGTGTTGTGCCTTCATTTTAGCACCTGGGGACATATCAGAAGACCTACCATACGTGAATGTGCATCAAAAATGTTTCTAATATACACTTAATACAAGTCTGCAACAGTGTCACAAGAAAACAGCCATGTATATTTTTGTCATTTACACATTTCTAAGCAGCAATTAACAAAGGGAATATCAAGAATATCTCAAATACCATGTGGATGTTGTTTTTCTATCACACTCTGCCTGTAATTGCAAATCCTTTATCTTTCTCCAAATGTGTGAGTGTTAATTAACCTGGTTAAATTCCTTTTGTGCCCATTGTACTTCCAAAATTAGACTCCGATTGTCATCTTTAAATTTTTTCTAAATACAATGCAAGTCCAAATAGAATAAGCCACCAGTGAGCAAATTAGGCCTGCTAGAAACAGATGCATATCACAGACAGACCTTTATTCATAATTTTCCACTTTTATAGGCTAAGCGTAGCTGTTTTATCATATTGTGGAAAGAAGTGCTTTAATCTGCTACAATTTTAATTTGCTGATGCTGATGTAAGTCATTGTAATACAGATAATTCCTTACACACTAGCATTTTTTTTTTTTTTTTTTTACCTGGCTTTAATTAGTGACCAGTATTTATTTGTTCATACCGGTAGCTAGGTTTTTGTATCAAATGATGTGGAGCTGTGCTGCTGCTCCCTATTAGCTCCCGTCTTGTAGGTCTGCATGCTCCTCTACAAATCCAATTACTTTGTTCCTCAAAACATAACTCCATACATATATTTTATTCTCTATCACCACATGGCCATAGAGCACGCTAGAACTCAATTTCAATGTAGTTTCAGCATGACTGAAACAATTTAACCTCTGTGTCATGTTCACAGCTGAAAATGTGCAAGGCCTGAAACAGCTTTCCCTTGTTGATAAACACACACTTGTGTTTGGTTATGTTTCGTCATGATTTATTGCACAGTCTCGATAAACAGGCAATCTAATGACTGCAAAATATTACAAACACTGTCAGAATTGTGTAAGACCAAACTCTGAAAACACACACACACACACACATGCGCATAAAAGTAAAATGTGCACTCGCTCTTTCACATACACTTACACATACGTATATACTCCTCCAAGACACGCACACAACCACATCATGATCCAAAGTCAATGATGCTGTGCTGCCGACAGCAAGTACAGGGAGACGGTAGAAAGGAGGAAAAAAAATCAATATCTGACACACAATGCACCATATTCTGTATTTATCATGTGCACATATTTCTGACAGGCCACATTACCAAGGAACATTGACTAAAACATTTGTATGTGTGTTATTGGGACATCGAGTATCAGTGCATCAATATAAGCCATTAACATCGTAGAGGATGACTGGGGTTACATGAGGTCACTGTCTGCCCTGTAATGGAGCAGTCATTTGAGGGTCAACCAGAGCACCGTCTGAATGAAGTTACGACTATGACTGATGATGGTCAGGTTGAAAATAATCTACTTTGACCTTAGCGTAGGTGTCAGGGTCAGTCTGCTGCCTAGGTCCAGTGCTGCTACAACGTAGGTGAGTTAAGGTCGGATCAATGCTGACAGCAGCTCATGGATGGAAAGATTTACTGTTCAGCCATGTGTAGAAGCTGAAGGCCTAAATTAACTTAACATTTATGGTGACCCACACAGTAACCTGTCTTATAGGCCTTGTTTGGACTGCTGGCCACAAAGTCTGGACTGATAGCATAACATAATGGAGACTGGCACCAGTGCAAATATTTTTTCTATGTGACTCCCATCTGTCACACAACCGCACACTAAACTCTGTGTCCTGCTGCTCTGTCTGTCACTCAAACGTCAAACATGCCTGTGCATTGTGTTAATGATAATAAAGTTGTATTTATCTGAATTAAAATGCTGTCTGCTTACTTTTATCCAAAAGGGGGAAACAGCACCACCAAAATCCCGCTTGTGGCCAAAAATATATTACATTATATCACTAGCTATGACACCGACCACAGATGATGAATGGAGTTAAGCTCTGCTATTCTTAGTCCTCATGCGGACAGGCGACTGGCAGCTTCTGGGCCCTGGTGTGATGTACTAGTTGCTCATGCTGAAACAAACTGCCTGCACTCTGAGGGGAGGCTTCTGACAAAGGTGCTTCCATGTTGGAAAGCCGCGTCACCAGCGTACGTAGTTACTGGCCCTACACGGTTACCACAGCAACCCATGTACATAGGTTGGTGGTCTGGATACACAAATCTGAATCCGATTTCCCAGCAGTCTGAACAAAGCCATACTGCTTTATGGGACTTTATGGCTAAGCCGGGCCATTTTCATTTTTTTTAAAATGGCGAGGGAGGTCTCATTCTAAGCTGATTTCACTCTTAGCACACCCTGACAGCTACTACAATATGCAGATCTTTAGCATGAACCACAATCTATAATGCTACCCTTAGGAAATCGAGGTTCTGTTTGAATACTTGTCACATTTTGATCCAGCTAGTAGCAAAAGAATTATTTCATGTTGGTGATGAAAAAGCATTAAAATGATAAAGTTCTGAGTTGGAGAAATTCCTTAATGTTCCTCATCTTTGTTCCTCGAGGCTAACATAGCAAACTCAATGCTAAATCGATTTTATTCATCACAAATCACAACTTGCTTCAGAGGGCTTTATTATCTGTCCAGAAGATAAATCTGGACACGTGTTTTAAAGTGGGTATCTTATCTTTCATGATTAGCTTCAGAGTTCTTTGTTGTTGTTGTTGGTGGTGGTATGACTGCCCCGTGCTCTGCCAACAGTTTCATAACATCGTCGTTGAACTGGGATGACATTCTAAGAACTGGGAGCACAACTACTGTAACATAAGGACTCATTGTACCTTTGAAGGCCACACATAGCTCACTTCTAGTCATGCTCGTACGTCATGCAACAGCGGAAAATGGAGAATGCAAAAAGGTCCTTAAAGTACTAAAAAGGTGTACAATGTGCACAGAACCACTAAATCAAACAATGTGTATGTGTGTATGCATTCACTGTCAGTTCTCTTTGGGAGACGTTTACAAAACAGAGACGGACACATACATTTTCAGCAAAATCATATTATTTCCCAAGGCATCTGTGATGTGTGAAAGTGTGTGTGTGTGTGTGTCCATGAGGGCTGAGGTAAGAGGCTCCTGTGCTGTGGAGTGAGACGGAGGGCATTAGTCAGATTTGACCAACAAAGAGGCTGTGAGCACACAGCCAGGGGATTAGACCAACACCACAGACTTTCATTAGTCTACAGAGAGGAAGAGGAAAAGAAAGAGCAACAAAAAGGTGGAGGGAGAGAAACACAGGATTACAAAGATAGTGGGGGACTGCCATTAGTCGAGGCTGAGGGAGAAACGTATAGATGGAGGATGAGCGGTGAGATACAGAGAAATGAAGCGAGCGAGACACTGAGAACACTCTACTACTGGATTAGTCCAACACCAGGGGCTTTCATTAAATGGCGGAGAAGGAGATGGATGGATGGAGAGAGAAAATAAGACAGTCAGAGGGAGAGGGAGTGGGAAATAAATGTAAAATAAATATGCATGCATGAGAGGAAGACGGGACACACAGCAGTTGGAACGGAAGCGAAAGAGGAGTTAAGAGATGAGGTAAAAGGGGAGAAAAAGGAGGACTGGGTTGACAAAACATGCACAGAATAAGACAACGATAAAAGAGGTGGAGAAAAAAAAATGATAGAGAAGACAGAAAGAATCAGTATGGAAAGCCAACGGCAAAAGAGGGGAAGGGAAACAGAAAGGGAGAGAAGACAGGCAGAAAGTTGAAGGGCTTGGTGTTGGAAGGGGGGCAGTGACGTAGAACAACAAGTAGCGGGGATTAACTCCTCCACTGCACCCCCCACTAGACACACCACACACACAGACACACTCAGGGCCTGGGAAGAACGCTGCTGTGCCAAACTAATTAGCTACTAACTCAACTACAGCTCACACAGATGAACTGCAGCATTTAGAACGGAGACCCAGGCCAGGTCTCAGAGGTGTGCCTGCTTCTGTGCAAATCCGTATCATTATATTTTGTTATGGCTGTGACTGTGTGCGGTTGTGTTTGCGTTCGCATGTGTGTGCTTACACTTCAATAAGACCATGACAAATTAAACGTCTCCACTCTGTGAGACAAACAATCTACTCTGGGCAATTGCTTTTTTGTTTCATGCTTTTTTTTTACCCCTCCATAGTAATTCTAATTTGCATTTCCCTCTGCCCTTTGTTTCAAAGCTTATTGAAACACTCATTACATGCTTTTTATTACTTTTTGAGCCTAATTTTCAACAGTGGCAGCTATCTCATAAAACACACGAGGATAATCAATTAATTGCCTGGTCAATAAAATGTTAGTAAATTGTGAAAAACGCCAATCACTTTTTCTGGCAGCTCAGAAGTGAAATCTTTAAATTGCTTGTTTTGTCCCACCAACAGCTCTAAACCGCAATTCAATTTAAAACATACTAAAATTTTCCTAATTGCGGCAAATGCAATCACCAGCCTGGATCACATGTGCTACATTTACCCTCAGTGTGAGAGGGTCTGGATCGTGGGCGTGCAAGACAAACATGACTTTGACACCAAAGATCAGATTCACATACTGAGTCCCTTCTGTGGTTTTAGGCAGGGGAAGACCATGGTTCTGGATAACTGTTGATGATCACATGTTGTTTCATGATTCCAGTCGCTGCAAAACCACAAAGTTTCTCTAACTTTAACCACGTGCTAGGAGTGCCTTAACATTACCATAAAAACATAATAATTTAGCAGTAACTACAAGCAGGTAGAAATGCAGCAAATCCTGGTGGATTTTTAATAATTTGATTAATTTATCATCAAAATTGTCACTAATGAATGGACCAATGGAAGAACTCAACGATTAATCTTCAGATATGTCTGGTCAGTTTGCCATATCCAGTCTTGGCATCCCATGTTGAGCTCAAATCAACAATTTTACAATAGCAGAGTGAATACTTTTCTAACCATTTATTCTTTGACAGCCACTTAGAAAGCTCAATCAAATCTAACCCAAGATGATCGTTTGTGATGGAGCCAAAGCTGCTAAAGTAAAAAAAAAATATCCAAATGAAACGACAACACTTAATCCATGGCTGTGTCCCATGGCAGGAAAACATTTAGTTTATTTACTTTTTTCATTTGTTATACTTCCCGAACATTTAACCGTCAAGTCTTTTCTGTTATTGTTCTGACAGACCACATCTGCGTTTGATCTCCGCTAGCGAAGAAGAACCCTCTAAATCTCTAGGTACAAACTGTCGATATGATCTTGGCAGTGTCAATGGAGCCAAATCATTTCCTTCCTTCTTTCTCTTTGTTTCTTTTAGGCAGCAACATGGCTTAATGGCTGCTGTGGCATTTGAGTCACCGCACTCAATTAGAACTGTGTAGACACAATAGACCTGTTTCACACAAACGATCAACAGGAGATATGTTTGACTTCCACTATAATTTGTACCAGATTTAATCCAAACTATAAATTAACTTTAAAAACATTACCTCTCACAGTTCAAGAGAAACAGGGTTGAATTTGCTCCCTGCATGTCTGTATATTAGTTTGAAGTGTTTCTGAATGTTGCATCATAGTCTGACTAACACATTTGATTACCAAAACTAGCTTATAAATTTACAACTTCGCTGTGACGGTCAAAGTGTGGGAACCAATGCAGCCCAAGCAATGTGAGAAGGTTTATCTTCCATGAATTTTCTCTAGCTGGGTTTGCATTGCATTCGCAGGAAGGATTATAAGGTTTCAAATAAGCATGTTTTAATTTAACTCAGTGGGGAGTGACAGTCACCCACTGACAAGTCACAATATTTCAAGCTTTAAAAGGAAAGAAATGTCACTCCTTACAACCTCCTCTTGTTTGAGTTGCACTGACAGAAGTGTCAGTGCATTTCTCTGAATCCCTTGGATACACTGTGAATGAAATACCAGTTTAATAGGGGGGTGGCAAGATATGTTCGTCATGTTGAGTGACAGTTTTTATTCCTTAAAACAGCTTTTTTGTACAACAAATGACTATTGCTCTTCTTACTATTTTTATATATAATCTCTCAGCCGTTAATGTGAGTTCAGTGCCTTGTTCATGAGCACCTCAGCAGGGATCTTGGTTGTTTTAGGGAAATAGATATTAACTGCCTGGTAGTTCTGGATCAAAGCCGTTGATGTTCTTGGTTTGGCGTTGGCCTCATTACTACCATAGGTGCCAAGTTAAAACATCAAGATGTAGCATTAAAATAGAATGAAAGGTTTTTAACTAGACACATTCACATTCATACAGACAATGTACATGTGCATGCATGTACACGTGGCTATGATATGAAAACTCCTAGTTATTGACAACACACTCAGAAACTCACAGTTTGTTCAACTTTAATGCAAAGCTGCTAGTGCATAGCAACAGCTCAGTTAAGTCATTTACTTAATGTCAAAGGCTGCAGAATCCATTAAAACCAACAGTGTTTTTGACAAATGTCACAAAGCACAAAACCAGCTTTAGATTTCTGGTTGCTGATGAACTCTTTGACTCACAGAAAATATGAAACAAAGAAGTTACAGCCTTCAAATCTGATGATAGAAAAAGAAATGTTTCGGGGTTAAGTAATGAAGAGTATCGACTGTCTGCAAACAAAGAGACACCAATAACAATAAATAAAAAACATAACTGTAGTTGATTTAATTATCGTCATGTTTGCCACATGAAGTCAGTCCTGACATTTGATCCATTCTGTAAGTTGATTGACCTTGACAAAGAGTCATCTGATCCAGCATAAAACTCATCCTGACAATCATCCATGCATGCTTTGCCAGTATGATGCCGCACTGAGCTAATAGCCCTACAGTATCAGTGCCAAGCACAGATGTTGCCTTTTGTGTTGTGCTATCAAAGAAAATTACCCCCATTTGTCACTGTTATTTAGCTTTTAATTACCTTTTTATGTAACTGATAGGTTCAGGAATCTTTACCTTGATAACAAAGGAAAGCAAAGCAAAGGTTATCATATGTTTCATGAACAAAAATGATAAGAATAATAATGTTTGCCAAGTTCAGAATATTCCGTTTCAAAGTTTTGAGATATAGCAGCCCCACGGTTCGTTTACACAGACTGATGTAATCTCTTTTATTTTTAAATCATTGGTTGTAGCATAATAAAAAAATATAACAAAATAACATAAAAATAGAACAAACATTACATTGAATTCAAAGACAATTTCCAGAAGATCAGCAAATAGCATGATAATGAAACTAATTACTTGGTGATTGTTTTCAGTTTGCTCAAAGCATCATCAAGCAGTGAAAATGTGATTTTAATTCTAACCTTGTTTTGTTTTTCATCTGTCATTGTTTGGAATAGAGTTTGCTTTTTTTTTTTTTTTTGCAACACACCTTTCATCTTCTGTGCATGTTCTGCCAGGGTACTGCAGCACTACACTACTGTTCGGCTGATGCTTTGAATGCACGACCAGATGTTGTCTTTGTCATAATGTGTTTTTAATCACCATTCCTGAAGTCAGATGCCAGCAGGCAGCTTCCAATCCGATTTGCATCACTTGTTTCCCCTCATCTCTCCTTAACAGCTGAGAGGGCTGCGGGCATCAATCACTCTTAACTAGCCACACTGTCAAACATTTCCTACACCAACTTCTGGGACCCCACAGCTTATGTGCAACAGGGCCAAGCGGGACTTTACATTTCCAGGATATGATTCATGTTTTATACACAAATCATTGCTATTCCTCAAACTATCAAGGGAGACAACACAATGGACATTTGCTCACAATGTGATTTCTGTACATTTGCCAGGATCTTCACTCAACATGCTTTTGTTTTGAAATATTCACCAAATATACTGACACGCCAAAGACATGAAGTTTACTTGGTCGGTTTCCTACCTAAAGATAGTTTGGAAACCGATGGCTGCCACATTCATTATGAATAAACACTATGGAATATGTTGGAAAATGGTAAGCTTCAATGTTACGCATGCATCGGCATTGATAAATTGTAAATACTGTGATGAATACGCATAAACAGTAATACATAGCATCTGTTCACATTGACACACTTTTATTTTCCTCTTTCTTTTCAGGTAGGGTTATATATCATCAGACTGGCCTTGATCTGTGTGTGCATTTGAGTGTTTTTGCGTGCTCAATATTGCATTTTGTTGTCTAAGAGTCTATTATAGGTGAATGCCGGTATATTTTTCTGTCTTTGCTTTCATCTTTCAAACGTGGCTATGGCACTTCAAAGAGGTGCTATGGCACTTCAGTCACATGGAGCCTGCTTCATCAGACTCCTGAAGGAGTGCTGGGTCGCTGGAGAAATACAATCGCACGAAGGGTTGGAACAAAAAAAAAAAAAAAAAGTTGAGGATGTCGACGTGATCCCTTCAACAAACAAACAGCTCTACCAGATGTGTGGAGAAGGAAAACAGCAGTACATAGATGTAGATACACTAGATACTTTAGGGTCATACTGCATACTGTATCTACTGTAGGCTACAAAGTTTAAAGCACATTATATTCTGTAGCTTTATATTCTGTATTTCCATGTCATACTTTAATTGGAAGTATTAATATAATGAGCCACTGAGTGTTGCCCTCCATAGAATATAGTCTAATAAAAAAACAGATGTTGTAAACTGTTGAACATACGGGGGGGAAAAAAAATGATAATTTAGACCACTGAGAGACGAACTGAGAAATATTAACCTACCCTGAAATCAACATCCCTCACACGTATGATATAAAATAACAAATGGCAAGTGCCTCTTCCCTCTCCTCCTACTCGAGTTCACATCCTTGACTCGACACTGATTCAATAAATTTTGCATTGTAGTCGAAAAATGTTTAATGCAGTCTAATGCAGTCAGGATTCTTTTTACATCACATCAATAACACCGACTGAAAAGATGTCAGCCGAACCAAACCTGCTTGTTTTAGGTGTCGCTTTCACGAGCCCCCCAGCATTTGTTAGATTAACAAACAAGATAATATGTCCAACTACATCTACCAAAGGTCTTTGCTTTAAAACTTTCTGAAAGTTGAGGTATAAACTACAGTAAAAGAGTGTTTTTTTCTTTGGTCAAAAGGATTTACTTAACTGTGATGAGACGGAATCATTGTAAACCTTTATTCTCTCTGATATGTATCCCATATTTTCTGCATGAATTACTCCTTTCATCCTGCAATATTTCTATTTTCTGCATTTCTAACAGAGCTGTGTGGGTTGATTGATTGTAATAACTCTATTACCGGGATAATAAGCAGCCAATGAGATAATAAGGGCTACAAGGAACTCCAAATACAGTAGCTGCCTTTCACTTTTCATCGCCAGCTACTCTCCTCTCATTTTTCTTCTTCTTATTTTCTTTCTTCAGTTTCTCTTCTCCTTGTTGCTCCTCTAATTTTGTGCCCTCCTCTTCCTACCGTCCCCTTGCCCCCCCCCCCTTCACTGGCCTCTTCAAAGCTAAGAGGCTGCCGGCAGGACTTCAGTAGGAGAACCACACCGCGATCAGACATGTCAGCACCTCCATCACACAGACACACACACACACACAAACACGTACATGTCAGCACTTCAAGTGCACACAAACACACATGCACATGTCAGCACCTTCGACACACGCACAGACACAGACACACACACACACGCATACACACACAAACAGGTCCACATGTCATTAGGGAGGTCCACATGGCTCATATAAAAGCCCGTCCAGCAGGAAGGGAGTCGGGCACAGAGGAAGGAGGGAGGTGGAGGGAGGGGAGACAGAAGAAAGTGTCAGTGCTGAGAGGGAACGGAGGGGGGAGGTGAAGGAGGGAGGTGAACGGGGAATTGGCGAAGCAGCGAGGGAGGGAGGGAAAGAGAGGAGGAGAAGGAGTGAGTGCAAGGATGAGGAGGGATGTACAAAGGAGGAGAGTTCTGAGGATTACCAGTCACCAGAGGATTGCTTCAGCCATCACTGAAGGTGCACTGTGTGTGAGTGAGTGTGTGTGTTCACTAAATCACTTCCTCCTGTTCAGCTCTGCGCCTGTTTTTACTGGCACAGCTCCAACACCTTTCAACATACAAACTACCTGTCACTGCTCTCGGTCGTGGTTTCCTTCCTCCTTTCCTTCCTTACGACTCTCGTACGTTTTCTGCCATCCTCCGGTCTACTTGTCATCCCTTCATTTTTTTTCCCTTTCTCTCCACTCACTACCACATCCTATTTATTTTCTTTTAACCTCCTTTCCCCTTCCTTTAATCTATTTAGCTATTTTCCCTTGCTCCTGGGTTACCCTTTTTCATCCTTCCTATAATCTATTTTTGTTTCCTCTTTCCCCCATCTTCCACTTTTAGTGTTTCTGTTTACAACTAAATTTCTGCTCCCAAAGTAGCAGGAATTGTGGGAGATGAAGAGAATGGTGAGGAAAAAAATATAAGTCATTTGAGAGGGGAAGCTGAAGTGAAGTAAAGGGAATAGCAAAAAAAAAAAAGAAAAAAAAAAAGGGGGGGAAAGAAGAGGATGGATGATTTTGGCAGATAGAGATAATACAGAGAGACCAGAAACACAGACAGGAGAGTGGGAGAAAGTATGGTTACCAGATACAAGCAGAGAGAGAGGGGAGAGAGAGGGAGAGGGAAGTAGCAGCAATGGTCTAGAGAGAGAAAGTGATAATATAGAGAAAGAGCGGATGGTAGATCACTGGCAGACAAAAACTATATGTAGGAGAGCGGAGTGCAGATAACACAAGAGAGCAGAGAAAGTGAGGGGCTGAGATAGAAAAAAAAAAAAAGGTAGAGACAGTGTGGGATAGCAGCGAAGAGAGGCTGAGAAGGAGAGGAGTCTATACTCGGATCAATGGATGGCCTGTCCTCTGCTGTGTCTGCATTTCCTCTGACTCACACAATAAGGCCCTCTCACTACACCGAGGAGAGACTGTGTGTATATGTGTGCATGTCTGTGCATGTGTGTAAAGGAGAGAGTGTCATTCAGAGGGAAAATGACTGGCCGTGCACTCTGGTGTTTCTTTAATATTAGCGGTCAACGGTCGGTCTTCCGATGGAAATTTCAGTCCGCAGTCCCTTGCTGGGCCTCATGGAAGTGTATCTGATCTGTACAGCGAGGCCTTTATCTCTGTCAGTGTGAATGTCCATAGGTGTTTATCTGTCGAATGTGAGTGTGGAAGTGTTTGTCTGTGTGTTAGCCCTGCATTATAGACTACAGGCAGGACTTCTTTGCCTCCAGCTCCCACAGGACGCTGAATAGGAAGAAGCGAGTATAGGGATAATAGAATTGATGAATCTGTCAATTATATTTCTTATCATATAATCAATGAATCATTTAGCTCCGACCAACAGTCCAAAATGCTAATTTTGCAGATACTGAATCAACAATTGTGCTAATTAGCTTCAATATGAGTGGATGACAGATGCCCAAATGGAGATTTAGGCTCCTACTTTTCAGAGACTGGCTGTAAGCACAATGGCAATAGGTGAATATATTATTACTGGGGAGAACGCAACATCAGCAGGTAGAATTTGTGTGGGCTTCAGTAATGACACATCAGCTCGTCCAAATTAAAAGGTCCAGTGTGTCAGCTTTAGGGGCTGTATTTACAGAATATGGCAGAAAGGAAATATGATATTCATAACTATGTTTCACCTGAAAATAATAAGAATGGGCCTTTAACATCTAGACACCAGGTGTCCTCTTCCACGGAGTTTGCCATGTTGAACCACCTTACTTGTAAAGTAGCCTAGAATGGACAAACAAAACACCGGCTCTACATAGGGCCCTTGCATGCATCTCCACTACAATAGTTTCTCCTTCATCCTTAGAAGAAGCACATACACTGTTAGATGCCACTACTAGAACACTGGTTCTTTAACTGGTGACCGACTTGTGAGTGAGTCATTACTTAAATAATAAATTATTTAAAATAATTACACATCCAATTAGACTGAAGAAGTTTCATACAATCATATGATGATAAAGTAAATTGAGATCTGCCAATCTGTTCCAACGATAATGGGATACAATGATAACTTTTTAGGTAGTTGGTCCATTAATCCTTGCAAGAGTTAAATAATTACAACAACTGTTGAAATAATTACTTGAATATCAATCAACAACACTTGATAATCGATTATTCAGACAATCAAAATGCCTAATATTCTCTTGCTCCAGTTTGCTACTTTTCTTTTTAGATTGTAAGTCACTGGGTTTTTGCCTGTTGAGTCTCTCAGTGATTTCTACAATAGTGAAGAATCACAATTTCCCAGAGCCCATCGATCATGAAAACAATTGTTAGTGTCCACACTATCATTATAATTGAGAGAAAAAAGCTGTACAGATGGATTTCCGACAAGGTGCAAGGTGTATTTCTGCACTCAAAGTCATTACAAAGTTTTCTGGGTTATATTATAAAAATACAGGTGAGTTGTTATGTCAGCAAAATGGTTATAATAGCCGTATATAATTCTTGCAATATCACCTGAATATTGTATAATATCAAATTTCCGAAATTAATTTCCCTGCTACGAATCAATTTTGTCACAATGTAACGCTGGATATCTCATAACATGGAGTGTAAATTGAAATTTACTGCTCTGCCACTGTTTAACCTCAGCCAGGCCTTTAGTGATTGTACATGGTTTCAGTTTATTTTTGGAGACAAGTGATTTTCCCAGAGACAGACAGCAGACAGCTCACAGGTTGCGAGGGCACAATCACACAAGGCCACGGTGGTGCTTTACACTCGTACGAGGGTATCATCTCGCAAGGGTGTGTGTGTGTGTGTGTGTGTGAGAGAGAAAGAGAAAGAGAGATGGGGTGAGACAGTGGGTGACGAGGCGTGTGCATGTGTGTCCTCCAGCAGCCATGATGCATTAGTGTAACCTGATCCCTCTCCTCCCCTGCGAGCCCTAACCTTGAGACGGACAGAGAGAGATGCAGGTTGCAAAGACATATTCTGTTAAAAAGGATGCCGTTGGTCTTCATCACTGGAAGTGTCTAACATTAAATAACCTAACCTGTAAAAGTGATATCAGTAGGTAGACATTAATCTGTTGCAGTACAGTGTGATGACAGTGCACATGGAATACAAGTACAATGTTTTGGTTTTGTTTTGGTTTTGGAGTGTATTTGAGAACTCAGAAATAAAAACATTAACTTGTTGATTATCTAATTTCATTCTTGTGTTAATCATTTGTTCATGATTATTTTTTATATAGGGCTGGGCATTGCCAACACGACACTGTAATTGATAGCTTACTTTAAGATATGTCAATATGTTTTTCTATACTTTCTGTCATTTAACAAAATGATCCAAAAAGTCTTAAAAAACGAGTAGCTGAACAAGAACCTGGTCCAAAACTGGCAAACCTTTTATTTGATTCTGATTAGGAAATATCTGATTAAAGAATAAAACAACTAGATTACAAATGTGACCTGATATTTGGGGCCAGTTTTGGGTACATGACAGTTATTTTGTATATATAGTAAAAATGTGGGTTTAATACCCAATCCAGTAAGCTTAATAACAACAGTAAGGATCTTCAAATGCCCCTCATGTCATGTGCCACCGATATTCTATACTTAATCCACTTAAAACTGTTGAATTGTCATGATTTGGGCACAGATCACGTTGCCATTGTCAGCATAATTTATAGTATATATTTAAACAAAGACTAACAAAGCGGTACAATTTAATAACCAAACTACATTATTGTGTACGGTATTGAGAATAACTGTATTTAACCATTAATCTTATATATTATATCTTATATTAATCTTATAATCTCCTGCACTGTTGACTATTGAGACCTGCTGATTCGCATCAGAAAATTATTTCGTGAAATTCTGCATTAAAGTGAAAAAATCCTCTCTTCCTGTCATGCTCTAAACCAGATAAAGTTTAGTGCTGAAGAGACGTTTCATTACAGCCTTCTGCTTCATTGTGAAAAACTGTGTTATGCCTCAGAGTCATTTCTTTCATTAAAGAACCTGGGTCATTATTGGCCCAAGTATAACGAAACTCACAAGTGAAATTCTTCATCTCGAATACATTTAATAATAATGGGGTATTATTCCCCATCTTATTTCCCTACATTAAATAATACTATTCCCAGAGCCCATTAAGAAACTTAATCATCGGGGGCTGAAACACACTGCAGAGAGATAATTACAGTTGATGATATTCACAGATAAGTCACAGATGATAAGATGATTTTTTTTTTCTTTTCTTTTTTTTTCTTTTAGTTTTTACTTTCTGCACTTTCTTCTGCAGCTATCTGGCTCACAACCCGCTACTATCTGTCTTGGTTAAGGATTTGAAAGTACTAGGAAGCCAGCAATTGAAAAAATAAAAAAGTGTCACAAGAAGAAAGAGAAGATAAAAAGAGGTGAAAAGGGAATAAAAAAAGACAAAAGGTATAAAAATAGACATGTGGGAGGCAGAACAGTAAATCATTTACAGACATACGCAGGGTAAGGTCATCAGGGTTTAAATATTCATTATGGGTGTCAAGTCGAAGCTTTTAGATCTAGTGGGATATGTTTCGTTTCACTCCACATTTGATGTTTATGTCCGCTGAATTATGCATCAAAACGAATGCTATGAATACTCGTTTTGCTGTTGTTGTTTCAATAAGGAGGAGGTCTTGTGTAGCACCAACACTGCCAGAGATCCTGGGTGCGGTTGAATAGTCAAATTTGCTTAGGAACCTTCCTAACTGAGTGAAATGACCCGGAAGTATTCACGTAGCCGCTATGATAAGAGCTGTTCGAATTCTCAAACTGTAAAGGAAAGGAGCTTCAATGCTTCCTTTAGTATCTCCTTTAGCATAGGATAAACCGGACCATCCTTTACGAAAGGAAAGGAGGTAATGCCGTCCCACAATTCCTTGCGGCAGCGACAAAAAAATCGGCGCACCGTTCAGTCATTCACAACCAGAAAACATTAATGTATTTAAACAGTGTGATGCAGACTGCAGCAGAGAGAGCGTGTGAATATGAACATACGTGTTGACGTGATGTAAAAACTTTGATCATGAAGTGTGTTCTGTTGTTGACTGTGGAGCTGCGTTCACACACAGAGTAAAAACTGTTTCTAACTGTGACATCCAGCGTCCTGCAGATCATCATGAAGTTACCGTTGCTAATTAATCATATATCTTTGTCTTTATATGTTTCTATATGAGTGGACTTCTGTGACAGGTGGACAATATTCATTTATTATTTGAATTCTGACGTTGGTAATGAAGTCACATTTTTCACCGGGTTGTCCACGTTTATATTTCCTGCATTAAAAACACAGTAAGAACATACGGGGAGTATCTAGTAAGTATCTCAGATGCGCGTTTTGTAGTCCATCTTCTGGACTTTGTAGTTTTACCACAGATTACGTCAACATTCGCCGTCGCATGATGACGTAGTTTAGTGTAAGTGCAGTCGGATTCTCTAAACGCTGCGGTCGTCTTCTCCTAACTCCTTATGACCTCTCCTTCACATCTTTCCTTGACCTCATGACGTTTTCTATCGAGGTCAAGGAAAAGTGGTTAGGAAAGGACTTAGGAGCTAATTTTTTTGACTATTCGACCGTACCACAAGGTTTAAAGGTTCAGTGTGTAACATTTAGGGCACTCTATTTACAGAATATGGAATATAAAATGGATACTATATTTTCATTGTTGCATAATCACCTTAAAATAAGAATCATTATGTTTTTGTTACCTTAGAATGAGTCTTAAATGTGGTAAAGGTAAAAAGGTAAATGTGCATGCCACTTAAGCCAGCATGGGGCAAACATCAGCTGATCCACTATATTCTCACTGTATTAGATACGACAGCGACAGAAGGTACAAACATGACAGGTTGACATTTACATCTAAGGCATTTAACCAGCACAATGCACAGTGCTTGGCTGTATGACACTTTAACAGGACACCTGACATTTTGGTAGACACTCTGTCCATATCAGGGATCAAATGTGTGATGTTTCAGTTATAGGATGATTCTGCTCTTATATTCAACACTCACATTTATAAGAGCTCATCCACAGAGCTCAGCAAGTAGAGCTTTCTTGTCCTGCTTGAAGACACTTCAACATGATTCAGAGATTACACCGGCTGCATCGTGGTGTTTTAGAAAGGAAAGGTTAAGTTTCTCAAAATATGAAAATGCCAAGCTGTCAGAAGTGAAAATGTTAGGCTGTATGGTTAATTTTAGGAAAATAATTGGTTGAAGTTAGGTTGAAATCAAGGATTAACATTGGGTAATTAACGTCAGGTTTATGTCAAGGCAGAGGTCTGAACTTGTTAATTGCTTGCTTTGCTTACTACTTTCAAGAAAGTCTATTTTTGTGCTCCAACATAGCTGACATGACAGAGGTGAATAATAAAAAATACACCATGCCATGCAGATACTCTTGAGCTCAACATTTACATATTTTGTCTTAAACTTGATTGTTTTGATGTCACATGTGGTGTATTACTTTGCATGATATTGTGTAGGATCTTTAAAATTTTGGGGGTTCTTTGTTTAACATCATAATGTGAAGTGCACTTTCTACAGTATGTAGCTACATTTTCACCTGTAACAACTGCTACCATTTTCAGCCCTCCCTGTAGCCCTGCACTTGCCCCTTTCTTCACCCTCATTTTCTAGTTTTTCCATCGGCATTATTCTTTTCCTATGTTCTTTCTGTCCCTCGTATCAGTTCATTTATCACCGACCACATCTACTCTCCCTTCCCATCCCCATCCCCATCTGTCTCTCTCTTTCCTGTTACTTTTCTAATGTCCATCCATCTCTCCCCCCTCTTTTCCTCCGTCTCTTCCTTCTTCCCTTCCTCCTGACTCCTTTCTCTCTTTGTCTCTCTCTCTCTATTACTTTCTCCCTCTCCACTCTCTGCTGGGTGTCCTGTTCCCTCTCTCTCTGGGAGTAGCAGACCTCCTGACGGCTTAGTATTGATCCTCGCCTCTCCCTCTCTTGCTATCTCTCTCTCTCCCTTTCTCTCCCTCTTTCTGTCTTACACACACACACCCACACACACATGCATTAGGGTGACAAGATAAAAGGGTTTGTATGCCCCAAGGCAAAGCCAGCTAAACATGAGACCAAAGGCTCTCAGCCTCTAGTATATGTATCAAAAACAGAAACACTTAACAAACCCAAGGCTGTGAACACATTCCCATATCTCTGACAGGAACTGTCTGAAAATTACCATTAGATTTATTTACAACAAGCTTATTTTTATCTCCAAGTCAAGCTCTGCGTGAAATAACATGAATCTTGTAGAATCGCTGTGGTCGAAACATTCTTCAGCTGTTGCCTCAGAAAGCTTAAGGCAACCAGCCTGCTCTAGTCTCTGTGAAGGAAAATTTCCGGATAATAATGCTATTTATAATATTCCCCTTGGAGGGGGGGGCTCTGACTGGAAGAAGTTCCTTGTTTTTCTGTAAAAGACTGTTCAAGCAAAGCAGTCTTGGATAGTGTGTTTAGGGGACAGTCTGTAACACATGTAAATAAACTGAAAATAAGAGAAGGGGAAAGTTGAGACTCGGGTCTCTATTTGACCAGCTGCCTTTATCCCCATTGTCTCTTACTTTTTTAGTTTAGTACTGAAGGGCTTAAGTTACAAAAAGACGCACCACTCTTACAGTGTAGTTAGAATCAAATTAAGTGGAGAAACACAGTATCATTGATGTGGAGCACGGGGCACAATGACAAGCCGATGTCATTTGGTTGCAGACCGCACAAGTTTCAGAGGTGCAGATAAATTAATGTGTGTCATCTACAGCCAAAGAATTTAGACACCTGCACCACCTGCAGGCAGTGTTACAACTTTTTTTATATATATTTTAATCTAAAATTACACGAGTCTGTCGACAGGAGGGAATACTGTTCTTATCTTTGTGTATTTCATTCCCCATCGTAATGAACTTTGCAGCATTGCAAGAGCCAAAATATATATATTTTTTTTTTCATGATAAATATGTAAATTGAAAACTGTGTTTCCCTGTTGTTGAGTTTGAGTCTTGTAGCAATGTTGAAACAAATGAATTATCACCACAATGCCTCCATCTCAGAGCGCCTTGGTAGCCGAAAGGTTACTGTGCATGCCATTTAACTGCTGGGCTCCAGTTCAGTTCCAGCCAGGGACCTTTGTTGCATGTCACACCCCTCCTTTCGCCCCACATTTCTTGTCTGCCTCTTAGCTATCAAACTGTCTAATAAAGGCAAAAATCCTCTAAAAAAATAATATTTTAAAAACAAGGCCTCTGGCTCAATGTAATGTGCTGACATTCTGAGTTTTATTCACTCGATTTTCACTCCATCCAGACAAAGTCAGGCACGTAAACATAAATCTTTTGCCTTTTACGTCCACAGTCTTTAATATAAAGCATCACAGACCTGGTAGGCTGTATTCAGTGTATTTCTGGCAGTTAAAGGCGCTGAGAAAAAGATGCATTGAGCAGAATTTAAAAATATATAAACATTGATATGAAATTACATAATATATCAATTCTGTGCATGTTACAACGCAAACGCCTCTTAAAATCTGTTTGCAAGCCCGTTTCTTTTTCCAGCTGCCATGCTCAGAATTTAGAGCATGATGCTTTTGTTCGGAGCACCTTTCAGCAGAGTAACTGCATACATTTCAGATGGGAATACAACCCCTAACCATGGCGATGTTAGTGCCATGCCCTATCCTTTGCTGCCCAAAGCTAACAAGAGGTTGTCAGGAATCGATACCTGGCATGAAAAACGATGTGACTTTCAGCTGCCGTGGCCACATCAATCACGCTATTACCATTAGCTCATCTCTCGACACCAACTTGGACTTCTCTCCTGCCCCTCCTAAACTCTCTCCACTCCTATGTCACTGTTTTCCCTCTCCTCCACCACTTCTCTCTTTCTCTCTCTCTCCCTCTCTCTCCCTCCCTGCCAGCTCAGCGGATGCCCCTTGTCACAGCTCCTATTTCAGCCTTCTGAAGTTTCCTAATTGATCGCAATTAGAGCCGCAAAGGGATGGGAGGGAGGGGTGCAGGAGGGGGCAGACAAACGGAGATGGGGAGAAAAAGTGTGTATGCATGTGTGTGTGTGTGTGTGTGTGTGTGTGTGTGTGTATGACAGAGAGACAGAGACGCACACACACACACACACACACACACATAAAGATTAAAATCAATGAGCCTGTTTTGAGAGTGGTTATATTAGCAACTGGACTACATTTGACCACAGACTGCTGGGGTAATAACACAAGAGACGGGGGAGGAGGGGTGGAGGAGTGACAGAGAGACAGACAATGAGAGACACAGAACGACGGTGAGTCACAGGAAGATGGAAAAACTAAACAGACTACTGATGGGAGAGAGTTAAGTGACAGTGAATGAAAGACATTAAAAGAGGAAGTGGGAAACAGACACGAGACGAATGGGGGAACTGAACATCTACACTCACCCAGTTTATTGAGAGAGACACAGCGTAAGAAATGTCTTGTTTATATGATGTACACCGTTTGTTAAACCTGAACAGAAAGAGAACCCGAAACACGACAGACTGTGAAGTGAGGGTGAGTGAGTGGTGGACGAGAACAGGTTTTGTTTTTCACCTCTCTACGGGCACAATGGTAGAAAATCTGGCAACCCAGTGTGGTCACAGGACTTCAGGATGCTGTTTACAGTCACGGAAACTAGTTGTGTATGTAATGCCCCCAAAATACAGATATGAGATTGTAAAAAAGCAAAAAAAATAAGCTTTAACGCATGATTTTGTATCATTCATACCTCATTAGCATATGAATCCACTGGCAATAAACTAATAACTAACTACCTAACATTAACAGTGCAGCTGTATTACTGACCAATACTCAGTGCTCTAAAACCCCCCAACTTGGCATGATGCTGAGCAATTATGATTCATGAAAGCATAAAATGAATTAAAAAAAACTCAGAATAAAAGACACATTAACAAGGTTGGAGGACACACATGGAGATAATAGAGATGGGGATAAAATCAAGAGAAGCAGAGTAATTTTTCTAAAAAATGTAGCAGCCAAGAGTGAGAGAGACAGAGAGTGAAGGATTTGTAATAGAGAGATAGAGAAGCAGAATGACAAAGAGGAAGAATAACAATGGTGCCAAAGCCTCTTCCATCCTCCTTGCAAACGTCCCTGATCCCCTTTTTTCTCTCATTTAAATTCCTCTCCATTGTCATTGCAATCCGGTCCTAACCCCCCACCGCCTGGCAACACACACACACACACACACACACACACACACACACACACACACACACACACACACACACACTTGTGGACATTAGGGCGCACATGCATTGACCTCCAGCAGCAACCAGGGCCATTCCAGGGTGCTTGCGCTCATTTTCTCTAATCCCTATCAATGGGCACACACATGCACACGCTCACAATGTTTGCTGGAAAGATAGGCTCAAGTTTCCCCAGACTGCTGATGTCAATGTGACCCTAACCATGCTAACATGGGTGTGGAATAGCAAGCAGCTTGTCACCGAGAATCCAGTGTCTTGTCAGCTACACAAGGCCGGGGAGGCTAGCGCAGCACTCGTGCCTTGTCAACATGTATAGTCGATATCGCTAGCCTTAATTCTATTCCTTGCCTTACCATTCCCTGGTCAACTGTGCTTAAGACCACAGTATAGGTTTGTCAGCAATTGTGTCTTACAGAGCAGACATACTGCACTCAGTAACATTTGTCTGGAATGTCTTCAGAGCTGTCTAACAGCAGCAACAGGGCTAGAAATGGACATCTTGCTAGCACGGTCAGGACACAGCCGGACTAATACAATTCCCTGGCTTATTCCTTGTCAGCAATTCTAGTTCACAGAGATGGCAACTGGTGCTGATCTTAATATCGCCTTGTCATTGTGCGCTTGCTACAGCTGGACTGTCAACAAGGCCTGGAATCATGCAAGACAAGAGAAAAATCATGGCTTATCTGCACCACCAGGGCAACGCTGGTGTTGGATTATTCCTCGTCTTATCGCTCCAGTGTCAACAATGCTAAATCAGAGATGGTGACCATGTTTTATCCTGTTGCCTTGGACTATCATGGGGAAAACACGCCCATTCTGCGAGCTGTATCTGACATTATCACACCAAAATTCTCATTATGATGTCATTTTCTTATAAATGCTTGCAGTACGCTAGACTGACGACCTGCTTTAACTCAACAGCAAAAATCTCAGCAGTGTTTCCTGTAAAAAACTAATAAATTAAGAGCTGCTGAGGGAAATATGAAATAATATTAGAAAAGGAACAAAAACATGTACTAATGTTTGACATAATGAACGACCATGGAAGAGCTCTCAGGTGATCATGAATCCGTTAGAGCAGAGTGGACTCTTGGATAGCACGCACACAAACACACGCTTGTCGGGGGGCTAGAATCAGTGACGCAAACATGCACGCGCAAACTTTAAAAAACAGCATGTCATAATTGTAAAAACTAAAAGTCAATTTCAAAGTCAATTTGCACCAAACAGCATTTGCAAAATAAATCAACCACTGGCAAAGGGTACATTGTGGACAAATCAATGTCAATCTGACCTAAAATAAAAGTGCATGTGTGTGTGTGTGTGTGTGTGTGTGTGTGTGTGTACTGTTGGAGACAGAGAGCGAAAGAGTGAGGAAGGCCGACTGTGTGTGTGTGTGTGTGTGTGTGTGTAAAGAGGATTCTGGCGACAAGGCGACCCTGAGGGATCAAAACACACAGTGTCACATTACTGACGACCCCACACACAGACACACTCGCAGGCAGGAGATTCATGCGCTTGTACGAGTGTAGATCACACCGTGGTGTCTACAAAGCAGTTTGCCGACATGCACGCCAACAGCACCAACTGCAACAGTCCGAGAAAGCTGAAAGGGAGGTTGTCATCTTCACGGACCCTCTCTCATGTACACCACTTCACAGAGGCTTCTTTGAATGCACCATGAATACGTACAAGGTTAACTCTGCGTATGTGGACAAGTCATTTCAGTCTCTGACCTCTAGCATCCAATAAGGGTATCGTGGGCGGTATGAGGTGACAGGTTTTGCTCTGTTTGTGCTGAGTTCAGAGCTCCAAAACCACTTAGCGTTACAGCCATGGTAAAAGTATCAATTCAAATGCATTCAATGGAAGAAATGTCAAGAAACCCAACTCTTTTATGCAGACTTCTTTGGCAGTTTGTTGTCTCTCCGCCACTTTAGAAACCTTCACACAGAAACTGAGAAGAAATTCAGGTTTAGGGTCGCATGCCAATTATGTTATCTAGCAAGAGAGCTAATGCAACCAAGAGTAATGCTCAGATAAAGAGCAAGACATGAAAGAAAATCATCTATGATTCATCACCATATCTACCAAAAAAAACTTGCAAACTTGCCAACAGCAGAATTTACAATATGTCTTAATGAACAATGCAAGAAGATTTACAGGTCAATGTACCTTCTTTGATGCCCTCAAAACCAGCACAACCTTCAGTTGCAATCCAGTTACATAATTAAAAGTTGTCCTCTTTCACAACAGATGTGAGAATAATGAGTTATGTATTATAACTGAAGAAATCTGACTTTGGAAATTATTTATCTCCAATCCCATTAACATTTGTACCTGAAACAGACAGACAGACAGACCCTCGTGTCTCCTGAGTCTCAGTCTCCTGACTCTCCCCTCTTTCCAATTCAGTTAATGTGTCTTGTGTGTCTGAATCTCAGTTCTTTGTTTATCGTGATTATGCAACATGACATATGCCTTGCTGCAAGCCAAGACATCCCGATGGGAAGAATAAATTCTCAAACTTGAACTCAATTACAGTTACGGCGAAAACAGGATCCCAGTGTAATTAAAGTGCATTATACCTGGTTGTCAGCAGTAGCCTGAAGCTTCTGCAGGATTGTGTCCTTGACTGGCACTGGAGGAAAATTGCCCCCTCCTCTCATCGACTGTAGTCAAGCTGCCCTTAAGCAAGGCCCTTAACTTCCCCAATTTCTCTGGTTCAGCTGCTGAGTGAGCAGTAATTTACATTTGCTAATTCTGTATGCAAATATCATCTGTCATTCATGTACAAAATAAATCTGTCAAGACCGAATGCAGACTTTTCTTTTTAGATTTTACCGAGTGGCATTAAACTTTAGCTCCAGGTCTCAGTGAGTTAATAAAAGTGTGTACACATACTATTAGTGTTCAAAGCATTGCTGCAGGCATGGACTTCCCTGTATGTAACCTTATAGTCCTGAGCTGTCAGTATGAATGCATGGCAGTGGCCTGCATGGAATCTGGATATCTGTCTACGTGTGTGTCCACTCCATCTGCGTATTTCCTGTACGAGTGTGTGTGTACTTGAGTGTCTGTGGGTGCCGGTGTGCCGGTGTGTACCGTCTGCATGCCAATATTTCTGACGTTGCTGTATCTGACCGTCGACATGTGTGTGTTTGTCGCTGGCATATCTGGACAGAGGAACTCTATACGCCTCCACGGAGTCCTTTCAACGCCCGCCATCGCGCGCACACACGCACACACACACACATCACACGTCCGACTGCTGACACACGCATGTCACCACAGCAACCAGATACAGCCAAAGGCATACTGACAGAGAAGCAGCAACCACCATACTGGCAGGCCAGAGGTTCTCAACATGGGGTTTAGGGCAGAGCTGGGAACGCTTGTTGAATCATAAAATGTGAATTTTCTATCAATATTCCTGAAACACAACAACTAAATGAAGTTCACTGGGAATCTTAGCACTGATTCAAGAGACTGAAGATTAACTCTCATATACAGTCTACCTTGTTTTCACATATGCTAAACAGGTTTCACAGTATTTCTGTGGCTTTTCACACATGTGGCTCCCATTGTTGATTTGATCTCATACAGAGCGCTCAGTACTCATCTTCAAAGGGGTGGGGGGGGGAAATTTCACGTGATGGTAGAACAAATTTACAAGATGATGCAGATCCACTTGCTTTTATGGTTGAACAGGAAGAAAACACAGAGGAGAACGGCATTTTTGTCTATTTACAGGGAAAATGAAATGAGTTTCACGAACCCCTGGCCTGTGAAACTTACTCAGCACAAATAATAAAGGCAGCACGTAAAGTCTAAATTCAACTAGACAGAAACTGAAAAGCAGAAAAAAAAACGAGTCAGCTGCAGCGTGTATGAACTGGAGTGAAGACGTCTACCAACTGTACATCCACGAAAAAAAAAGAACTTACCTCGGACAGGACGAAACGTCAGCGCGATCCTCCTCTTCACCCTGTCGACGACAACCAAAGTTAATCAATACATCCACAGAACATGTGCAGCCACCATCAGGAATTGTGTTTAGAACATAATCTGATCTGCAGGGGACTGAGGTTCACCAAAGCAAGTGCTCTTATGCTTTTTATTCTTTTTTTTTTTCTTTTTTTATAACTGTAACTGCCCATGTGGCTGACTGGCCTACGAGACAGCCAGTCGGTGAATAGGACCAGTCTTCAATCTAAGAGGACTCTAGCACACCAAGACAATGATTGGTGTTGCGATGAGACTCTAGTCTCTACCATCCATGTGAATCTTGAGGCTAGAATCTGTCATGTCCTCTCCGTCTTTTCAATATAGTGTAAAAAATCATTCAGTAATAAACTATATTTGGGAAAGAGATTTGAATTTGTGTTGTTGAAATGGATAATATCCTGCTAAGAACCAAAGAAAGCCCTCAGGGGATTGTAAAATTGAATAAATCTTGTTTAAAATGCTCACAGATTCTGTTGGCCTCCAAGCATGTACAGTCTTATGGAAATGGAAACATACTGTAAAGAGATTTTCTACAAATTAGGGTTCTTGCATTTATAAGTAAGAGACACTATTGTGTTTGAAATATCACAAGACTTAAGTTCTCCGCTATCCTGCTTCTCCAGGCTATCCATCCTCCTAGCTTCAATTATTTCCCTCCCTCTCTCTATCCCCCCTTTTTTTGATTCTGTAATGGTTTGTATTTAATCAAGCGTACAAACAGAATGTGCAAAGTCAAAATCTAAACATATGCACCCCATAGGCATGGTCTAGTGCAGTCTTATCTAGTCTGTGCATTTGTTTCTCCCCTTCCTCCATCGCTCCTTCTTTCCATCTGGTTTCCATTCTCTCCACCTGCCCATCAGTCTGCAGCCAGGGACAGGTGAGCCTATTACACGCTTCTCACACTGTCTACTGCACACACTCTGATGTACACACACACACACACACACAAAACCACACTTGCTCTACTTCATGGTAACTTAGCGTGCCACGCACATCAGCCAAATCTGCTGTGCTGTAAAACGGCTGTTACCACAGCCACGTCACGCTCCTGATGAAGTGGTCTAGTGTCGAATATAAAAGCTGCGAAAAACTCTAATACTAGACAATAGAAGAGAACAGAACAGATATGACGGAATAAAACATGTTGGACCTTGAAGCTGGACTTTTGAACTTTGAAAGCAAGGAATGAAATTGAATTTAAAAACGTTCATTGTTATTCAGCTTTGATATTAAAGCAGAATTAAAATAAAATCGAGAGAATCGCATTTTAACTCTTAGTGATGAGTTAATGACTTAGATTGCACCGGGAGAAGTGTACACAGGGGTTTCACTTCTCCATAGCTCCACTACTCCAACTGTAAGGAAGCTATTAAAACTGTGAGTCAATGTGCAGTCAAACAGAACCACAGCAAATATATTTGTTCTATACACCATTTCTCCGATCCGTGGGGGGGTTTAGAGGGTTGTTGATCAATACCAGCGAGTCAACATTTACTTCCTCAGGCACTGAGATTTTAGATGTCACTCTCTAAGAATAATATTCCGTGTAAACCCCCACCCCCTCTTTTACAGCCCAACTTAAAACGGACAAACAGTCAGTTATTATAGCTGTAATATTATGTTCCTCTAAATGACTATATAAACCAACAACAACATAAATATACAGCAGTGTTAAGTGAGTAGTAAAACAACATAGTTTTCAAGGCTTGAGGGCCAACAAAATTGTATCTCCTTAGCCTGAAACCTTTATATTACATGAGAAACTTATGATTCTGTCTTTTATAATCAAATCCAATCAGTACTTAATGTTTTAATTTATTTATTTGGTGAAAAAATGGTTATATACACTGGGTATAAAAGTGATGATCAGCGCATCAGCAGATAACTCATCCCAGTGTATTAAGTACAGCAAGAGCATTAAAAGCCATAAGGGTATAAATAGTTTTTTTTTCCTTGATGTAGATTAAAGGAAAACACATCTCATGGCCTTATCATGTAAATCCTGTAACAATCACAGCAATCGACTGCTTAGTAATCCTTTCTTTTTTGGTCAGGATTCCCGTGCACTTTGCAAAAAAGTGAACTGCAGAGGTTGTATGAACATTTTTGCCCTCCTAGCTTCATCCTCTGGATCCAACATCATGTCTCCTTACATTTTCACATCACAGATGAATCGGACCGCAGTACCAAAGTCTGAGTTTTCGCTTCTTTTCTGTTTTGTTGCTGTTTTTATGTAGAGTCAAGGCAGCCCATCTCAGTTTCTCTAGAGGCATCAGTGGCTGAAAGGCTATTTATTTATTTCCAGAAGCCTGCCTGCCTGCCTGCCTGCCTGCTTGGCTGGAGGACAGCGAGGGGGAGGAGAGAGAGTAGGCAAAAAAAAAAAAAAAAAAAAAAAAAGTTGAAGGTGGGAGAGATTTGCTGATGCTGCCATGCAGCAACATTGCAGAACGTGCTATCATGTGAAACATCACCTTTTAGACGGTCTCGCTCTCCCTCGTCTTGTTTGTTCCTCCTCTACCTGCCTCTCTCCTTGTCTCGGTCTCCCATGCTCTTTTTTGTCTCTTTGCCTTACACCCCGTGCCTCTCCGCGCACACATTTTTCTCTTTTTCTCCTTCTTCCAGACCTTGACACCAGCTGTACTTTTCCGATTCAGCAGTTCGCCTGATGACACGCCGAGATTTCACATAAGCTAAGAGCACAAATAATAACAACAACACGAAACAAAAAGGCAGAAAAAAATAAATAAAAAAATAACCCAAAACAGAACCAAGCAAATCAGCAAAAACAAATCCCAAAGGCTTCTGTGCAGTTCCAGATAGGAAGCTTGACAGTATTAGCAGGCCATGCTGAAATTATTTATGTGGAGAGTCAAAGTATTATTATGCAAGAAACAAAAAAAGAGGTGTAGCTAAATATACAGTTAGCTACAACAGAGAGATGGATTAAAACAGATGAGATGTGAACATTATCAGTGAGAGAAGACTCAAAGATAATTACACACTCAGCGTGTGTGTTTTCAACACCCCCATAACAACAGATCACCCCTAATTCCATAGCCAGGGATATCCAAACTCCATACTTATCATTATTTTTTAATGATATTCAATCATAACACTATAGCACGGCAGCACGGGTACTATACCAGCCAAATTCTGGTATACTACGAACTTCATGGCTGTGCATCATGAATCAGGAGATACACATACGACAGACAAGACAAAATGTATCCTTCAGAGAGCGGGAATTTATTCAAGAAGTGGTCAAATTATTTAAAATGTTAAGCCATGTCATGCCACGTTTGGCTCAAAGGCCACCTTTTGAATCTTAGACCAAACTAAAGCTGAACCAGACAGCATGTGGAGCCTTTAATTTGTAATGCAAAAGAAAAATTTGAGTCTTGCGTCTAACACCTACATTTACCTTTGTATCCACTTCACAATATAAGCACATGTACTCAAACTAAACACTAATTACAGGATTTTTTTTAATTACTGCATCCTACTGTTTTTGTTATCAAGCTTGCTCAGTAGCAGTGACAGATGTGGCAGTTTGCCATGTCTACTGGCCATACATAATGCACTTTACGAACAGATGTCTTCACAGCATTGTGATTCCTTTGCAGGGATAAAGGATTACAGCAAAAGGGTGGATTCACAGCAGACACCAGCCAAAAGATGGGATTGCATTTATTCATTTGTCTGTTTCTGTTAGTCTGTCACTTCAGCGCCAACAAGTTGAAGTCAAATCCCATTTCACTTTCCTATAACGTGGCCGATGTTTCACATCACCTCTTATGAATTTTTTCCACCTGAGGGACTAAACATGCTCTAGCCTTGGTCTCACATATATCCTGATTAAGGTCTGACACACAGAAATATACCTGCGATCTGATTTCTTTCTCAACTATTCGCAAATGTAGTGTTTACTTAAAAATCTAGGACAGCTTAAGTGTGAGCAAACTTTGAAATATAAAAACATCACCTTGCACAAACAAACTAAAAATAAAGATAGAGAATTAAAGGTTACCCTAGCAGAGCTACGGCTATAAATCAATGGGCTAAAAAGAGTCATAGGAACCACTGAACTGCACATCTGCACAAAATCCAATGTGAATCCAGCCAACGGTTGCCCAATTCTCCCCTTCTGCTCTGTTTCCCTGCCTGTTCTGTTAAAGCCGGTGCTATTATTAGCATGTAAGGGGATCAGGTTAAGAAGATGAAGGTTAAAAGAGCATGGACAGACAGAGATTTTAACTATGGGCATAGTGGGGGGTAAAACCACTGACAACAGGTTGACCTGCCAGTTTATTTGCAGAATGTTTACTAACCGAGTAAGTGGTGGAAATTTGAAGACGCTAAATTAATTATATGCATCACAGGACAGAATGAATCCACGGGAAGCAAGGAGGTCTTAAATTAAAGTGCCATTTTGTTTGTATGGCTCATTTCTGCCTTTAATAAGATAAAAGGGAATATTATGTCTGACACTTAAAAGAAAACAAAGCAGAAAGATGTTAAGAGGTAGCAGGGGAAGGTGAGATGTGAATCAGGTAAACTCAAGTGGCAAAGCTTCAATAAGTAACTGTTTCAGCTCAACACAGTAAGCAAAGTCATTAGTCCCATTTTCACCTCATTCAGTTGTTCAAATGAATAGCAGTCAACTCGACATACCATCTAGATGAAGGCAGAACCAGCCTCTGTAAAGTCACAACTGCAAGCGAAGAAGCACACAGCCGCTCTCTGGCAAATTCAAAGAGAAAGCTGAGAGCATATATGAAAAAAATAAATGGGACGGTGAGAACAAAAAGACATGGGGATTGTGCTGTTAGGATGTCAGAGGTTAAGAGAGCAAACTGGAGGCAGAAAGTTCAGACTATAAGCCCCATAATCTGCTTCATAACTGTGCCCTGACATCACTGCAGCAGATGCTTTATCTTGGATCCTGTTCTCTCTGCCTATTCTAATGTAATGGGTGAGGGTCTCTTTGTCATACTGTAATGTAATGAAAACAGAGAGGGCAGGGTGAGGGGGAAATAGACGGAGATGGTTTAGTACAGCCATATTCTGCTAAATAAACACGGGGAGAGAATGAGAATGGTTCTCGGCTATATACTGCCGTGAACGTGTATGTGTGAGTGACACAACCTAGTTTCTTATGTAAAGGCGCCATAAAGTGAATATATAATGTGTTGCTTTTATGCTTAAAGCCACCTGTGTTTTGCATACATCTGAAGGTTTCCTTTGCTTGTGGTGCTTCTACCTGCGCAATGACTGGCATGGCTCTAATTAAGTCATCAAGTGGGGAATAAGCAGGCTGAGAGGTAAGATGAGAGAGAATTTTAAAGTAACAATGTGCAACATTTTCATACATCATGTACAAATCCTCCTTTGGTAAACGGTATAATAGAGTTGTTCGGGATGACAAATAGAAATAAACAATCTAAAATGAATGATAAACTGCAGTTTTAGATCAATTTACTGGGTTTAACTTTAAATCTACAGAGAAAGCAGAGTAGTAGTTAGATCATTCATACCCCCAAGTGTTTGTATTCTAACTTTATCTGCCACATCGCACAGACATTTCTAAAAAGTCCATGAAGAGATTATTTAGGTTAGCACAGTTTTCACTGAGTTACATTCACACGCAACGCTGTCAATTATTATCCTGTGGCAACATTCAGAGCCAATTCAGGGAGTGTGAAGCAGCAAAGATTTGAAGTTCGAAGTCCTGTCTTACCATCCTACCCTAATCACATTGTATAAATGTATGTTATGTAGAACCTTGTTTACTTAGGCATATTAGTCTGTGTGGAATGTGTGTAGGCTGAGCTGTGGTCATGTATTTTGTCAAATGATGTCATCAACTTACCTACTGTGTGTACTATAGGTGGTGTCAGAACCAACACATCTGGATTCAAAGGGGAGCTTAAAACTACTATTAACAATGTGTTATTCAGCAACATTTATGGGTGTTTTTTTAATGGAATACAGAGGAAAGTAATATTGTAGATTAAACTGAGAAACTATCTACAGCTGATGTTAATGCTATCCCTTTGTTTTGGTGTTATGTAATGCATTGTATGCCTTTCTGTGTTCATTTGGCCAAAGATGTATGAATGTTTCCCCCTTTTGTTTGTTGTTGTCAGTCAGTCATGTCAGTGTACTCAAGTGTTCATTGTTGCTCAATTCCTGCTTTTGACCTCAGTATTTATAGATTCAATTACAAAGAGCTGCATTGCTTTGTCCCAGTGGTTAACTGTGGTCATGCTCAACTTAAAGTGGTTTGTCTTTCATAGATTTTGAAGTTTGGGTAAATAAAATGCCTAATTTGTTATGTGTACTGCTTGGCTTCTCACAGACAGGAACAAGAGGCTTTGCAGATCCTTCCCAGAGTGACCCTCTGTTAAGGGGTCAGCGCAGAGGGGTCAACAATTGGTCAAGGCTTTACCCAATCACCTGTCAGTCTCACATAAGATACTCACATAAAAGCACATGATTTAATGCCGACAATGTTGCGCACACTTCAGATAAATGACAGAACAAGAATAGACGGCGCTGTGTTCTATGCTGGAAAAGACTGACATTTTAAATCAGTAATGAGAACAACCTTGAATTTCAAACCACCACAGAAAAGATGGCTGTAGGCTACTAATCATACTTTATTTATAATTTCTAAAATCCGTTTTCGCTCACAATTGAGTGACATTAAAACTATCAAATCATGAGCTGAAAGAGTTTTTACTACAAGGCAAAATTTGAAAATGATCTGACAGGAAGAGGAACTGTTCCAGTTCTTAAATTTGATTAGATTATATTAGATTAGTCTTTATTATCTCCCTTAGGATAAATTTATTTTGGGTATTCGAGAGAACACAGTTGAGGTAGCAGCACACAGGTACAACCAAAGAAGATACAATTGAATGTTGGCTTGATTCCACAGGGTAACTTTATGTTTTAAATAGGAAATTAAGTCAAAGATGTCACTGGAGGCTCCCATAAACCATGGGCAAAACAATATTTGATCCACAAACAAATTTTTTTTAGCAAGAAGTGACAAAAAAAGAGGTTTTTAAAAAATCTGCCTGAGTAAAGCAAAACTTAAAATATGCCATCCAAACTTCATCCCACACTCTGAAAGAGTTTATTTAATGTCATTGACATGACATTTGACAGATCAAAAGTAGAATCGGGAAACTATACTTATACTAAAGTCAGGGGGAAAATGTAAATGTCAATGAAGCTGTTGTTGCTTGTTACTGGGAAATATATAGGGTATATTATGTTTTACCCCGTAACACTACATTTCTGTCAGAATTATGAGCAGTGAATAAATCAGATACAGCACAGACTCATCGAAAATGATTTTTCTGTCATATAAATAAAGCTTATTGACTAGTATAGGCATTCTTTCACATATATCATGATTAATTTTGGCTTTATTGCAATAGCCTGAATGGGATGTTCCTGCAAATGTGTGGAGTGGGGCTGCCGAATGTGTGTGGTGTTGCAAAATGTCAAAAGTGATAAAATAAAGGTTTCATCTTAAAAGCTAGAGACAGACAAACACAGAATGGCAAAGAGAGAAAAATAATGAACCCTCAAGCCAGTGAGGACAAAGAGAGGAGAGTAAAACCCCAGAGGGATGTTGAGGAGATACTCCCCTCATCATTGCATCCATCCACCTCTGCACCACGAGATGTAAATGCAGTCAAAGCTGAGGGGAGGGAGGGAAGAGGGAAAGGGGGTTGGATGGAGCAGAACAAGGCAGAGAGAAAGAGAAAATTTAGATAGTGTTCTCTTCTCTGGCAGATTGATAACAACTGTCTGACTTCGTTTGAGATGGGAATGCAAGGGCAGAAGGAGGATAGGGAGGAGTGATAGGTAAAATGAATTGAAAGGCTTTATTTAATAGATGACAGAGGGGAGGGTGGCTGACAGTTTGACAAAGATGGTCATATTTGGTGGGAGATGAAGATAGAGGTGGAAGGGAGTGGTACTGGGAGGGCTCAGAGGGCCTAATGTTGTTATGTCTTGAGTATGGGAGATGGAGCACGGTGGGAGACTGACCATTAGAAAAAGATTGTTTAGTTTGAGATGAAAGTTAATGGAAAAGACTTGGAAAGTGAGTTCAACTGTTGATGTGATTACCAGGAATTTACAAGAACTTAAGATGATAAGAGTAGAATTTGAAGAAATACTTTATATTCAATAGGCTATTCACCAAAAAATGAAACAAAATGAAATACCAATGAAAACCCTGAATATTAAGATAAAAACCAGACGAAAAAGCAAAAGGAAAAAATATCGAAGAAGGGAGTTTTGCAACGCCAGCCAACACATTTCATTTTGCTCACTGTGGTCTGTCAAGAGTAACCAAACATTTGCTTGGGTCAGGGGTATCTTTAATGGTCAAATGCAGGTGATTAAATCAGCCTTTTAACCAGCCGCTCCGATCTCCTTTGCTAAAGCATCAACATGAACCCTTCTTACACCTGATTCTAGGATAATGCGGCACTGGCTGGGTTGTTCCTAGGGTTCTTGATTTCACATTTCCATTTAGGGGGCAGGGATAGCAGGATGTTCCAGGTGCCCCTCTACCCAGCAACACAATCTAACTGCTCCTGGGTGATCCCGAGATGTTTCCAGGCCAGACAATTTATGTAGTCCCTCCAGAGGGTTCTGGATCTGCCCCGGGGTCTCCTCCCAGTTGGACATGTCTAGAACACCTCTAAAGCAAGACACTCAGGGAGCATCCTAATCAGATACCCTAACCACCTCAGCTGGCTCCTTTCCAGCTCCGCATTCCTATCTCTAAAGCTGAGCCCAGCTACCTAACGGAGGAAACTCATTTCGGCCACTTGCATCCATGATCCCATTCTTTAGGTCACTATACCCAAAGCTCCTGACCATAGGTGATTGGAACATAGATGGACTGGAAAATTGGGAGCTTTGCCTTCCAGCTCAGCAATGTCACATTTCGTCTTAACAATCTATTCTTGAGGTCAAACAAATGATTGCATCATTAAGATTTTAGGTTTAATCTAGATTCCATAATTCAAGAACGTACAAACTGGCAGCTCAGAGATGTAAATCAAAACCCAACTGACATTAAATATAGCGCTGCTTGCTCCCATCATCATTCAAATCACTACCAACAGTTCACTGATTGGTCCAGCTTTCAGCTCTGTACCTGAGTGGGATGTCAGCGAATAATTTCTGGACTATCCCCAACCAGTATCTGAGCTCTGGTGATTTAAGATGGTCTTACAAGGCTAAAGAGAAGGGCCGAGGGCTGGACAGCTTGGCAGGCTAAAGAGTCACTAAAGAGTGACGTGAAAAATAACTGGCAGGCTGATAAAAAGGCTGTCATCTCTGCTGAGCTGCAAATAAATCACTGGATGAAGGTGTGGAAGAGAGGAAGTGAGAAAGACATTGAGAATGAGTGAGGAGGTCTGGCAAAGTGAATTGTCACCTCTTCTGGACTATGTATGGAGAGAGGTCAGTGATAAGGAAAAAAACAACCAAAAGAGATGGAAGGAGTGCGAAATGGAGAGGAAATGAGAAAGAAAGAGTCAGATGAGAGCAAAGAGGGAATAAGCAAGATAGCAAATAGAGTCAAAGTTGCCCAAAGATGGGAGAGATTGATCGCAAGGCCAAGTGGATGGTTACCAAGAAAGATCAAAAGAGCAAGAGGGAGAGAAAGGCAGGGATGAAGGGAGAACAGAGGAGAAAAACTGGACCAAAATGAGCTTAACTGCCTATGGAAAGCAGGGAGGGAGGGAGGGAGGGTATTGGGGGTTACAGACAAAGTGGAGGGCAGAGACTGAGAGACAGCAAATAGTGTGAAATTGACATGAAAATGAGGGGATGCTTGGGGAAAAGCCAGCACGCTGTGACACCTGAGGTTTGTGAGGTTTTAGGGTAGGTTGGCTCAGCACGATAAGATAACTGCTGCCTTATCTGCGGCCGTCAGACTGCTAACACACACATACACACAGACTGACATATCAGCACACATGCCCGCTCGAACACACACTGGCCAGGGGAAAGCAGACATGAATAAAATACTACTGGAAGATTGGCAGACAGGTGTTTGGAACCGACTTAGATGTCTGTATTTAAAACCAAACTTATATGCATGCGTGTATTTCTGTGGATGAATTCTTTATTACATGTGCGCAAGTGGATGTCTGTCTGTCTCTATGTGTGTGCATGTGTGAGATAAATCAAAGTGCTGCTTTTGTTTTCTCCCTGGTTGAATGGCTGGATGTGTTTGTTAGTCATACACTGTCTCTCACCATGACTTGTATGTAATCAATGTTTCAATTGTGGGAGGCAGGCGAAAGCTGTAGGGGGTAGTAGAAGTAAAGTCCAATGCTGGATAAAACCAGCTGAGAAAAATTGAGAAATGAAAGGGTGGAGAGGCAGAAACAATAAAACGAGTGAGAATATGTCATGGCAACATGTGTGACAGAATCAAATAAATCGAGGGGGGAAAAAAATTGTGACAAGACTGAAACATTTTGTATTGTGTGACATTATTGAGGTGGTATGTACTGCACATATTTAAAGGTTAAGTATGTAGGATTTTGTGTAGCTGCGGATTGCAACCCCCATCACTCACCCTACCATTCCAAAGAGTGAAGAAGAAACTATGGTGTCCATGAAAGTGCAAAAAAATTACAAAATACTCTATCTAGAGCCAGTGTTAAGTCTGTCCATTTAGGGCTACGATAGGAACATTGCCGACTCCATGGACGACCTGCTGCATCCGGCTCTTTCTAAAACAAAATCATAACAATTTTTATTATCTGGTGATTCCAAACTAATAAAAACATAGTTATGAATATTCTATTCCATTTATGCCAGATTCTGTAAATAGAGCCACCTAAATCTAACACACTGGAGCTTTAAAGCAAGAGTATGGACATAATTGAGAACTACATGGCAAAGTTTTACTTTAACGGGTGAAAGCTAGTCAGCGCTGGTTAAAAACAAGAAGTCGCAAGCTGAATGTTTTGTACAGTAATCTTAGTTAGAAAAGAGGAGAGTTAACAAATGCGTTACCATCTGGCAGAATCGTGTCTCACAATGGAGTCACTAAGACCAAATTATTTTGCACATTCACACTCTCATTTTCACTTGCACAATGCAGCAAATTGTTGCACTGTAGAGTTGGCTGTGATAAAGTAGAGATGATATCAACTCATTAAACCATTTCTGGATCAGCCCTTACTCCGACCCTTAGAATCAGCTCTCTAGTTTTGTATGTATTTATTGCATGATTATGTATTTAATCTTGCACATTTGTCTTGAGATAATGAAGGAACATTACAAACACAAGTGGCAGTAGCAGCATGGACTTGTTTGCGTATTGTAAATACTAAGAATGTAATAATAATAAAATAATAATAATAGACCCATATGAAATCTATTATGGCATTAAAATATAGGATTTCACACACCCATTGTTTCTGCATACATCCCATTTATAAACATATGACAGACACATATTGTCCAAGGAGACAAACAAATGCTGTACCCCTAAAGGGGATCAGTGCCGTTTAGATTCATATTATAAAACAAATCAACATCATGATCCACCATCATTACTTTGGCAGAGAGTCAGGGACAGAGATTGGATTTTTATAACCTGGTTGCTTTGACGTGAAGGCTGTGAGCGCCAGTCTAACGATTCAACGGTCATCTACAGCCATAAATGTTAATTAACAGCCTTAGCTGCTGGACATTCATTTCCTGCTATGGCCGTGAGGGAGAGCTCGTAAAAAGGGGTGCATGTGCATGTGGGTATGTCGTATGTGTGTGAGAGAGAGAATATTAGTGTGTATATGTCCTAGTGTGTTTTTATGAGAATGTGTGATCGTGTGTTTGTGTGTGCGCAGCATCATGTGTGACAATGTGTGAACGTCTGCGTGTTCCAAGGACATGCGGTGATGAAAACTGTCCCAAAGGCTCCTCTGTCCTTTTCTAATACAGCAATAAGCCGTCAGCACAAACCATAACTAGCTAGTCACACCATGACAACACAATAAAGCTATACAGGGACAAAGTCAGGTAAAAGTCACACCATGGCCACATATTAGAGGTGTACATGCACACTACATCAGGAGACAGTTGCACTGTGACGTCACAAAGAGCAGTACAGGATGTACAGAGAGTAAAAGTGACACTATGGAATCACATTACAGCTCTCACAGCATCATAATACAGTGTATGAGACGAAAGTGAGATAAAGTTAAGTGAAGGTGCCCAATGACGTCATGATCAAGCTTAAATTACTTTAAGTCACCCTACAACATCATGACACAGCTGCATGAGGGGAAAATGTAACAAATAGCTTAACAATTAAGCTAAGAAGTAAGGCGTATATATGGGGAAGAATGGAATATCATATTTATTAGTATGTTTCCGTAAGTGTATAGTCACCTGAAAATAAGAATCATTGTGTTTTTGTTGTCTTAAAATGAGCCCTTTATATCTACAGTGACAGCGGGTCCTCTTCCATGGAGTCTGCCATGCTGAACCACAATTTTTCTACAGTAGCCCTGAACAGACAAACCAAACACTGATCTAGATATGGACATTTGATTTTAATGTGAATTTGTTTTTCCTACATGCTTGAAGGAGAGAGTAAGGTGTGGGAAAGTGTTATTTGGTTGAAATCTGCAACTTCACTGCTAGGTGCCACTAAAGCCAACAAACTGGGTCTTTAATGGACTAAGCAATTAATCGGAAAAAAATAATAATAATCAGTAATAAAAACTTCAATAAAAAAACACTGGTTTTAACCAAGATCAAATATTATTTATTTATATTTTTAAAGAGTAATATGGCTTAGAAGTACAGTAGGTCAGATACATTTTGCTGTTTAATCGACCTGCTTTTAAGCATATAGTCAGGGCTTGACTCTGCTACTTTACTAGCTAAACCCTTTGACAATGGAAAACCAAATAAAAGCGAGTTAAATTTTGCCTGGAGCGAGGTCTGCCATCTCAGCCAGAAAGTCTACAAGTGTGCCAAATTTTAAAATAACATGTCTAATTAGGCCAAAGACTTTTTGTTAAAAACAATTAGCCTAAGGAGGGCACTATGGCTAAAACATAGCAGTCGTGGATGGGAGTATGTAGACATAAGACTGAACAGTGAAAAAAGTGCATGCTTGTTGAACAGGTGTTAGAACAATTTTAGAGTATTGTAGTCGTAAAGGTTTCATTGCACATACAGTAACGAGCATAGTCAACCCACATTTTCTTCACCTGGGTTCACTCTCTCTGCTGTGACATTTTCGCTGCAACTGTGTGTGGTGGAGGAGCTAAGCCTCACCCTCATGCACAGACACAGCACAGGAGTATTCAATTGCTGATGAAAGAACCAACCTTAAAAGTATTCAGTAGTGGCTTCAGCCCAAATAGTTGTAAACTTATTTTCTCTCATATATTCGAGCAAAATGCTTGCACTGTCGGCCGTGATAGTGTGTAAGTGTTATGTTTTTTTTTTCTTTATTTCAGTCTCCATCACTTTCAGTACATATGTGCTTTGGTGCGTCAGGCTCAAAGCCACCTGGCAGAATGTGACAGGATAATGGCAGAATTATCATTTCACAAGAAGCCAAAGCTGGCCACAACTGGCTCCAAGCTGGAACAAAAAACTGAAATGAAAACATTATTTTTAATGGTTGTATGTTACCATCTGCTAATGTAATTTTTATTTAGCTGTATTCTCACTCACCCTGTTGTTTTCAAATTCAAGTGTTGTTTGGTGAAGCTGGCTAATTAATGAAGATGAAAACCAAACAATGAACCGTACCAGCGTTAGCCCCGGCTGTGGAAAACAGAGCTAATGGAGACGAGCCATAACTCTCTGTTTCCATCTCACTGTCAACGCCTCCCATCCTCCTCTCCCTTCTCCCCCATGCCCTATCTATCAATCCATTTATCCATTCTGCCTCATCCTCCTGCTCCTCTTTCTCTCTCCCTCTCCCCTCTCTTTCTCGTCTTATCTATCTAAATGTATCGTAGGACACCACCATTTCAGGTCGGTGTAGTATTCTGACCATGAAGATGTTTTACAGGCTACCCCCTCCTCCTCTTCATCCCCCTCCTTCCCAAAACAGATAGGAGAAAAGCCCCCATGTTAGAGTCATGGTTGAGTGGTTTCTAATTATGTGTTCACTGTAGAAGCCTGGTCAGAATATTTCATATAGACCTATGAGAGAGAGACAAGAGAGACAGTAGGGCATGAAGGAGGAAGGGAAAGACAGAGACAAGAAAGAGACAAACAAAGAGGGATGGAAAGAGGATGTAGAGAAACAACATACACAAAAAAGTAGACATAAATACATTTCATTTCTTGTCTCTATTGTCCAGGAATGACATTAGACAACACTGAGACAGAGTCAAAGAAAGAAGAACCTGAGGTAACCATGGCCAATGAACTTGTGTTACCGTCTCCTCCTTTGCAGTGGCTCAAGTCCCACATGAGAACAAATTCACAGAGAATGTGTCTATGAATTTGCTCACTGAAACTGAGAGTCTAAGGGTGTGTTCAGATTGAATACAAAATGACTTTTTTTGCCTTTGACAGGTGGAGTACTTTGCAATCATACTGCCTTTAAAATTTGCTTTGTGTTCAGTCTGAAAACACCTTTGAAGCTCGATAATGATAAAACCCCAAAGTGGCACAGCATAATTAATTCACACATCCTCTCCCGTAGATGGTACAAAGTACTCCTGTACTCTATAACTGACTGCAAAACACAGTTATTAAACTATGATATCATCTTCCATTTAGTTACTATCTGCTCTCTGTTCCTTCAAAGGTCAACACTGTCAACAGGCTACAGCTTGCAATTGGTCAGCAGCACAAATTCACAGGTCAACATTCACCAAAATTGAACTTTACAAGGCAAATTTTGCGCGAATTTGCAAATCCACTGATTGTAGCAATACCAGTGAAATGTATTCATTTTGCCATTTTAAACTAAAACTAACTAAAACTAAATTATTTTGGCAATCTTATGTGAGTGGCCTTTCTTTCTTTTAGATGTAAGTAAAACAGTATGGAAGAATCTTAATGGACTTTCACATGTGTACCCTATACCACACATTTGCACAATAGCCTTGTCCAAACTTGAACCCACAGCTTTTTCTTCACACAAATGAAGGTTAAAATGTCTCCAGACTTTGCCTTTTTGTAATCACACAATAATTAGGAAGACTTCTTGACCTTGCAAGTACAGTTAAATGTGCCACACACATAGACCCTCAGGAAGAAGTGCGCACATACACACAGTGGCTCTTCTCGGGGCTCTTAAATGACTGGTGTCATTAATGTCGGTGTGCGGTTGCCAGCTGTAATATTTCCTGTGGTCATTAGACCATCTGGTGGCCTGACTCCTCATATCTCTATCTGTCTCTCTCGTCTGTCTCTGCCTGTCTGCCTTTTGGTGCTGCTCGATCCTCTTTCTCTTTATTTCTCTACAGATTTGTCTCACTGCTTCTCCATTTTTACCATTATTCGTATCTCAGTTTTCTTTTGTTTGCGTCCCTTTTATAACCACTGTTCATACACTGCCATACTAATTTTTATTTCACTCACTTTCATCCACTTGCAGGCCCTCTGCAGCCTCTTGCCCCTGGCCACTTCATCCATCTCTCTGTAATGGAAACCCAATGATGTATGCAGCCATTTTGGTGCTCCAATATGTTAATTGGAGAGATCTGGAGCCTCATTTATGGATGGGTCGGCATCCCTTTAAATTAAATCTTCATCATTGCTGTAATTACAGTGCTTTTGGTGAATATAACAGAGCACATAGGGTTCCATCCAAATACACAGGAGTTTAAAAAGATGTTGTGTATTTGAATCTACAATAAATTCAGTTATTCATGTAATTTAATATAAGAAGAAGTATATAGCGTAGAATTATCAAGTCTATATGTCTCTACTGACGACTAGGCATTTCAAAAATAGCACAGTTATGCAATATGTGCCTGGTAAAGTGACTTCTCTTGCATGTTCATTTCCCTTTGCTTGAAATTGTTAGAACTAAGTGAAGCCATCAAAATAACAGTGCACATAATGATGCCATCAGTTTAATCATCCCTGGTAGCTCTTGTAATGGAAGCAGTCTCATTTAATGTACAGTTTCATGATTAACTGAGGTCTGAATTAGTCAAAGACAACATAGAGACATGGAAGCTGAACCTATGTGCAATGCAAAGCCACATGCGTATAAATATAGACACAATTTCACTGAGTATTAGCTCCATCTCAATCCCTGAATCGGTCTCTGTGTTTGTTATGTTATTGATCAATAACCTCTCAATACATTTCACCCTCACGCAGTAACACACTGTGCGTGCAGTTTAACTGCTCAATTTGCCACACGTAATTTGTACAAGCAACAATACACACATACATTTCTGTGAAAAATACAAAGAAGCTTCAAAGGAAAGTTACATTATAAGTTTTTATAGTAAAAAAGTTGTTTTTAGTACTCAAATTGCTAAATGCAGCAAAGAAAAATTGATAAAAATCAATATACGACAATGTAGCAACCCTGCCTGGGTGAACAGCATAAAAAAACTGTCTTTTACAGGCTTTTCTCAGCATTTCACTTCTTAAATTGTGCTCTTTTCTGCAGAAAGGACCAACTGTTTTCCTTCTGATTACTCTTTCTCTGTCCTCTGCTTGCCTGTATACCTGCATCGCACTGCAAGTGTGAAGCCAAAACCTGGTTGTCTCTGTTTCATAGTGCTGATGGCTGCTCGCCTGCTTCTCTCTTTGCATTTTTAATGACTGGAATGTCTTTGAAGTGCACATGTGGTAATATAATAATCAGAACTAATTTCAAAATTAAATAGGCCTATCATTTCATTGGTATAAGAAGGAAAATTTGTGTGAAAATGATTTTTAGAAGAAAGAAAATATTTGAGTATTTTCTTTGAGGTGATATTCAATTTTTCTGTCACATGTTTTTTTTCTCTCCAAGGCAAAGTATGGTCTGTTTTGATCTGACTGCTGGACCTTACAGCCTACAGTATGTTTAGCTGTGATAAATGAAACAATATAATAATAATAACAGCTTTTAGAGTTGTCAGTGTTCATTTCCTATATTGTCTTTGACAATCCTTCTTCTCTTGAATCAACTCATAATCAATCCCAAGAGCCTGAGCAAAAAGTCCAACAAGCAAAGTAAAAAGAACCAAAAATAACTATAATGAAACGTTTTACAAGAGAGAATGCTTTCGCAATTGAGACACTTCACTATCGCCGCTTTCCTCCAAGGAGATAGCGGATTCTTAAATAGAATGATGTCGATCAAACAAGAAAAGACTGCACCATTACCATAAAAAGACCTGCAGTACTTGCATCGACAGAGAGGGCAATTTGTTCAGACTATGGGCAGGAAAATTGTTCTTCCTTTTTGTTTTTTATCACTAAAATCTATAGCAGACAAAAGGGGGCGTAATCTCCATCCGCAGTCCATTCTTTACTGAGACAGCAGTCTGTTTCAGTCACGTCCTCATGCACAGGGTGCCCATGCTTTCTTAAACCCCTTTTTCACTAGAAGGACCAAGGACTAGGCAGTCTTCTAGTCTAATAGAAAATATTGGATGTTGGTTACTTAAAAAGGCTTGAACTTATTTTTATTTTATCCAGGGTAAAGTTAACTGAGCACAAATGCTAATTTTAAGCAGAATCCTAAATGTTCATGGATTAAAAGGCACTGACACTAGGGAACCGAGCTGTGGTCGATATGGGTCGACTGCCTTGCTTATAGGTTCCTCTGTGGTAAGAGAGCGAGAATGTACAGTGTGTGTCGCTTTCAAATGAATGCCAAGAGAAATGTTTTACCACTATCCAAATTCAGATAATTTATGTTGCAATTAAATATTTCCTGTGCAATGCGATGCAAGATTAAATGGAATGGAAGGTTTCAAATCAGTAGCACAACAAAAATGTCAGCAGTTCATTAACTAATGAAAACAGGCTTGTTTTTAGCTTAATTACATATTTTATGCATTACACTGTGTGTTTTGAAGGGATTTCAGAGGCACATGAGGAGGTTTTCTCAACAGGAGATGCTGTTCAATTCATGTGGACACATTAGCATTGATTTAGAATTGTTTTCAGATGAACAGATATGAATACAACTGAGCCGACCGTGAGTCAACTCAACTTTCAGCCTACAGACCCATAATCTGACCATGACCGCGTATTTACAATACTATAATATTTTGGGCAATATACATTTGTGCCTTGCAACTCTGCACCTCCAAGACAAGACTGCTTTTACAGTAGAAGACGGCTGCCTGGACTCTCTATAATAAAGCTGTCAGTGCCTCATGGCAGGGAGTGCACTGCTTTTAAAGGGAATTAGAGGAGCTGATTTGATTGGCCATGATTGATGCCAGCCTCTCACTCACCCACTGATAATGTATTCCTCCTAAACACACTCTGGTTCCACATGCACCACAGATTTGTTCGCTTCCTTAAATAATGAAGATGGTTCCCTACGTTTCACATAAAGGTTTTTGTCTCATGAGATGAGGAGTAGTCAAGCAACATGGAAATATATAAGCATATATTCCATTATGTCCTTGACAACCCATTGAAAAACCAACTTTTTATACCCCAGCATGGTAATGGAAGCTCCAAAACAGTACAGTTACTACAAGTTGGGTTTTCTACTTTGAGAAGGTGTGACGCTAAATCCACTTTAGAAGTTCATACTACAAGAACGATCCTGAGTCAGCATTCTGTAACATCTTGGGGTACAATGTAAGCACAATCTGTCTGGGCTGCTGCAGGCGAGGACTACAGAGCTGTGTGTTTCTAAGTTAATGCGTGTGCTGTATTGTGGGAATCGTATTCCTAATGGGAGTGTCACAGCCCCATGAGAATCCCTTATGCCTGTCTTTTGTACATAAAGCCTTTCTAAAAGCCTCTTGCACATGAAAAACGATTGGAAGAGCTAAGTCAAGCACAGCCCGAGCACAAAGTGGGAATCATTGTCAGATAAAAATGTGTTTTTATTACAATAATATTCATAATCCTTCCCGACTCAGGTTATCTGTAGTGTACGTGTGTGTGTGCATGTCTACGTACAGCACATTATATTTAAACAACGCTATCGTGTACTGTACATTAGAAGGAAATTGCTGGAGCCTTGGGTACATCAGCAGTTTATTATGAACAATGTCAACCAACTGAAAGCAGAATATGTTTGAACATTTCATTTTTTCTTATTCATACTGTTGACTTGTCTTTATACAATTTGCAATTTTGACCCATTTCTTCTGGAGTAGCTTTTCTTTTTTTTCCTATTTTCTTTGCCATTGCTTAAATCTTAAATATAACAGTGCTGATCCAAGACTGGCTTATCTCCAGCTAGTCAAATGTTGTGATCAGAAATGTTGAGTTGTAAAGATATTGTTTAACTCATGGTACATTCCAGGCAATAAAGATGGATAATAGAGGAGGAGGGATGAAGTGGCGATCATCTGAAGATTAGAATTCCTGCCTACTCAATTAAATTGTCCCCTATAAGCTTCACTCGCAGCCATGTATCAGTGAAATTAAGTCACAGCAAAAGCCACCTGGGAACTCTGACTAAGCATCTCCGTGATGTGTGCATATAGTTTGGTATTAAGACTACAGCACTGAAGATTTGGGATTATTTTAAACTAATTAACATCCCTCCAGCCAGTCAGGATGGAGTGCACGCAGAGGCCACGAATCATTAAAACATAAAAACGGTCACGTGTCCTGTTTTTGGAGATTAAACCATCTGCTGTTTAATTACATTAGTCTCTGAATATGATCAAATATATACACATGTTAAATTTACAAACAGGTTTCTGTGTACATGAGCAGGTGTAGTTTTAGAAAATTAGGTCTTCTTTGTATCTATTACTGATACAAAAATACACACAGACACACACACAGAAATGTATGGCATATGCCATGTAACTACCATCTTAAAGAGGCTCTGCAGCCTTAACAACTCAATTTTCTGATTATTATAACATAATTGTGGCAGTTAATAGGCATTCTCATATTTCATTTAGGTTTTATGAAAAAAAAATGCTAGTTTGAGGCCATATTACTTCTAAGTAGGCAATTAAAACAAATTGCTTCTAGTAATGGAGAAATATGGCCGCTTATGATAAGTTCCATATGGACTTTTTTTTCTACATTTCTGTCTTTTTAAGCTACCAGTCAATAGATTTATGCAAAAGTGAAGGGTCTAAATTACACCACTGACACACACACACACGCACTAAAATGGAAATACCAGTGTGATACACTCATACAAATGCACAGAGCCATATATACTATAGCATAATACACACACACAGACCGACAGATGTTAAAACACACACTCATTCACACAGACACACGCAACTCGTCAAGTCGAGCATAACCGAAGGCCTTCAATATGGATTTCACACTTGAGCTAAACCTCCTTAACTTTCCTCGACAATATGGATGCCTCAAGCCCTGTCACTTCCCCCCACTGCCACTACAAACATTCACTTATTCTTCACAGACAACATTCTCCCTCTGGTTTTAAAACCTCATTTTAGTGCATTGTTTATGGAGGAAGGTCTGCAGAATATTTTAATGTCTCTATGTGGCATCATGCATCCGCTTTAATGGACTGAGACAGGATATGACAGGATATATTTATATAAGCAGCCTTCCGACCCACAATTTTGCAAGTATGGACTGACAGTGTCAACTGGTCTTTTGTTTGGAGGAACATTTTACTTATCTTATTTTAACAGTAGTAGAATAGTAAGCCGGACTCTCACTAAAAAAAAAAAAAAAAAAAATATATATATATATATATATATATATATATATATATATATATATATATATATATATACAGTGTTTTATATGTATTTATGCAATAAATAAAAAGTCTTTGCAGCATGGTTTCTCATCACAAACTGGTTTCAACTCTAAATACAGAGCGAAAAAAGCCATGAAATTCAAACAAAGCAAGCCAGCATTCTTACTTCTTTGAAAACTCCATTAACAAGACACTATATCTTCCCCAACTAGAGGATAAAACATTCTTGGCTTCCATGTTGATCTTTCTTTCACTTGTTCTTTCTTTCTTTTTACTTGCTCCCATAAACACACAAGCAACTTGATACTTCCCAGACTCCAAGAGACAGAATATGTGAGACCATATAATGCCCATGACCAATAATGCATCAGGAATGTGTAGTGAGGAAATCGAGGAATTTGTCATGGGGAGGGGAAACTGAACGTGTGGCAGGAAATTGACCGACTGTTCAACATGCCTTCACAGTGAAATCTAATCTGCTCACTCGTGCACGCGCATACACATTCTCCTTCTAACTTTTTTTAAGTACGCAAAGACTGTCATACATATGCAATGTCTCGATGCCATATGTTATTTTAACATAACACTTGTCCTCCTAATGATGGTCTTCTATGAATTTTCAATTATCCGATTGTCTGGCAGCCGGAAAGCGAAAACTGTGTCGTTAAAGCTAAAAAGAAAGAACTCTCTCACGCGTGCATACGCCAACACAGGCGTCTCTTTAACAAACATAATGTTCCTAAAATTGGGGGTAGATGGGACTCGTTCTGGTCGTGCCCGTCAGCGATGCCACCACTGCAGGTGGCTGTTGAGAGCGATCATAGAGCCACAGATGGAGCATGTAAAGGTTGCATCTGGAGGGAGAGATGGCAGAAGGCTAGCATGACTGCTGCCTCTGGGCTCTCTACTGATGGGTCCATTGGTTTTCAAACGTGGCTTCTCCACAAAAAAAAAAAAAACATAATGAACACAGCAGTGGCAGAAATTACCTGAAGGTTGTTTGACAGAATTTTCTATTTTGTATATCATGAAACAATGAGATATTGTATCAGTGTTTGTCAAACACTTTACAAACACGAATTTGCCTAAAATGTGTTTTTGAAAAAGAAAGCAGAGGAGACGCAATCAACAATCTGTGAAGAAGCCACAAAAAAAACCCACAAAATGCTTCATAAAAAAGTCTCACCTCAAAATAAGCAACAACAACAAGATGGAAAAAACAAACTCAGTAGGCTACCCGAAATGAAATGACAATAGTAACAAGATGGCACAAAATAGCATTGCCCATGAATAACTAGGGAAATAAAAATAAATGAAAATACATATCCCTAATGAGTGGGATAGCAGAGAAACAGATGGTGTGTTCAGCTGGTGTTTGGACCAGAGTTTTTATCCACCAGGCATCAATTTGTTGGCTGTAGAAGTGTGGCGCTTCAGGCAGCCAGTTTACATGCTCTGTCCGGTTTGGTTTTTGCCAGGGTTGTGTCCATATTGATAAGGTTGGTTTGCTGGAGGACATCGATGTTTCTCCTCAAAGGTGACCTTTACTGTGATTTTATTGGACGCTGTGAATGTAGAAGCAGTCCAACATTTCTTAAGCATTCAAGGTATGTAAAAAGCTCCCATCACATCTCACCGCATGAACTTTCACATTCAACAGACGGAGGGAAACATATGGTGAATGCAATTAAAGAAAAGGATAAAGACATCCTCAGACACAGTCATGTAAAGTGTGCGAGGGTATTCTACTTTTTAATCCTTCCTGATAAGGGACTATTTAGAACTCTGCCTCTGAGTCAGAGAGAGAGAGAGATACACATAAAGATGAAGATCGTGGGAAAAGACAAATGATATCTTACTCTGACAGACTTGTGGGTGTATGTGTGTGTAGGTGACACATTATGTGCATGTGCGTGTCGCTCTGCCGGTATGTGTCACTGCATGTGACACAACTGGCTATGCACATGTCTACATGCCTGTACCAAATGAGACAGAGTGTATGTGTTTACACTGATTTTTGCAAACCGAGGATGTGTGGATTGTTAAAATGCTGGTGCTGCAGTTAGTTTGTGCCTGTGCGTGCATTTGTGTGTTTGCGTTTGCGTTATGTGATGATATGGCATGTGTGTGTGAGGGGGGACAGCATGACTGTTGACTGTGTGTGTTCGATATGTCTCTTTAGCCACAGGTGCAGCGAGATGCTGACACTGCTTACAGAGCGACACAGTGCAAGAGAATGAGTTTATTTATCTGTCTCTATCTAGTTCTCACACACACACACACACGCAAGAACTGAGACAAACAAAAATGCCACAGAGCTGCACAGACACACAAACACTCGGACGCACGCTTGTGCAGAGACTAACACGCCTGCAAATAGACAAATAAACATGCCTGCACACAATCACACACACACACATCTGGGAGGAGTTCGGGATCTTAGGCACCTCGCCAAGGTAAACAGAGGAAATTGCCAGCCTTGACATTTTTTTGGTGAACAGCGAGGCTTCTCAAGGTGACAGCTTTCACTAGGTGTTAGTGGGAGATGAGGATTGGCGCTGCTTAACAATCAACACACTGTCATTTACTGTCTGTGTGCGAGTGTTTGTGCGCGAGTGGGAACGTGCATGTGTGACAGTTTTGTGTGCGTTTATGTGAGTTGGTGTTGGTGAACGCGCTAGACGGGGTAGGAACATATGTTGTTTCATGCATGGGTTTTCTCCACAACACACTAAAGCCATGGATCTTATTTTTACAAACAAAGTTGTTCCTCCATCCACGAGTTTTTTTATGTGTTGTTTGTTTGATACAGCATTTTTAAATGAGTTTACTTCCAAATAAGTAAATAAATAAGATGATGAATCAAGATTTGAGAGGGTGCAGAAACAGATTTGTGAGAGCAAAACAAGCTTCAAAATAGAGCAAGGACGGAATTGTGAATGTAATTGATGTGTTGATGACACAAAACAAATGAGGTCTCTAAATGTAAGACAGCAGTGAGGTTTACCTTCGTTGACTCTCTCCGTTTAGTATACTTTTGTATGCAAACTAAATGTGACAGGAGAGTGAAATCCATTTGATTTAAGTATTACCATGTAAGGCTCAATGTGTCTCTCAACTTTGAGCGTGTGTGGCATGTTATCTATAACAACGATTAGCATGTGCCCTTTCACAGAACATCAGAACGTTGTTCAGTTGTTTCTCTTTAATAAACATCCACACACTAATGTGCATTTCTCTGCAAGTGTATATGGCTATGTGTGTTTTTCACCCTCTCCTGTACAATGCCAGTTTAGAGAAAATACCTCTATCTCTTTTTTGTGTCTCTTGATGTATTTCACAACACCAAGGAACATAAACCGGTTATGTAAATAACCCCCCTCCATTCACTCTGTCTTTTGTGTGTTGTAATGGTTCTAACATGTACACAGCGTGTATATGTGTTGGTAAGTAACCCCGCAGACTCAGTGTAAATGAAACCTCTCCTTTTATCTTAACTGCCTTTTGTGTAAAGTTCAATACATTATGAGTAAAGAATATGTCTGCCTGGGTTTGTGAGCGAATACAAATTATGACAACAATAATTAACACATATTGTCTCCTCCTATAGGAAGCTGCTACAGCAATTGGATAAAATGGCTATCACTGCTGCCTGGGTCCAATTATCTGACTTGTTGCACACCTCAATGTTAAGATCCGCAATTACCAGTGTGAACAACCAACCTTATATTTCCTGACAGCATTCAACCTGTAGCATCTCCTCTTTTCAGATTCAGTTGTCAAGTTCGGTAACAGCTGTCTCTATTAGACTTCTATCTGCCATGAGTTTCTGGACCATTAAATTTGACTTTTTTTTTTTTACTGATTTTTTTCTCCTTTTTTTTTCTTTTTTTTTAAAAGCAATTCACTTCAGTTGACCGAGGCCGTATAACATTACTAAACTTGACTTAAATCACCATCACAACAGGTATTTCCCAAGGTATCTTTACCTGCCCAGCTGTCAGACACTTAGCCATTATTTGCACACTGCTAATCCCTCACTGGACCTCCATGATGGAGTCAGACTGGGGTTGCTAGGCAATTTGTGATACGACAGCAAAGTTTCTATTAGCGGGACACAGATGGGATGAAGAGTTCTGTAAAATATATTAAGATGGACTGAGAATATCTACCACCGTAGTATTGGGTCAGGATCACTTGTGTAGAGATTATGCCTTTCGTATAATTTCTTTCTGTTTATTTTCTGTCCGCCTCCTCTCTATCGACCTGTTCCTGATTTTTCTCCTGCCTAAATCCCCTGACAAGGTAAGCCCCCTGGCCCTCCACACACTGTCTCTTTGATTCACCCTAATTTTTTTCTCCCTCCTCATTTCCCTTTTTCTCTCAAACTCCCCACTCGTTCGCTCTATTCCTCCTCCCCCTCCTCTTCGCTCCTCTCCCTCCCTTTCCCTTGCAGTAGCTACCCAATAAAGGATGTTGTTAATATCATTAGGCAGACTTCCTCCGGCCCAGCGCCCAGCCCACTCCCTTTCAGCTATAATCAAGCGTGCACGCTAACTATCAAAGGAGACATCGCTAATAAACTACCACAGTGGAGCGGAAAAACACACACATACACTCTTGCAAAGAAAATACTGTTGGCTAAGTGCAGTGAAATAAATGTGTGCGTGTGCATGTTGGAGTTGAGGGGATGGGTGGGGTGACAGGGGACAGGGGGTTGGGGGGGTGGTCGGTGTGTTGGTGCAGGTTACCCAGACAACACTAATAAAGTATACTCCAAAGGCTAGCACAGTCTAATGCAAATCTGCCACTTAAGTACACTAAATTAATTGGGGTTGAGGGACATGTACACAAGCAGACATAGCTAATAAAGTGTGCTCTGAGAAGAAGCAAATACTGTTAGTTTAGTGGGTTTAAATGGGAAAGGGGGTGGGTGGGGGGACAACTATGGCTTCCTGTTGCACAGCAGTCATTTGCTGTAAATCATCGCCTAAAACAGGAGTGCATGTTGTTGGCTGAATAGCTTGAAAGAGTTCTATCCTGACAGTTGAATGCTACAGTGCATATATCACCACTTAAACATGGTCTAAAGGGAATACATGATGCAATACCACAAGCAGGGAGCACTACATTCAAATGAAGAAAAAGAGTAGTGGGAAGCCAAAGACGTGAGGCTGTTAAGAGAGCATGTCGCACAAAAAGCACAGATTCTTTGTTTGACTAAATGAAAGGAGGAGAAGTATGCACACTGATCATGCTTGTAATTGTAGAGATACAGATGAGATGGTCCCAGACATAGACGTCACATTTTATACAGTATAACACATATAATAATTTTATACGATAGTGCCTTGGCCTCTGAACTTTCTGATGAAATAGAGGTTATAAAAATCAGTTTCACCTTTAGAGTGACTATAATTCTGGTTTATTAAATATTGGACCTTATTTTTGTAGAATTGTACCAGATTTGTTAGAGAACTGTTTCTAGTGGGTCAAGGGGGGAGATTGAGTGCAATATTATCACAGCTAAGCAAAACAATGCCAAAACTATGAAAATAAGACTTAAGTTAAAATGAATCCGAGGTATGTAATTTTCAAGGTCAGTTAATCAGTTTGCCTAATGTGGTTCTGCAGTCCAAATAAGCAAGGGATGCGGATACATGGAAACACACAATATGATAGAACAATGAGTCTAAACAACCATATCATACAGAATAACACAAATACCGCCACTCAGGTTCATTATAGCGAACATGAAGAGCATAAAAGGGAACATCAGAGTCGACATCAAAATTACGTGAATGCAACTAACTACATTTAGTGCCAAAGTAATAAATTTGAATGAACATTTAACACAAAAGGACTGCATCCTTTTTCTTGATACAAATAAGTCAAGCCTCTCCCTCTCTTTTCTTCTCTTTGTGCAATTGAACAACCGTTGGGATTTTTCAGCGATATGCGGCCACTACTGAGCTGAGCTCCACTGTCATGCTTTATTTATCCCTTTCCCTCTGCACTGTAATGGAAATATAAAAGGGTGCATTGATTAGTGTTTAAGGATCAGGCTTTAATAGATTAAAAGCCCCCGGCTCTGAGAGAGGCACTCACTCTCACACATGCACACACACATACACAGTTGTGCATACACGCAAGCTTTTATACACACCAACTAGCAATACAGATATGGAGTGAGATGGACATAAACAGTAACACACATGTGTACAGACAGCAGCTTCACGTACTTGAGTGGACAAAGACACTGAATGGACATAAAGATGCACACTCAGCCTGCAGCCAGAAGTGCCAGTGGCAAAGCCCTAAGCCTTTCAACAGCCTATACATATTTCATAGTTGATAAATAAACATATCTAAAATATCCCCCCAAAAAAGGATGAAGATATCTGCACGTCATTTTCATAAAGTGGGAGCCCTGATGTTGATTTTCCAATTGATGGAAAACTCATTCATTTTTAACGTAGTGCATTATTAATCATATGGCATGATCCCAGAGTTGTGAACATTTTCTACACACAGGAGTGGTGATGTCAGGTCTGTTTGGGTTCCACAAAAAGAAGCAAACATGAAAATAAATGAGGATGACCGTGTTTCAGCATCCCACTGCTGGTGTATTACAAGAGCAGACCAGAATATGATGTACAGCAACTTGGATAAAAAAAAAAATAAATAAAAAAAAAAAAGCAGCATAGCCGTTAGGGCAAAAACAAAAATCCAATTTACTAATGTTTGCAGGTTATTTTGGTAAAATGTACTCCAAATTGTACCAGCAGCTGCAATTTCCACACTCAAGCCCTGAGAAGATGATGTGCCATTTGCAAATCTGTTACATAACTGGCTGCAAACCTGCAATTTCACCTGTCTGAAAACACAAAATTTAATTTAATTTTCAGTATTACTGCTGTGAAAAGGACATAAGCTGCTCCTGTATTCTTCTCTCTTTACCGCATTTCATTTCCCACCTCTCCTTCCACTTATCTTCTGTGCAAAGACCATTGTCACGTCGCAGCTCCAAGCATCGCACTGACTCTGTCCACCATGTCTCTTTCATTTTCTCTAATCTTTGCACCTCTTCCTCTTCTCTGACCTCAATCACGCAAGTGGCCATAATGGTGTTAGGCTCCTGTGTGCTCACCATCCTCCTTTGTCTTGCACCCATCCTTTGCTCCAGCCTTCTCTTACTCACAAGCTGATCACAGTCCTGTCTGTTGATAGTCTTTCCTAACCTCCAATTTCCTCCACCTCACCTCCACACCCACTCCCATTGCTTATAGTCTTCCTCCCATATTTGACCACAATCATGTTTTGCTGTTAGCCTCTGCCAGGTCTACCCACTCCTGTCACTGCCTTCTCTCTTCTGCCACCTTCCTTCCCTTGTCCCAATCATGTCTGATGGTATCCTTCAGCAAAACTATCTTCTGCTCCATAATTGAATCTCCTGTGTTCCTCTGCTTTCCTTGCTCCTCTCCTGTGACCACAATCACTTCTGTTGTTAGCCTGCTCCTAACCTCTCAAGTCATCTTTCCAGTCCTCTTGTCTCTTTTAATCCCTCACTCAAGAATCACATATGTTGTTAGCTATGCCTGGCATCTCCTCTGTCCTGTCAGATCTTCAGTGTCTGTTGTATTCTTCTTTTTTGCCTCGGGTGATAGCATCCTTACCTTGTTAGACTCAGCTTTTCCTGCCACTTCTCCTGACCTCCATGTCTCCCCTATCCCTCTAGTGTCTGCTGTTAGCCACACCTGACCTCTTGAGTTACCGGTGTTCCTCTCATGATGTCCCTACCTTGTGTTTGTATGCAATACACAGGCAACATTTCACAGCATGTAGATTCAGATTTCATAATAAAAACAACACATTTCAGGATACCTTTTCCCTTTCCTTTGTGTTGCCCATATCGATACTGATTCCAATCTCCATCACGACCAAGGACTTTCCTCGTAAAACAGTTATCATGTGGAATAAACAAAAGATGTTGAAGATGCTGTTCTTTGCACAGAACCTGGAGGATCACAGTCACTGACATTAAATGATTAATGTACACATCAAACTATAAATGTCTCCTCTTTGCGGTCATGCAGCCATGCATTTCTTCAAAGGAGCAGACTGCTAGAATAATTGATTTCAGTACAGACTGTAGATAGAATAACGCCACATTCAAGTCCCACCATACAGATGAGAAAAGTCAAGAGAAACTAGAGATAACTGCTGCTCGGTGAAAAGAACTACAGAGATGCCAACAAACCCTTGGAGAAAAGGGTGAATCGCCTCAACGACTGGCAGTTATGTCTAAATAAAAAACAATACTAGGACTACTCCATTTCAATTTAGCCCATTAAAAAGTTGCTATACACTATCAGCTGTCCAAAAAACACTTTAATAATCCAACATGATTTTCTTAATTTGCATTTATTTGGTGTGACCACAAGCTAGCTAGTTTTCCAATACTGCCTACATGGCACAAGTGCAGCACAACCACATATGATGCTAATTTTCTTTAAGTTATCAACATGTACTTAGCAAGCAATACAAGTGACTGATAAAAATAAAAACACATAGCAAGTTAGAATAATGAGCAGTAAACAGGTTCACAATACAGATGATCTATGGGGAAATTTAGGAATATACATCACACATCTACTGCCTCATGAAATTACTAATGATTCTCTCACAAGTTTCTTTATGTATTGCTGTACTGCGTACAATCTGTACTATACTGTACTGTTGCCTGGAGGCACATTAACTCCGCTCTGCTTATCCTCAAGATATACTTCTACAGTGTGCCTGTGTCCAATGAAATTATTTTTATATGCTGAACACAAGCACTTTATGTGTCAGAGCGCAAGTGTGTGGCGGCTGTCAAGTAGCATGTTGGTCCATCGCTATGTTAATGAAATGTAAATGTCCCTCAGATGTCCATTAGCTGTGGGGGAAATACATTCTAAAACGGATATTCGCCCCCTGCTGGAGGAGGCAGCTTTTGTGTGTGTGTGTGTGTGTGTGTGTGTGCATGTGCGTCTGCATATAGGGGCCAATATCTGATGCATATTCATAAACGGGTTTATCCATTTCGCTCCTTTCATCCCCCGTTTGCTTTGATCAGAAAGTTCGAGGAGTCCAACTCTTCTATTGCCTGAGTGCAAGAATGCTACAGGGGCTGAATGGAAAGCTGTCGGAGGATGGAAATGCAGCAGAGGCAAGCAGATATACACACAAGCTGAATCGCACACGCAAACACTGACCCACACGCTCACACATACACACACGTTGACAATCAAAAAGGCAGACTGACAGACTCAAAAGCAGAGAAACAGGCAAACACACAGAGAGGAGAGCAAAGGGAGCATGAATATACGAGTTTAAAAAATATCTACGAACATACGAGCAGAGGAGCTTACAACCACAGACATCCAAGAGTTCTGTTCTAAGATTTCACAACTTTCCACAATATAACACCCTGATAGTTAGAGGGCATGTTATGAGTTATAGCCTTAGAAAGTGGTTTAATATCTGTATGTCCTCGCCGTATTAAAAATGTACAAAGAAAGCACAAGAGTTCTTTTGGATTACTGAAATAATTACACACCAAGCCCCCCTCTGAGCCAGATCTTCCAGCTCTTGGGTGAAGAGAGGAAACTGCTGTAAAATGCCGATCTCTGAAATGCATGCGAGGCTGCTTAATTGGGGCCAAATCTTAACAAAATCTTGTCATGTTTTCACACCCTTAGGTGCATATAGATAAAAGCACACAGCAAGTGGCATAACTAAAGAGAGAGAGCGGGAGAGAGAGAGAGAGAGAGAGAGCGGGAGAGAGAGAGTGAGTGCGTGGGAGCTGTGCGTTGCGAGGACAGGAACTGGCTTTCTCGCGTTTTCGCTGCCGTTTGGAGGCTTGTTGCGTACAAAGCTTTCGCCTGCATGTGTTCCACAGAGGCATATAATACGTCTCTGATGCGTGCATGTACACAGAAACACGCTTAATCAGAATCTATTTATTCTTGCCCTCCTTACTACTCTAACCTCTCTCCCTCTCACTTCTCTCTTTCTCTCACCCTAAAGCATTTTGTCAAATCCAAATCCAGAGAATCAGCCTATCAAATCTGGATCCATGAATCCCTGAAAATGTCTGACACCCTATGCAGTTTTGCACAACTTACTTTTCTAGAGCTACTTGCTGGAGATTCCAATTCAGAGAAATTAAGAGTATGAAAAAAAGTTCAACTGTGGGACTCTACTGAGACTCACATATTGTGGTCAAATTGATGTTTCACCAGAGAATAATCACTTAGAGGGGTTGGTCGTTTGCTAACAAACCATCATTGGCCAAGTAAACACATGAATCAGACAATAGCTAAAAGTTTCTACTGTTAATTAGGTAAAGTGATGTTTGGATGTTTGTAATTCTAACAAGTGATCGTGGTGGTCAGTGCCAGCAAGAAGTGAAAACTACATTGGTCTTCATTACTAATAAAGCATCAGAACCAATCCCTCCCTCTGCCCTCCAGAAACTGTTTAGTTTTCAAGGTGAGAAAAGTCTCTGTCCACACCGGCTTCCAATTTGTAGTCTCTGTGTACGTTACAGCGGCGAGATCACCCACCCCCTCCGCCTCCTCTGATCAGGACCACACTTGGACATCTGTCGGAGGATGTTTACCCAGGCAGTAAGTATGTTAGGGGAAATATTATCCTAGTTTTACCTTACCTTTCTTCTGTCTGAAGCATAAACACCAGCATTGCGAGGTGGGGATGGGAGAGGAGAGCAAAAAGAAGAATAAAGAAAAAAAAATGTAGAGAAGTGGACCTGAGAGAGTAAAAGAGAAGGATGAGGAGAAAAATGGAAGGGACGGGAGTCAGCAACAGCGAAGGAGGGTGATCGAGGGAGAAAAGGAGCAGTAGATGGATTGGAGAAGATATTGAGGGATAAGGAGGGAAACTTGAGAAAAAAAAGTTGGAAGGGTGATGAGAGAAGAAGAGGGAGAAATCAGTAAAGGAATGGAGAGTTTAAAGGTAGAGGAAGAAAAAGGAAAAACAGAATGACAGGGAGAGAAGAAGAGAAGTTGAGAAGTATCTAAACTACAGTTTTAGTTGCAACAGAAATACATACTTTTTCTATTAGTCATTAAGTGATAGTTAATCAACTCAGGCATCACTTCTCACTCAGTTTCTACCTCTACTCATTTTAAAATGTCAATGTGACTTTTTTTCAGTCATCACAGGCCCCATAACAAGAAGTAGTATTCTCCTTTTAAAGACTTTTTTATTTCTCAAGGTTGGAATAGTAACTTTTTTCCGACTCTGCTGAGAAATTATATTCCTCTTCTCTTCCAAAAATGTCTTAATAAAAAGACGTAAAACTTCAAATTTCAGGGTCATTGTCCAACAAGTCTAGACGGCTTTTTATAGTCTGTTAAAAATCAATACGCAGTTTACATGCATGTCTACTGGTGCTTGGCATACAGGACTACACAGACGGGCACACAGATGCTTACCATGCACACAAACACAAGTTCTGCCTTTTTCTCGTTATCTCTCTCTCCCCTTCTCCCCCTCTTCATCTCTTTTACACTCACACACACACTTGCGTGCACATACACACACACACACACACACACACACAGGCCTCTTTCCGTCTGGTGTTGCTTCCAGTCTAAAACCAAACCATGTGTGGGAGCTATCCTGTGCTGGCCTAAACTGTATGCCCTCTTGGTGCTAGGTCCCCTCCACTAGAAAAAGGGCTGGAAATACATTTACTGCCTGTCTCTCTGTCTATCTGTCTTCCTGTCTCTCTATGTGCCTGTCTCAGGCTTTGTGCCTCTCTGTGTGCTTTTGACAGCAAGTGTCTTTGCTCCTGCTTGCCTGTCTGTCTTTTTTTTTTTTTTTTTTTTTTACTATTCATCTTTTGCCTATTTTGCTTGTTAATCATGACTGTCTCCCTCCCTCTGCCTGCCTGTGTCGTTCTTATTTGTACCCCTTTCTCCGTCTGTCTGCCTGTCTGTCGAGCTGTCTTTCCCTCCCTTGAACTCTTTCTGTCAGTCTTTCTATTTGCACCCCCACCCCTCTGCCTCCTCCAACCTCCCTTCTCCTCTCCCTCCCCACTCCACCACCAACTAGGCATGAAAACGGTGCTCCATTAGGAGTGCCTGGGCTAAGCCCAGTCTGACACACACTGCTTTGATCAGCCGTGAGCTGGGCTAAACACCCCGCTAAACTCCCAGTCTGAGAAAGGAGGGGGTGCTGAGGGAGAGCAAGAATAGCGAGAGTTAGCGAGGGATGGGACCGCGAAGATCAAAACAGAGGAACGAGATGGAGATGGAGACACAATAAAAGGGAAACACACAGACTGAAGAGGGGAGCTCAATTTCCCAAGCTGTCCCACAGTATATGGTCCCCCACCACTCTTGGCTTTTCGTCACATTTTCCTTCTCGTCTCTTTTTTATCGTTCCTCTCGTGCGCCTTCATCCCCTTTTTTTCCCCCCACAACCTCCAGGTAGTCTCTGAAAGGCATCTTTAACAATCTCTGCAGGTGCACAACACACAGACGCTGAGAGAATGATGAGAGTGAAAGAAATAATGCATGAACACAATTAAACCAGATGTCTGATTATTAGGAAGTCCCCCAACAAATATTTGCAGCATCTTTCTCAGAGGGCAACTGTCTTGTTATTTAAATAAATATTGTACCCACTCCAATACACACACACACACACACACGCACACACACACACACACACACACACACATGTTGTCTAGGAGAAAGAAAGCAAGAGAGAAAAAGACAAGCCCAGGGAGAGAAGATATATAGAGACCAGACCTCCATAGCTGACAACAGTTAAAAAAAAGAGCTTTCCACATTCAGGCAGGCAGATACTAAACCAGCAGCAGCAAAAGGACAAAAAGCTCCCGTCTTTTTCTCCCAAGGAGAGAAGAGAAAAGGGATTTCCGCTCAGTGCTAATCAATCAGGCCGTGATAATGGCTCCCATGCCTAGCTGTCGACTGGAGGGGTCAAGGCATCCCGTGACCCAGCGCCCAGGGCCCAGGGGCCAAAGCCCCTCTCAGAATAGCACCCCAGGACGGACTCCAGGGGCTAATTGTCCAAGCCAGTGTCAGCCTTTTCAATGCCCCCCCCCACCACCACCACCACCCTACCCTCCCCTCCTTCCACTTTCTCCTTCATTCCTCTCGCTTTCTTCTCCCTTTCCCTCCCCTCCCTCCTTACAACTCTGCGATCCTCTCTCATTCTACGCAACTGAGGAATCTACTATGTATACCAGCAATGTACCAGCGTGGGGGAGAAAATGAGATAGAGAGCGAGGAGTTGGATGAAAAAATAAGATCAAATAAAAAAACATGTAGGGCTTCGGGGATATAGAGAAACAGAAGGGGCTGCCGACAGGGACAAAAGTTCATGAAAAGACAGAGACAGGAAAGGATAGTGAGAAGAAGTGGGAGAGCGTGTCAGAGAGAGAGAAAGAGAGAGATCAGTGGCGGCAACAAAAACGAGCAGGGAGGGAAGTGAGAAGGGAGGATGAAAGAGTCAGAGACAGCGGGACAGAGACGGACAGACAGATGCAGGGACAGTTTGACAGGAAAGATAAGGAAAAAGATAGGCAGCAACTGTCCCCTTTCCCCCCTCTGAAAAAAGAGTGCTGCGTTCTATCCCTTCTGTATCTGCATATCAATGGGTTTCTATTAATCACAGCCAGAGCAGCGTGTGGCTCAGGGAATCTGCTCAACATCAGTACGGGCTGACCACCACAATGCATGCAGCCGGCATACAAAAAACACAAAAAGACAGAGGGGACATGCACACACACGGGAAAGCACAAGAGTCCGAAGCAAACCCCACTCCAGCTCCGCGCAACGGCATTCCTCTCATTCCAAGCGCACGCTGCTAATTAAAAGCATTAGATCCCACGGACAGAGGGGGCAGATTGATGGAGAGGTATCCTGATGTTGCACTAGCACCACATCTCTGCTCTCTTCTGTCAACCTTTCCTTCTGTTTCTCCCCCTATCACAGTCCCTTCCATCCAACTCTCTTTCCCTCTCTCAGTCCCTGTCAGGTCTCCGGTCAGGCGGCGCTGAAGAAGAGCAAAGTCCCAAAATCAAATAAGAAAAATATGAAAATCAATTGGCTACTCACAAGGAACCTCCTCTTTTTTTCTGTATTGCTTTTTTTTTTTCCTGATCTGTCACTCCTTATCCTCTTCTCCACTGTAGCGAGGGGAGTGTGTCTATCCCGGCGCGTGTGTTGTGTCAGTCCGATAGAGGAAAGTTGCCGTCTGCGTGCATGAGCATGTGTATGTATGTGTGTGTGTGTGTGTGTGTGTGTGTGTGTGAGAAGGAGAGAGGGAGGGAGAGAGAGAGAGAGAGAGAGAGAGCGAGAGAGAGAACGTGTGCGTCTGTCTCTGTGCCTCGCACTGCTCTGAGTGAGAGAGCCGAGGCTGTTTTAAACAGGCTGCTCTCCCCATGTGACCAGCCCAGCCACAGGCAGGAATACATTACTGAGACACACACACACATACACACACACACACACACACTCACTCTCTCTCTCTCTCCCCCCTTCTCTCTCTCTCACTTGCCTATACACACACCGTGTCCACAGTGCACCCCCTAGCCACCGATCAGGGTAGTGGAGAGAACAGCCCACACACAAACGTGCGCACACACACATAGAAATACAGCACGTAAACACACGTTGACAAAAATGAGGAAATATGGGGGCAATTCGAGTTCACACGATGTATGTGTGCGGTGAAACACTAATGAAATGTATGGACGCAGTGCTGATGCCTTTTGCCAAACTTAAAGAGCATCCTGTTGAACCCAGAAGCAACAACAATAAATGCATCTAACACAATTAGAGACAATTCATCCAATTAAATGTTTTTTCAATGTTTCTGACTTTTCCATCTCTGCTATGGCAGTGCTTCACACCTGGAAGCACTGACCTTTTCAGTAATGGAAACCTTTTAAAGTTGACCTTCTGTCGCAAGGCTGATACAACTGCATTACAGCTATTACACCTTAAGGAACAACAGCGGAAAGCACCTCAGATGAAGTGTTTCAGGTGAAATATATATATGGATATATGACGAATAAGTACATTTTTAATAAGCTATTTCTAATCTGAAATTTTTAGAGTGAACGCGCGATATGACGTGCGAATCGAGAAGATGACAGATAGTCTCTTGAGAAAATATTCTTGGGGAGATACATCGATAGATGGCCAAGGCTACAAAACACCACAGATGCATCATTACTCTTTCTAACAAATGCAGCCAGTACAGCATTCAGAGTTCATGTACAATGGATTGTTGATCAGCTCCTGACACATTTATCATTTAATGTTCAGGAACTTTCAGCACCATATTGCTGCTCTTGAGAACCTTGAACTGAAATAAATGGCTACTGAAATTCATTTATTATCACAATAATACCCAGGAGGGCAGTCTTTTCTGTGATTACAAGCACCATTCGCAACACCAGTTTAACACAGTACCTCCTCCTTAATGTCGACACATCCAGGCCTGAGGCGTGCACGTGCCAAAGCCCATATAAAGCTACAGTATTTTATTCAGCTTTTTTTATCTGAACTGGCTCCGTGAGCTGCATGGTTAACTGCAGCTTTCCCCCGAACCTCTTTTTTTTTTTTAACAACTCCACCGGTGTTTCTACTTGGCAAAAGCACATTTAAAGGGAAATTCTGTCTTCTTCAAATCTTATTTTTTGTTCCTATTGGTGATAATAGCATGTCTTACAAAGTGAATTGCTGAGATCTGGGAATGCGAGCAGCATTACTAAAAAGAAGCCAGATGAGGCCAAAAACACAAGCAGTTAGACAACCCCTGTGATCAGTGGGCAACCTGCTCTACCACCTGAGCCCCAGCCGCCTCACGTCTAAATTAAGTGGTTTAAATAATCAGGCTAAACTGTTGGCTTGTTTACAGCCTGAAATCATCTCACCACTGATGTTTCATGCCATGCTGGACTCTGTTGTTCTCTAATGTTATCATAACTGAAAATATGAAAATGCATGCAATAACTAACTATTAACTACCAACAATGAAAACAGTACAGAGAAACTGTTACAGCTTATGTGCAGAAACACTTTCTTTTGTCTCCTTATTGCGAGAATGGACATGAATGTGTGCCATGTGCTTACTGATGCTCAGGGCGAGCAGTAGTGAAAGCCAGTATGAATACATTCCCCACTCTTCCCTCTCTCTTCTTTAACATCTTTGAGTTGTTTTTCCTGTATGTTGCACAAGAAATAATTGCAAACAAAGTCCATATAATAAACATTTCTAAATTATCACCACCCCGGGGCATCAAACATAGCATATACTTCCCTAATGATACTTTTATTAAACGTAACAGCGTGTGTTTGAAGGTGTTTTAAAGCCCACTTTCACACCTACAGTCTACCCACACAGGTGTTTTCAGTTATTGTGCCTAATTAGGCCTCTTGTGAGACTGATTGACAGCTCTCTTATAAGTTGTGTTACACTAATTCAGTCTGAGGTCTAATCAGTCAGAACAAGTGAAAAGACCTGTGTGAATGTTATTAACTGGGTCCTCCTGTCAACAATATTTGAACATTAAAGGAAACATTACACCTCCATTAAAATATATCACAGAAAATGTTTAATTAAAATGTGGCACTTGTATAAAGATGAACAATGATTTAATTGTTTTGCATTTGTAGTAAAAAATATAAGTAATGTTTAAACTAAATAACCATTTGAAAGCATTTCTTATTAATCATAATGCATATTTTAAAATGAATATCTATAAGCAGAACTGCACAGCGTGCTTCACACTCAATAAAATGTTCCATCAGATTAATAAACCTGCTTTGCCATTAACTTTTGTATTACACTGAATGTACTATGCTTCTGAAATCATAATGGTTGTACCTGTGTTTATTTGTATGTTGTAATTTCATATGGTGTTGGCACAATGTTTATTTTTTGTAATATTCAATGGTTTATCACCTCATAACTGCTTATTATAGATAACAACAGATCATACTAAATACTTCCTTTCTTACTTGGGGGGGAAATCTGTTTTTTTTTCCATGACTACAACTGTTGTGTTAGCTCTATAACAGGGATACACATCTACATGCCTTGGGGTGACAAGAGTATTGAGGTTTAATAAATACTACATGATTTCACCTGTTGGTTCCTTCTCTCTACTTGACGATGCTTTCATCAGTAAAAGCACATTTAATATTAACGTTATTTGGCAAGAAAATAAAGACTGCATACACAGAGAATGGCTGCCAATTTCTGTGCTCTACTCCTCTGAATTTAATGCGTTCATGCATTTTAAATGTCATAAAGCGAAACTGCACCACAGTGACGACGTTTATAAAACACTCAGAAACATTTAAATGTGCGCCATGTAGCACAACAAAAGCATAATATTACCACTAGTTAAAGAGAAAGCTGTAACTGTTACTCACCATTTGACGAAAGTTGGCGGTCTCAGGATAATATCCGTCTCTTCTCTCCCGAAGTTTAGCAACACTGACACCGCCAGGGCGCGAAGCATGGCTCAACTTTACTCCGTTTGAATGTTCTTAAATGAAGAACACGAAACCCATGTCCAGGGTAATGCTAACCACAAGCACAAAAATACGTTAAAATGCAGCCATATTTCCATTTTTAACTCCTGTTAGGACGTTGGCTAATACTTGGTAGTCCAGAGAGTGTTAACCGGGCTGTGGTGGCAAGCAGTCCCAGCAAAAGTAACCTGCTAAAAGGGCTGCGCCTAGCTAAACAACGTTAGCCGCTAAGGTGTTAGCCGCGACGTTAGCCACCTTACATACTTGGTGGTGTTATACCTCCTGGTAGACTTTCAGACTCAAGAAAATAATTAATAACCTGAGTGGACAAAATAATATTTTAAATATTAATTAGGTCTGGTTCTGCCCTGTTACCACCTGCACAAATAGATTTTAACATTTCATTACAGTACATTATTTAATTACTTTATAAAATATAGCCAGTCATTTAAAACATGCTACAAATATACCTAGCTATTTTCAGTAATAATTTAGTTTTTAGAATATTCTATGGCCACTATCCCTGCAGGGGCAGGTTACCCAGAATACCACAGTTGAACACAGTCTTCCTTGTACTTCACTGAGTGACAAATACGATCACCACTGCTGTTATACACAGACTGTGAATTAGGGGGAACAACAGATGCCAAGCAGAATTTACTACATTTGCTGAGCTTGAGGCTACAGTTTTGTAAATTACACAATTTACAGTTGCTGCGGAGAGCAACCCAGAATCCTGTCAAATATAACTGAGTGACAGTAAATATAGTGCAGCAGTACACCAAGGTGAGAGTTTTGCTCCTTTGATCCCACACATGAAACTACAGCTCTGCCTGCAGGCCAAGCTGAAGTGGTTTGACTGATTTCAAATGGTCTCTAAGGTGAACATCAACAAATTATCATAGGCCCCACCTGACTCAATTTCAACAGTATCTGCAGCTCACCATTGCATTTCAAGGACTTGCGAAGGGCATCAAATAAAAGTTGCCACTGTCAGGGTCCATTTAGAGCAAGTTAGATAGTCTCTACAGACTGTCTCCAAACCTATTTCTTATCAGGCAGGCATCCGTGGGCCATATTTGGAACTGTAAAACAGGTTAAGTGTTAGTCACTTTGCTCTTGTGAAAACAAAGTCAAAATCACTTGGTTAAAGTCGAGACAAGTCATGCATCTTAAGCATTACATATTGGTCTTCAGTGTTTGATTTATTCAGGTGCAAGATGTGTGTATCATGCTCCCCATCTGTTTCTCTTAAGAAAAATATCACAGCATTATTAGAACCATTATAATTATAGCCTGCTCTTGTGTGCACATCTTATAAAAATGCAAATACAATGTTCTGTACACAATAAAATCTAAAAGCACATGTCCCCAGGAATTGCATGGAGAACAAGGAAGTAGTTTGAGGCTGAAATTTCATGGTGAAGACTGAGGCTGAGCTGCCTACAGCCAGGTTCATGATCTGGCTTGTACTGGGTCTATCGACCCAATGGAAGGGTCATCGGACTGTTGAACCACTGTTTGGAGTTTAGTTTGAAGTTTCAAATTGGGTTGAAATAGATCAAAATACTATTTTCAATCCACTGCTTAGTCTATTATTTTTTTAATATGGACCAGTTGAATGTTTTGGATTGGTGGTTTCAGTCAGGTTGAATAAATAAAGACAAAATGTAACTTTTGTTAGGGCATATGGAGTTTTTTACTGCATAGTGACACACAGTACACAATACAAATACAATACAAAATTTGTGTGTCATACAACATTTTGTATGACGGTGCAGGGCATAGTAATGTTTTTATCCCACATTTATGTGGCTTTGAATCCATTTAAATCACTGATATACAGTTCTAATGACACAGTAATAATGTAAGAGAAGGTTTGATGAATAGCATTAAATGATACTAGAATGTTTAACTGCTCTGCAAAACTGCATACAATGTGTGCAGGATTATCTACTGAATGTAGGACAGTGGCTGTTGAGAGACGGTATCAGATATATTAGATGGACTGGGTCTTAAAGACCCACTTAATGATTATATTTAGCTTTACATGGAGATGTGAGCTGATGACGGCATTGAGGAATGAGTGTGCAGAGTAACTCCCAAAATCACTCAAAGTATGTTTTTGCCAGTTATTCAAGCTGCCCAATCTTGGAAATCATACAATTGATTCTGATCGTGCGAAAGAATTGGATCACCATCAAGCCTGTCTGAAATGTAGCCATAGTTAAAGGATAAATGTGATACATGTTTGAACCTACATTGTTATTCTGCCCACGGTTACATATTTTTTGGTCCAGCTATTATAATATAATGTCTACCATAATGGGAATACATCCATTGATTGCCATCTATGGGACCCCGGATGAGACAGGTCAATTAAATTCTGTGCAAAAAGAGATGATTAATTTCACATCTTCACTAGCCAGGCATCCCCTGCTCCTCCATTGGAAATCTCCTAACCCTCCCTTTATTTCACAGGCACTCGAAGATACTGTGTTTTCCTCAAACTTGAGTAAATTAAATATACAATGACAGGATATACTGTTTTTTCACAAGGGGCAACCTTTTGTGTCATACTTCACAGACTTGGAGACTAAGGATTTATTAAATTCTGTTAGCACTCTTTGTGTTTGTGTGTTTGAGTTCTGTTTTTGTGTCCTTTACCTGATTCCCCATTACCTGTTCAATTAACCGGTGTTAAATTGCATTATGTAAAGAGAATTCATCATCTGTAAACAATATTTTAAACAAGGATTGTAATGTCCTTTGATAGCACACCAGTCATCACTCATTAAGACTGCATCAAACTACCTTCACTTCAGGAAATGGGTGATGAAAAAGGGTTTCTTATTCCAGTTTAAGAGCCTAAAACTGTTTCACTGTTGAAATGGTGCCTGTAGATCAAGAAGGAAACCAAAGACCAAGGTTACACATCTTCACAAACAATTATTTACATGAATTAATTGATAGGCTATTTGACTTTAATGTGACTCACGCATATCTGGCTACTTCTTTTGAACTGTTTCTTGAGATGGGAGTATCAACACTGTCATAGCAACCTCTGTATACTAGAACAGTTCAAAAAAAAATAACAGGAAAACAGGTCAAGGGATTAGTAAGGGCCTGCTTCCCACTGATAAACGCCATTGACAGAGTTTTCAAAACGGAAGTCACCTTCCAGCAGTGCCAAGTTGCAATCCCTGCCACATTGTCTCGAAATGATAAGAACTAATAAATTCTAAACAATATTGGCTACAATTAAGCGTAAATGTCCCTTCTGTGGATGGTACATGAATGCTAATTATGGCCTTAGTCCCTAAATGCCATCCTAACAGGGTTATACTAAAATTAAACGCATAATTGAAATTCACAGAGTGTTTTGAACAAAGTCCCAGCGACTACTGTGAAGAAATCTTGAGTTCAAAATTGAATAATGTGAATTACAGGTCATGATTTTATTCTCTGCCATGCACTAATCCTACCTGGAGATAAGAGATAAAAATGAATGTTTGAGCAAAACTGATTCTGTCTTTGCCTGTAAGGTTTTATTTCTCAGCAGATGCCAAACTCTGCCTCCGGCATGGTATCTCTTGAACATAATCACCTTAATGAAAGCATTGTGTATATGAAATAAGATACACAATTTTGTGCTTGGGGAGCACAGTTGGATTGGAAGGAAATCACAACAGAGATTTCAACAAAAAATAATCTGAATGGGTATAATGATATTCATAATATTGAAAGCTTGCAAAAATATATCATTATCAAGCTCAAAATTGATGGTTACACATTCTAACACTAGGTCTATAATCAAAGGTAGAGCCAATTAATAAGATTCCTCAGGCTTAACTGCTCAGCTTTCCATGTTTGCACAGTGAAATCTTGGGCTCTATATTACACAGTTTAAAAAATCTCTTAATTTTCAGAGGCATCAGTGTTTTATTTAACATGGATCTTCTCAGGTTCCTACTTATAGGCATACAGCAGTTTGAAAAAGCCACGAGGATCACCAATTCCCATCGACAGGCAGAGTAAGATGGCGCTGAATGCTTGAACACAACTATTGACCCAATGGGACACAGCTGTTTTAACTCAACAATGGGAAAGTCCTGCCAGAGTAACACATAATTAACCCATCACCCTGTAGGGAGACACAGTGGACAATATACGACTACAGACTTGCACAGAAAAGTCAGTGTAAACATGGTATTGATTATGGTGACTGAAATCATTATTCTTACCACACAATGTACATGCAATGAAGAAGAGCTAGAATCCAGAGTAACCCTTGAGGGGTTATCCCTACAAAGGAAAGGAACAGGGAAAAGGGAAATAATATCTGTCATAGATAACCTTACGTCATTTAGGCTTGCACCAACAATTTAGATTTACCAGTATAGCTCAGTAAAGAGTAAACATAGAGTAAAAGAGTTAAAGAAGAGTAAAATAAATAATAAATAATGACAAATGCAGACTAAATGAACCTACATTGGAATGTAGAATTCTCAAAGGAAACAAAATAATTAATCAAACAGTTCATAATGAAATGACCAATCTATTCATTATGTGTTTCCTGCATGGAGTATGGGTTATAGTCCGGATGAGCCACAAGAAAGGCTGCCTTGCACTGCACTTTCTCCCTCACAACACAAGCAGTTTAGACAATTTTCTACGACACAAGCTAATACCTTGGTCATTAACCTTTTTGCTGCGTTGAGCTTTCTAATCAGTGTTACATTTGTAATGACATTGAAATTGCAAAGGCACTAAAACCGTGAATTTATAAAGGGAGCAGTTTCAAAGCCAAGCTTAAACAAAGAAGAGTTTCTGTCTGTGTGTGTTACTGTACCGTATGTGTCTTGACACATACATGAAGTGGACTACATGTCAGCTCTGTCAACTTGGACTGGAGGTCTTTACGGATTCACCCAAACCCTAGAGCCCAAGACCTGATCTGGTCTATTCAACATTATGAGAAGACCCAGCCGTGGTCAGAGAGCATCAGAGCATCAAAATGAAAGTGCAGTGTGTGTATGTGTGTATGTGGTACCAAATGACCTGCGCAAGCAAGTGCCACAGCTCAGGAGGTCAAGGGTCAGAGAGTGGAGGTCAAGCTTGTCTTGGGGAGTACAGTTGACAGCAAATTAGCAATGCTAACGATAAAGGCTGTGGCAATAAAAGAGCAATCATTATTAAAGTTCAAAAGGGCAAACAGTTGAGGTTATCTTGATTATGCTAGTACAACAAAAATGCAGAGCGGATTCTTAACAAGTCTAAACAGGTGGATTTAGTCATCAAGTGAGCAATAACACAAAACCTGGATGTATTTTACCAACCTTTTTGGCAAGAAGTATCAATCATGGCCAGGCACACGGGAGAAAGATACGAATGTTACATTAGGTAAGACACAAAGTTTTGTCTTGACAGCCTGTAAGTTAACTTTAACTTGTTACTAGTAATCAGCAGTCATTGTGATCACATCTGTGTCTCCTAGTCAAGGTCAAGTCAGACATTTCTCGGTTCTGCAGTGAGGCTGCAGATTGTAACTAACTGAATACCCCTGGCCTCACCCTCCCCTTTCAATGCATGAAGGGGAGTGCAGTGGCCGTAGAACTTGCAAAAAACAACCAACACAACATGAGCATGAACACAACATGGACATATCATATCATTTTAAGTTGATTTTGCAGTTGCATATTTATCATCTAGCATTCACCCGGCAGTTACAGAGCAACATTCATTTGGAGTCTGCACCTGATTCAGGGGCGTTAATATGCTGGCAGTGTGGTTGCCTGTCATTTGCACCTGATGAATGTCCAATATTCTTTCTTTTAGCTCTGTCTTTGGTCTCTACCAGCCAATATCTGGCTCTTAGGCAACCAAATACTCCACTATGTTCACCAGTTAGTCGCTGTGTCTATCTGCAGTTTGGTGCTGAGCAGGTAGTGTAAAGAGGGTACAGTTTAGAGCTTTTTTTTCAGTGTGTGATGCAGCTGAAATCCACACTATGAGAACAATCAGAGAGAAACAAAACAGTGAAGTTGCAGCCAAACAGCTAAACAATGAGCTGAAACTCACTATAAAAGTCTGTAAACCCAAGGGATGCTGCAGATTCAGGTGATAGAAAAAACAACCATTTCACATTGTGACATTGTTTTCACATTGTCATTTGATACATTGCTATTATAAAAATATTGATTCAAGCCACTCTAAATGCAGTCCTTAAATTAAGTGCAAAATTAAAAGATTTAAACCACATGAAAAACAGCCCTCTTGAGATTTTGCTCACTCTAAGGAATATACAGTTTCACTTGAACAAATATGATGTCCAAACCATCAACATTTGGTTTTATGTAGCGATGTTTTAAATTACATGAAAGCATTTCAAATGATTGGAACTTGGAACTGTATTCATACTGATCGAGAGCAAAAAATAGTGAGCCGCTGCTTCTCATTCTGGAAAACAGCATTCGATAAATGACTAAAAGTTCCAGTAATAGCTGTAAATTGACTTTTTGGGGATGTTGATGTTGAGTGCAATGATATCCACCATTTTTGTTTTGTGTTCCCACTTTGTTATGGCTGCTTGTCACCTTAACAAATAAAGTTTGTGTGAGCGTCGGCTGAAATCATCATCAAACAGGTCTGTGTGGCTTCGTCAGTATACAACATCTTGGAACATATTGTTCTCAAAAGTTTCAACACAAGAAAACAAAACTAATGTCCATCTTTCGTTGCAGTCCTTGAAAGTTTCAACACACTTACATCATCTTTTGTGTGTGTGGATTTGTGTATGTATTCATGTGTGTGTTTGGGTTAGGGAGAGAGAGCATATGTGTTCATGGATAACACTGTTTATGTGTTTTTCTTTGACAATATGTGCGTGAGACAAAGAGTGTCTGCGAGGGTGAGATTGAGCGCACATGTGCGTTTGGATATTATTGGGACACGTGAGTGGGAGAGGTGTGTGTGTGTGTGTGTGTGTGTGTGTGTGTGTGTGTGTGTGTGTGTGTGTGTATGAGACAGAACAAGAGAGTTTATGATAAATATTCAGTGTTTATCAGCATGTCTGGGGGTGTTAGCTGAGGTCAGGGAGATGGATTCCTCCTCATTGGGAGACTGCGGATGGAAAGCAACAAAACGCCTTTGGGCCCCGCGGCACTTGATTCCCGGAATCACAAACAGCATCCGGCCCACAAGCCTCCATCAGCGCTACGCCAATATTTATTTGCTCTGATAAGACGAACACAAAATGTCATTGTTTGCCATGCAGGGTATGTTTGCCTGTTGGATTGTTTGCCTTCCTAAAATTGGAACTCTTTAGTAGCGATATCACCGCAGGCTGTGCTCGTGTCATTATGTCAAACGTCAGTCCGCATCTTCCTATTGACTTACAAGTTAACCCACTGAGGCGATGCAGGAGACGGCATGACACATTGGTGAATTCTTTTTGTACCAGAAAACAAAAGTGTTGGTTCAATGTTTAGAATTCTTGTGTGTCAAAGCTCTGTTCATTACCCTGTTGAATAAAGGATTTAAAAGCTTTAAATGAAGCATACCATGATCAATCAATCAATGTTGAGTTTAAAACTTAAAACACCTCACCTAACTCAGACCTATCTTTTCATTTAGCTAGATGTTCACAGTCAGTGTTTGGTAGTAACATGTTCTCAGTAAGATGTTAAAGCAATATAATTACTAAAATGATAATAATTTTTAAATCAGTAGTAGTGTACATGACTAATTTTATCCACTAGTAGTACTGGACTTCATTTCAAAATATGTAATGAGTAGTTTATACTATTAAAAAAAACAAACAAAACAACAAAAAAGAAAGTTCCGCCTTCAGTACAAATACATGCACTTAATAGGTAAATTGGTGACTCCAAATTGACCGTAGGTGTGAATGTTAGTGTGAATGGTTGTTTGTCTCTATGTGCCCCGCAATGAGCTGGTGACTTGTCCAGGGTGTATCCTGCTTCTCGCCTAAAGTCAGCTGGGATAGGCTTGAGCCCCACCGTGACCCTGATGAGCATAAACGGTTACAGATAATGGCTAGATGGATATAGATATAGCATATATATAATGTGGCACTCTAGGAGGCGTTGTTTCCTGCTTTTTCAAGTCTCTCGCTAACAGTCATACATATCTCATTATTGTTTTTCTGAGCTACTTAGTGATTAGAAAAGAGAACAGATTTCTTTGTGGTCCTCTACTTGTCAAACTATGGCACGACTAAGCCATTGCCACCTGTTGAAGCCTTCAGCCACATTGTGTTCTTGTGCTAACATTTCTTTATTAGTGTGCCAGAGAACCTGGAGGTTTTACATTCCTCGCTGTCTCTCACCCAAGTGAAACTGTTCCAGGTTACATTTGTCATTCAGAAGTCGTAATAAAACATTATTTTTCTTTTTACATAACCAAAAAAATGTTATTGTCACAATGTGGCAGGCTTGACATTTCCCTTGGCTAATAAATATACTGAATGCCCTGAAAATATATTGAACGTGGCTCTTGACTATTACTCACTCAGTGAGAACTAATACTCCCTAGTTCAGTCTGTCTCTCCCTCTTTTTGTCTGGTCCACTGGCTCCCTCCCTCCTCCTTTGCAATGTCACCATTTCCCCCCTCTCACTGTTTTTGTATTCTTTTCCTCCCTTCTTCTCACTCGCTCACTTATTGCTCTCTTCCTCCCTCCTCATCATTATTTTCCTCCCTTTTTCTTTGACTCCCTCATTTTCTTTTCTACTTGTTCTGTCTTCTTCGCTCTGTTGGCCTCTCTGTTGCTCCCTGCTGACAAAAGCAGCAGCAACATTTTCTAAGAAACATTTCATGTCTTTTCAGATTATACAATTGTCAAAACATAAAATGGCATCAGAGACTAATCTGACCCTCATAATTTTTTATGCTTTCCCATATTCTAATTGTAGATATTTGACACCCAGGGCTCATTATAGCTACAAGGAAGAGGAGGAAAACAACTGGCGGGTACACCAAGTGAAATAAATAAGTAAATAACAGGAAAACCTTAGAATCAAGATGTCCCTGTATCTTGGTTCAGGATCCAATTTAGGATTCCTGTGAACACCTTTAGTGCTCTGTATGGTCGGGCAACTACCAGCACTGTTGAGGTACTACGACCTTACATCACCACTGAGGTCTTCTCATCTGGGCTGGTTCATTGTACCTCGCTTCAGGCTTAAAACTAAAAGAGACTGAGCCTTTGAGGATTTGGCTTCTAAACCTTGGAACTCAGTCCCCTTTGGTTTTTGATATTTCGATATGTGGATGCTGTGGACACCCTTAAAAAGCAGCTCAGGACCAATCTCTTTAGAACAGACTTGCATAGTTTTATTATTAATTTTATTTTCCCCACCCTTACATTGTATCTGTTTTATGTCTTTTTTTTATGTCTTTTTATTTATTTATTGTGAAACCACCTCTAGAAAGGTGCCGTACAGATAGACCTACAGTATTTATGATCCAGCTTTAATAAATTAACCTAAACATGAGTTAAGTAGCCTGTTACCCTAACCTTACAGTAAAATCTCTCAAACCCTCTTTTAAAGAAGCAAAGTTTGGCAAAGGGTCCTCATTTTTCAAAAATTCCCTCTCTTTCAAGGTCTAAATCCCATATTGGACTACACAAGGATAGAAAAATAAGTGCATGTACTCACCTTAATTATTTTCAGAAATGGAATATGAAGGTCAATGACCTGAGGTAGTTACGATGGGCCCCAGTACACGCTATATTGTGATGGGCCCCAGTGACTGAACATTTTTTTGTCTTCTCACATGATCAAATAGAGGCTTAAGATGGACAATATCAACATCTTTATCCAACAACCACCATATGTGCACAAAAATACCAAGAAAAAACTTCTTAATCTAATTGAGTTTTTATATAGTTTATTGATATTTATTTTATAGTTTAAGCAGAGTAACCACATCATTTTGTTATAGATTACTACTGAGTACTTGCCAAGAAAATGTACAGAATCTGAATGGCCCGTTCTCTTCCCAAAACATTGTTGAGGGGCCTGCTCTGTCTATGGGCGCCTCCAACTCCATGGCCCCCTGTGCAGCCACACTGCCAGCATATTAATGCCCCTAAAATATGAACCTATGCAGACAACAACAAAAACAATCTCTTTATAGGGCTTATAAAGCAGCCTTCTTTTAGTCTCAAGTATGTGGTGATGATGAGGTGATGTAACATGCTGTATATCTGTGGGCTTTCTGCCTATTCATCTCCAACGGAGGCTTGTCATTTTGCCATGATTAGTGTCGACACGTATCTTCTGACAGTCACATGCAGTGATGTTCCAAATTCGACAACAGTCTAATCACTAGTCTGTTAAATACAAACTGGATTAAGGATAGCTTTTGATTGCTTTCACCCTGTGGATTTTTTAAAGCCATCATTGCATCCAGCATGATTTGATGCCAACCCAAATGTCATGTCCATTATCAAAAGGATTTACATGCAACCATGTTGTCTCTCCTCTGGCAGCGGCAGACAAATACATCACAACACAGTGTTTAAAGTCTCCCAGCAATCCAGCACGGTTAGGCTCATCAGTAAGGTGAAATATAAAAATCACATCATATGACACTGCTGTGCATGTGGCAGTATATTAGACACCGTATTAAGTGTCTTTTAAATTAGGAAGCCAGGAAAGGGACATATACGTTTGACTCAAGTACATGTTTTTTGCTAACTTGATTTGATTTGACAGAAATGCTGAAGTTGTGGTTAATTGTGCCTCAAACTAACGAATATTCCTGATAGAACATTTTGTCTACACTAATTCTTTTGATTGACTAAGGTGATTACTGCCAATCAAAGAGAACGTAAAAACAGTTCTCAAGTCAATTCTTTCTCCAGAGATCAGCAGTTATAAAGCCTGAGAGTCATATCACAGATGCAGTGGAAGCAATGCCATTGACTGACAGGTGAGAGATCGGAGAACGGGTAACAGGAAGCGAGGTGTCAGGTGAGTCTTCGAACTGACATTATACTGTACGTCAAGCTTGAACATAATGATTAGTCACGTCACAATATTATCGTGACTGAACTGGCACTTAAAATGGGCTTTCCAGGCTGCAGTGACCTGTCTGCAATGCCTTCAAATACACTTAAAGACAAGTTCAAGATGACAATGTAGTTAAATACTGTAGTGTCAGATTCTTTTTAGATGTGAAGCAATCGACACGCCTTGTAATTCATTTTTAATAAGATGCGAGCAGGCAGGCACGTGAGGACAACCTGACAGGCGGAGCGACAAGCCGGCGCAATCTGAACTATTACAATCCTGCTTGTCTCAAGCACAAGTCCGCCCACTGTTGGAGGTGAATTCTCTTGAACTTTTTTCTACGCGACACACAACTACCGCTGGGCACTGACTGCTATGTTTGGGAGACTGATCCTGGCAGTTTGCGAGTTTCCCGAATTCTATTAGTTTTTTAAACAGTTATCGGGACATGAACAGGAGGGAATTCACATGTCAGAGCAAGACAACAAGACTGGTTGGATGAGGTAAATGTTTCAATTTAAGCTAGGTTGTATGCTAATAGCTAACTTTAGCTATCAAGAAAAACAGTCTGTATTTGATGCCAACTGTTGCATCATGTTGCATTTTGTCAACATATTGACTTGTGATTAGGGATGTTACCAGTCAACTAACTCAATGTTTTTTTTATGTAACTCTCTTCATTTAACACTAGTTGATGTTCATATCCGTGCTGTTTCCATGGTTACCACACATGGAGCGTCTGGTGCTGGTCTGCCCGTCTATTCAGACGAGGAACCCAGCGACAGCCTTGCGAATCACAGCCGGCAAGCAGGCAGAGAGTCGCACTTTATTGGAAAAGACATTTAGCTGCTTTGTGTATTCCTCGCAAAATCAGCAGATCAGTCATGATCATCTTGACCACCTGTCCAGCAGCATGACAGGCTCAGGCATTTCTAAAGCGACTAAATGCCAGTTGGCTGCAGAATGTTTTCTTTTTGTTTGTATATGTAATATGCTTATTCTCTGTGTTTCAAATAGACATCTTACAGCAGATTATTTCATGGGTAGTTAAATTATCCAGCAAGTGCCAAAACATGTGACTTGGCTGTAGCTCTGTGAAGTCCTCCTGCCTGAGCTTTAAAACACAGCAAAAGCTTTATAGCAGGAATAAACCATTTAAACCAAATGGTTATACACTTAGATTCGGTGGAAACGGGTCAGCACTTTGAGTTCTTAAAGAATCTGAGCAGCAATGGGGAAAACTATTATGGCCATTAGATCAACAAGGGAAAAGGGAAAAGGGAAGAAGATAGGGTGATGGAGGAAAAATGATGCTAGCAAAAAGGTATCAGCAGAGGAGTCAATAAGAAGTATCTGGTTATAATGGCTGCTCTGTAAACCCGTATGAATATGATTGGATGTTATTAGTCGAATAAGCATAAATGAGGCAATGTGCAATTACAGACAAAAAATACATTTCAAGAGTTGATTATTGTTTCAGTGTAGCTGAAATGAATAAACACTGCGATGAAAAAAATTTGTGAATCTTAATAAAATTACATATTCTGAGTATAGCAACATGAAATGGATGAAATAAATGTAATGTAGAGGCAGTCCTAAAGCACCTTTTAAACAGATCACAGCTGCTGTCACAGTCTAAACACATTATGTTATTAATAAGCATTAGCACGGGAAGTGGAGGCTACCGGGCTGCAATCCCTAACCCTAGTAGTAGCTTCAAGTGGTAGCAGCAGCTGTTATAGCCACCATGGTGATCTCCCACTATTCAAAGAATGGATTGGATTTAAAGAATAATGCTGACATGATACCTGAGTTCTGTGGCAGAGACTTTTTTGAGAGACAACAAGTTAAATGAGTCATTTTATGTCTGGACTTTTGTTTAAATGACCGTCCTTCAGCATGGAGGATGGAGATGTTTTGGCTGGAGCTTCAAATGCACACTGACCACTGACATACTGTATATCATGCAACAAGTATAGTATTGTATCAAACATGGTAATAAAATGTGCATTTGTTAGTAATGTATTGCTTCATGCTTGGTGTGTGGCTTATCGTGGCCAGCTGTGTGGTTGGTTGTTACAATGATGGAGACTGACATTGACTTTGAGCCACTATGGTACAGTGCTGTAAAATTATTTCCACACAAGTTTCACAATTCACTACATTACATCTGTCAATTGTTTATTATATGCGCATGTATCCACGGCAGCCCCACTGCTGAAAATATGTTCCCGTGGGCATGTGGGCTGAATATTCCTTTAAACTTTGCTTAAACTATAATTACAGGTATTGAAGTTGCAGGTGTTCAACAAACACAGAGATGGGAACACATTCTGGAAGAGGGCAGAGAAAGACAGGCAGACTTTAAGTGTGTCATGCCAAATGAAGGATAACATTTAAAGATTTTCCTCCTTAACAAAATCTGTATTTGCAGAAACCTACAGTAACTATGAGTGGCTGAAATAAATCCATCCTTAACATTGAACTTGTGACTCTATTTCATCGATTTCCTTATTCCATTTCTCCACAATATCCTCCTGTGTTTTAGGAGGGAACTCAAAGTACAGTCCTATTTTGAACCAGCAATCTAATGAGGAGCCTCTCTACATTCTCCATCCTTATTGCCCCTAAACCACTAAAAGTTAAAACCTCTTATTAGCCCTAAATACTGAATATGTCTCCATAAAGGCATTCTATTGAAGATGAAGAAAAACAGAGAACAAGATTAGTCCAGTGTGTGTCGCCTGCCGTGTACTCTGTTTGTCAGCTTCAATTATCCATAACACTCAGCCTTAATCCTCATTGCAATTAAAATTCCAATTAGAATTGGAAAAACATATCCAGACGCACAGAGCAGGAAGAGGGCTTGGTAAATATTGGCCCACCGCAGTGTCAACACTCCGAGTCGCAGTAGGAGGACATAGTGTAAAATAATGTGTACAATAGCTGGGGGAATCATGTCGGAATATAAAATGCTCAATACATATGCAGTAGCCATTAGCAGCATAATGTTGGATAAATAAGGGTACATTGATTTCACAAATGAAGTAATTGGATAAGGATGATTGCATTAGCATATTTTAGATAGCAAAGCAATCACTGCAAAATTAATTTTCATCTCATTATCTGCCATTGATAACTAATCTGATGAAGAAACAGTGAATACTTGCCTTTTACAAGCTTTCTTTTCAACACTTAGCATAATGTATGAAGCTTATGCAGATTTCACGTGCAAAATGCTACATGTGCAAAAAATATACTTATTCACTGTACTATTAAAGGGTTTGATGGCATTAAAGACATATTTTGTCACCTCCTCTAGTAGTACATACATGTGCAGATAATTTTGTTTTTATTCACCCTGCTTTTGAGATATCCATCTATGAGACCGCTGCCTCAGTCAGTAATGCGTGGCAGTCAGAAACACTCATTTTGAAAAATACAGAACCCTCATGGTGAACAGTTAAAAAAAAGTAGAAAAGATAGTCCAGATGAAAAGTGATTTACATAGAGATAAGTGGGCAGACAAAAGAGACACTATTTGCATGGCTGGATGCTACAGTCCAGCTTTCAAATTACTCAATTTGTGTGCACAAATTAGTAATTAAATGGTTGTCAAGTTACTTTAAAAGCAGACAATGAAATAGCAGGATGTTGTGGCTTCTTCAGGCGGCTAGGGAGGAGTGTTAGCTGCAGGCCAGCAGCTGTGTTTTGGTACTGAAGCGCTTCAAATAGTGAATTCATCATATAAATATTGTTACATTGCATGTGTCCTTGTCCTCTCAAGTTATAAGTTATAAATGTAAGTTATAAAAGTCAGTAAACAAGCAAGATAAGTTTAATGTTGCATTGGGCATTGTTTTAGCTAGTATCAGCCAGGTGGACATATGTTAGGCATTATTTCATCTAAATATTTATTATACTGTATTTTGGATAGAGTTACACACACACACACACAAACACACACATATATATAATATATTATTAATTATTTATTGTATAAATAATAATATATAATATAATGAATACAAAAATATAGGCAATTTAGTTTTCTGTTTTTTCCTCCCATGACACCACCAAGTTTTTATTTGTTTTTCCCTGTCATAATTTGGATGGACCGACTGTTTACATATGACCATTAATTGATCTCAAGTGACTGATTAGTAGACCAGCAACACTGTGTGCACAATATAACTGAATCTGAATTTTAACTAAAACTACAGCAAACTGTGTGACTTACACTTACTATCCCCAAATGTAAAAAAAAAAAAAAAAGAGAGAACCCACATTATTAAGCTATGAACAAAACACAACAGCGCAGTGCTATCAGCCGTCAAAATCAAAGCCCATCTGCTTCAAAGCCCTCTTGTTCTTATAAACTTTCATAGTTTGGGGCCTAAGAAAGTGTCTGTTTTCTATATTTATCCCAGATGAATATCAGTTTGCCTGCTCTCTAAGCCAGCACCACAGTTCAATATCCTGTTGTGTGTTGAGGGACGAATCAGAGACTAAGAGAACACAGAAGAACAATGAGAAAGAGAAATGTTAGACATACATAAAGCGATACACGCGCAGATACACACACACGTTCAGATGCACGCATACAGAACATACAGCCCCTTACAAACACACATAGACACACAATGACATACACCAGAGACACGCAGATGAAAAGCTTAAAGAAAAAAGAGCCCCTTTATTAGAGAAAAAGAGGATAAAGAAAGGATGGAAAAAAAATAGTAAAATGTAGAAAAAGCCCAAAGTCAACCACAACTTCAGAGCTTCACACATGCCAGGGTGAGAGCTTGGCTGCTGGGGGAATGTGTCAAAGCGAGGCCCCTGTCTGAGGAGATTTAGGCCTCAGCCAGAGATGAAACGAAGCCTAACCTCAACACAGAGCCTTGCGGTCTTCTGCCTCACTCTGCCTGTGTGAATATAGTATACGTGTGTGTGTGCGCACGCGCGTGTGTGTGTGTGTGTGTGTGTGTGTGTTAACACATTTGTCTCCGGGAAAGTATCATAATGTGTGCATGCATGTGTGAGTCCATGTACATATACCAATCATCTTGTGTGGATATATGAATGAGTCCTTAAGCATGTGTGCTCGTGTGTGGATTCTTTCATGTGTGTGTGTGTGTGTGTGTGTTTGTGTGAATCGCCTAGCATGAGCTTTGTGTGTCTCACCACACTTCCCTCCCTCAGATCCCTCAGCCTTGGTTCTGTGGTCCAGATTTCATTAGCAGCCCTCTGGCTTCCCATCCGCCATCTGAATCTAATCCTTTGGCTTCCTTTGACATGCATCTGACTAATGAACGTCAATATTTTGGTTAGAGCGACCAGGATGTAAAGACAGAGAGCTTTGGTTAGGGTGAGAAGAGCAAAAGAGTGATGAAAGCAGTGTACATGTGTGTGTGTATGTCTATGTGTGTATCTCTGTGTATGTTGTGTCTGTAATGAAAAAGGGTTTTGATTATTGTAAAATGAGAGAACCTCAAGCCCTCCAGGAATTTTCTACTCACCATTGCAATAATTAAGTTCAACCAACTCATGCATTATTTGTGAAGGGTTTTCAAATTCCAGCCGTAGTTAACAAAATAAATAAATAAATAAATGAATAAATGAAAAAATCCCAATGAAATATTGTGTCTTTCTCGGAACTCAGATCTTGGGACAAATTCTTAGGAAAATCATTCCTTAAAATAGCGCCTCTGACATATTGATCCATTTAGTTATGTCTAATGCCTGGATCCCACTGGGCATGTGCCTGTCATGTCACGGCTGCAAAGCTGTTTTGGTCCGTTCTTCATGTGGCTTCAAACTCCACCAGAAGCATTTCTTAAGAGCATTTTGCCCTCCAGACTATATCAATTTGTTCAAATCTGGTATTTTTTTCCTTGGTTTATGTGCTTCTACCATGAGTAAGTAGCCTACATAGTTAAACTGTTTTGCAAGTTTGCACATAGTGTTTTATATTGCTCAACCGGATTCTCCTTGCTGTTGTGTGTTTGACTTCCAGTCAGCTCAATCTGCTCTGTGCGGATTGACACGACTGCTCACGGCGTCCGTCGAAAATAGAAAAGTTGCATATTCTTGATGGAGTACAGTGGAGAGCCACAGAGCTTCCATTGGGGTTACAAACAATGTCTAGAATGGCAGCAATCAACTCCAGTGCAGCCGGAACGCCTCACATCTGTGAGGTTTTTCCATTCATTTGAGTGGGGGTAGTAGAGTCGGATCCAACATTTGGAAAAACGCAGCCTGACGTCATGTGGCCTAAGTATGGCGGTACATCACATCTGACACCATCCAACATTTGTATTGGAGAACTCAAAACCCTTATTTACATCATATTCCAACATTTGTTTTAAATTCTTGTGACCTCCATGCCCTTACTTGCTACCTTGCTACACTAAAGGCACACTACTGTTTCCATTGGCAGAGACTCAAATGTTCCAACATGGATGGAATTCCTAGAGACATTGCATTTGCTGGTAGTTTTCATGTCCTTGATTCATGATGATTCATTCCGTGAGGTTTCTGGTGGGTTTTTTTAAAATTTAATTTGTAGAAATGTTTCACTGCCATCCTCTTTGATCCAAAACATTTTTCCACACAGTGATATTTGTATCTCTTTTATTATTTCATCTGACAAGGACAGTGCTCACTAATCAACACAAAAAAATAAATAAACATTCATTCCCCCCCCTCATCATCCACAGCAGTCTTGTTTTGTTGTTTGCTTTCACCATTTCTCACATTAGATTTGTTTTTTGTTTCTCATCATTTGGCGCCATGCGGCCTTGTCATTTGTTTATGCAACTTAGGGAGAAATTAGGAGCGCTTGGTTTGGTGAAACAAATCTCCCTTCTAATCCAAATATCAGTATTGGTGTCATGGAATAAAGATAGTACAGTATATGATATGAAATAGTCCAGCCCTAGGAAATACTGGAGCAGTTGGTGTAGTGGGACTGAATGAAGGAAAAAAAAGTGTAGATGGATGTGCATGTCTGCAGAGAGAGTAGGCTTCAGTTAGAGTTAGAAGAGACTCTTGACACTTGTAAGTGAGAGAAGACTGGGAAGTGTGTTTATGTCTTCGCCCAGAGAAGATGAGCTGAGTTCATATGCTTCTTTTATTTTTTTTTAGCGGCTCCTTCGAAATCACTCAGTTACACACTTTTCACACCTGGGAGCTACCGAGCACAACCACAGTATTATACTGTTGGCTCTGAATGGTTCCACTTGGAGCAGTTAGGGATTAGGCACTTCCCTCAAGAGCAGCTCACTGGTAAAAGTGGGAAGAAAGCTCCTTTCTCCTGCCTTATTTCCAGATTCTCCCAGTCACCCAGCGATTAGAAACAGTGACCATCTTTTCATAAGCCTGTTTCTCACCAGTATTCCCCTCTCAATATAGGCTACAACCATCCCTGTGTATCTGAGAGAGACACCTAAATCAAATGCTATGAAATGCTATCAATCTGGGATCTAAGGCACAAGTCTTTCTGACAAAAGTAAGTACCTTGAATAGCAATGGAGTAGCAGGAGCACCTCAGAGTGATCAATATACAGCATAGCCTTCATTCTTGTTCTGAAATGTTGATACCTAAATGTTATGTAATAAAGTCAGTGCTGCTATCTAAAAGTAAAAATATTGCTTTTGGTTTTTGAGCGGATTCAGGCTAAAAAATGTTGTTAGCTGTCAGACTCCATCCAGAAGTAATTGGGGTCATGTGCGGCTTGAGCCTAACGCTCAGTCCTACACAGTACTCTATTACATCATATGTGCTTTAGCGTCCTGGGGCACACATCACCATTTTTACCCCTACAAAGCCAGCCCACAAATACTTATTGTGGTCTGGCAAAGCTCACTGGGCATTCTAGAGGCAGGTTTAATTTCAAACAGACTGGAGAATAAATGATTGACATGTGCTCTCTTTTGCTGGAACATAATATAAACCTTTCCTGCACCTGATTGGATGAACATGCCGTGGATTGCCACTGATTTTTTTATTTTTAGTCTTCAAACTGGAAATGAATGGTGGTTGTTCTGGGATAATTACAAAACCGTATATCAAAAACAGGTTTTGAATGCAATTTGAGGCAAATGATAGGTCATGCACTTGCAAAATGATGCTCTATTTTATGTCTGAAATGCTTTACTGCTGTTCACTGAACATTTTGAGAGGCTGTGAGTAGTGCCAGCATCTAAACCATTTCCAGTGGTAGGCTGATGTGTTGGTTCTGAGTGGATGTTTTGCAAATAAAATCAAATTGAAAAAAAAGGGACAAAACAAAAACAAAAAATATGCAATCTTATGTAATGCAATCTTCTGATTGGCTGTTGGCATATTTGCAGACAGATGATTGGATTTTATGGTAGCTACAACTTGGCCTAACATGTTCAAGACAAGCTCATTAGAGTCAAACCCTCTTTTCTTGACACTCCCCCATCCTGATCCTGAAGTGACCTGGTGGTCAAGTTTGGCAAAGAAGTTGTTGGTACAATCTAGCTTTAAGAAACATGGATTTCTAGACAGACATACGAAGCAAGAAAGATGTTGAATGAGAGAGGGCATGACATCATTCATGCCCTCTCTCATTCAACATACAGGAAGTATACAGAATGGACAGTAGCATAAAGAAGATATGAAAGAAAATAATGGATATCAAGAGAAAGAGAAAATCTAATGTAAACATTAAAAAAATAAGAATGGACAGAGAAAATAGGGATGAACATGGGAAGTGTGTGTGTATGCCGGTGTTTAAGTGCGTGCTTGTGTGTGCGTCACATCCCATTCTTAGCAAGCCTTCAATCAAGATGTGATTTACAAGTCTGGGTTTCTGTTACCACATTTTACTGCCTACAGGCCTGTGAGCAGGGGCTTTTATTTGGCAGAGGCTTAAACTCTAAGAGTAACAAGTTGGGGTTTTTTATTTGGCAGTGGTTTCCAACTGCAATGGTTTTCTTCAGGTTTCCTGACCGCAAAGCAGAGGGAGAGGATGGGGGAGTTGGGTGGGTGGAGGAGAAATCACAGCGGCAGGAGGACTTGGAGATCAGAAGAATGAAGAGGAAGAAGGCAGTGTGATGATGTGATGTGAAGAAGTGGAAGAGGGCAAAGTGGATGGACTCAAGGTTGGTGTTAGCCATAGTGGTTATGGGTTAAGTTGGGGTAGACTTCCAGGAAACGAATATAAGTCAATGCAATATCCTCCAAAGTGACAGAAACAAGTTGCTATGTTTGTGTTTGTGTGAGAGAGAAAAAGAGAGCAAGATCCAAGTGAGAGTCTGTGAACAGGCATTTTTGAGGTTGTCTGACAGCAGTTTCACAGACTGTGCATCTGCATTTCCCACATGGATGGCTCTCTGAAACTTCCATTGCATCTGCCTCAGCACCAAATCCAGACAGATGTAGACCAACAGGTAACTCTATGTTAGTCACTGGATTGAAATATAACTATTGAAGGATATTCAAACCAGTAGGTTGCATTCTAGAGTGAAACTCTAAATGGTATTAATGAATAAGATTAAAGGCTGAATCTGTAATTTATAGAGTTGAAGCTGTTGAACTCCAACTCTACCCACAAACGCTGAATATCCGGTGTAGAGAAGGCCTTGCGCAATACACCTTGTTATAAATGGCAGAACTAAATGGGACACAACTCCTACATTTCTGCACAGGCAGGACTTCTATTCAACTCATTGTAATATAGTATAGTCTCAACATTATATTAGCTGTCTAGGTATATAGCAAGTGTTATCCTACCTTCACAAAGTTGTCAAAGCTAGTGACAAAAATGTTTTTTTACTGTTTTTTTATTTTTACTTATATAGAACCAGCTATGCTTTGCAGTAGACTACATCTATTTTCCAATATACCATATACTATATATATATATATATATATATATATATATATATATATATATATATATATATATATATATATATATATATATATATATATATATATATATATATACACATACATACACAATATAAACACATTGCATTGAGTGACAATGTTTTGTTGGGGTTTTTTTGTTTGCTTTTTTACATCCAATGCCTATGTTTTTAAAATCCACAATAGTATACTTTAGTTGGAGAAAGGATAATTGGGAAATTCGTTGGGAAAATAAAATATGGTTAGGATTAGGAAACTAGAAAACTTGGTAACTGTTCATACAAAGATGAACATTAGTGCCAGTTATTAGACAAGATGCTAACTCCAGTCTTCAGCTTGAAAGCCAGACTTGCAACACATCCGTCCACTACCCAAACTTCAACACCCTGACTCTCCATCTCGCAACTCACATGGTGCACTACTTCCTGCATTGGCACTTCATGTTGGCATTGTAAATTGTGTGGAATTATCTGGCATCTGCACTCAAGCCAGTCCCAGTGTCGTTATCTGTAAACAAAACAAGAGCTATTGGTTGAAATGTGAACTTCCTCACATCTATTCAAGAGACTCCAAGTTGCGTCACAACTCTTTTGAGTCTTTGTGATACAGCAGCCAATAACAGCATGTGGACTGAGGTCTGATTCAAAATAACACGTCGCTTGTCTCGTCCCTGAGCCCGTATGTGTGAAAGACAGGACACACAGTTCAAAAATCACATCAAGAAGTTGCCCACTGAGCTAAAGGAGTCTGTGGTTAAAGACTTGATTGATTGTAATGAGGTTGCTGCTCTTTTATCCTGCAAGTCTGGGAATCAAACCAGAAACCTTCTGGGCACAAACCTGGTTCTTTTTATCAAAATCTAAAGATGTGCTATTAGCACCCTGATGAAAAACAAGCTGTTGTTTTGCTTGTGGTAAAAAATAGCATAATTAATTTCACCTTTACAAACTTTAGAAAGCATTATCAATGTCTTTTCAATGGCAAAAGTAATCACAGGTGCCCTTGCTGTCCATGCAAGGACACAGTTTTAGCTTTTGTCAAGATAATCTCAGGCTAACCTCCCCTTTCAATGTACATTTCCATCCCCAAAACTGAAACACAGAACACATCGTATGTGCGGTGTTCATGCTCAGGTCACTGCTTCGTGAAATTGTAGAGTGGATACATATTGTACCATTACACCACTGTTAGTGAGTGAGGAGGAGGAGGAGGGATGCAGGAAGAACAAGAGCAGAAAGAGGAGTAGGTTGAGAGGCTGAGGCAAACAAATGGAGAACATCTCCATGATGATAGAGAGGGAAGGTATAGAGGAGGAATTGACCAACATTGGAAGTGGAGGTGAAAGAGGAGCAGGGAGAAACATGGGGAATAATAAGATAATAAACAAGAAGAGGTGGACATGAAGCACCGGAAATGCGGATTGATAAGGCAAAGGTTGGAGGTGGGCACCTGGAAGGAAATGAGAAGACATGAGCAACAATAGATTGGAAGAAGACAAGGACAAACGATAATGGATTAAATAAAAAACATGATTGAAGAGACAGGCAGTGCCAGGGACAGGAGCACAGCGATGGCAGAGGCAGAGACATTTGGCTTGGGGATCACTTGGCTCTGATTCTGCAAACTGTTTCATTAATGAGTAGCTATGTTTCCCTGTTGAAAGTTTAAACTCACAGAGACCTCCGCATACCTCCTCAAAAATAGAATGCAGGATGGTCGGTTACACTGATGTGGGATCTGTCTGAAATGTAAATAAAGAAACTCAACGTGGACCACAAGGGGGTACACACTCTTCCCTTGTTTCTTTCCTTCCTTTACTCCTTTCATCTTTGCCTCCTGGTTCTTCTTACTCTCTGTATTGCTTGGATTCCCTCTTGACCTTCTCCCCCTCTTCCTTACAAATACAGTATGTACCTGTTTAACAGACACGATTATACATCCTGTGCAAACCAAGCTGCATGGATGTCTGCATGAAATTGAAACTTGAGTCACGTTACAATGGTGCAATCTTGATTATTTGTCTTCCCCTGCTCTGTGCTGTCAGGATAACAGATCAAACACTGAAGGGGATAGTCTGCCTAGATCTCCTGCCTTTGGAGACAAAATATTTTCATTGGTGTCTAATAAGCTTCCATCTCCTGGGGCTACACATTACACCCCCATCATTTTGAACAAAAAACCTCAAGATATTTCTGCTCTGGAGTACTTATAATTCAGAGTAGTTTTAAGGACGAGGACAGCTTGAGAGGCATTGAGAAGGGATGAGCTTGTTAGGACATATTTCCAACTGTAATCCGCAAATGTTATGTTATGTTAAATATGTCTAGGAATAGTTGAAACCATTAGGAGCCTTACAGACAAATAAAAACACAAATCCATTTAGTGTTTTTTTCGAAGCAAATGTGGTGACAGACATAGACAGTCATATAATTAACCTCCAACCTGAACTGAAGTGTGATTTTGTGTGAACCAAACCTACATTTTCTTTTGAAAATGTCTTCCCACAGGATTCAGTTTACGTCTGCCTTTAAAAACCTGCAAATCACATCTGTTGCAGAGGTAGCAAAACTGTCTGTCTGTCTGAACAAAGTGCTCGCTTCTTGTTCTTCTTTGCTGGATACTTTTCAGGAAACACTTTCATCATTTGACAAAAAAGATGATCCTGTCACAATGAAAAATGTATTTGAATATGCTTGGGTTACACATAATTTATCTTTCCAGATACAAAGAAACCTAAAAAAACAAAACAAAAAAACCCCCCAGCAAATTCCTTGAAAGATAAAATATGATGCACATTTTATTCTCTTTGTCTCTCACTATTAAATATTCATCTAAATACTGCTTTAGCCTGTGTAGATGACACAACAGTTGTCTCATTTTATCTCTCATGAATGCATACAGGCAGTTCATTAGTAGTGATGTTGGTCAGGGTCTGAATTAACTCTTATGTCCTCTCTCCTGAGTCCTCCTTTTCATGAAACAATAGGCAGAGGGCTGATGCAAAATACTTTTCTTTTTTTCTCTCTGAGTCATGATATGGAGTTTATTTATTTTGAGAGGTGGTGACTGAGAGGAAAGAAGTGGCTTTTTGAAATTCTCTTGAAATGTTTACCTCCAGACCCAAGAAATTAAAATTCTCTCCCCGTTCCAATTAATCAGTGGAAAAGCAGGAAGTGCCTGCCACAGTGTGAAACAAAACTTTGAATAAATTAAAAACATTTTTTTGTGAAATTACCCCAGACTCTATTTTTCTGACTCTCTTTTCTACCATATATTTTGTTGTGGTTGGTTATGAATTTTAAACATACAAACTTTAGTAATGATTCAGCTCAGCTAGTCTCTCCACTTCTCTTGTCTTCTCTCCTGACTCCTGCTGTGCACCAACTGTCTGGGTAGATTGTTGTAGCTTATTTGGCTCCTGAGAGCAGAATAAAAGTTTACAATCTTTCCCAAAAATTTCCATTCATTGGAGACTGAATATAAGTTTTGAGCTTGATTTAATGGACAACTTTCCAAACTTGGAAACCGATTCAACAAATGCTCCATCCTTAATAACTAAAAGGTTGTTTGTCAGTTCATGTGACTGTTACAGAAATAATTCATATCTGTGTTTGCTAATGTGCCAGGTTCAGAAAAAGATTTGGTCCTCCCACAGTCCAAAAACATGCATTTAATAAGTTAATTGGTGACTTTAAATTGTCCGTAGGCATGATTTGTTGTTTGTCTTTATGTGCCCTGTGATGAACTGGAGAACCGCCTCTCGCCCACCCAAAAGTCAGCTGGGGTAGGCTCCAGCCCCACCGTGACTGATGAGGATAAGCGGTTAAAGGATATGGATGGTGGCAATATTGGTCAGTGCATAATAATGAAATATCTCAACAACCTTGGTAATTCCCTGACTTGACCCTGTCTTTAGTGCCATCATCAACTGTTGACTGGATTACCGTGGTGCAGATATCATTGTCTTTGTGAACCGTGAAATTTTGACCTGATGAAAAGTCAAGGCATCACCAATTTATCCAGTCAATTGGTTTATCAAGAGTTTGTTTTTTCTTTCCAATGAGCATCACAGCCCCAAAGAGCTGTGGCTATTGGCATTTTCTGAAGGGTAAAGTCTCCAACATCATTATATTATCATTAGTTTTTTATTATTAAAAAGAAGAAAAAAGGGTTTTGGAGAAATATAAAAAATTCTCCTTTTTTTCTCAGCAGGTTGGAGGTGTGTGTTGGTGTCTGTCTTTGACTGACAGCAGCTGGCAGGCTGTCAGAGTGCAGATGTTACACCATAGGGAATAAGAGACAAAGTAAACAAACTTGCACTGTAGCCTACATGACATGGGCAGACAGTGTGTTGTTAAGGACCACACCGGCATCTATCTGGACCTAAGTGACATTTGCAGGTATGTTTACATGCTGTTTAATGTTCTGCAGCTAAGTAGGTAATTAGCTATCTGGCCTGCAAACTGACATTAATGGTGCACTTTTCCCAGTAAATGTTTGGTTCAATAAGCTAAAGTGCAGGACAAAACATGTGCTCATGTCTTATTGGTTGTTTGGAAATAAGGTCTCCAACTACGCAGATGGATAACTAATGGTATTCTGTTGAATCAGTGTAAAACTAACTAAAGAAATGTAGAGTTGGAAAAATGTCTCCCTTTCGCTCTTTAATGTTTTCTCCAAGGAGAACACATATGTTGGACTTTAGGTGGTTAACTTACATTGTATTTTATATGGCATATGTCATGTGGCTCTATGATGTGGAGAATCTCAAGGTACATCAACGAGGTACAACAGAAACAACTCATGGATGCTGCAGGTATGTCAAGTTTCCCAGATCTAGCATTAATGACTCCCATTGAAAACCCACTTTGAAGCCCAGAATCAGGACAGAGATGCCATTGATTGGGTAATAATTTCCATTTGCATTACAGTACCTGTATTTTTTTTTTGGTGCCCTATTGTGCAAGCTGCCTTAACAATGATTGATTATTCATTCATTAAAATGAACAATTACTTGGTAGAATTATGTAAAATGTGCTTTCCGGTGTGTCTTTGGTTCGTATTTCAAACAGCAGCAATGAATTTCATTTGGGCAAAGAGGGTCACTGACACAGTCTCACTAACAAGGGGATGGAGCCCTCACGTTTTATATTGAAATATTGCCTATTGTTAATAGGAAAAACCAAGCACTGCCTGGTCTCCAGTGAGAGGAGACATTGTAAAGCAGAATGAAATATAAAGTGAAAGGTTTTATAAGGGAGCGGTACAAATAGGGTAACCAATAAGACAGACAGGCTAGTTGGTAGTTTATATGTCAAAAGAGAGTATGGGTGAAATAGGGTGAGAACATGAAAATAAGAGTGAGAGATGCTGACACATGCAGACAGAAAGAATGCCAGCCAGATGGAGAAGCAGATAGTGAAAAACAGAAAACGTGAAGTGCACCTTCTGAGGAGGAGGGAGATCTGGAGGTGGACTGACTATTTGAGAACTGTGTTTTGTCATAGGAAAGAGGAGAGAAGAGAAAAGGTATCTTTTGTTCACTGCCTACACTGTACTGAGTCTAAAAGTAACAGATCAGTCATAGGCATTTATATAATATGGAAAGAAAAGACTGAATTAAAGGACATGAATGTGCACATTGGAATATTGTTGTTTTTAGAGTTATAATCAACATTGCATGAATTTCAACAACATTACAGTCTCATAAGATGTATGTAGGATTACATGCAAAAGCAGAAATGAATGCTTTTGAGGTTTTAATGATCATGCAAACTGTCAGTCTGTGATATTTGAACTTTCATGCAACATTTGTCCTTCAACCCTTGTGAAGGCCTTTTAAAACAAAAGCAATCGTTACAAACTGAAGAGGTTACATGATAGCAATACCCTGGCCTCCATTTATATGCACACTCCACATCTGAAGAATAGACCACCTGACTAGAGATGGTTTTGATGTCTTTTGATGTCTTTGAAATCCCTACAGTAGACCCAACGTCTCAAAAGGGAAAGATAACAAAAGAAATCATAAAATGATGGAAAAATAGCTAAATCTTTATGGTAGTTTTCTGTCTGTTTTTTAATTTATACAAAACTTATTTTTGATTTTTTTGTATAAAAAAATGACTACATTATTTATAAAGTATTTTTCTTTTAAATTACATACAAATTTAAGCAAAAGCACAACAATTATCTGTCATGAAACATGTTCCTCATTGTATAAAAATGTATGTTCATACAAACAATTACCCTTTTAAAGGTAAATCTTATTAATTTTATATGAATGTGTACCTCAAAGTCTGAAACGTAATTTTTGGAAAATGACTAAGTTATTACAGTTGTTGGAAATTTTTGACATTTATTTATTGATTTTTTGATATTTTTTTGGCCTTTTCAAGCTTTATTGGATTAGAGACAGCTGAAGAGTGACAGGAATGTGGGGAGAGAGAGAGATAGGGGACCTTGGGCCGCTGCGGCAAGCACCAAGCCTTCGTACATCGGGCGGATGCTCTACCAACTGAACTAACCAACACCCCTATCTTATTTTTTTATGATTTTGTTTTTTTATGTACACAAATGTCTAGCAAGATGAACAGTAAACTGATGCATTTAACACATTATGAGTTATATATTCATCTATATACATCAGGTGGAACTAGTGTTCCTTGAGGATTCACAACACTGAATTTAGGTCCTGCCACTAGATCCATACAGAAATTATTGAGGATGCAGATTCTGTTTTCAGACATGTCGTATTTTTTTAGGTTTTACTCACATTTTGCTTTTCCCCATGGGCACATCATCATGTAGACCAGATTTATGGGATTGGAGCAGATGACCCCTTTGATCAACTTCCCTTTTGGGGGATGACTGAATGCATTTAAGAGTGAAAAACCACACAGAGTACAATGTGCATATTTGTCCCATCTTGGATATCTAGGAAAAAAACTGTGCCTGGAAGGTGCAGAGGATAAATCTTTGGTAATATTTAAAGATGTTTTATTTATACAAATTGGGCTTTAATATGCTAGACACTCATTTGTCTTGTGTTGATTGTTTTTTTTTCCAGTGGACCCCCCTCATCTCTATCTGAACCTCTGGTGTTTGCTTGTTATAAAGCAAGTAGTGTTTTATTGGAAGGAAATTTTGTGTTAGTAATTAAGTTCCATAATCTACACATGGTAGACAATGAATGAAGTGAATTATCCTTTAAAGTCACAAGAATTGGATAGACTTTTCAGGATCAATTTGTCCTGAGAAGACGGAGAGAGGAGGAAAAGGCAACGAGAAGAGAGGGATGGTAGTTCGGTATTGATGAGTGGATCTCACCCACTGTGTTAAACTCCCACAAGCGCTCTGAACAAGTCTCTTTAAGCTAATATGACTCATACTCTGTGAGATAAACAACATCCTTCTTTCTTATACTTTTCTCGTGCTTTCTCTTGTCTCGTCTCTTGTCTTTCTTTTGTTTTCGTTTTTTTCCTCTGTACCTTTGTGTCCCCGTCTAGGTCTCTGTCTTCATCTCTTAATGAATCATTTTCTTTCTCAGTGTCCCCTGCTGCCAATTTTGCGAGGAATTCTGGGAAAGGGAAAAATCCCTTTTGTTCATTTCATATCAGGTGCACGAATGGGACTATTATTAAATAGCTGAGTCATCATCTGTCTCCCTCACACACACACACACACACACACACACACACACACACACAATACTACTAACTAAGATATACCATATACTATTAAACTGCATACCTTGTTCCATTTTTGGGCATTTAACTGGTTTGTGAGACTATTTCTAGCTTTAAAGCTTTAAATTTATACTTGCTTCAGACAGGAACAGCACCAAAGACTTCCACAAAGGCACACACAAAGACAAGTTCACGACAGGGACACTGAGTGTCACCATATCATTGTGTCATGATGGGAACAGGCTGAACCCTGAAACACCCTCCACTATCACCTCTAACAACAATTAAAGGAACACCACGCATCACAAGGTGAAGGTGGAGTTTTTTTGAGACTTTATCATTTGAACATTTCTTTACAGATTATAATTGGACCATACATGGTAGTGGAGAGACAGACAACGGCTGTAGTATTACAGGATGCAATATTAATATTGCAACAGTTCTTCTTGCTGTAAGCATTCCTCTTGTTCATGCTGGTCATTATAGGACCAGTTTGTAGGATCTAGTAGTGGTGTAGAAGCTGATTGTCTCACTCTCGCCTTGCATGATAAACTATGGTTTTAAAACACACGAAAAACTTGAACAGCCACTTGAGGCAGAAGCCTACATATTAACATGTCCAACTTCACAGCAGAAATAAACATGGTTACAGCCTGGTACAAAAACAGTTTTGGTCGTTATAGCTAATTTCCCCGTTCATGACAACTGTACTGAGTCTGAAAAAGTCTGAACTTGTCTGTTCAAATTATGTTAAGGTTTAAAGTTATGCATAAACAGCGTGGCCACTTTGACTGGCAGCTGCGTGCCATTACAGGCGGCTTGTTTGACCATCCTGGCATCATCCTGGTATCAGGTCTAATGACAATCCACCAATACAAACCTGTTAAACTAAGTATGTAAAGTATAAAGTATCTAAGTATTAAATATCTGTGTGACAAGCTCAGACTTCTACTCCTACTACTAATTACACCAGTGGAGTTTAGCAGGGCTCAAAGAGCCAGAGGCAACTGTTCCTGTAGTAAACAGATGGCAGAACATTATTTTTTTTATTGGAAAGGTGTCATTTTTGGAAAAGCAACAAAAAAATGTCACCTGATATTTGTTACTCCACACACAAAAGGTTAGAAAATATTAATTGCATAAAATTACAGGCTTTATTTACTTATTTTTCCAGCAACCATTTTGTAGTATGAGAGTTTGAGTATCTGAACTGGTTGGCTTGGTTAATAACTGCATGTGTGATTCATATCAAAAACACACCCACCCTAACCCACACCCACAAACACACTGTTAGCATGCTGGCACCCAGAATCTAAGTCTCTGTCTGGCCATTGCTTGGTCAGAAAGCGCAAAGGCAGATGGTGGATTATAAACTATCCTCTATGCTGTTCACTAAGTTACAAAAACAAGTGTCTTACAGTCAGTTTAGGTTTACAACACTATATCCACAGCCTAATAAGTCGAGAGTTGATCAATTGTGTCATTTTCTCAGCATTAGGACTAAAGATTAAGTTATCATACATGGCAACAACAATTATACTTTATACTTTATTATACTTTACCACATATTTTATTTATTTATTTTTTAAACCATTTTTACCATGTTAGCTAGCATGCTAACATTTGATAATTAGCTCTAAACACAAAGGGCAGCTGAGGCTGATAAGTATGCCATTAGTTTACAGGTATTTGGTCATAAACCAAATCATTGGAATTTTGATTTGAAAAGTTTGTTCAATATGCCATATCATAGCAATCCATCCAATAGATGTTGAGAAATTTGGACCAAAGTGGAAGATAAACCGTCTGCTAGGCTGACTGTCATTGCCATTCCTTGCCATGCTGCCAGCATTACTTAAAACAACATTATGTAGAAATTGGCATTTTGCTATTTAGCGCTACTAGTTTCGCAGGGCAGTACCATTGTTTTCAATACGGACAGCTGTACATGTGTATTTGTTCAGATTACATTACTTATCAAAAGATAGCAAGTTGAGCACTTTGCTAACAGCCAAACAAACAAGACATAGCAGCCAGCTAATATTACTACTAGTTTTCTCTTCTAAGCCTCCTCCGTCAACCTCCTCTTCACCTCTGCTAACTTACCCAGCTCGGGTTCTGGCATGACACCAGCTCTGCTTGCCCGTAACCTCCTGGCCTGGTACAAAGTGCCAATCGTACAAACACTAACACTCCACCGGTGTTCTTAGCTCACAGTCTGGGCAGCCCAGTTTACAGTTTACATCGGGAAACTCTGCAAATCGTACAGAGTTGAGTTGGGAACAACAAAACAGAGCGAACAGCGAAAACAAGGGAAATCGTACAAAAGTTACATTGTGCAGAAACAGGCATATGAGGTGCAAAATAGAAACAACAGAGACACTATTCACCTGATTATAAGTTAGTAAAGCATAAAAAGGATTTAAAATCTGTTACTGTTCCCACAGAAGGCATGTACGTGCATCAAGGTGCATGCATTATCCAGAAAGAGACATTGCTATTGATCCCTAACTCTACATGTCTATGTGTGTAGATAAAGACAAGAGGTCTTTGCTGTCACTGAACCACATCTTACTTATCTTTTCTCAACGAGGACCATCACAACAAAATTGATTTTTAGCAATTCAGACACGAGTGGATTGTGTCTCACTCTTTGAAATATAATTATATTTTTTCTGAGACAATCAATAACTTATCCGTGCAATGTTTCAACTCTTGTCTTGGATGCATTAGTGTATTCATATCTACACCTCTAAATTCACCCATCCAGCTCTTCATCCAATAGTTCACAGTCACTTAAAAACCCCCGATCACACACACATACACTGAGTCCAGTCATGTATTCATAAATCTGTTAATTCTCTGGTTGTTCAGTTTGCTGCTTTTTTAATGCACTCAACTTGTACATTACATCGTCGATTACTCTATGTGTACAGGCACGCCATCCACCTATCCATCCATCCAACCATCCATCGGCTTTGTGGTCAGTCTCTTGGTCTGTTAATATTCCCCACGGTGCAGGAGTCTACCTACGATATGCCTACTTACATGGGTCCACCTGTCATGTGAACCATCAGCAATAACATCCTTTCATCCCATATATGAATTCATCCATCTATTTTCAATACAGCTCTGGATTTTAGTTGAAAATATTGGCTTTCAAAGTGAAAATGCAAGTAGAAAAAAGGAGGAGTTAGGATCCTAAAATAGGGATTAGATTATATTTGGCTTTAACAACATATTTAAATGCCAGACACGCTACTCTTTACTTCTAACAACACTTGTAGCGAGGTTCTTCACCCCCCCACTGCCTCAGCCCAGTTACTTAATGGCCAATAGAAGAAGACTGGTCAGCTCACAAGTGTCAGTGTCAGTGTTAAGTGGGGCTTTGCTGAAAAAGAACGTGTGTTCGGACAACTTCCTTTGAGTAAATAAAGCTCAAAAAGAAATTTCTCCTCAGACAGTTTTTCATTTTAAGAGTGATTTCTGTAAATGACAGGAGGTACAGCGGTTTCCACTGTGAAGCCCTTCATTAGAGGTGGCTCCTTCACACTAGCCTATAGTTTGGTTCAAAGGTCAAGCCACCTAAAGCCTGCTCGTTTAGCTCCCCATGGTTAGATTTGCCCTTTCACACATGTGCATCATTACACATAGCTTGGCCCCAAAACACATTCCTGGCCACATGTTAGCTGGATTAGATTTAGCGCTGTGAAGTGGCCTTTTTCTGAGAAAAAAAAGTTTTAAAATGTTGGTTGTGTCGCACTTGGAAACCAGTGCCATATGTTTATGGTTCCACTTTTAGCTTTTAATACTCAGTTGTGTTGCTAGGAGGAGTTGGGCGGAACCAAAATAAAGTCAACAAACAACAACAAAGCTGACGTTTAGACGTTTATTTGATTTAGTGTGAGAATGCTAAAAACACAAAAAAGGGCCACAGAGAAACTTTTAGGAAAAATAGAATCCAGACCTAAACATCAGATTCATCCATATATTATGAGATCCTTATGGAAATGCAGGGATGTATTTGAATAATTACAGTATATCTGGGGCTGTAATTAAGTGAATTCTGTGCGAAGGAAATCCACAGATTAATTTGTATCAGACTAATCTCTTGTTTCAATTTTACAAGTCTGTTCACAGGTTTCGGGGAGTACTACTGCATATGTGAAAAAAAAAGAGTTGTATAAAGCCTTTTGTGGCTCCAGAGGGAGCTGTGCCAAGTCTACTGTATAGAATTGCCTTAGGTGATGTGACTTGAAGTCACTTGAGGCTGAAGACTACAGGTTTAAAATTTAAAAAATCTTGAGCTGTCAAGTAAAGAAGAGGTGTGCTCAGCAACAAACAACACAAACTGTCCATCGTGAGTCCGACAGTGTCATAGTAGTACAATGCTTAATTAGTGGAGTACTCATTTAAGGCACAAAACCTGATGTGATGACAAATAATAGAAAATATGTTTTGTGATTACATATTGTGGTAGGCTGTGAGTGGTTATACGGTCTGAAAGACTGAAGCATGCTGTTTCCATCCAAGTCCGAATCATCCAATTAGTCTCTAATTATTAAGCCCATAGGGTCAATGACATAAGTGTGCTGTAGTTCAGATTAATGTTCCACAGTCACGTTTAGCATTTTCTTCAAAGGTTTCAAGCACCACAGGTGCTGTAACCCCGTTGTTATATGTACGATTAGTCTCACTCTGTCTTGCCTTTGAAAAATACTTTAATTGGCCATGTTAGAAGCATCTTTGAATTTTGTTTTCTAAATTCTCTTTTCGTTATGTGGCTAATAAAGTCATATCACATAGTGGCTTTCTTTCACAACATTTAAAAATCCAATTCCTTCAAAGTTTATCAAATCTTAAAAGAAATATATACAAATTATAATAAATAAACAATAATAAATATTAGCATGTTTGATGGATAAGAACATTTCATATATGTTTGTGGCTCAGTCCCAGAGAATTTATGAAACGTGGAATGAAGCTTAATAATATCACTTACAAAAAATTCCCCCCATGGGCTCAGACGTTGTCAACAGAAGAAAATTGGAAGGTTTGAAAATGGGGCGCCTGGAATCAGTTTTTAATAAGTTGCTCTCCTCAGGGTATGACTTGTGTCAGAAAGGTTACCAAAATCAAAGAAAGGAAAGCAAAATTTAATGATTTAAAATATTACATGTTACACCATCATTTGTCATACTGCATAAGGCAGTGTACGCTCATACTAAAATAAGTACCCAAAGACCTAAAGCAGATATGATTCCCAGTTGTCACTGTGTCAATGCGATCATTAGAAAATCATTGATCCTGAGAATAAATTGATTATTTGCCACACACTACAAACACTCCTTGTAGCTTTTGTAGCGCTAATTAAACAAACCCTGCAAGCTCTCACTTGTGGTGCACTACATGGCAATCATCAGCGGGTTTGCAGTCAGACTAAAAGAAAAAAAAAACAAAACAAACAAACAAACAAAAAAAAAACCCAGCTGAGAGCAGTTACTTCTTCATGTGTGTCTCCACTAATAACTGACTGGTGCTGGCCAAGGTTCCACCATTTCCTTATTTATCAATGAGGAGAAGCTGACCCATGCTAAAGTTTTAGCTGATGCTGCGTTTGTTGCTCTGTTGTGTTGCACTATGCTTGAACTGGATGATTGCAAAGGGCTGTGGTTGCTTTTTTCTGTGATTTCTGAGATATTTAGACAAATCTTTAACAGTGTGAAAAAATGTCAAACAACTCCCGGCTATAATATCTCTCAGCCTTGATTAAACTTTCCACAGGTTTTTAATCACAGTGGCCCAAAATGTTGTCCTGCGTATAACTTCTGTCAGGGATAAAAGTATAGCTCAAAGTCAGTTAACTTGGCCCAAGGAACATTTGATGGGTGTGAAAAAGCTGACGGGAGGTTAATAAGCCACAGTGACATTGCAATCTGTAAATTAAAAAGGCTGCACTGGATTAGCTTCCCAGCGTACTCCTTTTGAAATTTGGAGATGGACAAGAAGAGACAGTTCTGAGCTGGAGCAATTATCTCCATTTAACCCTGATATGTAAACATAATAATAATATGTATAATATAATAACATTTAGCATTTAAATACATATTTATTTAAATGTTTTTTATTATTATTGATCTTTCCTCTGCTGGAAAACCGTGAAATGCTCCCTCCGGGTTTGGAGCAAGTTGCTGCCCTAAGCGAAGGAGTTCAAGTATCTCAGGGTCTTGTTTGCGAGTAATGGGGAAATGGAGCATGAGTTGGACGAGTGGGTTGGTGTGGCATCGGTAGTATTGTGGACGCTGTACCAGACAGTTGCGGGGGGTAGGGAGCTGAGCCGGAAGACAAAGCTCTCAATTTTCCAGTCCATTTATGTTCTAACCCTCACCTATGTTCATGAGCTTTGGGTAGTGACCGAAAGAATGAGATTGTGGATAAAAGCAGCTGAAATGAGTTTCCTCCATCAGGTGGTCAGGCTCAGCCTTAGAGATGGGGTTAGGAGCTTGGACATCAAAAGGGAGCTCAGAGTAGAGCCGCTGCTCCTTCACGTTGAAAGGAGCCAGTTGAGGTGGTTCGTGCATCTGAACCATGCTTTCTTGCCACTTTCTTTTGAAGGTGTTCCAGGCATGTCCAACTGGTAGGAGACCTCAGGGTAGACCCAGAACCCACTGGAAGAACTGCATAGCCCATCTGGCATGGGAATGCCTCGGGATCCCCCAGGAAGAGCTAGAATGTGTTGCTGGGAGAGGGACACCTGGAACGCCCTGCTAAACCTGCTGTCACTGCAACTCAATCTCAGATAAACGTAAGGAAATGGATGAATTATTATTGATAATAATCCAGTCATTTGTATTTATTTAAGTTCATTGTACTACCTAACCTAACACCTAACCCTAACACAAAATTGCAAAACTAACCATGTTTGTTCAGAGTAACAAAAATATAGTGTGAGAAGAGTTCCTCCTTCAGATATCTTTCTCAAGAAATTTAATTGGATTTCTCTCCTGAAGTGCTTCATTTTGAATTTAATCAAACAAAAAAGGGATGTTAATATGCTCTTGCACTAGTATCACTAATATCAAATTGTAATTCACAAGGTAATTCTGCGCGACCTAAGGTTTCAGATTTTGCCATGTGAATTGCAGTAGCAGCTTTAGTAAAAATAAATAATGAATTTAATGATGTCTCCTGGCTTCCTATTTTTTCTGCTTTTTCACCACCTCACAGGAGTCAACATGTCCCCAAAACAAGATGAAACCTGCACTGAAAACTAAATACAACATTAGACATGGGTGCCAAGAGGGAGAGAATGAGGGAGAAGAAGGAAACTCATCCAATTTTCGTTCGCTGGCCACTGCAGCCAAAACTCTCATTTACTGTATAAACTCTGGGCTGCCAAGAGCTTATGTCCAAATCAAATAGCCTGGCCCAGCAGACACTAAAAACGCTTCCACTGGTGGACTCTTTGGCCAATTCATATTTATTCTAAAATGAGCACAGATGGGGAAAGGATTTTTTTTTCTTGATGCTGGTGTGCTCTGACTTATCTCATCATAAACATGCCTTGAATGGGGGAAAGAGGGTTTGCATTTGAAAAGGACATGCAGTGATGAAAATGCTCTCGTGATTGTTCTCATAGAGTCATGAATATGATTTGAGAAAGAGACGAAGCAGAAGAGAGACACAGTTGTGTTTGTGAAAGTGAGATAAAGTGGTGAGTGTTGTGTGTGCTTGCTGAAAGTGTGCTTGGCAGAGGGAGTCTGCACATACTCAGTTTAGCATCTACAGGGAGAGTGATTCTGTGGCTATACGTAATACATTTCGTATGAATCTCATCACCCTAAATTTCTTGCCAAATCTAGATGAAAATCACAAATAAAAACACTGTAATTGTCACATGTCTTGTCTGCCAGCCAGCATCTGTTTAAACAGCATTATCCTGTCAAAATAATGTTTCCAAAGTATTAGTTCCCTTGTGATGAATGACAGAATGGCTAATCACAAAGCCGAGTTTGACAAATTACTGTGACTTATGTCTTCTGATTTGAACCATGACGTACTTTTGTGTTTGCATTTGAAAAAAAAAAAAAAACCACTTCATAGTTACTTTGGATTTATTATTTGAAGCTATCAGCAGAGTTTCATGAGCAGGACCACACCTCAACCTTGCCACTTCCAACATTCCTATGAATACTCTCCTAGCTCTCTCCTTCTCTTTCGCTCTCACATTCTTTCACCCCCACCACATTTCTTTCTCCTGTTTTTTTCCTCTGCTTTCTACCCTTCATAAGGTCCTGACAGGGGTCTGTTGTGCACTGGTGCTATGGCGGATTTCCCACCAAAGCTTCCCCACAATGCAGCAACAGGCCAAAGAAGTACAAGAGTTCAAACTTAATTCATTATAAGTATATGCTGATGATGCAGTGTATGCAAACACCTGAGTGCTTCACCCACTATATATCAGTCCTCCTCTGTGTACCTAAGGCAGTTTCATTAAAGTAAGTAAAACATGGCAACCACACCGCAACACCCTACCCCATTATACTACTAATTACTGTTATAACAACTTGGTGAAATCAGGTTGAGAACCAAAAGCACAACTCAGAGACAAGGCAGGTAAAGTTAAAAGTTCAGCTTCACATGTTGTCAGAAACCGACAAAGATCAATACCAGACTGACTTGAAAGAGATCTAGTTAGGGATCAGGCAATGGAGCAGAAGTCCAAAAGGAAGGCAGGGATCAGGCGTGTAGAGAAAAAAGTCTGGACGTAGCAAGCACATTAGGTGATCAGACGAATGAATGGGAATGGACCGGTGTATATACTGCAAGGCTAATGAGGAAGTGGAGGTCAGGTGAAGGGGATACAGGGTTTGCTATTGCAGGGCGGGAAAGAGTGGCAGGAGAGTTAATGTATGTTACAAGGCAGATAAATGTTGCAAAGGTACTATTCAAATTTTTGTATTGTTTCTACTCATACTCAATATTTATGATACTTTGTCGGTTCTTTGTGACACTGCAGACATATAAAAACATGCAGTGAAGTAAATCGATGACCTCTTGTCAGTCACACCTGATACATTAACCAGTTATAGCCACTGTTTTCCCATTTACTGTATGTTTGCTGGCCTACTGTTGGACTGTTGTGTCAATGTTAGCACCAAATCTTGTTCCCTTTTCAGACATCATAAGGTCAAAGAATCCCACACATTTGCAAGCACAAACATTTGTTGACAGTGTTTCTAATCCTTATTATGTTAAAGTCTCAAAGCTTTGACTCTACTATTTTATGTTACATCTAATCTTTGTGATTTTATATGTTAGCGTGTAGAAATACACTATCTGAGGCTTGCAGGTAGAGCTAGGAAAGATTCATCCTGTGTCATGTCTCTATTTGATTCATCCTTTGTGACGTCCCTATTTGATTCTGTGTACAACAACTGTGGAAGATGTATTGTCTCTATAGATTTCATGTAAAGGGGATTAAAATCTTTAATGTAAATAGAATAAAAACTGAGAAATGTGTTCTGCTGTCATAAAATTGTTTTGTGGACCTAGAAACCAACAGAAACTGTTTGCCATTGAACAATCCTTTCTCTATGGACTAGTGTAATCTTTACAATGTGTTTGCACATCCTAATCTGCATTTCAGAGTAAAACAATGAAAATAATTCACAAGCCTGTATTGGGAATACAGTAAACTCCAGGGGTTGTAATAATACAACCCTATGCAGAAGAAGACTGGAACTGTATTGTCCCATTCACAGAATCATATCTATATAACTTGAAATTATTGAGGTTAATCTAATGTCTGTCAAAAGCAGAGTGAGCGGGGAAATCATGAAAATGGAAAAATGCATAGGAGATTCCGCCCTGCCGTTAAGCCGACTGACCCAAAGTGGCTGTATCCCAAGTCTCCTATCAGACTGGGTACTTGCAAAGCTGTCTGGCTCACAAGGCTTCACCATAATGGATTGCACACTAAATTTCATTTTAATTCCATCTCCATTTAGCTGGGGTGCACCCATGAGATAAAATGTCTCTTTTTTTCAATAGAAATCTGCAGCAGTCCAAATCAGCAAGCCATTATTATTTAACAAAAAGTACATATACATAATAATGAATGCATATGATTTTTTAAAAATCCTGTCAGAGTGATTGAACACAGTTTTGTGATCAGTGATTATCATGAGAACCACCTTCGAGGAAGAATAAGCTGTCAGTTGATCCATTTATATTTTGTAATACTCTGTGGCCTAAAAGCTATCAGTGAAAATATTAAACAAAGAAGAAATGATTTAAGGACTGGAAACAGTATTAGCGGAATAATTACTTTGAATGATAAAGTAATATAAAGTTAACTGCCTTTTTTTAATCAAACCTGTCCTCCATAGATGTATGACTCAATAAAGCTTACTCGGGTTGTAACACAGTGACTTTACAAAACTAGAACTCGCAACATTTTTATTTATTTTTTTTTTATTAACTTTAACCTAATATTCTTATTCATGTCATAAAACAGGTTACCAACCTCATGACTAGGTCATTTCATGGCATGTTATATATAATTTGTTGCACAGAGCAAGAGGGGGAACTTGTGACGTTTTTATTGAGTCAAACAATGAAGTAGGATTTTTTGACGTGTTCATAGAGCACTTCAGATTTCTCATCTGTCTTATAGCATAGCTGTGGATCTATTTTTAAAAATGAATAAATCCTCAGAATGAGCTCATGTACTCATGTATGCAAGAACCACAGGCAGCCATTGAAATCATACAAATCTAATTCTTTTTATATGTTATGAACTTATTTATAACCCTAATTTCAGTATTATTGTTATGGACACAAAGGTTCACTGGGTAGTGATAATACAACTAAATACTACTAAATAAATAAATAAAAAACAACACTAATTTCTTCCTGCATGCTATGAAACATAAATGGAAAGTGCATAGTCTGTTGAAACGGTAGTTCTTGGTGGTACAATAGCCAAGTGAAGCCTGTGTTGTTGAAGGTTTGATGTGAGTCGTACTGGATTATATATGCACAAAAGGTTTTTTTATTTAATTGTAAAGTGTGTTGAAAAAATGAGTAACAGGTACCAAAGACGAGTTGAAGCATAGATGTTGTTTCAGGTGGCACAAAACTCAATTTTTAAACTACATTTAGCCCATTTGAACCTTGATACCAGGCTCAATAGTTGGATCTCTGCTAGCCAAAGGTACCTCATTTGAGAATGTAAGTGCTTTGACATTTTATGTCTTACGCGTATGTATTTTTACACATGTTAAACCTCATACCGTAGTTTTTAAATATTCCTCATATTGTCTTTTTTTAATGCACGATCTTCAGATTCATTCCTTCCTGGATTTCGTCTGTCTGCCGTCTGTCACCAACTGAGCTCATTCTGCCTGTACTGTTCCAATGCTAGACTCTGGATTAACTCACTCAACCTCTACATTCTCCTTTTCGAATAAACTTCTGTGAAACTTGTTACAAGCCCTTGTTCAGGCTCTATTTTTGGGTTCAAAAGATTGCTTAAACCTTACACATTAAGTGTAATTGAATTCCCCCTCGTCTTTATAGATACTCTCAGGTTCAGCAGCACTGTGGTCCGAAAAGAAAAGCAGCTGGCTAAAATTGTACAAACAGCCCATAAAATCACTGACACTAGCTGCCCTTGGGCATCCATATGCTGCATTCAGAGAGGGTAGGACGGACACCTCGTTCAGCAAGTATTGATCGCTGCCTTTTCTTGTTCGAATAACCGCATAATGAAAGAGCACAAGCAGCAAGGGGGATGACACACGACTGGAAGTGGATAACAAGGACAGGGACTCTTTGTAACGGTGTGATCTGAAAATGAAAATGCAAACCAACAAATAAATGTTTTACATGTGACAACTGGGTTCCCCGCCATGGTTGGATTTAAGGTGTCAGGAGTCACGGTCTGACTTCCAGCTGGGATGCATTTGCTGTCAGACAGCAGCAACAGCCACAGCAGGATTCAGGGAGCATGAGATGATCAAAGCTTCATGGCAACAAGTATATTGTTACATCCATTAAACACCACCATGGATTTTTGTGCCAAATGCTTTGCAAGTAGACCCACTGGATATTAATTATATACAAAATTCACCTGGCAAAATGTATAAGCTAATATACCGAAGGATAGGCATATATCAATGATGGTACCTTATTTACCTACTGTTCACTTTTCTATCTCAGTCCTGCTTTGAAGGCAAAAGCAAAAATTCAGTAACGGACAGAACCCAAGCCATTGAGGAATAATACTGAAAAGCCTTGTTGTATTTTCTTATTAGTCTCCACTTCAACATGAGATTCATTCATGCTATTGGCATAACTATGCTTCATTATGTAGCTTCGCAGTGGGAAATAGAGAAAAATCACTTTAATCATTAACTGTCACCATAGGTCGTATAATTGGCACTTTCTCCGTTTCGAAAAATCAGACAAATAAGGCATACAGCAGGCTTTCAAAACATGTCAGTGCTGCAGTGTAATGAAAAACGGCAGGGATGTGGGTTAAAACTCTGGATCAAAGACTGTTGTATAACTAATGACTAATATGTGTTCAAATCTGCTGAATATCTAATAGATAAATGAATCTGCTGAATGCAGTAAAGATGAGCTTGACTGCAAAATGCCAAATAAATATGTGAGAAGGTGGTACTCTCCTGCGATTCCACTGACTGAAATATGCAATTCATGTCAATAAAATAATATATGATGGTAATTATATTATGTAAGTTGTGTATGTGACCCTCTCTATGCAACTCCCTCATTTTCCCAACATTATTTAATCAATCATGTTTAGGTTTTGGACTATACAGTACTATTACCTGTACCTGGCTAGTGGTAAACTCAGGTTTCAGGCTCTGAAGTATACAGAGAAGTGATAGCACCAGCAGTAAAAGGAAGGACTCATAAATCACACAGCAAGGCTAAATGTGTAGCTAAAATATCCCATTATGAAACACAAATGAATATGCATGGGAATTGATTTAGTGTGTGTGTGTGTGTGTGTGTGTGTGTGTGTATGTGTGTTCATTGTCTCCCTTCAGCAATCCATGACCTTTTTTTTCTTTTTCACGCTGGTGAATAGCATGGATAGATATTCTCATATTCTCTGGTTCATATGCCATTAAAGTGATTTAACTGTTTTTATTTATTTATTATTTTGGAGGGGTAGCTTTTTTTATTCCAGTATTGAAAACACAAGAATGCAAATAAGAAGTAAGTAGTTCTCCAGTTCAACATAATAACTATAATAGTCCTTTTCTGACTAAAAACTCCAACGAACTATTCAACATGGTTTTTGCACACATTTTTAGGCTTAATAAGGCACACCATATTATTTCTGTGAAGGTGATACTAATTTGCCTACATAGTTGCACACCTGCATATACACACACAGACACACTGACACCGCGGCCCTCCTTTTTCTCCCTGTCACACCCTGCATCCCACCACCCTCTATCTATCTCCCTCCTCCTCTCTCCATCCCACAAACCCAGCAAATGTTTAAATTACACGACCAAGTAAGCAAGATTAATTAAAATGATAATCTACAGGCTGAATATATTTCACAGTTAGCTAGGCGGCTGTTTGAAATTGCTGTGCAGATTTTTAAAGTCAAAGTGGAGTGTTGACCTATTCATCTGCTTTAGTGAAACAGTCATTAGCCCAATTAAGGACATGCAGACAATGAAATCCCTATTATATGCAAAACACTTAGTGCTATTATATACTCTATTAATGTGATGTATGGTAATAAGAAAAAAAAGGTTATGTTTGAATTTTTGTCAGCTGTGAGTGTTAAATAATGTATATATCTTTTTAAACAAAGTATTTGGATAGTGAACATCTGTGCAAATAAGGCAGTTAAAATGTAAATTATTCCCTTAAAGGCTTAAGAAGAGAATAAACAGTTATAATTTTTTAATCCTGTAGTCTTTTGAGGCCCATTACACCTCTGGAAAAACATCTTTTCTCATTTTTGTATTATATTTTGTCCTGTTCAATATTCTTTCTTTATGTTAATTTTCCCACATTTTCTACAATTCTCATTTCCTTAATTTTTTTTTAGTTTCTTTCACTCTATACCAAAATGGCTAGTGCTGCTTCACGTTTGAAAATGCTACAGCAATGCCTGCAGTTTCGCAGCTGCTCCCTCTCCTCGTACCGAGCTTAATCAAAACACGGGTTAGATTCTCTATTCCCTGGATGTCGGATAATCCTCTTATGAAGTAACAGTAAACCCGAACTTGAGAATGTCTCTCATCAGTCTCCCATTCACTCATAGTCAACATACACAAGCAGCACACTGTGTACTGCGGTAGATGACCCTGACATGGGTGAGATAGAAAAAAGATTTTAAGAAGGTGGTCCTCAATCAAAGTCAATTAGCGGCAAAGGGAGTGTGATCTCTGTGTATGTTTGTACATGCATGTATATATCTGTATGTGCATGCTTGTGCTTGGTGTGCATTCTTGTGTGTGTGTGTCTGTGTGTGTATTGCTCCACACTCGCCTCCTCATCTCCATGCTTCATTTATCTGTCATTAGCAGAATTAATGACTGTGGGTTCGGGCCAGGGAGAGAATATGGCACCTTTCCAAAATTGGGGAACAACTCTGTGAGAAACTCAAGAGTTGCAGTTGGAGTGGGTGGGGGGGGGGGGCTGCTGTAGGGATGGTAGTGAAGGATGAGGATGTGAATGAGGATTAGAGAGAGAGTGAGGACACAATGAGAGAGAAAAGAGATGCAGAGAGGGAGAAAATTTTTAAAAAGATGATGCCTTGCAAGAGAATTTTAAGTGGATAGAGTTGAAAAAGCAGGCGTCCCATTGTATGTATGAATGCAGGAAATAAATGTTGAGTTTTTCAAAAGCGTTGCTGCATAATTGTCAACCTTCACAGACATGGTCATGTACTTCTTCACATAGCAACAAAGTCACAAAGCTGTCGCTTCCAATTTGTTCTGTGGTCTCCATTATGTGTGTTATCATGGCTGATAAAAGCGTTGTCAATGACATATCATCATGTCTTTGCTTTAAAATGACATCAGTTTTAAATTCTAATTTAATTTTGATTAGGGGTTTCAGTACAGCTGCCCAGGAAATGGGTTATGGTTAGTCATGGTTAGAAGATAGCAGTTATGAAACACAGCATTGACGGAGGTGGTCAAATAGTCTATCCAATTATCCCCTTCGTAGTGTTGAATGAAGGAAGTAGGATCCTGGTGAATTTGTGGAATTCTTAATTAAATTTTCACCCCTCAGCTTGGAAAAATTACCTATTGGAAGCCAGGATTTTTAGCGCTAAGTGGTAAGAGTCTAGAGAAGGCAATGAAATATCTCAACAACTGTTTGATTGCCATTAAAGTTTGCAGAGATCTTCACGGCCCCCAGAGGATGAATCATTTTGACGTTGATGTTTTTTTGATTTTGCCTCTAGTGCAACTATGAGGTTCAACATTTGTGTCAACTGGATGGTTTGCTGAAATTCATGCTCCCCTCTGAATGTTTGGTGGTGTTTGGTGACCCTTCCATCTAGTGCCATTAAATCACAACTGCAGTTTGTCTAATACTTTACCCAAATGCTTCCAAAATGAATGACCTTCTCAGTTGCAGTTTGTGTTTAGAGTTAATTAACAAATTAAGTAAGATGCCAAACATGTTAAACATTATACCTTCTTGATATTGATATGTTTTGCATTGCCAGTGAGAGAAAGTCGCCTTGCTGGTGTTACCATGAAGCCACTCCTATGCTTACATACAGCCTCATAAAGCTAATCTAGAGTGTTATGTTGCAGACACACTTGATGTGTTGATGGATTTCATGTCACCTAGTCATTTTCTATGGCCAGCAGGAGCTCCAGCCACATGGTGCATGATGGACGCAACATGGTGAGTTGACTGACTATTCACCATACCTGAATTTACACAGCACACTGTTATGCAAATGTAGTCCACCCAGCACAACTCAGCAGGCTCACGAAACTCAGAGTACACTGTAAAACTAGATATTGCTGATCAAATATGAAAAGATTCTGTTACTGCATTGCTCATTTCTTTCCTTGAATGTTTTAAAAAAAAAACATATTTTAGTGCACTGTTTAACTGCAACATGAGAAGGTTTTGAACCTGGCTGCCATGTGGAGTACATACAATCCAAAACCAAGCACCATTAAACTTGCTGTTACGTCAGCCACCGGCCGGAGTGCTCAATGGTCTGATGCATCCTCGCCTGATTCTGTGCATGCACCATTGGTTTTGTTAGCATATGTGCTCCTGTGTGTTTGTGTACTGAAACAAAAACACTTTCTCCAAACTTCTACAATGCAAATGTCAGCAAAAAGTCCAACCCTATAATTTTATTTGTAATAACGAAAAAAATTCTGCTGCAGCATTTTTTCCAGTTTCTTTTTATGCCAAAATGGTAGTTTAGAGTTAAACTGTGTGAAAAGAAATATTATTTAAAATAGGTATTGAGTGAAGCGCAAAATCTGTAAACAAAAACTATGCAGGCAGTTCAACAAGTGTCTTAATCAGGCCTTCGTCATCTAATCAAATTCTGAATAGGAATCATTAGAATAATGCAGCATGAATGGAGTGAAAAGAGTGATGGGTAGAAGCTTAAGGATAGAGAAGAAATATAAAATCCCATTTAATTAGAAAACAATGCAGAGGCCTGGTTGCAAGACACATGTTTAGTAACTGTACTCTGTGGCACCACTGTACATTATATGGCCCACTTGTACACACTGAGCAGAAAATGAAATGCTCTTGTGACCTTGTGTAGGTTGGTACTTAATGATGACACTTGTATTATTTTCTATTATATTTCTATCTGAATTATTTTCTACAGGGATGGTGAACGAAACTAAGAGGATGCAGGTGGCAAGAAGTGAAAACACTGCTTGTGATAGAATGAGTGAAAAATGGGATGAATATGGACGAGATAAGAACAGATTCATTATGATAAAAAGATAAGTGGCGAGATGATAAGTATGTTAAAGTAGCCATTATGCAATCACCCTTGTTCACCCCCAGCTTTTTTTTTGTTGAAATGTAGCTAAATAGAATTCCTTGTAATAGTCTCACCACCCACCGGGTGTGGATGCGCCGCGTTCTACGTGCACTGCGGTCGCCGCAGCAATATATGGCCATTCTAGTCATTGTTTCAAACCCCACTGGCTCCGCCAGGGTCCATTTCAGAAGCATCCCAGAAACGAGCCTCCGCTCTGCTCCGTGGACAGTATGCGCTATTTTTGACGCTATTTTTGACGCTATTTTTCCACAGCGAGCAGCCCACGTCAGTTTACAAAGAGCAGCTCAAACTGGCCGGAAGACATTCTCGATTTTCAAGATAAAACACCCTGTGCAAACTGCCGGTCGTAAAAACAGCCAAAAGCAAAACAAAATTAACTACGTAGCATATTTACACATGTAGATGATATCTGGAAGCACATAAACCAAGGCTAAGGGCTAAAGGGCTAAACGCTCTGCTTCTGAAATGCCTCCAGTGGGGTTTGAAGTTGCGTGGAGGACGGACCAAAACACTGTTGTGTTACCAAAAAATATCCAGCATATAGCCCCAGTGGCAGCATAGGTTTAGGGCTGAATACACAGAAAACAGCTAAGTCCCCACACTATCACAAATTCTGGAAGAAGGACATAATGCCTTCACATCATTGCCTTGTCAAGATTAAAAGCAACATTTTGAATGATGGCATTTCTTTTGTTCCAGAACCTGTCAGAAGACAATGAAAAAAGATAAAAGTATGATGAACGATTCAGGAGAAGGTCCCCCCCCCTCCACCTCAGTGGTACAACAGGCTTCACTAAAGCAAAGATGACTGTAATAATGCCTTCTTTGATGTCGATATACTAAGGGAAAAAAAAAAAAAATGTATGTGACTTTCCCATATTAAACTCATACAAGAGCCTTCAAATTGCAAACTGAGAGACTTCCCTTTAGAAACAGAGAAGAGGCGTTAGTAAGTAATTTCCACAGTAAATGAACCAATGCGGGTGTGCATGCATGTACACTGTTTAGCTGACTGCTGTAGCAGTAAGAGGGAGGAAGTGACGGGCAATATTTCCTTTCAGGCCTAATGTGACTGGAATATCAACATGCACACACAGACACATTTGGAGTGTCACAAAACACCCACACATTCCCTACCTGTGTTATTATCATCATTAGACCTTATGAAGCTTTGACAGGCTCATTAGGCTGACAGAGACCAGCATTTATGTTTGTGTGTATGTGTGTGTGTGTGTATCAAGGTATACACATGTTTATTTGTGAAATGTGTGCACATTAACGTGTGTGTCTTCTTTATGTGTATGCATGCACATCTGCTGTCCTGTAAGTGTGTGTTGTGGCAGGTCAAGACAGCAGGGCTGAAGAGGCAGGGATAATTGAGGCAGAAATAATTAAGGCTGTTTTAATTGTTTTAATTGGTGTCATTAACGACTAATGTCAGACTACTGACATGCACACCTACCCCCACACAATTATTTTGGCTGTGGGGGGCATTTCCAGTTACTGTGTAGATAACACCAATCACTGTAGCATGATCCCTCTCACATAGTGTCATTGGGCATAATCACAGATGAATAGTTACAGAAACACATAAACTTGTGTGGTTAAACTACAAAAATGCTATTAATCATTTAGAATTACAATATGGTGATTAAATGAGTTATTCATGATACATTGACCCAATTCTGTTCATCTTGTTTTTCAGATACACACTCCAGATATTACACATATTTTTCTGTAGAACATAGGATAAAAAAGATCCATGGTCCTCACCAAATTGCACTCATCATGCTGCAGCTCCCCACTTTAGTCTCTCAGGTCTATACAAATAAAAGTAATATTTGAATAAATTATCATTAATGCATGAGATGTATATAATATACAATATGTACAAGAATAAACACAAAAGGGATACATCTGAAACAGTCATGTTGTATAATTACCTTGATACCCATAACCCTGTAAATATATGATGATTTTATAAAAGATGATGTATATCTGTATAAGTATATATAGAAGAAGAAGAGTAGAAGAGTATATAGAAGTGGTTTCCACCCTGTTTGGTTTTGTTATAATTAGTTGGTGGGTAAGGAAATTCCTTTCCAGTTCTTTAAAATAACCTTATTTTTAGTTACAACTCATGTTGGGGGCTCATCGTGGATGAAAGGTGGACTACTATGTATTGAAATTGAAAATTGAATGATTTTTCAAAGTTTAACTCTGAAACTGACTTTCCTCTGATGGACTGGAAAAAACCCCTAGGAATGACTACTTATTTAATATTCTATGTGGAAAAATCACAAAAAAGATACTTTCCTCAGACTGTTCAGCCCTTCTTCTCTGCTTAAGAAACTCTACCTTAAGAATATAAAAGTTTTGTTGTCAAAGGAATCTACAGGTGAGATGAATAGACCTTTTTCACAGATGACATTTTGACTTGTTATAGCAGGAGAAGAAGAGGTTACTTGAATTTCGTTAACAATGACATAGCTCCGCCAACTTTCTGAGTAAGCCACAGCAGTGACCCAACATGCACAATACCAGGAACCTGGAACTATCTCATCCATATGGAATGCAGTACATTTTACTGTTATCTTTTACACCTGTGCTTTTCCTGTTACGACATGTGGAAATATCTGCATTGAAAAAGGTCCATTATACTTTGCTGTGGAACCTGGTCAGCAATTCTTTATACCTCACACAGTAATGGCCTGTATAGTCCTCTTCCTGAAATGCATAGTCCATATTTATCTGATGTAAACAACCTTAAATAATATACAGCTTTATGAGTCATTATGTGTTGTATTAGAATGCCACTTGAAGATTAATGAATACTATCCTGGCTTAAAATATTAATCTAGAAAGTAATTTAGAAACTATTTAATAATCAGGTAACGTTTTTCAACTCAAATGAGTTCATTAGTATGTTTGCTTATCAAAATACATCACTGTTATCACTATCATCTTACATTCTTCATACCGTTCTTCCAATTTGTTTTGCCAGAAATCTCAATGAGACACATCTGTAGCTCACTGAGGAATGTTATTGATTGACTTTTGGCAGCAATATGGTGCATAGTTTTAGCAAAATCTGTGAAAAAAAGGAGAAGTGAATATTGATTGACAACAACATCATGGAGAAATTCCAGACAATCTTCAGGGCTCATTACAGGAAACAATCAGTCCTTCTCAAAGTTTCAAATGACCTAACATTGTCTGTAAATTGTGGTAAATATGTCATTTAAAATGTTTTAGAGCTTGGCTTTTAATTTCATTAAACTGTCTTAAAGGTCCAGTGTGTAAGATTTAGGGAGCTCTATTTACAGAAATGGAATATAATATGCATAACTATGTTTACATTAATGTATAATCACTATAATCACACTCCGACAGAGTGTGTCATGTTGAACCTCAATGTTCCCAGACAGACAAACACCAATCACTGGCTATAGATAGGGTCTTATGCATTTTTTTCTGTCATTTTGTGACCGCTGTAGGTTCTCATATACTCTTAAAAGGAGATGGTGAGGCAAGTGGGTGGCAATTAGCTACTACACTGCTAGATGCCACTAAATCTTACAGATTGGTCCTTTAAGATCAACATCCAGGGCATTACGCTGGACTCAGACAGGATCTGGCACTGCGGCCACAACAGAGGTTTTTCCATTCATTTGAGTGGGGGTCGTCCGTTTCGGCTCCAGCGGTCCGCGAGGCGGGGGTGTCAGCGAAAAACAGCTCTGGTGTGCGGCGGAGAAGTTGACCCAGATCCAACTTTTGGAAAAACGGAGCACGACGTCACACTCCGGCCACCAGTCAGACACTCAGATCGGTCAAACCTCCACAGACAGCCTGAAATGTCTCTGAAACTGAGACTATCCAGGTGAATTCATGGACTAAACTCTGATAATCTACCTGTGTGTGTGTTCTGGCTTTGTTTAGTTCATGTAGTTCATGAGTCTGACTCACAATTTATGTTAGAAGTTATATTCTGTTTCTGGTTTACATTTGAGTGCATATTTTTATATTGCATTGTATTTTATAATTGCCATTTATTGTGGTTATTGGGCCTTTTTTTCTTAGAATTTGTGATTTTTTCTGCTTTTCTATTCACAATGGTTGTGACATTCACTTTAATTTATACAGCACTTTGGTGAAGCCTGGTTGTTTTTAAACATGCTATGAAATATGCTGAGTAATAAACTTGAGTTGACTTGATTATTAAGGGTTGGGAAGAATGCTAAAACTCCCTGGGTGATTAAATCATACAACTTCATCATACTTTTTAGTATGATGAAGTAAACTTGAACTGAATGGGTCACCACACTTAAAACTTTATAGCAATAAATCTGCTTTTAATGCCTTTTGTGGTATTTAAGAAATCACAACTTAAAATTTATGCTTTCTTCAGCATAACACCCAGTTTTGCGTTATATCATGTTCTCTTTTTTAATCACCCTTGACCTCTCGACCCCTGTGTTCACACAATAACGTTTTATAAAACCTTTTTTAATAAGAGAAAAAAGCTTAACAGGGAGCGGTTTTGTCTCAGCTGTTGTATGAAACACACCACTAATACAGTCCTCATTCTAAATTAAAAGAACAAGAAGTTATCAGTCATCACAGCTTCTACAATGTAACAGATATAACAGGACTTTAGGTGGCAAAATATATCCAAATATTCTGCTCTAATGTGTGTTGCTAATGGCAACATACACACATGAGCTTCATAACTGCAACATTTAAAGACGCACAAAGTGGCATCATGGTGTCAGATATTATATAGAAAAGTGAAAGAAACTCACAATCACTCAATCATGTCAAGTTAATCAAGTTGATATCAAACTGTGCACATTTTCCAGATTCATTCTGAGAAAAAATAATTTCTGCAGAAAGTTCTGCAGTAGTTTTGAAGCATATTAAGAGTCTAATAGCAGGATAATAAATAGTTTTTGATAGCCAGTTCTGGAAAGAGAGAAGACAGGGGAGACGTTGCAGAGGGAGAAAGATGTGCTGCATGCACATTTTCATAATTCATTGCTCATTGACCCATGCCCATGTCAGCCAACATTGTTCATCATCCCCTCTCTCCCTGTTTAAACAGTAATTTTTAGTTTGGCAACCCCACTGAAGTAATGTGCGTGAAAATTATGTAAAGAGGGAATTTTCTATTTTGGATTTTTCTAAGTGGATTTTCTCTCATATATAAAGATCTCTGCTCACCAAATAAAGGCTTGGTGGAGGGTGTTGAAGCTGAAATATGATATGATGATAGGAAAAGCATCCATACATTCCAATCCATGCAATGTTTGGGCAAGCTTTCAGACAAGGGTCTTCAAGCATTAACAGGAGAACAAGTGAACATATCACAGACAATCGCTTAACGAGAAATACGTGAATTTTGACCATGTGACCGATATATGGATTTTCTTAAGGTAAACTGAAGCTTATAGCTCAATTGGAGTGTTTTGCAAACAAAACATTGTGTGTAAGTTATGAACAAGGCCATTGGAACAATAAAGATGGATCCCACTGTCAGTGTTGATACAATGAGAATGAAAATGCAGGCTTGTAAAGTGTTTATTTTTTGTAACCTATACATTTTCTCCTCCTCCCTTTCCATCTTAGACCACAGTGAGTGAATACATGTGTGTTAATTACATCATAAATATTGCCAAAGTGAACCATTAATCAGTCCATGTCAATGACTGGCACCACAACATATTTTACTCTCCACCACCCGCCCTGCACTCCACAGCTTTAACATTCCCTTTCCACTGTGCCACACTGTATTCATCGATTCTCTGTGAAGGACGAGGAGAGGTCATGTTTAGATAATTACAAGCAGTGGATCACCAAGCAGTAAATAACATCAGCATCATTAGTGCGTGTTTGAGCGATTAGAAAAGCATCTGTCTTTAATTACAGTGTGCGAACACACAATTATGCCAGCAGCATCTCATCTCAAGGCAGGAATTTGAGATGGAATGTTTTTCCTCCACTTACATCTCTTCTGTTGCTTGTATTCTCGATTTTCTGCTTTGAATTTCTAAAGTGTTTATCATAATTAAAAGAAAAAAGATAAACATATAGTTGAACTGACACCTCTCTCAAAGTGTCAACAAAAACAGTATGACCTTCACAAAGCAGGAATTCAAGGCATGGTTACATTGGATTGCATTAGATTGTACAGGTGCACCTAATGAAGTGGCAACTGAGTGTACACAAACTATTTTAGTCTTACAGGAAGGAAATATGCGTGACACATCTCACCACCACTCCAAACCCTCCACCTATCTCTTTGCTCGGGTACATTCACACGCTCACATAGCTCCATTTGAACATCTCTTCAGTTATTTTAGGGTGAACCACCGTTCTGTGCGGAGAGTCAGTGAGTCAGAGAAGTTCTCTTCTGGCATTGCATGGTGTTTTCTGTCTATCAGGAAGTGGAGATGCGCCAACAGAGATATACTGCTACTATCAGCTGAGAAAGCTCCACAAACTAAATCCTCACATACTGTAGATGCTTTTAACAGCCCGTGGGTGATGCAGCCAGCATTTCAGCCTGGTTGGTGAATTGCAGGGGGGTTCAGCTCAGGGTTGTTGAGTGTTTTGAGGTGGGTCTTTCAAAGATTGGAAATGTCAGGGCTTTAGTCAGGGGACTTAACAGTGAACATATGTAGTGACAGAATCATCATCTTTACATGGACATAAGATTCTAGAGTTCAGGGAAACAAATGTGTTTCTATCCAAAATCTGTGTATACATGCAAAACGTCAGCAAACTGAATTTCTTCTCTATTCTGACCCTATTGGATGATGCATAGTAAGCAGTAAATATAATTAAACCGATGTAAAACCTTGTCAGTGACACTTTCTCTATTTGAAAACTTTGTCATGCACATGTGCACTTGTGAACACCCTGTTTAAAATTCATAGCCAAGCTAATCTGGTTACTCTAATTCCTTACTCCAATGACAGAAGATAGACTTCTTACTACTTGAAGGCCAACAGTAACAGTGGTCATCTGTGTACATGTAAACACACTGACTAAAGACATCCTTAAAAGCTAACCAGCACAGTGTTGGGTAGAGGCATGAGAGACGGGGCCTAGCCCGGGACAAGAGCCATCCTTGAGTTAAATCTCCTGAATATCCGGCACATACGACTGATCGCAAGGATGGGGGGTGGGCAGATGGCTAGAGGTGAGGTGTGAAGTGGTTGGTTGAGAGGTGGGGCGAGCCAGGACCGGATAGAGCCTGCAGAGCTGCAGCTTTATCAGGTTGTTGTTCAGTTGGTAGTCTGGTCAGCTGATAGTTGGTCCTTTGAGCAAGAGGGGATTTCCTCTAGTAGTTGGTGATATCCCGCAGGTTGACCCATGTAGGACCGTTTTACAACAGACCTAGTGACCCACAATATCCCTGTGTATATCCATCATGACTGCTCTATGCTATGGTCAAACAGCCATAACTGTTTTTCCTTCATATTTTGTTTTTTTCCTGAATGTCTTGTGTTACATTCATGAGTCTGACCTTGATCTTGAGATTAGATCACTAGAAATCCGTTTACACTTATGTCTGAGTTGTATTTGAAGCAGATAACATAAGTGATTCTATTCAGCTTTGATGCCCCATCCAGCTTGTACTTGACCTGCCTGGAGCTCTTTATCTCTTTCTGCTTGACTTGGTGAGGTTGAGATCAGCTGTAAAGCAGAGCTTGTCTGTCTTGTAAATGATGTGGGTCCCATCTGGATTGTTGCGGTCCCCTTTAAAGCTAATATACAAAGTCACTGTCAAGATGGCACATGTGCAGGCTGCTTTGTCGACTGTAGTTACATCTTGAAATGAATAAATGGCAAAGAATAAATACAAACACATAATATAAACTCCCCCTATCATATAATATATTTTAGATTTACAGGTTGCATTTTCCATTTACTGCAGAACAACACTATAATTTTAAAATCAAGGTGGCTGTAAAATTATAGGATGATACAAAATATCAACCATGCGATACTTAATAGTACCTGTCTCAGCAGAAAGCTACTGCAGTTTTCCAAATCTAGTAAACGCTGGAAGCACTTAGCTAAAACCCCACGTTTACATTTTCATTTCCTGGCAGACTCACCTTGACATGACTCAATGAACAGTGAACCTCTACCAGCAGCTGCTCAAGGAATGTGTACTTTCTGTTTTGGGGACTCTTTATATCCAGGTAGTCAGATCAGGGAACGCTGGCAGCTGGCTGTTTGTGAACGCACACAGAAATAGGCTTGCCAAAAACATAAATGCTGTGGCGAGGAGAGAAAACGAATTGCTTAAAGGGGTTTTAATTTCCCAAAGTAAGAATGAAGAATGACATTTGATAGAGAAAAGAGACAGATACTAAAAAAAGGGAAAGACAGAATTATTATATGAGTAGGGGGCTAATTACCAACCACTGAGACTTTCCAATGTCATTATGGAATAATGAAAATATCACTCAAAACACTATTATAGAAATATTAAATTTTCATTAGACCCCCCTAGAGCTACTCTTCTCCACTCTTTTATCACTTTTTATAGCTCAGGACACTTGTTTCATTCTGTTAATATTTAATGACGATGATGGAATTATTAGTTGAATCACTAAGCATTCAGCTTTTGGGACATGACTGAATCCAAATGCGAACTGCGATAAAGCAAGCATATGTAATGTAAGGCACAACTGAGCAAGTGTAAGTGGGAAAGGTGTAACAAAGAGAAAAAAAAAAACTCAACTGAATTTGAAAATCAGAGAGGGGATTAAAAGAAAGTCAAACATTAGGTGTGAAGCCACACAAGTGAGACATGCACACAAAAACAGAATGAAAAATAAAAAAATAAAATGGAATGACAGCATCCAGCAGAGACACGTAGGACTGAAGCCCCATTGTGACGTACATTTTACATGCTAATATTGTGAAAAATAAAAGACATTTGATTTAAAAGGGAAGTCAGCTCCCTACTGTTTTCTGTACTGATTTATGCTGTTTTTAAACTCTCAAGAGACACAACATATTTTTCTCTGTTGTGACCCAAAACCGGATTTCTCACAAATCTGACCTTGTCACATTTAATCAACCTTTACTGTTTTTAATACAGTGTTTTATATACTTGTTGTGAAATGGAGTGAATATCTATCAGATGTAGAACATTAATCAATTCTGAATAAGGATCATGTTCATTCTATATGTTGCTCTGTTTAATAGACCTATTTTATGTCTTCTTGCAAGGCTCCGCTCGTTTTGCACAATGAAACAGCAGTTGCAAAGTGACTTACAATTAACACAGCAGTCAGAGAAATGAAAGCAAAATCTCAAAAGAAATCAGGACTATAAGATTCAGCCCCTCTAAAGAAACCAACTGAGACTGAATAAATCTAGGAAGTGTGTAAAAGGCATACAATGTGCGTCTGAATACAGGCTGGTAGGTAGTCCAGCTGGCATTGTATATAATATGTTATTAAAACATCTGTCTATATGGTGGAATATTGTTAAACACAAATGCTGGCATGATTGCCATGGCTGGAAGCACTCCATACTGTGCTACTGAGAAATGTTAATTAGCCTCCCAGGTCGCACCTGTCCTGGTTGACAGTGCCAATAAATTCTATTTAAACGAGGAGCCAGTGCAGCGGAAGTGAGAGGTTTCCCACGCTTGTATTTTATGCATTAATGGAAATGACAGCGACTCAGTGGAGAGTTATGGATTTCAGCTTTTGATAATCAACTAAGGTTGGCAGTGTCTGATTCTGCAGATGCCAAAACAATGATGCAAGACAATCATTTAAATTTTAAAAGTTTTAAAAAATTTAAAGTTTTTTTGCTCCTAATGTTCACCTAATTATTATGCTGCTGTTTTACATTAGAAAAGTACATGGGGTATGCAATATTTGTTATTAATTTTAGCAATTATTTTGTAACTTTTACCAAACAATTTCTCACTTATTACATCATTGGTCGAACACACAAGTCTAAAAACTGGAAGGAAATGGGTAAGCACTGACAAGGGACTATAGAAATATTATTATGGTTAAATACATTTAATAAAGTGTCATTGAAGGGTTTGCAATTTCTTTCCATGAAAATCATCACACTCTTGGCACTGGCACAGAGAAGTGCCACTGAATGTAAATCATTAATGCAGAAGAGCTGCATATGGAAGTTATTCATAGCAGACTGAGTTAAACAAGAGTGACTGACAAAGGTAGAAGTTGATGTGAATGTTTGAGTGTCTCATGACTCTGAGGAGCAAAACAAAAAGAAGAAATTCCTTCAAAAACGAAATCTTTGTTTTTTTTATATTTTAAATGTTCTTTGACTACTAATGTAGATGGACCTTTTAGCGCCTCACGTGTACTAATCCTTATGCATCACATACTGAGTCAGCACAGTTTTACCTTTTAGTGATGTTCGGCAATTAAACAATGAGATTGGTCTTGGAATACTGGTACACATACAGATTTGATGAATGTACAGTGTGTGTGTGTGTGTGTGTGTGTGTGTGGGTGTGTGTATGCCTGACACAAATGATGAGAGTAAAAGAGGTTGTTTCTCCTGCTGTTGGCAGCCTTCCAGGCAGATCTCAAGGATTGAACCTCTGCAGGTGTGTCTGCATAAGTGCATGCTTCACAATGTTTGAGTCTCTTTACATTCAGAACTAATTAAGAGCTGAGAGGAGGAAGCAGAGTCACTCTGTCTCTCTCAATATTTTGCTCTTACACAGACACACACACACAAAGTATGTGCGCGCTCAGAATGCAACGGTGAATGGAGGATAATTGGTCTTGGCATTCAGAAGACATTGCACCTTGATAGATACTTTAGGCTGTATATAGGTTTACCACCAGGCATCTCACCTGTCTTCTGACTGACTCGGGATTTAATATGAACCTAAATGTACATCTCACATAGAAGTGGTTTTCAGATATATTTTCATGATGATGATGATGATGATGATGATGCTATTAAAACTGCACCAATCCATTTTTAGATTAACAACAGATATTTTAGCATTTTCCTTGTTTTGTTTTTTACAGGCCCCCTAAGTTTACTGCTCTAATTAACACCTACAACTCTCATTAACCCCAGCTTCAACAAAAAAAAAAACAAAACAGAAAGCCAGACAGAAGACAGAAGTTAGTGACAAGCTAACACACCAAAGCATTTAGCATCTAAAGTGCTAACGTTGGTCTTTATCTGCTGGGTAACATGAACAACAACTATTAAGTGATAATATCTAAGTGCATTTATAGCTTGTTCTGCTGCCTACAAGTGGCCAACAAATAAAATAAAACAAAATAAAACAAACAAACAAATACAACGTTATAGATGCTCCCTTTTGGTAATCTGCTTATTTACTTTTTTCCTGAGAGTGCAATAACAAGATCAATATCAGGTCGGGACACGTTTAGCCTAGCTTAGCATAGAGGTTATAGACAAGGAGACTACTAGCCCAGCTTGGTATGCAGCAAAAATATGCAAATACCGTCAAAGCTGTCTTATTTACACATGTTGTGTTTGTTTAACCTGAACATGAACAGACATGTAGAAAAGACAATTTGTGTTGAGTTGCCTAGCTGTCAAAGTCCTTCAACAACACATTATTACACAAGGAGGATAATTTTCTATTGTCACTTTCACACGACTTGGTGAAATTTGATGTTCCACTTGACATTCATTAATAATGATGCTCTTTAGGATTTAACATCTCTAACCACTGTTCCGAACAATTAAAATGAACTCTTTCAAAAGAGTGCTTTAAAGCCTTATTCACCCCCAACCCCAGCAAACACATAGCATCGCTGGTAGACCAAGGAAATTAACTTTTCACTGGCCATCAGGCTAATTGGCTGGTTGATGTGACAGCTTACGAAGCACGGGTGTAAGGCTGCAGGAAGACTTTATTTTCTGCTTCACATTTCCTCTCTCTCTTTCTCAAACACACACACGTCTCACACAAAACCACACAAACTCACACCTACCTCATCCCTGTGACAGCTAAATTGGGATTAACGAGCTTTTAGGGAAAAAGCTGCAACAGCAGCTCCTTTTCTCTTTGTTTTTCTTCCATTGACACCCCCGTGCTTGCCTGGCAGGCTGATTGTCTGACTGGCTTGTGCTTGATCTTGCATCAAATAGGAAGGTTTCCCTTTTTAAACTTGGTATACACCTGCTCGGTATACACAGCTTGTTGCGTTTTTTTTCCTGGCGCCACTCCTGGTCAACTCCTTTCCTGGTCAACAAACTGAGCTTTGCAGAGGATTTTTGAATAAAAAGATGACTGCGGTTTATTCTCAAATATATATCTTTACAGACCAACAGAACCACAATCCTACGATGAATGGTGAAAGAAAACAAAACAAATTCATACACACATATAAATAAGATAGAAAGGATATTAAGGAATAAAAGTTAATGAGCTCTAATATTAATGTGACAGCACATGGCAGATGGTGGGGCTTTGAATTGGTGAAGTGAGACTAAGTTGTCCTCAGCATGATCTGCTAGTGCCAGTTTCACACCACGCCATATTCTATGGTGAACCAAATCTGCACAGCATGTGCAAATATTGTGGGAAATATTGGTCTTTAGTAATTTCACACTTAATCCTTACAGACACATTTTTATTGTGAAAGGAAATTGATTGTCCTTTTGGGTGCCTGTATGCTGATACAGTGGGAGGACAAACATCATAGAGGTGTGTCATTTTGCTACCATTACCAAAATTTAATCCTTTCTCTTTCAAGCTATGTCCAAAGCAGGTATCATACATTCTGTGCCATTTCAGTGGATTAACTGACTCATGTGCACACGATCAGATCGGATCCAACATCCTTCCAAAGCCTTTTTGTGCAGAATATGTTTGCCAGTTTGATTTGGAATGAAATTCTCCCTATTGAGCGATGCCTAATGAGTGATGTCCACATGTCCCATTGCCTTCCCCTTTGTCAGATGCTACTAGTCTGAGCTAGTGCTAATTAGCTATCAAGAGCTCATTTAGAAGCTGTCTGATGATTTTTATGGTTCAATGCGTATGTCATACACTGTGAATATAGAGTCATTATGTCCTTCGGGTTCATTTCTAGAGCTTGAGCTTTTGAAACATGACCATGAGAGAATGTTAGCAGCAGCAGCAAGGACAGAGAAAGAAGGAAAAAAGGGGCAAAATGCAACACACAGTGCAAGCAAACAAAAAACAAATGGGCACGTTATGGTACAACCTCCATTTCAAAAAAAGTTGGGATGGGAAAACAGATAAAAGAGGGATGCAATGCAAATCTTTTCGACGCATATTCAGTTGAACACAGTACAAATGCATACCCGTTGTCATTGTCTTTTACTTAACACTGCTGGGTGAAGAAGGGAGACTTTGAGTCCATGGTCTGTGTGGCATTACTACCTTTGTAGCTGGCACATCATTCTCCTCATGGACCACAGGACTCTGAATATGCTCTGGCACTCTGGCACAGGACACAGGCCCCTCCATCTGTAAAGATGAGGGGGATGCCTCAGTGAGAATAACCTGCAAGCTCAACTTCACCCCAGGGAGGTCCTGAGCTCATTCAGATGCTCTTCACAATCTCTCCAGGACACATGTACCATCAACCCCCTGCACCTGCTGTATGTCGGCAAGGGGTCGGGTCAGCCAAGGATGCCAGAGAACCTTCTCCTACCTGGTTGTGGGCCATGACAGCTCTCCAAGTAGAAGTGGTATGTGTGGTCCAGACCATGCGGCCACTTTAGGAGGAATAAATGTGACCAAACGCTTAAGTCGCCAGGAAATTATACTGAAGCACGCGTCAAACACTGGGAAGCATGTGTCATCAGTGAGGGAATAATGCCTCACATCCAAGCTTCTTTGCATCCATGCTCATGACTGCCAAGCCACTGTGAGCATGTCTTTTTTCTGTTTATTAAGTGTTTGCCAGGGAATTTGCCCATTGATCAATGGAACAAAAGAAAAAAATTGAATGTAAATGAGCCAGAGTTAGCTTAGAAGTGTGATTTTCATCTGTTGTCCAAAGACAGATGTTAAAAGACATTTTAAACTAATTTGTATAAAGAAACATTGTGAAAAAACAACACACATAAGACAGTACACATTCGCTACAACAACACAGAAAGACTGTAGTCAAAGCTCTTGAATGGATGTGAGAGATTAGGGATAAAACAATTTTGCACATCAGGATATGATCTGTGCGCAGATCAGTTGCCATACTCATCACCAGTGCTTTGGCGTATAATCCACACATGCAAACAGATGTCTCACAGAGAGTCATCCTTACCACTGAACAGTAACACTGACAAAAGTAATGCTCATTTGATACAGGAATTGTACACGAGCCAGAAAAGTGTTGAAAAAGTTCAAACAGACTTCCTCTGCTGCCACTAGACCCAATTAGTCTTCCATCTGATCCATCAAAGACTCAGAAGTTAATCTTTTGAACAATATCCCATGCCTACATCTGCCTTTAAATTCGGTTTGTTGTTGGATTTTATGCCAAGCCTAGCTTGTGTAAGTAAATATGTTAGTGCTTATATAAAGTGACATTCACATACATGATGACAGATGCACACACAATGTGTATTGCCTAGTATGGATGTTGTGTTTACTTGAGTGGGCAGTTTAAAAGCTTTGTGGGCTGTCAATGCATATGACAGTAAAGGTCCAAGCATAGAACAGCGTGCACTTCCTCTTTCATATTCTGGGTTTCAGAAAAGAGTCATTACATTAAGATCGGACCACTTTCACAGACTGAGCTTAACAGTAAATCAACTGTCTTCCTAGTGGAGTGCTTTGTGTGTTTTTTTTTCCCACCTGGGAGCAAAACTCATCATTAGAAAGAGCTTAAAGTAACTTGTTAGTGCTCCTCTCATTAAAGGTTGAACCTGCATCTAAACATAGACCAAAGTGTTCTGGAAAAAAAGAAGTTTACAGCTAATTGCAGCTCTTATGTAATGTCTTCATTGCTGAAACAAAGAGAGAAATAAATAACTGCAGGTTAACATCAAGGGAAGAAGGGAAGGGAACACATTAACACACTGAATTAAATTTGTAAATGTATTAAAAGAGCTACTGATGGATTTAAGAGGAAATTATTTTTTGGGTAGTGTGATTAATTAGTGTTAAATGAAGGTTAAGTCTGTTTTGTGTATAGTATATGTGAAGCATGTGTTTTTAAGAGTTTTCTTTCAATCATTGCCAGATAGATAAATCACAGTTTCTCCCATCTGGTGGCCAGGCTCAGAAAAAGAGGGGGGAAAAAAAAGTTGCGAGAAAGCGGGAGCAAATGAAAAGATGAAGAGCAGATATGGAGAAGAGAGAGATAAAAGAGGAAGAGTGAAAAGAGACATTCGTGCAGAAACCCCCACCCCCCTCTTCTGACTAACGATGAATGATGAAACCCCAAAACAGAACTTATTTAAAACTTTACACAAGGTACTGTTTCATTTTTTCAAACCCACTTTTTCCCTTCCCTTTATATATATATATATATATATATATATATATATATATATATATATATATATATATATATATATATATATATATATATATATATATATTCTTTTACTCAAAACCCAGCTCATCTCAGAAAAAGGGACAAGTAAACATTCAAAAGGTCAGAATTCATTAGCTGGAAAATAGCTTGCGAAAACAAAATAGCCTCTTTTCTTTCTCGCTCCTCTCATATTCATTCTCTTTCCCCATTCTTCAAAGCTCAGGCGAAATAATGAGCTGATAACAGAGTGTCTGCTTGACACCTGCTGAAATGCTAAAGAAAAACAGTCTGTTTCACTGATTCTTTGAAAGGCTTTCTAGAGAGAAATGCTTGCCAAGTTTAAGGTATTTTGAAGATGTCAATAGTCAGCAGCAGTCAGATAATGGATGTAGAGACTTTATTCAGTTCAGTGTTTAAATTGATGCAGTTGTCATTTTGCACTTGTTTAGTACAGTATGTGTATATGCATGTACAGCATATGCAGCAAGACACTGCCACAAACACACATATATTCACCATCTGATCTTGTGTGGTCCATGGTTTTCAACCTAGCAATCAGTGACAGTCGACTCCAGTATCTAGGCTACAAAGTAAGAGAACCACAAACCGGACACACACATACACACACTTAACACGTGACCGCCAAGGACCACCACAGTCATTATGGAGTAGCATCTGTTTGTAAATAAGCCACCTCCTCTCTATAACTCTCCTACTGTATGTGTCATGATATTCACTTCATGCTCCTTCAGTGAAGCCCAATCTAAACATAGAAATAAGAGCGACCATGAAAACCTCCATTATTTTGCCAGAGCTTTGAACGGAAGAAAGAGTAAAGTTTCATTTAATTACTATCTTCATTTCACTTGCATAAAGATCTTTATTGGAAAGCGGCCAGTCACATTCTCTGTAATCAAAAAACTATATAAGTCCAATCTTTTGGTTAGTTCACAAGATACAAAGCTAAATTCATTTTGAGAGTGGGAGTCCAGAACTGTATGAAAATCTTTTATGACGTAAACAATTAAACCTGTTATAAAAAGCCTTAGAGCTGGTCTCTTAGCTTTGTTGATTTTAGATTTTTTTTTTTCATGTGGTATATTAAAACATTTATGTGGGTCTAGAAAATGACAGACAGTCAGAACAACCCTAAATCACTGTGAGGCAGAGCTTGAAGTACTGACTGCTATAAAACCTTCGCAAATCCCCAAAGTTTGCATTTTGCCCATGCCACAAACCATCAACTCCAAAAATGATTTTTCCTGTCCTGATAATATCGCACATCTAGGATTATGTGGAAGAGCCACAGCCAGAAAAAGGCAGAAGTTTGACATTGAAGCAGCATGAAACTAGAAAGGAACTTTAGGTGACCCCAAACCAGGTCAAAACAACTTTATGAAATTAAAGTGATGTCTTTATATGACATACAGAGTAAAACTTTAGTGCTTGCATTTGTGCGAGTGTGAGGGAAGAACAAGGTGTAAACACAAAACATTAACATATTTAATCTCATATCTTTTTAACTAGCACACGGTTTCATTCTTGTTTTAGCTCAATTTTACTCTCAATCACCTTCAGATATCTGCCTCTTTAGCAGCGAAATGTGCTGCTATGTTCACCAGCTAGTCATGCTGTTTGGGTAGCTACAGCAGAGTCAGATTATCAGTGACCCGATGAATGAATGGTTGCATTGCAACAGAGTAGGTTTTCCTTGACGAAGTATTTAAGTACAGTTTTATAGTTTGTTGACAGGAGTAAATTTAGCTAATGTCTAGACACTAATATCTAGACGCCGCAGACATGAATTTTCATTTAAAGCAATAGTTTGACATTTTTGGATATGCATTTACTTGCTTTTCTTATGAGGATAGAAATTAGAGGATTGATACCACTCTCATATCTGTTGTTTGAATATAAAGCTACAGTCAGCAGTAAGCTAGCTTAGCTTACAATCAAGACTGTAAAATAGAAGTAAACAGTTAGCTTGGTCGGTCCAAAAAGAACAAAATCCACCTATTAGCACCTCTAAGGCGGAAAAACTAATTAACGCTTTGCATCTCTTTATTTAACCGTGCAAATAATGAAGAATAAAATGAACAAGTTGTGACTTTACAGGGGTTATGTGCTGGACTAATTCTTGGCCAGGTACAGTAACTTCCTGGACTCTTCTTGTTTCTGTGCCAGGCAACCAGCAGAGACACCAAAATGTCAAACTATTGCTTTAACCTCGACTCCCTATATGGTGCAGCTGTCTATTTTACAGTTTCTTTTTCCTTCTCTTATTTTTTCCCTATTATGGACTATGCTCTGACCATGTTCTGCTACCTTCTTACTATTTGAAAAGCTGTAACTCTTTTAGGGTTTAATAAAATTCTTAACAAATCTTGATTTTTAAGGTAATGTCCAAATTTCTTATTCGCTATTCTATAATACTAAATGTTATTCTGCGTACATTTTGTATATTTAATGCTATCACTATACCACATTATGTGTTGTTTACAATTACAATGTTGTTTACACTGCATTTCCGTGCTGTAATTCCTTAGCTATAGTATGTACTTAACATTACTGTATGATGAGAGAATCTTCGTGATTACCCATATCACTGTGAAGGTAATCCTTCTTTTTGGCAGCTTTCTGTATCATGCTGCTAGCCATATGTCCATGCAATGGCTGCGTCCAAGCCCTTCTGTCTAGGTGATAGACTCGGCCCAATTAACACTAACGAGATTCAGACTGGGTAAAGCTTTCTAGCTACTCATCAGCAGACTGTCATATACTACTCCTTCGTTATTCTGTTTGGAAGTTGTTCTTTTACTTCCCAGCTTCCACTCTTCTTCTTAATCTTGGTTCTGTTTGGCCTTAGTCTCGCCACTTCACTCCTTGCTTAGTGTCCTCTTTCAGTCGCCTTGGCTTATCTCATTCCTTCATTTTTTCCCCTCCTTACATCCTTGTCCCTCTTCTTCCTCATCCTAATTAAACTGTGCTCATTCCTGCTGTCCTTCTTTTTAGATTAATTTCCTTGATGTCACTTTTCCCAGCGCTTAACAGCTCCATCAATACTGACCCTTCAAATCACTTTTTGCTCCTGCTCTCTGTTAACCCCCCTCCTCACTGTATTATCTTTCATATTTACTGTCTCCCTTCCCCCCTATCTATTTTGCTCACTTTAAGTCCTAATGATTGTATCCCTTTTAAAAAATGATTTTACAGGGAGATGGGAAAAGTAAATGATGAAAGAGACAAAATGAGAACAGGAGATGGTATAAAAGCGAAAAAAAAAAAAAAAAAAAAAAAAAAAAAAACACACACACATTCACACATGAAATTGAGTGAGTGACACCACCTAATGTTCCGTAGAACCCCTTTGTAAGTGAAAATTGTCTGCACAACGCGCCATGTCAAAGTCCTGGTACATGCAATTACAGTTGGTGAATAAATTTGAATACATTTGGTCACCATTCACCTTTATTCATTTGTTAATTGATTGGTGCCCTTTGGGTTGATTGCAGTCTTTAGTTTTACATTTAATCTGCTCCCGTTTCATTCCTGATAGTGACAGTAGGTTATGTCATTCAATTTCGTTTACTCCCATCCACCCTTCACTGGAAGTTAAGACAAGATGAACAAAAAGAAAACAAAGAACCAACAATCAATCAACAAAGGAGCCATGTCATTAGTATTTAAACACCACCATCACATCTTCAGTTGTAGCAACAGCTTAAATGTTTGACAGCTATGCATTCTGGTATCAGACCAGACAGTCATGTATGATCACACATGGATAAATTCCTAAAATTTGGGGACAACATATGTGATGAAAATTGTTCCCAAAGTTATTAAGGCAATTTAAAATGTTAAAATAACACAATTTTGATGATTCACAGTGTAGTTTTAAGACTGAATCAACAATACAAAAAGGTTGAAATACATATTTACCTCTGAATTTTTCAGTAGGAGCTGTACCTTTTATGCAAAACAAGAAATCATGAAGTCTCTTAGTTCATACATATTTTATGTCAAGTTCGATTGAGTTATGACAAATCTACAGTTTCCTATATGTGAAAAAAGAAATGAGACAGAAGCTACTGGAGTAATATGAGCAGTGGGATGCTAAATATAAACTGCAAATGAACTTGGTAATGAAGTATAAATGAGCCCTGTAAAATATGTTTGCATGTTGTTGTTGAGGAAATGTAACCACTATGAAATACCTGTTTTTACTCTGTCACCAGCTACCGAGTGGCTTTGGAAGGGGCTATTTCCACCCGGTTTCAATATTGTACATCACTTAGCAGAGCCTGTCTTTTTAACTGTAGCCCTAAGCAGACCTCTCATCATTCACTGAGACTAATGAGCTGTCTTTGCTGATGTAATTTACCAGCTCATATGAAAAATTTAACCATTGCCGTGAAAAATAGTTGTGTTTTAGCCCTTAATTATGTGCATATCTTTGCCAGGAACGGATGTGTTGATGCCATCAGTTTGAACCTCAGCTTTCATTTAGGTTTGTTTGTGACTTGAGAACATAAAGGAGATATACAGATCTATGTGGAGATTGCCCAGCAGCTGAGTGATATGAATATACTCTAGTCGGCAGGGGATATTTGGTGGCACATTTAGCGCATTTAACTGCGATGGAATAACCGTCTCAGTCAAATGGGCTTTCAGGGATGCTAAGAATGGATGACATAGTAAAGAAAGAAAAATTAACAACAACTGATTTTCTTACTCCAATGTCCAATTCTCCAATTACAAGCAAGAATAATGTTGAAATAAAATACATAAGTAAAATAAAACACTGTCTGTTAACTCTGCATTGTGCATAAAAGATCTGTCTTAATTTTTTGCTTCCGCTCTCCAATTTGCAGGTGGCCACACACATTTGTTATACTGGATTTTTGTATTCTTTTCAGTACATCTTCATCTACCTTTCTCATGCACACAAAGTTTTGCTTCTATACATTTGAGGACCCTCATTAATATCAAATGAACCATTACCACTACTTGCCCTAACCCATACCCTTTTCTGATTCTGCTCTCCACCTTAAAACAAACTCTTTACCCTTAAAGAGCCCTTTAATGACCTGAAGACAGAATGAAAAATACCAAAAGTCCTCCCTTTTAAAGTCTGAAATTTTAGTCAGCCTCAAGATAGAAAATACACACACAAACACATACCAAAGGTAGTTCCTTCCCTTTTACTCCTTGCCTTCCTTATTATTACCTTCTATAGGTGAGTTTTTCTGGCTAATTCCATTTATTTGTACTAAACTGCAATGAAGTGTTTTTTAAATTCATATTTCAGGAAGAAAGAATTGGACACCAGTAAAAGTGCAATGGGAATTTTGTTAATTATAAATTGGACAACTATATTTAAACATATTTTTCTTCAATTTCATTGGCTACATTCATATTCATGAACCTATTTTATGATGAGCCTTAAGTCTTAAGTTCAGGATTCATTTAAAGGTTCTTGTTGTCACATATAGAGCCCTGCAGTATCTGGCAACAGCATATATCTCTGATCTGCTCCATCCTTACATCACCACTAAGTCACTTAGGTCTTCGGATGAGGGCTTACTTAGTGTCCCTTGTGCACGACTGAAAACAAACAGGTGATTGTATCTTTGAAGTGGTGGCTCCAACACTGTGGAATACTTTTCTTCTAGACTGAAATTCTCCATTCTCTGTTGAAGCCTTTAAAATGCAGCTCAAGACCCATTTATTCAAACTGGCCTTTCTTTTGCCTGCTGTCTGATGTTTTCTTGTTCTGTTCTTGCTTATATTTCCTTGCCAGTGAGTAAGCAGAAAAATGTACTTAATAAGTCAAACAAAGGTAGGCTGAAAAGATTACTGCTCAGACTATTAAATGTTTGGATCATTTCTAATCATAACACCTGAACCTGATGCCAGAGAGAGAGGGGGCGAGGCAGAGCATTACGAATGACCTTCAAATTTGCTGGTTGTCATTTTGACTGCATCAATCAACTGAAAAGGGCATCTTAATCAACAATAGCACAAATTCAACCCCAAATCTGACAACAATCTGCATGAAATGTCGGTTATGGTGACACATCTGTAATTGTATCAGTACAGGTATAAGGTAAATGCTCCAGCCATAAAAATATACAGTAACACAATACAGTCTGAGGCAAGCATTACATTTGCAATGTCATTCAAGCTCTTTTTGACTGAACGGTCAATCATATTTTTTATGGCATAAAGGCCGATTGCAAGGGTTAAAAAGCCACTATGTAATGCATGATGATAAAGAGGTCATTAACAGGCAGCTAGGTTCAAAAGTGCACTGCCTCAGAGAAAAATGAGGTCTGCAGCTTGTGGTTTCAGTTTTGTTCTTCTTACCTAGTGCGAAGGCATGTACTTTTGTGGATATAAATTTGCCTTTATGTTATCCATAAATGGAAAGACTATTTTTTATCCTCACATGAAAAACTGTTTTGTCAGTAGAGGTATTAAGATGACCCTCCAGGGGTTTTTAGTTTAAAACGACTTTACTGCCACAAGCCAAAAAGGAATATATTTTGAAAAGTTTTATCTTGAGTTAAAGTTTTAATCAACCAGATATGGTAAAGAACCCTTCTAAACTATTAAAACTATTAAAAATAATTAACAGCTGTCTGTTGCACCACAGTTCCAAAGATTATATTGTTTCAGGCTAGGTGCCTTCTGTACGTAAAACATATAAAAACAAATATATTATTCATGCAGGAATCAACTGAAAACTTGTTAGGTAATAGGGTCTAGGAGTAATATCTTTGGCTAAAGAATGTAACAACTTGTGAAGTAAAAATGACATTATGCCCAACATGATTACACAAATAGGATCTACCTGAATGAAAATAAATTATTATTAATCAATAATCTGTATTAATTTGAAATGAAGGTCTTTTCCTGATAAGTCTAAAATATATTGCCATATCTGTAGTGACAAACGGCAGACTTGTGAAAAGAATTGTTACTGTGTGGTCATCTGGTCACAAAAATGAACGAAACTATTACATTTTTTACAATTTTCTTGCTCTGAAATATTCAGCCATCTGCTCACAAAAGTACCCCAAAAATAAATGATGCTGGACAAAATCCCCCTTAATCCCCCTCACTGATAGCCGGCCTGCAGTCTCTGTGGGCATCATATCAGACTCATTATCAGATAACTTGCATCCAAAAATGATAAAGCATGCTGTTTTGTATTATTGTTAATATGACAGCTGACTGTTGTCATTATCAAAATGTGTGGTTTTAAAGCACTTGGGGAAGTGTTAGAAGGGTTATAACAGTGTGAAACCATGATAACATCATAAAACCGATAAAAAATAAGCAGATTAAACTCAGATGCCAGTTTATTAGGTCCACATACAGTAGCTAAAACTAATGCAGTCTAATACAGAGTAACATCCCAGCAATGAATCCTCCATAAAGGTTATTATGTTCAGATTTTGTTCAAACTTTGTGGAGAGGTGTTTGTTCAGCTTCACTGTGATTTAAGAGGCTGTAGTCTGAAATGCTGTTGGTGAACTGTATCTTGTTAAACTGAGAGGCATTTCTAATATTTTGTCCACTCCATTATTTTTCATTTAGTCTGGTTTTCAGCAATGGAACACATGATTGGTGAGACTGAAGTGAACGACTTGCCAGTAATAGCATTTCTTCATATGGCCATAAAAATCTATTATTTATTGTTGCTTTGTCTGCATGTTTAGAAGCATCTTGTTGTTGTTCTTCTTCTTACCCTTAAATTAGGAGACTATTGCAACAATTTCCACATTGTTCAATATGAACTTAAATACCCTCAAACACCCTTAAAGCTGAGGTCAGCACTAAAGTCAGTGCTTTAACCTCAGTTACAGTTTCATTTGAAATCTTGTGTGTTTGAGTCCAGAGCCAAAACAATGACAAATATGTTGCTGTCCTACTAATTTGTGACTGAACTGTACAAGAGACAAACTGTCCCAGTACTTTCCCTATAGTGGGACCTCATATTTCAGATGTTTTAGCTGAAACTCACAAAATCCACAACTTGTGTCGTATGAACTCATCCATCTTGGCCACAGCTTTAGGAAAGCCAGTAGCTTTTAACTTTGACTGTATCGAAATCTTTTTTATAAATGACAAAAAAGCCCAGTGCTATTCTCTGCTTCCCTTTTACTACCATCTATAAACGATGAAAGATGGCAAAGCTGATGTCACAGGAGTAAGTTTCTTGAAAAGCTGAGATCAACTGTCAGATTTTGTACAAAGATTTGAAGGTTGACGTGGAAAGAAAAGTCATCCTACCTCTGAGCAACTAGGCATTTCAAAGCAAAGCAAGAAAAGCAGCAGTAAGATGCTGTGGCTGCCTATAATAGCCATTCAAAAGACGTATGTCCTTTCAATTCAAACAGAGAAAACAGCTGGCAGAGAATCTCTAATAGTGCTGATTTTGTCCACCTCAGACATACTGTATTATAGTTTTGAACATGGTAGACGCAACTGCTGACTCCCTTCCTAGATGTCATCTCAGATTTTCTAGGTTTATTCACCTCCAATTTAACCTCTAATGTAATTTGATATGATATATCACAGATGCTGGCAGTCCTCTATCTCTACAGCCATGCTAGTATGGCAGATTGAACAAACTAACCACTGGGCATTTCATGTTTTTTCTTGTCTTTCAAGTCTACTGTAGTTTCTGCTTCATGCAGCAAAGGAGAGGGTGAGGTGAGGGGCTTACAATCAGTACCAATACCACTAGATGACACTAAATCTTTCACACTAGTCCTTTAGGGTTGGGGATAGAGCATGGTTTCAGTTAAATGTTAAAAAAGTAAACATGTTGCATCTCACTACCGACGTATTCTGTATTCTGCATTTCTTACAAAACAGACAGGGTTGGGAAAACAGATGGATGGATAATGCTAATGCATGCTTATGTTGGTGTCTGATCACTGATGTATTTGTATTTGACACCAAATTCTGTGTTTGTTTTTGTCTGTCTTCCCTGTCTGTGCAGGCTGGGCGTGGCTGATCTATTTCTTGACCACTCCCTCATTGATTCTCACTTGCTCAGCTCTCACACCTGCATCTCATCTCATAAAGCTCTTGCAGTATTTAACTCCGGTTTACCCTCCCAGACTCTACCAGTTTGTTGTTGTACCTCACGTGGTAACTATTCCCGTACCGGCTCCGAAGAAACCTTCTTGAAGATTCTTTGTTGTAGATGTTTTTTGGATTCCAGCTTCTTTTTGATTGTTCATCTGTTTTTTTGTCTCCAGCCCTGCCACACTCACCTAGCCACGCTCAGCCTACCCTCGTCTGCTCTCCTGTCCTCGTCGTCCTGCCCTGAAATTTCCCCCCTGGACTCTACCTGTCTTGTCTGTTCGTGTTTTGGCAATAAAAGCCTTCAAAGTCAACTCTTGTTTTTGGTCTGCATTGTGGGTTCAGTGTCCTGCCAAGCGCAAGTTTGTCTGGTGCAATGTTTTGGTATACTGTTGAAGTCAGGTAAAGAACAAGAAGCTTGGTGTTGAATCATGGGAAACAAACACAAAACCTTTATTCAGGAGACTGCCATTTTTGTCCTAACCAAATGTCAATGTTGACTTATTTTCAACTTATGTTACATATCATGTTACTTACCTTACGTTATGTACTAACCACAATCTTTCCCTTAACCTAACCAAGTAGTTTTTGTGCCTAAATCTAACTGTGACCATTTTAACTCATAAAATGTAAAAAGATTCTCAACAAATCTGATTTGAAAATCTAACCAGATGTTACATTTTTGTATTTTTGTTAAAAGAATTTTTTAGAGTGACCCTTCAATAAAGAAGACTGGATTCAAAGTATCAAAGTTTAAGTTGAATTTATTATTCTTGTACAAGAAGGAGCATTTAACAGTGCAACACACAACAAGGGGTTACAGAGAAAAAGGCTCCCCGTGGAACCTTTACAGTGAGTCTTTATACATTCTATGATGGCTATCTCTGATGTCTCCCTGGACAACCTTCATAACGTTTTTCTCAGTTTTCTAAACTGTAGTCAGCAGAAGACGTCTAACACCTTCCTGACCTGTCTCTGACTCTCATTATTCTGAACTTCCTCTATCTATTTATGAAGTTGAACCTTATCTAACCCTGCCAGCCTTAGCAACAAAGAAGTGCAAACGAGGCATGTAATAAAACAGGAACTCACGTACACATTGTAGGATTAATACATCTGGAACACAGTATAACCCTAATTTTTATAACGATTTTATTATTTTTACCGTGACTATGGAGCCCTGCACATGCAAAACTGACGCTAGACCCACAGCATCCTGTGAAGGGCCAATAATCAAGTTGTTTTTGACAACTTGCAAGTGAGAACGTATGATGATAAATGGTATGATTATATAAATGTCAGTAGCAGTGAAAGTCAGATGCTGTGCTGGATTACCCATTTCCGTTAATATGACTGAGAAGCAAATTCCACGAGACAGTGTTACACTGCAATGGTCTTTCAGTTTCAAATGTTGAGATAACTTAGTTGATACCGATTGGTAGAACTCATTAGAATCCCATGGCATACTTGCAGTCAAAGCACATCATGGTCACAAACTTAAACTGAAACAAACTTCCACTGTCATGAGGCCTACGTCCTGTTTCACTCACAGTTTGTTTCTTTTTACGTTATTTAATTACCAAGAGACAAAAAGCACTGGAGCTGCTAAGAGAATGACCACAGAGGACACGTGTGACATTAGTTACAGAGGCTGACATGTTATGTTTTTAGTCTGTTGCACTAGTTTAACATGCACAACCACATTCAGTCACAGCACATTCAGCCACACGCCTATTCAACATCCCCATTGTGACATATCCATGAATATTTACACCTCACACATCAATTTCAGCAAAAAGGGTAGATTTTATTCAGTGGTTGGACCTGGTGCCTTTGTTACTCTGTGAGGTACGAGTGCTCAAATGGTGAATAGCATCCTGGCTGCGCCAAATGACTGAAGACACATGATAAGACACAAAGTGCCATCCTGGTCATATCCACTCAAGGGCTGATAATCACATGCATTTTCATGGCAAATAATTCATGTTTTTTATCTCTCTGTTATGTCCTTCATGATTTTTAAAACTGCCTCACTTTTCACCCTGAAGCTCAGCATGTTATGCAGCAATTTGCTGAAAGAAAGTTGCGGAATTTGACAGAATTACAAAATAAGGTTCAAAGTATTTTGTATTTCCAGTGCTCGGACTTATTAGGTGGCTTGTGTTTTTTGTTTTGTCTGTTCAATGATGCAGACTATATAGGAGAAATGTATACTGGAATGACACATTAGTATGTATTATGTATCACATCTCTTATGTCCTTCTTATCTTTACTTTCATTGCAGACAGTGTGCCCCTCAGAATAATAGAAATGCACAAGATTCAAACACAAAAAGGACAGTGTTGCATGTAATCCTGCTTATGGAGGTGAAGGACTTTGCAGGTGCTGTGGAAAATACTTGTGTGAATATGTATATCTATGTGTGTGTGTGTGCACGTGTGGCACCCATGCAGCATCACAGCATGCAATCTCCCAACGGTGGCATCTTCAAATCTCACTTTTCTGTCATTCCATTCATGCTCTTCCCTCCTCTGAATACTCACTTGCTTAAAGCTCTCCTTTCTGGATGTCAGGAACAAACAAGATTTATGATGTCTATAAACCAACGTGAAAATGTCTCTTCTTCTTTCTTACTCTATACACAACAACCACCTGTTCTGGATTTCATGTCCATTCATCTGTTAAACAATCTCAGAATCCAACAGTTATCATTGGACGATGATTTAGCCTCTGGGGCCAGAGTTACTGGGCTTCCGTTGTAGCCAGCAGATGTCTGGAAAATAATAATGGATAACAGATCTTCCTCTGTAGTCTGATTAGCAACTTGATACTTGACAATGATGAGAAAGACAATTCTGCTAATCTTTATAAACAGATATCTGCATATGAGTACAGATAACTTTAAAAAAGCCAAACAACAACAACAAAAAAAAGGTAAAATATTGTCAGACGATAGCATTTTCACCTATTTTGCTCCCCCAAGGACTGTTGGAACCAAAGCCCACTCAAACATAACTGGTCAAATACCAACCAGAAACCAGAACATTTCTAAAATCAATCAGTCACCACAGATGGCTGCCTACCATGAGCTGCGCTCTGTTCAAGATTTCTGCCTCTTGAAAGGCTCATGGTGGGAATTGTTAAGCCTGTAAATAATTACATAAAGAATACAGTCTAGACCTACTCTATGAGAAAACTGTCATGGGATAACTTCTGTTATGGTTTGGCACCATTTTAAAAAAACAAAAAACAATTGAAATTCCAAAAATTGGTGCCTCTCCCACAGATTAATTCATATGCAGTTATCAGTTTATTGAGATTATCTGTTCAACCAAAATGTAGATGCCTCTCTAGATTTACATTATCCATTACTTATATATGACTCCTGTCATTTCAATGAGTGCTGAATGCAAGCAGCCAAGCCATAGGAGCTATGTGTGTGTCTGAGGTCAGTTCTCTGAAAAGCTACAGCCAGTCTCACCTGCCAAAGAGTATCTCATGTTGCGGTTCACCTGTTTCTATTCTTCTCGGGCTACCTTTTGTCTTCCTGGCAGTTCTTCTTTATAATTAAATAATAATAATAAAAAAATTGCTTTGGCCAAAATCAGCTGCAAAATCAGCTGCTAAACTATGAATAATTCTTCTTGTTTTCAACTCAGTTAGGTAATAGGTTGCTGTTAAGACTGGGTGTATCTGCTGTTAGGATTTCTGTATAAATAGGATGTTCCTCTACACTTGTTTTTTTTAGGGATATGTCGAAGGACAGAACGTGACTTTCTGATTTATCAGTTAGATGAATAACACACTTATCTTACTCATATTTTTTACTGTTTCTACGTGGACCTGTAAATGTAACTTATCAATTAATCTTGGTAGTGCAACAAAATCAATTGGATCTGCTAGAATGAGGCAACAGGATTTGACTCCTTTTAATTAAAAGTGCACAAATGTGTTTTATTACTTGCAATGATAAGTGATCACAGTGAAAGATGTATATCTCCAACAATTAAAAATTAGAGACTGCAGCACATAAAAAAGTGGGAAATTATTGTAACTACAGTATGAGGGTGAAGGAGATACAATTTGAATCAGATAAAACTAATTCTTATTCAGTAATTCTGAGACAATATACTAGAACTGTGTGATGCATTGCAAAGTATGGTTACTAATCATAAAAGTGGGTCCTGAACACTGCAGCACTTTTATTTGCAGCTGCTGCAAGGGAGTCTTGGAGGCACTTTTGTTTTTTCCTTGCTCTGCTGTCATTCTGCTCATGATAATGTGGTATTTCCAAACACAAAGACTGTGCATATGCAGACATTTCAAGAGAGCCAAAACACAACCTGCCAGGCAACATGGGATTTATAGTGATGCCTGACATTCGGGGTGTCACTCACCAAATCCCTCGCATCCCTTCACACTTTGCATTTCTTTATGGAAGGTACACACAATTTATTTTGGCTCCCCTCTTTATATGGAGTTCATGGATCCTTTGTCACATACAGTATGTATCTATCTGTCCAAATTCTGTGTCTGTCACTCTCTGTACCTGATCAATCCCAGCTGTTCAAACTTTGATGGATTCAGTAAACTGTTTATCCTCAATACAAAATGTGACACATACTGTAAGTCTGTATGCACATCTGAATGTCCATATGGTGTACATCAGCCACCTACCATCCTGCAGTCAAGTGTGTGACAGATAAGTGCAAAAGCTCTCCATGATGTGCCAAATTGATTTCTTGGTCTGACTTCAGCTGAGATTTTACACAGATTTGCAATATTATGCATACTCAAACTGTTTGTATCGCTCAGAAAATAATGATATAATTGGCAGAGGTTTGTTGGTTTGTAATTAATAATGAAGTGTGGCTCAGGCAGGAGGAGAGAAAGAGAGGAAGGGGCATGGAAACAAAGCAAAGGAGGGCAGGCAAAAATATATATATATCAGTGTGGGTAAGTAGAATAATATAATGTTGCTGGACGTACACAGCAAGCATGACCATGGCCTGATATACACCTTACAGATATTTACTTGAACGAAAAAAAGAGTATGGATAAACTCATTACTCACACTCACCATAACATTAATCAACTCAATTGGAGGCTTGGTGAGAGAGTCTTGAGAAAATGTTTCCAGGGGTAGACAGGTAAATGTAAATTATTGGACCAAAGAGTCAAGCTAATTATTGGCCATTAGCCCCCGACAGTGTTGGGAGTCTAATTTACCGGCCCGAATGACAGCAAATCCCCGGGACAGCATCAGGATCTGCACTCTGGTCAGTGTTCTTAAGAGTCAGGAAAGGGAAAGGAACTAAACTAAAATGTACTAAAATCCCTAACATCCCCCCCAAAATGAAAAGTTTCAAACTTAACAATAAAACATGTTGATTGTCATGCCCTTACAAATATTACTATTATTCAAAAAAATATTTGTATGGGCATTTTTCATCAAACTAAGGTTTGGTTAAGATAAGACAACTAAAACAAAATGTTTAAATCATGGCCATGATTAAAAACCAACACCTTTTGTCCCTCCATCTCTCAAGTTCCCCTTATCTAAACAGTCAAATAAAAAGAAGGTGGACATGAAGAACTAGCAAAAAGAGAAAGCTAAAGAGGGAAACCTGTTAGTCTGTTCACTACAATGAGTTATAAAAACCTTCTTTTAATCATTATACAAGCATGAACACATTCCCATCTCATCAACAAAATACTCACCCTGGAGGATGGAAACAACACATACACACATAAACACACAAACACACATACAAAAGACTGATTCAGGGAGTGAGTAAACTGCCTGGAAAATGATCTAACAGACTTAGACTGTGGATATATGAAGAAATTATTAATCACACTAAGTCTATTACGGCTAAATTATTCATGGTGTGAAATGATTTTGCTATCGTCGGAGGAGCCTGTATGTGTCAAGTGGCCTAAATTAACTACATAACCTGAGTGAACATTTGTTTCAGTTTTCATCATAGGCTGTGCAATTAACTTGCAATCACTGTTGGATGATGACCTTATAAAACTAACACTGGTACATAGTTGGTCTAACTTGACGAATTTTTTATAACATATTGGGAACAATTGTCAAATTAGTTAAATGAATTCAAAACATCATGAACGCTTTTTTTCTAAAACTTTTAGAAGTGTCATCTCCATTTATCCCAAAACCTTTGCAAATGCCAGCATTGTTAACTCAACAGTCCCCTAGATTAGACAAAACACGTACACTGAATTGACTCTGAAGTACATGAACACTACAGTCAATGGTGAATCGAGACAAGTGCACCTTCTTTTCTGACTCTCATCTGGCTAAACTCTGCAGTCTTGAGCTAGCATCTTCTCTCCTATTCCTGCAGGAGACACCTTATAGTTGTTTTAATAATATGGTTTCCTCCCAAACATTTCTACACATATGGATGGTAGAATTTTTAAGTAATATCAACGTCTCTCTTTAACTTTCGGCATTTCCATTTAACCACATGATAGTTAAACTCCGATCCCACACACAATGCTCACTTTTACCTCACTTTTCGCATCATGTTTGACTTTTCTAAATAAATGCATCCTTGACAAGTACTCTTGTAACACTCATACATCAACAGATACATATGTTTGGTCATTGCATTGCAGCTTTTTATAGTAGAGTATAGTATGTGAAGTATTTTCATTGTTAGATAACACTGCACTCTACTTTTAAGTCCCTCTGTTTTCGTCCCACTCTCCAGCATGTACGTAAACACCTAATCAGTTGTGGAGTGCCTGTATTTACCTTTATTCCCTCTCATATATTTAATTTCACCTTTGCTTTAGGCCGTTCTTCCACACGTCTCCTTGTCAGAACAATTACTGTTTCAAGAGCTGTGGAATAAACCATCATTATTTTTCCTCCTCTCTGAGCCTCTCCTCTCCCTAACCGCAAGGTCAAAAGCTCTTTACAAAAGCTGCATTCACATTTAGATGGTAGATAGCAGGCAGCAGTCTTGGACAATGTTCATCTTCAGTGAGTGACGATGATTAAATCTGACACTGCTGACTTTGGGCTGAGTTCCTTTCCGTTCCAGCGCCCCAGTGCTTTAATTTGGAAGTGATGTGTCATTGAGATCATACATGGTCCAAATCGCTGAACAGAAGTAATGAAGCAACTGCCTTAAGGCACGTGCAGACCTGTCGACCATAAGGTTACCAGCTGAAAACCAACAGGGAGAAATCTGTTAAAAGGAAGAAAAGACTTATGATTTCTACTCCCCGAGCACTTACTGTGAAGGTGCCCTTTAACAACAAACTTAACCCCCAAGTGCTCCAATAGAGCAGTTCCAAGACCATCTGTGCAGGAATGTGGATATCTATCCTTCCATCTATTAAAACCAATAAACAATGCAAAATAGTGGTTAAAAAAACCCAAAAAAAACCAAAAAAAAAAAACAATCAAAATCAAACAAAAGAACAAAGCTAAATGTGATACTGCAAGCAACCAAACTTTGTGTTGTTGCCGTTGCTGTGCTGTGAAGTCTCTAGTCTTTTGCAGTTGTGGAAATGATTGATGAATGGATAACCAATGGGATACCCTGTGAATAAAAATCTCCACGTGCTTCAGAACAACGCACAGCTTGTCACGTTTGCACCACATTGTGTAATATTACCTAATATTATGGCAACACAAAAATGTGTCCAGGTTTTACATGCATTCCAAGGGTGGACTCTACCTGTCAACCCAATGGTAAGAAACATAGGCAGAAGTCTGATTAAAAGCATGAAAATACATGAAGTAACTCATGAGTAGAACAAAGCCTGCTCCTGAACTGAGGGAGATTCATGAACACTAGCTTGCTACTTTGTGCAGGTCTACATATGTGCCTGTTTTTTTATTTAATTTGTATCATGTACATTTATTTGTATGTTTACATTTATTGTGCAAACATATTTACTGTTCTCAGAAGATAGGTGGGCATTCTAACACTTTTGTTGTAGAGATAAGTGTTTAGTATACCAGCTTTTAAGGTTAAGTACACCTTTGGTGTAACAACAGTACTCCAGATTATAAATAGTCACGAACATCTGTAAATTAAAGTTATAATTTGTTACGTCACATAAGGTATTATGAGTAATGTAGTCTTGAAGCCTTAAGGGTGGAATCCACTATTGATACCCTCATAACGCACTACAGATGTATTTTTTTTGACTATTATTTCTTTAGTTTAGGAACAGCTCCAAAACTGTTGAAAACTGCTGACATCTGAGTCTGAATAATTCAATAACTGGGACATCTAAAAAGAAATGTTTTTCAAAATATCATTTTGCAAATTTCATTGAACTTTATTTTATCAGGATCAAAGAAGAATTCTCAGAGGTAGATAAAACCAAATAAAAACAAAACAGCGTATGTTGCATGCAACTGGAGTAATTCAGATGATCTGTGACTGTAACAAAGAATAAATGTTATTTGCATTTCTTAAATTATACTCTAGTTCCATGTTTTGTTACATAACATATGCGTTGCAAAACCGATTCCATGATAAAACATTTTCCTGTACTGGGATATACAGTATATTCTATTGTGGTGTCAATATATTTTTTATGTTTTTTTTTTATATATATATATATACTGCAAAAGACTAGATATATATATTATTTGGTTAAATTCTCATTTTAACAGAAGAAATACATGCTCCTACATGAGTTGAGAAAATTTTAAATGTGCCCAAGGGAACATTTTTTCTCATTTTCTGATAGAAAGGTATGAAGTTAACTCCATATATGTAAAATTTTATCCTTTTTTCCTTGCAGATGTTACATTACTAAAGCAGGATGACATGGTGGGTTTGTTGTAAGCATATGAAACCGCAAGAGACGGGATGAGTGCTACTGAGAATCTTCATATTTGGCACTGTTTTTCTATTTAATTGCCAAGACCCTATTTTCACAGCAGAAATCTTGAGGAACATTTCTTTTGGAAGCCTACCATTTGCTGAGTTTGTTGTCATTTCATGATTTAGGCAGTAATAGCAGTGAATGAGGGTAATTTGGTTGTTTTTGTTTGTTCTGCATTTCTCCAGTATCATTTGGTACCAGTCCCAAATCTGGTTTGTAATGAGTTCCTTTATATCACCCATTTTGAAGCAGTGGTTGCATTCAAATTACTATGGTGGCTCATAACTGTTGAAAAGATGCAGAGTAAAAACTGTTGTCCATCAACTGACCATCTGATGCTGCAGTGAAATCTTTGTGGGAGGTCTGGCAAGGTCTCAGCTCTAATTTTTACTAGTTTGGTTTCTTTCATCTTTTTACAGATAGGCTCACCAAACCAGATCCTGTCATTTGTTCCCATGTGAACCAAGGCCCTTTTCAGTCTTTGACCACACCACACACAGACACACACAGGCGCAAAAGAGAGCTGCTTTCCGTCTGCAACCACACCACACACAGAACTCCCAGAACACAGGCGACCCACACACATTTGTAAAGTGAACAACTTCCATCTTGTAACCATACAACACATGTTCATATGAGCATATTGAATGACAGGCAAAACGCACACACACATGAGCACTTGAAAAAAAAAAAGCACAATAGATCTACGAGAAGCAGGTCACATAAAAGGCACACAAAAATGCCTGAGGGTTTGCAGGGACGCACATCCATAAAGGGACAACTGGAACGCACACACACACACACACACTCCATTGAAAGCAGAGGACATATGCAAACACAGCAAGTGTGAATTTCATTTGAACTGGGTAGGAGATATCTACTGAGAACTGCTGAAGCTATTACAGTTAGTCTTTACCAATGAAAACAGCATGTTCTCAGTGGGATAGTACTCATTTCATAGACTGTGGTGCTCATTATTTTCTTAAGTAAAAATTGAATGAAAAATCAATCATACAAAAATCTGCCTAGAAATCTAGTCAGAAAATGATTTACAACACTTAGCCACAAAAACCTGGTAACTTATTTGTTCATGTGAAAGTATTCTGGCAGTAGGCCAGATATACTGATATATGAAGTCTTTGATCTACAGACACACTTTTGAGATGTGTTGAAGAGGGAGCTGAACTAGAAGGCAAAGCTTTCAATTTATCAGTTGGTCTGTTCCAACACTCACCTATGGTCATGAGTTTCAGGTGATGACCGAAAAAATGAGATTGTGGATAAGCCAAAATTTTCCACTGTAGGGTTGCTGGGCTCAACCGAAGAGACAGAGCTCTAGCATCAGGATGAAACTCAGTAGAACCGCTGCTTCTTCACATCAAAAGGAGTCAGTTGAGGTGGTTCTGGGATCTGATATAGATGCCTCCTGAGCACCTTCCTTTGGAGGTTATCCAGACAGGTCCTACTGACAAGATACCCCTGAGGAGGCCTGGAACGCGTTAGAGAGATTGTACATCTCATCTGGTTTGAGAACGCCTCAGAGGAGCTGGAAAATGCTGGGGAGATGGACAATCGCACTACCTTGCTTAGTTTGCTGCCACTATGATGCAACCCTGTATAAACAGCAGTAAATGGATGGATTTTTCCCTGTTCGCTCTCTATATTTACTGAGATAAATCAGCAGATGAAAACAATTTACAGTTTGTTCAATCAAATCAAGAGTGCCTGATGGTAACTATGGTCACAGAGGAGCCATGATAGGTAGAAGAGCAGGTACATAATCAGTGACCTGTGCTGAAAACCAGGCTTGGTCCAGAATTGTCAGTGATTGTGGTAGCAGGACACCAAATAATGAATAAATTATGGCATTAAAAAAAAAAAAAAAAAAAAATGTACCAACATGCTGTCACTACTGTATGCCATGTTAAAAATTCTAAATATAGTGTGGTTTATATCGGCAGGACGTGTTGCTCAAAATATCTCATTATCAAAAGTATCAATCAAAATGAATGACTCATGCATGTATGGAGGTAAATTCAGAACTATTTTATGCAATATGGACTAAAATGATTGTTGGTAATAGTGCCCTTCCATTGCTAAGCAGTTTGTGATGCAGTCTTATTAGGAAGGAACTGAGTTTCAAACATCCATCAGGAAATCTTTGTTCTGAATCGTAGCAAAGACCAGAAATTGAATTTGAAAGCCCAAAGCCTTAGTACCTTTGGGCTTTTCTACAAAAGAGGTGTAGAAGAGCAATTAGGACTTGAGTAACCCTAGGAGATCGATCTGGATTTAAACAGCTCCTCAAAGCAAACTTGTAGATATTCAGGCAGTGTGATGAAGCAAATGTAAGTCTGTGTTTGAACATATATGATTAACAACTAGACAGGAAAGCAATAAAGCTTTCATAGTTTGAAAAATGAAATCCAAAGCTATATAGAGGTCATATCATGATAGAGGGCTCATATCATGATTAATTATGACGTTTAATTCAGTGACAATGAATGACGCCATCTTTTTAATTGCACATGTGCAGAAGACTGTCTCTCTCCTTACAATAGTCATATCATTTCTTTGTACTAAATAAATGCAGATCATGAATTGTGATTGAGTTAAGTGTCATTTAATATTTAACAGTTATTTAATATTTAACATTTTCATGCAATTTAGAAAAATAGAAAATCAAAACAGGCTTTAGGTTTTACATCCTTTTCACTATTGGAATCAGAAGTAATATTATAAATATAAAAACAGACGTGAATGACTTATTAATGGCTTCTTTCATTGCTTTGTTCCATAAAGAGTGACATTTTGGGTGTACCCATGGTTTTACCCCCAAATAAAAAGGTTTAGATAATCTAGCTAAAATGTTTGTCAGTTTCCAAGTCTGCCTCATCAGACTGAGTTGTTTGTTCCATCAGACTTTGCTGCAGTGATTATTCTCCCTGAGCTTGTTCAGCAATTGGATTGGAGATTACAATGTTATTGTAATGACAGCCAAAACCAACAGAAATAAGAGCAAGGTCATAATGATCTGGAGTCATCCGTTAACTCTCTGTTGTATCAAATAACCAAATTTCATTAGATGAACACTGAGGAGCTCAAAAGTTTCCAGTTACAAAAGCCTAGGGGGCATGCAGCACAATTCATTATTTTGGAAGCAACATCCAAAATGCAGAACCAGCAGAGCAGCACTGAGAATTCAAATAACTATCTTGTCATATCTATTCTTTAATCTGAATAACCACCCCCTTTTTTTCAGTTTCTACTCTGTTTTTAGGCAAATTATTCATGCATGGTTTCACATCCCGTGTCAAAGAGAACAAAAAGCTTTTATTGTTATTGTAGCAGCTACAGTGTTACTCTTCAGTTTGCAGTTTGCATCATGTATTACTCTTTATATCCCTTTGTCACACACATAAACACACACACACACCCACCGGCGGGCTTGGCTGCAGCACTGACATTTAACAAATGCCCATCTAGGGACTCCCACAAACTAACTTTACTTTCGACAGTCTCTTTTCAGAAGTTAGAGCTCTTTGGTTTCAGCCACCTGTGTTTTTGTGTTTTTTTTGTCTTTGTGTAACATCAAAAAACAGAGAAAGAGACTCAGCCAAGCTCATGTTAAGAAACAAGCACAGAGAGAACCAGCAGTGACTGTTGCTTTCTGTGGGGACAGCAGGCTGCTGACCTTCACTGACGAGCAAAGAAGAATCCAACTCTTTCTATCTTGTTCTGTCTCAGGCTCTTATCGTTTGCCTGTGACCCCACTGTCTCTTTCACCGTCTGTTCTTCATTCAATCTTTCTCCATACGTCCCTCCCCTTTATCCTTTACCACGTTACCCTTACCTATTCTACTGTGGGTGTTAGATGTTGTGTGTACTACTTTTACTAAATAATTGTAACATTCCAACAGGCAATGGGATGAAAAGTAGTTTCAAACACAATTAAATGGTATATTGACTTATTTTGCAGATTCCCTGTACCAGGGGTGTCAATTTTCATTATGGACAAATCTTACAATTACTTTTTTCAGATATAAAATGCCCAAGTAATGTTGGCGAAAATGCCAATCACAGCCCAAGGTGACATCTGTAAATTGTTTTGTTTTCTCCAGTCCAAATCCTAAAAGGTATTCAATTTTATATATAATGGAGAAAAGCTTCTAGCAAATAATTGACTTTTTCATTTGAGCAATACTGCTATTGACGGCTCTCACCATGACATTCATCTATAGTTCATCCACAGCCTACTCAGAGCCATTGTACGGCAGTGCCTGGTAAATGAGTCTATGTTAGTTTCTACAGTGAATTAATGGCTTCCATCGTTTGTGGTAAACAAGGAGAGAGATAGAGAGCATGGACAGAGAGGAACAGAAGGAGAAATCCTCAACTGATGCAAGACTGAGAGGAGCAAGGAGAGGGTGCTCTGCTTGTTAGCAAAAGTAAACATGGAAGGGCCAGCAGCAACACCACCACCCGTGAAGAGATTAGCATCAGACAATGTTCCTCCTACTTCATAATGCTGTTCCCTGGCAGGGTGTTTTCGCAGAAGTAGCAAACACAAAGAAACAACCACATGCACATACTTCAAATGTAGATGAAATAAAGGGATAAAGGTATTATCTATGTTTAGACACGAGATGACTGTGGTTTCACAAAACAGCGTTGACTTTACTCCATTTGGAAGTGCCAGCATGCTGCTTGTGTGTGTCGGGCATTAGGTGGAGGTGAGGGCAAGAGAAACGAGCTTTAATCGTGTGCAGATGGCAGCTGATAATCAAATAACAGGTGGTGGACAGGCTGTCAAACTTTAATTTCATTTTTTTTTATTTGTATCAGCCACTGCAAGCCAAAGAAATGTGCTTTAGTTGATATTGTTTGTGATCCTGGTGGTTGATGAGTGGGGCTTAGGTTTGCGTGAGGCCAGAGGCACAATAGAATATAACGTTAACTAATGAAAGTCATTGACATTTCTCATCTTCCTGGGACCATTTTGTCTTTTTTTTTTGTGTTCACCTACTATGAAGAATACTTTTTTTCTCTAAAACCCTGAACGCTGAACCAAACTGGCAAAGCAGTTTCCGCACTTGACCCTGATGTGGGAATAGCAGCAGCGGGCTAGGATCCTGCTGTTTCCTGGGTATTGTTTGCAACTTGCTGAAGCCACATCATTGATCCTTTACTTGGTCAGGCCAAATACACACACTGCTTTATGAGCACATCTCATCTTTGTAGACTTTGTAGGCTTTTTGTTATTTTCTTTACTTACTGTTGCCAAAGTCAAGAACTAACCTTCATGCTCAAAATCTCAAATGCGGCTAACATCTTTAAAATTAAATGGAGAACCATAGTCGCTTTTGTCCTTTGCTTATTTGAAAGTGGCCCTCTGTGTATTTCGACTTTTCCTCTCTGTCAGCATGTAACTCTAAATAAAACACTTGCCCCCACACTCTTACTGTATAAAATGAATGATTCAAAGTTTATGAGAGACAACCATTCCAAAACAGAAAAAATATTTTTTTCATAAGACATTTTTGTTCCAGGTGATCCCTGATCTTTCATTAAAAAAGTTCTGGCTTATTCTCCAACTTATTCTCCGACTTATTGTGTCAAACAAGGACATGCAAATACTTTTTTCAAGCCTGTACTGAAAGCCCTTATTTCCCTCTTTTTTTTAAGCATGGTAAATGAGGTTCTTAAAAAGCTATGTTTGAAGAGTAACCACCAAAAAGCTGCTTCAATATTAAGCTAATTAAGACTTGTTTACATTAGTGCAGCTTTTCAAATACTTTATTGTGCCCTAACATTAGAGCGTGATGTGTTGGAGGACAAAATCAAGAGGCTTTAGAACTATTAAGGACTCAACTCCACATAGTCCAAGTAACAGTATGTGTGCTCGACTTTACAGACTTTTTTTTTTCCAGAAGGGGTTTAGGGGCTCCATCTTCAACAGTGCATTTTGTGAACCTGACGTACAGCTTTGTTGTTTTAAATTACAGTCTGCTGTGTGAATGATGAGGGTCAAAGCATCAAATCCAGTAAAAAAAGGTTTGAGGTAGAAGTTGAATGTTCTGACGATATTGGCTGCTGTCAAGACACCATCTCTAAAATCTACCTTTTCCTTATCCTCCCCAGGAACAAAAGGTTAATTCATCCGTGTCAGCCTTTGTGCTGGTGTCATTCTACTGCTCTGTTTGATAAGTGCTTATGGCACTAGGTGTACGCATGCTGTCAATCCCCTCTGTGCCTCTTTTCTGTAAAGAGTCTGCACTACTCAGTATTGTTTTGTCTGCGTAAAGTCATACAACACATACCACGAAATACTCAAAACAATGCTATAGTAGCTGTAAAACACAACAACAACAAAAAAATCTTTCATAGATGTTGTGGATGGAGACATGTTCTATGTACTGGTGCCACACAGACTCTTAATTTAGGCTACTTGCCACTCTACTTTCTTTGTGCTTTAGGTCTATTTTGTCTAGACATGCTTGTATCAGTAATATATAACATATATATTTTAACTTATAAAAATGCAACACATATTCACAATAGAGAAACATGCAAAGGCAGATTAACCTCACTTATGATTAATCACGCACTGATTCCTCATTTAAGCTGCAACTGAGTGAAACACTCAGTTATTCAGGAGGAGTGCGTCTGTTTGACTATTTAATACCAAGTGAGTCAATGCACAAACATTGCACTTGTTTGAAGGGTGATTTGGTTTAATAGCACTTGATTAGTGGCAGTAAAATGGATTATTCTAAAGTGATACTCAACACATCTTTATAGTTTTAGGTTCTCATCCACATCTAATAAAGACTGAATTTCATGGAGGTTGAATTGTGGAATTTTATTTTTTAATGAGAGAAGAAAAAACATAAAAATATTCATTGTGACTTTTCAAATGACTCCTGTAACATAATCCTCTCTCACTACCATCTAGCCCCTATGTTATCTTCTGTTATATTTAGCCCCCGCTTTGGTTGTTTGGGCTTTATATTATACACTTATTTGTTTTACATAATTGCTTATATATTTACTGATTTACTTATATAATGTTAGACACTACTGCTTTGTCTGACTAAACTAATAAATTATCTTTTGTTTTTTTGTTTTGTTAAGTTTCATTTTCAAATATTGAATTATTGTGTTTGATTAAGGGTATTTACTTGTTACAGTAAGGTTAAAATAATGCTAACATGCTGATGGTAGGAATCATTTTTACCATATTCATGTGTGTTACTATGATAATATAAAATGCACAAAAAATACGACTGAGGTTGACGGTAATACCATTAGTTTAGCTGGTATTTAGTTTTAAACCAGATTACTGGCTGCCAGACAAAGTGTAAGGGATCACCAAAGTTCTTATTTGTTAAGATAGTTCACTCAAAACCACAACTCTCCAACTTATGGTGGCTCTAGAGGAAAGTCAGAGGATTGCCAAAGTCATTATGATTAATCTACTGTGACTTATAAATGAACAAAATGTTGTGCCAATCCCATCTTGTAAACTTTTCATGGGCTAAGTGAAAACTTTAGATTAAAGGTCAGAGCATCTTCAAAGTCAGTAGATGTGAATGTCTTAACAGAATTTAGTGGCAATCTCCCCACTCGTTTGCATCTGTAAATCGACACCACAAGCATGCGGCTAAAAATCAGTATCAGGATTGTTCTGCCATGATTTAAACTGAGCTGTTGCTAACGGTTGAAACAAACATCTTCTGTCCAACTCTTGTGCACCTCATTTACCTGGGTCCATCTTAATCCAGCCCTCTGTTTCTTTTCAGTACAATGTTTTCAGCGCCAATCTGTCAATGTAACATAATATTTGAGATATAGAGGGTAAGCGAGTATGTTAAAAAAGATAGGACTACGAACCTGAAGAGCGGAGAAACAGATGTTTAATTTTCATTTCAGAGAAAGGGATGCACACTATTATTTTCACTTATCATGTTGCTAGAAACACAAGCTCTATGACCTCACCACCACAATCGCTTCTGTTGAAAGCTGTTACACTTGATGTTCCGAGTTGCAAACAGTCTGAAATGTAAAGTCACCTCAGCACAGAGCTTTTGATGATTCTGGAAACAAATTATTCTAATAACTGTTTATTTTATCATTTACCTGCAGAAGCAGTGCAGAGGTAGGATTAAGGCATATGAATGAAAGGAATTAGATTTATATAGGGAATAGCATACTCTGTCTTACACTGTTATTTGTTTTGTTTTGTTTATTATTTAAAAAAATGTACAGTGTTTTAAGTATTTTGTCTGGTAGGAACAAGATTAGCAAACAGTCTAAAATAAAGAAAAAAAGCTCAAATAGACGTATGTAAAATCAGAAATCTAATAAGGATTATGACTAAAAGTTGTCTTCTCTATTGTCAAAGCACTGCTCTAGCAGAGCTGCTTAATAATGAAAGGAACTGTGAATGCAATGGATTCGTGTGAAGCAGGATATTACTGAAGAATGAATGGTCTCTGAAAGTTTCTCATGGTAGATTAGAAGAAGTAGTCTTCAAAAAAATAAACCCTTCAATTTGACCTCAGAGCTAAAGCATTATCAAGACCTTGAAAGATGCAGTATCTTGACTGCCGTGTCTCTCTTTTGTTGGATTCAATAATTGCTGTGTTTTGTGGATCTAATGGTCACACAGAATGGTTGATTTTAGTGAGCTATTCTCTGTTTGCTTGCGGCTCTCTGTGGGAGCAGTCACAGGTTTGTGTTTTAAAGCTACTAATTGAGCCACATGCTGGTGGCGAAGCAGAGCGAGCATATGACACTCAAACCTGCTGTAACGCATGATTTGCACTTCAAATTCCTTTTGTTTGCACACATGTAGTTGGTAAGAATAGAGGTTAAAACATGTGATAAACTCTTTTGTGTGGTTGTTGACCTTATTTGACCACTCAATTAATCAAATAGATTTTCTGTATAACTGCAACCATATCTCCTACAAAGCACATTTAGATACCAAATTGCTTTACAAAATTGATTTTGTTAGAAACAATTGCTGCTTACTTGCTACCAAAGTGTGATGTCCACTACAGAGGTCAAGAGGAAGAAGATCCGTAGCTCGGTTCTCATCCACAAATGTTAGGTTAAGATACTAAAACACGTGGTTAAGTTTAGGGAGAGATTATGGTTCTGGTTTAATATTGAAAAAAATGTTACAAAACATGTGCATTATTATGCATAACTAATGAATAACTCTTTAATTAACTCTAATTTAGCTCTGTTAATTATCAAGTCACTGACTTTGTGTGATCAGTTAACACTTAATGAAGCATCATTAATGATTTTTAACTCATTTTATACATACTCTTTTATTTAATCAACTTTGCAAGAATCCAGTTAGATAGAAAAGGTAATTTCAGATGCTTACATTTAGAACAGTATCTATTCACATAGATATCTAAAGTTTTTAACCTAACTGACCTGACAGACCTTATCACTTCATGTTTCTGCATGACCCAATCAAGAGGCTTTATGTCAGATTTAAAGCTAGGAGTTGTCACGTGAGTTTATGTCGATGTAAACATGTGGACAACAAAAACAATTCAGGCAGTGTAAACTTTCCTACAAAATGTATTTTCAAAATGAAATTCAAAGTTACATAACAAGACATTTTTAGAAGACAGGATTGAACATTGTTATAATTAGAGACAACAAGAAGTGTGAACTTGCCTCAACAGTGATAAAAGCATGCCTGCTCATGCATACAGTCAGTTTGTTGAGCTCATATTCATTATCTGTTAGAAAAATGACCAGACGACGTACCATACAGCCACACCACAAAAACCTCCTTCACAAGAACATAAAATGAGACAGAATGAGAAGTGACTGAATATGTTTGCCTTCACAGACAAAAGAAGAGAAAATCCATTGCTAAATGGATCCTCTACATCAAAAGAAAAAAATACTGAGAACCTCAAACAAAACTGATTCTCTGCCTCTTTAATTTTGGCAATATCAAAGTGCTATATTTTTCACTCAGCATTATTCTGGCATTTTAGCACCATGAACTGTAAACGCTGTTTTTGCATCACAATGTCAAAGTTGTTTGTCTCTGCATTATCTGGACATTGGTTGCTTCATTTGAAATGCACTTTTGTATGTTATGTTATGTTATTAATGGATTAGTATTCATCCTGGGCAGGTATGCATACCACATTAAAATGCTGTAAACTGCAGTTACAGTTTCATATTGTAGAAAGTTCTTGGTTATTTTCTGTAGTAATTCAAGCACTTTATTCAAAAGATTTTTGTGGATTATTGTGTAAGACTTTGTCCTTGGTTCCTCTTCAGAAAACCCCAAATCACTTTATTAGGAGTTAATTAGTGAGGAGAAGTAGATCAGTAGCCATGGGTAACGTTTGGATTTCACAAGGTCGCAACCAAAGTTAGCACAGTCAGGGTGAATTTAAATGAAGATCTAGATGTTTTTTTTCTGTGTAGTGTCTTTATTCTCCAAACCTAACAACAGGTAGGACTTGAACATCAGTCTCTGGTGCCAAAGGTTTGTGCTTTGTACACCCACTACTCCCCACAACCACCTCCCTCCAAATTGTGTGATACAAAAACATAGCATTCTTTCAACGTTGCCACTGAACAATATCCAGGCAACAAAGAGTAACAGGCAAAACAAATTAGTCACATATGAACATGATTTCTTGGAGACACAGTTGCACAAGCAAAATCTTTTAATTGTGTTGTGGAAAACTTTCAGGTGGCATTCTCAGACACTGGAGACACTAAAATATTATTTAGCCTGTTCAGATCAGACCATCTTGACAATCACAGGCCAGTCTTGATTGTTGGCAAACCTTGGAGTGGTTAAGATTAAGCCTGCAAATCCTTCACACTGAGTAGGCACTAATATAAACTTATACCTGATAATATCAAACATAACATTATTTAACTTTTGATGAGTTCTCAAAGTGCAGATTGCCAATATCACAAAAAGGCAAGTTGACAGTGATGTGAGATCCAAATCTAATTCTGTGGGAAATGGAATTGTATGCCAATTGAAAGATGTGGACATCCGTGACACATTGAAAGGCAGGATGATGTTTTAGTTTGCGCTCAAAACACTGTAATTTCTAAATCATCCTGTGTCATCTGTCCAGTGTCAAAACAACAAATAAAAAAAAAAAGAAGTTTGTTTTGTTTCATCTGATTAAGTGTGTGAGAGTTTTCTATGATTTATAGTTTTTGTTAGTAAAAATTCTAGTTTTATATCTTGTACTTCTGTTTTTAACTTTCTTTTTTTAAAGGTGAAGCCTTTTGTGAAATCGTGTGACAATCTTCGTAATTACAAAATGAAAACATGAAAATAATCACGTATTACAAACGTTTAAAAGCTGCCTCTAATGAGTCTAAATGAATAATAAATAAGTGCGTGTTTGCTTTTGCAACTGTGATCATTATTACACATTTCTCAAAATGTTTTGCGGTCTAACAAAAGCCCAAGATACAGTGTCACACTTACTCCCTAGAATGTCATTTTGAATCTGTCTGCAATAGATATGAAATAGCCAACAACATTGGAATGCTAATGGAGTATAAAAAGAAGCTGATTAAAAGTCAAGATGGTGCAGTCGGCATGGCGAGGGCAAATCAGTAGTGAGGGAGAAAAACATGTGAAGCTGCTGTAGTTTTGTTTTGGTTCCTAGTGCCTCCTACCAGGCAGAAAGTCATACATAATGATGTGATATGCATTCATGAAGAAGAAATGAACTGCACTCTGAGACGAATAAGAGGATGTTGTTTAAAGTTTTATCTGACAAAACTATGAGGAAGAGGTGCTTTTGATACGAGGCAGAGTGAAAAAGAGATGGAAGTATTTCTGCTGTGTAGACTGTACACATGTACGGACACACACAATGAACTGCTTTATGAACCTCCTCCATCACCACCTTTACTATTGTCCTGCACATTACTGACTTGTTAAGGGATCTGTCTGTTCATCCGTTATCTGTCCTCATGAAATAGTACCATTTTTGAAAGAGAAATGTCTTAATTCAATGTTACATGCAGTACACCAGAAAGACAACACTTTGATCTGTAGCAACAAAAACATATCGACATAAAGTGCATCAGAAATGCAGAGGAGAAAAATGCTAGTATGTATGGTAAAAGAATTTAAACGTGACAACACATTGCTTAGTGCTTTTTTTCCTTACCATGGTTTGGCATTGGCATAATCGTTTTGAGTTTTCAGCAGTAACAAGCAGCCAATGTACACATAAAACCAGTCTCTAGCACATCCAGTATTAGAAATTTCAAATATTGTGGGGCACAAAAAAAAAAGCCCATTATGGTTTCATTTTTCTGTATTTAGCTTTGGGGGTAAAGCACACATTTGCCACACCAAATAGTATGTTATTACTTACAAGTGTCACACAACAAGCACCTGTAGCTTAAGGGGTACAATGCTTCCCAACATACAGTGAGCGAACAAACTCTAGAGAATTGAACATGAAAAATTGTAGATATACTATGAGCAATGTCACGGCAGCAACTTTTTGTCTTGTTTCTACATAGTTGGAGGAAAGTTTACTTATTTATAACACTTGCTGAATTCCTTTCAAATCTTGCCCTTTTTCATGGTGTCCTTATAAAAAAAGGGTGTTGTGATCATACAACACTGTGATTTACATTTGCATTGAATGTAAATCAGAGGTGTACAGTTGTCTAATATTAATGTAAATCCTTAAAAAAACTGACTCCCACATCTTGGGTGACTATGCATAAATCTATATATAATCTATAAACATATACAGGCATTGTTGACATGATTGACACTTGACTTGCTTGATTGAGCTTACTAACAATTTTCTTAAAATTCTAAGGCTGCTAATAGTTAATAAAGTTAATAAAGTTAATAAAGTTAATAAATGTCATATTACTTATTGAATGATCACCTGTTACAGCAACACCTTGTAATGGAATATATCAATATTTATGCACACCAGTAACTCAAGACCTTTGCGATCTGATCAGCCTCTGACATTACCACATTACCGCATGCGTGTGGTGTCCACACTGCTTTCTACATTGAGAAAAAAAATAAAAAAAATAAAAAAAAAATAAAAATAGGCGAGATTTTTATCGTCTGGTGAAGGTTCTGCTGCAGGTGCATGTGCATAATAGCAGTGCTCTGGCAGACCACTTCTCAGAGGCTGTGGATTTATCAACATTTCAGTCCTCCTGCCTTCAGTCGCATTATGCATGGTCGTTTACTGTGTTTACCTCCATTACATTGCTGTTGTGTAACATTAACTAGATGTCATGACAGATTAGACACACTCTCACTATCTAGTTCACATTCATTCAAATGCATGAAAAAAACACCAACCAGGAAAGGCATTCCTGATACATGCATGCATACTGAAACACGCACACACCTGAAAACACTCACAAATGCTCATGAAACAGAAGCACGGAGGCGTACACTTCCACAACCCAGCTGTCATTGTGAAAGACGGCTGGTGAAAGGTGGGTACACTCACTAAAGGGTCTAATCAGTCAGCTACCTCCATACACTGCATTGAATACACACACACACACACGCAAACTCACCTTCACTCACTCTCCTCAGTCTTTAACACACAAAACACATTCATACTATCTCATGCACACACACACACTTGCTCATCCATGCACAAAAAAGCATCAGCACACAGAGACCTCCCTGCAATCACAACTGGTGAGGTCTTGCTGTTAGCAACACGGCATCATCGAAAACTACAATCAATAAAATCACTGACAGGGAGAGGTAGATGACAGAGGACAGGGGTGGGGAGTATAGGTGGGAGAGAAACAGAATGAAGTGTGTAATGTAGGAAGGTGGAGATAGGATGGAAAAAGGGAAAGCAGGAGAAAATCCAGTAACCAAGGATTAGGATTTGTGATGTGATCATGAGTGTGTGGCAGGATGATTTTGTTAAACAGAGGAGAAAAAAAGAATTGATCAAGTTTTTCATTGCTATTGTTCTGTTAAGAGGTCTATCCATAGTGAAATGGTTTGCTTCTTTCTGCTTTTCCAGTTTAGGAGGATGGTCTTCTTGGCAAAAGTCAGAATGGTAAGTGCTACTTTTATGCTTTAGGCAGGGAGTGTGATTGATGAGGAGTTGCTCAATAACCTTTTACGATATGAGTTGGAGGGTGGGTTTACTTTTCAGTGAGAATGTGTTTTTGTGCAGATTTTGGTCCAGGAGTCACCGTCTAGTGTTATAGATAACTGTATTTCACTGGGGAGGAATATTGTTGAGTCACTATTGATATGTTTGTACAATGTTGGGAGAGTTTTATTGAGCATTGTGAGCTTGATCATTTCTTCTGGAACAGATGTTTGAATATTGTTTTCAGTTAACCTTATGTGTGAGTTTGAGTTGAGTTGTAGAAACAGAGAAAAAGCTGTTTTTTGTTCCAGCTCGTTTTGGAGAGTTGTAACAGTGTTGGTTTAGACCAGTTAATTGAATAGATAATAGGTTTATGGTTTCTTCTATTGAAACTGTGGGTTCTGCATATAAACTTTTATGTTTTGCTGTGGTAGATTGTTCTAGCACACTGCCACAGCAGTGGTTCCATGTAGGTGGTGAAGAAGGGAGGAAAGAGTAGGCATTCTTATCTCATCCCCTTGTGCAGAGTGAAACTGTATGATGGCCTTTGGTGAGTTGTACAGTGTTTGACGCAACTGATAATTGAAATTCTAAATCTGACTTTGTGTGTATTGCAAAATAATAATGTCTGATTGCCTCAGTAGAGAGCTTTCTCTACTTAAAGTGAAGCTATAATTGTTTCCTCATTGCTCTGAGTCACCTGATGATTATGTTGAATAGCCTCAGATTGTATGCACGTCATACTCTTCAAGCTTGTTTGATGGATATGAATTATAGATGACTGACAGTTTCAATTCTAGAGGATAATGCTTTGCTTATGATTTTTATGTTTGGTGATTAGATATAAAGGGCGATAGCTGGAATGGAGGGGGGGGTCTTTTCAGGTTTCCATATTAATCTTCTCCCCTCTCCGGCAGCTGCCGTTGCCATTGTATAGACCCATTGTATACTTTTCCCTGTCATGCTAATCCTGTCATCCAATGCATTAAGGTCCGTCTTCTTTTGTCTCATCTGTCTCTCCTCACAAAATAAAAGAGAATGCTGGAGAAAGAAGAATATGTGAAAAATTTAGCATAAGTTAAAAAAAAAAAAATAGATGAAATAAGCACATACACGCCGTTAGGCGACAAGAGGTACACAGAAAAACTGTCATCTGTCAGCAGTTTGATCTTTGCAAATACTTCAAGTGCATTTCAAACTAAGTGCATACATCAACTTTATATTTTTGCTCATCTTAGACTAAAGCCATCATTTTGCATGTGTTAATAATGTGTTTGAGAATTGTGTAAAGTGCAATACAACCACACCAAACAAAAATACAGTGCATGGGGGAAGAGGCAGAAAGAGAGGCTAGACTCCATTTGGGAGACTGGCCAAGAACTGCACTAATTAATTCATTAATTCATTCAGACAAGACAGACTACAGTTACTGACACATCCAAAAAACTGTCATAAGATGTTGTACACAAAAGAGAATCCAAATATAAATTCAAACATTTGAGTCTTTTATCAAGTGCTGTTGTTAAATCCTGTAAACTTCACATCAGGATGCTGTTGCCATGGAATACCTAGAAACTGGTGCTGAGAGTCTACGATCCTCTCAACCCTTGAACACATGGACAGCCCCAAAACTACACTTGCATGCCCTTTCTGGACTACAGTTCAACTTTTTACACTGTTCAGACCACTAAATTAGTAGCAAAGCTGACAGATCTGGGGTTGCCAACTTCCACAACTGGATTTTTTTTATTTTTTTGGTGGACAGACCTCAGCTGTTAGGTGGTGAATATGGTATCAACAACACTGAACATCTGCACTAGACTCCCCCAGGGCTATTGCCTCAACCCTAGACTGTTTTCCCTGTCCACTCACAGACTGTTTCTTACCCAGGCCTACAGACAGAAATCTTGAGAACATGCCCACCAGAGGTATCACTGTGTGGTATGTTAAGGGAGAGGAAGGTCCTCCAGAGGACTATTAAAAGTGAAGAGGGGATCCCTGGAACACAGCTCCCCTTCATGGACACACTGTTTACCCACCACTGCTGGAACAAACTACAGGCTATTCTCAGAGACCTACATCATCCTGAAGACTCTTTAGACAGAGAAGCCCCAGGCAGCAGCTAGAGTGTATCAGAACAAACAGGAAGAGCTTCCCCAGCAATATCTTCCCAGCACAATCACACAGCAGACTACTTGAGAAAGTCATTCAAGCTAGAATAAAATACCCCCACCCCAAGTCACATTAACACACACACTAGTACTTTGTTTATATTATTTAGCTTTTAGCTTTTTGCTGTGTATCTTGTTTTTTTATTACCTGAAAGATTTCCAATGCCCTTATACACGTGTATACCTGAACAAATGGCAAAGTGTTGAAGTGTTGAACATTCCAATTTAAAGTTTTGTTCATCAGATGCCCTTCCTCAGTAAATCTTATAATGAAGTTGTGAAGATGATTACCAAAACAAAGTCTTTACTCTTCCAAAAGTACTCTAGGGGACAGAGGTTTCTTTCAAATACTGTTTATTGCAGTTTTGAATAGCTTCACAGATAAGAAAAAAACAACTTTATCTGTCACAGGACAACAAGCGGCATATATTTATATCTCCTGCTCCATAAAACAAACTAGTAGCGCCTCTTGCAATGCTTATCAGGATGTATATAAAGTAAAATTAAAACCGTTTTCCTAAGAGAACCACCATTTTGCCAGTAAAGGAAAAACTGAGGAGAAATAGAGTAGAATCAAAAAGGTATTCCGATTTATTTTTAACTTAGAGTAGCCTGTGGCATTTTTCCAAGTCAATTCTTTTCAAAATGTAATTTCTTACTTTTCTGTAGTGCTTTATGTACTATCAGTTCAGTCGGCGCTCTTCTCCAATAAACATGGAAGAATAACATAATATCCAACACCTGGAACCAGAAATCAATTGTTAGTATAGCTTCAAAACATAAAAACACTCACATTGCAGTGAGCCCTGCTTATATAAGATTTCAGATTATTCATTCTCCAAATCTCATATTTATTTTGGTATAATGATATTTGAACTGGCAGGCTATGTGATGAACTGGTCTGTCATGCTGATTGGGTCTATTTACGTTGCTAATAACAAAAAGGATCAGTTTTATTCTTATTTAAGAAATAAAATCAGCCATGACCTTTTATAAATTTGTTTATGGTTATTGCCTACACTGGAGGGCACTGCCTTTCATATTTTATTCCATCTAATAGTGCTCACATTGCTATTGGACTTGACAGTGTTACTTGATATTGTTGTGGCTGTAACTGTCATAAGCAGTTCTCATGATTGAAGGTTTAGGGCCAGCCTTTTCTGACAGTTAGGTGAGTTATGTTTTGCTTCCGCAGCAACATACAGTATTTGGAGCCGGCTGGAGCGCAAGTCCCATAACGAACTGCAAGGCCCTGCATGGCTGAGGTTTTCTTTGTAGCAGTGCTTACATCAGTGTGCTTTATAAATGTGCCGTCTGTTTGCTGACAATAGGTTTTTGTAAAATCAGGCAAGTGTTGGTGGTTTGATTGCATGCTGTGTCATATTTTTCTCATCCACGTGCACATAGTTTTCTTTGTTTGCTTGTTTTGTATGTACCACAGCATCTCCATTCTTCAACGAGAATAAAGAAACCATGAATACAAACTAGATTTATAAACATAAATGGTTTTGGACGGTGGGCTTCTACTTAAAAAGTTTGGACGCTAAAGCCAAGAAAAAGCAATTCTTACTCTTCTTCAGATATGATGTAAAAAGGTCAAAAATAAAGTTGATAATGCGTCAGCTTGCAAGACTGTCGTGCTTCTATTTTTTAAAGTTTGGTCTGTCCTCAATTGTCTTATAGTAATAGATGTCAGAATGTCAGCCAATGCTTCGTCTTGCATTTTTCTTTTAGCTCTTTCCCTCTTCCATGTACTAACCATCTTGTCCTTTCAGATTCTGCCACTTCCATCTGCCCTGCAGTAACCCCTGCTCCCACCATTCCCCACTGTCTGACCTCCTCCACCCACCTGCACACCTGTTCTCACTTCCCCATTAGCCCAGTAGCTTGTGCTTTTGTCTTATAACATTAGAGTCATTTTCTCTCATTATCAACCTCAAGCAAACTTGAACTTTGTATTATATCTATATATACACACACACACACCAGCTGTCAGCTGATACAAAAAAAAATTAAAATCCATAGTGAAACATCAACCTAAGCAATGGTTTTCTTCTTAAATATTATTCTACTGTCTTTCTCACTTAAATATTGGTCATTTTCATCAACAAGCCAACAAACCTGAGAAACCTGCATCTTTCATTTTTAAGCAGAATACTTAATATTTTCTTTCTTTCTTTCCTTGTTTCCATATGGTAACATCAAGTTTTTGTTGCGTGAAAAACTGCAAAAAAGATATGAACAAGAAATTTCAGCATGTACAAATCTGTATGACTGTTCATTGAGAAACCATAAGGATATTACAGGAGCTTGCATTGTTTTTTTCTGTTTCTTAGCTAATGGTATAAACAGTTCTTCCTCAGCATGGATAGCCCAGTATAAGGGTAGAGACAGGTTTTTACTTTTAAACACAGGTAACTCAGATACTGACTTATCCTGCTGGAGGAGTTAATCATTTAAGCACAGATGATCCTTGAGCATATAAGAAAACAAGGAATACATACAACTCAAGCAATAAATAAACATGCAATAAGATCAATAAATAAGTAAGCATACAATAAAACCTTGAGTAGACCTTCACACTTTACATATCATAAAATTCCCTATTTCGATCGCATGCTGTTTTGGTTTTCCATCCCTTTCCTGCTCTACCTGCCTGCTCCTGACGGCACACTCCATGCTTGTCCTCCTTCCTGCTGCCTCATCAGTTCAGAGGCTGCAGTTCTTAAGATCCTGTCAACAGTGCTTTGGTGCTAGAACTGATGGGAGCACCATGCTCTCTGCCGTTCTTAGCATCAGTCATCTGAACACTTTGCCTCAGGAAGGAAATCGATCTCCTGCCAAGTTCAGGAGAGAGCGAGAGGGGGAAGAGAGCTAGGGAGAAAGAGAGGGAAATAGGTCCGCACACCTGCAGCTCTTCCCAGGTAGAAAACTGTGATAGATCTACTGTCAAAGCTAAGAGAGTGTCAGTTAAATATTCTAACAAATGGGTGTTGTGAAAGCTGAAAACAGTCTTTCATCAAGCTTAATCAGCTAAAAGCCTAAGAGGAAGGGCCTGATTATGCACAACAGTTTACAGTTCCACTCCCAACTAAAACTGTGTTTTTACTGCACTTTTGCTCTGTGGCCATTGGACTGTTGCTTCATCAAACTGGTGAAGATAAATTATATCAGGCCAAAGTTGACAGATTATGAAGCCAACTAATTTTAAATGATGAGAACAAAAGGAAATTATTACCAATCCATCTTTCTTTAGCAAATATAAGTGACGGATTTACAGCGAGTAAACAAAAGGCAGTGGTTTTACTTTTTTTTTTGCTTGTGAACCCTTAACAAAGCAATATCTATCCGCAGTCCTCGTCACAGGTTGCATAACAATACATATGTAACCAGCCAAAGTGATTCTACTTTTGATTTATTTGAACAATGTTTAGAGGCCTGTGGAGATAATTATTCAGTAATCCACATGGGAGAAACAAAGATTAGAGCAAACTGTAACAAACAACAGCATTTGTTACCGAAATGTATTTTCTCATGCTTTTCCTTTCTCTTCTTCTCACGACCCACTGAGATTTATCTTGCAAATCCTTGGTCCTGACCCCGGAATGAAACCACTGACCTATAGCAAGTTAAGTGAGAACATCTTTTTCAGTAGTGATGTTCTGCTGTTATAACCCGACAGATGCAGAAATCATGGTCATTTAATATGATCTCTTCTAGTTAGGCAGACCTTAAACTTAGAAGAGTATAGTGTTTGTTTACTTTTCTTCCAGCTAATCTGGTATTTGAACATCTGGCCTTCAAGGTTTAAAAGTGTAACAGTGGAATTAATGTAATTTTCTGCTCATACGATTGTTTCAGTGTGTCCCCAAGGGCAATCAAAAAGGTATCAGTTCAAAGTACCATGTATATTGTGCTGCATAATTCCTTTTGATGTTCAATATTTCTGAAAATATGACACAGGCAACAGCTAAAGCCAACTCTCCCATTACTGTTGACTTTAACCGTGACACCTAACTGGCCACCAACAAAATCCTTTATGCTATGGTTCAAACTGATCCAATATTTGGCCTACTTTCTGTTGTCATTTGCATTTTCCCCCTTTTGCATCAAACTCTGTCCCCGAAACTCAATGAAATACACAATCTTTTTTTTTTCTTCTTCTTCTTAGAGCTGCACTTGATGTTTTGGATGTGCATGCTTTTCTAACTCAAAGCTGTCTGTGTGTGTGTGTGTGTGTGTGTGTGTGAGAGAGAGAGAGAGAGAGCAGGTTTGTGGTAAGCTGGAATTCTGAAAGCTGAAATGAAATAATAAATATGTAAATGCATTGCCATCACTTGCTGGGTTTCCACAGTGATATGCTGGCTGCCAACCAGGCGTGCCTCCATTCCAAAATTCATACGACACAGCGTGTGTTTGTGTGTATGTGATTGTACTGTATGCTTTTGCATGTGCATGCACATAATATAGAGTGTACTTTGGATACTTTAGTACAAATGTTATGTATGTTTGGGAGTGAATGTAATCATTAATGAAAGGGTGGGAGAGAGACTGTGTGTGAGTGAGAGGGAGAACATGAAGGGGGATGTGCAGTGTGTAACCTCCATTGTCAATTTGTGCAGCCTAAGATCCGCATGTTAAGTGGAGCAAAAAAAGCATCTCTGTGTGTGACAGTAATAGTACCTCTCTGGCTTTTATTACTCAGCTGGAAAGGCACACACACACGCACAGATTTGACAAAACTATAGCCTGCCATCCAACTAAAAGGTACCAAGAGAAATATAAACATCACAAGACACTTCTCGAATTCTCAAACATATATGCTACTCCTTGCCCGCAGGAATGTTGGGATTGACTGAATGGTAATATACATTTTCAGACATGCTTATTGAAGATGACAGATGACAGAAGAAAATGACAAGACATATTCTTTTTGCAGCATGGTAAGTTACATTTTACATTTACATTTTTGGTTACACATTTCTCTATACCACTTTTTTCTATATCACTTTTTCAAAATATTGAGTTTTCTTTACTGACATCCAGCTCAACAGTTAACCTCATATTCTCCATCATATTCTAATTAATCAAAATTAGTTTTTTAAAGTGAAAGTGTCAGAAGTCAAATTGTTATTTTAAGCAAACAGGGGTTTTCTCAGCATCAAATCATTGCTAGACTCAAGGTGTCTAACACATTGCAGAAAACTGACCAGATGCAAAGCATGATTGGGCAGATCTCACCATCACAAGATCAGGATACCAAGCTTAGCTCTCTGAGAGATAGAAAATCAACTTCATCACTGATACAGAAATGTAAACATAAAGAACACAGGACTCCAATCAGTAAAATCACTGTCAAGAGAAGGCTGTCTCATAGAGGTCTAGACAAGTAGCAGTTTCCAAATTACATCTCAGTAGGGAAAACAAGGCCAGATGCTCGGTGTGGACTAAGAAATATAAGCATTTCACAGTGGATGATTTTTTTTTTGTAGTGAAACATCTTCTGATGCAAGCAAGGGCACATCATCAGCGATGTATCCCGAGATCATTGGGTGTTTCGGGTCTCACGAACATCAGACACCCTCACTCAGGCGACCCAGCTGAGGTTGATCAGGCCTCAGCTTGTGCCCTAGCAGCGCTTGACCACGGATCCTCCCTCTTTATCCAAAGCCACCTAGAGGCTTTCTCTGCCACCTCTGTGCTGTTGTAGATGGCTCTCCTCCTCCTCTCACCTGTAATGCCGAGTGCAGTGTACACTCTGCAGAGACTCTGTCCTGCAAAGCCCCTGCACCCAACCTCCACAGGCACGCACCTTGCCTTCCAGCCTTGGCTGTGGCAGTTGCTCACCAGGCTGTCGTATTTTTCCCTCTTGCGCTCAAAGGCCTCTTCCATGCGCTCTTCCCATGGCACAGTGAGCTCCAGCATGACGATGCTCTTCGTTGCCTCTGACACCAAAACGATGTCAGGCCTGAGGGTGGTCTTAGCAACATGCTGGGGGAACTTGAGTTGGCTGCCCAGATCCACTAACAGTTGCCAGTCCTGTGCAGTGTTGAGAAGCCCTGTTGTAGCTCTCGGTGTTGTTCTCGGCTTCTCCCCGGCTCTGATGAAGTTGATGTTATGCTTCATGGGCCTTGCCTTCCGGCAGATGGTGATGGCGCTACAGATGCTCTCTGCGATGGTCTTGAGCACCTGGTCATGTCGCCATTGGTATCGGCCTTCCCCCAGAGCTTTTGGGCAGCAGCTCAGTATGTGCTCAAGGGTCCCCTTCTTCTGGCAAAGCGGGCATGCTGGTGTATCGGCCAAGCCCCAGCAGTGCAGGTTGGATGGGCTGGGAAGGAAATCGTAGACAGCCTGGACCAGGAATTTGATGCGGTGTGGCTCTGCCCGCCTGAGGTCTGTCCACGTGATCTTTCTCTCCACAGCTTGCTCCCATCTAGTCCAGGCACCTTGCTGTCTCATTCCCACTGCTCTGCTGGACCGCTCCTCCTCAACTGCTGCTCTCACCTCGTTCTGGACCAGCTGCCTCCGTTCCTTCCCTTGGGCTTTATCAAAACGAGGCGGTGCGGTGGTTCCCAGTCCAGCCCTTCCTCTGGCCACTGTCCCCACCAGGACTCCATGGCGTAGCCGTGACTCTGCCTGCTCCACTGCAGCCTCTGCTCTCCACTTCCTGCCAGTCTTAACTGCTACCCCTGCCCCGGAGGCTTTGGGGTCTGATGACTCACGGAGTTGAAGCACCTCCCTTGCTCGCAATACTTTGAACTCCTCCTCAATGGATGAAAGTCCTATTAACTGATGAATCCAACTTAGAGATTTATGGCAGTAACAGAAGGGTGTATATAAGGAGATGAACAGGAGAGAGAATGATACCGCAGTGTATCAAGCTCACAGTGAAACATGGTGATGGTATTATTTAAGTCTGTGGGTGATTTGCCTACTCTGGAGTTGGACACCAGCACTGAACTGACTCCACCCGGACCAAGGAAGTTCACAGAGTAAGTTGGGTGGGCATGATGGCGCCAGTGTGTGAGGCGTTCCGTCAGTCGCTCCGAATGCTGTGTGTGTTTTTGTTGTTTATAACACTTGTTGCACATAATGTTGACTCTCTGCTGGTGTATGATCGCCAAATGTTGCTAGATCTGAGAACATCTGCTAAAGATCTGGTCAACTTAGATCATTATGAACAGAAAACGCTGCCTCCTTTCCTGTCGGACATCCCGGCATACCTCTGCCGCACGTCAGCGCCACTCCCTTGGAGAAAACGCCATCGCCGCCAGGGTAAGTGTGGCGGCTGTCTGGTAAGGCTGAGGGCAGGGTTGGTGCGTCCTGACCGCGGTGGATATGGAGCGGTGCCTCGCCTTTGTGTCTCTCGACGTTGGCTGGACCCTGTCACTGCCTGCCTGGCGACCAGTGACCGGCTCAGATGATCTGTTCCTCCCCCGCAGTCCCTGCCCTCCTTGTCTCCGCTGGCGCGGAGTGGATCCGGGGAACCTGTAGCCTCTCCGCTGGGATCCACTGTCAGCTGCTCGCCCAGACCCGCCAGCTCCTGCCAGGTTTGGCCTGGTGAACGCAAGATCACTTGCGAATAAAACATTCATCCTGAAGGATTTCTTCACATCTCGTGAACTGGATTTCCTCTTTGTCACCGAGACTTGGCTGAGTGCTGGTGAGTCCAGTGCCTTCACAGAACTTTTACCTGCCGAATGTCGCTATTTTAATTCTCCACGGACATCTGGTCGAGGAGGAGGAATTGCAACTATTTTTAAAAGCGATTTTAAATGTAAACAGATATCGCTGTCATCAGCTCTCACCAGCTTTGAATTAAGTTTGTTTGAGCTGGGAAGATCTCACACAGTGCTGTGTGCTGTGGTTTATCGGCCTCCTAAATACAACAGAGACTTTTTAACTGACTTTTCTGTGTTCTTGGCTGATATCATGCTGAAATATGACCGGGTCCTGATTGTCGATGACTGTAATATCCATGTGTGTTGTCCAGAAAACCCCCTGGCGAGGGATTTTTTAAATATAATTGACTCTTTTAATCTTGTACAGTCTGTACTGGGCCCGACACATGTACAGGGACACACACTTGATCTTGTTTTATCATATGGTCTGCCTGTTCTTAACTTGGAGGTCTGCAAAGCGTTTTTCTCTGATCATATGCCTGTACTTTTTGAAGCTGCTGTGTGCTTGGCGCTGGAATGGTTCAGGTCCTACCTGTCTCATCGGACATTCTGTGTCAGCCTTGGTGACTCTGTGTCCTCCACTGCTCCTCTCTCTTGTGGGGTCCCACTGGGTTCAGTGCTGGGCCCTCTTTTTTTTTCATTGTATCTTCTCCCACTTGGTTCCATTCTCAGGAAGCACGGCATTCTATTTCACTGTTATGCTAATGATACCCAGATCTATGTACCCCTTAAAAAGGCTGATTCATTCTCCCTTAAGCCACTGTTAAACTGTTTAGAGGATGTCAAGGCCTGGATGGCTCTAAACTTTTTAAGTTTTAATGAAAAAAAGACTGAAGTGATGGTCTTTGGTGGCACCTCTGTGACCCCCCCACCCCCAGTAGATCTGGGATCCTTGGCACAGTATGCCAAACCTATAGTTAATGATCTGGGGGTAAAAGTGGACATGGATCTGAAGTTTGACAGCCAGATTAAAGCTGTGGTGAAAGCAAGTTTCTTCCAGTTAAGGCAGCTGACAAAAATACAACTTTTTCTCCAGAGACAGCACTTTGAAACAGTAATTCACGCCTTTGTGACCACTCGGCTAGATTACTGCAATGCACTTTATATGGGGGTCAGTGGGTCCTCCATCGCACGTCTTCAACTGGTACAAAACGCAGCTGCACGTGTTTTAACTGGCACAAGAAAGTTTGAGCACATTTCACCAATTTTAGCTTCACTCCACTGGCTACCCGTCCATTTTAGAATTTATTTTAAAATTATTTTATTTGCTTTTAAATCTCTAAATGGTGTTGCCCCATCATACCTCTCTGAACTTCTGCACCCCTACACCCCCAGCCGATCCCTCAGGTCAGCTGACCAGCTGCTCCTGAGGGTTCCTAAAACTAGGCTGAAGCTCAGAGGGGACCGAGCATTTTTGGTTGCAGCTCCAAAATTATGGAATAACCTGCAGCTGCACATTAGACAGGCCTCCTCACTGTCTAATTTTAAAACTCTTCTTAAAACGCACCTCTTTTCTTTGGCTTTTAACACCACGTAGGTTTGTTGATTTTATGTGCACAGATATTTTATCTGGGGTGGACAATCTATTTATTTATTATGTTTTAATGTTTTATTATTATATGTTTTATTGTTTATTTTATTGTACAGCACTTTGGGAACCTTTGTGTTTATTTAAACTATGCTTTATAAATAAAATGGATTGGAAAAATAAAATGGAAGGAGAAACAACACCGCGTTACATGCTACACCTACCTCTGGTTTACATCTTTGTGGAGATGGATTCATACTGCAGCAGGAGAATTACCCCAAACATAACGCAAAGCTTTGCAAGAACTACTTGAAGACCAAAGAAGACCAGGGAGTCTTGACTATAATGGACTTTCCTCCATACTCACCTGACCTCATCTGACTAAACGACATGGGGGCACTTGAAGACTGAGAAATCCAAGCATTCTATGACATCAGAATAAGTGCTTTGGAAAACTGTCAAATCATGCTGGGATAACATAGGTCGTGCCAGCCTTAGTGGAAGCTGTCATTAAAGCAAAAGGGGGATGTACCAAATGTTAAGATACTCTGAAATTAATGTACATTTTTCAACGATTTAACTTTTAATTTCAACTTGTTAAGTTGATATTTGCAATAAAAAAGGATTACATTTGAAACAAATGCAGAATAGAAATATCTTGATTAGTGGTCTTAGTCCCAATTAGGAGTTTATGCAACATTATTTGCTTTTTTAAAATTTCTTTTTAGATGTACATGATTTTAGATTTTTAGATGTGCAGATTGTAACAAATTTCTGTCACGTTAGTGCAAACAAGGTAACTCAAGATGAAAGGCTCAAATGCAGACACTACAGGAGCTTGTGCAGTTCCAAAGCAACTTAATAACACAAAACACAAGACTTACAGGGTGGTGAGGCAGGCGAGGGTCAAAGTCCAAATCAAAAGGCAAGGTCCAAAAACGCAAAGCTCCAAAAACCCAGGGTTGAACACTTGACGTGACGACAAACTAACACCGAAACCAAGGAACACAAGTGAAGGCAGGATACAAGACACAGGTGAAAGCTAATCAGGGTGGAACTGACAATCAAAAATGGCAGGAAAACCACAACAGAGACAGCAAGTAAAAGTTACATCCACAAGGAGAGGGGAAATTTACAAAATAAAACAGGAAACAAACAAAAAAAAAAAACAAAAACAAGAAACCATGACAAGTTCAGTCTAATTTACAGCAATTCACTGCTAGTTTGAATGTAAATTTATTAGTGTTCACAATCATATGAAAACGGGTTGAGTTTGAGAGAGAAAACAGTGCATGAATTTTGAAAGACTTGGTCATTGAATGCATTTTGGATCAAAGCAATGAACAGTGATCCACAGTTTATTTCACACTGACAACATACACAAGGCTAGTAAATCATGTTACATCTGTGAAATGACCAAACAAACAAATTAAGCATTTTTTCCCATTTTGCTGATAGTGTTTGGAGGTTTGGCTTGTCACCATTGGTTAATCCACTCAATAGAGCTGAGGAGAATTACAATGCAGCAGGTGGCAGGTCGATGAGGATACAGACAGTATTAAAATAAATTATATTCCAGTGGCATACAAAATTGTACAATGAGCGTCACAAATTAAAATCATCTGGCATAAGTCTGACAAAAAAGGACTTACCAAAGTTACAGGAGGTGGAGGGACTGAGGCTTTTTGGCAATAATCTTTCCAAACCACAATGCCTTTTACCGAAAGACAGTCCCATTTCCCAAAAGCATAAACACTATTCCCCTGTTTTCATAGATGATTTACATCTGTTGAACATTTTGCAAAAAAAAAACTCTACACACAAATTCCTTCATATACAGTAGAGGAAATAAGCATTCAAGACACCAACATTTTATTTATTAAACTTTTTTAAAAAGCATTTCAAATGAAGCTGTTCATGGTAAATTTAGATCTGACATTGGTATAAACTTTTTAAGAAGTTCCCAGCACATAGCTCCATTCATCTCTCTTCTGATAAATTGGTTCTGCTCGTACAATGAGAAGAGAAACAGCCTAATACTATGTGGCTTCCACATGCAGAGTCATTTCTTCTTCAAACCCATTTGACCACACTACATTCTCTCAATAATGTATGGGCTTCTCCAAAGTTGTGTAGGAAAGTTCAAACTTCTGGCGTGAAGAGCATTGCTCCGTGACAACTGTACCTGCTGCTTCCAGGTCTTTCTAGAGCTCTTTTTGAGCTGTCTTTTACTCTACTGACATACTTTATGACTGTTTTCTGCTGGTTATTGGAAATCTTGGAGGTCATGGTGCATGGTTGAGTGATGATGGACTATTTTAGGGTGAGAAATGTGTTATGAATAAGAGAATTGTAGCTCAACAATGTTGTTTGTGAAGGTCTTGGGAAAGCTCTTTGCCTCTACCTATCATTAAATATTTATGCACGATAGCTTGGTAACAAATAATTTGTTTACTTGCATTCAGAGGTGGGTAATACTTCCAAAGAGTGGAAGTACTAATTTACCAACATGCAGTGACCCAGCAGATTCTAATTAGCACAAGGTGGGAAACTCTGTAATCAGATGGTTTAGTGCTTTTTCTTACTGTGTCCAATACTTTTCTTCCTTGGCCATTCCACTTTATTGCACGTAACTTTTTTATGCACTGGAATATTACAATTTCGTATCTGTATCGTTTTGAGTTAATATCAATGTGTGGTCTAATATGTAATGTGAAAAGCTACATTGGAAATATGTTTAATGAGAAAAATGTTGACCTCTTAAATACTTTCCCCCACTGTATCATTGGCTGCACCATGTGCTCATTTAGAAAGTGCTGGCATTCAATATCATTAACTCAAGTCATCACAGCTGGAACCCAATTAACATGCAATTCCCACAGTGGAAACACTAATAGTCAAAATTGTTCACACACCAATCAGTACCTCAGGTTGGATAGACAGAACCAGTTCTACATAGGGGAGGACATAAGAGAAGGGCAAGAAGACAAAACAGTCTTTGTTGAGCATGCCTTTATCCACGGGATGAATACAATCCACCTTCAGAGTGGAAAATATGTTCAGAGTTAGGTTATTGGTGTTCAAAGGAACTGATTGCTGGCTTCCTAGATATTTTGAGTTCCAAAAAAAGAGGACACTTGGACACAAATTCAGTACCGTAGTATTCTGTGCAAAACGCCAGTCAATTTAAATACACGCTTAATGGTCCCATGAAAAACAGGAAAACAGGAAATGTTTATGAATTTATAAAAAAAACAAAAAAAAAACAGGATGCCTCGGACAGGACGTAAAAAGTGGACATGTCTGGGCAAAAGAGGACGTTTGGTCACCCTAGTATAAGACTTCAGAGGCTCCTGAACACTCTCTTCCCTCCTGACCTGACCATTGATCAATAATTTCTCCACAACAATTGGCAGTTCCTTGAACAGCCAATTGAGGCTGGCTACAAAAGCAAGTCAGTTTTCATAAGCCCCCATATTGAAATTCCAAACTGTCCAGCAGAAATAAACATGTTAACAGCCTGGTACAAAAAACACTATTGGTCATGGTTTCATGACAACTGTATTGTATAATTTGATCAATTTACGTGTATTTCACATAAGTCACCCGTTCCAATTATAATTTTTGATTTACATTTACACTGACTAACAGCTGGGTGTCATCACAGGGGGCTGGTTTCAACAATCATTTGGCCCACCTCAGCTCCACCCATGCTCCACGTCTTTGTCTGTTTTTGGATTAGCCGGGAGTTGGCAATCAGCACTGCCAAGATGGCAAGGGTCACCACACTCTGAGCTTCACAATAGCTTTTCATAAACCTGTGGGTGATGTCACAGAAACTACATCCATTATCATTTAGACAGTCTATGGTGGTTTAATGTATTCCTAGCAGTACTTCTTTTTTTGCAGAACAGAGATGACCTAATGCAATATGGTCATAGTCAAGAATATCATTCAGTCATTTATTTAATATGTTATTGACTAGGAGCCTAATTGGGATTAAAAAATTCCTTTTTACAAAAGTTCAGCAGCACATTAAAGTAACATTTCAGATAACATATAACAGTTACACAGTAAAAGGTCATTGTGTCTACAATCAAAACATCACCAGCCTGATGTACCTTCCTCTAATGCCTTCAGTCTGTTTTCGAAAACATCTAAGGTGAGCAGCTCTCCCAGAACCAAATCCTTTTGCAACAAATTTCAAGTTGCAGCAGAAGCATATCTAATTGCCCTTTTCCCTATTTCAGGACGGAAAGACTGCAAGAGTAGGTCTCAGAATGAAGACAGTAACACAATTTTGAGAGGAGAGTTTGGTTTTCACATGGAAGTTGGAAGTTAGTTAGTGTTTTGGGAAATGGAGCATAATTTCAAGAAACATGTCTTGTCAATCAAAACTGTAACTCACCTTGCTTGCCCATTATTTTAATAGGTTATGTGAAATTTTAACAAAAACTCCAAACAAGTTTCATGTTAGATTTCTTCTTCTTGCTTGTTCAATTTAATAGCCTGCGGCAAAAAGCCTAAAAAAAGAGAAAAAAAGCCATAGCATTTACTGTGTCATTTATCAGTTTACAACATTCTATCAATTAGATTCATTTTACACTGGGATCTATCAAATCATAACAAAAAGAAGCAGAGGAAATGAAAATGAAATAATTGCTGGGTGACTGCCTGTTGTAATCTCCCTGAACGTGCATTGTGAGGTGCAGTTAATTTGTGGGACGTGTCAAAATCAGTGAGAGAAAATGATATTGGAAATATGAGATTGCATGCTTGATTTGATAAAACGGGCCCCAGCTGCGTTTCTACATGGCCAGTCTAGGCTTTTACAAATGAATTATTCTGGCAGGATGAAACACTTTTTCACAAAACACTCATCCTCTCAAAATATTCCAGGAACATTGCACTGACTTAAATTTACTCCAATAGCCTGCACAGTCTCCAGACGTCAACCAAGTCAAGGACCTTTAGGATCAAGTGGAACAGAGTTTTTAAGCATGGAGGCATAGCTGGAAAATTCTGTGGGAACTAAATGCTACTAATGAGAAGCTCCTTGAATCATTATTTGTAGCTAATGAAGTGGACAATGAGTGTACGTCCTACTGCAAAACCTGACCTTATATTGTCATGCAACAAAACTGTAAAAGAAACAATTTTTAATTTCTGGACTGTCCTGGAGTCTTAGATCCCCCAATCTTTCCTCTTTCTGTCAATATTTAAATTAAAGCTGAAAAACTGCAGAATAAAGATACTTTGTATCTAGTACACCAGCTCATTTCAAGTCCCTGGCTCTACTAGTGTGGAAACTCTAACTGTGGTTCTGCTGATTTTTATAAGATATAGCCTGAGCGCTTTTCCAAATGGTCTGCATTGAATCTGATTATTTTAAGGCCATTTTCCATTTTATTCTACGAAAATTATGGCTCAGTTTACAGCAGCCCCAGCTGAGTTCGAGTCAAGTCTTTCCTCTATACATGACAATGAAGTCTCTGTCAGAGGTCTTTTTTTAAGTGCCAGAAATGAAAATCACATTATTTTGTGTGAACGTAGATTAAATGTAACCCGCTTACCCATAATTTAAAACTTTATTTCCTCTCTGAAGTGACAGCCATTTCTCAAATGTGATGAGGTTATAACGTTTCTCATGTGGGTAAAGGACACTGCATTTATTATTGGCTTAAGTAATTCCCAGCCACATATTCTTTTAATTTTATATTTCCCAACTTTTGCTCATTATTTTTGCATTTCTAAAAGAAAACCAATGTAGTCCTCCTGGTGTAACTATGGTTCTGTGAGCCAAGAGACCAACTTACATACCATATATGGAGATTGACTCACTGGGTCACAATTCTTTTAGGTGTCTGCAGCATAACTCAACAAACTCAAGCCTGTATTGTACTAGAGCAGGTTAATATACATGCAGGGAAACTAACTTTAGTGTGAACGGGTAGCTATACCTGCTTTGTAAGAGAATTTGCAAGTTTCTGTACTAAATGACTGATCCTCTGCAGATGGTTATATTGGTTTTGGCCTGATATTTTACTATGTTAAAGGTTTGTGCATTATAGGTGATTCAGACTTTGTGGAAACAGGGGCAGTGGACTGTGCTTTGTCAGCATTTAATTTCTGGCCAGCCACTTCCATTTTTTATTTCTATGCCATTTGTGCTGTGAAAAGATATTTGGCACTCTGAGGTTCCCTGTCACACGGATGGAAGCATTAGGCTTCAAACCTGGTGTGTGTGACATGGTGGCCTGCATACTGTTGTGATTTTAGAAACCCTATCATCAGACAAGAATACTGATATTGGATTTGTTTGCAAAGACCTGCATTATATTCAATGACAATTACAAATGAACCTTTCTAACTTTTTTCTCTCCTGAGACCAGTTCCAATAATTCAACTCAGGGTATCTGCCGATAGTGATTTCAGATCCAATACATTGTGTAGAACTCGTGATGATAAATCTGAGTCGGTGGCCCTCTGTGACCTAATTTGTGTGGCTAATAGCAGAAACACTCAATTCTCTACTGACATTGAGGAAGAAATTGTAATTACAGTTAAGTAGAACATATTGGTCAATACTTCTTCTTCTTCTTCTTCTTCTTCTTCTTCTTCTTCTTCTTAAGGTAAGGTCAGATAAGGTCAAGCTCAGTTATGACAAGGTATGGTTTAAGATGGTTATGGTTCAAGATTAGTTTAATTAGGATTAAAGTATGGTTAAGGTTAGGTAACTGCATGCCTTTCCAAAATGAACATGATTCCTCAGGATACTGTATACATTGCAAAACTGCCACTAATGTAAGGTGTGGATAAATAGCATACAATTTCTTATTCACAAAATTTATTTAAGCATGCAAGAAGAATGGAGTCTTTAATGATCCTATTGTATCCAGTTAAACACAGCATGTCAGACTCTAATTCTTAAAATTCCCAATCCCATTTTGGATAATATTAAATTCCCCATCACAGCGGATGATAAACTCGAGACTCATTACATTCTTTCACTCCCTAACTATCTCCCCTCTGTAATTATTTTCTTGTATCACATTTCAATTATTCCTACCTCCATGTGCTTTGTTTCTCACTTTACTTTGTGTCTATTGTTTACCCCCTCTTTTACCCTCACTCTCAGAGCTAGCTAGGTATTGTTAATAAACACCTCCAGAGCTGTAGGGCTCTCCTGGGCTTGACAGATTGACCTAGCGAGAAGCATTACAGTGATTTACATTCTACATAATGGCGTCATAATATCAGCAGGAATGTAATGCTGCACATTTAGTGAAAATGACTTGGACAGAACTGAATTGTAATAATGATTAGAACTGACAAAAGCTTAGTGAAACACTGTCATCCCAAAAGTCAGTTGTTTTTAAATAAATTACATTAGGTTGAGTATTACTACTTTTGAATCAGTTGACTGAGGTGATTGTGGCTTTTCTTTGATCTTTTTTACATACAGTTTAAGATTAGATTTTGGTGAAATTAGACAGGGTTAGAAAGTGAGGGAGAAGCTGAAGTTAACAGACATGGGTGATACACTCTGTTGCAGTGACACATAGATACAGAAAATATTCACATGTTCAATCTAAACACCATCTGTTGTCTCACTGGGGCTAATCCAGTGTGGACATCCTCACAAATGAACAGACATACCCACTAACTCCACCAGCATGGATGAAAGTCCCATGCAGCATTAATAGTTATTCCATTCTGAATGCCTAACAATAAGGTGCAAAAAAAGGATTTTATGTAAAATTATTCCTTCAATCACACATTTTGATGGCGTACCCAGTCACTCACAATAAAGTGCTCCAAGTCTTCTGTTGAATATAAAATGTTCTTAAGGGCAGTCAGCAAATGTCCCATCTGGAAAAAAGCTAAAACATATTTTGATGTTTTACCTCTTCTCCCTTGTGTGTCCTTAAAAAAGCAATCATAGAATGGCCAAGTTGTTAAACATCAGTATGCTGTGTGCAGTTTTCAGATGATATGCCACATGATTTGAATATCCAAGTTTTCAACCACTTACACCTCACTGCTGTTTTGAGCTATACAAACACATGGTTGCTTAGTGCCAAAGATATTGCTTTCCTCCAGTTTAAAGGAGCTTAATACAGTAGTGCCACTGTGGAATGGTGAAGATTTGAAGCATTGCACGCATTAAAGTGACAGGAAGGAGACATATCAGGTAGAAAAGTTTAAATCCATTCTGGCAAGCAAAATCATTGCCTGACATCCTGAACGGATACTAACATTGGTGGATAACAGCTGTCATCCTGAGGGTAGATGCACATGTGCAGATTTAAACCATGCTATCTGTCGTCCTTGCCCCAGATTGATAAAAATACTGTGGGTGCATTGTTCAGTGCTTTAAAATTCACATCTTCACATCTTAGTCATTGTGAATACTATATATACTGCTGACTCTCAGTTAGACATTAGCAATGTCCCCTGATGGTATGTCATTATGCAAATGAGGCTTAATCTACTTTTTACAGTTCAGTCACATTGCACAGACAAGTTTACTCACACAATCATTCAATAATTGTGTATATGCATGCAGTATTATTGTAAATAGATGTTACATTGTTGTTGCATACATCTACAGTATGCTATATCAGAAAAAATAACACTACAATCCTCCCAATATTCCCCCTTTTACATATTTACTGTTTCAAATCTATGATGTGTTGCCTTTGCCTGATGAATTTTAACTGGGAGTTTATATAATTTGACGTCTGGACTGTTGTGTAAAGAGGGTGCAAAAAGGTTAAAGGGATTGTCCCTGCTTTGTCAGTTTCTGGGATGAAATCTTAATTTCATTCTGAGAGGTCACAAATGACAATGCACAAAACAAATGCTTATTAAAAAATAAAAGCCAAAAGATTTGGCATTCACCCTTTTTCAGGAATAATTTATTGGGGATAAAAGCCTATAAATAAATTAACATCTGATGTTATCTGATTTCTCATATATGAGATATGAGAATAATTGTGACAATCTGGTAATAAATTGTTCAACTGATGATGGATTATACTTGTTTATATATCAATGATGAAATATTTCAGTATTCACTTACTTTCACTTACTTATTAACTTTTACAACATTTACATCTTTTACCTAGATAAATCATAGCCAGACCCCAAATGATTTCATGCAGGGATGTAGTGCAAAGACAAACACCTGCAAACACAGCTGAGCCAGAGGTACTACCACCAGGAATCGAATCCACACTTAGATTTAGTTTGATTGTTGTTTTAGATTTCATTTACAGGTAAGTGTTAAAATAAAACCACTTTCTCCTTTAACAAGTCTCCTGCCTTTTGTTTGAAAGAGAAGTATTTTGTACCAGAATAGGACAAAAAGGCAAAGCAGTCATCATACATTTTGTGCTGAAATATGTAGACTTGCAAAGTTTGAAACTAATTTATTCAAGCTATAAAAAAACAAACAAAAACAACAGCAACAACAACAACAAAAGAAACGTAACATTTGATGATTTCAAAAAAAGCCTTTGCACAAGTTATTCATGATAACTAAGGTGGCAAATTAGGTAACCCCCTGATGATGTGGAAGCAACTGAATCTCAGCTGGTGGTTTTGGTGTGTGGTGGTTAAATTTAAAAGTGATAGGCCTTGATGAGAAGGTAAGAGTGCTTAATATCACCCACATAAAGTACATGTTTGAGTTTTGCTGGCTTATCAGGGTCTCCCATTCAAGCTAATATTTCTGAACCAACATGCGTCACATTCTTTTTATTAAAAAGCAAAGCCTAAAGATAAAGTAGAGCTTTTGGTGTTTTTTATATCGCATGAGCTACTCTTCAATTGATCAACACTTTTGTTAAAGAGGAGTGTTTGGTCTTATATGTGCAGCTTCTGATATAATGAAACTGATTACCGGAGAGGTGCACCAGCGCTGTCACCAGCGCATGCCGTGATTAGCATACATTATGTGGACTAGTTGCACGGCAGACATTTTGACTTGTCAACGGCAGAAAAACACAGGTGGACATAATGGAAATGAGCTGTCATTAATATTATCACGTCACAATAGCTTCCCCAAAGTGAATTACAGCTATCATAAATACACTGGTGAGTTTCCTGCTATGACATGTCTAAAATGTCTTCAGTGCAACCAGCCTATTACATCCTTAACTGGCCAGGCTAAAAGGATACTTTGATTGTGACATTATGATTATAATGCACTCACTGTGGAGAATCTATAATAAAACTTAAAAGGCTGGTGACGTGCTTTATTGCACGTAGATCTGTTAGACTGCAGATGTGCATGTGTGTACATTGTGGACCAGACACTTTGAGCGCTGACATTGACTCTTAAAGGATATTTTAAAAGTGGCTGCCTTTGCAGTGTTGTTGCATAGACAGGAACACACAGGTAATGATCGGTAAATTATAGACTGCAAAGTGTGTATGTGTGTGTGTCTGTGTGTGAGGAAAGGGAAGAGATAGGGAGTCAGATATAATAGCAAAAGGTTAAAGTGGACAGACAGGTGGACTAAAAAGACAAGGTAAGAACTTGCAGTACAGTAACAGCAAGCTATGACAACCTGTCCATCCTATGATGAAGACAGACAGGTGAAATGGAATGAGAGAGATGGCTTCAACCAATCATAAGAGATGGAAATAATTTCTAACAAAATGTTTAAACATTCTTTTTAAATCTTTGTCCTTTCAAAGCTGAAAAAAGTCACAATCTACTCTATATGTTTTTTCCTGAGTTTTCCACTTGGTCCTCACAAAGCTGTAAAAAGTCGCACTAACTCTAAGTCACTCTAACATTCACACACACACACACACACACACACACACACACACACACACACACACACACACACACACACACACACACACACACAGACACAACCTGTTCCAGAGCAGATGACAATCGAGGACCAACCCCACTGGCAGGATGCCGAGATAATCAGTGAATACTGGAAAGACAGCTAATTAACAGCCACTGCAAGCTGATAGTTTGAGCAGATTAGTAGCTTTCTAGAGAGTTGAGAGGACAAAGATATGCCTGTCAGGATCTATCCATTTGAGTAATAAGGTATGTGTGTGTGTGTGTGTGTGCACTTCTGTATGTCTCTATACATACGTGTCTATGTCTGTCTTTCTGTGTTGATCTCTGGGACTTAAAGCCCTTGATAAATGAGCTGAGAATGAAGGCAGAAAAATGTTTCATTGTGTTTTCGCCACAGTGCAGAGTTAAAGCTCTGTGTTTTCAGTTTTCACAGATTTTCACTGAGAAATGTTTTTATCTTTTATAAAGGAGTGAAGCAGCTTGGACTGATTTTAAGCTTTAATGTCTACAATCACTGAAAACTTCTGCAAGAAGATGCTGTTTGGAACAGTTTGAAACTGCTTGCGGCAAGCACAGGTCAGAATGTGCCTCATACTAATTGACAAAAAATGGGGAGAAAAATATAAATGAGCTGCATTAATAGTTTTAATTTTTAGTTGAATATAAAAATAATGAAAACAGAAAATACATATATTCACAATTCAAATTATTTACTTTAAAGAACATGCTTTTAGCAAATAAAAGAAAAATGTAAAACTCTTGGCTCTTAAATTAGAGGTGACCAGCCTCTACTAGCACTGCTTTTATCTGTGTTTTTATCTCCATCACAGGGAAGGTACAACAAAGGACAAATATGGTGAATGGTAAGATCTAACGAGGTGATTCTACCGTCTGCCCTTAGTGCTTCATGTTGATCTTTCAGAATCCTGCCAAATTGTTTTGGCCTGAGCTGTTTAATATGTCAAGTGTTTCCAAGTGGAAGAGGACGAGGAGGTAATAAATAAAGCTGTGTACAGTTTGTTACTATAGATTTTCAGTACATTCCTAAAGATGAGTCATAATAGATAGAAAATTGATTGTTGTTTAAATATTGCATGATTGAGAAACAGCACTGAACAAGACTGCATGGCCTTGCAAAAAAATTGATTCATTCAGCTGAACATACAAAAGTGCCTAAAAGACATCTATACCAGATGCTGCAAGAATAAGCCAATTTTTAAGGATGACAACCATGTGCAAAGGGCCTCTTCTCCATGCTATTATCAGGTAGAAGGTTCCAGATACACCAGGCCAACACTGTGAGGCTCAGGAAGAGTTTCCACTGACCACTCTTGAGAAAGAACTCTGCTTAGGAATATTTGTTCCATATTGCTCATATCTGTACTGTTACTGTTTCTTTGTTATTATTGCTGTAGTCGTTATTATACTATTAATACACAATTATTACTAACACATCCTTTTCAGTATTATACCACTTACCCAACCTGGCTTGTACCAATTTCTTTGGTCAGTTACAAAAGGTCATCCAAGAGGGAAGTATTTTCATCTGTTTATATTGTTATATTACTGTACTATACTATTGTTCTGTATTCTTTTTTATTTTACATGAATAGCTAAAATAAATACAGTAGTATAGATCAGTAGCACTGTAAAATTACAGTAACATTGCAAATTATGTAAAATATGGAGATAAACAGAAGAGAAAAGTGAGTAACAAACGGCTGAATAAAAATGTGGAATAACAAACACAAACAGACATTTTTCTTACAAACATGTTACACCTCTACCGAGTGGAAGAAGAAAGTAGGAGAATGGATGTCAAATGAATTAAAACAGACCATGACAGATCTCCAGAAATATCCCAGCAGAGGGAAGAGAGTGAGAGGAACAAAGTGAAAATGACAGGAATGAATGGAGGAAGCTGCAACACAATAAGCCTCTGCCAGACAGCTATAAAGCCAAAGACCGAGAGAGAGCAATGACACCCTGGGCGATCTTTTTAGCAGTTTTCTTGACACAGAAAAAATGATCTGGGATCTCAGCAGGGAACATCAAAACAGAACATTTCCTTTAATTTGAGACAAACCTGTGTGATTAGAAAAGTTGTGGATAGACCCCGAAGCAAAGTTACACAGAATTTCCTCAAAATTAATCATCATTTGGATGAAGTTGGTTCAAAGTAAAACAAACTTCCTCTTTTGGAAGTTGAGGTTCCATTAAAGATTTACTTTTTAACCGATGTTCAGTTCCAGTCCAGTTTTAGACCAGAATTTTACAATACTGTGAGATCCTGGTTGTTTTGTTTTTTTTTAAAGATATTTTTTTGGCCTTTTTGAGCTTTATTTGACAGGGACAGCTTGAAGAGTGACAGGAAATGTGTGGAGAGAGAGATGGGGAATGACATGCGGGAAAGAGCCACAGGTCGGATTCAAACCCAGGGCCGCCGCAGCAAGGACTGAGCCTTTGTACATGGGGTGGATGCTCTACCGACTGAGCTAAATGACACCCCGATCCTGGTTGTTTTGAACTACATCTGTGATTTCTAATGTTATTTGTTGTAGAAAGGTTCTAACTTGGTCACCGCCAGCTCCGGATTTTACCATCATAAACTGGTCTTAAGTTCTCACCCCCACATCTTTGTCACCCTCTTGGCTATCAACATTGGACAATATTGTTGCCATCTGTGACCATCATATGAAATCTGGGCAGCGCCACTGACCAAAAAAGACAAATGAAAAAATGACAAAATTCTGGTAGCATCAAATAATACATTTACATACATACAGCCATTCACCACTTCATTCCTCTCTGTTCTGTTCTGTTCTAATCCAATCTGGTAAATACATTCATCTTTTATACTTTGGGAACATGCAGATTTTTGTTTTTTACTGTAGTCACAGCTTCTGCATCTAAAGACAGTGTCCTTTCCATACCTAACACAAAATCAATTCAGCCTGAATGCTGATGAAGAAAAAAATAACAGCATCACATAAAACAGGATTTCCCTCACCCACCTCCACTTTTACTACCAGCATACCAGCATCTATTATATGGTCAGCTTTATTAACTTAAAATCAATTCCTGAGCCAGTCTTTCCCTTGAGGACAGGAAGAATGCGAGTGGGGAAAGATTTTACTGTACTGGCTGCAGAAATATAAACTACTCCAGAGGATAGAGGACACTTAAGATAGATTCAGAACACAGGCCCACGAGCGTCTGTCAGACTAAACTCTGGAGGAAAAAAACATATGATCCTTATGTTGGCTGGAGGCTGGGACTTTGCACTATGGGCAGGTAAAGGGCTCAAACCTGAGCGCTTCAGATCCAGAGTTTTATCCATTTAGAACGTGGAGATGATACAAAAGTAATCAATAATGACCAAGTGTGGGGATCTGTGGGGAAAGGCTGAGAATACAGTATGTGAGATGAGAATGGATGTGTTTTTGTAACAATATATGATGCCTGAATATCACATTCAAGCATCATTTCAGTGAAGGTCATTCTGTTTAAGAAACTCATTTTTTATGACGCAGCAATGGTGTTGGAAATCTTTTATAGTTCTGTTCTCTCTAAAGAAATATTGTCCATGCTCCAGTGAACAATTTTGGGCAGTACAGACCATTTTTCTCTTTTGATTGTCACACTCCATTGGTTCTATATTCTGTTGGTGAGTGAGTGCATTGATGAGTTTTCCACAAGAAAACCAGAATAGAAAGCTGAAAAGAAAAGGCCACAAACTCAGACCATTGGGACTGCATTTTCCACGCAAAGTTATTAAGTGATCTCATGTTATGACATTATGTTTTATGCATTATCGCTGATGTGTCATACATGGGCTAGATCAGGGGCTCTTTAACTTTTAGCATTTGTTTTTCAATTGATTGATTAGCCTCCTGCTTGGGTCCAAAAATTGAACTTTTTTTGTGTTCCAGGGACCCCAGTCCATGAATGTATAATTAACCACCACAACATATGCATGTACCTGCAATCAAAAGCTGAAGCTTAAATACTCCATAAAACTTCAACTAATGCATCACAAGCTATGAGCTATTATTACTTGTTACTGACTGAGTTTGCTAACTTGCATCAAACTTACTTATCCTCAGTTGGAAGATACACAGTGGGTATAAGTCATCATCCATGTGTGTTTAGACAAAACCATATAAAATATACTGATCTTCATGATATAACATGACTTGACTTGAAAATTACCTTGTTGTTGTAGAGGATCTGGGGAAAAAAACAACAAGTAAGTAACAATATAAGTAAGACAAGCATATGTCTGTTGAGGAAGAGACACTAAAGTAGCATTGACACAAATTTGTAGATATATAAATGTATCTATAGTCATAGAAAATGACCTGAACATCACAAAATCAAATGCAACAAATGCATAGATGTTCATATCCAAAAATCATGTCACTACTGACCCATAGGACGCATAGTTTCAGAAACACAACGTGGATAACAAATATCTAACAAAGATACCAACACTTCCTCTGCAGTGCAGTTAGGAACTCGATAAGCAAGCATGATGAGAAAGACAAATTTCAGCTAATCTCTATAAACAGATATCACCATATGAATGCAGATTTAAAACAGAGCTAATTAAGAGCTAAAACATTGTGAAATGATAGTCACCAGGTTCCGATATTGCATTTCAGCCACCTCTTTTACTCTGCACACAGACTATTGCAACCAAAGCCCACTATAACATGACTGCTTGATAGTTCTTGGACTACAAACAGAAACCAGAATGCTTCTAGTGCCAAAATCTTGTTCCCTTACTTACAGATTCTGGATTCATAGGCAGATATGATCTGTTTACAAATATTAAAGTAACACTGATGTAGATTCAGAAATTGAGTGCTGTTTAAGATCATCAAGACATCGATTAAGATACCAATGCAATACAATACACCTAAAGGCTCTAAACTGATTTTAAATACAGTGTTCAAGTATGAATACTAGTAGTACTGAATAAATAAATACATACTGTAACTACACCCAAGTGAATGTTCACTTTGATGGATTACTGACCTGCAGCAGTAATATTTTAACACAGTATTGACATGACCTGAAACAACTGGGAGCCTGGCAGGTTGGAAAAACGACTTCATCAAACTATAAAACAGTACGGAATGCTTTGGAAAATGGTCAGTCATAATGTAAAGTATGGGTGACTTGTAGTAAATGGGGTAAGACATGCAAAACATTGCCATGGTCCTTTTGAAGTCTGGTGCTAGAGTTCAGTAGACTGGGCCTCACCACACCACTTGTTCTCTATGTCCCACAGTCTGACCTCAAGTACTATCCTGAGTAAGTATGGTTGAGTGCACATACCCATGTGTGTTTGTATGTGTGTGAGAGAGGCAGAGAGATTACGCCTCCCTTTTCTACATTTTTAATGTCCTGGTGCTGGATGCCAGATGCCAACTCCCCACACACACTCACAGTCTAGAGCCGGAGCCTGTAAGTGTTTATTACCTCCAGTCTTTGGACAGTAAAGAACAGGAAATGTTTTTCCTCCTCCTCTCACCTTAACACACAAACACACAGTCATATGCACAAATACATATACACACAGACTACCTCAGTCACTCCCTTCCCGTCTCTGCTCAGGGCCGCCCACATCCTCTCTGGGCACCAAAAACGGCTTAAGGAATTTATAAGAGTTTATTTTATTTTGGATCTTATTATGTTTTCTGGACTGCTGCATTATTGCTTTTATGTAAAAGCGTGGGAGTCAAAGCATGAGAAATCATGGAATCATTTTTTTTCCAGCATACTACAGCAGTTTCAGTGGTGTTTCTTTAATTTAATATTCAACCCATAACCTTGGGCTTTGTTGCTCTGGGTTTGAAGCTGGTGCCTGACAGTGTTGCATGACCTGTTGCAGCTCTAAACACCACCGTATTTCATGGCAAAATGTGTATTCATATGGTAAAATATGGAATAATGAATAACTTATCCATGAAATCCACAGTGTTAATATATGTTTACTGTAATAGTAGAAAAGGTATCTACTGTATTTTAAGGTAAAAATCTGGCAACCACAGCAGCCAGCCAAAAAGCATTTTTGTTATTTGCTTTTTTGTTATTTATTAAGTTCTTTACAGTGTGCCATTTACCTGCTCAGTCTGTCAGTCTGTGCATTAGTGATTTACATTCATGAGATTATTGAAAGTGAAGACATTGTGAAGGAAGTTACATAAGGACTCCTTACCTTCTTCTTTTCAGCAGCATGTTTATCTGCAATTGAATTGGTGTCTTCTCTTATTCAGTGATAAGATAAGGTGAAATAGAAGTTACCTGCATAGCACTCACAACATGTAAGTACATATATAGCTGACTGTCACTCAATATCACAAGAATGACACATATAAAGTTACGGTGGAGGTTATCATTAAAGCAGGATACATCAGGTATGATACATCCTTCTAGTGTTGTACTTGTGCTATCCAATGAATATAAAAATTTAATCAAGATAACAGATGAAACAGACACAGTGTAAGTAAACAAAATCTCTGATTTCCATACTCTTTGACTGGGAAAATGAATACTATTGTTACTGAAGGTGGAAAGATGGATAAATAATTCTCCTTGAGAAGGGAATATAATGTAAAATGAATTATGTCTTGGTTGTTTTAGTTTTCCTGTGATAGTAATCTGTAACCATTTGACACCGCCAATGCAATCGAAACAAATTGGTCCATGTAGGCCAAGGGTGCTCATTACACTTGAAATTTAGTAGGAAAACTGCAGTTTTCAGCAGTGTTGAGGAATGTTCTGTCATCTATCTAAGCCAGAAGTGTTTAACGTTCAGGAGAATTTTTGTTTGTCATGTTTTCTATCTTCTTAACTGATTTATCAAGAAAATATGAAACATGTCATATACTGTATGCTAACGGCAGGGTTTCTTTACTGTTGTATTTTAACTGTATTTACCTCATATTTCTGCTGCTAACATTTCTGCTAATCACAAAATAACTAATTCACAGTTCGCCATCTTCAGATGTTCAGATTCTGCTCAATAGCTGATCATATTTTTAATGGCTTGGGAAAGCATCTTTGCCGTAACTGGCTTGGCATTGACTTGTGGAAGCTGCTTCTTAACAGTGATCAAAATGTAATTTGCAACAAAAATCAAATTGTCTATGAAGCACTGTTGCTGCTGGCCTGATCATAAACAGACTATTATTACAGAATCTGGAGAGTCTCTTTGATGTGTCTGACATCTCAGTGAGTGATGAGGAAATTTGCAGCGTTGATCAAGGCATGCTGATTTTCAAGCAGTCACAAGGGAGATTATTTCCTGATATACTTCTTCTCTGACCAGTATCTCCCAGCTGAGTGCTAAATGGATTGGACATCAGATATCACCATTTGCATTCAAACTGTGCGTTTCCCTTGCAAGAGACCACTTCCCAATAGATCACAACCCTCCTGTTACTGAGGGTTTAATTAGTTACAATAATAAAACGTTGTTAAATGGATGAAAGATGAAAGCAATGCATAATAATTCCTGCTTGTAGTTTAATTCTGGCTAGTGTCACTGTCTTCTTCAATCTGTTGGAGGATGCAATCAACCATGAGATGTATGAATATTTAAGCAAATACATAGGTTTTTAATGTTCTCTGATCCAGACTAAGATTACAGACAAAAGTGAGAGGGCAAATTCTAACACTGGTGTGACATTAGTGTGACACAGTTTTTATTTCCCCATAGCCAGAGAGAAGAATTCATTGTCATGGTTGCAAAAGGAAAAATACATTTTATTACCTTTTTTTGATGAGGTGAAAAAGCCATCATATAAGGTGTGCTTGCATCTTAAGCATTCACAAAGACAATGGTTACAACGGTGTAAAAGCTTGCGGAGCTCAATACTTAGCAATTTTGGATGCTCAGAACTTGTGGTAAATTATACAGTGTGTCCAGACTTTTCTCACATGAACAATTCTCCATGACTCCATTACAATGCACAGTACAAATACTCAGATACATTTGCTAATGAATATTACAGGCTTAGGAAAGTGTTAATTCCTTCTCATCAGTTTATTTCACCCAGATCACGAAAAACATCCTACCCTTACCTCTAGGTTTACCTAGCTATACAGAGTTTTGGTTTTACTTAATTTAATTTTATAAACTCAACAGCAACATCACATTCTAGAAACTTGATTGAGAAACAGGTTTTGGGACCAATTCTTAAGTAGGAATCAGTTTCAATGTAAATGATTGAACGTCATGTATGTGGATTACCCATAGTTACTGGACATTGTTTCTGTCAAGTGGCTGTTCAGTTTTTCACATCATTTTTCTCAGAGCATTACAATCGCTGCAATCAGCTACAACATTTCTCTTCAAATGTGTCATTGAAGTGATAATGATAATGAGGCTGTGCAAAAGTGGAAAGATTAAAATAGGGGGAAGATGGAGAAAGATGGAAAAGGCCTGAGAGAAAGAGCAACAACATGAATAAGAAAGCAGTGATAAGGCCTGCTAACTTAATGTGGGTCTGATTCTGAATTTTCCAAGCTCTCTTCTACCCCTTCAAGAATCAAATGACTAATGACACACACACCTTAACTATTCACATCAGTCATGAATTTAAAATGGTCGATTTAGATGGAGCACATTGCTTGCCAATGATTAACTTATGACTGAATATTTGAATGTGCAGGCTGTAGCTGAGGATTTTCCCCTGTATTTTTCTATGTTAAAGTGGCCCAGGGCTTACACAATGTCTCTTGACATACTCATCATTTGAAATGAAGATTATGTCCCTTAGGTTTGTATGCTATGCTTTTACTTGCTTAAACCAGTGACCTAAATCTTAGAGCAAAAGGCTTTGTCCAATCATTATCGGGTGGCAGAGAGACGTAATAGCCCTAGGTGGGGATGCAGCAGAAGCCTGAGCTGGCTGCTGTCTGGAAAAAAACATGGCTTGCAGGAAAGCATAAGAAGGACTGACAACTACACCTACCCTTATGCAACCAGTTGGAAGCCATGGTAAACATAACACTGTGTTTCACTAATAAGTCATTCAATTTAACCCATAAATGTTTCTGTTATACATGTCTTTATAACTCATGTTGTAAAACATCATTTCATCATTCATTATGTAAATGATGGCAGGGAAGTGAGTAGAAAAGGCCCCTTATTTCTATCTGAAATTTGAAATGTTTTCTCTATTGTCTACTCTGGCTGAAAACAAAAATAGAACTGTTGGCTGAAACATTGTCAAGAAAATAAGGGAGCAGGGACTGGTGTTAAGAAACATCTGATTCAAAAAGTGATGACAACCTGGCCAAGATCTTCACAAACTGTGGAAAGGTGTAGTGGTTACATAGTCTTGGACACTGGACACATTTATAGTTTTTTTTAAAGGACACTCTGTCATATTAATGTTGGTTGGAGAGCAGCTAACACTACTGCAGGGCAAGAATAGCTACATTTATTGTTACCAACTAACAAACCAACTATTGTTACTATATGTAAAATAAAAATCAGACAGGGGTGCCTTAATTGGTTACCAGGTTAGGACCCATATCATAAAGTGACTTTTTGCGGGGCATGAAAACATAAAGTTGCTTATCGTCCGCATAACAATGGATATTATTCTTGGTTCTATACTGTTTTCTATTTATCTGTTTCCTCTAGGTTGAATAGAATCTTGGGGTACACCACATGAGATCAGAGAGTTCTCCAACAATCATCAGATTCAAAGAACAGGACCAGCCAAGAGTAGTATCTTTACTACCAAAAACGTTTTCAAGGCAATGGATATGGTCGACTGTATCACATGTGAAATGCAGATCAAGTGGTAGTACAGTCCCCCCAATCAGCAGCAAGAAATAAATTGTTGGTAACCTGAATAAGAGGTGTTTCTGTGCTGGGTATGGAAACCTGATTGATATTGCTCAAGTATATAACTGTAATTCTTATGAGAGTGATTGAAAGGCAGCAAACTTTTTATGTACGAATAAATCAATAAATCAATGAAAATAAAAATAAAAAAGAGCAAGTAGGCTGAAATTGTTAAAATAACAAAAGGGTGTAGGTTTGTTTTCAGGAGTGGACAAACTATTGCATTTTAATTGGATGGGACACAACCAGTAGCAAATGCACAGCTGATACTGGTGGGAATTTGTGAAGGAATTTAAATCAAAGATGTGATACAGAGCCTAATGTCATCTATTTTCTCTGAGAGATGGTGGAGAAACTGCTCAACTGCTCTGAGGATGCTTCCATGTGATGGATAGCAGAAGGGTTGAATAAAACCCTGGGCCTCTAACTGCTACTAGCAATCAAATTGTAAAAAAAAAAAAAAAAAAAGCATTTTTTGCTTCATTAACTACACACTGATAGGCCCACCATAAACTTTAGAGGAAATTAAAAGTTACCTTGAGTTTGTCTCTTGTGCAATGCCTCTTTAAATCTCTTGTATGGTTTCTGAGCCGGGGGGAGGGTGTTATGTTTAGCTTGTTTAATCTTGACAAGGGCTATGTCGTCAAGGATAGTCTGACATGTTAAAATGATCTAATAAAATACTGACATCTAATCTAATAAATCTCTCTGATAAGTGGTGTTTTGGGCAGAAGCATCTAAAACCTTTCACAGAAACTGCAAGCTGACATACAATTAAAAGTGATAGCATATCAAAGCGATACAGTACACAAAATAGATAGAGTACACAAAAGTGCATTTTATTACTCCTGTAGAAAGTAAAACAAAAAATACCAACAAAAAACAGAGCTGTGGGAACTATGCACTGTTGCTGAGTAGCATTACTACAGCTGGTAGGAATTCATTGTTTTGCCCAAAGACACTTCAGCAAGACAGCAGTTTACATCATGTAACTTGAATCATTAGAGTTCACCAATGACATCCCTAATCACTTTTGCACTCTTCTCAGCAACTGCCTTTGCCATATCTCAACTCCCCAATGCATACTAAAGCAAAACTGTCAGAAATAATTCTCCAAAACAATGCTGTGTTGGAGGGAGCAGCCCAAGAGGAAGTCTGCCAAACTGACAAATGCTCAGCACACAATGACGACAAGAATTGTTATGGGCAGACTGTGATGAAGACAATCCCTTGCAAACTAACCAGCTCAATATTCATCTTCATCAAGTGGCACCAGACCATCAACCTGCTGTCATTTCCTTCTCTCACAGCACATATGCAGATGGCTGCTTTACAAGTGCATGCAAACTTTGTGCCTTTGTCTCTATGTTGTTCCTCATTTATCTCTGTGAGACAGTCCAATAAAGCAGAAAAAACATGATCTAATGAATTTAGTGTGCTAGGGCAGGATAAACTCATTTGTAGAAAATAATATAATATGGCAGGCTGATTTCCTGCATGCTATAACAGCCAAATGGCTTAAAACCCAGAGTTTGTCCTAAAGCATGTCAGAAGTTGCTGTTTTCTCTCTCTGTGGTGCATTGTTAACTGAAGCAGAAATAATTAAATATGTGTTATTAAGGGTTGATTGTCCAAAATTAAAATTCTGCTTGCCAAATTGACAAATGTTCATGTTCTGTAATGTCCTGGCAAAAGACTTTAGAAGTAGAACATAATATTAGAAAGGGCTTTTGTAGCAAACCAAGTGTGGGCTCATTTGCATCAAGTGGCAGAGCTATTCTTCCGCCAGCTCATCAACTTGTCATTTTCTCTCATGAAATCATGTGGTTAGTCTGATATTTCTGTCAAAATTAGCATCTAGCCAAACTGGTGGTATGGCTCTATGGGTTGGGAATGTTGGGTTTGAATGCAGTACTTTGGTCCCGAAATGATGGACTGTCAGTGTCAGTTAGCATTAAATCTGGCATCATCATCAAGTCAAAATTTTAATTTGTCCAAAACTGACATCCTAATCAGCCTCAGCTGTACTTTATGTTTGGTGATGCTTAGCAAATGCAAGCATGCTAACACACATAAATAAGAAGGTGAACGTAGTAAAAATTTTCCCTGCTGCAGTATATAAAAGCATTGTCACTGTGACCTGTGTATGCAGATTGTGGTATCTAACTCCAAGCACTGATGTGCCATGTTCAGCTTCACATGGGCTCATGTGCCTGGAAAACTGGGTAGTCATGTTTCACCCATAGCTGTTTCATCATTTAATGGTTACTATCCTTTCTAGAAATTACCTGCCATATCCCAGAAATACCTGCCATAGAATCACACAATAATCCTAATAATTTCACTGGAGTTTGCTAAACTAAAGCGATGTCCCTGAAGCTCTCACTGAAACTAGTAATTTATTGGCACTAAAGGCAAACTTTTATCATAACAGCTTTGTATCATTACAGTGTGGATAGTATATGCAAATGAGCAATGTTCAACTTCCCTCCATATTGCCTGCACCCAGTTTCCTGCTCATTTGCTGGCACAACCTGACCAGCTCTAGGGCTGGCATGTTTTGTATGCCAGTAAGATCAAAAAAGTGGTGGCTTCTAACCCCTCCAAAATCACAGCGTGCTGTCCAAAATGAACTGGCTAAACAACCAATGGAAGATTATAACAGAATACAATGTTATCGTAGATATGGAAGAAAAAAGCTTTTAATGCTGGAATCAGACATTGGCGGCAAATACATAAATTATCGTGTAGAGGCTACAACCGAGAGTCAAGGACCGCCAGCCGGGGAGGATAGCTATGTACAACCGCTGTGCTGCAATGAACTTTAACAGGGGCAGTTTCTTTTGGATGAAATTACAAAGGAAGAGTCACAAACTTGTGTAATGTTACACCAAAGCTTTAGGCCAGATGTAGAGATGGGGCTGCCTCTTCAGGACCCTGAAAATAAACCAACTGCTTTTCAGACTAACTGGTTACACATATGCAGTGTGTTCTCCTAACAGCAGCACTTGTGATCGACCTCTATCAACAGATTCATCACACATTCACAAACATACAATATGATTGTATTATTGAGCACTACATTACAAGTACTTACAACAAAAGAAATATATATAGGATAATACAATACAATTTTTGCTAGCTTGCTTGTCTAACTTTGACAGTGCTGTCAAAATACACAAAATAATTAACACTAAGTCATAAGAAAAGTAGAATACAAATGGTAATATTCTTCTCATAATACAGTACTAAAGGCATGGACTTAATGATTTACAGACTCATTCTCCTTCCCATGTAGACCAGCCCCTACTCTGCCTCTGATTGGCTAAGACAACTTGTTGTTAGCCAATAACAACACTAATTTTGCCTCATCTGCATTTTATACTGTGTCCGTGCTAGCACCAGCTGTGAACTGTGTAATTAATTTCTCAATGACACTTTAATACATTTGATACATTGACTGAAAAACAAAGGGGAAAAAAGGAATGCACAATCTTTAAGCTACTGGCACCCTACCAGTAAGGAGAAGCTCTACAAACTACAGAGGACATTGTATAATCACTACCATTCAATAGCTGTATTCAGCAAAAGGTCAGTTGCGCTCATACCTTTCAGATAAATGGCCCACATGACGCTGAGTCTTGCTGACACAGATATCTTATAGTATCACATGTCCACTGTTAAATGTGGATGTTTTTATGTCTCATGATGTTGTGTAGAATACATATTGTTGCTATTTATGTTCAAGAACATTTTGACATTATTACCACTGATGTATAACTTGCCATATCTTTGACAGGGGTGAATGTAAAATGCCTGCTTCTCCTTTGGATAAAAAGACCTACAGTACAAAATACATGTGAAGTCATGTAGAGAGGATGAATTATTATATTAAACCATCATCCTAGAGTACCACACATAACTCTCGACACACATGGTTCTATGATTTGCTGTATGGTAGTAAAAGTATATGCTTGCCTCACGTGTCCAGTGCCATTTTTCTCAGACTGGTCTTATGAGGACATCGTAGGATATTGAGTCAGAATAGTAGTGTGTATTGCAGTCATGTATGAATGAATTCTGAAAATAGTCACCTTCCCTGAATGATCCTTGCCATATCACAGTCATTTGAAAGGTAAGACAAGATAAAAGTTTCTGTATTTTTTTCATTTTACAATGATAGCATGAATGAATGTATTTATTTTATACAGAAACTTAATGGATGCATACACCTCACTCTAGCTCCCTTTCAGGCACCAGATTTGCAGGTCTGTAGTGAATAGTATGTCTTATATGGTCTTTTTTGCTCCACAGTACATCTTGCTGTCAAACTGACCAGATGTCAGCTATTACTGACAGTAAGAATATAGAATTGATAACCGAGGCCTCATCGATAATGGAATGCACCATCAATTTCCAAAAGGTCACCCAAGTTCTACTGAGGCATGACATACTGCACGTGTGCATTTAATTCATTCATTAATTAATAAAATTAAATGATATTGACATCTACACTTACATTCCTCTGAGGTGACTGAAATGAAGGGAAGGCAGTTATGTGCATGTGCCTATTGAAGAATGCAAGAAGTCTGATTGTGGGGCTGAAGGAGAAGTCAGGGTGTCATTCCATTTTGGAAGGATTTGTGGCTGTGGTTCCACATATTTCTTGAGCTGGTCATTTTTCCTTTCCTCCCTTTCCTTCCTTTTTGGCGTTTTTGGATGAGGACTTTTTTTCCTTCTCCAATATCGGCTTTCACTTTAGCACACTGAAAATGAGAACATGTGCAACCAAACTACAAAGCTCAGTACATTGAGGTGTTCCTCATTAATCTGTAATATGACTTGAGATAAATACAGCAGCAGTACACACTATAGCAGGGATATAGATGGTTGCAACGGCAGCTCCTAGTATAGAAAAATGCCATCGAACCTGCCACTTGTCTGGGATTTTAGATAGTTACTGGGCCTCCCAGTTGTAGGGACATGCCGGGACTTGTAGGGACATGTAGGGACTTCAAGCCATTTAGTCTACTATGACACAAATGTATACATACCACTGAAGTATTGCATCCATGATCTTGTCTACAGTAAACTCTGATAGCACTGGCATAAAATATGTTGTTAACTTTGCGTGGTATACTAACTACCTTACCTTACCTACTCTTAGTTGGTTTGATCATTTTGTTGTAAATAAATTACTTATTTAGTTGACTTTTGTGTCTCCTGCTTAAAACTACATTAGTGAAAGTATTTATATAATACTTATGAATGCTCAGTAGGGAGGTTTAAATGGAATGTTACCAAGTTTTCTTTGAGAACCTACCTGCTTGAAAGTAAATAAATAATTACTACTAATTTCTCTATTTTTTCTTCTAGAAAAAAAAAGAAAAACTGCCAAAGCTGTTATCCAGTCATCACAATCATAATAAAGGTCATGTAGTCATGATGTCAGGGGAGGATGTACTATCCATGGCGAAAAAAAAAAGGGGGGGGGAGAAGAAATATACCAGAATAAACACATCTCAGGATCTTAGCCTCAGCATAAAGATTTTCAGGGTAACCGTCCAATATAATATAGGTCTCCATCTCATCAACCAAATGTCATTTTCTTCTCTGAGAGAGATCATGGGCAAATGACTGCAGAGCAAAAGCAATAACAAGGGAAGAAAATGAGGCTTTTTATTTAACCAAATGCTGACAATTTCCAACAAAACATGTTTTTTTCTTTTGTCACCAGTTTATGAAATGCCTGCCTGGGAGTCTGAAACAAACACGAAGACCATTCTGCAAAAACAGCAAGAATATTTTTTGTCTGTTCAAGCTTTCATTTTTCTATATCTCCCGTGAAGTGGGTATTGAAATTAGTAAAAATGTTTGGCTTTTGCAGTGCTCAGTTAAAGGAAAATTGAGCACCTTTTTAACTGTCAATCTGCCTGTATCATTTTTGTCTCCCTCCAGACCTGTCTTCATTCATCCATCCTTAAATCCAACCGCTGCTCCCTGTTCACTCATGCATCAATCGCCACATTCATCAGCTCATATATATTTGTACTCTGACTCACATTCTGACCATTCTACCACTCCTTCTCAGTCCTCTCTGTTCACACTTTTACACATCCTTCTTTATATCCCCAAACCTTGAATCTCTTGGCTTGTCTCTATATGCCCCATCCATTCATGCACACTTTTTCATATCCATTCATGTCCTCCCAGTCTAAGGACCCTCAAACCACTCAGGATCTGTGGCCATTCTTGATAAGCAGCACTGATTTCTTCATCCCTCCCATCCGTCCTGCTTTGAGAGTGACTGTGCGGCGAGTGAATGCAGCCCAATCAAAGTGCATCGCCATGGCCACTTGTGCATCGACACTCCAAAAGCAGAGCTTTCCATCATCAGTCTGATTCATAGCCAGGAAATGTCTTCTGGTTGCTCACTCAATCAATTTCTTCTTTCATGGTTTTAAACAAAATTCCAAATATGTGTGTGTGTGTGTGTGTGTAGGTGTAGGTGTGTGTGTGTGTTTCTGTATGCTTCTCCATATGCAAAATAAAGTGCAAGAAAGAGAGAGTGAGCTATTCATAGCTAATCTACTTGTTTTGCATTGTCAACTCCTTTCATAGACTGAGACTCTTGCTCCACTGTGACTGGATCTCACATGCTTCCATTTGCGTGCACACTTGCAGACACACGCACTTAAGGGATATTACTCACAGGTGCAGGATCCCTCTGAGAGAGGGGCCATCGTAAATCAGGCACGATTGAGACGTAAAACCGATGTTCTCCCTCTTTTACAACCCAGAGTAATTGAAATGCAACACGGCTGAGTTTGTATGTTTTTCTAAGAGGCTCAGGAAGTGTAAAAGAAGCCTCGTGTGGAGAATCAGTAAATCCTTTTTTTGAATTTACTCACAGATTTGATCATTCATGTGCTGAGGAAGTTTTTATTTCAGTTTCAGTGATGTACAGCTGACGAGAGATGTTAAACATTATAACACTTGTTAAATTTTTACACGAAAGAAAAGCTAATTTAAAATGTGCTGGGTATGAGTTCATTATCTTGCAAAAGCTAAGGTCATGCTGTGTGCTTTTACATTTTATCTATTAAAGATTCAGTGGGTAGAATTTATTATTATTTTTTTTTATTATACTTTCACAGATTTTTTTTATAACATCTTAATACCTGTTTAAAATGAATGTACATTAGTTCTCAGAGGTTACACATGTTCACTCCAACAAGTGCCCTATGCAGTCTTTGGAGCAATTTACTCTAAGGTTTAAATTATGTCATTAAATGTATTATAATATCTGTGGAGGATTTGTCCTCACAACCTGATCAATTCATTTTTAACAAGTAGTAGGTGATAATAGTAGTATTGGTGGTACATCATATGTATTGTTAGAGCAAGGGTTTGTTTTATATGCTGTATGAAAGCATTCCATTCTGGTAGAATCACCCTTACCTCAATGTGACAAGTTTGTTGTGTGTGTATTTAAAAAAAAAAAAGAAAAGTGGCAGGACATTCTTTTGAGTTTGACCACTTTTTAAATAAGCACATAATAATTTAAATTACTAGTTTTTCAGCTTTTTCGTCTCTCAGTTTTATTTGAATTTGGAGTCAACACAACTTTTCTGTGTGTTTGTGTGTGACCACTTTGTTTGTGTTTAGACTGTTAGTAGATGAAAGAATACCATGCTGGTTAAAACATCCTTACATCAAGAGAGACGTGAGGTGATGCAGCAGCATGTGCATGTGTTTGTGTCTGAGGTGTGTCTTTGTAGAGACCAAAATCATATTCTACAGTCAGATTATGGGGACCAACTATCCATCTAGGGAGAAAAAAATCTGTCCCCATGAGGTCTGTCATTTATTTTAGGATCAAACTTGGTTTTACGTTTAGGCATTTAGAAGTGTTGGTTATACGACAAGTATTTCCAACCAAGCAATCTGGTCAATCAGGGGACATTTAGAACATGCTCAAATCAGCATAACTGCACACCTCCTCATCATGAAAAATACTACTCTGCCATTTACATGGAAAGGTTTTTAGATGTGAAGTTCATTGAGGTAGTAGCTAAATCCATTCATGGAAAAGACTGAACTAGCAAGCAATTTTGTGTTCATGTGTATACAGCATATATAAATATAAATATATAAATATATAAATATAAATATAAATATATATATATATATATATGCTGTATACACATGAACATATATAATCCATTCATGGAAAAGACTGAACTAGCAAGCAATTTTGTGTTCATGTGTAATGAACATATATATATATATATATATATATATATATATATATATATATATATATATATATATATATATACACACATGATATATATATATATATATGAACATATATATATATATATATATATATATATATATATATATATATATATATATATATATATATATATATATATATATATATATATATATATGTTCATATATATATATATATCATGTGTGTATATATATATATATATATATATATATATATATATATATATATATATATATATATATATATATATATATATATATATATATATACACATGATATATATATATATATGAACATATATATATATATATATATATATATATATATATATATATATATACACATGATATATATATATATATATATGAACATATATATATATATATATATATATATATATATATATATATATATATATATATATATATATACACATGATATATATATATATATATGAACATATATATATATATATATATATATATATATATATATATATATATATATATATATATATATATATATATATATATATATATATATATATATATATATATACATGATATATATATATATTGCTTGCTAGTTCAGTCTTTTCCATGAATGGATTATATATGTTCATGTGTATACAGCATATATATATATATATATATTTATATTTATATTTATATATTTATATATTTATATTTATATATGCTGTATACACATGAACACAAAATTGCTTGCTAGTTCAGTCTTTTCCATGAATGGATTTAGCTACTACCTCAATGAACTTCACATCTAAAAACCTTTCCATGTAAATGGCAGAGTAGTATTTTATATATATATATATATATATATATATATATATATATATATATATATATATATATATATATATATATATATATATTATCTGAGAGCAAATTGCCTCATGACAGTAAGGCACACCCTCTAATGGAATATTGCTTAATTAAACTTGTCACAATGCAATGTCCTCACAAGCACTTTAGTTTGTGTGTCGATGTGTGTGTGCTGGGAGTTAATGGTGTCTCTCCATTTGACATCACATGCACACATGTATGTGTTTGTTCTCGTCGATGTTCGTGTGACATTTCACGTGCTAATCTGCAGATATGTTTGTTTGCACATAAATCATTGCAGCACAGGAGATATGGGTGGCTGCCTTCTGTCTTCACAGTTCTGGCCTCAGCAACCCTCACTCATGTTAAAAATTTCTGCTCTCTAACCAACCGTCACAGTCACCCTCATATAGTTTTAGGGCCTTCCCTCTTTCCAATCCATCTTTTCAATCTACAATTACAAGTAAGGAGCAAGTTTCTAGGATCAATTAATGGAAGCTCTACTGATTTCCAGTCATTTACAGTTGTGGGTGACTATTAGCTCTGTCTGTCCAGCTGACTTATTGTCACTTGGTTTGATTAGCCTTCTTGGTCTTATCAGATTGCTAAAAGCAAGATAGTCGAAGCACCGTTTTTCCTTTTTCTGCCTTTTGCTCAATACAAATGCTACAGACCAACTACCAGTACTGCCAATAAAAGAAACCATGTTCCCCTCTGTTTGGGGATCAAATAGGTGGAGGAGAGAAAATACACATTGTACCTTAGCTGCACTGCACTCTGTTGTCCTGTGCAAAACTGCCCCAAATCCAATCTTTCTTTGGGTCCAGCTAGGACAGAGTACCCATGTTGTCCACTCAAAGACAGCCATGCACAGCGGTATGTTTTCTAATGTTTTACACCATCCAGTTGCTCTTATACCACATACCTTACCTGGAAAGAACTTGTGATTGAAAAGTGCTACAAAACTTTGATGATTTCGTCACCCTCCCAGCAACACAGTCCATACAGATGCTTACATGTGGGCAATGGCAGTTCGTACAATATTTAATGTTTATGATGCTCAAACAATTCCTAAAAACCTCTCCCTTCTGTCCCTTCGATGTCTTCTTCCCACTCCCATCCCCTCCATATCCCTCTTGTATCCTCCCATCTCACCTCCTACTCCCTCCTCTTTGCTTCCCTTCTTCCTCTTTTGTCCTCCTGTATGATCTGTTGCTCCTCAGGGTGAGGTTTCAGAAGTTTTGGGGCAGATTAATGGCGTTCAAGCCTGGCTCAGTTCAGTGAGGCTCTGCTGCTTCACACATTCCTTCCCTTCTCCCTCTCTTCCTCTGTGCATTAATTCCTACTCCATACCTCCTTTCCTTCATCATTCATTCTTCCCTACTGTCCTGTACTCCCACCTCCTTCTCCTCTTCTCAATGGAGGGACCCTCGATCTCTTCTTCCCCTTGTCCCAGAGTTCTTTTTTCTCTTTCCCTCCCTCTGTTTAGCAATCACTCCCCCCTTTGCCTAAACAGATTAATAGTCTTCCTGTTCTCCAGAAAAACCTACAAAGACCTGTCCCTCCCTTGACAACACTAAACAAAGCCTCTCTCACTCTGTTTCTCACTTTCCTTTTTCTTCTCTTTTCTCTCTTGCTCACACCCAGTGACTTGTGCTTCCTTTGGGCATACTACACTAGACCTCCATACATTTCACTCTCACTTCCTTCTGTTAAGATATAACACTGTTTCTACTCTCATCTTCTTTTCTCTATCTCCAATGAACAGATAAACTGTGCAAAGGAAAACTGCAGGGTTGTGTCTGGCTTTTTTAAATTCATTAATAAATTCATTAATTCTCCATGAAGTAGTTTTTGAGTTTCCTCACAGTTATTGCATTTCCACAAAACATTTGGATTACTATTGTCTGTCTGGCTGTCTACTTTCTAACTTACATTACATGCATACAACGTTTATAAAATACATACAGTTCATCAGAGTATGTTTGTGTCTGATCATGATAAAAATATCTGCCCTCTAGATTACAGTATTATTTATTATTTAATTTTAGAAAGACCCTTAACCTCAGAATTTGTCTAGGTTTGTTTTCACTGAGAATTGAGAAGTATTGCAACAAAAGGTTGCGTCACCTTTTGTTAGCATGGACCTATACAATGCAAAGCTGTGTTCAGACAAAATGTATACAATCACACTGATTCTAAAATTCACTTTACAAAGTCCATAGAAAGGTGCAAATTAATTATTTATAAATTAATGAATTGCATGTTATTATTGTTATTAGTAGTATTATTTGTTAGTATTATTATTATCCTCCTTACATCATCACATATATGCTGCTATGAATCTTATAGCTTATGGCTAATCTTCCAAGCAAAGTCTGATGAAGAAGCACCCCAAGCAAAGTCTATGGAAATCTGTCTTTATGCACTGAATTTATTAAGGACTTGGGAAGTGCTCACATTTTCCTGTGGATGCATCGAGCCCACAGGAAAAGTGCCAGGCTTTGAAGCTGATTTGACATAGTGGCTAAACTGTGTAATGACAGCAATGGCATCTGTCATGTGATCCACCCTGGCCCAAAAATACTTTTCCCCACATTGTGAAAGAAGAATCTGAAAAATGGTGGATACATTTTTTAAGCATCATACCCCCATAAAATCAGAATTTTATCTATTCCATTGAAAAGCCTAGAAGACTCACAGGAATAAATATTTTTGCTGCATGCAGCTTAGCAGAGAGGTAAATTGGAAGTTATGGAAGTCTTTAGTGCGCTTGTCTTTGGGCCCCACAATGGAAAAGCGTATGTGGAAGATCTGGGTAAATTTATGTCTGGAAATCAAACTTTTTTGGCTTCATGCACCACTGAGCATAAGAATGAACAGAGCCCCACCTCCAACTCTGTATCTGGTTCTCTTTATACATCCATGAAACATACCCATTAAATGTGCAAGTCTGTAAGTTCGGACATTTGGATTCAGCCTGTATTTGTGCCTCTGACACTTCTTAAACAGTCTTAAATGTGTTCACAACCTTTGCTGCATATCAGAAGAAGTATAAGAAAAAGTGGAAATATCAAGGCATCCAACGTAGAAAATAAAGGAGGTGACCGTAGAAAGTGCAAAGGCAGGGGAAGGGTGAGACTAATCTCACATGTCGAGAGGAGACAAAGTGATAAAGAAAAATGGGAAGGGATGGATGGAGGAAGAGAGAGGAAGAGGAAGGTTGTGGCTGGGTCAAGTCTGTCTCCTGTCCCCACAGGCTTACGTGACTTACCAGCGGTGCAAGTTCAGCAAAGTTCAAGGTTGGATTGATTTGTATTTGGAGAATAAAGTCAAACTCAGCGTACTCATTTGAAATGGTGCTCTTACAGGCAATACAGGTTTACTCAAAGGCCACGAGAACCATAATTACACTATAATCACTGTCATCAAAACACATGACAACAAAAAATATATATCATTCTTGACCACTTTGCATGGTGGTGAATGCAAACCCAAAGTCTGGCATATTCACATTGCTTGACACTAAATGACAGTGAGATGACATGAGGGTGACATTGGATGCTTTATGTTCTTGCTGAAATTCATGAGCAAAAACATTTTGAAAGATAATAATTTCAGTAACATTGAAATGTATTGAGGTCTACTGATAGTTGCAACTGCAATCTGCAGGATGCACAATTACACTTGTACATTTCCTATGTAGGTGTCATCAAGGAAACAATTAAAGGGCCAGAAGAGTTTTATCGCAAATGCAGCGTAGGAGATTTTGAATAAAAAGCATTAATGTTGTACTGCATGTTGGATGTATGGGTGTTTGTGAAATGCCACCTGCCACTCACATTTCTCACAAAAAGGTAAGTTTCTTTTAAGGATAAGTTATTATTGTTTTCCATTGTTTTTAAACAGTCCTTGGATGTTAAAGCTTGTAACACTATGTAATGGGAGAAGTGGATGCTTAGCACTGTCGCTTCACAGCAAGAAGGTTACTGGTTCAAACCTCGGCTGGGGCCTCTCTGTGTGGAGTTTGCATGTTCTCCCCATGTCTGCGTAGGTTCTTCCTCTCACAGTCCAAAGACATGCTCTTAACAGGTTAATTGGTGACTTTAAATTAGATGTGAATCTGAGTGTGATGATAGTCTTAACATTTGTACCACAGGAGTCCACTGTGAAGAGAATGTTTCCAGGCCCTTGGTCATTGACAGAGGAAGCAAAGAAGACAAAAGGTAAGTGAACGAAATGGGGGGGCACCAGACAAGAGTAAATCTGGAACTGACTTTTAGCTGGCAAGAACATTGTGAAATAAAAGACTAAAAGATAGACACTGCGCTGGACATATTGCTGTTTTACTAGTAAGTAATATTAGCGGGCTCCTATGTCTTGTGTTGTTGCCAAGTGGCAACCTTTCTGGCTGTGAAATAAAGCCAATGCGGAAGTGCCAAATGCTGCAGTTCCGCTAGAAAACAAGACAATCTCCGTAAGACCCCATATTAAAATGCCTGCAGAAATAAACTTTAACAGCCTGGTACAAAAAATCATTTTGATCTCTATAGCCAAAGATACATACATGACATCTTTGGATTTTTTTTTTGGATTAGTGGGGAGCCAGCGGAAGGAGGAATACCGAGATGGCGGCAGCCATAGTCTCCACACTCTGAGCATCACAACAGCTCTTCAGAGAAGGAATGGGTGACGTCACGGATACTACACCCAGTACACAGTCTCTGATTCTTGCATTTGCTTGATGTTTGGTCTGACTTGTGACTAAGTCATATAATATGAGTTCTGTAAATATAATGAATTGGACTGGAACTAACTCATTGTTGGCAAATATGAAAAGGTCAGGATCCATACTCTGTGTCCAGTGACAACATGAAATCAGGGCATCCATACTATCATTTGCTGAAGGGGCGAACTGCATTACTTATTATTTAATGTTTGAGATTAATTTGTTTAATAAGTTTGTGTGTGTGTGTTTGTACTCACCTTTGATAATTAATGCAGACCTTTGATATTAATAGCTGCCGTAGGCTATTGCTGTCTTGCTCTTCTCTTACTTTGCTTGCAAATAACTAATTTGTATGTTTGTATTTTCTGTGTAGAGGTATGCATGTATTAACAGTTGAATAATAAAAGGACTTTGTCCATTTCTAATACACAGTGAGTGTTAAGAATAAATACACGTCAACAATTTTTTTTAATGTTGCCCCATAAGGTAATAGAGAGTGTATGGTTATAAGAATAAATATGCAGAAGTCATGTGTTATTCATAAATTAATTTGTGTTTTTGTGTGTACAGCTGTGAGCTGGCCATCATGTTGACACAAAATACCAGAATCCAAAACAAAAAGAGAAAATTATGTTAGCATAATTTTGCATTCAGACACACATTTTTATAATTAGCGAGCTGCCTGTGACAACAAAGATTAACAATAGCAGTTAATTTATTTTACAGGGCACTCTGAGCCCAAGCAGCCTCATTGCACATGAGTGTAGGGGCCGGTCACTGTGAAGGTAGCACAACAAAAACAATTTACGCCGAGTGCTACTGGTGACTCTGTGAGGTACATTTCCTAGTTTGACTAAACAAAACTCTGAAAGTGTTTCTAAGCCCTCTCCTTTTCCCAAATTGCTATTTCTCACTGCTGATTACACACAAATATTTGGGCAGCAGAGTGTCACAGGTAGAAGTAAGTGAATGTCCTGCATAAGTGTCCTCGAACAAGAATTTCCCCCAGCTCCAGGATTACTGCAGAGCATCTTGACCCCTCTGAAGGAGGCCAATAATGGAGTTTCTCAGAAAGGGTTTTATCCAGTTTCTCACAAAGCCCAGAACTGTCCCATAGCACAGTCACAGACATTTCCAATCGGAGAGCTAATACTTTATTGTCCACTCTCATTTATTTTAGCATGTTATTTCCCAAGTGTTTATTTGCAACTTTTGCTGATTTCCAACTTTTGTTTCATAGGCTTGACAGATAGAACTCAACTCATAAAAAAGCTCCACAATGTAAATTGCGTACAAACAAGCAAGTTAATGTGCTGAAAGAGTATTTAAGTAACAATGTCTCCATACATAACATTGATGTAGCTTTAGCATCTCTCCCAAGTTTGGCAAATAAAATCCACACAAAAAAGATTCCTTTCCTGAACCATAACTAAGGTTTTTCCATTATCATTTAGCAAAAAGTCTGTCCTTTTACACCTGATGCTCTCTAGAGCTAATGGTAAGGTAACTAAGACATCTTTATCTTTTGTTGAATTAATAAGTTTTTTTTTTTTTTTTTTTTACACCATATATCAACAGACCATTTTTCTCTTTACACATCAACTAATCTTAGGATTTTAACTTATTACCCCAGGGGATGGCCAATGCAAAATGTCCCAATTTTCTGTCCAATACTTTTTAGTGAGTCTGTGATCAGACATCCTCACAAGTCTGAAGGAATTAACATGTATGCCTAATATTTGGAGGCTTATAAAAGACACACACATCCCAATGCCCAATAGGATTGGTGCTGAATGAAAAACATCTAGCAGAGTTAAAAACAAATAGATCTCCACACTAGACACACACATTAGCTTTCCATTACTTCTTTTAAACTAGGTATTTCCTCCAGAAAAGACATCATCAAATGAATTGGTGCAATCAGAAAACAAATCTCCAAAGCACCTTTTCTGCTTTTGTAATGCAACCCCTAAAACTAAATTGTTACATTCACTATTCTGTAGTTTTACCTCCATGGTATAGACTTTTTAGGACCGGTCTATTAATTTCAATCCAAAGCAGTAGGGGATTATGAGTTTGTAAGTAATCAATATGCAATGACAGACCAATTAAAATTGCGTTTCACAGTGCATAAACTCGTATATTCTGTCTTCATTCCTTCCCTAAGGTTTCTTTTGTGTCTTTTTTTCTAATTTTGTTTTCTTTTGCTGTTCTTAGATTGTCCTATAATGTCTGCAGACCTCAGTTCCAATAGAATTTGTAAGATTTTATAAATCTTTTAAAGCTATTTCCTTGTAACACATTTATTCAATGTTATATGGATAATATATATCACACCAAGCAACCAAATTCCTTTGCCTATTTTCTTGGCTATTTTTTCTTTTTACACTGTAAGTGTAAGTTAGGTTTGTTAACCATAGACAGCTGAAGAGACAACTGTTTGGAAAATAAGTTTATTTGCCATCTTCTCAGGAGTAGAGGTCTTTGCTGATCCAAATATTTATGCCCGGAACCAAAAAGAACCGGATGCATGCACAACTGAGAAATGTCGGGCCCAACCCCAGCAGATTGTTATTAACAAGTTAACGTTAATTTACAAGTTGTAAAAACAAAACTCTGTCTTACCTAAAGTAATATTAGTTTTCTCCCCTGTTCTTGGCCATGACACATACAATCCTTCCCCTTTGCCAAGACAGGTGGTAAAATAATCAGGTTTTCCCTTGATTTGACACTCACACAGGTCATTTGGTACCATCTTACACTCACACACAAAGCACTTCTGTAGAACTTTCCAGCAGGTGAAACTATTGCTCTATATAGATTATTATAAGTGATGGATGTTATGATTATGTTCTTGAGTATTTGGATTATTTTCTTGATCATTTGTCTATGCAGACGAGTACGAAGAGTATTTGAGGCAATAAGTGTGTACATTTACTGTAACAATACCACCTCATTCCGAATGCACGGGCATGTTTTATATTTATATTTTATATATGTTATAATCAAACCAGATTACTGTAACAGTGATCGCTGTATTATCTTTCGTCTTACTTTAAGGTTTGTTTTGTTTATCATTCCTAGTCTCCAGACTGTGTGTGAAGCATGCGCAGTCCGTCACAAAGCGCAGGTGTCTCACCTTTTTGGTTTCATTTTCATTCAACTGATGGTCAGGACCGGTACGCCTTGTCGGTTTACAACCTAACTAACGTTACTAACTAACTAGCTAACTGTCGGTAGGCAAGTGTAGCTTTAGCAGTCAGGCTAACTAGTGTGTGAATGTTTATTGTGTGTGTGCAATAAAACTTCATAAAGAGACTTGAGTTTTATCCGCCATACTTGTTCTGATAACCCTTCCAGAGGGGAGTTTATTGAGCTATAGTAGGTAGTTTAGTAAAAGTCTGGACAACTTCCATTATGATCAGCACCGTCTGATCACAAAGGAAGATAAATGGACCCACAATAATAATAATATGGGATTCAACCTAGATCAGTTATAAAACAACCATATAAAACATGCATCCAAACTGTTACGGATCCCAGGTTAGGTCTCAGGTCCCAGGGTTTGGCTTAAGCCATGAAGACCAGGAGTTACATGGCGTACAATAGAGATTATGGTAGCTCTGTTTAACCTAGTTTAGCAAAAAATAGAAAGAAGGGGAGGCTTACAAAAGTGCCTTCCATCAAAAAAAACAAAACAAAAACAAAAACAACAAAGCAATCACCTTGTGTTGGATCTTTTATTTCTACATGTCAAATACACAAGACACATGACTTTTGGACATAAGCCTAATGGTGGCACAACTGATTGATATTGTAGGGAGGGTGAAGGTTTTTTTTTTCAACTGTGAGTACTGCATGCAGTCTTTCCCCTCAGGCATTATACAGCCAAAACAACCCCTAGCAACAAGGTAAGGCAGACTGCATGTAGCCTGAGAGGCAAAACCCAGGGCTAAAACAGCCCCACCAAACATTTTTTTCTGCACCACTGGCTGCTGCTTGTTAAGCGTATTGCTCTGAGCACACAGTAATAACTGAAGCTGATCATGTTGATCAGCTCCTCTCAGCAGCTGGACAGTTAAGATGATATTTTAGTGAGGAAATCAACCTGAAAATATAAAACTGGAAATAACAGCCTTAAAACAATGATTTAGCAACCAGCCAACAGAGAAACACACGCTCTTTTTCGAAAGTCCTCCTCAGTTCCTGCATCAATTTATTCACAACGTAACAGCTTAGTGGTTACTGCAGTAGTCATGCGGAAGTGATGCAGGGCTGATTGATAGTAAGATACCTCAACAATGTTTACCAGCGTAAAGTAATACCAGGAAGTGTGTGAGGGCCTCTGTGGAACAGTTTGAATTTTTACAGGTGTTCATTTTTGCATTTTAGTATGGATTTATTGTTGGGTATCCAGTCATGAAATAGCCTTGGTAGTACAGCTGCTGTACCCATCTGCTTCACTGGGCCTTGCTCGCATACACATACACACACAGACATACAAACATAGATATTCAATAAATGTACAGTGCATAAACTCATGATATTGCTCTCAATGTCAATGTCTTCCTGCCTCTATTGCAGACAGACAGACACACACACACACACACACACACACACAAAGAAAAGAAAACACAAAAAGAAAGAGAGAATATGTGACCTCGAACTCAGACCTTCTATTACAGACATGTGAAAGCCTCATGGACCTGCATATGTCAGCTAATTTTTGTGTGACTTTTGTAGTCAAAGAGGCGCAGCTAGGTAAAGAATCGACACAGCAGATCAAAGACCAATCATGCGGTAACGCACATGCTCACACACGAAAAATCCACATACATTCTCGCACCTACACACACACATACAAGCTTGGCTCTATAAACTCACACTTTAAATTATGTAAACATGAGCCTCAAGTCCTTACATACACTCACGGATGCATGCACACAGTAAATACTGTACTCAAGCCTTTTTTAATATACAACCTCAAGCTTCACTGAGCTTGAAAGATTTTGGTTAGTGCTGCAAGGTTACCTATACATGACACATTAAATTAAATCCAACTAATAAATCTTTATCTGTATTTTTTCTCATTTTCAGTTACAGTTACTTTGTTTGGTGGATTAATGGCATGAAAACAGGAATGAATTACTAATTACTAGATTATAAGATGATCGAGTGTAACCTCAGCCACAGCAAATGCTGAAATAGTCTTATTTGTCTTCTCCATCTCCATCTCGTCATCTTTTCTCCTCCTATCTCCGCCTTTACCCTCTATTCCTGTCATACGTATTGATCCATCTCATGCCCTCTTTTCTCTTAGTCTCGCTCTCTCCTGATCCAATCTCACTACTGCCAGTGTGATGATAGCTTTATTTACAACATGACTGCAGGGCAATCAGAAGGGACACCATGTGTGTATGTGTGTTTGGGTGTAGGTGTAAGTAGGGACTTCACATGCAATCTGGTGTAATTACACAAGCCCCAAGGCCTCTGTTTTTTAAAATGGCAAATACCTGTGATGCCTTAATCTTGTTCTTCACTCTTTTTCTGCTGTCTCTGCATTTGTGCACATATATTTTTCTAAATATTTCTCTTCTTTTATCTTTAAAAGTTGTTAGTGTACTTAACCACTCTTTCATTTTTCTCTTTTTCTTAGTGCAACTTTCTCACTGACTCTGTATGTCTCTCTTTATTTCTCCACTGAGAGCTTCGTCTCCATAGACAGTCTTTCTCTGTCTGTCTTTCCCTGTTGTCTCAATTTCACTTGGCTCTATTTGGCACAAATAACAACACATCATTGCCAAAGAAGAACAATGAATGTCTCTCTTTCTGTCTCTCTATCCCCTGTCTCTCCCCCTTTGCTCAACAACTCAATTTTAAATTTAATTTTCAATTATGCTTTACATGAATTTCTGGTAGCCATTGTTGCTAAAGTAATTAGATGATGGACAATAACAAGACCATTAGTTTTCAACCTTTAACAAGGTAACAAGGACAGGCTTATTGAACCATGCTGCTGACCAGGATAGCTGACTGGATGGATGAACAAATGTGCTTCATCCCATTTCCATATTACAAGCTGATAGTGAATGTAAAGTACAATATACAAGCGTTATTCTGAACTATTGTGGAAGTTGGTATACAGAAAAATAACAAGAACCAGATAAAACACTTAAATTGATCCTTAGTTTTCTGCTGTCTAACACCACAGTCAAAAATTAGTTAAAATCACACTAGACTCAATTTCATACTTCCCAAATGTAAATGTAGTATGCAAACTATAGCTAAGGTCTCTTTTTCGAGGCTTGACTGGAAAGGCAGTTGTAATGTACCACGTTAGAATATAATCAAAGACGACAAGATAATATACAATAATTAAACAAATCATATGATATGTGATGGTGTAGGGCAAATAAATTCAGCATTCATTCCCTCTTTTTCTTCTCTCAGCTCTGTGGCTGTGCTATGAATCCTCACATGACTAGCCACTGTTTTAATTCCTTAATTAAAATTTTTAATTTCAAAAGCTCACAAATACCACACACACACACACACACACACACACACACGGACCCTATCTGTCTCTCTCAATCATGCAGACAGACATGAATTTGCATATATCCTGTATGTGTACACCAAAAAGTAAACATCTTCACACAAAACACACATGAGGATATTTAATCCAGGTCTCCTGCTGAGTTATATTAAATACTGTGTATACACACACGTTTGCTCATGGTTGTACACTGACGTTATTGCCTTGCACTTCAGCAGGGGAGATATTTAACACTTCAGACCGGATCTCTTGGTGTTCGTCTGTAGGACAGACTCCCCCACTTTACCATCTTGCCGCCCCAGGTTATGTTTCCCCCGTGTCATATTCGATGTCTTTGGCTGCCTTCTCATTCTGAAGCCTCAGAGCCCTTCTCAGGCAGTGCTGCCAGTGGGTGTTACAGTCAACAGTTGTGTCTTCAAAGTCCTCAGATGTGATTCTGCATTTTCTTTCCTGCAGCTGGCCTTTGAAATGTTTCCCTTGCACTCATACTGACCGCTGACATTATGTAAATGGATAGAAGGGATCCAAAGAGGCAGATGATCCTGGGGCGTGCTGATGGCATGCCCGAGTAAATGCAGCTGGTGCTGGGTGATTGGACCCAGCAGTATCTGTGTTTCTACGCCTTACTAGAAACTATGCAGTTGTCATTTTAGTTTGAGAGACAAAAATCGAGCCAGGTGACTCCAAGGACACCATGTGGGCTCCTGTAGGGAATCAAGTATGTTGTTTTGAAGGCCACATGAGAGAGTGTTCACCTGACTACAGGCGACTCTAGTCTTTGTCACCACACTCAGATGGAGGCTGTGGCTCAGGAGGTAGAGTGGGATGCCCACAAATTTCGGTTCATGGTTCAACCACCAGTTTCACTTGTTCACATGTCAAAATACAAGAGCAAGACACTTAACCTGTAGGTTGCTCCTGATGGGCAGGCCAGCAACCTGCATAGCAGCTGTCCCCATCAGTGTGTGTGTGTGTGTGTGTGTGTGTGTGTGTGTGTGTGTGTGTGTGTGTGAGTGAGTGATTGAGGGGCCAGTTGTTAAGGTCTTTGTCTATTAAGGTAGAAAAGCACTATAGAAGTGCTGTCCATTTACTTTAACTGAGTGTGATGATGAATTCAAGTGGGTAAAGAAGTGTTACGATCCTTTTACTTTTATAAAGCTATGGTTGAAAAATAAAAAGAATATTCTGTCCTAGTCCTGCATTTGAAGTGTACTTAAGGAAAAGCATATCTGTCTTATGAGAAAAATGTACTTTTACTTTGACAAATGTCAAATGCCTCCTAGCTCACATTGTGTTGACGTACGCAATTACTCTCTACCATTGATGAAGGCAACAGCAACATTGTATGCATAAAATGAGTATATAATAGAAAACATATTGTTTTTTTTTCGGTCTGAGAAAGCTGATAGCAGTCATGATGCAACAAATTGTAAAAAAAGTTTTGGTATAATTGTGCCAGTGTATGAATGACTAGAGTGTTCATTAAAGGCAGGTAGTCACTGAAGACAACAACATTAACACTTTTGTCTGAGACAGTCCCATGACACAAGGACCAAGAGAGGGTCTTCTGTGTAATGGGTCAGTCATCAGGAGTTAACTTGAAAGTCATGCAGTTTTTGATGTGTGCGCAACTGGATTGCACGGTAAGTAGTCCATCAACCCGCAACTGAAAAACCATGATTCAAGTCCATATTGGCAAATATCCACCCCATTGAAGTGTCCTTGGGCAAGACACTTACTCGCAAACAGTGCTATGGGTGCAATTCCAGTCAACCTTTTCTTCAGTCTGAAGTCCTCTCCAACAAATAGAAACTGTGCCCTCTACCTCTGTCTCATCCTCTCTCTGTTTTTTGACCCTAAATATATTCCCTACCCTGCACACCTGTGGTTCATCCCCTGTGGACCTGTTGCCTGCCTCCCCAGCTGCACAGTGTAACCCAATTAGTGTTTGTGGACATATAGAGCATGGTTTATGTGTCAATGGTTCCTCTAAGCTGCTCTTGTGTTTTTGAAGCCTAGCTTTCCTGCCTATGTGTGGCCCATTCTCTGTTTGCCTTCATATTTCTTTCATCATTGTTTACCGACAGGTAAAAACTTCCTTACCTTTACTCTTTTGGTGACTGCATTTGCATTCAAATACATGCACCGGGCACGCTGTTGTCAGCGCTGTGAGATGAAGATAGGGCTATTTTACAGCATCAGGTTGAAGCTGCAGCCAGGAGGGCTTTCAGACTGACAGCCTAACTCCATGTGTGTTTACTCCAAAGTGCTCAAGATGACTGGAGGATCTTGATTGACACTTTGTGGAACTGTCCCTAATTTCTGGTATAATGGGTAACATCAAACACTGCTGCTTCCACATACAAAATGAAAGGCATGCTTTTGGAAACATTATTTTGATGATATTGTTTAAGATATGTGGGGAAAAGTGGGGACTGTAATTAAAGAAAGACTTGCTTAATTAAAATATAGGGTAGGCTTATTGCTTTACATAAAACTTGTTAGAATTTTGTAGATGTAGACATCATGATTCCTTTGAGTGTTGCTGCTTAGTTAAAGAATAAAGATCAAAAGTCTGGGTTTTAATGTTAAAGCCTTATCTCTCCAACTGCAAGCACAGTAGAAGCAATTTTCAATAAAAGACACTGACTTTCCTTAGATTTCCTATTCTGATTATTGTTTGATTCTGATTCCACTTCCCTTCCTTTTTCTAATTTGTTGCCCTGCTGTCTTCATCCTAATCTGCGTCCATCTGCCTCCATTCCTCTTTCCCTCCCTCTCACTTTACTATGAAAGTGTTTCATTCTCTCCGCCCTGCTGTGTTTGTTTTCTGTTTATAGCCGTGTTTGTTGTTGTTGTTGCTGTTGGTCTTTTTCCATTGGTCTTGTCCTGACACCTCAAGGCTATTTCACTTTTGTATCTCTTGCTATTTAACAGAGTTTGATAACACAAGGAATCACATACTCTCTCCTTTTTTGTAAGAAAAAAGAAATGCCAACAGATGGCTTCCAGGCCTCCTTCAATGCAGAAGAATGTAAAACAGTAAAATCTTTTATCTGGCACATAAAAAATACCATGATAGGGGATAGGCACACTTGAGGCTTTCTCTGGTGCAGAAATGTATATAAACAATATCATGTGCACACTGAGCTTCCTCACTTTCTTTCCCTCCATCAATATAGGTACCTTAGCATTGGAGCAAGTGGAGCAAAAGCATCCGCATTCATTAAATTAGGTATTGAGATAACATTTATTAACTGCGGTTATCCACTGTCCACACACAATTTTATAAATTTCAATGTATGTTATGTAAGTAATGAAACTCCTTACTCCCCAATATATGATGTCATAAGAATTTCAGTCTCTTAGTCTCAATGAGATCTTCACATAGTTTGGTAAATGCTCCCCAAAAAATGTCTTTTTTTTGGCAATGCAACCAATTATGATTCAATTGTTTAGAGCAAGAGCAAGTTCTTCATAGATCTGGCCTCTTAATTTTGCTCTCATAGTGCACCAGATTGATGCTTTGAACTTTTAATATACAAAACTTTTCTCTTCCCTTGTGGATCTGAGGCAGGTAGTCTCATAATAATACTATAGCAAACAATTTGAATCAAAGAGTTGGGTCTTAAGTGTAATGTTAAGTGTATTAATATTTTGCATAAGCCCTGTTAATGTTCTTATTTGGAATGTAGTGGAGAGTTATTGCACTGCAGGTAGCTGTTTCTGGACTTTATGCAAGAGGTTAGATGGTGTAGGAAATAAGTTTTAAATTACAGTTGTTAGTTTTTTTTGTTTGTTTGTTTGTTTGTTTTTTTCTGTGTGAGGACCCCCTGCTGATTATGTATCTTTCCCAGTTTGCACCCATGCTACATCCTTCCATTCAATAACCATAATTAGTTCATCAAAATTATCGTCTCAGTAGCTAGGTTTCCCACCAAATGAAGTGCAAATGTTAACAAAATGTCAAAAAAAAAATAGTAAAAGAAAATGCAAATCCAAAATCCAAAACTTCTATAATTCTGAGTTGATTTTTTTAAATAAAGCTGGTTGCACCATTCAGATGTCATTAAGCCATTACAGTAGACAGGCACACCGAGATGATGCAACTGAGTGTCAGTCAAACTATGACTTTTAAATTTATTTCATGTATTCATTTGAGGAACTATATTCTTCTTATTGCTCCACATAGTTATGTTTTTCTCATGAACATCATGATTTATTTGTTCTCTCTGTTTCCATAGTGCTTTGTTGCATTTTGCTTTAATTAATAAACGCCGCTTTTCCACCTTAGCCAAGCGTGTATATATATATATATATATATATATATATATATATATATATATATATATATATATATATATATATATTATATTATATCAAGTGCAAATTGAAAATTCTCATTAAAAAAGTGGATGGAAGTTGTCCTTGTGACACACTTCATTTGTTTACTCACCTCCTCGTGCATCTATCATCCTAAATTTCTACCTAATCACTCCACTATGCCCCTCTTGTACTAATCACTTATGACATCCAGGTTTAAAATACATCACAAAACTGGTCTTGCTTCAACAGAAACTCCATCAGCGTTAAAGCTGAATCATTCTAACTATAAAAACTTCCATCAACACACCACATCTGTCTTGAATATGTTATTCATCATTGACTTTACAAGGCTGAAATATGGGCTGAATTACCATAAGACAACTGGCTCTCATCTGTTAGTGATGTGCACTTTTTTTTCTGTGCGTATGCTTCCTTCTCTGTGTGTTTCTTTGTTTATTTGCTTGTTAGTGTACTGCGTGTGTCTCTTACTGCTGATTTAATCTGCTCTGATCTTATGTTTTATTGCAGCAGAAGGAGTACAAAATGTCTGCTGCTGCTCAGTGCGCACATATTTTGGCATGTCCGGGTTGCCAGGTCAGTCCAACCATGTTAATGAGATCAAAGTTCAACTGCTCAAGCCTCCATCACAAACCCACAGAAATGCGCGCACACACACTGAGGAATCCTTTGCTACAGGAAACGGCCAAGACTGAGATGTGTTACTATTATCTAAACACTATATCACTTCACCCTCCCACCTCTCCATCCATCACACAGGTCCATCTGGCTCTCATCACCACTATAATTTTTATCCCTCTTTCCCTTCCTTGTTCTGTCTCTCTATTCTTCTCTTCCCTCCATCTGTCTCTAATTATCTGCTACTTTTGTCACTCTTGTCCTTCCAGTCCAACACCTTCCTTGTTCTCTGAAAGTTTCCTTGCCCCTGGTATTTTCTCTTTTCCCCCCCACCTCTTTCTCCTCCCTGCCCTTCTTTTGTCCTTATTCCATTCTTCTCTCTCTCTGTCAACTCCACACCTCTTTCTTCTTAACTTTTGCCATTCACCTCTCATAACTCACTTCCACTCACTCTACTTTCCTCTTCTTTACTTTTTTTTTTTGCTTTTATCGCCCACCTTTGGTCCTTTGTCCTTCACTCCCTCCATACCCTCCTGTCTCATCCTTCATTTTCACCCTTACCCTCTTGTCAGCTTCCATGACACACCTCTCTTTTATTCGTGAAACCTCCTCTTCATCCCCTCTGCTGTCATGATATCCTTGACCTTCTTGATGATGCATTTGACCTTTGACATAAACCCAGTTCCAATTCCTTCAGAGAAGACCTTTTTCGCTTGAATTCACTTGGTATTTGCAACTGCATTGTCACACAGTAACAAACCTTTAACAACTAAATACAACAAATCCCATGGTCTACATTATGTGTGAGGCGTATGGTCTTTTAAATGTTTACATGGGCTTGCCTTCACCCCCTAAAATTTTCTGTCAGTCTTATTTGAAAATGTCTTAAACTTAAAGCCTGCATTTAGACTGACTTCAGCCCCGTGTGGCAAAACACAGCCTCTAATTATTTGAATAGAGTCAGTCTGTCGGTGCCGCATGGGTGCCAACGCAGGGGGCTCTGCCAAAACATTGAAAGGTTGAAAAAAAAATTGAACCTGGCTCAACTTTTGCTGCAGTGCGACGACACCCTGCAAGGCTCTGTGACGGCCGATCAAATACATATAAGCATACATTCCTGGCTGATTACTCTGTTGCATGAACATTTTGGAGTCTGATAACCATAAGCATTAATCTGTTACTCCAACTGGACATCCTGTTTAGGTTGTTTGCCAATTTGACTCTGTTATTTAGACAGGGACTAAAGAGTTCTGTGAAATATCACTCATTTATTACATTTTGATTTTTCTCAGTTTTTATTAACAATGGAGGCATTACTGCCCTATTAATGATAATTCATGTGATCCTGAACTGCAAAGGATATTGTAAAGTCTGTTTTCAGTGTCAGCTGAGCTCTCTGATGACAAATATCACTGGGCTGATGGCATAAACATGTGATGAATTAGTGGTATAGGCACTGTAGATAGCCATGGCTATGCATAATGACAGCCGTTCTGATGCTGTTGAGAACCTCGCCAATGAAACACAATTGGTTGAATGACACTTTTTCTTCTTTTTTCTTCCTCTCATTGACAGATCTGATGAGTGGTGAAGCAGGCACATGTTTCAATATGATTAAGGGCATTTCTACACCCATTTATGGATAATTCTGTCAGCGGAAGCTTGTGTACTTGCACCCGTCTCCACAGTGATTGAGATTTATTTGGGTACACACAGTTTTAGTGGTGAATTTATGCAGAGGTTTATGCATCTGGCCCATGGACTATGTTCTCCTCAATCTATGATGTCTCATGTCTTCAACACCTGTGCAACAAGAGGCATTACGTGTGATGCTATTAAGTCAGCCAGCTGCCAGGCAGCCTATTGGTTGCATTAAATAAAACAATATTACAGCTGTGGAAAAAACAACGCTTTTCTTGGACTAATTCAGCACAACCCATTCTGTTGAGCAGCATATTTCCGAAACAAAGGACGTCTCCTGCTGATAAATTAAAGTGGCCATAAAAAGTCAGGTAGGAGGCAAAATATACGACACACTTAAGGCATTTTAATACATCTCTGAGAAAGTACGCAACTCAGAATGACAAAGCATGAGACAGAATGGGAAACATTGTGTTTTTGTGTAAACGAAAGACAGAGGGATGAGGAAAAAAGAGATATATGGAGAGATGGGAAACAAATAGTGTGAAAGAGGTAAGAAGAGGGGATGATGGAGACAAGCACACAGACAGACATATGCATATAGAGCAGTTTTTCTCCACATTGTATTACTCCCCAAGATCCCCTTAAAATAAATCAGGGTGGTTTATCTTGCCAACAATGCACTTACTGCTGTGTTCATAAACAATGCTTTTATGGCTTCTCACCAGATTAACTTACTTAGCTGGGGAACCTGATGGAGTGAAATGCATACTTATAAGAATGTTTAGCTAGAGTAGGGGGGATGAGGGAGGGAAGAAAGATATGAAGACGTCGTAAGAGGGAGGAGGAAAGTGTTTGACGAGGGGCGGGGGGGAAGGAAGTCAAAGAGGGAGGAGGAAGCAAATTACTTGAAAGAGATGACATTTATATTGTAAGTGAGAGGATGGTGGAGTAGAAAGAGGCAAAAATGAGACAAGAGTCCAGAAAGGCAAGAAAGCAAATGGACTATCCGTCTATCCTAGTCTTTTCCAGTCTCTTTCTTCTCTGTAATTGTAATTGTGCAACATTTGAAATAAACGTAACTGCTATGGAGGCACATTAAACTTAAATGAAGACTGTAAAGTGACCACAGTCCAAGGCAAAGAGGGCTCTATGACCAAAATATAAATAAATAATATGAATATCAGCATTCACAATTTTGGCACTCTTCAATGACTTCATGCAATAATCTAATATGAGGTACATTAACTTAACTACATTACATTAACTATTTTATGTAGTCTGGATGTGACTAAGCTTAAAAAGACATTGTTGTCACTGTTAATTCCTCCTCGCTCTCACATTGCTTGTAAAGCATTTGTGACATATTCATTTTTTATTTTTTTTTTTTACTGGAAGATTTTTTTTTTAACTGAGGATAAACACCTAACATTGTCTTTTTTTGTATTTTGTATGATTGCACTGCAGCTATTTGACCACTTGGATCTTAAAGATTCACCCAGCTGAATACTTGCAGACCGTAGAGGCTCATTAAAATATCAAGTATACCAACCATACAATGACATGGCATGCATGTTTGACTTGAAAACCAGGCGTGCTTCCTGCATGAGTTCACAGGTTTGGGTAGCCCCATACATAACTGCTTCATTCCCTGTCAGAAAGCATTGGAAACAGGGGAAAAACTGATGAAGAAGAGAAAATGTCTTCTAACCAGAAACAGATTTTCCATAAAATCTTGTTTTCACCTTGGCCTGAAAGCCCCAGCCATATCCCTGACTCCTACAGTGAAATTGGGTCTCTTTCTTGTCCACATGCACACACTCACTGTAAAACTTGAGGGCTGCACAGATGCAGTGCAGAGAAATGGTGGGAAACATGCGACTTCTGACCCCCTGGTCAGGGTCACAGCCAGGCCAGCGGAGACCTCAGAGAGAAGGAACATCATGAAGATGATCAGATCTGACAGCCTTCTTCCTCCCCAGACAGGAAGTCAGGTGGATAACTGCTTCAAACTGCCAACGACTGTTAGACAGACATTATCACCTGCCTTTAAACACACAGTAGGAGCTGGACGAGATTAGAGAGCTTCACGGGAACTATTAAGAGATCAGATTCCACATTAAAAGAAAAGAAGTACCTGTCTGGTTTTGTTTAGATGTCTACATTTTAGTTAAAAGGCACTATATGACCTTGTTCCTGCTCTTTATCTACATCTTTATTGCATTGGGAGATGGATTTTAGTTTAGATGAAGCTCTTTTCTTTTGATGAATGGCAAAGCCTTTTTTTAATTTTTATTTTAGGCTGACATTGACAACCTGTGTTTATTTTCTATTTGGTGATTTGGAGACTATCATTATGAATGCACAAGAGTGAATTTAGTAATGGGTTATTTAGTTTTAGTGATAAACAGCGATAGAAAGCTACTACACCGAGCCTCTAGTATAATAAACACCTAAATCTGCTTCGCTCCTTTCACTTTTGAGACTATATTTGCTTCACAAGTTGCAGTGAGAAACTCTGCAACCTGTAAGTCCATTAAGCTCTACAGTAGCAGTGCCATTGATAATGGATGTATATCTGGCCTAAGGCTAAATCGACTTCGCCAATATACTGCTATCTGCTGTAGCAGACTGTGTAGAAAGTCTGCAGTACATATTAGTGATTTACTAGGCTATTTACAATGCTCCCACAGCCCCCATCCCTCACATTGTAACTCAGAACTACATTACAGGTTCAGTCGCCTGCTTATCTGAAGTCATAATGACAGTTTGGGTTCCTTCTATTTAGATGGACTATCATTTCTCTCCAGGAAAAACAACTTTAGTTTGCTCTAAGGGATGTTTTTTAAATGAACGATGTTAGATATGGAGTTAAGCTGTATGATGAATGAGACAGCTTGCTGCCAACTGAATGCAGACATGCCCATCAGAAACAACAAATGTGTACACACACGTACTCATATAAAAATGATTGTGTTAGATGTGTGAGGACATTTTATCAGTGTACAGTAACTCAAAGTAAATGCTTAACCTTAGCCCTACCCTGAAAAGCACAATCTGTGATGTAAATACAAGCTCAAAGCCCCACTACCACTACTAGACAGGATTATAGGAAATAACTAACTAACAGGATTAGAAAATAGTTTGTCCTGTATGATACTGCATAAGTACTGTGATTACTGAGTGTGATGCTAAAGTATGGTTTGGACAGTACAGAAGCACATTCTGACTGGGAGCTAGCTGCTACTTGCTACAATTGGCCACATAGTTTGGCCCAATTCAGACCAAATCTAGCACTGTGGTGAAAATGGTTTTAGCTGTGGTAGTGCAGGACGCAGAGGGTGCCCAGACCAGTCAAGCTGCTCCGAATACAGTCTGAAATATCACTGAAATTGAGCGCTACCCAGGAGGAGTTCATGGACTAAACTATGATACTGCCCCAGTTGTGTTTTAGCTTGGTTTATTTCATGTACCCAATTTCTACGTCTGTGTCTGGCTCACAGTCTGTGATGCAAAATAGCAACACGGAGAAGTGTGCTTTGGTTTATGTCCAATGGTTATGAGAGACAGATGGAGAGAGCGAGCAGTGGTTGAACAACATAGACAGTTAAAAAGAGTGAGTGAGTGTCAGTAGGAAAGCCAGTGAATCAGAGAAATGAAAAGTTATTTTCTCATTGTTTCATGGCTGTTATGTTCAGCACAATTAAACACATCCCACACCACTGCACAACCCTGTGGTGATTCACTGCAATGCCTGATTTGGTCTGAGCATGGCCTTTAGCTAATTTAGTACATATATAAAACAAAGTATTTTTATTGCTATATCTTCTATACCTTAACATCTTTCCATTGTTCCATTTGTTTTCATTTGTGATCATCACAACTGTTGTAATATACCAGAATCAACCGGATACATTTTTGTTTCTACACTTGTCAGGACTTGCATTTATATAAGGCAATCTTCAGCCATAACCATCCCAAAGATGTGTCTAGGCCCAGCTCTTACTTTAACCTTAACCCAACTAATCCTAAAAACAAGTCCTAACCCTCACATACTGAAGCGGTGAGGAAAGGTCAAAATGTTGTCCAATCTGAAAAATGATGTCAAATTCAACAACTCAAATCGATCGTCACAAAGGCAGAAGTACAAAAACACAAACAAACAAACAAACATCAAACAAACAAACAAATACACACACACACACACACACACACACACACACACACACACACACACACACACACACACAGAGTGCACATATTCTCCGACAGGTTGGGGGCCTCTCATCCTGTTGTGTGTTTATCTCGTCTCAAACACCATTCACGCTTTACTAGCCTCAGGGGAGTTGCTTTTGGAAGTAGAACGCATTATCATACGCACATTCTCCAAATGCACATGTGCACAGCACTCAAACATGTACAATAATTTACTAAAAAAAGTAAAATACACACCAAAACACATACAGTGTACCCACAGATAAAAAACAAACATGAACGTCCTTATATGTGTGTATACACACTGGCAAGCACACACAGGAAGCCGGACTCTATCAGTAACAGTCAAAACAGCCGAAAAAACCTCTTACACAAGCTTCCAGGTGGATGGATATGCAGTACACCATGCCAAATGGCTTCTTTGATATGGTTTGACAGTGTGGAATAAAATGTGACATACAGATAATTTAACTTTTCACAAAACTTCGAAAAAGTTCAAAAACAACAATTCAAGCAATACAAAGGCGAGTCAAATGGGCCTTTGTGCTGCCCGTTTGATACTTTTAGAGTTCAAATAATAGGAACATGTCTTCATACAGAGTTGCTGAGATAAAGGTTAAAGCCCTTTATCTTGGTTTTCTCCATCATTGCAACAAGGGGGATGTAACGGATGAAATCATTCAATGTGCAGTTTGTTTTTGTCCCCATCAGTTAGTGATTTGACTGTTGGTGGAGGTCAGATTCATAACAGACTCATAAGAATTGCAGAATTATATCAATGTGCTGGAGTAGCACAGAGGAAGTATGTAGAAAAAGCTACAAAAATTGCTGAACACTATATTCCCTTCTGGATATTGGTGGCTTTATCAGTTCATGTAAAGTTTCCTCTCAGATAGAACAATTCTTAAGACTTCTATGAATTATGGCTCTGCAAATGTGCCATTTTATTTGGCACTTTAATAAAGATATGCTTCCCAGCCAAAAGCGCTTACTAACTCCAAATTTTAAACATCGAGGAATCTTTTGGAGTCACTTCCTGAGTTTGTAGCCAGTGAATGAGACAGAGGGGAAGCAGGTAGATTTACAAGACAACTTGGTTTACTGGTGCCGACACAGGTGCATGTGATTCAGTATCAAGTTTTTCCGCCGAAGACACACACATCGATGCGCACAAACACACACACATATGCATGTATTTATAGCAGCATGCAACCAAAAATTAACACACATATGAAGTACAAGAATATACAGAAACACACACAGGTGCATGCACACATTCAGAGGCAAGACATACCAAGATGCATTCATAGGGACGAACGCCACTCACACATGCACACATAGTATTTCAACTGCAGACATGCATGCCAAACAGACAGCTCATTCCCCCGTGCCTCTAAGAGAGTCCAAGAGAGTAAAAACGAGTCTGAGATCTGTATCAGGGCATTTAAATCAGAAACAGGTGCAGGCATGCTGTCTGTCTTGCTCTCTCTGAAACACACACGCACACACACGAAAGTACATCTTAATTTTCAGTGTGACATTATCTTACAAATCTGTTAATTGTATTTAAGGAGAATTCGATTATCTCTGAACTCTGACCTCTTTGTAGATGTCCTAGTTTGCCAGACAGGAAATTGCTCTATAACCATTACATGGCCTTCAAGTCAGACCAGGACTAAGTGAGATACGGTGTTTCAAATTAGTCTCACTTATCTTGTTTTTTTTTCTACCTTTTTCAACCTTGTAAAGGAATCTGCTCAAAATGTCCCATATCTTTTCAGGAATGTAAAATGTCATGGAATGATTATGAATATGTAGAGATAATAAGTTTAGAGATAATTATCTTTTTGCCAAACCTGTCAGTCAGTTATAGAGCTGAGCAGACAAGAGAAAGGAAGGCTGAAGGAAAAGATATAGTGAAAATATAAAGGAAAAAGAAGGAAAAGAGTTACTACGTGTGTGTTATGGGAAGCACCCAGTCATGAAGTCAGGATGAGGCCGTAACTGTGAGCAGACACGGGCAAGAGATGAGTTACTGCACCAGGCTTAGCCCTATCCCAGAGGGAGATGCTCACATCTGAAACAAACATACCCGAGGACCTGAGAGAGCCATGAAACTGGCCGAAAGAAAATACTTATTTGCTTTTTTCCATTACTCCTCAATCCTTTTTTCCACATCTGTCCGAACAGTGAAACGTAATTCACAAGGTATTTTCTTCATAGTAATTAGTCATGTTAGACAGTTACTTTTAAATGTAATCCATTAGAGTATCGTTAATTTAGGATTAGGAAATGCTGAACGTACATTTATTTGGTTCAGTAACAAGGTAAACATTTTTTTTTTCTCTTTTTGAGAAGTGCTTTGTAAGAATTACAATGAGCATTGTGGCTGCTTTTATGTTTGTCATTAACTTTGTTACATGGTCATAAAGTACTGACAGCACATACCGCCCACTGTTGGCCTGGGAAGGGAAAAGAGGGCCACACAAATGTCCTCCACAGACACACCAACCCTTATGCAATCATGGCGTGATTAACGTGCAAGAGCGACCTGAGGCCCAAAACCTACTGACCCCCACTACACATGGCAGCTTCATTATTTCCTCAGACACCCCCAAACCAATAAGTACTCTTAAAATGATTTGTCAATGAATTAATTACCTAATCATCAGAAAATTGATCTGCAACGTTTTGATAATCAGTTGATCACCCTGAGCTTTTATTTTTTAAAAGAAAAACATGAATATGTTCATTTTTATTGATAGTAAAATTAATGTCATTGGGTTTTTGGCTGTAAGTTGCTCAGACAAAACAAGTGATCTGAACATGGTGGAATCTATGTTGAGCCTGCCCTTGTGATGGGCATTTTATCTTATTTTCTGACATTTTTAGATGGAGCACCCTGCCAAGCCTGAAGCAACCCCAGGTTTTTAGAAGGTGCCTTTTTATGTCATAGAACAATGTATTTATACATAAAATAAAACAAACTAGGAATTACATGCACAAAAACAATGTGTTTTGCATAATTTTTCATCATTTGGATTTTTATATTTTTTATATTGGCAGTCTATGGGTCCATTTAATTTCACTGTGGTAAAAAACAGTTCAAACATTAGCATGATTTGGAAAACTTTTCCATTCCTACCTCTCTTGTCTCCATTACGTCTCTGTCAGCTTTGAGTGTTGGTTGTGTTAGTTTCCAACAGAGGTACCATGCTCCAGACATCCCAATCACTTGATTTTTTTCTCTCCATCTCTCTGTCTCGACTAATTTTCTTTTCATGATGAAATAAGAGGATGAGAGCGAGGAAGATGAAAATTTCTGTCTCTCTTCTCCCCATCTGCCTATCACAATTTATTTCCCACTCATCCACACACACCTTGTCGCCTCTCTCCTTGAATCCTGCTTTCTCATCCAGTCACTCACTCCTATTTTTTTAAATTGCTTTCTTCTTTATACCTCTCTCACACTTCCTGTTCAGATTTGCTTGAAAAAACAAGTTTTGCCACAGCTTTATCACCCCCTCTCTCTTGCTGTCTCTCTCTTTTCATATTGCTGTTCCTGCCATGTCTCTCTGCACTGTTCTCCATCCGCCCTTCTTCTCTTCAGCACTTGAAAATCTTTCCACCTCATACCTAAACCTCATACCAGTTCAAATCTAAATGCTAATGACAGTTAAAGTCCTTGACCCTTCCCTTCCGTGATCTTCCTCGCTGCTGAATTTTGTATGATGGAAGAAAAAGAAAGTAAGAAAGGAGAACAGACTTTATTGTGGAGAGGTTAAAGGCTACTGGCTCTCATTATTAAGATCTGACAGTAGGAGAAACTGAAAATGAGACAGAATGACAGATGAATAGAAAAAAGGCAATCTTTGAGATTAAAAATGTCTATATATAGTGCTTTTAAATCAGAGGCCTGCGGTCATGCAGGCATAAGAATTTAGGTGTGTGCACTAGAATGCATGGCCTTTCATTTGTTTGTGGACCCTTTTCATATCATATACCAAGTCCTAACCTCATGCATGGTTGGACAGTGGGTTAGATGAACTTTCATCATATTTAAGTCTGCAGATATTAAAATCATATTAAGGGCTAAAGATAGAAAGCAAGATAGGCAGGGAGGTGATTGACAGCAGACATTTAAGGTTATTGAAGTGTGTTTGGGTCTGTGTGTTCATGTGGAGGTGTGTATGTGTGCTCAAATTGGTGTTCAAGTATATTTATGTGTGTTTGTGTGGTGTGCGTGAGTGTATTTGTGTCAGGTAGTGAGCTGAATACTCTTTAAGCTGCTGACCTTCAAAAGCAGCTAAATGACAGGTAGGATCACAGCCCTTTGTTTAATAATGAACCAGATGACATTTGAAGATCAGATCAGCAGCTGCATTACCATCAGGACTGAAGAGTAACAGATTACATTCACATTTATGGCTCTGACTTTTATCCACAGCTTTCTACAATGAGTGCAAGTGTTGAAGATGAATACAAACTGGACTAACAAATGGCAGTAGTGGCTCATGATTACAGTGTCTTGCTAATGGATACTATAATTTGCTTCAGTATTGATTTGTAGATTTGACATTTTTTCAAACAAAATTCATTAGCCTTTTTCCTAATGTAATATATGACTAAAGTTACCAAGTTTAGAGTTTTGTTTTTTATTGAAGCCATTTGAAGATCCCAAATGAAATTATCCACAAAAGTGACTAAATGTCAGTCAGTTTAATCAATGTTAATGTTACCTCAGTAAAGCGATTACACATCCTTTGGGTTCTCACAACAGGGGCATAAAATAATGTGTCATCTTCAGTGATGACATGATGAAAGACACCAAGAAACCCACAACTTAGTCATTAAAGCTTACTTTGACTTCTGGTGAGATAAGGTCCAATGAAATAAATCATTTCCACATCAATGTCCATCACACTGTGTGCAGAACGAGGTCACAAGTTACTTATAAAAGGAACAACTTCATGAACAACTTTATTGTCATAGTTCATTGCCACTTGCAGGCAACAGGAATCAGCAGTAAAATTCAATGCGGTTCTTGTTAAAAACAATGAGAACTGCTGTTAATTTTGAGTGTAATTTACTTATATGGAAAGAATTAAGGGCTGTAGAGAAGCGGCCTCTAAGCGGCTTCATCTTCTAGGAAATATTTTATTGGAATCATGAGCTGATTTGCCCACTGATGGAGGACTGAAGCTACACACTGTAGCTGAAATATATTAGTCAAAGCACTCCCCACTGATGGGGTATTGTGGGTAATTTGAGATTCATACGTAGTAGGGGCTTTAGAAATCCAGCACTTAAGAAAAGAAGATTAGCTTTTTTTTTTTTTTTGAGAAACTTATTAATCAAACTTTGGTGTGGAGAAATGTGTTTATGAATATGTACATATTGTGCTGTTAATTCAAGAATACTGAGGTTGTGCAAACGTGTCTTGATCTTGGCTACAAGGAGACTCTGAAACAATTCTCTTTTGTATATAGCAGCATTGGGAAACTTACCATTTTTATCCCTTTTATTTCATATGTAGTTTGTTTTCGGGTGTTCAAATTAAGTCTTGTTTACGTTGTCTTTTTCCTTGTCAATGTGAAGCATTCTGTGGAAGTGCTTGTTGGGTGGTTATAAAGACCCCTGCCCACACCTGGTCTTTGTTTTGGAGTGGCTATGTTCAACAGTTTCTGCCACTTCTTGAAACCAACAGTCAACATTCACATCTACTTCTTGATCAACTGTATGAAGGTGAGAAATGTGCCAGGGTGTTCACTTTCTCCAGCTCTCTTTTTAAATCTTTACACAACTAGAATTACTGAACTAGTTCTCTTTGAGCAGAACATCCCTTGGTACACGAAATGCACGGCTTGCCAATCACCAGAGCAGAATGTTTTTCTGCAATCTGCAAATCAAAAGCTGTCCGTTTCAAAAAGCAAATGAAATCATTACTGTGGAACAAATCAATGAATATAATGCAAAACAACTACAACAACAATTAATGTATTATCCATCTAACCATAGCTTCATACTGTCTGAAGGCACAAAGTGAAAAATTGCTGAATGCTGTATGTATTTAAAAAGTTTTTTTGTTTTAAAATAAGATGAATTCTCATCATTGAACTGCATGAATTATTTCAGTTCATCTGGTACATCACTGAATCAGCCAGAGTGCTTTTACATTTTGTGCCAATTAATTAATTTGCTCGTCCATAAATTGCTCGCTCGGGCATTCATTTACTGTACAACATGGTGGCTATGTTTTTTGATTTGTCCACAAGAAAATGCAGTTAATATAATATTTTACTGTTAGTTATATGCTTTTTTATTTTTAACTTGATGTATAACAATGTCAGTATCATATATAATGAGATGACTAACACATGTGCAGAAACAATTATTTTATTCTCTCTTATTCATTCTCAGTTTCTGATTGACCACATTTTCAATCACTAAGATTGATTTTCTACCAGACGACGCCAGGCTCTTGTCAGCAATAATTAAGAACAATTACAATTCAAAGAGCATGAAATGGTTCTATAATTACATTTGCATTTTTAAAAGTTGGCTACCTCCTCTTACATTAATAACGTGTCTATCATACAGTGTGTAAAACTGTAAGAAGGAAATCAACAATAGAATGCTGATACAATAAAATCCTCCCCAGTGATATCCTACACTCCAGTCAGAGGTATCTCCAGTCAGAGGTAGGATTATATAATGTGATTCCACCCCATCTGCCTGCAATATTAACAACTAGTTTTATTAAACAAATGTTCTGAGTTCATGATGTGTAATGAATGTCATTGATTGATATTGTAATCCATTTGACTAATCACTTAGGCACTTAGAGCACGCCGCCAGCTACAGCTTCCATCTCCATGTTATGTAATCAAAGAAAACTTATGCAAATTGTTATGGTAATCAGAGAGCCAGAGGGTTTTGATAGCAAAGTCTTGAAGAAGCTAACCTAATTATGTGGCTGTTGTTCTGTCAAGAAAGTGTTTGCTAATGAATGGGCAACACTATGATAAATAAACAACTGAGAAACATCAAGGACGCAGATGTTAATGTATTTATTTTGTAATAAATGTGTGTGTTGGTCCCAGCATGTGAGACTGTCTATAGTTATGGACTGGTTCAGAGGAGATTTACTCATTTGTGTGTCTGTGTCTGTGTGTGTAACCCAGAGAATGTTTGTGTCTCTTTCTTTTGTCTGGATTTGATGTGTGCCTTCATGCTGTGTCTATGTGTTTTGGACCTTGTTTAGTGGAGCTGTATATTTTGGCAATTAGATTGAGTTGTGTGTGTGTGTGTGTGTGTGTGTGTGTGTGTGTGTGTGTGTGTGTGTGTGTGAGGGGTGGTATGGAAAGTAAGGAGAAATCCTGTGAGACAGCAATATGACTAGAGTAGTAAGTGTGAGCTGCAATTAATCTTGATTTATTTTGCTTGATGGGTGTAACTAGAGTTCATTGTAAGTGATGATGTAATTTCATTTGCCAGCCACTCGCCAAACAGAATATTGATATTGGACTATTCTGCTAAAAAAGATTATATTCAATGACAATTCTGTACATTCAATGCCAAACCTTTTAGTTAAGCACAGTATTCCTATAGTATAGCTATGTCGTCTAAAACTATAGTACATAATTAAAATAAACATCACGCACACCTATTCATCAGCCTGACCCACCCATACTTTCTGCTGCACTATATACACTTCCTGTAAATTGTACGTTGCAGAATGACCAAATATGAAGCTATTTCCCAGGAAGACTCTGGCTGTGTGTGTGTGCAATGGATGTGGATTGTATTCATGAAAAACATTTTTGTGTTTAAAATTGCATAATTTGTTTGCTTGGTTAAACATTTTGCTAAACTTTTTTTTTTTTCTATTGTGTTTAATACAACCGTTGTATTAAACACAATGTGCACTGCACTGGTAGTAATCATGCCACATGAGGAAACTGTGGACCAACCACTAAATTTTATGGTTAAAGAAGCAGTGTGTTCAATTTTCTGTGGCATCTGGTATCAACTTGCCTAGCTGTCTACTTCTACAGAGAAATGACAATACCAGGGAAAGTACCTGCATCTGTACATATAAAAAGCTCATCCAAGTAACAAAAACATAAAGATTATTATTTTGAGGTGATTATACACTAATGAAAACATATTTTCTAATTCTGAAATATGAAATCTAATTTATTTATTTTACACACTGGAGTAGTTGGACTAGTCAAAATAGTAACTAGTTACTTCCAAACTGCAAGTTTTGCTTTCATTGCCATCTAGTGGTTGATGCATGTTGTGTTTACGGTGTGGGCAGTACAGAATAAAGCAATGACAGTCACAGTTGTGTGTTCAAATGTAAAACAGCAAATGCCTCACTGCAATGACAGCATTGCTTCTCCTTCGTACAAGATTAAGTGTAAACGTGCCTTCACAAGCTTTATGTACTCTGTATGCTATGTCCTTGTGTCTGGCTACATTCTCTCATTCGAAAGAAATCTTAATCTCAAAGAGACTGATGAAAAGATTTTATAAACTGCATAGGACTTATTCTTTGTTAACTCATAGACCTCATCATAAATGGTGACTTAAGTGATGATTATGGATGGAAATTATATCTTTGCTTATACCAAAAGACAACCTTACCGCACAAACATGCCTGTCAGAGCAAAACAGGCTGAGACAAAAGTGGGTCGAGATAAATGCAAGAGAAAATTACCCAATCAAGCAGGGTCTCTGTGCGCTGGCCAACAACAGTTTGCTGGATATGGATGACATGTGTACCAAATTCTGTGTCCACATTTGCACAAAACTGCTGAAGAGCTAGTTTAAGAAAATTTGACCCAGCATCAAATGCCCATATTATTCCACACAAAGGTATTCCAGATGTCTTGTTTGCAAGCAAGCTAAGAACAGCAAGAGTGCCTTTTGGAACCTTTCCCTTCTGCTCAAGTTTTTCCTGAAGATTTACATTGTCAATGGAGGACACACCCCATAGACACTGGGCATGACTCTTGAAGGCCATGCTGACCTGCTGCAGCAACGTGATTATCCCAGCTTTGAGGACATATTTTGCAGCACAGTCACTGGTCAGTGTGCTGTCTTTATGGAGGCTCTGCTGTCATACATTGACTGATTACACACCAACACAGAAGAAATTAACTCAGCCAGAGGTTAAGTGTTGGGAAAGAACATGAAACATTTTATCAACTATGTGATATACACCAGCGAGCAAAAACATTGTCACTAATCAGGTCTGGGACACATTAGGCTGGTGTTCATAATATTTTGGCATATTGGGTAGGGACACATTACACAGCAATGACCTTTTCTGAAAAAGGCCTGAGTGTAATCCAGTGAATTATGCATTCATGAATGGACTTATAAATTATAACTACATACACACAAACATCTGTAGTCAAGCAATGAGCAAATTGGCATGATGTATACGGAATGGTGACTCTGAAAGTAGAGGTGAAGCAGGCTGAATCAAATATTTGCTTGGCTGAGTTGAACTGGCCTCACTCATGGATCAGCTCAAGGTGCCAATCAATAAACAGGTGTCTTTTGTGCAAGGCCAATTTATTCAGAACTAAACTGATTGGGATCACTCATCCTAATCAGCTTGTTGTTAAAGTTTCCTGAAATGGCAGCCCAGTTCAGTACCACTAAATCTGTTCCAAAATACCATTGTAAAAACAAACAAACAAACAAACAAAAAAACCCTTGTCATTCTGTGGTCTTACTCTTACCTACAGGTATTAACATGAACTTTAGGTAGTGACCAAAATAATGCAAGTAGCTGGAATTAATTTCCTCCGTCTGGGCTCAGCCAAAGAGAGTGAGGAGCTCAGAGATCTGGAGGGAGAAGGAGCCAACTAAGGTGGTTTGGGCAGCTGATTAGGATGCCTCCTGGGCAACCTTCCTTTGGATGTTTTCTGGGCACATTCAACTGGAAGGAGACCCTGGGGCAGACCCAGAACTTGCTGGAGGGATAACATATCCCATCTGGCCTAGAAACACCTCTGGATCTCCCATGAGGAAATGGAAAATGTTGAAGAGAGGGATGGGCATACCCTGCTTAACCTACTGCCACTGCAAGTCAATTCCATATCAGCGGAAGACAATGGATGGATGGATAGTGGATGAACGCAAATTCTCAGTTTTCTTTCTCTGTTCATGATTTTAGCTTTACTGCTGAATTTTTCAGTTTTCTTGTGTAAGATTTTGTCCAATGAATATGTCACAAATTTAATTCCAAAAAAAAAATGCACTTTGTAACAATTATTTGTAACATAAATTCCTACTAGACTGTGCTTCATTTCACAAAATTAAAATAGAGTTAAAAAGGAACCAAGATTGTTTCAGCCTTAAGATGATTTTAGGAAATGGAGATGTGGTCTACAGTCAGACTGGGTAGACCTACCTTGCTAGTACCACTCACAAAGAAAATGAGAATGTATTTTAGAAAAAGTTTTAGAAAAAGAAATGTGGGGCAACTAGACCTGGTTGTAGATCCATGAAGACATTTTACCTCTCATCCAAGAGGCTTCTTCAGTTCAAGAACTGATTCTACAACAAAGTCCAGTCACCCTCGATTTAACTCTTCTCAAAAAAAGATGACCTGGACGACTGAGAACGTTCACAAAATCAGTAATACACAATTGTGTAAACTCAATGCAATTAAGTTTTTATCATTTACCTTGTTGCAATATGGATACAAAAATAAAATAAAAAATAAAAGACTGCTTTTGAACTAGGCTCAGAACAGGATGAAAGTAAAAGCATGAGACTGGAGGCATATTCCTTCTTTTAGTTGGGGAAAAATCTAAAAAACCAAAGGATGTGTTTTACCTGAGAGAATTCAGTCAAATGTAACATTTTGACTGAAATGTCTAACAGAGGCTGTAGCATCTGTCAGTAACTATCTCATTAAAAATAAATATAAAGGACAAATGATGTGGGTTACCTTTGCATCTATGTGTAACTACAATACATTGGTTAAATGGACGTCATATCTGACAATGTGTGCGTGTGTGCTGTGAACATTTTTCATTCAGACCATCCATAGTTGTGTGAATAGCCATAGTTTTTAAATGTTTAATCCATCCTTCTTAAGCCCCCTATTTCTGAGTCCTGGACCAGTTGACATTACTCTCCACACTCTGGAATTGCATGTTTTCCAGACAGTGGATTTGAAAATGGGTATAGAGTGGAAAGTGGACTATTTTAATCATGTTGTGTGATTCTGGTTCTGAATGTATGTCCTGTTTCTCCTACACACAGTTTTCCATAGCAGATACATGACCTGCAGAATCTGCTTCGCCACCAGAGTGCCTATTTAGGATTTGCAGTAGGTGGGCTGGTTTGAAGTGCTGTGGGTCTTTGTCATGTTTGTTGAGTACTGTATGGACCCAACATCTTTCAAAAATGTTATTTGTTCTTAAGACAGCGATCACATGAAAATTCACCAGGTCAGCTTATTTGACCTGGAGATGTCCAAAGTGGGTGTTACGTTATTATATTAAACCATTCAGGCCTTTAAAATGTGTAAACACAATTGGGATCAAAGAAAGATTTTTTTTTTTTTTTTTTTTCAGTATTCCCCCTGATTTTGAATGTCTGTTCAACCGCTGCTTTAATTTCCCTCGGGAAGTGCAGAGAATAACCTCTAGGTTTAAAATCTATGAAGAGGATCCTAGTTGTTGTTTCAATGTCCTGGAGGTAGAACAAATTGCACCTGTAAACTCAGCTTAGTGTACAGTGAATCGATGACAACTGAAAAAATAAAACAGGTACAGTTAGGATTCAAATGTATCTTTAACACAACTCAGATGTGTTTGAGACAGAGGATTTATTAAGTTGTCAATGTTTTCAGCTATTCTGTCTGATTCAGAACTATAGTCACTTAGTTGGATGGGTGGCTGGAACTCAGCTGGTAGACTATAAAGACCAAAGACTATGCTTTGGTTTAGTGGTGATATATTTTCTATCTATAATGTAATAACAATATACCATTTGTTGTGTGGCTGTTTGTAGAGAATGTGTTATTTGGAACAAGATGTTGTTGTAGTTTAACAACACTTAGTAGTATGTATTATTGTCATATTACTACTAATATTCTTCAATGAATTGTTCCTGAGTTTTGTTTTTTGTTTTTTCTTCATTTTTTCTGCTCTAGACTTGAGATGTTGTAAATTGGTGGAGATGCTGTCTAGACTGGGTTCCCAATGAGTTCCTTCCAGAGCTCCACTTGGCATGGGGATTTGGGAGTGGCAACAAATATCAGACAAATTATAAAGACGTCACCCTGCATAAGGTCAGGCCTAAAAAAACATACAAACATTTGTTGTGGAAATGGGGAGTTGCTACTTGGCCCTCCTCCGCCGTCATGTTTTTGAATGTTTTATGACACCAGAAGGGCAACATTAAAATATCCTACAAAGGCTGTTGGAGAAGCACCTCAGTTTGCATGGGCTGAACTCTGTGGACCACTGACTTTAAGGTGTCATCAGAAAAAGAGGTGACTTTTCTTTTACTTTTAAAAGAGAGAAGTTTCTTGTCCAGATGTTGGAGGGAAACTCTCTCCATTCATCAAATGGACTCACAATCCAAATAGTTCATTGCATTCAGTCTAATTGGGTAATGTCTTCACATTCTTCGTTCACGTAAGTGTTTACTACCTCCTATGCTCCTATGCTTAGTGTAGGCATGTAGTGGTTAAGTGCAATGTAAGTCTTCAGAACATGAATTTAAATTGATACAATGTCCTTCCAAGACATGAATGGAAAAATAAAGTTCACATGGCCATACTATTACTAGAATAAATAACATTCTATGGTCTGTCTGCTATGTCTTGCAAAAACGTGTTTTATTACAAAACAGGCAACACCACACATATCAAAATACTCAATGACAAATATTTCTTTCACCTAGATAACATGGAACAAGATACTAAAGAAGAGTGTGTATGGCTTGTCTTAGCTCTTGTGTCTTCTACAAAAATCCAGTCAAAACAGTTTTTGAGATCTTTCAATCTTTACAAATATAGCCTGAACATCTTCTGACGTCTTTGGTTGCAATACCCATTATGAGTTATTCATCAAATGATTTAACAACAATTCAACAATTTTCTACCACAGGTCATTCTATGATGCATTTTAACTGTCAGACATGACATTTCAGGAATTTCGTTGAAACACCACAAGCCTTTTTTTTATGATTAAAGTTAAACCTTGCTTTCGTGCTTCTACAAAAAGCATGAAAAAAATCCACCTTTTTTAATGTTTGTGTTTGTGCCAACATGAACAGATATCTGTCGGCACCACACTGCAGGCAGGGAGCTCACCAAAGCCTGTAACTTCCATGTGTTCCCTATACAGTCAAAACATTTGGATGTCATAAATTCTCCTTTGCATCGGTTTGAATGTGCCATTAATTTACACTGAGATCTACAGTGGCTGCAGATGGTTTTTACTGTGTTTTGGTCGATGATAAACATTTTGCTAGGAGAAAATAAAACATGGGCCAAGCCCTTTAGTTCCATCAGTTTCTTTATTTCTTTCGTGAACTCATTCTCAGCATGTTTGTGTGCACTAGTTGTAAATTACACGGATAATTATCTCCTATCAGGAAACTCCCTCGTAGAGTTAGACCATGGTGTTTGTGAGTGTATCCATCTGTTTTTGTGTGGTAACTTGAGTGTGTGTGATGCTCTGTCAAGGGGAACTCCCCAGTATAATCCCTGCTGTCAGATTAAAGATTGATTGAAGTAAACCAGAGATAGTCTGGTGTTACACCATCATGACATCATAGGGGTTTCTTAAACGCCATGGGAGATGGAGGGAGAGAGGAGACGACAGGTCAAAAATGATAAGAGGAGGTTGGAGAAGAGAAGATAACCACCAGCGCTCTGTTTTGGTGTGATTATTCTTTTATCTTGCCCTTTTGTACTGCTTTTGGTCACTTTTTACATACCCGTTCGTTAAAGGTCCTTTATACGTAACTGTAATTTGACAGATATTTCTGTGGTATACCCCCCAAAACAATCACACTTTCACAAAGTGACTACTTCATTCTTAAAATCCCAGACAGCATGAATGACTTCAGGTTAGTATTTTTTTTTATTCTTTAATTTTTTTTACTCAGTTTTAGGGTGTGTTTCACTTGATTGAGCTCAAAGTGTGGTAGGTCCATGTGTTTTATCGGTATGTGACTCATTACCACAAACGAGGTTTGCGGTTGCGTCCAGCCATAATGGGTTCCATTCGCAATTTTAATAGATTATCTAATCAGCTTTCTAAAAGAGTGGTGTGATGAAGTAGAGTATAACAGTTAACACACATGGAGACGTGTTCAAGAGCACTGCCACGATGCCACCAGACTACGGCTGGATACACAATGTGGGTTTAACATACACACACACACACACACACACACACACACACACACACACACACACAGCATGAACACAGTGATACAGCAAATAAGAAACAGTATTAAAGTAAAACATGCATAATTTGCCATGAGTGTTACAAATTACTAAAAACCATTTGTTTAAGACTATTCTTATGAAAACAAAATGGTCAGTCATGCTGCACAAACAATCCAAAATATGGCTGCAACATTGGCTGCAACGATAAGGTCTGATTGTATAAAGTCATATGTGAAAATAACCCTTCTTTCCCCATTGATTTATAAGTGAACAATTAACTCAGGAATTTATCATCTCAATCAGTATTGTTAAGTCTTTTTCCATACAATATGATGTTCATTTTGTAAATTATGGTCACATTTAGAGTAAAATAGATGATAAAGCAGGCTATGCTTAAGTGTGTAGCTGTCTTGTGATTGACAAGTCATACTCAGTGAGTCCATCCAGCATGACACATCAGGATCACAGAACTTGGATCAATCTGTAAAAGTAGGCATTTCTGTCACTGTATTACCTATTTTTTTTTTTTTTTTTTTTACCTCAGATGTTTTTATAAACATTCTTTAGTGTAGTCTTTATCTGGTTTCGAAAAACCAAGAGCATAATGTCCAAAATGACAAACTTGTGGCTTCAAAGCAGTCGTCTACAAACCAGTGGGTGACGTCACAGTAGGTTTACACTCAGGTTGGAAGATTGACAGTATGATGGGAAGGAAAGATAGTAAACAAACTGAATGGGGAGGGGGGACATACAAAGATAATAAGAGATAAAGGCATGGAAACATAATAGGGCAGAATACAATGCCAGAGGAAGAAACAAGAATCAGACAAAGAGCCCTATGGGGCCAAACCAGGCAATATTTAGAGCCTAAGTTTCTTCTCCTCAAAACCTTTTTTGCATTTTCATTTTTCTTTTTTCTCCCAGTGGGCAGCACATATGCGCAAATGCACAGGCCATATTCATTATATCATTAAGTGGTCAAATGCATCCAATCAGACTGTCTCTCTCTTGTCTCTAGTCCCCAATGTCTCTCTGTCTATCACTCCATTCACTTGCAAAATGCATGCTGAAACATCAGAAAGTAATGAATTATTTCTCTCCAGAATAATACAGTAACTTGTTCTTTTTTCTTGGGCTATTTCTCTGCCTTGAAGTCCATCTGGCTGGCAATGAAAGAAGATAAATAGGCTAAGAAATCTTAATATTGGGTCAAATATTTTATCTCTTTTATCATGGTTAAACTCCCATCGACTATGTTCAAATGGCAGTAAAGTCTTAAATCTTGAATCATGCCTTAACTCTTACCGATCTGAAACCAAAAGTGTCTAGGACACTTTAGAGATACATGTTTGACAGCTGTCTGCACCACCATCATCAAAACGCCAAATCAGTTGTTCTCAATCTCAACAGCAACTTTAAAGATGTGATGTTCTGCACTGACCACTACATCCGGCAGTCTATACAAACTAAACTATGAAACTAGGTGAGCTACTTATTGCCATGGCAACAATGCGAAGTTCCTAAGACGCTTTTCATAATTTTGGCAGTGCAAAAGCTTGACTGAGCCAGTGTTACTATGGATTTCAGAGAGACAAAACGACAGAGAAAGTGGGACAGCTGGCTGGATTGGTATTTGGGGAGCTGCTGTGTTCAGTCAAACTCAAAAGGCACAACTCAAATGTGTCAGAAAAAAGCAGGAGATATTCAGGGAAAAAAAAGAAAAACTTGGACGTGATCACTCTGAATGCGAGCCTTTTTGACATCGCCGTCATTTCATATTGATATCGGATATGGGTGACATCCTGGAATAAGTATGAGCAGTCATCCAAAAAAATCAGTTATGGGGGCAATTTGGAAACTCAGCATGAAGGCCTGTGGTGTGGTCGGAGTCAGAGACAGAGACAGGAAGAAGGACTGAGGAAACGGTAAATAAATTATGGGAGTTCAGGGACAGAGGTTGTGTGACACAGGCAGACGCACTTAAATGAGTGATTGTGGGTGTGCATGAGAACTAGCAATTGACCAAGAGAAACAAAAAGGAGTGAGTAAGAGTACACCAAACTCAGTTATGAAGAGTCAGAGCTATATATCACTGCCAGCTAAATGATCTTTTAAAAAAGAAATGATCAAGACAACAACTGCATAGCTATTACATGAAAATAACTGATTTCACAATATCCCAGCAGCAGTGATGGGAATAACGGCGTTATAAATAACGGCGTTAGTAACGGCGTCACTTTTTTCAGTAACGAGTAATCTATCTGATTACTCTTCCCATCATTACAACGCCGTTATCGTTACTGCCAAAAAATGCGGCGCGTTACTCTGATTGAAGGCAGCTGTTTTTCATCAGACCAACTAGATCTCTAAACCAAGCGGCAAAGATTTTCCTTGTTCCTCCTTAATCCTTGGTGAGGGCGGGGGCACGAGACATCGCATAAATGATGACGATTGGCTGAGGTTGAGTAAAATTCCATGGTAAGCCAGTCAGAGGTGGAGTTGGGCGGGTGTTGCTTTGCTTACACAAATTCGAAAGCCCGCGTAGCCTAGTGACTAGTCTGATCAGACACACGAAGACAACACAGGACATTCACGTGAGTCAACGAGAAACAGGAATGGCGAGCGCGAATAGTCCAAAAGTACTGCTTCTTCGAACTACAAAGACTGAATATATTATTTATTTCTTGGTACATTGCTTAACAAGCATAATTTAATTTTGCTTAGTTGTGGCCTGTTGAGGTGCAATAAATATCAAAAGTTCCAAAACATCTATTGTGTTATTTTTATCGATCCACTCTATAAACATAGTAATTATAATATCTACAATAATCCATGACATTTTATTGGATGCTAGTCTCACTTTCCCACAGCAACGTTAAAATAGTTTAGATTTGTGTACTGCGGATTTCTGTTATGTATTGTATGAAGTGTCCATTTCATTATAATATTCAGATTTATCATAAATAATTGAACATGCACATGTATTTTAAGTTCCGTCAAAGAGGGGTGGAGGTGGGGTCCAAATTCTTTGACACATTTGAGCATTTAAAAAATTACTTGAAAGTAACGCAATAGTTACTTTCCAAAGTAACTAGTTACTTTTATAATTTGTAACTCAGTAAGTACTTTAGTTACTTTCTGGGAGAAGTAACTAGTAACTGTAACTAGTTACTTTTTTAGAGTAACTTGCCCAACACTGCCCAGCAGTAGATAGGAGAAAGAAAGTAAGACAAGGATGACTAAAAAACTTGAGATAGACAGCAAAGTGCAGAGATGACAGACAAAATCTGGAGAAAAGAAGACACACTTCAGCACTCCACATAGACCAAAGTATTGGACAAATAAAGTATGTGACCTGCTGACGATGCCACTAAATGAAAAGTTACAGGTTCACCTGGGGATTTAGGAATGGCTGTGCCAAATGTTGTGCGAATCCATTTGGTAGATGTTGAGATATTTCACTGGATAAGTAAAAACTTGGCCTGCAAAATAGTGATGAGATCACCAAAGTCATAAGGCTTCATTCCCTGGGCACCATGCTTATCTGTCTCATAGTCCAAGTAATCAAATGACTTGAGAAACCAATAATGTCAAACTCTTGGCACCGCAAATTGAGGGAATCACCAAAGTCACTGGGATTCATCCTCTGGGGACCATGAATGCCTGTACAAACTTTAATGCCAATTAATCACATATTTGTTGGGATATTCCAATCTAAACCAAAGAAGTAGAGCCAACGACCCCTTATATGTCAAATAAAAACTTTCAGCTACAGTGTAAACGTGTCTGTCTCCCTCTTTCATGTCAGGTGTTTAACACAGTCATCCATCCAAGCGAAGCAATCTGGGAAAAGGTAGGGCACCGTGGCAGTGGACTGAATGAACTATGATAATGGGTTGACACAAGACAACCAGGCAGACTATCACACACTTGTTCACACACACGCAGGCATACATACACCGAGTGACACAAAGTTAAGAAATAAGAGAGAGAGAGGAGGAAAAGGAAAAGCTTGGAATAGGCTGACCCACTAAATGTCATTTTGCGTCTGAATGGACTGAGACATTGAACACGATTGATGTCAGTCACCAGACAGGCATTTCGTATCTGATCTGAGACAGCTGCACTGACGACCGTGTTTGCAAATTTGATAAGTTACCAAATGGCCCCAGGAATAAAACTGAGACAGATATTTTGAAATCAGACGTGAGCTTGTTGCGCTAAGGGACATGCTTTCTAAGTAGGCTGCAATATAACTGTCCATTATGGAAAAAAAAAAAAAAAAAAAAAAAACACTATTTGGGGACTATAGGGAGCTAGACACTATAAAAGTCATGTTTCTGAATAGGAGAGCTAGGAAATAGGCATTAAGACATGGGACCAAGTGCTTTTGGGTCTCGTAGATGCTAGTTCCATTAAGTGACATGTGTTTTTCTGATGAAACTGTCAACCAAGGTGATTTGGGGTGAAAGAAGTCTGAGTCCTCAATGGGACCTGCTGAGAAACCAATTTACGGAATGGGACAAAGACGGTGAATTGAGGGTATTATGTTAGCTCGTTCCGCTCTTGGACATATATTTTGAGTGGGCCACCGGTTAAATGTCCAAATGTGGAGAACTTAAAAACAGATACAATTGAAAAGGAGCCAGTAAGCACAATAAAGTATGCTTTTGGGTAACATAGAAATTGTTTTATGGCATATCTGAAAGCAAAATCATAAGTTTGCATATACTTTATACATTTTTTTAGACCACATTAATTGTTTTGAAAATAAGAAAAGTGTCTTTAAGGCCAGTGATTTGCTTGTGCAGAACAAGCTTCATTAGATGACTGATTAAAATGTGAGAAAAGTGAGTTTGCCTCAAAATTTACCAAGTGACAATTACAAGTTACATCTATATTTTACAGAGCATTCTTTCGGCATTGATGCTAAAGATAGATTAGAAAGAAAGATAGATCTTGAGTGTCAAAATGGTTCTCTATAGAGCAACAGAGATCAGCCACATTGTATTGAGAAAATTATGAACACATTTATTTGAATAAATACTAATAGGATGAAACACTTTCAGAGTAAGGTCTGATCAACATCGTTTGGCTGATTGGAACCACTAGTGGCCAAGTGGTGAGTTTGCCTAATCGGAGAGACAAGCATTTGTGCATGAATAGAACTAATTGCACTCAGTCATCTATCTAAAAAATAATTCCCACTTGTCATCTTTTTGAATAATCCTGAGTCATGAGACCACACAGTTATTTAAGCTGGTTACAACAATGTATGAGTTGCATCTGTTGCTGGTAATTTTTTGTTTTGTAAAAGTTTGTACATCTTGTACATGCTCTAACTCTTGTTTAGGGAATCCCACTGATTTCTATTTGTTATCACGATCACTGAGTTTGTTTCACAGTTACTTTCAGTAAAAAGCAACTACAGAAGAGTTGCACTGAACAGTTTCAGGATTTTCTTTTTCTGCTTGTATTTCACATCAAAGCTAAATGACACCAGGCTGCACTGTTGGTAACTTTTACAGGTTTGAGAAGAATCAATCACAAAATGGAATACTTCTACATGAGAAAAAACAAGAATTTGTACAAACAAGTATTAAGAGACAATGAGACGAATAAACATAACTTTAAAGAAATAACTTACAGTTTATGTTACAGAATAATTAATAAGACTAGCTCAGTTACAGATGCTCAGTGAGAAGCACATAACTATGACATTGGATTTAAAGAAGATTAATTTCTGACTTCTAAAATGTGAGTATCATCTGTTTCTTTTGGTCCTATATGACAGTAAACTGAATGCTTTGGGGTCATGAACAAAACAGGAAAATAGAGGACCTTTCCTTGGACATTATTAACCATTTTCTGACAGGTTAATTGATGATGAAAATAATCATTACTTGCAGCCCTAATTAAGTGTAAGACACTGCGAGCAATGCTGCTGCTGTGAGTCTGCATGTTTTGCACATTATTGGCATGACAGATATATTTATTAAAAAGTGTAACTCTGCAATGGCTTCAGTAATCATTTTAGATTTATTTATTTTTTTTGTCAGCTAGATGTACTGAACAGTGTGTTATGAATAATACTGTTATGGATCTAATTTAATACTTAGACGTTTTAAGTTTGATGCCAACTAATTGTGATAAAATAGTGCAGTGACAATATTAATAGCTGTAACAGAGTCTGGTTTAAGTCACTTTGGTAACAATGTTTTGAATAGACCTCATCTGACACAGTCTGGCAAAGAGAGACAGACAGGATATATATTTATTTACAAATGGGATCTGTCCATAGAGACAGACATTTGTCAGAGAAATTTACCTGTCAGACCGGAGACACCCAAACAATCTGTGGTTTTGTAAATGGAGTGAACACAACAACTTATCAAGCGTGCTGCAGCACTTTTGACAGAAGGTTAAGTGAGATAAGGTACAGGAAGTGTGAAGAAAAGCCAGAGATTCTTATTGTAGCCACTTTTTCTTAAAGTAAAAATTGTACTGATGATGGTGGACTTCTTAAAAAAAATAATTTACTGGCAATGTGAACTAACAATGCCACTGAAGTGAGGTTCTTTCTTTTATTGTATTTTTCCATTTTTGGAATGAATCTCTGTTGCCTCTGATGTTTCTTTTTTGTTCTGTAAGTAACAGAGCTCTCTAGACATTACCTAAATGAGCATCAAACCCCCACACTTGTTAGACTTCTCCAATGTAAGTATTACATAACAGGCTCAGAGCTGACAGAACTTTAATCAAACTGTACCTTTAACAACTCTAAGATAGCTCAGATTACTCTCTAATTATCCCTAAGTATGTTCCTAAGTATGCCTGGCCTACCTGATTTCACCATGTTTTTTATTGTGACTGCACCTGAAAGTTAACTAATATAAAATATTCCACAGCTAAGATTTAGTTGCTGCCAAAAAAAAGACAGTAGAGTGATGAGAGGTAAAAAATATATCAATGGGTTGATACAAGTGTTTTATTATAGGCTGCACAATAAGATGTTTTTCAGCAACAGAGGATAAATGATAATCGTCGAAATCTGGCCAACATTTATAACCAAGCCTTTGCTTGCTTACTGTCCTTGTCTCATTCAGTATTTAAATCCCTACCACACCTCAAAGATAATCTTAGCCTCTTTGGCAGGGGTAATTTGTTGAACAACTAAACTGAAGCAAGGAAAATTTAATTCTGCTTCTCTCAGTGTGTGAAAAGAGCAGAACTGTGATCTGGCAGGTATAAATCAGTCGAACTCATACCGAAAGCTCTCCAGGCCATCAATAGTGAGGAGCAATGGTGTGAATGTGGAAGAAGAGATAGGTTAAAGAATTGCACAAGAAAGACTTTGAGCAGACTGCATCTGAGACGAGCCCAGAGAGAGACAATAAGTCAGTGCCAGTGGGATTAGAGGAGGAGACAGAGAGTAAATTGGGTGGGAAGTGAAAGGGTGGCTAGGGGAAGAAGCTTTGGATGTTGTCAGGTTTTTTTTTCTCAAAGTAGTTGCCAAACTGTTTGGCAGAAAGTGAGGTAGAAGGAATAGACTGGTTTAGGGGTGGATGATTCGATTTACAGACGATGGGAGTGGTACAGTGTTGATTGCAGAGGTAACTTTCACCATGCCATCAACCGTGATGTCTTAAGCGACAGAGATAGATGCAGAGAAGACAGGGGAGATTGAAACTGGAGGAGGTTATCTGTCAAACCATTGTCTCTCCACTACCTGCAAACCTGTAGACTTAACAACATTTCAGGCAGCCAGAATGAAGGTGGCAACAAGGTGAGGTGTAGAGAATATGGGAAGGGAAAGGTGAATGACAGGAGAGACAGAAATGTGAAGGTTCAGGTGTCTGTGGAGATTGAATTTTAGGTGACCAACATCAGGTCTGTCAGCCACACAACTGAGTGGAATAAGGAACAATTTAACAGCGTGAACCAGTTTTAAGGCTGTTTACATTGTAAGATAGAAAGAAATATCACTTACTTGATCAAAATCTGTTAATCTGCAAAAACATCCTGCAAGAGTATTTTAAGATTCAAGTTCATTGCAGAGAGCAGATTTGCTCCTGGATGTTGAGAAAGTGAGTTCAGCAGAGGATAGTAAGGGGCAGTTAAGAGATATCTCTGCTTCATACAGGGTCTTCATCAATAACAATATAATATATAGGCAAGGTGGACAATATGAAGGTCAACTAAAATAAAAAAAGACTGGAAAAAACAAAAGAAAAAAAAAACGTGCCTCAGTAGAAATGAAGTAATTTGTGGCACCACCACAGCTAAGATAGTAGATGAGATTGTGTGCAGCAGAGAGCCTCAGGTGTTGCTGTGCACTTTGGGTGATCACATCTGAAACAGCAAGGAAGTGCTGCAACAGCAGGGAGGCATGAAGTGAGAGAAACCAGGAGTAGCTTTCTGAACAGCTGACTGACAATCTCTCAAACATGATTTAAGGGCATTTAGATTTTTTACTTCTTCTTTTCAACCAAATAACCTCATGAAGTCAGGAACCCCAGACACAGAAGGTTGCTTTCAAACATTGCTGTTTGTCTGAACTACATCTGATTAAAATACACCACAATATCAGATTAACAAAACATAACTGTTCAATTTTTGCACAACAACAGCACAGAGTTGCCAGGTGATTCTTTGCACTGAAGTGTTGCTAATGTTTGAATATGAGATATGCAGAGGTGAAAATGGGTGCTAAAAGCAGCAATAATGTCATTTGATTATTTCTGTTTCGGAACATTACTACATGCAAACCATTAGAAATAAAAACAAAAAACTAGCAACCACTTTATCTTTCTCCTTAACACACTTAACCTGCTTTTTGACTGGAGGAACTAGGGTTAGAAGAGTAGAGGCAGTGTGAGTTCCTACAAATGTCCCTGTGGTGGCAATGGGCTATTAGTATTGTATTTTACAAGCTTGTAGGGTTTCTATATGGTTGCTAACTCACTTGTTAGCAATTCTAGCAAGTGAGTGCTAATTAGGTAGCACTAAATGAATAATAGAGAAACAACATTACCATCCTTATGGAAAAAGCAACCATATTCCAGGCAATGTTTTTGCAGTATTCATTCATGTCGTCTTCTGAATAAATGTTATGCAGAGCTAGAAAGTTTTGATTGACTTTACTCAGCTTCGTGTCCACCGTGCACTTCAGCATTGCTTCATGAAACAAAGTCACAACAGTTGGTAAACATGGCAGTGTGGAAATCTGATTTGCTGTCGCTGCTGTGACCATGAAAGGCTCAGCTGTGCCCAACTGTCCTTGGCCAAGGGTTTTGTTGACTTGCCAGCCAGGCAACCAACTGTCTATTCATCCTCCCTTTATTGAATGGAATTCTGCAAACTGGTTAATTGTGTTATTCACTGTTAGAATGAATGCTGGAAGGTCTGCATCATTACTAAAGATCTACCAGACCATAAAAGGTTTTGGATCTCATCAAATGTGAAGTAAAGAAAGGTCGGTGAATGCAGAGAAATACTTGTGTTCCTCTTGTTTTTGTTGAAAAAAAAATGTATTAAATAGTCTGACTACTATCTTTGAAGTGCCTATTGTATTAAGTAGAGCATCATGTTTAAGAGCAGAAGCGAAAGAAAAACCTCACTATCTATTTTTCATCTAATAACCAAAAATGACAGAGAAACAGCACCTCTAAACACAGGGCTTCTAAACAAAATATCTCGTTGTGTGTGCAAATCAGCGAATCAACTAGAGCTGGCTCAGTCCCCAGGTAGTTAACACATAAAACATGAGTTAATCCAACTATTAACATTCACAATTTAATTCTCAATTTTAATAGCAAGATATATTTTTGTAAGATTTAAGACAGAAACCAAGCCACCCTGACTGTCAGGAGGTTTAAACTTAAGTAGGGATCCTGCTGATTGGATAGTCGGATCAGGTGCGGCTCCAATTGGTATGCTCCAGGCCTCCAGGAAGGAATGACGAAAGGAGGACACACCTCATCATCTGAAACAACTCAAGAGCAGGGACCACACACCTAGCTCTGCATACACATTAAATGCTGCAAACAGTTTAAACATATAGCTGCAGCAGCAGTATCAGATGATGAAATACAAAGTGAACTTCATACAAAACATTTTTTTACAGATATATTACTACAAACATAAGCAACCAACCCCAATCTGCAGGTGTACTGTACATGATGGAGATGGATCTATTAACGTAACCTCCTATTATGACAGTCAATATCCCTGTAATGAATACCTTTGTAAAACTCATAATGTTACATTTTTGGATGATATCATATTATGAATGATTAAATAGGGATCAAGTCAGAGGAAAAAAGTCCACTGAAAAAAAGTGTAACACAATATAGTGTAATTAATCGTATATTATGTAGAGTCAATAGAAAGAGCACATGTGTTACAGGTTTATTACATCGCCCACATTTTTCCAAGAAGTTTTTCTCCCACGTCTTTCCCACACCCGTACAGGCATTTACTGTATGTTCTTACACATCCACCATCATTAGCGTCACACTTTTTTATAAGTTATACAACATTTTTGGACCTTCTTACCTAACAATCTGCTTCTGCTATTCTTTCAGCATGAGCCATTGTATCAAACAACTGCACAAGGTACTTTATATGTTTCTAATTATTTATTTTTACATACTTGTCAGTTTTTTACTGTCAGTACTGTACATTTTGAAGGAAGAAAGCCTTATTCAAAAGGGATTGATAATATAATTATAGTACAAATTAAATAATGTGTTTCTGATGTAAAATTAAAAGTACTAAATGACTGTTCTGTACATCCCCTCCTTTTTTATACTATAGGCATCCTGCTGAGTTGATTCACTTCCAAGTCAGGAGTAGCCTAACACAGCCCTGTTTTGTGTTTTGCATGTCTTGCACTGAATGTGTGTCAGTAATTACCTTGTTAAATAAAGTCTGTGCGTGTGTCCTTGCATCAGTGTTACCAAGACAGTGTATCTGCAGACATTAGTTAATTCAGTTCAATGCTCTGACACCTTTCTGCCTTTTGGCTACACAGAAATGATATGTGAACACTACAGCTTTGTCCAAGTTCAAGTCATGAGTGGTGTTGTAGTTTTTAGCCCTTTGGAATATGTTCTAATTTGTCAAATCTTAATTATTCATTCTGATGAATGATTTATTTTAGATGTTTTAGCTTGTGAATGTTGTATATTTTCATTTCATTTCAAAACATATAAACCTGAACTTCTTTTTTCATTTCCCCAAATTTAGATTGGAAGCCAATAAAACTTTAAAATTATACCTAAAAACTTCCCAAATCCATCTTCTCTCATGAGATCTATGTAATGAACCATACGTCCTTTATTTAATCTAAGTAGTGACATGTCTGACAAGATGAACTTTCTCTTGAACTCCATCATTGACGTTGGGTCACTGAGGTCTTGGGGCTATTAAGAAGGAGGACGAAGGATTTTGGATGATTTTAACACAGCTCTTGTCTCTTTGAATGATGGCCACTTCCTCCTCTAACGCACACTTTTTCTCTTTTGGCTACTTACACGCATGCATGCCCACATACACAAAAGTGCTTTGACACACACTCCTTCACACTCTCTCTCCCTTTCTGTCACACACTTCTCATCGCCTGCTTCCCTTCTTTCCCATACTTGAATTTAACTAGCATGAGAAATGTTGTGGTAAAAGTGGAGGACCTGGTCTAACTGACTGTATTAAACCACAAGCCACACTGATTAGAACCAGATGATAGGTGTGGCTCTTAAATATATCTTCATAAAACCCATGAAATAAAATGTAAACCCAGTGTACTAAATCAGCTGTATGCTACCAGTCATCTGTCTTTATGTGGAAGGAAGTTAAAGACCACCACTGATCTTGTGTTGAACTGCAATATAATCCTCTGTAATAAATCACATTCCTCAGACTGAATGTTACTGGAGTCACTTGTGTGACTGGTGGTTTGGCCTTCATAAAACAGCAAGTTCAAATCAACCATTGATCTCCCATTGATGAGAGATGTAATCTATGTTGATAAATCACCTCTCTTTTATCTTGTTTGGGAGCATAAAACAGCCCACTCATGAATATTGGCAGGATGCTTGGGTAGTTGCTTTGCTCTATAAATTCAGGGTTGGCTTTTGGATTGAAGGACCAGGTTTGCTGTCTGTATATATTTGATTGGGCTTTTTATTATTCAACCTTGATGAGATTGTGTTAGGATTTTAATGCCACTCTGGACAGCTGGAACTTATATTTCACTGACTGTATTAAAGTGATTAAAAAGCCTGTCATGAATCATAACTTTAAAGACTTAGCTGTGTTTTTCAACTAGGAATTACTTTCATTTCAGAGTGTGGTTTGCCCATGAAGTGATGAGCTTTATTATGATGTGACTGGCTTGAACTGCAACACACAGGGGGCAACACAATGACAGGAAAATCCATATAAATTATTACAACCCAGTGCAACAGTTCTGCAATAAGGACTACCTTGCCGTGAAGCTTTAAATGTTTTTTGTCAGAAAATGTGTTGATTCTCAAGTTCTAGTAGTGCGTTGATTTGTACTGAATATTTGGACAAATAAATATCACCAACGGAAACTCATCTTCTCTTTTAACATTTCCTCAACAGTTCCTCAAGGTTCATATTAATGCCATCTATGACCTCCTATCAATTGTTGTCACTTATAAAAGCAGCATTTTATTCCATTGCAACCTTACATTCTTTACTGGAACTAAATAACTATAATGACCTCAAGACACCCAAGAGTGTCTCACTGAAGCCAAAACACATTCTGCCTTTAAACGAGAATCAAATTATATCTTTTCTTGGCTTACCCTTTCCCAATACATTATATTCTCACAGTGATGTAAGCTTTCTGTCAAGGGACAGACTAATAAAAAAATGTTTCGCACAGTGGTTCACCTGTTCATCTACACACTCACTCTTTGTCACCTTCAATGACAAAAGCTCCAACAATATTGACAAGATTTCATTCAAATTACTTTTAAAAGTTGCATTCAATAACTTTTTGCTCAATGTACAGATGGGTGAAAAAAAACACAATAAGGATAATCATAAAATGTTTCAGGAAGGTGATGGACCATCAGGAGTCACCCAAACAAACATAAACACCATTCTTGTAAAATAGTATTGTTTCTTTTGATGACGATGGTGGAGCACTTTTTAACATGCCACTAAAAGGGTTAAACTGCATTGAGACCTGGCAACTGTGAGGGCCATGGGATATGGTTGTTCCCCGGAGTTTCTGTGCTCTCTCGTCCAGCAGGTTCTCATGGATCGTGGCTGCTGCTGAGGTCTTGCACGACATCCACTACATATGTTATTACTGTCATTATTGCTACCATGTCTCCATTACAGTTTATAGTTAGTGAATGATTTGCTGCCGCTGTGTATCTGTGTCTCTCTACTGTTAGCAAAAAGTAGTATACTTGAAGTTAATTTTATTAAGTATGCTTGAGTATAAGTTTGTCAAGTATACTATGGACCATGTACTTGTAATGTACTAGAAGTGTACTAATTTAATACTTCTTCGGACTAAATCGGAACATTTTTAGTTTATTAAAGTATACTTTAAATACACTTTATAAGGTCATTTTAAGTTTTCAAAAGTACACTTTCAAGTACACAACAAGTACACTCATCTATATACTACTAGTGTACTAGTAGTACATAGATGAGTGTATAATATATACTTCTAATATATACTTCTAGTCCACATTTTAGTTTATTGAAGTATACTTTAATGAACTTAGTGTTACGTGGAAAAGGGGGGGGGGGGGGTTCAGAGACAGGACCCAATTGCAGGCAGGTAAGGGTGAACAAGAGCTCACTTTTTCATTCACATTGCCCCCCTTCTACTGTAAGCATATAACTGCTGAATTGGGATTCAGGTTGAAAAACGGTTGTAAGACCAGAAGCAGTTGCTTAGATTTCCACACATCTTAGCAATGGCAAGCCTATATGACATGATTTAATACTTTTTTGCACTGGGGGATGACCAAAACCTCTGACACTTTCATTTAGTATTTCACCATTTTCTGTTTTTCTTTTACTAAAGTAAAGTTCTTCAACAAAAGACATGAAGAAACATCATATTTCATTATTTAATTTGTAGTTGTTGTTGAAATTGTACATTTTATACTCATCAAACCATTTTAGTTATCCCTTAAGTCTTGTATGGAAGCATTTGCATAAGTCATTTCTTTTTTTTTTTTCTTTTTTTTTTTTGTTTTCTCCTAAACCAGAAACCTAATTTGTTATTAGCATTCACATTGCCCCCCCCTTCTACTGTAAGCATATAACTGCTGAATTGGGATGATTCTGTAAATGTGCAAATTGAGAAGAATATTACACTGCTGTATAGCATTTTCATATGTTTGTCTTCCGATCAACAACTACTGTATGCAGTGATAAGGTATGGTTCAGAAGGTGAACTCGCCGGGTTTGAGAAGAACTGATCTCAATATCACAAAGCCTATTTCCTCAAGTGCCTCCCACCATTTCTGTTTGAGACTATTTGAACGAAGCCGGGAATTCCTGAGGGATTTGCCTGCCTGTGGTGAGAGAACATGAGTTTGAGATCACATAGAAATCCCTAGACTTGCATACAATTTGCCCAACCTCTGTACACATGCCTTTCTTTGCTGCCTCTCTTTTCATATAAAAAGACATTCTCGGTATTTGTTTACTCCTTCAGTCATTTCCGTACAGTTTGTACAGCGCAGCACAGAAGCTGGTGGCCATTTATAAATACCCAGACTTGTGAACCTGAAATTTGTCTGGATTTTTCTTGTGATTGAAAAAAAAGATGAAATGATTGAACTTGTTCAATAGAACCACTTTCATTTTGTGCTTAATGCACAGTTTGATGTTCACAGAATAGCGATGAACCTGGTGCCACTGCAGATGAATGAGACCAATTTGTTTGCAGCCTTACTTATAATCCTGCATTTTCCAAACACTGTCAGCTACACTCACTACTAAATTTCCAAGTTTGAATATTTTATTTACATTTATTTTTAATTTATATGCATTTATTAATGACAAACTTTTATTTATTTTTCAACATTTTATATGTTGAAAAAGCCAGCAGTATGCCAACAGTATGTCACCATTTTGTTCACAAAGAAGGTGGGTGTCTGTGAGTGATGAGAATAAATCTGTGTGCATAGTATCTTCACAGAAAATGTTTGCATTTTGCTCTTCTCTTAGCCGACATTTAATAAATGCAGGCAAACTTTTAGCAAGCTATTCATACTAGATCAGTTGTCCCTGCCCCTGCCTGGTGCCAGACACAACAGATGCAGATTCAGATTCAGACTCAACCCTGTCTCCCCCTCTCCATACCCCTACCAATGAGCCAGCCCCACTCTCAAATGGCAAAGGTTGTGCTGAATGAAATGTCAGATAGAATGATTACAGGGGGTCTGTGGAATTATTATTTTTTTCATAATTAGTATTACAAAAAGGACTAAAACCATCATAAGAATTGAAACAATTCAAACACAAAGATTATCATATGAAACAAAAACAGACGATAAACTTACTTTGAAGTTTGAATTACTGACTTGACTTTGAATAAAAGTGACAGTAATTTCCAGTTGGTGGCCTACAGTATGTGTACTTAGTACAACAATCGGCTGCTTTTATTCTTTTGTTTGTTATATTATTTGAAAGATGATAATGTTAACTGGTTTTAATTGAAGAAGATTACTGTATAGTCAATTTAAAATGATTTAAATTCATTAATTTTTCATTCAATAATTTTAGCATTGGAATTACATTTAGTCTGTAAAAAGATTATGCCCTCTAGCACATTTCTTGTAAAGCATCAAATTGTGAATTACACTCTACAGAATGTTGAATGCATGTCTGCACAGTGTAATATTTCCGTGTTGGAGTACAAGAAAGTTTCAAGGTAAAGCTTTAAATGGGCCAATTGGGTTCTAAACGTGTAGTCACAGCAATTGTGCAGGGTTGGCATGCCCTGTGGTGGTGGGGCCAATCCAATGGCAGCGAACCCTGTAAATCAGTGACTACTATTTCTGCTGACCATTTTCGGCAAGAGTTTGAGCTGCAATATTTCATGCTCTTTGGACACCTGGTTGGTTCTTATATTTATTGCTATTTCTCTGTTGACATCTGGTGACTCGTCTGAATTGAATGGCAACAGACATTTTCTGTCAGCATTCTGTAGGATTTGTGAATCTGCCAACAATACAAATACATTGGACCACTTTTAAGTGAATACACTCCTGATCAAAATCTTAAGACTGGGTGAAAAATTACTAATATCTGCATTTCACGCTATCCGAACTTAACCATATTGTAAGTAGAGCTTCAGAATGCAAAAAGAAAAAACAGGAGCAAGAGACAGCAAAATAGAATTAGCAGTTTATTGAAAACTCTATTTAAACTAAAACAGACTTTTTATCAGCTGATCAAAAGTTTAAGACCACAGCCCAAAATAGCCCAAAAATAGATCTAAAAGTGTAAAAAATGGACTCAGTAGTGCTCAGTAGTACTCAGTAGTACTCAGTAGCCCCACCAGTCTTATTTATCATTTTAAAAATTAATTTAGGCATGCTTGATGTGAGTTTTTCCAGAAGGCTGGTGAGAACATTGTCCCATGTGGTGAAGATGGCTTCAAGAAGGGCATCCATGGTCTGGAACTGATGTCCGTTTTTGTAAACTTCCCTTGCCACCCATCACCAAATGTCCTCAGTGGGATTTAGATCAGGGGGACACACAGGATGGTCCAAAAGAGCCCAACCCTAACCCTGGAAGAAGTCCTTTGTCAGGCGGGTGTTGTGAACTGAAGCATTGTCCTGTTGAAAGACCCAGTCATCACTGCACAAACGAGGGTTCTCAGTCATCTCAGTCAGGCAACATCTCCACAGAGCCAGCTGCATTTTGATGCCCCTGCACAAACTGAAGCTCCATTTTTACACTGAAGGAAAAAGCATGCCAGATCATGATGGAGCCTCCTCCACTGTGCCACGTAGAAAACATCTCCAGTGGGATCTTCTTGTCATGCCACTTACGTTGGAAGCCATCAGGACCATCCAGATTAAATTTTTCTTGTCAGAGAATAAATCTTTCTTCCACCTTCTAATGTCCCATGTTTGGTGCTCCCTTGCAAAGTGCAAATAGGCAAGATTGTGGTGTGGGAGGAGATGTGGCCTTTACAGACATTGTTTGTTCTTTAAGCCCTTCTGTTGCAGATGCTGTCTTATGGTGATTGGGCTACAGTCAAAAAGCATAGTACAGTAAGGGTCTTAGTTTGGGTCAAGAATCGGCCTGTGTCTTCACGGACAGCCCATCAGATCCTCCAGCTCAGTGCAGGTGAATTTTTTTTTGGGTCTACCACTTGACTTTTTTTGTCCAATAACCCTCCCATAACCCTCAGGATCTTTTAAGAAATTTAAAATGACTGCCTTACTGCGTCCAAGCTCGGCAGGGATGGCGCGTTGCAAGAAGACTTGCTTGTGCAGCTCAACGATCCTTCCACGTTCAAAGACAGAAAATCTTTTTGCCTTTGCCATCAGGGGGTCATGGCAGCGTGAATGCCCAATAGAAAATGACATGAAAGCCAGATTTTTGCACAGATTTTAACTTTTTAAGGCTGTGGTCTTAAACTTTTGATCAGCTGATAAACAGTCTGTTTAAGTTTAAATGCAGTTTTCAATAAACTGCTAATTCTATTTTGCTGTCTCTTGCTCCTGTTTCTTCTTTTTGCATTTTGAAGCTCAACTTACAATCTGGTTAAGTTCCACCAGCGCGAAATGCGAATATTAGTAATTTTTCACCCGGTCTTAAGATTTTGATCAGGAGTGTATATCAAATTAATAGAGTTTTAGACTTTAGGATTCATATTTCAGTAAAAGGGGCTGGGTTAAGGCCTGACCAATATGTTTTACTCAAACACAAGAATATTCTAATGATTAAATATTATTTAAATAACATATTATTGTGTTACCAAAGTTTAAGCTGAAAGGCAATTTCTTAAATGAGCAACTACTACTATCTATTTATGTCCATCTCTTCAGTACAGGAATAAATAAAAAGTCAGGCCCAGACTCAATGTTGTCAGATTTCACTTTGTGCCATTTTACTTCCCAGAAAGATGTTCAATTAGAGCATTTGAAATTAAAATTAATTTGATTTTCTTTTTCTTTGCTCAAGAAAACCCTTTGGAATAATACACTTCTACAGGACATATCAGCTGAATGTGTTGCAGGGTTTTTATTGTCCAGAGACAAATTACAAAGCTTAAAACTTTTAATGTCTCCACTGTGTTTTAATTATACATTTTAATTTTCTTTCTCGTTAATAAGGCTATGTAATGAATTGAGTCAGGTCTGCACCATAGATTGCCACATTAATCACTCTAGTCATAATCAACGAGAGTGAATGATAATGGCGCCCTAAAATGTCTTTCCACTTAATTACAAATCACCTCTGACACAGTGTACATCTATCACCTAAAGAGCTAAAACACTTTTTAAAACACACACCAAATATGACACATGACATGTAACATATTATAGACGTCCAACAGGAACTTTCTTTTTTTTGACTGGAGTGCTAGCTCAGAGCACTGCTCAAGCAGGAGAGTGACTCCCACCAGTGGGATCCTGACAGCAGGAGTCCATCTCTGCGGAGGTGATCTTCAGAGCATGAAATGACAGAAACACTTTCAATACCGACAGAGCAATAGTTAGAAATGGCAAATTAAACTAAACTGCCAGTGTAAAACACATCAATGAAAGTTAAGCCTGGTTGGCTACAAAGCAAGACGTGGCTACAGCTGAACAAACAGATGGAAAGGGGAAAGGAGAAAGAAGTCTAGAATGACATGTATGTTTTTCAGACGTTCGTCAAATTATACTGCAAAGCATGCCAAAATGTCAAATTTGCACAAATGATCTCACAATCTTGTGCAGATTATCATTTTGCCACTGTATTTCATCTGGTGCCACCATCAGGAACATTTGATGCAGGGGTGCTGCTCCGAGGAGCATGAATGTGTTTGGTAAACCACATGGCGCTCTATTTTACTCGTTTGGCCAGATGGAGTCACCACAGGAAAGGTCATAAAGTGTCCAAAATAGAAAAGGTTTATCATCTAGGGAGCCTAAATGAAAGGGCTGCACTAGAGTCAAAACTTGAGATCATTAATATCAATACCACATTTCATAGAATACTCCAGCTAGATACTTTATGAAGACAAGTTTGGCCAAAGTGTTTGGACTAGCTGAAATTGCCAGTCTATACGCCAAGGTTTATTTTTCAGACATAGATCATATATTCTGTCAATAACTTTAAATTGATCTTTTCCTCAGGGTAAGGGTCACCTACAGAACAGCACGTCTGGAGCAGGTGAGGGTTCAGTGTAAAAACATGGATGTTTTCAAAATTCCCAAGTCACTCTTGTTCCTTTCTCCTGTCTTGTGTAATTTAAAATAAAAAAAGGTTCTTGTACAGTTTCTGTAATTTGAGTGCTGGGTCATAATAACCACATTTCACAAAAAAATCATGTGTGCATTTAAGTGTGTCCTTTTGCATGTATTCTATGCGTGTATATACTGTGTGTTCAGTGATGGATTCAGCTCTGGTCTTGGTTATGACGTCTCAGCTGCATGTGAATAATAGTTTGAGATTTGACCTCAGGACGCAGACTATCCATCACTGGACAGCCCATCGATCTAACTATAAAAGGAAAAGCCTTCACTCACACGCACATATTTAATCTGCACATGAACTCCTAAAATGAATGTGTCGTGTGTGTCTAGTTTTGAACACCAATACTATTAAAGTTTGAAAAGAAAATGAGACATTCCACTGAGTAACAAGAAACAGACAGATTGAAGCTCTCAAAAACTGAAATTATTTATTAAAGAAATAGTTACTGGATCAAAGTGGCTGTAGCAAAACATGCAGATGGTTTGATAATGCTTTTTGAACTCAAATGAATGGTTATTACTTCTTAAGCAGGTGCAGGACATATGTGAATAAAGGCTATCAGCTGGTCATTAACTGTAATCTTTTTGGTGTTTCAGGTGCAGTTCTCAACAGAAGAGAGAAGTCATTACGCATCTTTACACCTAGCTAGACGCTGAAAAAGCCTGACCAAGAAAACACAGCTGCTTTGCTGGAGCAACTGGAGGTTGAAGAATGATTCTGCTTTATTTTTACTGGGCTTTGGCCATATTGTACTTCCAGAATTAATTGATATAAATTAATAAATAAGGAAACAGGGCAAAATCACTTCAACAGGGTCCATTGGGGCAAGAATGGAACCAATCAAATAGTAATAATTGTTTGGGTAGTGAACAAAGTATCTAAACTACTTTATTTGACATTAAAATTAAAAGTCAGCACTCGTGAAATAAGAACCAGTAAGAGCCTAAATTGCCAATCTTGAGACCTCAAAATTAGGGACGTCTTCCAAACCATAGCAGGGGGTCTTGGGTTCTGATGTGAACTTGCATGTAACTCAAAAACTAATGTTCATTACTTTTCACTCATTTAATTTCTTGCAATATTTGCCTCTGCCCTCAGACAGTCTGTGCACGCTACTGCACACCATGGCTGCCGCAGCATGCCCACAGCGGAGCACATCCATTATACTGTAATCAACTGAAGCTGCAAACAGAGTCTTTGTAGCAGGTAATAATCCTGCTCCGCCTGGCCAAGATGATGTGTCGCATTCTTGTCCCATGTGTTTTGGCATTTGAGCAGTTATACATGCTGTGGAGTGCCAGAAACAGGTTATGATAACAACAAATTTGGAGAGATACAGGAGAATTTAGAAAACTGGGAAAAGGCAATGAAAAACATGATGGTTGGCAAGTATGCTAGTAACAAAAAGACTGTATACACATGACTACATAAAGTACTGGAGGTTGTTCTGTCAATAAACAGTCTGGATAACCATTGTTGCCATGCTCCTCCATTTTGTCCCCTAATAAGTCTGAATCACAATTGTAAGAGCGCAGAACTGCAAGTCTGTACAGATTTGTCTTGGTCACGCTAAAAATATGTGACATGATGGAAAAATTTCATGTGACAAAGCTTTACCCGAAGTGTGAACTCACCAAGTTGTGTGTAAGATGTACGCACATTTAGAACATGCCTTCCCCCGTCTTAGTCCGCTGAAGCCCTGACACCTAACCTGCACACACATATGCTTTGTTTCTTTCTGTCACTCTCTGTCTCATCCTCTGTCACACACATACAGATACACATATAGAACCATCTCTCTTCATCTGTATATCCCCATGTCTGTGCTGCCTGCCTCCTGCCACCATGCAAGATTTATTGGATCTCATATCACCACGCTTTGACCACAAGAGGAAGGGTTCGATTGCCCTGAGCATGTGCATATGAATGAGGGTGAACAATCATGAAAATCAGGGTGGTGCTGCATACAAACACAGTCATGAAATCATTTGTTCTCTCTTTAAAACCATACACATACACATGGACACACACAGAGAGGGATAATAAATTATTCTTTGTGTGTGTGATTGATGCGACACATTAAAAAAAAAAAAAAATCATTGTGTGATTTGCATTTGTGTGAGGAAAAAGTTGAAAATTCTTTCATGTGTTTGTGATTATTTACCTGTTTATACCTCTGTGTATAAGGTCAACATATATAAAATAAATTTCAAGTTCAGGTACATTTGGCATAGATATATTATTCAGATATACAGTATATCAAATTCAAATATTCATATTTCATGAAATATGGAAGATTCACACATTCATAACTGACATATATTATGAGATGTTTCAGTCCTACAGAGAGCCAATTAATCAACTGACTGCATGTGGTATTCATCACCTAGATTCATCACCTTGTACTTTCTCATCATGAGCCAAATTAGCCTACCGTTGTGAGCTGTGAGTTTCAACAGAGCATTTCACAGATGAATGACCATGAATGTGATGACACAAGGTTTAGAAGGGCGATAAAGAAGATTAAAAACGCCAATGGGAAGGCTGATTTAAAAATGGCAGCAAGAGGTAACAATTTGCATTTGAAAATACCCAGAAATCCCTGGTGTGATCACTAAACTGATCACATTGGAGAAAAGACCATATCGACATGACACTTTAACTTAAGCTTTTGTGTTGCATCATAGAACAGGATATATTATAGATTGTGCCTGAAGTACCATGAAGTGGAGAGAACAAATGTTAAAGAAAAATATGTGGAAAGGGTTTATTCCTTGAGATGGACACTAGTATGTCATTCAAAACAAATCAACCAATCGGGTTGGGTATTTTGGGGGACTTAGTTTATGGATTTAGCTCTGTGAGATTGTTGAGAGCATATTGTCCACCAGCATGCAGGTTCTTTATTAGTTTAATACAGTGTACCTGAATAAATGCTGCATTTATTCCTTCAGTTTCATATTGCAGTGACTGCATTTAAGCGATAGAAGCTGTGTATTGTAAAGGGAGATGTTCAAATTGTTTTCCTTTTTTAAGATTAATTTGGGCTTCTTTTATTGCCTTTATTAGATAGGAGCAGTTGGGGACTGACAGGAAGAGACAGATAGAGGGGATGACATGCAGCAGAGAGCCCTGGGTTGGAATAAAACCCTGAGCAGCTGTGGTAAGGACTCAGCCTTTGTACAAAGTGAGCACACTCTACCGTACTTATTTATTCTCTTCAATGAAGAACCATAGCAACCAACAAGTGGAGTAAACCAGATATCTGCAGCTACTCAACATACTGAACATGAAGTTTAATGGCTATATAGAGTTTCTAAAATTACCTTTCAAAATACATTAGCTTAACTCCCAAACTAAATGTATTGTTTATTAATTAATTAATTAATTAATAAACAATAATTAATTTTAAATGGATTGCCAATATTCACTTCAGTTGACTCTTAGTATGATGATATTTATACCAGTAGAGACTTCATTAGAGTTAACAATTATTTACATGCACAACAAGGATGAAAAATGTGAAAAGTCTTTGGTGATTAGACCCCATCATGACACCATCATACTTTAAGGTGGCAGAGAAGCTGTGGGTAGTGTATGGTAACCCCATGTAGACACCACCGGTCTGGAGTGTAGACACTGGTGGTGGTGGTGGTGATGGATGAAGAGGATGCTAAGATGTTAACGATGAGAAGACACTTCTGGTGCTCTTGGACCTGAGGGCTGGAAGTGATGAAAATGGAGGTGAAAGGAGTGGAGGAGGGTGGTGACGATTTGCATAGAAATGACAGATCTGAGTGGGGAACAGATTTAAAGTTGGACAGCAAAGATATAATTGGCTGATAGAGATTGTGGCAAAACCTGGTTGGTATAACTAAAAAAGCAAAAGCTCTTAATCAGCCGATATGAGGAAGCAGCAGAAGAGGGAGAAAGAGGGACATGAGAAAGAATGAGTAACATATGAGTTTTCTTGACTGAACTTGCACTAAACATCATGTTTGGCACAGTGGTATGTAATTTATTCCGTAATCCAAATTTAATTAATTTTCTTTTTTTAATTAAGTATAGCATGTTTACAGCAACAGGCAATAAAAGAGAGCACAGCCTATTCCATTTAATTAATTTACCAAATGACTCCACATAAGCATTAAACTGCCTGCATGTTATTTATAGGCTAAAAGTGAATATAATGTGTAACAGGCTAACACTAAAACTTTTGAAATTTCCAGGCAAAACAAAGTATAATTTTGCCACCATCTTTGATAAACGAAAACAATTATTTAGAATGGAAGGCTGTAAAGTGCCAGAAGAAGCTTGTGACAACAAAAAGAGAAAGAGGTGTGAAAAATTGTCATGAATTTGGAGAGATATGGGAGAATTTAGGAAACCGTGTAAAAAAAGCAATGAAAAACATAAGGGTTGGCAAGTATGGCAGTAACAAAAAGACTGTGCACATGACTACATAAAAAACTGGAGGTTGGTCTTGCAATGAGCAGGCTGGGTAATCATTGTTGCAATGCTCCTCCATGTCATCCATAACAGTCTGCACCACAATTCTGTCTGTACAAGTCTGTACAGATTTCTCTTGTTCACGCTAATTGGAAAAGATGTGACATGATGAAAAAATCTGATGTGACAAAACCTGAAGTGTGAACTCACCCGTTTTTTTTTTTTTGGTAAGATCCATGCACATTTAGAACATGCTTTCCCTCTGTCTTACTCCACTGAAGCCCTGACACCTAACCTGCACACACATATGCTAGTAGTATCAGTTAGAATATAGGGCAACCTCTATTTGTGTGTTTTATACTGGTATACAGGCATAATTAGCCTATGTCAATACAGTCAAGTTGCTTTTTAAGAGGTGACATTATTGTCACCTCTGTTTAGTGACAGCTGCCATCGCACAACACTCAGTGTGTGTATAGACAAAGAAACAAAGACTTCCTTGATCGTGCCTCTCTGTTTTAGATCAAATGTAACCAAACTCTTAATCATGGCTCACAGTTTCTTCTTGCACTGGCGGCTGTTAAAGTGCTTTACTTATCTTCTCAGTACACAAACAAACCTGTGAGGGCATGAACAAACAACAAGCAGACATCCAAAGAGCATTACTGAGTGAATTCACTGACCTACACACTTTACATTCACACACAAAAGGACACATCAAAAGTGCAATTGTTTTCTATGACACACTTTGGTGAGGGCTCAGTCAAAGTGCTAAAACTGCGATAGCACCACAGCTGTGGCATTGTCTGTCAGATTGCCAGTACTTTTTCTTGATTGTATGGTTTGTGAATTCCAACTCAGTGGGTTCATTCACTTAAAAGACATGTGCTGACACTCATCCGAATGGCAGTGCGAGGGAGTTGGTAGGGGGTCAGTGAGGAACAGAAGAGATAGACTGGGTGGGATGAGGGAGAGAAGTGAGTGACATCAGTGATAAAAGTGCTGTGTCTCAGTGCACTGTAGCTGTTGAGCATCTATCTATCTATCTATCTATCTATCTATCTATCTATCTATCTATCTATCTATCTATCTATCTATCTATCTATCTATCTATCTATCATCCATCCATCCATCCATCCATCCATCCATCCATCCCAGTACTGTTTTTCTGCCTCTTTTTTTAACTTTTCTTTCCAACTTGTGGTAGCTCTTTATTAAAAAAGCTGGCTTGAGTTAAAAAGACTGTTCTGTGACTTTTATGGAAGCCAAATGTGAGGCATTCTGTTCCAGGGTGAGGATATTAAATATCAAGGCCTCTGTGTAAGTATGGATTTATTGGCAGGGCAGAAACGACCTGAATAGAGCAGGGCAGGCTTGCACCCACATACACACACACGCACACACACACATACACTCACACTGACTGTGATTGTGGGTCCAATCTTGGCATCTCTCTGCTTCTTAATGAAGTAGCAAGTCCCTCTGCTCTTTCTCATAGGCCAGCCAATTAGAACACAGGCTGTAGGGTATTGACAAATCAGGTTGCTGGCTTTGGGCATTATGTGCATGGCCTTGACGTTAATATAGCTAATCAGTTAGTGGAGAGAAAGTCTGCGTTGTGTGTGTGCATGTGTGTGTTATGCTGCTGCAGGGTAGAACTATGTTAACAAGTATTGATTCACAGCTACTAAATTGACAAAGGGTTGAAGGAGGACAGAAGTGAAGGTGTAAAAGACGAGGAGAGAGTGACAAGAAAATAAAAGGAGAGAAGTTGGAGAGACGGCAGATTGTGAAGTGATGAAGACACATAAAACATAAGGACAGACTGAGTTTCAAAGAAGAAGTGAGATGGAAATGAATGTGAGAGAAAGATCTAGTTAAGCAACAAATAGACCGAAATTACGCAATCTAACCACCAGTGAGCAGACTGGGAAGCCACTTTTCTGTTGAGATATTTAATCGACTCTTTATAAATGAGGATATTTGGCTGCAGAGCATGAGCAGTGCCCTCTTTTCTCCCCTGGGACTGATTATAATTTTCTTTTCAGGGCCTGTTATCTGAACACAGATGGATTCTTGTCCTTGCTCTGCAAAACATAACAAGCTCTGATGTTAAAGTTTCCCCTATTTCCTTGTCCAAACTATTTCTAGTGTTGCCTGAACAGCAAATGAACATAAATATTAAAAATATTAATAACGGCTTGATATGAGTGAATAAGAGATCAGGCTTGACTAATACTCACACACCTAACATGCTTCAGATAAAAAAAAAAAAAAAAAAATACTCAAAGGTTGGAGAAATACTATTTTGTAAGCCAAAACAACTGAAACATATAATAATAATATTTAACAATGTTGTAAGTAAAGCATTAACCTAATCCCCCCTCCAGCATGCCCTGACTCTGCCTTTGTGTTTTCAGAGGCAAACAGGGGACTCGCATCAAAACCACCTCAATGGACTCCTTCCAGTCCAAAGTAACATGCATGAATGCATGTTACTGCATCCATGAAGGTTAAGGATCAGATACTATATTTGATACTATATTTGATACAATGTTGGTCAAAGTAGATTTAGAAGGACCTTGACAACAGAAACTGTCTCTTGTAGTTTTGTATATTTTTTTTCAACTCATTCACTGTGACAGTTCTATACTATCACTATTTTCTGCTGCACCAAGTAAACCAACTACTCCACAGGAATCATCAGCTCTTTATCATCTTGACAGCAGTCAATAAAGTGTATCGGTTACCATCTCACTCAGCCCTCATTCAAAGTATACAGTTTTGATTATGTGGTGTGGTAAAATGTATTAGTCCAGGCGGAGCACTGATAACATGCACTCATCTGTCACGTGATCACCATAAGCTCACAATTTACAGCCACATCAAAAAAGGTCAGTGAGGTCTTAAATGGTAAAGCTCACATCGGTCACTCACTGTTGTACACCCCAGCTATGTGAACATTTACTGCCATAAAATCTCTCACTATGTGAGTCTCTCTGATTGAATTATAGTCAACATAAATCCTGTTATATTTTTCAGGACAGTATAGTATTCGTTTTGCTGTTATACTCTTATAGTGAAACTCATCTTTAACACAGTTGCTCAAAAGTAAGATCCATGGTTCCCTCAACCAAACTTAAAGATTAGTTAGAAAATAGGACATCCTTTTAAGTGTGGGATTTGTCATCAGTATTAGTGTCAGAAAGTTCAGCCTGTGCACCAAGCTGACGTGTATTGCTTACCATGACTAAGAATGTCAGTGCGCTGAACAGAGATGACGTTTTTGCTGTCACATACTCACTTTAATTCCAGGTGAGAGGTAGTGCTGTTGTGTGTGTGTGTGTGTCTGTCATCCACTGGTATTTAATAAGAAATGACATGATGCTATTGTGCGCTCGTATTCCTGATACAAACGTTGAGTCAAAGGGTTTCTATTAATATCAAACTCTGTGCTTAGTGCAAAAAATGGTGCCATATTTCTGTGCAGTTTAAGTTTTTTTTTTTTTTTTTAATTGAATACCATGCCCTGTTATTATTGTTTTTAATCTCTGCTGCATGCATGCATACGTGCACATGGATTGCACTGAATTGCTTTACATTGTAGTAGTTATTTTTATTTTACGTACCACCTGTGTGATATTTGTGTCCAAACATCCATCCAAAGAGTGATGGATTATAGTGTAGAGTAAATCTGTGGTCTGAGTGTAACTCTCTCTGGTGTTGTGTGCGCATATGATAGTGGTTAAGATATTGTGCAGATCATTAGAGAAACACTTGTTTGATCACAGCTTCCAGAGTTAATGATAGGAGCAAGCATGACTCAATAATAGCTCTGCGGTATTTGTGTGTGTGTGTGTGTGTGTGTGTGTGTGTGTGTGTATTTGTACATCTGTCTTTTGAGGACCATATTTAGACCATGAGAAAGAGGACATTTTTGGAAAGTGAAGACATTTTGGCTCTTAAAATCACTTCTTCTAGGGCTGTTAGCAGGCAACAAGTTAGGGGTGAAAAAGGTGAGAAGGATGATGTGAGCCGAGAGAAACAGACCCGCTTATGTGATCCAGAGAAAAAACTAAGCTTCTCAATGCTAATTTCAGATGACTATAAGGATTACTCTGGTGCTGGTAATAAGCAATGAGAAGGATTCATTTATTAAATCAATTTTCTGGCCATGTAATTTTAAAAAGTGTTTATCTGACACTGTTCTTCCCTGTAGTATAATTAATAAGAATGCATTAGAATAAACTCGGGGGGTAAAAGTTCATTTCAATGCTGAACTAGGATCAGTGTCTTCACAAATGTGATATCTTATATCGTACATCAGATGCCCTATTAATTTATCTGGTTTATCATTTGCTATTGTATCTAACATCTTGAGTATATGTAAATTTTACAGACAAAAAAAATTCTTAAAACTCCATCCATTACATGTTGTATGTATAATGAGTATTTATCATGTCCTGCAAGAAGAGAGAGATCGGACTTGATGTATTCTGTTGAGGGGTAATGTTAACATCACGTTACATCCAGGTTACTGTCACTGTTCCCTGTGAAGATTCAAAATATTACAGTTTCTAAAATATAGTTATATATTTATTGTATTTATTGTTACTCTTTTGGAGTAAGATGGGCATCTCATGTATGAACAGTAGAAAAGATAAAGATAGCTAGCTAACATTACCTTAGCTGTCTATCTTGGTTTCTGCTTTTCAACACACGTCACAGCACATGTACAGAGTTGTACAGAAGTTTGGAGGTAGGCATGGAGCTGAGATGGTTAAAAGATCAGTTTCTATCGATTGCTACAAAATTGTATTAACTACAGTAAGTGAATTTCTGAGATCTGGGAATCACTTAAAAGTCCAGTTGAATACTTGCAGTTAGACACTCATACAGGTTTTAAAAAAGGTTAGCCAAACTTCTTTTGTAGAGAAAGCAAAGATTAACAGAAGAATTTTGGTCCAAATTGTTAGTTATAAACATCCATCACACTTTACAAACCAATTTCCTGGTTCAGCTTTGCCCAGTTGCAGTTGTTGTGCACACACAGTTTTACAGTGCAATAAGAGATAATTTAACCACATTTCGAGTACACTTGCTTTTGGTTTTACCTCACACAATGTGGTTTAGAAAACCTGGCTGCTCTGATTGTCTGACTTGTCTGACTGTTAGTTGTTCCATTGGACATTGTTGCAGCAAGATCCATGTGTTTCTAGATTGGATTTTGGCCAAAGATGTTATCAGAACTTATAGCAATGAGTGTCCAAAACTAAAAAAAAGAAGACCCAAACATATATGTATGTGAATGATATTTTTTCTTAGATTGTCAGGGATGTAAAAACCTTGTTTTTTAGAGAAGAGAATCACAGCGAGGCAGGATTGTATGGATGAAGAGAGAGTGCAAAAGACAGAGTAAATTAAAACTCAGTACTTTTTAACTGAGCTAGTTATCAAGAGAAGGTGCCAGTTATTGACTAATTCTGGGCAGCAGATGAGATGCTCTTTACAGACCTGGCACACATACTAAACCACAAAGATACACGCACACACATGAAATCACTTCAACACACTCACAAAACCACATTGACATGCATGCAACGGCCCACACACATATATAGCCCCTCAAACACACATGTTCAACACCCGCACCTCCACACACACACACACACATTACTCCCTTGTAATTATGCAGCCGTTATCCCTTCTCTTCGCCCTCCGCAATCGAGTAACTCTGCCAGCTCTATCTTCACAGTGCTGTTTTATTAGCATACCACTATGATCACAGCTCAGCGCTTTATAGTGTGTATAAATGGCATTGCAGCATCGTTGTACTGGCATATGGTTAGTGTCTTGCTGACACCACAGTTTTATTTGCTTAGCGAATGTCATCCAGCAAGAAGACTGGAGGAGAAACGAGGGGAGGCAACAACAGAAAAAAGAAGTGGTACCTAAGATGAGAATAGTGGGGAGAAAACAGGAGAACAGAGTTTTGAAAGTGTAAATATGTTTTTTTAACTGAAAAATGGAATCTCAACACTCATAATGTATGTAGTGTAATATTTACGGTGTCAGAGATTTGAATCTGCTCTTTCAGCTTTGCATTCTGGGACTTCCGCTGGGGTTTAAACAGTGGAAAAAAAATCTGAAACTGAAAAAAAATAAATACCAAGACAGCCGGGAACTCATGGATGCTCCACCACATGGCCTTTGGTTGAATGAAAGCCAATCAGCTAACATCTTAAAATGTTTCCCTTGGTCACACTGGAGATCTATCAATGTGTGTAGGAAGTGTATCTGAACTGAGCTACTGCCAAGAGCTGTGGCAGTCTGGTTTGGGGCTCTTTCAAGTGAAGTTTTATGTGTTAGTTGTTACATCACTGAAGATATAAATTATGTACTTCAGTACTTTTTCTAAGCGTGCTTGTCATAGGTGCTGCCAGGTCATCAAGTATGGGCAAGCAAAGTTATGACTTAGAGGGGGAAAGTCCTCATCTCAACTGTGAGCACTTGACTCAAAATTTCAATGAAATTCCTAACAGTCGTCACACAGATTAACATTCATTTATCATGAGCTCAGTTAGCCTTTACCAGTCACAGTCATAACATCGCATAGGAATGAAAAGGCTGTTTGTGTGCGTCTATAAGCAGTGGATGGTAGACAGAGCATCCCTGTACTTTTTATGACCTACTTGTGCCGCCTATAGGACTTGTCCAACCAGACAGCATAGCTAGTTAATATATGTAGCCAGCAGTTAGCGAGCTACATATCACAGCCACAGTAATGAAAAACCCTGGCAGTACATTGTTATTTAATTATCAAAGATGCTACTGTTGTAGTTAAGTGAAGCTTGTAGTTAATTAGGGTAGTTTCTGTGAGCGGAAACTGAACTTTGAACCGGTAACTTTATAAATCTAATGGGTCCATGACACTATACAGAGTAGAGGCATGAAGCTACAAACTACTACTACTATTTAAGTGTTAAGCTAATGTATGGCTGTGTGGAATAGGACCATTTATGATAGGACTTAAACTGGCTAGTCCCAAAACTTGCACCTGCAGACTAGGGCAGATTAGTGGTGTTTTAACATGTATTTAAGATGTATTGTTGTCTTTCTGATCACAACACGCCCAACTACGACAGTCAAAAATAGAAACACGACTAAATTGTTGGCTCGTTTATAACCTCTACCACCTACAACCTCTCTGATTCTGTGACTGTTTGTTTTGCTCTCTTGGACTTCGTAGTGATATTGCAGTGTTACAAGTTCCCGAATCTTCAGTAACTTGAAAATAAATAATGTAAATACCTTCTTATAGAAGTTTCATGTAAGATGGTTGAAATAAATTTTAAAGACCTGCTGCATGCCTACAGTTTTTGTCTCATCTTCTAGGCTTTTTCCAAGTAACATGGAAACTGATAGGAAGAAAAAGTGCATGAGACAGGAGTGGAAGGATCAATGAGAGCACTGTAATCATACAGGATCATAAAGGCACATTACGTGGTGTGGACAATTTAACTGCTATGCCACTACAGATAGTAGGAATGTAAGACCCTGGGAAGATATCACATACATTTTTTTAGACTATCTGGATAAAAGAATGCCACTTTAATTATGAAGTATGTGCATGTGTTTTTTATATTGATTAAACATTAAAATTATGTCCCAAGTCAATTTGACCCTGCATATAGCATCGATGGCTCTTGCATGCATACTGCACCTGTGAGCCCCCTCAGACACATAAGATAAAGGTAATGACATTTGAAGTATCTAAAACTTTACTGCCTTTACTTTTATCCTAGGAATGTGATTTATGGAGAGTGTGTTTGTGAGTGTGAGGCACCCAGGTGCTGTCCTGAATACCGACCTCAGCTTTTTCTCCTTCTCTTCTGTTTGTTTGCTGTTGTTAGCGGAAACAGCTCATTAAATCATTGTTGAAAAAAGCAGAACATAAGCGTAAAAACCTTTTAGCAAGATTGAGGGTGTTTTCTTTTTTTAATTTTGTCATTTTCATCAATGTTTTCTAATGTGATACTTCAAATTGCGCATAAAAAAACAGTACCAGTCAACAGTTTGGAGACACCTTCTCATTCAGTGTTTTTTCTTTATTGCTTTTATATTGTAGACTGTAGAAGACAGACTGTAGATGCTGAAGACATCAAAACTATGAAATAACATATATGAAAATATATAGTAAAATGAGAAAACTCTTGTCCAATCACTGTCCTATTGTTTTACCTGAATGACTGCCATGAGGCACAGCTGGACAAGTGCTCTGTCTGGGACAAATAAATTGTATCTTGCATCAGAACTTGGGACTGAATTGTTTTTTTTTTTCTGCCTATGGCCACTGGAAGAGAAGGCAATATATAGAAACTATAAGGAAGAAGAGGGATATAGAAGCGAATATATGTGTAGATGATAATAATACACTATAAATTTATTTTATAAATGTGTTTTAGAGGAATTGTAACTGCTGCCTTCATGTTTACTTGCAAGGTTATGCTGTTTTGAAGAAAAATGACAAAATAAGAACACACTAGTAAGCTATAGTATATCAAGCTGAAATATTATTTGTCTAGTACAAAAGTAAATGATGAATTAAAAAAAAAAAACACTATTAGTTCTTCATGGTTTAAAAGGTTGTGCTCTTGTAACACTGAAGGCTACGCTGAAAAGCTGCAATATTAAAACCACACAACCCAAGGTTTCAATTTCTCTTTAATGTAGGATTTCACTGACAATATCATAACAGCAAATTTATTCATAAAACACAGTTATGAAAATGTACACATGCACTGGCTGACACATCATCTGAATAAAATATCACATTTTGCAGCTTTTTATTTCACAGCTGAAATCAGACTATTGAGGCACAGCTCCTGCATCAACCTATTGAGCTCATTTATGTTGTAGAGGTGAACAACTCAGCAGATAAACAGCTGCTGATGGAAGTACTCAAGCAGCAATACATTACACTGAAACAGAGGTACCACTGCAGATTTACAGCTGCAGAGACGAAGAAGCAGGTTATAAAAGGCTGCAGGTATTTAGATTGACAAGATGATGGATACACCCAAGTGTAGATAGCAGGAGCAGCAGCAGTGCTGCCCTGTCCTGTCTGGATTCAGATGACATCCTGACATTGTGTGCAAAAAGCCCCAGTCTAGTCTTCAGCCTTGACAGCAAGAACTGTGCATAGTTGTTAAGATGATACAGACCTATGTTTTTCCCTTGTGTTTTTATTTTCCAGCAGGGGCCTAGACTCAAGTTAGTGTGACTTTATTTGTTGGGATGTTTACAGGTCACACTGAACTGCAGGTGAACTGCAGCCTCGCCATCAAATGGTGTATGAATAACATGAACTAACACAGGACTCTTCACCCAGGAGACACCTCCATCATCTAAGACCCTGATTTCTCCTCTCATCCCTTATCCTTGTATACCTTCGACCTTCATCCCTCCATTAACCAACCCTGTAGGTCATCCGTACAGTACATCATCTTGGTTCACCTTCATCCACAAGATTAAATTCTTAATTTATATCCATATTGGTGTGGTTATTTAATTGTTACTATGACGATAATGGTGACTTCTTCATTTCTGGCATGTCCAAAATCCAAAATCCTATGATTGAGGCTTGAGGGAGTGTCTGTCTGTCTAGTCAGTCTATCTTTGTTCCTGTGTGCTGCTAGGCATGGCTTACAGCTCCTCTCATCTGCCTATCACCACTAAACCTGCCTACTATCATTTAATCAACCTGCGCAGTATAAAGGATTGGTTCCACCTCCCAGGATCTGCCAGATCATTCAGTCTCCCTTTTAGTAACTAATGCTATGGCCACTTCAGTACTTTGTGAATCTTGATTTTGTGTTACCTGGCTAACCCTGATCTCCCTGTACTTCAGGAATTCAACCTGCCATTTTCTGCCATGTCCATCTCTATCTTGTTCTGCTCCAGATTTTGGATTTTGCGACCACCAGCCCTGCATCATTCTGGACTCACATCAGATTCACAATCCCACTTTGTCCCAGAGAATTGTGTAAAACAATACATCTACTACTTTCGATAAACTGTTTAACTGATACTGGTCTCTGGCTTGTGTTTCCATATTGGGTCCACTGTCGTTCAACATAACAGTAACAACGTTAAATGACACGTGAAAGGCTCCACAGAAGTTAATGGGAAGGATTGGCACATGCACTGCACACAGTTTTAAAGTGTAAAGCTGTGTTCTTTGAATGCAGATTGAAGAAACTGGGTTGTGAACTGAGATCTTACTGATTGAAAATAATATTATGTTCAGCTGGTCAGCTTTATTTTGATACCCAAATGCTGTGTTTAGAGCTGGACTAATCAATATGTTTTTATTAACAAGGCCAATTGACTGCGTGTAATGAAAAAGCTGTCTCTTATGGTGACAAACCCACTGAGAACTTAACTAACTCTGCAGTTCCCGGACCATTTCAGCATCTTTTATTGTTTTGGTTTTATGACCCACAACTTTACTTTCTTGATCCAATCCCTTTGCTCTCATCAAACTTGTTTCCAAGCAGCTGTTTTCAACAGAAAAGGTAAACTGACTATACACTACCTGCCTACTACTGTACATGACAGACAGACAAAATGAATGACTGGTGGTGAATATAGTACAACTAGCAGCAACACAAGTATATATTGGATAACATTCCTCATCTTGGTCATGAACACAACTCAAAATAAATACTAGTGTTGCTTCCTATCTGCTAATGTTTAAGTAAGATGCATCAGCAACTCTATAAGATGATAATGTCAGTGTTATGTTGAAGGTTTTTTATACTACACCCCCAGTGTGGCCAAATTTAGAATTGTGTATCATTTTCCTGTAATATTACTTATTCCAACAAACTCATATTCCAAAGTTGACATACCACTTCACCAGGACTTGCTGTGGTAATCAAGAATGTATTACAACATCATGCTGCCACAAATTGTACTGTATACTTTACTATACTGTATACTACTGTGTAATTGTAAATGTAAGTAGACACTTAAAACTGTGAGACAATTTATTTGAGTCATTTCCTTAGATTAACCTATTTTAACTCGTACATTACAACTCACTTCCAGATGAATATTGTTCCTGCAAAATCAAACAATATAGATACACTTACACTTTTGATTTGTCCTTCCACTGATAAACTGATAATGTATAGACTACAATGCAGCTGTTGGCGGAGTGCTGGAATCCACCTCAAAGAAAGACAAACCTTTGTTGACCAGATATACAGGCATAAGTAATAACTTTTCAGACTTCAAAATCACTATATAACCAAATTATCATTTCATTAAATATTTTTTTGTTTAACATAAATTGAATGAAGTTCCAGTTTTCCTGGTTTATTCTTGCAACTTCAACATTTTGGCAGAAGACAAACAGGCTTGTTTCATCTTCATCTGACCATTGAGAAGGGATGCTTATCCTCCCGTAGCTTTCATGGCTGCAGGAGAAATGATGTCAGCAGGACTTGTGGTAACTACAGCAGTTATAGTGGCAGCAACAATACGGGCAGCAGGTGGAGTTATGATTGCTGAAAGAGCAATGAGTGAGTCAACAGCAACAATTTGAAATTATCTGAAATGCAGTTTTCATGTGGAAGTATTCAGTTTCAATATTCTCTCTGTCACTGCCAACCATCTTTATCAACACGTCATGTGTTGCAAGTAAATAAACAATGACCACTGGAAAGAGAGGATGTAGCGAATGTATTACAATAGCCTGGCAAACTAATGGTCCGTAATCAATAAATTAAAGCAGAAGCGTTTTTTATCAAAATCCCCAGTGATTCAGGGAAGTCCTTCGGACCTTGAGAAAACCTTCAACCTTGTGCACTACGATCATAATGTTTGGAAATACGTTGGACTGATCAACTGAGGAATATGTTTTGAGCTTACCAGATAAGAATAGGTATAAAGTAGATAATTTATTCCTTTGAAGTGCCACAGAATAGTGTTATATGTCGGTTGTTAACTGCGATGTGTGTATTGTTGCTAAACCTGTGGCTTATCATCTAGCAACAGTCTATTATATAGTTTTGTCTTTGTAAAAGAAATAATTTAAAGACAGCCTCAGTGTTGAATTGGGTTCAGGTCTGAGTGTGTGTCCACAGTTGGCTTCCTCCTCTCTCCCCAAAGTGTCGTTAAAAGGAGCCACTTTGCAGAAAGTGATTCATGTTCAATTTCACCATGAGCCCAACCATGATCCTTTGCTCCCCTTTTATGCTTACCAGTACAAAGTAAAAAAAAAAAAAAGAAAAAAAAAAAAAAAGATTATAATAAACTGCTCTTTAAATATTACATCTCAGCAGAACAAAAGCGTTTTTTTTTTTTTTTTATCAACTGCTAAATTATGCATTTATATGGTAGAACAGCTTCTCAGGTCAGTGTAAAGTTGAGGGAAAATGGGAAATTAATGTGTGTGACCATTCAGGAATGGTGTCACAGTATGTGTTTGTATGATGTTTTTTATTCCATTTACCATTTTATTATGTTTGGGTTCATTACTGTTGTGATGCATTGAGAAAAGATAGAAAAAGGTAGGAGTAAAAGCAGTGGAAACGAGATGAGGGGATAAGAGTAAAAAGAAAAGAGGGTGAAAATCAGAGAGCAGCACCTGGCCACATCATCAGTTTGTTAACCAGCCGTCAGCCTATCTCTAGCCATTTAGCAGCGTGTCGGAAAGCCATTCAATCAAGAAAAGTTAGCTTGCTCGAGATAACTACCTGAAGCAGTCATTCAGCAACATCTGGCCTAAAAGCTAGTGTTCAGCTGATAGCCAGCAAATCAGCCCACTATTCTGTCACTCAGCCAGTCAGCATGTACAGTAAGTTAGTCAACCAGTCAGTTATTCAGTCCATTAAATCAGGTTGGAGCCGTCTAGTTAAATAGCTCTCTTTACACCTCATTTCTCCCCTCACTCGCTTTTCTCTCATTTAGAGGCCATGGGCAGACAGAACAAGTAGAATTGGGTCAGAAAATTGAAAATAATTTGTGGATAAAAAATTGATTTATAATGTCATGTTTGAGAACATTTTTGGTGGTATTGTCACTACAGGCCAGACAGCTCTGCTCTTTCCCAGTGTTCTTTGTCTTTTTATGAGGAAATCTGCCTTCCAAATAAATTTTGTGCATTAGTCCTATCTCAAACTTCCTGTACAGGAATTGTGGGCTAATAATCCTAATGGTGGCATCAAAATGTTAAAACTTTGTAGCACGATTTGTTGAATTCACTTTGCACCTTGCAAAATGTAGGTGACCAGGAGGCAGGAATGTTCAGATGTGTCGAGCTGGCAGAAATTCTTTGTTTTTCTCAAAACCTGTAAAAGTAATTACATCCATCACCTCCCACATTTTTTGTTCGCTTGACACCAAATCTTCAGACTATTGTTGCATGAATGTTGATGGTGTGATAGATGCAGTTGTAGATTTGTATCTCAAAAACAGAATTTTTGACTGTATTTACTGTAGGGATAGGGAATCTTTAAACATCAGTTTGTCACTTAAGGAGAAATCAATCTTTGTAAAATAAATAAATAAATAAATGATCGATATTATATATATCTCTATTGCTATGAATCTTGTCTCCATAACAGAATTGTTGACACTAGTTTGAAATATGCCTTTACATGCAGCCCTAAGTCACCATTTTGTTTGTAACAAATGTGGTGTCCATGACTAAAATGTCTACTCTTAAGCTGAAGGTTAAAACCGTCCAGAATTTACAGTTTGTGGAGAGGGAAAATAAGCTATTTATTATATCAATAAAAACACATTGTCAATAATATAAAGAAACAATCTCCAGAAGAAATGAAAATCCTGAAACTGGATGAAGTGACAATAACTACTGAAAAGGGTCAAATCACAAAATCAAAATCACACCACTGCAAACCCTAGTAGCTACAAATGTTGCTGTTGACTCACTCATTGCTCAGCAATCATAACTCCACCTGCTGCCCGTATTGTTGCTGCCGCTACAACTGCTGTTGTTACCACAAGTCCTGCTGACATCATTTCTCCAGCAGCCATGAAAGCTACGGGAGGATAAGCATCCCTTCTCAATGGTCAGATGAAGATGAAACAAGCCTGTTTGTCTTCTGCCAAAATGTTGAAGTTACAAGAATAAACCTGGAAAATTGGAACTTCAGTTTAATTCAATTTATGTTAAACAAAAAAAATATTTAATGAAATGATAATTTGGGTATATAGTGATTTTGAAGTCTGAAAAGTTATTACTTATGCCTGTATATCTGGTCAAAGGTTTGTCTTTCTTTGAGGTGGATTCCAGCACTCTGCCAAGAGCTGCATTATAGTCTATACATTATCAGTTTATCAGTGGAAGGACAAATCAAAAGTGTAAGTGTATCTATGTCATTTGATTTTGCAGGAATAACATTCATCTGGAAGTGAATTCTAATGTACGAGTTAAAAGAGGTTAATCTAAGGAAATGACTCATATCATCCACTTTTATGTCTAATCCATGGATAATATGCATGGGGATACTCTCTACCCATCAGCTGTCAAGTCAGGTTCCTGATGAGTGTGGACTACAGAGCTGACTCAATTATCTTTTTACTAAAAGTTGTATTCATATCTATAATAAATCATCCATGTTGACTTCAATTCACAAGTCAACTCTCTGATAATTTAGGGCGAAAAATTATTTACATGAGCCTTGCTTATGCATAAATCAGTTAGTTTGTATTGCTTCCGGTCATTTCTTTACCATTATATTTATGGCATATTTCGAGGAGACAAATTTATATTTCGAGGAGACAAATTTAAAAAAAAGAAGCTCTCATTGCATTAGTTTCCAGAATGCTGAGAAACGCTGTAGGCTAGACAAGCATACACTGTGTTGGTGTATTCTATAGAGTATATTTATCACACTACTTACTGTTCGGTACATTGGAGTGCAGTACATGGAACATAACATAATTGCTGTGTGTTTGGTTACCTTTACATGCATGGACATCTGTTATTGCAGCCCTAATGGTTGCATAAGTCACCTCTGATTTTCCTGTTTCTCTAAATACATCAACATGGTCACAAAGTGATGGCCATTAAATAACCGGGTGATGCACAATGCAGAGGAGCTATAATTGGTCTTATTTTATATATTTTATAAAAGGTTTTTGTCTCATTTCTTTCTCCTTTCCATTAATTATTGCCTTTTGTTCTTCTTTCATTGCCTTTGTTCTGTCTATAAACACCTTAATTCTTAGGTCAGAAATATTTTATAACTGTCTAGACATGGCTGTTGGACACCAGACTGCAAATTTTCAGTGCATTTATATTTACTTGCAAATCTAAATTGGTTTTAAACAAATAAAAAAATAAATAAATAAATATAAATTTAAAAAAATATCTTGGCTCCTCATAAAATCATCTTTCATTTGTACGTGCATCATAGAAAGTTAAATAACTTAGATGCAGCATAAGGAGACTTCATGTTATTCTTACGTTGGTTTTAAATAAAAAAACATGTTTTTTGAGAAGCTTTTGTTGATTGTGTCTCCAGTAGCTTAATTGTTTGTATGGTTAGAGCTTTATTCATTTAACTGTGGCATTTAATGTGCTTCTCTAAATAGAGACAGTGTAAAAGAGAAGCCACTGTGTAATATGGTCCAATTGACAGTGATTTCCCCAAACCACTTCCACCTCAGAGGGATGAGCCAATACTTCATGTTCAATCAGCATGCGTGTCTGTTAAAATGTTTTTGAAGACACCAAATGGACACTTTGGCATCATCTGTGCTGATTGACATTATCATGAGCTGCAATCACATCGTTGTACAAGCAGCTCTGAAGCCACTACAATCTATAATAATTCTATTGTGAACATATAAAAGTGCACTGTACTGATTGTAATCAGGGCAGAATATATGGTATAATTACACAGCTTGCAAAATCTGGTCAAGTGGCTGATAACAATAAAGGCTTTATTGAAAGGTTCTCGGTGAAAACATGAGCTTTGCTGCTGTATTCCTCTAAATGAAGGGACTTTTCTCCACATCTCCCCTCCTGCCTAGCTATCGACTTATTAGTTATATTTTTAGTTGTTTTTAATCTCCGGTGTTAAGGATTTATATCATAAGTACATGAATGTACAGCCTACTGACTCAAGATGGCACCACAGATGGCTGCTTCGGTGTGTTCATATGCATATTGTTGTGTCGTGTTTTGTTTTCTAAATTCAGTTTTGCTGTGATACCACCACCACAAGCAACAACACCAGCTAACTGATTTCTCCTTCCATCAGTGAAATTATTGGACATTCTGTTCAAAGGTGCATTCACCTACAATATGTTCATGCAGTGAAACACTGGAGGAGAGGGAAACAGGCTGTTGCACACATACACTGTTACCCAGAATATTTCCTTCCAACGTGCGATCACTGAGCAACAAACTGGAAGAACTTCAGCTACTGTTGGAGAAAAACAGACTTTTCTTTATTTTCTGTCTTATGCACCGCAGACACGTGGCTGTATAGATCGATACCGGATTCTGGCAGGCTTACAACTCTTCAGCGTGGATCATGACACAGAAGCAAAACGAAAGGTGGAGGAATATGTTTTTATATGAACATTGGCTGGTGTGTAACAGTGATCTTGCAGCCTCATGACCTGGAATCATTTTTCATCAACTGCAAACCTTTTTACTCCCCCTGTGAATTTGTTTCATTCACACTGGTTGGTTACATTCCATAACATGCCAAGATGCAGGACACACAGCTTGCATGCTCACCGACCAGATAATAATTACTGACCCCGGTAACATTAGCAAAGGAAATCTCAGTCATACTACCCAAATACAGAGTTTATTAAACCAAAAGAATATTTTGGATGACTGTTACACAACAATCAACAGCGCACTGCACTGGAACACTCTCTCTTAATACAGGAACCGAGTGGACCATGATGTGGTCAGACATTAAAGCCCTCTAAAGCTGTTCTGCAGACATCAAAGAAATGGAGGATCTTCAGGTGTACTTAGACTCTATTGTTTGAGATGTTTTCAAGAATGCTACCAACATTCTTTGTGATGACACAGTGGCTGTGATGTCCTAAAAGAACTTCTGCGAAGACTGCTGTGTATATCAACATCAGCCAGGGTGAGTCATAACAATGACAAATGCTAAACAGACAGACAGTTAATGTTAGAAAAGCAGGAAGCATGCTGGAGTGGGGACAGGGACAGGTTTAAAGAGAAGGGTCAAAAGGACAGGTTTAACAAAGATGCTAAACAACTGTTCTCTGAGATGTTTCAACACCAGCTCTGAGCCAACCACTCTGCTTTTGTCTGGAACAGGCTCAGACAGATTACAAATGATAAACCAAAGGCTGTATTCAGACCAGATCAGGCATTGGGGTGAATTGCCGCAGGGTTGTGTTTCTCCATCACAGGTCGCTGTGTGGATATCAGCTCTGCTCTCAACACCATCATCCCGGCTGTGTTATGGGACAAGCTCTGCCAGCTGAGTGTGCCTGACTCCACTTGCAAGTGGATCACAGATTTCCTGTCTGACAGGAAGCATGTGAAGCTGTGAACATGTTTCAGACTATCAGCACTGGATATCCTCAGGCCTGCATCCTTTCTCCTCTACTCCCTCACACGATGAGTGGTGGCTGTACCTTCACCATCAGTCTGTCTGGCTTCTGAAGTTTACTGACAACACCATCCTTATTGGACCCATCTCCCCTGCCTAAAGGTTGGAGATTAACCATCTGGTGACCTTGTGCTGTCAGAACAACTTGGAGCTCATTGCTCTCAATACAGTTAAAATAGTTATGAACCCTGCCCCACCTGCCACCATGTCCCGTGTGACTGCGGAGTCACAGTGTCAACTTGGGAGTCACACAGCTTCCTGGGCGCTGTGGGAGCTGCACATTAGCAAGATTGTGGCTGACCCCTCCTACCCCAGACACATGCTTTTTCAGATACTTCCCGCTGGCAGGACCTAAACCTCACATCTGCAGCTGGCCTGATCAGCAAAGCCTGCGAGTCCCACGGACACTGATGCATATCTCTTGGACTCTATATTATACATATACATATATGCAAAGACTCCTTATACATCATACTGTGAACTTGCACATTCCCATGACAGTATTTTGCACATTATCTATCAAGCTTTAAGTAGTTTTTTTTAATCATTTTTGCATTGTTTTACTCAGGGGCCACTCAGCAATCATGCAATTTCTCCTCACCTTCCTCTCCTCTCTTCCTCTCATCCCTCCTCTTTTGTACCTAAATGGGACAGGTAGAAATGCAGGTATAAAGCATACATCTTAATCACTGTTCCCCTGCACCTGCTCATATACACCATATGTATATGTAACATGCATACATGCAATAAATTCTTCACTTACACATGCAGCACACACCTACAACCAGAGGCTTTTTATGCCGCTTCTCAGTAAGAGTATCCCCCCATCAATCGTCTGCATCTCAGTTTTGTTTTTTTTTTGTTTTTTTTTACAAACATTGCATACTCCAGAGACATCCCATGATGCATCAGTTCATCTGCTATGTTTTCTCCTTTCTGTTCTCCACCTTGTTTCTTTTCATATACATCTCAGCCCTCCAGAGAGAATATAGCACATGCAAAGGCCGTCACCTTGTCACAGTGCAGTATGTATGAATGTCTCCTTGTTCTTGAGCAAATAGACTGTGTGTGTGTGTGTGTGTGTGTGTGTGTGTGTGGTTTTAAGGGTCGTATGTGTGTATGTGCTTTAATTTCTTCTTTTTTTTTCTATTTCTTTCTCTCTTTACAATCTCTCCAGACTTTCATCCATTTCTCCTCCAGTCACTCTTCCCCTGCCTTCTTTTATATCCAACAAAAGATTCTCCCCCACCTCTGCAATAAAAAAAAATATAGCAAATTATAGCCTAGGTAGAAAATAACTAGGATTATTCTTTAAATTGCACTGGCCAATTCTGCACCTTGGCAGCTCTAAATGGCAGCAAAGAGGGTAACAGCTTCAAACATTTCAAAGTGAAAGCCTAAAAATCAAGTACTCTAACCTCAGCAGTTGGATTAAGCAAGCTATAATTTACCCCAAAAAAATACAGAGGAGGAATCATTATTTTTCATATTTTCAATAAGAGGCCAGATCAAGTGGAGCTTTTGCACAAAGTTCTACCTTGGTGACAGGCAAGTTTGCACCGTTAACCAATAACATATCTGCTGACCTTTGAGAAAAGGGACAAAGCTATCATTTTAGCTGTGGTGCACTATCCAATTCTGCATAATCATGTTCTGCTCAAGTGTAAATTCTGCCAAAAAAGAGAGATGTATAATCAGTAGTTAGTCTTGAGGCAGCAGTAATAATTGCTCCACTGAATTAAAGTCCAGAATTGAATTTTTGGGGGTATTTATGGTAAGTTGGTGTTACTAATTATTTCCTGGTAAACGATAAAATGTTGCTGATGACTCATCATGCGCTCATACAAATTTTGTATCCAATGAGACACTTTCTTGCGAATGACGCCACTGGAGAAGATTACTGTGTTTTATACAATCTATCAGTGATTCTCAGGGCTGCTACATGCATCTGTGGCTGGACCTCGTACTGTAGAAAAGCTCAACTAAATAACTTATTCACTGATTTTGGTGAAACTGGATCATATTCAACTCTATGATCAGATTCATGACTTCTTATAGTAGCAAACTACGAATTAACTGCTGCTAACTGAATCTGCCATTAGCAGGCAACTGAACTGGGTTCAGTAGCTGGACTGGACCGGGTTTGAGTACAGCATCTAAGACCAACAGAAAATGAAAAGATTGCTAAGTAGTAAACCGTTAACTGTCATTAGCTCAGTCAGCCATGTAGTGAAATGACTCATCCCCGGGATGCCAGGCATTAATTCTAGCAAGAAAACCACCTTGGTAGGGTACTGTATTCCCTGCCAGACTGGTTTCAGAGGTTGTGTTTGGTCCAGGGCCCAGCTGTGTTCACTGGAAGGTAGATGCTCGCATTAGCTCATATTGCTAGCTGCGATGTATAGGGAGCATAACGCTCAAATTAAGTTTCACGTTGTCTTTATTGTCTGGTTAGCAATGCAGCTAGTTTACTCATGCCATGTAAGTAGTCACTAACATTCCAGTGCCACCTGTTTTGTAAGGACGTGCAGATGCATTTTACTGTACCACATTTAACAGTACCACATGCTTGAGTATTCTACTAAAATGTGTTGTGAGTCAAGCAGATATGACATGGTTATTTTTCAATAAGTACAGTGTCTTACTCTTCAATCTTCCAAAGAGGGAATGTCAGGTATCTTTTTTTAGATGCTCATTTTTCCTCTGCCTCTTCCTCTTTCCATTAGCTATCTGTTATTTATTTTTTTCCTTTTAGATTTCTTTTTCTCAAGACACTTTCAATAAATATATCAATGTATCATGTGCCCTCCTGTTTCTTTTCCATCTCTCTATACTTCTTTGCAATCCGTCCACACAGACATTTTTCTCCATAGCTATGACAATGTGTCTTTTTGTCCCTTCCCTCACCATTGTATGTCCCTGCTGGTTCTTCTCTAACACTTTGCTGCCCTTCTGTCCCTCCCTCAGTCCAGTCTGTCTCTTTATCTCACTTTAATATCTTTCATTCTAAAGGCCGCCATCCATCTCCAGTGGACGAATGAAAGAGGGAAAAGAGGGGCTGCAGTGGCAGAGAGAGAGCATTATTAGTGGTACAATTAGAACATGTACTGTAATCTCATTGTTATAACTATAATACATTTTCTTTTCCCCTACATCTTCTACATCATTCCCTCTACACATATCCATCCAAAATAGTTCAATACACATTCAGATAGATTTCAAACCAATAACATCAACTGAAAATAACAGATACATGTGTATATATGCAGATATACAGGAATATCAGAAGCAACTTAAAACAAATGCTAATAAAAATAAAGTAAGGTAAAACAAAGTATTTGTTGCCATAATTAGGATGCTCCATGCTCCATATTTGGTGGATGCATAGATAAGCAATGGTTTCTCGGCACAATAGCATAACAACTGTGTCACTGTGGATATCCTTTTTGTCATGGTTTGGGCTCGGCCCTGTCATTCAGAACAAGGAAAGTCATAATGCAGCTGAGTTCAGTTGTTTAGGCACTCAGCCAGATCAATACAGAAATTGTTGGATTTGGTGTGGAAGACTGACCTGCCAGAGGCTTGACCTTGACCTCAACACCTCTGGGATGAATTTTATAACCAATGGTGAGCCAGGCCTAATCACCTAACAGACTGACCTAACTAATGCTCTTGTGGCAGAATGTTGAAGATTTCTGCAGCTAGGAGCCAAAATTTTGTGGAAAGCCTTCACAGAAAAGTGGAGGAGGTTATAGCAACCTACATGTATTAATGATTTTAGAATAAAATGTTCAGTAACAACGTAATGCTGTAAAATGTGGGTGTCCACATACTTTTGGACATAGAGTGTTGTCTTGTACGTTTCTGCGCATAGGTGGAGAGAAATCTTTAAACTGTACAGTGGGTCACAGCAGTCATGTTATTCAATTTTTAATTCCTAAACAATGTACTATACCCCACTTGACTGCTGCTTGCCCAAAATAACAAAACCAGCTCCCCTTAAAGAGTTTCTCCAGGCTCAAGAGTGCTTTGGAGCCTGGTGGGAGCTCTCTGACATCTCTGTCTTTAATGACACAGCTTCATGGTCAGAGAAGACAGACACAAAGTGTAGCTGTTAGGGATTCTGACCTGCAAGCCATTGATTCCCTATGAGCTCAAGGGCAGCTGCTCTTCAGCTAAACCTAAAGCGCTGTGGAGGCAAGGGAAGAATAAGATATCACCTTGAAAAGAGAGTAAAAGCACAACATCAAAATAAAACAAAAATGCATTTTTCATCATGCATTGCTTCATTGCTGCACGCAGTATTGTCTCGTTACCCCACTTATTTTTTTTTTCACTTTTTCTCTTCTTCTATTGCAGCCTGTTTCTTATCTTTTATAACTCCCTATGTGCATGCAGGTAAAATGTCCAATAAAGCAGAAATGCAATAAAAATAATAGCAGAAATGGTCATGGAAGAGGAGATGTATTGAGTCAGGGCAAGGAAGAAGGAACACAAGGAAGAAGGAAAGAGTATATTGTCTTTGTGCTCTGGGGAGAGACACACACACACGGACACACATACACACACACACGGTCTATGCACATGTGCACCGGAAGCACTCAAGTCATTTATGAAAACCAAAATATTTTTCAACATGGGAAATGAGATAATGTGTCTTTTTCTCCCTCTTCTTCATCTTCTTTCTGTGCCTGTCTGCTTCTTTCTCTTCCTCCCCAGAAATACACTATTGGGTTGTTTTTTTTATCATTTTTTTTTCCTTTTTCCACCCTGTTCTTTATCTTTAGCTGTTGCTGTTCTTTCTTTCCCCTCACAGACGTTCTCTCTTCCTCTGCTGATTTTGGTTTCATTTACTCACTCTGCCTTTTTCTATCTGTCATGTTACAGTGTTAGTTTGTTCCTGATTGACTGAGACACACACACACACACACACACACACACGCCCACACACACACACACACACACACACTTTTGGACATACAATTTTGCAACACAAACAAATGAACTATGTCCCAAGTGTAGCACTACTCAAAATACTTGACGATGGGGAAATCCATGTGGCAAGAAAATTCTTTTTGCAAAAAATATCTTAAGTGGTACCATGTGTACCGCATGTCAGTACACACCATCCTTCATCTCTGTTAGACAGGATCTCTATAGTTAAGTATAAACTCTCTATAGTTGTTTAATTTTCTAGATGTAAAAGAAGTGAAGTACATCTGAGGTGCTCTTCTCTTTAACTTACCTACTGGTTAGTGTGAGAATCAAATAATTACATTGTGAGGAGGACAATGTTTGGATACTGCAGCTTCAACATCAATGTTCACTGATATAAGAGAAAACAATGACAAAGACACATGAGGTGTCACTTAATATACATGTGTGCGCAGTGTGAACGTCAAGCATAACTGTGCAGGGACATCGCTTGATTTTATGCACCATTTGACCTGTAATAGCCTTGAAATAATGGACATCATAAAAGTATAGCACCTTTAAAAAGGACTTAAGGCTAAATGTGAGATATACTGTATGTTGTATATTTTATGACATACATGACTGTTGATCCCTGATGGCAGCAAAAGCTCAAGATTCTTCAGGGAAACTTATTATAGTATCTATACGGTATACTGTATCTAACTGTTCAATATCTTAACAGCTTTTTTCATTGTGTTGATTCAAAAAATGCAATTTAGGTGTCAGCATACAAAATTTATTTGCTAATGGAAATTAGTTGTATAATTATGTAATTTTCAGGAGGAATGGTTTCAGTACTTACATCTTATCTTGTTGTTTCAGTATTGCTTTTACCTTTCGGCAATGAGCATTCTTTGAGCAAAGGGGAAAAACTTAAAAAAAGGGAAAACCCAGCATGAAAAGCAATGAAATATAAGCAATAAAATATAAATACAGGGAGGGCAGAGAGGAAAAAGCGAAGCATGAGATGAATCACACATACACAGCTCTAATAAGAATTTTAATTCACCATTAATATAATGTTGTGCATTGCCTAATATTCTTTATTTTATATACTAGTAAAGCATGGTGGAGTTTATTTAATTTATAGTTATTAGTTATTTAGTTTTTCAGCCTTGCCCTCATGTGAAGGCTTTAATTGAAGACCTAGCTATTGTTATAGTCATCATTTTTTAGATGATTGTTAATTATCTTTCAGTTAATTTTATGCTTAGATTGACCTCTGTTCACAACTTTCAGATTGACATTTGCTGTTCTGCAAATTAAAGGGGGATCTCCGTTGGCGCGTATGTGTTCAACCATACTTGACATTCAAGAAAACAGACTCAGTGTTCCTTTCTGACTCACAAAACATACCTTACCTGACTCACAGCTCCACCAAACACCAAGCATTTTATTTGCACCATCCACCATATTCTTCTGTCACATCATCATCAAAGCATTTCCTCTCTCTTGGACCAATTTTATGACACATACCTGTTAGATATTTTTTATCCTCCTGTAATGGCATATAATTTAAATATAAGTAGCTCCCTCTATCACATCATGTAGCTTACATAGAGAAATGGATCATTTAAATGACCACCTGATATTTTTTTTTCCCTTCCGCCATTCCTCCAAATATGACCTCACTTCCACAACACTTCCACCATAGTTTACAAGATGATAGGAACTGTGTTAATACACCTCTAGCTTTTTCTGAACTTTGCATTTTAACTATAATAGCTTCATCTATGTCTATTCAACACATATCACGGGGAACACAGCTGTTTTATTGGGTCTCTGCGTTATGTGAAAATGTTCACCTCTGATATATAACCAAAGTGTCAGCTTTCATTGGATATATTTGTGGGCTGAAAAGTGATAAACCATAGCTGAAGTGGAAGCACACACTTCCTCTCTGTGTTCACTTTGCTTTGAAAACCGCACACATACAGTATGAAGCAACAGGCTCTGCATAGCATCAACTAGGGAGTTGCTAGGTAATATGCCATACATCAAAGTCTCCCCTTGAGCGACTTCAGGGATAATTGATACAACAAAGGATCACACTGCCTGAGCCATGGGAATCACTGGGAGTGACTCCTAAATCACTAGAAGCCAACATGACATTAAGATTAACTTTGGATTGCTGTGTGCCCTTTTAAATCATTTAGAAGACTGAGGACAGAATTGCCAGAAAAACATTATCTCTGAAAACTGTTTATTCACAACAGTGGGGACTTTCTACCAGACATACACTAGCAAATGCTTAGAGTCACATTAACAAACGTTGTAAACAAAACTAACTTCACACTGTGTGTCTGATCCAACCCAGTCCCATCCTTGAGTGAAAATGTAGACAATGTTGTCCTGTGTTTTGAGTTATACCATTTTTTTTGTGCATTTTCTGTTGCAAAGAGTCTTGGACTTTAATGCAGATGCATTAATGAAGGTGGGGTCAATCTAGCTAAAACAAGGCATTACTGCCGAAATGTTATCTGAGCCGTTGTGAATGTCCCTGGGCAGCCCAGGAGAAATATCAGTTTGTGTGCTGCCATTAGTCTGCAAGGAGTTCTTAATCACTATGCCACCCTTGGTCCCTACAGTACTGCACACATAATCACTTTTATGGATGCACTACATGATGCAGTTGTGCAGGAAGGACTAGAGCAGCCCAGGTTTGTTGTCATCTGGGATAATGTTTGTTTCCAAGGGTCTGCTCTGGTCCAGGACTTCTCAGTTTATATACTTGCCCCCTTTCACTCACTCCCCGTTTCTCAATCTGAAAAATCCTTTGCTGTTTGATGTTTGAAAGTGTATGACTGCCGACCACATGCCTGCCTGCCTGCAAGGCACTGGAAGAGACACGCAGAGACATTGAGCTGGGGTCAGTCCATGGTGGGATACAGCACACAATGCAATATGTCCCCTGTTGCCTTGCCAGGGATGACATTGCTTGTAATGTGGAAGTGATGTGGCTAGACCCTAACAGAAGGAGGGATCCATAAACCACTGTTATTATTATTGAAAAGATGTACTACACAGGAACATTTTTTTTTATAATGTTTTATTCCTGCTTTGAAAGAGTAATTGAAATGGTTTGGCACACATTGGCACATGACAAGTTTCATTAGACATGTTTTGACACAATGAGCCAATTTCAACAATGTGTGTAAGCAATCACATGATTATGGCACAAGTGTAAGCAAACAGTTACATATTAACACATTCAGAGAGTCCAATATTTTAGCCCCATTTTGGTCTTCGCCAACTCCTGTGGACCAAATATTTGTTTTTGTTACATTTTTGTTACACTACAATCGCAACAAAAAAAAAGTCCTGCCAGCACTACTTCAAAACAGGACATAGCTCTATGTCAAAATTATGTTTTTATTTATTATAAAATTAAGCATTAATCCACTATTGGCTGTAAGGTAAAGATTGTGGGATTGATTTTATGAAAGAATACCATCACAGCTGGAAAAAAAAATGGCTACACAAACCTTTGTCTCCAGGGTCAATGTCCCTTATACGACCATCTATCCACCTCCTCTTTTGCTGGGTATAAAAACCTAACCCTTCCTGCACTGGAACAATGAATCCACACAGCAATTTCCTCCAAAACGTATTTGCCAATTATGTTTATATAAATGTGATTTGTAAGAGACAGGGTTAGTGGGTCACTGCACTGCCTAACAGGGTCAGGGGTCTTTTGGTCTACAATCAAAAAAGTAATTAAACTCAATATTTGCCCCTCTTTTATATGCCAGTCATGTTGTCTCAGCACCATTATTTAATTAAGTCTGAAAGCTGAATGGAGGATGTTATAATGGCTAAGATGAGTTGACACTTTGGAGCTGTAACTGCTTCTGATGAAGCTATAACTAAGGTAAGTAAAAGAAAAGAAGGGGGTGCATAAAGTGACAGCAAACTAAAATGAGAATAGATGCCTGTGCCATGTCCTGTGTTTGTGTCACTTCCCAACCTTTCCGTCCTGGCTGATTCACACCATCTGCTTCGACCTGGATGTCTGACAATTATCTGCTGAACTATTTGGCTGAAAACTCATCATTCTGAACAAACTGCTGACCATGCAGTATTGAGCGTCCTCTCTGTCTCCCTGTCTGCCCATCTCTCCAATTCTTCCTTCCCCTTTCCTCTCTCCTTCACACATCGCCTATCTCCTCCATATGTGATCAACAATTAATACACCCTGCCCCAAATAGAACAGAAAAGCAGTGGTTCATATACAGTACAGCAGTCTTTAGCAATTCCAAATTGTACAGGAATGAAAGATAGTCGAACTGATAAAACATTCAGATGACTGAATTATGTTCGGGGGAAAAGCTCTGACTCAGTGTAATCATTTATGTATGAAGAAAGGAAGAATATGCAGGAGAAAAACATGGACAGACACATCAACATTGGTGTGAATTTCCTGGAATGTGCTACATATCCTTTAAAGGCCAAGTGACAGTAAGTAGTGGAATCAATCACAGTGGAATCCTCACAGCATACACACTTTCTGTATAAAGGCAGTATTAATGTCCTATTGAGATTTAATTCAGCAGTTCAGTCTCAAGGATAAAGAACATTTTGGTAAATATTTACAAATGAGACATATGGTTTTGATGGGATTTTAGAAATACATATTGTGGATTATTTGGATATGCCACACAACTTGTAAATTAAACAATTTTGTTAACTTATCAGATTTGAAACTTTTATGGCAGAGATATCTGAGAAGAGAATTTGAACAGAGGGAAAGGTAATATTTTGTAAGAATGTTGAAACTATGTAAATGAAGCAACAGTGAAGTTTACACAATATAACTGCATATAGATTATCACACAAAGAAGGACATGAAGGATAATTTATGCTGTATAATGCAGAATGGAAGTGGAAATTTACTACATTGCATCTTAAATGGGAATTACCATTAGTTATTGAGTTATGGAAGTCCTGGGTCATTGGTTTGGTTCAGGGCTCTTCTTGGGATTTTTAAATTCTGCTTCTTTAACTTTCTTTGTGTGTTTTGTTCCTTTTTTGGCAAATGAATTAAACTCAAAATGCAAGTGGAGAGAGAAGATTAAAGATCAATGGATCAAAAATCTTCCGTGACTGTGACATGTTTCCCTTTCATTTTATTTTGGACTTGGTCTCTCCCATCTGTATATGATACTTATTTTTTATTAATTTAACATATTTTATTCCCCACAACATATGTTCTACTGTACAAAAAAAACAAAAAAAACAAAAACACAATGAATAATTCAAATCCCTTTTTGGAAGGCACAGATAAACATCTTATTTTATAAAGGCCAGAACCAAGAATAATATTAAATACAAAATGTTTAATTTCCTTTAAAAATTGTAGTGTTCCTGTCTGTATGTGACTGAAAGTGATACTATATATATTATCAATATCCTCCATTTCACTGTGGCTGTAATGGTAACATGAGTCATATAGGTGTTTTAATCCTCTAAAGCCATAACAGTGTTGAAGACCTGCTGAAACCTTTGTGATACATGCTGCCACAGCAATAGACTCAACATTGTGTTTGGTTAATGAGTACAAGGCTGCTTTGACCCCTCAAGTGTTCAGCATAAAGTACACGCATAAATACAAACACACCGGCACACACAAATACACACTCCACACACGCGCAGGGCATTTTTTTTTCATTGATGATAAGTGTTCTGTGTGTGCCTAGGGTATATTACAGCAGCAGACCTATTAATCAGTGTAAATACAAAAACACAGACAGAGACACACATGCACATAAAGGACTCACACACAGCAAAATTTGACCAAAGAGCAGCCTGCTGTGTTATGCCTTGGAGTATATTACAGTAGGAGCCATATTAATCAATATATAAACGCAGTCGACTGCTGGCGGGGTGGGTGGGGGGCGTGGGGGGACAGCAGCAGAGGTTGAATCAGGGCTCTGGTGTGTGCGTGTGTGTGTTTATGTGCATGTACGCTCATCTACGGCAGGACCAATATTTGATGCATTGGCTTTATATTGAGACTGAAGCATAATACTTTAATGTGAAATAATAATAATGATTTATATTTGATGGTTTTACACATTTGCAAGCTATGCCATTTTTTTCTTACAGTACACAGCTCGTCTTTATGATTTAACTCCTTTAAACTTGTTGTGGTGTTACAGCCTGTATTTGCAGTGGATTAAATGTGGTGGATCTTATTACCTATAGCTCATAAATGTTTATGTCATTGTTTCTTTCTCTTTTGTGTAAGGTTTAATTAAAGATAAAAAGTGATTAAGTAAGTACACCACCTCTGTGAAGTAACACATTAAATTAAGCATCCATTGAATGACCTTGAAATGTGACTACAACTCATACACATAGTTTAATGGTATTTTGTGGCATAAGCGTGTCAAGTCTGGTCTGGGACTCGAGATGTTTTTTGGACTTGTCTTGGACTCACTGATATTTGCAATTTGATTTGGCCATTGGTCTTGCCAAATATTCTAGATGGTCTCAACCAAGTCTTCCCTTTCTTCCTCCTTCAAAACAGTGACATCTGTGTTGAGTAACAGATACCTATCATTTGTTTTCCATTGGCAGTCCAGGAGAAGCTATGAACCATAATTTATCTGTAATGTATTTTTATTTCAGCTGTTCACATATTAGACACTGGAGAGATGGGGTGTTTGTGAGTTTAAAATACTTATTTACCAAAGTATTTCATAAAGAAAAGGCAGACAAAAGTACATTTTGTTTGGAAATGTCCTACAAACAGAATTATTAAAAGTTAATGTTACACAATAATGAATATACAAAATGATCCTCTTGAAACAGAAGATGTACTGTCTCAGCATCAGCAAAATTATAAATGAATTAGTAGGTGGTCTTGAGGAGGTTCTTTTATTTTCTGTCTTGACTCTGTCTCTCTTTTTTGACATTGTCTTGACTTAGATTCAAACCTCTTTAGACTCGGTCTTGACTCAGCCTAGAATATCCCTGGTCTTGGATTTGATAAAGAGGGTACTACAACACTGGGAGATTTTACAGAAATTACAGTAAAACACTGCTTAGCGTACTTGGTTATATCAGTCTACTTTGTTTAAAACACAACAAAGATTTTCTATTCTTTTGACCTAAGTCAGACATTTGATGTAGTGGTCATTACATTTTGGTATATCGGGAAAGCTCTATTGTATAATGCATAATCCTAGATGATAAAAGGGCAGGAGGTCTATAACAAGGTTCAAAGAATACTAGGTCATTATAGTTTAATTTTATTTCAATGTTGTACCCCACATACTCACATAACAATGAAGTTGAACTCAAGTGCATTAAAAAGCTTTAAATAGAACACATTTTTCTTGCTCTCAAGCAAAACAGTGAGTTGCCAGATCAAATCAGATGAAAGCACTTTTTAGTCAGCATTATATCAAAGGCCAGATAACTCTACCCTTTTTTAAAAACACTTACAGGCTTGTCATCCTCTCTTAACTCTGCAGTGCTATAAATTTTGGGTTATTCCCTCAAGCAAAGTCTGCAGGATTCTGAACTTCTGGAAAGTGTTCACAAAGGGCTCAAAAAGTCCATGAGGGAGCCCTGGAGCACTTGAACAGTGGTACATCCTTTGGGCTTGTATCACACAAAGAGTGTGTGAGGGCAGACATGGGGATTGGACATGTTACGCTAAGCAACAATTTAGCTGTGATGTGTGTGTTTTTCAGAGCAACAGTCTTCACACTTACAAACCTTATACTGTGTATGATATCTTTCAGTACTATTCAGTGTATGGTCAACTACGTAGTGACTCTGAGAAAATCATTATCCAACCCTATATAGACAGATCAAATTGTCCACAAGTGCAGTGTGCAATGTAGCATTTAATCAATGGCCAAGAACATTATGCAGCTATATTCTCTGTAGAGAGTGCCCTTTTGAATTTATACAACCATAAGATGAAAGAAATGCAACATTTTTCAGTCTGACACCATACTTAGTCACCTACATACACTATAGAGAGTAGCTATAGACACAGTGTTATAGTGGCTTTTCCCACCTTGCATAACTGTGACTCATACCCTCAGAAAATCATCATACCCTACTGCATGCATCACCGGCTGCACCAAATTACTAATTAGAGTGTCACTCACTGTCAAGTAGCTTGAGCTGCTTTTGTAGTTTTGCCTTTTGTCTGTCACCTACCATATCTTTTATGTCTGATTTGATTTTTTCTTTCTTTTTGTGGTATGCTGCCCTACTGGTGGCTGTAGGTTTTTGAAGCAAGCTCTAGTGAAGTTAATCTGGTATTGTTACACATATATGGAATTTGTGTTGCCTCAGTGATTGAAACTGAAAGCCAACAAAGAGAGTAAATACATAAGCTTGTCTCTGCAACTTCTGTATTTATGTGTTCTGACACTCCACTTGTTCCCTTGTATTTCCTACCATCCTCAGCATTACCTTGGCATCTGTCCTGTGCTCCCTCTCTTGAAGTTGTTCAGCTGCATTAAGAAACATGAAGCATGCTTAAGGATTTGATGTTTATCTCTCAAGTGATTTCCAGGTTCAAAGCAATATATCTTAGATAAGCTGCCAAAATGGTCAGTAATATATTGGTATGCATTAACATGTTATCCCGCGGCTTTGTCTAAGTGAATTACTGATACTGAACCCTCTTTGATTTCCTGTCTGCATTGCTTTTAAAGGTTAGGTAGCAAGTTCCAACCATATTTTCTTTTTTCTCCAGTGATCTAGTATGTTACTGTATGTGTAATTTGATGACGTAGAGCAATACTCCCATGATTCAATCATCTATGGCTTAATAATTCTATAAGGTCAGAGGTATGTTTACTTCTTAATCCATATTCCTTGAAAGACACAGCCTGGAAGACAAATAATTGCCCTTCCACTTAATTAGAAAAGCAGATGATCTTAGTCCATCAACTTTAGGCTAATCATTTTCATCACTATCATTTTAGGCCTAAGCTCTTGTTAAAAATATTGTTAAAATGACAAAAAAATAAACTAAACTAGTATTTTCACAACTATGTAACATACAATAATGTTAAGTAACTCAATGTAGCATGACATAATGTAACCTAACAACAAGTATCTCACGGCACCATATCTCCATTTGGCTAATGGAGTTGCTTACTGTAGGTGTCTGGGTTCGGTTTCACAAAACATCTACGTATGTAGCTCAAATTTGGTGGAGTAGGAAAACCCTTGAACATAAGGGGCATAGTAGTAGGTGCTGGAATATTATTTTGGTTTAATAGTTCTTCACAAGCATTTCACAGCTCCTAAGTCTGAGAGTTATTCTCCTAAAGCTAGAGTCATTCTAGAGGACTGCTGAATCACTAAGACCTGCTCACAATGAGCAATGTCCTACAGGTGATGTGTCTCTTTGCATGAAAATACAAGAAAAATAGATTTAGATAGACTGTGATGGCAGCCATTTAAAGATTCAGATGGCTCACCGACAAATCGAAAACAGTCCAATTTCCAACAATCCAAACAGTTTGCAGCGATAATGATCTCAGCCTCAGCCATCTGACATCTGATGTTATTTGATATACATATCCATCCATCCATCCATCCATCCATCCATTGTCCTTAACCACTTATCCTTATCAGGGTCACAGGCGGCTGGAGCCAATCCCAACTGGCATTGGGTGTGAGGTGAGGTACACCCTGGACTAAAATAAAGAATATTTTATTTTACATTCACTAGCAGAGTCAACCCTGCCCCTTCTCAGAGCTTAGAACTTTACTGTAAGGAGGAATCTCTAAGGAACTTTTGTGCCATTTACGGGGACTTCTAGTGGTACGGTAAAATCTTTTGTAAATAGGTCACTGGTATGAATGTGAAGCAGGATTGAATGCACCATTAATCAGTACTCTGTAGATGAAAACAGATGCTAGAAAATGATTGGATATTTAAAACACCTGTCACAACCACTAAGAATTAAAGACAAGATCTATCACATCTGTCCTTTTAACACAATTTATTCACTACTCTTGTGCTCCATCACAGCAGGAGCTTTCAGGATAAAAGCACTGGATGTATTTATCATGAATATACTGACTACTTGTCAGCACCAACAACAGTGAACAGTATAAAGGAAGTACACTGATGTAAAATATAAAATAAATAAATAAATAAAATGCATTCTATACAGTCCAATAATGCATAAGTGGGAACAGTCTACATCTCTACCCAACTGCCGTCTCTAAAAAATATAGTAACACTACTTAGTGTTAGCAACTGAAGGATTATCAGAAAAAAAAAGAAAAGAAAAGAAAAACACTTTTGTAGAAGACATTTTTTTGTTCTCAAATAATCTAAAAGTAACATTTAGCAGTGTATCCAAGTTTACATGGATACATGTAATATGATTGACAATATGCAACACACATTTTGTGTGCTGAAATTAGCTGCCTCAGAAAAGGGTATACAGAAACATTTTGAACTTTAAAAAAACTAATTTATATTCCATTAAAGGATACTAAAGGTGGTTTGGGTTTATATATTTAATTCCATCTGTCTGATCAGGAATCATACAAAGTTAAAACATGCCCTAGAGACATAACACTTTTGATCACAGAATGAAAGCCATATGGCTGTTTTTTTTTGTTTTTGTTTTTTTTTGTTTGTTTGTTTTTTGTTTTTATAAGTTGGAATTGTTTTTGTGAGTGTAATTTTAAGAAATAACTGTCAAAATTGCAAACAGCTTCAAATTCCATCCTGGATTCATGCTTTGAGGTTTTTAACAGTTTTAGTTGTTTTGTTTAAGTTCTTCTGCAGTTAGATTATCCCCTCCCCTCTGAGGAGTCCAAGACATGAATCACATCACATATATTGGATTTGATGTTGATGTCAGTGTATGTGCTCATGTTAGTCTGTGTATTTTTCTAAACTAAAAAATGTAGCCTTTTGTTGACACTAGGAGACATCTCACAATGATCCAATCCAGCTGTTTTAATTTCCTTTGGCCTTACTGGAGTTTTAGAGGAACATATCAGGTTTTCAAACAAACGGGCTCAACTGGATGAGGGATGACACAGAATTCTAGGCAGTGGCACATCACAAAATTTGATGGATAAAAGATTCATTAATCAACAGGCGTTTTCAAAATCCAACACTGTGGACCCCCTCCCTCAGCTAAAATAGAGAACGCTATAATCCTCTCAAAGAGCAATTCCTTGATGCAACCTGGGCACACATTGCCAGCCATGACAGCTTTGTGTCTTTTCATGTCGTTTGCACACTTTATATGGGCTATAAAAGTCTGTTCACCTGATAAGGTCAGCTGGATATGAGCTGTTAAGAACAGAGCTGAAGATGGGATTTTCTCCTGAAAGTTGGCCATTAAATTAAGTGAGCCAGCTTTTTCCCTAAAGGTAAGCAGATGGCCCCTTTTCAGTTTAGATTTTTCATTCATCATTTAAGCATTAGTTGTTTCTTCCTTTTCATCCTGTGATATGTCGATTTGGTGGGGCTATAACTAGCACACAGCAGCACACACAGACATCAACACTGTCTTAAAAGAGACCATAAAGTGTGATATGAAAAACATAAAGAGCACTGGCACACATAGAGTGTCGCAGGAAGTCTAGCACACTACTGTAAAGTTTCAGCACAGTGTGCTTTCAGGGTGTGTGTGTGTGTGTGTGTGTGTGTGTGTGGGAGGTGTCTGTGGCTGCCGAGTCGCCCTTGTTTTCAGAACTCTATGTTGGCAGGTACGATACTGTAGCTTTGCAGCACAGAAGTTGGAGACTGAGTTGGCCAAAACATCTTGAGGGCTATGTTATGACTGTGGTCATAGTTTAGAGTGTGCTGTGTTTGTATGTGTATGGCTTTGCTTTTTCTTTTCAATCCCATATGTAAATAGGAATGTGCCATCCCCGGATGAGGATTGGTCGAGGGATTTGAGGCCTTGACAGTGATTGGCTGCAGCAGGAAACCCCAAGGGAATATAAGGAGCCAAGATGGCCGCCGTTGGGGGGCAACCAGCACTTCCTCATCCTCCTCCTCTCCCAACCAGCCACACGTCCTGTTGTGAAGTCCTTTGTTCTAGATTAGAAGAAGTTTTTGTTTGGATAGTAGGGGTGGACTGCCATTTCAGTTGATCTTGTTTTCTCCTGTTTTGTTAGTTAGGGAGGTAAGTCTATTGTCATTTGTTTTTTTTGAGGTTAGTGATTTATTTTCCAGATAGATCTGTTTTGGTTGTTGTTTTGGCCTTGGTCCACCCTGAAGCTGATTCCTTAGTTATAGTTATTTGATCTCTGTGACTTTTGTGAATAAATCCTTCTCTTTTCATTCAAGTCTAAAACTTGTTGTAGTGGCTACTTGGGACTTGGGGAAGATGGGGCCCTTTCTAGTTATGTCCTAGGCACCCCTAGACTGGGGCATAACATGAATTGGGGGCTCGTCCGTCTTCTTGTCGCGTTTCGTTTGCTTGGTGAGTCAATTGTTTTTTCTGGTTGGCAGTAAATTTTGGTGTGTGGGGGGAAATTATGGAGTTTGCACTTGATGATTTCGTGGTCAGTCCATCTTTAGATAAAATTGAAAAATGCAGAAAAACAGACCTATTGATTTTGGCCAATTGCTATAATGTGCAGGTGCCTTACAGTGCCAGGAAGGCAGAAGTTAAGCAGTTGCTGTGTGCGAAGCTGGTGGAGCAGGGCATTCTACATAACCCAGCTGCTGATGCGGCTGAGGCTGCTGCGGCTGACAGGACCAGTGACGCACCAGTAGCTGAGGTGAAAGCAGCGGAGGCTGCTGGCACGCTCGCTGCTGGTGTGGAGCTTGGGCCAGTCACAGATTCAGTCATGGGAAACATGACTACGGAGGATCTCCGCCTCGCCCTCAAAATAAAGGAGGTCGAAACCAGAAATAAGCAGCTGGAGGTGCAGGCTATGCATCTGCGGATAAGAGCTCTTGAGCTTGAAAGAGAAGCCCCTGTAGCCTCCACCCCGGTGTCTCCTGTTGGCCACAGCTCTGTTCTTCTCCTGCTCCTGTTTTTGATATTAGTAAGCACATTGCACTCGTCCCTCCGTTTCGTGAGTCCGAGGTTGACTCTTATTTCAGCGCTTTCGAGCGGATAGCTGCCGCCCTGAGTTGGCCTAAAGAGTTCTGGTCCCTTCTCCTCCAGTGCAAACTGATAGGGAAAGCTCAGGAAGTCTGTGCCAGTCTGTCGATCGAGGATAGTCTTGATTATAACATCCTGAAAAAGACTGTGTTGCAGGCCTACGAGCTGGTCCCCGAAGCCTATAGGCAAAAATTCAGAAATAGTGAAAAAGCTGCTAACCAGACCTATGTGGAGTTTGTGCGCGATAAGAGCGTGTTGTTCGATAAGTGGTGTCAAGCATGTAACATAAAAACCATGGCGGAAATGAGAGAGCTCATACTATTGGAAGAGTTCAAAAAGTGTTTGCCAGAAAGAATCGTTGTTTATTTAAATGAACAAAAAGAAACATCAGTAACAAAAGCAGCGGTGCTGGCTGATGAATTCATTCTGACGCACAAGAGTGTTTTTTCTGTGCCGACACCTCGTGTTTTGCCTGAGCGCAAAAATCGGTCGCCAAAGTTGGCACGTAAAAGCACATTACCAGCTGCGGGTGAGAGCCGCGAGTGTTTTTACTGTCATGAGCCTGGCCATTTGATAGCTGTCTGTCCGGCTCTTAAAAAAAAAACACACTACAAAGCTACGAAACCTCCAGCAGGTGTGGGTTTCATCAACACTGCGTCCCCGCCTGAAAAACATCCTGAGCCGTTACCTAACTCAGAGGTACACGATGAGGTTGACCCTCGGTTCAAGCCGTTTGTTTCAGCTGGGTTTGTGTCTATAACTGGTGAGGAATCTGATAAAGTCCCCGTAACTATTCTTCGCGATACTGCCGCCTATCACTCATTCCTACTGGCTAGTGTCCTACCACTCTCAAACAAAACTTCATGCGGTTCTGATTTGCTTGTGTGGGGAATTAAAATGTGTGAACTGAACGCCCCACTTCACATGGTACATTTGCAGTCACCGCTAGTATCAGGACATGTGAAAGTTGCCGTACTCCCCCGGTTTCCAATCAGTGGTATTTCATTTATTTTGGGAAATGATCTGGCCGGAGGAAATGTGTTTCCTCTGCCCGAAGTGATTATGGATCCCAGTTTGGTTGCGTCTGCTGGCTGTCCCACCTCTGTCTCTTCTGCTGTGTCTATGCCGAAATTGTTCCCTGTGTGCGCAGTTACGCGTGCACAGGCTCGTAAAATGGGTGACTCTGTGGATTTGTGTGAATCGTTCATGGCTACGTTAGGTGAGGGTGAGCCCTCCTTTTCAGTGTCACCTGCTACGGAGTGTGACAAAGTAGCAAAATGTGTCGATGAGTCTGAGTTATTTCCTGCTGATACGGATCTAAGTTTGAATGTAACACGAGAAATGTTAATTGACGCTCAGAAAAAAGATCCGTCTCTAACACGGTGTCTGTCCTCTGTAGTAGTCGCCGAGGAAGACAGCAAACCTTGTGTGTATTTTCTGGACAACGGTGTCTTGATGAGACGATGGAGTCCCGACTCCAGTGAGATACGCGTTGTAAATCAGGTGGTTGTGCCAACAGCATATAGAGCCCAAATTTTGAGTCTCGCCCATGATTCTACCTTAGCTGGCCACCTTGGTATTAAAAAGACTTACCATCGTGTGTTGCGCAATTTCTTTTGGCCCGGATTAAAAACCGACGTGACGAAGTATTGCCGCACCTGTCATACCTGTCAAGTTGTCGGAAAGCCAAATCAAACTGTCCCTTCGGCCCCCCTGCATCCAATCCCGGTGCTTGGGGAACCGTTTGAACGTGTTTTGATAGACTGTGTAGGTCCTTTGCCCAAAACTAAATCAGGACATCAGTACATTTTGACAGTGATGTGCGCTGCGACGCGGTACCCTGAGGCCATCCCGCTGCGCACTCTCCGAACCAAGCCCGTAGTGAAAGCCCTCACTAAATTCTTTACCACTTTTGGTTTGCCTAAAACAATACAAAGTGATCAAGGTACCAATTTCACATCCAAACTATTTGCACAGGTAATGAAAGAACTAAAAATCAAACACATAACATCCAGTCCTTACCATCCAGAGTCCCAAGGCGCACTTGAAAGGTTCCATCAAACCTTGAAATCCATGATGCGCAAATACTGCCTCGAGTCTAACAGAGAGTGGGATGAAGGCCTCCCTCTGCTGTTATTTGCCGTGCGTGAAACTCCTCAGGAATCATTAGGTTTCAGTCCTTGTGATTTGATCTTTGGCCATACTGTGCGTGGTCCCCTTCAGCTCCTTAAAGAAAAGTGGCTGTCAGAGTCGCCAAAAACTGAGCATAATGTGCTGGATTATGTCAGTTCTTTTCGTGAGCGTCTCAATTTAGCACGTCAGTTAGCCCATGACAATTTGGCACAGAGTCAAGTGAAAATGAAGCGTCGTTATGACGCAAAGTCAGTACTCCGTGTATTTCACCCCGGTGAAAAAGTTTTGGTGCTGCTACCGTTACCTGGATCCAGCTTGCAGTCTCAGTTTTCTGGTCCATATACGGTGGAGAGGAAAATAAGTGACACGGACTATGTTGTCCAAACTCCCGATCGGAAAAGGAAATCCAGAGTGTGCCATATAAATATGCTAAAGCACTACTTTTCCCGAATGAGTGATCTCCCGCAGTCTCCTACTGCGCCCGTGATGTCTGTGTCCGCTGTTCCTATTCAGTACAAGCTTGCTGATGATGGTTTGGCCGAGAAAAGTGGCTTGATGCCGGCCGCTCGTTTGAGAAATTCAGAGGTACTGAGTGATTTGGAGAGTTTTTTGTCCCATCTGTCTGCCTCAGCCCGTGCAGATATTACTGAGTTGATTGAGGATAACTTGTTGCTTTTTTCTGATCATCCCAGTCAGACTTCTGTCCTGTACCACGACATTGACGTGGAGAGCCACAAACCAATAAAACAACATGCATACAGAGTAAATCCAGCAAAAAGGGCCATGATGCAGCAGGAGGTGAGTTATCTGATTGAGCATGGTTTAGCCATTCCCAGTACTAGTGCGTGGAGCTCACCCTGTGTTTTGGTACCGAAACCCGACAGCACCCCTCGTTTCTGTAATGATTATCGAAAGGTCAATTCAGTCACAAAACCTGACTCTTTTCCGCTCCCCAGGATGGAGGATTGTATAGACCGCGTAGGCTCTGCCAAATACGTGACAAAGCTGGACCTGTTAAAAGGTTATTGGCAAGTTCCTTTAACCCCACGTGCATCCGAAATATCAGCTTTCGTCACACCAGACACTTTCCTCCAGTACACCGTTATGCCTTTCGGGCTGCGTAATGCTCCCGCTACCTTCCAACGGTTAATGCATATCGTGTTGTCCGGTGTTGAAAATTGTGAAGCGTATCTAGATGACGTAGTTGCCTACTCCTCCACCTGGTCCGACCATCTACACACACTGTCCCTCATTTTCAGTCGTCTCCGTGAGGCCTCCCTCACGCTTAATCTCGCCAAGTGTGAATTTGGCAAGGCCACGGTTACCTATCTGGGTAAACAGGTTGGTCAGGGACAGGTGCGTCCGTTAGCTGAGAAAGTGCAGACTATTATTGATTTCCCGGTTCCAAAGTCCAAGAAAGCGCTGCGCCGTTTTCTTGGTATGTGTGGTTATTATCGTGGTTTCTGTCGAAACTTTTCTGATGTGGTGGCTCCTCTAACAGGTCTCGTAAGTCCGTTGAAAAACTTTGTTTGGTCCCCTGCTTGCCAGGCTGCCTTTGAGTCTGCCAAGGCGTTACTGTGTAGCGCACCTGTTCTCGCAGCGCCCTGCTTTGCACGACCTTTTAAATTAGAGGTTGACGCCAGCGCGTACGGCGCAGGTGCTGTGCTCTTACAGGAGGATGAGCAGGCTATTGACCACCCTGTTTGCTACTTCTCTAGGAAGTTCAATAAGCACCAGCTGAATTACAGTACTATTGAGAAGGAAGCTCTCGCTCTCCTGCTTGCTTTGCAGTATTTTGAAGTATATACGGGATCAAGTTCGCTGCCTGTCCAAGTATACACAGATCACAACCCACTAATATTCCTCGCAAACATGCGCAATTCCAACCAGCGGCTCATGCGCTGGTCTCTCCTTCTGCAGGACTTCAACCTGCAGATCCAACACAAAAAAGGTACAGAAAATGTAATAGCAGATGCGTTGTCTAGGTGTTCCTCAGAACCATAGAAATTAAAACATTTAGGGGTGTGTTTAATTCTTGGGTGTGGGGGTGTTATGACTGTGGTCATAGTTTAGAGTGTGCTGTGTTTGTATGTGTATGGCTTTGCTTTTTCTTTTCAATCCCATATGTAAATAGGAATGTGCCATCCCCGGATGAGGATTGGTCGAGGGATTTGAGGCCTTGACAGTGATTGGCTGCAGCAGGAAACCCCAAGGGAATATAAGGAGCCAAGATGGCCGCCGTTGGGGGGCAACCAGCACTTCCTCATCCTCCTCCTCTCCCAACCAGCCACACATCCTGTTGTGAAGTCCTTTGTTCTAGATTAGAAGAAGTTTTTGTTTGGATAGTAGGGGTGGACTGCCATTTCAGTTGATCTTGTTTTCTCCTGTTTTGTTAGTTAGGGAGGTAAGTCTATTGTCATTTGTTTTTTTTGAGGTTAGTGATTTATTTTCCAGATAGATCTGTTTTGGTTGTTGTTTTGGCCTTGGTCCACCCTGAAGCTGATTCCTTAGTTATAGTTATTTGATCTCTGTGACTTTTGTGAATAAATCCTTCTCTTTTCATTCAAGTCTAAAACTTGTTGTAGTGGCTACTTGGGACTTGGGGAAGATGGGGCCCTTTCTAGTTATGTCCTAGGCACCCCTAGACTGGGGCATAACAGCTAAAAACAATTCTATAGAGAGCTCTGCTACACTTGTCATTTGGGTCACAAGCTGAAAATAAATAAGTTTATTGCGTGGTGTACTTATGACAAGCCAAGGGGGGTACTGTTATATTGCTGCTTTTTGGCATTAGAGCTGAACTGAGTTTGCTTCACTCCTTCCTACTGATGCAGAGACCGCGGAGAGTGCACAGCAGCATTAAGTAGACAAGCAATGCAGGAATAAAATAAACATAGCACTGTGTAAGTTGATAGGTTCCAATGTGCCACATCCTCAACAAGTTTGTGGCATCATAATGCCATCATGTTACTTGCCTCTGCAAAAGAACAGATATTACTCACCTGATCACAACAGGCTGTTGCCTCCATAGTCTACTGAAAGATATATTCCCAATCTCACCTGGAGGCCTACATTAAATCAAATGGCACAGCACATCATCTTTTAATAAAGTAATGTGATTACTTTATTAAAAGTAATGTTTTAATTGATCCCATTTTCTTGAAAGAGCCATGTCCAGTGATAGATGCAGGTCGTGCTTGCGTGGCAAAAATCTTTTTTTCCTTTTTTGAGATTTTTCCATCCTATTGCCGACAATAACAGCAAAGGAAAACAACACTTAATAGGAAAACATTGATACAAAGCTGGTTTTTCACCCTGCAGCTTCTTTTTGTTGATGCAGCCAAAATGGGAAATCATGACTCAATAGTAATGTGGCTTATTAGGCCAGCTCTATTATAGAAGACATCACAGACCCATTACCCTGCACCGCTTGTGGAAGTAAGCGGTGAGGGCCAATTGGTATTTGCAATTGTTTTTAATCAACTTTTCTGTTATGTTCGTGAGCCTGTTTAATTGATCAGGGACTTATAAGATCAAAATACAAAAAATGTATGCAATCATTTTTTTTGCATGTCCGATAAACATATGTCATAAAGAAAGGAAAAAATAAAACAGAATGTGGTGATTTGGTGATTAAAAGGGCACTTGATACTGGTAGTAATGATGCTTCAAACTATGGCAATGCAGTGAAGCACAAATATTCCTTTGGGACATTAAGCTGATGGTCTCTTCCAGTGCAATGTGCATTGAGTGAGAACTTAAGGTTTTTTTTTCGGAGTTCAATGGAAATGAAGCACAAAGGACAAAGGAAAAAGTTAAGGAGAATGCTTAGGGGAATGGTTACTGTAATAATGAAAATAAAAAAAGGTTAGGCCTATGGGGGAAATAAACTTAAAAAGGGAAGAACAGGGACATAAAACAAGAGGAAAATGTCAAAGGAGGAGGAAACAAGGTCTGTGGAAGAGCAAGGGATTGGGAAAATGGGACTGGGGGAAAAGAAGGATGGTGGAGGAGAGCAGCCTGGGAAACCTGAAGTAGTCAGCGAAGTGGATTGACTAGAACAGGGTAGACAGGAGGGAAATAAGCAACAAAGGAGAGAGATGAGTGGCAGAGCATGTGAGGCAGAGAGGTGAGAAAATGGAGCGAATACGGAAATTTAAAATGGAAAAGGAGGGGTATTGAGGGAGGGGACAGAGGGAATTGTAGGAGAAAGAAGAAGTGAAGTAGTGTGAGGGAGTAATTGAGCCATTTTCACTCTGGCATTCAGCGTGTCACTCCAATATGTGTGTGTGTGTGTGTGTGTGTGTGTGTGTATTTAAAAAAAATCTTATTCTCTCCCTCCTAACCAACTGTTCCTCCTTTCCTCTTTTCCCTCCACTCTTCTGCTGCAGTGACCAGTGAACAACCCTGCTGAAGAGTGTTTCAGCGTCAATAATAATGAGGGAGGGAGAGGGATGGAGTGAGCAAGGGGGAGAAAGAAATATTGCTCTCCCTCCCATGGCTGAGGGGAGTACAGCACTACAATAGGTACTTCACTGGCTGTGTGCACATGCATACCTACATTAAGAGCTTGATGAGGGTGTATTTAAAGTGCATGTCAGATACACTTCATTAGTATAAATAACATGGGAAGAGTTTCTAAATACAAATGAGAATTGTTTTGGAAAGAAGTAAATTACCTGGAGAAATAATACAACAGCACAAAAGGGAGGAAGGGAACAGGGAAAAGAACGGGGGTGTTGACAGGTATTGTATCCACGGTGACACAAAGTGGTGACAATGATAATGATTATGTGAAAATAGGGTTTTTCTTTTCTAGAATTGGATGCCATCTCTATAAAAGGCTCTTTTAAGGCAAGGCATGGGTTCTGTGCATTGAAATGGAAAGCTTGTAATTGATCCAAAAGGGTGACTTACAAACATTTATTCTATACTGAGCCCTCAAGATGAATTTAATGCCATATTTCCTCTGGGTATATGAGTCAGTGAACAGACACATGCTCAGGCTTCAGGGTTTAAAAACATGCATTAGAACTGATCCACTAACATCATCCATCATGACACACATTGTTCTTAGACCCAGAATCAGAATAAATGTGTAAATGTGCAATGCCAATTTCATTTGTTATTAAAGGATAAATGTGGTGACATTTTATGTTTTTCTAATTGTCAACCTGAGCATGTGAGCAGGCAGCAAGAGGATGGACTACAGAGTAGACTTTTTTTAAAATTGGAGCATCATCCTATGTCCGACTCCATCCTGCTTCAATTTAATTCTGCTAATACTACCACAAGGGAGTGGTCTAAAATATTCCATGACCTCCTTGTGAGCAGCAGTGCCTGACACATACAGCTTGAGATAAAAAGACAACAGGGTTTTTATTTATTTAAATTTTTCGATTTAGGGCAGAGTGATATTGAGCAAAGTTCCCTGGAGCAGCATTGAGCAGGCGAGCAGAGGGAATAAACAGCTCCATGAGCAAGGAGCGGAAACATTTAAAAACACATCAGTGAGCCACGCTGTTGCACTGCCTAACCTGTTTCTTTATTAGAATGAACATGGGAAATGTAGTGAATTTAGAAATTGTGATAGAAAATTTGACAGAGATTTAAAGCAAGCAGACAATCTGTGTAAAGCACTTGTCAATGTACACCCTTAGAAACAGTGGACTTGACTGTATGTGCTTCAGTCTACAGGTTTCCATCTAACCACTCACTCAAAATATAAGCAGATCTTTTCTTTTGTCCTCATCAAGCCACACCACAAACCTTAGTGCCTTTTGATGCACAGTGAATCTCACTACACATCACTACTGAGTCAGGGTCCATTACATGATGTTTTCTCTGATTCCCTTTGAGTGAATAACGTCAGCAAGCTCAGCAAACCATATTATAATTTCGAAGACTTAGAGTGGAGAATTTCAGTTTCATTCACACCACGCACACTGCCTCATGATTGTACTTTTTGACAAACATTAGCATCATAGTGAAATTGACTTCATTTTTTTTATACCTACCATGTATCCAATGAAAGAGTCCATTAGGTTTGCTCCATCTTGCTTTTCGTCTGCACGCATATTTTTTATAACTGCAAATTAATTGCATGGCCAAATGGGGAAATATGGAGTCTGTGATGGAAAAGCACTCCATTGAGACTAAATGTTTAATGTGCTGTGTACATGTGTTGGGATGTGTATGTGTGATGTGCCTATATGTGTGTGTGTGTGTGTGTGTGTGTGTGTGTGTGTGTGTGTAGACTAAATGTTTAATGTGCAGCCACCACTCTCGATTTTCTACATTATTAATCAGCCAATAAGGTGACTCTCTCTCTCTAATCTCACTGGGAATTATTTTGCTTTGCCCATTACACCACACACACACACACACACACACACACACACACACACACACACACACACACACACACAAACATATGCAAAATTCTACATAGGTACATACTTGTAAGCACATGACAGATACTGTAACACCGAATACATCATTTCATAAAGGTGTTCAGGCTTAAAACTACATTTACTGACAAGCACCGTGAAAAATTCTATGTACAACAGCCTGCAGCAGTAAACCTCATTTAATTTGGAGCATACACATGAGACCACAGAAAGGATGCTGTTGAGATATTAATGTTAATTGTGATGAGAATAAACATGCACTACACGTTCTGTAGAAGCAGACCTTTCTTATTAGTCGAAAATACAAATTGTAGTTGCAATCCAGACAAAGTCCGACACTTCCACTGGGACTGTATATACATCTAATTTACCACAATGGAATTGTGTTCAATCCTCAACACTCTGGAAGCAAACCTTAAGTATAAAATCCAAACTGACTCCTAAACAGCATGGAGTGAGTGAGTGTTTTACTTTTTAGCTTGTAGTTTTATTTGGTTTAAAGATATTAAATACAGACATCAAGATTATTTCTTGAATTTAACAACAGAGAAGGACTTTGGTGATTAAAGCTAATCGAAGTGAATCCTCTCCATTAAGTGTGAGCCCATAAGAAGCTAGGAGATAAGACAGGATCCCCCTTAAGTCCAGTCACTGGTGGTGGCACAGTAAAGCCAGCAGGTGGTTGATGCAAAGTGCCTTTACTTAACGGTTAGTAGTAGAGATAGACAGGAAACCTGGGGAGAGCAGCAGAGTGACATGAAACAAAGGTCCCCAACTCTAACTGAACTGGAGACTATGGGATTACATTGTATGCACCATAATCTTACCTGTTGAGTTATATAGGGGGGAAAAACCTCTGTGGCCAGAGATACAAAATCTAACCAGTACTTGAGGCAAGACTTCATCTTTGTATGCTTGAATAATGCCCTCCACTTCCCAACCTCTGACTTAGAGTGCTGTTTTCTGCAGCTCTTGTCAATTGTCTCATTTTCAGGTCTTGTCAGGGTATTAACTTGCTAAACATTGCAAGTGCAGAGCCTCAATGTTTTATATCGACAAAGAAAATAACACAAGTGCTGTCTGAAAATACTTTAAAGAAAGGACAGAATAAGGATACTACCTAGCCGTTAAGGTACCAAATATCAATTTTTTCCATGGTTTTGTATCTTTAGACCTACAGGAGAAAATCCCCAGCTGTCACAACACTAAACAGCACAGCTCTTGTTGTATTTGTCAAAGATTTGCCTCCAGGACACACCACAGCCTTAATATAGACTCATATAGACTCAGTCTGAAGTGTTTCCTCTACCTTATCTTGAGTTAGGCATTGATTAGTTTCATTACAGCTTTAACAGCAGCCAGACAGCATGGCAATAATCCTGCATATTGTAACTCCAAGGTTGTAAGAGTTTGGTAGAGAAGGGAGGCAGATACATAATGAAAAAAATATAAAATAAACTAAACCATCATTAATAATTGAATTGTATTCATGGTCTGCCATACGAAGAAAAAAAAAACTCTTGTCTTATGTCTTAGTTTATTTCTCTAAAATCCATCTATACGTCGGTGTATGTTCCTGGAACAAAGAATGATGAATTTAAATGTATCTATAATAAGTTAATAAGTATAGCTGCAGCATGACAATTCAATGACAATGACAATGACCATGACAAATATGGTAATGTTTAGCAGGTAATATTTATTTTAGTTCAGTGTGTTAGAATGTTAACATTTTGTTATTATTACTGAAAATTGTACAGGTGAGGCTGATGAGAATGAATTTGGTCAGAATCCAAATTATTGTATAAAATGTTTATTATTATCCAAAAGAAACGTTTTAAAAATATATAATTTATGCTAAATCTGTGCTTTTCAAGTTTAATAATGTTAAGTGACAATGGTGTCTTGATTTCAGTTTTCCTGGTAGATGAGTACATGAAGTTGGTTTAGATATTTTGAAATTGAAAGAAGAAATTGTGTGCACAGCAGTTTGTTGCGCTTTTATGTCCCTCACTGAATTTAGGTTGCAACAGGAAGTTAAGTTCAACACGTGCTAAGCACTATGAACTTGTGTGTTACAACTTGATGTCATCAAGACCATTTTAGCACATTTATTGTACAGTCTTCATTAAAGAGGTACAGTTGATCCTAATCAACGTGTTATAATTAACATAGGTAGCCACATGAAAAGGTCCAATAATCAACCCACTTTATGCATTGCTTGACAAATATTTCAACACACATGGGAAAGTATAACTCTCCAACATGTAATCATACTAATCTTATAGATAACCCTGCTCTTCTTGAGCTATTACAATAGCCACGGCTATCAATTGGGTCATTAATTAAGCTAAGCTAAGAGAGTTATTAATGAGGTAATTATCAGCGGTACTAAATGCAGTGACATTAGTGACATTAGTCAAGGCAATAAATACTTTCACATTATCAATTTTCTGTCATGCAGTAACAGTCAATAATATTAATACTCATAGGAAACCCATTATGTAACTATGATAATGTATTGATCTTGTGCTTATGTGTTGATAATAATGAATCTACACACATTTATTCGTATGAACAAGACAAATATATTGCTGTTATTATTGTTTTTATGATATGTCAGCCATAAAGAGAAGGGAGCAGATTATAAAGGTACAGAATAAGTGAGTTGCTGGACGAGTAATGGGAGAGAGAAAGTATCACATTATAATACTTTTGTAGCAAGAGAACTGAGAGTCAAGTCATGACATGAAATAATACCATACAAAAAAATTAAATAAAAAAAAAAAAAAAATCAATCAAAAAATGCTAAACAAGGCCAGACCAATCAAAAGCTCTCTTTAAGAAGTGTGAGATTTGTTACTTCAGTGCAAGTGTATACATGCTGAGTTTGCATGTCATTCGTCTTCATGTAATGTAACAGCATCACACTTCATCTAAGCCATGACTCTTGGCTACCATCCTTTATTATATTTCCCCATTTCTAAACACTCACTCTCTCCATCAAGTCTATCTGGGTAAAAATTGCATTTGCCTCTTCTAGTGCAGTCTGGAGCCAATCACTAATCAGCAAGCTCATTACCACCAATTAGCTACACCTATAGTGCACAGCCTGTGTATGCTGCTTTAGTCCAGGTTTTTGTCAGTGGTTGACATGGTGATGATGGTTATGATGTGCTTACAGCGGCTCAAATATTTAGACTGGCCAGATGTAGCTTGGCCTATACATGGTGTAATAACAACAACACGTTCATTGCATGAACATGCAGTACAAGATGGGATTAATAAAGTACAGGTCTGAACTGGGTAATGGAGCCATTAGTGAATGATAGAGCTGAGCTGGCTTTCGTTAATGTCTTCCCACATGCATAGTCAACATTTTTTGGAAGTGCATGCATGAAATGGAAAAAAAATATTGTTTATTTCTGGTGCTGGTACTTCTACTGGTTTTAGATAGAGATGAAATCTGTTGGTTGGTGATGACAAAATCTATGCATATAATTTTATAGGTGTTTGATATGTCATACATGTCTTATTTAACTTATCATTCAGCCAACTTTATTGACAAAAGCTTGAAAAAGTTTATTTTTGTTAGCAATAGGAATATGGACCATATTAAGAGCATACAGGAAAAGGAAAACAGATTATTTGGTGTTAACATACAGACAGCATTCACCTGTAGACTTTTTATTTTACAGCATGTAACTAAATGTGGCCATGTATATCCATTATGCCTTGTGCATCAGTTCGAATTGATGAATGGTTACACCTCTGGCCCTTGAGGCTTAAATAAAATCCCCCTGAACCTCTGAGGGAGGTTGGGGGTGTTTTTGAATTTGGGGCATTGCTTTGAACATTGCTCATCCAGGGGTGAAGTGGTACAAAGATGCTCACAGGGATGTTTGTCCCTAGCCCTGTGGCCTTGACAACACACCAGCATTATAATCCCTTACAGCATTCATTACGTAGAAAATGACCTTCATTTTCTTCCTTTCCAACTGATGCACTCCACCAATTCACAAGGAACCAAAATCCATCTTGCAACACTAAATATACAGCATTCATATTGTTAGAAATTCAGAGATATAAAATTTCATAAAAGCTGGAAGAACGACTTGAATTTCATGTTGCATTGCTGTAAAGAAAGTGGATGTTTCATGAAATGTAATATAATTGGGCTCAGCCAAATTGCACATTCCACTTGCATTCTATCAGTGTATTTCAGACAGTTATTATTATTTTCTTTTTAATATTTATATTATATTTATATATTTTTTCTCCCTTAAGTCACTATTGCCCATACTATTATTATAAATTTTCAAAGCACGGGAGAGAGGTTTCACAAAGCCAATTATGGCTGTGAAACGATCATGGGATTACGAAAAGCAAAGCAACTGTGACAGAAACAGACACAGGAAGAAAAATACTGACAAATAAAGGGGTTTCACGTTGGCTCTTCTGCTGGAGTTTCTCGATCAATCGTAGGTACTGTCCCCAGGAGGCCAATTGTAGACCACAATCTGTTAAGATATGGATTATGTCTGGTGCAATGCTTGCTTCAATACAACAATCATTTAAAGATGTGTTCCTCTGTCCTCAAATGTCATTTAATTTAGGTCTTTATCAGTTATGGCTGAGTAGATATAATTGAGCTGGTGGTAGGGGTCAAGTGGAGGACAGCATAACTTGAGGGCTCCAAGTAAGAATGTTGAAAGATGTATATGATCTCCCATCATTAATGTCAATCAATCATTATGCCTACCAGCTTACCTTAGGGCAGCACATTGAAGTAAATTTTTATCTATATAGCCCAAATTCAAGAGCTTCACAAACTGCACAGCATATAACCTCTATTCTAAAAGCAACATTACATAGAAATGTATTATTATTAGGTTTAGCACCCCCAGTTTCAAAATGCAAATCACTGACGTAAATATGGACAGTTGCAAACATATTTCTCATGAAATATCTCTATTCTCTATATCTCTATTCTCTATTACTTATGATCAAGAACTAGCAAACTTTTCCAAAGCAGCCAAACACCAAGCAAGTGCACCAATATACCTGTAAGCTACTTACTAGTCCGACAGCAAAAAGTCCAGCTCAGTGTCTGTCTTTTAGCATTTTTTTTTATGAAACTCTCGCCAACAACTAAGAGTCAGTTCCAGTTTTAAATTTAAAAGTTTTCAATTCAGGTGGAGCTCTTACATTGATCTTAATTGTGAACATAAATAACAACAGTTGAGGCAGTAATTGGAATGACATCATTGATCTGTCAACAGGTACTGAGTATGGGACGTGTTGACAGTGGCGGTTTTGGTCTGTTTCTTCTCTAAACCATAAATCCCACCAGGCATCTGTGATGTCATGGCGACACTATTTAGGTCCATTCTCCACATGGCTTATACTGCAGTGTTTCAGAGGGGGAGCATTTGCCAGCAGGATTTTGTTAATTTGCTCACATTTGGTCATTTTATCTTGGTTTATGTGCTTCTACCATGAACAAGTAGGCTATACAGTATGTACTTGAATTGTTGCCTTTTTTGTCTGCTTTCATGATCAGAGTTCTGCACAGGGTGTTTTATTTTGAACGTTGAATGGATTTTCTATGTCATTTCTGTGCCTGACTTCGGGCCAGCTCGATCTGCTCTGTCCTACTTGACGCAGCTGGTCAGAGCATCTGTCAAAAAATTGACCAGCCGTGTATTCTCCTCGGAGCAGAGCGGGGAGCCACTTCTAGAACTCTTCAGAAACAAGCTGCAGTGCTTCTGGTGGAATCACAATCATTGTCTAGAATGGGTGCGACCAGGTCAGGCAGCCACGGTGCAGCTGAGACATGTTGGAGCCAAGACACGTCACACCTGACACACATCGCAGCCATGGTCAAATTTATAAGTAAGAATGCCAGTGACTCCCATTCACTTCTATTTTAGTTCAAGATTTAACTCTATACCTGTCTAGGAAACTGTTCCATGGTCTATGTTAGGCACTCTAGTTTCAATCTAAATTGAATCTAAAAGGTTACCTCATATCCTTGTTCATTTTCCTAAGTTTGGACAAGTTGCCCACAAAATGAAAAAAAAAAACTGTCTTTCAGACCATCTTTCTTTGTCTTTGTGAGATCATAAAAATGACATTACCTTAAACTAAAGAGCCATTAGACTTTATTACTCTATTATGAGTTCTAATCCCACTGCCCTCATCATTGACGAAAAGTACACTGCAAACACATTCACACATGGGCAAAGCACAGAGGAATCAGGCTGGAGCAATAGTGCAAAGGAACTGCTCCCAGTGCATTAATTTAGATAAAATTCACAAACACACACATGCACACACTCACACACACATACACACACACATGCATACATAAAGCAGATGCCAGAGGACTAGAGAATGGCCATATAACAATGATAAAACAACGATGCACAAACACATAAATTATGCTTAAACGTGCACATACCAGTGCAATAAAACATGGAGGAATTAAATGAGCCGCCCCTGTGAAGTGTTGTAACATTCAGTGTGAGTCTATCGTGAGTGAATGAGTCACTGGCAGGATAATGTAACTAGACATGGGTTGAGAGTGCCCCTGGGAACAAAATCTTTTGCCCAGGGGTACAAAGCTGTAGTCTGTAGTGTAATTCATACACTTCACTGTAACTCAGTTCATTTATTTGATAATGAGCCTCCAGTCCAATTGGCTCCGTGGATAATCCAGGCTAACGTCAAGCTGTTAGCCTGCTGCTGCTTTCGGAATGCAAACATACTGATTTAATACTGACTTAACTCCTAATATTGTTAGTTTAAATTCCTTATTGGTCCTTGTCCTCTGAACATTCTAGCTACAGCTGTGATGCTACATTGGACACTTTAGCTACTATGTACCAAAAAAAAACTCTCTTGAGTTGGATACAGTTTTTGTGGACCTCATATAAGAACATTTTGGTACTCTTATCCTAAATCATTCTTACTTTCTTTTCTGTGATGTTTGATAGTACAGTTGTCCTACAAACTTGTTGTAAATTGATCATTTCAGCCTGATGAATGTCACCTGTTCGTGAGGAAGTATGCGTTAATGAGATTTTATCATTAGTACAATTGATGTCCCTAGAATCGCCACATAAAGCTACCTGTTTTGCTCCATTTGTGGTAAGTTACATTGAAAAAAATGTCATTGAAGATGTAGATTCCCAAGTCTCTAAATGCTTCCTTCATTAGAGACTATGGACTTTCTTTTAGCTTTCATTGCTAAAACTGGGAGCAATCCAAAGTCTTTCGGGTGGTGGCGTGTGGTGTAACTAAACACTGTCATACCATCTAACTTGCCTGTGACATCCATTTTTAATGTTTTAAAAAGCTCTCCATGTTACAAAGTGATCTGTTAAATCTCCAGTTGATTTGCCTATGGAGAACAATGGGTGAGAGCATCGTTTCAGGTATGACTTGTCAGGGGCACACATTTATTAGTGGCTCTTCATCTGCTCAAAGTAACTACTATCTGTAGACAATTGGTATTCTGATCTCTGCTCATCTGGTATTGAGGAGAGACTACAGAGGAGTAAAAAGAAGACTTTTACACTGATGACTTAGGTCATGTTGTTAGAAATCAGCAGGCAAATGGATAACAAGTTTAACAGGGCCGATACAATTAGAAGGTATTAGTGCAGGTGCCAGTGAGCTGTCATCAGAAAAGTACTGTACTTTACAGGAGTAAAGTGCAAATTCTTGAACATAAAGTTAGATGCTAAAAACGTCTTTCCAAAGCAGTGGAAAGCTGAAATGACGGGCACTGAGATATTGAGAGAATATTATAGCCTACAGGTGGTGTTCATTATGTGTTATAATACTGACAACAACCTGTCAGGGTGAGAGAATTTTCTTTTTATTGTATTTTAAGTTGCTGTACTGAAATATACCAATACAAATCTTTCACCTAAGAAAACATTTAAAGTATGAGAAAAATGGTGATTTCTATAGATTTTGTTAACTACCAGAGGCTAACACAGGCTGTTTGAAAGGCAGGGGCAACAACAAAAACATAAATGACCAATTCATGCATACAAATCATTCTTTTTACTTTCTCTTTACGTAACAGGCTCTGTAGCCAATGTTGCACAATTACACGTTCCAGTTCAGTTGAATTCAATTCAAAGGACAGAGCAATATTGGACAAACTGGGAAATGAAAGTCTTAGGATAAGACTAAAACCCCAAAGTTAACTTAGTTACTGACTACTGAATACATACAGAACACATGTATTCTGAAATAGTTTCTTGGAGCAATAAATATGTTCAGTAGCAGAGAACTTGCACTTCCTTTTGTGCTCCATTGCTGATTTGTCTCAAATGGACCAGCATCAGGCGGCAGTGCATCTAAATTCACTTAACTGCATCTGTGCTCATTTACAACATCAGTGTTAGTAAATACTCCACTAAACTGAAAACATTCGCCTTAGTAAAAAAGCCCCATAGAGTCACATTTTGAAAATGCTCTTAACCTCTAGTATTCATCATTATGAGTTTGGAGCTTGAAGTTAGTATTTACTCAGTACTCGGCCTGCTTTTATGGCCATTAAAAAAACTATAAATATATAAATGCAATAGTTTTAGTATTTGCAATTATGCTTACTGGTTTCCATAAAAGCTTTCTGATACACAGAATACATCATGAAGCCTATTTTGCAGCATTAAAATGTTTTCTCTAAAACATGATTTATGTTTATTTTGTTTGTGGAGGTAATTCAGATGAAAATATCCAAACTATTCAGAGCATTTAAAAGTCACTCTCTTCACTGACTGGTCAGTGTTACAATGTGAGAGAAGTTGTCTCAGTCATAACATGCTGCTTTAAACTTAAAACATTTCATCAAGGGATGTTTTTACTCAGTTGTGCAGCTGACTATATGTATGGCGAGGTTGTTTATCTCAAAGATATTGACACTGGAGCAGTGTGTAATGCAGGATGGAAAACTGTGATTAGAATTGACAAACAAAGTTTATTAAGATGCACGTAGAGATTTTGACATAGAAGCTGCTGTTATCTTGTTTCATCTAACGATATATCTCAAATTGATCTAAACAAGACCGACAATTCATTTTTGGTGCATAGCAGTATTGATTTTGTATATTTTTCATAACAAAGCTAAATGTCAGCTTGTTTACAGGGCACTGCAAAGTTTGACATGTGAAAACAAACATTACACAATATGCATGAGTAGAACTGCATGCAACAGTGTAAAGTGTTATGTGGATGTGCAAATAGCATGGGGAAAAGGAAAAAAAAAAAAGATGCTTAGATTTTTATCTTCACGCACCGGTCTGTGTTACAATATTTATCCTTACAAATACAAACACAAACTGACTCATCTCATGTTTTGGAATGTTTTGGCCATTCCCAGGAATAAACTGACTTTCATCTCGCAGGAACTTATGCACACTAATCTATAACCAAGGACACACACACACGTTGAAAAGTTTGACTCTATTCCAGATGTGCAGATGTTTTGCTGTGGAGAAATGTATTTTGCTTCTTCCAGCTTGCTGTTCCGTGCCTTTGGTTTTGCCAAATGTCGGTTTATTTGCGATGAGACCGAGTTCACCAGAGCGTAGACTTTTGTGCTGAGTTGAGGACAACTGCACGGTAAAGACAGTAAAAGAATGTGAATGAGTCGAGGTATTTAATATTCCTCATATGTTGGTCAAGAAAAAAATGTATTTGAGCATTGGGCTTGTATGTATCTGTGTATCTTTGTGTGTGAGAGAAAGGGAGGCTTATTTTGAGTGTAAATACTGTACATGATTTTCATTGCAATGTTCTGCTATTTACAGAAACTTTATACAAAACAGGCCAGAGCAGATCTCTGGTAGGTGTCTCATGCAAACCATGTGTTTGAACTTGGAACTTGACGATTAACTCAAAAAACACACAGTTGAATGTTTTTCCTATTTGATCAAGGCCTACTGGCTTTACTGTCTAAACATGTGAGGGTAAAACTTGTAGGAATACAGTACTTTTAATTATTATTCAGTATTTTCCTACTGCATGGGTATGTGCATGTGCGTTTGGATATTATTGGGACACGTGAGTTGGAGAGGTGTGTGTGTGTGTGTGTGTGTGTGTGTGTACTTAGTGCATGTTCTGCTTGAGTTGTGTTTACCTGGCAGTTTTCTAAAAGAAATTTTTATCTCAACATGTTTTATGTTTTAATTCTATTTTTTCCCACATCAATCCGTCTCTTGCCTCTGAATTTTCTGAAGTTTGGAGGGGTTTTTTTTTCTAGCCATATGGCATTAAAGCTTTGAATTCTAACTTCATAACAGTAATTGATATGATTCCAACTTCAGTAAGTATTTACTTTTTTTATGCTTCTATTAGTGCAGAGACAGAAAAGACACATTTGCAGTCCCAGATATTTTTGAAATTGAACAACCATGGTGTAAAATGATGAAGAATTAGAGGAATATATATACATATTTATTAGGAAAACTAAAGATAAAAGAATTAACAGATCTGGAAAGGATCTGAAAGAATGGATGATGATTTTCAGCAATCCATACAAAGAGAGAGAGGAAAGAAAGGAAGAAACAAAATAAAAAAAAATATAGACTAAATTCCAACAGACTACTCAAAAACTTTTGTTTGATCAAGCTTACTCTTTCATTTTATCTGCCAGTGATACTGCTCAGATGTTCCATGGGTGTTTACTGCAGATTCCCACATTCTTCACACAAATCAAACAATTCACCTCCAACTTGGGAGGCCAGCTTTTCTCTTAGGTCTCCATTGTTACCAACCTTAGATTTCACTCAGCAGCCCTCTTGAAACCCAAAATATGAGTCAGTCATTGTATATCTGACTTACACTGACGCACACTGTGTGTATCCATCAGCGGCACAGCAGGGCAGATACTTGCCGACGCAGGGGTTTGATGCGAGTTATCAGCTTGAAGGATGGTCTTTCTAACCACAACAGTGGGCCATGCTGATATCCCAGAAGTAGTTATTCTGAGTTTGAAAATGTCGCTGCTGAAGAATTTCAAAACATTATAGTGCTATACAGTATAGCTAATGGTATAATATGACATTACTATAACCAAAATGTTCTGCTGTGAAAAGGAGGAAGGGTTTGTGCCCGATCCTTTATCCCACGCATGTTTCTGTGTCTGTTATTTTGGAATTGCATGTCAGAACATTCAACTCACATCCGCAACAACTTTGTTTGAAAATAAACCAGACACATCATGTCCTTGGTCTTGATTCAGCAATGTCATCCAAAGAAGACTTTTGTTGTTTGTTGTGAGACATAATAACTTTTGATTGATGGCAAAACTATTTTGGTCAGATTTTATGATAAGATGTTTGCTGTTCTGACTCCCCTGCTATTTTGGTGAAGATATATCAAGTTGATTCTTATTTTCTGAATAGTCTTTTGTAATTCATCAGATACACGTTACAATCCATGTATTTAATACATTGTTTTCACATGCCTTTATTTCTTGTGCAGACAGAACTCATGTTCTTCGTTTTCTGTTTTGTTTTTCGTTTTTTCTAGAGAAATGTAAAAGCTGAATATGTGAAGAGAAGGTGAAAGAGAGGAAGAGGGTAATATGTGAAGAAGGTCGTATGAGAAGAGGTTTAATCAGAGGAGATGGTTTGGGCAAATATATATATATAAAAAATGCTACTTCAAAGATGTTCTGTTGCCATTAAGAAGCAGAAGAGAAGGGGAGAGGGGAGAAGTTAGGCAGTGAAAAAGTACAGTTTTCTGTGTCTTCTATTCCTTCTTGCCTCTACAGTGCACAATCCATCACTGGTCAGGGAGAAAACTGCAGACAAACTGAAGTTCAAAAATGTATCATTGCCCCAGTGCTCAAACCCTCTCCTTCACCCATCTTCACCATGCACTCTGTCTTCTTTTCTACCTTTCATCTGTTTTATTCCCTCTCTTTCAGGCCAGTAGTGATGGCCAGCCAAAGCAGGTTCCCCTGTTTCTAAGTATCAACTTTGAAAAAGTCGTTAGTGTTTTTGAATGAGTTCATATTTATTTCTCCAAGCTTGGTATTTATCATGCACTGCCAAAACCTAATGATTTTCTGCAGTTCATCTTTTTGGGAGTAACAATTTGAAATTGCGTTGTTTGTGGTGTGGTGCAATCTGAATATTTGCCTCAGCTCCACAAGTACACTATGCGGCGGTGTGGTGCTAATTTTTACAGAGTTAAATGGGCAGATGAATGGAGGGTTGGCTAAATGACCAGCTGACAGATATTCTTTGTCTTTGTGCATGCCTGTCTGATTTTCTGGCTGATGTAACATTTTATAACACATCCTCTGGTAGAGAGTGAACACAAATTAAAATAATGTGAATTTAAGGCCACAAAGCAAAAAACTGCTGCAACTGCCAAAACATTTGAACAGTACAATGGATAGTCTGATTTCAATGTGCGGACCCATGTGCCAGTGTACTGGACCTTTATTGTACTGGACAATTATGGTCATGTGGTTGGCATTGTGAAATGGTTAGGTTTAGGTACCAAAGCAATGGTTAGGTTTGAAAAAGATTAGACCTATGGACATTTTTTCTGGTGAGGATGGGCTTTAAGTTAAGGGTTTGTTTAAGGTTTTGGGGAAGACTGCACTCATGGTGAGAAGAAATCAACATTGACTGTTGACAAGAGATGGGAAGCAGATTGCGGTCTCTAGATTCAGATTCACACCCAACCATCCACCCTGACTTACTTATATTACCATCATTTGCTACTAACAGAGAGTAGTCATTACTACTTAGTCATTTGCTTGTCAGGAAAAGTGAGCAATAGTAATTTTAAACATGTGAACTCTTGGCCTGACATGGTCATGTTTTAGGATTGAGAAAATAGATCAAGCTTGAGTTGCATCTCCATACATCTGAAATTATTATTCTATAAATTTAAAACCTGCTACACAAAGATTAAACATTACCAAATTATTGGAAAATAATGAATGTAGGAGTTAAAGTAGGATCCTACCTTAGCTGCTTGTGTTTCATAAGGGTCTGACCTCCCTTCTTGTCACTCATTAGAGTGATTTATGCTATCTTCTGTTGTATATCTGCCACTGTCTGCTTGAACTCAGTCTGAGGTCCTGTTGTCCCTGAATGATGCGTCTGTATACATGACAAATTAGTTGTTGATACGTCCCTGCTCGAGTGTGACAAAGATTTACAACTCTTGGCAGCTTACCTGATTCTGATTTTTATTCTGTTCATTCCCTCTCTCCTTCCTTAGCAGGCAGCCGTGTTACCCTTCAAATGCATTGCACTTGTCATTTGTCATTTAGCATTTAGATAAGTCATACTCTCTCCTGGAAGTGAAAATAGCTCTTCAGCATGCAGCTCATAGGGTAAAAATCTGACACTTTTAATATCTTTAAAAACTTTACAAGGTATTTGTCTGCAGCAAAACAAAAAAACTGTTTCCATGTGTGACCCTGCATTTCTCTTCCCTTCATCTCTCTGCATCCACTCTCTTTCCCCCTCCAGTTGTGGTCTTTTGTCTGTCTCTCTGCCCTTTCAGTCACTGAAGCGTGTCATTGGACAACAGTGATGCTCATTAGCATAATGCTGCGGCATCCATCTTCAACCTGCATGAGGTTGAGTAAAACTTACTGTGTTGTATATGTGTGTGAAGAGCATCAGCAGCAATAACCAATGAAGACAGGGACCAACATAGCACTGAATAAATGTCTCATTAGCAAGGAGATGCTTACTGTAATACTTGCTTGGTCACTTTCCTGGCTGTCAGGTTGCTGATGTGTTTAGGTCATATAGATAGATTATTGGTTATGTTAACAGCAGCCAGAAAAGTGAGCCGCTTTCTACCATGCTTTACTTTGTGCCATGCAAGTAGTTGTACAATGCAGTTATTATAATAATGTTAAATTCAGTTTATTTTCATAGAAAAAAAATAGAAAAACATCATTTTTGGTGTAAGTTTTATGTATAAAAGCATGTATAAATATGTACACATGTACTTATTTACCCCACTGTATACATATAGATAACGCTTCACCTTGAGTGATTTGTTTGAGATAAAACCATATTGCAAATCATTAAAATAAGTAACTTGCTTTCTGGAGATCTAATCTCTGTCTGTATGATTAAGGCAACATGTCTCCATACCTAAACGACTGCAAATGGCTCCCAAAACAAAGCATGTGATGTATATACATTGGAGAGCATCAGCGGCAAGTGTACCAGACCTTTGTCGTACTGGACCTTTATGGTTGACATTGTGAAATGTACACTGTATGGTTAAGTTCAGGCACCAAAACTACTGGAAAAGCTTATGGTTTGGGTTAAAATAAGTGCATTATGTAGTTATGTAACATACGTAATGTTACATGATGTAAGTTTAAGTATAATATGTGAGTTTATATAAGACATTTAGCAAAACTTTCCTAGGTGATAGTCTTGGGTCGTTTGCCCATCCATCCACCCCAATCGCCTCCATACACAGACTATCATTCATTATACCACAACACCTTCCTTCTTTGCTCCAGCCATAATACGACCACTAGATTTTGCCGCCTAGCAATAAATGTAAATATTGGTTGTAATAAGCTGCCTTCACAAACAACCTATACAGACATTTCCTGGTGAGGTCGGGCTGGAAATAAACACAAACTTTTATTCCTCTCTTACTTGGGGTAATTTATGACCTTTTTACTTGTCACAGTAGGAAAAGCACAGGTGTAATTAATAATGTATGATGGCTCAATTCCATTTAGCATTTTCATTACTGGGACACCTGAACAGAACAGAGCCAATCGTTAATATCATTACTAACACCTGTGTTTTTCCTTCTATATGACAAGTCAAAACCACTCCACCCCACAACTCCCCAAATGGGATATAGTCACAATTAATCTTATTGATCACACCTGTGCTTTACACCTGCTAAAAGCATATATAAATTATAACATTCCACCTCTGCATTGAGCTGAGCTCTCAGCATTGACTGTGCACCCAACAGAGAATGCAGCACAGCACTGTTTATCATATGCAGCAAGCGTGTTTTCTGTGATTTACATTCAACACTCACCCAGACTCAAAGGTCCCATTTAAACATCTCTCTCTTTCACCTGAACAACAGGGAAGTAAATGAGCAATCTGTTCTCACTTTTCAGTGTCTCCAGAGCAGCTAAATGGATGGCAACAACGGGCTTAAGGGGTGAAGTGACTCATCATAGTCAAGACTTAATGTGTATTTTTTTTACACTTAAGGGAAGTCTGCCTGTGGATGTTCTTATATTGTCCTTTGGTTTGCATTGTAACTTGGGATATTGTAGATGGTGTTTTTTCAGTGAATTTTGTGGTTAAATGTTGTGTAGTGGACTACTGTCTATTGTCTTTTAAAATCTATGCTTTCTCTGACCCCACATACACTAATACTATAATAACTCATTCCCACTATTCAAACTGAGCAACTGACCAATTCTAGTTCACCGCAGCTGACATTAACTTTTTATACTTTACCGATTGTATTTCTAGATGCTATTCATCGCACAGCAGTCATTTTGTCCTTTATCTTTTTCACTTAATACCCTCGGTTCTCTTTCCATAATAACATTTCGATTTCACTTAAGGAGAGAAAAGTTAAAGTGAGAGACAAAGTTTGAGAAAGATACAATTTCAAAATGACTTGAGATCTTCGGGTTGCTCAGGGGTCCTATAAAACTTTCAGAACATGTCATCGGATAGCTTGAGAAGATTTTGAATTTCACCTTTGAAAAGTTGTTCAAACCCTGTAGACAAGTGAGCTGGCAATAACTGCAAAAAGTGGACAGTCCACAAGACTAGCAGAGAGAGTGACAGAAACACAAACACAGGGAGGAGGGAACAGGTAAGACGGGTTGCCAGATAGAAAGACAGTGAAAAAAAAAGGAAGGAAGAAGGTGACGGAAGAAACATGCTAATAGAAAAGATGTCCAGACAGATGCTGCAGGCAGAGAAAAAGGCAGACATGATAACCAGACACAAACGAGATGCAAAACAAGGTGAGAAACTCATCCTAATATAATACAGCTGAGGGTAAACATACAGACGGACTGTGTATTTTTTGGCATTATGGCACACCCACATCCAACACCCAGACAGATATCTCTGTGATGGAGGTATCTCATTGCATCATTCTCAATGTATTGAAATGCACATCTCAGGGAGTGTTGTTGTGGTAGTATAACTATGGCAGCTGGGTGTAATTTTTTCTCACATGGCATGGCAATTGGAATAATGGTCATTTTCCGGCAGAGCACTGCAGCACTTACCAGACTGGAAAAAATAAGTCTCAAAATATGTGATGCAGCAGATCCAACAGCACAATATATCCTTGAAGAGAAGTGCAAAGCCTAATTCTTTTGCAGCTTCGGGAGAAAGAAAGTTACTGAGTCTGATCATTCATCAAAATATTAGTGGCAAGGTTTTCTTATTTTCAGCAAAGCAGAGATACACAACGTGTCATGACAATAAAAACAACAAAACAGCAGAATACGATGGCCTCCAATAACAACTGAATAATAAAAGAAAGAAAGAATGAAGACTGCTGTCAGTGAGAGGTGAGGAAAATCCAATCAACACAAGGTCTCTCTGCAAAAGTAAAAGCAGTAGAAAGATTTAAGCTATGTTTTCTTTTAATGAAGTGACCTGCCTATGTACATAAAGATTTAAAGCCAACATGATTGTGTAACTTCTTTCTGAGGTACCTTTTTCCCAACTTGTCATTTTCATTTCTGATGGCACCAAGATGTTTTATACAATGGTAATGCTGCAATTGTCCTCAACTTTACACTGGCGCCAGAGTCTAAAGTGAATGCACAACATGGACTGTGACAGTGATGGCTCCGATGATGAAGAGTCATGTGACTTTAAATGCTTACGCATTAAGACTGCTAGAGGAAGAGTCATTTCTCAGATGATGATCATCAAGTCATCATAATAAAACATTCTAGTGGTGAAAGCACTATTTGTGCAAATTGTTCAAGACATCAGGTTCTAAAAATAGGTCAAGTATTTTATGATGCACATATATCTCTCTAATCTATAAAAGACATCTGGAAAGACAAACAAGTGAGACAGAGGGCAGAAAGGCCAGGAGACAGAACTATTATTTAAAGATCTTTTTTTTTCAGTGTTATTATCAGCACAAACTAAACTATAAAATCCCACCTTGAGAGATGAAAGAGCAAAGTTTTTTTTGTGTGTGTGTAAGAGTATGTGTGTACATGAGAATGAGAGAGAGGATGTAAAATCTTGCAAAGTCTTACGTTAGTTTTTTAGCTAGAAGCTGCATGAGCAGATTGATAAATATATTTTTGTCATACAGCACAAATCCACACGTGTGCTCTTCTTTACTTGTGAGGACCCACATTCAAACAATGCATTCCCTAACTTTGACCAAGCCTTGTTCTTACCTTAACATAAACCTAATTCTAACCTTAAAACTATTACCTAACTCCTAAACCTCAGTCCTATGCAAAGTGTTCTCACTTTCCAAAGATGTCCTCATTCTTAAGGTCTAAAACCAGTCCTCACAAAGCTGGAAATGCAAGAAGACACACACACATATACACCCATACACTACCTCTTCCCGACCCTTGTCAGCACTGCCAATTACAGCCAGAATATCCTCCTTAAGGGCCCGTCAGGAGCTCCTGAAACCTTCTAGAAATGTCACCCGTCAGTTTCACTGTGCTCACACTTAGGAAGTATTTATTTTTTTATTTTTATCTGTTCCAGTGGCTGGCTAATTCCAAACTTGTTGTAGTCAATATTTTGGCCATTGGGTGTCCTGCAGGTTAAGAACCGGGGGATGGCTGGTTCAAGTCCAGCATGGACCACAGTATGGAGCTTGGACTGGTAGCTAAAGAGGTGCCAGTTCAACTTCTGGGTACTGTCAAGGTGCCTTTAAGCAAGATACAGAAACCCTTAACTGGTCCCAATCCCTCGACCCTCTCTCTATATTTGAATGTCTATAAACCCTTTATCTGTGTGTGTGTGTGTGTGTGTGTGTGTGTGTATGTGGTTGTATTCTAGGTCTATATGGGTAAAAAATGAGTAAAAATGATTTATCCATTGGGCCATTATTAAAATAAATCTTCTTCTTGTTGTATACTGTGATCTTAACATCCTCAGTTTGATTCCAGCTGCTGATTTTTGTATGTCATCAGTTCCCACACTGTGGAAGGACACCATGCCCCTGATGCTTGTATTGATTCAAGCACTCGAAACACATAGTATTTTCATGTGTATCTCAATTTCCTCATGTTTTATCTCCTTGCAGTGTTGTATGGAGTAGCAGACTTTTTTCTAGCTACAGTTTTATCATTATTGATTCCACATGAAGATACATAGTGTCAATAAAGACACATTTTTTATCCTTTTCTAATTTAACTTTCCTACAGAAAGGATAATGTCCGGTATGTTGCTTAAAAATAGACACACTTCTGTTTATCTTCTTTGCTGGATTCACACAGTTGCAGGTCATGTTTATTTATATTGCCTGGTTGCATGTCTACCCCTGATTAATAGACTGGTCTCGAACTGCTTCTATTTACATTCACATTATTTATGAGGCAGTTAAAGCTCAAGCTTGGGGCAAATATGATTGGATGACGTGATTGATAGCCTTTCTATACACAGGGGCTGACTGTGAGGGAGCTCAGATTTGCTATTGAGTCATTGCTCTCGTAAGACAACCTTTTCAGACATAAAATTTACTCTGTGCTGTAAGTGTTTGAGGATTGTTACCATAGCTCAAATCCAAATCCATTCTGACAAAGACCCAATGTTTGGCAATGTTAGTATAAAGTTCATTTTAACTAGAAAACTAGTAAAAAGTAAAAAGGGAAATGTCGTTAAAAACTTTTATGACAATTTAAATTAGTGCAAACCTCAGAGTGCTGTGCTGTTTGAAGCTGGAGGTTTAAATCATTTGTTGACTTCAGCTTGCTGTCTCAACTGGTGGTGCAAGAAAAGAAAGCAAATAACGAGTGAAAGGAAAGGAGCTCAAGGTGTAGAGAAAAGTGGCAATTAAATGCAGAGATTCAATGGACAGAAGAAAAATGGCTGCTAAAAGAATCGGAAATGCGAGACAGATGAACAAAAAGAGACAGTTTCGATAGAGGCGTATTAAGACACAGAGACATGGCAGGATTGGATAGAAACAAAGAAATAGATGAAGATTGAGGTTACCTCTTAATTGGGTATGAGTAATTGCCATCGACATTGCTATCAATGTTATTTTCTACCTTATGTATTTTATGTTTTTTGTCTTCTCCTATTTCTTCATACTGTCACCTCAGCAATTAGTTAGCAGTGCAGTATTCAAATGCTGTGGAAAATCCCATTACCCAAGTCATAGTTCTTTAAACAGTGAAGCCTTTTGTTCAAAAGCAGGAAGTAGTATAACATGCTTAATGGGCATTCAAACCAAAAACAGTCCTGTGTTGATAAAAGGAGGTGAGAAAATGAAATATGGTCCAGTTAAAGTGACAGACGTGTGAAGATAGATGTTTTTAGGTTCCAATTGCCAGGTGATGTTGCACTGTTACACTATGACCCTGCCTTTTTTGACATAGCCCCACGTTGCATCATCAGAGTGGCGTTATTCAGATAAACAAGTGGGCCACACCTGTTTGTGCATGGCTGTTGTTGAACACAGTGAACCACTTTGTTCTAAAGCAGGAAGTAGTATAACCTTCTCATATCTGAGCTAATAAAGCTAAAGGAAGATTGGCAGATGGTTGGGTGGTTGCGCAAAGCGTGATGGACATCAGAGGTATCCAGATAATGTGGAAGATTCCTCCTGCACATATGTCCTCTAAGCTAAAGCTAAACCTCTGCTTAAAATGCTTAATACACGACTAAACTTTAGAGTCATTTATTGTGTTGAAAACAACCACGCAGGACATGAATCAGTGGATTTTCACCTGGCAGCAATTTGACATGTGTCTTAGCGTGTGCACTAGTCCAACTCAATAAACTGGTTTGTGGGTGTGAAAATCTGTCTGATATCACTCCTTATCCTTCCTGAGACTCTGTGCATGTGTGTTTGTGTATGTCTGTAATACTCTAAACCACAACAGGTGTATTTTGAATCTGAGTCATATCTGGAGCAGCGAGAGGCGGCTTATTAATGAACTGAAATTTTCTCCTGCTCAGTGGGGAACTTGTCGGAACGCAGTAAGAATCTTTTATTTCCTTCTTTTACAGACTTGGATACATGCTAAACCAGGAGAGATCTGAGAAGGACAGTGACATTTTAACAGTGGATGTTTAATGGAATAAACCCATTTCAAATGCCATGGGTTTTATTAACAATAAGACTTTTTATATGTGTCACCTGACATGAAAGTGGATTGCATACCCTGCGTGATTTTGCATGATTGCACCATTCTTAATAAAGAGAAAGTTACAACATGAACAGTCCTGAGGTTATTCAAATCTCATCTGTGGCTGCAATGATAAATATTAAGGTCATTATATTGCAGCACATATAAGCCCAAAAGTAAATTTAGTGTGACATCCTCATCATTTGCATATACATAAGATTGTGAGAGATTAAATTCAGAGAGAGAGATTTATAGGTGCTATATTCTTTCTTTCTTTTTTTTTCTTTACAATAACAAGGATCATTCGTTGTATTACCTGCTCAGTAAACAGCTGATTACATTTGCACTGTGCAGACAGAGTAACTTCTACTGCACAGTGATGCTGTTCATCCACCGAGGCATAGACGAGTGAAATGTCTCATTTAAATTTGTAATTCTGATATTTCCAAAAGGCACCTGAAGGCAGCATAGATTTAATTTTAGTTTGGGTTGTGAATTAATTGCGACTGAGCCAATCAGTCTGTTGCTGCATGCTCAGTCTGTCAGATGCGAGAGATGCAAGTTCAAAAGATGCAATAAGTTTGTTCAGCTCACAAACACACAAGCATCAGACAATTTGGTCAGGGTAATGCAGGTATGGTGGTTTGTTTATATCATAGTATCAATGTTCTTATATATACATTGAGATCAATTTAAGTATACTTTGGTGATAATGTACTGCTACATTGCATTATTACTACTACTACTTTTGCTGATTCTATACTCCTTAAAGTGAAATTTTAATTAGAGGACTTTTACTTGTAATGGAGTATTATTATTTGAATTAAGTAATAATAAGGGTGTTGGGGGGGGGGGGGGGGGGGGGGGGGGGTTGGCATATTGGAGTAGGGAAACAAGCTGTAAACACAACACCAATTTACCACCTTATAAAAATTAAATGAAGTTGATGATATTTAGAGTCTTGCTCCTGGCAACCCGACAAGTATGTTGAATATTACAACACTGAAAAACATCTTCTTTCCCAAAGCTGTCAAGTTGTTGCCTGACATCCTGCTTCCCTCCACACCCACCACACACAAACACACATATACTTGCCATATTTTTATTTTATACTTTTTTGTCTGTTTTGTATTGTTCTTTTCATATTAATATCAGGGAGTGGCATCACAGTTCCATTATGCTGATGTCTTCCAGAACAGTACAACACCAATCTCCATCCTTTTCTGTGCAAACATGTACTTGGAACTATGGGGATTAGTGGGATTAGGACTACTTCATGATATATTGGGTGACCCATTCAAAAAAATGGCTGCCTCTCTTGATTATACTCGAGAACAGCTGTTAACGTTAGGCAGAGCTAGCATACTCTCTGTGGAAAGAGCAGTGATCCCTGCTAAAGTGACGGAAGAAGAAGCAGGCGAGGATACAGAGCTGGATCTAAGCGCCGGGAGTGGTAAAGATGGTACAAACCATGTGTACCGTCACAGGGAGTATGGAGAGTGTAGCATCACAGAGACGTGGTTGAATGAACTCACTTCAGACTTGCTGGTAACTCTGGGCAGTGAGAGTGGACAGCTGAAGATAGCCAGGAAAGCAGAAAGAGAGAGGGGGAATGACACACAGCAAAGGACCACAGGCCAGAGTCAGAACTGGGTCACTGCAGGAAAGCCTTAGCCTTTTATGTGTAAGAAATCTTTTCACACTATACATTGTCATTTTATCCATTGTTAATGTAAACATATTGGCATTAGCAGCTTCAAGCAAAAGATCTCAACATTTCTACCACTACTTGCTGCAGCATCAGACAGGTGCACAAAATCGAAAAATTCAAAACTGTCACCAGTAGTACAACAAACATGAGGAGAGTGTTGTGTTTTAGTACTTGTTTCAAGATAGATGATATTATGGGAGTTTTCATTGTTTGTGTTGGCAGCAAGTGCCTGACAGAGCAGCACTTCATGACTCTCTCTTAACAACAGATTATATCAATGAAGGTAAGGATGTTGTGCATGAAATGAAAAAATCTAAACAACCAACACACCCACACACAATTCCCCTGTATTATGAATGTGAGGTTATAGCTAAAACAAAGCAGTAGCTCCTTCATTTTATTCTGAGGTAATACATTTTTTCTCTATCACAAACACTGGAAGAATGATCTTGATTAGGGTAAATATAAATCCTCCCTCAACAGTCCAAAGTCAAGGAGAAAGCAGGGGGAAAAAACGAAGACAGAAGTGGTAGGATAAATACAAGACTGAGACAGCACTATATACAGACAGCATTTGCTGATATAAGCAGTACAGGAAGATGTACAGAGTCACAGTCGAGAGGTAGACACAAGTTGTGAGGTGGAGGGAACAGAGGAGGGCAGAGAGACATAGATAGAAGCAGAGAACCTGATATAGAGGCATAGAGGAGAAGGCAGACGGGTCAGAGATGTTTTAAAGGAATGAGCTTATAACTTCTCTTCAAGGAGAGAGAGAGAGAGAGAGAGAGAGAGAGAGAGAGAGAGAGAGAGAGAGAGAGAGAGAGAGAGAGAGAGAGAGAGAGAGAAGTAAGATTTCAAGAAGAGCAGAGCAGACAGTCAGATCTCCTGAGATCGCCGCCCAGGGGAACTAACCTTTACAGGATCAAAGTTGAAGCAACAGTCTGTATGTGCCTGTGTTTTGTATCCACATCATGTTTGTATTGGTAAAGATATGTCTGCATCTAAATATGTACATCTTCTTGCATGTCTATGAACATGTGAGATACATACTATCACACATGGCTATGTTTAGGGAATCAAAGCATTTGGTTAGATTAGGGGGAAGGGGAGAAGCGGCTCCGTCTCCGCCGGCTAGTATATCTGCGGTTAATAGGGGACCAAGAGGTAAACCTGTTATTTTAACTCACAGTAATGTAAATTCGTCGCTGCTTGGTGTCGTCATTGTCATTTTCCCAGCACTGAACAGCAGCGCGCAAAGGATCTTGGGATATGGGAGGCTGCGAAGGATAGTTGCGGCGCGTCCTCCAAAAAGAGGGAAAAGAAGGCCGCATTTGAAGGAGCCTTCCTCTTCTTCTTCCAATTGGGACAGCCTTCGCGCGGCGTTGTGACGTAATCGTCCTTCAGATGCGTCCTTCGAAGGATGCAGCCCCTGAATTGGGACACAGCTTCAGACTACCCAGATCTTCCATGTTTTGTAATACAAATAATTTTGCAATGGTTGTGACACTCAAAAAGATTCTTCACTATTTTACAGCTATCTCTTTTACAATATAGGCTTATGGGAAAAAAGTATTTTGGAGCCCTGGACACCATTTCTGTCATTGCACATAGTTGGCCCGCTGCTGGATCGAAATATTATTTCATATTATTTAACAATCTCTGATTGAATACTTTTTACTCAAGTGCTTGTGAATGTATTATTCTGTTGTGGTTCAAGTATGAAATATATGGTACACTGGAAGGTAAAACAAAAAATGGTTTCCTGCATTGATATCCTGTGCTCAGCAAAAACTTGAGATGAGTTGCTAAACATAACTACACATATATTTACTTTAAATACTCCAACTAAGAAATAGGCTACAGTATATGTAATAAGATGAGACTGCATGTTATCTATACATCCCCAGGAGCATTTATGCAACTACAGTTTTTGCATTGCCTGGCTGATTTTATCCTGTATATCCAGTGTTTTCTTTTCTTTTTCTTTTTCTTTTTCTTTTTCTTTTTTTTTTTTTTCCAGACAGAATCTCATTACTTTATTCTGGTGTTTGAGCACAGTGTGAAACACATCCACACTGACTAAGGTTATTTCTTGATTTGGTGCCCCAGTGAAAGGAGAGGCATGGTAGAGGGTGTGGCAATGCCAATCCAGCAGCATACAGCAATCTTGGTGCCAAGAGTGACTGTGTTTCTCACGGTTGGCTGGCAGCTCAGCTTATTTTTGTTCCATAATATTATGGTTACTTTATTTGGTGCCAGGCCTAAAAAGATTCTTACTAACTCTGCAATCCATGATAGTCAGAGTACTGAAAGCATTTCCATTCCTCTGGTGACTCTTTACAGCCATCTGACGCCAGTAGGTATCTGTTTTATCTGCAACGTCTCATGGGATTAATGTTGTCACTGTCAAACCACAATAACCCACAGCAGAACCACTGAATAAACTCTGTGCACAAGGACCATACTATTACAAAATAACTACACAAATAAGAAAATAACCACCATACTTATTATTATACTTATCATTGTGTGCAACAGGTGCTGACAGGCGCTGATTCTGACAAAAAAAAAAGTGTTAATCAGGCCATATGTCTTTGACCAAGTTAGCAGCAGGTGATCCATCATATGGATCATACCATTTACCCTGCTGTAATATTATTTCCAAGCAAATTTGTCTAATAGAAACATTAATAAGTCAATAAATTCTGTGTTACACAATTCTTGTTTACATGAAAGTATTCTCTGTTGTTAAATGAACCCTCCTGTTGTCCTGGGGTCAAAATGACCCAAAGGATTGGGGTGTTGGTTAGCTCAGTTGGTAGAGCATCCACCCCATGTACGAAGGCTCAGTCCTTGCCGCAGTGGCCCAGGGTTCGAATCCGACCTGCGGCCCTTTGCTGCATGTCATTCCCCATCTCTCTCTCTCCCCACATTCCTGTCACTCTTCAGCTGTCTCTGTCAAACAAAACTTGAAAAGGCCAAAAAAAATCTTAAAAAAAATAAATAAATGACCCCAAGGACAACATGAGGTAGAACATCCAAAGGCAGAAGTCTGTGATAAGCCCAGAGACAACGCTAGTTACCTTGCTGTACATTGTGTGCAATAGAGCTGTCATGTCCTCAAAAGATTATTCTTGTCTGCTCCTGTGTGTGACATGTTTTCCATTTGTCTTTGTACACACTTCAATAAGTCCTCAACCTTTCTGTGGGTGTGTGTGTGTGTATCTATTCGAGGATGAGACTATGTAACAGCATCTCTCATGTGCATGCCATAGTGTGTCTTCATTCCAGTGTTGACTCTCTCTGACCTGAGGCGAGGACAGTAAATTGGCACGGTGCAGTGTTTGGAGGAGTTTGAATTGAGGTGAAGCCCCTATGAGAGGCTCTTGACTTTCAAACTAAAACTTTGAAAGCTAATTGAATAGAACCCGAACCAAAGATCAAGGGATTTGCAGTCTGATATTTACAGAGCAAAAAAATACATTTTAAAAGATTTCAAGATGGTCTTGTTTGTCACATAACGCTTCTCTGCAGTCATGTATAAAAAGTGGTTATACACTACTGGAAACCTGCACAGAGTGTACTGATAGAAAGATGAAAACCAAGATGATTAGCTTTCAGCTCTTATCTCTGCAGAGTTTGTATATTGTCCCTGTGCTCATGTCAGATTAACTCCAGGTTCTCTGGTTTACTCAGATAGTCCACACACTACTGACAAATTTGTCTCCAGTTTCATCTGATTTGCATGGTTTTGAACAGCAGTTTACAAGTGTGTATGAATACAGCTGGTGTCTGACTATGACTTGTAGTGAAGCCTGCATGTTGTTTCTCTGCCCTCTGCCCTGTACATCCTAGCAAAGCCTCCAGCACCCCCCTCAGGCAAATCATTCCAGAGCCTAGAGGTTCTAACTGCAAAGACTACAGGATGTTAACTGTGGGAACAAAACATCAGAGCAAACCAGACAAAGAAAACTGAACAGGTGTCGAAGTTGTATGCTGCACCTTCCACTTTGAAACAATGGCACATAAAGACCTGATTTTGTCAAAACATTGATTTTGTCAATGTTTATTTTCTCTGCATTGTGTTTGATTTGACACACAAAAAATGTATTTACAGGTGCCGACTGTTATCAAGTAGTTAATCCTTTAAATATAAATAATAAAAATCCATCAAATAATGTGCTGGGCTCCGTAAGAGAAAAAAACATGCAGTATAAATGTGTATAATTCCATTAAGTTTTAACTAATATAAAAGATGGATGTTCCCAGTGCATCTCATTACAGACTAATTCCTTGAGATTCCTTTGGATTAGTCTCTATGTGCTTTTCCTCCAGGGGTTGGAGAATAAACACTCCAATGTTCCTTGTAGATCTCTAATTAAGCACCGATTGCTTCTCTGGACACATTTATAAAGCCTCTGTAGAAAATCTAAGGAAACTAAGAAAGTGACATTTTTTCACCCTAACAAGGAAAACAGTTAGAATACTGTTTGTTTGCCTTATTTCTCCCCTATATAAATGTTCTTTTTTTGATATATCTCACACAATTAGCAACAATTTGTTGAAAACACACCAAACTGTTGTTTACTTTCATTTTGTTGTTATATTTTGACAATTTATGTTGTTTTTGTTCCCCCATATTCTAAGATGACACAAAATAAGTAAAATATGATCCATCATCCTCCCAAGTTATATCAGTCTGGCTGTGTATGACTTTTGGCCTTTAAAGTATGAGACTTAATTATAGCTCTGCTATCAGACTATCCGCTATCTGTTTTTGAAAATAGTGCAGTGAGGTAAGAGTTGACATTTTCCACACATTCAATTGGTAAATAGTTGTAAAGCTGGTTAGAAATAACAGTTAAGGGTAAGGTAAGATGGAAAGTATTGATAACTATATAAAAACTGAAGTCACATTTCATAATAAATGAGGAGTTATATATCATCTCTCTCTCACACACACACACACACACACACACACAAAGCCAGAGAGACAAAGTACAAGAGTAGACAGGTATGGATCTCAGTGTGTTAAGCTTTGTTTTGGGCTGACTTCCAGCATATTCTACTGCTTTGTAGGAGTGCATCTTTTAAAGCATTCACAAACCTTCCAAACACCCACACACACATACGCGCACACACACAAGCTAATCTATTTCTGATGGATTGTAATACTGAGGTCAAATCGTGTCTGTGCCTCCTCATCAGCTTGTTAAATCTCACTCTGAAACACATTCAGCATTTTAACACTCCATGGTAATTAGTCTTCCTGCTCAAAACAGCCAATCCCGACTGACCTGCTTTATTACCATTTTGAACTCACTTAGTTAGAAACAGAGAGCACATGTCACACTCTAAATGTGTTCTTTGAATGCTTCATTTGAAATAACAGCAATGCAAAAATTAAAATAAAATAAAAAAAGTTTGCTTCCAACAAAGAAAAAAAACTGGTTGACAAGATTTTGGTTAATATTGAAAGTCCTTGGCCATCAGAAGGAGAAATTGAATATGACAACAACAAATAACATAACCTAAACCCTGTCTAGATCTGCAGCTCTAGACTGCACATTCAGAAGGACAAATACTATTGACACCACATGTCATATAACAGAATATATATGAATTCATAAAACAAAACAGTTTTTCCATATTGGGTTTCTAGTTGTTAAACTGACTGTGAAGATGGCTCTAACTTTCCTGAAAAAACTTCAAAATGCAAGGGTTGTGGTAAAGTAGCTCAAGTAGCTATGTCTGGTCCACTGATTCTAACCATTAGATGAAAGAAGCATTTTGTGAAGCGTGGCTGGACCTACAGTATATAATATCCAGCCCACTCAACTAGCAGGCCACAGGTGACATCCAGCACAGCAGCAACCTTTGATATATGACTAAATAAATAAAGTACATAAGAAGGGTATCAAAGTAACTAACAAGTGAGCCTTCTTGATTACTTCCCATCTCTGTTGAGATGCCTGCACATGCGCAGTACCGATCAGGCTGGATGTTTATGGATGTAGCACACCAGCAATCACAAGCAATAGCTTACAAATCAATTTTTTCCAACCACGCTTAGTAGCTTTTAAAAAAAATATGGCTATTTGCAGTCACAAGTAAGGAAGTGCTCTACTGAACATATGTCTCAGTCAACCCTGAAATGTAACTTTCTGGACAAAGTTTCTCAAGGGAACACAGCAGAGGGACCCTAAAGTGCAAAGTTTGATTGCATCTTACGATCAAAGCTGTTTTACCCTGGCATGGTCAAGCACAGACCAAAAGAGAGTTACAGCAACTTTTCTATGTTTATCTTGGATTGTGCCAAAGAAGAAAAGGCCAATCACAGACTCCAAAACAATGAAAGAGTGTATGCTGGTCGTCATGGATGAGGTAAATGATGACAAAATTAAAACTAGCATGACATTTGCTATTAAAAATGAACCCCTGTCTGACATCAGGAAACTAATTGTTGTTAACAGAGCTTCTTTTTTTCTATATACAAATGTAGTTAAATTCAACAACGCAATGCATTAATCACGCAGATAAAATGCTTTGAAACTAAGAAATGTAGATTTATTAAGAAACAGGGAGCAGAGACAGAATGTAATCACCTTGTTATTGCCAAAGAATGACATGTCCTTAAATGTTCTGCATGAGACAGTGTATAAAACAGTAATGCATTGTCTCCAGTCAGCTCTGCTTCAACTGAATAAAGGGGAAGACATGGTATTGGTCTGGTTTGATTTGACATTCTTCACTATTGATCAACCAAGTAAGCAAAGGACAGCAGGATTTAACAACACCAAGTTCATTACATACACCCACAGTGAACATTTAATTCTAGCAACAGAGAGAGAAAACTGCAAAGGGACATAGAAAACAAACAAACAAACAAAGACATAAAACAAGACATTTGGGCAATATTGCACTGTTGTGCAAAAGAGCTAACATTCTTGCTTTAAAACAGCTATGGAAATAGATTTCCTTAAATACTGTGTTTATAAATGGTCATAGTGGCTTCCATTCTATAATTTCTGTGTTAATGCACCAATCACACTAAAAAAACAGTTCTGGGAGTTAATGATATGTTGAATTTGCACCTTTAACAAAAGAAAAAAAAGACATATCCACATACTCATATGCCCGCAAATGCATGCATTCACATACATGCAAGCATACACCCTTATGCAGAACCTCTACTCCAAGTTTGTGTTGCACTTAGTCTTTGTCTTGGTTTCATCATTCTTGCTTTTGTCCCTCATGTTCTGAAAACCCACTGCAATGCAGGCCTGGAAAAGCATGTATAAAAACTTAACAAAAAGCTGGAGGCTACATGCCTTAGCAACAACTGAATTCCAGGATGCCAAGGCCCAGTGTGGTTTGCTGTTTAATGAATCTATAAAGCGTCCTTGTCAGTTGTCACAGTCGTGTTTAGTCTAGCAAAGCTTCTGAGAAGCAGAGACCATCATGTTTAGCTTTTACTACAAATAGAGGTTGTGCGTTACTGCAGTAAATGGAAAATTATTATACAATTAATGTGTTTCTGTAGCCTAGGTGTCTGGGTATTTTATATATATCAACAAACACCTGCTCAGTGCAAAGCTCCCTTTTAAGGCTTATTATATAAGAGAATAATCACTGACATCATAGTCACTTAATCACATTCATATGTGTGAAGGCATTTTTGTTCATTTATAACAGTAGTTTGCTTGCTCTGATGTTTGTATTTAGCACCTGTTCCTCTAAAGTTTTTGGATGTCCGTATACCTTTGCCATTATTTTATAACAAGACTAAGAGTTTACATCCAGTTCTTTTTACAACTGGTACTTTGAGCTAAATACCAGTGTCAGTGTGTAACCTGTTTAAATAATAATGTTCACCATCTTAGTTTGCCATGTTTATATGCTAATTAGTGCCAAACACAAAGTACAGCTGAGGCTGATGGGATTGTCATGAGTTATACAGCTATATGGTCATATACCAAAGTGCAGGATAAATTAAAATTTTGACCTGACATTGGCACTAGATAAAACGATAAGCCATCATCAAGGTTATTACAGTTAGTTCTGAGGGGAACATAAATCTTCTAAGTCTGGCATAAACTAATTTTAACCATAACCACTATGTGCTTAACTGTCACCTTTATTCTAACTCTAACTTAATCGTGATTGTAACTCTGCCCCAAAATAAAATTATGATCATAAAATGAAGTAGATGACCTCATGGGGAGCTAACTTTGGGTCAAGATTGGACGTGAGTCCCTGCAATGTCACTGTGTGAACAATGTGTCCTCATGACATGAACACATATTTCAGTCGACACAAACAGGCACACAGCAATCATCTCTCTGTCAGCACCTCTGGCCTTCATACTGACAACTTCATTCCAGCTTTAAATATGTCAGCTGGATTATGCCAATCAATGTCAACCACTAAGTGTGTAGGATGCCGCTGAGTGTCTGCATTTGTTTGGTGGACTTGTAAGACTTTGCATAATGTTTTGAATATGATAAGTACTTCAATTTGGCCAAAATAATTATTAGTACTTAAGTTAATTGTTTTATCCCCAATAGCTGTGATGGGGCAAACAAAAAATGTCAGTTATGAGGAGGGATTTGAGCTGTTAATATGTAAATATTACAATGTAATGTGACAAAATGGTGATGTATAGAAATTAAAGTAAATGTCAAGTTCAATTTCAGGTCACTTCAGTTCAAACTTATGTTATCCTGAATCTATCTCAGTTCATAGAAATGTGTGTTAAAGCTCGAATATTGGGCCACAGCTGTTGAAAAGAGCAAGTTGTTTTTCTGAGTAAATCTTGTATGTGTGTGTGAGAGAAAGTGTGTGAGTACATGGATGGTTGAGAGTGTTCATCCCCCTCACTCCTAGGATTATGGTGTTTTAACGATTCTGGCAGATGTTGTTGTTGTTTTTGTTGGAGAATGAACTCACTTAAGTGTGAGATGGTGATCTGGTGAAATTACCTACCTTTCCCCTTCCAAGGGCAAATTTTAATGATGCTTTAAATCAGCAAAGGGCTCATTTGTAAGAATTATGCTGCCCTCTCTCTGCTGATGGTGAAAGAGCTGACAGGTTGAAATCAAGATCATTCAGTCACATGCTGTTCACCGTTACTGCTGCAGAGAACCGTTTTAGTTTTGCATCCTGACCTTGAAATTGTAGTAGAACTACCAAAGAGAAAACACACAACTGTGAAATGTGAAGGCACTAAACTAGCCTCCAGAAGAGTCAAAGACTCACATTTAAATGTATCACAACAGGCAGGGTGAGGTGATGAAATGATAGATGATAAGCCAGACTGAAAGAGAAAGGTGTGGGTGATAGTGGAGGGATCTGGAGGGAAGCAGAGAGAAATCTACTCCAAATACTGCCACTTTGAGTCCTGACTCAAAGAGTTGACAGACACAGAAGGAGGGTGGAACAGCGGGATAAAACATGGATAGAGTGTAAAATAGACTCTAAGTATGACCACCTGGTGCAAGTTTTACTGGATGAGTTTGCCTTGTGAGACAAACAGGATATGAATCCCAGTGACACTTATTTTCACAAAAACATAATTAGAGAAAATGTTCAAGAAGAAATTCCAGAAGAGATTTTCTTTATTACATTTTATTGTTTTTTTTGTAACTCATGTACCAGGCATTTGAAATATAATGAATATAAGTGCACAAAAAATATCACTTTTTTGGCTTTTTTAATATGATATGCAGTAAATGTCAACAAGCAAATTAAATCAGATATATCACAAAGTCATTAAACTTTTATAGCTTGTCCTTCCAAAAAATGAGAATTTATACCAGGAACAGATGGGGAAATGGACTCCCACAGGGTTGTGCTAAGGGCTGAAAACTCTAAGATATATACTATATACTGTATGTGTCCTAAGGAAGACAAACTCGACAAAGTCCACAGCAAGCGTTGAGCCAAATCCCATTTGAACATTGACCTTTGCGTTTACAAGAAAAAGGCAAATAAGAGGTTCAAGATATAACCATGGGTATGAGTAAATATTTTATGAGTACAAAATGCTATACTCATTTCATTTGTTTGATCTAAATTGCATCAGTGCAGTGGCGTGAAAACAGGAGGCTGCTCCTGCATGGACTGCCGATTCAGCAGCTGAGCCAGTCTCATTTTTGGAGATTAGCAAAGCAAGTCTTATAAAAACCATCTGAAGGATTTATGTGGTGCAAATCAAGAATTCTCACACTAATTTTGAGAAATTCTAATTTACGTTATGCATTTTCATTGTATCATCTATGAAACTTCCACCAAAAGGGCAAGTATGCTTAATTTATTGGCTCATGTTTAATTTATTGGCTCAAGCTAGCATTATAATTTATGTAAACAAAATGGAAAATGTACATAGGAAATATAAATGGCCTGATCAATGAAATATCACTCAATGACCTTCATCTACTTGAAGATAACCAGTCCAGTTTCCTTGATAAAAGCTTGATAGGTTGAAGGTGAGATGTTAGCTTTCATTTAGAACGATAGAACGGTTTGGACTCCCCTTGTCATTAACCAGCAAGCAGGACATCTGATCCATTGAAATAGCATTAGCATTTCTTCTCCTGATGCGTCCTTCCTACAAAATACTTGCACTTGAGCACTTGCTTCCCCTGCTGACCTGCTTTACAGACTCCCAAATATCAGATTCAGACAGATCAGGTGTTTCACATATGTGTTGGCTGGGTTTGAGCAGCTCCAATGTGTGAGTTAGAGGTTTAGGGCCTTGTTCAAGAACTCTATTAGAAAGAATAAGTGGTGCATTCACATTTCTCCACCTAGATTTATCCTAGCTTCCACAAGCCACTGCTCTCCCTAATCCACCAAATTTAGACAGTCCAACAAGGTTCTCTTTTTGATGACCTGAAAAATGGCATTTGAGCCCTGGTTGGGTCTGCCAACTCCTGAGAAAAGTACAAAGGTCCTATTGCCTTTGTAATTCTTCAGCAGTCTCTCACTTGCACTAGCTTTTCTCCACTCTATGCTGGACAGTAACTGTGAAACCAGTTTGTGTGTACTTCTGGTATGAGAGCAGCAGTCAAAAAATGGATTATTGCACCCAGTACCAGCTCCCATCTCTACACCATGACAAGGGAATACATTTCTTGTTCACACCTACCAGCTATCACACATCTGGCACATTTTACTATAGCAGGCACAGGATTAAGGGACATAACATTTAGAATTTTCTATTGTCGGTCTCACATTGATAGTGTGGACACACTATCTGTGCACACCTTTGCCAATGGCTTTTTCATTAGCCCTTTGTCAGTATCAGGCCATAACTCTTCAAGTGAAATAATGACAGGCATTAAAACTGACCTCTACATAATGTGTTTTTAAAGTTGAGAAACTTTAAACTTTGAAAAACTTTCAAAGAATTGTCCACTAGAGGTAAAAGTATGTGTAACTCCCAGAATAATGGTGTTATTTTAGCCTTATCGGAAGGGATTAAAGGACTAGAGCCTGCTGAGATTTTCAATGAGAGATTATAATGGATGTGCTGTAGTGTACTAACACAACATAGTCTATCTCTAACACAATACAATCTGATCACTGAGTTTGGCAACACACACGGACACATACACACAGAGACAAAGATCTGGTTGGCATAATAGGTTGCAATACCTCCCCATCTGTGTTTGTGCTTTATTTTACCTCATTTTGCAGCAGCCAGCTCTTACGTAGGGCTTGGCTCATTAGTGGTTGTGTGGAGATAGAAGTGACAGGATAGTGGAAATGAATTAATTTAAAAGAAAAGGCATGTCAGGTGTCACCTGGGAAATCATGGATTAGATAAAGCTACCAGCTTATTCTTGCTTGCGGAAAGTAACACATTACAGACCGTATTAACTGGCTGGATGAAAGACTTAGACACTGAGAGACATAGTGAGTCAGACAGACATGTAGGGACACAGACAGGGTGCCATTATAAAAAGATTACAAATCAAAACAAATAAAGCTACCAGGTTATTCCAATGGGATGAAGATACTACACACATTATAGGCAGCAATAACAAGCTGGGTGATAGACAGAGTTAACAACAAGACAAGGAGAAAGAAAACAGAAAATTGAGTTATGGATGAGATGAAGCTACAGTTGTGATAGCCCCAGTTTATGCCTCTCATGTATTAGCATATTCAGGTCACAGAGGTAACTGTGGCTTTCTCTTGAAGATAATTAACCATTTACAAAACCCAGAAGGCCATTTTAAAACAATGTCAGAACAGCAGCAAGTGTTTCTGATTACATTTCACATCTGGTCTGGTAATAACTCACCAGAGGAACAGGATGTTCGAAAAAGACAAGTAAATGTTGCTGGGGGTAAGAGCTGTTGAATGCTTTTTAACATCTTAGATGGAGTAGAAGACAGACCACAGTGAGGATTTCAGTGTCAAGGACAATCTATTGTTTGAATTGGCTTAGAGGGAAGAATTTTTCTCACCAAACTGACATTGTTCCCTTGAAGGATTTTGAAATAAGCAATACTTTTGCAGCAAGACATGGACTCTACTGAAATGGTAAAAGTGAGAGTATTTTGGATGTGTTTTCTGTCAAGGCCTACGTGCAATAAATTGATAAAAATCTTTAGGCAATATTATGTAACTTTTTTTAAATAAAATAAGTGCTTTACTATCATCTCTATGCTACACTGACTTGTAATGAGATGAATGGTGCCTCTGTCTGGATCACATTTTATGGAGAAAATGCTTCATGCTTTCCCTCTGATGTCCTCCAGCTGCTCTGCCTCAACACTGTGATTTGCAGTTTCCTGTTCCCTGATGGACAGAAATCTTTAATTGTTGCTAACTTAAGTAACTGCTACGACAAGGAGACAAGGAGACGAGAAGGTTTTCAAGCCCAGAGTGAGGGGAAGCCAGTGGGGAATGCTGACGGAAAGTGGAGCTTGTGTCATACAGAGCCAGGGTGAGTGGGCAATGTAAATGAGCTCAGCAGCCTCTGGGGACATGGCAGAGGCTAAGAGACACGAGAGGACATTTATGGAGGAAGCTAAGACAAGGAAAGGAGAGAGTGACCGAGCAGGAAGCCACCGGACAGAATTAAATCTGAGACTGACTTGCTTTGTGAGATTAAAGGTTGAAAGGCAGACGCTGAGCTTGGCTTCTTGCTGTTGGACTAGTAAGTAATATTACTTGGCTGCTATGTCTTGTGTCGTTGCACCTGTTTGATGTTTGGTTGTTAGCAAAGCATATTTACAGCTGTCCATATTTACAACAGTGGTATTGCACACTGAAACTGGGAAGTTTAAACGAGGGGACAAAATGTGGCCACTTTCAATCCCTGTTGTCTACTGGTTGGGGTTGGAGAGGGTGGAGTAGAGATAGGGCTTTCAGGTAGTCCCAGTTTGTCTTTGGCCTCAGCTGGGAGAGTTCTTTTCTTGGTGAATGGTCTTTTTGTTTCAGGTCTACAGATGGGGCAGGATGCAGCTGGATTTTCACAGCCAGGTGGGCCGATGATGAAAGGATCAGACTCCAGATGGCAGGCATCACCCAGAGATTCTTCAGAGTCAGACAGTGTGGTGGGGGCAGGCAGGGGACAATGTTGAGGAGAGTGACAGCTCTATCAGGATGAAATGGCACACACTGCAATTCCAGCAAAAACACGATCTGTAACTTCTTAAATATGTGAGCCAATAGCTAAATGACAAGGCTAAGGGGGAAGCCTAAATGTAGGAGAAGAGTGTCCCATTTTATCTGGGATGAGCATCCTAATGTTAGTGGGAGGGTTTGAATTATCACAGAAGCAGAGGGATGAAGACAGAGAATAGAGAACTATTTGTAAAGTCAGGAGCACAAGTGATGGAAGCTGGCTAGCGTGGAGAGGCACAAATATAAAGAGAAGTAGTTTGGATATGTTCACTTGGTGCTAGTTAGTTTTAATTATACGTTTAGTCCCACATGGTAAGCCACCTGTGGGCAAAGTCTTGAAAAGTTTGATGTCAGTCTTCCTTCATGCACTTCCCTGTGTTTGCACATGGATTGGTGCCAGATCAGTTCACAGTCTCTATAAAGCTACCATCTGCAGTGGGATTATAGTGCCTGGTGTAAAGTGAGGTTATGCCCAGAGAATGCATCATAATGTTGGGTTTGCACATGGGCACTACTTTCATTTTGCCTGGGTGTATTCAGCTAATTCAAGCCTACACTACAATCACAGTTTGATGGTTGTCCTTACTGTCGGTTTTCTCCTTTTCCCATTGTTTCTCTGCTAATTTGAATTTTTTATTTATTCATCTCCAGTTACCCCCTACAATCAGATACATAATCATTCACACATCTATGTGATATATATGAAAGAAAATTTAAATCACAAGCATACTCAGTCAGTGAAAACACACAATGCCTGCAAACTTGCAGTATGCCAGATATAAAATCAACATCTCTCCAGACACTCTGACAGGCTCACACCAGACTAGCAAGGGAGGTAGATTTTGTCTCTGATTTCAGACACCAGATGACCATTTTTCCCTACAGTGTCCCTGCGAATGGGCAATGCCATTCTATGTTCGTACTTGCAATCAAAATTCAGGCCCTGTATAAAAGTAGAAGCTGAAGAAAAAAGTTCGCAGTGACTAGGTGTCATATTTACCCTGCCAGTCCTAAAGTGAGCTATTGATGGATTTTTATGTAAAATGGTTGAAGACATGTATTTGAAGCACTTTTTGTAGAGTTCAGAAAAAGTGGGCTGAGCATTGTTCTACACGGGTTAAGCTTTGATTGGTCAAATAGCAGAGGTGATTCTCCTAACAGCTATTTTGTGGCTACATTGGTCTACATGTGTTGACCAACTACCTTTAACCATTACCTCAGAACAGTCCTTATAGTCTGTTGGCAGGTAAAAAAGCAGTTTTGGCACCTTTATTCTCCTAGTGTAAACCTATACAGGGACTAGGGATGTGCCTGAAATTTAACACAGTATTAGGTAAAGGACTATAGAACTAATGCAATTGAAATGGATAATGCCATCTGAATTCTGCAATTTCTATCCGAAGTTGCCCATAATTAGGAAGGGAAAATCAGGAAAAGCGTCCATGGTTCCCTTGGCATAGTTAAAAAGATTTCATGAGTTGGATCCTCCAGGTGGTTTTTGCTATATTATTTCCTTTAGTGAGGTGTATAAGGAATTTCTGCTGTTTCTGATTGTTTCTGTCAAAATGTTTGAAAACTTTGAGGAGGGCAGTGGGACAGACAAGCAAGTGAGAACTGGTTATAATTTACTGAGAATGTTCAAGCAATTAAGTTGAACCAAATGCAAACTATGAAGACTGTGCACATCTCTTCACTTTAATATGTGTGTTTGTGGCTGTAGCTGCTTTGGAGTTTTATTCTGCTGTTAAAGTGTGACAGTTATTTAATTTCTGTAGCCTGTTATTATTGTTGTTATTATTAATATTATTTAAGGTGACTTCTGCACTGGCTTTCAGTTTTCTGTTAGTTGACAGAGCTTCCAGGTCTGTGAAAAGTCGTAAAACTGCATTCTTTCTAATGGCCAGCAGGGGGAAACTTGATTGGCTGCAAAAAGATTATATTGATCTGCAGGGGGAAATTAACCCACTTCTCACTTGATTTATTATTTCAGTAAACAGTTTCCTCACAAGTTTATGGTCTCAATCACTAGTTTCAAGTTGTCTTCCATAGAGCATAATGTTCATTGTAAATTATGGTCCCATTTGGAGTTAAATAGATGATAAAGCAGGGTATACTTTAGGGCCTAGCTACCCAGTGATATAAGGAAGATCAGTCATTCTCAGGGATTCCGTCCAGCTCAACACACCAGGCTCATAAAACTCAGATTTTACCTCAAATGTTTCTGGTATACTGTATAGTGTAATATGAGAACATTTGGGACTGCTTGAAAACAGGCTCAAAATCAAGGGCAAGTTGCGAAGTTCAAGTCTTTTAACTGACTCGGATCACTTACTCTCGGACAGTAAATTGAACTAACTGCATGAAAATGAACGAATCACTCAGTGAGACTACTCATTACTCCCAAGTCATATAAAAGATTAGTTCAAATTGAACATACGTTCACAACTGACACACCACTACTCCAAATATGACGACTTGGCTCCAAAAAACAAGACAGCAACGTCCAAAATGCCAAATTTGAGGCTTCAAACCAATAGGTGACATCATGGTAGGCTTACCCTCTGTGCACAGATGTCCAAAGGACCCTTATCCTTACCCTCACCAATACACTGTGTTCCAAATTATTATGCAAATACGATTTCAATTAAACAAACAAAAGTTTCCAATTGTGCGCCTTCCCCTGTCTGTTTAGATGACACTGAAATCAATCTCGGATAGGTTTGGTATTTTGTTTGCCAAGTGAGCCTAATTAACAGGAAACTACTTAAGGAGGTTGTTAAGCAAGTCACAGGTTTGATGCAATATGGGAAAAAAGAAAGATCTTTCTGCAGATAAAAAGCATGAAATAGTGCAGTATCTTGCAAAAGGTATGAAAACACTGGATATTTCACAAAAAATTAAGAGAGATCATCATACTGTGAGAAGATTTGTGTCTGATTCAGAGTGCAGATGCATTAATTCAGATAAATGCGTGTTATGGAAAGTTTCTGTAAGGCAAATTTATCGTATTAAGAGAGCAGGTGTGAAAAAGCCACTGATGAGTAGCAAACAGGTATTTGAAGCTGCCTCAGGAGTCCCAAAAACCTCTCGATGCAGGATACTCCAGAGGCTTGCTGATGTGCATAAAGCTTTATTTCGGGCCACCCTTAAACAATTCCCACAAGGAAAAACGACTGCAGTGGGGTCAGAAATACATGATGACTAATTTTCAACAGTTTCATTCACTGATCAATGCCATGCTACACTGGATGGTCCAGATGGATGGAGTTCTGGATGGTTGTTAGATGGCCACCATGTCCCAACAAGGCTGCAACGTCAGCAAGGAGGTGGTGGATGTTTTGGGCTGGAATCATAGGAGATGAGTTGGTAGGCCCCTTTAAGGTTCCTGAAGGTGTCAAAATGACCTCTACAAAATATATGGAGTTCCTAACTGCCCTTTTCCTGCCATGGTATAAAAAGAAGAACTTTGCCTTCTGGAATAAAATCATTTTCATGCAAGACAACGCACCATCCCATGCTGCAAAAAATACCCTTGAGGCCTTGGCTGCTTTGGGCATAAAGGGAGAAAAAAATCATGATGTGGCCACCATCATCCCCTGACCTCAACCCTATTGAGAACCTGTGGAGCATCCTTAAAAGGAATCTCTATGAGGATGGGTGGCAGTTTACCTCAAAACGGCAGCTCTGGGAGGTGATTCTGTCATCAGGTGATTCTGCCTGTATTTCATCAAAGGGAAACTGTACATGGACTTACAAATTCAATGGATGAGAGAGTTGTTAAGGTGATATCAAAGAAGGGCTCCTATGCTAATATGTAACTCGATCTGTAAATTGTTTGTATATGACTGAAATAGCTTTGATTTGAGAATAATTACCCCCTAATGCAAAAAATACAACTGATTTCTGTTTTCAGTCCTTTAGAAACTATTGAGTGTTTTAAAACTCTGTTTTGCATTTTGAGTTATTTTGCAAAAGAATGCCAATGTCATCATTAGTAATTTTGTTTAATAAAATCCAGATTACGATATGATTGTTGAGGAATAAAAATTCCTATTGACTGCCAATTATATAGATTATTGAGGAAGAAAATAACAAAAACAGTACATCCATAATAATTTGGAACACATCATTAAATACTTCTGGTGGAGCTTCAGAGCTACGAGGAGGCAATAGTGTAATACTGACATTGTGTATTTAGCCAAAGCTACTGCTTCTCTTCATAAAGGAGGACCTTTCAAGCCTTTTGGGAATTAGAGTATCTGATACTCAAGAGCTGTCAGACCCAAGCTGCTCCTGAATTTGGATTGAACCTAAGTAGGTGCTGCATGATGGGAAAGCTCGGGTCATTTACAATAATTTTCATGTGTGTTTAATGTTTAAGATTTAATGTAGCTCAACACATTGTTAAAGAAAGGTGAGTTGAATGGTTTGCATTTGTGTCACATATTTACTGTAATTTTACCTGTATTGAACACACAGAGAGAAATGAAACAATGCTGGACTCATTATTGCATTAAAAAAAAAAAAAAAAAAAAATGCAAACACTAAAATGGCAGTTTGTAACTATCATTTCTTTTTTGTTTTTTACTCAAATGCATTCACATTCATGTAGAGTCTCCGTATTCTTATGTTAATTGCCTGAGGCTAAAGAACACTATTTTACGGAAATAAATAATTCTCTGCAGACAGGTTTTAAAGTACCTTGTGTGTAAGAAAGAAAATGAATGCTCATTAATACCAAACCATGTTCCTTCTTCAAAATTAGACATTAATTGCCTATTAGGCTTGACGGTACTTTGTCACAGACTCCAAATCTTCTTATTGTGCTAAATGGGTTTGCTTCTGTGCCAAATGGTTTCACACCTTAAATGAGAAAACACAGTGCCTGTATGACACTCATCCAATCTCTTATTGATGCCAGAGCTGAGCTCCTTCTAAGTACACATACATACGGTGTTGAAACACACAAGGAAATAAACATACACACAACAAAAATTAATTATAGGGCCTTTCATCAATTAAGATCTGATGATTCTGATGACTCTTCGCTCAGAGAAGATGGAAATGAAAGAAAAGGAAAAAGAAAAAAGAGAAGAGGAGCAAATAAAAAAATAAAAATAAAAAAAAGACAAAGAATAAAGTCACGTAGTGAGGGGAGATAATGAAAGAGAGAAAAAATGATTAAGTTGTGTACCTTGAGCCAAACAACTTGATCAGATAACATTGTGTTTTATGAAAAATACACTTGGTAGATATGCTGTTCTTGTGATAACCAGAAGATATTTTGTTTGCTTTTTCTTGTTTGTTTTGGGAAAATTATGGAAGAAATGTTTCACGCTTTAAAAGCATGAAATAAATTTTAGACAAAACAAAAACACGTGAATCCTCGTGTGATTGTAGCGACTTTGGTCTCGCTGACATCAATGAGTCACATCAATGTGATACCCATAATTACAGCAGAAAGCAGTCTTATAGACATAATGGCTAAAATAAGACATTTCTCTCTCTCTCTCTCTCTCTCTCTCTCTCTCTCTCTTGCTAGCTAGCTAGCTATCTCTCCCTCTACCCCCTCAGCTAACCTCTCCTGCTGTAATAAATGATAATTCCTGATAATTACATCTGTTGTAAACAATCAGCACACACAGCTGAACATAAAGAACAAAGCCATCATTTTGTGCAGTCTGTCTCACTCACTTGTTCTCCTCAACCCTGTATTTGTCTTTGACTTGTCACTCTCTCCTTCCTCTCTCTAAATGTACCCTCAGGGCAAATAACCTTAAGCTGCACTAATCAATACTGTTATATTACCAACATATCAAATAACTAGATGTAATGTGAAAGAGGTCATTCTCCATAATGAACCCAAGGAGAATTAACACCTGAATTTATGGTTCCCCTCAAAAAGATGAATTAAAAGATGAATTTATGTTACTTTTTGGGTTCATCCGAGAGTAGGGAGTAACAATAATAACTACCCAATCTAGATTAATGGAGATTCAGATCATACGGGTGGATGCTGGAGTGGAGATGGGGCTATACGAACAGCAGCAGTGTCAGAGTAGCGTTCAAGTGAGTTGTGTGGCAGCAGGTATGGCAGAAGCATTAGCAAAGGACTGTATAAAACCATTAGAGGGGTGCATTGGTTGTATGTTAGTAGCACTTGACCTCAAATGACTGCCAGAACTTGCTTACTAGCTATATTTGCTTCATTTTGTTTATGCATTTCTTTTTTAATTATTATTTGAACTGGGGTGGTATGATGGTATAATCCATTTATGAAAGTAGAGAAAACCAAGGTGAAGAAGAAGAAGAAGAGAGACAGACGGAGAAAGGACAGAAAGACAGACTCATAGGGTGAGGAAGAAGAGAAAGAGATACCAGGGCAAGAGGGACTTTGCAGATCAAGCTGAAGCCTTGAATATGTAATAGGCTCATGATGGATGGCTGGCCTACAACCAAATCAACTGTGTGTTGCTTGTGCATGTCATTAACTTCCTGCATTGAGAGGAGTCAAACTGCGGAGCAAAGCATAAACACTTATGATGAATGATAGATGGACAGTCTGGCAGGTAAATAGGCGGGCAGGGAGACAGACACATAAATATGCTGGCAGACAGAAAGCCGGTGAAATAATGAGGCAGATAGAAAAATTAAGTCAGGCAAATAGATAGAGCAGTCAGAAAAAAAACAGGCAGACTCTTAACATCATGCATTAAGGCACTCAGACAAAAAAGGTGGTTAACAGGCAGAAAGAGGATTTCTGTTTACATCCACCCCAGTACCCCAATTACTGGGGATAATTGGAGTATTATTCCAGTTACATTTATATAGAGTGAAGTAATGCTTTTCAAAAACAATTGCTTATCTCTCCATAGGGGAATTATTCATGTCTATAGTACATTTTGTTTCCTTTGCAACATCCAAGTTATAGCAGCTCCAAATTAGTTGAGGATAACATCTTTCTCGTACTGCTTAAACTAAATAAGATGAATGAAGAAAAACAGATTTATTGTGATTTATAACTCCAACAATCCTGTTTTACATAGATTATATGATCATACTATACTCAGTGGCAAGTATACAAAAAGTAATGTTTAACATGATCACTATCTTAGTTTAGCATGTTAGAATGCATTATGTGTGCATGCATGTATTTGATCTTAAATCAAAGTATTGGACAAACAGAAATTCTGACCAGATAGTGGCACTGGATAAAAAGTAATGGGAGCAGCAAAGTTATGACTGTTGAAGGGGGCATGGATGTCTTTGAATGGTTAAATATTTCAGGGAAATCCACCCAATGGTTGTTAAGATGTCCACAAGTGTCAGCGTCATGGTGGCACTAGAGGGAAAGTCTGCACATCACATTAGTTAGATTCATCATTTGGGGACTGTGAATGTCTGTACACATTTCTAATCCATCCAATAGTTGCTGAATTATTTTAATCTGGTTTAACAACTAACATAGTCATTAGCTAACTCATTAAGGCTAGTGGAGAATAAACAATAAACTAATGTTAAATGCTGGTAGAACACTCTTGGTAGAAATCTCTCTAATGTCAAGGTCACATACAATGTTGTTCCAACTATCCACTCTGATCCCCTTTGTGATCATAAAGTGTCACACTACTTCTACTTTTCTACTTCTAGAGAACAGTAATTACTCTCACAATTACAAGAGGACATGTCAGGAAAGCTTAAGCTCAGGTTATTTTAGGTGTTTCAAGAAATGCTGTAATGATCAATGCTGTCACTTTTCTGGCAAGGACAATCACTGTCGTAAACTTGCCGAGAACCCCACAGACAGATATGCAGGCAAATGAGCCAGACAGAGATGGACAATTACACAGACAATGAAAAAAAACAGGCAGAACTATAGTTGACCTCTCCAAAGTCAGACAAAGAAAGGGAAACTAAAAATACAAACAGCGGTGTCTTACTTTCTCTGTCACTAAGGTTACAGCTGTTTCAGGATTTTGAGTGTATGTGTGTGTATGTGTGTAGGTGTATGAGAGCACGTATGTCGGGAATTCAGGTCTAGGCTGACATGCTTCATGGGACAAAGCTTGCTTTCACCATGCAGCCTGACATCTTTATCCTGCGGACACTGAACAGAATCTAGATATGTGACTCTTTTCACTTCCACACTTTCAGCTTATCTGGCAGCACACTCAGGTTAGCAAGGTGGTACAGTGGCACTGTTGCCTCACAGCAAGAAGGTTCTGGTTTGAGTCTGCCAGCCAGCTGTGGCCTTTTTGTGGCAGTTGCAGGGACCAAATTAAAGCAAGTATGACACATATGAAGCACATCTGGATCACTTTATTTTGTCAGTTTACACTGACAACAAATCTGACTTTTGCACCCCCAAATTTCTTCTCAGCTCTCTAATGATGTTTGGAAACTCAACTTAAATGCTGTTAGCATTTGATACACTATTACAAAAACACAAGACAAAAACAGGCATATTTGTGAGGAATCCAGCAAGAGGAAAGAAATGCCATGAACACCTTCATCCAGTAATGGTTAGATTTCACCCCCCAAGTGAAAGTTGCCTCATTTTTAGATGCATGATAACATTTTTTCATCTTTGACAGAGGGGAAAGTTGATGCTTCCAATGTGTTTGGGAGTCAGGGAAACACAAACAACCAAAACATGATGAATGTGCTAATGAGTATTTCTGCATAAATAGGAAGTAACCTACAACAACCTACAACACACAGTGTACATCATTATGTGAAAACCATGTGGTTCATCTCCGTTGTTTGCCATCTTTTCACTAAAATAATCATTTTTATCACTGCCGCAAAATGTAATCAACTCAGCAAAATCAATGTGTTTGGGAATTCTGAGAAAAACAGGCTTTCATGTAAAGACGTGTGTGTGTGTCTGCATGCGTGTGTGTGTGTGTGTGTGTGTGTGTGGTTTTATCCTAATGCCTTGTCGTTCTTTCATCAGTTTCAAGGCAGTTTGGGTTCCATTTCTGTTTCAGATAAACCACACAGAAACACTGACATTCATTTTAACTACGCTTTCAAGGCAAAGTTTACTACCTGGTGAAAGCTTGTGGGAGCAGTCTCTTCCCCTCATCGTTTACATTGTTGATGTACCTATAAATCATTATGTCAAAAGGGATATGCAGCTTTCTACTTTGGCTCCCAGCCAAACTGATTTGCTGGTGTGATTCACTTGATAGCTGAACAGCTTTAAGTGAACAAACACTGCACTTCAGATCAGTTTTCAGAAAATTGCAACCGTTGTTATCTTAGCATCAACAGGCACCACCACTGCTTCAGAAAGACAGAGGTGAGCCAGGGTTTAAAGAGGCAGGATGAAACGCCCTAAAATGGTCACATTCATCTTGTTAATGATAAATGTAACAATATTTAATTTTTTTTTTTTAAACAAATACATCAGCGCGTCAAATTCGAATTACAGAACAACTGATTCTGGACTGGACTCATACCTCAATTGCCAACTATGAGTTTGATGTCATTGGTTGTTAAAGTTGTTTTCAGTTTAATTGTATGAGCTTCAGACAGTTACTTTACTGAAAAATAATACATTTAATGAGTCTGTTTAGATTGACCACATTTTGGGCCGGGTCTATTTATCGTCGTGTCACATTAAAGCCTAGTATGTATCCTCTCTGCATGTCCAGTTCAGGTAGGTTTTGGGGATTTGGACCTGTAAAGATCTTTATTTGGACTTCCATTTATCAACAGCTGATGTACCTACTGGCATTGGCAGATTTTATCAGCTGTAGCTTGCTTCCATAACCCTTCTTATACTGATGGCCAATTGCACACCACTTTGGCCTGCCATTGAGTATTAATGTTTGGGGAAGGGTTTGAGGAAAAGCCCTTAAAAGGTGAGAAACGAGTAAGAACAGTGATCTTTTTCAGGTGACAAACTAAACAAGTTTTGTGTCAGATTGATCGTTGTCTCCCAATGCATGCCATAGAGCTCCTTATTGACAACCTCAGCAGGAACATATTGATCAGTCTAATCTATAGAGTCCACTGATTAACACATGGTGATAACAGGCTAAAACAAGCAACTATCTAACTGTGATTAGCCCTATGTAAGATTTGCTGTAGATCACTCTAGAATGCGGCACAAGTTGTCAACCTCACTTGAAATGTGGATGCAAAAGTGATACAGGGACAATCCATATTGCAATGGCATGAATTAAGTCAGCGAATGAGCTTTGGCTGGTTGTATATATATCACAGAGTTGTGATTCCTCTTTGGCTGAGATCATATATAGCTTTTACCTGTTGCAGTAAATTTGCTGGTGATGTGCATTGCATGGCCGGTTCTGTTTTGTTTTATAGTGTATTTGACCTTTTTGCATGGTCTCTGAATTAAAGAGGAATGTTTATATACAGGAAGCAATTTAACACAGAGCAAGCAAAGAAACCTGCATGACAGCATCCTCAGTAAACCAGAATGCAATGCAGCTGTGATGTTTTATAAGCTGGGGCAAAAGATCCAAGTCCTGTTATTTCTGATATCTGTCCCAGAGGTCAGCTGTTTTGTTTGGGACTGTATTAAGCACCGGGGCTTTAATTTTGCAGCATTGACCCAGTGATAGCTGCTATTCATCACCAGTAGAGTGCATTGACATAAGCAGCTAATGAGGGCTTTTGCTAACACTGAACAATGGAGACTTTTAATAAGGAAAACCAATGGATGTGGATGGAGAGATGCAGTGGATGAGTGATTGTGCTGAGGGAGCAGAAGATGACCCAGTCATCCATTTCATTAAAATAACACAAGACTTGAGGGGAAAGTGTCCTGCAATTCTTCTTTTACTTGCTTGCTTGTTTCGCCGCCCTATGCTATGTTCTGAGCTGTTTTTGACAGCATTCAACAAATAAAATATGGATTTATGCAGAAGCAGCAATGCATCTTAGTTTCCAGTAACTGCTAAAGCTATATTCAATGTGAGTATTTATGCTTCATGAGTGCTGATTACAGTACATCCTTGTGAATAAATGCTATTGTGCAGAACACTAAGACTTGGTTTGTTTTTTGGAATTGAAATAACTGTATTCATCCCATTCTGGCTCCAACACCCTCACCTTATCAACTCCCTTATGTTTGGAAGGCTCGCAATGATGTCAGACTTCCATTAACAGAATCTCAAGGATTTTTTTTAATTAAAGATCATACATATTTAACTTTGATCGGGCTACTTTGCTAAATATAATATGTTTGTCTTCCAATGATTTGTCCACAGTTGTCTGATCATGCAAAGTAAAGTGCAGTAATGGGCAAGTACAGGATTGTTTTGATTCTGCTTCATCTGCACTTTCCCTCCTGCAAAAGATCACCTGACCAAGCCACCTACTGACCCAGCTGCTCCTCACTCACAATCAACCCCAGAGGATAAAGAGGCCTTTTTTCTAGTCTGTTTGGTTATACCTTGAGGAAATATGTAGGACCAGTCCTCTAAAAGTTCTTTTAAAAGGAAGCTTGTGTGACACCATCCTTACTTTTAATGTATGCCAATTATCATGGAAGTAAATGAATCCTGTAAAACGTACTTTATTATCCACAGTAAATGTCTTATAAAGATATAAACACTGTTCAAGTTCTGCCAGTGTTTGTATGTTACTGAGCATTACTACCTGTTTTGAGTGCCAATAATGTGAATCATTTCATGATAAACTGCTTACCAAACTGAGACCAAAATCTGCTCACTTTATCTCACTAACACAAGAAATGAAGTGCCTCAAACATAAATATAAAATGCTAATGAAAGCAACTCTATGTACCTGTAAATTTATACAGCGTGAAACTGTGAATTAAGCAAAAATAAAGTGCTGAGCTTTTAGCTACTACAGTTTGAAGTCATTTATGAGCTGATGAACAACACTTTTGTGTGAGATGTTGTGATTCATGTGGAAATCAATTAATTAAGTTTGAAAACACACAATTATGTACTCGAGCTACACAAAAATATCATATGGGGGTGTAGACAAAGATGCAAATAGAGTTTTAGACACTACAGTTTTAGACCTGTCCATGTCACTTCTTGTTACTTAACTTCTCAGTATCATTATTCAATCCTAAAGCCATTTTGTTGAATTGCAATTTTTCAAAGTTTTTAAAGTTGCTTTTTCTGTGCGATATGGGTCATATAGTTCGGTGTATTTAAACCATGTTGGAATTTTATCTGTATGTGATGCAGTTAATCCCCTACATGCACGCACAGTCCACCCCCTCAGGTGTTTTCACTTGCCTGATTAGCTCTCCTCAGGACCGTGTGACTTCGCACAAAAGTTTAAGACATTTCTCTATAGTTGGTTTTGCTCCAGTTTTTAAGAAGGGGAAACTTTCACTTATTAGTTGTACAGTTAGCTGTACGCAGCAAATGGTGGTAAAATACATACATACAAACATAGTTCCCACAAACTTGAGCCTTTAAAATGGTTTAATCAACCAGAGGAAACGCCTGTGGCACTAGTTTTCATTAATCATTTTTGCCAGTTATTAAAAAGACACATACAGTATAGTGCTTCACACAGCCAGCCCATAAATTTCACTTTACTTAATGTGAACTAACAAAGCCATTAAACAGCTGAGATGATAAGCACTTTTCAACAGAAGATATGTTGACATGTCAGGAAAGCAGAGATGTAAATAATGAATTCCTTTAACTGTGTTGGTTTCAGGGTTCTGGTACTGTGTATGTTGGCTCGCAGTCACACTCAGTACGTTTACATGCAGCAAAAAATTCGAATTTCTGATCGTATCAGATAATGACTGGAGATGGTCGATGCTACAGTAGCGTACATTTCGTGTATTATTTTCCTCTTAATAATGCATATAAAAGCAACAACACCGCTATTTAATACGCCGTCTCCTTTCACTACCGGGTGAAAGCCCCGGCGGAAATTCCCGAGCATGCGCAGAGTGCAAAATCCGATTTAGATCCGATTGCTGAGTATACATGGCGTTAAAAAGCCGACTATGAACGAATTATCTAGGTGTTCTTATCCGATTTTGAGATGTCCGTTATGGTCTGAAATAGGTCCAAAGTAGGTCAGATTAAGGTGTTTACATGCATTTTAAAAGTCCGAACTATGTCTGATACGATCAGAAATTCGAATTCTTTGCTGCATGTAAACGTACTGACTGACGTGGCTCACTGGGACATTTGAAAAGAACAGAGTGAGGCTGAAATATACTGAAATCTTTTTTGTTTGTTTGTTTTTCTAGAATGAGACAAAATACTGCTGCAAGATAGACCTTCTGGCAAAATTCTCTCCTTCCCCCAAACATCAACATAAATACTTCATGTCATTCACTCCAAGCAGTTTGTACCAGGTTGTAACTTCTGACTTCTGATCAAACTGCTAAAATGTAGAAAGTTGTTCTGGAAACTTTTTGCTACAATAACAATAAAATGATTTCACCTTCAGCTAGTAGCAGGATGGTGTTAGGTGATACCCTGTTACGTCCATGCTCATTGTTGTTAAAACAAAATGAAAGAAAAAGAATGGGGATGCAAAGGAAATGAAAAGCATCCATTTTATTCCATGAGTTAAAATGTTTCTTGGGTAAAAAGGTGAATTTAAACTTTTAAATAACAAAGAGGAGGTTTAACAAACCCATATGTTTCAGACTTTAATGGTGCAATGAGTGAATGGTGCAAAAACCTTTATTTAAAAACACACTTTCATTTTCATTTTAAACACCCAGTCACCACTTTCTCTCTCTCTTGTATACAAACAGATCTTATCAAAGGCTGGTAGCAGGGGTTCATGACAACCCCCGAAGACAAACACATTGTTATATTGGAGTGGAGAGAAGAGGCTTGCACATGGCTTTGTAGCTGACAAGACCTCCCATTTAGGTATTGAAGGGACAGCAACGAGGAGATAGAAGGGGGTAAAAAAAAAAGAAAAAAAAATGGGTGGCAAAGAAAATGACAAACACAGGCACAGCTTCACAGAAAAATATGACCTCCTTAGGGGTACAAATGGAAAGGGAAGAGAGGAGATGGGGACAAAAAAAAAAGAGAAGCACAAATACACAGCTTCTTAGTTGACAAGACCTCCTGCTGAGGCCCATGGGGGAGAGATGTTTGGGGAATAAAGGAGAGGAGAAAAAAATGTGACAAAAATGTACTTACTGCTCAAGTTTGGGGAGAGGAAAGGGAGAACTAAGAAAAATGAGGTGAAAATGAGGTTAAGGTCTACTTATAGTTGCTAACTACTAATTCAGGTCTCTATTTTTGTTCCTCTGGCTTTTAAAATGTGTTATCAGTTTTACTCGTCCAAATGAGGAAAAGGGAAAAGGAAAACAAAGTAAATGCCACTACTAGGATCAATACATGTAGTAGAATCCATCCCCCAAAAAAGTGCCATGACCCATTTTTCCTCAGCTCTCACCGTGTGTATGAGCTGCTGTTCAGTCTTGTACATGTCTAATCTCATGTCCTCACCCTCCCTCCTGCCTCCACCCTATATGCATCTCCACAACAAAAACAAACGCAACGGCAACTAACAGGCTATAAATCTGTCCTGAAGTCAGTTTTTAGCCTCTTACTAAGACTGTCTCATTGAAAGGTCAGTTACAGCCACACTGAGTAAAGTATTAACTAAATTTACTGAGCTAGCACCTTGGTAAATAAACTGAAATTACAACACAGTGAGCTGCAGATGGATTAATGTAATGCATGCATACGCACAGGGGCAAACATACTTTTAACTGGGTTATTCACACACAAAAGCACATATTAATGTAAACCTTGTATGATTCATTTACATTCCAACTGTTCAAAGGAAAATTGAAGCCAAAATAAAGAGGCATGTCTTTTATTAAAGAGTTTTGATTTAAAAGTGCCAATAAACTGTTCAGTGTTTGTGCTGTTGAGCACTACCCTCTCTTAAAATGGATTACAGCAGAGATTTGGCTTTGGGCACTGAATTGCTTCAATGTTCAAACAATGACGGTGCTCAGTGTCCTCATCTGTATGCTAATGAGCCTGTTTGAAATTTCATCTTAAGTCTTGTTCCTTGCTGCCTTCGTCGTTCTCTGATGCCAACAGTGCAGCTACAAGACTGATCAGGAAGACCAGACAGTAGAAATGGAAGCAGAGAAACTCTCTTTTGCAAAAGAACAAAATGTGTGGCCATAAAATCTGCAACACTGAACAAAAACTCAGTTACATCCTTTGGGCCTTTGTATTAATAATAAGAGCTTTTCTTTTGAATCAGTTTCCAAGCAGTGGAGGCTGATGAGACTTAGAGACAGAAACAATGGGGGGGCAACATAATAGAAACTAAAGGACAAGAAGAGAGAGGAAGGAGAATGAAAATGTATTATTGTAAAATATGCTCCTCCTACAGTATTAAATTTCACTCTGTATGTATTAGGACCATAAGTGTGCATGAGTGTCTTTTAAAATTTGAGCGTAAAAATGTAATGTAAAAGATATATATATGTCTGCAGACAGACACTGTTGATGAAGACTGTTGAAGATTGTGATTAATGGATTATTAGCTCTATTTGCACCTCCAACCTCTTGCAGCATTTGAAATCCTACAAATCTTAAAGATTAGGGTTAGGCTTCCACAGAGTTTGACATGTTCCACCACACAAACACTAGCTCTAGATTGTATTTTTTTTTTTTTGTGCGTTTGGTGGCCACCATAGGTTTTCCTTCACACATGAAAGGGGAGGTTGAGACTGGGGTTGCAATCTGCAACTGCACCACTAGATGCCCTAAACCGTACACACTGGTCTTTTTTAAGTTACAATTGTGTAGTTTCTTGTAACAGTAAAGACACAAGAAAAATGAAAACAATAAGTGCTAGAAAGTGGAGAAAGTTAGTCCTGTTCCCTCGGTTAATACTTCTAATACTTTCATCTGATCACATTTTCGGACTACAGTACTCTATCTACAGGAAATGCAAAATGCAAAAACTTAAGTCTTGGTAATGGTACATTACCATTACAGCCGTATTCACACAGTGACTACTCCTAGTTTCAATACCAGAGTTGTAAGTGAAGAGACATGGACAGATAAGATTGGGAGAACAATGTCAGTGTCCATAACATGTCATTTTTACTTACGCCATCATTTAAAAGCCTATCTGTTAAAGGCAACGAAAACCACATTAAATTATATCTGTGCTGTTGCTACAACCTTAGAGTCTAAAGTCTTGGACACATCCTAACTAGGAAGGATCATGTACAGCAACTGTGTCCAATGATGTTACACAGAGTGCCAACATTTTTGCAGCATTTCATTCCAACCAAATATTACAGCAGCTGATTACACTGATTAGCACCTTCAACTAGAGAGGAGGATGTAATCACTGAAATCACCTGCTGCTGTGTTTGGTTGGATGGAATAAAATCCTGCCTGCTCTTGGGCCTCACTGGCATATGGCAGGAAACCACTGGGCTTCAGGATGAGGGCACATTCAGCTTTCCAAACTTTAAACTAACTTCCAAACCCCAATGCATAGAGTTTACAGAGCAGAATAGTAAAGATGATCAAGGACTCACTATATCATCAAAAATCTATGTAGTGAAAAGAGCTAGTCGAACCTCAAACAGTGAAAACAATACAGAAAACACAATCAAAGACATTTTGTTTGTTTCATCTATTAATGTAAATTAAAATAATTATTTAGAATCAGCTTTTGCAATTTGTGATTATATATTATAGGCAGCTGTGGCTCAAGAGGTAGAGCGGGTCGTCCACTAATCAGATGATCAGCAGTTCAATTCCCGGCCCCTCCAGTCTGCATGTCAAAGTGGTCTTGGGCAAGATACTGAACCCCAAATTGCTCCTGAAGGCTGCGCCGTCTGTGTGTGAATGCGTATAATTCCCTTCTCTTTAAGTCGCTTTGGATAAAAGCGTCAGCTAAATGTATCTATTATATTGCTATAAAGCTGACTGGTTGCTTGTAATGTTTTAAACAAACTATAAACTCTACTAAGGACACTCTTATACTAAACTAACAGCTAATTACTTGTATCGGTAACACTTTATAATGAGTACACACTATTAAGCATTAGTAAAGCATGAATAAATACTGAATTCATCATTTATAACGCATGAATACTCATTAGTATGTAGTTTATAAACACAGTTATAAATGTTTTACTCATCATTGATAAGCACAGTAGTTATGGATTAGTAAATACTGAATTCATCCTTTATAAAGCATGTTTCTGATGTAAATACTCATTAGTATATGGTTTATAATCACAGTTATAAAGGTTTTACTCTTCTGTACTAATGGTTAGTGGGTGTGTTAGTTGATGTTTTATAAAAACTCACAAATTCCATTTCCAATTGATGACCTATAAACAGTAAGTAATGCAGGAATTCATGAATTTAGGCAGTTACAAAGCACTTACTACTCGTTAATTAAGCATTTTGTGTGAGCTCATCTAAAGTGGGCACTATCTATGCCTTATAAAGCATTTACGAATGAGATTTAAAGGCTGGCAATGCCTCAAGACTCACAAAAGTTTCACTTACTGTATCTTAACAGACCAAGGAGAGACACAACACAAAGGGATATAGAACATACTGCATTGATATGTATTGCAACTTCCCAACATATTGTAACTGTACAACTGTTCTGTTGATGTAAAAAGACGAACAAGGGTAACAAAGCTGAATAAAAACTTGCCAACACCAACAGTGGATCACAAAAGTTTAAGTACGACAAATACAATCTTTGTTTGAAAAAAATGCGTGAAATAGCCGACTGTTCTATTTTTGACGGACGCCGCGAGCAGCTCGCGTCAATTTATTAACGCAGAGCACACCGAGCGGGCGGAAGCCAGAGACAGGAAAAGAATCCGGTGGATTTTCAAAATAAAATACCCCGCGCAAACTGCCGGTCGTAAAAACAGACAAAAGAGAAACTAATTAACTACGAAGTCTTGAGGCATTGCGAGCCTTTAAATCTCATTCGTAAATGCTTTAAAAGGCATAGATAGTGCCAACTTTAGATGAGCTCACACAAAATGCTTAATTAACGAGTAGTAAGTGCTTTGTAACTGCCTAAATTCATGAATTCCTGCATTACTAACTGTTTATAGGTCATCAATTGGAAATGGAATTTGTGAGTTTTTATAAAACATCAACTAACACACTCACTAACCATTAGTACAGAAGAGTAAAACCTTTATAACTGTGATTATAAACCATATACTAATGAGTATTTACATCAGAAACATGCTTTATAAATGATGAATTCAGTATTTACTAATCCATAACTACTGTGCTTATCAATGATGAGTAAAACATTTATAACTGTGTTTATAAACTACATACTAATGAGTAGTCATGCGTTATAAATGATTTCAGTATTTATTCATGCTTTACTAATGCTTAATAGTGTGTACTCATTATAAAGTGTTACCCTTTTATCTTGCTTATCATGCTTCAAACTGCACAACAACACAACAAGAAGGTATCCATCATCATCCTTGTTGACAGGTCATGGTGAAGGTTGCTGTGTGTCCAGTTAAACTATTTGTTTGTTCCATCCTCCATAATCAAGAGAGCCCGTCTCAGCTGTGAGTATGTCTCCATGCAGAGTGAGGCTCCTTAGTGAAGTGCTAGCAGGGAGGGACCGCTTTGGCAAAACTCCATATTGTATCCAGAGAGATTGTGCCCTTGTGCAGGGCTGGACAGGGATAATAATTTAGGCCAGGAATCTAACATCATCATAGGCCAATTTCTGAATATTCATAACAAACCATGGATGCTGAAATCTTTTTGGTGAAATATGTTGTCTGTCTGTTTATGTGAGTACCATATCTTTCAGTTTTATGACTACACAGTGGCATTTTTATATTCAAAAAAAATGCTAGGGAGGGAGAGAGAGGAGCAATTACACAAGTTACATTACCATTGTCAAAAGCCTAAATTAACAATGCGACATTCCATCATCATAAGCTGATACAACCTAGCTCAGAACAAATGATCCTATTGGGCCATAAGCAAACAGCAAAGAGCTCAAGACTCCTGGAGCCTACAACAAAACACAGACAACTTTTTAGGGATACAAACAACAGGACAGCAAACTTAGATAAGCAAGGACACTGACACACGTTACAAGCTATATTAATCAATCACGGACCTCAATATGGCTGATATGATACAGACTAGCACCACAAAGGCATGAATGTAAGATATGCTTTCACTCACCAAAGGGTTTACTTGAAGACAAAGGCGGCACAGCAGCTCTTCTTTGGGGATAAAGTCGTGTAGCTTCTGAATCAGCTGGGCAGCTTTTGGATAAACAGCATAACCAATGCATTTTCATTTTCTGGCATGTTGCAGCAGAATGCTGGTTAAGTGTGCTGGTAAGTGTTAAGTTTTGAATATATCGTCAACAGCGTGTTAAGCTTGAAGCTTTTGGTAGAACACTGAACCCACGATGCAGACCACAGACAGGAATTGCTTTAGAAGGTTTTATTTACAGGATGCGACACAGTCCTTTGCTCATGAAGACAATTTTGATGCATTTAGCTGCACTTTTCTCAAGGGCTTTTCCCGTTTTAATATGCTCCTTCTCAGTAACGCCTTTCCTCCTTTTCTTATTCTTTTTCCTGTGGTGTACCATTTTTTTTTTTTTTTTTTTTTCTCCACTGGGAATTCTCCAGGTGCTCCCCATGGCCAGTCCAGGCCTTCCCCTATGGCTCGTGGTGGTAGGAAAAAAACAGCACAGTGGATTTAATGAGGCTGGAGGACAGTGTGAAATAAGTACCATCCTCACGAAGGAGCTGCGGCAAATAAACTGTGACATTTTCAAGTGCCACCACTGTATGCAAGACTTCTCTTACTGAAAGAAAGTTGCCCCAGACTGATAGATGAGGCCGTAGCTTCTATCAGACAGCTTAAATTAGGACAACAGTACACTTTGAGGCTGAAAGTGCTGTTATTCTATAAATAAATGTGTTGAGTAAAGCCATTTATTAACCAGATATGGCTGTATGATTGCACTTAAAGCGTTGATCTTGATCTTTGCTTCTCAAGGTGTGGCCCTCACCATGGGAAAGCTCTAGCTAGTACAATTGATCCCTCATTGAAAAAACTATTTACAGCTATAGAGACAGCTTTGAAACCACTAATACTACACATTTTATTTAAGCTTAATCTTGATCCAAACTCTCTTGCTCTCTGTCTTTTTTGCTCAAAGCTATTTCATAGACAAATAACTGAGCCTACTCCTTGGTCTTCCCTGGTCCATGGTGGTCCCAGTTTGAGCATAGTTTAATTCATTATTGGAAAGTCCATCCAGTTAATTTAACTCCAGTCTGTGCAGAGAGGTTGGTCTCATTGTTTCTTTGTCTCAGCAGGAGCCACTACAGGCTCTCAACATGAAGAGATGGGCCAAGAGCTCCCCACAGAGAGCCCACTGGTGTCGTCAGCTGAGACAAAGCAACAATTAGCAACAATTAGTCTCTGCTGCTAAAGTGAAACTAACAATACAATACTTGGCATCGGGGATTAAGTCCATTGTTTGGAAACTACATTGAGCAGTGTAGATGTGAAGCCAAAGCAATTAACTCAAGTCCTTTATTCAAATGTTCTGTCTCTGGAATGGAATGAACAAAAGTAGCACAGCGTCACTCAAACATTTTTTTCTTTATTCCACAACTGAGTTCTGTAATACACCTGTACACAAAGATGTATATGCAAGATGTCAATGTTGTGTTTGGTGAGAAGATGTGAAAATGCAACATAATGATGCTCAGTTATAAATATAATGATAATGTTTAGTAACGGTGTTTTGTTTTTGGTTTTCTTTGCGTGTGTGTGTGTGTGTGTGTGTGTGTGTGTGTGTTTGTTTGTTTTTAATTCAGATAACCACGTATATTCAATTGATACTGTATGTATATAATACAAAGGCTCATCTGTTAAAACCTCCCAAATTTGGCATTCCATTCAACTTGTAATTCAGTGTTTATTCATTTAAAGTCACTGGTACATGCAGTTTTAAAATCACTCAACCTCCCCCTCAGTAACTTGTTCTCTCCCTTTTTTTAAATTATTTTTTAAAACCGTATTTACTTTAAAACTTATTGAGTACTTGGGTAAAAATTTTTCTTTGTTTTTTTTCCCATCAGCTTAATTATTTTACAAGAACTATGATGCAGATTCATCTGTGGAATTGTGACTGAACCATTTTGCCTTTGAACACTGGAAAATTAATCAATGGATAATGAATAATCATCAAACTCAGCAAATGACAAGGCTCCTTTCCAGCCTTCCCTGTGTATCAGCATTAACAGGAAGAAAATTACACTTTTGATTTCTAATGCTAAATTTGAAATAAATCATTGGATGTCACCGTTTTGTTTCTGTACTTAACTGGAAATGTATATGATAGTACTTGATGTTGAGAAAATTACTAAAAAAAAACTTAGCTGCAAAGCAATGCATAATAAGAACTGTGACTCTCAGAAGTTTCCACTGTACCTGTTTAAACCGAGGAGCTGGGGCTTGGATCAGTAGAATGTTAATTTTTGCTGTTGAATACTACATAAGGCCTGTCTAGTTTCCCCGTCACAGGTGCATTTACAAAGTAGCTTCAGGGCTTAAAAATCAGTTCCATGAAGAAATAATGCAGCACCCACAAATCTTATATTTCAGAACCTTCTGCAACAATTCAAAAAACATGAGAAAACATTGCTTTAATGCTTCACACTCAAACTAGGTAATGAGAAGCTGGTTTACCTGATTTTATCCAACTATTGACACAGTCATCCGTGTGTAGAAACTAAATCCTTTAACCCAGTGCCACTTGGTTAATAGTGACAGAAAAGGGTTAATCGCTGACTAATGGGGCATATAGTGTAGATCAAGGGTGTCAAACTCATTTTAGTTCTAGGGTCACATCCCTAGTAACCACTGCATGATAACAATTAATCTACTCTACTATATTTATTTGACAGCTGGAGTTACTCCTTTTCAGTTGAGTTGTCAACTTTTCTGGCTTGTAACCCTTAGCACAAAAGTGTCGTAGTTACAGCTTGGTCACACATCAATCTGTTAGCAGTTCTTTGAGGCTCAAAGCAGTAAAAGAGAACAGATACTTTTTATTCTTTAATTACATTTTGCTAACAATGTACTTGTGCTTTACTTAAATAGGAATTTGAATGCAGTGCTTTTACTGGTAATGGGCTCTTTTACACTATTGTATTGGTACTTTTACTTAAAGGATCTGAGGACATCTTCCACCAATGCCTCTTTGTGTTTGCAAGTGATGCATTTCCAGTGCAGGAACTTTCCCAGGAGACCAAAAACCTTTTAGAGGAACTCAGGAATTAAACCTGCATTTTGACCAGGGTCCAGGAACTAAATTTATTTCAGTATAACTCTAACTTAGGATAGTGCAAAAAACTTTCCTATTCAGGAATGTTAGGTACATAGTTTACCAGGCTGACCATGCTGATTGGTAGAACATGGACACTACAGCTGCTTCAACTTGCATACCACTTAATTCGTAAATAAGGCCAATGGCATTAAAACCAAAGTTGGGCTTTGTTCCTGTCTTATTTAAAAAAAAAAAAAAAAAAAATTAAAAAAACAAGCAAGAGAAAGTAAGTGTGAGTGAATAAGAGAAAAAACGTATTTACTGACTGTATAAGCTGAAATAAATGACAATCGAACACAAAGTAGATTGTCTGCTGTGGAGAGTTGTTCTGGAGTTTTCAGTCTCCTTTCTTTCCTTTGCATGTCGCATTTTCATTCCTTGAATAATAGTGTTAACAACACATTAAGAGTGCTGTTTGTTCATGTGTGAAAATGTAGGGGAATTTTCTTTATGCCAGAGGTCCAATGTGCCTAATCTTCATGGTTCCTCAGATGCTTTTGAAACACAAATAGGAATGTTCAGAAAGGACTTTTGGTTCCTGGGATTAATTAGTTTTGGTCAGAAAGGGGTTCAGACCCCCATCTCGAAACATTGTGAACTGGATTTTAAGACCTTTGGACTGAAAAAAATTTTGGCTCTTCCTTCTTCACCCACTGTTGTGTGTCACAATGAAATAGCATCACGAGAGCACCTTCCTTCTCTTCATCTTGTAGGGATATGTTGAACAATGTATAAGGGGTTCATTACAATTTGAAATGAAAAGATAGTTCTAGCCTGAAGCGTGACAGGTATGTCTTATATCAAGCTAACAGCCATAACAGATTAATACATTAATTTAGATTCCCTGAGCTGAATAGCACATTATATGTTAACTTATATAACAAATCTAACACAATGAAATGAAGGCAAGGAGGTGAAAAACTGTCATTTTCGAGAAAGTCACATCCTGAATTCAGAAAACAAAAACCAAACAACTTTACCTGTTAAAATCCATTCAGATATATGGGATATTTGCTGGGGCATCCATAACAGCAAAAAGCCAAATCCAGCAATCTTCACATAATAAATGACTTGTCTGTGATTGTTCAAACTCAAGGAGGTGGAGAGCAGGGCTGATTTCAGTTGGTGTCTGTTTAAGTCAGGCTGTGTAGACTCATTTTGCATCAACATTGTTCATATGTTTTCAGATATCTAATTATTCTGATTTAGTAATGTAAATGCATTCAAAGTTGCTGGTAATTTAGAGAATAGAGATAATTCTCTTGCTTGCTCTCTACAGTTGGAGAGGAAAGTGACAGCAAGGACAACAATGGCAGAGGCTCAAAGACTGTTTGACGTCATGATATTTCAGTCCGTTCCAGCACCACTCTGGAGACCACTTAAAGAGTGTGGTTCATTTGAACCTGCTCTAGTTATTAAAAATGATATGATGTTGCCTAGCCTGCGGCAGCTTTCCAGTAGGAAGAGTTTTGCAATGAGCAGCTAAAACTGGCTAACCTAGCTGTTGATCTTAATATCTTACTTGCTAGCTTTGCTTGGATTTTGGCAGCCTTTCGACAAGTTCTGGTTTGATGCTAATTGGCCTTGGTCTTCCAAATTAGAGCCACTTCTAAAGTGTGGTGTTTTGGCTTGCTAGCATCCAGTGCAGCCCTGTGTGTTTGTGTCCATGATGTTTGTGTCCACAACGTGCATCAGGGCCACGATTCTCTTTCAATTAAATGGAATAAAACTGACCGAGTACTATGCTTAAGTATCATGAAGGGCATTTCTGTAACCCCTCCTCCTTGCGAATGAGAATCATCTCCTATATTCAATTTGTAAAAAGTCTTAATTAGAGATCATAAATAGGCTGTATAGCATCTATTGGTTCTGGAGCCGAGATGAGTCTTACATCCAAGCTAACAGCAAAGGGTGGTTTTGACAGATACTTGGTGCAGGGGCAAGTTTGCAAAAATGGTGGAAAAATCAAGTCTTCCTGGCTGCAGATCATTTGAGCAAATTGGGCATCATTTGCCCTGTTTGCCGATGCACAGAGCTGGTTGAGAGAGGTTTATTAAGAGAACTGATGATTCATGACTTTCTTTATTGGTTGCTTGCATAATGATATATTACGAATCGTTCTCCTTATCTTCCTCACTCTGTCTTTTCCCTTTCTTACTCCCACTGGCCTCTCCTATAACATGTCTTCCCCTCTTCCTCCGTGTATGTTCATCCACCCCTTTGTCTTGTCACCAGCCTCCTCACCTCCTACTCTCCGTTCCATCCATCTGTGTCTCTCTCCCCTCTCCTTTTTTGTCCCCCTGCTAGGCCCCATCAACCTCCCTCCTCACTCTGTTTGTCCCACCCTTTCTCTCTTGCACTGTTTCCTGAGCTCGTATTATCTTCCATGGTTGACAACTCCTCAGAGCTGGATTGTTATAATTGGATAGAGGAAGACGTTTGGTATGTGAGAGTCCCTAAAAACCTTGGGCTGTAAGTGCTGAAAGTCACAATCAATAAAGAATCCCTTTTCCCTCACTAGCTGTCTTTAATTTTATTCTTCATCTTCTCTCACTCACCCACTTAACTCTCAGTACTTCTAATTAGGCTGCTGCTGACACATTTGTGCTGCATGAGTGTTTGTATTGTATTCACAAGCTTGTCCATTCTCTCTGTGTGAATGTGCATGTGTGTGTGCTGAGAGCACAGGCTGTAGTGTTGACAAGTAGGCTAATTAGCTGTTCAGCTAAAGAACGTGTTGCTGTACTTGTGGTGGCACCATGTTTTGAGCAACGCAACTTCTACTAACATTCAGAATATTGGCAGAGATGAAAAGAAGCTTGACAGTGCAAGAAAATTCAAAAGCAAATCAAAGCTGAGTATACGTAATGAAGTGCCACAGGTGCAGGTGCAGCACAGCAGAGTAGATTTGATCATAAATCTGTCTGTGTCTATAACAAAGGTTGTATGTTTTCTGAAATCTAGCAATATGGAGTGTGTCATGATGCAATTCATCTGTCTTAACGTGATAGCATTTCAGGCTACTAATAGTAAGTGATCCTGCAATGCTATTATCTCCAGTATTTTGGCATTTTACCTCAATAAAGCTGGGAGACATGCTATAAATTTGACTAATGTAGAGAGACTCTTTTCTTACATATTGACTATATATTATATATTCTGTTAAAAGATCTGACTGAGGAGACAGATATTGAATCTTTTAATTTAAAGGCACTTTAAAAACTAGTGACATTTAACTGATTTTTAGCCATTTAGCAGCATGCCTCTAGGGATGGCAATGTCAGTCTGTTGTTCGGTCGGTCCGCCACTTTGGACTAAAATAGACTGAAACATTTCAACAACTATTAGCTAGAATGCCATGACATTTTGTATTTTGTTCATGTTCTCTAGAAGATCAAGCCAGCTAACTCTACTAATTGCATGACTATTCATCCCCTGTAGCACCACCATGAATTTCACTATTCGTTAACAATTATTGGATGGACTGCCATGTGCCCCCCCCCCCTGGAAATATTGTTTTCCTATCTATTACAGGTGGTCTAATGATGAAACAGAATTGAACATCTACTCATACATCCCATACTTCTAGTTTGACTAAAAATAATGAATTTACTTTCCAATTCATCATTTCAGGTGAGCACACAAACATACACACATAGTATCCTTTAATGTGATGATGAATTTGAAACAAATAACCATAGGATGCATTAACTGATTATACATTATTTACTGTGACCTGATTAGTTTCTGCAAAATTACAGTGATTGATTTAAAAATTGTCCTTTCATTTGTCACCATCACTTCTATATTATGTTTAATGGACTCCATTAATGTGAAAATTACATTCCTCCACCACGAAAGGCTGATGGGATAATAGCATGAATTGGACAAGCCATTTTCATTCCTTGGTGATATGTAAAGGTGAGCTAACCGTTAATTATAGGCCACATAGTCATGCTGCAGAGCGAGCACACAGATGTCTGGGAAAATTCAAGTGGAAAACTTGATGAGAAATGAGCAGTAGTTTATATACTTCCAACAAATAAATTAATCCATTGGAGAAGCAGAGGGACTGGTGCATGGGCTGGAGGAAATTAAGGTAAGTAGGCTATGTAGAATGTAAAGGGAAAGAGACAGACAGCTAGCTGATACAAAAGTGGATGTAAACAGTGCAGGTTTGAAAATATTCAGAAAATAAGGATTTTGTAAACATTTTAACACATTCAACACATGTTGTTGGCCTCAAGGATACACATAGGCACTCTGGTGAGATAAGTGAACTGAATCAATGTGATCTGTGTTTACAAGAAAAATCCATGGAATCCCTATTACTCATATGACTTGAAAGGTTGAACTCAGTTGGTGTATATCTCCTTTAATCTTCTGTTTTCCACCTCCACATTTCCTTTTTTTTTTTTTTTTTTTTTTGCACTTATTCTTAACACCAATCTACATCCTGTTTGTACCAGTTATTTCTACAGTTTACTTTAATATAAAACGGCACACAATACTACTATGTATTTGTGAGGGCTCCTGCAACAGCCTGTTTTTCAGAGCTCATTTTAAGAGTGCAGGAGAGTAAGGGGAGTAAGCAGAGATTAGTTTGGTGAGTTGGTTTTAGCCCATATCAGTGTGAGGACACGGCATGCACAGCAGCCAGCTGAGCCGTGGGGCGTCCCAGGAGCTGCCCCTGAAAGAAGACGAGTCGTGATATGCACACACAAACACACCGAAAGGCTCGTGGAGGAGCGTGTGTGCACATACACACTCTCGCAGACAGACACACACACACACACACACACACACACACACAGGTTGCATCCCACACCTCCTCTTCATCGTAGAAGCTGTCCTGTTTTGACCGGAGCTCATTTACTACAGCCTGAGGCTATCAACACCACCACCGCCGGCCCAACCCCCACCCCCTTCACACAGCACTCCTTATCAGCTTTCCTTCCACACTTTCCTCTTCTTCTTCTCCTAACTCAACCAGCCTCTCTCTGTTTACCTCTTCGTGTCTGTCTTTTTGCCTATGTCTCTGAACACTCCACCCCACACACCACCATGCAAACACACACTTCTGTTCTTTACAAGAGAAATCTTGCCATGGTCTTCAGCAGTAATGAAACGCATTTTTCTTCCTTTAATTCAGTTGCAGAATCCCGTGTGCCACAATGAATACATTACTTTATTGCCAAGACAGGATGAAAGAGGAAATAGACAACCATGGCAGCCTTTAGCTTTTTGAATATACTCTATTTCCCTCTCTCTGTCACAGACATGCACACACACATACACACACTATACCAGATTTAAAGGCTCTTTGAGCAAAATAGTTTCCAAGTTAGGAAGCATTGTCATACTCAAATAACACACATATCTCTAAAAGTAACTTCACCTGAGTCGAAACATATTTGGCAATTAGTGTCCCCTTAAGCTATCAGTGACCTAGGCCGAGTCCCAATTCCATTATGCATGTTAATTATATACTGTGGCCACTACACTCCTTCTACAGCAACTGTAGAAGAGATATCAATGTACTTTGTGTTCAAATATAAAAAAGACATGCACTGACAGACAATTCAAATGTGACATTAGAATAAAATAAAGCAGAAGGTTTGATATTTGATTCACAGTTGATTACACATCAATATCCTTCATACAACACACTGAAAAATTAAGCACCGCTTGTATGCATCTGACATCTTAAGCGTACTTAGATATTATATAGGTTTTTGTTTGCAGAATATTTAAACATTCCTAACTAACATTGCTGCAGTCTGTGTTGTATCCAGCCCTCATTCTCAAGGTCAAGGTGTACTTGAAATGAACTAGTTCTTACAACATGTCATTCATTGAGGGTAAAAGAGTTTATAGCTGCTCCCAAACGGCAACACTTGAAGGTGGGGTGAAAAACCTGCCATCATAGTAAAGGGCGAGATGCAATAATTATTCAAATGAGGATAACGGCACACTTTCTCACAGAGTTTCCTCAAAGGAACTCTTAACATTGCACTATTTTGTTTTATTCAGAGTCAGCAAGCTTAATAAAAACTTTAACTATTTGGACTGAGCTAATGAATTAGTTTTCCATATTTGTATTACTTGAAGAGATACTGTATAAGATGAAATGCTAAATTTTTTGTATTTTGTGTTCTCTTTCCTCATGGACACTGTCCCAGCCATGCAATACACACTAACTCAACGCTGGTTTCCTCCTGATCCCGTCTCTAGAGGATCCTTCTGCTCGGTGAGCAAAGACAGACAGTTAGATTAAGTAGCCAAGCTGAGCTGTTGGGTGGAGTGTGTTTGCTTTTCTGATTCAACTGTTGAGTTTTCTCTAGGTGGAGTCAAAGCTTAGTGCACCAATCTCAACAACAATATTGCTAGCGTGTAAGCAAAAGCCCTTAGTGCCTGTAGCTCCACCCAGGTAAATATGCACCGGCTGCAACTGCTCATGTATACAATGCAAAAAGCGATGGAAGTAGTTGTGTTAAAAATGAAAAACGTGCTTGGGAGAGAACTGTCTCCCCATCACACACCTGATCAATTATTGTGTGAAGTGGGTGGGAAGGTCACATTGGTTTCAAAAAGCTCAGCCCATCAAATTCCAATGTGGAAAGGTGTGGGAGGGGGTTTTCTGCCTTTGTTAATCCACCCAACATGCAGTTTGTTTGAGGTATATTGAACCCGTCAGTGCCCATGGCTTGGATGCCTTGCTACCTGCTACAGTGACTCTTCATTGAGCAGTATGGGGTGTGCCAGTGTCAGAAATTCAACACATAGTAGTGCCATACTGGTGGTGGTAATGCCAACATCCTACATACTCAAAACAGTTTAAAGGTCCAGTGTGTAAGATTTGGGGCCTATAATTTCAGAATAAGGCAAACATGGAATATAATATTCATAACTATGTTTTCATGCATGTATAATCACCTGAAAATAAGAATCTTATGTTTGTTACTTAAAAATGATCCTTTTATATCTACAGTGGGAGAGGGTCCCCTTTCAAGGAGGCCGCCATCTTGAAACACCTTATTTATACAGTAGTCCAGAACAGACAAATTAAATACTGACTCTAAACAGGGTCCTTAAAGTGTTGTTTCTCCTTTACACTAGGAAGGTGAGGGTGATGTGAGGAGATTACAATGCAGTGATTGGACCACTAAATGCAACTAAATTCTACACACTGGACCTTTAAATGTGTAGTGTAGTATGAAATGTGGACACAACTTTTGGTTTTTGAATGTACTTGATACACCTTCAAAGTTTGGGCTTTGGGAGGGAATCAGCAAAGTTGTAGCATTAAAACAATACCCTGTTTGAACTCCTATGTTGGGAAATGCCTGAAGTATCCTTGAGGATGACAGTGTTTTGCTTCCAACTCCTCCTCCCCTTTCGCTTACAAAGGGCTTGAACTCAGGGAAGTTGATTGCAGGGCATTCTCTCTACACAATACACCACCTTGTTGCCCCATTTACTCTGTTCTCCATCGTACACCTCCATGTTTTGCTGCTGTAATGACTCAATTTCCCCTCTGGCATGCCTGGCCCTCAGGGATCAATAAAGTTAATCTTATGTTGCCTTACCTTATCTTGCCTTGCTCCAGCCTCATTAAGACATGCTGGAACTTTTGCCATATGGGGGGCTGAGTAAAACAGGCTCATGGCCAAAAAACGTGTCTGAGGCTTAGTTCTGGTGGCAGCAGTGGCAATATGTTTTAATAAATCTCGCTCTCAGACTTGTGGGGAGTGCATTTCTCATTTGTGTCCCTGACTGAAGGAGCTTTAATATCCCTGGGATTATGGGCTTGTGGAAGCCACAGGGCTTCCAGTCCATCTGTCAGACAACTGTTCATATTACAAAATTTAGCTTTTTCTGTTAAATAGTTGCTAGTAGCAACAGGAGATAAGACCAAGGGATTCATCCCGAGAAACCTGTCTGAGAATGGTCTGTATCTTTTGTCATTAACCTTACCTCTTTCTCACTAGCAATCTGATATGTAGCAGCAACTTATCACACTTCTCCAGTGTGTCAGGTCAAAAAACACCATCAGACCAGTGGCTGAAAGCATGTCTAGCTACACTATCACTCAGAGAAATAGCTTAGCTTAGTAGAAAGCAAATGCATACCTTTAACATGGAATGTATTGCAACACTAGATATGCTTGTGCAATGACAGTAAAAGAGCTCTCCAGAGGATCAACATATGAATCAACACATATGAGGATAAGAGATAACAGCAGCTGCAGTCTTTTAAAATGGCAGCTGGGACTTAAGGCGAAGTTCTTGATTTGCATGTCATATATTTTTGTATGGCCCTCACACGCTGTATAATGATGAGTTTGATCAAAAAAGTAAGATCACTGATACAAGGAGCTTGGAAGAGGTATTTTCACACAGTGTTTGGCTTTGCTCTTCATGACAGAATGAAGAGTTCAGCAATCAGAGAGGGTGACTGAGTTCAGCTTAGGAGTTGGGCAAGCAGTTTGGAAACCTGTAAGGATCTCCTCGGAAATAAATAAGTGTAACAAAGAGTTTGTTCCATTTGGGTCATGGTTTTAAACTTGACAAGAGTCATCTTACCTCTCTAGGTAAAAAATCTACGTGAGGTCCAGTTCTTCAATAGACAAGCTGACAATGTGCCATAATTTATGAAGGTAGTATAACATGAAATACAGATCCTGATCTTTTAAAAACTTACAAGCAATGATCTAAAATGAATTATTAAAGGCCTACAGCAATAAGAAAAATGTGCTCATGTTTCCACTTCTCTCTGTATGATCAGTGTCTGTTTTTGAAGTTACTATTATACTGTTTGACCCTGTTTCTTTTTGGCTGATCTTACCCATCCCAGCAATAAGTCAAGGAGGCTAATTAACCTCCAACACGCAAACATTCAGGTGCACGGCCACACACACATGCATACACATTCATGCATGCATGAGTCATCCCATCTGCATGGTTGGTGTCTTTTGGGTGCTAATGCTGGGCAGCGCTTCTCTCGGGTCAGCCCAACCTTGCCCTGCTGTCTTGGTGCAGAGTCAAGCAGGCTAATCTCCCACCTCCAGCCTTCCAAGCAAAGTCAACACTGGCTGCCTCCTTCATTTACCTTGTTAGCTAACTGACAGGGGGCTGTCTGGCCTGCAGCTTAAAGGCCTTAATGAGCAGAGGGCCTTGTTAGCGCTGTGTGGATGGCGAGAGACAAATGAGCTTGTTAAGTCCAGGCTATGCATATTCTTAATTAGCCTTTTGTAGTGTGTTTGATAGCACAATCATTCTCTGTGTGTGCAAGAGCGAGCAAGAAAGGGAGAGAGTGAGTGTGTGCAAGCATTAAAAACTCATAAATAATGCCCTCAGGTCGGTGTGTTTGTATTTACTATAGGTAGTCCTCAGGGCAGACACTTATTACCTGTAACTGTTTGATGTCAGCCGTGTGCAAGTATCACTCATGAGTGCACTGTTGAATCTTTTTAATATTTTTTTCTTACTCATGCTTATTACATAGTCTGCTGCACACAAACACATATGCACACTCTCCTCCTCACACAAAGAATGTAAATTTACACAAACATGTAAAGCCATATATGTGATTAGGTAAAATGTCACAAAAGAAATTGGACTTACTGGTCATTAACCAGGTTCACTTATGCATAAATCACACCGGCAAGTTCGCATTCACCTTTTCATACTGATTGATATTCTAGTCACTTTTTATTTACCCAAAACTTCCACAACTACCTGTGTTACATCAGCATAACCTTTACCTCCCTATTATCAATTCAAACCAAAGCATACATTATGTGTTGTCCTACTTCAGACCCTGCTATCTGAAAATATAAATTTTGAGATTGAATCTGTCACACCATCTCAACAAGGCTTCAGACATGCCGGAAATGTGACTTCCTAAAATTGCCACAATGTCGTGTTCGTGCAACAGCTACAAATTTAACCAGAAAATAAAATATATTTGTATGACATCCTTTTACTGTATAAACATTATACATTTATGAATTTTTGAGGTGAAATAAGTTGTTGTCTTGGGTTCTAAAAATGTGGCTTCATAAAGGCCAGATTCCTCCAAGGAGGCGGCCCCTCAATTTGGATGCTGCTATAACCAATTGTTTCAACCTTTTTGGCTCTTATATATAAGGAAAGTAGAAAGGAACACACATTCAGCTGATGTCGGTTTGGGCAAACTAATGTATGTATTTAGGGTTAGGTGTTATTGGTTGTGGAAATAGACACACAGATGTTGGCAAATCAAAGATTTAACAAAGCAAAACTCAATTTATTAAACAGCAGTATACAACTGACAGTTTACCAAAATAAAACACTCATTCTCACAACTTAGTACAGAAATCACACCTATATATAATGTAATGGGTATACAAATTTTACCCAAATTTAGAGCACACAAAAGGTAAAAATTAGAGTTAACACAAACAGCGGTAATCATAAATAATAAAGCCGCAAATAAAGATGTGACTGAGGACGGAGGTCTACCACATGCTCAAAACATGGACAGTGGGAGCTGTAGGTGAAGCTAAGGGTGCATTTGTGATGGCAAAGAGGCAAGGAACAGAGAACACATACACATAATATCAATCATAAGTTAAGGTTGTGCTGAAATTCAGATAGTAATTACTACATATGACTTTCTATGCTTGCTAAGCAGATTACCTTTTTAAGTTTCCTTGCACTGTTTGCACTCATTATAATCAAGTTAAAGCCAGCTGCAAATAACTGAAACAAGACCCAAGTGGCAAATGATTAAACCCACCAACATAAGGATCCTTAAATACACAAGACACTTCATTCCTGATGGGATGAATAATAAAACAAACTGTACTTCAGTGGAAAATAGTTGAATAATTTGGCTGAACTTTGTGAAAGCCTTTAGCTACATGAAGGGGCTATTTTAAATGAGCTCCACTGGTAGTACAGTCACTTCTACAGCTGGCAGCTGTAGAACTCGTGGGATTGAGACCTTTAGCTGGCTCACTGTAATTGGATGATGAAGTCCTTGGAGTCTTTGCTGGCCTGAAAGACTAACACAGTCATCATTGTTAGGCAAATAATGTATGTACACATAATATGCAAACACGGTACTGCATTTAAATCACATACATGCATGCATACACTCATAATCGCTCAGCTTTGTTCCCTCAGCTATTGGCCTCTCTCCCCCTCCTTCCCCTCTTAGGCCATGATCCAACCAAAGCAACATAATCAATCAGTCACTGAAAGTCAATTTATTTCTTTAAGAAGTAAGCAACTGGAGGAAATTGGATGATCTTTGGATGATCGACTTGCTTGTTGGCAAAGAAAATGATGCCAAGGCAATTCTCTGCAACCCAGATTTCCATGCTTTGTTGTCAGTCTTCATTCTGTGAATAATAGCTGTCTGGCATGTGCAAAATGGATGAATAGTTGATGCCAGGCATATATGCTTCGTAGTTCTCTTGAAGTTTTATTTTTGAAAAGCTGTAAACAATGTCAGGGTTTGACAGAAGTAAATTGATTGAGTTTTTGTTTATTTTCAGCAAATGCCTCCTGTCTATGTTAACTAATCAAAAAATAATAATAATGCGAGAGACAATACCAGTCCAACAAAATCCACATGCCTGACTGTTGACAGCATGTTTTATCTGCACAAGACCACTAATTTATTGCTGACAAATTCATTTCACAAAGTACAGTCCTGTTTGTGTTTTGATGATGATTGAAGCCTTTTCCTGCTGTGCCGTATTTATTCAGTATTTTACTAATTATTGTCAACACTTATCCCAAGGACACACAGATAAACGTATGTAAATTCTAAGGCTTGTGATAGTGTGGGACATCACCCTCATTAACATGTTCAGCATCATTTCGAGGAGGCGGTGATAAATCACAGTAAGCAAAGTCAGTAATGGGCTCCCTATGGTAATTATGGAGTGGCCCTATAAAGCAAATAGTCGTATAAATCATTCATATTTTCGAGAGATAATGCTTGAAAACAATCTGTTCCCTCTATGGAAGTAAACTGATTGTTTGTCTTACTTTGCTGAACAAACACAGAGCTTTTCCCCAGCAAAACAATGTCTTATTTGTGATTCAAATCAGTGTCATTCTTTTGAATGTTTTCAGATGGAAGATGATTAGTTTGTTCCGCATGACAGATTACATCTTCAATAGCAGGCAAATGAAACAATATGAAAACTTTTATTTGTTAAGATTAACTGTCAGTGACATTATAAAGCTGCAGTTTGACTTTTGACATTGTTGTTCCAACAGTGCCATTTCATCATTTCCTCTCCTCCTCATTTCCTTTCTTGTATACTAATTGCAAAAAAACTGCATACTAAAACGTGGGTCCATTGTATTCATTGAGTTTGTATGAGATTGAGACTCAGCTGCTCAGAGCATCTTGATGTCGCTCTCCCTGGTGCTGAAAAAGTTTGGCCATTGAAAATCAGCCATGTTGTAGAATAGGATTGGTACACAGTACAATGTGAGTATTAAGTATGATGGGATTTGTAAAGAGGAGGAGATTTGGTTCATGGAAGTTTTAGAGAATCAGATTTACAACTAAATGATGCTGATGTAATACTGTGGTATTGGTTTTGTTCTAGTCTTCACAGACAGATGATGGTCAGATGACTCCTTGCCTTTTTACTGATGTACTGTTCCCTGCAGCAGCCACGTGTACCCAGTAACACCAGCAGAGAGATCTTAAGGTGTTGAATGGTTTGTGGTAAGTCTTCACTCCCTGTGGTTTGAAACACTTTGTGGCTAGAAGTTAGAGTCCTAATGAGATGAGATGGTCCCTATTGATTTAGCAGTGTCCGTCGGAGTTGGATTCTCATCTTCTACTCCTAGTGCTCGTTAATCCCGAGTACCCCACAGACCTGCTGCACCTCGCTCTTTCTGTCATCCTCTCACTAACTTCATGTTCTACTCTGAAACACTGATCTTTCATGTTGTACCTGGTTTTTAAAAAGTGGAGGAGTTAGAAGATATTTTCTCTGTGTGAGTTGGTTTCATGCACATAGCTTTCACATGACGACCGATGTTGAACAGTAGCTTACCATCCTCACTGTTTAACCTGATGTGTGGGTTCATATTGTTAATGTGCTGTTAGAGTGTTGCACTGGTGACAAGTTACAATCAAGAAAGCAATTGGAGCAGAACTAACAAGTTGCAGAGGTTAAAAATAATACTGCAGTAGTAGGGCAATGACCGTGGTATACAAAATAATTAAGACCAATTAAGAGTAATCAACTAGTAGTAAAACCTGATTAAATAGTAGTTAAATTGCTTGACTTGATAATTAGACACACAATTACAGTCAAAAACAATATCATTTGTTTAAAAGGTGTTAAAAATGTAACCTACATTAAAAAAAAAACATTTTAAAATATTTTAAAGTTAAAACCAAAAACAATTGCAGGTCTGAACCTAAGGTACATCTATTAAAAAGCCAATGTGCTCATGTAACAAAGAAGTTAGGAATGAAGGAGTCTTATACAGAATGGATTTATAAATAAATGCAGACAAATTAAACAATAGTTTGGTTGGCCGTAAACAATGTTATAAATCTAATACATTTAGTTAAAACTGCTTAAACACATCACATTTCTGAACTGTTCCTGCCCATATCTCTGGTAATTTACACTCTGTTTGATTAATAAGTTATATATCAAATTAAATAATTGATAATGAGACTCCATTAACATTTTCATGGTTAATTGATAAAGCAATTAGCCATCTGTTGATGAAGCGAATCTCCGAAACACATGCTGACTGGTGTAATCCATACACACACACTGACAGAGATCAGAGCATACACATTCACAGCTGTCATCGCGAGACAAAGTTTATTTCATACTGAGATGGCGTTTGCTTGTGTGTGTGTGTGTGTGTGTGTGTGTGTGTGTATACATTTACACCTCAAAATGAGGCCATGTGTTTCACTGTTAACCCAGCAAGTCACAAGTTTGTATGAGTGTGTGTTTGTGTTTGTGTGTGTGTGTGTGTGTGTGTGTGTGTGTGTCAGGTAGTGCCATCTGTTTTCCCAGTTTTAGGGCACGGCATGTTTTAACAAAGATGATCTTGAATCAACAGAGCAGTTCACTCACCTGTGACCAAACCATCTGACTACAGTATTTAACACTGACAACAGTAAATGTCATTGAATTGCTCCTGCCTGCACCATCATGTGTTACTAATGGACTTTATTAAAGATCATTATATTTTTCTTGTTGTTTAAAGAGTCTGGAGGGGAGCGTAAGAGGAACAACAAACACTACCAGCTGTATTTAAAATTGTCAACTGTAAATGGTAGTGTTCCTCTTGAAAAATAAAAAAAAGTGAGTATGAGGTGCAATAAATCTTCATGAGTCCCACAATGTGTTCAAATCTGATAATTTCACAAGAGTGCCCACTTTGAAGTCACTTTTTCTACAAGTGATCATCTAGAAGTCAGTAGGGCATACAGCCTCCATTACAAAAAAAGTGTCACATTTATAGTCAGTATTTAAGCTTGTGAGCTGCCGAGTACAAGTCCATGGACTATTAGCACCTCTAACTGGGGAAGTTAGAGGTCATTCAGTTTAGCTGCCAAGATTTTCCCCACCAGTTAGTCCACTGATGCAAAGGTGTGACCTGAAATCCATACGGGTGCTTCTCGAACCTCCAGGCTATTACTGACCTACAGTAGGAACACGCATAGGAACTGAATCTGTGCAAAGACATTTCAGTACTTTTCAAACACTTTATATAGAATTTACAGTACATTTGTTTTCAAAAAAGGGTGCAGTCATTAGCACTGTCTCACAGCAAGAAGGTTCCTGGATCAAACCCCAACTGGGGTGACCCTGATATGGATAAGTGGTAATGGAAAATGAAAAAGAAATCAATAATCCAAACTTCAAATTCAGATTTTATATGAATACTGCAACGCAATTACATGTCATAGTTTTCACTTATCCTGAGTTATGTTAAAATTGACCAATACTTTGGTGACCAAATAATGTGATACCCATTATCCACATTTGTACTTTGTTAGCATGATTTTAGAATCATAACATGCGTAACTAAAATGGTGATGGTAACGGTGAATATAATAGCTAAACACCAGCGTGTTAGCATTGTTGTTAGCATTCAGTTCAAAGCCTGCCACAACCTCAAAGAGCCACTGGCAAAAGTGTTAAACCTTTGACTTGTTTCATCAATTTAGAAGGGCAGTGTGAGTGTGAAGCCCTTCAAACCTGCACTGCTCATTTACAGTATCTGTAAAAATAGTGATTCTGTGAGACAGTTAATTTTTCTTCAGCAAAAAATTTCAACAGCATTTCAGAACTCAGAGTTGCATCCTGCCATGTGATAAACTAGACACTCAGTGAGGCACAGATGATGAAAACCACAGCCCCCCTCAACAGGAGTACCAAGAAATTGCGGGAATATTAGCATTTTCCTCTCTACCTTAAAAGAAATGCAGTCGTATTCACGTGGTCTTATTCAAGCGTAATGCAATCAATAAAAGACCTTCAACCTCTATTTCCTTTTAGACCTATTTATAAAGTCTCGTCTGACAGGCCATGTCTCTAAGGAAACTTTTGAATTACTTATAATGACTTTTTTTAGTTCCTGCCACTTTTAGCTGCAAGAAACAGTAGTGGGCTGATGAATGGCTGGATAGTGATGAACATAAAGATGTTCTAATCCATCTTTAATGATAATTTGGACATTTTGTTATTAATTTTCCATCAGGTTTCCTTGGAGTGACCCTGAATCTAAAGTCCCACCATGTATTTGCTCCCAACTTTTATCCGCTCCTCCTTTACTCTCTCTACTCTCTCTCCACTTTTCTCTGTTCTCCTGCTCCTTCATCCTCCTGTCGTCTCTCAACCAGTCTTTTGTCTTTCATTCTTCCATTCCTCCCCTGTCCTTTATTTTTTCTTTTAACCTGCAGTCCCCATCTTATCCAGCACACATCCTCTCCTCTCCTCTCTTCTCTTCTCTTCTCTTCTCTTCTCTTCTCTTCTCTTCTCTTCTCTTCTCTTCTCTTCTCCTCTCCTCTCCTCTCCTCTCCTCTCCTCTCCAGGCAGCCAATTAATCTTGCCTTGTGCTAATTCCTCATGAGTGCCATTTAGTGGCAGCTCAGCGGGAGGATCCATAAGGATTTAATGTGTTTATTAAAAGTTTGACTGCTGGTCGATGGAGACTTCTTTTACCTCCCAGCAGCCTACTCTCTGTCTCTGCCAGCAGGACAATGCACAGCATGTGTGCTTGTGTGTTTGCCTGTGTGTGTGAATTTCTCAGGGCTGCTGCTTAGTAATTGATTTTCAATATCTGTGACACGTTGGGTGGCTGAAATGAAGCAGACACTGATGAAGCATTTCAGCAGTTGCTGCTTGACAGGGGGAGAAAAAAAAGTTGAAAAGGCTGATGCGATTGGAGGTCATTGTGTGATTATAAAAATGTAACAGTCATTGGTATATAAATACAGTAAAGATAGACATATAGAGGTTATTCCTGAACTTACTTAACAAAACCTTTAAGTTACCTCATTGTAAAATTATTTGTGTATGCAGTAGATGTGGAAATCAGTTGGCTTTATCATAAAAAACTGAATTTAAATCTGCTTATAGTGCTACTGCTGTCAAATATAGTAATCACACACGACCACATACACACACAAGAATTAACTATGCATGTAATTTCCATTAGTATTGTCTTTCTAAGCAACGAGAGACCGGTTTACACATTAAACAAAATAAGGGGGATGATACTTTATAAACTCAGTCAAGTATGGACTTTTTAAATCACTAAACTTGTTAAATGTTGCTAACTGGGTTCACTGTGTAGCAGCAGATCAAATGCCTACAGTAAATGACCAGCAGGCAAATTATTTTTTGTTTTAACATTCTAGAGATCAGACATGGTACTTCGGCTCTATAAACCTTTCAGTGTTAGAGCTAAACTGGATTAGGTGAGCTCCTCTGACTCTATTACATTTTTTGAAACTGTTAGGTCTAATGATATGAAAAAAGGTGAGAATGTATTGATGATGAATGTATTTAGTGTTTTAGAAAATCTGGACAATTTGTGATGATATCATATGATAAATAACACCCACTTTCCATGTCACAACTTTCACATGGCCTTTTCATGGCAAGAAGTAGCATATAGGCAGAGAAGTCACTGCTAGTTATATTAGCTTATTCAGATTTGATTATCTAATGTTGTTTCAGTTTTATCACTTTTATTCATAACACTTCGTTTTACAAGTTTTTATTTGTTTTATTGTTGTTTAAGTTTTGTGTTTCTGCAGATCTTCATGTCGGGCTGAATTGTGTGTTTGTCCATTTTATGACAGAATAAAACCAAACCACTGAGAGTTGTTACTGCTATTGTTTCCCTTCATGTATATAAGGTAGCAGGGGATGAACACAACATTAGCCCCTCAATATAATAAAAATGTCAACAACACCAATGAACTAAACTACAGTCTCAAACTTAACACTTCCATGTCACAGTACCAACAAATACTGAACATTATAAAATTCACAAAGTAAGATGCCCCTGCAGCTGGTTGTGGAAAAAAGGATGCTCCACAAACTGCTCAGTATTATGGACAACAACTCCCATCCACTACATGACCTCCTGATTAAACAACAGAGCAGTTTCAGTCAGAGACTCTTGCAGCTCCACTGTAAAAAGGACCGCTACAGGAGGTCATTCCTACCAACTGTTATATCTTTGTACAATGACTCCCTCTGTGCAGAGAGAATTGAGCAGTTGAGCTGATGGACATAATAAGGGATGCACATTTGCACAAGTTATTGCACATGAGTCCATATGTATATTTTTCTTAGGTGTATTTTTAGAGGTAGAACCATATGTTCTTCCTCCTCAGAGTTTATACTATACTATTTATACTATGTCACCATTTTTACCGCATGCCTGTAGTGTTCTGTGTTACTGTGTTACTTGTAATGCTGCTGTAACGAAAGAATGTCCCTTCGGGGATATCTATCTATCTATCTATCTATCTATCTATCTATCTATCTGCAGGGATACTGTATAATCTTAAATTTTATTGCTAGTTATTTGTTCCACCTCCTGTATCTCTTAACTTGCATCAACATTCATGAGAGGAGGAGCTTGTTTACACCATCAGGGAAAGAAAAAAGTGTTTTGCATTAGCATGCATGGGCTATATTGGCTCTTGGCCCTTGTCCAGTGAAGGTCTTATGTGAGTTAAGCTGTTACCATTCACCTCTGATACCCTGCAACTGAACATTGTTGTTGCCAAGAACAAATGAATTAACCGGATATTACTTTGTCAGTAGTGTGTTTGGTATGATAAAGTTTTAATTAACTAGATATATTAGTTTCATGTAGCTTTTGTGTATGTGTAGGATGCTGACAGGCATTTAGTCTCTAGCAGGGAGCAGCATACAATTATTTTTAGAGCTTCACTTCTTTAAAGCTCCTGATAGTAGGATATACCTGCTCCTGTACATAGTTCATATATTGTCTTAGATGTTGGCTCATGTGTTTGTCATGTCTTTTGTTCAGTTCCAGATTTAATCTACCATTGTCTATAATTTCGCTTCATCATTGTAAACAACTACTTTGCGACCAGTGTTGTCCTTTGGTCCTTAGCCATTAATCCCTTACTGTGTGTTGGAGGTTGTGGTCTCGCATTTCTCCTCACTTAATTTCAGTGCTGAACCAATGCCAGAACAGAAACTGGCAGGAGAGAGGAATAAGAGCAGAGAAAGTCTTTGAGTGTTCATATTTCTTTACCCTGTGACAACAATTCAGGGGTTGTTTTCAGCAACAGAGTTGATGTACATCATCTAACTGTGTTCATTAGGGAATGGGCAGCTAGATGGGGAAAGTTAAACTGCCTATATTGAAAATAAATGCATAAATAAAATGAATGGTTGTTGCATTTGTTTCTGCTGTGAGTGAGCATTTTACATTTTCAAGCTTTGTATTTCAACACTTTAAGACTGGAACCTATGCAACATTAAACTGATTGAGCCTCCTGATATTTCTCTTCTTGTATACCTGATAGCTTGATTTCTATTTCAACTAAATCAAATGTTTATTTGTATGTGTGTTCAACTGGGTTCACATATTATGACTACATAGAACATCACTTATAATTCAAATAATTTTTCATAATCATCAAACCATTCAGTGATCCCTTGTGCCTATATAACCATCTGCACTGATTATGTTTTTTTTTAATCAGTCATGTATTTTCTCCCCTTAGTTTGTCTCCTTTCTGAATATTTATTTAGAAAAAAATGAAACTGAAAAGTTGTTGTGAATCCACTTTGTGATAATACTTTTTAGGTATTTAAATTTTTTTGGTAATGCTCATTGATTCATTATTTAATCATGTAGATAGTTCAGACAAAACCTTTGTGACTCTCTGTGGATCCCTCTTCAAGAATAGTTTGCAGTTCAGCACCATGGATAGCTCCACCACAGAGGTACACATGAATGAGTTTTTAGTTACAAAGATGTGGAGCTGGATTATCTCGGAGGTATATTTTCACCATGTGACAGTCTGGAAAATGACCTTGAAGCAAGTGTTGACAGTAAAGTTTCACAAATTTCTCTGTGTGCTGTAATCTTTCACAAAAAAATGTTTTTTTCTGTCTCTGGCCTGCCTTCTTTGAAGCTGAAATTTAGTTAATTCTTGTTTCATCTTCTCTCTTCTCACAAGCCCAGATCCCTCAGTGACAGGATCTAGTTGAGCGATATCATCTGCCATGGGACAATCTGTCAAAGCCAGGACAGAAAGTTGGCAGGGGAGAACCACGGGACAATCCCAGATACCAGAGAGGCATACTGCCAAGATGAAGAGATGGAAGGCGCAGACAGGCAGAGAATGGAGCTGGAGAGAAAGCAAAAATGAAGGTGAGGTTTGTTTGGTGCACGGGAGGAGGTTGTGACAGGGAAAGAGATGGGAGGGCAGTGAAGTGAGAGCTCAAATTAGAGATAAAGAAAAAGGGGCTTGTTCTGTCGCATCTCAGGGCACAAATCAACTGTAATGTCAGTTTGCACTAAACACACCAGGAGCACACTACAGAACATCATTGCAGCTAGGTAGGAACTCCAATCATAGTAGGTCAACTGGTATTAAATTACTCTTTAATAGTGAGGATCTGCCTGTATAGAGTTCCATCCAATATTTTGAAAACAGAGCTGCACAGTGCACAATAGTCCACAATAAAATTAGTAATCTGGATTAAAGGTACAGTATATTTAACAGATAAATAGCTCTGCATTTGGAAAACATAACCTGCATCATAAAGTTCCTTAAAGTCCCAGTCCCCTGCAACAGTTTCTCTAGTGTACTTCTGTCTCTCCCCTTGTCTAGCAGATATGTTTCAGTGCTGTTCAAATTTTTTAATGCGATATCTAACATCAGACAGTCATTAATGTGTCATAGAATATAGTTAGATATGTGACTCTCATTTTAATCTCCATAACAGCTGGTCATGGCTCGCATTTCACCCTTGATCCACTCTGACCCTAGACAAAGGAAAAATAACTCCTGTTGAAATAAACACTATAAAATAGAATACAACTGTGTGTTAAATCTGGTGTTCAGGTGTTCCTGTTACTGTGTCCTGTACAGTTGTTCTGAAAGTCTTTATTAAAAGTCCTCTGATGGTTTTTTACTGTCTCCTTTGCCACGGAACAACAGTCAGCTTCAGTAGCTTGTTTTTGCCTCGGGTGTTTAACAGTTACTATCACCTGAAAACCCATTTTGGAAAAGCTAACAATCTTTATAGGAGCCAACCTGGTTTTGGACATCTGGAACATAAAAATAGATTGCAGCCAATATTCATAAAGTGCAGCCTGACAAAACTTTTGTAGACTGTTTCTGCCATGATGAAGGCACATTGGCGATGGGTGCCAACATCCCGCAGTAACCTCAGAAACCTGCCATCAAATCAGTTGTTTATATATATAGCAACTTTTTTAAAGGTTAACACTGAGTGAGGTACAGTGCAAATAAAATCAGAAAAAACAATATCAAAAAAGAGCCCGGAAAGAGACCCTCAAAATATAACACCCAAAAATCAATAAATATGTTAGGGCAGTTTATATTTCCCCCTCTTGTATAACCACATTTCTTGACTTGTCGTTGATGTTGAGCAACTGCTGTTGTGTCCGTACATGACACATGAGTTTATTTTCTTAGTGAACCTCAATTTATTCACTTTGTGCCTCAGGATGAAAAGATCTAAAAGACCTATTCCACACTGTCTGCTCCAACATTGAAGTTTTCAGCTGAGTTATTGTCTTGTCTTTGGGAAGTTCAACCTTGATTTGTCTTTGAGTCTAACCACCTGCAGTTAATGCTCTTAGGGGGGAGGAACTGCACACAACAAGCCAACACACACACACACACGCTCACTCACTCTGTGAAATTTACAGCCCACCTGACCACACCTGTGGTAAATGAGCCAGCAAATGGAATACTGTTCAACACACACTCACTTAGAGACACACACGCTCACTCACTCTCACGCACACACACACTTTCAATGCAAATATTATAAAGCAAAGACAAACTGTTCTTATAGACGCATACATAAATGTGAAATCTGTTCAGCGTGACAAGGATGAGTCCCAAAGTAGCAATCTTGTATTACCAAATACAAAGCATTTTACACATACACCTGCGCACGCACTCACACATCCAAATACTCCTACACACACTTGGAAAGCTTGAAATCCATCCACACATAACATATGAGACAGCTGGAGACTCATCAGATTTTGAGAAACTATTTCATGGTCTGTTTATTCAAAAATTAAATTTACTCACCATTGCTCTTTTGAGCATGCACTCACACACACATAAGCCTAACATGTCCACATACATGTAGAAGCAGCACTAACACATTGTATCTATAGAAACAGGTTTATATGTCCAAAGTGACACACATGGGAAAATGATTTACGCACCTGTCTGAGTGAAAGTAAAGATAGATCGGTGTATTGACACCTCCATACATATTTATATACAATGAATATTTATTGTATATAGTGTAAGGAATATTTTCAGTTATACAAATGAAAACAATGATACATAGTTTCATATTCTGGGCTAATCTCTAGGAGATTTTTACCAAGCGAGCCAGACACATGGCAAGTAAGCCACAACATCTTTGAAATTACAGGAGGCAATAATGTGTTTGTGTAAGTTACTATAGGTTTTTAATTTACAAAACAAGAACACACATGTGATCATGATCCTATACAATATCCACCTGCACATCCAGATACTACATTTCCAGTAAACAACAAGCCACTGCTTAGCAGGTACAATGTTTACCACATTCACAATGTTGGTGTTTTAGCATGCTAACATTTTAAGCTAATATGAAACCATTACAGTATAGCTGAAGCTGATGTCATTAATTTTGGAGATATCGGTCATAAATCAAAGCATTTAGCAAATATTTGACTTCATGGTGGCATTAAATGAAAAGTTAGGAAATTATCAAAATAGTTAATATTCATTCTGATCGCAATACAGTTTAATTCAGAGCCACAAATGCCAGTGTTCTGGAGAAAAGTAAGGAGATCACCAGAGTTATTAGATCAGATTACAATCATCCCTAGAATCATACCACTAGCATGGCAAAAAATAGGCATACTAAGTAGATTAGCTGAAGTGGTTGGATAGAAAAGTTCAAATCAATGAACTCTCCTTCTTTGTGAGAATTGTGAATCGGCCAAAACCTCCTCCCTTTCAAAATAACGTTGAACATTGGTCCTCACAAAGATATAATTACAGGTACAAGCAGACATTTAATTACAAACCATAATAAGGTATAAATCTGCACAAACCAATAAAAATAAAAACAACTGAAAATGAGTAAAGTCTTTACAGCTTTATAACAGAAACTGACATGCTGACTATTTACAAAGAGTGTGTTTGTGTGTACAGAATGTACAGTCAGCAGACCCACTCCATTATCCCCGGTCAGTCTTTAACAAGCTCTGAGACCCTGTACAACCCAACAGCTGTCATTTACTGTCATCTACCAAACAAGCACTCAAACACACCAAAATGCACACCCACACACTGTCACTATAAACACACACCATTTAACTCTCTGAAACACACTGATGCAATGTGTTACGAACACACAAACACACACACAGGTTTTCTGCTGACACTCTGCACACACAGTCTCTTTCTTTGTCTAGCACACACACAATAAACACACACACCGTTTTGCAGTCATCTAAGTTGATGGGCTCATCAATTTTTTAATCTGCATTGTTCTTAGGACAGCAATTACCGTCCTTCCCCCTTGTCACATCACCCAATAAAAATTGGTCACACTGGGTGAATAGCTTGTTATTGCAGTAATTACATACAGTGGTTATAATTCTCTTCTCTCCACTCTTCTGCTCTCTGTCAGTTTTCCTCTCTCCTTTGCCCCCCCCCCCTCCATTCTTCTCCATCATGATTTTTTTCTTTACTCTCACACTGCTTCCCTCTCTTACTTTTTTTGTTTTGTTGTTCTGCAACCCTTGTTTTTCTGCAATGCTTATGTCTCCCATGACTGCTTATTATAAGCAAGTGTGGGCTTGTTTTCCAGAGGGCCAATGGTCAATGGCTGCAATTTTAGGAGTTATGTTTTTCTTTGGGTCTAGCCTACAGACAGATCTGATGTAAATATTAAGTCTCTAAGTGTCCAAGGGACAGTATACAAATTGTTATAAGGTGAAGGGAGGTTAGAAAAGAGGAAGGGTTATGTGTTTTTATTAGTTTGTTTGTGCAAAGGGCATAGTAGTCTGACTTTTTTGTAAGAGCAAAGAAAGGACTCTTATTATTTAACACCCAAAATTGATATTACAGCCATCCCTTGTAGGATTCATATTCAAATAGTTGCAAATGAGGATTCTGGTGCACACACTGGGTCATAAAGGTGTCCTTTGCCATAAGCAGAATACAACAAGCCTGCTAAATGTTATTTTGACTAAAAGTTGTTTTCTCCTTCTATTTTTTAACAAAAATTTAAGTGTGTAATATGAAGTTGGCCTAATCAAATTCATCATTTTGATATGTTTGCCATAAATCTGGCATTGAAAAGAAGCTGAACCTACTAGAACCAGTAGTTCCATATATTTTGAGATATTAGGTGGAGGGGTAAGGGTATGGTCCAAATAAAATATTAATAATACTAGGGTGGGTCTTGCAACTTTAAAATTTAATCAGTAATTTTCATACAGTCCATGATATTTAAATCTTTTTGTTTCAGAGGTCAAGATTTTTTAAAGAATAAATTTACAGCCAGAAAGCGATGGTTCTAGCAAATGCAAATTGAGATTAATATTTAAGAATTTATATGTACTGTATTATCTACAAAAATGTATATACAAGTTTATCTTATATTACAATTCATCTTCATTCAAATGTCTTAATTTTATTTATCTCTAAAAAAGTAATATTCGGTCCACCAGAGTTAATATTTGTGTTCCTAATTTCATTTAATCTAATCTAATCTAATCTAATTGTGAGTTCAGTGCTGGTTTAGGAGTTTACAAAGAGATCTGTGTTTTTTTTTATTGGCTTGCTTTTCCTGAACTAATACTAATTGCTAAGCTAAAGCTAATGTTTATAACTTAAGGTTAGCATATTGTAACTTCCATTGGTTTTATAACTGAGAAAACACCATAAGAGTTAATGAGTAAAAGTTAATAAATGCCATGATGCAATCTAAGTCACAAATCTAGGACAGACTGTTCAACAACTTTCAACACATGCCTGTTGCTCAGTGATTTAGTGGAGGTACAAGTGCAGACAGTAGTTAATGTCAATACTCTCTCATAGTGAGGAAATCAATGGTGAACAGTAAATTGACTAAATTTGCAGCTTGCTCTGTGTGTCAGCTGTACCCAATGCCCCTTTCAGCATTCTGGCAGAGACTGTGGTCTCCAACAGTTAGTGGTTGATTAACCTGGACAGCAAGGTGGTAGCATTTCGGCTCTGAGTAGCACTAACAGCTGCTGTGGAGAGTTAGTGGTTCGGGGCTGTCAGCTTAATGTCTGAAATCTACACCAGAGACAGGGGCAGGTGATTAACTCAAGAGCTACTTCTGTCATGTGGACCTACATGTACATGTAATGCAGATAGTGTGTGAAAAGGCTGCATAAAATGTTTTTATCACTGAAGTTAGTGTCTCTAGCCACCCCAAGGCATGGTATCATGAGGAAGGGAATCACAGAACATGCTGAACATTTAGGTTACAAAACAAGTGCTTGTTTCCTTGTACAGCAGATTCAGCTGACCTGTGCTGCAGTGCTATATTAGAATAGTGAGAGGAGATTTAATGGACAGTTTAAAGAGTAACTGGGATTTTACAGCTCCCACCCTTGTATAAAATATGTAGGAAAAGGTTGTGTTTGAACCTGACCTATGCTCGAAAGGGCCGTCCTTTGTGGTTGCAATGTTTCCCTGTGTTTGAGTGGGTTATTTTGAGGTGCTTTGTTTTCGTACTACAGTCCAAAGACATTAGAGACCGGAAATGCAAAGATATTTCATTGGTCTAGATTCCAACAGTAGCGAACTGGCAGCGCATAGAACATTTGCACAAAACAACATGCATTCCTACTAACAAGCTTGTCAGGGTGACTGGAACTCACAGAGTATAGAAATGGACAGCAGAGATGTACAGTAGATTATGTTACAGGAGGCTTTTATTGACATTTTGATTTACTGACATTGATGTAAAATTGTCATGAATACAATTCATTATAACTGACATAAATGGCCACATTTGTTTCACTCTGTGAAGGATAAAACTGAAAACTTGCTAACAGTTTGATACAAAATAATCAGGTAAAGAAGAAGAGATACTTTATTAACCCTCAAGGGGAAATTTTTTTTTTTTCACATGCATTTTAACCCCGAAACACACACACACACACACACACAAAGGGCTCATAGACATGCAACGTGGAGAGAGATGGTGGAGTGATGGGCAGCCCCAAGAGGAGCACCCTGCGAGCAATTTGGGTGTTCGCTGCCTGGCTCAAGGGCACCTCGGCAGTGCCCAGGAGGTGAATTGGCAGCCCTCCAGCTACCAGTCCACCTTCCATACTATGGTCCATGCTGGACTTGAACCAGCCACCCTCCGGTTCCCAAGCCAAGTCTCTACAGACTGAGCTACTGCTGCCCCAAAACTAAAGTATAGTATATCTTCACTAAAGACAACTATGATGGTATGGTAGTCTTTCCTTAAGAAGACATTTTGGAATGGGATTGGCTTTAAGGGATGAAGAAAGTTTTGTCTTGGTTAGAAAATGACTGAAATAAAAATTGAGTCATTCTGTTATCTGTGTTTTTTGAAGATAATCATTCCATAACGATGACTCTATTCAAAAATGGTGAGTAGAATATCCACTGATCAAGTTTCACCGCTGCAGTGAGTCTGGCAACAAAACAAGCAACAGCTGGTGATTCACAAATAGTCTCTAAGTTCAAAACTTCAAAACAAAATAATGCTGCTACTTGAAAACAGGTACTTCTGGGGTGTCGGTTAGCTCAGTAGGTAGAGTGTAGTAGCCCAGGGTTCAAATCTGACCTGTGGCCATTTTCCTCTCTCTCCACTTTCCTATCACTCTTCAGCTGCCGCTGTCCAATAAAGGTTTAAAAAGCCCCAAAAATATAAAATTATAAAAATATATATATATATATATTAAAGAAAATGGGTATTTCTCTTTCTTAGCATTACCAGAAAGCAATTGGTTCATATAATGACAATATAGGATGCAAGTCTAGACTATATGTAATGTGATTTGTGAAGTCCAAAACAGTAGTGCTAAAATGTAAAACAAAGGTCACACAATTGCAGTAAGGAAGGGGAAATTGGCGTGAACTTTATTCTGCATAAAAGATGTAGAAATATAAAATACAGTGCACATTTATTTCTCAAATCTTTTACAAAATGATTTCCTCTTGTTTCACGTCATGGCATTTATCTTCTTGACTTTAACTTAACCAGCCAGCCAAAGTTAACCTCTCTTATTATTGCTGAGATGTTGAGTTGAACTACAGAGGTGAAATGAAATTTAAACTTCGTTAAGTGCCCACTTTATCAGAGATGTCAGCAGATTGCTGGTTTGTGATTGGATTTTATTGTCAAAGAGAAAAATCAGACCCTTGGATGCAGTACATGAAGAGAGATTTAGAGAGCTACTTCAGTGCTGTGGGCAGGCTATATTTTCCCCAACTTACACTGCTCTTTGTCATGTATCAGCATTACACTCTGAGAGAAAATTGCCAACAAGATTGGAGTGTGTGTCTCAGATCTGTGGGCATCTTCCACTGTGTCTTGTTATTGTGCCTGCTCAATAAAACATCAGTAGATGGGAACTGTTGTTTAGAGCACTGTGTGCCACCAACATGGGAAAAAGATTTACCTGTCAACATTGTTGTTCAGCTGTCCGAAACGATCATGTATAGCTGGGCTTTATATAGTCCACAAGGGTGCAACATGAGTTTAGATTCGTCTAAGACATTTCACAACAACTTACAGTCATTGTTTTAGTTATTGATGGATTTTTTGCAGAAGCAGATCGGTTAAAACATATTTCATTGGGCTTTTTGTTACACATCTAAAAGTCACTAGTTACTACTAGTCACAGTATGGTGGCTATTAAAAAAAAGAAAATCTACTTATGCCAAATAAAATGTACATTATATGTGTTTCCTGTATGAAAACCATTGAAATTGATTGTCATATCCCTCCAAACATGTAAAGTAAAACTGACTTTAACTCTTTAACCTGCAACACATTCTTTGTTTTTGCTTGTTATCATGCTCCTTCCAAATAACAGGGACCATTAAGTGTCTAAAGAAAGATCCAGATGAAGATCCATGACTTTCCCTGTCCTTACCCTGGACAAACAAAGCACCTGACTGCTGTAGTGACTCACTTTTCCTCACCTCACTCTTCATCAGGTCGTCCTTGTGAACCTTCTGTGATATTGCTGGATCCCTATTGGCTTCCTGGCTGACAGATTGGTAGCTGTCTGATGGTGTCTGGCTGGTTTAGGGGCTGGTCGCCAGCTGCTGGCTGGCCAGGTGGCTGCTAACTGGCTGTTGGCTAGCTGTCTCAGTAGCTATCAGCTGCTTGCTGGCTGTGTGGCCGGTTACCTGCTGCTGCCAGGCTGTGGGATGGAGACTGGCTGCTGGTGCAGTGATTGGCTTGTTCTCACCTTGTGGGACTGAATGGTTGGGTAAAATGAAATCAGAGCTTGTGACCCTGAAAATCAACTAGCAATTTTCATAGCTGCATGTGTGCAGCATCATATGCCAACTTCTTTTAGCAGGAGACCTATCATTAAAACAAAACTATATGACAAACATGATGCATTTTAGCCCTCTTGATTAGCTATTAGTATTAGCATTAGCTGCCTACAGTTTGGTGTGCATTGACTGGTGTGAATTTCCTTTTAATACCTTTCTACATTACATCTTGGAATGCTAATACTAATAACTTTATTGAGTACCATTAAACTCAACTACACCAACAAACCAAGCTAGCAGTAGACTAATTGCTAAATTACTTAAATCAAAAACTACCACTGTCATCTTACCATCTCACATATAACTGAATTACTGACACATTAAAAGACCAAACAGAATAACATGAAGACAGAAAGTAAAAATGAAAACCACCATGTCTGTCAGTGTCCACCTTGAACCTATTGTTGCATTTCTGTCACAGTAGTTTCTTGTATGTATGTTTACTGCCCTGAATGTTCAATAAGTGATGGCCACTCAATCTATACTGAATCAGACTGACTAGGCACTAACTGAACTGTTCCAATGTTTATGTAAACAACCTATTATTGGACGTGTAAGGGAATATAGTAAAAGAGATCCATCTTCCTGTGCATCCAACCAGTGTTGGCACTTATATCTAACTCATTCAAAATCTGTCTCCAAACAAAACCATTGAATAGAGTATGCCTGAAAATGACACAAAAACAAAACAAAAAAAGCAAAAGAAAACAAAGACTTAGGCACAAAACACAAAACGGCATGGTGGATGAACATAATACACTAGCCTAGCTTAAACAGCTGACAGCATTTCCTAAACACAGTTTTCAAAGCATACTGTTAGGAGTCGTTTTCAACAGATATGCAAAGGAGCTGTATCATGGGATCATCTTGTGTACATTGTGTCATCATAGAAGAAAATTAACATCCAGGATAAACTATTATTTCAGGTGTTGGTGAAATTCTATACAAACCAGGAATGAAATAACCCAGGAATTATGTCAAACCCAAGTGTGAAAAAAAGAACAGCATCTAGGCTTGGTTTGTTTATAGAGTGATCACTGGTACAGCTGAGTTTGTAGTAGATCCCAAGACAAAAGAATAAAAGGGACAATGACATGGACATTGACAATGAGATAAAAAAAAAAAAAAGATAGAATGTGATGAGGCAGGGAGATGGGACTTGAGCCAGCTAAACCAGTGCCAACATCCACAGCAGCTAAAGCAGCGCCTTGCTGAATCACTGCAAAATGTGCCATCAGTCTGCCAGGCTACTGACCTTGTTTTCTGACAGGTGAAATCATTGTGTGACTAAGGATAATCTGCACGCTCAGAGCAGTCTTATAGTAGTAAGGCAAACACACACTCATAAAACCAGCCAGCAGTCAGTGATATGAAGCATGCAGACTAAAGAACATCTGGGTTCCGAGTAGCAGTTTGTCGGAATTCTGCCTAAGCTAAGAATTGTTTTTGTCAATACCAAGCTAGATGATGCTAAAGTTAGTCATTTGGCTGTGAAAAAACTGAAAGACAATCATGTATCTATATCCCCTTCACACCTGCTACACATGTGTGCATTAGATGTATGCTAACACCTTTCTTTTTTCTACAGTGTACCTGTAGTTTGAATATATGACTCAGAGGTGTGACATTTGCAGTGTGTAACTAAGTACATTTAGTCCAGGACACAATATGTCATTATAGAATAAGGTAAGACTTCCTGGGGGACATGTTTTAGGTAGTACATTTTAATGTTAGTATTGATGTATTTTTACTTCACAGTCTACACAAGTTACCAACGCCACTGTGAACCTTCATACATGTGTGTGCTGGTGTATCTGTGTTGCCCTGCGAATAACATGCTAGTTATGCGATGCTATGCCACTGTGCTGAGCTTCTTTGTGTACATTGGCAACTGAAGCTGAAATTCTCCCTCATCTCTCTTCTCAATCTGTCTTTCTTCCCATCTGTTTTCCTCTTTTCCATTTTCCCTCTGCCTCTCATAAAACCAAAGGATTAAGGGATATGAGGGGACATACAAGAATATGGCATGCAGGGAGGCAGTGTCACAGTGTCTGTTTCTGTTTACACACAGGTCTGTGAATATGTGTATGTTTATAAACTTATTATTATTAACTCATTTGGGTTTTGAATAAGTCACCTCCATTCTCTCTTAAAACATCCATGGTTGCCTCAGACAATGCACACACAAACACTGAGTGGTTGGCATGTGATGTGTAGTTACATTTCTGGGGTGCACATCAGGCTGTGGCGTAGGTTACGGGGTACACTGTTCTCCACAGTATTCTGAGCTCACAGTCTGGACAGCCTGGCAAATAAACTGAGCTGACATTAGCTCACAGCAGTTTTTTTTACTGTCCTTTAGGAAACTCTGTAAATCACTAAGAGTCGATACAGAAGAACTGAAGAACATCAAAGAGAAACCAAGAACATTTTCTCCCAAAAATATGATCCAGTTCCACCAAAACAAGTGAAACAGTTGAGGGTGTTTCACTTTGTGCCATAAAGCGTAACATACCTCCCACGGGAGATTACACCTTAAGCACAGAGTTAAATAGTTCAAGAAAAGACGTATGGCGTGGGAATGATAGAGACACCATTCACCTGATCACAAGTCAGTGTAGCAAAAAAATGATTTAAAATCGGTTATTTCGTGGGAGAAAAATTACGCAATGTTGTTTTAAGTGCAACAACATCGGAGTACTTTTGAAAACCCAAATGTCAATGCGAACTTTTCTATCGCTTACAAATGCACAGTGTGTGGCGGTGTTTGAAATTATGATTGAGTTACTACTTTACTACTCTACAATAACGATGAGAACAAATTGAAGTTTATCCTGAGTCAAGAAATCAGTTTGATTAAAAAGTAACAAGCTGACAATAAATGGTCTCTTCATATGACCAAAATGCAATTTATTTTATTTTCACTCAGCCCATAGACTAAGTAAATCATGTCGGGCCAGTATTATCCTAGATGGTCAGATTGTTACTGCCAAGTGAATAACAAAACCAGAATTTTGTCAGAAAATCAATTTTAATCAATAGAGAAGGTTCGAGACTGGCCAATTCTCTTGTTTTAATCTTATCTACTAATCTACTGATCTGTTTGTGGTTTGAAGGCCTGAGAATTGGCAGCAGTTCTAAAAGCTATGGTGACCACCTTTGAATGATCCATACAACTACAACTCAGTGTAGTTCACAGCATCTAAAACAACAAACAACAAAGCCTCCAAGTATCTGAAATGCTGCTCATCAGACTGGAGCTAGTGTTGCTGATTTGTATTTGATGACATTTAAAACCAACATGGTTGTTTGTTACTTTTAGATTCTATGCAGCACAACATTGGAATAAGTTACTTTTGCACATAAAAAAATGAGTAACCACCACAATTCACCATCACCATTTGAGTTAATTTGCATGTAATTCTGTATGTTTTTTTGTTTGTTTGTTTGTTTGTTTTTTTGGTACTTAATTGTTGATTTTGCGGTTGGTGATACGTGTTGTGTTTATGGTATGTATTTTATGGTATATTATATTGGAACCTGTACTCCTACATTAATGATCGTCTTTACAACAAGGACCACAATAGGAATATGTCTTGGACTTATTCCTAATCTAAACTTGTTTAAATACACAAGGTACTCTCACTGGAAATGACTTTCACAATTCTAAGGAGTTGTTTGCAAGTGTATTTTTTTTTTATTATTATTCTGGAGACTGTGACACCACTAGTATTGTCCATGATGGGCACATAAAAGATGATATAAAGAAAATATGATGGTGTTTGTATTAACTTGTGTATTGAATTACACTATACACTATATCAGGAGAGGAACTTTGAAGTTAGTGCTATTTTGAATGGGGAGTTGGATGAAGATAGACAGAATGGGGCCAAATTAAAAAAAAAAAAAAAAAAAAAAAAAAAAAAAAAAAAAAAACTTAATTAAAGTTGTCACAACAATTTGAGAAAGTTGAGTTATTTATATGGTATTGTGTTTATAAGAGCCAACTGGAATGGATTTCAGGATCATTTAACATCCGCACACATGTGCACACACATGTGTATAGACTACACATCGAGTCTCCTGAGTCTGCTGCTCCGTGCCCTCTATTAATGTCCAGTCACTGTTTTTATTCTCTGGGTTACACTATAGTTTGTCACTCTGTGTGTCTCTTTTCTGTTTTCAGTTTCATCCAGCCAGTCTCTTCTCTGCTGACATCCTTTTCTTCTCATTCTGAGTTTGTTTTCATCCCTTTGTTCCCCTGTGTGTGCGCCTCTACACTCTCTGAAGCATATAACATAAATAAAGCTCTTGTTTTCTTGACATGTAATGCAACAGTCATTGCCATCGCTGTCATTCCCTTCCTCTTTTGGTCTGATGTTAAAAGCTTGACATATGGAGTATAACAGCCAACAACAGAGTCGTCGTTTCAATATGAGCACACATTTAATTATATCTGCTTGAAATTGCAATTGTATTTTATTTCACTTATTGTTGTGGCATTTGTGTAATGTAAACCAACAGATACTGCAGTATTTATGATATCTAGAAATACAAATATAAATACATTTCCTAACCTTCTGTCATTAGTTAATACCCTGCAGAATTACAGTCTGTGACATTATTCTCATCAAACATTGTTTTGTGGTTGCATGTCTGCTTTGGGTGATTTTCACCATCTGTGTTTGTATTCATTTGGTTGTCTGCACACCTGTCGAAAAGATGCGATGACAAAAGCATGATATATCTATGGCAACAATAGCAAATGGAGTGAGTAGTGATATAACACTGTTGGGTTGTGTATAACTGGTGAAACAATTTAAAAAGGTTTTGTTCTGATTTTCACCATTGCCACGTACTATATCATCCCTCCTCCTCTCACGTCACATTTCCTGTTGCTCTCTACTCTAAACTATATAAAAAAAATCAAAATGCCATAAAAATAACCTTTTTAGAGTTTAGTAAGTAATAAGACTCATTAATGCCCAGTAAACCAAGGAAGATGGTCTTAGACTTTCCAAAATACCCTTAACAGGAGTTAGTTGAGAACATCAGTATAGATTTCCCTTCTCTGAGCTGTTTCGCTTACCTGAACATAGAGACTGGAAGTCATACTAAAACTTTTATAAGACTCTGAAAAATATTTTTGAAAGACTAAAGTCAGAGGAACTCACATCTACAGACAATGGGTCAGAAGTCAAAACAGTCGAAGATTTTGTAAAGACTGAGGATCTTGCAGGGTTATTATTATTTGCAAGACTACAACTAGATTAATTTTGAGATTATTTCCCATCATGCACCTGGTTGAAATTAACAACAACTGTTGAACAATGGAGCAGAAATAAAAGCCGCTTTTTGGCCATATCTATATCTATCTATGTCTTTAAAAAGTGATATTCTATGACAGATAGCAGCACATCTTTGCCATCTTACTGTCTTACAGTTATATTTCCAATGAATATCTTTATTAAGACACAATGTAAAAAGATGAGGGAAGTTTGAAGTTGGTTTTTTTTTTTTGTTTGTTTTGTTTTTTTTAAGATTTAATGTCTTTGTGGGGGAAACCCACAAAGCACCAGAAAAAGAAAAACCCACACAGACACAAGGAGAACTCCACACAGAAACAAGATAGCGGTGTTCCCTAAACAGGAAAGTTCTCTTTGACAAATCTCTGGAGGAGCCTGGGATCAAACATAGACCACTTCCAAAGCCATGCTGAATGAGATAGATGATGGAGGAAATGGGGAGTGGGGTGAGATAGAGGATGGGATAATGGGAAGGAATGGAAGGATGGTGGAAAGAGAAGGGAAGGTGGAAAGAGAGAAGCGGTGAGGGATGGAGGGAGGATAGAGAGATGAAGGGGAGAAGAAGAGTGAGCTACTGTTGTGCGACCTGAGTCGAACAGCCAGCAGCCTCCTCCACTTCAGTTTTGCCATCACACTTTTTCTTCTTGTGCATACAGCTCAGAAATCCCTTCTTATTCTTCTCCTCTTCCTGTTGCGTCTCTCACATGACTTCGGTTTCCTCATTTCTCTTAATTTCTTCCTGACTCCTCTCCAAGTCCTGTTCTCTCTGGGAGTTCTTCTCATTCTCCACCAACTTTAGTTTCTTGTCCCAGTCCTGCTCTTTCTGGATCAACTGCTCCCTGAATCTCTCCTCCAGAGTGTTGTATGTGAACCTCTGAGAGAGCATGTCAATCTCTTGTTTGTCCTTATTTTTCATTTTATGGTCTCTTTGGATTTTTGTATTCTTTTTCTGCACCTTAGCATGTGGAGACTTGACCCACTTGTTCCGAAATCTTTCTTCTTGTTTTTCATTGTCAGATGGAGCTTCTTTTTCTCCTCCACCAACTGTTCTTCAGTGGCCTCACAGCTCTGTTGTTTTGCGGCCAGCTTATCTGTGAGTTTCTCCTGCAGAGCGTTGTATTTAGTCTGCCAAGCGTTGTTGCTTTGGAGAAATTCAGCTCTGGCCTCCGTGAGCTTGTGAAAGAGATCGTCATTGTCCTTCTGAAGATCCAGAATCTCATTGTCTTTCTGGTGGAGCTGTTGCTCCATCTGCTTCAACTTCTGCTGCAAGTCATTCTGCAGAACAAAAATCTCCTGGAGTTTTTACTTCTCTGACTCCAGTCTTGCGGCCATTTCGTAATTTTCCTTTTTGCTCAGATTGCTGGTTTCAATCCATCAGCTCCTTCTAGGATTGGAGCTGTTTCTTCAGGGAGGAGACCTGCGCCTTAAATGATGCAATGGTCTTGTAGCTGTTCTTATATTCAGTTTTAAACTCCCCCTCCCCGAGCCAGTAATTCTGATTTTTCCTCTTCCAGTTCATCTACTTTACCCTGCAGGCGCTCATTCCTCTGGTAAGCATAGTCAAGGTCGCTTTTCCAGACGGTGGACATCTGGACAAGATCTTGAGCGGTCTTGAGGAGCCGCATCAACAAACTGAACACGCCGTCTTCCAGCAGTCCTTGGATTTTGGCTTTGTTCCATCCATCGCTGGGCGTGGCCTCCAGTTTCCCTCTCACCTGCCTGATTACCTTCCCACATGCGCCTCATCAACCAATCAACCCTTTCTGTATAAAACTCTGGCTCAGCCATCAAGACACCCAGATTGTTTAGTCCCCATTGTGGTAAAACATGCTATGGCCAGTTCTGTTTTTGTAACGCTTCTGTGTTTTTTGACCTTGTGACTAATTGTAATCTCCCTGTGCTTCAGGAAAAAACTCCAGTGGCATTCTGAGATTCCTGTCACCACCAGCCCTGCACCACCCCTGCCACTGGCTCCACTGCATTGCACATTCTCTTTGTGTTATCAATAAACTATTTAAATGAGATTCAGTCTCCAGTCTCAGGTTGGTCTAAAAAGAAGCAGGCCTTATTTGATTGTGAGGGACTGACACCAAAAGCTGACATTTACAGCTGCTGTAGGATGTAGAAATATGTCCTGCTATAAAAATCAATCGCAGCTTCACTGAATACATAATGTCACACAGCCTGCATTTGCTTCTTAGCCGCAGGGGTATGAAAATACCACCAATAAACAACAGTGTTTAAATATTTTAAGTTGAGTCTCCTTCCCTGAAGACCTTCCTGCTCCCTCCTCACTCTGCAGATGGAAGAAATCTGATCTTACATATTGATAAGTTAACATGGAATAATAAAGTCCACAGCAGAAATCCAGTCACCTCATGCAGAGGTGTGTTTGTCGCTGTACCGCCTCGGACATCTGTGGCTGTGTAAAGGATGGAGAAAGAGAAAAGTCAAACTTGTGTTTGTTATGCTGTCACAGCAACAGGGTGTGAATTATACTTCCTGGCCTTGGCCAAGCAGAGAAGGATAATGTGTTTCTGAAGGCTGGCTTCCTCTTTGTTGCTGCATTAAGATTGATAAACAGTTTGCCTCTTATTTTACCTCTGCACGTTTATCACTTTGTTAATTACAGTAGAAACACCAGGACCATTCATTCATTTTTCTTTAAAAGGATTTTGACAGATTTATGAACAAATTTTACTTTCCAACTTTTAGAAAACTTTTATTACGCTGCATTAATGAGATGAGCTGCACATTACTCTCATGAAGCAGATTTGAAATTAACATGAAAGGAATAATTTCCCCTTTGTACTTGTTATTTTGGTTGTGTCTCCTCTATGAGGAGAAATGTTTTCTTAGTGTATCCCGAGTGTGATTTGATTTATCACACAGGGTGAAGACCACAACGTGGATGATAAACATATGCATTACCAAGCTTGATAAATAAATCTGGGAGTACCTTTTATACCGAGTGGACATGCCTCCTTTATAGAAGCCAAAAAGCTCCAAGCCCTTCCGTACTAGATAGTGAACATAGATTTACATTTGGGAATTAAAACTGAGATCAGATTGTCCCCATGGGGTAAAATTGGATTTCATCTGCTCGCTCCGGAGAACCGCTATGATAAGACAATAAATAGTGTGATAAACAACACAGTGGCCAGCAAGATAGCATCCACATAACAGCAGTGGACAGCACGGGTTAACAAGTGTTTGTCTAACAACGCTTTGGCAAACAGGATAAAAGACTGTTTGTTTTTCTTTGTAGCTTAGAGACCTGAAGGCTTTTACCAGAAGTCCTACGGCGTTCAGTCTTTCCTATCTTGATTTGACCAGCATTGAGGTTATCACTTGCAGCCTCTTTTTGTGTCATTTTTTTTCTTTCAAATATCTGATGGTGGAAAAAGACATATCTGTTTCCTCTCCAGATCTAACCATTTCTCTCCCTCCCCAATGACATTGCAGAGATTTTGCGATGAAGCTGCTTGTTTATCTTGTAGACACTAATAAATATTATAATCCAGCGGCTCTTTCTAACGTTTTATGAAGTGGAGTTAAGGGCATCTGGGTCTGTGCTGAGCTACGGCAGCTAATATTCAGCCTCTGAAATCCATCTGTTTGCTAATTCTCTTGGTAGCTATGAAACTCCTACGTTGCCCTGTGGGCTTATCGATTGTATCTGTTTCTCTTGTCAATGATGAAAAAAAAAAAGCACGATAACAGCTGCTTAGTCAGCTCTTATATAGATAAATTATCCTGGGGGTGGAGGAGGATGAGAAGATGGAGGCGAGAATAAGGAAGCTGAGATGGAAGAGGGAGATGGTGGGAAATGAAATCAGTCGGGGGGTGAAAGAATAAAAAGATAAAGATAAGAGAAAGTAAGAAAGAGAAGGATACAATCAGCGATGAAGGAGGAGACAGAAAGTGGGAATGAAGACTTAGGGGGAAGAAACTTTGTGTATAACTCCATATAAAAATATGCCATGTGGCATTTAATGTACTGTATCTAGTCTGTAAGTGTTACCATTTAAAAAGTTACCAAGTGATTTTAGACAGGATACGCTGGATCCTACACTTCCCATAATGCAGCTGAATGGTGTCTGTCCTTTTGCTGCATTACTGTAATATCTGCAGAGTGGGAATAACAGGAAACACGGCAATTATTCCATTAAAGATGGTTGCCCCCAATGTTAGCTTTGCTTTCCACTCCAAATAAATATACTAAATGTTTTTAACATTTCATATTTGTAGCAACTCATGATTAGACCCTTTCTACATTTTCCATGTTAACAGCACACCCCTGATATATAAAGACATTAACATATAGGTCAACATTAAAACCCTTAATCAATATTCATGCAAACATAAGATCTAGTTCATCAGATTTCATTTAAAGATTTCTTCGAGGCTTCTTTTTTTCTTTTCGTGTGTGTTTTTCTGTTGTCCAGCAAAAGCTACCATCAGCTCTGTTGAATATCAGATAATGAAAAAGGAAACAGCTCACTACCACTGAAATAATAAAAATACAACACATTATTTTCAATGATTACTGAATCAATTACTAAAATGTATCTCTTCCGACATTTTTTTAATATAAACATATCAAGCAACGTCAACCCCCAACCAGTGTGATCTTTGAGCTAACATGGTCATAATAGCATGTTAGGAGATTAGTTTGATAGCTTGTTAGCTTGCAACAATCGTCAATCAGATGATCTTCACTTTGATAGCGGTCCTTCTCATATAATGGAATGTGGCTTTAAATTGCCTTCCCTCCTCTCCTCTCTGTTCAGTATCAGAATCAATTATTGTTAATTAATAAGTTTCATTATACCATATGTGCAAAATATCAAACCATAAACGTTAAATACTGTTATCATGAAATTTAATAGACTACAGTGGAATACAATAGAATACAAAGAATAGGATTTTGATGTTCACTTTAACTGCCAAAGGCGTGAGGTTCAAATGTGTCTGCATCTTATTTATCCAGCAATGGTTTATTCAGCACGTCATGCCTTCACACTAACAGTGATACCATTTTTTTTTCTCTTGTCAGCATTTTAACAGATGCTCAAGTGCTAATGGAGGAATTCATTTCACATGAGTAACGCACAGATTCCTTATGCACCACAGTTAGTCTCTTACTGCCCTCTATTGTTCATTTACATACCCCCCCCCCCCACCCCCACCCCCCCTTCTTTTTTTTTTTTCCATTGCTTTTGCTCAGTTTAAACGATAACAGTGCCTCTGGGGTGTGTTTTGTTTTCAAAGTGATTTTATTTCTCTTCTTTGTCACACTAGAGAGTCTCCCTACGCCATGAAAACGTTCTTCGTTGAAATCATTCTTTGTTCATTTTCATAACACCAGCCGTGCGCAACTCCGGGACCCAACTGTGAAAGTTTTCAGCCTCGTTTGAAGTCTGCTGCTGGTCTGATTTAAAACAGAGCTTCAAGGAAGAATGAACTCATGGCTGGTCTGAAAAGAATGATGTATGCAAGAAAGTTTGATTTTACAAACTTCATTTAGATAGATAGATAATACACTGGCTCGGTTCTCATTGACTTTTTAGAAAGGTTATACATACATATACATAACAGCAGAGCTGTGGTGGTATTTTAATCATGTCTTGGTTGCATTCTGATCATTTTGCTCACTAGAGAGGTTCCCCATATCAAGCAAAAACAATTCTGTGTTTGCTTCCATTATACCAGCACTGCGTGGTTGCAGGGGCCAACTGTGAAAGTTTTCAGCTTCATTTCAGCTCAGCTCTGCTGATTTGAAATAGAGCTCCAAGGCAGAGATAACTGAGAATTAAAAAATACACAAATGATGCACACAAGGGAAAGTTTGATTTCAGGTTTGGAGCTGTTAAGTTGCCAGGAAGATAAATCCCATTCTCTCCAAATTTGAGTGCAGTAAGGTGATCTGTCTAGATTTATGGTGTAAAGGCCTGATAGCTATAGGGAGCCAACCCTTACTTAGCCTTACTGTACTTGTCTTACTATGCAGAGTAATAAGTCTCAGAGCTATGCTTATAGTGGAGGCAGTCCACCCACTACAGTCAAAGGAAAAAAAATTAGAATACATCCAAATACTGTGTCCAACAATGCTTTGACTGGCCCATTTCTGTCACGTCTCTCATCAATCTTGCACCTAATGCAGAAGATTTTACCACTTATCTCATCAGCCATGGCAAAAGTTAAAACCTTTATCTGAAAGTATGTTTTTTCCTGTTGATTTTAATGCATTGTGTTACATAAGAAAACACAACACTTCCTGTTTGTTGTCTCTGCTTTGAACATTGTATTTGCATTGTAAGCGGGAAGGTCACAAGCTGCTACACAGAGCAAAAAAACAATAGCAGTGCATAGGAAGCAACAGCATTCCACCATGGAAATAACATGCAATAGTACAATATTTAGAAATGTGTCAAGTGACTATGTGTAATATGAAATGGGTCGCTTATTGTGACACAGCAGAAGCAGGGATATTTAGTCTAGTAAGCTAAAGGCAGTGTGTTTCTCAGGAGCTGGTGAAGAGCAAATCAGACTGATAGAAACACGACTCCAAATGCATGCTAATGTTGCTTTTTCCTAATAGGACGTAGGCAGTTCGCTAGCACAGCTTTATATGGTGATGATATGTCAGAGCTGTGGCTGAAGATGAAGTGGTGAGCTGAGTGCAGTGTGGTGGATTCAGTCAGGGTGCAGTCAGAGGGTCAGAGCCTTTTTAAAAAAACAAAACAAACAAAAAAAAAACACTCAAGCAATGAACTGAAACAAATTGCAGGAATTCTACAACATAATGCAGTCCAATACAACAGTCCTGAGATAAACAACCCTATATAACTTTAAATTGTTACTGGAATTGTGCCAGAGAGGCCATGATACGACTTGAATCCTGAGTCTGTAGCTCACAGAGGGTGGATGTTTTTAAAAATAATTTTCTATAGAATTAAAATTAAATCACTTTGTGGTGTCCTCACATCCACACCATCCTCCTTCTGATTCTGGCTGTATTCCCTGCTCTCTTGTCTCCCTTTCCATCCCCCTTTTCCCTCTTTCTCATCTATTTGGTGGATCACTAGCACCCAGCGAGGTGACAGATTAGTTGGAGAGAGGCTCGCTCACACCTCCTTCTAATTGGAGTCTACTGAGCTGTCGGCATCTATCTCAGAGGAGAAGAGAAGTGAAGTTCTGGTTCTTTATATCTAATGTCATCTTGACTGTCACAGACTCAGTGGACCAAAAAGGTCAGTGTACCAAAGGTGCAAATTGGAACAGTATGATTGTCAATATTGACAGTATAATATGGTATTTGGTTTTATTTCTAACAATATCATACTGTTCTGGTTATTTCACTCCAGCGTAGTGCAACCGTCTTAATGAAGCCAATTAGCTTATAGCTGATTGTTAAACTCTTATTTATCATCTATATACATATTGATATGCTGTTTATGTGCAGCACATTCTAAAAATAGTTTGTTCATCATCCAACACAGTTATCATCCAGGATCACCAGTGTGGTGTTTTACTGAAGCAAATAACCCAAAGAGTGACTTCAACTGGTGATATGGTGGTTGGCTGCTAGACTGCTAAACTTCTCCAAACTTTTTTTCTCACCTCGGACAAACTTTGAAATGATGAACTTTAATACAACACACGACATGCTGGCAACAATATTTTTATGTGAGTGCTTGAGTAATACAGTGTGTTGGTGCTCGCCTCGAACCCACATCTCATCAGTCCACTCTGTCAACCTCTTTTGCCTCAACTGTCTATTTATACCAGCTGGTGTGTCCACACATAGACACACACAGACATCCAGAGAGTATCTTCTATTGTTGTTGTTTTTTTTCTTTAGTACAGGCTGAGTGAAATTAAACACAGAAAAATCTATCATGACAATTTTTTGATTATATGCCTTTGCATATGTATTTTCCTATCTAAACCCTAAAGAAACATCAGTAAACATCAGCTCATAGATTAGTTTACACTACATTCTAAAGTTCTCCTGCTTTTAGTTAGTATGTTTGTTTTTTAACCTAAATTGACACCTTGAGCAATAACGAACACCTGACTGAAATATCTCAACAACTATTTGATGGATTGTAATGAAACACTTCCCCCAAAGAACAAATCTCAAAGTGCCAGCAGCAGTTTGACAGGTTTTTATTTTTTAGTGAAAGGTCTCACCAACTATTGGATTAATTGCAGCAGAAATGACGATGAGGATGAATTATAATAACTTTGGTGATCTGTGCACAACTACCAGCAGTCCAGTATTTTGATTTGTCATTTTTGATACCTGTTCAACTAATGACATTCCCATCATCCTTAGCTGTAGGCTTCTTTGTGTTTATTGCTATTTGGCAAATGTTAGCATCCTAACATGCTAAACTAAGATTCTGAGTGTGTTAGCATGCTAAAGTTAGCATTTACCTCAAAGTATCACTGTGAACCACCGGCATGGCTGTAGACCCTTTTTCATTCTACGTGTTTAGTGACATATATCAAATGTCTTTGAGAAATATTTTGAAAACACATTGTTGGACGATTTAAAGGATCAGGATATTTGTAAAATGGCTTCATAAATATAAATCAGGTGTGCGTGAAGGTGTATGTGAATGCAGAAGTAGTTTAAGCAACCCACCATAAAATGAACAAAATGACTTACTGTTCAAGATGGCCACAAATCATGACATAACCCAACCCATACTGGCCTCATGACTTTGTCTTTCAAACCATCATCATCACTCTAAGTACTGTATCATTCTCCACAAGTTGCTGTGTGCATAGTAAGCACCACTGGGTATTGCATCATGGCACTCATATAGGTGTTCATGATATTGTGTCCACCCTCTTTAACTATCTGTAGAATGTTGAAACAACTGTAGCTCTTTTTTTTTAAACCACACAAGATGTTGTTACAATGAGGACTTGCAAATCTAACTAATCAGATTTCATAAAGCACATTTGGCATCATTAGCTGCATTGGGAAAACAATTCTCTACCAGAACAGTGCTGGAAAAGATGAGCAACAAGAATTTGGCAAAGGAGCCAAACTATCGTCCTTCCTCTGCCAGTGAGGAGATAGACAGAGGTTACACACAAACACACATCCTTCACTATCAGTGTGGAAATAGAAATATATATCCTGAACACACACACTCACACACAGAGAGTCTCGAAGGAGTGATGAAATAGATGAGAAGAGGATCCACGGTGAGCCTGGAGGACTGGATAAATATTGACCTGATTGAATGAGGTCTGTCACAGTACATAAAAAGGGTTATACTCTCACTCACTCACACACACAGTCTCACCAACATCCATGCCCTCGAAGAACCTCCTGGTCTGTAAACTCCACCTGCACATCTTCACTGTTCAACCGTATATTTTAACAAAATCTGGAATCAATATTAATATTTATGGAGAAACTGAGATTGAGCTTGACTGGAAGTAGTATAAATAATGAAAGTGGTGTGTGTGTGTGTCCGATTCTGTCATTGCCCATGTGCCACTGAAAGTGCACTTCTATCTGTTTTTTTAATGTGTATGCCAGAAATTCGGCACTCGCTGAAGTACTGCAGAAAAGTTTTTACGCTTGCCTGAGGAGGAAGCTGTGTATCAATAAAAAGAAGCTGCAATAATGGCTGATGAAAATATATTTTTTCTAATAAACAATGACACTGGGGGATCTGCTTTTCTGCTTTTTCTTCTGTAAATACAACAGTGGTATATTGCTGCCAACCAACAGTTAGTCTGTAGTCCACTAGAAAGATGAGAAATAATGGATAAAAAGGAGTGGATCACAAAAATGCTGCACGATGAGTGGAAAAGGAGATAAATTTGTCTGTCATAACTGTCATATTGGGTGGCAAGTAGCAAAGTAAAAAAGATGTGCTCTTTTCAGTTTGTAATGTTGTTATGTCCTTTCCGGGAATATTCAAGTGACAGATCACAGTTCTTGTCTTGTGAATTGCTGCACACAAAATGTTCAGCCCCAGAGAAGATGAAGTCAGGTCTGACACATAATGTTTATGTGTGATTGAAGTGAAATCCACCTTTATTAAAGATGTGCTGAAAGTGGGTTGGGGAAGCCAGAATTGAGAGGATTGAGTGAAAGTTTCTCTTGATGTGGGTGAAATGAAAAGGTGAGGCCAGACTAAATGATGCAACTCTAAGAAACAAGAAGTCAGTGCTGCTTTAGTTTTATATTCATCTCTTAAGGTGGGGCAAACAAAACCCTGTGGGTCAGGTCATTTTGTTGTGGGGACCAAGAGGAGGGAAGGATAAAATTGTTCTGTCACAGATGACCTACATTTTGACGTAAGCAAGATTGTTATTGTGTTTTACTTGAGAGCTTTGTAGAAGTTTACCCCACAATGTGCCTACCTCAGTAAAATGGCACCAAAAACAGGAGGGGACAAAGCTTGCATGAGCTAGCAGACTAACAAACGCAGTTGTTCTAATTATTTAAAAATCAAACATGCCGAGTGCAGAAAAATGTGAGGGATTTAGTGACCCCAGTTTTCCCCCAGTGTGGCATTGTGTATTTGTTATGATTATACTACTTATTATTATTAAATACTTATTACTTAAAACTTGGGTCGAGAACTTTGCTAACAGCCAAACATCAACCAAGTGCAACAACACAGGACATAGCAGCCAGGTAAGTTTGAACATCAGGTTCAAAATCTGGTTAATTAAAATAATCGCTGACAATCTGGAAACACTGGAAATAGTTGTCAGCCTAATACACGCGCCCCCATATGAACATTTGATGATTTACCTGTTGCCCCAGTTACCGGGGAGGTTTGGTAGGAAAGGGAGTTATTAACAGACAGAGAACGTAAGGTATACTTGATCTACGACGTTTCATGGGACTGTGCGAACTGTTCTTTTTATCCTATGCGCAAGACGCACCAAGATTGCAATACACCAGTAGATTGGCATTATAAACCCTCGGCATTGTCTGGGTGCTACCCAGCAAGATACCAAACATGCACAGTCCAGGAAATAACCTCCTCAGGAAAATACCAGTGCGATACTGCGTCTCACGCCCAAAGCCAACACGAAAATAGTCTGCAAGTTGATTCTCATATCATACAGGAAATTAGGCGAAACCAGTGGCTTCCTGGAAGATGGGAAATAAAACGTAAAAAGAGGTCGTTTTGGGAGGAATGGCCATATGGTCTTTACCAATACTTACCATCTGGCCAATTTGACAGGCATTTGGAGCTCAAATTGGTATAATTAAAATATAAATAAGAGACACAGTTTGTACTCTAGTTGATAGTTTTTTAGCCCCTAAACATACCTGCTGTTATTATGACTAAGTGCCTAACCCCAACCCAAAACTACTTCTAACCCAAGATCCAAGTCACAAAGTCTGTGTGGCCCTATTTGTGTGTGTTTGGAATGTCGAAGGTCTGTATTCTCATTTCGGTCAAAAAATTGCATAATTCAAACTAATACTAGATTTTGATGAATTTGATGATAAATTATATGGATCACTGGCTTCTCATTCCCGGGCTGAACTGATTATTCTTCCTCTTATTATTATCTATTTCTTTTTTAATCTAACCCAGTCTCATCTTCTGCTACTGCTTCTAATTTTACTGCTTACTTGTTATGACACACACATACTTGCTTGCTGCATCACTTTTTGCAGCCTGATCACAAAATTACAGTTTTTCATCACAGCATTGTGTGCATCAGTTTCAGTGTTTTTAATTTATAAATCATCTAGCTACCACTTCTACACTTCTAGACCATTATGCTTATAAGAGGCAATGATGGTCAGGAAGTAAAGAAGGGCAGGTCATTATGAAGTTGAACACTGACACTTTGCTGGAATTGCTGGGTGCAGCAGAGTGGTGTCAATAGACATAAAACTCATCTGTATCTTCCAGGACACATTCATGACTCATAATGACACACATCTTCCTGAAGTGTCCATCGGTGAAATACCGAGCACCTATTTGCTCAAGGGGTCTATAGCTGACCCTGACCTTCCTGCTGAGGGAGAAAAAGTTGAGAAGCTTTTAGTTCAGATTCTCATCTTAAATCCAGGTCATCTTCCTTACTTTTTAAGCAACACTACCATCTGCTGTTGTCACAGTGAGAGCACACCTGTCTAGAATTAAGTTGGCAATTTTATTTACATTTTTTAACAATCACCTGATAAACATGAGTTCATCTTTAACTTGTTTTTAGCCATTCACTTGTAGTGGTTATGTAATATGGCAGAGGGATGCAAGTATCTTAATTCACATGAATCCTTGAATCCCCTCTCCAGTGAGTGCCGGGACAAGGTCTGTCAGTCCTCCCTTTAGGCAGAGTCTTCATTTACATACAAACTTGTAGAAACAGATGATATTTAGATTCTAATGTTATATCTAGTAATTAATTAGAATGAATTCATGAGAATAAAGATAGCATGTACACACCCATCCACAGCATAGTCTTCTATGTCACAGTGAAATACTTAACCAGGTGTTGGATCTATCCAAAACTGGTACTGAGACAGTACATCTAGACCAGATTCCATCATCACTCTTGAGCCTATATGGTCTTCCAGCTGTCAGCTATGTAAACTGAACACATCCTTCCATCAGTGAAACCTAACACTGCAGCTGGCTTAGAACCATGTCAATGCTTTCTAAGTTCGAACTGCTTGCTTCACTTTGAATACTTCATTGGTAGCGTGATATACAGGAGTCAAATTTGAAGAATTGGCTCACATTCCTAAATACTCACATACCAATATTAACCATGAAAGAATGTTATGTTCATGGTATATGTAAGAGATGAGGGACAAAAATAATACAAGCAGCTAGTGTGGACAAACACAACAACCAGTAGTCCTTCCAATACACATATACAATACATATGGGCATGTACCTGCTATTACATTAAGATACACTTTTAATAAATGTGAACCCATCCTTTGACATACAGTCTCTGTCCACGGTGCTGAAACATTCACCTCAGCTCTGTCTGTCTCTCTCCATGGTGCTGAAACACTGAACCTCAGATTCCGTGCCTCTCTCCGTGGTGCTGAAATATTCAAAGCCATGCTTTGTCCCAAATCACTCCCTCATTCATTAGTTAGCTACCCTACTTCTCTTATTTGGAACACTTTTGTGTCACCACTCGCAGGTGTAGTGTCGCACAGTAATGGATGTAATTAACGCATCTCTCAGTGCAGTAGTGTAGTGCAGAGGTTCCCCATTTATTTCCAGCCAAGGGCCTCTTACGAAATAGGGAATATACCGGGATCCCCTCAACTTGGAATAAATTGACATAGCCTAGCTTTAAGACCTGTATGTTACATATTTCCACAAAATACCATGATGCATGTTTGACTGAAGGGATGTAGGGTGTATATCATGATAAACACTTTTCATGGATATTGAGAATCGCTGGTGTAGTGCAGGCTAAAGTATACTAAACATATACTGTATTTAATTTGAAACACTTTATTATCATTGTGTGTAAAACATTTCAAACTCTGAATATGCCATTTTTGTTATTAAGTAAAATTGTTGCTAATTCAGAATAATACTGACTCTGTTAATGTAAACAAGAGACATGGCATCTTTTAAATCATTAATTTTCTTTATAAAATTAAGCATTAATCTTGTCACGCTTTCGTGGCTGAAAGCTGTCAAACTAATTCAACAATCTCTTTCTATGTAAAAACATTTTCAAGAAACAAAGGCATTCATTTGAATCACAAATCACACTCATTGTGCTGTTGGGAGTAAAAGCTCTGTTTGTTGTTTGGTTGTGTTGGAAACCTTTCAACCACAAAGTTTGTTTAAATTCTGCAGAAGGGACAGAAGAGAAGAAAAGAATAATGTTCTCTCATTATCTCCATAAAACATGGAGGATGGCTTCCATAGCACATTCTGTTAGAAGTCCATTTTATAATTGCAGCAAGAAACCCAGTACCAGTTTTGTGTTCATAAAGGCACTTTAACATGTTGCACCAGTTCAGAGAAAAATATTACAGTTGCATATACTTGACTATTTATGTATATTGTGGCTTAATAAAGTCGTATTGTCCCTTCTGTTCTAACCATCACACAAGTCGTTTCGCTTTGAGTTTTACTTTCCTCCATCTTCTTTTTCGTTTCCTCTACCCTTTTCCTGGTTATGTCTGGTTTTATAATGCTCTTCTGGGAGGTTCCTTAGCTTCTCAGCAGCCTGACAATACAAGAACACAGCAGTACCAAGCTTTTACTCAGTTTTAAAGACAAATGCAAGGACACAGAGCAAATCCACTGCAATCCTGGTTTTGCATTCTAATTAGTATGTTGGAAAAGGCTCAGCTTTTGATGAGGGAGTCAAAACAAAGCCCCTTACATCATATCTCAAATTGAAATCAGTGGAATTAAGAAACTAATAAGACAAATTTAAGAGACAACCCCATACTAATCACATGTAAGTTTTGACTGTGAATCTCCACCTGTGCAGTGACTGCAAGCATGAAAATAAATTTAAGTTACAATTGTCCGTCTGCATTACTCACCTGTTCAGGGGTGAGGTCTCTTTGCTCCTGGGCCAGCATCTCATAGCCCACCATAAACTTCTTAACCGTAGCTGAACGCAGCAGAGGAGGGTAGTAGTGAGCATGCAGCTGCCAGTGAGAGTTGTCTTCCTTTAAATGGGGGCCAGTCGGAGCTCCTAAGTTAAGAGAAAGAGTAGACGAAGACGTTAGACTGGAGACGCAGCACCAGTTTTACTCATCCAGTCAATCAGTAGCTTTGTTCACACTGGTGCTGGCAAAGATTATCCAGATGAGTTGATGGTTTTACAACCTTAACCACACCTCAAGTCACGCCTCCAAAGTCATCTGAGCTGCTCAGTCCTCATGTCATGTTTGATATTTCTAGGTTAGAGCTGCAGGACAACGGTCAACAGCTTAAGCACTTCTTTTTTTTTTTTCATTAAAATTGCAGGTAACCATGGCAACAATTCTTCTCCTTCATGCAGTGTTACCAGTTAAGCCTGGAGTCAAAGTGACGGAAAACAAACCTGGGGGGGGGAACAAAAAGGTTGACTGTGACAAATGGCCATGTGTGTGAAGGCTTTAGATATCGGAGGACCATAGCATTTGATTGACATCATATTCATACTCGACAAACCATCTATAGGCCCCTTGTTCCCTCTATGCAAGCATCTGCATTAATCATGTTTCTCTCCTCTTTCATTCAGGGTTTTCCTTTAATTTCTCACCATCTGCATGTATAACTTGACTTGCAATTACTGCGTGAAAAATTGCATAACAGTGCCAAAGACACATTTTCAGTAATTTGTGACCGTATTCAACATTTAAATGCTTCCTTTGTTGCTGTGTTGCTTTCTGATCTTAGCAGAAGGTAATGAAGTGATTAGAAGAAGCAGAAACATATCTCTCTTCACAAAACACAAAAGGAATATATATATATATATATATATTTTTTTTTTTTTTTTTTTTGTCAGTTTCCTGACAATGGGGGCTGGTCAGACACATATAGAGACAACAGGAGGTCCACATAAAGGAAACTAATGGGTGGTAGAAGAAAAAGGAAGAACAAAGAAAGGACTAAAGAGTCCAGATAAGGAATGAATAGAGGCGGATGCTCCTATTAGTAGACAATTACCTACTTTTAGATCTTTTTAGGTGCGTTTGCTCTGCTGCATGTGTGTAAATATATTAGAAAGTGCATATTTTAGAATTAATATAAGTTATAGATATTCCCAGATAAGGGACCACCAATCATAACAGTGTATAGACAAATCATGCAACACATTTTCTACTACTTCAATATATCTTGTAATATAATATAATGCTGTACTTCATGCATGTGTATAACTTTATCTGCCCCTACATGTCTATCTGTCTCTCTCTATGTCCTAATCCTTCATCCAACCAGTTAATACAGCCTGTAATGTGTTGTGTGTTTTCCCCCTGTAGGAATAAGCAGGTAGCTTTATCTTATCAATAATTTCCCAGGTGACTTGAACACCATCCAACCACTTCTATCTCCGCACTGCAACTAATAAGCCTAGCCCTAAATAAAAGCTGGCTGCTTCCAAATGAGCTAAAATAAAACACAAACACAGATGGGGAGATAATGCAACTCATTATGTGGGCCAGGTCTGTGGATGAGTGTGTGTGTGTCTGGATGAGAGTGTGTGTTTTCCAAAATTAGCGGGTCAGTGTGTATGCAGTATGTCTAAGTGTATGTGTGTGAGTGTTAGTACTCTACAACACATCTATTATAATCTCTCTTTTCCCTTAATCCCCCTTGATAAAGTTAAAATAATGAAATTATTTTGGGAGTTGAAAGTTCTACCAATTAAAAAACAGTCTGATCAAGTTCATAAGAAGCAGCAGAAAACACCAGGAAAGCAGTAACAGTCCATTAGGACTAGTTAGTTACATCCATCCATCCATTTTATATAACCACTTATCCTTATCAGGGTGGCAGGGGGCTGGAGCCGATCCCAGCTCCATATTGGGTGAAAGGCGGAGTATACCCTGGACAAGACGCCAGATCATTATAGGGCCTAGTTAGTTTTTGGAGCTGATGCTTGGGGAGTAAAACACAATAGATATATCGGCCAATATACATTTTTTTATGTATAAATAAAAATGTTTTTTGCAATGATCCCTGAAACATGGTTATCACAAAACCTTTGAAAAACATAAGATTGTAAATTATATATTTTCCATAACAGCTTATCTTTTGCAGGATTAGGGGCTAGAGCCAATCCCTGACATTGGGCGAAAATATTTTATAGTTTTACAGTAAACTCCAAACTGACATTAGTATAATGAAACAGCGAACTTCAATGGGAAGTATAGATAAGCAAAAAAAAAACTAAAACAAAAAAACCCCATAAATATTGGCCAATAAAATCCAACCAATATATCTGTCAGACTAGAAAAAAATCAATTATTTCTCTACATCGTCAGCATTTTCAGCTCTTACTCTAGAAAGGTGGGATGCAAAACTAACTGATCTATTGGAGGAGTAGTCTAGTGGTGTAGTACCTTTTAACATTTGATACCAAAGTGAATATTAATTTTGCTGCTTCGCCTCTTTCTTGATCTTTGCCCAGCAGCCCCTGACACTTGCCTCTCACTCTTTTCATGTTTTGAGTTACTAGTAATAGGAGGGTGCTAATAAAGCCAACTGTGATATTTCACAGATAATTAGACAGGTAGGTGTAGCCTGAAAAGTCAGAAAAAGACAACTGTCATATAATATTACACATACCCAATTTCTGGTATTGTATGTTTTAATGAAGATATAAAGACCTAATTTTATTGTTTGTCATTTCAAGCTAATTCTACTGCTACTTGAAATCCTTCTCAATGTTTTACCTCTTTGATTTTTTTCTAACAAAGCCACAGAAAATCAGCTGAACCGACTACCTGTCAATAACCATCAACACACTTCTGTTACATGTCCTGTGATTTTTAGTCAAGATCTAAGAAATGAAACAGATTAAAGCCTAAAAATCAAGGTAACATAAGATGTGCAGGAGCCTTCACCACAGCCAACTTTTAAACTGAGATTTTACTTCAAAAGATCTGAAATCAGATAAAATAAGAAGAAAGTGAGTCGATCTCTGCGTCCTCTCATGTTCTGTCCTTCTCTCTCTCCACACTACAGTTTGCAGAGTGCATCATTTCTCTCTTATTATAAATAACTTTTTTTATTATTATTATTTAGGCTGCTCTGCTTTGAAAAAAAAAAGGTTTTCACAAAGCTATAGCACTTCATTCTCTGAAACTGATCTGAGATATAATCTATATATAATCTCTTCAACATCTTAGAGTTGATTAGTTACATCCTGACGATGGAGCTAGAGGATTTATTTCAAGCTAGTCGTTAGCTCTTATTAGTCAGACTATGTGCTCACCTCATTGGCCTGAGGCTGTATATGAAAGATGGTAGAGATCACAAAAAGCCCATTATTCGGAATTGAAGGAGCAAAAAACAAAAGACAAAACAATAGAAGTTAAAAAACAACATCAAAGACCTGAAAGTGATCGGCACTTGGGGAAAAAGAAGTAAACAGCCTGAAGAATTGATTAGGTTGCCTGTTAGGAAGATTTTATTCTTGCAGATGGTGAATGTTGATCTATGATGAAATAGTGCTGACAGACTTCATTAAACTTAAATTTATGATTTCTTTGATTTAATCCCAAACTAGGCTAGCGGCTCTATGAAGCTGCATATAGGGACAGCCGTGCTTTGAGCTAAATGCTAACATGCTCGCAGTGACAGCGCTAAAATGGTATAACATTTACTATCTTAGTTTACCACAGCATGTTAAAAGTTACTATTTAGCACTAAACATACAGTAAAGCTGAGGGTGACAGAAATGTTGACAGTTTTGTAGGTACTGTATTTCGTTATCAACAAAATAAAGTTTTGACCTGATGATGGCGCTGGTTAAAAATGCATCATAAAAGTTGTAATTCATCCTGAGGGGACATGTCTGTACCAAGTTTTGAGGGCAATCCAACAAATAGTTGTTGAGACATTTCACTCTTAAAGTGTAACTAAACCCAAATGAAAACCACTCTATATGGGTGTTTAGTCATGTTGTTGATCATAGCTGATAAGCTTTGTTAGTTCTCACTACATTTTTATTCCTTTTATGATGAACCTCCCACATCATACACTATGTAACCATGAAGCCATGCCCTCTACAATGACTGTCCTCTGCTGCATTTTTAAAATTTGCTTGGAGTTACACTTTAACCACAAATGTGAACCTTGTAGTAGCACTTGAGGAAAGCTCATCACCAGCATTGTCTGGGAACTATTAATGTTAAGTGGCAGACTGATTGATCAAACAACAGACTGACATTCTCATCCATAGAGCCACACCACAACTAGCATGGCCACAAAAACAGGTTTAAAATGGTACTTGAGCACAAAAACAGGCCTAAGGTCTGCCTGAGAAACCTGCCCTATATGTGTACAAGTTATCTTGGTATGGCATCTAGATTCCTGCTGTGGTCTTTAGATTGAGTAGAAATGATGTGCAGTCAGTGAGCAATGAGGCTCCCTGTCTCTAAAAACAACTCAGCAGGACACAACTGCTGCAGGGATTGAACCTGCAACCTTTAGTTTACACAAGGATCTCTCAGCCGTGATGACACTGCTCCCCTCTCTGTCACACATCACTCACCGCATCACTGCGTTCTGCTAACCTTTGTTCTGGATTGAATCCACTGCAAGGTGTCTCTCTTGCTCACAATAGGTAGTTCTCTCACTGTCTCAGTACAGGTAAATATCAGCCAATGTCTGTGCTGAGCTGCAGATGTCCTGATGTCTGTTCCTGACCTTTCTGTACAATGCATACAGTTGTTTGTGTTTCTGCACACTACTTTGTCACATCAAGACAATTAAACCCTTGGCCTGGCTGTAGTTAAAAGATCTATACCCACTTCTTGACAGCTGCAATGCAAAATGTGTGTGTTCTGTCAAAATGAAAAGCTAATTCATCCCTCATTGCAAAGGTGACATTCCCCCATTTACTTATTCTATTGCTTGCTGTCTTGTTCCTGGTTCATGTGTCTCCTGTGATACAAAAGTAATGGGGACTACAGGAGAATGGGTGCAGGATCCAGACACACAGTGGTGAAAAATAAATTGAGATGAACATGTTCAGGGTGAGAAACTGTAGCAAACATTGAAAACGGCAACCTAAAAATCTACATAATGTAGCGTAAATTAGTGTATAAAAGTATTCTCTTACAATATTTAAATCGCTATAATCTTAATTTCACAGTCACAGAAATTTCCTGCAATTAATCTCACTCACTCAAGTCTTCAGGTTTACTTAAGATGTGCTCTTTAAGATCAGAATTTTAAAAATGTCCTGTGGATGTTGACAAAGGAAATCACCATACCAATCTCTATGCCATTAAAAGCCCACAACTGATGTAATGTGTAACATTTTTTCCTCACACTTTTATGCATGCTAAAAGTGTGCAGTGTATCTAATTGAAGTGAGTTCTTGCTCTTTTAAAAGATGAAAGACGATTGATCACTTGATAGTGGAGTGTACACATCTGAGACAAAGACACATCAGAATGAATGATATGGAGGCATAGATGTGTGTATAAGATTGATTAGGTTTGATCTGAAAAGATTGTCATGATTCTTAATTATTAAGATTAATACTAAGATAGAGATATGTTAATTGCACATATCTGACACTTCAGTTATTTCTCGAGCTTAAACAACAGGATTATAACTTCTCTCAGCACCAGAGGTGAAACAAAGTTCAGCAAACAACAGCAGAACATTCTCGCATTCACCCTAAAATGATTATTCAATATATCTCCGGGGACATGAATTTGTGAGCCATATCCTAGACGAAAAAACAAACAATACCTTGAAGGACAGGCAGGAGAGACAAATAAACCTAACTCACATACTGTGAAAGTGGGAAACTTTTCTTCCGATAATAAAATATCCAGCAAAAGTGATCAAAACCACTGGGTTGGGTAAACCAACTTTAAACCTGCTCTAATCAATGTTTTTATATTAGCAATTGATCAGATGACTGTGCGTAATCTGAAGGATGTCGCTCATGATGACAGACATACAGAATTATCCGCTGACACTGCAGTATACCTCGGCTCTATGTTTTAGCATCTTTTATCTCATTGCTTTTTTTTTAGTAGTGGCATATAGTGTTAACTCTGTTGGATCAGTCTCAACACTGCAATCAGCATCTATTCCAGCTACAGAAGATAGCAGTTTTCAACAAAAACATTTCAAAACACTCAACACTCTGTGTACAATGCCTTCCCAGAAACAAATGGTACACAGACAAAGTTAGCACATTGAACATTTAGCATTGAGCAGTTCAAGAGCCAGATACCAGTTGGGAGAGACCAAAACAGAGCTAAAAGAGGAGTGAATACTGGACCAAAGAAATAAGTGATTCTAGGTAATGCAATTCTAGTCCAATACACTTTCAAATTCAGTGAGTATCTCCTCGTAGTCCACTAGCTTTCATCTCAATGTATGCACTGAAAAAACAGCTGGTGGTCGTAAACATCCCCCACTCTGTAAATAGGAAATGTTAGTGATAACAGGAGAGTTGTGAGTATCACTGTCTGAGTTATATAGAAATTCAGGCTCAGGACAGCTGCATGAACAGGGAAATTAGCTATAGAGACCAAAACCGTTTTTTGTACCAGGCTGTAAACATGTTTATTTCTGCTGTGAAGTTTGCCGTTTTAATACGGGGGCTTTTGTAGATCCGGCCAGCCTCAAGTAGCTGTTCGAGGAACTGCAATTTTTGGCACTTTGCATTGGCTTCACTTCACAGCCACAGAGGTTTCTACTTGCAGTGTAGTTGTTGTTATTAGTGGCTAAAAAATAAACGCAGAAGACATGTCACCTTTTTGTTTTAAGCATTGAAGACCCTGCCACTATGATGTTCAACGGATGAAACGATACGTTTTCTTCTGTCTCCCCATACTACTTTAACTGATGATAAAAACCTGCAATGAAATTATGAGTGCTCTTAACCTGTGAGAACTCCTGCTGTCCGTGGTGACGATGTAAGAGAACATTAAATATGCTGATGTGTGTGAGTGTGCATTGAAGTGGTAATAAGAGGGTGACATCAAAGCTGAGAGTTTCTCGTCAATTTATTACTGCAGGGATGATTGAAATGCAACAAGGCTTATCTAACCTGTAGAAAATGCACGCTGCCTTCTAACTTAAAACATAAATCTTTCCCATGACATTGAACAAGCTCATAAATTATCTTACGTGATATTAATACCATGCTGGTGTGTGACATCAGCTAAAGTAAAATTATATTTGAGAGAAAAAAGACTGACTGATTTCCACCCTCAAAGATTGTGGAAGATGTGCAGAGAAGGGCCTTTCATGACAAATGATGGATCTGATGTGAACACTGACTTCAAGAAGCAAGGAAAGGAAAAAGGATAAAAAAAATGTAAAGAGAGAGAAAGGCAGGAAGGTGTTGAAAACTTGAGGTGTGAAAGCATTTTAATGCATCCCTTCCCTCTTTATCACTTGTCATTCCGGTTTAATTTGGTACAACACTAAAAGTCTTTAAAAATCCTGACTGTGAAAAGACTCAACTTCACACATTTCATGACTGGCTTTTGCAGATTATAACACAGATGAGCACATTGCTGTCAGACTAGTGGAGTGGAGCTCATTCACATATCAAACTGACTACGTGAATTCGTTTATGGCTGGCCTGATATGTGAGCCTCCAGTTTGTAGCAGTATTTGTGTTATAATCCACCAATCCATCCACAGATTTTCATGTATTTAGATTAAAATTTCTTTAATCTTTCACACCATCTGCCCCTCTCTCCTTCTGTCTCTTTACAAAAGAGACTTTAAGCAGGTAATCACATTTATACTGAAACTTTTTACTTTTCTTTTTAACACACCACTCTCCACTTTTTGTCTTACCGTGCCAGCCCATGGAGTACGGGAAAGAGATTTCAAACAGATTGTCATACTTGGTCAGCAGGCGCTTCATAATGTCAGCCAAACCTGATAAACAGACAAACAGAAGAAAGGGAGATACTGTACTGTGAGAAAACAGGAGGAAGGTGGGCAGGCGGGAGAGAGAAGACATTTGTTAGTGAGCATTGTTAATAATGAATGACATGAGGAAGGGAAGTTGAAGCGAGGGTATGTAAGAAAAACACCTGAAAACGAAAAAGGAAAATTGAGAGAGGGACATATAACTAGAAATGCTGTTAATTAAAAAGAAGATAAAATCATTGTTATTGAGGGGAAATTAAATATAAAAGAAATGCCTGACCATGCCTGACAACATATGAGGAATAAATCAGAATGGACCAGAGACAAAAAACAAATACATGGTTCCATAAAAACAGACAGTTTCTCACTCACACACAAACCCTGGACAGATCTGACAGCATCAAAAAACAGATTCAAATTTGAGGAAACTTCTTTAATTGATACTCGATATGACACTCGATATGTGATATTTACAGCATAATCCAAATCAGCAGAGAATAATAAATCGTTCTATTTTTATTTAACAATATCTGTGTGTTTAGTGAAACGTCTACATATAGGCTCTTTTGCGGTTTATTATTGGTTGATCACATTTCAAGAAATAATAAAAAAGCCGAAAATGATACTGAAAATACTCGTCCTCGTTGTCCCTCCACCTACCGATTGCAGGAGCTTTGATTTGTTATTCCGTGTTGATTCATCTCTGGCATTCACTGTGACAAAGTGGTAATGGGCTGTGTCTCAGAAGACACCTATCCTTACTGATCCTTCTTATCTATGTGCCTGGGGCTTCACACCTTCATTACACACAAGCTCAATCAGCTAAACAGACTCTCGAATGTCAACAGAAGTCTTCCAAATGAGCCCTTAGTTAATTTACAGATGCAGAAGTGTTTTGTCCTTGAGAGGGAGTGGTAGGTAATCTCACTAGATCACTGCGATCTTAAGAGAATTCCTCCTCTGACAGCAAAAATAACACACCATCTGCCGGAGTCATTTAAACACCATAATGTTCGAAGAAAGGGAAGTGAACGACTGCAAATAACTAATTTATTCAACTATTACCCAAGCATTTCATTATCTTAACTAAAATATATAATGTTGGGAGGGTAGACGGTAGACAACACATGCAATCAACATGAATGTCAATGTGCCAGATTTAATAAGCATAGCGTAACAGAGAGATTATTTATTTACAGACAATAATGTTGTCTAATAATGACTTTGATTCATTTTTTTTTAATTGATTAGTTTTTAGATGTATTTCATTTTTAATTAAAGGCCCAGTGTGTAGAAGTTTGTTGTATCTAGTGAACTAATCGCTGTATTGCAATCTCCTCACATCACCCTCGCCTTCTTACTGTAAAGGAGAAATAACACTTTACGGGTCATGTCTAAGCTCTGGGCTACTGTAGAAACACAGTGTTTCAACATAGCGGCCTCCGTGAATGAGGACCCACTCCTACTGCAGATATAAAAGGAGAATTTTTAAGTAACAAAAACAAAAAAGATTCTTATTTTCAGGTGATCATACATGCATGAAAACAGTTATGAATATTATATTCCATGTCTGCCTTATTCTGAAAATAAAGGCCCCAAATCTTACACACTGCACCTTTAAATTCATTCATTCAATTTGAAATTTGATTTGAATGTATGGTGACTGATCATGCAAGATCCACACACACACACAAGAAGCACCTCGGCTGGGAATCAAACCTGTGGGTTCCCCACTGAGCCGCTGAGTCATCTTAAACTACTCTTAATTGCCTTATCACTCTCTCAGTCACTCACATTGTCAGTATCTTCACACACACACACAGTCACACACTCACCCTCCCTCTCCTCTGTTGTCAGGTCATTGATTCTGAGGACATGTCGTCGTGGTAACAACAGCGTCTGGTAGGGCCAAGTTGCCCAATATGGAACCACCGCCAGCCAATCAGAACTCTCCACCACTACACGCTCCTAGTGAAGGGACAGAATTGAAATGGTCTTGAATGTGTAGGAAAACATTGTTATGTATAAAGCGTTTCATAGATTTTAGACTTCCAAATCCAACCTTCTACCTTAACCTGGTGCAACAGTACGTTTTTTGGTACGTGTTCTCTATTTATTTCTATAAGCATAGTACATAGAAAATATGTAATATATAGCCAATGTGGGTTAAATGTCAGACTGTAGCCAGGTGACTGGTGAGCTTTAAAAATGCAACCGAAAGTCAAAGACATTTTATCCTAGGGATGGCACCGTCAGTCTATCAGTGTAGACTAAAATATATCAACACTTATGGTACACACATCCATGTCCTGCTCAGGATAAATTCTAATAACTCTGGTGAACCATTAACTTTTTTTTATCTAACACCATAATCAAGTCAAAATTTCAATTGTTGGTATAACCATCAGAATTAACACAACTATATCTTAGTGTGATGCTAATTGCTAATTAGCAAATATTAGCATGCTAACATGCTAAACTAAGATGGTGAACATAGTTAACATTACTTTAAACATCAGAATTCTTATTGTAAGCATGCTAGGATTAGCACATGGCTCAATGCACAAGGCTTTATACTTAGTCTTGTTTTCAGACCACAGGGATTATGGTTAAAAAGTACAATATGTCAAAATGTCATCCTGCAATACAGGAAAATTCTCATGGGAGTTGTAGTTACTGAAGTTAGTGCAACATAGTTAGCCTGTCTTCGGTTCTCTAGAGCCTTCTCTCAAGAACTTGTTGGCCAACTTCACGTTCTATCAGAGAGTTTTAGCAGACCCTAATCTGTGCTGTATTAGAAAGTAGGCTGGATGCATATTAAACATGGCAGTACATTACCCCCTAGGAGAAATGAATTGCATACTAGCTGTTGAGTTGATGATGATACGAGAAAAGATTTCTGTGGAGCATAATATCACTAAAGAACTCAAGAAGTGATCTGAAATTTTTATAATAAACTGCTTCCTTAACATATTCAGGATCGTTAAAATCAATCGGAGCCAGTGAACCGGACCCAGAAAGTCTTAAATTAGTGTTTTCAAACTGAGCATGATTCAATTGGGTGAGTTCCTTGAACACATCTCTTCAGTGAATTTAAGTTTTTCAAAAAATAGTTCAAGCCAGCTTAACAGTCAATTTATCATCTAGAAACTTCTTATTCCATTTATTAGAGAGAACTGCGTCTACTTGACTTGTCTCTCCTTTTCTCACTTCATGATTTGTTCCCTTTTTCAGGTGTTTTGTGTGTTTTTTCTGCAATCCTGTTTTTATGTCTGCAGTTTTATCTTCTCACACTTCTAAACGTGCCTCTGTTTGTCACTGTACCAAATGCCTAAAATAGACAGTGGAGCTCATGTGAGCTGTTTGTAGCAGGTGAATGTTGATTTAACATGCATTTATCCACAAACTTTGTAATGAAAATACATATATAAATAAAATGAACTGGATTAGAGTGCTTAGGCTTATTAAGTCACCTCCCAGCATGCATTCTGACATGAATAAAACAGGGAATGCTAAGTAAAAGAAAATACAGAGAAAAGCTTGTTGGCTGTTTGCTGTTTGCAACAAGACACTTAATTATCATAAACTGTTTAAATGCAGAATGTGTCAGAAACTGAGATTTAACAAGCTGATGAGTGGGCACAAACACGACCTGACCTTGGTATTACAATTCATCAGAAACAGATTAGCTCAGTGCATGTGTGTGAGGGTGTGATGGTGGAAGTCAGCTCCATACTAATGCCAAAACAACACAGTCAATCTCTCCCTCTCTCTGTTGTTTTTCTTTGCATTGGATTTCCAGTAAGTGCATGATAACATATATTCTCTCTGTATTCTAACACAGTCTGATCACAAACCGAATTCTGAGAAGAATATGTGGCTCTTTAGCAGCTGAATGCTCCACTGTGTTCAGCAGTTATTCACTAACTTTGTCTGCTGTTTGGTGCTGGGCAGGTACCATACAGTGAATTTATCAGAGCTAGTTTGCTGAAAAGAACAATACAGTAAATGTGGCATTAAAATTGAGCTAAAAGATGCTAAAAAGCTACATGTATCCACAAGTGTCAGTTTAGTGGCTCACGGACAACTTCTCTCAGTAAGTAAATGTCTCGTTAGTTGTGTTATCAGCTTAACACTCTACATAAATGTTGCATGTTCATATCAATATGTCCCCTGTTAGTCTGGTGACTTATTGAAAAATGGTATTAAGGATTATAACAAGTGTAAACTGGTCATATAATGCGAATTATAGCACTAGCACTAGTGCTAAAAAAAAACTTTAACAGTGTTTAACAGTACAACTGATTAGACTGATTGTTCCTACTTGTCACAACTCAAGACAATAAAAGTTAGCAAAGAAATAGACAAAGGCATCCTGTCAATAAATCCTCCAACACAACACAGCACAAAACAAAACAACCTGTTACAGCTTGATAAATCACACCTCTATCATGCTTACTGGTGCATGGAGTCCAGTGAATTTAGAGAAATTCAGCAAAGCTCTGTCCAACTCAACCTGAGCAGAGGCATAATAAGCCTGAATAACTAAAGACACCTGTGTTGGTGTGCAGAGCCAGAGGTTATAGACTGACACTGTTTTGGGCAGAATGGTGACTCAGTATTTATCACAGTAATTAAATCCTGGGATAACAACCGAACCCTTCACCATGTCTATAGCCTAGCCAAAAATGGAGCTGTTCCAAACATGCACACACACACATATTTCCACATGCTTTGTGTCCCCGTGCTGTATTTTTTAATTTTTTATGACATGATATTTGAGCCTGTCTATAAAACTCTTTGTTTTTTAACAATGACTCAATTCTCAATCTGTCAAAAAGTCTAAAGAAGGTTCCTTTTCTGACTTAACTGCAGCTAATATAATATATATAATGTAAGTCCTGTTTTCATAATTATGGTTTGAGAATTATTGATTGTCTCCACACTTTTTTTCACATTGTTTATTTTCCTTCTCCTGAATTTCTATTAACTTATCTTATTATGTTGGATATAGTATATCCATGCTGTGCTGTTCTGTTCTGTCTGCAATCTATGGAAACTAATTTAAAAATAAATTGAGTAACCAGACACCAGACAAGAGAGTGTTCGGGCATCCTAAACTGTAAATCTTCCAGAGGTTTGAACAAACTTGTCCAGGCATTAGTGCATAATTAAGGGATCTACGGGGAATGGTTTGGTGTTTAATAACTGTGGAGGAAAACACAGACTAGTCAGACAGAATCCCAAAGTGTTCAATTATCTTAATGAACTGTACTTGCAGTATAGGATTCTACTTAATGCCTGCTACAATAACACTTTCTATAGTTCCCTTACAATAAATAATGTTATTAATCTCTATTTAATTAATCTCTATCTCTCTGCTAGGGGTGCAGGAATCTGCTCAGGGTGGCCTCAGCGTGTCATCGAGCCACGCTTTAGGACCACCCAAAAAATCCTGGACTGAAAACTGATGAAAAACTGTTTTAACCTCTAACTCGTATGTATATATTACATTTCAGTATCATTCAAAGTCTTTTCACGTTTTCAGCAACTATTTTCCAACATGTTTAATGTACTTTGAAAATAATCTCAGAATTGCCTTTACACAGACTTAGACACAGAATTATTACATGTCTATCTATAAACTTCCTATGTACTTCCTTCCAAACTATTCTTTTTCTTGTCAAGATTTCAGCTTTCGCCTCTTCTTCAATCTTCCCTTCCAACCATCCTCACAATCTTATTCCACTGTATTCACCCTCCGTGGCCTTTAACAGGATTATAAAGGAGCAAAATGAAGATAGAAAAATGAGAGAGAGCCAGGATGGAGAAGGAAGATTGAGGAGGAGGAGTGGATTCAAGAGCGAAAGAAAGACAGATAGGAAGTGGAGTATGTCCTAAAACAGACACCTCACAGACTGCAAATCCCAAAGAGCATTATTCAATTAGCTTACAAAGTTTTTGTTTCAAAGTCAAGAGTGTCACCAAGGAGCAAAACCCCAGTTCACACTCCTCCAGACACTGCAGTGTGCCAATTTACGGTCCTAACCCCAGCTCAGAGAGACAGGCACAAAAAGAAAGACACACACACACACACACACACACACACACTAGAGGACAAGAACAATTACTTTAAGGCATTCTTGCAAACACACACACTCTCACACACACTTCTACTTCCACTCTGATTTTATAAAGGTCAGTCCTCATGAGCAGCTGTCTAGTGTCTACTCTGCTCTTCTCGAAACCTTAATGCTATACCCTCTCTCTCTCTCTCACTCTCTCACACACATACTCCCAGTAGAAGAGGTATTAGTTCATTCCCTGAATGAATCAGTGGCTGTCTGATTTCTCTTTCCATTCTTACCTGCACATCCCTCTCTCTGTGACTTTGTGTCTGTCCTTACTCGTCTCCATCCACTCCTTTGTATCCTTTTGTTCCCTCTCTCTCGGCCTCTTTCTTATTTTGTGCTCAAGCTCCTTTTGGTTAATTTTATACTCTGTCATCAAGCCTATTGTCCCCCTCCAGACTATTCTTGAAGAGAAATTAAATACCTTCCCTTTAAGCCATTCAAAAGAATCAGTTTTGATTCAAGTCTAGAAAAAAAAGAGAGTAGAGAAACCCTACTCTTAAGATAGACCCCAAGTGGATTCATCACCATCATCATCAACAAAAGTGATGGCTGCAATTTGTTCTGGGAAAAACAGGAAAGAAATTGCTCTTTTTACTTTCCCCAAAGTTCTGAGACAGAATTTAGATTGGTCTGAAAATAATCATTCTGTCCCAGTTTTATTGTCAAGCAATACCAGTGTTAAACTTACATGGCTGGCACGCGAGGCCACGTACAATCATTTGTTATTTTTCCTTTTGGTTTTTGTACAGATCAAACAAGGTATAACAAATATCAGTGGCAGGGGAGCTGTTTCCTCTGTTTCCTTCCACTTTATGCAACGCTAAGCTAACAGCTGCTGGCTCTAGATACGAATTTGTGTTACAGATGTAAGACTGGTATTGATCTTCTCATTTACCTATTGATAGAAAAGCTAATAGGTGTATTTTATTTTAAACTATTTATTTAAGTTAAACAAAAAATAAAATAAAATAAAATAAAATAAAAATTATATATATATTTTTATTCCATGGCCTGCATAACTTCCAAAAGCAAAATCTCAGATTTATTATTAATGTTTTCAAAACCTTTAAAAACTATGGTGGGGGAAAAAAAAACAACAAAAAAAAAAAACATTTCATAATGTATTTTGTTGACTTCAACTTCATATTTCCTTTTAAGCAATCACACACACAAAAAAAAAAAAAAAAAAAAATCATTAAGAAATTGCTGGTATATTTTTGCTAGTTTACTTTCCCTTGCACATAATTCCAACGAAACACTAAAAAGGTAATGACATTGAGGCTTTCAATTTGGCCAAAATCAGACTGAAATCCTTGCATAGCTGGATGACACCAGCATAGGAGGACACAGGACAGATGATAGTGACATCAAATGATCATCCAATGACCCAAATAACAAAAACCTACAATCTCTTCAGCAATACTTAAATTTAAAGGATGACTTACAGGTGTAAGCCTTAAAGTAAGACGATATCAGTTAATCTTATTAGGACAAGATACACTGACAGCATATTTGTTTGGCTTATAACAGGATAAACCAATTTCAAATTGAGCTCTAGGAATGAATATAGCATAAGATTAAGTGTATTTGATATAAATATAAATAAGTATTATGCTGTCTCTTTATAGCTCAAGGGAGCAAAACAAAAAAAAAGTCATGGCTCTGTCAAGTTCAGTTCTTCTGTCGAGAGTTCGACCACAGTTTCCATCAAATGGCTGCTTACTAATAGGACATTTGCCAACATGCTTAATGCACTCGGTGCTCTGTTGGACCCTGTCTTCAATGGTTACTGCTGCTGATGCTCCACACACAACTGGAAAATCACTCATATACACACACAGACACACACACGCGCACACACACACAGTTGGTTTTCCTAATCTTTATGCAGGTTGAAGATGGATGCCGCAGCATTATGCTAATGAGTGTGTCTGTTGTCCAATCACACGCTTCACTGACTGAAAGACAGGCAGAGGAAGCTGATAGGGAAAAAAAAGAGAAAGATGAAGTAAGAGAACGAGAAAGAATGAGAAGCATGGCGGGAAAGGGTGGAAGCAGATGGATGAATGGAGAGGCAATGAGGGCAGTCATGGTGAGAAAAATATGATGTTACTGTCAATGTTATTTCTTAAAGCAAGCCTCAGAATATAAACCATTATCACACAGCTAAAATGACTGTGTTACTCATCGCCGCTCATGATATTGCTCATGGCCAATTAAAAAGAAGCACTTAATTTAACCAACCATGCTGTTTAAGCCATGTTTGTTGTTTCATTGTTTCATATACTTTGTTGGTCCTCTAATGTCAGATTTCTTGCACATCTATCCATGATGCATATGATGGAGAAGAGATTTTTTTTGGACTGTTCAATATGAATCCCATGACTAAAGGTTTACCACTGTTTTTGTATCATAATACATAATGGATGCCATGTATTTCTATTTAAGAAAATGGAACCATATAACGAGAATTCCTCACTCAGCAAGTTTAATTTCATTTCAATTGTCAGCACAGCAAGGGAAAAAGCTGCCTTCTTTGTAAGACTGTTGAAAGGTTTTCTGGAATACATGGAACTGAGGCCAGAAGGAGAGTAAATCAAGAAAAAAGATGTCTCTGAGGGTATTCATCTTCAAATGTTCTTTTGAAAACATTGTGTTTATGTGTGTACAGCTGTACCTTTTTCTCTGCCTCTTGTCTGGCGTACTGCAGCAGCATTGGCTCTCCGTGTTTCTGATAGTAGGCTCTCTGACAGCGGTCTGACAGAGCAGGCTCATTAGGCAGGAAGTTGCTAGCCCACACCTATGATGTAACAGGAAGCAGGAAGAAGATGGATGATGAGACAGAAATCGAGAAAACCTTAGAGTTACGCATGTGTGTGTACTACTGTCTGTTCAGAAAATTTAAGGGGCAACAGGCTACCTGCCCACATTTTCCCATTACCCCCATTCCAAATGACCCCATTAAAACTGTGATTTAATAGGGTTATTTATCATGCCACTCAATCAATAAAGGTTTCACAGGTGCAGAGAATTCTGGGTTTCAAAACTCACTTTAATTTTCCCATTCAGGTTTTTCAGATTGATAAATGGATTTTCCCCTGGCAGCCACTGGCTTACATTTATTTCAATACAGAGTAAAAATCAACTTGCAGACACTAAAATGTAATTGAGACAGGTACTTCATCACAGTAAAGCACAGCAGCATGGTCCCATCTACGGGCATTAAGGGCCCTGTTGAATTATTTTTTCCATCTGGTTCGTAGCATTATAATCTTTTCGGCTACTGTCTTGTGACAATGCTGCCTCTGGGGGTATCGGCCAGTGTTTCGGGCTTCCGGTGTAGCCAGCAGATAAAACCGATGAAACCAAGTTTTCAGGGGGGCTTCAAGCCTTGTTCTTGATTAGAATAAAACTTATTGTAGATGCATATAGAAAACCATCTAGATTTAATGTTGAGAAATAAGGACCCATGTCTGTCACAGTTGCACAAGCTCCATCTTCCTCTCGGTTTACTGCATCTTTCTGGATTTTGTCAAACCCCACCACTCTTAGAGTTTATCTCCCTTTACAAGAACCAGATTATTCTTCTCCTTGCATAACTGTCCCTAATTACTACTCAGAGTACGTATCAGTGCCTTCCCCTCTCCTCTCAGATCATCTATACAGCTCACACGCTGTTCCTGTCGCCGTCAGCCAGTACATGTCATGACCTGTCATGACCTGCTCTTCTGGACTCGTTGGCTTGTACTTACTGTCTGCCCACCCACTGCTGCGGCTGTTATTTGACCTTAGTCTTAGTACAGCGCTTTTTAACCAACCTGCCTGTGTGGGTACATATAGGTCCTCATACCTGTTGCCCAAATTTTCATTGTGACAGTATCTGTTTTCATGTCAAGGTACTAGTAGTAATGTAGCTGAAAGCTAATGGGGATTTGGATTGCACAGATATGACGTAAAATACACGAAAAAGGTATGACCTTCACTTACAAATACTGTCATTAAAAATGTTAAAGTCACACTAAATTAGAGCTGATTGGTTGGTTAACATTTTAGGTAACCAACATAACATCTGATTCAGCTTTACAAACTGTAAATGTCAGAGCGATGATCCATATTTTCAAAGAGACAGAAACACGCACTCACTGACAAAATTAGCATCCTGATTGTGATTAATAACATTCTTAAATAAGGATTTACAAGTTTAAAGCAGCTGTTTTGACTGAGATGAAGACATCGTTGAAACTTTCCTCTCATCAGCCACCAAATGTCATTCTGCAGCAGACAGTATTTACTCTAAATGAGACGTTGGTATTAACTGTGATTGAAAAAGTAAACATCCCTGGAGAAAACAGACAGTTCAGTGGTCTAAAACATATGGAATACTGCGGGTCATGTCGTTTGTGGAAAACATTCGTCTGTGTTAACTCACCTCCTCAAACAACACCACAGTTCATTTTCAATCACGCTTTGGGGAAAAACACTTTCAGGCTTCATAATGTACTTCTGCGGCAATACAGAAAGCTTTTTATGGAGAACGGTGAACATCACGACAGACATTCTGATAATTTAAGCTTGCACTTTATGGTATTTTAATGGCTGTAAAAGCAGACGAAGAGTGCCAAATAACTCCAACATGTAACTACTGATTCCCAGCTGCATTATAAATCACTACCCGAGATAACAAGTTACTAGGGTTTTGAATAGGAGGTATTTGCATATGGATTTGTCATAATTACCATCCAAACTAATGGACACAAGTATATGCAAAACTGAACAGTGTGCAATATATTTCTGCTCTGATGAGCCAGACCTTCACCAGAATATTGATTAGTTAGCTGCACACTTGGGAGCAAAGCTGTTTGTGTCAGTCAGTTTGTTGGTTTCTTTTCATTACTTGTGCATTTTGCCTGGGTAGGAATTACTGTAAACTGCTTTCAGGGTTTTTCCCATTTTAATTGTTGTGGTGCTTTTAGACCTATAATAGTAGAGTTTTACTGAAAGTCACATAGTTGTGTCACCAGGAGTTGGCTTTTCCAATTATAAAATTCCATCACATCAACAGCGTAATAATCAGTGGCATTCTCTGCACTGCTTCAGGCTGCATGGCAAATTGTTTTCTGATTAAACACTCCTCCACTTTTTCACCCACAACGCAGGCATCACACTGTCATAGGCTCTGACAAATCCTTTTGTTTTTTGTGTTTTTTTTCTTCACAACAGAAGTAAACAGCCACATTAGCTTCATTGAGGAAATGTACAAAGGCTCCTCTTGATGATCTGGAGTCATTTTTTAATTTTGAGGCAGTTTATTAGTGTCCTGCTTGCCATGCCTTCAGGGCACATGTCATAGCTGCATTGTCCTGGGATTCAAATTCATGAATAATACTTAATATTCTAATAATAAAGCAATTGCAATAAACTATTCTTCTTTTAAAAAGCTGGAAATGATCCATGTTTGTTGGCATTTTTGCCCTAGGTAAGTTTCTCTACACAATTACTCTAATGGAAGCAGAAAGCAGCTTAGCGTAATATTAATATGAATGGCTTTTGAATATTGGCTTGAATAAAGGCTGTAACATGTTTATGATCACGATCCTGAAAAGACAGAAAGAAACAAACATGGTTAATGTGTGAACTACATGTGTAAAAACTGTACATCTGCATGCCTCCAGGTATGAGAGTGTGTTAGAGTATATTTGCACAACTTCCAACATCTATAGCTGTGGGTCTATTTGTACACCTGTGTTTTTATATACACGGATCTATCATCTATCCAGCAGCAAGATAATGCACAAGAGAAAACAATTTATATACTTATTCCCACAAGATAGATCGGTCACTTTAAAGGTCCAGTTAAAGGTATAAAGTTTAGGGGCTCTATTTACAGAATATGTCGGAGATGTAATATAACATTTATACCTTTTTTTACTAACTTATAACTAACTTATTATTTTCATTATTATTTTTAATTTTTATTAATTTAATCAACTGAAAATAAGACTTGACTAGAATGAGGCTTTTATATCTACAGACACGATGGGTCCTCTTCCACGGAGTCCGCCATGTTGAATCGCCATGTTTCCACAGTAACTCAGAACTTTCTCTTTCACGCTTTGAGCAGGAGGGTGATGGAGGGGGTTTCAATCTGCAACTACTCCAAATGCCACTAAATCTTACAGACTGGTCTTTTAACTTTATCTTCCAAGTTTTGTTCCTCAACAGTGAAATACATACTTAAGGAGTAAATATGAACTCAATAACCATCTGCGCCTGAGAGGAAAATGTTTTTAAACATATTCTGAGCACTTCACAGAACACTGTATATAGTTTGTGCTACTTATATAAAAAAAGGATATTACTATTCCAGAGGCATAGGATTTCTTTCTTCCACTTACATAAAAATACATACAGCACTGTTCCTATGAGACTAAAGTTAGCAGAAGCAACGCTGCCTCCAGAACATGATTACCATTTTCTGTTCGTTATTCTTCAAAGTTTTAGATCTTTGCTTCTTACGTTTGGCCTGAAGGGGTTGCCTAGCTGTACACACACATGCACACACATTTACACATTACTTTTTGCTCTGACTTTGATGTCTTAAAAAAAGGGAAATCTTGACTGCAAGAAATAAGAAACAAGAAACAAAACTGCTAAAACTTTTAAAAAAGCTCCATCAAAGGCCAGATCCAGGTTTGATTTTGAATTCTTTTATACTGGACCACATGAAAACAAAACACATTTTTTGATCTTGCAGTAGTTACACAAGCACAAACAAGACTTTGATGGCACCTGAATACATGTATAATAGGGGTTTAACCATATTAATGAGAGGGTTTCTACTTTTACAGTTACTATATCTTAATCTACTTTTTTAAAAGCAACTCTCTGAAGTAAGAAATTAATAACATGAACAAGGAAACAGATCAACCACAGAACATCTGTGACCCAGAGTGTTATTCTGAGGTCACATACTGCCCTCTGCTGTTAATATGTATATTACAGTACAGTCCAGTCAGCCTTTGTTTCTACCTGTCCTGTAGGGAGTCAAATATTTATTTTACTCTGAAACTCTGAATTTCAAATGCCACTGATCAACCAGAGAGGAGAAACTTATCAATGCAATCAGCTGCACTACTGTAATGTTACAATAACACCTGTAATAAGCTCCTCATCTTAGAGATTTTACATTTCAAATGTCCATCCATTTTCAATGACAGCTGATCCTCATCAGGGTCGCACGGAGCTGGAGCCAATCCCAGCTTACACTGGACACACCCTGGACAAGTCACCAGTTTATCACAGAGCTCAAATGTAATGTAATACTCTACTGTCAGGATGGACATCTTTTGCTATTTATATGTACAATAATTAGTTGCCTTTGTACACACAAAATAAAAGGGAAGATGGCAAAACTTCAGCTGTATTTGTGGACTGCAGTTAATAATTAAGAAACTATTCTTTAAGTAACATTTAAGGAATGTTAAGTAGTGAGCTTTAGAGGTGTTCCTAGGCAGGTGTTCTTCTCTTTTTTACTTTTGGACAGAGCCAGGCTATTCTTTTAAACATCCTGAAAGGATATTTAGTGAAAACTACAGGATCTGTCTGTGTGCTGCTTTCAGAATGAATGAGAGGCTATTGTTACTAGATCTGAAACCTGAAGTGGTTTTCTGTTTACAAAGTTACAAAGTGGCTTCAGGCTTCAGTGAGTAATATTCCCATCATAGTTCATTATTTTTGCAAATGCATTTGAACCTGGCGTAATGGTCCCACACATTTCATATATGCTGGTCGGAGTGAAGGCAGGATTCCTCTCTGAGTGAGTAAAGGCATAAAAAGGATATTTCCTTACAAATACATGCCATGTTTGCCTACTTCCTCAACCTAATACTTTTCAGCCTGACTACTTTTAGTCTTAAACTGAAGACCAGCTGGGATTTTTTATTTCTGATGCACTTGCCTTCATTCATGTACTTCCCAGTGGTTGTGGTCTTTTCGGTCTTGGTCTTTGGTCTTTTAGGTTTTAGACAGCTTCATTTGTTTCCCATATTTGGTTGGATAGCTGACATATTATTTTGACCATACTGACAACAATATTGCTGTTTAAAATTCAGCATTGACTGATTGTGCTTTTTCTCAATATCACACTGCGAAGTGACAGTTTGACAGAAAATGCCTCTCTCTGTCTTTGTTGCTAATCTCTTGTTGTTAATCTTGTCTGAATCAACTTACTGAATAGACAAACATGAAAAGATACCAAAACGCCCAAACAGTAATATAATCGGTAATTTTGCATAACAGACACAAAAACACAGACACTTACACAAAATGTGACAGTGTTACATAACAGCTTCTATGTTCAGACTTGTCTGCCTTCACTACACTTCATTGTCATAGTGAATGTGAAAAGCTAAACTCAGCGATGCGCAAATTGGACCAGTGAGACAAATAATATTCTGCCTATGTGATAAAAGCATTTATTTCACGTTAATGCTGCGCCTTCAACATAACTCTGCTAAAAGAAATGGATTGTGTACGTGTACTAATGTGTGTATGTATTTCTGAACATCATATTTCCACTTCAAGGACATTTAATTTATCCATGTAGTTAAAATGGGGCAATGTTTACACATACATACATACCTATGCTGTAAATCACCTTTTGTGTGTGTGTATGTGTGCATTTCCTACCTGACAGTGAGGATGCGGATTTGAACAACCCATCATAGCTCCTTTATTTTCAAAGATCTAAAAACAGAAAATAAGAGTAAAAGTTAATAAGGTCTGTCCGTTTGGCTCGTATGTCAAGCAACAAAACTAAGGCAAAGAAAATGAAAACGAAAACAAAGATATGAACAGAAGAAGAAGAGTAGAGCCTTTTGGTGGCAGCACTGGCTCAGAAATACCGTTTTTCTCCAGCAACTCAAAAGGTCAAGGTCTCCCTCAAACACAAATCCATGCTCATGTAGGTGACTAAAACAAGGGTTATCCACTAAACTGGGGATTGGCCAACCCAGCTTCACCAGAGCCCTGCCAGCGTTTTTTTGAGATTGTTCCATAACAGACCTTCATGGCAACCACAGAGGACCATACATCGCCCATACTAGTTTCCAACTCCCCTGGTACAGATGAGGGGTTGAACTTTGGGAAACCTGCACTATAAGCTACCAGCATCTACTGTATCATGATCAAGAGTGGGGAAGGTTCAGAATTGCAGAGTATGAGGTATTTCTATGGATTTTTTCTTCATACTAGTTTGGTTTGTAAATATACTGTCAATATTTTACAATACACACACTCTGAAAATCATGTATAGACTAGAGTAGAGAAACGGGCTTGAATATATTTGGGATATATATCTGGGATACACTCTCAGTCTAATTATTATCTTACAAAAAAAATACATAAATGAAATCAAAAATTAAGACTGTGTGCACAAAAAAACATTGGAGAGAAGTCAAATATCATAAAAAGGAAATTACAAGACTGGCTGCGCTACAGAAGTTAGAAGCTGAGTATGCAGAGTAATATGAATCAATTCAGTTTTGGACTTTGGAAACCATGATTTGTTCATGATTTTGCAACTTTATTTTGTGCCTTTTCCACAGTAATGGTTATAAAGGTTATGTATGCTTTAGTATTTGTTGCCATTCCTTCTCTCTCTGCTGGTGCTGTTTGAATTTGCAAGTTTGCCCAGAGGTTCCATTAAAGTTTTACCCAATCCAATAGAGGACATATTAAAATAAAACATTTGAAAGAGTAGAAAACAGAATGATAAGTGATGCTGAAGTGCAGGGTGAAAAGTTTACCTGTTAACCTGCTATTCGGCTATTCAGCCCTGAGAGAAATTACATCATTAATGTGTGAGTGTGTGTGTGTGCATACACCCCTTACCTGAACCCAAGGGTACGTAGTGCCTAATTCTTCAACAAGCCCCACCCACTTGTCAATCACCTTGACAACCTCATGTTTTTTCATGAGAGGGAGGGTGATGTCAGACCAGGGATGGAAACACATGACCTTACTGAAAAAGAGATGAAGAAAGAGGCAGAGGATGACAGGAAGGATGTTAGATAGTGGCTGAAATATTTCCTTCCTGTGGGTTCAAAAGAGTCACGCTAAGGATTAAAACATGAGCAGTGTATTTATATTGTATTTATTCTTGTATTTGTTATATGATGTGGAAAACAGAATGCTAGCTAACCTGTCAAGCTGTACTTAGGACTCAGTCGTGCTTTTGACTAAATGTTAACATCAGCATGCAAGTATGCTTACGGTGACAATGCTGATGTTTAGCAGGGATACTGTTTAACTGACTCACCATCTTAGCTTACCATAATAGCATGCTAATTAGCAATAAACACAAATGACATTCCCATTAGCTAAGGCCAATGAAAAGTCAGAGAACCAATGAAAAACACTTTTACAATTCATCCCATGGTGACCATCCAGTAGTTGCAAGAGATCGGCCAGTCATGACGCAGCATGGCTGTAAAATTGTGTCAAACACTGTGCTGTTAATGACCCTTCCTTGTTAAGTGTCTGTCTAATGATCAATCACTCACTATGAATGCAAGAGTAACTTCTGTTGCTAAAACTCCACACCATCATCACACATCCAAGAGAGTGTGAAACTAACTTTGTCTCACTTTAGTCTTACATCGATCTTCGGTGTTAAAACCAGGGAAGAAAAATGTTTTCAATTCATTCTTCACCTCTCATCCTATCTTCTGTTCTGTCTGTTTGGCTTGTCTGTTTTCTTTGTGCCTCTATTTTTTATTGTGATGGTTTGTTGTTGTTTTGGTTGTGATTCATGAATGTGCTGCTGCTGTCTTGCCTGGTTTTTCTCCATGAAATACATACAAAAAACAGCCTTGATCTACTGTATTTGGGACTGGTTGGGTCTGGTTAATAAAACTAAAAGTGATGCTCTTTAAGATTGTTTTTATGTGTCTGATGCACAGTGCTGGATTGCTGTGAAATGACTGCTCTGCACTTCCCAGAGAGCACTTGTCAAAAACAGCTACACGTCTTCTTTGACATCTTTTTCTTTGGCTTTTCTGCTCGAGCTCTTGTTGGTACTTTTTAGATTTACTGCAAAATGGTTGCACTCAATAAATAGCAAGGCTGAGAACTTGCAGAGTCGGATGAATCACAACCAAATGTGACCAAATGTTACAATCAACCCAGAACACTTTTATGGGCTAAAATTAATGTATGGGATCCAGTGAGACACATTTAATTCAATCATATTGTATTATTGTCTTTCCTTGTGTTGTGAGAGTTAAGGCAAACTTTCAGTGGAAACACAAAATGAATATAGTTTTAGTTCATCTTTGTTAGTGCAACCAAATACATACATACTCTCTGAACAGACCTGAGTCACTGCCAGGACATTTTGACTAAAACACACTATAGTTCTTTAGAATCTTAAAAGCAGATTTAATGGGCAAACATAAAGATATCTGGTGTTTTTCACATTCATTGGAAAGTGATGAGAGACAGGCATGACTGGGATTGAATGACCAGGGTCATTGACTCTGGGGTGAGATTCAAAGCCACAACAGATATGGTCAGATATCCATCATGCTATCTGTATTTTGTGCTTTCTCTAAAAAAACAAAAAGGAAGCACAAAATATGCATGTTGTGAGGGTGTGATTATGTATTAACCACTTCATACAGAGTTTATTAGTGTTTATAGCTAAACCATGTCCTCAGAGTGAGTGTGTGTGTTTAAGAGAATGCCATATATATGGTACCCAGGGGGATACCAGCTCGATTGTTGCAGTCAGAAAAATGAAATTTCTATTGACTGACCGGCTCCTCTTATGGCCCGGGCAGCTCGTACATGATCAATAATTGAACATGACTTTAGTGTTTATGCTCTGAGCAAAAGCGAATGGTCGTATTTATGAATTGTTCATGAGTATTGCAGGAGTTGCCAGCGCTCTAGTGTATATATGTATGTATGTGTGTGTGTGTGTGTGTGTGTGTGGGTGTGTGGACCTCCTACAAGCTAAAACAATGTTACACAAACACAACACAGCTGATGCTTTTAGTGGTAGTATGGACTTTGTTTATTTGGACATAAACTCAAGTTTTGGACAAATTAAAATAGTGACCTGATAATGGTACTAGATGAAAAGTCATAACATCACATAAGTTGTTATATGAACAATACCTGTTCAGTCTGGACCAACCAACAGCAGGCAAACCACAGAAGTTGTTGGCTGTTTTTGAGCCTTGTTTTAATAGTTTTATCAGTGTGGCTTGAATAATGTCTCGAAGACTAATGTCATAATAACTGAGGTTCTTGGAAACTACATTTCTTGAAAGAGGCTATGTTATTTCATATTTGATGTGTTCTGAGCATTACATTGAAAACTCACTTATTTGAGTTTTTTTTAAAGAAAGAACCAGGAAATTATATACAAGCTAGACAAGCTAGATAACAGAAGATAGAGTTGGGTGTAATTTCGAAGCAGTTGTTGATTTTCAGAGAAATTTCCTTGAAAGAACCTGCTTAAAATTCATTCACACAAACATTTAGCTGTGCTGGGACTCCCTAGATTATGCTAGAAGATCATTTTAATGAATGTGATGTTTACTAACTGACATACATTTTTATTTATCAATCATATCCAGGACACTTCTTAAGAAATTACAGTGACATAACAGTTCCTTTCTTGCAAGTTAAGAAAACACCGTCAGGTCTGTAAAATAATGTGCAATCCAATAACCCAAATCCTCAAAATCCCATTTCACCCCATTTTCCCTCTAACTGGCTCTCTCCAGTTAAGTTTCCAACTTCCTCCTTCTCTAACATGACAATAAGACTGTGCAGACCAGAAACACGCAACACACAACAAAGCCTGTGCCGATCAAACGTGCAAGCAACAACAAACGTAGACTGAATCTGCGAGAACGGAAAAATACCCTGAAACTTAACAATCAATACAAAGACACGCGTCAATCAGTGTTGCTCTGCTTCATTACTCTGTGTGTGAATGTGTGTGGCAAGTAAAAACCGACAGCAACAACATCTGCCAACGCACTGGGATTTAAACACCGGGTTCAGTTGTCAACCAGCCACGTGCAGTGTTTAATCTATTATTCAGTTGTTGTGTAACTCTGCTGTCACGCAGAATCATCCAAGGATTCCCGAAATGTGGGATTGTTCAGGAACGTCTTTAAAGATAAAACAAACTGTTATCCCGGATTGACGACCTTATCTGAGTGGGTTGCTGCCATGAGGCTTGACTTACTGATCCACAGCAGAGTAAGAGCCATGTGAGGTCAAGCTACAGGAGAGAAAAGCTTTATTAGCAAAGGTTTAGCTTTCTGTGGATGTCATAATTATACGCTACTGTGTATGGAAGTGTGCACTCACAAAAGATTAGCTGTCCTCTCCTTTCTCAGAAAATCTAACGGCTAACAACGCCTACAGATCGAAAAGCTCATTTCATGACTGAATACAAAATATGCAAGATTTGGCTACAGGGAAAGCTCTCTTTCCCAAGGGTCTGGGATGAACGTCACTGGACTGAAGGCCACATCATCATAACAAATAAGCAGCTAGTGCCGTGGTGTCAGACTCATTTTAGTTCATGGGACACAGCCAGCCCAGTTTAATCCCAAGTGAGCCAGCCCAGTAAAACATTTGAATAATAATTTAATCTAAATATTGACAGCTCTAAAGAGAAAGTGTGCCTTTTGTTCCTTTGTGGAGTGGACAAATCAGGAGTTAGTTGTGCATTTTATTGAAAAATTGGATTCAAAATCTTGAAAAGCATTCAGTGTGCCGGACTGAGCCCAGCCATTTCTGGTCAGTGGGATGAATGTTTGACACCCTTGATCTGGTATATCTGAGATGGAGCGGTGAGAAAACATCCCCATCTGCTGGTGTCACAGAGGAAACACTGATCTTAATGTATGTGCGGTGAGGATTTGTGATTTTGTTTTGCATAGTTCAAAATGTCCTGAAAAGAAACAGGTGGCATGCAGCACATTGATTAACAAAATGATCTTCACCTAATAGCTGATTATGATGATGATGATCACAACAATGAATGAGAGTCGCCTCAGCATGACTGCTCTGATTACACTCATCAGTTCAGATTTAATTAGTCATAAATTTGAATGCATCATAATTTTCTAAAAAAAAAAAAAGGAACACTGATTAAGACTCATCCCAAAACCTCTGAGCCACATAGTAATTTATGTTATGTATGTGTTTGATATTTATTTTGTTATCACTTTGTATTTTGTTTTTTGTTTGCTGGTAAAGGACCAGGGTCAAACATCAATTTTGCTATCTGATGTATTGGAATCGATTTAGTTTAGAGTGACATTCAATCTTCAGTCCCTTTCAATCCAAATGATAATTACACATACTTCACACAGTGATTATCTTGTAGTATTTGACATGAAGCTTTGTTCTTACCAGACGCCTCTGGCAGCTTTAGACTGGAACAATGGATGTTGATCAGAACCTGATGAACACAACAGAAAATGTACTTTGTTAGAAATTCTATAATGTGTTAGACTTCCAACAGTTCATTTGCTTTGTAATTACATTGATCCACCATTAGCTGTGAAGAGTTTCCATAAAATGATCTCAAAAATAAAATACTGTGCACCTCACATGTGCAAAAACAGGCTCTATACGTGTATATGAACATATGGAAAAATGTTGTTTAATCCTATTGTCTATTTGACACAGTGACCTCTTACAGTATTGTCTACAGCATCCAAAATGGCACTCACCAGGATCTGGAGCGTCTGGCTGAAGAGCGGGGAAGTCATTTTCAAACACAAAAGTGCTGTCATAGTCTGAATTTACCTTTAGAGAAATAGAGGACAGACAGAGGTATCAGAACTGGGAGAGAGAAAACACAAAATTGTTTATGCGTCCAAAGCAAATGCCATTTAGAATTGGCTGAGAGCATAGGGGATGGGTGGAGCTGTGGTGGGACAAGAAAGTAGTAAACATCATGACCAAACAAACTGCTATTTGCTGTGTAATACAGACCTTTGTATTAATCTACAGAATGAATCTATCCAGCTGTCCCTACCTCTCCATTTGCACGTGTGTTTCCTGGACAGAGCGGGTTGTGGGGGTCATATCTGGGTATGTGTTCCTCAGGAGGTTTTTCTACCTGACCTGCCCACGGCCTCTTCATGCGGTGGGCCGACACCAAGACCCAGGTGTCTCGCAGAGGGTTATAACGGAGGTGCTGATGCTCTGAAGACAAGGCAGTGTAATAACATACACAATAAGAGTGATCGTTCTTGTGTGAGAGAAAAAGTGACACTGGAATCTAATCATGTGAATGTGCACAGAAGTCAATCTGATGAACAAGTCCTTTATATATTTAAAAAGTAAATTATTTTATACATAAAATGAAAAAAAGAGTGAGTTACTTCACATGAGCAGCACATCAAACACTGTAACACACCCTAAAGCATTCAGACAAATACGATTACAGTATATTTGTGGATTACAGGGATGACTGTTATTTGCTGCAACAGCAAAAGCAGCAGCAGGAACTCATGTCACGAGACTCCACCGCTGCCTGTGTTTACTGTGGAGCAATAAGCACTCTGTCAATGCGGGTGACAAATTAGCTTCATCATGAATTTGTGCCACTGTACTGGTCTGACTGACTTGACATCAACATATATTGATTTCAGAAAAATTCGATGTGACCGACCTCCATTGAAAAATGTGTTAATTAAAGTTCCTCTACTACTGGAAAAGCCATCTTTGGAGTAGAACATGTTTGTCTAACATTTTATCAATTGCTAGGACCTACTAGCAAATTCGGCTTGTAAATAATCCACGAAGCATCACTTCAGATAAATCTATTGGTCACATTAGTGTTCTGATGCATTAACAGCAGGTAAAAGAGTGGGTTAAATAGACAGACAGCACCTACAGCTGCACATATCCTGGATGAATGAAAGTTCAAAGAGATTCGTACCTTTAGGATCAAAACTGACTTCATTTTTGCCGCTCATGTCGGTCGGTGCTGTTGTAAGAACTGTCACCTGTCCGGTGTCAAATCACTGAACCACCAACTCCTAAAGTTTAGCTAGCAGCTACCTGTCCACAAAACCCTTTGGCCTACATCCTGTTTTCCCCACAAGCGAGAATAACGTGCTCTTTGGGACAAATCATCGTGTGCTGACAAACCTCCAAAAAGTCAAAAAATAAGGGCAAAAACGACCAAAAAAATGAATAACATAAAAATAAATGTTTGCATTTAACACAAACTTTTAAGATGTATCGCTGTTAATGACTAATTTTATATAAATATTCAAAATAATTAAAAACTACATAAAGGGGGTTTTTACAGTTTGCTGGCAACCCCGAAGTTGCTGTCGTCAACGCAACTGACTCGCCCTCTGATTGGCTGAGCAGCCACTTCCCGCCCTCGACTGACCAGGAAGAAGCCGTCTTCTGGACTTCACGCACGCCTCCTCAGCCCATGGCGTGTTTGGAGCAACCTGTCAGCCCCTCTCCCCCACGTGTAGTCACCCCTGCTGCCGTGTCTCTGTCTGTTCACTTTACTTTCAACCATGTCTGTAGTTAAAACGTGTTTTAAACTGTTCGTGTTCGTCGCTGTCTCCCTCCTGGTCGTGCTGCTGCTGCGACATTGGATGGCCAACAAGCAGTACGTTTTCAACAAAGAAGACGTCGCCAAATTGGCCAAACAGTACGCAGGTTAGTTTGGTAATGAGGAGTTTTATGTCTAAACGTACAGTTGACTCAAATGCAGTTTAAAGTAAACTAAACTGCACGAATGTATGTAGCCCAAGGAGTCCTCCTCCATACCTTCTATATACTGTATGCTGTAAAAATGTCTATTTTTTTTTTTAGGACAGGACCATGAGCAGGCCTTCTCCAAAGTGGTGGTGGAGCTTAGGAAGAGGTAATGGTTACATTGTTTTGCCTTAGAAATATGCTTACTGGCAGAGGAAGTCTGTTATGTTCAATCCAACCTGAGTGTTTAAAGCCACATGTTGCAGAGCTGAGCCTGTTCTGCCTTGCAGATAAAATCATTTATTTTCCATTTTTTTAAATATATCATCATGATTATCATTCATCACTCTTCCTTAGGTAGTATTTCAGTAACCTTTCTGACTGAACTAGGTATCCTGGCCACATCCTGCCAGACGAGGACCTGCAGTGGGTGTTTGTGAACGCTGGAGGTTGGATGGGCTCCATGTGTCTTCTCCACGCCTCGCTCACAGAATATCTGCTGCTCTTTGGTACAGCGGTGGACACAGGAGGACACTCAGGTGAGGAATGAAAGTGGTCGAAGGTCCGTCTGCGTGGTCATACTAAATTACTGAATTAAAAATGATTTCTGAAAGAAAAGGATTGTCAAAATAGTAATGATAATGGGAAATGTAGAATTATGTTGAGAAGGGCCACATTCAGATTTGACCTTTACTGTCTTTATACTGTTTATACAAATGTCTGTATTCTTGCATTTGCATGAGGCAAACACAAATCATCTGTTTCCCACTCTTTTTCTTGGCACCTGTGATCATCTGTAGATGCAACAATAGAAATGTGACTCCACATCTGCTCTTTTCTTCTGTCAGGTCGTTACTGGGCTGAGATTTCTGACACCATCATATCAGGAACCTTCAGGCAGTGGAAAGAGGGGACAACCAAGAGTGAAATATACTACCCAGGTAGCATATTTTAATCTGCAGTTTTATGTTTTCATATAAATGGGGAATGAATGGGGTAAACAACTGAATGACAGACATAGGTTGGGCGAGTTTGTTTCTCTTCCCTTACTTCCAGATCTTTTTTTTTTTCCCCCCCACAGGTGACACCATCGTACACAGTGTAGGTGAAGCCACGTCGGTCCAGTGGAGTGCCGGGACGTGGATGGTGGAGTACGGCCAAGGCTTCATCCCCTCCACGTTGGGATTCGCTCTGGCAGACACCTTGTTCAGCACCCAGGACTTCCTCACAATGTTCTACACCATACGTGTCTATGTCAAGGGTATGCTGCTCGAGGCTGGTACACTACTTACAGAGGCCGGAGTTTTCTGAGGCACGGTCGAGGCTCAGACACCCACACAGGGACAATAACATCAAAAGTTCATCTCGTCATGGCGCACTATTTTACTCCAGACCACTAACATCTAGCATGAGGAAAACGTCTGTGCCACATCATTCAAAGTTGAAATATTTTCACCTGCAATTGTAGTCCGTTCAAATTTGCACCAGTACAGTTAATCCCATCTACATTCAAGTTCTTGTCTCTCATTGAGGCTATCCGAAAGAAGCATCTTTCACTTTACCCTGTGACGTCAAACTGCATCCACAAAAATGCAACAATTACCACTGACTTAAATTCTATACCACGCTCCAAAATCAGTAACACCCAAGAACTTGACATTCTCAATGAAGCCTTAGTCCGTTGCCCTCAGTGATAATCAGCATCGTACACTACACAATGAGCCTTCCTCTGAGAGCTCAAACTGCCTACATAGTAAGTGACAACATCCATTTGAGGATCTTGCTTAAAGAATTGAGCCCCAGAGACTTCTTTGACAAGTAGTTTGTACTCTTGCCAAATCTGAGATTCTTCTAGGAAAAGTTCATAACCAGGCTTTGAGTATTAAAACTTTTAGCAACCAACTACTTTTAACAATAAGCACTGATTTTAAAAAATGCTGAAGCTGGGATATGAGAATTGGGTGTTGACCGTCAAATTTGAGGACCAATAAATTATTTTTAAAACAAATATGCAATGCATAATTTGGCTTGTAAAACAAATACAAAATATATAATGTAAAGCCAAAGCCACTATTTTCTTAGTAAATACTCATTTCATATTTCTATGTATGTGGACTCTCAGTTAATAAGAGTCTTCATAGGTTCTTAAACAATCACAGAAACCACGTCTAGAAGCCAAGAAGCACGTTTTGCTCCAAAGATCAAGTCTGTCTTTATATTTGGCTCAATTTCCTCATAATCTTACAATCGATGATCTGTTCTGAAGGGACATGTTGAAGAAAACTGCCTGGATATGTGCAAAATGTGCCATGTTTTATTCATTATGAGCTTTAGTTCGGGTCATACCAGATATAGTCACTATATCATGGTGTGTGTTCGACTACTTCAGAGCTACAGGTTTTTAATGGAGCCATTTTCACATTACCTCTTTGTTTTTCTCATAACCTTAACTATTTTAGGCTAAATATATCAGGGGTCAGTCCTTTTCTTTCTCTCAACACCTTGGTAGAGGGTTATCTAATCGGATTTGTACCCCTGTGACTTCTTTCCACATTATAAAGCAATTTCTGAATACTGTACACTGTGTGGTGCTTTTACGCACACAACAAATGTCTTGAGAAATTTAAGAGCACTTTGAAATGTTTGAAATCTACATTTGACTAAGAAAACTGAAAAAACCTTACTGTTCTGTACTTAAGACCTCTGCCGTGTTAGGCTGTAAGTTGTACACATGTTTAGTTTATTTAATAGGATGGATTGACTATGTAAAAGGTGACTTAATTCAAAAACCGAATCTGAAATATTTCAGACATCTTTATGTGCTGAAATAGAGTTAGTACAATCATTTTTAAGATGGAACTGTAGAGATAAACTTGAATAATTTTGACCAAGTGAGACTGCTTGGCCACAGTGTCTTCATCCGCCATTCATTTTCTGGAACTTGCACTAGCCCAACAGGGCAAAAACACAATCTACAGTCATCGTCCTCTACATTGTAATATAATACAGAGCAGAAATGGCAGAAAATCGAAGCCTTTCAGAAATAATATTAGTGTATTTCATCTGGAATTGCGCTGTGCAAACAAATCACTGCTGCTGATTCCACCGTCTCCTAGTTTGAACATTTTCAGATAAAATACACTTATTTTCAGACTTATGCCTGAAACCATCAAATACCATATATGGTTTCTGTGGGAGTTCAATTATACTGTATACTGTACAAAACTGGATTTATTTGGTTGAAATACATCAGCATCAGTAGCAGCGTGGTTCATTCCTTCCTTAAATGCTCAAACGTGCAATTTACTGTAAGGTAAAACTGAAAACTGTCATTACCAAAATAAATAAATAAATAAATGTTTTTAAAGGAAAATTATGTAAGCCTGGTTTATTACTTATTATGACATACATAAAAAAATCATGATCAATCTAAAAGGACTCACTTGTACTGAGCCTTTAAAAAAAAGCCCTAGAACCACTGGCATATAGTGGCTTTCATCACTATTCATCACAGAAGCCTATAATAACTATACATATTGGATCTCAGTGACTTATAACCATAGTATGTAATCCATCACGGATGCCTTTGTTCTTCAAAACAACCAAATATAAACAATAGGGGCAATTTAATGTGGTAAACAAGCTGAGTGAAATCACAAAACTGACCTTATATACTCTGGAGAGTTAATAAAAATAGAGATGAGTTCAGGGATTGTGGGTAGCTGGAGGGATGCTGCATGAATAGATGGTGTTATTCAATAAAACAGGCCAGCAGAATAGATGATGGACACATCAGTCCTCATCTCTGTCTGTAAATGTCAAGAGGATGCAGACAACCTGATTTGTTGTCATCATATCCACGAGAGAGGTCCAGGTGATGATGATAGAAGTGTGTGTGTGTTTCGTGTGTGGTTGCCTGTCCCTGCTTTTGTGTATGCATGCATAGACGTGAAGGTGTGTGAATGTGCATACTTTTTTGTACATGTTCTACATAGCACATGTGCATATGGCTTGCAGATATAGCCTGTATATCCACTCAGATGTCCCATCCTCCCTGTCTATCTATCCATCTGTGTATGTGTGTGTTACCATATTATCCCAGATATAGATTTAATGTCAGCCTAACAGACTGGCCTGACCCACCACCCTCCATTTTTTTTAAGCCCTTTAAAGGAGATGTATTCAGAATCGAAGATGGGCGACCAGAGCTGAAATACCAGCATGCCCCTGCAGCAGGTGCACTTTAATGGGATAGATGATGGCCTCTTTGACTAATCGTTTTGTGTCTTCCCATCGCACATTGGTGCTGTGTCGATGGATGTTTTAGGCGAGAACACACAAACACAGTTATGGATGCAAGGACAGAAAAAATGACAAAGGATGGATAGAAACAATGCAAAATAATAGAAATCAAAATTCACAGTCACAAAAAAGTAAAAAGCCAGTCCGTGCATGAACACACACAGACACTTATACACATCTACGTGCAGTTAGGCTTGCATAAATAGGTGTCATTTGGAATGAAGCATCAGTTAAGGGAAACAGATAGAACCCGAGTCTTCATGATTACCTCAATTTACTCACACCAAAGCTCTGCCCTGCTCTCTAGTGGACACATTCAGTACCACATCACTTCAGATTTCTGTCTAGAAGTCTTTTTACATCATTGTAGGAACAGCATAATATGATCCCTAAAAAAGGCTGAAGTTCAATATTTCAACTAATATCTAAAATATCGGTGAGTAACTAAAAGTGAAAAATCACAAAAACAGATTAAAGTTATAGTTCTGTATGTAATACCAGTCTGCATGGAAAAGTACAATCCAGTAAGGGAAGTTATTGTTGTTCAGATATATTATATTAGAACTTTGCCGTTTCAATTACTGTTCACAAAATCTTAATAAGAGGTCTGTTTACTCTGATTTCCAGAGAATTCGACCACATCTAATCTCATGCTCATTTCTTTAAATATGTTTCTCTATGTAATTACCGATTTAAAATATATTTTATTTATTATTTTATTAGTATTTTAGAATAAATCATGTCAGATTTTACAAGTAGAAGTAGCGAAATACAAGCTTACTAACTGTATATTTTTACAGTTCTGTGGTATTGTCAGTGTTTTTTTTTTTGTTTGTTTGTTTTTTTTTATGAGTTATTTATTCACACATACACCTGTATGTACGGTAGCCCCGAGGGGAATAAAGACCCTAAGCACAAACACGGCAAACAGACTTCAGAAACAGCTTACGAACATCCGAAAAACTTTTACTACGTTTACATCAAGCTTTCAGAAACATGATGGAGCTTTCATACCAGTCTATGAAAATCGCCCATCAAGCCCGGGAGGCGGTGAGTGAATAAAGTTTTGTTGTGTGTGTTTTCTAGCAGACGGACTAACTAACGCTAACTATTAGTCATCTAACAACTGTTAGCTGACTAGCGAATGTACTTGGTTGAGGGCCATGTAACAGCTTATATATTAACTGCCCGAGCTGACAAGCGGCGTTATACTGATCCTAGCGTGTGTCTAGGGGTTTTCCACATACGTTTTCACGGTAAACATCAGATAAACTGTCACAATTAAAACGGCGAGCAGTTAGCCGCCGAGCTAATCAGGCTAGTTTTGCATGCATCCAGAGCCACAATTACTCGGCGTCTACCGGTTGCCTAGATACCGAGTCAGGTGGTCGTCATTTGTCGCCCTCTACTGGCTCTCCCCATCATCCTCACACTCCTCTATGAGTGAAGGAAAGGACACCACAATAACCTACAATACTCGAGTGGACTGTAGACCTTTTTCGCTGCAGACATTTTGTCAAACACAGGTGTTAATAGTATAATTAATGAGGGCTGCCTTTCCTGCTATTTCTGGTAAAAATGTGAAAAATGAACCAACCATATAATGATTGCTGTTTACGTTAGTGCAGCAGGTGTGTTTGAGGTGCTGCTGTGTCTCAGCGCTGAGTGTGTTCTGTGTGGTTAACAGGATGAGCTGAGGACTGAGATGAGGAAGAAGAGCCTCCTCATCCTGATTTACCAACACCTCCTGGGGCAAGGGTCAGTATGAATCTCTGTGCTGGCACATGAGTGGTTGATGTGCAGTGATATGGTGGCTTTACGCAGAGTTCCTTAAAACAGGTAAAAGTTAAAATTTCAGGTTGTATTTGTTTGCTGCACACAGAGGCATTTTTAAACAGGACAGCTCTTGATGGCAAATGTTGCAGGCTTCTAAACCTAGACTCTGTCTTTGTTACAGGAAATGTTACAGTAATAACACAAATGCAATTTAAACAAAGACATAACAAGAGGGAATTACAATTACTATAATACACTGAAGAAGCAGGTATGTGAGTTTAACCAATAAAAAAGTTTATATAAGCCTACAGAAGGCTGTTTGTGTGTGTACGGAAAGTGTCTGACTCTACTGGCTATGTGCAGTTCATCAACAAAACACATCAGAGCTAAATCATGTTGGACTCCCCAGGCTAACTGCACAGGACAACAGACATAGTCGACCTTGTCTGTGTTACTTTTTGATATCCTCAACATGTGTGAGTTCTTATGTGTGTCCATTCAACAGCTATGTAGCTGCAGCAGTGGCCTTGGACCAGGAGACTAATGGAGGTGTGAGGAAGTTCGAGGTTTGTGATAACATCGATCTGGAGATGGTGCTGATGGAGTACGAGAGCTATCACTATGTCAAGTTCCAGAAATATCCCAAACTCATGAAGAAAACCGCAGAACCAGGTATATGACCACTTAAACGCAGACATTAACTCATTATTGAGATATATTTGCTGTTAAATGATGTACTCAGTCAAACACAATTATTGTCAATTCACATGTTCTGTTCTTATTTTGTCTAGGTGAAAACAGATATGCAAGAAGTGGTGGAGTAAAGAGGTGAGTCTATTGTCTCTGTTTCTGTTTATTTTGTGTTCAAGCTGTAATAGTTACACTGTCCATACATTCTGACAACATGAAAACTGACATTGACTGATGCCCTCGATGTCACTCTTTGTCCTTCAGGAGTCCCTGCTCAGCTGTGAAGCCTCTTCCCAAAATCAACCCAACCCAAAGCCCACAGTCTGGAAACGGAGCCAAGAAGACAGCCGCCAGTTCACACACAAATGTACAGCATTAAACACAGAATAACCTAGATAAGAATATTAAAATAAAAGAGGATTATTCTGACACCCTGATGACTGTGTTTCAATTCCCAGGAGAATGGTTCTTCTGTTCCTCCAGAGTCATTAGAGTTTGGCCTCAACGTTTCCTCCATCAAAAATGGACCAACAGGGGAGGCAGCAATGAACAGAAAGGTACTGGGGAAATGACTGTTTTTATACACGAAAGAAAGTCATCAATATTGTTTTAAAGACACAATTTATTTGTTTAAACTTCAGATATCATTAACAGTCATCAAGTAAAACAGCAAATAATCCAGATGTGAATTTCCTGTCATCAGTGATGACTTTAGTCAAATAATCTCCCACATCTGTACCATGTTTTAATATTTTTTTAACTTAATTTTTTTCTTGTATATTGATCTGGAAATGTGTGACAGAATCAGTTATTGTGTATTTTGATGATTTCATAGATGGGCTCACTCTATCTCTCATTTTAAAAAAGGAAATTTCTTCCTAATCCAGCACCTGTATGTTTTGTGGCAGACCTGAACAGCGAACAATGACAAGTCCCTCATGAATACAAAGCATACATGTAAACTGATAAATATGTACAATGACAAATATGTACAATACATGTGTCAAAATCTTGTATTGCCTGCTTTACCACCAGATGACTGACGGCAAAGGTTCAATCCATGACGCTGTTAGAGGAGCTGGCAGTGACTCAGATCACATGGTAATTACTCTGGACCTTCATCCTCATGATGAGCAGTTAATCCAGTTAAAACATGCAAAAATATTATATTTGGTTCTTTTTTTTTTCTTCTGTGAGTGTCCTGAAAGGCACCCTGAAATAAAATGTGTTATAATTATTTTAATTTATTGTATTTCTTAAGACATTTCAGTGCACAAAATACATAAGAACAAACAGTAGTAAAACTACTAATAGTACAAGACTACCACCAGTAATAATAATGTAATGCTCTACCACAGGAACGGCTACTGAAGCCCCTGAGTGGCTTTTCTGGAATGAGCGGTGAGATGAGAGAACTCGCTGCAATCATCAGCAGGGTACTGCACACACATTAAAATATAACTATATTATAATAATATAATATAAGAAATGCACATGTTGAAAAACAAACATGCAGAGGAGCTGATTTTATCTGAACTTGTGGCAGTAAAAATGTGCTTTTAGTGATACCAAATGTGTCCACTAGAGAGCAGTAAAGAGCTATGTTGTGAATGAATTGATCTGTTGTATTAATGAAGACCCAGGTTCTATCTGTTTCCCTTATCTGATGTTTCATTCTAAAGGACACCTATTTACACACACCTAATCGCACCAGGGTGTGTGCGTCCAACTCTAGCTGATATCTTTCACATGCATCCCTCACTCTATGTTTGTGTGTGTGCGTGTGTGTTCACCCCTAAAGGACATCTATTTGCACTGCCCCAATGTGCGATGGGAAGACATCATTGGCCTGGAGGACGCAAAACGATTAGTCAAAGAGGCCGTCGTCTATCCCATTAAGGTGCGTCCGCTGCCTGGGCATGCTGGTATTTCAGCTCCGGTCGCCCGTCTTCGATTCTGAATACATCTCCTTTAAAGGGCTTAAGGAGAAGGAGGGTGGCGGGGTCAGGCCAGTCTGTTAGGCTGACATTAAATCTATATCTGAAATAATATGGTAACACACACATACACAGATTGATAGATAGACAGAGAGGAAGAAACACAAGCTACGCCACACTATGCCATGTAGAATTTATATATACAGCCACATTCACGCAATTTTGCTGCTGCATACAGAAATTGGACATACAAATAAAATCTGCCACATAAACACATCAGTAGAGGACACACACACACACACACACACACACACAGAAAATACATACATGCTTCTATCATCATCACCTAGATATGACAACAAATCAGGTTGTCTGCATCCTCTTGACATTTACAGACGGAGATGAGGACTGATGTGTCAATCCTCTGTTCTGCCAGCCTGTTTTATTGAATAACACCGTACCTCCACCTCCCCACAATCCCCAACTTCTGTCTCCATTATTATTCATTCTCTGGGGTATAAGGTCAGTTTGGTGATTTGACTCAGCCCTCTGTTTGCCACCAAAAATTTAGACTAATTTGTGGTATTTGGTATTTGCAGCACTGACTGAGCTATACATCAAGCCAATCAGTTTTCTTTGCACACAGCTCAGCTCCTGATTGGTCTGCAGAGAATTGTAATGCATGTTTTGTTGATGAAAGGATATGTTTTCAGCTATAAAGTACTGGATTCTAATGTGATGTACTAAAGGTTTGTCTGTGCTGTTGTAGTCTTTTAATTTGACTCCTTCCCCCTCTCTCTCTTTAAAGTACCCACAGCTGTTCACAGGCATCCTGTCTCCATGGAAGGGCTTGCTGCTCTATGGCCCCCCAGGTAAGATCTCCAGTGCTGTAAACTTTCATCAAGCTCACTAATGAAAGACAATCTTATTGAGTGGCCTACTTTAAAGAATTTTACTAAGTTCTACATTTTAGAATTCCTCCTGACATGCACCTCTTGGGACCTTCTGACTCACATACATACAGGTACAGGTAAGACGCTGCTGGCCAAGGCCGTGGCTACAGAGTGTAAGACGACCTTCTTCAACATCTCAGCCTCCAGCATCGTCAGCAAGTGGCGAGGAGACTCTGAGAAACTGGTCAGGGTAGGTTATTCTTTAACGCACACACCCCAAATACTACAAAAAAACATTATCTCCTACTCTTTAAATTTTGTATTTGAGATATTTGTAAGTATATTTATATGTTTGCAGGTTCTGTTTGAGCTGGCCAGGTACCACGCCCCATCCACCATCTTCCTGGATGAGCTGGAGTCAGTGATGAGCCAGAGAGGAAACAGCATGGGGTGAGCTGAACCACAAAGTCTGGTACATGGAAATGTAGCGCTGAAGGTTAGCAGTTCACTCCCTGCAATAGCCAATGTGTCTGGCAGGACAAAGTGTCCTTGAGTAAGAGAGATAACTCACTGTGAGTCTGCAAACTGTGAACTCAGTAATGTTCCTTTTATAACAATTTCACATCAGACATTTGTACAAAATATACAAGTAAAATGTCATAAATCATCTTAACTATATAAATAATTTTAGTCATAATAAAGGTCTGAATGTAGATGAGTATTTTTATGAATGAGTAGTCCATTAAAAATGTAGTAAAACATAAACTAAAATAGTTGTGATCCAAATATATGGTATGTATAATAAACAGAATTGAAAAATGTAGCTATAATTATGAAGCTCCTCATTAAACTAAGGAAACCAATGGCATGAACACTGTACAGAGACTAACACCGTTGACCGTATAGTTACTGTTTCCTCATGTCACTATAAAGAGCACTGAATGAGTGATGCAGTGGTGAATACAGATGTGATGTAAGAGTAGACTGATGTCTGTTTTCAGAGGAGAACACGAGGGAAGCCGCAGGATGAAGACCGAGCTGCTGGTTCAGATGGACGGACTGGCGAGATCAGATGACCTGGTGTTTGTACTGGCTGCCTCTAACCTGCCTTGGTAAGACTTAAACATAAACACACACCACATACAGTATGTACAGACCTCAATCGGCATTTTATATTTCCTAATGGAAATGACCTCCAGTGGTGGAGGAAGTATTCAGATGCACTGTGAAAATATTCCACTACAATTACATCCTGCATTCAAAACCAACAAACATTAAGCTATCTATTATTCTGCTGAGTATTATAAGCAGAATTTACTTTCTCTCTTTTTTATATCAATAATGAAACTGTGTGGAAGAAAAGTGGAAGTGAACAAGAAGTGACCTGCAGTCTACAGATTTCTGTCCCTGCTCTACTCTCAGGGAACTGGACCATGCCATGCTGAGGAGGTTAGAGAAGAGGATTCTTGTTAGTCTTCCCTCCTCGCCAGCTCGCCAAGCCATGGTCTCTCATTGGCTGCCTCCTCTTACCTCCACAGGAGGGGTGGAGCTCCGAACTGAGCTGGACTACGAAACTCTGGCAAAGGTATGTGTTACAGTCAAGACAATTTAACCTGTGTTTAATCATTTATCTACTTCACATTTTGTTTGCCATGGATATATTAATAATTATAATGTTTGAGATTAAATAGAAATCAGTTATGCTGTCTGGGGAAAAAAATGTGTTCACTCACGTATTGCCTGTCACGTACATCTGTTTCCACTAAGAGAATCTACAGTACGATTTAAAACATGGTGCTCATCAGCGAGGCCTTGCCTCTGTGTGTGTGTGTGTGTGTGTGTGTGTGTGTGTGTGTGTGTGTGTGTGTGTGTGTGTGTGTGTGTGTGTGTGTGTGTGTGTGTGTGTGTGTGTGTGTGTGTGTCTCTCTCTCAGGGGATGGAGGGTTACTCGGGCTCTGATATCAGACTGGTGTGTAAGGAGGCCGCCATGAGACCCGTCCGCAAGGTCTTTGATGCTCTGGAGTCACATCAGGACGGTAGGACAACACACACACACACACACACACACACACACACACACACACACAGGCCTTTACAGCCATGCTTTCTATCAAGTGCCCCTGAAAAAAAAAATACTGTAACATCACAGGGATTCTCCTTCACAGGAGATACTGACATGCCTGCCATCCAGCTGGAAACTGTGACAACAGCTGACTTCCTAGAAGTCATCACGCACACCAAACCCTCAGCCAGAAACCTGATGGACAGATACGCAGCCTGGGAGAGAGAGTATGAATCTGTATGACGCACACAAAAAGACTTTTATATTAACACTACAGCATATCTCAAGTGTTTTTCTTACTGTATTAAAATTGACCTGCCAAGGTTAGGTTTAGTGGGAGCCATGGTAACACTGTGCTTTTATTAAGGCTTTATTAAATAACCTTTTTTAAGTTCCGGTTTCATCACACATTACACACACTGACATTTAAACAAAGATCATACTTTTTTTTTTTTTTTAAATTTACCAAGTTTAACAAAATTAAATTAACTCTGTGTCCACGATGTAACTTCTGGTTGAATATTTGACATTGTTCAATTAAAAATGATCCCACACTGCACTGTTATCTATAAAGTGACTTTTCTTAGTCTCAGTCTATCTGTACAATGATTATAAGCACAATGGAATAATAAAAATAGTTATGAGAGTATTTCATTTATTTTTTTATTCAAAGTTATGTTTATACATCATGCTAACAGGACAAGACATTTGTCATGGCAACAGGTGATGGGCACTTTTAAAGTACATGCTGTACTTTTAATACTCTGGACTTATAGAGAGAAAGTAGTCCCACATTTCATAGGACATTTTGTGTAAATGTGTTTTTTTTAATTCAGTAGTATAGTTAGTTTTCCTTTAATCAGGCTGACTGGGTGAGGAGACATTAAAACGGTCTACAGCAGTGAGTTTTCTTGTGCAAATCAAAGATTTTTGACAAAATAAAAGTGGAGTTCTGTTGTTACTAATAGCTTATAGCAGGTTCTTCAGGATGTGTTCAACAGTGTCCGGGAAACTGTCACATGTCAGATGTGGAGGAGGGTTGATTTTATTCTCATCTCCTTCCCTGTATTTACCTGAGAGAAGGTGAAATACCAACAATCACACAAACAACAATAATCATCATTATAACTGGATTAGTGTTCTATAACTATTGAGAGAAAAATACCATGATATGCAAGTCATAATGGAGACATTACAGAGGAAGAACAAGGTGAAGAGATGAGGACAACATTGTCAGTTGCTGTCGAGTAAGTTTAGGTACCGTGTGAAAAGGAAATAATTGGAAGAATGAGTGAAACTGGTGGAGGGAGAATTAACTGGAGGAGTTTGTTCTTACCGGTTCTGACAAGAATTCCCAACATTCCTGTGTTCTGTGCCCCACCTACATCGTCTCTGGCATCCTGTGGGAAACCAGCAACAACTTTGAACTTTTCTACCTAATTAAGTTTTATTTTATTTGTTGTGGAAATTCCAACAGAAAGAAGGTTGTTCATATTTTTATCAAATAGTGAAAACTAGGTTCTGAAATCATTCTCAATGAACATCGTCTGATATGCCAACTTAATTAACTTGCTTAATGAATTACAATTGACATACTTACATCTCCGATCATGACAGCTTCATTTGGGCTACATCCTAAATCAGACAGAGCCTATTCAAAGGAAACAACCAAAAGAAAACAAGATGCCTCATAACTATGAAATCAATTGAGGCAAAAAAATACCAAGAAATACAGAAATCTGACAAAAAAATAATTTGTTTTAAATATTGCTAAATACAGAAGCCTCTTCTATTTTCTTACTTGAGAAAAAAAGATGGAAATACAAAAACATACATTTCTTACCTGAGTGAAAAAAGTTTTTTCCGGCTTCCCCACCACAGTAGCTTTACAGTCTGTAGCATACTCAAGTCCCGTCACAAAGGGCCCGGGGCCCAGCGCTAACCCATCCTTACGTTTGTAGTACCGAGCCTTGTGGATGGCAATGAGAGGAGCTCCATCCAGAATCATTCTGGGAAAAGTATACAAGATTAACAGTAAGTGGAAACTGTTCGATCGACTGAGTAACGTATTGTGTGAATGAGTTTGCCACCTGAAAGCCTTGTTGAGTGTTTGGTAGTTGAAATGATCAGGAGCGAGTCCAATGACGACAGCGTTTGGCTCTGTCGTGTCAATACCTGGAGATGGAAAGACATCATATCATTTTAAACTAATCGCTTTGGGTTTTTCTGTGAACAATAATTAATTAGGTAATTTGGCTATTTGTCACGTTTTTTGACAATTTTCAAAGTGAATGATTAGTTGATAAATGGAATGTAATGATATATAGATTATTCAGGCAAACAAATCTGATAATAAATATTATGTAATACTTTATTCATATTAGTAGAGAACTCTTTAACCCAGGTCAGATCACAGATCAGCAACAACAGCAGTTATTATCACTCAATACTTAAAGAGTTTCAAACAAACTGATGGGTAAACTACAGGTTCCATATCAGCATCGTTTGGATGTAGCTAATACAAAAATAATAATTGAATCATGGTCTCTCTCTGTACCAGTAAAGTCTTCCAGTGCACTGTCCTCCACCAGCAGCAGCGGCCTGTGTTGTTTCTGCTCCAACAAACTCCTTGCTGCACTCAGTGAAGTGAAGATCTCTTTTTCCTGCAGAGTAAAAATCATTTTCAAAAAGTCAAGGAAAAAACAGAACTCCAAAGGCGAGAATCATCTTTTAATCTTTTGTTGATTTTGACCTCTGGAGTGCCGGCATTTGTTTTGGGGTAATACAGAGACAAGCACACCAGTCCTCTGATGCGGTTCATTTCTTTAACAGTGTTAAATGTTGTTTGATGTTTCACCTGGAGGTCAAAGTTGAGATGCTGCAGTCGTTCCAGTAAGTTCCTTTTGCTCTCCTTTGTTGTGTTGGTCACAAACTTTACAGCTACAGACGCCTGTCGTAATCTGACAGCACCAAAACATAAACATCTTGCAGTGAAAAGATCATTTAGATTCATATGAATTTATAACAACAAATTGAATGATAACATAATACAAGAAAATATGTGTGCTTCAAAGGACTGGCACTAACATTATTTTGCAACTCCTCACTCCAGTACATGACAGTGTGCAGCAGTGTTTATTACACATGTTCACTTACATTCATGCAGTAACCTTCAAACTCTTGACCCTTCATTTCGTGTCTGTACCTGGTCTAGGTGATGTTTCCTACCTGTTGAGGGCTTCCTGTGCTCCAGGCACTGCTGTGTCTTCTATATGTAGAGTTCCACTCAAGTCGATGAGCACGGCCTTCAGAGCCCGTCTGCCCGCCATGCCGGAGACCTGCACAGGAGGACGGACGGTGAACATGATCCCGGCTCTGACACTCTTAAAAACAGCCACCCTGTGAGATAACCGATATGTCTACCAGCAGATTACTCCCTGCTATTTGGTGAGTGAAATTCTACTTTCACTTACTTTGAATATGAAACAGCCAAATGATTAGATTTTCAACAGGTTTCGGTCCTCACCAAAACAACTGGATGTTTGATAAGAGCAGCTTGGAGTGCAGTCTCTGATTATGTTTTACTAAAATGCCAAATATGACCAAGGTCCACTGTAAATGGAGCTTTACTCCATTTAAAAAAGCTTATTCTGTCATAATAATGTATTATTTTAGAGATTATACGTTCATAATCATAATTCACATCGGTAGTGGCAGAACTGATCAGATTACTGCGTTGTTCAAACTTGCATCAGGACAAACTGAGAAGATTATTGACCAGTTAGTCCCCAGAATTTATGACATCCTGCCTAGAAAACAGATTTTGGGATTGTATTTTATTGCTCTTTGACTGTGTGATCCCCTATTATTTAGACATGCTTGGATTTCTGTTATGTAGTTATCAACGTGAAGGTACAATTAATGCTCTTAATACCCACCAAACACACACACACACATACAGCCTGCAGGTCATGTAATCTATTATTTGTATTTAGCTCAACTAATAACAGGAAACTGTGAGGAAAGTGCCAAGCTGAGAATAAGCTTATTTGTGTGTGTGTGTGTGTGCTTCAGTTCACTGACCTCTGATGTGTCTGTTCATACAGTACATGACTTTTCTGTTTATTAATAATCACTGTTAAGTGTTTATCAAGTTGTTTCTTTTTTATTGAATCATCACTGGTAGTAGTCATTTTAAGGTTAAAACAATGAATGCTAGTTAGCTAGAATAGAGGATCTAAACAGGATGCAGTCATTGACATGAAACAGTAAACACAGGTGTTACCAATGATACTAATTAAGGCTCTGTTCCATTCAGGTCAAACAGAGTCAGGGTGCTGCTGTGGTGCATGTTGGCTCACTGCAAAGTCTCTGCTGCAATAAATGGAACTGAACCTTAATTAGTATCATTGGAAACACCTGTGTTGACCCTGCTGTACAGTTTGATATTACTACTTATTATGACTGTGATATTCTTGTGAGTGTTTATGGTCAGGACAATGTGTGTTTCATTATCAGTAAGTCCAATTCATTTTCAACATCACACTTGACCTGCATGGATAGGAAAAGCTAAAGTGGAATTCATTTACTTGTTAATGTTTCATTTTCGGCACAATGAGCGACTAAATTGCTGATACGGTTTTAATTGGCTTTCATGGTAAAAACGGCTCAATAACTGGGTAAAAGGGTTATATGTTTAGAAAGTCAGCAAACTGCACAGCTAACCTTTAGCAACAGCAGCTCCCCCTCCTGCTTCTTGTTGACGTTTTCTTCTTCGCTGGTTAAACGTGTGTTTTTGTTCTCTGTCAGCTATATGGCGCCCCCTGCAACTCAAACACAATAACTGCTTCTACTCATTTGTTTTTCGTTCAAGTGTTTTTGGTGTGGGGTTAAATTGTTTTTTCCCCTTTCTGGAAAAAAACATTTTTAATATCTCTCTCTTTGTGACATCACTCTCTTCTCCAATTTCCTCCACTATTATTTTATTTCTACTTTATATGATATATTCAGATAAGAGGGTTATCCTTAAACACTTAATCGCTCAGTCACTCATTAGAATAATAAAAACGAACATATGTGTCCAATCCCACTAACAACCAACAGATGTATCGCATTAGTGGGTCTTTTAGGGCATTCAGATAGATTTAATATGAAGGGAGGTATTACCAAAGCCATAATAGCCTTCTATCTGCACAAGGCCAGACAACACTGATCAAATCCTCTTTTATACCTCCAGTGAATAAAACGGTTTCCAAAAGTTGTTGTTTTTTTTTTTGTTTTGTTTTTTGTTTGTTTTTTAGTTTTCAGTTTTTGTTTTCACATAAATGTTTTGCAGCTCATAGCTGTCAAAAACATGATGTTGGAGAACAATTTCTGTACCTTGCATTCCATTTCATCATTGGTCCTTGTTATTTTTGGGACCAAATCTGACAATTCATGTCAATCATTGTCATTTAAATAGAACTTTTCTATTCTGTATTTTTATTTGTACAGCTCACAATTAATGTATATGAAGATAAACTTCTCTTATCTTTGTCTCTGTTGCACGAGTTGACAGAATGGACTGAAAAATTTGATTTTTTTTTTTCCATTTCACTATTGATTCTATTATTATTATGATTATTATTATTAAAAATTGACCATCTAAACAATTAAAATGAAAAGCAATGGAAACTAACCCGTCAAAACGCAGTGCTGTGATTTATTAATGAGACACCCTGTGAAGTGCAGATACATATTCATGTACAGTCGCTTGTGATCGCTTACAGATTGTACTGTGAACCCACAGCTAAACTCTGACTAATCACAGATCAAAGTGGCTTTACTGTGCAAATCTCCCTGATGAACATATGCTTATAATTCCAACAGATCCCCTGTAAACTCCCACGTATTTAGAATCAAAACTAGTGTTAATAAAAATGTTTGTGGAGTTTAGCAGGGGAGGAAATGGTGATAATTCACAACATATGGGGATCATTAATGAAGTGGAGCAGGGATAGATGGACAGTCCAGGGAAATGTAAACATTTATGCAGAGCAGAAGTGGAAGGAAAGTGCAGCATCATACTTGTGTAAAAGTACCAATTTACGTTTTACTTAAAAGTACTGCTGTGAAATGCATTACAGTAAGAAGGAGCTCATTTTAAATGTTCTCTAAGTTAATTGTCTGCTCCAAATAATATTACACTCCTGTTAACTTGTTGATTTGCAGTTCAGAAGTGACAGAGGTTCTCCAACCTACTCACACTGGATGCTCACCGAGTTGAAACCAAACATTTATCTTGGTTACTTGTTTAACAGTAAAAGAGACCAATTTAAACGTAAAACAGCAGAACCTTTTATCCAAGTTTAGTTTTTTATCTATCCCTCTACTGCCACGCTTGTATAAGAGAAGACCAAGACAATAGATATGTTTAATTAAAATGATGAATATTTATTTCAAGGCAAAAAATCATCCCAACACCTTCCCAATGTTTGTGGCACTGAGAAGGTACTGATGTGTAAACAGCCCATCAATACTACAAATCCTGAATCCTGTCAGTTTCCAGGTGTCGCATGTGTATAAAATAACGTTCAACTAACAAGGATTAAAGTTCTGCCCATCACACTACACTGCATTGTTATGAGAAGAAAATTGGAACATTTTCATAATTTGTTTCATAGTTTGTTCACATATTTTGAGTAACTTTCATTTCCCTACCCAGTGGTAGCAATATTGTAAATCTTTTTCATTTGAAATCTTAATTACAAATTAGAATAAGCCATAAAAACACTTTGTGTAATAATAAAAAAAAAAACCTCACTATATAGCCCTGGATAGACACATGTAATGACACATAATAAATACTTCCAAATTGTCCAGCTGTACTGCTGACAACACATCATTAACAAGTTTCTCATTTGTAACATGATAAAAGATGTAACAGTAAGATGATTCCGCTCAATGTGTCATATGAACATATGATGATGAAGGTGAGGACAAACACTCAAAGTTTAGGATGACATGCTAATCATCATCTAGTGTACGGTCAGAATTATTTTTATTTTGTCCTTTTGGTATTACACTGACGAGCAGCTTAGGAAGTCCACACCCGCCTTATTTTTGACCGGGTGACGGGTAAATTCTTGAACATCTGCAGGTTGATTTTTATGGTTTCCTATTTCCATGCCAGCCACATGGGAAAAGTTTTTCCCTTTGCTTGATGATTGGCAAAGGCTGAAGTCTCTGAATGACAGATATTTCTGTGTGTATATGTGCATATGTGGTTGTTCCTCGGCAAATGTCTGGTGCTCCGGCTTCATTTTGGCATCCGGCGTCAACCAAACAGTAACAACAGAACAATGCAGGCCGAGTTCACTATTATTAAAGGCACTGTGAAAACAAAGAAAGGGGAAAGAAGCACAGTAAATAAAAAAGCAAAATGTATTTCCTGATTTTACACTGGATGTCTTATGTTGAGACAAAATGTATTTACTATCCCTGCTAAATATGACACTCACTCAACATTTTTTCTGATTTTAGCTGATTAAATCTAATTCAATTTCAGGACATAATGATACTAGCTTTCCAACCTCTCATGACAGTCCGGACTGAGCGGATGAGATTGAGGACTTGGGCTTTGACTCCTGGATCATCCCCAAAACCTCCAACTCCCTGGTCAACACCCCAGCCGACTGGAGACAGAAAGAGGAAAATATATAGGAGGACAAAAAATGTCGTAAGAAGAAAGCAGACGAGGAGGTAGCAATTGGTTAGAAGAACCTTTAGCATCCTGTTTCCATTTTAATTTGACCTCAGGTGACTTTAAGATTTTAAAAAAAGCATATTTTCTGTCTGAAAATCTCAACCTGAGTCTATTTAGTGAAGTACACAGGCAGCTAACAGTGTGGTGACGTTACAAACCCAGCTAGCTGCTTGTAGCTTGCTTCACACCGTTATTTCAATAAAACGTTTGATAAAACATGTCAGAGTACTTACTCTTGCTTAGAAACCTCTCCTCGTGTAACACAGCGATTGCATTAGTGCACAGAATAGCGGTCTGGATGAGAGTGTACAGAGTAAACGCCATGCTGGCAACTTCTCCTCCTCCTCCTCGTCTTCTTCGTTCACCACTCCCACAGATGCCGATGCCGTAAACAGGCAGCGGAAGTCGTGCAGCAGAGGACGCCCCTGCCAATACTGTCTATGGCGCTCTGCGCACATTCATGTTTTATGTTCAAGCGGTCTTACTTTAATGTTTCCCGCCACAACTTCAAAACGTGACCATGCAAATGGTCCTTTTTTCAATTTATGAAAAACACATTTCCTTTTCTTTTCACCCTGTGAACATTAACTAATAAAGCCATGGGTATTAAATGAAAGGTTTTGGTCATGTCTTAATATCTTAAAGTCTGTTTTCATATTCTTATTATTTTGTCAAATGACTCGGGCTGCTGTTTGTGACATTTCTTATTTGGCCTTATTTCATTAGTATGTACTGCATGCATTTTTATTTTATAAATTAATGTGTTTTATATGATTTCATTCTTTTCTTAATCTGGGAGTTAAACCTTCTAAATCTGACTGATTGAACTCTTCTGTCACAGCTGTTTTACTTTAGTTATATGTTTAAATCCTGCTAAAGCACAAAAATTAAATCACTAATTATCAATTCTTTTTAAGATTTGAGTTGCAACTTAGACCTGTATACAAATAAGCCCTTCTAATGCTCAAATTTACATAGTGCGCTATGTTTTGGCACCACATGATCATAACTGTGATGTCATTAAATTCAAATGAGTGATTTGAATGAACGCATTGCCTAAAAAAGATTTCAACAGTAAATAGGCCTAAACATAAAACCACATTCTGGTTATTGTATAGACTTTTAATTTACACATAAATAGTAGAGAAACTACAAGAACATATTTAAATACATCTGCATTGACAGTTTATAATGATAACATTTCTCTCAGTAAATGACAACTTTATCCATTTATTCATTTCATTCTATAAACAAAGTGGGTGAGTTCTCATTTTTATTCTTTCTGACATACACTTGACTGCACCATCATAATCATCATCATCATCATCATCATCATGTCTCGGTCTTTTTCTTTTAACATTAGAATAAATAATATTTTCACAATCAGGGTCTTAGGCCCTGATACGCAAATAAATAAATAAACAAACAAGCACATATAGATAGACTGACTGTGAGGTTGTGTATTCTCACGTATGACATGTTATACAGTCAGGTGAAATCATTTACAGGTAGATATACAACACTGACAAACTTCAGTCTTTTGCTCCTCATGGCCCGGACACTCATTTGGGAAGCAAACCAGTACACAGAATTGGCCTTTAAATATGTATTCACCATCTGATGATGACACATTTAGCTGATGGTGGTAATGCTACCTTCACCTCTGGGTGGAAGTAAAGCCAGAAGATTTGGGCGGAGGGTAAAAACTACCTTCAGGGTGCCTTTGAGCAAAGGATTGATTTAGCTGTTCAATATGCTCACAAATAAACAGCAGAAGAGGTGAAAAATGTCTAATCATATGCATTGAACATAATACTGTAGGTTTGTTGTACATTCAGAAGAATCACTAAAATACTATGGGTACAAACTGTTCTGCCAGTGTACAGTTTGCATAAACTGTGAACCCATTTTTGTGATACCACCCTGTGTTAATACTGATCTAATTGCATCATTGGGTTTAGAACCCGAAACACCAAAATTGAATTCATTTTCCCCTTTATTTTGTTCTTCATCTGGCATGTTTAAGTTAGGGACATCTAACAGACAAAACTTCTACCAACATCTGACCTCTTCAGTAGACTGACCCCGATCATGTCGATAATTTGTGTTCACAAGAAATTTTGGTCAATAAACACAACAGGACATGATAAAGAGAATCCCTTTGGGATCAAATGTTGCCAATAAATAAAGGTTAGTGTGTTTGTTTCTCTTTAGCGTCCCCATTTAGTGATACCACAGCAACAACAATAATAACAACAGGAACAATCTTAGTGTGAAGTCAGTCCTTTTCCACAGTCTGGTGTATTTACAGTTGGACCAGCAGCAGTCAAGAGTCGCGGACAATAACACACAGTCTTACTGTATCTCTGTCCTCTTGCTCTTAATCTTTAAAGAGCTTGGAAAAGTTCAGAACAATATAACTGGCTTCCTGGTGCTTTTCAACAGCCCCAAACAAAAAGACAAGAAAGGGTTGCTTTGGTCCTGGTTGGGTAAATCTTTGAGTCTGGCTGCCAACACAGCAATGAGGAAAGAGCAGGAGTCATTCTGTTTCCCCTGATGTCCCCAGTTTGGGTCCCTTTCGGTTCAGTTTTTTGGGGGGAATAAACTGGACCCATGGAAAAGGAAACAGGGATGAAACCTTTACCAGTGTACTACCACACGGCAATGTGATGCGGTCCAAATATGTTCTTACCAGACAGCGTTGGAGTGCAGGGCTATTAACAGAGGTTGTACTGCAGAGGCAGTAACATCACTGTTCCAGGGAAACATAAGAAAGTATAAGTATATATTTACTATATAGTGTCATATTCCTTCCTGTTTGTGTCAGTTTTTGGGTGACTGTTGTTTTTACTTTTTATTCTTTTTGGGACATTCACAGAAATCCAGACAGCTTCTTCCTCTTACAACAAATTTTGTTGACTCAGCCTGTGAAAACAATAAATAAATAAAAATCCAACATTAGTGTCAAGTTCCGGTGTAGTGTTTTTCAAGGGCTGACACCTATAGCCTGTTATAAATGGTCCACAGATTGGTGTTAAGGTTTAGCTTGTGAAAGTTAAACTTTGATGAAAGATGGTTTACACTGTAGCTAAACTGGGATTCGCTGGACCAGGATAAGTAATTGTCAGGCAAGTTAAACACCAAAAAGTGATTTAATTTCACAATCCATCATTATATCACAACCTTTAATCAACAAATATCACTGAAATTTGCAGATAGCATTTGTTGTTCTGGCTGTAAAATGTTGTCAAGTTTCCAAAGACAGTCTTAAAAATAAATCTATTTTAAAGACAATTAAACTTAAACTTTAGCTTATCTATGTTCTTAAAAAATAATGTGTATATGATAAAAACATTAATAAGCTGCACTATTAAATTTATTAAAAAATGGTCACCTTTTAGCTACTTGTTGAGATGGGAGCTGATCTTTTCTTTTCTGATGATGTTTGCGTAGGGAATCTGAAAGAAACAAAAGTTACAGACAAAAGTTAGATTGACCCCGAACAAGCAAGATTTGTACATGTGTGTATACATACTACAGTTATTCCTTTATATAGACTATATCAGTGCAGCACAGTATATTGTCTATAATATGGTCTGGTAAAGGTTCTGGTAACCATCGTAGTTGATCATGGCAAGCAAAATTCAAACAAAACAGTTAATTTCACCATTTAATATTCAAAAATCCGAATAATTGGTCACCAGTCAAAAAGCCACAACCGAACACTGTAGTCAATTGACTGGTGTTTAATTTCAGCTTTTATATCAGGATTCTTTGAGAAATGACTCTTTAAAATGTTTTACATGAAATGTCTAAAAAATGAATGCCTCAACAAACTAATTATTCCTATTTGAAACAAGAATGCAATAATGACATTACTATACTATAGAAATAGTAATATAGAAATATAGTAAAAATAATAGTAGTAGTAATAGTAAAAATAATATTAAGAGTTCATTATAGTTATAATTCAAAAAGGGCAGAGTAGAAAGTCTGTGTAAGACGTGTAAAGTTTGGTTGTGATATTCAATCAAATTCCAAAATATGCTGCAGCAACGTAAATCAAAAATTTTGTTTGAGTTCATTTGAATGTCTGTGTAAAATTAATTCATCATTCCTCTCAGACAGATCCATCTGCTGGCTCTCAACACATTTGTCAATTTTGAACGTTTTATGTGTGCATCTGCAATTCAGTGTGCATGTGCATGCTCACAAATGAGCCCCGAATGCCTGTTTAGTCGTCTGCCTTTGTGGTTACATGAATGCAGCATGCGCTTGCGTGTGTTTTTTGTGTATGTGCAGGGTTTGCGTTCATGTGCACGCAAGCGTGTACAGTTGTTGCATGTGTCAGAAAGCGAAGACAAACACCGTCTGTCAGCCTGTCTGCCAGCTGCTCGGGTGATTGATGTGGACGGAAACACTCAGACGGCTGCAGAGGAACTACTCACCCATGAAAGACAAACTAGATGATTGGCTCTGTCTTTTGATGGACAAATAAGCAACAGCAGAAGTGTCCAGTTGAGTCCTACTGAGAGCCATTTACTCTTCATTTAATTTCTGTTTTACCTTTAAGACGTGGTTTAGGATTTCATATTCATGTATCCAGTCTACTGCAGTTGTAGCAATATAAGTTATTAATGTCACATTTCCTCATGCGTTTTTGATTTTGTCTTTTCCTGTGTAAGTATATTTTCTTGAAAAGTGCTTCATAATTAGTTCTAATTATATTCCCTCTCTTCATCATTACCAACACCGTTTTTCAAAGCAAACAGTGGGACTATTTTAAAATCATGTATCTATAAATGGATGCTTTATTTGTCATTTAAAAGCGTAGAAATTATATTTATTTGTGTTCAGCACTGATTGTATCATTAGTAGTCTTACCATCTGTAACTGTTGGACCATCTCTTCTCTGTAGGCGAGCTCTCGTTTCATTTGGTCTTGGAAATTATCTGAAATTAGCGTAAAATCTATGATTAGCCTGAGCAGTATTATCATTTCAGTAACTGATTGAGCACCACTATAAAAGACAGCTGATGAAGGAGATGTAGAAAAACAGGAGAAAGCGAGAGGTAAGAGAGTCGGAGGGGTGGCAGATGCAAATGAGAAAAACTTAAGAAAGACAGAAAAGGAGAAGCTGCCCTTCAGAGTAAGAAAAAGGAAAACAAACTGAGGACAAAAATGACTTACGGAAGACAGGGAATGGTGAGGTGCCCTTCAGAGCATGAAATTCTTGCTCCAGTCTCCTCCTGAAGTCAATTTGCTCCAGCAAAACTTTCTGGAGCTCCTCTGTAGCACAAAAAAGACAGATGAAAAAAAAAAAGTTTGTCTATTAGCAATAAATCCAGTAAAATCTATCTTACTCTTGGTGGTGTAGGAGTGGGAATGTTCTCCTACAACCTTTGTGACTCAAATGAACAATCTTTACCTTTCTCCATGTTCTCAACGTCCTTCTTTAGCGGCACAGGAGAGGCAGCACCTTGGCTTTGATCACCTGAAAACATGGAGAGATATACCATACTTAGTTACAGTATATCAGTTACATTTGGCACAGAGCTTCTTCAGAGATACTTTATCACATTCTGTCGCTCTACTCTATTCTACCACTACTACATCCGACTGTATATTTCATATGCAACACATATTTGAGTTACACAGTCATACTCTTTTTTTTTTGGACTGATATCCCATCAGTCTTCTCTGATTCTTTCCTTCTTTTCTTCTCCATCATCTCATCCTCTCTCTCACTGCTCTGAAGCACTGTAATTCACTCTTTGGCCTCTAGGTGTCAGTGAAAGTTTGTGGTAACCATCTGATGGCTGTGGATTGAAACATTTTTATTGCGCTCACTCCATGGTATTTCCAGTCTCTTCTTGCAGTCAGATCATATTGCTTTCTCTTAAGAAATCAAAAGAACACTGCTTTGTGTTTGTAAACTGATTTTGCTCGTAGCTCTTAAAACTGAAGTGATGGTCAGTGCAAGTTTAAATGGCCATTACAGCAATTTCCTTTTTTTTTTACCCAATATCAGTGGCTGAATGAGGATAGAACAATAGCAAATTCATGTAAAATAGTGTTATTATAGTTTCGCAGCATTTCATGTGATGTATGTTTTGTCTGTGTACTTTTTCATTTGAGTTCTTATGCTGCTGGAGACATCTGGAATCTACTTGTTGCTTTAAAACTTCTCCATCTTCCTTTCTTTGACAAACATCTTCATCACATGCTGTTTTCAAATTTACCCGTGTGAAAGTTTCCATATTGTTCTGCGTGTATGAATGTGTTTGCGCTAACATCTGAATTGTGACAATGAGGCATTGTGCGCCTTAAATGAAGCGATCCAGCAAACTCGATGTGTATATTCTCCTCCAGTCATTTCACATCCTGGGTCCTTAAGCCTCCCTATGCTTCTCTCTCTCTCATTTAGAGCAGAGAGAGCTCTCCTCTCCTCTATCCTCTCCTCTCTCTCTCCTTTCCTCTCCTCTCTCTGTCTCATTTGACAAGCAAATTTGCAGACAGTGCCCGAGGATAACAACCTCGTTTGACAGTCAATTAACCGTGAATAGTCAAAGCCAAGGCGGTTTGCATTACATAAATGGAAAATTAGATTATTTTTTCTCCCTAGAAACAGAGGGAGAGTTTAAAGACAGTGGAGGGGGGGTGGTGGGACTCGGAGGAATCAGGCCTTCTAATCACGTAGAGCTTCCCACCGCCCAGGGAGACGTTTGGCAATCAGGGGAAAGGTGGTCTCATTTAATTTGTTTCGTGTAATTTTTCGAAATACATTATACATTATGTGCAGGGATCATTACGGTGTGTGTGTGTAGGGGTTGAGGGAGTGGGGGGGTAGATATAAATGTTGGCACAGATGTCATAAAGCACTTTTAATGTCTTCCTGACAGATATAAAAAGGCAATAAGCTGTGATCTTTTTCAAACGGGAAAGGGTTTTTTGCGCTGAGGAAGGGAAAAAAAGGCAATTATGTCGGCGGCGATATGGGTCTCGGATGGAGATTGCTAGCGCGGCTGCTTATCTCTGAGCTGATGTTTTCTTGTTGAACTATAACGGCCCCCCTAAGAGTAACAGCCCTGGTGACAACGCCGCTAAAGAGAGCAGCCGTGGCAGAGCGGCGGCAGAAGCAGCTTTCCACTGCTGCTTCATCTCTCCGTGTATTTATATGAATCCCTTAACTCACCGTCTGAGAGGAGGAGGACATGGAGGTGGATGAAGCTGAAGGCTGAGGAGCTTTAAGTATTTTGGGTCTCATTTGTGTAATAAGAAGAAATGCCATTGTAATTTGTGTATATAAAGTAATATGTTTTAATTATAATTTAATTGGCATTGTTTATGTTATGTATGGAAATTTTCCCTCTGTGAATTTTAATCCATCTGTGTGTGCTGAATTAAAACATGTAAAGCCAACAGTAACTTTAAATGCCATTATATAATACACATTTTATAAAATAATGTGTTAATTTTTGATTTACTTTATTTATTTCCTGCTCTGTAGATGAGTTATTAGGAATTGCAGTTCTATTTGGATGACTTCCTTCTACAGCCAAAAGCTTCCTTTTCAAGTATTAAATGTCTTTTTATTTAATTTCCTGATGTAAATGTTTGATCATGATTATATCTGAAGTTTCATAATGACCTTAGATGTTCTCTGGGATGCGAGATTAAAATTACACTAGAGTGAAACGAAATGCAGAAATTAAATTAACCTTGCCATCCTAATACTTAGATTTTTGGGAGGACCTAACATGCCATTTTAAAGTTTGCTGTCTTATCTTCATTAAGTTGTTGTTTGCCGTCTGCAGCGGCTCTACAACAACGACAACAAAAGCGAGTATTTGTACCTGAGCTTTCCCTCCAGTAGTCGGGCGCTGATGTCTCACTCTCTGGTACAAAGAAACTATTCTGCTCTTTGTTTTCATCTGAGAGAAAATGAGACAGACAGGAAGAGAGTTTCAGTAAGGCCCATTGGTTGAGCTGGTTATCCGGACACATGGAGATAACTAAGTGTGCGCATGGTGTGTGTCCTTTGTGTGTATGTGTGTGTTTGTGAGCAACACCACCACAAAACACACAAGACATTTTCTTCAGCAAAAGGGTCAGAGTGGGAGATGAGAGGAGCAAATGAAACGTCACAGGAATATGAGCCTCGCAGGGACACAGAGACACTATAAAACCACTCACTCAGACACTAAATGAAACAAAGATGTTATAATACAACTGACTCAGACGTCTGATGAAACAGATAGTGTGTAACAGTTTGCTGAAATAGGTCGTGTAATGCTATTTGATGAAATGGTGTAAAAACCTGTTCAAACATTTGATGAGACCGAGATATAGTAAAACAACTGCAGGGTGAAAGATGTAGTGTCAAGCAAACCATGCAAACAGTAGAGCAAGCAAAGTGATTTTTGTAAATTATATTTGAAAGAGAAACAGTATTTTGTTTTTACACATGCTTAATAGTGCATAATGTGTTTGAACTTTTAAGAGAAGAATATTTTACAGTTTTAAAAAGGTGATTTATACAAAACTGATATAATATTTCACTAAGGTTTTGATAGGAGCAACAGTATCGTGTTAAACAAGGTTTGTAAGAATTGTTATCTTATATCTAGTGCATAATGTACTATTTTTTTTTACTTGTGCATTAGTAAATAGAAAAAACAACAAAAAAACAAAAACAACCAAAAGTTAGAAACAAAAGATTAAAATGTCTGTGCTCACCAGAAATGCTGGAGTTATCTTTGGTTGCGTACGCGGGTAGTCCTTCGTCTCTATTTTTGTGAACCTGGAAGTAACACAATAGTCGGTTAGAATCTCATAGCTGTGATGCATTTAACAGTTCAATTATAATAGATCAGAACATAAGTCCTATAGGGCAGAGTAATGGCTGATTGATTTAGACACTTAGAGGTGATGGTTATTTTTTATATTAAAAATGGTTTCCTTTTTTATTTCAAGCACCTCATATTATTCTGGATAATTTTGTGCAAAATTGAACTCAAATGTAATCTCCCTGGTGGGCGCTATGCTTTTTATCAGCTGATAGTAACATTAATTTGTTATAATCTAATTTGGAGTAGAAAGGTTAAACCCTTTTTCCCTCAGATGTATTTGCAGTATGTTACTCAATGGATGATTTAACTCGTTCTGGTTTAAAAATTTTCCTCATAACTCTACCTCCCTCCTCCTCTCTTTCTCTCAGAGGCCTGGTTAATGTGGGAGTCGACAGGTTAAAGATTAGAGTTGCCCTAACAGGCTGGGGTGACAGAGGGAGAACAAACACACCGTGGCCATTAAACAATCCACAACCTGGGCCTATTAGCCAGGATCAGAGTGGGGTGACTGTTTCAATTTCTACAGGGAGAAACCAGCCTATCAATCTGCTTATGCAGATCACATCACTTGCCCGACTGCAGCACCATTTAAATAATAATTAGCTAAAGTGGCCTAAGGGGATATTTACGTTTTTGTAAGCTGGGTCCTCTCGGTGAGGCGGGGTGGAGCTGGAGAGAGGCAGGCTGGCAGGAGGGGAGGAAGGCAGGCTCGGGGACTCCTGCTGGATGAGGTCCGAGGAGGAGGGAGAGGAGGTGCTGGGATACACAGTGCCACTCCCTCTCTCCTTCCCCCTCTCCTCTCCAGGATTGTCGCTCAGAGCAGAGAGGTACAGGTTGGTTTGAGTCTGTGATGGTCTGTTTGTAAAGCTCGCCTCCTCCTCCTCGTCCTCCTGCTTCGATGATTCCACATCCACCTCTCCTTCCTCCTCACTCTCTGCTCCCTCCGCCTCTCCGTCGCCTCCACTTTCGCTTCCGTAACTACAGCTGCTGCTGGGCGATAGCCGCTGGTGGCGATCTGATCTGGCGACCACGACCCCGAAGTCCTCATCTGTTGCCCCAGAGACTCCTCCACCATTGCTGTGGAGCTTGGCGATGCTCTCAGCATCCTTAATCACGGGGCGGAAGGCCGAACCATAGCTTGGCTTTCTGGTTTGGAGGGTTGGGGTGTCCAGGAGTTTGAGCCAGCCCTCTGATGTCACAGGACGAAGGTCAGGGGTTACTGTTGTGCACTCTGGGTCAAACAACCCAGATCTGGGTGTGGTAGTCCCACTGCCAGGGGCCATTGTTGAACTCACACTATTTCCATTGCCAGCTACAGCCACAGGCTCACTGGGGTCTGAGAGATCCAAAAAGGCCTGCCTGAGAGAGGGGTTGTCAGCCAGGGAGGAGAGGGCACTGGGCTGAGGCTGAAGGTAGGTGGGGACAGGGATTCCTCCTGCTGCTCTTGGTGGCCAAAACATGCAGAAAGGAGGATAAAAAGTGTCTTTGCGCCCAGGCCATAAAAGACCTGACAACCCTGCTCCTTTCTGCCCACTTGAAACATCACTGTCATCTTTTTTCTGCTGGCAGAGACCAAATGCTGGGAAGGGGTAAGGTGAGGGAAAGAGTGACGTGGGAGGGAATTTCTGCAACATGCCGAAGCCTTTGCTTGGGACAGGGATGACAGGGTAGCTACGAGGTGTTTTACGGGGAGACAGACTTCCTCCATCCAGATCATCCTCGTCTTCATAGCGCGCTCTTTTCTGGGCACCCAGGTCAGGTCCCATCATGTGAGGCACCACTGAACCTGGGAGAGTCTTCATAGGGCCCATGGAAGAACAGTGTGCTGAAGAGGGCAGCGCTCTCTTCCTGCTGCCTCCATTGAACATAGCTTTGACGTCTTCCCATGCAAAAACTAACTCATCAGCTGGATGTTTGTCGCTGAGTTTGAGGTGTCGTCGCCAGGAGTTAAAATTGGCAGCGTCAGGCTGGGTGTACTTGGCGTCTGGTGTGCGATGGGAATGGAAAATGAACTTATTTGGGGAGAAGTACATGTTGCAGAAGGAGCACTTGATGCATTTGGCCCTGGAGCTGTTGTAGCGTGCTGGGATGAAGTTACCACGGCAACCCCAGGCGCACTCATGTGTCACATCGAAGGCAAAGTTGTCAGGTAGTTTGGGTGGTGCATTCTCTCCCAGGAAGGACTTGCAGAGGCGCTCGGCTTCACGCTTGGTGATCATGCCACAGCGGCGTGATGAGATGGGCATGGCACCGGCCCGACGAAGGATCTCCAACTGAACCGGAGTGCACTGGACACAGGTGATGCCCAATGCCACGCGGCGATTATGAATCTCATTATAACTGTAGTTTTTGAGGAGTGTGTTGGAAATCTGTGCCAGACAAAGTCTCTCATTATTATCAATGACCAGCGATACAATAGGAACGCCGTACAGGATGACCTGGCCAACCTGGTTGGGCTTGAGTGGTGAGGAGGAAGAGGACGGCGAGGGGGAGGATAAGGACGAGGATGAGGAGTGGAGATGGGTGGGTCTGGGTGGAGTCAGGGCTTCCTGCTGGTAGGGGCCTGTTGAGCTCGTCATTATGATGTCATTAGGGCTCGAAAGATGGGTCTTGTCCATACTTGGAGAAAAACTGTTTGTAGAATGACCTGCATTAAAAGAAGAGAAGAAAAGAGATCCATATGTGTTTAGTTATGAAAAAATCTATTCGCTTTAGTTACAAGACACTACACACACCCGTTTCCTCTATATTACACATCCAGTATGAAATAGTATAGTTATTTGATATTATGGACACTAATTCTACAACATCAGTGTGCCCAGAAATGCTTTGAATTTTGCTTTGTGTGGAATCTGTTTAAAAAATGAAAGAGAAAAAAAACACATTTTAAATTAAATGTATTTAAATTAAACATATCAGTCTCACAATTTATTGACAATCACCATTTTTTTCGTATCTTTTTTAGGAGCTCACTAAATTTACATCACTACAAAATAAAAAAAATAAATCAAAAAATAACAAAAAAAAGGTTCTTAATATGTGATTAGTGTCTTACAAAATTACTGAGGGCACAGAAAAAAATACAGACTGAATTATCATTGCTCTGTGATACTAAGTAAAATGTTTGATTGACAGCAAATACCAACAGTTTTTTTTACATCACTCTTCTGCATTTTAAAAAAATATTCAATCAGGAATATCAGTCAATTAATTCATTTCCCAAAGATGATAGCCTCTGTAGCATTTTATAGCTCTTACAATATTCATGGATTTAAAGTAATGAGGGTGTTTGTCTGCATTTATTTTCAACAGTAGCTGACCATTGAACAAACTGTGAAAGAGGATGATAACACACTCTTCTAAAATTTGTTTTAATTAAAGTATAATATTATCAAGATTTCCCCTGAAAAATAAGCACAAAATATTGTTTAAATTTTGTGCATTTTTTGTGTTCTAAGACAGCCCTTACATCTAGAAAACGGTATAACCTAAAAAGTTCATCCCACCAGTGGCTCATAGACCAAACCATTATCGTGAAATGGCAGAAAATTTACTGTAAAGAGAAAGTATCACTTTTTTTATGTGCTGAGTGACAGAAAAATGTATTGTGCTATTATTTCTATAAATTATAATTTCATCTTTTGAATATACAATACGAAACACACATTTGTAACTTTATAGTAAACGTCTGCTTACTAGTGAATGTTAAATTACTTAAAAATAGGATTTAATATTCCATACAGATGACTACTAAAATTTACATTTTAGGAATGATCGTTTTACCTACATCACACCAATAATCAATTTTCTTTATGCATCATTTGTGATATGGTGTAAGAACAGAAGAACAGAAGAAAAAGGAGATTTTCAGTAATTTCAGGAAATATGTGTTTTAACAAATAAATTCCCATTACAGTTATGACCAATTCTTTACACTTAAAATTCAATAAAACTGTACTATAATAACAAAATATGATACAAGTATTTATATATATGTATATATATATATATACACACATATTAAACAGGCGTGCGTTTTTAACTGGAAAACTTATTACAGCACAACGTGGACTTGGTTTGGGCCGAGCAGTAGCAAGAGCCAATGAACCAATTCAACAACAACAACTCAAGTTTTGGCTTCATTCTACCAAAAGTTTCGTACTATTTACATTTTTAGAATGACAATTTAGCACAAGTTTTTTTTTTTTTTTTTGGAAAAGTTACTGCAGGCTGTAGGCCTTTACTGAGCACGGCTGTCAGTGAGTCAGGCTTCATGTTTAACTTATCGAACAATGTGAAAGGCTGCCAAGCGGCACGTTTGTTCGTCTAGTAACAAAAATAACAAACAGGCCTAATAATAATAATAATAATAATAATAATAATAATAATAATAATAATACACCACTACCTTACAGTAACTTTAAACTACGGTTAATGCAACGGAATGTGAACATACCTTCTCAAACATTTTGCGCTTTAAATCAAGAAGTGTGCAGTTTCTGTCCCACACACTTTACTTAAGTAGGTACATTTTTACCAACATGTCAGCTAACTTTACAGAAGACATGGTTGCGCGGTCCTTACCTCTTATTCCCGAGAATAATCCCAAAACGGTCACAGCGTCAAAAAAAAAAAAAAAAGAAATATCCCTGTCACGAGAGAAATCGGTTCATCCTACACAGCTCTAAAAAACTCATTTTTATCACGCAAACTAAACGATTTCACTGAGTTATATCCTGGAAACACGTGGACTCGGTGTCGAGTGAGCTGCTCATGAGATGTGAGTAAACTGCGACGCTCGCGCCGGCTTTATTCGCTTTTCAGAGACAGCGCGCGCCGTCCTAATCTCTCTCTCTCTCTCTCTCTCTCTCTCTCTCTCTCTCGACCACGCACCTACCTTGCGTTTGATTGGCGTGTAGCGCGAGCTCAGCCCACCATCCAGGACTCAAACGCGTACACCTTCACACACACACACACACACACACTCACTTTATTCCCCCTCTCATTCACGCGCCGTGCTGCCCCGTCCAATTGAACGGCTAAAATGACGTCTTGCTCACTGTCAGTCAAATGTTGTAAAAGTCAAACAAACAGCACGCGCGGACGGAGGCACGCACGAGCTCGGACGAGACGCATACGCAAACAATGGCGCGTGCACGTAACGACCCCCCTGAAGTCTCTGAAGTCTGAAGAGGATGAAACTCTAAATAGCCAATGACAACACAGCAGACCCAACCCAGAATTTGACATTAGCATTATTTTAGCCAATTTACTCACTATATTAGTGACTTAATGAATATTAATTTTAAATTAATTTAACAGCCCTACAACCAGTTATAAATACAGTACGAGCTGTGGGAGGGAAGGGGGTGTCTTTGACATTTAACAGTTTGGGAAACCCTGGAACAAACAACAAATGTGTGTGACTTTTGATACACAAGCCCTGAGTTTCAAATTAATTACCAACAAACTGATAAAAGCGATGCTGGCAGCAGACACAGCCAGCAGAAGAGTTTGGCATCAGAAATGTGGCTTTTAAACACAGACACAGTGTGGAGTAAAACATTAGGGGCAGAGAGAAAGAAAATGTAAAGGCTGAGAGAGCAGACAGACAGGCAGGCAGGCAGTCTGGGGATCAGAATAATGTCTGTCAGTGCAGCTGATTCCAACATTCAATGCTGAGAAGGCTTTTTTGAAATAAGACTCTCTATGCATGTGCAGGTTGTTCCCAGGAGATAAAATACAGTAGGCAGCATGCTGTAGCGTATATCATCTGTTGTAATTGAGGGTCAGGGGAGCTCCCAAATAGCACCCAATGCTGTACAAGGCCGTGATGGCCCACAGTGTGAGATGATTTCATTTAATAAAATGGGGTGTCCAGATCCATATTCTCTCAGGGGCCGAGGAATTCCCAGCTACACCCCTGCTCTTAAGCTCTTAAACCAGGCATGTTGCTCCTGCTGCTCAATTACTTCTTCCACTAAAAATATGCAGCAAATTACAGATATGAAGTCGCAGACCTAAATATGAAGTCTATAACCCAGATATTAACTGCCTCATGCAAATGGCTGAAGGACGCATGAAAGGATCTCATTTAAGTCTGCATGGGGATGCGGTGAAGTGATGTCCCAAATACTGATTGTACTTGTTAATTAAAACAACTTAATGAAGTTGTTTTCAGGACAAATTCTTCTGTGGCCCACGTTTCATGTCTGGGAATGAAGAGAACAACTTTACACCTGCAGTGGCTGTTCAAACAGGATGTCTCCACGCAATGCATGTCAAACACATCACACACATATTCATGTTGGACCATTGCATGGTCAGTGGTCAAATGGACAGTTCTCATTAACAGTATGTTATTTGATGAATGAAAGGATTGAGGTTAGAATAACTTTACATCATGCATGTTGTCACTGCTGTTTTGAGGCCTGTATGCATTCAGATTAAAGATTAAATAAATAATTACCATGGGCTTAAAACAAGCAGGGGTGCAATGGAACAGCTGGTATGACTGATGTCAGTTTATTTCAGTAGAAGAGCCCTACATAAAAATAAAGGATGTCTTTACAAAGCTGGGGTCTACGTTGTTAGGTCTTCTTCTTCTTCTTCTTTTGTTTTTTGTTTTTTTACGCTTTTGTGAGCAGCTGATAGAAATCACTTAGATTGAGTTACACTTCAGAGCCAGCCATTAATTTATGGATGTCAGAACTACCATTTCTAAACAGGCTCCCAGACAGGAAAAACTGATGTTCACTAGATTATCTATAAAAACTACTGAAACTCACAGAAACTCTAAAAGTTGAAAAAAAGTGTTTGATCCAACTTTTCTTATGGTTCTGCCTCCGAAATTCTGTCTTAAAAGGTTGTTGGATATTGAGAGCGGTTGTGATTTATTCTCACCCAATCATTTCTTAACAGCATCTAGACAAAAATGACAGGGTCACTTTTAGGCTCAGGCTTAAATCTGTGCGTGTGTGCGTGCGTGCGTGCAGCTCGTGTGTGTGTGTGTGTGTGTGTGTGCGTATAAAAGACGACACAGCAGAGAGCACGAGCCCCATCTGCTCCTTTTCAAACCAATTTAGGTTGTCACCGCGCGTGCTTTTGTCTCGCGGACGGACGCCACGGGAACACCGGCTGCGATGGGACGAGAGAGAGAGAGAGAGAGAGAGAGAGAGAGAGAGAGAGAGAGAGGCGGGGGTGCATGGGCGCGAGCAACGCACGGGCCGCTATTGAAACGGGTGACGTCACAATAGAGAGATGAGATGAGAGGAAATGATAATGGGATACAAAAACCAGGTAGCTCTTTAAGATTTAATAAACAATTAAAAAAAATCCATGTCAACAAATATTTGTATGATATATTATAAAGCCTTCAGTGAGGAGTTTATAGTCGAAAAACTTTTATGGTATGTTTTATCTCTAATAATATCATCAGTGCAAATGAGTAATGCAAAGGTTCAACCTTTAGCCGCAGATTTAAAAGAAGTTTTTAATCCACATTAGAAATGTGCTGCAGTTATGTTGTGTTATAGCCTATAAAATAGGTTTTATATATGGATGTATATGTTTTATTTATTTGTTCATTCATTTGTTGGAAGATTTGATACTCCCTCGCCGAACAATGTGGAATTTTCCATTATAATAATAATAATAAAAAAAAGAAAAACAATGAACTCAGTTTATGGCTACACTGACATCTCTAATAAAATCTCAATTACGGGCGAATTCCCTGTTTTTAAAACGACAATAATGAAACAGGTTTTGGAAAGAGCATAATGACGCACAACTTTCTCTCTTCCTGAGAGAGATGTCTCTGACATGTTATCAAAAGCGGAGCATGTCTAAACCATGTGAAGCAGGAAAAGGCTTATTGGAATACAATAGCGCTATTAGCCCCTTTGGAATACATTTCACTTTTTTCATAATGCATTAGCCGGTCGCCCTACTGAGAAATTAATCATGCGTTTAAAAAAAGAATTGCTTGTGTGACCTCGAAGGGTCAAACCAGGGGAGGAAGAGGGAGAGAGAGCTCAAAACATAATAAATGAAGAGCTACAACACTAAGTGAGCTTGAGACATTTAACATCAAATCTGTCAATAAATGAAACATGCCCCGGGTGAGTGATTACCATATTGAAATGTAACGCCTCCTTTTCTCAAAACGCACTGGAGCGATCCTGAATCACAACACAGCATCGATTTCATTTTTATTATCTAATTTTTCCCCCAAAAAATCAACTTCATCTCATATTTGAATCGTGTGATTGGTTTAATAAAACACAATGTCTTTTTTTACCACTGTCTTTGCGGCCTCATTCCAATTTGTTCAGATTACTTCTTTATTTAAATCTGAGACAGAATATAAAATATACCATAAATCGGTTTAACCATGTGCCAAGCAACATACTCTAACAGCCCACCAGTGCTTTTATTAATTTATTGTGGATTTAAAGGCAGATGTAGGCTACAATATGGTGCACAGTCGCCCTGCGTGCCCCAGTTTTAATCCTTACTTAATGCCGCACGTCTTTTACTGAATGGGAGTCTTGTGTTCATCTGCAGCGCATCACAATTAACACACATCTTACACAAAGTGGAGAAAATAATAATGACGATTATTGACGTTGTTTTGAAGTCCGCCCCTCGATGAGGAAAAACGTATTGTGGATTTGGAGAGAGGGGAGTGGGTTGTGCGCGCGTGCGCGCGTTCCGCTGTGCCACCATGCACGCGGCTCATCACCCTCTCTCTTTTTATATCTGTTTCATTGCGGTATTAATAAGTCAATTAAATTAAAATAATGCCCAAACAGTTTTTGGGCTGTCCACAGTCTTACTTTTTTTATCAAATGTACACTATAGTAGCATGTTATTGAACTGCCAGCATAGAGCTGTTTTTATTGTATTATAATGTTTTGGTCAATTTCCGAACATTATTTGAAATGTTCCCATCACACGCAACATATGTGTAACATTCATAAGGTGGAGCCATCTGTTCTAATTTCGCTTTTATTTGTCATGTTTCTATTTTTACATGTTCCCATACCAAGACAGACGCAGCCCTGTGAACGATGCTGTCCTCAGTTTGTTAGATGTGAGCTCGCCTGGGGCGCTTGTACCAATTAGCACGGCAGACCAACCACTAAAGATTCCCGTATTTCATCGAAGATCTGGAACATTAGCCAGAGTGAATTATTGAAAAATTATTCTAAAAAAACATGATGCAATGTTCAGACAAGCTTAGTGTTTTTTATCAACCATAACTGCACTATAGGCATTAAATCGTTTATAATTGAATGCTTAGGCCCCATAGAATTTTAATCATTTATTTCTTTGTTTTTTATTGTTTATAATTCGATATAAAGTAATGCGTTTTCCCCCTCATATTTCTGCATTATAATTAATTTAACCATAATGTAATTGAGGGAGGCAATACGTGGATGGAGGTCAAAGATTAAAGTGCATTTTGTTTCTTAATTCCTCAAATTACTTAAAAATGCATGACAGCTGATCAGATTTTTTGTCTGTGAACTGATTGGTGTGCGGGTTTGTATGTGTGTGTATGTGTGTGTGGTGTAGGTGATATATAATAACAACATACAAGATAAAATAAATGAATAAGTAAAAAACTGTTGTGACGCCACTGAATATTGAAAAAAGGGACAACCAGAAAGCCCATACACAAACATGAAACTGGAGCAGTTTAGAAAGACAATAAATCACTACAGAAATAAACAGAAAGAACAAGACAATAGATTTGACCATAGGAGGTTTTCAAACACTGTTTAGTGCTGTGAGCTTCACTTCAAAACCCTATAGGAATATTACAGAAATCCTATAACAGTATCACCGAGACTAGACTCAGACTGATTTCAGGTTCATGTGAGAGTAGGTTAACAGCACTGTAGGTTTCACCTGCTCCACATCTGTAACTCCAGAGATGTCAGTCAGAGACTCTCACTGACAGTTTGAGTATAGTAGTCTGTCTGTAACAAAATACCCCTGCAGTGTTTTGAGATGTGAAAAAAAAAAAAAAAAAATCCATCTACCTTAATTTAATTAAATTGACTCCACTTCAGTACAGACAAATCTTCCTCTGAGACAGCAGCTGGTGATCTAGCCCATCTTCGCACACACTGCAATTGGAGCAGACTGGTAAAACAGTGGTTAAACAAATTAAACAATATTAATGTTAGTAATATTATTTTATCATATTTTTTGATTATTTAGCATTTCATTCTGAGACACAGATGCAAAGAAGCACAAAAGCAACCAGTCTTTCAGTTAATATGTACTGTATATATATCCATAATACAGCTGTAGAAGCTGTTTTATGGATATGATACTTATAGTGACTTCATTGGTACCGTGTTGTACTGCTGTTCCTTTGATATTCCTATAATAATCCTAGAGACATACAGTGTCTCTGTGGTACACAAATATGAGCTTGTCACAATAAATGCGGTATTATGTTTTAATAACCTTATGGTATCAGTTCATATTTCCCATGATCACTTTGACTTCACTGTGGCATGTGGATCTTTTGCCCGTTTAGCACTGTGTTTGTATTTCACAAGTGATTTTGAACAGGACTGAGTCAGGACAGAGCTGCTGGGAGATGTGACTTTACTTACTGAACGATCTGGGTTCATAATTAAAGGCTTGCTTGACTTTTAATGACCCCTGAACACAAGCAAACTTGTGGAAGTTATTCTAAGTGGAATGAGTAATGAGACGTTAACAGTGAACACTGAGCTGAAGCCAATTAGCTCCAGTGCAGACAGACTGCTGGGCGCTACAGTGTGCTTTAAAGGCAAGCAGAGAGCCTACAAGGTCAGAGGGGGCAGGGTACAGTGTGTGTATATGTGTTTGTGTCTTTGTGTTGAGTTGACCAAATTTCCACTTGGTCAACTTAACTATAAAAATATTACACACACCAGCTTTAAAAGTTACTTGCCACTTGCCAAATTCTTTCCAGTGAGTGTTTAGCTTTCTTTGTTATGCCGTGAAAGTTTTATTATCATCTCTTCATAATGGACTTTAAGTGTTTTGACAACAGTTTCCATGTTGAAAAGTGCTTGTGGGGAAGCTCTGCTATCAGTCTAAGCCAGGAAATCTATTAAAAACCTTATGGTATGCTATAGAAAATTGGTGGCAGTAATGTAACGTATACCATACAATTTGAGGTTAATGGGCTAAAACATGCTAAACCACTGGTCCGATTCTTTAAACGTTTTATCTTCTGAATATAGCTCAGATCAATGTTTCAAGAAAGCCTGTAGTGCGGGCTGCTTTTGAAGCAGTAACAAGTCAGTAGAACTAATGGCACATTAATATTGTTTGTGTGTGGTGTGTTGTATGTGTTTAGAAACATAAGCTCATCACATTAAAATATGATTTAGCAATGCAATACCTGAGTTTATGTTTTAGGGATTTATCTAATGCTGCAAAGCAACTTCAAACTAGAAAGTAAATAAGGAAGCAACTGGGAAGAACAGTGACTTCTTCCACCCTCACTCCTGTCATCTTGTTGTTACAGGATGTTCATACTTCTTTGTTAACTTGGTAAAAGTTGCTGTGCCACTCCTACATACAATTCTGTTTTTCTCCTGTCAAACCTTGGACACCTAATTATGGTTAACAGCATTATACAACACTAAACATACAACTTATTTTTTTTGGATCAGGTTTGTAAAGAGAGGCAAAGAGGCACCGAAAGGCAGACAGAGAGAGCGAGAGAGATCACAGGCAAGCAACACACTGTATAAGACTATTATCTCTCGTCCAAGAGAATCATTCAGTTCTCCGCGGGGTGTCAAAGCGACACATCTCGGCGGGGAGAAGATAACTAACCGAGATGATCTCACAGTATCACGGCTTAATTTTCTTTACTGGGGAATATTCGGCGGTAATGTAACTTAAATAGGCCATTGTGGAGGAAACTGCATCGTTTTATATGGGACATAAAATCATGGAAACTCACCAAAAAGGAAGATTGGCACTTAGGCCTGCACAATGCGTTAAAATGGATTCTGAATGAATTACCACAAATGTCGTCCCATAAGGCCCCTGTACGCAGTATTGTCTCACTCTATGTGTGTGTGTGTGTGTGTGTGTGAAAGCGTATTTTTTGACATGACAACTTCAGTTCCTCATTATTATTAACCTTAGACTCATATGTAAAGAGATGAAGTCTTAAATGATATAAGCACATTTGAACAATAAAGGCATGATTAATGGCATGGAAGTAATTGTCTTTTCCGTGTTTGTACATTTACATTTTATCAGAGGTCACATGGAGCAACAGACAGGTAAGCATCGAGCATGTTAGTCATGGGCACATCAGCAGAACACATCCTGGCTACTGCTGGGGTTGAACTTGCAACCTGTTGGTTACAGGACGGTGTCAGTCTCAGCAAATCTAGCTACAGCATCTGATGTTATTTTAATGCATTTCTAGCTTTGGGGTAACACTTTGGGGAATGTCCCTTCCTGTTTTGACATGACAGTGCCCCCCCCCCCTGCACAAAGCAAGGTCCATACATCACATGTGTTGTTACATTTTACTGCCTCAACAATCACAAATGGTTGTAACGTTCATATTTGTGTACTTTTTTCCATGTAATTCACATGCGTGTTTGTATGCATTGGACCATACACGTGATGCATCTACTGTACGTGTCTCGCATTTCCCCTTTTCCTATGTTTCTGACTTGTCCATCCATCTGCCCGAGTAAACAAGAGCTATGTTAATGTGAACGTTAAGGGCTCTATTAGTGCTGCAGACAGGAAGCGGAACAACCAGGGCTTTTTCTATTCGTCTATTATTAATGAGGACTGGAGGTTAATCTACCGCTTAATCACCAGGCTACATAGAGAGTGATGCAGGGACACAAGGATGGAGGGGCGGAAAAAAGGAGAGAGTGAAAAGAGTTTGGTTTTTCACAGAAATTAAACAGAAGAAGTAAAAGAGAAAGAAGAGGAAGACAAACACTGGTGACCTCATCAGCTATAATATCAATGAGAAGTTGTTTCTCCACAATTGTGGACGTGTAAACACCTCTGTAATTGCCCCTGTGACGATTTGTTGAAACATGAGGTCATCCCATTAGTGCACTGTTTGTGTCCAATCCGTTAGTTAAAACAGTTCATTCTATATCTCTCATGTTAGAAAAGGAAAGCAGGAAAACTCTTTATTTCAGCTGTCTTGCTCAGAGAAAAATGTCTTCAGCCTACAAAAACCCAACACACCTTCAAAGCAGCTTTTGGCAATGGACCAGGAATTTTCAGTCCAGTTATGTTGGTTGTTGCCATTCAGAATGGGATAGATTATTCTGTTTATCGAGGTGAACATTCATCTAAGACAGATGATTATCACTATAAACAAAAAGTCGTATATATTCCCGCATCAGCATTTTCTTTTTCATCCATGGTCATGTGATTGTGTGTGTATGAGTGACTGGTGCCGTCACAATATCACATCAGTGTGGTCTCCACACCCCAGACAAGCTTTAATTGTGTAATCCTGTGATCTGGCTTGTAATCCCCCCAAACATACAGTACAATATCAGAGATCTCTGCCAGATTATACACTGTAGAGCTGATCTCTGTTTATTGTTTATATGTTGCTAGAATAAAAAAAATGCACAGAAAAAATGTGCAAAACAGGTTTAGCAACATTCAGAGACAACTATGATGTTACAACTGTAACAATATTAAGTTTTACCAGTCTAACAGTGGAGCACCAAAATCCATTACTATGAATGAGGCTTTTGAAATTTGCTACATTTTGTTCCAACTGTCACCTTTTTGACAAATAGGATAGATACCCAATAATTTGTTTAGACAAAATAACTCAAAGCAGTCACTCCACATCATTGTGAAACATGAATTTAAAAACGATACATGTGAAAATATGAAACCTGACACCACTAAGAACAGTCTCCTGGGAAAAACTAGCTCACATGTTTCACTGGCAATTAATGTTCAAAGACAAAAAGCAGCACTTTTATTTTTCAATTATTTGATTTTTAATTATTTGATATTTGTCTTAAATGCAGTTCTGCTCAAGGGCTCGCCATTATAGATAGAGGCTGGCTTTTAAAGAGGGGCCACTGGGCAAAATGGTAAACAACAGAATTAAATGGTAATAATTATTGTTCCAGAAAATAATTATTGTTCAGCCCCCTATCTGCTCTGGTGTTTAAATAACAACAAGTATTAGAACAGAACAGTGTGCAGATGTGTGTGTGTGTATGTGGCTTAAGTTGAATCACATATGCAGGACACAGATAGGCACACACAAGAGGCAAGCACAATGACACACACACACACACACACACACACACACACACACACACACACACACACACACACACACACACACACACACACACACACACAACTGGAGATTAAAACACACACAGCAGGTTTTGCAGATAACAAATACCATATACAGCATGTCATTTTGTCAAATATGTAATCATTTTTATGACCAAAAGAATTAATCAAACTCTGTAATGAAGTATTGTAATATTATTTGGTACTTTCTGATTGGTTTGCCATGTGTTTATGGTATAAAAGTACTGCTACATATTGGAAAAACTTGACAAAAACATTTTTAGAACAACCGACATTAATAAAATAATGTCCTTTATTCCCACTGAAGGAATTTATGAGTTTCTAGAAACAAAACCTTGTTTCTTTGACAAACAACTTCTAAACAGGATCATACTTGGCACATATGGATGGATTTCACATCTGTATTGTTTTTGACGGGCTAATCCCCCACATTAAAACTCAGCATCAAAACAGCTTTTATCATTATTATTGTTATTATTATTTTGCCTGATCTCTCGCTGAATTACTGCTGATCCACTGGTGCGTAAAATACCCTTCTAAAACAGTGTGTGAACTGTGGGATTAACAACAGGGTTCAAAGAGACATGCGGGCTATGTGACACTGATCTGACAGCACTAATGACGACAGAAATATGAGTATTTACTGTTTTTGATGGAGATATCACAACAAGCTTGAGTCACATGTGCAAACTGACAAACACACATACAACGCATGCTCGTTGACATAAGTACATATTCAAATACACACAAAAAACACTGTGCTTTTGTAATACACCACAAGATGTTTGTTCATGCTTATTTTTGGAGGATTAACATCCCCCTCAACACTATAATCTATTTTTCAAAACCTAGTGGCAGATGTTACGAATAAAGGGGAAGAAAAACATGTTGGGCACCTACTGAGGTTCATTCATACAGTGCATTATCCTTATGTAATTACAAGACTTATTTTTCAGTTTGATTACATTTTAGAGTGATAATCAAACATATTGTATACAGTAACTTTTTACAAACCCTCTGTTGTTGTAGATTTTAAGCTAAAGTAACTTAAATCTGCATATAAGTACTTTAACATGCATTAAAATGTCTTGCCAACTTGGTTGCCATTCTAAAATTGTTGACACATAAAATCACAATATAGTGACACGCTGTGAGATAATGTCAATGTTACTTATTTAGCCCAAAACCATCTAGAGGTGTGGTTCTATAAATGGCCTGTTGGTCCATCACTTTGTTCCAGAATGAAATATCTGTTCAACTGTTGGATGTATAGTTGATGAAATTTTGAACAAAAATGCACGGTACCCAGAAGATAAACCCTTGAATTTTCCTCTGGCATCAACAACAGGTTAGCATTTTTGGTTTAAAGTGAAACATCTCAACAACTGTTTTATAGGATTGCTTTGAAATTTGGTACAGATATTAAAGGTCCCTCAAGGTCACTTTTGATCTAGCACCATCATCTGGTCAAAATTTGGTCAAATATTTGTCTAACATTTTTGGTATGGCAATATTTGCCTCAGCCACACTTTGTTTTGCTCATGGGTTAGTCAGTCAGTTTTTTAGGGGAAGCAACTAACAAAAAAGGTTTCAGGTAAGAATTGTAGTGAAATAATGGTTGGCAGGATAGCATTAAAAAAGTTGTTTGTTTATTTTCCCTACATAAGTCATACTCATTTAACTTAGTATCACTCAATATTTTTCCACTGGTCATCCACGCCCACCTGCAGCGGCTCTATGCACCACCAGTGGGGCCCACCCCACAGTTTGAAATTAAAATAAGAATGGAGAACCTTCTAAATATAATCTGCTAAACATCAGCATGTTAGCATTATCACTGTCAGCATGTTAGCATGCTGATGTTAGCATCCATCTCAATGCACCACTGAAATGCACAAAACATAACATTAAAGGAACTGAAACATCAACACTCTGTAAACTATACCTTCTGAACCAGAGGTCAATCTCAGTTGAGTGAATTGCGCTGTTTTGAAGGTCAAGGTCGCAACTGAAATTAAATGCATAATATTCTCTTCTTTTGAGTTGAAAAATCTTCAGACTCTGATCTGGGGAAATCAGGACAGCCCAAGTTTCTAAAGCATTCATGCCCCAGGATAATTTAATTTGGTTGCAAGGAAGAACTGGATATTTCTGTCCATCACACAACACTGAGAGAAAAACTGTAACATGTTAATTTTAGTTCCAGTTGTCCTGAACCAGCCCTGATGCCCTGCATTTGCCTGTTAAAATACTCTTCTTTTACCAGTTTTCAGTCTGAAACGTGGATTAAAAACCAGAGCTGAGTGCATAAATATGTTTGTGTCTTTGGCGTGTGTATTTGGTTTTTATCAAATCCCCACAGCATATTACACTTACAAGGCTCTGTGCGCTAAGTAAGAATCACAGAGTGTAAAATTGACAGATGGGGCTATTTGGGTTTCCTTAAGTGCTCTGGGACACTCACACACTTTGGGTGGGTCTCTCGTCATCAGTTGTGATTTACTTATTTTAAGAGTAAATCCCCCCACTTCAACACGCTCACTCACCCTCTCTTCCTTTCTGAGTTGAAATTAAAAGCAACATGTTGACTTTGAAATCTAAACATTAAAAACATATGCGGTCCATTAGCATATCCCCCAGATGTTGCAGCGGTAATCCCAGGCCTTCTGCTATTCTGATTGGCCCAGAAGTTTAATCATGAGAATGTTAATGCCGAACATTAGAAACAATGAAAGTGCTCTGTGTGCCGGGAACAGGAAGTGACACACAAATGCAGCTGTTCTACAAAAATCAGATTAACATAGAAAATGGTTCTTACAGGATACGGTTAGACACTGGATGGCCAAAAGTATGTGGACAGAGGTATACTTTTTGTGTAATTTTTGCTGTTTTTCATAGTTGTTGCTAAACACTTTAGTTCCAGTTACATTTAAAATTGTATGAAATTATCCTTTTGTGTTCTATAAAAAATTATCCGATCACGTCTGTTCATATTTCGAATAAGCTGCTCACAGCTAGGTTTGTGTATACAGTATAGACGCCTGCCTGAACATATATATACAGTACATACATGCCACACACTCAAGCACAGTGCAGGAGAGGAGTACAGGGTCATATGGTGCAAAAAAAAATTAAGGCGATTTAAAATGGTTATTTTTCAGACACAGTTTTAAGATGATCCTCTGAGTGTCTGATCTCTAAATGAACATGAATGTTTAAATCCCTCGCTCCTCTCTTGCCTCACTCTCTCTGATCCCAACCTGCTGGTAAACCTCTGAGTTGTATTTGAAACCCAGAGACCATAAACAAGATATAAGAGAAAGCAGATCTTTAAATGTACTGGATGCTGGTCTGTTTAGTCATTTGGTTGATGCACACCAACAGATTGGAGGGAGGCAGCACATAATAAAAAGAAAATTTCAATATCTCTTACTCCAATGTCTACTGTATGATCTTATGCAAGAAAATCTACTGTGTAAACACTTCAATAGCATGACAGCTTGTCTCAAGAAATCGTGTTTATTGATAAAAGGAGAACATGTTGCTATGTGCCTGAAAAGATTTCTTAATATATTCAACAACCTTTCTTTCAGGCATTTTCAATAAGCTCCAGAATCCCTTTATAATAGGCAACCTAGTCTATCCTATCCATCAATCATCCCTTCATAAAGGGTACAAAAACTCAAGATAGTCTGAGCTAATAAATGCTAAATATCCGATATCTAACAGAAGGATATAACCTTATATTTTAAATACATACGGTATATATGTAGATATATACCCATACACTGTTGCCCATAAAGTTGGGATACAGTATTTTTACCTCTTCTCATGAAATGATTGTGACAATGTGATTTATTCTTAAAACTTTCTTGATCAATCTCTTCCAAACATATCACAGTGAAAATTAAACCACAATTAAGCAGATGTGTATAAGTGGGAATAAAAAGAGGAATGTGTCTGAAAACAAAATGATCACAACTTCAACAGTGTATAATAAAAAAATAAGGAAGGATGATGCTCAACCTCATCCTTGTATTTGAGCCACAATGGAAGCACAGTAAATATAGTTGTACTTTTAACACAAAGGGCATACACTCATTTTAAGAGCCGTAAAAAGATGTAGTCTGGTTAAGCACACGTTGGTATGAGAGATCAATTAACAACCTGCAGAAACGAAAATATAACATATACAGGCAACAGATGTTTTTGGCTTTTCTGTTGTGATTCAAAGACAAATCCCTGCATTGGCACCTGTATGTTCTAAACATATCACTGTTGATTCTCCAGCTAATGCTGGTCACAGTTTTATAAGGATCTGAGATGTATTTTTTAAAACACATTTAGGGTATCTGAACTTTTGAGAAAGCAGGAAAGTTACTTGGAGACTTGCAGAACCAATTTTTAGGTGTGCTGTCAGAGACAGCCACGCCGTGAATCCTACACTAAAGAGATGTGGGATTAGTACATATGGCTGTTGACAGCTAATGCTGGTCACAGTTTTATAAGCCTCTGAGATGTATTTGAAACATAAAGTTCATGCTCGGCCAAAGGCCAAACATATTCCAGAAATAGCTGCTGAGATTTATTTCACACTTGCACACATGTTTGGTTGGACATCATGCACGGTATACTGTATGTGTGGTGTAGAGACTGACATGTATTATTATCACACAACATCTTTTGAAACCTTGAATCTAGTTAATGTGTTGTTCCTGGACTGTTCCTGGATGCTCGCTGCATTAATCAAAACCTTGTTAATTAAATGACAAAGATTTCAATCCTGATTATTTCTTGGTTGATTAATATATCTGAGTGAAATATTGCCTCATTAATAGATAGGTGTGTTTCCCTCAATGCTTTGACCCCAATTACAAATCGTAGTTTATAAACACACACCAACACCCATATACATGCTCATCTTTGCACATGCACACACACTGAGTCTCCACCTCTACCAAAGGAGGTAATTCCCAGTAATTCCAAAGATGTCTTAGCTGTCTTGCTAAGCTAATGTTAGCCACAGGTTCAGGAGTTATCTTTTTCTAGAGCCGGAGGATGTTTGAACCACAAAGCTGACTTTTGGAACTGTGTGCAGTCACTGAGTAATGTGTAACTGGTAACTGATTACAGATTTCACATAACTTGCGCAGCACTGTATATAGCGTGCCAATACACACACACACACACATATGCAGTGCACCCACATAACATATGGCTGCAGACATATGGATGCTGTCATTATTAAACCTAAAAGTTGCATAAATACAGCTTATTAGTGACTACATCCAGTGTGATACATGGGCTACATGAGGACTGCTCAACACTTAAATGGCCATGTGTAATTGAAGTCTATATTTAAATGTTTAAGTATGAAAAATGTCAGAGTAAAAGGTTTTCAACAAGAGAGAGGCAGTAGATGGTGACACATGGCGTTTTACAGTAATGTCGTTCATATAGGTCAAATAGGCATCAAGACACTTAGCTGCTGTACTGGGTGATCTGTGGTCACTGTGTAAATACCAAGGATATCAAATCACTCTCTTTCTGTACATTAACACTTTCTGGTATTTACAGCAGCTTTAACTCATACCGTGACATCTGTTTTAAAGTAAGAGTTATAATAGGATCAGAGATTTCCATGCAAAGGGTTAGGTTAAGGTTAAGTATTCCTTGACCTTTTGAGGTGTAAATAATCTCAGTATGAGAGAGTTTCTGTTTTTCTAATGGCAGACACCTTATTTTACAATTAAAATCTTATAGTCATACGTATTTTACAAGAAACTAGTACCTGACACAGGATAAAAGCAGCAGTAAACAGCAAGCAATTTATTAGCAAGTTATGGCAGTACTGCATATGGTATGATTATGCCCCCTTTCTAAAAAAAACAAAAACAAAACCACAAACATCAAAATAAAATAAAAATAAACAAACAAATAAGAGACTTTATATTGTGTGTTTTGATTTTCCATGTGAACGTAGCACAACTATGGAGTGGAGCTGTGGGGAGTTATCATTCACAAACAAATGCAAGGATACGCAAATGTATACATCAATATGTGTGTCAGCTTAGAAATAATAAAGTTAACCCTCCAAATGTAAGTAGACAGAGAAGGGCATTATTGGCTCCAGATGTTTCCATTATAGTCTTATTATTGTGTGACATAGGTTTTCAGGATTAGGATTAAAAACATATGCAGACCATGTTCTCAAGTCTTATAACTGCAGATTCCCACACATTGGATAAGGACAAACAATGAATTATTTGTCAAGTTTAAAATAATATATTTTTAACTCAATTCAATTTAACTAAATGTTAACCTTAATGCTCAAATAGAGAATATTGCAGTTTAAAAGTCAGAAAAACACAATCACAAATACAGAAAGTACAAAAAGGAATTACTTGTTCTGGCAAGACTTTTCTCTTTGTATTTCAGCACCGTGGACAGAGACACAGTACAGCATATATAGAGAAAGGTATTTGTGTACATGTTACATAGGAATGACATCAAAATTAACCCAGCTAAGCAACATAGGCCAGACTTTCTTAATTTATCTGAGGCCAAGTTGGACATGGGGATTCTTAATCTAATCTGTAGCTCAACCACCTCAACTGGCTTCTTTCAAGGCAAATGAGCAGCAGCAGTACTGCTACTACTACGACAATCTTCTTTTTCCCAACATTGTAATGTGCTGCTCTGATTAATTACTAAGAATGATCAAGCTGAGCTGAATCACACCTCATTTTGTTATCAATCCAGTTACGAGACGATGCTTTTAAACAGATGTCTCACGCACCACTGCTTGTTTTTCCCTGAAGCTTAATAAGTGTAATATTACATTTCATAAAAATTTAATAATTTCTTTTGAAGTTAGAGGAAGACTTTATTTCAGGCAAGGTGGGGTGCCTTCATGATGAAACTATTATAATATAAACAAAACTAGTGACAGAACAGGGGCAACCTTGGCATGGCCCAAAGCCACAACAAACGTATTTACTTAATGGCATGCGTTTACTGTTTACTGTCCTTCCAGCTCTCAATACAGCCCACTGCCTACCACCCTGTGATACTCTGAAATAGACAGAAGTCAGTTCCTTCTCAGGAGTTTGGCATTTAGAGATGAGCTATACTATATCTAGCAGGAATTGCTCCATCTCACACACTGGCTCCAGCTGTTTCTTTACCAGGGAGGTGACATTCTGCATGCTGAGAAACATTTTGAGCACTCCAAGGACCATGTCACCCGTTTGGTAATGTACCAGACTCCTAGACTAAACAGGTGGTGGACCCGTATAACATCCTAGCTTGGGCAATCTTTTTTTGAAGTCTCTGTTCCACAAAGGTGAATCACTTAGTATGGGAGACACTCAAACCCCATCACCACATTTAACTAAACTGCTTCAGAAATGCATTCTCAACCCTAAATAATACTAGTGTGTTATTGTCAGTAGCTCACAGAGTGGGACTAAATTTACTTAATTTGAGGGTTTGGCTAAAATGTGCCTGTGGAAGAATAAAGCATGAGGGGGTATACCATGATCAGAAGCAAAATGTTTAATGGTCAGGCAACATAGGGAGTAAAAAGGAGTAAATCCAGCCTCTCACCATGGGATGTAATGTCATTACAAAATACAACTAGTTATGTCACAGATGGAGAGGGGATGGAGGTGGTGGCAGAAAGAGGCCGATGACCCAGTTTAGATCTCACTGAAAAGATTATAACTGGAGTCACATATCTGGAATTTTACTAATTTCTGCAGCGCCATTATGAAAAGACTTATTTTATTACAACCTTTAAGAAAACCTGGGAGGGTTTCGGTTTCTAGTGTTTCACTCCTTTCATCTGTGTCACTGGGCGTTCCTCCTGAACCCTTGGAGAGGACTTGACTGATGTGTGACATCACTCCCCCCCATGTTCCTCCTCCTCCTCTTTCCCTCCCTCTCCCCCCTTGGTCCTTCCTCCGTCACGTCACACAGCGTGTCCTGCGGGATCCGGGAAATGATTAAGGAAGACAGTTTCAAATACCTTTCAAGTCTCTCCCTGATGGCATCGCAAAGTAGGTGGGCATGGAGAAGGTGGGAGTTGGCAAGGGGAGAATGCCAAGCTGCCTGGCAGAGACAGGAGATAAGGTGAATATTTGAGTGTATGAATATTGATGTTTGAGTGTGTGTGTGTGTGTGTGTGTGTGTAGGTGCTTGTCTATGTGTAGAGTGGAAGAGGTGAGTGTGTCATTTGTGTGTACATGGGTTTGTATGTTAAGTGTGCATGTGTGGAGTGACTGCTGGCGCTTTGTTAGTGTGTGTGTGTTTTCAGGGTTTGAGTACATCACTGTATACTGTGTGCAAATGTGGGTGGAGGTATGGATAAGAAACAGATGTGCAGAGAAATAGACAAGAAAAACGGTGAAAGGACAAGTTTGGCCTTTCGAGCTCCCGTAGCAGAATATATTATCTCCTTTAAATCTGTAATATACTTCACATAAGAGTGTCTTGTTCACGGTGACATACATACAGGGTCCCTCATTGTGACATGCTGCTCACTGTGGCATGACAGGGCGTGTGCATGTGTGAATACATATCTGTGTGTGTATGTACAGTATGTGGCCTACGTATGTGTGCGCACGGGTCTATGTGAGGGAGAGATAATGAGATCTTGTTCAGCTGAGGCCTGGTCTTGATCCCCAGAAGCCCTGGACTCATTTCAGTGACAAACCTCTGAACAGAGTGAATACGAGACTGAACACCTCTGGCAGAAACACAAACCTGGTCTCATGTAGAGGGATCCGAGCGGACTATGAGTCCGTTGTGCACTATAAGCCTGTGTAAGTCCAGGATGATAGCCTTTGTTCTTTTTGAGTGAAAAACTCGTTTTTTTACATTATTCCTCAATTTCCTTTTTTTCAAGGAATACAATAATCAGCTTTTCCCTCCACTACAGGTTTTGTTCCTCCATAAAGCAACCACCTTTATTGAGCTGCCCCCTCCCCCTTTTTTTTTTTTTTTTTTTTACTTCACCTTGTGAGGCAGAAAGAAGGGGCACAGAAACTTGTTTGATGTCCCAAGTTTTAGTCATGAGTGGTGGTTGTCATACCATGTTTGTGCCTCTATAAATTTGGTTCAGTATCACTTTTTAATAGTAAGCTACAAAAAAATACCTATCAGAGGAGACCAGGGTTATGACTGTAATAAAAATGGTTCAAGAATAGTAAACTTTACTCTGCGTATGCAACAATAGTTATCAGCCTCAAAGCCCAGAGAGAAATTGTAAATTTACTTAAAGTAGTACTTAAATCTCTGTGATTAAACTGAATTCTGTCATGCACATTCTCCACCAACAGTAGGCAAGAGACCAGTCTATACACATGAACACCACCAACACCAACATGCTTACATACACTCAAATTATGTTCACATTAAGTAATTCAAGGTGTACACATAGTATGCAGCGACTCAGTCATGTACATTTAGATAGTATGATAGTTGCGTGGAAAGCTGTGTGGTGTCCTACAGACTTAAAGGACAAAAAAAAAACAAAAAAAAAAAACACTCATTCATTTTAATCAATTGCAATGAGACCACTGAGTTGAAACAGCATGGGTGAAGATACAAAAGGCTACAGCTGTAAAAACAGGATTAACCAGCAAAAAAAGTTGAACCTGACTCAAGCTTTGCCGCATTGCAATGCAGCATTATCTGGCAACACACAGCGTCGACAAATCAAATACATGCCTGTGCATTCCTGGTATTGTTTACCATGCGTGCAGTGATTACTTGCTATAGTTGTAAACTCCAGCCTCAGTTGCATTACAAATGTCTTTCTTTCTTCCTTCCTCCATTTCTCACTCCTCTCTCATCCACCCTCCCTCTCCTCTTCATGCCTGTCAGCTAGCTTCACCGTGTGAGTTAGCCAAAGCTATCACTGTTCCCTTTTCTATTTGGCATTGTTCAAACTAAATGGAAACAAGGTAATTAGCTTGTTACAATTAAAGCGAGACGAGCGGATGAATTGTAATCACCCGCAATGGAGTTCCTGCTTTCTCCCCTGCAGCCTCCAACAGGCCAGCTGAGCTATCCTCATTTGCATAATTAAAATATACAAATGATAATGGATTTTGTAGTCAATGTCCAGAGGCTGCAGAGGCAGGGATGAGAAGAAAATATGAAATCACAATAACAACCATGCTGGCTTTGCCTAGAGGGGAGGGGAGGGACGAGGGAGGAGGAAAGGAAGGAGATGGGAAGAAAAGGAGGATGTGGGGCTACTGGAAGAGATGGAAACAGAAAGAAGAATGTGAAGATAATGGAGGATAAAAGAGAGAAAAGAGGAAAGACAGCCTGAACATCAGGGAGAACAGAATAAAGGTGGACCAATTACATTTGCAAATAGCACACGCCTGGCCCTGGCCTGCATTGCCCTCCCTCTAGGGAAGTCTTTTGCCTGATTACATGAAATTGGGATAGAATTAAACATCTAAGAGTTGTCCTAAGACAAACCGAAATGAAATTAGAACCCGACTTCTTTTTTACCTTGGAGCGCCACAGAGCCGCACGACAGGGAGGGAAGGAGAGACAGAGGGATTTTTGCAATTAGGCGAGGGACAATGTCGGTGAAATTAGGCCTCAGAGCTGAGTTCTTTCTCCCTAAGCTTTTTCTTTTTTTCCTCTCCTGGCTTTCTGTATAGTTTTCTCTCTTTTTGCCATCAGAAAGTTCGGAGGCGAAACAGCTGTGATCTCTTGATGCTGATGTGGTAATGGGTTTCAGACACACTCACACACACATACACGACCCCACTACGCCAAAATACACTCACACACACACACACACACAAACACACTTGTGCCCTGGTGATTTGGCCTGTATGGCAGCTCAGTGCACAAAGAGTGGCATTAGAGTGGTGTGTGCCGTGAGCACTGGGCACGGCCCCAAAACAACAACTGAACAGCTCTCCAGCCACCAAACTTGTTTCCTCTCTACAGTAAAGATTTGAGGGTTGAGGGAGGGAGTTCTTATTTAGTGAGGGGCCTCCTTAAAAACACGAGTGTTACTTTGCTAGTTAAAGAAAAGAAAAAAAAAATTATGTTTGCCAAGGGGATGACTGAGATCCTCCCTGCCTCGCTCCCAATTTAATTCAACACTTTTTGTTTTACAATTTCTGTGCCAAAACCACCTTATGAATGTAAAATAAATTTTAAAAAATTATTTAATCAAAACAGAGAGATTTGTTAACATTATGACAATAATACAAAAAAGTGTGCTTCCACACATTCAGCTTCCCCACAGGGATCAGAAACAATACATTTAACTCATAATCTTGTGAATTATTTCTGATCTAAGGTGAAAATGCATATTATGTTTCCTCATTTTATTACCAACACCTCCAACATAAGTGACAGAACTTGTCATTTGTATTCTGATCTGGCATATGCATACGACCACTGACAAAAATGACAGATATGACCTGGGCAACGAAATGGATATAGCAGTTATAAAAAAATAATCATAACTCAAGTTCGATTTACTACGTTACTCACTGAACAAACTCTGATGATGCAGCTGAAAGCTCCGAATGAAAGCTAGTATCTTGAGATGAAAGTCTTTTGTCAAATTAGTATGACTTTTTACAGAAATGCCCCATCTACAGCTAAGATTTGGTTATGTACTTCTGTCAACCATCCACCGTAACCTTGTCCAAGGTTTTGCAGCTCCTGTCAGACAACAGTTGTTATTAGCAAGTGGCGATTGGAGTTCATTGTAAATAAATAAATGAATAAAATTCAAATTTTTGTTTTACTGTGTCGTTGTTGGATAATCTTTCTCAGTGTCATTTTCTTTCCACCCACTTTCGCTTTTATTTTTTCCCCTCCATGTATCAGCAATGATTTGTTCTGTATCTCTCTTTTTGTCTGTTTTGTTCTCTTTCTCTTACTTTTTGCCACTTTTTCTCATCCACTTCTCTTCCGCCCTCCATGATGACTCAAATACTCATTTGTTGCTTTCTTTCCCTCCTTCAGCTCCTTCTCTCTCCCTGCATTTGACGCTATTCCCCTGAAAACTGTATTACCAGCATGTGTGCAATGAAATGAAATGTTCATGGTGGTGTTTGACGGTTCCCTCCGTCTCTCTATTTAAATAGTAATTTTCTCTGTTCTTCACCCCTTTTGTTTTCACACTCCTACTGGCACACACACATCCACACACACTCTCTCTCTCTCTTTCTGCATCCCCTTCTTTTTGTGTCCACATTCCCTTTTGCTTCCCTCAAAACTTGTATATTTTAGGTCTATACTGTGTTGTTTTAATGTTTAGAGGTTTGCATCGCCCCCCCCCCCTCCTCTCTTCTTCTTTCTCCGTGCATGTGTGTGAGTGAAAGCAATAACAGTGGCAGAGCTGTAAGTAAATAATGAGGAGTAATCAAAGTTAATGGAACCCAATGGGAGCCACAGCTTCTGTGTGTGGCAATAATCTCATTTAGAGAGAGAGGCAGATTTAGTGGATAATTGGGGCCTAAGTACTCACTGATTCCCCTGCTAACTAACTAACTAACTGAGCTGCCGATGCTCGTTTTGTTTGCAATCACGCCGACACAGATGGAGCACAAACAAAGAAGAGACATTTGATGCACTCCCTCGTCTTGGCTCGTCGTCTTCTTGTTCCGCTTTCCTTTTTTCTTCACTGTTTTTCAGTTTTTCATTTAATTTCTTCGCTGTACTTTTACTCCCGTTATGCTGTCATGCCTTCTCCTTTCCTCTTTGCTTCTTTTCTTCTCTTTTCTTTCCTCCCCCTCTTTTTCGTTGTTTTTTCTTTTCACACCTCATATTCCTTTCTTCTCCTCTTGCCACCTCCTTTTCTTTCATCTCAGTTGCATCTCCTGTTTTGTTGTTTCCTTCTCTTCTCTACTTCCACTTTCTTGTTGTTCACCTCTTCTCCTTTCATTTTATTTCCGTTTTCTCATCTGCTTTTTTCCTTAGAGTTGTTTTCTTTCCTCTTTCTTCATCACTCTCTCAAATATTTTTTTCTTTATCCTCTCCACTTTCTTTTTAATTCTCTTTGCTTGTCCTGTCCAGTCTTTTCTTTTTGTCTTATCTCCTCTTCTCTCCTTTCCTTCCTTCTGTTCTTGCATCCCATTTGTTTTTTTTCATGTCTGTTTATTTTTGTTTCATTTCTTTAGTTTCCTCTTCTTCTATGCTTCCATCTCCCCTCCTTTGTTTCCTTTCTTCTCCACGCATCCTTATTTCTTTCTTTCTTTTCTTTCATTCTTTCCTGTGTTCTGCTCACTTTTAAGATCTTTCATCTCTCTTCTTTCCTCCTTTCCTCTCTTCATATTTTTTCTTATTCTTTGTCTTCTATGTCCACTTCTACTATCCTGGTATGTTTTCATGCCTTCTTCTCTCCTTATCCTTGCCCTTCTTTCCTTCCTACTTATCTCTCCCCTTACCACCTCTCCTTTCGTCTCCTCTCCCCTGTATGTGTCTGGACTTAAAGAGAGGCAGACATGTACATGTATGTGTGTGTATTTGTGTGTGATGGAGTTAATGGAGGATGCTCTCAGTAGCACAGCGGGGTTCCACTCGCTCTTTGGAAAGACCAGCATGCTTTGTTTCAGGTGTGTGTGTGTGTGTGTGTCTTCGTGTGTGTTGCTTTTCTCTGTGGCTATAGTATACTGTAACACTGAGTCTTTAACCCTCAGTTTGATAAGAGACACTCAGCATGATGACTGGACGACTGCCAAATCTCCCTCTCTGTCTTTCTACTTATCCATCAGCTGATTTCTCTTCATTTCTCTCCTGTACTTCACTCTAATTATCCATCTTTCCTCTTTTTCTTTCTTATTCATGTTCATTTCCTCCAGACTTATCCCTCCATTCCTCCTCTTCTGTAATTTTATTGGTATGAATCTCAGATGAACAGTATTAACAAAACATCTAAATACAAAAAGAAATTAACTAGAGAAATAATTAACAAACAGATAAAACATAAGCCATTTGATTTCCCCTCTGTCTCTTTACTTTGTTTACCCATTTCTATAGTCTTTCATTTGCTTTCTTACCTTCTTTCCCTTTTTTCTTCTCTTCCCATTCTTATTCATTTGCATATTGTGCTTAATTTTTATTTATTTATTATTTAGATCATTCAAAACTGAAAACATCAGCTTGCCATCACAAACTCCATCATTATGGACTGACTGATGAATCAACCTGGTGCATTATCAGACCTGAGTAAGAGTCTAATTCGTGGTCTTGGTGACAATTAAATTTGCAGTGTGAGTCGAAGAGAGTCATTACTCTCACAGGTTTCGCTTTCCTGTTCGACTGAATACAGCAGACGTCGATCACTGAATGGTTTTACATACTCATCAAACAGAGTAATTTTTCTAGGGTGCCAAAAGACCTCGCAGGTCAGGTCACATATTTAAAAGTGCAATTTGCAAAGCCTTCTAGCTACATTTAATATTTTTAAGTATGGTTATGCCACTGTGATTATATGTGTTCAGTGAATGCATTGTGGTGTCTGCGGATGTGTGCGTGCATCAGTAGTGTGTGTGTGTGTGTGTGTGTGGGAGGGGAGGCAGCTTAAAGCAGCACAGCAGGTCAAAGCTAGACTGTAAAAGATGTGTTTAATCTGAAGATATTAGACTCAGGTTATTTTTACTTACCATCGCTCGGTATTAAAAAAGCACAGTTACAGTTATTGTGCGGTCAGGAGGTAGTTACGCTTATTGGAGGGGATCTTGGGAAAGCAGCGGAGATTAAAGGGGCTGTTTAATCAAGGAGTGCACATGCACACAAACACACACACACACACACACTGAAAACACGCGCACGCACAAAAAAGCATTGCACAATTACTCTTTTCGATATGTACACAGAAATTGTACAAATACGTTATGTCTACACACACACAGGCTTGCGCAAATATATCTAAGGCTACTAGAAGCTTATGAACACACTGTTTGGGTAAAGTCCACCATTACATAAATGAGCAGGATAAGATGCTTAAACATTATTTACACACGGGGCAAGAGGGGATTAGAATCGACCCGTGTCAGTCTCTCTTCCTTTTTTTACCTCGCCTTTTGATTTTTCTTTGTTTTGTTTTCTCTTATTTCCCCTTTTACATGGTTTTCTTACCTTTCTTGTATTTTCTGTGAACCTAAACTCAAAAATAAACTGTCAAACTTGCTGACACAATCCACAAAAGACACATTTTTAAATAAAGATGTTTTTTTTTTTTGTGTGTGTATGTAATAGAATTGAGTAGAATACAATACGGTTGGTCAAACAGTACAAACAGCATCACTAAGTGAGTCAGAGAGTAAATCGACCTCTGCGTCAGAGTGCTAACTGGAGCGACTAGTCATCCTGTCACAAGACCTGATTGGCTCATTTAAATACCGCTCAGGTGTAATTGGCTGGCAAATTAAACTGTCATTATTGGACAGGCGAAGAGGGAAAAAAAGCACAGGGGAGTGACAGGACAAAATGGCCGACATATTCCCATGGGAAAACTCTAGGAAATAAGGGGAGACAGACATATACACACAGAAAGACACGCACTTAGAGACCTCATTCTAAAGTACATATGATGCATGAACTCACTCAGACATGCATAAATACACACTGGCACATGTGAGCTTCTTCAGAGGCAGAAAGTGACAAAGTGCACATAGGAAGTATATTTACGTTTCTAGAACCTTACTTCATAACTATAATTTTCTTCTTTTACCGTCCCAACAGTCTCTTCTTGTCCACTTTTTTTTCAATTCAGCAATCTGTTTCTATCCTGCATCTCTGGTCCACTCTCTGTTTTGACATGGCTCAGTAATAAAACTGATGGATGGACGGTGACCAGAGCTTTTCCAGGTGAACCCTGACCTCCCAGAGTGTGTGTTTGTCTAAGTGTGTGTGTGTGTGTGTGTGACTATGGCCCATCTGTGTGGGCCGTTGAGAGCCTCTCCCTCTTTGCCCTCTTATTCTGACCCACATCCTCAACGGTCAACACTGAGAGCACTCAGGCCCCGGGGAGAGTGTCTTTCTTTCTCTCAGTGTGTGTGTGTGTGTGTGTATATTTATGAGTGTCAGTACATGCAGGGGTGAGTCTTAGGAGAACAGAAATACACACACACAGTTTTTCATGATCTCATCAATGGATTGTGAATACAGTATTAACGATGGCTGGGCGGCCCCTGGCCACTACTTACAGAATCAGATATGTGACATCTGATATGGCTTCAATTTGAAATCCATTTGTAATGCAATATAGCAGTGTACTTTATGTGGAGGTCAAGACCCAAAGTTGGGTCATTGAAAGATCATAATTATTTTAAAGGAAGTGAATGTCAACTTCAAATACTATTGTAACTGCTTGAAAGTCAAACTTTGGGTGTGAGATACGCAATACATAAGATACAAAGCATTTTTGTGATTGAATGTCAAAAACAAGCAAAAGCATTTTTTTGTGTGTGTGTTTTTAATTTACACTACAGCTGCAGGTAACAATTATTTTCATCATTGATTCATCTGCCATTTCAAAACTGGGCCAAATTAATGCACCCTGGAGAGCATACAAAGTACAGCTGTGGTTCATGTTTTGTTTTTTTTTCAAATTCCTAAAAGAGTTACATTTACATTGATGGACATTCGTTGTCAATATGTAAACTCCAAAACTGTGTTGATAAATGCAAAATAAAAAATAATAATAATAATAAAAAGATGACAACCCCTAACTGTTTGAGAAGCTTTACATGTTCCCTGATCTTCCACACTTAAACTTAGAGAGTCTGGCACCCTTTGCAATAGTGATCATGTATAGTAGCCACCATTGACATTGGTCAATGGTGGCCATGATCACTGTTGAGGAAGTGGACAGAATTTCTTTTTCAGGTTTCCCAAAAGAGATGTTCCAGGCCACAAACCTGACTGATTGTGCTTTAGGCTACAGTTTGGTAGCTGTGTTATTACTATACACAAACAGCACAAAATTAAACCTGTAAGCTCTAAGCAAGAAATTAAAAATGTTTGTGTCCGACTGTTGCACAGTAATTACATGGCTTTTGCTGCTACACCTGTCGGCACTAGACCATAGATAAAAAGCTGAAGGTTTCAGCAGGGAACAGTGTATATTTGGCCTCATGCTATCATAGTACTAATATCTGGTATTTAATATGACATTATACTGTAATGGCCAACTGTATTCTGCTAATGACATGGTCCAGTGAACCATCTGTCTGGGGAACAAGAGGACAGCAGACATTAGACCGTCTGTCAGAGGTGATACGCACGCAGGGTGCCGTTAAGTGCTGTTTAGGATGGAAAGCCTTCGCTTGGTGTGTGTTTGAGTGTGTGTTTTGGTGCACAAAGCTCAAACAAATGGATTCAATCCCTCGACGAACTGCGTGTGTCTCAAAGCCCCGTGCCCCTGTTGTGACATCATCTATGAATGTCATAATTGAGGGTCGGTAAATTGCCACTCTTCCCCGCTCAGCGTCGCCCCATGTGTCAATACCGAGGTTCAAGGTGACGGAGCGGATCAATACACAGAGACAGGAGCCATCCGCTGAATTTACAGCCCAGTAACAAGAGAGCAACGAAACGATGCTGCTGTAGCCTTCAGCAAGCTACTGGACGAGACTGCAGTGCTGCTGGCGAGCATTTGTCAAAACATGCACACCAGTGATTCTCCAAGGAATTTTGTGTTCTGGCTGTTGTTCTGGGGGACCGTTTTGGTTTGGGCTTTGCATCAGTCACTGCTGTGGGTTGTGTTTTAGTTGTAGCTGTGAACGAGTTTTCATTTGGATGAATATTTTTGTCAGAGAGGAAATGATACAGGTAAAAACTAACATTAACAATGGTTCTGTTCCATTTAGATGTGCCAGTGAGTCATGCCTGTGAGGAGGAGGCAGACCCTGAAAAACCTAAATGAAATACAGATGTTATTAATTCATTTCTTACAGCTGTACCTCAGTGAACACCCGAGTAAAGTGCATTTACTCGGGTGTTGGTATTTAAAGGATGGTGACTTTTGTCTCAGCAACAAAACAACATGCAACAACCAGCATCCCTCCCTGGAATGAGCATCATGGATTTTGTCCCTAATTTCTGACAGTTCAGTCACACGGGATTTCTTTGCCTATCATTTAAGTTGTGAATGCATGAATGTATATTTTTGCACTGGCGTTGTACTACATTTACTTAAGTAGACAATCTGAATTCTTCTCAATGTCTGTTGTTAAAAAGGTAGCAGCTGTGTCATGATGTATCTTTTGTCCTCTTTATGTATACCGTTTTTGGTCTTTACGCATGACGTTGAAATTAATGTAGGGGTACAGGCATGGATGGATTTTTTTGAATGAGCCTACCAAGTACAGGCCCATGGGACCAAGAGGTCAGAGGGCCCTGAAGCCATATCCTCCATCTGAAGTAACTTATTAGCATTTTTTGTTGGAATGTGTTTGGGTTTTTTTGTTTCTTTTTTTTGCCCCTGATCTTTAATTATTATTATTATTATTATTATTACTACTATCATTTTTACATTATATAATGCAGCTGTTAGAAAAAAAAACAGCACTTGCACCACCATTTCCTTTTATTGTATATTTGGTATCATATGCTAATAGTATTTTGAATGATATCTGTGGAAATGTGTCAATGTGGATCTGCAGTGGTGAGATGATTTGGAACCTTTCTAAAATACTGAGGTTCATGATCACTGTCAGGAACAGAGATATGCTACTGAAAAGGCGAGACCAAGCAAGAATAAAAGCATGGTGTAGGTGAACTTCAGAAAATAAACAAAACTAAAACAAAAAGGCCTTTTTTTGCATTTCTCTGGTCTTTCATATTGTGCTTGTGCATCAATTGACATGCATGCGTGGGTGTGTGCACGTGTGTGAGTATGTGTGCATTCATCACAGCAGCTACAGTGTCCAGCAGGCATGGATGCCACAATGATAGTAGGTGAGCTGTGAAGGTGACGATGCCTGCCGTGTGTGTGTGCGCGTGAGTTTCTGTGTGTGCATGTCTGTGTGCGTGTTCCAGGTGATGGATTAGCTTCATTTCCAGTGTAAGCCGTCTGTTGTGAGTGAGTGAGAGTGTGTATGCTTGAACCTAAGCAGCAGGAGGGAGTGTGTAAGTGATACGTGTGTCTACTGGACCATGCGGGTGTGAGTATGTGTTTCTGTCACATTGTGTCTATTTATATGTGTCTTTACCTGCATGTGTGTGTGTCTGTGTGTTTGTGTGACAGTGGCTGAGTGATGGGTCCAGTATAGCGTGTAGTATAGTGGACAGACGCTGGGTTTCTATTGCCGTGGGCAATGGCGAGGTGTGTGTACAATCAAACGTGTGTTGACAGGCGCGATGGACATCACACGGTTATGATGACCTCAACCTGCTGCAGGTGACAACCCCCCATCACAAACACACACACACAAACTGAATCACTGTTAGTGCTTCACTTACTTTTTAACGTGTTGTAGAAAAGAGAATGTAAAAAAAATTCCAACCTAATATACTCCGTAATAAAACTTAAAAAAAAAAACACACATTCTTCTTTATAACTTTTTCCTGATTGGCTGGTATATGCCTGCTGATGTGTCTTATACTTACAATGTCTTCTATATGTTTTCCCACAGACTTGTAATAAAAGCAACAGGTTCAGTCCTCTGAATTTGAAATACTATAAACAGGAAAAGTAATTTGTAGTATTGTAATATTCTGAGTTATTCAGTGAGATCTGTGAACACTGCGTCATCACTACAACACGACACAAACAATCAGCCAGGTTGTAAACAAGGCAACAGTGTAGTTTAACCGCGAAATGGCTCTTTGTAGTAACAGAGCTTGATGCAATCAGCGCAATTAAATTTTGTAAGAGCTATACCAGTAAATCATTTTACGAGTATGTGTGTAGAGAGCCAGCAGGGAATCATTTGGCTCAGCCAGAGGAAGTCTCAGTATTTGAATAAAAACTTTGCCTAGCCTTTGTTCTTCGGTTTGTTTGAAATCTGTATGATTGTCTTGTGTTTCTTTTAAGTGACGTCACCAGCAATGTTTCCAGTTGTTCCAGCAACTATGATGATCAAAACAATCTGTAATGATATGGAATCATTTAATAAAAAAAAAAAAATATATTAAAATTATGCCAAAACAACTGAAAAGAGCTTATTTCAGAAATCTATTTAGAGACAAGAGATAGAATCCATAGTCACATTCCCACTGTCAAAATTGTGAAATGTGACCTCAACATGAGAGGCTACAGATATACTTTTGCAACTACGGTGATGTGCAATCTGAAAATATTTGTATTTTCATGTCTAGGAAATCTAAAACCTTAGAAAACAGCCTTCAGAAGATTCCATTGAAGAGAAAACTTTCATCTTAAAGCATATATATTTGAAATATGTATGTGTGTCTTAATAAATTAATGGAATTAATAAAACTTTTTGATTTAGAAAAGTGAACTTTAAGTAGAGTGTACACTCAACTGCATGTCCGTTTGTATGTGTGTCTGCTGGTGCATGCAAGTGCTCGAACTGTGTGTGTGCACTTGCTTTGTGTGTGTTTTTCCTTAGCCTCCTGTGAGCCCAAAACAAGGTAAACGTATAATAATAACATCTTCAAAATGTATCTCCCCATCTTTCTCCCTTGAGCAAAACAATACACACCCCTCACGCCTCCTCCACACCTCCTCCCTGCCTCCTCCCCCCCAGCAGTGCGAGGAGCGTCCGGGTGTGAAATGTAAAAGGGAGAATGCTGTCGTTCAAACTGTCCCAACCACCAGTGTCTCCCTCTGTCTCTCCCTCCCTCATGCTCTTGGTTTCTTCCAGCGACTCTTCCTCATGTTTGTTTCTTACCCTCTTTCTCTGTCACCACCGTCCTCTCTCTTCTCTCTCTCCCTCTCAGGTGGGCTGGCTGCTGCAGGTTGCAGGTGTGTGGGACCCCTCAGCCAATGAAAAATGAGTGCCGTCGCGCGCTGTGACTTTGATGAACCTCACTGAACGTCGGCCTATCACTCTTCTCCATTTGGCTTCCCCCGGAAAAACCGCTCTGCGACACATACACACGCGCATACATAGTTCGCAAACACACACACACACACACACACAAACAAAAGTGGCAAACGCTGTGGACCAAATATTTGTCTTGTTGAAGGAAGAGGCTGCGCTCGGGTAAATGCGCGGTCAAGAGGGCCTTTTTGTCTTTGTGTGCGTGTGTGTGTGTACTCACATAATATCCAAGATGTGGAGTATTTCTAAGATTATAACACATCTGTTAGAGTGATTCGACTTTAAATGTAGTGCGCTGAGAAGTTGACTGAAGGTAAATAAAGTGATCTTCAACAATAGACGCTTGGCACGGAAAGACAAAACACTGTCCAGAGGTCACTGTGTGTGTACGTGTGTGTGAAAGGCATGGTCTGGTACGTGTGTGTGTCTGATATCTGCTATGTGAGCAGCTATGAGAGTCGGGAGGCTAATCCCTCCCAGTTGGTCCCTAATCCGGTTCTAATCCCTTTAAAACTCTCTATCAGCCTCCCAGGACCTCAGCGGGGTTAAATCTTGTCAAGTAACACACCAGAAACACACACACACACACACACACACACACACACACACACACACACACAGCCCTGCACTGTGGGTTAAGTGTTAACAAATCACTGTCATCCCTTGTAAGTAAAATGAGCTTCTTTCCACTTCTTAAATGCGATTACGTCTACATTCCCTCACAGCAGGTTGTAGGTGAATGAGCCTCAGCTTAATCTTCCATTCTTCATTCCTCTGTCCATCTATTCACTTACTCAAACCTTCTCTCACTCACTTTTGTTTCCACCTTTTTCTCCCAATTAAACAGACAAATGAAAGGCAGCAGTATTGTAGATATGTAATTTAGCTGCTTTGTTCTTAAAAGTGGACACAAGGGTGTTATGTCAAAGATGTTTTTGATTAGACAGGACAGCTGCCTTATAATGAAAGTGCCCTGATTCATTAAAATAACTGAATACAGCATTTACAGTGCAATTACAGCCAATTACAATTATTTACAGTAGAGTTGAAGCACTATCAACTGTGTTCGTAGTGACTTAAATGAATTAATAGGTCACCTGGATCTTACTAGATCTCACTCTGAATGTTGTCTTTGCCCTCTTAAGACGTTCACATTGCACTCTTTTGCTACATACATTTAAATTCAAGAGGATGTGGACAGGGGCAGAAGAAATGTGTCTGACTTACAATGAAGGGGAATTTGTTTTTAATTGCCATACACTGAGGTTTGTTTGTAGTCAGTTACACTCATGCTGTAGTTAGATTACTTCCAGAAGTGCGGAAACTGGTCATGTAATGTAAAGCATTAGTGTTGTTGTGACCAGAACTATGTTTAAGGTATTCAGGTATACAATTTTAACAAATGCATACCAGCCAATCAGAAACAAGTATAGTCTGTGGCTCTGGCATGCTTTATGCAAAAAAGGAGTACCCACTTTCATTATACACAGATACACACACTCCCTATAATCCTCTGGTTCACCCCTTGCCCCCCTTTCACTTCCCAAACAGACAAAAGCATTACACAAATGAAAAACAAGTGAGAGGCTAGAGGGGAGGCATGGAGGGGGAGGAAGAGGGAGGGGCGATTGAGATTTTATTTAAGTGTTCTTGTAAGCCATCTAAGATATTAATGTTGCAAAGCTACTTATCAATATTTAAGAACATAAAAGGAGTGTGAGGGCGGAGGTGGAGTGTTGTGTGTGGAGAGGGCAAACCAGGAGGGACCTGCACTCTCGAGGTGTGTGTGTTTGTGTGCATGTGTGTGTTTGCCAGAACCACAGAACAACAATGAGAGACGAGATGAGGTCTCTCTGACAGTTAGAGAAGAGGAATTGCTTGGTCTCTGTCTCACTAAAAGCTTTAACACGCCCGCAAACATGTGCACACACACAAACACACACAAAAAGTGAGCGCTGTTAAGTGATGGTCAGGATGGTAAATACAACTGCTAATGTCCCGTGACCGCAACATACTTACTCTATGTTGTGGTTAAAATGTTCTGATTTATGTTAATGCTTATATTTGTATTTATGTATGTACACATGTACTGTATGTGTATACACATACAATACGTGCACATGGATAGATATGTTTTATGTACAGTCTGTCTGCACCATCTGTATTCTTTGTATTCTAAGTCTGAAACTTATCTGTACACAGCAGGCCTATCACAATGTCAATTGTCAAATTCATCTTCAACTTTTATTGTGCATTTGTCCCTTCTTTCTGGAAAATGAATTACAATCAAACTCTGTGTGTAGAGAGGTGAAGAGAGACCGCAATGTAAGAAATGAAACTGATTTCAGTACTGGATTATTTCCATGATATTATTGTGTGTGTATTATTAACATGATATCAATAAGTTGTTTCCTAAATTTTATGGTTATCATGAATACTGGTATATTTTCAACACCCCAAGTAAGCAGATATCAACTTTTTTTTTATGATATCAATGTTCTTGCAATGTAGAAATGTTCTCTAGTGTTCATCAATCCTTTTAAGCAGTTGTCCAATGAGATTTTACACATTTTATTCATTTTAAACATTTTATCAATAAAAACAAAGACCCTCTGTTTTGTTAAATCATTTTTGATCTTGAACTCAAATCCATCCCACATTTCATGTAAACCCACACCTGACCAGACTATTACTACTAGCTAGTCGTAGCTAAAAGAACAATATATTAGAAGGTGTGCTTTTAAATTTGTTTACATTTGGACAGAATGTGGAAAAGGTATTTTTTCCTCCTTTGTCCTCCTCCTGCTGATCTAACAATGGAGGTAATGGAGCTGTTGGTGGGGGCCAACATTCTTCTGCAGCTCTGTATAGCTCATATTCAGCCATGATCCACCCACACAGGTGTTTTGACGTACCCATTAGAGGTCTTAATCATCCTGATAGTCCTGTTAACTTTGTTGCATCTTGTGTTAGGGCGGGAGAACTAACACCTTTCTCCTTCTAATTGGTGCATGGAGTCTGGTAACCTCGTTAAAGACCACAATGAAAACACCTGTGTGGCTTTTAAGTAGCTTTATGGTTTGACAAACCATCTTATACCATACTGTCTGACAGTATCATGTATACACTTAATCACTCTTCACTAAATTAATTTAACAGAAAATGTGAATATGAACAATATTCTGCTGCATGACTTGAGTTTGTAGTGACCAACCAACCAACAGTGGAGTTTGAGAGATTTAATAACTTGCATGGGCATTTCTTTCTGAAATGGAAAATCATCTAACAAAGAAGAAACTGTGGTTCTTCTCAACACATCTTTAAATAAAGGCAGCTTCCTTCCTTTGCACTCTCCTTCTTACCTCTCTGCTGCGTTCCGCCCCATCCTGCCGTCTCTCCATCCATCTAAACCTCCACCTTCTCTGTGTTTCAGTCCCTCCCTAAACATTAGAAATCATCAGGGAGGGTGACGAGAGGTCTGTTTGCAGGAAGAGGCTAAAGTACTGCAACCTCTCTGGAGAGAGAGAGAGAGAGAGAGAGAGAGAGAGAGAGAGAGAGAGAGAGAGAGAGAGAGAGAGAGAGAGAGTTATACAACAAAAATCCTTTTCAATTCTCCTCTCATTAAATGAAAAAAAATAAACCAACAAAAAGCTCCTTTGTCTAAAAAACTTGAATCATGCATTTAGCGTGTCTATATACATGTGTGTGTGTGTGTGTGTGTATGCGTGTGTGTGTGTTAGTATACAGGGGACAAAGACATTAAGGGGTGAGCAGCATGAGCAGCACTCCGCAGGTGTTTTCCACCTCTGTAGCTCAAATACATTAAAGCTACACACACACACACACACACACACAAACACAAACAAACACACAAACACACACACAGTGACCTCTGGACAGTGTTCTGTCTTCCTGTGTCTTCCCGTGTCATCTCTAGTGTTACACATCCAAAACACTTTCTGAACACAAACCACTAAATGATGGCTGCAGGGTGGAAGAGGTGTGCAGTTGTGTGTGTGAGAGAAAGAGAGAGAGCGAGGGAGTCAGAAAACAGAAAAAGGACGAGAAAGATTTTGTGGGCGTGTGAATGGGAGAAACTGTTTGTGTGTATGTGTGTATTATGACCCAAGGCAGGGCTAGATGGATGGGTGTTCTGACCTCCCTACAGGGGTGCAGGCACGCTTATTTACACAAAGCACCCTTAGGTGTGTAGGTGTATGTGTGTATGTGAGTGTGTTTGTGTGTGATGCAAGCTTCCAAACTTATTTATACAGAGCAACACCCATAAATACAAAAATATTGAATATGTCTAGTTTTAATTACTTTATATCTCTCCCTCATTTAGGTGAAGCTACAAAACAAAAAAAAAGGTGGAAAATAACTCAAACCCCCCAGATATCTGATGGGATTTGATAATATTTTAGATAAAGATGAGAGCCAGTTTATATCAAATTAATGTTGCACATGTGAACAATCATATACATCCATAGAGATAAATCCTATGCGAATTGAACAGATAACTGTCAGTATTAATAGTGCTTTGCTCAACACAGGGCTGCACATACACTTCATGGACAAAACATGTGGACTTCTCGTCTGTTTTCCTCCAAGTGTGACACAAGTTTAAAGTAAGGGAATCCTAATGCAGATGTTTGTGCGCTTTTAACTTTGTCACAACTTGTTGCAAAGAGAGGTGCAGGGAAGACAAACCATCACGCTGGCCAGGATGACTGACCAGGGTGCTGCTCTTCACATAGCAAAAACCAAAACCAGTTAATTCTCTCCCAGTCTCAACAAATATGCATATACTCTGATAGGCCTCCTCTCCAGTTCAAACTGGCCTATCAGGGTAGATGTCTGGAGTGGCGACACAAGGTTAACAATAAAAAAAAAAGAAACAAAACACAGAATTTTCCTGATTTGTTTGTACAAATAAAGTCTTATTGAATTCTGCAATATATATTGTACATTTAAATTGAATTGAAAATAAAGTACTCACCTACTCATAAAAGGGTACTTGCTGAGGCATGCTTCCTCTTCAAGCACCCACCTAGATGGCCTACACAAAAAGACTCAAACACGTTATATTTTCAAACACATTCGATTTATGATTTGTTTATGTATGTTCTCACATACTTTTGGCCATGTAAATATACTACTACTACTAAACTACTACTACTCTACAACTAAAATGGAGTCAAACCAGAAAATCTGGGACCTGTGATGTGTCAACCCTATGTGGAACCTGTGGGGAATATACTGCAAGCTAATCACCTGCATATTACTAACACACAGAAAAAAAATTCCTCACCAGGAAAGATTTGGGATGAAGTTTGAACTAAGGACCTCCTTGTTGTGTGCAGACCACTGAGCCACCATCTGGCCGCAGTGCTACATAAATAGGTGCTGTACTCTGTAGCTACCAGACAAGACCTAAAATTGAAATAGCTCTCAAAGCTGTTCTTCTGAGCATTTGAGGCACCTCTAAGAAATGCTCAAAGAATGGCACTTCTTCTGAATGAAAAGATAATATTCAAAACACACAAAAATAATCAGCTAGTATGAGAACACCACAGCACTGCCTGACACACACTTTGTCTCTGTGATAATCTCTCTGTGCTACTGTGCTCCCCTTGGAGGTTGACTTTTCATGTTAAATATTCATCTCTGCACACTGTTATCATTATTATCTCGTTATTTATTTAATGTTTATCTTAAATTTTTAGCATGTTTGTTGGCTTATGGCAGTAAAGCTGAAGTAAGAAATTGAATTGCACATTCAACGACACAATACAGTCCTGTTATACCCCATAAGTAAATAACTTTAAGACTCTTTTGTGCAGCAAATAAAAACACTATTGCTCTCTGGTGTGTCTCGGACAGCGTGCTCCTGTTTGTTTGTTTTTTTACATAATCAAGACATACATTGACTTCTGATGAGTATTCAAAATGCAGTCAATCTGCTTTTTTTTTTTCTTTCTTTGTCCAGCTGTGTAAATAAATTGGAATCCCTGATAACAGCTTTCACAATTCAACAGCAGCTTTCCTCCAGGTTTAATGTATGCTTGAATAACAACCCTGTCTGTTTTTACACTGTATGTGAGAAAAATTGGTCTATGTCTACAGAATCACATTGATTTGCCTCTAAAATGGTGCATAAATTGTGTATTTTATGGAAACAGAAAAATCCATGCCGCTGTTTACAATGCTTGCTGCTTCTGTAAATCAGAATGTGATCAATGAGTGTATTGACTCATCCGTAGCCTGTGTGTGAGTATATATCTTGTGTGTGTATGCGTGTTAACGGTAGTTGCCTATTTGGGGACACAATGCATAAGCAATGTGACGGTTTGCATGTTTACATTTTGTTTGTGCAGTAACTTTTTTTGTTTTTTTTTGCAACTTTTTAGTGTGTGTGCACGGGACACCTGCGGGTGTTTATGTCTCCATGTGTCTCATTGAACAGGCATGTGTGTGTGTGTGTTTGTGAGAGTGTGTGTATTTTCAGCCCTCCAGGAGGGTCATTTCTGTATTGACAACCTGCTTGTCCCTGTCATACAGAGAACATGAGTAGAAAGGCCATTCTCATTTAGCCTGATAAAGCGCCCGTAGCGTCATAACGACCTCTAGCCATTTATAAATCATACTTTAACATGAGGGAGCCGGACCTCTAACCGCCGACTGATTGCAGAATTGATCAAAATGACTCATTCATGAATCAGAGTAGCATTTTTGCAGCACGCTGAGCACAATCACGCAGCATTTTAAAAGGTTAGATGTTCTGGTGGGAAATAACACGGTGGTTATGGTACAATAAATATTGTAGTACTTATATTTTGGCTGATCTTTTGTTTTGTGTTTTTATAACTTTGTTCCAGTGTATAAGGTTGCAAGTTATTATTTTACATCCCTCTTTTTTCTTCCTCCTTTCCTTTCATCCTCCAAATGCATCTCTCGAATTCTTTTTTTTTTTCCTTTTTTCAACCACCTTCCCCCCCTTCATATTAATCTGCATAGGAACAATCAGCAGCTCATGTTTACTGATTCGCCCAATCAGGTATCAGTTCTCCCTTGAGGTTCAAGGTCCCCACTGAGTGTGTCCATGTATGTGTGCATGTGTACATGTGTGTGTTGTGGACAAAAGAGGAAAATCCCTGGGAGAGTCGAGCAGAGCGTGTTGATCGATCCTCAGCAATTACCAGCCAATCGAAATGTGATTTATTTCCCAAGGAATCATTTCAATATCAAGAGAGCTGGTGTGCGGATGGGAGGGCGTGTGTGCATGTGTGCGTGTGTGTGTAGGGAGATCCTTGTCAATAAACTACCACTTACTTCTCCATTCTTCTTCTTCCTGTATCCCCTCCGTCTATCCCTCTCTCAACCCATCCATCTCTACATTTTCTGCCTGCTCTTTTCCCTCTCTTGCTTGCAACATCTCCCCACCCACAACTCCTCGCCTCCCTCCCTAACTTTGCCTGTCCTCCCACTCTCCCTTTCTTATGTTTTCCCCTGCTACACTCATCCTGTCCATCTTTCCCTCCCTACACACATCCTCTATCCATCCTCTGTTGTGATTCTCCCCAATATTCCTCCCCTTTTACTCCACTGCCCCTTCCTCTCCCTCCATTCAGCCCTTTCCCTCCTCCCTCGATCTCTCCCTGACTGCTCCCCTGTGAGGCTATCATTCTGAGGCCTTGTCAATACGACCAGTCAACCAAACAAAAAGACCAACTGACCAATTGAGGTATTTTGACTCTTAATCCCCCCCCCCACCTCATTCCTCCTTACCCTCCTCCTCTCCTTTTCACCACCGTCTCCTCCCCTCCTCTCTCCTCGTCCCTTTTTTTTTGCACTTAATTAAGTCGCCAAGTGGCTGTCAGGAATAATTTTTTGCTGCAGCACGGGGCCGAGGGCCGCGGTGGACTTGACATTTGATAATATTGCGTCTCCACGTTGATTGAAATTGATTTTAGGGGGGAGAGAGGGCCCCTGCTCGCCGCCGCCGTGATCGTTTGACAACTCTCAGCCAATCAGCCCCAAGGACAGCCCGTGGACCCCCACGTCTTTGGCGTGGCAACTCATATTCCTACGAGTGATGGCTGGCCGCCTGCTTCTGTGTGTTTGAGTGGGTGAGAATGAGTGTGTGTATGTGTGTGTCAGGGTACCAAGGGTCGGACATAGAGTACCGTCGCAGGGTCATGGAACTGGCAGTCACATTTCCCATAAATCAGCTGGGCAGTGTGGAGGCAGAACGTGTGGAAGTCTGAGTGTGTGCACAAAACTGCCTGCTCCCTTATGTGTGTGTGTTTGCAAGGTTATTTTGTGTATGCAGCTGAGTGAGTACAAGTAGCACACATACACAAATTTAGTTTCTTTACTCAGCAACCTCTGCCCCCTTCAGCTACGTTTTCCTCTCGCTAGCTAATAGAGGGTATAATGTTAGATGCAAATGACTGTTTTAATTGTTGCCTTATTAGTGGGGAGTGGGGGTATTAACTAAAGAACATCATGATGAAATGCCACTCAAAAGCAAGCTGCAGTCGGAATCAATCAGGGCAATTAATTACAAACAAGAACACCACCATCAGTGTTTCCATAATGTTTACAATCAGACTCTACAGTGCTCTCACGTCACTTCTCTCTCAGACTGCAGGCCGAGAACCTGAAACAAGCAGCAAGGTTTGTTTCCTGTATGGCTCTCCGACATGTTTACTGCTATCTTTATATGACTGGCTGTCCCAGGGCAAAACTTAATTGTTATTTTTGTTGTTTTAAAAGATAAAGTATTTTGGAGCACCCTGCCTAAGGAACACGGGCTGACAAAGCAGTGCTTTAAATTACTGGAAAAACGGATTTAATTAGTTTTGACCAATTTTATTTTTAGTGTATTAGATATATTCTTTGGTTTTCAATTATAATTATATTAGGCACAGTCTTGTCCTTGTTTATCTTACTGACACGTATTTATTGTTATTTTAACACGCTTTGTAATGAAAAATGCAATACAGATAAGCAGAACAGCATCAAGCAGCACATCAAGTTATTAATGTCATTGTTTATTGAACCAAAACTTTAAAAAGTTTGAGATATAAAGTTATACTTTTTGTCATGAAATGTGGCAAATGAAATTAATTCATTTAAGTTGGTCAATATGAAATTTCCATGAAGTTTTAGTATTGCTGAAAATAAGGTTTAGTCTGTGAAGATCAGTAACTGAAGCAGTATGGCACCTGGACACACAGAGTAAAAAAGGTAATCCAGTTGACCCAGTTGCCATTGACCTAATACTTTTAGATCTACCTGATTTACTACATGTCATACCTGATGTACAGACAAGTGACAAATTAAAGCAAAAAAACAATGAATGACAACGCCATGTTCTTTGAGAATCACACTGAGCTGAAGTAATTTTCTCTAAATAAATATCAACAAACTGTCAGAAACTCGTCAGTAACATCTGAATCTCTAGGCATGACCACTGTTTTCAGCACCCATCCTTAAACATTGCAGATTTATTTGTGTGCAAGTCCCTAGCCAATACCTATCCAATATTTTGCATTCTCATCTGCTCCTGTTTTAACTGGGTTATGGGTGACACTTGGTGTGTCTCTGTCTGTCTCCGAGAGCCGTTCCATATTCCTGATGAGGTTCTGTCTTCTAACCCCCTTTTTCAGGCGCTCTAATCGCGTCTCACCGCTCCAGGCAACAGACAAACTGTACCAGACGCACACAGAGGGGAAATTGCTTTTATTTTGGAGGGGGCTTGTCTAAATTAATTGTGATTTTTTTTTTTTTTTTTATTCACCAGCGGTTAACTACAATGTTTGCTCTGGTAACATGGCCTAGATAAAAATACTGTCAATAACAGCAATAACGGTCAAGTTTTCTCTTATTTTTTTTGACTTGTGCAACTAATGTCATGACAGCTGAAACCCCAGCCCACTCACTATGCTGGAAAACAGCAAGAAGCCATCATTTGTTTTTGTTTTTTTTGCTTTTTAACTTTACCTTTTTACTTTTAATAATTTGCCATGTTGAGCACTTAATGCAGCTGGTTGAAATTAAAAAATAAAAATAAAAACATTTGAAGCTGCTGATTTTCTTTCCCCTTAAGTATTGCCTCCTGTCTTTTCATGTAATGCATGCTGGGAGACGCTCCAGCCCGATGGGTGGATGGATTAGACCGACCAGAAAATGACAGCTTTGTCATTTATTCAAACACTTTGACAAAAGTGGCTGACTTGTCTCTGAGAAGCAAAGGAAGTGCCACATTGTTACTGCTCCTCAAAACCTCTTAGGCCACATTCAGACCAACATTTGCCAAAAAATGCAGCCCTCTCATCCATTTGAATGCAATCAGTCCGTCAGTATAGCGTGACAAAAGAACAAAACAAAACGTTGGGTTGCCCAGCAAAAAAACTAAACCTGAATCAACTTCTTCTGTAACCCACCATCATGCGGTAACTGCTTGATTCCACCAGGCATGGCTGCGCTGCTCTCCGGCTACATCGTGAGCTGATCACTATCATTCTAAACAATGCTTTTGATTCCACCGAGAGTGTTGCAGTGTGTGCCAGAAGCAGCTCTCCACTCTGCTCCGTGGGGAATAAGCGGCTGATCTATTTTGGAGGGAAGCCTTGTCAAGCAGCATAGAGCACATCGAGCTGGGCAGGAAGTCAGATACAGGAACAGCATAAAGACTCTGGTACATTTTCAAAGTAAAACACCCTATGCAGACTACCGAATGTTAAAACAGACAAAACTAACAATGAATAGTTGACGCTATGATAACTTTCTTGAGTTGTAAAATCCATTTGGTGTAAGTACTGAAAAAAAAAAAAAAAGTTTTGCGTTTTTTTCGGTCTGAACGTTGGGTGTACAAATAATCAGACTTTGACAATGGAAATTGACGTTTCCATCGTATTTTCTCTTTATATTTAATCATAACCACAATCCTTTCCTGACATTAACTCATTTCATTTATTTAAAATGAACCAGTGTTGACCATCAGGACACCACATCAACAAAACTTAACTCATATGGTTTGTTTTAAAAGGCAATGACAACCTGGTTTAAAGGAGTTTCCCAGTGTTGGGATAGATTTTTTTAATCATGTTTAATGAACTCAACTTCTTGAAATCTCTGAAGAAAGTGATGAGAAACATTTCCTCACTAATAATCCACTCTTGCTCTTTCTCATCTTAGGTTCACATTTACTTCTTTCTTATTTATCCCCCCCTATATCCTTCATTTTCTTATGTCATCTACACCCACATCCATCCTTCTCCTCCTCTTCTCTGCCCTCTCCTCTCTCGATCCTCTTTCATCCGGCCTCCCCCCTCCTCCTCCCTGCTCAGCCTTCTTGTCCGGCAACCCAGCTATTAACCTCTGGTCTCGTGTCTCTCCTCCCATCACCGCTGCAGTAATTAGGAGGTCAATCCAACCCTCCTCTATCATTTACCCTAATGCAAGCACATACACACATAAACACACACACACGATTTCGTCACAATTATTTCTCTCTGATTGGACACAATTTGACAGATTCATTGCATTATCAGATCTACCCAAACACACACACACAGTAATATATACATGCTCAAAGAAACACCCACACTTAAAACGGACGTGTCAATACTAGTGTGAAAAAAACCTGACACTCAATTACAAACTGATTGGTGGTATAAAAGTTAAGCTGATTATTGATCATCTTTAATGACAGTAGTCAACTTGTTAGGGTGTGGAGATCATTATTCAATATTATAATAAAGAATCCGTCCATTATCCCATCAGCCGTAACAAAAGACTGATATCTCCACATTTACCAAGTCAAATTGCCAGAGACTGTCATAGCATGAGATCATGAATACATGAATGACCATGAATTACAGAAAATGATAATAAATAAATAGGAAGAAAATTATGCTTAGTGCACCTTTCTACCCAAGTTACTTCAGTTCAAAATGCTATTTAGAATTCATTATCTCAACACCAAATTAGCAAATAACCCTGGCGATGGGAGGGCTCATCCACCAATTTTACACATCACTTGGACATAACTACTACACTAAATAATAATGTGTGTAATGTGTAACAATGTTACACTGTTTGTCTTTTCTTCATCATCACCTTGTGTGTTAATATGAAAATTAAAGTGTTGAATAAATCTGATCTATATATTTTTATTTTAATAATTCAGTAAATATGACATATTGATAGTCGTAATTATCACATTAGCAATTTCATCCATATTGCCCTATGTCGAAGAATTATTACATATAAATGAATGAATGCTTACACATTCAATATGGTAATTTGAAACATAATTTTAATGTGTGATATCAGCTAATCACACATTGTAGAATATGTTTATCTCCACCAAAAGTACACACACACACACACACAGCAGGGTTGACAGGACTGGGCAATGAGCTGTCAGAACAGTCTTTCTGCATCACACAGGTCATTGGCTGATCCCTGTCTGTCTCTCTCTGTGTCTATCTCTACCTTTCTTGCCGTCTCTCTCTCTCTCACCCCTCCTCTGTGTCTCATTAACACAACATACAATTAAAGTGTGTGTATCAGTGTCAGACCCCTGCTATTAGTACCTCAGCCTAAATGGCACTTGGCTGCGAGCTGAATCGCAGCTTCCTCCTCCCAGTCAAACAATTAAAGGCCTCACACACACACACACACGATCAACGCCAAAACACGTTAACACCTAATTAGCTTGACACAGCAGTACATGTACAGTACTGCTGTGGTGTATATAGGTGGACTCACACTGTCCAGCTCCTGTCACCTCTGTTGGCATATGATGATTTAAACTGCTGATTTGAATTGCTTTCATTCTCTTTCAAAATTCACAATTTCTGTAAGGAGAAATATTGAAACATAGAGATTTTCATGGTTTGTTGGGTTGCACTTGTATCATTTTGTTTAAAGCAAAGTCAGCATATTTACAGCAGCCAAGTGAAGTCAAACTAAACTTGCTAGCTGATGCATTTTCCCAAATTTTGGTTTGATTCAGAGGTGAAAAATGTAGGTGAATTCATCAATGAATTCATTTAGGAATAAACCAGTGTTTGCTAACTTTAAACTACGCATGGACTGTAGACACAGAAGCCCAGGGGGAAAATAATTTAAAAACAAAATCCCTTCAAAAGTCTCCGGACTGCAGCGATTCTCACCCTCTCTCTCTCTCTCTCTCTCTCTCTCTCACACACACACACACACACACACACACACACACACACAGACACACTCTCTATTCTTTTTTCTCAACACAGACACACCACACCTACTCCCACACTGCAGCAGTAAATATCTGAGATCTAAATCCTCTTCACAGCGTTGCCTAATTACTCCCAACAACATGGTAGCTGATTAACTTGTAATTGCTGCTCTGAACGCAGCCTGTCCCTCTCTCCTCGTTAGGGTTATTACTGACTATAATTACCGCTAATGTGCAGAGAGGAACACACACACCACAGACACACACACATATAACCTCACATGTACACAAACAGGCATGCAGGTGGAAGCTCATGTGCATGCACCTGAACACACATATTCTCCTTCATGACACACTTGTGCACACACCACGACAGGAGAATACTTATTTTCTTGGAAACTGTGACTGGAGCACAAAGCAATAACAGTGAACTTTAGGCAACTAAATTCATTTTCTGTATGTTGCCTCATTTAAGCAGTGTGATTCACAGCAGCCAAAATCCTGTAATGGTCTTTATATGTCACTTCATGTCTTGCTGGTGTCCTTTAAACCTCATCACGTACCACAAATGTGACATTTCTGTCCTTTGAGCCTGTGAGTAATTCCTATTACGTGGCTGTTTTTTTCCCCATCATTTGTGATTCTGGAACTGTATTACTTTTAATTTAATTTTCGGTTGATTGTGATGATGTGAGCATGCCAGCTGTCTCTTCTCTTGGTAGAGCACTTTGGTGATATTTACTTTTGGTGCAAAGTAAATATCTGCTCCGATAAATGATTCAACCAAGACAATCCTTTAACAGATAACACAACAAAAATGAGCATGTTTAGCGTGTGCACGGCATCCAAAAATTCACATTTCTGGGTCATCCAAAAACAAATCTCCAGCAAACAAACGATTATCAAAATGTATTTTCCATGTTTTTGGGAGGTGTGTTTTTAAGTATATCCTGTCATCACGGAGATCATATCCCAAATTGTTTTGGTATCCTGCAGGAAGTCAGATAAGTAGCGACATATGTTTTGCATTTCCATAAAAGCAACATTTGTAGAATTAACTATCTGCTTGTAAAACCCAAATAGGGGAATTTAGAAACTGTTTTTGAACTTCCTCACTATGTTCCTGTGAACTGCAGAAAGAATGAAAACACAAGTAATTTTTTATGTAAACACGCATAATTTTTTACCACTGGAAACTACCGGCCATTTCTACAAATTCCAGTACTTGATCACAATTATTAAAGTAAATGAACCAACTGTGAGCTGTGTGCGGACAGCATGGTGCCACGATTGTTCGTCTTTCTACGCTCACTCTGCAACACAAGGGGCTTCTCTTCTCCCCTTCTGCCTCCTCTGTTTAAAAAGGCATTCATGTGAATCTAAATCTGGCTTAATCGTAATTCTCAAACTAAACTTGCTGTGGAGAAAGCTATGAGCGCAAAGCTCCTTTCATAATCACTTTCTCCTTTAGCCGGGGATAATGGTACTACTTGTGGGGGATTTAGCCCACGTCTGACTTTCTCTCTCTCTCTCTCTCTCTGTTTTCTCTCCTGCCCTCCCTCTCTGTCTCTCTCCGTTTCCCCCAAACACTATCTCTCTTTCTTCGGACCATTAGTGATATTGCCGGGCCGCAGACCTCTGTGTTAAGTCACTTAATCAAAAGCAATGGGTTGAAAATCTTGTTTGGCCTCTTACGTCTGATTCATTCCTGCAGACAAGAGCAGCAGAGAGACAGAGAGAGGGCCGGGGGGAAATAAATGGAGAGCGAGACAGATAAGTAGAGGGAAGGGAGAGAAAGTAAGCGAGCGAGTGTTGATAGTAAAGTGAGATGGCGAGGGAGAAAGTGTGAGAGAGAGGAGAGAGGACATTAGGTGGTGGTACTATGTGTTATCAGCTAAGCAGCAGCAGAAAGGCTCCTTCACCCTCAGGGGATGAGGAGGTCACTGTTCCTCTAACCACTTCTGACCACCTCTCATCCACACACACAGTATTTCCTCTAGTTTTTTTTTCTTTTTCTTTCTTGTTCCTCATCTGACCTCTACGTCAGTATAATGCATACATTCACACAACCCATTTTCCTCTTCTTACCTCTCACACAACACAGCCGAACAGAGACCTTCCAGGTGAAATGTCCATGAAATATTTTGAAAATAAGACAAAAACAAATTAAACAACAAAATATGTTGTTTGTTGTAACTGTTCAACTGAATGACACATAAGCGTTTTCTGATCTGATGCTCCTATTGGCAGGACGAGATAATTTGTCGGAGTTTTACAAATTTCTTACAAATCACTGTTTAAAAAGTTGGTAAAGATTTGGTTAATTTTGGACACAAAAATGACATTGTTATGGTGAGAAAGAAAATCATAGCATTGTTTAGCCATCTATCCATCATGACCTTCTTATTCTGCAGACTTTGTGGCTAAATAATTTCTACAGGTCATGTTACGTGAGTGTAAGCATATGTTATTTTTGAGCTGAAAAGACTCAGGTGCATTTTTTTTTCTTCAGTACAGAATATACAGAATATAAATGTAAGGAATTGTAGGACATATTCAGTTTTTAAACTTCAGCTGTGTAGTTTTAGACTGTTTGACTGAAGACTTTTTTTTGATAATGAGGGCATTTTGGCTGGTTCTAACTTTCAAAAGCGGGTGATGTGTGCACTTTGTTTTAGGGTTAAAGGTAGACTAGAGGGGTAGGAGCACAACATAGAAGTTAAGAGGCATTCACTTCCTAATGCCCAAACCAAGATCTGAACACTGAATTGCATTTAAAGTGAAAAAAATCAATTATTGCACGCACACAGCTTCAGTGCCATTTACAAAATGCACAAAGACACCAGCAAGAGCATTAGGCCTAATGAGATCTCACCAACTAACAATTATGAAAGCAACACATAGGAAACACAAAAGGTCTGGTGACCACAGGCCAGGTCAGGGGCAGATGATGCACTATGTCAATGAAGGTCCTCACAAGTATAGAAACATGCATGCATTCTGTATGTGTGTTTTGTGTGTGTACAGGAGATGATGGGTGATGGAGGGGCTCCATGCTCCATAGGGGGGCAAATGGAACATACGGAGCACCAGACCTCTCCTACTGCTGTAGTGCAAACACACACACACAGATTATATTTTCATTTATTAATTCAAAAGAAGAAAAGTTTATTTCCCCTCTTCAGTGCAGCTGACATGTTTAAATAATAGACCGTTTGTCTTCTGGATGATGTGCAACAGAAGACGGAGGAAACACAAAAGGAAGTAGTTCTTGTGCACTTGTATTCCATCAGTATACATCCATGAAATAACTTTCAGTGATACCCGCTGCTTATACTATAGAAAGCACGAAATACCAGCTGGAAAAATGTTTGATTTGACAAAAGTTTTACCTAAAAAATCCAAAACTTCGCTACATTTTACATTCATGACTTGGAGAAGCGGACTATGTTCTAGGGGGAAAAAGCATCAATTTGATTCGCACTAGCTTTTAACATCAATGCACTCTACGACTTTGTTGTATAAGTTAAATCAGCAAAGCATCTCTCTCCAGAAGTAGAGAACTTCACTAAGCTGAAGATCTATAAGATGGTTAAAAAGTCATAAGTGAATTGAATTTTCTTAATTACGGTAAAAGTCAAAAAGTGGGGTATTTTCTTATGAATTACCCTATAATGCACATCAGGATCAGAAAGTAATCTCTGAACTCTTAAGACCATCGCAGTTTTCATTTCCTAATTGAGACAGAGATGGATTGGGGGACAGACATGGAGATAAAAACTGGTATAACGCTCATCTCTCTCTCTCTTTCTCTCATTTCCCCCTGGCCCATATGTATGAGTGTACAAATTCTCTTGGATTTGGTACATTGCATTGTGGGATAGCACAGTTAGCAACCCTACTTAGTGGAGTCAAGCCCCTTTTAAAACACCCCTGAAAAAGTGACATTAAATCCCTCTCAGATCAAATCTTCTAAAGCGCTCTTCCTTTTGAAAATCTGCAGTTAAAGAAAAAACAGAAAAATAATAAAATAAAAACAGAGAATTTAATCAGCTTTTTGTTTTGACAGTGTGTGAGAGAGAAACTGGAGATACTGTGTAGTAGCAAAAGTTTGTGAAAACAAGACCAAGAGGGATAATTATTCACGAATCCTTTGTATTATTTCCTCTTCTACCTGCCAACACCAACTGGTCCAGACTGTAATGGACCTTCAGATGATTCATGATGCACAAATCATAGTTAGTTCAGACCAAATATTGACCATAAGTCTGTAGGGCAACAATTTTACGTACTGTACATAGATTTGCAGGTCTAAAAAGCAATAGGTGACAACAGAATTGGAGCATCAATATTGATTGAAGAAACCAAAACTTTTAACATTTTTAAAGCTGATTGTTGGATACTTAGATTGAGAAATCAATATTTCACAAATTCTCTTACTATTTCATACATTTTCCTTGTTATTAGAAGACATTTCTGTACTGATATTAAGCTTTTTCAGTGAGTTTTAAAGATTTTCTCTCCCTCTCTTCCTCCTCTTTGCACACATGTGCACGTTTGTGTTAAAGCTTGTGTTGCTGATTTTTGGGAAGGGTGGATACTCCACATCAAACACACTCCCAGCACCTGTACACAATCAACCTCCTCCTCGCTGCCACAGGTGTACTATAAGAACACACTCTGTTACACACACCTCTCAGACCTTTAAGAACACCCAATTCAATTAACAGGCAGATACATGCACGTATTCATACGCACTCAAACCCATCCATCCGCCCACCAACCAATCACCTAATACACAGATTACAGCACAAACACACACACACACACACACATAAGATTCAATCCTGTTGCAGACGCTTCTCAATTCAATTAAGACACACTGAAATACTTCTTTTGATCTCAGTATTGGATATCAGGCACACACACCTGATGCTAGCAGCACTAGTGGCCTCAGCTTTTAGCAGCATTGTGTTGCAGACAATGCTAACATCATCTGGCTAGAGGTAACAACAGTTTTGAGGCAATAGTGATATTTTCAAAAGGTACAACAGAGAAGCGTGCTGCGAATTCAATTATGTAGCACTGTATTTCATATGTGTGTGCCAAGTGTGTATATATGTGTTGCCTCTGTGTATGCAAATGCCATTTCCATTTGATAATGAGGTTTCTCCACATTTCAGAATCAGAGTTCATATTGCAATTGAGTTCCTGAACGTGCCCTATAATGGTGTTCTGTTTCATTAGAAGATTTAGTCATTGCATGTAAAGGAGTGTTATTACTTTTGTTGTCTTCCTTTTTGAATCTTAAAAATATATATAGAAATGTATTGTCTCAAGAAGATGCGGAAAAAATGTGTAATTGTGAAATTGTGTTGTCCTCCTCACTGGTTTATCTAAAAAGACTTAAAAATGCTGCTGCCAGAGTCATAACCACAAAAAACTAATTTGATTTTATCAAACTTATTCTCAGATTTTTGCTTTAACTTGTCAGAAGTTTACAAACTTTTACTTATATATAGCTTACATAAATTACCTGTTAATCCAATATGGACCTATGGCTATAAGGTCACCACATTTGTTGCATTTGTGTTTTAATGCATCTGTTTGGTGTTTGTTAGTACACTATGCTAAGTATAATATACCTCTCTTGGAATGAGAATAGATCGACTGCACAAAATGACTCAGTCTTGTTACTCTTCTTTAAGAGAGAATGGGAAGGAAGAGTGTCCTGAAAAGTGACTTGGAGGGACTGAGTGGGTGCTGGCAGTTTGCACTTCAGGTGGAGGAGGGGGACGGATGTGTATTTTGGTTTGTACATAAGAATCATGATTATTGTGAATTGTTTTTTTAAGTGACATATTCTCATAACTCACATAAATGATGAACTAGATCTCCTGGATTGGTTGAAGGAAAAATGCTCTTTACGTTAAGAATCAATATAACGTCCCCAAAAAGTAGTGACCACTGATATAAAAGTTAAAACCACTGTGGATTAATTTTATGTTGAAGATTCTTAACCTCTGGGACGCCACATGGCTTGTCTTGATATGTAGATGGGGTGATGAGATTTCTATGTGTTGGTCATGACAGATATAAAGCTTTTCATATGAAAGCCCACATATATTAAAAAAAAGAAAAAAAAAAAAAAAAAGAAGAAGAAAAAGAAATCTCAAAATTAAAACGAAAATATTTAAGAATCACACTTTTAAAAAAATTAAAATGACATTTTTTAATCATATATTTCATTTTATATATTTATATTGTTGATCTAAGTTTTTGCCACTAGGAGTGAGAGCATTTTGTTCTCTGCAGATGAAAGTGCAGGCCGTTTCATTCGCAGGGAAATGACATTTTTGATTGTAGCGCCTGTTTTGTGTCTCTCTACATGAATACACAGCGCCGGATTTTGCATATGTAAGGTTAAAGTGGCGAAGCTCATCCCGCTGTATTCAATCCTTAAAAAAGACATTTCCTCTTTTCCCCGGAGGCTGTGTGTGTGGGGGGGGTAGGTTGAGGTAATAGATAGGAGGGGGGGGGCAAAATGCCATATGCGTGTATATGTGCACACTTGAGTGCATGCATGCAAAATCATTTGTGTGCATATGCGTGTACGTTGCTCCCTGTTCATCTGAATGGGGATTCATTGGGCAGCCATTTCAAAATTAAATGCTTTTGGTCAGGCAGATTGCTTTACGTCTCTGTCATGTTGCTGTGAATGGGATTCAGCCTTTGATGGATATGAGGACTGACAGGAGACCCCCCCCTCCCTATACACACCACTTTATTCATTCATACCCTCATTCCCTCCATCACTCTGTCCTCAAGCTCCACTCCTTTACCTTGTGTCTCTTGTCCTTAGATACTGTATACGTCCAACTTTTTAAAAAGGTTATTTTAAGTTGTTTTCTATTTATAAGATAGTTTAAAACCAACTGGAAATATAAAAAAAGCAAAAAAAGGGGCAAAATAACACATGTTCTTGATGTAGACCTTAGCACTTAAAGAAACTATTCTTTGATTTGGTTTTTAATTTATGCAAAACAATCAAGAAATAATCTTAATTATTCTGCAACTGAGGTCTCATTTTGTCACTTTTGTCAGTCACTTTGTAGTTTAGACTTTTCTTTTAAAACCAGTAAAAAATGCCAGAAATTCTATTCATTTTGGTTTGAGGCCTTTGTGGTGGTAATAGTACTTTATAATTTGCATAGCATTTGTCAAATTGGTTTGTTAGATTCTGATACCAGTTCAGACTGCAGTTTGTCATCTTTTGATTACCTATTATTTACTTGATCTGCTTATTGGTTCTGAGTTGAGTTGATTTTAAATAGCCATTTTCTTGTTCTTGTCAATTGTTCTGTGAATTGCCCAAATTCAGATTTTTTTCTTTGTTTCTTTGTTCAATTCCCTCTTTTTTTCCCTCGCCCAATTAAAATTCATAGCCTGTTTCAAGTGCTACTTTTCTAAAACTTTTTATCAAGTTTCCACAAAGTTTTAAGCTTTGCTCCCTCTTTGAGACATATGCTCCACATCGACCCCCCCACACACACAGACACATACAGCTGTCCGGAACTAAAAGTACTACTGTAATAAGAGATCTACAGATGGTCCTCTCAAATATCCTGCACACATTTCCTTTTCCAAAAACAACTTATACAGAGTTGGTTTAAGAACAATATGCAAAACTTCCAGCCTTCCATAAGTGTTTGCTTCAGTGTTTGTGTGTGTGTGAGAGTGAGTGTCAGTCATAACTAAACACAATCAGTCCTGTCAGTCTGTGGATTTCCTGCTTGGTGACAGTCTGCATCTGCCTTCCTGGTACGTGTCATCTGTCTGCCGCACGCACATTCACACACACGCCATCATTTCCTACAAGAAATATCATTCTTAACTGCGGGGAAACTGTTCTCAGAGCTGTTTTTTAGGACATTACTTCATTCTCTGATGATGCATGAACCTTCAGAGCACTGACACTTTGGCTTCGAGACTCAAGACAGTACAGTAGTTTAATATGTCGCTAATCTCACACTACTTTATCTTAACAACTATTCTTCTTCACAGGGTCTTCTTTAAGTACATTTTATTTTATGCTCATACTGTATCTTAGCCACGCCGATAAGTCCATCAGAGAGGAAAGTTTTATTTTTACATGGTTAGATTTGGTGCCATAGCTACATACTGTATGCTTGTTTGTATAAAGGTTTGCTCAACTTGCTCTAAGAGAACACTGCTTTCTATCTCTCATTGAGTTCAAACAGCAATTTCAGACTTCCTGGGATTAAAATGTTAAATTGTCAAACTGATCTGTAAGAGAAAGATAATTTTGTCTCTTGCTGACACTCTTTAATCCTGCCATGGTGTTTGTAAGCAAAAAAATGTATCTAGAAGAGGATTGTCACCATGACAATCAAAACTGCAGTAGTCTAATTCTGTATCACAAAGGGTGGTAATGCTGTTCGGGTGGAAAACCAGGATGTTTTATCAACAAGATCAGGATTTGTAATCATAACAGCAAAATGTCTGTTTTGAGGCTGCTCTCAGCACAGCAAGACCACTAAAAAATATTGTATTTTGTCATAAAACTCTGTTTGAGTTCCTGTCACAGACTCTCTTTGACTCCACATCTATCTGTATTTCTAGTTGTGCATTTGTGTGTGTCACTGTGCATGTTGCACCATGTCTCATTCGCCTCAGATGCAAGGACTTCTCACTCGATGAGCAGATGAAAGCCACTGAGAGGTAATGGAACCTCTGTTGAGACGAGCCAGCCAATCTGCAGCTCACCAAAATACATTTCACTCAAACACAGGCACGCACACGCACACGCACACACACACACACACACACATATATATATCTACCCAATACATTTGCATCTCGAGTGCTGTGGCAGCTAGCTAGCTAGTGAGACAATTCGAGTTACCATTCAAATGAAGGCAGTGTTTGTGTGAGCCCCGGAGAGAGAAAAAAGCAGAGAGAGGTTTTTTAGGAATATGCAAATACTGCTCTGCAAGGGAAATCTATCCTGAAATGAGCTTTCTATTTGGGGAGCTTAAATCAAGAATCACTTTTGTACACCGAGGTGAATTGAATACGTTTTGCTTTTGCCGAGGTTTACATGTAAAACCTGGCCATCAGCGCTTAAAGGTCCAGTGTGTCAGATTCAGAGTGCTCTATTTCCAGAACATGGCAGAAATGAAATATAATATGCATAACTATGTTTTCATTGTGTATAATCACCTGAAAATAAAAACCGTTATGTTTTTGTTACCATAGATATGTCATTTTGGGTTGCCATGTTTCTGCAGTAGCCCAGAACGGACAAACTAAACAAAGCCAAGACAAACGTGAACAAGACTTGATATATTTTATATATTAATATAATAATAGTGGATTACATTTATATAGTGCTTTATCTCACATACTCAAAGCTAACCACTGACACTGAATGGACAAACATCAGAATCTAACTCTGGACACTAAAGCAAATAAGCAAGTTTTTCAAAGACTTTCTAAAGTAAACAAAGTCAGTACAAAGTACAGGTGCCCATTGTGTAACTTTTCACCCATGATGAATTGTGTCATTCCCACTCTGCGCCCTGTTCTAAGGCTTTACTGCGCTAAATCACTAAGAGAAAATGATTCCTGATTTTTCCTCTGGTGTCCTCTGGCTGCTCTGTATCAACTCTATGTGATTTACAGAGTTTCCTGATGGATGTTAAAGTAAACTGCTGCTGTTAGCTAATTCTAGCTCAGTTTGTCAGCCAGGCCCGACTGTGGGCTCAGAGCACTGGGGGAGTGTCAGTGTTTGTACCAAAGGCATTTTGGACCACCAGGAAAAGGAGGAATTTAGGTGCTGGCGGTGATTACTTTATGCCCACATGGCCAACAACAACAACAACAACAGCTCATTCATGAAAAGGACTAAAAAAAGGACAGTTTGCATGCAACCACAAACACATGCTTTCCCACTTTCATTTCCTGCTTTACACAACTCTAGTGCAGCAGTGTTGGTATAGATTTGGAGCAACGCTTAAGACCCAGACTTTAGACCAGATGGACTACGAGAGACTTGGGAGAGATGTGGAGTGTCGCACTAAACAGGCTCATCTGTGCAAACATCAACTTGAATTTAAAACATAGTTAAAATGTCATCTAGAATATGAGATATTTTAAAATCTCTACTGTAAAGCTCTTTCTGAATCAACATGATACTTAGCACTATAATTCTGTCACACTGCTCTGTTTTCAGAGAGAAAGTTATTACAATGATTTGTTTACAATAGAAGCCTCTACAGTTGCCAGTATCGATGACCATGGATACATGTGTGTTTGTGTCTATGTGCATCTTAGACATTAGTGTATACCGTATTTCTATTGTGTGTCTGTACATTAATGAATGAGATTACACAGGACTATGCATACATGCACTCATGTACGTGTGTGCCTCTTGTGTAAGATAAAGTGTGTGTCTTCATTCTGTTGTGTATGGATCATAAAGCACACCTAAAAGGCTGAGAGGGTCGATGGAAAGGGGTGACAGCCTTCTGTATAAAACTTACAGCTCTCAGATAAACTAACAGAGAGAGAAGCCAGAGTCAGTGAAAACACGCTGCAGTAGATCATATGCAGATGCACTCGCCAGCTCACCGTAACACTCCTTTATCCCTCAAATCCCTCATCGTAAAAGTTACTTATGGCTGTTTTTAATTCTTCCCGGTGTGAAAAGACCCTGGCCGACAGTTAACTAACTAATGGGATAACGGAGCGGGCCAGAGATTAGCCTGATCCGATAGAGCTGTCCAGAGATGAGACCTTGCAGCAGCATTGTAAAACAATACCACTGAGTGTTACAGACTCTGTGAAAAAGAGAGGAAGATCTGATGCTACATTTGCGCCTTTGCTTACTCATCTATTAGTATTACTGTAGCATCTTTTCCGTCTAGAGGTTGACAGAGCATAGCGTGTAAGCACAATGTATTTAGTTTGAAACAAGCCTTAGACCTTCAACAGAATACACCATTTAGTGCCATTGTTACAGGATGAAAAGCGTAATAAAATTAATAATGGCTAAATTCCATTTAGTTCCTTCAATTCAAGTGTCTCAGTAAGTCATAACAGTGTGAGAACCAACATGCACTTTATCAGGACCCTGAAACTGTTATTGTTGACGTCATTAGTCATCGTACCTGTGCTTTAGTCTTCACATCTGCTCTGAAAAGGAGACTGTCACGTTGTCTCCTGCATTCACGGGCCAAATAATGGTAATCTCTGTCACTTTGTCAAGTATGCATGCGTGTGTGTGTGTGTGTGTGTGTGTGTGAGCAATTTGTATTTAAGCCTTCACAAGTACATGAATAACCAGGATAAGCAGAATACAAATGATGTTAAATCACAACACAGCCGTGTCTAATTAACTAATTATCAGTAACTACCTAGAAGGGTGAGCAATAAACCAACCAGAGAAAATATGATAAATAGAAGTCTAGATAAATAGAAGATTAAATAAAGCAATAGTTTCAGGGAAGCACCAAAATCCAAAAGTGGTCTAAGATGTGGATGTTTCCACTATCGTACTCCAACCTTCTCTTTTTCTGGGCTGCTTACAGGCACACACAGCATTCAAACAGCTATCTCACACACTTGTTTGTTGGAATTTCAACCAAAAGAAGAAAAGAAATAAAGCAGGAGTACCAGAGGACAGGGTTCAGAAAAAGAAAAGGGGGATGTAGAAGTAAGCACACGGATAAAAAGAGTGGAACAAAGAACAATGAAGAAAAAAAGACTGGAATGCCAGCTTCCTATTTAGATGATGATTAAAATTCATAGGCTCCCCACCTCTACCATCTCTTTACCCCCTCCATCCATCCTTCTATCCATCCATCCATCCATCTATCCCCCCCCCCCCAATGCTGAAGCAATCTCACAGCAGTCACAGCCTTCTCTCCCTGCAAAATTAATTTGACAGGTTTGCATTAAGGCACCTGATCAATACCCACTTAGAGCCGTGAGGGCTAAAGCCAAGAAAAATAACGCACCAGCCTCCCCTCCTCTCCCTCTGTACCAGATGAGAAAAAATGAATCTTGGACACTTTTTTCACCCCTCCTCAATCGCTCTGCGGTCCTAAGCCCTGCTCTCTATCAGACGGACACACACGCACACAAATAAACACGCACAAATACAGGCACACACATGCAGCTCCAAGCTTCTCTATCACCAGGCTGACCTCCTGCCATTGATCGGTAGCCGTTAAGTTGACAGACGGCCTGCGAGGTGTGTGTGTGTGTGTGTGTGTGTGTGTGATTGTTTGTGTGTGTGCTTTCTGAATTTCACTGGGCACTTAACCAGGGAACGATCAACTATACAACCTTGATAAAGTCAAGACTGTGTGTTTGTGATAGAGGGCCCAAAAAGAGTATAATTTGTGTGGAGTTGAAATGAAATACGGAGCCTGAGTTTGACACAACCTCACAGGCCCTGCATCTAAAAGAGGAGAGGATACAAGTTTGAAAGAAATAAGGAGTAAGGACAGAGAAATGTGAGAAAGTGGGCCACCACAACATATAAACCAAGAATATTTAAAATCCAAGAAGACAAGTCCATTTGTGCATCATTTTTTTTCACCAATCTTTGTGTTCATCCTCAAGGATGAGCATTTCTTAAAGTTAATTCATTTCCACACATGCTGTCTACAATCTCACCTCCTGTTGACTACAGAGCAGTTCTAGTGAATTAAATGTTTTTGCTCAAGGGCACCTTGTCAGGAGTTGTTAAATGAGTTCACAGTTGTTCTTTGACAGCACCAGCTGATTCACAGAAGTGTTAACAGTCAGTAACTGTTTGTACCCAAAGCTCTCTAATGGCTGACAGTTATATTGGCAGCAGAGAATCAAACCAACTTTAAATGTATCTGGAACATCACTCATCATTAACTAACTAATACACTGTATTTTAAATGTTGAATAGCTAGACATTAAAACTTACTGTATTTCTCTGGCACTTTTTCCACCATGACTTGCCTGATCGAGTAAAGTGAAAGACAGACTGAGTGATGTAAGAGGATAAGAGGTGATATAAGAACGGAAGGACCAATGCAACACAGCCTTGCGTCATTACAGGGAGGTTTCCCAATAAAACTGAGAAATCACTATAAATAAAAAGTAGCCCTAAAAACAGAAAATAGATTAAAGTCTGAGTTTAAATCCACAATATTTTTTCAATATTTATTCTAAACAGGAATCAATAAGTGGGGGTCAAGGCAAAGTTAACATTTCTAGACAACTGAAACAGCCTCTGTACTGGGACAAGAGCTACACTCCTCCACTTATCCCTCCGTTCCTCCTCATCCATCCGTCACAGAGTCTTCCAGGGCTATCCCATCTCATCCAGGCAGAAATCAATACCTGGCCCCTGAGACAGGCCCTCAATAAACAGTGGAAGGAGAAACATGGGCGAGCCTCCAGAGCTAAAGCTCCCCCTCACCTCCCACTCTCTGCACAACACAAAGTAAATGAACTCACTACTTTTCCTCTAACTTCATCCAACCAACAGCAGAGACCTCCATCCAATGTTTCAGCCCTCAAGGTCTCAGTGATGTTTCAATCCCGGCCATGATTCACTCAAACGTACACCTTCACACTCGCATGATAGTTTGCAGGCTGAGGGGTGCAGGTATGAATGTGTGCACGTGCATGGTTACAAGCAGGGGGATCGATGCACAGGCACACAAGCAACATGTTCTCTGTCTCATCTGCAGACGTTTTCTTCTTCCTCATTCTCATAAAAAAAAAACATCAAATTTAGTAATATAAAGCAGTGATTCGATAATCTACCGGAAATGCATCAACATTTTGTAAATGAATTCATAATTTAAGTTTATATGCAGTTTAGTTTAGCTAAGTAAAATAACCATGGTTAAATGAAACCTGCAAGTTTCTATACATTAGAGGTGAATAAGGCTGAAAACTACACCAAAGAGGTAACTTCTACACAATTTCAGCAAAATCCCTTTTACACAACATCCAATATGGATTCCTAAATAGTCACATTTCTTCCTTTGATTTCAACCAGCAAAACTACAAAATGATAGAAGACTCTTGCTGCAAGAGGGTTAAAGAACGTAATGCTTTAAAGTACTAAGTCACATGCCACCAACTATGTCAATGATTTTAGTGAACCTGGGTCATATTTAATGGAAAAAATGTTTTCCTTCTGATGTCCTCCAGCTGCTCCGCCTCAACTCTTGATGAACAGTAAAGTAAACTGCTGTGAACTATAGCTGCTGTTAGCTAATGTTAGCTCAGTTTGTTAGCCGGACTGTGAGCTCAGAGCACTGAGGGAGTGTTAGTGTTTGTACCACAGCGTTTTGGACCACTGGGAAGAGATGGTTTTCAGGCCCAGGTCACAGGAGAATGTTGACAGGGAATGGAGCTGGTGTCGGGCCAGAACAGGAGCTGTGCAAGTGTGCTATGTTAGAGCAAAGAGACTGAAGAGGACATTGACAGAGGAAGTTAAGAAGTGAACAGAAGAGAATGACTGGGCATGCAGTTGCGGACGAGAGTAAATATGACTCTTGTGGCGAGAGCTTTGTGGAATAAAAGGCTGAAAGACAGATGGTGAGCTGGGCTTCTTGCTATTGGACTAGTTACTAATATTAGCTGGCTGCTTGTGTTGTTGCATTTGGTTGATATCAATTTGTTGACTCAAGTTTTTGATCATAGATATTTTAAAATATAATAAATGCACATGTACAACTGTCCATATTTAAGACAGTTGCACTGTAAAACTGGGGTAGCTAAATCGCAAAAATACAAAATAATACTTGTCACTTTAAACAGATTATGCCCTGTAATTTTAACACTCTTACTGTTTTGTTTCAGTATCAGACTTTACCTGTTTCTGCTTCTTCTAATGTCTATACTTTTAAATGATGCATTTTTTTTTCTGTTTTCATAGACAGAACATGCTGTTTATTTTCAAAGGGATAGTTTTGGTATTTTGAAGTGGGATTGTATGTGGTACTTATCCAGAGTCAATGCATTGTCTAATTTAGATGGCAGTCAGTGCAGCCCCACTTTGCAGAAGCAATAGGAATCCACAGAAGAACACTGCTGTCAAACAACTTTTTCATAGGTCCTAACTGTAGAATTTCCAATGCAGATCAGCAGTTTGGGTTGTTGCAAGATCAGACTGAAATGAAACTTAATACAGAAGTTAGTGCCGCTGTCTGTAGGCAATACACTGACTATGGTTAAGCACCTCATACAAACCCACTTCAAAATACCCAAACTCTCCCTTTAGAACCACTGACACAATGCAAACTGAACAAGAGTTTGTACGTATATGTATGAGATACACATATTAAGAACAGATACACAGAAGTGATAACGATCACCATCCTGAGGTGACAGTCTTGTCACATCTACAACATTAATGACATTGATTTTTGAATTAAATATATAAGCCTACAGCATGTGTTTCTGAGGAGATAAAAGTCAATGAAAGCCATATGTTGTGTATGTTTCTGGGGTATTTTAGCAAATTCAAATTTGTGTTTAGAGAAAACACACCTCAAGTGCTAAACCTCTGTCTACTGTTCACTGCTGCCTCACTGAACATGGGCCCCAAAGTAAAAAGCTGTTGTGTTAGCACTCCATGTCCACTGTGTTTTGGGCCAATAAGAAATAACGCTCATTTCACAAAATTTCAATCACTCTACCACTTTTTCACCAAATACTTTACTATTGAACCTTTCATCTTTGGGACACTGGGAGACTTAAATGCCCCCAAATAGCTTTGTCTTGAATCAGACTTGTATATTTCCCCATCCACTAACACGGTGCACTCCAGGGAAAGAGAGAAACACAATAAGAAACTGCTTTGTTTTGCTGCTGAACTTTAAAAAGATTCTTGAGCTGCTTGTCAAGGATATTACCCAATATCTTCTCACTTACTTGGCTCAGTGCGTTATGTGATCGCTCATGTGAGTGTGTGTGTTTTCTCACTTGATAGTTTGTTCGTCTGTGAATTACTGTACGTGTGCATGTGCACGCTTTTCCTCTCGTATAGGTGAGACCAGGAGTTGAAAAAGAAAAGACAGCAGTGGGATTTTATTTGAGGCCCGTGCACGCTGAGCCACCGCGATGCAATTTCACTGCCGCGTTGCCACTTTCAGGCCTATTCATCCCTCCCTGCTGAGCCCCATTAGAGAAGACGGGCAGGTGAACAAGTGCACATGGAAAACAAGTTCCTCTAGGCGCTGCGGAAGCACCAGCCATCCCCCTCCGAACCCTTCTCATCCACCCACCCACCCACACACACACACACAGCACCAGTCCACCTTAGCCAGATGTAGATTGGAACAGACATCAATAAATAATTTAGAGGTCTTGAGATTTTTAAGTAGGAATCTATGCAGTGTGAAACGCTGTTTAATCGAGTAACTTCTGATGCCGTATCAATCAAAGCGGGTTAAAAGCTGCAAACATCGGCAGAAAAAGGAGAAGCGGGATTCTTTTCGTTTTACCTTCTCTCTCACTCTCTCTCTACCACTTTTTTGTCTAGTTGATGGGACATTAGGTGACATTTGTATTCATCAATTGACCCAGATCCACTGGGTCGACAGTGAGAGAGAGAGAGAGATCGAGGCAGACAAAAGTCCCTCTGGTGCAATGCAGCTCATGCTAATGCAATAGAAAAACAGGCTGATCAAAAGGCACTGTATTTGGGGAAAAATGCATTTGAAGATGGGTTTCAAATAAGCCACTCGCCCGACACTTGAACAGAGACAATTTCTTGATAAAGGATGAAAATGTAATGAAATGTCAGAAGCAGATTTTACTACTAATTCTCACAGGTGCAAGGACGCACTGATATGATAAAATACAAAAGAAGCTTGTATGCAAAATGAGCAGTAGCAGACTTGGGCACAGATGGAGTGATTTGAGCAATATTTCTCACCGCTTCATGTTGCACCTCACATATTTGCTGTTCATTTCACTATTCACATATTCAAATGTTTTACATTTTGATAGCAATAACTCCCTTGATAGATCGAAGCTTGCTCCTCAAAGAGAAAAAAACAAAAACAAATTGTGTGCCATATAAATATATTATGTGTATATATTTTTTATCAGTTGTTTTACCACAGCTGAGCAATTTTCCTGCAAGAACATAGGTGTCAAATTATAATATTGGAGTCAGACAAGCAAGCAAGCATGCATGCACACACAAATGAAGGTGTCTCAGATCAAACACGCACACAATGCTCAATTCTCTGGTGTCATCAGCAGATGTGTACATACCCTCGTCTCAATACAATACAGATGAGCTAATAGCCACTGAGGCTCCCAGCCTGCCTCTGATCTCCATAATATCTCTCACACACACATACAGAGAGAAAGAGAGAGAGGAAGAGGGACTTTACCTGCACAAATCCCGTAATATCTCTATACCTGCCTGTCTGTGGGGAATCAGATAGACCTGGTTTACATTGCAGCAACATTCACAGGACAAATATGATCACTTAGAGACACATTCAGAGGCAAAATGTATGCATACACAAACACACAGAAGTAATATCACTTAGATCCAACTAGAGGTAGTACAGCCTTAAAAACACATATGCAGAAAGACACCTAGTATCCATACAGTATACTGTGAAATTGCACACACTCATAAGATCTAAACAACATGGCTTTTGTCGAAATGTCTTGTGACTATTTTGGTGAGTTTATCTGAATGTCTGAGACAAAAGCTGCTTTTCGTTGAAGAAGTTTTAGAGATGCTGGTTATTTAACAGTGACAGCAATGACGTTCAACCTCAGTACAAAAACGTTGTCATTTTCTCTCATAAATAAAAAAGGTAATCGTGCTACCATGGGCACAGTCAAGAGACTTCAGACACGCGGCAGTATCATTTGGGCTGCGCCATAACTCATTCAGAACACTGACACTCTACAAATACAGAGAAATTATATAGAGCCTGACCAATACGACCAATACTACCAATACACTGGTAACGTTTTGCTACCTATACTGATACTAACATATACAAATACAATTGTGATTACTTAAAATCGGCCACTATGTGCCTAACTGCAGTAACAAAATGCCAAAGATGTGTTTGAGGTCGAGGGGACAAGAGTACTGGTCGTGCTTGACCCAAAGTTGTGCTGCTATTTAGGCTACAAAATGCTGCTCATGAAACACAGAGGGAATAAACAGACTTAATGATATTTTACTGTCAAGTACTGCAATTGCTATATTAACTATGTTTTATGTTTATTAAATATCTAAAACCAGGTGGCTTTGTTATCGGTTACTCACCTAACCGGCCAGAAGCATCAGTCTAGCGGTGGAGGCAGTTTTAACCAGTATCACTTGTCCTTTCAACTTTTTGTTGTTTTTTTTTTTTTTAGATTGTTTTAAAGTTTACTGGAAATTATGGAACTGTTTTTCTTGTTCTTGTTTGCAAGCTTTTTTCCTGTGAAATGAAGTCCAAGTTCAACAAGTTGAGAGCACTCTCACTCTCAAAAACGTTCAAGGCCTTCAGATGCTGTGACAGCAGTGGAATGAAAAACTAAAAAACGATATATTTTACTGTAGTCAACAACAACAATGCTCATAAGTGCAACAAATGGGAGACAGTATGAAGAATTAATCAACCACCTGTTGAACAAGCACTGCCTAAATGTGATGTCTTTGGTCACTCTGCGAGTGCAAATAGCTGTTTCTATGTGCCTCTCCCTGCTGATTTTAACCATTTACATATACATAAATGATTCTGACAGAGAATCCTTTATAAATTCAAAAGTATTTAGTGCTCTGATTGTGAGACGTTCTCATGTGAATGTACCTGCTTTTTCCTCTATCAACGTGTGACAGCAAGACACACAGCATGGTGAAGCATGGAGGTGCCTTGTTTGTCTAGAGCATAGAAAAGAGAAAGTATCCAGGGAATCCCCCCAATCCCCAGCCTGAACATGTTGACACTTAAAATATTTCGAAACAATGTGCTTTGGAAAGAGTCAAATCACTTAAACATATCAACTGTTCACTTGTTCAGATGGAAATGTTATAGTTTTTGTACTGTGGAAGTCTTGGGGTGTGAACATGTGTAAGAGTGTGTGTGTCGACACGCCTGTCGTCAGGCCTTCCATAGCCAGTAAATAAAAAGCAAAGTGAATTCCACTTCAGTCTGAGGCTTCGAGAGGATCTGAGGGGATCTGATAATCACCACAGGGACTTACGTGTGTGTTTGTGTGTATGTGTGTAGTGTGCTGTTTGCTCTCCAGCAGTGAGAAGAGGCACCACAGGGACACTCCAGTCAGAGGAGCTCAATAACACCTAATTTCACAAAACACGCAGACATGCTACAGAAATGATTGCAGACATGTTAACATGCATGCCAACACACACACGCAAACACACGGATGCACAATAACATACAACCACCAGAGTGCTATCGCCTGGTAATAATTGTGTAATATCCCGTGTGTAATATATAAAGAGCGGATTTTTTAAATCAAACAGTGAATATGAAACCTCGCATTACTATGCGACAACAAGGACAATTTATCAACATAAAAACACAACTGGGGCAAAGTAATGACACAAACATTAAATAAATCGCTGCTGAAAATCACATCTAACTTAAACTGTGGACAAAAACAAATAAGCTGACGCTCAGAATACATGATAGATAATAAATTACAATTCATCTACGTTTACATCTAGAGAGGTTTATCCTCAATCTCAGCTGTCTTTAGAGAGCCATCGGAAATATTATTATTTCTCACAGGTGGACAATTTTCTTCTGTCGCCATGAATGTTGAACACATTTTGAGTACAACATAAGAAAGAAAACAGTAGTTAAAGTCACTGCAGATTTTAGAAAAAAAGAAATACAAAATTTAAAAAAAGAAAAAAAAGAAAGAGAAACCCAGGATGCAATAAATGAAGAATATGAGAATAAATGTAAGAGGAGACAGCTGACAATCATGACTGAACCAATCAATACACGGTTCCTTTACTTCCCCCTGGCTGCTGTGTAAGAGCCAACATCTGTCAATTAACACACACACACACACACACACACACAAGCATATAACATATCCATACACACAGAAGTTCACACACACACACACACACACACACACACACTGCGCATTTTGTACACACACACACACACACACACACACACACACACACACACACACCGTCTACCAGCCAAAGGGCAATAACCTCCTATGAAGCGTTGTGGTTTGGATCAGCAGTATTGACAGCTTTCACATTAGACCTATTGAAATGCATTGTTGTTGCCAACACACACACACACACACACACACACGCACACACAGGTTTCTGGCATGCAACAACAATCAATCTGACACCACAATCACATTCTTTCCACCTGCTTAAACGGAGAAAAAGAGACGGGCGGGTCCTGCGACTCTTCAGTGTCAACAAGCTGACCCTCAACCTTGACCTCTGACCTTTAGAGGTCGTGGTCAAGGGTTCAAGAGAGGGGAGGGGAGGAGAGAAAGGGTGAGGATGAGAGAGATGAGGGGGATCGATAGATATGTTCTGACGGTCACGCCTGCTTCAGGAAAATAAAAGGCATTATAGATCAATTAGGTCTGACATCTATTTAGTTACGTATCTATTTGTTTGCTTCTGGGTAAGAGAAGTTATTTAGGGCAGAGGATGACTTAAGCAGACAAAAGATAAATAATGCATCAAATGATGCTGTGACTTAATTATTGTAGCATCATTTCTTTAATCAGACATTTCAAGCATAAATTGTAAACTAATTTAGAGCTGTGTATGGGTCTGAAGAAATAAGAGACCATTTAAAAAAAGAAGAAAAAAAAACAGTAAAAAAGGATGAGGAATGAGCAATTATTTTCAAAATAAAAGAAACACAGGCGTATGGCAGAGAGGGTAAAAGAGGAAACGGTCGTGAAAGATGTGGCAAATGCAGCAATGAAACTGGAAGTGAAAGGAACGAAACGAAAGAAAAAAAATTGTTGCCAAGTGTTCAGACTTACAAAATTACTTTTATGTTTTAAATCCCTTTTTTAAAAGCACATCAGTGAACAGGTGTTTTTAAAACTGCCATTTTATTCTAATGGGCTCTTACGTTTTATGGATTCATCTTGTGTTCCATTTTTCTTTGTAGGTCCCATAAATACGCACATTAACTGTGGATTTTTTACAATCTAACTGATACCGGCCTTGATTTTGTACTCCATGGTCCCTCTGCCTTCCTCATTCCTTGTTGTCGTCTTTCAGTGCTGTGACTTTTTGCGTCACTAATTTTAAAAACGACGATCAGAAGTGCAGAGCGTGGATAAACTCGATCCGATTTATCGGTCATGCTGCTCGCTGTCAGTCACAGTCGTGTAGCTGCAACCCCCCCTGCCCTCGTCCTCCCCAGAGGCATTGTGTTAACCATCCAAAGACTCATTAGCATAACACCACCCCTGAAACACACACACCTCAGGACACTCATGAATAAATGAGCCTATATAAAGGATTAGAATACAACAGAATAAACTATTACTATGATCTGAGAATAGATCGAGCTTATTACTACATTATTTGAGATACTTCAGGAACTTGTGTTCATGTTGAAAAGATAAGCAGGAAAAAACAAGTTTCATCCATAAGTTACCCGTCTTGTCCCTATTTTCCACATGTCATCCTCAAAGTAAGTTTTATTCTTTTAGGCCTGGTTTTTCCTCAGCCTCTGTTCCTGCAAACATGCTCTGATAAATGAGTCACACTGTGTCTGTGCTCCATCCACTTAACAGCATCCACACATATCAGCCAGATATACACACACATCGATGAGGGGTGTCTTACACCACAATAAAAACATCTCCCCTTCTCTCCTCTGTCTTTCTTTTATTGTATTGTATTATATCCAATTCCCAGAGGACCGTCGGGTAGCATCCCTCTCCCTCACATTCTCCGCCAGCAGCTCTGCACATCTGTGTGTGTGTGTGTGTGTGTGTGTGTGTGTGTGTGTGTGTGTGTGTGTGTGTGTGTGTGTGTGTGTGTGTGTGTGTGTGTGTGTGTGTGTGTGTGTGTGTGTGTCCTCGTGTTGTCAGAGGGGTAAACGGGGAGTTAAACAGATATATCCAAGCGTAAAATCTAAAAAGGCTCCCCAGTGGGCGCCGGAGGGGGTTGTTGGGAATCAAGCACATATCAATTGAGAAGCAGAGAGAGACCAAGTACTGGTGAGAAGAAGAGGGTAAAAGAAATAGACAGCGTCCCTCCTTGGTAAATTCTCCTCCTCTGACAACTATAAATTAAAGGTCTTTTCTTTCTCCTTTTCCCATTCTCCGCTTGCACTTCTCTTCTCCTTCCTTGGACTCTTAACACTTACTCACTTCACCCTGCTCTCTCTTCTACTCCAGATATTTTCTTTGACTTGCTTTCCCCACAAAGACATAAAGCAGAGGTTGTTGTACAGAGCACTGATGGTGAAATTGAGATCATTTATTTTATTTATATTGTTGTGTAAGACAGAAAAGCAGACAGAAATACATAATATGACAAAAAAAACATAAAATAGAATGGTGTGAATTGTATATTTTGTGGATAAAAGAGGAATATGCAGCAATGGGACACACACACACCCCTACACACACACCTCGCCCTGTACTGTGCGGTGTAATGCTCTACTTGATTATCTCATTGTTGTCTGTAAGTACAAGCCCAGATTGAATCAGTCTGCACTCCATTGTCTCTCCGCAGCTGGTGTGTGTGTTTGTGTTTGTGTGTGTGTGCGTGTGTGTGTGTAGGGCTGGTAATGAATGGCCAATCTAGTCTATCTAGAGAAAACCTTCTCATCACATCGCTCCCATAATTACTAGCTCTCTGTGAAAACTGTGCACTGCTTTATTACTTTACAATGCAGTGCAGTCAAGGCTCGGGACTAAGGGGATGAGATAAACACACAAAGTGTTCATTTTATATTTCAGTCATTTACTGCAGCTGATGTTCGCAACCAGTGAAACCTGAGTGATTTACAATGAGCGCAAAGCTTCAGTGCCAAGACCACCAACATAAACAACAAATAATATAGGTACACACTCTAACAAACTATAATGCCTTCACCATTGAAAAATTATTAATTCTGAAAAGATGACTATTTAAAAGTAGTTCTTTTTGGCTTTTTGTTGTTTTTCATTATGACCTTGAGAATTTTACTTATGTAAAGGATTTGAATACCTAGATTTAAATCATTGGATGAGATTTTCAAATCTCCTTTTCTCACAAATATGATGCATTGGCTGAATATCTTTATTTTGTTATTGATTTACCTGCAGTACATCATAATATGAATTTCTCATTAATAGTTAAATGAAGTGATCATACGGCCTGGTTTTGATTATATACATTAAATGTCCCCTCAATTACAGAAATGACCACAGGATAAAGGCATCCTCATGTATTGAGTATTTTCTATTTAACTCAGTGATTTCCTTTATTGCCCAGAGGGCCTTTCATGAATATCCACAGAAGCAACTTGAATTTGTACCAAAGGTGCGTATTGTTCATCTTAAGATCTCTGATTCATTCTCCTACTGCAGAAGGATTGCACGTCCCGGCCCTATGTTAATGTGATGAAATTGGTGAAGACAGTTGAACTGGTATTGCCTTTTTGACACATCCACCACTTTAAATGACTGTCCAAGGGAAAATGCTGCTCCGAATAAACATAATTATGATTAATGGAAGGTAGTTCTTCTTTGTTTAATGGCAGACATTAAAAAAGCCTCTACAAACATGAAATTGGCCACTTTGTAATTGAAACATTTGAATGTAAACTGTATTATCTAGAGCAGTCCTGTGACTACAGCATCTTATTATTTAGCATTCTTTGTGCTCCCAGTACTCCTGCATCCTGAGTCCTCCCTCCTGCTGGGAGCCATCAGACCAAGGGACCAGCCCGAGGCATCTGGGAACCATGAAGGAAAAGAAGAGGTTGGATGGGAGGAGGCAGAGGAGACAGAGTGAGAAATAGAGGGTTGAAGACAAGTAGAAAATGATGACAGAAAAGAGGGTTGATAAGAGATTTCCAAGTTGTGGAAAGCAGGCTGAATAAAAAAGGAGGCAAAAGGAGAAAAAAAGACAGAATTCAGCCCCTGAGGCCTACAGGCCTCTCCTTCACTCACACTCACTATATTCCCCATTCTCCATCATCCTCAGACCTGCTGTAAATCATGTTTGCTGAATTAACAATGTTCACTTGTTTTGTGTGAGACAGGTGAGTATTCATTGTAATGCAGAAAACGTAGTAGAAAACTTAACATTCATGGTGCTTCTGCGCTGCATTTCTGTCAAACAGTGTAGGTCGTTTTTTTTGTTTGTTTCTTTTTGGTTGTCGTACTATGTAAATATGTATATATAATTCTAAAATCCAAACAAAACAATATCAATTTTAATATCATTCAGATGTTGCTGTAAATCTGCATAAAAGGGGTCATAATTTAGTTTTTTTTCCTTCTCTAAGAAAATGTGGACATGTTCATTTTGCTCAATTAAAAGAACACTGGATTTTGAATGATACTGTATAAAACAAAAATCAAAATGTGTGGTGTGGTATATGGTTGAATATGGGTGTAAATCAGTTTAAACCAACGCACTCCCTTTAGAAAATCAACATATCTGGAGGAAAAGGCTTGTAAAAAAAAAAAAAAAAAAAAAAAATCCAAGATGAGTCCATTAGAGGCTGCTTAGGTGTACTGATATGGTTGTAATAGTAGTGATTAGTAGAAACCCAGCCAGCCATAGAGGATGACAAATGGCACATGAGACAGAGCATGATTACAAGCGTTTATATGGGCAGAGACAGTATCAGCACAGAGTATGATGGATGACGCCCGGAGCGCAGTCAGAGCTGGCTCATAATTAGACCTTGATGGCATTAGTTGCATTTCCTAGTGGGTATGTCACAATAAATGTGCCAGAGTTGTTAAAAAGGGACACCTTGACATTTTGAATTTGTGTCGGTTGTTTTTACTCTGCAGGCGACTGTCACAGCGTGGGACGTAAAGGCTTGTTAGAGTTATGAATGATTACAGAAACTAAACTCTTCTTCTTTTAGCAAATCATGTAACTTAGTTTCTTCTTCTGTCAGCCTCCTTCCCTTTCAGTTGATTTGACCATAAAAGTCTGATGTTATACATGCACCACTGCAAAGGTAATCATCATCTGAACTCTCAATGTGTCTGTGTAAGCTGAAGTAATTATTAAGAAAGGTTACACTGTGTGAAGGTAAGGTAACAGAGTGGAAGGTAATAGTGTGTACCTGAGGTGGCTCGGGTGATGTGTTTTCTGGTGTGTGTTTCACCTGTCTGGCCATGTACCTGAGAAGCAAGTGAAAGTCAGACGCGCGCGCGTGTGTGGGAGTGCGTGTATCTTATTTGTTGTGGTTGTAAACTAAGATGACATCTAATCAGATTAATTTCATCAGGAGAAAAAAAAGAACAAAATACAACTTTAAAGAAATTAGAGACAGTTTTAGTGGGTAAGTAAACCAGAGTAATTAAATCATTTTCAAAACCTCAGACCACACTGCCTAATACTGGTTGAAAAACTGACTTTGGAAGGACTACTGTCACATTAATCAGCTAATAACAGTTGTCTGTTAGAGTTAATTATTTTTGACTACTGTTAATTGGTGTCAGACTACCTTTAATAAATAATTAAATTAATTATTATTATTATTATTATTATTATTATTATTATTATTAAGTATTGCAAACCTTTCATCCTCCGCAGACCTGCAAGGATGTTAATAAAGGACAAGTGCAAATGATCGATGAAACAACCTCCAGACAGCCAATAATCATGCCAGAAGTCTTCGTCTGATCTCTGATCTTTTTAATATAAACACATCTCGTTTTATGAGTTTTCTAAACTCAAGTGTCTCCTTTATTTAGTTGTGTTTTAAGAGACTGGCACTTTGCTGGCAAGACTTGTTCACTTCATTGAGGAAAAAAAAGAAGATATTTAGGATTCAAACATAAAATACATTGCAGCGCTGAAAGTTATTATTCAAAAGTTAAAACTGCCAGTTTAAGCCTTAAAGTAGTAGTAGCAGCAGTCAAGGCAGTAATAAAAGTAGAGTAGTAGAGGGATTTAGTCATAGTAGTAGTAAATAGTAGTAATAGTATCTGTAGTAGTAAGTGTAGTGGTGGTAGTGGTATAAGTATAAGCAGTATCAGTAATAGTAGTTGTGCATCAGTCATAGTGGCAGAAGACAAGGTAACATTAGAACAAGAACTCTAGTAGTACTGTAGCAGCAGAACTATGGTAGGAGCAGTATTGTGTGTGTTCTTTGTTTGTATAAAAGTGATACTGAGGCAGAGATGGTGTTGTAGTCACATTTCACACTCATTAATGCCACTCAAACTCTCTCCTGTATCTGTGTTTACTCTTTCTCTCCAAATGATCCACTAAATCTTTCCCATTCAAATGCACTTATTCATGTTTTCCCACACATTCGGATATGAGTGCACACCAAACCATGTTGGAAAAATAAAGTCAGGTGTCCATCTAACTTTGCGACCCTCACTAGATGACACACGCACACACACACACACACACACACACACACACAAACACAGAGGAAGCAGCCTGTCTACCCTTGTGAGTCCCTGCTGCTGAATTAGTCAGTCATAGCACTCAGGCCCGGGCAGATTGAGATCATGTTGCTGGTCTAGTCGTAACACAGTCAGGTCAGACAGGTCAAATACCTGTTCAGATAACACACTGTGACCTGTTACCGCTATTTTACCTCAGCTTACCGACAAAGGTAACACTCACCTCTCACTACCTGCTGGATCTGAATACCTTCTTTTGTCTACATTTTCTCATTTCACTCATTTCCCACAATTCAAGTTGCTTTGTGTTGGAAAAAGTGCTTACATCCTTTTGATTATACTGAACTGGTCTTTATTTTTTCATAAATCTTGACATCGTCTCCCTTTAAACTTTTCTCTAGACAAAACAAGAGATTTTTTAATATCTGTATCCTATTTTTTAATAAACAAATTTGCATGACCACCCACCGCAAAAAAGTTAAACTCAATTGAAATCCCTGCAAGCGGATTTATAGTGTACTCCTACAAATACATGATTGTGCTGTTGTTTGCCATCAGACTAATCATCTAATAAGTAACATATGGTGAGGTCCTGACCGCCAGTTCAAAGACACATTATAAAGGAAATATGTTATTTGATCATTAACATCAGCTCAGATTTTGATCTTTTGCATTATAACCAGAGCTCAGATTTTAAATTGGAGTTTGAATCCTACAAGATCAGGGTTCTGGATGAATGTTTGAGTAATTGTTTTCTTGGTAAAGAGGCTTTGTGCTTTATATCATACTATAACAAAATGACAGAAGGATGCAATATGCTTCACTGGTTATTTTACTTCAATCCAGTCACTCAGTCATAAAGTTGGGCACAGAGAAGTATTTTTGTTATACTATTATTTTTGTTGATGATGCGCGTCATGTTTTGGCAACATGGAAGACTGGAAATGAATGAAATGGAGACAGAAACATTAGGCCGCTACATATTATTTGGTTTATTTGCCAACCTGACAACATGTTTGATAATACGCAGGATTTTCATGACAAGATGAGCATGGTGGTCAGACTCACAGGAAGTAGGCTGTGGGTATAAGAAAGTCATTGGCCAACTATTTCAATTAGACTTTTCCTTCCACTCCACTATCTGCATTGCTACGTGAAACAATAACAACCTCCGGGCTAGCAACCTACCTGCTGAAAATGACTGTTTGTAAAGATTTACAAATAATACCCTCTTTTGCGCAGATTTATCCATTTTAATGCCAGGGCTCACATCCCCAAAAGCAGACGTGCCACCAAAACAAATTCCCCCTGACACTATTTGACAAGGGCACCACCATCCGGAGGTTAGCTTACTTGATGTGATGATTGTGATTGGGAGCGCTTTTCCCCCATACCAGTATGATAATGGGCCTTTCTCCACAAAATGTGGAGATAGATCTGGCAATGGGAGACAGCAAGCATGGTAAATTAAAGGCAATAAAAGGAAATCTAATTCAACAAAGGCCTGGCCATAATGACCATGCACACATTTGTCAGGATGAAGTTTGAAATGGACAAAATGATCGCCTGATTCTGTCACCACTGTGAGTTAGAAACCAAAGACAGCAAGAGTGGGAATGGAAAGGAAAGAGACACAAAGAAAGCTAGTCAGTTGGCCCAGAGTTTACACTTGATGTGGTACAGTCAAGTGTGTAAGTGTGTGCATGTGCATGTGTGTGTGTTTGTATAACCTCTCAAGCTCAATGACGAACACACATGCCCACGTGGTAATTAATTTGGTGGCTTCTGATTGCCAAGGTTGCTTACTGGTTACAGAAGCCAGATCAGGGGTGTCACCTACCAGATTGAGTCTGTAAGGTTCACATACAAACACACACAAATATGCACCACCTCTGACAGAGAGGGGTGGAAATAAAAAATACATAGAGAGAGAAGATAAAGGGAGGAGAGCTAAAGAAAATAGAAGAAAGGAACACGAAAGAAAAAGAGACAAAGACCCTGTGCCCACTCTCTTCCTCTCTCTCTCTCACACACACACACACAGAGGGTGAGTGACAGGGCCTTATTGCAGGTGTAAATTGAGGCTGTGAGGTGTGTGTGTTGTTCATTAAAGCAGAGTGAATCTCTATTGGTTTTCATTAAGGGGCCTGACCAAACAGACTACATGGTTAATCTAGACAGCTCCGCTCCTCCACTCACCCCCATCTCTATTTCTCTCTCACACAAACACACACAAATGAACACACACTTTAAACATCTCCTCCCACACACACTCACATACAGACAAAACTAGATTCTTATTTATTAAGCAGAGGTGACAGGTACTGAATAAGTTGTTTTCTGGAACAGTGTGTATGTGCGTTTGTCAAGGAATGTTTAGGAGAGCTTTTGTGAGCCACTACTGGACATTTGTTTCTGTACAATAATATCTACATGTATATGGATTTTTATGTGCATGTCCACATTTGTTTGATCTAAATCCATTCATGTGATGAATTTTCTTCACATAAATGGGTCTGCGTGTGAATGCGAGATTGTGTGTGAGTAGGAGGACAATTGGCGTCTGTGGTTATGAGTTAAGTCTAATTTCCAGGAGGCCTGTCCTGGCTAAACAGAGCTGACACAGTGCTGCTCTGACCAGTTATCTGTCACTAGGAATTAGACACTAACACACACCCTGAGAGATGAGCTGGGGCACATACACACTCACACACACAGAGACAGACACATACACACAGATGCCATATGTGCACATACAGAAGATGTACACCACATGGTCAAATGCATGTGGACACCCAAATGCTGCACCCCTATAGTTGAACATCTCTTTACAAAATCAAGGGAATTAACATGCTGCTATAAGTCTAAACTCTTCTTTGGGAGGATTTCCACAAGATTATGTAACCTGGCTCAGGAATTTGCTCCCATTCAGCTTCAAGAGTATTAGAGAGGTTGGGCACTGATGAGGCCTGGTTCACTGCTGGTGTTCCACTTCATCTTAAAGGTGTAGGCCAGTCAAGTTCTTTAGCACCAAGCTGGGGAAAAACATTTCATATGGACCCTGCTTTGGTATGTTGGAAAGGAACTTCCCAAAACTGCTGCCACACAGTTGAAATCACACTACTGTCCTAAATAGTTGTAGCAGTAACATTTATCTTGATTGGAACTATGGTGTGTAACCAAGACCAGAAAAAAAACAGTACTAGACCAAATGGGTAGTGCAACAAACTCTGAACACATACCAGACAGACCAAGATGAAGACTGGATCTATAGGCAACAGCCTGGGGTCCCAAAAAACTAAAGCATAATTTATACAAAGGCATTAAAAGGGTTACAGTGTGGGAATCCACCTACTTAGGAATGTACATGAGGGCTACATATGACTATCATGTGGAGATTGCATTTGGTCAGCGTCCTATGTTGGAGATTACTGAAGTCCAAGAAAGGCTCAGTAATCATCAGCAACTACTCTATACACCCAAGTACATTATTATTTTAGTATTGATAAACTTTGCAGTCCTTCAAATATAAAACCTTGCAGCATATCACTGATGTAGCAGTGAAGGCTCAGGTCAAATGGACATAGAGGATAATTTAACCATGTGAGGGGTGTGTGTGTGTGGAAACTGTGGAGTGTTTACAAGTGTGTCAGTTGTGTACTGGGAGATACAGCTTGTCATATCTTTCCATCTCATTGTTCCCTTTTTCTTTCCCTCTCTTCCGCTCTCTCCCTCACACAGGGGACCTTTTAAAAAAGTGTGTAAGAAAGATGGTTTATGGAGTGTTCAGAAGTATCTGGCAGTGCAGATGGGATCGTGGTAACACAGCGTCTGATCTCGCTGTCTCATTATTCCGCTTCAGACACTCGGCCTCTTCGAGTGGTCTTGCTGCACTTTTAGCCAAGCCTCAATCCAATCATCTCAATCTATTGTGTGCTCTGAGGGGCCATCCTGTCACTCTTACTAAGGCTTTGAACATGTGCAGCACCATCCACGTCCATCCTGACAATGATGGAGAATATAAAATTACATCTACAGAAGTCTCTGTTGTGTGCTTTGGACTCCTCTGTAATATAAAAATGGGAAAGGGAAAAGTTTATAAAATTAAAAAATTAAAAATACTGGATGTTTGCTACCAATGACACAAAATTCGAGACTGTGGAACTACACAGTATAAGTGTTAGCAAACGTGAAAGGACTTTAGAAAGTGATCTTTAAATCCAAAATTGAGCACTGGTGAAAATTAGGGCGGCCAACCAATGCTCTAAATTCAATTATATAACTGAAGTGTAAAAGAAACAGATATTTGGTTGTGAAAGTTAATTTTTGATTGTGGAAAAAAAAAAACAACAACAACAACAACAACAACACAACTGTCTTTCTCATGTGAGCCTGGGCCATACAGTAACTAACAATTTAGTGTGGAGCTGTGCTTGAACAATTCAAACCTTACATCCAGCACAGCAAATAAACTACATTCATTAACATGTACCATTATCACTGACTGAGGCAGAGAAATAGCTAAACATTTGATACGCGGAGCAAGGGAGAGCAGGAGAGGGTGAGAGATAAGCCATCATTAGTTGATAAGCTAAAGTACTGTAGCTAGCAGAACTAAATAGTATGCAAATGGCTGTGGTGTTAGCAATGAAGTGACTCAAAGAAGGAGAGAGCAAGTGTAGAGTGTTTGAGCAGACCAAGTGTAACTTTAAATGTAAAGTGGGCTGTAATTAAAAATATAACAGAATTAACTGGATTCAGCTACAGCAGCAAAAAATAAAACAACAAAAAAAAACATGCAACATCTATGCTATCTATGCTACCAACACATGAATGTAAAATGGGATTCATCTCAAGTGTTCCCACTGCACTTTCTCAGACTGCCCTCTGAAATGCAGGTTTAGAAAAAGTGCACAGCAGCCAGTGCATGAATTGATTTATGATGCATCTAAAAGATTTTACACAATACTCTGTTAGTGCTTGAGTGCTTCAAGGAGCTTCATGTTTTTAGGAATCCGCAATTTGGATGTTGCAGCATACTGTTCAACCTTTCTGACATCGGTTGAACTTGTTGTTAGAGCAGACCAAATTACTTGATCATGTATGTACTGCTCCACATTGTTCATCCAACCACTCTTTGATTCACAAAACACTATGTTTAAGTGCTCAAATGGAGCATGTGAATCAGAAGCCAAACACAATACACTTTCAGGCATATCGATACTGCATCAACCATGCACTACATTGATAATGTCAGAACTGAATTAAAACTTGAATCAGTCACATAAATGTAACTGACATCAAATACTCATACAGCTCTTTTAACTCAAATGTATCAATATTAACCCTTTAGAGACATTAATAAAAAAATAGCTCAGACTAAGGACATATTTTTTGGAGGTGTTTTGTTGCTGCAGGAAAGCTTCTGAAAACAACACGCCTTAAAATAATGTTAGAGAGAGGGACAAAGACATGGAGAATGAGATGGCACTGCCACTGCAATATGATTGTGCTCAAAGTAGATAATTATCATCTATGCCTGTGGTCACCATTGAGCATTAAGCATTCATTGTTTTTAAATGTTGGTTGTCTCATTATGCAAAGAAACTCTTCAGAGTCCTACCTCCTCTTACACGTTTAAACATCACAGCAGTGTTAGCACCCCAAAGAGTTATGGAGACTGCCTTGTAAAATTTAGATAACAGGTCTGAGTCCTGCAAGAGCCATTGAGCAGCAAGGTCCTGAAAGCTGGATATTAACTTGGCTACACATTTAAAATGTAAAAATACTCCAATAATATTCTGGTGTGTTTGCAGAGTTCAGATACTGTAAAAATTTTAAAAAAAATAAATGAAAAGTCATAAAATCATACAAAATGGCTGTTCATGGAGGTATCACATGCATTTTCATTATTCATCATTTGAAATACTGCTTCTGTTTTCTGAATCAAAGTAACACATTAGAGAGAGACTGTACTGGGCTGAGGCTACTCGGAAAGAGGGATTTAGGGGTGTGTGTGTGTGTGTGTGTGTGTGTGTGTGTGTGTGTGTGTGTGTGTGTGTATTCCCAGGGCCTGGACAGGCTATCAAGCATCTATCCATCCTTTGTAACGATCAATATTTATAAACCCCCGAGGACCTGTGGTATGAAGCATATAAACAAGCGATGGAGTAGGGCAGGACAGACCACCAAGCAAGCAAACACACACCCACACACACTTACATATAAACGCAACAACATATTAAAGTGCACATGCAATCAAGCACCGACAGAGGAAGAGAGAGAACGAGGACAGAAAGAGACAGAGAAAGAGTAAAGAGGTCCATCAGATAATTTGTCAATATTTGTCAGAAATTTTCATAATCACATAAAGAATATTGTAATTAGTTCCTCAGAAAAACTCCCTGTGTGATTTGCTTAAAGGCAATTTACTTGATGTGAAATCAGGTGAGACAATGACTATTGATTATCATTGAAATTCTGCATTTTATTACTGGCTCAATGATGTGATAGTAGTTGTCAAATAGAAAATAAACAATTTCAAGAGCTGTTTGCACATGATTACCTGTGCTTTTTTTTATGTCGGTGTATTATCTATTAGAATTCCTGTTTGCTTAATAACAATTTAACAGTTGCATAACTGACTGGCAAAAGGGAAAGCCATTGAGTTATACTATTTTTGTCTTTTACTTCAGAAAGTTTCAAAATTGTAACCAAATAATTTAGGCTACAATTACTGAATCAATTATCAGAATATTAAAGTAATTTGTTATGCGTCAATTTGGAACTTTGATTTGAACTTGTTTTCCAATATCTGCCATATGTAATGGTGCTTAACAATCAATCTTTTATGGTTTGAAATGTCTCAGCATGAAAAACTGTGAGTGGATTACTTTATGCAGGTATCACACTATGAAAACACTCATCTGCAAAAACAAACAAATCGCGTAAAAGATAATTGACGAAAGGCACATTCATACTCCCAAGAACATAAACCATTTTGATCTGAGACTTCTCAGCGACTGCTAGTTGTCTAAACATTTAAAGCACACAGACAGACACAAACACACAGACACACAGACACACAGACACACACTCACCCAAGCACATGCGTAGTTTCCTGTCAAATGCGCAATGATCTCACGCACGAGCGCAAATGGTCCGTGCGCACACAAACTCCCAGACACAGCACACCTTTTAATGTGTGTGTTGTGTCATCAGAGCAGGTGGAAGCACGGCGTGTAATTAACATGTCATAATCAATGTGGGGGAGTTTGACACCTTGTAATCACTGTGTGGAGATTAGCACCCATAGCCCCAGGACACAGACACACACACACTCACGCACACACTCACACACATTTGGATAAAGACAGTTTAAACATGCACAAACAGCCAAACAAACACACAGACACAAACACACACACACACAGGCACCAACATGACATTGTGCATAAACATGTAGGCATGCATGTGCACCTGGCTGCTCAACTGCTCAGGTTTGCATACACACCAGGAACACACGCATAGCACACACAGAGGGCCTGTTTAATATCATTTACATAATGAGAGAGCAGCCACAGTAATAGCTTTTCCTTTCTCTTATTATCATAATTTCACCCTGGGCGCCAAATGACAGAAAAAGAGAGACGGAGAAAGAGAGAGGGAGAGAGAAACACAGCAGCAGTGTCTCGTCCTTGTTACCCTCAAACAACTCTGCCTCAAAGTCAAGGCCAACTACTCCTCCGCCTTCCTCTGTTTCTGTCTGTCTCTCACTGTCCCCTCTCTGTTTGTCTTTCTGTCCCTTTTTGCTTTTTCCCCTCACAGCTGATGATCCTGTCATTTGCTTGAATACCACTCAATCATACATATGTTTACATATTACCTATATAACTGTATATTTGTGTATTACCACAAAAGATTTAGACATTTCGTTAAAAAAAAAAAAATAATCAAAATACAACAATAACTTATTACTATAGGTATTTACCACAACATGGAAAATGTATGCAAAAAAAAAAAAAAAAATCACAGAATACACAACCATGAATAAAAATAATTCATTGCTTTGAACATCAAATTGATTATTTCATATCAGATAAAACTCATCACATATGTAAGACAAATACTTCTGAAACTTGTTTGTATTATTCCAACATTATTATAATAGGAGATCATTTGGACAACAGTGTTTTGTACAAAAAAAAAAAGCAAACATAATACGATCACATCATCATGATCCTATCATCACAGTATGACCCCATAAAAAGTAATATGATGCTAAATTAAGGTTATTAAACCTTGCTAATGTAATACCTTTATGGTAACTGTTTTAAGATAATTTAAGTTTCATATGAAGAACATTTTTGCTATTACTATATATAAAATCAAACACACACACCTTCCAATATTACTAGCAAAGTGATTTAGTGTTGAAATTGACCAATGGTAATTCAGTGATTGCACATTGTTCACATATTCATATGTAACACGTATCATAGTAGTATCTAAAATGCAATAATGCAACAAGGAATACAACAAGGTAAGAACATCCACAGAAGACAAAGTCTTCCAGCTCTAAATAAACTCTCTGCTAGTATATATTGGTATGACCCTTACTGGTATGACAATTAAACTAGTCTTCCTATGGGTCACTAATACCACTTGTTTTTGAATAATGGATTCAAACTAAAAAGAGGAAGTGAGCGAGAGATATAATCAAAGCTAAATGGTCACTGTGTAACCCTGCATACTGTATTTTGTACCGGCAAAGTCCTTCCTGCCTGTTTGGCTTCAGATTCTTTCTGTCTTGTGTCTTATGTAACCATACACCACAAAACCACACATGCCGCAATCTCAAAACGCAGGTACATTTTTAAAATCAATGTGTAAATGTCCGTGAACTCCTATAAAGCCCCAAGAGGAAAGTGGGGTCATATTCTACTGAAATCTAAAGAGTAAAAGACATATCGGACTCCCGTGTCTTTGTGTGTCTGCAGAATGTCATTGATTTCTGACAAAAATAAGATAAAAAAGACCATGTTTCATCCGTAAAAGAGGGATCAAGTGTTGGACACTGGAAGAGGAGAAAAAAAGGAGAGGAAAAGTAGAGAAGGTGGGAGGAAGGATGCATCTGTGTCTCCTATTTGCTTATCTCCTCCCCTGCTCTCCCATCTTCTCATCCTCACTGTCAATCTCCTGTCCATCCTTTTCTCCCATTTTCCTCCTCCTGTCCTCATTGTACAAACTTTCTCTTCATCATTTCTCCTGGTTTTCTCACTTCCTTCATCTCCCTTACCTGCCTTTTCCTGTTTTCCTCCTCCTTTATCTCCTCCCTCCTTTCTTTCAGCTTTCTACCTTTTCCTCCCTTTATTCCCATCACTGTCTGCAGGTCTCCCCGTTCCCTCCCTTCCCTCCTCACTCTCCTCTTTCCCTTCCTTTCCTTAATCCCTTTCCTTCCCCACTATCCTCCCATCCAATCCTCACACTTTCTCACTCACCTGCCCTTTATCCCTTCTCTTCACTCATCTATCACTGCTAACAATCTCTCTCCTCACTTCCTCCTGGTTTCCGCTTTTTATCTCCTCTTCCCCTTCCTATTATCTACATCTGTTATGTCTTTTTCATCCTTACAACTCCCATTTTGTTTTATTTTTCCCCTCTCTTCCCTTTCTTCTCTTCTCCTCACCTTCTTTCCTTCCTCCCATCATTTCCCTCCTCCTACCCTCTTCAGTATCGACAGAAGAGGCATGCATTTTGCTAAAACATTGGCTGATGAATCATTGATGTTGCTGTTGAGGTTTCAGTGGCGCGGGGGCAGCCGGATGTAAATAAGTGAGGACTAGGTATGAGGTATAGCGAGCTGATATTCAGCCCTCCCTCTGAAACATTGATGAGATATTCTTGTGTGTGTGTGTGTGTGTGTGTGTGTGTGTGTGTGTGTGTGTGCGCTGGCGCAACTGTGAAGGCTATTTAAGAAGGCCAGATATGACAGTTGTTTACAACTCGGGCCAGACAATGAAGAAGGGAGGGCTAAAGAGAGAGGAGAATGAAGGATGGATGAATGTTAGAAAATTGGGGATGAGGTTAAGTAAGGAGAGAGGTGGAAGGAAGTGAGGATGCAAGAAAGGAAGAAAGTAAGGGAAGGAAAATGGGGTTGGGGGGGGGGGGGGGTATAGATAATGTTACTCGTCTAGGGGACAAATACAATGACATGAAGCAGACAGACATGTCAGGATAACAGACAGAGGCACACACACACACACACACACACACACAACCATATACAACACACATGCCTAAACTCTAACCTGCTCCCCATGCGATATGCACCTCAACAAAGATTAGTGCAACACAAACAGCATGGAAGAAAACATATTTGCAAGTTGTACAAGAATTTGTATAATAAAGCAGCATGGGATTGGTATTTAAAAGGCATAAAACTTACAGGGACACAACAGTAAACACTATATTAATAAACATATTTACACATAAAGATAAACTTGGAAACGTCCATGTGGCTCTTCGCTCTTAATACAAGGCTCAAACAAAGACACAGTGACTCCAACACCATGCCAAGTAATAGATGATGATTTGAAAAATATCAAATATTTCCAGACATTTGGCTCTTACAAGTACAGAAATTCAAAACATCACGTAGACAAATGCATACACTCGCCCTATCATAGCCAATCACTGTTCCACACCTTCATTTAAAGCACTTTTCAGGCCTCTTAGTGCCTCCCTCCCTCCCTGCATTGAGCACCATTAATACAGTCATTTAGTCCACTAATACATCAGTGTGGTCAGTGCTGTTACATTATGTATCAGTTGAGGTCAGTGCACGCTGAACTGTGCTGGTCTCGACTCTAACCACACATTGTAAAGACATTATCTGTTTCCCACAGAAAACAACACCAATGTAATGGTGAGTGATTTAAGAAGACATAAGCATAGATGTGCCAATATATACTCTGCACGCACACATACACACACACACCGTGATGTTAAGTGTAAATACGCAAAATCGAGTATTCACAGCATATAACAACATGTATCTACAGTATATCCATTCACAAAAGCACTACAATGAAAATCAGAATTTATTTAAAGGAAATTTTAAAACTGAATGGAATGAAATGAAATTGACCAAGATAAGCTAACTATAATTTTACTTTCAGGTGTACCACTTGAGAATGAACTTCTTGAGGCACAAATTCAGTCTGGAAAAGCAAATGAGCTCAGATCGAATCCAAAAGCGCTGACAGCAATATGGAGGAGACAAGAGACTTATCAGTCTGGGATGGGAAAATGTAAAAACACACTGACTGAATTGTAAAAACTGCTCATATACTAGTGGAGGCAACTGAAAGAATTAAGGTACCAAACTCTCTTTTAACATAACATTTTATTAACATGATATTTACCATCAGCTTTCTACTGTGGACTGCATGCTCGTCATGACCCTTTATAGATCAAACCAAGGGGACAAGAAGTGTGAGAGACTGCCACAAACCAAACGTTCATTGAACTTTGCCAACATTTTGTGAGTTGCTGAATGGTGCATGAGAAAAAACAGCTAGTGTGTGTAACACTTCATCTTGTATAAAAGTGTTTTTAAATGAATTTAATCCTCCAGAGCTGTGTCTGATTTCCCTATTTACTACATAGTTCTCTAGATTTACCCTACAACATTTTATATGTCTTGAATTATAGTACAATTCCCTCAAAAATGCCACAGTAGAGCGTGCACTACTTTCTGCAATGAAATGTTCTGCATTTGACATATGCAAAAATAACTGCCAAACGACTCTGCACCTGTAAATGATAATAATGTGTGAATTCTCAATTCATTGCTCACTTATAAATAAACTTCTTATTGTTATATAGGTACTACTGAATGAGTGAAAGAAGGTGACAGTATGTGGGGCACAGCATTTGCTCAGGGGGGCTAGAGCACATCCCAGCATGCACTGGGTGAGAGGCAGGGAAACACCCTGGACAGCTCACTAGTATGTCATATACAGAGATTGTTAAACACATCCATAAAAGGGAGGTCTGCAAACACTGTAAATAATGACAAAATATAAGATTAGATACCTTTTCAAGATAAGACAGGAGGCCTATTTATTAGTCACAATATTCTGACTTTCAGCCATTATGTAACAAGCTGAGCAGCTAACCTGTATTCTTCAAAAACTGCACACCAGAAAGACTTTGTGATTTTGAGTATGTGCTTCTTTGTTTTTCCTAAACCACAATTTTTGTGAAAAGTCCATAATATTATATTTCAAATAATGCTGCAAATTCATGATTAATGAATTTATTTATTCACAACTTATTATGTGCATTTAAGTTTATAATTTCTGCATTTCAAATGAAAACACTGCTGGCTAAGCTGACTAAGCTCTCAGCATGTAAAACACGCACGCACGCACACGCACACACACACACACACACACACACACACACACAGGTCTTAACCACACAGTAAAACCCCATTATCTTTTAACCACAGAAAACAACAGCGCCTTAAGGTTAAAAAACCAAACTCTCTGAAGTCCATTAGCTATTCACCACAGAACAGAGCACTTTAGACTGGTGTTTTACAGTTAACCACTATTTCTAAAGCACATTACCTACTTACCGCAGTGTGTGTGTGTCCGTTTGTGTGTGTGTGTGTGTCTGTGTCTCGTACAGTTTGTGTCTGTGTCTCTCATGTCTGACCATGTGCATTTGAACATCTGCGTGAGTTACTGAGTATGTAAGTGTGATTGTGTGTTACTGTTTCCTGGTGGTGTGTCTATGTGTGTGTGTATGTGTGTGAGCGCGTACATGTAATATGACACTTTAATGAAAGGAAGAGAAAGACTGGGGTGAAAGAGACAGAGGCACGAGAGGAGAGAGACGACAGAGGAGAACAATATTGAGCGACGTAAGAGAGGAAAAAAATGCAGAGTATAAAGACACTCAGACACACAACACACGTGGACATCAATACTGTCAAACCACAAAGTCACATCAGACACATGAGACAATACCCAGACTGTGTTACAGTGAGTGACAGACGGATCAAAAAACAGAGAAACGCTGGGAGAGTGAAACATACACAGAGACAGAGAGAAAGCATTGGGCGAAGAAGAAATACTGAAACAAAGAAAGGATAGAGAGGAAAGGGAAGAAAGAGATACTACATAGGGAGATGAAATGTTTATGCTGGGTGATAACAGACAGAAAATCAAGAGAGAGAAAAAACAACAGACATAAGAGAAGGAGACAGAAGAAGAAACTGAAAGAAAGAGGAGGCATATAGAACAAAAGGAGTATCTTCATGTTGTTACAGTGGTTCATCAGCTTACTTGCATTTTCTTTATTCTACCATTTCCTTATTTAAATGGCATTGAAAAAAAATGTACAATGAAGAAAAAAGGAAGCAGGAGAGATGAAATTAAAGGGCAAATTAAAAGAGACATGAGGTGAGAGACAAAGACAGAGAAAGAGACAGAGTAAGAGAGCTAGAAAGAGACAGATAGAGACAGAGACAGAGAGAGAGAAGTGAAAGAGAGCGAGTTAACAGTGAAATTCAAAGGGAGAAACTGCGACGAGGCGGCAGCAGTACATCTTGATCAACAGATGACTGATCATATCAGCGCTGGCCATCTTTCACCAGCCGCCGTTTGACGACACAACGTGACCCCGTGTACACACACACAAGCGCTCTCCCACACACACGCACACATCCATTTCCCCCGACGTACCCCGAGGCGGGAGCATCAATAACGTACGGCCTGGCCAGGGGCCTCCATTCACACACACAGACTCACGCTCGCAACACACAGCCACACACATTCATTCATTCACACAAATGCGCACAAGCATGTGCACAAATACACCCCCATATGTGACACTTTCACATATTCATGCATTCATTCGAACACACACACACACACACACACACACACACACACACACACACACACACACACAAAAGGTGGTTGGGCTACAGGAGAATAACAGAGGAACAAAAACCTCACAATATGGCTTTGTGCCCTCAGGCCTGAGGTCTTACCCCCACCCCCGGACCCCATGTCTTCCTGCTGCCCTGCTGCTGCACCTCTGTGTTTAGTGACAGCCAAAATGAGGAAATAAGAGGTGAATTAATGGGAAATATAGTTGTTTCTAAGGTGAAATGGAGAGATGATGAGAGGGAAATGGTAAAAACAGATGGAGGGGGAAACTAGAAACAGAAATAAGTATGTAAGAAAGACAGGAATTGGTTAAAGGACTGTGTAAGCTAATTCAAAATTTGTACAAATTTTGCAAATGGAAATAGTAAATTGTAAATAAGGTACTGGAAAATATATTTTCTGAATTAAAAAGCAAGAAAACAAAATCAATAAAAAATATGTATGAACACATTTTGTGTCTATAAGGGATTACTGTTTGTGTTAACTAAAGTTCAACATGTCATTTGTTCATCAGTGGGCTGGGTACAATCTAACATTAGATTACAATAAGGGCATATCACAGTGTACAAGTTTATCCATCAGTCCTTCAATCTAATATCATTTAAATGGTAGTTAAAAGGTCTGTCTGGATAAGTGTTACATCTATATCTTTTATAATAAAGAGAGTGACAAATCTCTGACATCTGCGCTGTAGTTTTTAGTTTTACACCACTGCTGGAGCTACTCGTGTCAGAGCTGTAGCATTGTTGGTCTTTGTTTACATACCAAAATATTTGAATAAGACTAATGAATAATAAGAGAATGAAGGCTGTAGTGAGGAAAGCATGAGGAGACTGACAGTGTTTAGGGAGTTCCTACATTTCCCAAAATGCTTCTCAACAGTGAACTATTAAAAGGCTGTGAATTTGTTACATTTAGGTGTGGTGATAGCGCAAGCGATAGTAGAGTAAAAGTCCAAATTAAAAAAAAAAAAAGAACATTTCAAGTTTCAGTTTCCCTGACAGAAACATCTTATTTTGGATCCAGCGCTCTCTGCCTTGACTGCCATGCAATGTATATAAATCTTACCAAGACAAAAAACTCCTATAATTCATCCATAATCACTAGAGAATCAGTGAAAACTCTTACTACAGTGGACATAATTGACTAATAAGATAGTGACAGTGCATTACAATGAGGTGGATTGTTTTCCCCTTAAATTCTATCTCACATTGGTAAAAAAAATAGAGGCTGAATTATTTATTCCAATTAATTATAGTGACTATATCAAACAGATGAAGTGGCCTGCAAAAAGGAACATGGGGAAGTGAGGGCTGAAAGGAAGACAAGAGGAGCTAATGAAAGAGCATGAAAAGAGATGAGCAAAAGAGGGGAGGTCAGGAGGTGGGACGACGGTGGCTCTGTGTCTCTGGCCTTGTATCTGACAAGTTCTAAGTGTAATGGGAGTGTACTTTAACACCTGAGTCCACCACATGCAAGCACACACATTCATATGAGGTCTTTCACTGTTCATTCGCTCCCTTTCATCTTTTAGTTAGATTACAGTCTTTCTGTCTCTTGTTTGGTTATCCTTGTTTCCTATTCCTTTGACATCATTAAACAAACACACCTGGTGTCTAGTCTACTTGGGGACACACATGGTGTCGTATTCTTCAAACAGGAGAACAGCACTAGATCAGTTCTTCACAGCACACATCCAATCATCTCACATCTCCATCGTCTTACCTTTGTGTATGTCTCTTTGTTCAGTGTTTCTCCATATCTACTTCACTGACATTGTAGTTACTACGGATGTTGTCCAGAATGTGAAGTCAAAGGAGGTCTAGAAGAGGAAAGAGAATCGAATGGATGAGGTTCAACTTAGCAGACAGTGTGGTAATCACAGTACGTAATAAGCAGCCATTGGGAAAGTTAACTGATATAAAATAACTTTTTATGCATATGCATAACATGCTAAATCATTTTCAGTGTTAAGTTAGCACATGTTAAAACAAATACCATGTGTACTTATTCTTTCTGAGAATTATGTTTTGTTCTGCCATCTGTACTGATTTTACTTCAAGGTCTGAGCACTTAGTCTGTATCATGGGCTATGCCAACATCTGGGGTTTTTGAAAGTTCATATTTTGAATGGATTATTTCTATTTCTTGTGAATACTGTTATAGTGTTACTATTATATTGTTAATACTGCAACTATTCAACTCATGATTGTCACAAAAAAACTTTTCCAGGCATTGTAAACACCACAGGGCAGAACAAGCCACAAACTCTATACACACAAACTCACTCATCACACAAGTCGTTCTTATCTGCATAATTAAAAATCAATCTGTTTCCAGACTGGACAAATAGGCCTTATTCACAGCAGACGTTTTGATTTGAAAGCACAGGTGAAATTAATTTAATTAGCGATGGCTCAGTAAGCCATGCCAGTGAGTCAGCGTTGATCAGACCAGGACCCTGAAATTGAAGCCAATGAATGATATTGAGCTAGTATCAATTTTATTATTTACACCTTTTGAATACTGTGACATGTCAAGATATCTGTGAAGAGGGCCTATCAGAGCAGCGCTGAACAACAACATCTGATACTCCCCTAGAGGAAAATGTGTGCCTCTATCAAAAATAGGAAGAGGAAATGTACTAAATAAATAATAATAAATATGATGCACATCAGTAATCCAGAAGAAAAGCAATTATCACAGAACATACATGTACCTAGGAGTTCACATCTGCCACTTAACACTTGAAAATCATGTGATTTCTGAATCAGTGTAAATCAGCCAAGTGCAGAAGCGATCATGTGCAGATGTTGATCCAGCACCTCCAAACAGATGGTGCATGTAGCTATTTGGATTTGTATCAAATCTATCACTGATACAGAAACAAATGAAAGTGATCTACAGGAGGTGAGGTCCAGCCCCCTATGGGAAGCAGGGCCCACCCGTAACTATTTAATAATAGAAATAAATCTGCTGAACATAAAGCGGTCTCTGCTTCTTAATTGGACTCTTTAGTTATTCCTCTTAATGTTAAATACTGGCAGAGAGGGTTTAAAGACTCATTAACACACACAGACACACACTTACACACACCTTAAGGTTGTATGACTGGGTGAACTATGCACACAGACGCAGATACACACACAAAAACGATGTTGTAGGTGAACTACCACACGCACGCACGTGCGCACACACACACACACACACACACACACACACACACACACACACACACACACAGGATAATTATTACCTTCATATGCAAACGCCTGCAGTGCCCGCCTGGCAGCCTGACGTTTTTTTAAAGTGTGTACTTTTCTTATTTAATTAATTAAAACAATCGTCAATGAACTTTAAATTAGTTCAGCATAAAATAATCATTTCCGCTTTGTGTGTGTGTATGTACTGTACATGTGTGTGAGGTGGGTGTGTGCATGCATGTGTGTGTTAATAATTAGCAGGCAGTAAAGCGGCTGTGTTAATTGCATTTAGGATCCTGCCTGGGGAGAGAGGAGGGGGGAGGAACAGAGTGAGAGAGCAAGACAGAGAATGTGGGAGAGCAAGGAAGAGAAAGAGAGGATGGGAAAAAGAAGAAGAGAGAGAGAGAGAGAAAAGGAGAGAGTAAGGGAGGAAGAAAGAGAGAGAAAGAGAGAGAGACTCTCATCTCTTGTTCCTGAAATAGAGAATTCCCATGTATTCTGAGATATAAAATGGAGCGTAGAGCCCTCAGGAGCAGGAAAACACACACATACCATCTCTGTCTTACACACTTTTCCTTTCACACACTCACACTCCTGTGCACACACATTCACATCCACACACACACACAGCCCCTGGGAGGATAGAGCTAACCTTAATTAGCCTAACACTGTGGTGAAATTGATTGAAATGCAGAACATCAATTATTAAGCCTAACTGTTTTCATAACCCCACACACACCCCGCCATGTAGCACATGTAGGGGGAAGGAGGGGAGGGATAATAGGGGGGTAGAGGTGTGTGATGATAAGAAAGAGAAGGTGTGAATATACGTGTGTGTGTGTGTGTGTGTGCATGCTACAGTATCTCATTCCTAAGACGAGTAACACAATAAGACTTACTGTAGATTTTACACATTAAAAAACAGCATAATACACTGATGTACGTGAACTGACAAATCATACGCACACTGTGAATCACTTTGCTACAAATGACAAAAATATTTGTAACTAGTCACATCTGCACTTGCCCTTTTGTAATGCATGCAAATGGTTGAAAATGAAACTACACTATCTTAAAGAGACTGCTTTAGTTGCAGCCAAGATGCTCCTTGACAAGAATTAAGTCTTGTACACAAGTTTTAACGGTTCAGCAGCGTCACTGACCAGTCTTGATTTGACTTTTGATTACATTCACCATGAATATCCTCAATGATCTGTACATCTACATCTGCTTTTATACAACTCAGTTCTTTTCAACAGCTGATATTATTCAAAAATTAAAGACAACTGATAATGTAATAAGTCTTAACTTACTATTTCTTACTATTTTAATTGATCACAAAGTCCCAGATAATGCATCAACATTGAAATTGTCTTAACCGGAAGTTATTACTTAATAATACTGTTAAATGATGAAACTTGCTGCTACCAGCCATAGTAGCACCTCTATGAGGCTGTGCTTTGAGATAAATGCTAACAAACCTCAGCATGCTAACATGCTCACAATGACAATGCTTACAGAATGATGATCAGTATGTTTACCACCTTGGATTAGCATGTCCGCATGCTAACATATGCTAATTAGCACTAAGCACAGCTGTCTTGCAGGTATTTGGTCATAGACCAAAGTATTCGACAAATTAGCATTTTGACCTGATGATGGCGCTAGATAAAAAGTCAGGGGGTCACCAAAAGTTATTAAAATTCACCCTGAGGGGGACATGAATGTATGCACAAAATATAATGACAATCCATCTAATAGGTGTTGAAATATTTCCACCTGGACCAAAGTGGTTGACCAACCAGCATTGTCATCTGTAGCGCCATGCTGCTACCATGACTTAAAAATAAATAAATAAATAAATAAATAACACATTCATGAATGGTATCATTATCATTTCATATATATATGAATATATATATATATCATATCATTTTTTTTTTTTTGGCCTTGAGCAAATGAGTGCAGTCCAGTGGTGCCAATGTTGCACAGCATTAGCGCTATACATGTTTTTCACAGCAGACGCTCTGACCTTTATGAACAAGAAAAGCATAGTTGTAATTAATAACATTAACAAAGGCTGCATTCCATTTAGGTGTCCCAGTTCCTTTGTCCTGGTGCTGCTGGCTCCCTGGTATGACTCACTAATACATCATTAGTGTTATTAGTTACAGCTGTGCTTTCACTGCTATGACAAGTCAAAATAACATATGACAAGACTGAAAAAACAACAATGACACAAAAGAAAGGTATTTCTACATTTCCATCCAAGCCTGATATTTCTTATCTACATAGTGAGCTGACATAAAGTACAAACTACTGTACAAACTCCCCCATGGCCCATTGACCTTCTCTGTGACCCTCTCTGTAACAACCACTGCTGTTATCCAGTGACCTTTTGAACCCAACCTGAGTGCAGGTCGCGAACTGGTAACAGTGATGTCATTTTAACCACAAACACACTTCCTGCTGGTTGATCTTAATGGCCTGTGGTTGGTCGAATCATTATTGGGATAATGTAGAATTCACAGGTGACCAATAAGAATAAAAAACAGGTTTGAACTCCATTTCCCAAATTGATTTGGGGCAAACTGCTCTCAAACTAAATGAGTTGGTATTTTTTGTTTTTGTGTCAAAGAAGACCAACGATGCCAGAACAATTTGTCCATTAGTGTCCCAGGTTTGAGGACAGTTGGTTAGTGAGAAGCTTGATTGTTTTTGATCCATTCATCAGGGACTGTACACCAGCTGTATGGCACTGAAGTGGACTAGTTGTGGTTTACTTAATAGCTTTAACAGCAACACCTCCAGGCCTAAGGCATTGTCCTTTAACATTTTATGATGAGTCTCAGGAGCATGATTTGCAACTTGGGACAAACAGGCTTGTTTTTAGCTTGACAGAGGTTTCAGTTTGTCCACTGAATTGTGAAAGCAAACCCAAGGGTCAGTGATTTTCCCAATCCAAAGAGCAATCAGCACTGCACATGGTATTCAGATGTCTTAGCACATTTTTCCTATCAAATGAGCTGTTAATGACAGAATGAGTAACTGAAAAGAAGGGGGTCGGTTTTCCCTTTCTATTATAATTTTTGGCTTTCTTTCGTCCTCTTAAATTCTGTCAGTTTAAATTTGGCCAGAGCTGTCTTGTGTCACAATGAAATGACATCAAAATGGCATCAAATAGCACTGATTGTCAACACTCTATGCTCTTTGCTTTTGTGAGACAAACCTCATTAGCAGCACAGCACTAATCTGCTTTATAGGTGTAATTACCACAGTTTGAACACATACACACAACTGCTCTTAGAACAGCTGGGGGTTCAGTCTCTTCCCTCCAATGTTCATACAAAAATCATCTTGTACTGTATGAAATTGGGAAAGAATCTTAAGGAGTCCAACAGTTTTTTCATCAGCTATAGACTATGGGAAAACCCATGTACACAGCGCAGATGCACATCATATCGGCAGTGCAAGTTGTATGAAATATTTGGCATCTCATTAATTCCCCCCTAAACATAGTAGAAATGAACAGAATCTGAATTTGGTGTTGAATAACTTGCCCTGACCTCATCCCAATACAACACCTTTTGGATCAACTGGAACAACAACTGGGAGCCAGGACCTGTCAATCAACATCAGTTCCTGACTAATGCTGGTGTGGCTGGAAGTAAATCCCTTCAGCCAGGATCCAAATATTGTGGAGCCTTAGCAGAAGACAGGAGGCTTTTTAGCAGCATATCAATGCCATTGTTCTATACAATATGCTTTTTGTCTCGGCACCAGGACCATGAAACCAGCTGATTCAGCCATCAATTTTATCACTACACCAGTGCTTTTATTGCCATGACATGCCAAATATCTATCAGGAAAAAGGCCTACTTTGAACTAAAATTGACAGCTATAGTACATGCCCACACAGTCCTGAGAGGAAGTCTACTCAGCTACAATAAGTGAAATCACTTGTGTGGGTGCACCATGGGTGTGCAGGGCCTTTAATTAAGAGAATTATGGGAAGCTTTTCTCCGATGGTAAGATGGATGTTCTATTCACGTAAAATTTTGGTTTGTACAGCTCTAAAGCAGCAACCGTAATAAAACTGGTACAGTGCATCTCCCCTGGAAAACCTTGACCAGAGGAGGCCTACAGTTCCAGCATCCCTTGCTGCGCCCGCTCTCTTCATATGACTACAGCAATGCCCCGTCTCCCTGACTCGATGACTCCCTGACCTCCAGTCTATCTTTGTCCCAGTGCTGCATCGCCTCAACCCACTGAGTCAGTGGAAAACTCATTTAGGCCTAATTACATGGGCTAGGCTTCTGCCTTTCTTACTTTCTTTCACTGAAGAGGCACTTTCTTTCTTTCACCCCTTCTCTTTTCTCCTTCACTCTCGCGCTGTCCTTTTCTCTTTGCTCTCTCATTTCTTCTCTCCTTGTGCTCCAGTTACCAGATCAAGGTAGCCCTGCACTACTAGCCAGCCAGAACACACACACAGGACATCCAACACTCTAGTGTGGCCAAGAGGCCAGAGGTACCCCGGTACAAAGGCTTTTAGATGGTGCATTGTTATTTCCCCGGGGTCAGCCATAGGTTAGGGCCCAGTCTTAATTAGCTGACATAACTTATACATGATTACCCCTCTTCGGGTCCTATGGCCCCCAAATACACACACACACGCACAAAGTGCCTTTCTGAGTCCCAAAGCCAAGAAGTGAAGAGGGTTTGTCCAGGAAAGAAACAGAGAGGCGTACACACACACACACACGCATCGTGTCTAAGGTTTAGAATCGAGGGGTCAGCTAGGTGAAATGTAAGGAACCCTGGGAGGAACCTTACCCCAGGACGTCAGGTGGCACAAAAACAACGTCAGAAACAAAAGTCATGTTAATGATAGATGACAGTCTGGGGTCAACGCTCAGGTCGTATGTCAGGACCTATCCTGCTATGTCACCAGGAATCGAAGATGGCAGACAGGGAAAGTTAAACGTGTTTTTAACAATCCTCCCCTGTGTATGACAGGTAGGAGTTGGTGGATAGCAATAGATAATAGACACATTACAAATAAGGCAAACAGTCTCTACTAAAATGTGTGATTTAAGTTGAGCAGTACAGCCTATTTGAAATATTTACAGATCTGTGTGTGCGTTTAAATGTATAATGGCAACAGCAATCCCAATAATGTATCTTCTGGAAATGTTCCCCCCTCATTTCTTTGACACAGACCAATGCAAGCCCATAATTACACTCTGATAATCTACTCTTAATGCGATATGATATTGACAGAAAAATTCTCTTCCTCAGGAACGGATGCTTACCAGCAAAGAAATCTGAACCTGCCATCACTCTCCTGGACCAGCCAACATCATGTCCATATGAAATCCATAATACGCTGTAGACTAACAGGCTGGTGTAAGATCACTGTTGCAATACATATGCTGCTGAGTGTAATTTACCAACCTGAATTACTCCCATAGTTATTGGAAAGCATTTTGCATTTGCAGCCGCTGCACAAGACAGCATGGTTACAGCACGTCCAATCGATATCCAGCCTATAAAGCAGACGCCACAGTCACAGGAATTAGCGTGCTTGTGTCTATAAACCATTCTGAAACATAAACATAAACTGAAATCCGTTCTGCAACCACAAGAGATAAAAATGACTGCCACCATTACCAGTCTATATTACACTTCCAGAAAGTTTAGGTACACTCAGGATATGGTATTAATTTGTTTGGGAAATGCTTACTGCTCTGTACTGTAATAGGGCTCGGGGGAACGGATGAGATCCAAGGCCAAACCATAAGGAAGGAGGGCGAGCATCAACAACAACAGCTTAATGATGCTCTGGTAATGGAGCACAAGCGGGTCACTTAGAAAGAGTACTCACTCCGGCAGGCAAAAACATCACATGTGCACTAACACAGATGCAAATGGAAAGACCCGATGGGTGCCAAATATTTGTATATGGACACATTTGTACATAGATCTACTGTAAATGAAATATGTAAACGCAGAGGCACGTCCAAACAGATTAGTTGAACAACACACAAGCACATATCAATCGATGCATATGGATGAAAATTTGGTACGTTTGCATCGTAAGTCAACTACTGTGCTTGTTCCTGATAAATAAATACAAGCCGTACACAGGCAAATACAGACAGTCTTTACTCTCTGCGGTTGTTCACTCCAGCTCCACCAAACCTTTTAACTGCAAAGGTTTTTAATGTGTTTTAATGTCTCTGGGATGTTTAACTGTAAGGCCGTCATTTCACTAAGTAGCCTGCTGCACTGTGCACAGAAGGGAGGGGTTAGAGGTTTCACTCGCTGACAGTAAACAAATATAAATAATTCAGAGCGAGAAATTAACATTTTATTTATTTGTTATTCATCAATTACTGTTTCAGGGTTGTGATCCAAGGTCTACGTGCTTGTGTGTGTGTGTAAAGAGAAACTGACAACATAACTGTGCGTCTTAGGGTTGGAGTTACAGCAAGATTGGATTTATCATACTCATATTGTTTGTTTGAATTTGTTTGAAATGTGATTTCTGCTTTTCACCAAAAAACGGCAACAACTTTGAAAAATTATTGCAGATTGGGACCAACAAAACAGACTTTTTTTTAAAATCCAAGTTATTATATCTCAGATTTGTCAGCATCAGAACTGGAGGATTTTGATGCAAATATACAGTATATACATCTTTACATCTTTGGGAAAAAAAAAAAAAAAGATTGTACCAAATTCAACAAAAATGAACAACAGAATAATGTAGTGCAAGAACACTGACAACACTGATGGGTTTAACACACCAGTTAAAATCACTGTAGTTTAATTGTATGTTTTTGGTAAATTTGTTACATTTCTAAATGAACACATTCACAGATTAATAATAATGTAGATTATACACAGTTTGTCACTGAGAGTCCTTTCATTTATGTGCCTCTACCTCCCTCTACTGGCTATTAACGTGTAGTACATCTAACGCCATTAATACAACATACGCCTATAATCTAAATCTTTCTTTTCGGTATAAAATTAAATATAAGCCCTAGTTAGACTTCCTAAATTGTGCATCATGTAAGCAATTCAGCATATTTGATTCTTGTGTTGTATCCACTTATTGTAAGTGACTTTGGATAAAAGCATGAGCCAAATTAATGCAATTCAACAGAGCAAGAAACAGCCATCTTTAGCGTAATATGTCTTCGTGTACACCAAACAAACAAAGGAATGCTAAAATATATTTTTAAGTGTTTAAAACTAATATTTTACTTATGCTGTTAAGAATAGAAAATATAATCACAATTTATAAACATTAATAAACAGCTTGTTTGTGCCTTTTAGGTATTAGCAAATGCTAATAACTATTAAAAGTATAGTGTAAACCTTTTGGAAAAGTTGTGTAATTTTCTGTTAAAACAGTATGCATGTAGATTAAAAGTTATTATGGGGGATGTTATAGTGACAAAATGTTGGTTAACAGTGGGATGTGCTTACCTCATATGAAACTTTGCCATTACCAGGACCCCAACAAGAGGCCATGACAAATGGTGTTCCTTCAGGTGTTACTGTTAAGCTTGGTCCGATATCTTGAGGTATTTACTTGAAAAGACAGTTGACAGTCATGGTTCTAGCAAAGTCTTCCACCTAGCTTAATCCAAATGTCAGTTAAAAATGCCCGCGAAATTTACCTTCTTCTTTCCGCACCTGTTTCCTGCTGGTCTAATTAATCAATAAGCCCCGCCCATTAACACACTGCCATTTCTGGATCAAAGACAAAATGAAACAAAACGTTATCATACACACATACACACACAGTTAAATTCATTTCCACTTACATGGGTGTATTTCTCCATAAAAAAAATGATAGGAAAATTTGCTAGTACATATGTCAAAAAAATAAAAGATGTATAGGTAAATTGTCAGTCTTAGTATAGCTGGGCTTGTCATGTCTTAATCGAAGTACAAAAAGCTGTCTTTTTCAACAAAATTGCTACAAATTTGGCTTCAGTGACAGCTGCTTGTGTCTTACCATGTTTTGTTGACCTATTTGATAATGTGTATGTGTCAATGAGCTGTGTTGTGGGTTATGTATACAACTCAATTTGGAAATCACTTACATTGTTAAGACATGCAACACAAAACACAATTTTCAGTTGAATTAAAACAGCTTTATTAGTGTACACTGTAAGAAGTTGTTTGTATATGTAGAATAGTTGGAAAGCCTATATGAAGATCATCATCAGTGTTTGAAGAAGACAGAAATCCTAACAGCTTGTTGTCTAATGGAATATGCTCTGGTGATAGCAAGAAAAAGGAACAGCGTGTATGGTAAAATAAAAGTACAACTAGCCTATACAATAACATCACAAGTGACATGTAGAAGCTTCACTTTCTCCAAAAAGCCACCTTCTTAGGAACTCATCAGAAAGAGGCTTATTTGGGGATACACAATTGTCATCACAATAAGAAAAATAAAATAAAAATACAATATGTAATCTGTAAATAGGAATAAGGACCCTCAAAATGTGTAGATGTAGCCTACATGAAACCTCATTTGGTCTCATCTTCTATCTCCAAAACAGACTTCTCAGGAAGTGAGAAAAGCTTGTTGGTTTTTGGGGGTACAATATTAGGTGGCACTCATTTAAAGAAAAAAAAAAAAAAAAAAAGTAGATACAAAGGCTCGCTGGACCCTGGCAACATGCATAAAACAGCATGTCTATCGATCAGAAAACACACTATGCAGATTTCTTCATGGGGAAATGTTTTTGAGTATACAGTCCAAACTATTTGATGTCACTGCATAGAACAAACATGTGGGTTAGCAATGATACAACAACCTACATTTTCACTTTAGCATGTGTACTGACGTCAGCAAAGTCCAGTCAACTTTTTCCCTAATAAATGAAAAAAATAAAATAAAATGACAGACCAGCAAAAAGACAACGCAGACAGGTAGATACACATACAGACAGGCAAACATCACTGCATTTGGCTGGTTTCAGTCTGGGTACAATCAATATTTGACCCAGGCAAATCCTAAATGAATGAAGAAAATGATTCTCCTAAAAAAAAGTATAGTTTGTGATTTGCCTTGGTCAAACTACACTTTTTTTTTTTTAAAGTTGTTAATCTTTTGGTTAGGTCCAAGTGCTAAAGTACATCATCCTGTATGAGAGGATGTCAGCTATCAAATTTAAATTTCAAATCTTAAGGTTTCTGCAGGATGCTGACGATGTACGATCAAACATCAGGATTTCTGGACTTCTTGTCTCAGCCATTATATGATGAACTACACCTTCATTAAACCTTCATTTGGTGTTGTACAACAAATTTTCAAATGTGAATTTTCCCCAACATGTTGCAGTAGTGAGTAATCAAATGTGAGTGTGTTTACATGCACACCAGTTAAGACAGCTAATTTTTGTCAGTTTGCAAAAGTTATCTGGAATGTGACAGTATGAGCCAAGATGGTGAGGCACGTATACACCTAGTCTAATTCACGAACAGTATATTTACATGTCCCACCTACAATCCCATTTTTCGTGGTATGATTCATGAAGAATACACTTTGAGATAATATCATGTGCATGTAAACACACTCACTGTAAATTAGTACAAGCATACATACAGAGTCACATACAGAGTCATGAGCATGAAACATCTGCAGAGCTGAAATTGGCAGCAGCTTTTACACCGCTTACTGGAATGTCCTATGTTGCTAAAGTAAGACAGAAATGAACAAATTCACCTTCCAAAGTCAGAGCATTTAAAATTAATACTAACTCTTTTGATACTGAAAAAATACTGTTGGGAGTACGCAGGAATTTTAGTTAAGTTTAGTTTTGTAATGACCATGGTATACTGAAAATAAGCATGTTTTCAAGCAGGTATCTGGATTTGTAATTAACAATTTGCATTTAACAAAACCCCAAAAAGACACTGGAAAGGTTTTCATCAGCAATCATGTTTATAACACGGGATTTTCAGTGTACAGGACAGATGGTAAATACATGCATTCAGTCTTTGGGACAGCACTATCATAATTTGGGTCAGGCGCATAGAGCTGAAAAATTAGTAACAGTAAGGCAGGATACCACCTTTATCAACGGCTATAACAGATGTTAGCTTCCCAAATTCACCAGCCACTTTTACCATTTTACCAGCCAATTTTAGGTTTTGAAGAAAAGAGGATGGTAATTATGGTGATTTGGCCTCTGTTATTAAGTACAGTTTGAACTGTTTTCAGTGGTAAATTCAGTGAAAATGTTATATCCTATGCTACATACTTCATAAATTATCGTCAAGCTGTGATCATTTCAGAGGGCATATTCTAAAAAAATATTGAATTCTAATAAAAAGGAAGAAAGCTTTGACGATTTTAAATATATTTATATAGAAAAAATACACGGAAATACAAAAAGGTAGCTGAAAGAATGTGTAAAGAAAAACAATAGCTGTGTTGTATAACTAGCTTGTCAAATACTTAAAGCTTTAACACTTTGAGTTGAAGAGATTTGGACTCTGAAATACCGATGTAGGTTCCAGCTGGCTTTTAAATCTGGGCAAGAAATCTCATTAAAATCAAATTGATGCTCTTCAATGAGCCAAAAAATCTTTATAGTGAACATTTATATATTTTTTGTAATTGTCTTGACTTAAATTGGGCTTTTTAACATTCCTATCTGTACATTTCAAAGCATATCTTGCTGTAGTTTACATCAAAGGCAACTTTCTTGTAGCAATATCAAGGGTGCATAATTTGGGGCAGTGCAAGTACGGTACAGAAGCTATTTTTTTAAAGTCCTACACTGCAGGACATCTTATCTTCATCTTCCTAACAATAAAATGTCAATAACTGGAAACCGTGCATCAGTCCAAGCATATAATGAAGAGACTTGCGCAATGACTACATCAGTAAAATGTAAGCGATGGGCGTTTGATTTTTTTTTGCCTGTTAGACAGCAGGGGGCGACCTTGAGGCTTAGACTGCATTTATAGTGAGCTCTAATCCTGTATCAAGTCCAACATCCCACTCTCCTTCATGAGCAAGATGATAGAATTATAAAGAGTTAAGGAAGAGAATGTAAGCGAAAGAGCAAGAGCGTGCAGGGAGGCAACACAGAGACAGTGCAAATTGTTGGGCCTCAAAAACCAAAAGGGGCAAACAGTTAACTGTAGCTAACTCTTTCCACCTTTATTACTGTCTGAAAACAAGTTCACAAATTGTGTGAGGTTCCAGTGGAGTCATGTCATGTTCTACGCTCTTGCCATGAGAATTCTGTATACTTACTCATTCCAGTTATCTGTGTCGGTTAACCACTGACCACACTTTAAAATAAAAACCGTCTTTGTTTCAGCTCTGATCCACACTCAAACATCTAACCCACCGCATACTCCTGAATGGGTATACTACTTGACTGGGACCAATTGACATTAAACACCACAGAGGAAATGATTTGCCGTTATGTCAAAGCAAAGGTGTTATGTGGTGTATGAGCTGAAAAGGTCTGTCTGTGTTACAGTATGTCTGAACGTATTAAGACAGGGCATGTAAAATTTGTTTTAGACATCAACTTCATCTCCAAATGGTCACCCCCTTTTAGACCGCCAGTCCAGCGTTGTCAGGTCTGTGATCACGGCAACACAGGACTGATAAGGAAAAAGTGGAAATCTCAGATAAAAATGGAAATTTGGTCACCAAAACCAAGGGAAAAAAAAAAAATCATGTCCAGGCGTGAAACTGACTTTGGTTGAACATGAGCCTGGAGTGGCAGTACTACTGTTGGTCAACCTTGTGTAAACGGAAATCTTGACGCTGAATCAAAGTTGTGCTGTGGTAGTTAGGTAGTGAAGCGGCAAGGTAGGACTAGCCATGGGACTAGTGGCTGGAGTGTCCCGTAACTAGATGGTCACAATCCCCGAAACAGCCGTTCTCGTGTCATTGAACAGGACAGTTAAGCTCTGTCCCGCTTTGTGTTTCTGGATCACAGCCTCAATAAAATACCAAAAACATGAATGTAGTCTGGTCCATTATGACATCACTCTCTTGTCATTTTGATATTGCAGGGTGATGTCAGTTATTAGGTCCATGATTACAGGAATGTCAACATTAATCCAACAGAGCCTGAGGTGATCAGGCTCACTCTGACATCACTGTTAACATTCCACTATTGTCCATGAGTGATGTCATTCCCCCATCCAATTCTCCAGGTCCGTTGTGTAATCTTTTTTTTTTTTTTTTTCCTCTTGTTTTTGTTGTGTTTTCACAATGTTGTTAGTACATCGGTTTAAGACTGCATGGTGGTCTCCCTTAGGACATCCTGGTCAAATGTTATGAAATGTCAGTTTGACTTTGCGGCAGCAGCAGAATCCCCGTTTAGGACATACTGGAGCAGCGCACTGATGGTGAACCCATCTGGGTCAGCACCTTATCCAACCACTGGAGGGGGCCGTTGAGATGCAGCTCAATCCAACAGGGAGTGCTGGTTACTGTCTGACGTCTGTGGGGATAAAATACAGAATAAGAATGAGGAAATATTTCTCACTAGTTCTGCTTTGTCCAGCTGAGGCTCAAAGTGTTACGGCATTGAATATGTAATGGGCCTATGTTGATTATAATGTTAGTCACGACCCTAGAAGCATTTATAGATAAGAAGTAGCATTTTCTTTCACTACTATAAGAGAAGAAGCAGTAGCAGTAGTGTGAGTAGTGATAGAGTAGTTTCCTTTAAGTGATTTACAAGGAATAAAGAAAAAGTGAATGGGAGTTGGCATTGCCAAAGTCTGACCAGATGATCAAACACAGCTGACTCCTCTGTGGTCTTGCCAGGCTTGGCCTGGTCTCTACAGACAGCGGAGACGCCGACTGTCAACCAGGCAGGCTACACAGTGGCTTATCCCTGGTCAGTGAGGACAAGCCAACCCCCCCCCGCCACAAATGCTGCTGTCTGGCTCCTGGGAGGGTACAACACAAAGCAGAGCCAGGAGCAGAACAGATGTTTGCTGGATGGACGGTTGGAGGGCCATAGAGACAGAGATACAGACAAATGCCCTGTAATCTCTGACATTTTACAACAAAGGGAGGAATATAATAGAGATTAGACGCATGCAGTGCAGAGGAGAGCATGCACAAACCTTGTACCTTTCAAACACTTGTTTACATAATGTTCATGACACATGTACAAGACACAGCCATATTTATTTACCTTCCTACAAAGTGGAAGAGTGGAGGAGAAAGGAGAATCCCATGCTCCTTAACTGAAGTCACATACATTTGCCCTAACTGCTAAGTGAAACAGTGTCAGGTTTTATCATGTCAGGTATTATCTGTGCACAGGAAGTTGTGATCTGCGGGTAAAATCTTAACTGTTGTTTTAGACCATGCACACTGTTGGTACCATGCCAGAGTCTGGATTTGGGTCACTTTTTCAAAAATCGATAGCCATACAACTATTGGCACACAGCATTGTTAGTGAACTTAGTTTGCTTAAGCTGTAGTGTCTTTTTTCAAAGATGCTGCTATGACATTTGTAGTTTTACTTAGTTCAGACCATTAAATCAGTGTTCAGGGCAGATGGTACAGCCGCTATATGCATTAAGCAGTATTTGGAGACTGTAGGATTTTCTGGGTTCTAGTCCGATGAAGTACATTAGTAAAGTTTTTAAAATTTACCTTTTCTGCTTTTTTGAGCTACAAGCAAACCCAGAACAGTTGTAAGTATATTATAGCTGATGATAACTGATGATCGCACAGCAAAGTGAATACACAACTTGTATTCAAATAACCTTTGATTCCTCTAACTCCAAAGTTACACCTCAACAAAGCAAAGTATAGACTTAAGTATCCTGAAACAGATAATTACTGGCTGTTAAGACTTAGTCACAACAGCATTTAAATCAGCAAGACTTCTGAACAAAATCAATACATTTCAATGGAATCGCTGTGGTCAGTGGATTCACACACACAGGGGTTAAGTAAATATGACCCAATGATCAATTGCAAATCAGTGACAGTGCTAAACATGGAGGTTGTCCAAGCTGGAAGAAGCTGCATATTATGTGTCACATGATCCAATTCTATACAATACTGCTCTGCCAAATGAACAGGAATGTCAGTGCTGTTCTCCTCGTGTCCACTTTGCCACAAATAAAAGCCACAACCAACAGAGACTAGCACTGCACAGCCTGCTAGTCTTTATGTCACCAAGCTACCAGCATGACCTCTTTCACAAGAACGCACAAATTAATTTCACTGTGGTCTGACTCGACACCTACAGAACTCCATTCATCATTGCTGATAGTAAGAGAGAATGATTAGGATTAAGAACGTAACATACCTGTACTCTGCCCCCCAGCCTTTGACGAAACTCATTCTGATGGTGCACATCCTGGTTAGCTGGTAGACTGCCTCGAACCCCTGATTGACCGACTGGGCCAGCAGTGCAGCAAACTCCTGGTTGTTAAAAATCTTTAGATTACATCCTAAAAAAACAAGGAATATGTGTAAGGCATGGACTGGTCATCACCATCAGAGAAAGCTTGCTCTGTATTGGTAGATGGTGCACTGTGCAAACATCAAAAGACTCTTAAGACTTTTTGTTCTCACCCTGATATATTTGAATTTTACAAATATATTCGATTAACCCAAAGGTTAACTATGAAATACTTTACAACAGTGCGTGTTTTCAAAACTGTTGATTCTACTTCATTTCTGTGAACAACTTAAAAGCACCAAGCAGAGGCATTGTGAGGTGTGGGTGTATTGTGTGTTGGTGATTATTCTCCACATGCCTGACAAGTCCGACCCCTGAATGTCTACAAGATCCTTGTTTCCTTTCTGTACAATCCTGTGTCTCAGTAATGATACTGTTCACACTGCTCATTTGGCCAGGAATGAAATGTTCAAAGTTACATGGGTACAGATGAGTCAGTGTGTGTGGGTGGGAGTCGAAGAAAAGCTGTCACATTGTGGCCGGCATTAGCACTCTTCCTCAAGCTTCATTCTATTGATATCAGGTGAAGTAATGCTCCGCGATTTAGTACGGCTATTTGCATCAGAAAAGTTATAGAGTGTTGTTTGGCGTTACTGATTCTTCTTCCTTATATGGTTTCAGGCTGCCAGTTAAAAGTTTAAGAAGGAGCTTTTTCTAACAATAAAGTCAACACTGCATATATATCTTCGAAGCAAAAAAAAAAAAAAAAAAAGCCTTATGTCAGCTGTATACAATCCATCTGGCTCGAGAGTCAAAGGGAGAAACACTGTTTATGTTTATAAACCTGGTGGTATCTTGCAGACTGTGGCAGGGTGCCAGCCGTATCGCTGGTTGCAGTTGGGACTCTGGACAAAAATGGCACTGTCGCTGAGGCACTCTGCGAACACCTCCCCTCCGATGTAATACAACCTCACACCACGACCTGCAGAGTGTTAGGTGTGAAGATGAAAACGGGAAAAAAGACAGACAGACAAATCATTCATTTTGTGCCATAGAAAACAGTAGTGAGTCCATCATAAAATGAATTTTAAAAAAATTCTTAATACAAAAAACGTTTATGATCCCATAAACTTTCTTCACCTCCATGTTTCGTCCTTCTGCAATGAACTTTGCACAAACAAATCAGTGTACTAACTACTGTAAGCCTCTTTGTGTTTTACCTATATGTCTCCTTGTCATTTCAACAGTTGCATTCCTGTTAACGTTGCTGAGAAGCCCTAGACAGAAACGCTCAGAGTTGGAGGGGTCGGTGAAGCCATCGACCGTCAGAGACGGCTGTGAGGCGTGGAACGTTTCTCCGACTCGCTGGTTTAGCTCATAGTAGGCTATCGAGCACCAGAAAGCTGGTTCACTGTAGGTAACCGGCTGAAGGTCTGAAAAAGATATGAAGGAGGACATATTTTACATGTTATTCTGTTTGAAATGTTTCAAGGTTTCTATTTCTTGCCAATTAAAAAAAACATGCTAATTAAAAAATAAAATAAAAAACCTTAAACTTCTGGACACAATTTTAAGATTTTAGTCCATTTTCAATACTATGAGAAGTATCTTGGTTCTCCAATAAATGAAACAATTTCTCACAGATTTTCCCTAACTTTCAAAAACTACATATCGACTTGCAATAAACTTGAAGAAAACTGAAAGAAATAGAAATCAAGCAGTCTTACCCAGGCCATGACTGACAGGTGAGAGGGTGCTTGGTGACATTTCTGCTGGTGAGCCTGGGAGAAACATACATCATATAACATTAAATAACAACATAACATTAACATAACAACAACAACTGTGCTGTTTAATGTCACTGATGTGATTTCTGACCCTTATAGTGTGTCTTTTTCCAAAAGAATAAGATACACAACGGCATGTAAACTAACACAACACTCATCTAGTCTACCTGTTTCCATACTTTGATTCATCTGCTGGTCGCTGGTCTCTCCATCTTCACTGATGTAGCCAGGCGGAGGAGTCTCTGTAAAAAAACAACAACAAAAAACACAAGCACACAAACATGAAATCACAATACACACTGCAGCACATAAGGAGAAAGACCGAGGTCTTTGTGTGGAAACAATGAAAACAACGTTCTGCCCTGGATACAGACCTGGTATATAGTTATTAGGAGGGTCTATGCCAGCTGGGAAGTTGGTGTTTTCAGGGATGGAGTTTGTGAAGTCGTCTAGAGGAGGAAGCTCTGTCAAAATCTCTGTATGGCGTGGCACCAGCACTGGAGGCAGCACTGGAGAGAAAAGGAAGTGACGCTGACGGAGGCAAATATGATTTGCTATACAAATTAAATCGATACATTTTAATGCACCTCTTGTGCTCTTGCAACTACAATCTGCTTCATACACTTAAACACATCTAGATTGGTTTTCATTAAACAAACTGGCAAATCTACAAGTGATAATAAAATTCCAAACAATTTCTGTTGCCATGATTATACATACTTATCAGAAGGCACCTTAAAGATCACAGCCAGCAGGACTAAGACTAGAAACTATGTCACAGAACCACACACACAAATCTCAAGGGTCATTACCAGGCGTCTCCACTCTCTGGTAATGGTATGGATTGACACACACTTCATCCTTTTTGAGGTTGAAGGCATACTGGCAGGCATCAATGGCCCTCAGCTCATGGTGGCTGTGAAGGTCGGGCCATCTCCAAAGGCGGCAGTAGATGACGTGGGGCAGGCCCTTACGATGGGACACCTGGAGACGCCCGTCCAGTGACCTGAGGAGGTTGGGAGAGAGGATAGCTAATAGCTCAGTGATGTGCCCATGTCGTGACAGGAGATTATAAACTGGGAGAAGTCTGGTCTTCCTTTAGTTTCTGGTTTGATAGTCAACATCCAAATAAAAACGAGCAGTAATAAACAACAATGGCAACCAACTTGCCAACCAGTGGAGCTCAGGAGGGATGGTTATGTTTTATGGCTAAACTTTATTTTATGAGTCTCATCAGTACAGTTGAAAAGTCTGACTCAGTCAGAATGATCTCTGAAACTGCCGCTCTGACACTTGTACCTTGCAAAATTAAACAGCACATTGATCTTCTGCTCCTTTGTAAATCAAGCTATAATTGACTAACCTGGTTTTACAGGAAAACTAATCTTTATTACAGACAAAGCATGGAAATCACCAGAAAACTCATCTTTATTCATGTATTTTGATTAGTAATCAATACCACCACTTAACGTGTGATTAATGTAATATATTTTGAGTATTGCAACTCCACTTGTTGCATAAGCATTGCCACTAAAATACAACTCTACTTCCTTGTTGTCTGTAATTTCTAAAACATTACTACTACTATCGTTACTAATGGCAGTGATAAGGCTGTATAATGGGAGGTGATTATATTATAGACCATCTCAAAGTCTTTTGATGATCTTAATAAACCTAAACAGCCACACAAACCAGTGTGCAGTGATAGTGTAGTTAACAGGAAGACAGATGAACATCAAAGCATCATATGGTAGAATTCCTCCTGCATAACGTTTGCAGGAATGAAGAGATGTGCAGCGATTGTTGACTCATTTTGTGTTTGAGTAAGTGTGAGTATATTCACCTGCTGTGGTCAGGGTATCCGTACATGCCTGTGGAGTCCCACTGCTCTATCGTGTGGCCTGAACCTAGACCCCATAGATCTGAGCAATTACTACAGACACACACACACACACACAAAAGACATGCGCACACACATGTACACACACACACAAACACACACGCACAGGACAAGTGCAAAAAGGATAAAAATAAAAGCAAACAGATGGTAAACATGAGGTGTTTCATTCCAAATAAGGGTGAAATCACAAACATGTATAGTTGGTCTTTTATTGGCACCAAGGAAGGAAATAAAGACATCCATGTGCTTTTCAATAAAAGACACTGGCTAGATGACACGTGATCATGTGGCAAATCTAAATTGGGTGGATACTGATGTAGTGCAAGCAGGCAGGTGATGCAGGGGATGGCCATGATTGAATTTTGGCTGCCAGCTAAAACTTTTAGATAAGGTGGTACCAGATCTTCATTTTCTAATTCCTCTTTCCTGCTCACACATGTGATCATACACACACTGTGTAGACAGTTGTGAAAAGAAACATATCTGATCATTTTACATTGTTTTTGTCTTTTTTTAAATAAGCTCCCGCCATGCCTGATTGCACATATTATCTGAACAACACATACACATGATTCACAGTTCTGCATATTATTTCTAAGACATGAGGAGTGTGATGTGAAGCAAACAGGAAATATATGCATTTACACAACAATGACACATGAATGAGTAAATAAAGTTCAATAGAATACACAATATGTGTTAACATGTGACAACAGACCAGATACAACACAAATGTGTTTATGGATACAAAAGTGTGTGTATGACCGGAGAAAGCACACAACCCAACTGTTGCTAACTCTAAAAAAACTCAGGAGAGGAGAGGAGAGGAGAGGAGAGGAGAGGAGATTCTGTCGTCTCCTCATCAGAGCAAAGTAATTGCCATGCCTGCCCGTACAAGACCTGCTATCTTGACGCTTATCAGCCTACTAAAAAAGTTCTACAAGTACAAGCCCCATGTTTACTATCTCCAGACACAGCCAATGTGTCTTGCCTTCTTCCTTTCCCACTTAAAAAGGTCACAAATCATCTCTCTGAGCAAGGCTTGATCCTCAGTTACTCACCTACAAGTCATTCTTGGTCAAAGCTAAAAAGCTAGAGTTGTAGAGGTCCAAGTACGAGTTAAACTGGATTATTTGCCCTACATCGCAAGGATTTTTTTACTCAGAGTGAATGCATACCTTTTTTTTTTTTAAAGAACAAGAACAACACTTTTATCTCTTTTTGAGGTCATTCACATTTCCGTCACGACTCAAAAAGCTACTCGTGGCTGTAATCTCTAGACACAGTTGAGCTGTTGCACTCTCTGTCACATTACTTCTTACCTCCACTCAAACAGACAACTACAAAGCCCCACACTCACTATCTCTGGACATCCTCCACCACCCGAGAAAGAAAGAAAAAAAAAAAAAAAACACAACTACCAGTGCGATTTAACTTTAGACGTTTATCTACCCTACCGCTGTCACCCTGTTCAAAGGGTACTGAGCTATAGATCATAGGCACAAAGTGCCATCTACCAGAAACTACCGAGCACTATCAAGTACATCTTGACCTAAAGTTTGATGGCAGGGTGTAGCTTTTTCAACCATGCCAAGCCAAAACAGGTAGGTGAGATTACTCATTACAAAATTGAAAGAATGTAGGCTGTTTAATCTGAATCATGAAGTGTCTTCTTCAGAGATTGAAGACAGCAGCAGTATTCAAGTAAAACCACCATCACCTTATCAGTACCACTTCAGAAGCTACTATCTAGCCTACATTCCTCACAGTGAGGAGGCAGGCCTGGCATCAGACACTTTAGCCTCACATGGCTCTACTTCTCACCTTTTTAATGCTTTTTTCCCCTTCAGCCAATATCTACTATGTTACTTTCACGTTATTTTAGCACTGCACTATGCAGCGCCGACACTGGCACTACCAGCTACTCTAATGAGTTGCTCCATTGACCCGAGCCAGCCGACACTGGTTCAATTCTATAACTATATTAAGACATACAAGTCAATGCAAGGTGTAAATCTTTGCAGCACGCATTAAGGCTGCAGTGCCAGTAGATCTGGCTGACGTCAGCCAGCGATCCATACCGAGTGCAGTGCTGAGAAACCATCCACCCACCTGGAACATCACCATCTGATAATATTAGAGTCGTAGAGAATGAGCCCTTCCACGATAAAGGAAAAGTAAACACGCACAGTTCATTAGCGCCACCTCTGCACTCGTTTTTTTTTTTTTTTTTTTTTTAAACTTGCCGCCTCTACAGCTTCATACCTGAAAGTCGATACAATGCTGTAAAATTCAAATACACTACGTGATTGTTGTCTACCCAAACATGTACCAGATTTACCTACATCGCATTGTAATTCCTGGTATAAATCAAGTCTTGATTTCCATGTTTGTTCCTATCTGTCAAAAATTAACCAGTGTGGAAGTAGGAAGCAGTGTCGCAGTTAGGAATAGCATTTTGCAGTGAAAGTTCAAAACAAGCTATCTTGTTGAAGTGTCTTTGAACAGGACACTAAATCCCGATCAGCTCCATGAGACCTGATTTATGACGGGGTGTGGAGTGCGGCATAAGAAAAGACAAATTCTATTATTGATAGTTTATAATTAAAATGAAACTAAGAGAGACAGACAGAATAGAGAGGATGGATTACACTGAAAATTTGAGAAGGGAAGCTCATGAAATCTTCACAGAGCAGCCTAGTTATCTCCTCTTTCTGCTGAACCTCAGTGGATTGATTGACGTTAATCACATGCTTCTCATGGGGCTCCCCTGACTTCGCCACCTTTGTCATGATAAGGTTTCACCTGGTCTGGTGACTTGGCTCGTGTACCTAGTCATGCGACTCAGGAGAAATCTATACTGAAAGACACATGACCTGTAACCACTCAGGCCAAGCATCTACTGTATTAGCAGGTCAGGGTGCACAGGGGTTTCACAAAGAAAAAGACATTTACACAACGTAAGGTCTCAAGTCTATCGAGTGGCTTTCTCTTTTGAAAAAATATGAGGCAATTTAAAGTCAGTCTTTTTTTTTCCAGAGAGGGATAAGCAGATATAATAGAAAGGATATTTTTCTCTTCGCTGTGGCCTTAATAACCTTCACAGAGACTGATGTGATTAGAAGACACACTTCACATTACATCAAGCGCAACTGTACTGTGCTTGTATTTAGTAAGTATTTATACTTTGTTTCATCATTTCATCTTTATACAGCGTTGTCTTAAGTCTTAGACTTCCAATATTGTGCACAACCTCTCCAACCATTGTCATATAAAACAGTCTGTGTGACAGTGAGGGATGAGGTGTACACCGAGGCAAACCGGTAATGCTGTCATCAGCCATCACAACTATTCCGACTGCCTTCTTTCCTTATTTTAATGTTTCCAACACATAAATATGTGCAAGCTTTCCAGTTCGCAGATTTTATTTCTAAATAGAGGTGCACCAATAGCATTCATTTAGAACAGATTTTTGCACCAAGTACCTGCGACCAGTGTCAAGTTACGATCAAGACAAACTCATGCTGTCATCAGGGGGTACTCAAGTGTGTGTCATCAGTTACGTACACCAGCATGTGGCACAATTTCTGCATTTCCTTGCAGTAGATGTTTATTACGCCGACATTCATTTGCAAAAGGACACATTTACTGACGCTGCAAAGTATTGACGCGTCTTTACAATAATCTCTACAAAGGATGCAGCCACCAACTGTTGAGGTGTATGATAAGTTCTCAAGTCGTTTCAAGGATTTCTTTTGATTTGGTTCCTGTGCTCTTAAGTATCACCTTCCTACAAGCCATCTCTTTTTAGCCAGTCAATGCAATGAGATTAAACACAATACTAAAGCAAGGTTTGGAGCTGCAAAAGACCACAGCGTAGGCGTGATCAAAGCGTGTCACGCTTGCAGCGATTGATCAGAATAGGGCAAACCGCCACCAACGCTGCACGCAGTGTGAATGCACGGATACGTTTTATGTTCGCAGTTTGAACAAGTTTGGATCCTGACAAAACTCGGCGCAAAAGACCAGCTCGACTGGCATCATGTGTTGGACATCTGTTTCCTTCAATGAGGTTTCACTTCTGCTGCCTTGCTTACCTATGGAACAGAAGAATGGGGAAGTGGACCCGTTTTTGCACAACAGAGACATTTCTTTTTGCAAGCCTGCGGGTGCCTGATATCCTCCTTGTTGCTTTCATGTGTGTTGACAGTCACCCCTATGCTGATCTGGATTGGTGGTATTGTGGTATACCAGTGCATAGGGCGTAGTGCGGATGTGTGTTTGTGAGCACAACTTGAAGAGTGTCAGTGCTGAAACAATTTTTCAACTAATCGATTCAGTTTGATATTCAATTATCTTTTGAAACATTTATCACGCAAAAATTCCACATTCTGTGGAACCTGCAAATTTGAGAATATATCTGTCCATCTTACCTGAGTATGATGACAAACTATTTGCTAAACTATATACATATATACACACACAAAAACACAAGTGTGTGTTCTATGTCATGTGCATGAGTGGGTGACAGTGTGTGTTTTACATAAAAATCTTGACATACATGGTTTTTACAGTTCCCTGTTACAGTAACCATGTAGTGGTGTGTGTGCGTGCGTGCGTGTGAGTGTCTATAAGACAGAGCCAGAAAGACATAGAAATACAGGATGTTTTTATGCATGTGTGTGTGTGTCCTCGTCTCACCTGGGTATAGTGACACACTTTGTGTTGCTGTTCTGCGTACTGATGGCTTTCTCCAGCTCATCCAGCTGTCCAGTCTTCTTCAGCTTCTTCACCAAGCTCTTCACCGCCTTTTCACACCATTTCTCCTCCTGCCCTCCTCCATTCTGCTCCCCTACTCCTCCGATTCCTCCCCCTGCTCCTCCATTCCCGGCTGGAGTCTTCTTCCACCCCAGAAGGCGTTTAACTACAGGGGGAGTGAAGGGAAGGATGGAGGACATGGTGGCCTGTGTATGTATACGTGTGTGCGTCTCTGTGTCCTAAGTGTGTTTTGATTCCCCTCGTAAAACAGAAAAAGGGAGAGGGGAAGGAGGGTGGTGCAGATGATCGGTTGTTGCTTGACGTCCTACTGGAGATTTTTAAAAACTATATATACACGAAATATATGTATGTATTGTTTAATTAATGTCGAGTGAGAACTAAGGCATCAGTCTTGAGGAGTCTTGGGGCAATATCAGATGGAAAGCACACAGCACAGGGAGCGGAGCGTACATCCAAAGAAACCTAAGAAACAAAGAGAGAGCACACATCAACACTTGTGCGCGCAAAGAATAAGACAGTTCAGTAGATGAAAAGTCTGATGAACAACTCATTGCATAACATTTTCTTCTGAAAACGATGACATCAATTATGCCCACACATCCAGCTTTTCTGCCCAGAGCCATAACTATCGTATCTACCATAACCCCCTGCTGCTAACTCTCCCACCATGTACAGTACTGTATGTATCAGCCAGACTGGCAGTCACAGCACTACACGCCCTGCACACATAAACTGATTCTGTTTCATATTCAGCACTCGTTTCTCCATTGGTCGACCTCTGATGAATATACTGTATTGCCGGTGCACACTTTACTGTTTAGTAAATATTTGATTAAGCTCTTCGGTTTTCCACCACGCAAAACTACTTCAATTCATTTATGTACTCACTAAATCATTTCCATACACTATTTTTACACCATCACTGTAACTGCTTACTGCATGTCTCATCAGAATTATACATGGCATATATCGATACACTACACTGAGTCTGACTTTGAGCATCTCAGTTTTACGTTTTGGTAATGTAAGCTGTTTAAATATCACATTTATTAGCCAGTGCTGAATAAATAAAGTTCTACTTTCCTCGACATTTCTGACAACTTTAACGACATTATAGTGAGCAGACCTGTTCTTTATTTACAAAAACTACAGGGTGACACATAGATCATATCATCATCCAGCATTCCATCACATATTCCAGCCTGTTGGGTCTCAGTTCAGGTGCTGAACCTCACAAATGGCGTTCATACAGCTGCAGCTCTGCACAAATCACTTATAAACTTTCAAAGTATTCCACACCGTGCACATCTGCACAATTAGCAACTGGTGACGGTGTTGATGCGACACAGTTTATGGGTTCTTCTTCTTATTTGGTCAACCTTCGAAATTTAAAGTTGCGTTCAAGCATCCTTTTAACTGAGTTAGAGAGGAGTTTACATCTGAGGTATGAGGACCAATTTGTGTAAATGTATACTAATCCTATGCTAATCCTTAAGTAAACCTATCCTATTATCAAAACCAGTGTTCGCCGCCCATTCACACCATTTGCAATATTTCTTCAGACTCTCCTATGATTCTGGCAGGTGCTAAACTCACTGTTTTAAAATTCATAAAGGAACAGTGCTGAAAACAGCTGCTGCAGTGTGGAATCCAATGGCCACAGCACACACTAAACAGTATGTAACCTTATCCTATATTACAGCTCTCGTTTTATTCCCAAGATCCATTCTCCAGCCTAATGAGGAAACACACATGCTCAGACAGAGCTAATCCAGAAAGCATCTACAGAGAATACTCTAATCTGATTATTAAATCAAATCTGAATCTGTATACTTTTGCCATGGACCCATTCCCTTTCAAAAAGACAAACACTTTTGGTCGTGTGTAGATCAGTGCAGCGGATTACTAATCAATGAGACTCTTAAATAAATACAAGTAAAACCACTTCGTAATGCAGATTTCTCAACTCAGCTGCCAGAAAGGAAGGAATCACTGTCCTTGGTATCTTACTCTGAAAGTCCAAGCTCCTTCTAAGAATTAATTTCACAGGATTAACCCTTGGACTGCTTACTAATAGTGCAAGAGTATGAATGGCTTTCAGAAGGAGGCGGTCCGTCCCTGAAAATAATTAACTACAGTCTTAGTCTTAATGCCAGCAGTCGCTTGATATTGTCTAAACATTCAAGCATGCTATCCATTAGGGCCAGCATACATTACACTGAGAAGTGCTTCAGGGAAGAGGCTTTGATGGCAGAATAAGAGAGGGCTGGAAAACACTGAGTAAAATGTGGTAGGTTGATTTTTAACTGGGGCAATTGTAAAGTGATTATTTAGCAAAATAAAAGGATCACTTACATTTGGGGCATTTAGGATTGTGGCTATTTCTTATCCTAAAGGTGGATACACAAAGGAGGAGGAATATTCTCCTACAACAACAAAAACCTTTGCTGGTGTGTGTGTGTGTGTGTGTGTGTCTGGGGGTTGGGGGGGGGGGGGGTTCTCAGGGACAAGACCTTGTGGTATGTGGGAGCCTTTGAAACTGAACAGAAAGTCTTAATGTAAGGAACAAAAAGCACAAAACGTGCTGATGTGGCCACAATGTATACGTCTACTCGAAATGCTGACCACGGCTATCAGGGCCTTGTGGGCAAAATAAGCAACGTTATTTTGTCTTCAATGTCTCGTCTTTTTTTGTGTGAGAAACTGTCTATTTGGGTTACTTCTTCTCCGAAACCGTACACACAACACACACTCTCACACACGCACGCACACACACACACACACAAACACACACACGGTTTGAAGAATAAGCTAACGCTACAAACGGCGACTGAGACTGTAACAGCCAGCGGACGTAGACTTTGACAAGCCACAAAAAGCAAGTTGATTTCACCGCTGGATGTCATTTACTGTGATGTACAGATACACTGAAAATATTCGGGTTTCTTTTGTCTCGAAATGACTGTTCGTGCCCCCTCTCTTCTCTCTTCTTCTCCTCCCCTCGCGTCCAACAACAAAAAAAAAAAGAGAAGAGTACGAAAAAATCCGCTAGCAAGCTTGCTACTTTGTGTCACAGACAAATAAACAGGTCTGTTGCATGTTTTGTCGCGAACAATTCAAACCAGTTTCATTGTTAAAAACACACTCACCCAACGAAGAGATGAAAGGACGGTGAACAGTCACTCGGGTACCTGTCAGAAAAGCCTGCTTGTTCATTTTAAATGCATCCAGAGAGACTTTAAACTGTATTTTCCACCTCCGAGCCGCCGGGATGATGGCCCCTCATTCAAAGCTCAACCAAACATGTATCGCTTCATGCAAAACACAAACGGCAACGCGACGCCGCCACGCCCCGCCTCCTCTTTCTTCCCATTGGCTGAATCCCGGGGTTCAGCGGATAACCTGTTGCCAGGCGTGTGTTCTATTGGCTGGAGGTCGTGTCCGTCAGATGTCGAAGGTATGTCGGTGATGGTTATCAGTGGGTACCTTGATTGTCCTTACACGAACAAAAATAAAGATTGATCTCATAGACAGAAGATTCAAATAAATTATTTTTACAATGCTTTCCTTTTCAAAACTATCACCAGGCCTATTGATTAAACACCCCCCCGCAAGCGCCCACAGTTAAGGTAGCTATGCAAATTTTGAATTACATACAGCAACAAACCCAACTATGCTATTACTGACAATATAGGCAAGGTCAACAAACTCTGTACGCCTATACAAATATTACAGAGATGTCATTCCTTTGAGTTATTTATTTATTATTCTTAACGTGCATACTGCATAGAGATAGTATACTTTTTATTCGTCACTTGTAAGCAATTGTTTTCTTAAATGTTTTACAATTTAAGACGTTTAATATGTTTAATTTATACCATTTATTCATTAGCTAACGTGTTTATTCATTCAGTTATTCAAAACTGCATGCAAACGTACAACAATGACACTTTTGCCTTCCTAAGTGCCTTGCATGGATGTTTACACGAAGTGCTGGTATAAATAGTGAAATGGTAAACCATAATGACTTTAATCCAGATAACCAGACGGTTGTGACTTGGTCAACAGGACCTCTGGTCATATCATGCAAATATGCATACATATGCACCTGCAGCACCTGCGATGCAAATCAAAGTCCCTATCTGTGGAGAATCGACTGACTGATGAGGCTGCTTCCGAAACAGATCAGTGATTGTCAGTGTAGGCAGTCGACTACGTCACACCTGTGCGTATTTTCTTCGTCTCGGGATGTAGTTAAGGAGCCAAAGAGGCGCATGCTCTGTGCGCACAGTCACCTGGGACCTGTTGCTCAGCTGCGGCTGTCACCGCGTTGTGAGAAACGCCTGTTTTTGATTTAAAGGATGCTTCTCTTTACCCTTCATCGTTATGGACGTACATGATGCGCTACAGATCTGCCACGTTATAACCAGCCGATAACCAAGCCGGATGAAAACACTAAAACAAAAAGAGGACACCACAAATCACTGTGTCTCTTATCTCAGTTGGCTTAACCATCAAAAGAAGTCCACACACTTGTAAGTAATTTTCTGCTTTGACTTTCATTCACTGCCTGTGTTAGTAAGTGTTTGGTAACAGTTGTAAAAATGTCAGTAGACTGTAGCAAGTTATTAAAAGTTTATGTTGTACGGACTATAGAGAAACAATGGCTTGGTGAGGCTATTAGGCTGTTAATCACAAGAACATTCAATATTTTACATGCAGTGGAATTGGGTCATTAAAATACAACAGTACTGCTGCAAATATCCGGACCTGTAAATCAAATACAGTGTACTGTGGCAGTGTTTACTCAACTTTTGGGAGCCAAGGAAAGGGGGAGTTAATACACTTTGTTGCAGATTACATGTTCCATACTGTGTCTACAGGGGCTGTGTGCCTACTGGCAGGTAGACTCTGGATGATGCTCTGAGTGTGTAGACAAGAACAGATAATAACCCTCACTGGACCATCACCAAGGAGACACAACTCCACAGGGTTGCCTGCAGGGTTAGCTATAAAAATCTCCTAGGTAGACTGATGCTACTGCAGCGGTATGAGTTTCATAAGGGCGGAGGGGCAATAGACTGCTTTCACAGCAGCCCTTTTGACAAGAAATAGTAAAAACGCAAGTGTTTGCAGTGATACTAATTAAGGTTCTGTTACATTTATTGCAGCAGAGACTTTCCAGTGAGCCAACATGCATCACAGCAGCACCCTGACTCTGTTTGACCTCAATGGAACGGAACCTTAAGTAGTGTCATTGACACTTGTTTACCCACTGCTGTGAAAAAGGTCTATTTCAATGTTTTGTCAGTTTTATTATTCAAATTATATATATATATATATAAAAAAGTCATGTCTTATGTGTTTTTTTTATGTGTGCAGGTGTATGTCTGATCTGTACACTACAGGCCATGGGCAGATGCTGCAAATGCAACGGGAGACTGCTATGCATGTGCTTGCTGCCTTGCATGATGACTGGCCACCTTCTTATTTATATCTTGGTGTCAGTATTCGTCACCATCTCCTACAGTCCTCCAAAAATTACCATCCACTATATTGCCCCTGGGATTTCAGCTAACTCCTCTGAGTTGGCCTCTCACCCACTCGGCCCTTTCTGGAACCTTCGTCTCGAGGACAGTGCACTATGGAACCAGTTGCAGCATGCTTGGGATCGTCAGTACAATCCAATACTGCGAGGAAACATAACTGGGATAATGAGGAAGCCAAAAGTTGAGCTTTTACCGGAGATCGAAAATGACTGCCTGTCTGACTGTGTGTCACACAAGTGTTCAGTACCTCGTATGCATGGTTTAAACAGCTTGCCGGAACAAATGAAGGCATTTATCTCTTCAATGCACTGCAGGGAGTATCCCCTCCTTATCAACCAGCCTGGTATGTGTAGGAGGAACAATAGTAGCTTTGGTCTGGATTCTCCCATGCTCATAATGGCCATCAAAACTCAAGTGGGAAACTTTGAAAACAGGCAGGCCATCCGTGAAACGTGGGGACGCAGTGGGCTGGTGAGAGGGGAATCCAATAAAAAGGGTGGATTAGTGCGCACAGTGTTTTTGCTTGGAAGACAGGATTCAAGTACAGGTCCTCACCCAGACCTCAAAAACCTCCTAGAGCTCGAGAACCAGAAATACAGTGATATTCTGCAGTGGGATTTCAGAGACACCTTCTTTAACTTGACCCTAAAGGACTTGCTGTTCTGGAATTGGCTCCAACAATATTGTCCCACTGCTGTCTTTGTTTTCAAAGGTGACGATGATGTCTTTGTTCGAACAGATGCCCTTCTGGATTACTTGCACAAGCACTGGGAAGAGCACAACCTTTGGAGAGTACGTACAAATGAAACTGACATGGATTTGGATTTGTTTGTGGGGGATGTAATCAATAATGCAATGCCAAACCGTGAGCCATCCACTAAATACTACATACCAGAACGTTTCTACAAAGGCAGGTACCCTCCGTACGCTGGTGGAGGAGGGGTGGTGTATTCTGGCTCACTTGCATTACGGTTGAAAGAGGTTTCTGAGAGGATTCGCCTCTTCCCAATAGATGATGTGTATTTGGGCATGTGCTTGGACAGACTCGGTCTCTCTCCAATCCACCATCCAGGTTTTTTAACATTTGATCTCCCAGAGTCAAACAGAGGCAATCCTTGTGCCTACAGGTCTGTTCTGCTCGTTCACAGACGGAGTCCTAAGCAGATGCTGACACTATGGAAGCAGCTCCAGAACCTGCCCGGTCAATGCTGAGGCTCATTTGCCTGCCAAATAGGATTCATTGAGTACAGGATGAATACTACCGCCACACTCATTTGGAAAATGCGTGCATCTTCGTGACTGCATCTTCATGTCAAGCAGGCACTACCTTATGAAGGTCACGTGCAATGTACCTTTCCTCCAAAGAGTTTTGTAACACTGAGCAGGAGACTGATCTACCTCAAAGGGTACTTTTATTATGGGGCATTACACAATTAGGGTACCTTTAAAAATCAATACAGGTATGTATTTGTACCCTTTCAACTTAAAAGTTTTATTTTACTACCTTTTTAAAGAAAATATAATACATTACTGTTGTTTCATAATATTTGAAAAAAAATACTTTAGGTATAATTGTGATATGTTCACTGGTGAACATGATTTGCTGTATCATGTTGTCTTTAAGTCAGCAGTTCCAACAAGGAGTAATTTCAAGATCTTGACGAAATTGATAGTTTTCATGCACAGTCTTTTATAACTTATAATAATAATAATAATAATAATAATAATAATAATAATAATAATAATAATAATAATAATAATTTAAAGCAATGCTTGGACAGTGGTTATCATTTAGCCAGGGAGAATGCTGTTTATAGAAGAATTATGTTATCTGATTTTGGAACAACAAAAGTTAATTACATTTTTTAGTGAAGAACATGTTTCTGACTTAAAAAGGGGCCTGAGAGATTACAAATAGTTTTTGTCCTAATTGTTACTAAAGTCAAAACAAGATTGTTTTTTCACAGTGGTGGATTGTAAGTCATAAAACGTTGAATATGAATGATTTTGGAAGGGATGGGGGTGATATTATTAGAGATGAAGACAAACAACAGGTTTGCCATTTGCCGCTGTCCTTAAGAATTCCCACAAAAATGTATGATGCTCATGGGTAAATAAATTGTTTGTTTCTAAAAACAATTTTATTGAATATCCTTATTTATTCAATGAAAGTGTTATAAGTCCATTTTGATTGCAACAAGATTTAGAAATAAGCTATAAGTCTTCTAATCATACCAAGTTTTCATTAGTGTATAATGACCTGATAAATGATAAATAAGAATCCTAATGTTACCTTAGAATGGGCAGTTCTCTTCTATGGAGTCTGCCATGTCCTACCATCATGTTTTTATATTAGCCCAGAACAGAAGAAACAGCAGAAGTATATTTATTTTGGTTACAATCTGCAACCTCACCCCGAGATGCCACTAAATGCAACACACAGATCCTTTAAGTGAATATTTAGCAAGTACATTCATAGTCTGACCGCTGAAACTGTATCCAGTAAGCCAGGTAGCATTAACAAATAAAATGCTGGAAGTGAACTGCTTTGCATGTGGCTGTTTAAACAAACTTGACGTTGTGACTGGTGACTTTCCTGCTGTGCAATATGCTTTTGGTTATTTCTAGTTTTGTGACCATGTGACCACCAACAAAGGAGCAAATAATACATGAATAATACTGACCAAAATGGAAGAAAATCAGGATGTAAATGTTATTGTGCGTTTGTCGTACCCAGACAAACTTACATTAACACAAAGGAAACTACAAGGGCCGTTGTCATTAACCCTGCTAGAAGACCAAAGGGGAGGAGATGGGAAATGAGGCCCCAGGAGATTCATTTTCCCTCTGGGAGAATGAAAGCTGTTGCAGAAAAACACCAACAGAAAAGAGAAGACATATAAGACACTGACTCACTGAGTCCACACTGAACAATTCTAAAACAATAAATTATAAATTAAACAATTTTTTAAATTACAATGGTGAAATATGTTTTGAGAAATGGGTGCTTTCTCTTCTCTTCTCTTCTCTTCTCTTCTCTTCTCTTCTCTTCTTCTCTTTATTGTATTAAAGCTTATTCTTGTCTGGTCTCTATCATTGATTTTGGTGCTAATAGGCAGACAGTGGCTTCAGAGTAATGTGGTTGTTGAAGGAGGTAGGTATCAAAGGACCACAGGAAGAGAATTACTGAGCTGCTGAGCACTAATAAGGAAATGGAGAGATGGAGGCAAGGTGAAATACATTTTGAAAGAATTTTAATAAAATTTAACTACAAGCTGCATGTCAAAGCTGTACTACAATGAGAAAACTCATGGTATCAGTAGTAGTAGTAGTAGAGACATGAGTTTGACTGACATCTAGTGTTCAACTTCTGCAAATGCAGGAGACTTCCTGAAAACACAGGAAGGATCCAGTGACATCAGCACACCAGAATAACAACTCCACCCAGTGGACAGCTGTGGTAATGACAGAAAGTTCCTGAAGCCTCTGGAGCTCCTCCAGTTAGAATATAAAAGCTGGGACAGTCTCACTGCTGAGACAAAAAGCAACACAGAAGAGAACAGACACTTTAACAGTGTTTCATCTGACAACAAGAGGACTCAACACTAAACACAGTGAAGATGCTGTGCTCTCATGGATTCCAGTCTGCCCTCAGTCCATTCATGGACTTCTACTGGCCTGTACGCAGTCTGTGGCCGGAGGTTAGACCTCTGCTCCACCAGCAGGATTTACTGCAGAGAAACCTTCAGGAGCTCCGCAGCAGTCTGGAGCTGATGGACAAACTTCAACACAAGATCCTGGAGGAGACGGAGCCTTTCCAAACCAGTTTGGCTGTGCAACCGGTCTCCTACCAGCTGGAGAAAGAGGGAGAGCACTTTGGTCTGACTCTGGACACTCAGGGCTTTTCCCCAGAGGAGCTGTTTGTGAGGCAGGTGGGCAGGAAGCTGAGAGTCAGCGGGAAGACAGAGAAGAAGCAGGAGGACGAGAAAGGCTGCTACTCTTACAGACGCCAGGAGTTCAGACAGGAGTTTGATCTGCCTGAAGGGTTGAACCCTGAAGACATCACCTGCTACCTGGCTCCAGACGGGAAGCTCCACATCCAGGAGGCCAAAGCTCCACAAGTCGAGGAGGCTGAGAGAGAGCTGACTATCAAGAGGAGCCTGGAGGAGAAAACACAGCAGAGTGTGTGTTCACACACAGAAGGCAGCAACACACAGGACAAACCTGAAGACAAGGACTAATCTACATGTTATAACCATGTTTTTTTTTTTATGTGTTTTATAGTGTTTAAGTGTTAAATGATTAGCATATGTACTTTTGTATTTTCACAAGTGAGTGAGTAATAAAATGTATTTAAGATAAATTTTTTGGGCTTTTTGATTTGTTGGATGGTGGCGGCTCAGGGGTGATGGGGGGATTCAAACCTTGGGCTGCTATAGTATATAGTAAGGACTAAGTCTTTGTACATACAGTGCGCACTCTACCAGATGAGCTAACTGGCACCCCAGTAAATGTTCCAATGGTTAGCTTATATGGTAGTATTGCATACAATATTATTCCAAAATCTACTTATATTGTGCATCTTAATATGGGGAGGGAAATAAAGTTTTGCCAATTTATACTGTAGTACTAAAGATAACTCCACAAGTCCATAATTTCTTTCTTAACTTAACTGTAAATTTTGTATTAGTCTTAGTTTTGTCTGCTCTGTCCACTGGACAGATAAATTAAAAAATTTGTATATTGTTGACTCATTAAACTATTTTATAGAATGATCTTTTACTTCTTTTACTTTTTCTAAGATGATAGAAATGAAGTTTAATATTCTACTATTGTACTATATGTCATATTACATCCCATCGTGATGCTAAGTAGATCAAAGTTTTTGAATAATTGTCTTATCACCAGCAACTTAATGAATGAGACACAATTAATTCAGACTGAAACGGTCACTGTTAAAAAACAATCAGAAGTGTCTTTTCTACCCTTTGAAAATGTTCTTAACACGGCATACTTGTACATACATACACACACACACACACACACACACACATATATATATATATATATATATATACACACATATATAATAAAATTAAATGATAATAATAAAAACATTCAAAAATATATAGTGTGCATTTCAATACATTTATTGATCATGTATCAACAAAAACAAAAGCACATGATTATCATTTAACACTATATGTATAAAACACATATTTAAAATACATTTATAACTGAGGGTTATAACATGTAGATTAGTCCTTGTCTTCAGGTTTGTCCTGTGTGTTGCTGTCTGTCTCTGTGTTGCTGTCTTCTGTGTGTGAACACACACTCTGCTGGGTTTCCTCCTCCAGGTTGATCAAAGTTGATCAAAGTTATAGAATAATTGTCCTGTCACCAAAAACGTAATGCCAGTGATACAGAATTAATTCAAATTTAAACCCTAACTTCAAACACTAAGAAGTGTCTTTAATACCCTTTAAATTTTCATTCTCTATTATTTCTTTTATCTAAAAAGACGTACTTGTTGAAAAAATATAAACAACACAGTATACATTTCAATACATTTATTGATCATACTTAAACAAATATAAAAGCACACAATTGCATATTGCATATGTATAAAACAGATTTTTTAAAAACATGGTTATAACATGTGGATTAGTCCTTGTCTTCAGGTTTGTCCTGTGTGTTGCTGTCTTCTGTGTGTGAACACACACTCTGCTGTGTTTTCTCCTCCAGGCTCCTCTTGATAGTCAGCTCTCTCTCAGCCTCCTCGACTTGTGGAGCTTTGGCCTCCTGGATGTGGAGCTTCCCGTCTGGAGCCAGGTAGCAGGTGATGTCTTCAGGGTTCAACCCTTCAGGCAGATCAAACTCCTGTCTGAACTCCTGGCGTCTGTAAGAGTAGCAGCCTTTCTCGTCCTCCTGCTTCTTCTCTGTCTTCCCGCTGACTCTCAGCTTCCTGCCCACCTGCCTCACAGACAGCTCCTCTGGGGAAAAGCCCTGAGTGTCCAGAGTCAGACCAAAGTGCTCTCCCTCTTTCTCCAGCTGGTAGGAGACCGGTTGCACAGCCAAACTGGTTTGGAAAGGCTCCGTCTCCTCCAGGATCTTGTTCTGAAGTTTGTCCATCAGCTCCAGACTGCTGCAGAGCTCCTGAAGGTTTCTCTGCAGTAGATCCTGCTGGTGGAGCAGAGGTTTGACCTCCGGCCACAGACTGCGTACAGGCCAGTAGAAGTCCATGAATGGACTGAGGGCAGACTGGAATCCATGAGAGCACAGCATCTTCACTGTGTGTTTAGTGTTGAGTCCTCTTGTTGTCAGATGAAACACTGTTAAAGTGTCTGTTCTCTTCTGTGTTGCTTTCTGTCTCAGCAGTGGGACTGTCCCAACTTTTATATTCTAACTGGAGGAGCTCCAGAGGCTTCAAGAACTTTCTGTCATTACCACAGCTGTCCACTGGGTGGAGCTGTTATTCTGGGTTGCTGATGTCACTGCATCCTTCCTGTTTGATCTAGAAGTTTGATGCTTGAAATATAGTCATCAGTACAAATGAAGTATGCATGTGTTGGGTTCAAATCAACCAGTTAAGAAAACATTTAAAAAAAATAAAATAAATAAATACAGTTTTTGTAAGAGAATACAACACATGACCCATGATCTGAAGCAGTGGTTCCCAACCTTTTTCCTTTAGTGACCTGTTTTCTGTCATTGGGTAAACTGACGACCCCTGATTGACTGACAATTTTATTGATATTTCATATTATACTGAATGCACAACAATAACAGTACAGAAAAACTGATAACCTCTGCAATTAATCCAAATAGTGAAGTGGATAGTGAACTTCTCCCTGATACTTGGTCATTGTTTTATTAGCTCTTTTCCTGTTTCAACTGCAGGGCGAGGCTGGCAGAGTGAGGGGTCTGTAAACGTAGCTTGTGTTCTAGTTTTCACTATGCCCTTATCCTGTGTGATTTTATTAAAGTTCTTATCATAATTAACAATCTAAACTTCAAAAATAACAATTTCATGTATTTTTTATTTTATTTTATTTTTTACAGAAATTAAAATGCTGAAATATAGGCTTACTGTATGTTTTAAAAAGAAAGAAAAGTTTTCTTACATGCCTCAAAATCAAGAAGGCCTTGCAATTTTCCATGAAGCTTTGGCAATATCTAGTGGGGTTGAGACCCCCAGGTTAGGAACCAGTGATCTACAACACACGAAGTAAACAGGAAATAGAGAGTAACACATTCTTCTAAGTGTTAAATGTAGGCTAATGTTACATCCCATTGTGATGTGAAGTTGATCAGAGTTATAGAATAATTGTCCTGTCACCAAAAACGTAATGCCAGTGATACAGAATTAATTCAAATTTAAACCCTAACTTCAAACACTAAGAAGTGTCTTTAATACCCTTTAAATTTTCATTCTCTATTATTTCTTTTATCTAAAAAGACGTACTTGTTGAAAAAATATATGCAATAAAAAAAAAAACAACAGAAAATATACAGTGTACATTTCAATACATTTATTGATCATACTTAAACAAATATAAAAGCACATAATTGCATATTGCATATGTATAAAACAGATTTTTTAAAAACATGGTTATAACATGTGGATTAGTCCTTGTCTTCAGGTTTGTCCTGTGTGTTGCTGTCTGTCTCTGTGTTGCTGTCTTCTGTGTGTGAACACACACTCTGCTGTGTTTTCTCCTCCAGGCTTCTCTTGATAGTCAGCTCTCTCTCAGCCTCCTCGACTTGTGGAGCTTTGGCCTCCTGGATGTGGAGCTTCCCGTCTGGAGCCAGGTAGCAGGTGATGTCTTCAGGGTTCAGCCCTTCAGGCAGATCAAACTCCTGTCTGAACTCCTGGCGTCTGTAAGAGTAGCAGCCTTTCTCGTCCTCCTGCTTCTTCTCTGTCTTCCCGCTGACTCTCAGCTTCCTGCCCACCTGCCTCACAGACAGCTCCTCTGGGGAAAAGCCCTGAGTGTCCAGGGTCAGACCAAAGTGCTCTCCCTCTTTCTCCAGCTGGTAGGAGACCGGTTGCACAGCCAAACTGGTTTGGAAAGGCTCCGTCTCCTCCAGGATCTTGTGTTGAAGTTTGTCCATCAGCTCCAGACTGCTGCGGAGCTCCTGAAGGTTTCTCTGCAGTAGATCCTGCTGGTGGAGCAGAGGTTTGACCTCCGGCCACAGACTGCGTACAGGCCAGTAGAAGTCCATGAATGGACTGAGGGCAGACTGGAATCCATGAGAGCACAGCATCTTCACTGTGTGTTTAGTGTTGAGTCCTCTTGTTGTCAGATGAAACACTGTTAAAGTGTCTGTTCTCTTCTGTGTTACTTTCTGTCTCAGCAGTGGGACTGTCCCAGCTTTTATATTCTAACTGGAGGAGCTCCAGAGGCTTCAAGAACTTTCTGTCATTACCACAGCTCTCCACTGGGTGGAGCTGTTATTCTGGGTTGCTGATGTCACTGCATCCTTCCTGTTTGATCTAGAAGTTTGATGCTTGAAATATAGTCATCAGTACAAATGAAGTATGCATGTGTTGGGTTCAAATCAACCAGTTAAGAAAACATTTAAAAAAAATAAAATAAATAAATACAGTTTTTGTAAGAGAATACAACACATGACCCATGATCTGAAGCAGTGGTTCCCAACCTTTTTCCTTTAGTGACCTGTTTTCTGTCATTGGGTAAACTGACAACCCCTGATTGACTGACAGTTTTATTGATATTTCATATTATACTGAATGCACAACAATAACAGTACAGAAAAACTGATAACCTCTGCAATTAATCCAAATAGTGAAGTGGATAGTGAACTTCTCCCTGATACTTGGTCATTGTTTTATTAGCTCTTTTCCTGTTTCAACTGCAGGGCGAGGCTGGCAGAGTGAGGGGTCTGTAAACGTAGCTTGTGTTCTAGTTTTCACTATGCCCTTATCCTGTGTGATTTTATTAAAGTTCTTATCATAATTAACAATCTAAACTTCAAAAATAACAATTTCATTTATTTTTTATTTTATTTTATTTTTTTACAGAAATTAAAATGCTGAAATATAGGCTTACTGTATGTTTTAAAAAGAAAGAAAAGTTTTCTTACATGCCTCAAAATCAAGAAGGCCTTGCAATTTTCCATGAAGCTTTGGCAATATCTAGTGGGGGTTGAGACCCCCAGGTTAGGAACCAGTGATCTACAACACTTGAAGTAAACAAGTAAACAGGAAATAGAGAGTAACACATTCTTCTAAGTGTTAAATGTAGGCTAATGTTACATCCCATTGTGATGTGAAGTTGATCAGAGTTATAGAATAATTGTCCTGTCACCAAAAACGTAATGCCAGTGATACAGAATTAATTCAAATTTAAACCCTAACTTCAAACACTAAGAAGTGTCTTTAATACCCTTTAAATTTTCATTCTCTATTATTTCTTTTATCTAAAAAGACGTACTTGTTGAAAAAATATATGCAATAAAAAAAAAACAACAGAAAATATACAGTGTACATTTCAATACATTTATTGATCATACTTAAACAAATATAAAAGCACATAATTGCATATTGCATATGTATAAAACAGATTTTTTAAAAACATGGTTATAACATGTAGATTAGTCCTTGTCTTCAGGTTTGTCCTGTGTGTTGCTGTCTTCTGTGTGTGAACACACACTCTGCTGTGTTTTCTCCTCCAGGCTTCTCTTGATAGTCAGCTCTCTCTCAGCCTCCTCGACTTGTGGAGCTTTGGCCTCCTGGATGTGGAGCTTCCCGTCTGGAGCCAGGTAGCAGGTGATGTCTTCAGGGTTCAGCCCTTCAGGCAGATCAAACTCCTGTCTGAACTCCTGGCGTTTGTAAGAGTAGCAGCCTTTCTTGTCCTCCTGCTTCTTCTCTGTCTTCCCGCTGACTCTCAGCTTCCTGCCCACCTGCCTCACAGACAGCTCCTCTGGGGAAAAGCCCTGAGTGTCCAGGGTCAGACCAAAGTGCTCTCCCTCTTTCTCCAGCTGGTAGGAGACCGGTTGCACAGCCAAACTGGTTTGGAAAGGCTCCGTCTCCTCCAGGATCTTGTGCTGAAGTTTGTCCATCAGCTCCAGACTGCTGCGGAGCTCCTGAAGGTTTCTCTGCAGTAGATCCTGCTGGTGGAGCAGAGGTCTGACCTCTGGCCACAGACTGCGTACAGGCCAGTAGAAGTCCATGAATGGACTGAGGGCAGACTGGAATCCATGAGAGCACAGCATCTTCACTGTGTGTTTAGTGTTGAGTCCTCTTGTTGTCAGATGAAACACTGTTAAAGTGTCTGTTCTCTTCTGTGTTGCTTTCTGTCTCAGCAGTGGGACTGTCCCAGCTTTTATATTCTAACTGGAGGAGCTCCAGAGGCTTCAAGAACTTTCTGTCATTACCACAGCTGTCCACTGGGTGGAGCTGTTATTCTGGGTTGCTGATGTCACTGCATCCTTCCTGTTTGATCTAGAAGTTTGATGCTTGAAATATAGTCATCAGTACAAATGAAGTATGCATGTGTTGGGTTCAAATCAACCAGTTAAGAAAACATTTAAAAAAAAAAATAAATAAATACAGTTTTTGTAAGAGAATACAACACATGACCCATGATCTGAAGCAGTGGTTCCCAACCTTTTTCCTTTAGTGACCTGTTTTCTGTCATTGGGTAAACTGACGACCCCTGATTGACTGACAATTTTATTGATATTTCATATTATACTGAATGCACAACAATAACAGTATAGAAAAACTGATAACCTCTGCAATTAATCCAAATAGTGAAGTGGATAGTGAACTTCTCCCTGATACTTGGTCATTGTTTTATTAGCTCTTTTCCTGTTTCAACTGCAGGGCGAGGCTGGCAGAGTGAGGGGTCTGTAAACGTAGCTTGTGTTCTAGTTTTCGCTATGCCCTTATCCTGTGTGATTTTAATTAAAGTTCTTATCATAATTAACAATCTAAACTTCAAAAATAACAATTTCATTTATTTTTTATTTTATTTTTTTACAGAAATTAAAATGCTGAAATATAGGCTTACTGTATGTTTTAAAAAGAAAGAAAAGTTTTCTTACATGCCTCAAAATCAAGAAGGCCTTGCAATTTTCCATGAAGCTTTGGCAATATCTAGTGGGGTTGAGACCCCCAGGTTAGGAACCAGTGATCTACAGCACACGAAGTAAACAGGAAATAGAGAGTAACACATTCTTCTAAGTGTTAAATGTAGGCTAATGTTACATCCCATTGTGATGTGAAGTTGATCAGAGTTATAGAATAATTGTCCTGTCACCAAAAACGTAATGCCAGTGATACAGAATTAATTCAAATTTAAACCCTAACTTCAAACACTAAGAAGTGTCTTTAATACCCTTTAAATTTTCATTCTCTATTATTTCTTTTATCTAAAAAGACGTACTTGTTGAAAAAATATATGCAATAAAAAAAAAACAACAGAAAATATACAGTGTACATTTCAATACATTTATTGATCATACTTAAACAAATATAAAAGCACATAATTGCATATTGCATATGTATAAAACAGATTTTTTAAAAACATGGTTATAACATGTAGATTAGTCCTTGTCTTCAGGTTTGTCCTGTGTGTTGCTGTCTGTCTGTGTGTTGCTGTCTTCTGTGTGTGAACACACACTCTGCTGTGTTTTCTCCTCCAGGCTTCTCTTGATAGTCAGCTCTCTCTCAGCCTCCTCGACTTGTGGAGCTTTGGCCTCCTGGATGTGGAGCTTCCCGTCTGGAGCCAGGTAGCAGGTGATGTCTTCAGGGTTCAACCCTTCAGGCAGATCAAACTCCTGTCTGAACTCCTGGCATCTGTAAGAGTAGCAGCCTTTCTCGTCCTCCTGCTTCTTCTCTGTCTTCCCGCTGACTCTCAGCTTCCTGCCCACCTGCCTCACAGACAGCTCCTCTGGGGAAAAGCCCTGAGTGTCCAGGGTCAGACCAAAGTGCTCTCCCTCTTTCTCCAGCTGGTAGGAGACCGGTTGCACAGCCAAACTGGTTTGGAAAGGCTCCGTCTCCTCCAGGATCTTGTTCTGAAGTTTGTCCATCAGCTCCAGACTGCTGTGGAGCTCCTGAAGGTTTCTCTGCAGTAGATCCTGCTGGTGGAGCAGAGGTCTGACCTCTGGCCACAGACTGCGTACAGGCCAGTAGAAGTCCATGAATGGACTGAGGGCAGACTGGAATCCATGAGAGCACAGCATCTTCACTGTGTGTTTAGTGTTGAGTCCTCTTGTTGTCAGATGAAACACTGTTAAAGTGTCTGTTCTCTTCTGTGTTGCTTTCTGTCTCAGCAGTGGGACTGTCCCAACTTTTATATTCTAACTGGAGGAGCTCCAGAGGCTTCAAGAACTTTCTGTCATTACCACAGCTCTCCACTGGGTGGAGCTGTTATTCTGGGTTGCTGATGTCACTGCATCCTTCCTGTTTGATCTAGAAGTTTGATGTTTGAAATCATCTAATGCAGATAGTCATCAGTACAAATGAAGTATGCATGTGCTGTGTTCAGATTAACAATTTGACAATACAACTTTTCTTTTAATATAAGACGTTACCCTATCTCTTTCCAGACTGTCTTCAATATCTTATCTGTTATATCATTTTTCAAAATATTATCCATTTATCTCGTTTGCTAATCTACATGTCACAGTCTCTCTCTCTCTCTCTCTCTCTCTCTCTCTCTCTCTCTGTCCGTCTTTTTTTATTTTACAATAAGGTTACATTTTATATATTCAGAAAAACTACACAGTTCCAAAATTGGTTTTAAATGTCAAAGAGGGAAGATAAAAGGTCATTGTGTTTGACTAGAAAAAACAAGCAAAAGAGCAATTTACAGAATGTAGGAAACTACCAAAAGATATCAGTGAATAATCTTTTGATAGAAACGTTTTTTTCGTCTGTCTATCATAGATCGACCGATTAGAATGGAAAATAACACCACAGCCAACCAACCACTTGTTACTTCTGAGGGAAAACTGGAATCTTTTTCATGGGATGTTTTTAGTTTTGAGTTTCTCAGATGAAACAACACAATGTTCCTTAATATCTCATCATCAGACTGTCCAAGCTTTTCATGCTTTTATGCAAATATTGTCGTTTCGTCTGATCCTCTCCACTAGATGGCAGCATCTCCTTCCATAAGCATTTATCAACAAAATGATGCCCAAAATCCAGCAACTTTGCTGCTATCTCAGCACTTTGCCACTAGTTGTCATCTCAGTTTAAAAAAAAAAAGGTTCCCTTAATTTACTAACACACGAAAAAAGAAGCTGCACCGTACATTGCTACCTTTTGATTTCTTACCAACACTCTGTTAATTCATTCACTCGTTCTAGTTTTATTTTGGTGACAATTACTAGTGATTATGCATGAAGTCATCATGCACCAACTATACAGAGTGGCTTTCAGGTTGACTCTAAAGTGATCATTACATTAAAGACCTAATCTGGATGCATATAACTAGTGAAAAAGCACTTGTTTCATGGTTTAGGATTAATTAGGGGGGGGCAACAATACACAGTACAGAGGACTCATTGTCAGTGAATTTTTCCATGGCTTTGTAATATTGTAGACCCAACATGCCATAATTGTAAACTGAATATTATTTCATTCACTTATTAATACAGTTGTTTACAAGTTGTTCACACCGTTCATCTACATTTTTTCTTCACTTATTTTATTTATTTTATCCAGAGAGTGTATGGAAAAGATTGATATGGATGACTGGGCTGAGAAGTAGGGCAACATCAACAACACAGAAGGCAGGATTTAAACCCACAGACTTCTTTTCAACATATTAGATCTTTCAAAAAAAAGAAAAAGAAAAAAAAAAAACGGATGATGAAACCTGGACTGGCAAACACAGCGCTTTGCTGCTCTGGGATATTGTGTCAAGGCTGGTGTCAATATTTTTGACACGTAAAGAGAATATATGAGTTTTTTGAGGGGGAAGAGATTCATTTTTTGTTGTTAGGCATTCACCTTTGGATGAACTCCCCAAAGTGAAGGCAAGATAGAAGTAAGGCGCAGGAGGAGGAGGAGGAGGAAGAGGAGGAGGAGGAGAAGAACGAAAGGTAAGGAAAATAGAGGAAGGATGAGGAGGAGGACGAGGAGGAGAAAGCAAGACTCAGCTTCATGTAAATCATCTGCATTGTTCTCCTAATGCTGCTTGTATGCACAAAAACACACATATATTGAAGCTGCCGGTGCAGCATACACACACACACACACACACACAAAGAGAATCTCAAGCACAAAGTCTCACTTCCTTGTTCCTGTCTTAGTTTGTCCCTCACAGAGATGGTTTTTAATGCGCCATAATCCCCCTCTTTCCCCTGAACACATAAAAGAGATATCCCTCTATCTGTGTAAGTGGTTCTGACGGCCACCAGCTCATCACAAACACACACGCACACATAGACACACACACGTACAGCCGCCAGCTCATCAACATGCAGTTATTCCTTTGGCTCTGGATCGCAGGCTGTTAATTGGCTGCCAAGCAGAATGTGTGTGTTTCCCTATGTGTGTGTGTGTGTGTTTGTGTCTGTACCGCAGAGCCGGGGGTTGCTTAGAAATTCCCGTCACGTCTCCGAGCCTCGATTAAGACGTTGCTCTAGTTTTGAACAGACAGACATGTGGGGAGGAGGGGTAGTAGAGGTAGAGAGGGGGAGAGGATGCAGCAGGGGGGAGAAAGATGAGAGAACGCCAGAGGAGTGGGAAGAGAGAAAGAGAGGTGATGAGGCGGGACTCGGCAAAGGAGAAAAAAAAAAAGTGAAGGGCGAGTGAGAGAGAGGTAGTGAAATGCTGCAGTGGTCCTGGAACTGATAACTCTCCTGTACTGCTTTCCTTATCTGCATTATAGAGTTGCAAAGGAGGAGGTGTTATTTCAGGCATCTACTGTGGAGTTCCAGTAGGAAGAGTCATTTGGCACTGGTGCGCTTCCAAAGCTTGGAAAGGTACGAAACTCTCCGCGTTGAATCTTCAGTACAGAAATAGGAACACAATATCTGGTTCTCTGATAGAAAGTCAACTTTACAAGTGTGTCTGCACAATATGTGCACCACTAATATTTAGATACCTGATAAAAGAGTCCGGTACATCGGTACACTTTCAGGTTTTGGGTCAATTTTGGACATGTGTTCCAAGTCTCAAATAAGTTCCAAGTCATTTTTTCATGGGCAAGTCTATTCAACGGAAGTAACAGGTTATGTCAAGTCAAGTCCTTAGTTAAGGCAAATCCGAAGTCAAGACACTCCCTTAGTAACTGTATAATAATGCTATTATTGAATGACATTTAATAGAATTTGTATTATTATGTATATTATGTACAATTGTTGACCTGGTAAAATAAATCTATTCAAACAAACAAGTAGCTTTATTAAAGATGATTTATTTTGTAGTTTAGACTGGCTCCATAGAGCATATTGTTTTGCAAAGAGCTTGACTGACAACCGATCATGCCAATGCTATTCCCAGTGTGCGCTTGCATACCATGTAAGGTTACACAGACACTTGTCATGACACATTATTTTCAGTATCATATATTTGACATTTAAAATGAAAACATAAAACGAACACAGACAAAGTCATTCGAGTCATCATGCCTCAAGTGAAGTCAAGTCATGCGTCTTTAACTTCAAAGTCCAAGTTTAGTCTCAAGTCTTTTTTTTTTTTTTTTACTTTAAAGTCAAGTTGGAGGTCATCAAAACAGTGACTTGACATCTTTGATTCTGAATGATGATTGAAATAATTGGTTTTTACCTCTCAAAAAGTTTCCTTTCTCTGTGCACCTTGAAAGTAGGTAAATTGCTGCCAAATCTGTACTCCGGCACGCATTTTGAGTGACTGTTTTCCAATTTATTTATTTTTTTTGATTTTTTCCAATTGCAACAAAGCAATGCATTCTGAATTTGTATACCAATGATTCACACTCCTAACTATCTTTTCTCTGTAGCAATGGTCACACAAGGACAGCACACACTGCCGACATATGACGAGACTGTTCCCCAAAGAAAATTGACAGCATCAGTCTTTTCAGCACATTCTCAAATCTACGTATGTTTAACTAATAAAGCTTTCTGGCAGCCATGGGAATTTTGACCCTTGTCTGTCGGGAACTAAGGAGGAAGTAGGTGTTGTTTTAGAGCCACTAAATCCACAGAGGGAGGAAGTGGGGGTGGATGGAATGGGCTTAGAAGTTTAGACATGGAATCAGTTCCTTTTCAGCTTTCTACCCACAGCTAATGTTGGAGTGTTTTAACCGTAACTACCGCTGTTCCCAGACCTTAACCAAGTGGTTATTATTGTAACCATGACAATTAAGTCTTTTAACCCTAAAGAAGTAGTCATTATAACCTCCATAAGTACAACCAAGGTGTTTATGTGCCTAAACCCAACCAAACCTTTTACATTTCTCCCACCTATCGCACCTTACCCAATTTGACCATAGCATTTGAGATCATAAATACTATTTAAACAACACATTTTGTTGTTTACTCTAGAGGACTTGTTGCGTATGACAGATTGCAAAACACCAGCAGCCTTTGTGACATGAGTCAGCGTGCAAGCTTACAGAATCATGTAAGCCTGCACATGTTGGATTAAATGGACGTCATCTCATGTCAGAATGTGTTAGTGTCCAAATTCCCAGCGCCAGCATGCACTAACTCTCCAAACTGATCATATTCAATCCCCAGTATGGCATATTCCAACAACTGTGCCATGACTACTCCTTCTCTCTGTATGGCAGATTTGGTGTGTGCAACAGGTGTCAAATGACTCAATGAATCATGGATATTGTCATTTTTACAGTCATATTCCATACCAAAGTTGAAAATATTAAACCAGGTGCATTATCTTTAAATTATCCAGTAGATCCCCGTGTTTATATGTTGAGGAATATTGAGGATATCATTAAAAAAAACGTTTGAAATGGTGAGGTGAGTGAGGAATAATGCTTTCAGAACCAGCAGCTTCTCCCACTCTGCAACTCTATAAGGGCCAATGACAAAATGAAAAAAAAGTTAAAGAAGATATGAGGAAAACTATGACAAGTTTGGTATGACAATATATTAGAAAAATAAGAAAAAGTGAGCAAAATAACTACACAAAAATAGACACACACACACAGTGGCATGTAGCAAGCAGGATGATAATTTGAAGGTTATAGATTCTGAACTTTCGGTTTATGCCCTAATGAAGCCATGAGAGACCATTCAATGTTTCTAGGTCACACATACACATTGAGTCACTCAATACACAAACTTGCTCTCAACTGAATGCGCATTCTGTACACACATACACATCTACAGATTTCACTGCAGATCTGCTGTTATGTAATCATGCCAGAGACAGAGACAGAGACAGAGAGAGAGAGAGAGAGAGAGAGGGAGAGAGGAAGAGAGGGGACAGTCACCCCAGCCTAATCAGACATCAGCAGACACACACACACACACACACACATGCACATGCTTTTCACAGCTGTCTGTCAGACACCGACTGCAGCCATGTTGCTCTTTCCCAGCTGCAGCATCCATACGGCTTGTTTTGGTTTGTTGCTGACAAGTCGTCATCAGTATAAATATTTTGATTTCAACTAGAAAGTCTTTATTATTTTTGCCTAGTCACATGGCGACAGTAGACAACAGCGGCTCACTTGCTTTGTAACAGACATAAACAAGGCTTTACGGCACTTTACAGTAGCAGACGCTCAGTGGCATGAGTTCAGCACACGCTTGCAATTCCTTAACCATTGATGTTAAAACTGGTCATTAGTGTGGAATCAGAAATCAAACAATGCTATCTTACCTAACTGGCCTCATATGTTACATTTTTTACTTTCTGTTCTCCACTTAAAGTTCAGAGAACAGGGTTAATTAAAGAACCTGATATTTTTCTATGAATGCTTTTGTGTTTTTTTCTCTTTGGTGACCTTGATTCTCTCTTTTTTATATAATATTAAAAGTGACCCTGTACTTTTGTGTACTCTCCCTCTCCCTGTGAAAGGGTGTGTGTGTCTAACAGTGTGCGCAAATGTGAAGGACTGTGATCTAAGTGATCTCAAGGTGCTATCATGTTTGTTTGATGGAGGATAATTAAATAGGTAATAGAAACCAGCCTGCTGTCATCACTATTGATTCATTTGCAGCACACACACACACACACACACACACACACACACACGCACAAGCGCATGTACACATAAACACACCGTCGCGCACAAGCCCGATACTCTAAAGCCCCTGGTCTCTAAGAGGAGATGTCTGATACTCCCACATCAGCTATCAACAACCTTTCATGTTTTAATGGGTTTGTTTAACCTAATCCCCATTAGCCCCCATCCTTTAGCCCCACACCCACAGATTCCTCAGTGTAGCAGTCCAAATCCATACGCCGAGTCCTTCACTGAAAAGTGTTTGTTTGATGAAAATGAAGCAAATAATCCCACAAAAGGCCGATCCTCCATCACCAGCATTCTCTATTCTCTTGATCCATGAAGCAAAGCTAAACCACAGAGGTGATCAGAACTTTCACATCTTGAAATTTCACTACAAATTAAACTACAGTAATTCTAAATAAAAAGAATGTTGCTGACATTCTCGTACAACAATGCCAAATTTTGAATCTCACAAATGTGAATGAAAATGTGAGTGTGTCTTGGTGAGAGCAGACATAACTCCAAGTTCCTCATTGCATAAAGTAAACCAAAAAAACTCAACCATGGGTGACATGCATGTCATCACTGTGGTGATGGAAGCAGAATTTGTTGCTAGTGAATATTTTTGGAGCCATTCCCTATAATGAGACTAGATGATTATTTGTATTAAGATAAAATTAAGAGTGAGGTAGCGGTAATTTTTAAAAAATAATAACTTAACAGCACAAAAAACAAACAAATAAATCAGTTTCAGTTCTCTTCCATCCTGTTGTGGTGGCCACAGATGTTTCAGTGTCAAATATCTTAACACCTTGACACTAAATTGTCTGCATGCATTGACAGCAAGTCCAAGTGATTAAGATGAACTGACCAATTTTGTGATAATGTTTAACAACAGCTTCAAATGGGCTCCCTGTTACAGCCTTACAGCAATTTGGGATGAAATTCTGATATTTGTAGGTATTACTGAACAGTGGCAACCCTGAACGCACATAAAATCATGTGTGTTTACATTTTACATACATTCTGCATGTGAAATTTCGTTTCAGTGCCAAAAATAAAGTGTTTTTCTTTTCCAAGTGCATCATTTCATTGAACAAGAGCATCATAAACCGCAGCATGTTTCTCTGCTCCGTGTGCGCCTTTGTTCTCTACATGTGTGTGCCTTTGTTTTCCGTAATGTGTTTTGTTTGTCCATGTATCTGTATGACAATGATTAGCTATGATGGATGCTAGTGACCCAATAATTGTGACAAGGACACAACATTAACATTGAAGCAGGGACAATGGCAGTGCAGCTGCGTGGCCACTGCATTATTCAGACGCGATGGATGGATGAAGAAAAGCGGAAGGGGAGAAAATGGGCGGTGGGAACAAGAGGGGGACAGGAAGGAAGGATGAGGTGAGGGAAGGAAAGTGGGGATGGGAACGGGGCGATGTATGGAGCAATTTATGAATAGAGGGTGGAGGGAGGGACTACGGATGGATGTACAGTACAGATGGACGGCTGTAATGGGGGAGGAGAATAGGTGGATGGGATTGGGGATGAAGTGACAAAAAGAAAGGTGAGGTGGATGTGTCTACAAGGATGGTGCAGCATGTGAGTGATATCACCTGGGAACGTTTACTCAAAGCTTAAATATATAGAGTACAAGGTGTCATTTAACTGTAAAGCTTTAGCTAAAAATATATGAATTGTGCAGGGGGATTTATGACATGAAGTTCATTATACAATATATCTAGAATACAGAAAATTAATTTTGTAAAGGTATGCAAGGCTTAATCTACTTTCTATCATTTAGAGTTAAGAGCAAAATCATTCCTTTTATTCATTGGATATAAAAACACCATGTGAATTTTCTAACCATATCCGTAAACCAAACAGAATCAGCCAATACTTAACTTCAGTGTCATGGTAATTTTGTAGTGACAGGATTTGACAAAAATACATATTTGTGGCTAAAATATAGTGAAGTCACTTTTCAAATAATGAAATATTTATGCCATTAACTGTGTGAGTACATTTTCAAAATATATGTATTCTAATTTGTGTCATTGTCATGGAATAAGCTACAGCAACTATAGCAACTAATCATTTGACCTAATCACCACCGGTTGGCCAGCACGCACACATTGCCAAGCCCCCACCCGTGCTGCCATAGGAACTATTAATGGAAACACCATGGGGACACATAGATAAAGCCTCTCATTGCCTGAGTACTGATCTGTAATCACAGCTGTCTTTTAACAAGAAACAAGACAAACTGGCCCCTGAGGACTGTTTTTTGATCCTCAAGCAGTATCTGTCCACTCAATCTGTGCGTTGTCAAGAAAAATTTGATCCTCGTTTAAAATCTCATTTTTATATCGCTGTAGACTTCACATTCAAATGTTTAGTCCCCTCTATAAAGTGCCCAAAATAGACTGACCTTCAATGTTTACTCAGTGTCTGAGTAGTGTGTCATTATTTGAATAATTAATCATGTGGAGTCAAACTTACTTGTGAAAATGGTTAAAACTTACTTATTTGTGCTTTTGTTGATAGAGGATCAGGTTAGGAGGCTCAGGAGGTTCGGCATTGCCGTTCCTGTATTTGGTCCTATCATGGTCTATTTTAAGTTTTGTTCTATGTTAAAATTTGTTCCGTCTTGCCTTTGGTGTCAGCGAGCTGATAAAATATGCATGGTTTGGACTTTTCACCTTTCCGATTTTTATTCCTTGTATAAATCAAAGGAAAATGGAGCCTTTTATGGTTGGAGCTCATCCATGTTTGATGTGCAGCCAGGAGGGAGACCTAGATAATAGAAGCTATCAGAGACATACAGCACTGTGTGTGTGCTTGTGTGTGTGTGCTTGTGTGTGTGGGTCTGTGCAGTGTGGTTTCTTTCAGATTCTGTTTCATTCCCTGGCATTAATGGACTTGAATGTATTACGACATACACTTTCCGAAGGTCTGACACTGAGCTAAACGGGTTCACACATGCACACACGCACACACATACACATACACATGCTCATGAACATACATATACATGGCTCTATTTAATACCCATACTAAAAATTTGACTGCAGTACAATGCAACAACATGAGCTAGTATCAGGCGAATAAGGTCAAGCAGTTAGAAATTTCATTTTCTTCTATTTCAGACAAATGTTAAAGCAGAGAGACATTTAAATTGTGTGCTCTGAAATGTTTTCATCTTACACTTATACATCATTGATTCAGTCCTTACCCATTCAAATCATCCATTCAAAGTAATTCAAACAGTCATTGATTTTTCTGCCAGGGAAAGTACAAAATAAGAAGAAAACCCCTCTAGGGGCCTATCACTAAGGGGAAAGCATAAAGTGATCACAAAGTACAGCAAATGATTCATCATCAGCTGTGGATGATAACTGATCATCTGCTGGGAAGAAACTTCACTCATATCTCCATCCGCGCATTTTGTTGTAGCCCTCGGCAGCTTGCTCTTGCTGTGGAACAAAATCAATAGTCATTTTAGAAACATGACTTAATAATGACTTATTACACACTGTAGTGAGCACTACTGTTGAAGCAAGGTCAGACTGGGCAACCATTTTTCGGAAGATTTATGTTCATATGCAACTATTTTTGATTAGCTAGATGCATTTTTGCCACCAGGAGTATTTTTTAGTGAACAACAATACACCGCCAACTGTTAACGTTTTCTTTCATTACAATATCTTCTTAAGGCACCTCAGACATTGTTAAGGTTGTTGAAGTATTTGTCTTTTATCTTTAGACAAGCAGCTCATGGCAAGATTAGCTGCTAGCCTACTAGCAAAAACCATCCATCTTGAGTTGGTGAGAATGTTATCAGAGCACAATGCTAAATCAGTGGATGCTCATGTCAGGCCATTTTATTTGCCCATGTTGTCACGGACATTTCTGCTGTCATCCCCAAAGAACGCTGTCCAAAGCATTAAAACATTTTATTTGACAACTCCACAGACCTCACAGTCAACAGTTTTTATACAGCTGTTTCTCCAGTAGAGAGTAATTCCAATAAAATTTACCTCCACTGAAATGCTGTGGTGGCAGACATTGAGATATAGATATCTCAAAACTTATGGACTTCACACTGAAAACATCTGCGTGGCTATATATCACAAGGGATATGTTTTGTTTTTTATGATTTGGGTAAACCAACTTGCAAAAGTCAGAGCTTAGTCGAAGTATAAAATGAAACACGACCCCTGACCTCAAGTGTTAAAGAGGGTTAGCGAGTACGCCCAACCTCCTCCACACATTCAGTCTACATGAGTGTCACACTGGCCAACGAACGTACCTCACAATTCAAATTAAATGCATGGAATTCCACAGAGACATGGTTGAACTGAGAGGCACTTCATTACACATATATGATGCATGACACATGTGTGATACTGAGCAAGATACTTGTAAATGTGCAACAGACATGCAGGGAGACTGACTCTGAAAGAACATTGTTACACGCTCAAATAATACACACAATACGCACATCCACGCACGCGCACTTTTTATTGAAATACAATATCCAGGTGATGCATTGCAGTCATTAGTGTGTCTATGCAGAGCATGGTGAATATTAAGACAAATGGGGTGTTTCTCACAGACACCAAAGACATTCTCGCAGCTATTAGCTGCAGTTTATACATATCTGAGGAAAACCACATATTTTCATCATGCACAACAGAAAGTGGTGGTCCTGGTTTCCATCATAACTACTAGGAAATTGCATTTTCATGTAAAAAGTACCGAATTGCTGCTTTACATTTTTTGTGCTCTATTGTGAGCCTAATCATCCTCTGTACCGACACTTTCAGGGATCAAAACACTTGTTATTTACTGATTTGATTTGAATTTAACTGAATTACATCCAACTGATTGGATTGTAATGAACTGAAATGAACCTAATTACATCCCCCCAACCGCATTTAACCGAACTGATGAATAGAATTAATTAATTAAACATGTTTATGTAGATTTTTCAATCCACCAAATAACAAAGATCAACAGATTAACCACTTAAACTGTAAAAAAAAAAAAAAAAAAAACAATATACAAGAGAAAAAATATACTTCTTTAGCTTCACAAAACAAAAATGTTGTGACTTGTTCAGACTGTGAGAAACATCTGGCCATGCTCACCATGCAACATGCTTAACCCAGTCAGAATTATGAATAGGTACACTGTGCAAGAGTCACAAAGATGGATAACACAAGGTTATGTGGAAGCAGCAGTGTTGCAGTCAATCTGAGAGGAGAACAAAACCACCTCTAATGAAGCCTCCAGTCCAGCTATTTGTAGGTGTTACATTCCTCTCCTTACATGGGGAAACTGAATATCCTGTATCCATTATAAGACCAACCGGCCACAATGGAGCACTTACATTGCTACTATTTATTTATTGTACATTACCCATCCATCGTGCACCTGTACTGCAAAACAGCAAGAAAATAAAGAAATTGTGCTCAGTTTGTAACATGCTATCCCCGACACTGCTCCACACACACACATTTTGTACTCTTGCACACTACATGCACACTTTTACCCATGCATGGTGGGGCTGATTATGGAGAATGTATGGCAAGCAGACGCTGTGGAGGATAATTCCCTTCCAGCTCTCAGTGGGTAATGTCAAAATAATTATCAGACCAGACAGCTCAGTGGGCAGGCAGCACCTCTTCATTATGTAGCAAGGTTGAAGGGGCTAACAACCGCCAAATGTGGCAGTGCACCATACAAGGTTTGACGTGAAATTCTTCAAATCTTTTTCACCTTTGTCCAGTTTTTGCTGTTCTTCTCTTACACGACCCTTTCTCACAAGGGAAGGACAGCCGTATGGCCTTATCTTTCTGACTTCTTGTGAAGTGTTCACAGTGTTAATTTATTAAATAATTATTTCCCTTTGTTAGATGAAACACTGAGCTAAAAGTGTGTTATTTGCATATCAAACATCTGCATATGCAAAATTGGTTGTGGGAGGTTTTAATATTTCAAATAGAAATGATTCTTTCAATATATCTTGAATAAGATGTCGGCCATTCTATTATTTTTTTATATAATTTTTTGGAGCTGCTTCTGCAATACATATACGGACCAAGTAATGAGGTCAAGGACTAGAAAAGGTTGCAAAAATAAAGTAAAGTAGATAAAACTTTATGTTGTTGGTTGAGGAAAAAATTTACTGACTGGATGATGAAATGGAAATATAATTGCATATGTTCCTGCATTTCATTACTGGTCTGACTATAAGATAACCAGAGTTTATTGATTCATTTGACAGACTTGACATATTAGCAATAATTACGACATATTTTTCTTTGCATCACAGCAGTCATTGCAGATGATTTCATCACTTAACATGGAAATGAGTTTATGAGCATTCAAGAGAATCGTGAATGTAATTGTGTCGGATAAAGATGCTTGATAGTTTTCATGGAGAAAATAGGAACAAAGAGTGTGTGCCCAGCCAAGTCAGTTAAAATCTGTGTGTGTGTGTGTGTGCCAGAGTGACAGACCTCATTAGACCAGAGAAATAGAAAGCACATGTGTGTGTGTGTGTACAAGGTATTGTAGTTGTTATAAATATATTACCGCCATGGTCTCAGGTTAACTGCACTTTCATCTCACCTTGACTGACCTACCACACACATATATGGCTCCACATACACAAATTTAAATGCACACACGCACACAGAGCCATTGCACCAAAGGGACTTCACATTAGGGACATTTCTGCTTGTATGATTGACTGCTTCGAATAAAGGACCTTGGAAAAACATCTGGGCAAGTGACAAATACCTCCCTCTGGCTGCCGTTGTATGAAGGAGACAGATACTGTGGGTGAGAGAGAGAGAGAGAGAGAGAGAGAGGGAGAGGGAGAGAGAGACAGAGAGAGAGAGAGAGCCAATGTGTGTGTTGAATTATCTCCAGCACTACACAAAGACCTGCCAGACTGCTACCGCTGTCAAGGTTTCCGTGTGTGTGTATCTAAATGTGTGTCCTTGCCAGCCACTTGACATCACACAGCCCTCTCATGGCGGGTCTCTCGGATCAGTAGCAGAATGGATAAGGCTATTTACCAGCAGCTTATTTGGTCCGGGTCAGACCTCCTGTAACGGTTTAATGGGTGTTGAGGGTGGCTGCTACATGAAGGCGAGTGGCGTTATCTGGCCATATGCACCTTGAGCTTGTATCTGTATGAGAAGTGATTTTAAAAAATTACATTTTGACAACTAGGAGGCCATGACCTGGACATGTGAAGAAATTGTGTTTTCCTATTAAATTTTATTAGTGGAAATTATAATTTATATCAAGGACAATATCATCTCCTCAAACCTGCTCGTAGTAGAACTCTTTTTTAATGCTGACAGATTGAAAATGGACTGTTCTGTCTCAATATCACACTGAGACGCTTTTCATTTTATCATTTAAATAATGACATGCTTCAGAGAGCATGCAATGTAAACACTGTCTAAGCAATGCTGGGATTTCAAGACCTAATTATGTAAAATAAATAAATCAATTTGTGTTTTTGTTAGCGAGTTACACTTCCTAAATTTCTTCACAAGCTGATTTATAGGTGAAAAAAAAATTCACAGATATGTATTGTAATTTTGATTGTAAGGCTTTCACAGCAATCTGCACAACAGGCAATCATGGTCACACTAATAGCGGCACACAAACAATTACTACTTCAGCTTGGATGAGGATGATTCCTTTCTGGAAAAGAAATAACCAATATAACTGTGAGGTGACTGTAACCCCATAAAGCTTATAATTTCCCTGCAAGTTTCTGCATTTTTAAAAGGCTAGGTCAAGTCTGCTTTCAAATGGCACTGCCATTTTAAATATTCAGCCCACTATAAAATCTGCACCTGCACCAGCATTTGACTACAAAGTACTCCCAGAACCCATTTCCTGCAGACTCTGATGATAATGTTTTTTTTCTTTAGACAAACAAACTGAGTAAAATGCCATAAGCAACCCACTTACATCAAACGTCAATCACAAAAACAGTTACAGCAGTATGTATGCACACACTGTGCAAACTCCTACCAGAGAAATGTATTCATGTAACCCACCTACGTGCCTACATTCTGTCATACTTACACACAAAAAAACCCCCTCATAGAATCACAGACACCCACACAATCACGCCTAAACTGACAGTTAAGGTTCTGCTGAAGGTCATTCATAATGATTAAAGAGGCATCTCTGCAATGATTTTCAAATGACCCTTGGGACGCCTCGACCACTGACACCTCTTCAATAGAAAATTACTTTATCGTGCCCTGGGATACCTGACTTTAGACTGAGACAGTGACGGTCTAATAGACAGCCAGACAGTTAAGCGTGCCACACTGGGACGGAGCTGTAAAGGCAAACAGAAAGCGAGACAGGAAGACCTAATCGTCACAAATTGAATGTCATGCAGATATGGAGACGTACAAGCATGTAGCAGTCAGGCAGATGGAGCTGGTCAAAACAGAGAGGCAGGTACGTGAAGACATGCATACGTACAGAGAGACAGCCGGGCTCGCCCAAAGCGAGAAACCCGTCCATCCATCCAAGAACAATCCCAGTCAGCACCAGTGGGAATATTGCCCCAGTGCAATCCTAACATGCATGTACGCACACACACACACACACACACACACACACCCTGCAGCTCTTTTCTTCAAGCCGCTGATACAGAGGTTTTGGTAATAGCTGTGCTGATGGTGTGATGGCTAATTTCACCTTCATACACTTCATGTGTGTAGGTGTGTGTGTGTGTGTGTGTGTAGTAATCACCTTGAGCCATGCAGGCAGTGGATTCCCCAGAGATCAGCTAGGTTTGATTTGACATCATAACACACACATGTACACACACACAGCCATTTGGTGCTGATATTTACATATAAACTACTGATCGTCACCTTCACACATGATTCAAGGTTATCGCAAATGACAAGAAGTGTGAATTAGGGATTTTTTTTATGTATTCCAAGGGAGATTAACCAAATCACGTTCTATTGTAAAACCATAAGGATGATAATGACCATTCACCAAATTCTGTAGAATGCTAGATAGTCTTGTATAAAGCATTAATTGTGAGCATGGCTTTCACATATTTGGCTCTTTTGTTAGAGAGGGTTCACACAGGAACATGAGCTGCTGACTTCAGCAGACACATCTGACAGACACACCATTGCCAGGTCTTGCATCATCAGATTTTTCATTTTACAGAAACTCACATTCTTTATCACTATAACCCAGTGATGAACTGTATTCTACTGGATTCTGTTCTCAGCCATGATGCACCACTGACAATAACTTTCATCAAACAGCTCAACACAGATGGGACTATGTTATTTATGGTGACTTTCTTTACTTTGGAAATATTTGATTTGCTTCCCAGATTAAGAACTGTCTGTGTTCATTTATCCATCAGACTCCATCCATCCCTCCCTGTCTCTGTCTACATAAAGGCAAAAAAAAACCCTGCTAACTGGCTCCCTTGTTACCCAGACAATTGGTATCTCAACCAATAAACCATGTCTAATTGCATTGCTAGGAAACATCTTTCAGCAATTACACTGTTTGGCTAAAATACAGTAGCTCATTACATAGAAACCAGCAAGGGATACAAACACAGACAGAAATTGATCACAAATCCTAACAAAGTATATTACAATAAAGTTCACAGCCTGTAGGTTGGTCTAACTGGTGAATATAGACAGCAAGCCATAAAACATTTCATCACTAATTGAAACATGTTCAATTCATCATGCATGGCTTTGCCACACAGAACATTGGTAAACATGCAGGACTAAGAATTACTGTATTACTGTTTTATTGTGCTCACAGTGCATGCAGCACAATGTTTGCCATCTTAGTTCAGTGTGTTACAAATTTTAATGACACTCCATCTTATAGTTGTTGAGATATTTCAGTTTGGACCAAAGTGCTGGACCAGCCAACCAGGCGAGATAGAGCCTAGAAGCATGCTGCTAGCATGGATAAATATGTGATGTAGTCAATACTTTTGTTCAAAACATATCAGTAGGACACAAGAGCACAGATTTTTTTTACTGTTTTGTTAACCTAAGCACTGCTAGTGCTGTTGACATACACATATAGCAAAGCAACAATGAATAAACCCCTTCATGTGGATGTGATGTGTCATGCAGTGGCATTAGTGGTAAGGCTGTAATGCAATGAAAGCCACTTAGAGACATTTTTAAAATGTTTTATTGCAAAAATATAGAATTTGATAACACACTACAAAAACATCAACACAAACATAATACATGACAGTCTCAAAGACAAACCAATAGCACATCAATAGCTAAGTATTTTTACTGTGCTTTCAAAGAATCACAAAACAGTTAGTCAGTTGTTTAAAACCTTATGTGTGAGTTACCAATAGCATGATCATTGTCTTTGACCTGGGGTAAATCGAATAACCGCATACCTGCTTGTGTATGCTGACACTTTGAGTAAAAGCTGCACATTTTCCCCAAAGACCAAATGTGTCATGACCCAATACATGTACCTATATTCCACTTCCTGAGAAGTTAAATATACAGTGATTAAGTGGGCAGAGGCCATTGTTAATGGAAGCGTTTCTTTCCCCACTGAAAATTTGCATTTGAAGGTTTACTTTTAGCATAAATCTCAATATTACTCAACACACAAACAATGGTCTTTGATACCCTTATACCGGTTGAAAATATTTCCACTTGCAGGATCGTTTAATACCTCACATGCCTCATTGGTGGTTGCCATGACAAAGATGTCACCTATAGATGTGAAATTAATTCAAGCTTATTCCAAGAATCCTTGCAACCATAAACAAGACTCTTGACATACACAGTTTTGTGCCTTTAACTTTTTAACCAGTGCAGTTGCTCATTGTCTGGAGCCGATGATTCAACTGAAAGAAATTTCACACTGTCAAAGTATTGGAAATGCTCGAACAGCTTGTCAAAAATATTAAAATTGTCCAAGGAACACATTAGAACTGTTTCTATCAGGACCTTGGCCCATACACAGCCCCACCCACTATTCTTTATTTCTGAGGTTTCCAAAGACACCAACACAATGTTTTTCATCATGTCATCATTATAAAGTGTCTCAGAACCATTAAAATATCAGTGTATTCTTTTATGGTTGTTATATCCCCATCCATTTGTGTATGCAAATATGATTTTTTGCTATTAATATCAGGTATTGCTTTTGTACGTTTACTAGAATTCAGTCAAACCTCTTATTCAGCAGTGTATGCAGTGCTTTTATTACAGAGCCAATGCCAACAAACACCAATGTCTATGAACGCAAGAACTCTGTAATGGAAATTTGTTGTTGATTCAGATGTTATATCAAATGTGTTATGTAACTTAATTTGACACTAAACAATTGGCTCCTGCATAAACACTTCACTGCATGGTTGACAGAGTCCCAGCTGACAGTCATTGTAGAGTAACAACACATCAATAAATCTAGTCTCTGCTGGTTTGCTGTGCTTTGTTTCTTCCTGCTAAATGAGAATTGCTTGATAAGAGACATCCAGGATAAAATCATGTCATTGCAAAAGTGCTGAGAATAAATCATTTGAATTAATGAATATATTTCGCGCAGCAACGCATATCAACTAAACTGTATATTTATTGTTGTTTGCAATGACAACAAATCAATACCTGTTTTCACACTTTTGTACTTAGCTGTGGTAAAATGCCACAAACACTGAGACAAAATGTCTGGCTGAAGTTTGTTGACATCAAGGGCTAGTGCTATTGACCTTTGTACAAAATCATATCATCCGCTCACTGTCCTAAAAGATTTCTGTCAAACCCTGTGCTTATGTTCGGAAGGTGTATCATTGTGCCGTACACAAGAAAATGGTGCTCTACTGTACATCAATGATGCTTTAGCTTTCCATATACTGTATATATATATATATTATATATATAGCTTTGATTTGTTTTGAAAAATATTACCAATGCTTTGTGCTCAACTGTCAAATATTACACAATGGGAAGCATTGAGAATATGAAGTGATATAAACAGCATCAGGGAACACAGTAATTATAGTAATTATATAGTAAATAATGGAGAGAAACTTTAACACTAAAAAGTCAGTCAACTATAGACATTTTTAGTCAGACAAAAGGGAAACTGATTTCTCATAAAGTGCAAATTAAATTAGTTCCAACATACACATATCAATGTCTGACATTCTTCTTATTGCCTGTAGATATTGTTGGCAAAAAGTAAATACATAGAAAGTTCGGGCACAATTGGGGTATAGCATTTTGGCGGGGGAGGAAATAATGGTGCTTGAAAGATGAGAGGCACTTATAAGGGTGTACTATTCACCAATTGTTCATGCCCCAGGCATAAGTTTTAAGTTGAAAATCAGGTTGAAAAGGGCGGTTGTAAAAAGCCAATACCATGAAACTTGGGCAGGATCAAAACACTGTGAAACTTCATCAAACGGCTATCATATTCATATGACTGAGGATGTTTTAATCGAAAACATGCTGGGTGGTAGATTAAAAGCACCCAACACAATTACTTTCACTGTACATGCCTTATACTGCAATAAAAAAGTTGCACCACATTATTGATGCAGTCCCCTGCTAAATTAAATATCTGCATAGCCACAATAGTCTACATAGAGTATATAAAGTATGTTTCACAGCTAATGAGTTGGTTGCATTTTGAAGACAAGAATAATACCTGCTTAAATTAAATAAAATGTATACTGTGGTTTAAAAAAGTACAAAACCACAAATTGTTTGAAAATGTTGCTAAATTGCTACTGTTCCACATGAATAAAACCACAATATGGTATATTAATGTATAAGCTGGAGATAAACCTCCAAGATGATAAATGTAGACCAAAGAGACTATGCAGATGCTTATCTTTCAAGCGAACTTTCACTCTGGTAGAACATTTCGACTTTTAAAAACACATACGCATATAGAATAACACTTGTGATCTTTGCACACTCACATTCTTTTAGGAAATCAGTCAAGAAGTATGGTCTTGATCTTGACAGCAGGTGGAAAATCTTAAATGCCACAAGTGAGGTGGCTTTCTACCACCGATGAGGGCTTTTACTTTGACTTCTCTAGAACTCAAAGGGAGGTCTGAGTGCTTAAAAGTGTTTTCTAAAAGTGAAATACCCCTCTAAAACCTTACATTCTTCTTATGTGCTTTTCTATGCTTTTCATACAGTCAAGTGTTACCACCTCTTATAAAACTAGCTTTACAATCTCATTTCATTCCCACTCTTACGCCAAAGCACTAGCAGTACACTGTGTATAACCAAGAAAAATATTAGTATGTCATCTGCAAAGAGGGTGTACAGGTATATACTGTCAGAACTCAGTCTCTGTTTAGGTGAATACAGTGGTGAAAAGGGTCAAGTTTTAGCAATAAAGCACTGAGTAGCAATGTATAACATACCATACCAAAAGAGAAGTAAAGCAAGGGCTTGATCATTGACATCATTGTATACCTTGAAACCATACCAGAAGTTCATAATATCAATCCCTGTGCACACTTCTGTATTTTAGAGACAACAGGTTATTTATTGCTGTCTCATTTAGGGCCACTGAAAATATTTCTAGGTCTTGCATCAAAACTTGAAATTAAACACAAATCACCAACAACATAACATGAATATTTGATAATTCTGCATACCCTTTAGGGCACTCTTATATGGGGACACATGTGCTAGTTGCCCCCACCTGACAGTGGCCCAGGTCTAAGTAGCAGGAATGCTGATTTAGAATATTTGTCACTATTTACTAATGTGTACTACTCTGAAATGCTTGATCAATACCAAATTGTCCACATGATGGTAGACAGAAGAACAATGCTCCCTGCTTTAAATATATAATACATTATATACATGAAAGACATGTAGGCAGAGCTGCTCAGTAGTCCAAGAGAGAGTATTATGACAAAACACAAACTGTCTACATCATTTTTGCTCATTTTTTTTAAACAAGTATAAATAAATAAATGATTATCAAGTTGATCAATATTGCCTCCTTATTTTCAGCAGTCCTGTAAGAGTGAGGTTTATTGTGGTGTGGCAGACGTGGTGGAGAGAGACTCTGGTGAACTGAATAGATTGCTGAGGGTTTTCTTCGGTACCTGAAGGTTGTGAAGGTAGTGAAGGCTCCATGAAAATCTGAGTGCACTCTTGAGTGAAGGCTGCATTGGGATCCTAGTAGAGATTCCATTAGAATCTGAACAAAGGTGCCATTAGACGATCAGTAAACAGTCCCACCAGAATCTGGGTGATCCTTTCCGTGAGAATCTGAGTGGCAGTTCCATTATTACATGAACAAGTGTTCCATCAGGATCAACTGAACTTTCGATGGATTTTCATGAATGAAATTTCCATTGGATTGAATGTCCTGGCTCAATCCTACTGGAAATGCCTTTGAAGATGGTGTGACATTTCCATTGAGACCTGTGTGACTGTTCCATTTGAATGTCCGATGTAGAGCCTACGTGAGGTCTCATCTGGGTGAAGGATCCATTAGTGACTGAGCAAAGGTTCCAGTAGAGTCTCAGTAAATAGGTCTGCTTGACTCTGAGTGAAGCTGTGTGACGGATTTGAATGACTGATGTTGTTGCTAGAAATGAAGGTTCCCGAGACTCTGCGTGACAGTTTCACTAAAACATGCGTGTGTCCAGTATATGAAAGATGAGGGAAAGCTGAATCTCTTACACAATCTGTAGCTTCATTCAGAAGCTGGTTTTAAGGAGCAGAATGGTTCTATTACCACATTCTATCCCAATTTGACAGCATTTACATATCAAAGACAAAGGTCGATGCTGCAACTGAGTATTGTGTTCTGTGTAGTGCTATACATTCAGCCAAAAGAACAGGTATAGAGAATTCTATTGCCTAAAGCCTTTTATCTTTTCACACTTTTCTTTTGTAGGTTCAATAAGATTCAAACCCAGAAGCTTTCCTTTTTATGGACTTTGTATGCTGCTCTTTAAACAATTAATGCTGCTATACAGTATGTACTATTGTCTTGCAATGCTTGGAAGATAATGAAGTATATGGTGGTGAATATGAGTCTGGACCTTCTGTGAGCTGTACAGCTGGATTACAACTGCAGCCCTGTCGCATGAAGACCTGCCAAATGGTCTACAACAAAATCCAACAACTAAACTCAAAGCACATCAGCATGGCAAAGCTTGACTAAAACTAATGAAGATTTTGCTCTTGGTCCATTATTACATGTTCATCCTGCCTGAGAATGGTGTTCAGTTCAATAACTTGTGATGGAACTGTAATTTTAGAGAAAATTGCCAGAAAAGAAGTCAGTACTGAAGTCAGTTCAGATCTTCTGTATTCAGATCACCTGAGACAGGCTGAAAAAAGTTCAGTTTGAGCCTGCTGCATGAAACATCCCATATTTGTGATACAGCCAAAAAGTGCTGGGTGCTCTCAGAGCCAGATCTGCAGCCAGTGTCATTTTTGATCTGAGAGAATCCAAACAGTGCAGAGATATTAGAATCCCCAAGATTCACACAAATGGAATAATTAGAATGAAAAGTCTTCACTTGAGTCCAGTTCAGTTTATCTCACCATCATCTTCCCTTCATGTAGCACCACTCAGCTCAGTTCAGTTTGGTTTTAGTGCTGCAATGTCAAATATCCCCAATGACAACACAAGCAAACTCCACACACAAGAACCACAAAAAATGTGGATCCTCCAGTTTGGATCCATAAACACTGGGTGTCCTTGTCTGTAGAAAGTGCTAAGCCGCTCTAGGTCCAACAGCAAATCTGAGTCTTTTCATCACATACTAGGTCCATATATTGTGTGTATGTTTATATATGTGTGTGTGTGTGTGTGTGTGTGTGTGTGTGCGTGTGTGCGTGCGTGACTGTACATATATGCATCAGATGTTTACAGTAGAGTTGGTGTTGTTCATATGGACTCTCATCTCCTGGATGCTAGTGATGATTTTTTTCTGATGTCCAGCCAGGTTCACTCCTACTCTTCGCAAATCCCTGAAAAATACCATGAAAATAACAGGCACTTACTCATCACGCAGTCTGCTGACAAATAAAGAAATGTATGATACAAGTGATAACAAATTATTCCACTTAATTTTACTTAATGTTTCCTATAAAAGTGTTATATGTAATGTTTGAGGCATTTTGATGCCATTTTTATTTAGCGGTGTTGTTGAAAGTAAGAGATCAACATTTAATATCCTCTCAATGCTCAGATACTGTAAATACCCTGATTAAAGCAATTACACAAATATTACTGTTATAACACTGATATGGCAGCTTCTGGATGGTCTCTAGGTTATGCATTCATAAGTCATATTGATCTTTTATGCAACTATGTCTATCTTTATTGAAGCTCTCAGTTCTATAAAGGATGCTGCTTTTTCACAGCTTTTTCACAGACTTGCAACCTTGTAATAGATCCTGCATTCTAATTTTGCTTTGACCTTCACAGCATTTTGTTACAATGTTCATTGCTTCTCTAACTAAAAAAAAAAAAACTTTACTAAATTTTGAACTTTAAAGGATCAGCTAAAGTTTGTGGATTGTCCAGAATAACAGGGAGATTTGCAGTTGAATATTATAAATATAACTATACATGCATAGCTGTAAAATATCTGCATTACTACATGTCCCAGTACTTGTTTATGTATGTACTGTATGTGCACAAGTGTTCTTACTCTGACGTCATCTGAGACACTGTCTCCAGTGAAGAGTAACCTCCTTCCATGAAGAGCTCAGTGTAACGACCCATCTTGATAGAGTCAAGCCACTCCCCTACGGTCTGGCTCCTAGAGCTGCAGCCACTTTCTACACTGGCATGCTCCACTAACAGGTTTGAAACCCTGGTAGATCGATGAAGATACAACAAAAGAAAGAGTAAGACAGTAAGTCAATAAAAGCACAAGATTATGGATGTATTATTTCAGACCGTATCCATTGTCACAATGTAATAAAAGTAGATTTTATCTGTACCAGCCCTGCTTTACGTCATTATCATGAATATTAAGGACAATCATTTTAGAGCCAAGGGCTAAGCTCAAAAGTCATGACAGTTACCATAGAGGTGTCATAATACTAGTTATGCACCATCATGCAAAGTTGAAATGCTGTCCACTAAAAACTCTTTGTTATTCAGCTCACTCTTCATGCTCACAAATAGAGCTCCCCATGCTATCAAACAGAAATGTTCATGCTACCTAACAATATTCTCCACGCTGTCACTAGAACAGGATTGTCATGTGAAGCAAGGACTTGCTCTGTTGGGGTCCCTTTAATCTGGCTAACTATCATATGTTATTGCATGGGCTGTTAGATATGGCACTGATTTATTTATGAGTGTTTCTATGTGTGTGTTTGTGAGTGTGTGCTTGGAAAAGAGACAGCAGGACAAAAGATCTCACATTATTTCATTATCTCTGCAAAGGAAATAAGGTAATGAGGTTGTCTGACTAAATGTCTGCTTCAAAGCACTTAGAGCCGTTTCACGCCATTATAGACTAATGCAATGCATATGCATAGTGGGAAAATACTAATTGAATGTTCAAATGTTACGATAATCAAAAGATACCCCACTGAAATACAATTCACACTAATGTGTAGTTTGAAGAAAGTCAAGTTACTTTCATTTATTTCTCTCCTCTTCTTTGCCAGCATGGAGCAGTTAGTGACTTTGTCCATCCTGATTAAATTATGCAGCCACACAAGACTTCAATAGACACTCTATTTACATTTCATCTGAATGATGATGAGTCTATTAGCTTGCAGCGCTGGGTTTAATTCACTTAAGAATGAATAGGTCAATTAAAACAAGGCATTTTCAGGATTAAAAAATGTTGGAAAAAGCCATCTATTCTTGAAAAAATAAATACAAAATTACATTTGGTAGTCTTTTACTAGAAGTAGGTAAAATAACTGATTCCTGCTGTGTTGAATACGTTCACATTTTTTTTTTAACAAAAATGCTCAAATTAAAAAGATATTCATATATCAGTGCAACGTTGGCCTGCTACTGTTTAAAGGTCCAGTGTATAAGATTTACAGAGCTCAATTTACAGAATATTGCAGAAACTGAATATAATATGCATGACTATGTTTTAATTGGTATATAATCACCTGAAAATAAGAATCTGCCATGTTTTTACAGTAGCCTGGGATGGACAAACTATACACTGGCTCTAGATAGTTCATGTTTTTTGTGCAAAAAAAAATTTGGCCTCCATAGTTTCTCCTTAATATAGTTTCTCTCTTTAATGTAGGTTTGATGTTTTGTTTTGAAGTTTCTGTTAACATAACATGTTAAGATGGCCCACCTCTATCCAAGCAATTGTTAACATTTCAAAGAAAATGTATCAAATTAAAAATATGTTGTTGGGTTTTGGTGTGAATCATACCTGTGTGAAGAGTTAACCAATTTTTTTAATGAACTGGGGTTGCGAATGAGTTTGTCTAGTAGGCAGACAATCTCATCAAACTTGGGGCGGTTGCTGCGTTCTCGCTGCCAACAGTCCATCATTAGGTGGTATAGAGCCTCAGGGCAGTCCATAGGACCCGGCAACCTATAGCTCTCCTCTACTGCCTTTATTACCTGCAGACAGACAGGGCAATGGAGAGAGACAGATAGAGGTTAGTTTCATAAAAAGCCATTAAGTGCACGGTGCAGTATGTCAGGACAGTTCAAATGATCTGCTATAAATGACGCTCCTTCATTTGGTTGAGAAGTTGAGAAAAGGAGTGAGATGAAGTGAGAAAATAACACCCAGTTTATACTGGCAGTACAAAATGTTTGGAGACCTAAGAATGTCAACTTTAGCTTTATTGTCCCCAGGTGGAAATGAACTTGCAGCAAGACGAAGTACAGACACATGCAAAACATACACTAAAGCCTACAAGCTCAGTCAGCCCAAACCTCCAGCCATCATCATTCTAGCTGCCGTTTGTTTAAAACAAGATCTTCCTTACCCAGCAATATTTTATGGAAGACTGATCGTCAGCTGGTTCGTCCTAAATATTTAACACTTTGATGGATTGGGGGTAAAATAATTTCCCACCTACTAGACCTGGCCTTTGGTAATCTGACTCTAAGCTGTGCAGTCACTGAATCTTAGTTAATGTTTAAAACATGGTTTGTTCAAGAGATTCTGTGACACAATTTCATCTGCACGGTGAGCAACATCGACCAATCTGCTGACTAGGTGTATTTTAAGACAGATTAATGAGGTAACACGATGATGCAACATACACCACAAGATTGGGAATCTGTTCTATCACCATTTTAACCTTTAAAGAGAAAGATGACGACGACAGAAAAAAGGTTTGTAGGAGAGGGATGGAAAATACGAGAAAATTTCCTGCATGGACAAATCCTAAAGAAGACTATGAATCATTCCCAGGGTACGGCAAGGTCACAACTTTTTTGACACCTGAACATGTAATATGTTTCTAACATCAGGTCCACGACAAACTTCAGCAAAAGTAATGTTACTTCCAATCGGAGTTCTCACAAGCATGATCCAGAATCCTGATATTTGCTCCAGGGATGCTCTTGCTCTCTATCTGACCCTACTTTCAAACCTTCATGAAGTTAGCAAGCGAAAACCAACCCACTGTGAGGATTATCACTGTTTACTTGATATGCTGTAGAGCTCAGTTAATCATTTCCACAAGTAAAAAGAAGCAGCACTGAATCACACAAATGTTTTTATTTTTTTGGGGGGAGGGGGTGAAATCTAGTCAGATGAATAATAAATAAACCTGGCTATCTCTGTTAGACCCTGCAGTGGAAAGCAGGCTGTAGTTCTCAGCCTAGTTCTGCCAATGCAAGACACTGGAGGGAATTGATTTGTCGAGTTCATGACAACCTTTACTTGTGTCAAATTCACACAAAAGACAGACGTGATAGCAGTCCAATACACATGCATGCATGAAAGCGAACGTAAGACGAACGAACCAAAGCGCAAGAGAGAAGCGCATCATTGAATAGCTACTGCACGCTGAGAGGGAGAAGAACTACACACAGCCGACTGGCAGAGAGGAGAGATCAGAGGACGAAAATGAGAGGCCGAGGTGGGAGAAAGAAAGAGAAGGCAGACGAGAGAGGCAAGAAAGAATACAGAAAGAGATTGCATTTTTGAAAGACAAAGGAGAGGACGAAAGAAAGGAGTGAGGAAGAGAAGGATAGAAATGGGAAACAGAAGGAGAGGAGCTTTGAGAAAGAGAGTGTGAGAGCCTGCGCCTCCTTGCGCAGATCAGAGAAAATCCAGCATAACGCTTTCAATTAAACATCAAACGTCTTCTCCTCTCCTCTCATCCTCCTTTCCTTCCCTCTCTCTAGACTTCTGTGAGACAGACAGCCTAATAACCAAAAGGAGGAGGGAGGGGTCTGAATCAAGGGATGAAGAGGTCACTGGAGGGCTGTGCGTGCATATGTTGTGTGTGTGTGTGTGTCTGTGGGTGGGAAGCGATGAAGGGCATGTGTGTGGTGACTGAATTGAATGCTACATTCTAGCTCATCGCCATGTGACAAGATTGCACTTCTGCTCATTAAAATGAACTCTTGAGCTGCACTATCATGTAGGTGCTACCCTCTCCTTCCCTTTCCATCAGCCTCTTCTTCTCTGACTCACATTTCTTGCTCCCCTCTCCTCACTGATGAACAGAGACATGCGGGTCATCTGGGTACTTGAATACAGCTAACTCGCTACTACTTGTACATCACTCCAAAGCCACTCATTTACAATTTTCACACATACACACACACAAAGATCATGAATGATGCTGCAATCGGAAAATGAATTGCTGCATTTTGTTCACAAGTGATCTAAAAATCTTCATCATTAATGGGTGATATATAGATAGCCTAAGTGAGTGCACAGCCTGCTATTTTCCCTGCCACATTTTTCTGCTTAGTGCTGCAGCTCCTTGAGTATTCACCTGTTTCACTCTTTTGCTTACGCACACCTTTCTCGACACCACACAGTGTCTCTCTCTGTGTTTCCATTATAGCTATTCATTCTCATTGTCCACACTTTGCAGTAATAGATTTATAATAATAGGTTCCCACACAGCCCTCCCTATTTCAACCCACATTCAGCCCCCTGGCGTCTCACCTACATGTCTTTTTTTCCCCTCGATGTCTCCATTGCTGTCTTTCTTATACACAAATTCCCAAGGAACAATGCGGTTGTGCTAACATTTTCTACTCTAGTGGAAGTAAATACTTTAAATGTAAACCGAAAGGACACAAAAAATATCTGTGATTTATGCTGTTATAAGGACATTTTGTGTTGCAAAATCCAAAGCAAATATGAATAAGGTTGAGAAAGACTGAGATTTAAAATTTCATTCTTGATTTTGGAAAGAGCAGTTGAGAAAAACTGCTGTGACAACTGCTCAACTGCAGGTTCCAAACATCTTAAAGCAGAAGTGACATTTTGGAAAATACGCTTATTTGCTTCCTGGCGGACAGTTAGATGAGAGGGGTCGACAGCATGAATCATATCTGTCAACAACTAACTTGGTTTTGTCAAGTGGTAACAAATGCACCACGAAAAGTCACTAATTAACATGTTACACCATGTGTAAAATTCCACACAGGCAGACTCTACCTGCTGATGAAGAATACAATACCATCAAAAGGTCCAGAACAGCTACTAGATAGACCTTGTGGTGAGACTGTTTTCTCAGTTGTCCTAGCTATTTCATGGCTGTTGTACAATCCTGCTTTCTTTGAATGCACCACCCTAAAGGTGAAACAAATAATTCCACTTGGTAGTTGAATTGTGAGGTGAGTTTTTTGAAATAAGATGATCAAATACATCCAGCACTCACATCATGATATTCACAACAATATCCCATCAAACTTACATCTTGATTTGACATCTCCCAGTATGGCCTCTCTCCGTATGACATCACCTCCCACATGACAATCCCGTAACTCCACACATCACTGGCTGAGGTGAATTTCCTGTAAGCGATCGCCTCTGGAGCCGTCCAGCGAATAGGAATCTTCCCACCCTGTGACAACAGATAAAGCAAATACCTCAGCTTTCCATCTGTTGCAGTAATATTATTTACATTGAGAACAGCTCAGTGCCACACTTGTACAAATGACCTTCTGGCGCATAAATACAGCTGCAGTCATTTAAAGTTCTTTGTTACACTAAGATGGAAACCAAGAACAGACCTTAATTGAGACACTTCTGCCACATGTGGTCCAACCCACAATTTCACTAATGAACACCAATTTAGGAACACATTCATGACACCAAGTTTCACTTTCTTTTACAAATCCCTGTCGTAACTGTTGGGGGGCCCTAGATTCCCCTACTTGTTTCCCTCATCTTCATTAACGCGCTTTCATTGCGAAGACGGAAAAGTTCACAGGATGACTGCTGAGTTCCAGAGGAAAATGTGTTTTTGGCTGATGAGTAGTGAAATTAGCTTGATGCAGTATTGATGAACACAGCAGCGGGATATCTCAGGGTCTGATTATTTGAAGGGTGTGAATTATGTTATTCTCGCTGCTCTGTCAGGGAAAGAGAGACAGACGAGCCAGAACGAGAGAGAGAGCAAGAAGAGATGTAGCCTGGCACTGAGAGGTGAGTGACAGGATATTTGGCGCTAAGGCAGCAAGTCTCAGTGCTAATTGAGTGTTGCGGAGACTGAGCTCAGTACTAATTGGCCCTCCTCCTGCAGGAAGCAGCCCGTCTCTGGCTGACAGGATGCCACTCAGCCTGGGACACACGGCTCAATTTAAAACCCGCTGCTGCCGTCTCTGTGTGTGTGTGTGTGTGTGTGTGTGTGTGTGTCTGAATACAAGTGTGTATCCAGTTTGAGCGAGATTCTTGTGAGTTTTTCCACTTAATCCAAAGTTTGATATACCACAATCGCTGCGCACACACAGAGATACACACCGGATTAAATATAATTGTCCTCAAAGACACGACTTTGTGCCCTCTAGTTTATCCTTCCTCTTTCTCTTTCACACTGAAACAATTAGCTGATTAAATTGATTATTAGCTCAGCAGAAAATTGACAACAATTGATTGTTTAAGTTGTTTATTAAGCATAAATGTCAGAATTACCTAATTTACTGATTTAATCTGTTTTTATACCATTACAAATTGTCAAATATATCTATGGGACCTTGAAAACAAGGCTCTGAGAAACTGTGAATTGCATTTTAAAACTGATTAACTGAAAATGTAATCTACGGACTAATTGACAATGAAAATAATAATTAATTGCACCTCTATCATATGTATATAAACATGCACAGTCTTACCCGTGTGGTGTATGCAGCCTCTGGGTCATCTTCCAGGACTCGGGACAGGCCGAAATCAGACACTTTACACACAAGGTTACTGTTGACCAGGATGTTACGAGCAGCAAGATCACGGTGGACATAGCCCATGTCGGACAGATATCTGCATTTATCAACACAAAGGAAAGGACTGAACCTGTGCCCTGATGATGAGTTCAGTACTGTATTGTGTGTTTGTGTGGACTTTGTATATATACCTCATGCCAGACGCAATTCCACGTAGCATGCCAACCAGCTGGATTACAGTGAACTGACCATCATTTTTCTAAAGAAAAGAAGAAACAAAGAGGAGAAAATGTTTAAAATCATTTAAAATTTTAAACAATTTAGTAACTCCTAAGAAAATCTTAATTTGGTTAATTGCCTGCCAGTAACCCCAACATGAACATTGCTGGCCCAGGGTGCCCTGTATGTACCTTCCGTTACGTAGCACATAGTCAGTGTCTATGCTGCATTATAATAGTGCATTATAAAGTTCTGTAATGAACTGCATGAACGAGGCAACTGAATGAAACAATGTGGTTCAATGCTGATTGTTTTTCCTGCAAAACTGAGTCAATATAGAAAGGCAAGAGCGGGAGAAAAGAGGACATGTATGACCTCTGCGTTGAAAAATGATAGCTAAGCATTCGGTTAATGGCTGCTAAAAGCCACACAGCCAAGGATAGCCACAAAACCAATTACAGTAACTTACAACAATTCTGCACGTCCGACTTTAATAAGTATTGGAGCCTCCTCTCATTTACACTTCTCATTCCCGGAAATATAAATCTACAATAATTTATCTCAATTTTCTTTTCAATCATTTTTTTTTTTTTTTTTTACAATTTTCCATCATCACATGTTCTGAATCACCATTGCACCTTCAAGTCATTCCTCCTACATGTGTTCTTGTCAGTAGCTTTCATGCTCTATGGACAAACCAGAACCAAGATTAAAGATTTCTCTATTCCTGCCCAGAGCTCATTGCTGCCCTGCTGCCCAAAGTCAAACCATGTTTTATGAAATCAGTCTCTGGTACAGACACCAGCTGAGCCGTGTCTCCGTTGAGCACGTCACGGCCATTTTTTTCTTTCAAGCCCTGATTTAACTTTCTCTTGGGGGACCTTCAAATCTCCATACCCCAAAATTAATAATTAGCTCTTTCAATAAGCGAGGCAAAGAACTTTTTGCCAAGGACAGAATGTGTTTTCTCTTTGCCATTGCATGCTGGTTGGGGGGAAAGCTCCTTAAAAAAGCTTGCGGGTTTAAAAGAATACTCCACCTGCTTGTTTCATCTTAGTTATTCTATGTATTTATGGAAAATGTATTGAATGAACAGTGTCAGAAGAAGTATTGCACTTATTTAACATTGCACTTCCACAACGTTGTTTGGCTCATGATTAGAAAAAGTATGAAAATCAATGAAGCAGAGCTAAAGATAATTTGTCTTTTTTTTTTATTCCTTTTATATTGTAATCAAGTGTCTTACCTGCTAAACTTGTACAGAAAAATATAAGCACTAAGTGCTGAAAAATATTACCACTGAACATAATCCAGGTGTTTGCAGAATTGTTTAACATTAAGATTAATTTCACCCTGTGACAGGGGTGTTCCAGAAACACCATGTGCACAATTGTCTTTGTGGTATAAACAGCTACCAATGAAAGGAAAAGTTTGGCTGTACTTAATGCTAAAGGAGACGATAGCTTTCATACAAAACCTAGAAAAACAGTTAATTCTCTTTTCCTGTGGAAATGTGGAAGTCTTTCCTTCCTGTGGAAACCATAAGTTTCCTCCCAATGACAGCTCTCATTGTTAGTTTAAGCCTCAGCTCCTTCCAATCCAAATATAAACTGTCCATCTACAGCAGAACATCACACTTACATGTGAAATGAGATGTTAAGCCAAAGATGTGAGTTATGAGCCTCAGAGTGCATTGTCCGTAGCTGTGACACTTAATCCAGGAGCCAGTCCAGCCTCTGCCTTTCTCATGGCCATGTCATTTATACTGGCCTCAGTACACCAGCCATCCATGTAATTACTTCGCAGGGTTGTCTGCGCTGCTCCGCCTGCTGGTTCCCCAGCTACTCTGCTTCTCCTTTGCCATCCTGGATTACTCCCAAAGGCATACACGGCAGTCACGTCAGCAGTTTCCAGTGACCACAGCCCCGTAAAACACTCTTCCTCTGTCTTTTGTCTCACAGCATCCTCCCATTTCACACAGTCAGGGTGAGAGAACAGCTTGTTCAGGTAAAGGTCTTTTCCAGTCTGTATAGCCTTACAAGCACACCTACTCTTCCAAACATCGCCATGTTATTCATTCCCAAATTTCCATAATTGCTGTTCTAAAGTATGCCTTTATCATCTTTCAATTGTTTGACCTCATTTCACTCATCTCTCCATTAGCCATCTGCTGTAGGAGTTTACCCTTTTTCCATGCAGGATTTAAGCCGCATTCGCCAACTGAGCATCTTGCCATTGTAACCAATGAGTAGACTGAAGTGCTCTGGAGAGAGATCACTCAATTCAGAGATTTGCCAGCCTGCCTCTTCATTATTGTTCACCTTCTCCACTCAGTGAAGTCCAAATTGTCTAGACAGTGCAGACATGACTCCAGCCTTGAGTGCTCTGAAGTCTTTCATATTTTCTGGCAAAGTGATCCGTCTCACGGTTGGGGTTAGTAAACATTTCAAAATTTGTAGAACAAAATCTGACATTCACAACTGGACTCCCTTTAGAATTATTTATTGTTGCTCTCCTAAATGTTTTATCGTATATACTGAGAAATACACCAACCTGAACACACAACTGAATAACTATCACATATTTTTCTCCAGTTAACTTCTGCTTGAATGTGTAGAATGATGAGGTACTGAATTGGAATAATGATAGCTTTGGTGGACATGTTCTCATTTCACCCCACAGACGATGTATCGTCATAGCGAGTAGCTCTGATAAATGCATTTTCCATTCCAGAAGATTAAATGTTTTTACACCTCTGTGATAATTGGCCTCACAATCTGGGGTATCACCAAGCAGTGTCTTACCAACCCTGCCCGTTCAGATCAGTACACTGATCTGTGCCTGAGAGTACTCTTTTAATATCCCCCAAATATGCTGCTAAATCAAGTCTTTTCAATTGATTCTTGAGAATCTGTGGTGGTTTTCCTTACGCTCCTATTCTTTGCCATTCCCTTGCTTTTTTTACTCCCTATTGTCCTACTTTTCCTCCTCTTTACCTACCATCCCTTCCTTCATTTTCATCGTACTCTTTCACATACTCTTCCTCCTCATCGCTTTATAAATCACTTTACTTCCTTCTCCCTAGAGTTTCAATAACTCCACTTTTAGCCATCCTTCCCCCCTCTCTGTCCTACCTTGAGGAAAGTGTCCAATGATCCATTCTCCATGTATTCAGTGATGATCATCACTGGTTTGCCTGCAAAAGCAAAATATGAGAACAAACTTCACTACAAAAACAATAGTAGAAGGGAAAGAAAAGAAGTTGAGCCAGAAGTCTAATGTCAGATATAAAGTACAGCTGCAACTAATGATTATCTTTATTATTTGTCATTTTCTCGATTAATTGATTTTGGTCCATAAAATGTCATTAAATGGTGAAATGTTTGCCAAACCCTGATGTAACACCCTTTACGGTCTACCTCTGAAACTTATTGTGAACTTTATTTTCTCAAGTTTGAAAAAAAAAAAAAACATTAAGTCAATGTGTGGATTTGACTAAATCCAAGTGAGACCTTGAGATTAATTTGTTCCAAAATGTAAAATTGGACTTTTCAACACTGTGTAAATATCATAACATGATACATGAACATAATATCATAATATGTAATAATATATAGGGGAGATAATGAGTTTGGTGTGTGGCTGGTCCATGTAACCGCATTACAGCAGAACTGAGTAATAATGAACATGACTGATGCTTTCCAGACCTTTCTGTATCAGATACTCAGAATATTAGAGCTTTCTGAAACATATTAAATTTCATTTTATTGTTATGCTTGTAATGTTTATTGTTATGTTATACTCAGTCAGAAAGAGGTCATTTGAAGAGTACAACTCTAAGTACAACTGAGTTTGATAAACCACAGTTGAAGCTGTCAAAGCACATCTGAAGTACAGCTGAGTGTGACGGACGTTGAAAACCCCTGACAAAGTACAGTTTATCGACTGAGGAAATCAGAGCAGAGTCTGACAAGTAAACTTGAACCTGACAAATTGAGTTTAAGATTCCTAAACATCTAGACAGCACAACTGTCATACAACTGTTCTCCCAGTAAGATGAATTGTGACATACTGTATGTTAAAAATCATACAGGGCTTAAACCAACATGTGAAACAAGTGTGTACAATCTGACTATAAGCAGACAACATGCTGATGACTCACTCTTGGTGACCACTCCTTCCAGACGGATGATGTTCGGATGGTTAAACTGGCCCATGATTGATGCCTCCCACAAGAAGTCGCGTCTCTGCTGCTCTGTGTAACCTGCTTTTAAGGTCTTAATGGCAACCTGTATCTCTCTTTTCCCGGGCAGCCTCAGCGGTCCACTGCACACCTCGCCAAACTCCCCTGAGGCAAAGAGACAGACCTCGACATTTCAGCCCACCTAGATCTGCAAGAGTCTTGTCAAATGGTGAAACAAACCTTTCATCGTAACGTAAAGCTAAAAGTTTACTTAACACTGTGTTGCTCTATTGTTTAAATTGCTTTACATGAAACCAGACATTGTTTTCAAGATAACAATATACTTTTGGATGCTAAATTAAAGTTATGCACTTCTTAAAAAAAATCCAGTGAATAAGAAAAAAATTAGGTTCTACAATTTATCAGTTCTCAATTGAACCTCACAAGAAAACAGCAGACATACAACTCATAAGTACAGATTCAATTAGAGAAAAAAAATGTCAGCAGCAGACAAAATTGGTTTAATTGACTGTTTAAATGTTAGTCTATACAATGACGTGCAACTATGAATCTGACAGGTTTATGCATGTTAAATAAAGAAAATATGACGTGCTATCATAGAGGTAATGAAAAAATAGTTAAATTCTATACATGAAAAAATGGGCTAGCCTTATGACTGTATGGCTGTACATAGAGTGTGAAATACTGTGTGAAATTAAGCTGGTACAGGACAGTATTTTATCTCCACATGCTTGACTGAACAGGTTCAGGATGAACAATAATGCATTCTGTGATAAATTATTCTGGCCAAATGAGCCCTAAACCGACGCTCAGAATAAGAATTAGTGCATCTGTAGGACACACACACACACACACACACACACACACACACACACACCAAGTTGACTCACCAGCTCCAATGATCCTCTCTATGGAGATGAACGAGACGTCAATTTCCTGGGCAAATTCATGCACCGCCTGGTTAGGATCTTCATAGGTGAGGGGGTCAATGTAGGTACGCACCCCTGGGAACTTTACTGCAGACACAGGCATAACATTACCATTTAGATGTCATTTAGCATTATTAACATATATGCAGGCTTTTAATGCATGCATACATAATGTAATAACAAATGAGTGGTCCCACTCTATACCTGAAGATGCTGCCAAATCATCAATGCTAGGTGGTAGCTCGACTTGTGAATTTCTCATATAGAAAATGTGATATGTTTGATCCATATTTCCTACCTCAACATTTTTTGTAGCTTTTTATACTGTTGTGATGTGATTTAGTTCATGTCCTGAACTCCCTGAACCCTTTATGATTGTTCTACCTTTTAAAAAACATCTGTCTGACAGAAAGTACTCACTAAAACATAAAATCTAAAATATTGCATCTAGACAGAAAAATACAGTGACTCACAACTTGAATTATCCCCAAATCATTGCATTCATTCAGTCTCCTCTTGTGGGCATGATGAGTAATTAACGCTCACTTTGAAATATTTCATTTTATGGTATGAATCTATATGACACACATGCTGGCACTGTGGTATTTTCCCCTGACTTCTCTGGAGCTGATGTACCCGTCACGGTCAGCTATGATGCCAACAGATGGATAACTGGATACAATGCCAAAAATGTGGCCAAATATATTAAGCTGTCACGGCCTATAAATCATCACAGGTTTGTGTGTTCTCTGCCAACATGGCTGCCATGGAGCTGGTTTGTAGCGGTGTCATTCAAAGAATCGCTTCTAGTGCAAAACATTGTCACATCAACACAAACACACATGCGTGGGCCTACGGCAATGAACAAACTCATGCAGGCATGACCGCTCTCTGAACCCTCTACTGTACATGTAGTGTAAACTTTGGATGAACTTGCCCACGCACACAGACACAAATACAGAGAACAAATTTTGGCTTTCTTAACTTACTGTGACCATTGTGGAAGTGCATCTTCTCCTCTTCAGGATCCTGCTTTGCTTTGCTGTAACCACACCGTCTGAGAGGGAGGAGACACAAACACATCAGAATCAGTGCCATGCCACAGTATTGTTATGTTCACATGTGAAAGCTCTGACTAGTGTTTTCTACCATTGCAGAAACCTTATAATCACACTTATTGAACTGACAGACTGATGATTTACAGGGGGTAGACAGAACAATGGGAACATCTCATGGACCGTAATTAATTAAATCAATACTGCTAAAAAAGGTGGATGCTAGTTAATCAGCACCTTTATTAGCATTACTTTTATTTAATGACACATTAGAAAACATCCAGTTTTATAGATGAATTGCATCTGCTGTTCAGTGTCAGCTCGTATATTTACAGCATGTTCCTAACTTGCATTTTATTTACTGTATATCTAAAAGAGCAAATGGTGACATTTATGTTCAGAAAGAAGAAAGAATAACAGGCAGAGATCACAGTAATTATACCACAAAATAGCCCAGGCACAGAAAAGCCAGCATAGCCAACATGATCGAAGCACTTGGATTGAAGTGCGACATAAGCTTTTTATTTCCTCATAGGATCTGCTAACTTACATTTTACGGTTTTCAAAAAATATTGCTGAAAATGCTGAAAACTACCACCCTTTTAGACATTAGCAAAGGACTGCAGTTTTCAAAAAATATAATTTTCCAAGAAAGCCCTTGTCGACAGATCAACTCTGACTTCAGGCAGAGTCTTGTGCTTTTCTATAAAGGTCAGATACAAAATAAAGATTTTTGGTCAAGTCGCACCCCCCCAAAAAAAAGAACACAGGAGAAATTCTTTCTTTCTCATCACTGATTTTTTCTGTATCTATATCATATCATTTTCTCTTATGCCAATGTGACAAAGCATGTCTATATGTATGTTTGAGACACTCTCAAACTGGCATATTTTTAAGGTAATTAATTCACTTTACTGCATCTGTAAAAACAAGAGACAAACAACAAAATGTTTAAGATGGCTGAGTTTTTCTCATTTTTTTTGTTCTTGAAGACAAAAAAACAAAATGCATGAACACATCAACAACACAAACACACACAGGGGTCACGTCCAACTCTTTCCAAACAGCTCTCAGCCAGGCTTGGCTGCAGGGGTTTGGTATGTGCAGCTGGATAGTCTGGGGGAGGGGAGTCAATGTGTGTGTGTGTGTGTGTGTGTGTGTGTGTGTGTGTGTGTGTGTGTGTGTGTGTGTGTGTGTGTGTGTGTTTTGTACATGTGTGAGTGCCTGATGCCTGAGGGTGTTTAGTTTGCCGGATCCGTTGAGTCAAGGGGTTTGAGCACGCTCAATGCCCAGCCTGCCCTCCAAACTTCCTGCATGTCTGCGTCTGTGAGTGTGTGTGAGTGTTAACCCATGCACACATGCATCAGTGCCTGTGTGTGTGTGTCTACACACGTGTGCTGCGTCTGGATTTCTACGCCTGTGTGTGCAGTCTGGAGGGTCATGCAGGAGGAGGAGAGGGGGTGCGGTATACAGTGGATGGGGGGAGGAGGGGGTGGGTTGCGGTGCTTGTGTCCCGAATCCATCACCGGAAAATTTGGCATTCTTCCATCTCTCCTCCCCCACACGAAAGCCGTGCAATCCTCGATCTTCATCCCTGTTCAGCTAAACCAAAATCCCCACTGTGCCTTTCTGATTTGCTTTTTAAGCCTCAAACATCACCAGTGCCCCTGCAGTCTATTCATCTGATCACTTTGTCAGTGTCTTTGTGAAAATAAACGATTAAATTGATGACCTAACAGTTAAAAGGCTTGGAAAGGTCGATGGATGAAGGAGCAACAAAATGTGTGTACGGATGAAAAAAAAAAAAAAAATGAAAAAATAAACAGATCCACAGACAGATGGATGTAAGCTCAATAATACAAATGCAAACGCTGGCAATTAGCTGGTAATTAACTTTATTATACACATATCACAGGGAAATGTGGTTAAGAGTCAGTTTCCTGAAAACTGTATGTTAAAATATGCAAATTAGACATCATGAAGCAAATATTTGGTGAATTTAGGAGAAATCTACAGACTCAAATAAACAAAGTGCAGTAAAATGAAGACCTTCATGCATATTTTGGGAATTGTTTTTTCGAGTAGTCTGAAATAAGAAATGTTATAGCAAAACAGCCCGAAATTGTTACATAAGCAGTGCTTGAAAACAGTGTTTTTGCCACTAGTGTCTAAAGATGTCACAATTAAGTGATTTCACCATTAATCACGGTTTAAGACATCATGGTTTTGTATCCGTAAAGGCTCAGCTACACTGAGTGTTTATGTGACTTAAAATCAGTGAAGTAGTGAGTTAAGAGTTGGCCTTTCAGTGCAACATAAACCAATGCCAACAAAGCAGGAAAAGGAGAATTGCAACTGCTCACTAAAATGGCATGTAATCCCCTTGAGGGCATAAGACCTTCATCAGAGTTCTCAGCGTCCTTTTGTTTCATTTTTTACTAAAACTTCCAGAAAAAAACAGACCAAACAATAAATGCTTATGCTATTTTATGAATCTATAGTGTGTAAAAAGATCCCATGACAATTTAAATGGAAATAATTCATATAATCATGAAACGGTGATTTTTCCTCAGACTATAATCACACCATCCAATTCTCTAATCTCTAATCGTTTCACCCCTACTAGTGTCTTTCCTCGAGGAAAAAAAACGTTTGCTGAACAATAAAATGTTTAAGGGACTTTCATGGACATAAAATCACAGAAGTACAAGAATTTGAATGTCTGCTCAGCACCTGTATGTTTACTCAGGTGATGCTGTGCTTTGTGTGTGTTAGGAAGCTTCCTTTGGTATATACAGTATTTGCATTTGTGTATGTTGTGTGTGTGCACGTGTGAAAAAGATATCAGAAAACTGGTTATACCAATTACAAGACAAGGTTAAGTGAAGGTCATATGAGCCTGGAGGCACACAGATACAACATCAACATGAATATAGTGTATAATATATGGAGCACAGAGTGCTAAATGCTAATGTGTAACAGAGCAAAGCTGTGTCACCAGCCTCCAATGGCAATCCACTGGCTTGTACGCATCGACCATGAGGCTCTAACCTGAAAAGCAACCCTTAATCCTGGTATTACAAAACTCTAACCTAAAGCCATCTACAGTATCTAATCCCATAATGCTGCTCAACAGCACAGACATATCCGGGTCAGAAATTAGATTTGACATTTATCATTTTTGTTAGTCAGCAATAGGTCAGCGAGAGGACAACGGGATGCTTTCATATTTCCACAGATACAGTACATTACTGTGCGCCTTACAGACTCATAATAACTGTATTCAGAAATGAAAATAAAATCTCAGTTTTACACTCTGAGTAGCTTCTTCATTCAGAATTTTTATGAACAAAATGTTTCCTTAATAAACTATGTCAGGATGTCGTGTCTTCGTAAAAATGTAGTTTGTCATTATTCCCCTGAAGCAAGCAATGTCAGTAACGTTTACTCTCATCACCCAATAATATCACTTACTCCAAACTGGCACAATTCTCACATAAGTTTTTTCCATAAATTCCCATCACACAGACAGAAGCAAAAAATTAGATTGCTAGTTTATAAATTATGTTATCATTAAATGGTCCTAAGATAGCAACATATTTATTACCAAGCATTACTGCACAAAATCAGAATTTTTACTTGATGTCAGCACTATTTAATGTGCTGCTATCCACAGAGGAAAGATCTGTGTGTATATGCAGTATGCACCTGCATACAAATAAAGGATCAATGGTTGTGTCTATGTTCTTTCGGTTGTGTATTTAAGTCTTACCGTCCACTGAGCAGGAATCCAGCAACTACTGCCAATAGGACCAGAGCCAACGTGATGGCCACCACTACAATCGAAGCTTGAGCACGCTCGCTTGTAGCTGTTACTGCCGAAGAAAAGAGGTGGGATTAGGCACACACCTGGCATCTGCTGTTGCAGGTGTGAGTCACATGCATGTTAAACTTTATTGTTCTGTCACGCTCTCTCTCTCTCTCTCTCTCTCTCAGGTGTACTCACAGTAAGGGCTGGTTTGGAATTCAAAACGTCGGCTGAACGCGCCATAACCTGCCGAGGTCCTGGCTCGCACCTGTAATGTATCACATCCAAATACGTCACATCTACAGAAAATATCACATCAAATATTCATGTTCGCATCTCACTGCTTTTTGCAATTTCTACATGTTTATATACTTTCTTGTTTTGTCCACACATTATGATTCATCAATGCCTTTTTTTTTTTTTTTGAGCCATGTTTGACCTGGAAGATGTAGACTGAAGAGGGTTTCAGGCCTTCCACTGCCATCTCAGTCTCCTTGGATTTTATAATGGTGTAACTGGAGTCCTGCTCCTGCAGTAGGAGAAAGGGAGAGAGAGTGGATAATGTAGTTAACTCACGTTCCTTACATATATTTTTGTAGCCTTGCTGATTATTTGTTGTCGCAGTAATTACTCTGACAGATTGTGCGTGTGTGCGTCAGCCTGCCTGTACCTTTTTTTTTCGCCCACTTCTTCTGTTCATTTTTATGGCTGAGCCACCTGTGGTATGCGTGTGAGTGTGTGTAAGTGCATGTGTGGAAGGATCAGTTTCCAAACTGTAACCACATCAGGTTTAAACAAAGCTAAATGCCCCCTCCATTAGCCCGAAGCCATTAGCTAACCACTGACCACAAACCCTGCTCTGCTCTCCTGTGTACCTTTATTCTGACCTTCCCAGAAAAGAAGACATCAGAGGATGAAAAAGAGAAAAGAAGGGCACTGAAACAATGATCTGAATACAAGCATCAAATTACTGTCTCTATCAAAGTCCGACTTTAAAAAAAACACAGCTTTAGCACTGTCACATGAAAGTCTTTTTGAGATAAACGTTTTCTCAGTGTCCACTTCAAAAAAATACTGAATGTATATTCAGCTGTGTCTCTGAGGGCATATTTGAACAATGTTGGTAGATAAGTTTCTGCAAATATAACATTAAATATGTGGAACACAGGGCTGTTAAGAGACAAAAATCCATTGATGATTGTGGTCATTTTAGCGTCATCAAATTCTCAAATGTATAAAATATAGATTTTCTCAAGTTTTAAAAAGCCCAAGTTCACTTTCTGCTAGATAACTTCATAGAAGTATGTCCCAGTTTGAGATCAATGCAAAGATGCTTGTATATGATTAAATTAATTTGGGTTCAGGTGAAAATATAATTGACAAAATAAACAAATGAACACTTAAAAATTTTGTTTAGTCCGTGTCACATTTAAAATATACTTTCTAATACGTTTTATATGCAGCAATTTGTTTAAAGTTATGTGGTAATGAAGATAATTTCCCAAGAGACCAATTATAATTTTCACAAATCACACAGCTAAATTATCTCTAGCTACACAGAATGCAGTTTATCAATACATGTGATACACTGTGTATCAAATACACACAGGCATAAGAGTGCATGCAAAATCAATACCTCTCTGGTATTAATACCTCAGGTCAGAGGCCACAGGTGGCCCAAAGCAGACAGAGACACATAGCTTTGTATAAAGAGCAAAGAAAAGAACAATTTTTTTACCTTTTCAAAATACTTGATTTCATATTCCAGGATGATGCCGTTGGGACGATCAGGCTCTGCCCAAGAAAGGGAAATGCTGCTCTTCCCAGTAAGACCTTTTCTCACCACACTCACTGGGGAGGGTGCTGCACACACACAAAGATATAAAGACATGGTGGAATTTCAAGCACATTCATTTGCTTGAGTAGTAAAAGCAGTTTAATATGCTGCAACCCAGCGCATCTCTTTAATTCCACTGTTTAACATGACTGACATAACATCCCTAATAAACAGTGATTAAACACAAGTGAAATGTTGTAAAATCTGTTGGGTACCATCAGCATCTATAAGACAGCCCTAACACCCTTTGATGTTTACATGCGCAGAGCTCATTGTAATGCCTGTTGGGATTGTTGAACGTTATGAAATATTTAACTGAAGATGAAACATCAGAGCAAAAATCACTAAAAAAAGAACACGTGTGATTTTAAAGATGGTGATTGAAGCGTTTACCATATTAGAATTCACACAGTAATTCACACCTGCCATTGCTGTTGTGTTATTTTTGTCATGCTGTGTGAAGAAAAATAAAGAAATGAAAACTGCCATATTTTCCCCAGAGTTTCTTTTTTGGAATTCAAGTTTGTTAGTTACCAAAGTTCCTCTCAGGTTATTTGGCGCCTGTCCGTTGAGCTGTAACTCAACCACTGATATTATTTCTGGTTCCAAAGCAGCTCTGCCTCCGACAAAAAAATGGAAGTTTGCTATCTGGAAACAAGGAAACAAGGTACACCTGTGCCTCATTAAGCTATCCTTTTATATCTTGCTATTCAGTAGATTCTGGCAGAGGAGCCCACGGCGTCAACTATGACTCTACACATCTGGCACAGAGACAAAGTTTGGCAGTCAGCAAAGAATGCTACACACATTTTTGAATAGTTCTAGTGAATTGACAAAGTAGAAAGTCTACAAGTGATATATATTAGTGCTTTATGTCTCAAACGCTCCAATACTATCACAGGAGAAAACTTTCTTTGATCTTATGATTTTCTTTCTGTTTGTTTTTCACTCTGATGTTCCGTTTCCATTATAGTTTTTTTTGAGATTTATTCTGTAAGTTCTGAAGTCAAGTGAGTGTGAGTTTGCATCAATCATCGAACCATCCTGTTGTAACCTGAACTGCTGGCCCATCTCTCAGAGGGACAGTTGGAGAGTCTCTGACACATAAAGAGCTTTTCACCAGGCAAAATGCTCCCTCAGGCAACATCCTGATAGTGTGTGCGTGTGTGTGTGTGTGCGCACGTGCATGTGTGTGTGTAAGCCTCTACTGCAAATGCTAAACACCGTTTAGGTTTCAATAGCCTCAGCAGAACTCCACAGGGAATAAATCATCGCTATAAACACAGTAACTGTATCCTGAGTGGATGGTCGCACAGAAGTGTTATCTGCAACATCTTAAAAGCCTGAAACCAGAAACCGAATCACACACACTCAATGCTTAAATGGTATAAATGCTGGGACACAATGATGAGAGAGAGGGCTTCTTTTCCCAGCAGCTTAACAGGTAACAATACACCCCAAATCTAAGTATAAATCCTCCAAAAATGGATTCAGTTTGCCCTGCTATATTTAATCAAAAGTTGAATGGAAGGTGTCATATGAGGGTGTACAGAGTGTGACAGCCTCTGGTATACATACCTGATTTTGGGATATACACATAAACCTAATGTTAGGTATATAGAAATATAGCCAATACAAATTTGAACTATGGCTGAAGCTAATAAATGTTTTTTGCATTTGGTTAATGTCTGTCTGTTAAATGTCAAACTTCCCAAAGCCGAAGATGAAGTCTTTATTTTGCTTGTTTTGTCCGATCAAGTCTGTTTTTTTTTTTTTTTTTTAAAGATATATTTTTTGGCCTTTTTCAAGCTTTTATTTGACAGAGACAGCTGAAGAAGTGACAGGAATGTAGGGAGAGAGAGATGGGGAATGACATGCAGCAAAGAGCCACAGGTCGGATTCGAACCCTGGGCCGCTGCAGCAAGGACTGAGCCTTCGTACATGGGGCGGATGCTCTACCAACTGAGCTAACCAACACCCCGATCAAGTCGCAATCCCAAATGTATTCTCCTTACAGTGATAAAAAAAAACCATAATTGCTTGATAAATTACATAAATGGTTAGCTTGTTATTTAAATTGTTGAATTTTAGTTGGTTGACTATGTACCTACGCATTTCTATGCACAACAAATGTTGGTCGCTGAGCCATTTAGACATCAGATCATTTCTGCCTGTTCCTTCTCAGCCCTAACCTTCTCTTTTCACCAAATGTCAAACGGCACAGATGCACAGTGTCCATAAAAGCACGATTTTAGAGAACAGAAGCACTGTTCTGCACAATGTGACACCTTTTAGGGCCATGACTGAGCGAGTATGACCAAACAAAACAAGTGTTTTAAAATCTGACATTGAGAAACACCAATGCAGAGAGAGAATGGGAGGTGATGGAAGAGAGGGAAGACAAGCAAGTGGGTTGACAAAAATGGGAAAAAGTGAGAGATGACATGAGAGACACTGAGGAGGAGACACTGTGAAAGGGTGAAGACAGGGCCCCAGCAACACTCTCAATTTAGCAACAGGGAAGACAGTGGAATCACACTTCCTGGTTTAAACACTTCCAGTACATATTATATCTGCTAATGAGCACCTACAGTACAGTTAGACAGACCACAAATAAACATGAACTTCTGGCGTTTTGCTCATATTTTCTGAATCTGTGATACCATTTTCTGTTTTTCCATCAATCTGAAGCCGTGAAACATTTTACTTCATGAAGAGAAAGGTTAAAAAAGGGTATGAAAGCTATTCAGTGTACGAGTGCAGCCCTCCAGTGTAACAACTCTGGCCTCAGATAAGAGCAACGTTATCACAGTGCAGAACATATGCCTCTCAGACCGCTATCTGTCTGAAGCATCACCAAAATCAATACAGACCTTCAACTATCTGGTTTATTATTCTTTAACTACCCTTAGAGATTGACAGAAAGAGCGATCCAGTGACACAATGAGAGATAGATAGCAGACAGAGAGAGAGAGATGGCTTTCTTAAGATTGTAAAGTAGCAAGTACCTTCTCTCATCTATTTTGTTTGCAACTTAACCCCCTGCCTACCTGCTTTATCTCATGCCACTCTTATTTTTTCATACATTTGAAACAGCAACAGTCATTTGGCAGTCTAGAACCGATCTGTCATACAACATATTTCATTCCAATCAGACCTGTAAGCAATTCAGTCTCTCAGGAATTCATAAAAGTCGTAACACGAATACTGAAAGCACAAGGTGCCTTCTTGGCCTAGGGATTTGCAACGTTCACAAATGAACACCTGTTCCAAATTTGATGAACATAAAACAGCAATTCTACAGCATTTTTTTTTCCTGAGAAGGTCTAAGTGGATCTCCAAAAAGGACATTTTGTGACTACAAATCAACCCATCGTAACCTGAGTCACTAAACGTGTTTTTCTCCTTTCCATGTTGATATAGTTCACCAATTAAAGCAAAAATACTTTCAAATTTGCAGTTTGTTTGTTGCAGTACTGGCATCATCTTCATTTTCACAGACCTTATTTTACATTTAATTGGGTGTTATTTTCCTGTGATTTTCCTCATTACAATTCAATTGCAATACAACATGTGTGCACGTTTACTGAAGGGCTGTGATGTAGCAAGGTGAAAAAAATGCAAAACATGGAGTGAGAGAGTTTAATCTTCTCCTATTCCAAGTTCAGTTCATTTCAGTTTCAGTGCAAACACTCCACTACTGACCCCACTACTTTTATATATTACTAAAACAAAAGTGAGACACATGGGCAGAGCACCAGGCTGTGCACTTTTTTTTTTTTAAACCACCCACAAGGTAATGTATCACGATTCATTTGATTAATAGCCTACAAGAGCAAAAACAATATATGGGAACATTTAGTTTGCAGTTACCACACTGTGCTCCCACACTGCGAACAACATGAAAAACAAACGGCCAGAAATAAAAACGTAATAGAGCTGAGCTACAACAGAAACTCATTTAATGTGCATATAAAGCTTATTGGCTGACAAAAAGGCACAATTCTCTGTCTGTGATTATTGAGAATTAATAGCCAATTAGATTTCAAAGCTTCTTTGTTTTTTTTTATGATTTACTCCTTGGGAAGAATGAATATGTTGATTACTGCCATTAAAGCCTTCATAGTTTCATATACAAATATGACCAAATATCTAAAATATAGACATTTGGAAACTCCACTGGGCTTCAGGAATAGCTTTGTAATCAGTTTGGTGGTTTATTTTTCTTTTTAAATTAATTTCTACAATTTAATAGTGCTTGCTAGCTGCCTTATCAAAGTTGTGTACTGGTGTAAAAGGCAACTTCAAAGCAGTGCAAAATATATGACTTGCATTTTTTAAAAAGCTGCATCAGACTTCTGAGTGCTTTTGAATTTATCGAAGCAGTTAACGCACACCCTTTCCTTTTCCACTCTTCTTTCCTCTTTACCGCCTTTCCCTTCTTTTCTTCACCACTTCCAGCAGTCTCACTTTTTCTTACCTATCCTCTCTTCCACAGTTTGTCCCCTCTACCTCTTCATCCGTCCTGTTGTTCTATTCTTCTCTTTCCACCTTCCCTCATGCCTTTCACCTCACGAGTACCAACACTTTATTATTCAGCAGGGCTTCACAGGGACACTGTGAAATCACCTATTTCACGGATCCCTTATCGAGTGTGACACTTCCCACACATCAAACGGCAGATCCTCTGACTCTTTCTCTCTGTCTCTGTCTGTATGAGTCTCCCTGTCGCCCCCGCCTTTCAATACTTTTGTCTCAGTATCTTGTCTTTGACTTTTCTACCCTCACAAGCAGAAGCGCAACACAAAAACCTGATGTTTACAATGCTGATCAAAGTCCTCATTGTGTAATTACATCTGTGATACAGAGGCGAGGCAGGATCAAAGTGTGTTAAACTGTGCGTTACAATTACTGCTTCAAGATTAAAATGATCGCTCTGAATACTTTGGAAAATCACTTCACACAAAGACCTTGTGGTTGTCCAAACCTTGTTTCAGTGATGTAGAAATGACATCACTTTTGGATGTGGTTAAAGGTGCAGCAGAACCTCTGCCAACATCCGTCACTGATGCTGGGCATGGACAAAGGTGGAGTACACATCCAACTTTTATCTATATTTGTTAGCATATTTGTTGGAGGCCTAAAGAGGTTAAATTTCCTCGAATTGCACAACTAGAAAGTATTATTTTCCTTCTTTCTTGTTCTGTTAACTGTCACATTTACCTTATGTAAACCTTATGTACCTTCTGTTAATTGAACTGATTAGTACTGACAGATAAAATATTTAGTCTTGCACTATTCTACAGCATTTACTTGGCAAAATATCATATTTACTGTAGAGTTAATTATAAACTGTTCATCTGTACATTTAAAGCACTTGCATGTGAGCACACATTTGCACATATGTTCTGCAATCTGTTTTCCAGATATTTGGAACAGAACTATTGGTACAGCTGCTCAAAAATCAGTTTATTATCCTGTAAATGTTTTTTTCGTCTTTAGTGATGCATTAGCTCCTGCAACAACCCGACTTATGGATTCCAATATGGATTATAACATTTTTATTCAATCGCTATTATTTTCTCTGAGGAGAAAATGTGTTAATTTTGAATCACAGTCCATATTGAGCATTTCCCACCTTTATTCAGCCATTTGGCATCATCACAAGCACAACGGCAGGCAGTTATAATTAGTTAGAGACAAATGTGAAGTTGTTAGGCATGCTGCTGTAAAATTCAGCAACTATTCTCATTTAATTTAGTTGAAGAAAAAATACCTTTGGTGAGACAGCTTTTTACATTCATTAAATTTACTTTGATGGATTTTATTTTTATTTTAGTTTAATGTTACATCTGTATAGAGTATATTCCTTATTTTATGCACATAGTCTACCACTATTTCACTATTTTTAATATATATGTATATTTATATGTGCTGGCTTATTGGCCTGATTAGCAAATTTATCTCATTTGAACAGAAATAAAAACATGCCTGTGCCACATTCATGCCAAAGAGCAGCACATTTTATCTGTCTGTGACTCTGCCAGCCATGTGTAATCTAACGTAATCCCTAATCTCCATTTGGTCCAGTGACTGGCTAACTTTAATCCAACTACAACTCCAATGCGAGTTCTGCAGTTTGGTGTAATCCACTCAGTCTGCTGACAGCCACAGTGACAACACAGTTAGAGGATCGTCAATACTCTTAACTGTCAGGCAACCGTCTGTCTCTCTCTCTCTCTCTCTCTCTCTCTTCCTGTCTTTCTCTCCTACACATAAACACACTCTCTGCGTGCATACATCCTGCTACTATTACTACTTCTTCTTCTTCCTACTATTACCAGACTACCAATGAACCACCTGTTCAACAACCAGGAACAAACACACTCCTTCAAAACATTTTTTTGTCCCTACAGATGGAAGCCTTGTGAAGGAGAACATTAAGCTCATATTCTTCGCATTTCATTACACTGTGTGCTACCCATTTCATTACAAGCAAATAAAATAAACTACACAAGCACATACCTCCCGTAAACATTGAAATGGGTTCCCAAAGCAGAAGTGAATTTTAATCTCCATTTAAAAAGGAAAACCAACAAAGCTTCCAATATTTACAGCTATGGGGAGTAGTTGGATTCTTTCATTGTCCAATATTAGAGTGGTCTTTTATGTTTGGCCAATGTGCTGCTCACTTTAGTGTTGTTGGTTTAGTGCTCAAGCATACTTTATAATTACACAGATTTTCTAAGCTGCTCTGGCACCGCAGATAATGAAATATTCCCAGCAGCTACAAGTGCAAAACATTATACGAGCTGAAATGTTCTTTTTTGTGCAGAGCATATCAATAATAGTACTTCCCAGCATAAATTTAACATGGAAACTTGCAAGTCATCAGCCTGATTCATCATTCTTGATAGGCGTGCAGAATAACACCTGCTACCACACAAGAAACCCCATACACAAACAGCCTGCAAATCAAGAGCTTTCATTACGCTACTGATTCCTGCAAATCTTGTTGGTGAAATGTACAGCCTAATTGAGGGGACCAAGCTGCTTTTTCAATGACAAATTTGGATGCAAAAGCAAAAAGCAAAAAGCTTTCTACTGTGCCACGTTCCCTCATTCACCGCAGGGATGGTGCAAGAAGGGAAATTAATACAGCGACAGATTTGTTGGACAAATACTGTGATAATTTGATCATCTGGTGTCTTTGTTATCACACCCAGATATTTGTGCCAGGAATATGACACATAGGTTGGTCTGTGGCAGACTCAATAAAGGAGGGGGGAAAAAAGAGTCACGACAAAATGGTGATTATATCTGTTGGGAAATTCAGACCATGATTGAAAACTGGGGGGAGAAAAACAGAACAGCTGTGGTACTGATGGGGAGAACTCAAGAGGAGGGTGTGATTGGCAAAAAAAGCAAGTATTGACAGTTGCTGACAGATCTGGTGCAACATACCTGCCTGATTGGTTGTCACATTAAGTGACACATACTGCTTTGCATGGTCTTTGGCCAGCTCTGAAACCCCGTTGACTGCCTCCAGCAGGAAACTGTAGTTGGTGTGTGACTGCAGGTCGGCCACCATCACCGAGGTGTTTGACAGGCCAACACGGCGTGGCAAAAAACGTACATTGGGGCCACATTCTTCCAAGCCCCTTCCATCTGGCAAGACCCGTCTGCACAGGATGTTGTACCGCACATCCTTTCTGCCACCTGTTTCCATGGGGACGGACCACTCCAGGAAGACGCTGGTCTCATTGACATTAGAGATGGCGTTACGAGGAGCAGAGGGAGGGCCTGAGAGAGTTGGAATGAGGTTAAAGGAAGAAAATGAAATACATCCAGTGATATACAACAGCATTTTAATGAACAAAAGTTGTAGTAAAATCAGAAGTAAGGATGTGCAAATATTAAGATGCTATCCTCACGTGTGCAGGCCATATTGGGAGGGTCAGAGTCGATCTTGTAGTATCCATCCTCACAACTACAAGCAGTGGCTCCTGTCTGCCTGGCGACGCTGTGGGGTGGACATTTACTGCAGGCTAAAGACTCCAGCAGCGAGCGGTAAAACCCCACTTTGCAGACTGTAAGAGAAGGAAGAGGGGGGTGGATACCACAGGGTGTTTGGAGTTGGATAAAGAAGAGATGAGATGATAAGAGTAGACATACAAATAGGAAAGGGAAGGGGGTCATGGGGAGAGAGGTAGAAAAAAAAAAGTGGGGGAGAGAAAAAGCAGGACAGCATGGTTAGTTCCTTTGAAAAAAAAAGGAGGTCAGCATCAAAACGGTAGAAAAATTTCCCTGGGTGGTTGTGGTTGTTTTGAGGTTCCTCATCAGAGATACTACTGTAGTTGCAGAGTTGAAGTTAAAAGCAGCATTTGTCACCTAGTTTTTGTTTTCTTTGTTCCTTTTGAAGTCTGATTTCTTCTTAAATGCCTCTTGGGATTATTTCTTTTATTCAACTTGTGCAACCCCGCTCTCTTCTTCATGTTTTATTATCTTAACTAAAAAAAACTTTAAAAAAAAAGAAGAAGTTTTTATCCTACTGTGGTGGGGCTTTCCCTTTAAATCATAGTCACAATTCACTTCAGTGATTTGTGACCAGCACCCAATTAAGAATTTACTCTTGCATCTGCTGCACAATATTGTATCCACCAAGCCCCATATGTGAAACATATATAAACAAATACAACAAGCACGGGAACAGACATCATCTCTCTTCTTCCCACACAAACACACAGTCAGATGGTTGATCTAAGTGGGGCAGGTAGACAGCAGGGTGACACACTCAGAATGTTAACACACAAGAATACATCAACAACCTCTGTCGCCATGGCTTCGCCCCCAAGCCAACCAATCACTGACTTATCACAGCATCATTTTCTTGCCGGTTTTGCTGTTGCACCCAGACAGATACAAATAGACACGTGCAATAGAGGATGAAATACTAATGGGATATTGGACTTCTGATGAGCAGAGATCTATAGATTACTGTGTCTGGTTTCATTTATTGTTGATGAGATGAGGGCAGAGGTGAGGATGTCAGAGAGAGCAGTATAGGACAAAAGAGAGGAAATGCTGTTTGTCCCCTAAGGTGAGAAGCCATTGTTTTCACTCATTGTTTCTCAATGTGGCTGTTGTGAAGCCCATTCAGCCTTTAACTGTGATTAAGAACTACATAATTAAACTCCAGGTAAGAGGACAGGAGGATAAAGAATAGGAGAGGAGGAAATACAGGAAGGTAAAAAGGAAATAAGATGGAAAAGGGAAAAGAGGAGAGGAGGAGAAGGAAAGCCAAGTTTACGACGGGAGATAGAGAGAGAAAAGAGGAGACAAAGGAGGAGTAGAGGGGGAGATCTGTGTGTGTGTGTGTGTGTGTCAGACATTAGGCGGCAGTGGCTCTGATTCCCCTTGACGGAACCTTGGTCCATTGTCATGGAACATTAGGCCTGAAAAATTCTCCCTCTGCCCTGGATCGCTCTTGTGTCTCACCTCTGCCTCACACACACACACACACACACACACAGACAACTTTGTCTTTGTGGTATTGTAAGGACACCAGACCAGAACATGCATACTGGGAACCACCATTTATGGAGAGATGTACAAGACTGAAAAAAGCAGGAAGCCTTTTATAAAATGTATTTGGCATGTAGGATGCCACACATACCCGAATCATGAGTTCAAAACATTGCTTTTAAGGCATTCATGACACTGGCCTAGTTTTGAATGAGCAGATAGTAATCCATTTGATAATTCATGCTCAGCAGAGCACAGACAGTAACGTATGCCTTTAGGGTTTATTTTATTCAGAGGTGAGAAGATGCTTTATTTCCTTAGACTTTTCTCTTGTTTTAAGAGAGATAAATGCAAAAAAGAGACCATACCTGTTGTAGTGATGTTACTCATATATGTATTTGTTGTATTTACTTAATTTACTGGGTTGCAGCCTATAATGATGTACAACCTTTTCACCTTTTACACGTGTGTGCGCGAGAGAGAGAGAGAGAGAGAGAGAGAGAGAGAGAGAGGATGGGTGCAGCATTCAGGGCAGTAGGACACACCTGATCCTTTGTCTGCTTCAGCCCGTTGCCACACACACACACACACACACACACACACACACACACACACACACACACACACACACACACACACACACACACACACACACACACACACACACACACACACACACACACACACACATTTATGGTTGCATACAGATTTATTGCCATCGTCTGGTGTCTAGCTCTCCTTGACTTCATCCTCCAAACCCCCATGGCCAAATCAATAAAAATGGGGTGGCAGCTCATTTCACATATACAGACACACAGGCACACATGCACAGAGTGAAGTAGAATGAAGAGGAGGAGACAAGGAGTACAAAAAAATAAAAAAATAAAAACCCCTTTGAGCAGTTAATAATTTGAGATAGCATGTTCAGATTTTTTGCCAGCGTAACTATGATTATTTTTAGGGGTTTTTTTTGTTGCTAAGCTCTCACCGCCTGGTGTGTCTGTGCTGCACTCCTGAAAGATCACCTGTCAATCAAACAGCATGCTGTGGGCACAGTGTGGTACTATGGTGGCTCTATACATGGATTTCCTGTTGATTGAGTTTTGAATATCTTGAGAAGATTTTTTTTTTTCTGTTGGCCACAGTGGCTGTAAGCTGTCAGTGTTAAGAATAACTACATTGTTTTCCAATTTATTCCACACACACCAGATAATATTCTCTATATTATCCCAGATTTGCCTAGGAATAGAGTTATAAGATTCTTAGTCAATGAAATAGCAAACGCATAAACTTTACTTTTAATCTACTGTAAAAATGAAAAATAAAACTGCATTTGTTTGCTGCAAAATAGATAGACAGAAAGATAAAACAGACAGACAGACACAGATATTTGCAGAGGCAGACATTTGCTGATAATGTGTCAAAGATTATAAGATGTGTTTTGATTAAATTAAAATAATGTATTTATTTCCCTTGGAAGTTGGAAATTATTATGAGAATGAAATAAACATTTGCAATTAAAATGTGCAAATTGGTGTGAAAAAAGAAATCCATTGCATGCCACTTTAATGCAAGTCAATTCCAGTTGACTAATAAGCACCAACAGTGTGGATGTTAAGGTATTTATTATCGTTAAATCTAGCTCATTTCCATCTAGGATAAATGGATTATCCATGCTGTACAGAAAACATGAACACAAGACATGTGTGGAAATAAACTGAAAGTATGTATTATCATACATGACATGGCAGCATGAGTGCAAATGACTACACGATTATATCAGGCTCCATTTTGGACAGTTTTTTACGCAATTATGTGTCTATGGATTTACCACACACAGGGGAAAGAGGGCATGAAGGTCAGGGCAACCAGCTGAAGGCTGACACTGGGGATAAAGTGATTAAAATGCCACAGAGAGTGAATAAGAGCATGTACAGTATGTTTATGTGAAATCTGAGAGCAAAACACAGCTGAAGGTAGTCTCAAGTCCATGCTGTGGTTGGCTGGACGGGAGTGAAAAAACATGCAAGTGGACTAAACGTCATTTAAATGGCAACTGAATGACTGTAAATATGACTTAGTAAATGGTCTGTACAGTTTAAATGAAACCAGTAATTACTACCAGTCAAATGGAGGTTTTTACTACAGATGACATACTTCTGTAACCACACATCATAATTAGTATAATCCGCATACAATAATTTGAAAAAACTAGATATTTTGTGCATAAAAAAAGATACGTTTTGACAATTTATTGTTTATTTTAGCCTTACTACTGATAAACGTTGATTTATCAATACAACTTTTCATAGAGCCATCATGTCTACATTTTCATGAGCAATGACTTTGCTTCTGACCCAATATCTGCAAAATTTATGACATTTTGCCAGCTGGTACGTGGTTCTTCAATAGCGAAATGTTAACACACTTAATCAAGAAGTGGTTTACATGGTTAACATGTTAGTATTATTACTGCAAGTATGTCAGCATGCTGACAACCCTTATGGAAGCGTGGATGAGTACTCTTGTTTAAACAATGAACTTACCCTTTCCTCCCAATAAACACAATCTTAAGAAAATATTGTCAAATATGACCTTGTGACGGAGATGTGATAGATGAGTTTGACTCATTTAAAACTTTAAAATTTATATTCAAGCTTTAGGTTTTTGGTAAAATATGAAATATATGTAAATATTTGCAATGAATAATATATCTCTCAAATAAAGTGCATATGCCATACTCTTTGAAATGATAGTACCATACCTCAAGTCCACACTTTCATTTACTTAATTTATCATTAGCATAAATATTAAATATTTATATTCCTTTGGTAAAGCTAAAATAATCAATTTTTTTCAGTAACCATTTTCTTTATTTAATTTTACTTAATTTAATTTCACCTCTTCATTCCTTATCTTGTTAGATGTCCTTCAGTGGAATGTCAGGCAGGCTGTTAGATCTTTAGATCAGGTGCTTCACTTGCTTAATTGTCTTGAAGGGACACACCCACTTGCACATACATCTTTATATCCACACACACACACACACACACACACACACACACACACACACACACACACACACACACACACACACACACACACACACACACACACACACACACACACACACACACACACACGTCCTGTGGTGAGATTAGTTATGGTCATGGCTGGCTGACTGAAATGGCTCATTCCTCATTGTGAATGCAATCTGAATATACAGCATTGGTGGTATTAGTGTGTGTTTGTATATGCGTGTGTATGTGGGTGTGTTGCCCTTGGGCAAGCTGTCTTTCTGATGCCACGCAGCTCTTAATGCACAGCACAAAGGGTAATAGGTAATTAATATGCAATACACACTAATGTGCCTGCATGCATTTGTGTGTATGCGTTGTGTGTGTGAGGTTAATGCGTAATTAATATGCATCACACACTGGCGTCCCAGGCAATTAAGGATCCAGCGGTGTCCGTTGATGCTTCTTAACGAGCGTCCTCTTTAATTGGAAACATTTCATTGTAAACATGTTGATTTATATGACTGCCTGTCGTTTGGTGGGATTAGAGGGAGTAAGCGATTAAGGCAGAGGGAGAAAGACAAACTTGCAGGGGGAAGGGGGTATGAAACAGAAGTTAAAGTTAAGGACCCCATACTGTGTATCAACACAACATTGGATTTAAATTAATTTATGGGGCATACGCACATTATGGATCCAAATATTAAAATACATTCCTAAAACAGAAATATTGAGATACACAAAGAAATATAAAAATCACAAGATTAAGACTCACATTCTGAAGACATGACTAATGGCTAACGTGTGAACTAGGCTTTAAGTTTAAGCAGTGATGGACAAGGGACCTCATGACTTGTGTACATAAACAAAAGTTGCAATACCACAATGTAAAAACACATTACAAGTCAAATTCAAACCATTTTATCTATTGTTGGGTTGTCTGATCGATAGTAATGCCTCATGCAAAGTTTGTTGTAGGGTGTGCGTGGAAAATCTGCCTCTGCAGATTAACTGCAACTGTAGTTGTCCAATAAATGTGGAGTAAAAAGTACAATATTTTTGTCTCGAGTGGGGTAGAAGGATAAAGCAGAATAAAATTATTTAAAATAGATCCAAGGAAAGTACAGGTAACTCAAATTTGTACCTCACCACACTACTTTAGTAACTGTACTTACTATAGCTACATTCCACTCCTGAATATCAAACAGAACTTCACAAACAAGACAAAATAATAATAACAAAAAATCCAAATGGCGGCCATTATTTGTAGCATGAAACATCCACTTATATTTCCATCTTTCCTGTCACTCTTCCTACTGTACCCGGATTCAGCAAGATTGACATAAAAGTAAACTTTTACAGAAAAAAAACACAAAAATGGTAAAGCTGAACGTTAATACAATGCCTATGTTGTTAACAGATACTATTGTGAACTAATAAACCAGGCAAGGAAACAGTAAATATCCTGTTCCTGTGTTTGTCCCACAGCGAGCTACTGGCCTAAGGAACATAAACACTGCATGTGTGTGTATGTGTGCATGAATGAGGGTGTCATACCTTCACGAATTATTGTTGTATTACTGTGTTTGTGTGCATGCCTCTGCATGTGCACATGTGTATGTGCCAAAGCACACTCATATTTGTGTATGCTTGTGTGTGAACACAAACAAAGCCAGATGATAATACCATAATAATATACAATCAAGTCAATGGGGTTTTCCTGTCTGTTGGATGGCAGAGAAGGTCATTGTTCAGCATCCATTTATTCTCACAATCAGGCTACAAGCAGAAACCGAGAGGTCGAGCAGGTCACGATATCTTTCAAACATAAACCAATTTATCGCCCGAGTCAAAGTCTGGTTGGGGAAATTCAAAATTAGCAATACATCATAATGATGAATCAAGTGTCAAGTTATGCTGACCAGATGCGTTGGAAAATAATTCACCCAAGTGAATGACAGTGACGGCAGACTGCATATTATATTACTCTTTCAGCATTTAGCTGACACTCATTTACTTGAAAAAATGACTTCCCCAACAATGAACCAACAACTGCGAACACAAATTGCAGACACCCACAGATTTGGTGTACAGGGATCAGGATCTCACTGCCATTACAATACCCCTGAGACGTGAATTCTGCAGACATACATGTAAAATATATGTGCATGAAATTGGTTGTGAATTGTTTAACACTGATTTTGGCCCATTTAAATACAAGTATGCTGAAGATTTGTGCTCCTGTCGGTACATTTATGTGTACACACACTATGTACATGCACACGCCATGAGTGGACAAGTCCTACTTTTAATTAAGATGCATGATGTACTACTATATGTACTTTGATTCCATTCTCAAGAAAAAAATATTTTGAGACATTTACAGGTGTTGTCTTACAATTGTATATTCAGGATGCTTGGATATCTTTTTACAATGGCTGTATGTCCAAATTTTCCTAAGGCAGCAAAGAATAACATCTTTAGAGTCTGTAAAGGTATAGGCCTACATAATTTCATACAGCTTTTTCCTCAAGGGAGATATGTATGCACAGTTTTGCTCATCTCAATATCTGCAGAATTAAAGACGGCACTGAGATACAAACTGCTCCATAAAATTTAATCTCATTATATTTACCGGTGTGCACGTATTTCAAACTTCACCCCTTTATAGGCTTCTAGACAACATGCAAGAAAAAACATAATGTTAATGTGTAACAGTTGCAAAACTACAAATGTTTTATAAACTGCATAATTTGGAAAACTTGTCACCTAACCAACAGTAAATGCATCAGAGGTGTCCATAACTACCAGTCTAACCCATCCTACAAGCCACTGCTGAGCGGGACTCTGGAGACAACCAGGCTTTCATGGAAAGAAGCTGGCTCTGCTGAATGAAGTATTTTATTAATATTTCACCAACTGCAGGAATGTGTGTGTGTGTGTGCTTGTGTGTGTATGTGTGTGTGCGCTCTTCTTTGTAAGGACACTGTGCTTCTTAAAGAGGTGTGTGAGGGTTTTAGGGGCCGGGTTAGAATTTGGTTTAGGTTAAGGTTAGGTCAAATGAGGTAAGGCACCTAGGTGTGTCTGGGGTTAGGAGGCAAGCAACGCGCTGTGTCAATCTGGCTCCTCACAAGTTTAGAAAAAACATGTGAATGTGTAAGCACGTCAGCAGGGGGAAGGGTAAAAGGGAGGAAGCACTTCTGGGAAACTCAGTTTACCCAACAAGCACTCAGGAAGCACTTTAGTTGTCATGACAGCATCACCAAGTTGAGATGATGGGGTGATGGAGAGGGGCTGGGCATAAAGATGGAGGAAAGAGGGAGAGAGATGCAGGAGGAGAATATAGAGTGACAGTGCAGTGAAAGAAGCCACTGGCGGCTTCCAATTGAACAGGATCTAAAAAGATGAATGGTGACTCTTTCCGCATTAAATCCAGTCGATTCATATTTCAGGAGGTGACTGAATCAAAAAGGCTTCCTGCTACTTGCAGATCTTTGCTCTATCATTCACCATGCTGTTCTGTCTCTTGAGCGACTTATGGATGACAGAACTTCTATATTTGTAAAGGTTACTGAATAACAGTTAACTCAAATGATGAAAGATTTAAAAAAGACACATTGAAATAAATACAGGGAAGGACATATCTGACTTGAGCTCTGATTCCAAATGTAGCATCCGCATGCTTAGGCTGTCCTCTTGCATCCATGGGAGTGGGGCTAATATTGCATGGCTAACAATGATTTTAAAATATACAGCCTTTATGAGCAATTTATTTGATTTTTTGTGAAAATAATATTCTGATTTCTTCTGGTTTGACACAAAGATAGAAATAATTCACTAACTAACAAAATGCTATAAATAAAGTCACCCAAAGCAAGAAGGTGTTGGAACTCAGATCCTTATCGGCACACATGGCTAATCATATTGAAGTGGCAGATGCCACCATGATCATGTGTGTATCTCTGTGTTATGCAAGTGACTGTAATACCCTTGTCACCACACCATCAACCACAAGCCCCACACTGCAAGTGTGAGCCGCTTGTTCGCTATCCCATAATTCCCTAGAGGGTGAAGGCAGAAAGCTTCCTCACATTACTACGACAGTGAGACAGTTTCTGATGGCAGCACCACCACCATGACCAGATCGAGTTTGACATATGCTGCAGTGACGTCTGACAGGCAGGCAAACATTGAGGAACATCAGGGGAGCCCTGGCACTGAAACAAAGTATTGTCAAGGGAAATCCAGCTCTACCCATGACACACTTAGATGACTCTTGCTGAATGAAATGCTCTGCGGTTTTATTATTCCACCAGTAAGCGCCACTTCATCATTTCATGCAGTTCTTTTAATTGATGATACCAACAGTCGCCCTCGTTTTCATTTGTATTCCTCATCTGCCGTCATCGTTTTTCTTCTCTGCCTACTCCTACCCTCCCCCAACTTCGCCTTTTCTCTTCCCCCGACTTAGCTGCCCATCTCTTATACCTTCAAGTCTTTTTTCTTCTGTCACATGAATTCAGTGCAGCCTGAATCTCAACATCACAAAGCTGTCAATCCCAGGATCTATTCAGCCTTTATTTCATCTTCCCAATGTGGCATTCAGCTCTCATCCTATCACTCCAATGTTCTAGTCAGCCCTTATTCCATCTTTCCAACGTCCAATTTAGCCCATATTCCATTATTCCAAGATTAAATCCTGTCCTTATTCCATCATTGCAGTAGGTCATTGAGCTCGTTGACTATCATTACAACATTTTACTCAGCTCATGCCATTATTCAATCATGCCAGGAGCCTTATTCCAACTTTTTCATTAGCCCATAGAACTGTATGGTTCACTGTATTAAGTGCAAATATTGTTGGCAATATGTGCTGCATTTCTTTGAACATGGACCCCAGGAAGAATTAAAGGTCCAGTGTGTAAGATTTAGGGAGCTTGATTTACAGAATATGGCAGAAATGGAATATAAAATGCATAACTGCTTCTTTTTATTACTGTGTAATCAACTAGAATACTCATGTTCATGTGTTTGCACAGGCAAACATTGCATCGTGGTTCCAGAAACCTCTTAAGCTCTACCAGTTGTGAGAAAACTGAGTAGTATCAAGATAGCGTGTGCCACAGCCACAGTGCTTGCGCATGTCCAACTCAATTTGATTAGTAGTTTATTAAATAAAAAATATATTGAATATGATTGACAAAAATACAATGATGAATGATGCAATTGTACTGAAATCAAGTTAAAGTTTGTCTGTAGTGTTGTTGTCCTCATCTTCTATTACTGGTGATGGAGATGGAGAAGCCAAATCCAGCAGGTTTAATGCAGCATTAAAACATTTAATTGACCAAAAATAATGTATAGAAGGACATAAATAACCAAATAACCACATGTCCCATGTTAACGTGATACCAGAATATGATGCAAACCTTGCAGCACTATTTTTCCATAAACCCAACATACAATTAAAACATTATTCCAATGTTCCATTCAGTCATTATTCTCATAGTACTTCATTCATTCAGCCTAAGTCACATCTGCGAAGCTGAACTCAATCTGCAATCCCCCCCTTCCTTCTCATCTATCTCTTCATCCATCTGCCCACTTCCATCCTAAGATATTCTTCCTCGATCGCTATCACCACTGAAACAACACTCATCCATCTCTCCGTCTCTCTGCCCTCACACCCTGTGGTGAGAAATCTTCAATTTATCTTGTGTCCCCTTGTTTTTCCATCTCTTCTCCTCTCTATAATCCTTCTGTCTATCCATCCATCCATGGATGTACTTTCCTCTTCCCACATTCCCTCTCTTCAGTCTGACAGTGCTGCAGGCTATCACCAATTATCTCAGCTTAAGTTGTGCCTACATCTATACATCTCACACAAACACAACACAATATCTTTGGATGTCATCCGGCACATTATCATCTCTGGCATAATAAGACTGGATCTCCACATGCTTTGTATGTAAATACATTTACTTTCTATGCATCTTTCACTCCTGATACGCTATGGGAATATTACATGATCATTTTAATCCTATGCTGTCAATTGAATAAATAGCCAAAGCGATAATAAAATGATCAGAGGTTGGACAATACGACAAAAAAGCAATGAATAACAACACAAACCCAAGAATGCATTTCTGTACAGATACTTTTGAGAGAGATGTATGTGTGTGAGGGAGGGTAGAAAAGACTGAGCTGGATGGCTGATGGAGAAAGATGGACAGATCTTGAAAGCAGAAAAGCAAAGTGGAGTGAGTGAGGTAGTGGCAAGAGTGTAAAAGACAGGAGAGTGCTAATGTAGGTGGCAGCAATAAAGAGGAAGAGAGGAAGAGGGATGGAGAGGCAATAAATGATAGCCAGTCACAAAAAGAGAAAGTAAGAAAGAAAGAGAAAAAAGAGAAAGAAACACAGGAGTGAGAAAGATGGGAAATGAGAAACTGAGGTACAGACAGAAAGCAAAAGGCGTGAGACAGAAAGAACTGAGAGATGTGAGAATGAGCAACAAAAAGAGGGGAAGAAAAAGACAAAGAGCTGTCCATAACGAGTTCTGTCCTACATTCACAAAGGCTGTGTTAAATCATGCTCTACTAGGCAGCACACTCAGCCAATACAGCCAGGACACACACACTTACACATTTTGTCTCATATGCACACATAGTACCTGCAAACCCAGTGATTCCCAGTCGAAAGTATGACAAGCATGCTTAAAGCACTTACTGAAAAAGCTGGACAGGTTATAAAATAAAACTGGGTTATTATCACAATGCTGCGTGTCTTTTTAAAACAGCTCTACCCTTTTTGAAAACCCACTGACATTCAATGAGAGGCCAAAACAGGCATAACAGAGTGGAAATTAAACCACTACACCCAGTGCAGGTTTTCAAATCCAGATCGACAGATGTTCAGAACTTCCACATCTGAAAGGCAACGACTCAAAAACTGAATTCAACACTTCACACTCTGATGAGAGTGCCTGAAATGCACATGAAAAGTGTTTGCAGTGAACACATATGGTAACAAAGCTGACAGAGAGAAAGCCCTGCCATGTTTCTGTCTGTAGACCTTTTCAAAGGCTGTCAGTCTTATCTGCATATGAAATTGTAAGGGGAAAAAAAAAAAAAAACATAATCTTATAGCTTCATTAATTAAAGGGAATGTGTGTTCTACTCTTGACAACTTACTTTTTCTTTTTTTTTTGCACATATGGACCACGATAAAAAAAACTATCTATGAGCACTGGTAATGTCTTTTTTTCTAAAACGTTTAAGCAATGGCAAAGAATTTGCATATCACACAAATTCATCTTCCTGGAAAGCAAAACACTGAAACTCATTAAAATGAAAATCAGTTAAACCGTCTGCAACATTAAAAGTGTGCTCTGTTGCAACAGGCCATGAGGCGTACCGACAGCTTTTTGCAATACATGGTGGCAAGGTCAGAGTTTATCACAGTGCCATGAAAATAACACCCTCACACCTCTTTGTGAATAGCGGTACAAAGGGAATGCCACTTTTTGGCTGTCTCTTTTAAGCTGAGTCTACACCAGAAAAAGGTTTTTATTGATGTGTCATAAAACAGAAATATGGTTTTAATCTTCAGTGCTGTCCACACCAGCTCCATACAGACAGAGACATCTCTTCTGTCACATGCTTAGTCTTTTTAACTATGGAAAAATTGAATTTCAAATTAATGATGTAGGGTTCTAAACCTTGTGAATAACAGTATTTAGCAAATTGTTATCTGCTCAATTGGAAAACAGTTTTCCTCCATGCCGCTTCTGGTTTCAGCTGTATTAGAACATGTGCATATGCACACTATGCTGACCGTTGATAATATATCCACATTTCACAGAGAAACTATGCAAAATATTACTCATTAAAGTATACATTTCAATTTCTATTTTCCCTGTATACAATAGGATTGTGTGCCTGATTTAATACTTTTTAAAGTGCTACTAAAATGAATAAAACTACACCACAGTGTAGATAAACCAAAGTATTGCACACGCTGACATGATGCTTAGCACCATCTAGGCGTTTTCCTTTGAAAATCATATTCTTAAGAATAACAAGACTAAGAGTCTAAAGCCACACGAACAGCTCTGTGAGGCTGAATGTACAGACACTTTGAACTGAAGTTCATTAAAGTTTCACATTCACAATGACAATAATACCAAGCCGCAGTTTATCAGGTATAATGGTTACCATGGTCACCATCTTTTTCTTTTTTTCTTTTTTTTGTAGCATGATGGCATACTAATATTTGCTAATGAGCAGTAAACAGGTACACTGCAATTAAGACTGATGGGACTGGCATCAGCTTTGCAGGAATTTGGCCATCAACCAAAACACTAACCAGATGGTGGCACTAGATCAAACATTAAGGTACCACCTAAACTTTGCTATCCGTCCTGTTGGAGACATGAATATTTTTACTGAATAACATGATGATCCATTTGGGAAAACATCTCAGTCTGAGCCACAAATGTCAACCACATGGTGGCGCTAGAGGAAACGTCTGAGAGTGATCATCAAAGATCACCAAAGCCATTTATATACACCCATTGGGGAACATTAATGTCTGCACCAAATTCAAAGCCAATCCAACTTTCTGGGATATTTCAATCTGGGCCAAAGTAGTGGTTGGTCCGACCAACCAGCCGAGTGACAGTTGGTCTGTAAGTCGCCAACTCTAGAGCCATGCTGTGAGCGTGCTACAAACTGGAGAAACTGTATTTTACAGTATTTTTGTGCATAATTGGCAACAACTAAAGCACAATGAATCTGCACATTGCCATTAATGCACTAAAATACAAGTCCAAGAGCCAAAGATTAAAAACATTTATTTATTTGCAAAATATGAATGCATGGCACAAAAAGTCAGAGGACTGCATTATTTTTCAATGAAACTATTTTCATATGTAGTTTGATTCCGAATATTCTATGCAGTTCTGAAGTTCACACATTTTCATTCGCGCATATACAGTATTTGAGAACGTTATTCAGTGTAGTGATGCTCTCATGTACAGAGCATAGCATCCTCAGAGACGTTCCCTTTCTAAACTGCAATGTAGTTGATCTTTTCTAATACTCATGACTACGGTTATTACGCAGCACTGATATACACAGTACAGAATGAGCTCATATATTACTGCAGCACACCAGAATGACTTTTTTTTTAGCCTTGTCAGCCACAGATCTGTAGCAGTCTGTGAGACTGTACAGTCTGTGGCAGTAAGACTCCAGGCAGGCCAGTGGCATACTGACAGTTATTTCCTAATGATCTCTCCACAGAGACTCCATGTCTGACGACGTTAAGCTAGCTAGCTGCACACTTTGTTACACAGCTACTAAGCTCTAACATTTGATTATAATGAACAGATCGTAGCTAAGAGAGGTGCTGGTTTGGAAAGGCCAGGGTTTACTGTTGGATCTTCTGGAGGCATTGTGTGAGGACTTCAATAGAAAACCAGATACGTGAAGTGCTCCTTGAAACCACTGCTGTTGTGCACACCAACCAACTACCTATTCCATTAAAGCCAGTTCCCACTGTATGCAGTTCTTCAAGCTTCTTCAATAGGAATAATATATCTTATCTAGTGTATTAAGTACACATACTCACTCATACACATGTGCAAAATAGAAAAGAAAAACAAAGCACATCTCTGCATGCATTGTTCAAGAGTTGGCTGTTTGTAGCTGAGCATTAGAGAGAAATCTTTTAGTTCAGCACTTGAGACTGACACTCGATCAGTACAGTATTGCATGAAGAGATGAAACACTCAAAAGCTAAATAATCAAATTTCAAATTTCTGTGCCACCCAGCTTCATGCCACTACAATAACTGTTCTCTGGAATTTTCCTGAAATTTCACCATGCCATTCAGAGCTGCTCTTGGTTGCACAAGTAGAGTCTAGTGTGCAAGCCTGAAAATTGAGTAATTTAAAGACAGCACAGAGGAAGATTGAAGAGGAGTGAAGGAGAGAAAAATAGAGAGGCCCTGGGCGCCCGTGGAAATGGCAGTTAAGGTCGGCGATGGGAATGTTTGGGCTCGAGCCAGAGCAGAACAGCGGCAGCATGAGAGCAGCAAAGTGCTGCGGGGCTCGGGGGAATACCTTCCACTAAGCTAGGGAGAAACAGACACGCACTCACACAGTGAGAAACACTTTTAGTAAAAGAATAAACAGATCTGCACACACACTCAGGCGCACAATACTAAAAACAAACATGTGCATGGATATAAAAATAAACAAACAGGGAGAAGACAGCAACCAAAGGAAACACACACGTGTTTGCACTCACAAAAGAATGACTAAAAGTGTGAGGAATGATTTATAAAAGTAAAAGCAGCAAACTCTAAAAAGAATTAATGAAGCACTTTTGCTTGATAAATGACTTGGACTAATTACTAATTATGACTGATGATTATTGCAGACAAATTTTTAATCAATTAATTAATCAATCAACTAATTGTTTTAGCACTACTCCACACACATGCGTTCCCCGCTTACCGTGACAGGATCCGTTGATTTCCTCAAAACCTGTCTGGCACACACACTTCCCAATGGGCACGAGCCATTCTCCCTCTGTGCTGCAATGCATCCTGGGAGGCTCATACAGAGGGAGGGAGTTATTGATGCAGCGGCCCACTACCTCCACCAGCTGCGAGGCCTCTGAGCCCGGGATGGTGTCGGAGAACTCAGCCAAACTCTTAACCAGAAACGGGCAGCGTTTGTAGAAAACACGCACAGAGACTAAAGCAATGCAGGCCCCCAGATCCTGAAATGCCAAGTAGAAGCCTTTTCGGGTCAAGGGACCTAAATCGCGGACTTCTGTGTTGAGCTTCATCACGCGGTCCCCCAGGTCCAGCTCAGTGAAGCTCTCATCAGCTGCTATGGTGTCAATTTTGATGTATCTGCTCTCTTTCATCACCCTGTCTTCTTCCTCCGTCATCCCTGTCCCATCTCTCATCTGCCCTTCCTCCATTTCGTCCTCGTCCTCGTCCCCATCCGTTTCGTAGTAATACATGTTAAATGTCTCCTTGCAGGTTCCGACCCCCCCAGGCAGGCTGTTGCAGTCTCTCAGGGTGAACTTCAGCTCGATGAAGACCCGTTGGGCGCCCTCAGTCAGGATCCAGTTGGTGTGGAGCCAGTTGTTCTGGTTTTGCTCCATGACCCGGCACACTTGGTAGGTGTGGATGGGAGCGTAGTCCTCGTCTACTTCCCCAATCTCCTCCCACTGAGATGGAGAAAAGAGGGAGATTAATGAAGAGGCACAAACGAGAGGAAAGATACAACAAAAACGGGACCACTTTGCTTTATTGCAAAGAAGTAGAGCTGGGTACCTCATTTCTTTTTTGGCCCTGACCAACAGTGGTGATGGTCAACAGTACTTTAACAAACAGTATGAAAATACAGAAAAGTATATTACTTTGTGCGCTCGGGCACAGTCATTAATTACTTAAAATACACATGTAGTTTAGTCCAGTGATTTCCATCCTGATGTTCAGCCCCCCTTCAAAGCACCACAAGATAAATTTGTGGGATTGAGAGACATTTAAAGGTGTAGTAAACACAGTTCTGATAAACAAATTTATATTCATATTTAGTCCTTTTTTAATGATTGTTGTAAAACACTGAATCATTTTACCTCTAAATCAAAATATGAGAAATATATCTTTGGTGGAATTGCTAACGCCTTAGAGACACAAAACGTGACAAGGGACCTCAAGTAGAAAAGCCAAAAGTGTTGCTAAACACTGGTTTAATCTTTAACTCTGCATTGTATTTCATGTTTCTTCTTATGCTTTATTGTACACCTTTCTTTTTAGAATGCTCAATTCTGATCAGTTACGGCAGTCTGTTATTTCTGTATAGGAGTCCTCTGCTATGAACAACAGGCTGTTGCTATTGGTGTGGTTCTGATCATAGACTCTGTAAGCAATAAAATCATTTTTAAATCAATAAAAAAACAATGTTTCGATCAATATTTTGTGTCAGGTTGTTGATTTCTTCAGCAAGTAGCCATGTAATAAGTGGGATAATGTACAGCAAGAGGGACATGTTTATGTTGATTGTTGAACCAAAGAATGGCTCGCTGTACATTATCATTACTTGTTTATGTAAAACCTAATCTGAAGACTAATTAGTAACTGTCAGATAAATGTTACTGAGTGCCATGTATAATACTTATCTATCTATACTTTATTTAGACAAAGTTCTTGTACAGCTGCTCAGACAACATTTAACATTTGTAACGTTAGCTCTTTATATTAAAAAAGGTTTAAAGTGCACAGTTAGTATTAAAAATACAGTTTTGGTATTAATGTCATAACTCTGGTATAATAACTACGCTAGTTTCCAAAAATACCAAAAGATACCCAGATGTGCAGAAAATTGAGAACCATGAAAATGTTGTAAGAATGAACTACAGCAATGCCTTTTTGAAAGGCTTAACAGTGGCTAGGAAATTATAAAGCGTGTGTGCGCGCATGTGTGTGTAGCTAGGTATAGATAGCAGAATAATCCTCATCCCTTCCACCTCATTTCCTCCCATTGCAACAGACAAAAAAGAATGAGATAGTATTATGGGGTATATATGCATTTATCCTGAATGAGGGGTGGAGAAAAAAAAGAATTAGATGTGCACTTACAGGTGTGTTCTTCTGTGCATACTGTATATCCATATCTATATGTGTGTGTATCCATTCGTGCCTGTGTGTGTGCATATATGTAAATGATTCTGTCAGTGTTCAAGCTTGTGTGAGTGTGAGCGTCTGCATCCATGCCTGTGTGTGTCAGACAGCAGCATTAATTCCCTCTGCAGGTCTCCTGGGACGTGGCTATTATCTGCATCACTAGCACTCTCCCATGGCTAATACAGGCGCTTCATCATGTCACAGTAATATGGCCAGAGGGACCAGACTATGATCTGGTGTTATAGCTTAATAGCCCATATTAATCAATCCTTGCTGTTGCCGTTGTATACAACCTCCTGTCTTTTGTCTTTTCTCTCTCTTCGCTCTGTCTTGTTCTCCATCTGTCTTTTTTACACCCATCCCTACTTTAGTCTGCCTCTTTTCTTTTCTGGTTATAATCATTCAGTTTCTTATCCTTCTGTGAATGAATGAAAGCATTGTCAAGTTATTATACATTATGTGTGTTGTTAAATGCACATGCTTCAGTGCTGATATGCTTAGAATGTACGTGTGTGTATTCTTGAACTTGTATCTTTGAGAAGACCAACTTGAGTTTTAGACCTTCCGAGTGAGGACGTGTGGAAAGTGGGGACATATTAGCAAAAGCTTTTTTAAAACACTTTTTTAAATGAATCTCAATTCTTAAATGGGCTGTTTGAGGGTTAGTTTAAGTATTATGGTTAGACATAGCTTAGGGCTTACAGTGCAGTACAATGCATTATGTTAATGAGGGTCCTCACAAGTGCACTGTAGATGCACAAATAGATGTGTGTGTGCTTATGTGTGACTGAGTTTCTATCTCTCCCAGACTCTAGCCCAGTCAGTCCCAGTGCAGACATTAAGCCTCTTACTGGTTAGATCACACAGATCCACCAGCCTGTTCTGAGCTTTACACAGCTTAACACACACACACACACACACACACACACACACACACACACACACACACACACACACACACACACACACACACACACACACACACACACACACACACACACCATTATTGGTGGCCCAGCAGGGAGTTTAACAGACTTTTTGCATGGAACTAAATGGGTTCAGTATTTGTGTATAAAGTGTGGTTGTCATTGTTACCACTGGAAGTCCCCCCCACTCTGCAGCTCTAATGTAGTAACAGTGTTAAATTTCTAATGCAAATGGGACAGGACCACTTGCTGAAGATAAATCTCTAAACTGAGCCATCAACCAACAATTTTAATATGAGCCATTTGCAAGTACATACCCTATGAAAAGAGCACTGAAACACACACCAATTAAAGTTAGCATGGGTTTAACACCTCTGCTTTAAAATGGGCTCCATGAAATGGTATCCTTACTTTCCAGATGCAATGTATTCCCTTTTAAAACAGGATTGTTGGTGCTTGAAATCATACATCTTAAACTGTTATTTATGTAGAAAAAGATTTGGTTCAAGTGCCCATTTCATGGAATCTTAAAAGACTGCTATACATGGTATTAGGTGGGGTAGGGGCCTCCGAGGTCAAACACAAAGCTTGGTGCACAGAGCAACATACTAACATGGCTGAATGAGGACCACCCATGCTTATGTGAGGCACTGTAGGAACAATAGCATGCACTAACAGGGTACCAGTGTAAAACCAGTGTGTTAGTGAGCTCAATTTACAGTACATCCATTTCTGCTTTGACTCTTTGTCTGTCAATGATTCTGTACAACGATTCACCATCCATTTGTTGTGAATGTGACATTGAAATCTTGAATGTACCCACCTCCCTTTCATACAACCTCTTCTTAAGGGGTCAGTTCAACCAAATTCCAAGAAAAAAAACAGCCATTTTCCACTTAGGGTTAGTTATATTTAATCATACAGATACTTTCAGATTTACCCACTGAAGTTTTCATATATCTACTCCTGCTGTTTCTTAAACCAATATCACAGTTTCTCAGAATAATGCAGTTTGTTGTGGGTAGTTTCTACAGAAGTTGTTGAGTGTAACAAACAAACAAAAAAACGGTCTGCAATGTTGGTACAATTTGGGTGAACTGATGCTTTAAAAATAGTGAACAGATTGAAGGCAAGGATGTAGCAGTAAATACAGAGGTGGGTAAACTGCAGTTTCTACCTAACTGATACAGCTGATCTGAAAATGGGTGAGTAAACTCTTTTCAGAGTTTATTTTGACCTACCCTCCTATATGCCCTTCACTGAGACTTTTTGGTCACAATGGCGATAAATGCTCCCAATAATCTGAACTTATGAATTTCAAACTTTCTCAGGCAGCTCTAACCTATCTTTCACCTCTGCATGGTTTATCCTCAACTTCCTGACCTCCCTCCCAACACTGAAGAGTCCCTATAGGCATCCTTTGAGCTCTTCATTAGTGTGTGTGCTTGTTTTCTAATGTGTGTGTGTGTGTGTGTGTGAGTGTGTGCTCATGTGACATCCGTCAGCAGGCCCCCTGTGGCTGTGCTGAGTGCCCTCCTGGCTCTAAGTCTATAAAGCTGTCTCCAACTTATTATTACCGCCCATTACCGCTGACCGTCATGACGGCGTAATAGAAATGTCCCTCTCACTCCTTAACCATACAAGACCCCCCCCCCACCTCCAACTCCCCCATTTCTGCCTCCATCTCATTCTCTAAAGAATCCCTCTTCATGTGCCTCATCCCTCTGCCTTTTCATTTCATCCATGTCTATCATCATTTTCCCTCTATGTGTCCTCTATTCTTCCTTTAATTATCCAATCTTAAATCTAACCCAGAAACACTGCTCGACCACTCCCCCCCCTTCTCAATCTCACCTCCCCCCTCCACTTTGCAGATTCTGACTTCCCGTTTTCTTCCTTGTCCCCAATTCTTGCTTCTCTCCTCCTTCCTACCCTCCTGTCACACCTTTGCACACTAATCTCCACCATACTCTTATCTTGCTCCTCTTCTTCTGTCCCTTTAACCAGTCATCTTCCCTCCTTCATGATACTGTAATTTGCTATGGGAAAAAAAGAGGATCTGCTGAACAGAGTCTGAGCTGCAGCACCACAAATCTCTAGCAAACACTGCTCGAACTGTGCCGTTCCCCCTCCTCTTACTTATTAGGAACAGAAAGTTTAGGACCCTAACGCATCAAGCTGTCATCAGGCCATGATTGAGTGTCTGTGCCTGACCACCACCCAGAGTTTTCATCATCATTTTATCTAAAGGCTGTCAGACATTACTTTACATCATTACTTTTTTTAGTTTAAGTTTTTTTTTTTTTTTTTTGTCATTATTACTATACATGGATGTAGCTGTTGTCAGTGATAATGACATACTGCTTATTAAAATTACAAGACTTGGGTTTGAGTTAAAATAATCATAATTAACTTGCAATTTTGTTGTTGGCAGAAAAATTGCGAACAGAACTGCAACAATCAGTCAGTTAGACAATCAAGTCACACATTAAGGAAAATATCAAGTATTTTATGGTTGAAGCTCCTTCAATGTGAGGATTGTGAGGATTTTTATTTTCTGACATTTTATAGACCAAACAATCACTGGATTAATTCAGAAATTAATTAGCAGATTGATTAATAATAAATAATCATGAGTTGCAGCCATAATTGCAATAAGTTCAGCCCTCGGTAATAGCACACCACTAACAACACTTCACAGTCCCACTTGCAACTTTTGGTTTGACATATTTGCAGTTTGCATTCTGAGCATGTTCCAAGTCCAACACATTCACAGTGGTGGGGAAATGGTGGGCTACTTTGGCTTGTTTGTGGTTGATTAAGGAGAAAAAAAATCTTCTTAATCCATTATTTTCAGGGGCAGGAGGGACATATGCAGACCAGATGTATTTTATCATAAATTAAAAAGAATATTCACATATGTTCTACTCAACAAATGTGGTTCTGCTATTAATAATCATATAGTTTAATAGATTAAGTCAGAACAAAACAGCCCTTGTTTTCACAGCTTGACCTACTGTAAAAGATACTGAACATTTACTCGACTAAACTAACTGACTGTGTGTGTAACCGCTGTATGTGGATTTAATTGATAGATATGTCTTAATAAATTTGCTTGACAATGTTGTCTTATGTTGACTAGCAGGTAGCAGCCGTGGGCGATTTAGTTAATTTACAGATAACATCCAGAATCTTCTTTTTCCTTTCCCATCGACAACTCGATTGGTTGAGGAGTAGGTAGAATTTCAGTCAACCAAGATTTTCTTTGTGTTTTAATGTTTCTTTGTGTTTGTGAATGTTTTAACAGAAGAGTTGAGGTAACATAAGGTGAAAATACATGTTTCATCAGTCAGCCTTTGTCAGTGCTTTAAGTCCCATCTTCTGGCTGGCCCAGTGGACTTTGCCTACTAATGTTCGGATAAGGACAGAGAAAAATGGGCCTTGGATTTGCCTGACTAGGACCCATCCATTTAATGGCACCTTTCTTCCTGACTCTTCTTGCTTTGTTCTTGTCCCTTTAAGATGCTTGAAGAAGCAGTAGATAAAAGCATCCACCAAATGGCACATGATCAGTGGCTTACACAATCTATGAACAAACATGTCTTGAATTCAGTGGGAAGAGAAACTAATGGAAATATCTGATTACAAAGGATTGACAGCCAAGAAACCAAAATGCCTTTTTTCAATCACCTTTGTTGAACAGTATAAGCATGCAGACTTTCATTAACCAAATGAAATTCCAAATATGGCATTTTAAAATACCAGTGTCTCCATCTCTATCCAAGTGTCATCTAACTATAGAGCAAATGTAGAGCTAAAAGTAACTCTCTTGAACTTTGGTGGAAGTTTAATTCCTAATTATCCTGTTTTCTGAAGGTCTTTATAATTTCAGTTCATATTGGGCTGTATAGGAAGAAGAGAAGACATCTAAAATCTAAACACATAAGTTCAACGAGCTTGTCACTGATGAAAAGAAAATGTTTTACAATCTACAGTCTTCACTTTCAAGCTACTGTGTCAGTGTCACGCTGTTCACTGAAATGTGTCATAATATGTCAAGGTCATCCATCAATTTTCAAAACACTTATTTTACACCATCTCCTTTTTGCTTGAACGCAAGTTACAAGAACTTGTAAAGCCCATTGAAGCTTTGGAAAAGGAAAGCTGTGGAGAAAAGATGGTGAGAAAAAAAGACAAGCGGATGACAAGAATAAGAAAAAAAAATGGGGATAAGGAGTAAAATGAATAAAATCAATGTTTGAGGACAAGGAAGTATGGCAGGGACAGAAATGAGAGATGTGCCAGAAAAAAAAATTGAAGGAGAGGAGAGATGATGATGGGGATGGAGGGGGGGAGAGGAGAAAATGAGGGATGAAACAAACCATCTGGAGCAAGAAACAACTAAAAAAAAAAGACCCTTTGTGCTTCCTGAACGTCTTACTTAACCATGGAAGACTGTTGTTGCCAAGTGTAAATGTGTGTTTGTACGCACGGAGAATGTGCAACATTATGCTGCAGATTGGGTTCTGTTGTATAAATACCGAACAGGATAAGAATTATAATAGCCAACAACGATAACGTCTGTTATTTAAAATGCCAAACAGGGAGTAAATTATTTATTTTCTCAGACATGTTTATCATTTCAGTGTCAGACAAGTTTTAATAGAAAAAAAATGACATTTTAATCACCTTAAACTGCAGCAGAATAAAAACATAATGGCTAATAAGAGAGCATGTCATTATGAGATCCTTACATTGTCTTATCACGTCTTTTATTTTCTCTCCCTTCTGTCTACGCTGAATGCAGTTATTTATGCATTGTAGACACGGCGCACCATAATCACATCTTCATTAATATGATTGCACATACGGCTGCTTTTGTCAGCACTATCTCTCCCATCTACATACAGCCATAGAGTGGGCCATGATTTGAATACCCAGAGCTGAGAAAACACTATGGTCAGCACTATTGGTCCGGCGTGTATAACTGCATATTTGCCAACACTAGTTGTGACAGTGAAAGATTTTCCATGTGGATCAAATGGACGCATAAATGAATTCCTGTTTAAACCAACCACAGCACTATCAATCTCCTAGAGGTTAGGAAATTTAATTTTTTCCTAAGGAAAGGAACTATGAACTATTGTCTCATGAGTGTATGTAGTGTTGAAACTCCAGAATACATCAACACATTTTTTTAAATGCCATTCTTATTCATTAAAATACACTATACAATACAATGAAATAACAATATTCCAACTCTAGCGAGTCTTTCCCAAATTAGTCTTCACCCTGGGAAATGGAAATTCAATTCCTGGCTTGAGAATGATATATTCCATGGTGACTTTCAGTATCTTATTCATGAATTCAATTTACTCTGATAATGAACTGAGAGTTCTTGGAAATTAAATGACCTTTAACCTTGATTAAACAAGTGAAGAGGCTGGTCTTGAGGGTAAAATAATAAAGTTACAGGTATTTTTCATCATACATAGAAAGTGGGTTTATAACCTAAACTATGTAAACTGTGCTAACAAACAATAGCTGATCATTTATTTTACATTACTCTTTTGTTATCACATCATTACAGATGGGTGAGTGAGATATTTGAACTATATAGCCTTAATGTGTTTTTGTATCATAAGGTACATTAACTGTGTCAATAAACATAAAAAATGAGTAAAGAGAAACCATGTACCTCAAAAAAGACAACCAATCAAGGGACATTATCATCAATGACAACTTTAAGAGTAACCGCAACAGAAGCAGTAAATGTACTGTATTTGTCAAATTTGATTCGTATTTCTGCTAAATTAACCAACAATTGAAACATCTTAACATGATGATACTCACCCCATTCTTAGGATAGGCCACCCATCCGAGGTCTCCCATCACAGAGCGAGAATCCAGCAGGTTCACTGTTAAAGAGTAAAAACACAGAGAGTCTTAAACATAGACAAACATCAAATAAAAAAAATAAATAAATAAAAAAATGAAATGAAATGTTAACCTCCTCATCCTGCAACCTGGCTTCTAATACTCACATTCACAATCTGTTCTGTTTTTTTTTTTTTTTTTTTAATTCACTAATGTGACCATAGATAAAACCATTTACAGTCATTACAGGTATTGAGGTAGTCAAATCATTACAGATGCATCACAAATGCTGCTTGCTGTATAGATTCAAATATGAGTTTTGAGAATTGACACAATCTTAATCATGAACTCAGGATTAAAAAAGAACTTCCAATCTGTCGACATGAGGTACATTGTCTACAGATCTGTCTGGAGTCAATCAGTCTGATTCTTCGGACAGGTACTTTAAAAGCAATCTGGAAGAAACGGGTTGGCAGAATAAGGAGCACTTTCCGTTTGTATAATATACTAAACTATTATTAAATGAATAGCAGAATTTTTTGTGCATAGTAGTTTAAAGAGTCACTAATGAGTCAAAGTTGACAAAACACTTGGCATGGCCTAGAGTGTTGTGCTAAGTGGCTATTATCCATTTACACTTTTTAGCGGAGCTGCACTTTTGTGAATCTTGTTGACCAAAAACTGATGTTCGAATATACTGGAACAGTGCTCTTAGCTCAAACTGATCCTTTAAAATCCTCAGTCGAAAGCTGTCAAGTGCAATTACCTGACCACTGCACTTCTCAAAAACATGTTTCCACCTCCTCTTGTGCAGCACTGGTGACAGTGAAGCCGTGTAAATTCTGTCTTAGTTTCCAAATACTTCTACAACAGCCGCAACTGTTCTTGTCATCTCACAAAAAGGCAACTGTGAGCTCACAGAGGAGTTTTTGGACACATTTGGAAGCACTTCACAAAAAATCAATGTAGTGAACAGGTCATCAGGCTGCAACCTTTTCTTTAGTGGCTCTGTGGTTTTGGCACAGAAGAAACAGTTGGCAATAAAGGTATAACATGATGATATGGCATGAAGGAGTCCCACAGGATCACCATGGACCTTATCTTGAAGCCTGTTCATGATAATGTTGATGATGACTAAACAATTGGTCCAAAGTATGTTTGAGCTATAAGATGACTCTTCTACAACATCTTACATAAAATGAAAAATTTCAGGGCACAATTTTCACAGACACTGAATACAGTAAATCACACTAATGAACATATGGTGTGCTTCATTTTAGGCTGTCTTGCAACAGCTTCAAAACTTGACTGAGTTTGTTATGACATGACATATGCACCATCATAAACTTGACTCAAGCTTTGTCAGAGTGGAGTTCAGTTTCCTTTATCTCATCCATCATAACCTTTGGCTTGTTTTGTGTCTTACACAGTGTGCACTCAAACAATAAAAGAGAAAGTCCAACTGAAAGATGCACTGTCAAGGTTTTTGTCTCCATGAAATGGTACCAGTAAGTGCTCGACATTCAAGCATTTGAGCACTACTAATAGAAAGTGGGAAAGTAGGATCTGTTACATGCTTTTCTAAGAAATCGCCCTTTCCGAGTTTCACCATAATACTAGGTGTTCCACTACAAGGGTGTTCATTTGTAAATTTTCCCTTTGTTGCATGCTTCAAATCACATTATACATCCACTGTGAATTTCACAAGGATAAAAATGTAATGAGTGCTTTTAATAAAAATTCAAGCCGATGATTAGAATTGTTGCTGGAGAGCGACTGCTGGTTTCAGTTTGTCTGTGCCCACATCACCCACAGTAAACCCACATGTGATCCAATCTAGCTCTGTTCTGCAACTTCTTCATACGAATTATAAGCTGCATTCTGCATGCGACCACTCCTGGGTTCCTCTAATGGTTCCTCTTAATAACAATTTAATCTGCAGTTAACAGCTATCTTCCTAACTTGGTTCATTGAGTTGACACATCCTGGGATAAACTGATCACTCACTCGCAAAAAAGGAACCAAACAAACAAAAAATATGCAAATTCAAAATATTTTAGATGCAAACATCTGCAACATCTATGCAAATTACTAGTACTGTTTTTGAAAAGGTCAGATTAATGCAATAGATTTTGGAATTGGATATGTCAATTATTTTCAGTAAGTGACAAATTAAAATAATGTGTTAGTGCAAAACACAAAGGATGATGGACTCCACATTGTTAGATGTTTTTCTTATCTCTTTCCTTGTATTTAAAAAAAGGTTTACAGAGCAGCCAAGTTGGTAAAAATTAAAATATCTTGCTGACTTAACAACCTGCAAGATTTCCTTATGTAACATTAGTACAAAGCAAACACTGTATGTACAGTAACAGCTTCAATCAGTCATCAGTTAGTCTCATAAATACAATCTATGTCCTAAACCAGCTGTTTAGTACAATATTTCCAGTCACATGTCCTATGATAAACCATGTTATAAAACAGCCAATCCTGATATGAGGCCTGCCCCAGTGTCAACAAAAGAAGAGACATCCGCAGTGAGAAGGTGGAGTAAGCAGAACAAAATATGAAGCAAGAGCTAGTTCAGTAATCGAGACACTCGCACTGCAACCCCTCCTAACACACACGCACACACACAACTCTAGTCTTACTGTCTCCACTGCTCTGCAGAGAATAATAAAAGATGTCCTTAGGAGGCGATTAGACAACTAATTAGGCCATAAAGAAGAGATAAGTGATGCTGAACTAGATCATAAGGGATACGTTACCTCTTTCACTCTCTCTCACTCTCTCCAAGGATCAAACCACCTAACAAGTTAGAGCTCAGCCATGACAATGATCTACAGAACTTATTATTAAAAGTCATCACCAGTGAATGAATGGAGTGATTTAAAGCCTTGTAGTGACATTACTTCAAGGATACTCTTAAGTATTTCAAATATGCTTAAGAGTAAGTGGATTTTCAGTATGGGAGAATACTGAAAAAATCTCCTTGAAATGACAACTGAATATTTGATCTGAGGGGCACCTGGCTGCCTGGGTATTTATTTTCAATTGAATACTTTTAACATTATTGAAGGTGATAGGTTTAAGTGCCAACTTGACCCCCTGTGATCCCTAATACAATCTTGTCTGTAACCTTATCTTATCTCCTACTTCGGAAACCAATGGTTTAAGTATAAAACTTGTAAATTCCTGAACACATTTGTCTTTTTAGTCCTTTTTTACTGTCTGTGCTTCATGATGTTTGATTATAGCATTTACATTTTTGCTTGGATCATGCTGGGCTTAATGGTCTGCCTTCTCCCTCTCTCTCTCTCACACACACACACACACACACAAAGGCAAGAAGGCAAACATGTGCTTCTTTCAAGCCATTTACTACAATTAACCCAAATCCACCATCCTCATTTGATCAACACCATTACCAACAAAAAGCAAAGTGATGGGTTTTAAACTCCCTAAAGCACAGGCTCACACACACAAGATCATTCACATTACTCAGACATTATTATTAAGCGAACACAATAACAATCTCCAAAACAGATGTGAGGCATCTGGTGCTACATCGAGATGTTCTCATAAATTCAACCATTTAAATAAGAATGGATTAGCTTCATGAGAGGGAATTAATCAAGGTGGCACAGTGTGTACAGTTTTCCTCAGTATCATTTATCAGTGGTGGAGCCTGTCCTCACTGTTAGAGAAATGTTAATATAATTAAGGAGGTGTCAAGACTCTTCTCTGTTCACTTTTTCCTCCTCCAATCAATTTATGGTACAAACTTGGCATATAAATGCAAAGGAAAGGTGAACTTCAATTTGAAAAACAGCTTGTTGTGTAATGTGAGGACACATCAGAAGATCAGCATACAGCCTGGGAGGATTGTACTTTCAAATTAAGACAGAGATTGAGATGGGGAAGTGGACAAAGTCCCTAATGGTTCCTCAAAGATGTCTAAAGTGAGCTGAGAAATTGTTTAATTTTACTTTTTCAATTACAAGAAATTAGCCCAATGAAAGAATAGCGGTTATTTTAATTATGGGCTTCACCCTCCTCTATCATCATGCATGATGACCCATTGCAAAGCAAATTTGTGCCAAATTAATCTAAAGTTTGTGTTGAATGGCAGTCTCTGGTTTCTTAGTGTTTAACCATTTCAGTGGATGTGTTTTGTTAAGTAGAAGTTTTTTCAGTCAAATTTGACAGAAAGCACAGACTACACAGGTTTTAAACAATGTGCAAGGCAAAGAACAGGTTTGATAAATGAAGACAACAGCCAAAAAAAAAAAAAAAAAAAGTGCTTTTAAGAACTTCTAACAAACACATACTTATGATTCAGTCTGTCACTGATATACAATTCTCACAGCCTGGAATTGTTTTAAATTGGCATTGGAGTTAACAGCAACAAACAGCATGACTAACAGCAGATTTAAGTAAAATACTCCTTCACTTCTTTTGTGGAACTTGTATATCACCAGCACCAGTATATAAATATACAAAATGTATAAACACAAATGTCCAAACCGCTCGTGTGGTAACTGAATTCAGAGGACAGTGATACAAAGAGGTAACCTGCGTTTTCTAGGTGAACTTTAACTCTTTTCTGTATTGTCCGTAGATGCCCTGCTAACAGTGTCTCATGGTCACACATTGGGAACTACCTTTGTGAATCTAAACTTTGACCAAATAAATCTGCCATGTGAAGAATACGCAGGTTGATGAATTTGCTCTGTTTCCCGGATAATGCTGTCTAATAGCCCCAAACAATGGCATTCATCTCCGAGCTATTAAAATGCTGCTCAGTCTGCGGACAATAGCGTGGGAACAAGATCTGACACACTGTTTCGCACATTTTTATTATTTTTAAGCCACTTGCTAAATGCCTATAAATAGCAGGGTTCAGTTCAGATGAAAATTGATTAGTCTGAAACGCTGTGCACGCACATGGAAATATTTCATTTTGCCAAATTATGAGTGCCAAATGAAACTGTAATGTCTGCAAGATAAAAAAAGATCACTGCAAGCGACTGCTATCTGAAGTCACTGACTATCAGGCATGTTAACAGGATTCGGAGGTTAAAGGGATTCAAGCCGCATCTTTCAAGACAGACTGACAGATTAAACCTGAAATAATCTTAAACTGGTATTATGAGAAATATCGAAGCAAAATTCCTAAAGTTCCCAACATCATACTAAGGGTAATTACTAATGTGATTTTTTTTTTTTCATTTATTCTGAAATATCATAAAGTGCTTTCTAAGGTCAACGTCAACTCAACAGTGTGCCACGTTTAAGATCAATACAGTGATTTGTGCAGCGCACTGTGCGTCTGTCCTTAAAGGACTGGTTATCTGCTGAGACGCATGTTCTGTTCAAAGGTCCTTTTCATTTCAACCTTTACAGTTTCACACACAGTGATTACAGACGTGGGGGACATAAATGTCAGAAATATTATCAGCTCAAATTTAAATTACAGGCGACCTCCTTTCCAGTCAAACGGCGTCGGAACCCTATAGTCAGCCTATAGAGGAGACCGATGGTCTGGGGCATCAGAGGCACAAGACAGACCTTTACCCGGTCGGACTTGTCAGTCCCAATTAAATGCCCAGTTGTTCCAATCAGCGGTGACATAAACCCTTAAGTGTCCCTGTACGTGTTTTACCTTCATTTGCGGGGATGCACCACGCTCCGAGCAATGCCAGACTCCAAACCCACGTCCATGCCACCAGCCGAATGCCACAACTCCACCAGCGAGATTGCATGGCGCATCCAAAAAATCACAACCGGCAGGAGGGGGGGAGATTTTTTCCTAAACAACAGCAGTTTCGGTCAGCATAAAGCGGGACGCCCTAATGAAACCATCTGTATCGTTATGCGACCGCTCAAAGAGAAGGGAGCTCATACTATGCGGCGGGTGGAGGAAGGTACTGAGGAGCAGTGTGCGCTCTGGGTTTGGGGAGGCGGGCAGCGCGCCGAGGGGGGCGGAGTGAAGCGCAAGTCTCTCCAATCACAGAACTTCCACAGGTGAACCCCATTGCTGCGGGACTCGTTTCTTCAACTGATAATGGATTACTCCTCACTCATTACTACTTACGTTACAGCGTTGTTTTATTGTACGTTGCATTTCTGCATGATTATATGACGTTACTCCAAACAGCCAGCTATCTAAAAATCATTTAATTACACTTTGTGTACTGATTTCTGTTACAAGTAACCGAAATGGATTGGAAGAAGTGAAAGAAATTGGCATGATTTGACTTTTGACTGTTCATAGAATGTAACATTTTACTTTTTTTATTTTACTATCAACAGCTACTGAGATTTGTTTAAAGGAGATTAACCAAATTATAAACCTACTGCTGGGTTTACTTTGGAGTTTAATATTTCATCAGTAATTGGATCACTCAAATAATTCCTCCATATCATGTCACCTCCATCCCGGGAGCATTATAAGCTTGACTGTGAATGCAAAAACTAATTCCCCTGTAGGGAGCAATAACATGTCATATTAGGGGTAATGAGACTGTACAGAAAGAGATGAGAACATGTGCGTAAAGCTGTAAATTGCTCTATAGCATACCATGCAATAAAAGGAAGAGGTAAAAAGAAGTGAAGCAACATGACACAATAAAAAAAAAATCTTTTCATACTGCAGCATTTTCACTCTCCGTTTCTTTTTTACAGTTTGTTGTGAGCTTTATGGACAACCTCAGGCTACATGACAGCTCAGTGTGTGGAGTTTTAGATGTAGTCTTGAATCACAGTCAAGTTTTCATCTGTATATGATATCTTTCGTATTTTGTTAATGTTTTGGGGGCATTTTTGCAGTGATAGTAGATATACAGACAGGAAACACGAGGAAAGAGAGAGCATGCAACAAATGTCCCTGGTCAGAATTTAAAACATGGACTGGTGTTATGCATATTAAAGAGTGGTGATGCAGATTTTGCTCTCCTGGTTCAGGTTATGAAACAGTCTCTGCTTCTAAGGGGTCTGGTCAGTTGTTAGATCTCATGTGAAGACTTATTTATTCTTTTTTCTAAAATAGATTTTTTTATGCTGCTTTGTCTCTTTGTGTCTCTTCCTTCAAGAGTCGCCTACATTATTTCACTTGTAAAAGTGAACCATTAAGTAATGGCGCCGATATAGGTGGAGCAACTAGACTTTTTTTTTGCCCCCGCACTTTCAGGTGTTATGGTAATAAAATGGTGACGTCTAAGCCAGGTATTACGGTCATAGAACTTCAATAATGTCGGTCCAACAGTACCTCCACATCCCAACAACATGATTCAGTGTAATCATCATTCATCTCGGAGGTGTCACTGTCCAAAGATCAGCAGGGAATTTTTACTCTGTCGCACGTCACGTCACTCACGTGAGCACGCCTTCTAGCAGTCAGCGAGCTACTTATGACGTTATTTTTCGTTAGTTAGTGAAGTAAGTTTGTAAATTGTATTAAGGGTGGGTTTGTTTTCAAACGTCCTCGGACAGAAGAGGAGCCACGTGTTGGATAACAACTTTTCAAAGCGTCAAATGGTGAGTTTGAATGTATTTGTTAATAACAGGGTCGATTTGGAAACTTGTGCTGTGCTGTGCCTTTTTTTGTGTGGCCTCGGTCACCATGTCATCCTCTCTCACTGTGGTCTTCGTAGTATCATATTTGATCTGCTGTTGATGTGTTTTGACTCTTAAACAGCTGTGGTCTGCAGACTAACATGCTGCAGTGTTTTGTGGGGTTCTGTGTGTCAGATTTGCCTTGACCCACCCTGGTTTGTATTGATCTCCTCACCTACTGTATCTGCTGCAGAGAGCCACCTCTTGTGCTCTGTGAACTGCCTCTCTCTCTCTCTCTCTCTCTCTCTCTCTCACTCACTTGTTTGTGTGTGTGTGTGTGTGAGGATTGTGTGGCGTTTCAGGTTGTTGGGAGGTTGTGCTATTGTGTGTTCACATTGAAATTCTGACATTGATTTGAGCCCCACCACTGTATGGATTATAACTGCACCATAGTTTAACCAAAAATACCCTCTACTGCTGCTACTCATTTCTTTCTACATTTTAGTTTTACAAAAAACTTCAGCCAAGGCCAACGCTGGATTCAAAACTCTCTCTCTCTCTCTCTCTCTCTCTGGCACAACAGAAATAACTTTTACTTACACATATTTGTCTGTTACACTAGTGGCATTTATTAAGATTTCAGGATTTACTATGTCACACATATGTCACTCACATGAGCACACCTTGGAGGATGCTAGCAGTATGTAATTCCATGGTTTTGAATGTGTTCCTTTGGTCATAGGCTTATCAGGGTCAGCTGATTCATGACACTAGGTCAAACTTGAACTGTCTTGACAGAAACAGTTAAACGGTAACAGTTTTGTCTTAGTTGTGCCTATAAAGGCTCTTTAATAAGTCTCTCAGAACAGTGTAGGTGCATGCATCCTTCAAGTGTGAACATGTATTAACTATACACCCCCAGCACAAACACATAGACACGTATACCCTCTGCCAACTCTTCACACTGTAGCTGTGAATAACAGTTTGTTCTTTGTCTACTTTCTGGTTAAATATGTGTTGAAGTAAAACATTATTGCAGATTCCTTTCTCCTCCAGTACACTCAGAGCTGTAACGCCGTGTTGTATCATCATGATTCTTAAGTGTGTTGAATTAATTTAAATTTATAGGATCATAAAACTATAAGATGTAGATGATTCAGTAATAGTATCTTAATCTTTATTTCTCTTCAGTCTTCCTTTTTTTTGTTGAGTCTCTTTCACTTTCTTCCTGTTACCTAATCATTTAGAAAAGTGCACACTGTACTAATATACTCTTTTTCTCGCTTTCTCTTTAGGCCTTTCTCTCTGTCTTTGTCTTTATTTGTCTTTTTCTAATTCTCCCAGTGTTTGCTCTCTGTCTTTCTATTTTTTCAGCCTCACTTTCGCTCTCCATGGTGCAATTAGATTCTTTGATCACTGAGGGATTCAGGGTGATATTCCTGTGGCTTACCCTACCGACACCTCCCACGCTCCTTGTGTACGCATACAGACACACATACACGTACAGGCACACAAATATTCATGTAATGTTTAATTCCTCCTTCACCCAAGCTAGAAACACACATTTGGATTTTCAAAGACCCCACTGTGACCTTCCTTGTCAACCCCATAGACGCACAAATCCCAACCATTTCCTATTTTCGTCACAAATTTGAACATCTTCAAATCTCAAATGCTGGCTCTTTTACCGTAAGTGATAAACATGGCTTGCCAAGCACAACCGTAACTGTAGGTGTAATGCCAGGGCGGTGGTGGTGGTGTATTGTAGACGTGTAGGGGTCTGATCAGCACTGACAGCGGGTGTGGAGGTGGTTCTGGGATGCCAGAAACTGTTGTTGTCTCCTGGAGGTGTCGTCGGCTTAATTCTATAAAATGTCTGCGGAGGAAAGTGCAAGAAAAAGTCCACCCCCAAACCTCAAACCAGCCCCTAACCGTCAGCCATCAGTGATATATCCTCTAAATTTGTTGTTTGGGGATGTCCTTTTTGTGTTCCTTTGGGTGTTTGGGAGATGAGTGAATGATGTAATGTCAATTTAGGATATTTCCAGGTCTGGTTGTTTGGTCTTGGATTATTTGGAAATTTGCTTTGAAGGAAGGTTAGAAAAGAAGGCTGGAAAGAACTCGCCTATGGAGTAGTTGATGCAGGATGTGATACTGTTACTTTTTCATCAGAAACCCCATCCCTCACATCCATATGCCTTTGTTTCGCATTAGCCAGTCTCATTTAGGAGGAAATAGAATTGTGTGTCACATCTTTAACATCTGTCCATGTATCAGACACATTCTGACCATACATCTACAAAATATCCTCTCCCAACTAGTTTTAATTTGTTACTGTATATCTACATGTGAAAACTGAAGTGGTGTCATAGTTAGGCTTAACTCCTTGGTTAAACCTAACAGGTTGTTGTGGTTGTTCACACATTCAGTTCCATTTAAATTCAATTTTATTTATATAGCATCAAATCATAACAGAAGTTTTCTCATCAGACTTTACATACAGAACAAGTTTAGACCATACTCTTTGTAATATCATTTCCAGATACCCACCAACACATTGCTGACATGTTTATGGCTACTCACAGACCTCCACATTATTACTTATTGTTTTGTCGTATATATCCTCCTGTAATGTCCACTGAAGGTTTCCATAGTCAAAGTAGCAGTAAGGTTCGTGACTAACATCATACACTATTAGATACGCAACAAACTGAAACATCAAGATATTGTAACATGTCAATGGGTATGCACTGAGCATTGTGAACCGTTTTTGTCTTTTCTTTGTTGGTAAAATGTTTCTGTTGGAGTTTTTTTTTTTTTTTCCACTCCAGGACATAGCACCATATTAAAGCATTTTCCAGAACCACTGGTTTGGTGCAATCAGATGTGATGATACCTTGGGGGCTGAACAGAACAGTCAGCTGTGATTTTGTGTCTGCCCACTCATGACAGGAGGGGAAGCAATGGGAAAGCAAGGTCAGGCTAGGTCAGCCGAGCATGCACACGCGCGCACACACACACACACACACACACATTCGCACAGATTGTAGATTTGTAGCAGGGAGTACCTTGTTGTTGGCAGTAAAGACATCTTTGTCTGTTGCAGAAGTAGGAAGTCAAAACTGAGTCAGTCCTCCAACTGAGAAGATCTTGCATTACACTCACACAGGGCAGTGTGTAATACAGCATTACTGACATTTGCTGAAAACGATCCTTGTTTACAGAAATGTAATTCTACATTGCAAACACTTCACTGACAAAAATACAAACAAAATATGAGAAAATAATGATTGTTTTTCAATAAGCAGGTGATTTTATAAACCCATGACATTTCCCAAGTATTTTGTTTGCTGATTCCTCTGTGAAATGGCAAAAGTTATGGGGGTGTGATGGTGAACTGAAATAACTCCCTCTGATCGGCCAGACCACACAACCCTGAGGAGAAATAGGTTTGAGATATAGTTAAGGAAGTCCGTCCACATACACAAATACACACTACACCCCCATTCCCAAAATAATCAGCTTTGGGGCTTGACCAGCTGGCTTCTATTGCAAGGAACTTTGGGATTTTCCAGAGTGCCATGGCAATATGTGGTGAGACATTGAAACACATTAAGTCTCCAGAGCAAATGACTCAGATGCTTCCAGATGCTCTTTCATCTGAAGCTATTGAACCTTCAATATGGTGGGTTTAAACTGTAAAAATGTGCTTCATTTTATTAATCATGCCTCCATTACTTCTTAATTTGGTGGGTATGATGACTTTTTTCATGAAATCAGCTGTCAGTGTTCAGTTTTGAATTCACAGTTAAATTAACTGGAAACAAGTTGAATCTAACCCCCTTTGAGCCTGAATGAATTATATTTGAGTGGCAGACAAAAACATTTACAAACCTGATTTGAGGCGTCCCAGTGGTGAGAGACGTTTTTAAGGTAGACTTTTTGGCATTTCATAGCAGGAAAAGCATGTGATTAATTACTTGCATGAATGATGGCTGCATTCCATTTAGGTGTCCCAGTTCCAGGGGCCTGCTATTGTGCATACTGCCTCACTGGCATGGCTTAGTAGAGCTTTTAAATGGGGGTGAAAAAAAACATCATTTATGTTGTAAGTGGCATCTTCAGAACAAGTAAAAAAGCTACTGTGAAAAAGAAATAATGGCAGTGTTTACAGATTGATGCACCTGCAAATCCTACTTACTGGTCAGGTCAACTGTTCATTGAGGAGAGAGGAGGTGATCTAGGAGATATAGTGTGAACCTCATTATCTGTCAGATGTCAACTCCCTGTCTGTCTATAATGACTCTGCAGCAAGAATGAGCTGCTTTGCAGTGTGTTACAGCAAAACCTGTACAACCCCATGCTATCAGAAAGTGACAATTAAGTTGTAGTGTTTGTGACCACCACAAGAGGACTCCTATGCAGGTAGAAATAAAGGATTAAACAAATTCCATTTTCCTTCAATCATCTTGCTGCAATTAAAATAACCTGCATCTACTTTGATAGTTTAGTAACTACTTGACAAGTTATCAGCCCTCAAACAAAGTTCTGCATTTCAGATTCTCTGGCCTCTATTTGACCCCGAAACATGGAGCACTTGTTTTGGGCTTAGAAAGAAGTAAAGCACACAAAAATACACACACACACACACACACACACACACACACACACTCTGACATGCACATACACACACATACACAACCCCGTGGGCATCGTTAAGCCCTGCTTAGCAGCTCAGTGAGGCTGGCAGGCAGTGCTGCTGATATTCTCTCTCTATTTTGGCTGCTCCCCTCTGCATGCTGCTCCAAATCCTACTGCTCTCTTTTCACACATTTTATCTCCCAACTCAGGACCTACAGAATATATACTTTATATGAAAGAGAGTGTGTAGGGGCCTTGGGATAACTTATTCTAAGTGTAGTCTGTGGTGGTTAAAAAAAAAAATGCCCGAGGAGCTGAGAGGAGCCATAGAATAAATGCTCAGAAACAAAGTGCTTTGATTTACATCCCTTTTAAAAGAAAGAAACAGTTCCGTCTTATAGTTTTATTAAGTGTAATGCAATATATCATATAGTTGACACTGAAATGGCAAGCATGTAAATCATCCATGTTTAAACAGCAGACAAGAATATCAGCTATATCAACTAAAAGAAAGCATAATACATCAAAGAAGTAAAACACGAACTAGGTTTCCATCCAAATGTAGCACAAAATTGAACTGAACACGAGTTTCCATTCAATACTGTCATTTGATAATTAGTTCAACAGCTGGCTAATTCTCCAGTCGGGTGCCATTAAATCATTGCAGGGGAAGAGGGTGCAACATGACGTTGTAATTAAACAAGCAAACCAGGGAAACCTTGAAAATTGTTAAATTGTTAGGAAAAATGTAGAACACATGACAAAAATATGGCATTTATGTTTGTTTAATATATACAAATGGAAACCGACCTCCTGATTTTGTTTCTTTTGTTAGTTCATTTCATTCTATATTATTCAGAACGAAAAACAATTCTTTCTTTTTTTTGTGACATTTTTTAATCTGGTTCTTAATTTCACTTATTACAGTATGAAAAATGTGAGGTTATAGTACAGTAGATTATATAACGCACTAAAAGTAAAGGACATTCAGTAAATGGTTGTGAGTACAGGTCCTCCAGTGCAATCAATGGTGATGGTACATTCATTAACTTCCATAGTGGATGTGTGGGATGAAAATGATGCTGAATATTGTTTGGTGGAGAGAAAAAAGCTGAAACAAAACTTTGATGTCCTGAGCTGAATTTGCAATTTTGCTGTATTTTGCAACAAAAACAACAGATTTTATACTTGGTCCCTTTACATACAGTAGCTGATGGACAAGTGGGATCAAACTGATCCTATTAGAGATGCTTCTGAGCATCCATTGCTCGATATTTGCCATGCAGAAATTCCTCCGAGTAAAATTGTTGACTTGTCAAGCATGCTCTTGTGACATGTTGGGATGCATAAACAATGCTCCGGCTTACCCTCAGGTTCAGGCAGTTCCATTGACAATTCAGACGGTGTCTGTGGTTTGATTACACAGAAGTCAACTTGGAGGAGAGATGAGTATGCTCCTGAATTCAGACTACCCCATAATTCACGGCTGCCATTTTGGAGTTATATAACACCCACTCCCCCCCCCCCCCCCCCCCCCCCCCCCCCCCCCCAAACACTTTGGCATCTTTTTCTATCGATTGCCTCCATTTCCCACAGGCATGCCACGCTCCCCCATCCTTTTTATCTGTTTCATCCTTTTTGTCTTCTCCAATCTACCCCCCTCCTCCCTCCCTCTGCTCAGCCAGCCTTCCCCCCACAATCCATCCATGCACTTTTCTGTCACTTTGCTTTTCTCTCCCCCAGCTTTTTCTCCAGTAAGGCATACAGTACATTATTCCCCTCTCTTCTCGATTTAGCTCCAGTTCTAACCTATTCTCATCTGCCCCGCAGCTGTATCTACATTGGATTTGATAACTCTGTTTTTACTTTTACTTCTTACTTACTAATTCTCAATTAGTGATTGTATTGCTCCAAGGATTTCATTGCCACCAAACCTCTGTGTTTCTGCAAAATGTATTTAGAATCGATACGAATGATGGCAAAATAAGACTGCATAAGAATTATACAATTTACTGAACTTTTTTCTTTTTTTTCCACTTGGAGGACATTCCTCAACGTTTGAGCCTTTTTTGCCCTTGTAAGTATAGAGATGCACGCAACCACACACATGTACACACATGTGCTCTCCCATCTCTAAAGCCCTGTATTTCCTCTTCCTATTAACCTACAACTAGGTGGCTACACACAAACACACACACACATACACCCTGGGGGTCCAGAGCAGTCCAATCAATTGTTTGTCCAGTTCAGTGGTGTTGGCAAAATGCTGGCATCTATCTTTCTTTTTCCTGTTTCTGTCCATCTGTTATCCATCCATCTCACTATCTTGGGAAAAAAACAAAACAATAACAAGCAAATCACCTTTGCATCAGAATATAATCTACACAGTTTTATACAGAAAAATATTACACACATGTGTATGCCTCTCCAGGTGCAGTGGAAAACAAAATGGCTAATTAAATTTTTGTGCAGTCATACATATAAAATTCAAAACTATACAAAATGCATGAGATGCGTTACTGTAACAGCTGTTTGCTTGTTTTCAGTACTCTTGTTATTTCAAATATTAAAACAAAATAAAAGACATATTTCATGACATTTCTGACATAACAGTAGCACCAATAGCATTGAACGGAATCTGACCCACATGACGCAATGATAAACCAGTGAGATATAGTTAGCAGACCTCTCACTAACACTGCCCTCACCAGCAGAGTAACTGCCTGGTTTTCTATTTAAACGCAGAGTGGGTTCATTGACCAATTAAAAGTCAATATTCTGATGATTTATATCAATATATTCCCTGCAGCTACTGTCAGTCACATGTGATGTGTGTTCACAAAACTTGAACACGTACAGGATTCATATGTATATGTATCTACCTCCTCCTAGTGCGATTATATACCAACCCCCCGCCTACACATGCACATGCTGCTTAATTTGAATGTTACATGTGAAAACGAATGGGTCCCTATAGAGCAATAATAGAATAGATGCTCTCTCTCTCTGTGTGTGTGTGTGTGTGTGTGTGTGTGTGTGTGTGTGTGTAGATGGGTATAAGGGAGGGAGAGTATGGATAGAAGTTCCCTGGAGATACATCATTCCAGGTACATATAAGGGAGGGAGTCATATTGTTGTGTACACCAGTGCCTGTACTGTACGTGTGTTTGTATATGTGAAAAAATTATCCTTAAGTTGGGGTGAGGGGAGTTTATGGGAAACACAGTGTTGCTGAACAGCTGTCACTTCACCACCCACCTAATACGCTCTATTTTTACAATCCAGAGACTCATTTTACATTTATCACCCAAACCCTAATTACTCCAAATGGAAGCCCCACCTTCCATCATAAGCCAAAGGCATCCTCACAACTTCTCCATAATCACTGCACAGACACCCAAATCTCTTATAATATTATGCTAATGCTTGTGTTATAAAAACATCTTGTTTACTAACTTGCTTCAATTGCAAAAGACACGGGAAACAAAAACAACACAATTACCTATTGTTGTGATTGTATTAGATTCATATCTAGATGCATCTCCCATCCAGCAGACTAGATGAAAATCGTTATTACAAAAGTATTATTGGGAAACAACATGAATCTAGCAGGCTATTATGTTAAGGTGTTAGCCATTGTTGAATAGAAATGATTTTAATGTAATCAAGGACAATGGATCAGCTATTGAGCATTGATAGAAGATGTTGAAATGAGCTTGTGTAACCACTTTTTGTGTAACCAGCTGCCATAAAGAAAATAAGTAGCAACATATTATCTTAATTTGAGCCATTTTTACACGAAATTAAATCTTTTTGGATTACAGCCTCAATTTTTATATTTGAAGGAAGAAGCACGCCTCTACTGCTCACTGTTCATTGTTCAAGTGGAGCACTAGCTGTTTTTACTAGTGTGTCCAGCATGTGATCCTTTTCATTGTGGGAGCAAGCACTTTTCAAAAATGTTCATGAAATGTTATTTTGAGACGTTGAGCTTATTTTCTAACACCAGACTTTATTAAATCTACAGCGAAGACAGGCGGAAGAGGAAGAGGGTGATGACAGAACATTTACAATCTGCAATGGTTTGGGAGGTCTGAGCCAGGAGGCAGAATAATGAGCAGAAAATTGGGCTTGTTGGGCAGAGGGTCACCAAATCACATCTTGAATTGTCTGGGACAGATAGTCTGGAGAGAAAAAGTGAATGAGACGGGAAATTAAACTGAAACTGTCCGCCAGTGACCAGCTACTTGAACATAATACTGACACAGTTTTGTTTTGTTTTTTTCTTCATTTTTGAGAATAAATGTATATGTAAATGTATAGAATAAACATTTGATTGTAGAAATGTATGTTAAATGCTAAATATGCTAAATATAAAACAAACTAAAAACAAAACAAAAAGAAATTGCATAAGACACAGAGTCTTACAGGAAAAAAACGAAATAATAAACCCATGAAATTTCCCTCAATAGATGAATTTTCCAAGCTAGATGGACGTGCAGTTCATGTCAGGCAGAGAGCCTCCTGAGTACAACAGACTACAATTTGCCACAGTCTGGGATTTTACTGTGGTCTTATATCCAGGATTGTCCGTCGTTTTCCACAAGGGACCCCTATTTTTCAGTACCTTGCAAAATTGATTCATCACGCCATTGTATAGCAAAAATGTGCCAGTAATTAAGGCCACCATAGCCAGGTCAGGGGCTATCTTTTTCAGCAGATTCACTTCTTCTATTGCCTTTGAAACGATTTCTTTCTCCTTTCATGTATGATATAACTGAGCTCTTTTGCCTTGCAGTTTTATTATTTCAATCTGCCTTACATTGCCAGAAATAAGACAGATATCTAGCTCAGCACTTCACCTCACTGAGCATGGTTACTTCACTTGATTTGATTAAGTAATGTGAAAATATCCAATCTGTTCTTGTTCTCTCTCTCTTTTTTTGGTTTTCTTTTTTGAACACCATGAAAAAGCATTTGTTTTATCTTCGCAGCTGCGGAGGTAGCAGTGGTATAATGCCAGTTTAAAGGGGGACATATATACTGTGCTGTTGTCGCTGCCTGATGCCCGCAGACACAGATGGTTCTGTGACTGTATGCCGCCTGCCAGGAGTGAACAGTTACAGCTGGTAGACACTGCAGAAGCTCTCTAATAACAGCTTGTCTATGGGCTCACTGGATGCTCACAGCGAATCACTGAAAAATTAAGCCTGTTGTGCTCAATAGGTCATTAAGTAATAGGTCATTACTTTTACATTTGCATCTTGTGGCATTTGGCTGCTTTACAATGAGATAAACAAACTGTTAAACAGAGAGTTTTGGTTATATTGAAGGTGAGGTTGGCATAGAAAACACTAGACACCATTTAAGCTTTAAGTTTACAGTTGTTCAGGAGTCTCTTTATATTGTTTTGGTGGAAAACGATGAAAACCATTGCTTCATATAGCTGGTTTATTGCCCATGCCAAGGATTCCTGAAGGTCAACATGGTAATTTTTTTTCATGTTTCAGATGTTGTTTATTAGCCATATGCCATAACACATTACATTACCAGTATTTTATGTTAAATGAAGCTACTCGGGATGCAAAACAAATTTTTACTTAAAAAGCTGATGTTATGATGCTATTTCGTCTCATCAGACCTCATCATTTACCTGCCAGGGGAGCAGCGGCACAGCTGGCGACACTGCAGTTGTGCTGGGTGAACAGCTTGCAGACAGACATATAGGACAGCAATGAAAAGAGACATAAAAAAGACCTTATGGCTTTATGTTTCTTTCATGTGCTTGGAGACACTGTGGCCAGAAATGCTGAAACCACTGATGTTGGTCAAAACCTTCGTTTACCCATATGAGATGAATTTTTCAGGAAGACTTGGTAAATATAACAGCAGATACTGTATATAAGGCACATACTGTAGCAACTTAATTGTTAGTAGTTACATAGCCTAAAGAAAAACAAACATATTGAACTAATTATCTGAGCTCATTAATCTAAAAAGACAAAAAAAACAAAAAAAAACGAAAGCTCACTGACCTACATCTACTTTTTGGAAAGGTAGCTGAGAGGTTTTTCCTTACCTTACTTTGTGCAGTGATGCAGTGCAGTGCAGTTTGTCTCTCTACACTATTATCAACAGTATTAGACATGCAATGGGACCTGAACAGTACATAAAAAAAATAATGTTTCAAAGCTACAAGAATACAGGTTTCTCTCTCAGCTTATTCCAATCCCCTCGATGTAACCTCTGCAGGGATCTGTGCTTGCTATCTGACTAATCCTGGTATAAAAGAGCTGCCTGATGAGCTCGCCTATCCAATATTTTCTTAATAAATAACAAAAACAACAAAGAAATAAACAAAGAAACTGCTGTTGTGTTAGTATGTGTGTGTTCCCTGAACAGGATAAGCGGTTTAGAAAATGGATGGATGGATGGGTTCATGTAGGATTGGACTAAAGTGTATCCCAGCATACATTGGACAGTTGACAAAAACACTGAGTATGTCAGACTCATTGTAGACCCTAATGTCAAGCAATGGAAATGTTCATTTTGTACTAACTTCCCACAAGTGGAGAAAAGAAAAGGATTAAGTGCCTCATCAACAATTCACATACCAGCTTGGACCATCTGATGTAGCCTTCCGTGACAAATGTGTTCTGTACTGCTGCTCCAAATTGTATCATTATGCAGAAACCAGTCTTCTGTGCTGTTTCTGTAGCACAAAGGGTTGTTGGACAGGTAAAGGACGTTTAATCAATATTATAAACTGTGACAATTGATGTTCTCAATAATAATAACCTGTCATTATTGTATTAATCCAAATTTAAAATCATGTAAATGAACATATAGAGTGGATTATACTGCAGGAGCTGCTTGAACACTGTTCATACATGATATACAGTATATTATATTTCCTTTACCTAGATGTGTGCCTGTATAGGTGCATGAATTTCAGTGCCTATATGCCTTTTTGTCTTTGAGGATACATTTACAGCAGCATAACGGTGGCTTTGTGTCTTTGTATGTGTCAGTGATAGTCACATGTTGTTTATCCTGGTGATGCGCTGTCCAAAATGTGCAAATCTTGATGTAGTTGAGCCTAAGTGGCCCATCTGCTTGCAGTCTGGCCAGAATGTTGATACTAGCTGAACACTGTGCACTTTTACCAAGCATTTCAAAGGGTTCTATTCTCCTATTTCTTTTATATCACAGTCCAAACAACTCTTTAATTATTACCAATTATCAGGTCTCATGATGCTAATCTAAATTCATCAAAGATGGGCATCCATAAATCTGATTAGAAATCATATAAAAAGCCACTCCTTATAACTTCAGATCTGTCCTCATAGCTGTCTCTTGTGACTTTGATTGTCTGAGTGTGAAAAGGAGCTGCTGACAAAGCAGCATGAATTATTATGATGCAGGTGTGCAAAAAATATAGAAGTGTAGAAAGGTTCAATGTCCAGATATTCAGCGAGGTTAATCCTCAATACCTTTTCATCAGTTTTCACCAGATGTTTTGTGCAGTGCAGGATAAAGCTGACTGATGTTGCTCAGGTATTTATTTATTTATTTTTACTTCATGGTCTGATATTGAGGCCTAGATGAAGTGATGAGCTAAAGTTAGGGATCATGTCAAAAGGTGCATGCAAAATGGCCCAGCAAGCTTTTAATTAATAGATGGATAAATAGCTAGCTCGTTGAGTTTTTTTTAGCATCAATCAGGCTCACAGACAGGTAACATCTGCAGCATCCTGTTGCAGCGTTGAAGCCTGTGAGCCTACACAGGAAGTAGAGCCAGATCTGGCTTTTCTTGTAGAGAACCTTGTATCATTCAGATGCAAGGTATTTATAGGAGTGAGCCACCTCGACTTCTTCCCCCTGGATGGATATAGGGGTCTGAGGAGGCTTAGTCCGGTGAAGGTCCAGTTCAGCTCAATCAGCTTCAATCAGCTCCTTTGTCATGCTAATGTTCAGCTGCAGGTAGTTCAGTCTGCACCACCCAACTAAGTCATCCACCAGGCCTCTGTATTCCTTCTTCTACACCCCAAAATAGTGTCAACAGAGAACTGAGTCAGAGTTGAAGTCGGAGATGTATATGACCCAAGGAGTTTTTAGTCAAGAGTTTTCTAATTATACATACTTCAGACCAAGTTTACACAAAAGTAACACGAGTTTGACCCAAGGCATTCCTGACTTGTATTGTCCCACTTAGGTTCTATTTTTATTCTTCTTCTTTAATATTTTGTTTCTCTTTTAGGAGGTGGGATTTTATGTATCTCTAATATAGCTAAAATGTAGATATCTTTTGCTATATTTTAAGAATATGGTGAATATAATGGCAGTATAAATCATTTCAATTCAACTGAATGCATTAAAAGAAGCAGAGTAGACCATTTCAAACAATGTCTGGTATAAGCCATGTCCACCTTGGGGATGAATACGAATACAGATAGGAGAAACACACAGTAGTAGCTTTGCATTACACCCAGAGTTTCTTGTGTAGCTTCACTCTCAACGGTTTTTCTTTTTTAATCAGTGCAGTATTCATTTCTATTATTGAATCTGTTTCATGGCCTTTAGCATGGCCCCTTGCCTAATTAAAAAGGTTATGTATTCATGTTCAGTGTAGCCCCATTAATTATCCAGACAGATATAATACAGACCCTAACACATCCTACATTTTATTGGATTATAAAATACTGCATTACATGAGTGCAGTCTGTAACTGTAAATAAATGAGTCACACTATATTCAGGTGCTCTCTCTCTTTGCCCCACGCTCTTCATCTTTCACATACAACATATACACCAGCAAACATGAGGAGAGGGAAATTAAAACTTCAAAGGAGTAAATACACGCATAGAAAATAGAGGGAAACCCCCTTCTGTGGAATATAACCCCCTGATGGTTACCACATCTAGTTAGTTGCAACACTATAACAGCTTTATTAGGTGTTTCTGTGTTTGTGTTTTGCATCTGTGTGATATAGTAAGAGTATAGTTCACAATCTGATAATGTGAACTCTGTGTACTCTTTGTCTGAGTCCATATTCCTTTACCTGCATATGTGCATGAACTTCAGTGCCTCTGCCTTTTTGTGTATGTGAATACATTTTCAGCTGCATAATTGTGAGTATGTGTGTTTGTGTGCGTGTCTGACAGCCTTAATGCTGTTTATCCTGGCGATGCAGCTCTCTCCAGTTGGGGGCAATGAGACTTTTTTACCAGAGGATCACAGACAGGCCTTGTCCCTAACAATACACGTTCTCATCTCCATAATCCCTCCATTCCTAACGGAAGGAGAGGGAGAGAGACTGAGCATTGAAGACAGCAAGAGAGGGAGATGGGGAGAGAGAGGCAAAGAGGAAGGAGAAATAGTAGGAAAAGAAATGAAAGACAGTGAAAATGAGGAGGGTGATGGGGAAAGGAATGGATGAGATGGATTAGATAAAGCAAGAGATGGAGATTAGGAGCCAAAACGAAACAAATTGGAAGGGAAAGGACGAAGAGAAGATAAGTGGGGAGATGAAGAAAAAAGAGAAAAGGCAACCCAGTTACGGGGTCAAAAGAGATAAAAAAGATGTAGGGGAAAAAATGGGACAGAACATGGTTGGTGATGGCGACACGTAGAGCAGGAAAATAGGAAGAGAAACAGATTTCATTTTCCTGACTCATTTCAAAAGAGAGAAGAGATAAAGAACAGTGATGTACAGAGATGGAGAGAAGAAGGGAAAAAAAAGTCACTGTTGGTGACAGTTTTATTAAGGGTGAGGACTCTGCCGATGGTAATATACACACACACACATGCAGAAACACTGCGCCAGACAGGGAATACTGTTGCACAGGAAGTGTGATGTCAGTTGACCCCAATATAAACAAAGAGCCACCAGAGTCACACACAGACACACACATACTGTATGCACACACACACACACACACACACACCCCTCTGGGGCATTTGGCACTGCCCGTGCTTCAAATTGCAAACAGCCTGATACAGGAAACATCTAATTACGATTAGTGTGCAGCGACACACGCATTCATTAACACACACTATGTGACACATGCACACTGCATAGTGCACATGCTTCATTGACACACACAGAAAGATATAAAGAGAGGTATTTCTGATGACTGAGTCATCATTTTGGATGCTACATGAAGTTTTCTCTGAGGGGGTGTCAACCTACTTCTGCACAAGGAAAAACCTACTGGAAACAGAGCGAGAGATAACAAAGACAGAGAAACCAAGCAGATTATGGACTCCAAACTGTCAGCTGAATCCTAAACCATCACTAAACAGCCATAGGCATAAAGCGAGAATGATATGATTATTCAAAGTAACTGTGCAGTGGTATGAAGACACCAACTTTTTTTCTACTACATCAATCAATTCACTCAAAGTTGACATGAATTGCTTAAAAACAAGAATTAGCTTCCTAGTCCTTGGATGGACTGCCGACACGTCTTTACTCCTCCAATGAATGACTCCTTGCTCTGCCAACCGTATGCTGAGGGTAGTCCGAACTTTTCTCGTCTGTTGTTTCCAATTGGAGCATGCTACCAGTTCCTACCAGAGCAAGGGAATCCCTCTCTACCATCAAAAAACTCTTGAAGACCCAGCTCTTCAGAGTTCCTCCTCTACTAGCACTACCAACAACTGGACATGCTAAATCTATCCCCCTTCTAGAGCTGTCACAGTACTTATTGCTGTCCTTGTTGCACAGTACCTTGATTTTTTTCCCCTATTTGTAAGTCGCTTTGATAAAAGCACCAGCTAAATGACTAAATTTAAATATAAATGTTTACTATTTATGAAGCAAAATGTGATACTTTGGTGAACATAAATCTTTTATACAGTATGTAATGGATTAAAGGCAAATCCAGATTCAATCTATACCTCTCATTTCTAGATTTACTGAGCTGATCCTAAGAATCAGGATCAGAGCCGATCTGTGCACATTTTAATCCTCTGGAGTCCTAGAAAATGCCCACCAATGCAAAAGCAATTGATGGGGCATTGATGGGACCCCAGAGGTTTAATGCATTGATCAAAGCCTGATTCTTTTCTGTACTTTGCTGTGTTTTGTCCACCTCAGCCTGCTATGGTTGTAGCGCTGATCTCCTTCATAACACCTTGCTCCACAGTGTGTGCATTTTGCTACATATCAAAGTGAAACTTAGATCTGTTCTAAATCTGTTCAGTCACCCATGGTAATGATATACGCAGTTCTGATGCTAATCTAATGCTTATTAGCAGAGCACAGTGTAGAAAACACTTTTTTTTTTCACAAGTAACTTCATAACAGACCAAAATTAAACTTGTTTGTTGTCTGTTTAAAATGCTCTCTGCAAGCTGGTGTCTTCTTTCATTCATAAACTTCAACATTTTGAATGAGGATGTCCAGTATTTCAATCAAGTAGCTCATAAAAGACGAGATATATGAGTTGGCTGCAGCTGTTATTTCCATGTGATGTATCAGAATGGAGTCGATGGGAAATACCCAATATTAAAGGCCAAATGGGATGAACCTTTTAAAAGCTCTTCACTGGTTACGAGTAAGTTTTAGAGTTGTTTTTAAGATTTTAATGGTTACCTGTTAAAGCACTTCATGTTATATTAAATATAATCTACCTTTCCATATAAAGCCAGAGTGCAGATCCTCAGGCATGGCTCTACTGGTTGTTCTTGAGTCCCAGCTCAAAACAAAAGGTGACTGAGTCTTTACAGTCAGGACCCCTCATTTCTTGAACTCCCTGCCTGAATTAGTGAGATCTTTTAAATCAATGTGCTTAAAAATAAAATTTAACTATTTTATCATTATTACGACTCTCAGATGGTGTCCTTCAAGACGAAAGCGTACATCCACAGGGTCTCCTCCATTACTGCTTAGTGATTAAATGTAGCATCCTCTAAGCACAATAAAAAGAAGCACACGTGTGAATGCACTGATCCAACAGCAAATCTATTTAAATTAAACTGATTGAAGTTCCAGGAATAAACCCTCCTTTACATAGCGTATTCCATTAGAGCTGTTTTCTCACTGTCTATTAAGTGCAAGACATGCCCTGCTGGGGTAAGACCCTGCAGCAGTCAGAGGTTGGAGGACAGCCAATTCTATTTTACAACCCATGTAATTACTGTAAGTTACATTTGCAGTGCATTTGTTATTGGTAATATAAAACACATTTCTGACCTGTAGTCTGGTGAGCTAACTAGATGGATATAATACTGCAAAAATAATATATAACTAATGTGTATATCTCAGACAATGAGGATTCCCATAAATTTCCGTAACTGTCAGTTTTGTATCATTTTCACCTCTTGTTATTTTTCTGCTCTTTGCACATCTTGACAAAATACAAAGAACAACAAAAGAGTGGACATCCAAACTTAAAAAGAAGACCTCACCAAACCCTCCATTAAGTGTCACTATTGATCTTTAAAGGGGCAGTGTCTCCAGCTATTGATTTTAAACAGGCTCGCTGGTAGCCAGAGAATCCTCTAAAGTTTCAGTTGAGTGCAAATCCGAGGGTTTTAAGTAAACTATGGAAGAAACAGCACTTCTAAAATGACATTAGACAGTTGGGGTCAAGTGAAGGTTGAAGTTTTACTTGTCACCTTAGGTGTCCTCTGTCTCTCCGTTAGACCTTTTTAACAATTCACGACCCCCTGTGACTCTGTACTGTATCGTAAGATTGTTTTTTGACTATATGATATCCAATTAAACCATAAAAGACTGAGGATAGTGCTTTTTTAGGTTTTTGTTGCCTTTAGTGCCTTTATGCGAACTACATTGTGTGCATTGTTCTGAACACTACATGGTTTTTAGTGATTGAGAGGCACCATATAATGATCATTTTAAGAAAACTGTAATCTCAAAATGTAATGCAAGGTTGTTTTGCAGAGGAAATAAATATACATAAATATAAGTTTTATTTTTTTTTCAGTTTACTGAAAGCTTCAAAGATTATTTAATTGCCCAGGCATATTGATCATAGCGATTCTTTTTTGCTGTGCTGTAATGGGATTAGGATTCAGAGGAGCCATCAGACAGTCTGAGAAGTGCTTACTTTGAGGACTATTACATGTAACTTACACTGTAATATGAGAGACAAACACAGTGCTCTTTCTTTAATGCTTCACTGTGTCTCAGACATGCATTATTATGAAATGTTTGAGAAAAACAGAAACATTAAAATGCAGACTGGAGGAGTATCTGCATATGACTGTACAACATGAGTGCATATTTGTGCCAATTACATACATGCATTCAAAATACGAGACAGCGCATACAATAATGAGCTTATAAACAAATGCACATACATTTATGCAACTGAAATGAAAAAGAGATGGAGAGAGAAGTAAACTGATATATAAAGGAGGATCAATCAGGAAGCTTTTGCAAACCACAGAAATATGCTCCAGGGATTACAATGCCGTGGACTCTTACTAAGCAAATTTTGGTAAACTGAAAAACGCAAAATAAATGATGTAATCTATCTAAGTGAGGAGAAATGAAACAATGATGTAATGACCATGCATTTAGTAAATGAGCTTTGTCTGTGTTCCAACAAATGGAAAAAAGTCTCCTTTTGAAACAAGTTGTTCTCGGACACTTTTTGTTCATGTGATACATGATACAGCGGAAATGGCATTACCACTTCTACTTTTGACTTTTGCTTGGTTTTGACGCTTAACCCTCCAGAGTGAGGCCAATGATCAGGTAGAAAATAACACCATGGAGCGGATATATGTAGGTACACATTGTGCAGGGCTCCAGACTAACTTTTTGCATTGGTTGCACTGGTGCGCCTAACTTTTTTAACGCCATAAGGTCACCTTTTTATCGCTCTCCATAACTTTCATATAATGTGAATGATTTCTAAACAAGAATAAGGTGTAGAGAAATGTTTGTCTTTATGTGAAGCACAATTATATATAAAAAGAAAAATATTTAAAGTGCTTCACTGAGCTGAAATTGAACATTTCAAACTAAAACATTAAGCAAAATAAAACATTTCCAAATAAAAGTGCTTGTGCTTAAATTTGGCGAACGGCAACTCCTCTTTGGCAATGTTGTACGCAACATTAAATTTGATTATCATTTCCGATTCCTCAGAGGACCTGATTATTACTGCCTGCCACTGAAATGCAGCTGGGAGAGGGGCCACTTTCTCTACACACTTGTCACGGCATATAGTGTGTTTTTTAGACGTGTTTTTCGATACGAAATGTTGTTGACCCGCTTACGAATGCACTATTACCGGCCATATTCTGACAGTAAAAGCAGTGCATTGCGTTACATCCTTTGTCGTACCTCAGCCAGGGAAATTGTTTTAGCCAGTCCTGTCTGAAAGAATAAATTTTGGGCTTTTTAATTTGAGTCTCGGGGCCGGGCTCTATCTCAGACTCGGTTGTCTCCTCTGGTTCCGAGTCTGATGCTATCGCTGAAGGACCGGGGCTTGCCATCTTAACAGGGACCGAGGGCTCCGTGTCTTGGCTGGATGGACTCTCAGTAGTGGGGATGGATGGAATGACAGTAGTAGGGCTGGTTGTAGGCTTAGTTTTCTTAATGAAAAAACTTTCAATGTTTCTACCTCTCTTCATTTTCCCTCGTTTTGTCGCGTTTATTTTCTTTTTCCGTTTTAGTTGGGCTACTCTGGCACTCAGGTCGCTCGCAATTTTTAAACACGCACAACTTAGAGCAGTGAACAGGACCACAGCCAATCAGAGGCAAAGACCCGCCCGAGCTCTGTCTCTTATTGGTTTAGACCACGATATGATCCTACCATGAGTGTGAGTTCGGTCACAGGAGAACACAGAGGGATGATGCGTTTGCGAAATAAATGTATGTTTTCACCCGGGCAGCGTCAGGTGCACCAGTGCGACCTATAGAAAAATGATTAGTCGCACTCTTAAAAATTTTGGTCGCTTTTATCAAAGTGACTTACGAAAAGGGAAACAAAAAGGACAGCAATAAGTACTGTGACAGCTCTAGAAGGGGGATACTCTGAAGAGCTGGGTCTTCAAGAGTTTTTTAATGGTAGAGAGGGATGCCCTTGCTCTGGTAGGAACTGGTAGCGCGTTCCACCAAATTGGTCGCACTCTAGAGCCCTGTTGTGTAGGCATGATTCAAGACAGTTAGGTGAGGCCAAAAGTCGTGATTTTTTTTCATCCAAAAAACAGGCAAGAATCAAAGTCCAGGAAATCAAGCAGGGGTTCAGACAGGTAGCATTAGTAACAGGAACAGGAAACAAGAATGCCTGAATGCTTAGCAAATGCAAAAGACAATCTGGCACAGAACCAGTGGAAGTGGGCTGCTATGTACGCTATTGAGGCGGGGCAGCATTGCTCAGGAGGAAGAGAACTTGTCTAGTTTGATACCCGGCTCCTACAGAGAGAGTGTCAAAGTGTCCTTGAGCAGGATACTGAACCCCTTGCATGGCAGCCTCTGGCATCAGTGTATGAATGGGTGAATGCTAGCATGTGTTGTAAAGAGTTTTGAATGGTTGCTAGACTAGAAAAGCACTATATAAATACAGTCCATTTACCATTTACTGAGGGAATCAGAGGGATTGCAAAGCAGGTCAGGAGCAGAGGGGAGAGTGGTTGTGTCTGAAATGAGAGTTAGTGACAGGGAAAAACCAGGCTGAATGAATGAATGAATGATCAGCAAGGAGTCATGACACTAATCTTCACGCAGGATGTGAAGCATGAGGTGGGGTGGTGGCGTTAAAATGCCACAGCCAGGAAATGTTCTCAAAGAGAAATTTAATTTCAATTAATGTTCAAACATGTTTGTATGCTTATACGTTTAAGTACATTTTTTTTAACTAATTAAACAATTTTTCAGTGTGATTTTGCTAAGAATGACTAAGTAGCATGGACCTGTCTACCCTTTTCAAGCCAGCATGTCAGATTTGAAAACAGACATTTGAGGAAATCTCCATCAGTGGTATCTTTTTTTTTTTTTTTTTTTTACACTTTGTTTTTCAGCTTACTGGCATGGCTGTATGGAGGCAGTTGCCAAGATGCTTAGCCTTGTTCCAACTCTATTTGTGGTCACCTTGTCCTGCCCTACACTCACACCTCTTCCAAGAGTGGTTTGTGTGGGTGTGTGTATGCATGTATGTATTTTGTGTGTGCACGTGTGTGTGTGTGTGTGTGTGTGTGTGTGTGTGTGTGTGTGTGTGTGTGTGTGTGTGTGTGTGTACCACAGTAGTGTGTCATTGTCACAATTCAGCATTCTATTTTTTCTGCTCTCAGCTCCCGTAGGAATACTGTCCCCCATACGCTAACACCCACCACTCCACTTACTGATACACACAGACTAAGACAGACACACACATACACACACTCAGACAACCATACATGCAGGCTCACAAATGCTCTATCTCAGTCAAAAAGTCATTGGAATTCAGACCATGTTCTGTACTTTGGGGTCGTGACTTTCTACTGTGTACATGGCCCAGAGCTATATAGCAGGGTAGAGAGTGCACACTCTCTCTGTGATCTCTCTCTCTCTCTTTCTGTCTGCCCCCCTCTCTCTCTCAAACACACACATAGCCGCTGAATGATGTTTGAATCCTGATCTTTTTGCTCCCAGCACCAGACCAAAGAGAAGTGGTCCAAACTTTTGTCTCCACATCCCCAACCTCTCAAACCAGAGAATTACGCCTGTCTCTTTCCACATTTACATCTTCACTCCTCTCTCTCTTTCTTGCTGTCTTTCTTTCAGGTTTTGGCAGCATCTGTCACAGTTGCAAAGGAGTGAACTATTTCGTACCAAACATACATTTTGAAACGAGCCTTGTAAGCACCGCATGGGAAGTAAAAATTAAATGCAACTGCCTAGAGGAGAATGATACCAAATTAAGAATACTAATAGAACTTTCATTGTTATTTATAAGATTGATTCTCAGCTATAGATTACATGGAAAAATCTGCAGGGGAAACCATTTGTCTCCCTACCAGGCAGCAGCTTGAACAAATGTATTCTCCTCTCGCTTTGGTAAAACAAAGGACCAATGATAAACTTCTTCGTTTTTGCTGCAGACTCCTCCCCCCACCGCCTGATAGAGATGTCTATCACATAGGCTAGACGTAACCCCCCTTGCCTCTTTTAAGCTCTCTCTCTCTTTTCCCCTCATCTCTCTTCCTCTTCCTCTCCGATACTTTCCACAGCTTCTCTCTCTCTCTCTCTCTCTCTCTCTCTCTCTCTCTCTCTCCCTCATCCCCCATCTCTCTTTCTCATGCCTTTAATCTCCCAGTTTCCATCTTTCTCTCCCTCTGTGGTGAACTTGAAGCGACTCTGCAGCGTGTTCCCCCTCGTTCAATTGTATTTCAGTAAATCCAAATCCTGTAGTCTCTCTCCTCTTCTTTTCCTCTCACCTCCTCATCCTGACACCCTCTCTGTCTTCATCCTTTTCGTCACCCTCTTTCTCACTCAGCCCTCTCATCCTTCTTCCTCCTCTTCCCCTTCCCCCCTTCTCTGCCTGTTTCTCACTCTGTCCTAGTTTCCACAGCCTGCGTTATGAATTATGTGCAACTAGCTTGCCTCATGAAAGAATCATCTTGGCCGATGAATAATAGATGTTGAGGAGAATAGAAGTGTAGGTTACAAACTGTGTTTACCCTCACTGCCTCATCTACTGCCTTATTAATTTCATCATAGTTAAACAACTGACTGACTGGCTCATTTTGCGACATGCTAGTTAAAAACAGGCAGCTGCTCCGGTCCTAAATCTGCCATAGATGGGAAGTACAAGTATACTGGGTCACTGCCTCACACTGCTTTATTGATTTCATCATACTGTTGAAACTGTCGCCTGCAGTTTCAAAAAATCTGCTTTATTGACAAAGCCAAACAGACAAACCTGACCTTCCTCACAATCTTACTCATTTCACAGTTATCAAATTAAAAACAGTCTTCCAAAATAATATAATTCAAACACTCTTTGTGGTTCAGTTCAGCATACTTAAAAGACTGAAGGTCTGACTGAGTTCACTGTTCATTGACTCGTTAAGAGCCGTCATCCGCCTTCTTGTGTCCTTTGTAATTGAATTCTTTTAGTGATATAGGTAGTGCAGGTAGAGCAGGTTGTCCACTAATCACAGGCTTGTCAGTCCGACCACCACCTCCTTCCAGCTGCACGTCAAAGTGAACAGCAAACTGTCACCATTGGTTTGGCCAGCAGCTTGCATGGCAGCTCTTGAGATTTGTGCATGAATGCTTGAATGAGAGGTAAATTGTGAAGTGCTCTGGATAGATCGCTATATAAATGCTGTCAGTTCACTGAATGTGTAATTATGTGGCTCATTCCTCTTGATTACCTGCCTATAGTTTTCAGCAGTCGTGCATCTTTTGAGCACTTATTCCTGCAAGAGAAGACATTAAGTCAACCATACGATAAAAGAACATCCAATGCCAACTTATTCAAAATTCTTGATATGATATCAACATGGTAGCAGTTGTGGTTATGGCAGAAAATCCATGATTCAGGTATGTTGATGGTTCAGCTGTGACACGACAAACGCGTACTGAACAACAGTACTGGACATAAATATTTTAGGCAGGGAATCGTCCAGTATGGATGAGGATAATAGGCTGCTGGTTGTGTTATCACTGTACTGATTGTTCTTGTCAATTTTGTCATTGTGTGTCAAAGGGTAAAACATATTCCTGTAGAATTATAAGGATGCGATCTACTGAGTCAGTACTGAATCTAATCAATGCAGAACCAGAGATTCCATGGATTCTTATTCTTTGGCAAAATCCAGAGCGTATAATACCTAGGATGTGTATTGTTTTGGTTGGGAATTCAGTTGTTATGCTTGTAGTGGCTAATGTAGCCTTGTGCCGTCAGCCTTAAGCAGAGATGAAGAACAGCTTACAAAAACAACAGAAACAACAGATTTCTTGCAGCTCCCCTTTAGAGCCACAAGTTTTTATACAACTTTCTTTCACATACTTTAATGTGTGAAGTCTGTCGAGTTCAACTTTAATATCACTGTCCTACAACCTACCTATTATGAGAGCTGGAAGTCCTACCCCAGAACACTGATGAACACAAAACGATGAACGAAGAAGATGCATCTGTGCAGGTTGCAATGTTTCAGTTTCAGCAAAAAATACCCACTTATGCCAAACCTGTATGACTACTGCTATTATACCACTTCTGTAAAATGTGGGCAAAAGAGGAAAATAATTAGCTTTGACACTTTACGAGTTCATTAGCTGACTATACCATGGTGAGATAACAAGCTAGCATGAAAAAGAAAGAACATCAGTCGTAAATTTATTTGCTGTTGTTCAAAATAAAAAAAAAAAGCAAATGCTGACAAAAAAGACATCTAAGAAGAATGAATACATTTGCATGCAATTAGCATTTCTGTTCACAGCTGCTATTATATAATGTCTATGATACTCAACAATCATTACTTGTATCATCACCTGTTATCGAGGTGAAAAGATGCGGTGCTAGACATCAACAGCATTTTCCATGTTTTCCAATACATCTCTAATGCTATTACGCATTTGTCATACAGTTTGTGTTCAATATCCTCCATTGAACATCTCAAAGATTCTTACATTCCGTAACACAGACAGGACAGAGTTTTATTGGAAAGAAAACATGTTAAAATGGTGATGTATATATCTTGTGTACACTCTGAGACTGGCTGGCAAGCAAGCAAGGAGAAAGAGAGCCAGGGGTAGAGAGAGTTGTGTGGTAATTATAGATCAAGAGGATGGTAATTCTACTGAGTCTCTATCCCTATAGGGTGGGGGGAAGAGGCGGGTGAGAAAGGAAGAGAGAGCAGAGAGAGAGAGAGAGAGAGAGAGAGAGAGAGAGAGAGAGAGAAGGGAAAGACTCAGGGGGAGAGAGAAAGAACAGGAGAAAAGAGGGACAGAAAGGAGGGTGAAACGGAGAAGAAGAGGATCAGGAGGAGGAAAGAAAATGGAAGAAAATGAGAAGATGGGGAAAGAGAGAAGAGAGAGGAAAGATGTGAGAGAGGATTTAAAATGTAAATTTATTTATTTTTGTGATATCTAACAGCTTTTTTAGATATTAGAACATATGTCAGGATTAGACTTTACCGCATCTCATCTCACAGTAAATTAAAAATACATTAGAAAACAACAAAACAGATTTAAATGTCTTTTATAATAACTTTTCATTTTGACCATGTTGTAGTACTGTAAGATCTGCAGTGTACCAGATAGCTGCTGGTGTGAAACAGCGATGAAGTAATGCTTTGTGTTTATAATGAACAGAGAAGATGAAAACAGTAATCTTTCTGTTCTGCAGGTGTTCAATGGACCATGTTTGTACTGTGCCAGCACACACCTTGTAATTATCAGAGTTTGTCAAAAGCGCAGCAGTTGCGAACTGTTACCTTCTGTCAAGGATACTGTTATTGTTCCAAGTTATAAAGTTATATATAAATATAATACACAGACTACACCGTAAATCCACCAAGGGATCACATGAAAGTCAGATTCACCCACTAGACGGCACCTTGGGTCAGCGTTCTTTGAGGAACACAAGGCTAAGCAAAACTTACTGTCACTCACTTCATAAAGCATGACACCCATGGTCTGTATTAGATCAGTTTCACTAAACTAACTTGTGACTCCACCAGGACTAGTGGCGTCAGTTAAATTATATGCACGTACCACTTCTTTAAGGCAGGCAGAATAGAAGAAAGCACCGTTCAAATCATTAATGGCAGAAAGCACTATAAAAGAACATGCCGTGTCCTTCGTGGTCACAGAACAAGCGCTGATAATGCAGTTTTACAAAGCAGTTTATTGAAGTTCAACAATGAGTCAGGCTCATGTGGCCATTCACGCCGCTATAGTACAACCTCTCCAATCTGAATGAATTGGGAGTTCCAATATCTCTTATTGGAACTCCCAATTCATCTCATTCATCCATTTACAACATGTGTTCCGGCTGTCTTCCCATTAATACACTGGCCTCTTTCTCATTTTCTGTTTTGCTTGTCTTGCAGGCAACACAGTCTCAGTTAGTGTGATGGAGTCTTCCCCAAAATTCACCATAATAAATCATGCACATCTTAAATTCATGTGTGGCAAAGCGTCCTCTTGTTGAAGACAGTTGTATCCTAAATGTCATAAAGTTACACTTTTCTGTCTTTTCTAGATAGATAGATCGATAGATAGATCGATAGATAGATAGATCGATAGATAGATAGATAGATAGATAGATAGATAGATAGATAGATAGATAGATAGATAGATAGATAGATAGATAGATCGATAAGGGTTGCAGTTATCAGTTATGCCTTAAATTCCTGGCTGACTTTGCAAAGAGACATATTAGACTACACTTTGAAGCCCAACTAATCATAGACTATGGTTATATATATCAATTACACAAAGAAAATAATGGGTATGTGTTAATAAATGACTTGAGAAATGCCACACACATGCCCAAGCCCTACATGCACACACACTACAAAAAAAAAAAAAAAAGGGTGTAAATTGTGAAAAGAAGTGCAAAATAACCACAAACACAATTATGGGGCTGTGAAGTGCAGGTGAGAAAAAACAAGAAAATGTGGTCAATTCACAGGATTGATTAATAGTCACCACAATGCAGTGCCCTATAGTCCTACGGTGGCTCAAGAGGGAGCAACATCATAAGTCAGTTATATCTCCTCGGAAATCAATCACTCAATTAATCAGGTCCCACTCCACCTTGCGTATCTTGGTGTTTAATTCCCATTTCTCTGTAGGTGACAAGAAATAATCATTAATACAACAAGATCTATTTTTAGATGTTTTCTACATATTCTTTAGTATATTTTAAACACTCTTTCAGTTCCAACTGTCTTAATTAATTGAAATTGGTTCATGGAAGCACTTTTTCCTATCCAGAATGTCTAAAACTACCAACTTCTGCAGAGCAGCGCATGTGTCTAGAAAGTAATATCCAACTTTTCCAAACTGAATTAATTTGCAGCTTTTATGACTCACTGTCTTGAGACAATGGTTCCACCATAGACAGATTGTCATATTCAATGCCGTCAGCTTCACTGTTTCAGTGACTTTGGGTAACAGGAGGTTCAGACACCTGCTGGTATTGGCTGAATGACTGAGCTCAGTCTGCCGTCCTAACCAAGAAGCCCTGGGATAAAAATCTTATTTTGAGCTTTATGATCGCATTCAACTTGTGCTTTCCTTATGTACAAGAAAAAGAAGAAAGAAAGTTGAAGAAATAAATTGTCCAGGCAAAACGACAGCACAGGAGAAGGAGAGTGGGGTGTCCATCATGGCAGACTTGAACAAGACAGAAATGGACCAGTGAGAATTGGAGACAGAAAGATATTAAAAAAGAAACAGACACAGGTATGGAAAGGATGAAAAGGGTATTCAGAGTGATAGAGGTGAGTGACAGTGAAACAGATGGAAAAAGAAATGAGAGAACATGTTGATACAGAGGGAAAGAGAAAGAGGTAAAAGATAGACAAAACAACAAAAGCAATATAGGTGGAGACAGAAATGAGCCTCCTTGCTCTCTTGTCTCTTTAAGCTGAGATATCTCAATATTGACACAGCAAGCTGCACACAGTAGCGTCTCCTTGGTTGGAGTCAGGAGGATACAAGCACAGGCTGCATCCACACTTAAAAGCTCCAACACCTCATTGATGTTTCTATCCCCCCAATGATCGACATCAGGACAAAGCTTTAAGTCCTGCTCTTCTTCAAACTGAATATCAAAAGATTTTCTTCTGTGGCCTGAATGTGAATATTAGATCAGATATCTGTTCTTTACCTCTCCTCGTTGGAGGCAACCAAAGTCACAGAAAGATACATGTCATTTTTTTCACGCTTAACTTTCAGTTGCAAAAATCTGACTTTTTGAACTTCACTGTTGGGGAATGAACTGCAATATTAAAAAGGGTGGTCTCAAGTTTAAACAAAGCTACCATAAATATATTTCCTGAAGTATACCTTTTGTGTGTAGATGTTCTAGTTTTGTTAAACTGTGATCATTTAAGTTGTAACTAGAGTATCAAAGTACTTCAGTCACAACATATGTAAAAATTTCACAAAAAGTGTCAATCATTCGAACGCAACCACACAGAGCTTTCATGTTGAGCTGATTTTGGTACTTATCACTCATCTGATTTTGTGGGGATGCAGTGACAGGCATTAAGGATAACTATATAGAAATGTCCAGTCTTATCTGCTGTCTTGTTTGTTTAAAGGAGCAAGTAAGCATTGCTTACTGTACCTGGGTCATTGAAGCATGGGTATTGAATTGAGACTGAATTGGGAACAAGCAACAGTACGGCTACATGAGAAAAGAATCGGCCAATTTATATGTGTAAAAGTCACTGTGTCCCCCAGAAAACTGCCTCGGTCCAATTATGTGATGAAATTTCAAGCAACCTACATCATAATAACAAACAACAGTAATGTGGTAGTAGGTAGTGTCTTTGGCAACTCACGATATAAGAAAAGATCTTCATATTTTTACAGAAAAGTCGACACGACCCAGGCAGTCCTCCTTGCTGAACCTTCAGCGACTACCACCTGGAAAACAGCATCAGTTTCCAGCAGTGAAAGCCGGGTAAGTCCCACTGTTTATCAATGGTGATTATGTGGTGTGATTAGGAGAAAACTCACAATGTCTTTGTCCCTTTTCACTATGAACGGTGGGTCAGAATCTCCCTCATGATGCAATCTTGTGGCTTCCATAAGATCATAAACCCGTGGACGCGTGGAAAGCTGCAAAAAAATGATGTCTATTTCCTGCTCCTGATGACAACTTAAATCTGTTTTAAATAGAAAGCGCAGCACTTTATTCTCTGTGTTTTGAGACACTGGGAAACGTTTTAAAATGACAGGCACTCCTGGGTGCTATGAATATAAAACCGGCACTCTGGGTGCTTTGGGGTCTAGTGGGTAAAAGGAAAAGATTCTTTTTACACTGGAAAAATTACAAAATGAATTATTTTACTATTATAAATCAAATGGGCAAAAAATGAGCTGATGCAGCTCAGAAAATCTGAATCCTGTGTATGTCTGTTAGTCTGACTTTACGAAGGACAAAATAAAGCACATTATACTGAAAATAAATAATGGCGTTATTGCAAAACTATTTTGTATAGACTTACTAGTCTTGATCAAACACCTGTTCACTTATTGCTACCACCAGCTTATTTTCTTCATCACCTTCCTACTCCCTCTTCACTTCTCCCCTTTGACTGGTCAATGCATCACCTCTAATCCAATGGCTTCATTAAATGATAAAGAATGGCTTTAATGAGCACCCCTGTACATTCACAGAGAGGTGAGAAAGAAACGGTGTCCTAAAGAAACAAGTGCAGGAGAAGACAAATGGGTAGAAAGGCAAAGACGAAGAAAGTGTAATGAGCGGGTCAGAGGAAGAGAAAGAGATGAGAGAAGAGAGGAACAGCTGTTTTGAGATGATAAACAGAAGTAAAAATATAATGATATAGAAGTCATATCCATCCATCAAAATATAATTTTAATATTTATTAAAAATTTGCTGTTAATACTTTGAAATACATTAAAGACTGAAAAATGTCCGTGTACTCGGTGGCCCTGACTTAATTTATGTCTAAGCATCGAGCTCATAAAGGTCTGCAGACGTCAATCCACGCTTGATGTCCCCCCAGCTAGACCATGAAATACCCCAATAGTCTGGATCTAAAGTGATAACACACTCATTAATATAAATCCAATTCTCATTGTCAATACTAATTAGTAAAGTTTGACAGAACTGTTGGGTGCTTCAAACTTGAACAAGGCAAAGTATTTCTGTGGTTTTAAGTTTGTTGAATTGGGTGTGTTGCCATATACTGTATATGTATTTGTACCATAAAATATACACTCCAAAGTGCATTTCCAAGGAGTTGGAAGACTTGAATCTATACACAGCAGTAATGAATAAAATTGAACCCATACACGAACAACTGAAAAACGCAGTATATATGATAAATATAGATACAATATATAAGCGGAGCAGGAGAAAAAAAGAAGGATGGATCATTGTCACCTTGTCACAGTCTCAGTCACTCCACTGGCAACACATCAGGACTTGTCCATAGAGGAGGTGGTACTCTTGATATGTCCTACAGGGAGGGCCACACTACCATTTCCTCAGGCCAGCAGCCCATATAAGGAGCTCATATATGGGGTATTTGGTAAATTGAACCTGGTGGCCCTGGAGTTGTTGTGGGAGTTGTGATATTATTACAGAGAAACCTCTTGAAGCTCTCTCTGGGCTCCTTAGAAATTTATGAAGGGCTTCATAGGCAGTTCCATTCATGACAATAAACTGAGTGACAATGGGAAGAGGCTCAAGGAAAACCCATCTGGTGAGATTATTCTTTATAGTCCAGACCTGATATCAACTGATCCAAAGAGGTGATTCAGCTTCAGTTGGTTGTGATTTCTACCTTTCACAGAATATGAACAGGGAGGTTTTTAAGGAATTCAGGGCAAGTGATTGGTGCAATGGTACAGTAACAATTGTACCGTCCACATAAAATGTACGAGTAATTAGAAAAATTAGATAAAAGCAAGTGTATTAAGTGTAGTTTACCAGCTATTCAAAAGTATGTTTGCCACTCTCTTCAGTCATTTTATCAATACTTTTTGTACTTTTTGAATTTCTAAAAGTTGTTTTTTGTTGGCAAATGTATTAGATTTTTAGGTTGTTTCTCTTTTAGGTTCAAATTGCTCACTTGACAGTGGTGGGATGGCCACCACTTACAGCGTTAGCCTGAGTCAATAGCTATATATATATATATATATATATATATATATATATATATATGCACTTCAACTGTGTTCATGTGTGTGCCCTCTCATCTCTCTGATCCTCTGCTGTGCTGAGATGCCCACTTAAACCCTTTCAGCCTGAAGACCGCTCACATGAAGTTTGTTGCTGTCACTCGATGCACCAACAAACAAGCCTGCTGCACCAACAGTTCCCACGCCAACCAAGCACGCACACATTCCCATGTGGGAGCCACGCTCTCTTCCTCTCGCTTACACGTGTCATTTTTCCTCTATCGTCCTCTTTGCCTTCTTTGTTGGGGGTAGGAGTGATGGGAAGGTCTTGAAAGATCAGGCCAGGATATGAAAGGACAAACGGTGCTTATCAATTAAACATGTCCAACAGTCAAATCAGATTCAGTGACGATGGGCAGGAAACACAAGGGTGCGCTGGATGACAGAGCAGCTGGCCTGAGGTAACTCCTGTGGCCGCCATGTTTGCGTGCAAACTTCCACTTAGTGTTCATGTTCACAGCAGTGTAAACTCACAGGCTGAGGCAGGCCTCAGTGTGTGTGTTAATGTGTGGGTTAGCATGGGTGTTTGTTACGCTGTGTGTATGCCGGGCCTCATATTTTATTGACGTATACTCCTCAGAGGGCGGCTAAAGCTGGCACTGTGTGCGCCTTCAGAGAGCTGTGTGTTTTGGCTGAGGGGAACTGTAGCAATCACACACAGATAAAAACATCACAATACAGAGAACAAGGATACCTCAACACAGGAACAGAGGGGGGGAAGAGGGCTAGGACGAACTGGTGAGGGTGCACACACACACAGGCACATTGTGGCGCATGCAAAGGCTGGATCTGCAAGCTTGTGTGCGAATACGTGATTTTAGAGGGATGCTGTTATAGAAAGATGTACACAGTATGGGCATGCATATACAAGCACGCAAACCACACATAATCAGCGATGTAAACGCGCATGTACTTACCCACAGGGGAGAGTGTCTTCCTTTTAAAGAGATGCAAGCGCACGGACACTCAGTTTTTATGGATGAGCATGGACACAATATATAGAATTAATACCCTACGTGTATGAGGCTTCTTCTGGTTGCATGCACAGGAAGTTATATCTCTCCTCTCCCCTCCTCTACACTCCACTAACATCTGTGATAGCAGCTGGGTGTAGATTCTGTCCTGAAATAGCTGCCTAATATAATCACAGCTAATAGCATTATACTTCACACTATTTACATACTGCCTGAATAAATTATCGTGCTCCCATCCTCTCTCCTAAACCTCCTACACCTGTGCTCGCTACCTCCTTCTCTATATCTGTACCTCACATCCACTTCTGTCCGTTCTACCTCACTTGCTCCTTTATTTGTTACTGCTCCACCCTTCTCACTCTCTGTCTGTTCCCCAATGTTTGAGCAGCAAAAAGGGATGGGAGAAAATCTGAATTAATTAGATAAGATCAGTCAGTCCACTCATTAATGTTTGCTGTCTCTTCCTCGTTTTAGACACAACTGCACACATGTGCTGAAATGCACACACCCACAGTGTGGAGATATCTTGCTCTCTCAGCAGTGTTATGAAACTGTCATCAGCAAGACACAACCTGTAGGTAATCGGGGTCACAGGACAGAAGGTGTGAGTACCTTTGTGTCTGTTAGTGTTCTTGTCACCTTAAATAAGGGAGAAGTTATTGATCTCTCTTTACAGAGAAAAAAAAAACACACACACAGAGAGCATAGCATAATATGAACCAGTGGGAAACTCTTATTTTTTAAAGAAAATAGGGAAAGTTTTTTTATGTTCAAGAAGAACATGAAAAACTTCAATGGAAGAACACTAGGGCCTTCTAATGCCTTCATACTCAGTGTTGACATAGTTCTGATATATTATTTGTGCTTTCTTTGTGAATTTTTGATGTTGAAAAGCCTGAATATTTAAACAACGAAGGTAGCTGCAAGAAGTAATTTAAAGCAGTTTTTTGGCATGATTTTTGATGACAGTTTATTCCTTTAATAAGGTCAATACTCTGTATGGATAGATAAATGCTCCCAGTTACAAACCCAATTTATTATTGTTAAATAATTATTATTGAAGTATGTGGGTAAATTGTTAGGGAATTAATCTCACAAACAACTTTTAATAAATGTCTACTTGACTACTCTCCATCACTTTAATCCAGCAAAAATAATAAAGCACTTATTATGCAATGATAACATTTGCAATTTATGAAAATGACACAGACTTAACTGCAGTTATTTTATCTTTTTTCTAGAGAAGTGTACTGAACAGGACTTACATATTAATTCATATCAGTTCAGTTAGTAGAATACAAGTTCATTGAGCAGATGTCCCAAAACAACATACATATACTTTGTAAGTTATTCTAGCAGCTGAAGTAATTCTGATGCAAGCAAAAGTCAGGTTAAAGATGCCAAAAAAGTCACCAAAACATATGACTTTATAAATGTCCATTTTGGAAATGTTTATTCTTGTACCCATGATGATGAAGTACCTCCATTAACAAGGAAATAGTCTCAACCCAACCAAAATGATTTTCTAACCTCAAAAAAGAACATATTTTAATTCATACTTAACTTATTTTGCCCATAATCTTTCCCTAAACCCAACTGAGTTGTTTATATGCCCGAACCTGACCAAAGCTTAACCACAGTGGTGTTAGATCACGAAACACATTTATTTCAGTGTCATAACAGTGATTTGCAAGGTTTTACAAGGCTGAAACAAATAGTTTTCATCCTGTTGATAGCAACAATGGGTTGGTCTCATATCGGTATCATCTGGAATAGGGAAGTAAGCACTCAGAATCTTTTTTTCAATCCAATCAGTTGAGGGCACATTTGTAGTGCAATCATCTGGCAGCTGTCTTAAGAGGCAGCACTTTACTCGTTTCATGGAGTAAAATTAGGTGATGCAACCATAAACTGAATAACCAAGCATGAGAGTGGCAAGATATTTCCATGTTCTTCTAAACAATGGCTGTAAAATTACTCTAATTTCACCTCAGTGTTTGTCATTTTCACATGAGAATGCAAGACAGATGCAGGGTGGATAAATAATGAGAACCTTAACAATAGCATCCATTGTAGGAAAGCAGCAAGAGCCAGCTCTGCTGTCAAATTATCTGCTATGATAAATAATATCTTCATTAATCATAATAATCGCCTTTACCGCCTGAGACAAACAGGGCAGCTGGTAGGCCGGAGATGAGCAAGCCTGACCAATAGGAGATGTTTATACTGAAGAGACCAGGGAACAGCCAATGCTCAACTGTAATTATTCTCAATAGAAGCCTCATCTCTCAGCACCATGACCCGACCTCCATCTTGACACTGTGTGTGTTTCTGTGTGTGTCATTGTGTGTGTGTTTGTGATAGGGAGAGAAAGGGTGTGTAACATGCGAGAGTTGCAGCACAAGAGATGGATTTGGAAAATGACGTGAATGGATGAGGCATGAATGGAGGTCCCAGGGTGTGAGAGAGACATGACACCTCATTATTCAGGTCTGTGTGTGTGTGTGTGTGTGTGTGTGTGTGTGTGTGTGTGTGTGTGTGTGTGTGTGTGTGTGTGTGTGTGTGCGTGCGTGCGTGCGTGCGTGCGTGCGTGCGTGTGTGTGTGTGTTTATGTTGGGATTGAGGGCAGGGGGTTCAGGGATGCCAGATGTCTCTTGAATTCAACAGAAACACACAAGCACACCCACGAACCCCCTGGCCAACATGTTTGTTCACATACTGATCTTCTCCATGATTCCTAAATGTCGTTGCATGGTTCGCATGATGCTCACAGCTGCTCTTTTTGGCATCTCGATTTTCTGCCTATGGAAACATCTTGAAACATGAGCCTCTTGCAGCATATGTACACTATATCCTGTAGCAATATGTAGTTTACATGTAATCCACCAAATTTCAATTTTCTACTTGACACCAAAAGAAAACTTCAAAGGTTTGTGAGTGTTTACTGTTAAGATAAGAATTAAAATGTGTTGCTGATTTAAATGTATTACACTGCATGATAATAAAACCTGTTATGCTTGCAGAGACAGGTGTGAAACCATCTGGGTTTGTCAAAAAATATTAGCTTTATGTCAGTTAGCAAGCAGAGCTGCTGGGAATCTTAATAGCATTTGTGCTACTTCCAAGTTGAATCACTGGAAAGGACAGAGGTTGAGAAAGTTAGCTGGGAATATCTGGAATTTGCATCATGTTCCACATTCCTCCAGTATGGATTTGATTGAGGCTGGACTGTCTTGACGATGTGCATTTATATGTCAGCACAAAGAGTGACTACAACGACGCACCGTTAACACTTTGCATAGTGCTCCATCTGGTGCAGAGTGGCATTTAATGAAAAGACCTCAGGTTGCAGTGTGGATGGAGATAATTGCCTGCAGTACAGAGTTTAATAACAAATCAAACTTGTGTAAGCTTCATTTGTATGAATGTTGAGGTAACATGATTACCAAATGAGAGACCTACAATCCTAAAGACACAATCAGAAAACAATGTAAAAATGAAACTCGTCTGTTCCCTTTTTTTTATACATGACTAAAAGGTGGTCCTCAGACAGTCTGGAGTGTTTGTATCCATATCAATATACTGGGTTAATCAATAATGGACTTCAGTTACACCATTTCCTGGACATTTTGACACCACTTGACCTTTTTGTCTGAGCTTTGTTCTAATTTTAGATTAATAATGACAGCTTTTGCACACCTGAGAGAAGTCAGAGTGACGGGTGTTGAGAAATCAGACATTTCATGAAAATAGATTAAAAAAAGAAACTTTATTCAAAAAGTAATTTTTTTCCCATCATCTATGTGGTACACTGAGTTCCAAAAACTAGACATTTTTGAAAGGAGTGAATCCAGAAAAGGCAGCAGGGAAGGATCAGCGTGTGAGTGAGATGCATCAGCATCAAATTTCAGTCCAGTCTGTGCCTCTGAAATCTGAAAATGAAGATTTTGTTAGTGTTTTGACAAAAAACATTGTCCTGTTGATACAGGCATTAGATCTGAAAATGCTTATGTGTTGTTCTGAAGACAAACATTGTGTTTTGTTGTTTAATTTGGATGGCTTGTCGGCTTCCTCAGTTGTCTCTTGTTTGATTAGTTCCACCTTAATGTCTAAGGGTTCATCAACTTTACCCATCTGCAACCTTATTTCCACATATTTCCGGTTACGCTACATTACTTTGAAATGTTGGCTTTTTTGCTGCCTTACCAGGAGTTAGATGATGGGTTGATGTTCATTGTCTGTGAAGAGTGAAGAGACTGATCCGAGCTTGTTGCAGGGGCTAGAGGTAGGAAGAGGAGTTACCAACTGGAAGGCCTATATTCAGAAGTTAACTGGTATCACAGTCACAAGGGCTAATGTTAAGCTAGCTGTTAATGTTAATAAATACCTCAAAACAGTGTCTCATTTTCTATTTCCTCACATGTTAAATAGAAAAGATGAAATGTAGGTATAAAGCATTTCATAGATATTTAGAGGCACATCTGATGGCTGAGTACAGTAATGTAACAAATTACTTTTGCTGTTGAGTAATCAGTTAAAATAACCTGAAGTTTGTAATGTAAAGTTACTTGTCCAACACGTATTGTGACACGTTGCATAAAATTCATGTACATAAGTAGCTAACTCTTGACTCATCAACCACACCAGGAAAAGAATTATCAATGAATGTCATCTAAAGTAAATGTAGATCTTTTTGTCTGGTCTGGTGATGAAATGTACTCTCAACTCAGTTCCCTTTTTCCAGTTGAGCAAACCAAATCACCTACAAGCAGAGCAGTTGAGCCGACTTGATCCATTATTAATTAGTCAGCGACTCAATCAGCGCTGGATCGATTCAAGGTTCTGTTTTTACTGTATAGCAGGCAGTCAGACCAAGCTGGTAAATATACTCCAGAGAGAGATCAAGAAAAGGGTGTGATGGATGGAAAAAGACAAGGATGAAAAGAGGACATTTTACATTTCGTTTTTTTTCAAATGATTTATACCTGGTTGCCAAGAAACTCTTTGCTGTCACAAGTCGGTAGGATCAATGTCCTCAACATAAACACATCCGTACTTACACGTAAATGCAATTGTACATGCATGTGCCTGCACAAGTCATTTCAAATAAATGACATAAGACAGTTTCTTTCATATAAATAAGTTGTTTTTTTTTCCAAAGTGTGAAATAATTAGTGAGCCTAAACAAACTGCAGAGAGTGCAGTGTTTCAGTGCCCTCTGCAGGCTCATAAAATAACACATAGAAGAAAAATTAGTAACTCTTAAATGAACAATAAAAATCATTTATAATATGCTATATAGTATAGAGTTTATATGCATTATTAGGCTTTGTGAAACTGTATATAATTTAGATTTTTCAATGGAAATCTTCATTAAAGATGGGGGAATGGAGAGCGAAGACTCTCTGAGGAGTGATCAAAGACTTCCACACACACACACACACACACACACTCACGCACACATAATGTCCCCGTCCCTTTATTCCTCCGAGTCACATCAGCTTGCCAGCTTTGTCTGCTACACATCTCACCGTATGCCCTGCCATCTGGGGACGTTTTCTTTCCCTTTGTTTCATCCCTCTGTTCTCCCTCTCCCTGCCTCTATATCTCTATCTATTTTTGTTTCATCCCCTAACTTCCTCTGTTTCTCTACCCTCATCTCCTCATTTCCTGTCATCTGAGAGTGTGAACTGTGAATTTCCTACACAGTATGTTGTGCTCGGTCTCAGGTGAGTGCTGTCTCCTTCTGTGGGCTTGGCAGTTACCTATAAGTTCTCCCTTTACTTTCCTTTGTATCGCTCTCCATCTCTCCCTTGAGGAACATGTTAATTGCTTCTGGACACTGATCATTGTTCATTAATTTGGCTTGTATTCACCACAGCAGATGCTCATTCACTCAGTCATTGTTGGCCGTTTGCTTTTGCTCGTCTTTTGTTTTTGTTTTCTTGCAATTAAGTCCACAAATAGTATTCTAAAATATTCATTTATATCTCAGCAAGATAAGCTTGTTATGTCAAGACAATGAAATAATGAAACATTTTCTTTTAATTATGCTAATTATGCTGTGATCTAAAGAAAATAAGCTTGTTATGTTTGAATTGTGGAATATCTCATTAGTGTACAAGGGATGTTTTAAAACCTGAACAGTCATGAGGTATCTGTCACTGTGTTACTGAACAGTCACCAATTCCTTTGATACATTTCCACCTAAAATATTAATTATTTTCACCACTAAAAAAAAACTGCATCTCTTTCACACTTATGACAAATTAATGGACTTTTGTGCTACTTTTCATAACATCGAGTTAAGAGTGTCCATAGTTGATGTCATGATTTATCTTGGGTCTTTTGTCTCTGTACACAATGCCATCGTTCCACGATGACCTGAGAGGGGTTTCCTAGACGACAGCAGACTTGGATAATGATGACAGATGATGTCACATTGTGGTGTGGTTGTCAGGGTGATGAGTCGAACCTTCTAATAAGGAGTCTACAAATCAAAATATTGGATGGCATTAAACACAGTGTGTTATTAAATGCTGGGCTTGGGAAAAGTAAGTCATTAGAGATCCAAATGCTGGTTATTACTGTAACACGAGTAATTTTTGTCACTCATGTCAAAGGTGAATCTGTCAGTCTACAAGATATGTCATGAATACAGTGTATCTGGTAGCATGATGTACATCTATGAAGGATATTCATGGTCCTCAGGCCAAAATATCAACTTTGCACACATCTCATAATGTAAAAGGCAGATTGTCATTAACTTTCATGAGCTCATTCATGCTTCCAAGGGAATAACCACATTTTTTTTAACTTTTAATAACTCCATGGCTGAAGTTAGCATTTAAATTAAAATTGGATAAAGTAATCAAGGTGAGAATGTGATGGTCTACAGCTTCAGGGAAGACTACAAAACCTAAAATCTCTAAAATAGGTCATGAGCTGATGACCAACATGTAACATGTTCTGTGTTTCTGTGGTTATATATGTATCTTCCCTTTTTGTTGACAAGATGGTATGGCATGGTATTTAAAAGGTATTTAATTTCAGTTGATTCTAATCAAACATGTTTAGAACAACCCCAAAAACTCAATCCAATCCAATACAATGCAAAACAGTCATGCATTAAGTCCTACTTTTATGGAATTTGTAGTCAAGTTTTGTTGAAACAGAACACACACACTATAAAGCATTCCTGTTAAAAGCCAGGTTAGAGCCTCTGTGAGTCTTAGACACATAGGTGCTTTGAGCTGAATGCTAGGGTCAGCTAACATGCTCGTGTTAAGCAGGTACAGTATAATGCTTACCATATTCACCATCTTGTTGCACTAAGGACAAATTGGAGATGAGGTTGATGGGGATTTCCCTAGTATTTATTTATGAATCCAAATATGGGATAAACTGAAATTTAGACCTGATGATGGTGTTGGAGGGAAAGTAACAAGATCGCCAGTTTTTGCAATTCATCCTGAGGGAAGACATGAACCCCTTTTGCATTGGTAATTTGTATTATTTTCTTTTTTTTATTTTTTATTTTGCTGCCCTTTTATGGGGGGAATGCAGCTCTGCGAAGCACTGTGACGTGCCAGAAAGTGATTAAGTTCCATGCTTAGAGTAATGCCACTACTGCATATATTATTGTATTTAAGCAGAAACTCAGAAAACTCAGATTATCCAGCAGAAACAACATATGGACTTTTGACTGAAACAAATGCAACAGCTTTGATGGAGGTAGACAGCATGACCACTTTGGTACTTGTGATTTCACTGTATAAACTTCAATCTGTGAGCAATAGGTAACCCGTTTGCTGAGTAGGAAAAAACAATGAATGAAGCTAATCTTTGATCAAATGCAGAAAATGTAGCTATTTGAGAAAGTCAAAGAAAAGGTCCCTACATCCTTAAGGTTCTTGGACAACTTGAGACAGTGTCAGAGATCAGATGTTTAAACCCAAAAGTTTAAGAGTTGGCAGTGGTTTGATACTGAATGTGAATGTCTGTAGGTGAAGTTCAGCTCCAGTGGGTTTTGTTCCAATTAATCTCTGTGTGCAACAGTTCCACCACAGTCAGTGGTCAATGACCTGTGGTAAAAATGGACATACAGCATCTTAAAGGTACTAACAATGTGTCACATCTCAGCAAAAGGATCTGAAGAGTCTGAAACTAATCTCGTATGCAGTGAAGAAAACTTTGTTCACTGTTAATGATATTCAACGAAGATTTCTTTATTTCTGGGTCAACTCCATTAAGGGTTCAGACTGACGGGCTCATCAACTGATGATGAGACCATGGTCTGATTAGTGCATTCATGTCCAGGTAGAATACATTATATTAGAGTGGTATATGGATCTGAGTGACCCCAGTAGTCATTAATGTCCTGATACCCAAAGGGTTGGATTTCTCTTTCTGTGCCTCTTACCATTCTTTCAGCCACTGCGCGATCCCCTACTCCCAATCACATTGTCCATCAGTAAAGGCATAATTATCTTCTAACCCCTCAGGATATTCGGACGGATGAACAGGTAGGAACATCATATTGAAGGTATATTAATAGGTAGATATTATAACAGGTTTTATTCATGTATTATGCATTGCAGTCTCCAGAGCTCACCTATGTCTCAGTCTCATATCCCATGTCCCCAGGCTCATGACGAATGCCCTGTTTTCTTTCTTCTTCAGACATGGTTGGAAGATCTTCAGTGTTATAAAGTAGAGAGACAGATGTATGTCTAAAGGTATACATTCCCTCAATTCCTGCAATATGCCTATGTATGTAAAACACTCTGTTAATTGAGTAATAATTGGTCTGTTTAATCACATAAGCACACACACACACACACTCTCACAGAGCTAAAAAGAAGGAAATACTGGCTCAAATGTCATTCATCCAGATGGAGCTCTTCACTGGGGCTTTTAACTGTCACTTGAAACCATAAACACATGGGCACACACACACAGACACACACATCACCAATGCACAGCCAAAGAGAATATCAGAGGCCACAATGACAGTCATCTTACATTCAGATATCTGTGGAGTCCAAGTTAATTTTATTTCCAAATGTTGGTTATTTAGCAATTTCACTGTTTGAATATAATTTAACCAGCTGTAAAACTGACGCAGCTAATGGCTAAAATCAGCAATAAAAAGTTTTAGATTACAGAACATAGATAGCATATTTATGTCAAAGGAGCGAAGATATTGCTGTGTGTATAATCTGCCAAATTGGGGTTGTGATAGAAATGCAGGTGCATGCACTGTGTTTACAGCATTTGGTGAACAGTATGCTAGTCCTGCTTGACTAAACCGCAAGGCCATTTTCTATGGCCCTACACGCCCACACAGGTGTCTTCAGTTATGGCTGACTAGACCTCTGCCCAGGTTGAAACTGGCTGGAGTGGTGCTCGTACTGATCAGAATGAAAACAATGAAAGTGAAAGTTATATTCAGGACTGTATGGGTGTGTACACCAATTCACTTTCCACATTCAAGTCTATTATGGATATGCAATCTCTGTGTTAACACCATTTCAAAATGACATGCACACATTAAAAGAGACATATTAAGATGTTCACTGAATTAATGACACCATTTTCTGTCAGACCTCTGCCAGCTGGATAGATACAACATCATCTGCTTTATTGTTTGGGGGTTGTGAGTTCAGATTTTGGTAATGGACAATAATTACAGAGCAAGATATGGGGCCAGCCAAACTTCTGGAGGCAGTGAAGAGATTTTCTAACAGACCAACATCCCCTCCAATCGATATTTCAAGATTCATGCCTTCAAAGATTAGAAAAATGACTTACTATACTATACAACTACATATGCTTTACTCATAGAAAGGTCTTTGATTTTTATATTTAAATGTAATGGAATCATTTATAACCACTATAAGTTGCACTATATACCATAAGAAGAGATCTCTTGAGATCATTAAAACAGTGATGATCATTGTCCATGCCAGTCCAATGACCTGCTTTTAACCATAAAATACTAATTAGATCCATTAATTAATCCAGTCCAGTGAGATTCATAGCAATGAAATGGTCTGTCTAGAGTTTTAGATATATGTGTCATATATATCTCATTTTAGTCCAGTGTACATTACACTGGGGTTATTTTCCTATAATAAAGGCTAATTACTATGAGAAAGGCCATATAAGTCAAATTAATCTGGCTGTAACAAAATAAAATAATAAAAAAAAAATTAATTAAACGTCATTAAACACCCTTCCCCTTTAACAGGATGACTGCCTGTGTGTGAATGTAGCCAATATGGACAAAGAAGGTAGTTCGCAATGGAAACAGTTAACACTAACAGTAACACTACTTTTGACTACTTTTTTCCAAAACATGACCATATTGTGCATAACAGTAACTAAACAAGACAAAAGACAACATGTGAGAGTAAGGGAGTTGAGAGACACTCCAGAGCTGTACATGTATGCTTTAAACCGCCGTTGATAATGAATTTGATTACATTTCGCAAAACATGTCTTAATGTTTGATTTAGAGAGAGAAGGGTAGTCAATTTCTGATCAGTAGGACAGCAGGAAGGTTGGTGGGTTTGGACAAGAAGGAGACCAGCACACTATTTGGTTTTCTCTACACACAGTGATGCCACGTGTAGTTTAACTTGAAGAATTTGAAACACACATCTTTATATTTTCTGTTGTATAATTATTGGGCCTCTGCCTGAAGAAGGTGCCTGAAGGGAGAGGTCATTAAATTATATGCAACTAGCTCCCCCTTCTGGTAAGAAGCCACATGTTACTGTATTAGTTGTTTTCCTTTGCCAGTGTATTTGTGGAGAGAGAGTCATATCCTGCACCATTACCACTACATTATATTATTACACTATATTATATTGTAACCCCAGTACCTTGTGTGTACTGTTGTCTGTATGACAGTGTAACAGAGGCACGTCCATGTGAATTTATGTGACATGGCAAATTATGGTTCTGATTATTACATCTTTGAGAAATGCTGTAATAGCAGCTTTCAATTATACCAAGGCCTAACAGGGTAGGCTTTGCTAATTGTAGTTATTTTCCCTTTTATTTATCCTGGAAAAATTGAGTAATGATATGCTAGATGCTCTATCTTCAGCAGTCCCAGCTTCTCATTTACACATTTTCACAGCTGGAAGCTAATAATCATAGGGCAGCCAGCCTTTTACAGATTACCACAGTCAGAACATGTAAGTGCCATATTCTAGAGCAACAGCGAAGTGGAGGTTATATTATATCTTGTCACTAACCTCCTTGAATCGTCAAGTAAAATTATCTTAGGAATCGTGTTCTGCCATAAATTGTAAGTATAATACTGACATTATACTTTTCATGCATTTTTGAATTTGACACATGATGCTTTTGCATTTTTGCATTATTTACCAAGCATACAATAAAATATTTTTTTATCTTTAAAATGTAAGCCTTACTTGACAGAACAAATTATTGATAGCCAAACTTTAACCACAACTGAGCTCTAACAACTACAATGCATGTGATGCTGTGAGATAACTTTAAGGTATAACTAAACATTTGTTTCTTTGGGGTGGGGTGGCAGATATATATATCAAAAAGTGAGATGTTCATCCACAGCTTTGTGACTGTAACTTGCCTTTGACATGTTTTCATATTTTTTGTGGGCTGTATTGTCCCCATATGGAGTATGGAAGCAGAAGTATCCAGTCTTTTAATTCCATTGTGACTTTTTATATATGTTACTTTTGAATCAAGTCATCCGCTCTTAAGAGTACACTTTATCATTTTTGTTCAAGTATCCCTCTAATAAGTACCAGTCCTTTATTACACTTCTGCCTTCTCTGGTGAATTACATTGACGTATTTTAAGTGGCCCCGCTGCCAAGCTTAAAAAGCTATGCTAAATAAATTCAGTTTGTGTCAAAGTATTATGACACTAATTCATTTTTACCCAATTATGCATCAGTGGAAACGGGATTGTTTTAGCCTGCCTTGCTGTCACTATAATGGGTATATTTTTTTCTCTCTTTCTTTAAGCTTTCTTTTTTACTATTTTACATATCAGAAGCACAAGGAACTTTTTTTTCAATATTAACTGATAAGGAGACTTAAATGCATAGACACTATCTTACTAATTTGCACGAGACTAAATGAAGTCCCCAGAGAATATAATGTGACAAATTGCTTCTTAGCTGCTCTTGCACTTACAGTGCCAAAAGTTTCCAAAAGATCTACAGAGCCACTTTGATCCACTTGGTTCATCTTCAATAATTATCTTTACTGCTTCTTCTTTTCTTTTTTGCATTTCATAATAAACCAATACAATCTCACTTAAACTGTTAAGATATGTGGCATACATTGAAAGAGCTCCCCATGAATGTTCAAATAAAGATTTGAGAAGAACCCTAGGGAAAGAAGAAGTCTAAAAAGATTTTTCTGGAACCTCCTGCAGCATCCTGGTCAGACTCACACACTGCATCTCATGTCTGTATACAGATTCAAGGTTATTTGCTGAACAATTCATAAAGAGTTTGTGAATGTAATGATGTTCCAACCATCCATTTCTGCTGCATACTCAGGTCCATGGTGGCACCAGGCAAAGTTAAACTATGCACCCTTCTTCCTAGTCACATCCTCCAGTTACACCTGGGGGTTTCAGAGGCATAACCAAGCCAGATGGGAAATAGAATTCCTCTAGTGCACTCTGTCCTCTGGTCTCCACTTAGTTGAAGTTGCCTGGAATACCTCCACAGGCATGTGGGCAACAGGCTATGCCAAAAAAAAAAAAAAACACTGCTCTGCAGCGGAGAAGTTAGGCCAGATTTAACTTCTGGAGAGACATAATCTGACATCATAGTGCGTTGACCAATCAGATGATCAGACCTGTCAAACTCCTTCACGGTAATCCTGAAATATCACTGAAACTCAGTGCTCTCCAGGTGGAGTTCATGGACTATATGGTACTGTTGTATTCTGGCTTGGCTTACTTTATCAGTCTGAATCAATGAAATAAAAAAAGTTGAATAGTGTTTCATAGTGATTATGTTTAACACAAATTTACACACCTGCAGCATCCACCTTTGTCCCTACCCCTTACACAATGACACACAAGCCTGTGGCAATTAATCTGAATAGGGCCTAAGAGTTTAGCACCCTTGCAAATCTGTGACTTTGGGGAAAAAATGCTACTATGGCCAGACTGTGGCCTCCTAGAGTCAAGTCTAGGATAGTCATGGGGGCCCTGGTTGGGTTCAAACTAAAGGGATAATATGGGGCCACTGTCTTGGGGGGCCTGCCATTTCCATGACTAGATATAAGGGTTGGGTGCATTGCCATTTGAGTTAAGCCTCGGGTATTGGTATTCTGACCCCAGGCTACAAAAAACAAAATTTTAAATTTAGCTATTTAATACTGGTTTTAGATGAATCCCTTCAGTTTAAAGCTTTAACTTTCAGGTTTTCAGGTTCTGCAGCCAAAAGGACAAATAAGCGCTATACAGGCCCTCCAAGAATATATTCGTATCCTGAGCCACTAACTGCTCAATCTTAAACTTAAGCTGCAACTAACACTAACTTTGATCCTTAATAAAAGCACACCTTGTTACAATATAATTCCAGATTAGTGGAACATGCCAGTAGCCAATTTGATGCATTAAGCACTGACATTGCAGTAACAGTTACAGTGGTACCACTGTCTACTGGCATTTGGATATGAGAGGTCACTGCAAGTACAGAATGTTCATACACAACAAAAGAGTTTTATTCCAACATCTCTTTTCCATTCAGCGTATTACTATGTCTATCATATAAAAACACCAGACACCACAATGCAACTGCTCAATTCACCACTAGATGTCAGAACCAGCTAGACTATTAGCCATGCAGTGCAGCCATTGGCCTGGTTTCCAACAGGGACTTCAAGGACTAGCCCCAACTAAGTCATTATTCATGACATCCAGTTCCCCTCAAGAAATCAATTCACAGCATCCATCCTATTTGGAATATATTTATGTTAATTTTTTAGGGTAGCTGTGCTTGCCTGGCACAAAACACACATACTGGTTTTGATTACACAACATATGCAAAGGAAAATTGTGCATTTGCATGCATTGAAATGCCCCGGTGGGATTAAATCTTGAGGGTTTCACATGTAAGGGATTATGTTGGTCAGTCATAAAGTAAAGCACATATGGGTTTGTGGAGAATGTGAAAGCTGAGCTCTGTCACCAGGAGCACCACAAACGAAAGAAAGAAAGACAAAGACCTTTTTCTGAAAACACTAAAATATCCTAAAACAATCCATTAGACCTACTTTGGAAATGAAACCTCTTAGAACAACTATATGTGATGATACTATTTTAAAGGGAAAACATCATATTATTATTATTATTATTATTATTATTATTATTATTATTATTGCAGGTTTCTTGCAGAGAATCACAAGAAGCGGTTGTCATAATTAATTTATAACCAGATAAACAGTAGTCTGTGTAACTGTGTCACTTAATACTAGTTATTTCTCTGTCGCCAAACAAGTCTGCTAACAAATCTGAAAGGGGGAAGGGCTGTGAACATAACACCAGGTTCTCATTATAAAATATCAGTGTGTGAGCTGAACCAATAATTTTTTCTTCAGCAAAACTTAAAAGACACTCGGTGTCCTGAACAGGGCAAAAAGGGGTTTGCAGTGTGAAATTTTACCCGGCCTCTGGATGCGCCTGTTAGAGCTCTGCTTTAATTGCAACGCTTAAATGTGACTTTTACATTTCAGTCTATGTGATACTATTAGGAGCGGATGCTCCAGTTCATTTGGCAGCAATATGTAAAAGGTCGCATGGCATTGCTTTGATAAGCCTTTTTTGGCTGCTCTGCTAAACCTAATGGAATATTCTGTAATTCAGCATGACTTACACTAATAGATACAGTATCTTTGGAAATATTGGTATTTCGACCAGAATTTCAAATACATTTCTGTTTGATTTGATAATGCTTGCCCACATGAACGATGCACTCACAAAAAACGTCAGAAGAATTTGAAGTGGTTCATCTGTATTTTCTCCAGGGTTGCTGGTCTCCCTGACTGACCCTGTGTTCCAACAAGGAGACACACAGAATTACACATTTACAAGAACTTTTTCAAGGATCCACAGTTACAAGCTCAAAAACACACACATACAGCTACTTCAGTGCAACGATTTCTTCAGAGAGAAGTCAATTCTCATTAACCACCATGCAAGGTCCATCAGTCACCAACTGGTAATGGGTGCAGAAGCCAAACTGCTTAATCGCTAAATCAGTGTAACAACTGTTTACACAGATGGTAGCAAGCTAGAGTGGTACGACCCTCATGCTTTTTCAATCACAATATAATTTACTTCTGTATTTGAAATGATTAAAGTCCAAAATGGCATCATCACTTTTAGAAAATCGAATGTAAAATTTCAGCTTCTTATAAACAATGAGGGTTTTTAATCTGTAAGTGTTATATTAAGGTACATCATTTGTTTTAATTCATCATTTGTTGTAATTGATGCCATCAATCATAGAACAAGAGCGGTAATCATAAGCGATCTCATTTAGGAAAGAAAATGTGTTTTCCTCTTTAATCTCATGCTGTCTTGCTCTTTTTGCAGCCGCTCTGTTCCTCCTGTCACTCTCAGGTCTTACAGGTCAAGGAGACATTACGTTCTCTGACACAGAAAACTTGATGACCTTACTCATTTTATCATAGGAATCAATTCTTCTCAAGCTCCGTGTTCTGCATTTAATCAATCAAACCTGACATATTACAACACCAATCAGCATGTTTCATTTTCTACCCACCTCTCTTGCATCACAAATGTTGTGTGTGTGCACTTTGTAAGGCTGCTCATCATTTAAAAATACTCATAATTTTAAATGGACCAAATCAGTTGAAACCAACTTTTCACCCTAATTGCATATGCATCATAAAATACACAGTATGTTTGCTGGTGCAAGAGGACACTGATAGCTCAATTTTACATTAAGAAAAATGTCCTCTTGTGACACTGGCAGTTCAGCCAAATGAATTATGTAATAAATTAAGAGAAATATCGCAAGAAAGTGCAAATAAGATGCTGAATATGCATCAGATGCCACCCAAATAAAAGAGATAGAACCGTTAAACTACAGAATACTTGCTCAGTGTTGAGAAAGTAGTGAGAAATGTAATTAGTAAGTCTTTAAAGTTTCAAATAGTAGGCTTATGTAATAACATTACTTAAATATTCAAAAGCAACAAGAAATTTGTTACATTGCGTTAATCAGCACAGCTCATTAAACAGGTGCGTTTAAACAGCCTCGCTCTGTAACTGTAATTTTATTACATGTTACTGAAAAAGTCATCACATTGCTGCAATACATTACAGATAATACAAATAATACATAATAACATAATATGATACAAATAATGCGTTCCTGCTCAACGCTGTTTTTAAGATTTTGATGATTTTTGTTTCGTTGGATTTTCAGTTATTTCCGTTTCTCTAAAAATAACCCTAAAAAAGTCAGAATCCAATCACACGCAAGACAAGAAAACATATGCATATGTCTTGGTAAGACTTCAAACATCAACTTCAAATAAGTGTAATGTCTTCAAATAAAAAGCAACGTCCCTCCGGTGAGGGAAGAAGAGAAATTCAGAGTGCAGGCTCGCAGAGGGTAACATAGCCTGAGATGTTATCCCTGTGACAACTAAACAGCCCTGAAGTAAACGCGCTTAGTTTGATCAGTGACTCAGAGGAAACTTTGGAGGGACTGCATGTGCTGAGCCGCCTCACACTGAGAGAAACACAGAAGAAAGAAAGAATGAAAGAAAGAAAGATTACTGTACAACTACTGTACTGTATTGTTGTCAAACTGCGGGGATTAAAGAAATATTTCAATCGTGCCCCGAACTGGTAATCAGAGCTTTCCAGAAACAAAGTTGACTTCATCAGCATGTACCACACATGCAGCAGTGTTCAGGGGGCAGACAGCAAGGCAAGGAGAGCTGAACTAAGTGTTACTGTAATGAATATTTAGCGAGAGAGGGAGCGTAACAGAGGGAAACAGATGCAGAGGAGAGGTAGACAGAGCTGAAAGGCTCATTCTCCTCGTACACACATATACACCCACACTCCTCGAATACAAATACGTGTATGTGTGTTTTTTTCTGACTTCTGCTAATCATATTTCTATTGACATATTAATATTTAAACAGCACTCTGCTCCTGTCTCAACACTTTTGAGCATCTCAACATTATAAAAAAATGTCAGCTGAGTCAACAGTTTCAATTTCTCACATTTGAGAACATTGGAAATGCAGCACAAGTGTCTCACTGAGGTGATGACACCTCCTGTGGTGAGGATTAACTCCACCACAGTGGAATATGAAACAGGTATTGTCACTGCATGCATTGGTGTGTTTGCGTGTGTATGTGGGAGAGAGTTTACTATTCCTTTTAATAAAAAATGTGTTTGTGCACATTTTTGTGTATTTGCCCAGTTAACTGTCCATACTGGTTTATGAGTTTAGTATGCCTCAGTGTGTATATGTCTGTGTGTAATTTGTGGCTGCATGTTGGTTTATGAGTATTCATAATGTGTGTGTCTGTGTGTGTGTGCACGTTAGTGTGTGCATGCACATTTGTGTTCTAGGTAGTTAGATTATGCCTTTATGTGTGTGTAGTGTGTGTGGTGTCAGCATTACTGAAACAGTAATCACATTACTGTGATGCATTCTGCAGTATTATAGTGTGGTGTGAGCGTTTGAACAGGCGGACATCTTTTCCACTTGTTTACTTTTCTGCTGGCCAGAGGTCGGCTGTTTATTTTTGCTGGTGTTGTGATTCTCTATTTTTTTTTTTCTCATCTCACTGTCCACTGAGACAGCAACATATTTCTGTCCTTCCTCCTTCTTCCTTCTTTTTTGTATTTTATTATAAATGTTATCATTTTTTTCCCCTTTCATTTTGCTATAAATAATCTATGTCCATTTTTATCTTGATTGATGAGTCTTGATTAAATTCTTGACAAAAAAATCTTCATCAGTGAGTACAGTTTGCTTAATTGTCATGGAAATACAGTAGCTCTGGTGTCATCACAAAACCTACTGAGATGACAACTGACCTATCTCAATGATAGCTATATTAATATTTGTCAAAGTACTCCATAGTCAAGAACTAACTTTCATACTTGAGGGCTTTGTTCCTCTTTTGTCCATAATTCCCAAATGATTGTGTCCTCTTACATCAAAGACATGTGGCAGACCCAGTTGGATCAGAGTCAAATGACATTATACCAAACACTTTCACTGTTTTCTGAGACATATTTTGAATTCTAGTCTCAATCTCTTCCAATTAAAAGTGAAGAAAAAAAGCAAATTGTCTCACAAAAAGTGCAACAAATGTTTTCATTTTATTTTGATAGGACATTTTCTAGGCAAACCAAACATTGGGAAGTAGCCCATGCCTGTTATATTTTAGCATGCGTCTTGTGCAGCTTTGCCAACAGCAATATAATCATTTCTCGTCTCCATTGAAATGAAACTAAATGAACCACTTAGGTAATGAAAAACTATAAAAGAAGCTATTTGTAGGACAGACATGAGCATTTTTGAAAAGTGACATTTCCCTGAACCAGCAGCAGCAGCGTGCTGGGGGGTCAGGTGTGTTTTCACATGTCCCCAGGCTATTGGATCATGTTTCGCAGTGACAGCTGTGCTTCTCCTATTATGTGGCAGGCAATGCAGTGAACGCAAGAGTGACGTTTAAAAAAAAATCTGTTCAGGGCAGGATGACTTAAGAAATGTTTAGGTTTCAGGTCAGGAATTCTGGTGAGCAGTGGAAGATTCTGACAGTGAGCAGTGACGAGCACGACACTCAGCTGTTGATATTGATGACAACCTTTTTGTGCTTTGTACTCTTTTAGTGTGTTTACCTGCACTTCAGTCATTTCATTATAATAAACACAAATTAACCCATTTCATGCTTTTTTTTCTATTTGTATTTATTTATTCATCAGGAACAGTGGAAATGATTCAACATTAATAAAAATGTAAATGTGCCAATGTGAGTTAGCCAAGACTCATTTTCATCTGCAATCCTTTGACAGAATGTTAAAATGGTGTTTGCTGCAAAGGTGAAGCATCTGGCAGTTTAATTACAGTTAGACATATTACATTTACATTATGTCCACAGCTATTCCTATCTAACTACAATCCCACTTAAAAATCAAAGATGAGATGAGGTCAAACAAATACTCTTACAGAAATGACTACATCAGCCATTTTTCAGTGCATTACCACCATTCCAAAAACACCCAATGTGAGCTTCATCTAGTCAAAAACCTGATTAATATGGGATGCTTCTGATAGACTATAAGCTACTCATTTCAGTCACTCATCTGTCTCTCTTTACTTCTCCAAACTTCTGTTCTTCAGACTTTCTCTCTCTCTTTCTGTGTTTCTGTTTGCGTCTGTCAGTTTCATTGTCTCTGATGATTTTCCTCCTCTTTCTCGTTCTTTGTGACAGTCCTTTCTTTGTGCTTCAGTGACTTGTTGAAGTTGTTTGTGATGAGAGATGTTTTATCCATTCCCTACCATCCCTCCCCTACCCCCACCCTCTCACTATGTTCTCTCAATTTTAATTGTTTTATTACATAATAACGTCAGTTCCAGTCTGATGTGCTGTCACAATAAATATCCCTGATTACCCTTAAGATGTGTTCACACCGACATTAAACGGTTTCTGAACTCTTTGCTGTTTCTTCCTTTTGATCAGTTTGTTTGACCAGCTGAGAATAATGCTATTTAAACTGCGGTGAGACTGAAAATGTCGCATGAGAAATATCAAAAAAACATCAAAGTGCTGTGTTAGAAAAAAGAACATAATGTGAGCCAGCTATAGGAAACCACGCCAAAACTCAAGCATTCATAGAGTTTTGCAAATAGGAGGTAAGGACTTGTTGGATAGTTTTTAATTAGGTATTTTGTATGATTCATGTAGATACATGGTTTGCAAAATGCAGTCACATCAGCAGAGGAATCAAAAAGACTGTTGTCTAATGTACACATACTGTACAGTGTTTGAAAGATGCAGTGTCATAATTGGACCCAATGATACCAAAACAGATCAAATGAATCATAAAATGAGTATGTTTTTAATTATTTTAGAATTAAATTTTTTGATTAATTTGTTGTTTCTAGGAAAACCATTTTGATCACTACAATTACATTAGGACCCAATGTGTTATTTCATAACCACGGTGACAATATTTTCATTTGATACTGTTAATTTTAATATTTGTATTAAATATTTACACTGAGGTTACAACCCTGCATGACTACAATTCTCCAAACATACCTACATAAGTCTCCAACACATGTTGAACAAGTACTTTTAAATCCCAGCCAGGATAAATATTGTGTTCTGTGTTATGGACCAAAATCCCTAATAAGGTATGATTACAATTATCGAACCTGTCCAATAAAGAAGTTACTTTTGTTTACAATCCTTGATGAATTCATGTTTGGGCAGTCTGACCCTGAGTGAATAGAATATTAACCAAACCGCTGCATGGGATTCACACTCACAGAGTAGACTTTGACGAGCTGTGTGTCTCCACACTGACATACAGATTGTCAATACTGACAATCAAATGACTAAACACCAGTTCACATGTGCATGTGTGTATTTGTGTGCACATTATTCACGCTGACATAAAGGGTTGCTCGGTTTCCTGTTGACATTCATTTTGCTGCGTGTTTGCGCGTGCGTGTGTGTAGCTTATCATTTTAACTCGCTCTCCCAGACTGCACACCAACATGCGCTCTAGCCATCGACCTCCCATAAGAGACTATAGACTAAAGACTATAGACTAATTATGTCCACTACGCTTCATGTGTTTGTATTTATGCATTTGTATGCAGCATACAGTACATGCATGAGTGGTTTGTGTTAATGTGTATGAGAGGTGATGATGAGCTCGTATATATGTGTGTGAGCTTGTGTGTGGCTGTGTAAGTGTGTGTGTGTTTGGGCTGTGCTATCATTCTTCATTCTGCTGCTCTGCACACCAGTCCACCTGTCAATCCACTGCTGAGGTTCTATTTTCTCCCATGAGGCAATTATCTACAGGCTGGTTCATGTGTTTATTATCTGAGTGTGTGTGTGTATGTAGGTGTGTGTAAGAAAGAGAGAGTTATCAGTAGTAAATGGGAGATGGGGATTTTCTCCTGGCTTTTATTTCCTCTGGGATAAGTCACCTACTTTTTCCCTTTCTCATGACATCTGCTTCCCTCATTTGTCCCAAACCTCTTCCCTTCTCTAACTCTCCTCACCCCTTCTTCCAATCTACCACCCCCTTTATCCCACCTTTCTCTCACCTCTTCCTCTTTCTTACTTGTCTCCGTCTAAACCTTCTTCTCTCCTCTTCCCACATCCAATCCCTCTTCCCCATCCACCTCCTCTCCGTATCTGCTCTTTTCACCCCTCCTACCCTTCAGCTCTCCATCTATCTCCCTCCATCACTTCCTCCCTGCCTTTAGGATGATAGAAACATTGCTTGGCCAGAAGGAATCTGGTTTTCAGAGCAGCAGATAGGTGAGACTTCAGACTTGAAACACTCACGGACATCTGCTTGCTCCTGCACACCCGCCAGATTACACTCATCTTCCTCAATGGATTACAGTATTTTTCTGCGCTCCCTTTACCCTCTCTGACCCTTATATCTAATTCCTTCCATGCTGTTTTTATTCTTTTCCACACTCTAGTCTTTATCGCACCTCTCAACACGGTCTCTTCTCTCTTCTCTTGTCTCAGGATTGTCAGTGATTTGTCATTTGTCAATCATTTTAGGCAGCTGTTCCAGACTGGTAAATAACACACATGCATGCACATACACACACGTATACATTTTAAACATCCACACACAGATTACACACTTAAGTAGATTGCACTGCAATGCACAATGTGGCTCAATACAATACAACAGCGCATCCTTGTTACACACAGCAACAGTGTTTTAGTGCACCTCTGCTCATCTGCAAGATTAGCTTTCAATTTACCTAAGGTTCAGTCTGAATTATAGTGTAATTCATAAACGTGAGGGCTCTGCAGTCAGCTATTTGATGATTAGCCAAACCAGGATCATTTGGATTCCCGGAGAGAGAACTGTTGTCAATATTTTACAGCTCCTTGGAATACTGGAGACCTTATTTGTCAGAAATTAATAGCTCAAAAAAACAGTAGGATTATCAAATGAATTGCTAATATTTGTCAATGTGGAGATTGGCCATAGTCCTGCAGGGTTAGAATTTGGCATCCCATGTGAAAAATGTGTCATGGCGACAGGTGCTCCATCTCCTCTGCCTCTAGGTCATCTAATTAATCTCTCACTCTGTCCCAACTCAAGGGCTGGAGCTTTCAGAGTCTGTATTTGTACACAGAGTACGTCATAACTGGCCACTGAGGTCTGTGTTGTTTCAGCGATGTAGCTACTCAATGCAACCTTGTTTGGAGGACAGAAACCGTACATCCTTAGTGCACCCTGTTATCCCACGATGCACTGTGCCCTGCGGCAGTCAAACGTTTAATGAACCATTAAGGCAATTCACATCAACTTATAAAGTTGGGAAATGTTAACTGACCATGTGGTACTTACCAGGTATTTGCAGGAAGGCGGTGGTTAATCTCTCTGGTAAATGTATCACTTCACACAAGATGAATAGGAAAAAATCTAAATAATTGAAGCTTACTAGGCATTTCTTATGAGCAGAGAAACTTGAGTTAAATAGCTGTATCCATTACGAATCAGTTTTTTTATAATGATGTGTTGACATGTTTATTTACAGTTCCACAGACTTTCTAATGATAAACTTGGAAACGTTTGATGTTCCAAGTGGAAGAGGGCTGCGCTAGTGCACTATAGGTCTGTGTGAGGAAGCTCATTTGTGGAACAGCCACAGATTCAGCCCAGCCTCTGGGTCCTCAAAGGATCTCGTCACCTGTCTTACCCAGCTGCTCGTCATCTGCCTTTAGTCTCTGCAAATATGCTACCTCTGCCTGCCTCCTTTATTTGCCTGTACTGACTGTGTAGATTTTTTTCACAGCACACGTTTTTGACTTGTCAGGCATGTCTTGTCAACAAATCACAGATAATAATTAAATATATATATATTAATGATGGCTCCGTTCCATTTGAGTGCGAGTCAAGTAAGCCAGCATGAAAAATATCCGAGCCTGGAGAGCGGCCGGAAAGTGAAGCGCCTAAAATGGTGGTATCATTAATGTTATTGGTTACACCTGTGCTAGGGCATACCAAAATGTCTGCAGTGAAAAAAAAAAGCAATTGCCCGGTTAAAACCTGTTTTGCTATCTGGACCTGCTTTTAGGCTGTTACACACCATTTTGGATAAAACCGGCCCCATCATTTGACATTATGGTACAGAAATTGTGGGTTTGACGATTAAAACTTTGCTGTAATAATTTCATTGTGAGATATACTTTTGTGATTCACAATATAAAACAATAAAACCTGTTTTGTTTTTTTTTGTTTTGTTTTGTTTTTTTTAGTTGTCCATAGAATTTGACATAAAACACAGAGCAACAGTTTGGTTGTGAAACATAATAATTTGCACGTACATCTAGATATACAGTAATTTGAGCGCTGAATTTGTACCACTCACCCATCCGATGACCTGTGCACTCCCTATCACTCAAGTCGATTCATGGATATTTAATCGGCAGTGTAGTTATAATTACATCGTTTGTAATGTGCAGCATTATAAACTTCTGGCTGGAATGTCACTGTGAATGCTTAACTCTCACTAAGCTGACTTTTGTGAGTCCAGACTTGTTTGTCTGCGTTTTATAAATCCTTTTCAGTCTGCCTGTCTCTCTGAAAAACTCATATTATTTAAGTATTATGACAATAGTTAATTTTGTTTAAAACCTTACATGCTTAATCTCAAATTATACCATTTAAAAGCATTTGTGTCATTCACAGACACACACATTTGATACCGTGTGTTGACCCAGTTGTACAAAGAGGTTTAGCACTTACTGTTATCTTGTGTCACTATTGCACTTCATCATACTCCTTATTATCTCTCTTACTTCCCTCTTTCTCCTCACATGTCTGCACATTTAATATCTAAACAGAATGACCAGATTAAGGCTTTTAATTGGCCCATGGGTGTTTAATGTCAGAGGGCCCCAGCCACACATTAACAGGATTGTAAGGATTAGTGTGTTTTGTGGATTTTTTCATGGTGAGAGAGAGTGATATCTATCTATCTGCCTATATTATGAGATTAAAACATTGTGATTCTGTCTTAAAAACATGTACCTTTATACCTCCTTTAAATCATTTGCAACACACTAACCCTGTGTCTGTGTAAAATAATGAAATATATTTATTTATATAATTTAACACCAAAAGAACATGGTATGGATGAGTGTTTTCTGCAGTCCAGCATTGTGCCCACACTAGTAAAAATGTTACAAATCATTAGTATTACTTTTCTACATTTTCTCTTTTTAAATGCAAGTGCCCACTGGCAAGCTGAACCCATGGGTGCACACCAAGGACATCCTGATGGTTGACCTGGCCAGTGAGTTCTATTTCATGGTGTCCATGGTTAACAGACTGAATGAAATCAATGGTAATATTTAATAAATATTATAATTTAATTTGCAGAGGATATTATAACATGAATGAGTATAAATACCTGTGTGTGTGTCACAGGAAATAAATGACAATAATCCCATTAAACACACTGAAGGAATTATAAGGATTAGAGTATAGACAAGGTCACATTGAAGGCCAGGAAAAGACAGGATTCAATGAACTAAATAAGCAGCGTGTGTGGGAGTGTGCGAGAGTGCCTGTTAGTGTGTGCATGTGAAAACGCCTCACAAAAGAAAGCAGAATTATTGATCATAATGCTGCTGATGGAGAAATGGTAATGACCAGATTGAAAACATTGATTGGGTGAGAATGGACTGTCCTTGGACAAGGGAGGCTGTGAGGGACAGTCTGTATCATCTGTCCTCGTCACACTGTGCACGCATGCATACCACATATAGTATGTTTATGTCAATATGCAGCATATGCAGCCAACCGTAGCCAGGATTTTACAAACACTGAGCCCAAAACCCTCCAATGATTCATGATTAACCAGACACCAAAATAGAAACTTGATCTCTTTTCATATTTTATTTATTCAGTTATTCGTTTAATGATCATTTCATCCATCCTTTAATTTTCCTTAACCACATATCCTTATCAGGATCATGGGGGGCTGGAGCAAATCCCAGCTGATATTGGGCAAAAGGACAAACGAGTGCACCGCATCGCAGGGCTGACACATAAAGACAAACAACAATTCATAATTGCATACACCTATTTGGAGTCACCAATTAACCTGCATGTCTTTGGACTGTGGGAGGAAGTCGGAGTACCTGGAGAGAACCCATGCAGACAAGGGGAGAATATGTAAAGTCCATACAGAAAGGACCCCGGGGTTTGAACCAGGAACCTTCCAGGCGACAGTACTAACCCCTCTACCACCATGCTGCCCAATGATTTTTTTCCAATTTAAATTTTTTTGGGAATGCCGTTTTTAAACCTTCTTTACATTGCCAGATAACAGAACTTTCTGGTGGAATTGATACCAAATTCCTTACTGATTAATTTTTGTCAGGCCCAAAGATTATCAAATTTAAATATATATTTATAAAATCTAAATATATTTGTCTGGAAATTCAACTTAAGTATGATTCAATTAATGTCTCAAGAGGACAAAATCCCTGCAAAAGTGTTGAAATATGAAATAGTTCATCAAATGAGTTCTTGTGAGCAGTAGAGCTCAGAGCCTCATTTCACATATAATATTGTATGAAATATATGAATATTATATGATATGTGCACTGTTGTGATACATTTATAAACCTGACGTCAGATTTGGATTAACTTTGCTGTCCTTGGACTTCTTCTTTAAAAAGAAACTTACTTTTTTCTGCTTTGTTGGTGTTGGTGCAGGACAAACTGTGAGAGATGGGATGATTTAAGACAGATGTTGCAAAGTCTTCAGTATGCGGCATTCGGCTCAGTGCCACAGAGCAACTCAGAGAAAGTTTAATGCCAGTTCAGTACCTCCTGAGATCTCCAAAAAACACATTAGCGCATGTAAATAATAAATCATGCACTATCTGCACAAGGACACCGGTCCACAGCCCCAATTCTCAAAAGTATATATCACCAACCTTCAAATAAACGACAAGGATGCTCACATGTTTGCTTTTTTGTGACCCAGTGCAGATTCCAAAACTTTAGATGATTATTTTAACAAACAAATTATTGCTGTTTTTAGGTTTTTAAATTGTATTCATCAATGTAAGCTTTCATTTTGCTCTAATATAATCTAGTACAAGAAGGATTTCCCATCAAGTAGTCAGCAGCTACCAACAGCTAAAACTTTAGGTCTCTTTGAACAGCATTGTTCTACATTTTTTTGGCTAAAAGCTGCCTTTTGTTCAAGCATTGTAATTCTAAAATGTTGCCGGTGTTTTCAATGATGGCAGCTTGGCGTATTCTATAATTTAGAGGATCTATTGATGAGTAGTTTGCTGATAATTTTTCTTTCCCACGCCTAAACAAAACCAACCTTCCAACCCTTCATCAATTAATGATAACTCATTAATTGTTATCTCTGTTGTTGTGCTGTTTTCCCATCAGGATTTGCTGTTAGGGTTAATTAAGGGCAGTTACACAACAGTGCAGATAGAAGCTATTAAAGGAATATCCATGTTTAGAAATTCACATTTTTCAGAGACAGTCCCTTTTAATTAGATTTAATTATTTTCCTCTCCATACAAACCATAATTACACTAGAATGTAAATGAATATGAACTGAGTGGATTTCTAGAGGATCACAAACTAACACTTACTAAACTAACAGACCTAATATGAATCCCAGTGTAATTGTTTCCATCAAATTTATACTATGTGCTTCTGAAGTATCCTTAGGTGAGTCAGCTGTTCAGAACAGGTGCTTTTTTTAGATATAATTTCTTGGCATTCTGCCAACAATGTTATGTTAGCCATCACAGTGGAGATTGACAGGAAACATGTGGAGAGCCGGGAAATTACATGCCACAAAAGTATCCAGCTAGATAATAATTTTATCCCTTATGTCTTAAACAGTGGAGGCTATTCATGTTTGGTCAGTGGAGCGCATTTCTAGATAACTAACTGACCTAACTTGTGCTGGAGAACCCCACCTACTTTTTGACTGAGCCCTACATACCTCCACTGCTTCATCCCATGGTCAATGTCCAGTATTCGGAGGAATTATGTCCATCTTGGAGAATGGAGAAGTCCGCAACTGGGTTCAATGATCAACGTTGACTACGTCCAATCCTAAATGTATGATACCCATTTTGCTCACCATAACCACAATCTTTCCTGCAGATATGCACAACAATTAAGCAAGAATAAAAAAAATGGTATTGGACATCCAAAAATGATTTGGCATTGAACACAATCCAGGGTTCTGTAGAATTAGTGTGCCAGACTGGAATTTGGAGCTTAATTTCAGAGTGATGTGATGGGTGATTTATTTCTTTTTTTAGGTTTAGGTTTAGTGGTGTGGACATTTGGCTGTGATTGGATGAAACCTCTTTAGTAAAATTAGTATTGTGAAAAGTGCAGTGTCTCACTGAAAAGAAGGAATGTGATTAGAAAATAATTTTCTGGCGAGGCTGGTTTGAATATTTAGTTTATCAGTGATCCAGATGGGGCAGTGATACTATGTTAATGTCTTACTCTTAGCGTAATTATGCATCCAGCTTTCTTAGCCTCTCTCTCCATCTCTTTTTGCCAGCCTATTAGGCCATTATGTGATTAGGCTAGGATCGAGCTGATGACTGTCTGACAAATAGAAATACTGTAGTATCTAATGATCCTTCCCTCAGCCTACATATCCACACTCAGACATGCACAAGGCTACAAGGAAATATCCACATGCTCTCAAATGCTAATGCAAACCAGTACAGAGCACACACACACACAGTCTAATGACACTGCTCTCATCGGGTTTTCTCTTAGCTTTCTGTCAATACAGCCCTTTCACAGGCACAGTTATGCTAATTAGATACAGAGGCTATAACAATATTAGCCTGCTCTTGTATTGAGAGGCCACTAACACTATTAGTATGAAGCTAAAAGTTATTAGAACAAAGGACCTAACAGAATTAGCGTAGGAAGGAGTTTTGTTTGATTTGCTGCAGTGTTGATAATGCTCATTTAACATAATGCTGATTTATGTAAACAGCAGACATAGTCATCATGCACATATACATAAACACCCACATTCTCTTCAAGTTTGATGATGGCCTGATAAAATCCTGAATCAATCCTGAATCATCTCTCAAAACCTGCATTTGTACCATTTGATAATGATTCATATTCCTGTCATCAACATTAACTTTGGATACAGGTATGTGGTTTTGCAACAAAATGACAGTTTACAACCTTGAAAAAAATCTCTGTGAGGCTGTACTATGCTGTGTCCATATCATATGGAGTGGGTGGTGGAGATGAGAAGGATTCCCTCACTGCAGACTCACTGCATAATTGCAGTTGTGGAAGTACTGTTTGATGACAATATAATATGACAAGTTTGAAATGCAATGCGCTCATAGCCTGCTACAAGTTGAAATAAATAGCATGGTAAATTCATGCTCTAAAAATAATGTGCACACAAATAACATTCAGAAGAAAACAGTTAAAATCTGTCACGTTTAAAAGGACAGTTAAAGCTAAAGATTATTCTTCTATTGTTAAATTTGAGCAGAAATTGTATTAACTTGTGATCTACAGGGTGGTTTTAATTTGATACTCTGAGATCAGTTGTTTCTGTCTTTGCCCATGTATCTTGGGAAATCGCGGTATTTCCCTCATTAGAGTAGAGTTCTCGCCGAGGAAACAACACTGAAGCTCTCTTGGGATTATTTTGCCCCTTTATTAGGTATGTTGTGGCTAATAAACCGAGTTAATGTGTCCTTAACAACATGCTAACATATTGAGTGTGAATTCAGACAATGTTTCTGTGACATTTTGAGTAACTTAGAGTAAAGTTTGGTACTGATGTGTGTGTGCACGGGTCTTTGCTTAGTAACGAAACAACCCGTAGCTGTGCATAGTGCAGCTGCTAGTTTGTGTCAACTGTGACTTTGCATGTACACATATTGTGTCATCTGTATAATACATTTCCTGCGCTTCTGTGAGTTTTGCAGTTTTTATTAAGCTTGAACTGCTTGTGTTTGTGAGCATTTAGTGAATTTAAACGTTTTTGTTAAAATTCATTAGAGCAAATTTAGTAACAGTAACACTGCATCACTCTTTTTTTCTGATTATTTCTCCCCATTTTCAGAGGGACAACAATAACACCTTATTCATTAAAGTTTGGTTTAATTACATTGGATGATTGTTTTTGGTTGATATGAGTCATCCATATTTATTCAGTTTTCATGTACTTTTGTAAGTACAAGTTGTACATGTCAAGTTGGAGTTTTCAGAAAATCTGACTTTGCCAATCATAAGTAGGACTTGAAAGTTGACATGGATGTGACCTTGGGCACCGGTATGATAACATGCTCACAATGAGAGTGCTTATGTTTTAATGTTAGTTTATCATGTTCACCATCTTGGGTCACTGCATCAGCATACTAACATTTGCTAACCAGAACAGAACACATTGTGGAGCTGCGGCTGAATTAATTGACTGGAACCTCTTAGTTCTGTAGGCCTTTTCTCATAATTCAAAGCATTGACCTGATGATGACTCTCAGCAAAGTTCCCTCCATTCTCAAGGGAACCTGTATGTCTTATTTTATGGTAATCCATCCAATAGCAAATATGTTGCTAAAAAACAGAAATGTCAACCTGCTGTTGGAGCCAGAGGTAAAGTCAGGGGATTAACAAAGTCAGTTGGATTCATCCTTTGAGCACCATAAATGTCTACTTCATTAGCAAGGAACACACCATCAACAAGATATATTTAAATGATTTATTTAATAAAATGAAGAAACAGGAGACTGGATGGGATAGAGGGGATATGAAAGCGAAAAAGGAGGATTGGGTTAGGAAGGTATTTATGGAAATGTCAGAAGTGGTACAGTTGCGGTGTGGTCCTGCACCTGAAACTCTGCTGATACCTTCAAGCAAATTTCAACTCATCCGATAAACAGACCAATCAGTCGACCAACATCGCCATCCTTAATGGCATCCTGCCAGCACCAACTACTGTCCTCAATATGGCTGTGTATACAGTAATACAGAAATTTGAACCATCTGAAAATAAATATATGAATATGTTATTACTTTTTAGTAAGAGTCTGCAAGTTGTCAGCACTATTGAAGTAGAACTGCGCGCACACACACACACACACACACACACACACACACACACACACACACACACACACACACACACACTTGTCAGCTTTTCCTTGCATCCTCTGCTGGAGGTGTGGGCAGTCAGAGTGACTGTTATAAAGGTCTAATCTCCACAAGGATGTCACTTGTGAACCTCTAAACTTACATGTCAATCCAAATACGAGAGATGTGGATTGAAGCGAGAAGACAATGGAGACGGGCATACATTTTGACATGAAGGCTGTCACATTATGAGGCAAGCAGGAGGAAAAAGGAGGAAGACGAGAAAGGACGACTGGAAGGAGAGAAGAGCTAGAAAAGAGGGAGGGGGAAATGCTGACATGAGTGGGGAAATGGGACAAGGAAGGATCAAACAAGATGAAACAGGAAATGAGAGGACAGACAGGAGAGGAGACAGAGAAGGACAAAAGAATAGTTATTCCACTATGTCAGTCTGAAACATCAGAAGAACCAGGAATGTATTTGGTAAATTTATCACATCTCCCCCACACTAATAACCAGTTTAACTCACTGAGGGGTATAGCTCGATGCCCTAAATACATTGTGCAAAGTGATTTACATTGCTAATCCACCAAACTCAAAAGATTGCTGCTGAAGGCTGCCTTATATTGCAGATTTGTTGTCATATCTTGAAGCTTTGAATAATTTAGAAACCTACTTATAGGCGGTGATTCCGCCCCAAACCAGCAGCTGAAATGAACAACTGTTTTTTACCGTAATTGACTCTTTCATTTTCATGATAAGCCCTTTTATTAAATGACATAGTGGATTATTTGTAGATGATAAACATTTAAGTGCCACTGCAGTACATGCCTTGATAAACTGAAAATGAGATGTCAACCTAAGTCTATAGTAGCAGTCTGAGAATAAACATCTGCACTCAAGCTTCCCTTATAGGTAACAGGATGAGGAAAGCAGGAGGGAAACAAAAGTTAAAAAGGCGAGGAGAACACGCAAGAAAGAATATTAAAGTGTACGAGTGGAGACTTCAAATATCAGGTTAGCTGAGGGTAACTGAGGGTGGAGGAGAAAAAATGAGGAGAAAGGAGGAGCAGATAAAGTGAGGAGTGCTGATCTAGATCCATCTGGACACTTGAAATATCAGAGCAATTTATATTAAGACGACCTGACCAGCGATCCTGGTTCAATTCTCGGCAAAGCATGAAGTAATGAAGGCAATGATCAGAAAATCAATAAAAATCAATCGCAGTGAAAGATTTGGTTCCCGTCCAAGGCAACAGTTATAGACGGGGTGCTTTCAGGTCAACCTTCTGTCTTTAAAAAGAAAAAAAGGAATGATCCTGACACAGTGTTTTATAGAAAGCCAGAAAAGTAACCTTTGCTCATTATAAGTTACTTTTTGAGGAGACTGACAACTTCTAGTAGAATTGGTTGTTTGAAGGACTCAGAACAAAGGATTGATAAAGTAGCTGCCAGGTGTTGTAGGAATCAGGAATCGCTTGCTTTAAAGGGCAAATACAGCTCATAATTACTACTTAATTATATGTTACTGCACACATCAGACAGTGATGGGAGCCTGAGAAGAAACTGCATGTTTAAACGTGTAAAAATAAAAGTACTATAATAAAGGGGTGATATTTATCATTGTGGGTCAATAGAAAGATGCTAGGATGGACTCATCCTTTGGGTGAAAGATGTAATAAAGATCTTCAGCATGGCAATTTACTGACTGATAGTTCAAGTGGGTCAGACATGGTTTACTCTACATGCAGGTCACATACATGTGAAGCTTTCATATTTGCAAACATGTAATGTTTAGATGGACCTAATAAAATGCTTAATTAATGTGAAACCACCAAATACTTTCTTATTTTTGTTGTAATGTAGATTTATGGAAAGTTAGATATTGAAGGAGCCATTTAGTTTTCTTTCAAAAAATATTTTTTATGCAGTTTTGGAGAGGCAAAGAGGCATGTATCCAGAAGTGACTGTGTCAGACGGCCTGTAATGAGCTTTGCCTGCATCGCGGCTGTAGAACCAATTAGCTTAAAAGGGGTCTAGTGGTGGACTGACTGTATAGGATGGATTACTAGTATACTGTATGTGTGCTTTAGTGTGTGTCAGGGGTGGGGGTCACATGCGTGCTGGCATGTGTATGTGTGTGTGTGTGTGCTTCATCATATGCTTTTGTGTGGGCAGGAGCTGTAGTGTTGTGTCAGCACAGTTATATTACCCAGATTTATGCTCACATGTCAGGGACGCACATACCTGCACACACACACGGACACAGTGCCCCCTCTCTCCTCCTCCTCCTCCTCCTCCTCCTCCTCCAGTAACCTCACACTGATTTCTGCAACTGTTGTGAAATTAGAAAATCCCAGTTAAAGAAAAAAGAAATTACCTGGATTTGTTCATCTCAAAACTCATCCGCTACTTAAAAAGAGAGAAGTACAATAATATACACAAAGAAGACATGTTATATGTTATACCTTCATCGATCATATACAATGATAATTACCACCAGTTTAGTTAAATTATTACAAGCAAAAGTTACATTTAGATCAGACTGATGCTCTGTGTTTCTCAGTATTACTCTTAAAAACATTTAAAAGGAAACCTCTTTTTCTTCTCACTAACTCAAACGATTACATGATGAAACTCTCATAACAGGGTGAGTGCGAAAGACTTACACTGTAAAGTGAAGACATAAAAAGAACAGTCAGTATCTTTGATTAACAGCCCCAGAAGGCAGAAAGCAAAGCTAACTGCTCCTCGTATATCAGCTTCCCCCAGCGCTCAGCTGGGATACTTTAAACATCACTAAACTCGGGCAACCAGTCAGCTAAAGCAAGTTTCGGGGGGGGGGGGGGGGGGGGGGGGGGGAGAAAGAAAAAAAGATGACCAGCAACCAGAGGAAGAGAGGAAGAGCAAGCTGGAGAGCAGACAAGATAGCTGAAAGGCATATACTGTACATAGGCTGGTAGATAAACAGGATTTTAAAAAAGGTATTAAGTCTGTCAGAGTTGAAAAGGCAAGGTAGAAAAATACAGTAGATATTCTTGATGAAATGTCAAATGTCACATATGGTATGTTACTACATATGTGTTATTATGATGCTCGTCACTTGTTTTTTATTAGCTATGACCACATCAATCAATCAATCAATCAGATTTTATTTCTATAGCACTTTTTATACAACCATGTTAACTGAGTTATCCTTGTGGATCCAGCCACTCGTGCTATTGCTTGTTCTTCTGTATCGCTGGTTCAGAGTGTCTAATTAAATCACTCCAAACAGACTGTTTTAATCATAACTCACATCACAGAGCTACTGTATTGTTGGCATGTGTTTGAGTCATTCACTTGTAATAAAATAAAACTATCAATCAAAACAGCCAGTCAACAGTGACCCCATCCCCATACCCCCATACATGAAGTGGAGTATCCATAAAAAAGAAAAACTAAAGGTATCAAGTCAGTTTTCAGATGCCGTCAATCTTCTTACTATTTTTCTAAAGGTAGAGCGGTGTTTTTGTGTCTTTATGTGTGTGTTTATGTCTGTGTGCTGCTCACTGAGCTCCGTGCCGACACTGATATAATGCAGATATTTGCCGACAATGATGTCTTAAAGCACCCCACACACATTTTTTCAGGATAATCTCGGATGCACCAGAACTGAACTCTCCCCAAAATTCCCCATTTCAAAAGGAGATATTAAAAATACAAAGTCCTGCTGCGCTGTGGTGTCACCTGCTGTTTCACGGATTTAAATCTCAGAGAGAAAACTGAATTAAAGGCAAGAGATGAGTAGTTGAAGCAGTTGTGGGACTGTCTCGAGTTCAGACTTGTTTTTCGCCTTCTTTAATCCACTGCCATTAAATGGTTTGGAGGTAGGCAGGGGAGAGCTGTCAATTGATCCACTGGGAGTTTAACCCAACACTGAGAACAACCAGTATGAGCACTGGCTGTTTGATAGCTGCTGTGCCTTATCATTGTTAAATTAAAGGTGAATTCAGGAAACTGTTTCTAATACCTTTCTTCCAGTATTATATAATTTATATTCTCAGCATCTCAGCAGGTACTGAGCTTGATGCTTATTGTTGTACATCAGTGTTACAGAGTGATGGTGTTTTCTTCATCTCACAAATGCCCTTTGGCTGAATACAGACGTCGACTGAAGACAGCACTCAAAACTGGCAACAGGCAAGTCAGTTTTGGTCTATTGTCAAGTTGCTTGCAGAATTAACGTTAATCAGAAGATAGTCAGCACTAGCTAAAATAAGAAGCTGCAAGCGTGTATTTTTATACACCAATTAGAAAGAGAGGAACTTAGGTGTTTTTGAAGCTTATTAAAGTTTTGAAACTCCTATTAGGAACTAAAAGACAGGATATCTCAGACTCTGCAGCCTTGATTTTGAACTTACTGGTGTTTTGCAAGTCCAATAGTGCAATAATTTGGAGGGAGGCAGGTGTGTGCCCTTTTAAATACAGTACATCAATGCTTAATCTCTTTTTGGATTACAATGCAAGACAAGAAAGAGAAGCATCTAGATTCACTTCAGCCTCTGAGAAGAAAATGATGCAATTTACCTGAACGATGTTGCCTAGGTGGTATTTTGAAAGTACAGATAAAAAGTAGCTCAGTTTAGTGTGCCAATTAGTTTTCATTTCTCTGGCTATTTCTTGTACATTAGTGCATTCGTGTATATTTTGTGTGCAAACATACATATGTGGATATAAACATATATTTACAGTGAATTTACAGTAAATGCATTGTACATACATACTGGATACTGGGTGATAAATATTTAGGTTTATGTGTGATGGAGAAAACAGACCGTACATGGGTTGATTTTGGTTTGTAAGAGAGAAATTAAGTGTTTTTATGTAAAATAACATAATCAAGCATGGCTGTAGACTGTTCAGACTGTTACTGTGTAACGTGTAAAGATGAAAGTAGCCGGAATGTGAGTGTATATTGTGTTAACTCACACAAAGCAACATTTTTGCTTTACAACACACTGTAACATTTTAGATCTCTTCACAATCTACACTGAACTTTTATCATATTTTTCCAAGGTCCAGATATTAAAAATACCAAACCTTGCTGTGTCACCTGTAGTTTCACAGATTTAAATGGTGGAAAGAAATGACAAAAAAAATCTGTCATATTCAGTTTTACAATATAATAGAATAATGAATTAATGAAGAATATAGAGAATGTAAAATGATATAAACCAGTTATTCTGTGATGACATCCATCATTGGAATTTGAGGATGAAATCTGTGAAATCCACGTGATTTGGTATTTTGTCACAGGTGTCAACACATCATACATTTCATTAGGAATCCTATGTGCATTGTATGGCAACAGGATAAAGAGAAACAAACAGAAGTGGCATGAGATTTTTCACAATAAGCAAACAAGCTGGACTAAAAGAGATATGACAAGGACATAAATCTGCTTTCTGGAAATGCAGTGCAGTCATGGAAAAAAAAAAGAATATGCTACATTCTAAAGAGGAAAAGGAGACACTTTGTTTTGTACTTGTCAATGTTCTCCATATTTCTTCATATATGTAGCTTATATCTTCCATGGAAAGCCAGGTTTGTGAGACAGTTGTGCTGATGACCAGGGAAAAGTTGCTTGTGTTTTCAGAACTGCAGAGTCAGATGTATTTATGAATCCCAGTGGAAGTCAATCCATCCAGTTATCTAATAAAAGCAAATTCTCTGTATAATCCAGGCTCCTCCATCAAATACTGGGTGGAGAACCCTTTGATATTCTTGGAGTGTTAATCTATTTGACTTGTCGAGCTCAGTCTTTCAAATTTCATATATCATAAGCGTGATGCAGAGGGTAGTGGTGTGTTGCTGCCTTAACATACAGTATATGAATGTACAAACATGGACAAGACCAACATAGGCTGTCCTCCCAAGAAAAACAACAGTACCAGTTATTTCAACAAATGCTCAACAACAGCAGAGCCTCTGAGGGGATTCTGATGTGAAGTAGAAGTAATGTAAAGTTGTTATGAAGCCACACAGTCCACAAGGGATAGAGGTCAAGATAGTTGTATGGGTCAATACAATGTCTGTTATTCCCTGTCCTGTTGTCCTGTTTCCTATATATAACAGTCAACATTGGTTTCTCTGAACAATGACTGAATTTGGTTTGGTTAATGACTCCACATTATGCAGCAAGACACTTTAATCCAAAATGTAAATCATATTAACAATCTCTGTCATTGTGAGCTCATTAAAAATGACATACATATAATGTGTAATTGCACGTGTGGACTTGTTTATGTATGTATGTGTGTGTATGTTTGTGTACTTGTAATTGAGGAGACACCATGAAGGATGTGTGCAAACCACGTTCATGTTATCAGCTATCAGCACTAATGAGATTTCACTCATCAAAGACTCTTTATGATTACAGTTATCACCAAAAGTGACCCTTTGCAACCTCTCCCTACCCACAGACTATAACACAGCAACAAACTCACACACACACAGCCATACAAGCAGAAATCCATCTTGCTCCAGGCTCTACAAACCTCAGTCCACTAAACTCATTGCAAGATTCAGACTTTTTTGATAGGAAGATGCCAATTCCGATTCTCAGACAGAGTTATAGACTGTCCTGCAGACAAGTAGACAGACATGTAGACAAGGTGAAAGATACAAAGTCAGACTGAAAAACAGGAGAACACATAAGCAGACTTGTGGAACAGCTACACCAAACACACTTCAGTACGCAGAAAATTTTGTTAGGCTTTATTCAAACATTTGTCAAGGTCGAGCTGCTCTTGAGGCACTAATTATCTCACTGGGGTTAAGTTGAGTTTAAGTAAGAGGAGACACTGGACCATACCATTTAAACCAAAATTACTCTGTGTCTATATTTTGCAACTCTAAGAGCTTTTGGTAATTTCATGTCAAGGCTTCTTTGGCCAACCAAAGACAACATGGCAATGTTGGCTTGTCTGCCAGATGGTTGGTTGAGTCCAGACTTAATATCTCAACTTGGTCCAGACTTAATATCTCAGCAACATATGTATGCAACAAATCTGTTGCCACTGCTTGCATTTGGTCACTTGTAAGGCATCTAATCATAGTTCACTCCAACATGTGTAAATAATAACATGAATTATGGCTGCATTCCATGTATGTCAGTTTCAGATCCTTGACATTGTGCATGTCGGTTTATTGGTATGACGGGGCTCACTGGTACATTAAAATGTAAACAAAGCCACCAATATTATTTTAAATTGCTCACCCCTCCTATTTCACGTTTGTGAGTACATACTACCCCGTTTTTGCGCAGATATCCCATATCCACATTCTGGATATCTGCTGGTTGGACATATTAAACTATAAAGTATGGCCACTCAAAAAACTTTAACAAACTATTTAAAAGAAACAGACTTGGTCCATCAAGTGGATGCCCCATTAAACGTAGCTGGCTGGTGTTGACGGAGGGAAACTGGTGAGAGAACATGTTCTTGTCACTGCACTTGCGACTCAAACTGCTTGACCAGAGCATCTGTGGGGAAAAGGATCTGGGGGGATAGTGTGAACTTCTGTGTGCGTCACATCCACCCAGGGAAGTTCCACTCTGTCAGGTGAAAAGAAGAAGCTGTCAACTCTGTGTTTATCAAAAGGCTGTCCAAACCCTCCATGGAACAACAGTGGGAGTTAGAAGTGACAAGAACCGCAAAGCACAGGGCATCAGTCACTCCAAATTGGGAGAAAAAGGGGGGAAATTAATTGGGTGATAGTAAGCATTTATCCACTTTGTGTAATAAATGTATGAATTTCATTGTACTTGGCAGAAGTCTATTACATAAAACACTAAGAAGCACGAGAAAATATGGCAAGTCTGGTCACATCGTGAATCTCTTGCCTCAGCGGTTTGGCTGAGTATTTCTCTGGACACCTTATGAACCTGTGTTAAGCCCTAATATGATGGGCTCGGCTGGGGACGCAAACTGCTGTCTGTGGGAGTTTTAATGCCAGAGGGCAAGGACCTGGTATTGCGAGAGTCTGCCAAAACAGATAATGACAGCCATCAGCAAGGTGTCTGTCTGTGTATGCCACATGGTAGGTAATTATGATGAAAAGTGCCCCCACAATGTTACAGGCCCCTTACTTTACAATAACTGTGTTTGATAGAAGGCAGATTGAAATGTGTTTGTGTGTGTGTTCAACCTGAGCAGTTTAAATGAAAACCCATTCCGCCCCTTAAAAACTATCAAGTCCAATGCTAAGTAAAATCACAGCAAAGCAGTCTATACCAGACCTCACAAATATATCACATAGAATAAATCTATTCTGCCCCAACACTGGTGTGTCGGTGATCTTATTATACATTTGCATTAAATAAAAAGTAAATTTTCTGAGTTCAAATTGTATTTATTTTCTTTCTTCTGTTCAAGAGAAACCTCTAGACGTTGAAGAATTGATTGGTTGCATGCTGAAGAATGAACAAAACAACAAACATTCCCTTGCTAATCCTGACCAAAAATTAAATGCAAGCAGACGTAGAGCTGCCATTTAAGGCTGTATGGAATCTAAATGTTTTATTAAACCAGTTTAAAGGGGGAAACAGGTTTGTTTAGTAGCAGTAGGAGCTTCTATATCTCCTTCTTTTTAATATTGTTCTACACTTGGCCTGTAACACAAGGGAGTCATACAGAAACGTTTCAAAGGCCAAATTAGGTTATTTAACCAATAAGTAAAATAAGAGGGTACGGAGCTATGGAAGTCAGTGGTGTAAGATGTGTGTTAAGTAAAAGTATGAGTGTGAGCGTTAAAAAGTACATAATAAAAGTACAGAGGTGTGGAGGCCATGAGGAGATGTTGAGGCTTCACAGCACGAAAGAGATTGGCCCGGTAGTGCACCCACCTCTTAGGTGCAGCCAATTGCTCTGATGACCCACCCAGGCTCCTCAGATAGAACTGAGAAACCAGACTACCTCTAATAACAGAGACTTTCAAATGTATCAACCATCATACTTTATTTATACTGGAAAACAGTGGTACTGAACACAGGGTGTATATAAGTAGGCACTGGTCTTCAGATTGTCTGTGAAGTCTATGAAAACGTGCCTGACACCTGTATATCCATTTCTGTATAATGAAAGAGGAAATAAAAGAGGTCTTAAAGCTTTAATTCAAACAACATAATCACTTTGCGCTTGATTTAGGATGTGTTCTGTAGATCTTATGCAGCTTGTGATAGGTACGGTTGATCTGTTCTCATTCAGACACGGCCTATTTCATGTGTGCATTGAGGATTTTGAGGCTGGGTTTGCTTGCACATGGTTTATACAAAAATACTGATTGCAAATGGAAAGTTCAGTTTTGCTTTTGCATTAATATGTTAAGGCAGGCTATAAATTTATCAGATTCTCTTCATTTCCTTTCTTCCTGTCATCAATCACGATCAGGTATACATGGCCACTCCTGTGTGTAGTTCTCAAATCTTACCAACAAAGTAACATACTGTGCATGATAGCCACAGAATGTTTTCTGATCTGCCACTGCTATGGTTAAGGTTTGGTTTGGTTTAAACACAAGCACTTGCTTGTTAAGGTTAAGAAAAGATCTTGGTCACGGTTAAAAGTACCATTGACCGCTGGTTTGAAAGTGGAAATAAACAGCACTCACCCATGTCACAGTCACAAGATTTATTTACTCATGAATTTACCCTGACCTCCTCCCATAGTGGTTCTCTGAATGCCAATAACTCACACACACTAATGCACACTACTCATAATGCACATGGTCACTAGAGGTCAGATAAAATGAAGCACAGGTCTTTTTCGGCATTGAAATAAAATGAGAAATACTGTCTTGTAAAATTTAAAAATTGCACACCTATATTATTCTGCAAATTGCTTTATTTGTGGCTGGTGTGACAAAATACTGCATTTCTATTTAACAGACTATTCCACTCTCTATTTTCAAACCATTATAATTAAGCAGTTACTGCGTCTGAGTCAACAGGCTCTTTGTTGAGGCTCTTTGTTGCCTGGTGGCCTTCGTTGTTGTTTGTGATCCAGCAGAGGTAGGCGAAGAATGCGGCTGGATAACTGTGGCCAGATGCATCATATCAGCACCTGCGTTATCATTGTATGATTGTGATGTGCTCCTTTCAGTGGAGCTGTGATGCGTTCACTTTATTCTTTATGTTATTGTTGGTTGTGTCATCTCTCTGTGTTGGAATTGTGCATCACACATATTGAACAGATGTGTGATTAATGCTCCGAGGGATACTCTTGTTTAAACATAGCTGGTTCAAGTTCAAAGTAAATCTGTCATGAAAACCAAACCGTGGGTAGCTGAGATGGTGTTGCCCAGTGTGCCCTATCAACAGGAATGCTAAAATTTGAAATGGCAAAACTGACTTTTTGATCCCCTCTTGAGTGTTGCTCAGTCTCTTGAAGTGAGATGTCAGTTTGATGACTATATAGGCAGGATATAGAGTTTGCAGCTTCAGAGGACTCTCCTGGAAACAGCACTTTATACTCGTGAGTATTTGATCAGGCAGATTTCCAATTTAAATATCTCAATGCAAGAGAATACTTTCTATATTTGTAATAATTTTTTACTGAAATTCACATAATACGACATAACTGAGAGGACATTATACAATATATGTCCTCTGAGTTGTACCTCTTTTGTCGGTATACTGTATATATATATATATTTTTTCTACGTCTGCACAAGTTTGAGCCTAGCTGTGTGCGTATTAATGATTGATCAGGGTCTGAGATTACTTGATAGAACACGAGGGATGTGAGCACAAGAGATCCTTACAGATATCACAAAGGAAGAAGAGAGATGAGAGGAAGAATGGCGGGATGCCTTCTGAGATTGGATTTCTGACAGAAGAGGCGGATGGAAAAAAAAGCAAGGAGGTGAAAGGAGAGAATGACAAAGACATCTTACTGGAGAGGCCTCATGGGTCAGCATCCTGACAAGAAGGGTCACTTGGGAATCTGAGCAAGGAAAGGGAGTAAAAGGAAAAAAAATGTTGGAACAGGAACAGATAGCGAAGTGGAGCTGAAAATAAGAGGTGAGAGGAGAGTTCTGGTGTTGAGTGAAGAGGAAAGAGAGAAGTGAGGTGACAGGGGGCAAGGAGGAAAGAAGACAACATGGTTGAGAGGGCAGCATATGAGGACACATCAACATTCAAACCAACCATTGCTGACTTATTCTGGTGGGTTTAGCCAATGTCATGTAATATGTCACTGAATAAACAGAAAATAAAAACACCTGGAAAATGCTGATTTCACTCAGACAGTAGCCCCGGTTTCTGTCTGTGTTTCTTTCAGTGTTGATAAAGCATTCAAAGTCTATGTCTTTAGGCATGGTTCTGAAATGCTCTTTAGGTTTAAAGGACAGTTCAGCTGAATGCTTTTAATCTTTTACCACAGTAGACCAGTAAGCAAAGCAAAATGGCTTTCCTTCGGACTAAAGGAAGCAGATACATTCTTGTCAGATAATACTGTAAGATTAAGACTTTCAAACATACTGTAACCTGATCTTTTGAAGCCATCTTTTGGCATCATTTGCTGTATTTGCTACTCCTAAAATTCACTACTTTGTCTGGAAATCCACCCCACAGGAAAGTCTTCCCAAACCTCCTCTTAGTGATATGATCACAATGAAAATAAACTACTGGATCTCATATTAGACCACTGTAAAATTATCATTATCATCACAAGCAAACAAACAAACAACAGTAAATTGCATTCCTCTAGTAACAAGTCCACAATAATAGCGTACTGACAAATCTGAATTGAACTTGTAAAAATCATATCCTACAGTACCACAAATTACATTACGGGTTGAATATACTGCACATATTCATGGTCACGTGTGTCATCACTACAAACTTAAAATACAAGAGCGAGAAATGGGATGACTCATTAATTTTGGAGACAAGAAAAAAACTGAAAGTACATCACAGATCACAGAACCATCTGTGTATAACATTAAATGCACTGAAATGCATAAATAATGTATTAAATGAATGTTTCATATATTATTTATGACAACTTTATTTTATATAATACAACATGCATAGTGGACGTAACATTAAATGTGCGAGCACACAATCTATTTATTCAGGCTCCACTCCTCTTGTATCTGTACTGCTGAACCTCTTGGCCTCTTGAAAAGCCCCTGCAGCTCATCAAGAATGCTGCTGCACATGCTGTGATTCACAACTATATACAGGACTACAGGGCAACAGCAAAGACTCTAGTTGGATCAGAATTAAGTGCCAAGTCCAAAGTAAACAGTACAATTATCGTTCCATTTTTAACAGTATGCTTTTTTTTTTAAATCATGTTTTATCATGTGATATGGTATCAGCTATAGCTAAGGTCATTTCATGACAGCAATCCATGGTGCAAAAATGTCAAAAATGTATTAAGAGTGAGTTTTCTCCACAGGTAATCTCTGCCTACAGAATATACATTGCTTGTTTGGCCTTAAGGTATGTTATCTGCTGTCTTTATCGGTAAAGTTATGAGTCCACAGGGAGCAATTTTCTGCAGTTCTTGCTTCTTTCTCCTTATTTTGAAGAGTAGGACAAGCTGTTACTTTAGTGTAACTTTGCTGAGAGCTATATTTTAGCTTTATGTATTTATATTTCATATTACCAAAGGAGCACTTCCTAAACATCTGTCAAGTCTTAAACAAACAGGCTGCTGAGTGGACTGAGGTGGACTCCACTGCTGATGAGATGACTGCTGCAACACAAAGCAGAATTTGATTTTACTGCAAATATCTTCACCTCTCTCCCTCACTTACACACAACACACACACGTAGAACAGCTGTTAGTGCTAAAACTGCGGTGGTAAATTACCACATCATAAATCTGATGTTTCTACGAGTGGGCCAGACGCCATTCTCTGCTGCTCACATGCATCACCACTGCAATCAGCAAAAAGCTGCTCCTCAAACACACACACATACATAAAACACACAAACATGAACATACACACAAATAGACCAGAGTAAACTACAGTGAGGAAGCTCGGTGTGCTCACATCACACATAAAGTGCATGCTGTACAGTCAACACAAACGAATTGTCCTGCACTGTGAACAGAGAAGCTGTATGACTGTATGCCAACCTGCCACACACTGTAATATACTATATAACATCCCACATGGTCACAGTTGTTCACAATCAAACATAATCACTGTGATAGTGATCCATAAACTCTTCATGGGAATATTTAGTCTGATTAAATAATTAAAATCCCTTCCTGTTACCCACTGCACATTTATGCAGCTTTCCGGTGGTGGTGGAGGATCTGGATACTGATCCTAAAGTACTAATGCCATACTGTCAAATACTCTGGACTGCATTGAAAGGTTACTTACTAAATAACACACTGGCTCTGTAAAGTGGAATAAAAACAGCTGCACCTAAATGCATTGTGTGCATCCCTGAGGTCTATCAAACGTAGCAAGTGCATTTCAAACTGCATTAAACATTTGCAAAGTATTTTAAATCCAGAATTGTTCGCGTCCATGTTTACGAGCTTGCAGTCTCCTTCATCCCAGTCATTGTTGGCACATTGCAGCATATCTTTTTCACATCACTACCACCTGTAGATCATTGGAACAGCGTGAAACCAGTGGTAGAAATGTATATCATGTTACCCGCTTCCTTGTGTGTTCTCGTGCCTGTACACAAAACAAACAAAACATGGACCCACTCAGAAAAGGACCTCTGTAGAGTTACTTAAAGATCTAAAAATCTACAGGTAACATCTAATGTAGAGTAGCTTCCAAAAAAGTTACTATTCAGTCATACAGTAGGTTGCTCAAAGTTGCTCAAAAAGCCTTTGTGGACTGCAACTTTTGGCCCATGTAGCATGAGCATGAGAGTCCTTCTTTGTCCTGGCCTGTTGAGTGTGGCTGTAAAATGTATTCACCATTTTACAGCCACTCCTTGTCCAATCATTGTCTTTTGGGGGAAAGGCTTTCTGGGCCAGTTTGCATTATATAATGAATGCAATACTCAATGCAGCCACTACAACAAAAGCACAGCCTGCAGGTTTCAGCCCAGCATCAGTCAATGGAGGCTTGGACCATGCAGGCCAACTTGAGAGTGCATGGAGCTAATGCAGTTAAATGCAGCTTTAGGTCACTGAGAGATATATATCATGTTGACAATGAGCAACGTGTCACTTGTGGTGGTTCACCAAACAAATGCAGAAACCATATATGACATTCTGAATGCTGATACAATTCAGTTACACCACCTCGAAACAAACATGTAAAATAAGTTAAAACGGGGTGGACACAAAATCGAAGATAATACAGATTTAAAGAAATGCTCAGGCAGGCTATGTGTGTGTGTTTGTGCATGCGTGTGTGTGGCTCATTGCCATATTGATAAGTTTACAAAAGCTGCATGCTCAGGGGTTGTGGTTTATTTGTGTATGAGTCTTCCCTCCCAGATCATCTCTCTCACTTAAAATATGCATCTGGAGGAGAAAACAGTAGGTATAGTACACTGTAGAAATGGACGAAAATAAGGATAAGGCAGAAAAGGAGAAAAGAGATTGTGAGGGAGTGAAAATGGAAGTGAAAAGCGTTACAAAAGGGAGAAAGGAAAGACAGAATCATGGCATATGAACAAGGGCCAGATGTAGAATTAAAATTCCCTGTTTTAGTGTTTAGTATGCTGAACACATCGTGGATCACTCATCACTATCCAACTGCCTTGGCACTCAGGGCAGCACTCTCTCTCTCTCTCCCCCTCTCACTCTCTCTTTCTCCCTCAGTCTTTGATGCCAGCTGAGCTGGAGAAAGGGATGGGACATGAGGAGGGGGTTGTTGGTGGAACCGCACAGTGCAGATGTGAAGTGTGAAGTCGAGCTGACATGCTGTGTGCAAAATATATCACAAGTTTAATCCTATGGACTTACATGGAGGAGGAGATGATTGATCATAAGCTTGCGAAACAAGAATTAGTGCATTACTTTACAGATGAGGAGTGAAACACAGACTCATCAGTCAAAAGCTTTTGGGCTTTTGAGGTGATTTTGGCTTTTAGTTTATATTAACGTGAAAGCCTAAAGAGAGATGCAACATGAATATTGGAGAGGGATGTGCTGGCACAACACAGAGGGCACTGGATGCTTATTTCTTATTTACATTAAGCCGTGGCTTAATTTATTATAAAATACTGAACTTGATTATTTAGTAAATGAACCTTTACAATCAGCTGTTTCTATCTGCATGTCTGCATGAATGTCAGTAATGGCCACTGCACTAATCATGTCAGTTCTGTACTAAGCAGCATCTAATTAATACTCAAAGGCACTCAAATTCCCCAAAGTCCCACCATAATCAACATGCTATAATGTAGTTGCCCAATGCCCAGTTGTGCTAATTAGCCTATTATTTATAAGATGAATGAATTCATTTGTACACTAAATGTTTCATCTTAACAGACGTGTTTCCACATATTTCGTAGTATTGAACTCTCTGTCTCTGTATCACAGACTCAGTCATGTACCAAATGAAATTGCTGTAATTACCTTTTAATGTAATTTTGCTTTGAATGCAGAGCAGCTATTCTGTGGTTGACACTAAGTTACTCAAAAGTGCTCTAAGAAACTGAAGTAAAACCCAAGCACTCATACTTAATTTACAAGACAACTTTATATATTCTAGACATGTACTAAATATGTGGGAGCCGCCTCATACATCCGTGGACATCTTCTCTGGGCCACTCATGCATTTGGTTATTTAAGGCTCAGCTTAAGGACACCTGAATGGTAAAGGAAAGGGAAGATCACTTTTCTCAGCTAAAGCCTGTGGATACTGCTTTTTGTGATATGATAATACTACACACACAACCCATTGTGACCCAGACCTATCGTTTTCCACATTTCCTAATCAGCTAAAGAAATAAAAATACTAAAAAAAAAATCTAGCGAATCGTTTACAACAAGTTTGAGTTTTCCAGAGGGATCGCTAAACAGTTCAGTGAAGCTTAGTGGTGCTAATCAGCGTGGCAACAGACAAGATAAGATGGCATCTCGTCCTCGTCTGACAGCTATTATTACAACCCTGTTAAAGACAGCTACTGTTCTGGTAATCACAGCCCGGCAGAGTCCAGAGGATGGAGATGTTCTGAGAGTGTGTGTGTGTGTGTGTGTGTGTATGTGTGCATGCTTGGATAAGTAAGAAAGAGACAACACAACAAAAAAGCAAAGAAAAAGAAAGAGATAAGGAAAGAGAGAGATTTATCAAAGGACACAGACACCTGTTTATGTTCAGTCTACCAAAGTTGATTTTTCTGACAGGCTGGAATTCCAATTAGCACACGGGGGAATGCAACTATTGGTAAAACAATCCAATTATTGTTTGGAGCAGATGTTTTTTCTAGAAAACAATATGCAGCCAGAGACTGTTTCGTCATTAGCAATGTGGCCTCTGGAGCAACAACAATATATAGTTAAAGTGAATAAATCCCTGCACAGCCCCCAGTTTACATTTCCCATTTCCAACTGCCTGTCTTTGTGTCTTACTTTTTCCCTTTTTTCATTTCTCTCCCGCTCTCTTTTTTTTCTTTTTGCTGTCTAAATAGAATATATACATATATAAGATACAAAAATCATCACCACTAGTGGGTGTATTATACATGATGTCCATTTGCATCCCTATGTATTGGTACGTTCGTGAATTTCATGAGTTCTTTCCAACATACTCTCCCTCCCTCAGTGTGTAGCCTGACTACATCAGATCATCCATTTTGTTTTCAGTGCATTGTGTTCATGTTTGCCTTTTTCTATTTTTTTTTTTTTTACCCCAGTCAGTAGTGACTAATATTTCAAATTACGTCAATAACATTGTTCTGTCATAAATTGGAGTGGAGTGGAGTGAATGCTAGGAGTGGTTAACTTAGAAAAGAAAGAAAGAAAGAAAGAAAGAAATGTTTAAATTTAAGAGCTGCTATTTCAATTCAATAGTCAATACAGCTGCATCAATCGCAACCCATGCTTAATGTTTTTTTAGAACGATTAAAAAATAGCTGGGAGCATTTCAGAGATCTGAAACCATAACAAATTAAAGAGAATTTCAATGATAAATCAGACATAAAGACTCCCCCATGCCCAAATTTGTTTAAAATGTTTGTCTGTCTTTCTCTTTTTTTTTTCATTGTACAAATAATTGAGATATGACAGCACATGTAATGAAATGTATGATATGCTAACCCTTGAAGTGAACAACTGAATCTGTCCACATCCTGAGACCATGTCAGAAGACAGGAAATCTATGATTTTGTGTCCATTTGAGACTCTGAGTAGCGACAGAAAGGTGGATGACAGAAAACTAGTTGGGAAAGGCGGATGTCTGGAAAAGAGTGTGGTTATTGATCCATGATGCGTTACAGTAATGGCTTTGCTGTCTCTATTTAACCTGTCTCGTGATAGACATACACACATACAAACCAGTGCACACAGAGACCCTCATACACACACATGGTCGCAGACAGAAACGAATTGTTTTTGTCTCAGATTTTCTGAAGAAGTGATCAGGATCCCATCTCACTCCACTGGGGTTCCCATCGGGCTTTCTAATCGCTTGATAAGGGTTTTAACAGGATTTCCCCCACAGAGCAACTCCAGCTCTGATTGGTTAGCGGGTCCTGGAGGGCACACTGGAACGTGGAGGTCAGAGGTGTCATCTTTATTAGAAACAACGAGGGAAGAAAGGGAGCAAGGGATGGTGTCCACTCACACAGTCACAGAGACTGGAGACAGATGGCTCTCATGGGATCATATTACACAGAACGGTGAGGAGAAGTAGTGTGTGTAGCTGCAGGAGAGACATCCATGAATGATCAGACAAATGATGGTTGCTTCTACTGTATGTGGTTGAGTCTGTCTGTGTATTGATTCCTCTTTGTCATAGCCATTGTGAGGACCATTTTTTCAGATTTTTGTCTGGTTCTCACTACTTTAGTTGGTAGGTTAAGGGTTAACACTTTACGTCAAGGTAAAGTTAGTGTAAGCTGTTTGGGAATAAACCTAAAATGTGTGTTTGCATGCATGTCAACATACAGTATGTGTGTTATCGGAAATAATGCATGCATGTTTTTGAGTACATCTGTGTGGTTCTGTAACTGCAGCTTTGTGTGTGTGTGTTTTCATCTTCAGCGCACACTTATGTATGTGAGTTTATGTGTGCTGTGCATATCAAATATGTGCATGCCATTCCACGTCTGTGCCTGTACGTAGGCATATAGTATAGCAATGTCTACTCAGGCATCAGTGTTCTCAGGTGTGTGTGTGACTTTGAGAGTGTGTATGTCTGCATCTCAGTTTTTGTTTGGAGGTGTTTTCATGTGAGTGTGTGCTTGTGTGTCTCTTTTTGTGCTTGTGTGTGTATGTCTTAGTAGGCCCTCAAGTGGCAGGTTCGCTGTCTGTCACAGTGATACCAGTTGACAGCAGGGTCTTCTTCAATGAGCTCATTGGAGCTCAGCCAACAACCTGCTCTCCGGCACAGTTAGTGCCTCTTCCTCTCTCCCCCCTCCTGTAAACCTCTCTCTATCCCATCTTCAACCCCTTCTCATTGATATTCTCTTTCTTCCATCTTTCTTCCTCTCCCCTTTTAACCTTCCTCTTACCTTTTGAAAGGTATTCTACCTGGGTATAATGAGAGTGTAAACACAGGAGGAGGAAAAGTGCTTCATTTTCTTTTCCTCACACTGTCACACAATGTCAACACACCTAAAGGCACAGTTCTATCACAAGGGAGCAACTAAACACTGGAACATCCCACCAGGGACAAGGCTGTGAAAACAGAGCCAAATGACGCATAGAAATCGAACTTGTTGAATGCTGCACAGGCAAACGTGTGCATGAACTGCACACAAGTCAAGAACTTAGTAGCAATCTCCAGACTTGACACCTGCTTGGACCTTTTTTTTTAGTCATGTCGCAGTGTTGTGAGAGCTCATCACTTACTTTGGTCATCACAATGTTATAATAACTGATAGAACAAATGGTTTGAAGCTGCCACTACTGAGCTTCTTATGGGATTTGGCTCTCAAATTGAATTAAGATAGGTTAAACAGGATTAGATGTGATGAGAAACTGCAATCAGATTTTATAATTCACATCCATCCAAGAAGATTACATTGTAAAGTGTTCTGCTTACCTTCGTTATGCATAGGTGCGGTTTCCTGGTTCTTACAAACTGAAGTAACCACCTGTCACCTACAGCTAATCAGCACATTATGGCTCTTTCTCGATTTACAATTCCCCCCCTGCAATATTTAAAATGCATCCACTGGAAAAAAAAAAAAAAAAAAAAAAAAAAACACACTGTAACAAGCTTTTAGTATGAAACAATACAACTCTTTGAATTAGCAACAACCTAACACATTTCGGAGAACATTCTCATTGATGAGAATTATGAAATCATTTTTTAACTGAAATGTTTTGTGATCAACTTCAACCTCACAAATATCAAGAGATTGCTCTCAGTCGATGAGTTGGTGACCACTGCACATAAGGCTACGTACTCTGGGGAAAGTAATGTCATCAGAATGGGACAATTAATTTAAGATGTTCAGACCTTTGTTCCTCCAACATTGGTTAGGTCATTTTGCTTGATAAATATTCACAGGGGATGGCAGTGATAAAACATGGTCCATGTTTTTCTGTACCTAGACTCACCATTTTGGAAGGTTTTTAAGCCACGTGACATACCGAGGAGTCCCAGGGATAATCATGTGACTCACACCACCAGCCATTCTTTAGTTCTCTGCCTGTGCACTGTGATTGAATCATATCACACTACCTCTGTAGTTTTATTCATTTAGACTTTGTTGCATTTGTGCTGAGGCAGTCAGCTTGAGGAATGCAACCCACTGCTTTGTTGAGCAACCCCACTCCCTGATATTGATCGATCCAATCTAAATGATTAACTAAGAGAGAGAGATGGCGGATGGGAGGGGTGAGGGATGATCGGGAGTGCAAACAAAAGCAAATTAAGCATTGGAAAATGGGGATGGATGAGGGGAATCAGAGCAGGAGAAAAAGAATACATAAAATGTCAAAGCAAGAGAAGGACAGGATGGATGTATGATGGGACATTAGAGGTCTGGGAGGGTAAATCAGATGATTTAGGGAGAAGAGAGGAAAATAAGAGATTGCTCACATGTCTGAATCATCATTTGTTGCCCCAGCTTGATAGCTCTATAGTTGTGTTTTCATAGCGATGTTAAACACAATTAATGTTGCACAAAAAAGCCTGTGCACACCCCACCTCCGCTTTAAAATACCAAAGATCACCCTGCCAGGCTCTGTTGGATTCAGCTGCAGCTAATGACTATTCCAGGTCCACCTAGCAGTTCCTGTATCCACAAAACCCAACAATTTGTGTTCTTTTTATGTTATCGGAGTGTTACCAATTTGTTCTCAGCAACTTTAACGTCACACTAAATTGTGTCCTGTCCTCTCCTATTTTCATTTGGACCAGTATGCCTTTAGAGTCAATTGTTGGTATTGTTTTTTTTCTTTTTTTTTGTTGTTGTTGTTTGTTTGTTTTTTACAATGCAAATGATATTTATGCCACAACTGCATTTCAATTTGCAATGAGCAGTTTTAACCATACAGTTCAGTATTCTAAAATGTAGTTTGGCAAGTTGCAGACTTAACAGCTTTTGTCCACATTTCTTCAATTTATACAAAAATGAACTTACTACTTGCTGCTACTGCTACCCTTAATTCATCATCAAGACGACAAGTCTAGCCATAGTGGTTCTGAGAGGCTGTGCCCCTTTAACACAGGGGTGCTGTCACGCTTATTATGACAATGCTAACATGCAGGTGTGTAATAGGTATAATGTTTACCATGTTCAGCATCTTAGTTACGCATCTGAGCATGCTGAAATTTATTTAGCTAATTAAGAATAAATACAAACAACCACTATTTTTATTGCCATTAGTTTTGCAGGTATTTGGTCATAAACCAAAGTGTCTGGAAAATGACATGATGTCGGCACTAAAGGAAAAGTTTAAAAAAAAATTAATCTGTCCAATAGGTATCAAGGTATTTAATACAAAATCACAAATGTAAACCTTCACTAGAGGAAAAGTCATTAGGATTTCTCTTCTGGGGAATGGATCAGTCTATTAATTAGATGTTGAGATATTCTACTGGTTAAGTGAAAACTTTGATCTGCTTACAGTTCGAGAGTAATAGTCAGGGGTCAACAAAGTTCTTAGGATTCACAGCAGCAATAGTTGTTCAGATATTTCAGTCTGGAACAGAGTTCTGGACACACCAACTCATCAATATTCCTATCCCTAGAGCCATGCAACCAGCATAGTTAAAATAGTCTAATATTGTCAATATTATGCATGGATTTTTAAGATTTTTTTCTCTGCTTTTTCCACTAGTTATAAAGAATCCAAGAATCCAATCCCCTGGAAGGTAAGACTGTAAATGTTTGTTCAGTATATTGAGTCTATATCTATTGAGTGTGCTTGCGTGTGTGACGTACATGTCTGTTTGTGTCCTTTACTTACCTTGGTGCAGTAAATCAACCTGTATATGTCTGCTGTTACGACTGTAGTTTATGAGCTGACAGCAGATGCAGGTAGAGGGAGAATGACAGATATATGACTGTGTGTGTGTGTGTGTGTGTAAGTGTGTGTATAGCTGTCAGACAGCTATGAAAGCCACACATGTATTTGTACATAAAAAAAGAGGCACAGACAAGTTACACATACAGAGAGAGAGAGAGAGAGAGAGAGAGAGAGAGAGAGAGAGAGGGACACCTTTAATAACAAATTCTCTAAGTATGTGTCATTTCACGGTGATGCCCCAACGGGTTAATTTTTAGCTGCTAGTAAAATGCAGTTACAAGGCATTTGCATGTAATTATATTTTATGAATAAAACTTTAGAATTAAGACTTCAACAGGCTCAAATGTTGCTGAATTATTCCCAAATGTGCACTACATGATTTAATAAGTAGGCTAATATAAACTGCACCTTTCCCCCGTGGCTGCATTAGCAGTCAGTTGGAATGTAAAGTCATTGTTAAAGACGTACTTGTAAAAGTGTCTGTAATAGTGATTAAGTGTACCTAAAAAGGTACAAAATTCAGGGTTTAAACATCAAGCCATTTAATGTAATGCATGATTAAATCAAAGCCAAGTGTACAACTGATAGTGCCTGCTGAAGTGGCAGAGAGGAGATTAAGTGAAGAGAACTTTAATACATGCACACTCACATACGCACACAAGCTCCGGCAGTGTGTCTTGTGTTTACATTTTCGGTGTCCTTTAATTTTTGTAAAGGCATTCCTGACAAGCCAAATTGCTGCATAAATATAGCTGACTTAGAATTTTGGACTTGATAACTCCTCACCACTTGAGGTAAGTGTTATAAATATAAATACATACAAAGAGAATCTTTTTCAGAGATACATGAATCATTGCCAACAGTGTCAGACCACATGAAAATGTGGGTGAGACGTTGATTATTTATATTGAAACTGATGACTCATGCATACACCGGACTCCCACAGAGGATTATGTAAATAAAGAAAACTACCATTGTGAAGTTTTAATTAGATTGGTCTTTAAAACTTGGCCATATATGTCAAAAATGCAAATTTGCCTCAGTAATTTATTATATTTAAGGCTTGCAAGATTAAATAAGAAGATTAAACGTAAATTGGTTCACATATTGGACAGGTCACCATTCCAGATAAGGTACTTAATGTAAGAGCATAAATCTGGCTCTCGTGGAAATGTGTTTCTTAAGCAGTTTGCCAACTGGTTCTTGGTTGACTTGATAATGCGTAAATACAGCAGACATCAAAACTGCCATCAAAGAGTTGTGATGGAAGAAACACCTTAATGTTGCAGCATTGATAAATTCTATTTAATAAACATACCATTTAGATATTTTGGGCAGCATTCTCTTACCTGTCAAGTGTATTTGCTGCTGAAATTGCAACTTCTAGGAGATAGTGGAGCCACAACAACAACCTCTTCACACCTGACAAAAGGAGACATTTATTTAAAGGAGTGTGGTTTGGTAATGGTCATTTACAGTTACAGCACATACATTTTGCCCCTTCACATTTGTGCTTGTGTATTGATTAAACAGATAGAGTAGAACAGTTAATTAATCAACTTTTTTACTTTGTACAGATGTAGGCCTGGTAAGATAGGCTAAACATCCTGACTACAGATCTGTACTTTTTAATCTCACTCTCAGAAAGAAATCCAAAATGTTTCTCTCTGAAGTAGGAGCATGTGAAAGGAAACTAACTTGCTGATTTGTACAAGACCTGGCACAGGATGTTGAGTCACTTAAGGTTCATGCACCAAAATATACCAAAAAAAATCAATCACGGGCAAACACAATTCTTAATTCATGACTAATGATATTCTTATTCATTGCAAAATCAGATTATTGTTTGGTTTGTTTAATTTATCAACAATAGAGACACCACCTCGTTATTCTATATTCTATTCTATCTGTAGCTACTGGTCTTCTTCACTGTGTGTGTGAGCGTGGGTATGTTTGCAAAGGGTACTGCACTCCATTACTTGTCCCCCACTGTGAACCCCATGTGTCTGATGTGTTGTACCATGCCTTTGCTTGACGAGCGTGCTGCCTTTCTTTGCCACAGTCTAATGGTCAGTTAGACACACACACATACACAAGCATGCATGGACAAATCCAACAGAGAAAACACACACATTACAATGTCAAACCTGAGTTGAAAAGATAAATAAATAAATAAGCTGTGTGATCACACAGATTTAGATGGATATTACAAAGTGGTGCCCAGCATGGGATGTAGTTAAGAAAAATAGGTAGACAGAAACTCAGTGGGGTACTGAAGATAAAGTTTAATTTCTTTCTTTTAACAAGGCAACCAGTGGTCCAGTGGGCGTAAACACACACATGCACCATGGTGCAACACTTACTTCCTGGCAAAATCTGTGTGTATCTACATATACATATGTATATGAGTGTGTGAGAAGATTTTTTCACAGCTTGAGACTGAAAGTGATACTGCAAGAAATTCCAAGAGGAGAGAGAGCAGAAAGTAAAATGGACCATAGTGTGGACCCTGCAGTTATGCCATTTAGGCAGAAAGATTTTGCTTCAGGCAATTGACAAAACTCTCTCTCTGGTTCCTCCTCACAGCAATGATGACTGGATTGTTGTAGAGTGGGTGAAGGGAAGATTGGCTGTCTTGTTGGCATAAATGATCCGACGCATCCCACATGATTCTGCAATTGTAAGATCAAGGGGTAACAGTAATCCACAGTCCCTTTTCTCAACCTTATTAGCTGCAGCAGTGTGTACTAATAGCTATAGGTTGAATTATGAGTTCATGCATGATATATAAGCAATATTAGTGACTGTATGAACTGAAAAAGGCATGCAGTATGCAATAGAACAATATCAAATCACTGATCTCCAGTGTTTTCCAAAACATTTTGAGACTTTATTTTTTTTCCAAATTTAAATGTGTTTCTGAAATACCATTTTGTCTTGTTGACTTCCATGTAAATATTGGCTCAGCCAACATGCCACCATGCCAAGATTATGACAAATGTGCCGGATGAATAGCAAGATTAGGTGGCCTAGGTGAAGCCTCGGGGCCCCATTTTGTACCTCATATCTATTTGGTTCAGATCAGGACTGGGAAAGGGAAGCATATTGCAAAATATCCAGTTTTTAGCACATCTGTGAGTCTTCACTGAGAAAATATTTGTAACTTTTCAATAAAACCAATTTAGTATTCACTTTTACATTTTAATAGTCTGGTCTACAAGTTAAAATAGATTTTCCTGATAACAAATCTCACACTAAACAGGTTCTGAAGCATGCCAGCATGGACTGCTATCTGTACATCCTATATTTTCATATGCAGGGCATTTGCCTTTTTTGTAAACAGATATGTAGTACACATACAGCAAAGTCAACATCTATTAGAAAATCCTTGTTTTGAATGCAGTCAGTGATGGGAAAACATCACATCTGTCACCACATATGCAAGCACAAACTCTTTTGTAAGTCTGCGTTCACCTGCAGCATCTCCAGCTTAACTTTGTTAGCACACTCTCACTGTAGAGTGCACAGCATAGCAAGCACACGTCCCATGGGTCAGACAGCAAGGTTAAACAGGCAGAGAGGAAGAGGAGAGGAGGAAGGTCACTGCAGCTTATCTTCTTTTCTGTCCCTCAGGCTTAGCACGAGAGAGCACACATACGTCCACACATACACATGCACACACTTCAGGCCATGATGATCACCCGTGAGGAAAATTTGTAAATTGGTGCGAGACACTTATCTCACACTGCTCGCCCCAAAACTAGAAATAAAGTTTGTTCTTCTATATGATTATCAGCCAGTCTGCATGTCTGTCTTTCTGCTTTTATTGGTTTGGTCTGTATATCTGTCTTTCACTTTACCATGTCCATGAAATACTGTAAATTCTCCTTCTGTTTCTGTATCTCACTCAAAACCTACTTACATCATATTGAAAAGTTTTTCATGACAGGGGATTGTCATATTTGTGGAGATTGTCAATTGCTTTTTAATATAGCCATGTCAGTATTTTATAACAAACTACCATCTGTTATGTGAAGCATGATGTCTGTGGTGGCATCTCCTGGGAATACTACTTACTGAAAGAAAGTGAGGCCATGATGAAAACTAGAGCATGTCCAACTCTTTCACAGTTCCATTGTCAATTCTGAGCATTTCAGAGGCAGAACACTTTTCTTTAAAATCAGAATAAATATTTGTTCCAAGTTTGACCAAAGAAGAAAGTGTTATTAACCACCCAGTCAAATTTAAATGATTAAAAATATCAACAAGTTTATGAAATTAGGTGTCAAAATTAGTATACTCAGCTCCATGACTGTGGGGGCGTGTCCACTGAATGTGCTAAAGCCACGCCGCGAGGTAGTCAAGCAGCAATTCTGAAGCGACTGAAACGTTTCAGATGAGTTCAGAAAATGACATGACTAACTTTGAAAAACTGTGAGCGAGATGAATTAATCTCTATCTCTGCAAGGGGTGCAGGGGTGTGCTCAGGGTGGCCTCAGTGTGTCATCGAGCCACCCTTTAGGACCGCCCAAAATATCCTGGACTGAAAACTGATGAAAAACTGTATTAACCTCTAACTCCACATTTCACTAATATATCAAAGTATCAAAGAAATCTCAGAATTGCCTTTACCTTTACTTTAAGCTTTCTATGTTTCTTACCAACATGTTTACAATCATACTGAATACGCATTAATGATTTATGTGTAAACAAATACTTGTGGCTGCATTACTCAATCTAATTACTTTATGCACCATTCATAACTTTGCTTTGAGAATAGAGCTTACCAGAGAGACGCTACAGACACACATCTGATCGATATTGGCTTACTGGTTGTATCATCTTCATCAGCCGTGACAACACAGTAATGTGACACAACCACATTTGGTGGACTTTGGGAATAATGACTCTGAGCTTTAACTAGTTTTGATGCAAACTTTGAAATCAAAAATTGCTAAAACCACTTCAGCTCGTGCAGTTGCCCCAGTAAACACAATTAGAGCTGGACTCAGGTTGGAAGCTAGTGAGGGATCAACTTTTTGTCACTGCACTAGTGACTCCTTAGTCATTGTTCCGAGACATAAGGGAGTCAGATCAGAAGTTACACCCTCTCAGCTCCTTTTTGGCAGGTTAAAAGAAGCGGCTGGTATCTCAAGGGGCATGTGGCTGTTTAACCCCTCACCTGGCTGCTGACTGCAAGTCAATGCCAATTTCCAGGCAGTGCAGTTAGAGCGGTGCAGAAGAACAGAAGAAATAGGCCATTTGAAGACAAAAAGAAGTGATGTGTACAACAGAGGAAGGAGACAATTTGCCACTTATCATGACAAAGTGGGGGTAATGGCTGCTGTTATAAGGAGATGGAAATTTAGTGTCTATATTAGAACATCCTGTGATGTTGTGGATTTACTTGGTCACATCAGGACATCATTTTTTTTCTGTATTTATGCAACTTATTATTCTCTTTCTCCTCTCTGTCTCTTTTTGATGTCTCTGCTTCTCTTTTCTGGGATCAGTCTTTCCTGTAAACTGTCTGTCTTTCTGTCCCTCCCTCCTCCCCTCTTACCTGCAACATCAGCAGGATTTGCAATAACAGGTCAGATGTTAATGTGAATTTCCTGATTCATATAATCTCCTCCTTACATAATCTCACAGAGGCACAAACACCAACAGACAGACATACAGTGATGACTGTCCCACTGTGCTGCTTTGCTGCCTCTGTTTGCTGTTTACAGCAGCGGGTACACAGAGTTTGAACGGCAAGCTGATGCAAAGATGAAACTCTGCAGACAAGCAGGTAGTCTGGAGCAGTTAGTGCCATCTCTTAGCATTGCACATGCTTCATGTAAAAACAGCACACTGACCACTAACAAAATTGATTTACCCTGACCTCTGCACAGTTTCATTTTTGTATGTATATCTGCCCCAACATGTGTTTGCATGCATGAGTCATCACGATTCCTGTGATGCTGTGACAAAAAATGTTAACATTTCATTTCCATCCCACATTTTTTTCCAATAAATACTTCTTTTTGGAATTTGTGTTACAGTGTGTAGTAAAACGCTGTTAAATATTCACTTACATATACACCAGCGACTTGAGGTATGACTAAATCTTAGTAAGCTTGTTTAAAAGTCAAAAGGATTAGAGTGCAGGAAAAAAGTAGGTGGTGACTTTTTGATATTTTGAAGCAAAAAATATATTTTTTTAGCTTTTCGAGGGAAAAAAAGGAAAAATGTTTTTTTCACAGGGCTGTAACCTGTGGTTCTTTGACCCCACCCACTGATGTTTTACCCAACCTTATCAGATTGTTTCAGCATTTCTGCCTCCGGAGTAGCTCTGTGTTCAAGCCTGTTTATGTAACTTCATGAACTGTATCAGAGAATGATGAGCAAATTCGTGAAAAGAAGTTTCCCCTTTTGCATCATGCTCATTTAAGTCTTGTCTGTGTGCCTCACAGTAATCCTCCAACACAGGCAACAAGAGTTATAAAATCCAACAGAGTGTAAAAAACAAAGAGTATTTCACATTAAACACTGTGCCTTTATAGAGTTTCCTGTCATGCTGTTGAACAGTTGCTTTCACAAAGCAGAAATGTAAGAAAATCTGATTGTACATTAAATAAATCCGCTTCCACAAATAGACAATGACATTTTTCATCACATTATACAAGTACATGTTCAGCACCAGTGTTTTCAAGACACCTGAGACATGATGCTCAATACACTTGCATACATTTTCAAGACACAGCAGCATGTGCTGTCAAATTTCAGTGATAAACAAACATTGCTGGAAATTAAATCATTCAAGTAAGTTCTTACATTTTGAAAATGTGTTATTGTGATGATGTATTAACAAATCTTGGTGATCTGGTGCCAAAGATTTTAATTAAGATTTTCAGCATTAAAAATTTTATTTGTATCAAGAATGCCTGAAATGAGACTAATGGAGACTTTTAATTTTCCAATAACTTCGGGTTAGTCCACTTTTGGTTTCCTGATCATTCTCATGCATTCATTTCTGAGCAGCCCGAAGCTCTGCCAACAGTTTGGGTACCTAGGAGGTCTGGCCCTAGCCCACGCTTTGCCTGTACTTTGAAACTACCAATAACTGAAGAGAAAACCAAGCACTGATTTCCATAGTTCTGAATGTCTTATAAGGACAGAGTTTGTGCAGCTTCATAAAATATTACATAAGTTGAATTAAGGTGAACATTAGAATAGATTCATTACCATCTTTCAGTAATCATTTGTATTTAATATTCCAAAGATCAATTTTCATTTACCCTCCACAGTCTGTGTTGTGAGATTTGTGTATTTGCCTCCTACAAAAACAAAGTACAGAACCAGATCTAAGATGTGAATTCCAATGAAATGTGTACGACCCCCGACTCGATTGCTCGATATTCCCCGCACTGCAAAATAAGCAAGCGTACCAAACATCGGTCTCAAGTGTCATTAGAGAGTTCGCCCAACAGGGAAGACAAATCTGTTATTGAAAAAGGGTTCACAAAAATACATGAATAGTGTGATCAAAACATCGACTCCCTCAATATTCTTCCGTACAGTGATGATACCAAAAAGAGGTTTGAGAGGTTTTATGTTCACCAAAAGGCTTAAAGCTGGAGTCACCAAAGTGCATTGTGTGTATGACTCTAGCATCCTGAATTTGGACAGTTATTATCCTGCATGACTGGAAATCTTTGAATAAAACAAATGAATTACATTATCTATCATTATTTTACTTTTTCTACTTTTATTTTTCACAGCTGTTTTGTTGTTTATCAGCCACAGTATGTGTGCCCATGACCTTGTTAATATTTGAAGGAGAAACAAGTTTCAGTACTTTAAGTTGATATTTTTCTACTTGTGGCTTGTTGAATCATCATTGTTGAGATTTTAATAAAATGATTCAGCCTGTGAGGAAATGGAATTACACTTTACTCTCTTCATTTTCTTCTAATTAGAAGGACAAGAGCAAATATGCAAAGTGTCCTCACATTCTCTTATTAAAAACAAAGTGGTTCTGGGCAACTAAACAGAAGACGCAAGCACAGTTATTTTGGCTTTCAAAACTTCTGTTCTACCCTCACATTCAAGCCTGCATTTATTTACAAAGCATTCATCACATCAGATCTACTCAGTCAACAGTCACTGATGTGAGCATGAGCAGTAACAAGTAGCATAGGATCAGTGATATTCCTGAAAAAGGAAAAAAATGGAATTTTAATAAGCTTTAATAAGCTACTGCTGAAAACACTCTGCAGCATCCTCCAGAGGAGGTTGTATTAAAAACATTGGACATTACAAAAGCAAAACAAGTAAATGATTTATTTTTATTAACCAACAGCGACAACATTTAAACTTTCATAAACATGCATTATTAAGAAGTAGCTTGTTTTTGACTTGTCATGTTGATTCAGGTAGGATGATGTGAGATTAATCTCTAAAGGCTTTTGAGGGGAAACACATTGTGTTCAAGACAGACTGTGTAAATATCAGTGAACTTTCTTTGTTATTGTTGTGAGATGCAGCAGCTTTTCATTATGTCCTGCAATGTGCCTACAGCTTGAGGGTCAGATCTGACTGCTATGAATTATGCTTTATAGTTATTATAGTTACATAAGCGTTGCCTCTCGCCAAAGAGAGTGCACAATTACTCTAGAGTGGAAGGAATGCTGATTTTTAAATCTAATTTGAAGTGATTTGATAATGTAATAAAAATTATTTACAGCTGGCAACGTAGAGAATATGCACACTATAGAAAATATGTACACTTGACCTTTTGAGTGACACTTGTTTACTTAAGACTTTCATTAAATTTGACACTATAGGATTTGCTTCAAGTTGTCATCGGTTGGCGGAAACGGCTATTACTGGGATGCATCAGTCATAGCAGTCATCACGTATGACTGCATAACTGAAGTGATGTTAATCTTCATGATTACCAGCCTCTAGTATTGCCCATTCTCCTGCACACACACACACACACACACACACACACACACACACACACACACACACACACAGTCAGCCTTTAGCTTCATCATGCAAATTCAAGTTCATTCACACACAGATGACAAAAGGGCATATGTGGCTTGCTCACCACATCTGCTCCAGTTAGTAACTAGTGACACAAACATTTATAGTTATACTTCAATGCTGTTATGACTTGACAATGGTAAATCTGGTGTGGTGTGGTCACATATTAATAATGTAAATTCCAACTTAAAAGGACAAATATCACCAGAAAATCTTTAATTGAACAGGGTCCAGTAAAAGGTGGTAGTCATCATTAGTTAAAGAAACAGCATCTTTGACATCTCACACAGCTTTATAACATTATCACTATGCCCACACACTGTGTTTTCATATGATTTGTGTGCTCCAGCTCGCACTTTGAAACCCACATTTTTACTCTAACCTGCAAAATAGGACTAAAAGATGATCTCTGGCACCCACTCTACTATAATCAGCTGGAGAGTAGTAGTTTATTGCAGTTAATTTTTTAACTGTGATGCTTATGTACCAAAATGCTTTTGGGCTTAATATTCATTATTGCTTTGAGCAACAGCAAACAAATTGGGACCATAACAGACTCCAAAGCCTTTGCCTTGTTTCAAATCATCATCCAAAATACCACTTTAATAATTCATTAGACATTTTTATATGCCAGCTGTGCTGCTTAGTAACATCAAATCCCACTCAAATAATTTGTTTTAAATTGAGCAATGTCCATCCCAATAGCATGGATTCAACATTTGAATTATTTTCAATACTTTGTGAAGTCTGAAAATCAATACTGAGGCCAGACGTGAAATAAGAAAAGTTACTCAAATGCATTTAGTTCAAAGGTTTATTGTCACATGAGGGCACATTGCTTGCAGGCAGGATTTACAAAAAAACCCAGCAAATAACCACAATAGATACAACATAAGCACAAATCCAATCATCAAGTACAAACAGGAAATTTTCAAAGAATCATTCTGTGTCTACCAAGAGATTTATTAGTTTCTTAGTCTTACATCCTTTGCAGTGTGTCTGTTTTATGACTTTTGTTTCAGTGTCAGAATTACCCCCATTAAACTGCCCACCTTTTGGCAAACACTGTGTCCTCAGAGTGAGAGTGAATGCTGTCTGTCTAACTAGAGTCAGACATAAACATATATTGTAGTCACGAAATAAAACAAGAGGCAGGAAAAAAAAAGCAACAATTCTCCCAGCAATTTCCCAGACTTTGAGCTTATGGACCAAAAATCAAGATATAAGATGACTTGATGTGATTACATTTGCAATGTGGAATTGGGATGACCTGGTGATCATGCACGTGTCTAACATATCTTAGAGTGCAGCACCACATAAGCACAGACATAAAAATGTGTATGAGTACGTGCAGACATCAACACACATGTATATACACTTCCATGCTCATAAATGGAAAATGCCAGGCTACAGTAGTTTTCTCATCTTTTCACTTCATAAATTTCTCTCTGTGAAGAAGTTTTAAGAGTCGCCTCAATAAAAGTCTGTGATTCATGAGAGGGGTCAAGTAAATCCCACGAAGGTGAGCAAGGTAGCCTGTAAAACCTCAATACACATTCTCATTTTCTTTTCACGCTCCAGACCACCCCAAACTGAGTCCCACCACCACCTCCACCTTACAGTATCTTTGTTGTTGTCACTCCTTTTTTTCCCCCTTTATCTTCATTTTCTGCCAGAAAAAAAAAAAATATTATGGCACAACGTGATATCCCATTTTGACATTTTAAAGGTAGTTCTCAATGTAGTACAAAAAGAATACATTTTTTTACACTTGAAAAGCTTGACTCAAATGACTGCTCCTTCCTTCCTAATCCAACTCTGTTACATATTTTTCATCTCATCTTTCCCTTTTTCTTCCTTTGGCTTGTTGCCGTGCAATAGAGCAGGAGACCCATTTCAACTCCCGACCCAGCAAGTGAAACCAAATGTATTATTTTAACCTTATATTCATCGTAGAACCCTTCTTTGTTTTTGTTAGTCTCTTCTTCTTTCTCCACCTCCACCCATCTTACCCCACGTCTATCCATGTCTACAAGGCTATTTAAAATGATTATTGTGCAGCATCTTTATTTTACCCCCTGGTCTATCTCTTTCTATTATCTTCTAATTCTTCTGCTCCACCCTCTTCCCCATTTCTCATCTCCAATACCCTTTCTTTGTCAACAACAATCAGTTGGAACTCCCAAGAAGATGAGTGAGGCCTTTTAAATTTGACCATTATCCATTTTCCCCTCTGTTCTCCTCCTCTGCGTCTCAGTTTGTCATGTTGACTGTTTTCCCTTGGTGGTTCTTTGCCTTTCTTTATCTCCTCCACACAGTTTGTATTTTCCTCTTCCTCTGTTTTTATCGAGTGTATGTATAAATAAAATAACCTTAAATCTGCCTCCTTTTTTGTTTGTTGCCATCAGTCTCTTCCTCCCTTCACCCTTCATTCCTCACATCCAATCTCAGTCAATATCTTTCTATAGTGGGGTAAGCAAAAGCAATGTTAGCTTCCTGGTTAGTGAATGTTGTGCTCAAACATAAAGGTATAGAGATGAAACAGTACATGGGATCATGATTAACAGGTTTATTCAACACAGCATCACAGGATGTAACAATAATATATTTTTTCACAAGACCACACACTTATAAAAATGCCTACAGTGTGTCAGGCCAACAAAATGAATACCTTACTGACTATAAAGCAGAAGCAATCAAATTATTTTTTAATAAGAATGACAATGTGCATTTTGGTTTTCTGGCAGAAACCTTTTGGTTTAGTTGATTTTGTTCTCTCACACTCATAACCTTGTTTCCAAATGCAGCATGAAGCTGTGTTCAACAAAAACAACTAACAGATCTGTGGCCATATTTGCCGAAGTGGTGCTTTAAGCAAATGTTAACAGATAAAATGCTTACAATGAGAGTGTTAACATGCAGGTATAATGTTTACCGTGTCAAGCACCTTACTTTGGCCTTTTATCATGTTAACATTTGCCAACTGGCACTAAACACAAGTGTGCAGCTAAGGCTGATGGGAATGTCATTAGTTTTGAAAGTATCTGGTCATGAACCAAAGTAGTGGACAAATACAATTTTGACCTGATGACAAATATAGCAGGGGCGTCAAATGTACAGCCCACAGGCCAGGACTGTTCACAGCACTTGTCAGTGCTAATGGAATATAATGTCTGACACCACTATCAGACTCATCATGACAAAAAAAGCTGTGAAAGCTAGCTGTTGCTAGCTGTTAGCTTTGCAGAAACATGCATGCTGAAGGCTACAGAAATTGCATGCCCCAATAGGTGACAGGCTTTTTCTAACATCAGCCCGACAAGAAACTCTATAGATAGGATTTCAGATGTTGCTTAAGATCTGGAGCCAAATTAAGCACAAAGTCATTTGTTGTGTATTCAATTGAAATTGATGACAGCACAGGTATTGCAGATGTTGCTCAACTGACCATATTCATTTGTGGATAGATGAGACTTCGAGTGTCACAGAGAATGACCTTTTAAAGTCTTTTGTTGGAGTGCTGTGCCGTGCCAGGTTCAGGAGCAAGTTAAACAGTGAGTACCATACTTCTTGTAAAATGATGCTGGAACTGACTCAGCAACACATGACAGCCATGGCAAAAGTAAACGTAGTTGAGCATTTAGTGGCTGAAGAGCCTGATATTTCCTCAGGGGTTGGTGGAGACCAAAAACACAGCTGAAAGGAAAAAAAACATTAACCAGGTGGCCTTTAAACACAACAAGTTAGCCATATCAACTTGTTCCCTTCCTCCAAGTGGCCAAAAAAACAGTTTTTGCAAGTTTAAGGTATATAATCATGAAACACTGTGAACAGACAAGCAGATGTAAACTGTCACTCTGTTCAACATCACTCAGAAACCCAGCCCACTCTCAGTTGTGATCATATAGGACACTTCTGCAGTATACCATATTAACATCCAGTTCCATTGCAAGAACTGTTATGGGTGTTAGTGTAAAAAACCCCTCTCAAGCCTACAATATGTTTGCTTTTTAATCTTAACAGTACTTTTCAAAGCATCATTCAAAGCTTTGTTGAAAAACAGTACTTTTCAACAAAGCATTAGCTTAACTTTAATATAAAATATGATGGCACTGCATGAAAAAAAGGAAATAATTTGGGATTTTACATAATTACACCATTGGTCTGTCTGGCATGTAGAATCATAAACTTATCATTTTAAAGAGCCCCTTAATCACTGCCAATTGTGGGTATTGCATATTGGTAGCTGTTGTGGTGTGCACATTGCCAAACTGACAAAATGGAACAGGCATTGAGAGGTCACAAACAGATAACATCAAGCATGTAAAACGTCAGACAGAAACGTCTGGAACCCCTCATTGTTCTCAGCCAAAAGTGCAGATGATCAGTGGTCCTATTGACTCTAAGAAATCACCATCATCACATTCATTAAACTAAGTTTGCTCATTCTTGTCTGAGTGTGTAAATCAAGAGCTCAAAAATTGAGTTATTTAAGTAGCTCAGTGTTAGTAGATTGGCCTGAATAAATTGGCACTGCATAATTTTGAAAAATTAGTCTCGAAATTATCACATTTACTCCCCTATCTTTCTGTCCTCCTCTCTGCTCTGCTTTCTCCTTTAGGAATACATCCATTTAAACTTTTATCAGCATTTACTCCCTTGTTTCAACCTTGTATGTCTTTCTCTCTGCTATTCTTCTTCCCCTTTCACCTACTTTCCATCTTCCCTACCCATTAATAATCAGTTTACAGTCTCAACTGATGGTGTAAGGATGTTTAATGTTTCATCACTACTCATTTTCAACGTCCTGAACATCCCATCCTTCCTCCATCTACGTCTCTAGTTAAATATTCTAGTATGTCCATTGGAATTTCACTTATTTTCACCACCTGCATCGCTTCTCTGTCCACTTAATATTCATTTATCTTTCCCTTTTTGCAGGAGTCGTTGGGTTTAAACTGTTGAGCAGACTGTTACATTTTTTATCACAGTACCATTCCTTCCTTTCATCTCCTCCTTTATTGCCTTCCCTCCATCATCTTTCACCATACTAACACTAACGTATGCACACATGTATGTAGTAACAGAGCAGGATAATTAGCTTAAATTCATGCTAGTAGTAATCTGTAAAAAAGAAAAGCTTTTATTATCAGGTTTCTTTTTCCCACCTTGTTGCCATCCTCACACCCTTTCATGACTGTCCTCAAAATCTTCACCTCACTGCCTCTCTATCCTCTCCATTTAAATTTGATTGGACCACAATTGCCTTCTTCCCACTGCTTCTCTCCTCCTCTTCCTTGCCATCCCTCTATTCCTCCTCCTCCTCCTCCCCCATACTAATAGTGCAGAACAATCAGTTTAGAGTCTTGGAGTGGTGATCAGTGAAACAGTTTAAGTTTTATTGTCCGTCGGAATTAATCCGGTCGATACGGGTCGGCGTGGAGATGAAGCTGATAGCTGTGAGTCAGGACTGGGTCCAAATCAATAAAACTCTAAACTTTATTGCAGCTATAAAATGCATGCGTGCACACCAAGATGGATTCACACCCACCCTTGATTTAAAAAAGAAAAGAAACTGATGTCCACACAAAAAGATGGAAATACATTTTCACGTACACCAAAAGAAAACATGCATGCATCCAAAATTCATATTTAGACACGAATATACCTCGAAACCAACATTCATATAATATTAAAGCACACACATACACACGCAGATACACCCACAGAAATATACTGGCAGATTTGCTCATCCATCTGTCTTTCACACAAACATCTGGGAGGCAGCCTGACAACAGACAATGTCTCTATTCAGCTATAGATTTTTGTGTGAGTGTGTGTTTTCTCGTATTCACGTGTTCACACTTGCGCACTTGGGGGAGGTTTTTTAGAATTCAACAAGAGTACAGCTACTGGCGTGCTGAGATGTGGGAGAAAAAGGACAGTGGGGGAGAGAGTTAAAGGAGGACAGAGGCGGTGTCAGATGGTGTGGAGGGGATATAAACGCTCTCAAAAGGTGAAAGTTGGATCGAAGTTTCTTTTTAAACAAAGCTGGCTCAGCTGGCAGCACCACAAGTTTCATTCTACCATGGGAACAATTAGTCCTTGTTGTGTTTCCATCTTAATCTATTTGTTACTGTCTTTCTGTGATTCTCTCTTTCCACCTGTCTCTCTTTTTTCTACTTCCGTTTTTTTATCTATCCATCTCTGTCTGCCTCTATTTCTATCTCTATCTCTAATTGCTACATTGTTGGCCTTTGTGATTCTCTCACCTTGTGTTTTCATCTGGTAGAATTAGAGCCTCTCTGTGTTTGGGTGGCTGCTTGGTATTCACTGCAACGCATACTTTTCATCGTGATGAGTGTTACCGAATATAATGCATTCACTTACCGAAGAATGCTGCGCTTGTTTACTTGCATTTGTAGAGTTTGAGCCCTAGAGTGTGTGCGTGTGTATGTGTGTGTTCAAGTGCATGTGTTTACAGTGCTTTGAGTGATGTACTGCATGGAGTCAGAGAGATACATGACCAGACACTTCTGTTATGACAACCAGCAATGAAAAACCACTTCTCGGCTAGCACCCACTCCTGACATTGCCTTCTTTTGCCATCCATTCTTGTGTCAAGCAGCACATTACTCACACTGAATACACAGCAGGAAAGAAGAATGACGTGTTGGCGTTAAAGACAGTGATTAAGGCAGTAGTACAGAACGCTTTTGGCTTGTGACATTTCACTTATATTTTTATTTTTCCCATTTATTTAATGTACTCCAAAGGTTTTTTCTTTCTTGAGTGGTGATGTAGCATTTAAAAACAGTTTTTCTAAAGCTCTCAGACTCTTTCACTCTCATTCATTTCTAAAAGCTTTGAAACAACTGCTCTGAATTCACTCTGTAAAGTTAATCCATCACTCTTCTGAAGGAGAAAACAACAGTAGCACTGAGTCTGATATAGCATATTTAAACGCATTGCACAAATAGCAGTGGTGTAAACTCATTTACACAAACCAATGAATGCAAATAATTGTGTCATGCTGATGTGACCAAGTTCTGTGCATGCGGTGTTCTCCTTTACAGTGTTTCTAATTATCAAATGCTGCATTCATCCTTTCTTAGCATCCTCAATATGACATGAGATTGATTGGGATTGGCTTAACCTCAGCAGAAAAACAACAGCAATTGTGGTTTGTTCATGTTTAAAGTAACATATGTTTAAAGTTTTTCTGACAAGTGACTTCTTGAGATTGTTCAATAATGACAATCCTGTCTGTAGCAAAGGCAGGAGGAGCATGACTTTATACCGCTGTAAAAAAAAGTATTCTTAGCTAAGAGGTCAGGGTGGGTGGTTGGTAAACATTTTTACAATGTCTCAGTTGTTGAGATATTTCAGTCTGGTCCAAAGTGGTGCACTCGATTAAACCTAATAACCTCAATAATCTTACCAACCTTCATGACTGCGTTAACTTCTGTTACATACTGAATTTCCTCCATCTCATTGTGATTGGTCCTGATTTTTCTGAGGAGGTCAGTCGCTATATTGGACCCCGGACTTATCCAAGAATCATGTGAATTTTGAACCATACATAACTAATAAGCTCATTCAGTCATGTTTCCAATCAAATTGAATCAAATCCTTATTAGCCAAAAACTTTATACTTCTATAACCCTCTCTTCACTTGGCATTACTTAGTCCTCTCTCTAGGCCATCAGAATGCAGCACTGAGCTGCATTCGACCACTAGTGTTTGTTAACAGTGACTATTAACCCACATCATCCCAGTTCTTGCCTCCCTTCACTGGCTCCCAGTACAAACAAAGAATTAATTTTAAAATTTTAGCAATTACAATAAAATACAAGGCCTTGCATGGCCTGACTCCTGCATATATAGCAGTGCTGGTGACCCTGTATTCCAGGGCTTGGCCACTCCAATCAACTGATCAAGGCCTCTTATTTTGTTCTGCACATATTTTAAAACCAGGACACTGTGAATCTGAATCTGTGATGTGTTATGCATGTATGATTTTATGCATGTTTGTCTGTATACTTGTATTATTAATATCTCTATATTATCCCTTATGTGAAGCACATTAAGTTTTTAAAGTGCTATTTAAATAAAATAATTATTATCATATTACTGACAGAAAGGCATGCCTATCCCTAGAGCACAGCCCAGTTCAAAGATAGAAGCTAAATTCTTCACAAAGTGCTAATTATCAGTTAACACGTTGCCTTTGGTCGCACAGAACAAAGATTTAACTCACCATTCCATCTAACGTGCCCTAAACAAAGTTTCAAGAGGTCCTGCGCCCCCCAAACAATCAAGTACAGGCATAAAAGATCACAATACACACTCCCACACACACACACAAACACACAGAGCACCAGTGTCATTAGAACGGATTAGTCGCACATGGCAAAAAGACCAGAGTGATGGAAGATTGGGAGTGAAGAGCATGGGAAAGAGAAGGAGGGGGCATGAAATGGAGATAAAGATGGCAGAGAGAATAGAGGCCGAGTCAGAGTGGAAGATAGGAGAGTGGCCTGGGGGAGGACCTGTCTTTGTCTGAGAGTCTGAGAAAGAAAAAGCCCGAAAAACATAGAAAGTCAGACAGAGAAGACCATGACCAGGGGCAGCATCCATATCTGAAACATGCCTCTGAGACTCTGAGAGACAGAAAGCATGGATGCAAAGATGTATGAAGCAACTGCATCATCGATGACTCTCACCTGTGTGTGTGTGTGTGTGTGCGTGTGTCTGTGTTTGTATACGAAAGCAATGGATTGATAATTAGGTGATGATGCATTCTAGTGGTAAAACCGCTTAATGATGCCTTCAGGCAGCACACACACACATGGTGAGAGAATATCTCTGTATGAACAGGAGTGTCACATTTTATAAGGGCACACATAAAGTGCCAGAGGCACACAAACTGACAAACGTATGGCAATAGACATTGTATTGTCTGTAGACCTGCATCATCTATCATTGCATTAGAGGGTAAATCCTTATGGTTTCATGCTCTGTTGTTTTAGACCGTGATCAACAAAACCAGAAGTTTGCCATTTTAGACATCTTTATGGGTAGAGGAAGAATTATGGTGAAGAGAAATAATCCTACAGAAAATTTGAAACAAAAAAAGGGTGCAGCTAAGTGTCTACTTTTTTTTTTTTTAATCTCCATTTCACCAACATGCCGGTGTGGATAAACAACAAATACACTCTTTCCCTTACACACACACTATGCACGTGCACACAGGCGCACTGACCACACTCCCTCCCCTCATGGGTGGGCAGGATGAATGGCTCAGCTGTCCTGTATTGACAGCAGGATTGATGTTGTCTGATTCCCAGGTGACTCATTTGACCACAGTCAGAATAGACCTCTTCTGCATGTGTGTGTGTGTGTGTGTGTGTGTGAGAGAGAGAGAGAGAAACAGGAAAAGAGAGTGAGTGTATATGTTAGTGATATATTGCAGGTCTCTCTGGTTCGATGAGTATGCAATGATAAGCATTTGTTTGGAGGAATACAGCAAGACAGAGGAGGCAGGGGAAAGAAATAAATAAGGCAGAGTAAGGAAAAACTGGAAAACTGTGTGTGTTTTTCTGTGTTCTGTTTCCATGTACTTCGATTTTGAATATTAAATACCAGTTTATTATTTTTTTGTGAACTAAAGCTTTACATTAAGACCTCTCGAAAGTAATTTATTTAAAGTCATGGATGTCAGGAAAGAGCAATGCAGTGTCATCTGTACAGCAAATCATTTAAGAAGTCCTCAAGTATTGACACACGACATGTTTACTTTATTGACATTTAACCAAAACCACAATCTTTCAATAACCTTAATCTAAGTCAACATCCTGAGTAGGTTGTTCCATAAGTCAATCTGAGAAAGTTCTAATTCTCCTACCACAACCCAAAAAAACACATTTCTCCATGAAGAAACTACAAGCAAATACGAGCCATTTCAACACAACAGTCGGGGAGTGCATCAGGCTTTGAAGCTAATGGCTTCAATGACAAAATGGCTAAACCATTGTAATGACAGCAATGCTCATCAGTCACATAACGTACAGAGGATCCAAAAGACTTTTTCTCATAAGCTAACATTGTAAAAGAAGCAGCTGTAAAACAGTGAATACATTTTTTGAGCATCACAATCACTGAGAAATGAATCATTTCACTATTAGAATTTGGGTCCAATAACATTTTGAAAGTCTAGAAAAGTAGTACTATTAAATAATTTTATGCCCACTCAAATTGGCAGAGATTTAAACCAGAAGTTAGTGCTCAGCTGGCAAAAGGCTCTAGTGTGCTTGCTCTATGGGGCCCACAATGGGAAAGCATATGCGGAAGATCTGGGTAATATTATGCTCAAAACTGTACTTTTTAGCTTCATGCACCACTGAACAGATTCCATAATAATGGACAGAGCACTGCCTCCAATGTTGTATCCAGTTGTCTTTATACATTCATGCTACAGATGTCATGGGTCCTCTTCAAACCGCCGTCTACTATGTTGAACCATCATGGTTCTACAATAGCCCAGAACTCACAAACTAAAAATTCACTCTATAGAGGGTCCTTTGTGTTCTTGGCACATTGCACGGCCTCTGTAGTTTCAACTAAAAAGCTAGGATGGGGTCAGCCAAAAGAAAACAAAAACACAATGTACCAAAGGCAAACCATATGTTTGTATTGGCAGGTAAATGAAGTCCATAGGTAGTGTTGGCTATCGAGTGGATCGAACCTCCGGTGCTCCAGCTCCCTTTTTTACATTTGAGAAAAATCCTCCTCCCAGCAGTCCTAAGCTTTTCTTTGCTAGTGGAGTAAATACCAACACTCCCCCTGTGATTTGTGCTCCCAGCACAGACCAAATTAACTAACTTATCGATATACTTACCTTAGCAACAAGTAAAGCTTTCTGTCCATCAGGAAACTTAGAGAGTTGAGGCAGGGCAGCTAAAGGACATCTGAGAGAGAACAGTTAGATTTTGCCCATGAAATATGATCACCAAAATCTTTTAAATGGTTGGTGGTGTGCGACAAAGTGTTATTCTTCTTCTGACCTGGAACCCAAAGTTACGCATGTGGGGTGCAGAGTAAGAATGATAGAGGCACTATTCACCTGATTACAAGTCAGTGTAGCATCAAATGATAGTGAAGCTGTTACTTTAAGGTACAAAGGTTACATAATGGGGCTTTAAAAGTGCAGTGTCACCCTTTGACCACTAATTTCTCATCTTAATGTAATACACCTCTCTCTTCTGACAATGACCTCTGTATCGGAGTAGAGGAAGATTGTCTGTATTGCCGTAATTGCAGTAACTACGACAAGGACAGAGTGTGAGAGCAAAATGTTTTAGCAGAAATGGACACCTGTCAGTAGTCTTCAACCTGTGCAAGTGTGAATTATTAAAAAGAATTTAAAAAAAGCTTGATTATGTCCTTGACATTACAGCGCAATCTTATGTCTGGACCATTTGATCCATACTTAATATTTCCATCAATGTTGAATGCATAATACATTTCACATACTAGATTTCCATATTGCCTCTCGTGCACTTGCCTCCCAATTATCTGACAAATCATTTTTTTTTTTTTTACCAGCTCTGCTCTCTTCTCCTTGTCAGTCTCAGTTTTCCCCTCCCGCCTTATTTCCTTTTTTTCCCCCTTCTGTTCTCCACTGTCCTTTTTCCTCTGTTCCCCTTCATGGGAAAGTTAAAAGACAGTTAAACAGACAAGATGATGCCCCCACCCTCTCTCTCTCTCATATCTCTCTGGGTTGTCTGTTCAATATCAACACCTTTTCAAAAAGCTGATCACACTTTTCGATTTCACAAATAAACTTTAAACTATAACTCATTTGCTATCTGCTGCATTGTTGTTAACTCAAATAGAGATGAGGTCCCGAGCAAGACAATGATACAATTGTATTGTTGAAAACAGCCTGTTTGCGTCAATAAACGGGTTTAATTATCTTAATTGCAAATTGTGTAAGTTGTACTGTGTTTCTCTGAATATCTGATGATTAAACTCACCACAGAATTACCTGCAGGGCTTTAATAAGACTTGATGATACCAAAGTGACTCTCCCAAAGTTTGGTCCCAGAGACTGTGAAGAGGGAATGAAGAACCATGCCAGATTGTTATTGACTTTTCCACAGCTTGTAATTGTATATAGCCCCATGTTCTCAGAAGCTCATATCCAACTTTGACATGGACTTTAATATTGTCTGTTGGCTGGGGGATTTTTGAGCAGCAGGATCCTGGCCAGTGCACTTTTGTCCTCTACTGCATTGCCACAGGGCAGTGTCAACTCCCCTCCACCTCACCTTGTTGTGTGCATTTAAAGGTTTGTATATATTTGCCAAATTAAGAGTCAGTGTTATTAATAATTAATTATTAATACTTAATTATTAATAATTAATAATATATCATTGAGGATATACTGTATGCTTAATGATGATGAGTTTTTTTTGTGGCACAATCATTAATTAGCTGAGCTGGTGTAACCTTTCTTTAATGTATTGGCTTTCCTTTGATACAAGCTTTTCTCACTCTTCCCTCACTCTTCCCTCCAGCTGTGGCTGTGTTTGCCTCTATATGCTTCCGGTATGCCTTACCTATATTTTGTGTATAGAGTCGGCCCCTGTTTTAATCACTCAAAGTGCAGGAGGTGGCCCTGGCTCTCTTGTGTGTGACCGACAGATTCCAATGACCAGAGCACCTGCAGCACCGTTGTAAAAGTGGTTGGATTAGGAGGATTAAATTATCAGTGGGTGTGATAGCAGCTGGCATCAATCAAGGCCAATCAGATCAACTACTTTCATCCCTTTTAAATGCAGTGCACACCTTGCTGTGGTGGACTGACAGCTTTGTAATGTAGAGGAGAGTCCAGCACCAACTCCCCCATGTGGGAACCAGCTGCAGAGAGCAAATTAAAAGGCACCCTGTGGGGTTATGTTTTTTAGTTTTTTTTGCAAACAAACAAAGGTCTGTTTACACTCACTCTTTCTCACCAAAACATATTGTAGCCTACATATCCTAATAAAGCATAATAAATCTGTTAAATGCATTGCCTTCCTCATAAAATATATATATGGTTGAGTTTTAGAAAATTTTGAAATGAACGTTGTTTACAACCATGTTTGCTTGCTAGCAGTCTTCATTTTACTTGCATTTGTTGGTGCATTATTTTGCACTTTACCGCCATCAATTGCCAACCAGGGGAATACTAGGAAAACAACAGCCTGACTATGTATCACACCCTGTTAGCATGCACACCACATACTAACCAAACGGGGACCATGTCTAAAAAACATTGCTCCATTGAGCTGCTAATGGTTAAAAACGCCAACTACCTTTAAGTAGGAATAATGATGCTGCAACATGAAACAACTTTTATCGCAGTGTACTTCTTTGCATTTAAATGTCAAGCAGCATTCAGTAGAGTGTTTTTGTTTCCCTGTGAAGGCTTATAATTTTACTCTTTCATCATTTAAAGCTGTAAAAATGGCACAAGGTACAGGTCTTTTGGATTAGAGTGGGTCTGTATAGAGCAGGACTTGAGTATATTTTTGGATTCCAATTCCCCTCGCACTTAGATTGCATTTTACTTTTTATTGGCACACCTTTGACATCTCACTCATATATTTTGGCCCATGCAATGCCATATAGAGCCACAAAAGCAGAAAAAAAAAAATCAGCTTGCAGCGAAATTACCCATTTTCTGCCACAAGGTCATTGCACTTGATCTCCACTGCCATGAAAATAATACCCTAGCGGCTACGTGTGTTCTCATGCGTATCAAAAAATGGAATAGGCATGTACTAATTTGATTGATTCTCCCTTTTAATGAAACAAACCATTAGAAGTGGAAAATATATATGTATATATAGATAGCTGGCATACGTGGAAAATGAACATTCAGCTTCTTAATTTCTATCTGCGTCTTTCTGTGCACATCTCTCTGTTTGCCTGTATACAACAGTGTGCATGTGTGTGACCTCAAGGTGCACCTCTATTCTGCTGATAGAAGGAGCTTGCATCTGGCAGGTTGGAGGGTCAAATCCCACTTGACTCGAACCTGATTACACAGACATCTGTTACAGAAAACACACGAGTTTACAGGGGTAGGTTATGACCTCATAAGATGTAAGGTCAGTAATCTCAGTATGTTGGGCCTCAACCATTCAATTAGAATGCATTACATTATAAAAGAAAGAGGCCCAGTGCACCCCCTCCATCATACAAAAAACATTAGAAAACAAAAACTACACCAGGAAGTAGCAGTGCAGTTTATTCAGTGTGCAAAAAGACACAGACAGTATTTCTGAGACTTGGCTGTACCACTAGATCACACACCTATGAGAAAAAACACATTATCACCATCATCATTTTCTTATTCATGTGACAGTAATATTCATGACAATCTATCTTCGCCACATGTCTGTTCACAGCGATATTCAGTCCACGAGTCAACCTTGCCTCCGGAGGTTGACATTACACTAAAGAGAGTTACCAGTAACTAATGAGGGCCTCAGACAGTGTCTCACCATAGATTAGAGTCAAGGGTAACAAGAAAGGACACATGGTGATGACATCAAACAGCTTTCTCATGTCCCTCTGGCTCCTTGTCCCCAACAGTCTACCACCCTTGAACACCCACATATACTGTATACTGACTCATGCTGGAAAACACACACACATGTATACATATTTAAGAAGCACGTACTTACAAACAGTCCACACTACAGTCCATGCACGACATATTGTACATGTGTTTGCATGATCTCTATTAGTTTCTTCCTCCTTCCTTCTATCAGTCTGTCACGTTCATCCACTCACATGCTGACTGTCTCTGATGTAATTTTTTGTAACATTAGATCTCAGATCCATTAGTTTTTGATGCAGATGAATATTCAAGCTAATATTCGGATGTGTCATGACTTTTAACACCACTGCATGTGCACTCTCCAAACAATTTACCCTAATGATTGCCCGTCTGCTGCTAATTCACATTAGTTCACACCTGGGAAAATGTGCTTAGCATTAAAAGGTACACCAGTGAACCTATTGCATTAGGGCAAAGTCTTCTTGACGTTGTGGTAATGAGGCGCACTGTTGAGCTTAGTGTTATTAGGATCTCAGTTATTGGACATGGTAGATTAATTTTAACTGGAAGGAAGACTGCATGCACAAAACACATTATTGTATTATTATTTATCTGCAAGCAAGCCTCACATATAAACTCAACAAGCTCTAAAGTATTCAACAATTTATGTTATATTGCATGTCTTTTCCTAGTGAGTTGACATTTCCACAGTCCAAAATTAGATCTTACTTATATTTGGATTTTGATGATGATAAACAGGTTTTATTGCATTATTGAATTCAAAGAAGAGTATAGAATCTGGTAATTAGATGGCATTGTGAAATCTGCAGCATCATGGCACATTTTACAAAAGAGTATAGTGGAATCTAGTGGAAATTTTTCAGTAGTTGCAGCAACATAATGACTTGTCCCTATGACTCAGGGGGAGATGCAATTTCAATTGAATAAATATGGAAAAACTAAACAAGCTGACAAGGTGCAAAAGAGTGTGCTGGATATATCTATTGTATAAATATAGCTTGATAACTTTTCTTTTTAAATCTTATGTGTATACTTAAACTTTAAAGAGTCTATTCTGCACCTGTCTGTGATGAAGATAGTTGCGACCCCCCTGTCTAACTCACTATATTAATACAGTCATAGACATATTTTTACCATTGACTCCTGTCTCACAGCTGACTCCTGGCTCCTAACCATGCCTCTTTTGTAGAGCAGGTTCTGTTACAGTTTCATGTAGACACAATTGAATGGTACAAACATAGGATGTTGGACTTGCCATTTTGGTTTTGCATTCACTCAAAGGTCAGAGGTTTTATTTGTTATTGGTCCACCAACCATTTTGCCAAAAAGGAATGTTGATATTGGACTATTCCACAAATGTTTTTAAAAGCCTTGCTTGTATCTGCAAATGGTAACTATGTTATGGTTAACCATGGTTATGGTATAAAAGATGAGTAAGTAAACACTTGGTGCAGGTTATGGAAAGACCATGATTATGTTTAATTGCAGGTCTGTGATGGGAGGTGAAGTCAAGCAGTCTACACAACCATCCACCATCCTAATCTCCACATCTTTGTTATCCATCTTGTTACATAAATGTGGGATTGAATTTTGGAGGTGGATGTGAATTGTGAGTTGCAGAGTAATCCAATATAGACATGCTTTCCAGGGATATTGAGCTTATGGTACACATTTGCAAGTCAAAGTTCACCAAAGTTAAACTTCAGGCCAAAGTTCTTTGTGGTTCTACTTTGAGGCGAGGGAATGTGCTTCATCCTATCAGAGATTGAACTGAAATGACTTTAATTCACTCTGAAATGTTGATGATATAAATGCTGGTCTGCTGGGCCATAATCCTAAAATAGTAGCCATTCAGTCAGGCTCTTGCTGATTGTATATACTTGCCTGTGGCAAGACAGGCTGAATGTTTTTTGCACATTCACACTTGTCACTATTAATGAACACTATCTGAGAACATTGATATAAGCCTCCTGGTTTGTAATGATTCACTTTTCATTTTGTGCGTTATCACGTTTACAGTAAATGACATGTTTAACTCCTAACTTTTACACATAATCAACTTGTTCTCTATCTTTATTAGTGTTTTACTGTTTGCGATGTCTGCAGTTAGAGAATGGTCTGTCAATGCTGAAACAGTAGGATTAAATTCTGGGATTAGATCCTACATGAGCTCTCTCTCCTTTAATCCATATTTAATTAAAATAGATATGGCAATAATTTGTCTTACATTTAATTGATTAATACATTTAAATCTGAAAATGTACATGCAGAAAGTCATAAGTGCTCTCTCATTCTCACACCACAAAGCTGCATTTTCAATAGCCATATTACTTGGATTTATAAAAACTACATCAAGATAGTGTTTTATATCCACACTAAGTAGAAGCAACTAAAAGCAGTGCTTTCTCCATGCTGCGTGATTTCCAATAAAAGCTGACACTAAACACTGTCTTGCCAACTAAGTTGGCCCTTTTCCACAGTGCGTATACACACGTACATATATATATATATATATATATATATATATATATATATATATATATATATATATATATATATATATATATATATATATATATATATATATATATATATATACACACACACGCTGATAGAGCTGACACATTCTTAGATCTATGGGCTGTCCCTGCATAACCTCCCATAGCGCTAAAGAGTGGAAATAAAGTTGTTTTCACATCATAAAGCCAACAGTGTAAGTGCACTGTGCTTCTGGGGCTGATACCATTTATCTCAGTGACTTAATGAAAAGCCCTCAGTGCTCCAGAAAGAATCTGTTAGACGATGAAAACCTGACGATGAAAAAATAAAAAAGAATCGCTCACCACAGTGTTTGTGTATCTTGAGCTGTGGCCATAATGGGTATTAAACTAGCAGATCAGTTCAATATGGTTGGACTCAGTAGGGAAGATCTGCGGCAGCAGGTGAAAGTAAAGGCAGGAAAGTGAAACTTGAAAACAATTAAATAGAAAAGCAAAAGGGGTTAGGGACTCACAAGGTGCAGCAAGAGTGTAAAAAGAGCCAGAGGGACAGCCAGTGGGGGGACAAAAAGAGAAAGACACACCATTGGGGGCTTAAGTGCTGAGTGAGGAAGAAGAAAAATAAACACAGAGGTGTAGACGGAAACACAGCTAGACAGAAACATGCAGGCAGAGGGAGAGAGACAGACAGAGAGACAGATGCTGCAGGACAGAAAAAGCAGGAGGAGGCCCCTGTGGAGTCAGCGTGTCAACAGAGTTGTAATTGCCATCTCATGGTGGACAGTCCTGGGTGGGAAGATGATGGCAGGGAGAGGAAGTGAAGGAAAGGAATGTGGCAGCGATAAGATGGTGAAAGACAGAGGAAGGACATGGGGAGTGGCATGTCTCGCCGGATTAGGATCTGTCTGGGTTGAGAGAATACGAAGTTATCACTGCACTGCAGGCATTAATATGCACAGACACAAACAGAATACACATACTTTTATCTCCTACATACATTAAATCACAGAATTTCAGTCTTATTTTCCTAAATAATAAACAAAAATAATGTAAAGTGGTTAAAATGAAGAGGAAAAATATACACAAAATCAATTAAAGCAACTTTTTGTAGAAATTGGCAATTCAGCATCCTCTGTTCCAGAGTGCAATACCACTGTCGTAAATATGTACAGTTGTATGTGTATTTGTTATGATTATATTACTTATGATCAAAAACTAGCGAGTCTACAACTTTCCTAACAGCCAAATATTAGTCAAGTGCAACAACACAGGACATAACAGCCAGCTAATATTCCTTACTAGTCCAACAGCAAGAAATTCAGCTCATCTGTCTTTCAAGCCTTGTATTTCATGAAGCTCTCATCTAAAAGTCACTTCCACATTTACTAACATCCGGTGGCTTCTTGCTTGGTCACTTTCTCCTTTTCTCTTCTTGCTTCTAATGTCAATGTCCACTTTGGTCTGCTGAGCCTGTGGTTTCATTGCCTGCTTGCCCTACAACTTTGTTGTCTGACTCTTTAAAGGCTTCTACATGTTGTACCGTATTTGTTATGTCAAACAGCCCTAACCCCAGTTACCATAGTAATGATTAGAATGGCGTCTGTTTACATAAATATACAGCTGCTCTGTATGTCAAGGAAAATAAGCTGGTGTCTTCATAACAATCTAAGATTCAACACTATCCCTACACTGACCTCAAGGCATATGCTTGACCCAGTGTAACCCCTATATGTGGCATGCTTTAATAGAAAATTCCCTCACAATTATTAACACCTGCTGAGAAAAAAGGCTATTGCTTAAATATTTCTGATCACCATATTTGTTGGATGATTACGGTCATGGTCACCACTTTCCCCATTTCATCATGTTTTTCAAAGAGCATGTTTTTTTGTGACAACATTTTCTTGCTCTTTCAGCAGAATATTGACAGAATTTTAAAATAGAACAATGTCAATCAAACAGAGTGTAGCTATTTTCTGCTGTGAGATTACAAATCACCTAACAGATGTCGCAACACCATTTTTTGCCAAGAAGAAAGACTAAACATATTGAACATGTTTGATTTTGCTATACAGGTTAAGAAGAAGAGACAAAATAGTAGAAGCATGTAGTCTATGTTATACAAGGGTCACTAATGTAATGCAAGGGTTGAATTTACTATTTGCTTGCAAAATGTTAATGCACAACCACTATGCTGTAATGGGAATTGTGTACTGTTGTGTACTACAGGAGTTGTGTACTGAACGTAGAGAAGAGAAACTGAAACTTAAGAATCAATCTCATCACGCAAGTATTAATCAATACTGATACTATCGATATTTTAGATCAATCCGCCCACCACTACTTATTTTACTTTACTAACATAGCTTATGTGTATACATTGCCCTTCAAGGTGTCAATATCAATACTCAAATCCTTGAAGGTTTTCAAAATGGTACTAGACGAAAAACATCTTTCAGAAAGAAAAAAAGGAAAAAGGATTGTGCATCCAAGCAAGGTTCAAGTCAAGTTCAGCAACACATCATATGCTTTAAAAGCCTATGGTTGTCAGAGTAAACAATTAACATCTGTGGCTATGCATATCTATTGGCATAGTCCTTTGAAGTAGGGACCGACCATCAGTTTAATTAAGCATCATAGATCACTGCACGTGTTGTGAACAAATCCCATGGTGAAAAAATAATAACTGTAGTGGCTAAATGTCATGATTTTATATATTGAAGTTTTATGAAGACATACTCAAAAATGCTTTTAAATAAGTTGTTTTTCAGGCATTGTTGCACACTGCATACTGACACAAACAGCACAGGAACAAGTACAAGTGCAGTTATATTGGAAAGGGGTAGGTCAATTATAGGGACATTAGGTTACTTTACAGTTCAGTCAAGCATTGGGCATGTGGCAAGGTTGCAGTGATTAAATTGCAGATTGTCTTGCAGGATCGTGCCCCAGCGTGCTGTGCTGCTTGAAAGAATTAGGTGCTTGAAATAAATTATAAGGACTGAAGATTGGAGCATGAGGTGTGAACAATGTCACAGCATGCAAGGTCTCAGATTAGAGGGTGGTGTAGGTACAGTAAGCAGTTCCAGCCTGTAGATGTGGGCAAATTAATTATATATTGCACATAAACAGTAGGAAGGCACCGTTCTTTTTACATCTGAGTCACAGTAGGGCATTGTGGGGCTGTCCAGGAGCTGGTGGGCTGATTTAACAGGTTAACATCTTAAGGGTGTGGGGGGGGGGGGAGTTGTCTTGGATTTAATATGCTGGCACACTGTACCAAGAGGAAGCACTTGGAACAGATGGCTGGCATGGTGGGCAGGGATGATGGCAATTCTTCCATTTCCCATTCTACAGCCTGATGCAATGCATTTCATTTATATAGATGACAATCATCCAACCACTCTGCTGTGAGAGAGCACCCCATGGAGCAGAAGTTTTACCAGGTGGAACTTTGCCTCACTGAAATAGAGAATATGTTTAATCACTGTTGAAATGGAACATGATTGTTTGAGACATTAACTTTCCTTTCCTTGGACAGTTTTCTTACTGTCACTTGACTAATGTCAAGGTTATTCATTAGCTGCACCCTCAGATGAATCTTAATTAGGAACACATGCTTGGTGAAACAAGGCTGTTGCATCATGCAAACCTGCAAAACATCTGGGTGTGTGATGGAATTCTACCAACATGAAATTGGTTCATAATTAAAATCTGTTTGTTCCCTAAGTTGATGTTTCCCTTCTATGAAGAACCTTGAAGCAGTTCCAGACTGACACTAATGTAGACAATGTGATTAGTTAAAGCAAAGAACTTTCTAGTTGCAACTCTCAACAGCAGAATGTGATGAAACTCCTAAATTAAAAGAAAGTCCATGGATGGGTTGATTCATGCATCAGTTGTTCATTTGAATAAAATTTGGAAAAGTGGATCAGTTACAGTAAATTGGCTTTGCAGTGGCATGGAATCAAATGAGCCAATGTGCTAAAACACAGAACCTATAGCTCTTGGCTCTGATTCACAACAGTGAATCACATGAACTCCCTCTGAATTGGTTAATGACTGTGACAGCAGGACTATAAATGGTTGACAGAGATGTTGTGTCCTACACTATTAAAAGAAAATCTTAGAAGAACACATTTTATCATCTGATCTTCAAAAACATATTTTTAGACGTTTTGATAGAATGGATTATTGAACATTTGATGGAATTACACGACATATTTTCATACTTCTTCAACACATTTTTCTGTCTACTTACAAGATTTTGAATACTTTGAACTTGATTGACATGACCTTTGACTCTGGTGGAATGATTACAATGTATTTTATGCCTGTGCAAGCAGTACTACTTACAATGAACAATGTGCAATTACAGTATGTTTTCTGAATCTTTATCAGTAAATTCTTTTCTGAAAATTATTTAATATTAACTGTGACCTCAAAACCTAAAATTTTGTCTGTATTTACATATTATTAAAATCAATTAAAGGTCAATTTTGTAAGATTTATAGGGCTGTATTACAGAATATGGCAGAAATGGAATATGATATCATTACTAAGATCTATAACTAACAATCGTTATATTTTTGTTACATTAAAATGAGCCTTTTATATCTGCAGACACCACAGGGGTGGCATGTTGCACCGCCATGTTTTTTGCAACTGCCCTGAAGCCCTAAAGGACAAACACTTGCTGTGTCTCAATTCCCGTACTTCCTTACTTACTCTTGCTATTTTGAGTCCATAAGTGCGTTCACGCTGTCAATTATGTCAAAATGCAGTGTACTGTTAGTACCAGATGGTGCATTCATAACAGTCAAAGAGTTAAGTGTGGAACACTGGACATTTCTCGCCATTTTTCAGCTGTCGCCATTTTGGCTACGCAGCAGAAAGGGAAGAACCAGTGATATTGTAAAAATGGCGTTCGAGGAGGCTGCTGGAGCAGCATCAATTGCAATCGATTAGCGCACTACGCTAAGAAGTACCCATAGTGTATACAGTGTACTACATGGAAGTGTACTAATGGAAGTATCCGAATGAGATACGGTAACTGACCTGGGCATTTCGCATTTTTCGCATTTCACAGCCACAACTGTTTCTCCTTCACGCTTTGAACAGGAGGGCAAAAGGAAGGATTTGCAATCTCCAACTACACCGCTAGATGCTACTAAATCCTATACACTGTTTCTTGAAGAGACAGCTTAAATACAATGTTCAGACAAGGCTTTAAGCAACTTTACTGCCACTAAATGAATTTAATTATTTATAATTTGTCATTTCATCTACACATCTTAGATAAAATGCCAACATGGCTCAGGAAATTCATTTATTTCTGTTTGAGTTTGAAACTGATGTAAGTAAATAAAGAAAATATTTGCTAAACTGACATTGAAGTTGATTTTCTCCACTTTCTCCATTCCATGACACATGAAGACTTGGAGTCACTCTCTCCTTTTCCTTTCAGCCCTTTTCTTTGATCCTTCCATTATCTGCTTATCTGCTTTTCATCCTCCATTTCTCCTCTGTCCTATTTTATCGTGCCATCTTTCTGGCCCTTCTCCTCATCAAATGAGGAATCAGAGAGTATCTATCTTAAGTGCGACTCCCCATATCCATTCCTCCTCTGTTCTCCCCCCATCTTTCCACCTCTTCTTTGATCTTCTTATTGCCGCGTTGAAGTGCTGTTACTTTTTTCTCGACTCTTTTCATGGCTACTTTTATTGCAGTTTATAGATGCTCAAATAAAATGCATCATCAACTTGAAGAGCTACAGTAAACTACCTGACACTCCCCAACAAAAGCACAGCACATGATAGAAACCAAGTTATGACCACCATAAATGAGCCCAAAGTCATTACCAAAGAACATGGCAAATCTTATTCAAGTCTGATAAATGAGCAGTAAGCACTGTAAAAGAGTGCTTTCCAGTGTAGTTTGAAGGTGAAATATGCCTTCAGCTGGGTACTGTACAGTGGGTCAATAAATAAACAGAACCAAACCATGGTTGTATAACACATGATTTTCAGGCCTCAAGCAACAAAAATCTATTTAGCTATTTTTCCAGCAGAATATTGCCAGCTGCATCTTGATATTTAGATGTTCTTAACAAGCGGAAACCTTCGTAGCTGTGAAATGAAGTCAATGTAGAAGTGCAAAAAACTGCAGCCACCCATAGATTTGAACAGGTGGGTTAAAAAAAAACACACTATAGAGACCAAAACTTTTTTTTGTACCAGGTTGTAAACATGTTTATTTCTGCTGTGAATTTGGATATTTTAATGTGGGCCCTTCTAGAGCCTGCCTCAAGTGGCCGCTCAAGGAGTTTTTAGCACTTCCGCATTGGCTTCACTTCCCAGCCACCAAGGTTGCCTCTTGATCTTTTCCCATTTTTACATTAACAATGAGGCAAAAGAGGCAGTAATACCAAGATGGCGGCTACCAGAGCCACCATATTCTGAGCTTCACAACGGCTCTGATACAATGTCCATGTTTTATACAGTTTATAGTTCTGAACTACTTCATAATAGCCATGCTTTAGCTTTAACAATTATACATCAAAAGCAATGCAAATAAAATGCTCTCTATATATTGACTGATTATGTTGTCTCAGAAGGACAGCTTGACACAAACTCTTCTCCAACCCTTATCCCTTTTTGCCCTTGACAAAGCTTAAGTAAGTAGTTGTGTATCACTGTGTCATTGTTTGGGCAGTTATACAATAATAATGTAACTAACTAATGACAGTGTGAAAACAATGTGACAGTGCGAAAAGGGTCACTCCTACTATTGAATCCACAGAGAATTATTACCTGAATGTGCAGCTCCCCTCAGCTTTAAAGTTTTTTCATGAGTTTAAGTTTATTGTTCAGGCTGTCTGTTGTCATAATTTTCAGCAGGCAGCTGTTTCAGCAAAAAAGCTGTAAAAACTCATGGTACACTTCCTGCTTGGCACCGACAGCTAAAGATACAGATAAAGTCAACAACTAACTGGTGAATAAGGGAGCATTTAAGCGCTAAACAGCCAGATATGCTTCTCAGGAGTTGAAAAAAAAACAAAAACAGAGCTAAAAGAGGATGAATACTGGACATTAGCCAGGTGGTTAGAAACAGAACTCTAAATGAAGGCACATCCTAGAAAAGTAAATTAGGTGCTGAACATGAGCATGAAACATATTTCAGTCCATTGTGGGCATTTTTGTTGTTGTTTGTTTGTTTTGTCCTTTGTGCTGGGAGCTCATAGCATGCAGACTTTATTGTCTGGATTTATATGCCAGGATATCAATCCTTGGGTATGATGTCATCATTGTGCCTGAGATCTGCATTAGGTCCAAGTTTGTTTCTAAGTGGAACAAAACTCCCCTTTGGCACCAATAAGCTCAAATTTATTAGACCAAAGAAAGGAAAACATTTAGGAGTTGGGTGATGAGGAGCTAATGGCAAAACAGTTGAAATTATGTCAACACCCATCATGCCCAGTTATTAAGAAATGATCTCATAATCGTGAAAAAAGATGCCATGAACAAGAAAACCCTTTCGTAAAGGTCATCCTGGCTACACACTGTCCTGGCATCTAGACAGGCGCAGGGTGAATATCAATTACTGTCAGTATCACAGAGAGAGAGACCTCAGCGCTGATCCTGCCAGGTTTAAAAAATGCTCCAGGCCAAATCCCGAGCCAGCTTCATAGCGCAAACATTTCAGAGGATTCATATCAACCTTTGGAAACCCAATTCTTGAGGAATTTTAACAAATATGCTTAGCTAACTAGAGGGGTTGTTTTTTTGATATTATCATATGAAAGGTACCAAGCAGTGGAGTGGCCATAGAGGAAATAAATGTATATATCGAGACCACGTTTTACTAATGCTATTGTGTGCGCACTTTTTTGGTTAATTTGAGTGTATATAAAGAAGGTCAGCACAAAAATAAACAGTGCAGTGCACCTGTTTCAAGTATCTGTAAGTTGCTTATTAGCTGGCAAGATAACATTAGTTCTTAGTTAATCAAAATGTAAATTAACTTGAAAAGAAAAAAACCTGGTATGCAGACGCCATCATTTGCAATTCCAATAGTTTAATGTTAGTTAATGTATCTAAAAAGGTAAAAGGTGGACAGAAAACCATTGCAGTTTCTGAATACATGAGCCTCACATGAGAGGACATGAGAGGACTCTCTGCTACCGACCACATTTGACTGTGAAAGCCCAAAAGCATGCTACTAGATTTGTCACACATAAGTTGCCGTTGGAAAAGCCGTCATCATATGGAAAAAATTAAATCAACAAACAACATAATGTAGTCAAACGCTTACTGAAGCCAGGAGAAGAGGGAGAACATCTTTTCCATTCAGAAAAGCCTTGACTGACTTTTCAATGATGAAATGCTATCCGGTTCTGATATAACTGATGCATAGCAGCATCTACACATCACTACTGTCGCAAGTCCAGCTGCCTCACAAGGTTAGCAGCATATTGCAACCATTTCACAATACAGTGTAATTTAATTCAATGTTGATATGATACAGAAATAGAGAGATCTCTTAAACAATGCAACAATGCAATGCAAATCTTAAAATGTAAACATTAGGTGGGGGACATACATTAGTTCATAAGTGAACTGCTAGATCTCAAAGTCTCAAATTTTCCTGACCACAAAGAGCCATAATACAGTAAAAGAAGGCCTGTCGATAAGTTGTTAAGCATCAAACACTGGCTGGAGAATCATTTTTCTTTTCCATTGGGTCATTATTTGTTTCTTTTTCTTGTTTTGCAGTGCTGGCTGCTATTCACATCAAACATAAAATGCTTTGCTTCAGGAACTTCAAGAACTTTGAAAGACTGGTATTCGCTATGTATCAGTTACTTTATTTTGCAGTGGCGCCTCCAGGGGACAGCGATTGTATCAGTGAGGCCCCGATAACCCCTTGGCGACACCACTGTTATTTTAGCCCAAAGCTATGTTGCCTCATTCTGGTCACATAGTCCAAGGTGAGAGACACTGTTGAATTTGATTTCTTGAAAAAAAATAAATACAATGTCTCAGCTAACTGTAAGTGTAATTTTGCAGACATAAAAATGTGTTGCATTAGGAAGTGAAACATGTCTCCCGTGCTCAATGTAGTTCAGTTCATTTACTTTTTTTAAAACTGGTCCATTGGATGGACCATGTTTCTGACTATACAGACAGCTTTACAGTGTACTTAATAGGAACATTAGCTAGGCAGATTTAAAGTCCAAACGAACACTATTAATCTAGACTACTTATTGGAAGAGAAACGGTGTAAGTTTAAATGCTGTAACATTAGGTTGTGATCTGAGGTTTGAATTACAATTTTGGGCATCGATTTTGTTCATTGTATTTTTGCACCAATGGTTGTTTTTGTGCCCCTAATTTAGTGTGGTTTTCATGCTTATACAAGCAGTTAAATTCAGTATTGATTTGGATGTATATCATCTCCTCAGTAAGTGATAAAACAAGGGTGCATCATTAAGTCTGTTAAGCAGTGACTGACTTCTGTCAAGTTGTGAAAGGAAGGGTAAAATTGTTCTGTAGTAAATTAGTTTCTGTTCAAGCTGGTGTGTTCATATGTGTGTGTGCATGCCTCAGAGTAGATTGTGATGGCATTGGAGGACACATTTCTGCTTTGTGCATTCTTTGAAAGCTTGTATCAGTCTAGCTCACCCCCATGGTTTCCTGAGCAGGTGGTAAGTTCCAGTTAAGTCAGTCTGGGAGGGTAAAAGCCCTGTCTATAGTTATAGGACAGTTATAGGATAGTTTTGTTTTGTTCCCTCAAGAAATAAGTCTTATTGAACTTCTCTGTTCCATTAACATTTTGGGGGAGTAAACTTTCTAGTGTCAAACTACATCCTCTCCACTGTATATGGGGTGGTGACACTACATTAACACTGATCAAATTAATTGAGAGAATGGATAAATGGTGAAAAATGTGGTTAAAGAAAGCCCTGAGAGTGCGACATGTTGAAGTGCGAACACTCAGTTTCACAATCAAAGAGCAAAGTCATCTACTCAGAGCACAATATAGAAAAAAATGATTTTAATTAAAATTTGGTAAATGATACAAACCAGTTTGAACACGTTTCCATTAGAACCTGTAGAGTTAAAGTTAAAATGTCAAGATATCTCATCAAATAGATAATGCAGCTGAAGCAAATAAGTGTGCTACCAGTCTAACACACACACACACACACACACACAGATACACAAACACTTCCATTCTTGAATTTTGCACTATCTATTAAGACTTGTGTGTATTTACTTCATGGTGCCTTTAAACCCTGTCCTGTAGTAATTAACCTGATATTCTGACCTTAAAATAACCTTTCCTTGGTAGCATTCTTAATGAATACTTTTGAGATATTTTCATGTTTTTCAAGTGGGAACTTTTGAACCCCACAAAACATAAATGCCTCTATCGGATCCTGTGGCTGTAACACTACTTTCAGCATAGACACTCTCTTACCAACATCACTTCTTTCTGTCAAGTGGACAGAAGGTGAAATATAAATGAAGGACAGTTTTTACATTGGAGTCTGTGTGTGTGGGGTTGCGTGCACAAGCATTTGTATGTGTGTGTCCTTCCTAAGGAGCCTAAGTGTTTCACTTGTGTGTAATTTAATCAATAGTACAGGGACATTTGCCCATGTCATTACACTCTAGGAGGGCAGACACTTCCAGACTTCCTAATTAGTAAATGAAGAAAAAAAGGTTTTCTAAGATCCAATGATTTGCAAATCCTTTTCATCTTCACTTATATACTGTACAAAGACAAGATATTTCATATTCAAACTGATCTACTATACTATTTACACTCATTCTTAATTTAACACCTAAAACAAATTTCAAAAAGTTGGGACAGGGGCAATAGAAAACTGGGAAAGATGCTGAATGCTCATTAAAAAAAAAACACATTTGGAACATACTATTAAAGTTTCACTGGTGTTCGGTGATTGTATCATGATTTGGTATGAAAGTGGCATCCTTAAAAGGCTCAGCCATTCACAAGCAAAGACGGAGCGAGTTCACCACTTTGTGAAAAACCACAAGGGCAAATCATCCAACAGTTTAAAAACAATGTTCCTCACAATTACAAGTGAAATTTAGGGATTTCACCATTTTCACCATATCATCACTATAATATTGAAATGTCTGCACCTAAGGGGCAAGACCAAAACAGGTTTTGAAGCAACATATGCTACCAGACAGACAACATTTTTTTTCAAGAACACCCACTTATTAACACGTATTTGAGCAAGATAGTACTAAGCCACATTCAGCATGGGTTTCAAAAGTGTGGCTGTGTTTTTATGAAGCCAAAAATACAGCAGACACTGAACTGTTAAGCAACTAAATTCATACGTCATACAAGACTTGAAAAGAATTTTACTTTCCGAACTTTAACAATTGGTGTCATCAGTTCCTAATCACTGACTGAGTGTTGTTAATAGAAAAGGTGAAATACCACTGATACATGCTCCTGCCCCAATGTTTTTGGAATGTGTTGTTGGCATCGAATTCAGAATGACCTTAACAGTAAAATGTATCAGTTTAAATATTAACCATGTTGTCTTTGTACAACTGTACTGTAATATACAGTAGGTCAAAAATGACTTGCAAATCATTACCTTCTGTTTTTATTTACATTTTACACAGCATAATAACCTTTTTGGAATCTGTGTAGCCTTTTTCGGAATCTGCAATATCATTTTAAATTTGAATGAAGTTTAGTTTGAATTAATTGTCTTTCACGTAAATCTCTCAAACTTAATTACCACTGGCTATCATGGTGAGTAATTCAGTCCATTGGGCCAGTCATGTACTTTGGCAAAAAGCATCCACCAAAAAGATCTGAATATGTGTGATGTGCTCTGAAAAAGCAGAGGTGCACGATCCATTCCTATGATGGCAGCTGGATAATGGGCAGAGTTGGGGTGAGCAGGTGAGAGAAGAAGAGTTTGACACACAATGACAGATATGGATACTAGAGAGATGATGAAAAAGTAAAAGAACAAAAACAACTGACAGAGCAGCACACATATCATGAAATGAAAAGAAAAAAGACCCAGTGAGCAGAAAAGGAGTGGAGCGTTATCAGGGCGCCCCAGCCTCAGCAAGAATGTAGCAGTACAGTAACAGGCGGTATGGTGGAAACCCCATTTGCATTGAATGAGAGGCCACAGCCAAAACCTGCTAGCTGGACACGCATCCAAAGGGGAAGAAAAAAACCTTCACCTCTGTCTCTTTGTTTACCTGTCTTTCTCTATCTTTTTCTGTCTCTCTGAAGCAATAACATAATTCATAATAACATAACTCACAATAACAAAATTCATTATGTTGTCTACTGTCTCAAACTTCTCTCTTTCTTTGTCTTATCTACTGTGTCATTGTATCTACTGTGCTCTTTTCTTCTGGTACTCAAAGACAAAGGCATTGGTTGACCGTGATTTAACGGTACTTTCACAAAGTTGTTTGTGTCTGTCTTTATGTATTAAAGACTTACATAAAGTAGCTTCACAAGTATCTCCTTTCACCAAACTGACACTCTCACTGTTTTATCCCTACGGTACAGAGAAACAGAGAGAAGAGAAATCAGGAAGGGAGATTATTTATTATATAATATTTGTGACTGAGAGATAGACAGGGAGATACAAAAGTTGGAGAGGGAAGGGAAACTTATGAAGGACACATACAAACAGGGTATGACTTGCCTTAAGACACAATTTGGTGCACTTACCAAGGAACAGTTAAAGGAATAAATAAAGTATTTTCTACCCTAATTTGGAAAAAAGGATGAACATGTGTATGCATGTGTATTATCTCAACAGATTGTAGAAAATATCACCATAATTACTTTGATTTCAATTTGTCTGAACATTTAGGAAAAGATTTTCCTTTCACTCAGAAATAACATGAGAGCAGACTAGAAAGGTGAGTATGCAAATGAACCAATGTCTAACAATCTGTGAATATCCATATTGACCACTTACCGAATGGTTGCTGGTTAATTGAAAGAATTGATTCATTGACCCACAAAGGATGTTTGTGATTCAGGAACTGATAATCTGTGAAAATCTTAAAATAAAAATAAAAAGTGCATCTAGAGGTGTAACACAGTTTGGATATATGCCAAAACAGCTGTTCATAACAGGTGAGTTGCTAATTGCAGCTCCTGAAAGGAAATGAGAAGCTAAGATGAGTCAATGGGCCCAAAATACAGCTTAATTACACCGTAAGTGTTAAGGGTTTTTGCACCATACTGCCTTTTTCATATGTGACACTGACAAAAAACATGTCTTTGAATAAGAGGAGGTGAAATTGCCATAATACAAAACTATTTTTGTATTAAGTGGAAGCAGATTCATAGACCAGGAAATGACGACTGGTTGCAAATTGGAAAGGGTAAAATGCTGATGAGCTCTGAGGCCTGTGTATTTAGAAATCTAAACTGAAAACCACTTGAAACCACATCAAGGATCCAGCAAGGTTCATTTAGTCCAGAACCGAGAGCAGAATACAGTTCCACAGAGTGAAAAAGAGCTGAGAGCTTATCAATTTTTTTTTTCATTACTGCCTGAGCTCTCTGAGGGTTGTCTTTTATGTTATGGATCAACAGGCTTTCAAAGCAAATGAAGAGAAGAGAGAGTGTGACTGAGAGAAATCCAAAGGGAGAGAGAAGAAATAGTGCGCATGTTAATTTATTCTAAAGTTATAATATGTGTACTGTGCTTACACTAGGGCATAATTGTATCATTTTGAGAGGCGGGGAGGCGAGCAATGTCAAGTAAAGGTCAAAGAAAGTCAGTTACAAAACAGTTGATGAATATTACCATGAGCACAGCGTGGACACAGATTCACCCACATTCATTCTTTTGGTGTTGATATTGGAGAATTTTCATCTGGAAAATATTAGCATGGCAGAATACTAAGTGGATTTTCACTGCCACTCTCATGGAGATAACTAACCGTATTTACTAAAACCAACCGTTTCACAGTTTACTGGAATACTTGAATAAATGAATATGTGATTAAGGAGCATTTAAGCTACAGCACTGACAAATGATTGACTTAATTACTATGGGGAGTTATCTTTAATTTATCCATCCGTTATCAATAAGCACTTATGCATGGTTGCAGGGGCCTGAAGCCAATCCCAGCTGACACTGGCCAGGTTGTACACCCTGGACAGGTCTGCAGTTAATTACAGGGCACATAGAGACAAACACCTATTCATGCTCACATTCACACACAACTATTACTGCAGCAATTTAAAGTCACACATAAACCTACGTGACTGTGGGAAGAAGCCAGAACACCCAGATGAAAACCAATGCAGACATGGGTAGAACATGCAAACTCCACAGAGAAAGGTCTTGGCCTCAGCCACAGAAAGGACCCAGCCAGCCGGTGGGTTTGAACCTTAAAACTTGCTATAAGACAACAGTCCTGCACAACCCGTGACCTTTAAATTTAGATTTGATTTCATTTTTTGATTTTCATTTGTACTTTAAGAAGTACAAATATGAATATCTTTAAATGTACATTTAACATGGATATAAAATCACATTTTGCTTGAGCACACTGAGAAATGAGATATGTGACTTTATCACAAATTGCATTTTACTTAATGATTTGGACTTTCTTTGAAATTAACACATATTTAACAATAATAACAAAATGTGAAATCTGTAATGGATTACTCTGCCAAAGTGTCCTCATAATTTAAACTGTTGAAATGATGGATGAGGACCATCACTAGGAGTTTAATAGAGCTACTGTCACAACACACGAGAAACACTGCAGGAAAAAAACACTTGTTAGAGTGTTTACAGTGCCCATGAAGACACAAATATGTACAATTTAAATCAGTTTAACCGAACACACACACACACACATGCACAACTCTGGCTGGTGGTTAATTGCTGCCTCATTAAGTCCCTGTAAGTTTGTGATGACTCTATTACTGAAATAGACACAGTGGGGCAATCAAAGAGCGACAGAGTGGAGACAGAATATAAACCATCTTTCCTTCTCCCCTTTTCGGCTGTGACCTGCTCTGCACTAGTCTGATGTATAGATAGATGGAGGGTAAATGGCAAAAGGACACTCATAGCCAAATCAAAGGAGAAGAGCGGAGCGAAAGAGGGGTGCGTAATTGGTGTGAGGACGAAGGAGGAGAGATTTATGATGAAGGGAGGGTATACAGTATAAGATAGTAATGGATAGTAAAAGAGAAATTGCAGCATAAATTTCAGAGATGTGCAGAAACAGACAGCCAGAGTGACATACAGAAATAGGATTAAAAAAAAAAAAAAAAGTAGCAATAAGAGAGGAGCAGATCATTTTAGGCCAGCTTGTAGTGTAATACCTCGGCTCGCGTTCCCCCCTGCCGAGCCAGTAATCCCCTGCCTCTACAAAACAGAAAATAGAGAAAAAAGTTTCAGAAATCAACTAAATGCTGACTCTAGTGCCTCTTCGAAATAAGAGGGTCCAAAATATTATTGGATTATTTAGCAGATTTCACAGTGAGACAGGCCCATACTGAGGGTTTTGTTCAGTGAACATTGCACACTCTGATCTGCTTACTGCTGTTGTGTTTGATGAAAAAAATGATTTTAGGAAGTTTATTAGAAACTCTACACATCTGTATTTCAAGCAACTGCCTCTGCTGACTTCATAAAGGCTATAAATATTCAACACAACACCTAAAGAACAATAGAAGATGCAGTCTTCATAATGGCACACTCCTAATTGAATGGTTGACCTGATTTGATTCTGGAGCACCTTGTTACACAACTTTAAATATTAATTAGAGGGGAAAACAATTTTGTTGGAACTACTGTAACTTCTAATTGTTTTAAGATACAGGCTGTGTGGGAACAACTTGGCATAGAAGTGTTCTCAGATTACGTCATTATCCATTCGCATAACTGGTAACATTCAGCAGTATATCACTATTATGGTGTGACATTAGGGAGCTCAAGTGCCTCTTGTATAGCTTTTATGTGTGCTGTGGACATGTAATGCCATTGGTAAAGTGTCTGCTTCTCTTTACCTGGAGATTTACAGGTGAATGTGAGGTTCTGGCCAAATAATACAGCATGTGAGGTCATTGGTCTCGTCATGAATGATAAACATTTGTCTCAAATCTGTTTCGGTATCCAGGTTTGTTGAGTCTCTTTAGAAGATCTTGACCTGTCTACCCAGTATAATGTTTGTTGTATGTCAAACAAGTGATATCACAAACATGGCTACACCAACTTAACTGGAAACAGGGCGATGCAGCCATTATCATCTTGCTGTTACCAACAAGCCTCTCAAATGTTTGGGAGAGGGAATCTCATTAGTGATTAAAGCCCAGGAAAGTATCCAGCCCTCTCTGGAAAGTCTGCAGCATGGCACAATCCCAGTCAAGTACACCCTGTCCAGTGTGTTGATGGTGAGTCATTTTGACATTTTTAGTTGTAAAAATTATTGTGGCAATCTGGGAATTAAATAGTTGCAACATAAACATGATCCTGGTAATGATCCACAAATAAATTGGGATTTTTCTGGAAACATTACTATAAAAAGTGTTTGTAACCAAAAATGAGATGCTCCAGGTGATACTTTGGCTAGACTTGTTAATAAGAAGATGGTGTGTGCGTGTGTTGGTCTGGTTAGCCAATGTTTGGAATGAAGAAACTGGTGGGTGACTGACAGGAACGGACTGTCCTGAGGGAGTTATTAGCAGAGGAAGGAAATTTTAACTGATCTATTTTTCATGTGACTGTGTGGATTTGCAGTAGAAACTGTAGAATATGAAACAGAAGTTTTCTGCACAAAAAAAGAAAAACACAAGAGTATGGAGGTTTTCTTTTAAGTTATTCTGCAACAGTCTGGTGTTTGTTGCACAAATATTAACCAGTGTATTTGCTGTGCATTATTGTGATTTGACAGTGATTGCATCATTCCAATTAGACACTGCAGATAAAAGAGGGTCACCAAAGTAAAGGCTTCAATTCAGGCTACCTTCTGACTGTCGTGGATTACAGAGCCAGTAAGAATCTTTTTTTAGTCTGGCTGGCATTACTTCCATAATCAGATGGTTGAATTTAGAGAGGTTTATATGCTGGACGGACTTCACCAAATAAAGTGGCCATAATATTATGGAACAAAGGTGCACTGAGCTGATTACCTGCTAAACTGCGTCTGCACCAACACCAAAATAGAACCTGTCATGATTGTTAAAACATCAGTTGCTGCACCATATTGCAAGCTTTAACTATAACTGTGTGCTCCATTCCTCCAAATCCCAGAGGTTTATGTTTTTCCTCAAGGACAAATCCACCTACTGGCCTTGCAAGACACAGAAAAAAATATTAATTTGTCACTGTTGATTGTTTGCGATTTCACAATACCTTTAAAGGTGTGTCTATGATGGAGTTTGGCCTTAGGTGATTGTGTGACCCTAAGTAGAAATTGACTCTATTGAGCATCCCTATGTTATTTTTATTATCATGTTTGTTTATTTAAAATGTGACTTAAATAGGACCTATGAAATACTTTACCCTAACAGATGGATAATAGTTGAGCTTGTTCATTATGAGGGACTCATGGGGCTGAGCTCCCCCAGAAGAGACTCTAACTACCCTGAAAGCAACAACATTTTGAGGATTTGAGTTTGAGCGGCCTCAAAAACTCTTTTATAGAAACATTTCCAAAGCCGCAGTAAAATTTAAATGACAATGTGTCCTGTCAATGGTTGTGAATCTGTGAGCATGGCTCTGCCCTAGTCAGTATTTCTCAAGTATATCCACTTACAGCCATGAAAAAAGCAGAGATACTTCAACATGTACTCACTGTAAATTGAAGTCACTGTCCCCATTGTTTCCTTCCTCCTCCTCTTATCAGTACACCGTCTAACAAAAACCACAAAGAGGAATCCTGCAAGATGAGATGACATGACTTTTCGTCTGCTGCTTTTTCAGATATATTATCCGTCAGGTTCATCTTGATAGTGATTGTGTGAGTGAGGCCATTCAGGTACAGTATGTGATAAATAAATACTTCTGCAGTAATACTGAACCAGATTGATGTGCCTGTGATGTAAGTTGAGGTGCCTCTGATATAGCTCCTGGTCGAATATGTGAGGTCTTTGAGTAAAACTTATGCCCCTCCCCCACAGGTCCACCTGTGTCTTGGGAGAAAAACAATTAGAGTTCAGAACGTTTGATGGAGAATCCTAGGAGAGGTCCAACAAGGCCCTGGGCACTAAGGAACCAAGGAGAGGTGGAGGGAAGGAGTAGCTATGGAGAAAAATGGGATATAAGAATCACAGGGAAATCCCTGTGCTTACCCAAAGGGGGACGATGCTTAACCTTCCCAGTCTGCTGGTTGTTAAAGTAAATTTAGCTTATGCTCTTGACAGAATATGTACTGCAGATATGTAGGTGTAAACGGATGTCATTATCTGGTTGGTGAACCTATCCTGTAGGATTCCAATTAGGAAAGGTAAGTCATTAGTGATAAAGTAATTGCAGGCAGACTGTTTTGGTCCTGTGCATTTGTTCACATTAGGGAAGAAAGACTTGATCCTCCTACACAAAGCCCTAAGCTGTTCATTAAGGTGTTCTCGTCCCGGTTCTTGTTGTTGATTCCTACAGAGAGTGCCAAAACCTTGGCATGCTTGTGGACACTATACATTGCGGACATTATAATGTTGCACCAGGATTGGCTGTGTTTGTTATGTAAGGTAGGGTTTTCATAATCTGAAAAATGACCTTTCCCCTGTAATCGACCATTACTGGATCAGGTGCAAAAAGCAACATGGAAAAGGATCCAAATGTAGAGACACACAGAGCAGGTTTTAATTTAAGGCACATTATACTGGAATCAATTGTCTAATAAAAGGCTTACAGTTGATTAACTTGATCAATATCTGGCAAATAAACATGGCAGATGGGTTACAGGAATATGCAGGCTGGGACACATTGATAGTAAAGCAACACTGATGATCTGGCTAATTGTTTGGTTCACTTTTCAAGTTAAATTTGTGGCAACTGGGCTTGGTTGTAGATCCATGAAGACGTTCTGCCTCTCATCAGACATCTGGCTAATTAATTAAGTTGTTTGGGCAGACATATTGTAGGATTAAAGTTGTACGAAATAAAAGGGTAGATGACATTGTCTGGAAAGTTCTACAATAAATACATGGCCAAGAGCAAGGACAAGAGTCTCAGACTGAAGAGAGAGGCAGATCAGGCTACACCATGACAAGCTATGTGATAAGCTGAACTGTGTATTTTACCCTAGAAAGCCCTGAAAGCTTGTTAAGGAACACTTTTAGTTAAAAAAAAAGATTGTGGAATTAAATACCATGACCCTACTCTCTTGAAGTTCTTGAAGTGCAATTTAGGCTAAAATATTGTTTTTGTGTCCCTTGATTCAAGCTTTTATGTCATGAATTAGCAAATTCCCCAAGCAAACTCTATAAATGAATTGAGATTAATTAACTGCTTGGAGTGTCAGAGTGATAATATGCACTCTGGCTTGAAGAGCAGAATTGCTTTGCTTCACAATGTTTTCTAGTGTTTTCTTGATTGACAGTTTCAAATTATTTCATGCTTTGTCATTCTCTGAGATTTTGATTATAAGGTGCTATAACTAAAAGATGGAAATATTTTCTTGTCATCAACAGCCAGAGGATCTTATATGATGTCTACGTATTATAAATTTCAGTAAGTATGTATATTCACAAGTCAATCACTTGGTAAACAAACTGTAAATATTAAGTTTTCTTTCCATGCCCTTTTTAATTAATCATTAAATGACCTCTCATGCACTGTTGTTGAGGAAGACTTTCTTTGTATTTGTTAACATTTACCTAGGCCCCATGGATTTCATTTGGCATAAATTTTGCCAGAAAATGAACTCCTCATTATAGGAGAAATGTCTGAACCCTTGGCTGGTGATTTTAAAGAAGTTTGGTTTGTTGCCAACTATTTCTTATTCCAGTTGAAGTGTTTCTACCACATAAACTACAAATCTGGTGTTTCAGTACAATGTAAAAACCAACATAAAGACTCCAAATGTAATCATCAGTGTACATATGATCATTCTGCTTGAAAACTCATTGGTGCATTCAAGGACACTCCAGTCTTGTGCTTTGAGATTTAAGTCACATGTCAAAAATGAGCATTCAAGTGTTATGTTTCAGAAAATTGGAAGTGGAGGACAAACAACAATGTGCACACATGGACTTTGTGGGAAAGATAATGTGAAATTGGTTGTTGTATGTTGTTCAGTCCATAAAATCAAAATGTTGTTGACGGCAGTTTGTTCTGGTTGAAAACTGGGTTACTGGAATAAAGGCTTTACAGCCTGGTTTCTGTGTGTATTCAGACACTGCTGTATACAAACACTGTGACCTGTTTAGTCAGAGGAGTCCTTAACTGTGCTGAGAACAGAGTGAGGGATGACAGTGTCTTCACTGCTCAGTAGATTGGTACCTTTTTGTATGTGCTTTGCAAAACTCCATTTACTTAAGTGCATATTTGAGGGTAATAAGGGATTTATGCAAAGCAGCCCAACCAAAGCATTCGTCTCTGTCTCACCTGCTGACTGATTCTTGAGCAGCTCGTGTGTAAATGTCACTTGTCTTTCCTCTCATATTGAACAAAAGTTTGCATTGCCAAATAGTACAAATTAATGTTTTGATCAATTTTTACACCTGGATTGGTTTCAGACTTAAACATGCTGACTCTCATCCCAGGAGAGTCCCAAGTCTGAGGCCATGGCTCTCTGCTGAAAAACAGTGGAATGCGAGGAAGTTTACATATCTCAGAGTCTTGTTCAAAATGAAGAAGAAAATGGAGTGTGATATGGACCAGCGGAGTGGATCAGCATTGGCAGTATTGCAGACATTGTACTGGACTGTTGTGGGGAAGAGGGAGCCGAGCCGGAAGGCAAAGCTCTCAATTTTCCAGCCCATCTACGTTCCAACCCTTACCTATGGCCATGAGCTTGGGGTAGTGACCGAACGAATGAGATCATAGATACAAGCAGCCGAAATGAGCTTCCTCTTCAGGGTGGCTGGGCTTAGCCTTAGAGAGAGGGTGAGGAGCGCAGTCATATGGAGGGAGCTCTGAGTAGAACCACTGCTCCTTCACGTCAAAAGGAGCTAGATGAGGTGGTTTGGGCATCTGATTAGGATGCCTCCTGGCCACCTCCCACTGAAGATGTTCCGGGCACATCCAACTAGTAGGAGACCCCAGGGCAGACCCAGAACCTGCTGGAGGGACTATATAGCTCATCTAGCCTGGGAATGCCTTGGGATACCCCAGGAGGAGCAGAAATGTCTTGGGAGAGGGACATCTGGAACACCCTGCTAAAGCTGCTGCCACCACGACCCGATCCCGGATAAGAGAAAGAAAATGGATGAATAGTTATAAATATAATATAGTTTTATAATAGTTTGTGTAGACATTGTCACTGATGCTGCTGCTATGTTTGCCTCAGAATCAGCCCACACGTGCAGTCACACCTAGTTGGATTTAACCTGAACAAGAGTTGAAAGATCATATTGGATTTTGAGAGTGATTTATTTTAATTATCTGCTTGCCATAACAACAAGGTCAATTTTGGTATTTAAAAATGTATATTATCCGAAACATTACACAAATAAGTCTGCCCATTATTATTAGTTATGTTATTATATTAGTTATTGTGACCCAAAACATCAAGAGTTCATTGCTTTAATATAATCATTTGCTTGCAGTATCCACGGTATCTTAGATAGCAGATTGAATTTAAATGTCTGCACATTCTCATGATGTACATGTCTGACTCTAAATTATAGTTTGACTCTGTTTTGTTGTCAGGTTTGTCTTACATCGTGTTCCTGTGGCAAGCTACACCCACATTTGCCTCATTAGAATAAAGTAATTTAGCTGCCTCCCAGACAGCTTTCACAGCTTACATGCAGCTTATCGTCCAAAAGCGCCTTCCTGTTGTTTACCTCATCATTTGGCTGTTTCCAGGGCACCTTTGTGAGCCAAAAATCTATTTATTTTCTGTTTCAAGCTGGGATTCATTCACCCAGGTGCCTTAGATGTCTTACAAAACACAATAACACAGCAGGAGTGAGGTAGTATGCTCTAATCACTTGAATCTATTGATCAGGGAATATGTCTAATAACGTGTGTCTGTGTCTGTTGATGCAGATGTTTGTGTGTGTAATTCTGATTGCACTGATTCTGATTGAGTTTTCATCTGTTTTCAATGAAAATTACTATGTAATGGGGGTAGAAAATTGACTTTGCTTTCCTTGATTTAAAGGCAGAGGTGCAGTTGCTCTCCAGTGCACATTGTGCAGTCATTTTTGGCAATGCTCATTTTTTAGGTTGATATAAAAGCATGTCATGGAGATATGTTAAAGTTTGGAAGTTAACAAATACACAGATTGTCAGGCTTAGGGACACGTTATTTTGCCTCACAGCTCCCAGGGCATACCTTCTCTTTGGTGTTCTGTTTTAATTTTTGATGTGGTCTAGCTTTCCATATTGTGCTAATGCAAGTTCGACAGCAAAACCTTGTATCCCTGGTACAGCATATGTCTCAAGCCTTTTTATAAGTCTCTAACACTAGTGAAGTGCTTTTATTCAGTCTGAGTTTACCCACAAATTAAATACTTCTGAGTATGGTCCACAGTCTCAGACAGCTGTGTTGGTTTTAGCTGATGGGATAGTGCTTATTGTCAATGACAATCTGTCTGGATAAACATTCTCTCATTATCGACAGAAAACATTAAGGTACGTAGTAAAAACGCTCTCTTGCACATATACCACACATGAATACACTGATACTTCTGTTAGAGCATAGGGAAGTGTCAGTAACGATACTGATACATAAGCCATAATATCTGTTAAATCAGACCCTCTCTCACAAGTAGACAAATTAATCATGTAGGAGTAAAATCTAAATGTGAAGAAAACTGTGTAACTTTCACTTTGTTTTTTTTTTTTCTTTTTAGGAAAAATCTGATTTATAAATAGTTCTTTGGGAAAGTCTTTGTCTTGTTTCCATTTAAATGTGGTTGGATTACCAGCTGGCTAAAGTGATAATTGGATTACTTGCAACTCTGTCTGCATCATTACCTGCATTATTACATAATGTGGAGGCCTCATCTCTAAACCTAAAATCTAGGTCTGAAATCTTTATTGTTTCAGTTTATTCAGTCCAGTACTCATTTTTCATGTGTCCATCGTACAAGCATATTCCTAAATACATTTGTACTCAGTACAAAGTAACCACAAATTACTAATTATTTCTATTACAACATACATATAATGCATACAGAGATGGAGGAAAAAGGGCCTCAATTGACCCACAGCTCATTTTAGAGACCTTGAGACTGTATATATGAACATGTGTATTGATAATAAAGTAGATATTTCAAAATACTATAATAGTTTTACTTGAAAAGACAAACAAATTTAATTTTGGAGCCTTTGGAGCTCTACATGTTAAGTGACTCATGCAGGCAAACTTTCGGGTTTTGGGTTGTAATTACAGAAAAAAAAAAAAAAAAAAAAAAAAAAAAAAAAGCTTCTTTAAATATGTAAGAACTTCATTTATAAAAAAGAAAAAAGCCCACTGGAGTTCATAATGACACTCTAATCTTTATCAAATATGCAGAAGGTGTGCCAGTGTCCTAGCCCAGCTCCATGTTTGAGCAATAATGATCCACTGTCTGCACTCCTAAAACACAGCCGGTGTTAGCTTCAACCTCTCTAAAATCTCCTGTGTCATCCCCTCCGTGTCATCCCCTCCTCTGGCAGCACTGCGAGGGGATTGACGCCTGCATATCTCCAGGCCATGATCCAGCCCTCTGCCCATGTCCAGTACTTCCCCGGCCATGATGTGCAAAAACCCATCAGCCGATGCTCTACATCCTGTCACTTCTTTTCAGACAGACCCTTCAACACACTGACCTGCCAATGATGTATTGCACTTTCCACTTTTGCCAGAGGAACTCTCAGGGATATTTTTTAGACCAAAAAATCACCTTTTTGAGAATTAATAATTAAGGAGAATATGACCATCTCTCCAATAACCCCTCTCTGCTTTAACATTTGCCTTAAAAACTTGCTCTACCTGTCCTGTAAGCATTCAGCTTTTTTTTCTTTTTTTTTTTTTTTACCTCATCCTGACTTATCAACACTGATCAAAAGCACATAGATATAGAATCATATCAGCCATGACAACATGAATTCAGCAGCATTAAACATACATTAAATCACAGGATTTATTTATTTATTATATTTAATAACAGCATGTTTGGACATTTCAAGCTGAGCACTGTGCTGGCTCACATCCCATCTCTCCAGTACGACCATCATAGTCATGACAAGCAATCCATCATCTTCACCAGGCAACATCACCTCTGGGGTTCACCATGGCTGATAGGCCCTATCTTCATTTCCCTCTCCATGCATCTACTTTGCAAAATATTTTTGTTTATCTCCATTGCCATACAAATAATTCCCAGTTCTACATCTCATTTAGAAGAAGATGTAGAAACATTGCATTTTTTACACCTCGGCTGAATGTGAAATAGAAAGTAGTTATTTAGCACACTTCGCAGTTGTCCTGCACCACAAAGTAAAAAAACGATTTTGACAATAACTTCTTCACTTTGAAGATCTGGTTTAAGAGAGTAGTGTAATATTTTTTTCATCAAATGAGAAACATAAAAAGTTTTTTACCAGATGAAGGTCTACTGAAATGGTATTAGTGAATGAAGTAATAAAGTTATGAACATTGTGTGGGATTCTTTTCAGTCCTCAGAGTTTTGGTCTTATGATCCCCTCACTGAACCTTTGTGATATGAAACATTTTTAAACTTTCTACTTTTGAGTGTTTCCATTGTACTTGCACAACAAAGGAAATTGTCTAAACTAATCTCCTCTTAGACAATGTCTCAGAAAGGCAAGGCCCATATGTCCGCTTACCACAGAGCATTACTGTACATTACCAATTTGCTCATCAGATTAGTGCCCCAGTGCCGATATTAGCATTCTATTCATATAAAGAGCTTTGCCCTTTTTGTAATAGATAGTGACACGTTAGCGTTTGGCATGAAGCTAACATCAGCTAGCATCGATGGGGGAGATGGCTGGTCTGTGTCAATATTAGCATTCTCTTGTCTCTGCTGGTGTCATCTGCTGGATAAATGAAAATGCACATGAGCTGGTGTAATAAGCATCTCACTGAGATGAGTGAGAGGTATTGATTAAGTAGTGCTGATGCTTGCAGAAGCAATTACCTAACACAGTATGGATCACAACGTGGCATGTCGGATGAGACTACAGATTTTGAATGCGTAGTTTGAATGCAGTAAGAAATGGCTTTTGAGTTGTTGAAATTGGAGATGAAATGTGGCACGAGGACACCTAAAGGACTCAGAACACTCCATGGAAGCATGATACAGTCAACTGTTGTTGCATTTTCAAATATATGGAGGTTTCAAACCATCGAACAAACATTCATAAAACTCATACCCAGCTAAATGGCGTATTACAGCACCTCACTGCTTTAGCTTTTTGCAAGGTGTTGGAATTCTGCTTGTTGAAGATACATGTAATGCTCTCCGTGAATCTACGTGAAGAAGGGTGTTAGAGGTAACCTCAGATCACAGAGGAGCCAACACTTAAACCTCTCAAATCTCGAGTTGACTGATTGATTCAACTCCTGCAGGACGTGGTTTGAAACTAAGACAAAAAAAGTAAACTTAAGATATATGTCTATACGCAGCTCTGAGAGGCAGAGTTTCATCTTAAGTGTGAAATGCAGTGAAAGGCCTCTCGTTTTGAAGTGGGGAAGACTAAGCAGCTCCTTCACAAATCAAAGTTTAGTATCTCAGGTGCAGCAAAACCGGAGAGGGTAGAATTAAAGGTACAGTGTGTAGAATTTAGTTGCATTTAGTGGTCCAATCACTGCATTGTAATCTCCTCACATCACCCTCACCTTCCTAGTGCAAAGGAGAAACAACACTTTAAGGACCCTGTTTAGAGTCAGTATTTAGTTTGTCTGTTCTGGACTACTGTATAAATAAGGTGTTTCAACATGGCGGCCTCCATGAAAGGGGACCCTCTCCCACTGTAGATATGGATAGGATATTTTTTAAGCAACAAACATAAAAAGATTCTTATTTTCAGGTGATTATACATGCATGAAAACATAGTTATGAATATTATATTCCATGTTTGCCTTAATCTGAAAATAGAGGCCCCAAATCTTACACACTGTACCTTTAAGGACCAGTGAAAGAAATGGGTTGCAGCAGAAATGCACTGCCTGGACTTTATTCTACTTTCACAGACAATCTTTCACTCCACTCAGGTACTCAAACATCCTTGCAGAACAAATGGATTTGAGGAAATGAATCATTGGGCTCATTTCTGTCTTGCCCAAATCTTTCGCACTGCTTCAGAGATATATGAAGTCTCCTCATATCATGATCCAATCAAAGAGCTTTAAACCACCTCCTGCCATCTTTTAACTTCTCCCACATTCCTGCCTACTGAGAAGTGAAGCTAATGTCTTTGAAAAATATGCTGAAAATATAACAACTTCTTCCCCTACTTCTTATCCAAGATGTGGTCTCTCATTTTAGGGATCGTGTCCAAACAGGGATTAGATACCATTTTCTGTAAAACAAAACTATATTTAAAAAAGCTTTCTAATTTCCAAACCGTATTCATATGGCCACATTTGTGTATTTATTTTTGTTTTGTTTTAAACAAACTTTATTATCTTTTAATGTGTGTGAGGGAATGTTCAGTTTCCAGTAATTTGGCAGTCGTATTTATCATGCTGTGTGTGTGTCTTTGGTCCCTTAGTGCTGTGGTTTTTGCTCGTTTGACTAAATTATGGGTTCTGAAACACACAGGTGAAAAAGAGGGTAAAGATAGAGACAACAGAAAATTTGGAGGAAAGAGAAACAAGAACAGGCAGGGGTAATAGCACAACAGGAATCAGCCCCCCTAAATCCTGGTCTGTGTGGCACCATGCTGTCCTTTGGGTGGCCGGCTGAAAACAAGGGTATTGTTCTCGTCTGCCGAATCTGGGTTTTGTAATCTGCGGCAATGGTCCAAAGGGAGATTGGAAGAGACTGTATGTCTGTGAGATAAAACAGGGCTTTGGAGTGAATGACTGTTGTAGTTTAATGCTGATAAGAAAGCAACAGAAATGGTTAAAAAATAGACGTTGGTTGCCCTTTTTCACTCTCCTGCTCGTACTCTGGAATCTGTGTATTTCCCATGTGTGTTTTCTCTGTCTCTGCTGCGGTCCCAGCTACTTTTCCTCTGCCCATCTTGTTATGTTGTATTCTCATCCAATTCTACAGTCTTAACACCAATAGGAGTACAGGACCCAACGATGACTCAGTCTAAACTCTTGTTATTTATTAAATTAGACGCCAATCATCCCATTTTGTATAAAAGCTTTTGTATGTCGTCTTGTTCCTTTTCTTCTTTGGATTCCACTAAAATCACCACTACTGCAGGGAATAACTTATTCGCTTCTGTATTATACTGCATGTGGTAGTTTTATTGCCTTTTTATATTCTACTTTGAACTTAAATGGACCTGCCATTTTCAAAGAATGGATAAAAACATACAAAAGCACAGCTGAGATAATTTTATAAGATGCAAATATTCTTATTGTACTATATACTATGTATTATGTACTATTATCATAAGTGATAGCATGCATAAAAAAGCTATTGGCTAAGGTTAAAATGTAAATTGTCCCCTTTTAGAAAATAGCTTTTATTCATGAGAGGTGCTCTATGTGGTGTATTACACTCTGTAACAAAATCAGTGAGCTCCTTTGTTACTTGATGTGTAAAAAAAAACAAACAAACAAAAAAAAAAACGGTATGGTCATCAGTAAATGTAGCACACTGCTGGTGGTCTGATGAATGAACATTTTAATCAAATGGAAATGCGGCTGTTTGAATACCTGGTGTGAGTTTCTGTAAAATACTGAAAACAAGGCAACAAGGTACTACTTATGAAAAAGAAAAACTACTGGAAACCACCTTATTTCTTGTTTTTGGCTCGACTGCTTGACCTTGGCAGAGTAGTGCTGTAAAATTTAAAGTCACAACCTGGACTGATTGATTGCAAGTGTATCAGTCTTTCATTTCTTCCCTTCATTCTGTTTTCTTCTCTCTTTTCAGGGATTGTTTGGTTGCAAGTATAGGCGTAAAATCAAAATCTTTAAACTGTTTACTTGTGTATACTACATGCATCTGAATTGTGCTAATATTCTCCATCACTTAATGCATGCTTAATTATGGATCCTTTCTTGTTTTGATTCTAAACTCCAACTGCCTCACTTGACTAAATCACTTCATTTGAGAAGTGAAAAAAACAGCAGAAGAAAGTGCCTTTGTGTGTATAATGAATTATAAGCTATTTTTAACATGCTTGTAAAACATACATCTGAAAAGTGGAGAGTGGTATTTGATGAGGAAAAGAAACATTTAGAAAGCAAAAAGTCACTTTAAAAGTGATAGCAGCAGCTTGAAGCTGTGACAGCAGACTGATGAGGGGATTAAATAATTAAAATCAGGAGTTTGCTCACGCTGGCTCGACTCTATCAAGGCTTCCACGCAAACCTGAGTAAAACAAATAGTTATGTGTCAGTCAGGCTACAAGGGCAGATTGTTGGTCATTTATGCCCTGTTTTCTAAAGTCAAACACTTCACCTGAACTGTGATCATGATTTCGTAAAGCTTTTTCAAAAACTATTGTAAAGATATCGAGTCAAAATAAAAGATGATTATTTATTATTTATTATTCAGATCTTTACTTCTATAAATAAGCTAAACTGTTTTGGTGGCAAGCATTTCCTCTCCTCAAATGCCTTTTTAGCTTCACAAAATACAGAATTCAGTGGCCTCTATTTGTTCATGTAAATCAGTGTATCTTTATGCATGCAAGGCTGTGTGATCTCAACAGGTCTAACCCATGTGATCAGGTAGGTGTACAATAGGTGCTCTAACCTTGATTTCTTTTTTTGTGCCTTCAGGTTTCATCTGTTCATAAGCCCTGCTGCTGGGGAGTATTGAACCATAGAGGAATTTGGTTGGCAGGTGTAAGGGCCAGCAAAGTCTGCAGCATACAGTGAGCAGACTAACTGAGAGACAGGTGGGTAGAGCAATAGACAGGCAGACAGTTATGCAATGATGCTGACAGAGGAAGAAGACAGAATGGTGAGCAGATAAGCAGGAAAGCAGGCAGGTGAAGGGAATAGTCAGCAAGTCAGACAACCAAAGCAGACACACAGGGACACGGATGAATATGCAATCTGACAAGGGGTCAGACAGATATTCAGATGGGGACAAAAGAGGGGGAGACTTATAGGTGTTCCAAACAGGCAAGCGGACAGGCATGTGAAATCAGATGAGCCCGTAAGCAGGAAGACAGCTGGCAGGGACAAACAGACAAACAGGGAGTTGGATGAAGAAATTGAAAGTGGACAGACAAACAAACAGGCAGCCTATGTTGGTGCTGGGCAAACATTCTAACATAGTTTTGGTGAAAGTTTTTCTTTTGAGTAAAAGCAACAAAAAAAAAAAAAAAAAAACACAACCCTGTCTTCAACCCTGTCTTAAGACACAAAGCCAGTGTTCCTCCATGATGGGAAATGTCTTTAAGGGACTCAACAAAAATGTGTTTCCAGCAGACGGCATATCAAATATTGGCAAATGTCCGCTGACAAGGTTATCACACACTGTGTAACCAGCAAGTTCTCATTTTACACACAGGTGGTTTGTATTTTACACAAAATACCAGTGAAAATTTCTTATTCATTTTTTTTTTCTTTTGTTTCTTTCTGCATTGTAGATCAACACTGAAGACATCAAAACTATGAAATAACAATTACATTGTAAACAAAAAAAGTGTAAATAAAGCAAAATATATTTTATATTTTAGGTTCTTCAAAGTAGCAGGCTCTTGGCATTCTTCTTAACTTCTTAATGCATTTCAGGTAGTGTTGGCATACAGTAAATAATATTATTTAACTACTATACTAATTTATATTACAGCAAAACCCTCTCAACTAAGTAAAAAGAAACAACAATTCTCATCATTACTTTAAGACATGAAGGTCAGACAATCTGGAAAATGTCAAGAACTTTAAATGTGTCTTCAAGTTCAGTCACAAAAAACAAACAGTTGTGATGAAACTGGCTCTCATTCCAAGAAAGGAAGACCAAGAGTTACCTCTGCAGAGGATAAGTTCATTAGTCACCAGCCTCTGAAATCTTCACTTAATGGCAGCTCAGATTCGGCCCACTACTGAGGAAGACCTACAAGAACAAGACATTAGACCAGTGGAAATATGTTCAGTGGTCTGATAAATCTTAATTTGAGATATTTAGTTCCAACTGGTGTGTCTTTGTGAGAAGCAGAAAAGTGAACGGATGGTATGTGCATGTGTGGTTCCCACTGTGAAGCATGGAGGAGGAGGTGTGATGGTGTGGTGGTGCTTTGCCGGTGAAACCATTGGACAATGACCCAAAACACACCACTAGGCTGTGTAAAGGCCAAGAAGGAGAGTGATGGAGTGGAGACCTAAATCCAACTGAGATGGTTTGGGATGAGTTGGACTGCAGATGGAGTGAAAAGGAGTCTATATGGGAACTCTTTCCAGGTGACGACCTCATGAAGCTGATTGAGTGAACCCTAAAGCTATCATTAAAGCAAAACGTGGCTACTTTGAAGAATACAAAATATAAGACATATTTTGCTTGGTATATGTGTTCTTTGATAGTTTTGATGTCTTCTGTGTTAATCCACAGGCCATTAGTGCAAAAAAAGGCATGTTCTTTGCCAGAGATAACATTTAATTACTAATAGCTAGAGTTTTGTCATAAGCACATACAATTTTATGTCTTTATTTGATCTCTTTTAATATAATAAATCTTGTAAGAGAAGGCTGAAATAAAACTTATACATGGGGTACACCAACTCCCAAAAATTCAGGCTATCCTCTTGTTAAATCTTCTGCATACATTTTCATACAGTCCCTAAAAAGTATGACTTTCCTCTGAGAGGCCCATGGGGAAAAGGCTAGAATATGATGGTAATAAAAAGTTCCTTCTTCCACAGAGCTCCAATTCCATTGGCGGAGGTAATCTTCAGCATTTGTATGATTAAACTATGTCTTTATCAAGAGCTGGAATTAGAATTAACACTCTGACTGTGAAGCCTTTTTGAAAGCCCAATGCAGCAAATGGGCTGCCTGATATCCCATTCCTCCACGCTGTGCAAAATATAATAGCAAAAAACAGAATTACTTTTTTGGTGCAACAACAACTATGATGGCTCTTTCAAAGATTCATTCTAAAATCTCACCTTGAACTTTTCGCTCAGTGCAATTTTCTCCTTCTTTCCCTCTCTCTGCGTTTGTTTCATCTTCTTCAATGTGATATTTTTCTTATATTTGTTATACCCTTGATTCTTTAAAGAGGCTGTAACTGAAGCAGCCAGTTGTATCACCTCCCATTCCACGCCTTATATCTTCATTTACCTATTCTGCCTTTTCCTCTTCTGTCCTTACACAATCCACTTCTCCACTCCTCTTCCTTTCACCACCACATCTGCTCCTTCTCTCTCTCTCCTTCCTTTCTCCTCCCATTTTCATTTTTATGGTCCTTTTCCTTCTCCATCATCCCTGAGTCTCTCTCCTTCTTCTCCCACTGCCCCCCCTGGTCGCCACCTCCTCTTCCTCCTGCTGCTCCTGCTCTTCTTCTTTTCCTGTCAAAATCGGACTCTCGTCTGTCTCTCTCTCTCTCTTTCTTTTCCTTCCTGTCCCATCCTTTGAGGTCATGCAGTATCAGATCGATCAGAGCCATTGATCTTCCGATATCCTGGTAGGTGAGCCTCCCATTTCAAGACAGACCATTAGCCAATCATTAATCTCGATCAGACAATTATCCAATCATTAATCTGGGTCACCATTTAAACTGGAGCTGCTGATTGGGTCAATGGTGACCTCTGACCTGTGGGTTACCACAGCAACATGAGGGACATCAGTTAAACATTCCTCCTTTCAGCTGTTAACGATCTCATTGGATGTCCTTAGATATGATTAAATAAAACAATCTTATTAAGAGCAGATGGCTGTCTTGGCTGTGCGCGCACACACACACACACACACACACAGACATACCCACACTGCAGGTCAGATCTATAATGAAATCTCGCAAATCCTTTTTATATCTATATATTCAATGTGTTGCCCAATATTTTTTTCTTTGGCTTATTTATGAAATACAAATTACTTTTTAAACCTATAGGTTTACTGGTTGATATTTTGTGCTGTAACAAATGAAGGCAGTGTCTGAGATTGATCCGGGTTTTAATTGTATAAGTGTGTTAATAGCTGAACAGTAGAATTTAACCAAAAAATAAAACAGGTGCTGGACACGTAAGTGAGAACACCTGCACCATCTTACACATTCTTAAAATAAATGATGATGATTTACTGAATTGGATTCCATTAGGCTACACTGTCAGGACTCTGAGTTTTATATGCACACATTATACAGTTATGAACATCTTGCAACCACAGCTACGTTTTTTTTTTTTTTTTAGTTTGTTTTTTTAAAGACCATGAATCTAAATCAACACCTTTCTGACTTTAAAAAGAAAAAGCTTTACACATTTTGTTATTTATTGCAGGGCTGCTGTATAGATTAATGTGTTATGGTGTTCTTGGTTCATGGCATGTCAAGTTTTATGCAGAGGTGACGTTATAAGTTCATAAAACATAACAGTAAATTCAGCTGGACATCAAGATGTGTGAAGATAAAGGTCTGGTTGGAATTAGATATGATGATCAAATCTGAGTAGCGACGATATGATTTGTTATATGATTTTTTCTTTTTTCTTTTACAAAAATGTTTGATTTATTGGATAATTTAGTTTTCTTGTTCACTATCTATCTATCTATCTATCTATCTATCTATCTATCTATCTATCTATCTATATGCAAGTCATTCATTTACAACCTATCCCCCTGACACTGCTGAAGGGGTTGAGGTGGGGGTAAAGTGAGGACGGGGTTAAATCTCTTTGGAACGTGCGCAGAAGTCCGCGCTCTCGTGCCGGAGGTCTCGCCGGTACAAGTGTCTGTACAGAGGTTGACTCGAGCCAAGCAGCGCGCGCGCTCTGAAAAGCTTCTACTCGAGTGTTTAACAAGGGGACAAAAACATTTTCTTTTCTTTTTTTTTTCATCTCGCGTACCGGGATGAAGTCATGTTGTCTTGGCTCCTGCGCTCTGGATGATAATGGGATAATTTTCTTTCGAAGCCATCAGATGTTTCCAGTGGTGGATTTCACTGTTTTGGAATGTGTTTGATGCGCATTAACCTGTTTTTCGACATTTCCTCCTCTGGGTTTGGCTACATGCTTTATTTTTTTCTGCCACTGGAATATGTGGACATTTTACCGTTTGATTCCACGGCCTGTTTAGTAATCAGAAGGCTTGAATGATGAAAATCTTTTGAGATGAAAAACAGCACTTTTGGGGATAATTTTCTGCTTGTGCGCGGCTCGTGCCTAATCTCGCGCCTCAGCAGCCTGTTGTCTCTGTCCGTGGAGAAACGCACAACTTTGCCGCGTGCTGGAGCCGGAGCCGGAGCTGGAGCTGGAGCGGGGGCTGCACCTGGTCTGAGCGGCGCACCAGGGCCACACGCAGGGGGCCAGGAGGGGGACCAACGGAGCGGCCCCGGTGTTCGGCCGTTCTGTGGTTGGACGGGGCATCCGGTGCAGCTGTGGAGCGCGGATGATGAAGACGGTGGTGATGAGGATGATGAATGGCCCGGCAGCTCGAGCAGGCACCGGAGTCTCGCAACCATTATGTTTACTTCTGTGCGCTCTCGTCTTTCTCCCGCCGTGCGCACACTCGCACCCGCAGCCGTGCCAGGTGCTGAAACGGATCGGCCATACGGTTCGGATCGGGGCTCTGCATGTCCACCCTCGTATGCTCTCTGCCACCACCGGCAGCGGTTCTGAGGACTGGGACGCCGATCGAGGTTTGACTGAGAGCGGGGAGCGGCGGGTGGAGTTGGTTAAAACAAGTGCCAGTGCGCCTGGATATGGAAGCCTCAGGACTAGAGGCACCGTTCATAGCCAGCGGGGGTCCAGTAGGAGTAAGAACCAGGCACGACAACGGGAGGAAAACACCTCGAAGGAGAACAGCGTGTTCGCACCCCGAGACTCGGTCCTGTTTGCGGTCGAGGCTCTGAACCGAGCCGGATTGCTGCCATACAATTTATCTCTGGAGCTTGTCATGGCCGTTGGGTCCGGACTCGGTGAGCTGCCCGCATTCTCCTCCTCTTCTGTGGGCAGCCCCGAGAACGAAGACCCACTGTCCTTCGTGGAGAGCGTGTGTCACACCGTGGTCGTGCAGGGGGTTTCCGCCATGATCGCCTTTCCACGGAGCCGGGACGAGTTCGTCAAGTTGGAGTTCATCTCGCTTGCGCTTCAGGTGCCAGTAGTAAGCGTTGTGCAGAAGGAGTTTACGCGCCAAAGTGAGGTAAAAAAAAAAAAAAGGAAAAAAAAAAAGGAAAAAAAGTTATTCCCAAGTTATATTTCAACTGTTGATTACTGCTCTTCAAATCCAGCTGCAGTGAGCCGTGTGTGTACAGGTGTACAAAGAAAAACACAAAATAACATAAGTTTAAGAAAATATATGCACACAAAGCTGTTCAGTTTACGCAAAAAAAAATGACATAACTCAGTTTTTAAGACATGAGGAGAATGAGGTCATGTGGATTTACTAGGCCCAGTTCAACATCAGTGGCCCAGATATTAGATAGGCACCCTTCCTCCTGTTGTTTTTGGTCTTTTCCCTCTTCTCCTCCCCTTTCTGAGTGTACTTCCTTCAGATGAAGCACAGAACATTTTCTTGTCTTCAGTGTTGATTTCACCAGTTTTGTTTGCCCCAAATGAAGCTTAAACACAAACATTTTAACGCAAACATTTTAACGCAAGCTGATGTTCTTGAAGCATCAAACAGGGAAGAAGAAAGAAGAAAAACCGCAGCTGTCTCAGAATAAAACAAAATGAAGGTGCACGGACAGAGGTGGCTCCGTCCATGGTGCTGAAGTCTACAGTATGCGCCGGGTGTCTGTCTGCAGAGAATGCATTCTCTTTTCTTTTAAAGACAAGGTTACAAGTAAAAATGTGATTGAAGTGTACGTGAACTCAGCAGCAGAGGCCCTGAGGTATAAACGCATGAAGAAAGCTTTGTTGATATTCAGCATCCCACTTTTTACACAAAGCTGAAGTTCAGCACTATGGAGAGAGAGTAATATAACAGTATGGTGTAGTAAAAGAATCAATTTGGTACTATACCTCATTTTGACAACTTACTACCTGGACAACTGAGATGAATTCACACACACGTGCACACACACACACACACACACACAACAGTAGCTGCTTAAACTAACCACAGGTCATGCTGACATGTACATTATTGATCCAACTCCTTCCCTTACGACAAAGACGTGATAACCTGCCCTTTCTCAACCCTTCCACTAATAATTAGCAAACACATACATATTAATAATACTTTATATTAAGATGTGAATCAGAAATCTAATTCAAAAGGCTGAGTGCTTGCGGTGAGCAGTATCATCAATCAAATTTCAAACCTCTGACCAGAATCTGGCCTGCTTTTATGTCTGTACGAGGAAGAGGGACCCATTTATGCAGAGCAGGCCATAAGTAAGAGCAAGTTGGATGCCACTTCTGGCATTTGGCCTGATCCAGAGGTGAATGCACACTGAATAGAGCACAGCGAGTCGACCATTCAGAAAATTTTGAAGGCGTTTTACAGTGAGGTAAAAATTGTTCTTCCCCACCTGTTCTCTAAATGGCTTCACTTCAGCTTTGGCCGGACTATATGCTACAGTTCGTTTTAACTAAACAATATACCAACTTGGCAGGAAATCATCATTAGAGGATCTTAATCATTAAGAATGATATAATGCAGTGGTGTTATCATTTTTTTCTTTTTACTACCTCTTTTGTTTTAACCAAGAGCTATCAATCATTCTTTAAAACTAAGAATCATTTTTGGAAAATGAGTGACGGTGACAGTTTTTTTTTTTTTTTTCCTTCTTAATAAACTCTTTAATGACTCAATATGTCACAAAATATATATGTCACTTTCTTTGGCCAAAAAAGTTGAACTGAGTGTTTGATTGGCAACCATCCAACTTTAGAATTTAACTTTTAAAATAGTTTGGGTAGGTACACAAGCTGTGAAACTTTGTAGATATGAGGCAACAAAACCTGTATGCACAGCACCAGAACAACAAAACAGCCCGTTGTCAGTGCCATTCAAAACAAAATGATCTGTCTCCATTATGGATTCATGGTTAGGCAACTACAGCTACTTGGTTTAGGTTGGAGGAAGATCATCCTCATGTTTAATGAAAATTAACCTTGACGGTTGGTAGGAGGCGTGACGCGAGCTTAGTCAGTTTCATCAGGTGAAGAGAAAAAGGCTGCTCTTGTGCCAAATACACAAATTTAGGATTATCAGTAGAGTTTGCAGCTGGTATGAGGGAGAGAATGAGTCAAAAGTGTAAACGCTCTGAATTAATCACTGGGATGGTTCATCAATAACCATTCTCTGGAAAAGACACCTGCTGAGTGTGTTTGTGAGAGTGTGTGTGTATTTATTTGCGTGTACAGGTAGAAATATCTCTCACAAGTACAAGTAGACACCCACGCAGACACACAAAATGATTTAGTGTAACCATACACTGTAAACCTCTTTAATTAGGTGGCACTAACAGTGCATATCAATGAGTACTGACTAGCAGTCACAGTGTGTGTGCTTTTGACTTTTCACACACAACCATCCTGGGAGGGGCAAGGAGCATTACTGTTTTTTTCAACACTCACTCACACACACACACACACACACACACACATAGAGACACACATAGACACACACATCCAAACCATTAGTTAGGCTGAAGGGCTCTGGGACACTTGCCATCTACTGAGCTATAGTAAGTAATATGTGTGTGTGTGTGTGTGTGTGTGTGTGTGTGTGTGTGTGTGTGTGTGTGTGTGTGTGTGTGTGTCTCCAAGGTAATATCTAATTTCCTGCTCTGTGCACAAGGAAGCATTTCAATGTAAGGAGTCAGAAGGTGTTAAAAGTCCAAACTGGTTCTTGAAAGTGAAATAACAGGTGTACGTAAAGCAGATAACCCAAATGACAAAGATTAATTGGCTGATGGATGTGTGAATGGGTGGATATATGAATAGACGGCATAGATGGGAGGTAGGATGGATGGGAGGATGAACAGCCCGAAAAATTGACTGGAAATAGACAACCATACAAACAGATTGTGTTGTGCTAGTGTGTGAGTTTTAGAGAAATGGCTTAACTCCCCTCTGACTCAATCTAGTTTTGCGAGCAAATCCCAACTGAAGGCTGGCAGCAATTTCTCCAAAACAGGGTTTTCAAAATGTGAAAAGTTTATGGAATGTCTTTAGAGGATCTCATGAGTGTTGACTTGCATTTGACCTTTGCCTTATTTATTTCTATTTATAATGTAGTTTTAAAAAAGTTCACTGTTGAAAACTTTAATATAAGGAATCAGCGAGCGACCTTTTATAATGTACTCACAGTTTATGTAAGTGTCCAAATGATGCAGCGGCTGCATAAGAATATGGAGCTTATGGACCAAAGGATAAAGTGACCCCAGAGTAAAGGGACTAGGTGGATTGGGAGATGGCAAGGGGAGTTGGAAGCAGCCCAGAAAAAAGAATTTAGCATACTGTATAAAAGGCCAGTGACTGGAGAAAGGAAACTCCCTGGGAAAGACCAGCCGTCTCTGATAGGAGGACCTAGTTTTGAAGTGGAAATCTATATAATGCTGGCTCACAACACTAGAGCTTGTGGGAAATAGATACAGCATCTTCACTGGCATCTTGATGCATATATGCAAATATCTGTTGCTACTTAATCCAATTATTCTCAAATGTATGCTGTTTTGCTTTCAACTGTGTGGCAGATATTCCCATTATGTCGAAAGGGCATGAATACAGAAGTATACATGGAATGTGAAGGTGTGCAATGGCAATTGCAAATAGAGGCGCAAGGTATCCACCATGTTTCTGGTTTATTAGCTACATCTGTATCTTGGTATAGATCCTACTGAGGTGGCTGTGGTTCAGGAGGTAGAGCGGGTCGTCCACTAATCAGATGATCGGCGGCTCCTCCAGTCTGCATGTCAAAGTGTCCTTGGGCAAGATACTGAACCCCAAATTGCTCCTGAAGGCCTCACCATTGGTGTGTGAATACGTATGAATGGTTAGCTGGCAGCCAATGCCATCAGTGTATGAATGTGTGTGAATGAGATATGTAGTATAAAAGCGCTTTGAGTGGTCTAGAGACTAGAAAGGTGCTATATAAGTACAGTCCATTTACCATCTACCTTTGTTAAGCTTATAATGTTCAGCTTTTGCAGACAGAATCAAACAGGTGTTGAGTAACTGTTCTGGCTTAAGGCTTTAGTCAGTGTTTTGTACAGGTGTAACTTGCAACTGCATCAGCATAACTAATGATGTATGCAACGTGGCAGTCACGACCTGCTGTTATTAGGACAGAAGGAAGCCATTTGTTTTAAAATGTAGAGAAATGACTCGACAAAGTGTAAATACGTCATTGGTTTTGGAAAAACTTCATCACAGTTAGTAACACTGTCACAAAATAGTCTGGATCGATCCTTACAATCGCAGCACTGATGCAAATGAAGAACAATTACACACTGACATGGAGTGTATGAGGTATTGACAGACACCTTTACTTGGCGTGCATTAACCTTTGTAGTGTTTTCAATAACGACTTAAGTAGAGCCATTTTTCATGATAATCCTGTCTAGTCTAGTGTGTTCTGGGGCGTGCACTGTAGTTGTGTTAGCTATCACATGCTTCACATACTAACTCATGCTGTGTGGTAGAGATCTAAGGTGTTTCCTTGAAAATGTGTTTATAAGTCAGTTAATAGTTTGGTTGAAGGCACAGGGGGTTATGCGATTGATATTTTTGTCATGAATAAGAGAAGATTAAAGAAAACACACTTGTGTACACAGATATACACAGTAAGCATGGAAATATCTTTTCAATTAAATGCCGGTAAATTAATTTGTAGATTACGCTGATCAGGAAATCAGAGAATTTATGTCCCCAGCATATATCCAGTATAGCAGATGATTGTTAGGCTTTCGCCGACTATTAGGGGGGTTATTGGAGATTTGTCCCTTCATAAATAACACTGACATGACATAAGGAGGCCAGTGGGATGAAAGACTAAGAGCTATGGATGTCTGGTCTTTATGGAGTTCTGGGTTGTTTCTGTAGGGATTTCTTGCAGTCAAAGGAAGGGTGAGACCCCCGTGGACATATTGCAACATTTGCAATATATTGTTTTTTGCAAAATCAACAGTTTCCTGCGAATTATTGCAAGGACAGGACAATGTTCTATGTCTTTGCTAAAGAAAACTTTTGTAATCTTGTAAAAAAAAAAAAAAAAAAAAAAAACAGTTTTCACACTTTCCCCACAATGAATCATCTAATCAAGAAAAGATCAATAACCACGCCATTACTAGTTTATTTGATTTGTCCACTGGCTCATGATTCTGCCAGTCCCTGCAGTTTTAACATACAGCAAGGGTTGCAAGTTTCTTTGCACAAGAACTTACAACAAATATATTTGAGCAGTGGATATCACAAAAAGAAATATTTGAAGAAAGAAGAATGATGAAAGAGAGCAGAGTGACAACAGAGCTGGGATTTCCTGGTGCATAGAAAGCAGAACCTCTGTGTTTATGTAAGAGAGTAGGCAGCTGCACTTTCTAGCAAAATATTTCCTGTTTATTAACATGAGGAACAAAGAGAGGGTTACAGATTTATGGTGATCACAGTGCAGAAGTGCTGCAGCTGAGAATAAATCCTCAAATCCTCCTGAGGGATGAGAGAAGGTGAGGGTCTGATGCCCTGAGGACAACATTACCATTTCTTTCCCTGACACAGGACTTCTGAATCTGAAATAAAACATGTAGAATTGCTTTTGTTGGTGCTTTTGTTGCAACACTAATCCATCTATGTGTACGCAATAAGGAGATGAATAATTGTCCTATTTGCATGCCTATTGGGTAGAGAGATTAATAGGATAAATGAAATTAACCAATAGATTAATCTAATGGACTTTTAGTGCAAAGCTTGTGTAAAAGTTGTAAAGTCAATTAAACAGAGTTGCTTTGGGCCTTTTAAGTGTGTGTAGTTCTGCATGTGTGTGTATGGGAGCGCACGCAAGAAAATGCATGACTAATTGATTGCCTGGGTGGCTGGTATGTTGTGCGGCGGGTACAGAATGCCAAGGTACACTGAAGCAGATCTGGCAGCTCATGCAGCCTGATTTGGCCTATTTAATTTTATCTATCTATCTAAGTATTACAGGCATGATTGTGTCATCTGCCAGTAACGTATCTGTTCTGATCTTCTGGCTTACTATAATCCTGTAAGTGTAGAGTGCAGCAGGTTTGTACTGGTCTAAGTCAAATGAACCCATTTCTTTCTTTTGCCTGTTTGGGCCAATTGCCTATAAATCTACCAATTAGCACAACATTTGTATTATCCAACCTTGCAGAAAGCAGTTTCATATTTATTTAAGTATGGTATAAAAATGATGCTCGACTTGGTTAAGATTAGGGTTCAGTAAACTATTTAAACTTGTGTTAACAAATTTCTTTGTTAACTTTTGTGTTTTTTCTCTCTTTTAGTGCTATTGTTGGTCTGTACCAACACTTGAGAGAAATATAGGGCTCTTAAAATGTTCCACTTTGTTCACCAGCTAGTTGCTAACTGTGTCTGTACGCCAATTAGTGCTGGGCAGATTGCATACGGTGAGTGTTTTCCACTGAAAACTGCCTGCTGCTTCTGGAAAGTAAACCAAAACAATTAGCTGAAAGTTGGGTAATATATCTCTGTGTGTTCCTTGCAATGAGTGACACTTCACATAAAACATAGTCATGGCTTATATAAAAAGATTAAAAATAGTAGTGTTACACAAATTATTTCCATGTGATACTTGAGTTCTAAAACTCAGATTTGAGAATCAGTTGCTGAACAACAACTTGCTTATCATTTGGCTCCTGGGTTGATTTTCTGATAACATAGGAATCAGTATACCAACTAAACCAGGGAAACTTCTGAAATTGGTTCCTGCTTGCAGTCTTACACAGAGATAACATTAGCTGTGACCAAAAAAAAAGATAATAACTGTTCACTCTGGATTACTTGTCTGAAGCAAATTTAGAAGCTCTCAAAGGTTCTTTAACATACTGATATGAAGTGAAACCAACTATAGCCTGGAGGGTAGGAAATCTGTCTAGAATCAATCTAAAAAAACTAATCTAAAACACATTGAAAATCTACTACTGTATATAGTTTTGAAAATGGTCAACAGCAATATAAAGAACACAGTTTGTCGCTGATATGAAGGTGGTTTAGGCCAAATTAAAACATCACTGACAGAAAGCCCATTTCCCAAATTACAAGGCAAGCAAGCACTCAGCCTTTTATGTACAAACTATAGTAGAGATTTTGTTGATGTCAGAATTTTATGTATACTCAGACAAGAATATAATGAAAAAATGTATCAATTATATTTATCATATCTAACCTACTGCCAAAATGCATTTTGGATATTTCAAGCTTCTCATTTTAGTATTTTTCTTGAGCATTTCTACATTTGATGGATCAACACAGCACTTCACAACACAATGTGAACACACTATTCCACCCTGGTGTAGGTGGAAATCACGCATCATTGCTGTGCCCTGCACATCGATCTGCCCAGGCCTCGTCAATCAGCTGATGAAATTATGAATCATACATTTAGAGGTGTGAATTGAATTACGTGGCGAGTATGTGAAAGACCTCTTTGAAATAGAGCCAAGCTGATTTTCCTGAGGTTGGGGTGTTGCTTAAAATACAAATAGAGTACATATAAAAACTGATGTAGTGTATTTCTTATGATGTGAAAAATGATATTCATGGAAGCAGGTAAGTAGAGGCTGAAATCCATTACATCCAACAGATTGTGTTTGTTCTCCAGGAACAAATTGAATTCTAAGAGAAAGTATTTCTGCTGTTGGATTTATAACCTTCCTGTCTACCTTTCTTTTCTTTTTTTTCTCTTGTCTGCTCTACTACATCTGTTTCTCCTTCGTGATGCCACATCTTCCAATTCTTATTCCTCTCTAACCTTCTCCCGTCTCCACCACCATCCTTCCATTGGACTTATTTTGCTTTGCATTCTTTTTCGGCCTAATTTCTTCTTTCTTGCAATCTACCCCTCACTCCAAAAACATCCTTCAATGTTTTTTTCTCCTATCTCCATGCCCTCTGTGAATTCCAACTGACCCCTGCCCCCATCACTACTCATTTATCACTACCATCACACTTATATTTTCATTCCCTCTATTTCCTGCTGTTTATTTGCTTAACTGCCCCATATCTCTTCTATCCGTTTTCTTTCATCATCTCTTAAATCTTCCTCACCCTCTCCCCTTGTACACTCATTCCCTTCTTTTCTCTGTAAATGCACATTTTACCTCCTCATTACCTAATTTTCTCTGTTTCTCTGTCTTCCACTTTCACTTGTTTTTTCTCCTCCTTTGTGTGAACCTTTCACACCTGCTTGCCTAATCATCTCCCATTACACCCACTCCCCAATCTCCCCACAGAATCCTCTCCATTTTCAAATGGCGATGCGGACCGTGGAGGCACCGCCATCCCGTCTCCTCTATTCCCTGCTGATGATGAATGGCTGGTGGGACATCAGCGTTCTGCTCTGTCAGGAATGGGACATTAGCGACTTCCTCATCCTCATCAAGAACAACACCCGCTTCCACCTGGGCACTCTTGTCAATCTGACAACTACCGCCTCAACAACACCACAGTCTTCATCTTCATTATCATACTCAGGAGTGGCATCAGGTTTGGCAACAGGAACGGAGGCGTCATCTTCATTGGCTTCTTTACCTTATTTCTCGCCAGCTGCCTCATCCTCTGCTTCTTCGTCCACTTCCTCCTCTAAATCAGACCAGCAGCAAGCTCTCATGCGGCAGCTGGAGGCCCTGAGAGAACCTTCATCTACAACGGGAGTGGTGACGTTTGGGTGCGACATCCGTGAAGTGCGCCGTCTGTGGACGCTTGCCACCCGGATGATGCTCCCGGAGTTTCACTGGGTTTTGGGGGACAGCCAGAATGTGGCCGAGCTCAGAACAGAAGGGTTGCCCCTGGGGTTACTTGCACACGGGGTCATGGGGTCCCCTTCTCTGGATCACTACGTCCGTGACTCAGTGGAGTTGGTCGCACGGGCGGTGGGCAGTGCAGCCCAAGAGAACCCTGCCCTGGCACTCATACCTGGGACTACTAACTGTATGGATGTACAACAGAGTAATGGCAGCTCGGGGGAATACTTGGCAAGGTAGGGAATGAATATAGATACTAAACTGATAATTACAGCCATGCATAAAATTAAATGCCACCACCACAAACAATGAGTTTGTTTAAAGGTTGACATGAATAATGTGATTATCGATTGTTTCTGCACCATAAAAGAATTGTTTCAGCCAAATGACGTACCATTTATGCAAAGATAAGTAGTGGTTTTGCATGCTTAGCCCGTTTTGCAAACCATGCTGTGTTTTAGAAATCTTCATTTCTGTTCATTTCTATGTTTTAAAGCTCTATCTACAATTTACCTGCCATAACTGATTTTTTTGGTCACTTAGGGGCCAGTGGAAACAGGATACAAACCTAACACCAACATACCTCTTAAGTTGACTTGGAAAACATGTTAGCAAACAATTGCCACATTCAGAGCAATGTTGTTTCTGGCCACTGCTGCTCTGTTTTGGTTTCCACCAACTCCTGAGGGAAATATCTGGCTCTGTAGCAGCTATATACTAAATCTAAGCTATAGCTTACTTGGTCTGTGTACCATAAAGTGTTGGCTATGGAGGATACAGAGGGTTTTTAGAGCAGTTTCACTGAAAAAGATTGCCTGCTGCATTCTAAAACAACACTGATGAGCGGCATGAGAGTGTGAATCTACAGGGCCAGATGCTATGAAACACTGTCATGTGATCCAGTGTCAATATAAAAATATTGTTTATAGCCTATTTAATATACATCACATATTTTTAAAGCTGCATAGTGTGATTAGGTCAGCAAAGATGTATAGATAAGGTGCTAAAAATGTACTAACACCCTACTACTATACTCTTTTTATGGCTAAAATAAACACAGCTCTCATTGTAATAAGTCAAGAATTGAACCTTGGTCATCTCCACCCAAGTTTCCACCCCTCTCCCACTCTCTCCTCACTGTTTATGTATGTCATTCTGCTTCCTGTTACTTTTCTATAATCCTTTTTGTTGTGGGAGAATGTACTTCTGTCACATTCTGCAGATGTTTGGTCACAGTCTTGCTGCAATATCTTCCCTGAATTCACCACAGAAGCACACATTCAAACACATCTGCACATGTGCATGCATGCACAAACGCTCAGGGTACTTGAACACACACTACGTACACTCAATAACTGCAGCAGTGTGATAAAATGATAACGTGTGATGAATTGCATTTAGCAGCAGTGCCGTAATCTGCAGCTGGGCCACTCTACTTTATATTGCTGAGATATGAGCGATGAAGAGTGTGATCACACACCACTGCATTACAATAAGAGTTTGACCTTTATTGCCGAGATTCTCCTCAAAACACCTGAATCAGCAGAATAATCGTTCCAGGACGGTAATTATTTGAGCATGGTGAGGTTGGAACGGCTGGAAGAGCTTTCTGATTGTGTTTACATTTCCGTGGTTCATTTTAAGCCCCTTATAAAGTGTTGATTAGTTTATCAGCATTTTACATATCAAAGAACAAAGAACAGGTGTCACAGGGCCTTTCGACAGCTTTATAAGAGTCCTATCATTGACCTATCATTGTGAAGGCAGGGGATTTACATCAGGAGGTTTAGTTTCCGATGTTGGATAGTGGGTCTAATCCAGGCTGTTACACACTCCTGGGATTATAGAGTCAGCCATATGCCTGGCTCATGGAAGTCTGTAGTTATTTGATAGCAATATATGATATACTGTAACCAGATGTGGATGCTGGGAAAAAGGAAAGGGTGTATGATTGTATGTAACCTGCAAAGATAAAAAAGGCTGTTTTCTCCCAGAAATGTTACTTGAAATTCAGTTTTTGCAAAGCTGTGGGACTGTTCTGATTGCTGCATTGCATTCATACTACAGGGACTAATAGATGTTGACGTATTGTTGCTTTTTCACTTTCTGTGCGTCTCTTTAGGTTATGAAGATTGGCGATGAATTGAATCAGGATCATGGTCATAATCTATTACCTTTACCTTTTGTTCCAATTTTATTTTTCTTTTGTTTTTAAAATGATTCAATTTAATCTGACTGTGGAGGCAGGACACTTTAGCAGATACACTGAGTCACCTGTACCTTTTTCTACATGGAACACAGTGAATGATGTCCTGTGGGTTTTCAATGCAGGACCACCTGTGGGTGCAAAGAGCTTCATATCTTTTTTTAAAAAAGTGTTTCTTGTGCTCAGCAAGAAGCTTCCAATGTAATAAGTCCTAATATTTCACACAATGGCAGAGAAGTACTGTAGACGGCCTGAGGAAGAGTGAGATATATGAGCAAGTTGTGGGTGTGAAAAAACATTCAAGTCGAAGTTTTGCAGTGGAAGACGCTGATATTCGTGCATGAAAGTAGCTAAAAGTATATACTGTATATTTGGAAAGCAATTTTGACTTATTTTACTTTAGGGCTGTTAGACTCAGTAGAGGTTCTTACATTCAAATTTGATATTATTTTTTAATAATGCTGGTTTTATTAAGTCTGAGTTCAGTCTGGGACCAGAATGAGGTGGATTAAAGTTTGGAAAATAGTAATGTATGGTCAGGTTTTAGAGAGGCTATAAATACCTGCAGGCCCATATTATTTCACCTTTATACAATATTTAGGCTTAAAACTGTCAGTTCATCTGTTTTAGTTGTTTAAAAAAGTTGTATAATGAAGCGATATTAACATTAGTCAGGTAAAAACGTATAAACACATCACATCACAGTGCTGCAACAACAGCTCACAACTTTTGGGACAGCGAAGAGTACCAGTCAAAGGTTTGGATACACTTTCTCATTCAGTCTTTTTCTCTCTGCGACCTAGATTAACACTGAGGACATCAAAACTATGAAATAACACATACGGGATTATGTGATAAACAAAAAAAAGTGTAAACAAAGCAAAATATATTTTATATTTTATATTTTAGAAGGAGCCACCTTTTGCTTTGATGACAGTTTTGCACACTCTTGTCATCCTCTCAATAAGATGCAGTGAAAGTTAATTAGTATAATTTCTTGCCTTCTTCATATGTTTGAGACCATCAGTTGTGTTGTTCAGAGGTAGTGTTGTCATACAGTAAATAGGTCTATTTATATACTGTAGTAGTCTACATTATGGCAAGAAATGCTCAACTAAGTAAATAGAAACAACAGTTCATCATTGAATGAATTGAAGGTCAGACAATCCAGATTATTTCAAGAACTCTGAATATGTCTTCAAGTGCTGTTTCAAAAACCATCCAGACCAACAGTTTGATGAAACTGGCTCTCATGAAGGCCGCCCTAGGAAAGGAGGACCAGTATGACACCTGTACTGTAATTACAGCCTACATAAATGGTTCACAAAGTTCAAGTAGCAGACATGTCTCAAGATCAGCCGTTTGGAGTGTGAATCAGACCTTCATGGCCAGATTGCTACTAGGAAACCACTTCCACTTAAGAGACCAACAAGATGAAGAGAATTGCTTGTCTCAAGAAACAAGGAACACTATACCAGTGGAAACCTGTACTTTGGTTTGATGAGTCAACTTTGAGATTTTAGGTTCCAAAAAAAAAAAAAAAAAAAAGGCTATAGCTACAGTGACTTCAAAATCACCACCTGTTACCAACAACTTGCTATCACAACACAGTGCTGCAGCAACAAAGAAAACCACTGAGCTAATTAGACATAGCATCAATCAACAACACTGTAGCTCAGTGGTTATGTGGCTTTTATTGTCATTCCTGGTGTATATGCACAAACTGAAATTCCCATTAGCAGGTCTTGTTAACACAGTTTCACCAAGATTAAGCTGATTTAAGACAATGCCATACTGTCACACAGAATTAATGTTTCCCAAACACAGAGGATGACAAGTTAGCTTAAGTTCATTGGTGCCGCCAGGGCATCAGGTATGGAGGAGCTAATGAGAATAGACAGAGTCGGGGGCAGAAAGTCCTCATCTCAACTGAGAGTGTTTAATCCAAATTTACAATCAAACTTTCCATCAATCCTCACACAAATGAATCCTTTATATTCATTCTTTATCAGAGATGTTTGTTATTATCAAAGAGGATCACTGTCATACATCTCATTTGAATCAAAAGGGTGTTTGCATGTGTCTATAAGCAGCATCTCGTAGACAGAGGATCTCAACCCGTCCATATGTATTATAAGCTTTTTTTATTTTACAGACATATACACATAATTCATAGTGGGTTTCCTGACTTCTCTTAAAATGGCACCCAGACCACAAAAGCTTAAAAGCCAAGATACACAAAAGCACCATAATAAATGCCCCCTACCTCCAGTCAAGGGAGGTTGCTATGCATTTCATGCACAAATTCATTGCATTAAAATGTTAAGATTTGGACCTGAAAAGATCAACAACACTACTGCATATCCATATGCATTGGTTTTGAGCTGACAAAAGTTATTTGAGAGTTGAGTTACACTTTAAAAGACCAAGTAACACCAAGAGAAATCATAAAACAGCCAAATAAAAACATGGCAAAATCAGCACAGTTTCCAATTTGACCCAATTATATAATCAAATTCACCATTTCAAAGCAGAACTATCTGCCAGTTGTTGAAAAGTTGTTATCCAACACAAGTCTGAAAACAAATCCATCTATAAGACAATTTACAATTTCCCAACTTACTTTACAAATTCTGCTACTAAGACTGCAACAAATATTAGTAACAGCTAGCTGCTTGTATTCTCCAAGGTGTGCTCACATGAGTGATGTATTGTCATGTCAGACAGAGTTAAACACTCCCACTCATCTCTGCACAGTGAATATACATATATATCTGCTATAGATCTGCTACCGAACTCATATCAATGTGCCACTGGACAAATTTTTTCAGTCCACTTTCTTTCGTAATAATCAACCTTTATTCAAAACTTTAAAGACCCATTGTATTAAAAGGGATGAAGACAGACTGATGCCGCTTGAAGCCATCATTAAGGGCAATTTAGAAGTGAAATAGGCCATCTTTAAAATGGTCCCTCTCCTTTTAACCAGCTGTGACAGCGTTGACTGGTTTTGTTATCACCTTGTAAGTCTGTGTGAGGGTCATCATGGCAAAGTCTGCTTGTCAAAATCATGATCATTAAATCTTTCAGCTAAGAGCTTGTTTGCCCTGTTTGATACTAGTGGTTCCAAAGGTTTTTGGTTTCTGACCCCTGAAAATGAAGCAATGTCTAATTATGGCCTCTTGTTGTAATCAGCTCACCAAAGAGCAATGGTCCCTTCTCTAAATGATTGGAAGTTAAAATGATGCACTTATTTACAGATAGAGTTTTTCTTTCCTACCTAGCTAATCATCTGCTGAACAACTGAGATTTCTTTCATGGACCTGTGGGGGTGTACGGACCATCACATTGGGAACTCTTGTCTTAAACCCTTCAAATCCAATGGCTTTTTAGTATTAAATCTGCTGTTCTTTTCACATATTTTAGATCCTTTCTGTTGCAGTGAGGGGACTGCCTGTGGTTTTGTGTGAGAGCTGTGATATCAGGTGCTTGGTGGATGAGCGGACCTGGAGGGAAGAAGTGTTGTCACCGCAATAGTGTTGAAGCCAGAAAGCATGTCACAGATGAGCACCCGGCAGGCTCGGTTCCCAAACTTGACATTGAAACCCTCCTGGGAGTATATCGCATGATGATTATGGACTTATCGTTGCATCAAAGTTGTTGGCTAAGCAATCAACCAGTCACAAGGGAAAATTGCTGATGACATATAGAGGTGTGTGTCATCAGACAACTGTAGTTTCGTAGAGGATTATGGCAGGTGAGGCATTGTGGAAACCACAGGCTAGAAGCTAGAAAACCATTTCCAGTGTGACCAAGCAAGTTAGGAGGCAGATGTTTTTTTCAGCAAGATGAGACAACTCCAGACAAATAAAGGCTGCTTTTATTTTACTTCATTTGATTATCAATTAAACACGCGCTAAGTTAAGCATGTTAAAAAAAAGGTAAAATCTTAAATGCACGGAATATTTAAAAATGCTGATTTATGCAAATAAACACCAACAATCAAACAGTTACAAGAGCCACCAAAAAAGATCAAGACTATTGATCAAGGACTAATTTGTACAACAGAATCCACATTACAAGTGCACAGAGATAGGTGACAGGTTGAATATATAAACATAAATACAACAACAACATTTGGACAGATATTTTCCCAGATGTTTTCCTCCAGGCTTTCCTCTGATAGCAGACACTCGGTGTCAGGAAAGACTTTCTACAGAATGATGAATATGTAATGGATGAGAGTGTTACTGGGAAATTCCAAATATAAAGAGAAAGCATGCATGCAGTTGTGATGTTATTTAAAAAAAAAAAAAACTCCTGTCTATCACATCATACTTAGGACATATGACATACTTATCAGACATAGGTTTGCTCTATTTGTCCAGTCTGGCATTTCTTCACCATAAAGAAAGTGACATATCATAACATAGGAGTAACACATAAAATGTCCCTCAAATAACAGTATTTCAGAGGTCACTGTGGAGGGTGAACTCATCAAAGTTGCACATTTTGTATTGGATTCTTTTTCAGAATTGCTTAACTGTTGCCTCTTTATATCATCTTCTTGATATCATCATCGTGCCCATGACGTAATTTTGTTTGGCAAGTGTGTAAAAATGTGTTGGATTCTTTCAATTCCCAATTGAAAAGGGTTTTAAGGTAATTCTGCCAATTCTCACTTCTGAGTAAAATGAAAAATGTCCCCGGATCAATTTTATTCTCCAAGTTTATAATATTTATAGACTAAATCTACTGACATCAATAATATATGGAATGGATGAAAAGAGGGAAAATGAAACAAAGATAGACTTATCCAGGGTGTACTCGCCTCTTTCCCTAAGTCAATTGGGATAGACTCCAGCCCACTTGCAACCCTAATGAGGATAAGCGCTTAAAGAAAATGGATGGAAGGATGAAAAAAGATAATCTAATAATGTAGAAAGATCAGCATTCCATTATGAGAAATCAGATGATTCATTATTCTTTATTTCAAAGAGGGTTAATCAGTTACTGCTGGCTATTCTGCTTGGATAATTTATTTATTATGACTTTTATTCCCATCTCTTTCTCCATTTGCTTTCTTAGGCTTCGATCCAATAAGGATCAGGAAGGACACTTTTTTTCTATATCACTGGGTTCCATTTGCTGAGCACTCAGAGCTGAGCTTTCTAGTCATGCATTCAGTCGGTTCTATGGAAAAATTCTTTCAAGGCACCTCACTTAGCATTATGTTTAGGAAATAGCTGTAAGGGACACTGGAGTATACTGGTATACTGTATATAATGCACCACTGAGAGAGCACAGGAACTCTCTGTTCTACTATATGCAAATACTCTTTCCTCTCAACCTGTTCTCCTAGAAATTACAATTACATACTAAAACATGCAATCATCAGTCCAAATGTCAAATGTCCTACTTTTCGAAAGGCGTGTCAAAATCTGTTTTAAGCGAGGAATACAAAAATCTAACAGATCCGCTCTATCCTGTCTTTTCCACTAATTGGCAAAAATTTCAATTTGGACACTTATTGTTGCATCATGTAAATAGCTCTGAACGGCTCTAAAATATTAAATTTGTTGTTTCATCCAGTATTTTAGTTGTAATGTTGTGATAATTACACCCTCTAGCCTTTGCTTTCCTAAACACCCTCAGTTGCAATGCAATGTCAGTGCAGTTCTTTGTTCTCACATGGCACAATTTGCAATTAATCTTTTTGTAAACAAAAGCACATTTCTCATTGTGGTTGTTGGCTTAAATAATACCTCTAACAGATTTTACCAGCTGTAGCTAGCTAATTAAGCTAATGCTAGCTTCACGAGTTGGTTGAAAGCTTTAGATGACATTTTGATGTTTCCGACTGACTTGTTTCAAAACAAGAACCCTGTAAAGGGTCTTAATTATACATTTGACTTGCTATAATGACCATCCTAAAACTGAGGCAAACTGAGGTTAAAGCTATATGCAACAGGGAAAAAGTAGACTCCTGTATGTAATAAGCACCAGTTCACTACTCCAGCACGTAGGCTGACCCCTAGTAACGACCTAGCAACAGAGACTATTTCTAGTCCTGTTGAGTCATCCAGCCACACTGAAAAAAATTTGGAGTGTTATTTACTTGGGAAAACCTAGGAAAGTTTTCTACAAAGTAAATTCTACAAGGGCGATCATCAAGTAGTGAGTCCCAAGTAAATAACACTCCAATTTTTTTTCAGTGCAACTTAAGCTAATAATAATGCTTTTATTTTTTAAAGTAAATAAATATCATCATCAAGTTTTATAAACATAAAACTGCCTTACTGGGGCGGCGACTAGCTCAGTTGGTAGAGCGTCCGCCCCATGTACGAAGGCTCCGTAGCGGCCCGGGTTTGAATCCGACCCGTGGCCCTTTGCTACATGTCATTCCCCGTCTCTCTCTCTCCCCACATTCCTGTCTCTCTTCAGCTGTCTCTATCCAATAAAAAGGCCAAAAGAAAAATATAAAAAAAAAAAAAAAAGAAAAAGAAAAAAAACTGCCTTGCTAGTTCAGTCTTGTTGTTACTAAGATATTTGTTAAAAAATATTTCAGCTACTACATCCATAACCTTCACATGTATTTTTAAGTTGATAGCACTGTGCTATCGACTGACTGGCACAGCTGATGAATGATGTGATCCAAATATTTTCGATAACTCCAGACTGTTGTAAAGACCTGAAGTCAAAATATATTAAAAAAGAAAGGTGTAATGATTTCTAAAAATTCATGATAGTTTTTTTTATCTAATGAAATATTCTGTTTGAAATCCATATTAGTTGGCCTTTCAAAAACAACATTTTCTCTGTGGTCACAAAACTGCTCTCCAGTTTGGAAAGAGGCTAGCACACAGGGGAGGCAGCACCTGGAGCGGCCTAGCAGCAATCTAACAGCACCATAAACTATAGGAAAGTGAAGTCATTAGAAAAGTGAAATTTGAAATTCAGATTTATTACTTTATTAAATGTTGACTTTCAGCGTACTTACCAATATTTTTTACATATTATATATTTTCAGGATTGTGGCAAGAGTTCATTCTATACATTTAAGCCCTCGCATGTGTGTCCAAATCATACTGTACAATGGTCCTGCAATACAGCAGGGTGAGTCACAGCACCTCCACAGAGCAGTAGCAGTGGCAGCAGCCAGTTATTTACATATGCTAATTTGTACTAATTTGGGCTATTTGTAAAAACTGAATTTAATACTGCCATTAAAAGAACAGTTGTTGAAGCAGCTGCAAAGTCAGTGCTGGGTCTGTGCTGTTTAGCAGGTGATGCTGTGGAGCTGTTTAAGGGGCTAGCCTCTAAAGGCCTGATGTTTCCACGGCTGGTGCATAGCATATTGCTCCACTGTTGCACCACGTATTTGGTGTCTAAGCTAGGAACAAAGCAGAATCACTAACATCACTGACAATGTTTCTTCATAACACCTATTATGAAGTTGATTACCCCACCTGTATCGTTTAATTACGAAAGATTGTGCTCAGTTTTCTCATAACCTTTCCTTTCCTCCCAAAATGTAGTTGCATGTCAAAAACCACACTTTTATCAGGTCCTCTTCTATGATCGCGGCATGATGTTTAGTTTTGTCATGGCGTGCTCTCCTGAGAAACTTCACTAACATATTATTTGACATAAGGAACTCATTGTCTTGCATGAGACACCACACCCGACAAAGACGAGGCTTGTTAGTAAAGTGGTTAATGCCAGCTCTCAACTTGGCGGTTGCTACTAATCAAGTGGTACTGACCCTCATTACTTCTAGATTCCTCTTGAGATCTTGTTTTGTAATACTTGGCAATTTCCCTCCTTTCAGATAGTCCTGGAAACATTTGACAGCCCAAGAAGAACCATGACATTCTGACTTTATTTCTTCACTTTTCTAACTGATCACTGATCTCTTTCTAACTGATTTAGCTCTACATTTGACATTGCAACATATCTCTTGTTTGTCTGTCACACAAATCAAAATTAACAACAAAATGATAAATCTTGTGTCACTATTGTGTCTGTTTTTTTCTCCAGCTCTGTTACAGCATTACAGTGTTACAACGTTGTCATGCAAATAGCGAAGTAATATTTTTAGTAATGAGCACGGTATGCTGTCATGTTGATTTGATCACGTTCAAAATGTCTAGTTGACCAATCATTTTGCTTGGTTGGGACTACTTTTTCTATATTTAACATATGACAAGGCACACTTAATTGAAAACCATGCAGGTTTTTCAAATGGTGTCTACTTCGAAGGATCTAAAATATAAAACACATTTTGCTTCAACATCCCAGGTGACAACAGTAGCCGCCATCATGCAGCAACAGGAGGAGAGGTTTCTGGCTGTGAGGAGCAGGGTGTGACAGGGAAGCCGAACAGAGTAAGCAGGAGGAGGAGAGTGTAGTTGAAGCAGTAAGCAGGGAAACAGGAGCTCTGAGGGAGACTGAGAAAATGTGTGTGCCATGCCACAATGATGACAATGATGAATGATGATTAATTGAATGAATGATGATGGTAATAAGATAATCATAAAAGTATCATAAAGTGAGGCTGTCAGCTAACATACTGCTAGTGCTCATACAATCAGTCAATGTCAAAGTTTTTGTAGTCTAGTTACAGGTAGAGTTCAGTAAGCAGAGAGTGATCATTTTATTTAAATTATAAGGCTTAGTGTTCCCTTGATAAATGATAGATTTGTATAAAAGGTTACATCTGTAGCTCTACTGTTGTGGGGGGCAGATCTGCATCCAGTTCTGACTGGAGAGCACTACAAAGATTTGCAGGGAACAGTAAAACATGGAGGTTTCTTACAGGTCTGAGCCTGCGTCTCTGCAAATGGAGTTGGGGATTTGAATTTGTGGTCTCCTCAATGCCGAGAAGTACAGGCAGATTCTTATCCATCATGCAATACCATCTGGGAAGTGTCCGATCCATCCCAAATTCATGTTATGACATGACAATGATCCCAAACATGCAGCTAGTCAAAGAACTATCTTTAGAGAAAAGAAGAACAAGTTGTCCTGCAACATAGCTATGGTCCGGGATCACATGAGGAGACAGAAGCAACTGACACCTAAATCCCAGCAACAACCTACCTGCTGAGTATCTAAAAAGTAAAAGGATGGCAAAGGACACACCAAATACTGATTAGATTAAAGTTTTTTCTGTTCACTATACTTTGTGTGGGGCTTAGATGTTCACCAGGCTGAGATTGAAACCCTGTCAATTTAAATAAACTTGTGGTTAGGAGTCAGGTAAAGAACAACACGGTGTATGCTATTCCAAAAGTCTGGATTTACAGTATGTATAGTATAAGCCTGTGAGAGAGACTGATAAGGTTTGCCCACTGGACTGAGAAGCTGAGGAAGGAGAGAGTTATGTGGCAAAAGATGTGATAACAAAGCAGGGGAAGAGAAAAAGTAGGGTGCAGTAAAGAAAAGCAAAAGACAGAGCTGAAAATAGAGAGACAAAGACATTTCCATGTAAATACTGTGAATAATGCCTGGAGATGTAGATGCAGATAAACTGTAGGGGGCAAAAGTCCTGTATTAACTGATAAGATATAGCCAGTTTATCTTACTCATTTTTCCTTCCCACCAGAGACAACCCTTCTTGATAAAAATCATTTTAAAGTGATGCATGCCCAACAAAGCCAAGTATAGAACCCTGATGTGCCAGCCAGCTGAGCTATAAAGATAGAAAATGCTATATAATAAATGTCCCCTTTGAGGGTTGCATTGCCTGAACCAATGCAAGTAAAACACTTTCTGTTTGCTTCAGGGGGGAGGTTGGTTTAACAAGAATGGATGCTCTTGGCAGACGCTTTTATGCCTCTAAAAAGGCATCTGCATTTGCTTATGTCTGTATTTTTTTGGTGTTAAGAACAAGACGTTTTAATACTAACTGAAAAACATGTTTAATGTTGTTAAATAATATTTTGTAGTAATATGATTTGAAAATATAAATGCATTCCCATCGCTTGCTTTTTTTGCACACTCCCCTTTGGCCAGTGATGTGAACATAAGCACAGCCTTGTGGTTATACCTTATTATGCTCAAAATCTTGTTTAGGTGATTCATGAGGAGGAAACATGAGGTGGACGTGACGCTTCCTGTGTTCCTGTCTAATAGATGTGATTCACCCAGACGTCATTCGACAGCTTAAAATACCATCAAGACTCCTCTGCTTCAAGTGCCTTCATTTTTCATTTCATTGGGCTCAAATGAATCATGTTGCATTGTAGAAAAAAATGAAATCACAGTTTTTATTTAGGGTGTAGGAGGTGCTGTAGCGTTTCCCGATGTTGAGGATGTTAAGGTTTTGTTTGACAGTCAGCGACCCTGAAAAGACCAGATGTATCCAACTAGCACCTGTCCTTGCCCTTGTATCCACTTGCATTATGTAAGTCAAACCAACTTTAGATGCTCCATTGAAAGCAAAGCAATTCTTTGTAAAAGTTACACTGTGTGATTAGATACTCAAAAAGACAAAATACAAGCTAAGTAAGTTTATTTAAAAGAGGAAGCAGCTCTACAGTATCTTTATTAGACATTATATGTAGAGCAATTAAACTAAACAAGCTTGAGGATTCTAAGTCTGTTCAGACTATATGAGCCATGTTTCAAACCTAAAATTATTTTGAGGGTGTTTTCATGCCATCGTAGCAGTCCTGTGGGTGTTTCAGGTAATTCAAAATGGACGGATTAGAGGAAGACAATAGTTAATTAATGGATGGAGCCAATCAGAATCAGGCCCAGTTGTAATGAGTACCACAGAGTTCTGATTATGAGAGTGGAGTGGTACCGATCTCTGTTCCATAGCCAGTGTCCCTTCATTGGGTTTTTTTCTACTTACTTCTTCCTGCCTGCTTCCTGTTCATGCATGAGAGAAAATGGCCCTCAGAGTTGTGGGGAAATCCACATGTACGCTCACAGCACTGACTGTACCTGTTCAACCTAGACATTATTATCCGTGTTTGTTGTACCATGTCATGTTTTTTACACAAGTGGGATTGAGCCCTGTCAGAGTGACCTTAGAGTGAAGAGCATCTCTGATTTTCTAAGAAGCAACTTTCTGCTGCAGGCAAAATCACGAAAAACCCAGATCCCATTATATATCTCCAGTCTGCTGACATACCCTGCTAGTATTAGTCTGAAACTGTCTGTTACTTCAGAATCAGAACACTGAAACACACTAAAATGTAACTGATGTCTTGACTTAACACTAACATATGAACTTAAAATATGTGACCTTTTACTAAAATGTGACATTTCGCTTTTAACACGCAACACCTTCTGCACTGTCAAGTATGTGCAAGAGCATGTCACTTCCATTGTGTACAATAAGGAAAAAGACACACTCCTCAGGTAGCTTAACATCTACAAGCCACAGTGAAGACATTGACCTTCAGGAGTACTAGTTAAGCTGTCAGGCCAACTTAATGCAAGTTAAACATGTAGGAAAGTAGACAAGGTGGTGGAAAGGGGAATTTTCTAGTGAGCAAGGTGACATGAAAGAGACATTTTGGAAAAGGTCACATTATTTACATCATTACCTCCTGAGGGCATATGGAAGAGGTGTGCGTCTACTTTCACAGTACAGATGCCTGCATGTATTCTTACATCCAAACATTAAATTCAGTTTGCAATGTGTGTACACATGTATTTATGTGCTGTGTGTGTGTCAAGGTCACACTATGGTTGTGTCATGTTGATAGTTATTGGGCAGCTCCTAAAATGATGATGCCTTTATTTGAAAAGTGACAGCTGAAGATAGACAGTAAACTGTGGAGACAGAGGCGACAACATGCATGCAAGAGTCGTAGGTTGGAATCGAACCTCAGCCATTGGGCACATGCTCTGCCAGGTGAGCTAGTGAGGTACTCCATATGATTTAATGTTTCACTTTGTAGGAGGATGTGCAGCTCCGTCTCAGGCTCACCTGTCGAACAATGACCACATATTCTGTTTTCTTTTTGTTGTTCCGATTGCCAATTTGTGGTCACTGAGCCAGAACTTGCTAAGGATCTGTCTCTGCTTTCTAGCTCTGACAGTAGAGATATTCAGCCAATTCATAATCCTTTTTTTGGGGCGAGATAACATTTTATTCTACTTTGGCTTTTGTTTCTTATTTCCAATGTTCCAAATAGGTTTCTTTGCATTGAGTTATAATTTGGTTTACTTTATTCTTTTTGGGAAGTAGCATTGTTGTGAGACTGGTCAGCAACAACTGACATAGGAGACTATTCTGGGCTCTGTTCTTAGGTTATATCCAAATGATCATATCCATTCTAATGGACAAGTGTGGGTCAGCATGAAAGTCTATGACTGAGTGATTATCTGAGTGAGTAATGAAGCTACGCCATTGGTTTGTTGAGTGGGGGATTTTCCCTGTAGGCCGTTGCTCTCTCAAAGTTAATATGTGTGATCGTTAGTTACGTAAATCCAGATTCTCTAGAGTATTGTGAGTTTACCTGCAGGATTACTTGCGTTTACTTGCACAAGTAACACAGCTAATCTGTAACACACTTAATCTGGTTTACTACAGCAGTAAAAGTCCAGAATAAACACATCTGGATCAAAAGGGTGCCAGAATAACTACAAGATGATGCCAGTTTCTAAAATGTCTGAAGTAAAACTGTCAAGCAAGCAAACAACTTTTAAAATGTTTGTTTTCTGAATGGAGTTTGGCTTGATTAGGGTTACATGCTGACTTCATAGTAAGTTGTAATCAATAGCTGGAATCAAGTAACAGACACATATTTTCAGCAGTCCAAATTTGCTTATTTTTCCTACATTCCTTACCTTTTTTTCTCTATAAATATGAAGTAGTATCATAAAGCTCTGTGTGTACCCACAGTGGCATAAGTGGTGACACCTGACCAGACATAATAAAAAACGAGGGTAAAGATAAATCCACTTTTTAATCCCAAAAGTCAGAGCTCTCCAGCCAGTAAACAGCTCCTGATCAGAGCAGAATCCGGTGTGACTCCAGGTGTTTATTCCTCCAGAAGTTTCGGCTCTTCCAGTGGCTCCCCAGCACTCAGCAGCGTTCTGCCCGGTCCTCTCACAACAACACTCTGCAAAGCCCTGCAGTCTGTTTTTTCTGTCTTTCTTTTTTTTTTTTTTTTTTTTTTCATATTTTCCGGTGTTTTCAACTTGCGTCAATCACTTCGCCCAACAAAAATACAAATTTGCATTTCTTCACTTTGGACAATACATGCATGTCACATTATCACACAAAAGATTTGCTTTGCTGCTTGTGTGAACGCACTAAAAGGCCACTAGTGGATTCATCTCTTGTTCACACAGCAGTACACATTGAGCTGCAACCAGACAATCAGCTCCTCAAAAGCGTTTTCTTCAGCTACTTAAAGGAACGCACTGTAATAGTCCAGCAGAGAGCATAGTAGGAGCGAAAACCAAGAGTCATGAGGAAGAGCACATAGTTAAAGCACCCTAATAACAAAACTCTGACAAAACATTCAATTGAGAGTGAGTCGTAGAAAGACGAAGACATGCATATAGAAAACAATGAAATAACAGGGGAAGTGAATAGATGTTTAATTTTACTATTATTATTATTATTCAAATAGTTCATCTAATTTTTTTTGACTCAAACTTATCACATGTCGTGATATGCTGCTTCAGACACTTTAAGAACAAATATTACTAGGACCACCAAAGAAAATTGCAGATAAACATTTAATATCGAGGAATTAGTCTTGTTTGTGTGTGTGTGTGTGTGTGTGTGTGCGTGCGTGTGTGTGTGCGTCTGCTCCGGTATCTGTCAGTCTCAGACAGCCAGTAGCATGGCTCAGTGAGAGAGATGGCGTGATCACTCGACCGTGGTCTGTCTTATCCTGTCACACACACACACACACACACACACACACACACACTAGACAGCCACTAAGGCCACCAATATAATACACCTCTCCACTGCTGGTGTTACACCATTAAATTGGGATTTTTTATAAACTAACCAAGGGTAAAATGTAATTGTACATTAAGCCTGTAAATCACAGCTACAGAAATCTTGTGTCTGGAAAAGGTGGTTTTCTTGTTGGCAAATGACCAAAAAAGCAAGCCAGCAGAAAACTCCTTCAGCTGGGCATCTTGCAGTTAACTTGATTGTGATTTATATTATGCTCCATGTGCTCTCACTTTGTGTGTTTTTCGCATAATGAAGATCTACTGTATTGATACAAGACAAACTGATATAGCACTTCATTACAAAGGTCTTTGACTTAAGTACAGGAGGGTCATTAGGTTTCAGGTTTTTACCAACCATACTGTGAATTTAACCCTGATCGGTAGTTTTAACTTATAATCACTGTTCCTCTTTGACAAGATTGTCTTCATCAGAAAAAAGCATTTTTTAAAATGCCTACAACAACCTATTTCTACGTGTATAAAAGTCCGAAGTAGTGTAGCATGATGTTGTTACAGCACAGCAAAACCTCTCAGGGAGTAGGCCAGGTTGGATCGATAAGTCAACAAAGCATGGGGCTTCGACAAGAGAGACTGCTGTTCATTTTCCGTTAACAAGTGCTTCCAACAGGTGACCACAATCTTTCAGCGACTTAAACCAAGTAATTATTTCAACCATGACCAGAATTGTTCACTATAGTCTTTGTTTTTAAACCGAAAGGACCATCTTTCAATCTTTCTAGTCATAATGCATTTTGAAGATGTCAAATTTATTGATTTAAGTCAACATAGATAAGAAGTAACAATGATGGGGAATGGGAACATCTAAAGTCATCTACAGCTTTCCAATGGTGTAATGTCCATTCTATTGTGTTTCCTGGACAGAGCAATTCTCTTCTTGTTGTTGGTCTCTCTCAGTAGTGGTTTCTTTGCAGCAGTTTGACCATGAAGTAATCACACAGTAATTCACACAATCTTCTCTGAACAGTTGAGATGTGTCTGCTACTTGAACTCTGTGAAACATTTATGTGGGCTGTAATCTGTGGTGCTGTTAATTGGCTATTCTGAGGCTGTAAAGAACTTACCCTTTGCAGTAGAGGTAACTTGATCTTTCTTTCCTGGGGGTGTTTCATCATAGTGTTTGATGATTTTTGACTGCACATGATGATACATTCAAAGTTGTTAACATTTCTGTATTGACTGGGCTTCATGTCTTAAAGTAATGGACTGTTGTTTCTCTTAACTCAAATTAGAGTTTCTTGACATAATGTGGATTACTACAGTAGTGAAATAAGGCTATGGACTGTATGCCAACACTTCCTCTGAACAACGCAACTGACTGAAATTAGACTAATTACTTTAGATGTCAATTGAAAACCATCCGAGGTGAAACTGATGATGGAACTGAGTGAGAAAATAACAGGAGTGTGCTAAGCTCTCATCAAAGTAATAAGTGGCTACTTTGAAGAATCTAAAATCTAACATATTTTGTCTTGTTTACACTTTTTTTTTTCATTTACTGGATAATTCCATGTGTTACATAATAGTTTTGATGCCTTCAATGTGAATCTACCACGTAGATAGAAAAAAACACCTTATTATTAAATAATAAGGTGTGTCCAGACTTTTGACTGGAAATGTAAGTTCCTAAAGCAAAGTGTCTGTTGTAGCACTTCTGCAGTCCACCTACTACTAAAATGATGGAACATAACTCTGTGCCCTCGGATTGAGGATCACTTTTTTACACTGGTCAAAAACTTTTTATGTAGAGAATAGTGCCAGTCAGTTGGAAGTCTTCTCAAATCCACTTCAGTTTGAGGTCTTTTTTTATGCTACAAGCAAAAAAGTAACTTCAAACTCTACCTCTAACTCTTCTTTATTTATTTGGTTTCTTTTATACTTTTTGATTTTTAGTCTCTTCCTTGGGTGACTACCTAACAGTATATGCATTTTACAGGTTGGATGAAACTCATTATTGGCTGATAATCATTATCCTTACATGCCTTAATACTTGTTGCCACTAGTGGGCAACATAGATAAACAGACTTCAATGTTCTCTGCCCATGAAACATTTTAAACCAGTCTGACTTTGGTGATTTGTATTGTGACACATCTGCCATGCTAACTGTCGCCATCTCAAGTCTAAATGGGCACATATATAGTATATAACCAATACTAAAAGATTGAACCCAATTTCAACTGTGGAAATGTAGCATAGAAAAGAAGAATGTTTTTCTAAAGGATTTTTTTATTATTATTATGTTTGTTTGTTTGTTTGTTTGTTTGAATATCCTGGATCCACAGTTTCTTTCATTTCAATTTATTTCCAGAGACACACCTGCAAGGAAAGAAATATCCAAGATATATTGTGTATCCATAGGTCAAATTATGGAAAGTAAAAATGTTTTTTCCTCCTCTAATCTTAAATCGTTCTTTCATCTCATCCTCCACCACTCTCCTCCCTGTATCTCCCCTTTACCCCCATGTCATTTCTTTCTTCTCTTTCCTCTCAGATTTCTATCCAACACATCATTTGAGGGCCAGAGCGGTTTTATATCTAGACACAGTCACAGCCAGAATGTCATCCCAGAGGCCCATCACTACATCTGGTCCCTCCAGCTGGACCCCCTAGGCCAGCCAACCTGGACCCGCCTGGGAAGATGGCGCAGGGGTAAGGTTCTGATGGACCAGGGGGCCTGGCCAAACCATCAAGGTTCTGGGAGCGGAGGTGACTGGCGCCGATCCACACGGCTGCACATGCGGGTGGTGACACTGGTGGAGCACCCATTTGTATTTACCCGTGAGGTGGATGGGGATGGGTTGTGTCCCGCAGGCCAATTGTGCCTCGACCCGCTCACCAACGAATCTTCGGTTTTGGAAAAACTTTTCCAGAATCTTGCAGGACCCAACGGATCTGTTCCCACAGACCACAAGAAGTGTTGTTATGGTTACTGCATTGACCTGCTGGAGAAGCTGGCAGAGGACATGGGCTTCACTTTCGACCTCTATATTGTAGGTGATGGGAAGTATGGGGGCTTCAAGAATGGTCGCTGGACAGGATTGGTGGGTGATCTGCTCAGCGGCGCAGCCCACCTGGCAGTAACTTCTTTTAGCATTAATTCAGCTAGAAGCCAAGTCATTGACTTCACCTCGCCATTCTTCTCCACCAGCCTGGGAATCCTGGTGAGTGCGTCTTTTTCTCTTGTACCCTTCTTCTCCTACTTGTTTTATCTGCATTTTTTTTTTTTACAGCCTTTTATATTTTTATACATCTCACTTTTGTTACTCTTTGGCACTTCCTTCCCCACTGTCAGTGACCTCACATCAACTGCTTGTTTGGTATGCTGATGGTCAGTATCAGTATTGCAGCATTTTATTACTACAAGCCCTATCGTATTGGATTCTAATGCAATTCCCCATATGGGGCTAGACTGGTGAGTACAGCTTTGTGGAGTGACCCTATTATTACAATTACTGTATCTAGTCTCACTGGCTGGCAGGCATAGTGATGGTGGTAATCACTCTCTCCTCTCTTCCTCTTAACATGCTATAGAGAGAGATAATCTGCTTTATTTACAGTGGCTCCTATTTCCTACATTTTTTTTCTTTTTCCCATTTTACTGTTTTTCTCTCTCAAATAGCATTGTCACAACCATCACTTCTACCAATATCTTGAGGCTGATAACAGTACACTGTTGGATTATGAAGCACATTCTTGTCCAATTATTGCTAGGCTAGTGAATTTGTGGCTTCCCACTGAACTGTTTTCATTAATTATAGTATCCCATCTTGCATCTGTGAGTTTTTGCAAGACTCCTAATCCTGTTTCAGTTCCTAGCTCAAATTGGTGAAATAAGCCTATCAAGCCTAACCTCATCATTTACTGAATTTCAGATGAGCAAATAATACTTCGGCCTGATGCTGAAACAGCTGTGGTAAATAAAATAGCAAACGGATGATTCTGTATGTAACAGATATATTTTTAGACACTCTTTTTTTTGGGGGGGGGGGGGGCTTATTCTGACTTCAATAATATCAGTTATAAAGCTTTTCCAATCCTGTGTCACCCTCTTGCCCAGGTTCGCACTCGCGACACAGCTGCACCCATCGGTGCCTTCATGTGGCCTCTCCACTGGTCCATGTGGCTCGGCATCTTTGTCTCCCTCCATGTCACTGCCATCTTCCTCACCCTGTATGAGTGGCACAGTCCGTTTGGTATGACACCACGTGGACGCAACCGCGACCGGGTGTTCTCCTTCTCCTCAGCACTCAACGTGTGCTACGCCATTCTCTTTGGGAGAACAGTGGCTATCAAGCCTCCGAAGTGCTGGACGGGCCGCCTGCTGATGAACCTCTGGGCCATATTCTGTCTGTTCTGTCTGTCCACCTACACTGCTAATCTAGCTGCTGTCATGGTCGGGGAGAAGACCTATGAGCAACTGTCAGGGATACATGATCCAAAGGTACAAAAAGTTGAAAAGCCCTGAAAACTTATTTTCTCAATTAGCTTCTTAATACAAGTGATGAGATGATGATCCTTGATTAATACACCTTCTAACTTCCAAAGTTAGAACAGTTCAGGTTATTTCACAATAGAGAACTCTTATTTTCTTCTCCGGGCTTTTTTACTGGTTTGACGTGAGCGGGACTAGAAAAAACTGATGTCACGCACTTTATTGCACCAAACAGGATACAGTAACATTTGAATCAGAATCTGTTGGGTTGGTAGGTCACTGTCACACAGATTACAGCAGACTAACTGAGTTTTTAGTGTTAAACTCCTGAATATTTAATGCGATAGAGAAATATGCTTTCATAGGCTTATACATTTTCTCAATTAGTTCAGATTAATTTAATGACATTATGGTTCTTAGGTGTGAGGTGTTTTTCCACAAACATTTTTTCATTTAAAAATGTGATTTTGAAATTGACTAGGTTTAAGGTTGTTGTTGATGTATTTCTGGTTCAGTCTTTGTTTAATTTTGGTCTGTCTTTGCAAACATGGCTGTTAAGTTTCTCCTGAGTTCATGATGCAGATGATGATGATAAAGATTTTGTGGAGTTTCTCTTTGAAAATGTTTGAAACACTGATGTTCACTTGATAAAACTGCCGACCAGAAGGTCTCAAAAGGTGTCTTTTCTGAAATTTAAAAGAGCCCTTTTTGTGAAGTGTGCAGCCTTTTAAACTTAAAGTCTGCAAATATTTGTAAGAGCTATTGGGCTAAGGTAATTAATGTTTTTTTTTTTAAAAAACTAACCAACTCTAAATCACAAAAATTCAAGGATATTGAGATTGTGTTCCACAAAAGAAAAGGAAAAGAAAAACAATCATCAGTATAAAGTTATGAAGACCTTTCCTCCTGCATCTAACAATTGAAAAAAATCCCACTGATGAAAGGAGAAAATACTGACTAAAATAAAATATATCAACATCAATCAATATTAATGCTTTTTGAAGACATTCTAAAGGGTAAAATCTGAGTTTATTTCTTCTTTCCCGCAGTTGCACCATCCCTCTCAGGGATTCCGATTTGCCACAGTGAGAGAAAGCAGTGCAGAGGACTACGTCAAGAAGAGTTTCCCTGAGATGCACGAGTACATGAGAAGATACAACGTCCCAGCAACACCAGATGGCATACATCACCTCAAGTAAGACAATGTTTTACTTGTACAGACACACACATATCACACACATTAACTCACACACACAAACATTAAGGTACAATATACATAAGAAATCATGTTCATGGTAGTCGTCAATCAACCTGGTATCACTGTCATCTGTCCTCTATATCCAGCCGGTTATCTCTTGCTGTCATCATTCCCTGAAAATCACCTTCTGTGTGGTTACACAAATGGAAAAAATTATAAACTGCATTGTCTTTGAAATAAAAAAAGGAATGTAAGTTGCGTGTCCAAAGAAAGTCAAAATTTGAAGAAAAAAAAATGCTTTCATTCCCCAGCACAAGTCTGCCTGTTTGCATTCAGATCCCACCCCCCCTCCTTACCCTGCCATTGCTGTCATCCTAAGCTGCTTCAACATTCAACCGGCATCCCCACGGAGCAAAGCAGAATATAGTGTGAAAAGGCAGCTGGAATTCAGGCCTCGGCCGTGTAGGACATTTAAATGGATGAAACAAGATTTTTTTTTTTACTGAGCTTGTGAAATGATGATTAGAGGGCTCAAGGAAAAATGTCATCTTTAGAAAATTACAACTGGGGAACACGACAGCATACAAGTATGCCGCGATGCCACTTTGAACTGGGTTTATTCCCCAAGAGACCAGGCATTAGTATTATCAGTTACATAATCATTTAGTATACCATGCGTCCATTGGACATTTGAATATCTCACGTTAGTATAGTATATAGTATAATGCACCTGCAGTATACTGCATAGCCCCATGTGGAGATTAAACTCAACATTCATGCATTGTTTACCTTTACCTATATGTATATGTACTGGGAGTGTTTTCAACTGACATTCTGGATTTTGACTAGTGTTTAATTTATTATGATAGATACAAAACGCCATGCCTCCTGAGTGCAACACCATTGCTTGTGGATATTAACTGAAATTTAGAGCTCTGTTTGCAGTTGTCACAGTTCTCATCCTTGCACACTGTGCACCCATGACAGTATGTGTCTTTATGAGTGCTGTTTTTCCCATAATATTTCAGCTTAATGAACATGTCTCACCACCGCCAGTGAAACTAGCAACAGCTAGAGCAGCCTGTCTGCTTTATAATTAGAGCATTTTGACAAAGTGCACTGACTGGAGCATTATCAGCCATCAGACAGCTGTCTTGTGCTATTTTGGCTTGCTTATTAAAGTGGCAGATATGCTTTTATATGCCTTAATACAGTCTCACATAACACAAGCTCGCACCTGAAATAGAGCAATTTATTCAAGAGCATTTTTAACCCTGCTGCTACAGGTCTTACTTCAAGATGTGAAGACTTTTTACTGATCAACCTCAGCGATTCAGCATTAATGGAACTGCTGTGCCTCACATCACCTTGTATTAAATAAAAGCCACACCACAGAAAGAAATTCAGCTACTTTTATAAGCATTACTACAGGAAGATAATGTAGAGAAAGAGGTACTGGGTTTTAATAACAGTGATTAGGTAATTATTTGATGTCAAGGTAGTGCAGTGATCATAAAATGCATGATATCAATATCGAATACATACGATCGTAGGATATAAGCTACAATCTAACAGCCAGGTTGGGCATAGACGATAGTGGAGGATTTCAAACACTGTCCATGATAATAAGTAAAAAATACAGAGAATATCTTGAAAAAAGTCTTTGTAGAATATGTATCCCAGTAGTCTTTGGCTGTCAGTACAGACATTTTGAGTTGATTTGCAAATGCCTCACTGAGAGTGTTGTGATTTAATATCTTACCTTTGTGTAACAGACTTGGAGTGAGGAATGCGAGTAAATTGGCAGAAACTGGCAGGCAGTAATTTTACTGGCATATGGCCAGTAAAATTATTGGAAAACCACGGGCAAGACTGGCCTGAGGAATATGTGGTTCAGACAAGGCAAAAGGATGAGAGAAGTTTGTAGAATCATTTATATCCCATTTTCAGTGATTTCCCCTAACCTGCCCTCTGAAAGGCTGTATAAAATACCTGCAAGCACAAAACAAAACAGTTCATTCTTACATACTTTTTTATGTATTCATTGCTTTCAGTTTTATTTTTTTTACCTCTTATTGTTGTGTTAAGTATGCCTACAGTATGCATTTAATTTGGTTCCTTATCATTTATTGGACCTTGTTTGTTTTATTTTGTGTAAAATGAAGTGAAAGCATACAATATAGCATATAAAGGATATATAAAGTTTGTATCTGTGTGACTTACCACAACAGACCAATATTTTCTTATTCTTTCACTCACTCTGTAAGGTCAGAGGTGTGGCATGAGGACAAAAACAGAGAAAATAAGACTCAGAGTAGCAACCCGGGAGACAGATGACAAAGTAAGGGTCATTTAAGTTTCTGTCTCAGGAGGTGTTCAAGGTAAACTTTTCATGTGAAATTTAGAATCACTTTAAAATGTTTATTTCTGGAATTGGTTCCAAGAAGATGTAAGATTTTCTGTTAGTGCTATGGTTACATTTGTCACTGCAGTGATTTTGGGAGAGCGAAGACTCATCAGTCCCAGCACCATCTATCTGTTTGTCTGTCCAGTCATCCATCAAAAACATTTCAAATGCCACTGATCAGATTGTCATAAAACTCAACGGCATGATTCAAGTCAACACTCTGGCCTAGCATAATTGTCTGAACATAACGCAGAATGCTTGTAATGTGATATATTTGATCGTGATTATATTTTGTTGAATGATTGACTTGATTGTGTTTGTCAGGAGTGATTGCAAAAATGTGACTTGTCAAGAATCAAGAATCATCTCAGTCATTACACTTCCATCTTCTTGACGTGTGTTTACAGGGCTGACCCTCAGAGGTTGGATGCGTTCATCATGGACAAAGCTCTGCTGGACTATGAGGTCTCCATAGATGCAGACTGTAAAACGCTAACAGTCGGAAAACCATTTGCTATAGAAGGTAACGTGGATGCTTATTATATGGCAAGTGACTTGCTTCTTTGGTACTTCATATTCAGTTTTACTAACAAAGACTACATCAATATGAAAGTAGATTGAAACAAGTTTATTGCATATTGTGGATGAAAGTGAACCAAAATAAAGTACTGTAGCAGGCATGAGAAATGGAGGGAAGAGGGTGAGGGATGACGATTGAGGAATGAAGGAGTAAGGGATGAGAGGAGAAATTGGGGTTGTAGATAGATGGATGGCGGAGTTTGGAGATGGACCGGTGTAGACTGGTGGGGGGGCTTTTTCCATTTCCATTCCATTTTATTTGTTGACTAAAATCCGTGTAAAGTAAGAATAAATGTGTTTGTCAGACCAAAGAAGAAAGTGTTATTAACCACCCAGCCAAATTTAAATGATTAAAAATATCAACAAGTTTATGAAATTGCGCATCAAAACCAGGTAAAAATGAGCAGTATTCTCAGCTCCAGGACTGTGGGGTCGTGTCCTCTGAATGCGCTGAAGCCACGCCCACTCGTGGGAGCAGTCGAGCAGTAATTATGAAGCGACTGAAACGTACCAGATGAGTTCAAAAAATGACATGACTAACTTTGAAACACTGAGCGAGATGAATTAATCTCTATCTCTCTGCTAGGGGTGCAGGGGTATGCTCAGGGTGGCCTCAGCGTGTCATTGAGCCACCCTTTAGGACCGCCCAAAAGATCCTGGACTGAAAACTGTTTCCACATTTCAGTAATATATCATTCAAAGTCTTTTCACAAGTTTTCAGCAACTATTTTCCAACATATTTAATGTATTTTGAAAAAAATCTCAGAATTGCCTTTACACAGACTTTAAAGTATTGGTCGATTAAGAAAATGTTAGATTGAATTAGTCATTAGTCAGTGTTCTAAAACAGTAGTCTGATTTCAGGCAGTATTCACAAACATGTTTTGGTTTTTAATCATCACTAGATTTTAAGAGATATCTCTGCATGACTGCAGTCTGACTGACCATGAGCATTTTTAGGACAACCCTAAATTTAACAATATCAATCACTCAACATTTGTGCAGTAGTTAATCTTTTGGCTTTCAACAGCTTAGATTCTCTACTGTCTACTGTTAATCTCCATTTAGCAAGCCTCTTCCTCCCACTGTGAAAATGTTCCCATGGTGGTTGCTTCCATTACAGGCCACCATAGTCCCAGATTCCAGCGTTGTTGTTAATTACTTAATGCACCCTTAAGCCTTCAGGATACAATACAAAACAATCAGTGTATTTCCTACCAAGGCAAGGTACTTCTGTAATTGGCCATTGCTGAATTTGTCACACTTTTGTGGAATGCTAAGAAAATCCCAGATTTACTTGCAGTGTCAAGTACCTGCTTTGTTTGAGAGTGACAGTGGGGCTTTCTGATAAGCACTGACAACATATGCCAAGACTCCCTTCTTTCTTCCCAGCAGTTATTTTCCTCATTCTAGTACACAGCTATAAAGCAGAGAAAGAATATAATGGAAGTACATGGAGCAGAAGTGAAAATGATTTTGCTGTTGTGACAGAGGAATAATGAATTTGTACTGTGCATTTCCACTGGCAGGCTATGGCATTGGTCTTCCTCAGAACTCTCCACTCACCTCCAACTTCTCAGAGCTTGTTAGTCAGTACAAGTCAGATGGCTTCATGGACATGCTGCATGACAAATGGTACAAGGTTGTGCCCTGTGGGAAACGCAGCTTCGCCGTGACTGAGGTAGGAGCAGAATGACATACATTACATACATACATATATTAGTACCAAATGTGTTGTTTTATATGACACATATTTTATCTTCCGATCACCACACAAGGATGTGGTTCAAATATATAATACATACATTTCTACTACCTACATATCCAAAACAAATAAAACCAAGTCTAAAGCTGCACAAATGTCTATTTGTAACGTGAAAAGGGTTGCTCATAATAAACCTGCAAAAAATTATCACCCAACTCTGCAGTTCCACTCAGTTCAGTTGGAGCTTCTTCCAGGTCATTGTTTTGGTTTTTCCAGCCCAAAACCTTTATGTTTGGTTTCATTTCACTGCTCTCACCACCCTTTTCTCCAGCTGCAGCACGCAGCTGTTTTCAGAGAACAAGCAGGAGAGTAACTAGACTGCATGGTGGACACTGTGCAGCATGTAGCAGCTAAAAAGCCAGATATTTCCCTTAGGAGTTAGTGCAGACCAAAGAGAGAGTGACTGCTGAACATTGTTAGATGGCCTGATGCATGACTCTACATGAATGTTGCTCAGCCTTTGCTGGATGTGCAAATAGGTAAATGCTGCTAACGGGTTTGTCACAACGACTTTATACATTGTTGTGTTGACTTGTTCCACAGCCTCCAATATAAAAATAATAAAGAGAAGAATATAGAAGAATATAATGCCACTTAATTTAATGCAGCTCTAAGCACAGCAATACAAAGTATAATTACTATCTCTCTGGTTAGAATTCCAAATTGTAAATACCATAATTGTATAGAAGTAGCTCTCCCGCTGCTTAATTAGGTGGAAGCAGTTTTTTTATAGCCCTTGAAAAGCATCCTTACCAAGGACTCTGCCTTTTTCTGCCTGCTCAGTTCTTGCACTGCAAGAGTATAGCCCCTGACCCTCCTGCTTTTAACCAAGCTTTGCCTCGTAACTTCTGTCCGGGCTCCGTGGGCCAATTTATTCTGTTATTTCCAAGCATTTAGCTCTCTTAGCATCCTGGCTGTCTCTCCACGCAGCTGTGACTCTGGAATCCACAAAAGTGGCTCCTAGCTCAGTGCGGGCTGCGAACTCCCTATTACCATGCATGAATTAAAAACTCACTTCTTTAAAAAGAAATTCATGTTCCTCCTCTGCCCTATCTTCTTCCTGTATTTGTGCTTTTTTAAAAAATTATTTATTTTTCTTTCCTACTTTGTGACATTTCTGTTTTCAAATCTCTGCTGGTTACTAATCACGATGTCTAATTAGGAAGCACTCCTGGGTGTGTGCCTTTGAATGATGGCAGTATCTAATAGATGAATGTAAATTACCATCTTATGAGTCTCATATGAGTAGCAGGGGTAGTACATTGCGATGCAGCAGATTCAGTGTCGCTGAAGTGAGCCATCCTCCACTGTCTAACAGCTAGACGTGTTAGATGCTATCTACTGTTGCAGACATTTAAATGGCTCCAGGCACATTTCATTGTGCAGCATCATGTCTCCACCTGCCTATGGTGACAGCATAAAAAGCTGCTTGACCAGTATTCATCTGTCTGTCATTTATCTTTACATTCAGCTATAGTCAGGTGCCATTCAAAAATCACAGTATGATGATCATCTACTTCTCATATCATAGATAATGTTGTGAAATAACTCGTGTCTAAACTTGCTCACTTGGATGCACAATTTCAATGTCACCCAAAAAGTCGGAAACAAAAGTAGCACATTTTGGCCCAGTTACATTGTGCTGTCAAAATGAACACTGGACAACATCAGCAGGAAATTCATGTGATAGGAGCAATATGAATTACTGACTAGGCTGACTCAGTTTAGTCCTGCTCAGCATTTTCTTGAGCAATCTTTTATTCCAATGAATGACTGCTACACCACCTGCAGCAGCAGCAAGCCTGGCATTCTGAAAAGATGAAAAATCTGATGGATTGGCTTCAGCGAGGCGGCCAAACTCTCTGGCATTGTGCCAGCTCTCTGTCACCCCAAAGAAGTTGATCCCATTTGGAGTAATAAAATCAATACCAATAAATGGCATATTATTCAATTACCTAACACCAAGGGGGCCAAACTTAACATTACCAAGAAATAAATTGCGATCAAAGGGATGAAGATTATGAGTGTTACGTTTTTATTGAAGTTATTCATAGATTTTTGAGGCAAATTTATACAAGTAATCGATGAGTGAACCAAAGGAGGTAGAAATCACACACAAGTAGAGTTGTAAATTCTAAGACGACTATGAGAAATGGTTGTTTTATATGGTTGCATATAGTGAAAGAGACAGGAAGTGTGTGTTGCCAAAACTTAGTAGAATAATATGTGGTTAAATGTGCTGATCCAGAGAACCCCCATAACTGTGAGGAATGTTGGAGTAGGCTGATACAATAACTTACAGTGCTTTTCCTATTCTGGAGCTAAGTATTGTATTAGATTAATGTCATGTATCCTCAGTAAGCTTGTCTTACTTTTAAAGAATAATACCACTATAATTTTATCTTTTTCTATCCAAATTAATTCACAGAGTTTGAAATGTCTTCCCCAGCCGTCAGACTCTACCACTGTCTGAACTGCTTGACTTCCCAGGAATCATCAGCTCCCACTCTCCAAAATTTCATTACAGCCAGCTCGCCAAGTCACAACACAGCAATGACGAACTTAATCCATCATGTGTATTTCTCCAACATGACTTTATAATGCAATCATTGCAGCTTGGGCTGTATCACAATCTGTTTCATACTCAGCAGTAAAGAGAGTCACATGGGAACGTACTGTACGTCTGCAGGAAAAGCAACAGGTGCTCAATTAAGAGAAGTGTGATGTTGCAGTAGTAGATGGCTACACTTGCAGACTCATGATACGTTAATGAGAAGTTTCCCCTGTAGTGACACATTTAGAATACAAGCTATGAGGTGAAGAAAATCACAATCTTAGTGGGAAGTGGGATATCCCGCAGTGAGACGTTCACTTGAGAATCAGAAAATACAAGCCTGATTTCAAAAAGTTGGAACACTGTGTAAAGTGAAAATGACAACAGGATGCAGTGACTTGAAAATCCTTTTTTGATCTATATTTAATTTAATACAGTACAAGAGCGTTTGTGTAAGTTAAGTGTTTAATGTTCGAACTGATAAACTTTAATGTTTTTTGTAAATATACACTCATTCTGAATTTGATGTCTGCAACATGTTCTGAAAAATTCAGGACAGAGGCAAGAAAAGAAAGTTGTAGTATACTCAAAAATCATTCAACAGGTAAACAGGTTCAATAGTGGCAGGTGATAGTGTCCTGGAAAGGCTGTCATTCACACAGAAGTATGGGTAGTAACAGACAATGCACATTTTCAATAAATGTATGTATTTCACCATCTACAATCCATAACATCATTAATAGATTCAGAGATTCCAGAGAAATCTCTGCACGTAAGGGGCAAGTCTGAAAAACAAACATTGAATGTCTGTGACCTTTGACCCCTCAGAGAGCACTGCATTAAAAACCAACTGGACTGTATAAAGGATTTTTCTACTACATGTGCTCGGGGACACTTCAGAAAGCCATCAGTAAACAGAATTCATCGCTGCATCTACAAATGTTAGTTAAGACTCTACCATGCAAAACGAAAGCCAGTTATCAACAACATCCAAAAAATGCTGCTTTGAGATGGACTGACGGAAAGTGAATAAGTGTGCTGTGGTCTGGCAAGTACACATTGCAAAAAAAAAATCATGGACGTGGTGTCCTTTGGGATGAATTGAGGTTGTAGCAAAATTATTTAATGTGAAACACATTTTTTATCATTATTTTTCCAGGAGAAGTAACTCAGGGAACACAATCTCCTATTTCAAATGTCTAAGTCTCTGGACAAAAAAAAATCTCTTTGAAAGAAAATGCTGATTTCAGTACTATACAAAGGCAATGTGTATTTTACTTTTGTAATGCTGTTAATTATTCAGGAGAATATTTGTTTTTTCCCCACTCTCCCTGTTATTTACTTCGGATAGGAGTGAAAACAGAGTTGAGAGAACCTGAGCAGTAGTGTCCTCACACTCATTTTTTTTTTTTCCTAGAAAGCTTTTACAAGTGCCGCTGCAGATTCATTAGGTGTGTCAGTGCAGCATTTTGTCTATGCAAGCAGTTTTTAATGGAATTTTGAAAACAATGGGAACTGATGACTCCTAGGAGTTCGGCCAAACTTGTTGCAATGGGGACAGAAGGAACGTTGAATGTGGTGAATACATCAATGTGTTCCCACATATCATGGGTAATAATAGCAACAAAACAAAACAAAAATACAATTGCATAAGTTTTATCATAGAAGTATTAGCTGGAGAAAAAATTTTGCATACACCAGCCAAAAGCTACTGCCACGCCTACAACTGAAAACAACATCTGCTTGAGTAAGATAAGGATTCCCAAACGCATGCAGTTTTTTGTTCTCAATTACTTCTTTTATTATAATACAAATATAAAACACAGAACACAAGTTAAAAAAAGTAGAGTGCAAAGTAGACTGCAAAAAGCAACAAAGCATGAGAAAAAGAATAAAATATCTTATCTTATTGACAATTACATGTACATGTCTGTCTCATTATCATAGCAAATCCATTGAGCTATAACTATATGTATATTGTGTATTATGTATATGATTTGCAGAATATACACAGACCATGTGAATTTAAAGATAAATAAATATAATAAACAATAATTTATAATATATTTCTATTAATATATAATATAAATGTTTAAATTGTCTCTTGTAAATGTGAATGTTTTACCACCATGCAGCACAATCTGAGGGACTTTTTATCACTGTACTTCTTTCATAGACAACTACTCCTCCATTAGAAGTAATAGATATGCATCCCTGACATCTTATCCTCTACAGTACATCTCCTTCTTTCTTCTTCTTTCCTTTCTTATAACCTGTAACCCCACTAACCAACTCCATGTCTCTCCAGACGCTGCAGATGGGTATAAAGCATTTCTCTGGTCTGTTTGTGATGCTCTGCGTGGGTGTGGCCTTATCTCTACTGACCACAATAGCAGAACATATTGTGTACAAGCTGGTGATCCCAAGGGTCAAGGAGCCACGCTTCAAATACTGGCTACACACAAGCCAGGTACCAAACTCACACACACACAAATACACACATACAACAGAGTGAAGCACCCTTTCAGTCATGAGTTAGCAAAGAACCACATCAATCACCAGAGGAGGTGTTGGTAAGTGAAAGTAGCCATAGCTGAATGTAAAAATCCTGCATCGCAAGTATGTGTTGAAAGTAAATGTGCAGTCCATACAAATTTAGACAGTGACATATTTTGTTGTTGTACTCTCTCTCATTCTCTTTCTCACTAACACACATATACAAAACACACACACACACACACACACACAGCCGCTGAAGTTTCCATTAAACAACAGAACAGACAAAATGATTTACAGAAAGCATGTGACAGCTAATGTGTTGCTTATTTTTGCAGAGATTACACCGGGCCCTCAACTCAGTCTTCACTGATGACAAACTGCCGACTGTTACCAAGCCTGAGAAGAGGTACTGTCCCCGTCCCATCAATACACTTTAAGTTCATTCGAATAAATCCAGTAGACAAATACATTAGTTTATTATATTAATGATTCATGTGATGTTTTTTTTTTTTTTTGTTTTATGAATTTCATTTCATAAAACAAACATCCCTAACTGATTGAACTGAATATAAACTGAGCCCAGTTGTATTGTGATTTATGACCCACTTAGTACATTTTGTCTTCACTTGGGAGTCATTAAAACTCTTGTCATGCAAGGACACATGAGAAACAGGTTTGCCACTGGATAAAGTCAGCTCCAAAATGTACATAATGCTGACACAACAATAGGATCCATCCAACAGTAGTGCAAATTTTGACTGATTTTCCATGAAATGCAGACTCCACTACTGTTACTTTATGTGAATATCACCACTCGGCTCATTGAGAGAAGCCGTTGCTGGTGCTAATTGTCCAGTCAGGTGCCATTAATCATTGCAGAAGAAGAAGCCACAATTGGATGACGTTACTAAAAGAATCAAATGGTAGAAAATCTGGAATCATAAATCTATAAAAAAGTGACCTGTATGTTCCACATATTGAGGAATATTAAAGCCTCCTCGTCGCTCTACACAGATAAGAGTTTCTGTCCATCAGTATTTCTAGTCAGTTCAGCAGAAGCTTTCGGTAGGTGTTTAAGTCACATGCTTCATGCATGTTTGGACTAACTGTAACTGCTGTGCATGTATTCATTAAGTCTATTTCCAGTGCACATCTTGCCCTTATCTATACAACATGTCCACTTCTGCGTAAAAAAATGAGTGTGAAAATATTTCCACTCAGGCTTTTTATACTTAAATTGAAAAATGCTCCGAAAAGCAGGAAACACTCTTGTTTTTACATGCTGTCTTCCATTTTCATTGCATATTGTTACTCCTCACAGAGTGGTATGAAACCACTGCACCATCTATCAAATACAATTTGAATGTCCCACCAATTCAAATCTTATAATGCAATAAAATGACAAAGGAAATTAGTTTCTGAAAGATGCCATGCTGTTCTGGGGTATTACTAGATATATCACATATCACATACAGCATATGGTAACCTTCAATCACAGCAAAAAAAAAAAGGGAGATATATATAACGGGAAGTCAATTCTCCAACTTTAAACGGCCCATTGGCCAAATTATCAGGCTGTGAATAAATGACATTAATTAACATCAAGTGGCAGTTAAGGGACCCATTTTAATCAGAAACTAAGCAGAATGGTCAGTCTGTTGGAAGCTAATTACCAGTAAGGGAAATTGAGGAAATAATCTGGTGCTGATGTCACAGAGTATTGTTTGGCACAGTGGGGGAGAGAGGCAGAATTAGTAAATCTTGAGAGCTTCTTTAAGTCAGTTTCAGTGTCTTTTCAAATGTTGCGCGGTCCAGATTAGTTACATAAACCTTCACATTCATTTTGACACCATTACAGTGTGTATGTGTGTGTCATAGTGAAGCCCCTTTTATTCACATTTGATCACAGTTCATATTGCCATGTGTAATGTCTCATTGGAGCTTCCTCTTCAGATGCCAACAGGAGATAAGCATATCTGATGTAGTTTAGGCAAAATGGGGAATTTATCATTCCTTTTAAATGCTTCTCAGAGGAGATCAACACAACCCTCAAGCCTTTGCTGAGCAAATGAGTTCCATTTTATCTTCTTCTGTGAGAAAGATTCTGCCGTACTCGAGTTTGCATCTATCCCTGCTTAGCACCGCACACGGAGGGGACGCTCAGGTGGAGCACTCAAAGTGGGGATTAAATACACGTAATAATTATGGAGCCAAGGCCATGTGAGGGATGCCTGTGGTAATGAGGATAGATTACCTACTGCTGCATAATTATGCTCATTCAATCAAGCTCTTCTGCACCGTGCCTGCATGCTGTCTAAGAGTCAGAAATTATTACTGTCATATTGCCAGTGTCCTGCAGAAACCCTGTGTGTCAGTAACCAACTGTCTTCCCATTTATGTGTATGGGATTATGTGGTGTAAGTACTTCTAGACTGCGGTCAATTAAAAGAGGATACGCCAAAAACCTTTCAGGTATCAGTGTTAACCACCAGAGTAAGTAGTGCTGTATATAGCAATAAAAAGAAGACATTATGTAACCAGTTGGAGCATATGGGTAAACATTTAATTGGCTTAAATTGACTACTTAGTATAGGACCATATCGTATTTCATTTCCATGCTAACAAGGTTGTAGAAAAGCCCAAAGGCACCAGAGAAATGTCCATCTGAGAGAATTACAAGCAGTGTCTGTAATACACTGAAAAGCTGGCCAACGTCCAATTAAGATCTCGTGATTTAGTGTCAAACACAGTGTTAAGGTCATGTAGCTCGAGACCTTTAACCAACATCCACGCTACAATAAGGTTATTTGTCACTTCTAGATCAAGAATATCCCTTACAATTGAGCTGCTTTAGAGTCTTTTTCGTGGAGAAATCATAACGGATATGTCACATTACTGCTCCCACTGTTATGCTTACTTACTGTATGCTTATCCTTATTTAAATCAGTCACAACTTAATTAAGATAGCATTTACAATGTATCCCCCTTCAGTTTTAAGGCCTTATTGCTGTTTCCTGTTTTTCTACTTTTAGTTGTCCTGATTGCCTGTGGCTCCACGTGTATTGATGATATCTGACATTTTCAAATCCTTTTTAATTTTGTGTATTTAATGCCTCATACACCACTCTAGCTGCATGTTTTTTCATGCAAGATACCATATACAGTAAATCAATGCGATGTCTGTTATGTTTTAGGAAATGGCTTTTGATCTCTCACATAATTTTTTTCTTCCAATACTGAATTTTGGGGCAACCAGAGAAAATCTGCAGTGTCAAAATAATTGGGCAGGGATTGTGCTTCCCTGTTTCACTCCTGCTGTGCTGACTCTTGTATAGCACACCATCACCACAATTTTAGGAGAGTGTAATCACAACCGATAAGAGCCACAACGGTTGAATACAAGGGGACCAAATTTGACACTAACGTTTTCCTCCTCCATGGGGTGGTGAAGAGGTCATTCAAACCTGTATAAAGCGGCACCTTCTGGAGTTGGTAGGGATTCAATATCTTGCTCAAGGACACTTCAGCAGGATGCATATCTTTCTGGTGCACCTGTGTCCTGCTCGTTGAAGGACAGCCTCCCTGTGCAATGTGCTACAAGCTGTGCCTGTGTCTTGTTGTGGCTGCTGGTAGCAACATCTGTACTGACAGATGGGTTGGGAAATACTGGTCAGTGGTGATATATTCCATACTAATTCCATCCTAAGGATGTGAGATCTGCAGGTAAACACAAGCTGCCCTCCATACATAAGCTGCACTGGTTGACCTGAGATAGAAAAGTGATTACGGGAAGTTGTGAATAGTAATAGCCTAAATTCGGTATTTGGTGCATGTGTCTACAGTAACAGCTCTGGATCTGCAGTACGTTGCAAGAACATTTGTAAAAACACTGCTTATGGAGAAAACCAATATTTATGAAAATGTAACATAGCTTGATGAGAGGAATCAGGTGACCTATTTAGATTAGAAGGAGGGGAGACTGGAAAACTGAGAACTGTAAATGGTGTAGGGAGGAGGGATCTGACCTCTTTGAAAGAAAAGGAGCTATGGTACCTTTCCCCCCACAGCTGTGAAACAAAATTATCTCTGTAACTGATGAGAGAAAAAATAGACTGACTTGCACTGGTGCATATAGGCTCCTGTATATAGTGTATACGTATCTGTAGTTTTATTTATTTTTGTTCTGAAAAAGGGAGACGCCCTCTGATGTCAGTGAGAGAAACACGTTAATGAGCTTCACAGCTCTTATATTTAAAACCTTACTGCAGCACCTCTTTAAGATGCAACATAATCCTGCACAACACACTTTCTGTAAGGAGTGACTGATATTTTATAGTTAATGTCTCTTTATCATCTTATATAATGATCATGTGAAGGACATCTTAACATCGCAGAGGAAAATAATGATTTGTATTTCAGGATACTTGGATCTGCAACACTGCATGGTGCACAGTTCCCTTTCTGACCTTGATATCATTATTTCTTGCGGGAATCTCAGGCATTTTCCAGTGAATTTATGTGAGCTCTGTCTCAATCATCATGCCCATTCATATCATGAAAGTTGACAGAGCTCCTCTCTCTTACAGCAGGCTTCTAAATGCTAAGGAAATTTTAAGGAGAAGTTAAAGGTTTGGGTGGAAAAAGAACAGAGGAAAAGGGTTTTGTGTTATGCTGAAAGACTCAAGGCTCTACCAATAATAAGAACCATTTTTGTTTACATCACACATTTCAGAGCAGCTCCAAAGTGCTTTCGAAATAAGTTCATAAAAAACTGATAGAAGAGACACTTAAATCTATGTCGTGTTTCACTTTAAAGTGAAACACTACAAAGTGAACACATCTAAGAAGTGTAAGAAATCTCTTCTATCGGTTTGGACTCATCGATTCTTCCAGCACCTTAGCAAAGATTTAGTTCAGTGGAGCAGTTGTCATCCTGCAATATGAATAGAAAAAAAGATAATTCATCAACCAAAGCAAAAGTAATGCACGAGGTCAGGAAGTTATTTGCAGATAAAAGAAGTGTGAAGGTGAGTTTTAGGCAGTGATTTCAAAGCCTGACGTTTCCACATTCATTTGGCATAAAAGCTTAGCCAGGAGTTGTTTCAATCTAGACGTTGTAACGCCTGCAAGGGACCTTTGTGAGATCATTCTGCTGCATAATTAGATAGAGAACATCTGTGCTGTAAAGTCTAGCACACTAACACTAACAGGTAATGTATTAAAATATGCTGAAACTGGGGCGATTATCTTAAGATTTGGAGCTTAGGGGATCTGATAATGTTATCCACATTGCAAAATATTCTCCTTCATTGCAGCCATGATATAAACACAGGTACCTTCTTGTCAAAAGAAGGCACTTGGGTTGCATATATCATTTTAAGATGAGATTCTTTTTAAGTTCTTATATTCTGATGTCTCATCCTTCAGCTTAAGGTCTCTTTTGATGTCAGGAGTATCTCATTAGATTCTTCTTGTCACTTTTTCTTATCACTGAGGAAAATACCTTTGATTCAGAGAGTTCTTCAGTTAAGCTTCAATTCATATGATGGAATCTCTCTTCTATATTCTTTTAATGAAATCATAGTTATTTTTCAGCTTGCAGATCCGGTCCAGTAGATGTGAAAAGTTTCTCTTTGAGAGAAGAAAACCAAATTTTGTTCTTTTTTTTCAGTCTCTGGCTTCAGAGCTATCCTATAAATGACTGCAGGAAACATTTGAGTTGACAGGGAATATATTATATTGTATTGGTATTTTGTATGCTGGGTTGCGTTCTCATTTTCAGTGATAGGGAGCACAGGTTGTTTTCGGGAGTTTTATATAATGCCAAAAGTTTATGTTCATAAAAAAAGTTTTTAAAGTAGATTTTTTATATTGTACCATAACTCTACCATTAAAATCCAATAGTAATCTGTTTACTACTATATTAATCTTATGAATAGAATTTTGTCTTAAGAAGGCGACATTTCTTTCTTTCTTTCGTTTTGTTTGTTTGTTGCATCTAATCCATCTAAAAAGTTCTAATGTTATTTTAATAAAAGCACAAAACTATACGATAGTTCTATAGTTTCAATGATAATTAAATATTGTGGATCAAATACCTAGAGAGCCTGCCTTCAGCAAAACATTTTTATGTTTTCATGAAGAATAAAGACAAGCACACTCACCAGTATTTGCTCTAAACACAGGATGACACCAGCCTTGCCTAATAGCCAGTCACATATTGCAGACGAAACTCTCCTAGCGTGTGTTGATGCTGTACAGAAAAGGTCCAGGGTGATATTGCAGGAGTTTTTCATGGTCAGTGCAATCAAAGGGGTTATTATCACCAAGGAGAACCATGCTGTTTTTTTAAGTTTGTGCCGCTTTAAAGCTTCAGTGAAATAGCTTTGAAATTACATTTTTCTTCTGTGGTGTCTGGTGCTTCCACAGCACATGAAACATGATTATGCAGGATAAATGAGTTGAAAAGAAGGCAGGACAAATGTTGTAAGATGAAAACTGATTGAAGATCACTCTGCTCCTCCCTCACTCCCTGGAGCAGCACATTGAGAAAGGATTTGTAAGGTGACATATGTTTAAGCCTAGATAGAAGATGACATTAGTGATGCTGTGTCGAACTGACACCTCACACCTCCAACCCAAGATACTGCTGCTAGTGCTCATTAGCCTAAAGATGAAGGTAGACCTCCAGGTTGGATGGGAGAGGTTGGTGGGAGGATCAGTGCTAATGCCATGAGGAAATTAATTGGACATGAATTTCTACCAGTGAGCCTTGACAGTCATGATCTACTTTTTTTGTCTTAAATAACTGCATGTTGCTGGGTAGAGGGGGAAGGGTGGGGTTCATTAAATAGCTAAATGAAAATACTCTAAAATGCTTATTTGCATTATAATTCAACAATGGTGACAAGATAATGACATTGTTAACACTGAACCCCTATATCAGATCATCTGTATCTACATTCCCTGCAGCATTATAATCCTCAACAGACTACACAGAAATCCATCCCAGTCCACAAACCTGCTAGAGCACGCTCATATATCAACAAATCTGTAAGCCCCACCACAACTCAGCCACCGCATGTCATGCCGTTATGGAAGCCAAAACAATTGACTGTAAGTCTAGGCAAACCATAACACCAGGAGTGGCCTGAATCACTACAAAATCACCACAAAATCTTTGGTCATATACACCAACGAGTGAAGAATTTATCATGACACCTATCCAGACTTTCACAGGGAAATCACTGGATTCTGAAAACCCAACTAGGAGGGGCACCTAGGTAGCTCAACTGGCCTGTGGTCCTGTCAAATAAAGGCAAAAATGTCTAAAAAATAATAAATAACAAAACAAACAAACAAAAAAAAACCAAGACTTGGAGTCTATAGAATCAAAAGTTCAGCACGCTAACATGCTCACAAAATAGACAGTTTGGTAATTAGCAGTAAATACAGCTCAGGCTGATGGGTCATAAACCAACGTTTAATTGACAAATTAAAATCTGACCTAATGATGGTGCTAGAGGAAAATTTGCACTTAAGTTGTGATGAAGAAGTGATTAGGGTGTATAGTGGGCATATACTTCAGGACCACGACACCAGAGTCCACGGTTCAGTTTAGGCAACAAAGGCACTTTGGTTAAGGTTAGAGAATGACTGGGTTTTCGGTTAAAATTTTATTATGCTGTGGTCAATGTCACCTCACACCAAGATCTGATGGTTCAAACCCTGGTTTTGTGTGGATGTTCTTCATGTGTATGTGGATGTTCTTTGCATGTGCATGCCAGAGTACCCGGAAATAACACACGTAGGTGTCTGCGTGTGTTATTTCCGGGTACTCTGGCTTCTTCCCATAGTCCAAAGCATGCAAGTTAATTGGTGACTCCAAATTGCATGTGCATTACATGAATATGCGCATGAATATTGTTTGTCTGTATTTGTCAGCCCTGTGATGAACTGGCGACTTGTCCAGGGTGTACCCTGCCTTTTACCCAATGCCAGCTGGGATTGGCTCATGACCCTAATAAGGATAAACAGTTATGAAAAATGGATGGATGGATGGATGTTCATAGAAAATGTAATTCAGTCGACATTAGGTTTCCCTCAACACATATTTCCTGCTGCAAATTTGTTGTATATAAATGTAATGTATAGGAGACAGAGCTGAAATAGCAGAGCAATACTAGAGACACCTGAAAATGGCATTTTTCATTTAATGGGACATTGGGGGAGAACACCAGTACTATTTCTTGGCAAGCATTCACTTTGCTTGTTGTATTCCTTGTGAACCTCTTAACAATAATGTCTGGAACTGTCCCATACAGCAGTTTAGGGGAAATGGTCTTTATTTTCCTTTTTCTTCTTCAAGGTCTGGTTCTCCCTAAATTGTCTGACATATAACATGTATAGAATTATGCTGTATGTGCAACAGCAATTCAGTGTGTAAACACTGTGCTGGCATCATCTGTGTGTCTGTTCAGTAGATGGGGAGAGAGATACCATATGAGCTGCTGATTTTATGTAGGATTCAGCCTGGAAAGGTGCAGTCAGATGATACACACCCTACTACAATGGCATTCAAAGAAAACATAATTTCCACCTTACATTTCTCTGTGTATCTGTCTTATGTCCAGGTGCAATGAGGGAACCAACCAGTCAGCAACTTGGAATCCTGCAGAGTCCTCCCACAGTAACAGACGTAGGGTCCTTCCACAAGAGATGCAGAATGACCTGGAACGCCCATCCTCCCAAGATCTTCCTCCACCTCCACCCCCATCTCCTCTGCCTCATCCACATTCTCTTCCCCTACTGGAGAAACACCTGCCCATAGTGACCAACTCTAATGGCCGCTCTGACCTGTTAGGGCGGGCATTGGGCCAAGGACTGGGATCAGGGCTGGGGGGCTCCAGGCAGGGCATGACATCTGGACAATGCCGAGGTTTGGGTGTGGGCGACTGTGGCCCCGGCCTGGGTGTGGGAAGGAGCCCACTGGTTCAGGAGCTGTCAGAACTGGAAGGCCAAATTCTCGTAATCAAGCAGCAGCTGCAGTCAGCCATGAGGAGGAAGAGAGAGCTAGAACAGTACCAATCAGAAAACCAGCAAGCAAACCAGACTGCACCCAGTCAGCCCACTACACGCCAGTCTAACCAGTTTGCTCAGTATACCCAGACCCACCAGCAGACTAACCAACACACAAACACGCTCCCAGAGTTCTGAAGCTTTTCTCTTTTGCTCTGCAATGAGAAATCTGGATAGACATGGGACTAGTTTCCAAAACCTCCTATAGTTTCTGGAAAAGGATCCTTGTCTGAGTTTTAAAGTTGGAACCTTCACAGATTTCTGGGAGTTGAATCCTCTGTTAGGCTCAGGAGCTCCTCTGAACGCTGGACCGAAACATTCTACAGGGATTAGATCCTGCTCTGTAACACCAGTAGAACATTACCTGTCTTCTGGAACATGAGACTTACTTAAACAAGGGGCATTGGACAAAGGTGAACGAGGGACCCTGAATCAAATCTGTTCTCACTAGCTTGTTGCTGTCACTGAAGAGCTACGCAAACCTTCCTCTTAACTTCCCTTCCCCCATTTTCTTAACCTCTTTTTCAGCTCTTTCTGATCCTGTCATATTTTTCCTTTTCCATTGCTACTCATCTCTACCCCTTCCTCTTGTCCCTCTCTGTCCATCTCATCCCTTCCCTCTAAGCCTTGTCTCTTCAAGGGTACAGATTTGCTTGCCGTGATGATAAGCTTCATCATAGATACAGAGACTCTTTGGTATTTAAGTGTAATGGGCTAATTCACCTGAGTCTTAGATTGAGACTCATTGAGAGTGCAAATGACCTGAAGTTGAACCCAACCACTTAAGTCTTTATGGCCTGGTGTCTTGCTGAAATCTTGTACTTTTGAGGGGGGGGGGGGGGGGGGGGGAGTCAAGAGGATGGTTACCATTAATGACCTAATGTTTCTGGCCTTTGACAATGCATTTGATTTGGCTTAGGTCATTTTTGCCAGTTCATCTTTTAGTGGGTTGGTGGTGCAGTTATGAGTAAAAGAACGGGAAAAATTTACAGTGCTTCAGCAAGACACCTCTAGATTCATCAAAAATATCTGGTTGGCATCTGGTGGTGGATTTTAGGACAATATAAGATATTTTAAGGATCACTACAAGATGTTGTCCTGCACTTCACCAAATGCACCTCTAGTTTCTTAAAGAAAGCTGCACCTAGTCATCATTCAACTTGTCAGAGTTTAACTGATGGTCTAGAGTTTTTTTCTTGGTTTTAGGGTTATAACCAACCCAGGATCTGAAGAAGAAATATATTAAATGTCAATAAATCCAAGCGTCTTTAGCTTTTTTAGTCAGGGACCCAAAAGAACCTTCTTACCCAGCCTCTTGACCCAGCCTCGGTGCTCTTATAATCTCGTGACACAACAAACGCAGGACTACTATTCCGTTTTTGGTGCAACCCCATTGTTAATTAGTAGATGTAAACATATTCAAAGACCACTAGTCAAACTCTGACATCTTACTTGAATATGGTGATCATTCACAACTGAACATGCTGAAACAGTCCTTCTGTGATGAGACCTGTTTTCTTGCATTTTTTCTGTTTGCGTTTGGATGTGTTCTGTTATTAAAATCTTACCTCTCTTCTTTGCACTTAATTTAATCTGTTTCTTTCATCTACCAAAAATGTTGTTAGTACATTACACATCAATATATATATATATACTTTATGGTAAAATTGGGGAAAAAATACTATATACTTCAGTTTTTTTTAATTATCATGCCTCCAAAAGCATGAAACTGTTTTTTTTTTAAAACTTGATGTCACTTAGCAACAAAATAATTTACTGACAACTGACTTAAATCAAGTCCAGATGCTTGATGACTACAATATTTCATGTGTTTTCATTAATAGGTAATGAGTTTTTAACTCTTGTAGGAGACAAAGATGAATTAACGTAACCAAAGGTACAGAACAATGGCTGAAATCAAAGATTTATTTGCTGTAACGTGTTTTTTTTTTTTGTTGTTGTTGTTGTTTTTTCGAAGTTAGCCATTGAGATTAACCTGCAGTTACATATTTCCTCCCATCTAAATAGATTCCATTATGGTTTTAAAAACACCCTGCAGCTAGATATATAACCAATCACTCAGTTTTCTGCACACCTTCAAGCGATATTTGGTTGTTGCAATATTCTTCAGTCAAATTGCTAGAGGACAGCAATTTGGACAGGATGCTGTACTCAGAACAGTCAAGAAGGACATTTTATAAACACATGGCATGGTCAAATACTGCAACACACACACATAACAGTCCCTATCTATTTAGCCAGTGTGTCTGCAGGGTAAGCGTAGGCTGTCACGGCTCAAATGAATACCTGACAGAGCAAAAGAGCAAGTGCACTGGCTGAGCCGTCATCTTTCTTTGTGTCCCTGTGTGTGTGTGTGTGTGCCTTGCTTAGCTGCGACATAAACATCACTGAAGTCGCTGCGGTCCTAACAGGATGAATCAACAGAAAAACTAAGTAAGAGCCTGGTTTTCGCATATCTATTCTCATTTTCTAATCACTTCTCTGGGCATATGGGGTTGGACAGGGCTGTAGTGTGAGGAGGAAGGTTTGTGGCACTGGGTGTAAACAAGAATAAAACCATATTCATATTGACATTTTGGGGCCTGTCTAAACATGTTTGCCAAAACATCATGTTTTCCCCTTGACTTGTTCTCATAGGCAACAATATGAGGCATCATGGATTTCTTTTCATTTTGCAAACAGCATTTGTTAGGAGTTTATTGCCAACATCACATCAGGGCTAAGTGCAGGGGACAATTTTGATAAATGAAATGTAATAATGTCCAAATGTGTCCATACCTTTATGCTGTAAATGAGCAACAATTTAGGTTAGGGCCAATCACAGCAAACAAGGTATTATTTGATTGCAGTGTTAGAATTACAGTAAGTTTGTCTGGAAGATTCAACTTGGGGCAAAAAAGTAAATAAAACACATATATAAATATTGAAACAAAGACAAGGACAGAAATGTTTCCCCTTCTTCCGGGAAGGAAACTTGTAAGACGTACTGTATAGATGGTGTCTTGCTTTCTGCCTCAGGTCTTTGCAATTTTACTTTGAAATTGAAATAGAGTGGGGCACCCCAGGCCTTTATGCTGAGTCCCTTCCACAGCAGCCTGGGTTCAATTTCAACCAGTGGCTCTTTGTTGCATGTCAGACCCTCTCTCTCTTCCCTCTTCCAGCTGTATCTATCTAATAAAGCTAATCCATCCATCCATCCATTTCCTGAAACTGTTTATCCTCATCAGGGTTGTAGGGGGTACACCCTGGACAAGTTGCCAGTTCTAATAAAGCTAATGCAAAGCCAAAATATAATTTCAAACAAAAAATGACATAAGAGAGGAATGGGGCTATGGTTAGCTGAACCTATTATCTTCCTTGTCTTTGGCTAAAAGAAAAATAAAGTTACCACTTACCACTAATCTAATGCATAATGAAAGACACAAGAAAACACGATGTTGCTACTGTCTATTTAATTTGTGGACAAACCAAGAAAAAAAATATATATGTAGCATTTCAAATGAAACGCAATTTTTTGTTCTTAAAGTAAAAGACAATTATAATCACAATGATAATGAGTATAGTTCAAATCATGAATATCTATAAAACATCTTCTCTCTTCATGCTGGGCGTATCTTCCAATGGGATATGGAGTCACAACATTGCATCACAATCCACTGGTGGGTCGGGGAGGGGTGCCTCAAGGAGGAAAAGTGAAGCAGGAGTCATTAGCCTGTTTCCATTAGAAGGGCTAGCCAGGCCTTAAGTAAGTCACTCAGTTTCATTCCAAAGATGATGGCTTTCTTTTTTCTATGTATTTTATGTAAATGTCTTCCATTGGAATTTCAGTTTAAATTCAATTATAAAGCAACACCACTGAAATCTTCAGGTAGATATAGCACAGGCTAGCCCGACTATACTTGTCTGTAGAAAAATCCCTATTAACATCACAGTGAATCAGGAAACTGGGGTGAAACACACTCATAGTGAGAATTTCAATCAATCATTTTTCATTTTCATTGTCTCTGATAACATGACACTGCAAGTGCCAAACCCCATTTTCTGACTCGGAGGATGTCAATGACTCTTCCTTGTCATTTCCTCCAAAGGGGAGAGGGGTCATTCCCCGAAACACCTAAACTGATACCAAAACATATCCAGGTTTACAGCAGGCAAACAGGTCCAAATGGATCATAATAGTCATACAGATTGACAAAAATCTTTACAAAATATGACCTGACATGGTCAATTAATGTACAGAAAGAGATAATAAAAAGAAGGATTCTGTCTTTTTTTCTGTACAAATGACAAACATCACAGAACAACAACATCAATATTTTTTTCCATAGCAGATTTTTCAGACTGAGGGGGATAGATGTGGTGATCGACGAGGCAAGTCACCTGACAGGATGTGATGTAAAACAAAGTGAGTCAGCTGACAGGAAGTGTGCAGGTTTAACACCATCAGGATAGGCTACAGCACTCGCTCATACAAAATGTACAAAACACCGTCCTCTAACTACAAACAGCACACCTTGGAGGGAAAAAACGTCCCATGTTTCAAATGGTTTCAAGTATCTGGAAAAACAATCTGTGCTTAAGTTTGCCTTGTGATATTTTTGCCATTGATGCGATCTGTGTGCCTTGGCAGGTTGAACTGAGCATAGCCCAACTAGATAAGAACCATTAGAAACATGTTGTATTTTGTCCCCTTGGTGAATTAAACAGATATATCAGGAGTGTTTTTTGTTAAGCATTCGGAGCCACGTGGCATGCGTCCTCGTCATTGTGTCTGGAAGTGCTGTGGAGACGCAAACGTGACCCGGTGCTGCCCCCTTAGTCATGTGACCTCCGTCATCGATGCCGAGTGGTTCTGAAAATGAGACGTGGGAGGAGGGATGGAGAAAGTGGTATAACGATGGAGAGAGATAAGAAAGAAAGTACAAGGAGAGAGGAAAGGTAAAGGGTGTGGAAATGAAAAGGTAGAAGAAATCACTGTCAACCAGTATCAGGAGGGCTCTGTGTGAGGGTCTGTGTGTGTTTCTGTGGGATTTGGGAACGAGGAGAGGGGGTAGTGCAAACTGTCATGCGTGTATGTTGTTTTGAACATGTGTCATTGCTTAAGAAAGAAAGAAAGAAAGAAAGAAAGAAAGAAAGAAAGAAAGAAAGCAAGCATGGTGAATCAAATATGTAACTCATACTGAAAACCTTCAATCCTCAGTCGATTACTGAAACACCTTTTCTTACAGTAGACTTATGGAATCTCTGTCAATTAATGGGGAAAGATAATAATGTACATCACAGAGATTAGGTACTTGGGATGCCAGGTTGAGGGTTTTTAGGTACCTGTGCACTAAGAGTCTCCAGTGGGCTCTCTACACGGGGGAAAGTCATCAGAGGCAGACCACGGTAGTCTTCAGTTTTCTGTTTAGTTGCTGCACTGTGGACGCCTTTGAAGTTGTTCACAACACATATACCCTGTAAAGTGTGACAGCATTAATAGCAAGGTAGGTTAAAAACAGGCGTACATAGGCTTACTATGATTTTTACAAAAGTTACATACTTAATGTGGACACAAAAAGGCTGAGTTACCAAAATATGTTTCCTGCCCTTAATCCACAAAAACTGACCAAGTAAACACTTAACTGATAAAATATTGTTATGGTCAACAAGACTAGGATGCCACAGCTTTGCCAGTGGCTCCGTGAGGCTGTACTGAACAGTGGTTTCAGCTAAATGTCAATATGCTAATAATAACAATGCTAATATTGTTAGATCGTTATAATGTTCACCTTGTTCATCATCTTTGTAAGGTATGTTTGCAAGCTAACATGATGGGAATGCTAGTATTGCAGGTGTTTCATTAGAAAACAGAAAAAAAGAATTGGGTTAAAAAATAATTTTCACCTGATGATAGCACTAGATGCAAAGTTAAGGGACCACCAATAAGATCACAGTTCATCCCCAGGGGGACATGAATGTTTAAGGACCAAACAGTTGTTGAGACATTTCACTCAAACTCTTAAAAAGTCAGCTTGCTGGTGACATGAGAGAAAAGGTCAGGGGATCACCAAAGTTCTTTGGCTTTATAGCCTGCGAACCACATCTACACAAAAATCCATTAAATAGTTGAGATATTTCAGTTTGGACCAAAGTGGTGGACCAATAGACTGAAAATGCCATACCTAGAGCCATGCCACGAGCATCATGGACTACACTATATACTATATACACAATATATATTCCTATACTTTCTATTATCAGAAAAAGTAGTTAGTAGTAGTGTTATTCAACACTTATCTACAGATACACCTCAGTTTAGCATGAGTATCATACAATTGTTAAAGGAAAATGCTTAATGACTACTGTATATTAAAATGATATTTCCTATACTTTAAATCAGACTGACCCTAGTGTCACTGAGATATTAAGCTTCACTAGAAGTAATTAAGAGCACCCATGAGTTTCTTTTCGAGAGATGAAACTGTATCTTTTACTAAAGAACAGTCACCACTCTAATATAAAGTTTATATGGGAATAAAAGCTCAATCAAACATTGTACGAGTCTACAAATTATAGCCATCATTTATTCAGTCAATGGAGATGCTCCAGGGTGTTCATCTTTGTGGTATGGCACTACGCCCAGCAGGACCAATGAACTGTTGCCTTATTTCTGTATTTATATGTCTGTTAAAATTACAGTTACTTGTAAATTCTGTTTTTTTACCCATCTGTCGGCTTCTTCTAACAGAAGAGATACCTCCAAGGTTGCGGCATTTTCTGTACTCCTCCACAGACCAGTTAATCAAAGAAGGCAGCTCGAGGGAGAATCCCCCCCGCCCCCTCCCCAGGCCAACCATGCCCTCAGGCAGTGGCAAAGGAGAAAATGAAGTGGGGCGATTCACTGCTGGAGGATGCTCAAGGTTTGTGGCAGTTCATGGACAATCCTTCTCTAGTGCTTCCAGACCAAGCAAATGAATGGATCACAGCTGCTGGGCTTAAATCTAAGGATGACACTCTAGCATCACTGTTTTCCAAAAATCAATTAATTGAATTCATTACAAAAATGTCTGTAATCTAGACTTGTTTATTAGGACGAGTCCTGGGAAAGTCAAAAATTAAAAGTAAACATCTTTACATTCAGCTCTACACTGACACTTGTTTTCACATAACTGTTCTCGTCTACCCTTGGAAACTACAACCATCCCGCTTGTTTAAATATATTACAATATTACAGTGTTTCCACACACAACACTCAACTGAAGCACATCCCCAAAAGACCGACGAAGACTGCTTTCTTTCCATCTTTGCGTCTTGTCATCTATGCCAAGGAAAGCTCGGGCCAAGCTGCCATCTATGTTTCAGGCAAGCAAAGTGAAATTTGTTTGTTGCCATGGAAATGCTGAAACATTTTCCTCCATATTTAAGCTGTATGAATAAAAGTTGCATATTCTCTTGCCAAAGGATACAATTAGTTTAGTTGTACCAAAATAATCAAGTCCAGGTCTTAAGTGCATTATTATTTTGTTTTCAGATCTGTATAAAATAAGAATATGCCAGACATTCCTTTTATATGGCAATCCTACATACAACTAAAACCTTGAATTAGAGGTTTAGATTGAAAGTCATTTTAAATTTCAAGAGGCTTTGCTTCTAGATGACCTGGCACACAATCAGCATGTGTATTTCACTTTATCTTGGATCAAGTGGACAAGTCTGTCTCCTGTTTTCACCAACGTCATTCTGCAGCTCGTCGACCAAGCGCTTAACACTGATCCCTCAATCTGCTGACAGAAGGCACACCTCATGGAAGACCAAAGGTAGTTGCTGTTTGATGAGTCCATTCCGATCTCTTCTCTGTGAGCCCTGATACCACAGGGATTTGAGCTATACCTGCTTTCTACTCTATTGGACCAATTAATTTCCCTCAAGATAGCAGTCCATCAAGTCGCCTCAGTTTTCAGATGACAAGACCTTGGTAGGCTTCATCAGGACCATTGTGTGAATCTGTAGGGATAATAAGCTGGAAAGGAGCAGGTTCAAAGCTGCTGAGGTTGACTTTTTTGTGTTCATTTTTCCCTGGAGATCACTGACATGATGTATGTCAATTTTCATAGGTCAATCATTAAAAGCTTAGATCTTTCATTAAACAGTGCTGCGGTGGCTTCTTCTCTTGATGTTCCAAGGACAAGCCTCCTCCCAAATCCACAACTCAATGGAAAGACAAGAGTAGGTATGATTGCTATTAACACTACTCACCCTTCTTACCAAAATCTACATCATCTGAATACCTTCTAAGGTCTTCTAGGGTCTTACTTCTCCTCCTAATTCTTACCACACAGTATCTGAACCCCTTTTCCCACCCTGTTCTCTTGTTGTCTGTAAATCTCACTGCTGTCGCTATTTATATCGTTCATAGAATATTTATTTCTAGCCATTTTTCTATGGATGGCTCCATGGATGTTAATGTCACTGGGCCCAGCACTTTGGTCCACACTGAAATATCTCAACAACTATTTGGTTGATTGATGGTACTCTTGGTACAGACATTCATGGAACCAGATGCATCCTAATGACTTTAGTCCCCTGACTTTTCCTCTGGTGCCACCATGAGGTTGACATTTGTGGTTTTGAGTGAAATGTCTTATAATAGTTAACAGGAGTGACAAGATTTTTTTAAAGATATTCATGCTCTAACAGGGAACAATGTAATAACGTTGGTGAGCCTTTATTTTTAATCAAGTGCATCATCAGGTTACACCACATACCTGCAAATGAATATTTCCATCAGACTCAACATTACTTTGTGTTCAATGCTTAGCTAGCAAATGTTGGCATGCTTGCTAACACACTAAATTAGAGCGATGAACATGATAAACCTGCATCAGCACATTAGCATTGTTATTGTTGAGCCTGTGTATTACCTTGTTGTGTGCCATGGTGTAAATTCTGATACAACCTTCTTTTTGTTTGAATCGAAGGGCTATGAAATTAGCCACAAGCAGTCATTCAACAAAAGCAAATCTGATTACTTCTTTCGTCAGTCTTCCCTCTTCTCCTCTTTTTCTCCTTCCTGCTTTTAGACTCAGGGCACCGCAGCAATTACATGTAATGAAGCCCCTGAGAGTGCTAAATTCATCTTTTTTTGATTTGTGGGGGTTTCCCTTCACCATCTTTTCTCGTCAGTGAACAACGTCAGAGTTTCAGCTGTAATCACCACCCTGCATTTAAGCACTCAGCAAAAAAAAATGAGGTTGCCAAAGCCATTTTAATTTTCACTGGAAGCCAGGCTGTTTGACACAGGGGGCTAATTATGAGACATTTCTTGCCTGAGAAGTCCAGTCTGCACAACGTATACCTTGTTATTAAATTTGTTTTAAAAAGACACATAACAAGAATGCTTAAAATAACCCTCCCTCCTGGAGTAGAAAACTAGAATTAATCAGATCACTGATTCCCTTAACTGGTTCCCTCTATCATCTCTAAATTAAACACAACCACCATTAAACACTAGTGTTTCCCTCAACTTCCTTCTCACTTTTGGTCCTTCTGCCTTTCCTCACTGAGCTTTTTTAAAACCAGAGCAACTGCTGATCTCAGTAAAAATCCAGGCACCACCTTTGTATTTTCTCGCCTTTCTTCTCTTTTCCCCCAATCTACCAGTGCATCTTTGCCTTCTCCCCTCTATCACACTTCACCCGTACATGAACCTTCTTCAAGCTCTGTATAAACCATGCGTCATCCTGTCTGTGAGGGGTCTCAGTCGTCCAGGTCATCTTTCTTTGAGAAGGGTTAGATCAGGGGCAACTGGACTTCTACAATCCAGTCCAGTTGCCCCAGATTTATCCCTTATTAAAGGAACATGGTTCATCGTGTTTCACATCCTTGCCCTCTATCCATCTATTGAATTAGTGTTAAGGAACTCATTACACAAGACTGAACTGATATACAGCTATCTTAAAACTTTTACATGCGGATGTTGTTTTATTATTGCCACTAAACACCAATATAAACAAATACTAAAAAATCTGCTGAATATGAGAGTTTTGGTACATAAATATGCATTAAAACTGACTTTAAATATGACATGGAAACCATGTTACAGGCTCTGGTTAGGGCTGCAGCCTGACTTAATCACTTAATTACTGGTTTGGGTCAGTTCCAAAATAAAGCTGGAAGTTACTATTATAATTTAAAAATCCACCTCTAATCCCCACTCCCACCCTTCCTCAAATTTTCACTTGTCCTCACCAAAAACAGAGCAACCGCTGATCCCAGTATAAATCCAGCCACCACGTCCGAACAGTGGTTTCGGTACTCTGAAACTCGGTTAAGGCCGGTGAGGAAGGCTGAACAGAGCGTGCCCAGACAGAGTACAGGCTTGGCCAGGCGGCTGGACTTGGTCTTGATGGTGCTGGTGATGTACATCTGGAGAGAAGGGCAGAAGGCAGAAACAAAAAAATCAGACCAGAAGTTAACATAGAAAAGATTAAGAAGATTACTGTAAGATTAACATTTCATGCGAGCACAAAGCCTCTATTTTATAGCAAAACAGTCAAGGAAAGATGTCAAAATCTTACATCATATGAGTAAAATCACTCAAATACTAGTCGAATAAGAGAATTTCTTACAGTGAGTGATAGTTGCAAGTCTGTCAGCATTGAGGAACATACACTTACTACATGTGTTCTTACTTCTTGAACTTTTTTACCTTGTCCAATGCCAAACAAGAGACGGCACATACCGAATCCTTCTTTCATCAACAATATGTCTTTGTATTGCACTTTGTGCTCCTGCTGATAAAACCTACACTCTTGCTCTCTGTTTCACTTTGCAGCTGAGCCCCACTGTCACTCATAGCTGCTCATCAAATAGCCTTTCAAAAAGCCATTCTTCATGTGTTCCTCCAGGCTTTTCTAAAAATGCCTCAACTCACCCTATGCTTATATGAACTATTCCTCAACACCCGTTCAAGAAATATGAAGTCTCTTCCTGCCAATTCCTCATTCAAAGACCCAGAGGTGCTGTGTAGCTTTTTTACAGCAAGTGTTCCTTCTCATTCGCAGCTGTTTTGTTTTAAGTTGCAGATCTAGTGTAAAACTTTAATCAGTCCAGGCTGTTTGGGTGTTGTTTCCACCGAGGTGTACTAATTACATTCAGTCCTGAATGAGTAACTCTAGCCAAAGTACATTTGACATTGATTTTCAATTAACTCTGCCCAGGTTGTGCTGAAGAAAATCAGAAAAACTTGGCGGAGAATTTCAATATTTATTTTATCTACACTTGGTTCAGTACTTGTGCATAGAAAAACACTTTTAAAACTGTATTGCAATGTGTGTGTTACATTTGCTGTATTTATGTATTTTAACTTTATTTACAAATTAAACATACTTAAATTTGCAACAACCTTTTAGCCTACAAACTGCATGATTAAAGTCACATCTTTTAGTTCAGCAGTAAAATATCTCTTAATTCTCTACAGATAAACTGATGAGTGCCTCGAGGTTACAGACTTCATTATCCTCAAAGAGACAACCTCTTCTCAAACTAAACCTAATGGCAGTCACACATGGATAGTCTTCAGCAAGTAGAAAAGTCTCATCCAAAATGTCGTCATTGCTGTGTAACTGACACTAACTAAAGCATCACTTTGCCATTGCTTAAACTCAGTGTCTGTGATGAGTATTGTCAATATAATGTATGTATTGTGTCGATATGCAAGCAAATACGAGACAACATTTGAGTTGTCTTTAAGGGAAAGGAATAAAGTGAGAAGGGCTTTAAGAGAAAGAATGTGAGCATGTGTGTACTGTGCCATATGGTACAAAATAAGCTAAACAAACTGTAATAAAATTACATCTATCAATGTACAAAATGTAAATGTTAAGTGATGTTTTTCTGTTGCTCAAACCTACCTATGTGTATAATGCTCACATTAAACTTCATTATAGTGCCTAGTACTCATGTATTATTCCTCTCACCGTCAGGTAAACTGCGGAATAAACACTGAGGGAAGCGTCCTTGGATGGGAATGACCGGCGTGCGTTCTCCACAACAACAGGGTTCCCGGTGCAGATGTTGCCGTTGACAATAAACTGGTGATTAAAACGACACTCTGTGCCGGTGTAGTTGGGCTTGCAGACAGACAGGAAGTAGGGCGACAGACCTCCTGTCACCACCTGGCCCGCGTTGACGAAGATGTCTGTGGCAAACAGACCGAATGCAAACACACCTGGGGCACACAGACACACAATGAGAATTTATAGCACATTAAAAAAAAAAAATAGCAAAGAAACATTAACACATAACCACAAAGCCTTAGATGCTTCATATATCATCATGCAATCACCTTATGTACCCCTAACATCCCTTTTATTTTATTATCATACATATAAAATGATATGTTGAATGCAAATTGTATTGATTTTGTAATGTCATAATTTAAACCGTGCCTCAATCCCAAATAAGATGTTCTACAAAACTGGTTTGGATTTTAGTTTGTAGCATGTATGAATGTTGGTGTTAAATTGGAGGAAAGGACAAGTGGACAACAGGCGAGGAAAGAAACATAAACACAGAAAAAAATTGCATCTAATATGAGTGATTGCACTGACACTTTCAGCTCACCAACCCTGACCAGTGTCTGCGTCTGCATTCCTTTTGCTGTGAAATATGACTGCTGATTATCTGGCCTGCTTAGCCATGAAATTACTCTGCTTTGTATTCTCATCCACAGAGGTGGGTTGGGGGTGGGTTGGTGTCAGGGTGGGGGGGGGGGGGTTGGGCGCCTGTGAGGGGTACAGGGACACGATTGTGTGAAGGGCACTGAGGGAAAATAGAGAGGGGGGAATAAGGGTGAGAGGAGAGGAGCAAGAGAGCGGGAAACTAAAACCCTCAATGAAACTACAAATTTGAGAGAAAGAGGGAAAATATAAATCATGAGAAATGCCTAATGAATTTCTGTGTTTTATAAATTGAAGGGGTATTATTTAAAAGTGAACAATACAGTTCTGATTGTGCCAGGACAGTCGAGCAGAACAGCCTCCTTTACTACAAAAGATAGCCTGTCAGTTTGCCCAGTTCTACTCCATCCTTGTGGAAAAGTGGCTGTAAAATCTTTTAATCCACAATTGTAGCTGGATGTCCTGTAAGCATTTTTAGACAAGCAACACATGTGTGTATGTGTATACCTTACCTGTAAATGCGGTGTTAAAAAGACGACAAGCTCGAAAACAACAAAGTAATTCTTTTATATAAATAGCCTACATACTGTATGATCTAACATGCTTGATAAATATGTTTGAATTCAATTTTGGCTTCAGTGGCTAATGCAGTTTCAGAGAAGCTGCAGTAAATGCATCACAGTTGGACATGATCCAAATTGGCTCCGTTGGCTGATGAATTACTGAAATCTATTCAGTCAGCCCAGTTTGCTGTATTTAAACTGAAAATCATCAACCAGCAAGTTTACCTGCTGCTTGAGCCTGACTAAGTTTAAATCAAAGCAGATGGTGTGGTCAGCGAATCAGGATCCAACCATGTCAGAACCAGATATAACCACTATAACAGGGACCAGTTACAATAAATCCATTTTTTTCATAGTGGAGAGAGGAGGAATCCAGAACAGCGTAAAGGAAGATAATTGTATTCACTCTTGAACAAGTGTGAGGTGTTTGCAGCTGTTGGCCATACATACATAAAGCTGCTAGGTCTGTTGCCTACTGAATATGTTTAAGGGCACATACACTGGCATCATCTTAACACATTTCCTCCCTTAAGGCTACAACGCTGGCCTATTTCCCAACATCAATGAGCATCAACACCTCAGAAAAGCCGCAAATGTATCACATTTTCTCCAAGCATCACATCCCAGCTACCATACCTTTACTATTTTAGTGTCTGACATGGCCAGCGTGTGTTCATTTTTTATTCTCAAGTGATGAACAGCGAGGATCAAATCATGGTGATTTATCAAAGTATTTGTGGACAACCTCAGGTTTACATTTTTAGGAAGAAGAAGATGCTGCCACAACATCAGACCGGTCAACCTTGTTAACCTCATCTTCTACATCTTTCTCATTTCATCCTGATTCTGACATAACAGAAAAATGGCTGATCCCATCATACAACGTTATTCACAGGTTGTGGGGACTTTAGTTTCTTGATGACCCCATTTCTTGGTATGTTGCTTGTATTCTCAATTGGGGCAACCCTCTTTTGTCCTGATAAATCAGTGCTTTTACATGATGCTAGGTGTGTTTAATAACATGAGGAAACTAATCTTCAACACCAAATCCTCAAACTCTGAATAATTTGAATTACTGTTCAAATTGGTAGTTTTTTTTTTTTTTGTATTGGAGCTCCCCTCACAGGTGACTGACAGTACCCACATTCAACTGTCAGCTTAGTCATGATGTACAGCATGTCGCTTCCTGGATAAAAACTTACTTAAAGTCTGTGAAAGCCACAGAAGGAATCCTGATGTTGCAGATGCATGGTTTACTGAGTGATTAAGCTTGTATTTGGCTACTGTATTTGGTTTGAACCAAATGAAACAGCAGAAGACTTCAAGACTGAACTGAAGACAACTGAAGCGCCTTAATGTTACTGCATTATGAATCGTGATGTGATCACTGAAGTGCATAATGATATGCATTTGAATAACAACTTGATCACTTAGCTACAAAAAAAACAGAACAAAAACAAAGTCAGTGAGCATGAATCAGCAAAATGACACTTATTTTTTGGTCTTTTGGTCCAGTGTAGCTGCACAGAGGCTGGACTTGTGACACAAGATAACCAAAGATTCCGGTCAAGGACGTGAGATGTGAAATCAATCACCGTTGTGAGAATAATCTTACCTGACACTGCCTATAAGATGTTGATTTAGTTTCATTGGTGTGTGTCCACCATGATCAGATTTTAATATGCTGTTTATGAAAGTTTCAACAAAATGTCGAGACAGTTTTACCAGCACTTATTAAACCTCATTAAATTACTGTTATTTTTGAGTGGTCACTGTATCCTGTAAAATACAAACTTGCCTTTGTAAATTTGAAAGGTAATGCGCGCATGTTTGATGTGTGAGTGTTTGTTCACAGACGCAGTGTGTCTTTGAGTTGTCAGCTGCTACCTGGCATCATCAGCATGAAGGAGCTTGGGGTTAGTTTTGCCTTTTTGGCATTTCTTACCTATGAAGCGTATGATGCGGCGGATAAGGGGGTTGAGGTAACAACAGTCTCCTGTCACAATGGTTTTCTCCTGGGCCAGGAGAGCTTCCCTCGTTGATTTCATCACATACATGGACACCTCTCCAATGAAAATCTACACACACACACACACAGACAGAAATTCCAGACAGCAAAACAAAAATAGGAAGAGATTCAGAGATGAAAATATAAACATAAAGAGCAAATGAAACACAAACAGACAGAGAAAGAAAGAAGTTAAAAGTTAGGCATCTCTTTATAGAGCAGAGGAACATTTTGCTCCTGTCTGGCCTGTGTACAGGAACCACTGTGTCTTAATGCAGCCTTTCTTCAGGTCCATTATAGTCTGGACATTACATCAGGCCTAATGGAAAAACTGCTGCTGGACACACAAAATGAAACTTGTTGCCAGCTGCCTTGGGTGATCCAGGCTGCTGCAAAAATATGTGTGCGTTTATGAGAAGGAATGTGTGCATATATGTGTACGCATGTGGTTTTTGGTGTGTGTGTCTATGTGTTCATAAAAGCAGTTTGTTTTGAGCCCCAGGACAGGTAACAAAACTCATGTGTTTTCCTCCATCCCTTGGAGAATGCTTTTTTATCATCAACATGTTTTTTGAGAAAGCAACTCTAATCTATTTCGTTCTTTGTGGCTACGAGCAGTACAGCGGCTGATTTTGTGATGCTGGAGAACTCCACAAAAAAAAAAGAAAGAAAGAAAGAACAAAGATGGACTGACAGCAGTCACATAAAATGGGTATGAATGTTTTAAAGCTCTGCACTGGAATCAGTCCTGTCTAGATTTGTCAGCATGAAGGAGGCTGTATTCATATTTCAAACACTCCTAACGGATGATGACTGACGTAATGCATGCAAATACCAAATGAAACTATCGTCAAATGCATCATGACAGAAAAATACATCTTCTAATGCATGATGGCCTAGAAACATCTGTCATCAAACGCTACATAACCAAAGAGGCTTTTATTTTCAAATAGAATGTAGAAAGCAGTTGTATCATGTAGTTTGCGCCGTCATGACGACTGAAAAATCCTTTTTGAGACCAAAAAGGGCCGTTCTAACAGTTAACTGCCATAATGTAGTAAATGTTGTAAATCCTGTTGTTTAGAATTATTTAAATTATTTAAGCACCATACATATCGTACATGATCAAAGATGTGCATATGCAAGGAATGAGCAACAAACAAACAGACCTATGGTACTTCTGAAATATCATTCAGTTTTCCCATGATGGCAGCTCAGCCTTTATGTACCTTTATCTCTAGTAATTCTATTATATAAAATAACCACTTCCACTCAGGTTCCTGAATTGCTCAAATCATTGAGTCTTCCTAATACTTTTCCTGAATGACTTTAACATTTTCAAACAACTAGTAGTAATTGCCTTGAAGTATTTGTCTGACTAGAGTCTTACCTCAGCACTGGAAAGGTTAGTTACTACAGACTGATCGTCTTATTTTGACTCATGTAACCCTCACTCCCCTAAATAGAAATGTCACAAAAACTGCACTGAACTGACTGAAAACAACTCTCTCCAAATGTACTGTGTCAGAACACTGCTTGGCATTCAACTGACACGGTGTGGTGTCTGAACAGAAATTGAAAAGGTTGAACAACAGACACAAATAGAACATGCAAATCTTTCACAGGGTGCCTAATTCTTAGAAGTAATTTGCCTGACATGAAATGGGAAAAAAAAAAAAAGAAAAAAAGACTTCTGGTTCATCCGCTGTCTTAATAATGCTGACCCATCCAGCAGCCTAGCAGCCAGATTTATGGGAGCTTGGGTCCGCAATACCCTTGAAAGTCCATAAAATACTACACCTGTGGCATTAAAATGGCAGACGGTAACTGCCCATAGTGTTTAGGAGTACCTTTTTTGTGTGTGTTTCAACCTATCCACATTTTATTTCTGTCGCACATTAAATGTGACAACTGTCCCCTGTGGAAAACCATAAATGATTCATGGTGCTGTGCTGCCAAAAGTAGTAGAGATTTTTGATCAGAAAATAATCAAGTATGCAGCCTGAGGCAACATAAATACCTGTCTTGATTGCTTGAGTCTATAAGCTGTTGATTCTATGTGATGATCACATTTTAAGAAAAAGAAACCTTAGTCCAAGTTGAGTGAGGTTTAATTGGAAGTATGTAATGCAATGCTAAATGCCAGCAGCGAGCTAAAATGGCCTTCAAAAAGAGCAAAACAATCAGCTAGAAATATTCTCTATCAAGAAAAAATGTCTCATCCTCTTCTTCCCACCCTTTCAGTCATTTACCAATTCATTCAGGGTATCAATTATGTTTTTTTAATGAGCCTTTTTTTAATTAACAACTAGCCATGATAGGTCCCAGAGAGGTGATATCCTCATATTGCTTGCTTTGTCCAAACAACAGTCTGAAACCTCAGTGTATCCACAATAAAATAAAACTGAGAAAAGCAGCATAATGAACATATATTTATATGTTGTTGTTGTTCTTGTTGTTGTTTTTGCTTGATATATGACAATTTAATAGGTTTCTAGAATTGTTGGATTTTCTGTCTATTGTCTGATCACTTCATTAGAGCACTGAGGTATAACCTAGTCGAAGCTAAGGAGTGATACAACCTGAGTAATAAGCAAAGTAAAAAACACCAAACCTGAGCATAACAGGCTGAGACGCCCATCAATTGAGCAAAAAACACCAACTCCCCTTATAATTACACTAATCAATACTTGCACCACATAGAATAGGCGATTTTTAGGTCAAGGATGTTGGGGAATGCAGATGCAGCTTTGTGAAATAAACAGACACCGAGCTGGGTTTCTTGCTGTTGGACGTAATATTACGTATAATATAAGTAATATTATCTGGCTGCATGTACTTGATGTTTGGCTGTTATCAAAGTCATCGACTTTTGATCATAAGTAACGTTATCATTACAAATGCAGATATTTATGCCAGTGGTATTGCACTCTGAAATTGGGAGACTAACACCACCACACAATATCAATTTCTAGGTAATGTCTTCTTAAAGAGCTGATCATTTTCATTGTTGCTTCCAAAACACACAAGTGGGATTAGCCCTTAAGAACCAAAATTGGTATGAAAAAGCATGCATTCTCTCCGCCTTTAGAGAAAGTTTGCTTTGAGAAACTTCTACAGTCAGCCATGGAGGTTTCCACTTGGTACATTGGTCGGCCACCTGTTTCTGTTGGATCCACACAAGAACAACATCCCGCTCTCATAATTTTGGCTCAGAGGGTGAAGGACTGACTTTGTGATGCCTGCCCATGGTGCAAGAGGTTTATGGACCGTTGCACGAATACGACCCATCTAACCTCCAAAGCCTCCCATTGATCTGGCCATGTGGAACCTTCTGCATAAATTATTGCCTCTTTGCTAATTGGCCATCATCCCAGTCATGTCATCATTAATTCTGATTGGCCGCTTCTCTGGTTTATGACGCATGTGTCGACAGAGCGATATACAGTGTCAAACACGACTTAAGCACCTGACGCAGCACTCTCAAAGGGCACAATTAAAAAGTTTGGGATGGCATAAGGAGAGATAAGGAGACTGGAAAACACAAAGGCCACATTTCAGCCAATGCGAGAGAGGCATGGAAAAACAGGAAATGACCAGCAGTAGTAAACAAAATTTGGAACAGCTGACACAGCCCACTTCATAGGGTATGTGTGTGTAACCAGGGATAAGCAGAATTAATGAGTTTTATGTAAAACTACACACAAATACTACAATTGTGTACATAAGAGGAAAAAGAACAGCACCACACTGATATATAAAGAAAAAAGAGAATGGTAAAACAAACAATTTATACTTTCATTTTCCGATAGTAAAGTAATCAAGAACTGCATTTACATATATACTGTGTACCAAGAATCACAGTGATGTTGTTTGTACTTTGTGCTCAGCCTATAATGATATTTCCTATTCTGTTTTTTTTACATAATCAGTGCAGAAGAGTCTGTCAAAACCACACACAGATGCACCCTAACCAAATCAGCTGGCCAATCAGAGCACTCTTCCAGATTTTAAACCAATTTAATTTGTATTATTGTGTATGTCAGTGTGTGTGTGTGTGTGTGTGTGTGTGTGTGTGTGTGTGTGTGTACAGGTGCGTAACATCCGCACACCAATTAGCTACAGGGAGGAAATGTGAGCTACGGGATGTGACAATAAGTTAGATTTTACTCCAGCCGAACATACCAGTAACGGCATTCAGTGTTTAGAGCTAGAGAGCAAAGAACGAAATGTCCCGGATAATATAAACACAAAAAGCTGGAGACAAAAAGAGGCAGCTGAACAGTTATATCTCATTACAAATAAATGGGGAGGGGGTCCAGGAAGCAGGCATCTTTAAGAATCACTTCCCTGATTAAGTGCCTCTTGAAACTGTGAGACAGAAAAGGAATGTCTGTTTGGACCTGGGATATAAAACTGGGACACATACAGTAAAGCGCTACTAAAAGCCTTTCCATTGCACTTCATATAGTTTCACTACAATTTAAATTTGCTGCACAGTATTCATTAGAACATGACTTGTGGTTCTTGACCTTGTAAACAAATGGTACATAGTATGTGCATACAATGATGCAGTACAGTAGTCTACTACAGAACAGTGTGAGCTCCAATGACACATTAGATAACCTTGACCTGCTCATCTCTAATGTTTTGTGACTCCTTATGTTTATATGTTTTAACTGTTTTATGTGAGGGTATGAGGAAATCATAATTTTATAAATCAAATGCTGATATTGTGCACTTAATATACAAAAAAATGTATTTAGTATTGTAGTACAGTATTGAATGTACCAAAACAGCATGTACAATGAGGAAAGAATCGGAGAAGATGGCTGATGGGACAACAGATTTTGCGTAGTAGTTCTGGTTGGCTCACACAGATCACAAAAAAAAAAAAAATCTTTGTTTTACTCAGAATGCTGAATGGACTCACCATACACTGTTTGGCCACAGTTAGTTGGCAACTATTTAGTCAAAATCCTCTAAAATGTTTGAATATTATTGTGCATTGTATATAATTGTTGCGCACTTACACATCTGACAGAAGTGCATGTGAGTTATCACAAAAGGGTAATTAAATTAAATGAACAAAAATCAAATTCTAATCAAGCAATCTAATAATTAACAGGTAATAGTATCTTTGTTTGAGTCAAGATTTATTGTATGGTAAGCTCACAACTTAAAACTCTACAATACAGTATAGTTATCTTGTTACCACAGTATTTTCACACCCGACTCTCCAGATGACGTGCCAAACCACACCTCATGTGTGGAATTGATTATTTTAACCCTTCACAACTAACAAATCATATCTGAACTGATGTGATGCCCTAGTGCTTAAAAATGTATGCTCTCCATGATTAAAATATACTGAAGCCTGCGTCTGACCACGAAGCAGATCTGTATTCTGGGACTGATTCGCCCTTTCCTTCACATACGGTTAATTTCAAACATGAAAAAATGAAATACAAAATTAAACAGACACATGCAAACACTCTTCAGGAGTAGAAGATATTTAACATAGGTTTAATAATGAACTGACTCAGGGGCCCAGAGACATATGGTGCCTGGTCTGGTGTGTTGAGGTTGGAGTGAACTCGCATGGAGCGAAACTGACACCTGGTGGCTATATGCTGCTACTTCTGTATGTTTTAATCAGTAATGCACACTTTATTCATGTGCAACTGTCACTCAGCTTTACAAATAAACAGTTCGGACAATTCTGATCTCGTTTGGTCACAAAGTGTTAAGAAAATGATTTCTAATAGTCCAGTTTCAAAGAAGATATTCTGCTATGGTGTAGGTAATGGAGGTGTAATTAATAACATTAATGAGGGCTACACTCCACTGTGTATGCTGGCTCATTGACACACTTAAATGACACAGAGCCGTCGTTAACTGTATTAATTACACCTGTGCTTTTCCTGCTGTACAACTCTGCTACATACTAACTCTAACAGTATGTTGAAAGTACGCAAATGAATTAACATGCTTAAATCAATATTGTGTAACTTTTCTACAATAAAATAACAGATTTTAAATCATTTTGACGCTCTGTATGTCTGTTCTTGTACTATGTAACTTTGTGCTCCGGATCACCCGCGAAAAATACGTAATGCTTTACGGCCACAAGTCACACACCATGATCTAGTGGAGAAAATGTCTTCAGCTTCTCCTCTGATGTCCTCCAGCTGCTTCACCTCAACTCTCTGGGATTTACAGAATTGCCTGATGAACAGTAAAGTAAACTGCTGTGATCTGTAGCCGCTTTTAGCTGATGTTAACTCAGTTTGTTAGCCGGCCTGTCTGGACTGTGAGCTCAGAGCACTAAGGAAGTATTAGTGTTTGTACCACAGGTATTTTGAACTACCGCGAAGAGGTTATTTTCAGGCCCAGGGTGTCGGTGAATGCTAATGGTGAGCCAAGCCAGTGTCATGTGAGAACTAGAGCTGGGCAAGTTGGCAATGTAACCAGCCTCAGCAGCCTCTATGGACATAATGACAGAGGTGAAGAGGACATTAACGAAGGGACAGTGACAGAGCAAGACGCTCCCGGACAAGAGTAAATCTGGGACTGACTTTAAGTTGTCTTTAAGTTTCAAGAGAATATTGTGAAATCACAGACTAAAGCCTAATTAATATTAGCTGGCTGCTATGTCATGTTGTTGATGTTGCTTGATGTTTGATTGTTAGCAAAGTTGTCGACAACTGTCCGTGTTTACACCAGTGGTATTGCACTTTTAAACTGGGGGGTGCTAAATCATAAAACATAGCAATTTCTAAAATAAAGTTTTCTATTTGACATCAAATGTGACATTTGCTATGTTACATCCAAGCATTGAGTCAAAGGCAACTTGACAACATTCCTGGTGGAATTTCACAGTTGCAGGATTGTCCCTTTCATTCAGCAGATCTGAATGAACAGCAGATGACAGGTGAAACAACACCCAACGGGAACCCCAACCTCTTGCCTTTTATGGTCTGGATGACTGAGACTCTTCACACATAGTCCAGACAAATATTTCTTTGTCATATTTTTCGGCAGGGCAAATACACAGTTCCTGAAACAGCATGACTTTACACTTCACTGGCACATTCACCACAATGGTTTGTGGTGTGAAACAGTAAATAACAAGTTTAAGAGACACCAGATAAAGTTCAAAATAGAGAGCCAAAAGTTCAGTATGTGAAATTTGTACGAAACCTATCAGCTGACCCATAAAAAGATATGAAAACAGTCCACTGCCAGACAGTTTGCCATGACATTTTCTCCAGAGAAATATTTCAGCAGAGAAAGTGGAATTTACCAAGGATAGAGGGACAACTGCATTAGGTTCCAGTCAGACAAGATGCATGGCTGAATTTCTATTCGACACAGATATAGTCTATTTAGCTGTAAGCACTGAATAAATGTTTGCTCTTTTAGAGAAGAGCAGGAAGGCTGAACACAATCGTGTCACATGTGATTATTGCTGTTTATACTCCAGCATCTGGCATTATAATTTAATACAGTAAAAGAAATACACATAAAATGGGATTTTACTCACAACAGCAGTGGGAGCAGCGGCCACCACGCAGTACAGGATGAGAGGGGGGACGAAGCTGGACTCCTCTGTGCCGGGGTACGGCTTCATCAGCTCAGCGTCATTACAGAAGAAACCCTGCACATGCACGCTGAACAGGTCCGTGCATTCCATATAGTAGGCCAACAACACCGTGCCGGACATGATAACAAGCTGGAAGAAAAACATGTTGGAGCGAGATAGAGCGACAGAGTAGAGAAAGTTGAAAAAGAGGAGAAGAAGAAGAAGAATGAGAAGGGGGAAAGAGGGACTTGTTAGTTGTATATCCAGGCTATCCCGCTTGATTCAATTTTCAGTGGTTAAAAAAGTCGATTTCGTTAAATGAGTTGTTTTGTTGCTGTTCCCTGAACGTCACTCCACTATTCTCTCAGCTGTGACGTGTCTAACAGGTTTTAATACAAAACAGTATAAATCGTATAAATCCTCTAAAACCATCTCTTTTCCTCTCTCTCTGTCTCTATCTCATGCTAACTCGTCGTGTACAAGCACCCCCCACCAGCACCACCATCCCTTACCACCTCCTCTCCTCCCTCACCCCCTCATCCTTTTATCCCTCTAACATCATCTTTTGTCTCTGGCCTCCTTTCGCTCTCCTTCTAGAATCGGCTGCAGGCAATTTTATATATATAGAGAGAGTCTCCTTAGTCACTGATAACGAACCAACATTATAATCTAAAATATAAGACATCACAAAGCAACGCTTTTAACGTAACATTTGTGTCACTCAGTCACTAATGTGTTGATACGTCACGATCTCGCCAACCAGCTGGCACTATGCCGGGGTTTTCATATCAAAGGAAAGTGATGAGATGCTAAGGAGGCTGCCAGAAAAAAGAAAGGACCTGTTAAGTCACCGGAACTGGAAGGAGTAGGATATCTTACTCAGGCAAAAGTACTGCTAATTAATGTTAACATTAGTCATGAGTAGTAGAGTTACTGCTCATCAGCTCCCCGTGATCACAGTGAAAATGTGAAGAAAAAAAAATGTTTCCCTGTAGGAGAAACAAAGAAAGAAAGAAAGAAAGGAAGGAAGAAAGAAAGAAAGGAAGAAAGAAAGAAAAAAGAAAAAAGAAAGAAAAGTAAGATACTTTATTGATCCCAGGAATCAATAAAGTATCAGAATATTACAAATTGCTGCAAAACACAATCTGCATCATGCTTTTGTTTGTTAAAACATCATATGAACTGATAGTAATATTATGAATGGCTCCTGATTCTTAAAACATGGTCAAGCCAACCAGTTGTAATATTTCTCTCAAACACTAGGTGTCAGTATGTTACCACAGAAGGTTCAGTACTGATTTAAAAAGGACACAAAGCAAATCTCAGTATATAAAAAAAACTACAGTATATTACATAATCTGCTGGGGCTTTAAAATGTTAGCTTTAAAAAATTAAATAGTTGTATTAATTGTTTGACCAATATGCATTTCATTGAGCTTATCTTACATGTAGCATAGACATCACAGACAGCAGAACTGGGCATTAGCCTGGATGTCTATAATTTAACAGTGATATAATAAAGAAATAATACATGGCTTGATACACAGAACTCCAGTCCCCAAACCAAGTGCAGGCCAAGTGAGTAAACTCAGAGCCCCTTTACATTAAAATAATACAGCTGTCTATTAGGGCTGTGAAAGCAAAGCAACAAGCTCTGTGTTCCATGATCATGATTAATAACATTTCTTTATATTCCACTAGTTAGTGTAGTCTGTGAGTTCTGTACTTTCACTCACTAAAACTCGGTGTTCCCACTGTTAATATTTTGTGAGTACAACAGTAAAACCTTCGAAGCAGATTCATGAGTTGTTCAGAATTTCAACCAGGGCAACAAAATCTGTGACACTCACATGACACGACAATCATATGAATTTCAAACACTTACTCATTTTGTGCCTCATTTTGGACAGTAGCATTAGCATCAGTTACTTCGCTAATGAGCTTGCTGACTATTAACTGACATGACAAAGCACCAGCTCCATTTCAGACTGTTTTGGAGTGCATACCTAAGGCTAAAGGCAAAACAGCTTGCTGAGTTACAGAAACCCAAATTTGTTTGCTTATACGTTTTTATCCTTTGTAAAATATTTAGAACAGCCTAAAACATTGCTCACACGCTTGTTAAAACTATTCCTCAAAAGTCATTTCATCAAGTAAATCATATCTAAATTCTAAAGCAAGCATCTCTTTTTGAAATTGACTAATTGTTAACATACTGAACCAATCATTACACGCAAAGTGCAAATCGGTACACGTTACCCAGTGATCCTGGGTAAAGAAAACCTACCACCAAAGAGAAGATTTATGAAGCAAAAGATCATTGTTGGCCTTTTTATTTTGTCGTATGTAGTACACTGACCTGTACATTATTCTTTAATACATTCATTTTGCAGCAGCATACAATAACCAGCTCATCGCAGTCATTGCATGGTCAGACACTGCAACAAAAATTAAGTTTATCTCGACAATAATATCCTGTCCTATCCAATTAATTCACCAGGACTAACTGTTCCACTGTAAAATATGAAGGGTGTGTGAACCAGACTGTACAATATGGCCAGTGGGGTTCAGACAGGGATGGCAAGGAAGCAACTGTGTTTACAGAGGGCAAGAGAGAAATGTTGGCAGTTCTTGTCCTGTGACAGATGGCCATGTCGAGATGTCCAGGTGTGTGTGTGGGTGTGTGTGGGTGTGTGTGTGTGCTTTATCAGTTTCTACGCCAACCTTTTTGAATAACACTACACTAGTAAGCAATATTTTTCTGCTTTCCCCTGCCACTGCAAAGGTACCCTGCTGTGGAGAACACTTTTACAGAGTTCACATGCATTAATTACTAGTATGAAGAAGCATAATACCTTGTTGCAGACTATACCTTGCCATTATACTCATAACTAAAGGCAAGTAGCAAAGTGAGTGAGCAGAAATTATACTTTCGCTGTTTCAAATTGTACAAAAAAATGCTCCTGCTCCTTCATCTTAAAGTTGCTTGTCGCCAAGACAGACAGATAATTTCAAGCTGTTCCATAAACAAGTTCCAGGAGGATAATCTGCCAAAACATTATTCATAGGTTTCCTCTGAAAATATGTAAATTCTTCCGCTTGTGGAAATGCCATGTAATACCTTGTGGGATCACATACCTGAGGATGTCAGATTTACAAGGAAATACCTGAAAAGGGCAGATTAATAAGAGGGGGTGTACGCTAGAGTACACTTGTTGAACTTTATTATTATTACTGCAATTTAATTTATTTTGACATTTTATCTTATTTGCATTTGAATTAAAAAAAACATAGTGTGGCTCAAGCTGAATCACAAACTACAAACACATTTGTGCTTATTCACCAGCCTGAGTTTGTTCAGCAGTAGCCTGAAAAGTTGATACAAAGCATTGAGCTGGTTGGGAAGATCAAGATGTCCTTGAACCATATCTTCCCTCCTACATTCATCCCAATCACCAATCTCGCTCATATCTCTATAAAACTCGTATTTGCTCCATCACTCACCCCCACCTCCTACTTCTCCACACTATAAATCATAAAAAGCCATAAACAACCAGCGAGCCATTAGACATGATGAGAGTCATCAGGCCATGGCAAATTACCAAAACAGCCCATGAGAGACAAGCAATTTCAGCATGTTCACTGATCTCATCCTTCTTTTCTCCCTGTTGCAGGCCTTACTCAGTTCTTGAGTTTTACATTTTAAAAGATGTAAAGATGTTCAAGTGTGCAAACTAATGAAAAGAAAATTGTGGTGCAGTGTAATGCCAGAAAAATGGACGCTATTTCTGTGACTTCTTCATGAGCTAGGATTTGTCTGACAGTTGTACACCTGGGCAAGTGTCCCTTTCTCTGTAAAGCATAACTTGTGGCTCCATTATATTCACTCACCAGCCAGCATCACGCTGCATTAGCTGTGTGAAGGGCAGAATGACAAGACTGGCTGTCGTAAAATGGTTACACAAAGTTACTGCAGCATGCCATTATCCGTCTCCCTTAGAGGGGACAATTCACTACCTTCACCCAAGATTCTGGCAGGGCATTTTGGTGCAGCCGTCTGCCTCTGGTGAGTTTTAACAGGACACATTTTTCAATGCTTTTTGGGTAAGTAGTCTGTATCACTTGAGGAGGACTAGTGCTACCATTTATAAATCAATTACTTATATGTCTCTAACAAGGTAAAATCTCTGGCTCTTTCTCAATCTATTATATTTTCCAGTTTACACTGGATCATATGACTGTCTGTGAAGTTGACGCTCAAAGTGACAAACACACAAAGAAGAATTGCTCAACTACAATTCCCCTCAGCTCTATAGAGGTTTACAGCATTTCTTAGCACAAGGGTTTTTGCCCTAACTTTTTGCTTCACTTTCTCCACTCTCAGCAACCCTGTTTTTAGCAGGAAGCCGCTTTCAAAATAAAGCTCAGATAAACCCACAGTACACTACCCAATACCAACACAGCAGACAGGCAAAGTCAGCAAGTCAGCCAGTGAACATGGTGGAGCATTTAGGAGTTAAAGAGTCAGATACCTAGCTCAGGAGTTGGTGGAGACCAATACAGAGCTAAAAGGCACGAATACTTAATTTACATTTAACAAATGAACAGAAACATGACTCCAAATGAATGCTAATACTGTTTCTGCTGGATGCATAAGCTAAATGCTGTTCCAACCGTTTGCTAACATGTTCCACATTTCAACTTTGCAAGTTAGGTCAGTTTGTGTTTGTGTATTGTTACGCTGCCCTGAAGTTCCCATAAATATCAATAGTCAATATACTAGCCTTAATTGGCTCGGTACCAGTAGACTATGGTGGCTACTATTAGCTAGACACATATTATAACCAGCTCAGTCACTTAGTCACTGTAAATGCTGGCGCTAAGTCAGTACTCCCTCCCAACTATCTGACAAACTGTCCTCCAGAAAACAGCCTCTGTCTCCCGCAGTGAGAGTCGGTTAAGTCTTGCTGTTTACTGGTGGGGATTATGTGATGTGACGTAAGCAAAACGCTTGAACTCCCTGGAGCCATTTTTAGATATACAGAGGAAACCGTGTTGAAACCAAAAAAAAAAAAAAAAAAATCCTAGATATCAACGAAATGACATATATTTCCAGTTCCTGTTGTCGATGACATTTTACAGCTCATTACTTTATTTTCTATTTTTTAAAACACTGGGAATCGTTTTAAAACAGCAGGGGCTCTCAGATGCTGTGTTTTAGCATTTACTTGTGACCACAGCTGCCATCAATCTCACTTTAACTCAATAATGTAGGCTGTAAGGTCAGTTATAAATGATATAGTTTAAGTCATATGACTGATAATTATTTTGCTTTTCTGACAGATTTGGAACCTCTTTGCGATATTACTTTGCTCTATGTTTGTAATTACTTTCTACACAGCCAATTTCATCATAATAAAAATGCATACCTAATTAAATTTTCCCCCATCACTCCCCTTCTCCAACCCTCCTAATCTCTCTCTTTCCTTCACTCTAAATCTTTTTACCGTCAGTCCTATTGTGTATTTCCTCCCTCACACTATGAAAACAAGCAGGAAAATGTTATATAAATCCAACACCAAGTCCTAGATTTTCATTTCACTGTCATGTTGTGTTAGTAGACTGGAAAAAAAGACTGACAGAAATGGGCATGTTAGCCTGGGCTTGCCCGGATTTAGACCATGATTTTACACTTCTGTTGTCAAACTTGTGACACACAAGACAGCTACCCATTTCTGTTTTTTCCCCCAACATTCGAAAAGCTAGGATATAATGATGAATAGTCAGCTGTTAAATTTGAGTCTGAGCCCCAAGGCAAGACATAAATCTGTCTTTTACAGTCTTTACTGAAAATAAATGACCAACCTCTGAATTATAGCTTTAAATAAAAAATCCCTGCTATAACAGAGCCAGTCCATCTCTTGATCCGGGCTCAATATTATGTTAAGTACAGCATCTTGTGCTATTTGGGGTTCCAAGAAGGGTCATCCAATCAAATTTCGGCTGATTTCAGGCATTGATGTGACGCATTCTGCCCCCACACACACCACATGTTATTTATCAAGCAGGCGCACCAGGCCGAGGTCTCATGTCATTCTTGTGTGTTTGCAGGGTGCGTTTCAGCTTATTAGATATACATTTCAGGGAGGACAGGGACAAAGCAAATATAGGGAGGCAGCAAAAGTTGATTATATATTCTGCTTGATTTACTAAGGTCATGCAATGCTGCGGTTTTTCCAAGAAAAAAAATCTCTGCCCTTGAACGGCAGGTGTAAACAAAGCACAAATGGAGTTTGAAAGGAAGTCGTGGTGAGAAAAGAAATGCAAATTTGCATTAATTCTACAGAAATCTCAAGGCCATTGGTTAAGTCACACCACAAAAATATTTTTTAAAAGTTGTTTTGAGTAAATAAACAAACAGACCCAAAACAAAATGAGTCTTAGAGGGAAAATAAAGCAAAAATTAAGGAACATGATTATGAACTGCATTTTAAACTTGACAATGATACTGCAAAATCAGTGAGGCTGCCACTGCTTTTACCTCAGTGTTCTACTAAAATATAATTTGTATCAACATCATCTCCACCTCCACCTGCTGCACACTCAGCTGCTCCACCCCCATCCTCTTTCTCATTACCACTTGTGATGGGTTGTGTATTTTGTTTGTCTTATTCTATTTTTCATTTCCCATAAAGGTCACCTGTCTTCATAATAGAATAAATATAGAGAGTACAAATAATACAATCATAATATTAATAGTAATAAATTTAGTTTTTCATCCGTTTTCTAAACCTGGCACATAGAAAGAAATCCCACTAGGCCTAAAATATAAGCCCTTCTTCTGCTGCCTTAGTAAAGGAGTTAAACACAAGCACACTGCAGCCACAGATGGGGTAAATCTTACTCTTAGTCTCAAATTATTGTTCTTCTTTAATATTTTTAGTCAGCATCTTAAAGAAGAAGTAACAAAAATTAGGCTATGTTGTCCCAGAGTGGGTCTAATGCTATTTTCAGGCACACAGCTGTTTGTACTGTTCAGTGGTCGTTTGTTGCTCTTTTTTTCCCGCTGCGGGACATAAGACCACACACATAGGCATAGGAGTTGGAGATTTTTCCAGTGTGAACAGTGAAAAAAAAACACAGGAAACAATGATGGAATAATTCAGTCACAAGTGGTTTAAAAATTGCTTTAAATGATGTATTGTGGGTCCTGATATGAAAACAACAACAGTGTTTTTTTGTTTTTTTTAAGAACCGGTATGTAGGATTTAGGGGCATCTAGTGGTGTAGCTGCTGATTGCCTAACGTAAATGAGAAACTACGGTGGCCACCAAAAAAAAAAAAGAGAAACTCAAAAGGCACCATCTGGAGCCAGTGTTTAGTTTGTCCATTCTGGCTAATGTAGAAACATGGTGGTTCAACATGGCAGACTCCGTCGGGATTTTAAGAGTTATTATTTTCAGGGGATACACACGAATGAAAACATTCTATTCCTTTTCTTCCATATTCTGTAAATAGAACGCCCTAAATCTTACACAATGGACCTTTGATGAGTGAGGGCACCAGATTAATACAGAATTCCCCCTTTTTGGCAGAAGACAGATTACCACTGCACCATATATAAATAACAATCTGCCTGTTCTCTCCCCAGCTTCAGGTCAAAATATCCAACAGCAGGCATCGCAGACTGCAAGCATCCTGCCCAAACTTAAACTAAACTATCAGGTTTTAATTAGGCTGTGTGCTGTTCCAAAACTACATTTAACATGCAATTCCCCTGATAAAAGTCCCCTTTTTAGAATCCTGTTAAGTTAAAATCATATTGCGTCAGTGCAGCCAAGAGAGAGGCAGAGCTCCATCAAAGACGATCGGTCCCTGTGGGGATGGGTTTTTTGTTTTTTGAAATAATGACAGCCTGGAACATTATTACGCCATACTGGTGGAGGAGATTGAGCAAGATAAAAGAAAGAAATGATCTCTGAAGTTGACAGTGGGAATTCACAATAGTGGAGAGATTGGTGCGTTTCCTTAGGCCCTCACTAACATTGAATGTAGCACGGTTTTCATTTTTGTACACAAAACCTGAAAAGTGTGCGTGGTCCTAGTTAGATTAATAAAAGCCTGAGGCTCTGTCTATTACATAACTCATCCAGGGGGAGGTACAGGATATATCTCTTCTCTCCTCATTCTTCACTGCTCACCTCCACAGCTCTGTCTTTTTAATTAATCTCACTGTTTCTGCAACCTTTCACTTTCTTCCCCCTCTTGCACTTTCTTCATCTTCCCCATCTCATCTATCCTTCTCCTCCCATATGTCCCATCTTCCTGTTGCACTCCATCCCAGTCTTCTCATCCTAGACTTTTTTCTTTTTTTTATTCCCTTTCATCTTGGCCTGTTTTCATTTTCTCTCTCACAGTAATGGCACGTGACAACAACAAAATGATCATCTTTAAGTTAAGTAATGGATGAAAGAAGAGCAACAAGTATCATGGCTAAATAAACAAATCACCAGAAATAAACATCCTCCCTGTCACACTGCCTCTGGCACTGAACTACACAGCCGAACGGCTCCAATCAGGGCGCTTTGTTTCAGTCATGTGACAGCACTACTTTCCCTCCGCCTTGCTCTTGTTTGTGACAGGCGAAGTGAGTAAGAGGAAGAAAGCAAAAAAAAAAAAAAAAAAGAAATTAACAAACAGGGAAAAGAGTGAGGGGCAACAAGATGAGGCGATACAAAGGAAGATAAAGAAGGTGAAGGGAATGAAGAGCTCTGTGACACTGAGAAATGATGAGGAAAGATGAGGGGGGGATTAAAGGAGGAAGATAGATAGAAATGAGGCTGTGAGGATGTGAAATAGACATCAAAGGGGGAGAGAAAGAGAAAACAGCTGCCTGTGAAAAAGAGGGGGAGTAAGTGAAAAGAGAGTAATGAAAATTAAAGAAAGCTTGCTACTCAATGGGCTATTACAGTGTCTCTCAGGAGCACTCAGCCTGTGATCTGTTGCATCTTGGAGAAAATATACATGGCACGATATGTTTTGCTGGATATTGTCTTGTGCTTGTCTCTTCATATAGAGCTTGAAAATCGATTTGTAATTAAATGTTTTAGTGGAGTTGTTCCAGGGCAAAATTGTTGTACAAATCAATGATTTCACTACTGCTTTCCATGTTATAAATGACTTAAATTACAGTGAGTATATAACACATTTCAGTTTTGTCTGCCCAGTAAAAAACTTCCATTTCATTATTATCATCATTACATGTGACAGTGCCTATATACATATTGGGATATAAATGCCAATATTGGAAAAAAGTTGTTGTAACTCTTGGTATCAATATCATAAATTTAATATCACATTAAGGCTGCAACTAGTAAAACATTCCCATAAACTTGGCACACTTGTAAGAAACAGATTTTTAAAAAGAGATGCTGTGATATTCTGATTTTTAATCTCAATAGAGCTTAAACCAGCACAAACACAGGATCCTTCATTTCCCAAAATGCAACTCAAAAGCATCTTTCATTAGACCCTTTCGTTAAGATTATCGAAAGGTCCCTACAGAGACGCAGAAGACAAGAAACAACTGTTTTCACAGGGTGAACTCTTTGTGATGAATAACCAACTGAACTTCATGTGTAAGGTCTATGAAGTCTCCCTTTAACATCAGATTTGAACTGAACCAGTACACACACACTGGAATCACCAGTTATGTCGATCTTCTTTCCTCATTTACATTGAAAATAAGTTTTCAATGATTAAATCATCTATTATTTAATGTCTCCACAGTGTTGCATTACAGAGGAGAATTCTGAGCCAACTATTTTTTCCCCTCAATTTTGAATTTTTGATTCCAGAAAAATTTACCATAGATCATTACTAAAACACAATTCAACAGTGCAATGGGCTCTAAATATTTTGGGAACCTGTTTTTCTTTGGGCCCTCTGATATTCAACTGATATTTGGTGATCTAAAACAGTACTAACACTAGACTAACCTTTTATTCTAAAGTTTTAAGAATAGCTTTTGTAAGGCCCAATTCAGACCAAATCCGACGCTGCGGTAAAATACACGTCTTTAATTTATTTGTGAGTGGGGGGTAGAGTGCTCTGGTTGTGCCGGTGCAGGCCACAGGGGTTGCCATAAAAAACACAGTGACTAGTGTCTGGCTTGCTGTCTGTGCTGTTTCCTTTGGTTTGAGAGAGAGAGCAATTCTCAAGTGACACAAACAGTGAACGAGAGTGAGGGAGCATCTGTATCAAAAAGCAATCAGTAAATCGGCAGAATAAAAAGTTATTTTCTGATTGTTTCATAGCGGTTATGTTCAGCAACCCCACCCCAACTCCACACACTGCCGCATTGCCTGTGTCGATTCACTCCAATGCCTGATTTGGTCTGAACACGGCCTAAAGCGACACGCCTGTTAATTACAGCTTGTTAAAGGCATTATTGTGCAGTTGGCAACGAAACAGGAACTTGTTCCAATTTAAATCTGCACAAACTTTTATGATAAGCTTTTAATTTCTTTTACCAATGACTGGATTTTTTTATATTCTTATTTAACCGTTGTTCAGAGGTGTCTTTGTCTCTTTCTGCCGTTTCCATTGTCAGTCTGATTGAAGCATAGTACAGCTTTCTGAACAAAACATTAGTTTTATTGCAAAACCTTTATGTAAAACAGCATATATTTGTAAAGACTTAGAATCTACCATGTAAAAGCATGAAAGACCATTCTCTCAGCCATCTGACTGTACCAAATCAAGCTTTTTTCCTTGCAGGCAAACTTTTAAACGGTTGTGTATAAAAAGTGAGGGCATAAAACTGTACTCATCATCTTTATTTAAAAGGGAGCAATTTCCTAATCTCATAAAGTGAACAACACTGTCACCATTTCCCTTTCTTTCATCCTCTGCAGTGAGCTAACTGATGTGATTAAGTAATATAACAGTCATTACTGAGACTTGGAATGGTTTTAATTCTCTCATTCCCAATAAAAACATCAGACAGCCAAAAGATTCATCAATAACCAATAACAGCTGCTTGCTAATTTGCTTAATGCTGGTTTAGTTACCAGCGATGAACATGCAAATGTTGCTATGGTAACAGTGACATCTTTCATCTGGTGAGAGCAGGCTAAAGTTGATTCTACAGGGCAAGTGACATAAATCAGATTTTTTAAATAAAATCTGATCATCAATATCTCATTGGTTTCTCTCTCTTCCATTTTGTATTAGTTTCTTCATAAACAGTAAAGACATTTCACAGCCTGAGAGCACAAACTGATTTATTTTACACTATTATTATTATTACTATTTAAGAAAATATTAAATCCAAATAAAAAGAATGGTTAGGAAATTAAAACCTACTATTATGGCCAATTTACCAATTTCTCATGAGTGCATATTGTTGTTTTACTTATATCTTGAATATAGAGTTTACCACCTAGATGTTGATCAGGGGATGTTGTCACCAACATAATAATTAGTTAGCTATTAGCTCCCCTCTAGTTACACATCCTAATTAAACAATTTGCACAGCCGTGATTAGCAATGTCCAACTGAGCATGTCACGCTGAGTTCCAGCCAAGACACTTGAAAGCTGTAAATGAACGAATTGCTGTACAATAATGACAGGCTGTCCAACAGAAGGACTTCCTACAGAAGCTGAAGGACTTTGTGATGATTAATTGTGTGTCATATTTCAAACCTTTTACAGGAGGATGGTGCTTGAAATGTTTCCGTACCCACTGTGGGGTTTTTTTTTATGGAAATACTTGCTGTACAATACGATTTGTCACATGATCTTACTTAAAGTCAGACTATGTCAGCGACATTTTAATTGACATTATTGGCATTTCTAATATGGTAAACATCGTATATAGCTCAGACTTCTTCTGACAAACATAAATAGGAATAGACCATGCAACATGTACCAGTATTTCTAGCTAATTTTCATTATCATTCCTGATACTAATTGTATAATAGCATACAGGAGGGTTAAGAGTCTCTTAGCTCATACCTGATATTAAACTGATTTCCCTAGATTACCTGCCTGTTATTCCAGATATGGTCAGCAATGTCAAACATTTTTTTGCGTAAAACTAATCTCACAACTGGAGGCAGATTTTTGGTCCTCTCTCCTTGTTCAGTGACATAAAGCTCCATTTACATTATTGATATCTGACTAGTCAATAACTGGGGGTGTCATCAGTTAATGTCTCAAATTTGAAAAGATGTGCAGAACAGTAATGTTATTCTTACACAGACGTACTGAGGCAAGAAAAATATGAGGATGCCTCGAAAGCAGCGAGGTTCAGAGTAAACTCATCTGAGATTTTTATGCAGGATATTTCCTCTGAGAAGCGTGTGTGTGTGTGAGAGAGAGAGAGGAGAGAGTAATGCAAGGTGTCCTGAGACATCTCTCTGATTAAGGACTTTCAGCTGACATGGTAATTAAATATGGAAGAGCAGCACAAGTCTTACACACACTCACCCACATTCAGCTTTGCACTCATTCCAACACTTCACGCTCTGGTTAACTGCGTATAATTCACCACAAGAGGTCATTTGCTAATGGTTAAATTGTCACTCACTCACACACACACACACACTCACACAATCTCATCATGTGCATTCCCCAGGATTAAAATTCATGCATATATTCATGAATTTTACATTTCGTACAGAAGCAAAGATAATCACTCAAACACATGCACGCACACACACACATGCACACACACAGCTTCTCACCTCTACAAAGATAAAACATGGGATGATGGAGTAGCTGCGCAGGGTGTTGTTGGACGCCATCTTGTCTCCTGTCGGGAGACTTCTCCTCTCAGGATTCACGGCAGCTCACTCTGCAAAGACGGGAACATCAAGTGTCAGAGTTCATTATGTGATAATGACAGAAATGCACCGATGACATTTCTACCTATTACACTATAGATCTATGTTAGTACTGTATGAGTACTCAGTGAAATGAAGTATTGATGACAGCCACTCTTGATATTGGCCTCACCTACAGCCTTGAAGTGTATTATTATCACAAATATCATACTGATGACAATTATCTGAACTTTCTCCACATATAAAAAAAAAAAACAATGACTGAAGTGAGGCAGCTGTATGCTTAAATCACATTAGCTGTCATTTACTCTGCAGAGGAGTGATGAACAGAGGATCGTGTTTGTCAAATTCACTACATTCGGAAAGCTGAGTCTGCAAAGTAGCCAATCATTGAATCCATCCATATTTGAGCTGCTTATCCTGGGTACCACTGGCAGAAAAGGACAAGCAGAACAGCTCAAATGACCAAATTCCCTCTGAGGGATCCCAAAGAACTCCCAGAGCAGCTATAGGATTCAATCCCTGTGCTGTGTCCTCCGTCTACCCTTGTGTCTCCTTCCAGTCAGTTGTGCACACAAAACCTCCAAAGGGACTTGGTCTGGAGGCTTCCATAGCAGTTACAGCAACCAACAATCCCTGACATTATTAAATAATTTGTTGATTGTATGTTGTATGGATTTATAAATTGTTTAAATTGTTATATAAAATGTTAAAGAACTGTGATAAAGGTGAGGTTTTCAAATTCCTTGATTTGCATGAATCAAAACTAAAAGTTATTACATCCATAATACCCCAGCTAGCATTAGACGAGAGATGAAGTACACTCCGGGCAAGTTGCCACTTCATCACAGGACTTACAAGTTATTCAATCAGCAAATCCTCGTGTTTGATAAGCTAAAACCAGAAAATGTTTGCTTGATAAATGACTTAAAAGATTAATTGATTGGTTTGAGTGTTGCAAAGTGCAAAGTACTCTGCAAAGAGTAGTGCTCAGGTGGAAAGGGACATGGTCTGGGCAGATCTGGACTTTGTGGACCTTGGAGGCAAAAACTAGACTAGTTTCCTGATGCAGAGTTTTCCTCTAAAAAATATAATTATATTAAAGTATCTGTCAAGGCTGAACACTTGAGCTGAGGACGGCCTGCAGGCTCTGCTTTCTGTTAACTTTATTGTGATGATATTTTGTTCTGCAGAGACTGCAACCACACAGATAGAACTGATCTCCAGCACTCAAACACGGTGTCTGTCGCTGCTTCCATTCTCCTCCTGTCATCATGTTTTACTGCATTTCATTATGGCTTCTAATTGTTGCAAACAATAACATGCAATTTCACCACAGAGAATACTGAGCTCGTTAGTGAGATTGAGAACCAAGTAGAAATACGTAGTGATGAGGACAAAGGCAGAAAAATACAACTGCAGTGATATTTGCTTTTCTGGCTCAAGACAAGGCTGTCACTCACTCATAGTATTGTTTTCAACTGCTGAGGATTGACAGTGCAAGTAGGAGGTGTCTTGCAATGGGTGTGGATTAGGTGGATTTTAAAAGTGGTTCTGGAAAGCCAGTATCTGCTGTATTGCTGATATATTGGCATTAATCAACAAAGCGTAGACCCCCTGCAGATATTTAATGCTCATAGATGTGTTTTAGGGCTCTAATCATGCTTAATTCCCCATGAAAGAGTAACGTTATGTCAAATTTGAGCTCTCTCTCTTCATACTGTGCAATTCTGAATAATGAAAGGCAGTGCGTGTGGAGAGGACGATGGAGAGGGGGAGGTTTGTTGTGGAGCCAAATTGGAGAGAAAGGAGCAGTGGAGTGATCCAAATTCTACATTTAATTTTTTTTTTTTTTTGTACTCAATAGTGAATTGTCCTTGAACGCAGGCTGCTTGTTTTGATCACTGAATAGATGATTAAGTCTCAGATGAATATCAAGATGTCAAATTTCTGCTCAAATGTCAAAGATTACCACATTTGTTGCATTTCATATGTAACTACTTGGTACTACATAGCACTCTTATTTCTGTGATAAAACTTCTAAAGTTCTTATCTGAACAAAGCAGCAGAAAATGAAATGCAGATCAAGAACAAAAGAGTCGGGGCTAATAACATGAATCGCAACAGCAGTCAGAATCTCAAAGCTCAACAGAACAATAACATTTAACATAAATATATGTTACTATACTGATACTATACATTTTTCGTTACTATATTTTTCTTCAACGTTTGTCTGGTGAGTAACTTTCTTGTCTGAGAATCCAAGACAGTCTAGAACAGTTTTCAGCAACAAACTCAAAAAGGAGGACCTGTAGTCTAGTGAGAACGACAGTGAAAGAGTCAGTAATGATTTACAATCACCCTGTCATGTATTTAACATTATTATATCATAATTGTGAGGATTTGCTACAAATAAATTAAAGGATTAAATTGTGGTATTCAAAGAGTCTTTGTGTATATCTTGTCATATTCAGCCTTAATTGGTAATTACAAACTTTCCTTCTGCTGCAATTACTGTAACACACTTCTACACTATATTACTATTTCGTTTAGCATCCAACAGAATTTGTGTTAAAGCAATAGTCTGACATGCAGTTCACTTTCTTGCAGAGTTTGGGAAACAGATGGAAACAGCTCTCTTATCTGCAAGCACTAAGGAAACAGGAGCAACGTGGAAACTCATCATCATCATCATTATTATTATCATGAGTTTCAGTGTTTCTGTCCTGTTGTTTCCTTAAAAGTCTTTGTTGAAGCTCACAGAGAGTTTCCCTGAACATGTCAAGTTCAACGAGGTGGATGTCATATTTGAAAGCCTTGTTGAGAATATAACAACATACTGTCACATAGACACACAAACTGTCTTGTAGCTGCATTGTGTCCTCGTCTGTCTTTAGTTATAGCCTCTTCTTCAAATGGATTTCACCTTTTATGAAGTAGCTATTTAGTTGTGAGGAACTAACTCCATGACCTGCCATTTAATATTGACATTTAAACTTCACTGGATAATTTGCTCGAACTTTATTGCAGCTGGACTGGGAGTATGATGATATTCAACTACACATGGAGAAACTATATTGTTCTATATATACAACAAGTAGAACTTAACAGGTTTCTCTAACAATTAGAAATAACTGGGGTCCATTAGGTTTATTCAGGAAAGCAGGCCATGACAAAATGGAACATCATGGTATGATCAGCAAAGAGGATCTGATAATATTGAGAAACTCAAATGGACCCAAACACCATCGGGCCTGGTAAACAAATTACGGTTTGAAATCCAGCTACATTTTGCAAAGCAAGAAACAAGCCAAGCATACCTAATGACTCCTGTTTTGTTTCCACCTTAAGGCCACCTTCAACAAGAGAACAACAACAACAAAAAAAAAAATCATGAAAGTGATCCTCAAAGCAGAAGAGGGTTTATATCTGACCCGGGGAGTGCCCAGTTTCATTATTTGAAACGTAGCTATCTAACATTCCTAAAGGTTTTATCCTCCATCCAAAGAGAGGAGAAAGGTTAGGAGAGGTGTGTCTTTGGAGCCAATGGGTGTCAACAGACACATCAGTGATTTACACAAATCACTGCAGGAGCATCACCATCCAGAAACTGCCCAAGGGCGGACTTGAGGCAAGAGATATCATGTCGGTTAGTGGACACAAGTAAGAGAGTTCCTTACACAGCTACTGGGCAACTTCTCTGTATAATCAAAAACAATGGAGCAATATGCTATGCATCAGCCACGAAAACATCAGGCCTTTGGAGGCCAGCAACCCAAACAGCTCTACAGCATCACCTGCTAAACAGCACAGATCCAGCATGTGACGTTTCATTGATGCAGTCAGGACAGAGGTTTGTGCAAACATTCGCACACCCTCTCATGTAGCATTGCTTAAATAAATACTGCTGTATAGTAAGTCAAAAAGACATCCTTATTCCTGCTGATGATTTCTATGAAGAGGCAGCAGCATAAGCAAAACTATCAGTACAGTTCTTGTAGGTTGTATGTCATGCTACTGAACACCTCACATGAAGTTCCCCTGACGGAGGAAAACACTCATGAAACTCTCATCCCAATTTGAAACCAAACACTTCAATCACACTGAGTCATTAGACACAGGCAGACAGTGATGCTGTCAGGTCTCATCAGTGCCTAAGTGCCTGTCCCATCTCATTTAACACTCAAGCCAGGCTAATCAACCCGACATTAGACGGAAACAATCTGACCATCAGTCAGTCTCACAGCTGTTCACTCACTGGGATAAAAGGTTCAGCAAAAAAAGTCTGTTTGTTGCCTATACATGAAGGCCTGCCATCTTACCATGTGGTAAAACTTTTTAACACCTGTGCATGTGTGACTTCAGGTGACAGGGCTGCAGGATTAATGCTTGATCTTATTTACCCGCAATTTAATAAAGGAAAGTAATTTATATTTCCATGCTCTTATAAGAAGATGAGTGCAAACGTCGAATCAACTACAGAGCCAGTGGAGACTCGCACTCCTGTTCAAGGACACTTGAGCACGGTGCATATCCGTCAGGAGAGTTTGAGTTTTGATAGGTTTTCCATTTGATGGATGGTCTCACACTTCACACAAACTGCGAGCAGCCACCTGAAAAGCCTTACACGCCACGTAAATTTAATTGCTTTCACTAAATCCATATAAAAAAAACACAACTGCTAGACATCCAGGCGATCTGTCTCGGTGCACATTAACAGTGTAATCAGCCTCCAGTGACTTTTCAGATTAAGGCAGGTATGGAAGCATCAACTACAGAGGGTAAATTGAGTAGTCATGCTTGTGGTAAAAATGCTATTCAATGTGGTAAAAAAGACCCCAAAATTAAATGACCATACTAATCACATTTACACTGTCATACCTCCGATACTCAGAGACACGTGGCATTTCTTTTCAAATGTTCTCGACGACCACCAACAGAAATTAAATTATTATCAATATATATAATTTCTCCAGCTTGCTCCACTAAACCATGATTTTATCAAGCCAGCCAACTGTGATTTCTATCTCAGAAAATCTTTCATCATATAAAGTACTGTGCCCTATACATACAGTGGTTATGAGCAACAAATTAAAACTACAGAAAAGATTGTTGGTGCATTTTAAGGACATTAAACAGGACATAAAATTTAAAAATTTACAAAACAAAACACTTTGGGTTTTGGGAATGGGCTCTGGTTAAGTCACAATGTGATACAATAATGTGCACAGACTGTGATGCAGAATAAATCACACCTGCAGTCATTCTTTCATATATATATATATATATATATATATATATATATATATATATATATATATATATATATATATATATATATATATATATTGTAGAACAAAGAAATAGAAGTATTTTAATTAACAGCATTTTGGAGTTTTACACTTTTCCAATCAAAAGTTTCTGGTACAATTCAGCAAACTCTCGTGTTTTTGCCCATTTGGTTCAGTTGATTTAAACTGGAGTGAAAGCTGTCCATCTCTTGCACAAACAAAACAGCTCAACCAACACCACCTAAAAAGGTCTAGATCTGTTTTCAGTCTGACTCTCGTGGTGTTTGCTCATGCTGCAAAGGGCAAAGCAGAACAAAAACAGGAGTGTGTTGTAGTAGAAGCGTGAATTCAAAAGCTCAACTACTATTAAATCTATCTGCTGATCGTCAAGGGAGTAATATATATTATCAAAATGAAGTTTGCCTTTAGTCAGCAGTGGATAATCAAAAAGTGACAGAAAACAACAAAGGAAAGGAAGAGAGGAGGAATGACATGCAACAAAAGTCTCTATCCAGAATAACCGGGGACTTCAATCATAGTCTACAGTATACATTGACATGCATGCAGATTTTCCCTGATCAATAACAAAGTATTAAAGAGGTAAAATAGAGGCATGTTGTGCTTCCTCCATGTATTTTGGCAATTCCTTATTAGAAAACATATAGTAGCAACACAACTATGTTCCAGAATGCCTCATTATCATCGTTGGTCATTATTCAAACACAATCTAAGAGGTCCAGTTGCATTTTCTGACTCATGATGATCATAATCAATTATGTCATCAACATGACTTGCCATCAGTCACTGCAATTTGATGAATTTCTCTTTGTGAGTGCCACAAGTCTCTTACAGTGCATTGACAACATACATTAATTTGAATGCAAGAAGACACGTTAAGTACCACGTTGCATTTTATTTTGTAGCCACGAGTAGAAATACCGACTGCCTAAATAGTAGAAAAGCTTGTGATTTGCTTAAAATTATTAGCAACTATTGTCCATTTGATGCTCAAAGTGGATTCCAACCAACAAAATCTTCTGATACATGTGGTCTATTTTTGAGACACTCGAAAGCTGTGCAGTCTCAGCTTTTATTTTGTCTTGTTCTGTGTGTAATGCTGCAGAGGGAATAGACAAAAAAAAAAAAGCTGGCAATGTCACAGTTGGACTGTGAGTTTGATGATTTGACTGGGGGCCCTGTGACAGATGATTTCAATCAGAAAATTTAAGGGGGCCATGCTCAATGTCAAAGAGTTTACACAACATCCATGTATTTCTTGCTCACCAGATCAGCCTCACAGCTCTGAAGAGTCACAGCGCTAAATAACTGGACCTAGTCACAGTAAAGTCTTAACATGATTTCTCTTTTTCTCGTGCCTAAGGACATCACCGTTTCAAAAGATGTTGCAAAGATCGTGACCAAGGAGCTTTTTTTTTTTTTCCAATTCCAAGTGCCAGTTAATTACAGTCAGATGAAAGGTGATCAGATCGTCTTCCCAGAGGCGAGCTCATCAAACGAGCAGCCTACAGGCCTTGTCAGGATTCATCAGTATCTCCTCTCCACTCAGCCAGCCTGTGATGACTTTGTCTAGACTTGACTGCCCTCCTCTCAGGATGGACTGTGAAATATTGAGCCCAGAAATATCATCTGATTGACCATCTCCTGGTCTCCAGCTGAGTTGTTTTGCCTGATGGTGATGACCGTCTGAATGTAACTAAACTGTCACAATGACAGAGCTGGGAGTCAAAAGCTGGGCATGGAAAAATGAAATATTACCTCCTGTTATCACTGCCAGCATGGTGGTGGTGCAGCCCTGTGCCCTTCTCTCCTTCTCTACTTGAACAGTTATCGAACTCTTGCAAAAGCCCGAATTTTAAAGCTGCACTCATAAATGTTTGAACAATTCCAACCTTTGAACCAGACTGAATGGTCTATGGTGATTTATGAGAGGAAACTAGCGCTAAAACATTTAAACAGTTCACCTTATTATTCATTTATTGAGTGAAAATCAGATTTCAGTTAATCAAAAGTGATGATTTTTTTGTTTTAAATCATTATAAATTAAATATTTTAGGGTTTTGGTTTATTGGTTCAACATAACAACTAATCTTAAGTTTTCACCTTAAAGTGAGTGCTGGAAACTTTCTTTTAAATATATATATATATATATATATATATATATATATATATATATATATATATATATATATATATAGTAAACCAAAGTAATAAGCAAAGAAAAACATCTCTAAAAGCTTACAACTTTAATGTAAACAGTTGGACATTTGGGAAATAAAGTGATTATCTTTTTAGCTAAGAGTTATGACAAGATCGATATCGTTCTCATACTCAAGGGTAAATATAAATCAGTAAATATAAAACAGCTAGCAGCCACTTAGCTTAGCTTAGTGGATTTTGTTTCCTTTGAACAGAGCCAGGCTAGCTGTTTCCCTGTTTATAGACTTTATGCTAAGCTAAGCTAACCGACTACTGCTATAGCCTTATATCTGAAGGAAAGAGATAAGAGTGGTATCTATCTTCTCATCCAGCTCTCAGCTAAAAGGCAAATTTTTCCCAAAATGTCAAATTATTCCCTACTACTTTCAAAATAAATAATCCATCTACAGTACGTTTGCTTACAAAATTGGACATAAAAATACTACATGGCCAACTTAGGACTCTTACAGGCCTGTTTAAAAGTGCTCTCACTGTACGGTAATATTATCTTAACTGCTTTCAATAGTTTAATGTAGAGATGGTTACCATGATCTGATACCATGATGAGCTTTTTGTTTGCTGCGTCCAGTTACAGCACCCTCAACTGAGTTAGTTTGTGTTGTCGTTGTTTTGTTTTTTTTGCATGAAACCCAGAAACATGTTTTTCTGGGAAACATGCCAACTCAGCATGCCAGTCTGTGTCCAAACCTATCCTACATTGTTGTGCCATTTTACTTGACTATAGAGAAATCATTAGCTTTTTAGATAGATTTTTAGATGCTGAAAATGCGCCTGCTGTCACCAAATTGTGATTTTGTACTTTATTATTCAACCCTTGTAGACTTTAAATCACTCCTCTTTCCATGATACTTCTTCCTGAAATCATAACTGCGGAACAAGGTATATCTCATTTTGAATTCCTCATGTGCTGCCGGCACAGCAGAGTATACACTCTCTTTGACAGACACAGAGCTGTCCCATGGCTACCACTCTTGCCAACAGAGCATCTTTGTTGCTATAAATAGACATGTTAATACCTCTCGTGGCTTTCTTAAAAGTGAAATCTGAGTGAAAAAGGGAAATCTATTTCATCTGTAGTAAACAATAATAATGGATTTCTCAAAGACTTTGTGAACCAATCAGCCCTGATCGCCCATGTAAGATCACCCTTAGATAGATGGGACACAACCTTCCATTAAATCACCTTTGTCAGGCTGTGTTGAACTCGCTCTACCATGCGCATACGCATACAACTGTGTGTTAACATAAAATAATGTTGTCACCTTTCCTCTCCGATCTCCCTTCAGAGCTAAACATCAGACAGGACAGTGACTCACAGCAGATACAGCAAAAGGAATGGGAGAGTGAGAAACCGAAAAAGACATGAGAAAGGCAAACAAAAGAGGAAAATAGATAGAAGTGAAGCTCGGAAGTTGTTTAAGGAGATGGTTCATTTGGGGGAGAAGAGTTTTTGCTACTTCTTCTGGGACTTGCTGCTAGTCATTTTCAGCAGGAGTTGCAGGCAAGTCTTTTTAAGTCTTTATAAAATAATATAAAAGGTTTCTCTTCTCTCTCTTTCTCACCAACAGCTACAATTCTTGGCGCCTACACATATCATAGGGAAAGTTATATAATATATGGATTGTAGAGGCCTATACTGTTTCTTACATATCAAACTGAAGATGCACAGACTCTATCTTATACTGATTAAACAAAGTAAGCAGATAAAATGTTACAAATGCATGATTAAAAACAGATCTATTGTTGACAAAAAGCATTCATTACTATAGAAAAAATCTGATTTGAATGATCCACAACTTAATTCATATACTGAGCTTCTTTTTTTACCCTACTAGGTAAGATGACAATGACAATGTTATTACCATTAGCAATCAAATCTCATTAGCTCACTGTATTGACACACAGATGGTGCAGAAGCAAAGCACTCATTCATTCCCACAGAGACCCGGGTTCAAGCCCTCGAATTGGTCACGCATTCCAACAAACACAAATAATTGTGTTCAGGTCTGAGAAACTGGTAAAGGGATCATGTCCTTGTAGCACATAAATTAGAAAGAAGCCTCACAAGCTGCACAAAGATCGATTTCAAAGCGCTGCACTGCACTTCTATAATACTGTGGGACCCACAAAGGAGAATTTTAGTCATAAAACACCCAAATTTCCGATTCAACTGTTGGCAGTCGTGTTGCATTGCGGGTAATGTTGGTGCCTGACAAGGAAGATGAATGTGTGGTATAAAAACAAAAAAAAAGATATCTCTGATTCTGCTGCATCAATCCTCATGGAGTGCAATGATAAAGTGAAAACATACATGATGAACTTGTTGCGTCTTTAATACAAGTTAAGAGGTTGTTTCTTCAGATAAAAATGAAACCAACACTAACCACAATGAAGGTTAGTATCAATAATTCAAGACCTACCACCATAGAAATCCTAAATTCAATTATGTTATCTGTGTAAAAGTTCTGGTACAAAATAACTTGTGATTTAGCGACACTTGATTGTGAGGAATTGTTATGGGGAATCACTTGTAGTCCTTTATACAGAAAGCTAAGCTGGAACGACATACAGTAGAGGACATGAGAATGTCACCACAGACACAAGTAATATATGATCAGGAACAAAATGAAGTTGAGAGTAAAAGATCGGGAATGTCTGTTTAGAAACTTTCTCCAGAGGCAGACTTTATAGAACGAGAAGCAGCAGAGACAAGCCGAGGACACTTGTTTCTTTAGATGCTGCTCACCAGCCAGACAGTCTCACACATATTTCTATATTTGCACATATCAATGGTTTGAATCAGCTGCTGACATGAGGGTCATCCAGGTCTTTTCTCTGATTAAGCAAAGTGCTATTTGTCACATCCATGTCTGTTCATGGAAAATTCATTATCACCTACTTCTTTATAACTAAACATTCTCCTATTCAATAAGCTGTGACAGCTTAATAAGGTCAATGTTTTTCTCTTTTATTTAGCTTCCTTCTCAATACAATCTAAATGTACTGCCATACAGATTGTTCATAGGGGGGCTTAAGGTTAAATTGTCTTCATAATATTGTATTTCTTCTAAATTAAATTCTAAATTCTAAATATTGAACTTAAAATAACTGTTGTGGTTAAACTCATGCAGTGAATTCATCCAGCAGGTTGGTTGTTGTTACTTTGTACCCTAGCAGATGCCATTAGTAAACAACTGCGAATGCTTCAGGTGTATTTGCATATGTATGAATGTAAATTCCTAAGTTGAGAATATGCATTTACACGAGTGCTTCCAGGCTTCTCTAAGTGTGTGTGTTGGTGTGTGTGTGTGTGTGTGTGTGTTTGACTCTGTGTGTTGAATGCTGAATGATGCTGTGGAAGTTTTTTCTCATGCAGCCTTGTAACATCTCCAGAATTCGGTCTATATTTAGATCAAACAAGCTCTTGATCTTTGAGTTTTCAGCTATTATTCAACCCAGTAATAACCATCAGAACCGTCACACACCGTCCTCCTGATACAGCTGGAAATAAAGAAGTCTTCCCCTTCTGAGATTTCTCAATATTCCTACAATGTCATGCCAGTGCAGCTTTACAAAAATCATTTCATTTATTCCAAAATGCTTTACAGGAGCTTGAACAATCCTTGTTTGCCTACGCTGTAACGATAGGCAGAAAGCCAGTTCCCTGCTAATACTGCAACAATTAAAACACAGTAGACCTGATGAGTTTTGTGTTTCTTATCTTAACCTGCTGCGTATCACTTTATGCCTCTACTGTAATGGAAAACACAATATTTACTCATTTAAATTGGCCATTTTTAACTATATTTTAGGCTAAAGTTATTATTCAGCTGCACCATTTAACTTTTGATTAGAATACTGCCTAGTAGCAAATTCAATTCAATTCAATTCAATTTTATTTTTATAGCGCCATATCATAACAAAAGTTACCTCATGACACTTTTCATACAGAGCAGGTCTCTATATATACTCTTTATAATACAATTCCACCATGAGCAAGCACTTGGCGACGGTGGCGAGGAAAAACTTCCTTTTAACAGGCAGAAAACTCGGGCAGACCCAAGCTCATTGGTAGACGGTCATCCACTGCGACCGGTTGAGTTAAAGATAGAGAGGGGCAGATAGAGGGGGGGTTAGATAGATAAATAGAGAGGGATAGAGATAGATAGAGAGACACAGATGCACAAATCATCTCAAACAGCACTCAGATTTAAACACCCACTAGCTAGCAAGCTAATTTTTAGGTTAAGTGGCACAGAAAACAACAAGCCAGTTTCACAGCACAACAGTTCTGAGGTCTGTCCGACTGCTTCAGAGGAATATAAAAATGTGTTCAAATCAGAACTCAAAGCAAATGTTCACCTTGCCAAATTCATGCATTTGACAGCTAAATTATTTATTTAAACCATGCAAACATTAGTGTTGGTCACAACTTAGATTTATATTAATATAATACCTTAATATATGTATATTAAAATGAAGTTTCTGTAATCTCTTAGTGAGCTAGAACAACTAAAATTCATTCTAGACAAACATGAGCATGTGACACTTTGGAAACTAGTGATGAACAGTTAGACAAATCACATTATTCTTCAACAAACATTTTTATATTAAACTGCTAATCCGTTTAATAAGCCAATTAGCCATTTCAAATTCCTCCTTAATATGGTCAGTTACCATGGATAAAAAACAACAACTGGGACTCTATGCCAGCGGGGATATTTGGCTGCAATTTCAAGTATTTCTCCATTAGTTTCCGTTCCCATTCTGACTAATTATATACACGAGTCTGAGCGGAGAAGCTCGCCTGCATTCTGGCATGCTACAAATAGGCTACTGGGTGTACTTGTGTATTTTAGCAAACAACATACCACTTTTGCCTCATATTAATCGACCCCCTTGTAAATATACATGTTTAGCCACATTTACTGCTACTCTCTTGTCTGGCTTCCAAGCAAAAATATTCATGAGGTGCTGCTGGTGTTCCCATTCCTTCTATTCCTCTCTGACACCGTATCACCTGTATGTATCAGCCTTCTCATGGATAGAAAGAGAAGGGACGTCCACTCAACCTCCAGGGGCACGCCTTATCTCACCTTGGGGCTAATCATTCCCCAGAGACATCATAGTGACAGATCTATTGCCCAATCAGGACACCCCCACCGCACTAATAAAACGGCCCCCACATCTGGTGGTAATCAAATACCTGCTAGCAGCGGACCATGGAGAGGATTTGTGTGTGTGTGTGGCAGTCTGAGTATGTATGTGTGTGTGCATGTGATCAATAGAGAGTCTCTTGTGTGGGAGTATGGGAGGCGTTAGATATCAGACGTGAGTTCAGAGGTCAGTTCTTCCTGCAGGCTCACTATTATATGTTCGTCTGCTGTTTTTTTATTAACAACATAAGACATCTGCTGGTGTCTCTTTCCAATTATTGCAATTTGTCACACATTTCAGAACAGCACCTTTACACTTCAATATGATTTTTTCCCCAGTGTGTCAAGTGCACTGTAGCATCTTTGTGTGTTTGTGCCTCCAAACAGCTGCAAGAAATAACTGAAACATTTTATTCTAAACTGCCAGAAATTATACATTTGTGTATCATTTCCCTGCTCCTTTCACTTGTACGTTTTTGATTTATCACTCGCTATGTGAAGAGGTAATCACACACTAGAGTCGGATGCAAGAAGCCCTCTCCTTGTCCTTCACTTGGAGATTAAGAATGATAAACCTAGTATATTTGTGCTATAAAATCTCACCTAGTGCAACTTTATCCAAAAAAGCTGGGCTTGCAGGTTTAGATGTGGCTAGCAGACATGGCAAAGAGGCAATTTTGAAAACAAAAACTACGACAAAAATAAAAAATTCATGGACTGAAATGAAGCAATAAATCAAAACTATGATGAAAAATGGGACAAAGAACAGGTAAATGGAGCCGGTTCACACCAAAGATGGTGACTGCTGTAGCCCTGGAAACAACACTACAATTTTAAACTATAACATCCAAATGTATCCATCACACTGGTACAAACACACATTAGATTGACTAAAGCAAAATGGATTTAGTCGTTAAAGAAAACTAGATGAAAACTAACAGTAATCAAATGACTCAAACACGGAACACAAAATCGAGTGACAAAGTAATCACAGTGACAATTGGCAGATCTGTCAGAGGCGATGTTGACCACAGTTGTGATGAATAATGAACTATGTCACCACATTTAGTTCAACTGAACCCCACATCAGAGTAAGTGACGCCGCTGATGACGTCATGGGCGAACATCACAGTTTATCATTGCCAGGCACGATGATGTCACTGTGACCTCAGCCCGTTCTGTCATCTGGTTGGTCAAACGTGACATAAGTTTTCAAAGAGGGGCACACACACACACAACACTACACTGTATGAGCAGTAAAGAATGGGACCATGTACACATGCACTCCTGTGTGCATTCATACAAGCAAGCGAGAAGCATTTGCATACTCCTAAACCTACAGACGTACTGTATAAATGCACTCTATGTGGAGCAGCATGGTGGGAGTATGCCAAAAGGTATCTTAGCGTTCAGTGGGCCCTGCTGACAGCCAGGGAAAGGCTCACCTGATGCCCAGCCACCTGCCATCTGTCTGCTGAATTATAGCATTCGCCTGCTATACTACAGGGACGAGCATGAATACACTTGTCAAATATAAACACACACAGCAAAATGCACCGAAAGCAAAAAAAAAAAAAAAAAAAAAAAAGGTTACAGATACAAATAGCTGGTAGAAATATGCGTCTCTCTCTAGGTGGGTGTGTATCTTATTTTCAGTGCACAGTCAAGGGACACAAGGAGGATTCAACTACAATGTGCAGCACACGGTTAGGAGGAATCAAAAGCAGCACAAGCAAAGCATGCCTATCACTGTGAGTGGAAGCAGACAGGAAATGCTATCCACTAATTAGAGAGCAGGTGATTAGAAATACAAGGCGCTTTTTAGACAATAAATATTGACTTCTGCTACATCAAGGGTGCCAGTCAGCTCATCTGCAATGCCTCTCAGCTGTACATTTGCAAATATCTTGATTGATATTCTATGTACATACCTCGTGCATTTTGACCTGCTGTATCATGAGAAGTGAAGCCCTGCCTTTACATCAGGAATATGATTCTATTCTTATTGTGCTTCCTTTTCAGAGCACTAATGCAAGATAGGTTCTGTTCTTCTATTCAGCTCTCACGCTGAAGCCAAGGCCAAGGCTGCACATTCACAGTGCCGTTTTCCGAATATGATAAGAGAAGCAATCAGGAGAGGATGGTGACACTGCTGCACTGAATTAATTTCAAGGTTACACTAAACCCGCTCATCAAGGCGTCTTAACAAGCATGGGATTCCAGTCTTTGAGTGATCTGAAAGGCATCAACTACGCCGTGCGTGTCTAGAGGGGGCTGGTTGAAGGAGGAATATCCACCCCTCTGATGTTAAAGGAGGGGGGGGGGCGGGGAGATGGGCCAAATTTTTCTCGCTGCCTGGACAGAAGACACATTTGCTCGGCAACGAAGGCGACACATTTGCACGGATTCTCGCCTGCAGTTGCATAAAATGAGGGACGCGCAGGAGCGAGACGCACGAAATGTGCAAAAAAGAAGAAAAAAAAATCCCCATCTGTAGGGGCGTAAATAAGCGCTGGAGGGCGGTTACTGTTGCTGCTCGAGACAGGTGTCTGTTTAAATAGCGATATCGATTCTTTACAATCATTAAAACACTATTTACCCACACATCAAATCCGTTTCCACTCACAAAACGCGTTTAAACCACGAGATCTGGTTCGTTTTTTATCGTTTTTACGCGTCTCCCACGGTGTGACTTGATTAAGGTCCGAACTTGCCTCAGCAACAGACAATAGCAGCACAGTCCCGTTTCCTCTTATTTCTCCCCCCTACAGCATCTGCAGGCATCACACACACTTACCTCGATGGGATGAAGCAATAATCCAGAGAAAAGGCGAATCCATTAAAAGAGGGAAAAGGAGATAAAAATGGGAGCGAAAGGAAGCCGTGAGCACTCCCACTACTACTAGTACTACTACTCCATCGGTTCAGCAAAGCCGCCGCTCTCGGTTTGTGATGGGGATCACGCAGCGTGTGAGCGCATGAGGATGGATGCTGTGCCTTGTCCGGGGGGCGGGGACAAGACGCGTACTCGGGTCCAGCGGAGCGTACTTAATTCTGTGTAGGGACCTTGTGTTACAAGCAAGACGGCTGTCTAGCATGCATACTTTCGAAACACTCTGCCCTATAGACCTCCAGGTCCTGTAGAAATAGAGGGTACATGGCGTTGTTGATATATTTGAATCTGAAGATTTATATTGGTAACATTATTTATAGAATCACTACAATATTACCTGATATTTTTGTACTAGTGTATCCAAATTTGACATTTTATTTGCCAACAAAATGGGTATTATTTCTCACCAACTACAGCACACTGAAAGTCTAAATAAATATATCTAAATAGATTTATCTGGAAGTAATAATGGGTAATAAAAGAAACTGAATTACTGTTTGCCTCCAAATCTTTAGTTTAAAGGAATAATTTACTCACAAAACAACTACACTGAAGAATGGGAATGGCACATGCCAAAAAAGCGATATTCTGATATAAGCTGAAGATATTTGTCCAGCAAGGTAATGGTAAAAAAAAACAATGTGAAGAGTCTTAAAGGATCAGTGTGTACGATTTACAGGCATCTAGCAGTGTAATTGAAGATTGCAACCCCTCACTTCACTTCTCTTTCCTAGCATGAAGGAGAAACTGTGGTTGCTGTGAAACATGAAAAAAAAAAAAAAAAACTAAAGCCATCCCAGGCTACTGTAGAAACATACCTCTAGCGGACACCATAGAGGACCCAATCTGTGGAAATAAAAGACTCATTCTAATGTAACTTAACAGTTCTTATATTCAGGTTTTTATAAACTAATGAAAACATACCTATGAATATTATATTAGTTTGCTACTATGCCCATCCATGCTCCATTCCCAGTGCCCAAATTTTAATTTTCTGACCCCAGAAAAAATGGCAAAGTCCATGCTCAAAGTCATAGCTTCATAGACCAATTCAATTTTTCCATTTATGTATTTGATTATTTTAAAGCTGCCGAGTGTAGGATTTGATCATTTCTGACTTTGGTGCCATCTGCTGGTAAAATTGTACATATTTGATCCAAGGACAAAGACCAAAACAACACCTGGATTAGCATACTAGCATGCTATGCTATAATCAGAAAAACAGATTCAGCTGCCACATCAAGCCACAAAACAAATGGTTTTAACATTCCCTTCCCTAGTGAAATATCCAGTTGTACCCATTGCCCCCTTTCTTTTCTTCATCCAGTTGTCGCTATTCCTTATTGCATAATATTTCATGTCTCAAAGGAAAGTCTACCGGTAAACGTACAGTTCCACCTCTGTGACCCAGCTAGTTGTAGCATTCGCACTGTGATTGCACTGCTGCCCAAACTGGGACAGACACATTGAAGTGAAACCAAGGTTCCTATCTCTGCTACAAGAAATGAGTGAAGAAACACTGGTGTGTTCAGTGATCTAGATTCAGAGAGCACGCTACATTACACTCCGTGCTCCGTCTGTCCCTCTTCCAATCCTCTGCTTTTTAAGCCCAGTTCTTTCTTTCACTCCTCCCATCGTCTCTCATCTGTGGCCTATAGTCAGATCAACAAATTGAGCAGAAAAAAAGATGTTACTGTAAAACCTAGAAATGTGCAGTCAGCACGTTATAATTAACAATAGTGCTGAAGTGCTCTGAAGATGTGGTGGATAAATTTGGTACTAAATGTAGCTGGAGGTTGAACTTGATCTTATTGGGGGCAGTGGGAGCCTAAAGGGTCAGGCTTGTGACAGCAGGGTTGTGGGGTATACATTTCCAGATTATCTTAGATGATTTGTAGGAGATAGAAAGGGGTAGCAAGTGCATACCTGAGTGCCAAGGTACTCTTGAGCAAAGCATTTTACCTCTAATGGCTTAGGACATCTGTCTAGTTCCTGCCAGCAGAAGACTGTGTCATAGTTTTGGGTTTCTTGTTTAGTGTTTCTTGTTTTATTTTGTAATTCCCCTCTCTCTTCATATCTTTAGCTTCACTTCCTGCTGTTGTTGTGTTTCCCGCCAGCTTTGATTGTCTGTTTTGGCCTGATTAGTTTTACCTGTGCCTTGGCATCCTGCCTTCCCTCATCTGTGAGTTCCTTGATTTCAGTCAGTTCATCTTCATTCTCTGTTCAAGCATTCCAGCTAGTGTTTTGTGTTCCAGTCTGTTCCAGTCTCTTTGACTACTTCTGTGTTTTGTTGGACCTTGCATGTTTTATGGACTTTGAGTATGGCCTGCTCCTTTCTGGATTTGTTTGCCTGTCCGTCCTGTTTTTGAACTGAGCTTGCCTCAGCATGCTGGGAAAATGAAGCCATTGAGGAAGTGCTAAAAACTGTAATTCAATGAGGCGGAAGAAGCAGTACATCCAACATGGCGGCACATTTTCAGCTTCAAAACAGCGCTTCGGAAAACTACGACGTGACGTGACTCATGCTCTGTCTATTCTTTATACTGTCATTGAGCTTGCCTGACAATCGGTAAGCTTTTGTACAGTTGCTTTTACATTAAAGCATTGTTCTGGCTTTGTAGCCTACACTTGGGTCCTGTTCCTCATGATCCTGGATACCCTGCTTGAACTGGATATCTCAGTCAGTGCTGAGGTATGTTTGTTTGCATGTATGTATGTGTGCACATGACTAATATGTGAAGAAGAACAATGCTAGATATTAACTTCCAATAAACTGGACAGACGAAATAGAGAGTTAACACCAACATTGGCAGCAGTGGCAGATGTAATTATTAAAGTAAAAGCAGAAATACTATTATGTAAAATGACTACAGTGAAAGTAAATCTACATTTAATCTTAAAAGTAATTATTTATAGCAAAACTAAAGCATCAAAAGAAAAGTTTCCATGCAGAAAACACTCCCTGTGAGTGTTATTACATACTGGAATAATTGGACTACTGATGATATAGTTGCAGTTGCTTGCTTATCTGTTTAATATACTTTTGGGTACTTAGGTCTGTAATAATGCACCATTTTAAAATGATATGCTTGGTATAATTCAATCTTCAAACTATTATCTTTAGCTGTGAAATAAATATAGTGTGGTACAAAATATAGGAAATGTAGAAATGATAAATAGAATAAAATATTCATTAGTATAGTTACTGACGGGTGGCTGCACAATGTACCACTAACAAACAAACAACTGTGATTGTAAGAGAGAAGCATGACGTAATTCTTCCTCTATAATCACAGTTCAAACTTCCTGTCTTATTTCAAAAAGCAAATTTAATGCAGTGATTATAACACATCATGTGATCAGAGCTAATTTAATCTGCTCTGGTCCACTGGGGTTATAGAAGTACTGATGCGCAGACCCAAGACCATGCTATAGTAGTCCGTGAAGAAAAGAGATGTTACTCTAATTTTCTCAGTCTCTAGGTGCCTCTCTAGCTCTCGCTAACGTAAATGTGATCACTTCATCTATCCACCATTCCCTTTTATGTCAGCACTGTTTAGTTGCTCCAGAAGAAGGAGCAGTAGTGAACCATCTTACGTGCTAGAAGCCAAATTCACTCTATTAATGTCTGTCTCATCAGGGTGGAGGAAAAAAAAAAAAAGTACTTTGGAAAAGCTCCAGTTCCCAAAGTTCTCCCACTGGAATGTCGGCTGTGGGAAAGAGATTCATCAAGTTGTTTGTGTTTACAAATATTTTGATGGCACTCTCAGCAGAAACGGTTTACTCACTGAAATTAATGTGCTGTTCCTGTATGTTTAAGCAGTTGCTTATTCCACCAGATAATTCAGTCCGATAGGAGTTATACTGAAATGCTGTTTTTATCCTGTAAATTAATGTAGTAAGACATTAAATGTGTATGATAGCCACCATAGCTGCAAATATGAAGCATAAAGACAGGGTCAAACAGAGTTCAGTTACTGTGAGAAAGAAAAGATGTAAATTAAGACATTTATGAACCAAGTGTGATTTCTTGTGCCAGATATCCAGGAGCAATCCTCCCAGAAACAGCTGACTTCCTGTTTGTTTCTGCTCCATAGTGCCTTGAGCTTAAACGAAAGAGGCAAGAACTCATCCACACAGCTGCAGTCTTTTGGAGGTTAAAAAGCTTGTTGACAAGAGAGAAACGGTTGAGCCGCAAGTACACAAACAGCTGAGTATAATGGTGGCATGCAGAAGGACATTTCAGTGTGTCTCAAATTGTCTGACCTTGAACAAGACCGGTTAAAGCAGAAGAAGACTGGGCTAGGTTTAACTTCTGTCAGCAGAGTTTACACCACAAACCTACAGAAGTTTAATAAATGAAAAACTCCAAATCTGAAATTCTAGTTCCTTCCTGTTGTTACATGGCAGGGCGATATACTTCCATTTGTACACTTCTATGTAGTACACTATGTACTTCCTGGCGTAGTGCGCTAATTTTGACAGGATAGTCTTGTTTCAATTCGAGTATCACAACTTTTTCCTGCTTCTTCTTTGCCCAATTGTAACTGGGTACCACATTAGCAGCACCAATTGACCGCCAAAATATGAAGCATATGAGCAACTTTCATTTGTATATCAACTCCAGTAGCTCCCTTGTCCACCATCTTAGCAATGCTAGTGGTCCCTCCCCTTCCGCTACATAGCCAAAATGGTGACCATTGAGAAGTGTCCAGCATTCCACATTCGACTTTTTGACCGTTACGAGTGCACCATCATAGTACACTGCATTTGCCATAACTGACACTCAGTGTAGCAAGTCTAAGTATGGTAGTAGCACATTTAGACAAATTTAGACATGGGGCATGAATCACCATGAAACATCTCCAGTTGATAACTTTAAGACAATTACATTGTATATTACAAGTTTTTAATATGCAAATGAGGCATTATCTAATGGAAACAAGAAAGCGTGTGTAGTAAGTGTAGTAAAATAAGACATGTTATGAAAGCAAAATGGCCCAAAAACCTCGCCGGAGTCTGTAGATATAAAAGACTCATTCTAAGGTAACAATTCTTGTTTTCAGATGATTATAAACTAATGAAAACAGTTATGCATAATTTATATTCCATAAATTGAGCCCCATAAATTTTAAAACCTTCTTGAATTGTCCTATTTGACATATGCAAATCAAAGAGTCAGAGATTAAACTGAGCGCTGTATATGGGACTCTTCTGATTATCAGGCCTGTGTTGTAGATTCATATTCGAGCTCGCCCTGGGGACGCACATTCACACAGAGGAATATCAGCTTTCACGACATCACACAGTGTGTATCCTTGTCATCTCATACACTGTATGCCTGCTGTTATTCTACCAAAGAAGCTTCACACAGACTCAATAATATAGTGTAGTGTTTCACCAATATAATAATAGAGTGCAATAAAGCATTTCGGTAGTAGATAAGGGGCACACAATAAAGAGATTGTGATTTATTAATAAACAGACCTACTGATGCATACCAAAATCAATTAAGACCAGAGTAAAGTGAAATATTTATTAGTCTGATCTGAAGTTTAGATGACCCAACTCTTCTTTTATTCCACAGCTATTAACTAACTTCCTCCAGACTTGCAGCATTGTAAAATAAGCTCAAAATATAATGAATATTTAACATGCAGAAGGAAGTGAGCAAAAAACTGCTTTACAACAAGGAAAGGACACCATGCAAAAAAGTGGAAGATTGTGGACGGCAGGCAGGTGGGCCGAAATAATTACAAACAATTGTTACAAGAGAGATGAGTGTAATTACATGCACATCGAGGCAAAAAATGGAAAAAATGATGTCTATACACTGACTCTGAACCACACATCTCTAAATAGGCAATGTTCTGATATTAGCTGGCTATTTTTCACTTGCTTGATTTCTTCATATATATCAATAGGGTTAAACCATCGAATCTGCCCAAAGAAGGGAACAGTGCAATATACAGTTTAATTTTTAGCTGTAGTTTTTGTTATTGTATGAATAAACATAGCTGTTTCAACTCTAGCTTGACAAAAGCCCTAATTTATCTAAAATTAGAACCATTAGCTGATATTTTCATGTAGCAAATTATTATACTATTCCCATATAATCCTATTAATGTCAGATAAAAGCAATCTCTGCATTATTAATGTCCACAGTCCGTGTGTATTCTGTATTTCAGAGTCCCTGCTCATTTCATTATTTTGTGAGCCAAGTGATAGTCACACTCCAGATCTCCCTCTTCAGCAGTTTGCCAACTGCCATGACTCTTCTCTCCAGCACTCAGTTAAGTGTCTCAGTGGGTTTCACTCTTTCTCCTCACTGTACTCTATCTGAATAAGTGGCCGAATTTGTGCAACTATCTACTTATTGATGGAGATTCGGAGTCGCGCTCATGCTGTGGTGTGTGTGTGAGCGTGTCTGGGTCTGTTTTGTTTTTTTGTTTTTTTTTCTGTGTGCGTCTACGGCCCCATTATTCAAGAAGCTTATTGATCGGAGGGTGTTTGGTTTCTCAGCAGCTCCTAAGTGGTGGACTCGTTTCCATGGTAACGTAACAGGCTGGCCATGAAACACTGGCCTTGGCTGTGATCAATGTTGCTGGAGAGACTTGCAAACGGCCTTTTACACACATAAATGCATGAATACACACACACACACACACACACACACACACACACACACACACACACACACACACACACAGACCAGACAATGGAGATGTTTTCAATGTTCTACTGTCTGTCTGCTATCCAGAGATTCCCTCTTTCATTGTCACCACTGGAGGTAATAAGTTTCACTTTGCTTTGGCCTCACCGCACTCCATTTTTTTCAAACTATTTAACTTGACAGAAAGTACTTTACTGTAAATGCAACAGCTTGCTTTAAGGAAATATATCCCCTCAGATCCACTTATCATTGTTTTATAAGTGTTACTTACTTAAGTACCAGTACCTAAATATCAGCAGATGTGTTTTACCAGTTTGCTTGTTTGTTTTTTGTGATTTAGTTGTTTTTTTTTATTGTTAATTGTAACTGTGTTAAGATAGAAAGATATCTGATTACAGTAAAGACAAGTGAAGTTGAAAAAAATCATCAAATGTTATGCTAAAACTGGCTGTCACAAGGACTTCTTTGTGAAAGGAAGACCAAGCATTACCTCTGCTGCAGAGGATAACCTTCAGTTAACAGCACCTCAGAATAACAAACAAAACTATTACTGAGGAAGACCCAACAAGAAGTAGATAATTTCTTGGGCCAGGAAACACAAGAATTGGACATTAGACCAGTGGGAATCTGTACTTTGGTCTGATGAGTTAAATTTAAGATGTTTGGTTCCAACAGCCATGTACTTGTGAGACAGAGAAATGGTGAGCGGATGGTTTCTACATGTGTGATTCCCACCGTGAAGCATGGAGAAGGTGTGATGGTGTGGGGGTGCTTCCTTGGTGACAGTGTTGGCGATTTATTCAAAATTCAAGTCACACTTAACCAGCATGGCTCCCAGAGCATTCTGCAGTGAGATGCCTTCCCGTCTGGTTTGAGCTAAGTGGGACGCTCACTTGTTTTTTAACTGGACAGTGACCCAAAATACACCTTAGGTGCAACAGTTATTTGACAAAAAGCAATATTACAGTATATTGCTATAATAACAAGAAGGACTGGTTAGGCCTCATCTGTTAAATAGACTGCTCTGGTACGTTGGTACAGTGGCTGGATATGGAGCAAGGCAGTTACCTTCTACTAAAAAAGGAGAATGTGCCCTCTGGTAACAAAAAAATGCCTTTCGCTAACTAATGCTGCAGCCTCTTAGCTAGCTTAGTAATGTTAGCCACAGGCGAGACTACATTCAGGACAGTCCATTTAGATTTCAGGACTTGCTGCTGTATGCAGACAGTGGGGCTAAGCTAACTACTGATGGTCAGTAAATGTCGAATTAGCATCTGACCCTGTGACCTGCACTGAATAAATTCAGCAACGTATCTACAAGAAGGTTGAATTTGGAAATGCAGCTAAACATGTATATTCATTTATTCATTCATTCAGTTATTCATATCAATATGCGCTTTGATCAACTTACATTTGTATGAGCAGAGACAAATTATTTCTTTGAGAGTAAAGTTCACACACAGGCACAAATGTATAAAAATCAACAAACAAAAAAACACATTCACACACAGCCTGTATTGTGTGGGAGTCATGCTGATCTGCTGCTAAAAATAACTTGGCTGAGTGGGTTGTCGTGGCAACCAACAAACTGATGCCAGGATGGGAACGTTCAACTCCTTGAAGAGAAAAGCACATTCAATGGAGGGACACGCTGTGACAAAGGAAAGATGTGAAGGTAGAGGAACTTGAGGAGGAAGAATGATGCAAATGATGAGAAAGATGGAGGAGAGATGTTTGTGTGTATAGAGAAGAGAAGAAGGAAGCAGGAGCGGTGATGAAATGCAAGTACAAGGAATGAAGAGGGCAAAGGGACACTGGAGAAAGAGAAGTGAAATGAGAATGAGGATTGGAAGAGGATCAAGGAGGGATGAGAACAAGAAGACAGGATGGAGAGTAGACCAAAAAGGAGGAGGAGAAGGGTCATGAGAAAGTAGAATAGAAGAGAAGGATTGAAATGTGAGGGAAGAAAGGAAACAGTCTTCAAAACATCTTATATAATGGTCCATTTTGATCAAGCTTCAAGGCTAAGAACACATTGTTCATATCCACAATACACATACACTATACTGTAGGTTCACATGCTTTAGGCTGGGCCTCTTTGTGCCAGTTCAGAATTAGTTCAATAGTTTTGGGACATTTTAGCTTTTTGGTTCTCCTGCCAAGGGTTGTATTGATACCACCATGATTGATTAGAAGGTAGAGCCAAGAGATGGTTAGCTGGTTAACTTACCCTTAGGAACAGGGGGAAACAACAACAAACCTTGCTTCGTCAAAAGGTAACAAAATCAACATGAGAGTAAAAATGACACGTTTCTGTTTCTTTGCCAGAAGTAGTGACTTTGTGGAGTTTCGGCTGGTTGCCTGGAAACCGTATGTTCATCACTCCAGGAAATCTGCTTTGCTTCCAGCAAAGACATAGTCTCTCAGCAAAAAAACGAATAATTTTATATAACCTTCTTTGATTTGATACCAAATATGTGGCATTCATAGCTTTTTAAACAGAGTTCATCAATCACTTAGAAAAATAGCTAATAATTATATCCGTAAATAGCTATTTGCTTTATAGGAACAAACAACAGTACAGCTTCGTGAGAGCAAAATTGCCCAATTTATATGTAAAAGTCCACCCTGCCGACTCTTTGGCGAACTGCTGGCCAGAAAGCGGCCTTTATCTGGGCATTGAGAGCCAGTTACTGTAAGTCCTGCTGTTTATCTTCTGATTAATGTGCTGAAATTTCAAATTTCAACAAATGTTTAATGTAGTAGTAAATAGTGTCTTTGGCAAGTTATATGAGAAAAAAAATGTTACAATTGATGTTGAAAAGTTGCTGCGACCCATTCAGTCCTCCTTGCTGACTCTTTGGTGAACCATCCCGCAGAAAACAGCTGCTAATTTTCAAATTCTTGTGAAAAGCCTTCCCAGAAGAGTGGAAGCTGTTATAGCAGCATATTAATGGCCAAGATGTTTAGGAATAGTGTAGTGTTCAGGTGTCCAAATACTTTTTTTTATCAGTGTGCACATACATTTGGCCTCCTTTCAATGCTCCTATGGACTGTCAACACACATGTTAATTTGTACAATTCATATCAAAAACTGCTTGTACTAAAAAAGAGGCACCATCCTCTTCTATTAACCCGTCAATTTCCGCCTCTCAATTGGCCTTGCAGGACAGATGCTGGTGCTGACCTCCACTCTGTCTGCCTCTTATTCCCAGACTCACACAACGGCTGTCTGACTTAATACAAGGCATACCGCTGTGTTGAACCGACACTAATGCTGACATGAAGCTTTAACAGGATCACAGGGAGAGGTGGAGGGGGGTGGGTCACGGCTGGGAAGCGAAAGGGTGCAGAGGGCAGGATTGATGTGTGAGAAGGGGGCGATAGGGGAGAAGGAGATGTTTAAATGAGTGAGGAAAATCACAGAGGGGAGGTTAAAGGGGAGTGAAGGGCAGAAATACGGTGCATTTGAAGGGAATGAGAAGAAGGGGAGGTGTGTGAGGAGAGTCAGAGGGATGATGGGAAAACGCAGACTGGGGACGTTCGGGGAGGATGTGGGCTTAAGGAAGAGAGAGATGGGGGTGCTAGGAGGATTAGTGAGGCAAGACAAAGCCCAGTGCTGCGGAGGGAGCAGGAGCATTTCATCTGCATCAGCCATAAATCATCACACCCTTTCTGTGGTATTTTTCAGTCCTGTTGTATCTGCTTGATCACAAACACAGCCAGTGGAGAATCCTCTCTGTTGTTGTTGCTTCTTGTTTCTACATCTCTCTTCATTTGTCAGTTTCACTCCATCTCTCTGACTCCTTCGATGTCTTGCTATTTCTTCGCTGCATCTTTCACGTTCAGCACCTCTGTCTCTTCCTGTGTATACCCATTTGGAGACAGCATTTGGAGGGGAGGTTTCCCTAGAGAAACACAAGAATGAAGCCCTCCAGAGAGTTGCAATAAGGAAGCTATCTTCTTTTCTTGCAACACAAGACACAAGTAAAATCAAACTAAAAGTTTTGCTTCAGAGCAGTCTTAGTGTATATAGAACTTTTCAAACTCTGCAGTATGTAGGCAGAACATTATTAAATCTGTCCTCGAAACCGTCTGCTTGCTGTTTGCTGCACTTGAACTTCATCCAAACTATGGGAGGGATTTGATTCAGAAGAATATGCAGTTTCGGATTATAGCTTCTTTCTTTACAGTCCATGTGGAAGGTGTTTAGTTCTCAAAGTGGGACAAACAGCACATTTTGCACCATGACTGCCAGTTTTTAGCACATTTCATGAACAAAGAAACAGAAAAGAAAAGAAATAGAAACAGGAGCCCATTCTTACTTATTCTAGGGTTAGCTATCATTTCTGCACAAATCAGAGTAGCCTATGCATGTATTAAAATGAAGATGAACAGAAGCTTCAGCTCTTTAGCTTTTTGACCATAACTAACATGTCACTAAAGGGTTAATATGAGTCTTACTCACTGAAAATAGGCAGAGCACTCCACTCTGTCATGTTTTCCTTTTGCAGATCTAAACTTCACTGACTCCGGGCCTGCGAGCAGTGAAGATGATCAGATGTCACATCTTGAGGTGAACAATTCGAAGTGAATGGGAGCAGATGTTTTCGGAGAAGCCTGGGAAGCATGAATGGGGTCGTGATGTCATTGGAAGAGGTCTTTAAATGGTTGCCATGGCAATACCGATTAAGCTATGCACTTTGAGTTATAAAGATGGTGATTGACAGACATAAATTTCTCTGACTGAATTCCGTCCCTAAAGTGTAACACTCCATTACAGCACTTAAAGTTAATCTTAGCTTCAATGATTTATATCTCAATTTAAAACCCAAATCCACATCTGCTGTAACCTTCTCTTCTTAATCAACTCACATCCCATGCTTAACTTAACCTCAGGCAAATTCATCAGAATTCTAATGTCATCTGTAAACTCAGTCAGACCCAAATATAACTCCTTAAAATGTGAGGAGTGACAGGATGTCCTCAAAGTGCAGATTTTTCTCAGGTTGTCCAACCATGTGAGGACACTGTCCTAATAAAGTATGGAAATATACACACACACTCTGACGCACTCAAACATAAATAAATACACACACTGCCACACACTTTAATGTAATTTCATACACAGGCCTGAGGGTGCTCGCTCCAAAACTCTGTACCTTGTGGTCTGACTGAAACGATGACGGAGGATTACGCACACAAACACACACACTTATATATACAAACTGTGCAGACACAAACACACAAAGGTGAGCTGGGCTGCCTATTTGTGTGATTAAATCAGTGTTGTAATGTGGAAGAGGCAGCATTCATCTCCATTAGAGACTCCGAGGCCTCAAAGCTCACTGAACTCACACACACATACACACATTTAGACAAAACACACACAGACACACACAGGGGACACAGAGAAGCAAACATATTAGTACTGGAGTTTGCTCAGGGCACTGAAGTGTCCAAAAAGAAATATAAAAATGTGAATATATCCAAATACTTTATATTTTGTGGACTTTGTTTGATTAATTTCTGCATTGTAAGTGCACACAATGGAATCAAGTCCCACAAAGAGGTCCTGAACTGTAATAAAAAATAAATTAAAAAAACTATCCTCCACACAAAGAATGTAATTTATCTCAGGCCAGATTGGAAATGTGCTGCCCATGTGGATGAATAATGTAGACTTACATCTGCAGGAGATAAATAATACAACATACAATCTTTTGTTTCTTCCTCTCCTCCCTCTTTAAGCATGACAACCATTTCTTTCCTTCCCCTTCTCTCCTGTTTTGTCACCTCCCTTCCCCTAACAGAGTCTCACAGGCCAGTGAACACAGCACAAGTACAAATGTGATGCAAATCTAACGGCCACCCGTCTGTGCATAAATGTCTTCCATGCTGGAAGATTCACAGAAGAGAATAGAATATCTTTTCAACTTATATTTTCATTAGCTACGATGCTGAAAAGGTCACTGATGTCCCATTAAAACAGATTTGTCATCATAAATGTAGCCAACTGATATGAACATGTTTGACTGTGGCAGTAAATTTTTTTGTTTGAGCTCAAGCAGACGTTGAAGCGACACTGCTGGCATTATAAATGTCAACACTGTGGTAATTACATTACCAGGATGTCAGAGGGATGTAACATAATATGCATGGCTGGACATCGCTGCTCTCTTGATGCCACTGAATGACCCCAATCCAGAGACATTTAGCCTTGCAAAAAAAAAAAAAAACATCTTGCAAGTTCAGCTTTTCCCAAGAAGATGAAGAATTGACTAAAAAGACAAACCAGAACCTCTGACAGTATAACGACTGAATGGCATATGCATGACGTCACCCACAGGTTTCTGAAGAGCCATTCTGAAGCTCAAAATCTGAGGTGCTGCCGCTGCCATGTTGGTAGTCCTGTGTCCCAGCTAATCTAAAATACGGCAAAGACGTGGATCATTGGCGGACCTGTGGCTGATTGAATGATGCTCAAACATGCTATCTGTAACAACACTTACCTGTCAATCAAAGCTGCATGCTTTTAATTATGGATAACTGTAAGCCTCAATATAATTTATTTCAATTATTCAATTATTTCTGCTGTGAAGTTGGACATTTTAATATGTGGGCTTATGGAAACTGACCTGTTCTGTAGCCAACCTCAAGTGTCAAGGAACAGCAATTTTTGGCACTGTGGCCTCATTGCCTTCATTTCACAAACACAGAGGTTGACACTTGGACTCATCGTGTGACCAGACTACAACAGAAACCAATCCAAAGAACTCAAGGAAGGAGCTAGTCTTACTGGTACGAGGGCCTTGATGTACACATCATCAACACAGTGAACAAATATACTGCATAAAGTTTAAAAAAAATGGTCTGCAACATCAGCTTCAGTGTCTGATTATTCAATTCAGACCAATAAACAATGTTAATAACATTTCTCAGCTTAACTTGCTGGCGTGATCCCTCAATTATGTCCTATTGCTTTATTGTGACTGTGACATCATTATGCATCAAGATAAATTTGACATTACACTGCCTTTTCTGCTTTGTCTGCATCCTTTAAGCATGTTTACAGTCTTATTCAAAAACTGGGACGACCCTACCAACCCCTGCCAGCGTGCATGTGACTTACTTGTGACTAAGTGTCACTGTGTCAGACTTCATTTTAGCCATTGTTACACACATTTTGACACAGACTGATTTAAAATCTAAAAGACAATCCTTTGATTTAAGGCTAGATAAACATCTACCAAAGTAACGGAGCATTAATTCAATTAAAAATAAACCTGACAAACCTGAAGCCAAGCTAATGTTCTGCCAAGCTTCCTCTGAAATCTGTTTGTTCCTGAAATCCTTTGAAGATGAGCGGCACAGCAGAAGGATGCTGTACTGCGCTAGTTACAGCCTCCTCCAAGTCCTATTGTTTCCTACTTTTCCCAAAAACAACTTCAAGAAAAGAAGCCCTCTTTGAATATTACATTTAACTATGTGGATGTGTACAGACAACTGATTGATGTAGCCACTTCTTACTACTCCATAATGTCCTGTCAATCCTTTTTTGTATATTTTGTGATAAAGGAGATGCCTGCACACATGTGGCATGATATGGCTGCAGCATATAAGGGCAAGCAGTGCCCTTATATGCAGCTTTGACAAGTGAAGTCATTCACATATTTAATGTTATTTAAGAATTAATATATGAGCCACTGGAGGTGAAATTATTACAAATTAGACAAATACTGGTGAAAAAAATATTAACAATGAATATTTATATATTTAGGCTTTAAACAAGTGATTTAATTTAAACGACACTGGGAGTAAAGGCAGTCAAGACAACAAAGACATCTTCCATGTCTACAGTATGAGAATTTATGACAACAAGAGAGGAGTGGGAGGTGCAGCCTAAATTAAGGAGAGAGAATCTAAGGAGAGAGAAAGGAGGATGAAATAAAGCTAGGCAGGAGGATCCAGAAACTGAAAAAAGGGATTATGCAGGCAGTAAAGCAACAGTATTATGAAACTGTGTTTTCGCAGCTGTGGCCCTGGGCACAACTGAACAACATGAATCTATTAGGTCTAACACACAAGTTAGGTCGGCTAACTGAAGAACACACACAAAGACAAAGAGAGAAACAGATATATATATATATATATATATATATATATATATATATGTACAAACACATCACCAACACATGCATCAGGGCTGCAGACTTCCTCATACCGCTGGTGATTTTGTTACAAATCACTTTCCTTGTATTCATTTTCTGTTTTTGGTAGAGCAAACATGAAAGTCAGCTGGGAATCAGGCGTTTACCCCTGAGGTTTTCTACAACATGTAGTTTAACCTCTCTTGACGGGTGAGCAAACTGATTATGCTAAGGGTAGAAACACATAAACCATTGCACTCGTGCCTTGAGGATTCCAGCCCAGGGACATTGCTCCACTGTCAAAACCGCCAATGTAAAGCAGCAGGATAATGGATAAATTGAAGACTCCAAACACCACAGCACAATTATTGCTCTCATTTTTGTAATGTAATTGTACCAAGGTGCCACGTGACTCGCAGGTCTGATCTGCAATTCCTGGAAACTGATTCAAACCATGGCATATTTAAGAGCTCTCATCAATGAGTTTCTGAAGTGAAAAATCAGTTTTTCTACCTGGTTTTATACCCACCTCAGCCAGACTGTCTCATTGCAAAGGAACAGCATTAACCCTTTGCTACGTTCTCCCCTGAACAACAATTGTCCAGTTATAGCTAAACAACTAACTGCAAGCTAGTCTGTCGAGCTTTGGATTTCTCCAGATGTTGAAGTGGTGTGTAAGGGGCTCCAGTATGAGTTTGGAGGCTGGTGTATTTTTTAAAATGTTCCCAAAACCAAAAGAGAGTAGAACCACAAGGACAGATTAAACCATGCACTTGTAACTTATGCTGCAATGTTATCATGCCCAGTTAATTAGCCTATTAGTGTCTACACTAGTGATCACTGTCAAGGTCATGTAGCAATTGATACTACATCACTGTGTGGGGTTACAGGTTAAATTAAACAACACCTGCTATTTCCCCTCATATATCAGAGTACAGGCCAATGTTACTCTATTATTAGACCTGTGGAAGACTACACTCAAACAAGCCTACAACCTAGACAAACTTAGCTGAGTTGTTAGTCAGCCCAACAGACATTTCCTTTGTAACACTAAAAGTGAAACATACTGTTTGAAAATATGAACTGTTAATTATACATCTAACCTCTGTCTTGGCTGTCCATATGAAACCAAAGCAGCAAAACAGCCTGTTTTCCAGTCAGTCCCTGGTCTTAGGTCAGTTTGTCTCCATGAGCTGCAGAAGTGAAATTCTTGAGGGAAAACGACTGTCCAATAGGTTGAACAGCGTGCTCAATGTTGCTCAGTTTTTTTAAGTTAAGCAGTAAAATGAATAAAATGTAATGAATACATTTCTGATAATAACAATTTAACACATTTGTGCGGTCTCCATTACTGCTGTATTGATTTGATGATTTTAAATTAATTTTAATTGAATTAGTTAGGGGCATCCTAATGAGATGACCGAACCACTTCAGCTGTTTTTTTTTTTTCGATGCAAAGGCACAGCGGCTCTACTCCAAACTCCCCCCTGGATGTCCGAGCTCCTTACCCTATCTCTATGGCTGAGGAAGCTCATTTTGGCCCTTGTGTTTACATTTAAATCATAGATTGTGACGTTGACCGTAAACATGCAGAACACAGCAGAAATGGACAAACAAAAAGTTCCATTCCAATGCGTAATTCAATAATATTGTCAATAGAATATCACACATACAGCCATTTAATATCTTTATATAAGATTCCTGTTTTAAAACGAGCCAGTTGGAAACATCAAGTCCTCAAGAGTCAGTGTTTTCAACCAATTCATGAGGCTAACATTAGCTAAGTAAGCTAGCTTGCTACAGCTAGACTTTAGAGACCTGCATTTGAACACCTCTATCTGAAATCAAGGACATTGTCTCAAAAACTACTAAATATGTGAAGCAGTAAATCCGCCAGCGTTATCATCGCAAACTGCATCTATGCAGAACTGCGAGCTTAGGCATAGCTACAGTAACTAAAGGGGACAGGATCAACTGTGACGGGCTGAGCCCCACTTCAGACACCCTGAGGAGAAATATCATTTTGGTCTCCTATAAGTGGGATCGTATTGTTTCTGTGACAATAGGTGAAGTTAGACTGTGTGATAATTTTAGCTGCAGCAAGCTATGTTTGCAATTGAGCTAACCTTAGTCGGAACTTGGTTGCTGCAGGAAGGATGCAGCCTTTTGTACATTAGGGGGCCCACTCTAGCAGTTGAGTCACTAGGACGCACAGATTTAGTATTTATTTAGAGTATTTTTCTTATCCACCCTGTATATTGTGAGCTGCTGTAACAAGTGAATTTCCTCGGTTTGGGATCAATAATGTCTAGCTATTTGCCATTTCCTTACAGTAGACTCTGAGGATCCTTATTGACATGATCAATTTCCTAACCTCTCACAGCAACCTTAACCATCACACCTACACTTGCTCTGATCTATAACTTTAACCTAAACCTGAATCTAAACCATCAAATGGCTCTTTAAAGAAGTGAAGTCCAGCTGAAATATTGTGTTCAGCAAAAAAAAAAAAAAAAAAAAGTGCTTACTCTCAGGAAATTCACAAAGATATCACTAAAATACAGTAACACTAACACACACACATACACACACTAGATTTCATTGGTAAAATCATTCACAAGCTGGCTCTCTCTTTAAGTAACCTGCTGGGTCCAGCTATTTCGTCTTCCACAGCACTATTTCAATATTGGCCCAACACACACACACACACACCTGTGCCTGTGGGAATTATGAGCTGTTAATTGTGATATTGATGTAGCTGTGGCTGGGTTGCACATTCCAACACACCAATCACATCCCATTTAATAAACACCACAACAATGCTACAACTGTGTGCGTGCATACTCACGTTGGTGTGTGTGTGAGAGAGATTGTACGTTCGCTTTGTCTTCATGTGAATACATTGTGTGCATGTATGTGTGTCTGTGTGTGTGTGTGTGTGTGTGCGTGTGCGTGTGCATGTGTGTGTGTGCAGGCATGCAGTGGTGTGCTGCTCTCCATTTTAATGGCAATTCCGACAGAGCCTTTCCCATCTCCCCGTCGCCATGGCAACCGAGCGGGTAAGCGGCCACGTTTGTCTCGGGGGCCCTGGCCTTCTTTTGCGTGCCACAGCTGCGCACACACACACACACACACACACACACACACACACACACACACATAAACAAAAATCACAATTACAAATACATTAAACCCAAAATAAACATTTACTCTCCAGTGCATGCACACACACACACACACATACACACCACGCTACATTCTGTATGCACTCATAGCGCCTCCCAGGGTTCTCCCCAAAATTATTCCTGTAAGTCTTCCCCTCCTCCAAACCACTGCTTGGGATTTCCCAGTTAAATACTAAAAGGGCTTTCCTAAATGTTCCTCCTTTACAGAGAGCTCTGTAATATCTCCCCCGCTCTCCCATACATATATATATACACACCACCCCCGTGCTCTGAACCGAGCTATTAGCATGATCTTTGTGTGTGTCTACTGAAGCTGGCTAGCCAGTCAATGGTCTGCAGGGACAAATTTTCCTCTCTGATGTTTTATTCACACTGCTCATATGTGGAAAAATGTTTAACTCAGTTGGACACCGATGATGACTAATATAACCTCATACTGCCCCTCACCCAACCTCAGCCCTGCAAAGCCAGGCCAAGCACACAAGCTCAGTTTTCTGCCTTTGGCTTGAAAAACATGGTCAATAGTCAATTGAATGCAGAAGCCAGAGGCTAAATTCTGTTTTTAACTCGCCACCTCTTGAAACTCTTGAACCATGAGGTCAATTGGGCATTGAGGATGATGCAATGAAGCTTAATTCTATAATTGTTTGGACTATTCCTGGTCTCAGACTTACCCAGAAACAGTTTCTGGCAGATCATTTCAGAGAAATTTGATGGTTTTTGAACAGCTGTTGTGTTATCACAGTGTGAAGGCTGTAAGGAAAAACTAATGACAGCTCAGTGCCTTCACCCAAACAGGTTCATACTGACGCCTCCCTCGTCTATCAACTACTGTAGAACCTATTAAAAATAACACTTTTTCTAAGCAGATGCCTGTTGTTCCTGCCTAGACCATAATGTCTGATAAACACAGGCTGCAGCATGAGGCATTTATATCTGATATGTTTCAAGTGGAAGAAATGAGCTTTAGTATTTCACCAAACAACTAGCACTATAAATACAGAACAAGAAGGACTGTAATCTAAATATCCCTCTGTATATCCATATGCAAACAAAGCATGTAATATCTATTCAATATGCAGATTTTACCCATGTCACTTCCCAGGATGTAGGATGTTATTCACCATAGTTTTTGTTGAGACTGCAGCTGAATCATATTTTTTTTAGGTTTGAGCATGGAGGTTTATTTTTGACCATGTGAAATCATATCTGACAAAAACTGACCAGAAGTCAGGAGCGGAAGAAAACGGAGAGATGGATTTTGTGACTGTCATCCGTGGGATGATATGGTTCATTTTTGGGTCAAGTAAATTGTCTGGATTTAATGAACCCTGTAAAAATGTTTGGAACATGTCTGAGACAACACATTAGCTTATGGAAATTTGACAATAAGTAGACAACTGTGAAATACATTTAAACAAACCTTTGACACCTTTATGTTACATGATGTTATTTTATCCTGTCCTGTTTGTCACTTATTTAACATTATCTCAGTAAGATTCACCTACTGCTGTAGTTGCAGCAGCAGAGAATGGAGCTCTTTTGTTTAATATTTCATTTGTCTTAATAACTTTGAACTGACAAGAGGGATGTCATCATCTTTCATCATCACACAAACCATGCGAAGGATGTTAATGAATTGTTTATCACCACCATTTTGGCAAACACACGTATTTGCACAACTGAAGTGGGTCACACAGCTGTACTTCCTGTTGGCTGTATCAAAGTTTAGTATATGTTGTGCTAAACAGCTTTGCTCACAACAAAATTCCACATTGGCACTGAGCAGTTTGAGGAATGATTTCTTTTTTACTGATTTGCTTTTCATTTGTGAGGACTTTAAAAAGAGCTCACCAGACAAGCGTAACTGACTTTTAGTAACTGGCAAGAGCTTTGTGAAATATAAAGACTAAAAGACAGATGCTGTTAAGTAATATTAGCTGGCTGCTATGTCTTGTGTTGTTGCACTTGCTTGATGCTTGGTTGTGTTGAAAAGTTGTCGACTTGCTTTGTTTTTGATCACAAGTAACATAACAAATTGGTATTGCACTCAAACTGGGGGTGCTTAATTGCCAAGATACTAATTTCTACACAGTGTTGCTTTAAAGCCTTTTTTGTCCCCTGTGTAAAAAGAGTGTGGTGTAGTAAAACAGTTTGGAGCCCTTTTGAAGTAGGTCAGAGTAAATCCCAGTCGTGATTCCTGTGGTGTCGCTGGTTCATCTAAGCTGACAGACTTTCTGGATCAACTACCAAAGCCCACTGGAGTACAAAGCATCACCAACTCACTCTGTCTATATTTCTATATGTATGTGCCTGTCAGTCTTTCTATCTAACTAAACAATACAGGAATTTGACATAGTAGTATTGCTGTAAGGGCATGAATATTATGACACACAGAATTAGCAGAACCTCACAATCTTAGGATTTTTTGCAGAGAGATCAGGTCCTTTCATGTCTATATTTTTCACGATTTTTCATGTTTTAAAATAGTTTGTAGTTTTCAGTCACTGTTAATTCCACAATTTAGATGCATTTCTATACACTGCAAAGACATAAGCAGAAAAATTGAAAAAATCTTGTCCTACATTTCTTTCTATCTCTACTCTCAGTTCATTGGAGCCACAAACATAGCTAAGGCATCAGTGAGGATATACAACAAGAAACATGAAGAGAATAAGAAAAAATCTTGAGAGATCATTGCTAAAGGTATCAGTGATCTACTAAGATCTGTTAAAAATATATCTTCTGTTCTTTACTTTTTACTTTAAACTTTGACCAGCAGTGCCCTCTACTGGATGACGTCTGGTGGTGCAGCCACTGTGTTATTCATTTATTATGGTAGTTGTGTCACGACCCGGCTCTAAGGCCATGACAAAAACAATGGGGAGACGCGGGTTGAAGGCAATGAGGTGTGTTTATCAGTACGTCAGTGGTGAAGGAGTGTGCATGCATGAGTGTAACGTGTAGGGTGTGCGAGATGTTGCATGAAATGAAAAGAAAAGAACCAAAAAGCATGCGGCAGACACGAGAGGAGGACAGGGCCTGTCAGAGAGAGAGAGAAAGAGACAAGTCAAGGGTGGAGTTTTATAGTCTCAATCACTGGGCCCAGGTGTTTCCAACTATGGTCCGTGTCTCTCCAAGTATCTGCTGCAAGGAGAGAACCCATGCAAATTAATGAGGGAACAGTTGTTAGTTGTATACATCATTTGTTAAACATGACTTGCCCTATTTTACATGTAAAACATCTTAGAATCCCTGCAGAATTATAAATAAAACATTTTTTTGGACTAATGTAAGTCTATACAACACAAAACTACATCTGCTTCATAACCTGCATCTTCAAAATACGCCTCTACATAATTGTTTCATATTGTTAGTGTTAGTTGAGTGTGTTTAAGCTCAAAAGAAACAGGATGTAACAGAACATAACAAACAAACATAACACATAATTTGATACAATCAAATTATAGTTAAGCATGTTTCATAATTCTGCAAGAACCACACCCAATATTTTGATTAATTTACTCAATAGACATTCAGTGCCTATTTCTTTTTTATCCATTGTCCGTTATCTGTAACTGCTTATCCTCAACTGTGGGCCTGGAGCCTATCCCAGCTGACTTTGGGCGAGAGGCCCAGTACACCCTGGACAAGTCGCCAGCTCATCCCCAGACATGGGGAGAACATGCAAACTCGGCCAAGGTTTGAACTAGGAACCTTCTTGCTGTGAGGAGACGGTGCTAACACTGCAACATACATCCATACAACAACTACATACCACTAATAGTCAGATTTTCAAATCCACAAGATGGCAGTATACTCCATACTTTAAACATTGAGCGCTATCGTCATACAGGTTTACACACATACAACATTGTCTATGGCAACAGTACTACATGCCAGTGCAATATATAACATAATCTGACTGAAGTCTTCTCATATTTGCCAAAAACATAACATTAAAACTCAACATTCATTATACCCCACTGATCTGGGATGATGCTACATGTGATTAATTATTACAGTCTGTACTCTAACTGTATCACTATATGAAACAGGTTGCGTACACTCATGTTTTCATAGGAAGACACACTAACAGCTCTCATAGCACACACACACGCCAGCAGTGTGGGAGTAAGTGAGTGTTGGAGGTGCATGTGTGATGCCCATTTAAGGTCGCTACCTAAACCTGAAGAGCAGCCTCGGCATAACTGGCATACCACACAATATGATAACCGTGGGCTCAACACGGACTGTCAGGCAGGGAAAAAGAGAGACAGAAGGAGAGAGGGAGGGGGGAGAGAGAAGGCAGATAAGTTAGGAAGGAACCTACAAGGTCCTACAAGAGTAAACTTCTAAATATGTGACAGCCAGGAATGTGAAGAGATGTGACCTTCACTTTACCCTTTGAGCTTTGGAATGACATGTTGCTTAATTTAGTGCTGGTACAAAACAAGACGCACTGAGACACTCAACTTCTTTTCTTCCTTTCCATTTGGCTCCTTTTGTTTCTTATACTTACTATACTTTGCTTTGAAATAAAAACAATGTGTTATTAATCTAATGAACCTATGAATATTTAAATTCCACTTAATGTTGGACCTCTGCTGTGTATTTAATGACCAGGTTGCACTTACACTGATTCATTCCCAGGCTGTTCACATCAGGGTTAATCAATAGTCTGTAATTTATGCTCTAGGATGTAGGACAACATGCACAGAGAAAAACAGCATGAGAGAAATAGAGCGGGAAAAGGACGAAAGGAAAAAAGTAGAAGAATCTAGGATGCAACAAAAGCAAAGTGAGAAATGGGAAAAGAGAGAGAAAAGTGGAGAAAAGAGGGAGGGAAAGAAGGGAAGAAGCCACGTATAAAGAAGATGAAAGACAGATAGAAGGAACTCATAATGAGGACATAAAAATAAGCAATGGAGGGAGCAATAAGAGATGGCAGGAAGGGCAGAATGATGGATGGAAGAAGAGATCTTGCTTTCTTTCTACCCTCCAGTCACTGCTGCTAAGTACACAGCCAGCAGGTTATAGACCCAATAAAAAAGTCTGCTGAGCTTCTTGTTTGGATAAGCGAAGTCCCCATAGACCAAACTGCTCTCACTGCAACGCACTTGCAGTAGCAAATGGATTGTTGTCTCTTCAAGCATCACAAGAGAAATTCTGTTTAAAGTCTGAGGTGGCACGCCAAATACCATCGTCCAACTCTCTACTGTAAATGTCTGTAATATCTGCGTTGCCTAGATTCAACTTGTGACAGCTGTTCCCGTTTGTCTGTGCTTTCATGATTTTCCAGACTGCATTCACATATGTCATCAACCAGCTCAAGCTGCAGGCGGGAACACATTAGTGTAGATGGTTAACATACAGATCATCATATGCATTACATTAGATTTGTTTATGGTTACAGATTGTGGATTCCTTCTTAATGGAACTCAGATCTGTCTTATGAAACAAAACTGAATGTAATCCTGTAGTTTGATCTACTTATTGACAGAAATCTGAAGGGAAACTTTTGTAATCTGCAACACTCTGTTATGATTATGTTCAGATTTTGTCTGAATCCAGCTGTAAAAACAAGCCATTGATTGATATTGGTGCAGTGGTTAGCACTGTCGCCTCACAGCAAGAAGGTTCTTGGTTCGAACCTCAGCTGGGGCCTTTCTGTGTGGAGTTTGTATGTTCTCCCTGTGTCTGCGTGGGTTCTCTCCAGGTACTCTGGCTTCCTCCCACAGTCCAAAGACGTGCACAGGTTAATTGGTGATTCTAAATTGCCTGCAGGTGTGGATGTGAATGTGAATGTTTGTTTGTCTCTATGCGCTCTGTGATAAGCTGGCGACTTGTCCAGGGTGTACCCCGCCTCTTGCCCAAAGTCAGCTGGGATAGGCTCCAGCCCCACTGTGACGCTGATAAGGATAAGCGATGGATAATATAGATGGATGGATGATTGATATTAACATGACAGCTTCAACTTGTCTGGATCTGGATGTGGAGGATTTGAATCCTAAACTGACGTGCCCAAAATGAATCTTGAAAATCAGATTCATGGTTGAATCAGGATTGTTTTTAAACCTCAGATTGCTTTTTAAAAAATCACATATCAGTGTGTTGACAAATCCTGCTCACTATCATTCAGTCTAGTCCAGCCATACACTAACAACATTGTCCACTTGTCCTATTTGAGGTTGCAGGACACTTGAACCTACTTATAGAAGATACCTTTTGTTCTCACACTAGAGGAGTGTGAGTGTCCTCTCTGCCTCTTTAAATTAATCCCTCATCAGTCTGAAAGGGGAGAGGTTGTTCTTAGGGATAGCAGTGGAATAAGCCAGGTAGGCCACTCCTTTCATTATACTGTAACTCCCCTAAGGCGCTCTTTCCCTCTCCCTCTGCTGTCTCTTTGCTCTCCATCCTGCTCTCTCATCTTCCTTCCCTCTCTCATCTCTCCACCTATCACACTCGCTCGTAGGTACTGCATACTCTCTCTCTGTCTCTCTCTCTGTCTCTCTCTCTCTCTCTTTCTGACACACACACACACACACAAACACACAAACATGCTTACACCCATCCCCTCCTGCTGGCAGAGCGGGGCGATGCAGGACCGGCAGCAGCAGCAGCAGCAGCTGCTCTGACACATCCTGGTGTGACGAACACACACACACGGAAAAGGCAGGAGGAAAGAAGGAGAAGGAGGAGAAGATAAGGAGGAGGAGGGAGGAGGAGGAGAAGAGGAGGAAGAGAGAGAGAGAGAGAAGAGAGGAGAGGAGGACACAACTCTGCCAAAAGGACACCGGTGGACGGCAGGAGGAGAGGGAAGGAGAGCAGAGGAGACGGGTGTTGCAGCCATGTCAGACACACCTTTGCAGAGGAACGGCACAGCAACAGCACCGTGAGTGGATGATCTTTATCTTTATATTTTTTTTATCCCTCTTTCCATCTCTCCTCTCCTTGCCTGCATCCCTTCCACCTCTCTCCCCTCCATCTGACAGGCTGGGTTGTCATGGGAACGGGAGCTCCGTCATGGTGAGGCTGCTGCTCAGTCATGACTGGCAAAGAGACACGCTGTACACCGTGTACACTCCTCCCTCTCCTCTCCTCTTCTCTTCTATCCTTTCCTCTCTCTGCCTCTCTTTTCTTCACTCAGCCTCACACCCTCTCTGCAAACCTTTCACCTCACCGCACATCACCCCTTCATGCCTTAACTGTCTCACTCTGTAATCCCCATCTTTGTGTCTTCTATGTGCCTTTCCACAAAATCAGTCCTGCACTCCTTCATCTTTATCTTATTCAACCTCTCACCATCTCTTTCCTCAGATATACTATGTGTGAATGTGTATCGGTGTGTGTGTGTGTGTGTGTGTGTGTGTGATGTGGCATGTTTTAGCATAGTCAATGTGGAGGCTGCAGGCTTGGTCCATCCTCTGTGTGCCAGCACAGTCCGCCATGCTGCAGACCCCTTCTTTCCCTGTGTGTGTTTTGTGTCTGCATCTTAAAAAAAAAAAGGAAAATCAACCTGAAAAAAGGCTTAAAACTTGAATGTGCATTCATCACTAATACCCCAGTAGTCATAAAATCACAGCAAGACAAAATATCAAGCAATCACTGGCAATGTGTTAAGAATCGTGCAACACTGGTAGCTTTTTTGGATTGCTGTTCAGATGCTGACTGTCAAGTCTCTGATGATGTGTCCCACAAGTACTTGTGCAATATCAGCAGATTTCTGCTGCATTTCCAGACCATAAAAGGCATAAGAAAAAAAAATAAATTAAATACACCTTTATTTTACAATGAATCAGCAGCATTCAGTGCATCCCAAGATTGTTTTGCACCAAACATAACACTTACACTGACAATATATCCAGATATGCTCTTTGAATGAAGCACGTGCCGGGTGTGGTGTTACACAGTGGGCCTGTTGCTTTAAGAAAAAGTTGCATTATGGGTTGTTTATAGCCTTGTTGTAGGGTAGTGAGTTTTCCCTCCACATCTATCTTCACAGGGCCAGTGCAGGTGTTTCCAATGATACTAATTAAGGTTGCGTTCCCTTTATTGTAGCAGAGACTTGGCCAACATGCACCACAGCAGCACCCTGACTCTGTTTGACCTGAATGGAACAGAGCCTTAATTAGCATCACTGGTAACACCTGTGTTGACCCTAAGACATAGACGCACAGCTAACCAAAGGTGTCACCATCAGTGTTACGTCAAAAGATGGCGAGCCCTGAATGTTAGCACGAAAACTGCCAACAGTCCGACAAAAAATTACTTTGTCTGAGTGCAGGAGAGTCAAACAACATGACTGAGACACCCAATGAAGAAAGACCACAGTGAGATTTATGCTTTTTTCATATTAGCTATATATCAAACTTTAATTTAAAACATTCAAAAATTAATTATTTCAGCAGAATATGATGGAACAACAGTTTTGGCAGCACGTCAAAGGTGTCTACTGTTTGTATTGTCTTGCAGAGGTCAGGTATGGTAGTTACTAAAGTTAGCATGCTAACTAGCTAGCTTGAGGCTGATTACCTTGTTAACGCATTGTAAAACACACACCGCAATGAAACAAAGAACTCACCAAAACCTTAGCCTCGTGGTTCCAGCAATCACCAACTTTGGTTTGGTCGAAATAAACATTTAATTCACAGAGTTAGTGGTGAAAATATTCTGATTCTACACACTGTTTTCTCAGTCAGAGCCCTGGTAGGAGTGTTGTAAACAGAGGGTGCTGTATTTCCTCTTGTCAAACTGGTCTCCCTAAATCTTTGCGGTCCCCCCAGTGCTGCTCTGAGCTCCCAGTCTGAACAGAGTCATCCAATAGGACTGCTAGCTGCATGCCTAACTGAACAAACTAGCTAACAGCAGCTACGATTAGCAGCAGTTTGTGATTACTCTGTTTATATGCTGCTCCCTATTTGTTTGGAGTATGAATTGTACAGGTGGCTAACATATTAATGAAAGGAAAGCTTCAATGATGAGGACTACCAGATATGTGTTTTTGGTATTAAACCTTCCTCAACTCCATTGAAAAGATACAGTGATGTTAATTGCAGACCATGTCATAGTGAAATGTGAAGTGAAAAGCTTTAGAAGTCATTAGACAGCTGAGTCAACTGGTTATTCCTGACTGAGTCTCATTGACATAAAAGGCAAAGTCTGTAAAATCACTTTTGTTGCACCTGAACGTGCAGCGACCAGCTGCTATATGAATTAGTGTGGAGAGAAGTAGTGACAGTGATACTGTAGTGAGAACAGAGGAGTGGGAGTTGTTCTTTAACATTCAAAGCTCTGTGGTGTACTGTGTGGTATGCTACAGAAACTACTGAGCTGCTTATGGTGGATTTTCCCTCGAAATTTTTGTCTGATTTATGACTAGTGCAACTTGAACATCTTATTTTTGCAAATTTGGTGCATGCACGTTTGATACAGCAGTGCTGTGTCCTTGTGCGGATATGTATGGTATTATTATGGTGATCACACAGGCTGTGCATATTTGGTTTGCAAGTTAAAGTCTCAAAAACCTGTGGATGCTGCAGATTAGGGGATGCTGAGTGGTTAGCTGCTTTGAGTGATAATCAACTTGCGGTTCACCTCCAAGCTCCAAGAGTCTTAATCAGCTCTCAGGCAGTTTGAGTGACAGGTCGGAGTGATTACCGTGTCCTCTGTCAGAGCCGCGCCCAAGAAGCAGGCAGAGAAAGTGCAGTGAAGCCTGAAGCCTTCATTGGTGCATCAATAGTTAAAGGTACAGTGTGTAAGATTTGGGGTCTCTATTTTCAGAATAAGGCAAACATGGAATATAATATTCATAACTATGTTTTGATGCATGTATAATCACCTGAAAATAAGAATTTTTTTATGTTTGTTACTTTAAAAATATCCTTTTATATCTACAGTGAGAGAGGGTCCCCTTTCATGGAGGCCGCCATGTTGAAACACCTTATTTATACAGTAGTCCAGAACAGACAAACTAAATACTGACTCTAAACAGGGTCCTTAAAGTGTTGTTTCTCCTTTACACTAGGAAGGTGAGGGTGATGCAAGGAGATTACAATGCAGTGATTGGACCACTAAATGCAACTAAATTCTACACACTGTACTTTTTAATGTTTTAATTGGCAAAATGAGACAGTGCCGTGATTCACTCTATGACATCCTATCTTTCCTGCGTGTTTTCCTCTGTTCCACGGGCTCTGTTTTAATCATCATATACACCGTACTCTCAGGGTTGTCCACTGATTCAGCAGAAAGATGAGATAGTATTTGTGGTCATGTAGCGCGCAGACACCACAGTGGCAGATGGCCCATTCTCTGTTGCTATTTATTGCACACTCAGGAAAGTCTTACAGGGACGAGACTCTTAATAATGACAGGATTAATTGAGCATACAGCAAACCAGAGAGAGCACCAAAATAACCACCATATTTGTTATTGTTATGTTTTTAAATGAGTGGTAGTCTATCCATCATCATTTATCGACCAAAAACACATTGAATAAAACAAGCAATTTGAATTTATGTTGAGCATGTTTCATTATGTTTGTACATTCCATAGATGAAATGATTAATCATTTAATCAAAAAATAATCAACAGATTGATTTATAATGAAAATAATCGTTAGTTGTGGTCCTTAATCAAAGCTCACTGGTATTTATGACCCTGGGAGCAACTTCAAGTTCCGGTTTATTCATAGAGCATAATTTCATACAAATGTGCTTTACACAGTGAAAAAAAACACATCAAATCTTAAAGCATTAATGCAGTTGTAGACAAAGAAATAAGATAAACCAAATTTAATAAAAAGTGCTTTTTTTTCTCCACTCCATAAAAATGATAATACCAGAATGTGAACTGTAAACACTGAATGAGAGGAAGAGTGCAGACTACATAGCAGAAGAAGAATTATTCAGAGAAAGAGATTGCAGAAAGAACGTGCTGAGGTGGTGATAGCACGAGTGTCCGGAGACTAAAACATCTGCTTCTCCTCTAAAACAAATCACAGGATAAAAAATGATTAATCTGATCTTATAAATCCATGCAGATACACATACACATGCATTGATATGTATCACCCATGTGCATTCTTCTCCCTTAATACGAGACTATCCCTAAGAGACAAAAGACTGTCAGACACAGGGGGCAGCTCAGTTTATCGTAAACTGGTACAATAAATTATGTTTATGAGTTATTCTATTATCAGTTCTTCTGATTGTGAACAATGTGAGAGGTTCTGCTTCCATCTGCAGCCATATTTTTACAAGCAAAGTGTGCTTAGGTTTTGCTTTTCATCAAGTTGTTTGCAGTGGCTAAAAATAAAACAGTGAAATTTCAGAGCTTGCCATCAGCTTTCAAAGTTGTGTTTGTTGTTTTTTCAGTAAAATAAAAGTTGCTAGAACTGCCTTTCCATGCCTGCAGCAGACTGAATTATTAGTCTTATCAGTTAGAAAAAACAACGAGAGCTGATATCTGATTAGTTGCTGAAAGCCACTGAAGTTCAGCCATCAGCAATTTCTTTTGCCAAGACTCACCTAGACACTTGTTTTTGTTAAATTAGACTGGTTTGTAGTGGAAAAATAAACACACTTAACAGTGAGGCCGCAGTGCTCAGGGAATTGGCTATATTAAATCCAGGGGAAAGTGTGCTGAAAATATGGAGGGGTTGGGAAAGAATATCAGAATTTTAAATACTTTTTAATGGAACTGTGTGTCAGACAGACAGACGGACAGACAGACAGACAGACAGTGTGACATACAAACACAGCTTGGCCTCCCTCAGTGATGTATAAAATATGAATGAGATCAAGTCTGGCACTCCCATAGACAGAAATATGTCTGTTCGGGTGCTTTTCCTATGTCCCTCCATTCTGTCTCTCTCTCTCTCTCACACACACACACACACACACACACACACACATCCAATAACTTAGTCTGCAGCAGAGGCCGGTCTGTACCAGATGTGTGGTTCTGTATTTTGGAGAGAATTGAAATGTGAGTACTAAACTCAGGAAAGACAGGCAAATGAGATGGCTGCATTATTAGCATAACATAACACACACGCACGCACAGTTATTTTCTTTGTCCGTATTTGCTCATTCCCTCTAACTCCTACTCACTCATTGCATGTTGTTATATTTCTGTGTGTGTTTTCCTGCCTCTGGTTCCACATCTGGAGGCCATTACCTCTGGGCTGGGATGGGGGGGAGGCGGAGCTGGGCTGGCTGTGCAGTGAGGTCATTGCGTCGTCGTGGCGATGCAGAGGAACAATGATGCTGTTGTCTCCGACGACGACCAACCAAAGTAGCTGACGCCAGAATTAAGTGATTGAAGGGGAGGGGGAAGGTAGCAGAATTTATAGGGAACGAGGAGAGTTAAAAAGTAGGGGGGGGGGTACAAAGGAAATAAAATATATATAAAGTAGAATAATGTTAAAGTAAAGAGGTATGATTTGTAATGACAGTGTGAGCTGCCAACATAATGATGTGATTGGTGTAAATCCAGGTCAAACAGAGACTCTCAGAGAGGCCAGAAGTCTTCAAATACTGCTGGCTGTAAAAGTCAGACAGCTGCAGCACTGAAGCCTGGTTTCATAATATAAACTGTATATTACTAAGACCTCAAACAGTTCATGGTTTATAACCTGCATGTGACCACATTAAAGATGTAGCAATGTGTTTTAATAAAGGCGGGTCCCAAGGTTAGTTTTTATTTTAGTATGTTGATGGTCCACATGCCTCATGTGGATATTATGTCAAAATTGTCATGATCTCAACAGAATACGTGGACAAAAGAATAAAAAAAACTTCATTTTCAATCATGAAAACTAGCAAAATACATCCATCCATCCATCCATCTTCTTCCGCTAATGGGTGCAAAATGTTGACAAAAACTTTTACCTAAAAAACAAACTGAAAAATCAAAGATAAAATCAATTCCAGCTCACCAGGATGCACTAGTAGTACAAGTCTAATAATGATTACTATAAAGTCCATTAAGTTAACAATTGATTACTCATAGAAATATTCCAAATTCTGTTTAACTCAAACTTGCATAAATTTATGGTTTGTTTGGGGTTTTTGCGGCGATATCAGGGTAATGCAATAAACAAATCCTAGACATATTTTCACCCTTTATAAAATTGATATAGGGCTTCCCTCCAGGAAACATGAAGCAACATAAGCATTGATTTGAAATCTGGTCTCTTGCTACTTAATGAATGTGTAAGTTCAGCATTGTCTCCATCAACTCCTGAGGGCAATATCTGACTCTGTCTGCTGTATGATGAAAAAGACTGCCTTGGAAACAGCACTGTGTTAGTGGAGAGAGTCGACCAAGACAGTAAACTTGTGGGCTGTAAAACCAAAATAATAAGCTTGACGACACAGACTGACATTGCTCCCTAGAGCTGAGGGGAACTATACACTGCAGCACTTTTCACATTATGCACAGTCATTTGACCCATTGTTTATAAAAAGAAAATATTGATTAGTGTAGCTTTAAACAGTGTAATGCTTTGTTTTGAAAAAGAGAAATTTAGATTAAAATACAATCGAGCTGTACTGAAAAGTTGCCAAAGGGCAAATAATCAGGATCTAAACGCAACAATTTACATTCTGCCCACAACATCGAAACTGTCAAAAAGACTAGAATAATAATCTAATCTCATAATGTATTACTTTTTAGTTTATATTTTAGATATTTTACTGTGTAACAGTATTATAGTGCTTAGTTTTCTCAGAGTTATACTGTGTAACCGAAGCTAGGTGTTAAATATGAGTCAATGGAAAGCAAGTTATAAAGTATTATAAATTGTGGAATTTATGCAAATAAACCTGATGAGGAGGTTTATATTAATATAGCACCTGTTGCAAACTTCTAGAATACATTTACACTATATATACTATAGATACTATAGAAAGTCCATTTCTAGTTTTGGTTCATTTCTTGTAAAATAAAACGGAAAAGCTGAAGATGCTTTTTACTGCGCAGAAGACTTGAAGCAGATAAAAATGTCAGCACTTCTGAATTGATGAATCTGCAAGAGACTTGTCTTTGTGCATTAGTTTGGAAATGACCTTCAAGTCGCCATATGTGGTTCTTGTCTTTTAACAGCTCCCTAACACCTCTAAACATCAAAATCCCAGAGAACCCTAAACGTTTAACAGTTTGCATGCAAAGAAAGAAGCTATAGCTGAGGGCTAAGTGTCACTTTTGATTTATTCAAGTCATGTAGCTGCCCAGTGGCTTTACGGGACAGATACTCTCCAGCTGCAGTTATTTATTATGCATTTTTTTTAGAGTAATGCAGTGGCCGTTATGTCAGTGTGTGAGTGTGAGTGTGTGTGTGTGTGTGTGTGTGTGTTACATGCCTCTGTATTCCCTAAAGAGTCGACCAGGACTGCTGCTGCTGTTTCTCCTTATAAGGATGTCTGCTTGTGGAAGGAGGGAAGGAGAAAAAGGAGAGAGAGGAGGACGGGAGGCATCAAGGGAGAGGAGGAATAAAAAGTGTGAGGAAGAATTGATAGATGGAAGGACAGGTGGGAGACAAAGAGGAATGGAGGCATGGAAAGAGAGGACGAGGGCAGGGACAGGGATTAAGAGGAAGAGTAGGAAGTAAGGGGTCAGGAGGGAGACAAAGAAAGATGGAAAGAGACAAAGGTTGGGGAAGAGAAGGATAAAGGGGTGAGAGTTGAAAGAGAACGAAGTTAGGAGGGCAAAGACGCATCATGGGAGGTATGTAGGAAAGGGAGAACAGGTTATATAGATGCAGGGATGTAGCAAAGTGGGGAAGACAGGAAGAAAGAAAGGAGTGAGGAGAAGAGAGGACATGTGTCTGACATGGGAAAGGGGAGATGAATGTAGAAAAGGAAAGAGGAGGAAAGATGAAGAGAAAGAACAAATGAAACAGATGTAGGAAGAGAGAGTGAAAGAAAAGTAAGAAAATAAAGTAAATAGTGTAAGAGGATGCAGAGAAGGAATAGATGAAACTCAGGTGAACCTAGAGAGTTAAAATAGGGAGAAAAGAAAATTGGGACACAGGTAACAGTGACCTATTTACACAAGCCCTCCTGTTGTGTGTGTGTTTGTGTGTGTGTGTGTTTGCAGTTTGCACTTCCAAAGATGTTCCACTGATTAATCTGCATGCATCAATTCACAGAGTGAGTGAAACAGTCACAAAACTGTTTCTCTTTTTTTCTCTCCTGTTCCTGTTTTTAACTGGAATGTATGATCAGAGTGACCAGAAATAGATCCTGAAGAGTCAGCTGTACAATTGTTTGTGTATGGACAGCATCACTGTGTGTGGAAGTTTAATTAAAACATCTTACTTGCATGCTACATTGCCAGATTTGGCACTTCTATCTATTATTTGTTCTTTCTTATCATCACTTACCCTAAATCTGATAAACTTCCAAACAATAGATGATGATGTGTAGGTCTGCACCTTCTCACCCAGGCATTCATTTTTGAATTTTGTCTGTCTGCTCTCTGTTGTATATTACTCTTTTACTCCGGACAACGTACAGGAAATTCTTTGCACAGGCTGCTGCTGCAGGGTGCGCATAAAGCAGCATGACGGCTCCCCAAAAATGAAGCCAAATTGATCACCCCTGGTGGCTGGCTGTTAGTTTAGGAAGCACTTGATTTGATATGCAGCAGTGTATAAAACACATTTTAAACCTCAATATCACAGTTGATCATGTGCATTTAATTGTTAAGTTAACAGCCCATAGTTCGGGCAATAACTTTTTTAGCAGCAGCAATTCTTTAAACATAACATAGGAATGTGCAGTGGCATCACTTGGCCAGTGAGTTTTGTACCACAACATGACAAGGTCTTTTTTTTATATATATATATAATTGTAACGTTGTCATTTTCATTCCCTGTTATTATCTCAAGATACTTTGAACCAAAAAAACACATAGCACTGCAAGTATTTTGGACAACAGACTACATTTTATATGTGGAAATGCAATAAATTGATTAGCTCCTATATTATATTCTTGACTTTTTGAGTTGCTGTTTGTATTTTTTGAAAGAAATTTCAAATAAACCAGAATGCCAATAAGTTACTAAAGTTACTAAAAATCAGTAAAAGGAAAGAAAACAGTGACAGTTCAGTTAAAAAAAGGGAAATGATCTCACCTGCTAAAAATAATGCCTACCTTCCATGTAAATGTTTATTTTAGGAGACTGCCACTTCAGGCACAGATCTGAGCGATCACAGTTTGTGATAGGAGGCTGTACTGAGTCATAAATAAGCCTAAATCCAGTTAAGATACAAAGTTTTGTTTTGTCTAAATTACTCCTCTGCTTCCCTTTTCCATACTTCTGCAGTTTTATTTTGCTCTTCCGTCTTTCTCTCTCCTTCGTTCCCTTTTCTTTCTCCCTCTCTTCTCACACCCCCTCACCTTCATGCCATCACATCTCTCTCCCCTGCCCCTTCTCCTCCTCTCCCTCTCTTTCTCTGTCTCAGCTGCTCCTCCCAGCTGTTTAATCACACATGGCTCATGCCTAAAAAAGAGAGAGAGGGAGGGAAGGAGGGGACAAATGGGAGGAGAGACAGAGCGCAAAAGAAAGAGTGGGTGATAGAGTCAGAGAGAAAGAGAAAATGCGAGCAGCGGGCTGAGTGTGAGGCACATGGCCAGTGAATGAGAGATCTTTGCTTCCTCTCAGTGCAAGCTCCTTCTCCCACTGTCTCCTCTCTCTGGTTGGATTACTGCTGAGGAAGAACCTCGTCTTTGGATACTCCTCCTCTTCTCCTTCTCTTCCCTCTCTCCTCTACTTCCCTCCCCTCTCTGTCTCTCTACCGCTCACTGAGGGAGACTCCAGCTCTCTTGTCTTCCCAGGTCTCACGTCTCTCTCTTTCTCCTTTCACCCCCCTCTCCCCTGCTTCTCCCCCCCCTCCCCTCAGGATGTCGTGTGAGGAAGCTCAGCTCCACAAAGAGAGGCTACAGGCCTTGGCGGTAAGTCAGAGTGTGTTTAAACCGTCCGTTTATGCTCTGCCCGTCTCTTGATGTTTCTTTGACCTTCTGTCTGTTTGTTTTGCTGTCTGTGACTTACACGGCCACCATGTCTTCATCTCTTTGTCATTCATATGATATCTCGCCCAACTGTCTGGCACCTCAGAGATCCTGCAACTCTACTAGTCTGTCTGCCTCTTTCACTAGTTACCCCTCTTTCTGTCTCTCTCTGCCTGGTCACATTATTCATTCATGTTCCATTCACATCAATTCAAACACATAGAGGGGCGGGAAAAAGTATTGGCATCTGTTTTTGTCCCTTTGCTCCAATACCAAAGTTGAAGTTTACTGAACACAACAGAAGACGGGGTAAACATCACGGTGACCCCTTAGCTGAAACTTCAACATGGAGCAATGATTTATCAAGCTTCTGAAACCAATTACGTCTAACATATGAGCCTATAACACAAGAATCTGAAGCTGATGGTACATTGGCTCCATTAACAATATAACTGACATCCAGTGTGCAATCTGTGTTACACAAGTTAGCTAGTAGTCATCCACCTTATCTCTTTTGGAAAGCTAAATGCTAACCAAGGTGACAAAAGCTAAACACTGTTCACTGCATGTCGCTTTTTTTTTTATGTTGCAAATGCATCAAGGACATTCCCGTGTCATGTTGCTTTTTAGTCATTAAATTAAAAAGTGAATTAGCTTAATGTGTTGGGAGCAGCATGACATCATACCCTCCTACACCCATTTTTTGTCACATAAAACAAAGTGATTGTTGTTGCACTCGTAATGTGCTTTACTCCCTCATTATCCTTTCCTGCACTGCTGCTGTGTTTGTCTTTCTGTTCGTGTCAGCTTTCATCTTCCATGTCTTTTTTTGTTTTTGGTGGGGGAAAGTCATAGGAAAGTTGGTGGAAAATTAGTTCTTTCAGTATTTTTTTCACTTTAGCCAGATGTCTGAGGTTTTTAGGTGTATAAGCTTTCCAAAGTACAATGATCTCAGCTGCGTGGAGGTCTAGAATATGTTTTTGATACTCGCCGTTATGTTTCATGATCACCGAAGCATCTGTTGAAGTGTTTGGCCTGGTGCTGGTAGGACTACAGAGCAACGGTTAGACCGGGATTCACTGCCTGGGACTAAATTTGGCGCCAGCGAGGAACCACAGCATACCACACACACTCAAGACGCACAGAGGCACAGGAACACACATACACACATTTAAACACACAAGTGGGGGAACAGCGGCAGTGGCAGATGGAGAAACTATTTTGGCCACGTTGATCATGGCAGCCGTACCAGGCTGCATGTACTTAAACCAGCCAGGCACTTTAGTTGAAAACGAGTGGAAAGTTCTCACAATTTTGAACAGAGTGGAACAAGCATTTCTCTGTTTTGCCATTCTTGCATGTGTATTTGGCAAAACACTACAGAATCATTGATTATGTGTAAATGAGTTTTGGTTTGGCACAACAGGCCAAAAAAAACTGCAGAATATTCCTGCGGCAGCTGTCATAAGCACTACAAAGAAATCTTTATTTAGTCTAATTCTACCCTGCTATCTACTATCAGAGATCCTACTGTAAGTACGAAAAGCTTTGACACGCATTTAAAGTAAAGTCAGGTGGTGAATACGAGGAAATCATTTGAGCCTCTTTGTCTCGTCCAAATGAGCATCTGTCTTGTCTCAACTCTGTGTGTGTGTGTGTGTGGAGTATATCAAGCACAATAACAGCACTAATAGCTTTCAAGCCCTACCAGGCACTTAAATAGAGAAGGGTTACTATTACACTAATAGTACTAACAACTCTCTGAGGCATCTAAGCTCTCTGTAAGCCACAGACTCAGCCAACCAACGCAGCAGGTCCTGTGTAAATACAATAGCTGGACAAATACCGAGAGTATCTGAAATGGAAAGAAAAGGAGGTTAAAATTAACCTCTCCTGAATGTGAGTCAAGAGAAGGTGATTTGAAAGTGTCTTGTCTTGTCTGGCTTTCTGGATAAGCATTACTTGAACCCCTGTAGAGAGGTGTACAGTGCACACACTCACACACTGTCTTCGTTCTGCAGCTGACATGCTAATGATTTTATCAATAATTGATACTCTGAGATTTCATTGTCCTCACCATCAGTGTCCGACCTCATCAATACTTTAGCAGATCGCGTGTCAAATTGGAAGCTCCCTCTAAAATCAGAGCCACCCGAACACACAACTGCTGTCATATTATGGACTTCAAGTTAGAGCTCCTTGTTTTCATCTATTGAACTGAACCCTCCCCGTCAGGTAGCCGACAACAGCTGTCATTATAATGTTCATTTATCGCAGAGACAGGTCTGTGTGCAGTGTGGTATGGCTCATGAATAAAGCATGGCACTAATGGCTGTGAATCACTACTCCTCTTTTTTTTTTTTCTTAGTTTGGCAGAAAGGACAACATACCTCTCTGCTCAATCACAGCAGCCGGAGTGAGACAGTGCAGTGACAAAGCAGTTTACAGAAATGACTCTAGACCTCTTTTCACAGCCACTTCTCTCCTATGTCAATTTTTTTGTGAAAAGGGGTTCTAGTAATAACCTATTTTTCTAAAAGTTATTTTACACTTTGTACAAGAAAACTAAGATTTAAATTAATCGTATTAATTAATCACCCAGCTCTAGAATGACCACACACCACAAGCATGCAGTGCGTCTGCCGGTCTTGTGATTTCATTCCTCTATATAACTTTTTCTGTCAGTGCTTTTATGTTATTACTGAGGTGAGCCCTTTTTGTCATTTTTCTGCTGCATTTCTTCCCCATCATAACTTTGTGTGTGTGTCTGTTACTTTATTCTCTACGTGATGAGGTTTTATAAGAAGTTGATCATTCAGTAATATATGTGTTGGCACATTTTTCAGTATTTTATCTAAGAGTTGATTTGTCAATTGGTTCATTTGTCCGACACACACACAAACAGACGAAAATTCCCACAGTCTGATAGTGATTACGGCATGTCAGCTGCCAGCAGCGCAGGTTTCCATGGTTACTAATGGGTCAGATTAGGGAACAGTTGTGATGTCATGTTGTTAAATCCAGACCTGTAATTGGTATATTATTAACATGTAATTATAGCAGTCGGATTTGAGCACAGCCTGGTCAGGGTTCCCTAAAAAAGTAATTACGTATGCGTGCATATGCTTGTGTGTGTGTGTGTGTGTGTGTGTTTTGTAAATTCATGTGTGTTCACCAAAACCCTACGTGTGGTTTTGAGATCAGCCAATGACTGATGAGCGCTTCATCTTTCTAATGACTTGTTGCCCATGCGGCCTGCCAACCGCAAACAGCGTGGCAAAATACATATATATGTGTGTGTGTGTCTTTTACATGCACTCATTCACTAACTTCTCTCTGTAGTGTCTGTGATATGTTTGTACAGATGACCTCAGCCCTTTGGACTTTGTAGCTGCACGCTACAACACACATACACACACACAAAAACACCAAATGCACACAAGGCCACAGATTGTTTGAGGCCAAGTCTAAGGGGAATTAGGAAGTGGTGCATGAGGAGTGAGATGATGGTGATGGTGTAGGAAAACCAACTGTGTGTGTGTGTGTGTGTGTGTGTGTGTGTGTGTGTGTGTGTGTGTGTGTGTGCGTACGCACGTGTGGGGGTGTGCGTGTGTTGGAAAAGACAGAGAATGAGGAAATGACAGCTGCTGGCCCTGTGGATGAGACAGAGACTGTCGGGGACCAGAATTATTTCAGTGGAAAAAGATAACCTTCAGCTCAAAGATTGAAATCTCTGTGCCTGTTGTCTCTTTTGCTGCTTTGATGCTTTGAGAGTATTACTGCCAATCCTGCAAGACTAATATGCAGTTATGAATTATATTTCCTATATTTGACCACAGGTTGATCTCCACGGATGAGCACTGTAAAGTAATCTGTGTAGCTCAGGGTCGTTGTGGAAGCTGGTCAGTGTTCTGGATCCACTTAGTGAGGTCTAACAGAGGGAAGTGAGTGGGGCTGGGTGAAGCTGAGGGGGATGCTATAGCTAGACCTTGGCATGCACTGAGATTTGTGACTGTGTTGTGCAGTGGAGGGGTAATGGGCTGCATTCAGAGAGGTAAATAAAGTGGGGGGCTGGGCCGCCTGCAGGGGTGTGTAGTTTGTGCAGTTTACTTATGAACTGACAAACTGGCAGCATTGAACCCTTGAAAATTTGGAAATTGATTGAGGCTCCAGTGTTTTCTCCTAAGAATGAGTTACTAATAATAACTTTAGGCTGTGATCTCAAACACCTTTTTTCTGTTACTTTTAGTTGTTTTTCCACCACGCTGTGGCTAGCACATCTGAATCATGAGGCTCAGGTTTAATGGCCTAGTGCTCCAAGTTGAATGTACCTGTTAACTGTTTCTGTCAGTGCACACGTGCTAATATAACCTTTCAAACATTTTAAATGCTTTAAAAGAAAGGAGCAGTTCTTACAGTCTTCCGGTTTGTTAAAGATTAGCCTTTAACTCTCTGTCATTTGCTTTTATTTGCAGCAATTCTATCTTAACTAGACTAGGTAATGGAAATTACATAAACGGTTTCAAAATGCTGTAAACGTTTTGTTTCACAGCAAAAAGAAAATAACCTCTGTAAGAGATTGTTTGTCCCTTTTGTTGGTTATGTGCTCACAATTAAACACCTCTGACTAAATCACACACACATCCTTGTGATAGTGTTCATACACTCGATCTGAGGTGGACTGGATGCATATAACAGATGTTCAATCTTTTACACTTGAGCTAAGTTAACGTGGGAAGTGGTTTATTTTGGTCAAAAAAAGTCATTAGATCGCCCTTTTCTGTTTAATTTACAAATAATGCAGACACACACAGATTCTGGTTCATGGCGAGCCAGTTTAGTATATGTTAGGTTCAGATTGCTCGTATATGATTGTTCAGTGGCCTTCCTGAATTAGTGTCTCAGTGTCTTTGAATATTTGGAAGAATGGGTGTTGCCAGCTACCGACTGAGCAGATTGGATCCTGGGAGGTGGCAAGGCGAGGCTTGGTTTATGGATTTAAGCAGTTTATGGGGGTGGGGATGGTGCTTGGGGCAGAGTCATTTTGTGGGGGAAGAGGGGGCGTGGTTTGTTGGGTAGTAGGGGGTCTGGGGCACGCCAGGCATTACATGCCATCTAAAATTAGCAGCAGCTGTCTACTGGACATTCGTGTGTGTGTGTGTGTGTGTGTGTGTGTGTGTGTGTGGGGTTAAGGTTCAGAGACTTGAGACAGGCGAGATAAATGCAGGTCTAGTGGGCACTGCTGGTTTTGAAATTATTTTCATGACATTTGAGCTTAATTGGATAGTAAACAATGCAGAGTAACATGACAGAGAAATACTGTAGAGGGCCGAGGGACATGCAGCAAAGGTCATTTTAGCAGATATAAATGTAACACAATATTAGCCTCGTTACTCTCCTGATACCAGATACACCCTGGTTTGCTGATAGCAGTGGCCTGATTTGTTGACTCATGGACCAGAAGTCAGGAGACATTAAAAAATGGTACCAGGTTTTGTTTGTGTTTGTGTCCGTCCATGTGAATGCAGCAAACTTGTGTCTCACCTCAATATGGACATGATGAGTATAGTCACCACCTGCTGCTATCGCATGACAGCGGCATGCAAGACATTTCAGCGATGTGCTAAGTTAGCATTCACTGACACGACCATTAGCTAAAGAGTTAGCAGGTTAGCGTTCTGTTCACTGTAGACCTAACAAATTAGCATCACATATAGTCACCACTAATGGCAAAATAGATTTTCAACCTGTAGTCCTGCACCTGTTTGCTGCAACTATGGTAATGATGAAATTTTAATTTCAAAGAATTTAATAAATTCATTCACATTGTAGGTATTAGCTAATTGTTCATGTTTTTATCTGAAGATCTTTTGAGTAAGTAAGTGCAGAATCAAACCCATGACATTTAAACTGCAGGTCCATTTCAGTCTCTATTCTCTACGTAAGTGTTCAGGTATGGCTACCCACAGTGTGGAAGACGATCTTCACTGTGAGATGTCTCTGCTGGGTGTGTTGGCATGTGCAGAATGTGACCCATCAGATCTGTAGCTCACTTCTGTTCACAGTCTCAACACCAGCAGAACTTTGATTTGAAGCAGAGTTACATCACTGCTTTACCACATTTTAATCATGTCTGTGTGACCTCATCCCGCAAGTGTAAATTTATACGCAGGCAGAAGGCAAGCCCACTCCTTGCTTCCAATCAAACCTTACTAATCTCTATAAACAGATATGTGCATATGAATGCAGATTCTGTAGACAACGGACCAAGATTTTTTTGGCATCAGAAGCACGTAGGTTTTCATTTGTAGTCCGAGTAGTATTAACCAATTATGTTTGAGTAGGCTTTAGTTTCATGCATGTAAAACAGTCCATGTGGTGAGCAAAAGATTTGGAATGTATTGGCCTAAATGCTATCAATGTGTATCAGACTGCAGAGGAGGTCTTTGCTCGATTTCCATTATCTGTTATCCGGATATCTGCTGGCTACACTGAAGCCCCAAAACATTGTCCATTGTCCCAAGAGGCTAAATTGACGTCAGACGATAGCCGATGGGTCCGAGATTGAAATTTTCTTTACTGATATTCTTTCGGTCTACTCTTTTGATTATCCCGCTCCGTATTATCGGTATGTTTCACTTAAAAGTTCAGTGAAACAACTATCAAAGGTTTAAGGATTTATTGGCTGCATTCATACATGTCATGGTTTTCTTCTTTATTTAGTTTTTTTCTTTGTCCAGGTAAGATTGAGGCCATTTGAAATCTTTGGGCTCGGACTCTGGTATGCCTGCTTGCAAGTCTAGTTTGTTTGTCTGGGTGAGAATTATAACATTTGCCTGAAAATATTATAGTTGGTCCTCTTAGCAAGAGCACCATTGAACAATTTGTTAAAGCTGAGAATGTTATACAAATCTACTGTAGGAAACACCCAAAGACAGGAGGGGATAGGGTTAGCAGGGACATCAGACAGACTTTGAGCTTCTTAAATTCTGTCTTTTCTGGCACATACACCACAAGAGAAGAGTGAAAGTTCATCGTACTGAACTTAAGTTTACAGGAACTGTAATCAGATACTGTAAGTCCAATCCACTGCCAAAATGTTCAACCCTGTAGGATGAGAGGTTACTGAGTTCTGTCCATTCCATGTGCCTTTTCGTTAACTTGTGAGGCCTTACTCATTTTAATTAGTGAATTTTGTAGTGTCCAACTTTTTGGATAGTGCCAACAGTAGTGGGAAAAGTGATGTCCCTTGTGTAAAAGCTCAGCTTCAAGCCAAGTGGGGCCAAGCTGTGAGTCAGAGTGTGGGAAGTCATGAGTGTGTCACCAAGAATGTCAACATATTTTCCCGAGGAGGAGGATGTGTTCTCTGAGGGGAAAATACAGCGAATAGAGTGCTTGGGGTCTTTCTCCTGTCCATTCAACTGTACCAAGGGTGGGGATTCATTTCATCGTTTTATTGACTGATCAGTTTGTGTTGCATATTCAGTGACAGTGACGATCCCTCCATCTGATGAATTTTTGTTTTGACTGAGATGCGATAGCTGGACTCATAAACCAATCCAACACTCCTTTGTAGAAACTCTATGACTCCAGGGAGCTGAATAGTCCTTCACTGTTAAACTCTTGGCACTGAAACTAAATTCAAGCCAACGTTCAGTAGTTTTTCTATTCATTCAGTTACAACTAGGATCAAAGGATCAAAGAAACACTATAATAAAAAGTCAAAATTTCTCCACATGTACACATAAAATATGGTCCAAGATATTGGGTGAAGACATTGACACAACTGGGATTTTGATAGAGAGGAACATTTTAGCGTTGGCTCCTTGTATAGGACCATTTCTAAAACTGCACTATTTGATCTGAGCCCATATCTGGGATTGAGGAACTCTCAGGAGAGAATTCCAAAAGGAAAACTTTGACGCTGCTTTGGGAATAATAGCGCTGAATGAGCAGTAGTACCATATGAGGAAGCAGTGCCTTATCCTCTCGCAGTACATTCTGAGATGCATGCTTTCATGCAATTATTTCCAGAAGTTCTCACAACAGCAGCAACCGCTGGAGGGAAAAATCTGATCTAAAGCTCACTTCTTGGCGAGTTAGATTGTGTTCAGTAATGCCATGGTTGCATTAATCTGAGATTTTTGCTACTGCTAAGGCATCATTGATGCCAAGACACCACACAGCGGTTTCTTCTCTTTGGAGACAGGATTGTGGAACTCTAGAAAGTTTTCACAGCAGCAATAATTTATTCCAATTATAACCTGCAATGTATGCTTGCTTGGATGAACACTATTTGATTGGCCAGCACAGTAGGTTGCATTGCTCTGCAAAAAAAGTAGAGTTGGTGTCAGCTTTTTTATCAGACTGCCCTCCTTTTGTTTGGTTTGGTTTTTTTTCCGCATCCCTCTGCAGTGGGCACCCCACTGCATTGCCTCCTGAAATGAATGATGAGTCTGTGTTATTTGCTGCAGAGCTATTGTAGGACAGTTTAGCAACCACTCATATAAACTATTATATTTTGTATCCAATTCTGTTTGAAGCATGGGTGAGCCCATTCTATGCATTGTCTTTCTCAAATGTGATGGAAACCAAATGTCACCCAAACCATCTTTGATCTGCATCTGTCAGGCATCTGTCCATCTGTATCTGTTTGGTCCAGGATTCTCCAGCACAGAATACACACATCCTGCCTGAGTACTGTTTTATTTTGAGGCTATGTTAGTGTCTACTTATCTGTGTGTACATTTTCGTACCTGTGAGTGTATTTGCTTTTGGTGATTCTGTGGATGTGTATTTGCACATTTGTGTGCTTTGCCCCATTCCTCGACCACATGTCCTTAACAGTCCTTGACATCTGGTGACCATACATCTACTCTGGCTCTCTGACTGAGCTTCACAAGCCATGGGAACTGCTGCTGTGTAGGTTGCTGTGGTGTTTGTGGTTGTACATACATGTGTGTGCGCATGTGTGTGTGACAGAGAGAGATGACCTCAGGTTTGGTGCAGATGTTTTCACAGCCTGGGTGCAGCTTTGTGATGTGTTCTCCCAGCAAGACGGATAAATTCAAGTTGTTTTCTCTGTTCTGTTGAGCTTTTTAGGTCTGTGGTGTTCGGGATGATTCTGATTTTTATCTCAAATAAAGATTAGATCTGTCAGAGTGCGTGTGTTCCTATGCATCATAAAGTTATGTCCATTTCTTGCAACAACAAGACATTTGTTCACCACGGCTGACAAAAAACAGGGTCCTCCAGTGGGGAGGAGAGCTCAGCTTATCATTCTGAACAGGTCCAACTCCAACCTACAGTAAATGACAAAATATATGTGCCCCTTTAGCTTAGACCATGAACCACAATCCTGTCACCTTTCTGCAAAGGTCTGTAAAAGCTTAAGCTCCAAAAATTACTCTTAATGACAAAATAGTTTGTCAGTGTCTGTGACAGTCACAAAATTGGTTCATATAACTATTTTCTGTGGTTTGGTCAAGTTTGAAGAGCAGTCTCGAGTGTCAAAGTCAGATGTCACCCCGGCCTCCTCCTCTAGGAAACATGCCAACATCCTAACAATGTCACGCTGCTTTGCTTTCGCCTTTGCTTCTGAGAGACACCAGTCATTATTCACAATGTAAGCATGACTCATATTAAGTGTGAGAACAGACAGCCATTGCTGTCATTTTTCTGGTGAAGGCAGTTGACTTCAGTAAAAAGTGTAAACAAAAATGCTTTTTCTCTTTTCTGTTCAGTTCTCATTTTTATTCCATTCTGTGTCACTCTTCACTGAGTTTTACTCCATTTTGAGAGGTGGTCTGAGGTTTATTCACATTTTGGGGTTTTCCCTGATGGTTATATTTAGCCAACAGGAAATGTCCCAGAAATCCTTGTTCTGCTCCCACTGAGAGAGAGAGAAAAAGAGAAAGACATAAAGCCACATACACATCTACAGTATCTCATGCCCTTCAGACCCAAACAGGGTTGTACTGGGATCTGCTTTGTTTATATTCCCATGCATGTAGTGACTCCACATTGCCTCAGTCTGTTCAGTATTTTATTTTATTTTTTTCAGTTTCAAACCTCCCACTCAAAGTAGATCCAGCCTGGCCTCCAAACGTCAGCCTTATTCATCCCCACATGAAGTTAAGGATTGTTCTCCCCCCCTCAAGTTCAAGCATTTAGAGGCTTCAAGGCCTAATCCCTCCCCTTTAGATAGCCTGTGTACCCTGACCCCCCTCAACCCTCGATAAGCCCTGACCTCCGACCTCTCTAATACTTCACTTCCTTCCTGCGTGCGCCCGGGGATCATTTTTTTCCTCCAGAATATGAAGTTAAACATTACATTTCACTCACCCACGCACAGTTTAAACTGAGATGGACAGGCTACAGTACAAGAAGCCATTAAGTTTCTGCTCACCTTTAAATTGAATATATTAAAACCTTAAATGCCCTGAAGGGATCTCATCTTGATGAGCGTTAACAGCAAAACATTCAATCAATACAACAGCATGCATTAGTGCACCACCATGCACCAACTTGTTTTTTTTCACTGCCCTAATAAACCTAATGAAACTACTATTGTTATGTATGAATCCAGAACAATGAGGTGAGACTTAATTTCTTTCTCTTCTGTTTTTTCCTCACAGGAGAAGCGAAAACGACAAACTGAGATCGACGACAAAAGAAGCCAGCTCGATGATCTGGTGCTACAACTTCAGCATCTCAAGGTTGGTGTGTGTTACAGTATATTTAAAACACGGGGGTGTTGCTGCTGCTGGTGAAATTACAGCCCGTCCATCTACAATCCGTCTTCATTCAATGTGTTCCCAACATATTCAGTGCATGTGGCTGTTTACACACGGCTTCTATTTTTGTCAAGCTGCTCATTCCTAGCTCTGCATTTTGAACAGCCATATAAATACTCAAAATTTAATAATCACAGGTATGGCAGTGATTATAATTTAAAGGTTCTATATGTAACATTCAGAAAAACCTTGATAATAATGACAACTTTAGCCGTTAAGTGAACTGTAGTCAGCATCCTGTTGCTACTCTCACTCCATAGGTGTGGCCAATTCCATTAGGCTGCAGTTACATTTAGGTTGTTGGCCTTGGCCTTGCGTCACTCTTGGCCGTTATTTAGACCTTTACTGTACTGTTACATAATTTATTGTTGCCTAAAATCAACACTGTTACATAATTAATAATACATAAGGTAGTATCATGGCAAGCTATAGTAGTAGTAGTGTTGTGCTAATATAGTTAGCGAGCAAGCAAGCTAAGGGTAACTAGCCAGCTTCAATCCAGCAATACTGCATGTATCTGGCTGGCTTGCAACAACAGCCAACAAAGTGATCTGCAAACATCAAGCCAGCCAATTTACCAGCCAGATCAGCCCTGGAATAAATTTATGAATTAGCTAACGTTGTCCACCCAAGACACTATTGTACTATGTTTGCTAGCTATCACGTCATCCACATGCAAGCCAACGTTACCCAGTTAAAAGCATATATTTTACATTCTTTGCAGTAATATTAGCTTTGACTTTGGACTTTGTGTTGGACTCTGTGTTGTTGATGTCAGTCATCTGTTTACATTAGTGGATTCCATTTCTAAGCTAACATTAGGTAGTGTTGCATACTGTTGACACTGTAGAGAAGTGGAGAGAGAAGGCATTCAGGGGCACACATAAAAATCACATACTTTGGTTTTTCACAGAAAATTCATCCCAAGACCTTTAGATATAATTCAGTCCACAGGCTGTTAATGAGAAAGTCATGGAAGAGCTCACCCATTAGCAATAAAAAGTGATTAAAGCATAAAATTGCTGTAAAATGCCTCACAATCTTCCATAAAGCACATTTAATCTTTGTGTAGTTTGGACTATGGTGCAAAGACATTGGAAATGTGAAAGTTTTCATTTAGTCATCCAGTAAATGATATATTTACACACAGTTCTAACTGGTTTCACTCAAAGCAGCCAAGAAAAATGAGTAAAAAGAAAACTGTTATATTGTTTTCCTCTTGATCTCACTCAACAGTGTCAGAAAACAAAATCAATGCATAAACAGTGCAATGCTTTTGGAGATGCAAATATTACATTTATAGGTGTCCCTTAATTGTGATGTACTTATGGAGCGCTCTACTTTTTGCTTTATATTCACTGTCTGAATATAACTGATAACATATTAACATTTGGTCTACAAATGGGCTAAACATTGCAAAAGTCTAGGCTGCTGTATGTGAGAGATAAGAAATCCTTAAGACTTTATTGAACAGTTATTTTAAAATAGATACTGAAAAGAATGAGGCCAATGTAAAGGTGAAGGTAAGGTAGAGAGTTCATGTTTGGTTTAGAAGTTAGCTGATGAATGGCGTCAACGATGCTCACAAGAAAGCTTTACAAATGCGTCTATGACACCCATTCATCTCTTTTAAATCAATCCTTCTTTCTTTTTTCTAAGCTCTCGCCTTGACCCTAAATGACACATGGAGATAAAGAGAGAGAGCGTGCTCTCAAAGATACATCATATGTCTTCCTTTACAGTTTTGTTCTGGACCTGCACTCCGGTTTTACACATGCGCATGTGTGTTTAATTACTTGCACGCACAGATGAATGTGTTAGTCAGTTTCTGACAGGTCCATTTCACTCATTCCATCTAAACATTAAAAAAATCTGTGTGCTCCTGTTGTGCAGGCCTGTTACAGCAGAGTTGCCCTTGGCCAAGCAGGGCAGGCCTGGCTGTTTTCTTCTTCCTAGAAAAACAACTCAAATCCAAACACACATAAACATGTCCCTTAATAATTACTGCCAGGCGCTACTGGTAAGCCAAGATTTTGTTTCAAGTAAACACTGATTTGACATTCAAATAGCAAGTGCTGTGTAAACGGAGGCACAAAGTGCTGACAGATTGTGAACGTGGAAAAAAAAAAACGAACGCTTTCAGGCAGTATTTAATTTGTGATGTTCTTGAACCTTTCAACCAATGGAAAATGTGTCCCTTGACCTCGAACACAAGCTCAGAAAAACACATGACCAGACCTGTCACTAGATATAGGTTAGATATTCATTTTGATGACTGATACACCATGTGACGTCCCCTAAAATACATTCTGCTTATGACGTTTAAGACTTTAATTTCTGTTTCCTCATCATATTTTTGATGCAAGTTGAAATTAAAAGTAGTCAAAAAGTTTAATCCCAAAACGCCACTCAGTGTGCTGCACTTTTAGCCTACCAAACTGCTGCTGATGATTGGAGGAATTGCTCGGAAAATGCTGCTGCACACATGTAGGGTGGGTAGAGTAACGCCTGTGGGTTGCAATTATACAACAAATATCTATGTTAGCCAGTTTTAATATTTGCAATAAAAATACATTCCATTCTCTAATTAGAGCATTTAAACACACTTGGCATGAATGACTCCTTTATTAAATAAGTTTGATTCTCACATGCTGCTGTTTTCCAGCATTTAACACCCACTTATGGAAATATCGACCAAAGAGGAAGATTGATTAAAGCCATGTGCACGATGTGTATTTGGCCATTAGAGAAATGTGTTCAGTGCAATATAACCATTAATGAAGCTGATACACCCAAGTCTGGCCAGTCTTGAGTCTAGGTTTCAGATCCAGTTGCAAAACAATACATTAAAATAATAATCTAAGACTTACTGGTCAGATTAGTGTTCATCTTTACTACATAGAAGGTCTACATTTTGTTGTGTATGTCTTGAATGTAATGCTGATCCACTTCTTTCTGCTAGTTTTCTTTTTTTCTTTTTGGACCTGATATTGGTTACTCTGCATGGAAAGTAATAATCATAACAAATTACATATGACATCAACTGCTGACATTTCAGACTACTGCAGCAACTACACTTTAGACTGCTGGCTTGTGTTGTTTTATTCAATCAATGCTGCACTGCAGAAACCCCCAGGGAAGTCAACATACTGTAATTATGTGCAGTGTTTTCATACACATAAATGTATGTTTTCTTAATCTTCATCACTGGCTTATAAAAATTCAGCCAAATCGAGGTCACAAAAGTCCATTTGTTTTATGTTTTATTATTATTTTGGGCACTTTTATATAGCTGGCAGTAGTAAGATCACAGGAAGTGAGGGGAGAGAGACAAGGTCTCCCACCGGAGATGTTGCGGTTCATGGTTAGCAACTTAAACCTCAGGCCACCAGGGCACCCACTTGGTGTCTAGTAGCACAGGAAATAATGCAGCCTACATTACCTGCTTTTAATTGAGCCATCATGGATGAACAAAGAAGGGGGCCACCACCATCTCAAAGACAAAAATCTGTACATACATACAACAAATTAAGAACATATCATATATGTGAGCCTGCCTGCGTCTTGTCTCCATTCCTTCCCTTTGTACTTGCTGTGCTCCCCCACAGAAACATGGAAAGAAGTAACAGATATGATCTAAATGCACCCTAACCTAAACATGTTGCTGCTTTTCTCTGTCATCCACTGACATAACAGGGAACTGAACCCCTGCAGAGCATATGTACTGTTCTATTTAGTTTTCTTGCATACAACACCAGCAGGCCTGATCTCCAGATGTTATCTGCATCTGGTCACAAAGTCCCATTTAATGGCCATTACCTCTGAGTGCCACACAGCCAGGCAGCATGAAGCAGGCTTTGTAGTACGCTCTCCAGAGACGTAGTGGCCTGGGAGAGGAAATGGAGACTGGAGCCTAGAGATTTGATAAGAACCTCTGAGCTGCATGATTCAAGCCTCTCAGAATGGAGGCGTTGATCTGAGTCTGGGACCATGTAAACAACACAATGATTTTAAAGTAAAGCTAATCTGACCCAGCATTTTCTGCTGCAGCCTAGTCCACACAATATATGGTTGAGTTTGCCTGTGGCAGTTAAGTATTTTTGACTTTTAAATTATTTCTGATGAATAGCATGGACCTTTTAAAACAGCCCCAGACCTTCCCTTTAAGAGTCCCGCTCAAAGCGGTTGTGTGTCAGAGCTCAACAGGAAATGGAAAGTCTATTAAACAGCGTGAGAGGGAGCAGAGAGGAGGCTGGTTCTGAGAGGAAACAACAGGTCAGTTCTCCAGCACAACTTTATTCATAACTGCTGTAGTGGTCAAGAAAATTTTATTTACAAGTAATCCACAGAGAGGTCAAAGGTTAAGGTCAACCAAAGGCCAGCATCGTCCTCTGGATAAATGATTGTTTCTTTGCCTCACATACAGAATATAGCCTGTGGAGACACTTTAACGATGAACTTCTTTCCAGTTGAACATGACATCATTTAATATGATATCACTAGCATTAATGTAGGTGACTGCAAAACAGTAACTCTAACAACATGGATGGGCAAAAGTAGCTATAAGGGCTGATGCTGGCGCAGGCTGTTTAACCACGAGAGCTACTGTATATTTCAGATTTTTTTTCAAGAAAGACAACAATAAGTTGAATATGTCAGTGATTTGGTAGAAGACAAAATGAGCAATGACCGATGTGCAAAAGGACCCTTTGTAAACTGCAAACATCCGAAGGCATTTCAGTCTGTTTAAATTTGAATTCAACGGTTAAATCAGATTCCGTTAAAGTATTCATTTAGTCTACAAAACAAAACAGGTTTTGCAACATCATTCTGGCATTCTATCATTTCTGGCTGACAACTCTGAATACGTGATCTGTGAGAGGTTAGCTTTAGCTATGTGGGTGTGCAGCTGCCACACACGCAGACACAAACAAAAAAATAGACCCACTGCCACATTCTGACAGCAGGTGGTAAAATGCTTTGGTATAATTTCTGCAGAGCTCATTGTGTGCTTGCGTGTGTGTGCGTGTGGTACTTTTACTGTTAATTGTCAGCTCTGCGACCTCGAGCCAAGCAACGGTTTTGACAGCAAACAGCCAAAGGTGAAGCTGAGTGCTCTTCTGTTGTGGTAACAAAACAGAGTTCCAGACAGAGGCGGGACATTAAACACACAGCTCTGGCATTCGTCTTTAAAACATTAAAGAAAAAGCAGTAACCCCAGTGTGATGAGAGGACCACTACTTTCACTCCTGTTAATGCAGATGTAATGTGAGACCTAATGTAATTTGTACATCTTACTAACATAAACATTGTGCTAAAGTGACTTTATCAGATATACAAAGCTACAGACTCATTATTTTGGTTATATATGTATGGCAGAGCTTATTAGCTTATTAAGATCATAAGAGGTTGCTGAGATAGACAGTTTAATGTGTCTTAATGCAGCAGCTGGATAGCAGATATACTTCAGTTTATTTCTTTTCCAGAGAAGTTTCTACCTGTAATAGTCTCATCACAGCAATAAAATGATCAGAAAACATAACACACATACAAGATTTTTTTTATTCAGTGGAATGTAGTTCAGTAAAATTTAAGTGTCCCAAATGAAAGCACAAGATGGATTCAGGTATTAGGTTCAACGTTCAGGAATGAAGAAAAACAGACTTGTTTGTGGACGAACATTTAGAGATTGAGCAAAAACAACAAAATACTTCCATGTATGTGTGTGTAGCAAGATAACTTACTATATTTCATGGGAACTAATTACTGTTGTTCTCTCAGCCTGATGGGATTTGTGTTTTTCTGTGAGTAACAGCAGAGTTTGGAGTCACTCTGTGTTATAGAACAACTGTGTGCATGTGTGGGCCAACATGTTTGTTTATTAGTTGTAGCTGCGCTTGGCAGTCATTTTACAAATCTCTCACAAATTAGTCTCCATAATGGAGGTCCACTGGCTGTTGATAATGTCTAAGAATATCACAAACAGGCTAGAAAAGAAGAGCCATTTGAAGAGTGTTGATGTACTGTAGATCCGTACATGACCATTACTGCTGCTGTGTTTTGACGAGGGGGCCTACATTTTGTTTGTATGTTGGGCGCAGTAGGACGGACATGCATGCTCGCATGCACGCTGGTTATAAGCAAGTTTCATACAATTCAACTTATTCAAAGTTGGTAGAGATAAGGACCCAGAGAAATGTAGCTACGCATAAAGGGAGGCAGGAAAGATGAAGACTTCTACCTTGCCAGCTAGCAAACATGGACGGAGACAATGCACGTTTCAAAATATTTAAACAATCTGCTTCGTAAATGTTTTACAAGAAAATAAATGCTTTCAAGGATGCTAACAAATGAGCCTTTGGTGAGAAAGTAACTCGGTAACAAAGTTTGCTTACAAAAAAAACTCCTCAAGGCGCATTTAACCTAGCCAAGTCAAAAACATGAATTGATCAATGCTGTTGAGATGGACAAGCTGGGCATTTGAAAGTACGATCAGCTCTTCACGTTCGCTGCCGGGCTGAGGATGAGGACGTTCAACATGGTTGCCAGAATATGTAATAACACCTGAAATCCCTCTGTATGCACCCAACCGTGTCTCTGTTCCCTCCACAGTCCAAAGCCATGCGTGAGCGATGGCTCCTCCAGGGAATGGGAGCGGAGGAAGGGGAGGCACGGCGGAAACAGCTGGAACAGGATGAAGAACAAGGAAAGAGGCTGGAAGACCTGATACACAGGTACACTAGTCGACACCACAGCTGTGGAGCTTCATTCGGTCTTCATGTTAATTTTGGCATTGCTGATCAGGTTTGAAATGTTGGACAGATGGGATTAACAGAGTAGCTCAGCTGACACTAAATACTGTATTTTTTATTGCACATCTGCTTTTCCTCCCTTCAGTCTTAAAACTAGTCCAGATTGCTAGATCCTATCCACGTGCTCCAAATTGAAGTACTAAAAAAACAATGTGACTTCAACTAGCTTCCACTGATTAGAAAACATCAGTTACAGTATGCACCGCATCTGATGCTACAAATTAAGAGCTGGGACACTTTTAGCTGCGAAGTGAAAATAGATACTCCGAGGACATCAACAGTAGTATTCTTTAATTACATCAGCCATATTTGAAGCATCAAAACAAAGTGCCTGTATAGAGCCCTGATTTAGTGAGACTGTGGCTCACAGACATACTCAAACTGTACAGTGGTTAAAATACACACACACACTGTAACTGGAGAAGTATTGGAGGCATGGGATTCTGCAGGGCAGCTCTGTAACCTTAGAGGAAAATCTACATTTTTCTCGTGCACTGATGTGAAAACAAACACCAAGAGCTGCTGTGCCTTTGCGTATCTTCTCTAAAAACAGATGCAACAAGAGCTGATGAGGAATGACGAAAGAGAAGGACAGATGAAGAGGAGGAAAAAAGATGAGGGAGATGTAACAGGGAGTAGGAAACAGAGAAACTCATAGAGCAGGAACAGACAGATAGAAGCAAGGCAAGTGAAAGCAGGGCGTTAATGCCAGAGGAAGAGAGTGAGATATTGAGAAGGTTGAAAAAAAGGGGGGGAAGGGAGAGTGATGTGATTCTGTGGGCACTTCCTGCGTTTGTGTCTCTGGGAGGAGCTTCCTGATTCCCATCAAGCATTGCTGTTAGACAGTCGCTTATTCCCCCGATGAAGTTGGGCCATGAGATCACCGGTGCTATGAATAAATCGCCAGTCAGCTCTTGCCAACGTGATGCTCTGTGAGTGTTTTCCATTTGCAGGGTGTGAGAATCAGGCATGGCTGCACCTTGGTTTCCATCGACACGAGATTGAACTATACGCTCATACTCTTACATCCACAGTATTTCTGTTTGTTTGCATATGGCCAGGTATTCATGTGCTGGAAAAGAGTTAGGATGTCTGGCAGGCCCTGGAAAGCTACTGGCATCTAGCTTGGTCAGAAATTCCCCCCCAAAAAAATCCTAAAAAAGACTGGAAAATTAAAAGTGATGGGGCCAAAAGAAAAGTATTTTTCACCTGGTGTGCTTGGGTACGACAAATAGAACACAGCCTAAAGCAGCAGAAACTGTTGGCACCGTGTAGCAAAGAGCAGAGGAAAAAATAACACACTCTCAAGTCAAACAAAAAGGCAAATAAAAATATGCTAAGTAAGAGAACAGTGGAGTGGAAGCATATTTATGTCACTCCCAATCAGTGGGAGTTAAGTTAAAACTAATCAGCCAACATGCAATGCAGATTTGTTATTTCATACTTGAAGTATTTGAGCGATGGAGATCAGAGCACACTCAGAAAATCAGGCTGGTGGAGAGGCTCTGGGTTAATTTGGCATCAGTGAGTCAGTCCCCACCTCCTCATCTATCAAATCTCTGCATGAAAGACACTCTGTTAGCCAGCAGCTACCGTAGCTTATCACCAACGCTGAAATAACATCAACATCATACGTTGCCACAAACACCAGGATAACAGAACATAAACAGAGCAGCAGTGAATGGTCAAAGAGAGAGCATTGTGGGCCAAAGTACAGTTGTGATTGTGGAGCCGCTTCGTGTGAATCACTTCATTCAGCAGCTGTTGAATAGACTTGTTGTCTGATTCTCTGTTTCAGAGAGGAGATATTGCAGTTACTTACAAAAGCAATTAAAACCACAAAGATTATTTTTTACTGTGCTACACTGGCATGTGTTTTTGGTCTGGTTTCACTTCTTTTGTCAACAGACAGGAAGAAGAAAACCAAAGCAGTGTCACAATGATGAATACATTCTGTATTTTAAAAACTCAGTGCCATAAGTTAAAGGTTAATTTTGCACAACCACAGTCAGCCACAGTGGCTCAGAAACATCCTGAATGCCTCACTTTCCCAGCCTGTTTTTTGACTAGATCTAGAAGTTGGTGGATGCTTTAGTACCAGGTTTTATCACCTTTGGAACAAGGTTTGCATATAGTATATGTCAGTTATATATCAACTTTATCATTTATTATCTTTAAAAACTCCAAGTGTCTCTCCAAGTGTACAAAGAACAATTTCTGTGAAATGTTCTTGTGAACCAGTGTCTCAGTTGTACACTGGAAATTGCTTTAGAGGAGCTCAGCTGTCTGAGATTGAATTCTGGAGGCTTTCAGAAAACAACCTTCTCCAGTGGGTAAAATAAAGTCACAGAGCATATGTGTGGGAGTCGAAGGAGTGCCTCAATCTGTCACACATATCTTAAACTTGAAACCCTGAAACAAAACTATTTGTTTATTATTTTAAAAACTTGTGTGAAAAAAAACACGACATTTAGGTGTGATGGTGGGAGATATTTCTATTTAGATGTTTTGGACTTGACAGGACGGTAATAGACAGCCCGTGTGTGTGTGTGTGTGTGTGTGTGTGTGTGTGTGTGTGTGTGTGTGTGTGTGTGTGTGTGCGCATGTGTGCGTGCATTTCAGGCAGAGGGTGTGGCATCTATATTTACATTCTGTGGGACACCATCCCAGAATATCCCGTAACCCAGGCAACCAGAGTCTTTCCACCAGTGACAGGGACAGAGGTGAATAGTTGGGACAAATACCGACTCCGCATTATCTGTGTCCGTGTGAGAGAGAAAGCAAGAGACAGCCTAAAGCTATAATCATGAATACACCTGGAGTTCCATAAAAAACTACACCTTCCTCCTCCTATAAACAGACTCCACTGTCTTAAAGAGAAAAGCACAGAAGCCCAGACATCTTGTCCATCCCATTTTAATAGCTGCTAGACGAATAACACATGCGCTGGTGGACATTTTAATGACAGAAAGCGACAAAGAGAAAAGCTGCAGCTCTTTTACGGATGCTCGTATCGTTTCATGCACTGGAGAACACTGGAGAGTGAAAGAAAGAGAGGGGAACAGCTGTATTCATCTATGCAGAACAACTCTAGTGCTGCTGAGCTTTAGATGCATGAAGAAAAAAAGAAAAAAGCAACAAGAAAGAACAAGCGTCCCTTCAGATTATCCATATGATTATGCAAACCTAATGGAAAACACATTATGGAAAACAAAACACAAAGACATAGGGACAACAGCAGTGTCTTTGTGTGGTCTCATAAGTGCTGCTTGCTGTTGACCTTAAACTGGAAATCACATAAGAAGAAGCGAACAGTGCAATCTTTGTACGGGCCATTTCATACACATACCTAAGGTCTTCGAGCACAGACAGAGAAAAAGAAAAAAAAAGAAGAAGAGAGGGGAAATAGAGACAATTTGTGTGGTAGTTTTCCCAGTTGTAACCCAACGTGAGGAACACACAAAGCGACAGCTCAATGAAGAAATAGCAGCCATTGTGTGGAGGAGAAGACGCTTACTTTGCAGAGCCTGGAGAACAAACAGACAGAAGGAGACGGAATGAGAGAGCGTGGTGGCAGCAGTGGTAGCTGTACAGATATCCCTATCATTACACGGACGGGCTAAGTAAACAGAGAGAGGGATACAGCAGCAATAGGCCCTTTCACAATGTGGCACAGGCCTGACCTGTACCCACACCGTGCTACTTTTGGATTACTGCTTATTGTGCGTTGTACAGACAGCCCCATGCAGATGTGGCCATCATTGCAGGAGAGCAGTGTGGTTTTTATACTGTTTCCTGCCACAGCTACAGGACAAGTTTCTCAACTCGACAGAGGAGCCATTAGTGGAAAAATTTGTTTTGTCTTTTGATGAAATCAGAGCGTTTAGGAGCATTTTACATGTGCAGGTTTGTGTGAGTGGGTTCAATTGTATTTTGCAGCATTGATTTAAAAAAAAAAAAAAAAAAAAGTAGGCCACTGCAGCAAGATGAGCCCATGCATCTGCAATACTGTAAAGTTAACCTCTGTATGTGTTTACCTATACTTAACATACACTTAGAGTGCATGTATTTCATAACTGGTTACCTCAGCCTATTTAACTGGATTCACTTTGATTAATATCACTCTCTACGTATGAAACTACAGCCAAGGGAATGCTAGCTTAGCATAGCAAAAAAGCTTGAAACAGAACCAGCTAGCCTGGTTCATTCCAGAAGTTAAGAAAATCCAACACATTATATCTAGACGTTAAATCCGCTGGTTGCCTGGCAACACGACTCCCACTATGTCCACTTTTCATGCTAAGCTAAGCTAACCAGCTACTGGTTGTGATTTCACATTTGCAAAACAAACACGAGAGAGGTATCCTCATCTAACTCTCAGCAAGAAACCCAAAATATTGAAAATTTCTTAGTAGCATACAGTTACATGTTCACATCGCTCTCTTCTTTTTCCTGTTTATGTAGGATATGTGTGCAAAGACTATTTGTCTTAACTTCGTCGCCGAATCATGCTGCTGCAGCAACCTTATTTCTCTACAGGAGATCAATAACATTTCATCTAATCTTGTCTAACCATCAATCAATTACCTGACCAGAAAACCTCTGGTCTCAGCTGTGCTGAAGAGGCAAATGGAGTCTGTAGGATACACGAGGTCCAGCAGGCAGTCTGTCTACAGCAAACTATACTTATTGCAACAAACCCATTGAAGCGCACTGTATTGTGTTACATAACGTTCTAAGAATATTTGTCTTTTGCCCCACAGTGGCAGTATGAGAGCACATAGTTTTCAACTGACCAGAAAAGTGTGATGCAGCTTATCGTTTCAGGAACTATTTTAGCTCGAGCTGAATGCAGCTGCAGTGGAAAAAAACAACAAAAGTGCACCTAACAAATCTGCTTCAAAGTCCAAAACTAGTCCCAGTACGTGACACAGTTCAGACCAAGACACCATGTTCGAGTGGATTTAAGAGCACGGCACAACCATAATTCATGTTGGACATTTAGACTGTAGACTGTAGATAAAATCAGATCCAACACAGCCTCTTGTTTCTTTTTAGTCCTAAACCAAATTTCACAATAAAGTTGGAGTAATAACTCAGTTGGTTCATGTTTCACCTCTCTGAAAACAGAAGAATTTAATGTTTGGTATCTATCTTGATGTCAAAACAAATCTTTTCTAGCAAAATAGGTTATGTATACAGAGGAATGAAAGGGTACTCTGTCACAACTATTTGCTTGAACAAAAAACTCACGTCTTGTCATTCCTTAGGGACACTGCAGTGTTTGTGATCTGGTTTTTATCCTTACACGCCCTCATTGTCCTTCTACAGTTTAAGCATGTAACTGTTGCTCTCACTTAAAGTTAGTTAGAATTAGAATGTCAGCTAAATTTCCTGGGGGTGAGCTTATTTATGTCAAACTAAAAATGATTTTTACTAATAGTGTCTGAATTGCATTTAGTTTAAAGGTAAATTTCTTTGTTAATGTTCCAGCAACATATGATGATTTCATGTATCATATCATTGTGACACTACAGGTAACACATAAATGAATCACTTGATGACATTTCTGGTTCCACCTTCTCTAATGAAGGTGAAGGTTTGCTGGTTTTTATGTTTCCTTTTGTTGTAAAGTGAATATCTTTGGTGTTTAGACTTAGCAAGCAACATTTTCAAGCATTTTAGGGAGAAAACTATGAAGTCATTAAGTCAAAAAACAAATAACAGATTCATCAAAAAGACATGTCCACAACCACATTTTGAAAGTTGAAAGTTTGAAAAATTTGAAAGTTCAAGTCATAATTCCAAGCTCTTTTGACCACAAAGATTAATTCAAATAGATTCATCTTTTCAAAGACTTCTTTCAGCAGAGTCTCACGGCCCCAGAGCACACTGTACAGTGCTATGTTGTGAATTTAGATCAAGGACAGAGCAGGGACTCAAAAGCTGCTCTATCAAGCTCTTCTATCAATCAAACATTTGGGCATTATTATTATTCAAACCCACATAACGTGTTATGAACACCTTTCAAGTCTCTTCACTGTAAGGAACTAAAAGAAAAACACAGTACTGTAGGATATTATGACAGATACACATTTAAAGTGCTACCTTGCTGAATAAGTACACATAATAATGGAGGTGAAACATATCAAAGTGCTACTTCAACATCAGTGCTGACATTTATTCCATTACATTACTCAGGGAAACATTGGGCTGTAGCTTTTATGTGACATTTATCTGACCTGAAGTAATAAGAACTTGAGTAATACTTTTCATGTAACTTCCACTACTACTTCTACTGCTTCTAATGACTTATAATGTTGTATTTTTAGTATCCATTCCGTTTGCCCTGTCATGTTGTCTACAGCACAACCTGTAATTTGCCTTTTTGTACCCTTTAAACAGCAAACAATGGTACAGATGAAAACTTGGAACCGAGATAGAAAGAGATATCTTTAGTTTTGTGTGTGAATTGTAGCTAAGAACAGTAAATCATTCATGACAAAAGTAGAAAGGAACAAAGGACTGTATGAGCTCCTTATCTTTTTTTTTATGCCAAGTATCGCTCTTCACATCCTGTTTGTGGTGTGATGGAAGACTGATCAACACACAGGACAGAAACTTGGCAAAGCAGACAACTTGTATGATAAATCTGTCTGCGTCAACGTGAGTATATTAGAGGACAGTTAGCGACAGAGTACAGATACATGATATAGCTTTGATCAGTGACTTGGCTGAGGCTGTAGGTTGTGTACAGTGTTGTGTTGGTGTGAGTAAACTTCTACTGGAAAACAGTTTTAGTTTTAGTAGTTTGGAAGCAAATATTAAGTGGTCTTCCCTGCTACTTGGTTGAATGTGGCTCATTGTTTTTCACTCCCCCATTTTACATTTATGAGCAGTATATAAATATTTCAGATAGGGTTTATAGCATATTATAATGTAATTATAAGATAAATTATATATTATTATATTATATAAAGATATGTGAAGATATATTTTATATTAATGCAACAGTGCTTTACTATTTTGTTCTTTGTTTTTTGCCTCCAGTTATGGGTGCACACAGGAGTTATAGTTATTGACAAATACATTAAACAAATGTTAGTTTACAGCTACATTATGATGTGCTATAAAGCATTTGTTAAGGGTTTTATAAACTGCTTATAAATGCTTAATAACTTATAACTTATGAATGATACATATTTTTCTTTTGCATTACATCTTAACTTGACAAAATACATGTGAAAAGGGGAAGAATGTGAATTTAAACTTATTTTCATGGACTATGGCTCTGTGGCTCCACCCACTGTGGCTTACCTCAGCCAGTCAGATTTTTTTCTGCTTCTTGAAAGTGTACAAGACAAACTCCAGGAGAAGAGCTTTACTTATAAACTTTGTCTCAATCACACAGAGCACACGTGCAGTACCATGTATAAATACAAAGTGTGGTCAGAGACTTCCTCTCATACAGTCAGTCTGTCGTTGTCTGTCTCTGTAGCTCTGACAGCCTGTGTGTCATATGCACAAAGACACACACACACACACATCCACCACGCATAAAACCAGATCCTCCTCCTCTATGATGTGGAAAGCAGTTGCTGCCCACCCATGCGTATCCATGGCAACTGGCCTGCGGTGAGTTGACAGGGCGGGACGGTGACATCACTGGTCTCTTTCAGGATTGCCACAGAGATAGCAACACTGCCAGACACAGAAGGATGAAGAGAGGACAAGGAAGAAGGAGAGGAAGTAAGGGAGGGAGGAGAGACACTGCGAGGTCGTGGCCTCATCTTTCTCTCGCTCACACGCAAACATGCAAAAATCCCATGACCAACTCTGCAGTAAAGACAGTTAAAGTGATTGTCTTTACAGTATTTAATTATGTAACAATGTATTTACTGCATGCTTTAAAATACCCTGGACTATATGAGGAGCAGGAATAGATATTGAAGTCTGGTAGTGCGGCATCATAGGATTAGAGTAGCATTCAATGCAACAAGCCTCATTAAATCTGCACAGTGTTGTGTTATGAGTGTTATTTTATGGTGATGAAGGTGGGAAATACAGCAGTTTGACTATAGAAGGAGCATGAAACAAACCAACTCCATCATGTTATTTCTTTTCTCTATGTGCTCGCAGTTTTGGTCATGTTGGTAATTTGATCACTAGAGGGTGCCAGACACAAGTGTGTTTCACTTTGCACATAAGATAAAAGACCATATGTGGGGTGGACACATTCAAAGACGGTGATCTAATCCAGTCTCGTTGTCATTCACCTTTGAGAGGTGAATAATTTTGCCATTTTTTTTAGTTGATTTAGTGGATTACATTATGATGTATTGATTATTTCTGTACTGTGGGTGCTCAACAGTGTGCCTTCCTCCTTTCCTAACATCTAGTTCCTACTTTCCTTCCCATCTCTTTCCATATCCACTACCATTCCTACCTGCTGTCTTACCAGCTCAGTATGATAAACTCATTAGGTGAGTCCCTACAGGGGTATAACACCGTTATTAGAGTGGTTTTACACTTGAGGTGACAGGTCCTCAGGGAAGGATTTACATTATATTAGCTAGGATTTACACCACATATTCCAGTGTTCTGAAAAATTTAAAGGGACAATAGACACCGACATATTTCTAGCATTTGTCTTGTAGGATTCTCCTTACAATACAGTGTCTGAAGTAGTAGGATGGGAGACATGCATCCTCCTCCGGTCACAAATCTTGTTCTCTGCCCATTTTGGCAAGACCTCATGCAGCTTACAGGAAGCAGAAGTAAAAGAAATTTCCTGCCAGAAAGGGAAAAAAAAGGAAATGAGATAGGGAGGAGCAGGGAAGAGTAGTCAGTCGAGAGTCTACAGGGTACAGACATCTGTTCTGGAGAGAAAAGACATAAGTGAGGGTAATATCCAACCTGATGGACCCGATTAGTGACAAACACTGTGCAGTTTGTACACACACTTGAAAAACTTTTTTTAAAAACTGAACACATCACTGAGCTAGTGAACTCACAGTTAGCAGTATGGCAGTATTCACTGGCTCCTGTCTCATAACTGTCTACAAACCATTCATCTTTGGAGGAGCAGTTTATACTACAACAGAGAAGGGGAAATAAACGCATACAACACAGCTAATAAGCTACAATAGCTTCCTACATTTTGAACTCGCTAGCTGTCAGTTCCATCAGAGGCTAGCACTGTCAAAACAACTTGCTACTGGTCAAATTTGGGTGTCAAAGTAAAACATTACCAACCTATTTCTGCTACTGTCATGATACAACAGAGTCTAACAGGTCATTTCATTTTGTCTGATCTTTTGTTTGATTAAATAGCCAGTAGCATCACCAAACTGATCACCATAAGTAAAGTAAGACATGTCATTATTTCAGAAGATATCAGCTTTTCATAGTCTTAGTTAATAATAAAGTTAATATTTTAGAAGGATGATGAAGCATAAATTGCTTTTCTTCCACTCAATCCTTCAGCACATCCTGTTAGCATCTGCTGCACTCTTGTTGCCTGAAACATGTAATGCTCAAAAAATACTCAGAAACCCGAAAAACTCTTAAGTTGAAGTCTGTGTCATTGTTAATTCTTATATGTGCAGTGTATGGCAGGTTGCCCATCCATTTTTTTCAAGCATTTGCTTTAGGTATTTTTGCACACATTATATCGCTGTAAGAAATTCCTGTCCAGATTAGTCTACAAATACATTTCAAGTAGTGTGTTTACGTAAACCGTATAGACATTGTGGTGCGGTCCTTGCAGCTCAATCCAAGGTTGGGTGACTGTTTTTCATACCAGCAAGGCTATAGGTAAATATAGCATGTACAGTCCAGCTTTACTGTATTTATAAATAACCACTGCCTCCCTGCTGTTAAGACTCCTAGACCACAAAATACAGTCAGATATAAAGACTGAGAAAATGCTTAAAAGTTACTCAAGAAAAGGTAAGAGTGGTAAAAGTAACAACATAAGTATTGTGGTTTGAATAAGTTGCTTTGACATACTTAACGCTACCTACAATATGCTATAGGTATAAATAAAATAAATAATTAAACAGCCAAGTTGCTATCAAGTTTCAGTCCAACATGAACCAGATATGCTGCATTATAATGGACAATACGTTGTGATAAGACGCTAGCTCTCTCTTCAGAATTGACAGCGGTGTTGAAATACCTTTTGTGCATGTTGCTATATTTGTTACATTCTTGCCGCAACAAGAGACAATACGCTGCTGTTTTTGAATACACAGACCCCTGAATCATTTGATTTCAAGGAACACTGAACGACCCCGAGCTGTGCTGATTATTTTGATCCAGACAATGGCAAGGTCACAATTATAAGAGGCCGATCCAGTCTTATCTATTGTTTTGTTGTGTGACAGATGCAGCCAACAAAAGCTTTACTTCTTACTGCAGAACAACTCTACTGCGGCTCCAACCCATTACACAGCTTCTGCAATGTGCATGCTAACAGCTCTGCTGTACTCTCCTGGCTCTCTTGCAGAACAGATGTTGATCTCAATGCAATTACCTGATTTAAATAAAGGTTATATTTACTGTATATACATAATATATTACATGGCTAAGGTTCCTGAAGGTATGTATATGTCAGTGAAGAAGGGTACGGTAACAGTACAGTTCTCAGGTAGCAGTATAACATCCAAACATCACACCGCTGATGTTGAACTTCAATAGAAACTGGCAGATGGTGAAGTGATGAGTGCAAACTGCCAGGATTTGTTTAGTTAAACCTCAGTGATCAGAGCCAAAGCACCAGGTTTTTCTGGCAAACTTCATTCACAGTTGAATGTGGCCTGTGTTTCCCCTCAACAGCTTCAGATAAAATGCCTCTCATGTGGCAAACAGTACAGTCAGTACAGTGCGTATTAGTGTTTGTTCATGATCACTGATGCTGATATGATGAGTGAGCCCAACTGATTCTGGAATACTGTGGGAAGGCCGACTGTTCACGGCATTGTTATGAACTTTAATATCTCTTTTACACGCATACACTCGCACACACTGACGTACAAATTCCTCGCGTCCCAGAGGAGTGTATTCTGAAGTGTTGTGAGTGCTGGCAGTGAGGAAGCAACCCTGGTCCTCCTCCCTGACCGCTTCCTAGAATTGTTGCTACATCCATCTCTTAAATGTCCACATGAGTGCACATGTGTGTGTGTGCATGTATGCATACATAAGCCTATTTTAGGTATAATTTTAAGAATGGCACAGATGTCTCGAGATCTTCCTAACCAGAAAAAATAAATTTTCATACAACCAGAATTGGTTGTACAAAGTGTATGACTTTGACAGTGGAGACCACATTTCTATTAAGTTTTTTTTGGTTGCTTAAAATTAGACCAGATCTGAACTATTGGAGCATCGGATCAGAAAACTGTCATATTAGTAACAGTAATTAGTAACAATATGGGTTGTCTTGGAAAGTAGTGATTAACCTGAGGACTTTTTGTATTTCTCACAAGTGTGCAAAGTCAGACTGACTGCTTAAAATCAGGATTAGGTGATTACTTACACTCTAATAGATACTGATACTCACACCTTTTGCAAATAGGATTATGAGCGCAGGATTTACAGTATGGATCATGTCATTTTTCAGCCTCGGTGTCAGAATAATCTCACTCAACAGCTCAATCAGGATAAACTGCATAATTACAATATTACACGACAGAATTACTGAATTTATGGCCACAAAACACTAAGGTGGTTAAACACTGAGGCTACTTAAACAGTGTTAAAATGGAACTTGTTTTTGTCTAACCTCTGTAAGCTTTTGGTAACTAGCGTTAAATGCTACTTAGACCATTGTGCCCAACTGACTATTTGACTATAACCTGCTGATGGAGGATTTGTGCATGAAGCAAAGCTCTTGGCCAGATGGCCATACACTTTTTACTCATCCGCCATCTCTGTCTGGTCATTTCATGTGTTTGGAGCATCTGGATTGTATCCAGATCAGAATCATACACTTCAAAAGGCTAGTGTAAATGCACCCAGGAGGTGCTGAGAACAGGCTGAAATATGACAGCCAAACCCAGGTGCTCAGAGGCCCATTGTAAGCAGATGTTATACTGCACACTGTATGTAAACACATCGCTCTCTCTCTAAGCTACATCCTAAAGAGGCGTTGCATGCAGTGTTGCAAATCAATTTAATGCATTTTAGTTACCAGCTAACCATAGAAGTTACCATGTGTAAATGCAAGGCAGAAGCAACCCAGATCCAAACTTGCCCTCTTACAAAATCCTTTTTTTTTTTTTTTAGCTTGTTTGAGTTGATGCATTTTTTCTGTACAGTGTAACACATTCCTTGATCCAAGTGTTCCTGTATTTGTTGTGTTTGCAGGCTGGAGTCTGAAATCGGTGCTCTTGAGAGCGAAGAGTCTCAGATATCAGCCAAAGAGCAGGTTCTACGTGAACGTCTGAAAGAGACGGAGCGCTCGATAGAAGATCTGCAGAAGGTATGAACTATCTAAAACCTTGTATGAGCTCCTGTCGAGCTACAAACTGTTGGCTATGAAAGATATATGTTAATGCTGAAATCACTCTGCTCTACTTACAGGAATTTTTCAGTTCTTGGAGTCTGTTATCAGTTTCTTGTTTAATTACCCTATAATTACTTTGATTTTTTTCCACATGTTTTTTATGAGACCAAATTAAAAAAATCAATAAAAATGACACTGCGTCTTGTATAGACCTTTTGCTGCTAATTAAAAACAAGTGTGCTAAATATACATGAGATGAATGTTGCTTTGTTTGTACAAAGCAGTTAATCCTTAGTTGTAATTATTATTGTAAAATAATTATATAATATATTACTCTGCTATGATTCATATGGACTTTCTCTTGTTTCTCTTTCAGAGTCTAATGATCCAGGATGGAGGTATGAGTGATGAGACACACACACACACACACACACACACACCTCATTGGGGTAGTGTCCTCCCCTGAGTTATTGTTGTTTCCTAGCAGTGGGGTCCCTCTCTTTCTATTTCTGTGTGTATGTGTGTGTGTGTGCATGCAGAAGTGGATAATAGTCTCGCTGAGGCAGGAGAGATGCAGGCCAGAACACGCTCTTGGACCCCCATGGACACACACATAGACATACATATACCTGCACACAAACACACACGGTCAAACACACACAGAACCCGGCTCAGCGAGACCATTGAAGCTCGCACACACACACACAAGGCCATGACTCTGCAGCCTGCAGTCGCTGGCTTTATCCCCCCCATTCACCATCAAGCCCTGTAAGCCCCTAAAGCTTTGTTCCTGCCATCACACACACACACACACTTCTGCTGCATAAGCACTGAACCTCAGGGGTGCCAGAGTTGCCGTGGACACAGAAACAGAGAGATGGGGAGAGTTAGACGGTGTGTGTGTGTGTGTGTGCAATAGGGGCGGGTAGGGTCACTCAGGGGTGTGGTTAGTTTCTCTAATGGGGGGCTGGGCTGTATGTGTGTGTGTACATTTTTGCATCAGGGTGTGGTTACACATCACTGAGAGGTAGGTGTGTGTATGTGTGCATACCCAGTGTGCATGTGTGTAACAGTGCGTGCCTGGCGAATGAGTGTGTACGCGTGTGTTTGTTCTCTGTCACGGCTTCTAACATCCATCTGACCATGTGTCATTTCCTCTCCTGTTCTCCTGCTCACTAGATGCCACTGGCTACATGTCCGCCCCTCTCTCGGACTGCACGGACCCAAATCCTGACCACCTCGTCCTGGCCACGCAGCCCCGGACCGGCCCTCCTGCCTCTGGAGAGCACGCCATACCAAGACCTGGTAAGACAGAGGGTGGAGAGGAGGGTGAGTGAGGGTAGAGGGAGGGAGGGAGGACAGGAAAGTTTTGGGTCGTAGCCAAGTCGGATTACCAAACTCACGCGCACATGGAGGATGGACTGGCACACATACGCACACATCTGGACAAACTGAGTCAAATCTCATTCGGACTTCAACAGTTTCACATCCATGTTCGCTGAGAGAAATGTGCGGCCAACACATAACTCATAAACACATAATGACACAATACACTTCACTACATATACTGAAAGCACACAGACATCAAGCACCGGATCAATATTTATATATATATATATATATATGTGACTTTGTATGATCCAAAATACCATAAATAAAAAACAAGATTAAATTTACCAGTATACCAACTGTCAGTATTGTAATTAGTATTGACAAGTATTATAATCAACAAGTATCAGTATTAAAATCATATTATATGTGTTAGAGAAAGTATTAGCATTACTTTTAGTCTCTGTATTACTGTTTTTTGTTTGTTCGTTTTAGACTTAGCATTAGTTTTACTAAGATGTTCTTTATGGCAATACAGCAACTAATAGGTCTTATTCGTTATTACCTATTAGTTGACTAACAAGTTAACTAATAAGACTTTGCTCATAGCATTAGCTATTAGTTTGTTTCATGTATTTAATGCTGCTGACTTTGCAGTGGGGAACAGCTCTATAAAATAAAACCACAGCTTATGGGGCAGTGTGATAAAGTTAGGCAGTTGTGTGTATTATCTGCAGGAAGATTTATATCAAAAGACAAGTGTGAGAACATAACTAAACCTCAGGTGTGATTGTTCTCCTTTCATTATTTGCCTAATATTTACTCTGCAAAATGTACTGAAAACATACTTTACTGCAGAAGCAGATGTGTTTATAATCTCAGTGTCCCTTGTCAAGGTTGACCATGTGAGGTACGGTGAAATACACTCATTTTTTGCGCATTTCTTTGAATGAAGTAGTAAATATGCAGAAGTTGTCACTATTGTAACTTGCTAACTAACTTAATCTCACAAGATACCTGCAGTTTATTAGAAAGTACCACCAACAGTAAACTTAGGTTAGGTATTTTTTCTTGTTTACTCACCTTCATCTGTGATTTGCATCTCTAAAGGATAAAGTTAGGGTAATGTTTTGTGGTTTACTAATTGCATATATAGCAGTTTGAATATCAGTTTTATCAGAGAACACTGTGTCCCCATCCTCACGCTTTAATCCCTCCACCTTTTCCTCCCAACAACCCCCACCTCCTCCACTTGTCCTTCCCCACCCCTTCACTTTTCCTTCAAAACCCTTCTACATCAAACCCCTCCCTCCTCCCTGTGTCTCCTCCCATCCCTCCCATCCCTCCGCTCCCCTAACAGCAATGTTTGCCATGGAGATCAACGTACAGCATGACCCACAGACCGGTGAGCAGCGCATCCTGTCAGCCAACCGCGTTAACCCGCTGGATGCAGCATCACGTGGGGTCAAAGTCTATGATGATGGAAGAAAAGTCGTCTACGAAGTCACTTCCTCCGGGGGTGTGTCAACCACCACCGTGGAGAACGGCTGGAGCTCTGCGCAGGTTGACCAGCTGATCCAGCGAGCTGCAAGACCTGGTGCACAAGGAGGAGATGGCAGTCAGGTGACGGTGACCCCGGCTCCTCTGCAGGCCTACATTTCCCCAGCAGATATCGATGATCTGTCTCCGCCCTCCTGTGCCCCACCATCCATCCCTTCAAGCCCACCTGCCCAGGTCACTCTCCAGAGGGAGACCCGGCTTGGCATGATGCCCCCATCACCTCCCATTATGACCCAGCCCATCTCCTCGGCCCATCCAAGCTCTGAGCTCAGCTCCGCACCCCAAGCCACCGCGGAGCACCCGGTCACCATGGTGTTCCTCGGCTACCAGGACGTTGAGGACACGAGCGAGAGCAGGCGGCTACTAGGTTTCGACGGCGCCGTGAAGGCCGAGGTAGTCCTGATCGATGAAGACGACGAGAAATCGCTGAGGGAGAAGACGGTCACTGACCTATCCATCATCGACGGCACGGCGGCCGACCTCGTGTCAGGACGGCCGGCAACATCTGAGGCCGCCAGCACGGAACTGTCATCTGATGGCCGTGAACCTGACAGCACCTCCTCACCCCCTGCCAACGCTGACGCCAACACAGCCCCCCCACCCGGCCTCACGCCTTCCACAGGTACAGACAAGAGGAAACGCTGCGAGTGCTGCATCCTCATGTGACTGAATCTTCTCCCTCTTCCACCCTTTTATTATTACCCACAACAACCCTCTCTTTTCCTCTGTCTCTGGATGGTTACTAACAGAAGCCCTGCCTCCCTCCTCCTCCTCTGGATCGGCTGTCACACATGCACGCACACACATGCTGTGGTCTGACCTTTGACTTTTTACTCAGTTATGTTATTACCTCTACATCTCTGCTCTTTTGTCACCCTCTCTGTCAACACGGAGTCTCTGCCCTCCCGCCCACAGTCTCCTCAGACAACACAGAATATTTCATGAATCTAAAGGAAACAGGCATGAAGTTGTAGTCATGCTGCTACATTAATGGTAAAAAACAGACATATAGATGAAGAAAATTGATGGCTTAAACCAGGTTATACGATACTACTCTCAGTGGTCATTAAGACCTTACGGACAATCAGTCACATTGCCATGCTGTCTAACCAAACAGTATGTCTGGCTCTAAGGACAATCACCCAGATCATCGCCTTTAATAAGCCAGTTTATAAAACACTCAAAAAGACACAGTCTCAGTTATTTCTTAAAATTTCTCTCTTCAGTCACTTCCCTCTTCCTTTTCTCTCGACGGATTCTCTCCTGCTGTCTCCAAACTTACACAGACACACATAAACAACCACACACACAACTTATGAACCCACCCACCCCTCGTTGTACAGACTTTCTCTGACCAGGGCAGAGAGGAGGGTACTTGTTGCCTTGGTTTCTTTATGTGCCTCTTCATTCATCCACACTGATAGTTCTAACAAAGAAAATAGAGATAATTAGAAGCTCCTATTAGACTTTTGTTTCAGTTTGCTGTTGTTACCTGAACTTTTTTTCTTTTGTTTTGAAACTTAGAAGGCCATTGAATTGTTGGGATGCCTGTTTCCGTGGGAAACTGAGGTTTTTGACACTGTAGTTAGTAATAACAGGACTCTCTCTCTCTCTCTCTCTCTCTCTCTCTCTCCCTCTCTCTCTCTCTCTCTCCCTCTCATTTTGTCCATTAACTCCAGCTATTCCACTGCTGAGGTCATTTCCTCCTATTATAGTACTTTCTAACCCAGCAGCCAATAAGAAACTGAGGAACACCTTTTGGCAGCCAGTAGGATCAATACAGCCAACTTTTCCTATAGAGCACAGGAAGCTAACGGCAGCTTAATGAGCACACTCTGGCAGCGAAGGAACATGTCTTTCCAGCTATGAAAACAAACATGGGTCACCACTAACAACCTGGGCACAAAGTTGTGAATAATCAATATTAACAAGCACTACCATATTACTAAATTACAACTATGACAGCTGTGCTCATATGAGCTTTTAGAGAATCCATGTTCATTTTTTTGTCCATTAAATTTGCTGCAGAAGGCAGCCAGAGATCTATTATACTCTTTCAAAGAGACTGAAAACACTGCCAGCTCTCGCTGTAGTCACCAGCCAGGCCCTCGTTTACAAGGGTGCTACAAATAATGTGGCCTGGGTGTCATTATAACATCATATATATTACACTGTAGGACATTTACTTGGCTGGCTTTCAGAAAAGCTCTCAAAAGGAGTAATCATCCTCATTCTGTTGAATGATAATGGATGCTCTGGAAAGTTTTTGCTTCATTTGAAGTGTCTTTGATGGTACATGGAATAGAGAGGATGGTGATGCTCAATAGGCATCTGGTGAATTGATTTCTGGAGGGTTAGTGACTACACTTTGCCATTGTACGCTACAGAGAAATACCTGTTAGTGTGAAATCAATAAAGTTATATGGGCCAGATATGTGATTGAAGAAGATGTCCACACATTTACAAAGAGGTTAGAGAGTCTCTTTGGATCCAAATAATGTGATAAGGGGGTGTTTTTGTGGCTCAGGTGTGACTGTAATGTCCTTGGTTTGTGTCCAAACTGGGTCTTAATATCATTTATTCACATCAAAAAAAAAAAAAAAAAAAATTCATACAGAAAAAAATGACAGTGAATACTTCACTAATCTAGACTGACCTGAAGTGCAACACTTTTTGTTTCTTTCGCTTCAGTCATTTGTTTGACTGCTTCACTGTTCCTGGCCATAAAATACTAACTCTGATAATAGTCATAAAAAGAATGAAAGACAATAATCCTTGGCAACAATTAACATATTTCCAACACTGAAAGGACAAATTAGTTCTTTCCTTACAAGGCTCTGTGCACAGCTTTACAATCCCACCTCTAAACTGTCCTGTAGGTCGACCTTCAAACATACATGCTTGAGTGTGATTGGCCATTGCTGCTGTAAGTCAGTCGAGCTGGCTGTGTGATTGGCCACCAAAAGACCCGTGGGGGGTCTAGTTTCCTGTGTAGATAAAGAATGTAAATATGCTCTATATTCTATTTAGTGATGATTTTATTTTCCACATCTATATAGAGATCTAGAGATACTTCTGATTATAATGGGTACTAGACATTGTTCTGATGTCCTGCGATGCCATATCACGACTGTATGAGTGCACAAACGCAAGCTTTGTATATTTTCATTCTTCTAACTTCACCGCTTTGCTGTGTGTAATCCCAATATTAACCCCTCACAACTTTTTCCCCTCTTCTGACCACCCACCACCTTCTCTGAACTCTTGGCGGCTGCTACCGTTCCCAGATGTGTTACGGTGGACCTCGAAGGCATCTGAGGATCGTAAAACATTGCGCAGAGGCAGGATCTTAAATAGCCATATGAGTGGATTTGCATGATAGCCTATTAACTACAAATCACATTCAATTTACATTACTGCTGACCATTCCCCAAGTTTTTACTTTAATTCCCTCCATACTGCAGTCGGTTTCCATACATTTAAGTAAATCAATCATATTTTTTTTAATCAAGTTGAAATTCATCTGTTTAATAACATTTCTACCAATAAATGCTAGTAAATTCACATCATCCTTTTCACCACGTCCATGTTTATAGTTTAACAGATCTTATAGGGGGAAAAAAACACCAAGGTTCTTCTATACTGTCTACCTATTTTCCCTTATAAAGTCTATTTGCAGCAAACAGACTGCAAGGCTCGTGTAGGCTGGGAACCATTTCTCACGTTGTCCTGTTCAGTGTCCCAGATTGGCCTAAACATATTCACTGCATGAATGACTGTTTGGGTTTAAAGATTGAGGGTGCTATGCAGAGAAGTTTATTCTCGAACATGTAGTGTTAGTTTCCCCAAGGTATAATGCACACACCTGATGTGCAAACAGAGCAAAGAAGCACTTACCGTACGGACCTACAAAAGGAAATGCAATCACAATCTAAAAAGAAAACAAAACAAGAGAGACTCAGTTCAAGTTAATGGAGCCTGACCAATCCGGTTTGCCTGTTTGGGTTTGTGTGTGTGCGCGTGTATCTGATGTAATACGAGGAGCTGTACATCAACAACAGACTTGTTGAGTTTACCAGCCCCACTGCCACGCCTGCAGTACTCCTCTGACTCTGTAGGGGTCTCTCATTTTCTTGTCTGCCTGCCCTCACGGTTGTATGGACTGTTAAAACAAAAAGGAGCCATTTTCTATTGTTCAACCTTCTCGCTCTCTCTCTCACTTTCTATGGTTATGACAACTCTCCCTCTCTCTCTCTCTCTCTCTCTCTCTCTCTCTCTCTGATGTCTGTATCTTCTCTCTATCTTTGGTCAATAAAGCTGAGTTTCTCCAGTGCCCCCCTGCTGTCTCTTGCTTGTTGTTCTTTCCATCTGTCTCTAACATTCACTTTTTCATTGGCTGCTGACAACAAGATCACAAGCTATCCTTAATGCACCCCTATCTGTTGCAATACCCAATGCCACTAACGAGTACACACTTGCACACACACCACATACGATTTACACTTAAATTTAGGTGATATCTTGTCCAGAGTTCAGAAACAGTTGTTGTTTGTTGTTGTGTTTATTATTTTTCCTCACTTTAATATTAATTAAGACAGGTTTAACAACAAATCAAATGCAGTCAGGTAAGGCAATCAGGAGGGTGTTCATGTTCAAAGTTGCACCACAAACACACATGAAAGTCCGGTTGTATAACTTTCCTCTCATACAGTATGTTCTGTTCATGTCCAATATAATAAAAACACAACTTTTTATAGTCATTTATTCAACCCAGTCTACAAGCCTACAAACTACAGCAAGACGAAAGCCCCAGTCACAGTGAGTTTGAAATTGGAGCCAGATTTACATAATTACTTTGATTCTTTCTTCAGATTATCTAGACAGAATACGCTTCATAATCACTAAATTCAAGTAGCATAAGATGTAATAAAAGTTTGAAAACCAGCTCCATAAAAGATTAATGGAATTCAGGAAAATTAATGAAAAGAAATATCCTTCATTATCCTAATTACAATTCTGTTCCTACTAGAATTATTAAAGCCCAGACTAAAGGGTGGCTATACAAGGATGTGATACATAATCTCTCTCTTTCAGTATGACTAGCCTCTGCTCATGAGAAAATCTCTGTAATATTAATGCAACATTCCTGTAGGGACCCATGCTGCGTCTGTGGCATCTAATGAGTTTACACACTGCAAAAAATATGGAGTCTGTAGCACCATTTAAATAAATAGAACAAGAAGGGAGGATAGCTAGTGTTGAGAGAAGGAGAGTATGAGGGTATCAATAGATAAATAAACAGTTGGATCAATGTAGATACCCCACACATGCCCTAGTTTTTCAGGAGCCCTGAGGCGCCCCCTTGGTATCAATAGTAGGTACTGCAAAATACCATGCAACAGTACAACAACACTCACTGCATGATCACTCATCTCACTTTGCTGATACCACTGACAACTCCACAGAAGTTCATCAGAGAGGATAAACAAGACTAGTTGAGGTACAGAAAAACACCTACCACACTATAGATGTAGTAGTACATGTAACACATGCAGGACACAAGGACTCTTAAGGAACAGGCCACAAATACAATGCACTGTGGACATGTCAGGATACAAACATCTCCTGAATCATCTGTTTATCCAGTACAGTACAGTACAGTACAGTACAGTTACATTGGGAGATAGTGATTCATTTTGCAGTCGTACAATGTCATCTTTCCTTTGATAATGTGTGTCTGTCTTGGACAGGGAGTGTTATTATTCTTATTTAAAACACACATGATATGACGAGGGCCTCACCACAATCACAACACATGCTTCCCAAGAGGACATAGTAAATGATTATATTAGAGACGTCATGACAACCAGCATCTGAAAACAGGAGTAGCATTTAAGCAGCCACACACACACACACACACACACACACACACACACACACTCTTCCTGCACAGCGGATGGGTGTGTTTTCCGTGATAATAAACACTAATTGATTTATCATAAGACAATGACAGTCTGGTGTGTTCAACAGAAACCAGGACTGCAGATAATTATTACACAGTCTCACATGCATACACACACACACACACACACACACACACACACACACAAGAGGATGATAATACACATGTCAAAGGTTGAAAATATATATCACTGTCAGTATGCATCATGAGATTGTGTTTTGGACTGCTCTAGGCCACAGTGATGTGGTTTAATGAAAGGGAAATAATCACAAACTTATAAACATAAACAACATATAACTTATATAAAAACAAACTTTATATACAAACAATAGGACAGAAAATTTAAAGCAGTAGACATCTTTTTAAAGTAGTAAATGAAGTTGCAACAGAAATGTTACCTGAATTATTATACCGTGAGCCTGACTTATGACATTCTGTGTAACAAGAGAGCAAGTCTAATTTTTCTGGTGTCCTGGGAGTAGGTTTAATATGCTACTACCACTGCTGATGCTACTAATACTGCTGCTACTATTACAGCCATTACTACTAATACTAATACCATAGCCAATACTACCACTACTATTCCTACTACAAATGGTTGAAGAACTGTTCAGGTCTTTTAAAAGTAGAAATAATACAGTGTAAAAATACACACTAGAAGAAAAAGCACTTATTGTACAGAATGGCCTTTCAGAGTGTTATAATATAAATAATGATTATTATTATGTATTAATGTTAAAACATCATTTTAATGTTAATGACATTGAAATTAACATTGAATGAAATATTTTCTAATCTGATCATTTCTTTTGTATATAAAATTTCGATTCGTGTTGATATTTTGTGTTGTTATTTCAGTTGCAGTGAGTGTGACTGTCAGGAGGTTGAGGATGATACGATAAGATGACTTGACTCCTCGTGGTAGAACTGAGTTACTAACACAGCAAAGAACACAATAATTTTGCAGTTAATCACACAAACATATATGTGCAGGTTATGTAATTTAATAGCTATGAATATTATAATATTTACAGGTCAGATGCTTGTTTGCGTCATTGTCTTGTTACTGCATCAGATTTCAACGTGGAAGACAGCTGGATTCACATGCTTTTATTTAATTTGCTTAGGCAGAAATAAAGGTCAACCACAGATGTAGGTGAATATGAAAGAAGATGATGTTTAACATAAATGGTGAAGTTAACTCAAATTTTGTTTTATCCTAGGCTACGGCCAATCACCAGGGGTTACCGTGACAACAGAAAATGGGTATCAAGCTCCCATTCCGACCAGACATCCTCACACTGCCATGGTGAGTAGTCTGTATGCATGTGAGTGTGTTTATGCATATCTAGGGTTGCAATCACTTCCAAATCCAGTTAGTGGAAAGACAAAATATTCTACACATAATGTACTCACACATTTGTCAAAAAAGCTTTGTGTGACAACAAAATAGTAAGCTGCTACACCAAGGCACGATGTGCCCAGAAACCTTTCATGATGAAGTTATAAAGAGGGGACTATTTGTTCACCTCTTACGGGGGATTACAGGCTTCCAAGCCACAATTTCCATTATCCATTTTTCACTCACTGAAATGGTGTGTTCAGTGTATGTGTGTGTGTTTGAGTGAGAGAGTGAGACTGTTTCCAACCAATTTTCTTTTTTAACCCTCTGATGCCCCTTTAGCTATAAAAATCTTATAAATTATTATTATTATTATTTAAACCAGCATCAGTCCTAATCATACATATCAAATATAAATGATTTTTTTTTTTTTAACCCTTAAATTGCCAAGTTTTTGTCATGATGCACCTCCATTTTATGGTCTAAAAAACACAAAAAATGATTTATTTTCAATATACTTCATGCAAACTGGATTATTTATGGTTTGATTATTGCATCTTGGTGTATGTGAAAGATTAGCAGCAATATTTATTTATATGCATTTTTTTTTTTTTTTCATATTTCATAAAATCTTCACTAATCTACACTTAAAAGCCCCAGGCCTCAAATGAAACGGAGAAATGAGAATTTACATGTTTTAGACTTTGTATTTGAGCAGGATCAAAAATAGTGTTTTGAATGGGTTTCAGTGTGCACATTTATGTGCAAAGGAGTAACAACAGGTCTATTTTAGTCCACGTTGTTTACAATAGGCTAAAAATAAAAAATACATTAAAAAATGTGAGAACACTCAAAAATGCACAACCTTACATAGATCATCAACAATATGAATGAAAAAATGATAAAATATGCTAGAAAGTAAAAGCCAAATACACAAACATGTGCAAAGGGGCATCAAAGGGTTAACAGGAAAGAACAAAACCACAATGTTAAGAGAGTTTTTCTCATTTGTCAGACAAATGCAGCAACAAAAGACGTTACAATTAAAGACAGGCTTTAAGAGCAACAATCACCAATAATAATAATAATCATAATAAAAAACAACAAATGCAACAAAAATTAAAGTGACACATCATATCTCTGGATGGGATTTGCCCATGTAGACTTCAGTATCCTGCACAGAATACTGTATGAGCCTCCACACGTGGACTGTTTGTGCTGAATTAGACATCTGCCGGGGAGCTGGATGTTTGGGTGTTTTTGCCTTTCAGTCACATTGTTTCCTTTCTACAGGTGCATAGTTGTTCTACAGAGAGTTGTTCTGCCACAGTCTCGATAGATACAGTAGATCGCTGTATATTTATGGCACTCAGTAAATTTAATATGATCTTACAGTACTTTGGGGCATTTTTATCTACTATGGTACCAATTTAATACGATACTGTAATACTTCTACAGGGAGTTATATCCGGCCATGCAGTGTAGTTTCAAGTTTATAGTGACCATATTATTCCCATGTGGCCCATTTTCTATGTTGTATATATTGATGTAGGGTTTTATATATTTTTGGCACACAGTCATGGTGTACTAAAATAGTTATTTATTCATTCATTTTATTGGTTTTTAATTGAAGTATTTATTATTTTATTTGATAATAAAGGTTGGTGTCCTGGACCTTTTCTTGTTTTCAATAGTGGAATAAGTAATTAAAAAATACTCCACTGCCAGTAAAAGTTTTATTTATAAGTAAAAGTATTATGAGCAGAATGCACAAAAGTATTCAAAAGTAGATGCAGAATGGACCTCATTATTGCCGTTGTGTTATTATAACTGATACATTAAATCATTTTGCGTCATGTTTTATGAACTTATCATAAGTAAAACATCAATCTGTAAACAAACAGTAAATATAATGGGGTTAATCGTACGATAATTGTCTCTTCTTTGTCCAGATTTAGTATCATGCTTCCATAAAGCTGGGAGGGCTCCTGAGAGACAGACTGAGAGTAGATTGGTTTAAAATCTGTGCAGCAGAGGCAGAGATAACCTGAAACATGGCTGGCCCAGAAACACTGGATCCTACACTTTCCATGATGCAAGTGGATAGCATCTTTCATTAGACCCTCCCTGCTTAATGATGCCCTGGTGTTAAAACTTCACACTTCAAGTTTGTAATGATGTTTTCTTGGTATGAATTTTACCTCATCATGAGGGTCATTTTTCAGCCTCCTCCAGAGCCACAGAGACATTATACATGAGACAGAAAGTCCCTTTAAATGTAATGAAGTAGCATGAAGTGGCATAAATATATATAGGCCATATTCAAGCAAGTTAACTCAGTACTTGAGTAAATATAGGCTAGCTTAGTGACCACCTCCACCTCCGGTTCTGGAGCATTCTGAGTTTGTTTTGTTCCTCTGAAAATGCCACCTGAGCACATTTGGGTGAGAGGGGGGAGTAGAGCTGGAGGTGGGGGAGACAGCGAGGTGGGGGAGACAGAGAGGTGGGGTACAGGAGCAGGGGGTAGGGAGGGAGGTGGTGGCTGGCTGGCTGGCTGGCTCGCTCGCTCGCTCGCTGGCTGGGCTGCAGTCAGGTTGTTGTGCAGCTGAATAAATGAATGAAAGGCGGTAACCTGATGCGCGCGGGTCGGCCTCTTTGTGCTTGGCTGGGGCTCGAGCTGGCGGCTCGCTCTCTGATTGTCTCTGGAACGGGACAGAAAACACTCCCGGGACCTCGCGAGCCCTGCATTATTCAGCGCGCGTGCCTAGAAGAAAAGAGAGAGAGAGAGAGAGAGAGAGAGAGGAAGAGGAGGGAACTGTCGGTTGGAAAAGCTGGCGCGTAAAAGGAGCTCAATGTCATCCCAGTTACAGGCTGCCGTTACCGTTATTACAGTCTGAGACCTCACGCGCATCCGTACTCCTCCTGTCCGTTTGTTTCTCTAACGTCCCGCTGGTCGTTGGTGCAGCAGCTGCGACTACCCTCTTTTTTTTTTCTCACGAGGTGAACGTTGAAGAAGAAGACAAAGCAGAGCAAAGAGAAGAAGTATCGGTCACGCCTCCGTTAAAAAAAAACAACTAATCCCGGTTATTAGCCGTTAATTAGCCGGTGGTAAGGAGCTCCGGGGGATCAGCGCTTTGCTACACATCTCTCAACACACAGGTAGATTGGGTTAAAACTAAAGTATTGCTGTAAACATAACAGAGATGTATGAAAACTGAAGTTAAAGAACTCATAGAAGGGCATATTCAGTGAAAGTGTATTAATATCTTAAGGTGGAGGGTGTGTGGGGTCCATTGGGATGGTTTTTTTTTTGTATGCTGATGGTGTTTTCAGTTGTGTGCTGGTTAGTAGAAACAGAGCCTGTAATTACACTGATTGGCTTTAAAGTGGGGAGGACACAGGATACTGCACCTCCCTCCTCAGAGGAGAAAGAGAGAGAGAGACATTCAAAGGAGGTCAGTGGACCAGACTGCTTGCTGCAGTAGTCTCCATATCTCTCTCTCTGCTCCTCCTCCTCCTCTGCATCACTTTAACCTAGATATAGAAATGACCTTAACCTGGTTTTCATCATCTATAAACTGAATGACTTGGCAGACACACAGTCTTCTTGGTGCTCTTACCTGGCATGTCTATCACCAAAAAAAACATTATAACCTTTGCTTGTTTGCTCATATTGATTTTATCCAGTGTAGCTGCTCATCCATTTGGTGTCATAATGGCTCATTATCTAGTGTTCAATTACCATTACTTGTGATGTGTAGTAGTATTTCGGTTAACACGCTCTTGCTTTTGTTAAAACCCCCCATCAGCACATGGTCAAGTGGCAGTGCACACACTTCAACCCCACCCCAACAAAAAGCTCTTATTCTGAATATTACATGCACATGTTCACATTTCAAAAAGGTGAAAAGAAGAGGCAGTCACGACCGTGCCGGTGTGTCACAAAGTGGCAGCCGGAAAAAAAAAAAAGGGAGCTGGCACATGTTCAGAGTAACGCCACCTGAAACCAGACTTCGTTTGTTTGCTCCAGATTTTCTTTTGGTGAATTTTCACATCTCTTTGCCTGTAGCTGTTGCCAAGCAACTTGCATTTTTCTTGACTTTGACAGTGTCTCCTGTTTAAAGGAGGGATGGACATGTCATGTCATGCTGGAGGTGATTGGCTGATGGGTTGAGCATCGGAGGAAGTACCTGATCACCTTTTCTTTGTAGCTCAATGATATTTGTGACCACCTGTTCTGAAAATGCACACTCACGGTGCAGAAATATTCCAGTTAAATACAGTAAAGTGAACCCCGTCCCTTCCAAGCGTAAAGTAGACTCTACGGTGACTGTACAACATCCAAAAAACGTGAAACGCCCCATCTAGAAACAGTGTTTGACTACCGTAGGAACATGGCCATTCAACATGGTGGACCACATGGAAGAGGACCCACAGCATCTCTAGATATACTGGCCCTTTAATGCTTTGTCAAGAAGCCTGACCCTGTTTTCTCATCGCTTTCAATCACACTGATTGATTTCACTTCACTGTAGAGTTATTGACGTCTTGTAGTGCGGGCGACCAGTACAAGACCAAAGGGGTGACGGAGGGGCTCCAGAAATCAAGTGTGTCTCTTTGAACATTCTTACAGTCGCTCTATAAAGAGATGTGCTCATTTCTAGTTCATCTTGGCTTCGACAGCTTTTATTTACTCTGCACCCAGTTTACACAGCAGTGCCTGTAAGAGAGGCAAACACATCCACATGGCAAGAGGAAGCAAGGAAGCCAAAGACAGAACAGTAGGCTACAAGGCAATAAAAACGCTGATGAGATTCTGGTCAGATTTGATCAGTGACATTTAAAATTGAAGGCTAAGCAAAGTCATGGTGAAGCTTCTGATTGCCCAATTTCTATTAAGAATAGCTCACTATCCGTGTTGGCTGTTTTTGTTTGGTCATCATTTGAAATTACTAGCTGATTCTGGAAATAAAGGAGCTAAGCAGCAAACTGCCAATTCAGGCAGAGTGTTTGCCAATACCTCTGCCGGGCCTGGGGATAGAAAAATCACAGCCAGCTTTCCAATTTGATTAGATAGTCAATGACAGGAGGTACCGGTTACATACTGAATGTCCCATTGAGACACTCAGTGCCTGTTAGTGCAGCTCAAGGTTTGTGTGTTTGTGCAGTATGTGTAGTACATTTTCCGTCTCCACCCCTTTCGGCACCACGGTCTGTGACAACATTGACAGGAACAACAAAGTTATCAATGATGTCTTCTTCCTCCGAACCTCTCCCTCTTCCCAGAAAGCACACACACACACACATAAAAGCACAATATCGCAGGTTACGTAACAGCTGTGTGGTTGATGATGCTAAAGCTTGGCGAGCCAAGACTACACAGGAGGTGGAACTGAGAATGAGGTACTGAAGGAGAGACGGGATGAGAGAGGCCGACGTGATGACAAGAAACAATGAGCACTAAGGAGAGATAAAGGGCGGCGCAGGTGTGTGTTTGTCGGTGGCAGTTGGAGCGGTGAATGTGAGGCGAGCGAGGGAAAACGTGGGGGAGGGAAGTGGAGGATGCTGGTCTAGGAAGTCTGTTCAGTCTCACACGGCTCCAAGTGTTGTTGACATTAACTGGCTGATGGCCTTTGAATGGCCGATCTGATGATGGGCCCCCACTGGCTGTCTTCCAGGAAGAGAGTGATACTCTGCCTCTTGTTATTGGGTAAAGTCCAAGTAATTACAGTCAAATCAGCGCCATTCACATGGACGCTAATGTCACTGATTGCAATTGTGTTTTTTTTCTTTTTTTTTTTAGTTATACAACATTAATATGAAGTATGCTGTCACCTCTCAGTTCACAAATGTAATGTGTGCGTTATCAGCTGACAATGAGTTGAACACATAAATAGGAAAGTTGTCACTGGAAATCATGTGAGTGCCCCTCAGGCCAGCTGTTAGACTGAGCCATGAAAATAATTTCCCCCAGCATTTAAACAAAGCCCTCTGATGTTTGTGCATGTCTGAAGTAGCTGGAATTTTAAGTGGGATGTGGATGACACTTTGTGGCTATTTATGTTCGGCCCATGGGAGTGGATGACAGCTGATAGTGATGTCTGTGTGTGTGTGTGTGTGTGTGTGTGTGCACATCTCTGGTTCATTTATTAACTTCTTTGATTATACAGAAAAAAGAAGTCACCTTGACAGAGCAGATTCGAAGAGGTGAAGCACTTTTCAAAAGTGAATTTTAAGCTGTTAAAATTTTGGATTCTTCAAAATCAAACCGGGATGTGGAAATGCACAATAACTGGAGGCATAACTGCTATATGATCTACTGGTATGGTATACTGGTATTGGTATTTACTGTAGGTCTGGTATTGTCTGAGAAACAAGCCAAATTGCTATCTTGTTTTCACTTCATTATTCAGTCAAATGTTGTGTTTGCGATTGCTGATCAGGAGTGACCAACATCCACAGGTCAACATCAAATATACACTGCTTCCCATAAAGTTGTAATAAAATATTTTTACCTCTTCTCATGAGATGATTGTGACAATGTGATCAAGTCTTGGTAGTTTAAGTGTATCTTCTCAAAACTTTATTGATCAATCTCTTCCAAACATATCACAGTGAAAATTAAACCACAATTAACCTGATAGGAATAAAAAGAGGAATATGTCTGAAAGCAAAATTATTCCAACTTTATGGGCAACAGTGTATATGTCAACAGTCAAAGAAACGTCAAAATATAGCTGCGTTAATCTCCTTCATGCTCGTTGCCATTTTTGTCCAAACTATTTCCTGAGAAATCTGTTTTTTTATTGCCATTTGATATTGATATTCATGTCACTTTGAAAATGATGGTGAATGAAAAATATTTGAATGAAACACCAAATGAGGTCAAAGAGTCATTCTTTTGTCACATTCCATCTTCGAAAAGTATTTGGTCCAGTGTTTCGGTATTCGTGTTCCACAGAGGAAGAGAACTGAAGGGATGCAGGAAATGCAACAATACAACCCAGCCATGTGATGGCCACCATTATACAACCTCCACCACCCACTATTGTCCACAACATCCACCGACTATTGTTGCACCGTGCAACAGAAGTCATTCATGCAACACAAAGCAAAGCACAAACCACCTGCTAGCACAAATACTGTGTTTACAACAAAGATGCACAAACAGACAGTGAAAATGCAGCCCAAAAATGCAGGGAACAGGACATACAGTAACTAAGAAAAGAAAAAAAACTGCCTTTGAACTGAACATTTCTAACTTTTAGAACTACATTAGGTTAGTCCCCTGACAGGAGCAATGAGCTGAATCATTTTTTCCCCACGACAATTTACAATAAACAAGAAAGATTGATTAAATGCTAAAGCACATCTTAATCTGTAACTCTGGGAAGTCCAGGGAGAGGTTGACCTCTAATGTCAGGGTTTGATCTCATAACAGTGCTGTGTTTTGGTGGTGAAAAGCTGCAGAAGTCTCTTTATCACATTCCAGCTTTAGACTGGAATGTCAGAATACCATTTGAGGCTTTAGGTGTTAACCAAATGTGCGAGTGGAGCTCGAGGGGCGCCATCGTCTGTGTGGGTGTTGTCGTTTCTTATCCTTGTGAGAGCCCGGCCAAGCTGTGGACCTACGAAGTCAGGGCAGTTTTAGGAAGTGAGGTCATTTTGGGTAACTGTTATCATCAAGGGTTCAAGAATTTTGATTTATGGTCGAGCTTTAACTGGTTAGTATTTTGTCGCTATGGGAAATCACTAGGTGTAATAAACCAAACAAAATTTGGTCAACTGAAATTCTAACTAGTCTTCAACCGTTTGGTTGACTGAGGGAAAAAAATCTGCATTTTATCTAGTTTAAATGACCCACATTGCACTGATTCCACTCCACCAGCTAACTGCTGGGCAGTAATCAACGTTACACAACTTTGTTACGCGTAGCTGTATCGTTACCTTCAATCTCTATCAAGTACACACATACTGGTGAGGATTGCAGAATAAAACAACAAAGCTAGCAGCACTGCAACTCCAGAATAAGTAACATGAAAAAACATGTTACTGGCATCCAACGTACACCATTTCTCTTGACTGTGCCTCAGTATGGCGTTAGTTCAACATCGCCGCAACCTTAGGGAGTATCCATTTAGCCGTGCAACATGCTCTAGACAAGTTCAGCTAGCTAAACAAGAAAATGAACACTAAAACAACATAAAACATGACAAAACTTACGTCTTTCAAGTTGAAGTCAGGTCACAGTACCGGTAATGTTATTGATTCATAAAGTCTGAACAGTTAGCAGTCTGTAGTAAAATACTCACACGTTGCCATCAAAAATAAGCATTATTCACTTAACTGTTCTGTACTCTGAAGCTGAGGACCAATGTAATGAGTTGTGCTGGTTCTTTGACATGGTGTCAATTAGCTTGGAGCCAAGGGGTGTTTCGACTTCTTGACATATAAGATATTATTGCCACAATACCACATTTGCTGAGTAAAATATATTTGAATATTACTTTTATTCATAATAAATGTTATTTATTACCAATGAGACCACCAAAAGGTGTCAGAACTAGAACAGATCACTCACAACTCTCAACGCATCAAGGACATGATCCATAGCATTTTTTTTATCTACTTTCAGTTCCCCTTGCCTCAAGAAAAATCTTCATTTGGAACAAAATGGGAAGGATTGAAAAATTTAGTAGACCTCTGCGGTGCAGCCCTCACACTCAATTTCAAAAAACTCTCGCTGCTGTCATGATCGCAATTGCTCTCAGCTGGATAAAATAAGTTCAAGGACGTTCCTGCGGGTTGTTGAAAGGTTGTTGAAAGGTTGAGAATACAAGTAAAAAACTGAATTGGGGTAGATAAGGTGGCTGGAATGAAAGATGGAACACCAAACAGTAAATTACAACACTTCATCACGAAATAACTCCAGGAATGTTCTGAATAACACAGACAGTTCAGCAGAATCCGAGGGGAGTTTTCTTTAAACCGCTCATCTGGAGGGTTTTCTCATGTATTTGAATCATTTTAATGAAGTTCACTTTGGGGATTTTCTGGTAGAGGATCAGTTGAGATATTTTGTTTATGTCGTAATAACATTTACACAAGCAGAGACAGCAGTGAATTCAATTTAAAGCTCTTCAGCTGATCTTATTTCAGGTCATGTCGTTCTGACTCTCTCTAGTTGTGTGTATGTCTTCTAAAAATACGTAGACGCATCTTCATTTTCACCCACAGAGGTGTTGAGACCACAGAGTGGTTGCTGCTACATTTCAGATGATATTTCTTTGAAACCACAGAAAAAAAGCACTGAATGTGGGAAATACTGTAATCATCAGGCTTGGACATGTTTGTTGTCACGAGGCTGTTTTCTTCCTGTGTGAAGCCTCCTTCCTCTGTCTAAATACTGCAGGCTAATGAGCTAGTTTCCTGAAATAGACAGGTGATTAACACACTGCTCTTCTCACTGTGAGGCAAAGCAGAGCTAGTTAATGCTACAAACTAACACTGGGAAGAGGTTCACTCTCTTAGGACAACACTGTTAATATGGTCTGCCTGATGGTTTGCGAATAAACTAATGCTATAGAGCTTTATGTGCTGCTCATGCTGTGTGAGCTATAGCCAGGCAGCATCAAAACATATGGACGGGATGTTATTTATAGAAATCTGTTACATGATCAATCAACTCATGCTGAGGAAGAGTGCACCGGTGATGGATAATAAGGTCAGACACCATTCCTGATAAGGTCACCGTATTAGTTATGTTGTCTTTGTATGACAGCTGTATAGTTTGACTAGTAAGGTTACTGTGGCTTTCTTTGTGTTTGACAGGATGGCTGGTTTATCAATTTCAATTTAGCTTCTGACATGCAAACTAAAAGAGACGCATTTGACGAATTGTGTTATCCACTCAATAACATTTAGCACCAACAAGCTAAACTGATTAGCTAGCATGCTGGGGTGTGTCAAGCTTTCTAAACATAGCTAGCTGCTATCCTAGTGAGTGTTTGTATCGCAACGTCAACAGTTATGGGTGGCGCCCATAGTCATATGTGATTCACTGATGACGCCACTTATTACTCATTTATTAGGCTAATCGCCGTTTCCTAAGTTTTGTGTGAAGCTAATGTCCTTTTTTTAAACTCCAGATCAAATCCACTAAAGAAGCCTACATGTCAGCTTCTCTGACCACGTATAATTTTACTCAGAACCTCTAGCCACACCATCAGCCCGTTAGCTGGTTACCCTCATTGTGTGTGGTCCCTGCACAGAGAGTCCTGTCAGACAAAGTACTAAAATGGGCTGATTCACGCTGGGAAAGGATTAGAATTATATGCTCTGGGGCTTTTTCCTCACACACGCACACACACACACACACACACACACATACAAAGAAGAACAACCACATCCTTGAAAACTCTCAGACTCAGCCATCCATGTGCCCCCCCCCCAGTGAAGATTTATTCCTTCATGTCCGTCCTCATCTTATTTCCTGCACAATCTTCCTGTTGTTATTTCTGATTCTTTATCTCACTCCATGGAGGCTCATGTTTGTCTTTCAGTTTCAGTTCTGAGATTACTTACAGTAAACAGACTCGTTTGAAAGTTTAGGAAGTTTAACTATCATATGTTCTGTAAGACTGGAACTATCAGTCATTGTACTGTATAGTTAAAGGACCAGTGAGTAGGATTTAGTTGCATCTAGTGGTGTGGTTGCTGATTGCAATCCCTTTGCATCACTCTCTCCTTCCTAATGTAAAGGAGAAACTGTGGTGGCTGTGAAACACACGAAAAACACAAAGACTCTACCTATTTTTAGGTGATTATACACTAAAGAAAACATACTTACGTGCATTATATTCCATTTCTAACAAAGTCTTTAAATAGAGCCCCCTAACTCACACACTGGACCTTTAAAGAGTGGTGTATTGAAATAGTTGTGGTCGCTGAATTGCTGTTTTTCACTGTGGTCCTTATGTGCGATGTGATATGAAACAAAGGGAATGATAGTTGACAGCAAGTGCTGTGTCCTGCTGGATTAACAGCAGGAGAGAGCTGGACTCTTACATAACCAAGGAGGGCTGAGGAAAGGAAGAGAAGGGAACCAAAAAAAAAAACAGTAATTGGCAATCTATCAGTGTCCTGATAGCTTTGTCCTTTTTGTCTTTACATTTTCTTCTTCCTGCCGTAAGTGGAGAATCACAGGTAATATGACAGAGGGAGGTATCTTCAACATAGCTGCAGTAGAATATAGCAGTAAATAACTAAGGTCAGGTTTTAGTGTGGTTGGAACTAGAGCGAATTTTAATTTGAAATTGAATACTTTGGGCCTTTTTTACCCATAAATTCCTTCTAATATACCAACATGTAGGCATATTTTCATATAAAAGTGTGTGACAGGGTCATATGACGTCATGTGGAATATAAGCTGTGTTTAATAGTCACAGCTCTGCAGGCCTGTGTAATATCTAACCTTATTCCTCATCATTTTAACATGTCTGATTCATTTTGTTGATTGATGCTAATCAAATTAAGTAATTACACTGCATTGCTTTGTAGCTGTTTCTTGGATCATGCTGACAGACGTCATTAAATTACTTGTAAAATTATGTTCAGTCACTAATTAGCTGCGTAGAAGCAGTGTCTTCTACAGTAAACTGTAATTGTTGCCACATGAGGCTGTTTAGAGTCATCAGGATGACCTCAACGTAAACCTGGAGATGAGCTAAGCTTTGCAACAGCGACTCACTGACTGTAAATTAGCTGTCACATAATACACACACAGTGCACCATTTCGCTGGGTACACAAGCCCAGCAAAGTACAGTCTGTTTTACTTTCACAGTATGAAATATTGTTATACGCACAGATCTGGGCTCCGGTCAAAAAAAGCAGTACACTCGGTGCTTTTAGTCAGCCCAAGATGTAACCCATAATGGATGGCTGTTCAGTGTTACTGCTACGCTGTGTTTTGTCCCAGATAGTCCTGTCCTTGTGCTCGGAGTCTTAATCTGGCTCTCTGTCCTGAGAGCTTGTGCACACAAGCGGTCACACTCTCTGACTACGGACCTTTCCGCTTAAGAAGAGCCCTCCATCTGTGAGCATCTATATGTGTGTGTGTGTTGTTGTGGAGTGTAGCATTAGTATTCAGGCTTGAGAGTCTCACTGAAGCGCCCGTCGGGCCCTTTGTTGTTGTTTCATGAAAGGGTCTTAGGGGGTCTGGGTTGTGCTTAAATGGTGTCATGAGAGACTCGAAAAAAGGGACACAAATAGTTGCCATGAGTCCAGACATGTGGTGCATTCCTCTGTAACACTCAGAGCTCCAAAGGCTTCTTAACATGATTTCAGTCTGGTTGTTGTTTCAAGCTCTCTGGCAGTGGGTAGGTGAAAATCGCCTTCATTATTATTCTTTTGCAGTGCTGCAATATGCCGTCACTGTGCTCGTGCTCGTGCGTGTGTGTAAGTGCAGATACACAGTAGACACAAACCTTATTGTGCTAGTGCTTCTTAAACAAGGATGGATGTTACGTTTACTGATACTGTGCTGCTTGGCTGTGAAGTTTACTTCCCACAAGTCCTCGAGAGAGTTTGTGGACATCTTTTCAGTGCTGCTAACAGCTAGCCATCCATCCATTAGCTCAAGGCAGCTCCATCATTTTTCAGCTTTAAAGTGTTTGTGTCTATTTTGAATTGGCTTGGTTGTTGTCTTGACTATTTATCTAGCAAAATGTTGACCCCAGTGAACCTCAAAGCATGTTGTCAGTAGCCTGTGATTGTCTGAGTGCTTCAGACTAATGCAGGTGGCCTCTACTTTTTGGCGTATTTCCTGTGTTGAGGGCCATTTCCATGGATACAAGTAAGCGCAGCTTCCTGGTTTCCTGTTTAGATGTGAGCTGCAGGCCGTGATAGGCTTTTATCCAAAGTTCCTTTCCTTTGCAGTATCATTAGTTTTTATTTCATAGAAATTCACCGCTCATCTTTAAATGTATTGTCACTGTCTTCATCATGCAGCAAGACTTGAATGTTTTTTAAAATAACTGAAGGGTTTAAAAGGGCGTAGCAGCTTTTATGTGCTTTCTAATAGGATTCACAACCTGGAAAATCTCAATAGTACAATAAAATAACAAAAAAATAACACACTCAGTTAAAACTGCCCTAACGCAACATCGTTTCTTGTAAGGTATTCACAACCTTTAGTGAAGTGAATCTCTTTATTAATTATACAACACCTACTTTTAACGAGGCCAGGGAGCTCTCATCTCATTTTGGCCTTGTGAATATTTGACTGTGCTAAATTAACACTCAAGTGGAGTACTCTGCCGAAAAACCTATATTTTGAATATCAAACTCTCTCCTTCTTTCACAGAGACGACCCAAAGGAGACAACCTTGCTCCTTTCACGGGTGGAGGCATAAGCTCTTCTGTCTATTTGTATGCTCGGTGTGATAAACTCTTTAACTTATTCCACAGCTTCGTTGAGGATAGTTATTGTTAGCAAAATTACTGATTTAAATTGATGCAAGCCACCCACACAGTTAGAGACACAAATTGTATACCCTGGAGCCATGCAGGACGTGACCTCATAACTTAAAGAGTAAGTGTGAGTTACATGATTTATATTTTTTCTGTTCTTACTCATAAGCACCTGATTTTCTTACCGTATGAGCAAAGCCTCCTGCAAATTGTGGTTGTACATCATATTTGTGTCTTTCTGGCATACTGCAGTGTAAGTGTGTCATTCGCTGATCAATCACGATCAACTGCGATGACATAAGACTGCCGTGGGCACTGCTGTTTATCGACCGGGATAGCGTTGACCCAGATGCATGTAATCACACGTAGACACGCGCACATGAATAAACCGTCATACATAATCCTGCTGTCCTCCTCAGTCTGTCTTTCATATTCAAACAATATCTCTTTTCATCATTCACAGCTTGTCCATTACTGGGCTCGTTAGCTCTTTCCTCTATAAATCACCAGCGCCAGCATAATGACCATCACAGGTCTCTTTGTGTGTTACAACACACATGCAGGAATTGAACTCCCCAGCGCATGTGCAATAATTGGGTTACTGTCCCAATTTTCTGTGACCGATTTCTCTTCATCATGTGAGTTATTTCTGGCCCGGGAACTCACCAAGAACTTGATTTGTCATTTTAAACACGGGCTGTTAAAACAACGGGGCTGTCGCTTGAGTTGCGCAGCTCATATTTTTAATGTTTTTTTGTCAGTTAGTGAGCGGCTACTGTTCGCCACACTCTGACAGGATGCCCAGCTGTCAGTGGGCACACATTAGTTCGTGCAGGAATTCCTTTGCAGCCGCAGAGATAACCTCTCTGACCTCTGGACCACCCTGCTCTTCTCAACACACTCCCCTGATTTCAATCCATTTTCAATCAGATGGATATTGACAGGGGCATTAAATCTAAAGTTATAAAACTGGTGCTTTGTAGAGGTCGTGCAAAATGTGTTTCGAAGTATGTTTTATTTCACTTTAATCAACTGGACCAAAAAGGAATGGCGATATATCAGCCTTGATATTCAAATAAGACAGTAATTAATTAATAGTGCTTGTGCTCTCCCTCCATGCCTCTAACACCGTGTTTGGTTTTTTGTCATCGACACAAGGTCAACCTTTCGCAGTAGAGAGGAGGGAAGAAGCTAATTAGAGCAAAAGTAATGCCCAGAGAAGTGGTAATACATCATTGTGTCAGACGCTGTGGTAAAACTGCTTTGTCGTTTGCTTATTTGGCTTTTATAAAAATGAATCTTTGTAGCAGTAACTGCTGAAATGCAGTTACCTCGCCTGCAGCGCCATCCTACATCATTTAGCAGCGGCTAACACAATATTGCTAATTGAGCCTGTAAATTTGAGGAAAGTGTTTCCAGTGCGTCTCGATGTAGTGTTTGTGAGCAGAGAAAGTGAACCATGACTCTGGTCAGCTCTGGTTTCCACTGGCCTGATCCTGTGACCCAACAGGTACACACACACACACATACACACACAGACCAACACAGATGAGTAGCCTCAAAGTGACCCTGAGATGTAAAAATGTGATTTTTGGCAGTGAAGTTAGCAGTAGCTGATGATACTTTAAAGCTAAGGTCAAGTCAAGGTGGGCAAGTCTCTGAACAGTGTTAAAAGCAGCCTGCTCTCAGCCAGAAACACTAATAATTAAATACTTTGAGGGTTTTAAGGCAGGATGAGGCAGCAGGTATTTTTTTATTAAAAAGCCTCCATGTGGGCCTGAGTCAACAGTCCCATACTGATGATGACAGAAGAAAATATCATTACCTTCCTTATCACCACCTCCCTCTTTCTTCAGTCATCATCTTTTCATCACCGCCTCCCTGCCTACCTCTCTCGGTTCTGACAGGAGCTGTAGGTTAAAGGGAAAGTGGGCGAGCGATGTACACACTGAACGGGGGGAAAGAGAGGGTTTGGTCTCACACAGGAAGGGAGGAGTGGGGAGCCACAGGGTGGATGTTTTTAGTGTGTGTGTGTGTGTGTGTGTTTGTATGAGGGCCTGCACAGACGGGGTCTTTGTGCAGGAGGGCATCTGGAAGAAACACACACACACACACACGTATACACACACTTAGCCCATGACATCACAGCTTACCGAGCGGCCGGCAGGAATGTTACTCAGAAAGGAGAGGCTTTGTGGAGGAGAGGAAAGAGACGGGAGGGGAGGAAAAGGAGGAGAAGAAGAAGAGGAAAAGGCTTGGCTAGGGAAAAGTCCGGCACTCCCACTATCTGGAACAGGACGGACCGAGGCTGAGAGAGACAGAGCAAAATAGGAAAAACAGATAAAGTTTATTGAAAGAGGGCAGATACGTGGTAGAAATTATTTTAATATTACAAAACTAAAGAAAACTTTCTTTTAGAAATTACACCATGGATTTACAGATATCACTAAAATAGACAAATCTACAGCTGAGACACTTGTCAGAGCAGCAGGTGAGTACTGTGTTTTACTTTGTAGAGTTGTAAGACAGTTGTGTTGTGCTATTTAAGGTTTCGTTAACAGCTTTTCTGTATTATAACTGAGATTATTTTGTTTTGATGAGAAAAGGGAGAGAAAAAAAAGAGTAGATGGCTGCTCGGCAAACGGCAACACCCAAACAGATGTGCTTTAAAAGTCATATTTTTTAAATGAAGTATTGGTGTCAAAGTTGAGATTCTGTGGTTGTGTTTGTAAAGGTTGTCCAGATGTTACAATGTAATGTTGTGAGAACTGAGTGCACACTTTGGGCTCTTCACACTGTGTCCTGAGGACCCCGCTGGGTCTCTCTCCTCTGGCCTGATGTTTATGCCAGCTGTTAGCTCGCTCACCCAGCCCACCTGTCTGCCTGCTGACCAAACACTTTCCCCGCTATGTGTCAAAGTAGCCACTCGCTTAGTCTGTCAGTGATGTACCCTCGCTCTTATTCGACTACCTGAAATCATGAATAAGTCCTGGATAGCGCTGTTTGGCCTGGGTTCATCAATCCAGGCTGTTTGGACATGAACACCAGGCTAAAGCAGCACCAGGCTCCGGTTACTACACAGGATCATATTAAGCCAGGAAACAGAGCCAGGAACGCTGACTGCACCGGGTTACACAGGAGCTTAGTGTGTGTGTGTTCATGTGTGTGCTGACACGATATTAAAGGCATGAAAACTATGTTGAGACGAAGAGAAACCAAAAGATAGAGAGACAGAAAGTGTTGTGTTTACTTCCAGTCAGGGAGTATTCATATTCTGGTAAATGCATTCTAGCTTAGAAGCCCCCCCGAGTGTCTCAGGCATGCAGCCCAATGTGTATGTTTGTGTGTTTTGTGTATCAGAGTCAGAGTGTAAACATTTCCAGATGTGATGGGAATGGTGACAGACGGAGAATGAGACAGCATTTCAACAGAACATAAGACAGTAATAGTTAGCTGACTCAGACAAACTCATCACTATATTACAAAACTTGTCTCGACTTTCCAGTGAATTCATTGATAGCCACCCTCATAACAATGACCTTAACGTTCCCAGTTACATTCTAACTTTAACCTTTGCTCCTGGGTTAATATAAAAGGGGAATTTGACTCATATTTTAGCCACTTAATCTTAGCTTTGACACCAAATCCAAGCCATAAAATCGTGTCTTAATCTTCACTATGATCTAAACTTTCTGCCCAAAACCTAACCCTAAATCTCCCATACCAACATAATCCTATAATAATCCCATAATCCTCACCCAAAATTGAATTGAATACAAATTTAACACTCTAAAGCCACGCCCTCACCCTAAAATAGATCTATAAATTAGTAAGGCTGGTAAAAAAAATGACCTCGCTTTGATGGATTTTCCTTAACATTTTGTCCTTTCTTGGGAAAACCACAAACCCAGCTGACACATCATGGTGGTGAGGATGTGACTGTTGTGACTACGAACACTATGTTTCACATTCATGTAGGTGTTACAAAGACATTTGTGCACATGCTAATGGAGCTTTAACTCAATATAATAACACATTCTGATGCTTTCAGACATTCAAAATAATCATTAAGGATTTCAGCTTTTTCATTACATGACTTCTTTATCCACACACACACGTTGCCCCTTTAGCTGCCCAGGCAGGGTGTACTGTGTCCCTCATCACAAGTATTAGAGTCTGAGCCTTGAGGACAGCCAGTTATGCCTGGAATGTCAGCTCACCTCAATGAGAGTCAGCAACACACACGTGAATACACACCTCCTATACAAGTACACACACTTGAAATAACACACTCACACCACCATGCTCTGCTGCACAGTCTCCTACACACTCCTTTTGGTGTGTGTGTGTGTGTGTGTAGCAGAATAGCATTGCATATGAGACATTCCTCTAGTAGTACTGTAGTACTGTTTTCCTGAGGCAGTAACAGGATATCCTCCCCCTCTGTACTGTCCTGCCTGCTGGACACACACACACACATTTCTGCACACACACATACACATACACATACTGTATATACAATGGGTCGAATTTAACAAGACAGGTGACTTTGTCTGTGTGTGACTGTGTAAGAGTGACATCTGGTCCTCACATGGTGGCTAATATCATTAACAGGGTGAAAAATCATTTGACTTGGAGATGAAAGAAAAAAAACGCACACTCCCATCAGCCTCAGTTGCACTTTGTGCTAATTAGCAACAGTTAGCATGCTAACATGCTAAATTAAGCTTGGCATTGTCATAATAGCGTTGTCATTGTGAGCATCTTAGCATGCTTTAATGATTTATCCTAAATCACTACTGCCCCTAAGTACAGCTTCACAGCCTATTTATTCATTGTTCTGGCATTCATTTGAATGGTCAGGATCATTTATATACAATGTAGGCCTAGCAATGACTAATCCATGAAAACTGCAAGGAGAGGAAGAAGAAGCAAGACAGCACCTGGACGTGTATTTCATACAGGAAACATGCGTATACGTAGATCTACCAATGCTCATTTAACCAGCGATGGACCCATTTATGTGAGAGTCAAGTCTGTTGCATAACTCATAGACTTCACTGATAAACCTGAATAGTATAAGTTACATCGGGCTTCATGATCACATGATCAGTTTTTGTTTTGTGTCTCCATTTCAGTCCATATGCATGACCTCTATCTCTAACCCTAACTCTCTCTGAGGGGAGTACAGTACAAAACATTATTAAATTGCCAAAATCAAATCACACATCCTGCTGGCCTACATGTGTCACTGTACAGTGGCAGTAAAAGCAGTTACCCTGTGTGTTCTGGGTGTAGCCGGCTGAGTTGAACTCTCTGGGTCTCTCGACCTTGAACTCTCGAGGTTGGAAATGAGGTTGTTTCCGACATATTAATCATAACATCAAACAATGAATAGAAACAAAGTCAAACCTCTTTTCTACAACAAATACGAGTGCACTACGCATATACAGTAATCATTATAAGTTTAACTCGTGGTTTTTATTATGCCTGATTTTAGGGAGTGCTGCAGTCTCCTCTGAGGCACTACGTCCCACGTCCATGCATTGATAGCCAATCAGTCATACTACATGCATTAATATGTTCTTTTTTTCTGTCTTTTTAATTGGTATTATGGTTTATAGATTGATTTTCTATATCACTTGTAGTATTATTGTATTATTTTACATTAAAATGTCCCAGATTTGATCACAACTAGCCTTTTATTGGAAATTTGTGTGATATTCCTTTAAGAGGATGTGTTTTTTTCTGATATATATACTTCATGAGACAGTATTAAGTGAGGAATTTGCATGTGACTGAGCCAGATGGGTCACCAAAATTGCCCTCAGCGAAATTCTTTTTTTTCTCTCAGTAGAAACAAGAGACATGAGAACAGGAGGGAGGAGAGAGGACTGAAGGCAGGGGTGAGGAGGATACATGAGAGAAGGCTTATGAGGAGAAGCAGGGTGTTATAGTCTGCCATGTGACTTCACTGACCACAGAGAGAACAGAGGAAGTAAGAGAGGAAGGAAAGGACACAAAAGAAGAGCAGTAAAGAGAGAGAGACTGAAAGTGTGACTGAAATCAAATTCTGCAGAAACGCCTCATGCTGATGGTTAAATGGCTGCTGGTGGTGTGTCTGAGACGGTTAAAAGCAAATACTTCCTTATTATGGCCATGTGTGCTTTAACTGAACAGTGTTCCAATTCACTGAAGTGATCCTCATAAAACCCCCCCGCACACACTCTCACGTGTTACAAAGACGGTGGTCAACAACCCCTCACGGAGGTAAACACATCCTTGGAATAGAGGTGTAATGGGTGCAAGACAGTAAAACAGGAAGCCAATATATTATTTGTTAGCAGGAACACAAAGGTCGGTAAAGACAGGAGTGTGTAAATGTAGCTTCTTGCTAATGGCGGGTTTGGAATGTGTCGGATGGGTGGTTCAGAAAGACGGAAGGTCACAGGTTTGGTGATTATTGCTTCATAAGGGTGTTGCACACTCTTCAGTGACGATATAATAGGTCTAAGTCTGTTATTCGTCAGTATTATACATCACTGGATGAGACAGTTCCTCTTTTTACATACTGAAGTCACCTCTGTTTGTGACAAATCTGACAGATGTCATTTCATTACGTCTATCTCTTGTAATCAGTTTCTACAGGCTGTGGGACCAGTTCAGCAGGGAAATTTGGGTTTTGGAAAACATATTCTCTCCTCCCATAACAACTACTGATGATGTGGCCTTGAGCCATGCACTTCCAAAAAAACACATCAGTGAAACTGCTCTGCGAACATCTGAGGCTGCAGGGAAGATACAGGGAGTGCGCGTGTGTAACGGAGCAAATATGAGGCTATAAAACGTGAAATGTCTTTAAAGCTGCAGAACCTGAAGTATCTTTGCTGACTCCCTTTGCAAATTATTATGTTAAAAGTGTCAAATGATGCCAGGTAGGACCATCAGATTCAGATCTTTAATCAAGAGATGAAAAAAAAACAGTTTGAATGGACTGCTAGGCAGGAAAGAGTTTATCAGAATTATTCATCATACAGATTCATCCACAGAACTGTGAGGGTCAAAGATACAGCACTCTGGAAGATTGCTATGTTTCTGGTCTGTCATAAAGCAGCAGCATGGGAGATGATGTCCCCTAGTGGTGGGAACCAGTCAGAACACACTCCTGCTGCTGCAGAGGTTTAACTTAACACACTGTAGTACTGCAATGCAGACAGCCAGATTTATGTATCACATGTGTCTGTGTGTGTTTACCAGCTTATCCTTTTAATTCTCATTTGAGCAAATATTGTTTTTATTAAAGTGATGATACGACGTACAGCATCTCTGAACCTTGTGTCTTTTGTTTGTTTGTCGATACAGAAATCGTGGCGGGCAGCCGAGGATGACAGTGACACAGTTCCAAAAGAGCGAGCCCTGAAGAGCGTCAGTTTCCAGGAATCAGTCAGCGTTATCACTGACAGGCCTGCAACCATGGAACTAGAGAGCCAGCAGATCCAACATGGCTGCCTCAGCAGCCCCAGTAACAGAGCTCACAGTGCAGTCGACAACGAGGTGGTGCAGGTATGAGCAAATGTTTTGTTTTCTCTTTTATTTCCTCTGGAAAAGGAGCAAAGATTAAAACCAAACACCAGATTTTTTGGGGGGCTGAGTGGGAGTTGTACTGGTGTTCTGTATTTCCTGTGTCACTTTTCTTTTTGTGTGTTTTAAAATAAAAGTTTGTGTAAAAACACATTTTTTATAGAAAATGCAAGCCTTTGGATTTACTGTGATGCCCAGAAATGTCATGTAGGGGTGCCTCTTCCTATATTTACTGGCTTTTACTATGATAAAACAACCGTTTCATACATGACTGATTATCTGCTGTGTTTACAGGAGATCCGCTACTTGGACCAGGTTTTAGACGCCGCCTCAGAAACACCCACCAACGGAAACTCTTCTCCATCAGAACACGTCAGACCAATCAGCATCGACGGAAACTCTCCTTCCGTCTGCATGTCAGCGTCTTCTCCCGTCAATCACCAATCAGTCGTGGTGGAGGGGCAGAGACAAACCACGTTCCTCCACCAGGAGGATTCTGCCGTGAGGACCAACGGGCACGTGCAGGGAGAGGAGTCGGGCCGTAGCGGGGCGAAGTTTGAGCTGAGAGCGTTTCAGGAGGAGAGACGGCCAGCGAAACTCTTCACTCCTGGAGAGGAGCAGCAGGTCAGGGTGACGAGGAGACGACCCACAGAGGAGGTAAACGGCCGTTAGATAATGTATCAGCTGTAACAGATACAGTGTTCAGACACAATAACAAAATACAACACAGCGGCTATTGACAAGTGTTAAAAGGTAATAAGAGATCTGAGGCAGGCTCACTTTAAAGTCTCAGTGATTATTACCTTTGTCAACAAGTCTAAACTGCACATTTTGTTGCATGAGACACAATAAACACCAGCTAAATTATAAATATTATTATTATGACATGATTATTATTGTGTCACATTTAGGGAGCTCTTATTACAGAGTATGGCAGAAATGGAATATAATATTGATATGAAAATAAGAATTGTTACGATTTTGTTACCTTAGAATGAGCCTCTTGTATCTACAGACACGTGGGTCCTCTCCATGGTGTGCACCATGTTTAACTGCCATATTTCTACAGTAGGCAAGAACAGACAAATTTGACACCAGCTCCAGATAGATAGGGCCTTTCACGTTTTTTGTGTGTTTTATGGCCACCGTAGTTCACACTAGGAAAGAGAGGGTGATGTGAGAGAATGGCAACGACACTGCTACTTACCATTAAATCCCACACACTTTTTAGCTTCAGATGCGTGCTTATAGCATTGATACTGCTGAACTTTTATGGATATTTTTTCTTGGTAAGCAATATAAGACTTATTCATAATGTTTCACCATACCGATTTAAGTTACATGTTTGTATTTTCTTCAAAAACAGGATTTTATATATTGTTATGACAAAAATCAGCTTCTACTACCACAACGAAGCAATTTTGAAATTGAAAGTGTGTCATAAATAAATCATAAGTAGCACATGACATGATGTGCAGTGCCAAAAAGGGCAGTTGTGGTCACATTTACTGTTTTTGCAAATTCTCTGGAAAATCGAATCACACTGTTTATGATCCTCCTTTAGAGCAGCTGGGTATAACATGGCTTACTCAAGAGTATTACGACTTCTAGGCAAAGTAGTGTAAAGAATGTATGTCATTGTCACTGTCAATTGTTAACTAATATGTCATGAAAAGCTAATGCAAATGGAAAAATTATTGGGAATGCTCTTTGTGCATATTCATATTCTTTTCTCTTCTCTTCTTGTCCTGGTTTGTTATCTCTATCCAGGTCCAGGAGCTGGAGCGTGAGCGTCAGGAGCTGATCAAAGACCAGGCAGTGAAGAAAAACCCTGGGATCGCCCAACGCTGGTGGAACCCCCCTCAGGAGGTAGCTTCACATTCAATCTTTGTTTTCAGTTTTAACTCCGCTGACTTGCTGACAAACTGACTGAGTGGTTCTCTGGTTGGTTTATTCAAGGTTCCTTTGGAAGAACAGCTGGATGCAGACCAGCTTGAGTCTCTCAAGAAATACCAGGAGAGAAAACAGCAAAGACAGAATCATACTTACCCATACACACAGGTAACACACACACACACACACACACACTGAGTGTTTGTTTTCTGTCTCACCTTAACTTCTTCCCTTTCTTTAATTCTAACCCCCTCCTGTGTATTCTGTCCTCCCATCTCTTTTTGTAGCCACAGATGTCAGGTCCTCCCACAATGGTGACCTTTGAACAAGATGTAAGCAGGAAGGTGGACGTTATGGAGGAGCAGATCGACTTCTCGTCTGCCAGGAAGCAGTTTCTGCAAGGGGAGGCAACCAAGAGGGACGTAGCTCCCCACATATACTCTGCCAAACCCTTTTCGAAATCCACAATCAAGGGCAGCCAGGGGAGCAGTGACATTGTTGCGGAAACTGGAGAGGGCCGCGTGACCTGGTCTGATGAAGCTCTGGCAGAAGAATTTACCTGCGCACGAGCTGTTATGACAATCCTGCGTGAGGAGGAAGAAGGGAAGGGTCACTTCCATCCATCTTTTCACCCAGAGGAGTCCGACTCAGGATTAGACGAGCTATCTGTCCGCTCTCAGGACACTACTGTGTTTAGCTTGGATAATGTTTCCGACAGCGGGGCTTCGCTACCACCTACCCCGTTGCCACTTACCCCGGTGTCACCGCCTACTCCTCAGCCCACCACGCCAGTCAATGGGCAGACCATTGGAAGTCCAACAGAAGATGAGCTGGAGTACCATGCGGGGGTACTTGTCCAAAACGCCATCCAAAATGTCCTAGCATCTCAGAATGGAGACGAGTGGCAGCCATCTGACTTGAATTCTTCACAGCTGAGCGCCCCTGTGTCTCCATCCTCAGCTTCCACAAGTAGCCCAGTGCCAGTTTCGTCCTCTCCTGTGTCTTCTGTTGGACCTCCCAGTCTCCAATCACCTGTGTCCTCCAGTCCTGCTCCATCCAACCTGTCCCCTCAGCCAGAAACACGGCCAGAGGTGAGAGTCTTTTCACAAGAGAAACCTTCAGAGTCCCCACAACAGCAGCAGCAGCCCTCCAGTCCAGCACAGCAGCCACACCTTCAGACACCTTCTCCGCCTCCTTCTCAGCCCATCTCGCCACCACAGAGGCCCAGAGATGGAGGCCCCAGGATCAAAATCCAGTCCTCTTACGCCAGAGCACTCGCCTCATCTGCCCCGGCTCCAGCTCCGGCTCCAACCCCTGCTACAACAGCTCCAGTTCCCAGGCCAACTCCAGTCTACCGTCCCCCTTCTCCTCCTAGCCCGGAGAAACCAGAGTTCAGCTACTTCAGCAAATACTCAGAGGCGGCAGAGCTGCGCAGCACGGCGGAAGCAACACGAGCTCCTGAGGCGGAGCCAGCCAGCGGACCGTTCCGCCTGCGCTCCAAGAAGCAGCGGACTTTGTCGATGATCGAGGAGGAGATCCGAGCGGCTCAGCAGAGGGAGGAAGAGCTGAAGAAACAGAGGGAGACGCAGCCTGTTGTGATCGTCCGCCCCAGCAGTCACGGTCACGTGAGGACAGGGATGCGGCAAACTACCATTTCCCCAGCAGATAAGATGAAGAGCAACAGCCTGCCGGCCAGACTCACACTGTCAGCGAGGACAGCACCAGGTTAGTCAGTACTTTACTTTTTTTTTTTTTTTTTGTCATTGATTGATGTATGGGGCACCTGTTACGAGGTTGTTTTTCTAGCCATGCTAGCAGCGTGACTCTAGGGATGCCATTGTCAGTCAGGCCACAACTTTGGTCTAGATATGAACTACTATAAACTGAACTATTGAATGGACTGCCAGGTAATTTTGCTCATACATACAGGTTGCCCTCAGCATGAAGTGTAAGAACTTCCCCTAACTTAACTTGTGCTTTTTCTGATCATATTCTTCTCACTATAACAATTGGGAGGAAGTCGAGGGGCTTTCTCTTTTGTGTGAAGTCTTTGGTTGAGAGAGAGAAAAACAAAGGAAAAAATGAGCGTAACGACAGATAAACCTGCTTCTGAAGAACAACACAAACTGTGTGGCGTCTAACTCCACCTGTTTTTCCGTGACGTGCAGGAAAGATCGAGAAGGTTCGACCTGCGCCGCCCGTCTCACCTTCACCCTCAGAAGGAGCCCTGTCTGACGCCGGCAGCGAGGACTCTGGAGGATCACGACCCAAAAACTTCATGCAGACGCTGATGGAGGACTATGAAACACACAAGGTGAAGAGGAGGGAGAAACTGGAGGACAACAGTGTAAGTATTTAAACCTGGTGAAGCTAAGTTGGCCCATCACATGACATTACAGCTAGTGTAACCCACTTGTTTGTTGGTTGGTGCTAAATAATAAAAATAGAACGACATAAACAGACTTCTGACCAAACCACATCAACAAAAATGTGTAACAGTAAGAGCATCAGAGACATGATCACAGCTTATCACACATTACGTGCTTGTTTGACTCTTGTGGCTCAGTGGGATTTGTTAATGTCAACATGGATGAATGTTTCCATCCATGGCCTCTGGGCATTAGCAAATACTGTACAACACCAAGGGGAATTTCCCAGCTGAAGCAAGACATGAAACTAAAAGTAAGGGCACAGACACATGGGGATAATGCCACACTACTGCTGTCAGACTTTTGTCAGACTAAACTGAAATGCTTTTCATGTTGGAAAAAACAGTTTCACTTCTCTACCTGTTTTCTTAATTCATGAGCACCATTTAGTGATCCTTTTCTTTTCTCAAGATATTGAACTGAATGTACCTTAAACAGTCAGAAGGGTTGTTGTTGATCTTATTATATATCCACGACGACATCACATGTGCTGACTATGTGTACTGTTGCTTCTCTCCCGCTGGTCGGTCAGTATGCCCGTTTGTTGCTGGCTAACGAGGTAACCACAGAGGTACCTGTTCACTCCATTAACTTACTGACAGACCTGGGTCAGACTGAAGGGACAAAGTAATACACTCCTGAGTATATTTGGACCGTTTCTGTAAGGTTAAGACATTTGTTTTGATGAGGGTTATTTCAGTTCAACAAAGAAGAAGAGCCATGAGAGTGGAGATTTCCACTGGCAGTCACTATCTTAGACTGAGTCAACAGTCAGAAACGCCAACTCCCGGATGTGAAACCAGTCCAGAAATTATAGACGGGAGTGTATTATTTTTGTTTGAAACCCTAGACTAGGTGGATTCTGTGAAGGAGGTTTTATATCTGATCCCAGGTCTGCTTGTTGTCTCACTGCCTTGCTGTTTTTGCTCTGTGGTGTTGGTGCTGCATGTGCTTGTCCATGGATTTGGTGTGACCTTTGACCCCCACCTGCACCAGTTTTAAAAAAATTAAACAAATTAAAGATGTGCACTATTGGATAGCAGTTAAAGGTGTAATGTTGGATAAAACACCTCATATAATGATATTTTCCTACCTAAAGGATATAATATGGGGTTATCAAACATTCATGTTTTCTAGTATGCAACGGTTAAAATATATGAGCTTATCTGAGTTGTTAGAAGCTCGAAGCTTTAGTAGGTTCAGTGTACTCCACAATCTACTCCACCTTCCGCCTGGATTCCTGCTCACAAAGAATCCTGTAGATGTGCCTATGTATTTGTAAGTGTGTGTGTGTGTGTCTTGACGTGAGTGCGTGAGAGGTACGGTGGTAAAATATGGAGAAAGCATGAAACTTTCCCTGACATTGAGTTAAATTACTTTAGTTTTTATTGTCAAACACTGTGGGTGCGCTTCATTTGGTTGGTTTGTTAGTTGTGAAAACTTTTTAGGCTTAATCAAGCGCTCCCCCAGTTTTTGACATACACTGCATGCCATGTTAAAGACACTGGTGTGTTTTATTTTTGTGATTGTGTTGCCATTGTAACCCTTGAGCTGGGGAAAAGCATGAGTTGTATCAGTAAATAGCTAACTGCGTGCATCTGATGGGCTGCTTTGTAACCGACAGGTTCTGGAGGCCACTCGTGTCACCAGGAGGAAAAGCGACATGGCGCGGAAGTGGGAGGCTGGTATCTATGCCAACGAGGAAGGAGAGGAAGAGGAGGAGGAGGAAGAGGAGGAGGAGGAGGAGGAGTAAACAGCTCCTTTCAGAGACAGAGTGGAAAGAAGGCGGTTGAAGAGACTGAAGGAAAAATGCAAACAGGAAGATGAGGAAGCGAACGATAAAGGAGAGGGAAAGGAATCAGTATTTATTTCACTAATAGTATTCTGATGATCACATGACCCACTGACTTGACCAACGGGGCTCCTAGAGGAGGTGCATCAAGTTGTGGTGTTTGGACCCGAGGATTGAAGGCTGCAGCAGTATGTTGAGTGACTGAGTATGTGAGAGACATTTGAAGTGAGGTGAGCTTGGAGAAGAAGTTCAGTGATGCAAGAGACACTTTGAAAGGTTTTCACGGTGGTTCAAGAGCGCTGTTCAGAAAGTTTATACTAGTTGGTAGACGCTGAATGACTTAAAAATTCATAGGATTTTTCATTTACCTGTAATGTTTTTTAATGAAATATGGTCTGAAATCTAAAGATTTTATTTCGACAGGTTGCCTGAGACTTACTGCAGATGGTTTTGGCAGTGGATGCTTGATAATAACCCCAATCAGCTTGAAAGTGTGTGGAAAGGTTTTCATTACCAACAAGAAATGCAAAAGACAAGAAACTTCTGACTGAAAGTTGTTCAAGAAAGGAGGGATTTCCCCGGATTTGATGATGCTGCATTGCCACATTACACCACAGTACAGATACAACACACATATGACATGTCAGTGGGAGCTTTCGCAGTCCTTTCTAGCATTGTATTAAATTAAGTGCCGACTCGAGGGGGAGTCAGCGTCTTGCCTTAGACCAGTTTGGATGCACGATATGTATGATGTATTTTATCTCCTATTCTGTATTACTACAGTTTCAGTAGAAATTAGAGAAAATACGACAACTACATTAGATAGAAAGTCAGTCTATAAACACTATTCTTCAGTGATCTTGTGTCTATAAAGTGCAGGGCGTTCAATTAGGAGGAGTTTAAACAGACGGGGAAGAGGGAAGCTAACTGCGGGTCATATTTGCGTCAGTGTGTGTATTAATTAAAGGGCTGGGTCGGGGGTTTTATATTCTAAAAATCACTTATTTTACCTTTGCTGGCTACGTCGCTTTGTTGACCTGTGCTTTCTGATGTAAGCAGTCGTTTCATGTATTATACTGAGGTAGGACTGTGTATTTGATATATGAACATGTATGTTGAGATTCCGGTGGGGCCGTGTATCTGCTCTACCTTGCTAGCTGAGGATAAAGTTTGATGAGAAATGATGAGAAAAAAAAGCTTTTTATAAAAAAGTTGTTATACCAAAACAGAATGTTGTTATTTTAGTCAGCCTACGCTCTTGAGTCTATTTAAGAAGTACTGATTGTGTGCATGACATTACACTCCTTTCCTAACCTGAAACAAGCACACAACAAGCAGGGAGAAGAAGGCAAGTGACTATCAGTAGAAAGACTCATGGAGAGGCTTGGGATTGTCAGTTTGTTTTGTTTTGTTTTTTACGAAATATATTGTTGAGCTTTGACTTTGCAGGACGACGAGATTTTCTGTTTTGTTAAATGAATGAAAAATTACCACAATACAGGCCTGTGTGATGATACTGTGGATTCTCTATTTGCAGAAAAACAAGCTTCACCTCAGCTTCAGGTTCAGCTTTAAAAAAAAATCCAATAGTGCTATGATAAAATAGTAAACACAATCAGAAGAATCCCTGGAGCCTACAGGACTGTCTTTAAACGAGAATTCATTCACAATTCAAGTAGAAATGTGTCAACGTGGCAGTAGAAACTGTATTTTTGAACCACTTTAACTGAAAAGTAGCTAAATGATTCTACTTTTCAGGCGTGTTTATTGAAGCCTTGAGATTTTATTCCAGATTTTCCTGTAAACCACAGACGACCTGTTCAAGTGTCCTTCAGCGAGGCACTGACCTTCACTGGCTAAAATCCTCAGCTAAAACGCCTGAAATATACATGTACACTGAGGTAAACTTGCACAAAATATAAAGAATTGACACATACTAACCCTTGACAACAATAACTCTCTTTTTATATTTATTGAAACAGTCCCTCCCAGAGTGCAGGAAGTTTCTCTTAGCAAATGATCAGACTCTTATTTAATTATCTCTTTCAATATGCTCCCTGAGGGAAACGCATTGCCACTAACTCCACCGACCAGAAGTGAAAACCAAGAACTCGTGCCTCTGTGTGTTTCCCCCTGAAACAAAAAGAAAGCTACATTGGTTCCAGAAAACCCCCCTTGTACTTGTTGTAATACACATGTAATAATATATAAAATGAGAAAAGTATTTAAAGGACTACTGTCCCTTTCTATGAGATGTTACATGAGCTATGGGACAAATGACATCAGGAACATCAGTATTAAAAGCACTTGCTGAACTGTTGTATTTCCATGCAAAGATATTAGATTTTTAGAAGAAACGTGAGCTTCACAGACGTTTTTATTCACGATAAATGACAGATGCAGATCTTTTGTAATGCACGATAGTTTCACAGTGGCCTATTCTGGATGCCAGCTGAGCATCTACCGTGTCTAATTCACAGCAAGATTTTAGTTTATAGCAACTACCCTACTGTACTGTAGCTGCAACAGCACATGGTAAAACTGTTATTGAACACACACACACACCAAAATCTTTTTAAGTTCTCATTAAGTACACTATAACGCTTCTGAAATGGTAACAGACGTCATCATGCATACACAGAGGAGATATACTTGTGTGATTTATTATTATTATTATTATTATTATTATACTTTTGTTCTTTGGATTCATGGTGCAGATATGATTTATTTATCATTTTTAAATGCTGGTAGCTTGTTATTGCCTGCAGAAGCGTCTGAGCTTCAGTGTGGGGACTCACACTGCCTGTGTGTGATAATGCAATCTTATTATACAGTATAACCTCTGTTCCTATGTTAACCACTTGTAATGCTCATACTCTTGCTTTGTTATTTTATAACACATATTAAGGCTCACAGTTATACACCTACTATACATATTATGAATATTTTCTCATTAAAAACAAAACCTGTACATGTGCGATTTCTGAGTGGTTCATTCATTCGAGACATACCGGTTCTTTTGTGTTTTTCCATCACAGTCAGCTTCACTGTCTGGTCATGAATGCATCGTTTTTCAGCAGCCGACTCAACTGGATCTTCAAGAATCTATAACCATCACTTAAACTGAATATTGCTGTCATGAAGTGACCAAAGACAAAGAAGAGTCTCTTTGGGAATTTGAAGATGTCATCTTGAGTTCTAGCATTTCACAGACTAAAGTGATAGAAGAAGCAGTCAATAGACCTTTTTCCCAGCAGCCATTTTGACATGAAATAGTAAGGTAAACATAGGTGTTTCCAATTATACTAATTGAGGCTCTGTTCCATTCAGGTCAAACAGAGTCAGGTTGCTGCTGTGTGTGATGTTGGTTCACTGGAAAGGCTGTGCTGCAATAAAAGGAACAGAACCTTAAAGTCAGTATAAAGGCAATTCTGAGATTTTTTTCAAAATACATTAAATATGTTGGAAAATAGTTGCTGAAAACGTGAAAAGACTATGAATGATATATTACTGAAATGTGTCATCAGTTTTCAGTTCAGGATTTTTTGGGCAGTCCTAAAGGGTGGCTCGATGACACGCTGAGGCCACCCTGAGCATACCCCTGCACCCCTGGCAGAGAGATAGAGATTAATTCATCTCGCTCAGTGTTTCAAAGTTAGTCATGTCATTTTCTGAACTGATCTGGCATGTTTCAGTCCTTCAAAATTGCTGCTTGACTGCTTCCATGGCTGGTCGAGGCTTCAGCACATTCAGCGGACACGCCCCCACAGTCCTGAGAATAGAGAATACTGAAAAAATCAGTATTCTCTATTCTATTTTAAAGATATTTTTTGGCCTTTTTTTGACAGAGACAGCTTGAAGAGTGACAGGAAATGTGTGGAGAGAGAGATGGGGAATGACATGCGAGAAAGAGCCACAGGTCAGATTCGAACCCAGGGCCGCCGCGGCAAGGACTGAGTCTTTGTACATGGGGCGGCTGCTCTACCAACTGAGCTAAACGACACCTAATTTCATAAACTTGTATCATTGGAAACACCTGTATTGACCCTACAATTTCATGTCAAAGTGGCTGCTGTGAGAAAGCTCTACAGTGAAACCAGTTGAGGTGGAAAACGAAACAGCTTTCATTGTTTTCTATCTCTGAACTGAAACCTGTGGTTGCAAAGACTGGTACTCATGAATATACACACCACAGAGGGCAGGTGTAACAACAAGTTCTCACAACATATTTTACTTTCTCTTTTAATTATTCTTCTCTACAGCAAAGTATTTAACTGTTAAAAAGCAAGCCTAATACGGTCTGTTGGTTTGAGGTGGAGAAGGGTTCTTTCCCAGATTTCTCCCTGTCTCTCTCTCTCTCACACACACTCACACACACACACACAGCTTCATCATCCAGGTCTTGTGAGCAAGCTAAACACAGAGAGGACAAGTGGGCGTGAAAGAGTTTGATTTCCTCCCTCGCTGCTTTATTTTGAACGCGCACACACTCTCTGGAGACAGGGAAGAGAAGACAAACTCGGTTTCACTTTGCATAAGTTCAACAGCAGCCTGTCCTTCTCATTCAGAGTGATTCTGACTTGAAGTTTTAATAAGCGACGTTAAAAGTTAAGTCATGGTCCTGCCGGCTCTGTGTCAAACAGCCTTCGCGGTGCTCCGGCAGATCGAGCCCATTCTCGTGCTCGAGCAGCTGGGCAGCACTTTCTTCGACACCGCCCTGCAGATGGTGGTCAGGGACAGGTGTGCGAACGCCACGTACCCCAATACTCACCTCTCCAGGGAGGACAGCCAACAGAAAGCCATGACGGACTTCTACATGACCTACAACCTCATCATCCAGCTGACCCCGATCCTGCCTGCGCTCCTCCTGGCCAGGTTAAGCGACCGTGGCTGGAGGAGAATGCCCATTGTGGTGCCCCTGAGCGGTTACTTGCTGTCCAGGTTAGCGCTGCTCCTGGTGGTTCTCTTCCAGCTCCCGCTGCAGGTGATGTTCGGCGCGGCGGTTGTCTTTGGGCTGTCCGGCGGCTTCTGCGCTTACTGGCCCGGCGTCATGACGCTGGCGTCGCTCAGCTCCACGGATACTGACCGGTCCAAGGTCAGTGGTGCATTTGTCTATCCTTACAAGTAAAGAACTTATTTTATCCTAAGTGAGCACTGTCTAACACCAAGTTGATGTTGATTAAATTAATAATTTAATTTAATTTAATTTAATTTGTCCAATAAGCTGGTCCTCTAAGTGTCACACACCATCATAACTCATCATTCTTTCCTTTCTACAACAAACTAAACTCTAGAGCACAAACATTCACAAAATGTGCCTGCATGTTTTGCCTCGATACGGTATGACATATTTTGGTGGGTTTAAAATCTTCCTCCAACATTTTGAGTGTAGGACTTCTGGTTTTACACTGGAGTATTGCTGTTTTTTCTCAACTAAAGAGCAAAATATAGCCTCTGTTATGTGTAAACCTTTACAAAACCATGTAACAACTAATGCTGGCATGTCATTGACACTCCTGGACAAATGCCTATAGATGACTGGCTCAAACCTAACCAAGAATAACAGAAGAATACCACAAAACTCAAAAACAATCAATTTTCTGTGTACGTTTTATTGACATGAGGTCAACTTTTCAAACAAGTCGTGTGTGTCTGCGTCTTGTGCAGATGATGATGAGAGTGGAGCTGCTGTACGGGATAGCAGGTCTGGTGGGCAGCCTGGCGTCGGGTCATCTATTCCTCCTGTACACCTCCAGTTTGGGACATGGGACCATCCTGCTCACTGTGAGCACACTGCTGCACCTGCTCAGCCTCATATTCTCCATAGTCCTGCTGCAGGTCAGTGTATGTGTGTGTGTGTGTGTGTGGATTATTACAGATTATATTCTATTCACTGTATGTTTGTGTTTTGATTTTTGTGTCTCTGGAATCGTTTTAATGTGACAACTAGAAGCCTATTTCTAAAACCGAAAGTGATTAGGCATTGCTAAGTCATAAGCAACAGCAAGACTAGTCATAGTGACAATTTTCACTCCATCTTCACTCTGAACACATCCTGCTGTAAATACATTTCACCCCACCTTTAATATTTAAGACTGACAGTAAATCACAGCAGAAGTTTCCTTGTGTGTTATGTAAGACATAATAAGTTGTACGTCCCATGGTTATAAAGGATGATTGGGTGCCCCTTATGTCAAAAACCTTTTATGAAGGTTGTTGTATCCACTGTGGAAGAACTGTTTGCATTGAAACTTTGCCAGGAGAACTTGTTCCCATCACACTGGCCTGGATTTCAGCCTGACATTGTCAAACTGTCAGAGCCACATTTTCATCTTTCTAATTAAATGTCTAAATGTTTCGATCTTAATTCAAGGTGAAACAAGTACCCAGGCAAGTTCCAGTAGATGAGGACTGCCAAGTCTTTTCTCAGGCCTCCAGTGATGTTCCTGTGGAGGCTCCTTCTAGGATGAACAGGGTGAACGTGGCTCTGCTGTTTGCAGCTGCCGTTCTGTACAACGCTGCAGTGGGTGGAGCCATTGAGATACTGGGCGCCTTTGTGATGAAAGAGCCACTCAGCTGGAGTGCCACTCAGGTGACATTTTGCTGTCTTTGTTTGTCTATATTTTGGTTTTGTGATTTTGATGCATGAAAGATAAAACAACAGGGTTTCAGTTTCACTTGTGAATGATTAGTAAGTATGTAGCTGTCTCGCAGTAGATTCATGTGTATTGTGTGTTATTTTGTCTCACTCTCCTCCAGGTGGGTTATGGGAACGCTGCAGGCTGCATGATTTTCCTCACCAGTTTCCTCGGTGTCATTGTGTTCCGTCTCTGCGTCAGCGATGTGATGCTCATCCTGATCGGCATGGTGTCGTTTGCCTCGGGAATTTTCTTCATGTCCTTCGTCACGGAAACCTACATGTTCTACCTGGGTAAGAATGAACATCTGAAGACTGAGGCACAGTTTGTGAGGGATAATTGACATTTTAACCCTGCCAAAAACATATTGTATCCCAAGACTAACACCATATACTAAACACCCAAACCCAAAGATGACCATTTTTCAATGATACTGAACAGAGAAAAGAAGCTGCTTGATAATCAGTTAATAACGAAAATATGTGGCAATTAATTTACTGTTGATCATTAAAGGTGGGGTAAGCGATTCTGAAGAAATCCAATAAATCAAACAAATCAGTACGAACAATGATACAGCAATTAATGTAACTAACTGTATCTATGTTGTCAGTTTGTAAACTGTTGCTGAAGTTGCTGCTGTACAGCTGACATGCAGAGAGGACGATTGTTTTTTTTCACCAGCTCCAGACAGAGATACTTTTCCTTCCTGCTTCTACAGCTAACATCACAACAACAGCATATCTTTGGCAAGTTAGGAAGTGAGATGAATTTCTGTGGGCAAGTAATTTAAGATTGACAGATCTTCTGGCTGGAATAAGAAGTTAGTGTTGTGTGGCTCAGTCCAATCCACATTGTTTGTGTCCCACTTACAGAGGCAGTGCCGTACACAACCACTTGATGTTTTTTTCAATACAAACACACACGCACACACACACACACACACAGAGAGAAAGAGAGAGAGAGAGAGAGAGAGAAGCTATCTGACCATGGGGAGATATTTGCTAACTTCGAAAATAAGTGTATTGGATTAGATTTTCATTAAGTAGAAGCACTTACCGCAGCTTTAAATTGATAAATCTGCTACTAATTTCACCATTTTTATCAACATTTTAGAGTCTTCTGTTCCCACAGGAGATGTCTCAGATCTCAGCTCTCTCTCTCTCTCTCTTTTTTTCCCCATTTTCATTTAGCCAAATGGCTGACACAGCAAACATGGCCGTTGGCTTTCTAGGTTTGACTCAGCAAAAGGAAGAATGAGGAACTAAAATCACGTTATCTGTTTTAAAAGTCAAGCTATCCAGGATCTTGTAACAGGTCTTTCACACAACTAGGTTATCAGCACAAATTGTAAAAATGTAGCAACCAAAATGAGGAAGTAGAAGCAATATAAATCTTGGTTTTCACATAGCTACAGATATACTGGAAGATCTTTGTGTCCATAAATCTTTGTTGTAACATGTTAGCGACACAACCAGCTGAGACAACTAGTTGGTGATAATAATATCTTGTTTTTTTATCAATTAAGTCAATTCAGAATATTCATTTGATTAAGTTGGTCAAAATGCAAATGAACTAAAAGGAAAAACTTTTCGGAAATTTGCTTATTTGCTTCCACACCCATGTCTGTATGCTAATTAGCGTACACTTAGCTAACTTATTTCTTGGGGGCACAGTTGCCATGCAACTAGTGAGGACTCCAAGAAGTCAAGGCCAATAAATACTCTAGTATCCTGTCCTTTTTAAGCTTTTGTCTTTGTAAAGATTAAGCAAACAAGATACAACATGTTAATAGTGACACAACCAAGCTGGCTGTTTCCCCGTTTCCAGTCATTATGCTAAGTTAAGTTAGCCTGCTGTAGCAGTAGCTTTATACTTTGCATAAAGACATCATGATGACCATACAGCTGATGCGCTAAGTTGTTTCTTCTGTTAATTCCAAACAAAACAGAAAAATTAATATAATGTTGAACCAGTTGTTTGCTTGTTTAAAAGCGAGGAGTGGTAGACGGAAACAAAATGAACTTTAAGTCTTTGTGACATCACAGTTTACAGTATTTTAACAGAAAAGACTGCTTGTTTAGATGATGTGAATCATACAAAACTAGCTCCATTAGAGTCCTGACACACATCCTGCCAAAAGAAAGAGAAAAAGCTGCATGATGGTGGTGGATTGTGGGTGGTAGGTGGTGTACAAAAGGACACTGAGGGGGGAGAGAGGGGATTGAGAGGAAACAAATTAATCAATGTTCATTTCTCCACAGCTCGCTCCCTCACCCTGTTTGCTCTCATCCCGATGCCCACTATAAGATCTCTACTCTCACAGCAGGTTCCAGCATCCTTATGTGGTGAGTACAACCTCTGTGTGTGTGCGTGTGTGTAGGTGTGTAAAAGCACTGCAGATGAGTAATAATAACTGTAGAGAGATAATTGTACGGTGAAAACAATTAAATACACAACAGAATTATGCAAACCCATGCTACTGTTGGCTTCAGTATATTACTTTAACTATAAAAGTAAGACATGTCTTGTTTTTTTCTTTCCATTTTTACTATGATAACTCTTACTGAGGGGTGTTCGGGGAGGGTGAGTGATGTCTGCTTGTATGTGTTCAAATGTTTACTGATAAATCCTACAGATAAAGTCAGAAAAGAAGAGTTAATATTTAATAATATATCTGCACAACTAGTGGATGAATGTGTGGAGGCGTTTAAGGAGTAGGTGCAGGTGGCCAATGTTTGAGATACTGTGACGCTGAAGGATAGGAAAAGAAGAAACAGACTGGTAAAGTGTCAGTTCACCTTAATTACAAGAAAAAAACGAGAAAAAAACGTAGAAATTACATCAAAATGACATCAATCAAAAACATCTCTTTCATTCAACCTTCTCCCTCATATTCCAAATCAATACCCTGTCAAATCAGTAACGCCTGGCTTCATTCTTTCATACACTAATAAGTGTTAGGTTGTTGTTGGAATGAGTATTTACACACTGTTGTATCTAAGATCTAGAAAAACTGAGTGAGCACAGGGGGAAGTTGTGGAAAAGGGATGACAACATATCCTGAAAGTTGGCTTTACAGTCTTAAGGTCGTTGATAGGTCAGAAAAAACCCATATTGAACCAATAATGATTTAGTGAAAGTTGTGTTATTATACATCACATGGCTGGTAGTAAAATAGCTTGACCACAGCGTTCTCAGTGATGGAAGCCAAGCTGAATATCATTCTGTGAAACCATAAAACACTGGGATGATCTAGAAATGATAAAAGATATCAGTCCAGCTGGAAAGCAGAATTTAGGGAGTGATTCCACCTCTAAAAAACTCAAATTCCAAACATTGTGAACATTTAAATTAGGCGGTGTTGGTTATGAAAAATAAAGTATTGTAGGATTGTGCAACTGCCTAATGGAGGAAGGAAACATTTTGGTCTTGGCTGGCTTGTGTCTCCTGAATCAGCAGGAAGCTGAAACATGCTAAATATGCAAAAACACTCATTCACAGTTTGTGTATCTTGTGGGTTAGCTGTGTGTGTGCACAGTGTCTCGCTTGTCTTTTGTTAGACAGGTATGCACACAGGGGGGGAGTGGTGTATACTGGAAACCTGCTGACAAACTGGTTTATAGTAAAAGGATGACACATCCTGAAAGTCTGTTCTTCTTCTGTTAGTGTCTTGCTTCCTCACATACATGCACTCACACACACACACACACACACACACACACAGGGAAGTTATTCATTGTCAGGGTTTTTCCTCATGTGTTTGCTTTGACATGACGTCTGTTTGAGAAGTCAGGGCATTGCAAACACACGCACTAGCAGCCCCAACCCTTTTCCTATCAATACACACACAAATACAAGGAAATTAAAACATATGTATGAATACAGGACAAAAACCTTAAAGGAAAAGTTCAAGATTTGATACCTGGAGTCTCTGCTGGTTGCCTGGCAACTGGTCCTGCAGCCAAAAAATAGTCTGGTATATAACCCCTCGTAAAACGGCTGATTGACGTTTTTACACTTTGGTGTTTGTACAGATTAAACAAATGGACTATGATATGTGAACTGAGATTTAGACGTGCTGGAAGGTGTTTTTTTTTATCTTTGACAGAGTCAGAGTGTTTCCAGTCTCTTTCCAATCCTCTCCAGGCTGCTGGTGGGAGCTTAATATTTATCACACAGACATGAGCATGGTTTCAATATTTTTATCTCACTGTCTGGGAGAAAGAAAAATAAGCGTATTTCTCAAAAATGTCTTATCTCTGCGAGAGCTTAAAAGAAAATGTCTGTATAATTCCCTGTGAACCTTATTTACCCCTCTTTCCTTTGATCTGTCCTCTTTCCCATCAGGCACCACTCTCACGTCCCTGCAGTTGTCTCTGAAGTTTGCTGGTCTGGCGTATATCCCTGCCTTTACTAAGATCTATCAGGGAACACTGGGCTGGTTCCCAGGCTTCGTCTTCACACTGTCCAGCATCTTTACAGTACTGGGAATGATACCGATCAGGTATGGTGTGAGCAATATAATGGTAGTGATGACGATTAATCTGTTCTGATTGTATTCCATATCAATGGGACTAATATTTGTGTTTCAGTCAAAAAATACACCAAGGCATCTGTTATATTGATAAATGGATTTTAAAAGAAGTCTAATACAAAAAAATCACGGTGAAAAGTGACATTAAAGAACCTAATTTACAAAGTAAGTATTTGAGGAGTTTGACTAATGCGCATACTCGCTCTTCTGCCAAGAGTTAAGAGATAAGATGGTCGATACCTCTCCACATTCTTATGTGTCCGTTGGAGCCAGGAGTCATTTAGCTTAGCTTAGCATAGTTAGCAGACTGGAACTTCTTGCTTTGTTTTACTTCTTAGGGGCACTTCCAGAGCAGCTCATATGCCCTTTCTTTTCACTTTTTGTAACCACATTTGTTGAGTTTACGACAGTGATCGATTTCATCTTGGGCAAAGGGAAGTTTTGGGTGCGTGGGGACATAAAATCTGGGTGAAAATCACTTCAATCAATCAATCTGCAACTTTTTAAAAAAACAATACATTTTATCTATAGTCTGTTAAGATCAAATCATTAAGGATATGTGAAAAACATCTATTGTCTCTACATTTTCTGTGTCCCATGCTGATATGTTGTACGACCATGAATGAAAAACAGACTTCTTATCAGAACATTTCCTCTCTCTTCCCTGCAGTATCGTCGGCTGTAGATCCCCTCAGCGGCGTCATTACGAGAGGATTCAGGGAGACTGAAGGCACCAACGTCATCACCAGCAGTGACTTAGAGTTGGTATGAGGCAGACGGGTACTGAGACTTGAAATGGGCAAAAGGAGAACGTTGCCTTTAATCCCACTTCTCTAATGTTAACATAAACACTGCAGAAGCTTTTACAGGCTTTGGATGTTACAGGAGGAACACACGACATGTTTTATGAGCATTTTATACTGAATGAAGCCTACACACATTCATATATGCACAGAGACAACCCAGTTTGACAAAAGTTCAAAATCGTTGAACATTTGACTCATCAACTGAAGCCACATCCACGTCAACACACCCAATGTGATTTCAACATAATGTAGATTTGTCACTGAATGTGTCAGACATGAAAAGCCCCTTGTGAGCACCAGCTGTGGAGGAGCATGAACTAAAAAATGACTGTACTCATTTAAATTAGTTTCCTGTCGTGAACCGACTCAAACTGGATCACATTCAGTTCTCGGCCATAAATATATTGATATATTAATAGCAATATATTTGAAATGTCCAAACCAGACTCATACAGGATTATAAAGTTTGACACAGCTTGGAATTTAAATTGATAAAAAATGATCATGTTCTGAGATGTGTAGACCTGCAATGTGTCCTTTGGACTTTGTTATCGAATTGTATATTCATATTGTGCATCGAGACTTACATGGTGAATTCTGAACCTGCAGGTCAGGAAACGTTGACAGAGAAAATGAAAAGTTTGTTTCAAAATTACATTTGTCGACATTATGATTTGTAATGATAACGTTTACAGTTGTATGTGTTTATTAATTTTGCATTTTATTGTAAAGCACTTTGAACTTTACTAACCAATATGAAAGGTACTGTACTGTATCTAGTATATATTTTAATCTCAGTGTGTATAACCTGTTTATTAGCTTTATGGTGGATCTGAAGGGAAGACAATGCAGCCCACATTATTTTTTTATTGTCATTTTTACTCAATGCATTCATTTATTCGTGCACTTTTATTTATTGACATTTTAAAAATCACCACACAAATGGGATGTTGCCAAGGTTATCACAACTAATGTTCAATTTATGTTGGTGTAAGTTGGTGTGTATTTTTCTTGATTCCTGTTTGAAGTCTTAAATTTATCTGAAACTAACTTAATGGAATATGTTTTAAAATTCACTTTAATTCTATAAATAAAAAGGTATGAATAATTTTAAATGTTTTTTTTTAGTATTGCATTTCATGTTTTTGTTGGTATGTCTTCGCAATGATTATTACTATGTATTTTCATCAAATATCTGCTTATTTTTGTGCACTGACAATACATTTCAACCAGTGAAGACAAATAAAATGTTACTGAAGAAAAACAAATCAGACATATGAGCACACAAGTATCAAATGCACTCATTCTTTTTATTATTGGTCCGATATATCCAAAAAAATTATTTGAGGTAAAGATAAATTGCATCAAAACGACATCAATATACAAGCTTATTTATAATTACAACAAGATGTTATTGACATCCAAATGTACAATAAAAACTCTGAACGTAAACAGTACACACTGGGGAGGAAAAGAAATAAAAAGACCAAAGCTAGATTCGCACATTCATAAATCGTCTGACTTTGAGCCTTTCGCACAGGTTTGATTGATCAGTTTTATCCTGCGCTGCAAATCAGACCTTCTCTTCATGTGTGAGTCTGCGTGAAGAAGACAGGGGGAAAAGACGGGGACATTTGGCTTAGAAACATTTGATTTGTACATTAAAGAAGAGCAAAAATCAGGTCTCTCCCCTCTTTACAGACTTGTACGATGGCAGCCATCAACGTCTGTTTGCAGACGACGCCTTTCTTAACGTTTCAGAACCGAGTTTCCAAAATGAGACATAAAACGTGTCTCAACCAACTCAACACCAGATACTTGTTATTTTTGGCAACTGCAAGAAAGCAAATTTAGTTTTTGTTTAATAGTGGAGCTATGTATATAGTGCAAAATAAATCAGCAGGCACACAGTATAAGATGGGAGATTTTACAATGGCTATGACTAAGTAAAATTAGAGAACTATTGTTGGGGTTCCAATGAGCATCAAAAATAAAATGTTTTATTCCTCATATCTCCAAAATCCCTTCTAAAATGTTATTGTAATCTTCACATGCTCTCTGGAAACCTAACAATGATCTCATTCTTTTATACAAAAATAGACTCAGCTGCACTATATAATTCAGCTGTACATTGGGGTATATTGAATATACAGTATATTGCCATTAGAGCAAAAAGAAATTTCAGTCTGGATGATCCCTTGTGCATGCTCAGGTCTCGCCACTTCATCAGGTCGGTACAGTTACTTCATTTACATAAAATAGCAGGAAAGTCTACAAATGTACCGATGTCTCTTTTCAAAAAAAAAATAAAAATAAAAAAAATAAAGCACTACCATGATTCACACAGTGCTCAGTGGTAAACAAACAGGTACTGATCTGATTCAGTAAATAAAACAGAACTAAAAGGAAAGTGTGATCAAAGTCACTTTTGTTTTCCCATCAGATCATTTTTCAAACTTTTATCATGTTTGCTACGTTTCCTATTCCTTCGTCCTTTTAGTCGACATATGTTTATTTTTGCAAGCGAATATGGAAATTGTGTCAAGCTCAGTGTGCTAATATGAAATGGTGAACAGATTTTGAAATGTAAAACTTAATAGTCTGATAAAGCAATCTGGTTTGAAAGGTGCCCTGTGGAATTTTCTTGTTAAAAAAAAAAAAAAAAAAGTTCACCTTCAGTTTTCAGCTTTCCAAAACTCACTGACAACAAATTATGGGCTTCCTTTTGTTGCATCACCTTTCCTGAATTCCTGCTAATCCAATAACAGTGACTCAGTCTGTGAGGTTTGAATGAACCATTTTGAAAATATCTTTAATTACGGCGTATGTTCATAGAAGTTTTGACAATTAAGGTAACTGTTGAAAATTAAAGCAAATTATATTTTTCAAAGCAGTAATTTTGGGGTCTGCTTCTGCAGTCTATGTGAAAAAACAGACAAAACAGAATCTTTGTTTGATTTCTAAACACCTCTGACTCTGGCTCATTGTGGATTTTAATGTTTTGCTACAAATACAGCAATTTAGCATCAGTGCATCTGTAGTACTGTCTGCTGTGGCTGCCTCGGCACTGGAACACAACTACTCTCAAAGCTTCTCTCCATCTTACTGAAAATATATTAAAAAAAAAAAATTAAAATTAAAATTAAATTAATAAAAAAAATAAAAATTATATTGTATTCAATTCAGAAGAAACAGTATCTGCTTCTTGCTTTTAAAGCTTGAAGGGAAAATGTGACGGACGGATAAAAAGAGAACTGACAAAGTACTCAAATCAGTCTGCAAGCAACCACAGTCACTTCCTTTCATCGCTTTCTTGCAACACTCGAATTTTGGCAGGCTCAGTAATGTGACAACCTCCTAAAAAAAGGACACTGTGAGGGCCATTCAAAGACAATCGGACAAAAGGACATTTAAAAGGAACGACTAAAACACAGGAGATTTTTCTGTTTTTAACAACGCCTCAAGGAGCAAAGACTCGAAAAAGTAAAACCAGCACCTTGTTTCTGAAAATCCTGTCACTTAATGACATGACGCCAAAGAAACTTAATTATTAGAATTGTTTGGGGAAAAATGTTTTTTCCTGTTTATAAGGTTACAACACTTTGAGATCTGTGACACACATGAATAAAATATGGTGATGAAAATGTCCTGCCCTGGTCATCATTGGTCGAGTTTTCGCTACTTTTTGCTGAGTATCCTACTCAGGGCTGAGGACAGAGGGGGGAAAAAAACATCAAAATGAAAATAAAATTAGTGTCAGTATTTAAAAGGAACAACGATAAACTCTCAGCAAGCTGCATCTGTCCTCTATGGCAGAAAGACATTTGGGGAAAAGTCAGAAATCACAAAATGAAGTGGGTTCAGCAAATATTATACACTGATGCGTAACAGAATATCTCAGAATGCATTTTTCTGCTCTACTGAGGGTTTAACAGAACCAACTATTTGTTGAGTTATTTAGTCTAAATTGCTAGAACAAGTGACTCAGGCTTTTCAAATAAAAGTGTGGATCACTCAAAATGTAGGTTTTGTCTGGCTCTCACAAAACTGCTTTTAGCGCTGGTTTATTCAACTCCTCAGGTGTTTACATGACACAGCAGAGATTTCATGTCATAGCCAGCCTTTGAGACGCACTCTTCTTAAAACAAGACACGTTTTGTTAATGGGGTGAGATAATAACACGTTCCCAATGCAGCGTTTCCTTCTTTCAAAAAATTTCTATAACTGACTAAACTAACCCGATTGTTTTCATTTGTTTAAAGAGAATAAATTACAGTGTACCAAGAGTCTTCACCTTAATTCCTTCTGTGTGCTTTTCATTGAGTAAATTTAGCATCCATAAAGCATTTGTTTGAAGGTGAGAGGTGAAATCCCAACAACAGGGTACAATACCAACAACAACAAAAATATGTGATATCAAAACAAACCAACATGAATTTAAAAAAATGAAACCCATTAGCATCTTAACCACCAGGTGGTGCTGTTGCACTGTACTCAAACCCAAATCTGCTGCGTGGACCTGTGCTCAGCTTCATGGAGTAAAAACACAAAATCACCTCCAATAAAACTTCCCTGATAAAGCTCAATGTTAAACAAGATGCCCTCGCTGGTGTCAGTGGCTTTACTTCATGTCCATTTATCCGTAATGATCAAAAACACATCCTCAATGTTCCCTTTTGAAGAACAATTACGAGGCGGCTTTTACTGGAGGTCTGCTGCTACACCTCCTGCTTCTTCTCCATCTGTGTGCTACGACTGATTGAACACAAAGGCTAGAGTCGTGAAGCTCTGATGCTCACAGCAAGTTTCAAGTCTCTGCAGGTTGGTTTTCATAATAACCATGGCTGCAGCGAAAATATGAAAACTATAAGGTTTATAAACTTTTTGGAAAATGAGTAAAAGTAATGGTAAGTATAAGAGTTTATGGGCTGTAACATGCACAAATAACAGGTATGGTCCTTTAAATTTACAGCCAATAGGATGCCTGTAAGAGTCTTGTTCCAGTGGAGAGTTTTAGCGTTACGTTTTCAGAGACTCACAGGAAAAAGGAAACGTTGGGGATGCTCTGAACGCTTTATACTTCACATCCACTTTTTATCTTATCCATTTTCTGCTAAAGAATTATCCTTCACACTTGAGAACAGACAGAAAAATCTCAGAGACTGCGGTTAACTAACTGTCTGTTAATTGGAAATATGAAGTACAAAAAGTGAATAAGAACGACAAAAAAACAAAAAGGAAAATGTCTGTACATGGTAGGGCTCTCCTCTTTCCCCACTGTCCTTGAATGCACCATTTGTTACCTCCTTCACAGGTCAGATCTCTGAGACAGACGACTCCCCTCTGCACAATTGTCTCACAGAGTCCAGCAGTTCACATCTGCTGCCTGGTTGGTCCTTATCCTTGGCATGAGATACAGTGAGGTGGGGGGGTGAGGGGGAGGGCAGAGACATGAGGAGGTGTTTCAGTTCGTCTCGCTCGTTTTGTCCTCAGTCTGTTTGTCCTGAAGGAGAGTTATGAGCGACTCCCACGCTGCCTGGCACTGCAGAGGGTGGAGATGGATTGGAGGCAGTCGAGGGAGGCAAAAAGAAAAATGAGGTGAAAGGAAAAAGAGGGAGGAAGATGCAAGAGAAATACTTTTAGAAACAAACTGTCGAAGCTTCATGTAAACACAGCATCTGATTTTGCACAGCTCTTTCATTTTTAAATTGTGTTTTTTTCTATTTTCTATTTAGCTTTTGCAATATTTTATATTTTCTTATTTTTCCTCTTACCGTGTTTCTCGTTATGCACAAAAACACAGAGGCAAATTCCTGGTAACTGACTGCTGTTAACCATTTTGTTCAAATTTATAGTCACAATTGTCAGTAGTGACGAGAAGCCAGCACTTTCTGTTGCCTCTGGCTGTTTGTAGCTCACAAGGCTCGGACTGGGAAGGTAAATCCGGGAGGGTAAGTGGAAAATGTATCGCAACTTTATGTGATCTTGAGAAGTAGACTTTAATTTCTTATTTCTTCAGTAGATCAGACTATTGTTGTTGTTGTGCTGGGTAACCTCCGAGTGTGAACAGATCGTTTTATGTTCAGTGAATCTAGCCTGGATGAATAAAAGTCAGTAACAGAAAGCTCATTTCAGTTGGACCTGGTCCCAAAGCTCAGTTTACTACACGTACTAGATTATTTATCAGTATTGATTGCTTATTTCAGACCACAGGTCAACAGTAGTTAACTGATTGGCAATAGACTGAGGCTAAATATCATACGTCATGTCATCTGAGCTGAGTTGTTTCTGCAGCACTGAAAACATATTCCAGATATTTCTTGATGTGAATAATGATTCTTTAAATGTAATGTTAAACATCACTGATGCATATCAGAAATTTGGCTTAATGTGTCGAATTGATTTTTGTATTAAAACATTTGTATTTAAAAATACATATTATTTTGTCATCTCAGATATTGTGTTGTATGAGTGTCCTGAAGAACGGGACAACACTGTTGCACAGACTGAGACGTTTCTGTGTGTGACTGATGTTTCAGTTGATGCCATGTTGTTTCTTTTTTCTCTTTTCATTACATTTTACTGTGAAGTGTGCAGAAAGGGCTCAAAAAGTCCACGACAGGACACGAAGTCCTGAGCCTGTGTACCTTTTCATAGTGGTTGATGTTTTTGTCGGCCATGCCGGTGAGAAGCTGTTTAAAGTCTTGTCTTTTGTTGCTCTGCCAGCGCTCCCAGTCTGCCTTCAGGTCCGCGTTGAAACACTCCACTTTGTCTTGGCATTTCTCGACCTCCACTGGCATCTATTGCGAGAGAGAGAAAACTAGAGCTACAGGGGACTTCAGGGGACATAATACAAAACTACAGGTTACAGGGGCTACGACCACGGGGGTCTGGGTGGTGCGGGAGTTTGATTAGGGTATTTGAAATTTGACAAAGTGACAAAAGGCTTTCACCATTCTCCCTTTCAAATCCTGAGAATCTTTCTTTCTGGGGTTAGTACTGTGTATAGACAAAAGATATCCAACTAATTTTAGTTTGTTACTGAGAAAATAACTTAAGAAATAACTGTGAAACTACGTTTTTGCACAGAAAACAATGCCTAAATGTCCCACCATGTGCTTACAACAGAGGCATTTTAGGGATATACCGTGTAGTGAAATTGAAACCACAGACACTGTAAACACAACAATTTTAAGGCCTCCGTGTGTGAGCAAGGTTCAGATTCAGATGAGAGGAAGGCGGAGGCTTACTGGCGTTCTGTCCTCCTGTTTCCGCAATATTGCCGCTTCTAGTCGGCCCTCGTACTCCGCCTGGGTCTGGTCCCGCTTCCTCAAAACATTCTGTAATCAACCAGGAAAACGTCAACTGTTTTATTTCACTCTGTTAGCGTGACTGTTACTGATACTGTAATATGTCAGAAAGAGACAACATGTGAAAAATATTAAACAAGAGAGAGAAATGCTGAATCAGGAGCTTGGAGAGGACGTGATACATGCAGAATCTTGCATGCCACTTCCTTCATTTGGGGTTAAAGGTGACTCAGCGGAATGAAAGCTGTGTCCAAAAATTCACACGAGACGCTAATTCGAAGCAATTTTTAGTACAGTCATGCTGGAAAAGCGACAAAATGGAAGTTCACTCAAACCAGACTAAATCCGGACAATTTCTGCGCTTACTCTTGATGCATGTTATTCTCCCACAATGCAAAGCACAAACAAAAACAAGTGGGTGCTGAAACAGCTCCAAAAAGCTCAAACCAAAACAGGTTTTTCTGACTTCTGACATTGCACGTATTGTATAATTTCCTCTTATTATAAAGTGGTATTTGTTTTTCGCACACAAACTGCTAAATTAGTGTGCTACATATGTTGTACATAATGTAAAGAATTAGTATCTGAATGTGGTAACTTTTGGGGCTGTCTCCTTGTCTCTTTTTAAGCTCTCTTAGGACATCAAACACAAAATGTCCCTCTCACCTTCATAGACTCTATGTAGAGGACATATTCTCTGAGAACAGGCAGGAAGTCCTGGCTCATGCTCTCACTTTGGTCCTCTAGCGCTCCGCAGCATGTCTTCACGCAGCTGGCCACGCCCTCCAGGGGGCGCTGCAGCTCCTCCTCCGACACCGCCCAACTTGAGTACACGGTGCCGTACTCACGCAGTTCTGTCAGGTACTCTAGTCAGGGAGAAAAGAAGAGTTAGTTAGACAGCCAAGCAAGAAATAAAGAAAGGGAGAGTCGTGGTCTTTTCACCTGTGGATACTACAAATCACAGCAGACCTTTCTCCTTCTCTCTTCACAGATGATACAGAGGTATCACCATGTTCAACTGCAAAATCTATATTTGTGAAAAACATGAGAGGGGGTTGATGGCTAAACGCCAGGCTGCTGAGTCAAGCATGTGTGGCATTTGCTTTTTTTATGCTTTCTGTCAACTCACAGGCCTTCGTTATCTACAGCTCCCAAAGTTTCCATCTTATCTCCTCTTCCAATATGAAAACAAGGTCCTTTTGTTTACGCTGCAGATCTTTTAGGCTGCAGTACGTCTAAAAAAAACCCCGGACAGATGGTGACAACGAGCATTTCACACAGCAGATGACAGGTATTTACAGGATCACTTGTCATGCGTGAGTGAGGCTTGCAGTTATCAATCACGCAGCCTTTCAAGCCCAAAGGTCTGTGGGTTTTTCTCCAAACCAAACACGTCAGCACAGAGTGGGTCAATACAGCAGATAATTTTACACAAGCTAGTGTTAGTGTTATCCACCCGGCTGAAGACCAAACCGTTTGATGACATAAGCTAACCACAAGTACAACGTGGTGCCTGCAAAGAGCGGCCAGTGAGAAGACATAGAGTATGAAGAGTACTACTTGAGGCTGCACACAATGTGCTGTATTGAATGTTTATTTCTGTGGTTATGCTGTGGTGTTTCTATGTATCTGTGTATTTATGTATGTATGTGAGACTTTGTACAGACTGCGGCTTTCTATCTATCCATCACATACAAATTTCAAAATGTTGCTTCCTGGTGCCTAAAATACACATTTGTAAGCTGTAACAAAGAAGGAGTGGCTTCACCCTTGAACCACTGGAAGTTTGCAACACTTCTGCACAAGGTTTTGCTACAGTAAGGTTGTGTGCAAATGATGAGAGAGTTGGTTAATGGAAGCTCACAGAGAAAAACAAGTGCTTCTTTTAAATTCCTATTTAAAAGCTGTATTGTTAAAATGATGATTCCTCCTTTTTATTGTCAAATTACAACAAATTAATAAACTGGTTTGTAACCATTTTCCCCACTGGGTCCTCTATAACATTCGAAGGATGACTGAGTTTTGTTACAGGTCTCCAATGAAGGCAAAAATATCCCAAAACAAACCTTTCAACAACAGTCGCCAACCTCTGGGTGATGTGGGTCATTTTGTAACATCATTGTGATACCTGACTGCTCTTTGAGGATCCTCTGGGCGATGCGGTCGATGGTTCCCAGCTTCTGGCTGAAGGTGTCCAGGTACTCTCCCATGGCACAGAACTCAGCCGGCCGTGCCCGCAGCTTGTAGCCACCGGCAACATGTTTCACGGACTCGCCCACCTTGGTCAACAGGGCGAGACCCTGACGCTTATTCAGGTCCTGCAGACACACGATGACAACAGGCCACGTGATGTCGACAGTCCCACTACATACTAGACGGAAGTGATAGACATTATAATCCATAGATGTTGATAATCTTCTAACATGCTGAAATTTGTGTTTAGAAAACAGCTACTTATGTTGTTTTACTACCTGTAGTGTGAGTGTGTCCACTCTACAGTATTGATTTAATACTCATGCCCTACTTTCTTTTTTCCTCTTCCTTCTGAGTCCAATTATTTTACTGCTGCAACAACCTCATTTCCCCACAGGGATCAATAAAGTCTTGTCTTGTGTCTCAGCTACTTGGAGACAAAATTTGTGACCGATGGCAGGTGTGGAACACACACACACACACACACACACACACACACACACACACACACACACACACACACACACACACACACACACACACACACACACACACACACACACACACACACACACACACTCTTTGTGGTTATTTGCATGCATGAATGTGATATGTGATAAGATACACGTGACAGGAAAAGTGTCCGCCCTGTGTTTCTGACAGGAGTCAGCTCAGTTTATGACTTTCACAGAGAAAGAGAGAGCCTGAATTTGTCTGTGTGTTGGTCATGGTCAGAAATGGGGACAAGAATTCTTAGACCAAATTGTCTCTGAACATCCCACCCTTGTGTTGTCCTACCTTGGCAGATAGGAAAGCATTTAGATTTGGGTTAAAGGAGAGGACGGGGTGGTCAGCGACTCGCTTCAGGAACTTGTCCAGAGCTTTCATCCTCGTCTCCACGAACTCCTCCGAAAAACGGTCGACCACGCCCTTCATCACGAACTTCTCTGGCAACGGCTGGAGAAGATCAAGAGAGGGAAGCAGAGAAGAGAGTGTAAATTGAGCTTCTCTAAATGGAAAGCAGGATGGTGCGATGGTTTTGCATCGTGGCTCATTCGACCTACAGGGATGAGGTGGGTTGGCTGGCTGTCCTCCAACTTGATCCTCAGCCAGTCAAAGTCCTGGTAGCGCCGCCGCACGCAGTACTCCGGCAGGTCAAACTCTATCCGTGTTGTCTGGAGAAACAGTAGAGTAGTGACCTTAAAATACAGCTGACAGTGCACAAACACAGACACACAGACTCTCTGTCTCTTTCTGACAATACAGTGTTAAAAGACACCCCGCACATACACTCAATTAACACTTTGTGTTCATATTGGGATGTGATATTTGTCTAGGGCCTCTGAGCTGAAGCACCACAGCGCACATAGCAACTGTCACCATGACGCTACCCAACGGCTTCTGGCAGCGTCTCCCTTTGAATCTATTTCTTTCACTACACGACGAAAAGGCCTCCAAAGCTACGATTCTCTACTGGAAATCAGACCAAATCTATGTTCTGGCAGAAAGATATGAAGGATGGAACCTGGTAAACACAAGTTACTGAAAAGTGTTTTCCCAACTGGAATCTATTTGTGCCATCATCCTGTGGGGTATATATTTTTTCTATCAAGACAGCAACATTGGCTTTCCATTCCTGTAGGTAGCACAGGTTAGCGTTGTGTAGAACCAGTCAGGCAATGACAGAACAGCTTCCCCTTGTGGAGAATGAGTGAGTAGTATAGTTAGTGGGCAAAGCTTGTGGGCCTGAAAAGTGTCACCAAGACAGAGGTGTCTTGAACATGCATTCTTTCTAATGGCCAGCAGGGGGCAGGGGCATTGGCTGCAACAAAAAAAGTCTCATTGTATATAAGCTTATGAGAAAATTACTGTACTTCTCACTTGATTTATTACCTCAGCAAACTGTTTCCTCTCTAGTTTCAAGTCTTCTATAAAGCATGATGTTCATTTTGTAAATTATGGTCCCATTTAGACTTAACGGTTATGATTGAAAAGTCCTTCTCAGTGAGTGCCCAGTGCAAAACGCCGCTCAAGACATTCAGCTTAAACTTGGAAGCAGTGATCAAATACGAATCAAGATCTTATTGCATTGCCTACTTCTCACCTGAAGTGTTTTCAGAATCATATTTTAGCACTGTTTAGTTGTAGTACGAGTATGTTTATATTTATATAAAACCTCAGAAAAACCAAGATCGCGACATCAACAATGCCAAACTCAAGGAATAGCATCAAACAATCGTCACAAGTGTGTATCATTTGCATGCACGTCTTTATGCACGTGCTCAAAACACCCACTCATAAAAACATTGTCCTGTACTGCTACTTATGATCCAAAAACTCCACACCGGACCTTTAACTTAGATTTTCCATATTGGTAGATATGCATGTTTTATCTATATATCTATTATATTAAATGAATTACTATTACAGTGCAGCATTAAAAACAGATATGGCTGTTGATGAACATATAATTACATTTTCTTATATTAAGAGACATACTGTTCATGAGCCAGTTCTTAGCACTTGTGTATCAAACTTGCCTTGAACAAATCACCAAGGAGAGTTTAAAGAAATAATGAAACTCAACAAAATATGACAAATAATAAAATATTAAATGTGAAGTATGATGGGTTACCTGTGCAGTGGTGGATGGACATTAACTGTATGCTTTTGAAAAACGGTTAGCTGTAACATTAAGTATAAATGATTGGTAGGTAAACATCCACTATAATCCCAACAGATCACATGTTTAATCTGGCCCCTAATGTCCAAAGAAAACCAGGTAGACAGTGTTACCATGACACCAGCCAATAGCAGACCTTGGTGGAGACTCTGTATGTGATGTAGGTTTCCATGGTGGAGACGTGCTTCTTTGGGTCGTCGACTGTCACAAAAAGGTCGCGGGTTTCTGTAGAGGCGTAGAGGTCCCGGACGTCTGCTTCCAGGTCGTCGTCCAGCTGCAGCCTGTTGAACAGCGAGGACGCGGACACGGGGCTCGACGTCTCAACCGGCGTGCCATTGGTTAGTCCCGCTTCCTGCGTGGACAGAGACAACTGTGACATCAAATTCAGATGCTGCAGTGAGGAGGGCTGCAAACAAAGAGCTGATAGATGGATGCTGATGGTGATGCAGTTGTTTCTGTCTGTCAATGGGGCTCTTGTTGAGGCTGTCGCTGCGAACACAGGCAGCATCATCTGACACTACTCCCATCTTTCTAATTGAATGATGGATGAGGGGAGAGAAATGGAGTATTTTCACATCCTTAATTAAAAAAAAAAAAAAAATGCAACTATGGGAAAATAAAAAGCTAGTCATACCATGTGTATGCTGACGAAAGAACACAGTTTTACTTCATTTAAAATAATAAATAGTTTATTTAAACTGCGTGTTAGTTTGTTTTTGCCACTAACAGATGGTGACTTTTATTTTGTAAAGACTGACAAACAGCTTCCTACTACTCTGTGTTTGGTTCACAAGCAGTATCTGGATCTACAAAAAACAGTTCTGATCAATACCACTATCAAACTGATTCAAAACTATTTATAGACTATTCACAGATGACTTCTCTTCCACAGATATGCCGGTGTAAAATAAGCACTGTGAGACTTGTTCTAGCAATTTCAATTTTTCAGTGATTTTTATAGAAACAAGTAGAGACACATAGAGAAATTTCACCCTTCAAGCTCCATCCAACACAGTAAAGTGTGCTCAGAAATTAAGCAACTGAAGATACCAACATTTGGATTTGGACAAGTTATAAGTTTAAAGTCCAAATGATATTAAAAAAATATTTAAACAATTCCACAATGGGTGAATGTATTACTGCACATTCAGAAGGGACTCATTAGCAAACTGGAGATATGATATGTAAACACTGCAGCAGGAAGGCAGGTAAAACAGCGAGGCAGCAGGCCCGCATCATTAAAAGTGGTTGTAAAACTAAAACTAACCAACCAAATCTCTCACCAGAACAACCTGTTCTGCCAAATCTGATCTGATCTAAAAAAAAAAAAAAAAAAAAGTCGCCAATATCCTCTGAGGCCACATCTTGCCTCGCATGAGGAAACAACTACTATCTTCCGCAAAAACAGGTTAAGGTGCATGAAAGCAGAGAAGCTAATGTTCAACCTTAATCGCTTTTTTCTGCCTCACACATGCTTTTTTTTTTAATTGCCTGAAGTGAAGCGGGCATGTGAGCAACTTCTCAATTCAATCAGTGTCAAAAAAAAAGTGCTACTCCTCTGTGTCTCCGCTCTCACTCCTACATACACACTTTGCAACTTCACACACTGACCACACACACACACTTTCCCTCACCAATCACACCTCTCTCTCTCTCTCTGCTACTGTGCACACACACAAACACACACACACACACACACACACACACACACACACACACACACACACACACACACACACACACACACACACACACACACACACACACACACACACAGGCTGCTGACGTTGTAAGTCCTCTTTTTTTTACACTGTGGTGCTAACCTGCACTGGTAATCACAGTTCAGATAATTGCATTGCGTTACATCATTACACAACTGTGAATGAACAACCAGGCCAGCACAACACAGCCACACTCAGACACACAGCGAGGAAGAATCAGAAACAGATGTGTTTTTAACACATAACAAAGTCTGGAAATGTATGTGAGTGTAATAATCAATATTGTGATGTGGGAATGGTAATAATGTGGAGCTCTGGTTGATCTGTGACAGAGTTTAAATGTTGCATTTCAGGGCTTTACAGCTATTTTCCAAAACATATTTGACAGTTGTAGCTGAGAAAGATGGGTCGGTCATCATATCCACATTCCTGTCTTTATAGGTCTTTTTCACAGCAAACGTTTTGACGTGACAGCAGGAAAATCTCGGGTGTTACTAATAATATTAAGGATGGCTCCGTTCTACTGAAACATCACAATACCAGAACCCTGAGGCAGCGAAATGGAACTCAGATGTTATTCATTATACCATTTACACCTGTGCAATAGAGTCATGATCGGCCACAAGCAGCAAACTCCAGGTCTATATCTCAAAATGTCTCAATGTCTCTATAAACACAAACTCCTGTTTGCTTTCTCAGGTTAAGAAACTATGACATTGGCCTTAGCAGCAGGACAGTGATGTGATGTGGTTGTTTAGTATTGTATGTACTGAATTCACTATAGTACTGTAAAAATGTTCAGATATAGATTACTTAGAAAAATGTTTAAATATGACTAAACCTGAGATGATACTTAGAGGACACATTCATCCACAATACTACAAATGTTTTATTTTAATGAGACAAACTGTTTGAATGTTAGATCTGCAACTGGATCTGGATTTGCATAAAAAAATATAAATAAAATTAAAAAATCCCAAACTTAGTGACAGTCACGGGATATATGTGCAAGATGTTGTCATTGTTCATTCGTCAGATCGTCAGGCAGAATGAAGAGGTTTAACAGGTTTAAAAAAATTTTAAGAATGCAATGTCCTTCCAAGAAAAAAAAAAATATCCACACCAAAAAACACATCATTTGTTCCCTGAGCCGTCATCTAACTTTCTGTTTCAATATTCTGCTATCAGACCAGGACCGGAACTGTACAGCTCTGGTGGTGCGTGGAAACGGGGGGGAACTCCAACAGGCTTTACATTATTAATTTGTGTGGGTGCCTTGTGTATGAAATGAAATTTAACAAAAAAGGACAGAGAGTAACCTTGTTGGAAGGACATATTATAGCATCTCCTATTGGCAATAATTAACTGCAATACCTGGTGGTTGCTAAGCTTGTTGTCCCTGTTAAAACAAGAGCAGTAAGAATAAAAGCTTTGGGATTTGTTTGCTTGGTTCATCGCTGTTTACACAGCACGCCAATGATGTCAGGTCCCAGGTACAAAGTGGAATCTGTTCACCAAAATATGTGTAGACCTGAGACAGTGTAATGCACCACATGTAAAAACAATGCAGTTTAAAATAGTGTAAACACATTACTCATACCTGTAACCTGTGAGTGTATTACTAACACATTCTCCCTCTCTTCTTCTCCTTCTCTGCTTGTCTGCAAGTCCCTTTAAAATATAAAGCTAGCTAAGGCACTGATTTATCTTTCATGCAACAATGATTCAGTGGCAAACTCAAAGGTCCAGGCTCAACTCCAGCCTGCAGTCATGCCCAGTAAACCTCACATGCAAACAAATATAAAGAATGTTTACCAGAAAAGACGTTCACTAATGTTTACCCCGTTTTCTCCATTTAACTTCCACCACTTTGTTACTTCTTACTTAACATATTTAGCCATGAACACTGGCTCCAGCATGAGTTTAGTTTGGTTTGCCGTCCTCTCTACATCCCCTGGTTGTTTTCAAACCGCCAAACCGGTCTCGGTACAGCCCCGGCAGACCCGTTACCTTGTCCCCTCCGACGTTGACGGTGACTGAGAGCGGCTCCTCGGCGGCGGACAGCGGGTGGAGAATCTCCGTGATTGGCTTCTGCCCCGAGCTGGCCAGGCCTTTCGGAGCGCCGACACTCATCCTGCGGGAGGCGGGAAGACGTGGCCGGTTATCGGGGGGGGGTAACGGCTGTCCGGTTCTCCGCGCCTGATACGGTTGGAGTAGACAGAGGGAGGCTTTTTTCTCCGTTCAGGGTCTCCTCCGTTGAGATGTTACACCCGCTGGTTGGTCACAACTGTCAGCTGACTCCCACTGCGCAGCTCCGGAGGTTAAACTACACGAACCCGGATGTAAACACATGGGTCACGTGACAACAAGCGACAAATGAAACTCTAAAGATCGTCTATCGCGATGATCTGTTAGTGAAGCTGCTCATTTTCACGATTTATTTGCTTCAAACACCTCACAGCACATTGGAAACAACAAGGGAGCAACACCTGAAAGCATTTTCATAATTATTTTGAACTTATACTAGCATTTTTCTAGAGCTTCCAACCATATAACACCATCTTTTGTCATTTGTCATGGAAATAATTCACTGTCACTGTGACTAAACTATTTCCACCCGAGCTCTAAACAAGTGGACCTCCATGTGCTCTCTTGGCTGATGTAAAGAGTTCCTGTTTTACATGAGTTGGGCTATTTTTAGGTGCTTTCATCATCCCTGCCTTTGTGACCTTCTCTTGATGATAACGTTTTTTTGGCCTCCGGAAGTAGGAGCAGAGTGATACCTCGTCCTCTTTTACCTCCATCTAGCCTATCTAACTGAAAAACCGGTACACGGTCTGAAGAGGCAAAATGCGGCTGACCATCCGCACATAGTCCAGAGTTTTATCGGTATTTTAAACTTCCAGTTGCTGTTACAGGCCTGTACAACAGCAAGGTGTGTGTGATATATAGCCAGCTCAAGTTTAAGTTACATTCATCGTCCGGGGGGACTTTTTTCGTTGTTTGTTAACCACTAGTGCAACATTAGCTGGGCGGAAGGAAACACAAACAAATAAAACTCAAGCTAAACCATTTTTAATATAAACCTTTCTGTAATTTAGACCTGTCACTTGGTACCTTCACCGACATGGCTGCTAATCCTCCAGGACCACGTAAGTATTTTGTTTTGGGACACACTGTATTGGAGTTTTTTGTCTGTGACTAGTCATGACTCCAGGGGCGTACCTAGCTAACGTTACTAATGATGGACCCCCTGAAAGCTTTTTACTCTGTCTGCTCTTTATAATGCTCGAAATACATTTCTTACAGCCTATGTAGTTACAATAGTGGCACTCAATAGAAATCTTACAACCAAACTGCTCTAAAATATTTCACTGTAATTGTTGTTTTATGGTTGTGTGTGAGAAATAAAGGTTATAATTAAGTGGTTTTAGCTCATGTATTGCTTCATCCCTCTCTCTCTCTCTCTCTCTCCTTTGTCTTTTTGTCTCTCTCTCTTATTTCTTCTCCCTCCAGCCTTCCCAAACAAGGCACGGCAGGCGATCCTGGCCGAGCTCGAGAAGGAGAGGAGACGTCTGATGCAGAGTCAGTCCATGAACACACCTGGAGCCAGGTAGGGACAGTATGCAGCCATGGAGGGCAACAGGAGTTTTATCTAATCGAAACTGTAGAGAACCCTTTTCATGGGGGTATATTGAGACCCTATATCTATAATAAATGTCAATATATAGTAGAGGGTATTGTAAGTACATTGCCAGTTACACGTTCACATTACAAGCTGTCTCTTGTTCATCCTATAGCATCTCACTGTCCAGGCCGATGGTGAAGGAGTCCAGGGACAACGCAGAGCAGCAGCACATTGCTGCCCAGCAGAAAGCTGCCCTGCAAGTGAGTCAGACACAACATACACAAATGAAACTTCATATCCTTTCACACACCTTTTTTTTTTTTACATAGTATCAAGTACTGCAGTAATTTAATATGAATGTAGTACCACTACATTCATTAATTGAAATCTATATCCATCCTCATTCTAAATAAGTGTCACTCATGTTGTAAATCTGCCTACCAGCACCTCTAAAGACACAATATATCTTTTCTTTTTTAATCAGTCCCATTATTAAAAAACAATGTACAGACCTTTCTCTAACTGTGTCTTTTCTTGCAGCATGCCCACGCACACTCATCCGGTTTCTTCATCACTCAAGACTCCTCGTTTGGAAACCTCATCCTACCCGTCATTCCACGTCTGGAGCCTGATTCATGACCTTTTTACCTCTTGTCCCCTTCCTGCTGCCCACTGTGAGACAAGGTTTTGAAACAACACACATGCACATCAGACCCGCGTCTCTCCCACTTTGCTCTTTTAAATCTGTGATTAATGGACAGTTGTTTGTCATGTTATGAACTATCTCAGGGGAATCTTTCATTTTTACATTTTCCAGACTAACAAGCTGGCTGCTGAATTTAGGAAAGCTTTCAAAACAGTCTGAAGAAGGTTCCAAATAGATGTAAAACATCCTGTAGTCATCCAAGGGCTAAAAACACACTCTACAGAAACACTGTAAATCTTGCTCTGTTGCCTTTCAATGCATGAATCACACGGCTTTCCATAAAATGCACATTTTGTCAGGTATTTTACATTTGTAATGGATTTGTATCAATATTTGCATAATAAAGTTGTTAAATTCAATTGGACATATATCTATTGAATTTCAGTTTTTAATTTTTGCAAATATAAAACAGCAGGCAGAATGTGTAAATACATAGTCTATGGCTATGTTCACATTATTCATGATCAGCATAAGCATGAACAGAAGTCTGTTTTGAAAGGCTATATTTGTGAAAGGCTTTTTATTTTAACCTTCCACTTGAGTGCCTGAAATTGGATTTTCTATGGCACCCTGTTCCCATGGACGAAGGCATATTGTTTTATTATATATATAATTTTTTCCTCTCTAAAATGAAAAAAAAAACACTAGCTTAACTTCATAATGCTCATTGTGTTTAGTGGTTTATTGTAAAACAGTGGTCAGCAGCTCACAAAACAACACATGCATCAGAGTAAATGCTCTACATTGCCGTGCATGAAAAACAATTTTTGAGTCATTGAATCTTAAATACAAAAAAAAAAGTCTCTTACTGGAACATCAAAGATAGATCTACCACAGAATTAACCAATTACTCATTATACATTATTTTTCTTGTTTTTGTTTTCATATATTGGAAATGTAACTAATTCTGAGCTGCCATGACTGCAGCACAAAATAATGTGGTAACTGTTTCGGTGACACTCCCGCAAAATCAAAGAACAAGAGCTTAGTCCACAGATGTTTTACAACCATACAGGGAGTGTGGTCAGAAAAAATGATCATGATCAGAAGTACAGGAGATTCTGAAAAAGTTACAACCATGATATATAATTCCTGGAATAAGTTGAGCACCAGATGGTAGAAGAAGAGAATCCAAAGGGTGGGCTTCTTCTTTGACGGGGTGTTTTCTGTTTGTGTTGGGTTTTCTTCTCGTATATACAAGAAGTGTGCAGTGTAAGCTTCTGATTCAGTCAGCAAACAGTATCTGTGTCTGTCACTTTGACACAATGGGCAGCAGTTCACCTTTTGCCTTCATCGTTTTGATCTTAGCCATAATGTTGTCATCCATTGCCTGTCGGCAGCGGTGGGCATAATGTGCCAGCGTCTCCTCCTTCTCATCCCACGGTGGCAGTGCGTGAAACACCTCCGGAGCAGCCAGGCTGAGCTCAGCTATGGACGCCGTACGGGAGATGGTGTTGCGGTCCACACCGACCCGGTCAAAGGCTACCTTCATGGAAACGCCGTGGCGAAACTCTTGGAGGGCCGTCATGTAGCGTGCTATCACACCCACCACGTTTTTCACTGTAGAGGAGACAACATAAGCAAATGAGTACAATGTTAAGTAATAACCATACACTCTATGGGTGCATATAATCACAGGATGACCCTGATATCAGTGTTATAGTGTGGTTTATCTTCTTTGCTGTGTCATGTCCTTACTCCTGACTCGGGTGTTTTCTCCATCCCGGCACCTCTTGCTCTTCAGGGTCCGGTGGCCCTTCAGAGAGTGAAGCTCCATTTCCTCAAATGAGTCAAACAGTGTCAGCGAATCAGACCCTGCCATGTCGTCAGGAGGTGTTATCTGTGAACTTCCTGGGTCCATCTGATTAGAGCAATGAGGCCACTTCTTCTCTAGAATCAAAAAGAGGAAAATGATGACTCTGACTGTCTATTTTTTCTTCCTGTTTCTTCTATTTTATTCATATTTTCATCACCAATGTGTAAGTTTGAACTGCAAAGATTGATGTGGTTTTATTTTAAGTTGCCAAATAACTGCTAACCTGCAATCATTTTTAAAACACACCTACCTGGCCGCAGTCTGTCCTGCAGGAAGTCACAGATGAGCTCTGCTTTTTTAGTGAGTTCATTCTGCAGCAACTGTTTGTCGTGCTTCAGGCTGGAGATTATCTGTGTCATCTGCTGGTTGCGGCTGCGTTCTGCACAAAGCAACGCTTGCAGCTTCTCCAGCTCATTCTTACCCCCTGGATATTTACACAAACAAAGAACCACAAGCAGTGAGCAACAGGAAAGCCACACTGCTGGGTACAAACACATATTTTTTATTTGCACGTTTCCATTCCTTACAGCTAATCTGTACCTGCAGCCATCTCTGTGGCAGAGCTGCATCCCTCGGCCTGCTCTTTCGTCCCTGTCATGCAGCCGCCTCCTCCCAGCAGCTCCATCTGTGGGTCCACTAATCCCACCCCACACCCAGGATCCTGTCCATTCTGGGGCTGAGGGCAAGGTGAGAGTGTGTGTGCGATTTGAGACTGTGTGTTTGGTGCCTGGGAAACACTAATAGCATCTGTCACAGCTAGCCCTGTGCTATCTATGTTAGCAGCAGTGTCAAAATCCTCTTCTTCCTGCTTGACCTTCTTCCTGGCAAATTTTCCTCCTGACAACCCGCCCCTTTTCCTGGATGATGGACGGGGCTCGTAGTCGGCATCATCGTCTGTAGCCGACGAGTTGCATCCAGCCATGTCAAACAGCCGGCTGCTGAACTCGTCTCCCTCAGATGCTCCTTCACTACAGGAGAGGTCGCTTGATGCCCTCACTGTCACCTGGAAGATAAGAACGACAGATTTGATTTTATTTTTTTATACTTGTCAAATTCAAAATTTGTACCGATAAAATCTGTCCTCCAAACTTTACCTTATTTGACGGATGCCCTCCAACAAACTTCTCCTGGCCCTGGCTGGTACTTGATGAACCTCTGTTGCTGTTGCCATGGTCACTGAGGGGCCAATGGTAAGCATGTCCTGCGCTGCAACCCCACACAGCAACAGGGATGCTGCTTCCATTGGTACCGGGTTCTGGTGTCAGCATGTTACTGTAGGAACCACAGGTAAAGTGCTGCAGGCTGGGGATGAGGTCGCAGATGGTGCCATGACTGTGAGCCCAGCGGACAAGTTTACACAGACTGTCCGAGGTGGTCTGGACCGAGTTGGACATGACAGAAACCTAAAGAAGAGACAAAATAAGAAAGGGTTTACAACCTGCAACTATTGCTGGTTTAGTGTATGGTATTTGCCAAAACTTTAATTGCATCACCAAGGTTCGCTGGATCTGAACTTAAATGGGGCTGGTCCTGAGATCAACTTGAACTCAGCTAAGGTGCTTTTAAATCCCCAAGATTATAGGACTAAGATTTAGGATTGTTTACATGAATAAAGAATTTATTTAAGATTGAGATTTGGAATAAGTCGCATAATGAATTAGAGCTGCAACTAACAATTATTTTTGGTTGGTCTGCAGATTATTTTCTTGATTATTCAATTAATCATCCTAATTTTGACAAAAATGTGAAACAAGGCTAGAATGAAACATAGTATATGGCTGGACCATGTATGGTTAATGTGCTCCTGAGGATGTAATTCAAGAGTCTTCATGCCTGTTTATTTTGAAAGAGCAGTAGCCAACAGGTAACTTTATCACACGTCACACATGCATGAATTTGCATCTTTGCCTCTTGTAAAGTTCAACATTGGTGAACTTTTAACAGCAAAGTCACAGCCTCAACCAATAGCAAAAGAAGTGTGTGTGGTTGACAGGAACAACCTTTCCTTTCTCTCTCATTATCACCACTGAGGTGACCTTAAGCAAGGCCCTTAACCCCAACTGCTCCAAACTGGACAGCTCCAAACATTTAATGACAACTTGATGAATGCCAAATGCTACACTAGAGCTGAGGTCATGAGAAAAGGCATTATTATTAGACAGTGTCATATAACTTAATGACATCTTTATGATGATGGTGTTATGACAAAACCAAGCCATCCAACCATATGACAGTATCATTTTATTATAACACAAAGCTCTTTAAGTCTGATAAGAACTGCTATGGTATGTTTATGACCAAAAATGTAATACGTCCATGTCCCTGTCCCTCGAACAGCCACTGTTTCACAATAAAATGGCAAATATTCTGCAATAAATCATAAACTTTATCCATACATACCTCTCCAGATTCGCGGCTCTGGACCTGGGTCAGGAGACCTCTGGGTTTAGCCTATATGGACCAGCTTTAACCTGCTCGTAGCTTGTAACTAGCTTTTCATAGTCCGGAACAACTGCTGCCAAGAATACAGGAAGACACGGTTAACTTTGTATTTCTCTTCTGTATCAGCGAACACAGCACACGGTCCTAAAGTTACTATAATGCTGAAGTCTGAGCTCATATAGACACTTTATGATAGCATGAAGCATTTTGTGAAGCTGTGTGATGGTACTTTTCACACAAAAGGAGACTCACTTCCCACAACAAACCGGCTGGACGAGGCCACCTTCTTTAACGGGGGAGGTAAAAACACACAAAACACCCACTATGCTATATCTCATCATGTACATTCAATATTTAGAATAATATGGCATAATTCCCAACTTTTTGTAATCACTTGTTTGGTATAATAACTTTAATATGTTTTAAATGATAATATTTTAAATAATCCACTCCGCACACCCCTCCGCTTATGTAGCCAATGGAACAGTCCACACAGATCGCCCCTGCTGGACGTCTGTAAAGGATGAATCTGCACATAAACAGAAAGTCCTTGTCTGTGCAGAGACTGTGTGGCTGTGTTGGTGAAAGAAAATGATTAAACTGTCATCTGGTCGAGTTTGGAAACGCCAAAGGCTGGGGCTGGACTTTAGCAACGTTTTTTCATACCAAGGACCCCGTTGCTAATAGAGGGACTGAGCTGGGACCCCTACTACATAATGTACACACACTTGTGTAAAGTCTTTACAAATAGGCCGGTTTATCTAATAATTTGATGGATGCATGACCATGTGCAGTTTAGATTTATTTGAATGCAAAAAAAAAAAAAAACAAGAAACACATTAAAAATGACCAAACAATAATTTTGCGTCCCCCCTGCAGCATCTCTGAGGTCTACGACAACTCTACCACTGTGTTCTCCTGCTTTGCATCAATCCCCTCATAGATGGCGCCATGACAGAGAACACAATAGGCACACATTACATTTCTCACTGAAGCCGTGTTAAATATATTTTTGTTTGAAGAGTTGGCACTACCCGAGCTCTAACACCACCGTCCCTCTCCCTCTCTTTCAAACAAGTAGCTTACTGGCATGACAGCATACAACACAATGTTGCCAAAGCAAATGAACAAACTGTACATGCATAAGACACATACATAAGCAAAATAAATAACAACTCACACGCGTCTCTATACACACTCAGACGATAACGCATAGCTCTTTACTGTAAGTGAATTGTGCATGCAACTCTCACTTAAAACTACAAACCATCCTCGGGGACAAAAGCATATCTTGTATATCATCAGACTGCCCACATGTCTATTACATTATTTGCAGACAAATTCATCAGGAACAAGAACAAAGCTCCTACAGCCCATGTCTGATAATTACCTTTTCTTTTTCTATTACAATAAATTAAAACATTCCAGCTTTGAGTCCAGGCACGCTTCACATCCTCCCCATGTACGTGTCCGCAGCCTCAAACAGAGGCGACTATTAATCTTGTTATGACGCAAATAACGTTTGATTACATATCATGAATAACATGTACAGGATTTGTTTAATAATTACATTCTTTGTCTGGAAGGTTTAACATCGCCAGAAGCCAACGTGAAAGTGGTTTTACTGCCAGCAGGTGGACAGGAGGAGGAACTGTTGTCTCCTCTCTTTGATGGAACACTGACACTTAGTGGCCACAGTCTGATATTATATTATATTATATTATATTATATTATATCATATTATATTATATTATATTATATTATATTATATTATATGTGTTTATCTTAAAGTTGATGAGTGTAAGACATGTATAAGCAGGATATTGTGACAGCACAACTATGTGTCGTTTGGAAGCCAAATATGGTCCGGTGTGCAAACTCTAGTGCACATGCACTGAAAATGGACTTTTTAGTGAAGTAGGAGACATCTTGAATTCACCTATTGAACCTCTGAATTGACCAACATTTGCATATTCATAGCTTCTATTAAAAAAAAGAGTATTTAATGTGTCTTAAAACATGTATGACGGGGATGTATAAGTTCAGTAAAACTGAGGATTTTCAAGCATAATAACACCTGAACAAACTTCATATCCATCACTTCATTGTGCCCTTACCTCATACAGCAAAACTGAAAACCAAACAGGCTTGTATAGCAAAAATAGTTGTAATAATGGCAGTCTAATAAAAGTGTTTATAATGTTTATTTAAATTACATTTGCAATTTAATTGCAGTGCAATACACTTCCCCAAGTAGTGTACCCCATTCAGTGTTATGGTAAAGCAGCTCCTATAATTAAGTTACAGTAAATAATAAATAATAAACTCTCTGCATAGAAATAAATGTCACAACAATCACCAGATCCAGATATAATTTAGGACAAAGAAATACTAAAATAATTTGTATCTGATGTTTTCATCCCCCCAAAATGTTAAGTTACCTTGTTGAAACTGCTTAGTTTTCCTTTATGTGCCTCTAAATGGTTAAATAGTTCCCTGTGTGTTTCATTACAGAGTAGCTATGTTGTAACCTAAATTTAAGTAATGTTGTTCTAAACTCTTGAAATGATTAATTAATATTAAAATAATTTAGAACATAATTGGGATAGGCTATGATTCATAGTGGCCATTTATTTTGTGGCATAATCAAATGACGTGTCGATGGCCTGCAGAACAGGACGACACATTTAAATAATGTCGTTAATCTCAGCCGCAGATGGAGCTTTAACAACGAGGTTGTGTGGGTTTTTTCCATGTATGAATTCAGTGACTTGACTGAACTTGCTTCTGGCTCCACCCTCCGTTAGTCAGCCAGTCCTCTACGTGTTAAGACTGGTGCCTTTAACTTACAAGCATCTCGGGTAGAGGAGGGGGAAAAAAGGCTTTACCCCCGGCTCCTATCTGGAAGAATAACGCACAGCCGTCGGAAGTTGATCAACTTTAAACTCAAACCGGCATCTTCCTTTGGAGAGAAAACATCCCCCAGTCTGGTTTGCGTTTTCCGACTTGGATTGAGTTCTTCATGGAAACAAATGATATTTGAACCCGCAGAGAGGAGCGGAGAGAGAGGAGGTGGGTGTCGGATACAAGCCTGTGTGTTTCTGTTGTTGTTCTTTTATGCACGGATCTCGGATACAAGCCTGTTTGGTTTTGACAAAAGTGGAAAAACTAACCCAGTTGTTGCTGCCGCTGCGTGATCTAAGCCTCATCAAGTTTCAGAGAGCTCTTAAAGCTTTAATCCGGGGAGAAAGGCAAGTTCTTGAGGCAACTCTGCAGTCCAAGACAGGAAACAGAACAAGACACAAGTGATATAAGTACCAAAATTATGGCGTTAAAGGCCAGAGTGTTGTACGACTTCAGCTCTGAAAACCCAGGAGAGATCTCCATAGCAGAAAATGAGCTGGTGACTCTGTTCAGCGAGGAGGAACTGGAGGGCTGGCTGGAGGGGGAGAACAGCAGGGGGGAGGCTGGCCTCTTCCCTGCCTCCTATGTGGAGATCATCAGGGACCAAATCACCTCCAGCACCAACAACAATGGCTTCTCCTCGCCCAAAACCCAGAAGCCCACCCACACCTCCTACACATCACCGGACACCCACTCTCAGAGAGGACTCGGGGCTGGTAGTGGTGGCAGTGGAGGAGGCAGCTTCCACACCAGCCAGGGCAGTGATGATGACTGGGACGACGACTGGGATGACACCTCCCCTGCGACCGAGGTGCCTCAGGGTCTCGGCAGCACGCCCCCTTTGTACCCGGTGACCTCCTCCTTACCGGCGCGGCGTGACAGCTCCCAGCAGCATCAGCAGCAGGCCAAGAGCTCAGCAACAGTAGGGAGGAATCTCAACAGGTTCTCCACTTTTGTCAAGTCCGGAGGGGAGGCCTTCCTGCTCGGGGAGGCCTCTGCTTTTGTGAAGGATGGGGACAAGATCTGCGTGGTGATGGGGAAGCATGGGCCAGAGTGGCAGGAAGACCCGTATCCATTCACATGCACCATTGACGATCCCACCAAGCAGACCAAGTTTAAAGGCATGAAGAGTTACATGTCCTACGGCCTGACGCCCACGCACACTAATGTACAAGTCAACCGCAGGTACAGGCTGTCTTCCTCCTTCTCTTCTTCCTCCTCTTCCTTCTCTGTGATTTCCAAACTGGGCTCATTTCTTCACCGGATCCCCCCCGGACCCAACACACTTAAAATAAATGTTTCTGTGGCTTTTCCTGTAGCCACAATTGTTCCCACAAAATGGCAAAAACAGAGCTGACTGTGGCCTTTTGCCCTCTGGAGTCCTCCTTCCTTTCTGACATTCCCTCTGCACCTTTTACATTGTTTCCCTGTCAGTAGGTCTGTCATTTCAAAACCAACACTCATTTACATTTAAGTTTCTACTTGGTCCTGCTGGGAAAACGTTTTTTACACTTGCTCTCCCTGTATCCCTCCTTCTTTTTCACTCCTTCCCACTACACTTTCCTGCCATTTACCACTTCCTGATCTCCCTCATGACCATTGATCGAACCTTTTTCCTCCATGCCTCCTCTTCCATCATCCCTGCAGGTATAAACACTTTGACTGGCTGTACGCTCGCCTCGTAGAGCGTTTCCCTGTCATCTCCGTGCCCCACTTGCCAGAGAAGCAGGCCACTGGCCGCTTCGAGGAGGACTTCATCTCCAAGCGGAGGAAGGGACTGATTTGGTGGATGAACCATATGACCAGCCACCCCGTGCTGGCTCGCTGTGACGTTTTCCAGCATTTCCTGACGTGCGGGGCAGACGAGAAGGCGTGGAAGCAGGGCAAGAGGAAGGCTGAGAGGGATGAGCTGGTTGGCGCCAATTTCTTCCTCACAATCAGGTAGGGAGGCTGGTTAATGTACTGCAGAGGTTGTGGGTTTGATTCTCGGATTGGTGTAGCTCCAATTGTGGCATAAATATTTCATTGATCTAAAACACCAGGTTTGATGTCAGGCACTTGCAGTCCAAAGACAAGGGTTTCTTTCTAGAGTCACCATTTTCCAGCAGCATTCAACACACCAACATCCACCAATAAGAGTGGGAAATAGACCACAATGCAATGCTGCTACAAACACAGATTTCAAATAAAGGCCCTCACCTATTTAACTTGGAAAAACTCCACTCACTTTCATTGCACTATTGTCATCACTGTTAAAAGTTTACTCTGTGATTGTTTCAAGTTCCAACCCATTCTCTGGACATTGTAGAAGGCATTCTGGGAAATGTAGGCAATCACTAGCTGAAGTAAAAATACTAGATATGGAAGGCTGAGGGAAAGAAGGTACCCCGAAACCATAAATAGCGCTTCACACAATATTAAAAACAAATTAATGATATGCAAGGGATGGACAAAATAACAGGAACAGTTAGCATTGTAATATACAAGAACTATCCTGTGAAGCTTAGAATATAATTGACTTGTTCAAAGTGTGTCAGAGTTATGAATCAAGCTTGTGGCGTTGGGTTACATTATCCATTTTATATTGTATGAGGTTATGGAAGAATTTGCCCTTAAGCAAATTATCAGTTTTCCTGGTTTCATGTAATATAACTGGAAGCTTTCATCATAGGGAGTGTCTGATAGTGAGGATGAGATAAGTAGAAAAAAGGAATAATCTCCTGTCGCATGACGTGTAATAAAGATGAATCATTGAATTAGAAAAATGTCACAAAGGATTTCAAAATAAAGCCACAAAGTCTTAAATGGCTGTCTTTTTCATTATTTTCATCAGCACGCCTGATGTCCCGCTGGACCTCCAAGAAGTGGAGAGCAAAATCGAAGGCTTCAAGACTTTCACGAAGAAGATGGATGAGAACAGTGTGGTCGTAAACACCACAATCAACGAGTTCGCTCGCAAACAGGCGGCAGGGTTCAAGAAGGAGTATCAGAAGGTCGGACAGTCCTTCAAACTCTTGGCCCAGGCATTCGAGCTGGACCAGCAGGCCTACTCGGTGGGCCTGAACAAAGCCATTGCCGACACTGGTGAGGCCTATGAGGCCATAGGAGAGTATTTTGCTGAGCAGCCACGACAGGACCTGGATCCCATTTCTGACCTGCTGGACCTCTACAGAGGACACCTGGCCAATTTTCCTGACATCATCCATGTGCAGAAAGGTGGGGGAAGTGCATGTGTGTGTTTGTCTGTAAGAGTGGTAAAGTCTGAACTCCTAAAGCATCTGCATTTCCACTTACAATGTGAGATGTAAATGCCAAACATGTTACAGCCCAGGAAAGAAAAGAAATTGAGCATTACTTTTTCAGACAGGAGCACTGAAAAAATGCATTAAACCCTTCAACATGCTTGCAAGAAACAAAACAGACGCAGGACCAAGCATACTTCTCTTTACAGGGATGTCAGAGGTCAAGGCTCAGCTTGAACTTTAGTGAGCGGTCAGCACTCTTGCTCATGGATGCCTTCGCAGGGTGGAGAGTTGAATCCAGGATGGATTCCTAACAACACGAGTGGCCTCTCGCTCTCACTGTCCATGCCTTCTGAAACTAAAGATTTATTTACTTCTACTTGCATTAGAAAATAATTAATGGCATTTCCAAAGGCAATCCAACCCGCAGCCTCCCTGTCTATTAATCATGTCAGTCAAGGCAGACAATTCACAGAGACCCAGATTCTGTCTGTTAACATCTGTTTTCATTTACCGAATTGCAGTGTGAATCTGGGTTGAAAACTGAAACCCAACTATTGTAACACTCTAGGTTCTGTAAGAGCCTGTACTTGCTCACTGGAAAACACAAACACAGAAAAACACACATGCAGACACACACAGGCGTGTACAAAGGACTTGCAGAGGAGTTAGCTTGTTAGTTCCCTGCAGGTTGGGAGGAGGGAGTTGCTCCTGGCACACAAAAGTCCTGACGTTTGCCAAAACTTAGAGGCACTGTTTCTATAGTCCGTTGAGCTCTGTTCTCTCGATACAATCACAGCTCTGAACTATGGAAACACAGTCTGAATCCCAATAGTCCCTGAGACTGACAGGAATTCACCTACTTTCTGATTGACAAATAACACTTTGTTTTATGTCCCTGAAAGAGCCTCTTTTTTAACATTTCTAACATTTCGGTTCCCACTACTTAGATTTTGAGTAACAAGCTTCAATTTAAATTGTTTTCTTAACACACATCATGAAATTAATACTAATGTGTGCAAAACTTGTGGTAAATGAAGCATGATGAAAACTTTACCCAAACCATCACTAAGCTAACTCATTAATTAAAACAAATTTATCATCTTATCTGTCAAAATGGACCCAGAACTTAACCAAACAGAATTCATAGTCATTTCATATGATATGATCTCATCATTCCTGCTTTCATACATCATCGCACAAAGCAATGTCATCATTTCCGGGGTACAAGCAGCAGTCTTTCTGTTTTTATTTAAAAAAATACAGACTGTATCCCAATTTTTTTTTAAAAACTGAAGAATTCTTGGATCCACACCATACTTTTAACTATTCAATCTTTTGCATATGTCCTAACCTTTCACCAAATTTCATTGAAATGTCATAAAGCCTTGCTGCTTTCTTGACTGTTTAACTGCAACCTAATTCACAGTCACGTTTATGAATTATACAAAGGGAGTCATTGACTCAAAATTCCAGAAATGTACCCAGCATGTCGTAGATCATGTAATCAGTCCGAAAAATAGAAGCCCAGACTCTGAGTAATGCACCCATGCTGTCATAGGAAGCATTGTTTCGTCTGCACAGCCATGAATACATCCCCACAATGCAAAGTCTGCACTTCTGTCATAGTTGTGAAATAACTACCTTTAACAGAAGATGGCTGGTTGAGTCACAGTTTCCATAAACGGTCAACTTAGTGAAGGAGCCTCATTGAAAAAAAACTGTTGAGAAACGTTTGCGCTCCTGCAAAGATATAAGAAATCTGATTTTCTTGTTTAACTATTGGATTACACTCTTTTGACTTTGGACACAAAGAAACCTTGACTGCAGGGGTTTCACATTTTCAAGAACTTTCAAGAATTCTTCTCTCCACAGGTCTACATTTCACAAATATCTATCGATCTCATTGGCATTGAACATTTCTCTAATAACCACATTACACAAACATGGCATCATTGCAGCGGAGATTTGCTAGAAAAGCTAGTTGTTGAGCTCTTAAGGTGGACAGCTTTGTTGACCTAAATGTCCCCATACAGTATTATCTGCCTTTGCCGGTTCTGTCTGTGAAGTCCAAAGGCTACATCTGATTTGAATGAGCAGAGATTCCTGGGCCTCTTGTCCTGTGTTACCCTGGGACTGTAGGAATGCAAAATGGAGCAGTCTCAGGATTAGTTTCCCCTCCTCCTCTTTTCTTCTCCCTCTTTTCCTCCTCCTTCCTGGTGATACAGCGACTTGAAGAGGAAGAAGAAGAAGAGGGGAGGGTTGTGTATGTGTCTGTATATGTAAGAGGGGGTGCAGATAGTTACAGAGCAAGTTTCCCACAAGCCAACAGTACAAGAGTTCAGATTACAGTTTCATAATCTCCTCCAGATCAAAGAGAGCAAAGTTCAGTTCATTAGCGTTCTTGCTGCTTCAATGTGTATGTGTGTGAGATAAGGGGAGAGAGATCTAGAAAGAAAGACTACAGGTCAACGAGGTCAGGAAAAAGTATCGCTCATCATTTCCTTCACATCCTGATATGTTACAGCCTTACTCTAAGTTGTTCTTCACCCATTTCTCCACGGATCATGTCTCTTAAAACTAGTTTACTTCCCCCCTGAAAGTTTAGTCACTCTAGACACTCTGAGTCATGACTGGGCGTCGGGCAAGGGCAAGCAAAAAAGGAAAAACTATGAAATAACTGATTCATTTTTGTAGTATAAATAATTTTCAAGGTCAGGTTGGAGAATTTGCCAGCCTTTTCTCCACAGTCTTATTAACTGCAGGTTGTACTAGCTTGTACTTCTTGGCAGCGCGTTTATTATACGTCATCGTAACTGTTTAACTTTGAGATCCACCCACACTCTCTGCTAATGTCATCTTTTAACTTCTTAGATGTATAATCTCTGCTGTCTCAAATAGTCTCTTCAGTCTTCCCTGTCCTCGTAGCTCACCACTTGTCTTGGGCTTGTGGTTAAAGAAATCTCAAGAACCAGTTTGACATTTAGGTTATTTGTTATCTTGTCAAGTGATGAAAGGATTAATACCGCTCTCATGTCTGTCCATTAGATATCAAGCTACAGCCAGGAGACTGTCAGCTTAGCTTATTTTACCTTAAAGACTGAAAGCAAGGGGAAGCAGCTAGCCTGGCTCTGTCCAAAGGTGAAAAAACAAATGGCTAACAGTGTTTCTAAAGCTCACGGATTAACAAGTTATATCTAGTTTAGCTAAATGTAAGAATAAGATGTTTTTTTATGCTACGCTAAATTGACTGTCTCTTGGCTGTAGCTAAGATCCCAATTATCAGACAGACATGAGAGTGGTGTCAAAATTCTCATCAAATTCTCATTGGATTAGGTTGTCTTACTGAAACTGATAGTGGTTTGGCTCTATATTTTGTATACCTGCCACACTTTCTCAGTCTTCTCCCCACCTCCCCCATCTTTTTTCAGGTGCACTGACCAAGGTGAAAGACTGCCCAAAGCAAGAAGGTGAGCTCCACGACCGCTGCAACATCATTTCCTGTGCCACGCTGGCAGAGATCCAGCACTTTCACCGTACACGTGTACGGGACTTCCGCTCGCAGATGCAGCACCACCTCCGTCAGCAGATTGGCTTCTTCCAGAAGATTACCGCCAAGCTGGAGGACACACTTCAGAGATATGACGATGACCAGTAGGAAGAGGGGGAGAAAACAGAGAAGTTGGATTATAAAGGCCTTGAGGAAAGAGGGGGGAGGCTTGAAGAGGGGAGCAGATAGGGATGATTGATGCGTTCTGCCTCCAGTAATGGAGAACATCTTATCATCCTTTAAGAGAGAAAACTATTTGATGTGATGGATCCTGGGCCTGGTACAAGTGTAAGAAATATACCACTCTTTTAAAAAAATGTAGGCCACTGGACTGTTGAATGACAACTTTTTGGATTATCTGGACAGCTCTGATGAATGTACCAGTAACAGGGATTGTGCTGACGCCCCATGCACATCTTGCAACTCAGCGGGACTGCGGCGATATTAAAAACAGCTGCTCTCTATATGACGGGGCTGTCTCTCAATTCCCGGTTTCAAGATCACGTGATCACTCCATGCCTCCACTGCCTCATTGCCTCATGGAAACCCTCTATCCAGGAACGTGGTAACTCAGCAGAAATGTAGAGATGAAACTCCCCCGAATCACTTAAACTGGATGTTGAATGATTGAAAGACTTCATGAATTTAATAATTTGTTATCTCTATATGTCTGTTTTTACTTGAATGACCTGTTCAGTATTGTTTTGATGGGACATGACAGCATGCAAGTGATTGTTTGGAATATCGAAAAAGGCAAAGTGGGCATAATCTACTCTGTTGAATCAGTTTAGTTGTTGGACTTTTCTTAGAGCTTGAAATTTGACCTACTTCTGATATCTCTCATAACTCAGATGCCGTCACGCCTTTACTATATTAGAATTTGAAGCTCTGTGTTCTGCATTTAGTGTTGCCTGAACTAAAAAAAATAATTGATCTTAAACTGATTTTATTTTAATGGACTCAGTTTTTTTCTTTGGGTTACTAAAAATCCAAATCAGTCTTTCTGCTCTCCCTCAATCTGGGGAGATCAGAGGCTCAGGGTACAGACACTTCAGCATGATGAATGCCTCCCGGCATTAAAGCTTTGAACCTAGATCCAGTTCAAAGCCACTGTGTGTTGAATTTTTATGTGATTATAGCATATTTCAAATTCTTCTGAGGGCAAAGTTTTTTTTTTTGTGAAAAAATGTAGACAGTCGGAGTCCCAGTGGTGCTGTCCTTTTGATAGTACCACTTGGGGGCGCCAAAGTTGAAAATGTCAAATAGTACATATAGTGGCTTTAAGTACGGTTGCTCTTGTCAGTATCCTAACCAGCTACTCTAAAACGTTCTTGTTAAACCAATAAGTGAAAGATAAATAAGCTCACAGAACTGTTTGTTGACGCTGGGCAAGAAAAACCTTTTCAATACAAGTTGGAATCCTTGACAGACTTTCAACAGACAACATCCTGTGCTGATATAATCAGAAACACGTAATAATTCATTACGATGAAACTTGTTTCGTAACACTTGTAATGTAACTCAATGAAACAGAATTTCATTAAATAAATGAAAGTAGAATTTATTTCAATCATTTACCTGTATTGTTGTCTGTTGCCCTAAATATAACTTATAGTTTTACTTGACCTGTTCTGCGTCTTTTGATTTGTGTTTTGATGAATATTAATGTTTTGATTAGGTTCAGGATATTCAGATATTTTGTTTTGTGACATGTAAACACTAACACTGTTCAGAGTGAAGCTCATGTTCTGAATATGAAACCAGAGACTATATAAAACATGGACGTCGTATCCGTGACATCACCCGCAGATTTCTGAAGAGTGTGGTGGGTCTGGCCGCCGCCATCTTAGCAGTCCTGCCTCTGCCACTTCGTGAATGACGCCTGATTGCTCAAAGAAGCCACCTGTAACAGCACCCACAAGTCAATCAAAGCAGCCACACTATTAATTATGCATAACTTTTAGCCTTAATAGAATTTGAGTTGGTGATTTAAATAAGACTGGTACAGTTGCCACAAAAACTGTTTTTTGTACCAAGCTGTAAACATGTTTATTTCTGCTGTTAAGTTGGAAATTTTAATATGGGGGCTTATGGATATTGACTTGTTCTATAGCCAGCCTCAGGTGGCCATTTGAGGAACTGCAGTTGTTGGCACTTTGGCACCACATAGGCTTCACTTCATAGCCACAGAGGTTGCTGCTAACTGATTGTTAATGTTTAACTTATTGTTCTTGGCATTGACCATAAAAAATGATAACAAATACCATATATTTTAGGAACATCTTTCAGAGCAACGCATGCACGTAAAAGCTGCTCAGATCACTGTTTAAATACACTTATTTAAAACATAAGATTATTTCTTTAAATCACACAAATTTCTTAACAAGACACCTGCTCCATAATACTTTCATGAAGCTCTGTTTCCTTTATTTTTTTCCAAAGAGAAGCGTGTTATCCCTTTTTCCTGTGGAGGCCGCAGCAGTCCAGTCCCTGATATGTGACACCAGAATTCACAGACTGCAGGTCAGGTTACTGCAGTCGCAGGCTCTTCATTATTTAGACCAGCCTCTTTCTCTTCTCCTCCGTTTGCATTTTCTTACTGGTTAATGCTAATAATTTCAAATGATTGTTCATGGCAATTCTGAATCGGCCAACATTTTCAATACATAAATATATTCTAACGATGAGTTGTTTCATGATATTTTCTTCCACTTTCATACAGGAAACAAAGCTTTCCTGCTGTTCTGCTCTCTAAATGCTGCATTTAATCAACAAAGTTTTAAAAGTATCACAGCAGGAGAGCCTGTTGGTCAGGATGGTAATTTGAACCATTTCTATACATACACAATTATATGGATCAATACACATCTGGAAACATGTTTCAAGTACTGACTTCAAATAACAAAAATGTGTTTTAGCCTGAGTATTGAATGGCTCTGCTGACTGTAAGTTACATAAGACTTTAAGGGAGTTGACATAACTGACATAAAGCACTGACAAATGTTACATAATGTCAGTTTTTATTTATTTAAGTATTTAAAATGTGCATCCCTATTGTCAGCAAACGGACATGTTAATGTTGATTGTTAACAGAGCAAAGAAACATTGCAGATAGGAATATCATGAGACTCAAAGATGATTAATTTTGATCCTCTTCCTTAGTTTTTACTCCACTTCGCACTGAACACACAGAAGTCTTTAAGAAATATCTTTTATTAAAAATAAATCTTTCACAGTGCATGACAAATAGAGGATGGCATAAATGTGACAAAATGTTGAAGTAGCTAGTATCTTTTGTTAATACTGTATGGACTAAACATGTATATGGCAGTCAAAGTGAATGACACCTGTGCCAGTGCATGACGGGTGAATGTTCTTCAAATAGTTTGCATGCATGGACTTGGAAGCTTACAGTTCAGCTATGATCTACCAGCTGACATACATTGTACTGAAGAAGTAACAGTAACACGTCAACTCTGTACAGTTACAGTATTGTAGGTGAGAGGTGTCAATTACCACTTACACTACGAAGTCACATTTGAGCTAACTCTAAATTCAGCTACATTAAACTGGGCAGTTTTTTTCAGTAAATGCGTCACTCAGCCCATGTTTCACTTCCTTGTTCAGCAACAGTTCCAAAAATATAATACTATACTCATCACAATTATAGATGTTAAAACCGATGTTTTTGAGCAATCAGTCAGATTGATTACAGAAGGAACCAGTTGTGGTCGTCCTCATGTTACGCCATTGCGTTGAATTTGAAAGGACAATGACAAACAGCTGTCTAAGCAATAATAATGGATTCTGTTTACTTTGAATGGTACCGCACACCTCCTAGGTAGCTGGGTAATGTCTTACAGATGAAATAACAGAGTACTACAGGAAAGATGTGTTCAGCTCAGGGTGGTTCAGAGAAATGACTTAAATATAGTGGCATTAAACATCTCCTACAAAAATGTCTTTAACAAATAGCATATTTCTGTTCTCCTTTTAAAAAGTTCATATCAGATCACATGTGCTTTAGACAATTATAGAGAGCATGCACATGCCATTAATATCATTCAGATCAAAAATACACCTCTAAGGCACAGTTTTTCTTTCACTTTTCTAATTACTTCCATCAAACCCAGTACTGGTTGTCTTTAAGAGTCGGAGTAGGGGACAGGGATGTCAGAGAGGTCTTGATTCCTACACCACGACGATTTATATTATCTCTTTCACTACTGTTACAACCTCTAATATTCCTATCACCACCCGGTCCATCAGCATTACACGGCCCCCAGAAGGTCATCCCAGGAGCCAGACTCTTCCTTCTGGGACTTATGGACACCCTGGGTGAGGAAGGGCAGCTTCTAGGGCCCAGTTGGGTGACCACCACAGAGGGCACAGCCACACTCCGCTCCGCCCGGCCCAAGTAAGGGCTGCTTTCAGTGGGCAACTGGGTCACTGCAGCAAGCTGCTGGAGGAGACGTAGCCGGGCCTGTTTCTCCTTGCGCCGGCGGAAGACCAGAATCAAAACTATGAGGATTATGATGAGGAGCAAACATGCCAGAAGAGGCAGGATGATAAGCAGAGGGTCAGAGGCTGGGCGAGGGAGGAACTCGACATGAATTGGGTGGGTGTCAGGAGGGATCACTAAACCATGTTTGTCTGAGACAGAAGGATTGTGGGGTTGTGGGGCATGGCTGTGACCCCCTCCTACTCCCTCTACACCGCTCCCTGATCTTCCTCCATGACTCCCACTGCGTGTGTGGTTCCCCCAGCGGCTATGAGGCCTCCACTTGTGCTGAGTCCTGTTGTTGCTCTTTGGTGACAAAATGTGGGGAGGCAAATCCGCCATGACCCCGCTCTGGGTTGTGGATCCCCCTCGTCCACCTCCTCTTCCTCCTCCGGTAGAAGTCCTGTTATGTGTTGGCAGATGAGTTGTCGCGTGTTCCCGACTTACACCATCTGCTTTATTTGAACTGCTCGGACCATGATACATCTGGTGGTGGGGAAAGATGGTGAAGTGAAGCTCGCCCTTCGCTGGTTGGACATTTCCAGCCTTCACCAGGAACATGAAAGAATCATTGAGAGGCGTGGCAGGGGTGTGACCTCGAACTGTTGTGACTACTGATTTGTTATTATTGAGCTGGTTGTCACCATCACTGAGAGTCTCCTCGATGGCAACCCGGCCTTGCACCACATCTCTGAACGTAAATGACTTCAGGACCTCTGACGCTCGATTTGGGTCATAGGTCATCTGCATACATGGACACACAGACACAGTAGAAGAGAGAATGAAGTGAAATGAGATGATTAGACTTCTAGTGACAGGAGTCACTGAGGTTTCTATAATTTCTCTATTATCAACTGCATGCTGTTGTTAATGGGGTGGAGTTGTCGCTGAATTATACTGCTTAACAACAGCTCAAAGTGCTTTTTCAGATCTCCAGTGGTTCAACTTTTCATCTTGTAGTGGTGATACTGAAGTGTACTTCATGGTGTGTCAGTAAAATGTGACATCACATTGTAGGGTTAAATAGCACGCCTACAAATGATGCAGGAAGTTGTCAGAGACAGAATTCTGGGAAGGTTCTCAGAATGTCAGAGGCAGACATGTGACTCAAGTCATTTGGTTTGAGTCACAAGAGAGTTCCAAATAATTTTTTCTTGGAAAGTCAAGTGAAATCACAGTTTATGCAAGTCAAGTCCCAAGTAAAGTTAATATCAACAGTTATTAGTTATTTATGGACATGTGAGATAACAGATTGTATCTGTTTGCTAATATCAGCTAATTAAAGATCCAGTCTTGGCAAACAAAGTTTGATGTTGTAGTCTGGCTGTCTAAGCAGGTCTTGCATTCAGCAGTTCATCTTTTTCCTTCACATGTGAAACTGCTGGATCTGAAAGTGACTCTTGGCACAGGCATAATGACAATGATCTGAACTGATTTATAGACAGGTAGCATCACGATGAGCTTGACTGACAGGGTAGTCATCCTTATGTCAGTGCCATTCGCAGTGTACAGGTAATGTTACACAGACACTTATAATGTCAATGCTGAAAATTTTTAATACTTTATGTTCAATATTTAAACTGAACACAGACAATTATTTTGAGTTATCATGTCTCAAGTCATGTGTCCAAGTCCAAGGACTCCAGTCCACTTATCTGGTCAGAGACTTGTTTTGTGTTTCTCTTTAAACATTGTAAATTTAAAACAGGTGAGTCACATTTATTTACTAGCTTACTCATTTTACAACATGTTAATAGGCTTCAGATGTCTGTGTGTTAAACTGAAAGTAAAGGACAACAGACAAAGTAAGAATGAAACAAAAAGATCAGACAATGTTTAGCTTCTTTTACTATATTTAGTACAAATTACTGCTGACTTTTGCTTTTTTATACTTTCCAGACAGTCACTGGTTGCAGTTCATGCCAGACACTTAAGGTTTGAAAGTTGCTCAAGAGACGTAATCCACTATTGTGAAAATGTTATCATGATATATTGTATTATATTTTTTTTTGTCAATGGTCCATTGTTGCCATGTGGTAATGCAGTTGAAAGGAAGTGAATAAATGGTACATTGTGTGGAAAGCCCCAACATGTGTGACTTTATGCAAGATATAAATCAACGGCTAAAGGAGGAAAAGAAACTAAAACTTTACAGTAATGCTATATATTGACAATTTGAAGTTGTGCTGTTATGCAAAAAACAACAGTATGGCGTGTTGTTTTAAAGGTCCAGTGTGTACGATTTAGTGGCATCTGGTGGTGAGACTGCAAATTGCAACCAACTGAATACCCCTAGCCTCACCCTCCACTTCCAAGTGTGTAAGAAAAACGACAGTGGCTGCAGAAAAGAAACATGAAATGCCCTATTTAGAATTTACAGTATTTACATTGTCTGTTCTGTGCTACTGTAGAAACATGTCAGGTCAATGTGGAAATAAGGCACTCTGTAAATATAAAAGGCTCATTCCAAGATAACTATAATACAACAGCAATTTATTTTCAGGTGATTATACATTAATGAAAATATCACATTCCAAGAGTAGTTTTACCTTGACTAGTTTTCCATGTTTTGGTGGAGACAGAACCTCAAAGACCGGGTCAGCCCGACTGATTCTGGCCAGCTCAGATGCATCGATCATGGCTTTCCCCAGTTTCACAGCAATACCACTGGGCACTCGTACTGCCTCCCTCAGGTAGACCAGAGGCCGCACAGTTACCTTCACCATCTGTGCTGTCACATTTCCATAGTCAACACTGGGGGACGAGGCTGACACTGATATTTGGAAGCTGTCTTCTGATTCGCTGAGTTCAGTCATATGGTAGACAACGCGGCCAAACTGCAGGTCCTCGTGGCAGAAGGTCGTGACTTCCTGGTCGTTAATAGCAATGCGTCCGTGACGAGGGTGTGCGGTGACAGCATAGGTGATGTTGGCTGGGCTGCGACTGTTGGTTTGAGCTGCGAGCTGGTTGGTTGTCAGGACCACAGCAGTCTTGCCTTGAACCAAAGATAGGCCAGTGTTGTTCACCAAGGAGATAGAGGGCTTTATCACCTCCAAACTAAACAGTCTGTAGAGCGGACGATGATGGCCGTCAGTTATGTTGAAGTAGAGCACACCTGTTGAGGGCTCCCCCTGACAGAGAGAAGAAGAAAAAGTACCAGAAGCTTGGAGTCACCTTCTAAAAACCTAAATATATTATGTTTTTGAAGTTTGAATTTAAACCCACAGATTTGAACATTTCTGTCTTTGGTGACCCCTGTGGGTCAACATAATGTGTGCACATGCAAAAACCTTTGCCTTCAGGTCTATAATCACATACACGTTTGCAAAAAATAATTAGAGCAGTAAAGTCTCCTTCAGTGGACTGACTCTTCACCTGCTGTATAAAGTGCAGCCGACCGTGGTTGACATCGTACTGTGTGAAGGACGTCACTGGCTCTGGTCTTTCCCCCAGCGTCAGGTAGCCGTTGTTGGGCTTACTGATCACAAAGTAGTGCAGCTCCTCTGGAGGGGTGTCATGATCCTCTACCTGGACATGTCAATTGAATGCATAGTGGTCATGGAAAACTTGTAATATTTAGTTATTTTATAAAAGCTCGTGAAAGAAATGGACTTTATATCACCCTTCAGTTAAGACTGTGACTTGTATGTGGATGTTTAATAATATTATCTCCATACACCAGTAGATAGTCTAATGGATCATTGGATAATTAAGATTAATTTAATCTGACTGAATTCATTTTTAACTATAATTGTGCAGCCCTAAAAACAGCTACACACTCTTGTAACACTGGCCCACCTGCAGATTGTCTGGTCCAAGTACAACACTCTCTCCAACCACAACCTTCATACTGGGGGATCTGCTCCTAATGAGTGGTGGATGGTCGTTGACCGGTGTCACTGTGATGTTGAACTTCTCTATCACTGCCAGACTGTCCTTGCTATAAGAAACCCCGTCTGATGACGGAAGGGATGATGATGAGGTGGAATAGAGAGGGGAAAAGGAGGAGGAGGAATCAGAGGACAAAGCAGACAAGGAAGGTGAGGACGGAGAAGAGGAGAGATCCAAAGGAGCCACCCAGGCCCGGAAAGTGAAGCTGTCGCTTGTCGTCTCTGAGTCATCGTGGATGTATGTGACGCCGAACTTGTTTAGGGTGACCTGGGAGAAATCAGGTTGGTTCCTGAGACAAAGATGAATATAAAAAAGGAGCACTTGTTATTTTTTCATATTTGTAAGGTTACAATATCCACTGCAGTATCTGTGTTATTGTGTAGATAAATTTGTGCTTTGGATTTGGTTTGACTCATTTTTATTTTATTTTCAGTTCATTTATTGAGTAAGAACTGTGCCAAGTACCCAGTGAGATTGTGTCCTCGTATAGACAGAGCCCCATGGCGTGGCAGGGAAATTACACGGTACAGGATGTGGTGGTCTTTTCTGTGGGGCTCTGGGATTTTCCCAAGTAGATTGGAGGCATCGAGTTTAGACCTGTCAATCATCACCCTGCCTCCCTCTGCCACCACAGCACCTGAATGACAGAAACAAACACTTAAATTGGCCCTCTTGAACTTATATTCTTCCTTGCACAAGTGTTTATCCTTCTGAAAGTATATAACCTGGCTTTATCTTTCCAGAAGTCATCCTGCTGTAGCTCTAGCTACTCGGAAATGCAAGTTTAAAGCAATTTAAATGAAGAATATCTGAAATATTTATTAACATATTTATCATCTACTTAACTAACTCTAGATAAACAGGAAAAGCAAGACCTACTGTAACCTAAACTGAAGGTAACATTTCATCATTTCAGCATCATATAATGCAATAAATATTACGTAAGAAAGAAAGTGGTACAGTACCTGCGTTGTTCAGTAGTCTGGTCTTGCGTTGATGGTAATCGTGATGTTCGTTGGCCTGATATGAGATTAAGATGGTGAAGTTGTGCGGGGGAAGAAAAGCAGGAGGAGAGGACACGGTGAAAAAAAAGGAGTCTGTAGCCAACCATCCCACTGACTCTGGCTTCTTCTGATCATACAAGATAACACCATCATTTACCTGAGAGACAGACACAGAGAGATGAGGATTAATATACTGCAAAGACATACAACAACAGACAAAGACACACACATCCCTACCATGCTTTGTGTAAACATGGAAATGTTTTTTGTAGAGTTGTCGGCCATGCGTTGGACCAGGTGACCGAATTTAGGAGGAGTGGTCACTGTGAACACCACAGAGCTGTTTCTTCTGATGTCACTGACATTGTTGGTTACAGCTAGAAGCTCCTGCTCAGAGATCGGTGTCACAGATCCTTTGAAGGCAGCAAAGACACAATGAGAGAGCAGAAACACAACAACAGAATGATCCTGGTTTAATGTATTATCAGCAGACATTACTACTAGGCATGTTCCCAATATAGACAGACACAAAAAGGCAGATGGCCTGAGAGTTAGCAACATAATAGGGTGAGTGATTTTTTGGTGCAGTCTTTTAGGATTTAGTGGCATCTAGAAATGCTGATTGCAACCCCTCACCTCACCCCACCAGTGTTTAGTTAGTCTGTTCTGACTGAGCACACACAAACAACTACAAAATCAAATGTTCCATGCTTTCTATCAGAATCACAGCTTCACTTATGTAACCTTGACCAGAGAGACTTCTGATAAGTATAAGTATGCATGATTACAGAGTAACCACTCAACCCTGAAGTGGAGCGTGGCACTATCGGCCTGGCACTGACTGAGCACAGAGGTATTGTAATCTGTTTATGTAAGCAGAAACATAACAAAGTGGGCTAATGCTTAGACTAGTGATGCCACCCAGTGCCACTGTTATATAACTGCACTACATTTGGATAGGTTTCCTTTCATTTGACTATTAGTCATAGGAGCAATGGTGCTAAAGACTATTAAACACTTTTAGCACAAGAAATAGGGAAAAAGTTGAAAAAATAAATGCATTTAATAATGATGAATTTTGTCCTGTAATACCAATAAATTGCCTCATGACCTTAAAGAGTGCTAGAGTGATAGATTAACAGACTGGTTTCACCACATTTAGATACTGTACTTGACATACATCATAAGAACCTCTCAAACATCAATCATTATACTTGACTTTGTGCAAAAGAGTGTCAAACCAATTTTTTTTTTGTTTTTTTTTGTAAAACTCTACCTGGGTAGACCTCAATTGGATGATTTCTCTGCAGGGTGAGGACCAGAGAGTGGGCAGTTGTGCTGAAGATCTGACGAGGGGCAAAGTTCACACCATCGTTCACCTGGAAGTGAAAGCCACCTGTCATAGCACCTACACAAGGACAGAGTCAACATCAAGAACAGAGGCGTTATTCCCTAATTCATTCACAGACTCACCTCTTAGCGTAAAAGTATAGGGAAAAAAAGATACGACAAATAGCAAAATATGCTCACCACTGTGCACAAACACCAGTTGTCCAGTTTGTATGTGACTCTGAGTGAAGTTCAGGATGTGCCTGGATGCGGCGTTCTTCAGGGCCAGGTGACCATTGCTGGGTGGTGTGACGACGAACTCCAGCCCATCAGGCAGCGTGTCCAAGTCCTCTGCACTAAGATCATTTGTGGTGATTTCTGTGACTGAGCCCACCCACACCTGAGGAAAGGAAGGAAAGGACAGGGACCTTTAACTTTAGTTATGTCCTTTATTTATAATCTGCCTCTCTTTACTCATAAAAGTTGATGTAGTAAGTCTCATTTGGGCTGAAAATCATCATGCCTACTTCATATAAACATGTCTTCTGGGTGTATATTGTCACTCCCTACCTTCAGACCCTTGTTGGCTGCAACAACAGGAGTCTCATCATTGACAGGTGTGACGTGGACGTGAACAGTGCAGGGCAGACTGTGCTTCTTGATTTCCGTCTGATTGGCCACAATGGTAAAGTTGTCTCTTTCTGTGTCCGAGCCATCATGTATATAAGAGATGTACTCACGTTCAACCTGGAAACAGACGTGAGGTGGAGAAGATTCATGTAGAGACTGAATCTAACGTGGCCCTGATAAAATAATAGCTTTTGATAGTAAACATGTCATCCAGGGATTAGTGTTCCCCCTTTAATTTAATAGATATTGTGTGTTATTTCCAAACAATTAGGTAGTAATTCCCGTAACCCCTAACAAGTCAGTTGAAAATGCTGGAAAACAGCAACAAAACATAGGAAAGTGTATCTTTTAACGGAGTTGGATATTGTTTCCCAAAAGCATATTTACACTAAAATCTCTTTCCCAGGCCAAGGTCTGACAAGAAGAGATTAAGTGTACCTTAAGAATCACTTTTATGAAGATGCACAACAGTAAAAAGTTTTTTTTTTTTAATATTCAAGACAAATACGTACCTAACACAGTTCCACACATGAAATGTGCATTGCTAATGAACAAAACATTTACTTTGGTTCACACCTAAAAACTCTTTACAGCATAAATCTTTCTAATTACTAATTACTCAAGAACAAGAATCCAAACCAAAATTTTAAATATTTCCTGTGTGTATGTGTGTGTGTTTGTGTGTGCTCAGTCAAACCTCAGTGTGAGTGAAAGCAGTGATGGGCATCCCTGGGATCCGGTTATGCTCTAAGTGTCCATGTCGTGGTGGAACGATGACCTGGTACAGGAAGTTCATCCCTAAGAAGTGATGATTAGCGACCTGGATGATGTCAGAGGTCAGTGGCAGGGAAGAACCCTCATCAAGGGTCAAGTCAGACACCTACAGAGTCAATCAACAGATAATAGTACTGATTGGCTGGTTTGTTGAGTCACTTAAAAGCTAACCGATCAATTGACTCCTTTATTGCATAATCCTTTGGTTGAGAAAAAGAACTTTTCTCACTTTTTATGTAGACATCTAGACATACAGTCTGTACCTGTAGTGGGAGCAGGATTGGGATAATATCAATCTCCAACCTGATGGGTCCAACCTTTGTGACCCCGTTGGTTGCTTCTAATAGAACAGAGTCGTTGGTGCTTCCTGCAGCCTGCTGATGGTAGATGATTAATCCTTGGTTGAGGTCCTCCTGAGTGAAGGAGTAAGTTGGATGCTCTCTCTGCATTGAGGAATGGAACAAAACAATGAAGTGTTGTTTCTGTGTGAACCCTAAGACACTTTCAAGCATGTTTGAGGGTGTATATGGTTTGATGTCATTGGTATTTCTATAACATTAAGTGTTTGGGACAAAATGAGCAACACATTCAGTTACAGTTTGGAAAGAAGTTACTATCATTAAGATTTAAACAACAAAAAAACTTAAAATTTCCTTCATCCAGACTGTGAGGGTGTGGTTTGATCAGATTTAATCCCTATAACTGCTCCACTTATTCAGCTTTAAACATAAAAACAGCTGGGTTAAATGTTGGCTTTAAAGTTGACTGTACTTGATAAAGGTGCTGCTGTTCTCCAGTGTTCTGAAGGAAGCCCAGGGTGGGAGGACTTTGGACAGTAAAAACTATCTCTGAGGGCTGGCTGTCCTCATGAACCACCTGTAGCAAATAATATGGAAAGGTGTCAAATTTATTAAGACCTGGAGATGATATAGTACAAAACTACAACAATGGCATTAAACTAGTCATTGGTGTCATGGAGGAGTCATAAGGTTTACCTCTAAGTTCTCCCTGCTTATAGGGACATTATGTCTCTCGGACACCACCACTGGATGGTTACTTATGACCGTTGGTGGCCTCTGGTGACTCTCCAGGTAGATTTTTATCACCACTCCAATGTCCAGATGTACCTCCCTCCTTCCTCTGTCCAGTTGCCTCTCTGTGCTCTTCTCCCTTGCTCTTGCCGTCACATTGAATCCATCTGACAGCTCATGGCTGCCATCATGGTGATAGGCCAGGCGCCCCATCACCAAATCTCGATGTGTGAATATTGAAATTGCATCTGCTTCTGTTATAGTCTCCCGATCTCCATCATTAAAGCAGAGCACGCCGTGTTTAGGTGGAAGGAAGACCTCAAATGTCACTTCCTGTGGGTCTCGAATGTCAAGGTTGCTGAAGACACTGAGGTTAGCAGAAGTCAAGGTTGTGATCCCACCACGCTGGACAATGAGGCCTGTGTTGTTCTCAACCTGAATGTAGGGATCCTGGGCCACCACCTGCACCAGCAAGTTACACAGCAGAGACAGAAATGTATTATTTACAGTAAACAGAGAACACAAGTATCTCTATGCTTTATTTTCACACTAAAAATGATATTTTATGATTATGATATTATGATATTTGACTTCCAGTAAATAATTTGTAGAAGATGATTTTATCTTTGCTTTGCTTAGGCTCTTTTATTTATTTATTTATTTATTAATTTTGTCTGTATTTTGATATTTCAATGGATAATCAACATCTGGCCACGGGATTTCAAAATCTGGCAGTTGTACAGTTAAGTTGGTCATAAAATACATCATGAAGACATTATAATCACCTCCAACAATGTTGAAACATAATGTTTTCCATCTGATACGAAAAGAACAAAACGCCCAAAACTCACTCCTCTGTGGACAAACAGCACCCTTTTCTGAGAAGAGAGTAGGAGATAATGTCACATCTTTAGGTACAATCTGAAGAAACATCAGTATTACTCTTACTCTTATTACCCTAGTACATGGGTGTCAAACTTATTTCATAAGTTCTTAAGTTCATGGGTCACTTTTAGCCCAATTTGATCTCAAGTAGGGCGCAATAGTAAAACCACTGCATAATAACCTAAAAAGAGCAAGTCCATTTACCTTTGGCTTGTGATTCTAAATATTTTACCACCTGGATGACCAGAGGATCTCCACAGATAACTGGTGCTAACCTGCTCGAGGTCCCGCTGTGTGAACTCGTACAACTTGTGACTGGTATCACTGGCCAGCACCAGGTCTCCCATGGGAATCCCCCTCCGTGTGTACACCAACCAACTGTCCTCAAAGTCAGAGTCATCGTCCCGGAAACAAAGGTCATTCAATGTCACCAATCTTTGCCCATCACGGGCGACATGGAAAACTTTATCGACAACCCTGACAGGTCTCTGATCATTGACGAGCTCCACAGAGATATTAAAGGTGTGTTCAGCTGTGTTTCCGTCTTCCTTCTTACTGTCGTATTTGTGCGGTTTGTAAACCATAATTTGAAAAGTAAAGGAATCCTGCTTGGTCTCGCTGTCATCATGAACATACATGATCCTCTCCTCAATGATATCTTGATTTGTGAATGTCACAATGTTGTCGTTGTTGGAAGTTGAGTTGGAAAGGTTGATCCTCCTTATCTGCCCGTGCCTGGGGCTCAACCTAACACTGTAGGTGACCTCCCGGATACTTGCTGTGTGAGTGAACAGGATATCTTTGTTGATGACTTTACTTTCGCCTTCTAGGACCGAAAGGCCTTTATTTACAAAGGTGATGGTGGACGACTCGGCTTTGATGTTGATTCTGAAGTCGTAAGTTGCTGAGTTGGCATGTGTTGAAAACACCTGAAAGCTGAATGTGTCTCTTGTGTCATCCTGCAGAATTTTGAGCAGCTCGTATTTCACCAAGCCATCTGTGATATTCTTTTGGCTGAACGTTGAGTTCCTTTGTAGAGCTTTGTTGTTGAAGAATAGTCTCCCTTTTTTTGGTATTGTTAGGAGCCTGAGATACAGGTCACTTTCATTGAGTTTAACACCCTTAGAGATCACATGGAGGTCCCTGGAAGTGACAGTAGTAGACTGAACACCGTTGACCTCCATCTTGCTGCGTGTGACCTTGAAGTGAATCCAGCGTACCACAATGCGGAAAGCAACCTCTTCTGTAGTGAGGGAACCAATGATGATTTTACATTTAAAGTGATCAGTGATGTTGTTCTGAGTCTGAAGGCCATAGTATGTGTTGATGTATCTGATGCGTTCTTTTTCTAGAAGGTTCTGAGAGAAGGAAGTTGTTGGTATCCAGTCACCACTTGAGTGCAACAGCTGGAGCTCACCATATTGTGGCAGTTCTGTAACATCATAGTGGATTTCCACTGCCCGATTAGCTCCATTGACTTGTACTGCAAGGTGAATGGTTGTGATGATGGCAGCCCCGCCTTGGTTTACTTCTAGTCCAGTGTTATTCACCAGTTTGTGTTCAAGTGGCACTGCCATAATCCTTAAAACCACTGTGTTGCTCAACTGTGGAAAGGAGAGAGAACAAGGAAACAACACAGGTGAGGATAGGAAATGACGCAAGACAAAGAGAGAAAACAGGGGAAGAGAGAATGACCTGATGGTGAAACTATATGGAAAGTTGATGGATCATTAAAACGATTACAATTCATCCTAAGGGGGCAATCAATAGGAAAAATCAAGTGATCACTCAAGTCATTCATCATCATCTAATGACCATGCATGTCTGTGCAAAATGTTGTAGCAATCCATCAACTAGATGTTAAGATATTTCACTGGATTAGGGAAAACCCCTGGTATCAGATGAAAAGTCATAGAATCTCAAAGTGACTTGGATTGATCCATTGGGCACCACAGATACCTGTACAAAATCTCATGACTTTGACATGACTGAAAGATATTTCAGTCATGTCCACAAGACATCCCTAAAGCTGCCAGCATGGCTAAAAATGCCCCAACCTTAGATCGTCATACTTCATATTGTTTACAGTTGATAGGTTTGTTGCGTCTTGGGCAAGGTAATACATTACTTACCTTTATCCCGTCGCTGACCCTGAGTGCCAGCCTGGAGGTGGGAACCCCAGTGTGGACAAAGCTGATCTTTCCCTCCTCCAGATCATTCAGAGAGAACAAATTGATGGCCCTGGAAAATAAATGCAATCCAGTTAACTTCCATGTTCTGTTCAGTTCCCTACTCTTGCTTGTTTGTCTAATGTGGCAAAATCAGCTTGGGGTCAGGATCATATGTCTATACTATGTCTTTAATATAGTATTTGATGATTTTTTGTTTAGCCACTTCTCCAATAGACCTCCGTGATTGGTTGTAAGAAGATTTGTGAGGCACTGTGAAGCCTCACAAGCTATAACACAAACCTGCCGGGGTAATCCTGGTGCTCAAGGTATCCAACCTCAGTAGTGAGGTTTCCCAGGGAGCTGAATACCAGCTCTGCAGGACTGCTGTCAGGGTCCGACACTCTCAGCACATCTGTTGTCAGCTGGGAACAGTGTGGTTGTATTAACTGTCATTTTATATTTAACACACACAATACATACCATCTGGAAGTTCTGTTGTACCTACCTGTCGCTTGGACTTCTCCACCACAGTGAAAAGGTTTCCTTCTGGCAGGCTGAGCACTGGTGCATCATTATCAGGACTGATTGTGATATCAAACCGGTGCAGGCGGTTGCCCTTCAGAAACGCAGGCAACTCCTTTTTACTGCTTGAGAAGACTGAAAACATGAAGAAGTCCTGCTGGACTTCTGACCCACTGTGAACATACATCACCCGGCCCTGCCACAGGTCTAGCATACTGAAAGTCTGGTCAACCTCAAGCATTCCATCAGAGCCTGGACTGAGGTCCAGTCTGAGCTGGCCATGGACAGGCTGCCTCTCAATGCGGAACATCAACTTGGATGGATGAATGCCCAATTTCCGAAAATCAAGGTTTACCTAGAAGGGAGTGCAAATAGGAACTGACTTATGCATTAGTGTTATCATGTGAAAACAACATAACTCAAGCGTATATTTACTGACATTTATGTATAAGAAACCCGCCAAATCACCAAATCTCGATGTGTGAATATTGAAAGTGAAAATGAGAAAGACAGCAGAAGAGAACCAGTCATACCCTCATGTGTTTGGGCTCCAGTGGTGCCCGGCCTCCCTCTGCTACCTCTAGCTTTCTCAGCAACAAAAAGTTCCTCTTATTGTTGATAATTGGTTGTTTGGTTGTAACATCAAACTCTGAACGATTTTTGGGACCGGTGGTGGTCATTGCATCTGGAGCTTTCCCTGTCTTACAGCCCACAGTGATGTCCTTGGTAACGGCAGCATGAGGTAGGCCCATTCTTTGAGTATTCACCCTAATTTCTCTGAGGCAGCCTTTAAAAGAGCCTCCTGCCCCAGCAAGTTGCCCCCTTGGTACAACAGACATTAGCCCAGCTTGCCTTGCCTCTCCCAGGGCTTCTTCATCCAGCCCTCCCAGGAAGAGAGGCCCTTTGAGCTGGATGACCTGGAGCTCCAGACTCAGGTCGGCCTTGACCAACTCCTCGCCCACCTTCAGCTGGACACTCTGGGGCAGCAGGTGAAGCTGTATGGGGTACCAGGTGAGGTTACTGTGGACATATGTTAAAGAACGCAACTCAATTTTACTGCCCTCTCCATTTCCTACTGTTGCCACCAGGTGACCCTCTCTGATCTCTACAGCAACGAACCCTCCTTGGTTGCCAGAGCTGTATAGGATCATGCCATCTTCTTCTTTTGCAGAGGGCTGTAATTCACATTCAAACACCCCTTCCTGTGGCACCTCCCACGGTGGGAGAGAAATAAAGGCTTTAGAGCTGAAAAAACTGACAGAATCTTCTTCTGTTGCAGAAAACTGTTGACTGCAGCCCAGAGATACCTCATGGATGCTCTTGTACCCAGAATAAGGCCTTAGGCTGGACAGCAGGTTATGCTCATTGAACACAACTTCATCTACACAACCTCTAAACCCGGTGGAGATGTTGAGAAGTTGTGGGTTATTCAGTCCAGCTACCCCGCCAACAAAAAGCCCGTCCTCAACACTGAGCTCCAGATCTGGTCCTGGCATACGGAGGCTGGTATGAGAGTTTCGGTCCACGGTCATGGTGACATTATGGTAGTCATGGGTCAGCTCCATTGAGTGCCATGCCAGGTCACTAACATGGATGCCTTTTTCTGAACGTAGTGAATGCTCACCAGAGCCCAGATCCAGACGTACCTGAGGGATATAGGGGGAGATGAGGAGGGAAAGAGTGAGGAAAGGAGGGTTAAAGGTGATAACCAAGACACATGAAATGAGTGTTTATAATATTTGCTTCTATGCCAAAACACATAAAAACAGACATAACATGGTGAAGAGATCTTGAGTAGGCACAATTAAAGAATCAATGGAGTTGAGTGTAAACTGCAGATCTAGGCATTATTCAACAAACATAAATGCAACCAAACTCTTTCATAAGCAGCTTCCTTGCCATGTACTTGAAGTTTTCATTAAACTATTGCGGCCCTCTCTCTTAACTTGGGTCATGAAAGAACTTGTTCTGAAATGAAGCCAGTGCCAGGGGGTTATTTTTTTTTCTCTCTGCGAGCAATATGACACCAAGCTGAGTGTGTTCAGTCTTCTCTCTGGCTCTCCTTGGGATAATAAATGCCAATATATATGAGCTAAAATGGCCCGAGGGACAAATATTTTCTCAAATATTTGTTTTATGAGAGCCTCTGGACAAGTTTTACTTTGACTCATTTGTATTCGTAGTACTATAATTGAAGCAGTCAATCCCTCGCCAAAAAGCACAAAAACTTCTTGTCATAACATTTGTCTCATCTTTAAAATGACACATTTGTCTTGTGTGTTTGCATTCTGTGAGTTGCTTTTTACACATGCCATTATCTTAATATGTGCTTTAGCCTACCTGCAGGCGCCCAGAGATCAGCTCCAACAACAAGAAGTCTCTGCGTCCAGCTGCCAAAAATAGCAGCCCCACCTGACTGGAGGTTCGTAATCGTACATGGAGCAATGTTTGATTGGACGCCTCCACTGTCCGCAGGTGGATGTAGCCATCGCCGTAGAACGACACTACGACAAAGAAAAAGGAGACCGATGAGAAGTCCATAAATGTGTATGGAAAGTTTTTACTGACTCACAATGTAATTGTAGAGGGTTGATAGTTTTACTTCTGGTTTCCACACAATTAAGCAGTTTCAGTGCTCCAAAACATTGGACATCTATTCATATGCTAACATATAGCGGGGTGGCCACTGTATCACGAACACCTGTGAAATCTAATGCAATCCAAAGACCCTGCATATATAACATAGTTCAACTTATGATGTTAGATTGACATGTTATATTGTTTTAAAAAAAGGGCCGAAAAAAAAAACTGTTCAGGTATTAATATTGTTCTGTTTTGACTTGCAGCATAGTCAGAATCATATTACCTTTTTTGAAACCAGGTTTCAACCCAGCTTTTTTCATTTGGTGACCAAAGGCCTTCTCCCAGCAAAGGCTACTCCACTAATCTGTATTGACTGGCTTGTTAATGTGGTGTCTGCTCTGCACTTTACACCTTCTTTCCGAATTCAATTAATGACAATTAATGCATTCTGGAGCAGGTCATCCTGAAATGTTCTGATGCTAATTAGACTTTACCGTTGACCCAAATGATGCTTCTAAAGCGTAAATAATGTATTTGATTACTTGATGCAAAGTTTAGGGAATGATGTTTGCAGTGCACATGTAGCTAGCTTGAATCAGGAACCCATGGTACAAATGTAAATGCATGTATGTAAATAAATAAGTAAATAAAAATTGCAATTGCAATTCATTCATAACCACTGTTGTGCACTCACGTTAGATCAAGTATTATCAACTTTCCAGCTATACAACTAATAAATGAATGAATGAATGAATTGAATGAAACTTGTCAGCATGTTACACTTGTCAGCAACATTTTAGTTTAGCATGTTACAAGGCTATCATTTGCTGATTAGCACTGAACACAGTACAGTTATGGCTGATCACAAACCCAAAGTATTGGACAAATTAACATTTTGACCTGGTGAGCCATGTTATTACATAGCCCACTTTGGCACACCCTAATACCCCATAAAAATAAGGAAGCTGATCAACAGCTTTCCATTTTAGGGTTTTATAATTGTGTCAATGTACATGTACTTAGTAGTGAGGCCAGTATACCTCTCACATATATGAAAAAAAAAATCAGTAAAGCAGTCTTGATTCTAACAATTTGACCTACAAAGCAGCTGTTTTGGAGCACTTTTTCAAAATGATTGTCAATATGTGGAAATAGTGACACACAACAAATAGAGGTCAGGAGATGTGTGTGTGTGTGGCTGTGGAGTGCAGCAGTGTAAAGTGGTAATGCGATTGAATGCAAGAAAGAAATTAAATGTGTATTTTAAACATTAAAATTAAAAACATGTCTTAAAAAGGCAGAAAAGTGTTCTATACAATGTTTTATACAACAGACTCTATCTTCACTTCACAGTTAAGTTAATTGGCTTTAGGGGAAGAAAAACTGAAGCCCGGACATTTTATGAACAAATTACTCACAAAAGCAGCTCTGTATAGCTCACAATTTATGCTGTATAATTACAAGACAGCCAATAATTTATGTACCCACATGAAAAGAAAAATTCAGCAACACAAGTTAGGCTTTTACCTGTAGGAAAATCATAACAATTTAACATTTAACATAGTGTTCAGGCAGTTAAAGAATCTGCCAAGCTGTAAAATTATTTGGGAAATTAGGAACAGTTTTAGCTCACAGACAGATTAGATTAAATCATTTGGGTAAGCTCTTGTGGCTAACGTTATAGGTTAAATAAGTACACATTTTAAACACAGGTAGAAATCAATGGAAAAACATTAAAACATTCTTTACATCTATTCTGAAGCATTGTATTGGTCTCTTTGTCATAATGGCTTATTATCTTATCGCTTTTAAATCATTTTGCAACTTTGGGTAGGAAATGCCCTTCCTGCAGAAACTAAAGTTTAATATTAGGGCTATTATTATGTGTTATTAAACTGGTCCCAGTTAGAATAACTCAGTCAGCATGCTGCTCTGCATAAAGCCTATAAGCCTGCTGTCAGTATAACCCATGTATGTCTGTCCATCTATCTCTAATCTGCCTGTATGATACCAGTGAACATTGGATTATTCCTAATCTTCCTACAGTCACAGATGCATCTCGAATGTGGGGTCTTTAATTATGAGCAGGTATAAGTATAGAGGCATGTCTGTTTTTCCTGCACATGCAAGGGCCTTTGTTGATATATAAGTGGCATTTATTCAGATTGCAGCTTTGAGGCGGTTTGGATGTGTGTGGATTTACAGACACTGGTAGAATAAATACTGATTTTGCTGTGTGCAATTAAATGGGGTCTTTTTTATGAAAAGCAAACTGTAGGAGCAATATGACATCAGATCAAGTCCCCATTGTGCCACTGAAGAACATAAGTAACAAAAAGCATCTAACCAAAATATAATCCAGCAAACTGCCATATGTCTACAGGCAATATTAGACTGGATTAAACATTGAGCTGCCAACTGTCACTACACATCTTAACTTAATCAAAGGTTGTACAAACTACAGAACTGCATTTCCAATATTTATATTATCTCCTGTGTCCTATATATTATATCCTGTGGGATAACAACCACAGCGTTTGTGAAAATGTTAACAGTTCACTTCAATACATTTGCATGAAATTCTTTCTTTTTTACATATTTCAAACCTTTTTACATTATTACCAGTTCTATTACAACAATGTGCCGAATTCAATTGCAATCCTGTAGCATAATTGTTCCCAGTTTTAACTTTTGTATCTCACAGTTAGGAGGAAAAGTGCTTTTCTTTTCTTTTCTCTGCAGTGCCTTACCTCCATAAACTTGTCCTGTGGAAATCAGCAGAAGCAGAAATAGATCAGCCACAAAACTTTCCATTCTTAAATCTGCCCTTCAAATCTAACTTGCATTTAGTTAAGAGCAACATCTGGCTGCTTGGCTGTGCTGTCCATTGTCTTTACTGTACATCACTGGCTCTGTATGTCTTTAAAACCACTGACAACTTGCCTAACACCAACAGCCTCTACTTGCTTTGCAGGCTTTGGCTTAGAGGGTTTAAAAGAACATGTACCTGTATCTGTGAGCAGAGCACAGCCAGGTGGAGCTCCACCCTCTGACCCTCCCCTTGACTGCTATAGTGCTCAGTACCAACACCAGGGGGCAATGTCATAACATGTACAGAGACAGAGGGAGAGAGGGAATATGTGCTTGCTAAAAGACACAGATTGAGACCTATTTTAAAGAAGCTGCTATGTTTATCATTATGAATGTTTTTATTTTGTAAATACTATGTTTGTATTTTTTTGATTGACTCTAATAAAGTTACTTAGGTCATAGGGCCAGTGGGGCATCCTGGCTATAGCACTGTAGCATAACAGCTACTTCCTGCAAACCAACCATTCTGCAATTTACTGATGCCAAAATGATGAATATGTTTTTTATTATTAAGTTTATTACAGATAATCTTTTGTGAGAGAAACAAGGTTCAAAACAAATAAACAGAAAATACATCTAATTGGGGCATAACAAGGGAAGTGTTGTAATCATTGTGTAATTTCACTTTTTTAAATTAAGTAATCTCAGATTTAATAAAGTTCTGATTTTGGTCCCAGTGTCCAGATAATATGGAGTAAAACAGCACTCTGAACCAATAAATAAACAAGAATTAATAAACAATTCTAACATAGCCTTGTGATATACTGGCAACCTGTCCAGGGTGTGCCTGACTTCTTACCCAATGACCCTGTAGTTATATTTGCAAAGAGATCTAAAGCATGTGACAGAAGGCAGTAGTGGTAGCAGTAATTTGTGATATTTTGCAATGTTGAACTAGGTGATTGCAGTCTACAGTCTACATCCTCCCTACGACTCAGACAGATCCCCTCGCCAAAGTAGCTACTAAGTAGCTAAATAATTATTTAATGATAAATTCAGCTAATTAAATGTCCCGCGTGTGAAATTTAAGGAGCTTTGTTGTGTGTGAGTGTGGCAGAAATGGAATATAATATGCATAACTATGTTTTCATTAGTGTATAATCAGATGAATATCAGAATCATTATGTTTTTATACATGGAACAACAGCCCCAAACAGACAAACTAAACACTGGCTCGCGATGGGGCCTTTTGCAGCCACTGGAGTTTCTACTTCACAGGGGGTTGTAATCTGCAACTACAACACTAGATGCCATTAAATCTCACACACTGATCCTTCAAGTCAAGGTACAGTGTGGGATTTCAATGTGTTCTATATTGTAGTATCCCCTGAAAGAGCTACTTGGTTATAATGAGGACTGTGTCTGTAAATAGTTACTTTCCACCCCTGATGCCAATAAAGGACCCACTGAATTGAAATGAACTGACTTGCAGAGATGTAGAGAAGAGAGACAGAGCCAGAGGAAAAGAAAAACAGAGAAAGAACAAGAGGTTAGAGGAGGGAAATGTCCTGTGGCTGACTGAGGTAAAGTGGAAGTTTGGGTGTGATTGTTCAAACTGCAGGACACACTCCCTTGTCTGTATCCTGAACCCCTCCCACCCTCTAACCTACCACCTCTACACACACACACACATACACACACTGAAATGTGCTCTATGCTGCAGCTTGAGAGAGTTTGGTCTATTAAACTGCTGAAAGAACACATAAGGGCTTTTATTCAGCTGCTGATTCAAACTGCAAACAGCTTGGCTCGCACATGAGAGGAGTTCTGGGTTTAGCTTTAGTTCCCAGGATGTCGAATAATAGACTCTGCAGCCTGGTTTCTTAAGTGAAGGGGTCACACCCAAAATGGGTCACAGTGCAGCTAGTGATGGGTCCTCTCATGACGAGAGTGGTGGTGTGTTTTAATGAGCAACGATCCCACGCTGAGAGGATTACCGTCTTGTCATTTGGGCTGGAAAAGTCTTTAGAGTTTTATTTTTGTCTCAAACTAAACTAGCAGACAACTGAATGCTTATATTAAGTCTACAAGCAATGAATTAATCTGTACTGTGCACTGGGACCTGTTTGTAGGGGGATTTCTGATGCTAAATACAAATTATTTTTCTTCTCCACTAATAAAAACAAATGAATCACATATAGATACAAGGTTGTGGGGAAAGTGGTGTTGCTGAACAACCCTATAAACTGCAGCAGATATTTTACTAGCCTTTGGTGCTATTTTGGGAACTACTCTAAGTGATGAAAACCACAGTCTCTTTCTTCAACACATAATCTTCAAAGGGAAATTTAAATGATTAACTCTTATTTTGTTGTTTAAGTGTTTATTAAATTATTTATATTGGTGATAATAACAGTTTACTCAGTTAGACACAAATGTATAATACAAAGAATATAAAGTAGTAGGATAATATACAGTACTTCAATTTTAATTTAACTACACAAGAGACCATGTTATTGTTATTTAACTTCTTACTCAAACCTACTTGGAAATGAAAGCAAAGGTGAACATTTAAAAGTTATTTTAGATATTTCAGACTTCCTGCTGTGCATGCATGCATTGGAGATATGAAGGATATCTAGTTAATTCTCACTTTCACATTGGTGGCTTAGATAATCATTTCACATTATAGATTTATTTGAAACCATTTGTTTGTCTGACTAGTCGTGTTGCTCGTCCTCTTGGAATTCAGAAAGTTGAAAGGTGAAATGTTACAGTAATCTGTGATGGCCAAAACTACAAAACCTATGAGACTGTCCAATATTGGAAATGAATAATAATAAATATATATATATATATATATATATATATATATATATATAAAAACTTTTCAGCTTGCACCAAAAGGGTTAATACTGTGCGTGTAGAAAGAAAAGGTGAAAATGAATAACATTATTTGCTGCACTTTGAATGTACTAAAATGGATTTTCTACTAATGCTTAAAACAACATAGAAACAATGTACAGGCCATGAAAATTGTTGGTGCCTGTCTGAGAGCAGTACCAGAGCTATGAAACTGGTAGAACATAAGGTAAAGAACAGGAACCACCTGGCAGAGGAAGGCAAACAGCGTAGACCAGGAAGAGATGGAGGATTGGGACCGATTTAACTCCAGCAGCTAAAACAATAAAAAAACACACCACACAGCTGGACGGACAAACCTAAAAGGCCTCTGGTTCTTACCCTGTCACCAACGCTTTGCTGAGTGTTCAACTGCACATGTAAAGAAAAGAAAACAGAAGGTCAAACTGCTTCCCTCTTTGAAAAATAACGGATGATCGTTTCCCATCGTTCCTTCCTCACCTTTGTATCCGACATGTGTTGGCGCATTTGTTCATTGCCTGCACACATCAGGTCCAGTTTTCAGGAGGGGTTTGATACTGAGCCATTGATTTGTGAGTTGCTAAACAAACAATAAAAAAAGAAGAAAAAGCTGAGCACATTACCCACCTGTGCAGCCGAGATGAATGAGTCACCGTGTTTTGATACTGGAGCAAAAATAAAGTTAATGGAAGAAGGCTTAAAACCCTGTGTGGGCTCTGGTATAAACCTTGGCCTGAGCCTTTAGTCCACTTCCAGTATAAATACAGTAATTGAGTGACACATCCATTTTCTATTTATGAGCCTGTTGCATAAGAACAGAGAGAGAAACAGAGAAATGGTCTGTGGATAAGTGTCTCAGACAGAGAGGCTGTCAGAGAGAGTGTTAGAGGGTCTGGATCTATAGAAAGACGTGAAACCAGAAAGGACACAGATAATTAACAAGCTGCTGTTTTTTTCTTTGCTCGGGGCGTTTTTAGCATTTAGCTTAAATATCATGACATTTTTAACAAAACTCAACAAAAAGCAGCTCAGGACATTTGATACTGTCTAGTGGGAGGGGGTTACATGTTTGTGTGTTTGTGTGTGGGGGAGCTAAAAGCTTGGTCAGCCATTCATTAGGTGTACTCTCTCTCTCTGTCCCTGGCAAAGTTGCATTAAGTCGTAAGGCACACCAGACTATGTGCAGTCAGTGTGTGTTGTTCTCTGTCTCTCTATGTGGGTGCATGTGTGTGTGTGTGTATCCCATCTCCAGAGGCACTGCTTCCAATGTTTAGGGGAACTTTTCAGATATTTGATATTTCTCTCCTAAAACATGCAACGCGATGCTAGGACCAGCTGCTACCTTTGCTTGGGGACACCTGAGAGTCTTTGTTTGTGTGTGTGTGTGTGTATTAGTGTGTGTGTGTGTGTGTGTGTGTGTGTGTGTGTGTGTGTGGGTGGGTGTGTGTGTGTGTGCCCACATGCGCAGGAAAGTGACTGAGGTGTGAGTCATTTTGAGTAATAGCCGCTTTATTTAGCTCACTTGCTGAAAGAGAAGAGACATGATAAAACACAAGAAGCAGCCATAATGTTACAAACAGGACAAGATAAGAAGTCAAAATTAAAAAATCATTCACCAAAGAAATTAAGAAAAGACAGACAGCAGTAGTGCTACAGCTGGATTACCTTTAGCTAACCGATACTTAACTGCCCAACAGAGAACAAACAAACTCCCCATCCTATCCACCCTGCCAACCTCAGAATCAGTCTTGATGTGGATCTACAAGAGTTTTACAGCAAAGCTAACAGATCTGTAAAGCTGTATCAAACTGATATACGCTAGACTCAGCAAGCTAACATACTCACAATGTCAGTGCTAACATGTAGGTAGCATATATGGTCTACCATGTTTGCGATTGTAGCATGCTAAAATTTGCAAAGAAGTAAACATACAGCTGAGGCTGAGCTGAGCTTTATGACTGGATACATTTTTTGACAGCGCAGGAGAAGTTAAGGGATCACCAAATTTATTTCAGCTCATCCTGAGGTGGACTGACATACCAAGAGGCCAACATTTCCACTCCTGCATGCCATTAGGCTAAACATCTGTAAAACTTACCATAAACCATAACCATAAAACTACAAAGTTACAAGTTACACTTGTGATTCTTCAGCTATTACATTTCCAAGTCTACTTTGAAGAAGGATAAGAAGTTTTCTTGATAAACATACTGTACTGATGTATCTGTGCAATAATAGTTTCAACAACTGTGCAAACCTATAACTTTCGTCTTACGTTTACTTTCATTTTCCTCTCCTCTGTACCAACCTATAATACAGATTTCTCTGAGAAAACAAAGATGGGCAACATCTGCAAGATCAGCACTTACAGTGAGGAGTGACGGGAAGGGAAAGTGCAGAGAAGGAAGGATGGGACGGGATGAGAGGAAACGACCTGTGGTTATCTTATAATGTGTTTGTCTTTGTCAAAATGGAAAGGAATAAATGGAAGAAGCTTCGTCACAAGTCAGAAGGTCTTGGTCTTCGGTGCTTTCAGTTTGCAATGTTCAGCTCTGTGAAAACACACGTTTGTGTGTAGTGATTCTGGTCCAAAATCTTTCCAAAACAAGTTCATGAGGAAATCACATCTTAGTCTTCATCTGAATCCAATTTTCCAATTACCTAACACTTGTAACACACACTCAACAACAACAAGTATACAGACACACTTTCTAATACAGATACATGCATACGTGCACGTTTTCACACAAAGCCGTTGCAAGTTACACGTGCCATTTTGCCCTCTCTTACACACACACATACACACACACACACACACAGCTCCCCTCACACAATATCAAACTTTCAGCTGAGGATTGTTTTGCTCTCATTTCAACTCTTCCTCTCCATCACTGTGACAAAGGTCAGTCCCCAAACACAATGGATGCCAGCAGCTGGTGGCCTGACTCACTGCCAAACCATCTGACCCTGCAGCTTATCGGGTGATTTAACATTAAAGACGTCTAAGCAAAACATCATCTGAGTCACTGCTTCTGTCTTAGTCATAACAACCAGCGCTCAAACTCTGAAAAAGAAGCGACAGACATCACTCACCATTGCACTCTTTAAGCTGAACTGCATTTACAGTAGGCTACAACACACCATTCAGACATGTGATCAGTGACGCCCACAGGACGCAGTAGTTTAACAGCGTGACATGCTGCCACTACTTTGCGGTACGTTAGTTTTCAAACATTTCAAACTTTGAGCCCTGTGTTCCTGTTGGTGAGCCTTAAAAACAGGCGAGACTTGTTTGTGAGTTTGAAGACAGGAAGTTCGTTACACATCATGTGCTGTACCCAAAGCTAATATCTGGTCTCCCTGTGATCTTTTACCAGGCGATGTCTAACTGGATTATCTATGGTGATACAATTTCTTAGTGTACAATTCACCCACCGAAAGCTATTTTTGTGGGAGAGTGGGCCTTTTTTTTATCCCAGCATCAGTGCTGAACTTTTTGTAGCACAATAACAGGTTTAATAGTTTGCTCATAAGCTGGGACGTGTTGACTAAATTTGGATTGGGACCTGGTATAATTAACTGGTAGAATCAGATGTAACTGGTATGCTTTAGGCACAATTGTTTTTCTTTGTGGTCCTCCGTTGTAGCTTGTGTTGAAGCTGTATTGAATTTAGGGGAGAAATGTCTGTTTTTGTGGATTATGGTTTGTTACACTCTCTTTGTTTTGTGTGTATGGTTGTCGTCTGTGTTTTCAGTTTTTTAAAAAAGGAGGGGACAGTGTTTTAGAGTCTTTTGAATGTCATGTCATATTAGGACATCTGTTCTGTTCTGTTGTCCTGTCAAAAATATCAATTAAAGATAAATAAATAAAATAAAATGCTCATAAGTCATTATTTATAACCTTCATAACTCAATTAGATGGCCAGAGATCTATGCATTAAGACCAGCTCCACCCCTCCATATCTTTTTTAAAATCTGGATTTCAGACATTCCTTCGTCCCCAGCTAAACTAGCACAACCACTACAACAACTCTGTACTGTCTTGTCTTTTTCAAAAACAACAGTGACCCTGGGAAGACAGGCAGCCTGAGGGACATATGAAAGAGCCAATTGTCAAGTTGAACTAATTAAGAGGCCATGACTGAGAGTCATGGACAAAAACTGGGGTCAAGGGGGGCCAAACTGCAACCTGGTCATTAAGTGAGTTAGATATGAATCAGTTATTGTTGTCTTCCTAACTGTCTCATTTTTGGGGCAGCTTATAATTGAGTTTCACGCCAATACAAATAGCATCACTACATGAACTTTTCACAGGCAGCATGTTGGCGCACCTCCCTATCATTACTTCTCTTTCACAGTTATGAAAAGCTGCTGCACATCACACTGCGGTGTGATTAGATGCAGTCAGTATTTTGTGAAACAAACTCAGATGTGTGCTGTATTTGTGGCATACAAGTGTGAAGACTTTTTTCCATCGCAAAAGGACCATGGAACCAAAAACGCTTTATGCACAATATTTCCACTTGTCACACAGAAGCTGATTGTTAGCTGTATTTAGCAGTTTGTACCCATAAAGAGGCACAAAGGCCTTTGGCTTTTAACTCTAGTTTATGTATGCTGCCGTTGATTCTAAATGTTAGATGCAAGCTGTCTGATACCACCGGGCAGCGGACATTTAGTACGTGTGAGATCATAAATATGGAGCATCTACAGCTGCCTATAATTTTATTATTTTATGGGTAAATTAATGAGACCTGTTGGGACTTAAACATACTGGGCAGTTGACTTAAACTCCGAGCTAAACTTGCCTCAAAGCTACAAGGCGCTGCAGACTGAAAAGTTGATTCTCAGTTGGGTCTGTAGTACCAGCAACTTTTTCATGGGAAATCATTTGGTTTTAATAAAAATTTGACTGTGCTGTCTCAGTGTCAAATGTACTGTTTCTGGTCCTGACTCCTCCATTCTTGATTCTTGATTTTTTTTTAATTTTTATGCATAGAGCTTTTATTTCCAACAAATTAAACGGCAAAACCCCGTTCCGCAAAATATTGTTTGTCTGTGTCTTCCAAAACTGTTAGAGATCACTGTTGAAAAACTATGTTTTATTAAGTGACAAGTCTATGGTTAAGATGAGGATAAGTTTAGGCACAAAACCAGCTAAGGTTCTGCAAACAACGTGGTTTGGACTGGACTTTGTTATGGGTTGGCTACCTTCATTGTGATGGTTACAATAATAAAGACTTGGTTAGGGTTAGGGAATTCTTGTGGCTACGGTTTTAAAAAAAACATTGACTGATAGTTCAAAACAGAAAATGAACAGCAGCCTGCTGTATTAACGTCTGATGTTTTGTTGAGCTATCCAGCCACCCCAAACTACTCCCTCTTCCTTCTTTACTAACATCATAATTACTTTGGGTGCTAGAGCATTTAACGTAAACATATGTCATTCTCTTGCATTCAAAAATATCTGATTTTGCAAAATAATAATTCTATATTAACTTCCAGATAACATTATAGCCAGTACTGCTCTTACATAATATCCATCCAGCGATTTCCTTACGCTTAGCCGGGGTTGTGTAATAGTGATAAGTCAGAATAAGAGTTTGCTTCATCTCTGAAAACTACCATGTCATTTCTGTAGTATTCCTGGTGTCCCAGCTCCCTCACTCTCTCTCTCTCTCTCTCTCTCTCTCTCTCTCTCACTGTTTCTCTTTCTGCTACAGGGATGAATCACTCTCATGAGAGGAGCTGGAGTGCCACTCTGAAAACAAGCAAACTCTTCCCTCCCTTTTGGCGCTGATGTTTACAGAAGAGCTGTTTGCGGCTCAGATTCAGGTCACACATCATTGCTGTTATATGAAAGCATGTCCCTTTGTGCTGACATGAAAATCATTAAGTCCAACAGAAGGATTGCTCATGTAAGAGCTGAGGCCATCGTAAATCTTATGAAACACTTTCAAATCAAGTTGGATAAACCCAGAAACAATTGGCAGTCTGTCTGGAAATAAGGCAGTTTTTTTTTGTTTTATTCCTGACAACTTGACATCTCAGAGCTGCAATTTCTCTCCCAGAATTGGATGTTATGTAACTATTATAAATTAATCACCTCTAAAACATTTCTTATAGCCAAACTGCACTATTTCTTGACCCACTGACTGTCTCAAAATTCTTCCAGTATCAGTTCAGAGGATTACACAAAACATTTTCCTGCTTGTGTGACAGTCAGCAAAGTCTCTAAACTGTTTGGAGCAAAAATTAAGAGCCAAACACACAGATGACCCCTCCCATAACAAACCGTCTGCCCCAAAACACATTTCTCAAGCCGGGATGAAGAGGCAGATATAAGTGGACAACATGAAAACACAGACGGGCAGGAATGTTTGCCGTGACTCGTTAGTGACGCACTATTTGTTGTTGTGCCACGCTGCAGTGCACTTATTGTTGAGGAGGGACCCTTCACACTTGTTGGGGTTGGGGGAGTAGGGGGGGAAGGGACAGAGGGAGGAGTTCTGTTGCGAGAATGAAAAGTCGAGGGTGTTCTCCTTTAGTTTCCTCCATTCCCCTGAAATCCCCCCCTCCCTTCCTTGGGCTGTCTCTCTCACTCTCCCCACAACGCTCTTGTTGTTCCTAATGTCTTTCCTGTACAGGGGTAGGACATGTTCCCACACCGTGTAGGACATCTCTCGGATACACACCCTAGGAAAACACACCCTGCTCCCTGCGCATACAGACCTACATACTGTGGCAGTCTGGCCAGATACTGAATGTTCAGTAAGTTTAAAGGATGGTACAGTATGTTCAGACATTAGTACAATCATTTAAAATATTATGTTCATGCTTTTCAGTTCAGTTTGTGCAAAGAAATAAAACTTTTCAAAAGGAAATTTTGCACCAGAAGAAGAAGTGACTCTGAGGTTTGTTATAACTTTGCTGCAAAAGTTTTCCAGACAGTCCTCCTTTCACAACTCCTATAATTTTCCATTTTGTTACCTTATTGGCTTTTTTATCTCCTCTCATCCGGTGATTTACATTGGCTGGCATTTTCATACTACTGCTGGCTACGTGGTGTTAAGAGTTTTACTGCTTCAGGCTCAGTATTTGCTTGTTTTGGGTTCAAATAACCTTTTTTTTTTTAATGTGTTCTGGCTGAGAACACATAAAAAAGAACTTGTCCCACATTTGACGAGAAACAAATGCAAACATGTTGTTTTGCCATAACTTTTTTGAATAAAGAGGCATTTCCTGAACTTCCAATGGCATTTTGCCCAGACCGCCCAGTAAATACTGACTCAGATCTGTGGAGTTCTGTGTGAAGATACAAATGTGATCAATGAGACTAAAAAAGATTTCAGAATGATAGAGATGTTTTTAGTAGGTTAATATCTTTCAACAGCGCCTGTTATGTAAGCTCCTGGCAAAGCATATTGTGTTAGATAAGCCTGCAAAATAGCTTGCGCAAGGCCAGAGTTTGGAATAAACCTTTTGTGTACACCACAGAGCAGGAGGGAACACAGCGCTTGTTTCCTGTTTGCGTCGCATTCATACCCCTCCCCTCCATTTCCTTCCCTTGGGTTCGATTGTGCACCTGCACCTAAAGGCCACCATAAACACTTTCAGCTGCTTGGCGCTCGACTGGGTGCTGAATTCATCAGCAGCACAACAACACATGTGAAGAAACAATACAGCTCCTGGGTGAAAACAAGTTTGTTTTTCCACTGATCCTTGACAGTATGAATAGAAAGTCCAGGATGCCCGCAGATTCCTTTGTATTCCTCTCGTTTGTTGTCGATTGTTTACATTTGGTCACTGGGATGAATATAGATGTTTTATCCATCGTATTATGAACAGGAATGAAAGGAATGCGACCAGCTGCTTAACTCTTTGTTAATATAAGGATTCTGGGTCAGATTCAAGGATGTGGTCAAAACAAAAAAAAATACACTGCAGTGACTGGACATGGTTATTTAAAAACATGTGCATAATGTGCAAATCTGTGAACATTCACGTTTTATTTTGAAAATGAAAATATTTTAAATAAAATGGCCATGACTTCAAACTGACTGATATCCCAATGTATCCACTGCATGACAATATCTATTATACAAAACAAAGTGTTGCAATAAATTATTCATTTGTGGACTTTTTTGTCCACCAACAACGAGAGACTGACAGTTGTTTTGTTTGCAAAGAATACCACTGCCACCGAATCTATTATGTGTTAAGTAATACACATGAAATCATGGGGTTAGAGAAAAATACTGCAAGAATAACAAGATAAAGGACACAGAGTCAGAGGTAAAATACACCTTTTGGGGAAAATAATGAGATCATAGATGCGTTTAAATTGATTATTCATATTGATATGTAATATTCATTAGCATCCAGCAGATACAGAGCAACATTAGTGTTCACGTTTCTAGCCACCTGGTGAGTGTTAGTCCAATAAAAATAAAAGAAAATTTTATGCTGTGAACTTGGTCATTTTAATACGGACGCTTAAGGAGATTGACTCACTTCTTCAGCCTGTCTCAAGTGGCCGCTTGAAGAATTACAGTTTTTAGCACTTCCACATTGGCTTCATTTCCCAGCCACGGAGGTTGCCACTTGCTTTTAGCCACCAACTCCTAAGAGAAATATCTGGCTCTTTATCTGCAAAATGCTTCCCTTTGTTCACCAGCTGGTTGCTAAGTTTGGCTGCCTACTGTTTGGTGCTTGGCAGTTGGCTTTTTAGAGTTTGTTTTTGCTGCAAACAGCTGCTCCCTGCATTTGGAAACAACACTGATGAAAATGGACAGAGGGAACCAAAACAATGAGCTGAAAGATGCTAAAATGCTTTCTGGAGCTGAAGGGGAAGGGCAGAGTTGGCGAAAATGATCATTGAGCTTCGTCACTACAAGCAATGTAGTTGTGTGGTTAATAAAAAATATTGTTTATAGCATCTTTTAAGTTTATAAGTAAGAACCTCACGCACCACATGCTAATTACTGAAAGAAAGAAAACAGAAAAAAAACGCGGCTTTCTGCTCATTGCATCGGGCCTTGTTGCACATTGAGATTTCTTTCAACAGGATTTGTAGGCAGGATGTCTTCTGATGATATTGTTTACACCACTAATGAGTGCAGAACTTTAGTCATTGTGAAGATAGGCAAAAACAAGTTATGCTGCATTTTGGATTGTCTTATAAAAATCAGTGATTGATTGACCATAGAAAAAAGTAAGTCAGTTTTCTTTAAAAACATCAGTAAAATTCCTTCGAAAGAATCCAATTAGGTTTGGACATGTAGCGAAACACACACGTGCATGCATGCACACACACACACACACACGCACACACACACACACACACACACACACATACATTCCCTCCCACTGAATCCAGTGCCACATCTGCAGACAGTGTAGGAGTGGTTTACAGTAAAACCACCGGAGCTACAGTGAAATTACAGAAGTAAATCAAAACACTCACTGACTGCGCTCGCTCCCAGATGTATCTTTACTTTTGTTTTTAGTAAGAACGTGGGCAGCTCACATCCCACCTCAGACATCCATTGGGTTTAACGCTTTATTGGGAGGATTGAGAAGCAGCAGAGTAGGCACTTCATACGGATATAGAGCTGAAAGAAGAGCCTACGCTGTGTCTTTAAAAGTTACATGAAGATGTGTTTCACTGAAATATTTACTTTGCATGGTAGATCAGCTATAATTAGACAGTAAATAAGGTAATGAGAGGAGGGTTAATTAAGACCAAGAGAGACAGAGAGACAGAATGAGAGGAGTGATGTTAACTGGTGTGTGAACTCTGTGAATCAGAACTTTACATTACATGTAAACAATAAAGACACGTCTAAGTATATGCATATTATATCCTATGTTATCCTATGCATATACTTAGATGTGTCTTTATTGTTTACTTGTAATGTAAAGTTCTAGGATAATCTTTAAAAACCAAAGCGACTTTCTCAGTTACTACAAAATTCTTAAGTGTCATTGTCTAAAATGAGTGCTATGAACAGGTTGTGTTTGTGTTTTCTGTGTTCTATATTTTCTTTACAGAAGAAACCAAGAAAACTAGTTTTACTGAGGTTTAATTTTGGGGTTTCTGTGCTGTGATTTACACATTTTTTATGTATATGTTGGAAATAAGTTTGGAGTTTTTGGCAGAACATTTAGTCTGAAGAGGGTTGGGTGAAAGGGTCACCTGCTTGACTTTTCACAGGTACTTCAGTACTTGCTGTACTGTAACACCACTTTTAATATTTTAAATGGATGTGCTTAAAAAGTCTATGATGAAAAAGTTCAAATGAATTGACATTTGAACTTTAAATATATATATCTTTTAAAAAAATAGCATTTGTCTCTGATCTTTAATGCAAAGCAGATGTAGGTCAGTGTGAGGAATGTAATGTTATTCTATCCAAAGAGGACGTAAGGTATAGTGTGTGCGTGAATATGGGTCACGTATGTGAACGTGTATGTGTCTACCTCCCATCCTCAGAGGATATCTGTCGGTGTGACATGGAAGTTAAGGGCACATCCAGGAAACAGGCCCTCTGTCTGACTATCATCCATCATCAGCAACCATCACAGGAGTCCCACACAATGAGACAGAGAGGTGGAAACTGGAGGGAGAAGATGATGAATTGGACATGGTGTCTTTTTTGGATTCACTCAGCGAGCAGGCAAAACCAATTTGCAGCCTTGTTTAACAGTTATTTTTATGTTCATGTAACTAGAGTCAAGTGGAAATTCTCACTCGAAGCACGACAGCAATTGAAATGTATTTTTTTTTCTTTTTTAGGTGTAGATGACAACAATAATCCTTTTCCTGGTGAACTGTGGTGCAGTTTTCTCAGTGTAAGAACCCAAACCATGGGCAGAAAATACCAAAACACAAAGGATTAGGTGTGCAAGGGGATGACTGTTTGCATCTGATAAGCAACAGTTCCTCTCGCTTGGTTTGAAGCCTCTTCATGCAATCTTAACAGCAGGAGAAAGCACACACAGATGACGACTGACGTTCAAGCTTTAGTCACCAATTATGTAATCAAACACCTGCATTTTCCCTGTTGTTCCGCTAAATAAAAGCCAAAAAACAAAGAGTAAACATCACAAAGGAACATTTCAAATGCTATAAAACTTGGCATACGTCCACAGATCAGCTGTTTGCCAGCCTGACTCACAATGGAACATCTCTCCAGCAGTTCCTATGTCATTACATAGCTGCTGTTTGCAGTGGGAGAAAGTGATCCCCTTTGAGAACAGAAAGATGGATCACCTCAAAGAAACAGCAGATCAGGATGAGACAATGTGCACACGAATGAATGGGAAATGGTGTGCATTGTGCTGTTTTCACAGGGAGGGTAAATTAATACATATAAGCTCAATACATATGAATGTGAGTCATGTATGTGTTGTTCAGTGTAAAATCTGTCAGAGGATCTTTGCTGTCTAAGAAACCTAAAAAGAATCCAAATATTGTGCATTATTTATAATCTAATGATATCTTCACCTCTAACCCCAGAAAAAAATTAAAGTAGTGACAGCTGTTGGCTAGCATATATATTCTTTTGCAGCATTCTTTTTGTGTTTCATATTTTTACGACCTTTTGAGTCTCTTTTCTCCAGCGAAGGAAAAAACACAGATTATTGCCCACATATTGTCTCCAGACAGGGTCAGGGGGCTTCCAGTAGCTGAGTCAGACCACTTACTGGAAGCCCGTGAGTCACCCGTCTCCTCGCCCCCCTAATCCACCCCCATCTCCCCCTCATCCTCCCCTTTTCACATATCAACTTCTTCTCTCAACCTGAGGCTTCATTCTCGTCTCTCGCTTCACGTCCAGCTTATATGTAAACATAAATGCAAAACGACAGCTAGAGCATGTCAAATTAAAGCAGGTTGGCGTTATTATGCAGCTATGATTTCCTCTCTTTAACTTCTCAAACATATAAAGTGCATTCCTCAGAAAGAAAAGAATGTCACCATAAAAGACTCCCACCCCACTGCCCCAAAACCCATTATACCCAGTCCCCTCCCTTCCCCCGATTCTCGGGTTCTCCCCCTTCTTATCCCCCTCCTTTCCCAAACCATAATGATCTCACCCAGCTGTCACTGTGTAATCCCACCCACGCTCACTATAGCGCTGCTGCTGGTGGCGACTGACATCATTTGTTTTGTCCGTGTCACCATTTCCCTGAAATCCAAAACACACTGCCAGTCAGAAGCGTTTGTTTTCATGTACGTTACAGGTTGGAAATAGGTTAAAGATTTGTGACACTTTCTTTTTATATTGTAGAGTTGGAAATAATTATTATTAGTATGATGCTGAGGATTTTATTGTGCAGCTGGGGTTCAAAGTAGAACTCCTACTGATCCAACAGACAAACTGAACAAGATGAATGAAACAAATATGGACAAAATATTAGAAAAGTAATTAAATATAATGCAAATTCAACACCATCACTAATTATGGCCTCAAAAATCTAAAATTGAGCTGAATCCTTGATGATATCATCTCAACAAAAACCTGCAAAAAACGATATTTTGAACACTCAGTGGAAACTCTTCACTAACTATAACTATATCACTGTTTAACTTGATATGTCAAACTCCAAAACTAATTTTGGAGTTGTATTTTTATATTCTATAATATAACAATATTCACTTTCCTTTTAGCTCTGTTTTAGTTCTCCACCAACCCCTGAAGAAAACGCCATTGAGAACGTGGACCAAACAGTATAGTTGCAGGCCAGAGAACCAAAACAATGAACTCAAATGAGTCAGATGATAATACAATACAATACAAGTAGTCATGTGATCCATTGTTAAAATAAAATTATGAAGCTATTTTATTATGATAACCATGACAAAGTAATAGATTTTCATTGTACAGGTGTAGCCATAAAACTGTACAGCGCAAAACAGGGCTGCAGTTTTTTTTATCAACAAGTGACAGTCACAATTCTCAAAGATCAATTTCTTGGAAATTTCCCCGCACCACAATCTTTTATTGCTCAGTGCCTCCCACGATGACTGTTTGAGTGTCAAACTGAATTTACTGTCAGATCAAACTGGGACAACGGGGCCATTTAAATCATGCTGTGGAAAATTTGACCACTTACTACCTGCATATGAGGACAAAGCAAGCGTCTTACTTATTTTCTGATTTTAGGGCATTTATAGTGAATTACAGTTAGACTGATATCATCATCATCATTAGACATCAGATTTCACCAAGAAACTTTTGCCAGACAGTATATGTTGGCATGGCGACTAAGAACCAAGGACAAGACTCCTGTTTTCATTGTTTCCCCTGACGATGCTTTTAGTAGTTTTGATGAATAATGTGAAAGATCTCTTGCGTTATCTGTGTGTGTGTGTGCGTGAAACGTGTAGGCAAGATGATGAGTGGTTCTCTGGTGGTTTCCATAAATACACATCAACTTAAACAAAGTGACCTTTATACTAAACGCCTGCACAACAGCTCGGTGCATTTACACAGGGACGCAGTTTTTCACGACCTTTCATCACTAACAGTCTGACCATTTACTTGCGTGACAATGTGGGCAGAGAGACAAGAAGCAGAAAACATCCTAAACTCAATTAAACCACCTTTTCTTGTAACCAGTTAAGCCTCTGGAAGCACGTGGCCTAGGTTTGAATCCGGCATGATGTTCCCCCCGTTTCTCCATTATTATTACATTCTCTCTTTTTAAAAGAAAATTAAGTCACTAAAGTCTACTAAAGACTTCTCTTTTGTTATGTTTGGAAACTATTTGTGTGATTTGCTGTCACTCTACCATACAAGTTTTTAAATATTGTAAGGGTTATATAAGATTTGTTTCAGAACAGTCTTATGTGTGAGGTGGGAATGGGATAAAAACAATAGTAACTGTATGCCAAACACCGTCCATTACAAATATTTGGGTAGTTGTGGTGTTAACGTCATGGTGACCACTAGTTGAGGTTAATCTTATTTCCACAGACATCCTTGATTTCATAGGCCGCTCTGACAGGAAGTCTTCCTCAGCAGTGTGGAAAGCATCCAGTCAAAAAAGCCAAATCTCATGAGGACCCTCACTGGAGCGTCGCAACGGTCAATTACCACCGGAAGAAGATGCGCATGCATGTGTGTGTGTGTGTGTGTGTGTGTACATAGGCGTACTTTGTGCTCAAGTGCATTTGTGATCCACAACACGGCTGAGTGCAGCCGGAAGCCGTGCGCTTGGGTGCCTGGTGTAGGAGTTGGGTTATTGAAATGAGAAAACCCTAAAGCCTGAAAGACTAAGAGATCAGCTATTCTTGCCTGTACGGTGATGTGTCAGAATGTAAGAGGCGTCAGTGATCAAAAAATGAGCGCCGCCCACAACCTCAGGGCCCGGCCGTAGTGTAAATCTAACACTGTGTTTATGTAATTTGATGTTTATGCAATGGAAAGGACTGGACTGTGCTGAGGTGGATGGCAGCAACGTAGTGGTAGTTGAGGGGGTGGGTATGGTGTGCACCCACCTTGCTTTAATTACCATATTTCAAGGGAAATTAGACTGTTGGAGGGAGAATAGTATATATATTTAGAGTATAATCTAAACATTTAGAGAAAGAGATGAGGTGTGTTTTTATACTCTGACAAAGTAAAAAAAATGCCTGAATTTTGCTTCGTTTTAACCCTGCTGTTGCCTAAAAAGACACACACAGGACTGAAAGACTGCACATTGAGAAGGATTCACTGTACATTGTCCTGTTCTTACATGAAAACCTAATTTAGATAATCTTCTTGTTTTCACTTCAATTTAAGGATAACTTTGTGTTATGGGTTGAGTAATTTCTCCAACAGTGGGGGCTTGTGAAATCCGTTCAAAATCCCATCAGATATCAAGAACGTCATCGTCATGGAGACTGTTTCGTAATTCCTGAAAAAAAGTTAATACAACATGCAATTAATGGAGTTCCCGTAAATAAATAAAAATCCTGTAAATTACCACTTCGCCTTGACTGCCTGTTGTGTCGAATAGTGCACACACTATGGTTGAGAGTCAATAACTGTGTTTATAGATCTACTTTAAGTCAGGCACAATTTAAAGGTTTGGTAATATACAGTTACAGCTAACAGCTATGACCAGGTATAATTACCTGTGACCAGCAGTCTGGTATGAATGACTAAATGCAGGTTGAGAGCGTGTTCATTATACTTCACCTCAACACACAAACGTATGTAAAAGTTGTATGTGGCACAATAAAAGGGGGTTACTAACCAACATCTTGGATGATGGAGCTTAAAACATACACCTCCAACCACACTTTATTTAACCTGTGTTCAGTGCATTACCAAACAACAACACACTAATCAAAACAGTCAATTTTAACAAATGAAAAAGGAAAATTTAAAGTGAGAATTATCACCCAGTTCTGTAGTTCTCCTCAGTTCTGTGGAGCATTTTATTGTCTTTCAGCTCATTGTTTTGGTTTTCTCCCATAAACTCTGCTCTGCTGTGCTTTTTTACAATAACAAACAGCTGTTTTAATCCAAAAAGCTACAATATGCCTGCCATCCAGTAAGCATATTGTAGCTTACTCACCTAGAATCAGATAACAGACAGACAAAGTTAGCAAAAAAAAAAGTTAGATCTCAGGAGTTGGTGGAAGACAATAGCTGAAAAAAGAATATTATATAAATGTATAAATACAATCAGGTGACGAGATGTGGCTCCAGTTGAATGCAATCTAATACTCTGTATTGTCTGAGTGTCTAAATAGACACTGTTTATCATAACATCCTTATATAAGATACAGAAATATGAGGCTTATTATACACAGTGTGTCAGATGTGTTTTCAGTTTGTTCCTCTGCCAACAAGTGGCCAAATGAATAAACAAATGAATGAATGAATGCAACAAAATGTTCACTGTCAAAAATTACCTGAGCAGATTTCAAGATGTCGTCCGCACAATTACTTTCATACAGTGCAGAAATGAATGACAACACAAGGCAGTGGGTAAAAAAACTCACATGGTCAGCAGTTAATGATCTTAATATGCACAAACAATATGCAATACTATGTTTCAAGACTGTTCTTTAGTTCACTATCATTCTTGTAACAGATTGCTCATTTACATCTGTGTTGCATTCCTGAATCCCACCAGCAACTCCCCCTTACAGTGCTTCATGACATCATTTACAACACAGGACTTTATAAACACCAAATTAAACCACTCAAAAGCTTAAACTTTAGATTTTTAAGTCACTGAGACCAACTTACAGCCACAGCCACACACACACACACACACACACACACACAATCACATTCCAGGGGGGAAACCTTATACCTTCCATATTTCAGGTCTCCAACAAAAACATTCACTGCTCCTGGCTGCGTTTGAAAAGAAAAGACTCGACCAGCCAATCAGAATCTGCGAAGATTTCGATTTTTGCTACTCCTCCACCGCGATTGGTCCGAGCCGCCCCCCTCCGAGAGGCACCCGCCCCCGCGCAGCGATTGGTCGGTTTTCCCGGCTCTATGGAGCTCATTTGAATACGCCTCGCTTTGAGGCTCATTACAGCGCTGCTGGTTCAAATTGACTCAACTACAAGGAGCGGAGACACAATGGAGGAGAGCACGGCGCAGACACACTGCTGAAAGACTTATCGGAGTGTCTCACACACACCGTGCAGCTTTAACCGGATCGGAGATTACAAATAGTTTGGAGAGACTTGTTTCTTTGTTTCCTCCCGTGAAAGAGATTGCATTCGGACACTGAGCTGCATCACATAAGAGGTAAGTTATTCAGGGTGTGGATGATGGGCTTATTTATAGAAACAATCAACTTTATTCTTGTTTGATGGAAGGAAAATATAGTATATAACTCCTGGAGATGCTTATTGTTGTGATTATAAGACATATAGCATCACAAAATGATTTATACAAGGTTTTATATTATTGCATTTAAGTATTTAGTATCACAAAGTTGCCCAGATTAAGTCATACAATCATGTTAACTCCAAAGCATTTGTTCAGTCTTGTGATATATAAAAAAAACAATGCTAACAATATATTCTGTGATGTCTATTTTCTTCCTCTTAGCTCCATTTGTTGTTGTTGTTGTTGTTGTTGTTACTGTTTACCACCCATGTGAGTTTATAATTAGGCTGGCTGTCAGACACAAACAAACGTTACTCACCAGCACCTGTGATGGGACTGTGGTTTACACAGCATGGCTTTTTCACAGTCAGCTTTTACTTTTAGTGTGTTATGACTCAGTCAGAAGCCCATAATGTAGACCAGGCATGGTGGCCTGGTGTGTGTGTGTGTGTGTGTGTGTGTGTGTGAGAGAGAGAGAGAAAATAACAGATTGTGAATGTGTCTGTAGGGAAAAGAAGAAAAAAAAACAACACAAAGCTTGAGAGAAAGTGTGTGTGTACTTTTGGCCAAACAGACTTTAAACAGCTTTATTCCCTCGCCACCTCTCTATATAAACCAATGGTCCCTTTGCTTGCTGAAATGAATGCCTCAGTTTTCACAGGCTGCTTAGATGAACCTCAAATTAAATGTTTTCACTTATTTAATAATTAACACAAAGGCAGTCTGAGGAGCATAAGCAACATTTAAGGCTTCAACTGGTCTAAAAACAATTAAGTGCAGTTGTTTTCCAACTTTAATCTTGATATAAATTATCCTGTTGTGCTTTGAGGCAGTGGTTTGTGGATCAGTAGGTTTGTATAGAAAATGTGTGTATGTGTGTGTGTATGTGAGAGAGAGACAGAGAGCTTAGGTTTATTGTATCCCAGCAGCAGAGGAGATAATGTCTCTGTCCTTTCTGACTCTAGGTTAATACTGTACTAGCTTACCAACTAGATCATACAAGGGACAGGTGTGTGTGTGTGTGTCTGTGCACTTATAACCCTGTGGGTGTGTGTGGGGGAGCCTCCACACAAAGCAATGCATGCTTGAATGCATTTGTGCGTGTGGGAATAAAAGATGAAAAACAGGACCAGCAGTGGGTGAATTGTTTTCCCAATATCTCTCCAGCTAATCTGAACATTGTGTCTGTATCCGGCTCTGTTTGCTTATCTATCAGGTTTAGTAGCAGGTGCAGGTCTCTTTAAACTGGTCAGTGGGTCTGAGTGTCTGGTGCTTTGACAGCGGCCGCAGGCCTCGCCTGACCTCGTACGCTTACTCAGGCGTGAGTGGGGCAGTTTGTTTGAGCTCTGCCGTGTTTCCCACTTCAGTGTGGCCCGTTTGGTCAGGTGATGATGACGCTTGAAGTCTGGTGCAGAGTCTTAGACCTCAAACGTGAGGACTGTGGGGCAGATTATGGGTTAGCAGGTTTCTTATAATTGGACTGCCAGCCTGAACAAAATAACATTGGCTGATGCTTGTATTTGTTCATTTGTCCTTCAATACAGAAGAAGAGATGAACATGACCATTACGTGTAGTTGACTGAAGTAGGGGTGCAACTTTAACTAATATTATATTATTAATGTTCTGTCTTGGATTAATCATTTGGTCTAAAAATAGTGAAAAATGCCCATTAAAACATAATTTCATCCATGCTATGTTTGAACAACAGCCCAGAACCCCAAAAATATTCAATTTCTGCTGACATAAGATGAAGAAAAGCTGCAAATCGTCACATTTGTGGAGTAGGAATTAAGTAATATTTGGTCTTTTTGCTATCAAAACAATACAGACTTATTTCCTGTGGATCAACTTATCAATTGACTAATCGTTTTGGCTCAAGTCAGATTTGTTGGCTTGTTTCTGCTTCTGTGAGAGCCCATAACTCAAAGTATCTCATGTCAGAATGAGAAATATATTCAGGGGTTTTGCTGCATAGGGATTTTTAAGGCTTCTTGGTCAAATTCTGTGGCACATGCACCAAAACCTCTCCATTTTTGCAATGATAAAAAAAAAAAAAAAAAAAATCCACCAACTATAATTTTAACAGCAGAGTAACTGCAAAGTGGAGCTAGAAAGTTGGGATGACAGAATAGATGACTGAAATCATGATTTGTAAGATCAAAGTTGCCAACAAGGTGTGGTGAGTTAGTCAGGTCTGATAGGATTCATCATATTTCCATCGTTTGTTGCCTAAACGATGTCCAGAAGTCAAGGATAGTCAGGTCTCCTCTCACAGGAAGTAACAAATCAAAGTTTGGAGTGAAATCCTCTAAACGGCAGTGAATGAAGCCGTCCTGCCAGAGAAAATCGACTGTGTAACACATAGTTCAATCCCTCTCAAACAGCACAACCTGTGAGAGACGTGCAGGTAGTCTGGAGTGCTCTGTGCAGGTTACTGACCTCATCTTACAGGATTTCTGTGTATGGTAGTTTGCCCTTTAAAGAGTTAACCCTTGTACATGTAAAACTGTTTAGTGCGCAGCTTTGACAAAACCATGAGTAAGTGATACGAGCACAGCCTGGACTTTTAACCTCATTTATTGTTGGGAATAAGGCTGACTGTGGAGGGTTTCCCTCGCGCTCCTTACCTGCTGCAGCTTATTAGTGCCAGTGATAAATTGTTTTACAGGTCCTCTTATCAGCTGCTTTTCTCTCACACCATGTGTCCACATTGTATTAGCCAACAAGCTGAACTTTGCACAAGTTAGTACATTTAAAGGGGCTTGGCATCCCAGTCTGTCTCATTGGAACTGATTAAATTTCAAATAAACTGGGCAATATGGACAGAATATTCCAATCATGACAAATTAGTGAGATAACTCTGTTTCATATTTCTGATTTCACTGCAACATGACTTGACAGACAATAATGTTAAATTGTTTTTCTGCTTAAAGGCCTCAGATTTATTTAGACGACACAAAAAGCAAACAGTTCCTCTCTTGTTCCTCTCACCTCCTGTTGTGGTTAAGCATCAGGGGGTTTCAACCATTATTAGGTCAGTGAGTACGTAGATGTTCACTGAGGTCAATTGGCTTTGAATAAAGACAGTTCAGACTTAACAAGTTAGCTGCAGTATGCTTGCACACGAGGATGTATGAGTATACTGTTGTTTTTTTTATAGTCTACTGCGTGCTCTGCATGTATTTACCCCTTACACTAAATGAGACCTGCTGCCGTCCTTGAACCATGTGCACCTAATCTGCTTATGTCAATATACTGGTTTCGATATGCTACTTTACTGGAGTCACCAAGACAAATTCCTTTAAACCTTGTCGCACTTTGGCAAATAATAGTGGCTTTATGGCGCATTACCTCACAGTCGATGACACCTGTCAAGGTATAATAAGAGTTCACACCTTTCTGAAGAATGGGAGAGTCTGCTTTTCTGGTTTGACTGATGTGAAAATGATCCCCGAACTTGGTTTGTGCAGAGGCGGCAGGGCGTCATGCAGCCGGATGGTGGCAAGCAGAGTGTGTGAAAGCTGCTGTGTGTGTCTGATCTGCTGTGATCTGCTCTGATCTCTTCCTGGGGGTCTTTGTGTGGCTGTTAATGCCATGACAGGATAGATAATACCTCTATTGTTGAGGATCTCCCCCTCATTCTCCCCCGCCGGTTACAACTGGCCTCAGCATAGCTGGGTGTACCTTTTTTAAAACCACATTATGTGCTTTAAAAAAAAAATAGTCTGCCAGATAGTCTGCTTAAGGTTGAAAGATTTAGGTTGTTTTCAGCTCTGGAACCAACTGGAGTGAAGTTAGTCGTAAGCCAGCGGTGCTTCTGCATCCAAGAAGGAAGCGAATCCAACTGCAAAACAAATGGATGAACACCAACACTTCCCACCAATCAATTTACTCTTGTCAGGGCCAAAAAAACATTTATAAAAAGCCAGACAAAGGGCTGAATTTGCACAGAGCCACATCAAATTCTCTTCTCAAAGTCTCTTTAAAGCAGTTTGGTCAAATTTCACTGGTTTAAATCCATTAGCAGATGATATTTTGCCTGCAGCTCCATCAAACATTCAATTAGTTTTAACCTTTTGATGAACTGGGTTATGACATTTTAGGTACCACACAGCACAGTCTGTGCCATTTGTCAACACTGGAGATATTGTCTGTTGTGTCACATTACAAAACAGATGCCAGTTAAAGGGGAAATTCACGATAGAGCTTATTTTATAAAAAGTTGAGCACAGGAGCAAACCCAGCACACATGTAACCATATTCTTGTGGTCTTGTTGGTGTAATGTTCCAACAAAACTATACATTTCTGCCTTTTCCTGTATTTTTATTACCACATCAACCCTCTTTTGTAAGGCTGCAATTTTTCAAAGTTTACAAACAAGAGAATTTAAACAATGCTCTCAATATGAAATTATGCTCCCAACGTCATCATTAAGTCGTCCACTGAGAGTCCAACCTATGATTTAGAGCGAGTAAAATTTCAGTGCTGCAGCATGGAAGCCGCAAACTATCCAAAGGGTCAACTTTTCAGGAAGTCAGTCTGGAAAAACCAAGATTGGGTTTTAAATTTTTAGACGTGTGTTCCATTTCTTGTAAGGTCACTTTTCAGTGCAAACACAAGCTCGGAGACAGAAAAACAGCATCCAAACTGGAGTAAATATTCACTCAGTAGATTCTTATCGCAATCTGACCACCAGAGCCACCCAGATTACATATTGTAACTTTAGGAAGGTAAAGCCACACTAATCTTTTAACCGAGTTAGAAGGAAAACAGCAGGCGGAGATCACAGAGTTCAGAAGACGAGCTGGCACTGGACTGGCTTACACTGGCTTGGCGCCAGGCGCTGTGGTATACAAGAGAGTGTGTGTGTATGTGTGTCGCTCAAGCCATCATTTGTTTATGTGTGACATGTGTGCATTTGGATTATATCGGCGTGGGGCTAGGCGCCATAGTGGACAAGGGTGTGTGTGTGTGTGTGTGTGTGTGTGTGTGTGTGTGTGTGTGTGTGTGTGTGTGTGTGTGTGTGTGTGTGTGTGTGTGTGTGTGTAAGATGTTGGCTCATGCAGACACTCCTCTGTCTGCACTGTGATGGACAAACAAAAGTCTGCTAGATTCCTGCAGGGGTTTTGTTTTCTGGCAGAGTGTATGTGCGTGTATGTGTATATGTCGCTGTGTGGGGTATGTGTGTGTGTGTGTGTGTGTGTGCGGCTTAATTTACACTGGCATGTGTTTCCTAGACAGACAACAGTAGCAGGATAAAGATGGCTCCAGAGTTAAAGTACGCCCTGGTGGTGATCTGGAGTCGGCTTACTTACCTCAGATCCAATTATCTACACCATTAAGACAAAAAAAAAAAAATCATTGTTGTCTTGAGATCATCCATCTGTTGGCCTATTTCTATTCCACCTAAGAAGCCCTGATGCCAAAAAAATGAGCTCCAGGAATGTGACAAAATCTATGTTTTTAAAAGCCCATTTGTAAAACTTTTTTTACCAACAAACATACTTTTAGGGAAAGTGGATTTCACAACATGTATTTCAACAGTTCAAAGCCAAAACAGTAAACAGAGGAGGGGTAAAATTATGTGATTAAGTGCAATTACTTTCACAGACGCGTCTAAGTCTCTGCTTTGTGCGATCGAGTTGCTCAAACAGATATTTTCACAACATGTGAAAGCAGCAAAAAAACATTCCCAAGGAGTGAGGGGGGGTTATGTCACAGGAAAACAGCAGGAAAAAACAGCAGACATTTGCAGTCATGATTTTTGATTTAGGTAAAGCCGGGTGACTTCTAATGGCATTTTTAATAGATCTAATATAGAGCTGTACTGTACTGTAATAAATAGGCCAAGGGGTCTCAAGTAGACTGATAGAAGTCAAAAAGTTGGTCGATTACAATATGTCATGATGAATAGATTTGATCCACTCCTAACCTCTTCCTTTTCTTTTCTTCAGGTCATCATGCCTCCCACAACCCCATATGCCGGAAAGTTCAGCTCTTACAGCAACAACAACAACCATCCTCAGCCTCACAGCCCGTACCGCAATGGCACCGGCCCAAAGCCTGCGAAGGAAAACGTCTACAATGGCGCTTACTCCTCCGCAGAAAACCCCTACGACATACCACAGCCTCACTGTTCATACCGCAGCTCCTCTGTCTCCTCTGTGACGGCGAAGGAGCATCATTACAACAGCAGCTGTACCGTGTCAGAGAACCCGTACTCCTCACCGCGGCCCCACAGCCCTCGGCAGCACAGCACTTCCTGTCCTGGACGTGCATACCGTCACACCAGCAGCAGCAGCGGCAGTGAGCATTCTTGTCGTAACAACTCTGTCACGGCGAAAGGCCGGATCTACGGACATGGTGTGACTGCTAGCTATGGGGAGATGTGTTACCATGACAACAGTTTGGTTTCAGCATCTCTCGAGGCACTGATCCAGCACCTGGTCCCCACAGTCGACTACTACCCTGATGTACGTATGAGTAATCTCCTCTGAATGCTTTATTTTAGCGTCTCTCTGTGTCCTTTCTTATCCTCTGTCGTTTCTCTGAGAGCTGTTTTGTTTTCTCATTATCAGAGGTCGTATGTGTTCACCTTCCTGTTGAGTTCACGCCTCTTCCTGCACCCGTACGAGCTCATGACGAGGGTTTGTCACCTGTGTGTGGAGCAGCAGCGGTCCGGAGACGCCCTGCTGGATAAGGTGGGCGGATTACACACACACACGCACAAACATGTACACGGGTACACAGACACACAGGTATAATTATTTCTCTCCATTTCCCTCTCCCACATAAACTCACACCCACATTAACCTTCTCACACTCTCTCTCCCACACACACACGCTCTGTAATTCTTTTTTGGGAGAAAATATTTATCGGCTATTTCGCAAGCAAAGAAATTCCAGTCAAGACAAAGAGTGTTCAAATTGACACAAGGGATATAAAAATGAAGGGAACACATTTAATGGGAATATTAAAGTAAACAAACAAATAATAGCAGCATATTGTGTTACAAAGACGGACCACAGCGGCTACTTTTATTTAGTTTGAGAAATAAAGGTCATGAGATTTTATCTCAAGACAAGATTACATCCATAAATGCTAAAATATTATATAACATTTACTTCAGTCACACTTGACATGCCATGTGATGTTTTTTTTAGATCCGTTTCCGTGAAGTGGCGCCTAAGCTGGTGCAGCTGCTGACCGAGTGGACGGAGACGTTTCCGTACGACTTCAGGGACGAGAGGATGATGCGTTGCCTCAAGGACATGACGCACCATGTGGCCCGAGGGGATGAGGTTAGGGTCAAATCTACTGTAATTATGTTTTTTAAAAAACTATTTTAATTGAGGAACACGTGGGCAAATGTGTACAGAGGGATTTGTGGCAAGAAAGATAATGACAGGTCTATGATTTCTGTTGACCTCTTGGGCCAACAGCGACCTAAATCCAGCACGCCTGGTTGCCACACTCGTCCCAGACTCCTGCCCCTGGAGTGATTGCAGGTGGCAGCGCTTGACCAAAGCTAACTACAGCTGATTCTTATGCAAGTCTGCACTCCCCAAAAACATGTCTGGTTTAGTTCAGACAGAACTGGTTTACATTTGATCCAAAACTGACATAAAATAGTCACAATCAGCATAACACAGCTGGCTGCCAGGATAACCTCACAACCATCATTTCCATCAGCGGTTTCTATTGCATTGGCGGGATTGTAAACGGTTGCCACCCATGTCAACGTGCGCAGATTTTTCTGTGCTGGCCAAAGTTCGCTGTGCTCAACTTCTGGCGGTAACCGCCTGGCAGCAGCAGCAGCAGTCTCTTTTGAAAACAAAAAAACAGTCAAGTTATATTTTCATGGGTACAATCTGGACAAATCCGAGTGTGTAGTTTGAGCCGATTAAAAGCTGAATGAGCTGGATTGCACGTGGATTGTATTCTTTGCATTTGTGATGTTGTTGTGATTCCTCTGGTCTTGGTCAAGTGAGAGTTTCATTTTTCTGTTTTTGAATATCTTATTTAACGATTTGCATTATATTTCCAGTACTCTTGGCGAGCCATGCAGCAGATGACCCAGCGGCTGATCAAACGCCTCTCTGCCCTCGGCCAGTATGAGGAGGCCGTTGCTGCGCTGAACGCCGCTGCGTTGGAGCGGCCTGCTTCCCTGAAAAGCAAACAGGCCTCGGGTCAGCGAAGCGACGTAATGAGCGCGTGTGACGACCCCTTCATCCTCGCACAGCAGCTCACGCACATTGAACTGGTAAGAAGTTAGATGGGCTAAGATTTAGGACTCTTTGTCATGTAGTAATGTGTCATAAGTCTCCAGTGTAACCATCTGTCTGGTTAGATTGAAGGCAAATCTGTTGTCGTGTCTGTGATGAAATGTGTTCCCATAGTCGTTTTTATGTCTTGACGAGGTTACTAATTTGCAGGCCCTTTTTTAGTCATCTAAATTTAGTGAATTTATTGTTTTCGTGGTGTAAAAGCAGTGTTTAAGGACACATTCACTTAATGACAATGTTGCTTTTGTGTTGACGATTGTAATGTGGCTTTAGTGTCTTCTCGTAAACTGTATAGTTACGAGAAGAATATACTCTGTATTCTCTTTTACTGTGGTAGTGTGTATATATAATGTATATTAATACTTTCATCTTAAATAAAGATAAATAGCTTTCAGTCTCTCAGTTCTAATCTTTAAACCACTTTTTATAGCACATGTTCAAAGGGTGTTTTAAGTTGCAGCAGCCCTTCCATACAAAAGATTTGAAATGTTTTCCATCACTAGTTCAGTTGTCATTTCTTTTTTCATCATTCTTGGTCTTCTACATCGATCAAATGTATTATTTATTCATCTCCCTTTCTTCTTGATCATCTTTCTCTTCTATATTACTGTTATCAGTGTCCTGATAGCTTTCTCTCTCATTGTTTTCTGCCTTCAGGACAGACTGAGTTTTATCGGCCCTGAGGAGTTCATCCAGACATTCGCCATGAAGGATCCTCTGGAGAACCATAAGGTACAATTAGGTTTAAATGAGCTTCATGTATTAGCTCTCTCTCCAGTGTTTCTGCTCATGATAGCTCATATTTCCCACTGGATTATTCCGATCACAACCCTGTTAGACAGTTAGACTTTAAACACAATCATTAACTTTCAACCAGGAAATGTATCGGTTAGTTTGGTAGCATTTTATGTTGCTGATTAAAAGGATTTGTACACAAAGATTAAATGGGTGACTACACAAAACTCACCCTAGTCAGAATTGATGGGTCTAACAGCTACAGCTTGCTGCACATAGTTTTTTTTCCATGTTTATAATTAGCAACATCAAAGGAATTTTGTTGCTAATTTTGATTTTGAGTGTCTTCATTTTGGGTCTGCTTTGAGTGTAATTTGTGGTTTAGTTCAAGTTAATTTGCATTATAAACCACATGAGAGATCCTACTGGCAAATTTAGGCAATTAGTGCAGCTTTTTATTTTTAAATGTAGTTTTAGATGCATCAAACACAGTATGAAAAGATCCATTCAACGTATGTCTAAGTGTACTTGAAGGGCTCTTTCCCTGCTAAGTGGCCCTGTGAGTCAGCTGAAGGGTCGTTTTCAATCAGCGCTGCATAGAACAAGCTTTCAGTCGCTGTTTGTGGCCGTGTTGCATCTCGGCCCTCGTCGGTGCTGCGCCACTTATATAAGACCCACTTTGTGCAAAAGAGCGGTTGAGTCAGCGTCAGGGGTCCTGAAGTGTAGAGGGGAAGTTTGGAGTGGAGTGGGCTGCCAGTGTTGCGTAAGCATTTAATAGAGCCATGAATCTCTGGGATTACATCATCATCAGCCAAGTCAAGGTTATTTATACAGCGCTTCTATAATGTTTATTTATATAAAAGTGCCTCTGGCAAACCGGTCGACCACTGAGTGTCTCACAGAAAAACCAAAAAGCAGATGTAAATGAGATGGAAATAACAACAGACACGTCACAGGCTCCAGTGTGTGGGTCCACAGGTTGTGTGGGTGTGAAGGCTGTCAAGATCCATTTGCAAAAGAAAATAACAGAGTAGCAACAGTCTGTTTCCGTGTATTCCTTTTTTGATATGATCATTTATTGGATACTGATGCAAAATTTCATAGAGATAATCATAATGTCTTATCAGGTTTTGTACAATGTATAATTATAAGCTCAGTATTTGTAGTAATACTCTTAGCACTCTTTCGTACTTTTTATCAGTATTCTGAGCGTTCCATCTGCTGAAGAACACCATGGTTGAAAGCAATGGAAAATGCTAGTGGGGTACCTTGACTTTTACTCTGAAGCAGTCTTGAAATTGTATTTTTTGACACTTATCCCCCTTAAAACAATGATGTACTGACAGAAACAACATGATCCTAAAAACAGTGAATAGTGTCCTTTTCCTTCTGTGGACTGCCATGTGTACTGACCATGTCATCTCTTTCCTTTTGTTTGCTAGGGTTTCTTTCGGAAGCGTAAAACCAGTAACCTGGAGGCCTACGTCAACTGGTTCAACAGACTGAGTTACTTGGTGGCCACTGAGATCTGTATGGTACGTTGTGCTCAAAGGAACAACACACACCAGAACTCTTTGTTGTTCATTTGCAGGTTTCAGTTTCATTCTGAAGCAGGTAGGGTTTGATCTTGATATAAATCAAACTCTAATTTTAGACGACTCCACAATGCTTAACAAAACATCCATCAAAAACGCCTCCTGTAGCATAAATAATACCTGGTTTCTACTTATGTGCTCATTATGCTTCAAAAACATGTATTTATAAAATCTTTGATTCACTCTCTGTTGCGTTCTCTCATTACAGCCAGTGAAGAAGAAACACAGAGCGCGGATCATAGAGTTCTTCATTGATGTGGCTCAGGAGTGTTTCAACATCGGCAACTTCAACTCCCTCATGGCTATCATCAGTGAGTGTTGGACACAAAAACATACAGAAACTCACTTTTCATCAGCAGAGAAACTGAAAACCGTTTGAATTACTTGTTTGGGATTTCTGGGGACAGTGTTTAAGCCTGTGTCAGCACTTATTAAAGAATGTAGAAATCCTGAACAGGTCACATTCTGTTAAAGGTGCTTGACATCTCATCACTTCTTCAATTCTTGAACTCACAAACCAGTTTAAGTTCACCACTTAAATAGAGGACATAGTTCAATTGTAATTCCCACCATTTCTTTGTCCATTCGCCAATAAACATATTCAATAAAGTCAACAAATATAGTGCCAGCTGGAATTTTCGTTTTACCATTAATGGAAGTACAAACTGAGTAAGTGGAGTCATGAAGCTGTCCAGCCTTCTCCTTTTTGTAGATTTGCCTCTATAAATGCTCCGTAAATCTCATACTCATACTTTCTCTCTGTCTTTCAGCTGGGATGAACATGAGTCCCGTGGCCAGACTGAAGAAAACCTGGAGTAAAGTCAACACTGACAAGTTTGAAATCCTAGAGGTGAGAAAACCTGCATACAGTCATCAGTGATTCATGTATTGTGCATCAATGGATTGAGGCTTTTCTGTTATAATTGGCATATTTGTGTTCGTGTTTGATCAATGTCTGCTCTGTCTGACCTCACTCAGCACCAGATGGACCCGTCCAGCAACTTCAGCAACTACCGCACTGCGCTCCGTGGCGCAACCCAGAGGTCTGAGACTGCACACAGCAGCCAAGAGAAGGTAAGAGAGCATACAGGACTCTTCTAGAAAGATAAAACATCCCAAATGCAATATTGTTTATGTATGTGCATGTAAACCTGCTGCCATCTCTTTCCTCCAGATTGTGATTCCTTTCTTCAGTCTCCTCATTAAAGACATCTATTTCCTGAATGAAGGCTGCGCCAGCAGGCTGCCCAACGGTCACATCAACTTTGAGGTCAGTCCACAACTCATTAGGTTGATGTCTGTGCCTTTGGCCTGAGTGTTGATTTGAATATTAACAGACAAAACACTGTTATAAGCTTATTTGAACACAGTAAGATTTGATCATTCATTGCTAGTAATCCAGTAATCGTTTAAGGCTTTGAGAAGAGGCTGATGTAATGACTCCCCCTTGTGGTTAAAAAGAGAAATGCATTTCCCAATCAGCGCTTTTCTTTTCTGCTGCCATGAAAAAAACTGTTTTAATGAGATGTTCTTATCGTACATTATGATCTTAATGTTTTTTGTATATTTTACTGGATCTACAAGAGCCAACCAGAAGTCTGTTGTCACTGTGTCTTAATAGAAACTGTGGGAGCTTGCAAAGCAGGTGAGCGAGTTCCTGGTTTGGCGTCAGGTGATTTGTCCATTTGACAGAGACCGCCGCATCCTCCAGTACCTCGTCACCACGCCAGTGTTCAGCGAGGACGGTCAGTATCTTGTCTCTTCACTCGTTTTTAGTTGTATATAAAATGCATGACTGTCATGTGATGTCAGGCACCAAGCGCAAGAACATATTTTTATAATATATTTTTGTCTTTGCAGAACTGCATCTGGCCTCATATGAGAGTGAAGGTCCCGAGAACAACATGGAGAAAGACAGTCGTAGGTCTCTTAGGTGAGTGTACATACACATGCGCACACTTGAAATAATCAAACCACCTCAACCATAACATACAATAAATCAATGAACGCAATGACACTGATTATCTATGTTCTGTTTCGCAGATCTTCCCTCCTGCATCGAGAGAATCGATCCTAAGACAATGACAATCCCCTCTGCTCTACAGACTTTAAACGAACGAGGTGTTTAAAAAGCTACAGTTTCCTCCATATATCCATATTATCTTATGGACACATTTTTACATCCCCATGGCAAAATTTTAGGTCATGGAAAAATGCTGATCTACAGGATAACAATTTCAGATGGGCCCATATTTTCACAGATCAACAGATGTTACAATATGTGGACTTTGAGTTCACAAGGGGCAAAAATGATTCATGAATCAGATACTGTAACAGCCCTTGAAGAGAATCATATAGTGCCAAAAGACCTGTGCTGCAGTTATTACTATAATCATCTTGCCTTTCAAGCGGCCATGGACTGAAATCATTTTCAAACTTAATGATCCCCAAGAGAAACTTCGGATTTGGATCATCATTTTCAACATCAGCCCTGTTCAAGGCACTTACTGCAGAAGGCGTCAAACATATATGGATTTTGTTCATATCTCCAGTGAACCTCCATCATGGCGACAGCCTCATATTGTGGAAGGACTCATACTATGGAAGTACGAAGGGCTGGTTTTGTCTCTGAACGAGCACTGCTTCTCTGCGGATATCATCTGTGGAGTTCAGTCCACCGGGACAGGAGAGAGATCGACTCTGAGAGGAATTATAATCGATCTGTATTATAAATAACGGGCTAACAGCTGCTTTTAGAGTGGTGTTGTCGGCATTGTTGTCTTGTTGAGTGCATGAATTTAATCTTGAGCAGCAACTGCACCACATCCAGTCCATTTGCTCTCAGTTTGCACACAGCACCAATTTCCAGCTATTTCACATCATAGCATTATTTGATGTGAACACATAATGCAAGTCAATCCATCAGCCACATATTGCCAAACACATTTTAGAGACACTGTTTTTATCAATCATGCTATTTGGTTGTAAACATTTTGTGATGTGCGCACTTTGTGGTGATGCAAAATCGTGAGTGTCAGCAACATTGTGCTAATCATGCAAGTTAAGTTATCAAATGCACTTCAGTGGGTTCTTGTGTATGTATTATAGGATTTGGTGACTCCTATTTTAAGGCGTCTTTCTTTACAGTATTATGTTGTATTTTGTATCAGAAGGTAAAAAAATGTATTTTTCCTGTTATGTACTTTCTCTGAAGTTTCACCGTGAGCTTGTTGCTGGTTGGCTGGCTCTGTGTTAGTAAGCTATTATGTTAATACAACACCAGTTCTTGTATGACAAAGAAGTGTTTTGGGTCTGAATGAAGCACAAACTGATGTGTGTATGTGTGTGCAGCTTAATGACAAACAGGAAACTCATCCTCGTCTTCATCTCATCTGTGAAGACGTGAGTGTGAAGTGATCCTTTAAAATCTGCCAGTGAGTGACTGTGATGCTGTTTTTATGTCTTAAAAAAGCTCATTTTATGTTTCATTTTATAAACGTTTTTCTCATGTATGCTTTTGTGTTACCGATCAGGGTACTTGTACTGAAGGTTTTTGTGAAAAGAGAATTATATTTTTTCTTTCAAATAAACATAACTGAATAATGTGTTCTTTGGTTTGGTTTTATCTAATGCACAAAAACAGGTCATAAAACAGCTAATAGATGAAATAACACCAGAATAAAAGTAAGAAGTTTATTTACAATACACATTGAATCTTAATGTTCATCTTTGGCTAAAAACTGGAATAAAGTGTTCATGTTTGAATATCACTGACTCTGCACTCTGGTGAAGTTAATGCAGCGGCCCTAGAGACAAATAAAAGACAGACACTACAGTTAGATGTAGTAAAATATCAACCAAAAATATTTTTAAACAGAGTATGACATAAAGTAACACAATCAAACCAAAGGTGATGCATGTTACATGTTCATTTATCTGAATTGGCATAAACGCAAGCCATCATGATCTATATATATCAAAATAATTTATCTATGAAGAGAGAAACGAAAAAATGTGACATCTTCTACATATGAAGGAGCATGTTGGCATAAAAATGTGACACCTACATTGCACTAATTTTTTGCTGTAAAATAATGCTGCCAAATTGCATCTTTCCTTAAAATATTCAAGGCCTGTGAGGCCATTAAGAATAGGTATGTGAACAGCATCCTTCAAAATCTGTTGGAAACGGCTAAAAACATTTCATTTTAATTAGAGCACCATCAGCTTGATCATTGTAACACTTCACCCAAAGGGACTAAATATGACAACAAATGATCAAAACCAAATCAGTAAATATTAATATCATAATTAATCATTGGAGGACGGAAATTGGGCTGTATTATTTTCTGTTATTATCTAATCAAATCACTGTGGAGTCAAGACGGTGGATTCATTTTATAATTAAATCAACTGGCCAAAACTAATTTCTCTTCTGTGATTGCAGATATACCGACTGGAGTAAACGATAATCGAAGTATTCTAAATTAATAAGCAGCCTTATTACACGTCTTCGTTGAATACTCGATTCAGATTGGTCACTTATGGTATTTTACGGACTATCATTTCCTTATAGCAGACTACTGCTAAGAATAACAGACTGTTGCTATGGATGCAGTTCTGATCATAGACTCTGGAGGACCACAGCAGACACAATAAAATCATTTTTAAACCAATAATTTGACACAAAATATTGATTTCTCTAGTTGCCATGTAATAAGGATCTGTATCACCCTGTCAGGTTTATTTCACAACAATGACCGGCTTGCTGTACATTGTGTGTTTTACATCCAGGTTTTGTCAGCCAACTTAGAGTTTAATTGTTTTTGGAAGAAAATACTGCTGATGTTTCTTACCTTGTCTTGAGATGTTGGCCTCATGATTGCCACTCTGTCATACTGTCTCCTCAGTAATGCCAGCAACGCATCAAAACGTCCCTGAAGGTTGAGTCAAATCAGGTTAATTCAATAAAAACACAAGATAAAAACACAGATAAAGAATGTTTGTGTGTGTGTGAAGGAACAGCAGTGATAAATTCAGAATCAGATAGATAATTAAGCCTTAATGCAGTTAATATCTACCAATATGCAAAGTTACACACAGCAGCTTTATACATAGAAACATTCTCCAATGCAAAGTGAGCAATAATGATTAATGTGATTGCTGTCTCACCTTGATGGGAGTGTACCATTTGGACTGTGACGGGGGGTTGTAGACCGGAGGAGGTCGTGGAGGTGGTCGGGGTATGATGGGCTCCTCCACTTCCTCCGGCATAGTGACCACAGCATCTTTGGCTTTCTCTAGCCGTGATCCTTCTTCTGTGGACCCCTTCTGTCCCCAACGCACCTACAGACCACGGGTAAAGACTGCATTTATATACCAGGTTGAAGCCTGCCTTAATGAATGTTGGTAAAATTAATAAAAATTAAAAATAAAAAAAGTATGGGGAAAAACTTTGTGATTATTGTTTCAGTGTTTTTTTTTCTTTATTGACCTCCATGCGTTTGATTCCTCCAGGTCCCCTGCCTCCATAGTATGAAGCATCCACTGTAGGCCACTTGTGTTTGGGCAAAGGATCTTCTTCTGGATCCTTGAAAACAACAAAATTAAGAAAATAACATAAATGATTTGTATGATAACACCAAATATTATATTGTTACTATCAAAATATAATCTACATTAAAGGCCAAGTCATCCAGTCCTACCTACAGTGCACTTTGGTGAAGCCAATGCTAAAGTGTTGCAGTACCACGGACAGCCAGTAGATGCTGCCTCATTTATCTCTGGAAAACTCTTTTTCTACATGATGGCCTAAAGAGCTAATTTCACTACTCCTATTAAATGTCTTGGTGGCAAAAAATATCTTGTTTTTACTAAAAAGAGAGTAATATTTAAAAAGGACTGTGTTTAGAAGTCTTCTAGTGATAGGTAATGCAGCAGACACAGCACATTTTACTCAAAAGTGAATCATTTAAATCATTATATAACAGCAATAAAACATGAAGGGATTTTGTCTTCAATCTCACCTCAAACACTTAACAAGCAAAGTATTTTCTTTGCTTAGCAATGCAAGTAAAGATATCTGACTTTTGTTGTGGCCTGTTTTGAAAAATAGTCAACTCAGATGATGACCGCAAGACGAAACAGGCTGATGTTACTATAAAGTTGTTCTTTATACGCCAAGTGTTGCTGGAGATTTTACCTCCTTTGCACCGACTTTTTTTCACTTCTCTTTGCACCTGGGAAGTAGGAAGGAAGTGGTCCCTACTCTGCTCCTTGAATAATAGTCATGCCAGTCACTGCCAAATGGCAACATGAAGTAAAACCCAAACTTCAGACTCAAAGTGTCCCATGAGAAACCTACTGGTTATGAAAGAGAAATATATTTTCCGACAGTATGTAGTCAACTCACAATGACAGGAGGTGGAGGAGGTGGGCGAGAGGGGGGTGGGTCTCTGATCACCTGTAAAAAAGAACAGTATATTGTGGATGGAAAATAAATACATGTTACTAAAGGAACCAACACTTAAACTTGTGGGCTACTTCCATAAATAACAATAGTACTGAATTATGGTTCATGCTTCAACAAGGCCTCAATTGGAGATACACACGCACATACATAGACTTTAAACTCACCACAGTGCAGCAGAGAGGCCAGAACCACCAGAGTAAAACCAGAGCCACTAACAGCAACAGAGCCAACAGCAACCAGAGCACCCAGGTCCCATCTGACTGCAATAAACACACTTTCGAGTGAATTAGGCAAATCCACTGATCCCCTTCAGACCTAAAGCAGAGTTGTTGTGTTTATTTTTTTGGCACTATAAGTTTGATACTCACACATGCTGTGGCATAGATGGTAATGGGACTGGAGATGTAGGATTGTCCATTATTCAGGCTGATTAGCACTTCAATTGATCTGAAATTAATACAAAAAAATCACTGAAAAAAACATCAAAGGAGGAAACTGTTCCTGCACGAGAGAATCTGTGTCTGACTAACCACTGGGGTCCCTCAGGGTTCTGTTCTGGGTCCCCTTCTCTTAACACAAAGTCACCTGCCTCTGTAATTCATTTCCTACAACAGCTATGGTAGGAAACAAATTCTGTCTTTTCCCAAGTTTGAACTTCAGGAGGTAGCACGAATCCCTGCGTGTCTAGCTGACATCTCTCATTGGATGTCTGCACACCACCTGAAGCTCAATCTAATATCACAAGACCAAGATGCTCTTCTTTCCAAGGAAGGCTCCAATCCATGACCTCTCCATTGAACTTAAATGATTCTTGCAGATTTTTGCAAAATCCACATGGCTGAATGCACTTATTGTAAGTTGGAAGTTTGGAATAAAAGCAACATTTAAATAAATGTAATGTGATGTTATGCAATGTAACAGCCGCATGAGATGCCTTCAATGTGGTGGAAACAGGAAAGAGCAGACTGAAAGTACATGCGTGTGCTTATGGTAGTGTTTTATTGAGATTAGTACAATCAAAGAGTTGATCAATGTCACCACCGGGAATAAAACTCAAATTAGCCACACGCTTATTTTCTTTCTTTTCCTGGTGAGGAAGTGAATATTCAACCAGATCCAGTCTTAAACAACCTGACCTAACTGTTTGACCTGTTAACCATTTTGTAACTTAAGGGCTCATCAGCTACACTGTCTAAGAAGCTCTCCCATATAGCTATTTTTCTTGATAACCTTGCCAGTTTCCCTTTTGACCTTCCATCATTAGTGCCAAGAACATTGACTCACTGAAGAAGGAAGCCACTGCCATTGATATTCTTATCATATTTTGTCCAGATTTCCTTGTTTGCCATTAGAGTTTGAAGTTAAATATTGAAATATTGTTTAGTTTCCAACATTTGAGGTTGGACTGAGAAAGTTTGGCTTCTCGTTAGCTTTGTTTCGGAGAAATTACAAACCATGACTGTTTCAGTAGGAAGGGAGTGTTAAAGAGTGGGTGAGACATGATGGAAAGTGAGAGGTGACTGGGGACAGAAAGAGGGAGGGAGAGACAACACTGTTTTAAGTGGGTGAAGTTAAATCAGCTTTGGCTCGCTCTCTAAATGTCAAAGAGATATTCTGGTCAGGCTGCCTTCAGTTCATCCAACACTTTGAGCTGTTCACAGATATCTTCACTGTAAACATTGTTCTGGTTTCTCTCTCCGTTACGCACACATTTCTAGTTTCTATTTCAACCTGCTCTATTTGCACAGGCTTATCATTATCTGATGAGACAAAGCAAAAATGTTGATTTAAACTGATAAATTAGGGCACTGTGATCTACAAATATAATTGTATTGTTGTTTTAATTCAATGAACCAGAATTCCTTTTACATTATTGCATTAGTGTTGTCCTAGTGTGACAACATTGCAGTAGGCCAGTGATACACTTTCTTTAGTAGCCTGGGTTGAGCCAATGTTGTCAAAGAAATGCCAGGGCAGTGATGTTAAAAAATGAGGTCATTCTGGATTACCTTCCAGAACTGTTTTGTTTTTTGTTTTTCTGTTTTCCTTTTCTTATTTTTTTCTTACAAAAATTCACGTCTTTTTCCATTTATGGTAAACACAGTTTCAGTATCGGCTTGACAGTGAGAGAAAAGATGATGGGGCACACAGATGTTCAGAATCTAATATCTACAAACTTTTGCAACAAACTCACAGCCACTGGTGATAATTAACTTTAACCTCGAGGGTTTTACTGCACAACAAAGAAATAAGGGAGTAAAAAACAAGGACAGAAAGGACAAAAAACAGACCATGTGACCATGCATAATGAGAGCTTTAGTCACTATTTTCAGCATTCAAACACAAGTGTGGCTTCACAGAATTTATTTGTGACCTCTCGTTTTTTTTTGTGGATAACAGCATCAGAATGCTTGTTTTAATATAGTTTGGGGATTTTGCCTTCAAGAGGAGACCATTTGCTGATAAGTGATAAATAAGTGATAAAAAAAGATATATATATATTTTTACTTTTACCTTGTTTACAGTTTCACAAAGGGTTATGAACATTTTGTGTGTATGTGTGTCTTGACTTACTGTCCAATCTCGTGCAGAGCAGGAGCTGGACACAGCAGATGGCCGTCGCTAACTACTGTTGGCTTCTGGTCTGAGAAATAACAGAGACAGACAAACTCTGAGACTCCATTTCTGCCTATAAAAGCAGGCGATTCTTTCAAAATCATTCAAAAAACAATTAAAAATACACAAATGTTACTAAAAATTGCAAAGAGTTAACACATCACTTCAGTTTGCAAAACAAATTAGCCTGTGACTGCCTGTGCACTCTGACTGGCCAATGGAAATGATGCTTATGGTGTTTTAACTCCTCAAAGACAATCAGTCATGGATGAGTGTACAGTCACTGTGTTGGTACATCATCTAAGACACAAGGAGACTTTTTTTTTTTTTAGAAATATTACTGGTATAAACACAGTAAAGGTCAAATGTAGATTAAAAGCAACAGAGAGGTAGCACAAGAAAGAATGAAAATTATTCCAGCAGAACAGATAAAAACAAGCAAGAGCCAAAGATGAAATACAGTTATGCGCTTTCCCTTCATGTCCTCTCAGTCACACCGCCCTCCCATCAGTCTGTTAATAGACTAATGAGACAGATTCCCTCCCAGCCACTGCTCAGTTTCATAATGTCTCCTCTGTTCTCTGGCTGAAGTCAATAAAAAGCAGCCACTGTTTGTTTCTGGACGTCATGACTCTGACTTTCCACTGCAGATAGCTGCACATTGTATCACATTTTAAATTTCCTGCAGTCCCATGTGGACACAGGTTTTAGCATCAATCGCAAGCAAACTGCATCCTCTGGCAATAGCTGCATTAGCATCCAAAAGCCAGTTGTACATCAGCTGACACCTGAAGTCATGAGCATGTTGAGTGTGTGTCCTGTACTTACTGTATGTGTTTTGATTAACAGTGAGGGAGCAGAGTATATTGTCCGTCCTCTTGGATCCACTGAAGCCAGTACCCCTCAGCACCACATTGAAAGACTCTGGGAAACATCAGACACATAACACAATGATGACATCATACTTAGACTGGAGCAAACAGCAAATATGTGACTGCGCAAATTAAAGTCAACATGACAGCCATGCTAGCAGCTCTGTGAGGCTTCTTAGGCATGGAGCTAAATCCCAACCTCAGTATGTTAACATACCCACAATGACAATGCTAACGTGCTAATGTTTAGCAGGTATGTTTACCATGTTTCCCATCTTAGTTTAGCTAACATTTGCTAATTAGCAGAAAACACAATGTGCAGCTGAGGCTGATGGGAATGTTATCCGTTTTGCAAGAGATTTGACTACAAAGCAGAGATGGCACTAAAAGGAAGTCAAGGGATCACCAGTCTTTTGAGTGTGTAGGATTTAATGGCACCTAGTGGTGTAGCTGCTGATTGCAACCCTGTCACCTCACCCTCTCTTTCCTACTGCGAAGGAAAAATTATCAGTAAAATGTACTAATTCTCTAAATCTGATACACTGAAGTTTTATCCTCTGAGGATCATGAATGTGTGTATGAAATGTCCAATTTTTCTTGAGATCTTTCAGTCTGGACCGAAGCGTTGGACCAACCAACAGACCAAAATAATTTATTTGCATCATATTTTTTGCTGCATTATTATATTCAGACATTACAGATGCACCAAACTCTTCCCCACTAACTTACCATTCACGCAAACACTCGTCGGCTCTATTGTGAATGCGTCTATGCATGACTGCTTCAAGATCTGTGTGGAAATATAGATAATGGTAACAGCTCAGGTTGTACGTCTATATTCACAGTGCGTAATGCCACTCTCTCACTGTGTGCCAATGTTCATGTGACCTCACCGAGTTGACGATGTCTTTGAGTGCATGAAACCCGGACAGCACTGGGAAGACTTGTTCTGTGCCATCTGCTATTTCAGCAAGCTGTGATAAAAATGAAATTAATTTTAATATGTCACATATGAAGAAATTTACATGTCAGTGTTCACTTCTTGCCGCTTTCCTGGGAGGTCTTCTGCTTGTTTCAGTTCAGTGCTTCAGTAGCATTTAGGGAGGAAAAGTCAGTTTATAGGAGATGAAAGCTCTGGACAGCTGGCAGGAGCTTTCATCTCCAGATTTAATGATAGCAGAACAGGAAGCTTGTCTGACATTATCTAATTAGAGTGTGATGTAATTATTTCCTCCTCAGACCACAAAGTACACTCGGTCAGTAACCGGGCAGAAGAACTTTTGCACCCGTTGACTACTGAGGACATTCCCAGTCATAAATTATACAATTTTGAAGCCATTTAGATATCAGATAGCTTATTAATACTTATTATACAGATCATAATAATAACACTGTTATTATAATGTGATTAAAGCTGCTGCAACAGCAAACCAAACCACATTAATTCATATTTACAATAATGAAAACCACTTTAAATGAAATATTGTAGCATCATATCGCTCAACAAATGTAATTACGGTTTGTTTTGCAAAGGAAATTTTATTAAGGATAATCTATGATTTGATGTGGACTGTAGAAAAGAAAGATCACATATCACAGCATTGCTACAAACACTTGCAGACCAGTGGTTGTTATGGGATAGTGCCCATTTTTTCTTATCGTCAACGCAGTCAGCACAAGGGTGTATTCTTCAGCATGAAAAACAACTTTGAGGACACAAAGGTTTAAGGGACATAAGGGTTTCGTCCTTACTGAGTTCAGCGTTTTCATGAATAACACAATGCACCCTTTCAATAACCTGATACCTGCACAGGAAGAAATCAAAGTCTCAAAATGCATTCCATGTTTTTACATAAACCAAACGCAGAATAAACTCCAAATCCCTGCCAGCTACTTGCTGTTCTGTCCTTGGGAGGTTCCCGTTGAACCCAGACATACTAACCAATGAGGCCAAGGTAAGTTAAGAAATTTGGACCAAACACACAACAGCCTATTGAAGTCTTGACCACAACCTAACACACACACAGAAAGACAAATAAAACCTGTGTTTGAACAACCAACAGTATCAGTGGCAGAGAGAAGTGTTCATTCTCACAGTACATGGTGCACCGCCAGTCAGAAGCCAACAAGTAAAGTAAAGAAACAAAGAGGTTTAAAAAAAAAAAGAAAAGGTAAGTCCTCCTACCTGATTGTGGTCAAAGTCCATGACCCCAACACAGTAAACTCTGGCTCCAAACCCTCTGGCTTTGTCAGCCTGGGAAGCACAACACAAGTGAAGTCCTGAGTTTTGTTCTGCTTCTACTGCTGTACAGTAAACCCATGTTTATGTTTTCAGAACAGAAGCAATTGATAAAATATCAGATGATCTTATTACAGTTCATTCATGTTAATCCTATTCATTTCACACTACAGCCTACAAAACATACTAAAACATATTATTTTGTTTTAGAGTGCTGGCAGCAGCAACTGATTCAATATTTTGCAACATGATGCAAAAATCAACATGCAGACCTTTGAAACTGTTCTGAGTTACTTTATTTGTCTCCAAAGGGCAGTTGGCTGTGCAGCAGTGAAACAGAGGATATAAAACACAAAAGCACTTGAACACATCATGAAAATACAAAAAAGAGAGGACAGAATGCACCAACAACAAACCCACAAACCAAACTGGACATCAAAGTTACTGTGACAGAACAGTTCAGCATATCATGTAAGTTCTTCTTTGTGCTGTGCTCGAATGGAAATCAATGGCAGCTTGAAAAGAGTCATGAAACAATAAAACCTTATGGTGCTTATAGAAAAGGACTCCTAACCTACAGAGATCATGATCTGCTAATATTATTTACACACTTCGTGTGTGTGTGTGTGTGTGTGTGTGTGTGTGTGTGTGTGTTTGATACCTCTTGTACAGTCATGTCAAAGGGGTAGACTTCCAGCTTGCCATCAGTCAGAGCGATGATGATGCTGGATGATGGTGAAGTTTGTGTCTTCATCTGCTCTAACACCTGGAGAGTGAAAGTTGACACAAATTCAGAAACTTTTCAGTCTAAACAACAAAACTCAGTGCAGCTCACATACTGTGCACATGTGAAGCTCTAAAAGGATCATGACACTTTTATGGTTTATGATTTGGACATTTTCTGTTGCCAGACCCCATCAGAGCTGCTTTAAATCTGCTTTAGTTCACAGTGCAGGCACATAACCCACAGCAGTTTTTTTGGTTGTTTAGAGTGGATTTTACAAACTCTATTTGAAAATCAAGGCAAATTTAGTAAGTTAATTATGTTGATTTTTTCCTTCTATGTAAAGTGACCATCTGTATGAGGAATATGATTCCTGGCAGACAATCATAGTGTTAGATAAGTGCACCTACCGCTGCCATGCCTTCATGCATGTACGTTTCACCAGCAGGTTTGATTTGGCTGAGCTTCTTCAAACCCTCGTCTATCTTCGACCTGCAAAGCCAGATCACAAAACCACACAGTGTAATAAATAAAGACTGCTAAGAGCTCAGAGTGATCTGTTTGTAATGATGTTTTTCAGTGAGGAGGAGAAGCAGGGAGGAGGAAGATGGACTGATGAATGTGTCAGAGAAAAGAGGGAAGTTTTAACTGAGGACCATACCTGTCTCCAGTTAGTGGCAGTATCACAACTGCTCTGGCTGAAAAGACTATGTAGGAGACCTTCATCCTGGGACTGAAACACACATGCACATGCACACAGGAAGCTTGTGAATCTACAAATCTACACAAGTAAACAACATCAGAAAATTAGTTTTGGAACAAAAAGGGTTCCTGTACGTGGCATTATATATTCATTTGCTTTTGATCTGACAGAATATAGACATAAATATCAGTGCCAATACAATTACATGAAATAAGCTGATACATTTGTCTATTGCCTATTTATACATTTTAATCTGTTACATTATTATCACTATTATTTGTTACGAGATACAAATAAGTCAGACTGATTGATTGATACATGAATACATTATATACAGAACTGTAAAATGTACTGAAAAATGAATACAGTTCAATATCTAATAACATTGACATGACATGGCATGACATGAAAATATATACAACACTGTAATATGACATAATGACATTATGTGACGATAACTTAACATTTAATGTGATATAGTGCATGTATTGTAAATGTAATGCCAAAACAAAGCTAGACATATAGCATGACTTGACTTTACATAACATGACAAAGCAGATGTCATTTAACATGACATGATATAAATTAACAAACCATAAAGTTAGCATTTCATTTCGTTATGTCTTCTATTAAATCCCGGTCATGAGAACATGGAACAACATTAGAGCCTTGCTCACCCACTGATCTCCATGGATTGAGCCCCTGACCACTGCCAGTGTTACTTTGTTGCTCTACTGTTCAGGCTATGAAAGGGGGGGACAGGACTGTCTGTTGTGGTCAGCACCACCTTCAACATCTGGCTGAATATTTTGTTCTCATATTTAGCAACCCACTATTAAACCTAAAGATATCACATACACACCCTCTGTACCATTACACAGAAGGGTTTTGGAGCAGTTGTATGATGTCTGCTGCCCAAAATAGACATGGCCTACTTTTCTACTCACTACTACTGTTTATACTGTCATTTAAAGACCTATAAGGACTCCCAATGCTTTGGATAGACTTTTTTCATTACTTTAATTTTTGCTGTATGACACATGTTCAAATTTAATATGTCTGGTTTTGAACTGTGTTATACAATGTTTTGTATTATTCTACATTTTCTTCTTCTTCTTTTGTTACCATTTTGGGTCTTTTAATGCCGTTGTTTTTGGATAGAGACAGACAGAGAAAGACAGGAAACTGCGGAGAGAGGTGATTATTCGCAGCAAAGGTTCCGCAGGTCGGAACTGAACCCGTGCTGTCGTAGTAAGGACACAGACAAGGGGAGAAGAGGGGCAGGAGGGAGGAGAGAACAGTCACTTCACTTACCTGACAAACCTGTTGGTGAGCTTCTCCACAAATCCATAGATGTCATCCCAGTGTCCCCACACACTGCCTGACCTGCAAAAACAGGCAGATAAATCACACTCATCCAAACATGAAACATGAAATGCAACCCAAGACGAGCTTTAACACCAGACATTCACAACCCTGAAGACTGTTAAAAAAGAACGACTTTTGATGCTGCGCTGCGTGGTTGACAGAAAAACAAGTGCAAATGGTAGAGATAGTTCTTGAAATAAATGTAAAAATATGGAGATTTATCTAGCAATGTTTTGATCAGGTTTCCTAACACTTACACGCAGCTCTCTTGCTCAGGGCAGTCCAAACCTAACATTATTACACAGCATGAGGACAAAATAAACAGAATGGGTGTTGCATAGAACAAACAGAGAACAGATAAATGATCTGTTATTGAAAGCTGATCATGCTTAACAACAACATAATATTATGTGAGGAGCTCTGGACGCTATAAAAGTGAACTTTCTCCAGAACTGATGGTCAGAACAGAAAACATTAAAACAAACCTGCAGTGAAGCAGCAGAGGTACATGCAGAACTAAACACAGCCATACATGGAGAGGACTGAAGACTGCACTGAGGTGACAAATATGAAATTAATATTCTGATCTGTCCAGTAGGCTCCTTTATTCCCTTAATCAAACACATGCATGCAGACAGAAACCAAGCTGTACTCACTCACCTGTCTAAAACAAAATAAATATCAAACGCTCCATCACAAGAAGCTTCGTCGCCCTCATGCATCGAATTCACGCAAACACTTAGATAAAGTAGGATTTGGCAACATATCCATATTCGATCCATAGTCCATGCGTTTCATATCAGCAGTCAGCTACAGTGTGAGTCCTGTTTGTTTCACAGCATCATCCCGCCGGTTCACATGTTGAATCACTGCTGAGAGGAGGTACTGTACATTACATGCGGGTTCCTCTCTGTCAGCACGCTGATAATGAAATAAACGGGGCAGGGCGCACAGCTGCTGCACACCACTCACACAGCAACAGCAGCAATCACATCAGGACACAACTTCCCTCAGGATTTTTCAAATGAAACCCATTCACTAACGAAATATTTTTTTTTATATAGATGTGTTTATATTTATACTTATTTCTATATATTATACTGCACATTCATTTACAGTGCTCCAGAATTAGCCAAAAAATATATTTTAATCTTTAATCCCAGGACAGATGTTACAGTAACCTAAAAACATGAAGTGGAGTATATCCACTTCTCAAGGCACAACTACACCACTGGTCAGGTAATATATGAATTAAATTAAACTAAATGAAACATATACATACATTTGCGACTGGGGACAGTATAGCTTACATTTCCAGTCAGATATTTATAAATATACTTATAAAATGCAGAGAAACTGAATAATTATAATAAAGAAAACATGGATTCATCTTATGCAAACAGAGAATGAAAAAAGTAATTTCATGTATGTATGTATTTTATGTTGCAAAATATAAGGAAATTAAGAAAGAATGGTGAAAAAATATTTTATTTAATCTGACTTTACTCATATGAGGGCTCTATTATGCTTTTATTTTGAAGGCAAAATCATTTATCTTCCTGTGTTGTTGATGCTATCTTGGACTTTATTTGAGCTGCAAGAGCAGCTGTTATAAATAGTGAATGACAAATGATAACAAAAGCATAAAGAATGACAGCCTGATGGTTCAGATATCTTAAAATAACTACTAAGGAAATATCTGACCCATAAATATTTTGTACTTTAAACAGAAGTGAGGGGAGCCATTTTCCTCCAATGAAACAACACATCTTTTTTCTGAGTATTTCAATTGAGTGGGTGCCATGATTTGAGATTTAATAAAAGTGTGCCCCTCAGTCAATGAACTATTCAACAGTGGCTTATTACAATAGATTTCTCACTGACTCATAAATAACTCTCCCAACAATGTACTGTGTAATGTACTGTGCCTGGTGTCTTTTTTCTTTTCAGTATAATCAAGTGCATCATGTTCCTGTAAATCTATTGCAGATGGAAAGCAGTATTGAACAGGCTAACGCCCTTGGTATGTCAGAGTGATATACTGCCTTGCATGAAATCAAACCTACTCCAGAGAAAAAACTGGCCTTTCTGATCGCCCCCCGAGCATGTTTCTTCAACACCAGAACATGACCATGTCTTCAGAAACACACTTTATCATGTCCCAAATATTTACATGTATATAATCTTATGTTATGGTGTTGTAATTATATATTCCATTATGGCTGCAGGGATGCAATGTTCCAAATTCCAACTGCTTGTTGCTTCCAAGTAGGTTTAATTTCATCTTTTAAGTCGTATGAAGTCATGACAGTAAACAGCTCAAATAATTACATACCAAAGTCATTGCGTCAGCTGGTTGCATCTCGTCTCTCTAAACTGGTGCTAGCCAGGGATCCTCCTCAGATATTTCATGGATCACTGTGATTACATGATCTGGGCTTTATTGGGGCGTAGTAGTTGGACTAGAAGATAAACACTTTTGGTGAATGGCCCTTCTTTTTTCTCTTTTCTAATAAAGACAAAATGTAATGTTTAAAACAGTCACAGAGTGAAAACAAAGGAGACAACCAAGTCATTATCACAGCAGTTTTAATGCTGTGATAGTGACTTGCACTGTGTGCAAAATGACTAAAATGTAGATGTAAGATCTAATATAGTTTTCAATCCTGTCTCACCAACAATATTGGAACAAGTTGATAGAGAATATACATGAGAAAAATGTCAGACAGTGTGGAATAAAATACCTTAAAGCTACTTTAAGGAAACTGAAGGTAAAGACTTAAATTTAAATAGTTGCCTGCTGAAGCTGCAGGTGGATGGATACCTGTGTACCAAAGGAAAGACTGGTCTTGTATCTTCCTGTCTAAAGAGACTGATGTCAGAAAGGAAGGATCAGCTGATGTTCTGCTTTGACCTCGGTTGAAAAACAAAACAGAGATGATGTTTCTTCATAACACTGCTGTAGCATGTTTGAACACTGTGTGACCACAGTCAATCCCTCCATGAAAAACAAAACAGATGAAATTGTTTAGGGTGTGATACAAGTTAGGCTTATTAAATAAAAAGCACAGTCAGTAAATAATCTGCATTGTACTTAAACTGTCACCAAAAGCAAGAGAAGGGATTTTCATGTCAGCTTTGGTGGAGATATCTACAGGGAACTGCTCAAACCACCACAATAAAAGATACTTTAGAACATGTAGTGTTTATATAGAGAGGACTGTAAATTATTTGATAAATTAATTGTAGAATAAATGTAGAATTAAAGAGCCCCTAAAGTCCCAAAGGGTGCTATTTTTTTAATCTTGTGTGCACAAGATATTTTACTATAAATTCATGTGCATCTCTAAAGGCTTCAGATGCACACAGCCACCATAATGGAGATAGCTCAGCTAATCAAGTTTTATTTTCACCTCGAAAATATAACATCATAAGCTGTACTAGCTATACTATCAAAAACAAAATCTTTATCCATCAATCTAAACTTTCTTTTCTCCATTCTTTCAAATTCTTGAGCTTTATCAATTCAAACTTTTTGCTTAATGGTACAAGCAATTGTTGCGAAATTATTATTTATTTTAGTCTTGAACAAGGCCAGGTTGCAGGAGGAACCCAACATGAAAGACATCATAAAATTGCTTAAACATTGCACTGGGCAACCAAATTGCTCCAGCATTCATTACTGTAATGCAACTGAATTGACTGGCTTTTCCACTTAATGTAATTGAACATCTCAGTGAAGAGACACACTGTGTGCTCTATTGTGCCTTTTTGTATAATGAAAAATTGTCCAAATGTCCACAAAAGTGCCCATTTCAACATCTTTATTTACCTTTTATTTTTATCTTTACGGGCTCCGTAATTTTGCAGGAATGTTCAGGATATTATTTTGTTTCCAAGTGGAATAAATGGTCACAGGTGCAGTTCTCCACGTTGACCAGTTGGTGGCAGTAAGGTACCGTTTCATTGTTTACTATCACCATTAAAAAGAAGAAGATAGACTTTGATGCTATCCAGTAGCTGACTATTTTTATGTTTCTCTTTTTTACTAAAATGTGTGTTTTTAACGCAGTGTTAGCTTGATAGGCATTCGGATATGGCTGAACTGCCTAGACGAGGACATCGACAGTCGGACTGTGACTAATGGTGAGCTTTGTAACCTCAGTTTAGCTCGCCGGCTAAAATAATGATTGTTGTCAAGGTTAGCATTGACGTTAGCTAGAACCCGGAATTTAGCCTGCTAACATGGCTTGACAACAACAAAACGTACAGAAGTCCAAAGAAGTCTCCTTTTCTGTTTTGAAACATCTTTATCTCAAAGCCAAAGAGATAATAGCGTTGACATGGTGAGGCTGTGATAAACAAATGCCTGTGAGAGGATGAAGGAGTCGTTAGCTTGAGCTAGCTCACCTGTAAAAAGGGTTCATCCACACTGGGACTAGTTTCACTAGTATGCACTGAATTAAAATGAGCGCCACACATTAACTTGTGTTTTCTCTTTTCCTCTATCCAAACTCAGCCTTAACCTCCCCCAGCTTGCCTTGTACCCGAGGAGCTGAGGACAGGATGCTGCTGAAGATGCCCCAGAAGTTGCTGAAGACTGCCCACTACATAGAGCTGGGCAGCTACCAGCACTGGCCGGTGTTGATACCCCAGAGGATAAGACTGTACACCTACGAACAAATCCCCCTCTTTCTCAAAGAAAACCCCTACATCACGGATGGCTACAGGGCTCACCTGCCCTCCAAACTCTGCCTGAGGAGGTGGGAGTCATGTAAAAACTTATGCACGGCATTACTGTCATGTTCTTTATGCCTATACAATTACCCTGCATATTGTAGAATATGAACATGATACAGGTGCATGCAAGGGTGTACACTTTGACATCTATTACGGCTTTTCTTTTGCAGTATCTTCATTCTGTCCAATGAGACGGTGAATATCTGGAGCCACCTTCTCGGCTTCCTGCTCTTCTTCTCTCTGGGGGTCAACGACCTCTCCTCAGTACTGCCGGCCTCTGGAGCTAACAGAGAGGACTATGTCATCTACGCTATAGGACTGTTCTGCTTCCAGGTAAAACACAGTGAGAGTGACAAAAGTGTGTGTGAAGATGTTCATCTTCTGGAGAAGTTAATGACATTACACAAGGTCTTGTACCTTTGTCGAGACATTACATTAAGATGTTGTCGAACAAGAGTATTGCTGATCTGAAGCGTTAGTTTATTCTCAACGTCTTCATTAGCTGATTATTTGTACTGTATATATGTATGAAAATGTAAGCAGTGTCCTGTGTTGCAGTATATTTTTAACAAACTGATTGATGTAGGTTCACATTTCCTGCCACAGGTGCAATGAGTTCACCTCTACCTACCCAGGTGTGTAAGCTGTGTTTAGGTGTAATTGTTGTAAAGGTTGGGCACAAGCGTGTTGTATTATAAAGAGCTACAAACGGAGTGGTAGTATAGTTCAGAGTCCCCATTGGCAGCTGATGATTTGTACAATGTAGAGACGGTGTTAATTGTTTGTGTGTTAGCTGTGCACAGTTCGTGTTGTAGGTTGTGTAGCAGCTGATGCGATGCCTTTTGGAAACTTGTCGTGCAACTTTCGTAATAAATGGCAAATTAGTGTGAGTCCCACTTACAAGTATAAAATGTAGTATATGTTACCCTCCCACCCTCCTCCAAAAACCCCTTTCTCTTTCCACAAAGGTCCGTGTTGTGAGTATCTGGATTGTGCTTACAAATCATTATTTCCTGACATAAATTTCTGTATTATAGTTGCAGAAGGATTTTGTTGAATTATAGATATAAAAAAAAAAAAAAAAAGACAAAGCAAAGATTTATTCAAAGAAAGCAACAATGACATCTGTGAAAAAAAGAAAGGAAACGCTTTAAATGCTCACACTATATCTTCCAGTCTGTAATGGTTCTGTGTGTGTTCATCCCAGGTGTGCATGTTGTGTTCGGTGGGGTATCATCTGTTCTCGTGCCACCGTTCAGAGAAGACTTGCCGTCGCTGGCTGTCGCTGGACTACGCAGGCATCTCTGTTGGCATCCTGGGCTGTTACGTACCTGGGATCTTCTATGCTTTCTACTGTAATGCTGTAAGTGTGAACGCTCAGGATGGTGATTTCGACTAACTGATGTTCCAGCTATGATTACACTGCATGTAACCGGTTACTCTCTGTCCGTCTTGCAGTTTTGGCGACAGGTCTACCTGCTGACAGTGCTGTCCCTGATCCTGGCCGTCTTCTGTGCTCAAGTCCACCCTCGTTACCTCAGCAACGATTGGCGACGGATACGGATGACGATCTTCTGCTGCGTGGCTGGAATCAGTGTGATTCCTGCATGCCACTGGGTCTGGCTCAATGGAGGATTCACCTCTGATGTTGTCCAGGTCAGGAAATACAGTAATAATAGAAAATAAGAGGAGTGAGTTGGTCATAGTTTTGTTTTTATTTTAACTCCCAACTACTGATTTCAGTGTGGATCAGCTAAAACAACAAGTTTCACTCATGAATTTCAGCTCTTACTTCTCTTAAATGTGTGTTTAGTCATTCAAACGGTGTTGTTCTTTGTGCAGCTGTTCCTGCCTCGTATAATGGTGATGTACCTGATAGCTGGATCTGCCTTCCTGTTCTACGTTACCAAGATCCCTGAGCGTTACTTCCCTGGTGAGTCCTTCTCCTCTGTCTCTGTGTGTGTGTACGGGCCTGAAGTGGAGAGCTGTAGTGTCAAATCAACTGAAACGTTTGGCCAACAGAATAAGGAAAAAAATCTGTATTTTACATTACCATATGAGTATTAATAAGTTAAAATGTATTTTTCAGTGTTAGTTGTATTTTGTTTTGTCAGCATTCACTACAGCTCAAGGTTTAAGGCTAAGGTGCTCTGTAGTAATAACCTGCACACTGCCACTAGAGGTCAGCATGTCTGAGGCATAATCTTTTGCAGACCTCGTCTAACAAATGTAAAAACTTCAAAAAGTTCAAATCTTCCACCATGTATTACTGTATGAAGGCAACACTACTATGTGGCACTATACTGTCATACTGTCAAAATATTGTCACTGTGTAATTACATTGAAACAGTGTCACATCCAACGTAATTCTTTTTTTAATGTAGAAAATCTGACAAATACAAGGTAGTGGACAGTGTGTCCATTATTGTGAATTGATCAGTCAACTGAGGCCAAAGTCACAAAATAATAATAATAATAATAATAATAATCCTAGTTTATAACCCCAACTCCAAAAAAGTTGGGACGCTGGGTAAAATGTCAATAAAAACAGAATGCACTGATTTGCAAATCGAGCCTATATGCAGTTAAATACAATACAAAGACAAGATATTTGTTCAGACTGTTGTTTGTAAATATACAGTCATTCTGAATTTGATGGCTGCAACACATTTCAGAAAAGTTGAGACAGGATCAACAAAGGAGTGGAAAGTTGCGGAACGCTCAAAAATCATTGATGGTGGTCTGACTGGGTAGGAAAGGGGCATCCTTCAAAAGCTCCGTTGTTCACAGGCAAGGATCGAGCAAGGTTCACCACTTTGTGAAAAATTCACAATTGTAAGAAATGTACGGATTTCATCATCAAATCCATAATATGATTAAAAGATTCAGAGATTCCAGAACCAACATTGGATGCCCGTGATCTTTGTCAGCAGTTGTCACAGACCTTCACATGAGCTGAAAAGGATGGACTCCTCTGGTTTTTTTTGTCATCTCATGAAATATATTTTCACTCTTGTACTTTGTGAAGAAAGTATGAGAATGAACAAAATAATATGTAACACTATTTAGAGCGTTTCCTCCTCTCCTCTTCTAGGCCAGCTGAACTACCTGGGAGCCAGTCACCAAGTGTGGCACATACTGGTGGTGGTGATGTTTTACTGGTGGCATCAGACAGCTGTACACATAATGCACTTCAGGCACAGCCAGGCGTGCCCGAGCCGGACCAGCAGCAGCTAAGTTAAACTGATGAGATAATGTTATGGGGAGCCAATCAGTTGTAGGCTAATAATTGTTTGTAGATATCGGTTAAATGCACTATGTTCATTTTCTTCTTCTCACCAGTTAGTTGCTGCCTAAAGGTTTGTCAACCACTAACTACCAGCAGTTTCTGACTATTAGCTGCTAAGATGTGAAAACGAGTTTGATGGTAGCTTTTAGTTTTCACTGAGCCGTCGGTCACTGTTTGACTGCTTGTACCCTGGCCAGCTGTTAAAGGCCAGTATTTTCTGTAAGTCTCCTGTCTCCATGCAGTGGAAATACGGCGTGAATGGTAATATTAACAGTACACAGCAGCTAAAAGAATTTAGGAGCTACTGTAAATCTTAAATTCCCTGAACTGATGTCAAAAGTGTAGCTGCACCACAGTTATCCCCCTGATGGACAGAAAATTATTCTTGATGTTGCACCATAATCGTTAGGATCAATGCATGAATTTATTGATAGAAACAGATGGAAACAGAAGTTGGGTGTTTTTAATTGCTGATCATATTATAGCATGGTTGCTTTAGATTCTTTTGTACAGAAGTTTTGAAAAACTATTAGGATTCTTTTGACTCAAAAATAATTTAGCCTGTGTGAACAATTACTTTTTAACGTCTAATTTTGTTTTATGTATCAGTTCCTACATGATTAGACTGTATGAGATGTCTTGATGTCTATGGGAGAAACAATGTCTCAATGCCTGGAGTATTTTAAGCTTTTGAACAAATATTTAAAGGTCAATCAACGATCAATCTACAATATCTAAGGTGCAGAACTGAAAAAAATGTGGGAACATTAGGCTGCAGTACATTGTTTTCTTGTTGGGTCTTTTTCTGTACTGTATTCTTCTTTGGAACAAATAAGATGATTCGAAAACAACAACAAAAAAAGCTTTACGGTGGCCAAGGCCAAAGATGTCTAAGCAACAGAGTTAATCAAAATGTTACACAATCGTACCCATTGCTTTAATTGTTATTACTTGGTTTAATCTTTTAATTAAACAGGACGGGTCATCACAAGACAAGAAGCAATGACAGAAGCCTGACTTGTCAGTCTACTGACATCATGTTGCATAATTTTGGGTTCTTATTTGTTGATTAGTTCTCTTAACTTGCCCATTTTGACTTTCACTCGTAGAAAAGAGGTAGTACGAGTGTCACATCCAATGAGGCCATATGAACAGTGCTTTGTTTATATAGGGGTTATTCATCCAAATGAAATCTAAAAATCGATTCTAACTGTTATTTTATAAACTGCTGGATGTCTTTGTTGGAAAGGTGTACAAAAACTTGTATTTTGTTTTTGGCAGTTTGGATGTAATGACCCTTACGATAGCGTGAGTTGTACGATGAAGACAATGAAATCACATTTTTGCTGACAGTTCAGCACGATGTAGCACTTGACCGTATCAGCCATAGGGCTCGTGAATCAAAGTGGTTATCAGATGTCACCTCTATCACAATGGCTGGGTCTTCGTTCATCGTTGTTATCGTCAGCTTGATGCTGTTGTTTAAATAAGGCCAGTGTAAAGTTTTACAGGTAACATGAGCTGTAAGTTTTCCACAGTAGTCTTTGGGTGAGCTACATATTTCAATCTTGCGTGTTATGTTTTGTGTTTTTGTTTCACGTCATATGATTTCTACTTCATTTGCCTTATTATCTTTGAGTATTTCTACTGAATTCACACTTACTGTTACACTGTTTTTGGTCAAGAAACATAAATCAGAAAAGAAATAATCTCTGCTGTTACACCACAAGGCCATGTGTGTTTTTGTCTCTTTTAAATGTAGTAATGTAACAACTTTTATTTGAGAGCACTGTACAGGTGCTGACTTTATTTTGCCTTTTTGAGTGTGTTTTTTATTTTATAACATGACCCTCATTATCATGAACTGCCTGATCTGTTTTTTGAATGAACTCATGATTGTTTTATCCTGTGTCTGGGTTTTTCTTGAATATCATTTGTATGATAAAGCACTGGCACTGACTTACGAGATGTATGATATTTATTTCAGTGCCTATGTGAAAATATATTTTTTAAACATTTTGAATGAATAAAGAATGCTGGGAAAAAAAAAAATGTTGTTGAGTCTTGAGAAAAGAAGAAAAGCATCATGTGCTTGTTTGTCTTTATGCAAAGTCAGTCTCCCATCATCATGATGTATTAATCAATCATAAATTATAAATACAGTTTTACAAAAAAAATACTAATACTATAAAAACTATATACTAATAAAAAGTAATAACAGCAAAGTGAATAAATAATTCAAAGTTCGTGTGGGCTGTACAAAACATCTGTCTGTGTAGACAGCAGCACTAACATGAACATCTCTGGACTTCTCTGTGTGGACGCCGTCATTTTGATTGGATGGAACGTCTCCAGGTGAGGATTGTATGGTTGCTATGTTTTGTCTCCAGGTGCATCATTTATACAGGTGAATCATTCAAATATAGAAAACTTTCTATCGGTCAGACAAGTACGACTCTGTACGTCTCTTGGCTTTTACTCGGATTTCTGTGAGAAAGACACACCAACCAGCGATTTTTTTTGCCCCTGAAGCACTTTTCAAGGGCTCCTGTCACTGATAAAAGGACATTTATCATGGAAGATGTGAGATTTTCAAAATGTTTAAATCCATGTTGTTTTCTATGTATTTTATTGTTAAGACTGAATCGCCATTTTGTAATTTTGTGTAACTTAATCTGATATTTGGTTGTTAATACCAAGTTTGAACAAGATAACCAAAACAATAGCACTTAATACAGAAACGTGTTTAATCATTGTTATCTTAATGTCTGATATGCTCTTAATATACTCAAAATTCACTTTATTTATTTATTTATTTTATTTTATTTAGGCTATTTATTTATTTATTTAACGTTTGGGATATTTTTCCATTTATGAGTGTTTTATCACTCAAAATGTGACACGCTGTGAAACAACTGCAAACCGACTATGATATGATGCCGACTTGACAAACTGTTTTCAATAATTAAGGGTCATCACTGGTATAGAAGATATCAAATCAAGATGACTTCAATTTGGCTTTTTTTTTTTTCAGGAAGTCTGGCTGAAATTTCGCTCTATAAATGTATCTGTATGTCGACTGTACAGTAGGCTATGTAGATAATAATTTAAGTTATATTTTCATAAATTTAGCTGCTGAGACAAAAGTTGTCATTCACAGGGTTTATGATGTGAGGCTTTGACATTTAATCTGTCTGACAACATGATACAGATGTCCATCAGAAACTTTATACAACCTAATCCTTCATATATTCATTTAACTGAAATATGAAAATAGAAGTAACCCTGAAGTGCTGCTTTTCAAGCTAATTATTACAGTGTTTGTATAAACTCCTTTGAGACAATAAAACAGCTGTTTGCATATTGCACAGTCATGTCTCGATGTGGCCCACAGTCATCACATTTATAACACAAAACTGACATTTCCATTCAGTGAGCTCAGCAGGTTGAAGGGACTAACACATGTATTCAGTGTTTAGTTAAAGTTAAAGTTGTATTGAACTGAGTAGAGTCCATTCCTAAACTGTATGTTCATCATTACAGCAGCGTGGTGTGCCCGCTGCCCTGCGGGACCACGACTACTGGAGAAGAGAGCCCAGCACCAGCCAGGTAACACACATGACTTTTGCTGTCTAGGATGCACAGAGTGAAAGTGTCGATCCTATTATTTTGAACATTTAATAGTTAATTATTTTAAATGACTATAACTGTAATTGTACATACCGACTGTGAATATATGCAGGCTACATGTTATAAAATGTTAATGTAGGATTGTGGCAGAAACTGTCATGTCATGTTTGTGACCCTGGGACAGGTGATTATGGGATAGCTGCTGTTGCTCTTGCTATTGTTGGAGACTAATTCCAAATTACAAATCATTTCAACCTGGCCTGAAGTGTCCCCCCGAATGATTTTGACTTCTTCTATACTCAGTTCATTTTAGTCAGACCAGACTGAAGTCATAATGTTGTCTTTCATTGAGTTCACTGTGAAATATGAGCTTCATGTTTTCTTTTAAACAGTGTGTAGAATAATTACATTTATGGTACAAGGAAAACATTACGTTAGTCCATTTCTTACAGCTTTCTGCCAGCATATATTTTAATTATAGTATTCCTATTATAATTACAGGTAATATTCATTCAGTAATTATTCTAACCAGTGTCAGTGTATCTTTTCATGGTACCATTTTGTAGTAAATCAGAGAAGCATGATAACTTGGTGAGCAACAGAAACCATTTTGGATGTACAATACAACGATCAATTCAGTTACACAGGAAACACAGACTGAGACCGCTGATGTCACATCAGCAGTCTGAACTAGTTTGACCTGGTCTTTTACCTACTGCCCCTGTCCATCTCTCTAACAGGCTCCTCGAGGCAGGAAGAGACGCAGGGAGCAGGAGCGCAGCTCCCTGGAGGGGCGTCCAGGGAGAAGACACCGTCTGGATGCTGCCGTCCAGAGCTCCAGCCCGCAGTCCTCCGCCTCTGTATCCTTTTCTGGCCCACAGGTCTCTTCTGTTCCGCAGCCCTCCACCTCTGGTCAGGAAAGGACCACAGGGGAAGGGCAGCGGTACATGGAGCCTGTTGGTCTCTCACCCACTCGTTTCAATGCAGTGGTGGAGATGTTAATGGGGTGGATTACAGACTCCCCATACAACCCGGAGATGTGAGACTCCTGGGTTGTTAGAATATTTCACTCAAACACACACACACATACACACACACACACTTACACATTTGTGATAAGTTTGAATTATTTAGTAACTTCTTAGTTTGTGATAAGTTTGAATTATTTAGTAACTTCTTAGTTTGTGATAAGTTTCAATTATTTTGTGACTTTTCTTTTTTGTGAAAAATTTCCTACTTCAAAAAAAAACAAAAAACAAAAAAAAACTTTATATTCTTTTTAGTTTGTGATAAGTTTGAACTCTGTAGTAAAGGTTTAGTTTGTGGTAAGTTTTAACTCTTTAGTAAAGTTTTAGTTTGTGGTAAGTTTTAACTCTTTTGTGTCTTCCCCCTGCAGGTATCCCCCAGCCGGTTGTGGCAGATGGCCGTCCACCCTGGGCCCGGTTCTGCTCGAGGTTTTTTCTTCCTGTTAAAAGTGAGAGTTTTTCCTTGCCCTGTCAAGTGCTTGCTCATGGTGGAAATTGTTGGGTCGCTGTAAATTATTTTATAAGATGTATGATCTAGACCTGCTCAATATGAAAAATTATGATGATGATTTATGATTTGGCACTTTCTAAATAAATTTGAATTCAATTGGAATTCCATGCCTACAGTTCATATGTCCATATAATGACTATTTGTTTTTTATTTGTCCATATTGTTTATGTTGATGTGTTTTAGTTTCAATATGTTTACTGAGGTGCATCATTGATAGCATTTCAAATTATTATTATTCATTATATAAGATAGCTATGTAGTGAAGGATCTAATCTGGATTCTGAGTCAGAGGCTAAACTAGCAGTCCTAAAAGTTTTCAACACCAGTCTTTAGTGTGAATGGTCTGCTGAGCTCTTGTTCCTGAAGCTACAAGCTGTCGGGCTTCTGGCCTTCACTGGTTCATTAGTATTAGCTCAAAGAAACAGACAGAATAATGCAACATTTAGTCCTAAACCAGTTCTGAAGTCTTAATGTTGCAACTTGAACAATATGAAACATATACTGCATGAGGATGGGAGATTACCAAAGGGCTAGACCCTCCTAAAATTGTTCCCTATGTTTTAAGTTCAACTCTGGTGAACTAACAGACAACATTTAAATGGAACATATAATTCATGAATGAGCAGCAGTATTGGTAAACGTGTATTTGTAGATCACAATCTGACGTATAACCAATCCAAAATAATACTGCAGAGTAAATAATAATAACTAAATATAAATTATTATATAGTAGTAAATAAATATACAGCTGCAACATGGATATGGGCAGACAATATATAGTATATACACAAAGACACATAAACCAAATGAAAATCTAGACAGACAAAAATGTCTTGAGTTTATTCAGGTAAAATCAAGATAGATATACTGGAAATGCAACAGGTATACAGGCAGCATCACAGCTAAATATAAAAAAACAAGGCTAAAACAATACACAACCAACTTGATATCATAATAATTCATTCATGAGTAGCAGTTGTACTGCCAATAGTAGTAGTACTATTGATTTGGTCGTAGCAAACAAGGAAACTATTTCTAAAGCACTTTTAAATACCAAACTTACTCAAGTCTTTACAGGAAAAAGAAAAGGTAAAGGGAGAGAGAGAAGAGTGAGGAGACAGGGTACAAGACAGTGTTAAACCTACATACAAAGTAAAAGTTGTAAAACCAAGACAAAGTGGTCTGCTGGTTATAAGATGTTGAGGAATAGAGAGTAAGGGGGAAGGAAAAAACAGTTTTCCAGTTTGTGATTGGAAGATTGTCATCTGGAACATCATACAATTACAAAACCTTCTGGATTCTGCCTCACTCACTCAGGCAGAATTTTTACTTTGTATGTTTCATATGTAAATTGCAGTCTAATTTATAGTCACTTTGAGTTGTGTTCAGTGTATGTGTATGGTGTAGCCTACGCGCCTCTGCGTAGTCCTCAGAAGTCCAAAAACATAACACCAGCCCCATTGGCCGGCAGTCGTGATAACTGCATCGTGAGGAGGGACATCCTCTCCCTACAAAAGTGGATGATGCAGCGTCACCAGCTCATTCAAAAACCTCTTCTCACTTCTACTCAGAAAGCTTATTCCCTTGGCACGATTGCTCACGGGACAATTAGCTTAACTGTCCACAGATTGAGCAACAACTTGATTGCCGGGTGCTAAGTAACACCAAGCACTTTTCTAAGCCTGCTTCCTAATTAGCTATAGCTACTTTGGCTAAAGTTTTTCAAAACTTGCTCGTCATGGCGTTGTCGAAGCATAAGGTATCGGCTGATAGCATGCCAGCTACACCGTTACTTAAGCCCATGCTAGCAGAAAGACCTGAAAGCCTGCCTTGGAGCACAGCATGCTCAGGCTCATGTGTGTTAAGGAATTTTCTATCCTTAGGTTACACAAGGTCACGTGTGGGCCTTGAGGTCCTTGGCAATATTAGTTGTTTGGCTTTGACTAGGAACAGCAGGTGCCAATCTATCTCAACACTGTGGTGGCCAGGGTCGAAGAGACCTATTGCTGCCTTCCTAGACATAATAGATAGCTTGCTGTTGACGTTCCAATTTGTGTAAATAGACAACAGTGTCTCCAGACTAGAATATGCTGACAATAACACTTGACTGGTTAAAAACATTCTCTTTGGCTAATTCGGGGCGTATAGTATTTGTGGTGTTATCTTTGGGTTTAAAGTCTGACCACCAGCATGAGTTCAGGAGAATGTGAGACCGACTCAGGCACTTCTGATAACTTCCTGTACTATGAGAGTGTCTCTAATTCTCCTTGATCAAGCGACAATAAATACTACAGCATAATACATCAAAGGCTCCTGAACACTTTCTTCCTTCCTGACCTCACCATTGACTATTGGTTCCAGCAATTTCTCCATAACAATGTGAACACTGTAGTCGCTTCACTGTCAAAAGCCTCCACCACAGGTTGTCACACCAGGCAAACCTCAGCATTTGGGAACCGCTGTTAACCACAGCGGCAGCCCCAACGGAGGGGGACATCTCGGCTAGAGATGTCAAACTCGGATCCTTTTACAGACTCAAGTCTTTCTGAGTCAATCACTTAACAGATCTGGATCTTACAAGTCCTTGGAGCCACTTGAGTCAGTATGTTTATAAGCATATAAATTCTACCACGGAAACACAAGCTCAATTGTCTTGGACTACAAATAGGCTAAATAAATTCAAATTTGAGAGCTATTCTATGAGAAGGGCAGTCTACTGTTTATGCATTTGAATTTTTGATGCAGGAAATAAAACTTTGCATTTTCATCTTATTAAAAAAGTAATTATTAATTATGAGGCTGTAAGTAAGTTCTTGGACTTAGCCTTCTAAAGCCCCCCTTGACTTTTAGGTTTACTAAAGAATAGAGGAGAAATGGAACACACAACATTTTCTCTATTCCCTTCTTCTTACAGCTTCTCTACACCACAGCCTTCTGACTTGCTTCCTGCAAATGTATTTATCATATGAGTTTCTAAATATGAAATCTGAGCTCTTAACCAGGGGAGTTGGGCATGTGCCAATTAAAAATCAATTAAAAAATTTACTAGTTAATATAAAATTGATCGAAGACAAGATGCAGGTTCCAGTTCTCTGGCATAGACTTGCATCTTGAAAATGGTAAGTAGATATCTGTACATATAGTGGTAACTGTTCTGTTATTGAAACAGTGTTTATAAGAATGGACTCATTCATCATTAGTATTTATCTTTTCATTGGGTTTATTGCCAGAAAAGTCTAGAATATCACTCGCCACCACTACATATTGTAGGCTTCAACTTTCCACACCAACTCTGTTGTTTATGCTGTTGTTGGTACATCATCTTTTGCTGCTGGAGAGGTTGACAATAAAGTTTGACTTCTCAGATTGAAACTTTCTAACAAAGAAGAGAAAAGCTTCACCTACAAAAGTCCATCATATAAATAGCAATAAATATTGTTACCCACTATCAGCAGTATATAGTGTAACAATTAAGATGTGGTGTAAATAATAGGTTATTTTACTGACAGAAAGACAACAAAGGTCAACAAAAGTCATTTCCTGTTCCCAGTAGGCAGGCACTGTGGTTTATTGTGACTGCAGGGACTCTTATCAAATGTGAAGTTTGGGGCAGATTTGACCATGTACACCCATTTTACAATAACTTAAAGTTTTGGTAAAATTTGACACCACACCACGGACATGCCATTTAACAAAAACTCAAAAGCGTTGCAATTTAACATCCTGAAAGTCAGGATGAGTTCATGTATGATCCTAGAAAATGGCAAAAAATACAGAACAATTTCACATTCCAATAAAAATGGACCATTTTCTGTTGGCTGTACAATATTTTTTATATATCAATAAAAATATCAATAACATTACAAAAATAGATTGTTTATATGACAATTTATATGTATATTTTAATAAATAAATAAAGTGAGGACTGTGAATAATTATAGAATTTCTGTTTTTGTGAAGAAAAACGTGCCTGTTTTTGCTATTCGTATTATTGAACAACAGAGGGCAGCATTGATGCAAGTTGACCATCCACAGTAAAGCGTTCAGTAAAAATGTGGATGAACATTTTCTGATTTTTGCCTTATCAAACTATTCACCTTATTCTCTGTTTTGTCTCCACAAAACAGGAACCAGATTTTTTTCCCCCTATGACAAATTCATCCATTCATCCATTGTCTTCTATAGAGGTGAATCTTGCAAATTCTTTCACAGCGGGCGGTTTTCTGTTCACCCAGCATCAAGTGATTGACTTCACTTAGCAATTTGACATGCTTGATAAACACAGAGACAATGATTTAGCATGTGGTCAAATCACATGCTCATAGCATCAGTCTCAGCTACACTGTAAACCCTCCTCTGTCTAAAAAAGTCTCTGCAAAAAAGAAAAAGAAAAAAAAAAAAAAAGAGAGAAAATGATATATCACTAAATCACCTCATCCAGTAATGAATATTTATGCAAAAGGTGTCTGATGCAGTAATGACGGAAAACCATCTTGAGCTTACATTCGCTTTTTTTCACTGGGTTTAAAAAAACTTTTTTTCTATTACCAGGAAGGAGACAGTTGGAGCTGACATGCTGAATGACTACTAGTAACATGACACAAGGTCCCAGAACTCCACCATGAAGGTTAGTTTTTGCTTTAGACTTTAGAATATGCTTTTCTACTGGTACTGTGGGCAGATTTTGTTGAATTCGGACAGAGTTAGGCTAGCTGTTTCCCCATCTTCAGTCTTTATGCTTAGCTAAGTGTAGCAGATATTCAATGGACACACATGACAGTGGTATCAATCTTGGTATCAAACCAAAAACTATTCCTTAAATCTTTTATTTTTAATCAACAGGATTATTATTGTTTATATTAACTTGACACAGGGATTGAGTGTCTGAGAGTTAAAACATTATAAACCTGGTGAGGTTTAGTTTCCAGTTAAGTGTCTGGAAGTGCCATGCTTCAAATGAATTAAATTGACTTGTAAACTATAGTTTTTGTCATGTGAACAGTTTCAGTAAACACCGCAGTTTCACACTGTTTCTTTTCACACTGACTTATTTAATCATTGACAACAGGTAATGAGTAAAAGATTAAATATACCTGAATGTGGTTGTCTTGGTAATTACATGGACTATACGTAAGTGTGTATCTGCCTTTCTGTTTCAGGGTGGGGCAGTCACATCAGATGCTGTAGCAGCACTGTCATTCAGAATAACAAGACATACTGTAAGTGTTACAAGTATGATAATTATGTTAAATAATAGCCATGAGTATATTACCTCATGGACTAATGGATAGCTGTGTGGAGCCTGACACAGCAGCAAAGTGTTGCCTTTCAAAGCTGCTGAGGTTGACACTACTCATTTTGGAAAACATCAAACTGGTTTCTCCTGGGTCTATCAAACTTTATCAAACTTTATTTTGATAGACTTTTAATTTTAAAGATTTTGTTAACTTGAAAATAAGTGTCATTTTATTTTGTATTTTTGGGGTCTGCTGTAACCACACTTCAGGTGTTACTTGGAATTACTAAATCAAAGTTGTGAGCCATAAAACTAAAACAATGAGCTAAAAGACACTGAAACAATTTTATGTTGGCTCCTCAATATGAGGGTCCACTTTCATATTAAACACAGTCATTTGATCCATTGCAAATATAAAAATATTGATTAGTGCGGCTTTAATTTCCTTCTTTTGGCAAAATAAGTACATCATTTGTCATTAATAGATATGCCCTTGACATCTGTTACTAATGGCAATAACTTCACACACAAGCTCTTCATTAAAAACATGTCAATTTAATTCAAGTATTGAACATTAAGGCAGTGTTTATATATGAGTGTTGAATGTCAACACTAAAAAATGAAACTGAAAGTCAAAACAAAAGAGTTTCCCTAAGACAAGATGTCATGATTTGAGTTCAGTTAATACATGGTAAAAATCTGATGACAAAATAAGTGTATGAAAATACAAAATGATTTCTCAATTTACAAACAAGAATGTCTTTATTTTAATACAATGCCAGTTCACTTGTCTTTTTGACAGAAACATGAAGGTACAAACATCCTTTTTGAAATCAGGGTACCATGGTTCAGAAAATTGTTATTGTTTAAATTAAAAAATTAAAAAGTAAAAACGGTGATTTGACAGATACTACTGCTCTTATTTTACAACACAAAACATGTGATTTAACAACCAGTGGCAGTGAAGCAGTTTGACAAATAATGTGGCATCATCTGCTGCCATCAGTTTTCTGAGAAAAATATACATTTCAGAAGCACCATATGATGACTAGCCTTTAGCGCCTGAGAAGAGGATCCATTTTCCATTTCCAACAGATTATATAACTTCCTGTTGACTGACCAGGAAACAGGGTGTATATGTTATAATGATGATTTTATAATGGTTTGACGGCAAAGCTCTCTCTGTGTGAGACAGAGCCTAAAAAAGCACTCAGTCCTTGTGAGACATGTAAAGCTAGTTTCCACCAAGAATGAATGCTTCATCGTAAAGTCAGGAATAGATCAACTGGGCTTTTAAAATTTTTTTTTGAGGTCCACAGTAATAGTGGAGAAATACTGCTGATAGTGGCTAATTCTCCTTATCTGAACTCTGGACTCCTGGATTAGAGCCATCATGGACTTTGACCAAAGGCTTGAAGCAATATAAGAAGTTAAATCAGCTTTGCAGTGACACCCATGTGTATGAATAACCCAGACATTAATCAGCAACTGAATAGGAACTAATCTGGAAATGAAAGAAAACACAATTGTGTCAACTAACAGTCTTACAACAACAAGAGCAAAATAAAGAACTAAAGAAGCAAGCATGTACAGATTAAATGTAATTTAGAGTGCTTGCTGTGTTTATGTTTATTAGAACTCATTCTTTACTTATGCTGTCACTGCTATGGATCATGGGTGGTCCCTGAAAAGTCTTCAGGCACACACTTGTTTTTTTTGGATCCTAGTTTTCAGATTCAGTGATTCAAAATAAATTAAAAATTTCCACTTCCCTTCCACACTTCAGGTGGTAAATTCTAAAATTTGATGCCATTTGTCAGCTGCAATACAATTTGCTTATCAGTGAATTAATTTGTTGACTTTATCTTTACCTTACCTTCCTTTTACTTTTATCTAAAGGCCAAGTTAGCTGACTTTCAACTTGATTCCTATTATTCTAATGTGGGGAGTAAGTACATATTTATGTGATGCTGCTTCTCATGACGCACATTGTGATTTCTGTGAGATCGACAACTACTGTCTACTCTGTCTACTACAGATGGCTTAAACCACAGACTTGATGTAATCCTGTTAATGATAGCACAGGCATAGTCTCTTTTGCTGATGATGCAGTTTAATCCCTGTTTAGCGCTGTTAGAAGGCTTGCAGGAGCAAGCAACAGGTGGCGTGGCTGAATGTCACCCCTCCACTGCCTGTTTCCGATCCTCGCCAGCTCTGTTGTTTGTTTGGTTAGCCTATGTGCCTCCTATACTCCCGGCTGACAAGGTAATGAACGTCTGCACCAGAAACTAAAGGATGTTTGTATGAAATTGCATTTTAAAACTGCTTTAAAGTGTGATTGTTAGGTGGATCAGGTTTTATGTGTTGTTGTTGTGGCCCCAGAGGTTTATGTGAATACTCTTCCTAATTGGATATTCCTGGTACCCCAATGTCTTCTTGGACAAAGCTTCCTAAAAGGCAACCGCAAAGCTACCTAAATTCATTCAACAGCTAAATTCACATTTAGGTTTACTGAAGAAAGGAGGAGAAATGGAAGACACCAGAACATTTTCTCTGTTCCCTTCTTCTTACAGCTGCTCTACACCACAGAGTCTTCTAACTTGGTTTCTGCTACTGCGAATGTACTGTTTGCATGAAGAACTGCAGCATGAACTGTATGAAACAGCAGACTGCTCATGTCTTTGTCATTCTTCCCAAAGAACTGTCCCTTCTGCAGAGTATCAATGACTGAGGTGTTGCAGTTGGCAAAGACTACGCTCACCCCAATCTCTTTATATTCCTTAACCAGCCCTTTAAATGTGGCCATGCCTGTCGAGTCTATAAAGGGTATGGCAGAGCAGTCTAAAACTATTGTGTGAAAATCCAGTTCTCTTTGGACGAGACCAATAACGACCTCTCCATTGTTCTTATCCCCATTTGCCTTGGCCTGTTTCAGGGACATATCTTTGGCCTTCTTTTCTGCCTTTCTCCTAATGGTCATCTCCAAGAAAGGTTCGACTCCAACAGCTTTGTAGAGGGATTTGAGGAATGAGTCCTTGTTGGCATAATACAAAGGAGCCTGGAAGCGGAAGACCTGAACTCGACGTGGCGGGATGAGATTTTTGTACTCGTCCATGTCCTCATAAAGATCTGTGTCATCGGCCCGGCCCAGGAGAGAAACCTGAAATCAGATCAGGTTTGGTGAGGTTATGAGACTACTAAAGATCAATATTTGTCTTCCAATAGATATTTGAAATCTGCTTCTGGTCAACAAAATCCAAAATCAAATTTCAAACATTTTCACATTCAGGAATTTCTGTCATTTGTATCAACTTTCAACAACCATTATCAGCTTTAAGTCCATTACTCACCTTAGGGTTCTGGGTCTTAAAGATAACACAGATCATCGAAAAAACTATTCCGACTAGGAGGCCCATCTCCACACTGATGAGGGCTGTAGCTGACATGGTGACGAGCCACACAATGGCATCATTGCGACTGGCACGCCACTTAGCTGGGACATCCTTGAACTTTCTGAGTGCCCCCCGAAGACTGACAATGATGATACAGGCAAGAACACACTTCTGAAGATCGTGGAAGAAAGGTGCGAAGAAGAGGAGGACGAGAAGAACGACCAGTGCGCTGATCAAACTGGATACCTGATGATTAACAGAGAAACGGAGAGTCACACAGACAGAAAAAAAAAGAAGAGAAATGTTTACCTTGAACACCTTCCACAAAGGTATTGTACATATGTTCTACACATAGCCCCAGGAGAAACTTCAGTGAAACCATTTGCATTAAATCAATATAGATCAATCAATACTGATCCTTTAAAGAAAGTATGTTGTCTGACTCCTCAAAATAAAGAAAATGATTGGACATTGGAAAATGTTTGAACATTTTCAAAAGTATGAACTCCACCTGTGTCTGACAGCCTGTTGAGTCCTTCACCATGGTTTTTGCCAGTGCTGCACTGGTAGTGAAACAGTGGAAGAAGGAGGGGATGATGTTACAGAAGCCAATGGCCAACATCTCCTGGTTAGGACGAACGGTGTAGCCATTTTTCTTCGCAAACATCTCGGACAGTGACACAGTGAAGGCAAAACTACAAGACAAAATTACATTTTGTTTACCAATGAGGCTCATAAAAGAATGTGAAGACCCTCATGACCTGCAAACATACGTTTAGTAAGTTACAATAGTAAGTAGTAAGTAAGTAGTTAAAACTCAATTGTTGTCTTGCAATGCTACAAATCCTACTTGATGAGTTACCATCATTTAAAAGAACCACTCCAATCCAGATATAAATTGCAACAGCCCAGATAAGATACACATTTGATGCCAAGCAAACATGTTTACTTTTGTTGTACATTACCTAATGACAGCCAGAGGAATGGCATCTAATGCCAATCGCGACATCAGACCAAAGTTTGGCACCTGAGGAGGAATGAACCCTGTTGGGATGTGACCAGAAACACTGGTACTGTAACGGCTGTTCAGCTCCCCAAAATGGCTGGCCAGTGTCGCTCCTGCCACTACTATCAGCTCAGTTGGCAGAGGGATCTTTAGACGATTCTTGTAGCGGTCCTGGATCTCTTTCCCTGCCACTAATATAAAAAAAAACATAGTGTTAATTTATGTTAAAAATGTAATTCAGTCAATATTCAAGACCGTACTACTACTACTAAGTGGCATTAAAGCAAATATTCAGTACTTGAAGAATTTTATAAAGAAAACTGGACATCATGAAAAAACTCACGGTGTTGCTGGGCAGATTATAATGGTGACTGAGAATCTGATAGGGAACAAAGGTCTTTACCTAATACAGAGATACAGATGGCGCTAGTGATAAGGTCACACAGGTTCGTCTTATGAATGTTGATGAAGATGTTGATCCAGGTGACAGCAACTGTGCCGTAACCCTGGTGACGGGGAATCTTAAGACCCAACAGGTATTTCGCCTGCACGGTCAGGATGGTGAAAGAAGCTCCAGTGGCAAAACCATCCAACATAGGAGTGGAAAGGTATACAGAGACAAAGCCTAGCCGAAATACGGCCATCATGACCTGGTGAGAGGATCAGGAGAAGGAGGGGAAGTGGGAGAGGAATAAGGTAGAGCAATGGTACTAATAAACTCAAAATGACTGCATTCATTTTCGCTGTTGGGTTTGGGCAAACAAATTGACTTTATTAATATTAAATACATAAACCTGGTTACTAATACACTACTGTGAGTAAACATTGCTCTATAGCACAACCAGTGGTCAAAAACTGGTTGGGTGCCTCTAATTCAGATATGCAGTGGTTTATCTCATGCAGTGGAGCTTTGGGACTTTAAGGTCAGAATACAACTGTTCCTTTACCTGATAGATGCCAGCTAGGAATGTAAGGGCAGTGGCGATGCTGATGGAGTAACAATCCTTCCCACACTGCGCACCCATGAGCTCCACACTGTGTAGTTTCCCAGCTGTGAGGTTAGTGCCCAGTGTGACATTAAACACATCATAACCAGATGCTGTGGAGTCCTCATTGAGATCGAAACCTGCGAGGAACATCTCCTTATCCACTACCTGCAGAGAAGTAAAGGCCACCAACAACAAATCTTAATTAATTAGCTAAATTATACCTAACATAAATCACCCATTTAAATATATGAATATTGAAATATCTGTTTATGCTTTTATCCTTTATCCAACAAAATGTTAATGTTGTACTCATGAAGCATTTTAGTCCACAAAGAGACTGTACTAAACCAAAGGTTTTCAAAGTGGGAGCCCCAAGGGGGGGGCGCTCCAAACAGTTTTCGATGTGGCTCAGTGAATGTAAGTGGTAAAAAAAATACAGAAGTTATTAAAAGGAGATCACTTTGAATAGCCCCAATGTCTGCGATTCGGTTTAAAAGGTAGTTCACAGACAAAATTTTACTGTCTTTCCTACTTTCCCAGAGTCAGAAACTGATACATTTAAATGCCGTAGGGCAGACCATGCTGCTTTTCATATACTTGGTGTAGTCTGAAGTTATGTCAAAGAGCAATTTTAAGCTTTCTGATGAGTGTGTGTTGTATACCCCAAGATAATCATGATCCTAACGATGATATGTCCTTCAACATTTTATTAAAATTACAAAAACAAAAAACAAATTATAATCTATTACCTGTCCCACCATGAGGCTCATAAGGCTAAAGATTCCCACAGAGACATGTCTGGACGTCCCCATGAGGAAGTAGATGATGTTGGCGTAAAATGAGGTGTATAATCCATAAATGGGCTCCACACCAGCCAGCAGGCAGTAGGCGATGGCCTGTGGTACCAAGATGATTCCAATGATCAAGCCCGACATCACATCGCCCCAGACGTACTCCCTGAGTTTGTATTTAGGCAGCCAGCGCACCACAGGGAAGAACCCGGTCAGGGTGGATCGGACTCTGGGCACAGAGCAAGTCATACTCTGCTTCAGCTTGGATTTGAGGACTGTAGCTTTGGGCTGTCTCTGGCGTACCCGCCGTTCCAGGAGAGGTGGTGGGACCAGTGTGGTCTCTGTGATCTTGGTGACCTCCTCCATGGTCTCAGGATAGAAGAGGAGGTAGCACGGACAGAGATAGAGGGAGGGGATAATGTGGTCAGCTGTGCTCCTGGGAAATCAAATTCATGGAAAAATGAGGGAGGGAGAAAGTAGAAGGAGGTATACAGGACAGACAGGGGAAAAAAAGCAGAGATTACTTCATTTAATAGATAAGACACTGTATCTTCTTGTTAAGTCACTTTCAAACTAAACATGCTGTGGGGTATTCACACATTTATTTTACTTTGTAGCTGCAGTGCTGTTTGTAATCTTTGCCCTGTGCAATTTGGATCAAGAAATCAGAGTGAAGTAAGAACCAATCACCAGACATCAACTCCAAACACAAGGGATTATGGTCTGGTTAAGAGATTTTAAATGGTGGGTCCTGACCCTCCAACCATATGACTTTAGAATGGTTTGTGTCCCAGGGAGAGACAACATTGCAGACCCCCCCTAATGACTGCTGGGAAAGAGTGCAACAGTGGAGACTCATGAACATGAAGCAGAGGAATACATGAGGTTTGTTGTTACAAGTGCAGCTCCAAGAGCAAGGGAAGTGGAGGAGGCTTCAACAAGCAGATGAAAAACTGAGAAATGCAGTACAGAGTGGCTGCTATGACAGGTGTCAGGCATTGGAACTGTGTGTGTTTGGACACACTGGTTAGTGTTAAGGGGGAAATGTATTGTATTACCTCACACAGTAAGAACCATGGCCTTAGCATTGGCTCATGAGGGACATTTGGGCATTGTGGGCACAAAGCAGCACCTCAGGAGTAAGGTATGATGGCCAGGCTTGGACAGGGTTGCAGAGAGACATGTGTCATGGTTACCAGATACCATGGTTACCCAAGCCACTATGACCCACAGCACTACCAGATGGGCCGTGGCAAGAAGTTGCTACTGACTTACTGGGCGCACTACCAACAGGACATTCTATATTGTTAGTTATAGACTATTACAGCCAATATTACAAATATGAGTCAAGTAATACAGACAAGGTGATCGACAGTCTAGAGAACATTTTCAGTTGGCATGGGGGGTGACAAGGCCACTTGTGTGTGTAGTGCACTGGTGTATAAGGATGAGTGTTAGGTAAAGTTAAAGATAAAGTAAATGTACCACTCATGGGGCGCAGGTTAGCTCAGTAGGTAGAGTGTGCACCCCATGTACAAAGGCTCAGTCTGTATTCAGGCGGTTTCCACAGAAACAGAAACGGGTTGATCGGTTAACTGACACTAAACTTACGCAACAGGAAATGACAACAACACATTCATGACGCTCTTGAATGAAGCTTGTGAACGGCACAGAAGTCAGAAAAGGCCTTTCTCATTAGGTTAGTTGTTTTCAGTAGCAGTTGCGTCTCAGCTGAGATAACCATGTTACAGAAGCCATAAAACACTATAAACAACGCGTTATCAGATTCTGACATCACAGCAACACTGGTATGTACTGTGATTTAGACTTCCTGTGGCGTGCTTGCAACTCTCACGTACTAATATGGCAGGGGGGTAAAGAATAGAAAAGAATAATTTTTCTAGACAGTTGTCCTTCACAGGTTTGTTTATTTATGCATGGACATAAACTCATACAGAGGTCAGTTTGTGTTTATTTGGGTCAAATAAATGCAACTGACAAAAGACCTAAATAATGAGCCTATGTAGCTTTGAGGTACAACACATAAAGTAAAAGAACATCTTCCAAAAAGAGACCAAGAACACAAGAACTACCTCACATTTGTGATTAGCATTCTCACAAACAGATTAAAACTGTCAGCCTAAATAAGGTTTTCTTTCACACAGACACCTGATTAAATGCTGAACACAACAGGAGTCACACTAGGGATCTTTTGGAACCAAAAAATTTAATTTACTTCAGTGTCAAGCCTGAACAGCAGTGAAAATAAATGATTAAAGCTTTTCCTGTAAACCATATCTGATCAATGTTCCTCGCCTTTAATCATGTGGTATAAAAGCACTCCACGACTGCTTAGAAATGGCCTGAAAGCTTCCTTTGATGGGGGAGCTTCTCTTTCATGTATAGTTGAAATGTTGGTGACATTTTTTTTCAGATAGTCTGTCTACATATATTTTATGTAGGCAAAAGGTTTGTAACATTAACACAAGAATCTTAGAGTCAACCTATGTGCTCACTCTTCAAAGGCAATGCTAAACTACGGAGCCTGGACTATTGTCCCTTGTAGACTTTCAATTGTAAAACACAACAATAAAGATACAACATGACGTAACCATGAAAGCTGAAAGCTCGTTAAAACAGGTAGTTTTTAAAAAAAATCAGATCATTATCCAAACCTCCATGTTTATCTGAACTTGCAAATCAAACATTCAATAAAATAATTTTCAATAGATACAGGTTATAAAGTTTAAATCATCATCATAAATGTTCAGTTCAGGTCAGGAACAGTCTTTACTACTAAAATGTCCTAAACTATGACTATGACTCATCTTGAAAATGATTCAAGTAAAAATACAAAACTAGACTCCTTTGAGACTCTAATGAACAATTAGTTAGTTCCATAGAGAAAGGTGAAAAGTCTCAAACAGACTAACACCTAAACTGAATCAAACTACAGCAGAACTGTAGGATACCCACTACGAACCAGCAAATTAGCGTACTATGGTGTTTTTAATGATTGTAAATGCACTCAGAATAGTACATAATAAAATGTCAATTGGACTGCAGGTTTCATAATAAACCACATTAAAACTATTTTCAAGGTTATTTCCAGGTGGAATAAAAACCCAGTTTGAAAGCATCAGTGTTCATTTCTTGGACATCTAAATTTAAATGTTAAAAACATGCACGTCCAGTCAGTAATGTGTATGCTCACCTGCAGTGTCACTGCCACAGGATCAAACAGGACCACGTGTTGTATTAAATCAGCTCTGTGTTGACTGCCTTAACTTCTTCTCATTTTCTGCCACTCTGTGTCTCTGTGTCTCTCTCTCTCTCTGTCATCTGAGTAGTCAGACAGCAGTAGATGTGAGTGCGATCTCTGCTAAATAAATAGGAAGATAAGAGTAGCCCTTTGCTCACCCTCATACTCTTTCCTATTGGCTTGATCACCAAGAGTGGGTGGTGCTTGTCATCATTTGCACCAACTGAAAGACTTGTGTGTGTGTTTCTTTCTCATGACTTGTGTAGAAGAGGCAACTCTGGGCATGAGGTTAAATGCAGTCAATTTTTACTGGATCACATTGTTTATCTGCCCTGCTGGAGGCTGGGGCCTGCAACTGCGTAAAGTGAAACTGAGCAAAGACTTGTATGGATAATCTGTTTAAATACATCCTGCAGAGAGAGTAGAGTACATAGCAAACAGAAGATAAGCTTTGACAGAGGTGCAACAAGCAAAGACCTGCTATTGTTATCTGTGTGAAGTGTACAAATAACAACCTGTGTTAAATACACTCAGAAACGTGTATCTCCTGGCACAGACTTTCATCTTGCTGATGAAAGGTAAGTAAACATCCTGTCTGTAACTAGTGGCAAAAGTTATTTTTGTGAGACAATGCAGATGGTTACACACAAAAAAAAAAAAACTTTGGCGACTTTGCCAAGCTGCTGTGAACTGAAGCCAATGTGAAAATGCCAAAATGCAATTGCTTGAGCATCCACTAGAGGCTGGCTACAGAACAAGTCTATCTCCATAAGCCCCCATATTAAAATGTCCAACCTCGCAGCAGAAATAAACATTTTTACAGCCTGGTACAAAAAACAGATTTGGTCTCTATAGCTAATTTCCTTGTTCATTACAACTGTACTGAGGCTGAATTTCCTATTTATATTAAGACTTAAAGTTTTGCACAATTAACAGCGTGGGCGCTTTGTTTGACATATGGATGCTGTTACAGATGGTTTGTTTGAGCACCCAGGCATCATTCAGCCCACCTCAGGTCCGTCAATGATCCACAACTCTGCAAATTTTTAGATTAGCTGGGAGGCGGGAGAGGTAGGACTGCCAAGATGGTGGTGGCCAGAGCCACCACACACTCAGCTTCAGAACAGCTCTTCAGAAACCTCCGGGCGACGTTACAGATACGACGTCCATTACTTTAAATGATAGAAACACACCTTTTTAACAATCTAAAATGCTAATACAAATTGTACATGATTGTAAGTAAATATGCACAAACACTGGTTCAGTCTATCTGTCTCTTTCAGTACAAAGTCTGAGCATTTGGGGTGCAAGGAAGCTGTTGGACATTCGTCTTGTTTTTAGGCCTCAGATGTTCAGTATATATTTAATATTTAATAATCAGTCTTTACCACTTAATTTTCAAGCTCAACTAACTACACTTCGGAGACTGAGACTTCCTGGTTAAAAGTTGACTGAAACACTTAAAGCCACATCAACAATCACCATAAATTTGTTGGAAATTAGCTGTTTTAGTAACTACTGAAGTAATGACAGTGTAATGCAGCGGTAAATGGCAGAACAGTGATGCGTTCACTTACTGATGCATCACTGAAGCACATTTGAAGCATAAAAAAGGCGCTATGGAAGTTAGAGCTCAGGGTTAGAGGCTGCAAACAGATTTTTTTCTTTTAATTCACTGTTTGAGACAAAAGTGGGTCTGTGCATGTACGAGTGTGTGGGTGTGTCCCTGTATGCATTATATGCTCGAGTGAATGGCATCATTGTCATAGTAAAGACATGGCAATTTATTTCTTTATGTTAGTCTAATACATTTAGTCACAGTTAATGTCATGTTCTCATTTGTGACACACCACAGAAACATCAAGAGAGAGGGGGCTGCTATTTGGTATTTGTATTTTCTGTGTCTTTGTGTGGTTAACATGACAATGTTCACGCACAGTAAGACTGGAATGTCATTTCCAGTAGACAAAACCAACAATCAAAAGATTGCGCCTGTCTTGATTCTTCACCATAAAATAAATCACCATTCAACCTGAGAGGATTATTGTACCGCCCCTTTAAATCCACCAGCAGCGTCCATCTGTCTGCATGTCGGTTTTATCACATCATGAGTTCTGGATATAGTTTGTTTCATTTTCAATTAAAATGACGGCAAACTCACCCAAAGAGAAGGAGCAGCTTGAATACAAACAGGAGGCAACATCAGCCATTCCTCCCTGACTGATGCCTCTGCATCCACCATCAGTCTGTTTTTCTATATACCGTTGTCCACTCTGCTGCTCACTGACTGCCTCTGGCTTCTTCCTGCTTCCTTCTGCAAAGCATGATGGGAGCAGCAGCCCCCCTCGTCTCGTTCCTGTCTGCGGATTGGAGCCGAGCAGAGGGGGAAGGGAGAGAGGAGAGGAGATGGAGGGAGGGAGGGAGGAGGGACTGTTGGCAGTGCATGATGGTTACCATGGTGACCAAACTCCTGCCTGTGTGTGTGAATGTGTGCGTGCATACAACCTCTCAAAAATGACTTCAATCTATCATTACTATCAATTACTGTATTGAGTGTAGCAAAGATGTTTCATAATGTAATGATTAATGTATGAAACTGCATTTCTTTATTTAGTTTATAAAAAATTGGTGTGTTTAGATCCTTTACTTGGAAATTCACTTCATTTCATTCATTTCAGGGTATATGTGATATATTTTAAGTAGAATACTGTTAAAACTGTGTATTAAGTGTTATGCATTTACTATATTTAGACATGCTTCCTCTGCTTTTGAGAAACGTTAACTAGTACTCAACTCAAATTGCAGATGGTTGATGATTACTTTAATGTCACTTTAAAACAGAACACAGGAAATAACCATTCTTACTACAGAGTTTTCAGTTTATATACGCACCAAATCAACAGAGAAGCCCGGTATGATCAAACCTCATAATCTCACATTTCTTTTAAATTTCTTCTCTCTTCTCGTGAACCCGAAAACGTGTTCACGCCGTGATTTCCTCACTCTCAGTCGTGTATATGATGTTCTTAAATGTTGGCTTCATGAAAGCAATTTTAAATGCAGCCTCAAAGGCCTCACTGTGTTTTATGTGGGCAGGTGCTCAGTAATGAGAGCTTTAAAATGAACAAATCTTTATCAGTAGTTTATAAATGTAGAAGTCGTGGCAATTCATGGTGTATTTTTGTAAAGGCAGATTCAAACCGGTGTGTGGTAGCCACCCTGATAACCACCAACCTTCAAGAGCGCTTCCCCAAAGAGCAAAGGTCCCCCAAAAGTGGCTGCTGCCACCAAGCTGTAACCAAAGCCACCATGGTGAACTTTGTTTGGCAGAGCAAAATCTATGTGTATGTGCATGTGGGTGGCAACCGCTTCATACCCCGACCGTCTTGAATGAAACTTCTGCTCTGCCACCGTCCCCTCATTGAAATGCTGGAGGGGTGAGTTACTATGTGGTGGTGTAAAACCTCCATAAGTTTGGGTCCCAGGAACTCCTGTCCTTGAGAACTGAACAGGCAAGGAAGATTCAAGCAAATCTAACAGCCATTTAGCCATTTAGTAAGTGTTGATATAATTCAGCAGCAGTATGATGTTTATGACGGGGTCAAAGAGAGGTTAAGTGACTGGATTTTGCTTTAAGTTGTAGGAGCTGTTGTAGGCAGCCAATGTTTCTCAGACCAGCTGCAGATGGAGTTGAGAATTGGTTAATACTTGTGATATACAGTACTGACTTTCGCCAACTTTCCACTCACCCACGTCTGTTTTTTGTCACTCTATAAGCACGGATGTTACATCAGATCCTGCCTGTTGGTAATGCATTAACCTGTGAGATTACAGGCTACAGTAACAACAAATTCTACAATAATACTACATGTATAAACAGTACCAGTCAAAGGTTTTGAACCACAAATTACTTTCTACATTGTAGATTAACACTTAAGGCATCAAGAGCATGAAGTAAAACATATGAAATAATGTGGCAAACAAAAAAAGCGTCAGCAAAGCAAAATATGATTCATATTTTACATTCTTCAAAGTAGCCATCTTCTGCTTTGATGCAGCTTTGCACACTCTTGGCATTGACATCTCAGTCAGCCTCATGAGGAAGCCACCTGGAATGCTTTTCCAACAGTCATGAAGGAGTTCCCATATATGCTGAGCACTTGTTGGCTGCTTTTTCTTCCTTCTGCGGTCCAACTCATCCCAAACCATCTCAATTGGGTTTAGGTTGGGTCATTATGGATGCTAGATCATCTGATGCAGCACCCCATCACTCTCCTTCATTATTCTTCTTGGTCAAGACTGTTGGAATAATGAAAAAAAAAAAAAGAAGAAATCTACATTGAAATCACACTTTTGGTAAGCAGGTAATATGTTTTATTGTATATTTGGATATGTACTCAAAAGCAATATTTTTATATTAAAGCAACATTGCGTCAAAAATAGTATATTTGCGATTTAGTGGCCCCAGTTAATCTCTCCTTTTCTCTTGTAAGCTCATAATTTTGCTAATATTAGCTCAGTTAACGCTAACAGCAGCTATAGTTCGCAGCAGTTTACTGTCCTGCAAGCACACTCTAAATCAAACAGACCCACCAAACCCAAAGATAAGTAACAATCAACTCTTCATTTCCCCTCAGTGATATGAGGTGTCTATTACCTTTTAGTTCATTGTTTTGATTTTCTGCCCTATAACCTTACTGTTTTGGTTCACTCTCGCTGCTCTTATCAGTTTCCACACACGGCAGGCAGCAGTTTTCAACAAAACACACTGCACACCTTGTTAGCACCAAGTTAGATAGTGAAGTGTTGAGCAGCAAAAGACTCAGATATTTCCCATAGGAACAGAACTAGGAGGAGAGTGAATATTAGACTGAAATTCATCAGACAAACATTAAAATGATTCTTAATAATTGCTCATGTTGCCCCTAACTTGCTGTGTATAAGTATCTGTTTACGATCACGTAACATCTTTATGAGGTGATAACATGTTTTTACATTTTGTTTTGCGCCTTCAAAAAAAACTCAATTAATGCAAGTTTAATAAAACTCATATTAGGCTTCATAGTTTGATTGCAAAAGGCTGAAATACAGACACTGAGCTGAGCTTCTTGCTGTCAGTAAAAATAGCTGTCTGCTATGGCTTGTGTTGTTGCACTTGCTTGATGTTTAGCTGTTAGCAAACTTGTCGTTTTGTCTAGCTGTTGACTGTGGCTGTGGTATTGCACTGGGGCGCTTATTCACAAAAATACCAATTATTAAAACTGTCACTACAATGTTATTGCTTAGCCTTACCGTTATAGATGTCTGCACCACTGACAAACTTGTACCACAGAGTGGAAAAAGAGTGCACTCAAAGAATAATCTGCAGAAAACTTCTACTTCTAGTCAGGCTTGACAAACACTGAACATTATGATCAAGCACATGTTTTCATCTGAACTCCATACAGAACTATTCTCTGCATGAGATCCACTGTAACGTATAAAGCTCTTTGGATCTTTAGATTTAAAATGTCCCTGTTGCACAAAAACTTTTGAAGGTGCTACTTTATCACATTTATGGATTATGCATTCAAATCAATTATGAATGATTAAATTTGATAAAAATGAAAAGTGTTCCCAAAAGTAGATTAGTGGTTAGTCAAGAACTTTGCCACATTTTGTCAAACACTGTAATTCCAAGAGGTTCCAAGAGGTCCCACAGGTTACGAGGCTAACACTGAGCACAAAAGTTTGTTCACTCTAATTATTAACTGCTTGAGTTGAGCAACAATGAGCCTGTTAGGAACGTAAATGTTTAAGGAAGATTTGCTGCAACAGAGAACAAGTCACGCGCAATAAATGCTTGTTGTCAAGTCATTCCTCACTTGAACACCTATAAGAAAGTTGAAGATGAAGACTTCAACTTTGAGTTTAGTTAGGTATAAATGAGGCATCCTGTTGACTCAGCAGGACAAATCAGTGAAGTGGAAGAGCCAATGTTTCTTACCCTGATACTCACAGGCTTGTTCGCCTTTTTCGAAACATGACCCATGTGGTACTGTGAACCAAGTTTGAATTTAGTGTGCACAAGCTTGATTACTGTCTATGCAGCCTACTTCTGTGTGGTGTTCTGGGAAGATGTAGTACAGTTATGCAATATCTTCCTGACACAGAGTAATAATTATATGTTTCAGTTAAAAAGTTACCAGCAGCATAGGAAAAAATGCTAATTTATCCTGTTTGCTGATCAAGTACGTTTAACCAAGTACAAGATAATTTGGTATCATAGACAAGAATAATCAAAACGGGACTCAGGATGTTTTTGCCAGTATGTGGCATGCATTTAAGATTTTTCAAAATAGTTTATTAGCAATGAATAGTTACAGACAGCTGCAGAGAAGGGTGCAGGAAAAGAAAGTCTGAATTAATTTAAAAGACAAATGAAAACATTAGAAACAGTTTTAATAAGTGTTCTGTATAGACGTTCCTCTTTCAATTGATGTTTTACCGTTGATATACTGTATATATATCTATAGGTGCATTAAATACACTTAACTGACCTTTTATGTTTTTATGTTTTATGTTTTTAACAATGAAACAATTCAGTGGTGTAAACTGCAAGTATTAAATCAGCAATAAAACCTGCATAAAATCAAAAAATAAAGAGATAAAGATAATTCTGGTTTTGAACTAGCAGATTATTTGTTTTGTAATATTTCAATAGTTGTTTAAAAGGACTTCATTCACGCCAAACATTTTGTCTTGTCATACTAGATAAAGCACAGGTGTTAACATTAACAATGGCTCTGTTCTATTCAAATGTCCCAGTAAGGCATGAAAGTTTTTCCTACTGACATATCGAAATGTGGTTATGTGTAAAATGGGCCCTCTGCTGAAACTTCATCTATATGAAATCAATGTCTGAATACATCAGGGGAGTTCAGCTGCCAAGGCCTAGTTAGCTTGTGTTGTAGCAACATCTAGTGGTAGTAAGGTGTGAAACAAGGATGATAATTGAACACACACATACAGTATATACACACTCATTATTTCTTTTCATAAAAAATTGTTTTAGTACTTAAAGTTTCTGGCGGTAAAGGTGATTATAAGTAACCGGGTCTCAGTTATGTTGACTTGGTTGTGTCCGGCTGTTTACCTGGTGATATTTACTAAATTAGTAGAAGCAACTTTCAGTATCTTCTAGTTGCTATGTTTCCATGCATTGTAGCATGTTTAAGTTTTGGGTACAACAATGTTTTTTTGTTTTTTTTTAACCTTTGAAAAGAAGGTTCTGAATTGTTCCTAAGCAAGGCATTTCACTTAGGGACGCCACATTTTGGACTATCTCATCAGCTGTGTGAAAATCAGTCATGGATAGTTCCCATAGAAAAGGTCAGAGAAGCGGCTGTGATGTGAAAGTTAACCACATGTCCATTTGCAAAACAAACCAGCTAATCTTCATCCTCGAAGTCTTTCTCTTTTAAATCAAAGAATACTGTTTGACACTTCTAACCGAGCATAAATCTCATGTTTAGGTTGTTAGTCAAAGTTTGTTTTCAGGCATGGAATGGTCTCATGAAGACCAACCAGTTGGTTTGATCTTCCCCACCATAAAGAGCAGCTCACAGCTGCTTCACTGAATTTTTTTATGGGAACCATCTCAAATATAGCTAGGCCCAGGGTTACTGCTTTGATGTTGAGGCTGACCTCTTGTCTACACATGGAAGAAATTTAATAATAAATCCCCTGGGAGGCTTCATTTAAAAAATCACATTTTAAATCCAAGAGCAAATTGTTTTTCAGTGGACATTTCTGTTAAAAAAAAAAAAAAAAACAGATTAGGTTGGATTCACACAAGAACAAAAACACGCATGGCTAATTTCTGGAAGCCTATAGAAGGATAAAATGCTGGGTCTGTCTCAAGGGGATAAAAATCATTTTGTCTTCCTGTGTTAACTTCAGACTAACCTTAGCACCAAGATGCTTTAGAAAACCCAGGTCCAGCTGTGGTACTCCTGTGCTATGTGACAAAAGCCTTGTGATCTTCATGCTTTAGACAGTACATAAGCCCAAAGAGATTGCGCTGGAATTGGTGAGTTTTGAGAGGGCTCACAGGATAATGAATTCCACCTCTGGAGTATTCCTGATTGGTTAATGGCTAGCAGACTCTGGGGGTCAGCACTAATCAACCCAGCAAATCAGCCCTAAGATTGTTTTTAGCAGTGGAGGAAATTATTGGTGATAATCATATTTGCTGTTACCAAATAGGCTTCCTGATGTTGCCTGCCACCTGTAATAAAGGCTTGTTAAAATGTGTTTCAGGCCCACATAGAATAATATTAGTCTGTGCTTGATGTTGTTTTACTGAAGATAGGAGTGCATCACAGAGCTCCAGTGATGATGTGTAAATGATGTGGAAAGACTAAAATATTTATACACCTCTTGAAAGTGGCAAACATTGTATTTGCTTAAAAAACAGTTGAAGAGATGTGAATATGTCACCATGTTTGACAGGTGCTGGACAGAGGTTCTTGAAATAGAGATTGGGCTCCTCCAGGTGATGAATTTTTAGTGACGTGATCCGTGCAAATATCTAAGTTCATATTTCTTGTGTATTTGTTTCAAGTAATGTTTTTGTAACTTGTGAATGTGTAAAGTCATGATGATAATAACAAACACTTATTTTCCATCATTTTACAACTACTGATTATTTCAGACAAAGCATGTCTACTGACTTTCTCCTGTAGAGGGAAGAATTCTTTAAAAGGACTGTAACCATCATTCAGAGTTACAGCTATAAAAGATGCATTTGTTTTAATTTAGTTGGGATGCTTTAAACATTAAACACAAATTAAATAATGTTCCACGGTCTGCAAAGTATACTTACCATATTCTTAAGTTGATTTTAACGTGGTTATATTTGGCATTCATCCCCTGATCAAGGCCAGGAGATGTGGCTGAAAGCTCTATAAAACAGTATGTTGACATTGTGGTATGGTTGTGAGTGTCTTGTTTAGTGTTTCCTGTTTTATTTTGTAACTTCTCCCCTCTTCATGTCAGTGGCTTTACTTCCTGCCTTTGTTGTGTTTCCCTAGCACTTTTGATTGTCTGTTCCAGCCTGATTAGTTTCATCTGTCTCTGATTAGTTCTCACCTGCCATCTTGTCCTGACTTGGGTGTGAAGAACTGTCTCTTTAAAATAAAAAGAAATCAATAATTGATCAATTGATATGTGTAACATGAGAGGGGCAGTTTTTTTGGTGATGGACTTGCAGAGATTTATTGTTTGGATCGTTGATTTTCTGGTTAACACCTTTACTGTTGACTCTCATCATTGAAAAAACTTACAAAACCCACAAAACCCACTGCATGAAAGACCAAATTAGAGACTAGTTGGTGAACATAGTGGAGCATTTAGCATGTAGAGACAGATATTTTTCCCAGGAGTTGGTGGAGACAAAAATCATAGTTAAATACAGAGTGAACATTGGGCTTACATTCATCAGACGACTCCAAATGAATGATAATGCTGCTCAGAAACGTTTGGATGTGTCAATAAACCACTGTTTGGTCCACGCCCAAAATAATGGCATAAAATGCCACTGATCAGATCTGATAAAGGTTCTCGGAGAATTTTGTATGGGGCCAAAGACTCTGTTTAGGTTAGAACCTAAAATCTCTGGCCCAGAAAGTAATCTGTTTACACCAAATCATTGTCAAATTCTGTTTATTTATCATCTCCATCATACACAATAAAGATGGAATACAGGACTTAGACAATAATTTAGCTCATCCTCTTTGAAGTTGGATTTTAAGGTTGTACATTGAAACACAAAGGAAAGATGATGAGTTAACTGTAGTTTTCTGAGGCAGAGGTGCAGAAAGAATCTGAAATGGAAAATGTAGATATCAGTGATGACTGTAGGCGGCTGAGTTGGTTTCACACTTCAGCGTGTCAATCTCCTAAAGATGTCGTGATAGACTGAATGAGACAGACAGAGTTCAGGTATGTAAAATAAGCATCAAACATAAGAGCCGAGTTAAACCTGTGCTACAGAGGTATTCTTGAATCTACATTTGGATCAAATCACTAGTCACTAGTGCTGCCAGATGCATTGAGAAACAGACAAATCTGCAGTGTCTGAATGTTGCATGCTTGTACTTTCTGTGCTTTGAAACCATGTCTTATTAATTAAATTTCATAAACTCCTTGCAAGATGATCAAGACTGATTTCAACACATAATGTCTCACCTTTCTGCAGTTATGCTGTGCTGCACTAAAAAAGCAACATAACATCACTGTTAGGTGTGGTCAGAGACGCAACAAATCTGAAACTTTCAACAAAGAGAAGTAAGTGCAATTATATTTTATGTGCCATGACAGGTTTAAGTGTTTCGTCACAATGGTGCAGGGTTTTATGATGCTGTATTTCAAAACTGAATATGAATTCAAGAATAGGGATAAAAATGTCTCTTTTTGACATTACATCCAGCAGTTTCAGAGTGCTGTCGATGCTTGTAAAAGGCAATAATATAAACTCCTGTACAATAAACTGAACATTAACATTGTTAAACTTGTTTCTCCTTCACAACATGGCACATAAGATGCCAGCCTTAAGCTATGATGAAATGTCATCACATAGGTTAAAAAGCAGAAGAGGCGTCTTCCTTCTCTCATCATGTTAGCCAGAGTTTGGCCTGTAGTCAGCTGTAGTTTTCTGAGACCTGTGGCACGGGAACACCGACTTGATCTTCACATCCTGCGATCCAGATGTGTGACTGAGAAGAAATTCTTTGGGTTTTACAATGAGACATACTGGCAATGTGTTTCAGTCCACAGACACAAGTACTTCTGCACCAATATGATTCTTTTGTTTCAAAAAGAGTCAGATTTGACATTCTGGACTTCACTGATGACCAGTGATAGTGCCTCTAAACCTTAGATTACAGTGGACAGCATCAATATACTTGTAAAAAAAAGTCAATGATGATGCTGGATATCCAGATAAGACGACATCCTCATAAACAGATCAGGTCAATACGCAGAGGCCAAGTTGTCTTTATCTTTAAATCAACTCAAAGATCCCCCACATCAGCTGATGATGTGACTGCTCTGTCAAGTCATCCTCATAGTGGTCCAAGAGAGTCCTGGGATTCCTGCTCGTTGGCCAGCATCATTCGTCCATTATCACTGTAGCTCCGGTTTGGCAGGAAAGACAATCTGTAAAAGAGACAAAGACTTCTTTAGTGAACTTTAATAAAACTTAATCCTAATGACGTTCTAAGACTTTCAGTGTTGTGTAGTATTTCTATTCATCAATGTTCTGTTCAGTCAGTGGAGAGAAAGTGCACAAGAGTCCAAGATGTGTTCTGCTGAAAGGTTAATTAAAGCTTGATCAAGGAGAATGGAGGATTTACAATACACCTCAAAACAAGGATATATGTTTACGCTTAGTGATCCAACATTGTTATTTGACTCTGTAGAGGCTTCTACCTGATTTACTTATCTGCTGTGTCTAGGGAGACAGCTCTCTCCTACGACCTCGGTTACCATCGTAATGGTCAGAATGGCACCTGCTTTCTTAAACACAAGCATACAGCTGCTCTGTATCTTAAAGAGAAGAAGTCAGTGTCTCTCACAACCAAAGATTTAACACTATACCTGTTTACTGTTAACTATACAGGTGTGTAAAGTGTGTAAGACACACTTAACATTTCCTCTTGTCTCCGCACATGGGGTTGCTTTTATTATGAAGCCACAGAGAGTGCAAATAAGTCACAAAGTTAGAGCTTCTTCAAAAATGTGTCTACAGAGCTATGGGCACTGGGCATTTTTCAACAGAAGATCAGTTTTAAATATTGTAGGAAGTAACAGAACAAGAAGAATCAGCCACAATGAGCTCCAACTTTATAGCTTTATAGTCCTGTGAAGTTCAGGTGTTACATCTCACAGTGCAACAAAGAACAGGATGTCAGACAACTACTCACGATAATAACTGACTTTAAACTCACTAATGTATCTGATATCAATAAATATAGTAACTGCCTCAAACTCACCTAAAGTCTGCCTCAAACAAACAAACAAATAAAAAAAAAAGACTTCATTGGTATTGTAAGAAAAGACTGAGAGGAAAGGTTGAGGTCAAAGCTGACAAAACTGATAGCTCTGCTGGCAGGTCAGAGATTCTGTGGCACAGTCAGTGGGAATACATGAAGAAGGAGGGATGGGAAATGAATACAAAGCGAGTGGGAACCACTGTCCACATTCTTCTCAAAGTTGGCAGCAAAGTGGGAGGAAGAGGAGCGAGACAGGAGAAAAAAGACGACAGTTTCTGAAGCATACAAGCAGATAATTATAGTTTAAAATGGCAAAAGAACATTTTAACATTTATTTTTGCTGTGACAGTTTATTTGTTAAGTGCAAGTTTTAAATATAAAAACACTTAACATAGCAAAAAGGAAAATATCCAGTGGTTTGTTGTGCTCTGTATGTTTTCACTGGTCTGTTGACAACAAACTAAGACTGAGCCCAAGAAAACAGCAGCAGAATTTATCAGTTTAAAATCTGAACGTTCTGACAGATTTACAGCCATGAAGTTTTAGTGCTTCCAAGTACTGCAAACACACAGGTAATAGATATTGTGAGAAAAAAATATAGTAGCAGCACACATCTTTGTCCTGTAGAAACTCAAGTTAGATGTACAGTACATCAGGCTAATACTGTTTTGTTTTTTTTTACAACAGATAATATATTGACCATTTGTCTATTATTGTACAGATTACACAAAAGCAAGCTGCAAAAGTGTGATGCCAGCACACAGATCTACTTTACTTCTTGACTCCTTTTTTTAAACTGGTAGATCATGATCTCTTTTTGAATAGAGATCTGCGTATAGAGAATTAACATAGTTTAAGAATAGACAGACGCACAGTTAATTGAGAGACACATATACCTTTTTTTACAATTAAGACAAACATTTACAAGTGTGATTTCAAATACATAAGTAGGCACAACCTTTTAAAATGTTCAAGTGAAATCTAAGAATGTATTCCATTTGTATCCACCATAGTACCTGAACCTAGTTTTTCTAACAAGCAGTACAGCTGATGTTAAAATGTCCTGTGAGCTGACATTGTAAGTATTCTATAGGCAGGAGGGCTTTATAAATAAACACCATATAATGCTGCTCTATTCTCTTTGAGGACGATCCCTTATCATACAAGATGCAATGGTGTGTGAGCAATGTATTACTTTCTCTACTTAAAGAGCTACTTCACACCAGCTGAAAATCCTGTTTTTCCTGACCTTCAGTGGCTGAAGTCACCTTTTTTTACAAACAAAACATTATGCAATTACATTAAAAAATCTATATATAGTGACTTTAAAATTTTGAATAAAGAAATGACACATGATTCTGTGCAAATCTACAATTAGCTTTAATTTATTTTTTAAACTTTTCTGCTCTCTGCAGGCAGTATAAAAGCTTTCTGTTGTTGCCTCTCCCAAACCCTTTTTGGACCAAAGCTGAATCAGATCTGAACTTAATTTTGAAATTCGTTCCTTTCAAATTTAAGTAACACTCAAGTATTAAGTGTTCCTTTGTGGGTTGAGAAAATTTCCCTGCTTCTTAAGATAAATAAAATAATAAAAACCAGATGGACTATCTGAAAAAATACAGTACATTGTTACAAAGCTGAAAATAGGGCTGATTTTTTTAGCTCATGAAAAGTTGATGTTTGGAGGTCCCCCCTCCCACAAACACTGCGGTTTAAGTTCTCTATTCACGCCAACGTGGTTTTCAGCGTTGACAAGTTGAGCATTCTACTGAGAGAATAGATCTTTTCAACTCTCAAATTTATGTTCATTCCCAGTACAAACTGAAACCTTAAACTAGGGTGAAGTTACTGTGGTGAAATCTAAAAATCTGTTGTTCTGTGTTAAAACCAATCCACTTGAGGCTCCATAAGGCCCCGTATTAAAATGCCCAACTTCACAGCAAAATGTTTACAGCCTGGTACAAAAAAAATGTTTTGGTCTCTATAGCTCATTTGCTTGTTCATGACAACTGTAGTGAGTCTGAATTAAATTAAAATTATATTGAGACTTACATGTATACATAATTAAGAATGTGGCAGCTTTGATTGACAGGTGGGTGCTATTACAGGTAGCTTGTTTGACCACCCCAGGCATTATTCAGCCTGCCTCAGCTGCACCAACAGTCCACATCTACCCATTTTTAGATTAGCAGGACTGCTAAGATGGCAGCAGCCAGAGCCACCACATTCTGAGCTTCACAACAGTTCTTCAGAAATCTATGTGTGACGTCATGGATAATACGTTTTATACTGTCTATGGATGAGACTCATGAGCAAACACACTCTTGAATGGAGGTCCAGGTGGATTACGTCTGGTAAGTCCCTGTGATTAGCTGTTATCAGACCATTCACTACAATGATTAAACACCCAGACGTACACACACACACACACACACACACACACACACACACACACACACACATTCCCATGTGGAGACATTTCCAGGATGAGGAGACGACGGGGGGAAATATAAACAGAAATGTTCTCTAGCTTCTGCTCCTCTGTTTTGTGTGTTTTCTGTACAGCAAGACTGTTTACTGTCCAAACACAGCTCTGTCTCTCTGTCCGTCTGTCACACAGTCATGGACAGCCACCGGGGGACGGACGAATATTAGACAGCACTGTCCTGAAATACTGAGGAGGAAATTCAGGGAAACAGACGTCCGGATTACAAATAAACATAGTATGAGAAAAACCTCAGCCACAAAAATTCAACCCTACAAATTACATTCACACACATTTAAACTGGCAAACATGTTATGGAGGAAATGTAATTGCATTAACATTTTGTTCCAATGCAGTGTGGCAAGTGTGACAATCTTAGAAACATGCTACTTCTTACATCAAGAGAAAAGCCACATGTGGGAGCAGGGGGTGAATGATTGGGTGTAAAAAGCTCAGAACACCAGGGGTGGTATAGATTATGAAACTTAAAAAATATCCTGTGTAGTGCTTTGTTTCCTACAAAACATACAGAATAAAGCGTGAATTGATTGTGAAGTGATTGTAGCAAAGTTATGACTTCGAGAAGAAGCAATGTGTACAGAGAACATTAGTTGGGCATATCCAGTAATGCGGTGCAGGGTATACTGTATATGCCGGTATACCTACTTATTTTTCAGTCCACATTGGGTATACCCCTTTCTGAATCCCTTCTAATGCTCATCATTCAGTAGTGTTCTGTGAGGTGAATGTTTTTTTCCTAGGACGGTGAAGGCTTTACATAGTTGTCCAATTTTTGAATGAAATAAGGAATTGTTCACTCAAAATGCATAATTATGCAGTTGTCTCACTCATCTATGGGACAGAATTTACTGCAAAATCTGCACTTTCTCTGTGGCTCTCCTCTGTTTAACAAGGGTTAAATCTGGGACAACTGGACTTGGTTGTAGATCCATGAAGATGCTTCACCTCTAATCCAAGGGACATAGTTCTGATTGCCTGGTGGGGAGACCCAGATAATATAGTCTTGATTGGATTGTTAACCAGGCCTTTGTTGTTAACTTGAACTTGGTTCATTAGTGCTCCGTCGTCTAGGTTGTTAAAGTCTCCTGAGCTCTGGTGTGGACGGTGGTCGTTGGGGTCCCATGAAGCCTAGTGTGAAATGCTGTTCAGTCTCCTGAGAAGGGTTGAACGGACAGCATTGTAGGTATGGGATAAGTGTTGTCTGAGGCCTCCTCCTCTGTTGAGGGATGAAGAATGAGGACTTTTACATAGCCTTCTTTACTCCTCTTTCAAACCAAGGCTAAATACCTGGGTCTCCCCACCAGTCAGTCAGAACTGAAGAAGCCTCTTGGATGAGAGGTGAAACATCTTCACGGATCTTCAACCAAATCCAGTTGCCCCATATTTAACCCTCTTTGAAGAAAGCTGACCTGGGTGACTGGAAAGAACTTTCGCAGACAGTTTCACAATGATTCTTACTCCCAGAAGTCAAGCAGCAGAACTTAAGTGACCGTGTGCAAACACTACTGAGTGAGTTAAATATGCGAAATTAGTCTTACATGTCTTTGTTTATATTATGGGGTGTTTATTCTTTGCCGGACAGCTGCTTTTTTAAAAAAAAAAAAAAATGGGGGGCATATTAAGAGTATACCATTTTCCCAGGCACCACCACACCATTGGGCATATCTGAATAATGTATTCATATTTGCTTACACCCCTACCATCCATAGTGTCCTATGTTTGTACTGCATACTCTCTGCATAAACACACTTCAACTTGAGTGACTAAGTAGTATGAAAAACGATATTTGGCAGCTTCTCTTTGGAACGACAAGCACCAACAACAAACCTCTGCCAGCAACAGCTGTCCCTACTGCCTTGAGGGAGATTAGACGTTTATTGAGTTTATTTCACTGTCATGCAGAAATCCTGAAATAGACCCTCCTGCAAAAAGGTTTTTTTTTTATCTCATTTATTGCTCTTCATGAGCCAAAACAAAATCCTGCTTATCCCGGAGGTCTAACCCTGGATGGCATTATGTGAAAACTACATGTTGTGGGTACGAAGATCAAAAGCACATTAATTCAATAATGCTAACATTTAGCATCATTAAATGAATGCTTTCTTCAACATCTGGGGGCTTTTTGGATTAAGTTTCATCCTGCAGCTTACATTTGGATCAAAACACTAAAAAAACACTCACTCACTCAAATAGAGCTGATAAGAGTGAAATTAATTCACACTCAGTTGAGATACAGGTCACTTTGCTGGACATACATATATGGTATTGTTCATGAGAAAACACGACCATGTTATCCTTAAATCTTGTCCGTAAGACTGAAGCAGATGTTTTGACTACATTTATCAGATGATATATGATACTTCAAGCACATACACATTAAATATATTAGTCCAATGCACTGCACATATCGTCCATCAGAAGTTCAGTGTAGCAGTCTAGCTTAAATTTGGCTTGTGTCAGGAAAAAAAAACTATAACAGAGCATTAAAAAAAGAGTGTTTCCCTCAAGTTAAATCAAATCTTATAACATCAGTTTCATCAAGAAACCACAGGACTAATGCTTTGTCCAGAGATAATTTAGTGGTTAACTCCCACCAGAGCTTTCCCTCCCTGTGTCTCCTCTAATCTGTCACAATTTCTGCTTTTTTACTGTCCAACTGAACGGGGAGAAAAAAAGGAAAAGGTGAGAGGGATTTCTCTTGCAATATATATGCACATTTTCCATAATTTGTTTGGTCTAATGGCAGTGAAACGTTTTCAGCTGTCAATTCTGATAAAAATGAAAACGCATATACAACAGTGGAGCCTCCTGCACGGTCAGAAGGAGAGAAATAAGAAACGACTTGTGGTAGTTTACTAATTTCTCTCATGGGAATGTTAAAATATGTTTCTGGTTCTATTCTGATTCTATAAGTAACTGAACCTGAACTGAACTGAGGGCGACGACAGCTCAGCTGATGAAAACTGAACGTTTAAAGTCTCTGTTTGTGTAAGATTTTCATGAGATGAGACAACATTTTTGACACTATTTGAGGTCTTTTTTTCATTACCTCTTTTTATTTGGGTTTTCACCCTATGGTGGAGTCCGCCACTTCCATGCTAGATTCAAATTGCCTTCACTCATGTGGAATTCACTGGAAATGATACAGTACAGTGTGATACAACCTTACTCTCATTGACATCAGCTTCACTCTCCCATGGTCCTGTCAGATTACACATTACTGCTAATGCTAACCAAGCGGCACCCTCTGTGGCTGTGGAGTGAAGCCAATACGTAATTGCCGAAAAACTGCAGTTCCCTGAATGGCCACTTGAGGCTGGCTATAAAACATAAGCCCCCATATTAAAATGCCCCAACTTCACAGCAGAAATAAACATGTTTGCAGCCTGGTCCAAAAAACGGGTTTGGTCTCCATTGCTAATTTCAGCATTTATGACAACTGTACTGAGCCACCATACTCTGAGCTTTAAAAAAGTTCTTTAGGACCCTATGGGTGACATCACAGATACAACGTCCATTCTTTATAGTGTCGATGATGCTAACCCAACATTTCCTACTGTTGCGGCTTCACATTAAAAGCATTAAATTGACAACACAGAGTGGTTCCAAACAATATATGGTCATTTTGATCAAAGTGTGTGGTTTTTAAATATTCCTGAGCTGATTTTTATTTGATTCCCCTAAAAGACAGAAACAAAAACTGAGGCTGGATTAACACAAATCTTTATCATCAGGAAGTAAAACATCCAAAAGCAGAGAAGTAAGTCATTAAAATAAACATCAATGCCATTCAATGACTTAATAATTTATTATGGGTTCTTCAGTCAACAAACAGTTGAAGTCTGTGTGAGTTCTTGTGAGTCATGTATTCGTTCTGTTCATAACCTCACCTGGCTCCGGTATGCTGCCAGATTTGCTGTTATCCATCAGTTAGTTTGATCTGTGGCTGAATTCCAGTCTGACAAACTGAAACAGTAGATCAAAGCACACATCAAAAAGCTACATGCTCAGGGAAAGATCGTGAGAAAGCAGGAAAGGAGGTGGATTTTAAAGGGTTCTTTGTTCTTTTCAGGAAAGAGAGGATTTTAACTCACAGCAGGCATTTTTAGATGAGGTTTTTGAAACTATTTATATTTGTTTTAATAAAAAAAGAAAAAATATACAAGACTTTATTAATTAAAAGCTAAGTCCATCCCTTTCAGTTTTACAGGACATTAATAAAGGATGCATTTCCCCTCAAGGCCTCATGAAATCCTGACCGTAAATTGTCTTTTTAGGACTATTATAAGGTAGACACTGCAAACATGTCTGATCTGTATATTTGTAATTGTATCACATTCCATATCTGTCCTTGTTTAGGATCCATGCATGGTTCAAGTATAATTTAGATATCAGAAATATCAAACTGCTAAGTAATAATACATACTGTATGTACAGTGTGTTTGCATGTTTTTTGTGAGAGTAAATATATCAGGTACAGTCCTGTTGTTGCTGTCAAAACCATTGACAGTATAAAAGAATGGACGTATCTGTGACGTCACCCTCTTCTACCTCCCAGCTTATCTAAGAATCGGCAAAGACATGGATCGTCGGTGGACCTGAGGTGGGCTGAAAGAAGCCTTGGTGCTCAAACAATCCACCTGTAACAGCACAGAAATTAGCTATAGAGACCAAAACCATTTTTTGTACCAGGCTGTACACTTGTCTGCTGTGAAGTATTAATATGGGCGATTATTGAGACTGACTACACTTTTTGGCACTTCAGCATTGGCTTCAGCCATGGAGGATGCCTCTTGGTCACCCATGAAAAGTCATCCTCCATGCACCCTTGCATATTTCCTCTTCAATCCAGTCCAAATGCAAATTTTTCCCTGTTTTCCCTAAGTAACAAAACATTGTCCTGTACAACAGACACCAAGTGACTTGTATGAAAACATCATCTGATCAGTAACGTGACCTTAAGAGAGATCAATGCAAGATAGAGGAGAGTTTTGTGTTCCTTTAATTTTGTGCTAATATCTTTCGGGGACAATAAATAATCAAATGTCACTCTTATCTCCCCGCTTCTGGAACCGAAGTAGTGAGAAAGGAGTGTTAATGGGAAAGGAAAATACCGTGTGTTTTCCCACAGGAACACCAAGGAGCAGGGTGCTGTGGATGTAGTGGCGGCGTTAGCGTCATTGCAACGAGTGAGCTTCCTTCAACCGGTTGGCCAGACTTTACTGAAGGAGCTAGTTTTTCTCTTTCTAAGAAAAATTCTGAGTTCCACCTAAGAGACCAAGTTACTGCAAGTTTCATGTTTTATTTACTGTGAATACTTAACATCATCATGACCTTTACCAAAGTAAAAAGGCCAATTGTATTTTGGGAATTTCAGTCTGAACACGTGGGTTCGCAGACAAACTTATACAATAGAAGCTTTTACTTTTACAGACACTCCACACACATGCTCATAAATAGAACAACAAGTACAGACTGAAGCCTTTCTTGCAGCTGAAGCACTCGAGGGAAATTCATTTGCTAATTGGCAGTGTGAACTCATTCTGATACCCTGGAATCTGGGCCAGTAAGGGTTTCAGAGTTTCCAGTACAACAAATATGTTGGACGAATTAACTAGGAGTCAAAAGGATGCAACTTTGGACCCGAAATCCAAGTAAGCTTGGATCTAGTTCTTATAATTCAGGAACACCTGGCAACTGGTGTGACAGAGCTGACACGCAAAGCACACCTATCAAAACACAGAAATATAAAAAAGTGTAACCACTCTGCTATGATCTATAAGTTTGTCCTGTAAACAAAAAGATAATATATCAATATATGGCAGGGTGATCAGGTACACCAGCTTTTGTTTTGACATGTCAGATTGGGACATATTAATAATACATAACAGCTTTAAGAGACCCAGATTTTCTAAGCAATGTGAAATCCTCCCTTCTCGCTGCAATTTGTTTTGCTCCTTGTGGTAAATGTTAAGTTATATCTGCTGCTCTCATTCAGGACCATCTAATTTCGGAGTCAAAATTTTCTTTCCAAAACCTCAAGTGATTTCAAATTGAAGATTTCTCGTTTGTCTTCCTGAACATCAGTCATAATTATGTTGATCGTTAAAGTGACTTTGTATAACTTTTCTCCCATAAAATAACGGTTTTAAAATTATTTTGGTGCTATACTGACATATAATCAGGTGGCTGCCATTCCCTCTCTGTGACCCCTACACTTGTTTCTGCACCATGTACCTTTGTGGTCCGGGTATGATCACCTGTGAGAAGTACGTTTTCTGGCACTAAGTCACACACCACCAACTATTTCGCTGATTTTGGTGAAAGTGGATCATATTTTATGGAGAAAATGTTTTCTGCTTTCCCTCTGATGTCCTCTGTTAGCTAATGTTAGCTCAGTTTGCAGCAGGGCTGCATGGACTGTGAGCTCAGTTCACTGGGTAGTGTTACAAACAGGCATTTTGGATCACCAAGATAATAAAGTTTTCAGATCCGGGACATGGGCAAAACGGAGCCAGTGTCACACCAGAACCAGAGCTGTGCAAGCTGGCAATGTAACCAGCTCTGTAGCCTCTATGGACATAATGACATAAAGGAAGTGAAGAGACTAAAGAGGATGTTGATGGTGGATGCTCAGAAGATAAAAGAAGAGAGTGGCTGAGAAGAAGTTGCCAGACAAGATTGAATCTAGTTTTTGGTGGTATTGCAGTCTGAAACAGGAGGCGCTAAATAAAAAAAAAAGTTTCTACGCAGTGTTGCTTCAAACGCTTTGGGATTATTATGTGTTAATCTTTCATGCCAGAGGCTCATTAAATTGAGGACAGAAAGTGATAGAGGAGGAATGGATTTAGCTCAGGACCCATGTCATCTTCCAACATCAAAACATGCTCTGAGAAACCCAAGACACTCAGCTGGAATGTCTCAACTTCTCAGAAAATTAAAAAAATGGTGATGACACAGTGACAAATGTACTGCACCCTTAAGGCCAAACATGCTTTTGAAAACAAATTTTGACACTGACCGACTGAACCACAAACAGCATACTTTAGCATCAATCCCCACTCATACCATGCAGTCCCTTTCTGAGCGTGATCTGGGTTTCTAGGACAGAAAACCCTACCAGTTTCATGTTAAGTTTTTTGCTATTTTGGGTGATACAGCAGTAGCCATTCTGAACAAAGAAGCCTTTCAATGCAATGACCTGACACCATCTCCCAACAGATCTTATAAGAAATAAAGTATCACACTAAGAAGTGTTTCATGCAGATGTTGTGATTTGATCACTTACTTAATATAGAGTTGTTTCCTTTGAATCTGGATCTCAGTGATTGAGTAAACTCAGTAAAGTGTCAGAAATCCATGTATGGATGTCTATAGCTAATCTTTATGTCATAGAGAGTTGAAAAGTTCAATTTCTAGATCAAAAGAATATACCAATTAGAATCTCATAATCTAAGAATAGCAATTAGCAAAAAAAAATAAATAAATAAATAAAAAAAAGGTTTAAATCATACACTATAAGGCTATGCAGTTCACTGAAATTAGTTTATTTATTTAATGTGGTTTTGCATTACATTATAAATCAACACTGAATTTCTCATAAGGAATGTGATATTAATTTTGCCCGTATAACTCAGCTTGGCTTTGACAAAACAAAGAAAATTCCCTCCTTTCTCTGCTTATTTTGTTAGAGAAGAATGCAAATGATCTGACTGACTTCTGCTCCTGATCTCACTCCATTTAGCTAAAGTTAAACTCACTTCCCGCTCAGTGATGGATGACCTGATAGTGCTGCTTCTAATTTAGAAGCTGTACTTCTGTGTGTTTGCATTTGTGTGTGCGCATCCAACTACAAGATGATCTCATTGGTCTTCATTTGAATTTTGAACATTATTATTATTATTTTTTACATTTTTTTTTGGCTTTTTTCAAACTTTATTTTTCATAGAGACAGCTGAAGAGTGACAGGAATGGGGGGAGAGAGATATGACGGTATGACATGCAGCAAAGGGCCACAGGTCGGATTTGAACCCTGGGCCGCTGCGGCAAGGATTCGTACATGGGGCAGATGCTCCACCAACTGAGCTAATTGACACCCCTGAATTTTGAACATTATATAATTTTCGTTGATTAAGTTCTTGCCAAATTGTCAAACTTTCAGCTTTAGCTTATGACTCATAGAAAATCATTAATGAATAAGACGCGGTGAACATAATACAGTAGCATTTCTTAACCTTGTCTGGCCCTTTAACTTGACCATTTTCCTGATTGAACCACCTGTGTGGGCTTTATATGTTTGCCAGGACTACTGGTGCATTCAAAGGATGCCCAGATCTTTACCAAAAGTTTCAGAGTTGGCTACTGTCTGTTCCACTTTATTCATTTGCTGTGGTGAGCTACTGTAAATTTGATGCATTTAGCTACTCCTGTTACTCATCACTTCCTGTATAACAGTTGCAGGCCTCTACTGGTGAAACCAAGTCAGTTTCCCATTGATTCAGATATCCAATTACTATTATCAATGTATATCAAAGAGTCACTGCTGTTTATATTTAATAAAACTCAATTAAAATAAAATAAAGTGTTCGACATGCAGCCTAGCTCTGAGTTTTATCTGGCTGCACTAAAAATGTTGGATTGCAGTCTGAGGACTGCACTGGCTGACTGATCACTATTCAGACCAAAAAACACGCAGCTATCTTTCTGTCAATCAAACAGACACGATCACACACACACACACAGCCTTGTCAGTCACTATAACTTAAGTATGAAAAACACAACTATCCAGATTCAATCTTTTGGCAAAATCTGAAACAGTTAGAAGCTGTCTGCAGGCAAAATCCAAAGCAAAGCAGCAGAGGAAGAACATCAGCGCTGATGGATTATGGCAGATCTGACAGCAGAAGAGATGTCTCGTTTCAAGATGCCCGTCATCTTCCATTGTCCCATCTTAGGATTCATCCACACTCTCTACAGATGGTTTGCCTGCCACTGAATTCATCCAAATCTATCCAAGTTTCCGCAGGTCAGTGTTTCTGCACAACTATGAAAGAGTTTGTCACATCAATTTTGTTTTCTTGTTTTCTTTTAACTTTTTACTTCATTTTGTGTTCTAGTATTTTTCTTTGCATGGTTTCTTGAAGCATCTGCCTCTGAATGCTGCAGTCAGATACTGTTCTAATTGTTCAAAATTAAATGCCAATGGAGAGCAATGTCCCTAAGGAAAAAAAAATCTTTGTCCTGTTACCTTGCAATCTATTTACATTTTTTCCCTAGGCCTGAGTAGAACATGAAAACAGATATTGTAAATCAGCCTTTAACAAAGAGATTTTACTATCATCTGAAATCCCCACCCTCTATTCTGGAAAAAAAGAGAATAAAATATATATCATTATAACAATTAGCTCTTAAATTTTAGATATTGTAATGTTCATTTTTGCTTTAAATAAGTGGACACTTTTCCCTGATTGCATCTCCTTAGAATTAAAGGCTTTTGTTGTTATTCTGTCTTATCTTTCAAGTACATGAGTGAAATCAGTCCGTGACCCACTCTGATGACTAACCCACAAGTTACGAAATACCGTTCATCATTTTCTCTTACCTGCCTGTTGTTGCTAAGGAAACAAATAGTAGAAAAACACTCATGGCAAAACAGTTTTTACCCAAACTATTTAAATGTCTGGGTCATTGGAAGGCACACAAGCAATCACAGAAAGGAAGGAGAAAATCTTTTTTTTTTGGGGGGGGGGGGGGTTATTTTATTGACCACAGAGTGGAGCAGCTCAGCAACAACAGCAGAGGGCTGAGGCTAAACTGAGCTTTGTGAAAATGTGTGTGAAAATCTCACTGCTGGTAAAACACAGTCAAATTTCCCTGAATAAATGATGAGGACGTAGGTTAATGAAGGACTTATGACACATGCTAATGAGATTTGTCAGGAGAAGTGACCCTGTTTGGCCTCAGCCGAACTATACCAAGTACTTCATGCATGTTTAGGCCACTGTTAGCCTGATGCCCACATTTAAAGCACATTAATAAGCAGTGTTTTCAATTAAAATGAAAGTTAACATGGAATATGGCAGGTCATCTAAATAACAAACAAAAGACATTTCTCAGCCATCTCCCAGGAATTATGTTTATATAGAACTATTTTAAAATTTAGGGGAAGGGTTCACATTATTTCTAATGTGTACTGTGCATGTGCCAAATAAAATATGGCCAAAGCATGGGTGTAACTAGGCAAACCACATAATTAAATAGAACCATTCATTTAAGGTTTAAGGTAAGAAGAACCATACTGCACATTATTGCTTGAAGACACAACCTGAACAATGGTAATAGTCCATGTACTACCTGGACCTCTTTCTTTTCCAAAAGCTGATTGCTAGCACAGAAACATGATGAGCTGAATAATCTTGGATGGCAAACCAGATATCAGTTTGGTGGACGAGAGCAGGATGGTAAAATTAGGTGAGGCTGGCAGAGAATACATTGTAATGGTAATTATGGTAGTATGGTAGTTTTTGCCATCGTCCGCATCAGAATTTACAACTGAATGTTATCTTCATGTTCATCATCTTTCGTTGTTAGCATGCTAACATTTGCTAATAGACACTGTGAAAGTAGCATACAGCTGATGTATACTGACAAAAAAAAACTGCTGTATGAAAAGGGAATCTGGGTTTTATCCTCAGGGCATAATGGAGGTACAAAATGTGATGGCAATCCATCTAATAGTTATTGCAGTCTGTTCCAAAATGGTGGACCCACCGACTACCAACCAATATTGCCATTCCTAGAGCCAAAAGTTAGATGCACAAACCTGTTATTATACCATGTGTGTGCTTGTACACCTATGCACTGAAAGAAGTGCAATCTTCTTAGAAACCTCATTAGGTTACCATGTAACAGTTACTTATAGGTCCAGAGTGTAAGATTTAGGAATCTTAATTTATACAATATAATATGCATAACAATGTTTTCATTAGTGTATAATAGATGATGCTCACAAGTCAAGTCTCAAGTCTTTTACTGTTGTAATGAGCGATGAGCACGCAAATTGCATTAGTTGGTTAGTTATTTGGTATCAGGAAAATATTGCTAACATATTAGGCATGCAAAAATAACTGTAACCTAGTTTTCAATAATAGTGTATAAGCATGTTGTACAATTACGGTCTTCTGTCTCTAGAGTCTCTCTAGCCTGTAAAGGTAACCTAATAAACCAGCTAAGACACATTTGTAGCTGACATTAATAATTAAAATGATCTTTCTTTAACGTTAGTCAGCGAATAGTAGCAGCGAAAGATGATGATGATACATTACCAGACCGATTTTAAAGGCATGGCAAAGCCAGCATGCAAACAGGTGTGTCAAGCAAACAAACACAAATATTCAAACTATTTAACCAATCTAATCAAGTTAACCTCCACTACATTGCCAGCAGCAAGATAACATTAGATAGCTCATGCAGGTACATTTTCAGGTGCCTGATAAAGGTTCATGTAGTCAATCCAGCATCCTGTATTTTGATACTGAAGACTTTCAGGAAGTGATTCTTTTGTTTGGCCTATTTCCCTGTAGTTGCTCTTTCATGCTAAGAAGGACTGGATGAGGCAAATGGTCTGCAGTCAGCAAATACATACAATACATACAAGAGTATGTCAGACCAAAAAACAAGGTGTTATTAACCATCCAGTCAAATTTGAATGATTAAAAATATCAATATAATGAAATTAGGTGTCAAAATCAGGTAAAAATGAATTCTCAGCTCCAGCACTGTGGGGGCGTGTCCGCTGAATGTGCTGAAACCACGACCACGCATGGGAGCACTCAAGCAGCAGTTCTGAAGCAACTAAAACGTCTCAGATGAGTTCAGAAAATGACCTGACTAACTTTGAAACACTCTGGGTGAGATGAATTAATCTCTATCTCTGCTAGGGGTGCAGGGATATGCTCAGGGTGGCCTGAGCGTGTCATCAAGCCACCCTTTAGGGCCGCCTAGTCCTCGACTGGTGAAAACTGGTGAAAAACTCCATATTTCAGTAATATATCGTTCAAAGTCTTTTCACATGTTTTCAGCAACTATTTTCCAACATATTTAATGTGTTTTGAAAGAAATCTCGGAATTGCCTTTACACAGACTTGAAGTCCAACCATCAAATGCCACTATTAAAGGAGAAGGGTCAGATTTTCAGCTACAGTTTTTTTCCAATTATTTTTCATGCTGGAATGGGCGTCTATCTTCCACCTGTGCCACAAAAATACTGGTTAGAGTAAGTGTGAATAAAACAGTCAACAAAGACATATTACTATACTATACAACTATACATTTAATGTAGGCAGCAGTTACAGATCCATCTTTGTTTGACAGAGGATCATTTATGCCTCCATCCTTTTTCTTCTTACTATGTGTCCTTATGTGTAGTCTTTTTTTACTGTTTCTTCCCTGCCATTTAGCTAACTGTGCATTTAACAACCCATAAAACACTTGCAGCAAGGAGCTACCATATATCTCCAACACACACACACACACACACACACACACAAAGACAGTTTATAGTTCATCAATCAACAAGGGGCAGTAAAGTCACATTAAATGTTTGACATGCAGGGAGAGGCAACTGAAGCTTTAACAGAGAACACAACGTCAAACAGTTTCCTAGAAATACAATTTAATGATTTGGATCTGAACTGAATTGGACTGAATTGAAATGAATTATACCTTCATTGCTCCTTTGGGGTAAATTTTGTCTGCAGACAGTTTAAAGTAAAAACACATGATCAGAACGATGAAAACAAATGAACTAACAAATCCTAAGAATGTCTGAACCTCATCCCCAAATTTAATATCAGCTCTGCACAACGCTCATGCCGACTGCTAGTGTTTATGTCAGATTTAAACTGAGCCGTTATATTGTCTGTATCAGACATGAGTCTGTTATTTTTCTGTCTTTCAATCAGAGGGAGAAATATAAAGTATGTGGTTCACCTGAAGCTAAAGTAAGGTCAGTTACAGATTGACAGAGGCTTCTGACATTACAACACCACCGAAACTCAATTGTTCTGTTGTAAAGTTGAACATATGCTGTATAATAACATATGGGAGTCTGGCAAGTCCAAACTGTTTTCCTCTATATATGCACATACACACACACACACACACATTGTCTGACAGTCTATCTCTGAGCATCTGTTATTCTGTTTTCAGCAGCTTTGTGCCCCCGAGGTTCACAAAAAATACAAGCAATAAAAGCAACAGGAATGAACATGTGATTCACAACAACTACAGAAAGTAACTCCAAAACACAGGTCATTATGGGTAGCAGAAGGTCAATGCTAACATGTGATTAGCAGCAGGTGCTTATGGTTGGAAAGTTATGCAGAATTAAAATCAGATCAAATCAGATTTGTTTCCAAAATGTTGAATCTGGCAGGACGACAGGTTATCAAAACTTGGATAAACTACTTCTGAGTCATGTGACTCTCACAAGTCCTGTTCTGCTAAAAAGGAAGCTATAAGCACCTATAAACAACAAACCACAAGAAGGCTGACATTTCCAAAATCTTTTGGATTCTTTGCAGGTGTGATCACACCTTTTCCCATCATCACATAAAATATTTATCCACCTTGTGTTGTTGGTGACACCAGCTCGAAAAATGTAGAGTAGCCATGCATTTGTAGAGGTAATATTGAGGGACCGAGCGTGCTCACAGATGGTCAACTGTGATAGTGTAAGTCCTCAGGAGCCTCATCAGAAACCTGGCAAGAGATCTGATGCAAAGTTAAATCACAGTGTTTCAATGAGCTGAAATGAAGTTAGGATTTATTTTCCTGCTCAGTGCTGTTTTTAGCTTTTTGTCTCTGTCAGGCTGAAGTCAGCTGAGATAAGGTCCTGGAGGAGTTTTGGGCTGAGGATCACTTTCTGTTGACAGTTCTGTGAAATCAATTAAGTAATGTGCTCGTGACAGGGTGTTGCACATCTTCCTGTTTGCCTCCTTATCAACTCTGATATGTTTCTAATTTCTTAATTGTTTTTCGTTAATGTATGAATGTGTGCGACAACAATTTTCTCATGAATAATTTTAGCATGCAAATATAATAATGAAGAGTTCAAGACTCAACACATCTCCATGAATCTAAATGAGAATTTAGGAAGCACACTGAATTCTTATGACTACAGTCAAACATAGCACATGTGATATTATTCATCATCTATCAGTCCGTGAGGATTTCAAAAGAATTCATCAGACTGTGTTTCATCTTGACGTCCCGAGTTAAACAGGACAAGAGTGTCTGAATAACTTTATCTATAGTGCCGATTATAGTTTAAAAGATTCCCCAAGTCGGGGCGGTGTTTAGCTCAGTTGGTAGAGCAGCCGCCCCATGTGCGAAGGCTCAGTCCTTGCTGCGGGAGCCCAGGGTTCGAGCCCAGCCTGTGGCTCTTTCCTGCATGTCATTCCCCATCTCTCTCTCCCCACATTTCCTGTCACTCTTCAGCTGTCTCTATCAGAATAAAGCTTGAAAAGGCCAAGAAAATAATCTTAAAAAAAAAAAAAAAAGATTCCCCAAGACAAACACATTTGTTATTATACTACAACAAATACCCTAGAATTACAAGCAGAGCAGCAAAAAATGTATTTGATTGAATATGCTTAGGTGAGATGACAGGAACATAGACCTTTTTTATTTAGTTGTGTTTTTAGAATGAAGTGTGTGAAATGAATGAAGTGAGGGACATGTGGAGTATTAGCAGTATTTTTTGTTTGTTGTTGTTGTGGCTGTTTTTTTGTGCTTTCGAGCTGCTACAATCGATATTTTTATATTAAGAATTTCCACATGACAAATTACTATGTGAAAAAAAGTCACCTCTACAGTTCCCCTCAGCGCTACAAAGCATTTTAGCATCTTTTAGCTCATTGTTTTGGTTTTCAGGCCTGGACTGGACTTCTCATAGGAGTGTTTTCATCTGCAGCAGGCAGCCTTTTATGCAGAAAAGTTCTAATAAATCCACTGTGCTGTCCAGAACCAAATGGCAGACAGACACATTTAGCTGCTATACATAGTGGAGAATTTAGCAGTTAAGGAACCAGATATTTCCCTTAAGAGTTGGTGGAGAATGAAACCAGAGCAAAAAGACGTTACCTTTAGGTGACCACAAACTAAATGCTGAATGTTTAGATAATGTGAGTTTTAAGTCAGTGGAATAATACCAAGAAGGTCATCATGAAAAAACACAAAGTGAACCTTTTGTCCCACACCGCTCTAACTGAATTTCAAATAGCTGATTTGCCCAGGTGGGTCCATTCTACGGTCCAATTTGTCACCAAGGAAACTTCATTTCAGTTACTGAGGAGAGAGCCAGAGACGGATGGAGAGACTGAGGGAGAGATGAGTTTCATTTAGAGTCTAAAACTGAGAATATCTACAGCTGAGGTCCAAGAGCAACAATCAGGACAACTGTCAAATGGGTTTTGGTATTTTTATTGTATTGCTATTTTTTTTTTTTAATTTAGATGTGTGTTTCATGTTTTACTCTTCCGCTCTCTGTCCTTTCTTTATCCTTTTGTTCTAGTAAAAAAATATAGTAGTTATTGACATTATCCTGTGTTTTTGTAGCTAGAGATGAGGAAAGCAGGGACGCCCTGGTGAGCCAGTGGAAATCTTAATTGCACATAATCTCTTCCTTTTATCTTGCCATGTTTTCTCTCATTCTATTCTCAAATTAAAGCATAAATGCCGTAAAATGTCTCTTTTCAAAAAATATTACAATTTTTCTTTAAAACAGTCATCAAAATCGACTCGGTGATGAGAGCGACAAGAAAAAGCAAGATGGCAAGTAGCAGGCTAAAAATGGAGATAGAAGAAAGGTGATTATAGAAGACAAACATTTCACACCAATGTTCAACAAAAAAGAAATGGAAACAGAAGATAAAAATCTTCTGGGTGAGAAACTAGCGGAGAGAGGAGCAGCTGGAGGATTTTAGGCTTCAATCAAACAATAATAAATCATACAAGTCTCATAATAAATCACAGACTGGAGTGTTTACACTTCTTCGGCCTGTCTGTCCAAACGAAGTGTCTGTGCTTGACAAAACATGTTCCGTGCTTCCCGTTCATACAGTTACACACCTTCACATCTACAGAAAGTGTTGCAGCCTGTGCAACCACAATCTGAGCATGATGGTTTTTTTTATAATCTTGACATTGCCTGGCTCAGGCCTTTTGGGACAACAAGGTTGTACTGTGAAAGATAAACCATGTGAGAGTGACAGCTGATCATCCATAATCACACTGAATTTTCACACAGTCCTGACGGATGAAACCATCCATCTTCAACCAAGATGGACAGATTCATTTTGGCATAAGAAATTCCCAAAGTGAGAAGCAGCTTAGTCTAAAAGTCTTAAGTTCTCTCTTGTAAGACTAAATTTAAGACAAAAAAATCTGCTCTGCGACCTGATTTACTTGAGACAGACTTCATGTAACTTCTCAAATTTTGAAAATCATAGAACAGAAAAAACAAAACAAGGAAATACGACAACAACAGGCGGGCTTTGCACAACCATACAGCTTGAACTAGGGCCTTGGACTTGAAAGACTTGTGACTTGACTTTGACTTTCCAAAAGACTCTTCCAATTACTAACATGAGTTATACATAATTGTTACTAGTGTTTTGGAATATTCCACTGATTTAGTATTGTATTTCCATAAAATTCAGAGACCTGTGAGAGGCAAAAAACTGTCAAAATCAAAGTGCCAAAGGCCAAATGATCCTGGATATTAATCTACTATCCTGGATCCTACATGTCCCATGATGCAAATTGATTAAATCTCTTTGTTAGACCCCTCATGCCTGATAAACACCAATGTCTTCCATATAGCAAACCTCCGGTTTATAACAGAGACCAACCCATCACTGGGGTTGTGTTCCCGGACTTGACAGTGCTCCTTAAGGGCCATACAAATCAAGTGTGGGTAAAAATCAGTGAAGTGCCCCTTTAATAAAACCCAACAAGCATTTACATTGCGTTTCAACAACTATTCTACATTGCATTTTTGCACTCACAGCTCATTTGTCTATTTCTATGCTGAAACCCTCTGCATAGACCTTATTTCCCTATATGGAGCTGAATGTTATATCTTATCTCAGCAATCAAAACACAGAGAGATTCAGGATGAAGAAAAGCATCATTGATTTCAGCGGCAGGGCTTTGGGCCAAAGAGTCATCTCACTCGTCTCCCACATGACCATCATTCCAGAGATTTCATATTCCGCTGTTCTGGAATCACTAAACATCTGTGCTTTGCTTTGGCATCGACCGCCAGATAGTTTAATCACATAACAGTCACAGTGATTGTACGCGGCTGGTGACAGTGGCCGCTACTCGGCTGTATTTATCTTCAACAGGACTTGTGATGTTCATGCTGAGCTTAAGGTGAACTCAGGACAGATCACAGTGAATCTGATTAACTGTTACAGGAAGAGTTGGACATTTTAAGTTGTAGCTTGTTATTTTTCTCACCAGAGACCTGACACTTTGGGGAAACAAGTTTTCATAATAGCGCTTCCTGGCTTCCCTAAAATGTTTAACTACAGGCTGCCTTATTATATAGATGTTTTTCTTAATAAGCACAGAAATATACCTGTTTACCTGCACAGGTTTGCCTGAAAAAGCTAGGCAACTTCCTATATGACACCTTTAACTCTTGTTTACGGTGGCCGACAAGGGCAAATGCGCCGCAAATGGCCAAACGCTGCAAACACAGCAATGATGCAAAACCAAAAACACACAAACACATAAAACAAATGCAACAGAAAAACGCTGCAAGAGAAAAATGCTGCAATCACAGAAACGAAGCAGAAGCAAAAACATGCAAACCCACAAAACAAATGCGAAAGAAAAATGCTGCAAATACCAAAAACACACAAAACCCCAAAACAACTGCAAGAGAGAAATGCTGCAAATTCACTCCACAAAACGGAAGTACGCCAGGCCAATAGGGGGACCCGACCTGAGATACGGACCAGTCCGGTGGGGCCCAGTCCCTCTTCAAAACATGAGCGGGCTGCCCAGAAGAAAATTGGCTAACTTTTGGAGAAAGGGCTGGCTCAATTCGTGGCAGCGGCAGATAGTACCTGCCGCGGCAGTTGCTGGTGTCTGGGGCAGTTACCACTGCCCTGTCACAGCAACTGCTGCTGTTATGAGCATTTGTTTTTATTTTATAAAACAGTTGTCAGTGTTGCGTTAGACTCGCTGGCAGTAGCATTTCCATTACGTGATTTCTGCATTAATTTGCAAAGTTTTCTTAATTAATATCTCAACCGCTGCCGCTGACCTGCCACGGCAACTGCTGCTGTTATGGGCATTTGTTTTTATTTTTTATTTTATAAAACAGTCGTCAGAGTTGTATTTGACTCGCTGGCAGTAGCATTTCCATGACGTGATTTCTGCATAACTGGCAGCTTTCCCACACGCCGGCATGTCAATGCTCCACACAGCAGCAGTTGCCCCACACATCAGCAGTGGTTGAGAGATTAAGAAAATCTTGCAAATTAATGCAGAAATCACGTAATGGAAATGGTACTGCCAGCGAGTCTAACGCAACACTGACAACTGTTTTATAAAATAAAAACAAATGCCCATAATAGCAGCAGTTGATGTGGCAGGGCAGTGGTAACTGCCCCAGACACTGCCATGGCAGTGGCAGCTGCCCCTGAAACCGGCAGCTGCCACGGCAGGTCTGGAAGTGCCACTACTATCTGCCGCTGCCACGAATTGAGCCAGCCCTTTCTCCAAAAGTTAGCCAACTTTCTTCTGGGCAGCCCGCTCATGTTTTTAAGATGGACTGGGCCCCACCAGACTGGTCCATCTCTCAGGTCGGGTCCCCCTAGTGGCCTGGCGTGCTTCCGAATTTGCAGCATTTTTCTTTCACATTTGTTTTGTGGGTTTGCATGTTTTTGCTTCTGCTTCGTTTCTGTGATTGCAGCATTTTGCCGTTTGCGGCGCGTTTGCCCCTGGCCACCGTACTTGTTTCATTCACTCCAGGACTTTTATTTTCAAGTTCAAGTTTCCACATTCAGCCCACACTGTATAAGGTACTGTTAGCTGCCCTGGAGATAAAATAAGATGACACAGCTGAGAGTATCACAGAGAAACTACAGAGGACCAGAGGAATAATGAGATTAAACTTCATTGTTTCAGATCATTTTGTTTCTATTATAGAAAAAGCAAACACTCTGTATCCTGACTTTCAATCCTCACCTTTTCGCCTCATTTTTAATTACAACAGAGGTAGACTGAAGCTGTGGTATCTGCTGTAATGCTGAGTCCACAAAAATAAGAGCCATTTGTGGTCTGAGAACTATAACAACTCTAAAGGAGAGAAAAGGTGATCCATTATCACATAATTCCTCACCTATTACTTCCACTGTTTCTTTTTCCTCTCTTTCCACATCTTGTGCAATCTTTCTTGTTGAGTGTTTTTTACATGATTAATGACAGAAAATGCTTATCAGCTCCAACTGATTCATTTTGCAGCAAATATAACAGATAATACAAAACATTGCAACTATAACTCAATTTAGCTATTTTTAACCTGTCTGTCAAATGCAATTTGTGGTAAATATGCAATACACCAGTCCTTAATTAGTTCATTTAAGGTGCAACTACAGGGGTATCACATCTGTATAGTCTGCAGTGTTTCATCTAGTTCAATCATCCATCCATCTATTTTCTGTAACATGCTTATCTTTATCAGGGTTGCTGGCATTGGAGAGGCGGGTTACAGCATTGACAAGTCGCCAGTTTGTCACAAGTCTAACACATAGAGACAAACAACCACTCACATTCACACCTATTGGCAATTTAGAGTCACCAATTAACCTATTAACTGCACATCTTTGGAGTACCTGGAGAGAATCTATACAGAAAAGGGGGAGGACATGCAAACGCCACACAGAAGAGGTTTGAACCAAGAACCTTCTTGGTGTGAGGCAACAGTGCTAAACTAGTTCAGTCAACTAAAGCTAAATATTATTAATACCTAACCAATTATTTGATCTACAGCCTGCACATAACATTATCCAAGGTTTCTCCCAGTGTAATATGAACAATATGAGCGAGTGCACAGACTGAAATACTGTAAAACAAAGTTGTACAGTATCTTCTGACTGGAGCCACACACAGTGGGACACTGTGACTCTATTTACTCAACAGCTTTAACCTGTTTCAGATGCTCTAGATGTCTTTCCTACTTTCTCTACTAGTGGGCACAACACAAGGCCTTTGTTATGACTGTAATCACAAACAAGTGTCTACTATCCACTGCTGGAGCTGTGAGTGTCTACAGTGTGTGTGTGTGTGTCTGTGTGTGTTTGTCTGTTTGTTGTTAGGACCACTCAGGAAAACGGCCTCAGGATTTTCATAGTGGAAAAAGATCACACTGATGTTGTTTCTTCCATGAAGACATTTTGTCAGCAGAGCAGGAATGTGCAGTGGATCATAAGCCAAAAAGGATGACCTTCGACAAATGTACTTATTTATCAACGTCAAGACACCAGAATAAGTAAGACTGATTTAAAGAATCATGAATTTTGCAGCTACAAGTTAAAACTGGATGTACTAGAGGATAATCTGCTGTACCACTGTATTCATTTTAATTTAAATGTTTTTTTCTGATTGATTCAAATATTGTCTATTCAACATTACTGTTTGTGTGAGTGTTTTCCAAAGTATTCTGAGGTTTAATGTCGTTTCCCTTCCCTGTAGGCAGGAACTGTTTGACTGGATGTTTTCAGTAAAATCAACTTGCAAAGACATGAAACTTGCAAAAAATAGCTTGTACAATAAGAAAAAACGCAACAAATGCTACAATATTCTTTTCTTAATGCAAAAGTTATTGGTTATGTTTGGCATGTGAGCACACAAACACGGAGAGAAGTAAAGAAAAGATAGAAGGCACTCCTTTTGTGATTTTAAGAAACTACAGAGAAACACCCCTACATACACCATCTGCCCACAGACTGCACCTTAACGGCGAGACAAAATAATACGACAGGATTCCTCCAGTAATTTCACTTTCCAGTATCCTGCCGGCTGTAATCTGATTGTCTGAGTCTGTTTTCTATCCAAGACAGTTTTTAAGAGGACATCAGATTGGAGTTAACACTGTTTGTCTTTCTGTTTCCTACACACATAGACAGAAAGCCCAAGAAATAGACCACAGAAACACACACTCAAACTCACAGACCTTACACACATTATAGCCTACAAGTTACAACAAAAACTATTACGACTGGAGCAAAGACATCAAGTCAGGAAAGAAGCACATCAAGAATTTAAGTGTGTATTTAAATGTGTATTCCACATGCTTACAGTATGTGGAGGTTAGCCGATATCAAAGTGTATCATTCACATACATATTTTGTACAAATTTACTTGTCAGCTGTGTGCGTGCCTGTGTGTATGCCTCTGTTTCTCTGCGGTGGTGAAGTACTTGTGTTAGTTAAACAGTGCATACACAAAGAGGTCACCTCCTCCATCATCCCCACTTGAAGAAGCTGAGAGCACAAACACAGACGTCGACTAAATCACCAACATTAACGTCAACAGAAATCCTGCTGTAAGAAAAAAAAAGATTATTTGACTATTATCGTGATATCATCCATTATCATTAAATTAAAGATTCCGATCTGTAGAAAAAGGCAAATTTGGACAAGGTCAATCTCTCCTGTATTAAATGTAGTGTTCCATTTTCAAATAATTATTTTAAACAAACAAACAATTTAGTCAAAAACAACTTGACTGTCCAAGAAACAAGTCTACACCAGACTTTATGAGTGCACAGCTGACATCTGACGAACCACATGTAGAAATGTTAATTACTCATTAACACTTAACACACACAAGTATATGTTGCATTTCTTTGCTGTTTCTAGACGTTAGTATTTCTCCCACATATTGCGCAATTGAGTATGTAACAGTTGGCTCTGTGTATAAATGGTCATGAAAATTAAACACAATTGTAAAATTGTTAATATGTAGTGTTATTTAAGGTGCTTTGTATCTATGCCAAAAAAAGTTGCAATGTAGCTAACTGAGCTGCATCACATTGTTTACTGTCTATACATGTGTTCTCATGTAATGTAGAAAATAAGAAAAGCATGATGTGAAAGATGTGTCCGAACGTTTTACTGATATATTCTGAAGGTTTAATTTGTTCCCCTAAAAAAAATGGTAAAATGAGATTTTTTATGGCTGATGACAGTATTTTCTGATTTATGGAAGAGTTATCCAGCAAGTGACGATTCAAAGTATTGAACAAATAGAAATTTTAATCTGATGATGGTGCTAAAAGTCAAGGGACCAACAAAGGTATTCATCATGTAGGGAACAAGAATGTCTGTACAAAATTCTGAATCAAAGTTGCGGACCAACAGAATGGTATCACTATTGCTAGAGCCACACCGCTAGCATTGCTAGAAAACAGCTGGAATTTTTTTTTTTATATTTGAATATTTATCAATCCAATCAAAGATATTGTACAATCAAGTCAGTACTTTTTGCTTTAGTTTAGTTTATTGAGAGAAGGGACACTGGTAACTAAAAGCTAATAAACTGCTTACTAAACTGTCATTCAATCTCATTCAAACAAGACAATCTTTATAATCTCACTGGTTCTCACTCTCAGCCCGTCTGATCATAACATTGTGACTGCGTTACTGTCTGTGTTGGCATATTTCTTCACCCACCTTTCCAGCTTCAACTGTTCCACATAAGTTAAAGGAAGTTCGAAAACTATGTGCATAGATAGAGATAGAAAATAGCACAGAGCTCATGAACAGCTCCATATCCACAATAGGAGTACATGCTATGCTCCAAAATTGACTGATTTTAACATCATAAGTTCATAGCAGTTTTCTTTTTTCTGGTTAATGTTCTGCAGAACACCACAGCTGCTTTGACCATGATCATTTATTTCTAGAGAAGGCACAGTGTGATCACATGTATTATTTACACAGGAGGGGTATGACACAAGGCCTAAATGAAAAATAATAACTTAATTTAAATAAAATGATGGCTGCACCATGACATTGTGTCTCGCTGCTAGTGTTGATGATCTACTGTACAGGATGACTGAAACTAAGTAAATTATTTTTATTATTTTAAATGTCTAATTTAAGAACAGGATGTCACCTTGTACTAATCCTTAAATGCAGTGTCCCCATAACATCCATAAGACGTTCACAGTTCAACAGAGCAACAGTACCATCGAGCAGCTCTGTGGGCTGACCAGTCAAAACTTTGAAATTGTGACAAAATAAAATGTTCATATCTGCTTTGTGGTGTAAAAAAAACGGATAAAAGAATAAATAAGAGTACGATCTATCATCCTCTTCTTAGTTTTACAGTGAAGTGCACCAGAGATGAAAGAAGAAAACTTTCCAATAGCCCACTGGCACTCAATCAACACTGTTAAGAAGGTTGATGCATCCCCGTCTCTCTATGCAGAAAGAGACAAATGAACCTGGTTTCCTGCCTGAGGCCTTGATTTCTTCTTTGATGGACTTTTAACAGAGAGGATAGCAGACCACACACACACATACACACTCCCCTTACCAATTTATACCCTCTTACTCACAAGAGAGTTAAGGTACTCACAGCTGTCATCAGTCCAACAAATTTGCAATGCACTCAGATGATTGAATATCTGCTGTAGGTAATAAATATTTTGTAGTTGAAGTGTAATAAGGCACAATACTGTTTCGACAGCCAAAGTCCCTGATCAAAGTTTAAAAAAAGATTCATTTGATATGTGAGTCGGCCACGACAGGAAACAAATTTTGTGGTTTTTCAGCAACATTGGTACGATTGTATTGAACAAAAGATTTGGCAAATAGTCACAGAAACTGGTGTGTTTACCTTAATGCCATAGATGTCCCATTGACCGATGCAGCCGAGCACGCTCTAGGGGTGTGTCCATAGGAGTAGCTCCCCTGCCGTGCGTACCGCTCATCTCCACAGCAGAGAATAACCAGAAATGCCCTCCGAAATGCCCGGTTCAGAAAGGCATACAGAAAGGGGTTCAACCCTGAGTTAATGTACCCGAGCCACAGCCAGGCTGTCCATAGCTGCCAGGGCACTGAGTAATGGATGAAGGGGTCCACCACGTTGGTGATGAAGAACGGTGCCCAGCATAGGCAGAAACAGCCCATTATAATTGCCAACGTCTTTGCCGCCTTAGTCTCAACTCGCATGCGGCTATTCGCTATGGGAGCCTGCTCTGAAGAGGATGAGCCTGTTGTTGTCCTGAGGCGGTAGCGCTCTAATGGATCTGAAGAAGTGGAGGACCTCACAGTGATCATCGGAGCCGTACTGGTGACTGGAGCAGAGCCGGCCCGCTGTAATGTCTCGATCTGCCTCACATGTGTCATGGCAGTGACGTAGATACGCTGGTAGGCCAGGACCATGAGGGCCAATGGGACGTAGAAGGCCACCGCCGAGCAGATCAGGGCATACGGCCGGTTGACCAGAAACACGCAGCTTGTGTCGTTGGAGCCTCCGGCCAAGGCTCTCCTCTCTTCAATCTGGAAAGGAGAGAAGACAGACAGAAAAATAATGAACATTTACAAGCAGTCATAATCTATGACTTCAACTGACTAAAACTGAATAAATAGCTCAACAGTTTTGGAAACTGAGTCATGTCCGCCTGGCCCATCTCTAAGACCCCAACTGGTATACAGCTGTATACTTATCCCTTTGCTACAAAAAAGCTAGCAGCCCATATCTTTGTCCTCAATTGAAAATATAAGGAGGTCAGAGTAAATTGAAAATCCTGCAGGTGCCTTAAAGTGAAAGGTAAATTTTAATATTACCCCTTGTGTAGTAGCTTGAGTACTGATGAACTACCCTTTGCTCTCTGTATGGTTATAAATGGGTCATTTTGTGTAATGGGGCAATAAAAACTAACCTACAAACATTTGCCATCTTGGCAGTCCTGCTTCTGCCAGCTCCCGGCTAATCTAAAAATGGGCAAAGACGTAGATAGGAGCTGAGGTGGACTGAATGAAGCCTGGTTGGTCAAAACAATGACACTATAAAGAATGGACAGAGCGTGAGTGACATCACACATAGGTTTCTGAAGCGCTGTTTCAAAGCTGAAAATATGCAGTGCTGGCATGTTGGCTGTACTACTTCTTCCACCTCCCAGCTAATCTAAATATCAGCAAAGATGTGGATCATCAGTGAAAATAAGGTGGGCCGAGTGACGTCTGGGTGCTCTAAGAAGCCATTTGTAACAGCACTTACCTGTCAATCAAATTTGTCGCGCTGTATGCATAAATTTAAGCCTTAATATAATTTGAACGGGTGACTTACATAGAAATTTATCAGTACAGTTGTCATGAGTGGAGAAATTAGCTATAAAGACCAAAACTGTTTTTTAAACCAGGCTGTCAACATGTTTATTTCTGCTTTAAAGTTGGGCATTTTAATATGGTTGACTTATTTTGCAGCCAGCCTCAAGTGGTTGTTCAAGGAACTGCAGTTTTCGACACTTGACGCGTGGGCCTCATTTCACAGCCACCAAGGTTGCTGCTTGATATAGCTTCATTTTTTACTTTGTGAAAATGATACACACATTATTTAAACTAAACAGAAATACATCACCATTTAAATTAATTATTTAATCAGTTCTTGTGGCTTTGTGACTGCTGGGTGAAAATAAGTTTCAGTTTCAAACAATTCCTTTTTGGCACTGTGAATTTTTTGAATTGTTGACAGACAAGTGACCAAAAAAAAAAAAAGAGACCATCACAAAACATATAAAATAATAAATTAAAACCTGGCATAAATTTGCAGACATAATTCATTTAAAGTTATTTGCAATTATGTCTGTGATATATGACTTTAAGACATCCAGCCAGCTTTAAAAAAAACAGAAGATTGTTGTTTGGATGGTGCCTGACTGAAAGACAGAGCCATGTATTTCATTAACTCTGGCTGAATAAATTCATCTATCCCTGTCTGCCTCTGGGAGTCCTGCAGCTCATTTCAAGGCAGCTCTGAAATAACCTCACGCCATAACATATCCAAACCAGCAGAAAATGCTTGTTGAAGTGCTGTCTTTGCTCGCAGCAAGAAAGCCTCCACAGGGACTGGAATTGTTTTGTGATCACTGCATTACCTTGTCATTGTTCAAGGGATTGGAAACATTATTAGAAACAGAGAATATTAGGCTGGAAAGGTTTATGCTGCATTTTCCCTCGCAGAAAGAACATCTCTCTCTTAAGGCTTTTGGGGGAGGTATATGAACTCTTCAGTGTGATACTTGAAAAATATATAGTATATTTTGTTGATGCAGGACTGTAATACATTTTTAAATATTAATACAAGTGTAAAAAGCAGTTGTTTTTGAGCTTGTTACTGTGTCATCTCTTGCCCCCTGCTTAATTTTCTGATCTTAGATAGTGAGGACTCACAATGTCCTCAATGCCGATGGCGTTCCAGCTTTGCATGATGGGTAGGAAGGAGATGAATGTGGGGATGAGCCAGCAGCCGCTGAGCATCACCGCCACTCTGACCGGGGTCATCTTGTGTCGGTAAACCAGCGGCTGGCAGCAGATAGCGTAATACCTGGAATAATACACACACATACTGTATACAGTGTAATGTTTTTCAAAATATTATTACACTTTTGTATTATTAATTCAGCAGGAAAGCACAATGGAATGTATTATTTATTTTTATAAATGTATCATTATTATTTTGACTTATTTTATTTGACTTTTTAATTGGACTTATTTGTGGAAGTCCCTCTTTGAAGTCCAACCACACAAACCTGTCCAGTGCAATGCAGCAGAGGTGCAGGATGGATGCCGTAGTCAATAAGACATCCAGAGACGTTCGGACCAGGCAGAAGATCTCTCCATACCGCCAGTGGCCAGTGGTCAGCTCAATTGCAGCGAAGGGCATTACCACCAGCGCAACCAGTAAGTCGGCAAACGCCAGCGACACAATGAAGTAGTTGGTCTTCTTCTTTCTAGGAGGAGGCGAGAACAAACAAGTTAGTAAAAGTTGGTGAACTGTATGTTGAACTGTACCATCAAGTCTCACATGGCCATAATAAGCAGGCATCTCTAACCTGCTCAATCTTCCAACTGTCAGCATGACTTCACAGAAATATGAAGACATGTGTCCAGGTCTGCATTTAGAAATAAACACTGTCTGATGTCTGTTTGTCTATAAGATTTGAGGGAAGTTTAGTTTTTAAAATGAAATTCATGTATAAATCAAAATTTTCACTTAAAGTTTGACTTTTAAGATTTTAGGGAAGCCGTGAAAATTACATGAAATGACCCAAGTACCAAATACCTCAACAGTCCAGTCAGAGAGGGTGTTTGAGGACAGCCTTTCTGTAGTGTGAGTGCTTTGACATTTGATGGGGTTGAGCCACATATTCTCTCACACACACACTCAAAAAAAACACACACACACCACATAACAGGTTCTATTTAAATGTGGAAAGACAAGAAAATGAAACTCAATATAACCCTTAACCCGATTTGCCAGTGCAACACATGTGAAGCACTATGACAGTTTTATGGCAGAGACAATGCTCGCTTTGTTATTGTTGCATGTGGCATTTTTGAACACTGTTTCCCAGAATGCCTCACAGGAACATGTGTGTTTTTAATACAAATAGCAGTAAACAAATGTCCTGTCTTTTTTCGCTTCACTTGTTGCATTCAAGTCACATCTAACTTCATTGTTACCAATTTTCCAACATATACCACAACTTTTTAGATCAGTTTCTAATCATACAGGCAGCTATTAAAAAGACCTAAACGTGTTCATGTTACAAGGGGAACCCTGAGGCTGGGTGTGTTATGTAGGGATTCTGCTTGGCTGCAGACAGATACTTCTCATTTCACTCGGACTTTAAAGCCAGATTGGACCACTGTTACTGCTTCCAGAATTGAAAAGGACAACAGTCTCACCGTAGATGTCTGTCCTTGCAGAGTGCCACCATGACCAGCAGGTTTCCAAACACTGTCATGATGATAATGATGGAGAGAAAGATGGTGAGAACAATCGTCTCCACCAAGCTCAGGAATTCTTCCTCCTGCTGTTTTTCTTGCTGTCCAGTGTTAATTACGTCATCCAACAAACTGCATAAAAAATAAAAAAAAATCACCATTTTGAAACTCCTTGTATATCAGGAGTAGATAATATTGATAGTACTGATAGTACACAGTATAGATAGAGAGGAAAAACAAACTTAGCCATGTTTAGTTAGCAGTTAGTAACAGAATTTTAAATGAAACAATGTAGTTACAAAATGTATGTATTGTATGTTTAGACAGAGATTAAATAGAAAGCAAAAGTTCATTATTTTATTAATTATTATTTAATATAATTTTGATTTTTTGATTTTTTTTTTTTTAATTTAACAGGATTTGAATTTTTGACTTACTGTTGAGGTGATGCTGTGGCCATCACTGGTCATCTGCATTGAGGTCAGCCGAGGATAGTCCTCATCACCCCATGCTCTGGCCCTGTTCACACACATACAGGCACATACACACACACACACACGCATTTATGTAACTGTGTAATTGCGTTAGCTCTTGCAATAAGTATGTATTTTTCCGAAAAATGCTAGCCGACTTGCGTGTACAAACGGACAGGATTTCTTCTTGTTTGTCCATCTTGTGGCAACATTAATGTGCCAAAAATGTGGTATTTGTACCTCAGACAAGTAACTGGATCACGTCGTGAAAGCTTGTAATATTTATAAGACAAACAGGCTGCAACAGGCAGCAGCTGTTTCTGCCAGATTCCATTTTGCATGTTAGTTTGTCTTTGTAATGCAATAATACCATGCTTTAGTCAGTACCACATTGGAAATCCTCCATTCGTATTCCCCTGTGAAGGGAGGTCAAAGGTCAGATATCAGCACCTAAACAGCACCTCTGGGGCAGGTAGAGATTCAGCAGATACTGGTTCTCCCTGTTGAAGGACAGTCTGCATGACCCTGCAGCCTTTATTTAACCTGGTAAAAAAGCCAAACAGACTTTTCCAACAACAGCCTGAGGTAACTAGAGAACAATTACTTTAAAAACAGATGAGGGAGGTTAAAGTCATTGTGCACCCATCCATTTGTCTTCTTTCCATCAAATCAATAACTACCGATTCAGATCACTGTATGGTTTCCTGTGTTTTTCCTTGACTTATTACAGCTCTCTAATTAAGTCCAAGGACATCAGTCGATGCTCAAAAAACCATCCCTAAAAGAACAAAGCCATATCTTTTGTACCATCTTTGCTTTTCTCTACTGTGACATGTGGGTAAAATGGGCATGAAAATTGTGACTATAATTTCTGTCTTCCTTTCTTGATGTTATAGTACCCTGCTTTACCAGCACCTCTGACCCAACAATGTCCTGAACAGTGAACATGTTACCATCAAAACAGAGATGCAGGTTAAACTGAAGGACTTTTGTACACCAGTCAATCCCAAAATTAAATGTGGAGCTTAATCCCAGATCATATACCTTGTAGGGCCTTGAATATTGTCTTCTATGATTATAATGTTATGTTGAATATATGTTTTTGTCCTCTTCCTTGGTTTGATCTGACAATAAAACATTTTTATCATCACATCATCATCATCATCATCATCATCATCATCATCATAGCTACAAAGATGCGTTTCCTCTAATGACAAATACTGTGGGTGCTGGATCAAAAAAATGAAGTGAGAAACCCCTAAAATCTTAAAGTACAATAAACAGGTTCAGTTCTCAGTTATCTTCTATTGTGTGTTGTGATGGCACTATTTTGTTTGTCAAAAGTATACAAAACTAGCATTTACAGGCCGTGAGGCAGCTGTGTAAGACTAAGTGGCACTTTGGGACACATGCTAATGTCACAATGACAATATAAGTAGGTCATTTTCATAGTTGGCAGAAGGTATATTAACCATATTTACCATCCTATGATGAATGTAAGCATACTAACATTTGCTAATTAGCACATGGAGATTTTAGTGTCAACTGTCTGGGGATTTCTAAATGCAAAGTAGTCACTTAATTGAATGGTGATAAGAATGGCCACTAACCAACGTAGGCCCCCTTACTTCAACCACACACCTGGTGAAACAATGCTCTCCCAACATTCACCTTGGGAGTGACACAAACCAGAGATACAGCGAATGACTTTGTAACACGTAGAGAGCTTTTTAAAGCATTTAAACTGGAAGTCCCGAGCAAGGTCACAAGGTATGGATTGGTTCTACATTTTAATTGTTTACACCTAGTTTTAGCAACAAATGAGAATGTTGCCAAGTGTTTAGAGACTGCGTTTAGTGCTAATTATTAATAGACTCATGACTCATGAATTAGACTAATTTACTAATTTGGTTTTAAGTTTTGACCTGATGACAGTGCTGAATGAAAAGTTAAGAGATCAAAGTTAATGCAATTTACATGTTAATACAATCAGACCATAAATTTATGTACAAGCCATCCAGTAGTTGCAATATTTCAATAAGATTAAAAAAATGTCAGCCTAATGGTGGCATAAGAAGAGGATCAACGCACATAGTGACCTACAGAATGAACACTGCCATCTCTCGAGCCATGGCTAAAGATAGATTTATTATAAAACATATATAGAATTTTATTGCACCCCAGACACAGGTACATACTCTTTCCATCTATTTTTACAATAATTGAGAAGATTATGTCAAAATCAACCAATGTAACAGGATATGACAGAAAAGGTTGAAAATGGCTGCAGTCATTTTACAGTAAGTATCTGATGCTTTATCAGCTTTAAGCACCTATTACAACATCTGCTGCGTATCTGCCTTTTTATGATGCCTGTGCAGTCTTATTACACTCTAGGGTCAATATCATCACCTGACAGCCGGCAATCCTGTCAACAGCACTTACTTCCTGCAGGTAGATCACCATTTACAGTTTGTCACATCTACGTAGCACGTATTCCAGGAACTCTGAGTTCTCTGGCCTGGTTTTGGCTGTAAGGCTTTGATGTAAGTTTCATTTATCACTTTATTTCATTTTGACACTTTTCTAAAAATCCACCATTTACTGGACTGAATCTTGGCACAGAAGTATTTGACTTGTCTCATTTCAGATTAAAGACAGTTACATTACGGGTCTGTAAGACTGGTCTTGATTTGCTTTTCTGGTCCCCAGAGACAAAAAGACTGAGAACCACTGTTACAGTCAACAGTCAGCTTTTCCAGTCCTGACTTGTCTAGACTTTATAGACATATACATAACATTCACAAAGTTATGAAAATATATGCCTGCTTTTTTTTTTCTTCAAATGTCCTGAAATTCGAGCTGAAATTACATTCAAAACAGAGGTGACAAGAAGAGTTCAGGGTGTATTCTCTCAACGGCTTGACTTTGAGGAAAGCACAGAGATAACACAGCCCAGATAGATTACACCAAAGCCTCACTGTACTTGGCGGAGGTGCATACATAATATATGTAGTTACAAGGGCTCGACACTATGTTCTTTTTCTGAACATGAGGATCATGGACAGATTATAAAATGTCTTCATCATCTTTGGTGGTCCACACACAGATGTTTTATGATTTCTTAATCCAGTGATTTCAGGACAAACACTGGACATCGTATCCATGAGGTCACAAAGAGCCGTTGTCAAGCTTAGAATATGTTGGCTATGGCCGCCGGCACCTTGGTAGTCCTGCCTTTGCCACCTCCCGTGTAATCTACAAATTGGCAAAGATGTGGATTGTTGGTGGCCCTTAGACAGGATGAATGACGCCTGTAATGGCAGTACAGTTGTCAGTGACCAAAAACTGTTTTTTGTACCAGGCTGTAAACATGTTTATTTCTGCTGTGAAGTTGGGCATTTTAATATGGGTACTTATGGAGATTGACTCATTTTGCAGCCAGCTGCATGTGACTGTTTAAGGAACTGCAATTTTTGGCATTACTGCATAGGCTTCACTGCACAGCTAAGGGTACATGTATCCAAGGGGTACTTCTGTTTTCCAGAGGGTACATGGAAAGATTATGGAAATACTTAAGCTAACAAGTAAAACATTTTAATTGTGCTTCGATAAAAAAAAAGACAATGTGTTCAGAAGAAGAAAAGAAAGACTTTGGATTACAAATTGGTGTGGCACTGATCATTTAATATATTTATTGTCATAATAACCAGCAGCATTGTACTCAAGATCACCTTAACCAAGAGTAAGTCATGACCAAGCCCAAAATGCATCAAGACCAGAATCTAGGCACTGCTGAGTATTTTCTTTTGGACACTGTTTTGTAGAGGAAGTCTTTGTGATTTAAGTATCCAAATTTTATTACAGAAGATTTGGCTGACATCTCCTACTACACAGCCACAGCTTCTCCTGCTGTCTCCCACATTCACTTCTGTGGTGTGTTTGTGAAGGGGAGGGTGACAACCGTTAACAACATTTTCAAATTAGAAAATAGTTGTCTTATGAGTTATTTGTTGAATTTGAAGTATAAATCATAAAAGAATAAACAAATCAAACAATGGACAGGCAATTTAGTGATATAACTGCAGTTGGTCTTGAGCAGTGTTAAATCTTTTTTGTCTGAGACATGACAAGAGTGAAAATGCAGTCAATTCAGAGATGAGGCCAAGACCTTCTAAAACTGGTCTTAAACCCAGTCTCAAGACCAACCTCGAGTTCTACAACACTGATAACCAGAAAACTACCACCTACAGCACCAACCTAAATCAGCTGTGACATCTGAACACCAAAGGGTGTTGAGTTTATTTGCAAGCAGAGAAGTTGAAATAGAAGGTTTAAAAGAGGTTGGTAAATGGTTGAAACATCCAGCTTCAGCTCTCCACTAACCTCCATCTTAAAATCCAAATCAGTCTCTATATGAAGGTATTCCATGTGGTGTACTTGATGGTTCAGTTTGTGAATGATGAACAAAAATAGCTTGATAAAACCTGTCAAATCCTCCGTACTTTCATACCTGGCCAATAAGCAAATGACAAAAAAACCTAACAAGTACCTAATCTAAAGCACACTGAGGCTTTTAGGGGCCCCAGAACCCTTGGGCACTTGGGCCTGTACGTGCATCCATGATTAGGACACAAAAACACTGATTATACACACAGTAAATATAATTAAATGTCAAGTTGCTGAAGGAATAATTCAGCTCAACAATGGTGCACAGATTGGATGTTGTTCAGCTTTGCATTTTTATTACAACACCCAGTTTTCAATAGCACGCTGAAAAATGACTGATTGCTGTTTGCATCTTAAATTGTCCGTAGAAGAAACTGTAATAATCATTATCCTCTTGCTCTCTCTCACACACAGAAATCATCACTGAACAACAAAACTAACACTACCCACTATCGTACTCGCTGCTCACTCAGTTACTCACACATCAGAATCTAAGGAATGAGAAAATATTTGCTCAATCTGAATTTCAACGATAGGAAAAAAAAAAGAAGAGAAAGAGAAAAGAGTGAGAAGGGAGAGGAGCTATGTTTCTGACAGGTTGCTGTGGTTCTGCTGTGTGATGTGTGTCCAGGGAGGCGTGTTTTCACAGCTCACCGTGTCCATTTCACATCTGACTGATACGAAGTTGAACTGAACAGAAAGAACTCTAGACAGCAGTGAGCAGGAAAGACTAGGATGCTTTATGCCTTATATTTAGCCTGTCCTGATTATGAATAAAAAATATTCAGATATATTCTACTCAACAGTCACCCCTTGCCCATTTTCACAACTTTAAACTCACCAAACCTGATAAAGACTTTTAGTCCTAACTTAAGAGGTACTGCTGAAAAACTGCAGGAATTCATTTAACGTTATGTAACTTTGATTAGTGTAGCTCGCAGGTAAGGTGGACTTTTAGTCAACTGAGATTTTCATCTACTGACTACAGCCCTAGTAAATGGAAAGAGAAGCAAGACTGAGACAAGATTTATACAAAATCCAGCAATGTTTCCATTCATTTGAGTTGGGGTAGTGTGTTTTGGGTGTGGCAGAGTGCCTGAAAGGTGACCTGCGGTGGAGATGTTGACCCCAACTCAACTTTTGGAGAAATACATCCCGACATCACACTTTGGCGGCCAATCAGACAATCTGACCGGTCTCCTCCACAGACAGCATGAAATATCACTGAAACTGAGCGCTATCCAGGTGGATTCATGGACTAAACTCTGATACCCTACCTGTTGTGTTCTGGCATTGTTTATTTCATGTACCAGCTTGTCTGTTTGTGTCTTGCTTGAAGTCTACGCTGCAAAATACTGACACGAAGATGTTTCCTGGTTTGTGTCCAATGGTTTGAGAAAGAGAAAGAAAGAGAGGGATACAGCGAGCATCTGGTTAATCTGGAAAGCTGGTTAATCAGCGGAATAAAAAGTTATTTTCTGATTGTTTGATAGCAGGGTGTGCTTATTTGTTATTGTTATTTTATTATTAGTTTATTTGTTATTAGTGCTGCTGCAGCCCCTACCACAGTTCATGGTGTTCACATGCTGATGTTTGTGCATGTGATGTTTAACATAACATAACATATTATCATATCTACTGCATGTGTTGGTATAGATAGATAGATAGATAGATAGATAGATAGATAGATAGATAGATAGATAGATAGATAGAAACAAACAGGAAGACAGACAATGTAGGAGGACTGACTGAGTCATCTGATGTGAGCTGTAATTAGAAGATGCTCACACACCATCTGGGAAACTTTCTGATCTACAGGGCAGCACAAACTGCCAACTTAATGCACAAAATGTCTTTAAACGTGTGTTATGAAGTCAGTGAGAAGACACATTCTTTCTTTGCCACGACTTTGACCCTTTGGCTTGATACTTCACTCACTCTATAAAGCTATTTTTACTTTTATATCAAGGGATTTCATCCACCTGTGTATAGAGGCCACTCCTCTCCTTAATTCAATTAAACAGTAGAGTGAGGTGACTATTGTATCAAATAAAAAGCTCTTTTACTCTCCACTTGTTTTTCTAGTCAGGTGGGAAGTAAATAATTCTCACATAATCTCACACCTCAGATTGTGGGAGGACTGAACTCTGTGTGAGTGTGTGCTCATATGCACATTTGTTTGTTTGTATGTGGAGGAGGAGTCTTTGGTGCTGTTGCCAAGGAGACTGAGAGGTATCATGCTCCACAGACTGTCCTCCTGTAATTTTAAATGTTTGAGTAAGGAAGGCTGCCTCTTAAACAAACTACTGCCAGGGCAAGTGCTCTCACCTGAAGATGTGCTGTGAAGTGTGTGTAGAGTCTATGAAGTAGCTGTTGATCAGTGTTGGTGTACATTAGAGGGGAGGATGAAAAGAAGAAGTCTGGTCATATTTTACATTTTTATTATCAACAAATCCCATGAAAAGACCAAAACTGAACTGATCCCACCTGCCTGTGTAGCCAAATCCTGACATAGCTTATTCTAGACTGCTATCACAAAGGACATCAACGAGCCACCCACTGGGTGACATATTCCTCTATTACCAACAACAAACACATAGTTTATTTTGAGTCAATCCAAAATTTAGTGGCCTGGTGCTGTAAATGCTCATTGGAACACCAAATGTGTATTAATTCACCACTGAAAATAGTCCCCCCAAAATTAAAGTATATATTTATGACACCTTTGTAAAGATTTACATCATCAATAGGGACTAAAGGACTTTGCTGAGTGCTACAGACAGGGTAGGCTGAGAAACAGAACACCGTTGGTTTAGGTCTTTTCATGGGATCATTTGCTTTGTTTGGTGATTCCTGCACGTCCCACTATTGTAAGCATGCAGTTTGTGTAGGTGCATAGAGTGATAGCAATGGTACAATAAGAGCAAGATAGTCAAGCAAAAAAGCTCTCTTCAAGCTGTTGTGTAGAGCTTCATTACATTCTTTTTGCTATTACAAGCGCATATTTTCTACAAAGAAGCTTGCACCAAATAATGGCACTAAAAACAGCTCTTGCTTTTTTTTCTTTCAGGTCTATCAATACATTTTAGAGTGTGTCTTTAAAGCTTTGCCAGTTGTTATTGGGTGGTATGATCAGGACACACTGGTGGAGGTGTTGTTTATTCATATGTTAAGATCTGCAAACATCACTTCCTTTTCCAAATGCACTTAGAACCTCATATAATACCATTATGTTTTTATTCTTTAAAGAGCCACCTGCAAACCCTGCACAATTTCAAATTTAGCTCACCAGGTTGCTCCTAACTGGTCCCTAACTGTGAGGAAAGACAAAAGAGTAACCACTGACATCACCAAATCAATCAGGATTGTAACTTTACCACAGATGCTGCCATCAATTTCCCAACTTTCAAAACAAGTACAGTTTTCGATAGTGTCCACAAAACCAAATATTTCCTCCCATCTTACTGTTGGTGCTCACTGGGATCAAAACATCACCGCTTTTACACTTTTTTATTTTATTTCATGTCTCATGAAACTTTTGAAATGTTTGTTGTTGTTGTTTTTTAAGTAATATTTAAGTCATAATGCATTATACATGACGACAGATACATCACACCTTCACAAGTTCAGAGGCTCTTCACTTCAATTGACTTGGAGATTGTGCCTTGTGGAAAGATGCCAAATATATTTTGCTGCTATTTTTTATGTCTGCAGAACTTAAAGAGCAAAAAACAGAAAGCAGAACCCCCTGTCAGTTTAACTCCGTCCGGTCTCTCTCTCTCTCTCTCTCTCTCTCTGTCTCTCTCTCTCTATTACACACACACAGGAAACAGAGAAACTGGAGAAACGACAAATGTGTAAAGTTTGCTCAACAACCAATTGGTCTGGGACGGCAATCAAAACCATAAAATAACTCCCCACCACCCCCACCAGCCGGCACACCAACACACAATGTGAACAAACTATGTAACACTAAACCCTTAACTGCAACCAATACACATTAAATTCTTAAATCTGGAGTGGAAAGAGCATTTAGAGTGTGCTCAAAGTCAGTGAAAACCTTCAGTGGAAAAACAATTTAAGTGGTACTCTCAGATCCTCGTTTTTATGTCTCCATTCTTGTTGCTCAGCACTTGTTAATGCTGTGTTTTTGATGTGTTGTTTTCTTTTTCACTGTGGGGGATCAGCTGTCAATCAAACAAATGTTTTCTGCCTCTGGATTCTCTGTTGATAAAGTGTTGTATAGATGATTCTCCTTTCTCTCTTTGGCAAAATCAAACCAGGTGCTGTACACAGAACAGGCTTGGGTCAATTCCTCGTCCTCACAGTGAAATTGTGGGGTCCACACAGCCTCCAAATCTGAACAAATCCCAGCTAATTCTTGATTGCTGGCTTACATTATATTTATTATAGCAAGATGGCTTAGAACATACAACATATAAATAAAACTTGTAGTTATTAAGAGTTGCATTTCTCCTTTTTTATTAGAGGGTAGCTGTTTCCTTCCACCTGCAGACCCTGCACCATGCTTACATGTCCTCGACAAGTCTCTCCACTGAACACAGAGACCGAACTGTTACAATCCCTTCACCAAACTCCTGGTAAACAAGTCAACTCCCAAACTGTTGTTAAACTGTAATCCCTTAGCCTACTTGGTATTGAAAAAGCAACTCTCCTAGTATTCTCTCATCATAAAGAAGAGTAAAGAGTTGTTTTCCAGAGGATGAGCTACCAGAACAAAATGTTAAATGACTGTTACATAAGTCAAAATGGACACTTGTCGGGCCAGAAAAAGATAGAATACCCTTGCTGCACCCCTGAGGGGAATAATTCATCTATAGGTGTAGGACATGTGGATGTTTCTGCAGTGACAGCAGTGCACCTTGAACTCAAAACCCTCTGGTCCATCAGCCTGAAATAGTTGCTGTAATGACAGATCCTGTTGGGCAAGGTCTGCTCATTAACTCATTATCTCAAACCAGGGTCTAATGTTAAGATTAGATCAAATACATGCCATCTTCTGCTCCGCTTGCTGTCTTCTTGAGTCAACACAGGCTCTGTAGAAGTGGCATGTGAAGTGTAAACAGGACAGGTAATCTGGTAGGAACTACTAGTCTATGTGACACACTCCCTTTCCCAGGCTGTAGATAGTTGGCAGCTAAAATGAAAAAACAGATGGGCCATAAAATAGATTCAGTTTTCAGTTATAAACTTGGTTATAAACGTCAGAAAAGAGCTACAAGAGAAACCCCTTGATTAGTGCTTCCTTTAATTTCATTTAATTTGACTAAAGACATTGCCTTTTCTTAAAATAAATACATAAAATCATTATAATATTTGTTTACCCTTTTAAGCACAGGAGTAAAAAACTATTCTGAAGCTTGAAAAACAGAAATAATTTTCTATCATCTACAATCTTTTCCTGTCTGTGAAGATGATTGCATGTGATTATACTGTATTTTCTTAATAATTACCCCCAGAAAGAATGGTTGTCACCAAGGTAACGGCTAGAGGGGGTCGGAATAAACAATATTTCAAAAAAAGCCACAAGTCACAACATTTTATATCCAGAAACTGTCCGACCAGCAGCACACCAAATAAATTTGCTGCTCCAACAGAGTTGAACAAAGCCTCCAATTTATCCTCAAATCAATAGTGTCACCTACAATTACTGAATATTCAAAAACCCATCATTTTTCCTAATTTTCTCCCTTGGTGAAGAGGCGCTGACTTTTCCATATGCTCACAAATCACACTAGCCTGCTGCACGCATGAGCTACATGTAACCCTGAGTGGATGAGGCATGTCTTCTGAATAAAGCTGTGTGGGTGACAGTAATAGGTTGTGAGCAAGTGGGGTTAAATGGAGAATGACTACAGAATAATGTGAATAACACATAAACATTTGCATGGAAGCAAACAGACACACATAATAAAGCTACATGTATGTGAAAGACAGGGAGGCTGTGGAAATAAAGCGTCTACCCGTGGCCATCACTGACTGTTTGCCTCCCCGAGGATTTAGTTAGGACTGATCAGTTTTCCACTTTCTCATAGCACCAGGGTCCACATCATTATCTCCTTCTGCACACACTCTGCCAGGAAATCATGTTTAAAATACATTCAAGGAAACAATTACATGCCAACCAATAGAAAAGAAAACAAAGCACCAAGCAAGCAACATAACCGACTGCTATTTAAAATGTTGTCCTTCGTCAATTCAGTCAGATTTAATGGTTAACTTGATGTTTTGCATCAACATACCTATGTCCAATTATTAAAGAAAAACTCCAAGGAACATTTCCATGTGATAATATTTAACTGAACTTATCTAGTTTTGTCCAGCACCAGTGAAAAGATGAACATGGAACGAACTGTCTAACTCATCTCACAGAATAAAGAGTGTCATTCAAATGAAAAAAAAGATCTTTGTTCCTGGAAAAGAAACCCTGTCATCCTTTTACCTGCTTCTTTCATTAAGTAACTTGTAGCAGAGATATTTGGCCCACAATGATTCGGCTGCATTAAGACATAAACATAACATCTAAACATACCAAAGTCTTTTAAGAATTATTAAAAAAAAAAAAAAAACTCCACCTACACATGATGTGTTGGGCTTGCAGCCAAAGAATTTCTGCACACAACAGCAGCTGATTATTATCTGCGTTGGAAACTCAGGAAGAACTGAGCTTTGTGTTTGTTCATCAGTATGTGGGGTATTAACCCTCATAGACAAGGTAGTCAGAGAATGTCTTTCCACCCCATCCATCAATTTTCCAAGTGTTCATTATCAGGGTCATGGGGGGCTGGAGCCAATCCCAGTTGGCATTGGTCAAGAGGCGGTGTGCACCCTGAACAAGTGGCCAGTTCATCACAGGGCAGGCACATAGAGACAAACAACCATTAATGCTTGCATCCACACCTATGGGCAATTTTAGAGTCACCAATTAACCTGCATGTCATTGGACTGTAGAAGGAAGCTAGAGTACAGAGAGAAAACCTTGCTTGAACATTTTCTGACTGTAGGGGTAAATGATAGAACAGTTTCAGCTTCAGCGGATCTGCAGAACATCTGATGATTATTCAACATCAAGCAGCTCCACTCATTGGTTGTCCGCAATGTCAATCACAGAAATGCTGTTTCTCATTTCTTGATGGTGCAAGTGCACAGTTTCTTTTTATTCAAGTAAAAAAACCCTGTTCACTAAGCTGGTACAATGTGAAGAGGGATTGTGCAAAAGAGAATCTATTTTAATATAGTCCTTGTTCAACCAGTCCAACAGTCCAAAAGCAAATGAGTTTGACAAAAACAGCAAATCCTCGTTTTTGAGAAGTGGTAACCAGTGAATGTTTCGCATTTTTGCTTTATATATGACTTAAATGATTAACTGACCATTAAAATTGCTGACGGTTCAGACTTTCAACACTACCTTGGAGTGTAAAACTTATATAAAAATATGTACGCTCATACTGTATGTACACCTGTTGAGCACTAACACTTCAGGTATAGGTGTAGTTGTGTGTATGTCAGTGGGTGGGGTTACAGTCGGTCATTAGTTGCTTTTTCACACTGGATAAAATAAACAGCTGCAAATGGCTTCCTAATGAGCCCTAATATGTTCAATGATGCTGACTGTGTTTAGGCAAACCATGGAGTAAAGAAAAGCTGGGTATGTATGTTCATTCTGTATCTGCAATAAGGCCAAAACAAAGAGCTTATGTCAATGTTGGCAGCACTGTGTTGAATTTACTACAGCCCATAATCTAAGATAACATATCTCCATTGATAACCAAGAGGCAAGAACTTAGTATAGACGGATATGTTGCTTTGGGTGAGGTGACATTGATAATGAATAAGGCCTGGGTAGCCCTGGGAATCAGTCTAATGAGTTGGCATCGATATAGACAGCCTAAAATTAGCTTCAAGGCGGTTGCTCTCTCCTAAATGTCTACAGGGAGTGGCTAATAAGGACAGCACAGTGGGCGATAGCAGGGACAAGAAGTTAACTGTTTCTGGTAGAGGCAGAGACCAGGGCTGATCCCCAAAATCTTTTTTTTCTGATACTAATATTGTTTTACCCTCATTTGCCATGGGCAGGTTATTTGAGTACATTCACTGTCTCTCAACACCAGTTTGTTTCACCTGCATGATTCATTTGCAGATGCACATACCTGGAAAGTGGCCAGGGCTATTAGTCTGTTTATGGCTGCTAGCCAGTTGTTCCTTGCTTATGGTTTCAATATTTGGATGAGGCAGGAATGTTTATTTTCTTCAAAGATAATCAAAATCCAGTTTAAATTTTATCCAGATTCAACCCTTCATAAATAAATAACAATAAATTGTCTAATAATAGTGAATCACCATGACTTCTTGTATTCAAAAAATTGCCTTTTATTTGTGTGTTCCCCAGATACTGCCAGAGGTTAGACAGTTGGGACTATTTATTCATGGGAAACAACTTAAGGGAAGATGAGTGATGAGGATCTATTGGTTCTTATTGTCAATGCTGGACCAATGTTGTGTGTTTAAAGGATTACACGGTGTGGACTCCATGTAATATGTTTTGTACATGTGGACAAGCCAAAAGAAGTTGGCGATCTAATGCTGGTTTGGATAACATTAACTGAGAATAGGAGCCATGTGAAGAGAAAGCAATGAAAGTGATTTATTATCAGAGAGGGGATTTAAACAATGGCCTAGAGAATTGCTATTGGATCACACCACTGTGTCAGGCTTGTTTAAAAATGCTACATCCCTTGTGATAGTTTGGACATATTCCAGTCTAACCAAACATAAGTCATCCCTTCTTAATATCTGTAATACTTTATGCTTTAGCTAAGACCTCAGGCTATGGACTGTGGGTCAAAATGGTAGTCTTGTTAAGCTGCCATGTAATTTTGATTATGTTTTATTTATCACTGAAATGGGAAATAGTTTAGTGAGATGAGTGAGTGAGACCCTAAATATGCTGTCCATATTTGCCATTTTACTAGCAAAATACCTGTTTTATGCAAAATTGCCTTAACCTTAAAAAAACAACAACAAAGGGCTGGATGAAATCTCAACAAATTGATATGCAATCAACATTCTTCCAGAAGGAAAAAGAAAATTTTATGTATATTTTCAAAACAGTAGTCTAGAAAATGTAGAAAATTGGAAATCAACATCAAAATGCATCGTAAGGGTGTCTTTGTCTTTGACTTTATGTGGTGACAGTTACCTAAACCCAGTAGTCACCTACTGTTTTGACATAAAAAGGAAAATGTTCCATCTAATTCATGCTGCTGTCATTAGCACTGAATGGTCCAGTGTGGAAAATTTAGCGGGATCTATTGGCAGAAATGAATATAATGAGTAGGTTTTCATTAGGGTGTAATTACCAAAAAATATGAATCATTGTGTATTCGTTACATTGTTATGAGATGTTTTTATCTTCAGAGGGAACGGATCTTCTTCTACTGAGTCCACTATAACCTGAATATATTTTACAGTAGCCCAGAACAGACAGACCAAGCCCAGATCTAGCCTTTTGCGTTTTTGAGGCACCATAGTTTCTACTTTGCATTCGGTTGGGTCATGGGATTGCAGTTAGTTGCAATCTGTGATCAGCATTGTGTAATGTACCTCAGTGACCCTGGAAAACTCAACTTTTACTTTCAATAAATTAATGTTAGAAATGCTTAAGGCAGGTGACCTGAGGTTTAAGAAATAAAAAAACACATCATTAGACTTGTAAGTAAATGTTTCCTACACTCACACACTTAAACTTTACATTTTCACAACTAGAAACTTCTTTCACAACTTGTCTCTCTTTCTCTGTTTTGCTCCCTCTTTTTATCTCCTCTCACACACAAACACACATACATGCTCACACAGTGTAAACAGTACAGTATATCAGGGCAGTTACTGTTGTACAGCACTATTACAATGTTTACAGTCAATTACAAGCCTAATCAATTGTAAAGCGGCTAAATATACAACACCAGCAGTAGTAACTGCCTACCACTGCTGAAGTGCATTTGCCTTATTGGATGCCACATGTGTATATGAGATTATGTGTGTTTTGGGTGAATACAATAATAGGTGTGTGTGGGGGTGAGGGGGTTCATGTTTCCAACAAACTATACTATAATAAAGTAACAAGGATGGAGAAATTGCAGCACGTCTGCTGTGAAATGTCAGCAATCAGTTCACGGTGTTCAGGATAATTGAACAACAGCAGACCTTTTCATGTGTCCTGACAGCACAACAAACATTTTTTTTGAGACGGTGACATGAAACAAAACACCTACTAATATTTCCATGGACCTTCCCAGGAGTGACTAAGCAGATGCCCCTCTCCTCCTCTAGTCCCCTCAGAACTGCTATTTTTTCACCTTCTATGCACATCTACAGTATGTTTACCCATCCATATTCTCGGATGTACACACCTCTCATAAGACCTTATCACCCACAAGTGATAAGACCTTCAATCCAAGTTTAAGCACTTTATTCTAAGAATTTGTACTAGTTATAAAGCAAAACACAATCTGTCTTAATGGGACATTCCCCAATTATAGCTTATTAACTTCTGCTTCTGTGCACCTATTAACTTCTACAGTACTAACCTACTACCTACTAACTTCTTCATAAAAGCTAAACTATTTCCCAGTATAAAATTTCTAAAATACACCTGCACGTTATATTTATGTCTGCATAAAAGTCTCAAAACCGGCACATTTAGATGTTTTGATAGAAAGAATTAATCCGATAATAACAAATAATGCCATTACAGGTGGTGAAATCAGGGACATCAACTAATTTTAAGAGGTAACTTCATTGTTAACAGTTTAATAGTACAAAACGGATGTTCAGTGTCCTCTTCGAGAGAACATCTTACTATATATATAATGACCATCACATGTAGTTCAAAGGTCATCCTTATTGTTTACAAATGGATACATTGTATTAAAAGTCTGAGACAAGAGTCAAGAAATGAAGGATAATTTTAAATAGCCAAAACAAAAAAAAAAGTGTATTGCATTTGATGTGTGCATATTAAACGAGAGGGGATGGATGAATCCACCACTCAACCTGCTGCTATATTACTGTCAATAAATGAATGTTAATGTGACAAATAATAATAATAATAATAATAATAATAATAATAATAATAATAAATGCAATTACTTAGTGAACTGGCAAGTGAGTAGAGAAAACAGACTAATTCAAGTTGTGTTTCAAGTTGAACTCGACACATCAAAACATGCTTCTGTTAAGTGTAATTCCTCTTAACATTTCTCCTACTACTTCTTTCCTTCTCCTGTCTGTCAAACTTTTCAAAAACGAATTCCATGTAACACGCTCACCTGTGCCGGGTTCCTCGCCTCCTTTCCTCCAACCCAGGCGCCCCAAAGCGTGCTCGTGGCTCTCATTCTCCGGTTGAAATGAAGAAAAGAAAAAAAAAATGCCGCGTGCTAGCAGAGTCGAGTTGCAGATGAGTGACACTGGACGTGTGCCACATGGAAGAAGAGAGAGAGGGAAACAGCGAGAGGTGATCGATGCTGCCATCTTGTGACCTTATAGTGCAATGAGACAGTTAGATGCATCCACGGTTAGACGGATGAAAGTCCAGAGTATTCATTGGTTAAACTAACATTGTGTCACTTTTCTGCCATAAAATAACAGATTGCTGGCCAAGTGGGCACTGTAACTTTGCTCAACAGCCTCTATGGACTTACTGTCAGAGGCAAAAAGAAAGTGACATTGACAGAGGAAGCTAGGAAAAGAGAAAAAAGAGACTGGAACTGGTGTCAACAGCACTTGGATGCAAAACTAGGCTGTTTACACCACTTGACTCTCTCTTTGTGGTAATGTGTTTAAAGGGAAAATCTGGTGATCTTCTATATTTTTCATAGCATCAATAAATCCCATGAAGAACAAAACCAATAATGACACCAACCAACGGGGTGAAAACCACAGGACAGGGAAGTCAGAAAGTAATGAGAGACAGACTAATGCACTGTTGGTTTTGTTCTATGAGGATGTGTTGACAGTAAGAAATGTCAGCACATAAATGTGATACAGGATATGAGCAGTCTTAACTGCACAAATTGTTACAGGGATGTGCACAGTGTACTTTTTGACACAGGGCCACACTGCAGGACAGGTGTAGAATATAATGACTCAAGAACCAGTTTAAAGAAGCCACAGCCAATAACTTTATATTGACACTGGATCACATGACATGACATGAAAATGTATGTGAAAATTCTTGCTCACAATGATGAACCTACAGGAGCTATCACCAACTCTATAATCCCTTTCAATTTTATGGAACGGTCATTGTTTTGGCTTACAGTATATTCCTGCTGCCCCTAAGTGGTCAAAAGATTTATTGCAGGTTTTAAGATATCACTTGTTGCTGTTGGTCTTTAGTTCGACAGTTCTCTCTATTCAAACACACTGCTCTCAAGAGTCAGAACAGGAATTGGTTCCCTTTACTGTAATTATGTATCCTTTACCTACTCTGCAAAGAACATCTTGGTTAAGATGACAATTCTCTCAATCTTGGATTATTGTGCTTCCAAAAATCTTCTCAATAACCCAGACATCATCTACCATACTGCTATTCTCTTTGTCACCGGTGCTCCTTTGAACACTCATCGCTGTAACCTACAACTCTTTTGTCAACTGGCCATCACTCTATACAAGGCGACAGATCAACTGGTATCAGTTCATTTACAAACTATCATTGGCAAAACCCTACCATATCTCTGCTCACTACTCAGTGTTGCCAGCAATAACCAGAATTTACTTTCTAGAAAATTCATTAGTCTGGTCGTTTCTGAAGTTCGCACCTCCTTTGGCCACCAATCATCTCAGTTTGTTGCTGCTAGTGAGTAGAGCAATTTGCAAAAGATGGTGAAACGCCACATCTCTATTCTGTTATGCTGAGAACGTATTTTAAGCAATAGTTTCTGATCATTGCACCTGCTTTTAAATCTGCTCCACTGAAAAACAGTGTATAGTTCTCCACTGTATATATTATGAAGTTTTAATTTGTCTAATGTTTTTTGTACAAGCTGTAGGCTTATATATTTTAATGACTCTTATTGACTTGCCTCCTTGTGAGAATTGTTTCTCAATTGACTTATGTGACCTTCCTAACATTGCTTTCAACATGGGTTGGGTCAGATTACTTCAAAATGTTGTAACTGAATACAAATGACATGGCAATGTGTGTAATTACTAACATAAACGGCCACGACTGATGACCATCCACCAATGGGCTAAGTTCTGCTCGAGGTTTCTGGAAGTTTTTCCTCGCCACCATTGCCAAGTGCTTGCTCCTGGTGGAATTGTTGGGTCTCTGTAGATAGGCTAATATTATAAAGAGTATACAGTTTACCCCTGCTCTATTTGGAGTGTCGATAAGATGTTATGATTTGGTGCTATATAAATAAAATTGAATTGAATTGAATTAATGACTTTTGGATTACTTCAAAATCAAACATTAGTAAAGAAAAAGGACACAAATTTTCTTTTTCTCTTTAATCTCCTCAGAACATTTTCAATGCAAAATAAAATGTATTGACCAATCTTGACCTTCTGAACATAACATCTTTTGCTGAAGAGCACGTAAATCAACCTGCAGCCACGGTAATGATAGCACCATACAGTTGTGTGGTACAGTGCCAGAAGTAGCAGCAGAAGTCATACTGCAGTTGGAATGACAAAGTTACGGACTGCACCTGAACGCGTCACTCCCCTGCAGCTGGGTACTTTGAGTAACGACAGAAAGAACAGTGCCAACCATGAGATAGCAGTAATTTGACACGCAGGTCCTTCCCGCAGATCTGCAGGATTAAAACGATTACCAGGCGTTGACAGCAGGATTTACTCTGAAACTGGATTAAATCTGAATAAAGTTTAGATCACTGCTGTTTGAGCGTAAAGAGTCGTGAACATCATGATTGAATCCACCTTTCAACATCAACAAAACCGGTAAAATATCGTCTCCTACGTATACGACGGCCCTGAATGGCAAAACTACCAGGAAACGCAGGTGTGTCGGTGCTCGGGGACAAGTCGCTGGAGTTTTACCGGGACCCGTTGGACTTCTGCCGGCAGAGGATCGAGAAACACCGGAGCAGAGTGTTTCAATGTCGGCTGCTGAACAGACCGACCGCCTTTATCTGCTCCGTGCAGGGGATGAGAGAGCTGCTGTGCGGTATGAGGACTGTGTGTTACTGTACATGCGTGTTTATGTGTGCACGCCACAGGTGTGTGTGTATGTTTGTGTCTAACGAGAAACAAAAGTGATTAATGCTGACGTGTATTTTATAGTTAAAAGAATTATTGACAACTTTATTAGATGTGATTCCTTAATCATATCTGTGTCACTACACGGATATATTCTAGTGGGTAACTATATATTATGTATTATTATATATTATTACTATAATAATAATATATCATAAATATATTATTGACCCATGATATGGGCATGATATGTGTTTGCAAGTTTCCAGTGACCTCCGAATGACTGTGTCTCATCTGCCTCGGGATAATGAGTCAGATTGCTCTCAGGCAAAGAAACAAAGGAGAAAATTCCTCGGTTTGTGAAATTCTCCCCGAGATTAGTCTGATCTGTCACGGGAGAGACTCGTGATGTTTCAGTGGAGGGGGTTAGTGAGGATATTACTCAACTGAAGTTTATTGTAGTCTTATCACAGTCTGCTATCCTTTAAAGTATTGTAATAGTTGTACTATTAACATTTATGACGTGCAATAACTATTTACCTAGCTGTACAATGTAACTTATTATAAGCCATAGCAGAATTATACTGATTATTCATTAGACCACCATCAGTACAAACGCTGACTTACAGGACCAAAACCAAAACAATATTTGTTTTTTAATAGCTGTGATATATTCAGAGGAATATTAATAAGTTTTATGCCTCAGTGCATAATATGTTTTGTTTTATTTCATAACTGAACTGTCCAACGTGTACCCCATCTCTTGCCCAATGTCAGCTAGGATAGGACTCCAGCCCCCCTTAGCCCTCAAAAGGATAAGCGTTTATGGAAAAAGGATGGATGGATTTTTATTTAATAAAATTTGTGAAAATTTCATGAAAAAGTTCGATATCTTTTAATGAAATGCCCAAATAAAAGAAATAGTAGCATGCGGTATTGAGCTGAATAAAATTCACAAACAAGACATCAAAACAGACAATTGACTGGACTTCAGTAATGATGGCTAGGAAATATACTTCTCTCAAGGAGTTTTTGTGTGAACATACACTCAATCCACTTAGATATATTACAAATATTTCTACTCTTGATTCAGAAGTCATGTGTCGTTTAATTCTCCTGTAGATTTGATAATAGGATTTATTCACCTTCTTGAATCTGGGTATTTTACCAACTGTTATACTTCCAGGGAACCATCTTTAATATCTCTTTCCTTCCTGTACCTCTGCTTTGTTTTAAGCACACACGTACCTGCAGGCAAAATCAAACTCCTGGCATGGACATTGCGTGTTAGGTTGTGTACTGAGTGTATGAACAGTTTGTATATAGTGTATGTGTGTGCTTGTAATAAAGCTTATGTTTTGTTTTTCAGAGAAGTCCAATTTGTTTCTGAAGGATCCAACTGACTTGATGACTAACATGTATGGGGATACTGTTGTCACCACTAATGGTAAACACAAACACACACAAAACGTTCAGAAATAACACAAAAGAGCGCATCTAAGATACTCAAATATTAAAGCATTACAATTGCTATGATTAGGTGATAGAAGATTTATCTACAACAGTCCTGACAATCGATTATTGTTTGAGCTACTTTTCAACCAAAAGTGGTAACAATTTACCAGTGCCTTTACCACAATTTTTGGATGTTCATATTATAAACCCCCCATTGTTGCCAGGTAAACACCGGGATTTCCAGGATTTCTTGGACACACTCTTGTTCTTCAAAGATGTATTTTATACACAATCTTGTTTAGAGTAGAGTAAATTGGACTAAGTAACCAAGGTCAGTTAGGTCAAGAAACCACCTCAACAGTGAGATCACAAAATTAGTTAAAAAAAAGTTAATTAAGTTAATTACATTTTTACACATATATGATATTATGTACATATCATGTCATGTGACCGCCCACTTGGTTTATAAGCTCATAGTTTTGTCGCAGGATGCTTAAAATCAAAAGTAAGATAAAATATATTCACATATAATCTATAATCATATAATATAATAATATAATCTCAATATATAATTCATCTAATCTATATTATTGTCATGTATAATCTTCTTTTTATTAACTTATCATCTTAACTTGTGTTCTGTAGTATATATAATAATAGTCCTTTGTATTGTACTTCTGAGGATCAATAAAGTTTAAACAATTGGTTTAAATCTTTATCTTTTACAATAATAAAGAAATATAACCAAAAAATAAAAAATTCCAACAATATGTACACACCTACACTTGTGTAATGCATGTGTAACTGTAAAAATGTGCTGACTAACTGTTTGTGTGTGTTTTTTTTAGGTGAGGAGGCCTGTCTTCTACGTCTGTCTCTCACCAGCCTGTTCACAGGACGTTGTTTGAAATCATCAAATGATTACATCACCAGGTAGGGGTAGTGAAGTTATTAGAATAGATTTATTAGTATTATTTCATATTATATGTTGTTGTTGTGGATGCCTTTGACCAAAGTTTCTGTTGATTTGTATTTTCTGACATGTGTTGTGGAGAAATTGCTGAAGTCAAAGGTCAATGGTGAGGTCAGGAGGGAAGAAAGTGTTCACATGCTTACAGCATAAGCCTCTGATGTCTTATGCTGTAATATTTATTGACACTTGGCCAAGGAGAATTAGAGACACTCTCAAAGTACATCAGAAGTGTCTGAGTCGGTCTCACATTCTGCCCAACTCATCCTGGTGGATAGACTTTAAACCCCAAGATAACACCACAAATACTATACGCCCAGAATTAGCCAAAGAGAATGTCTTTACCCATGGAGGTGATATTGTCAACATATTCTAGTCTGGAGACACAGATGTCTGTTTACGCAGATTGGAACGTCAACAGCCAGCTATCTATTATGTCTAAGAAGGCAGCAATAGGTCTCTTCGACCCTGGCCACCACAGTGTTGAGATAGACTGACACCTCCTGTTCCCAATCAAAGCCAAACAATTAATACTGCAGAGGACCTCAAGGCCCACACGTGACCTCGAGTAACCTAAGGATAGAAAATTCCATAACAACATGGAGACTCACTTTGTTCCTCACAGACAGACTTGAATTTCATGAGTTAAAATGAGCAAATGGAGCTCATTGATTGATTTAGTCTAGTTGTGTACTTAGAGGATTTTGTTCAGTGGATGTCCATGATGGTACCAGATTTGGAGGCAAGGACATTTGTGACACAAGTGCAGTACAGTTGAAATGTGTCCAACCATCTCAAAGGTTTTTTGAGCAAGAACTGACCATCGGTCAGATACCAACATTAATTCTACTTTGTGTAATATGATAATTTAAATGCTGGAATAAAATTTGAATGGAGCTTATGTAATGCAAAATGTACTGCCAGGGCATATGGAAAGACTTCATCTTGTCTGAGACTAATAGTGTGACTGTGTGTGTGTGTGTGTGTGTATTTTTACCTGTTTCTCTCCACAGTGTATGTGAGCGCTGTCTGAAGGACCTCTCTCTCAGGTAATACCTAACCTAAACCTCCACAGTTAAAGCATTTACATCTATTCTTTTTGTGGAAAGTAACGTAAAAACTTGGTTTATAAGTTGTTGCACAAGTTGTAAAGCTAAAATAATAGTTCTTGACAATTCTAGACAAGAGACAATTGGATAAACAATAACATCAGTGACATAAAAGCACGTCTAGAGAGGTGGGCACATAATGTCAAAAGTACACAGCAGCATGAAGAGGATGACGGTGGCATTGGTTCGCGTTTTTGTTTGTCTTGTTGTCAAGTTTCGCTTGTCCTCATGTACAGTTTCATGTGTGATTCGATATATATATTTAGTCCATTAAGGGATTGTTTGATTTTTAGCAGCACTTCATTGAAGTCATTTCATATTTACATTGCAGACTGATTGTTTTGGGTGAAGTAAAGGTAATGTATGCAACTAATCATTTTTCCGATCTGTATGCGTTTTTAAAGTGGCCAGCCAGAGTGTGCATACTCTGCCTTTAAGCGTCTTGGAACAGAGTTGGTGTTGGGCCTGTTTCTCAATGTACGAGCGGAGGAGCAGCCTGAACTTTACCAGGACATCGTGCAGCTGTGCACCCAGCACTGGCATGGTAGGGACACGCACACACAACACAACCCCTGCCCATTTACAAATTGACAGCCAAGTATGGATACATGACTGCATGACTGCCCCTGACCTTCCAAAGCAGCACCCTTTCTTTCTGCAACTATTAATTCAAATACACTGCTCCAAAAAAAGGCCTAATGTGTAATGGAACACTGGCATTGTAACACACTCATTCTCAAAACCTTTCCCTCTCTTACAGATGTACAGTATTTAGTAAGTCAGTTTTGTTGTTCTGCAATACAGTATTGCAAAATCTCCCACTTCCCCTTTCATTTCTGTTCAATAAACATTACTTTGTGGTGGTTTTTGACCATCTTTGTATGTTTGCTGAACAGCTTCCCCTCTGCCCCCGCAGGTCTGATCTCTGCTCCAGTGAACGTGAAAGTTCCTCTGTGGTCATCAGGTTTCTCCACAGCTCTGGACGCCAGAGACAAACTGATGGACATCATCAAAGATAAACTGGAGAATGACAAACAGGGGTGAGACAGCATGTTTCTCTGTACCTTTGTCTCATGCACACAAACACAGGTAACCACACACACACACGTGCGTGTATAGGCATACTGGGGACATGTGCAAACTTTTCAGGGACACAATCTCCGAGTAGTTTAGAAGAAATCAACCAGTCAACAGGTTAGAAATAACACTTATTTATATTTGTTCCCAAAGACATAGCTTATAGAAGTACATTAGAGGTGGGAACACATCTGGGTTCTTAAAGATCCAGCGCAGACAAAAATTTGGCTTCTCCTTGTCTCTACTTGCTGACGATTACTTGTAGTTATGTTTCCATTAACTTGTTGCACATTTTATGCAGGCATGCAACAGTAAATGGCCTAAACCATTCGTCTCTACTAGAAGATTTGTATACAATTGAAAATGTGCTAACTATACAGGAAGTACATGGAAACCTACATAATCACTGAGATTTCACCTTCTTTGCCACACTCTCAAATCCTTTTGGTCAGGTCAGAGGTTGTGAAGTACCTTTGAAACATACTTTTAAAATACCCTTTGAAAATCACAATTTCTCATTGCAAAGCCATTCATATGCATAAAGCTTTTTCACTTATTTTCCACAAATTATTTAGAGACTCTTCCACACTTGTATGATTTATTTATTCATATAAATGTGCAATAGAATCAGAGCCTATTATAGGCTGTTGATTTTTCTTATGCGTTTATCTGTATATAGTAACCATGCTATTGATTAGTAGTGATTTGTTGAACGTGACATCGTAATCTGAATTTGTCTCTCTCTAGTTTTGTCGGGTCTCTTGGCTCTTTGCCACTCCCAAACTCCAGCTCTGCCTCTCAGCATCTCCTGCTGTTCATCTCAGCTCTGATCCCCAAAGCTCTTGCGTCGTTGCTCACCTCCTTCACGCTGGCTCTCGGTGGAAACGAACAGGTACACAAATATAGCTCTTTAGGCTTTCTCTTCTTGCTCAGTTCTTTCTTCTTTAAATGAAATTAACAAAAATCTTCCTCCATGTTCAGGAGAAGACACGTCAGCGAGCAATGGAAGACCCTGATTACCTGCGTGGAGTACTACTGGAGGTTCAGAGACTTTGGCCACCTTTCATTGGTGGACGGAGAATAGCTGATCAGGTAGGACTGTTCACCCGGGGACTGATTTGCAAACTATTGATTATCATGAATGTGATTCAGGAATTTGAGAAATCAAGTGTCACTTTCTCTAAAGCCATTGTAACTCAGATTTGGTTGTGATGACTGACTCTCATAAGCATGGTGAGTCTGCACTGGTCTGTAATAGAAATAGGGGCCCCAGAGTCTGCTGACCACTATCAGCAAACCTTATCTTGAAGTGTGGGGGAATCAAATACTTGCATTCAGATTAGACATTTCAGATTTGTACGACTCCATTCTGGACAGACTGGTTACTAATCTAATCAAAAAACCATTATATGTGTGATGTTGATTTGTTCAGGATTATAATGAATGTCCTCTAAAGTGATTTCAGTAGGTGAAAAACGCAGAGCTGTTGTGTAGACGGAAATGAAATGGGACTCCAACTATTTCATGCTTCACATTTTTGGCACATAGTAGAACATCTTAACAACCTATGGAAAAGTTTAATAAACTAGATAAGAGCAAGCTAAAGTAAAGACAGCTTAATGTTTTTGTTTTGTTTTTTCTGTTTATAGTACAATTTACAAAAAGAAATGTGAAGAAAAACTGTTACAACTAATCATTTTAATCAGCCCTGTGCTAAACTAGACTGTTGGACAAAAATGCCTCATTTATTTACTTTCCTGTAGTCTTCAAAAAGTGACACAGACCAGGATTTTGTTAGATATTTTCTGTGTTGCACTTTTGCCTCTAGATGGAGACATATTAACTGTGGATTAAAATTGGGTCATCATGCTTGTGTGAACCGGTCTTTGTTGTAAGACTGTTTTATTGCGTGTTTCTGTTATCTTGTACACCCTTTTTTTATTATAAATTCTTCCATGCAGCAATAATTTCTATATGATTTGTTTACTAGTGAGTCTAGTTTATAACCTGTGGTGGGTAAATCTGTATGGTAAGCATCTTATATCCTGTAGTCCCAGTGTATTTGTTCCAATCGAGTTTTATGATTAAAATTATTACTTTCTGGTTTGACATCACCGCTGTCAGCCAGTACAATGCCACCTTTACTTGAAGTCCCGTCTCTTGAATGGCCAGCCGCTTACTCCGAGGGCAGGCCGTTCACAGCGTCTCCGCCTCCCCCGCACCAGTTGTCTTTGATCATCATGACCTTATCAAACAGCCTTATGCAACAGCCCAATCAGTGGCATTGATCCGTCCCTGTGATTGATCTGCTCCGCTTTCCCGGAAGGAAGGGAATTGGGGGAGAGGAAGGGGGGCGGGTTACAGGGTTTGGCGGTGGGAGTGATGCGTGCTTGTGACACTGTGAAGCCGAGTGGAAAGTCATTTGTCACTTCTTGGAAATGCACCAGTACTTTTTGATTTCTGACGGCCTCAGTGGGATTCATGACGTGTGAGCTTCAGAGAGTTTTAGAGAGGAACTCAAAGAATGGGTGTATTTCTGTCTTGAAGCCATCAAGTCCACAAAAGTCATCACATAAAATAATGGAAATGGTAAAAAAAAGGAAGATGAGCTATAGTTAATTTGTAAGATATTGCCACTATAAAAGTGCCAATGTGGCAGCCTGACTGTAACAACATCAAAATGAATACTTTACTGAAGTTTCAGTATAATATATGATATAATTCAGTGTAAAAAAGTATTGTATGTTTTCATGCAGTCCTTTGTCTTTTGCTTTGTTGAAAAAAGTGCCACAGTGATGTTTTAATATTGAATAATTAAGTGGCTCCTTCACCTGGCAATACCTTTGTAACACACTCTACTAATAAAAAGACAAGCTAGAGGGAAGTGCTGGATCTGGACTGAAAAGAGCTGATGAGATGTTTATGTGTACAGGTAAGCGTGTAAGAAAGAGAGAGACTATTAGTATTCACAATCAGGTGGAAAAAGTAGAAGCTCCATCCAGGTGGAACTAAGATATGCAATAGTTTTAACAACTTCAATGTGTTTGTGTGAGTGTGTGTGTGTCAGAGCAAGAGGGAGAGAGAATGAACTTGGCAAGGGCAGAGACATTTCTCAGTGAGAAATGGTAGAAATAAAGAGATTTGTAAAAGATTTTCCACTCCAGCAGAGAGAGGCAGAGAGAAAAATGAGAAACAGGGTTGAGGAAAGAGAAACAGTGATCATGTTCTCTGGCAGTCCATTAGTGCAGCTACTAATGGATGTAGTGAAAAGATGAATTAAAAGGGCAACAATTGGGTAAGTGGTTATTTTGCCCCAAGGTGTCTCCCTTTTACCAGAGCTTAGTGAAAAACCAACTCAGGAAATGTTTGTTAAAAAAAATTTAAAAAACATTCAAACCAAACATCAGGGTTAAAGAGATCTCCCATTCATTTTGGTTCAAAGCGGTATTAATAGCATGTTCTTAAAGCTGTGTCATTTTAATGTTCCCAGTTCAGTTTGTGTTCTCTTTGTGTCCAATGACACTACTTACACATCTGCTTTAAAATCCTGTAACAGCATTTTTTAAATACATACTGCAGGTGTTGTACATGTAAAGCAGGCTTTAGCATTTGCATGATTATCCAGTTTGAATTTTAGAGGTGAAATCCACTCTTAGCGAGATAAGCCAATCCAGTCAGGTGACTCTCGTTTAGATAGAGCCAACGTTCTTCACTTACATGTTCTACTATTCAGTTAATGACAATATCCAGATATATTGAGTATTAATTCATCTAAATAATATATAATAATGTAATGTTTTTTTCTGTGTGTATGTGTATTTAGGACTCCACCCTCGCAGGGTTTCATGTACCAAAGGGTTATGGTGCAATCTATATCAGCCACGCTGTCCACCGAGATCCAGAGGTGTTCCATCAGCCAGACGACTTCCTGCCAGAGAGATGGAGCGGAAGGTGAGGATATCTGATTTGTCTTCAAGTCTTTCTGTTAATTAAGTTTAGATCTTATTGCAATAGACTTAACTGTTGTGTGCTTGTATTCATCTTCAGTCTGTCAGTAGTCAGTATGTCTTAATAACACTGAAATTTGGTAAAATCTGTTTTTTGAGTGGAATCAACACTTTTAGCGGATTCGCCTGTGGCGGTAAATCTATACAAACTTTTTTGTTTGTTCCTTTGAGTACAAAATTGGTGTACTTGGATGTGCAAGTTTGTACTGTTTTACTGCAAACTGTCTTGTCAGTGCTGACCTTTGCAAGAACTGAGAGCCAGAGCGTCCTAAATGAAGAAGCTATTGTGACTTATTAGCATTACCAGAGCAGAAAAAACACCTTTCTGAGACTATGTCAACAATAATTAAAGGTCCAGTAAAAAATGGAAATGGAATATAATATGCACTACTAAGACTACCTACCTAGAATGTTCAACTGATTACTGCACCCAGAAACCCAGAAGAGACAGGAGCAGAAAATAGAGCAGAATTAAGTTCAAGAAATATTGATTTTTGAGTAAGTGCCTCAACTTACTATTATACTGCTGTCTTCACCTACACATCTAACGCTGACTGACTGAATGAAATAAATACGAAATCATGAACTCAAGAAATACAACAAAATATGTCCTATAAGCACTGAACTTTCCAGCCTGATGAAATAGCTTTTCAAGGAAATAATTTCATTTCATTAATTTGAGTATCCAACTGTGATGTGTTATTTCATCATGGTGCTCTTTTTCTGAGGGATCCTCTCATTTGCTTTCTCAATGAACAGAACCTGTGGCATTTCCTTTACCTCATTATAAATAGCTTATCCTTAAAGGTTGAGGTAGAAACACCTACAGTGTGTGCAGCTTTATTCAGACGCCCTACCTGCCGCTCACTGTGGCCAACTGTAGTGTCACGCACATGCACACACACACACACACACACACACACACACACACACACAAACACACTGACCATTAGAAGGAGTAAAAGGGAGGAAGCTTTCAGTGCGCAGGCACATTAAGGGTCGAGGAAATGCGTCACATGAAGCCATTTTCGTAAAAACCAAAAAAAAAAAGGGAAAAAAAGAGCATTATTAATGTCCATAACAGGAGATAGAGTTTTTTTTTTTTAAACTGTATGAAGTTTAAAAATAAAAGAATTAGAACACAGAGAGATAGATAATCAAATGGACGATGGGTGAATGTAGATTGATACATAGAGATGTATCAAAATACAAGAAATGGACAGATATGTTATATGCCAACAAATAAATATATATGTACATCATTATCCCAAAATTAGATACAAAAAAGTATTGTCTACTGTATTCATATCTTGGTTTATTATTGAAACGTATTAACTTAATAATAATATTTTGGTGAAACCTTAATCTAGTAATGGCTAAAAATCCAGCTAGAAGTGGCAACAATGAGAGGAAGCAGCCTGAAAAGTTTACTTTTTCTAAACTGATTTGTGTGTGTGTGCAGGTAACCATAGCAGCAGTACTAAGAAGTACTTCTAATTATTGCTATAACTGTTTTGTTCAAATTTAGCCAACTATAGTTCTGTGTTTCTTAACATATTTCTCCATATGTAGGTGAAGTTTTGGTGTGGTTATGTGCAAGCAGCAACCTTTGTGGCTGTGAAATGAAGCCTACGCCACTTGAGGCTGGCTACAGAATAAGTCAGTCTCCATAAGCCCCCATATTAAAATGTCCTGCTTCACAGCAGAAATAAGCATGTTTACAGCCTGGTACAAAACACAGTTTTGGTCTCTATAGGTAATTTCCCTGTTCAAGACAACTGTACTGAGGGTACCGCTTTGTTTGACAAGTGGGTGCCATTACAGATGGCTTGTTTGAGCACCCTGGTGTCATTTAGCCACCTTCAGGTCCACGATGGTCCACATCTTCGATGATTTTTAGATTAGCACACTGAGCTTCAAAACGGCTCTTCAGAAACCAATGGGTGACGGCATAGATATACATAGAAACATTCATTCTTTTATACTGTTTGAAATAGTTATATACTTATAAATATTTAAAAGCAAAAACAAAATACATTTTAACTTTATGTCAAAACATCATGTCATGTCAGCTCTATTGGATATTTCTCATTCTGAACTGCATGAATGTGTTTTTCCAAAATAAATAAATAAAAATGACATAGAATTTATATTCATCTTTTCATATCAGTCCTTCCCAACAGAACAGACTGGTAATCTACTTAGTCTGAGGGTCTAGACTGCAGTTTGCTTTATCATTCTGCATTGGAAAATCATACTAGTTAGCGCTGCATACACATACGCCTACGTTGTTACCATAACAACTAATGCAGATAGATTAACAACGCCTGAGCACACAAATCGACCTGATCATTTTCTCATAGATACGACAGATAGAAAAACAATCGCTCTCTGTCTTCAACCTGGAAAAATGAAACCTGAACTGACACCTTCACTCATTCACTCAGTCTGGCAACTGTTTTTCTATTCATCCACTTCCTCCATTCACCTGTTTATTCTCATTCATGCTTGTTCATTCAGGCGACAGAGCGGGGGGGGGGGGGGAATCTATGAATGTATGTATGTAGGTAGCTGCTGCCATGGAAACCGGTCACCTGACACCGTCTTTACCAATAGGGATTCCCCCTGTGCATGTGTGTGCTGGATGGGGGAGAAAAATGCCCTGTGGAGTGGGATGGGATTCAAAAAAATGAGTCAGAGACGATCCTACAGATGCTACTTCCGCTCTTGTGTGTGTGTGTGTGTGTGTGTGTGTGTGTGTGTGTGTGTCTGTGTGTGTGTGTGTGTGTGTGTGTGTGTGCGTGCGCGTGTGTGCGTTCGTGCATGCGTGCGTGTGTGTGTGTGTGTGTGTGTCTGTGAACAAAACGAGGGAGAGTCCTCTTTGGTTTGGGCTTTCCTCTATCAATTAAATATAACCACCATTCTAAAAGCCCTTTTAGTGGAACTGACAAATTAATTAATTTAATACACACAAGCAGACACACATTTAACAGTGTTTAAGCAAACGTGATCATAAAGCAGCATCTGATTATCCAGCACAACTCTGTGAAAGTCATTTTTCAAGGTCAAGAAATTATTAAATTTTATAGACAAACTCCCAGTGCATCAGTATATGTTGTAATATAATACATACATTAAAATAAATTAATTACATTAAATGTAATATTTTTTCATCTGCTCATACAACTTAATGTTATGCTAACTGTGTGTGTGTAAAAGCAACAGAACACACTGAAGGAAGAAATCTATGAATGAATAGACAGGTAGCTGCCATGGTAACTGGCATCCTCACACCCGTTTTTACCAATGGGGATTCCCCGTCCACTCTGTGTGTGATTGTGTGCTCCACAGGATAGGATGGGGTTAAGGAATGAGTCAGAGGAGATTTTCTTTGAGACAATATGATGTAAAATCTAGCAAAAAAAAAAAAAAAAAACGAGTGTACGTGCCAAAAATTTTGGCCATAGCCCAGCCAAGGTTATGAGCATTCTGTGCCTTTACTGGATAAGTCAAATAAGATAAGGTGATATATTTTCTTACAGTCAACAAATCCCATTCAAGACTAAAACCAACAATGAATTGCTCTGACTGACGTATGAAGTATTGTCTGTGTAGCCAGCCCTGATATCGTTTATTCATGCAGTGCCATGCAGTAGATCTCCATTGTTGTCAGAAAATATTAAAAATGAGCCACACCATTGCACTGGGTGACATACACCATCCCCAACAAATGCACCATTCGATGTATTGATTTATGAATGTGAATACCATGTGTCTTAACTGCTGCTCAAATGAGTGAATTTCCCACAGGATGAATAAATTAGCCGTCTTTCTGTCTGTCTGCGCTTGCTGGTCTGTTTCTCTTTCCTTCTACCTGCTTCTTTCTCGGCTTCTCCATCTGTCGGTCTTCCTGGAGATTGTTTTCCTGTCTGCTTTGATAGTTGCCTGGCTCCTTTCCTTGCCACCTGGTTGTTTAATGACTGCAGTCCTATTACATAACGAGCCCACCTACAATAACTACAGTTTAACCACAACGTCTGTTTGTGTTTGTGTGTTTCTGTGTGGTAGTTGTGTAGATTGTCCACTGTGTGTCCCAGTATATATATCGTCAGCCTGTGTGTGTGCAGTGTATGTGTGCTTTTCCAGTTGGAAGCAAATAGAAGAGCTGGCAAGTTAACATCCTATCATCCAAACGCCCACACAGGCTCTGGCCGTAGATAAATGAATCGGAAACGCTACCAAATGCAGATAAAACTCCAAGCTACCGCAGCGTGTTCTGGTTCTAGTTTTAGATACATTTAAATAAAATAAGTTTCCTTCCTGTCGACAAAAATATTCACATAGATCTGTTTTCATCTGAATCTTAAATCTGTCTCAGTACTAATTATAGGAAAAGTAGCATTCTGCAAAAGTTAATTCAGCTAGTTCAAATAGTACATCGAGTTTATATTTATATATGTTTTTATATTATATTTGCACAATTGCAGCCACTAAAAGGCAAAAGGGACACAAAAACAATCCAGAATTGCTACTTGGAAATGGATTACTTAAGGTACCAAGAAATATAATTGGGTTATTGTCATAAAAACGAACAAAACTATTTTTTACTTTGTCTGTTTGTCTCCATTCCAAACTCTAAACATTTTCTTAAAGAGTCCTTCTTAAGATCAAAGATGCTCAAAGCTAGCCTCCTAATCAGACTGTACGTCTCTTTTTTCATTCATTCATTTAGACCAACATTGCATTCATGTTAGCATGTTAGTTAGATCTCTTTTGTATTTTGTTTTGTGTTGCTCTAACCAATAACAATATATCTGTAACAGTCAAGGTCAAGGTCAGAGTTTACATGGAAGCTGTAGTTTCCTACGAGCCAAAGGTAACACACCACTGAACAGCAGCATGCAGCTATAAAAAAAGGCTTTTAGTGTTGCTGCAGCTGTAATCCTTCTGCAACCCTGATTCCAAAAAAAACATGTCCCAAAAAAGTTGGGACAGGGACAACAAGGGAAAGGCCCAAAACCAACATTGAATGCCTGTGACTTCCAATCCCTTGGGCAGCATTGCATTAAAAACCAACATGTTCGTTCAAAGGATATTACTACATGGACTCAGGAACACAAACCTTGTCATTAAACACAGGTCAAATGCAAGTTGAGTCTCTAGCAGCTCAGTTTTGATTTTTCAGACTGCTCTCTCACACGTCACAGTAGAAAAATGAATTATATTGTACAATAGATTATACTTTACTTTCCATACATTCAGCATATTTGATATAGCCATGTACTTCTCTGCTTGGTAATACTTCCTCTCTCTTTGTGTCTCAGTATTACAGGACTGCATTGTACTCTACACATCTTACTGTTTCAGGATGAGCCTAATAGAACATTAAACCATTAGACAGATGCTGCAGAGAGCAGTAATATTCTCCCTTCTCTAACTCTCACACACACACAAAGCCCTCTCACACACACTGGACCCAGACTATACACACCACTAATGCTTCCTGTTTGCCTTTAATCAGAGCTCAGGTTTCAGGAAGACAGGATGCATTAGTGGTGAGAGGGGAGAGATGGTCTGCATTAGCAAGCTGTTGACAAACCTGTTGGCTGGAAACAACCAGCATCTCTTTTAAAGTATATTTTTAGAGGAGTTACAGCAGCTGTGGCGGAGAAAGTCACATGTCAAGTTGTAACAATAATTCAGGCCCATGTTGTGTTGCCATGAAGAATCAGACATTATTCATTCATTCTGTCCAGAGTCCGGATGATTCTTCTTGGTCCCCAAAGGAGATTTGAATCATTTAATTGCCACACTGTTCAATGATGCATTTCCAGTTGAGGTGGGTTTGTACATCCTTAAAGGATGTAGTTTTGACCTCTATGGAGCAAACTTCAATCCACATTTTGTGAGACAGCGAACATTCCTACACAGTAGGACTGACAGTTCCTACTGACAGTTTGTGAAGGTGACACATAAAGAGGTGTGGCAGTGTGATTACTAATGGACTGCAAACTAACAAACATGTAAGATTCAAAATATTCAGATGGATTTGACATGTTTGATAGTCTCAGTGGTTTTGGTTAGAAACATTTCATCACAGTCAGATTTGGATAGATGTGTTCATATGTGTCACAAATTTGATGGGTCTGCAATAAAACACAAAACCTATTTTAAAAAGGTTGTCTATAAAACTTTAAAAGAAGGAATTCAGGAGATTTGTAATTTGAGAAGAAAAACAAAATGTAAAAAAATAACACTGAGAAAAAACAAGACTACAGCCATACCAGTGACTCTGTGATGCTGTGTCTTGAGCTAAATGCTAATCAAAGTTCACATGCTCACAATGACAATGTTGCTGATATTTAGTAGGTATAGTGGTTATAAGTAGGCTGAAGGGTATTGTTGGTAATTTGAATTTTGACCTGATGGTGGCGCTTCATGAAAAATCAGGGAGGCACCATTTACAAATCAGGTTTGTACAAAATTTCATGGCAATCCGTCTAACCGTCATTTCAGAGATTTTTCTGTCTGAACCAAAGTCGTGGTGTGACCAACAGGCTGACACTGCCTAGAGCCATGACACTAACATGGCTGAAATTATTAGAAATCAGTGAAGAAATGAACAGATAATATTGGACTGTATTCCAGATTACAAGTGAAATAGACACTGTTGTTTGTGTGTCAAAGTCATTCTCTCTCCCCTACATGAACAAGGTTTTCTTGTATGAACAGTGACAACTGGCTACCATTCGAGTCTCATCATTGGTTGAAAGACGTGTCGTCTGCCCATCATCATATGATGTCACATCTGATGATCATTGTGTGGATAACAACGCCTTCTTTGACAGTTTTGTTAGACGTGTCTACGTGAATAAGTGGTCATTATTCTGCTGAGGGTCGGACTATGAATGGAATTCAAATCCAGTCCTCTTGAAAACTGACTTGAGTGTTCTGACTTGTAGAAAAGCAAGTGTTCGTCAAACTCTTGAAGCCTTGTTAGAATATCAATCTCTGCATCTTTGATTTCTTTGTTCACATTTTGCATTTGTACGTAACCATGTAAATGTTTCTATATGTGCAGGAATGCAGGCCAGGAGCACTTCCTGTGTTCCTTTGGCAGTGGGCCCCGAAACTGCATTGGAGTTAAACTTACCGATGTCTTCCTTAAGGTGACTCCATTTTATTGCTCATAACACTGCTTCGCACATACATGCATGCACACACACTCCATTCCATTTCCATTTGTCATGCAGCTCATAAAATTTCCGTCTTTTTGTGCGAGAGAGGTAAAAGATAGACTGAAGGTTGTCTTTTTTACTTCCTTCCTGACTTGCATTGAATGAATGTTCTTTAGCCACAGAAACTGACACAAAGAAGAAGTTAAAATGCTGAAATGTTAAGACGTTTGTGGTTTAACAGCTTCAGGTCTGCAATTTTCATTTTAAACTGCTGGGTCACATTTGGAGGGAAGTCTACCAGACTGAGTGGAAGGTCAATGAAAAGTTTACTTCCATTGTGTTTATCCCTTTCAGGGAGGGAGGAGAGGGTGCTACGGTAGCACTAACAATATTGCTAGAGGGAGATATACACTGCACACATACTGTTCACTAAAAATAGGAAAACTACTGTGACTATTGATGATGGACATAATATTGCATATAAACAAAGAGTTTTGAAGCCTAACACCCACTTACTGAAATAAGAGAGAAACCAGCAATCACCAAGAGAAGGAGGTGACCCATCCAATAACCATTCAGTAGAGAAAAAAAGCACTGTTTGTGGGAATGAAGAAATGCTTGGCTGTGTGTTTTGTTTTTGTGTGTGTACTTATTAGAGATATCAGATGGAGAGAGAGCCCAGGTACACACTGTCCTGTTTAAACCACCTGTTAGTTCCCATGACAGCAGTCACCATAGCCACCATTGCCTATATACTCCAAAGACACAAACATGGTCTATGGAAGGCACCAAAACAAGACAGGTGCATTACAGGTGTGTCAACAGGAAAGCGAGACATTTACTTCCCTTGTGAGGATTTCCCCACTGGGAACAGTCGTGTGTTTTGAGCCTCGACTCTGGGGAGTGGTGGGTGACACCAGTTTGAAAACAGCCATTGTGAGCAAGCCGCTTCCCAAGATTTTAATTGGAAAACTGGGTTGGAACGATCCCCTCTGGGTTGGGAGGATCCCCTCTGATTTTAGCTAATCACAGCCGCACTTGTGTAGGTTAAAAATGTCTGATAAAAGGCTAAAAGTGTTTTGTTACAACCAATAAAGTGAAACTTAATAGACCCGTCCTTAAATCTTACAATCCTGAATGTACGTTTAGTAGATGTTGAAAGAGCTCAGTTCTTACATAGCACTATCATGTCCTGTATATCAATCTGGTAGCGAACATGGGTTACACAGAAATCCAAAGTTTTAGAGGCCTGCAGTGCCTAGTTACAGTTGCTATTGGACATTTGCTATTTATCAGAGGTCAGTTTTTAAGCGCATGGGTTTAATGTCGTAATGCTTACCTAACTGATTCAACCGTGAAGTCTGCTTTCACTGTCAAACGCTTGAGATGTACAAAAGAAGTTCTGTTTTATTTTAAGCCAATGGGCTACATAGTGTTGTTCATTCATTGTCAGGTCAACTGCTTATCGTTGCTGTTTCTCAATGAACGTTGCAAGAAAGACCGGATGAGAGAGCAGAGGGAAGGAAGCTGATTGCACCAGTCAGCCAATAAGAGGCTTATCTCAGCAGTTGACATCCGTTGAGTCAGACTGTTAACTAACGCACTTCATTATTTAACCTACACTGGTAGATCTCAGTCACTAAGACAGCATCTAAACAGCAACACATGCATACAAACACAATATGGATAGGCTTTTATTGCAACAGTGAGGGATGACTCACATACATACACAAACACACACACACACACACACACATGAGTCATTGTTAATGTTGGGCCTGATTGAATGAAGCTCAGGTGAAATGTCCAAAGTGCTTTAATAATCTGCTCTCTCCACATTCAGCTCTCGTCATTGTTCAGCAGGACAATCATATCTCATTATTTAGAATTGGATTACTTATACTAGATAAGCAGAGGCAGCTTGTTTTTTATTGTTTGGGCATGTGGCATGAATGGGATAATGTAGGCAGGACCCTTGCTCTTGCTCTCCAAATTGGGTAATGACAATGGGTAATCATCTTCCCTTTGCATATATAAGTATAGGAAAGCTATAATTGAGGTTAAACTGTATTAACCCATATTGTACTATTATAGCAACTCATGTGCATACTTCAGTCAATAGTGGGCATATATTAGGTAATCATTTCAGTAACATCCAGCAAGTTATACTGTACATGTGGGAAAGACCTGGTAGATTTGATTGTCAGGTCAACAGCATCCACCAAACTGTTACTATTTAGATAATTTATCATAAATTATTATTGCATCACAACAATTAGAGGCTGGTAAGAAAATAATGTAAATATCTCAAGGAGACTTAAAGCCTCAAGTGAAATAATTACAGGAACACTGCTGTAAAGTTGTGTGCTATTCAGAATATCAGACAGGTTGTAAACAAGGCAAAAGTTTATCCAGATTATCCAGTTGTACAGACTGTGTCAGTCTTTCACGTCATCTGCTGTGTTTACTGCGTTAAAAAAAAAATTTTCCCCTGATTTAAGTCTTTAAGGGAGAGGCTTCTGCCAGGCAACGCAAGTATGAACCACAATTACAAAAATGGAACGAATCCACCTAAGCAAATTATTAAAATTCATCAAGCCTGTGAGAATTATTCTTCAAACCCAAAAATGTGCTCTTTAAATCAACATTCATTCATCAACATTCATTTAAGTATATATTTAAAAAAATCACCGAATTAAATAAACCAAAAAATATATAATAAGATGACTGCATGGCCATCAGCAGAGTAATTAATTATTTGAATTTATTTTTTATTTAAATTTATTTAACCTATTTTAACCTATTTTACCTATTTAACCTTTAATTTAACATTTTATGTGGTTTAATTTATTTTTTGATTTAAATGTGTTTCAGTTTTAATCTGATCTGATTTATAATTTCATTTGATTTAATTAAATTTAATGAAAAGTAATTGCATTTTCCATTTAATTACATTTTTGAATAAAAAACAAATTTTATTTAATTTAATTTTTTTTAGATCATCTACAGTCATCTGTTTTAATATAACTGAATCCACTCTAGTTCCCTTTCACACTTCTGTGTATTGATGAATATTTTCTTTCACATTCACTGACACAGGCCAACACAGTCTAATCACTGTAGACTAAATGAATTCAGAAACATGATGCCATCCAAAGCAACAAGGCCAACCTTGATCCTTCTCTCAGGAGTTCACTGAGTCTCTTAGTAAAAGTTGCTCTCTGCAGCAATGAGCAGCATGACCCAAAACTGTTATGTGATGATGTACAAGAAATATACACACTATCTATCACCCTGTTAAGGCTTATTTTGCACTAACGATGCACACATTGGGCCTCATCACTCACTATAACCTGCTTTGTTATTACTAAAAGACCAGAGCATTTGGCTGATTGGCTCTCAGCATAGTGCCCACTTGCACACACTACCAGACAGACACACACACACACACACACACACACACACACACACACACACACACACGAAGGCGTGACCAGAGTAAAAAGTAGACCACAGGGATCTAGGTCAGAGATGTGACTCATCGCCTCCTTGCTCCATCCTCCCCCCTTTCCCTCCCACCCCCACCATCACCATCCTTCCTCTTTTACCGCACTTCTCTCCACACTTTCTTCATCCCAGTTCATTCATCCTGCTCCTCCCCCCTCTATCAGGATAATCTTCATTCATAAAGTAGTGGGAGGAGGGTCATGTACCATTTGTGGATGCAATTGGTCGACTCTTTGGCTGTGTATGAGCCAATGGGGAATGCTGGCTATGATATCACCATCCATGGGGCTCTGGGTGCATAGTTCAGGTACCATAGTTTAACCTTTATACAAAATAGAGTAGAGATGGTCGCAGCGTAATGATATCTAGAGACATTTCTGTAAGAAATGAGAATTTACTCAGTTTGAAAGCTCCAATTGATGGTCAAATGATCATATTTATATAAAGAAAGTGTTTATGATCTGAGTCATTTCTGCCGTCAACCACCTCCCAAGGACCTAATGTTCTGTTTCAGCTTGGCTGCTAAAAGGTGTTGCGTTGCATTGCTATTTTCCAACCTGGAAAACAACATACAAACAGGCATACTGTGTGATGGAGGCTGCTGCTTTACAAGTTGGAGACCTTATTCAGCGTTGGCGGAGGCTCGCTCTGCCAAATGCCTTCTAGTTTAACATTTTGTTTTTGCACTGCAGTAAAAAACATTAGGAAACTGTCACACTCGCACTGCTTTTAACTTTAAATATCATCTGTCGGGTAGAAAGAAAGTTCTGTTTACGTCGGTGCAGCAAAGATACTGAAATTACAACACATTCCGAAAACAGTTTTTCTTGTGTTTCTCTACCAGGAAGCGTGTATGTACCTGTTAAAGCGCTATAACTGGTGTTTGGACCCTCCAGAGCAGGACCTTGATTACAAATGGCTGCCTGTGTCTCGCCCCGCCAAACCCCCTATCATCTCCTTCACCCAACTGGATCAGACCAGATCTGACAGGAGCAACGTCGGATAGAGATGCACAGTATGTTTAGTTATGTACCTGCGCAATAAGCATTAAAAACTGTAGCTAGAGGCCAAATACGGCAGTCTAGAGTGTGCAGAAAAAGCTGGAAAATATGTGAACGCACACACAGGGAAGCCGGGAAACGATGGCTTTCCCCCGCTGCGTATAATACAGTAATCGTCCTGGGGGAAAACCGAGGAGTGTGCTGGCTTCACTCTGTGTGTTCCTCTGCCAGATATTCTGCAGCTTTCCGTGATGAATCTACAACCCGAGATAAAAGAAATGAATCATTCTTTCACTGTTGAAAATGACACTGCTGCACAACTTTTTTTGGTCTGTTTTTTAGTCCTCTATTTTAATAATGATTCACAAAAGGAACTGCTTTAAGGTTAAACAATATATGCCGTCCATTTTTTCAGATTTTATAGTGGTGCTTGTTGTGAACAGAAATTGAAATTACCTCCAAAATGGCAGCTTTTAGGTGGTACAAACTGCATTTATTTCCTACATTGCAGTATCAGTAACACCAAACAAATCTAAGGGAACACACACAGACGTGCACACGTAGAGGTAAGCCCTCAGATTCCATCACTAACTGCAAACCTGTCTCCCCTCCCCCGTCCACCACCTAGCAACCACCTCTGCTTAGCAACAGTTCATCATACCGACACTGACTTGCTTCCTTTTAGTATGCAAGTCTCACACACACACACACACACACACACACACACACACACACACACACACACACACACACACACACCTATTTTTTGAGAGCAGCTGGCAGTGATACCCAGGCTATCTGAATCACATGTAAATGCTAGAAGGTGTTTCAGGGCGCACAACTTCTTTTTAAATAACCGTAGCAACATGAACGATTTTTAGCACATGAATCATAAAGTAGACTTATTCTGTGTCTGTTACACTGATAAAAATAGCTGTGATTTATTTATTTTATTAATATATGCTTGTCTTTTTAATGTTTTCTCATTGTTTGATGTATGAAACAGTGTAATTCCTGTAATGTTATTATTGTTGTTTTGTGTGTCTGTGTTCTATATCTAAAGAAAATTAAGTACATTTTTTTCATTTGTGTTTTTTTCTTTGAAATATTGGACACGTTTACCTCTTCAGGGCTATGAAAGTCCCTGAAATGACACTACCTAAGACAGAAAAATCTGGAAAAAAAAACTGCTCTCAACTCACATGAATAACATGTGATGAGGAGCCATCTAAAATAAAACATTCTCCAACTGCTCGACAGTAAAACCCAATAAAGACAATAAAATAGCATAAATATAAATAGCAGCAAGAATACGTTCAAACATGTCCAGCAGCTACAGTGTGAATAAAGCCTGCAGACTATAACATGTATGAAATGTGAGCTATGCTGTTAATGCTGTCTGCAGTCTGCATAATCAGCTATAGGCATGTGTCTCAGAAAGATGCTTTTGTCCTGCAGATATCTGCTCAACAAACCTGCTGTGTTCTCTTTACTGCCCTCTCTCTCTCTCTCACACACACACACACACACACACACACACACACACACACAACTATACTCCCTCCTATACACACTGAATTATGCTGCAGACATGCATATTTCTTACTTGTCTCACTCAGTCGTTGTTCCTCTTTTCTCTCTGACACACACACACACTTGCAGACATAGATCACACAGGATCTGGCAGAAAATGGGGTTCTTGTGAACAGACTGGTATGACTCACTGCTCTCCTTGCACTTGTCCATTAGCTGCTGCTCCTACTCACAACAATTTACGACATGCGAAAGCGACTTGCAATGAATCTCCTTATGCAGAAGGACACACGGCTCTATTTTATTTATTTTAGCTTGTTTCATGTCATGTACCCCTCTGATCTACTTTAAAACACGGAGGGAACACTGGCAGACTAAACAGTTGAAGTACCATGGCTTCCCTGTTTTAGCTACAAATCACATGCATGTTATTTTCCAGCATAAGTTTATAGATTGTGTTTCTTCTTTCCTGGCAGCTGCTGGTTTAAATTTATGTCTGTATGGTGTATGGTGCACTTGCAGAGCATTTATTTTGGTAATGAATAAGTGTGGAATTCAGGGAATCTATAGGGATAGTTCAACATTTTGGGAAAGACATTTATTTGTCTTCTTTCACAGATTTAAATGTGACAATCAATAGCATATTTTTCATTTTAATATGAAGTTACAGCCTATCTTAGTTTATCTTAGCTTACCTTAGCTTAGCTCACTTAAGTGTGGAAACGGGGGGGAAAAGGTAGCCTGGCTCTCTCCAAATGGAACAAAATCTGCATACCAACACCTTTAATGCTCACTAATTATATCTTGTTTGTTTGATCATACAAAGACAAGTGTAAATCAACATGGGTAGTAACTTTCTGGTTACTTGGTTGCAAAAAAGTCCTGCGTGTAACTTCCCATAAAACTGCTATTTGTTTCTATCTGTTTTTAAACTTTAGTTTTTGCACAGATTATGAACATGAAGAATATGGTCCTTTAACTACTGATGTCTTGTCACTGCACATTTAGCAGTTAAGAAATGGATTGGTTTGGACTCGCTGCCTGTTGCAGGGTATCCACATGAACAAATTAACATTTCATGTGGCATATTCGTTGCATTCCAGGCTAAACCGACTGTCTGTGTGCCTCCTTGTGGTCCGCCCCTTCACTTTGTAAAACATAATTTAAAAATCAGCTGACCATGTACCCACAGACAATTACCGAGTGAATACGCTCTTGTGAATGTGTTGTTAATGCATTCCAAGAATGTGATGAGCTAAGGTGGCATCTTTTCTCTTTCCTACGTGCAGATACAAGAAAATGCAGCTCATTTAGAAGTAAGTTCATTATGTACGTCATTCGTTCATCACATTCACAATTGGGTTGAAAGTTCAGAAACTTTTATGGCTTTATTGTTTTGCAAAGACAAAGAAATTAGAAATATATGCTACATAACTATATGCTACAGGTGGGGTTGTTTTCCACACACTCACTCTCACTCACTTGTCTAACAGGAGGTAGGACAGTGTATCCAGATGGCAGAACAAAGCCTGGGGTCAGTTTTAATGAGCAGAGCTAATTACCACATGACTGTTCTATCTGTCCACTCCCAGTGGACTGTTGGCCTTTAATAGGGTATACAACAGGAAGTAAAGGCAGGAAAACCCCATCCCATAAACCCTGCCACATACACACATGCATGGACACACACAAATAGTAGTCACTGTAAACAGTGTGTGTTACATGGACCCGGTACATTTTTTGCAGACACAGTGGACTCTTTGTGATCATGGAGTGTATTGAGGCCACATACACAGTGCTGCAAGCTCACAAGTATTTTGATACGGACACATTTGTTTGTTTCATTTGTTACACATTAGATCTAAAGTGATACATTGAGTATTAACTTTATGTGCTAACAATGTTAAGCTTTCCAGTCTTACAAAGCACATATGCAGTTTACAACCATGATGGTGGCTGTAATCTAAATTCTTTGTGATTTATGAAATGATTGGAGTCCTTTATTACACTTAGAGGTCTCCTCATGACCTGTCGAGAGAGTTGGTTAAAAAAAAGTGGTGTCTCCAGCTGACTATTTTTGCCATTGCCATAATGAGAACCTTGTAAAATGGTCTAAGATGTGTAATTTGTTGATTAAATATAGAATACGTATGCATGTCCAAGGCAAAAATTCAGCAAACGAAGTAGCAGCATTGTTCTTGTATCATAGAGCTAATTAGTATATAATAGAACATAATCCCTGTTTGGATGTCACCATAAAGAAACATATTTTGTCAAGTTTATATTACACAGTGGAAGTGCCAGTATTCACTGGGACTTCTTGTAATGTAACTAACTCCCTTCAAATAATATGGTTAATGATATGCCCCTCAGCCATGTTAGTGCTACTACTACAGGCACAGATATATGTAATAGAACTAGATACCGGACACCAAGGTAGTGCCTATTCAATCCAATAGGAATAACTCACCAGGGTGCACAGCCAAAAAGGCTACTAGCTTCTAGGTTTTCCTTCTTGTTTGTGGCCCATTGAATATATGCAATAGTGCTTCTCCCGTTGGTCCTGCCTGCAAGTTCCCACTCGACAATACAGACCTTGCAGATTCTGGAATAGGTTTTACAAATATAAAGCTTCCATGGATCAAAAGTTCATAAAAGAAAACGTCATAATTGACCTTGTTTGTACTAAGATATTTGATTCCCCACAGGGGAATGTTTCACTGCAGTACCGTACCATGAGGGACCACTGGGCAACCTAAATTTTAAGATAGCTAGTTAAGCATGTTAACATTTGCTGCTCACAAAAAATGTGGCCCTTTCGTACCCTATTTTTTACAATGAGATCTGATTCAACACACAGTTTGTGAACATTCAGAACAGTAATAAAATGTAAACAACAGTTGTAATGAAGAATTATTGTTGTTGCTGTTGAAATCATTCCCAAAACTGTGCAGCCTTCCATATCATCTGGCAGTCTCATTGTTTTGACGTCTACAAGTGTTTGTCTGTTTGGCAATATCTGCGACAAACCTGAAGCCCACACACACAAACACTCACATTCACTTAAACACACAAGCATGTGTCCGTCAATACAGCGCACACATTCCTTGCTGCTTACTACTGTGTTTGTCTATGCTCAGACAAGCGGGAAAGAAAAGCCATTAGTCACTGAGGTGCCATCAAGAACTGTTTAATTGTCTCATTTATCTTCCCTGTGCTGCTGAACTCCGCGCCGCTGCTCAGATTCACCAGGGAGCCCTCAGGAGCAGAGCACTCGGCCAAATATAAGTATATAATCATTTGTTGCAGAAAACGATCCTTTATCTTCTGATGTCAGTGCGTCTGATAGAATCTGAGAAGTGGTCAGCTTGTTTCCGGATATACTGTAAAATCAGTTGAGTTTCAGGTCACTCACTTCCATAGAATATTAATGAATTTCCTGTGACTCACTGAGGAAGTTGCGGATGTGCTGACAGTTTACAATCTGTATGTCCTGAGTCAACCGCACAGACATGAGAGGATGAAGAAGTATGTAGTAGGCTTACATTTATTTTTGAAATACATTTTTGTTCTTTTTTTAAAATCAGAATTTATTGATGTTTATTTTTTATGTAGAAACATATACACTATAACACAACGTAAAAATATATACATCTGGTTAACAAGACTGAAAATGTACAGCATGTTAGTGACTGTCAAGGTGTATTAAGGCATGGTGATGCATTACGGTTAGCTAAATGCTAACATCAGCATGTGAACATGCTCAGAATTATGTTGACATGCGTGTTATGTGTGTGTAGCCATTCTTCATCTTATTTAGGCATGTTAACGTTGGCTAATTAGCACTGAACACAAAGTACAGCTAAGGATGATGGGCATGTCATTGATTGTATTTAGTCATAAATGTTGAACAAGGGGGTAGAGTGGGTTCGATCTCCAGCTTCTCCAGTCTGCGTGCCGAAGTGTCCATGAGCAAGATACTGAACCCCAAATTGCTCCTGAAGGCTGTGCCATCGGTGTGTGAATGGGTATTAGCTCCTAAAACTAATGAGCAGTTGGCACCTTGCATGGCAGCCAGTGTCAGCAGTGTATGAATGTGTGTGAAGGGGTGAATGAGATATGTAGTTTAAAAGCGCTTTGAGTGGTCGGAAGACTAGTAAGGCGTTACATAAGTACAGTCCATTTACCATTTACAAATTTTAATTTTGACCCGATGACGGCATTAGCTTAAAATTGCGTCGAGCGTCGAGGAACATGACATGTCTGCACCAGATTTCATGGCACTAGTTTTCGTGATATTTCAATCTGGAGTTATAGACCAATTTATATAGCCAAGCTGCTAGCATGGCTTTAAAAAAACAAACCAAGAACACTCACATGTTGCCACTAAATTTACCTTCACTTTCTAGGTATTTTCTGAGCTCTACTCTTCACAGTAGGATGTTTGTTTACTCTAAATGTCCTCTTGCAGCATGAAACATGGATGAGAAATCATACAAACTGGGCGAAATTTCATTTAAATCAATGTTCTTGGTTGAGAATATGTATCATTACAGACTTTCCGGACTAGCTGTCATCCTCTTGTGACTCTCATTACAATTTTAAAATTAAAATCGAGTGTTGTTCCATGATGTTGCAATTGTAATGTGAGAGAGAGAAACAGGAAACAGGGGCATCAGATGAGTGGTTGGGAGCACTGTTGAGTAAAAGCATCCCTCTCTCTGTCATTGACACACTCTCACTCTGTCTTTTAAACACTTTCAACCACTCGTCCTCCTCTTCTGTCTCTCACGTCACTCCTCTCCATCTATCCCCCTCGACTCTCTTTGGGACTGTAGTCATTCATTTCAACATCATGGAACAACACTTGACCTGTTTCTAGCTGCCGGGGTAATGGCTCTGTCTCCGACGATGTCTGTTTCGGAAGAAGAAGAGGAGGTGGAACAGGAGGTGGAAAGGAAGAGGGGAGAGGGATGGAAGGAATGAGATTAGTGGATAGGTCAGAGGGGAAGAGAAGGAAGACTGTGTGTAGGGGAAAGGAAGTTCAGCCAGATTCTGAACATTTAACAACTGTGTTTAACTGACTAATTTCTATTATCCCTCTGGAGTACCAGCAATCACAATTGCAAAAGTAAATGATAGGACCCCAGAGGGTTAATCTGAATGGCTAATCAGTTTCAGTATCTCTGTTGTTTGTTTGTACTTGTTAACAAAGCCCATAAAAACACCAAAGTCCAAAGTGAGCCAAAGTCTGATATATCTTATTCTTCTTTGCCATAGATCTCCACTGTGTCAAATAAAAATGATTAAAAACACATACACACATACCGTACACGTAACCATGACCTTGGGCACTGTTATTGTTATTGCAGTCAGATAATTTTAAGTCACTTGCAAACTGATGGAGATGGAGATACTAGTCACACAAATTAAACTAAACAGCATTCTCTGTTTGGATAGGGTGTGTAATTTATAGATGCTTCTTTAATATTCATATCATTCCCCAGTCAGATTTCCAAATAAGTTAAACAAAGGCTTTCCTTGGAAAAAGTAACAACTCATGTTCACGTATGAACCAGCGCTGATGCAAAATGTAAGTTTGAAACACACACTGCCCCTCTTATCTTTCTTTCAAAAATACAAACAAAAGATGTATTCATATTTAAGAATTAGTTTCAAACTTTAAACTTAAACTGTCCTGGTGTTGTAAATACTCACTAGTCCACTATATTAATCAGATTAATCAGCGCTTATGCAGGTTTAAAAAAATGCAAGACTTTTTAAGACCTTGTGTAGGGGCCGGACATTGGTGATGATCATAATATTGGATGATGGCAGACGTTTCCTGGTGGCTTTTTACAGCTGCTTTATGTTTTTCTGACTTCCCATGCAGGTCTCATGCCTTTAAGTCCCTAATTGCAATTTGCACTTACCCAAATTAGCTGAAAGTAACGTTAGCAGAAACAGTTTTAACTTCTTTTAAACAATCTTTACTTCTACAAGTAGCTTTTTGAGAGGAGATGCCACAAAACCCCATTAGACAAATTGACTGCATTAAATGAAAAGATGCTGAAAAATGTCATAAAACTTGGTCAGGCCACATCAGACACACAGTAAACAAGCAGACCAGGGCGCCATCCAGACACACTGCATTCTTACCCTCAATCTGTGCCGTTTGCTTGCTGTTACAGAGCTCGGTATGTTTATCCTCAGCTGTTAGGAAAGCTGGCTTCCCAACACGCTCTGATATGGAGACAACAATAGCAGGCCTGTTTCTCCTACAGCTTTATCCGTGCTCACACAGTTTGAATTAAGAGGTCAGGCCATTTTTCTAATAGTCCCCTTTTCACTCCTGACCATGAATTACACACAGTAAACTTAGCTGTTCATTCAAGGAAGTAAACAAGCGAAGTGCTATTCAAGCAGAGTATTTTTGGGTTATATATAGTCACACATATTTGAGATATAATGTTATCTAACAGACTTCAGATGCATAGTTTAGAAACAGCCAAGCATCATCTTGAGTTTACTGCAAGCTTTGTTTTTATAACTTTCAGTCAGCCGAGTCGTGGTCTGGATACTTATATCTTTGGGGAGAACATGGCAGAGCATAAGAATGGTCAGAGCATAGATAAATACATTGCCCTTTTTCCTATAAGGCCAGGCTGGTCACAGCAAGTAGATTGTATAATGTTTATAATCCCATAAATACCACTCAGCAGAGATAAGTGAATATATGGGTGAATGTATGGATGAATGGGCTGTAATATAGAGACATTTGATTATATAACCACACTGTAATGATAATCAGAGCAGTATAGTGTAAGTGGACACACTTACCCTTAAAGGGGAAACTCTTAACTACCTGAAAATATTAACAACTACTTGCAAAGCACCAGGCCAATAATAACATACTGTAAGTTGTCCCATTTGGAAAGGGAATATATATGAAATAATATATTTAAATATAGATACAGTACAGTATTTCACAATTCATGTTTTTTTTCTTTGATAATTACTGTATGCAAGGTGGGGAACACCATACAGTGCAACACGTTTTCTTGAAACACAGTGGTATTTTCTTTTTGTTGATTCTACTTAATAGTTGATCCCTTAATGTGGGTTTAGTTTTAACCAAATTGGTTCTCCACTAAATACATCAAAAAAACTCAGATTCTAGTCAGCCATCACACTAAGAGTTTATCTTTGTTGCACAATTAGAGATGATAGCAGCAATTAGAACACGGGAAGTTGCAGCAAAACACTGATACAAAGAATAAATAATAACGAAACACCTTTTCTTAGAAAATGATGAATGGCCTTGGTGTTTGGCTTGAGGAGTTAGACTGTGAGTTCCAGTGAACTCTTCATTGTTTTTAGTCCTCCTCTTTGGGGTTTGATGGTTTTGAAGATGAAATAAAGTATTAAAAGCCTGCCCACAAGTGTCTTCCTAGATGTGATAAACAAAGGTGATCTTCAAGTGCAGTGATGATAGGTATTATTCCCAACAGTAGAAAACAAATGATGCGCATGGCTCAAAATATTATCAAGTGTTTCCTGGCAACCAGTTTCAGTGTTATAAAAGCACAATGCTGAGGCGAATGCATGATAGGCTTTAGGCATATTTATATATATGGGAAACATATTAAAGGAAGAGGCATTTCCCCTGCAGCTTGAATGGAAGCTGGTTAGTGGAACATATCTGATATGGATAATACAGTTCTTCTTTACAAAAATAAAATCAGTCAAACTATCTTTGGTTCCGAAAATTGAGTCCGCCCTCAAAATTATGTAAGTTCCTCTAACAGCACAACTTTCCTGTAAATATTGCCCCAAACGTTGCTCTTTACCAAGAGTTGGCTATTTATATACAGGATGTTGAAGCAAAAGGCATGGGCAGTATTGCTTAGAGCATAAACAGACATTCGGTATCCATGGCAAAGTTAATGTGGATAATGCAGTGTGTTTTAAAAGAGAAAAATATCAGGTCACATCAGGCACGACACAATGAGATTAGCTGAGAGGTCCAGTAAATGTGACTTCTCACATCTTTAGTGGTAGAATGAGAATGTGACTTTCAGACAGTGGGACATTGCTGTAACCAGGGGTGTAGTGGTAAACACAGAGGTGGGTAAACTATAGTTTACCTCCAGTGAGGTGTTGGTTTGCAGGTAGACATCCAAGGCAGAGAAGAGAGCTGCACATGTATACTCACTGGCCCTTCATTAGGTACATCTGTACAATGTAATGTGATCCAACACAACAGCTCAGCCATGAATTCTTCTGTTACAAAGTGTATACTTTTATACGTTTTACTGACGCATCACGTACTTAATTATTTAGGTCATCATATTGAAAGATGTTATGCCCCTCTCATGTATGTAAATAGGGTGACCTCTCAATGAATGATGCAGTCCAGTTCAACACCACTACGATCTACAACCTCAGTAATAAACATTTAGTAATCAAAACTGAACATTATTATCTTTATAAAGGCAGGGCTGTTTAACAAGTAACACTTTATTTGGATACTCCACCTACAGACAAAGAAAATCTAGTATTATAACATTTAAGCAACTTATTAGTTGAGATTCTAACCATTTTCAGATATTGCAGCCCTGTGTTTAAGGTATGGTTAGGTTTAGGCACAAAATATACTCAACCATATACAACCATAAGCAAAAGTTGGAAATTTTAAATAAAGTGTTTCCAGTTTACCTAATGAATTGGTGTGTAATTCTATGAATCAGTGCTTTAGCTCATACCACTTTCTTCAGAATATAAAGCACAATAGAGTGAACAGATGAGGTGATTCAAATCAGTGAGCTCATAGCGTAATCAGCACGATCACAGAAAAACTCAGGTAGTTATTCATCAATTCACATTTTATGAACAACCATACAATATGTATTTGCACATTAGAAATGTGATAATGTAAACATACAACCACATAAAAACAGAAAAATATGTCAGGACATTTAAAAAAAACAAACTACAAATACAATATTTACATAAAGAAAGATCCGTGAGAAACTTCCTTGAACAGTATAGGATAACAGGATATCATCCATTTTAGGGAGCAGCCCACACAGATGGAGATACTAATAATCACACAAATGAAATTAAACAACATTCTCTGTTTGGATAGGGTGTGTTGTTTACAGATGCTTCTTTAATATTCATATTATTCCCCAGTCAGGTTTCCAAATAAGTTAAACAAAGGCTTTCCTTGGAAAAAGTAACAACTTATATTCCTGTATGAACAAGCGCTGATGCAAAACGTAAGTTTGAAACACACACTGCCCCTCCTATCTCTCTCTCTCTTTCAAAATACAAACAAAAGACGTATTCATATTTAAGAATTAGTTTCAAACTTAAAACTGTCTACCCTGACTGTCAGCATATTGTTTTTGTCTCCAATGCGTTTGACGATTTGATCGTTTGTCTGAAGTACATCAAGAAGAAGGAGAAGAAGTTATTTTAAAGAAATACTAAATTTAAATGCCTGTAGGTTTGAAATGTTATTACTCTTTCACAAAATGAAGCTGAAGTCACTTTAACAAGTTACAGTGGATTACTAAAATAAACACAATTCAAAATCAATAAATGCTTCTAAAGGCATGTGCTGCACCAGTACCCGAAAATATTTTTGCTAAAATACGGCTAAATGCACAGCTTCTGTTTGACATTAGCTCAATGAACCGTCAATGTTTTCCACATGCTGTATGAACCTACATTAACTGATGAGCAACTAATGTTAACGAAACATTGTTTGATCCACCATGTCCACCCACACTGTGTCTGTGGGCAGCATCTGGCAGGTTAGTTCTGTTAGCAGGCTATTGTTAGCAGGTTCACACATGACTGAGTTGGTTTTCCTTCAGGCAACATTACACAACAATGTGTGTTTGCTTTTCAGGCTATATTTCCTGTAATATGATAATGAAATACATGTGAGACATTTCAGTGCAGTCTCAAAATTGCAATTTTGTTTTTAAAGTGACGTAAGATAAGCATATATGTGAGGGTAATTTAAGCTACACAGAAGTCAATTGGCAAAATGTTGATGAAAAGAGATGAAGAATGCTATTTAACCATGTACATTTCACCTTGACCTGACTCTGCTGCATATTCTTACAGCATGAGAGCAGGAGGTTAGCAGGAAGAGAAAGCTTGTCAAATTTTATAACACATAATGATTCAGTCGCGTTGTGCTGTGGTACAGTGTGAAAACACCTCGAGCCCTGAGTTTCATTTTAAGCCTCCAGCAGGCACAGAGGGGGCCAAGGAGGGAAATGTTTTAGTTGTGTGCTGTGTAACTGTAGTCATGTTGACTGTCAAGCAATTGGGCAATTGACTCATGGCTGAACACTCCTACAGTACACAAACACACACACTCACTCACACAGAGGAAATTCAATCACTTAAATGTGACCGTGTCACATTAACAAGGACATGCCGCTTCCTCCTGTTCCTCCCCCATCCATCTCCTGTTTTCTTCCTCTCCTCCCCCCTTACTCCCCTTGTACCCACCATCACTGATCAGCTGCCCTTCGTGTTGTCTTCTGGAGAAATGAGCAGAAAATAGTCATGAGACACAGGTCAACATAAGTTCACCATGATTTGTTTTTTTTTTTCTGTATATATGCTTGTGCACTTTGAGAGTACTGTATGTGTATGTATACGTGTGTGCACACATGCACTTGTGTGTCTGTACCTGTCGTCACCAGTCATCTTTGCCCCACTCGTTGCCTTAGTAACCACAGTTTCTAGCCCTGTCACACTTTCTCAAACAAAAACATGACAGGTTGATGACGTCAACACGTGTGTCAATTCAACCACATGTCTGCCCCTTAAGTGTGTGTGTGTTTGATTGTTTTGATTGTTAGCAACAGCAAAATATTACATTTTTGCACCCAGATTGACAGATTGAATGTACAGTTCACTAACGAACTGCAGGAGAAAGGCACGTAACGTGTTTGTGTGCAGATGTGGTTTCGCGCAAGACTGTTTCCTGTCTTTAATCCCCACGTCTGTTCTGCTCACACATTAGACAAAGACACAAGTTGTGCTGTAGTCTTGCCGGATTTTGACCTGCAGATAATCCTTCTCTCAGTTTCATTCTTTCACAAAGAGCTAAGCCACTGATACAAATAATGTGAAAGTCTTTTTTTTTTTTTTTTTTAACAATTAAAAAATTTAAATTCGGTTTAAGAGGTCTTTAAAGATTAATAGTTGTAACCAAACACCAAAAAAAAAAAAAAAAAAAAAAATCATCTACTTTCTCTCTCCACCACATCTACACACAGAGAATCTCATATTTACAGTAAAGGCAGCTGTTCACAACACCAAAAATAAACAGCAAAATGTATTAGCAAAATCAGTTTTCAAGCAGTGGATTAAGTATCTACTTTTATTTAACCTCCTCTGTCTGATTATAAAATGCTCCACAACAGAGGGATGATTTGCAGACAGTAATGAGACAGGAGTCAATGGCACAAATATGTCTTTTAATGCATGCAGTTGTTAGTGCTAACTGACAGTTAGCAAGCTTGTTCAATGACATTTTATTGAATGAAATGTCAAGATGTGTGTACAGAGAAGACTTGTTCAATTGTTGAATTCAATTAATAAGTTGTTCAAATGTTAAATACTCTAGAAACAGGTGGATCCAAATAATGTGTTACCCATCAAGATATACATATACATATTTATGTTGCTTGAATATTATAAATGATACAACATTCTGCAATAAACAATATTCTCTGCAACAATATTTGTGTTAGCTGAGTAGTTTGAATTAATAGTTTTCACATCGCAGGAACAGGAAAGTTTGGCTGCACACATGCCCCTGAGTTACAGATGTTTGAGTAAAATATGAATATGTTTGAATATGATCTCACCGTTTCATCCTGTGCTGCTTTGACTATTCAAAACACGCAGTGAGATTTGAATGAAGTACATGTGTTTTTTTTTTACAATGTGAGTGTGTGTAAGAGACAAACACAGAAGGGAAAAACAAGTTTTTACTCTGTAATAGTGCTTTCATTTTTGGTTGCCACAATTTGAACTGACAATGCAATACCACTGTAAAAACAATCCTCCATGACAAGCAAGGCCTGTGTTGTGTAATGTACATTACAGGATTTGGACATGATTCCTCTCGTCACATGTACAGGCCTGCTTTGTGTAATGTACATTTTTTTAGAAGACTTCATTGTTCTGTTGGAAGCCATTATTATTTGTTCGTATTCTTTTCTCATTAGTTTTCTACGGACATAAGAAGTGTTGATGTGTATTTCTTACAGCGCTAGGAACTTATTGTGTAGCGCTAACAGAGGTCAACATCTATATTATTAGGGTTGGGGTTAGGTTAATAGTTTGAAGTTTTGAGAAACACATTTATTTGTTTTTATTTGCAATAAGTTACGTGGAAAAATATGAAGCCTCAGTCAGGCGATTTGCTTAGCTTAGCATAAAGACAGTTAGCTTAGCTGGGCCCAAAAGTAACAAAAGCCACCTTATTAAAGGTTTAACTTCAGTACTAATTTTTTTGAACACTTATGTTTCAGTTCTGGTTTCTATTGTCATCTTATGAGTGATCCCCTTTTTTTTTTTCTTTTCCTCTTTTTCCCAATTTGAAGTTACAATAACGTTCTCTCCTTAATCACTTTTCTCGTTAAATAAAGGTTAAAATTTAAAAATAAACATAAATTTCCCACAGGCAGGAGCTCATTTATCTCAGTAGTCAAGGATTGTTAAATAGTGTAATTTCATTTAAGGCTGAGGAAGAAGTAGGTAACACAACAACAAATAAGAAACTCACAATTCACATTCACAATGACTAGTGGGAGTAAACAGGCAATAAGGCGTATGTGTGTTTTTGTGTGTGTGTGCCAACAGAGTATCTATAGCGTCCAGTTCAGTAGGTTAGTGAGGGCCAGACAAAAAGGGATTCAGTGCAATGAACTTGCATCTGTGTACATGTGTGTGTGCTTAGTAAGATGATCCAGTGAAATGGGGATAAGCAGCTGGTGACCTACTGGTGATTACTCATTAACCCACAGAGTCTCCACAAACAACTCTGGACAAACATGACATCAACCCAGAAAGTCCAGTGGTTTAGCGTTAAAATCGTTTACCTTTACGATGGAATCTTAAACTCTATCGTAAATGTGGCAGAAATCTAAGCAACCCTACAACCTAAACCTAAATATTAAAATAACCTAAATAGGCAGCATAAATCTATTGACATGAATGTAATAATTAAAATCAAAATAGCTTAGAGACACCAGAAATTAAAACATTAAATTAAATATACTTACCGACTAAAAACATCCATAAAGCAGAACTCAAAAGTATAATAAACTTTGACATCACATTTACCACCACCTGCATTTATCCAATACATTCATCCAGATTTGTACGAATATCGAATATTTGTATAATATAATATTTTTTAAACTCTGTTTAATACATAATTTGTAAATATTCAAAATCAGACACTAATTCTATGGAGCAGGGTTTGGACATGATTCCTCTCATCACATGTATCAGTCTTTCCTAACGTGAGGTCAGGATCCCCACTGATGTTGTCAAGATAAATTTAAAATAAATCTAACATAGGAAATATAAGAGCAGAAAGAAATATGTTTTTTATGACTTTGCTCATAGTGCGTTTGAGTAATTTTACCTCTTAAAGTCTCTAAGAAGGGGCACTTCAGATATACATAGATACTGGACAACCAGTGAAAAGGGGACACAAGTCCACATTATGTTTTAAGGGGTCACGAGACATGTAGACAGTTATCATCCTGAGTAACTGGACATTGTTTCTAAAAGACACATTGCTATTCTTTCTTTCTTTTTTTAGTGCACTGAGCTGCGAAAACAAAATTCTACTAGCCAACACAGTACTGAGAGGGCGGCAGTTTTTTTTGTCATTTCGGTGAAGCTTTTTAATGTGAGACGTGTTACATGTTTTGTTTTGGTTTTTTTTTCATTATGTGTAATTTTCTAAAGAGTAAAAACAGATAATACAATAATAGTGTAGTCCCAGGAGTCTGCCCGGCAACCACTGACAAAATGTGGTTTATTACCGATTTTATTTCACCAGAAGAGTGGAAAAATATCATCCCTATTATTTGGTCTTTCCAATGGAAAGGTTAAATTGCTTGTCAGCCACACAAACTCATCCCCACGTTTGTACAGAGAGAAAATATGGATCTGCTCCAAACAGGGTAACAACCCCTACCTCCCGTCGCTTGCTTCGTTTTCACTGCTCAACCTTTTTCTATTTATTTTTCTCTCCTCTGTGTCCTTGCATCTCTCTCTGTCATTCATTCACATATTCTACTTCTTTTTCTATTTCACACACATAACTCTGTCTCTCCTTCGCCCCCCTCTCTCTGCTTCCATCAACACACTCACACAGACACATGACAAATGACACAAACTCATTCATGAAAATGTTGCGGCACTCAGTCAAGGCTTAACCACTGGATTATAGGATTAGAGAGCGGGACAGATCTAGCTCGTATGCACATGAATCACACACACTCATATAAGTCTGTGTATGTGTTATTTTTTTTCTACTATATTGGTGCTTTAATTATCTTGCCTTGTGGACTTTATTTGCACTTAATGTATGCTCACAATACTGCAACTACATAAAAGATTAAATGGAAAAAATGTGCTAATTAGTGAGGTTTAAGGGTGCTGGTATTGTGGGGGTTTTTTTCAGTCACACTAGCTGTTTTTCGCTGCTTCCAGTCTTAATGCGTAGTTGGTTAAGCTACGTTAACCAACTGCTGCTGTTACCAAACAGACATGAGAGTGGTATCCATTTTCTCATTTAAATAAGGATATTTCCAAAAATGTCAAACTATTCCTTTAAATAAATGGGTCACTATCTTAAACAGCTAAATAGACTGTGTTTATATAGAACTTTTATACCTATACAGCAGGCCCATTCACCCACACACACAAACAGATGCTGGCATTGTGCATCAGGGACACTTCGACAGGACGAGTCAGATTGCTTCTTGCTGTCAATCTGTCTGTGTACTTGTTGTCACCTTGCAATGTTGCCGTTTGTTTTTCTGTTGCTTGCATGCTTGTTTTGTGCATTATGCTTTTGTGTTGCATGTTTTCAATTACTGCATTAACACCCTCTTATTATTATTGTCTTCATGCAACTCTGAGTCTACAGCACATACATTACATAAATGTCGTATTGCTGCAGTATGCACAGTTCCAGAAAAAAAGAAATAAATTAAATGTATATAGAGATGATTATGAGGATGAAGGAGGTCAACAAAAGAGACAGAGTGAGGAATTAGAGAGAAGAAAATCAGGAGGACGAGAGATATTTACCAACACTGACGTGTGCAAAGCTCATATACAAAATCTCTCTCTCGTTCACTGTATTGATGGATGACGGCATGCAAGCATGGGATGTGAGGGGATGAATGGGTGGACAGGGGAGAGCAGAGGGAAGGAGAGATGACATCAGTGCAGAGTCTGTTTCCGGCCAATCCCCTCGCAGCCCCCTGCCTGCTGTCTCCGCCCCCTCACACCTCTCCCTTGTTGCTACGGCAGCAGCACCATCCCGCCTGTGCGAGGTATTGTTTAGGGTTGGTAGTAATGCGGCGTGGTGTGTATGTGTGTGTGTGTGTTAATATGGGACACTAGAGGCTGTAATCCAGCACAGATAATCACCATCTTTTTTTTTCTTGCCCGATCATCCATCCTTCTTTATCATCCTTCATCTGTCCCTCCACCTCATCCCCATTTGCGCCTGTCACTGTCTCGTCGTCCATCTTCGATCTCACCTTCTCTCACCTCTCAGTCTTAACATTCAAGGTCCTCTCATTCGTGATTTTGCTGCAGTGCTTTTGTCAATTATTTGCACTTAATGTTCACATGCAGCAAACAATATATGCACGCACATTACAATTCATAGTGTTGCAACTGGAATTTTTCTGCACTTTTATTCCATGTATGATTCGGACGACTTGGATATATTGTACAAAATCTGATCCAGAGGGATGTGAATCTACAGACAATTGGCAAATAAAAGGAAAAATCCAAATAAACAATTGGCCTTGAGTGGTCATCAGATTTTAGCTTAAAACACCTGAGAGAATTTTGACCATCATTGTCAAAAACACTGGATGGAGGTACTGTATATATTATGGATGAATGGATGTTCATCATAGAAATTTGGAGACTATCAAAGAGCGCTGAAGTTGTTCTCGTATTACTAAGCACCTTATTATTTTGGTTTGTCCTTTATCACCCACCTTTGAATGCTCAAATTTGAAATTTGCCAACAGTATCCTGATCATTTAGTTAACAAATTCACGTGTCTCCATTGATTTTAAACATTAAGATCAGTTTAGTGGTCATGGTCAGTACTACTCAGCCTGAGCTATTACAAAACAGAACCATGCATTTCAATTAAACATCAAGGTTAAAAGACATTGGTAAGAAGGTCTAGACATTAATGTAGGGAAATGTAGGATTTTGGATTTTGATCCATACTATGCTTGAAAAGTCAGGATATCGCTGTCTTCGCTGCATAAGTTATGACCATTCTTCATAAACTGTACCCCAACTTTATGGAAGTTCAATACTAAATTACCAGAGCAACTTTCAAACTGCACACACTGAATTTAAATGTGTTGGAACAACATATTCTCATGGCCAACAAAAATCTAAACATTTTATACGTTATATTATACCAAAAATGAAAAATGTTCATCTCATACAAAAAGTGATAGCTCCAGTGTTCATTAAAAATAACCTACAAATGTGTCTTGACAACCATGAGCTGGCTGCCACATTTCCTATTTTGAGGTTTGGCTTTTGCTTACAAAAATTTCCCATGAGTTCAAGCTGGTTGGAAACAAACAGATGATGCTGATTGTCTACTTACAAGTGCCATATCAACATTACTGTCAGATCATACTTGAATTACATGAGTTACATCTTGGGAGTATTCATTAAAAATAAACCAGGCCTGTGAATAAAAGCCTAACAAACACAGATTGATATGTTTGTGTATTCCCCACCCATGAGCTCAAACACACACATTTTCCCACATAAATCCATTCATAATAAATCTATCTGAGAATGATATGGCATTAAAACGATCTGCTCTTTATGCAGTCTGTTTATCTGTCTGTCTCTTTCAGCTGGAGTGGCTGTTTTGCAGCCAGCCTGTTTGTGTCAGGGTGTCTGCATTTTCCTCCTCTCATCTGCTGCCGTGCTGCTCTCTTTCCTCTCGTAACCATGGAAATGAGATCAACATGCAAATACCTGAGCACGCTCGCTAAGGCTGTGTGATAGAAGATGCAAATTGCGTTTCCGCTTGTAGAATTACACACCCACACACATAGATGCACATTCAGACGTATATACACACGCACTAACAAACGTTCGTGTGTGCACATACGTAAGCACACCCACCTGCAGTCCAGCACATATCTTAGCACATTACAGCACATCCAGACAAATACTATTTTATAGGTTAAGTACTGGGACTGAACCTTAAATTATAATAAAATTAAATACAAGTTTAAGTCATTATTTTCATTAAAATGCTAATATTTTAAGAAAATAAAAAATATTCCCATTAAAACTTAAACTAATGATCTTAAAAACCTTAAAGCTGCATTAGAAAAACCATCAAAGCAAGCTGACAGATGTGTTGCTAATATTAATTTTATATAGTTGTGAAAATGTTAGCAACTGCTTCCTTTCACAACAAAACAAACCAACATTAGGATTCATTTGAAGTTGTACTTCTGGCCAAGTGGCAAATCTCCAATAAATCCAATAATCCCTGCTGTTTTAGCTAGAAACGTATCTAGCACTTTGTGCTAACTCAGCTGCTATATGCTTGCTAGTTTTTCAGAAATGTATGCCTTTTTGTCCTAGACAGACAGTATGCCATTGGGTTTATAAGGTGTACTATCCTGGAAATGTTTAGAGTGGTGAGGCGAAATATACAGTATTATTCTGACTTAAAGTTGCAAATCGCAAACAAATGAATTCTCTCCCAAGCCTCACCCTCTCCTTCCAAGCATGTTAGAAAAACTCTGTTTGGCAAATTCACATAAAAAGCAAAAAGCCATATCTAGAGTTTAGATTGTCCGTTCTGGGATACTGTACAAAAATGGCGGTTCAACATGGTAGACTCCATGGAAGAGGACCCGCTCTCACTGTAGATATAAAGGCCTCATTTTAAGACAACGAAAACACAACAGTTCTTATTTTTAGGTGATTATACACTAATGGAAACATACTAATAAATACTGTATTCCATTCCTGTCAATATATACACCTAAAAATTACACACTGTACCTTTAAAATAAACCTAGAGGCTACTAGAGGTCACTTGATTTAATTTATTATGAAAAATGTGTTTTAACACAGGCAAATAAAGTCTTTATAAAACAAGATTTAGAAATTCAATGGAATATCTCTTCTATGTTGATAACATGTCCCTCCACAAATAAATAAAACAAAGGTCGGAAGCTAATATGATTCAACACACTTGACTGCTAATTTAAAATCCCTTTAAGCCTTTTATTTTATCATAATAAACGACCATTCAAATGTAGCCATGACTACTACCCAACTGAAGTGTATGCCTCATGGAGTCTAATCTCCATCCACATCCTCTCCTTTCATTGATGTCTGTTTTATTATTATTATTTTTTTTTTATGAATGAACGGCAGAGGAGGGAAATGGGACGGGAGACTGGGTGCCTTGTGATAGGCTGATATCGGTTGACGTCACCTCCGCCGTGACGCGATGCACCCATTCATAAAAAAAAAAAAAAAAAAAAAAAAAAAAAAAAAAAGCAAAAGAGGGAAACAACTCAGAGGAGCCGCACTCTGAAAGAGAGAGGGAGAGACAGGCAGAAGAATTGACCGGCTAGAGCGAGTGTAGTGCAGTTACAATGCGCGTGATGATACGTGGATAGAGGAGCTCGCAGACCGCATGTTTGGAGGGCGGTGGAGGGGCACAGACAGAGAGAGACATAGACAGGAGATAAGCGACAGTGAAGCCTACACACGCAGCCTGAAACGACGTACGATGGAGGACCTGGGAGAGATGGACTGCCCGGTGCTGAAGCGGCTCCTGAAGGACGACAGCGCCAAGTGCCTGCTGCTGGACTGCCGCTCCTTCCTCGCCTTCAGCGCGGGGCACATCCGCGGAGCCGTCAACGCCCGCTGTAACACAATCGTCCGCCGCAGGGCCAAGGGCTCCGTGCTGAGCTTGGACCAGATACTGGCTGGGGACGAGGAAGTCCGGAGTCGCCTCCGCTCCGGGATGTACTCTGCCGCTGTACTGTACGATGAGAGGACGCCTGACTCGGACACGGTTAAGGAGGACAGCACACTGACTGTGGTGCTCAACGCGCTTTGCAGGGACTCCTCCGGCACGCACATATACCTGCTGAAAGGTAAAGATATGCTTCAGTATTACACCATGGAACAATTTAATTTACAGATGAATGATATTTTATTCTTGTAGGGAATAAAAATTATATATGTATGCATAAAAATTCTAATAGAAATGGCAAGTTCCACAGATTCCCGTGATACAGTTATAGCAATTGTAGCATAAATAATGTTTATTTCATTGTTTAATTCAGCCATTCTATTTTTATTCGTTATATTCTTGAATCTTCATCTTGAATAAATAATAATATTAGTCCAAAACAGATGCAGTGCAGTACAAATAATAATGGTAAAAATACACTTATTTGGAAGATTGTAATGTTTCTATTAATGATGATGTTTTTGATCATATTGAACCATTAAATGGAACCATCATAGTCAATAATAATAATGATAATATCTCCATTAACCTAGTTTCATCAGCCTATCTAGGGCATTGCCCTTTTTTCAACCAGTACATCAATAATATTTTATTGTATTTATATATATATACTGAATGTTGTGCTTATTAGCCTATTCATCAGAGGCTGAGATATCCTGCTAGCTGTGCGCGCTTTGTTTTTATGCGGTAGTGTATTTTTCTTTCTTCCTGTCTCTTTTTATTTATTTATTTATTTATTTTACAATATACACACTCACCCAGTCACTTACAGCTACACACATTCACACACAGACCAATGGCTGTGAGCTGAGTGAATGAGGTAATGCTGATGTGTAGAAGCTACATCAAACCAGAGGGACTTACAGGAGACACAAGATCCTTTCAGAATCAGTCCGCTTTTGGTAACTCACAGATGGGAGGCTGTAAAATCTAAAATCAACACTTGATTTACCCACTGGACTATATTTAGACCGCAGGAAATCTGAAAACCAAAGCTGCTGCAAGCTGCAAGCTGTGGCGCATTCTTTTTTTGTGCATCCTAATGACGCAGGCGCCTTGAAGCGCAGGAGTGTATGTATGTAGCTTCTAAAGATGACATTTTCCCAGTTAATCTGGTTTGATCCCTGAGGTGCAGAGAGCAATGGTCAGCCTGCAGATACATATAAAAAAAGCAAAGGGATGATGAAATTGTTTTCAAATCCTCAGCAGTAGACACAGGACAGAGTAGGTCAGGGGTCGGTTTAAATAGACTTTGTGTCAGGCTCACTGAATGCAGAGGAGTAAATCCTGGTGCTGATTGTGCTGGGACGTTAATGTTGGTTCCTGGAGGATCTTAGTTATTGAATCTTTCATGTTTTACTATAAGGTTGTTTCTGTCTTTTTCCTAGAACAAAGCACTGCATTCAATACATCAAATTTGATCATGATGTCTCTTTTCCAGGTGGCTACGACAGGTTTTTCACAGAGTACCCGGAGTATTGTTTAAAGACCAAATCCTTACCACCCCTCACCAGCCAGTCCAGCATCGACTCTGCATGCTCGTCTTGTGGGACGCCACACCATGACCAGGTAAAACACAAAAGAAGACAGACAAAACCCAACTCAAACCTCACACAGCTTTTTATGCCTGAAAAGCACACTTTTTATAACATAGTTAACATTCACCAGTGTCCTGATGTAGGTCATGTTTAAGCTGCTATTGTGTGTGTGTGTGTGTGTGTGTGTGTGTGTGTGTGTGTGTGTGTGTGTGTGTGTGTGTGTGTAGGCTGCAACTAATGAGTGTTTTTATTCATAAAGGTGAAAAATAATCACAAATTTAACAGATCAAAAAGGAAGATCTTAAATTGTCTTGCTTTGTCAGACAATAAGTAATCAGTTTATAAAAATATGCGGAACAGAAAACAATTTTTTTGTGTTTGATAAATAAATCATTAAAACTATTAATTCATTATCAGTCAGTGGGGAAATGAATCAACTACTTCATCTTTTTATTCTGTTAACGTCAACTTCACTTGCATACATTAGCACACAGAGCTGCCATGTGCAAAAACAGGAAGTTATTTGCCTTGCAACCTAAACGTTGTTCACTGTTTGTTTAGCCGCATTTTCCCATGGAGAAATAGGCCATGCTAGAGAAAGCAAACTGAAAAACCATAAATCAGTTACTTGTCTTATGATATGACTGCACTGGAGGTCATAGTTCATCAATAATCCACCTCTGCATCACTTCCTGTGACCCAGGTGGCCTCGTTTTGCTGGTCAGTGATCTGCTGTTTGAGCCTGCGGATTTTATGCAATGTCCACAGTCACATGTGGTTCGGGTATAATTCCCCTGGAACGCATGAGGAGAGAGACGCGAGACAATCCAGCCTGTGTCTATGAAAAATGCTTGATAGTCTCTGCCACATTATCAGATGGAGTTTTTATACTCTAGGAATACTGTAGCTTCCTGTTTCAGCATAGAAGTAATGGACTGGGTAGAGCTAGTTGGGTGTCTCACTCGCTTTTTTCCTCTCACCCCTCCACCCCCCTCCTCACATTACATCTTTTAGCAGTATTGATCATTTCCTGACGCTGTGTCAGTACTGAGGTCGTCAGCGGCAGTGACATAAACAGACAGAGCTCTCGTCAATAAGTCTCACTACCGGTATAGACTGCCAACCAGCTGACCCCTCAGAGCCAGTGAAAGGGAAAACAATACTTCCACTTTTAAACTAGAATGTCCTTTGAGATATGCTTGAAAATAAGCAAATACATTGCCTTAAATGGGTTTGCTACATGTAACTATCAAGACATTATAACAAAACCAGAAAGGCGTATTCACACATTTATGTTCTGTGAGATACTTCCTTTTTCCAGGAAATCCATCATGTGCTCACTCAGTGTGATGTTAACTAACTGATAGTACATACTGTTCTTTATGTGGTAGCACATTGTAAGCAGCTGCAAACATGTTATTTCCATCCACTGATGAAGTGTGCTCACAGAAAGTACAAGGTGTCCACAACAAAGCATGAGAGAGTGGCAAATATAGTTCACCAAAGATTCATCTGTTGTACTTACCGATGAATCAAAAACATACTAAACTTTCCACTGAATTCGGTGGTTTTGAGCATATAAACATTAGTCAGTTCTCCAGACATGCAGCTCCTGTAGTGAGATTTGTTTCCATATGGGGAAATAACTTGGCATGAAACAAACTAAATGGCTTGTATTGAATGACCCTGTATTAATCACACAGATAATAAGCTACTCCTGTCTGATGATAAGTGTGGCTGATGTGATTAACGAAATATTTAAGCGAGGTCACGCATATACTCAAGTCATCTGGTATGTGGCCTCTGCTGCTCACTGCGACAGTGAATTCTTTGTCTTATCATATAAGCTGTTTTTCATTTAAGTAAATTATGTCCAGTGTGGCTTTCTAAGTTGGGTCGGGTCAGGAGATGTGATGTAATGACTCAATGAACTGACTGAATGGATGAATAAATTATGAACAAGAACAGAAAATATGCCTCTACACTGCTGATTTTATATAGAAATAATTCATCCTCCTACCATCTGTCTTTCATCCAGGGCGGCCCAGTTGAGATCCTCCCGTTCCTTTACCTTGGCAGCGCCCTCCACGCCTCAAAGAAAGATGTTTTGGACGGCATAGGAATCTCTGCTTTGCTGAATGTGTCCGCTGACTGTCCCAACCACTTTGAGGGGACGTACCAGTACAAATGTATTCCTGTGGAGGACAACCATAAAGAAGACATCAGCTGCTGGTTCCTGGAGGCTATTGAGTTCATAGGTCAGTGAGTGCTTTACGTGGTTCATTTTTAGGTCATATGAAACGTGATAAATTTGTTGGAATGCTTTTTGGGCTAAAACTAAAGATTTGTTTTGTTTTGTTTTTGTTTTGTTTTGTTTTTTACCACAGATTAATCTTGAAAATTCAGAAAAATGCTAATCACAATTTCCTAGATCCCACAGTGATGATATCACATGTTTATTTTGTCCAGCCAACAGTCTAAAACCCAAAGATTTACAATTTACTCTAGTATAATGTAACGCAAGGACAAGCAGCAGATTCTAGTATTTGCGGATGATGGCTCGTCCAAGCTTATTCTAACTAAACAACAATGTAAAGTACATCACATCTTGTCTTGAGATTTTTTCCCAGAAAAGAGCTTTCAGAGAACATGTACAGTAGTGCATATAGATCAGGCAGATGATGAGAAATCAGATATTTATTGATTGGAATCTGTCACAAATTATTTTCAAGCAGCCCATTATCACACATATTTCAGCAGAGGCAGAAAAAAAAGAAAATACCTGCCAAAATCTAATCAAATGGACCCTTTGCAGAACAAAATGATGTAATGCAATCAAGAAAAAGACAGAGCAGAGCGTCTGAGAAAAATATTCCAATTAATCATTTCTCTGTAGTAGGATTTGTGTTTTGTGGATATAATATGGCAAAGTGCGTGACTTGCTTTCACTTTGCATGTCCATGGTGTGTGTAGACATTGTTCGTGGTGTGGTCTCCATGCTGTTAGTGCACCTTTGTGAATCTGGTGTGTGTGTAGGTGCCGGTATGCGTCATAGTTAGCTGCTGTGGGACCATAGTCTGACTCATCCACTGTTACCGGGTGAACAGACGCTATGGTGGAGTTACCTGAAATCTGTGTATTTGTGTTTGAGGGGGGAAAAAATGTAGACATACATACATGCCAGTAAATACTTTAGAAAGGTCATGAAGTGAACTGGATTCGAAGTAGCAACTTTATATTTAAACTGCAGTACAGCCAGTAGTGATGGAACATTTGATTAAACTAAGTAAATGTCCCTTTATTATCTTCTTCATATTCTCTGCTTCCAATTTTCTGCAGCCATACATGCTCCAGGACAACATGACTGTCCAACTAATCAAACTTAGGTTGTGGAAATTGAGTTACTGTAAAGACTTTAATCAAACAATTACCTAAATCCGGTTATTCACAGTAATGAAGTAATAGCATGCATCTAAACATACTGAAAGTAGCAGAGACATAAATAGCACAATGGAGGAAGTGTGAAAGAGGCTGATGACTCAAATTTTTGCACTTGCGTGTTCAGTTATATATGATTTGCTGCTTTCTCACTTTGAGGTTGGTTACCAGTTTGACTGCACAGAGGGGGGAAGGGATGAAAGTGTGGAGGAGAGATGATGAAAAGAGCTTGAGGCAAAGCGTCACTGTACATCTGCTGTATTTAAAATACTTGGTGGCTGTAAAAAGACAGAAAATTACATTTAAGGCGACAGTTTATTTGTTAAGGGTGAAGAAAGAGCTCAGCTTCAGTCCAGAATTCAATTTGTTCTTGTCGGCTTTGCAGGCATGAGAAACTGCAGGAAATTAGCCATCAGCTTCCTCTTTCTTTTTAATGCAAACTGAAATTTATGTTTTGAGGTGTCTCATTGCAAATCAGTTTAAATTCATCTTTAAAAAAATGAAATGAATGCAAGGATGAGAAGCTCATCCTCATAAAACTGCTTGGAGCCTTTAACTTAGAGATGCAATAAAATATTCAGTTCACTTCACTTGAAGGAGCTTGTAGCAAATGTCATTTAAAAGAAATACCACGTCAACCATGCTAACAGCCCTGCAAGGCTAATCTCATAAGCACAGCACTGACTTTTATCTAAACGCTAATGCCAACAAGCTAACATGTTCACACTGACAATGCTAACATGCTAACTGATGTTTAGCAGGTTTAATGTTTACCATGTATCTTGGTGTTAAGTGTTAGCATGCTAATATTTGTTAAAAGTATTGGACAAATTAAAGGATTAAGATGTTACCGGATTACTAAAGTTCTTCCAAGTCATCCTGATGGTGGGACGTGGATTTTCCAAAAAATCTATTCAGTTGTCAAGATTTTTCATTCAGAACCACAAATGTCTACCTCGCAGTTGCGCTAGTGTACCAAGTGGGTCATAATAACTTTTATTCGTTGTCCATGGAAACCTCTGACCTCTGACGCCCTCTCTCCTCAGATTCAGTACGGGACTCCAGTGGGCGAGTGCTGGTCCACTGTCAAGCGGGCATCTCCCGCTCCGCCACCATCTGTCTGGCCTACCTAATGAAGAGGAAGCGGGTACGTCTGGATGAAGCCTTTGAGTTTGTGCGCCGGCGTCGCAGCATCATCTCCCCTAACTTCAGCTTCATGGGCCAGCTGCTGCAGTTCGAGTCGCAGCTCCTCGCCACCTCGTGCGCCGCCGAAGCGGCCGCCACAGCCAGCCCACTGCTCGGACCCAAATCCTCAACGAGCACCACCTCGACTTCAACCACACCCACCTCTCCGTTCATTTTCAACTTCCCAGTTTCTGTGGTGAACTCCGCCTACCTGCACCACAGCCCGATAACGACCTCTCCCGGCTGCTGATGGATAGCCACTTGCAGCTTTAACCCAACAAACTAACTGAGCACAGACTGGGCTGTCATTGGCTGGAAGAGCTGTCAGTCTCACTGACCGCTGCACATGCTTCCAGGGCGGGGTGGTGAGATGCGTCACGGTGCCTGATTCAAAACTCAAAGACTGAAAAAAAAATGTTTTAAAGTTCAGAAACCGGCCAACACTCCTTCCATTTTACGATTTATTGAAACTGACCAAAAATGAACTGGCTTTCAAAACTTGTTTGTTGGACTGAGTGTTGGACTGATGTTTACCCAAGATACACCTTCTTCCTTGAAATAACATGCACAGAGACACACTGACACACAAACACTGACACAGAGAGGCACGAGCAGCAACAAACACACTCTCTCTCTCTCTGCCTCACACACACACACACACACACATACACACGCACATTCATGACTACCAACTGAATAAGCTCAGTATGAAGACAGGGTCCGTTGCTATGGAGACAACAGGTCTTTAGGAGAGGAGATGGACACAGGAAGGAAGGAGGAATTTTAAGCACCCACTCTTTCCCCTTTGGGTGTCCCTCCTGTTGCCGGACAAAAGAGATGGATGGAAAAAAGAGGAGAGGAGACGGTGATAGAAAGCAGGAGCCTCTTCAGTGACAGGTGCTCTGCCGGCGATCCGACCGGAGCTTCCTGTCTTTCATACGTCCTCTTCCTCTCTCTGTCTCTCCCCCGCACCTTCCTCTCCTCTCATCTCCTTTTCATCCTTTTATATTCCTTGTCTCCTCCTCCTCCTCTCTGCCTCTAATCTCATCCACCCCATCTCCTCTGCTCCTCATCTCCTCACTGAAGAGAGGCTAAATAAATAAAATAAGATGCCAAATAAAGGCCAGGGCCCTCTTAAACAACCTGGGAAAACCCAGTGCAGGCCCCTTATACACACTGTAGGAAACCCCTTCTGCTGCCGTTCATTAAAAAAAGGTAGTTTTGGATCAGAGGCTAAACTTTGGAGCACAGTGGCTCTGGAAGACAGCCACTTAAAGGACCATGCTGGTGGGTTTGTATGTTTTAATCCACTATTAATACTTCATTGTTATCTGTTAATCATTTTCCCGAAATGTACATAACTCTTAAGAAATTATTTCAGTTCTTTTGTTTTTTAATAGCGAACTTGAAGAAGAAACTGAAGACACTGGTCTCAATAGGATGTTTTGCAAAATGGTAATTTTGTTTTAGTTGGTGGGCTAAAATTGAACATCACCAGCAAATGGTCCTTTAAGGTGTTTGTGCCTTGTTCATAAAGGTATCCCATGGATTTGGGCGTTCCTGGATTTGCCAGTGGACAAAATACTTTTTTCTTAGCTGCTAGAAAGCAGATTGCTGAATGTTAGTCAGACTTAACAAAACAAACAAAAACAGACTTTCAAAAGCTTCTCTCCTCATCTCTGCTCACACACACTCACAGATGGACACAAACACATAATATGCTGTATATTCGAGTAGGTGCAAGTCCATATTAGGTGTCAGGCTCACAGTGAATTCCACCTTTTTGAAATGGGAATTCTTCAGGCTGACAAAACCATAAATATGGACTTTTGAACATTCAAGTAAAATACTGAAAATTTGATATCTTTTACATCTTGAATTTAAGTGAATTGGAGGAATTTTAGGGGCAATATTTTCATGATCTTTTCACAGATCCACCTACTGTAGCTGGATTTTCAAAACCAGGACATCCAAACGTGGGTGTTTTTAAACTCTGCTTACCAAACATCAGGGACCATCAGTGTTGTTCCTTGTGAAGGAAATCCAGGTTAAAATAAAACACAATCACTTATTGGTTTCACTTTATAAATCCATATCGAAACAAGAAGTAACGGAGAAAAAAGAAGAAAGCTTAGTGATTTGACTCCATAATCCATGAATAGGAAGTTGTCCTTATAATTCAGTTCATTCAATGTACATCTGAACACATGTTCAACACAAGTATCAAAGTTTAAACTCTTCTCTGTTTTTGGAGGTTGTCCACAGTTCTCTCTGTAGCACTTTGAAGTCATGCAATACTGTACTTAACGTCAAACCTTCATCATACCACAATTTCAGACAATGTTTGTATTGCTTTTGCTTTTGACCAGGCTAAGCTCTACACTCTGTGCTAGACATCCAAAGGCACAAAGTCCAAACTTGGTTGCTTTTATACCCGGGTCCTGATGTAGACACAAAAACAAACACAAATACCCACCCACACACACACACAACCACACACACACTTTCAAAGAAAAAAACCTTGCTCTGTTTTTGAAGATTGTCGGCACCTATCTCTGTAGCACTTTGAAGTGATGCAATACTGTATTTATAGTTTATGATTGATTAATACATCATGATGATGGGAGACTGACTTTGCATAGACATTTTGTCCATGTAGAGAGAGAGCGAGAGAGAAAAGAGAGCCAATCAGTGCAAAAACGCAATACTTTGTACACGTGTGGAACCTGTCTGTCTGTCAGCCTGTCTGCCTCTCTGTGTTAGTCCATTTATCTTGACTGTCTCTCTGTCTGGTCAAAGCTGTTAATCCATCATGGCAATATCAATCCTCCACTTGGACATTTATATATAAAAAAAAACTTTCCCTCAGTTTTATTGTGGAATGAATGATCTGTGCATTTATTTATTACTGAAGATCCACTGTTGAATAAACAATGTTCTTAATTAAGTTGTATGTCCTTTCTTTGTATAATATATATACACAGTAAGAATACACACAAAGTGATTAAAAAAAGGCTTTCATGTGAAAATTAACACAGTGAATGTGTAATTCCTATAAAGTCTGGGTTAGTAGACATAGAAATAGAAGTACATCAGATGATTAAAACATAAATTGTTTATCTAATCTCGGACTAATGACATAAAATTGTCAAAGCAAAGTCATGTCACTTTTCTACCAATTAGTTATAAATAAAGTTGTCCAAAATAATCCAAGGAGGCCAGATTCAGTTGAAAAAGAAGTTAAATACATTCAAGGGGTTGACGCAATAACAATAACACCTTTAGAATATGATGCAATACAATACAATATCTGACTTTGCACAGCTCATAATGTTTGATATCTTCTTTGATTAAGGACAGATCTTATGTGAAAAAGGTTAGGGGAAAATAGATCAATTGTATATATATGTAAATAGGTAAAGGTTCCAGCATTACTGGAGTCCATTTAACAAATTTTGCATGGAAAATTTAAAATCCACAATCCACAGCACTATAAATGTTGTGTTTGTCTCATCTCTACAAACATATGCAGGCATCTCTCTACTCCTCCTCCTATTATATCAAATTAGAAATTCTTTCAAACTGATGTTTTTTCTGTCATAAAATGGGAAATTTATGGACAGCGTGTATTCTTTGCCATTTACAGTATAAAGATTCTCTTTGTGTGGTCAATCACAGGCGTTAAAGAAAGCAATGTTAGCTTGGAGTGCCATCTAGTGGTGAGAATTGTCCTCATTCAGCCTATTTCAGATGATAACAGCCACAAAATACAAGCAAAGCACAAATGAAGCAACTGATAAAGGTGTGATTCCTCATTTCCTTACTTCCTTTACTTAAATAAATGCATATTTAACATATGAAATGTTGTAAAAACCAAGTGGAATAGATCAATAGACCCTCCTAAAAACCTTTAGCTTTGTTATGATGTCATTATAACTTGGAATTAATTATAAATTACTCAATAATAAATTAAAGATTTATTTGAAGAATACTTGAAGTACTTACTTAGTGAAATTGTTTTGTATTTTAGGTTAATTAAAATGCATTTTTCATCAACAAATCTCTGTATTTACAGTCCTTTTGAAACATGATTGTAAAAACTGTTAAATTCATGTTCAAAACTGAACACAACTCAAAGTGACTGTAAATTAGACTGCAATTTACATATAAACATTTATATTATAAATTCTGCATGACTGAGTGAGGCAGAATCCAGAAGGTTTTGTAATTGTATGATGTTCCAGATGACAATCTTCCAATCACAAACTGGTTTACTGTTTTTTCCTTCCCCCTTACTCTCTATTCCTCAACATCTTATAACCAGCAGACCACTTTGTCTTGGTTTTATAACTTTTACTTTGTATATAGGTTTAACACTGTCTTGTACACTGTCTCCTCAGTCTTTTCTCTCTCTCTTTACCTTTTCTTTTTCCTGTAAAGACTTGTGTAAGTTTGGTATTTAAAAGTGCTTTAGAAATGGTTACCTGAATAAACTCAAGACATTTTTGTTTGTCTAGATTTTCATTTGGTTTATGTGTCTTTGTGTATATACTGTATGTTTATATACCCATATCCAACAATTTTAGGAGGGTCTAGCCCTTTGGTAATCTCCCATCCTCATGCAGTATAGGTTTCATATTGTTCCAGTTGCAACATTAAGACTTCAGAACTGGTTTAGGACTAAATGTTGCATTATTCTGTCTGTTTCTTTGAGCTAATACTAATGAACCAGTGAATAAGGCCAGAAGCCAGACAGCTTGTAGCTTCAGGAACAAGAGCTCAGCAGACCATTCACACTAAAGACTGGTGTTGAACACTGTTAGGACTGCTAGTTTAGCCTCTGACTCAGAATCCAGATTAGATCCTTCACTACTAATAGCTATCTTATATAATGAATAATAATAATTTGAAGTGCTATCAATGATGCACCTCAGTAAACATATTGAAACTAAAACACATCAACATAAACAATATGGACAAATAGTCATTATATGGACATATGAACTGTAGGCATGGAATTCCAATTGAATTCAAATTTATTTATAAAGTGCCAAATAATAAATCATCATCATAATTTTTCATATTGAGCAGGTCTAGACAATACTCCTTATAAAATAATTTACAGCGACCCAACAATTTCCACCATGAGCAAGCACTTGACAGGGCAAGGAAAAACTCCCTTTTAACAGGAAGAAAAAACCTCGAGCAGAACCGGGCCCAGGGTGGACGGCCATCTGCCACGACCGGCTGGGGGATACCTGCAGGGGGAAGACACAAAAGAGTTAAAACTTACCACAAACTAAAACTTTACTAAAGAGTTAAAACTTACCACAAACTAAAACTTTACTAAAGAGTTAAAACTTACCACAAACTAAAACTTTACTAAAGAGTTAAAACTTATCACAAACTAAAACTTTACAGAAGAGTTCAAACTTATCACAAACTAAAACTTTACTAAAGAGTTAAAACTTACCACAAACTAAAACTTTACTAAAGAGTTAAAACTTACCACAAACTAAAACTTTACTAAAGAGTTCAAACTTATCACAAACTAAGAAGAACAGAAAGTTTTTTTTTTTTGCTTGTTTTTTTTTTGAAGTAGGAAATTTTTAAAAAGTCACAAAAGAGTTACAAGTTATCACAAACTAAGAAGTCAAAAAATAATTAAAACTTATGACAAACTAAAAAGTTACTAAATAATTAAAACTTATCAAACAAGATACTAAAGACTTAAACTTATCAAAAAATACACTAAAGAGTTAAAACTTATCACAAACTAAAAAGAATATAAAGTTGTTTTTTTTTTTAAGTAGGAAAGTTAAAGTTTAAAAAGTCACAAAAGAGTTACAACTTATCACAAACTAAGAAGTCACAAAATAATTCAAACTTATCACAAACTAAGAAGTTACTAAAGAATTCAAACTTATCACAAACTAAGAAGTCACAAAATAATTCAAACTTATCACAAACGAAGAAGTTACTAAAGAATTTAACTTATCACAAACTATATGTGTAAGTGTGTGTGTGTATGTGTGTGTGTGTTTGAGTGAAATATTCTAACAACCCAGGAGTCTCACATCTCCGGGTTGTATGGGGAGTCTGTAATCCACCCCATTAACATCTCCACCACTGCATTGAAACGAGTGGGTGAGAGACCAACAGGCTCCATGTACCGCTGCCCTTCCCCTGTGGTCCTTTCCTGACCAGAGGTGGAGGGCTGCGGAACAGAAGAGACCTGTGGGCCAGAAAAGGATACAGAGGCGGAGGACTGCGGGCTGGAGCTCTGGACGGCAGCATCCAGATGGTGTCTTCTCCCTGGACGCCCCTCCAGGGAGCTGTGCTCCTGCTCCCTGCGTCTCTTCCTGCCTCGAGGAGCCTGTTAGAGAGATGGACAGGGGCAGTAGGTAAAAGACCAGGTCAAACTAGTTCAGACTGCTGATGTGACATCATCTGTCTGTGTTTCCTGTGTAACTGAATTGATCGTTGTATTGTACGTCCAAAATGGTTTCTGTTGCTCACCAGGTTATCATGCTTCTCTGATTTACTACAAAATGGTACCATGAAAAGATACACAGACACTGGTTAGAATAATTACTGAATGAATATTACCTGTAATTATAATAGGAATACTATAATTAAAATATATGCTGGCAGAAAGCTGTAAGAAATGGACTAACGTAATGTTTTCCTTGTACCATAAATGTAATTATTCTACACACTGTTTAAGAGAAAACATGAAGCTCATATTTCACAGTGAACTCAATGAAAGACAACATTATGACTGCAGTCTGGTCTGACTAAAATGAACTGAGTATAGAAGGAGTCAAAATCATTAGGGGGGACACTTCGGGCCAGGTTGAAATGATTTGGAATTTGGAATTAGTCTCGAACAACAGCAAGAGCAACAGCAGCTACCCCATAATTACCTAATTAACAAATTACTGCCACCTTGTGGACATTCAAGATCTGCAGGGTTCCCACAATGTTTTTACAGAGGTGGTGGGCCACCTCATCTGAATCAAAGAGCACCTCTGTTACCTGATCCTGAACTAAAACATGAAGCTTTGAGGAAAAAGGTTTCAAACAGACATCACACAGCACACATTCAATGAGTGTGGCTGTCGTTTAGGCTATTAAAGACCGACTCAACTGATCACGAGATGACGTATCAGGGTGTCTTTATCACCTCAGCCAAACAATTTCCTATTGAACCTGCTAGAGCCCAATCTGCAGGCCTTTGCTGATCAAAATAATAAAGGAAGACACTCCAGCACACACTTCCACTCCACACTTCACCGTACAACCACCCGCACAGGTCTCACAGCAACACATCAAACTTACTCATCAGTAGAGATGTGATGCCCGTCTGCTCCACACCTCCACAGAGACTGCAACCTTCAGGACCGCAGACTTCCTGAGAGTAACTGTAGGACTCAGACATATAGTCTGTTTCCCACCATGTCCCCAGCAGGAGAAGCTTCTTACTTACATCTCCCACTCACCTGAAGAACCTCACAGATCAGCTGAGGTTCTTCAGGGGGGGATGGACGTTGGAGACACTGCTAGCTGAGAACTGTCTATTATCTAATATCTCCACTGACTTCCACAGTAAAACTTTGATACCAGGTGATTATTAGGTGATTATACACTAATGAAAACATAGTTATGTATATTATAGTCCATTTCTGACATAATCTGTCAATAGAGACCCCTAAATCTGACACACTGGACCTTTAAATAAATAAACAATTTGCCAACTAAATAAATTATATACAAAAAAGCACAAAAATATGAAGTCTAAATAAAGTGAAATTCATTGTATTGAACTAATAAACAGCTTCCATGTGGTTATTATATAATGAACATACAAAAAACATTATAAGTAAACATATTCCAACCCTGTTATCCATTGTGTTTGATCAGAGAAATTACTCTGAATGCAACACAACACATACAGCTGCAACTGAAGTAGCAAACAATCTGAACTCTAAAGTGACACAAATTCCTTCAACAAACAACTGGATGATTACAACAGTCACACTGTCTGAATCTTGGACAAAAGAAGTCCACATTTTCATTTTGAGGATGAATGCTCTGTTTCACACTCACACATATTAGATGTGATCAAACAGACAGTTTCAGTGTCTACACTTGTTAGCTAGCTAAAGATCTTTTTGACAAGGTGGATGGTTTCAAACTTTCAGCATGTGTCACACTGTAACTTTTTAACATTTATATTAACATTACTAACATTTTATAACATGTAGCCTGCATATATTCACAGTCGGTATGTACAATTACAGTTATAGTCATTTAAAATAATTAGCTATTAAATATTCAAAATAATAGGATCGACACTTTCACTCTGTGCATCCTAGACAGCAAAAGTCATGTGTGTTACCTGGCTGGTGCTGGGCTCTCTTCTCCAGTAGTCGTGGTCCCGCAGGGCAGCGGGCACACCACGCTGCTGTAATGATGAACATACAGTTTAGGAATGGACTCTACTCAGTTCAATACAACTTTAACTTTAACTAAACACTGAATACATGTGTTAGTCCCTTCAACCTGCTGAGCTCACTGAATGGAAATGTCAGTTTTGTGTTATAAATGTGATGACTGTGGGCCACATCAAGACATGACTGTGCAAACAGCTGTTTTATTGTCTCAAAGGAGTTTATACAAACACTGTAATAATTAGCTTGAAAAGCAGCACTTCAGGGTTACTTCTATTTTCATATTTCAGTTAAATGAATATATGAAGGATTAGGTTGTATAAAGTTTCTGATGGACATCTGTATCATGTTGTCAGACAGATTAAATGTCAAAGCCTCACATCATAAACCCTGTGAATGACAACTTTTGTCTCAGCAGCTTAATTTATGAAAATATAACTTAAATTATTATCTACATAGCCTACTGTACAGTCGACATATACAAATACATTTATAGAGCGAAATTTCAGCCAGACTTCATTTTAAAAAAGCCAATTTTAAGTCATCTTGCTGATTGATATCTTCTATACCAGTGATGACCCTTAATTATTGAAAACAGTTTGTCAAGTCGGCATCATATCATAGTTGGTACTTGTTCTAGAAAAATCTCGTTTTGCAGTTGTTTCACAGCGTGTCACATTTTGAGTGATAAAACACTCATAAACGAAAAAATACCCCAAACGTTCAAATAAATAAATAGCCTAAATAAAATAAAATAAAATAAAATAAATAAATAAATAAAGTGAATTTTGAGTATATTAAGAGCATATCAGTCATTAAAATAACAATAATTAAATACGTTTCTGTATTAAGTGCTATTGTTTTGGTTATCTTGTTCAAACTTGGTATTAACAATCAACTATCAGATTAATGTACACAAAATTACAAAATAGCGATTCAGTCTTAACAATAAAATACATAGAAAACAACATGGATTTAAACATTTTGAAAATCTCACATCTTCCATGATAAATGTCCTTTTATCAGTGACAGCTCTTGAAAAGTGCTTCAGGGGCAAAAAATCGCTGGTTGGTGTGTCTTTCTCACAGAAATCCGAGTAAAAGCCGAGAGTCGTACAGAGTCGTACTTGTCTGACCGATAGAAAGTTTTCTATATTTGAACGATTCACCTGTATAAATGATGCACCTGGAGACAAAACATAGCAACCATACAATCCTCACCTGGAGACGTTCCATCCAATCAAAAAGGTCCACACTGAGAAGTCCAGAGATGTTCATGTTAGCACTGCTGTCATTTATTCACTTTGCTTTTATAAGTTGTTGAGCTGCATTGTGTATAATTAAATATTTCTTTATACTGTCATTAGGTTAAATAAGAAACCTGTTGATCATATGGTATTTTTGGATGACAAGCACATACAGATGTCTATATATATTATGAGATGCATGTATTAATGTTTTACAGAGTTGTATCTATGATATGATCTGCATCAGAGTATAACATTAGTAGTAGTTTATATATTCTTGTATGCCAAGAAGATGGACAAGAGATGTGTGTGTAGTGATGTAGCTACAATACTGGGAATGTAAATTTCATCCTGTGGTTTACTAACTAAAGATATGTAGTCTGTTCATATTATGGAAGTCCAGGAATGCCAATAATAAGATGAATTTAATCAAACTGACATTGTATTTTCTATTTGCATAGCTATATGAATACATCATAACACTGCCATTATGTTAATCAAATTAATGTAAAATGTCTTAACAAAGTGGATTTTTAATTTTGAATTGTCTTTCCACAGACTTACACCACAATATAATAGTGGTACAAATCTAACTTGATTTTGTTTTTCTTTGTTTGATAAAGTGACAGCACCCTACTGTGTACACCTGCCAGACTCACTAACATCCCTGCTAAAATCAGTGCTAACTTGGGTGAAAAATACTAGTCTTTCTAAAAGAAACAGCTGGCTCCAGTCTGGCCACTGTGGTTTCAGATATGCTCGATCTTCCAGTGGTTAGATGGATTACGAAGAAGTTTGATTGGGTCTCTTTATCTCTGGGGGTATTGATGATTTAGCTTTTTCTCACCATCTTGATTTACCATCCAAATGAGTGTTCCACTTGATGAATTGCAGTGTTTCCTCCTGTTCTTGGATTGGCTGAGCTGCCAAATGATTTTACCCTCATGACCATTCATCTCCTAGCAAACACAGAAAATCAATTGAACAGCGCAGGAAACACAATGAATTGGAGTTTTAAGACAGTTAAATGCCTCCCTAATCTGAGACAAGAAAACTAAATGCCTTAGATTGTTTTTAATGACATGAACATTCTTGGTCTGCCAGATCTCACTAATACCTCGAGTTGCTTATAGTTGCTGATCAACTTGCCAAAAAGTACATGTACAATAAACTGTTCAGAATTTATAACACAAGACACACTTTGTTAAGTTCTTTTATTAAGGATTTTCTTCTGTACAAGAGTAAGGAGTTTCTTTGTTCCACGTGTTAGCTGGTCAGCAGCTCTGTACAACCGTCTGTACAACAGGAGGCCAAACATTACTGATGAGGAAATGTGTTAATTAAACCGGTGGCTTTTGGTAGAAGGCAGGTCAGAAGATGAGGCATGGATTGATTGAACACGCACACACACACTCACGCACACACACTCCTCCAAACTATTTACAATAAGATGGCTGACTGGCCCTTGAGACAGATAAGTAACAGACAGACCAGTTAAAACACAGTTCAAATAGTTATCACATTAAAAAAAAGGGACAAAAAAGCAAGAAAATGATCTCAAAATCATCCATAAAAGCCCGTTAATAGGCCCATCTGGTGTTAGTATATTTACAGTCTCATTTAAAACAAAGCCCATGGCTTTCTGCGAATAACTCATACAGTGCTGTTGCCCCTAATGAGGTCAACACCATAAACTCCACCTGGTGCGTTTATGCCAAGAGAGCCGACATGTCCCATAGTTGGACAAAACACAAGGTGTTAATAACAGGAAAAAGATATAATTCTGGCTCCAAAAAAAAAGCAAAATAAAACCCAGACTTGATTTGTTTGTCAATCATCTGTTTTGACTCAGAGTATGGATTGATCGGAGTATTTTATCGTGAGGAAAGATGAATAATTTGATGGATAAGCATCTTACAGTCACGTCTTAAAAATAAATACATACATAGGGCCGTATAGTGTGTTAACTGTGTCCCAGTACTGCAACCATTTCATTTTCCCTTTGAAAACTTTTTTTTCCATTTCAATTTAATTTCAAGCTTGTTAGTTTATCTCATTTTATTTTAGTCATCTGTTGCTGTTCCCGTCTACTTGTTTATTTCATTTTTCACTTTTAATACATTTCCTTTTCATTTTCCCTGCAATGAATCACTCTGTAATTTGCTGAAATGTGCGGCTACTCAAGTCATTTTTGTTATCATAGGATGAACTGTTGCTATCAAATTGTGTGGGCAGCAAAACTGAGGGAGAAAATACTGATGTGAAAACTTCACAGCATGGAAATAATGTGACAAAAAGGTTTGACTTAGTAGTACCAGGGGCGGCTATTTTGAGCTGTCAGTTCTTTCACCTAACACGGATTTAAGGCTTGTTTGCTCTTGGCTCAGACCAACGTCATCTTCACCTTGAAAATGCAAATCAGCTGAAATCTGAGTCACACTCACTTTAATGCAAACAAAATCAGGATGAAAAGAAATCAAATATAGGAACCAGAACAGCTCTGTCAAATCTGAGTTTGATTTTCTAACAGATATAAAGCAGATATTTCTCTTTTGCTGCCGTCTGATTTGGGTAAACCTGTCAAAGGCAATCTATTCATTCATTCTCAAAAACGTTTAAGGCCATTTCCCTCCTCATTCTACACAGTTTCAAGGAATTTCAAAGCTCTTCGGCACTGCTTGACTTGACAACATGAAAGAAACTATACTTGTGTGTGGTCCTAGTTACAGTGTCATTAATCAAAAATAATCAGAAATAAACTGAACAGAAAAACATGGTTAGTATAGTAAAAAAAAAAAAAAGAGCTCAAGCTTACAGTACATATTATGAGGAGTCTGCTAAGCTCTTATGATGTTAGTGTGTCACCATAAATGGTTAATGCAGATATGTGATCCATCATCCTCTTCATCGTCCTCAACCTCAGTCAACCTGCATATTTCTGATTATATAAATATATCTATTTAAAGCCTGTGCCCAGCCTGCTGAATGGCTCGCTAAGATACAGTGAACAGGCTCACTTCTCACATTTGCTTGTAATATTTGAGGAGTATAAAGATGACAGATGGTGAAAAAACAAAGAAACAAAAGAAATAAAGAAAGTGAATCAAACTGGAATATGCCTCGGAGAATAAAATAAGAATGTGTGGAAAGGAATCCCTACATGAATGCCTTCCTGATAAACAGTGTGTTTGTACTCTTCAGCTGAATACCGCAAGCCAGCAGTTCCTCTCTTGCACCAATAGGGGGCATTGGCAGTTAAACGAAGAGAGGAAAGAGGCGAAAGGCAGCAGGTTTCATGTAAACAACATGGGAAAATGTGAGTCCTTCTGAGAGACGTTAAAACACAAAACAAAAAAAAATGTTCCAGATAAATGTACAATGTGTGTCACACGGGGAATGCAGCAGAGGATGAAACACAATGTGGAGCTTCACAGAGAATAACACCCATCTTTCTTCCCCCAGTCAAAACTCTGAAAAATCAAACTACGTCCCTAAATAATCTCATGTTGGTTAACAGTCACTTCTCACACCAGCTTCATGATCTTGATCGTTTCTCTCTGTCTATCTGGCTGCTGTTGGTATAAAAACATCTCACACTGGCTGGGTTGGTCCACACAGAGCTTGCTGTCTGATGTGATGTGTCGGTATTGAAGTTCAAACTCTCCCAACTCTTTGTGCATGTACATATAACAGTCACAGTCGTGTGGTCCTCCTGGTCCTGGTAAAAGAGTTTGGACTGTTTTAATCTGCTCTGGGCTGAAACAAGCAGCAACCACCATGTTTGAATATAGGAGCCAATGAATGTAGTTCCTATAATGTCCGAGAGATTTAGACTCCAGAACAGAGTATTATGGGAGTATTTGGGAAACCTCAAAATTCTCGTTTGTAATTGTATTGAAATGTACTACAGGGAGTTTTTAACTGGTTATTGAACAGTCTCAGTTTAACACTGAAGCCTCTATATATGAGCTACATCAACAAACAAGACCATCAGCAGGAAGATTAGCTTTCTCTATGTAGTTATTTATTCTTAATAATCCCCCTTGAAATCAGATGACAGTGGAAATGCAAGTGTTTCTGTCCACAGGGGGCGCCAGAATCAAAACAAAATGACAGTTTCTTGTCACTGCTTTAGGCATATCCTGTTAAAATTTTTCAATAAAACAAAATTAAGCAAAAGACCAGTATGTTTAGGGAAAGCTTGATTGACAGGTGTCTCAGCCTGTCACACTCCGTTATTGTGGTTGCTGCTTGCTTGTCACCAAATACTGGACAAGTAAACTGAAAAAAAAAAAAAAAAAAAAAAAAAAAATCTCTAAATGACGTCCATGTTTCTCTTCACTGTATGGATTTGCTGGCAGCAGCTGTTGTCTGACATGGTCCCGGTATGGACTGTAGTGAGGGTTTAGTGTAGGGGGTCTACAGCTGACATGACTCGTAGCAGCAGAGGATTGTGTTCAGTTTGATTTCTGCTTATTGACTTCCGGGTATTTGCCTGCTGTAATCTATTATACTTGTCCTTGCTCACACTTGCTTCACCATTTCTTCTTTGCTTACAGCACAGATGAGGTGAGAGAATACACTTACATGAGGCTCACTGGTGAAAATGTGACAAGCTGTAATAAAATGTACTGAATCTCAGTTCTCTCTGCGTGCCAATCGCTCTTTCTGGATCTGGCCTCAGGGTGTTGTTTTGTTGTTGCGGATGACGCACAAAGCCAAAAGAGGACACGATATCAAAACAAAACAACACATTAAAACTGAAGGTAGAATACATAAGCAGTGCAAAGGTGCAAAATCAGGGATGTTTGTTTTGCTTTGGACCGTGTTCTGTTCTAATTATTTCCTTAATTGTTTTTAGGATCAAGCCAGAGGCCTGCAAATTAAAAAAAATGCTTACTGGTACACTTCCAGAAATGTTGGTTAAACCATTTTCTTTTACTCTTGCACAATTAGACCCGATTAATGAACGAATCGTATCGATTTTTGCTGTCTGCTGCTTTGCGCTGAGTATGTATCGTGCCCCCAAACTCAAAGACGCTGCCTCTTCATCCTCCTTCTCTTCTTTCATTTAGAAACATCCACGTCTTGTTGTTTTTCCGAGAGTCGTCTTTGACCACGGCCTGATCGACACTTCACCTCACCCACCCACCAAGTTCAGTTCCGGAGACCTTAATTATGGGGGTGTGAGGTTTAAAACACCTTTTAGTTCAGTTCTAGCCCTCTTGGAGAGTGGCTCTAGTCCGTTGCAGTCTGAACTTCTTCGGATCCAGCTGTGACTGCGTATTAGGACTTCTGCTCGGAGGTGGCAGCAGGCGTGGCCGGACTCTCCGGCTTCACAATCTGGTAGGTGATCAAGTACTCTGGGTAAGCCTGTGGACAAAGAACATGTCAAAGTAAAATGAAACATTACGCTTATTTCAGTGATTGATTAATCAGGATTTGCAGCTTTCCTCTGTTTTATATCCTTGTAAATGAAATATTTTTGGATTTTGGACTGTTAATCAGCCATTTAAGATGTCCCCATGGGCTGTGTGACAATATTTTTGACTATTTTCTGACATTTTTATAGATTAAATGATGAATAATTTAATTTTAAAAAATCAATACACAAATTAGATAATTAAAACTGGCACACAAAAAACAAAAGGGGTTTTTCAACACTTCAACAGGCACGAAAAAAGTGTGTGCGCGTGTGTGTGCACTTACCTGCTCCCCTCTGTAGATGACGTACTCTGCATACGCAAGCCCGTTGACGCTTGGTCGTCCTATAACAGAGTGGTGTCCAGGGGGTGCGTGGGCCATTTTCATTGCGCTAAACTGAAGGAACGACTTGCCCAGCGTCACCCTGCAGAACAGCATCTGCCTGAAATGCAAACACACAGTATATATTCGACGTCACACAAACAAATATTTGTTTAATTCATACAGTTTTAGTCAGTAATAATATGTCACGGGAAGTTTTTATATCAATTAAAGGTGCAGTGTGTCAGATTTAGGGGGCTCTGTTTACGGAATATGACAGAAATGAGAGGAAGATGCAGATTTTATCTGAAAATAATGACGTCTCACCTGTGGCACACGTAGCAGGAACGGTCTTTGTGGGTGGGACATCCTGTGCCTCCACCAATCCCATACACGTACTGGTTGCTTTTGGAGGAGTTCTCAGCAAAATAGATCCCGGCGCCAAACATGCCGCCGATGTAGGCGTGTCGCTCGTCAAAGCCCTTGTGGATGATGGCATTGATGAAAGGAGAACCTGCCAGGAGAAATTTTAAAAAGTGGGGAAGGACACATTCATATTAAGGACTTTGTTTGTTTTATAACTTTATTTTAGGTGACTTTGTTTGTTTTAGTTTCAAAACATGAAGTATTATATCTTTCTCTGAAGCCTCTGCTGGAAGAGTCCCCGAAAGCAAGTAGCTAACAGTAATAATTCAAAGAGTTGTCTCTGATCTTAAGTCTACATTCACCATCCGCTGCAATTAGTACACCTAGACAGTGAAGACAAATAAATAAAGTACAAAAGTTTAATGATGCAGACAAAACACAGCAATCCAGATACTGTTTGACTAAGTTTTATCCAGGGAAATCCACGATCTAAGAGACTTTGAACACGGTATGATCGTTGGTGCCAGACTACCATTTCAGGCATCACAGAAGCCAGACGACTTCCTGGGATTTTCTACTCTATGGTGTTTAAAGAAACGGAACTCGGCTGCAGTCCTGAGGGCTGTGTCATGATTGAGCCTTGTGGTTGAAAGGGGACATGGAAGATGAATGAGATTCATTCAAGCTCATGGTCAGAATGAAAACACTGCAGTACAAAGCGGAGTTCATCTCAGCCGTTAAAACCTTGATGGATGAAACCAAGCTGTGTTTGACTTCAATCAACGAAGAGGAAGTGATTGAAGCCACTGGGGAAATGCGATCAAAACTTCACGGCGATAAAGAGGAAAAGTGTCACCAGGTCGGACACATTTTAATTAGTCTCGCTACGTGCAACTTCAACTTTTTGAAGACGGAGGATTTTGGTGTATATTTACAGTCAGAAAGTATTTCATCATCCTACAACCTTTAGTCTCCTTCAACAGGCCAACTATTTCATGTGATTGTGTTTTGAATTTAACAGATATGGATGAAACAAAGTTATAATGATGTAGGTATGTGTCGTTATGGAAGCTGTAGTGTTTTTTGTGCGCACAAAGTAATCCTTGTTAAACTCTGTGGAGGCTATTGCTGTAGAAGATGCTGATTTATCTTCCAGTAAAGCCAGGAACACCTCAGCTTTTCAGAATGACCAATGACAGAAACATTCAGTGAGTTACAGAAGCTGTCATGACTTCAGATCACTATACTGACTTTTGGTTGCTTCACCATGTTTCACAGCAGTTCAACACCTTTTCAGAATATGCAAAAATTGAATGTTGGTAAAGAATGTATGATGAACTCTTGAGAAGCTGACAGAGTTATTAATGATCCCTCTCACCCACTGTACAGTGAACTGGAACATTTACCATCAGTGAGACGTTATAGATTACCGATAGCTAGCAGAAATATCTACAGGAAATCTTTTCTCCTAAGTGCTGTCAAGGTAATAAATGAAACTGGGATCTGATACATGGGATACGGGTGGTGCTCCTGACTTTGCTGCAGTTTTTTGTTTATACTGTAGACTTGTGTATTGTGAGTTGTTTTTTATGAACGTTTTTATGACTTGTCTTGAAGACAAATTTCCACATTGTGGACAATAAAGTTTTTGTATTTATGGGGAAAAAAAGTATGAAAAACAAGTCACAAAAAGTGACAGGAAAGCAACAAGAACCAGCCTGCTGAGCTACGTCACGTGTTAAATTACCATGAAAGAGCATTCGCTCGTTGTGATGGTTGTGGTTCTCGTCTGCAATTTCCTTTTGTCTGTGTGCGTATCGCTCCCGTAGCTTCTTATTCACAACCTTCTGAATCTGCAGAACAGAGAGAGAGATGAAGAGTAAAATAAAGAGAGACAAGCATGTGTCACCTATGATGTGAATTAAAATCAAAGAAAGAAAAACTGCGTGTGCGTGTTGAGTACACACCTTAATAATGTTGTACCGGCTGAAGACACCACCTGCGTTGCCTCCATCGCGGTGCTCTCTGATGGTGCTCTGCAGCTGAGGAGGAAATAAACAGACAGCGAACAATCAAAACTACCCACACTGTGCAAATCTTTTGAAGGTTAAAATGGGAAACGTGTAGGATAAAACATGCTAATGAAATGCAGTTTCCATATATCATGTGAATGTGACATAAGGTGTGATTCATACAGCTCTCTGGACAGCATTAGCATTAGGAAGAGATTGATGAGTCATATATTTTTTAAACCTCTGTAGCCCTGGAGTGTTTTCATATTCACAAGTGACATCGAGTGTCCACCTCGATTAACAATTCAAACTCAGAAACAGTCTGCGGAGATGTCACGCCAATCATTTTTCAAGTTTTAACTGAAAATTACAGTTTATATTGCCTGTTAAATTTCTCTTAACATCTGATGGTCCTCATTAATTTTCAGCCCATTCAGATTGATAACTGCTGTCTCTTTGAATTACTGCTTTCATTTAGAACAGAAATATAGTCAGTCAAGCGCTCACTGATAGGGAGTCTTATGTCCAGAGTGTTGTGTCCCTTGCCAGATGGCTGAAATTACTAATGATGGGCATGCTCAAATTTAATGTTGAAAATTAAACTAGAAAAAGTTACGCAACGCCAAAGCGTAGTGCGGTAAAAAATGAATAACCACATTCAAACTGCGTGTGACGTCTCTGTGAGCCTAGTTGGTGTATAAAAGCGTGTTTGCGTACTTCCTCCTCCACAGACTGGAACTCCTTGTCGTCCGGTGCCAGGTCGATCAGCACGGTGCCCTGGCTGGAGCAGTGGAACGTCAGGTATGGGTTTCCACCTACAAACACACATTTTGAAAGTGGATCAGGGACAGGATGAATCAAATAAATGAATAAAATGAATGGCTAGTTTTCAGGCCTAATCAACTATTTCTTATTATAGATTACAGATCATTCATAAATTCTTATAAATTATTCACAAATATAACCCAAGAGTTTGATGTGGAAATAAAAAATAAGCTGATCCAAAGCAGAAACCGAAACCGATCCAAACCGTGTTTTATATATATACTTTATTCTGGAACAGTTGAGCACCTTCTTGTGTGTGTGTGTGTGTGTGTGTGTGTGTGCGTGTGTGTGTGTGCGTGTGTGTGTGTGTGTTTCCTGACCTTGCTGGCCTCCCAGAAGCCTCTCGATGCCCTTGATGAGCTTGTGTCTGTGACCGTAAGCGTTGATGCCAATCTCTTTCAGCTCCTCGTGACCCATGTCTGCCAGCACATCCAGAGAAATCTGCCCGGAAACAACAAACAAGTCAGTCAGTCCTGCTTGTGGTTTCTAATCATAATGGGCAATAAATATTCTACCTATATTTGTATTTATGCATTTGTCAACTAAATGAAACATTGTTATACTGTTATATTTAACCGTGGAACTCTGCACAAACAGTTTTATGGTGACATCAGTCAATGCTGAGTTCAAAGATCTAAGACATATTGCAGAGACAATCGGTCTGACAAATATTCATGAGAGAACGACAGAAGCTGCATGAAGAAAAGGTCAACGAATGAATGGCAGTAATCAAGCCATTGGTATGCAAATTGCAGATGGCGAAGTGTGCAAGTATGTTCAGGGAGCGCAGAGATGAGATTCATGCTTGGAACCAGAGATAACTCAGCTTTTCAGATGCAAACCTTTACCCATGTTCTTCTGGGTTGGGATCACTGCTACAGGCGTAAATCATCATAGCCCAAACACTCCGCTGGAGCATGTGAGAGCTCTCTAACAGAGCAAACAGTTTATGTCACACCCAATTTGATGTAGGCACCAAAAACTAATGAAAGTGACACAACAGCCTTGTTGTCACCACTCGCTGACACTTCAAACCTTCTTACAATTTCATCACAGCAGTGAAAAAGCAGCATCACAGCAACTGGCCCCTGGAACATACAACTGAATAACTTCTACTAATTCTGTGCAAAACTATTGCATATTTTCTATAAATCTATAAGGTAATAAGGGCCAATTTTTTGCATGCACTGTTCATTAACTTAATGTTGACAATAGTTTTCTATTAATCCTCTTCTAAAATAACAAACAAGTCAGCAGTGAGGCTGACAGAAGAAGGATTCACACAGTCGATACGAGTTATTCATCATACAGCCGACACTGTATATTGTATATATTGGACATTGAGATTGGTGGGAGCGTACAAATACCTGCGTGTTCACCTTAACAATAAACATGACTGGTCTGACAACACAGACGCCCTGTACAAAAAAAAAAAAAAGTCAAAGTCGTCTCCACTTGCTGAGGAGACTGAGGTCCTTTGGAGAGTGCAGGACTCTGTTAAAAGCTTTCTATGATACTGTGGTGGCATCTACTGGGGAGGGTGAAGCACGGAGAGAGACAGGTAAAGACAAACTGGTCAAGAAGGCCAGCTCTTTCCTGGACTGTCCCCTAGACTCCACAGAGGAAGTGGGGGAGAGGAGGATGTTAGCAAAGCTGACATCCATCATGAACAACTCAACTCACCTCCTGCATGAGACTGTGGTAAGCAGCTCCTTCAGCAACAGACTGCTACTCCCACCATGTAAGAAGGAGCACATTCCAACAGCTGTCAGGCTCTCTAACACAAGCATGACTCAATGACTTTCCTATTATGTAAAATCACTTGAACCAATATATATTTCTGTTATAACTCTGAGTACTTGTTTGTGTTCTTCTAGAATAAAAATGAACTTTTCCATTAACAGCCAGCCTCACACTCTTCACATGAATACTTGTTTCCCTTTGGGAGCACCAAGAATAAATGTAACACACACACGTGCACACACACAAACACACGTATCCTCTGTTGCTCCCACACATCCTTCTAAGCTTAGCCTTTCGCCCGCTGTCACCTTTTAATCTCGCTTTCTATTTCTGTCTCTTTTCTCCCCTTTCTGTTATCCAATCTGTCTCCTCATCTCCCTCTGTCCTTCTTGTTTCTCCATCTTTCTCCTCACGCCTCTGTCTTTTTCCTTTTCTTCCTGATTCTCTCACTCTGTCCGTCTGCATGCTTTTGCTGTCTCTCCCTACTATTGTTTTGCGTTGTGCATGTGCAAGTGTCTACAGCCATGCTCGCTCTGTGAGCCTGTACTTATGTGCAGTAGTGCTTTGAGCTAAATGCCAGCGCCAACAATGCTCACAGTGACGATGCTAACGTGCTGATGCAAAGCAGACGTGATGTTTACCATGATCACCATCTAAGTTTAGCGTGTTAGCATGCTAAGATTTGCTAATTAGCATTAAAGACAAATTACAGTTGAGGCTAATGGGAATGTCTTTAGTTTTACAGCTATTTAGCCATAAAACTTGCCATAATAATCCATAAAAGTGTTGGACAAACTAAAATTTTGATGGTGCTGGATAAAATGTTGTATCACGTTATTACAGTTCATCCTAAGGGGAACATGGATTTTTAAACCAATTTTTATGATAATACATCTGTTGTTGAGATATTTCAGTCTGGCCCAAAGTGGTAGACAAACAAAATGATATTAAAGTCTCTATAGCCATGCTGCTAGAATGAGTAAACTGACGTAAAATGAAAGAAAAACAAAGAAAAAAAAACATGGACGATATAAATCAACAAGACTGAATTAGTATGTAACCCGGAGAGAAATCAGAAAATAGAATATATGTCACTGTGTTTCTTTCTTTTCCCTGTATCTATGTGCCTTTCCACTTCGTCACACAATTTGCTGTTCCCTCTCACTTGTCACCAGAAAATAAATGTGTGTGTGTACCTGTTCCCGCTGGAAGATGTCTCTGAGGTGTTCCAGCCCTAGACTCTTCAAGAACTGGTTGATAGTCATGTCGAGCAGAGCTGCAGAGACACAGTGATGTCAGCAGACTGCCAGCTGTTACACATGTTTTTACATCCGTTACACCTATACAGGCAGAAGAAGCAGCCTCTGCTTTAGCATGCAGCTTGCGTGTTTGTACGTACTCTCTCCTTCCTTCCTGTCAGACCCAGACGCTCCGTCTGCTGGTCCAGTGGCCCCGCCCACAGTGATGTCACTGAGGGGCGTGGTCAGGTTGTCTATGCTGCTGGCTGCAGACAGGCAGGACGGGGATGGGGAGGGAGAGATGACCACGCCCCCTGCCGCACCTGTACTCACCACGCTTGCACTCACCTGAAAGTGGAAGAGAGGAGGGACGATAAGTCGAATTATATTGCAGAACTGTTTCATTTCACACTTTTTACAGTACACACACTTCAACTCTCTCAACTCAACTTTTCACATGACAGTTCAGCTGCTTTGATCTATTGCTCTTTAAATGATGATTCAGCTGCTTTCATTGCTTATAAGTCATCTGACATTTCAGCTGCTTTCATCTCTCCCACTTCAACTGACAGTTCAAATGCTTTCAGCGCTTACATGTAAAGTGAGAATTGCCTCCAACTTGAAACCGAAAGTTTGAAGGATTTCAGCCATGACGCTTCAACTGACTTCAACTTCGACTCTCGAACTTAATGTGCTTCAGCTCAAACTGTTAGCTGTTATATGTTACAGCAAACGCATATGTTTCAGCTGAGAGCCCCTCTGTCTGCACTCGTGTGTGTGTGTGTGTGTGTGTGGACACTCACCACAGTGGCCTGGGGTTTCAAACAGCTTGGCAGGGCATCTGGCGGCATGGCGTCAATCAACAGTGCTCTGATGTCATCGGCCTGCAACAGACATGATACATGACGAGAGAAAACAAACACTGTTTGCTTGATTGTGTTTACAATATTTGCACAAATACATAAATAAAGTTCAAGGCTGCAATGACCACTATTTTCTTCTTTGGTGGTTATCTCAGTGAAAGTCACCTGATACTTTCTAGCAAAGCACTTGGACTGGTTACAAATAATCTTTTTCTATCTTTTAAATTTTATCTCTGCTAGCCACCATGCTCCTCGACCCGGAGCCAATTAAACCAAACAACAAACCATCAAATTTCAGGTTAGAGGATTGTTAAATTAAGACAAATGAGAAGCTTCCAGACCGTGCAACTTTTACTGAACTGTGGCCAATGTGCCTACAAATGACAAATACGGTAATTGTTAAACTATTCTTTTAGCATTTAGCTAATGAGTGTTTTTCTCTCTCAGAAGTTGACTGATTTAAGGTCAACAACAAAACATTATTATTTTCATAACATTGACTAAATTAATGGGGGGGGGCTGATCCCTCCTTTAAGTTGAACCTGCGATTATACATAATACAAATTTAACATTTTTAATTGAATTTGTCATTAAATTTTCATATTCAATAAGTACACAGTGCTTGCAGCATATTTTTTGGGGTTTTCTCTAATATGTGGCAGAATCGTGGGCTAATATAAAAAAGATCACAAGCTGCAGTGACTCTCAAACTATCGTACCACAGTCAAACAAGTCGAAACTCAAGGCTTAATAAGTCACCTCATGAGGGTGCGAGGTGTTTGGAAGCTACCTGTTCTGCCATCTACATTTCTGCAAACTTTCTTTATGGTGCTCCACTGTCTGAAGAGTTAAGCATGAACCCAGCACATAAAGAAACACAAGAAATATAAAGAAAGAAATCGCACCGTTGCTAAGTCCAGAGGCGTCTGTCCCTCCTGGTTCTTCATGGTGGGATCGGCACCATGGGCCAATAGCAGAGCGCAGAGCTGAGTCCGCCCCTTCTGGGCCGCTTCGTGGAGGGGCGTGAACGCCCACTTATCTGTGGCGTTGACGCACGTGTTGTATTTGATCAGCAGGGCGGCTATGTCCACGTGCTAGATAGAGAAGAAGAGGTAGAGGTGAGGAAGAGAAAGGATGGTGATGGACACGGAGAGAGAAGAAGGATGAAAGAGGAAGAAGAAACAGCAGAGATGAACACAGAGAAGAGAGATTAAAAAATGAGAGGAGGTGGTGAGAGGAGAAAAAGAGACAAAAGCAATAAACCCATTTCTCAAGAGAAAATGTGCGAAGTCTGGTGAATGAGTGCTATAAAAATCCTGATCAGACAAAATGTAATATGTGGGATGCTCTGGAACAGAAATTGTGTGAATTATTAACTCCATCATGATTCTTGTTTTCCCGCCGGTCCTTCCTTTCCTACACTTCTTTTGCAGGTCTTTTCCCTCATCGACTGTCTCCAGCTCGTCTTAGTGTCAAACACAATGTAGCTTGTTTCAGAGTACCAGCGGGTGATGTTTAAGTGTGTACGTGTGAGTGTGTGTCTCCAAAACGCAAAGCTCATCAATTTTTCATTCAGACATGTGTTTCATGATTCTTTCAGCAGAGGAATGCCGTCTGGCTATAAGGAAACTGTGACTGAGATATAACCAATGACTCCAGATAAAAGAAAACTACATGCAGACATAATAATGATCATAATGCTCATTTAAATAGAGAATTACTGTCCAATATCACAAACAGAACTTAAAGCATTGACAAGCAGTTTGTCAGCATCAGGTAGTAAGCTACAAATTCAGATTTTCTTGTATGAATCTCACATGTGATGTAGATTTTAAGCCTCCAATAATACTTAGAAATGTCACCCAAACGGTTAGAAAACTTCTCACTGTTAAAATATAGAAACACAGCTTTAGCTACAAACAGCTCACACAGGAGGAAGGTTTATTCCTAATAAGAATCCTAAACAGAACCGGTTCAAGAAGCTAATTTGGTGGAACGGGGTTCTCTTCATCAGCATTTCTCTTCCAAATAGTTCCTGTGCTACTTGCGTGAACGTGACTACGTATCAGGCTGATATTTAAACAAAATATTACAGGAAATGTAAAGCTCATTTTAAATTACATCCTGCGATCTCATAGTTTATTTTCATTCAAATGTTTAAGAACTATTTTGATAGTATAATGTGTTTTTAAATTAATTTATTTGATTTAAAAAAAAAAGATTTCAGAGACTCCTCCAAGTACCACTACAGGGAGGATGTGCACCACCAGTGGTACACGTACCATAGTTTGAGAACCACTGGCCTAAGACAAATGAGGCACTGACAATGAGACAAAAGAATGGAAGTCAAATCTTCATTTGAATGTTTCCATTCTATAAAATGGCCATCACATGTCCATTTATAATATGCAGGTAAAAACATAAAATCTTCATTTCAGCAGTTGGAACCAGTGAATCTTTGGCATTTGTGCTTTTGAAATAATAAACAATTAGTCGCTTATCCAAATGGCCGTTGATTAATTGTGACTTGATCAGGTAAGAGCTGATTTGGCTGACTGTCTCAGCACTAAGTTGAGAGTTCACACTTTCTTCACACTTTTATTGGATATGAGTTTCATCCTTAAACATACTGCAGCATCACTGAACAGAGCTTGTGAACTGAACTCAAGTCTGTAGTATGTGTATGTATGTGTGTGTGTGTGTGTGTATGTGTGTGTGTGTCTTACCCCGTACGAAGCAGCATTGTGTAAAGGTATCAGCCCTCCTTTGTCCTGCGCATTCACATCAGCTCCATGTTCCAACAGATACTCTGCTACCTCCAAGTTGTTATAGCCGGCTGGAGAGTGGTGCGGCGGGGGGGGTTGTGTGGAAGCGGGACGGAGAAAAAGAAAGATGACGGATGAGACACAAATGGAGAAAAAGAGGAGAAACAAAAATGTAGCCAGGTAATGAGAGAGTAGGAAATAGAGAGAGAAAGACGTGTCAGCCTACATCAGCTGCGGTGTGACAGTGTATAATCATCTCTTCCTTTCACAAGCAAGTACATGAAGGCAGAGGGTGTGTGGGTGTGTGTCTAAGTGGTCAGATCTCTGAAAAAAATCACAGGCCTTCAAAGTGTTTTTCAGCACTTTTCATAACTGCCCGTCATGCTGCGAAACATTTTCTAATTAAGATAAACTTTATCATCATATGGAAGCTGGTCTTCTCATGAAATTCTCTATAAAAATGCATATAAGAAGACAAAGGCTAATTAGCTTCCCCACCAGAAGTGGATTACACTGCGGGAAGACATGAAGCACTTTGAGACAAGTGGAGGCATTTGCCTCCAACCATGACACAACACTTCAAATCCAAATTCATGGCAAAATGTTTACCACTGGGGAGTGACATCTTTTAAGACTACCACACCACACTTTTACCTAAACTTAAAGTCTGTGTAAAGTAAGAATAAATAGATGTTCTGAGTTTGACCAAGAAGAAAGTGTTATTAACCTCCCAGCCAAATTTGAATGATTAAAAATATTGACACATTTATGAAATTAGGTGTCAAAATCAGGTAAAAAATGAGCAGCATTCTCAGCTCCAGGACTGTGGGGGCGTGTCTGCTGAATGCGCCGAAGCCACGACCATTCGCAGGAGCAGTCAAGCAGCCAATTTTAAAGCGACTGTCAGATGAGTTCAGAAAATGACATGACTAACTTTGAAACAGTCTGAGATTAATTCATCTCTGTCTCTCTGCTAGGGGTGCAGGGGTATGCTCAGGGTGGCCTCAGCGTGTCATCGAGCCACCCTTTAGGACCGCCCAAAAAATCCTGGACTGAAAACTGGTGAAAAACCTCTAACTGCACATTTCAGGAATATATAATTTAAAGTCTTTTCACATGTTTCCAACAACTATTTTCCAACATATTTAATGTATTTTGAAAGAATCTCAGGATTGCCATTACACAGATTTATATATAGTATTATATATTATTATTATATCATATATTGATATTTATATGGATGTTTTTCCTTGCCACTGTTGCCTAGTACTTGCTCATGGTGAGAATTGTTGGGTCTTGGTAAATAATATTATAAAGAGTACAATTTAGACCTAATCTATGTGAAACATGTCCTGAGAGAACTTCAGTTAATGCTATATAAATAAAATTGAATTGAAAACTGGCTATCCTGCCTATAAAACCACATGGTTCTATAACTATGACATAGTGGTCTGGTGGTGACATTAAGGAGCTCATATTCCATGGTGATTTTAACAATTCAGTGTCCACATAAAACGATCGTTCGTAGAGCAGCAGTAAGCTAAGTGTGACCAGCCACCTGAATGTATGCTAACCCTTATGTTCAATGATTATCAAAAATGTTGTTATGAAATATAATTTAAGAATTGCTAAGCAGTCCCAGCCTGACTGTCTATATAAAAAATTTTTAAAAAGTATTTTTGTCCTCAGGACCTTAGCTGTCTGGAAGTGTTTATTGTCTTGTTCTTGGCACTGCACTGAGCCAAAATCCCAGGAAGTTGGCTGTTTCTGAGATGCTGCAGCCAGAATGATTGGCACCAGCAAATGTACCATGTCCAGAGAAGCTTAAATCCTTCAAATAGTAACTAAAACCCTCTGGCTTTGTCCTTCATTTTAATGTGTTTGCACAGTGAGCTTCACCCACTTTAGAGAGTGTAAAATGACCTGTGAATGTGTGTCTGTGAGCAGCTTTTTGTTTCCACATGCGTGTTACCTGCGAGGTGCAGAGGTGTTGAGTTGCGTCCCTGTGTATCCCGACAGTTAATGTTGTCGGGGCTACATAGCTTCTGCACCCTTGCCAGGCATCCTTTCTTGGCGGCGTCCAGCAGCGCGGCGTCTCCTCTCAGCAGGTCCTGGATGTCAGTGTCCCCGTCCTTCACCAGGTCCAGAGGTGTGTTCCCGTCTCGGTTCTTCTTGGTCGGGTCTGCCCCATGCTGGAGAGAGAAAAGGACAAATAGTGGAGGAAAAGAAAGATGGAGAGAGAATGATATTAAAGAAATGATGTGATCTGCCATGTGTCCATACACAGTAACATCTATAATGTAGTCAGTGTTTGTAATCACAATGCGGAGCTTAAAGTATTAGAGACTAAAGACTGGTACAAAACTTAATTTTACAAAATATTCTTCCTCAAAATCCCTTAATGCTTAAACCCCAGTGGAAGAGTTTCACTCCGATGAGGAAGAGACGATGACAAGTGACGAGTGAGAATTGGATGAAGGTAATTCACCAGAGAGAAGAAGAGAGGGAGAGGCAAAAGGAGGGAGAGAGGTGAGGACAGGACATCTAGTGAAGTGGAAAACACCACAAACCCTGGAGATTGGAGGGTGGGGGCAGCAGACATTTTCATCACTCAACTGTCTCCTAGGTTAGAGTTCAACTAGTCATTTCATTGGGAGTTTTGAAATCCACTCGGATTTTTGCGGCAACACTCCCCTGAGTATCCACTGTTGGCTTGAAACTGTCCGTTATACGTCTCTTATGGCTGTGTTCCTTTTTTGAAATGTTTCTGAGCCCATGTCTCTGCCCCACATCTTCATTTCTATTATCTCTTTGCTGCCAATGCAATCACACTCTGACTATTATTTATTCTCTATCCAGGAAAATTAGAAAAGAGACCCATTGAAGAAATAATTGGTACATTTATATAGAAATAAATGTCGGTTTAGTTACTATTCCAGTGGATTCAGTTCATGAAAGACTTTGCATTTACAGAACCTATAAGTTCTCTCTTGTGAAAAATGAGCTGGATCATTGGAGGTAACCCATTTATCATTTTTGCCGATTAAGCAGGTGTAATGTTTGCCATGTTCACCATCTTAGTTTACAATATACTAGTTAGCACTAAACCCAAAGTTCAGGCTGATGATTATAAGTTAGGATTTATCATCTGGACACCATGGATATCTTCACCAAATGTCATGGCAATCCATCCAATAATTGTAGAGATATTTCAGTCGCAACCGATTGACATTGCCATCCCTAGAGCCACGCTGCTAGCATGGCTACAAACACGAACAAACAAAGAAAAAAACTCCCCAAAGAAGCTCACATTTTATGACGCATTGCTTGATCGACACATGCAAGACGATAATACATTCAGCCAAGATCACGCGAGTTCACACATTCCATGCCAAGTGCTAAGAAGACAGATTCTCCTGTGATTGAGGAGAAATTCAGTCTGTGTTTTTCGCCTCTATCCTAACAAAGAAAATGCTAAAATGCATTTTGTATGCCTCATGCAGAATATCACAGCCTTGGAAGCAAATGCAGCAGAGTTGTACTCTGAGCACAAATCCAACACAAAAAAGGGACAATAGAAAGTTGACTACAAACACAGGAGACAAAAGAAAACCTACTGTCGAACTCTGGAAGAGTTTATTCAAAAAGAGAGAACAGTTACATCCTGAGGCCATGGCAGATTAACACCAAAATGTGGGAACACTTTGTTTCTTGTGTGCATGTGTGAGTTAAAGGGGAAATGAGGGCGCTGCCATGTGTGCACAGGAATCACAAACACAAGCTCAAAAACCAAACTGAAATTCGGCAGTGTGAGGATTTTCCAACCCGAGTGGAAAAATGCCAAACCTTCCCACCACCTTGAACAATCGATCATCTGTCTGCATTTCCAACCTCTGCCTCCAGACCTCTTATTAAAAGTGTGGCCTCAGGGAGCTGCTGTATCTCTGAACTCCAGGACTGTTTGGAGAGCACTGACTGGGATTTATCTGCACATGAAGCTCCAGCAGGCTTTATACGCCGACATTGAGAAATACGCTTTGTTTGCTGCTACTGTAATGATAAAGCTAATGACAAGGGGAACGGACCTTGACAGCCGCACAGATATGCTGAATGGAACAACAAAGACAACAAAGACGAGGATGAACAATTGCTTGTGATAAACTCCCACTAAGTTAAGTGAGCCTTACGTTGGATGAATACAAACAAAGCTGCTGAGGCAGCTGGCGTTCCTGGACATGCGTCGCTCTGACCAAGGACAGTAGCATCGATCTTCATGAGCATCATAAACATTGCCCTGGAGGTTGCAGGTCATGCAAATTAAAGGAAAAACCAACATAAAGCTGTCTTTAACATAGATTGTTTGAGTCTCTGCAAACTTACAGATAAAAAGATACTCAATTTGTGATGATTATACTGGAGTGCGCCAAGATGTCAGCCCAAAATTTACTACAGGTGTTCAGTTCAACCATGCAGTGACTGCTCATGCTCTCTAAGGAAGCATCTGCGTTTTCTAAATGTCTCTACTCATTGTTCAAGTTTTTCTTTGCAACCTGTCTGTATTAGTCCAGTGCCAAGCCAAGACTATTAATAGTCTGTCCTCTGGCATTTACCCTCATAATCACAAAGTATTTTTTTTTTAAAACGGCCCCTCTTTCCCCCAGTTTGGATCAATATCAGCCTTTGGGGCAATCATGTGTAACAGTATGTCAACCTGCCTTTCACACATACTGTATAATGGAATGTTAAATAATAGATTTTACCTCAGCATTTTTTACACCATTACTCTTAGCGAGGTAGCCTCCATAAACTTCATAATTTGTGCCTCAAAGCACTGCTATATACCGACTAACCCGAAACATGAGGAAGCCACATGGTGGAGTCCTCTTTTTACTATTTACACACGACTGCATGCTGGGAAACGGTGATAAAAGAAGCGCAGCAAAGACTTTATTTCTTGAAGAAAATGAACAAAGCGTGTTCTCCTAGTAAAGGCTTATGAATTCCACTGAATCTATGCTGAAAACAGTGGATGGTACTGAAACGACACGACTGCAGAGAGTTGTCTGCAACTAATGATAATCTGATAATTCACTTTTATAATATTTAATAATTTCAATTAAATATTTAACAGCTTTGCTCATCACAAGTTCCCAGAATCAGAGGTTAACTTATTGAATGACATATTCCTGAGTAAGACACTCTCTTCTTTATATGGATACATGTATCTTGGATAATGCACCAGTCGATCAGAGCGCAGTGGTAACCAAGCGGCGACCTCCGTGGCTGTGAAGTGAAGCCGATGCAGAAAACTGTCAAAAACTGTAGTTCCTTGAACGGCCACTTGAGGCTGGCTAAAGAACAAGTCAGTCTTCATAAGCCCCCATGTTAAAATGCCCAACTTCACAGCAGAAATAAACATGTTTACAGCCTGGTGCAAAATTAGTTTTGGTCTCTATAGCCAGTTTCCTTGTTCATGACAACTGCACTGGGTCTGGAATTCTATTTAACTCACCTGTTCATATTATAGTTAGTTAAAGTTATGCATAATTAACAGCGTGGATGCTTTTAATGACAGGTGGATGCTGTTACAGATGGTTTGTTTGAGTACCAAGGCGTTATTCAGCCCGCCTCAGGTCTACCGTCAATTTTTAGATTAGCCAGGAGGCGAAAGAGGCAAGGCTACTACTATGGTGGTGCCATCTTTTGTCTGGATATTAGAAGTTTGGCACATCAAGATCCTCCAGTCAGACGCCTCCTCAGACTTTGTTTGTTGTTTTCATCTGCTGCAGTTTTTAGTCATGATTTATTTGTCAAGGCCATTTCTGTTTTGTCGAAACATCAACTCTTCTCCTCAGCGAAACATAAAACTTTTTGAAATATTGAGTTTTTTATTTATTTTCAGCGTTTCCAGTTAGGTCTTTTATTATGTGCAAATAGCAAATGTGCACAACAACAGGTGGACGGATAACAGTGAACAGCAGGACGTTTTCACATTCGAGGAGCCAGAAGAAATGTCTCATTTCTCCTTGATAAATTACTTCAACAATTAATTCCCAGAAATGTTGTCAGTTCCTCTCAAATCACAGAATGCTGGCCCCCATGTAATCACTCAACATTTCTACAGACTCACCCACACCAGCCTGTACACGTCCTCTGTATAGCTGCACAGTCACACTAGTCAGACAGAGGAAACAGCTTTTTCCCCAGAGCTGTCACCTTCCTTCACACTGCTCCTCCACTGCCCACTCCCATCAACCGCAACTATCATCACAGCAACTTCACATACACACCCTTCACACTGTCTTTGTTGGTTATAAAATGTTATTAGTTTTTTATTTCCTTGAATTCACCTGACACAGACTGTCCGACACTTAATCTCACTGTGCGATGACGGTGAAGAAATTCTATAATTATAAGTCTCGAAGCAACACATTTTCCCTGCAGCTGGGGTGCGTTTTCTTTGCTGTGTGCGTTCATGTGCATGAATTCAACAGTGTTGATTCTAATAATAATTTATGCGCCACCATATGGCAACAGCACAGCGGTGATGGAGCCTTGTCTGGAGGTGATTATGGTAGGAAAAACAAAAGCACATTTCAGCTGCAAAACTGTAACATTTCACAGGACTTATTTAGACTCTACGAGATGTGACGATCGGGTATCACACAGCAGATATTTTCAGCCTTGTAGTCTGATTGGTCAGAGTTTATCCTGACTGAGCTGGAAACTCCCAGAGAGCATGACACATTTGAGTACCTGCTTGTGATAGGCCAATTAAAGGGCTCTAATAACTGTTATTTCAGATCCATACTGTTGATTTACACGATGAGTAACACACAATATTCACAGGGTGCACATGGCGCCAGATGTCATTTGTTAGCAACAGATGATATTGACCAGCTTTCGTATTAAATGGCAGAACCGATTACTCTTTGGGAGTCTGACATGTCTTGTAAATACTTTCCTCTGAAGCTCTATGTAGAAGAGGATAAGGTGTGTGTTTAGAGAGTGTTAACGCTGCACCAAGAAAACAGCTTCAGAATTTAAATATTTTAAATCCTGCAGACTTCAACACACCCCGAAGTCCTGTATGGTAACTGCTAACAGCTTGCTAATGTTTGCAAATGTGGCTGGTGCGGTGTTTAATACTAAGAGAGCCAAAGAGACAACAGAGGAAAACATGTCACACTCATGAGTCCAGCTTTTTCCAGCAAACGAATATAATTTACTGATTTACTGTCCAGTTACAGTCTAAGTAGACAGTCAACCACAAATTAAAAAAGAGTGGAGGTGATAGCCTCCTGTACTTCAACCAACTTTAATTCAGGCTGATAAAGACGTGTATATAGAGTTGCCTTATGCAGCTTTAAATGTCTGATTTTCATGGCTGTGACAGCTGCTGAGTTGCTCGAAAGCTGAGTAATCAAACAAAGGTTGCCGATGACTTAGGAGATGAAAATACAGGTCTAACCTTGAGCAGCAGTTTGCAGATCTCGTATTTGCCCTTGGCAGCGGCTTCGTGGAGCGGCGTGAACTTCCACAAGTCGGCCACGTTGACCGAGGCTCCGTGTCTGACCAGCAGCTCGGCCACCTCGTAGTGACCGTACGAACAGGCGTTATGGAGGGGAACCAGGCCACTGTAAAGGGAAAACAACAGCTTTACACCTTTGTACATTATTTTTCATAACTGTGCTATAACTTTCTAATGTAAATGTTCACTCTTATGTTTGCCACAACTTAAGTATCACACCCTTTGTCCTTGGCGTGTACGTCGGCCCCGTGGTGCAGCAGGTACTCCACCACTGACACTCTGTTGTAGCCAGCAGCAAAATGCAGGGGAGTGGAGTGTCGTCCCTCCAGGTCTCTACAATTCACATTCTGAGCCGTACACAACGACTGGAAAGACACAAAGACAAAAGATCAAAATGAATTTCAAATTAAAGAGCTAATCTTCCAAAGAGCCACAAAGAAATAAATCTATTCTCTGCGGCTGCATAACCAATCATGGAGTAATTACAATCAAGATTTATTTCCATAATTGTTTCTATTATTTAGCTTTGAAAAGTTCCTCTGGAGAAAGATTTGATTGAAAGGATCATTGAGCGTTTTTTCCATCAAGTACAGACAAAAACAGTTTTGTTTTTAATGTTCAAGTGCAACAACAGCATTTCCTTATTGAAGATAAACGATGTGTCATTATGAATAATCAAGATCTCAAAAAGACAAGAAAAAAGGCGACTGGGAGGAAACCAGACATTTTTTCTGATAAAATCAAATCATTCAGAACTTTGCAGGTTTAGTCCTCGTTTCTTGTCTGAACTCATATTACTGTTATTTGATTATGATGATAATTACTTGAGATTTACTTAGAAGAAATGTATGGCTGATTGACATTTAGCTTAAAGCATCTCAGTGCAGCGAACAGAGCTGCTAGCATCACTGTAGACTCTCGACTGACAAAATAAATAAATAATTAGGACACGTCTTGTAAGAAATGATATATCACCCAGACTCTAAAGTTCACATCATCCTTCTTATTCTCTAAAATATAAACCCAACGAACTGCAACCGGCGTCAAACGTGACAAACAGTACTTCTGAGAGACAGTAAGAAACAAGAAAAAAAAATAGAGAAAAATATGTCTGTGAAATGAATTATGAGAAAAAGAACTTTAGGGAGCAACAATACTGGAGTTATTAATGAAGTTGAGAAAACTGCATGTCTGGTGAAGTGAGGCAGATAACTGCTCTGCTGCTGTACACAGAAAATAATAGCACTATTCTTCTGTTAATTCAGACCCAATTACACCCGAGTTCAGAACTGAGATGAGACACTTTGGGATGTTTATTTTAAAGTTCACCTCAACCACTTTCTAAGAAGATGCTTTACTGGAAACAAAACACATGACACATCCTGCTGGCAGACTTATTCCTCAATCTGAAGCCATTATTTCTCACTTCATCTGCAGCAAAGCATTTAGAGATATTTATACCAATAATGAGAGACGATTGGAATCCAACTAAAAAACAGTTGATTTTCTGTCTTCATGCTCATCTGATATGACAAGAACACTGTGTCCAGTATCCAATATTTTGATTATTGAACAATTGTTTTAGTCAATCTGTAGGGTGAACATGCAAAATATTTGCTTCTCAAAACTGAGGATTTGATGCTTTTCTTTTGGCATATTTGATAGCAAACAGAACATCTTTAGCTGGTCTGACGAAACAAGACATATAAAGACTTCCCCTTGGGCTGTGGGGAATTATAACAGGTATATTTCGCATTTTATACAAAATGATTGGTCGATAATGAGAATAAACCTTGCAGCCCTAAACCAACGTGAGTTTAACCTACAGAATATGAAAATAGTCCTCAAGAGACTAAAACTCCATTTGCACCAGCTATAAAAACTTTATTATATTAAAGGGATGAATCTCTTTTAAAAGGTGCATTAGATGAAGACAACATGCTGGGTCTACCCTTTAGTCTGCACTCATGAATTAAACATACAATAACTGGTTTTGTTTTGGCCACTAGGGGGCAGTGGAAAGAGGTTGTGAACACACTAATGACATATCACATATCACTGCCCATATATCATCTTTTAAGATGATATATGGGCAGACACACTCTTTACACATCCAGCAGTTGTTGTGTTTTCGACGATCTCTTGATCTCTGGCGCTACTTAATGCTCCACTACATTCACCAGCTAGTCTCTTACTGCGTCTGTATTGGATTTTTACCTTTAGCAGAGTTTTTCTTCTGAAAAAGCTGCCTGCGGCACTAAACAATGACATGAAAGCGATGAGAGTGAACAAAAACAGTGAAGTTGCAGGTCAGACAGCTGAACAATGAGCTGAAACTGACAACAAAGCTCTGTAAAGCTAAAAGGAAGTGATCATTCTTTGTAGGTTCATCACTACGAGCGACCCCTTTCACATCACCACACTTTCATTTGATACATTGTTATTATAAAAATATCAATACGTCATCGTTATCCTATACAGTGAATGTAGCTGTAGCTTCTGTATCATGGAGCACATCATTTTGTATTTACTGCTTTGAATGATGTAGAAAATGTTCCTGAAAGACACAATCTGTCTTTCCATCTTTATAACCGTCACAGTCTGAACCTCGACATCTCAGCAGATGAAAGCAAAGTGTAATTTTTCTTAAAACGCCAATCAGTAGCTCAGCCACACTGTTAACCCCAGTCCGTGTGTGTGTGTGTGTGTGTGTGTGTGTGTGTGTGTGTGTGTGTGTGTGTGTGTGTGTGTCAGGTAAAAAGAGACTGACAGAAAGCCAGACCAGAGCTCATCGTCTGTTCTGCTACGATACCCTGCCAACCTGCCAAAGCATCACACTTCAGACACTGACAGACCCTCTTCATCTGGATAACCCCATTACTGTCTGTCTCCACGGGTAAAGACACATTTTCACTTGACACCAAATACTTCTGTCAAATACTTTAGCGAGTCTTCCCGGGTCCTGACATTTGGTGGGTGGTTTTATCCGAGGGATTTTACAGTGCATCATGAGCGCCTACATTTTTAACACGAGTGGGCCCGGTGCAAATCAAACCGCTAGCAGGGGCAGCACGGAGAGCCGCAGACTATGACTGTGATTGTACCGCGCGGTGAGTGTTATGGTGGGAAATCTGTGGCCTTTAACAAGAAGAAAGGTCTGCAGTTTTACTGAAATCAATGTGGACAACAATACAAAGACATGAACAGAAAACATTTGATATCCGCCTGACATTTAACAAAAATCACTCCGACCGGGACTCCATAAGAGCAACAAGCACAGTCACAAAGGTCAGAACATTTTGTTCCATTTTCATTTAAAAAATAAAAAAAATAAACCTCTGTGTCGGCAATTTCAATGTGCCAGATTTACATTATGCAACATCATCTTCTGCTGCGTATCACTGCTTCACAGTCATGAATGAAAATCTTTTATTACTGATTAAACAATGAGTTTTTACAGATTTAAGGACAATAAAGAAATATATATCCGTCCAGGCATCTTTAGGGTTTATAAAATTCAGCCTGTGTTCAGTCATGCAGCTGGTCAAGTTTCACACACACTTTCTGGACAGGGTCCCACATTATTTCCGAAACCATAATGAGGCAATTAAAAAAGATTTCTGCTCCCTCAGAGCAAATTATTTCCCAGGATTGGTGTCATTACACATACCAAGGCTGCTGAGGTCATGTTCTTTTTTCCCTATGTCCATTTCCATTTTTTAAATTAAGGCAATATTGACTGTTTGAAGGGGAATGAATTGTCTCTTTTCAATAATTTAACCCTTTAATACTCACACCACTTTAGGTGTGGTCTTGATTACTTTTAAATGTTAGACCCATGCAATGGATTTTGACAGAAATCCCTCAAGGATTTATTTATTGGACTGAAGGTAGAGAGATACTGTGCACTGTATCTAATGCTCCATATGTATACTGCCATGCAGTGCATCTGGAGTATATTTACCACAATGAATATGAACTAACTTCTTCGTATTCATGTAACTTAAGGCTGACAAAGTACAACCAAACTACCTTGACAGTGTCCAGGTCTCCAGCTTTAGCAGCTTCCAGAAGTCTGTAGTCCACATCTGAGTTTCTCACTGGGATGTTCTCTACAGAGCAGAACACACAGGAGAACATTGAAGAAACATTCATTAAAAGCTTTGCACAAACACATGATCATGAAAGTAAATTTAAATTTTCTTCTGAAAATGGTTGGAGGTAAAGACAGACGATGACATTAGACTCTTCTATTCTCTTAAAATGTTGTTCAATGACCAACTTGCACTTTCATAATAACTGACAGGAGAGAATGATTCATCAAATGTCTGTCACCACAAACAGCAAAACATACAACTAACTAACTTAGACGTGAAGATTGATACCACTTTCAGGCCTGTTTGTTAAATATAAAGCCCCCTTATTTCCACTCTTTATGCTAAGCTAAGCTAACCAGCTGCTGGCTTCATCCAACTCATCTCAAATCGTCAATATGTACATTTCACACATTACCCTGTTAAAATCACTGCACTTACTGTACATCAATAATGTCTGTCATAGTATGAGTTCCAGTTAAAAAAGACTGGTCTGTTTGTTGATTGGTTGGTTGAATCTTCACCTTCAGTCTGAAACTATCAATACTGACCTTTTAAAAACATTTTCAGTTAATCCCACTGTTGCTAGCTGGTGCATAGCAACCAAAACACAGTACCTACACATCTGCACACCCAGCCAGCCGCCAACCCACGCACACAAAGGTGGGCCTACCGTTGAGTATTTGCTGAACGGCTTCATTTCCCATTTGAGCAGCAGTAAAGCCCTGCAGTGACACCAGCGAGGCGTCTGCCCCGTATCCTAGCAACAGCCTGCAGGTCTGAAGGTGGCCCGCCAACGCTGCACGGTGCAACGCCGTCTGACCCAGCGTGTCCAGGGCGTTCACCTGCGAACAAAAATACTTTGTGTTATGGTATTTGAGAGGATCTTCAGGTACAACATTTTCCCCCTGAACTGCTTGACTTCTTTTAAAAAAAAAAATCCACCTTTAGATGCTTTCAGAACTGCTACATGAGTTATTTTCGCTAAAATGGATGTAATGGACCCTTAAATAGCTTCGTTTATAGTAAGCCTGGGTGAATTTTCTACATTTGGTCAACCAGATGAAATTCTGATCTGATATTTCAGCTGGCAAAACCGTTCTATACTTCCTTATACTTTCCTATTCAGAATGCTGTTCTATATTTGAATTTGTAAATAAAAGTGACTCTGTGGACTATGATAACCTTTGTTTACAACTAACAGAAAAAGAATATATGTAAAATATGATCCTGAAAGATTTTAATCTTATATTACATTACATATAATGTAGTTTAATAGTAATGTCTGGGTCTCATGTATAGGTAAGAGTGGGCAATATGTATAAACTCTTCACTCACAGAGTAAGTAATTTTATGGTTTTAATATACACGTACATAACTGTCATACGCCAAATATTCTGCAAAGAATCAGCAAATTAAAAGCCTGCAAACCAGACAAAGCAGTCCTGATCATCCAGATTATTTCCTGTAATGGCCTAAACTTCAAGCATATTTGCCCTTGTATTCTCACCCATATCTAGATGCTTGTTATGCGCATAATATGAATATGTACATACGTCAGTATCAGTAGCGACAGTAACACATTTTTGCCAGTAATGAGATGAGATGAGTCACGACGTTAACTGAATACACAATGTCTTGTTGATCCTGGTCTGTGTAAACATCAGTGCTTCTTCTACACTGAATTTCACCCTGTATGTAGAATATGAAATGGCAGCTCCATAAGTAAAGAAGGTCTGACAAACAATTAACCTGATGCTTAATGTTGATATTTCATATCACAGAAACATTTACTTTGACATTAAAAAGGTATTTTTCTGTTAAGCAGTGTCAGAAAAGGCACATTAAATGTTATAAAGCATAGACTTTGGATAGGCTCTGTACATGGAGACGACAACAAAACAGAAAAAATAAAAACATTAGTGATATTAATCTATATGCATGTGTGGATAAGCAGATGCTAGAAGGGCACTTGGAAAGCACAGACCTCCGACAAGGTGTTTCACTTCTACAGTGATGTTTGAGGTGGCAAACACTCAAAAATTCATTTCAGTTTTTTGGTTTCTGTTGAAAATGTAGAAATGCTGATGGTTGAGGTAATACACGGCATATTTGTGTATATTTAAAATGAACTAACTACATTTAGAAAATACAGTGGTTTACCTTGGCACCGTGTTTCTGTAGCACTTCCATAATGTCGTTATGAGCACGTTCTGCTGCCACATGGAGAGGAGTCATGAAGCTACAGAGAGGCAGAGGAAAGGAGGAGATAAAGGTGAGTGTTCAATGTTGCATTATTTATGTGGTTTCCGTTTTAGATGCAATAAACCTTCAGAAAAACACGGTCAGCTAGTGTCCGACTTTGTTTTTTAAATTTTATAAATGATAACAAACAAAACCAAGACGATGGTGAATCATTACACTTCTACTGATTATTAGTACAACATACTGCCTACTGGCAACTTCAGTCCAAAACTGCTGAAATCATTTTGCTGAGTTGTATATAAACATAATAATGATTCACTCATTTTGTGTGTACTCACTCTTTATTCTTCTCATTTACGTTGGCGCCTTTCCTCAACAGCAGCTCCGTCACTTGTTTCCTCTTCGGGTGTGGCGACGCTACTGCGCAGTGCTAACACACACAAAGACAGAAATTTCATCTTTGCTTCCGTGCACCAGTGTGGCAATCTGTGTGTGTGTGTGTGTGTGTGTGTGGTAAAGTGTGTGCATTTTTCTTACCAGTGCAGTCTCGTGTGTGTGAGGGTGCTTGAAGTTGATGATCTCCAACGCCAGAGTCTTCTTAGCTTTGGCCATGTCAGCTTCCCGAGCAGCTTGAAGCAGAGAGTGGCCTTTAAACTCATCTGAACACACACAGAATATCAGCATGTCAGGGACAGAGAGAGAAAGCAGCCTCAGCTTTAGTTTGAACAACGTTTGGAGTTAATTTTGACACGTCTTCAACAGTCCCAAAAACATTCAAATCCACAGCACAGCATCTGGTGCTTCAACTGAATGAAAAATTTGACCAAAACTTAAGTGTTATGAGCACATCCGGCCATAACAATAAATTCTTTCACTTGCAATGACCCTACAGCATACCAAAAAAAGAAAGATCGCTTCAAAGTTTTTACCAGCGAGCTAATAACTTATGATGCAACAATCTGTATGCTGGAGATGAAGTGGAAACGAGTGATTATCCCCCCTGAGGACTGAAAATTACAAACAACAAACTATTTTGCTCCAAAAGTATTTCAGGCTGCATAAAAGGAGTCTATCCACCAACTGAGCAACAGCATTCATGCATTTATAATCAGACACTTAGATAAACGATATGAACACCACGGAGAGGTTACATCTTCAAGGGAAAGTGTTCGAGAGAGAGACAGCAGAAGAAGCCTCTGCAGTTTATTCAAGAGAAACTTTGACCCCCTTAAAATGGAGCAATGTCTATTTTACAGCCCTCATCACAGCTAGCAGCCTTAGTGTGGACATGCCCTGTGAACTGTTCAGCCAAAGTAATATTTCTTTATTTGATTGATACCTGAAGAGGAGAAAAGTAGTTTGTTAGGTTTACATGCACGGAGGAGTTAGGAGTCTGCATTAAATGCACAAAAAAGGTTTGCATGTTCTTCCCGTGTCTGCGTGGCTTCTCTCCGGGTACTCCGGCTTCCTTCCACAGCCCAAAGACATGCACTTAACAGGTTTTTGCCCATAGGTGTGAATGTGAGTGTGAATGGTTGTTTTTCTCTATGTGCCCTGTGATGAATACTTTCTTGCTGAGCATTGACGCATATGAAGCTGTAGCTAGGAAAGGGTTAGCGTAGCTTAGCATGAAGACTTGAAAAGAAGTAAACAGCTAGCCTGGCTCTCACTTCTTCCATCCTACTTCTTTAATTCATATTCGGGGTTATGTGCGGAACTATTTTTCAGTTGGGTGCTGCTACTTTGTGGAGTCTCTGCTGGTTGCCTGGCAACGTTACGGTGATGATAACACTCAAGACATAAGACTCGAGACGCGAAGAGCTTATTTCCAAAAACTCAAACTATTCCTTTAAAATATTATACATTACACATTACTAATTTATCTAACTTAACTTGTACTGCACATCTGTATTCAAGACAACAGGAGTATCAAAGGCTTAATAAAACAATCTTAACTCTGCACTAATCTCTATTCTCTCTCTCTCATATAATAGTTTCCTCCAGGAAAAGAAAAAGGCTGGCACAGAATTTCATCAATTTCAATTTCATCTATACTTTCATCAAACACAAAGACACACACACACACACTCTAGGTCCAATTAGGCCAATTAGAAATATAATATATACTCAAATATGACATAAAATACGCAATGTACAATATTTTTACTATAGAGAATAGTCTTATCTTGAAAACAACAATCTTCAGTTTGGCTGTAGGTTAGTATTGCTGTGAAGGGTATCATTATTGCAGCAAATGTCCCACTGAGATGCAATTTCAAAGACACGCCTTCATCAAAGAGCAAACAGCAGGAGCAATAGTCCTGCAGTCCTACACAAACTTAGGATGCCTTATGTCTCATGTAGAATTTGATTTTTTGTTTTGATCTGCCTCATTACAAAAATAAAGCTACAAGTGCGGCAGCGAGGGAGCTCACTCACTAATTAACTTTCAAAGAGTTGCGGAGAGCTTTCTGGCAGAGACAAAGACTTGGCTTGTCTGCTTTGACTCTGTGGTAGCTGCAGATGTAAAGAGATTTATAGAATCCCTGTGCCTTCTTCTGTGTAATTAATTTATCGTACATCAGCAAAATGCGCAGTTAAGAAAACAAATGTCATGTGTAACAAAAAAAATAAATAAATAAATAAAAAAAAATCAACAAGTAGTGAAGAGTAAAAATATATTCTGAGGCAAGGTTATCTGATTACACCTCTGATTCAACTTGAAATCAAAACATAACATGTTGCACAACTGTTCAAGGATATGTGCAGTCAAAGGTTTATTAAAAGTGTCTCTTCTTCAGGTCCTGAGGTGAAGGTACACCGCTTCTCTGAATGAGCTACTGTATGAAAGACATTCAAAGGCGTGAGCTATAAATGTGACAAACTCACTGCTGAGTGGGAAAATAACGGATTTGTGTTCCCTCGGTAACTGTACATGTGTCGTTTTTTTGTGCCAGGATGTGTCTGCGTTCATTAATATGTACAAGCCAGAACATTTTCACATTTTCTAGGATTATTTGAATTTAATTATGCACTGCTTGTTTTCTCCAACATGGGCATCAACTTATTAAATCATCTAAAGTGCAAGGTGGTTTTCTTTTAGATAAATGGTTTATGAAATGTTGCCAAAGTTACTTAATCAAGTGTCTTGCTTTGTCTGCCCAACAGTCCAAAACTCAGATATAATATTAATAATAATAACAGCAAATATTAAAATTTTAGAAGCCGCAACCAGCAAATGTTTAGCATTTTTGCTTAAAAATGAAGTTACTGAAACAAATTATTTTTCTGTCAATCAACTAATCGTTTAATCAAATTATCAGCTAAGTGTAGCTAACTGTAACCGGCAGAGAAAATCATTCCGACTGTTTCCACGAGAGCGCGAGTATGAGACTGACAATGTGGGATTCACTTTTTGCTTCAGCGGAAGTATTTTATGTTAAAAGGTTTCCAGTATGAGGACTGTCTTAGGAGGATTAGTCTTATGACTGTTTTATGTTCTTCTTCTATCGTTTATCGCTAAGCAAAGCTTGCAGACAAAGTGCATTTGACAGTAACAATTCACCCTTGTTCCCGTTCTAAACGTTTTCTGAAAATAATGGACATGTCTGCTCTCTTCTCCTGCGGTGTTTCATCCAGTTAAGTAAATGTGAAATGAGAACCTGTCGAGTCAAAGCAGCCTGTGGAACTATAAGCTATCAGATGTTAGCATCTGTCTCTGTTCAAACCCATAATTCCTTGATTTCAGCTCCAGAAAACAACAGCTCTCTTATGAAAACATTGAGATTTACATTTTAAAACACTCAGTTCTGAAATAAGTTCAAATCATCGGCTCCAAACATGACTGTCGTAAATACACCCTTCCTCAAACAACCTATTCATTAATTCAGCACCATGACACGTTTAGCAGTGCTGTACGCTGCAGCTGCAGTTTATGTAAATGAAGCGCCGCGCTCACATGTAAGTCTCTCCTTCAGCTCAGGAGTGGGCGCCATGTCCACAGAGCTTTTGCTGTGGCAGTTGAGCAGTGTCGGGTCAGCCCCGTGGCTCAGCAGCAGAGAGCAGACCTCCACTCGGTTTTTAGACGCCGCTTCGTGGAGAGGGGTGAACTGCCATAGATCCATGGCATTGACACACGCTCCATGCTGGAAGACAAAAACAACAAAGATAAAGACAGGAAAGGTGGATGAAGAAATGGACAAGGACAGAGGAAAGACTTTTCTTTGAATTTATTTTGGATATTTCTAAAGGGAATTAAGCAGCCAGTCCTTCTAAACACTATTAAGACTTGGCACATATCTGTCTTTTTGTTATTGAAATAAGAAAATCAATAAAACAGAGTAACCTGAATTTCCTGGTATCCAATTTCCATGTTATTACTTCCATGTTATCAATTTCTGATTAATTTCTGAAGATTAAGATTCAGTGCGACTGTCTAAGCAAGCTTGGAACCTATAATCTTTGTTTTGTCCAATGCGTTGTCTTTTTTGTTCTCCACACGGACTGCTGCAACCAAATTTCGATCCCTCGTCCACAGATATCTGCATTCGTATACAGATATCTGTTAATAAGGATTACTGCTTAAGTTAATACTGAGCTAGCGTGTGTGACCATGTGCGTGTACCTTTAGCAGGAGCTCGGTAACTTCATAGTGTCCATAGGAGCAGGCATTATGTAGAGGCACCAGACCACTGGAGGGGGCAAAACACAAAACAGCTTTGTAATTAACAAAATTCAGTTATTAATTCTGTGATAAGATTAAGAGTACATTGTGAGGCTGTACTTCAGCACAGCTGTGCTTTGAGCTAAATGCTCAGCATGACAATGATCACATGCTAATGCAGATGCAAGCAATATTCCTGTTTCGGTCTCAGTCATGGAAAGCACAGCTGATCACACATTAACCAGCCTACATGCTTCCACGCTGCCACTGAAATATTATAAATTTAGTTCTTCAAAAGGTCAAAACTCTGGCATACTCAGAATGTGCTCCCTTCTTTTAAACCCTCTTCATTATTTTACTTTGGTTTATTTGTACGTACCCTTTGTCCTTGGCGTGAACATCAGCTCCGTGCTGTAGTAGCAGCTGAACTATCCTCACCCTGTTGTATCCTGCTGCCAGGTGGAGTGGAGTGGACTGGAGCAGAGAGAGAGAGAGACAGGAAGAGACAAAAAGGGACAAAAAAGAGAAATATAAAGTAAATGTTCGTTCTTCAGCACGACAGCCTATCATCACGATTTCATAACATCAGTCCTGTACACAAAGAGTGAAATAAGGTAGTATGCATTCTGGTTCTCACTGAGCAGCCAGATGTACGAACATTTCTTCAGTAAAGACTTTTCAGAGAGAAACAGGCTTTTCCACCACTGAACCAGACCACAGTGATAATACCCGACTTTATTTCTTCTATTAAACTGATGAAAAGCTGCACTTCTGAATTCTTTAAGGTGGGACTGAGATGAGATGGCTACAGCTAACCACACAGTTTCCTCTATATGCTCTCAGCCTAAGCCGTTCTTCCTCAATGCTTGGAGTGACATCCAGACTGGCAGAGAAATGTTACAGCAGTGAGAGTGTTCCCATTATTCACTCAAATGGAACTTCTTATGGGGGGGTAGGAATGGAAAACCTGCTGCTAAATCAGGATATAAAAGCTATTTTATAACACCGGATGTACTAGAGATCACATTGTGAAAAGGATTGGGATTAAAGCTCCTACATGCAGCAGGCAGATATAAAAGTTCTTAGATAGTACGCGCTGAGTAAACTAGAAATGTGTTGAATTTCTGGTCAAGTGCAGCAATGAAAATGAGTGCAGAGTCCTTCTCACACAAACCTTTCTGTATGGGTCATGCTAGGAGTCAGTCCATATTCTAGAGAAGTTCACCCAACAATTAGTCGCTCAAACCCTTCGCTATGCTACTTTGACAAAACATCACCCCCTCGTAATTTAAAATTCTCATTTGAAAGGCTGTTAACCAAACTTTAACTTTAACTAAAAGAAAGTATTTTCACAGTTACATCTCATGGCATCTACCTACTAACACCATATCGGCTGTTTCTTCCATAGCAAATAGTTTCACTAAAAACTGGGAGCTGGAAATAAAAAAGAAAGCAAAATATCAGATAACATTTTCATGTTTGGCTGAGGTGGAAAACTTGATGTATCAATTAAAAACAAATGCATAAGTATGCAATAATTGCATGACAGTAGGGGGCAGAAACGTACAATAATTAGCATTTTCTTTTGCATTTGCTTTTTTCTGGATATTCGGTTAAAATTTGCGCTCCATTTGGATGAAAATTTAAATTCTGTTTCTAGAAAGAAACGTTGCTGTTTTGTTTCTTTCTTTTTTTTTTATTGCGACGAGCTGACAGCAGAAAGTTCGCAGGGAATAAGGAGAAAGAGATCACGGTGTACAGCTGGCACCCAACCCCACAAGGCTAGAGATTACTGTGGCACTAAAAACACAGTCAGCAGCTTGCCATGACTGAATGGCAGACACTGCACTCAACGTGGATTTGGTCACTTTGTGGGTAATACCTGATCTGCTTCATAATGTCAGTATAAGCACTGATACCACTTCACAGTGTATAGGGTTTTTGAATTGTCAGGGGATGAGATTAAAGAAGGCAGAAGTTCATCGGGTGGTATTTTTCTCAAAGAATAACAGTTTTATGTGGAGATTTTAGAAAGCCATGCCATATAAGAAGGAAAAAGTATGACAGGTTTATGTGTAAAAAATCAAATTCAATCTTCCTCTGAAATAAAAACAACCTGTACAAGTGGCAACTGTATTTATAGTCTACCTGATTTCAGTGAAATGATGAGACCCCACTTGGTGTTGGCATTGAAAATGTTGTCTAATTGATCAAGTTTCTAAAAAAAATCCCAGGAGGTAAGTAGGGAGGGGTGCTTGTTTTTTCCTACAACTATCTTCCATGCCTTTTTGGATTATTCTCGACTTCCTGATCTGTCTCAACAGCTCTGGCATCAACATCAGCATCAACCAGCTACACCGACTGGCCAGCAATTGTCAGTGAGGTAACAATTCTCAACTCTTTTCAGTGCCATCACCCCCTGGGACCTGGTGCTGAAGAGCAAAGAGTCCTTGACATCACGCATACGGTCATGTCACGACAATGTAAGTGATTCTGCTGACAACTGCATAATGCTCTGAAAGAACAACGCTGGTAAGTTGTGACTGTGCGGCGGCAGCAGGCTGACAATGCCTGTGGGGAAGTAAAGGGAAGGTGCTTAGAGGAGAAGACCAGGAGTTATGACTGGTGACGGCAGGTTTCAGATGGTGCTGGTTAAACAGCTGCAAGGTGGCTACACTTCACCTAGATCTTACGACGAAACACCAGCACGATCTCAAACCAAACAAACCAATTTAAAACCTCAAAACAGTGCATCAATCTGAGCTGAGCCAGCCAGCTCTAAGCAAACAACTTACCAGCATATCTCTGGGATGTCAACTGCTATCAACGAAACAGAAAAGAAAAACAACACAAACAGCAGAGACATCACAAAGATGGCGGCAATCAGAAATGCTACAGCACAATTAATAGATTACAACCTGAGAATAGCCATCGGCTGTATCCTTGAGAACGCTGATATTGGTGTCCTATTTTCTTCAGCCCATAACAAAGCTGTTCACGGATCACTTAAAGAGAATTTCTCTTTAAGAAGTCAGACTACAAGATTATTTCATAAGCTATGATGCAAACTCTTGGCAACATCAAAAATATAAAAACAGTTTACACAGCACTGGTCGAAGTGGAGCTTCTAATAACCTTCAGACAGAGCTTTTTTTTTATGAGTCAAACGAAGAATATATTCCCACTACTGGTTTTCCTACTTAAAATCTGCAGCATAGTTTCAAACGGTTACATGGACAAGAGACTGAAACTCCCATCAAAGAAGTTTAACTTTGATCAGAAAAATGCCATTAGTGTTGTTTTTTTTTTTTTTTCTGTCCGACAAAAGTGAAACTTTAGCTCCAGGTGCCGTGTCGATTTGACTCCATGCCCTGCTTGAGGAAATCTTGAAAAATAAATCATCTTTGGTGGTTTCTGCTGCTCACTCAGCTGAGATGCGGCAGCAGCAGCAGCAGCAGCAGCAGTGAGGCAGAGAGGCAGAGCTGGGTGGACAGATGGTACACTTGTATTTACAGGATGTGACAGCAGCATTTCGAAGGAGCAGGACATGGTACACAGTTAGTCATCATCCTCATTTTAAAAGCAGTCTTTCTCTGTTTCTGTGTGTGTGTGTGTTCATGTTACTGCTAATTGTTGTGTTCTATACAGTTAGGCCTTTCTCTCTCACTCACACACACACACACACACACACACACACACACACACACACACACACACACACACACACACACACACACACACACACACACACACACACACACACACACACACACACACACAACACAAGTACACAAGTACACAACACAAGTACTGCTGCATCACCATGATGTCGTTGCCAGGGTCAGACTGGGTAGTTTAAGCTCCACCTCCTCAATCTGTCAACCTTGTGACAGGAGCGGGTACATGCATATTTGTTTCTGTGTGTGTGTGTGTGTGTGTGTGTGTGTGTGTGTGTGTGTGTGTGTGTGTGAGCCCACTGCCAAATCTAAACAGCATCACTGCCTCAGTAGGTCTCCACACAGAAGCTTATTTGGGCTTAAGTAACAAAAAAAAAAAGCAGCCCTAGCTGAAACTTGTATTATGATCCTGTGAGCTCAGTAGCCACGAGCCAACAGTGCAAATAATCAAGTGTCACCATTTGTTATTCGAGACATCTTACATCCGACAATCTCAAACTATCCTCTGCTGCAGCCTTTTCTTTTTCTAGTGCACTGATTTAATGAAGCAAAGATGTTTTTTTTTTTTTTTTTTTTTTACTACTTTCAAGGTCACATAGTGACCCCTTCAGATTTAAATGAGCACTCTTTAAAGACAGCCAACGGTGCATCAGCAGTACAGAGCAAAAAACGAGGCCTTTAAATATTCCTACGCTTACATAAGCTCAATATTTCTGCTGGCCCCAATGCTACGAGCGTGGCGAAGATCGGATTAAGATGTTTACACAATTGACTGAAATGACAAATGAAGTACAGATTTAAGATCCGGAGACATGTGATCTAAAAATATGTTGAACCCTGAGCTGTCTTTGTTTGATTTTCGCTCTTTATTTGCAGGCTTATGGCATAGTCGCTACATGTGTTATTAAACAGAACTTTTAGTGCCAGAAAAGGTGTCTTATGCAAAGTGCTTTTAGCTATGCACTATGGATGACAGCTGTGGTGTGACCAATACCTGCAAAAGTTATGACTTTCCCATCAGCCTCAGTTCCACGTTTAGCGCTAATTAGCAAATGTTAGCATGCTAAACTAAAATGGTCAACATGCTAAGCATCAGAAAGTTAGCACTTTCATTCCGATGTTAGCATTTAGCTCAAAGAACTACTATGCCTAAGTACACAGCAGCTAGCAAGGCTGCCGACTCTGAGTCTTGTTGCCTGCATGTCTAAACAGCAAACATATGTATCGAAATATTAAGAAGATTAAAAGAGTCTGTGTTGCAGGGATATAAGTGGAACATGTTGAGGAAATCCAATGCCTTAGTACAGTCAAAAATGCATAACCAGAGATGTGGAGATAAAAATCATCTGGATCATTTTTTATACTGAAGAAATTGTAATGATTATGACGCAAATCTAAATTTATAAGATAATATCTAAATGGATATTCGGACATTTATCCTCAACACTGGAAAAGCTGACATCACCGGAACAGATACTCTAACAATGTGGTCTTGAAGTGGCTGCAGTAATTTATGACGGGTTGCAATTTCTGACAGAAATGGGTCTGTCTCAGGTGCTAAGCGTTAAAAAACTATTTTATGCAACATTGCATTTAAATGATGAAATTAAAGAAATAGTTTGGTATTTTGGGAAATACAACCATGTCCGTTAAATGAAGCTGGAGCTGGGAGACAGTTAGCATAGCTTAAACAGAGAGAAACAGAAACAGCGAGCCTGCTTTTTTATTTTTGGACAAAGCCAAGTTAGCGGTTTCCACCCTGCTTCCAGATTTCTGCTTAGCTAAGCTAACCCTCTCCCGGATCTAGCTACACATTTAGGATACAAACATGAGTATTGTCTTCATCTAATCATCCAACTCTCAGCAACAGCCAATAATGTGTTCTGATGCCATTTACTTTTAAATGCTGTATAACATTTAGAGTTGTTGTTTTTTTTTACTGTCAAACCCAGTTATTAGTTAGATGTAGATGTGTTTTGGTGCACTTCAACTGTTGATTTTCCACTGAGAATTGATGAAATATATTGCCCTGAAGTGAAAAACCTCGTAGACTATATTTCAAACAGATGCAATCGGCACTCACAGTGGCAGACTGAAAGTGAACAATAGCAATAAAAACAACCCACTCGGTTGCGTTTTAATCGGCTAAAAGCTTTTTTGTGAGGTGGAGGGTAGTCTGGACTGGAGGAAGGGAAGGAAGGAGATGAAGGAGGAAAATGAAGGAAGAAGGAAGGGAGGATAGATGCAGAGGGCACGATCAAGCTAAGATGGAAAATCCTAATCTTTCTTTCTGACTCCTCCTGTGAGCATTTATCTCCTTTTTATTTATACCTCCCCTCCCAAAAGAAACGGTGTGCATCTGAATGGTGCAGTCTCCTCACATTAAAAAATTAATTTGACTTTGCTTATTTGATCATCTAACAGCAAAGACAAACGTCTCAAAAACAGCATGAAAAATAAATCCCACTATCAAAAACACCAAACACACATTTAAATTTAACACGCCATTTAAAAACACATGGGGTGTGTAATCTACTGCTGTGCTAGCTCCTTCTTTGTTATGTGTTTCCATTTTTCTTTAACCTCTCTTACATCCTCCTCTCTCCCTCTCCGTCTTCTTATTCTCTTTACGAGCCTGTCAACTGTTCCCATGACAACGGTGACTGCTAGCTGTCAGCAGTTGCCATGGCAATGAGAAATGATCTATCTGGGAGGGTGAACGGCCACATTTGGACCATTTTGTTTGGTGTCGTTTGCATGAGCGTGTGAAGCTCTGATGTTATTCTTTAACTTTGCCCTGCAGGACCAACCAGTCTCCTATTTATCCCCTAAGTCTATAAATTCACTAAACACACACACACAAATACAACACTGCAACAACACTGTCCTCACAAAGAAATGGTTAAAAACAGGAAATACTATGCCAGATCATTCAGTTTTTCCAGTATAATTTGGGGCAATTTAAACGTCTCATAGTACCACAGATTGCTGCACTATCAAGATTATTACAGTTAATTAAATGACTTGCAATTTAATTTTCTGCAGCGAAAAAAAGGAATAAACTATGTGAAATGTAATAGCTGTCTGTACCTGAACTGAAACTGAATATATATGTACCTTTTTTGCGCACTAAACTAGAGGAGCGACGATGTGATCTGCAGCATCGCTTTGAGCATCAATCAACAAATGAGTCTGTCCTTTTCACAAAATGCACTTTGGGGTAATAAACACCTTCTGCCGTGGAGGAAAAAAAAATGTCAGTGGTGTGGAGATTCTTTACAATCGATCAACAGGATGACAGAAATACAGAATGCACCCTGTGGAGTTGACACACACATTCATCTAATTGTTATATTTCACTGTATATTACTGACACCGGTATGGATGGATATAATACTGTGCTGGATATACAGTTGGTGGTGTTCCTCAGTAAGTCAGGTTTTTATTCTTCTGGTATTCAGTTCAGAATTGCATTACATCTTTCTAATGTGTCAAAGCCAAACTAAATTTGGATAAATCTATGCAGTCACTCAAAGGAAATCTAAAAACATTTCTTTCAAGGTCTCTCTTTGACTGAAGGATTCAGTCAGTCTGTCAGATATTTGTCTGCCCCTTTAGATTCATTAAATTAAAAAAGGTTTGTTCATTAAGTAAAGATGCGGCTAAAAGCGGTTCATTGGGAGCTGTTGTCTTTGAACACATTTCCAACAATGTTTATCAAAAAACATTTTGAATACAGGAGTGAAAGTGAACCTTAATCTTACAATAAATAATGAATCATCTCTTTAATGTGTCTCGCCTCTTCCTGCTGCCTTAGTACTCAGGTCAGGTCTGCACATCAGCAGGTGGGTGCACTAACAAGATGAGTAGTGTCAGATGACTGGATCGATAAACATATTAGCAAATCTGTGTGCTATTTCTCAGACACACACACACACACACACACACACACACACACACACACACACACACACACACACACACACACACACACATTATAAGTTGGTGCAGACAGCTCAGCCCAGCCAACAGCTTGGAAGATAAATAACCTACAGCTACTCTTCTCATCTTATGCTCTCCGTGCACACTCGCACAGAAACACACACGCTGATATCTCAGCCATCACCTGTCAATCTGCTCTGCCTCTCAGCTATAAACACCGACTTTTCCGAGGAGCTGAGGGGCTGTAAGTTTAAAACTCAGCAGCTCAGAAAGTAACTTCAGGAAAAAGACTGTGAGAGCACCAGAAACTGTCCTTTTTACTTTCGATCTGAGAGGGACAGGTCGGTTTTATAATTTTCTAGGTATCTGCCTAACCCTATCAATATCACATTATGATATTGTATATTATATTTTATAAGATTGTCTCAGGCTGGGAGTTGTCATATCTGATATAGTTGCAACTTCTTTGTATATATTCTAACAAGGTGTTCCTCAAGGGTCAATTCTGGCACCTGTCTTATTCTATTGTTACAAGACAAATTTTAAAGACAACTTTTAATTGTCTTGTTTAAAAACATGTTCAAAATGCCTTTCAAATGTCGTATTTGTAACACTGGTTTGGGAAATGTGTTCTGAAAATTAACTTTTAATCACGTATTTATCAGAAAAGAATGTTAGTATGTAAGATTAAGGAGTATTTATTTGTAGGAATGGAATGGTTATGGTTAGATAAAGACTTTATAAAGATATAAGGTATAAGCTGTACTGTATTAAAATAGAATAACTAACTGCTTCCATCTGGACAAGCCTTTACATATTCATTCACAAACCCGACCCCTGAACGTTCACCGTCTGCTTCTCTACATATAGAGCAAACTACGTCATTCACTGACACTGAACTCTGGCATTGGGCATGAACTGTGCACTGCACTGTATTAATATAAACATGAAATCCTGGGGATCCTGGGCTGAAATGCCAGGGTTCATCTACACGGGTTCAATTGGACTATGAAAAAATGTTTTGTGATTGTTTCATTTTGGCAGAATAAAAAAGGAGGAGTCTGTATCGAGCTTTGTTCAGTGAAATGCATTTTGGGTGCAAATGGTCAGAGCTTAGTGCAGAATGGACATAATTCGATGAGATGTTTTGGTCTTTATTTTGGCCATCTAGCTACCGTTTATGATACACGATATACATACATAGAAACATACATAGAAACATACATATTACTGTCAAGTAAAACCTTTTAGCCCCAAATAATCTTAAACTGACTCTGAACGATATTTTATCTTAGATGGGAAATGTGCTGTCTGAAAAGATCATCAAGATTTAAGAGATGACTACTATTAATCGCAACAAAACATTCTTTCTTTTCACTTCATCTAAATTAATTGTCATTTTAATGACAGCTGATTCTTCCTGATAAACTACCAGTGCACCTGTGAGCTGCAGCTGCATTCATCATCCTCGGCTTGAATGAAAGCAAGAGGTTAAATTTGTCACTGACAAAAGTTTATTAAAACTTCTCTGTACCCTATTTGTCATGTGGATATTTTTATGTTTCAAAAGAGCTGAAGTCTAATCTTCCTCTCAGACAGGGCATCAGGTTACATTTACACACTCACTGACTCCGCTGTGAAAAATCTCCTGTCATGCAGAATTTGCAGTCATTGCCACGACCTTGTTCATGTTTGCCTGGATTTGTAAACAGGAGTAAACTTCCTCATAAGACAAGAGCCTCTGATCTGGGAACTCATCAGGACCCCAGAGGAGTTTAATAATCGAAGGAGAGTTTACCTCCAAGTTGGCACATTTTTCAATACAGAGGCATCAGCACTCGGAATAAAAAGAACCTCTTCCATTGTTCGGTAAAAGCTCAGGAAACAGCCAACCCTATATATCAGAACAGAGTGCTTGCACATTCACCTTCTAACTGTGCTGTCTTATAAACTCTGGAGCCCTGAAATTGACAAAATGTAGTAAAAGGTTGTCAGAGAAGCATTATAGCTTTGGATTTTCTTTTAACCTCCTGATTCATTTGCCATCATTAACATCAGCTACATATATTTTGGATCACTATCTTGCACATTTTGTGCAACGGCAGAGAGGTGGTGCAGTGGTTAGCACTCACAGCAAGAAGGTTCCTGGTTCAAACACCAACTCCTTTGTGGAGCTCTCCCCGTGTCTGTGTGGGTTCTTTTTTTGGGATCTCCGGCTTCCTCTCACAGTCCAAAGACATGCACTTAATGGGGTAATTGGTGACTCTAAATTGCCCGTAGGTGTAAATGTGAGAGCGAATGGTTGTTTGTCTCTATGTGTCAGCCCTGTGTTTAACTGGTGACTTGTCCAGGGTGTACCCCGCCTCTGACCTGATGGGATAGGCTCCCTTATGACCCTGAGTGGTTACAGGAAATGGGTGGACAATGTGTGTTTACTTTTTTACGTTCCCTCCTCAATATTTTGCATATTTCTCCACAAACTGTACAACTCTCTCACTGTTTATCATATTCCTTACATGTGAAAACCTACTTGGCAAAAAACCTGATTCTGATCAAACAGTTAATAAAATTAAGTTATTTGACCTTATCTTAACCACATTTCCATTTCTCCTTACGCTTATACAATGAGATGTGTGTGTTCATGCATGTCCAGAGAGGTGACTGGTGGAAGTTTGTGTTAGTGTGTTTGAGTGGACACTCCATTTGAATTATTCAGCTAACAAAACTTGAATATTTTTGACGTCTTCAGTCATATTTATGACTTGTCTGATAACCTTGCACTACATTTAATCAGTTCTGGGACTCCATAGTAAACACTACGTTTAATTTGAGTGACTATGTCTAATTTTTTAATGGCCTTAAATTATTGTAGGGCATCAATATCCACAATATTCCTGAGAAATGTTTGCACGTACGTGTTTTTCACCACATAAGAATGAAAATAAATGAAATAAATAAATAAAAACACTCCCAGTCAGCATGGTGCCCTCAGCAGGATATGTTCTCATAATCAACATTTAAACAAGGCTTCAATGGAAGTACTTTCTCTTCTCTTCTCTCTAAATCTGAATCCTGGTCTTGCTCTTCAGCTGTCTGTTTCTTTGATGTTCGTGCCAGCTAGGCCACGAGTGGGTTCAATGATCTTCACTGGTAAAATATAAATCCAGAAATTCACAATATTCACAAACACACACACACACACACAACAGACGGAGCTCGATAGAGTCCAAAACACAATATCTATTCCCTGAAAAACAAACAGAAAACTGAATTTCTAGCATGACTGCTGACAGTCAGTCTAGCTGAAGTGTATGAGAAGGGAAACATTAAAAAAGAGAAAAAACAAATGAATCTGCATCGTCTGTGTGTTCAGTGGGTAGGTTTGAGGAAGCAATGACTGCAGAAGAGTGTGTGTGTGTGTGTGTGTGTGCGCGTCTGCCTCCTGTGTGTCTGCGTATATGTGGGGGAGTAAGCAGTAGGTTTCAACAAAGGCAACTTGATAATGCTCTCCACTCAGCTGTGTTAATAATATCCCACTCTGATGGGCCCTCAATCATCTAAATGCGCATGCACACACACATGCACACACACATGCACACACACATGCACACACATATGCACACATATATGCAAACACACATATGCACACACACACATATGCACACACACATGCACACATATATGCACACACACCTATGCACACACACATATGCACACACATATGCACACACACATACACCCACATATGCGCACACACACATGCACATATATATGCACACACACATATGCACACACACACATATACACACACATATGCACACACACATGCACACACATATACACACACAGAGGGGGATGCGTACTGTTGTTGCCTATACTATAGAGCAGGGTAATAAGAAGGCGCTTGCTAGAATTAGAGCTGTAGATGGAAACAGCACACTACATGGTAGAGGTCGACTGATAGTGGATTTTTAAAGGCCGAAATAATAATGATAGTTTGGAGGAGGAAACGTGCAAGTCTGACAAGGACAGTATTTTTGTAGTTATGAGACAACCCTACAAAATGACTCACGTCTTCCAGTCCACAATTAATAACAACCACATATCTTTTAAGGCATCAGCAGACAACAAGAAGCCCTAAAAACACAAGACTCAACTAACATTTAGAAAAACTCATCTCTTGGATCGCAGGAAGTGAACAAAAATACTCACTACAACTGTTGGCTAATGAAAATAAACCCAAGTAAAGCATCTCACATCTAACAGACAAGCTCAGTGATTCTAAAACACCTCCAGAGTTTTACCTCCCGCAGCCCGGCCGGTGCTCTGCTGTCAGCTCCTGGACTGTCAGCCTGGGAGCTTGTCCGTTAGATGCTGGGTCCGCAGAGTAATTAAGTTTGAGGATATTAATCTGATAAATCAGATTCTGCAGAACGAGCAAACTAGAAGTTATAGACCTTCTGGGTTGGCAAGCTGATTGACCACACACAGGACGGACTGGGCCTCCTCCACTGGTGTGTAGCTGTTTGGTTTAACACCACCCTGACCTGGAGTTGACTTGTGTGTGCTTACAGGGACCAACACCTACAGTGTTGTACCTCCTGCTTGACTGGTAGAAGCTGTGCAGCCATCAGCCAATGTCCTCTGATAAAGACAGTTTTCAAAATGTCCTATCAGTGCCGATTAATCACCAAACCGATGAATCAGTTAACCTCTACTACACCCATATGTGATTACTGAACATCTTGTTCAAGAAACAGGCATTAATATGCATCTATAAACCGCCTGTATTTTACTGGACCCTCAAATTTTTCCACACCAAAATGAGTGAACAGTCTTAATGGACCTGGCTTTGTGTACATGGGCATTAACAAGCTGAAACTGTATGTAGACAGGGGTGTCCACATATTAGGCCACATAGTATAACCCTCTCTACTTGTGTGCGTATGCTGTGTACAAGCCGAGCTTGTTAATTCCCCAAGAGGCATCTGCAATCAGCATTTACACTCCAGCTACAGTTCTGTGTTTGTATATGAGCCTGTGCCACTTCTAATTAAAATGAAACAACGAAGAAGAAGAGGAGAGAGGGAGAGAGAGAGAGAGAGAGAGAGAGAGAGAGAGAGAGAGAGAGACTCCTTTTTAAGGGGCATCATTATTATCAATCATTAGGTTTCTGCCATGCTCAATTTTGTCCATGATTATCGTTACTGTCCTCATAACGATTTTTCTGTGTGTGTGTGTGTGTGTGTGTGTGTGTGTGTGTGTGTGTGTGTGTGTGTGTTGTCTGAGTTATACTTGATGTGCTGGCAAAAAAAGTTTTTACAATTTGGCATGAATTTAATCCGGAGTATGTTCTTGCATCACACCATTATCTTATTAAGTTATGTAATGCTTTACATATTTTAGTCTAATTGTCGCTGCCATCAAAGGCTCACGTCTCTGATTATTGCCTCTAACTAAAGGTTTAGATTAGATCATTTTCTACTACCATTTACACTTGTCATACTATAACATACAGTATAACCAGTTACATCATATTGAAATAATATAATATTAAATCATCACATAATAAAGCATGATTTGTATTTGAACCTCATCTTCTAGAAAGAAAATAAAGGTGAATCAGGCAACATCGTGTAACTTCTTTTCCATAAAATAATCATTTTGATGCTACACTGGCTTCAGGTCATCAGGTGACTATCGCCTCTGTCATTCCCAATCTGCGTCTCGTACTGTTATGCTCCGGGTACGATCACCCAGTTAAATTGAAAAAGGTTCTACAAAATTTTGACTTACATAAAAGCTGTGTAACTGTATCATGAAAATGCAGCAGGAAGATTTAACAGTACTGGGCCATAAAGCATGATTTTTCTTTATAAGGTGAAGGTTTTGTATAAAATACAGGAAGAGACTATTACTACAGAAAACTCTGAAAGCTCTGTTGGCCATTTTGCAAACATTTAAATAAATCTGGATGATCTTCTCAGAGCGCATTACCTCTTCATATTCAAATAAAGTATTCATGTTTTTCTACAGCCCTCGTATTTATTTAATGTGCATTTATCTATTTTCTGCACTGGTGTCTTGATTTCCATCAGCGGTTTTAAACAAAAAGACAAAAATGATAAGTGGGAAAGTTCTTGTTGTCCCTCAGTTTTAGCAATCAGGCACAATTCACTATAATTTCTGTTAGTAGTGGGAATGTAAATCCCCATCAAGACCATAACGAGGATAAAACTGCACTGGCGTGAAAACATATTCCATCTACTGTGCATGAATGCTTTCAGTAAGCGCAATTAAAGAGAATTACAAATACAGATTGTGCAGCAGAGGTCATTTCAGAATATGTCTGAGCCCCTTTTTTTTACATTCTGGACATGGTCGGCTTCATCTATTTATGAGCCATTAAATTTCAACTTTTCTCAGTGATCCCCTGTGTCTGCTGCATCTCCGAAGAATTTCAAATTACACAGATTTCCCTCTGGGTATCAGGCCACCTGCACAGATAATAGCCAGAGGATGCTCTCTCACAATTAAGGGTATGGTGGTGATGTGATGGATACAAGCTGCAGCTGAGCATCATCAACAACACTGAAGTACCCATGATTACAGGAAAGAGCCTCCTCAAGGCTGTTATAGCATTTATATGACAGTTACCAAGAGCACAGAATAAAAAGCTCCCTTTGGCTCCCCCAGTTGTCCCCGCAGTTGTCATAGTAACCAATGAAATATAGTGGGGTCTGCTTTAGCAACCAATAAATAACAGAAATCGCTGTTTTCTATTAAATGTCTCTGACCAATCAGATCTCTTGAATGAAACTATCTCTGCATGATAGCATGCCTCTACAAACCCACTTCAGAGCAGCATCCTGTGAAGTCAAATAGTTAGAGCGAGGCGTCCCTTCTGGATTGAGATATGATCGATATGACCAAAATCTTCCATCACAGTATGTGTAATTTTATATTACTGTAACAGTATATCATGCTCAATGGTTTGGGGTCACCTATTATATTGATGTTTTTCTTCTTTCCATCTATAATGGCTGTTTAACAGAATTAAAAACAGTACAACAGAAATTAAAACTTCCATTACATTGAATGACAGGGGAGAATACTGTGTGTACTGTTCAGAATACATATTTTTCCCCCAACTAACCTCTGAAATTGGATTATTTTCCAGTCCAGAAAGTCTTCAGTGACACTAGATCATTAATGAACCACAACAGTGCTTGAAATTGGGCTCTAATTATATTATGGGAACCCCTTTATCTATGGGCCCTCTGCAGTCTACTCAGTGGTTAGATTAAGGTACAAACTGTGCTTTGCCAGTCGCACATACACTATGTTCAGCTATTATTCTGTGATCCAATTTCCACTTTTGCTATATCAACACCTTCTTAATTGGAGCTTGTTAGAGGCATTGTTGTGCACTTGACACTCAAACAGGAATTTGTTCCTATTTAAATCTGCACATATTTTGATGCTCAGCGTCCAGTTTCTTTTACTGATGACCGGTGACTCCTTATATTGTTATTTAACTGTTACACAGAGGATCTTTGTTCTTTTTTTACCCTTTCTATTGTCAGTTCAGTTGAACCTGCGAACAACGTTTTATTCTCCGTGTACAATAGTTTTTTTGCCAACCCTTACATACAAAATAATTTGTGAAAAGGACTTTCTACAACCTAAAAGGATGGAAGAGCATTCAAAAATAGAGTATCTCTTCAGCCATCTGACCGTACTGAATTAAGCTTTCATGGCAGCTGATTCCCAACTTTTGAACGGTAGTGTATCATGATACTGTAATTGTTCTGTTAATTCAATTAAGAAATGGTTAAAAATGTCAATACCATACTTGGAATATTGTCCTCTTGGGCTCAACAACTTGAGTTTAACATCTTCTGCTCTGGTTGGCAACCACTTTAGAGCTGCATCACGGCCATCAACTGTCGCTCTCACGTCATGTGAGAATGTGGTAAGCAGTCCTGCTGCCAAAATGACGTTAACCTGTGAGGCAACTGGATCACAAGATCACATGAGAATCCAGCCCTAATTTGCTACATAGCATGCTCAGAACTAGGGTTGTAAAATTCTGGGAATTTTCAAAGTTAGAAACTTTCCATGGGAATTAACAGGAATTTATGGGAATAAATGGAAATAAACCAGGACTTTACAAAATTGAAGGTTGGCCCTTAACAGGGAACTTAAATATAGTTGGGGGAAAATATATTTTAGCATAATCTTGACCAAAACAACCAGATTTCATGCACTTGATAATCTATGCTATTCCTCAATCACATAGCACACTGCTTACTGCAGGGCTATTGAGGCCACGCCCCCTACATGTACTGTGCATTCCTCCATCACGTGCACACATGATTTCTACAACCCTGGACCACACTTTAGAGCCCAGAGCACAAGACTTTTGAAGCCACACATATGAGCCCACGGACTACATAAAGTGACGTACATTTTTATGTTATTACGGGGTAAATGTATTTGATGTATGGTATTAATGTTTAACTTGCAAAAAGCTATAGCTAGCATCATTTCATTGATCATTTTTTGAGGTTATCTTATCATGATGCTAGCTCACCCCCAATTACTAAATTACTAGTTAATTCCTATTAATTCCCATTAATTCCCATTAAATTCCATAATTCCAAAATGTTTCAGATTTGGAATATTTCCGAAATTCCCCAGTTTGTCTTATCTTTGCAACCCTCAGAATATATAACAGAGACACCAAAGCTCTCGCAGTGGAAACGGTATAGCCAAGTCTCTACTGGTGGACACGATTTTACCGTCGCATATGCCAACCCAGACATCCTATAGCATCAGGGGTTTGGGTTTTTAAGGGAGAGTTTCAGTTTCTTTCGCATGATAATCTAAATGTTGTAACAGAAGCTTTTTGACTCTGACAAGTGAAGTGCTTTAGTAGTAAAGCCCCGAGAGAGAGAAGTCAACAAAGAAAGTACCCCAACCCTGTTTGCCACTGCGGAATGGAGTTTCAATCTCACTCAGCTCTAAAGAAAAAAAAAAAAAAAACAGAAAACAGCAGCAGTCTTCATTTCTGCTCGGTTGGGAAACAGTGATATGGTAGACTACAGGGAGTGCTTTAACTAAAGCGCGAAAATACACAACTAGAAAGAAGTCTCACAGTTATTCATCCAAGGGACTAATCAGTCACAAGCCAGACGCACTGCTGTGACGCAGCAAAGCTCAAGCTGAGGCTCGGGACTCCCTGAGGACGCATGAGCGGATGCTGTGGTCACAAAATATTTTCTATTAGGTGATACAACAGCACTTTCCTCTGTTGGCAAGTCAGTATTACCTAGCATTTCATTTAGCAAGCCCAGCATTTCTTCAGGCCCTAAAAGTCTCAGTATTAACTCCCAAGTGTGACATTAGCTGACTGTTAAACTTTGATCTAATTTTTTTGGTACTTGTCAAGCAAGCAAAACATGCAGCTAATTACAAAGAGGTTACGCACTCTATAGAACACAAGAGGTGGCCGACACAAAGGGGGAGCTCATTCTAGTTCACTGAACCTGTTCCAATATGTTCGGCTTTGTGCATCGCAGCACCGGAAATGAACCCATACGCAGGTGGCTCTTCATTAACCAGCCTTGGCTAAACAACGGCTGTATTAGGAGAGCTGGAGAACAAGTGGCACCACATTTGTTTGAGTAAGAGCTATCTGTACTCACCAAACAAGGCCTACCACAAAATTGCCTCCCCCTTCGCCATCGTCCACAGCTCTGGACCTTGACTATTGCACACGCACTATAAAATGTGTCAACTAATTTCCTTCATTTCCTTCCATTTCTTATTTTTCTGTATTGTACTTCACGTGCTGCTGTAATGTGAGTTTCCCCTGTGGCAATCAATTAAGTTTTAACTTTGAGGCTTTTCTTGTTTTTATTCAACCAAATGCCTCAAATAACGTTACTACAAAGACAAACGTCAGAGTGCTTGTGATACTTGCATCATTACTACGCTTCTTTTGTGATTACTGACTTTCAGTCTGTGGCCACTACATCCACATTATATTACAGCCCAGGGCTACTCCTGGAGGGATTGGGCTCAACATGAGGCTGGCTGAACAGTTGTGTGTCTTAGAAGTTCAGGTTCTCCCAAACTTCAGTAAACTCTTAGCTAAAATAAGTCACTGATTCTGACAAGGAAAACGTAAACCAAATTCTAACCTCGGTTAAAATCTTCCTCTGCAAAGTGAAGACCTCATCGCAGGGACTGGTGATTTCCTGTACTTCTTCCAAAGTAAAAGCCAGACTCAAAGCTCTGTGCAGCGTTCACCATGAAGCAGTTGTAGAGATAGAGCTCCTCTCACACTTCAAAGCTAATTTATCTAAAACTACAGCTACATCTTCATCTTTTGTATATTTCTCAATCAACTGAAAAACATGTGGAATATATTATTTGCCATCATCACGTTTCTGTGTTTGTGTCTCCATTTATTCTAAGGACTGACAGCCAAAGAACACTGCTGCTAACAGATTATTTGATACAACTGGGGCCTAAAGCCTCCAATAACAGCAAATTTTGTTTCACTTTTCCAGCCGGAAAATAAAAAAAATAAAACCTTTCAGCACCAGTTTGATGGTTTTTGTAACCTTAATAACTTTCCTGAGGTGCAGAAAATGCCAGCGATGAGCTTGTTACCGCGTTACTGTGCGCGTGTGATTTCGTGCTTCGTTCTTACCTTGCGGCCGTCGCTTGCGTGGCAGTTGACATTGAGCGGAGTAAGCAAGGCCATTAGCTTTTCCTCGTTTCCACTCCTGCAAATGTACAGACACACACACACACATTATCCATCCAACACCACAGAGGATTAGCACTGTTCCTCAGCAGGAGAGTGTGGGGGAGAAAATGAGGGTGAATGAGATAAGAAGCTTGAGACTGAAGGGAAAAGAGAAATTTCATCTGCAGAAAACAGACTGACATAAAAAAAAAATGGATCGAAGGGTATGTGTGTGTTTTCTTGTAAACCTGACTGCAACAAACTAAAGAAAATGTGTTAGAGAAGACTATTTAGCCTAGCTACAGAGGAGTTAACATTTTGTTTATGTTGTTGATCTGCGTTTCCTGGTTCCTAGGCTCACTGCCCTGGCACTGGCTAACCACCAGGAAAGCGTTGCCAAGGCAGCGGCCCTGTCCAACCATCATTGCCGTGACAGCCGTAAAGGAAGAAGCTGTCAGATGGAAAGAAAAGGATTATTCTTCTATTCTTCTATGTTTCCCCTCCTTTCCCTCTCTCCTTTTACTTTTGTTCTTCGGTTGGGCCTCTCCTTCCTTCTCTTTGTTTCTGTATCTTTCACATTCACATCCTCTCCATCCTCTCACTCTCTTCTAATCGAACCTGTCCACCTTTTCCCTCCCTCTCCACCCCCAGTTTCTTCTTCTCCACCTTTACCTCCACTGCTCTGCATCTTCCATGTAGTTCTCTTTTTTTTTTGTCTTTTGCTCAACGGCACACTTCCTACTGCTGGTACCCAGTGACAAGAGAGCCTTCATTTCGATGCAAGCATCATCTTGAGGACTTAACAGGGACGAAGGATGTGGTGTTGTGGTGTATGTGTGTCTTTGTCTCTAAGAAAGAAAGCAAATAAGTATATTTCCAAAAATCTCAAAGTATTTCTTTCTGACTGTAATAATGCAGCAGCTCCTGGATTGGTAACAATCACCATGTTTACAAATCCAGAGAGAAGAGTCATAAATCATTCTGTCTAACTCCGTCTCTCTGAAGCACTTCAAAAGTCCCAATCAGTAACAGTTTGTCATCTTTTTGATGCGATTGTTTTATCTGATCTCAAACAAATAATCTACAGAGGCCCACGAGGGACAGCGCTCACATCCAGGCCTGAATATTTATCTTTTTTTTTTTTTTTTTTTTTTACACAGGGAGAGAAATGAAAATGCATTTCTGAGGATCTCTGCAAGTGTGACTGGATCTTCACTGCTCCTTATGTCTAGACTTAAATCGTATGTCATGTTAATGGTAGGAAGTTACCAAACATAAACCACAGCCTTTATTTACATATGGTTTGGTTAAATCTGCTCTAATCAGTACTTTAATATTATCAGTAGATGAATTAATGACTCGTAATGTGAAAGCTGTTGTTGCTCATAGTATAAATGCAAAACAAATATAATCACCTAGGGAGCATTTTAACATATTTCAGCTTATTGTTTTGCTTTAATGGTTTTACTGTTTTTGGTTAACTCGTGTCATTTCCAGATGTTGTGGGGAGCTTTTTTCAGGGGAAAACCTCTAATCAACCCTCTGTGCACTCAGATTAATAATACTGAATACAATCAACAAATAAATTATGATTAATTCATATAAATTAAGATAAGATTTTGATTGATGCCAGGGTGAAATTACAAGCTACCCAGCAGGATGTAAAGCAATTCAAATTAGCTTCACCTTTTTCAGCTGCAATATTAAAGTGACATACACAAGAATGTCTTAATAATCCAATAATATAATGTAAATATTCCTGAAATCTGCTATTCAGCATGGAGCATAATACTTTTAGTACTTTATGCTAATGCTTTTGTAGTAATATATTACTACACTGTGGTGTTGGTGTTTCTTCCACCACTGGCACTGCCTGCCCAGCTCCAAACAGCAGAGAGACAAAGTTTGAGACAAGCTGGTCTGACAGCTAACAGAGCCACATGGAGAGTTAATATTAAACTTACATTCATCAGGTAGACAGAAACACAACTCCGAATGATTGTTAATATTGCTCTGTGTCTGCTGGATGTGCGAGTAAGCAAGTGTCTGCGAACATTTTAGTCACATCAACTGTGTGAGATGTTAATAGGTGAAAGTAGGCAAAAAGAAGCAGGTTTAGCCTCACTTCTGTGTTTATCTGCACAAACTCTCTTCAACTGAACGTCTCAAGTGTATTTTAATGATCACAAACCTTCAACCAATATTTACCAGCTAATAAATCATAAGAGAGGATCCAGATCAGCAAAGCTCTAGCAACGGGACAGATTTTGGTTCACTGGACAGAACTCCTGTGATACATTTGCTGCCATGAACATTACAATATGTTTTTTTTTCCACTGCATTACTCTCAGACTATGTAGAAGCATTTTACCAGCTCTACTTATTATTCTTCTTTACTGCTCTGCAAAGATCTTATCTGGGCCACAAATAACAAGCAAAAAATAAATAAAAAATAAAGCAGAAAAACAACAATATCCCATAAGCCATGTGTGGGAGTTATTTGTCCAAACACAACACTGAAAAAAGAAAAAGAAATTCTTCGGAAAAATGACACTGGTGATGAGCCAGTCAGTGGCTCAGCTGTGATAGAGACACACTGAGTTCACAGTTCACACTTAAACAGCCTGCTGACCCCATAATACACTAGGGTACTGCTATGCTAGGCCAGCTGCTTCCTAGTGTGTGTGTGTGTGTGTGTGTGCCTGGGAGAGAGAGAGAGAGAGAGAGACAGAGAGAGAGAGAGAGCGAGGGACAGAGAGGGAGAGGGGGAGAGAGAGCAGGAGGAAGGCTGTTGAGGCATTGAGCGCTCAACCACCCACACACAATCCCAAACGAAAGCTATGCCATTTCAACATGCAAGAGACAAAAACACACACACACACACACACACACACACATTGCCCACATGCAAGGCCTGCAACCATAACATGCACAAGTCACAAGTGTCCCTTGCCCACATGTACTGAATGCAAGCTGGAAGGAAAATCGAAGGCAGGAGGAATGATGGCATTCAAACCAGAGTAGAGAGAAAATTAACAAAGGTGAGAGGAAAGCCAGAGAGAGGAAGACACAGAAACGATGTAGGAGGAGAGGAGAGGAGAGGAGAGGAGAGAAAACAAAAACAAGAAGGGGAAAAATGACAGGAAGTGAGAGAATAGAGGAGGAATCAAGAAACAGTTGAAAAGGATGAGAGAGGAAAAAAATTAAATGAGCTACAAGAGAGGGGCTAAGGGAGGGAAGCAAGAAAACAAGACATGAGAGAGAGGAGGATAATAAACAAGGACCGGAAATGGAAAAAAAAAAACAAAAGTGGATCAGAAAGGAAAGGCAGCAATGGTAGCAAAGAAGAGAGATGATGGAAACAGGAATAAAAGAGAAAAGAAGAGAGGGAGAAAACGATAAACATAAGAAGAGGAAATGAGAAGAAACAGAGTCAAGAGAGGAAACAAGAGGGGAGGGGAAAGGAAACATAAAGAGGAGAGGAGCAGAGAAGAAAGTAAGCCTGGAAACAAGAAGAGAGGCAGCCACAGATATGAAGAGGTGACTGAGGAAGAGGAAAAAAACATAGCAACATAATAAGGGGAGGAAAAAGAGAAATAAAAACAAAGAGCATGCAGAGCCTGGTACTCACCTCGCCGCCTCCAGCAGCTCATCCTTCTTGTATTCACCTAGATGGTTACAGAAGATCATGGTGTCAGACAACTGGCCGGTAACACACACAGACCACACACAGATGCACATGATCGAGCAGAGAGAACAACCACACACACACACACGCGTGAAGACATACACAGAGGAAGGATCTATCTACTGGGGGGAAGACACCATCTCTCTTTCTATCTCTCCTACTTCCTCCCCTCCTCCTCCACCTCCTCCTCCTCTCTTTCTCTCTTTCTCTGCCATTCTGGCTCAGTGCGCACCCCTCTGGCTCCGGTTGCCGTGACGATGCGTTGCCGGCAGCGACCACAGCACGTTCATTGTTTGGGCGACGAGCGGCAGACTGACGCGCGCTCTGCCTCTATCCGTCCATGTGCCCGTCCATCCCTCCCTCCTTTGCCGTGTTTGTCTCCCGTCTCTCGGCCGCCGCTCATAGTGCTAACCATCTTCCCTCGTTCCCCATCATCTCTGTCCCTCTCTCTCTGTCTCCCTGCTTTTCCTTCCCCCAGTGGACTCAGGAGGCGCAGTTACCATCAAAAAAAAAAAAAAAAAAAAAAAACCACAACAGAAATAAACAAACCCCTCCCCCTACCTCCCTCTCTCTCCCTCTCTTAGTCCTGCCCCCCCCTCACCCACCCCTGCTACTACAGTCGCAACACACACACCTTCCCATATGTGTCTTTTCTGCCTGGAAAACAGAAAAGGGTGGGGGTGATGGAGGCTCTTCTCAGACATGGAATCTGTAACATTGTCGGATTCATCAGTCTGTTTAATTAATGGCTTTTTGCCAGTCAAACATCGGTCTTCCTTTCAGGGAGCATCACAGACCATCATGAGTATTAGAAAGACAATCACCAATTTTTAATTTCAAAATAAAATGCATTATGAGCTGTACAGAAATCCTGATAATGTCTTATTCTGTGATAATCCACCAGTGACATCAAACGTGTTCTACATTTAACATTGAAATATGATTAACAGCTGAGATTTGAGAGACCTGCTCTGTCCAATGTATCTCCATGTGTCAGGACCTTAAAGGAAAAGTCCAGCATTCTGGGAAATGGCGCTTGTTTGCTTTCTTCATTGCCACAAAGTTGTGAGACTCACGAGGAAGATTTTAAAATATTATAGTCAAAATTGAAGCAAGCTCCCAAAAAGCAGGCTCCTACACTTCCCATAATGCAACTTCAATCCTTGCTTAAGCCTCCTAAATGCTCCGTATCGTCGGTTTGTAATGCAGACATTCTCCTGAAAAGTCTCAAGCTCAGTTTGATGTAATTATATCAGGGTTGTTTTTTGGAAAGCTCCCCTCAGAACCACAGAAGACACACAAGTCCTCGTGACAAAATAACTGAGCTTTATGTGAAAAATCACTGGAGTTTCCCTGTTAAGTATCACTAATTGACATGTTACCTCTCATTCGTTTAATCAAACAGAAATGCAAAAACAAGTTCTGGTTTTATGGGGCATTTTCTCTGGGAACAGTGATTTGCTCTGTGCTGTAATGTTAAGGAAATGTTCCAACTAAAACATTAGATAGCAACTCTAAATAAATGATTTGTGAGTAATTATGCTGTATTGTTAGTTTATCATCAGACATTGAGGCTCGAGGTTCCATGTTGGATGTTTTTCCTCACGGGCCAAATTTAGGCTATTGCTACTTCACATTAAGAGCTTTCCAATGCTGGAACAGTGGGAGACTTTTATTGTGAAATAACTATCGCAGCTATATAGCTGAACTTTGTTAGCAGTGCTACTCTTTAATAAAAAAAAGTGGTCCACATGTCAGACTATATCTTTGCAACTTTTACCAAAAAAGTGACTTGAGGGTTTTTTCACATGTAAAAAATCAATGTGCAATACTGCCAGCTCGCACTTTTTTTTCCTGAAAGGGGCTGGAGAGAAGGAGAGAAGTATAAAATTGAAATTTGAAGAGAGGTAAACGTGATACAGATAAATGGAAAGAGGATGAGGAGGATGGGCACGGTGCAGTCGGGGTGGGGTAGGGTGAGGAGCGGAGAAGAAAGGTTACAGGAAAGGGAAAAGGGGGAGGAGGGAGGAACAAAGGATTTGTAGATGAAAGAGAGAAGGGATGATTAGGGATCTGGAAACTGACATGCATGGATTTGACACAGTATAATTGGTGTTAGGAAGGCTAAGGCGGAACAGTCGGGGGAAGTAGAAAGGGGGGAGACAGAGAGGGGGGAGAAAAATATGAATACAAAGACAGGAGAGAGAAACGTACAGAGGGAGATCAGGACACTTAATTAGACGATGTAGTCTTAAACCAATTTATGTGCAGAGACAGAACATTTTCAATTACACACTTGACAGCTGTCTGGATTATATTGACATTATTATTATCATAATCATTATTACCATCACTTTTGAAGTGCATCACACACAACTATCTTTCATATTTATTATTATTTTATAGTTTTCATTGGACATCAAGTTTTGGTAGCAAATACTGTATCTGTGTGAATTTTAAAAAATTGCAAATTGGAAAGAGTTGAAGGAACGCTCAAACACACTCCTATTTGAAGTCACACTCGTCACGCAAACTCTGAAACGGCATTTTACGGCACATTGCGGTTCAAAATCGATCTTCTTGATGTCTGTTATGGCTAGAGTGGTTCAAATCAACAACAACAAACGACAACAAAAACCGTTCAAACGTGCATTTTTACATCAAAATGTTCGTCTCTGCCTCCTTCCACTCATGGCGGGAAGGGAGTGACTCAGCCTACCAATTCAATTAGAGTGTGACCTAAACCTGAACAAAAAGTTCACTTTCTACATCATTATGTTCAGCTGAGTCTGACCTCATGCACAGTGTGCAAATGAAGGAGAGCAAAATGAGTTGTAAAGCAATGCGAGATATACTTTTTGCTCGGCCAGAGTTTACTTCCAATATTATTCATGCTTTGAGAGCTAGAGTGATAGTGACTCAGCAGTTTTAATTAGTCCCTCTCTCGAAACACACACACACACACACACAAAGACACTCTCTCTCTCTCTCTCTCTCTCTCTCTCTCTCTCTCTCTCTCTCTCTCTCTCTCTCTCTCTCTCTCTCTCTCTCTCTCTCTCTCTCTCTCTCTCTCTCTCTCTCTCTCTCTCTCTCTCTCTCTCTCTCTCTCTCTCTCCTCAGACACACACAAACACAAAAACACACACAAACATAGTAAGGATAAGGGCAGGTTAGCACCTTAAAAACAATTATTATACATTATTCCATCACAGAGATTAAATTCAGCTTTCTTCACTTACACTTGCAATCAAGAAACATATGCATATATACATATATAAACACATACATTTCAGGAATGGAAATAGCAGATATAGAGAAATAGAAATAAAGGGAACAAGAGAGGCTAAACCATCTTCTAAAACACAGCACAATACTTGAAATTAACATTAAACTGACATTTAAATCTGGCTTAAGTGTGACTTTTTTACTACCACCAGGAGTCACCAAAGTCACTAATTCTGCAACCCCAGAGAGCAGCTCTGTAATGGATGGTAAACAACAAACAAGTTGGAAAAGCCTTTTATCGTTGTGACTGTACTTTATGTCTGTATTACATCAATGGACCTGCTGGCGCCAGAATAAAGTTCTGTGTTAACACAAGCTATACCCGGTCTGTCTTGTTAAAGTGTTGTTGATGATAACACACACGAGGATGAGGAGAACAGCACAGAGGATGTAAAAGGGATGAACTGGCTCTATCCCTAACAGCTTCTTTTAAGTGAGACGGAGTCAGAACATGACTGCTCGCTCATGGTGAGCGACACTGAGTCACAAAGTCAGCAAATCACTTCAAATGTCATATATTAATAGAATAGATAAAATATTCATTTCCATACTGGCAACAGATACCTGTGCTTGGCTGCAGCTGCACATTTAAATTTCATGCAGCTATTTGGTGGAAGACAGAGAAGGATGTATGTATTTAAGTATGTATGAACACATCTGAGTCTGACTGTCTGTGTGTGTGTGTGTGTGTGTGTGTGAGTGTGTGAGTGTGTGTCTGTGTGTGAGTGTGTGAGTGTGTCTCGTGTCGACAATCCTGCTGACTCCAAACAGAAGAGACAAGGACAGGTTAAAGCTCGGGACAGGCTAGCTGCCTCCTGAATGATGATATTATGTGAGTTTGCAAGTGTGTGTGTGTATGTATGTGTGTGTGACTGAGTGCAGTAGACACCAGCGTTTTCGATGCTTGAATTCCAATTGTTCAACTGTATTCTTTTTCATATATATATATGTACGTGTGTGTGTGTGTGTGTGGATGCCCAAATGTGATTCCAGAGTCATGCACAGGTGAGTACAAGTCAATGTCAAACAGTCACAAACCTATATATATATATCCTGACCATGCAGAGAGGACCAAGTGTACTCTGTATGTGTGTGTGTGTGTGTGTGTGTGTGTGTGTGTGTGCGTGTGTGTGTGTGTGTGTGTGTGTATCAAGTGGTTGTACAAGCACAGATGATGCTGACTGATGCTGACTGGACCATGAGTCGCCTCAGTGCCCAGCTGTCTGTCTGTCTCTGTGTGTGTTTAGATCAAATACCATTTATTGTAGAAGCAGTTTATCTTCTGTTATACAACAACTGGCTTTGAGTCAGGAGTTGAGCACTTATAACCTCCGCAAGGTCGCAACTGCTGAGGTTGTAAGTGGATCTGTGCGCGCTGAGACCAATCAGAAAGCGGGGTGAGATAAATAAATAAATAAATAAATAAATAAATAACAGAAATTATAAAAGATGGTGTTTTGGGCCGTTTGCTGGCTGGCTCAGGTTCCTTCACACACACTAAACACTTACACTGTGTGATTAATTACTTCACACAGTGCACCAAAGAGAACCGCTCTGGATTCACTGTGGGTTTTTTATTTTTGATTTTTATTTGGCCACCCACTCCACTCTCTTTCACTGTGCAGAGTGATGTCAGCGTAAGAATGTTTTTGTCGGTGTCTGAACCAGAGAACGGACTGTTTTGCAATTTATCATGATACAATATCAGTGTCTGTCTGTGACCTTGAGTGGGCACAGCCAAATGACTTCACTATAAACTGTTACAATTACAGTTTATTGTGGGTGAAGCCAGAGGTGAGCTGGGGTGTGTTTCATGCAACTGGGTTTTTAATCGTTCTTCTGAATGAACGTTTGTTTTGTTTTTCATATTTGTTTCTGTTCGGTAAATATGTCAACCCACAAAAATGTGTGTGTGTGTGTGTGTGTGTGTGTGTGTGTGTGTCCTGCTTTCATTAACTATATCACTATCTGAGTTTTTACAGAAAATAAAAGCACTGTTGTCATTGACTGATATTTAGCACACATTATAATCTTTCAGATATAATTAGGTTTAAAGACAAGTTTAAAAAAAAAAAAAACAAGTGGAAGATAAAATGGAAAATATAGCACACACACATACACACTATAGGAAATGAACACACACACACACACACACACACACACACACACACACACTAAAAAACTACAAATAATCATTTGTGTTGGTATCAGGAAACTATTTAGCACGGCTGAAAAAAAAAACCCACAACACAAGAGCAACAGCAATGTTCATTAAACAGATACAAAAGGACCGGGAGGAGGTCGAAACACCCACGCCTCCACTCACGAGCAAAGTATAAACAACAAAAACAACAAAGTTCGCCGCGGACAAATGAATATGAATAAGATGAGATCATATTGCAGCTGTCCTGAGTGTGGCGTGCAAACAGGAGTCACGCAACAACTGAGGAGAAACACGACGGCTCATCCTTCTACATTGGATCCTCTGAAGTCCACCCAAGCTCACAGGCTGCTCCAAAAAAAGACTCATGACTCACATTTTATATACTTTATATTTGTCATGTTGTTGTTATTTGTATACGTTATTTGACATTTCACTGTTTTTTCTCCCTGGTAAATAGATACGTAATCTCATAATCTCAACACTCCTCAAATTTCTTAAGTGTAAACCTGGTTGTTTCCTGAGGATGAAGAGCTTAATTTAAGTCATTTTAGCACCTCAATAATTAATAAAGAATCTTACTGTAAAGTATTTTACAATTCCCGCAAGGCAAACCAGGCTACAATCTGTTTGATTTCAAAGAACAATGAGCAAACTCTCAAACTTCTTTTTAGGGTTTTTGGACTACCAACACACACATTCATATGCACACATTTGAAACAAGTGTTAGCCTTGTCTTTAAGGGTGTATTTAATTCATCCAAACCTTCTGCTTTTCCAGAAAGTTTCCTCATCTGGGAGATAGAGATTAGTATGTACTTCTCTTTTCTTGACTTTTGCTGAGTTCATTAAGTAAATTCTGTTAGTGTACTCTTGCAGAATGGCCGACTGCCCTCCCTAAATCACTCAGTGTTGGGAAACTAGGCAATTTCAGCTGCAGGAAAATGGTCCAAATGGGGTGAGGGAACCTTGGAAGTCCATCGCTTACACATACACACGACAAACCAAACGAACAAATAAAAAAACAAAAAAAAAAACAGTCACTTTCTTTTGCTTCTCTTGCTAGGTCATTCAGGAAATGGGGCTGGGACTCATTCATCACTGGGGACCAATCGAACAGCAGTCATTGTGGTAATCAATGAGCATGTCACTGATAAGAGGACGAAAGCTACACACTTGGCCTTGCAACCACAGGAATTTACACTTTCCCCCTCTCAGCCTCACACACAAATTTTAACGTGCACACAGGTGCAAGATTGCCTTCGCTCCAGCTGCATTAGGAGGATGAAGTCTTCAGAGCAGCTGCAGCGGTTCTTTGTCTTTCTGATTAGGCTGCTAACGTACACACCGATTCACACACCGAGCAGACCTGCCTTCTTTTCCAATTTCTTTGCATTCACTCAACGTTGCATCAGTTCATCTCTGTTCGCCTGTCACCAAAGCCACTCAGAATCATCATCTTTCTTCCTTCACTTTCTCTTCTGCCTTTCACACCCTGAATTTATGCCCTTCTTCTACGTGTATCCACTTAACTCTTTCTCCCTTTCTCTCCACCCCCCCCCCCATCCATCTACTTTCTCTCCATCTCCCACCCCCCCTTAAATCCCTCATCATTTTCTGCCAGCCCTTGTGAGAGTGCACACCAGCTAATTTTCTGCTATGTTAAAGCTGCCTGCCCACCATGGACCTCTCTTCAAAGCAACAATTTTCTTTTTCTTGTTATTTACAATAGTGTGCAAGCACTTGCTGACAGCACACCTTCAACAACCAGCTTCCACTTTTTTGTAAGTCAAACAGCAAAAGGAGAACGGACAAATGTTCCCAGCACTTCTGTTTAGCACTGCTAGCTTGTAAAGCAGCACAGGGTGGACACAAACCCCTAATTGATTCCAAGAGATGAAAACTGATCTGGCAGTGAAACAAATGGGATTAGTACAGTTCCACTTATGACAAGGATACTCTACAAAAGGCAAGTGCATTTGTACAGCACATTTCATATTCAAGGTGCTTCATATAATGTGTTCCTAAAGGGGTGAGGCAGGGGAAAGCGGAGGAACTTGAAGACTGATCACTGAGCTGGTTATTAGTACACCCACACAAAGGCTGTGGTGTTTTGTTTTTTTGGCGCCAGGGTGCGTCATCTTGAGCCTGACCGATGGGTGTCACAGTCAAAAAACAATATTGTATCAGTATTTCGATTTCAGATGTGTTTGGGTGGAGGCCATCTGCACTAAAAAGATGACTCCAACCCCAGATTAAAGCTATCAATGTAGCTGATCCTTTTCAGACCACAGGCTTTTCTGAGCCATGTATTTAATGATAAAAGTCTGCTGAACCTGTTGATCCCTCTGTTGACCGCTGGCAGTGGTCCTCTAATGAACAACTAGGGATTAAACAGTTTAATAAACTCCTGCTTTAGCACTTCCGATAGCTCTCTGATATATTAGTTTGGCCTTTTTTCTTAATGTCGTAGATTGTTGCACCCTGGGGAAGTATGTTTTAATTGTTGTACCACTTATACTTCTGATAGCATCTCCCACAACCAAAGTTGAACTTGAGTTTCCTTAGAGGGTTTTTCCCTCTTCACTTCATTCCCATTTATACCTTTTACTGTTGGCTCAAACTCTGCATAATTCTTCCTTGTCCCTTCTTATCGGCACCCATCTTCACTTCTGTCTCATGGAGATTTATTTATGGTTCAAACCTGTTGTCTAGTTTTAATGCCGCGGGTGACTATGGTCTTTGTGGTGTTTATGTACACCTTTGGCCGCCAGCCAGAAGCCATAAATGTTGGCCTCAATGGGAGTACAGTCTTGCACTTATCTTTTGATTCTGCACCCTGATTATCCCACCAGGAAGAAATCACAGTCACAGCGCATGACTTGACTGTTTTAGTTTCAGTGAGTCTGGGAAAAGTTATGGCGTCATTTAGAGTTAGCTGTCCTTTTAAAATCGTGTCGAGCCGAGTTCAGCTGGACTAACTCGCCGGCAGGGAGAGATTTGGAGAGTTCAAAAGTCTTCTCCAGGACAAATATTCTTGCTTCAAGGATGCCAATCTCCTGTAGTAAATTAGAGGAATGGTGTCCGAGGCACTGCTGTCAATAGTCCAGTAAGTTGCCATTTCTGGATTTAAAGGCAGTTGCAAGTCGATGATCTTGAACCAGAGTTTCTGTGATTAAAACCCTTCCCAGTAAACATTCAGAAAAAAGAAAACACTCTCAATGATTTAGTTGTGATGGGGAAATCACCTTCCAAGTCCTGTAGTTAAAAAACAGCAAAATAAGAACTAAATGAAAACAAAGCAGAAAGCAGGAGAAAGCAAGGCAGGACGATTGAAAGTAATTTTATTATCTAGAGATTCCTTTTTCCCTCCCGTCCCTCTCATATCAGCATATCCTAGCAGCAGCAGTTTCTTTGTCGCTGACAGCCTATTACTGCTGTCTGTAACCCATTCCTGTGGATGAAAAGCTAACTATGACAAGATGATTGGGGACTCTTGAGAAAAAGCTTGTTCAAAGTTTGTTTAATTCTGCATTCGTTCACTCAGCGTCTCAGTTCTCCTTCGTGACAGACTGGAGACGAAACAAGATCCACGTTACAGCTGGACACGGAGCTGAAAATTGTTGTTGTACCATATGGGGAAGACATACTGTATCTGTCATATCTGAACCAAGCCTGAGTGACGGCACTTTTGACTGATATAGAAAATAGTGAAAAGAACGTGACGATAATACCCAGTCCTCAGAGACTCTGAAGTTCTGTTCAAGTGTTCAGTTCTGAATCTAAGTGTGAGGCCAACTTTGACCACTCACGTTGTCTAAGTGAGACTAATGCTTTGTTTATTCAGTTCAGGAAACTGATTATCCCCCAAAGCTGAAAATGTTTAAACGTTACAGAAATAATAAGATGAAACGCAAAGACTCAATTGATTTTCATTTGGCAACTAGGTCATTGCTTTAGTAAAAATAATAGCATTCATCAAAGAAAGATAATGAGAAAAAAAAATGCACATTCATCACGAAGTCACAGTGGACGCAGAAATGTTTCTTCTTCTGTTCTCAGCTGCTTTCTTTTATGGATTCAACTTTAATCCACTGATCCAAAGACTGTATCATACATCCTATTTATCCTGTGATCCATGGACCTTTACTTACCTGCCACTCGGGAGTCATTTTATCAGCAGCATTCTGGTAAAAGGTCACACGGATATTGTCTTGCACTCTGACCCAAACTGAGCAACTGTGTGTGTGAGCACACTACACGGTTAAATCAAAAAGAATAAAAATAGAAAGAAGGGTGAAAACTCTTGTATCCACTGCATGGTACGACTCAGCTCAACTCACTTTTGGTAGCAAGAATTGATAGTAGATAGAATACAGGGGGGATCCTTAGCGGACGCCATAATGACACCACGTGAAACTGTCATGACATTCACTCTACTCCAACGTGACACAGACAATGGAGGATATCGAGAGTAAAGCTGTCAAAAGTGTAGATACTTTTGATACCACGTGTTGGTATCAATCCCTTAAATTACTGATTCGATAGTATCCAAAGTAACAAAGTTATTAAAAAACAGAACAGATCTACAATCAGAACGGCGCCATCCACAACTGATTGACTAGATGATTAACTAGATGATTGGACAATCTCCACCTCATTACTGACAAACAAACAGATCAGGAGAAGCTGTTTCATGCCTTCATCTCCAATAGACTCGACTACTCTAACGGTCTTCTGACTGGACTCCCCCAAAAAAGTATCAAACAGCTGCAGCTCATTCAGAACGCTGCAGCTCGAGTTTTAACCAGAACAAAGAGATCAGAGCATATCACCCCAGTTCTTAAGTCTTTACATTGGCTCCCAGTCAGCTACAGAATAGATTTTAAAGTTCTGCTACTGGTTTATAAATCACTGAATGGTTTAGGTCCAGAATACATGAATGACATGTTAGTAGAGTATAAACCCAGTAGAGCTCATACTGACTCAGGTCAGGTAGTGGAGCACAGAGTTCAACCCAGACACGGTGAAGCAGCATTTAGCTGTTATGCTGCACACAACTGGAACAAACTACCAGCAGAACTCAAATCAGCCCCAACTGTTAGCACTTTTAAATCCAGGTTAAAAACATTTCTCTTTTCATGTGCTTATGGGTGAGCTTTTTTAATTTTCTTTTTTTAAATCGTAATCTTGGATTTGCACTGTAAATCCTCTTAATTGTTTTAATATATATATATATAAAAAATATTCATCTTTATTTTTTTCTTGTTCTTGTACTTTCTTCTTTGTTCTTGTTTTTAACTGTGTGTTTTAATTTTTTTAAAAATTGTTTGTTTTTTATGCTGTTCTTCTTAAATGCTTTGTCTTTATGTAAAGCACATTGAGTTGCCTCTTGGTATGAATTGCGCTATATAAATAAAAATGCCTTGCCTTGCCTTGCCTCATTCCAGCCACAAAAGACTGCTAAGGAAATAGGAGAGTTTGGGAAATCCTACATCAGAGCGTAGCTTGTTCCGTGTCACGCAAGTAGCGATCCACTCCACCTTGTAGTGTCGGCTCAACTCACTTGGAACCTCGACTGAGGCGATACCCAAAAAAAACCCACCAGGTACCAGGTACCATCAGGTGCTGTCCACAACTTCTGACAATGGAAAACCAAAGAAGAACAGTTCCAATCAAGTAGAGTCAAGCCAAGCTGTACCATGCAGTGGAAATCAGGCAAAAGGTTATCTTTATAGTGGTGCTACTCACTCCCTCAGAACAGATCAAATTTTAAACAGAAAAAAGTTGAAGGCACAATTTGGAGCACACATCCTGAGATTCCCACCTGCTGTACAAGTTATTAATTGGGATTTACCTGCCTGCATTGACGTGTCAAGACAGCTCTCATGTTTTTTTTTTTTTTTTTTTTTTTTTTGCTTTAATGAGCAGCATTAGGATGAACAACGAGACGCAACATCAGAAACTAAGGCTCAGATTAGTCAACACTTTGTCAGATTACCTGCAGTAATTTCCTTCACATGATAATTCAGCTAATTTCAAAAAGAAAAGGCGTTTTCCTGATGTTGGTCTGCTTACATATGTCATTTGTAGCCACCGTGAGTTTATGTTCCTATCAAGTATAATACAGCCGATGTGCTGGAACAAAAATTCATATAGAAAACCAACATTTTTGTATGCTTATAGATTAAATAAAATCAAAGAGGGAATCTGTGTGGAAAAATGTGAGTAGGAGTTAAAACTAGAGAGGCCAAAGGAATAAGCGTGCGAGTGTGTGTGTATGTGTGTGTGTGTGTGTGTGTGTGTGTGTGTGTGTTGACTGAGGTCCAGAGTGGAGAACTGATCTTTCTGAGGCTCAGAAGCAGCAAGTCTGTGAATACCAATCAGAGGTAATTAATAGCAGCTAATGGACTCTTTCTCACTCTTTCTCTGTTCCCATCTCTATTTAACCTCTACAGTGTTTCTCTCTCTCCTTTTTATTATTCAGCAATAATAAATACACGGATGAGTAGTCACTCTTCTTTCTGTCCTTATTTATGGTCCTAAGCTTCAGACATCCAGAAAGACATTTCAAACTTCTCTATCTAAAACAAAGTAAAGATTTGACCCTCTCTCATTGGTTGGTCTTCGTTATCGTGTTGCACAAAACCCTGAGCGGTTTCCTACTCCATTTAAATTCATCATTGAATTGACAACTCAGTAAATGAGCAAACACTATATGTACCAATGGCATCACAAGCAATCCTTGCTGACATATTTCACACAGCTTGTCGTGGCTGAATCCAAATGGAAAAGGGTTTGGTGGTGTCTCTGCCAACTTTTGAAAGCTGTGAAAAGATAAAAGATTTACCACAGCATCTCCACCACCTGATGCTGTTTGATTATCAGCTGACAGATATTCATCATCATACTTGCTGCCTCATACACCGCCTACACTCTCACCAAAAAGAACACAAAGTTCCAACTCAGGGGCCCCATCTCCTTCACAAGATTTCAAGACCAAATACATCATAACTGGTAGACAATATTGTCTCACTCCAAAGACCCAGACACCAGTAGCAGAGAGCTGTAGCTCAGTATCTGTAGCTTGTTGTCTATTATTCATGTTTTATTGGGGCATTTGGGTTAAAAAAAAATGTATTGGGATAACATCGTATTTAGTCCATCAATAGATTAGTCAACAGAAAATGAATCAACAATTCTAGAAACTGATGCCCACATATCCAAAACTTGCTCACTGCAGTTTTGCCACTATATTTCTTTGCTTTATATCACTGTTATCTTTGAATTTTCAACTGCTGGCCAAACAAAAAAAGCTATTTGAAGACATCAATTCAGTCTCTGGGAAACATGACAGGTACCTGTAACCATTTCAGCCATAAAGGAGAGCCATAGTCATGACGTCTAGGCTAGCCTGGACAGCTGTACATGTGTATTTGTTATGCATATATTACTTATTATCAAAAACTAACGAGTCAACAACTTTGCTAACAGCAAGTGCAACAACACAGGGAATTGCAGCCAGCGAATATTAATTACTAGTTCAACAGCAAGACGGCCAGCTCAGCGTCTGTCTTTCAGCTTTTTATTTCATGAAGCTGTCACCAACGACTAAAAGTCAGTCCCAGATTTACTCGTGTTCAGCAGCTTCTTGCTCGGTCACTCTCATTTTCTCTTCTTAGCTTCCTCCGTCAACGTCCTCTTCAGTCTTTTTGCCTCTGTGCTTATGTCTATCCTGAAACCGGTTACACACACTGCCCGCTTGCTCAACTTTGGTTTCGGCATGACATTAGCCCTGCTCTCCATCGCCTGAAAACCTCCTCTTGCCGGTGGTTCAAAATGCCTGTGGTACAAACACTAACCCTCCCCGGTGCTCTGAGCTCAAAGTCCAGGCGGCCCGACTTACAAACTGAGCTAACATTAGCTAACAGCAGCTATAGTTTGCAGCAGGTTACTTTACTGTCTATCACGGAACTCTGTCAACAACCAGGAGTTGAGGCAATGTAGCCAGAGAACATCAGATGGAAAGCAGAGACCATTTTCTCCATAAAATATGATCCAGTTTCACGGAATCAGTGAATTGATTTCGTGCATTATGAACCTTTCATTCAACACCATTCACCAAATTATACATCAATGTAGCATCAAAATGATTTTAACCTGTTATTATATGGTAGTTAAGTTACACAGTGTTGCTTTGATGTCTTAAAATCCAGCATATTCCTACTGGCTGCTTCCATTGATCGTGTGATGTTGTTTCTTTCTTACGATAAAGTTGGGAATGCTCTGAACAGCACTTTCAGTCCCAACATTCATCTTTTTGCAGTAAGTGCACTGTTAGTCATGCCCTCCTCTCCATCAGCGGCTCAAAGTTTAAACCCACACACCTGTCACTCATTCTGTCATCTAGCCTGGGGCTGAAATAACAGCATCTATAAAGTTTCTTCTTCTCCTTCTACAGGTGTTAGCCTTTGAAGATCTCTCTCTCTCTCTCTCTCTCTCTCTCTCTCTCTCTCTCTCTCTCTCTCTCTCTCTCTCTCTCTCTCTCTCTCTCTCTCTCTCTCTCTCTCTCTCTCTCTCTCTCTCCCTCTCTCTCTCCCTCTCTCTCTCCCTCTCTCTCTCTCCAGAGAGGGAGCCAAGTCTTAACACCATGTTTTTCTACTTGAGACAAAAACAAACAAAGCTATGAGAGCTTAATACCAACGATGCAGATAAAATCAACAATGAGTGCTTCACACCAGAGAAAAATTAAAGGGGGATTAATAACCTCTACCAATGAAGTCACACAGAGCTTATGTCTCACCAGTCAGTTTGTTTTGTATTGAGTATTGAGTATTTGGCTGAAAATGTGGTGGACAAACTAAAGCCTTAGCCTTTTCAGGTTTAGCTGACATCTTTGAAGCACCAACAGCATATCTATGTGTACTTCATATAACACTGAAATCATGTTGCTGTCAGGGATTTGGAGAGGAAGAGGCAGAGTGAGACATTTCAAGTGAAGCGCAGAAAGAGAATAAATGACAAATGTCACAGGGGGAAAGATGGAGGGGCTGTTTGGCATAGAGCTCGAGACGGGTGAGAGACAGCAGGGGGCAAGAGGACAAAGTATAGACGACGTGTCACAGTGAGAGAGAGAGTGACACCGGGGCTGATGTAAGGATGACGGGTGGATGGAGTACATGCTGTACTTGCAAGCTCATTAAACAACGGCGTAATTGATGGGTGAAGAAAGAAAGCCAGGGAAAGATGAGTAGAGAATCGTCAAGGGCAGAAACAACGTGATGAAAGTGTCCTAATCACTGTTCGCCGACCAGAGGAAGATCAATCACCGGCGACAGGAAAGATAGATGTAAAGAAAAATCCCCCTGGTGATCCTAAGTAAGCTCTACGGGGGCTATTCACGTCACTACTGTGTGTTTCTCTCAGTTACTTATCTGCAGTCTGATATACCAACTAGTTCTTTTCTAGCATAACCCGGCACTTAGATTAGTTCTTAATGTTCGCCATTATACTGTAAGTTTTTGCCACTGTTCAGCAAAAGCCACTGAATTCTATGTAATACCTTTACCACCAAAACAGTAAATGAACGTGTTGTGCATAATCAATTATACAGCCACATCCTCACATTCACTCTTTGTGTGATAAAGAGCAGTGGTTGTACTGAAAATGACTTCATTTGATCATAAAATGCAAATCTGTCGAGCATTTCTCAACTCGTTCCACATTAACGCAAATCAGGTCAACACATACGAGCTCCGCTCAAACATCTGATAAACGCCGTGTACCGCAGAACGTCGGAATTTAGCTCCGTGAGCCAAGTGACCATTTAGCGATAAGCTAATCTCATAACAAATCTGTGCATGCCCTCCTTTGTAACCTGATAACGAACAATATAATTAACTTGAAACTCTCAAAGCTTTCACACTACAAAAGCACAAGTAATGAGTGATGAGGAGATTTTCACCTCCTGGTTTTTTTTGTTTTTTTTTAAATTACATTTCTATCAGACTTAATTGGTTATTTATTGTGCTACTGACATTGCAACAGCCAGGTCCAACAATACTATACAGTACATAGTTTCTAGGAGCCTGTCCTTACCAGCATAAATACACTGGCAAGGCCTTTGTCATCAAATTCTCTTTGTGAGAAGCAGAGCTATAGATGGCAGTCTGCCCCCTGGTGTGGTGTGAATAGTGTCTCATACTTAACTGCAGAATTCACTGTTTGAGCGTCTAAAAAAGCATATATGTGTCTGAGGGACTGAACAAAGACCTGACAGTCAACACCCTGCCCTGCCCTGTTCACCCTGATCAGGAAACAAACTGTCTGACGAAAATTTAATTAAAATGTGGCATGAAGCTGCTTTAAAAAAAAAAACAAAAAAAAAAAAACTAATTTTCTCTGTCTTTCCGTTTCACATCTCCAGCTAACAGCGAGCAGAGTCTATCATTTCTGAGAGCAGTTTGTTGGATGTGGCAGGGCAGTAGGGCTAATTTATGGGTCAATATAAACTTCCATCACCGCAGTCTGAAGCTGAAAGTCGTGCTGGCCTGCGGCACGGATGAGGAATAGAGCGGAACCTCCATATCGTAGACACAGAACATATAGGACAGGGAGGAGAAATGCTCCTGCAGGGTGTCACTGTAGACAATTATACAGAGGCCACAAATATACAAACACAATCATACATGTTCACATTTACACTTTTGGAAGGCTTCTCCTGGAAAGAGGATTTAAAAGCCTTTTACCAAAAGCCGGCAATAATAAAACCATCTTTGAGAGTATTGCGTTCATAGCTGCCAACAGTGATTACAGCAGTAGAATGACTCCAGGGTGGCACTGGGTGAACAGAAAATGTAACAGGACAGTAGTTTAGGTAATTAGTGTCAGGCATTAAAAGCATAATTCACCTTACTAACAAGATGCGGTAAATTTGTCCGATCTGAACAGTTCGGACAGAACACGGAATAACCACTGCTGGAGGAAAGGGCCTATGATGGAGTGAAGAGCTCTGGTTTTATGGATGAACTAGTTTCTCTGTTAGGCTGTTGATTTTCACCTGAATGCATCGCTGGATGCCTGTGGAAACAGCAGATGTTGGAAACAGAAGATAACATTTAGCTGTCCTTGTAAATGTCTCATTGTTGCCTTTTTCATTAAAATTTCAAAATGCACCCATCTGCTCTTTTTTGGAGGCTTCGACCAGAGTATTCAGTCACATTTATGTGTTTCAAACACGATACTCCATCTGCATTTAACTTTTGACGACCTGCTCATCGGCCTTTTGACGTATCTTGTGAAAGCACCTTAATTAAGGTGAACCAGCATACATGCATGAGTTGTACATGCAGGGTCGCTGGCATAGCTTTATTAATTATCTGAATGGAACAAAGCCATCATTAATGTTATTGATCTATTTATGTAAATGAAAGCATGTTTCAATACCAAATCAAGTTGTTTTTCCATTATAGAGGTGTAGAATAGACAGATGGGGCGTCATACATCTGCTTTAAATGAATTAACATTTTGAAAATGTATCACGGTTCAGTAGGTCACTGGTGAGGTTCGACCCTTACCTTCACTTCGAGCCTTTTTTTGGGTTTCATAATTAAAGGTGATGTGTGAAGGAAGCCGCTGCACACTGAAGCTAATTTCAGCATTCTCACAGGTACAAAGACACAAACGATGTGCGTCATGTGCCTAGCTGATTAATTGAATTGTAGATCACTTCACACATTATTCCTGAAACTGTGGGCCCACCCTCAAACAAAACCGAAACAAATGCACTGCGATTTCTTTTAGCAGATCTTTGTTTACATCTTAGCATTGAAAGGGTGGCGAGTTAGCTATTAGCAGTTCCTGTTTGCATTGTACGCATGGGTGTAAAGACAATTATTACTGGATTAGTTTGAATCTGTTATTATTAGGCAGGTTCTGGGGACTTTTTTGTAGAATAGAAAGAACGTTAATCCAGACATGGACATTTGGACATCACAGACGATAATATCCTGGAAAGTCACGCTGAATCTTAAAATATCTGTATCATGTCTGATTTGACTGAGATGACTGAGGGAGAAGAAGTAGCTTTAACGCCTTAATTTCCTCCATGAGTTGTGTGTCAAAGCCAGTGCTGCTGCAAGTGTTGACTACTGGGAAACAGAACTAAATTCTTGTTATTTTTAGAGCACCAGAGTACACCTGATGACTTCACACAACACTTTTGCCTCATGTCTCTTCCCCCAGGTCTCACAGTTTATAAACCTTTGGTCTAAAACCTCCATGACAACGGTGGTTATGTCAGTGAAATAATTCTCTGTCTCTCTTTTGATTAAAAGGTTGTGCCCTCACAAGTTAGAAGGAGTTCACTAGAACACGAGTGCGATAAACGGCTGCACTGTGTTTGTGTCTGTATCAGTCAGTTTGTTGTTTGCATTATGAGCTGCTGTGAGTCCTTATATATTACACACCCACCCACACCCACACTCACTTAATTGAGTTAGGAATGTTTCGTAAACAATTTCTATCACATACAGAATATGATAAATTAAACTGCTCATCTGCTAAATCTTCTAATCTTATTGCTTATGAATCACATTTCCATTGTAAAACTTGTATCATGGGTGATAGGAGAGTAAGAGGAGGTGAAGGGGCTAACTGCAACATAAGCAGCAATGTTCAATAATTCTGGCAACAAAGAATTACCTCATTTCAAGTGTAGTTGCCAATAATAATTTTTCACATGGCGTCTGCGGTGAAATCGTTCCCTTCTTTACATTTTGACACTGCACAGCTCCTCGCAGCGGTATCTCGACGTTTATCTCATTTACCACAGAGCCTAACAAGGGGAATTGATGATGTAAACACAGAAGTGGTGCTGTGAAAACTGATTTAGAGCCTACGTCAATAACCAGAGAGAGACAGTGAACACAGGAAGAGATTCTCAATTTTAAATTCTCTTTACTCATCCACGACTGCAAACAAAAAAATAATTTAGTTTGATAAGAACCATCTTCAACGTTCCCCCATCTGAAGAAGGAGTCAAAGGATTCACAGCTCATCAACTGACATATAACACCAACACACACACATGCAATAGTGTGAAGATTTGCAAAGAGAAAAACAGAAATCAGACCTGAGAACCTACAAAAAGTTTTTCTGTCTGTATTTTAGCTGTCTAACTAAGAAGAAATTGGGGGGAAAAATAATTTATTCAAGGACATATATTTTTAAATAGCTCCTCATTTAAAGGCTGTAACTGTGCCACAGAGGCTCCTCTACCACCGAGCAAGCGTAATGAGTCCTGCTACCTTTAAAAGCTTGTAACGATGAAAGAGCCAGTAATTAGTCTGGGTTCCACTGCAAAGTTTTAGAGTCCCGTATCGGCCACTGAAGCTCTCCAATTAGTTCATCGATTGTTTTGCTTTTAAGGGGTGTAAAAGCCTCTTTCTGCAGCTTTCATTGAATATTTTGGCGTGAAAACTGACCTTAACCCAAGTGGAACAATGATGATGACGGTGGTGGTGATGAGGCCACAGTGGTGCGTAATGGAAGGGATGATGGTGGGGGGGGCATTTAAATATATTTTGAATTCCTCTGTCACCCTTTTTGGGTACTCCTTTATTTTCCAGGAAGGCATTATAGAAAAAAAGAATGGGCAATGAAGGAAAAGAATGGCAAACAAACCAAAATCCAACACAGAGAGCGAGTTTATTGAGTAGCTGATCAATGAGTGCAACCTCAGCCAGAAGGGGAATCAAAGAAAAAAAAATGAAAACAGAAAAGAAAGCACAAACACACTCCTGACCCCTGGAGAGAGGCAGAGAGCTGAATGGAGAAAATGTGATGTGGTGACCGATGTGCGTACAGCTTTGGACACGAAGACTGAATAACAAGCGTAGTAAGTGTATGAGCTGTTCAGCTTTGCAAAAGAAGAAGGTGATAAATGGACAGGGTTAGAAAAGTCACTGCCTGCAGCCTTGGACAAAATGAAGAAATGAATGTTGCTTGAAAGTTGTGGGCAAAAACAATAAAATAGAAGTGGAAATGTGCCTGCTTAGAGAGAAACACACAAAGCAAACAAGAAACTAAGAACAGGAAAGATGTGAACAAACACACAGGAGTCTGTCAGAGAACGCAAGCCACAGAGAGTAAGACAGACAGAAACTCAGACATGTAGTGACCTGTGTGTGTGTGTGTGTGTGTGTGTGTGTGTGTGGCATTTTTCTGACAGATATATAGACAGATATGGAACTGACCTGTGAGCACGGCCTTGGCGGAGGGTTCAGCCAGGTCCAGAGCGGACTTGCCGTCAGTGTTGCGGATGTTGGGGTCGGCTCCATGCTGCAGTAACACTGTACAACAACAGGGCAGACACAGACAGTAGCTGAGCTCCTGGACTGACATGCAAACTCCCCGACACACACCTCCACTTAGTCCTCCTCCTCCTCCTCCTCCTCCGCCTCTTCCCCCTGCTCCTGAACCACATCCTGCTCCATAAACTGCTCTTCCTGGACCTCCTCCTTTCTCTCCCCCTTGCTCCTCTGCTGTCCCGCCTTCTCTGTTTGTGTCTCCTGGCTCTCCTGGCAGCCCTTCTGCATGTCCTGCTTCACATTTCTCTGCTCCTCCACCTCCTCTTACTCCAGCTGCCCCTCCTCTGTTGCTAGCGCTGCTCCCTCGGCTGCCCCTGGCTGCCCCTGCCCTGCGAGCCATGCTGCTGATGTAAACAGACATGCCACAACAAGAGAGGCGAAAGCTTCGCTACAGCACGCCGCCAGAAAAAACAGCGGATCTTACAAAGCGGCGACGTGATCGGCTACAAAACACATCACACTTCCATGGAGGAGGTGGGGGAGGCTACGCTTAAGCAGAGGAAATAAATGAAAATGAGTGAAGTGGGGAGAGACGAGGGGCTACAGCTATTCGAGGCGGCAGCAGCAGCAGCAGCAGCAGCAGCAGCAGCGACGAGGCGGGCAGGCAGCGCGAGTGGAGAGACTCTCGCCTCTCCAACTGACTGAGCGATGCAGCGGAGAGCGAGATGAGAGGAGAGAGGGGAGGATGAGGGGGGTAGAGGACAAAAAGAGGGGAGGGAGAGCAAAACGAAACAAGAGTGTTTGCCTGACAGAAAAGGAGAAAGAGCAGGAAGTAGTAAAAACGAGGAGAGGGGAGGAGAGGAGAGGAGAGAAGAGGAGAGGAGAGGAGAGGAGAGGGCAGAGTCATGCGACTACCAAACAGGTATGAGCTGAATAACAAACTGCCTGCACTCAGTTTGTTGTTTGTATTTTTGTTGGAAATAAGCTCTTTTGAGGGCGCTAATGTCAATACACTCACCGCCTTCCTCTCTATCTCGCTTCCCATGTGACCGCTGAGCAGTCCCCGGTGCACATGCCCTTTGACTCGTGTACACTTCAAACTAGCCTGCTCAACCCCCGGCAAAGAGTGGAGGGTAGATGAGGAGAGGACATAACCTCTGCCTCTGTCATGTGCGCGTGTGTTTGTGCACGTGTGTGTGTGTGTGTGTCTCTGCCCCAGCTCTGACGCAGACCTTAGTCACCCACTCACCCCTCAACAAAAATATGATTTAGCTCTGCACCACTCCCACACACATTCACATGAGCAAACACACACACACACACACACACACACGCTGATACCGATACCCAGCGGTGAGAGAATAAAGATATGCCCGCAGCGAGGCAGATACACAGCCGCACAGCAGCACATGTACAGGTCGGGATGGCTCACACATCTCACACACCCAGTCTGGTCCACCGTTTCTGATCCATTTCCAATTATCAACCTCTGATTTTGTGCTGTCAGTTTTGTCTCTAATGGGCATGGCTCGCCTATAATACCTGCAAAAGCCCTCTCTTGACAACCTAAATCCCCTTTTTGTTGGACAGGATTAGTTTTCAGGACAACGTCAGATTTAGAACGGTTATCTTATGACTGTGTGCAACGTCAATCCGTAACGGGTAAAATTGTGATAAACTCAGAGATGTAACCGAGGTTTGATGTTCAAATCGGAGAGCTGAATTTGGAGAAATAACTGGTCCCATCATGGAGACAAAGCGCTGCTAAAGAATAAAAGCAGCTGACAACGACAGTCAAATAGCAAATGGGTGAAGTGTTTCGTAGTCTTCCTGCAGCTGCTTCACTGTAAAAGCATTTCTCTGAGAAGGCTGCGAGCTTATAATTGGCCAAATTTATATTTGTGGCTTTTTGCCAGTTTTAAAAGTGAACGTTTGGGCAAAGAGGCACTGCAGGAACTTATTTTGGCAAAACTAAAACCTCCACCCTACATGCTAAAGACAAGGAACTCTCCTGTGCTGTCACTGTTAGAAAGAAAAAAAACAAGAAAGTAGAGCTGCAGAGCAACAACTAAATGCATGAAACTTCTGAAAATGGACAGGGTATTAATAAGCTTGATTAATAGAAAAAAGAAAATCAACAATGACTTTGATAATAGATTCATTTATACGGTCGTTTATCCAGGAAAAACTTCAAGCATTTACTGCTTTCAGCCTCTGAGGATTACACTGCTTTTCTCTGTTTGACATCATTGTAAATTCAATATCTTTGGGTTCTGGGCTGCTGGTCGTACAAAACATTTAAAAGACCTCACCTGAAGCACTGAGGAATCGTGATGCCATAAACTGCCTTGTAACTTATGTCTTAGAAAGTTCCCTTCAGACCTGTGGACAAGGCATCTTGCAATTCCATTCAACCAAATAATGAACAATTGACCAGGGTCTATTTAAAATGCAGATGTCTCTGCTCCTCTGATGCACACCTCCTGAATCCAACACACTGGACCAAACACCGAACCTGGGGCGACAGAGCCTTCTCCATACCTACCCACCTTCAAATCCCTAAACAAAAAACTATTATTACCATTAATATTGTTATTATTATGTCAAAATCAGTGACTACAAAATGCTTTTTTGACATGTGGAAGAATTTAAAAATAAATGTATGCAAAAATAACCAGTAAATTGACATTGAGGAGGAGGGAGGACACAGTTAAACTGTGTACTGAACTGTCATATACAGAGGAGGTTGTGTTTGACAACAGAGCCTCATATGGCCTTAGGATTTCTAAGATCTTCTTAAAAATCCTAAAATACTTCTCCCAAAATACAGACAGCATATTAAGTGTCCCATCGGGGATACAAACATTCTGGACTATTGTTATACTGTCATTGTTATACTCCTATTGCTGTTCCCCGTGCAGCTGTAGGACTCTGCATGGTTCATCTTATCCATACCCACAGGCAGAAACTAAAATCTGCTACGCCTGTGGTCAAGACTGTGAGGAGATGGACCAACGAGGCAAAGCTGGGATTACAAGCCTGCTTTGATTGCACTGATTTGAGTGTTTTTGAGGCCAAAGCCACAGACCTGGATAGACTCACCAACACTGTGACATCTTATATCATCTTTGGTGGGGACATGTGCGTGCCGATTAAAACCTTCTGCGCTTACAACAACAAACCCCGGTTTACAGCAAATCTCAGGCAGCTTCGTCCGGCCAAGGAGGAGGCCTACAAAAGTGGGGATAGATATCCTGTACAAACAGGCCAGAAATACACTTACGAATGAGATCAAAGCAGCGAAGAGGAGCTACTCTGAAAAGTCAGTGAGGAGAAACTTGCAGACATCACCAGCTGCAGGAGACCAACCCCCACACTGTGGAGAATCATCTACTGGCTGACAATCTGCATGTATTTTAGGCCACATTCAGACCAGGCGTTGCGGCAAACCGCCGTAGGGTTGTGTGGCAGTGCGTAGGGGGACAGAGTGCTGGGTGTTTATTTGTGATGAATGTATCCACAATAAAACAATCAAAAAATAACTTTTTTTTTCGGCACTCCATCTCACTCATTCACTGTCTATGTCGCTTGACCACTGCTTTCTCTCTCCAAACCATCAGACACAAACCAAAGGAAACTTCCTGGTGTCACTATTTTGCAGGCACAGACGTAGAAACAGGGTACATAAAATAAACTAAGCCAGAATACATTTGGGAGAGTATCATGGTTTAATCCATGAAGTCAATCTGGACAGCACTCAACTTCAGTGACATTTCAGGCTGACTGCGGAGGGGTTTGATGGGTCTGATCGTGGGATTGACCACTCCGTTGAGTTTCCCCAAAAGTTGAATCTAGCTCAACTTCTCTGCAGCGTTTTTTTTTCTTTTTCCCCAGCAGACCCTGCGGCCTGCACTGCCACAGCCAAAAGGCAGCACCCCCGTGCAAATGAACTGGGAAAACCTGCATTTTTGCATCAGTGCCAGAATCAGGCCTCACCCTCCTGCCTGAGCCTGTGCTGACCAGTTGGCCGCCATCATTGCACAGATCTTCAACAAATCACTGGAGCTGTGTGAAGTTCCCTCATGCTTCAAACACTCCACAATCATCCTAATCTCCCAAAAAAAAAACCTTGTTGCCCTGATGTCTGTAGTCATAGACTGGTGTTGGTCACAGACCCCATGCAGGTCAGTGGATAATGCAGTCAACATAGGACTACACTACATCCTGCAACACCTCGACTCCCCAAGGACATATGCAAAGGAGCTGTTCGTGGATTTCAGTACTGCGATCAACACCATCATCCCAGATATCCTTAACACCAAACTCACCCAGCACACTGTACCAGTCTCCAGCTGTCAGAGGCAGGCAGAGAGAGTACATCAAAAGAAACAGACAGAAGAACAGTTTTTCCCACAGGCCATCACTCTGATGAACAGTTAACACTGGACACACTGTGTCAGGAACAATCCCTGGGCAATAACGCTGTGTCTCAAACATCCACTGAACCTTTAAATGATTTAGTTATTCTCCTTTTATAAATATCACTCATACATTAAGCAACATGTCAGTATGTAGCATATTTATTTTGGCATCCTTTGCACTCTGCACCATGTACACAGACAGACATATATGTATACACATATACAAAACCAGAGTGAAATTCCTTGTGTTTCAATAAATAAAAGTAATTATGAGTTTATTGATGAAAGACCTTGAGCTTGAAGAGATGCAGTGTCTGGTAATGAGAGATTAATTTCTTGCTCAAGTTGTCTGAACACGAGAGAGGAGGATGGGGCATCCATCATGCTGAGCTGAAGTTACAGGCGAATCAGAGTTGATTTGTTTCTAATTCTACTGCCAAATCTCTGACCTGGCAGAATGACAGGCTACCAAAACTCTGTCCAACAAACAAGCTGCAAGAGGTCATGGGATTTTTTGTTTACATGCCTTGGCGTGCTAACTGTGCAGTTAGGACGGCAAACCAAACAAACCTTTAATGCCATGTGGACAGAAAGCACACGTGATTTTTACCAAAACTGCTCAGGCACTGAACTTACCAGGCAATTGTTTAAAAGCTTCATGGACTGGAAATGCACAGGTAACACCTGAGAACTGATTTTTAGCACCGAAAAGCGAATGATAACGGCGTTCTTTGGTGGAATTAAACCTATATTACCTGTGCTACATGATTTGGTTTGTGAGGACCTGATTCAAAATATATATTTAAAGAAAAAAAACTGCATTACCACACTGAGACACTGCGATTTTTCTAGTCAAACATCAGTCATGTTTCCTCAACATGATTTCAGACTATTCTCCATAGCACACTATAAATTTTGACACCTTTCTCACATCCATTGATTTCAGGTGCAGACTAAGACGCGACAATATCCTCTACATAAACTGCTCCCTCCAGAGCCTGGTGATTTTAACCTCAAGACGGTGCAGGAACATTTAAGTTTTGTTTTTTTTTATCCTCAATTCTTCATACTTTTTTCTGTAATGTTTGCACATCCATATTTTCCAAGTGGGATTCACTAAAGTCTCCTAACTGCACAAACTTGATTACAATCTGATGAAAGCCATCTGTGCATGAAGTGCAAATGACACTTGATCATAACACCCCTGGATCTCTACATAAGTGCAGGGTTTATTCATGAAAATAAATAAGAAGCTGAAGAGCTCTGCACTGCTATCAGATGAAAATGTGACACATTTAGCAGCGTCAGTCGATGTATTACAGGAGCTGAAACAATTAGAACATATTCATGCTGCTGCTAAGAGTGTATCATTACAGAAGTGCTGTTAAAACACATCTTGCTGAAGCAAAGCGTGACAAAGATAGTCACAGTGGTGGACAAAATTATACAGTAGGTGATGTTACAGTGTCAGCTGTATGCGACCTGCATAAAAAACTCCAAGACAGCTGTGAGAATTTGCTCGCTTAACTTTAGATGCCATGCCAATATGACAATAAATAATACAATTTAGAAAACAAAACTAAAAGAAAAAAAATTAACATATTGTTCATTTTGCATTACAAAGCTGTAACCTCCATGACTGTGAAGTGAAGCCAACGCAGAAGTGCCGAAAACTGCAGTTCCTTGAAAAGCCACTTGAGACTGGCTACAATACGCATCAATCAGCCCCCATATTAAAATGTCCAACTTCACAGCAGAAATAAACATGTTTACATCCTGGTACAAAAAACAGTTTTGGTCTCTATTGCTAATTTCCCCGTTCATAACAACTGTACTGGGGATACATTTCGATTTAACTCACCCGTTCAAATTATATTAAGGCTTAAAGTTATACATAATAAAGAGCATGGCTTTGATTGACAGATGGGTGCCGTTACAGGTGGCTTGTTTGAGCAAACATGTTTCCAGAGGGAAAATTATACTTATGAGCAAAATATAAATTCTTGCCCATTGAGAGGGTACAACTAGCTGATACGAAGCCAAAAACAAAGCGACTGAGAGATTCACTTTTGCACACAGCAGTCAGGCAGTTAAATCAGGTACCCTGAATGAATTTATGAACTTAGAAATGGAGTTGGTCACACAGTAACACAGCGTGACATTATATACAGACCGAATTACAAGCTTTCTTTGTATTCTGGTGCGTCTAGATGTTCTGGTCTAATTTCTAAAATCTTCTTTTCAGTTGCTTTTGATGTTAAGCACAGCTCCAATTGAAGATCAGCAGCAAGCATGTTGGAATGAAGTCTGACGACAAAGATAAATTCTCAATTCCTGTGCCACACATAATCATTGAACACCTGGTCTCAGGCCTGACAACAAGTTTTTGGATTAGTGAGCAGTGATCATCAGAGCGACACAAAGCCCTCTGCTGCTATGCAGTCATTCAGAGCGCAGACACTCTGCTGCAGCTTTTGAAGAAATAAAAACAACTGGAGCAACTTTCCCCCCCCCACCCCCCTTGTTGCTCTCAGCACTCTAGACTGACACCGACCATCAGTGCAGTCATTTCTTATTACAACTCACGCTGAGCGATGCTTTCCCATTAAGATCATGAAGATTATCCTACAAACTTACTGCTCAGGTGCTTTTCATGCTGTGGCGTATCTTGTCTACTTCAGATATTCCCCGGGGATCAGTAACACAGCCTCTGTATTATTCAATTCACCTTTAAAGATCAACTGCTGCTGCGGATGTCCTTTCTGAACCGAGCCTGTGGTGCTGTTTCACTTTTTAAACGAAAAACTAAGGAGGAGCTCATATATTTTAAGACAAAGAAATCAATGCTCTTTTGTCCCTCTATGTGGGCTGAAGAAGAAGCAGTAACAGAGTAATTGCAATTTACTGGTTATTTGCTGCTTTGTCCTTAATGGAAAATAGTGTCTGTGGGTGGTTTATTATAGTTTTACAATCACTGTGTTATTAGACAGAACTCCAGGTTGTGACTTTGGAGGGGCACTAACACAATTTTTCAAATGTGATTTATTATCTAAGACTTTGCCACAGCATCACCACTGCAAATGATGATCATACTGAACATATTTAGCAAGGTTTCAAAGAAGAATCACTGACTTTATTGTACCTAAAGGTAAGACAACCAATGTTGCTTTTCGATTATGCTCACATGACTTACTGGGACAGACGATGCAAAGGGTTATTAAAGTTATTTTAAAAATACTGATGCTCACTGTGTATTCAAACATCCTGCAAATGACTTAATGCATACTATACACACTCATGTTTACTTAGGATACAATATTTGCAGCTTGTGTTTGCATGCTTACCTATACAGACATCTATCTTGCCCTTGATGGCAGCTTCATGGAGCGGTGTGTAGTTCCAGTTGTCTCGAGCATTAGGGTCAGCTCCCTGACACAGCAACAAGGACACCACCTGAAAACAACACACAGAACGCTGCATTTACACTTTATTTGGCAAAAAAAAGAATTAAATCCTTTACTAGAGCTTGTTCACCTTAATTAATTTGGTCTGTGCTCTAAAAGCATTTAGATTCAATGCTGTGGCCTAATGACATTAGTCTGGCACAATGCCTGCACTGATTCCACACCAATGTGCCTGTCGATCTCACACTCCCACATTACACTCACACGTGAAAGATGCCACTTCTGTACTTGAGGCAGCAACTCGTCCCCATCTTGAAGCGTTTAATCCTCCATTTTCCAGCACAGATAATATACTGCCACTCGATACACTTTCGGTTTAAGTGTGCAAATCACACAAAAAAAAAAAAACATGAAAGGAACGCAAATGACCACTTTCACAGGTTCAGCTGTTTATCGGCTGAGTAACTGGTTTCAGTTTGGACAGTGTTTACTCTCATCACAATGCTAATGATTACTGCAATCATGCCGTTGCATTAGTACACCACTTTTCTGACAAGCTTGCAAAGTGCTCTCCTAGAAAGCACTAAAAGCCTCTAAAAAATCCAAAACTGTAAACATGAGATTGATCACAGTGGTTAATGGCCGGGGAAACAAAAAAAGAGCACATCCGTCACCGATACTCCACGACATCATCATGCATAAGCATGAATATCCAAGTAGCAATCAGGGTGAATATTCAGGTTTCCTCTATGTGATCTTTAAGGCTGACTGTGCACTTTACAGCTTACAGGCAAACCGAGCTGATTGGAGATGTTCGGACAGCAAAACTAGTTGCAATTTATTATGTAAATACATGCAATTTTTGCATTATATACCAGAAAAAAAATGTTTTCGTATCGGTACAGGTCAGATAACACCTCCGATATATTGACGAGGCTCTACTCTGTATAGTCAGCGGTGGAAGAAGCAGTCAGATCCTTTACTTGAGTGAAAATTGTCTCATCACAATGTGAAAATATTCCACTACAAGTCAACTGCTCAGTATGCAGTAAACTGCTTCTGTCATCCTTTTACTTTCATATCTGATCTTTTTGAAGTAATGTCAATGCTGCATTAATGTGCATGTTGAATTTTACTTCTGTACATGTTTGAGGTTGAGCTCATTTTAATTATAAAAACAAAACAAAATGACAATGTATTTTCCAGCTAATCTGAGAGGGTTTTTAAATAGTTTATTTAACTTAAGAAGTAGGAGGATTCTCTCAACACACTTTCAGTTAATCAGAAAAAAATTACAAGTGCATCAAAATGTGTCACGTCTCACCTCGGAGTGACCAAATGAGCAGGCGTTGTGAAGTGGGATCAGACCCCCGTCATCCCGTGCGTGCACATTAGCGCCCGTCTGAAGCAGGTGGTCCACCACATCTTTCCGCCCAAAACCTGACAAAAGATCAGTTCAAAGTGGACAAACAGAGAGAGGACAGATGGACGCAGGAACAAGGAGGTCTGTGTTAGAACAATTGAAACAACAGCGGAAGGTCTTGCATATATTTTTTAGTGCAGGACCGGATCAAATCTGCAGCTTTGACAGAAGATTTCAGAGTTTATATCCTGTTTGATTCCTACTTCACGTTAATAATGAATTCTAAATTGTATTTTTTGTACTCATACAGTTTGTTCCATAAGACACAGCTGTCTGGGAAAGTGAAGCTTGTTATGTCTTCACTACAATCTGCAGTGAGACTCAGGAGACTCGTTCAGGTGGCTGAGGATTAGGAAGGCCTGAGATGTGAAACAGCTTTGCACATTCTTTTCCTTTTTAATCTAAACTGATGAATTAATTAAAAACAGTCGAGCCTGAAGTAGCAGTACTGAAGATGAAAACGAACCAAATGAAATCTATTGTTGAGATGATTAAATCCTCTTTATGTTTTGCTCGTGATGACACATTCAGTTATGAAACCACCTTGATTATTTTGCTGCAGGCGTGTTTGGAAACCTAATACTCTTAATGGTAAGCTTCATCTGCCGCAGACTGAACTGTCAATGCTGCCTTGTGTCAACACAGGCATAGAGCTCATTGAATATACACTCTATATGCACCTAGTTTGTGTCTTTCCACATAATCTGAGCATTAATTTTGCATTTTGCAATATGTCTGAGGGGTTAGCCAAGTACCTTATTAACTATATTACTTTGTTTTGCCAGTTCTGTTGGCACTGCATCATCTTAACGCACAAAGAAGCTGTCCAATAACTGCGGCTGTAATGTTTGACTCAACAAACAAACTGAAACGTCAGCTCTTCCCTGATTCAAGGTTATTTTTAGATGAAAAGATGATGTTTAATCATCTTTCATCTTTCCATCCACCAGTGCTACGTGCAAAATTACAATTAGTGGCGTTGCTATGCCCATAAACATTGTGTACAACATTGGATGACAACAGTACAAAATATTCTTCTTCCACACTGCTGAAAATGAGACAACTGCAAGAAGCAGTGAACGAATTAATGTGCAATACTTTCCAAAGCTACTCTGTGTGGTTATCTTGACTTCTTTATACTGGAGAATGGAGATGGGAAATTGCTTTTTGACAACAGAAACAAACGTTATGTTAGCGTGAAATATTAGACCCGTTTTCTACTGATATTGACAGCATATTGTCTGCCAATGTCATTCTGATATAGCCAGTGTTTATTAGCTCACTTTAGTCACTCCCACTCCCCAGATGCAGCTCCCCAGCAGTCTGTAAATGTGTTTACAAGGTGATTTTCGTTGTGTTTACCTGCAGCGAAATGCAGGGGTGTCGATTTGCGTCCTGCCATGTCTTTAGCGTTCACATTCACCGCATCCACGAGTTTCTTCACCCTCGAAACATCCCCGTTTCGACAGGCTTCAAACAGCTCCCTGAAAGCCCCGTTTGCACCACCGCCACCGCCACCGCTGCTGCCACTGCTACTGCAGCTGCTGCTGGCCGGGTTACCGTTGTCCGACTCTGGCGTAGAGCCGGGGCTGGTACCGCTACCCTCGGTGGTGGTCGGGGAGCTAGCGCTACTGCTAGTACTGCTGCTGGTGCTGCTGCTGCTGCTGGCGGTGAGGGCCAGAGCTGGGGAGGTGGTGGTGGTGGGAGAGGCAGGGGTTACCTCACCGTCAGCCGCGTTTTCCATCGCGCCTCTGTGGGGGAGCGGGGTGGCATCGTCGGTGGGTGCCGGCGGAGAGGCAGGCGGTGTGCCGGGGAGAGAGGACAGCAGGGAGTTTGGCTGCTGCTGCTGAGAGGTGCGACGAGGCGTCGCCATTTTCACAACAGTCCCCACTAGCAACAAAAACACTGCTGACAATTTCCTGTCAAGGAAAGCCAAACTTCCGCCCAGGTTTTCTGGGATTACATTTACTGAACTGTATGTAGCTTTACTGGGATATCAAGACAACTTATTTAATAACAAAATTTAATGTAACAACATAGACTAAATATCCTATAAACTGTAATTTCTTGCCAGTTTACACAAGTGTATGTTTAGCCTATCTTAACTTTTGTAAACATTGTAAAATAAAATAAAAATTAGGGGAGATGTTCCATGTTTGTTTGAAAATGTAAGTTAGATCAGGCCCAACCTTTACAAAAATTAAACACGTGCCTCTTTATTTATTTCTACATGTTGAATTTGCTTTTATTTAAGTTGTGTTTACACTTTTGTTTACACATTTACCAGATGTAGGTGATGCTTTTTGCTGTCTTTTGTAACAACAAAACTAATAACTAATTCTTTTGTTTAAGACACACCATTTACACAATTAATATTAGTTATTTATATATCAATATCGCTTTTATTTTTCAGTCTTTAGGTCACATATGAACAGCAACGTCACGAAACACACCATATATTTCAACCCCACGTGATGTAGTGGAGGAGTTGAGAGATGTCAGCTGGCCTGATTGAATACAATAACGACATCTATTGGCGACCATTAGTCATAACACCAGGATACAGGCGCTGCACCAGTCCCACTGCTAATACAACCAACACTTAAGGAGATTATAGAACAGATAGATTATAACATTACACAACAGGTATATGACAGACAAACGATATTAACATGTACAGACAATATGTGGTCACTAAACTAGTAGGTAATCATATTTGAAAAAAATATACATGCGAGTCAACCTTCCAGTACCTACAGTAGCAGAAATATTGTCTAAAGTAAGTAAGTATGTAAGTATGTATAATATTATGGATTTATGGTTCTAAAGTTACTCTAACAACAACATTCAAACAAACATGTTAGACTTGTTCTAATGTGCAAGTTTCATACATCAGATTTAACATCTGCAGGTTTCTTAATGGCATTTTCTCCTGCTCATAGTGAACACCACAAAGTTAAAGCTTATATAGCATTAAACAATAAAGGCAAATGTCTCAATAAAACAAATTCTATGCTTGTGCACTAAAATTTGAGGATGTTACCAAGGATGTCACTTATAAGTGAAAGAAGTCTCGAGGACAGTTATAACTGGATGGCTTAAAAATTCCAGTTTAACTAAAACTGGAATACAAAACTCTATTTGGCACTGATGATTCTGATGGGACAAATACTAAAGACTTTTTAACCCAATACACCACATCTGGCAAAGATCCCTGAAGACTAAAGAATGCAGATTAATGTGAATGCATAGACTGCATTAAATTGCAGAGCACTTCTGAAGAAATGGACATTATAAAGTATTATGGCATCTCTGAAGACATGAGAGACACAAAGCCTCCTCAAACAGATGCTGAACTTCGATTCTGGAGGCAGAATCACTCCCAGTGAAGCTCTCAGACATAATTTTATTGTGATAAGATGTCCCCTTTTCCTGTGCTTCAAGCCACATGAAGAAGTAACTTTTGACACCATAGTCCATCGCATTACCTACCCAATGTTACCTAACACAAGAGCTCCTCAGTAGATTTTGTCATCCACTACCCTGGCCTTTCAGATGTCTAATCAATGCAAACCCTTTATGTGGAGTCACAGGGGACATAGTATACTTTTCAAACACTGAGTTATGTTGAGCTGAATGTAAGTATTTTGATACCTGAAAAAACCATAGCACCAAGATAAGAACCTACTCAAATATGATGAAAAATCCAGTCATATTTCTGCGATTTGGACCATCTTGCCATTAAGCAACATTTCCACTAATGACTGAGCCACACATCAAAAGTAGATAGTTTATAAAGTGTTGGATAACTTTCCTTCATTTCAGACAATCCACTAACAGAATATTATAGTAGTTACATTAACTGGCCACCAGGTAGTAGCAGACATGCTGTAATAAAGTGCATAAACTGAGGCATCTCTCTTATTACAATGCTAAAATTATTCTGGATTTAGTTTCTCATATGATAATTTAACATTGACATTACATAACACTTGATATAGCCTTTTGTCATGTATATATACTACAGATTCTCATTTTTTTGTTAAAGGCAAGTTCAGGATCCTAAATCATTAGCATTTTGAAGGAAAGCTTAACAACTTTTTCATGAACTTCGTTAAACCCTGAAGCACACAGTACCATTCAAAAGTCTGGAATCACCAATAATATAGATAAAAACACCAAATGTATTATTTATATTTGAAACAGTTTTGGACCCAAAAAGAAGAAGAATTAAAGAAGCATTGTATAAGTTTTTGCCATAAATCATTTTGATGTAATTGGGTGAACAGTGTCTCTGTCATTCCCACTCTGACACTTATATATGTTACTGTACTATGTAACTTTGTGGTCCAGGTCCAATGACACACCACCAACTATTTGACTGACAAAACTGGATCATGTTTTATGAAAAAAATGTTTTCTGCTTCTCCTCTGAGGTCATCTGGCTACTGGGCATCAACCCTCTATTATTTACAAAGTTTCCTGGTCGATTGTAAGGTAAACTGCTACAAACTGTAGCTGCTGTAACTAATGTTTGCTCAGTTTATCAGTCAGGCTGCCTGGACCGTGAGCTCAGAGCACCAGGGGAGTGTTAGTGGTTGTACTACAAGAGTTTTAGACCACTGGAAAGAGGAGATTTTCAGCCTCAGGGCGTGGGCAAATGCTGGTGGGGAGCAGAGCTGGTGTTGTGCCAGAACTGGAGCTGGGCAAGCGGGCAATATAATCAGGAGCAATAGCGTAAGGCGAAAAAGACAGAGATGAAAAGACTGAAGAGGACATGCTGACTAGAAGGTGTATTTAAAGACATAAATCTCTGCTTGAAGCCCATACATCAGTGGAAGTCATCATCAATCTATCTAATCTACCACAGACACATTATGTTTATTTGAGGCTTTGGTGCACTGCTAATGTCCTTTTTTGCCCTTTAAAATACATCCAGGCTCTAGTAGTAGCAGTTTCAGCACCAAAATTAGCCAATCAGATATGGAAATTTACAGTGTTTCACAACAGAGCCTCTGTGGGTTTAATGTCAAAGTCTGTGACAAGTAATGATGTGACAGCTGATCACACGTGATAACTGCTACAACAGTGATTCAGCTTGTAAGAGTGATAAAACAAGATGATGGTGTCAGGGGATGAGAATGCAGACTTCTGTCCAGTTGGTTGACATACCTCTCATACACCTTCAACTGCTCTTTGTGTGCCAAAGCTCAAAGCTGGCGTGAAAAACATTTCTCGGAACAACAACAAGAGGAGGATTCCAACTGCCTCAAAAACACGTGACCTGTCAGTTTGAATTTGAAGTCAACGACATTGATGTGCACAATGTACATTTCACACATATAAAGGAAAAAACAAAGAAATGTAAATGCAACCAGTGCAACAATGTAGTATCTGGGTGTATCATAAGCTGTTCTCAGGTTGTTCAGTTAATCACTTTCATGTGGGGTTGACATTTCAGGGTCCGTGCACAATGATGTCATGAGAGTGTTTGGGGTTTTGATCAACGTTATTAGCATTTGGGAATAATCTACTTTCATGGGATTATCAGACTGACTTGAGAGGAAACCTCAGAAAGAGCAGGGGTAGTTCGAAATAGAGAAAAAGCAAAAGAGATCAATAAAACCAGACAGATATGCAGATAGAAATACACGAAGGGGAGAGGAAGACAGATAAACACAAAGAGGTAGGAAGGTATTTGAGCTATTGTCCAAAGTTTCCTGCAGAACTACATTCTTACAAAAATTAGTTCCCACACATGCCATGGTCTTCCAGTCAAATATATCATGAGTCAGAGTTGGATTGTGCTCCATTCAATCTGATCATCTGCAGAGATCTTTACACGTGAAATTTGTCATGAAGACCTCCAAAATAAGAACTAAGAACAAAAATAGGAGTCTGCCGTATGTGTTCACACATACGCCTTGTACTTTGTCTTCTTTTATTTGATAACTTATAATAACATAATAGTTCCTAATCATTGTTTTAAATGGGCCTACATGCTATGTTTTCTTACTCCTGGTGAACAAAGAAATAATTTTATATATTTTTGAAGTTGACAAAAAGAGTTTGTGTGAGTTAACAATATTTAAGAACATTATTTTGAATCATGAGCCAGCAGATGATAAGTGATCTTTTTCTAACTCTTTATCACACCTTTACATCCGCGTGATAAAAGCCTCGTCGAAACTCCCCTCTCCCCTGTTTCTGCTTTTGCAGGTGAAGATGAAAAAGCTGCCAGCCCGGCGCGCCACACCTGTCCTATTTAGCTACAGGTGAGGCTAAAGCCCCGCCCACTGCCAGGTTTCAGTCAGACTTGTTTTTAAGACCAGCTGTTGCTGTCAAAACTCACTCACTCTTGTTTAAATTACTACACCGAGTTTGAGAGTAAGACCGTACACATCATCAGCAACAACAACAGCAGCAGCGATCATGCCGAGGCGACCAACGCAGGAGTGGATCCGGATATCCATGCGCACACCGGGCATCCTGATCTTCGGGATGGTTATGGCTCCCTGCGGCTGGATCCTGGATCTGGTCGCCACCGTTGCCCCAAATTGGAGGACCATCCACGACATCCCCAACACCCCGCCCGACGAGTTCATCCAGCAAGGCATCTGGGACATCTGCAGGGCCACCTCAACCAACACAAGAGCGGAGTGCAACCTGCAGGACACCACATACTTTGGCAACCAGATCATCGAGGTCGCCCAGGGTTTGATGGTGGCCTCCCTGATCGTGACACTAATTGGGCTGGCCGTGGCCATCCCGGGGGTCCGCTGCTGGAAAGACAGGCCTAACTGGACAGTGGCCGGCCTGGGCGGACTGTTGATCTTCCTGTCGGGCGTCATGACCATCATACCTATCGCCTGGTACACCCACATCCTTGAAGAAGTCTCCTCGGTGACGCCGCTCGCAAGTGTGAGCGTCGGCTACTGCATCATCCTTGGCTACATCGGCGGGATATTCGAAGTCCTGGCCGGCTTTGTCATGTTCATCGGGATTTGCCGTTGCTGCGGAGGCAAGAACCGAGGGGAGAGACGGGTTGATGAGGTCACGCACTTCAGCCACCAAAAGCCGCCACCGAGACGAGTTGAAGTGCCAAGCCTGAACCGGGCCAGAAGCACCGCCAGCAGCAGCGTGCCATACTCCAAGGACTCCATGGATGAAGATGTGTCCTTTCCCCGGGCCAAGAGCCCTGCAGCACGGTCAGTCAACACCTCCTACGGCGGCAGACCCTACGATGCAGATCTATAGGAGGTGACATCTGGAGAAAGAATACCCACAGAAGGATGACGACTTGAAGTCAGACCTGAATATCTGCAAAAGGGACTGCGAGTGGAAAAATATAATAGGAAGAAGCAATGGTAATTACACAATGACTTTATAACATCACAAAAATCAGTAGTAAAACTGTAACTATCTACAATATTCTGGAGTATTGTAGTAATAACATAGCCTACTAAAACCATGAAGTACTTTCAGTCAGTTAAGTGATGAAGCCATTAAGGGATATTGTAGCAATATTTCAGATAAAAAACCTTTAAATATTATGAAATAACTGTAAACTCATTGTTAAGTGAAGAAAGATTACTGTAAAAGCCTCTTTGAGTATTACAGTGTTTTATCATTAGGACAGTGATGCTTGAAGGCCAACATGTATGATAGTGTTAAATGATATGAGTGGTCATGGCTGCAGTTGAATGTGGCTACAGATGAGACCCTCTTTATGGGCTTAGCTGCGCTGTGATTGATGCTAACATCATTGTAATACATTACAGGTGTGCCACAAGCAGTGCAGTTATGGAAAGTGAACCTTTCTGTGTTATTATGAAAGAAGAAAAAATTAGATTGAGTTGAAGTTTACCCCGTCTGTCTGTTACAATCTGCAAAATGATGAGAGAACTCTGTTCTGTTTGTAAATAGTCATCTTTTGTATTTTTCAGTGAACACTGGCTAAAGCGTGAATCATTTTTCCCCACGATTTTTATGTAAATACTGTATTCCTATGCACTTTACAATTATGGCCAACATTGTAGGATAATGTGCCACCTGTTGAAAAAGGCAAAAAAAAAAAAAAAACATCCCGAGGTGATCAATATTGTTCTAATTGTTCTGTGATACAAGTGCTTTTTATTAAATGTACACTATGTTTCCTAAAAACAGATGACTGACTGTCTGACTGATGTCTGCCACTCTTCTCTTCACGCTTTTTGTTTGGCTTGGACTGTTAAAAAGTTATGAAATACCTGTGGCTGTGATGGTTATGCAGTGGGGTTAAATGTGTTTTCACAAAGTCAAAAGCAATAATGAAGCATGATAAGAACTTAAATTAAGATGCATGCTGCAAGGGAAGTTAGTTAGGAACTTCTTTAATGGAACTGATGATGTGCAACAACTAAATCAAAAATAGTGTCTCTAGAGCAAGAATCTGAAAATGTCACATTTTAGAGAGGCAGCGTCTTCTATCAGCCGTCACCATTAAACGTGTATTCAAACACACGTACAGGAATTTCACAGCGATATGTGTCTCTCTTTTCCGCCCTGTCTGCTCAGTCATAAGTATACAGAGAATGTAGCCTGACCGGTCTGAGAGGTTTCTTTACGCATCTTGTCTGACAACATAACCTCCTCTTCTGTTTAAACTGGCTGAACATTTCAAACAAAGCAACACTGTAGTGAACAATTGTCCCAGTACAGCTCTTGGTAAGACTTTTGTTGTTAAATTGGCGTCTCAGAAGTAGCAATGCAGTTCTCCCTGCAAGACCTGTTGAAAGCCACAGTCAACAAATAACTCAGTATTTGTTAAGAGGCACATTTTAAAGCAAAGGTTGGGAATTTTAATGCTGTCTGAGGCTCAGACATTAGAGCAAGACACTGCCATAACAAGAGGATCAGCTCCTGAAGCTGGATATCTCTGCTGAATAATATGAGAAATTCAGGATTTTGAAGGCAAAGCAGTACAATCATAGAAATTTGTCATAAGAACACTGATTTTGTAGTATACAACAAATCAATTAGAAGGTCCTGCGTCATTAGGGTGCAATCATGGACTTCATCAGGCTCTGATAATGCTGATAGTGAACAACAGTTTTATTCTGAAAGAGCTTGTATTGCTCACTCCAGTCACACTTCCTCTGTTTTACATGCTAAACCATGCACCTTCATGAGTAATGTGTAACCACTTTCACCTCTGTTGGTGAATACAAGATTGTGTTTGAGAGTGAAAGCGGTTTTGTGGTCAGGATGCTCCAGTGCCCTGATGCTTCTTTTATGACACAGAAGCAATTTACATTTTAACATTTTAAACATTTTATTAGAACGAATTTTCTTTTTAACATTTCACTTTATCTATCTATAGATCTATAGATAATCTATAGGTTTCATGCACACACCCTAACCAAAATGTTTTTTGCACCTTAACCACAGTGGTGTCATATCAGCAAACAGTTGTTAAATCTCAACTAATTAGCTGTTGAAATGTTACAAACACTCTATAAACTATCTGTAGGTGGACTATCCAAATAAAGTGTTTGAAACAGGTTATGCTTTTTTAGCCTTCTCCTGATAATGAATGAGTATATAAAGTGTATTTATTCACATTTCCAGTGAATGCAGGAGTAAGCTGGTTATTGTTAACATTATTCTTAATTCATTCTTCTCTCTCATGGTGACAGTAACACACCCAAAAGACACAATTATGTTTTTAGTAGCTTCTGCATTTGAGCTGATTTCTAAAAGAGGATTTTAATATGTTTTTCACACTACTGTCCAAAAAATTGCTACGCTGACACCTCTGACTCATTCAATGACGGTCCAAGAGGGTGATGATGGATGCTGCGTGTGGGGTGTGACAAAAGACAGCAGTTTTTATTTATAGTCTCATCCACCTGGATTGTTGAAAAGCTTTCTCCACACTGCTCCGGTCTCATTCTCAAAACTCAAAATGACCATGCTCTCTTATATAGTTTTTTGGATCAAAACATTGCAGATATACTATGTCTGCTGAGAAAGAAACCAGGGTTACACTGTGATCCTGGGCTTAGGAAAACATAATGTTGAGGAGTGACTCCAGTAATTTAATATTGCACTTAAAGCTGGGAGACTCATATGAGTTGGATGTTTTTGGGGTTATGCTTAAAAATGCTGGATCCTACATTTCCAGTAGCATTAAAACACTCACATTAAAATTTGTTAAACCAGTCTTTCTTCTAAAAACCTGTAGTCTTTAAATCCAAGCTAAGACTTCTCCAATGACATCAAATCAAATCAAATTCAAATTTTATTTGTATAGCCCAAATTCACAAAACACGTTTGCCTCAGCGGGCTTTACAATCTGTACAATCTGTGACACCCTCTGTCCTTAGACCCTCGGTTCGAGTGAGGAAAAACTTGCCCACAAAAAACCCTTTTAACAGGGAAAAAAGGTGGAAGAAACCTCAGGAAGAGCCACAGAGGAGGGATCCCTCTCCCAGGACGGACAGACGTGCAATAGATGTCACGTGTACAGAACAAATCAACAGAGACATATTGTACAATTACAATGAATGATAAAATGATTACAGTATACAGTACACAGAGATATGGTAGCAATAATGACAGTAATAATATAAGTAGTGGACGTCGTGCAGGACCACAGCAGCAGCCACGATCCACGAGAACCTGCCGGACGAGAGAGCACAGAAACTCCGGGGAAGAAGTTTAGTTAGTAACATGCGTTAACATGCATTAATGAGACATGCATGTTTACAGATGGTGGTGGTGATGGTGATGGGGAGAGAGAGAGAGAGAGAGAGAGAGAGAGAGAGAGAGACTTGAGTAGAGTTTTCAGTAAAGGGAGATGTGACTACATCTTCAACCAGTATCGTGCCGGACTAGGCATAACCCTGAGAGAGAGAGACAGAGAAAGAAGGAGGGAGAGGGAGTCCCCCGGCAGTCTAGTCCTATAGCAGCATAACTAAGAGATGACCTGAGCCAGCCCTAACTATAAGCTCTATCAAAAAGGTAAGTCTTAAGTCTACTCTTAAAAGTGTTGACCGTGTCTGCCTCCCGAACCCAAAATGGTAGTTTGTTCCACAGAAGAGGAGCTTGGTAGCTGAAAGCTCTGGCTCCCAGTCTACTTTTGGAAACTATAGGAACCATAAGGAACCCAGCATTCTGAGAGCGCAGTGTTCTAGAGGGGTAGTAAGGTACTATGAGCTCTTTTAGATATGATGGTGCCTGACCATGAAGAGCTTTGTATGTAAGGAGAAGAATTTTAAATTCTATTCTAGATTTAACAGGTAGCCAATGCAAAGAAGCCAAAATGGGAGAGATGTGATCTCTGATCTTGGTTCCTGTCAGAACACGTGCAGCAGCATTCTGAATTAGCTGCAAAGCCCTAAGAGACTTACTGGAGCAGCCTGATAACAAAGAGTTACAATAGTCCAGCCTAGAAGTAACGAATGCATGGACTAGTTTTTCTGCATCCGCTTGAGATACGATGCGTCTGATTTTGGCGATGTTACGTAAGTGGAAGAAAGCAGTCCTCGAAATTTGCTTTATGTGGACATTAAAGGACAAATCCTGATCAAAAACCACCATCACCAGGGTTATTTTCCACCAACTCACAGAAGTCATAACACAACTCTTTTTACAGGCAAGTAGTACTCCCTATGGCTATTTGACTTACCATAATGTATGTAAACAGTAGAGTTCCCCTCCAGAAATTAAGCACCAACTTCAAAGTGCTGCAGTTTATTTTGCCATTATTTTATTTGCTCCTCTTTCTGTACATCAAACATGCAAAGTCATCACATTAAAAGGAAAGAAACATAGTGTACATAGTGTCCTGCAGATATTTCCTGTTCCTGGTTGTGATACATATTTTTCCCGTAACAAAGATTGTTAGCTCATCGCACACCAGTCAGTCAAATCAGTCTCATTTCCTGTTGAGTTTAGTAAACACCAAAGCTGATACAAGCATGTCACCAGATCCCAGAAAGAGCTTTAAGAGGCAGCAGTGCATGTTTTGGTGTATGCTTAAGAAAAACAGAGAAAGAGACAGCTGTCTGTTGGCAGTGTCAATACACACTGATAGCCTGCAGCAGCATGTGAGAGCAACATAGTAATGATTTTAAAGTTAAAATTATTATTATATTATATTTAAATTATTAAAGGGATAAAAAGATAATTCTGCTTTTTAGAGGTTAATGTAACATACATTATCAAATAGTAAAAACTATTTAAATAGTCTGACAAGTTATAAAAAAGTAAAAGTTATAGGCAACCTTAATTTACCATCTGATGACCATCACTGGTCCTGAAAGAAAAACATGTATTGAGAAAGCAAACAGACTTTGCTCTGATGAGAATGAACTGTGTGAACCACCCGAAACTAAAATGTATGTGCACACCTGGTGCACACCAGATCTCGTTTGGCCTCATTTTTAAAATCCTGTCCTGTCATGCATGTTTGGAACACTACAGTTTAAAACAGAAGCCAGAGTGATATAATTCATTATTCTTTTTAAATAGCTTGTGGTGTTTATTTTTAGTCACTAAGGCTATTGTTGGTTGGTGCCGAGATATTTACTAGCAACTATTCTTATGTACTTCGTTAAAACAACAAGTTTTTAAATTTAAATTTTTACATCCTGTTTCATGTCAGTGCTGTACGGAACTAGCTTTGCAAATGTGAAACAAGTCTGGGGATAAACTGATTTATCTTTCCATTGCCCTGTAATTATCTATATATATATTTTCATTGCATGTATACATTATATATTGTATGTTTTTACTGTAGGTGACAGATTAGACTCAAGATGTTGTGTACAGTACAGTTTGATACACACACATGTTGTTCAGAATGTGGTGGCTCTGATCACGGCCATCTTGGCAGTCCTGGCACTGCTGCCACGCAGCTTATCTAAAAAGACAAAGACGTAGATTGTCGGTGGACCTAAGGTGGGCTGAATGATGCCTGGGTGCTCATACAAACCACCTGTAATGGCCTCCACCTGCCAATGAAAGCGGCCATGCTGTTAATTATGCATAACTTTAAGGCGTAATATAATTTGAACAGGTGAATTAAATAGAAATTCAGCCCCAGTACAGTTGTCATGAATGGGGAAATTAGCTATAGAGAATAAAACCATTTTGTACCAGACTGTAAACACTGTAAAGACCTTCTAACATAGGGGTTGAATAGTTTTGTAGCCTATCTCAAGTGGTCATTTGAGGAACTGCAGTTTTGGCAGTCACAGTCACAGAGCTTGCCGTTTGGTCTGATACAGTTGTTTTAGTGGTTTACTGAGGGCTTGGTGAGCAAAAATGTATTACCTTTGGTCATAACCTCAAATAAAAAGATCCATATATTTTTTGTTCTTTTGTCACTCTGACCCATCACTTCCTACAGAGAAGAATGACAAACAATCAAATCATTTACAATGCGTTTATATACAAAAATCACATGCTCAGTGTGTCCATCACACACATTTAACATGTCTGACTACATGAATTACTGTATTAATTAGTGTAATCCAGCATACAAACACATAGAGGAAGACAAGATATAAAAACATGTATGCATCTTGCTAATGCATGTGGGTATCATGAGAGTTACAAATATCATATTGTGTGAAACAGTTATTCAGTAAGTAATGTACAAAAGAAACAGACAATACAGCACTCAGTACTCAGTAAGGACCAAATCAAGCATGGGGACCACTGTCTAGCTTTGATTTTCAAAATTCAGAGAGCACAGGGTCTAATTTAAAACACATTAACACAGTAAGCATGAAACAAAGTGCACAGTGTGGTGAAGTGATTCTGTCCCTGCTTACTTTCAGAACTTGTTTTCTGTCAGTCTTTCCTGTCAGATCTCAAATGTCAATTTTTGCAGATTATCTCTGATAACAAATTGAACACCCCTTTTGTTTTTATTCAGACAGAAAGCAGAGATAAAGGATGACAGTGATGTATATATGTTTTTCTGCCCAGGAGTGCATTCAAATGTGATTACTTTCACCTGGGAGCAAAACAGATTCTTCCCAAAGAAACAAAAACAAAACAACAAGAATCTCACCAGAGGCTAAAAGCAGATCATTTCAGGAAGTATCGCATGATTAAGCAGCAAATACACAAAGTGTAAAAAAAATTTTAATCTCGTTGACAACAACTGACTAAAACTACATCATGCTGGTCAAAGTGTATCCTGTAGTCACAAATCAAACCCAGTTTAAATGACTGACCTTGTATGAATTGTATGGACTGCTGAGCAAACATCTGTTCTTTTCTTCTTAGCATTAAGTATAAAAAAAAAACAGCAGTAACAATATGTCTCTATTGCTGTAGCAGTCACCTCTGCCTTCCCTGTATTTTAAGGAAGTCACTGCTCCATCAAAGAGAGTAACTGATGGGTGAACATTTGCATTATTTTACAAAATGTAGCTGGTGTTAGAGGACACGAGCTTTGACAGAAACAAAAGCAGATTTTGATAAGGAGTAGACAGATCCTGACATTTCTGACTGAAATTCAGACTGTGAACAACATCATCATCGGCGGATCATTTAGTCCATAAAAGTTTGTTCATTTCAGCACAAATATGGCACACCAAAAAGTTCTAGCCTTCTATAAATAACACTATAAATATTAAAACAAACACATATCATTGAATTGCAGTTGCATTGCATTGAAATTCAGAACATGTAACTGGTGATAAGAAATCAAAGACATTTTTACAGCGATAATAAGCAAATAAAAGTAGTGACAAAACCTCATTCCTAAACTGATGTTTTCCACATATCAGTTTTCTATGGATATGAATTCTTTTTTTAAATTGTAACTCCATAAATGTATGAAGTTTAAAAGTTAGCAAACAGCTCAGATGCACTGTATTATGTCAACATCAGCTTAAAGTCTCTGCTGTAATGAAACGCCAGTGTACCTGTAAACATACAGTGAGTCATCCTCTTACCACTTAATGAACAGTTTGAGAGTTCTGTAATACATGCATGCCATTTGCTCTCAATGAATCATGTGTGTTGGGATATAATTTAAAGTTGGATTTTTTTTTCCATTATCAAATGATATGTGAAAAACATCTGCAGAAATTCACTGTTTAAGCTCAGTTCATCATTTTGAGTCGTAGAGCGGTAGCCACAAGTCAGCCGAGAACAGCAAATTTGATTTGCTTTTAACAAACATCACACAACATTCAACAAACTGCGCTGTAAGCTTGCTGCAGAAGGATGCTGATGGAAGCCCTGTAGTATCACTGGCCATTATTTCATGGTTGACCTGGACGAGAATGACAGAGTAATGTATTATTTTTTTTATTACATTTATTAGTGTCTCAGTTATGGTGGAAAAAGGTTTCTGGCCTCTACATTTAGACACAGATTTAAGGTGCATTGTGGAGTTTTGACCACTAGTAGTGCTGTTGAGCAAAACTGAGTTTTGTTTTTGTTTTTTTGTACTTTCTATTTTTGTATTGTGTACTTGTAGGCGCCATGATTCATATCCTGCCAATACATTGAGATTTGGTGGGGGTAACACGCCAACAAACATAGCAATGTGCAAACAAAGTCGGTTGAGAAGCAAACATTTAAAAATATTCTAAAAACCTCTGATGAAGGAAACACAATTAATTTGGTTCATTTCGTTTGTTAGACCTCAAGGTTACGTGTGACATATTTTTTCTTGGTTTACAGGCCAATTACACAGGGTAAGTATAGGAGTTAGTTTGTTATGAGGTGTTGTAATTTATGTTTGGTATAGTAATGTAATGCATTCTGTACTTCAGGCAGATCTCTATCCTCAAATTTCACTTCTAGGTAATAACACTGTTTCCCAAAATGGAAAGAATTTTTGAAATGAATATATTGAATACCTGAATACCTACCTCAGGTATGATAGAGATTTATCCACATTACACAGCGATGTTGTAGCCATGTTTTTCTGCCAGACGTTTCCTGTTGACAACAGACGAAAGACAAAATTTGTATAATATTTGTGAACTCTTTCTCATACTTGTTCATGTGTGAACACATGCAGCTTCCAGCATGTAGTAAAACTAGACGCTCTACAATAAAAATTCCAGACAAACTTCAGGCAGTTTTAACAGCTTACAGTCTTCGATGCTGGTCCATCATTTTCACCTACATGGTGAAACCCAAGAAACTAAGTGTTAAGAGGAATAGTTCAGTATCTATTATGGTGCCGGAGTCAGGACATAGTTAGCCTGGCTGTGTCAACTGTTCAAAAATATACCAACAAAAACTCTAAAACTCACAAATTAACATGTTTTATCTGGTTGATTTTAACATGCACATAAACAAAATGTAAAGATCACAGTGTGTTATGTGCTGGAACTTGCTGCTCATACTTGCTCATACTGCACTTACTTCGGTGCAGCATTTTCAGCTTCACTCACAGCAACAATATTGGTTTGCAGCAGGTTATTGAAAGTGAAGTAGTAATATTACAAACAAATTTACAGATATAGCAAAGATAAAGTAAAGTACCTACTAAAGTTGTCAGTCAAAAACAAAAATATACACCAGCATAGGAACATTAATGTAAGGGGCAGTGTCATTTCAGAAAAATAAATAAAGAGTTTTGACCAAATAAGTATACAAGTCAAAACAAATATATTCTGATTTCTTAGAAAAAAAAAATGTTAGAAAGCATTAAAGGTCGTTGTGCAAATTTCTTTTCACTTCACAATCAGGCTATCTGTTTCTGTTATCTAGTTTTTATGCTAAGCTAGGCTAAAAATGTCCTGACTTCAGCTCCATTTTAACACACAGACAAGGTTGCTCTCACTCTTCCCATCTCTCTCCTGAAAACAAAAAGTTGAACCATTCCCTGAAGACCACCAAAACAGAAAGACACTGAGATATTTCATTTTATTACCTGTTCCTTTTCTTTTGCTTTTGCCTTATCTTGGCGACGATGAAAGCGATGGTCAGCACCCCGATGATGACCGCCAGCACACTCAGAGTCAGCGGTAAACTTAATGCCCCATTGACCGTGTCCTCGCAGGATTGCCCCCGGTAGCCAAGCTCACATTCACACACCAAATCGGTGCCACCACCAGGAGGTACAACGCAGGAACCATGGCTATTGCACTGAGTCTCTCCACAGGTGGGCAGGCTGAAGTCGATGCCTCTCGGTTGAGGAGCAGGAGCAAGGGTGGTCATCGTAGAGGAGTGGAAGTGGAATGAAGGGAGAATACACTGGACTGCTATGGGAGGGAGTGAAAAGTGGAAGGAGGATGGGAGAGGAGGGAAATGAATGGAAGAAAGCCACACCCTGAAATACAATAAGGAAACATGACAAAGAGTGACACAGATCCTTTTCTATAGGTTTGTTCAAATGGGTGAGGTGTCAGCATGTCAACAAATAAATTTACGATGTCCCCTTTAAACCAGTTTAACTCCAGCTTTGTGAAGTCCTGTCACACACTAATCTAACTGAGCAAAGCAGAATTTGTCTCTCATTTTGCACTGCAACATTCAGTCTATCACTTTTTTCGTATACGTATCATGGATGAACACATTTCTTCCAACATGGAGGAAAAATGAGCTTTGCAAACATTGTGTAAAAACCCTCTAATGCCTGCGGGGTTTGTCACATACAGTAACACTGTGGGAGCTCACTTCGTGTGAGTGACTGAACTTTTGTTGTCGTTGTCCTAGTTTGGTCAGACTGAGCTTGCAGAAACTGATTCCAAGTTCAAATTTGGCTGCGGGAAAGACAAAGTTCATCAGATCTTTTACCTTGTGTAATGACCATCTTTCTCAAAATTGCCAACTTTAATTTGGTGCATTCTACCCATCATACATTTGTTGGCTGTAGTGATTGTGTTGTGCTCAAACAAACATTTTAAGACTGTGCTGCCCGACAGAAATACTAGAAATTTGACGCTATATGCCATAAAGAATGTGGCAAACATGTCAGGGACAGTTTAGATGTCATTGTTTATACACTTCTGCTTTTACACAATAAAAACAAAACAAGATATCCTTTCCTTTCTATAAAAAGGAAATAGTCATGACTGGGTATGTAAATCTGAGCTGAGCCGTCTCTCCCTCAAACATATTTTACTTTTAAATCATCATATACAAATGACCAAAAGCACTTAATGGCCTAACTACAGGCACATGTATAAAACAGTCTAATGGACTGCACTTCTTGAATGAAGACAAAACGTTTCTTTTCTTTGCAGTAATTCTTCCCACATGACGAACACAAGGAAGTACTCTTCCTAGCAACTCTTGCATCACCAACAACATTAGGCACGTAGGGACTGACTCGGCTTATACTGACAAAATAAATGCATGTTAAAGGACACGGTATGATTTATTCTGACCCTAAAGCATCTATTGAACAATCACTAACATACCGAATGCATAAAGATAAAAGATAAAATCAATATGCATGCATTATCTATGGCATAAAGTCTCACTTTACTACTTTTAGGTTCTCAACACATGAATGAAACCACCACAAAGCACATTTTAAACCCATTCTGAGCCACTCTAGAAAGACTGCTGCTCCACAGCCTCCTGTACAATAAATACACTTTGTGGAAAAGTCACTGAGATGTAAGGAACAAACCAAAGTTCTACAGCATAACAGGTTAGGTGATAAATACGTGGTGGTCGTAAAGCTGTATGACTTCTCGTCATTCAGGTGTCTCCTCAGGTTTCTCTGGTTTCAAGGCAGTAAAATAGTAAAAGTACAGTAAAATAGAGCAACACATTAAAATATGACAAAATGAAACACCTACTCACAATGCCGGAGCCTTAAAAATGCACTCTGTGGAGTTTGTTGTTTAAATTTTTGTTGTCGTGTTCTCTCAGGTGTCTCTGTGTGTGTTTGCTAAAAGTCCTGTTAAAAAGACTTCCTCTTTCAGTGAGGGAATCTGCAACAATAGGAGGGAGCGAAGAGGAAGAAAGCCGAGACCTGTGAATACCTGCCTGGGTTTTTTCCCCCAGAAACACACACACATGAACACACAACACACAAAATCACCTCCTCCTCCCTCTGCTTTATCTTATAATGGACTGAGTCATATACACGCTCTTGCCCACAACAAATATCCCTGACATTGATGGAGCAACTCTACGTTTCATAAGTAGAGTGCTAACTAATCTTATGCTTCAGTTAATTGCTGACACACATTGACTCACAACACTCTGAGATCCCTGGGAAAAACTTCATTCGTATGGTGCCTTTTAGACAATGTCTCCTTAGATATATAGGATAAAGAAAACGTGACAAATAAAATGTTAAATATGCCTTTCATCTGACCATATTAAAGAGCTCACTATTCCTGAAGGCTTAATAACATGAACACACATGCGCGTTCACACACACTCCTTTACCCTGAGGACTGTTATACTGAGACACAGGACGTGTGTTTGCCAGACCAGCGGGGGATGGGAAAAAGGGGAGACAAGTTAGAACAAGGCTCAGCTGGCAAGACCTGACAAGACTGACATGTCTGTTACATGCAGCAGTTCCACCATCTATTGTGTAATTGTTAGGAAGTGTTTTATAAGGGATTTCTTAGGCCATAAAAGAGAAATCAGAGTTGACTGACTGATTTAAATGTTTTAGTTTTGGCAACATGGTTCTAATGGCAATGTCGATCTGTCATTCACTTCACCACTTTGGTCTGAACTCATCAACTACTGGATGGATCTTCATGAAAGTTTGCAGACATTTCTGGTCCACAGAGGACAAATCCCACCAACTTTGGTGACGCCCCTGAGTTTTCCTCTTGTGACACCAGCCGCTTGACATTTTTGGCTTTAAGTCTTAAAGACTAGTGGATAGACTGCCATAACATTTGGTACAGTCATTAAGGATCCAAATAACTTTGGTTATATGCTCACTTTGCCTTGGGTGCAATCATCAGATCAAAGTTTCAGTTTGTTCACAACTTTGGTGGATGACATTCCCATCAGTTTCAGCTGCACTGTTCAGTGCTAATTAGCAAATGTTAGCATATGTTGAACCTGGATGGTGAGCATGGTAAATATTATTATATATTATTATATTATTATATTATACCTGCTTAAGAAGTCTGACTGCACTTAGTGACTTTTCTTTTCTTAAAGTTTCAGAATCGATGCTGCAGCACCGGAGACATCATTGTTTTTATTAAACACTTTCTTCATCCTTGTCATCGTCTTGCCAACAATTCAATTCTAGATTTCAGTCAGCCCCTAAACACATGCAATTTTACATACATTGAGTCTTTAGACACTTGTTACAAAGTCCAGTATGTAAGATTTAGGGGGTCTATTAACAGGTTCTTTTATATACTCTTCCACAGATTTGGTCATTTTGGACCTGTACTGTACCTGCACTGTAGCCCAGAACAAACACAGGCTCTAGATAGAACCTCTCACTTGAAGAGAAGAGTATTAAGGCCTTAACTGAATAAAATAAAAGACAGGACACAATGAGCCGTTTAGTTTCACTTCAAATTTGCATGTCAGAATGTGACACTATCACAAACTGTCAAAACATGCTTGCACGTGTCTTCTATCTCTGGCCTACAGACAGGTGGAAGTACATAAACAAAGAGATCTTTCATACCAAATATGTTTCTGTGAAGTCGAAGTTTCACAAGGAAGCAAAACTGGTACTGGATTACAAAACCGGCTACTGATGACCGGGTACTGATTTCTGAGTTCTGAAATTGTGATCTGTGGTATAATTGTTTGAATTTGGTATGTAGGTTGTGAAAACAAAAAACAGATAATGCGAGATGAACAAGCTGAAAATATTCAAGCAACATTGTGTAACTTCTCTAACATAAAAAAAATACAGATTAAAATCATGTTGATGCTACACTGACTTGTAAAGTAAATGGGTACCTCTGTCATTTCCACTATCCCATGTGTCTGTTCTTGCATGCCTTGTCTTGTACGTAATGCTTTATGTCACACCACCATTTAACTGATTTCGGTGAAACCGGATCATATTTCATGAAAAATCTGCTTTCCCTCTGATGTTTTTTGGCTGCTCTGCGTCAACTCTTGGTGATTTTACTGATGGACAGTAAACTACAAACTGTAGCTGCTGTTAGCTAATGTTAGCTCATTTTATTAGCTGGGCTGCCTAGCCAGTGAGCTCAGAGCACCAGAGGGTGTTCCACGGGCGTTTTGGATGACTGGGAAGAGGAGGTTTTCAGGCCTTGGGCACACAGGGGAAGAAGATGGGGAAAAGTGACCGGTGTCATGCCAGAACCGGAGATGGGTAAGTGGGCAGCATAACCAGGCTTGGCAGCTTCTATGGGTATAGCTAATGTCAAAGAGACCAAAGAAGAAATTGTCAGAGGAAAGGAGATGGTGACTCTGCTAGACAAGAGTAAATCTGAAACTGGTTTATTTAAGGCTGAAAGATAGACACTGAGCTGGGCTTCTTGCCGTTTCCAAATAACTGCACAATAACTGGCACAGTCACATACCAGACAGACACACAGGCATCAGCCACAGGCACACGGAAAGTGTCGTCTCAGTAGCATTAGTAAGATATACAGTACAATATACACAAATATACGCACTGAAGAAAGGTAAAGTAACGTTAGAAGCTCCAAACAATGACAGATGGGTGAAGACAGAAAGGCAGACACAACAGACAAGAAGATTTTAAACATGGTGACAAATCTGTCTGACTGAGTGAAGGTTGTGTTGTGGAAAAATCCTTAGTGTTTATGTTTGTTGTTAAATTAGAATATCCCTTTAACATTACAAAACAAAATGAATGACATTTATTCCACATTGCCAGTCTATAACAGAAAATATTCTGCTGTGCAAGCTATATCTTTTAGGAAATAATATACAGTGCAGTTAACTGTCCTCCAGTATGGCTGACGATCAGTTTAATATAGCTGCTGATGTGACACAAAATGGCATATTCACTAGACACAAAGTATGAAAACTGAAGAGGAAATCTTGGATGTAGCAGAACACGTATCCTCTGCTGTAAAGTCAAAATTAAAAACTGCAACTCAACTTCTCCCTCAGCTCATAAACACTGAAAGTTTGAGCGTTTGTCAAAAAGAGCAATATTGAAAGAATTTGAAAACAAATCTGACATCAAGTTGCCTCCTGTACAAATAAATACAGTTGCCACCAGACACACAATTAAAACTCATTTGTGTGGCACTTTCTGACTCACTCATGGTTTGCATATCATAACCAGGACCAGATATCCACTATGTCAATAGGACATATCATAGGGCCAAACCACAACATGTAAAGGGAAGTTACAAAATGATAAGCCACTTAGGAAACAGACACAGAATAAAATTCAGCAGGCTAATGAACAAAAAGAAACTTTGCTTTCAAATGACCAACATATTGGAATAAAATTGTACCTGATATTGAAACCCTGAGTCATGAAATCTGTGCCAATAACCAGTAACCTGAATTTTGATAAGCAATGAAGTTATTGTCCTTGTTAGTGATTAAAAACAAGCAGAATCTGGTGTTTGGTTCATAGTTTATCAATTTTATTACACCAACAATCTCCATCAGGAATGCATCCTCAGACAGTACTCGTCTGCAGCCTTCAGGTTCATCATGAAACCAACACTGCAAACACAATGTAACAATCCACAGCCTTAGCCGCCCCCCCCCAAGGTGTTTACTTGGTGCCATCTTTCAGAATACAGAACTTCTATTTCAGTTGCAGCGACCTTAACAGCAGTGGAGGGTTCTTTACATCTACAGGGGAATCCAGCTCCTGCAGAGAAGAAAAGATCATACAATTTTTTTCCTCTTTGATTATAAAACGAAGCAGAGACATTTCTGAAACCCTGCCAACTAATGAAGATAACATACTTTAGAAAGACAGGAACTAAATCATCGCCATTACTATGAAAAAATTTATATCAATCCTTCAAAAGGAAAATCTATAATAATAATAATAATAATAATAATAATAATAATAATAATAATAATAATAATCTATAAATATGTCTTGCAAATAACTACAAGTGAATTTCTGTTCAGTCGATCAAAGTTTTACCTCAGAGTCGGAATCGTAGTGTTCGCATGGGAGGCCCATGTTGGCCATCAGAGTTTCTTTCTCAATGGATCTGTTTCTGATCGACGCCCAGGCTCTCCTGTTGAAACCAGATTAAAAATATATATATTAATTTCATACATAGGTCATGGAGTTACATAGACTAACATGGCTCTAATGTGTTGTAGGTGTCCAAGAGTCTCTCTAGAATTTAACAAACACTACAGCAGCTGACTTAAAACTTTAGTTCGTCCTCTCAGACCTGCAAAGTGATGAATCTCTCTGACCAGGCCACAAAAGATAATGCTCTTCCTCGCAGTCAGTACCTTTTAGTGAAAATAACAGCAGCAACCATCAATACAGCAATGAGGCAGAAGACACCCAAGATCACAGCCACGCGGCTTCGTCTAGTTTCGGTCTCTTGACAGAACTCCCCCTTAAAACCATCCATGCACTGGCAGCGAGTGACTTTGCCTTCTGTGATGCAGTTGCCGTGACCGTGGCAGAGTTGGACATCACAGGATGTGGAGTCTTTTTTAACTGGAAGAATAGAGCTCTTTTGGGTGTTGGGTTGAAATGGGGATGAAGACTGGGGAGGGTGGCCGTCACTGGATTTGGTCCCGAAAGAGGCAGAGTTTGTGTTTGGACCTGAAGAGAAAGTCGGTGAGTGGTTTTGAGGCATTATTAAAACATGTACTGCTGTTATCTGTCAAATATTGTAACTGTGATAAACATTTTAACTTAGTACCTCTTGGAGCCTTGTCATCATCATGAAATTGCCAAGTTACTTTGACTGGCCAAGAAAACATCCAGCAAGCAACACCCCGTAAAACCACTGTGGTTAAACCTTAGTGTTGCTGCTAGGTCTTGTTTGTTTGGACAGAGCCAGGCCCAGTCATTATGCTAAGCTAGCAGGCTGATTTCAATAGCTTCATATTTAACATACAGACATGAGTGGTATCAATTTTCGTATTCGGCAAGAGTTCAAATAAGCACCGATAAAACAGTTTCCACTATAACGGTCCTCCTAATGTCAGGTATTTAGGCCTACATTTAAGAGGCTGGCAGCTTCAACCTGACTAATTTAAATGGGATTCTTATACTGCCCTCATCTACCATGAATACAGCTCTTTTTAATGTAGTTGGATACATGAAGATTGCATTTTTTCAAGGGGAAATTATTTACAATCTGCATGGAGTTGATCAATACCAGTGAATCTGTTACTTGACCAGAAACAGATTCTTCAACAAATCTGAGATGAAACTCACAGTCCCGTTCATCTGACTGGTCTGGACAGTCCACATGTCCATCACAGAACTTGCTGCTGCCGAGACACCTGCTCCCGTCAAAGCAGGATTCTTGCCCAGTGGGGCAGTCGGGGAGCGGGGCACAGGAAGTGGTATTGACAGTATAGAAGCCACGTCCGCATTTACATGTCCGACCTCCGGGATAGAACAGACACAGCTGGGCACATCCGCCATTGTTGTTTGAGCAGCTATTAGTTCCTGGAGTAAAATTAATAAGAGGTTTAGCAAATTAAGCAGCACAAATCCTTTTATACTTTTTTACAGCGTTCTATATTTTAAAGCATGAGCAAATAAACTAAATAAGCATAACTTAAGGTGGATGGCAGCAACATTTTTTTTTTTTTTTTTTTTTTTTATAAATAGATTCCACTCTGGAAGACTTCATAGATCAACAGAAACCCCTTTTACCATAGTTTCACAATAATAATGTTCTATAATGAGACATGTGGCAATAATATGATAATAAGATGCACACCAGAACATCTTTCCACATCAATCAGTCTGTTATGGCTATGTCTGCAAATCAAAGCCTCCTGGCTGCATGTAATGACATAATCTGCTTTGGCACTGTAAAGCAAACTTCCAGTGCCAGAATGAGAAAACGAGTTTGGTTCCAGCCTGGGAAATAGAAAAACAGAGGTGTGCTGACATTTGTCAATGGATCATTAGAAAATAGGGCACTGTGCTAATGACTGTGTGCAAATTAATTATAATTATACTGACATGGTTTTAAAATGGACCAAAGACTTCATGTTTGTAAGCTTTTCTATATTGGTATTTGTGACATTGTTGGACTCAATACAGGGAAAACTGACAATTTGCACTTAAGTTTTGCTTGTACTGCCACCTGTGCACCTGCAGTGTGTGTTCAACTGCCAATAACTCTTGTTTCAACAATAAACAAACACATTTTAGTGAGTGTAGACATTTATTCACATTTGCAAAGTCTTTGTTTGAAATGTATGGAGTCAAAGATTCTCAGGTTTGTAAGTTCAATATTGTGCATATCCAAAGTATTAGTCCGATTGACCCAGCTCTAAAAAGTAGAGCATTAGGAAGTAAAGCATTTAAAAGTGTGTCATGTAATGTTATAATAATACAATTGGCTTGTTGAGTTCTTCCAATGGTAGGTCAGTTGGCTGTGTATCAGATGCTGCTTAATTGGTTACAAGATATCTCATAAGTTAGTTGTACAAGTGCATTATACTGTAAATGACAGTATTTGTAGCTCCTGTTATAAATATAATACTATTAAATGGAACAAGTCTTTAGTCAGAACCCCTCCATGATTATCCACTGAAATACAGCTAGTTATTCCTGTGTGGCGTCATCAATATGACCAGACAAACTTCGCTTTGAAACAGGATTGTTCTATCTGTATGCTCGGACTGCTGGAGTGTGTGACGGGTCAAAGAGGAAGTGCGACCTATTCGACATATTCCACTGCAGCACACACACACACAGACACACACACGCACACCAAGAGACTGGACTCTCCCACAGCTTGCCAAGCCCCATCTCTCTGCAGGTATCGCATCACTCTGCCATCTATTCAACTCAAACTGAGCCTAAGTGAGTCTTTTCATTCAGCCCTGAGTGTCAGATAACACACATTTTGTGCTCCCTTCAGAAGCAGAAGGCAGAGTTGAGGTGAAAATCTAAGTGTGCAGATGGCGAAATTCCTGATTTGTGACTAGGAAACTGGTTGGACATGTTTGTTTTAAAAATAAAGCAGACTGCGGTGCTGCAAGCCCGTCGGTTAGCATTGCCACCCTGGGCAGGAATTAACGCATTATGAGGAGGATTTCAGTGTTGATGAACCATGGTCACAATTTCATCCATCATCTCCACATGATGTATGCTACGACTGCATGCTCATGCTGGTTGGGAAATTGGTGCTAACAAGCTTCAGATAAATCAGCACTATGATTGATAGGTGTGTGCTACTTTTTCATCATCTCTGGAGAAGCTTTAAACTTGCTCGTTTTATAGATAAAGACTTAACCAGTCTGTTATCAGATCAGCACCAACTATGCACACGAGTGTTCAGCTGCACCAGTCATTTAGTGCAAGTAAGACACTCCACTCCAAACGACAGCAAAACTGGATGTTACTCACGTTTTTAAAGCAAGCCAATCATTCATATGTTTTTGGACTTTGTGATTTAAAGTATTTTATTTTAAACTATTATATATTTTATTCTACTATATATTTTATAATATATATTTCTCTTATTGTCTTATTTATTTGAGTCAGTGATACCTGCTCTGTTACTTATTGCATTCACAGTCAGCTCTGGAATTTTCTACATCCTGTCAAGCCTTACCTGCCATCTAGTGGCCATCAGAGTCCTCCTTATTGTTGTCACTACTGTTACGATCACCCTAACCTCAGTATACAGGATTATAGAGGACAGTTTGCTTCCCTGTTATTTTTCTGTCTGCTTGTTCCACTGTAGTTGCTTACCTGGCTCTGCATGCCTCCCTGTTGCAGACTGTAACCTTACTACTGACCACTACTTCAACCTGCTGTGTTTATAACAGATACCTACCAGACTGACTGTCGGTGCTGTAGGCTCTGACATCCACCAGGCTGGTCTTTGTCTCAAACCACAGTTGGTTAGGCTGGAGACCATCACTGAACCACAGCTTGGTTACATCTACACAGTTTGGAAACACACACAAAAAAGCATAAGAAAATACCTACCTCAATACCAACTGAAATTTCTGTGTGCTCAGTAGTCAGACTGAATATTAAGATATGACAGAAAAAATAGCAGGCCTGATGGAGCTGAGAAAAAGTGCTGGTGAATACAAGTGGATGTTTAAAGATGTATAATAGTGCAGATTGCTGCAAAGTGGTTGACTGAATAATTCATTGTTACATTAGTCTGTGATGCCATCTGCTGCCGGAGGGGGAAAATGACAATGACATGAAGGTGAAAGCCAAGATATGAGAAATTAAATTCCACAAGACTGTAAGCAAGACTGAACAGGTTATTGGAGTGGAAAAGTAAGAATACGTCAAGTGCTACGATTTTGTGTAGGGTATAACTGAGTGCTTCCACCCTTACCTTTGTCTAGGGTGATCCAGAGGAGGATGTTCTCAGTATGTGTGAAGGAGATGAGCAGCCCCGGGCCTGTTTTGTACTGTTTATATCCTGTTCCATCCACTCCAATAGAGCTGATTACACCTTCACCTGTAGAAAAAGAGTAATCAGACATGTAGGCAGGCAGAGGCAAAGTCATTGAGTATGTGTGATTTCTTAACTCCTCGCCTGTGTCAGCCCAGTAGATCATGGTTCCTTGATTGGAAAAGACCAACGAGGTGGGGATGCTCGACTTCCTCCATAACACTGCTTTGTTACGGCCATCCATCCAGGCACAGTCCACCTCTGTCTGGCTCTTCCCACCTGCCACAACTATTGCTGTGTAGCAAAGTCGTCCCGAGGGGGGATGTAGTGCAATGGAAGTGGTGCCCTGAAAGGACAAATAAGATCTGAGCTAAATTTACCATGAAAAGCAAATAATAGATGGTTTTGGGACAAGCAAGGAAAAGGAATGCAAAGAAATGTCAGGGGTAAAAGAGGACCTTGTTGTACATCAGAGGTCCTGATGGTGTTGCATTAATTGTACAGAAGTCAGCAAAAACAACGATTTGTTATGCATGAAGAACTTCCAACCTCCATAGCAGATACTTGCAGGGCTAGCTCAAAAATATAATAACTGCAGAAAAGTTTGTTAGAGGCGGTCAGAAGGTGCTGACTTGGTCTGTAAGACAAAAACTACATTGTTACTTTGACTGAACCTTCAGATTGTCCACAAGAAAAGACATGAGACGCTATGTAAGCCATGTAAATGTTGGTGGAGATGATGGATGAGCAGAAAAGAACAAATGGGAGCAGCGGAGCTGAGGCCTTGTTCACCTTCAGTGATCCCTGCAGCAGTGACGTGGTGTAGCCGTCATGGCGGGAGGTCACGTGGAGATCGGGCCTCTCCGTGCTGCTCCAGTACAAGTTGGACGTCACCCAGTCAACTGCCAGAGCTGTGACTGAATCATCCTTGTGGGACGGAGAAGTTTAGTTTCCAGAATTAACACCAACTTATGGACCATCTGAAAATTGTGTTGTCAGGTTTTCAACAGTATTGAAGTGGATTATCAAGGTCTCTTTTGACATGATAAAAACTCTGATTTGCATCTGCCTCTCTTCCTTAACTGACATCACATTTGAACATGGCAAAACACTGAAGGTCAAGGAAACACATTTAAGATTCATTTAGACTCATCAACTAAAGTAGCTTAATGCTGCCATCTTATTTTATCGCTGTCCATCAAAACAAATCTGAAAACATTTTTGCCAGCATTTGAGAAATTTCATTTCCCTTGAAAAGCTGATCATGCCTACCTTCAGCTTTAAGATTTGTCCAGAGGGTGTCAGTCCCTGTCTCGACCTGGAGCCGCTCAGTTTCAGCACATCTACAGTTCCTTGTCTTGCATCAGCCACATACAGAGAAAGCTCCTGGATGGAAACGTCCAATCCTAAAGCATCGGTTACTCCGGGAAGGGCTAAAACTCGGCTGTTTGGCATTTTTTTCAGGGCAATGCCATCACGACGCATAGAGTGCAAGTAAATCTACAGGAAGAACGAGGAGGGCATACAAAAAGAGGCAAAAGTGAGCAGGAGAAGTAAAGTAAGGAGGTGTATTCATTATCAAAAGGCAAAAGTGTCCCTCAGAAGTGTTCACAGGCTTAAAGTCACCTGGTAGACTGTGGTACGAGACAGAAGCAGGATGAAAGTTGACTCCATAGGCACAGAGCAGGTAATCTTGTCCTTGGAAAGTAGCATCCCCTTTGGGCAGCGACAAACTGCCGTCGGCCCCCTCACTGCTGGAGCACCTGGTGCTCCAGACCTGCCCCTCACTGCCGGGGCCAGGAGGCAGAGGTGGGAGCAGTGCAGCTGGTCACAGGGGCTGGGTATGGCGGGTTGGGAGAGTCCATGCATCAGCTGAGGAGAGAGGAAACACAAGACTCACAGCTGAGACTTAATACTGTAGTCTTTTGGCACAAATGCTACTTATTTAGCTGTGATTCGCAACTTCTTAGATATTCATGATTACACCAACAGTGACATATTCCTAAAATATTAATATGTTCAATTAATTCAGGAGTTAAAACCACTGAATTCTCACTTTCAGTCCAAATGGCTGTCCTGGTCTCTTCAGAAGGATCTTTTGATCTTTGCCAGTGTTCTTGTCAGCCGAGCGGATGGTTCTTCTTTTCGTGTCTGACCAGAAGACTCTGTCATTAAAGACCGCCACAGAGAATGGACTCGGTGTTTCAGCCAACTGGAGGATCTAGTGAGTGAAGGAGACAGTCTGCATCATTGTTTTCCACAAATGAAACTAAAATCCAAGCATTTTTTTCCCCCCACATGGGCTGATGTTTACCTTGATGTTGTCTCCATCCAGAGAGGCCGAGCCGATGCAGCGCAGCTTCTCATCAGCCCAGTACACCCTGTTGTCCAGGAGGTCGTAGGCCAGACTGACCGGCCAGCTCAAGTCCCGACTTACTACTACTTTCCTCTTTGAACCGTCCATCCCAGACTGCTCGATCTGAGGGGTGCTGCCGATCTCAGACCAAAGCATCAACCTGAAAGTGTTGATTATGCGATACATGCAATGATGAGATTTGGTGTTGAACTTGGGAGTAAACATGATTTTTCAGATCGAGCACCTTACCCTCTGTGTGGCAGAAGAACCAATGAGCTTGGCTGTTCCAGATCTTCACCCAGGACCACAGTGTAGTCCTGAGACCTCACTGTGACATCGCTGAGCTTCACAGCCAGAATCTGGCCAACCAGTCCATCCACCCAGTACAGGTTCTTACCAACCCAGTCCACTGCGATGAAATCCGACTTAACCCCTGTAACAAGATTTCATTTGAGCGCTGAAGATTAGGGTTACAGTCTCCACAGCTCATCAGCTCATCATTTTCTTCACGTCTTGTGGATTTAGTGAACCACACAGTCAATGCCTCATTACACAACTGTAGAGAGTTCCAGACACAGCCGTACCTTTTATAAGTGTCCCTTTGTTGTCTGAATTTTTCATGTCAGCCCAGCGGATGCTCTGGTAGTCGGGGCTCAGCCAGTAAACTCTCTGTTGAGCCCAGTGGTAATCCAGTGAGAAGACCGGTCGACTGGCAGAAGACAGAAGACGCAAGGTGCTACTATGAACTCCCAGGAGTAACAGCTCCGACTGCACAGATGCCAGAAGCAAAGGCTCGTCTAGAGATGGAAACATGAGCAATGAGTACTCTGGCTCTCCTTCACAGTGAGTAACAACGACCAATATGACAGCACAAAAATAGAGCACAGGAACCAGTTTTAAAATATTTGAATATTCAAAAGTGCTCTGACATTCAAGGTTTAGCTAAAAAGCATTGCATTCACATGAAGGAGAGACAGTGTAGACCTACAGTACCTCTGGTCTTGCAGCTTGTGTTGTCAGGTTCCAGGTAGAAGTCAGGGCGGCAATGACAGACGTAAGATCCACGGGTGTTCAGGCAGGTGTGTTTGCAAACGGCATGTGGCATTGCATTGCACTCGTCAATGTCCACACAGGACACAGCACTGGACTGTAGTCTGAAACCCGCAGCACAGTAACAACTCTGCAAAAATAAGGTGAAATTTCAAGGCAAGCAGGGGTGAACTTGTAACAACTAGAAGTTTTCTTGCCATTCCATGAAAGCATCCTGAGGTTCAAAGCAAAAAACAACCACATACACATCTGTCCCGTACTGACCGGGCCATTTGGGGTGCTGACGCAGTGGTGGTCACACCGAGGAGCTGATGGGCTGGAGCAGTTGCGTTGAGCGCATCCCGCCCCCTCATCTGAGCTGTCGGCACAGTTGGTGAAGCCATTACACACCAGGCGGGGGTCCAAACACTCGCCGCTGCCACACTGGTAAAGGTGAGATGGGCATTTTTTCTGGCTGCCTGTGAAAGCAGATAAAAATTCATCGTGACTTTGCAGTGATTAAAATACAATTCACTGTACATGACTGCATTTATACTCATATGTAGGTTTAACTCACACTTTATTAAGCCCATTTTGACATAATTAAATGGGATAGAGGGTTTAAATTTGAAAATCTGAGAACAAACGTGCTTACATTTGTCTTCGTCCACGCCGTTGTGACAGTCCTTTTTTCCATCACACCTCCAGGACAGAGGAATGCACTGACTGCTGTCTCCACACTGCCACTGGTATTCTCTGCATTTTGCTTGTGGTGACATGCAGTTCTGGACAGAAATAATAAGAACAAGCCTCAAACACTGCTTACCAATGGCAGTCAAAAAAGCATTACATAAAGCTCCAGAAAATGATAAACGTTTGAGAAACAAGGAAACTGTAGTTCTTTACCTTCTCGTCTGACCCGTCTTTGCAGTCGTCCTCGCCATCGCAGAGCCACTCTTTCTGCAGGCACTCGTGGCTGTGTGGGCATCGGAGCTGGACCGGACAGCGCGGAGGTCTCGTGCAATCCACCTCATCAGAGCGATCGCTGCAGTCAGCGTATCCGTCACATCTCAGAGCCTCAGAAACACACTGACCGCTAACACAGCGGAACTGGTTTATCGCACAGGCCACTAAACCTGCAAAAGACAGAGGTACCTGATGTTTGTATACATGTCCCATCTTCATTTTACAAATATTTAACAAGACTGGACATCACCTACCACACTTTTCCTCATCTGACCCATCAGCGCAGTCTTTCTCGCCGTCACACAGGAAGGTCTCTGGCATACAGCGAGTGTTGTTATCACAGCGATGATGGCAGCCCTCAATCATAGTTGAACAGTCCATTTCATCCGATCGGTCTTGACAGTCGTTCTGCCCGTCACAAACCTGCTCTTTTGGGATGCATCTGCTCCCGTGAGCACACTGGAACTCAGCTGGGGAAGGGAAAAGTGACTCATCAGAGATAAACCATTGAATGTAGAGTGTCCATGTTGTGAATTGTTGTTGTTGAACACTCTAGTGATCAAGTCTAGCAGATTGTTTTAAACTCCTTTTTACCAGCTCAGTGCACAAAACAAACCTGCTTTGCATTCAGAAGCACATCCCTCTTCGTCCGATCCATCTTGGCAGTCCTTCTCTCCATCACACACATGGCTGTACATAACACACCCCAGGCCATCATTACATGGCTTGAAACCGTTGCGACACCTTAGTTGGGCTGCTCTGGCACTCGGTCCATTTGCGGAAGCTTAGCAGAAAGAAAATAATACATTAAAAGGGTTATGAAGATGCTCAGCTTAGATTGTGAGAGCCAGGCAATGAAGTAATCAAGTCAGGGATTGTTTTCTTTGATTAACAAATGATGTGAAAGGAGTTATGTGAGTTTGAAAGCTGAGGAAATTTGAATGGTTGGGTTGGACTTTAATGAGGTGCAGTTAGTGTGTTGCTAGGAGGCTGCTATGATGGCCCAGACAGTGTTGATAGTTTACCTTTGTTTAGGTAGGTTGTTAGGGTGTTTCTAGAAGAGGCTGGAGTGTTCGGCATGGTGGGTTCGGTTGGGGGGTTGTTATGGTGTGTTGGTTTCTTGCTTGGTTTTTAATGGTGCTAGCATATTAGGGTTTGCTATGGCGGCATTGGGGGCTTGTTAGGGTGTATAAAGCGGTATGTTGATAGAAGAGTTGTTACTAGGGTATACTATGTTTTTACACAGCAAGCACATCCAGTATGAGAAATGATTTTGAGCAAGAACTAAAAAAAAAGTGGTGCACTGTTTTTTCCTTGTTGGCTTACTAGGAGCAATAGGATCTGCTGATTGACACTGCTTCTCATCTGAGCCATCAGGACAGTGAGAACGACCGTCACACACTTCCATCCTGGGGACACATGCCCTCTGGTCGCTGCACAAGAAGTCATCTGATGTGGAGGAAGAAAGGTGTCAGTTTGAGGAGCAGGCAGGAGTTACTATAAGTGAGGCGTTGTAAAAAAAATGCTGCCCATAGCAGAGAATTTTCATTGTGAAAGTAATGAAACTAGTGCTCCCAAGACTCACCTGGGTTTTTACACTGAGCCACACAGTTTGTTTCATCAGATCCATCAGGGCAGTCTATTTGTCCATCACACAGCTGATTTTGAGAGATACACTGTGATGAACCTGGACATTGAACTGACGGAGTGATGCAAGTGGATGCAGAAGGGAGAACAGGAGACTCTTTTGTTGCTGCAGTAACAGTGTCTGTTAAGGGGAAAACTGTGTTTAACTCAACATGCTGTAGTACTCACTGCCAGAACTGAACGCTAGCTAACCTTAAAGTAAACTAAGGAAGAAGTCTATGTGAAGATTAAAGTTTGTTTGTAATTGTTCATCCCAACAGGTCTTCATCAAATCCATTGCTATCACCAGTAAATGAATACTAGAAAACTAGACCAAGACTTACCGCAGCCCACCTCATCTGTGCCATCTGGGCAGTCTTTCTCTCCATCGCACAGGAATTTCTTTGGGATGCAACGACTGCTGTCAGCGCAGCGATGCTCGCAGCTCTTGGTTCTTTCCCTGCAGCCTAGTTCATCAGACTGGTCCCGACACTGCGACTTCCCGTCACACACCTGAGCCTCAGGAATGCACATCTTCCCGTGAGAGCACTGAAACTCACCTGGAGTGGTGTACAAAATAAAAGACCTGACTATTTGAACAGAAAAGCATTCCAGCCATCTTCAGAGTGCTCATTAATCCATAAAGGTTTAATTAGTTCGTGTCTACTGCGCTACATCTTCATTTCTTCTTGTGTTCTTTTATGATTTTATTGATTAGTGTGGTAAATTTTCTTTACTCTACAGGGTAAAGCAAAAAATAATGTCTATCTGATTGAATTGACGTGGAACAACCTTGTTTGCAGGTTTCTGGGCATCCCTGTTCATCAGATGCATCCATACAGTCATTCTCCCCGTCACACACGTGGCTGAAGAGGACGCATTCTGTGCCGTCATTGCATGGCTTTGAGCCCATGCGACACTTCAGGACGTTCGCCCGAGCTGCAGGAGTAGTAACACTCGGACAGTTGACTTCATCTGAGGTGTCGAGGCAATGAGAACGGCCGTCACATACCAGACTCTTGGAAACGCAGCTCCGACGGTCCTTGCAGAGAAAATCAGCTGAAGAGGAAGGCGTTTAATACGTCAAACACAAAAAAAGGTCTTCTTTTCCAGTGTGTATCAGAAAAACAGTCCTAATCAGCCCATAATCTGATTACTTACTCTTGTAAGGACATCTTTTCACACAGTTCTCATCAGATCCATCAGGGCAGTCTTTTTTTCCATCACAAAACTGTGTTGGGTTGATGCATAAAGAAGAACCTGGACAAAGAACTGAAGGACTGGTGCAGGATGGCTTGGCGGGAGGCTCAGTAAATGACTTGACACGTGCAGGTGATTCGTTTAAATGGAGATTCTCTGCTAGAATGGTGGTGCTGTCTGCAGAATCTAAAAATATTACAGCAAGAGTTGCTTGGAAAAGTGTAGAGTAACATATCAAAATGTCAAAGTACTGTATAATTGTTACATATCAGAAACACCTTTACATTTATTACCTTTGTAAAAGCAGACTTTGAAAGAATACTCACCACATCCTTCTTCATCTGATCCATCCCGGCAGTCTTTCTCTCCGTCGCACACGTGGCTAAAGAGGACACATTCTGTGCCGTCATTACATGGCTTTGAGCCCAAGCGACACTTCAGGACGTTCGCCCGAGGTGCAGGAGGAGTTACACTCGGACAGTTGACCTCATCTGAGGCGTCGTGGCAGTGAGAACGGCCGTCACAAACCAGACTCTTGGAGACGCAGCTCCGATGGTCCTTGCAGAGAAAGTCAGCTGAGAAGGAAGAAGTTTTATACATCAAAACAACAACAAAAATACTACTACTTTTCCAGTGTAGTTTAGATCAGAGAAAACACGTCATATCAGCCCATAATCTGATGACTTACTCTTGTAAGGACATTTTTTTACACAGTTCTCGTCAGATCCATCAGGGCAGTCTTTTTTTCCATCACAAAACTGTGTTGGGTTGATGCATGAAGAAGAACCTGGACAAAGAACTGAAGGACTGGTGCAGGATGGCTTGACAGGAGGCTCAGTAAAGGGTTTGACAGGTAAAGGGGATTTACTTAAGTTTTCTGTAGCAGTGGTAGGGGCAATCTCTGCAATTTAAAATAAAAAAGATAAACACAACAGTTAGCTGAAGTTCAAAGTTGAAATTTACAACATCTAAACATCATCGCCATGTGATTACATTAGTAATAGTGACCATAAAAATAAGTCTACAGTCCAAGATTTCATCTCAAAATGACTGAATACATAAATCTAAAAAACAATATCAAAATCTTTCACTGAAACAAATAAAGCCAATTTGCCAGACAACATATCATCTTTACAAACACTTCTACAGAAACTCACCACATCCTTCTTCATCTGATCCATCCCGGCAGTCTCTCTCTCTGTCACACACGTGGCTGAAGAGGACACATTCTGTGCCGTCATTGCATGGCTTTGAGCCCAAGCGACACTTCAGGATGCTCGCCCGAGCTGCAGGAGTAGTAACACTCGGACAGTTGACTTCATCTGAGGCGTCGTGGCAGTGAGAACGTCCGTCACAAACTAGACTCTTTGAGACGCAACTCCGACGGTCCTTGCAGAGAAAATCAGCTGAGAAGGAAGGCATTGTATCAAAATATACTAGAAAAGCAACAAGATAACGAAAATAGAACAGTCTACTTTTAAAATGTGGTTGAGATTCTCATGAGCACCTAAATCTGATTACTTACTCTTGTAAGGACATCTTTTCACACAGTTCTCATCAGATCCATCAGGGCAGTCTTTTTTTCCATCACAAAACTGTGTTGGGTTGATGCATAAAGAAGAACCTGGACAAAGAACTGAAGGACTGGTGCAGGATGGCTTGGCGGGAGGCTCAGTAAAGGGTTTGATGGGTAAAGGGGATTCATTTATGTTTTTTGTATCTGTGGTAGGGACAATCTCTGCAGCATCTTAATAAAATAAAAAAATAAAAAAAGTTTAAAGTTCCAATTTACAGCATCAAAATAACACTGTAGTTCGTAATAATGGACATAAAAATAAGCCTTCCACTCCCAGATTTATAGTAGTCTCCATCATAAACCACTGGTATCATTGCTGTTTTCTAATTCTAAATATTCTTGCTCATTTATATTAATCATATTATATTAATATACCCATCTTTCATTAAAATTATTAAAGTTAATTTACCAGGCAACATTAGGTATGAAACAATACAGCTACAAGTAAAACACTTCTACACAAACTCACCACATCCCTCTTCATCTGATCCATCCCGGCAGTCTTTCTCTCCATCACAAATGTGACTGAAGAGGACACATTCTGTGCCATCCCGACACTGTCTGGAGCCCAAGCGACATTTCAGGATGTTCGCCCGAGCTGCAGGTGGAGTTACGCTCGGACAGTCGACCTCATCTGAGCCATCGTGGCAATGAGAACGACCGTCACAAACCAGACCCTTGGAGACGCAGCTCCGACGGTCCTTGCAGCGGAAGTCGTCTGGACGGAAATCATGGAAAACAAGTTCAGCTTAAATTTCAGGATATTTTGAAATATTTGGAAGAGCACAAACGCCACATGTCAAGGCTTACTGTTTGAGGGACATCTTTCCACGCAGTTCTGTTCATCAAAGCCATCAGGACAGTCTTTACGCCCGTTGCAAAACTGGCTTGGAGAAATGCAGAGGTGGTCAGAGGAATGGGGACAGAGCACAGAGGGGCTGCTGCAGGCCGGCACTGTCGGAGCAAGAGCTTTGGTGGCAGTCAGCACTTCATTTGATGGATCAATATTTGGTTTTATTGGAGTCGTGGTCGGCTCTGTGGCATCTTGAACATACAGAAGTAATCATATAAAGTTAAAATTCATATAAGTCAAATATAACATAGCTGCAAACTAAGTGAGATTATGTCTCACCACATCCTTCTTCATCTGATCCATCCCGACAATCCTTTTCCCCATCACACACGTGGCTGTATAAAACGCACTCTGTGCCATCTTTACATGGCTTTGAGCCTGTGCGACACTTGAGAACGTTCGCCCGAGCTGCAGGAGAAGCTACAGTTGGACAGTTGACCTCATCTGAGCCATCACGACAATGAGAACGACCGTCACAAACCAGATTCCTGGAGATACAGCTCCTACGATCCTTGCACTTGAAATCATCTAAGATTGAAAATCAGGACAGAAAAGCTAAGGAGCTCGAGTTATCAGTCAGTGGTGAATATTTTTAGGATTTTAGAGCTGCCCTGGCTCAATCCAACAAATGTCTAAAAGTCTGTGACTTTACCTTTAGATGGACATGTGGTTACACAAAAATCCTCATCATCTCCATCAGGGCAGTCCTTTTCCCCGTCACACAGCTGGGCTTGTGAAAGACAGACTGATGAGTGTCGGCACAGCACAGAGGGTTCACTGCAAACTGGAGTATCGGGCACTGCGGAAAGTTATAATGATGGAGAAATTTAAGGAGTATGTCAGAGTAAAAATCTCTTCCTTTAGCTTTTCAATGCACTTTCAAACTCTCTTGCAAGCCAAGAAAAATCATCTATTGATCTAGAAAAAAAGATCAAATCAATTCATATTAGAAAAACTAAAACTAATATTGAATAAATAAAACTAACTGCATCTGTGTCTATATAAATTAGTTCAGTACTCTAACCTGTTCTTACATCCCCAAGTGCAGCGACTACACTCAGCACATGACCTTTCACAGTCATGTCTTGGATGGCGCTCCCATCACGCCGGTCCCACAGAGTCATGACATCATCAGAAAGGGACAACAGGAAGGGCTCAAAGGCAGCTACGATCGAGCCAGAAATGTTCCATCTTCTACCAGCACGGTGGCTTCTTTGCTGCAGCAAACTCATTGTTGTCAAACCTGTAACAAAGCGCAAGAACCAAAACTAATTCAACAGTTCTCTACTGTGGAAATATGGGCTGCAACATAAAAGGAAAAAGATTTTGATCCAAACAAAGTGACAGACCTGCCCTTTTTGAGTTCCAGAACAGACTATCAGCCCTGAGGTCGAACGCAACGTTCCCTCTGAGTCCTCCGGCTAATTGCAGCAGCTCTTTGGGTTTGTCCCCCATCATGCTCATGCTGAGAATTCGCTCTTCCTCCAGCCACACGATGCCATCCCTCAGCCAGTCCAAATACAGATCTCGGATCTCCTTTGTTGTGCTGTACAGCTGCTTTGAGTATCGGCTGTCGGCCGTGATGGTACCGATGCTGTTTTGGTCACATGACACCCAGTAAATGTTCCCTCTCCGTGGGTCTACTTTTATCAGACAAACTACAAAGAACAAAAAGAAGTAGTAAGAGTTGATAGTGAGTGGGCAGACAGCCGAGGGGGTCATGGCTTCAACTGATCATTGAGTAAAGCTGAAAACTATTTTCATTATTTACAAATGTTCTTATTTATTAATCATTTCATCTATACAACCAACAGTCCACAACCAAAACTTTAATTTACACTGATGTAAAACATAAATCTCAAATTTCACATATTGGAACAGTATTTTTGCTTGTTAAATGACTCAAATTGACTAAGTGTCTTCTGTACAAGCCAAGAAAACTCAAAGCATTAACCTGGCACAGGAGTTGGGACCACCTCAGTCTTGACCTGGGTTAGACTAGTGCGTTGGACATGGCCAGTTTCGTTAGCCCAGTATAGCCATTCTCTGTACCAGTCTAGATCAAATGACAGGATGCCTTCGTCAGTGGCAAACAGTTGGGTTTGGGTGGCCTCTCTGCCTCTAAACTCCAACATGTTGATGTTGGTAATGGTAGCAAACACAAACCTTGGATCTGTGGGGGGGAAAAGAGAGGAGACATGATGCTATAATGTTTAAAGAGTGATAAAAAGGATAAGAGAAAATGTTTGTTACAAAGGGGAATTTGCCTTAACCAGCCCAGTACTTGTTCCTACATCAGTTTGGGCCAGTTTAACATCTACCATCTAGCAAAAACGAGCAAATTAAAGTTATGGACAACCTACATTCACATGTCCCATCGAGCAAGAGTACTTGGGAGTTTGGACAAGTGCAGGTGAATCCAAAAGGGTTGCCTTTAGTTAGCTGGCAGAGGAGACATGGAGTCTTTGCACATGCAGAAGAACCTGGTTCATGACAAGACAAGATACTGTGAAATGTGAGTAGTATTGAAAGATGCATTTACACTGGTTTGTGATAAGCATTACAAACTTAATTTAACCTCAAAGTACGTAAACATCTTATAAGAAATCTGTAATCATCAATCATTAAATCTATTGTTCCATGAAGTACCTTCAGGCTGCTGTAGCTTGTCGTAAACAGCCAATATTGGCAGTGCAGCTTTCCAGATGAATTTCTTCTGGTTTGGTTGGTTCTGTGGAACCTTCCACAGTCCTTTGTCATCCACCCAGTAGAACGAACTTTCAAACACAGCCAGGCCGAGAGCCGGTCTCCTGTTGAACAGTCCTGTGAAGGAGAAACGACCAGTTCCATCCACCTTCACCGTCTCTATGGACTGAATGAAATAAGTTCATGCTCACTGTGTGAACGATGTTCAACAAATGGTTTATAAAATTCATCCAGACTGACAACCAAACTTTTACAGTAGTAGGTTTATGTTTAGTTTAGGTTATATTCTCTTCTCATTGTGCCAATACTTCATTATAGTCTATTCATAAATGACCTTAAATTAAGCAGGGCCATAGACATGATTTTTGAAACACAATGGCATTTACTGGGACACTTGAAATATCATAAATATTAAGACCTGTGCTTTTCCTGCTACGATAAGCTAAAATGTCTGCTGTGAAAGACGTATACATATAACCTGTATATCTATTCTAATTATTATTGAATATGCATACTCCAGTGTGTTTGATGAACTCCTGTCTGTGTTTCTCATATCACCTTCTTGAAGTCGCTGATCCAGTACAGCCTCCTGGCAGCCACATCAGCAGTGAGACTGTGAGCAGATTGAGCAGTGAGCACCGTCAGAGAGCTTTGCTCTGACCCATCCATCCACGACCTCTCTATTGTCACTCTGCTCCTGTGGCCAGTACTGATCCAGAACATCAAGCTGGGAGGCAGAGAATGACTTGATTTTTAGGTGTGCCTACTTTAAATTTAACAGCTTTATTTCAATAATACTGCAACATTTTACTTCACTTTCCATTTAGAAATACCCATTTCTAAGCATACCTCTCCACAGGTATAAGCACCAACTCTGATGGGCTGGTGTTTTTGCTCAGCAAAGTAGTATAACTTTTCCCATCAGGTCCCTGCATGTAGATTGACTCCGTCTTCTGATTGGTCCAGAACAGGTTTCCAGTCAGCCAATCACAGGCTAGACCCTTGATTCCAGGCTCACCTGTCAGAAAAATGAATTTTGTTTAGAAGAAAAAAAAAAGTATAAGTTTTGATGTGGATTAAATGGATGATTTTAATAGTTGTGCAAAAGAAGAAGAAGTGCCCATCTGTGATTTAAACTAAACACTTAGTTTGGTTCCCAAACTGAGATTTGGGACCCCACAAGGGGTCATAAGTTAAAAGGAGACAGTAAAAACATACTACTGTTGGACAAAATGTAACTTTCCCCACAGTTCTTTGCTTTTTTTTCCCTCTCTGGGTTGGATAAATGTAGATGTTTCAGGATGTTTAGAAAGTTATTCAAACAGAACAAGGAAAAAACATGGTTGAACTGATTGCAAATGGTGACCAGTGATCACAGGTAGACATTGCTTTGCATTGGCTACTAGCCAAAATGTTGGGAACCACTCTAACAGACTATTAAAAAGAAAAAAATGCTGTACTATATTGTGCGTTACAGCAAAGCTAAACAGGAGTGGAAAATCTTGGGTTAACTAACCAATATAGATTGTTGAGCTATGCTGTCCATCGCTTTTATAAATACTGCCCTGGTTGTCGGCCCAGTAATACCAGCCTCGGGTAACATCAAAAGTCAAAGCCACAGGGTCAGACATTGTAGTCTGGATAGTGTCAAACTGTAGAGACTTCACATTCAACAGCCCAATGGATTTCCTCTGCACCGTTAGCAATCTGATAGCATCACCTGGAGAGAAAGGTGCAGTTAGTATGAATATTTGGATTAGAGTCCAAGTTTGACTTCCTGCTCAACACCCTTTAGGTACTGAAATTAGGAAGTACCTCACATATCCAAGATCAGTGACTACATTTGGACAGAAAAAGTACCAGGATAACTACACAATACTCATTTAATATTTGTCAATTTTACCATCCTTTTAAATGGCATCATTTCAAGTAATTTCTTTTTGATGTAACCTGCTCAATTGTTTGCATTTCAAATTCTGTCTTTTGATCTTTTTGAACTTTTCGCTCTTGCTTTTGTTTGGCCGCATCAAAGAAGCCCATTAACATGTCAGTGATCTTTGAAGTGAACTTCATGATGTTTTTTGTTTTCAGAGGATGAAACTAAATCCAGAGTGTAGGTTCAACAAAATAACTCACTCAATAACACTCAACAGAATTAAGTTTGGAATTGCATGACAATGCAATATATCGTCTTTTGTAGTACTCAAGTATTGTCTGCGGCTCAAGACGAGGCCAAGTTGATTTGCTGATCACCTTGGATTTGGATAAACAGGGAAAAGCTCAACTCATTACCTGTAGCCACACATGTGGAGCCTCCATCCAGTTTGAATCCGTCTCTGCAGTGGCAATAGTAGGAGCCGATGGTGTTCGTGCAGTGATGCATACAGGGAGCAAAGGGTGGAGCACATTCATCCAAATCTGAGGAGTGAGAGAGTGGGCTTGAACTTCATAATAACAGTAAACTTGATTTGTACAGCACAAACAAAGTTACAAAAAGCTTTATATGGTTGATTAAAACATTGTTTTTAGTCTGCTTTTGGTACAGCCCATTGTCAGTGTTTGTGTCCTTGCTGTAATATTGAGTTATATTTTCATGGCTCACATACCTTCACAGACTGCTCCATTGGGAGAAAGCTTATATCCAAAAGGGCAAGCACACAGAGCTCCCCAGGCTTCATCGACACACACATGGCTACAGCCACCATTGTTCATAGAGCAAATCCGACCTGCAGGAGGAGCAGTACGGCTCATCACAGAAATACGTGTGCCAGAAGCATTTTGCTTTGTCACAATATTTGGAGATCAATAAATATCAGTTGTGGTAAAGTAAAGCAGTAAGCTGCAGCAAACTGCTGTTACTGTAATCGGTCTTAAACCTACCGCAGGTTATGGGCTCGTCGCTGCCATCTGAGCAGTGAATCTGCCCGTCACACCTCTCTTCAGCAGACAGACATGTTCCTTCAGGACACCGAAGGCCGTCCTCACCACACAGACCTGACGAGGTGAGACAATCAGCTTACTGCTTCTCATACTTACTCTGCTTGTGTGAATTAATACTGTCTTCACTCGGTCTCTATGAACATATTGGGGTGACAAATTATGGAGTCATGACCTTGATGTATCAAAATCATAAAACTTAAAATGAGTTTTTGTAATTTGGATGAGCCGACCCTTTAAGTATACTTCACTCTGTAGTGCCATTCAGTTTCCCGTGGCACAACACTCAGTCCTCCGTCTTTCTCACCACAGTCCTCTTCGTCTGAGTTGTCCAGGCAGTCATTCAGTCCGTTGCAGCGCAGTTCTTTGGGGATACAGATGTGGTTTCGACAGGTCCAGTCGGACTCCAAACAGCCCTCTGTAGCTGTACAGTTCTCCTCATCGGAGCCGGTGGGACACTGGATTTGTCCGTCACAACGGGCTGACGCATCAACACAGCCGACAGTGTCCACGCAAGGAAACTGACCTGGTGGACATTCAGGCGAGTCTAGACCCGCTGAAGGAAAGAAAGAAAACACGACACTGTGCACGTAATGGAAGGCAACACATTGATTTGCTTAAGTCTACATACATTTTCTCAATAGATACGACATTTTCTCTGTTTGAAATAGCTGTCTCTTACACAGACTGACATTTGAATCAACACAACCAAACACCCTAAACCTTTTGTTGCTTGTCCATAAAACCTTGTATGTTAACATGGAAAATGGGAGAAAATAAAGCAATTTTAAATAATTTGTACAAAACACTTCGTTAGCACCAGTACAGGTATACTTACTAGTGCAATCCATTTCATCAGATCCATCCAGACAGTCTCCAGTGTCATCACATCTCCAGACATCAGGGATACAGAGTCCATCATCACACTGCCACTGGCCTTGATTGCATCCCAAAATCTGACCTACAGAAAAACACAGAGACAGAAAGTAGGACAAAGTCCAAAGATGAAGACTTAAAAATATGACTGGAGAAGTCCAAGTCCCAGACTCAATGAATTGTCACCTCACTTTTTACATAAAACTAGTTGATTTCCTCAGACGTCAGTGAAATTGTACCTGCTGTAATGTTCGAACCATGTGGCATCTTTCAGAAAAGTTGAAGCACCGATGCCGAAACAATAAGAACATGACATACATGACATATTCTGCGTTCAGTCACCATTTTGCCTGTGTTGCCAAACAATATTGTACAACTACAGACAGAAAGATGTAGTTGAAGTCATTACGGAAGACCATGGGGGGCTTCTAGGCCTCAAAGGGACAAACAGAGGGATTGTGATGATCTTCACTTACCCATGGTCAAATGATTATCAAAGGAAATAAGCTAAAAACAGCAAAACATGCCTTTATTATAATCCAGTCCGGTCAAGGCTCAAAATGCAATGCAGCTTTTAATTAATTAATTTACTCAAATATGTTTCAACAGGCACAGACATATTAGAAACCCCAAGTTTGTCGGTGCTTGACGTTACCCGTACAAATTAATCTAATTTAACTATTGAACTGTCAATTAAAATTCCATTAAAGTTTGTAACCCAGAACTCATGGAGTCGACGAAAGAACGCCATTTTTCCTCGTCTATGTTTATATGTGTAGAACGTCAACACACCGCTGCATGCTATTTTGGTGTATACAAACTCACAGTTTGAATTATGTCAATTTATAGAGAGAAATGTTACCTCGGGAAATCATACTCGCCAGAAGAATCAAACAGATAAACCAGCGTAAGTCCATGTCGGCCCGCGCGGCTCATCGGGACAAACAACGTCACCTGAGAGGAAATGCTTATATCAGTTTCCACGTGCGTCCACAGATGAACCATTCAGCTTCCGTTACCAAACACGAGATGCAGAACACTTAACATTATGAAATTTCATTCATTATTCCTTTATTTAACAATCCCATTTTCACACGTTCGTTTTATTGTTTATTTGTGTCATGACATTTAGCTGTATATTTCCTAACCACCGTTAAAAAAAAAAGTCCTTTTGAGGGATTCTCGCCACACACACACCTCTTATTTCTCAGATTTAGACACACTTATTAATGTTTTGACAGGTTATCATTAAGCACTCCTCTTTGACATGTTTTGCTTCAGCTCCAGGTGTTCACATCCACGTTCAGTGCGTTCAGTGAGATGATAAGGTCGTGCGCACTTTGGATGCGTTTTGCGCTTTTACGCACAGGAATTATTGAATTTCCGTCGAATTACGGCTACCGTTCTTGTGTTGTTGCATTCTTTAAACATTGTCCATAAGTAAAACTATAAACTATAAAAAAATAAAGAACATGGTTCTGTCTCCTTTCCAGGATATGCGAGGATGTGGTCTGCACCATGGAAGGAGCGCAGCTGTTTCGGCGTGTCAATCCAATGCGTGAAGGCTGCCAACCTCACTGGCAAATCTTTAACTTAATTTTCAGTTTAGTTCTTATTTTCAAATTGTCTTAAAAAAATAAAGTAAAAGTTCTGCAGTCAAAATATCTCGTCAGATGAACACACAATGGCTCATGTCAGAGTAGTATATGAATTCACTGCATTATAATTATATGCATGAATATGTAAGTGTCACTAATGTTCTTTATATAGTTTACACGTAGACTAATGCATAATAACACATCATTATAAGTTGTCGTGCTAATATGTGTGAGATGCAAACGATTATCTTCGTTAACTATGGAGGCTAAACTAAAGTCTAGTATTCTGTTATGCATGCATGCTGTTATTTAAAAATAATACACCACACTTCTTTAGTGAAAAACTATTATATAAAGTAGTTCATATAGAGTGTTGAAACAGAATTTACTTTAAAAAAGTCACTAATGTCACTATTTATTAAAGGTTATTGCTATTATTTATTGTTACTTCTTGTTTCATATGTAGAGTCATATTTAGCTTATATTGCAGTTTCTTGTCTTACTGATTTGGTGTGATTTTAAATTGTCTTATTATTGTTGTTTTTGTGTGGACCCAAGGAAGACTAGTGACTACTTTTGTGAAAACTATGGGGATCTGAATAAATAATAAAGTTGATTCATATTTAGTATTAATAATCTAATGTAGTGGAGCAGAAGTAGCCTATACAGTAGCATGAAGCAGAAATACTCAAGTACAAGTACCCCAAAATTGTACTTACTCAGTTATATTCCAACACTGACTTTGTTAAAAACACTGTACACAATGTGCAATTTTGCTTTCCCTTTTTGTATTAAGTAATTGTATTACTTTCGTAGCCCAAACTGTACAAACCACCAGATTCTAGTTCAAAACAAAAGTTTGTTTGATGTTCTGACAATAAAGAACTTTCAAAGAACAACACTATTTTAATACTAACTGAACTGTTTCTTATGTTTTTTTTTATTCTTTTCACACATCATGCTCATCTAACAGAATCAAAGCTTTGTAGTCGGCCATCTGTTCTTTGTACTTTCCTTTGAGGTCAAGTGTGCAGTTTGACTTATGAATGGCCAACGATCATTAACGCTCATGAATGTCAATTAGCATGTCAGATTTTAGACTCAGGTGATGTTGCATCAAATCGTTTCACTTAAGTTGTCCAAAATTAAAATTTACACCTTAAAAATCACCTGAATATTGATTTAAATCAAAAATAAGGGAATAAAATTGTTGCCATCACTGAGTTTTATTCAAGCTTATTTACAGAAAAAAGGAAGTAAGACAGTAATGTCCAGTTCTTTATTTTTAGTATTTATTGTAAACATTGATTGATTATTGATTATTGTGAATGTTCCAATGCTTTCCTGTTCGGTTCATTAGTATATATTTTTTTACTTAAAATTATCACTATATCAACTATATTTTTGTCCAAACGCCATCTTTATTGAATGATTATTATTTTATTAACTATTTATTCACATTTAATTAGAAGGTATGGACATACACAATAGACCTGCCATGCCAGGATTAGACTATGTAAACCTGGTACATATATATAAATCAATAATTAAAGTTCTGCATGGAAGATATCGAGATCAATTTTCTGGATTTGGGTTGTATTGACCTTAACTTGTCCCCGGTTCATCTCAGCGGCTCCCAACAGGTCACGACCTGCGTTACAGAAAGTGATTTTTCTGATTAACTCCCGTGTTGCTTCCCCATTAATCACAGCGCAGTTGTGCAGCTCGTAATCTCCTTAACTAATATTATTGTCATGGCTTCTTATCAAAGGGATCTGTAATATACAAAACAACAACAATCAGAGTGGTGGGCTTTTACAGTTTTCACACCTCGACCACTACAAAGACCAATTGGTTTCGATACACAACGACCTTGTCACATTTAAGTCTTTGAGCGCTCCCCGTGGATCACACACGCCCTTCAACCATCTGGGGCTTGACAGATCTCTTCAAAGGACGTCAGGAAAGAGGTGTGTGATTATAAAACCGAGTCCCAGCCTCTCACCTGGAGCATTTGGACTCTACCTGTGGAAGAGACAACAACACAACTGGGAACTATGAAGGGACTAGCAGTGGATTTCTCTTTTGCGCTTCTTCTTCTTCTTCTGAGGGTGGATTTGGTTCTGGGTCTCGCCGGGCAGCCCTTTCTTGGGATGCACCCTGACTCACTGCTCCGTGGGATGAGCAGCGGATCCAGACGCACCGTGCAGCGGCAGCAGACCAGCAGGCTGCCCCTCTACATGATGCAGCTCTACCGGACCATGCTGACCGAGGACCGGGCTCAGACTCCGGCTGCCGTGAGCCACACCAGGGAGGAAGACAACCCCGTTCTTCACGAATCCGACTCTGTCATCAGCCTTGTCGCTAAGAGTGAGTATTGGATATTAGAATATATGAATGGAGTTTGGTATTGTGACTGTGCATGGGCTGTTTTTGGACTGGAAATAGAATGTATACACCTTTAAGTGAATCTACTGAAGGTTTCCTTTGACACACACTCACAAAATGTGCAAGTCTGTTGATTTAACTCACCTTAATTTAATCATTTGTCTTATCAGGTGTTGCTTGATGTATTTGAATATTTATGCAATCCCTCCCTATTGGGAATAAAGGCTGTAAAGTGTGTAAGAACTGCAGCATTGTGGCCATCACATTACTAGGGTCTTGTTGGCAAACTTCTCTCTCTTCTCTGCAAGTCATAAATGATGCTAACCAGTTTTCTTTACTCTTATTTTTTCCAGGCTGCCAGCAGATTGGCAAGAGGTGGTCCGTCACCTTTGACATGTCCTCCATGTCTGCAGGCGACAACATCCAACTGGCTGAACTTCGCATCCGCCTGCCTGCCTTCACAGAGTCTTCCCGAGCCTCAGTGGACATCTACCACTCCCACAGGGACCGGTGCTCCGGCATTCACTGCCCAGAGAACAGGCTGTTCTTGGGGCGTCTGAGAGCTCATCCCAGTTCCATGGTCTCCCCGTCCTCCTGGAAGGTGTTCAACATGACAGAGATGCTCCGTCTGTGGCTGCAGCGGGAGCACTCCTCGCAGAGGACAGAGGAGGAGGAGGTGAAGGAGGAGGAAGAGCAGGAGCAGGAGGGAGTCCAACACCCTACAGCTGACCGGGTCATGATGGTGGTCTTCTCAAGGCAGAACACGAACAGCCAGCGAATGCCAACACTCAAACGCACAGCAGAGCACTCCAAGTACGTGAGCCTGGACAGGGAGCGAGTGGCGGCTGGATCTGGTTCCAGGATCAGGAACCGCAGGGCCAAGAGGCACCACCAGACCCATCACGAGGGTCAGAGGGTTGTTGGAGCTGCTCCTGCCAACAAGCCCACAGAGGAGGAGAAGAAGGGTCCTCTCTGCAGGAAGGTGGACATGTGGGTGGACTTTGAGAAGATCGGCTGGAGTGAGTGGATTGTCTATCCCAAACGGTACAACGCCTTTCGCTGTGAAGGGAGCTGTCCTACACCAGTAGATGAGACCTTCACCCCAACTAACCATGCATACATGCAGGTAAGACAAAATTTAATCACCTTTATTTTTTGTACAGTATTTGCTGCCACAGAATATACCTATTTATAATACTCTGTTTGAAGAAATATGGTCTAATCAAGCATTTTTTCTCCTTCTCTCTCCAGAGCCTGCTGAAACTTCACCACCCAGACAAAGTGCCATGTCTGTCCTGTGTGCCAACACGCCTGGCACCGCTTTCCATGTTGTACTACGAGAACGGGAAGATGGTCATGAGGCATCATGAGAACATGGTGGTGGAGGAGTGCGGCTGCCACTGAGCAAAAGACCTGAAAACCTTTTGGTTAAAGGTCAGATAGACTGGAGCCACTGAGACAGAGGAGTCTCCAGCCACAGAGCTACTCAGAGGCACAAAGTGGACGTATGTCCACAGGCACTTCACACATATGTCCAGTTTGACACTGGGACAGAGGCTACTGCTGCGATGCAGGACATTAAAGAAGGAAACTACTGTATCCAGGACACCGCTCTCTAAATCTAAAGAGCTATAAATTGTTGGTACTTTTTGCAGAATATTGGGTGACCTAAATCGTGCCTTACATTGTAATGGATGAGCTATAATTGAAGGTTATAAGGACTGATTATGGTAATGGATTGATCAAGACAAAAGCACAATATGGTCACTGACAGAAGCACTATAGAAGAGTCACAAAAACAGTTATACAAACTGTTTCAATCAAATGTTTTAAAATGCCATTGAAATGATTAATGCAAATATCAGAATGGTGTAAGCGCTTTAACTTAATTGAGATGTTTGGGTCACAGTGACCCATTTGTATGTTTGCTTTGTACAGTAATACAATAAATTATTTCTTATCTTGAACAAAGTGTTTAATGGTTTTTATTACAAACTATGTTTTTTTTACAAGAGTTCAACTTGATCATTTCCCTTAACTTTTTACGGTTAAAAAAGGGCTTGTGGTCATAAAACAAGGCTGCAGTGATGAGGGTATAATACACATTTTGACCTTTTAGCATGAAAGCGCAGTTGTTAATTCATAATTTTAATGACTGCATTCCATTCAGGTGGGCAAGTTCAAGGGTCTGTCTCAATAGTTACATATTCCGTGGCTGCCATTTTCACAATGCCTGTGGTCTCTCCCCTTCCACTACATCGCCAAAATGACAACCACTGAGGCTGAGAAGTGTCCAGCTTAAAGGTACACTGTGTAAGATTTGGGGCCTCTATTTTCAGAATAAGGCAAACATGGAATATAATATTCATAACTATGTTTTGATGCATGTATAATCACCTGAAAATAAGAATCTTTTTACGTTTGTTACTTAAAAAATATCCTTTTATATCTACAGTGGGAGAGGGTCCCCTTTCATGGAGGCCGCCATGTTGAAACACCTTATTTATATAGTAGTCCGGAACAGACAAACTAAATACTGACTCTAAACAGGGTCCTTAAAGTGTTGTTTCTCCTTTACATTAGGAAGGTGAGGGTGATGTGAGGAGATTACAATGCAGTGATTGGACCACTAAATGCAACTAAATTCTACACACTGTACCTTTAACTTTTTGACCGTCACGGGAGCACCAACTTGGTACTCACAAGACACTGCATTTTGCCATAATTGACAGTGTGACTGCACTTATGTACTTAAAATAGCAAGTGTAGGTATGGAAGTACTGGTGTTGTGCATCCTGGCTTACTGGGACACCAGAATAGAATGGAGCCATGGATGGAGTCATTAGTAACACCTGTGTTTCTTCTGCTAAGATATAGCAACCTGACTATTGTTCTCAGGGTGATCATGAACCTAGCTTTTAATTGTTTTCAAACAATATTTTCAGTTTTAAAAGAGAAAGGTCCAACTGGTTGGTTTGGCAAATGTATTTCTGGTTAGCTTCCCCACCTCCGTTAAAAAGAAACTTAAGAGCTTTTTAGGAAGACCTTTAGGGACGGCGCTATACTAGTTGACCTCAGCTGGGTGTGCTAGCGTCTTTCAGCTCACTGTTTTGGTTGTTACCACACCTAACTTTTCTGTGACAGTTCACTCACATAAGTCCAGCAGCAACAGCTTTTTTTAAAAAAAAACAAAACTCTACCTGTCCACTGACAAACAGCAAAGCACACAGTTTACTAGCCGAACATAGTGTAACATTTAGCAGCTAGCATGTAGCATTTAGAGCCAGATATTTTTCCAGGAGTTTCTGAAGACCAGAGCTAAAAGACTAAATATTGATTTTGTCATATCAACATAAAATATGTTAACATGTCAGTGTCATGTTTACAGCTGGTTTCTGCTGCGCCCAAGTGGCAACAGAAAAAAAAAAATCATTGCAGATTCACAAGATTTCCCAAAATACTTGAAGTTTTAAAACTGATGAACTCATTTATTCAGCAAATTTATTTGTATAACATTGAATATTTTAAAGGCATGAGTCATCACATAAAATATCAATGGTTTTGATTGAAGACTTTGATTTACATGTCAAATATGTCACACATCATACAAAGTCAAGCGCCCATAAAAATATAGAAACATGTTTATGCACCCATTAGTGTTGGTTTATAAGAGTACATCATTTTAACACATATTGAGCATTACAAAAAAATGCCATCTTGTTTTCAGAACAAATCTGCAAGTGGATAACACAGCTCAGTAAGACTAGGCTTATCATTTCAACTCATATTTTTTTTTGTCCCAGAAAACAAAAAAGTCAGGAAAATGTTGTAGCCAACTTTCTTCAGATGTCTATTTCAAACTGGGCGTCTTCTGGAAAAAGAAAGACATCGTAGTTGAGTACAGATAATCATGAAAACAGATGAAGCTCGTCTCTCTCATGCGGACATGTTTACCTGCATTTTCCTCTGTGTGGAGGTTGTGGTTGGTGTTATTGCTGGCTGTCTGTTGAGGCTGGTTTGTGTTGTTAGGGGAGTCAGGTTTGAGTGGCCTGGTGACTCCTGGGATGTCGGGCAGGTTGGGAGGCGTGCGAGCCAGAGGTGACGTCCGACACTGGAGGAGGAACTTCCTCTCATAGATGATTCTGGTACCTGCAGGCGACAGCAGCAAAGGAGAAGTTACCTAATGTCAACATTTTCTCCTGCCAAACAGTGTAGTAGCATTTCAAGTGATCAATATTTACAGCAGCTGTGTTCATAGTGTGTATTCACACTTGTAGAAAAGTTGATACCAATACCAAACTCTTTGTTTTGGCTACTCTAGCACAGCAGATAATCCTGAAAAAAAACTTGTGCTTTTTCACCTTAAAAATTAAGTAAATCCTGCAGCTAACATGAACATTAAAGACTTGCAACTAGATGAAAAGGTTAAAAGGATAATTTAAATAATTTAATTTAATCACCACTATATTGGTCAGGCTCTAATATATATATGCACACACACACACAGTACCCTGGTCAGAGGACTATTGCTGTGACTTGTTTCTTTAAATTATACGTGTCCGTACAAGCCCATGACCTATTTTCTGTCTCCCGTATCAGTGACATTGAAACAACTTCACGATCCAATTCTGTTTGATCAGGGTAAATCTCTCCCACCTGTAATGTGGGAACAGAACACAGTATCAGTCATAATGGCCATATGGAGTGTGCGTCATCTTTCTCACAGCCACAGAGGGAAAAACATTTTGTGCTTCACTTTTATCATCACTGGGGATTTCCAGAGATCTCAAGCTGTTGTTGTTGTTAATTGTTTGAGTAAAATAATGAAAAAAGGGCCAAATAACTGTTGATGAGAGTGAGGCTGCTGATATCTTCTGAATTATTTTATTTTGGCTTCAACTTTTAAGTTTCCTGCATTGTTCCCATTTGAATATATACCAACAGTTATGTACATTTACATTTTTTGGTACTTTTTGGTGTTTTGTTCCTACACAGTGTACTCTTATACACTATATAGAAAGCTTAAATTGTGGTTCACGTGTGACAGTTTGGTCATTTTTAGTAACTTTGATGTATCCACAAAAAATATGTTGCCTTTAAAATACATAACGTAATTATTAGCTCCTTGTTGTCTGTCTTTAATATAACCAGGCTGACCCCCACCCCATGAACATGTTGCTGCAGCTCAACAACAGCCTGCAGGACTATAAATAGGATATGACTGAGTCCAGGCCTATATTTGACTATATAGCCATTGATTGTGTACGCAATCTACAGCTACAGGCTATGGACACTGACTTCAGAAGTCTAATTCATAATTGAATGAATGTTTATTCATATGAAAAGTCTCTGATTGTTTAATCCACAGATTCATCATGTCAAAGAAGGAAGGCAGCCCTGAAATCAAAAATATAAATCAGGTCTGTACACTGACGTCTCCATTAGCATAAATTAAGAAATTAATCTGCATGAAGTTCATGTGGAAAAAATGAGATTGATTGACACTACATTTATTCCAGGTTGTCTGATCGTACACAAACAATGCATGCAGGAAAAACACTATATAGAGGGAAACATTCACGCACACTGAAAAGGCTGTGCAGTTTGCAGGATTTGGACTGGTCTAAAAAGTTTCCCTGAACTCCACTAACTGGTGGTCTTTAGCCTCTATGAAGCACCAACACTGTCAAACATTAACAGGACAACCTAACAGAACTGTGAACCTATAGCCTGCTGCCACTCTATAGTGTTTTTTATATTATAATAAATCAAATTAAACATGTTTTAATTGTTGGGAAAGTCACTGCGGTGTGACAAAATCAAGATGTAATCTTTAAACTGACAACCCATCCACTTCAATGTTTGGCCTAAGACAGACAGCACAGCAAACTGAAGCTATGTTAAATATTAGGCTACTTTCTGTGTCATAATAACTCACAAGTATGACAGTGTCTCTCTTAAAGGAACACTTAAAGGGGGGTTATAAGAGGGGGTCTCTTATAACCCCCCTTTAAGTGTTCCTTAAACCTGTTTCGAGTTTTTATCTCTCGTGACGTTTTTGTCTTTTAGTTCCTGATATAAGTTTTTTTTAAAATTTTTTTTTTTTTTTTATGAAGGTTGTGTTCAATCTTTTTTTCCCTACAGTACCTCCTGGCGTAGTGCTGAACAGAGTCCCTCCGGGAGTCGTGGAGTAGTCCTGGGGCATGTGAGCCGAGTCGTGTATGGTGACCCGTCTGACGGCCGGGATATCCCGGCTCCTGGTGGTCTGACCTCCCGCTGACATTTTTCTCACAACGCTGGGTCGACTGTTTTTTGCTACAAATGTGTCGGACGGTGTTCAGGACGCTATAAAGTTACGGTACGAGCGCCTCGTGCCTCCACGTGGTCTGAGCACGTCCAAAACAACCCAGGGACTTCCTTCAAAACAGCACGTAGAGCAGAGAGCTGTGATTGGCTGAAAACAGGGGGCGTCACAACAAGTGGAAGTTGTAGTTTTTCCTGATCCGGAGGCTGCTTTCTCAAACGCAAGATATATGCTATTTAAATTATGTAGTTTGAAACAGATAAGAATAAATCTGTGGAGGACGATTATTTTGCATGTGATTAAATGCATGTATGCAGTACAGACATTATAAAAAATACAAATAAATCAGCAAAATCATAAGGAACCATAGGGTTATTATGTAATACCTAATTAACAGGCCATACAATTAGATAATGTACAGTTCAAGAAGATCCATATGAAGTTTGCTGAAAAAACACCCCCACTATGTAATATACTAGTTTCACCGAAAGTACAGTGTTCAGGCGATACAAAAGATAAAACAACATAAGAAAGAAACATTCAAATAGTAAAAAGCAGACCTTTTTCACTGCAGTCATTTTGACATGAAATAGCAGGTAAACACAGGTGTTACCAATGATGCTAATTAAGGCTCAGTTCCATTCAGGTCAGACAGGGTCAGGGCACTGCTGTGGTGCCAGTTGGCTCACTGGAAAGTCTCTGCTGCAGGAAAATGGAACAGGACCTTAATTAGTATCACTGGGAACACCTGCCTTGACTACTATTTCATGTCAAAGTGGCTGCTGAGAAAAATGTCTATTGGCATAACTAATGGATATTTACTTTGGTTTAAATGGAGCAATTCTTTCCTCTGGAAATCAACAACAACTTATAAATTATGCAGATCTTTCCAGGAAAATATAAGGAAATTTTGGACCCATGAAAGAAAGCACTACGAAAAAGAGGTATGAGGTACATTTAAACTATACTGAGGACACAATCCTGGCAGACAATACAACAGAAATATATAAAACATAGACACAACCTTTATGTCACATCTTTGTTTAATAATTCTTGTAAATGGTTTGAGCTGGTGTACAGGGTAAGATGATCTATACATATCTTCATGTCAGAATGATTCTGATTGAAAGGCTTGTATACATATTCACGTTTGTTTCTCCTCTCTCCAGGACAATACAAAAGAAAAGAAAACAAGTGTTCATAGCTACAAAGCCTCTACATTCCCCATGATGTGGGCGTTGGCCTAGACTAGATAATGCTTAAAGAACATCCATAACAACTCTATGAGGGTGCATAGCATTCTAATTAAATATATTTTGTCATATTTATACATATATTTTCATAAAAACATCTTTTTTTTGTGCATGTGCGCAGTTGCATTCCTTAGGATAGAGTAATATGATATTGCGTTTACATTGTCATGTATCCATTCTAAAGGAGTATAGGTGATCTCTATTCTTTGCAACAGTTAAAATTTTACAATACTCTTTTTTTTTTTTTGTTTAAATACATCGTCGTAGGTTACACGTCCTCTCATGCCACAAGCCCGGTTTAAACTTTCTTCTTCTTCCCCCAGATCCAACCGGCACCATCACACACGCACGCACACACGCACGCACGCACACACACACACTTTAAATACAACACAAACATGGTGGAGTTGAATTCATCATAGTGAAGAGAGTCACTAACTAGTTTAATTCAGACTGAAAATCCAAATTGTGTTTGTTAAAATCCTAAAAATCCACCAGAGTGGAAACAAAATAAAACTACTTAATACATATTTTCACTAAGGGTTTAAAATGGATCAGTATGTGGTCTTTGACTCAAAGTTTAAGTTATAATCCTTAAGATTTGGAAGCATCCGTGGTTATTGATGGCAAACCTGCTTTGAGGGGCTATCAGGGCCAAAGTCAGGATATTTAGAGATGCTGAGGTCATGAGTCCTGTCTTCCCTACTGACCTATCAATCTAGAAAATCACATTTATTTATTATAGTGTGATATCCAATTATACTTTTGTAAATTTTATCTCCTACATGATAGTCTGAATATATTTTAAAGCTTTCTCCACACTCATGTTTCATGGTATCTAGGGTCTTGGTGGTTGGTACTATGTCAGAAAATACAAAAAAAGCAACTGTGGATCTATTTAAAGTGCAACCAAACAAACAGTATGCTGTTAAGTTTCATTCAGAAGGAGGTCAACGGTTTTAGTACTCACTAATACTGATCGAATTTTTTGCATCACGTCCAGCACATGGAAGCATCGTCTGCTGTGGGTACACATTTTATATCCCATGTGAGGAGGCGGACTCCACCACTGCAGAGATCCAATTCCCCAAGCAAATACATTTAATGACTGTTAGTGAGAAAATATCATAATGAGAATAAAAACGTATGTGTGATGTGATGAAAATCTGAAGGATTATGACTTTAACACAAGAGGGAGTCATTTATTTTCTTTAAAACGCCTGAATCTCTTTGTTGTGATGAAACAGTACAAGATGTCAAATAGAGACTAAATAATAGTCTAACATTAGACATTGAGGGAATCAGTGGCCTCCATCATTCAAAAGCTGTCAACTGCATCATTCATTCCAGTTAAGAGTGTAGACACAGTATAACTATAAAGAGACAGTGTCTTGTTTGTCCTGGGTGGATTCAAGGCTCAGAATTAAAGCCCACTTGAAGAGAAAAGTTGCTTTAGTAAGAAATCAAAATATCTTAAGTCAAATAAAACACCAAGGACTGTGTTTTGTCTGGCAGCCCACAGGAGACTCTAAACAGTCCTTTATAAAGGGAGCAGTGCTTCACCAAAACCTGTCGGGTTAATTTTTGTTCACGCTGACGGAGGTCAATTGTTACTTTGCCCCCCCAGAAGATGAGCAGCAGGTTACTGACTACATCCTCAATACTGTGTGTCCTTTTTGGTCTTGTTTGAGTCAAAGAGCTCCCCACCACACACAAACACACACAAACACACTCACAAAAACTTTTATCATCCTGTTTCATACGTTCAACCAACCCCCCACCCCACGAATCCCCATACCGCCCCAACACCAAAGTCTTATTCTGAAGCACTTACTTTGTGTCCCGCACTCATCTTTTGAGAGGAGGACTCAGAACTTAAAAAAAACATAAATAATTGATTCTGACATAGCAGAACTGAAAACCTGAGTGGAGTAACAGTGGAAAACATGTGATATGTAATTAAAAACGTGCTATATCGGATGAGGCTGTCATGTGCATGGACAGGGCATGGAAAATATGTGCATTAGTGTGATGTGTACCTAATGTGTTCATTCATTCATTCATTGTATCAGTCATTCAGGCTACAGTAGCATTTACAGTACTTAAATATTGTGTTTTCCAGGAAATGTGTGCTACTATGATATGACCCTTTCATAATGCTGCCGTCAGGTTTCTGCATAAAGTAAATGTTTCAGAGATGAAGGGAGCAACAGGGTTACAGTGATGCCAGTGTATTATTATTTTTTTTTTGAAAATTGTGAAACACTTAAAACTACAACTTAAATTACTCAGAAAAAAAACATGGAGTTCAGTGGTTTCCACCTTACGGCAGCAGCAGACTCCTTAATAGGTATCAGTGTATTAAGTTAATATATCCTGGTTTTATATTTTGCTACGTTAAGTGCTGAAAAACAAAGAATCCCTTTCAGGCCTCCGCAGTCCCACACTGCTACAGCTGAGTCATCCGATCTCACGTCAGTGCATCCTCTGACTCATTCCCATCAAGGTCGATGGAAGCAGTCAAATACGGCCCAATGTCAAACTCGACTGCTGTTGGTCCAGATGGAGTTTCTGTCTTCACTGAGGAGTGCAGTCAGTTACACCTTTCAGTTTCAAATCCTTCAGGTAGATATACAGAACCCCGACTTCTGTGCTCTTGTTGTTAAGTATTATTGCTGTAGCAAACTCCAAAAGACTATCTGACCAGGCAATAATTATTTAATGATGTAATGTGTTTCTGGATGTCTGTGTGTGTTTTTTGTTTGTATATATGAATGCTTGTGTGTCTTCACAGTTCACGAGTCTGGGGTCAGTGTTAATAAGACAATCACAGTGCTACCTGTCTGTCCTCACTGCACAGTTCCTATCGCAATCAATAGCATCATGCTATTTTACGCTTGCTACCATAACTAGGAATCCTCCAGATCACTACATCCTCACATGAATAAGATCCTCCATGAGTTCTCCACTTCATTCACTTTGTTTCAAATGAACGAACCAATATTCGACAGTGAGGCCCTACAGCCGTTGCAAACAGATAAAGAGGGTCGCACATACAAAGTTTGAAACATCAGATGGAGGAGCTAGAGATGCTGATGGAGAGGCTTGTTATTTTACTGCATATTGACTGAGGCTACTGATAAAGGTGGGTCAAGATGACGTGCGCTACTGGGACAAATGATGGAAGAAGGTAGAAAAGGTCACGGGAGAGGAAAACGTCCATCTTTGTCTTGCAGAGCTGCTGCACAATGCAATCAAGCAACCAAGCCATTTCCAAAGAAAACATTCCCCGTTGTCTGAAAAACACATTTCCCCTGAAAACATGAGGGGTTGAAAAGAGCTTCAGCTCCCTACCGAAGGTTAGACAATGCTTAAAACAAAGGCGGACAGATTTTTAAAGGAACGGATAACAAGAAACGAGCTTCATCCACAAAAAGAAGAGACGCCAGCGCACGCAGACAGGAACACTCACGAGCAGGGGAGCACAGCGGCTTTCTCATTCCAGCACTGAGCGTGCCATGACATCACAGGGGCAGTGAGCCAATCATGAGGCAGGGCTCAGCGCCAAGCCAGAAGCAAGAAACACATGCGGTAGAAGAAGAATACACGCGCACATACGCACACATACACACACTGACACATGTCCACATAGCATAGAGTGCATATATCACATTGCGAATAATAGGGGAAAGGGTCCAGTGAAAGAAGCATTGGTAGGCTCAGCAGAGGCTTAGCTGTATACAGAATCATCCAGTGAGGGACTTCTTTTTTTGGCTGTAGTGTTATTGGACTCAACTTGCTTGCCACTCCAGTTGGGGGGGATAAGGTCCTTAAAATGGCCTGCGGCCCAAGTGCGGGCCAGCCCCGTACCTTGTACCCCTTCAGTTTGTAGATAATGACAGTTCAAAAGGTCAAAGGGCATGCACCAGCAGTCATCATGCGATTACAGTTCACAGGAAGCACTTTTTGTTGCTTTTTTTTCTTGGTTGTTTTACTGACATTTATAGTTGTTTTTTTTTTTTTTTTGTAAAAAAGAATCATCATGCCTTAGTCTAGTTGATATTTTTCTTTACAAATGTTATAAAACTACAAGTTGAACTCCTCTTTTTTTTCCCTTTCCTCTGTCTCTTTTCTTTTGTGGCGCTCCATGGTCACACGTTGAGGATGATTTTGTGTTTGTCATTTTGTAGTTTGCACTTTTTAGTCTTTATCTTACTCCTTACTTCCTCTCGTCACTTGCTCATTTTCCTCTGCGGTCTGGTTGTGATTTTGTGGAGGATGATTTGGCAGTGGCTTTCCGGTCCTAGAAAGCAGACAGACACCATTAACACACAAAACACAGGCTTAATTACTCCGGCCTTCCCAAAAAAGAAAAGAAAAATATCAAAGTGTACTAAATGCCAAATCTAGGGTTCTAATTTAGAACATAAATGGTACAGAACAGCATGTGAGAGACTACGAGCTCTAAAAGACTCCAATATGTTGCCATACAGGCTTCTATCCAAGCACTGGGATGCACAAGTGCTTGTTATGTGTCCCGTACCTGGAGGACTGGGTAGTATGTGTATTTCAGTGATTAACCCTCCGAAGACTGGTGGGCTGCACTGACTGAGCGCCCTTTCTCACATCCACCCCCACCTGGAGCAAGGAGGGAGGGAGGAGGGAAGGAGACAACACTCGGACCAGTTAACTGCTGAATGCCTCTACATGAAACCAGAGCAGGAAACTAACTTGTCTGTCCACCGGCCAGCCGCTGTGGCTCGCTGCAATCCCCATAATTCACCACCTGTCATCGCCTTCCATCTAGAAATTCATTAGCCAATCAGGTTGGAAGCGATCACTTCCAAAACACACACAAATCCATATTTTACTAATGACGACGATGATGAAAGGTGGTGATGTCTCATTTTTCTACCAACACTCAGTTTAAACAACCAGGTCTTGCAGCCTTTAATATATCTATTAATATACGTCTTCAATTTCTTCATTTTTATATCCACATTATCATCCACTCGTCTACTGATGGGGACAAAGATTTGGCTGGTGGCTTCTGTTAATTTCCCACCCTTTGTGCCAGGCTATGTGACTGATTCACAGTCGTCTGCTTGGGTTTACAGTGTTTGTGTGTGAATATGATGCAGTGTACACAATTAAAATGTGACTGACTCACCTTTCGAGCGAGCGCATTTCCATGTTCAGAAACAAACTGCGCCTCAGCAGCATAGTCTTCTTTCTCCTCTCTCTATAGAAAAATAACACAATTTACATATAAATAGCAGTTCATAGTACTCGTTTGTTCATTAATAACACATTGTTTGCAATCAGAAATGTAAAAGAAAACCAAAAGGTATCGGATATGGCAGATATTTCCCATGTGTTGTACCACACAACACATCATTCCCCTCTGGTTCATCAAAATAATCAATTTTGATGATTCTTGAGTTGTTGTGAGTGAGACAAAAATTGTTGATGGTCGCGAGGACAAAAATCATATTGAATGGCTTCATGTCTTCCCATCTTATTATAATTCAAAAAAGATGGACAAAGATGTTCCCCCTCCGGGCGCAGGATGCGGCGGGTGGTCGGCGTAGCAACCTGACCTGGCCCCGCCTCGGCTCCTGTTCCCAAGCACGGTGACCTGCCTCCTGGTGAGAGAAGCCCAGCCCCCTGTCAAAAGGCTGCGTGCCCTGCAGGAGGCGCCCACGCAGCACATGAGAGTAACCCGTGTCACACACCGGAGTCAGCAGAGCCTCCTGGGCCACGCGCAAGCCTGGCACGTCACGTCCTGATGACATAGAGCCCATCCAGCCCTGGAGGGAATCCTTGTCTGGTAAGTAAGGTTGAAACGCTCCGCCTCCCACCACTCTGGAGAACAAAATGCAAATAACACAAAGAAAAGAAAAACAAAACAAAACAAAGTGATATAGGGGATGTGTTGCCATTTTGAACACAGACAGTGGAAAACGACACACAAAGTTTTCCTACAGTTACAGCTGACATACCGGTTATCTCCATTATGCTCTGCAGCCCGACTCAGTCCTGACATCTCACACCGCTGGGCGTACACCTGCTGGCCTGCAAGAACAGAAATCCCTTCCACTGAACCCAGCCCTACACCTCCACCTCCCGCTTTTGCTCCTCCTCCTGCTGTGAGGGCCTCCCCTCTCCTCCCATCCGACCTCTGACCTCCCAGCTGCCCGTTTAGGTTGACCTTGGGGACAGCACCACTGGCCCTCACCCTGTCCCTTTCTGCCAGCGCAATTGCTAGCTCCTGTGGCGCCTCCTCCTCCTCCACCTCCCCTTCCTCCTCCTCTTCCTCCTCCTCTTCCTCCAGTTCCATGATGGAGCCGCTGGCCCCGCTTGCTCCGCTGCTCGGGCGACCCAAGCTGCACGGAAGAGAGAGCGTGGCGCCCTCTGAGTCATCAGCCCGACTGCTGCCCTCCAGTGACGAGTCTTCCACTGTAACCAGTGAGGGGCTGACCCCTGCTGGCCACACCTGAACGTCTGACATCTCCATTAATGTGTCTTCCTCGGTGGTGGCGATGGGGGCGCACTCGAGGCTGGAAACTTCTTGCCAGTAGGGCTCCGCGCCGAGCGGAGAGGGCAAGCTGTACTGCAAAGAGGCCGGGGACAGCAGCTCCTCCTGCACCAGCCCATAACCTGGAGGGAAGACAGGGGCGAGACAAGAGAAAGACTAACACCACGCAGGCACAGCCAGGGCGAAGATGGGGAGGTGGTGGATCGACTGTTTCTCCAACCCATGAGGAAACAGTGGGGCTCAGCCCTGTCCCAATATACCAGGAAAGAGATTAGAGACTAGAGTATCCTTCAGTCCATTTCATTAAGTGTGAGACGGAAGATATATTGATCCTGAATTCAGATTTACTGACTCCAATAAATCCCAGCCAGTAGGTTTTATATACTCAGTTTGAAAGGTAGAACACAAGAAAAATACTTGTCTTTCGTTCTGAAATCAGCTTCCTTCGTCTTGATAATGTTGGTTTATCTAATTGATGTACAAATATTTGGACTGATTTCCTTCTGTTTGTGGGTTTGATCTAATGCACTTTAGGTTCTCGTCATTGGGACATGGCAATAAGAGTGAGGTGAGAGTCACAGGGGTTTGGTGTATCATCCATTGCCTGTGAAGTGAATGACTCTAGTTTGTAAGAAACTGAATCTGAAGAACATCCACTGTGTTCCTTGATAAGCGAAAAAGAAAAGTGAGTCTAGAGTGATACAGTAAACTGATTGTGGGGTTGGTACGATATAAATGTATCATTAGTTTATCTGAAAAAAGTGTTCCAGTTACATTTTAGTGTCCTGATTACAAATGGAGCTCATTAAGAGGCTGATCAAAAATGTACATCAAATCTGTTAGATTTACATACAGCCAATAAGGAAATCACTATATTTAGTGAAGTAAGTAAGTTTACAGGAAGTGGCCATCACAGATGTGTTCAGACGATTTCAAAAAGCAAATTTGCTCTTCTTTAGATCATCGTTGGTGGTGACCAATTCAGGCAGATGCTGCTTTTCCACTAATGTCAAAATATTCTAGACAACTGATCAGACGAAGCCCAGCAGCTGTGATACAAAGACCAATCATAAAATAAAATGTCGCTGTTATCGTTCCAACCCACGTCTCTGATTCTGCAGAGGAAAATGCAAGTTACTGTTTGACTTGCATTCTCCCATCGTTACACATCAGAGTCATGCATTTATATGTCTGCCCCCTGTACACACACACACACACACACACACACACACACACACACACACACACACACACACACACACACACACTTATATACACATACTAATACAAATACACATTAGACAAAACTATTATGTTAAATACTTTTTTTGTAATTGTGGTCCCTAATAAAGGCAATTTACATTATAATACATTATATACTGGTCTACACTTTATTATTATTATTACATTTTTAAAATATAATCAGTCACCTGGTTGCAACATATATTGTTCTTCTGATAAGCCTTTTAATATTCAGGAGGAGATAACAAATTAATTGATTGTAATATATATATATATATATATATATATATATATATATATATATATATATATATATATATATATATATATATATATTTTTTTTTGGTTCTACTTTGACTATGACCAAGATGCCATTCACTGCAACACCACAAGCAAAATACATATAACACAAACACACTTTCAAATACACAAACACACATTATATCCAAAGATTAATTATTCTTTACATTATCCATTTCAGGGCAAAACAAATAAATGGTATATTAATAATGTGTTTCACATTCATATCAAAAATTTATTTATATTTTGATTTATACTACATGCTGAATAATCAAAAACACCTTATCTCTGAGGTTTAATGTCACTTAGGTTCAGTCTTTTGACATGTCTGAATACCGATCATCTTTCTAGTCTTAGTCTAGTCTTATCTTTATATCTTTAAGATACACAACTTGTTCACAGCTAGCATTTTTTCCTTTATTCACTTTTAAATATTTGATTGATTGGCATTTTGATTCATCATCTAAGTTTAACATAAACACACGGTTGAATGTCTGTTTAAGTATTTAAACTAATACTTTGGAAATATTATGTAAAGAAAGCTTATAATGTATATGTTATATATGATTTGTGACTCACACATTTTGGTACATGTGACAGGTTTAGGGGATTGACTGTAAGTAAAATAGTTTGGATAAATTGTTGCATCAGTGAGGTCAGATGAATGAAATAAGGTGATATTGTAAAACAGTAAAGAGTACTTCACCCAAAATCTATGTAAGGATGTGTTCACACTGTTTTGCTTCAGACCCCAAATCCTCCGAGGTGTGATGTCACCTTGTGACAAACAAACTTTGGGGTAAAAACCACAAACATCTGAAAAATCTAGGCTTTATAGTAATGTGCCTCAGATGGGGCTTTCAAAGAACAACCAAATCTATAATGAGCTCAACCATAAGATTTGATTAAAATCCTTTTAGTGTAAAATCACAATGATCCTGTTATCATTGCTTATAATGTTGAAATATGTCCCTTTACAATAAAATATTGCAATCGAAAGCTGACAGAGGGAGATTTGTTTGCAAGAATCAGTTCATTACATCTCATGTGTCTGATGCATTCCAATCATGTGTCATGTCATCTCAAAAACAGCCTTTTTTTTTTTACTTCATGATTATGAAGGAATATGATTAAGTTTTAGAATTACAAAGACTGCTCACCAGGAAATAATGACTTTTATAGAATGATATCTATCAATATATTTACTGTATGGAAACTGCTTTAACGTACAGCTGTGTTAACAGAAAGTAAGACACATCGCTACCAAGGCACTCTCTATAATTCAACTGACAGGTAAGCTTAACAGATAGATCCTCAGAGATTTTTGATACACTGCAATTCCTTTTTCTTTTTTTTTTTTTTTTTAAATCCAAGCAGATGTGTTCTTTGCAGAAACCCACAGTATATAACATGAAGGTCCAGCTAAGGGCAGAAAATGATTGAATGAAACTATATAAAACTATATACGTCTTATCTGACCTGCTAATAAGTAAATTTTCTTTTTCTATAAGTTTCTATAAGGGGATTTTCTATCTATAAGTCGAATTTTACTTACATCCGATCTAAAAACTACACAAACCCATAGCTCTGACCAGTAAGAAAAAGAATGTATTAATGTATTAATGGGTGAAATACTTCTTTACTGTGTAATTAGTAATAGTCTCAGCATTTTTGTGTATATCCACTAAAATGTGAGTAATCGTGTGTGTGTATGTGTGTGTGTGGGTGTGTGTGTGTGTGTTTCTGGGATGGTACAGGGCCAGGAGGATGAGCGGTGGCGTCAGAATGAGGTGAGCAGGGAGAAATGGGTCAGAATAGGAATGAGAGTTAGAATGAGTTAGATGAATCTGGGTTAGCCTTTCCCTTCACTCCTGCTATTTAAACACAAACACACACACAAAGGTGTCAAAGGCACAGGATGTAAGTGAAGCACAAATAAACTCCACAGTGAAAAAAACAAACAAACAAAAAGACAACACGCTGCACAGCACGCTACCCACGTTACCACTGTACACACACACACTCACATATACACATACACAAATACTGCACTCATATTAAATTACAGATGAAGACACACAGTTTGGGCTCACAGGTGAGCCTCAAATGTACAGAACACACACACACTCGAACCAATACACAAACACACCTCACAGCAATATCCCTGCTGGCAGATAACGTTCAGACAATGTTACCAGTGAGTCCATCATCAGACTTGGGCAAAGCATACATGATGAAAATCGAATCAAACACGAGCCCCCCTACATGTATTTATATAGCTTATTATTTTGCCCATGAATGAATGAAAGACATGTCACAGCAACATTGTCCTTTGAACATTATGTGTTACGCAGCTGACCATGTGTTACAGCGTAGCATTAAAAACAACACACCATTTATTTTACAGGAAAGGAAAGAAAAATACACATTTGTTTGTTAATATAGCATTAAAAACAAGACCAGAATACACACATTAAACAGAGGAAACATTTTACACTGTGAAGAAAACTTCATACACTGAAAGCATGCCGTGCACATAAAGATGTCAGAATCAAAAACAGCAAACTTTATTATGTTCAGGAAAACTCCACACGCACAACTCCCACTAACTGCATTCACAGAAATCATCTTAAATAGACCTGGGTAAATCTGTATTTTAAGATATTTTGGCATATATTAAAGCATCTGAGCCTAGTTTACCTTTACACTTCTTGTGTAAAAACAAAACATTCATACACATACATTTTTTGCAAGCTGAAGTAAAGAAAGTGACTTGACTTTGCTTGATGAAGTCAGCTGCAATTAACTAAAGCCCAGGTCTGAAACACACTCACTCCCGCACACGCATACATACACACACACGCACACATGAACAGATACCGTAACAGCAAAGCATGCAGCATGCACATGCACAAACTGTAGTACACACACAGAGCTGGATTGAGAGAGGAGGAGGAGGAGAGGGTCCCCGCTCGACTGAACGAGGGAGGAGCACGGGAAAATAAGATGACAAGAGAGGAGGAGGAGGCCCAGAGGTCAACATGAGGTCATATGAGGTCAGAGGTCGGACAGGAAGAGCTGTGAGGAAGAAGAGCAAGAGAGGGGGGGAGGAGGAGGAGGAGGAGGAGGAGGAGCAGGGCGGCTGGGCAGCAGATATGACATGTCAGATTTCAGAGACAGACTGAAAGTAGGACGGAAAGAGAGATTGTCCTGAGCAAAAGACAAAAGTCAAAGACCGCTAGAACATCATAACAATGTCTGCTGTCGATCAAACTTTGTCAGAAGTGAAATTCTGTCTTGTTCTCAGGGAGAGAAAGACAGACAGAAGGAAGGAAAGAAAGAGCGATAGAAACAAGGTATGAAGGCCCAGAGCACGCTATCATCTGTGTACTAGCGCCACTTTTTACTAGTGTATCCATCCCAGACATACACACATGTTGCACACACACAAGCATGTATGTGTGCACACACAAGCATGTATGTGTGCACATACTCACACAGGCACACGTCATCTAAACAATCTCAGACACCTTTAAATGAAACTCATGGATTACACATATGTTAAGTATCGGCCTGTTTAGCTTTAGTTAACCCTTAAAATCCTGTCAGTAACGGCAAAAGTGACTTATCCTCTTTTCTCATATCAAGTGAGGAGAATAAGAACCATCATGTTCAGGGCTCAAGTATGAGGTGTGAAAAACTGTAACTGAAAAAGAAAAAAATGACTTGTGGCCCCAGTGAGGAATGCACAGAGGCGGTGTTAGTGCATGCTGCAGAAGGCTGGGGTTCATGGTGGGAGAATGACACCATTCCTCAGACCTCAAAAACATCATTTGAGATTCATTATCATTATCATCATTATCATCATGTACATGTCATGAGCAGCAAACCACCATGCAGCCCGAGTTCAACTTCAACTTACCCCTTCTGAAAAACGGGGGTCTAATAACTCGTGGCTTGCGCACTAGGCGCGGTGGCCTTGTGTCCGTGACCTCTTGTGGAGCAACAGAGACAAGGTAAAACGGCTGTTACCCAGACTCACAGGGAAGCAGGGAAGTTTTCAGAGGTGGAAAGTAAATGAGAACAACAGCTCACCTTATCGTGCTGAGGAATTTTGTCTCAGATTTTTAGTAGTGCTGACTATACCGGCTGTTGTGACCAATGCTTTTGTTTACAAAAAAAAAAGAAGCAATCGAGTAAATAAATCCTGAAGAAATAATTGTTAAATTAGTGTGGAATCATGGTGATTTTTAATCAACATAGAGAAATTACTTATTTTTACAGTGAATTTTCTTGTAATACTTGAATTGACTGCTGATTCCTTGTAAATATATCTGTATATCTCCTGTATAAACTTTCCATTTCTGATTGTTACAGATCATCATGTGACAATAAAACAAGCCTAACATCGGTTTCGCCATGAATATGCTTCAGTATTCATCGTATATACAGTATATACTGTATATATACATACAGTATATATATATATGCTATATCAAAACTTTATTAACAATCAAAACTTTTGATATTTTTAACATATTTTGAATGAAGAAGATTCTCCATTGAAACAAATGCATTTGTAACTTTAAATTAAAATAGTGACATGACCAATAACTAACTTTGGTGATTGTTTAGCTTTCAGGTAACTACGGCATAGCAGAATTTCTTGCTCTCTACATGTAGTGTGGTAACGCGCTGTTCATTGATTAGGGTATGTGTCTAAATATTGCTTGTCTAATGTGGTATTTGATGTGTTTGTGTAGTCTTACCATTAATGACACTGGGGGACAGCAGGCTGGAGTCGCGGTCGCTGAGTCGACAGGCACCCTCCTCTAAAGAACCTGCTGCTGGCTGTGGAGCCTGACCCTCCAGAGAGGTTACAATGTCTGCACGATCGATGTTTTTCAGAGCGGTGTATAGGCTCTCCACTGAGAAGAAACACATCGATGGGGAGGGAGGTGGGAGACAAAAGAGAAAGAGAGGGGAAAAAAAGAGGGTAACAGGGAAATCAAGAAAGATTCATCAAATTAAAAGACATCAAATTAATTTAGTAATCAACATCTGTGACAGTTTGCACATAGTGATGAATAATACAGTATTTAAGCAGCTAACAGCAGTTTCTTGACTTACTCTTGGCCCTTTTGCCTTCTCTGCTGGCCCACAAGTTGAGCAGAGCAGAACTTTGATCAAGTAGGGAGTTGGGATTCTCCACACGGATCCTATTGATGTCGTCCACACCGAACTGAAGCTCACGTGCCAACTCTGACAAACAGACATGTCGAGTAGATAAATACATAACACACAGAAACAGACAGATGCAGCAGTTGGATCGATGCTCTGATTTTTTTAAATGACTGACCTGCCCAGCTCAAACCCAGCTGCTCAGATATGATGTTGATCTTGATCTCAGTCCTCTCCATGGCATTCACTGTGGCTAAAGAGAAAGGAAAAATACCAGTGTGACTAAATCAAATAAGTGTACGTTCACTTTACTAAAGAGATTATAATGTAACTGACTCTAATTTAAAAAATAAAATAGAGTATACAGTATCTAAGTTCAGGACAGTCCAGCTGACATTCTAGTAACTAAGTCTAAATTTATTCAGAGCTTAAATCAGGGTTAATGTTGGGATTTATTGGACAGATAATAACTTTAAACTATCCAAATGTGTGTTATTGACAAATGTTCAAATACTGCAAACAGTTGCTATTCTTAATCTAGTCCTAAAAGATTTGATGTTGACTCGAGTTGCTATTACAGTTATTATTGGCAATACTTACCTTAACAAAAGCATTGCTCTGTTGAAGAAAATAAGCAATACCCACATTGTTTTTGTCCAAATAATCTTCAGGGTCAGCACATCATATGGACAGGGGAAGTCAGAATTCGGGGTTCATTCAGGTGCTAGTCCCACTAATCAAAGTAGCATTCAGTAACCATTATAGAGGGACTGAGGTGCAATGTAGCAGCGCTGTGTACTTGATAGACAGAAAAGGCCTTTCACCTTCAACCCCCCCCGCCATCAGCAACGTTTGAACCAACCCGAATGGCCATCTTGACTCTGTTCATTTACCACAGGCCAATCAATATGAGGACTCCTCTGTCTAGCTCCACTGCGAGGTCCTGCCCATTCCCAGTGCTAAGCTACAGTGCTAATGCTATCAGTATCTGCTGCCATGCCATTGGAAATCGCAGTGGAGACACCAGCGCCATGCAAACCAATCACAGAAGTCATTCATCTGTTGTCATAGCTTCCAGGACACTCAGGAAAGAGAAGGTTAATTTGCCATGTGCCATGGAGCCATTAAAGGTCTTGTTGGGGACTGCTGCACAACTTTTGTCGCACATTCAATATGATTTTTTTCTAACTGCACTGCAAAGAACTCTGGGCCATACTGTTGAGCAGTGCATTGCATCCAAGGCTCAGTCTTTGTGCCATGCGTGCACGCGAGACAAAGAGGGGGATATAGAAAGGGCAGAGTGGGAAGCAAAGGGTTGTGGGTAAAGGGGCAGTGCAACATTCAGTGCCCGTCTCCACTGTGTATAAGTCAGGAGAGGGCTGAAGGTCAGGCAGTGAAGGACTCACCCACACCAGGCTCGTTTAGTGCACTGTAGCGTTCCCTCAGGGCAAGGGGCGTTAAAGTTCGCCTACGCTCCTCACTTCCAACAACCTAAAAAATAAATAAAAACAACAAAATCGTGTCATGATTACATCGCAATAGTTGTTTGATGTGTAATTTATGTAGCATTGTTTAAACTGCATGTCACCACCCTGATTAATAGGTCACAAGCAGTAAAAACGACTTCACTTGTATCCTATATAGTTCATTACGATTATTAAAGGGTATGACAGCGATCCCACAGTAATAAGTCAATTTCTACCATATTTTAAATACAGACCCCTTTAAATATTACACAGTGGACCTTCAAGAGAATGTCCATGCCTTGTTTAGTTAGTAACTGTAGTCAGTAACTCATATGGTCAAGAACAGAGGGGGCTTCAAACTGTTTCAAGGAATATGTATAGGGTTAGTGACAAATATTACATTAAAATATTAAATTTCATTACATTTGTCTGTTTGTGAAGTGTTACATCATTTTTTGTGTTATTTTTTCCTAGTGTTTTGTTCTCCCTGTTTTCCTGAACCTTGCCTGCATTATGGGCTTTTGAATATTGTCTGCTCCTTTATTCATTTATACAGTACTGGCATTTATTGAGCAGTTTATTCAGGCTATGCCAAATATTCCCCATTGCAAATATTGGACAAGCCACAATACCAAATGAGGCTCTCCAAAATTAACAAGTTGAACTTACAGTATAGTCCTCTAGCCAATCAGGTGTGACAACAAATAGCTCACTAAATCTCACACATCAGACTTCTTAAGCATGATATGACTTTAGCTAGACACCTTACAGAAAAGCTTTTCTGACTTCTTAGGAGAATGTCAGGTACCCAGACCTCTGTCTCATCATGGATGTCTACAGAAACTCACACACAAAGGTTTGTGTATGTGTGCTTGTGGGGAGGTGTTTGCATGCCAGTCCTTACCTTGACACATGGTGGCATGGTTATGTTAAGGTTACACAGTACATGCTGTGTGTCCTCGTACTTGGTGCACTTCCGCAGAAATGATAAAAACCCAGCGGCCTCCTTGTTACTATCTCTGACCTAACGTAGTGACATGATGGACGGAGAGCGAGAGCGAGAGAGAGAGAGAGAGAGAGAGAGAAGAGAAAGAAAGAGAAGAAGAAAATAAATAGAAAGAAAAATAGAAGGAGAGAATAGAAGAAAAATAAGAAGCCAGATAGAGGGATGAAAGAGAGAAGGGTGGATAAAAAGAGTAGGCAAAGATGAAGGCAGTGAAAGAAAGAGACAGAACACATGCAAAGAGAAGAAAATGAAGCAGAACAAGAGAGAGGAGAAGAAAGAGGAGGAGGAAGAAAAACAGATCAAAACGGGTATTAGATCGCTCCACAATGTCTCGAGCATGTGGCGCAGTAACATGGGACGAGAAGCAGGGGGAAACAGGGATGATTAGCAGTCCACAGGCAGGCGAGAGGGAGAGATTTACCTGTACATTTTACCTGGACGTCTGTCAGACCAGACAGTTACAGAGTGACCGTGAGAGAGAGAAAGAGAGACAGTGAGACAGACACATACAGGACAGGCAAGGCCGCAAGATAGGAAGGCAGGCAAAGAAAGTGAGGGAGTCACAGGACATGCAAACAATTACCCAAGAGAGTCGATAGGTAGATAGGTAAGTTGTTTGTTGCTTGGCTACACTGTGATAAAAAGATATTTATCAAAGTATTCAACTAGCTGATACTGAACAGTAGTGTGTGTCACACTGACAGACAAATAAATGGATTACCAAACGAAACACACAATGAAAAGACAATAAAAAAATGACAGAAATATGACAACACAGACATGAAAAAGGCGCACACACAGTGTGAAAACAGACAAGTCTGTGCAAGAGAGGAGGATTAAACCACATCAATAAAATGCAGAAGGACAAAAAGAGACTAAGAAAGGACAATTATGATCAGAGAAGACTAATTTTACAGTGATGCATTTGTAACCAGAAGAACACATTTAAAAAACACAGTACCGTTGCAAATCAGGGAGGTGTTCATTATCAAACATTTATCAAAAGTAAATTTGACCAAAATAAAAATCGAAAAAGACGTCAAAAAATCTGGGACAGATCTGGACAATTTTTAACTTGTTGAGAAAGAATGAACAGGATTTGACAACCACAGAGAAGAATGGACTGACTGACAGACATACACCGATCAAAAAATGTGTTAATATATCAAAAATAGAATATAAAAGTAGAGACAAGAAATTTAGACTTAATATTAGAGTGAAACTATGCCTCTAATTTCAGTGTTTTTTGGGTGTAGATGTTCCTTTCTTGGTGTAGTGTTGCTGTGGACCTGAATAAGTGCAGAGAGAACACAGTGCTGCACTGTCGTCCTAACTCTTACATGCTAAAGGGGGGACAAACTGAGAGACTGTCTGACAGATATGACAGTGAAAAGCAGACACACAAAAAACATCGTATGAACAGGTTGTTTGGGTGATCAGCAGGTGGGTGATCGACTGACTAACTGGCGAGAGGATCCTTGACACACTGAATCCGACAACTGAACAAACAGAACCACAGTACAGCATGAATACGTAGCGAGTGATAGAAAAGCAGGCATATGAACGGTCATATTGAAACAGACCTTGACGGAGACAGGCAGCCTGTTATCTCTGAAGGCCTGGAAGCTGAAGCTGCGAGGCTGCTGGGTGGCCTTCCTGATTGGCACTAGGTTCCCAGAACACTCAAGGTGCAGCGGCATGCCCTCCATCAGCTGCAAAGAGGTTCACAAAATGTTAAGGGTGACAAGATGAAAAACAGACAGAGACTCTGAGATGGACATCATATAAATTATTCTTATAGTAAGTGAAAATTATAACACTGTCTGGGGATTACAGTATGTTTGAGGTTGCCATGACCCCTACTGCTTCCTGTAACACCTTTCCTCTTTTTGTGAACTTGGCAACATATTCCTTTGACCCCTGTGCTGACCTCAATGTCTCGACTGCGGGCCACTTCGGTGAAGTTTTCATGCAGCTCAAGCGTTTTGTCCATCTTGTCGTCTGTCATGCAGTAACAACGTAGGCGTCCCTCTCGCGCCTCATTCATCTTTGCAAAAACAACAAACTTGGCCATATATGGCACAGACATCAGCTCCCGGTACAGCAAATTGGCAAAGGTCACTGCTTCTGCTGTGCGTGGACAGTCTGCCAGCCAGAATCTGGCAAAAGGATAAAAAAGAGAAGGTTGAATTCACATTCAGAGGTGTGCATAAGTGTGGGGAAGGAAAGCTGACTCACCTTGCAGAAACATTAGTGGTAAAGTTAGCGCAGTTGTTGGCATACATCAGCTTAGTGGTTCCGGTGATGTCCTCCCACTGAGCTGGTGCTGTGCCACCTGACACACAACAACCACACTGTGTCATTCATGCTCTGATAACCAAGGGAACAGATGCCTACACCTTTTTACAGCACATTTCATGTACGTCCAAAAAAGTATCAAAACAATAGAAAAACTCATTACTTCACAGAGAAAGCTTGAAATTTCCAAAATGGATCCTACCAATGACACTACAGAGGAGGCGCAAGCTGGTGGTATCACCCTCCCCAGCATCCCGAGGACTCTCCCTCCAGGATGGTGGCAAAGGGATCCGCAACCCGATTGGACGGTGAAATTTGCGTCGGCGTGGCTCGATGGTAACCACTGGGCTGAAGGTCGCCTGGTTACCGAGCTGTCGAGTCAGCAGCTCATCAGGGATAGGCTGCGCCTGAGGTGGTGGAGGAAAAGGTTATTAAATAGGAAGCTGTCAGAACGGACAGTTTAAAAGGATATAGAGTTGAAGAAGGCTGGGTACAAAAAATATGTGAGCGATAAACTCAAGCAGAAACATAATATAAAAGCTGAAGTATACAGTAGGTGATCTAAAAGGAGAGTAAATAGCAGGAAATAGAAATAAGAAGAGGATACAAAAACAAAAGAGAGCAACACATAGTGCAATAGACATCAAACTCGCAGCCATACTCACACATGCAACCAATTCATATTTTACACCTGACCCAACTCAGATCAGTGCACCATCTCGTCAGTGTGGCTCACAACTTAAATCAGGTAACTGAGGAGTGATGAATGGCTGGATAAAAGGAAAACATAAACAGAGCAGCATAAGGCAAAGCAAAAACTCATGCAATTCCCTTAAATAGCATCAATGCTGTGACAAATCAGTGCTTTGACAGACAATGTGAACAATGTACACTGAGGACAAAAACACAACTGAAATGTAGAACCCATAATCTGACGTAATCCTTCTGTCGTGAAAAATAAAACTGAGTGGAGGTGTTGTGTGAATAGAGGAGGAGTCAGCAGGAGTGAGCCAAGTTTCCATATGTGTGTCTGTGGAGGTCTGGATGACTGTCAATCAGGCCAACATTTGCCAAAAGCTCCGGTTTGGCAGGACAGACACCGCGTGTTACAAATGCTAAATTAGAAATGGTGCAGTATGGTAAGGCTGAGATACTCCTCAGGTCATGTCACCTGGTTCTTGGTAACGGCATTTGCAGGCAGATGTAAACTTTAAGTCATATATCATCCTAAAGGCCATTACAACCTATTTTCTCAATTAGTGATGGATAGATATTTCTACATTTCTCTTCTTGTCCCTGCTTTTAAAAAATAATAAAATAAAAGGTGATGTCATATATTTCCATGCACCAATCAAAGTTTAGCAACATCTGAATTAAAACGTGTTATGTGTTTGTGTTGACAGCTCTGTCTGTACAATCTGATCAACACAGTGGAAGCAGAGTTTTTGAGAGCTACATGTAGATAATATCAACTTGGATTACTGCTGATGTAGACATGAATATTTATTTAGTTATATTTAATATTTAATGAGAAATTATTTATAGATTTCAAGTTTTTAGGGACTGTAAATCTATAAAATAACCTGTAGATCTTAATGTTTTACATCTTTAATATTTAAGTCATTTACTATAATCATCCATATCTTACATTACTGCTGGTGGTCTTTGTAATGCTTCAGATTTTTAATACTTTCTTTAGTTGGTTATTGGTTATGTATGGTTAGTATGAAAGGTGGACTGGTAGCTGGAGAGGTGCCAGTTCACCTTGAGTAAGGTACTGAACTTCTAATCACTCCCAAGGTGCTGCTACATGGCTGCCCATCAACTCCACCATCTCTCCACATTTGCATGTCTATGACCCCTATGTGTGTGTGTGTGTGTGTGTGTGTGTGTGTGTGTGGTTGTATTTCGGGTAACACGCATGTAAAAACTCGAGTGAAAAAAGAATTTCCCTTCGAGGGATCGATAAAGTATGTATTCCGTTTTGTTCTATTCACTAAAATGTGATTTGATGTTCACTGTGATGAATGAATGTATCTGTCTTAAGTCAACAGTACGGTGTACAAATCCACTCTCAGTGACTGATGCCTTATATGACATATTCAGGCTCATTTGTCAAACAGGCAGAACATCAACTTCAGGAAGTGAAATCTGTCAAATCTCACTGAATGAAGCGCAAACAGAATTTACGCAGGTAAGAACACTGGCATAGACCATTAAGTCACAGTGACACTGCTTTGTAATTCAAACATGTGCCTTGAGTAATTTCTGAAAAGTACCAGATTGTCTCTGTTGTACAAACAAAATAAAAAGTAATTACGGAAGATCTGCATTGGATCTATCTTGTGTTTTTTAAATATGCAATTCCCTCTCCTCTTCATGATACCTTCTCATTCATATCTCTAGCCCTCTACTTTATTTGCACTCCAATTTTCGACTCCTCTCCTTACCTGCAGTCCCAATCTCACTTTCTTAGTGACGGCCGTCTCAGGGAAGATGGCCTCGACGTGGGGTACCAACTTAGTGGTCAGCCTGCCACCCTCTGGACCAATCAGATCGCTCTCTTGCTGAACACGGGAGACTACAGCGAAATATAGAGGGAAGTCGGTGGAGATGATCCGACGGATTCTCTTCTTCTCCAGCTCGTCTTGACTCTCCAAGTCTAGACACAGGAAGGAGGATATTGACACAGGATATTGTTGCACATGTTCAGGTTAGACAAAGTGTACTTCTGTGTTGTTGTTTAGACAACAAAGTATCCCCTCCGTGTGCCCTTGTTCTGCAACTTCAGGATCATAAATCAAGATTAAGACTGACGCATTCTGCAACCGTGCAATGTCTCGCCAACAGCCATTCATTCACACTGACCTTCATCCATGCCATTCAGAATAGTTTCCAGCACTTCGTCACCGTAGCGATTGCGATGTTCCTTCCAGACCGAGCCATTTTCACTGCGGAGGACCACAAGCTCACGGTCCCCTCGTGCCAGTGAGGCAAAATGGGGGATTTCTACTATTACAGGCCTGTGAAAGAAAGAAAGAAAAAAACCTGCCTTAAAATCTGGTTGTGAATCAGGAGTCAGGCGTGTTCTTCTGTTTAACATACAGAGCATCATGGATTAGTTGGATATAAGAAAATAAATAAATCACAAAAATAAATGTAGCCTTGTTTGGAAAAACAAAAACAAGTAAGACTATATTATAATTTTCAGCATCTCTCTGAGTTGTGCAAAATGATCAATGTCCACTAGATGGCATATTCATCATTAACTTATACCTTCTTTTCAAATGAAACAAGATACACAGAACACATTATTATTATTATCTTGCACAAATCCAGTGTAAATCATCCTTACTTGTAGTTTCTGTTTCAGCTGATATGTTAATTATATTTAATAATCCTTAAAACAATTTCATAAATCTTACAATTTAATGATGAGAATATCGCGACAGGAAACCAATCAAGTACACAATATTGTTGAACAATTTTATGTTCTATATTCCCTCAACCCTAATTATTATTCGCAAGGACTGCCACATGTTGCTAACATAAATTCACATATGGGTATACACAAACACAAAATTGTGCATGACAACTAATTTTTACATGAACCTATTTAAAATCTGTACATGCAGTAAATAAATAAAGCTGTCTCACCCAAGGAACTGCATACTGGACGGCCCTAGGGAGATGATACGGCTTGCTAACCCCTCCCCCTCCACCAATGGAGGAGGTGTGGTCAGTTTCTGAGGTTTGACCAGACGGCAAGTAATGCGTGTTGGGGCCGTGCACGTTCGAGGAGGAATGATGACGCGCAGGCCGTGGTGTCGGCTGCCTCGCATGGAGCCTCCTCGAGCGTCCACCATGAAACTCACCAGGAAGCTGAGAGTCAAACAGTGATACAATGATTAAATGAAAGGTTCAGACGATCACTTCATCATCTTTAAACTTATTATGTTTAGATCAATACTTGGCTTCACTTTCTGCTGAATGAGACAGAAGAAGCAGTTGTGGTTTTGTTCTGTAGTGTTTTGAATTGATCTGGCTGCTGTCTGAGTGATTCATAAATTAGACACCAATTCACTATGAGGGGTGCCCTTTTCATTTGACTGTCTAAATATGGCAGGGGAGAACAGGCCATCTAGAGCAGCCAGTACAGGCAGCAAGAATGATATAAAATGATTAAAAAAAGAGTCCCATGCTGTGTGATCCTGCATTAGACAGGCAGCTTCATACAGGTGTGTGGCAGAGGGACTCTTTCCCCTTAACACCTTCACTTTATATTCTGCTTTTCACAAGCTGACTAACCGTGATGTGCATAAATTATGACTAGGAAGACTTAATGAATTAATATTCTCAAACATTATGAAACTTAAATACCGATGTATGAACAATACGGACAAAGTTTATGATCAGCAAGTGACCAACATGCATAATTTATGCATCATTCCACTTGCAGGATAAATTCTGGGTTAAATAATTATAATAAGTAGAAAAAACAGCAAAATATTATATATTATAAAGATTATTTTGGACATTTGCTAGTGCAGTAGGAAGTGGGGTGATGGGTGGAGCATCTGATCATCATTATTGGTGTTTTGGGAAGTCATAACTTCAGTGATCATAACAGATGAGGAATGATTCAGCAAAGTGCAGAATTCTCAGTTGTGGAGTTTGTGAATAAGCCTCCCCCTTTAGAAATCTGTGTTTTTTCCTATGAATTACCAGTCATATTAACAGAAAAGTGAGACACCTGTTCTATTCCATTTGCAATACTAGTAATCTCATTGAGTCCAACAAGTCCATTCTTTATGAAGGATTAACATTCAGCAAAATGTTTTATTAGCTGACCCAGTGTGAATGGGGCTAGCCACAGGGCTGACGTTGTCTGAAGTCTCTGTAGCCGGACTGCTCGGGATAAGAGAGTCTTCATCATACTCCTTTGGCAGAGGGATGGGGGTGTGCTGAGGTCAGAGAGGGAGAAAAAATAGACAGGCAGTGAAAAATTGAGAGGCAGTAAAATAACGAATGAATGAAAAGATCAAGATTAAGAAACAGACAAAAGCTGCGGGGAATAACAGAGAGGAGATAGACAGAGAAAAGGAGAGAGAGAGGAGACGGCACAATGAAAGACATAAACAGGCGGAGAGTAAACCAGACAGAGAGGAGATGATATAATTGAAGACATGGAAAATCAGAAACCAAAGGAAGAGATAAAAATAAACATCTGAATATGTGACTTAATATCTAATATCCAACGTATTATTGGATAAAAAACAAATGCTTACAACAAACATCATTAGTTAAGCCTACCTGATCCAGTAGTACAGTCTCTGGGGACACACAAGGGATCCTGGGAATAGCAGGAGAATATGGCCTGTAGAAGAAAAAGTGAGAATAATGTAAGACAAGAGCTGACTTTTATTCTGAAATACAGACATAAACGTTTTAACTGTCACCTGCAGCTCCATTTACTAGACATTACAAACGCAAAGACATGAGTGACAGAGCGACTTACGTGGTACCCATGCCACCTTCAAAGTCTCTGAGGGTTTTCTTCGGGGAGAGGAAGTCATCGTCCTGGTCCTTGAAGTCATCAAGCTTCAAATAGCGTGCTCCATCCATCCCGAGCAACTCGTCACCTGTGAGCAAAATAAAGAGGTAAGAAAGGTGGAAGGGCAAAGAGGAAATAACAAAAACTGGCAAAGAACAGGTTGCACATAAGGAATTAAGAGAGAAAAGGACGAGACCACGGGAAAACAGGGCAAAATGATGCTGATCTCAACTCTCAAGTTCTTCCACTCAGTCGTCAAATGTGAGTTTCTTAGATCAAGTACAAAAATCTACCAAGATTCACCCTCCCCAATGCATTTTGACTTTCATTTTTTTTTTATGAGTGACAGTATCTTGAACTGTGGTTGACGTCTCCACTTGAATCAAAATAATGTCACTTGGTTCAATTCTGGATAGATGAAAGCAGTAATCCTTCCCATCCTCAAACCACAGAAAAAATGGCTACAAAGCAGAGACATTTTAATCTAAGCAATGGAGTAAAACCAACAACAACCAGAGCCGATGGAAACCAAAGGAGTGAAAGAAGAGGACTGGTAAGACAGTGAATATTAACACAGTTTAGGACACTGCATGGACGGCAAACTGCAAGGCACCTGGTGACAGCTTTTTTAGTGAGCATGCCCATTAAAGATGAAATCACATGTGGTGATGGTTGTTTCTGTGTAGGAGAAAATACCTCAATTATTAAGGAGGAATGATACAATGAAATAATAACCATAACAACAAGAGTAAAGTATGACCCACTTCACAAAACAGAGCTGTTTACAGACAATTAAACATTCATTAGTACAAGCTGCACAGGTAGACAAAAAATGTTAAAGAAGAAAAAAGCAATACAATTAAACAAGTACAACAAGAACAAAATAGATTAAAATGGAGCTTGAATGTAAAAATTATTTCAAAATTTGTGGTAAAAATTATATTAGATTGAATTCTGAACTTCTTTAGAGCAGAAAGATGACTGCATAAACAACAACTGTGCGTGCTGTTTGCAGGAGAGTGTCACAGCTGGGGCACAGCGTGTGTGTAATCAGCTTATTGATCAATTAGGCAGTAAATGGTAGGAGCACTCATTTTCAAAATGGCTGGATTGGTAGGGAGCCGCTTGTGTTTTAAATGCAGAAATACTGGAGTTCTGTCAATAATGAGTCCACAAACAGATGTGGATTGAACTCTGGTAAAAGGAAAATGTTGTGACTACATGCTGATGAAAACAGACACATTTGTTTTTAAATAAATCTCGAGCGAGAAAGAGAGAGATGGGAGGAGAGAATAAAGATAGAGAAGATCAAGATAGAGAGGAGCAAACAGGGCTGGAGTTGAGAGTAGAGTCAGAGGAGCTGATTAGAAAAGACAATTAGTGGCACACAGAGAAAATGAGAAAATGCAGTTGCAATGAAGGCACAAGTTCACTAGCCACCGGACTGGACAAGCCAGAGATACAGACACAATCCTACCTAAGGTTAGCTGGGCAACCCCTACAAAACAAATGGAAAAGGGTGTTATAAACAGTCATGTACATATTTAAATTCATGGTGGTACTTTGACGTGTCAATGTACCTCCCATACAGTCTTCTTCTACCAAAATAACAAATCAGAGCTGAAAATTAATTATCAAAAGCTGTACAGTTGATGTGTTTAACTTAATCAAATTGAAAACCCTACCTTCATCCTCTGAAACATCCAAAATCTCATCTACTGTCTCAGGAAAACTCATCCGGTGCTTCTCTGTAGTGATCTGTGAAGAGCAGGACGAGGATGCAAGAGAAAGGTATGGTGGAGACAGAGGAAGGAGTGAAATGGAAAAGAAAGAGAGGAGAATATATGGAGAATACAAGTGAGGGAGCTGAACTTGATCAAGACAAGACAACCATTTGATTGAACGTCTGAGTCACGGTATGTCAAGGCTACTTCTTTTGCGTATTGGTGTAACCATGTGAACCATGCATGATGTGTTGCTCACCACGGAGACCGACTCCTCGGTAACCAGTTTCAGCACATCAATGACAGAGATGTAACCCAGACGCTTAGCAATACCCAGGGGAGATGTCCCATTCTATGCAGAGAAAGAAGAGAAACATCACGTGAAATATTTCCATAGATCTTTAACTGTTTCAAATAAAAATAAAAAAGCATTTCATTCTTTCTACAGCAAGTATTATATAAAGAAGTACACTCACAACATCTGCTATTTTGCCAGTTAATGTCATAATGTGATAAATCCCTTAGTTGTTTGTCAGAATACAGGTATAAAACACAAAGTGAATAAATGTATGGTGAATGTAGATATGGTGTACAAATATAGTTTTGTTCAAATTTACAATACAATAATACAATACCTTATTAAAAGAACATGGAGCCCACCAGAAAAATCCAAATATAAAATAAAGATGTTATTTTGTGATTACAGTGATTTCTTTTAATGTGGAATTAGCGATATGCTACTAAAGTCAGAAAATATATCTAATATCAACAGATAAAAAATACACATATTGCAAAAATATAATACAGCATTATCTGCATATATGGATAAACGGTGACTGAAGACAAATGGATATTCATATGTATCATATAATAGAATCTCCCTCATCACAGAGGTCAAGTATCTTAATGCTAGGGACAAAAAAACAAGGTAAAATTATACAGGCAATGAACTTGAAAGCCTATTACAGTACAGTGATATTACAGCACACTTTATTGACCATTTCCCTTTAAAAACCACCCCTTAAGTGAACTGAACTGTGAATTGTGTATTTTATTGAGGTATCATCTCAGAGGCAGAGTCTTCAGTCTTCTGCTTGTTTCCACATTATCTATAGAACACATGTTTACGTTTCCCCAGAGAAATTAGTGTGCAAGTCCTGAGGGAATACTCAGTGTTCAGAGGAAGATCATCACAGGTTATGGTATTCTTAAAGGTGTCTCACCGAAGTAATATCATTGGGCTGGGCTCCGTGTTTCAACAACAGGGTGACAATGTCGGTATGGCCCTGCTGAGCAGCCTGGTGCAGAGGGGTGTAGCCCATCTGGAGAAACAAAGACAAAGGATGGTCAGATGATCAGACAAAAGATGATAATGACCAGTGGTGCTCCAGCCGTGGTGCTCATACACTAAACTAATTGCTGGAGGTTAAACTCCACTGTTTTGATAAAGCTTTATAGTACTAACAACAAGCATGAAACAAGTTAATAAAACACACAGCAAGGCATCAGGCATATGTGCAGTCATATATAATCATCATATTATGGAGATGGGATGAATATAGTTTACCCTTGTCTTGCTATTCACATGGGCCTGCTGCTGCAGAAGGAACTTCACCATCTTTATGTTGCCATAGTGACAGGCCACATGAAGGGGTGTGTAGCCCATCTGAGACAAAAAGGGGGAGAGAGATAGTTGGATGTTGTTCAGTAGCTTCATTAATGCCTCCTTGCAAAGAGCTTGGATGTTGTGTAAACATGTATAGATTGTAAAAAGGCAGCAAACATTAAACGCACATTTCTTCTCCCATAAACTTTTAACTCATGTCAGTAATCAAACAATATTCTATCATTTTGTGGACCATTGGAGGTGGTTTAACTCACCCGTGAGGCAGCGTATACAGAGGCTCCTTGTTTGACCAATGTGTCAGCGATTCCCACATGGCCTTCCTGAGCCACAAGATGCAGAGGAGTCAATCCATTCTGAAAGAGAATAGACAGGACACAGGCAATATGCCTTTATAAAACAGCATTCATGAGGTTTATTTACTCTGTTCATCATTTTCATCATCATCAAGTTACGTAATTCAAATTTCACTCCCTTGGATTGATATGTTTTGATCCATTCTAATATTATACCTTGTTTCCCAGATTCACGTTGGCCTGTTTGGAGATGAGCAGTGCCACAATATCAGGCCGCCCCTCCTGTGAAGCCAGGTGTAGGGGCGTGATGCCTTGGAGGGACTCGGCGTTTGGTGTTGCCCCATTCTGAAGCAGACAACTCGCCACCTCCATCTGGTTCTGCTTGGCCGCTATGTGCAGGGGAGTGTAGCCATTCTGAAGCCAGAAACAAGGACATACAGACACAGACTGGGCAATGCTTTTCTTAACACTGTTCATGTGTGATTTTAGATTAAAACTTGAATTCTGTCATGAGCGAGTACTTTAGAGCACAAAGATCATATAAGGCAATGCAAGTTCCTGTATTTGTGTCATAATGGTTGACGTGCTGCCTGTGTTAGTTTGTGCACACGCATGTGAGCCTCTTACTCGCGCAGTGCTGTGTGCAGATCCTCCCTTGCTGACCAGAAGTTTAACAACATCCAGGTTGTTGTGATGGACGGCCACATGAAGGGGTGTCAGACCGTTCTGTTAAACACACATACACATGTACACATATATACAACACACAGGGATACACAACAACACACAGAAAGACATATATATATGAAACACATACTGTGATAAATCATATCTACGTAGGCTCTTCACAGCCTTGTAAAGAGTACATTAGTGTTTGTGTACTTCAGGGAGCAGAACTACAGAGAGCACAGATTGTCTCACCTTCCCAGCTGCATTCGGGTTGGCTCCTCTCTCCAGAAGGAGCTCAGCCACATCTACCTTCCCATATTTAGAGGCCACATGGAGAGGAGTGAAGCCTTTCTGCTCAAAAGAAAACAAAACCAGAAGAGATATTCCATGCTTGTCATTGTTATATATTATGCTGAGAAAATAGAACAGCTAGGCGTTCTCATTAAATATTCATTTTTACTAATACACAACATCAATAAAAGTTAGTCTGTGTGATAGAATTAGAGCAAGGATGAGGAAGAAATTTATAGAAATCAGACACAATTAAGCATAAAAATAAATCAGGGAGTGCTCTGGAAATAGGAAAATTACAATGGATGTATTTGCAAGGGACAGTTCTCAAATTCAAATGTCTCAGAAATGACATCAAGTCAGGTTTCCAAGCATAATATACCCTGTTATATTAATGTAGGCCAATTACGGCTAAGATTGTGAGCATTAATGAGAATGCAACCATTTTGTGACTTCTTCTCTACCTTTGTCATCTTGATCTGCTGTGCTCCAGCATCCAACAAGATTCGAATAGTGTGGACATGTCCTTCACGTGCAGAGATGTGTAAGGGTGTGTGACCTGCAGTTGTAGCCGAGTCGGGGTTGGCCTTGTGCTCAAGGAGCAGCTTGACAAGCTCCTTGTGGCCCATGCGGGCCGCACAGTGTAGGGGTGTCTGGTCATCCTGGACACAAGAGGACATGATGTTTAAAAAGGAAAATGGTTAACGTTAAGCAGTAGGTAATGGAGTAACACTTTATACTACTACTACTACTACTCCCAAATCTGCTACTGATGTATGCTAACTTTAAGTTTTCTGAAATGTTTCCTGCTGTTTAAAAGGCAGCAATAACCTCCACAAAACTTGTTTATGGTTGTGATGACTTAAGTAAGACTCGACACATACCTTAGCCTTAGCGTCCACTTGAGCTGCATTCTGCAGCAGGAACTGAGCAACTTCACAGTGTCCTGCTCTGGAAGCCATGTGAAGGGGAGTCTCCACTTTCTGGTGTAGATAAATACACGTAAAAATCACTCATTACATATTACATACATAGTATGTTAGTTGTATTTATTTTTAGAGATTTTTAATTCATTCAACACGTACTACATTACTGAACAGTGGTCAGCATTTTATACATACAGAAAAAAATTAAATTTTTAATTTAGAATGTTTTTTTTTTTTTTTTTTACTGAGTTTTCTTTTTAATTTGCAGCTAAAATCCACCTTGTTCATATCAGTTTTAATGGTTCAGACCAGTCTATTAATTTCACTTATTTAGGAAAAAGTCATGCTTATTCAGCAATATTCTTTTTAATAGCACTGGCTTTCTGTGCTGGCGAGAAAGAGGCGTAATCCATCTATGGCTAATTGTTAAATGTTTGACCTACAAAATTAATCTTCTCAAGTAATTAATTTTTTTGAATTCAGTGTGGAATTCACTCTCCTAAAAAAGTGAACACAGAGAGAGCTAACCTTTGTCGTACATCTGAACAAAATATCAATACACTCAACTGGCAATGTTGGAAGGTGATTTAAAAGAAAAACAAAGTTATAAAGGACTTCGGTTGAGCTTTGGAGGTAGAAAAATGTGGTGCTCACCACATTGGAAGCATTAGGTGAAGCCCCTCTCTGGAGCAGGTTCTTCACTATGTTAAGATGGCCCATGAATGCTGCTACATGAAGAGGAGTGAGACCAGACTGCAGACACAAACACAGACAGAGTCGAGGCTCAATATCAACTCATTACAGAGAAGTCAAATGACATTCTACTTCATTAGGCAAATCTTTGGACCACGGAGGACATCATTATTAATATTCCCTATTAACAATCAGAAAAATAGAGTTTTTGAAAGATGACCTTAAATCTGCATGCAAGAAGCAGTAAATACAGACACAAAATACAAATATATGCTTGTTACAGAAGTGAAGGAATACTTTATGAATGTCACATGGCAGAACACTTTTCATTTTCAGACTCTGTCCCTGGTGGTCACATCATCTCACCTCTGTGACAGCTTCTAGGGAAGCAGAGTGCTTAAGCAGCAGGTCCATGGACCGCATGTGGTTCTTCTTGCAAGCAATATGGAGAGGTGTGAAGCCATTCTGGAAACAGAGGAAAAACAGTTCACAACTAGACTACACATGTGTACAGTCATGAAGCCTTTTGATCCAACTACTGTTCTACTAAAAGTTTCAAAATTATGTATTTTTCTATCCAGCATTACTTTAATATCACAGTTGTCTCCTCACAGTGATGGTGATAGTTTTATGTGGTGCAAAAGTGGGTGTAAAAGATCAGTTTTTGTGTGTTAAATAGAAATAAACTGCACACCTTTAATGAACTTGAATTAAGAAATAAATCATTACAATAGATATAAAACAGTCACAATGCCATCGTGATTTATTGTTCAGAGTTATTTAAACAAACAAAAAAAACCCTACCAGAGCGCGTGCATTGGCTTTGGCTCCCTTGTCCAGTAGGACTTTGGCCATCCGATGATGACCACAGTGGGCTGCTACATGAAGAGGGGTTAAATGGTCCAAAGTGATATCATCAATCTCAGCATTGTACTGCAGTAGCTGCCTGACGCAGTCCATGTGATCCCCCTGAGCTGCCATATGGATGGGGGACAGACCGTTCTGTAAGGAGTGAAAGAATGGGACACAGACGGAGGCAGGAAAAAGTTAGGCACAAAAAAGGGAGAGTTGGAGATAGATTTCTCAGTGTTGCCAAGCATTGCCAAAGCCCTGTGTATAAACAATGCTGTATGCGTAGCACTCTGTAGTTAGATTACTTTTACAAGATTCAGATCATGATTCACAACGTATTAAATCTTTAAAAATAAACCCTGATGATCACTGCGGATTACAAGGATAGATCATGGATAAAGGATAACCACAGGGATCGCAGTATTTCATCTACCTTGGTCTTAGCCTGGATGGGAGCACCGTGTTCCAGCAGGATTTCAATGATGCGAACATGACCATTCCTGGCTGCACAGTGGAGAGGAGTCAGCTCATCCTACAAAGAGATGAGTTAGAAAGACAGAGTGAGAGAGAGAAATTGGATAATTGGAAATGTGTTAAACGACATAAGAGAAAGAAAAAGGAAGTGTTAAACATGCATAAACAAAATGCCAAAGCAGAGTGGAGCTGAGCGGTACATTACCTTGGTTTTGGCATCGATCTGTGCACCTCTGTCCAGCAGTAGTCTGACCATCATCACATTGCCCCTCCTGGAGGCTATATGAAGGGGTGTAATGCCATTCTACAGAAGCAGAGATGTAAGTCAGCAGTATTAATCATCACTGTTTGTAATCGTTGCACACTGCAATATGACAAGCCAGAAATAAAAAGAAAAAGAACAAAATGTATAGGGGAGAGTTATCTCTTAATATTGTTCTTTCAACACATGATGTGTGAGCCACGTTTACTGTTCCTCTCAGATGTCATTTCTGATCCTGCTGGTGAAATAAACTGACCTTGGGGGTGAAGTTTACATTGGCTCCTCTGTTCAGCAGCAGCTGGGCTACGCTCATATTCTCGTAGTGGGCTGCAATATGAAGAGGTGTGAAACCAGTCTACAGAGAAACAGACACAATGGGAGAAATGCGAGAAGAAAAGTGTAAATAAGGACAACTACAATCTATTTATATCACTTGAAAAATAAGGCTACATCAACATGCAAAACACAGAATAAATAAAAGTTCAGGTTAGAGTTGAAGAGAACAAACACTAGATTTTTTCAAAAGATTTCAACTGTAGTTTTAAAGATTAGTGTTTGCTCTCATGGAAGGTTCATTCTAATTGTATCATCATACTTATTTGAGTGTGCAGATGCTTTTCTTCATTAAGTTTGATAGTAGACTGAGTAAATCATTACACACACAGCCTCACACAGTGAGTGTGTGTATACCTTGCTGAGAACATCAGCGTTGGGGTCATTCTGCAGGAGCACTGCGGCTGTGCGTGTGTCGTCATTTCGTGCAGCGATGTGCAGTGCCGGGAGTCGAACCTTGCCCTTGGTGCCATAGTTGATGAGCAGTGCCACAACGTTTTCGTGGCCTTGCTGGAGGGCTACTGCCAGAGGAGTGAAGCCATCCTGATAGAGGAGACAATGAGTGAAAGAGATGATGAGATGACAAAAGGTAGAGGAGGTAGGGAGGTCAAGGAGAGGCAGGAGCGAGAAAGGAATCAATAAAATATGCTGTTGCCTGAATTTTTTTTCTTGGCATGAAAACAATCTTTATTTACTTACATAATACGTGTAATCAGAAGTTTTCCATTATCAAGATGCAAAATGCCAAAATACCCTTGATACATAACATGGAACCTAGAAATGGGACTCGTGTTCCTTAGAAAATAATCTCATAATGTTTGTTCATAATTCTAGCCAATGACAGCTTTGACATTTACAGGCAATTTGCTCGTTTCCAGAAAATAAGATTTTAGGTGCCAGAAAATGCCAAATGTCTTTTTTACGATGTAACACATTCCTAACAACTTTTGTGCTACTCTATTTCACTCAAGTACAGTAAACACATCATAGTGTCTCACTGTATCTCTCATGCAATGCGTGACAGCACACAGACACGCTGGATGTTTCAGGAGGTAATTACTAATCGTCAGTATGGCCGGACAACTTCAGACAAACTCACAATCAAAATGAGGAGACACATACCTCGGTTGGGAGACTCTGATTGGCTCCATTCTCGAGCAGGAATTTGACCACCTCTAAATGATTCTCCTGTGCTGCCATGTAGAGAGGACTGAACCCTTTCTGTCAAGGCACAAATATATGATAATATATAATATAAATATATGAACAACTCTCTAGCAAGTGTGTCAAATATACAAGCACAGAAATACACAAATGCATGCGCACACACAGACTTCCACTCCTGGACAGTGTGCAGTGACTCACATGTGACTGGGCATTAACGTTGGCACCATAGTTGACGAGCTCAGCCACAACTTTCTCCTGCCCTGCCAACGCTGCAATATGGAGAGCTGTGTTCCCTTTCTGGAGGTCAAACACGCACACACACAAACACACACACACAGATACATACACAAACGCATAAAACCACACCGAAAGATAGAGAGAGAGAGAGAGAGGAAAAGTAGATGGAATGAGAAAAAAATTATTGCAACCTAATGGCCTAAATCTCTACACTGAATTATAGCTCATGTATTGTAATCTGTATATAAAGGTAAAAACTGTGACATTAAAAGCAGCACAATTTTGTTCATATTTACATTTAGAGGCAAAACAGTGTAGACATTAAACAAAAGCTGTCAATATAAAATAAGTATACTAAATATTGTTTTAGTCCCATACAAACTTTGAGGAATCATTGCACATAAAAAGTAAAAACATCATTTTATTTTGCAGGAACACTGATTGCTTTAACTTGTTCTTCAGACTTTATAAAAAAGTTCTTGTAGGTATGTTAGTTCAGCTCACAGAGGCTTGCTACAGTGGTTTCTACAGTTGCAGTCCAGTTGAATTAGCTTTGAGCTAAGCTAAAGCTAAGAAAGATGTTGGGAAGGTGTGACAGTTAATGTGTTTTATTTACTTCAGTTCAGCATTAAATGCTATTTTACATTAGTAAGCACACAGAGAGAACACAGTACCTTGGTAGTGGCTTCCAGCTCAATGCCCGAGTGTAGCAGCTCCAGGACCATTTTAACGTGACCTTCTTTAGAGGCTAGGTGTAACCCGTTGAGACCATTCTTAAAGAGAAAAGAAAGTCCCATTAGAATTAGAAGAAACATATGATGCAATATCCTCTTAGCTATCACCAACTCTTTAAATGTACTACTGGATGTTATGAAACCATCTCAGTTTAAGACTAAAGATGTGTCTTTAAGCATAAACAAACAAGGCCACCAGAGGATTGTCTGTTTCTCTATAGTTATTCTTAATTTCAGTTTCAGTCAGAATCCCCTTGAAAACAATGAAAAGAGGCGGTGGAAACACTACCGCTTTTATCCACAGGTGCTGCAGAATCAAAAAAATGAAAAGGTCCTTGTTGGGGCTTTAAAGAATTATTCATTTATAGTAATAAAGAATTGAACTTTTGATTAGACATAGGATTATCTGTCTCTTTAAGCTTCAGTAATAATATAATAATCCTGTTAATAACCAGGATTATTATAATCACAGTCCACATTAAATGAAATGTGATACCAAATCTCTCAGGACAACTTGATGAGTTAATCCGTGGTCTAGCGAGTTAATGTAATAATATACACATGTGAAACAACACATTCTACTGTAAATCAATTCATGCAACAGATCTGTACAAATATCTCAGAAATCTCTATACATCCATGCTGAGGGCATCTTTGGCTACCTTGGCCTTGTCCTCTCCTTGGCTGATCAGTGTGCTCTTTGCCACAACCACTGACCTCATTGCCAAAATGTGCTATTAGTGCAGCGGCCTGAGAAACCAGGCTGTTATGTGTTCTGAACTTCGTCAAACTCCCAAGTTCACATTCCATCTGTTTAAAGTGAAATGACTGATGGTTACTGAGGAAGGATGAGAAAAAACACACACTGTATCCTTCAGTCTCATTCCCCTGTGAGCACTGCAACATACGCATGCCTCTCAGGCTGTGCAGGGAATCACTCGTCTACTTACTGTACCTCTAAAAATAACTGATAAACCCGCAATGACAGCAGGAGGACTCAGTTCTGACAAAATGAACAACCTGATGACACTGATGAGCAAGGAAAAGGGCAGGGCAGTCTCAACATTGTCTGATTGTGTTTCTGGCTGGCTGGCCACATATTTTATTAGTAAAGTCTGAGCTGCAACCAGCTTGCTGTAACCAATCTGACCACCAGGAGTCTCCATTAACCACGCTGTTCTCAGCCTTCCCATGATACTGCGGTGTCACTCAATTCAAATGGGTAACACAGCCTCTCAGCGAGCATGCGCAGAGTGCTGGGAAACAAACTGTGTATCAGTGGCACTTATACACACACTGTTAAATGCAGTGTGTGAACGTCCTCTGTGTGCACATGGGACTAAAGCAAATACACAGTGAGACTTAGTTTTGTTTTTAACCCAGAAACAACACCTTCAATGCCCGTTAACACCCCCATTCGCAAACACCTACATCTGTGAATTATGTGCATTTCTGCATACACATTGACACAGACAGCAGCACGACAATGGTAGGTAGTTAGATACCTCGATAAAGAGAGAGAGAGCAAGAGATCAAGCCTGCAGGATTGTTAGCTATAACAAGGACAGGTTATTGCTGCAGACTCACATAAATCACATATAAAAATACCATCTCTGCCCTTGTCTCAGTCCTCAGTAAAAAGCCATCGATAGAATCGTAAACAAGAAATCCTAAGAAAGAAAGAATTGCACGAGGAAATTCATATTCATATTAGAAAATCGCATTTAGAGCTTTTAGGAATAGAATTGATCTCATGGTTGTTGGTATGAAATGCAATTATTGTACATCACATCAACAGTAATTATTTAGCTGATTACAATCTGCAAGGATGTTTCTATCTTCTGTATCTCTTCTCTCTCTCTGCTGCATGTGTGTGTGTGTGTGTGTGTGTGTTGCTTGCATCAACATAAACTGAGGAATCCTTAATGCCCATCTCGCTGACAGTGTTTTGTCTGTGTATGAAAGCACTTGTCCATCCATTCACCAAACATTACTCCCACTCCACAGCAGTCCTTAACACAACAACTCACTGACAAGCTAGTGTTTGTGTCCCAACCACTCACATTCACTTTCAAATTCGTTTCTCATCTCATCTCATGTCATTTTCTTAAGTTTTTGGTCATGATGCAACAAGGTGCAAGAAAGAGGACGGTACAGATGAAGATTGAGGGGACTATAATCTAATATGTTTAATTATTTACGCGTACCACTTTACACAAAGATAGAGAGGGAATCAGGATGTCTAGGAGTCGTGAATTTTTAATTTTCTTTTTGGTCTTTTATTTGACACACTTTGCTGACACTGCAGAATGGCATTCCACTGAGGATATAGTGACATTATGTGGTGCGTTCAAGTCCAGCTTCAAGTTCATTTAAAGACTTGAAATTTTGTTCTTCCTTAGTGCCATTCTATATTCAGTCTGTTCATAAACCATGACCTTCTTACTCAAGGAAAGCCTTTTACTTTCCCACAGAAGGGTGACAAGAGGCTCCATACTCTCACAGACCAAACCTTTTTGATATGTCTTTATTTATTTTTTATTTACAATTAAATTCTTCATTCCATGAAGTTCTATGTTTATGAGCTCCCTTGGCAGATAGAACAAGCCACTTACCCAGTGGATGGCAAATTTATTGCAGAGTGTGTTAGTAAAGGTATCCAAACAATTATTTATAGTAATGTACCAACATAATGACATAAAAAATATTATTTACCAAAGTTTGAACTGATACCAAACTCTCTTCCAGAAATACTGAACGTTATTTAATGCACTCTAAATATATTTACATTCTACCACTCAGCAAATTAATTTCTTGAGAACAATTTGAAGATTTGGATTTGGGAAGGTTCTTTATCTTTGAAATTTGTTATCCAGATCATGTCATGCATCTTTGCTAACATTATCAGACTTTTTGCTTAACACTGTGTCGTGCTGGCCTAATGCCCAGTAGTCCCCACATATTCTGTATTACCCCAAAGACAGTGGTCTTTCAGCCAGCCAGAAGGCATAACCTTTTCCAATGTGCTGCACCTGGTCATGAATGTAAGAACTGGAGGGTGGTTTCATGAAAAAGACTTACAAAGTATAATGATTTTCTGCTCTCCTGTAGTACATAAAAGATATAATTTAGACCTGCACCGTTGGAAATTTCTCCTGAGGAACATTAACAACTAAAGCAATAAAGTTCTCTTGCCTTGATCTGCTGCTACTGGGTGCATGAGTTCAGCATTACTCTTTAATTTTTTTATTACACTGACAATTGTACTGTCTCAACGGCTAACTTGGCTAACAGTATGTGAGAGTTTTTTTTTATTAATGCAGAGTAATATTTCTCTGTTAATGTTCAAGATTATTGTATTCACATTAAATTCTCTTCACTTTCATAGCTCTGACTTTTTCAGAATGGATTCAGACTCCTCCAGAGAACATGTACTTGTTGCATCAAGCCATTACTTCTGTGTAAGCTGGTAGTTTTTGTAGTACTGACTACTAAATAAACACTGTAATTGATTTTAATGAGCCCTGATTTAATTTGCTGTGTTGTTAACTGAAATCTGTGGGTGGCATCTTTTCTTTAACTCCCACATGCACACAAACAGCTTTTTGGAGACTTGTTCTGGTGAGTCTCAATGAAACTTACTTGATTAGCTATGTTGATGTCGATTCCATTCTTGATGTGATCCAGAGCCTTGTCCAGGTTCCCTGAACGAGCTGCACGCAGAAAGCTGGTGGCTGCATCGGCCTGCAATGAAGAAAGAGGAGGACTGTCACAAAGGAGGAGGACAGTGTATACACATAAATATATACAGACACTATTTTTCATACAGACATGTAACAACAGAGATGCTTTTTGAAGAAAAGAGACATTCATTTCTCCACTAGGAGTTAAAAGATAAAAACAGAACATAAATTGCACATCTACACCAACACAAACAGCTCTGAAAAATACACAAATGCGATAACACAACACTTGCTCAACATTAATTGTTCCTCCCAAATTATCCACAAGTCCTCCATATCAGGATGTAGTTGCACTAAAAGCCCAAGTCGGGTTACACATTTAAATCCATTACAATAATATAACAATCACTTTAAGACAAGACACAAGGATGCATGTAGGAAATATGATACTACATTCATTGGCTCTTCTGCCCTCTCTAAGAGGCTAAAAATGTCAGACTCCGTACAGTCAAGCTTCGCCCACACTGTGAGTTTGGCAGGCGCTCATAGCCGAGCACACTTCGCCACGAGCTGCGCTGTCTGCCCGTCTGATCTCAGAGGAAAAGCTCCTGCGGTTTGTGTCTGCAGTGTGTGTTGGTGTTTGTATGCCCACCTCCGTATTCATTCATCAGACAATAGAGTAATGTGGCTGACCTGCACGAGTGAGATGTTTTCAATGCCCTGAAGAGAAAATACTGCGCACTGTTCTGCACTCTTGATCCTCTCTACGCCCCTGTCACCGGTGTAGTGATCTATCTGTTTGAGCTGTTATTCTCAAGTGGTTTAATCACTGCTGAAACTGAATTGCTGAAAGATATCGCTACCCTTTTTCAAATGAATGAGACTTTTCTTTTTCTTCTCTCCTCACATTACAGATGCATCAGGAGTCAATGTTCTTGTGTTTTTGTGAACTATGCACTGCATTAGATTTTATCTAACAAACAAATAAGATTATTTCGTCTTCCACAGCCTCCTTCCCACTTACCACTCCTTTTTTCCCTTCAGCTCGTTTTCCCCTTTCAATTTATTCCTATTATAATGATTAGTATTATTAACCTCTCAGGATTTCCTCCTCAGACGAACTCTTAAATTCAATCTCAATGTGACTATTGAGAAATTATTTTCCTCACTTTTCATTGACTACTCACATTCTTTGTCTGTCTCCCTGTTAAAGAAAATAAAGAAAACAAATGTGCCATCCTTCTAATAAACCATTTTTGAAGCCAGTGTAGGAGTGAATAAAATGCTTTGTGGCTGGTGTTTCATAAAAATAAGTATATTTATATATATTGCAAATATTACACACATTTGGTTGATATTCAATAGTATCCTTTAATGTGTTTGCCTCTATTTTGTCTTGTATCTGACCACTAAGTGTCTTGGTAGCTTTATGATTTGAACATGAGAGCTAGACATAAAGAGACTGGACAGTCACTGACAAGAGTCTCTTCAACTTAACAGCCCAACATCTGGGGGTGATGCAGTGTTCCTTATATTTCAGATTCTACAGTGATGTGTCTGTGCTATGATGTGCTCATGATATGTTCTGTATTACTGTTCACAGCCTCCACCTGCAGCCCCTCTCCTCTTCCCCATGACTCCACCACTGCTGCTTCATGAACCAGTTCTCTATGTGCATTTATCATCTGCAATATGTTTGTTAATGAGTGCTCGTCATTTTGTGTTTGTGTGTGTGTGTGTGTGTGTGTGTGTGTGTGTGTGTACTGAGGCAACAACAGCATGAGCCATGTGTTGACCACATTTAGCAGAAAATGAAAAATCATGCAGCACCTTCTGGAAACTCATTCTATACCAGTTTGTGTTGCTCTCAGGCTGGAATCCATTTCCCCCCGAGCTTTCCTTCTCCCTCTTATTTTTTTATTTTTTTACTGCTGCCTCCATCTTTCCTTTCATCCTTCTATCCATCACAGAGATTAGAGCTGTACATCCAATCCTGGCAGTTCTGCTACTTTATTTGTGATCATGGTGCCCGTTTACACCAAATAATCAGATTACTGAAACCTCTCACTATGCATCACTCAATACTGTAGAAATGATCCCTGCCGCTCCCATTTTGGCCATTTCCCTTCTTCTGCTGGCTCACTTTATTTTCACACTTTTATTTAACTTGCTCTAATGGCTAAATAAACTAAGATGATTGCATGTAGTCACAATAATGTATTTTCTCCTTTCTTTTGTTGTTTTCATTCTTATCACTTAATTTGTTTTCTTGTTTCGAGCATCTCACAGGTGCCTCATAACAAACAGCTTCAAATTACCCTCAGTAGGGTATTTGAAAGGGTGTTAAAGTGAATGATTACAGTACACATCGCTGTAATTCAGAAACCAATAACAACAATCCCATTCAGGACCTGTATGTAGTTCAATCTTTATTTACTCTTTCCAAATATACTTAGGGGGTTTCGTGGGTGTTTTGATGTGATCTTTGGTCCAACAGGACTCTTCATGTGGACAAGAAAAAGCGTGTCACACTACTCTACTGCCTCAGGTGATTGTTGTAATTAAGGATTTCTTATCTCCTGTGTGTAAAACAGGGGAAACACTGATTGTTTATCAAGCCATTTCACAACCAATAAACCTATATAAGGTGCTGCTCTGCAGGGCTTTTCACTTCCCTCTTAATAGACACTGTTTACCTCAGGAAACCTCTGTGTCCTGAAGTACATTTGATTCTCAGTTTCACACTTGTTATTATTAACCAAGAGGACTGTTTCATTTAGTTTGAGAATGTAAGGAAGTGTAACATGCTTATTGATTGGATATCAAACTACCATTCCAGGGCCAAAACCCTCCAATACGAAAAATGTCCATTAACAAAAAATAACCAAGGTCAATCTGCTATTTGTGACAAAAGCTAATTTCCATTTTCCAATCTGTGTTAAGAATATGATGACATGATTTTACAGATACAGACTGACTCACATCACTAAAATAGAAAAACATATATACATACATACAGTACATTCCATTAGAGTGAAGACACAGAGTAGCTAATCTATACAATCATTCATATTCATGAGTTCATTAATTAATCATGAATAATACATGTTAATGGTCTGAATTGTAAATGTACAGTAACATATATGAACACAGCTCTACTAAAGAGAACAGCACATCCGACAAGTCGAAACTACTAAGACACAGAGGAGAAAAAGTTGAGACACAACAGCACTGGAAATACGTGACTAGAGACTTGCCAGCAAGGCCGCAACGACACAACACTTTTCCTGAACACAATGATTACAAGGACGTGAAAAGAAGTGACAGCAACACACAACCACAGTACAAAAGATGTCGATCTACCAGTTTTAAAATCTGACTTTTAACAAAGAAAGAAAATCTGCCAATGAGGTCAGTTAAAACCGCAGTATTACAAACCTTTTAAAGCCCATAATACTGACCTGATGGACAAGTCAGCGCTGAACCACATGAGCCTAGAAGACAACACACACCGGCCACGCCAAAACAAAACCAGACGTTTAATGGCACACATACAAACAGAAAACAGCAACATGTAAACTGACTGAAATGGGGTAACAGGTGTCAATTCAGAATGTACTTAGCATCACCATGATCTTGACTTTGAGGTTAGAAATCAAACTGTATTCTGTACTGCAGTTACAGGTGTGCAGCAATGTTTTGTAGAATCCGTCCGACATGACTTGAGGTACAAGGACGAGGTACTGTATCAAAGTTTTATTCACATTACATTTAGTCACATCTGCCAACTTCCTTTTGTTTCCCTGGACGTTATAGCAACTAAAGGGATAAAAGGGATATGACGCTATGGACAAGCAACCATTACGTTGAATAAAATAACAGATTTCTCTGGGTTTGAACATTTTAGGAGTAATGTAAGTGTAGTAAGTGTACTCAACAAGATACACAGATCCCTTTAATATAGAAATGTTACATATTACTATAGTACCTACTATAGTATCAGTGATTATTATTATTATTTTTTTTATCAACAGGCCAGATTTTAGCTAAACAGAATTTCAACATGCACATATATACAACATTAGCATATATTTCAAATGTAATGAAAAGTTAAAATAACAGTATAGAGAATATGTAGAATCAGTGTGACATACATACAGTCTCAAATTTCATTTGTGTTCCTTGATCTTGTTGTTGTGCCTTGTGTGTAAGCTTATCATTGCTGTGTGTCATCGTGGCTCACTCACACAAACTGAGATCTGATTAAATATCCTCACAGTGAAACACAGACTCATATTTTAAGCAGGGCCAAAAAAAAATCATGTAGACACGAGTGAAGCCAGTAGAGGTAGAGACCTCAGATACTAATTCCAAGGCAGAGAATATTGAAGCAAAAAGCCAATAACCACGTACACTTGTGGAAATTAAAGGCAAAAAGGTTAAAGCAGCTGAATTCAGGTTTGCTATTTATTGCATTTTGCCAGGGCCCTTCAATAATTCACACCTACACAAACACTAAGTATAAAAGAGACTCATAGGTGCACACACACAACTGCTGAAACAAGTGCCAGAAACTGTGTGAAAGGTTGATAGAAACCGATGTAAAGATTTATTACAGAATATTCCTTCCCAACATCCACTACTGTTCTCTGTGACAAGTGGTCAGGACTTTAGGAGAGGGAAATATACACACATTCAAGCTCTGAACATCACAAACTCCCTGTCCTGGAAGCATTTGAGGGTTTTCTGTACTGCGGCTCTTCTCTGACTGAAGTCATTGGCAGAACATGGAACACGTGTACTTATTGTAGTGACAGCTCCTGTCACTTCTGATTTGGAAATGAATCCTTGTGTCACTTCAAGTTGAGACAAATTCTCACAGTTCAACATGTATCTCATCTCCTTCACAGTCTAATTTGATAGATGTAAAAATACCTACAACTACTTAAGGTGGTTACAATACCAAAATTTTAAACTTTAACACAAAACTAGTATAATTCCCCTCGAGGGATCAATAAAGTATCTATTCTATACTCATTTTTTTTTCGATACTAAAGCAGGTTATTAATTTTTTTTTTTTTTTAATGTCTTTCTCATTGCTTCATTTACACGACCTTGGTTTGAATCTGATTGCATGTTTTTTTTTTTCTCAGTACTTCAATGGTACTTGATACCATCGAATGATAATATTGTATCATTTTAAATATCTGGTATTGAAAAAGTATTGAAGTATCAATACTACTACAATACTATTACTTATATGTTACAATGGAAACTTGAATTATTAATTTTATTAAATCAGCAGTAAAGTTAGATAACCAGTTCAAAGTTGTGTTTAAAAATAAAGACACAAAATGCATTATTTGCTTTTTGCTGCCTCGAATGACATTGACTTGGCCCAGTTTATGATTTAACTAGTATTTACTGTATATTCTGTGTGAACCTATTTTGTCATTGTTTACATAAGGCACATAGTTGTCACCATCGCAGCAAGTTTCTTTCATCTGCATTGTTAATTCTCATATCTTCATTCTTTGACCTCAGTTAAAAAAAATGTAACCTCGTACAACTAACAAGAAGCTCCACTGAAACAAAGAGATGATGACAAAAATGCACGTATATAAATATATATTTCTAATTGTTTCTATGTCTGTAGCAGCAGTCAGTTTCACTTTGTAAAATCATTAATAAGCTGAAGAGAGGAAGGCAGAAAAGATGAGCAAGATGTAAACAGTGAAGAGAAAAATGAAAGAAATAAGAGAGATCACTAAAAATGTCTTTTTATCCTGACAACCATCTTACTGTCAGAGCAGTCCATCTCTGCAGATAGATTTAGCTAGTGTGTAGCACTCTGTTGTCTTATGAAGTGAACTGACGCAGTGCATTTTGGGTGTATTATGATGAATACTGGTGGACAGTCACAGACTACAAGTGTAGATGGAAAAATGGTGGCCATTTGTCATTGTGAGCATTAACGACAAACTCATTCACATAATGCTAAAAAACAATGCAGACGTAACAAATTACCTACAGACACACACTCACATAAACACACAAACAAAATGACACTAAAAATATATGAATGCCACAGTGTGTTAGTGTTAGTGTTAGTGCACCAACAGGGAGGGAGATGGATCACCGTAATGAACCCTCATGGGTTTAAACACAGACCCACTTCTACTGCAAAAGACAGATTCTCAAGCAAACTCACACACACATAAAATAGGGGCACACACAGAATATATTATATATCACATACTACCAATGCACAACACTACAGTACGCATGATTTGCAGGCTCTGACAACAAGTACAAAAAATGAAAACACTGATGTGTACAGTATGAATACACACCCATGAGTTCATTTAGGTGTGTCAATAAACATACACTGTTTAAAGAAGCCACATCTTGCATTTTGTCCAAAGTACCAAAAGTGCACATGTTTTTATCACAAGCTGTTCTGGTGGGACATTAACCACAAACCCAGAGTGTTAATGACATCCTCCACCACAGATGCACAGAGCAAAAAACCTCTAAACCTGGCTGCTGAAACTTGCCTTGTGCCACCCAATTTATCACATCTAATATTACTGGCACAGTTTTTTTCTTTCCCACTTGGTTCCACAGCTCTTCAAGCCATTCCACAATTCCCTCGACTTAGGCTTCCAAGTGTAAAATATTACCTTGGCAGGGAGACCCAGAGTTAATGAAAAACCTGATCAGTATAATCACAATGAAACACCTGATCTCGACCACAGCTACTTCAATATACTACACCCCTATCTTATCCTGAGACCCTCAGATCAGATGTCATCCTCCATAAATGACAGTACAAAACACAAGCTCACCATTAAGTACACACACTGAAAACACAAAACTCAGAACCCAACCAGAAAATACAAAGCGAACAATAAAAGAAACAAACTAATACAATACAGTAACATAAAACAAGAAGCATCAGATTCCTCAAAATAAGTATTCATTTGCATGTAAAAAACTAACCTCGATTCATAAAGCAGTTGCTATAGTTTTATATTTCCACCCAGCGTAGTGGAGATCATTTCAAGAGCATATCTATGCCTGGCAAGATGAAGTCATAGCCCTGAGAATGAAAAATCAATAGAGGCCAGCAGCCTCTACAAAGTGGGAGTTATCCATTATGGATGGATGGATGGATGGAATTAAACAAAATTTAATTATATTTAATAGTGATGACCATTTTTTCAGTGCCTATTGATTGCTTATTGTAATGTAAAGCAAAATGCGATACTTAAATATATTCAAATAATAATAATATATGTTCTTGTTAAGAGAGACTTGTAATGTGACTTTTTGATGCTCTCCAGATTGTACAAAGAAAGACTGTTTGCCTGTGACTTAGATCTAACAAGCAGTGAGATGTCAGATGAGCCTACATGCTGAACAGCACAAGACGTTACCATGAAGATGCGGTTTTCTCCAAATCCACACACCAGTCTCTTGGTGATTTCAACTCTGATGTGCAGTATATAATCATGATGGCAAACCAACAAATGTTGGGAGTAGAGTATTCTGAGTAAAACTAACACTGGCCTAACTCACTTGGTAGACCAGTCCAGCATATTTTTGTGCAACCGACTCCATGTCTACAAAAAAACTGCTCATCTGAAGTTCATCTGTGCTTTGTCTTAAAAATAAAGCCTGAATAAAAGATTAAATGATTTGTTAAGATGAATATATTTTGCAGCGCACTAAAATTCTTCTTTCCTCGCGAAACAATGATGAGACACATCAAAACGAGGATCTTCCTGTTGTCTTCTCCTTCCCGGTGCTAAAACAGAGCATCTGAAATATTTATAGCTTCTGTCAGGCCACTGCTTCTGCACTCCATTACAATCAGAGCATGCTTTTCCTTAGTTCTATGTCTTGATGTCTGCATGCACACGCGCACTCTTTGCTTGTATTTGTGCAATTATTGATTTGTAGGTTTAGATTTTATCATGTCTGAGACACAAATATAAGGACAATACTAGCAATGTACACACAAGTGCTTACATACAAGATCACACACAAAGAAATAGTGAGAGGTTGATAATAGTTTACACAACTACTACCACACACGCGAACAAGCATTTTGTGCATGTGTGCGTGGTTAATATTATATGACTTGCTTTCTGCCTTGATGATGGCACACAGGGATAAAATATTATACTTAATGCATAATGATATTTGGTATCAATAACAATGTTAAAAAATTGCTTGTGTCAGAACAGCATCAAAATATTGAAAAAGACGTATTACAAAGATGACCATGTTGGAATAATCAGCATGGAATCTGAAGTGTATTGAATCTCTTGGTTTTAGTGTGAAGCAGCCTAAAAGAAACACTGTTACTTCCCCCTCTGAGCTACATTATTTATTATTCTTCCATTTAACTTTCTCAGTCCAAAGCCTTACTTTATAATCCACTATCTCTTGAGAATAATCACACATGTACAGCATGCACACACATGCAGAGGGAAAGAAATACTCCTTTTTACTGACATTGCCTTTCTAAGGTCTGACCAGGTGACAGGAGCATTTTACTTCACTACTCACTTTGTGTTTGAGCATTTCTTCCCACAGCACAGAAAAGAAAAGAGACACAAGAGAGAGAGACAATAAAGAAATGTGACACAGGGTGAAGCAGCCCTGAACTCCTGAATTCACAAGCACTCCTTCATTTGCTCATCTACACATCATATCCACACATTTCATGTCATTATTCCTTCAACCTCACTCTACCTCTCCCTCTTTCCATAAACTTTCAATATTTATGAGCACTGCACTACTGAAAAAGCATGCTGGCTAGAGCGGTCCCTCAGAGTCTGTTCATGACGTCACGACTTTGTGTTGACACTCTGGACTCCCTGCCCCGTCTCAGTTTCCGAATCTAAAGTCAAGCAGATATCTGAGACTGCATTTTAATATACAGGATGATACTGAGTTACTCCAGTAAAAAAAGGCTTAGAGGGTGCAAAATGTCTTTAATCTTCAGTAGATGAGTGTCAGGTGATGATCATTGTTTTCAAGATCAAGGAGTGAAAACTGATCTCTACATCCTCTATTATGGAAGTGACGTAATTGGGGCAGTGTCACAAAGTCATTTACATAATTCAAACAAGCTTTTCATCATGGCAGACATCTTGGCTATGTTCACATTGTACTCAGTTCTGTTTTTTTTTGGACTGCAGATGTCCAACATCAGATTCCAGTGTGATCTGATGACAGTCTTGCACTGAATAACACAGCGTGCTGTCTTACAGAAGTAAACATGTAGGAGGAGAAAGAGATGGGTACTTATGTACGGAGGTGTGTGTGAATGCAGAGTCGGAGCAAATGCATTGATCACGATACAACCCCACAAGTTTTACTTGTACAGAAGTGTCACCCCACATATTTATGAGGTCTAACACTTCACCGTCCCTCCAGTGACTACCTCCATGGCAACTTCGACCTGTCATTGCAGGACACACCCTGATGTTACTAAGAACTTTAAAGATGGCTCAGTTCCATTAAGTGTCCCAGTGATCCAGCATGCACAACACCAGACCCTGTGACACTAAAAAATGTCTGCTATGAAAATACATTTTTATTATATGATTTAAACACTGTTTATTCCATTCACAGTGGAGAATGACACTGCTGCATCTATTTTCTGTTGAGGAGGCGTATTTACATGAATTACAACAGGCAATCTGGAACAAGGACTATTTTTACCAGGTGCTCTAGTAGTCCTTATAAATTCTTCTCTGAAGCAATGTGCTAAGAGGATTCGGACTGATTGGCCAGGGCGAGATTAAGTTTGCTTTGTGCAAAGCTGTCTGTGATTGCCCAATCAGCTTTAAGAGACAGGCGCTATAAAACAAGCACAGCATGATTTAGAAGATGATTTCAGCTGTAACTGATCACCTGAGACTTGATGGGACTGACCTTAAATGTGTGCTGGCACAAGGAAGCGGTGTGCTTCTCACTTTTTATAGCTTTTAAAATCCTCATTTGGAACACCAGAAGGTTCAGATAGAGGCGGTGAGGCTGAATGCTGTGGTCTTATGCTGGATTGGGTTTGCTGGTGCAACCGTTACTGCCACACTTAAAATCTATTTCTCTTCTTTGAAAGCAAAACTTCAGCATTTTAGGATATATGTTTATTGGCCTATATCTGGCAGAGAGTTAGGTAAGAAGAAGGTAAGAAGATCAATACCAATTATACCACCAATCATACCTGTCTATTTAATATGAAGCTACAGCCTGTAGCCAACTAGCTGTTGGAAAACTCTGTTCAAAGGAAACAAAATCAGCACCTTTATATTATAAAATTATAGTATAACATAACATTATAGTGTAAAAAAGACAAATTGCAGTATGCATTTACAGTATGTGCTGGACTATTTCTTTAATCTGAAGGAGAGATTCCAGGAAGTTATTGTTCACAGCCAATAAATGGCACATGAATGATGATGTATGTTAAGTGTATGTTATTTTTATACATCACTTTGTGTATGAATTAAATAAACAAAATATGACCTGTTAATTAGGGAACAGCTAGTTTCCCCCTGCTTCCCATCTTTGTGCTAAACTAAGCTAGCCAGCTGCAGGCTGTAGCCTTATAATTAACAGGTAAATATAAGCGTGGTATCGATCTTTATAACATGAAATCTATCATAGTTGTTAGATTTAGAATCTCACTGTATATAATTCAAATGTTCGGTTGAACCTAGGCAAAAGCTGGATTTGTAATAGATTTATGAAAGGGGAAGAGAGGGGCAAACACGGCAACTCATAAATGGTGCATAAAGGCACACAAAAACTGCAAAAATAGAAAAGTGGGAAAAGGAAGAATATAAGGAGGATGGGGAGACTCATAGAAGCTGGGGAGCCACTATGTCTGAAAGTCATGTGTTCATAACTAATGCAAAGCACTCAGCTGCACATGGTCAATGACTGCACTACCTCTCATAAGGCCAATATACAATCACTAAGACAGAGGGAAGCAGTCATCAGAGGGAGGAGCAAGAGTGATGGATAGAAAGGAGGAGCATGACAGGAAGGACATATAGAAGAGAGACGGGGGGGAGGTGGGTCTGATAAAACCAAATAAAGAAAGGCACAAAAGACATAAAACGGTAATGAGAGAATGAATTAGTGTGAGTAAAACTGACAGAGGAGGGAGGAGCGTGGAGGAGCTGAACAGCACAGCAGACACCTGAGATCACATAAGAACAACATGCTATGTTAGAAGACAGCCTCCGACTTTTATCCAGCTTCTCACTTTCAAGAGTGTGCCCACAGATGTGTTTTTGCTGGTTGAAAATGCTCCCATTAGCGCAGTTGAAAGGCCAAAGCAGGAACAAAAGCATTAGTGGGGACGTGACTTTTACAATGATATATAAGAGTACAGGTCAGGTGCAAGTGGGAAATATGGGAGAGAGGAGGGGGTGAAAGTCAGCTATGGGAGAAGTCACGTGTTAAAGCAACCTATCTGTGTGTAATGGGAAAGACAGATGTCTTAGAGCAATGAATCCCCACTGGGAGATTTTCTTTTTTACTTGTTCTCCCTCCACAGGAAGACAGAGGTCATGGTCAGACACAGAGCAGTACCTCTCATGGGCATGGGGATGCAGTGGCTAGCTCAAAGACACTGAAGCAAGGTCAGTGATTCCTGAGAGGAGTTAATTGCACCTATCTGCTACAACAGTTTAAACTCCTATAGCCTGTCGCCTGTCCATCTATGTTTATTGTATAGATTATACTGTATTTATATACAGTCAATATACTGTCATCTATTCGTTCTCATATTAGCTGCTGTGTATCAGTTTTGGCTGTTTAGATTGGGATTTAGGAACCACGCCGACAATAATGAAATCCCCATCGTAACAGATAACCTGAATTCACACAAGCACAAGACAGAAAAGTCTCTCTGAGCAGACGTCTCTGTAGATGACACACTGTTGTAACACTTGTTTCAACGCTGTCAGTTTATCAGTCCATCCTCCCCCATCCATCTGTCATCTGTTCATTTTGAGGTGATCTTGGTCCATCCAGTCTGAGGATATTTTACTGTAGGCTTGTGTATAAAATGTCTTATTCATTATCTTATTCTATAGTTTTACTCCTATAAACACCTATTAAGGTCATGCACAACATATTAGTGACTATTGCATTTACTTTTGTTTATTTAAATAGATTCAATAATAAAAATATGTAGGACAATAATGTAGCTTTGTAGCTTTCTAGCTATTATGAAGCTTCAAACATACATCTGTAAACATTACTATGTGAAACTCTTGAGACATGAAAGAGTACTATGATGCTCTGTCTCATTGCCACATTATTATAATACACTCAGGCTAACTGATTCTGATTCATAAATATCTGTATACCTTTACAGACACACACAGGGATACATAAGTATCTGTATATAAATGTATATGTAAAGAAAGTGTGAAGGTTCTCAAGGTATATTCTTTCTTTATAAATGTTTGTTTCTATAAAAGCAAGACCCCGACAGGTAAATGAAAAAATTAGATTTATGCACATACACACACAAAGCATCAACATGACAACAAAAAACACAACTGGATTAGATACCAGCATGCGAGTTCACCACAAAACTCACAGGAAACAGGGGAGTCACTATAAAGTCACTGCAGTATGACTCAGTAGTTGAAGGCAGAGCTGGATGTTAGATGTCAAAGTATCTGAGATTGTGGCCTGGGAGGAAGAGATAGATGGGCTGAGAGGCGTAGGCTGCTCGGAGTGGGGGAGCTGGAGCTTCTGCCCTATCGTGACGTTGACTGACTGACTACCAAATCACCAATGTCATGAATCAGGACTGTAGAGGCCTCTGAAGCTGACACATACTAAGTCACACAAGACAAATACACACTAATACACTCAGTCTTAACACGTATGTGAATGCATGTGCACCCTAAAAACAACCAGATTTCTACTCGCACATTTTAATTCACAGAGTGAAGACACGTGAGCGTGCACACACAGTGTAACATGCTACGTCATCTTCAGCCCTGCTGCCAACAGGCAGTCACAGAAGCTGACATATGCTCCTCACTGCAGGATGTAAAGACTTCAATACACACACACACACGAGAACGCCAGAGTCAGCTCATAGTCCACATATGTGGTGCGTACAGCAGACGCAAACAGAGTCACAGGGCCTCCACATGAACAGTGCTCAAAAGGCATTCATGAGCCATGAACTCCCACCTAAATGTGCCATTCTCATACATCCCAACAATATTTGACAATGCAAACCACACCCAGTCTTAAAAGCTAGCCTGTTTGCAGGCTTTGCAGCACAGCACGGGATAGAAATCCTTTCACTCTTCCCTCCCTTTCTCAGCAACAATCTGGGGGAAATGACATCCAATGAGGGAAGACTGATAGACTTCAAAGCAGGGGAGGTTTCTTTTATGAGAGAGTGTATATAAATAAATATAGTGTGCATTTATGTGTATTTATATGAACATTTCTTCACATATCATCACCTACAGTTTAACATACAAACACAAATAGCTTCCACCATAATTACAAGCAAATGATTTGTACCTAATTGCTTTGATATTTTTGGGCCTTTCATAATAAAGTTCTTTAAAAAAAAATGCAAGCACAGAAAAGAAAGGACCAAAAGTTTTCTATATCTTCTATCCTGAAGTTCTTTGAGCACAAATAACAATAAATACTGATATGTGTTTGATATCTGTGGGTGTCTGTGCATATAGCCTACTGCATGTGGCAGCTGTATGTTCTGACATGAGCACAGTGAGCTCCCCTGTGCATGTCTGTGTTATTGACAGCAGGTCATCACTAATCACCCAGTGGGTGAAGAGTCATACCAGTAAGCAACATGCTGAGAGAGGGATGGGGGTGCAGAGGGGCTGATGGAGGATGGAAGGAGGAAAAGTCACAGAGGACGAACACAAGATGAACTACAAGACAAGATCGCAGAAGGGCTTGGACACATCCAGCTGCAATTGTGGGTTCACAACCATCACTATGACTACTACTGTGTCTAAAAATAACCAATGATACAGCAATAGTAATAACGATAGCAGTGTCGAGCTCTGCCCTGAAAATGAGCCTTCAGCCTAGCTTCTTTTTCCTGAAGTTATTAAATCTGGTACACTGGTATTTTAAAGATTGCACTCAGACTGAAATGCAGTTAATAATAATCACCACTAAAATAATAATCACCACTTATGAAACCAGTACCACAAAATCATCTTCACATGCCACCATCAGTGAATAAAGGCACCGTCTTCAGCCACAAATTGGTAGTCTGATGGATTTCACGGTGCAGTGACCACTCCCTGAGGCCGATCGATACAAAGCCAACTCCTTATGATTCAGCATTCCGCGCAGGTTCACAAGGGGCGTTTTAGCAAATGAGGAACCATTCATCAATGGGGCAAACTCTTGATACCAGGGTCAGGAGTTGAAGTGTGAGGTCCGGGAGGGTTTAACGCACATTCCGTCAATATAAAGAGGCAGCAAGTGGCTCGTCACCAGAGGCCAGCCAAATAATTTTCCATAAAGTCTAAAAAGTGACTCGCAGAGAAAGATACAGAATGAATCCCTGTCTAAACTTGTTAACATATTGAAAAAGAGGCCATGGGCCAAAGCGGACACTAAATACAGTGACATAAACAGACACACACAAAACAGATGCAAGAAATGTTCCCTCAATTTAAGGCAAAACACTCTCTTAAAAGCATCATCAAACTTTATCCAAAACACAAACTGATGAACAAGGATATAAAGTGGGTAGCAGCATGACTGTGACACATGTCACATGATGTCACAATGAGAAGTCACTCAGCCCTTTCAGAAGCTCATGCTATAATAAACCTTATGCACCAGGGAGAACTAAAAATATAGGCTAGACAAGCTGACACACTGCATTTGCAGGAAGCTACACTTGGTTCAGAGCAGCACCGATCATCCTCATCATTCACCGTTTGCTGATGCTTGTTGTTGTCTGCGCTGCGTATCAAACATGTGATACTCACACACGACTGTACGCCGGCATGCTAAAAATGTCTACACATAAATCTTAAATGTCAGGCTTGAAAAGGAAAAAAATGCTAATTCCATTTAGGGATAAAATGCCTGCACGCTAAGAATATTGATATTTTGAAAGCTCTATTCATAATTGTGCTCATGCTGCAAGATAGAACACTATCCCACCTTTAAAATATAGACCTTCTATGTTTTTCATAATGCACACACGTACAGCTTTTTAGGACAATCTAAGTATTAAGCATTCTCTTTATAATATTTCATGTCAGAGTGAAATGGCCCTCAAAGCCATGTTATAACCATGAGATGTGGGGAAAATACTGCTGCAGTGTTATGGATCAATTAATGCAGATATTTCTTGAAATCTGGAAGGTAGTATGAAACACAAAAATATCTACACCAGACAGAAGAACATTCTACTGAACTCGATTTTTTAGTAGTATAAGCTGGAGAAAATACTGGGTCGATTCAATGCCTGCTCTTGACCTCATTTATTATTTCAAACGTTAAACTGGCATGGGAGAGATTTCAGCACTTTCAGGTGTACAGTAGGTGTGCCAGATTCAAATATACAGCAACCAGAGACAGATTTGTAAACTGAGATAAAAAATTACATGCTATATTTATTTTCTAGTAGGGGAAGAAAATTATAGTGTAATCAATCACTTTTTGTGTGGTTCAGTGAGCTCCGTGCCTTGAATTATTATGAAGGAGAAGCAGTCTCAACTAGTTAAGCTATAGGATTAAGGGGGAGTTTTTAATATGTATGGGATGTGCATATTTGAGAGACGCTGTTTCTGTGTGTTTTGTCCTCTTACCTTGGCCATTCCCGTGAGACCACTGCTGCAAAGCCAACAGCTCACACACGCTGTCACCCTGTCAGTCGGTCAGAGCGCCTTAAAACAGATGAGTCAGACTCTTTGCTTCATTACAACCAGGCCACGGATCCACAAACATTTTAGCATGTGTGTGTTTGTGAGTCATAGATATGAAAAAACAGCATAAAAACTCAAGTGTGTGTGTGTTTTTGAGGGAGGGAGGGAGAGAGTGTGTATGAATTGAAGACATGCAATCAATCAAATCAGTGATCCACTTGTGTCCTTCTGGCAAAAAGTGTGATGGTAAGCTACTAACCTGCTAGTGTCTGAATCATCATGCTAACTGTCCCTTGGCTGGTTTGAATGAGTATACTTGCTAACCCGTGGGGGCTGCAGTGAATGAATCATACAGTGGATTGTACAGTAACCACAGTGCTGGTGACAGAGTTTCTCACTGGCTCTGCTCCATGCACTTGTGACTTTGGTAACAGAAGCTAGCAGGAAGTAAACAAGACAGATGAGAGGATGCCAAGCAAAAGACGATCCACCAGGGAAGACACAACCCTCTGCATTATTCCCTTTACTGTTTGTCATCAAGTCCCTCTTCGAATAGGCAATTATTTTGAAAAACAGGACAACCTAATGGTTGAAACCACGATACTGTTCTCCACTGCCTCCAGAGCAGTATTACATTTCCTTTGTTCCTGCTAACTCAATATCATTGAAATGCTAGAAAATCATAGTTTATGACTCACAGGTTATTCTTGAAAACAGCGTTAACGTTTATTGACTGTAATCAGCCTCTACCTCTGTGTTTAGACTGCTAATGGATGATTTGTGCTGCATGCCATGCTTATGTATGACTTTCTGCTCATAGGTCATGTCACTGAAAAACAGGGAAAAAGGGAAATTGTGTGTAAAATAAATAAACAGACTTACTATGATCTGTTTTCTTGTGTTGTAGAGTGTCTGAATGTGTTTAACTCATTCCCCAAGTTCTTAGTTTGTCATATAACAGGTATCCATGTTGGATCAAGAGGTTGGGGTCAATATCACTGTGGCATTACAGAAAAACTTCAGGCGAGGATGGAGGAATGGAAGAGAGGGAAAAGGGCAAATGGTGTGCACAGGGTTTTCCAGTGAGACAAATCTCCACATCAGGTAATGAGGCCAAATCTGCACACCGAGCAGTAAATTAACATTTGGTCTGGTGTGGTGAACGAGCAACACATCCTTACTAGTCAATAACAGCACAGCGGTGAAGCACTCTGCCACATACACAGATTATTTAAGGCTGGACATGCTCTAAATGCTGCCCAAATTTAAATATATAAATTTAGTTACACATATTTCCACATTTCTGAAGTGTGGTGAATTGACCACTTGATGATGCGTGACATTAATTCTAGACTTTTTTTTAATGATTTTTAGTAGGTAGAGAGAAAATACACATTTATATTAATTTCCTTTTACAGTGGGTCCTCTATGGGGGAAAGATTTGTTTGCAGCCAGCTCTGGTACTGCATGACGTAGGCTGTAGCACTGACATGCAAAGTGAGTCAGTTTGGCAGCATGTCAGAGATTCCTGAGAGAAAGCCCTTTAATCGTTTTTGAATCCTGAGTATACAGACAGACATTTGACAGGCTTTTGGGAGAAAGACTACAAAATGCATATGGACTCTCTTTACAATAGACTCTTGGTTCTAATACTCTGCTCATGTAACTACTGAACTACTTTTGTTTCTACATTTGAATATAGATGACAAAAATATAAACAGAACACTCTTCTTCCGAGCACATCTATGAATCTACTTTGGTGTGTCGTAAAAAAAATGAAATTTACACACTTAACACTGAAGTATGGCTATTTCACAAAGAGCAACTGAGACCTTTTCCATCCCCAGAAAGGCAAAGCTATGACCCGACCTCCTCTACCTCTGATTGGCTAGTACTTGCTGCCTTTGTTGAAATATCAGGATAAAGTAAAAAACAGAAACATATTTGGTTTGCATAGAAGAAATTTTAGATATTTTACTTAAAAAACAAAAGTATTTATAGTTTTGTTGGATGTGTCTATAGATCTGAGCTTGAAGTGTCATTATTGACCTTAGAGGTGTTCAAAAAACGTTTGCACAAGGGCCGTTCCCTAGAAATTTTCTGGAAGTTTGCCGTAACTAGTAGCAAACAGGACAGACTACGTTATTCAATGTAATCCAAACTTGGATGACTCTAAAGAGGATTTTAGGATGAACAATAAACAAACACTCACTCTCAGTGGGGTACATTTGCCCTCATGACATGGCAAACTCAGGGCGTGTAAAGAGCATACAGTATAATTCATCACATTTATTCTAACATTAATTCGCTCATAATTTGTTCTAATTTGGTTTCCTAATTACTTTGTAATGGGAACATCATTCAGATCAGTCCTCCATTTATGTACAGCATGCTAGGTTTAGGCAACCAAAGCACCTTAGTTAAGCGCTGTGATTGCCTAAACACAACCATAAAGTTGCTATGTGTGGTTACTGTAATGTTAGGGCAGATGTTGTAGGAAAATAAATGAAATAGATACATGCAATATCAACTTCAACACATAAACATGTAATTAAGTCACACCTGCACTCACCAATAAAAACCAGAAGGAGTAAGTTTGTTACAAAGGTAAAAAGAAGATGGATGGATGCAAGGAAACTAAGGGAAAGAAGGACAGAGATGGGGGAAAAGAAAAAGCAGAACCCAGATAGATAGATAACTGCAAGATAGCTGACAAGAGAACAGTGCTGACTGTATGGTGAAACAGTTGCTCCTTCCATCCAAGAGTTTAAAATTGAATTAGCAATTAAGTATTTATACAAGTTCAGTGTGGATTTTCCAACTCATTGCTTCTGTAGAGTAGACAGCAGAGGAGGACAGCGCTGTTGATTGGTCTTTTCTTTTTCTTCTACATACATGTCATGGGCATAATGACAAATTCAGAGCCAGAAACACAAGACCATGCAGACAGAGGAAGGAGATGGAAAGAAGTGAGGGACCGAAAAAGTTGCAGAAGGATGACGGGGATGACTTAAAGCTGACTGAGGAGAAACACTCAGTTTGTTTCTTGCTGTCTCCCCTTGCTGTCGTGTCCCCACCCCGACAGCCATCAATGAGTGCTGCTGATGCAAGCTCTCTCAGATCAAGGAGTGTGAAGTGATGTCAGTGAATGAACAGCAGCTGGTCTTGGCAGGGATGTCTGCAAACTGCAGATGTTATAGTCCGCCTTTTTTTTTTGTAGTTTCACAACTTAAAAACCGATACAATTAGTAAATATTCTTCCTTTAACCCAATCATTTTGATTTGATCTGGCCGTGTGTACACATGTGTGAGCACACTGTCCACCAGCATGGATTGGTTATTGAGTGATGAGCCTGAAGAGAGAGGAGCCATTCCATCTGCCATCAGGCAGCAATCCCAGTGACACATGACACCCTTTCTCATCATACGGGCACACGAGCACACATGCACACACTCACGCACGCAAAACCAATTAAACCAACTACACATATGCAAGCTTCAATGGGTGAAATAAAGGTGACACTACTGTCAAAGAACACTTATTTCAAGAGCATCAAGAAATTAGCATTTTTCAATCATACTTCACAAAAAACTCGAAACTGCTGCATGGATGATGTCAGAAATCAGTGACAGTGGGGCGGTGTTTAGCTCAGTTGGTAGAGCAGCCGCCCCATGTACAAAGGCTCAGTCCTTGCTGCTGGAGCCCAGGGTTCGAGTCCGGCCTGTGGCTCTTTCCCGCATGTCATTCTCCATCTCTCTCTCCCCACATTTTCTGTCACTCTTCAGCTGTCTCTATCAGAATAAAGCTTGAAAAGGCCAAAAAAATAATCTTAAAAAAAAAAAATCAGTGAATGTAACAATCAAAAAAAAAAAAAAAAAAAAAAAAAAAGAAAATCAGGATGAATTGTTTTGAGCATACCCGCAAAGATCTGCAGCCATTTTTCCAAATCCTTATGAGGGTTGCGGGAGGCTGGAGCCAATCCCAGCTAACAAAGGTCGGCAGTTCATCACAGGGCTGACACACAGAGACAAACAACCATTCACACTCACATTCACACCTATGGGTAATTTAGAGTCATCAGTTAACCTAGATTTGCATCCTTTCTACACATCATGTACTCACCGCCTCTTTAATATGCTGCCTCCAAGAAAAGAATGTGGTTTACTAAGTAGCTATGAAGCAGAAAATGTTTGAAACAGGCCACAGCCACAGCCAGGGCCTAAAGCCTGGTGTATATATATTATGCACAATTAAAATGTAATAAGTTCATACAGGAATTTTCTAAAAAGTCACTGGAAATGTATAAGCTAGACAACAAATACAGTAAGTGAATTGAATCCACGCCTTTCTCTTTCCCCAGACATAACAATATGATCTTCAAAGAGGTTACTGCAGAGCAATTATATCATCTGGGTGTGTCCATCCACTTTTTATTATCACATTCAAATCAAGCTTTGTTGAAGGCCAAACATCAATCTCAAGTCAGTCTGTAGTATGTGACAAATATACAGCTGCCCTACAATTTCAAGCACTTCAAAATGCATCATAGCTGTAGTCAATAACAGGATGAACGTGCAACAAATCATGCCGATACTCCACCGCTATATGAAATCCTCGATCACGCATTGTGTCCATTAGCCAGCACATGTACTGTAAAATGTGTTTAGGCCAGCAGTGGAAAGCGATGGAGTCAGGGTGTGCCTGAGAGCGGCTGCTTCAGTGCATTAGTGGGCTCCTGCAGGCCACACGATCCATGTAGACCTTGAGGAGCACTAATTCCATTACATAATGCCCATCTCTAGCTCTGAGTGTATGTGTATGTGTGCGTGTGCTCTTTGTGGGCATATCAGTGCATGTGGCATGGTGCCAGTCTGTATCACTTTCATTCTTCTAATGATTCTTGGGATTCTAATGATTCTTAGGCCTCACATACAGATTTCGTTAATGACCTGTGATGAGTCAACTGCATCATTAGTATTACGTATATAGTGCATGTAGGTCAATGACGTAAATTAGATGTCTTTTGTAAGAGTTGTGTGTTTTAGATCTCCCTTTTGATGTGAAAGTCTGAGCTGCTTGCATGCAAAGCAAATCTCTGAAAAATCTAGAATACAGTTGCTGTCTGACTCATGTCTTCATATTGATGTGGTCTCATCAGAGGCACTGTGAGCTGAAATGAAATCTGGGAGCATGCAGAGCAGTTTGAGAGCGGAGCTAAAGCAACAAAAAGCTTTTTCCCCCTCCGGCTGGCGAAGTCAGACATCTCATCGCCAACCAAGACGTGCCCTCGTCCATCTCTTTGCCCCTTCATCACCCCGCCACGTGCAGGTGTCACACCGTAATCACCATGGTAACATCAGTCACTTCAGACCTGCCTGCCGTCTGACCCCAGGGTCACGATAAACTTTGCCAAAAGATTTACAGCTGTTACCCCTCCCCTCTGCACGCCAGGGCTCCACATTGGTTGGCCTTGCTAACAATGGTGATGGATGCTCTGATTAACAGGTACAGGCTGGCAGATGAGCTGTGACTCTTGAGGAACTCAACACATTGATCTAATGGGCCATCATCAAAGTGACTCTCTGACCACACCAACTGTTGCTAGTGTTGCAGAACAATGAAAACATCACAAAAATCATATCTTGATGCAATGCAAGCATGACCAATATGTTACGACATAGACAAAAGCCTCAAATCTTCAAGAGGCGACAGCTTAAGTCTCATAGTTATCTAAACACGCATATGAAGATATTTCTAGCATATATGGAAATTATTAATGGATTTCTACATACAAATGTCTTTCTTTTAGTCAACACACTAAAGACACAAATGTACCAGAATTGCAGGTGCACAGCCACAATGAATACCAAAATGACAATCCCGATATTTATCAAAGGTGTGTGACAAGGGACATTTATCTAAAATCACTTTGATCTCAGGATCAAAATATGTGAGTCAAGTCCTAGATAAGCCCTCAGAGAGGTCTGATAAATATCGACCATTATGCTTCTATTCTGGAATCTTCCTGTGTTGTTTGAGCAGGTACGTATTCGGGGCAACATCAGATACAGTATCAGAGCAGGTGCTCGGCTAGCACACAGTAGTGGTGTGTAGATAGATGGGAGGCTATAGTCTCGAATGCAGTGTAATCCTAGGCTGGCAGGTAAATATAGCCTGTGGCTGCTTCGGGCTGGGCTGCTTTTGCACTGCTCGACCTTGGCGCATCCTGTCCTCCCTTTCCTCAAAGGGGATGAAGAGGCACCGGCCCACACTACACTATAGTACAACATGTAAAAATGTATATGACATAAAAACTTAAGTTATAAGCAAAGACTGCATATTTTAGTATTCATTTACTTATTTTATCTATAGTAGTGAATCAAATAACTGCACACTGCAACAGAAAAAAAACTCTACTGGCCAAATGGCTAGTTGTTTAATGTGCAAATTCTACCAGCCACTCAATAGATTACTACTGTTTTCACCCACTTGCATGTTTTACCAGTATTTGGCTAGTGCTTAGCTGTACAGTTGAGTCTGAAGGTTCTCATCAACCCGCAGATACTCGATGCAGAGATTTTCAGCTCCAATCAACCCACTAAACACTATCTGTCCTGCACCAAATGACAGACGGTGAAGCACATTGAACATTTAGCGAGCTTAAAACTAAGACAAGTTTCTCTGCAATTGGTGCGACCAAAACAGAGCTAAAAATTGGACATTTGCCATATTTTCAAAAATATGACTTCTAAATGAATGCTAATGTTGCTCTGTGTGTGCTGCATGTGTACATGGGTAACAGCAACATGTTAGCCATAACACCTATCTAGGATGTATCTGTCATTTTGTTTTGATGTTTTTCAATCCACTAGTGGCAAAAATGCTCAAACATAACCTAAGAGCCCTACTCTTAAGGAGCATATAGATCAGATCTGGAAACTTCACTGAAGCACTGAAGGCTTCTCTTGATGGAAAAGATCTTTTCACTTTGCTTTCAACCAGTTTCATGAAGAGTTTGACTGTGTTTTATGTTCCGCCATGACAGCTAGACAAATGGTTATCCAATCTAACAGTTATTCCTTTGTAACAAACCATCAGGCGCAGTTGGGGATGAGTAGAAAGTTACTAACTTAATCAGTTCCCTTAGTCGGTTCCCTGTGTACCTAAAAGTGGTCATGTAGGAAATAAAGAACAAAGATTTGTCATGTGGCTGAGGAGCACAATACTCTGCTCTTGTCCTCTGGGCTTGTTGTAGGTTTTAATTGTCTGCCCTAGAGAAAATCAATTCAAATCAAAATGTTCATGCAGTTCGCAGCTGTCAGAGCAGTCATGACTCAGACAACTGTTGATGCAGTGTATGATTAGACTGTGTTTCACAAGACTGGATGAGAGTCTTTCTGCTGTGCACTGCAATGACATGAATTATCTAAACAATCTATTAATTTGCATCCAAAGCTCTGGAGTATAAAAATAGTCCAACAAGGATTCAATTTTCCTCTTCCCTAAAATTGATTTCTTTTTGCAGACGACCTGATCAACTTCTGATTACCAACGTTGGACATTACTGTCCATCATTGTCCAGTGTACTGTTTTGTGTGAGGATGAAAGTGGGCAGAGAGACAAAGAAAGAGGGCGAGAGACAGAAGAGAATTTTGGCTGATTACAGCTGGGTATCCATAAGGTTACATAAAAGTGGAATGAGATACCCTGAAGCCCTGCTATTCCACTCAAACTCACATGCATGCGCGCACACAACTACTTTGAAAACACAAACACATACACACACACACACACACACACACACACACACAAAAAAAAAACAAACAAAAAAACACAAAGAGCACACACTATCCATTAGCAGATATTTGGATCCATTGTAATAAGTGAAGGCCTGGAGGGAACAGGAAAATGTACAGGCCCAAGGAGCCTCTTGCTGGAGTACTACAATAAGATTTTACGTCCCAAATAAGTGTATCCCATCAGTAAGAGAGAACTGAAAATGAACAATAGTACAATGGAAATTATGGGCCTTATAAAAATAGATAGATTATTGATATGCACCACACTCCAGCTGACTGTCATCCATGTACATATGTGTTTCCAACTGATTTAGTTATGTATTAAGCTGGAATTCAAATTTACAATTTACAGCAATTTTGTTGCTGTAATTCATGACACCAAATCTGCAGAGGTAATTTTATACTTTAACTGATTGTCATAAACGAGATCCAGGCATATCTTTAATTAATCAGTATCAGCTAACATTAAGCTGATCAAAGTCTGATCCTTCCTTTATTGTACTCTACGGTGTCTTGACCGCCTCAAGCTTGCTTGCAGCACTGCTCTCCTTTATAGGCATGCATGTAGTCTATGGGTAAGATTACAATCAATATTTAGGTAAATATAGTCAATATCAACAGATTCTCAATGTTCAAAGGACTCAGATCAGGACCAGGGCCAGAAAAACTTGATCGTGACATCTCTAATTTATAGCAGCATAAATCAATGAAAGTTATTGGACTGTTGTGACCAGTGACTAGTAAACATACAGGAGTAATCAATGATGTTAGACATAGTGGTCACAATATAGTCAGACAGTGAACCATACAGTCAGTGAAGAAGACATACTGTCACGCAGCCAGGAAGTGAACTCTACAGTTAATTTCACATATGACACAATGCGTTACAAGCAACATATATAGCTAGATTTTTTGAACTGAGAAGAAAAATATCAAGTGCATTCATTTTTTTTTTTGCTATTTCCAATCAGGTCTGTTCACAGTTCTTCCCTTAGAAGATTTTTCAGGTATGAGTGAAGGGAAGCTAAAGAGAGACAGATGTCAAACTAGGACTGCAGCTGTATAGCATGAACCTGAGCCAGCAGACCTTGCAGAATGCCCCTGCACTTTCTTTGCAGATTCCCTAACTACATTACTGTCCAGTCCATCCAGACTTATGATAGGATCTCTGTTGGCACTGTAGTGGATGACCTTTGTGCAAGAAGAGGAACAGGGAAGAGAGATGCCACGCTGCCGAGTCTGATTTACATCGAATCGAGCTAATTAACATCCCCAGAACATTAAGACCTGCCCGTTCCTCCTCTTTCCTTCTCTGCCTCTTTGACTCGCTTCCTCACTCTTTCTGGACACATGTCAACAATGTACTGGAGAAAGAAAGACAGATTCAGAGAGAGATACACAGTGAACAGGGACAAAGAGGTATAGGTGGGGGAGAAAGATGTTCTTTTTTGCTACAAAAGTATTATTGTGGCATGACGTGCCTTAAGCTGTGAAATCCTGAAGAGGACAATACAACACTGATGGTATGCTTTGTTTTTCAGTCAACAAGGATACAAGTCTTGGTGATTTATAGTAGAAAATACATAAGAAATATTTTCAAAGCAAAACTAAGTTGAAGTAATTTGTTTTACAGGCCACAAGAGAGATTGTAAAATACTTTTTTCTTTTTTTTTTGAATGAACTGAGAAATTGTGCTTGGGTTTGCATGATTTTTTTACACTGCAGTGAAGCCAAATTTACTTTCAAGGTCCCCTAAGCCTTTAAAAATGAGCCAGATGAGATTGAGAATAGTTACGAATAAAATGACTATAACAACTTGAGTGATCTGTGAACAGTAAAATACACATGTAGCAAATGCTAACAGCACAAAGATGAGAGGATGCCCAATAAGTGCAGTAATGTTAAGTTACCTTTTACATTTCCCTACAACATATTTACTGCAGGGTAAAACAGTAATAATTAATTAATATTCTTGATTTGCTTCGGCTTGCAGTGACTGTGGGCTCACTGACCTAGATTTTTATTTTGATCAGTAATAATGACTAAAATGTCCACACAGCCATATCATGTAATCAGTTATTTATACTATATCTAATTTTAGCAGGTCTAAAAGGGATTCATAGCGCACTGGTTCCAAATGCACTATAGATCCCCAAAGCTTCATGGGGGGCGGTGAGGCCTTCTTGATCTTAAGGGATGTAAAGCATTTTCTTTCATATTTATTTGCCTTTATATCTCAGCATTTCGTTAATTTCTGTGAAGAAAACTAAATGAAATACTCTTAAAGGGTCTTAAACACGAGCTATATTCACAGAGCCTCATCCTGCAGTTAACCAAAGAGCAAACAGAACAATGACTAGGAATCAAACTGAATTTGTCAAAAAAGAAACCTATTAAGTATGTATGAGTGTTTAAAATTTAAAAGACACATAATCCAAACAGAATTGTATTAAAAGTTAAAAAAAAAATCTTCTCTGATGCAATATTCACAGGAAATATTCTGCTCAAAATTCATCCAAATCACTTGTTTTACATTCACCATACAAGATGTTTGTATTGTTATGTATTCAATATAATATAAAATATGTCAGTTAGTCAGCGGGTGGTAAGTTGCCTTATTGAAAAAGGTTTGGAACTACTCGGATAGAATAAGAGCCTGCCTAGAATCAAACTAATCTGGAATCAGAAAACAAGAGGTCATAACACACAGGCAAGAAAAACAAAGCAGATGCAGCCCTGCACTCTTTTATATTTGCTTACTATGCCTGTAACTGAAACTTTAGCAACTCTGCGCACTAACCACAATGACTGAAAAAAACAACCAGAGATTAACAAAGAGGTTTGCCATTGCAGTGAAAACAGAACAGCAAGCAAACAGTAAGCTTGATACATCTCTTTCACCAGACAATACACTGCACGTCTTCATGCTGCCAAACCATAATTGATATGTTGGTTAAAGGCCATATCTGACTGACAGTAAATGTTGTGCTACACAAGTTTTTATTTTTTTACCTTGTTATAAAGTCTGTCAACATTAACAATATTCATACCTCAAGAAAATTTTTAGATATACATCTCATCATTTGGTATGAGTGGAGATTTTAATAACTGCCTTTCATTAATTTCAATATTGTACACTTACATACAATGATACAACACCCCCTATGAACCACCAGCCAGAACCATGTCTCCTGTTTATCTCCATCAGTTCTCAGCTCAGTGTGTTCAGTGTTCACATCTTTAATAACTATTTCCAAAACCTTACATAACAAACTTGCTATTACTGCCTAACTGTAACTACAATCCAAATTTAAGAACCTTAGTTAGCCTCTAAGTAAGCCTTGTTACACAACAAACGGGGCAGTGACAATAACAATTCATCTATGTTTAATGTAATCCAATCTATGATTGAGTTATGCAATCCTCAAATAATTGGTGTCTACACACATCTTCATGTTTGGACCATGTTGATTGTTTTTCATGGGACCATTGTGTAAATGCTGTTCTACTGACCAAACCACATTTCTAGGCTTTACATAAATTCATTACATAAAGATTAGCTAATTACATAAGATTCAGTGCATTGTTCTAGATGGAAAATCAATTAAAATCATATGATTTTACAGAGAATATTAGATTTCTCACATAGAAAATTAAATAATGTTTAAGGAGTGCATGAGGGATATTACAGACGGCATAGCTAACCAGTTTTCCAGGCTCTTCGACAAAAAGTATACCAGGAAGCCTAATGTATGGCCTTGGAAGAGCTGAGCAAACCCTACCGCTTTGCAGTCAGCAAATACTGTGTGTTTTATGTTGAAAGAACGTTCAGTAACCTCTCTAAATAAAAGCGATTGCACTCCATGAAGCTCTCACTGCAGATTCCATTTTCTGGACTCGCTTTTTTCATTTGTGTTTCTGTCTTTCTGACAAACGCTCACTCTCCAAAAAGACTGTCCTCTGCAGGAGGAACAGAAAACAACTGAGAGCTGCCTACCGCATTAAACACTGAGCACTCTGTACATGTCATAAGGTTGTAAAGTCCACTGAAGGGACAAAATTCATTCAAGTTTCTTTTAAATCCATTCAACAAGTACCTTTCACAAGAGAATATGTGCTCCCATAAATCATTTCGGTGCTGGCGAGCATGAGCGCAAGGCGACACAACCAATAAAATCTGCACCTAAAGGCACAGCCAGAGTGGGAGAGTCAGGGAAGTGAGACGGGGGAGTGAATGACAGCTCTCATTCCTACAGTATGTTGTCCTGCATGCCTAGTTTGTAACAACACTTTTAATTATTAATAATCCACACAACAAATATTACACACACTAAAAAACATAATAATCATTAAAAGAGATTTGAATATTATATGTACTACAAACATGCCCCATAAAAGATATACATATGGGTTGAAATTGCATCTATTATTAGAGTGTACCTCCATTTTCCCCCTCCATTTTCTCTGTTTCTTCTCCCCCAATGAAAAAACTGTAATATGGGGGAAGACACCAAATCTAAGACCAACGCAGCTTCATGGGAAAAAATAGATCATGCAGAACACATTAAAGGTGATGTGATTATATGCATATATAGATGTACGTGCAGTACACTGAACTTGCATTGCATTAATATGAATGAGCTGCACCCACATAAGGCTGAAATCCCCCCAAAACGCATGTGGAATGTCAGGTGGGGGAAAAAATATGATACTGGCTGCTATTTAGCATCCTGTACTGGACCTCTAAAAACAGCCTCCTTTTCCTTCCCCCACAGCTAAATATCTGACCGAGCAAATACAACCTGTACCAGAGTATATGTGCTTGACTGGTTAGCCTACACACACACACACACACACACAGAGACACGCACACACATGCACGTACCAGCTGAGGCCACAGGACCAACTGTGTAATTATACATGTGTAATTGCATCCTCACCAATCTTGCACAATAGATGCGGTGAGAGAGAAAGAGAGAGAGAGTTCTAGAGGGATGGAGAAAAGCAGGTAGCAGGGGGAAAGATGGATGCAAGAAACACCGTCACCTCCCCTGTCTCTTGAGACAGCACAGACATACCTTGCGCCTGCGGTCCCTTGATCGATTCCTCTTTTTTATCTTTTCCTCCTCCTTCTCCCTCTGCTCCTGGGCGGCGGCCTCCGCAAGGTCCTTGGTCTTGCGGAGCTGCTTGGCGGCTTGTGCCATGGTGCCGCTGCTACTGTTGCCGCTGCTGCTCCAGTCACGGTCGCTCCAGCCCTCCTCCCGTTCGCACTACCACCAGTCGTCCCTCTTTCCTCTTCCTGTGTCCCTCTTTCCCCCGAGCCCCGTCACTTACTACCTCGTCTCTGGTGGCCACCACGACATGTGTGTGTGTGTAGCAAGCAGCGGGAGCGTCTGTGTCCAGATATGTGTGTGTGTGATGTTGATGCTACGGCAGCCACAAGACAGCCTCCAGCAGCTACAAAGAAAGATGCTACGGCTAGTGGTGCTGATGCTGCTGCCTGTGCCGCGGCTGCTACTCATCCAGTCAGCTTGCACTGCGCTGAATTGCCTCCCCTCCCCCTTCTTTCTTTCCTACCTTCCTCCCTTCTCTCCTCTCTCTCTCTCTCTCTCTCCCTCTGCTTGCACAGACGAGTCACGCAGTCCTGTGTTCAGCACGGTGGGGATCCTGCTGCAGAGCTCCCTCTCTTTTTATCTGTCAAATGTCCTCCTCTTCGTGCCGCTCTGCCTCTTTCGCCAATTTTTGTGCGAAACGCTTTTCTTTCACTGTAGCTGTTGTTTTGTCTTGCATAACTGAGATATAAAAGACGAGGGCGCCAAAGCCGTGGAATGCCTTCAGATTATCTTTTTTCTCACGTCTTGCCTCACTCTGACCACGGCTTTTCCATGGCACCTCCCTCCTGGAAACAGATGGAGAGAAAGAGGCATAGTGAGAGAGATGGAAGCTTGTAAAATAGAGACAAATAACATCTTTTACCAAATACACAACATCTGAGAGCTTGTTCCTCTGCAGCGTGATTCACTGCACAGCTTGGTCACTATTTGACAATCAAAAGCTGATGTGAAGGTGGAAAGGCAACATGGTGCTGTACATTAACATCTACACTAGCCTACTTCTCTCATGTTTTAGTGTCAGAAGCAGACAGGAGAAAAACATCAACAACATGAATGCTTCATAAAAACTGCATGTCCTCTCCCTCCCCTTTCATTCCACCACTTTCCCTCTTTCCATCACATCAGAAGGGGCCTGCACATCTGTTTGATGTTGTAGCATATGAATACACAACAGCACGAACAGACAATATGATTTCAAGATGATACAGGCAGAAAAATGTGACTGCTCTATGTTGTAATAACCTCTAAATAACCTCTATACTAAACTTCTAATACATATTTTTCATCTTTGAAATGATTTGCTGCACAGACAACTTCTAACTAAATCTATTGCTGAATAAAATATTATTTATGTATACCTTCTTTTAAATGCATGTTCTTGACTTTTATGAAGCCATGCTGTCCTGATAGTTCATGTCAATATTTTCACATACATCAGGCAATCAGTGTGAAAACAGTGTATGATTTATCTCAATATACTGTTGTATATTCTGTGCAGGCTACTTGTCAACTTCAGTCAGAAAATGTACTGACATCAAACTCTCCCTCTCTCTCATTTATTCCCCCTCTAGTCCCTGCAACATCATCTTTCTGCAGAATGATGTTGCAATGCAACGTGCAGCATAGCCTTCAACGAAGAGACCATGTGACACGACTAGGAATACATACATATTATATCCACAGACACCATCTCCAGACACATTAACAGCAGATTCATCCTTTCATTTCAAGCCACAAGGCATGACATGAAAATCAATACTGTGGCTTTGTGTGAATATTCAAAATCTCAAGACGTTTTCCCTTTTCCAATTAATCTAACCCCTAACTTTTAGTGTCACTGTGCCTCTGTACAATTATGTGTGTGTGGGTGAAGTGTTTCACAGTGCATCTGCTTGATTGACAGCTTTGGATTTTCTTGCGACATGATGGTAATAGTTCTATTAAGCTGGAGGTAATAAACAAAATAGCCTCTACTGCACTCTCTAGATTTGCCCGAGGAGCAGAATGGTCTTGGTGAATATCTGTCAATGTGGCCAGACTAATTATTCCAAACTCCAAAGAAATGGAGGCGATGCATGTACATTCAAGGCTATGTGCACATTGTAAAAGTTAAATAGGCATAGGGTTTCTGATCAAAGTTTATTTAGTAATGTGTCAAATAGTCTGTAGCAGGGCGCAAATCATTTGCTGTCCGATTGGTAAAATTGGTAGGTTGCTTATTTTTACCAATCAGTGATGTTAAAATTGTTTTAAAGATTGTGTCTAAAACTCACAATTTCAGCCACAGTTTGTAAGCTTTAGTGCATGTCGTGTCCTGCTGTTAGTGGTGCCAGCATATGCCTGGACTGTCTTAATGGGTTCTTGCATAAACCTGATTACATTAGCATCAAATCGAGATTAGTTTTTAATTGCCACTTTCTCACAAGAGTTTTTCCCCACACTGATACATGTGAAATATGACACAGCCAATGGAGGAGTATGATTTTCAGCAGTGAGCTCCCACAATCTAGGTTAAATGGTAGCTAGCTACCAACAAATATCTTTGAACTGCATTATTTTATATATATATATATATATATATATATATATATATATATATATATATATATATAGTTTATTTTTGTGCCTCTCAGGCTTATATCACTAATGCATTAAAATGTCCCTCCTATACACGAGAGGGGAGCTTGACTCGGACTACAAGCAGCGGAGCCATAAAATAACGCAGCCCACGTAGCTAACATGCTAACCAGCGCTTACCTTGCGCTGCTATCTGGCTAGCTGAACGAGTTAGCACCCCTACTGCTAATTTTTAAGAAAAGTCGTCTTACGCAAACCCCACTCTTAATGTGCAGCTACAGTAAGCACGGGGATAGTTAACTACTTTTTAGGTTGCCGGTGTTAAATAACAACGCAACCTAAATGCTACGTAACGTTAGTAGGCTTCATTATTTTATGGCAAACATGTATCACCAACGTGGGCTAGCTAGGTTTTTTGGCTTGACTAACACGGGCCAAAGTCTTTAAGCTAATGTTTTGACTAGCAAACCATCAGGTTACCACCAAACAAAGCAACTGCAATGCAAAAATACTTATTAATTCATAACCTGCTTACTTTAATAAACCTTTGAAGGGGTGCTCTGGTAACTTGGGTATGTCCTGTAAGAGGGATGGGACCTCCATATAGGACTTGTCTGACATGAAATAATAAACACAGGTGTTACCAATGATACTAATTAAGGTTCAGTTCCATTTAGGTCAAACTGAGTCAGGGTGCTGCTGTGGTGCATGTTGGCTCACTAGAAAATCTCCGCTGCAATAAATGGAACAGAACCTTAATTAGTATCATTGGAAACACCTGTGTTGACCCTACTACTTCTACTATGTCAAAATGGCTGCGGTGAAAAGGGTCTATTTGGAGGCCAAGTCAACACCTTGAACTTGCTGTTGTGTTCCTTAAACCATTCCTGAATCTACTTTTGTGGCAGGGTGCATTATCCTGCTGAAAGAGGCCACGACCATCAGGGGATAGCCCTGGCCCTACTGATGAGCCTGTCACTGGTTCAACGCTTTTCCTTCCTTGGACCAACCCCACAAGAGCTGCAGTTTTGGAGATGCTCTGATCCTGTCTTCTAGCCATCACAATAGATCATTTTCACAGCAGCCATTTTGACATGTAATACTCGGGTCAACGCAGGTGTTTCAATGATACTAATTAAGGCTCAGAAAAATATAAAAAAATATATTAAATAATATATTAAAATATATTTGTCAAAGTCACTCAAATCCTTGCCCATTTTTCCTGTTTCTAACATCAACTTTGAGGACAAAATGTTCTCCTGCTGCCTAATATATCGCACCCACTGACAGGTGCAATGATAAGGAGTTAATCAGTGTTATTCACTTCACCTGTCAGTGGTCAAAATGTTACAGCTGATGGTGAAGGTGTGGTCTCAGGCTGTGCTCTGTGAGGCTCAAACATATACAGTTATGCTATTATTATAATGCTCCCACTTCACTGTAAAACAGACTAGAAACAGCTATCATAACAAGAAATATTATACTGGATGTACAGAATTGGGTGGCACTAGGATAATTTAAATCTATGGAAATGAATCCATGCTAGGTTTTAATGTGTATCCAGAGCTGGCGTTATATTTATAGGACATTATAAATCTGCTGACAATGACAGGGCATTTTAGTGGTGACATCACATACAGTAAAAAGACAGGATAAAAATGAGAAGTTGGAGCAGATGGTGCTGGGATCTATCATTGATGAAAACAATACTGGTGCTGGGTCAGATCTGATTCCACCAGCGCCTCAGCCAAAGTGTGGCGTGCTAAATATGGAAAACGATGACGCAGAAAAAATGTTCCTTTTCTGTTACCTGAAGAAGCCTGGCATCTGTGCAAAACAATTTCAAGGGCTTGTGTAGTGAAATAAATTCAGTGACTCTTGATAATTACGCGTGAGGCGTAGGAAGAGATGATGCCACAAGCTGAACCCAACTCATTTCAGAGAACAGACCTTTTTCACTGCAGCCATTTTGAGATGAAACAGTAGGGCCAATGCAGGTGAACTAAGGTTCCATTCCATTTATTGCAGCAGAGTGAGTCAACATGCACTACAGCAGCACCCTGACTCTGTTTGACCTGAATGGAACGGAGCCCACAACTGAATGTTCCTTAAATTTTAGTTGAGCTTTGAGGCTTCACAGTATTTTTGTTCCTCCTGAAGAAACATCTCGATTTTTGTCTTTGGAAATTGCTATTTTTGTTTTGAATCTGAGTTCATTATGTGTGTACTCGTCTTGTAATTGACCTTGATGTGATTATCTGTAAGTTTATCTGAACAACGTCAGCACTGTACTCCATCACAATCACCTAACAATAATGAAATAAAGAGTCATGCACTGCTGGGAACTGGATGATTTGTCAAAAGGATAATTTTTCAGTTGTTGGAAATGTCTGCTGTGTCAGCCGCTCTGATATGTTTGGGCAGGGTGTTACATATTTAATAGCAAAGTAGATAAAGACCAATTTTCTCCTGGGTGCTTTTGGGAATATTTAGCATGCTGTGGAGGATCCCCAAGGTTGCTGCATGAGCTTGACTCAACAACACTTAACAAAAATTAAATCTCAAAGAAACGGGGTGGTAGAGCGGTGGCTACAGAAGTGAATTGTGTGTAATCTTTCTCTTTATTTTGAGTTACAACAGTGATGTCATGGTTCATCATTCAACATATGGTGTAGCATGAAAGTGTTATATTTATTGCCTGAATGTCACACTCTACTTTCCTGAGTAGATTTCCTGCAGATGGTGATTCATGATTCTACAGTGCTGAGATTTACAAGTACATCAATGCTATTTAAAGACTCATACTGCACTGCAACATCTTTGACCGTCTCATGTCCACTGTGTTACAGCACCATCAGGTGGTAGCTGCTTGTTATTGCTACTAATAAACATTTTTTCTGTAACTCTGGAGGAGTTTTGCTTGAGGAACATCTTTAAAAACATCTTTATTAACAAATGCCAGAGAAAGACACATGAGTGTGGGTACTTTTGGGCCTTAAAGGTGATTTTCAGTCCCACTGTTGAGTCATGGTAATTTGCTCACTAGATTTTTTTTTCCACAATACACCAGTTATGTATCAATCCACAGGCTTTTACAGGTCCAGTGTGTAAGATTTGTAAGTATTTCTTTGCAGGAATTGAATGTAATATTCAGTAATATGTTTTCATTTGTGTATAATTACCTGAAAATAACAATTGTTGTGTTTTTGTTGTCTTAAAATGAACACTTTATATCTACAGTAAGAGCGGGTCCTCTTCCATGGAGTCCGCCATGTTGAACATCCATTTTTCTACAGTAGCTCAGAACAGACAACGTAACAACTGATCTAGATATTACCTTTATGAACTGATATGAATTTCACAACTGGAGTTTTTTCTACATGCTCGGAAGGAGAGGGTGAGACGTGGGCAAGTATTCATTGGTGCAACTAAATCCTACACACTGGATCTTTAATGTGATGATAAATGTTGGGTCTAATATATGTAAGTGCTGATAGCAGTTTTCTTGATCCAGGGCTACTTTAATTATTATTGTTATTATTATTATTATTATTATTATTATTATTATTATTATTATTATTATTATTGTGTTTGCAGTTGCTTCTAAATTTAAGTTCTCTGCATGAACAAAAGTTTTCAAATGATTGTATCTAAACAGGAAATGTGAAATATATTTCTAGATAAAGTGTTGATTTCACAATGATTTTAACATGTTGTTTTTTCTTAATTAGATCAAATTTTTTTAAACATATGTTTGTTTGATGTCCCTGAAATGCCCTACTGTTTTGCAGTATCTTTCCAGTTGTGTCACATGCCATCTGGCCTAACTCCAAAACAGGCCTCTGTATCCACTGGTCTTTGCCCTTGACGATGACTTGCACTTCCCTCAGCAAAAAAGAAAAAAAAAAGAGAAGCAATTTTGGGACTCAGCCAGTGCTGCTGCTGCTGCGTCCAATCTAAAGTCCACACCCATCTCTGAAGTAAGAAGAGAGGTTGTGAGTGCTGTAACAAAGGACATGTCTTTCTCTTCACCTTGATGTGATGTTTGCCTACATGTTGTTCTTGGAAGCCAGCTACACGTTGCAGCAAGTGAAATGATTCATGAATGAGGCGTCCTTTTACAAGTCGTTTAATGTCATTATCTCAAAACTCTATAAAATCAGAATTTAAGATTCATAGTGAAGACTGAAGGATGTATTCACCATGTTTTATCAAAAATATGTGTGTGTGTGTGTGTTTATGGCCAGATTTTCATAAATCCACCACTCCAGTAAAGTATGCAAGACATATGAGACCTCAACTGCAACTCTTACATCAATATATCTTTATCTTTATAACATGATAGATTATACCTTAACTTACATACAGTACATAATAATGTACATTAAGTACATTATGTGGAGATTCACAGAAAGGGACACCCTCTAGTGGTTGTTGTTCATTTTCTTAAAAGAGAATTTGTCTACCTCCTTTGTCTTTACTACTTCTACTATTACCAAAACTACTAATGCCACTACTACTATTGCTACTACTAATACTACTGTCACTGCTAGTATCAGTACTGACACACAACTCTACACACTTACACACTTGTACCTGTAGGTGTCAGCAAAGTTTCAGCATCTGCCACAGAGGACACTGAAGAAAAAGATATTTTTGTAGATATGGAAGCACACATTCTAAAATATAAGCTACGAAATTACTCAGGACCAGATTGTATGAAAAATGTAATATAACATTCTATATAATGAGAAATACTTCTGCTTTTATTTATTTATTTTTTAAATCTCGTTCTTCTCATTTCTTTTTCTGCTTGTCCTCATTTTCTGTGCTGCAGGGTTGTTATCTTTTGACATCCACTTATAATATTGTGACATTTGTGCAACATAACTTCTAATTAAGCAGCCGCAGTATAACAAATAGCCATGGTATAGGCCGCCTTAAAGAACTGTACTGCTGGCACCATTAAGCAATGCTCAGCAGGGTAGAAATAACACATTGCTATATGGGCACCAATGCAGATAAACAGTGAACAGTGAACGTTTGAGTTTGCTCAGCAGTTCAGCGACTGCACCATAAGACAATGGGAAGGTGTGTTTTTCATTCAGGGAATATATTAACCAGCATCTTGGCAAAGGGAATGGAATCTAAAAACAAAAGAATATGGAAACTATTAATATGTTTTGTGACATGATGTTGAATTTATGTTGAGATGAAGAGATGATCTAAATCTATTATGTTAACATACAGCACTATCAACGGTCTTCTTGATGTGATTTTCAAGTGCTTATACAGCAGCGCTGACAGAGTTTACAACATGAATGAGAAGTACTTTTGAAGATTAGATTTACTGGAAGGAATAGTTTGCCATTTTGTGAGATGCACTTATTTTCTTTCTTGTAGAGTTTCTTGAGAAGATCAATACCACTCTCATCCCATGTTTATTAAATATGAAGCTACAGCCAGGAGACAGTTAGCATAACTTAGTGTCAAGAGAGAAAGAGAGAAAAAAATTACAGTTTGTGGTTTCACAGCGGTTTATGGACTATTTATTTGCCAGGTACAGGGGCTTATAAAGTCACCGCTGGTTGCCTGGCGTTGACATCATGTCATCACTTTGGTTTGGTATGGATTAAACAAATAAGATATAATGTGTTAATTAGTGAGCTTCGGCAGTGCTGCCAGGCTGATGTGTTTACCTTGGGACAGAGGTGAGCTAGCCTTTTCTCATCTTTAGCTATGCTAAATGTTTCTTGGCTATAGCTTCATGTAAAGACATTACAGACATTAATCTTCTCATCTAACTCTCTGCAAGAAAGCGTAGAAATAAGCATATTTTCAAAATGGCAAACTATTCCCTTAGTAAGTACTTGCATAATATATTCTTGCGATACCTCCTGAACAATGAATGGATCATAAAAATTAGACTGGCACAACTGATTTTTAGAAAAAAAAAACAAAAAAACATAAAATCTCTGTGTCCTTTTAAAATCTCATACTGTCCATGACTCCATTAGGAACCATTGATCATTAGAGCTGGGCATGCCAGACCCACTCTGTGAAAATCAAAGTGCTTGGGGGTGAGAAGCACTTGGCAGACACCCAGAAATTATCTCAGAGTCACCCCTGTGGAAGCCAAGATGCCACAATACTGCAGACCAGCTTCCTGTCAAGTAGAAGAATAATGCAAACTTTCTCTCTTTTCGTCTGAAATGCTGATGAGGAGACTAGCACACACGGCAATTCTGCATAGCATATTATACAGTCTCCTTTTTCATCGTCAGAGCCCTTTCAGTGAGCAGGTGATGATAGTGCAGCTTGCATATTTATCAGCTTTTAAACACAGTTATTGAATTGCTCCTTGTGCCTTACTCTTAAACCTCCCAGCAGCATCCAAGTTTCTGTTGTAAGTTTGGGTGGAAAAAAATAAGGTACACTGAAAGGTGTTGATTAACTCTTAAAAATCACCACTAAATCCAGCTTCAGATCACTGTCTCTTTTTACTCTACAGCTGCAGCCTGGCCTCCCTCACCCTGCCGGGAAATTCACCGACCTCTGAGGCTTGGATTACCTGGCATGGCCTGAGAGAGCAGCTCAAGAGCACTTGAGGACAAGACTTGTGCTGCTCCCGATCGATGCACATCGACTGTGCCTTTTTTTTTCTAAAAGAGTTACATTACAGTAAATGTGTTTGCTTTGCAGTGGTTCTGCAAACTGCAACGGCAAATACCTTGTTCTATAGATTAGGAGTTAAAGCTGAGATGTAGAGGTCTGATCCTCAAATGGTGGCCCGAGGTATGACAAAGCAAGTGCCTTTCTTTGTTGCAGGTATAATCTTCAGTTGATGTCATGCTGCAGCATGATGTGATATGACATGACATAATGTGATAGGAAGGGTCATCCATGATGGAATGTGTTGCGATATAATGGGACATGATGGATATGGGCAGCGTATGCCATGATCTAAGGGGAAGTCACATGACATGACCCCATCACCATACACAGTACCCCAAACTCTACAGCTAGAGTATGGAGGACCATAACTGCCAAAATCAAAAATAAATAAATGACTCAGTAAAGAAATTCATATGACATCAAATGCATAAAAAACATTAAAAATAAATGTAAACATCAATTATTTTATAAAATGTGACTTAAATGGATGTTTCTGTTTTTTCCTTTGTATTAACATGATGCTCCAGAGTCCTTGTTGGAGCTGCGGTAACCCCGGTTTTGAGAACTTCGGTGTGGCAGTAAGGCGTGTAGAGTTGATGATGAGATGCATGAACTCTGATGTTAATCAACCACCAGGTGAAAAGTTGACCCCATGACTCACTTTAAATGACAGACCCCTCATTTGCATAATGAGTCAATATGCATGAAAAAATATAAAAAGAAAATACAGAGATAAGTAGGTTTGGGGTAATAAATAGCAGGAAAAAATGTAAGGAATACTAATACAGAAATAATTAATTAATTTAAATTATTTATGTTACATTTTCTAAATTAAATAATGCCTCTACTTACATTTAATATGATTTTAATGAAATTTACATTTATTTTTGAGTTGTTTATTTAGTAGAGTGATTTTTGTATTTTGTAAAACAGCACAGTGACAGCTTTTACTCATAATTGCCTGACTCATTTCATGAATTAGAACAGTTTTAAGTGATGGTTTTGGTTCATGGTTAGAGTCTAACACATGTCCTACTGAATTCTTTCCCCTCTTTTTGGATAAGAAAAGATTCATCTGAAATCTATATATATAATATATTTTTGACAAAAGTTTTATCTGTAAAAAAAACATAAATAAACATTTAGTTTTCATTTAGTTTTCTTAGGGGCAAAATAAAATATTAACAAAGCTGATATTTTAAAAATGTTTTAAATCTGAATTGTTTACATTTACTGACTGCTATTACTGCAATTCTTAGTATATTACTTCCACCACCTGTTGAGGTTGTGGTGCTGAGGTTGTTGCATTTGTACTACATCACCCATGTGCTTTTGTGTGTACATGTGAATTATCATCTTAAGAATCCACAAAACATGGACAGATCATCAATACATTGCTCGATCAAAAACTCAAAAGGGTACATTTAAATCACAGTACTTGTAGTAGTCATAACTTTCATGACTTGATTATTTAGAAAGCAACAATTAAATAAGGTGAAAGCTAATTCTTGACCTTGAAAACAGTATTTTCAGTTAGCAGCTGTCCAAACATGTGCAAGACTTAGATTAAGGCCTTCTGTCTTTTTAGTTTATGTCTCTTCTTTTTCTATAATTAATCCAGTAACTCCCCAACCCTCCCTCACTCATTGTGAGGGCCTCATCCTTCTCGTAAGACACAGTCTAAGCCTTGTGCCTCCTCACTTTTCAATTACTCCTGAAGACCCCACACTGACTTACAAAACCCTATTTCAACACATCAACACTTCTTCTGGGATAACAGCACCTGATAAATACTAAGTATTTAATAGTGTGCAATTAAAGTTATTAAGGTCATTAAAGTCTTAGAAAAGGTCCCACCATAAAGCACTCAACTCAACAAATTAAACACAACTTAGATGATCTGCATGAGTCTGTTTGGGGGTCATTAAGTTTGCTCACAGTGGAGGGGAGGGAGGACACTGAGGCAGAGGTAATATAGAGTAAGATTTGCAGTTTGCTGCAGTGTTTTAAAGATAAATTAAACGTCTTGTCATTGTATTTATAAACTAATAAATAACATTTTCCAGTAGATGGTGAGCCAGAGGGAGTTCCACATTCCTCAAACCAAACTCAACAACATATTTATTGTCTGAACACTTGATACAAACTGTAGATATGTAACTTTTGTGTTTATAGGGCAGTGCAGTTTGGACCTGGATAGTGGCACAAAAACTCACTTCACTGTCCTTTTGCCCCCTCTCTGCCTCACTGCAGAGAGACAGAGGCAAAGAGGTAGAGAGAGAGAGAGAGAGAGAGAGAGAGAGAGAGAGAGAGAGAGAGAGAGAGAGAGAGAGAGAGAGAGAGAGAGAGAGATCAGGAGAGGGAGGGGGCAGAGTTTTTGGAAACGGGGAGACAAGCTGCACTGCAGCAACTGGGCGTTGGCTCAGCCCATGGATGAAGGCACAAAAAGGCAAAGGAAGGAAGGAGGGGAAACACAATGAGAGGTGCAGGGGAAGTCTATTAGATGTGTTTTGTGTAGGAGATTTAGGCACTAACACAAAATATCACCATGAGAGGAGGCAAGAAATATATAGCTATCTTTTTATAGACAATATATCCTGAACTCTGGGTTAGAGCTGGCACTGACCTTATAGACAGGGCTTTTTTTTAGTTCAAAAGTGAATGGAGAGGTACATTTATTTGGTGCTAAATACTGTAGTTTTGACTCCTCTTTATTTGACAGCTTAAGTTAGTTATTGGACTTCAGGAGCTTATAAAAGTTTATTTAGTTGATAATATATGTGTAGTTTGAAACAAAATTCAGTGTCTGACTGATTGATTTGTAACATAGTATTTCTAGATTGTGGTACTTGTACTTTTACTTATAATATTTATCTGTAGTCTTTTACCATCTGTTAAGTCTGCTACTATGTGTTAGTGAATACTAAGGGTTTATAAGGCTTACATTTGTTTAGACCTGATCAAACTCACAGAGTACTAATATATTTATTATTAATGAATGAATGAATGAATGAATTTATTTATTATTAATGTAATTTTGTCACACACTGAAAAAAGTACAAATTTCATTTAATTTAGTAATTACATACAGATACTGATACAGTATAGAGAAAAAAATACCATATAAAAATCAGGGAGTTATGATTATGGTGTTATGGTTTTAGGTTATAGGAAAGGCATTTTTGAACATATTTGAAGTAACCACTGATCCCTGTTTGTTGGTTTTCACTCTCTTGTTTAAAACTACTGTCGTCTGCTTCTTTTTTTTTTCTCTTCCCCTTGTGGGGTCATTCGGTTCAGAGGTCGTCTCTGCGTCCTGTCAGTTTCATTTGTGGGAGGTTTACTTTAGTCTCTATGTCCATATCATTGGTTAATGTTTTATTAATGTTGCAAACTTCTAAAACATCCATTTATACTGTACTTGCAATGGTGAATTAGCTGGACTTAAATTCAAGTACTGTTTACCTTTTGCAACAGCTCACATATACCTATATAGGTTCAATACCAGTCACCAGACATCAGATAATGTATTTTACTTGAGCCTTTTCTTTTTACGTCACTTCAAATATTGTACTTTTTACTTCACTACATCTATCTGACAGATTCAGTTTCAAGTTAATTTACAATTAAGATTTTTACATTCATATGAAGAGTTTGTTTTGTTATAAATTAAACTATCTGACAGTTGAAAGACAACTGGTCCCCCCAAAGAATTGCCACCCACATGTTGTGGTAGGGTTTGTGGGTCCCCGTGATCCTAGGAGCTGTGTTGTCAGGGCAATAACCCCTGGTTGGGTCTACCAAGGTGCGTCCCAGGGAAGAGATTCACTGATTGTAAATGAATTGCTACAAATCATCTGGTCCTTGTATAACCAAAGTGAGAGCTGTGTCCATACTCTTGGCACAAAGTCAAACACATTTTGAGTGGGTGTCAGACCCTGCCGAGGTTGCCTCTTGTCTCTGATCTTGTGATATTCACAGACAGGATTGCAAGGTGCAGCTGGGGTGAGGAGAGTGTCTGGTTTGCAGAAGATATGGCTCTGTTGGTTTCATCAGACTGTAACCTTCAGCATGTACTGGGTAGGTTTGCAGCTGTGTGAAGCGGCTGGGATAAGAGTCAGCACCTCCAAGTCTGAGGCCATTGTTCTCTGCCAGGAAAGAAGCACCGAGTTGCTGTCTGAAGCTAAGGAGTTTACGTATCTTGGGATCTTGTTATGCGGGACAGTAAAATGGAGCAAGAGATAAACAGGTGGACTGGTGTCAGCAGTAAGGCAAATGTTACCAGTCAATCATTGTTCCAACCCTCACCTATGATCATAGTGACAGAAAGAATGAGATTGCAGATGTAAGCTTCTGAAATTAGTTTCCTCTGAGAGTGAGGATCTTGGACATCTGGAGGGAGCTCAGAATAGAACCACTGCTGCTTCACATTGAAAATGAGCCAGCTGAGGTGTTTGAGGTATCTGATTAGGATGCCTCCTGGTACCTTTCTTTGGAGGTTTTCCGGGCACGTCCAACTGGGAGGAGACCCTAGGGCAGAACTTGCTGGAGGGATTACTACCCATCTGGCCTGGGACTGCCTTGGATCCCCCAGGAGCAGCTGCAAAACATTGCTGGCGGAGAGTGATGTCTGAAAGACCCTGCTTAACCTGCTACCACCATGACCTGACCCCGGATAAATGGAAGAAAATGGATGCTAGAACGAAGCTGAAACGACTAATCAATCAATCAGTATATTGACAGCAACAAATCTGATAATTGTTAAAGAAATTTTTCATGTAAGAAACATTTCATGGCTCCAGCTTCACATGTTAAGATTCACTGCTTTTATATAAAATGAACAATTAAAGTTTATTTTTAAAGGTTTTGTACCAGGTTTGTACTATTGAAGATGTCTCTTTGGCCCTGGGTAATGGTGATGACATTTCGCAATATTTTCAGAATTTTTACAAACTAAACAATCAATCAGTTATAGAGAATATAATCAGCAGATTATTCCATTATGAAAATAATAATTAGACCTATGCAAAATAATACAAACTGAGCTCAATCTCAACCAACTACAACAGTAACATCCTGCTTTTACATTCATGCATGAGTAATAATCTAATGATAACAGTCACAGTTCTTTTATTATTTTTGACTAGTTACTTTTACTTAAGTAACATTTTCTTTTACTCATAAGAGAGTATTTTTACAATGTGGCACGAGTACCTTTATTGAAGCAAAGATCAAAGATCTAAATGCTTCCTCCACCACTGACTGGGCCTATGTGAGTGTGTTTGCTAGGTCAAATGAGGACACTTCCCAAGCATACACACACACAGCAGGAAATTTCAGTCCCGCTGTCATAGGCCTATTGTAATATAAAGTCATAATGTGCAAGTAGCTCCCTTATCACCCAGCCCACCTTAAGAAAGGCAATATAATGTTTAATGCTCTAAGCATTTTTACCCCCTCCCGATATTTGCCTGCCTGTCTTTCTCTCCTTTCCTCCGCCGCCCTGCCGCTACTGCTGCTACTGCTGCTACTGCTGCTCCGTCTCTATTTTTGATTATTGCTCTCTCCCGCCTTCAGTCCCTAACTTTCTCTCAATCTTTCTTTATCTATTTCTCCTCTTTTCTTTCTTCCTCCCCTTTTTTCTTTCCCTCTTTTGACCGGGAAAATGTGCTGTGTCTGCAGGGAGGTTATTTGGTGCAGGAGACCGAGAGTAATTGATAATGGTGCTGCTTTTGCTATCAGGAGAGCTGTGTTTGCTTTTAAAGGAAACGAGACAGAGACAGAAACACAGGGAATTGCAAGTTCGACAAGGATAAAGAGGCAGGAGTGTAAAAAAAAAAAAGAGAAGCCATAAAAAAGGTGGACAGATATTGAGGAAAGCCAGAGAGGAAGACAATTAAGACGTAAAAGGTTTTGAACAAAAGATGACACTCTGTTTTTTTAAATTACAGAAACTTGTTTTTGTCCTTTGTCATATTTACTGAACTGAACAGACTCCATTTCAGCCATTTATTATTGGCTGACTGTTTTCTTACCTGTTTTGCTTTCATTTACCACGATTGAGTGGCAGATCTGTTTGATTCTCTTTCACATTTTTAAACTCAGCCCATCTATTTCTTCCATTAAAACTATATATTTTTAATTAATTAACTGACATCTAATTAATTACACTAAATAGTTATCCATTAAGTACTTAGTTTAGTCCTGAAAAGCAATGCAGGCATCAATAAAGTTTTGATAAATATATTTAAGCACCAATGGGTGATGGGAAAGGCTCCAGTCTCCCTGCAAATGTGGATAGATCAATTACTTCAAATGTACTATAAAAGCCTAAAATCAATAAACTTTTACAAATCTATACTAAAGATATACTATACTACTATAAGGCATAGAAAACATTCAACCTTTGCACTGTGTGCACTGTGGTAGGTTTTCTGGTTCTTTATAATGGAACTGATATTTTGCAGACTTAAATTTCACATCCTTGTAATGTAAAGTATCAGAATAGAAAAGCACTGCATTGAAAATTATTACAATAACACTCAAAATTATTGTTGTCATATTTGTAGTGTTTTTTAGTACCTTCTGTGTAATGCAGGACTGAAACAATGTACCGCACAGCAGTGATGCCAAACACTGGAAATCTGATAAATGACATTTGATACAACAGTGAAACAAAGCAAGTAAACAGTTTCACTTGTGTATCTTGTTGTTATTATGAAAATAACTTGTCTCGGATGAAGGCAAAGATACTATAGACAAATTGGCTCCTAGGAAGATTTTCAAATTCAGTACAAGCTAAAGTATATATATATATATATATATATATATATATATATATATATATATATATATATATATATATATATATATATATATATATATATAGTTTCTTCTGTGTTGTTTATGCAGTCGTTTACAATTCGAGTTTCCAGCACTGGAGCCTGGCTGCACCAGACCTGCTTCACCACTGAATGTGCTTCTGAAATATTGATGAGATCTCCCAGGCTAAACCGACGCTCGATGTGGCCTCAGGTTAGAATTATAATTAAAATACTAGACCCTGTAAGGTATGTAGGGAACTGCTAGTGAGTGCTGTGCTGCATCTACCATACTCAAGATGCACATAGAAATGTCTTGGTACATGTGCACAACCACATATACATCCTGATTTACATGAATTCCCTGGAAGCTTAAGAGAAGTCATCCATAACTCATGGAATTGTTCCTAAATTCTTATCTTTTCATATATATTTCATAGTCATAGTGTCATAGTCACAGTCATCAATCTTAGAGACATTCTGGTTCAAACGCTCTTCGACTTTGAAGGGTTAATTCTGAGAAAACAATATGAAGGAGGGACAGAAATAAACAAAAGCTGCACAAAAGAATATTTTTGGGAATAAACTTCCTGCTCGTCATGCACAGGGGAACATCACCACACCCAAAATGCAAAACACCCCGCCATGCACACCGCCTCATCCCGTTCTGTCTCTCTCTACACAGAGGAAATAAGATATGCTGATTAAGCTGGCAGGCCTCTCATGGCTGAATACGAAGCATTTTGGCACTTCTGAGACATCAGAGTGAGTCAGGCAACCTGGGGGGAGGCTGTGATATTTCATCTCTCTCAGTCTTTGGTGTTTTAGCTGTGCTTGCTTCTCTCATCCTCATACTCTCAAAAATGTGTCATGTGTCTCTGTTAGGGGTGTCCAAAATCTTTTGTGTCTCTGATATTGTATCCCTTTTTTTCTCTGAGAGCTCTCTACCATTCAGTTCTTTTTGTGTTTGTGAGAACTTGTGCATCTAGGAAAGCTTTTTCTAAAGTGTGTTTGATTGCATTAGTAGAACTGTAATTAACCATCCATCAAAGCTCAACAATCGACTGTCCCACTACTAGTAGTTTTCTGGACTGTAGACATGACTTCCACCCAGTTAATTTCAGCCCACTCACTGCACTGCTGTAGGACAAAGTCAATAAATAAATGGATCAGAAGTGGGTCAAACAACTTGTGAAGCATGCAGCATTATAAAAAAAAAAATCCTGCTCTGTAAAGTACTTTCTAGCATAGCTTTTGCATGCTCTTGATAGCAAAATTGATAACATTTGATTCTATTAAAATATTTCTTTTAGCCCAAGTACATCTGAATGTGCACTTGCTGTAGACACCCATATTTTGCCAGTGTGTGACAGTTTCCTGCAGCCTCAGTCTCATGAAATATGCAGAGTTAAGCTCAGTCATTGCCATTTACTATTCAGGGTTGCGTGACTTTGAGTTTCATGATCCAAACCAAAGAGACAGCTTACACAACCGTGATACTACACTCACTCCATTCAGCCTTACAGCACAGTTTGTGGTATAAAAATGGATGTTAGTGGATTATAGAGAAAAAAAATCAAATGACATTAATATGCCAATAAGTGAGGATTTGTGGCAATGCAGATTTTTCTGCATGGGTTACCATTAAAGGAATCTTCCCTAATGTTAACAGTATTTGCCACATGATGCCAGTTAACTGACTGTCCATTACAATTAACATCTGGTTAGTGTTTAATTATAGGTTGTATGCATCATACTAAGAGATTGTGCTGGAATATCCATACTATATTTTCTGCATCTTGATCTGCAGAAGATGGAAGATGGCCACAAGTCATTAATAAGACATGAAAGTACAGAATCTAAAAGTCTTATTTTGTGAAAACAAGTGGCAGTAATCTGCCTTGGAGGTGAGATTAGTGAAAACAAACTATTATTTTGGTTTATAAAACTAATCATATGTTTTTCTAATCATATTTAGACTTTGTTGTCACTGAAGGGAGATCTAGCTGACAACAAAACACAGAGCAGCACAAATTATGATAAAAACTATTGTTTCTATGAGCCATTTAAATTAAATCACACAGTGGAAAGAGGAGTGGTTGCGTGATCAGGTAAAGGAGAGGGACGACTGCAGGAGTTCATCTTGAATAAAAAATAGGAGGCACTAACCTCAAAGATTTTCATGTAGGAGCAAAGCTGAGACGCAAAGCTGATGTAAGGCTCCAACAACCATGAGTCATCTCCATTAGGGAAGCACCCTCCCTCCATCCCCTCCTTTTTCCATCCATCCACTGTCCCTTCTTTTCCTTAATGCGTCTCCACTCTGCATCTCATGATAGTTTTTCTTTGACTGAAAAGTGAGCATACTGAGAAGCTGTAGTAAGTTCTGCAATAACAAGCAAAAATATGTTTATGCTTTGTAGCCGTGTGGGTTTATATCTTTGCAAAGAAAACTATGTTTAATGCAAAAATGTAATATCTGAAGTGTAAGTTTGTAATTTATCTGAGCTGTTACTAGTAATATAAACACAGATTTTTTAACTGGGTAGAGAATGTGTCACTTTATATTCAATATGAGCAGAGATGGTTCGAGAGAGACATAAAAAGAAGAATATAAAAATGAGACAGAGGGAAGAAAGTAGGAGAGAGTAAAAGAAAGTAAGATAAAGAGCACAGAGAAATGGAAAGAAAGAAAGAGACACTGAAAGTTTTCTACTTCATCTCTGGCTTTTAGCACAGTCACCATGGGAAAAGCTGCCAGTCCCTTTATACATGAGCACTCCATGAGGATACTCAGTGTTATAATACATTCCCTGTCCCCAACTTTAACCACTAACCCTAAAGCTATGTCCTCGCCCTCAAACAGCTCTTTGAAGAGCTAGCAAGGCTAGTGCTGCGTCTCAATTCGGATACTTTAGTTAGTACACTTCTATGTAGTTCACTATGTACACTATGTTCTTGTGGCGTAGTGTGCCAATTTCAGCAGGGTAGTGTCGTCTCAGTTCAACTACAGCTGAGCACTTACCATAAATGACAATCTCAACATTTTACTGCTTTTTTTTTCTTCTTTGCTGAATTGCAGCCATAATTGCAAGCGGAGTATTAGCGGCAACATTTAACTGACAACATATAAATATAAAAGTCATGTATAACTTACATTTGTATATTGCAGTATTCACTGTAACTGCTTCAGCTCGAGCAGTTTCCTTGGCCACCATTTTTACAATGCCGCTCGTTCCTCCCCTTTAGCTATGTAGCAAAAATGGCGGCAAGTGAGGGGCAAGTGTCCAGCTTTCCACGCTTAACTCTCTGACCATTAAGAATGCACCATCCAGGTATTAATAGTATACTGCATTTTGCCAGAATTGACAGTGTGAATGCACTTACTGCATGGCTGGACTGTGTGTGGTCAATGTGTTGAATTGCGACCAAATTATTACATGGATAGTCAGTTTTGTTAGTATCTATACTGTGAATTCCTGGATATTAAATGTTCTTCTGCAATTTTCTACAGTGGTTCCAGTAATATTATGTCTTCTAAGTGTACTGAGGCAGTACTCAGTACTCAGGGAAGAGACAGATGATAGAGAAGCCTTTTCTCTTCAGATGGTATCTGAGATGATATATTTAGATGACAATTTAGAATGAGCAGCAGTCAATGAGTAGAACCAGTAAAAGCCTCCCTGTAGATTGTTTGTGCCAATTCATTATGAAAGAGCAACGGCTAATAGGGAAACTCCAACACTCGACCGACTAATGGTGTAAATTCATCACTCAGAATGTCTATGTCTAACCCCTAAACCTTACCTAAATATTTAAAAGGCAGTGAGTGTTGTAATGCTATTGCACTGGTGGTATTGTCCTGGCCACTGATTCACAATGTGTGGGGAATACTGGTGAAATGATTTTTACACACACATTTAACTAATTCTTACAGTGTATGTCTTATGCAATGGTAGAGCTGACACAAGCACGCACACACATCTTATTGGAAGCAGTCACATTGACTTGAGGGATAACATACTGTCTCAGAACACTAAGTGGTACTTAGCAGGATTGGCTACAGGCGGCCCACACTGGTGCCTTGCTACTGAACCTATTACTGTCTGTAAATAAATGTATCCTCATTCACCTCCGGCCATTCTCTGAAACACAATTTAATCACAACTTTAATCCCAAGGACTGAAAAACGTTGAAATTATATTGATGGTTGTGGTGAGGAGAATTGACCTGTTAGAGGGTCACTCAAACAACAACAAAACAAAGCAAACAGTGAGACTGGACAACTAAACTATGAAAAATGCAGTACATTTCAGTCTACATGTAACAAGTTTACACACACATATGTGATCATGATTGTTTTCTTTAGTTCTTAATTGTACAAAGAAATTCAGGATTTGTACAAGAAAAAGATGACTCAACCAGACTGATTTAATCATTTCGCCAAGAAATTGCCTAACTGTTTCAACAGCAAATCCAGTCCAGCAATGAGAAAATACAGAACTGGGATACACTAAGAGCAGAAACACGGGGAGAAGCACAAAGACTGAATAGGACTGGGGAGAAGACACAGTCGACCTGACAAGGGGAAGAGGGAAAACATAAGAGAACTAATTAACTACTTAAACACAGGTGACACAGAAAACAGGCAGGAAAAAGACAAAGACAGGAAGTGAAGTAACACAAGATACCCTAGTCAAAACTCTTTGCATACCGAACTGATCCTGGAACAGTTTAGGACAAATACACAATACTGTTTATTAGATAGCATTACATACTGTACATGCTGTTGAAACAATAGTTTCAATTAACCTAAAGATGTTTTGAACCACAGTCAGGGTGTAGACCCTGACATTTATCATACATTTCCATTTTCTTTCCACCTATCCAGGGTCAGTTTGCGGTTGCAGCAGATTTATAAGGGCGTTCAAGACGACCTTTTCCCCAGCAACGCATTCTAGTTCCTTCCTGGGGATACCAAGATGTTCCCAGCTCACATGAGCTATGTAGTCCCTCCAGTGGGTTCTGGGTTTGTCCGGGGTCTCTTACTAGTTGGATGTGCCCACAAACACATCCAAAGAGAGGCACCAAGAGGGCATCCTAACCAGATGCCTGAACCACCTTAGCTGGCTCCTTTCGATGTGAAGGCACTGCGATTCTGCTCTCCAACTCTCTCCAGATGTCCAAGCTACTAATGCTATCTCTAAGACACCTGATAGAGGAAAATCATTTTGGTCGCTTGTATCCATAACCTCATTCTTTTGGTCATTACCCAAAGCTTATGACCGTAGGTGAGGGTCAGGGCGTAGAGGGACTGGAAAATCGAGAGCTTTGCCTTCCAGCTCAGCTCCATCTTCCTCACAACGGTCTGGTACAATGTCCACGATACTGCCGCAACTGGCCTAGGACACTTGAACTCTACACCCTTCCACCTGCACTGAATGGTTAGGTACACCAAGTATCTGATTTTGACACCAGAGACCACATTTTCCATCTCATGTCTATCCCTAATGCTAACCAAATTTTAATCAAATAGGATTAAATAATAACCAAATAGTTTAAATTTAAGTTTAATCAGACATAACCATGATGACAGGTCAGAAAACGGAAGAAGGTTATAACATATTCTGACGTATAGGTATGGACTTGTTGAGTGCAACAGTTTGTCAGTATAGACAGCAACCACCCTCTTCACTGCAACAATGTTCTATTCATGCTGCAGCAACCGATACAGTTACGTAATATATTTCGAATGGATAGTTAGCATCCCCAAAACGCACACACACCAACACCCACCTTTCTAAACCTCTCTAAGCCTCTGCGCTCTCTCCCTTTCTCTCTCTTTCTCTCTCTCTGTCTCTCTTTTCCTTGCTCTCCCCTCCCCTCCCTCCTGTCCTCCTCCCTCATTCAGCTGTATCATGATTCTGCAGCTCAACCTCTGCAGCATGACTCCACTTTCCTCTGCGCCTCAGTCTGCCTCTCCAGCAGCTCGTTGATATGTCTAAGGGAAATACTGGAATGGCTTAAAATAACTGTGGACAGACCTATAGTACACACACACACACACACACACACACACACACACACACACTCCTATATCCTCTCTTTTCCAAACACACATGTAGTCATATACCATGGTGTTTTTACGAGTAACACATCACACTTTGTGTTTTATTACCGCAGACAGTTTAATTCTTTTTTAATGCAGTCATTAGAGCTTTTAAAGATGCCCTTGCACATAACTCAGACAGAAATAGCGTAAACTAAAGAATATACGGCTGTCCCACCGCAGATCTTTGAGGAAAAAAGAAACAAAACACATTAATGTCCTACCACATAAACAACATTTTTACGCAGTCTCCCTTTTCTTTATATGGAGCTCCCCTTGTCACAAGGAAACAAAGTAAAAACTGTGTTCCATTGATTTATTAGGATGCAGGTGCTAAAGAGTTCATGAAAGCTGAAAAGAAAGGCAAGAAAGAGATTACTTTTTTAAAGGATGGCAGCAATTATGTAGTGAAGGCTTTCAGAAAGGGATATTTCTTTAATCTGACTGATGAACAACTACTGTGACCCTGAGATTGTTGTTAAACATCCTAAATGGAAATCGGTATGCTACAGTGACTAGTAATTAAGAACACTATACAGATGTAGCATTCCCTTCTCATGCATTATAAGTTACCACTTTTAGTTCCTCTAATCTCTTCAGGAACGTGAAAATTTGATATCCCGTGCAGTTCTCTAATATTGGCAAAGAGTTTAACGCTAATGAGGTTCTTTTCTGTCTCTGACTCAAGCTTTCATTTTTAAGTCACCAACATATTCTCCAAACATTTTGTCAAAAGTTTTGGGGAAGCTACAACTGACTGCCAGCTATGGTATTGTTTTCAGTATTGGAACCATGTCTCTGGTATCAGTGGGTATGCAAGTCTATGCACTGATCCGATACCACGTAATTATTAGCCCCGAAATGTGAACCTTTTTTTTCCAGGATGGCAAAGTCATCACTCACCCTACTCTGACTCTGACTCGCTAACCTGATATTCTTACCACAATTTTAGAACCCATCAGCTATTGTCTGACAACGATTTAGCCTCTAGAGGCAACAGCCAAAGTTTCAAGGCTTCCAGTGTAGCCAGAGGATATCCAAAAAACTGAAACCAGATATCTGGGCCAAGTCTTCCTGCAATCCAATTGGCAAATGGCAGAATTACAAGACACACATTTCCGCTAATCTCTATAATCACATTTTTTCATATGAATACAGATAACTTTAGAAAAAACTAATAAACTCTAATTAAAAGCTAAATTGTTGATGATAGCTGATGGGTTCTGAAACTGCATTCGAGCCAACACATTCCACCTGTTTTGCCCTCCACATGGACTGTTGCAACCTAAGCCCTGCTCAAGCACGACTGTCAATACTACTTGGACTACAAATGAAAATCAAAACCCTTCTGGTGTCAGAATCTTGGTCCCTTGCCTACAAATTCTGCATTCATATGCAGATATCTGTTTATAGAGATTATTCCTACCCTAACCCTGACCAATCTCACTCCTCACGCCTAAACTTAACCAACTAAAATTAATGAATGCAACAAGTACAAGTCAATCAGAGTAAGAGTATGGCTAGCCATTTGTGCTGTGCTGCCACTGCACACTGGCAACTACTGTTTGACTTGCAAAGGTCGCACCATTAACAAGATATGCCTAAATAATTTATAAACAAAATTAAAAGATTGTGAGTGAAGCTTGAACTCTTCTTCTTCAGTCTGTTGCTGCATTGTGGGGAAGCTTCAGTGGGGAATCCACTGTAGCACTGGAGACGACGGACCCCCACAGGACCCTATGGAGAGTGGTAAGGAGAGGAAGAAATAGGAAAAAGAAATCAGGTATACTATCAGAATACTAGAGCGAAAGAGGAGGAGAGGGTCACGATGGTATTTACGGGAATAGTCAGAAGTGGCAGTGAAGAGGTAGAGGTGGTATATACTTTTTTTTTAACACACTTAAGATCATTACTTGATATCGGTCAACGTGCAAAGTTCAGGTATCGAAATCAATATTGGTAAAGAAAAAATAGTATCAGAAAATCTCTAATGCCAGAATTATAGAGTTAGAATATGTTTTTGGCCCTGTTAGGAGAAACAATGCTAAGTTTACAGCCATGCTAGCAGATCTATGATGCTATATGGTAATGCTCAATGCCAATACCAGTTCCTAAACATCAACATGCTGATGTTTAGCAGGTATAATGTTTATCGTGTTCACCATTTTAATTTAGTGTGTTACCATGCTAACATTTGCTAATCACAAAACACAAAGTGCAGCTCAGGCTCCACGGGTATGTCATTACTTCTGTAGTAATATTTGGTCACAAACCAAAGCGTAATCAAAAAAATGATGACCTGATGGTGGTGCTGGATGAAAAGTTAAGGGACTACCAAAGTTATTACAATTCCCTGATGGTAACATGAATGTCTGAACCAAAATTTAATGGCAATTCATCCAACAAGATATATTTCTCAAAACCACAAATGTCAAGCTTGTGGTAGAGCTAGAAAGAAAATGTCACCAAGCCAATAAGTTTAACGGTCTGGGAATGATAAATGTTTACACCAACGTTTGTGCCAATCCATCTGGTAGATGTTTAGAAACACGAGATGAGCAATAAATTTGACCTGGCTGTTAGTTGAGCTAAATGAAAGGACAGGACACAACCCAACCAGACTCATTAAGTTTCATCCAACGTTTCATGGCATCCATTTTTTTGTTGAAATATTTCTGTCAGTTTATGCTGAAATTTAAAATAAATGAATAAATTGTCGCAAATTGTTTGCATTGCTGCAAAAAGAATTTCCTCTTGTTGGACAATAAAGGTCTGAACTGAACTGAACAGACACACACCTACACAAAACACACACAGGTACTGTACAACAAGGTATGACTCATATCAGTTTCATGCGAATTAGGTGAGTCATCAGTCAAACAGAAAGAAAAGCTTCTTTCTCCCTCCTATATGAACCTAATAATATTCTATTTACACTCAAATGTTTCATTTAACTTTGTGCTGACACTATTCTCCAAAACAACGCTATTCATTTACTACATTAACTGTACAACTGTGATGAATTAAGTGCTTACAAAGACAGGGTCCAGTATCTTTCAAATATTGCTTGCAGTAGATTGTTTTATGCATGCATCTCATTTGTGACTGAGTGTTTGACCCGTAAGACCCCACTTGCTTGTGTGTATAGTGTCCCGTCATGCGATCAAATGAATAATGTGGCTGCACAAAGGTTAGTCAGGCATATTCTTAAGCATTTTAGCAGATGCCATTTAGGTTGTTCTAATTCTTAGTCTGGTTTCGTCACACTTCTGTCTGGTGCATCAGAAAATACGCAGTGAGGTAATTTTCTGAAGCACGAGAACTGAATAGACGATCCACAGAGGGCATAGCATTAAAATGTCTAAAAAATGATGGAGGATGGAGACATAAAAAGAGAGACAGTGAATCTGCTTCTGTGTAGGTGGAGACAGCAGAAGAGGGAGGAGGGTTGCAGAGAAGGAGGGTGATGAGAGACTCTGCAGATTAAAAACACGATGTCAGACTACTAAAGATGGTTCAGGATATTGGAGATAAAGACATATAAGTCTGGAAATGACCCCAAATCACATTATATTTGTTGCTGGGTGCCTTTAAGAGTGGTAGAAGGAATGCTGGATGGATGGAAAGATAATTTACTATAAGAGAAAAGAGTGGTGTAACAAAAGCATCGACTCACTGACAACCTGCAACCTCACACATAGAAGCTTACCTCAGAGTGAGCAATTGTCACATTATCTGAATTGGCATGTAGGTAGCCTCTTTCTGCTGACAGGACCATTTGCATGTTTCAGATAGTTGGCACTCTAGGGCAGCAGGACCTCAAGGACCTTAAGGCTGACTCACCTGTTGACCCGTTTGTCTTTGCAGCCTGTCTTTGCATAAAACTGCTAAAAACTGTCCGGTCACAGAGTTTGTTGAGTTTTCTTACACAATAAACAAAATCTGATTTTGCTAAACCACAGGAAAAAACTGACCCTGATGAAATAATTAAATGGGGGTCTCACACCAGTCAATCACATTAGTAACCCTACCCCTAATCCTCAGTGAGTAATTCAATTAAATCTGCTTGACTTCTGCTGATCGTTCCCTTCCTCCTTCAGACGAGAGAAGTTGCTGACTTTAGCGTTAAACACTTTAAGACTCATTCTGAGGGGAAGACCTTGTCAGCATGTGTGAGAGAGACAGAAAGAGAAAAACACAGAAGGATACAGATCTGCTATGTACTATGTCTGTGTGTGTGGACATGTATTATTCATGTTGTGGGAGCATCAATCTGTTTACACACTCACGTTGTGGGGACTTGCCTTCCTTTTGGGGACAAAACACAAGTCCCCATAACATAAATTATTTAATTTTACCATGAAAACTCAGTTTAAGGTTAGGTTGGGTGAGGGGTAGGGTAAGGTAAGTCAATGTAATGTCCTCTGAAGTGATGGTAACACGACTGTGTGTGTGTGTGGGTGCATGACAGTGTTTGCATGTACAACACACTGTGTGGTCCTTCCGTTTGTACTGAATGACCCTGAAGAACAGCGTCCATAACAGCCTTCTGCAGATGTAGCAGCAACACAATGCAGGATCTTCCCCTTTGGACATCAGGTCACTTTATTTACAAAGTACAAATGGGTAAACAAATTGGTCTCAATGACATTGGTGCAGGGACATATTGACAGCTTACGCAGCCACACAATACATGCTGACATGTAGGGTTCAGGGACAACAAGGGCTCACATAGCTAGAAAGAGAACACCACAAACATACTGAAGGCAGTAGAAAGTGCTCTACAAACAGTTAACATTCCATATGCACTGAATATGGCAAAGCATTGCTACTATATTAAGAATATTAGAGAACCATTACCATATACAATTACAAATGTAATTTTTATCCAAAATTTTACACTGTATATAAATATGACACTATAAAAATTATGTTTGGTTTAATTAAAATGCAGTGCAAGTACCTTAAATGTCATTTAAGTTTTACATACTGTATTCCTTTGAATGCTTTTTGTAGTGTTGCTGCACTACTATAGGTCAGCTGAAAAGCACAGTGAAATGAATGAATATGATAACTTCACAGGGAAATTGAAAACCTTAAAGAACCATAGTAGGAATCATTGAATGGCATAGTGTATTAAAATATTAATTTGACTGTATTGTCAGTTCTCAGTTTTCATCAGTTTTCACCATGTGTACTTCAAGTGATTCTAAACTTTCTTGAAATTTGAAGTCCTTGTACTTTACTTCTTGTACTTTTCATTCTACCTTCCATTTCTTCTCCCACTTTTTTTACTCCACTACAATTATATGACAGTGTTAGTTACTAATGGCATTACAAATTAAATCTGGGGATAGAAAACACGCAAAGAGCTTATAAAATTTGCTGCTTTGTGATAAATTAAACAACCCAACAGTATATAAATTCCCCATAATTTTTAGGTTTACACTGTTGGTGCAAAGGCGTCACTGTGGGCTCTGGGTAATTGTGACAGCATTTCTATAATTTTTTTTTTTTACAAACCTGAGAATCAAGTTCTTAATCCATTCTAGATAGTTGCAGTTCCATATATAACCTCAGAAAAATTAACATCTTCTCAACCAACCGCAACAGTAAAATGTTGCTTATACATTATTCTATGAGTAGTAATAATATAATGAGTGTCACAGTGACTATTTTTCTACATGGGTATTTTAATTACATTTTCCTGATTATACTCCTAATTATGCATACCTTTACTTAAAGGACCAGTGTGTAGGATTTAGTGGTTAGCGGTGTAACTGTTGATTGCAACCCCTCTCGTTTCTAGCACAAAGGAGAAACTATGGTGGCTTAATTCATGATAGCACATCATGATTTATTATTTTATTTATGTCTTGTTTAATAAACTGAATCAGCATAATAATAAGTAACTAATTAGTCAAGAGGAAAAAGTATATTATTGGCTTCCAAAATGTAGTGGAATAGACATATGAAGTAGCATAAAATGGAAATACTGCTGTGTGATCAAAGAGAGTGCAATATCCAGAACACATAGTACAAAGCTCTTAGGGTAACTGATGGAGGTGTCATTTGAGGTCAGAAAAAATATTATCATAACACATAGCATGAATAAGCAGTCTGATTATCAGGATATACTCTAAATCATTTATCTCTGTGACTAAATGTTCCATAAAGTGCAAACAATATAAATCACTGGTTATTTAACACAAAATAAGCATTTCCTTTCATCACTGCGACATAAGGAAACACGTTTAAATAGAATATAAAATGTGTCTGGGTGCGTGTGTGCACTTTAAATTGGTTCAGGGAGTCAACAGATTTATACAACGCTCCCAGCTTTGTTAGTCATATATTTTGTTGCTAACTTCATTAGAAGGTGACAGATTGAAAGTAATGTTGACATTTTATTGAAGGTTTGATGTCTCTCCTGCTGATGAAGTGCCTTCTGAAAGATTTAACTTGTTATTTTTCAGGCTGTGTTTCAAAACTTTACAGAGGAGCAAATAGTGTGTGTGTTTGTGTGTGTGGATCTTGTACGTCTTGTTTTGCCATATGTGTACATGAACTATACTTGTGTGTATCATTTATTTGAGTTTTCATTCTTTGTAGTCTGTCCTGTTTGATAGCTTCTTTTTGAGTGTGTGTGTGTGTGTCAAAATGGATGTGTGTGTGATATAACTATTGGATTTGTGCCAGCCATTTTCCCTGTGCGAGGAGAATGTGGAACAGTTTTATTTCTGTGGCTACTTAGCCGTCCACAGAGAATCACCTATGAGAAAAGACGCTGTATCTGCCCGAGAAAGTGAGAGAGAAAGAGAGAGAGAGAAAGAGAGCTACTGATGCATTGCAGATAAACTGCAGATCCTAGTGTAACCCCTCCCTTCCTCTTCTCCTATACAAACCCCCACCTCGGCTCTTGTTGCTCACATCACCCCATACAGCTATCTACAGCCTGTCACACCCTGCTTAGCTCACCATCTGATCCTCTTCACCTTATACCTCTCACCCATCCATATCACAAGCCCACAGAGCTTTGACCTTTGGGGAATACTGCAGTCATTTGTTACAAATGTACTGGTTCACAAATGTTGTAAAATTGTTATGTTGATTCTGACATTTTTTTTTTTAACTTGTTTGCACTCTGGCAAAGAAATCCATAAGACAAACATGTAAATCATTCATTTATATGAACCATTACGTATGTCTGTAAGTATCGTAACGTAATGCTTTAACGTCATTATAGGCATGTCAGTCTGTAAGCATCACTAAAGTGCCTATAATAAGTTAAAGCTCACCCATGAATGTAATATTGCGATTATACAACAATTACCAGTTTAAGTAAAATAAATAATCAAAGGATATTCATGTTTTGGATCAATTTGCTATCAAAAAAAAAATAAAAAATTGCCCGCCGTTTCCGTTCCGATCTCCATTCCGATCTCCATTTCAATGGCGATACATGGGGTCAAGGCAGTAGACTGTAATGGAACCCAGTTTACTACTCCAGCATGTAGTCCGAGCCTTAGTAATCTAACAACAGAGACGATTCTTTGTCCTGGCCGACTAATGTTTGTGGAGTGTACCAAACTGAATAAATACCACACATATAAACACAAATATGCCTTGTTAGTTCAGTCTTGTAGTGACTAAGATATCTGCTGAAAAAGATATTTTTTCCATGGACAGATTTAGCTACTAAGTCGGTAAACTTCCTGTGTATTTTTAAGCTAGTAGCTTCTTCTTCATGTGATTTGAACACATTCTAAATGTCTAGTTGACCAATCAGATTGCTTGGTCGAAAGTATTTGTTGTATAGGCAGCATTGTCAGGACTGTATTAAACGTAATTGTAATTTTGTTGACATATGCCCCCTTCTTTGGTTTCCCCTTAAATAGGGTTTAGGTTTAGTAAAATCCCCTTATTCCAGTCTGCCTGCAGTCTATTCTAGTTTTGGTTTGTTTCAGCTCTTAAAGGATAATTCTAGTGATGTTTCTTAATTAAGATGAACATAAACCCTAACCCTAACGCTAACCCTAACACTGTATACAATTTTCTCACATACACAATCCTGCTGCCATAAATACACTAACATATTGTAATTCACAGCTGAAAATAGACCCCAACAAAAACACTATTTACTCCTGTCTGAGTAACATTTTCTAAAAAAACTAAAGTGCCAGCTGTTTCAGGAAATTACTCACACATTGTTCTTTTTGTTTTGTTTTGTGCCTTTTGATTGGATTTTTGAATATGGAATAACACCAAAATCAACTATGAGATGTTTTCATTGAGTAAAACACACAGCTCTTTTTTTTTATACAGCTTCACCATTCAAATGCAAATATTCTTGAAGTCTAACATTATATTTTCTCAAATTTCAGCCAGATATGTTTGGTAGCTTCGTAAATTTTGGGATCTCACCTAGAATTTAAAATAAAATTCTATGAATTTTAACAATGTTTGGCTGCACAGCACAAGTTTGTAATGACCCTCCAGTATGTCTCATGAGGTTTAGGGTGTGAAAAGAGTGAATCAGAATAATCTATACCTAACCGGTAGAGTCTGCTGGGATTCCTAGATTTCCATACTCACAGGCGATATTTTCACATAGGCAGTATAATCATAGGGAGTGTCATGTGTTTCGCTCCACTACAATTTTTTTTTCTCTCAGCCCAAAAGACAAACTGCATATAGATTTTCTTGGCTGATATGTGCATCAGCAGATCTGTGAAAACCCCTGGGAAAAAAATGTGCATCAATATACAACCCTCAAACGGGTGCTGAACATGCAATAATCCGCCACTGTCAAGGCTCTGAATTGCACACACAACACGTGCGCAATGAGGGGAAAAAATATGTCATGTATTCTGTAATATATCATTATACATGAAAAACTGCAAGCACACTGTTCTCAGGTGTAATGGTGCATCGGGACATAGCTGTGACCTTGGTACCTAGGATGATTATGCACTGCATCCTGTGAAGGACATCTCCGTGACAACTGCATGTGGTTAACTGATGGCAAATGATGCCAGATATAACAGATGGATGCTAATGTTGTAGTGAGATGAAAAGTGATAAAACACTTTTGAAATCACACCTTTGTTTGATAAACAAAAGGAGACAGCCATTATGGTAGACTGGGAGGGTGCGAGCCAGACAGTGACGGAGGGGGAGACAGCGGTGGTGTGGGGGGCACAGAGGGAGGGAGGAAGGAAGTCAGAGGGGGGGTTGGAACAGATGGAAAGAATAGGACGTGACGTGAGAAAAAGATTCAAAGACAGAAATATAAAGTTATAAAGTCATAAAAAGTGGAAAAGAAGTAAAACAGAGGATGCAGAAAACGACGAGAAAAGCAGCAGCAATAAAAAAGAAAAAAGAAAAAAGACAATGCAACAGATAACAACAGTGACAGAGACGAAGTGGACACTGTTCCGACATTGGTGTCCTGAGCGGCTCAGTATTTATGGCTATGTATGTGTCAAGTCATTCTGTCTGGCCACCTGCATGCACCCAAAACTGTCCTCTACATCTTACTTAGGCAACACTATCTGACGTCACACGCACACACACACACAGCTACTACATACAAGACCTCTTCAGTGGAGAACTTTAACTGCACTGAAGGGCCTATATTTATATAAAGAGATTCATTACTTATACTATATGGATATTTGAGCACATTTTCATACTTTTCTGTGCTTTTGTTCTAGTTTTCATGTTTTAGGATTAGACTTATAGTTCAAGTTAAGATATGAAATGCTAATGCATAATGCATGAGAACAAGTCAAAACTCAAATTGATACAAACAATGTAGAAAACACGATGAAAATGTAGCATTTATGTTAGTTTCATGTATTAGTTTGGGGAACGTTACATTCTTTTTATCCTTTACTCATCTGTTTTTGTCTCTATAGTGAAAGTCTGTCTTTATTGCATTTTGTCTTATTTTGCTTTTATTGATAAACCAATCTCTCCACTTCAGCTAAGCCACAAAAAACTTTTTTGCGATATTCCAAGATCTTTTCAAATTTTCAGCATTTCCATTTTGCTTTTCTTGTCCACTAAGGGAAAGTGTGCATACAAACAGATAGACCTAATTATATCTTATGGAAGTAAAGGAAAAGCATGCTTCGTGGTAATGAAGTGCTAATCAGACTACAGAAGAAGTTTTAGCTTTGCTTGTTGCCCTGATGGGTTCCAAGACTGGCTTCATGGTAGCGTGTCAAAAAAGATTGTTTACTCCATGAGAATACCTCTGTGCACAACGTGATGTCAATAAAGAAACAGTTTCCCAGTTTGGTGTGGATGAACTCGACTGGTGTGTACAAAGTCCTGACCTCATCCCCATCCAACACCTTAAGAATGAATTGGAACACCGACTGCCGGCCAGACCTCGTTACCCAATGTGTGTGACTGATCTCACTAATGCTCTTGTGGTTGAATGGGAGCAAATGTCTGCAACCAGTCCAGATGTTCTACAAACAAATGTGGATGTAGTGTTGTGGTGTCAACATACTTTTGTCCATGTAGTGTATACTAAAAAATGTAAAGCCTGCACATTTATCTTCCATAAAAATAGGTTTTCACTGGACTCTGTCACTTCATGACTTACTGAACTCATTGATATACAACCACTGTATAGAAAACAACACTGTTTTCATACAACTGCTTAAGTGTACAGCATGTGAAAACCATGTTAGATGTGTAGCAATCACAATATTGACACCACTCATGACACGGATCATTAATCATCTAGCTTCGACACACACACACACAAATTGTAAGCCTGCAAGGTCCCGCTACAGGCTGAGAATCATCAATGTAAATCCTAATTAAAGATCCCTAGCTGTTTACCTTTCTCTATATCTCAATGTCATTGTTCCTCTCCAATGACATACTCTGTTTCTCCTCATGAGTATATTAAGGAAAGTAATGCAACTGGCAGCCATGTTAGCTGTAATAGTATTCAGATCCTTTTATTAAGTTGTTATACCACAATACACAATATAAAATCAAAACTTTTCTTGAAGAAATGCATAAAACAAAATGTACTTGAAGTATATTACCAGTGTTTTAATGCTGCTACAGCCTTACTTGGTCTGGTATTATCAGTAGTATATGGTGACTAATGTTAGCCAATGCTGCTGTTATCACTGTGTAACAAACATTACTAATTTAGCTGGCGGACTCATGAGTCTGTTCTACTTATGCTACAGTTTCACTATGTTATAGCATTTTCCATTAACCCACAGTTGTCTCTTGTGGTTGCAAAAGCTACAAAGTCTCACTTTTAATAGGAAGAAATACTTTTTAGGTCCATAGTGACCACAGAGGACACTGAGCTCCTTCTTCCATATCTTTTTGGGGGAACTTAACACGTTTAGAAACGTAAAACGGAGATTTATTTGGCTGATTAAAGTACGGACTGAATATATTTGAATTTGACTCTCTTTAAACCAGCAAAATAAACGCTATAATAATAAATATCCCTGCCAGAACTTTATTAAAAAATGAAAATAATCCCCCCAAGATTTGGAGACCTATCTTGTGGTGACTCAACCCACAACCCCAGTATCTGAACTATTGACGACTGATCATCAAATGATGCTTTTGAAATATGTGCTTCGTCTGTCATATTACTATGTGGCACTGAACAGTATATCTATGATTAAAAGCTGTCCTCGTATTGCCTATATCAGCATATACAACAGCATACTCTGTCACCTAAAGATGCCTGAGCCTTGACCTCATTCAAAGGGGGGTGAACTCTCTCTATACATTATGACTCTGAGGCCTGGTGTCTGCATGTTGGAGGCTGGGACAGACTGGGATGGGCTCGTCTGCTTGCTAGAGCCTTGTTTCTACTGCAGTGCCATTTGAAAACACTCCAACCCTTCTGCAGTGCGCCGGAGCCCAGGACTGATGTTGAATGACTCCCCTGTTTTTGCCCAACCCACACCACCCTCACTTTGCCGTGTACATCACACCGCTGCCGCCCTCGAAGGGGCATCTAAAAGCACCTCAAGGTTCTTAGCGGGCAGCCCAACAATGAAATATATGCATCTAAAATCCTGCTGCCAGCAGGAAGGGCCTGTACAGAGAATCTCATGGAGCAGCGGTCAAGGACACTCAAACGTCAGCAAGCGAGGCAATTGTGGGTGCGGCTCCTGGTGTGTGTAATAATTTACAATACATATTAATGCTTAAAATAGGCTCACACACACACACACAGGAGAAGAAAGTCATTGTGACCGTATCTCCCTCTCTGTTCGTCTAGCTCTCTCTGTAGTCTCTCTCTGTCTGCCTTTCTGTCTCTGGAGCAATCTAAAATTGGCCACGCTTGATGCATTAGCTCTGCTTGACTAAAGCTCGCAGTTGAAAGCCAATGAGGGAGGGGACAAGAAAATGTAGACAGGTGATTAATGGCAAATGTCTACTTCAGTGTTGAAAAGCAGAATAAGTTCTCTACTTACATGCTACATCCATAACAAGCAGCCTTGTAATACCAATGCAAGTGTGCAAGAGGAATTGCCACTAGTTTGAATAACCACTAGAAATGCAGTCAATGGATTTACAATATGGCTGCACTTGTAGAGAAGGGTTGATGTTTTGACAGCTTTAAATGCATTAAGTAATGGATCATCAAAAAGCACTAATGCAGCTGTTTTTGGTGCATTACCTCCAACAACTGGTAATCGTTTCGCATTGACCGGAGTGACCTGAGATTACAGTGAAGCGTCAAGAAGGATAAGAGATCAATAGCCTGTCAGAGAGGCCGAGCCACCAGACAGGCACCCAACACTGGAGCTTCACCGTCCGGTAGTGGAAAATGTCTCAGCAAATGGATGGATAAGCCACAAATCCCATGTGGCTTTGCTTTTACAATAGTGAGGATCCACCAGATAGGGCTAGAGACACTCCTCACAGAAAGAAAGTGTATACATGTGCATGTGTGTGATCCCCTATAGAAGATATTAGAAAAGTCCCAATATTACAGAGCTCTGCAGGTGAAAACATCCACATGTAGACTGTACAAATCACTCTCTTAATAGTTCTGTTTTGGGGGACGTAGACATTTGAAAAGATTATGTTCTAAGTCTTGACATTTTACAGTGTTTTGACAGGATCAAACCAGTTCCTAGACATGGATTGATCAATTTATGAATCAATGTCTGGAACTTTGATGTCTTAAATTACCTGTACACCAGTCATTAATAATATTATTAATATTGTTCAGTTTTTCAGTGCTTGTTTAGTATTACCCTGCCTCGGTGATCCACTAAGGAAAACTGTAAAAGTATAGTCAAACTCATTATGAACAATAATTTATTCTAATTTAAGGAAAAGACAATAACTTCCTTCCTGCTGGCATTTCTGCTTTGTGGCTTTGCATGTGGAAAGCACAAATGAGGAGAATTATTAATAACATATTGCTATTATTCATATGTTTTCAAGTCTTCACATTCCCTGGGCTTTGTCTCAGCAATAATAATTATCTTGCTCAAGTTTAAGCTGTAAAAATAAACTGCTGTCATTTCATCACAGAAGCTTTTTTCAACTCAAGGAAACAACTTGTTTTGCTGGTTGCTGTCCGTGGTGCTGAAGTCACAGCACTAGTCAAAAGTCAAAATCATATCTTGATTCACCATAATGATGAATTATGCTCTTGTCATGTCAATATAAACTTCAGATATCTATCTATCTATCTATCTATCTATCTATCTATCTATCTATCTATCTATCTATCTATCGTTAATTTGATTCAGACCCACGTGGTTGCCCTGGGGGGGATGCGCCCTCCCTCCCGTCAATGGACCAAACAAAACTGCTTGGCCTTGCCTTGTTATCGACAAAGCCTCAGATATAAAAGGAGCCGACCGAGCAGGTCTTAGTCGCTGTGAGAGCCATACACCCCTCACCTACACACACACATAACACACACATATACGCCTCCACCTCCTGCACCGTCCCCATTCATTCCTGCGCACATCCCCTACAGTAGTCTGACCGGATGAGTTACCCGGTGGACACGATAGGGAGCCCATTCAGGAGAAGTATGGATACAAGGCCGACCAACTACGGCTACAGCCGCTCCACCGGCACCCCCTCCAGCGGCTTCCGCTCCCAGTCTTGGTCCCGGGCAAGCCCCGGCTCCACCATGACCACCTCTTACAAGAGGACCGTGAATATGCCGGTGTCCCGAGCTTACAGCTCAACGGTGCTCAGCTCCGCCGACAGCGTTGATTATGGTCAAACCATCCTGAGCGGAGACTACAAGCGATCTAATGAGAAAGAGCAACTCCAAGGGCTCAACGACCGGTTTGTTGTTTACATTGACAAGGTGCACTACCTGGAGCAGCAGAACAAGCAGATCGAGGCGGAGATCCAGGCACTGCGGCAGAAGCAGGTGTCGCGCTCCCAGCTGGGCGACCTCTACGACCAGGAGCTGCAGGAGCTGCGCTCCATGCTGGAGCAGATCCACCATGACAAGGCGCAAGTTCAGCTCGACACTGACCACATCGAAGAGGACATCCAGCGGCTCAGGGACCGCTTTGACGAAGAGGCTCGCATCCGTGAGGAGACAGAGGCCATAATCCGCGTCCTGAAGAAGGACACGACCGACTCGGAGTTGGTGAAGTCCGAGTTGGAGAAGAAAGTTCAGTCGCTGCAGGATGAGATCGCCTTCATCCGCAACAATCACGAGGAAGAGGTGAGCGATCTCATCGCCCAGATTCAGGCGTCTCAGGTGACCGTGGAGAGGAAAGACCTCCAGAAGGCAGACATCACCGAGGCGCTCCGGGAGATCCGCTGCGAGCTGGAGGGCCACTCCAACCAGAACCTGCAGCAGGTGGAGAACTGGTTCATGTGCCGCTACGCCAAGCTCACTGAGGCTGCGGAGCAGAACAAGGACGCCATAAAGTCCGCCCGTGATGAGATATCCGACTACCGCCGCCAGCTGCAGTCCAAGACGGTGGAGTTGGAGTCCGTCCGCGGAACAAGAGACTCGCTGGAGAGGCAGCTGAATGACATCGAGGACCGCCACAACAGCGACCTGGCCAGCCTGCAGGTAAGGAAAGCGCTCCGGGGCGGCCACAGAGCCGTGCGTAAAGAGATGCAAAGATTTGAAAATACTTTTTATTATTATATATCGTACTTATTTTATCTTTTGTGATTTAACAAATGTTTTGTGAGTGTTTGAAACTTAATACGTTTAAAATAAGGGTTGCAGTTGCTACCATGATAGTGGATAAAAGTTAATCTGCTTAAAAATATTTCATATTTTGTGTTTTTATTCGAGGGACTTAAAAACAGCAAACCTCCTTAATAACAGTAATAATAATCATATTTCTATATATCATGGTCGATGGCCTGTGTTTAAACATTTTCTGCTGCGTAATGATTGCCATGAGCGCATCATTGCAAACACCCAGCTAAGCCTGAGAGATTTCCAGGCGTCAGTTTATTATTAAAGGGAGACACTGCAGCAGTCTCTCTCTCTCTCTCTCCCTCTTTCTCTCTCTCTGTGCTGCTGAGTCAGAGGCATGGGTCGATGCCTTCATTGGCTCTGTCCTTACATCACACCACAGAATTTTTTAGGGTGGGGGTGGGGGTGTATTGACAAACGTGGAGGCTGCCCTTGAAAAAGAGGCATTCAACATCTCTAGAACACTGTAGTGCGTCAGAATATATTAAAGCAACAGCCTTTGGTGCACAGTCCACAGAGTTTATAAAATGTGTCCAGAGAATAAAAGAAGGCTAATTTAACTTCACTAAGGTCAATTACAAATAGGTTTTGAAAGTTTTTGTAATCTGTAATCTGGATTTTGAAAAACTGCATAAGGGAATGGAGCTTTGTCCTGCACTTAGTTCTGTTGCATTTAATCAACCGTGTATTGTATTTGCTTTGTTTTTTCCTCAGGAGACGATTCACCAGTTGGATAATGAGCTCAAGAGCACCAAATGGGAGATGGCTCGTCACCTGCGCGAGTACCAGGACCTGCTCAATGTCAAGATGGCATTGGACATTGAGATTGCTGCATACAGGTATGCAGACATTTGGAAATCTGTTTAGAAATAACACCTACAGTCAGTTTTACCCACAATTTCTACTCTTCTCTGTACTGAAAGTGACTATTAAAGGCATGATTTGTTGTCCCCAGGAAACTCCTTGAAGGCGAAGAGACCCACTTTAGCACTTTCCCGTATCGACAGGCCGTCACCTCCACCAAAAAGTCTAAATCAGAACCTCCCAAGCTTAAAGTGCAGCATAAGTTTGTGGAGGAGATCATCGAGGAGACAAGGGTAGAGGACGAGAAGTCTGAGTTTGATGAGGCCCTGGCAGAGATAGCACAAGAGCTGTCTGCTACACTCGGAGATGGTGCAGAGGAGGCAGAGGAGGAGGGAGAAGATGCAGGAGAGGGAGAGGGAGAGGGAGAGGAAGCAGAAGGCGAGGGAGAAGAGGCAGAGGGCGAAGAGGAGGAAGTTGTAGCCGCCACTGAAGCCAAAGTTAGCTCTAGCGCACCCACTAAAGAGGAAGAGGAGGAAGATGACGGAAAAGGTGATGAGGAAGAAGAAGGAGAAGGTGGTGATGAAGGAGAGAAGGAAGAAGAAGGTGAGGGAGAGGATGAGGGAGAAAAGGGCGATGATGCAGAGGGAGGTGAAGGAGAAGGAGAAGAGGGAGAAGAGGAAGAAGAGGAGGAAGTTGAGGAGACAGTATTGTGCTCCAAAGCTCCAGAGTCTAAAGCCTCTCCTGACAAAGAGAAGGCCGGAGACAAAGAAGGCAGTGGAGGAGAGGAGGAAGCCGCCGCTGAAGAGAAGGGTGGCGATCAGGAAGAAGATGGCGGAGAAGAGGCAGATGAAAAAGAGGACGCAGATAAAGCTGAGAAGGAGGACAGTGAAAAAGACGAGAAGGTGAAAGAAGAGAAAGATGACAAATCAGAAGAAGTTGTAGCCAAGACAGAAGCTCCCAAAACAGAAGCTGCAAAGCCCGAGACCAAGAAGGAAGAGGCTCCCAAAACAGAGGCATCAAAACCTGATTCTCTGAAGCCTGAGTCCCCAAAGCCTGGTTCCCCCAAGTCTGAATCCCCTAAACCTGGTTCTCCTAAATCCGAATCTCCCAAGCCCACATCTCCAAAGTCTGAGTCCCCCAAAGAAGGCTCACCAAAGGCTGGATCCCCGAAACCCAGCTCACCAAAAGCTGAGTCCCCTAAGTCAGAGTCCCCAAAACCTGAATCCCCAAAACCTGAGTCTCCAAAAGCTGAATCCCCAAAAGCTGAGTCTCCAAAACCTGAGTCCCCAAAAGCTGAGTCCCCTAAGTCAGAATCCCCCAAACCCGAATCTCCAAAAGCTGAATCCCCAAAGACAGAGACCGCCAAGCCTGAGGCCCCTAAAGCTGCTGAAGAGAAATCAGAGAAAAAGAGCGACTCAACAGATGACAAGAAGGTCGAAAAGAAGGATGTTGCCATGAATGGCGACATTGACAAGAGCAGCCCAGAAGAGAAGGAGAAGAAGGATGAGGAGAAAGAAGCCGATGTGATCGCCAACGGCGTGGACGAGAGCCCCGTCAAGGAAGATGGCAGCCAGAAAGTGGTCATCACCAAAACTGTGGAGACCATCACCACTGGAGAGGACGGATCCAAGCACGTCACCAAATCAGTCACTGTGACCGAGACAGTGAAGGAGGTGGAAGAGGTAGAAGAGGTGATGCAGGAGAAACTGGTGTCCACCAAGAAGACTGAGAAGCACTCCACCCAATCCATCAAGCAAGTGACCGAGGCCGACTGAGGAGACTCCGAACTGCTGATCTGGATGGGGGACCAGAGGAGAGGACACGAAGACAAGCAATCAACACTGAACTAACATAAAGAAAATCATACAGCTAGAGCGACGTAATAAAGATAATCACTCTGAAACATACAAAACAAATCATAGAGAGAAGCCAAAATCTAAATGCTACAAAATTTCAAAAATGCATGTTGAGTGACAGCTTTAAATGGGCTTCGCTGCAGATGCGGTCAGGAGCAAGCGATTGAGACATTTTATCCTCTTTTTCTTTCTTTCTGCAGTTCACGGGTGACCTCACGGGAGGGAGGGAGGGGGCTCTCTGCATGCTAGCTCAGGAGAGGGGAGTACGTTCCTCTCTTATCTGTATGGTAGAAATGCACTGTAAAAAGAGTAAATATGTACAAGGAATAAATATAGTGTGGGTGGGTGAGTTAGAGATATATTATTAGAAGTTGAGAAGTTTTTTGAGTTTAAGTATAAATGGAGGGGGACAAGCAGGTGGGAGGGTCCCCCGCAAAGACACGAGATCTACTGAAGAAGCCTTACTTGACATGTGAAGAGACCAACTGAGCCAAAAAAGACAACAAATACACAACATACAGTGAAGAAAGAGACAGGCAGCAATATGATAAACACATGACCATGTACATCCAGTAACTGAAGCAGTTAAAGCTTAAAGAACCTGAAGAAACTACTAGCCTTAAACATGCTTTTTATCAGTGTCTGTTATGTTTACCTGAGTGCAACTGAAAAAAAACAAAAAACACTGTAAATGCACAGATACGTGCATTCTTGTATGCATAGGATGGACTTGAATTTAAATACAGAAATAAATGAGGTGCTACTGTTTGCAATCCCATGACTTTACTCATCATGAACGATTTCCCAGCAGCATTTGCTCAATAAATGTCATAATGAATTAAAAAAAAAAGATTGTGTCTTGTCATTTTATTTTAATGTCCTTCAGCATGCTCTGTTAGCGTATACAATTAGGAAACACTGCATTCGAGTGGTTACATTAAGCTGTTTGCATGTGGTTGAACTTTGCAACAAAGACCATTAGAACAAATGCTTAGTTATGAAATTTTACTTTAAATATTGCATCTCCAACATATTTAATGTGGTCAACTAATTTAACTAATGCTATCATAAATAAACTGTTATAAATACATAAATAAAAATTAACTACTGTTTATGCAGCACTTTTCAAAAAACAAAGTTACAAGATTAAACCAAAATCAAAACATTTAAGGACTGCAATGAGGGAAATAAAATCAATATTATATCAATATATAAAAAAATGATTAAATAATTACAAAAGAAAAAAGAATGAAATTCATATTATTACATATTATTGCATATTAAAAAAAGATGAAACATTCAAATTATTTTTACCACAAAATATTACCATATATACGAATATGTATGTATTAATGTTAAAGGGTAATATCAAATAATAATAATAAAAAATAATACATGTTACAATTTTCTCCTTTCCTCCTCTTCTTTCCTTTCCCTCAAATGGCCCACATGCCTTTTTTAAATTTACACATAACTAAATGAAGATAGAAAGATGTTGGACACATATTTATGTATGCTCTATTAAGATGGATGCTAAATATTCAGACAAAAACAATTTTTATCATCAAAGCATTAAATATTGACAACTTTACCAATAATGCCATTTGTAAAAACAAAGTCATTAACTGAGGACGTAACTTATCTAATCTAATCTAAAAAGTGATTTGAGTTCCTTTAAATTAATACCATTCATCATTTTCAGGACTTTTTTAGTGGATATTTAATTCAGGAGAAACCAGTGTGATAAGGTCTGACAGACCATGCTGAGAGGATGACTCATTTCTCAGCTTATTGGTCAATGTGTTGCTGAAAGATTTATTCAGCTTTAGGTTTGACTGATGCGCTGCTGGACTATAGTTTGCCAAGAAGTTTTAAATATGTCTTGTTTTTTTTGTTAACAGCAGCATAAAGCCATAGAAGTGATGGCAGATGTACTCCCAGAGAAACTCAATAATCACTTTTTAGACCCACCAACAAGGCTGTATGCTTCATACCTGCTGCTGCAGGCTGTCCACAGTTATGGGTAGCTCAGGGAGTAAAATGACAGAGCAGCTGCTGGGTGTCAAAGGATAACAGCATGCGGCTCACTTCTTGTCACATTAGGTAAGATTATAGCTGCTGTACTTGTGAAAGAGAATGGAGAGTGTTACCACTAGTCTCACTGTAAAAGTAGTAATTTGAGGAGACTGCAACAATATTTTGGGTCATCTTGTATCAAGATATAATTAGTCTCAACGGGAGCCAGTTTTTATATTTTCACAAACCATGCAGCAGAGCTATGAAAACAACCCAATTAACAAATTATCTATTTAGAAAACGAATACACTAAAAAGAAAACTTGAACTAGCATGTTATTAGACAGGTTGGCAGCATAGGTGGGTGCATGAGTGGAGAAATGTATGAGTGCACTTTTGTATAGAGCAGCAGTACAAGCCAAAAGTAAGTTAAAACCAAATAGGAGGAGAACTAGCACTGAGCTCCAGGACAGTTTTTGAAGGTGCACTGGCTTACAGGCCTCAGGTTTTGGCAGTTTGCTGATGACCCTCTGCTACACCCACCTTCACTACCCACACAGAATACAGCCAGTAGTTTGACAGTAAAAGTAAAAGCATTAAGCATTAAAGTACTGTAACTAATAGCAAATTTCATCTGGTAATCTGTCAGTTTAGACACACACACTAAAAGGTTTGGAAGCTTGGCTCCCTGTTCAGAAGAGAGCAGTACACCAGGAGGATGACGGAAGGTCATTGGACTTTCCGCTGTACTGCCTGTTCTTTATCCTTTGTGTTACTTTGAGACTCATGTTTAACCTTTGAAAGAAGACAATCCCAATCTTTGCCTTGTTAATAAAGAGTTGAATATAAGCAGTAAAACACACTAAAACACACATAATCCAATACCCTTATGGATTTTGCTACTTACTGTTAGCCTTGCTTGGTCTGGTATGACCATATTTGATCAGCACTGCTTGACAGTTCGATCTGAGTTTTGTGAACCTGGTGTGTTGAACTGGACAGACTGAGAATGACATGTCAGTCAAAAGGTAGCCACACCCTAAAGCATACCCTCTTTAATCGTCTATTTTACTCTAAATGGGACCATAATTTACTAAATGAACATGCTGTATGTAAGAAGAGTGGAAGAAACTAGCAACTGAAACAATAAACTTATGAGGAAACTGTTGAGGTAATAAATAAATGGGGGAAGTAGGGTCATTTCTCCATAAGGCTACATACAATAGGACATCATTGTTGCAGCCAATGGAGCTGCCCCCTGCTGGCTATCATAAAGAATGCAGGTTTAAGACACTTCTGCCTTGGCTCCACTTCACAGACCGGGAAGTTCTGCCCACCAATTATATACAGTCAATGCATAAGCTATAAAGGTCATACCAGACCAAGTACTGCTGTAGCAGCAAAACCCTTGGGTGTATTTAAATCATGGTGAGTTTTATTGCTTATGATTCCACATTTTATTTGGTGAAGGGACAGGTGCGTGTTCCAAAAACAATGGGGAGTTACTTATTATAGTTTGGCCTGCTTGTGACCACAGTCAGCAGTTGCAGTAGCAGCTAAGAAACATGGAGGCAATTAATATTGTCATGATTTGTTCCTCATAATTTAGTCAAATCTAAACATACAGTACATACATGACACACATGCCTCTGATACCGATTGTGAAAAGGACACTCCTTATAACTCCAGAGCTAGTTTTCTTCAGTATCAGATAGTTGACAGTACATCCACAGGTACATTGCAAACAGTAACTGTTAATTTGTCATATTTTTAATGCCACCAATTTATCAAAACGTAAACAAGTATAGGCTAAAATGTGTAAGTCACTGAATAAATGGGAATATTATATTTCCTGTTTTCATCCACCAAAGAATTATGGGAGTGGTTGTCCCAAAATGTAGAGCATAATCATCCCCGCAAAAATAAATAAAATAAATAATAATAATTGGAGTGACAAAATATTACTATGTCTCAGAATATTTAATCAAAATGCTTGTTAAAGAGTTGTTTCAGGGCCTGCAGTTGTCTCCATTTTGCCTGTGTGTGTGTGTGTGTGGGCGACTTTGAAAACCCTTGGGCTTCACAATAAATCACCTAGTTGACTTTGAAATGTGGGATAAGTGAATGACACATGTTCAACAACCACTGGCAATGTGATTATAGAACAATAGTGTTGACAGGGGCTTATGCTGTAAATCTGTCTCGTTCATCTACTTGTCAGGTGTTAAAAGTTCCATCACGACTTGTTTATGCTTTACCAAAATCAAAATCAGCGACACACGTGGCTTCAAGAGGCGTTTATTTAACCACCAAAAAACTCACACACTCACATTTGCATTCAGCAATTACACATATTACACTCATCAGGAAGTGTGCAACCAGACCTTTATGTACTACTCTGGATATTGGCAAGCAGTTAGCCTTGATTTGTTGCTGTAAGTGGCTATTGGAGTGTTTTATTGAGCACCGTGTTAACAAGCAGATTTGAGAGGAATAGCGTAGATGCCCCTTACTGGTTATCGTGCTAACGGACAGTCTTGACTGAAGTTTGCTGAGACTGTTGGCTTACTTTTTATCCTTTGTGCTCTTTTCTTCGGTGGCTTCAGGTTTGGCTGCTTTTGCTTCCTCTTTCTCCTTTTTGGCGTCAGCTTTGTCGTCTGTTTTCGGAGCAGCTTTGTCATCGGCTTTGTCGTCTTTCTTGGCATCAGCTTTATCTTCTTTCTCTTCGCTTTTCTTTTCTTCTTCCTTCTCCTCTTTTTCCTCTTCTTTTGCCTCCTCACCTTTGTCGTCTGCTTCTTCTGCTTTTACCTCCTCTTGTGCTTCTTCTTTAACCTCCTCTCCTTCTCCTTTGTCCTCTTTCTCTCCCCCCTCTTCAGTGGCCTCTGTCACCTCTTCCTTTTGCTCCTCCTCATCACCGCCTGTATCAATAGACGAGAATTATGTTATTAATGTCATCATGACTTAAATAGTTGGTGTTTAATCAAACAATTACAGAATAATCAAAAACAATGCACTAACCCTCTTCACCCTCCTTAGCCTCTTCATCTCCTTCCTTGGCCTCCTCCTCCTCTGCTTCCTTGGTCTCCTCTGTCTCCTCTCCTCCCTCTTCCTTCTCCTTCTCCTCCTCCTCTGCTTCCTTGGTCTCCTCTGTCTCCTCTCCTCCCTCCTCTTCCTTCTTCTCCTCCTCTTCCTCCTTTACCTCCTCCTCCTCCTCCTTTACCTCCTCCTCCTCCTCCTCCTTCTCCTCTTCTGCAGGTGGGCTGGCCTGTGCTTGATGGGTGTGGCTGGCAGAGATGATCCCCTCGGTGGTGCTGACGCTGGAGCTGAGCAGGCGGGATGTCATCAAGTAGGAGGTGCCGGAGCTCAGGCTGGAGAGGACGGGCCTGACGAAGGAGGGCGCTGACAGACTGTGGCTGTACAAGGAGGACATGCCTCCAGCCACTCCCACACTGAAGCGAGACTCCTCCCCTTCCAGCAGCTTCCTGTACGGGTTTTTGAAAAGGCAATTTGTCCATTAGTGGCCATTTATCCCAGAATGTGTTTATATTAGGGTTAGGTGATTTACATACAGGTCACTCTTACTCAAATACTTTCACCTTACAGTAAATGTCCTTGTGAATAACATGTCTAAATCTAAAAATAAACCCCACAACTGAGTCATTATTCACCACTTTAATTCTAATTCTCTTATTTTTTTCAGAAACTCAGGTTAACTGTTGTTGCTTCTAACCTGTATGCAGCGATCTCAATGTCCAGAGCCATCTTGACATTCAGAAGGTCCTGGTACTCCTTCAGGTAGCGTGCCATTTCCTGTTTGGTGCCTCTCAGCTCACCCTCTAGCTCTGTGATGGTGTCCTAAATCGACAATAAAGTCAAAAAGGCACAAGGAAACATGAAATGAAAACCCTAAGTAATAGTTTTAGAGATTAACATCCAACAAAATCAAAGAATCTGAATAATTAATAACAGACGATAGAATACACCTGCAACCACTACTGACCTGCATAGCAGCTATTTCAGCACTCTGCTTCTCCTCCATCTCATGCAGTTGTTTCTCCAGGGATTCATTGAGGCCTCTGCAGGCATCGATCTCAAGCAGGCGGGTCTGGAGCTGGCGTCGGTACTCTCCTGCTTCGTCCTTGGAGCTTCTCACAGCGTCACTGTGCTGGGCCACAGTCTCAGTCATGGAGCCAACCTTTCCTCTGAACCACTCCTCTGCTGCCTGCATGTTTCTTGCTGCCAGCCTTTCATACTGGGATCGGATGTCCCTGAGAGCCCCAGAGAGGTCTGGTGTTGCAGCCTCAGACTCTACAGCCACCTGGACGCCCAGCTGGATCTGGGCCTGAAGCTCAGCCACTTCGCCCTCATGAATTCTCTTGAGGAAGGCCAGCTCCTCCAGCAGACTTTCAATGCTCTTCTCCAGCTCAGCCTTAGCCAAGGCAGCCTGGTCGGCCTCACGACGGGCCTCCATCAGCCTGCCCTCAGCCTCTTCACGGGCCAGCACTTCCTCCTCATATCGACCCTGCAGGGCACTCAGGGTTTGTTCCAGACGATCTCTCTGTCCCAGGACGGCCTGCTGTTCTGCTCTGGCCTCATCTACAGCTGCTCTCAGGGAACGGGCCTCCTGCTCGTACAGTGCTCTCAGGCGGGATGGTTCGCTGTGCCTCTGCCTTAGCAGCAGTAGCTCTGCCTCCAAAGCACGGTTCTGCTGCTCCAGCTCACGCACTCTCTCAATGAAGCCAGCAAAGCGGTCATTGAGGTCCTGCAGCTGGCTGCGCTCCTGGGTGCGAACGGTACGGAACTCAGAGCTGATCTGGGCTGCCTGGCTGAGCTCCAGCTCCAGGGAAGAGGCTTGTGAGGAGGAGGAGAGCAGCACCCGGCCGGGAGAGGAGTACTGCAGACGGGAGGAGGACAACGGGGAAGCATGGGAGGAGTAGATGGAGTGGGTCCTCCCTCTGGTCACGACACGAGGGGGAGCCTCGACATACCAGCGTCTGTATGACGGGGTCGAGTAGTAGGGGTCATATCCGATGCTACTCATGGCTGAGTGGTGGCAGGACAGGCTGCTCTCCCTCTCCTCTTTGTGTATGTGTGTGTGTGTGTGTGTGTATGTGGAGGTGTATGCAGGGCTCAGGTTTAAGCCTCGACTGCTTGCTGCTGCAGCAGCCTGCGCTTTTATAGCAGGACAGGAAGCTCTGACGCAAGCGCTTTCCCCAAACTCTGACAATGCAGGCTCGATAGGCTTACACTGCAACGGCAAGAAATGAGAAAGAGAGGGACCATGGGAGTCAGTGCAGGAGGATTAAAGACAGATAGAAGGAAGGAAAGGAGAGAGGAGGTAGCAATATTACATGTTATAAAGATCATATTTCTGCTTGCCTTGTCCTGATTTTGACATTGACTACCAAGGAAGGTTTGTTAATAACATCACTTGTAATACAACAGATGAATCACAGTGTGCACCACAATGAAACAAAAACACAAACACATACAAAACAATAAATAGAGCACATCATAATTTTTAGCATAGAACCTCAATGTGGATTTTAACCACAGCAACAGTGTAAATAACTGTGATACATTTAGTTTGGAGCAACATATATTATATAGAGAATAAACATGGCTAAAACATTGACATACTATGTGTTTCATCACTGCAGGAGAGAGAACGCGAGCGGAGGTGGGGGTGGGGTGTCCTGATTTAACAATCGTGACACAGCATCTCTCCTTCAGGCGGAGAGAAGAACTACAGCTACGACCTCAAAAGACCTGCAGTGGTAATATCCCACCCAAACAGAGGATAAGAGGTCACAACCACGTGTAGCTAAAGACTTAATGAAAACAATTAGAAGAAATCTAAAATTCTTTTCTAATTTCTTGATCTGTTAATAAGCTCTGCTGCATGTCAGGTCTGTCCTTATGGAAAACTTAAGTTCACTAACACAGGTACTGACTGGTCTGTCTCCTTTTTAGCATAAATTAAAATTTTTGAACGTAATCAGGAAATTGTATTATCATTTCATAATTACTGATATTATGTTCCTTTTAGGATTTGGCATGGGAGAAAGTGTCACTCATCAAAACTTAAACATTTGATATTATACTTTCATTTATTCAAAATAACTTTTTACAATCTTTATCATTGAAAGAAAATCCTTTTTATGTCTTTTGTCAGGTTGTACTTTCAATTCTATAAAAGACAAACAGTCCATTTCATCTGCAGTACAGACACCCTGGCAGGTCAATTACACCCAGCTGCTGACATGCATTTTCTTTACTTGTGTGACTGAATATCTGTGTGTGTGTGTGTGTGTGCAGGTATGCAGTGATTCAGTGAAAGCTGATGTTGGGAAACTCATCTCGCCTTCGAGCTCCATGCATAAATGAAGTGTATTGCGGTGCTTTACAGCAATAAGTGTGTTTATGTGTGTGTGCGTGTGTGTGTACATGATCCATAGTTTGAACGCTCTAGTAATTTGCCTATGCAGCAAAGGCTCCCAGTTCTTACAGATAGTGTTGTACCCAAACAGAAGTGAGGCAGGCAGCGAGAGGTGGGGGACTTCAGTGGGAGCTGCATGGACTCTGCTGCAGGCTGAGTCATCGTAACAGTTGTGATCACACAAACTCCCCTGTGTACACTCTTTCACACCCGTACAGCAGTCTGACAATCTGCACCGGGGCCTTTTTTTTTTTTTTGACTAGATGCTTACACGACCTGAGGAAATGAAAGAGAGAAAGTAAACCATAAACATCTCTTCTCAAACCAATGAACTCACTTTAGGTTTTTGCTTGTTAATTAATTCATATTAATTTGTTATCTTGTTAAATAAAAGTAAGTCTGAAAGACTATAAAACAAAATTCCAAGTCAAATACTTTTTAAGTATTAAAAAATAATTTTAAAGTTTATGTAATAGTTATATGGTTGTATGTTAATTTTAAAACTTGTGATGTTAAAGATAATTGATTCACTGGGATTGGCGCAATAGTAGTGAAGTATAACTTGCTTTTTAACTATATATAATTTATCAACACTTTAAAGCCATATTAATCCTATTTTGGCCAGTAGGGGGCAGTCACACATAAAACACACACAAGCTGATAATTACACTGCCACCACCATAAAGAATACTGAATGCTTCATTTACACAACACATTTATTGCCAGATTTCTGTTTTACATATATAGCAAAACATGACATTAAGCCAGACACCAACACAGACACTGCATATTAGCAGCTGCAGTGCAATCTGTTTCACGTCTTGTTTTCACAAGTCTACACAGATACACACACCAGCTGTATACAATGCACCAGAAGCCAAGTGTAACATGAGGGAGTGAGCTCATAATATGAGTGATTTCCGGACACATCCAATTTTCACTCTCCTTTTCTTATTTTCTTCACCAACTCCTGAAGAAAATAGCCAAAAGTCACTCTGTAACTTCATCTACCAGCTGTTTGGCAGGTGGCTGGACAATGGTTGCCTACAGAGGTTGAGAGTGGTGATGCAGAACAAAACAGTAAACTTAAACACTAGGCTTAAGTGCAAATAGCTAGATGTTAATTCTCTGTCATTTCAATATTGCATATTAATTTTTATTAACGTCAATTAACCATAGAACCAGAGTGACCAGCCACAAAGAGGCACATCCATTATTTTTTCTGCAGCATCATCCTTGTTACAGTAGTCCCTACTTTACAATACAGTAAACTAACCCTTTTTCATGACCGCATGAAGCAGGGTTGGCGACGCGCCTGGAATCCCATTATTATATTTTTAAACTATTGTATTTCTCTCCCTTTTTTTCTATGTATGGATAATTTATCCATAATTTCATTGGGACTGGGAGGAGACATTGACTATTTCTGACAGCTCATCTTTGGCTCTGTGGCTTAGTTTCCAAGCTTCATCAGCACTTTTATCTCTATCTCTGTAAGTTTTAGTGCATCTCTGCTTCTCAACATTAAATTACATGCAGCAAATGTTGCAGGATATTTGTCTTCGATTATTTTTAACAGTGGCATATAATATTTCCAGTAGGGTGGAATTTCTCAAACCAAGACTCAAGAATAACTTGGATCATTACTGTAAAGATAATAAAAGCACTTTGTAGTGACACTGAGACAGGACTATATCCTGTGATAAGGCAGCAGTTTGATCATCATCTTTGCAGTCATGCTAAAACATATACAGCTCATAAAGACTAAGACAATACCAGTCTTCCTCAGTCTTATATGTTGCATGTAAAAGAATATTTCTGTAAATGATACGAGAGCAACTCCTAGAGGTGATGCACAGAAATACCACTATCAAATCCACTGCCTGTTTAAGCTTTAACATACAGACTTTGTAATGATTTGCTCAGATATGATGATTTTTCAGGCCCTTGTGAGTCAGCATGCATTTCAAGATATATATAGCATATATATATTACGCCTCTTTATCCTACTGCATTAATTATTTTTCGTAGTAGTAAGAGTAGCAGCTGCTGCAGCTGTGCTAGTTGGATTTGCGTTTCTGTGAGTAACAGCTACATGCACAGTAAGGGAGAAAGCACATGAATGCATACTGTATGCAGCTGTTAATTCAGCTGTGTTTTGGCAACATGTTGTCCGTGGATCTTCCCCTACCGCTGTGTTGAAGCTGAATGGACCCTTATGTGCCTCGCTGTCATTGTTATACACACAACAAATGGCCAAACATTTCCTAGACTGAACTCTTCTACAGTATAATTCGCTGCAGTTTCTCTCTCAGTGATGAAGCTGCTGATCTCAGAGTGAGGCACCTTTCTCCAGCCAACTCTGATCTTTACACTTTTGTTCCACAGATCTCAGTTTAAAAGTCAAGTTGCTATTTTGGCTTAATATCTGACCTCTGGCCTTCGAAGCCATCACATGTCCAACCAGCCCAGTGGAGGTCTGGATCTATTGGCTGGGCTTGTATGTCTATCAGAGCATGAATGCCTCTAACAGGTGGAAAGTAGAGGAGGCCTGTCTGTTATGCACTCTCACTATCCAGGCTGCTATAAAAAGAGGTGTGGTATGCTCGCTTGTGCTCACTGTTGGTCAACCAGTGTGTGTGTGTGTGCACAACTTAGAAGGGCTGAGGGTACCGTGTTTGGTTTAAGGTAAAATCAGGAGACACACTGTAAGCATGGCTGCTGTCCATCGTTTAGTTATCGTGCGCCACGGTGAGAGTGCCTGGAACCAGGAGAACCGCTTCTGCGGCTGGTTTGACGCCGACCTCAGTGAGAAGGGTGTCGAGGAGGCCAAGCGTGGAGCCCTGGCTATCAAGGAGGCAGGCCTCAAGTTCGATGTGTGCTACACCTCGGTGCTGAAGCGTGCAGTGAAGACCCTGTGGACCATCATGGAAGGAACAGACCAGATGTGGCTGCCTGTGATTCGTACCTGGCGTCTGAATGAGCGTCACTACGGAGGCCTCACTGGTCTCAACAAGGCTGAGACGGCTGAAAAGCACGGTGAGGAGCAGGTGAAGATCTGGCGCCGTTCTTTTGACATCCCACCTCCACCCATGGACAAGGACCACCCATACAACAAAATCATCAGTGAGGTGAGAAAATTCACATAAATTCACTTTAAAGTTCCAAAATATTTCAGCCCAGTCAGTTATGTAACTTCTGTTTTTTATTGTGGGAGTAAGCTACCTTCTACTGTTCTTGTTACCTCCAGTCCCGGCGCTACAAGAATCTGAAGCCCGGTGAGCTCCCCACATGTGAGTCACTGAAGGACACCATCGCCCGCGCCCTGCCTTTCTGGAATGATGTCATCGCCCCTGAAATCAAGGCGGGAAAGAACGTTATCATCGCTGCCCACGGCAACAGCCTCCGTGGCATCGTCAAGCACTTAGAGGGTGAGAGTTACAATTTGTAGGTGGACAAAACTTTAAAAAAAAGAAGAAAAGGAAGTTCTGCAGTGAAAAAAAAGAAGTGAATGTTGACATTATACAATCCAAACACCACAAAATTATCTGAATATTTCAAAAAATAGCTTGCATTGAATTTGCATACAAGGCCAAGGTTTAAATAGTCATAGAAAGACACTTGTCTTTACACACACACTAACACACACAGTTGTGGATTACAGTGCATATAAATAGCATGCAGGGACTCACACAAGAGCTCAGGGACAGGGGAGAGGGTCATGAGCTTGGTTCCCATTACAGTCATGACCTTTATGTAGAAAGGTTGTACTTTTTCAAGGAGTGCCCAGACATAGATAAGGGAGTTACACTGGCAGAGAGCCTCAAGGGCAATAGTAAATGTCAGACAGGAGTGATAGGCATCTAGGCAAATGATGGGAGAAAGAAGTAGATCAAGTTTGTCAGACTATAAGTCACATATTGCTGGATTCAAAATAACTTAAAAGACAATCAGGTATAAAGACATGCTGACTTCTTTTATTATGTTAGACCATCGTCCTTCCTGTCTGCCCAGTTGGGCCCCAGACAGCCTTTTCCTGTATCAATTACATTCCCTCTGTTCTGTCTGCTCATCCACCCGTCTATCCGCCTGTCTTTCCAGGTATGTCTGATGCAGCCATCATGGAACTGAACCTGCCCACAGGAATCCCAATTGTCTATGAGCTGGACAAAGACCTGAAGCCAGTTAAGCCCATGTCTTTCCTCGGTGATGAGGAAACCGTAAAGAAGGCCATGGCGGCTGTGGCTGCCCAGGGCAAAGCCAAGAAGTAAGGAAGCTCCATGAGGAGGCAGAAAAAGAGACTGTTCCCCCCCCCTTTTGTCCTTCAACATTTCCTCCTTTCTGTTTGTCCATCCTTGTAGTGCATTCCAACTGGGGAAATGTTTAATGGTTCTTTTGGAGACGGGCCATTTTCAGTACATTAGACATGTTTGTTTAAATGGCAGACAGAGGGATGACCTGTCAGTCACAGCAGACAGTCGGGCCCCACATTTTATGCAGCCACACATCACTCAGCCCTTTTAAATTGTGGTCAAGCCCTAAATGTTGAGGGCCTCACCACCCTGGTACAACCAATAAAGAAACAATGTTTTTATGTATGCCTGAGTCTGTTTCACTTATATCCTTTTTTCTTTCTTCAAATTACATTGTCATCCTTATCCATTACTCCTATTCTTCTTCTTCAGTTTCCCATTTGGAGAATCAGTGGTTTCAGCAAAGTGCAAAGGTGCTGTGAAATCTTATCCTGGAGGTAGATGTGGGAGGAGGGGAGAGAGTCTGAGAGACAAGTCAGTGGGTTCATCCTGGCAGCATTCCCATGATGCAGGAGAGAGTCTGTCTGAGAGCTTGTCCTCCCTTACAATCAGATCACAATGAGAAATACAGGGATGAAGAATCATCCTGAGCAGTTACCTATCAAACAAAAGTCTTAGTAATAGCTGATTAATGTCCTTTATCATAACTGATACATATGCTGTGACGAGTGCTCTCTTTCAGGCCAATGATGCCTCCATGCACAGGACAGGGAGAATCACCGAATGATTTATTTAGTATGCAAATTATATGTATCATATCCTGTGAACTATACAGTCACCACTTTAAAACCAGCCAAGTTCTTGGACTGAGGTTACAGAACAACCTCCAGTAGAGTCCCAGAAACTTCTAGAGTGGCTTGTGGTGGTCACATTTAGATACTTCATGTGTGGTTTTTGCTTTGTCACTAACCTCTAAGTACATTTACATGAAACAAATGTGTTAAAATGTGCTTTGAGCTAAACGCGAAAGACAGTATGCTAACATGCTCACAACTGCAATGCAAAGGTGCTGCTATTACGCAGGTGTAATGTTAACCATTTTCACTTTCTTAGTTTAGCAACCTACCATTTCTTATAAGCACCTGACACAAAGTACAGCTAAGGCTGATGCTAACATCATTAGTCTTGCATGAATTTGGGCAAACAGGTTTTTAGACATAACTATATTTTTGCACATCACATGGCTGACCTGATGTGCAATCACAGCAATCATGTTAAAATAAAGCATCACCCACTCATTATGTACATGAGTCACATAAGTTTATTTTAGGATTGGCATTGTTCTCATTTTATCCTAAAACATTACACACATTTCTAAATATGAAAACAACATCACATTATATTGTATTACTAAAAACACATAGTATCAGACAAAAAACACCACAAACAGAGTTCAGCAGGACAGCAGGGAGGAAGGAGGGTAAATAGTCCTGGTTCAGAGTTCAAGCTAAGGTTGTCATGCCATCTACTGGCCAATAATGGCAACACCTGCTAACTGTGAGTGAGTGAGTGAATTATTTGGCATCTAAAATGTAACTTCTGTTTGTGTGTTAAATGATTGTTTTAACCACTTTAATTATTGTGATTGAAATTGAGCAATTCTGCCATGTCTGACACCTAAAGTCTCAGGATTGGGTGTCAACATTGACTGAAGTTGTTGTATGCAGTTTTTGTCCTCTTGATAGTCCATAGGCAGCCTCATAAACTGGCCTTCAAGCTTTGCCCACAGCATCTTGTCACTTTCATTCGATCATTTGTCATTATCATAACAGACATTCCTTATTTAAGTTAAAAACAGAAACAGCCTCCTCATTATCCTTTAGAAAACAGTGCATTTGACGAGGCAGACGGGCACTGTACCATATATCAGATGAAGCGTTTCATCGAGTACAGGCTTTGATGTTGATCAGGATGTTTGGTGCAGTCAGTGCTCAAACAGGTTCAGCTCAGTCATGGTTTAAATCTGAAGCGTTTTGATCAGTAGCCGTTTTAGCAGTGGTTTTCCTATTTAAGAAGCTCGGGAGAGATGCTATCTTGTATTGGTTTTTCTTGTACGTGACTGCTTTATGGGTTTCTGCTTTGGATATGTCTACATACTCTGCAGCACTCGTCACATTCTTCTCTATGTTGTTGATTAATTCCCCCTGATAGAAAAAAAAAACAGACATCAGTATATTCCTTTATAACCTTCATTATTAAATATTTCCACATGATGCAGCCATCTTACCTGAATCTCCAGCAGCATGGCAGTGTCAGAAAATATTTCGTGCAGCTCTTTGATGCTGGACTCGAGGCAGATGATGTCCTGATGACGAGATTCGATCTCACTCAGTGCCTGGCTTGAAATCCGTGCACCAGAGTTGATCTGTGAAAGGAAAAGTGCCTAATTTTTTTAAATAATCATAAGCTAAACATCTTCACATTACACTACAAATGCACAAGGAAGTGATCAACAATAAAAACAGAACTGCAGTAGTTATTAACTATTGCATAGCCATTAATTGTGGCCCAGAACTATAGGAAAATCGACTAACATCAGAAATGAAAATGGCAAGATTGTCACGGTGCAGCATCTCCTCCAGCTCTTCATCTGTAGTCACCTTATCCACTGAAATACAAACAAAACTCATGTTTTTAAGTGATTGTACAGGTTAGCTTAACAGTCTACCCATCACGAAATAGAGAATTACAATCTATTTGGAAAAAAATATATATAGCAAAGAGCAAACAGGAAGTGTGTATTGTAAAGGCAGATGACGCATGAATGGATGTGTGTGCAGAAGTTCACCACAGGAGGGCAGAATTACACCTCTACTCCTCTCTACTGCTATGTCACCAAACTCAATCATACTAAAACAACCTGAGTGTGTGCATGTATAAGCTGAAGAGGAAAGGTTGTTTAAGATAATAATAATAATTGAAATTGAATTGTAATGAGGTAGTGTTACATCAAGTTCAGCTATTACAATAGTATAGGAAAACCACCACAGATTTTAGTGCTAAAGAAAATTAGTTAGTAGGGGCTTCCTCCTTAAATACAATACTGTATTGTATGATAACATCAGGTGGGAGGTGGGAACAAGTGTTTATGTTTTGGTTCCATTTGTTTTGGGCAACTCACCAATCTCCAGCTGCCTCTGAATTTGCGCTTTGCATTTCTCTCTGAAGGAGATTTGCGCATTATGGTAGCCCCTCATGACTTCAGCAAACCACCGAGTCAGATGAGAGTGCTGTTGAGAGGCAGTCAGCAGAATTTCAAATTAGATTATTGAACCGCAAATGAAAATAATTGATTTAAATATCAATCTCATACACAGACCATTGTCAGAAATACTTTTGTCAGGTGTGTAAAGATTGAGCCCTCTTTGAAATAACTCATTTGGTTTTATAGGATTTTTTTTTTCCTCCAGAGGATGTAATAAACTCAGAGCTGGCCATCCTTATGCACCTGGCTTATCACAGGATATACAAGTACTGGCAGACCTGGTTCTTCTGAATACGCTGGATTACTGAAGGACTGTTACTGTTCTCATCCACAGGAAAGTCCTTCTGCATTGCTGGAAGAATACATAAGTGACAAGTTAAAACTCTAACAGATTCTGCATGCAGTCATAGAAAAATAAGGGTTAAATTACAGGGCACAGTTAATCTGAGACGGTGATTTCAGAGTCAAGTTCAGTGGCTTCTCTTTTCTGTCTATTTGCAAGTCAAATACTGTGTTATAGACTGTGCAGTCCCAGAATAAGAGGAAGTGTGATGTGCTGCACATTTCCTGGTCCTGAATATGAATAACATTCAAAAACTGCTGTGTGAAAGACAGCTGGATCTGCACTGATTGGGTTACTGTACATCCATAGGAGCTGGTAAGAAAAAGATTTTCTTTTTTTACTGGTGTCCAGGTTGTGCAGCGATCAATACTCTTATTGTGTCTTCCTTATTACTAAATTCCTTCATTTATTATTATTTTAATAGAACTAATGTTTCTAGTGCAGCAACAGTGATGGTCGTAAATGTCATAAATAAATCATATTCCTGGCATCAAAATATTGAGTCAAGTTTAGAAAGAATGAAAAACCCAGACATCAGTCATTCATCCTATTGATGCAGTGAATCTCATCAGAGAAGGAGCCCCAGCCCGCCCTCTGGTAGAAAGGAGGTCTTGCAGCTCAGTTTAAAACAATTTGCCAAAGTTTACAGGACCAATGTATATGATTTAGTGTCATCTAGTGGTGTAGTAGCTGAATGCACCTCCTGAGCCTCATTCTCCTTGGCATGAAGAGAAACTATGGTGGCTGCAAAACACACGAAAGGCCCTATTCTAGAGCCAATGTTTAGTTTGTGCATTCTGGGCTAATGTAAAAACATGGTGGTTCAGTACAGAGTGTACTCTATGGAAGAGAACCCAAAATAGGCATGCATATTATATTCCATTTCTGCCATATTCTGTTAATAGAGCCACCAAAATTTTATACACTGGACCTTTAAGATACAGAACACACATACAGCTTTCGTTTTAGCTTGCTGAGCTAGCATGCTCTGCTTGTGTGACACTGGATGAGAGTGCTGACAGAGCAGATTAAAATATTGCTTTCTACGTATTGAACAGGTGTATAGTTAACTTTTACTTCTTACTTGCAAATATTATACTACACTTACAGTACCAAGTGTAATTATACTCGATAGTAATGTTTGACTGTGTGTGTGTATGTGGAGCAGCTCAGAGGAGAGGCTCCAGTTTCATAATAAAATTACACCAACACGTTAAAAAGTATTTTTGTGTGTATGTGTGTGTTAGCAGTAAAAAAAATTAACAGACTATGATAATGATAAATTACTTTACACAGAAATCCAATCATAGACAGAGCTCTTGCACCTGTTCTTACATTTCAACTCAACTGACACAAAGCACATTAAATCTCCACTCACATTTTAACTTGGCTCGGACCAAGTTGGCGTTCTTCTTGGCCTCATTGTTCAGCAGCTCCAACGCGTCTTTGTTGCCTGAAAACATCAAAACAAGTTCAATTCACTTCATCAAGGTGGATAATAGTTGGATTTTATTTGTCTGATTTATGGCTTTAACATGTGTAATTTTCTGATGATGGCAGTCTTAACAATATCCGCTGTATTATTTTACTTCAAGACATCCCTGACCAGCCTTGAGTTTGGATTTAGCTGATCAAACCAGATCAATAGTTCTCAATGACACCATGAGTGGAGAGCACCGGCAACCACATTTTAGAACTGTGGCTGTAACATTGTTATGTTATTTTGGTGTTTGACCATAACATTATTATTACCCTGTCTTAGCATGTTCACTGCACAGGTACAGTACGTGTGTGCAGATTCTGTATACACGTATATTAACATATGTTCAAATCATGTGTTTGACTTCAAATTCATCCCTAAAATGTCTACCTGTGACATGGAGGTATCTGTGGTGATGTGGCTCTTTTATTTCTATGCATTATCCCCTAAAATACCAGTTATCCTCTACAAACAGCCACAGGTGTGTTTGTCAAAGGCTGTTTGGCCTTTTGTTTATCTTTTAAATGTTGTGTGGCCTGAAGGAGGCGATGGATCTCCGAGAGCATCAAATTTCTACTTGACTATCATCTGAAAAAATGAAGCTATTGAAAAATAAGCCTCACTCAGATGCTGGTACTCTTACTCTTGTCTTGGTTTGGAGTAGAGAGGATGGCGCCATGTCTCTTCTCAACCTCCTCTGCCTGACAGGAGATGTTTTCAATGAGGCTTCTCACCTCCCCCACCTATACACACACATTCACACATATAATATTAAGCTACTGGACACATGACTGGTCAAAACAGATGCAATAAGCTTTGTTAAGTTTACCGTTTTGAAAAAATCCTCCATGTTGACTGTGTTCTCTGCAGTTTGTCTCGTATTATCCCGCTGCCGCTGTTAAAAAGAGGAAATTCATCAGGCCACTTAGATACGGCCACCTGTTGCTCCACCTAAACGCCCTTTGAACGCTGTTAACTGCTACCTTAATATCTATTCAAAACTAAAAGCCCGCTTTAATATGCTGCTGCTTTAAGCAACACTAGCGGGATGTATTAGCCTTTAGTTTGTGCTCAGGCGACGCGAAGTCTTTTAACCCAACAAAACTGTTGCTGATACTTACACCTGCCATGCTCCTCTCGTTATAATACCGACACAAAGTAGTAAGACATCCTCGATATTCCTGTTACTTTCGGTATTTGTAACGAGGCTCGAGCTCTCTACCTGCACCGTGTCCTCCTGTTTGTGGGCTGAGCCGAGCGCACCTGTATCATAAAGAGCGCGAGCACGCAGGCGCGTTACCGTCTAGCAAACAAAGAAGCTACGCACCACCTGAGCTTCAGGTACGCCAACGGAAACATGTGTCCTTTGTTAGAAATGGAGGTCCTCTGTTATTATACAAACATGCCCTGTGTTTAATGTGTTCACAGCTACCGTAATATAACGAAAATAATGTTAAAGTCATGGTTTCAAAACCGTAATGTTACTTAGTATGTGAGTTTTATCAGCAAAATGTACTTAATGTATCAAACGGGGAGCCTGGAGCCATGTTGGACGAATATGAGTATTATATATCAAATGAAAGCTCTTAGCCAAAAGGACACAACTGAAATATTGACCCATAATAAGGTAAGAAATGTAAAAGACAGAACAGTACACAGCTATGTAACAGCTTACGGCTGTTGTTATGAGCAGTTTTATAGACACATAGGACACATAAATAAATGATAAGGACACTGAAAAAAAGTACATGCTTTAACAGAAAAATCACTATTAGTTGACATGTAGCCTAGACTTTTAAAAGCCTTGGTAAAAGTTGAGCATCACTTCAAAAAGTAAAGATATTAATCATATATTCATTGTTAGAAGTATAATTGTGTGAATTTTAATTTAAATGAATGTGGTTTACAATATACCTTTTTCATAGCAGCCATTTTGACATGAAATAGTAGGGTCAACACAGGTGTTTCCAATGATATTAATTAAAGTCCAGTTCCATTTATTGCAGCAGAGCCTTTCCAGTGAGCCAACATGCAGCACAGCAGCACCCTGACTCTGTTTGACCTGAATGAAACCAAACCTTAATGAATAGCATTGATAACACCTGTGTTTATCCTATTTCATGTCAAAATGGCTGCTGTGAAAAAAGGTCTATTGTTTACTTACGTACACACATATTTTGCATTAATCTGCTGGGAAAATGCCAGAAAGGAAAATGTTTGTACATCTCATTGATCATCAATATTTCTCAATTTAGCAATATTTGCTTTTATTGTTTAATCTGATAACAAAAAAAAGATCAAATATTGTGTTTAGTATATGGCAACATCAGCTGATTCAAGTTTGAACAAAACCTGTTCTGGCTTTCCTGTAAAATCTGATTTAGCACATTGATATAACGCCCCTTTGGCTTCAAACCCTCGAAAAGTAAAAGCACTCATTATGCAGTAAAATTCTCCCTGTCAGTGTTTTACTATTATATGTTTTTGGATTCATATTACTGCTGCGTGTGTTTCTTGCAATTTACTGCTGTAGATGTTTAATGTTGACATTTTAACTACTTTACTCTTGTGTAGTTTAATCTACAGCAATGCATCATAGTCTATAGGATCATCATAGGTTTGTTATGAGGGCTTTTCTAGCTTTTTGAATACAGGACACATCAATAAATGATAATGGCACTCAAAAAAAGGATTGATCTCAAAATTCAACTTTTCATGAGTTGATTGATTTTCTAGCAAACCCAAGAGGGTTTTTAAAATAGTTAATTTAGTAGAAGTAGGAGAAAAGGGGCACTAAATCTTTTTTTTATTTTTTTTATCAGAAACATTCACAGTCAATACATGGTTTTAACTGGACAGGAATGACATGAAAAATCGTAATCTGAAAAGTAACTAGTAACTAAAGCAGTCAGATTTTAAATGTAGTGTACCTCAAGTTCATTTTTGCTTCAGTAAATGTACTTACATTCCACCACTGTATGTGTTAAATCACACAAAATGCTCTTGGTTTGTTTGATTCTGGGAAATTGTCATGCAGCATTTCACTACATCTTCAAGGTCCTGCTTTTACGCACGCTGGCTCATTGTCAGGACAAGGACACTTAACTTTTTCTTACTATGACAAATCAAAATGCAGAGAAAAGAGTCTATGTCTGACAGTTTATTCATCAGTATTGTGGTAGTAGCCTTTGGGTGAGCATTACACGGCACCTTTCCACATCTACCTAACAGATACAAATTTGTCCTTTTGCCTTCTAACCCTGGGCTCATTTTCAGTTTCTTTGCTGCTCAGGGGGCATTGTCCCTGACAAATAAAAAGACATATTATAGTAATAACTATATCAGAATCCTCAATGTTTCATGCCTTCAGGATATTTTTTGACAACCATATTCAACACATTATATTATGTTAACCTTTTAAGTGTCTCGAAAAAATAATCACCTCTCCCTTACTTCCTCCATGACAACATGCACCAGTGCCAAACCAGGCCGTAGGATCTCCGCCAGTCGTATTTGTACAGTTTATATAATGGTAAACATCCAAGTCAGCTCTCCTCAGTACTGCTGGATAACGCAGTTTGTACAGGTGCAGCTTAACAGCACGACGGGTGTCTGCATCTGGTTACAAATTATGTACTTGTAATTTATGCTTGTTGTGGAAGAATCATATTTTTATGAAGCACATGGACAGACTGACACACTTAAAATAAACATGATATACAGAGCTGTACTCTATGAAGTTGGTTTAAACTATATGTTCTTTTATAAATGGTGAGCTCTGGTAAAAAGTTCCTCAGGTATAACTTTTTACAGTCTCAAAGGGATCCCAACTGCACTTAAGAAATAAGTTGCTTAAGGAGTTAGACAGACCCAAAGTGTGTACTTTGCACTTAAAGCTCACCTGCATTAAAAATTGCATTATTCTGTATAAAAATGAAAGCAGCTTTGTTCTCTATATGCTGACTTACTCAAACTAACGTACACACACTTCTTCGTCTTTGCAGAGCCGACAGACTCTTTATCGCAGCAGGGTGGACACAGCTGCAGCTTATAAAATGAATGAATTGAAGTTAGATTCAGGTGTGCAAAATAGCAAGCATTGATGATAATACTGACGATTGTTTATGCTTGGCCAATATTGTAATATTACAGTAACAAATAAGCCAAAGCACAAGATATCTTTATCTGATGATCATATGAATTCAATTCTGAAATGCACAGCTGTGAAAGGACCTGTTTCTATGATTAACTTGCCACATTGTCTGCTCCCATGCACAGCCTGAGTCTTTCTTTTCACAAAGGTGAAAATGAGTTTGTGCTCGGAGACACGGAAGGATCACTGCATCTGCATCATTTATCAGACAGAGAATCTGCAGAGAAATAAATAACGGATCCTTCAGCGACCTACAGCATGGCCTTTTCACGAGTGACGCACACAGCGAAAAGCTACTGTCTCCAATCACAAGTGGTGGTTTTCATAAATAATGCAGTGAGTGCTTGTTGGTTTCTTGGTGCACCGTACAGTATTATCGTCTATCATTTCACCAGGGGACATGAGCTAAGGCTTTCGTTTTTCAAGAGGAATTTGTTCTGTATGTTATTTTAAATAATGCCATGATTCATGTGAAGTTAATTTTAAAAAACAAAAGCCACAATGGCTCATTTTTAACTCAGAGGACGCTGCAAATGTTGAAGCTCGTATCTCCTGGAGGCAGAGGATCCTTACAGTTATCAAGGTGTGGCAGGATGTTTGCTCACTAACTGACATTAAATAATATTGGAGTCAAACACCAAAGTTCAAAGTCACTCCTTTAGTTCTTTGTCACCCGGCCTGCGAAATTAAATCAGAAAAGACTGATCCAAATGTCAAGAAAATGATGTGACTTCAACAAACAGCTGAACATGACTGGAAACATGCAGTATCCCAAGTTATATCATGTTTATTTGTCCATTTTTAAAAGGTCTAAACAACACAACACAAATATCTTGAAATGGCGACCTTCAATTTTTATACACCCTTCAATCTGTGTGTGAGAAGTTGTATACCTCTCTAAGGGGAGGTCAGAGCACAATAGATTTATGTCTCTTGAACACTTAAGCATGGTGAACGCTTGCCTAGGTACAAGTCTTTTCACAGGGCCGTGAACACAGGAATTCAACATAAAAAAAAAAAATCCGGCACTGGCACTCACTGCACCTCTGCTGCCCTTCAGACTACAGTTTGTATTATGTTTTGTATTATTTATTAAAGAGATACCTGGAAAATAAATTTCTCTTCAGAGACAGTTTAAACTATACTCTGGTATCTCTTGGATTTAATATGTTTTTGATACGGATGAAATCTTGATTCCATTTTATTGTATGATGCATTTCTTTCTTCCCACCAGCAGAGGTAGCTTCAACATTAGAATCTGAAGACGGAAAGTGCATTTTTCTCTTTAGCGTTAAAGTATGATAATCGATACCTGAATCAGCACTTCAGCATAATTCAGTTTAGTTAGACTCAGGTTTTCTGAAAAATCCACATTTAATAATGAATAAACCACATTTACTTGACAACAGAAATATATAATATATATCCAATGTCAGCAAATCAGAGGGTAGTTTTCTATGTGGTTTCTGAGTCAGCAAAGGAGACCATTTGGGTTTTTGTGTACTGTGTAACACAACACATATTATAGGTTATTTTACCCTCCGTGAAAAAAGGTGTTGGAGGAACAAAGTACATAAACAATCCAGTCAAGTGGGTTTTACGTGGTTGGCCACTACATCCTCCCACCGTCCCTTCAATGGCAACACCTGCAGTGCCTTGCATAGGTAATTCAGTTGTTTTTGGCTAGTGTCCTATCCAGGCAATAATGAGCTGCTAATTACTAATTAGCAGTCTGTCCAGTCCACACTAAAGCTAAAACAGATGCACCAGCTGGCTCTCATTCTTGTCCCAGCCTCTATATTCAAGACAATGTGCCTCTGTGGGATAACAGTGATGGAGCTTAAGATGTTGCCTAATGCAGAGGTTGGTGGGACTCCTTTGTGAGAGACAATCTCTAGTCGTGTCACTCTGAATTAGCTCAGTCAGCAGAGTGGTGAGACAAGCGACTGGGAGTCGCTTAAAAAGGCAGGTGAAATTCTCAACAAGAGGAATGAAGCTGAAACCAAAAGCTTATTTACTCTGAGTGAATAATGATTAACTAATTTGCCAAGGTCTTTATTGATAAAATGAAACTTTATTTGATCAACAAATGGACACAAGGAGCGATTAATAGAATAAAATACAATGGTATCACTTTATTTAACCTACATCTATTTAGCATTTATAACCAATCTAACACAACATAATACACTATAAATTAGGTATATGTAGATATAAAAACAGTTTTAGTACTTCTCAACACTGGTGAATTGAGTCTGTTTGAGAGGCAGGGTCAAAAACATTATAGTAACTATAACTCCTCCCTTGCAACTCCCTACCCTTCGCTAACATCTACAACAGTTAATAGATACTTGTTCACGTAACAGAACCATAAAATAAAACTAAAAAGACCAGATACTTTATTAACAATAGCCAGCAGTGGCCCCAGAGGGAATCTAGTCCCTACGCCTGGCAGTTTTGATGCGATGATCTACCGGTGGAGCAGCACAGGCCCACACTCCTTCTTGTTAACAGTTCTCAATGTAAATCAATAATGCATGCTTGCTGGCAGGCTCAGCAGTGCTTAACAGTGATTTTGCAGACTGGCACACCCTGGAGTGGGCAGGCGGGCAGCTGGGGAGCAATTTTGATATATCACTGATGATGAGTCCCCAGTGAAGCAGCAGTAGGACACCAGTGGGGCAAAGTCCAGCTGCAATATGAGTCAGGCTTCCTCTCTGTGAAGTCTTGTCAAAGCAGAAATGACTAGACTTAAAATGCATGAATATCCAACTACCACCTGGCATTAAAATATTGTAAGCTCAACACTGGATTATTTATGGAATAATAAATGTGGAAGTCAAGGTTATATCATTGGAAATAAGTAAGTAAATTAATGTTTTCACCATCACAGGTGCCCCCATATAAATTTGAATATTTGTATAGTTGGTTACACCTTTTAAAAAAAAAATGAGGTTGTCCTGTTGAGTTTTCTCTCTCTTACTCTCACACCCACCCACACATGCAACCACACACACACACACACACACACACACATGCACCCAAGAAGACATACATAATTTAATATATATCCACACTTTTGCTGCTCCTACTCCTGGCACCTGCCACCTCCTGTCTCCTTTTTACTATTTTTAAATGAGAAATTTCATTAGCTATTAAAATGCCATCCCAAGACATATGTGGTGATTTTGGCCATGGCAGGAGTTAACTGTGGAGTGAACGTAAGCCCCTTTGCATGAACCACCTAATTAACCAGGCAGGCAGGGGTAAAGGTTTACGCTCAGTGCAATCGAGCTTAATTGCGTTTTCACTTTCATGATTAAAAGCTGGATCTGATATAATCATGTAATGCTCAGTGGGTGGAGTACAGCACTAACACTGCTGGGGTGATTCACAGTGGGCCAATCCAATAGCACAACCTCCGCTGTGGCCTTACTCTAAATGGAAGCGCGTTATTCTGCGCGTGTCATCCAGTGGTAAATATAATAAATCAGGTTTGTCCAGAGTATTCCAGTGCTGTTTGTGATAAGCTGGTGTAATATATGTTTATGTTTTATCCACTTTATCTCTTGTCTACTTCTGCCTCAGTTATTGACTTCCTGTATTTCCTAAACTGACCTCCAGCATTTCACACAGATCTTGCCCAGACAGGGGAGCGACAGTTTCAAATCGAGATAAAACTAATCTGACTGCTCTAAACAAACCTTTTACAGCTGTAATGCATTATGATGGGGAAAATGGGTATATCTGTTTCCTTTACAATGGATTTCGTCAGTATGATCCTCAAATGTCTGCAAAGAAACAGTGAAAACAAGCAACTTACTGTTTGATCTTGGAAAAGACACGGGCCTTTGACAAAGGAAAACAGTTTTCCTGATTATGCCCAACAATTAATGAATGAAACAATAACAGAATATCAAAATTCTGCAATGGCAGGGTTTATTAACATGCTTTTCTTCTAATAATTAATACATTAATTAACCATTACTCAGTAATGGTTAATTAATAACTTAAATAACAATAATAATTGTATGACTGACTGTTTCGTCTTGGCCTAGTGGATTTGAGAAATGCTTCTTGGGGTGAGTCTGGGAAGGAGGGAGGAGGAAGATGTGTCTCCTGAACAAATTTTGAGAGATAATTACTTTAACCTGTCTACGCTTACAAATTTGGCACAGTAGATTCACTAATTAGTCCAATCATGTTAAGTGTTTTGAGGCAGTATTCACTTAACAGATCCAATAGAAGACAATTTATTGGCGCTACATGCTCAGTCATCAACGTTGGGGCAAGTTACTTGGAAAATATAATCAATTGCTTACAATGAAAAAGTTAGTAGAGATCACTTTTAACTCAACAGCCAAAGTCATTTGTTGCATTACTTATTCCCTAGATAGGTAGCTTAACATTAGTTTGCCTCACAGTATAGAAGTAGACTATAATTCCTTCTAGCTGCATACCGTTTTTAAAGTCCCTGTAGCTGTAAAACAACAGCCTCCAAGCTAGGCTCCTAGATGCTGAAAATGGCTAAGCAGACCTACTTTTGTAGGAATTTAGCCTCCCCACATACAAATGTTCCACCGACAGAACGACACTCTTTTGCAAGCAACATTGCTGCATCCTGGACTACGCACCACCCAAGACGACTGTGACTGGTGTGAGGATATGCGAACAAGCCAAACCATTTTTCCCCTATAGCTACCAGAATGATAATGGGTTCAGCAAGACCTTTGTAAAGCACTGACACAGCACTAAAATGGAGTGTGAAGATCTGAAGCACTGGCTTTTTAAGACTAGCTTGAAGTTGCGAAGTAGCTTGAAGTTGTGTCCTTGCAAAGAAGTTACGAGAATCACTCCAACTCTCGAGAAAACTAACTATTTCCTAGGTCTACCTAGTGGCTAACATTAAGAAGACATGTCAACCTCAGAGTTACTGGGAGTTGCACTTCTCTTTTAGCAGAGGCTAGCCATCTATCGACCGCCAGCCACGCGTCAAGCAAGCAGAGCGTCACAGGAACTCATAACCACTGAATTTCAAATTAATCGCTTACTTCACTCACTACTGAAAAAGTAAACAAGTTAGTGTAGCATGTAACTAAGTAATGCTCCTGCTGAATGCTATTTAAGCAAAGAGGAACTACTTTTCAGCTACTGGAGCTACATGGATGAAGTTCAAATCTCTGTGGAAACTCCCCATTGTCATTCATTGTCAATCATATTTAATACATTTTTCATAACTGCCCCATGCCCTGTATTTCAGTCATCAAACTCAATACTACCTGAAAGTAGAAGGCTGATAGAAGCATTGATTTGTTCTCCATGTACTTTATACTATGTTGGACAATCATAGGCGTGCTACATTTCATCACACATCCATTATCGCTTGATGGCATATATTAAACAAAACTCTTTGATTGCCATTAACGCTTATCAGATCTACCCTTGGGAGTCCTTCAGTGGAGCACAACGCTGTTCATTAACTTCTCTGCCACTCTTGTAATTGTGTGTTTTGTGGATTAAATTGTGTGCACTGCAGGGCACAAAATCACTGACACGCAGGAAATTGGGGTTGCATAGACACACAAGCAGACACGCATGCAAGTGGATATCTAAAAAAGTTAAAATAACAGTGACTTCACTTTAACCTCAGACAGTTCTGTCTTTCGGCAGGTCAGCTCCATCACCTCATACTGATACTGACATTGCTAGCAACAGCTGTGAGGCCCCCCCTCCACCTTTTCTAACCTTCAGACATGAAAAAGTCGTTTTCCCAAGATTCCTCTCACCTTAACTGAAGAACTCTTCAGGCTGAAAATGAAGCACTGCTGCTCATTCAGCCGCGAAAGAATTTAGGTTCTGTTTTATTCAGAGACCGCAAAGCTCACTCAGCTTAAAAAGGGAAATTACTCCATGATCCTACTTATTAAATCTACTCATTCCAAGTGAAGTATGTGGTTCTTGCAGTAACCAGCAACACACACACTTATGCACGCACGCACATACACACACACACACACACACACACACACACACACCTGCCTATACACACAAATGCACAATGAAGTCTAAAGTCTTGTCCTTACTCATTTCCTTTTAAAAGAGATATACAGTCTAGATTACAAAAGCAAGGCTACCTCACAGGGTCTCTGTTACTGCTCTATCAGGATGTGATGTGAATGTCAAATGAGTCTGGCTACAAGTTATATGGTCAGATCTACCCTGCGGTGCTGTGTACAGAAAAATAAATCAGTAAAATGTTATATTGGCCTGAGTTTCCAAGCCACGCTGAAGGGTAAAGGCAGATATCAAAAGCTTTGATGTTACCTATCAGACAAAGTTGAAGGGTGTTATTTGCATAATCAGTTAAAGGAGCAGTGTGTCAGATTTACAGGACTCTATAATTATGTTTTCATTGGTGTATAATCACGTGAAAATAATAAGTGTTATCTTAAAATGAGCCTTGTATCTCCAGACTCTGTGGGTCCTCATCCATTGTGCCTACCATGTTTCTAATGGACAAAACAAACTCTCTAGTATTTTTCGTATGTTAGGGGTCACAGGAGGGTGATGGAGGAGGTTGCAATCCGCACCTATACTGCTAGATGCCTCTAAATCCTAAACACTTTAGTACATAGTCAGAAAAATATTATAAAACAGCGACTGAAACGTGTCAGATGAGTTCAGAAAATGACATGACTAACTTTGAAACACTCTGAGCGAGTGAATTAATTTCTATCTCTCTGCTAGGGCTGCAGGGGTATGCTCAGGGTGGCCTCAGTGTGTCATCGAGTCACCCTTTAGCACCGCCCACAAAATCCTGGACTGAAAACTGATGAAAAACTGTTTTAACCTCTAACTCCACATTTCAGGGATATATCGTCCAAAGTCTTTTCACGTTTTCAGCAAATATTTTCCAACAATGTATTTTGAAGGAAATGGCAGAATTACCTTTACACTGATTTTAATAATAGTGACCTGTTTCATGCCCTATATTGAGACACTCCTACTCCTATTATCATTAATCTAATAATAAGTCTGAAGTGTTTTTGGTTGCCATTGTAGCAGTTGCACATATCAGTACAGAAAGGCATGTTTGCTCACTTTGTTACAGAAAGATATTTTTCTATTCAGCGTTTTTTCTCAGGCAGTCGGGCTCCCTCAGTTTCATTACCTGTTATAACAAGGTGCCAGCCCCATTTATGTAAATGGACCATGATTTCATCTTTAACACAAAACTGCAGAAATTTCTGTGCTTTCATTTCAGTTTCGGGGGGACAATGAAGGGACACTCCAGAATAGCTTTTCTTCCATCTGAGCTCAACATGAATAGATCCTGTAATTCATCAGAATGGATTGTAGTTGAAGGCTTCAAATGACAAATAGCAGCAGAACAGAACCTGGAGGAGGATGATTATGAAGGAAATGAGGAGGAATGACCCACCCTGAATTACTTTACATCACAAGGCTACAAATGTCAGTGTGTGCCTCCCTCGCTTTAGCTGTTCAGGATGCTTAGATCTTGGAACATAAAGAAGAAAACAAAGTGTAAAAAAAGAGAAAAGAAAAGCCATTAAGAAGACAAGACAAGAACCTGATGGAGATAGAAAAAATTTGTTTTGGGGAGCTTTATTGTGTTACAGATATTTTCTTGTTTGTCTTTTATTGTTCCTTTAGAGTATGTCCTTTACCTCACACACTGGTGTCTGCTGCTTATTGTTTGTTTATTTAAATGAAAGTATTTGATCTATTGTACACCCCAAAGCTGCAGAATGACCACTCTTTCTTTGGTTATTTTTCTGTTTTTCCTTTTTTTGTTACAAAGCACACTTCACAGACAGAAATATACTCTAATATACAGTACAGACAGCTAATGGTCCAAAGTTGTCAGTGAAGCAAAGACAGTATAAAGAATGGATGTTGTATCTGTGACATAACCCACAGGTTTCTGAATAGCCGTTGTGACGCTCAGAGTGTGGTGCCGTCCTGCCTCTGCCAACTCCTGGCTAATCTGGTGCTCAAACAAGCCACCTGTAACGGTACCCACCTGTCAATCAAAGTGGACATGCTGTTTTCAACTTTAAGCCTCAATATAATCTGAACAAGTGAGCTAAAAAAATTCACCCTTAGTACAGTTGTCATGAACGGGGAAATTAGCTATAAACCAAAACTGTTTGTTTGTGCCAGGCTGTTAACATGTTTATTTCTGCTGTGAAGTTGGACATTTAAATACTTCATATCGAGCTAGAGCCTGTAGCCATCCTCAAGTGGCCGTTTGAGGAAATGCAGTTTTTGGCACTTCCGCATTGGCTTTAATTCCCAGCCTAGGAGGTTGCTGCTTGGTCTGAACATTGATAGATTGATTTCAAAAAAGCTAGCAAAGAACAGCACTTCTTAATCTCCTTTCGCATAAAAATATAATTCACAAATAAGTTGTTCATGGACAGATGTGGGCTCACACAATCACAGTGTGACACTCTAGTGTGACTCTACACTCTGGAGACTTACACTTATGAAATGTCAGAGGACACCCTGGCCTTTATTCTCATTATCGTAAAGCGACTGTCATAACTGACAACCCCAAACAAGCACTGCTGCATGTCTACCACATGGATAGCCTCCTCTCTGTGTATGCTTACTCATAAAGCATGACGGATCCTTTTTCTTGAAGTTGCCATAGGACAAACCGCAGGCTGTAAGCACCATTTCTCATTTTTAGCTGAGGCAAATGATTATAGTGAGCCCTGAACTGTGGCTCTAGGCTCCTCTGGTATTCAAGACTGGCTGACATTGACAAGGTACAGGTTCGCAGGAGATGAACCTCAACGACTCCTGGAAGCATCAGTGATCACAGCCATGAAAGCACCGAAAAAGGGAGTACAAGAAGACTGGAAATGAGAAATGGCGGTGAAGCAAGATTGGAAAGTAAATACACATAAATGCAGATTTAAATAAAGGTAAATATGATTTAACTTTTTATATTTATCAATGGTTCACAGAAATATAAAGATATTCAGGCACAAGGAAAACGCCTTTTCAAGGTGTCAGTGGAGGATTTGAACTCCAGATGGCAGTCTTGTGTGAAAAGTATTTACTCCTCTGACATAAAAAAAGAGCAAAAAAACAAACAAACAAAAAACCCCCCAAATCAAACGATTCTATTTTCAGCCAGAAAGTCTAGCAAAGCTGTAGTTTAACCAACACTAATTACTGTAATTGCAATTGTTTACTTTCGTTATGTGATGCTGATTGAAACTGAGTTTACCTCCCTCTGAAACCCCATCAGGGTTTCATTTTCTTCAGGCTCCAAATCACTCCCAGCGCTTTCTGTGGAATGTTAAATATGTTGAAACAGTTCAGTCTCAGAGCAGTCTGATGAGGCGGCCTTGCTTGGATCACTGTCACAGGTAACCTTGGCACAAAAGCACATCCAAAGTGAGACTCTGATGACCTGGGAAGGGATGAGGAGCTCATTTTGGCTTCTATCCTCCTTTACTGCCTTCACCTTTTGGCGAGGATTATGCTCTAATATTGCTTCATGATTCTAATCTTATTCTAGCTCCAACACCTTTTTGGCTTGCCACTTCTTAAAAGGAAATAATGTCCACCAACCCATATGACCATTGATCACAGGTCTTACTGTGTCTAGGTTTTCAATTTCTGTGGAAAAAAGGTGGGATTAGAGAAAGGTTGTTCGGCAGAAGTATATATTTGCTTCCCATATTCTGTCAATCATCTTGCACTCGGTCTTTAAACCCATCAAGGAAATCTGATCCAGGGCTAAAGTCACTGCATTAGCACCTACAATATATACATATACGTGGCACCACATCTATTGATATTTGAGAATCTGATCTAAACTGAGACGTTTTGCTACATAATCACATAACATAAACAAACATTAACAATAATTAAAGACTAGCTTAAGACCAGTGCCAGCAGCTCTATAAGGCAGTACTGAGCTAAATGCATATCAGCATGCTAACATGCTCACGCTAACAATGCTAATCTGCTGATGTTAGGCAGGTTTATTGTTTACTATGTTTGCCATTTTAGTTTAGCACATTATTATGCTAACAATTAGCATTAAACACAAAATGAACTAAACTAACTTCTGTACCAAATTTCATGGCAATCCATCAAATAGTTCTTTCAAAACCACAAATGTTTCAAAACTTCAAGGACGTGCTAGATAAGAGTTAGAACCAGAAATGTCTGTATAAACCTTTGTGCCAATCAATGAACCAAGGCAGTAGACTGATCAACAGACAGAAACTGGTCCACTCTATGGTGGACAAACTAAATAATGCCTGTTTCAAACTGACTTGAAATATATCTTTTGGCATTTCTGTTCTACAGTTCCTTGTCAGTTACTGACGGACACTCAGCTACAGATCAATATGCAATAAAGTATTGTTGGCTGATATGTCTGTCTGGAAAAAACTAAAGAAAACATTGCTTTAGCTCCAGCTAATGCTGTACATGTAAACCTCAAAAATGTAAAGTTTTATGTGTGATGCAATACTTCTGAAAAGAAAAGAAATTGAAGCTCTTGCTGTAGATCCCTAAATAATCTGCACCATTATCACTTGTCTGTTTAATCATTTCTGCGAGTACTTTCACCTGCACCCCATCTTTTATTCATTTTGCTACAGGCAAAATGACAGAAGCAAAGATGGACGGAAACAGACGTTGGACAAAGGGAATTCATTGAGGGGAGGAAGGGATGGAGAAGCAGCCTTACACTAAATCCCCTCCAAATACAGCTGAAGATGTGAGGGCGTGCAGACGGATCTCACTGAAATATCTCAAAGTATTCCCTAACCACTTGTCGCAGCATTCACACCTCCCAGGTCCTGTGCAGATGTGGGTCGTTCTTCACACATCACTCCTCTTGATAAATGATAAGGGCAGGAAGGAGGGGAAGTGAAGATGAAGCGGAATAATAGTCATTTGTATTCTATTAATCTAGACATGCAGATGTTCTTACAGAGAAAACAGAATAATAATAATAATAATAAAACTTTTGGGATGTAAAGGACCATACTGGAGCCATTGCTTTGACACTCTAGAGAAAAGTTTGGCAAGGTTGAAGAATAATTCCATTTAAAAAATATTAGACTTTGAGACCTTTGCAATGGGGCAAAAGTCTGAAAGGCAAACATGGGAATACAAATATTATACACCACCAATGTGTTTTATTTATGAGAGCTTAAACTTAAGTTTTAAACTACTGGAAGAATCGATAACTGAGGAGTAACTTGGACAGTCTATCTCACTTAACAGAGAGGGCCATATTACTGTCTATGCCAAATGGCCTAGAGCTGTTTACCAAGCTATGGGCTGAAGGAAATGTGCACAAGATGCTAATTAAGTAATGTACTTTACTCTAAATTAAAATGCTAAGTAAATAATGCAGCGGCAAAATCTTGGCTGCCGACCACATTCTAATCCATAACAATGCCATCATCCCATTAACCTTATTAGACAGAAGCTTTAACTTTGTATTCATTTATGTTTTAGATCACTGTGCTAATTGAGTTTTTTGTATGTGCCCTGTGTTTTAGGGATTTATGTACTGCATAGCTAGGTGCCTAAAGGCAAACCCCATTCAAAACAAATGAAAATCCAACTTGACGTGAATTTGGTGTTAGGACCAGTGTGTAGGATTTTATGGCATCTAGTGGTAGTTTCTGATTGCAATCATGTCACCTCACAATCTACTTCATAGTGCGAACTATGGTGGCGGTGAAATGTGTGAAAAAATGAGGAAGGCCCATCAGTATTTAATTTGTCCGTTCTGGGCTGCTGTTGAAACATGGCGGTTCAACATGGCTGGCATGACTGACCTGTGGCGTCGGTAGATATAAAAGACTCAAACTAAACTAACAACTAACAAACTAACAGCAAAAACTAATGAAAAATGATGATTTTCAGGTGATTATACACTAATGAAAGCATACATTCCATTTATGCCATATTCTATAAATCAAGCCTCTCAAATCTGACACACCTTAATTGAATTGATGTAGGAATACATAGGGTTTATCTCAGTAAAGGTACCTTGTTTCACCCACAGGACTCTGTGAAACTGAATGACATGAAATAAACCTGCCTATGAAGATTTTCGAGGCAGAGAATAAAAACAACTCTACGTAAGCCACAAATTGATGCACAAAGCATCTGAAAAGCAATTCACTGGTGAGGCAACATCACAGGTGAAAGAAAATGGAAGCTCAGATTTGAGAATTAAAAAGAAATTTTCTTTTCATCAGGAATTATCTTTGTCCTCAGATTTCAAATACCTTAAAACACACATTTAGGCCTTATAATGGATTCTTTATTCCGGATTAAATTCACATGTCTAATCCATATTCTGCCTGCTGACTGGATCGTGACTGACACACAACCAAAACATTCAGATGTTTTTGATTTGAAACCAAAGCAACCAAACCTGCGTATGTTTTGTATCTCAGTACCAAGAGCAAAGTGTGTGTGGAAGTTGCAAGCTAAAGAAAAATACAATTTTTTTATACATGTTTTTATTTAGAAAGTTCTCATTTCAATCCATTAATATTTGTCCATAAATATAGTTGAAACTTTTAATTTCACACTTTCGTAATTGTGGTTCAACATTCAACATAAAAAATGTGATGTTTTTTCTAGTGCCCATGTGCATTGTTGCTTCTGACGCCTCATTTCCACCGGGGACGTAAGCACCGCGGAACGGCTGCGCCGCGGTCACCGGAGCTGATCGCTGCCACTCTAATCAATGAAACCATCCCCACTGGGCGCGCCGCGGAACACCTCAGCAGCGTCTCTTCGCGCTGCAGCACTATCAATCCGTGGCATTTCTATTTTTGATGGAGCCGTTGCTGATTCGCGTCAAGCTCAACGGAGCAGATTGCACCAGACAGGAAATCCGACACAGAATCAACGTAATACACTTCCGCCCCCTTTCAAAATAAAACACAATACGAAGTTCATGTAGCCTATCACAACTTCGCATCAACATTACGCCATGACCGGTGGCACCAGGTCAGCAGTCAATCGATCAAAGGGTCTCAACATGGATGACAACAGAGTAATTGTAGAAGTGGAACAACACACAATAATTTATGACACAACAGATCCTTTTTATAATCTCTCTCAGAGAAGCAAAGCAAGCTGTTTGTTGTTGTTGTTTCCACAGTTTATCACAGGATCTCGCGGTTTCGCGTACGTTCAGGATTATCTCGTGATCTCGCGTGAATACGGCTGGCTCGCAAGGGGGCGCTACGCTGCCGTTATGCACCCGGTGGGGATTGACGCCGGGCAGAGGACGGAGCCATTCCGCGGCGCAGCCGTTTCGCGGCGCTTACGTCCCCGGTGGAAATGAGGCGTGACCCTATTCTTCTTGCATGGGGGCATTAGGCAGCAGAAACAGTACATTTGAGATGGAAGGGAAAGCTACTGTATGTTTTTGGTGGAGAGGCTAAACATCAAACCTGTAATATTCAGGGTGCAAGGTGGAGTGGGCTAGAATTAAGTCTGTGATTGCTGAGTGACAGGACTTTGAACATCTTTACAATCCAATTTGCCTGTAGTCTCTGTCTCTGAGTCAGAGAAAGTCTCATCAGAATTCAAATAAAGACGGTATAAGGAGAAATAGCCTGTCTTCAGAGTCTGTCTTCAGTTGAAGGAGCTGCTATGGATTGTGTGAATACAAAGTGGAAAATTAGCTATGTGGCACAAGCACACTAATGTCATTATTTGCCCCTCTAGGTGCTATGACATTAATGTGTTAATAATGACTGAACTGTCAAGTGTATATGTTCATGCATAGAAGGGAATTAAACAATATAGATACTGCAGAAACAACAATAATACAATTAATAAGATAATAGGATAATAAGTATTTGAATGACAGCTGTGTTTTAGTTCTTAAAGTTATTTGTAACGTTTATTGCTGAAATTATTGAGAACCAAACCTAATTTTGATAAAGGATTGTAAAGGATTTAGATTTAATAAGCAGATTCAATACTGCATTTTGATTTGATAAAATTATGTAATACCTAATTGCCATTCATAACGACAAACAGAAGCTTTTTCTCATCAGACGCTAGATGATTTGCCAGTGCCTTCTTGTTACAAAGCACAGCTGCAGAAATACAACTTTTCTGATCTGACACAGCTATGGTTCAGATTTGATTAGGCTGGGTTACAAATTTTTTCAACCATTTTCATCATGGTTACACTAATAACCACGTGGTTACGGTCAGATTATGACGATGTCTTCAAATTTTAACATTTTAAAAACATTCATAACATCAAGTGCAGTCCATTTGCCATTTACCACCAACAGTATAAAACATGGATGTTGTATCCGTGACATCACCCTTAGGTTTCTCTATGTGAAGATCAAAATGTGGTTACTCTGGCCACTGCTGTGGGGGCTTATGGAGACTGACTTGTTAAGTAGCCGTTGAGGAACTGCAGTTTTTCACACATCCACGTTGGGTTCAATTCACAGCTACAAGGTTGCTCCTTGCTCCTGACAGTCATACTTCTACAGAGGGCAAACTCCTGAAAGAAAATGTATTTCTGCATGTCATAATTACAACAGTAGCAGCATAAAAAGAGACAGACAGATAAATGGAAGCCAATCATGATGCTAGATGATATGTTTGCCCTTGGAGAGTACTTGTTTTTCTTTTACTGTACTACTTATAATGTAATCTATAGATGGTTGGTGTTGTGCCCATGTGAGTCTGTTTTCCCACATATTGCATTTTCCCTGAGTAAATCACAATAGGCAAAAACAGAACCAACAGTGTCTGAACAAAGGGAGACAGATGAGGGGTCATAAGGGGAGAAACAAGCAGAGGCTATTATTGGAACACTGAAGGGAGACGTCAGTCAGTTATACAAACATTTATCGAAGGATTCTACAGTATGCCTGAGGACACACATGCACATGTACAGTCACAGCCGCCTGCACACACACACACACACACACACACACACACAACCACACACCGTATCACTCAAGAGGATAGATCCTGACAAGCATATCTTTAGCCTCTTAACTCTCCAGAAATCTGCTAATAAGTGGAAATGAAGACTTGATTAGAAAATAACTAACCCAAACTTGTTCAAATTGTATGACACACTTGAGATTTCTGAAGGGAGAATTAGAAATTTCCTTAAGCTTAGCAGTTTTATTCTACATTACATAACCAGACAGTTGCAAACACTGCAGCAGAAGTAGCAGCCTCTCTGTCTGACTTGCCAATACCTCTCTGTCAAGTCAAGTGTGTCCTGTCCAATCCAGGCTCAGAGGGCCTCCTTCTTCATCTCACCAGCCCCTTGGGATGCAACTAGAAAGTGGTGGTTGCTTGTCATGGTGCCGGCATGACAAACATAACCACCTTCTAGCATTCAATTTTTGCAGCTACAACAGTTGTTTGCCAACAAGCTCTGTTCAGACTCTTGAGGCGTTGTCAGGATACCGAATCCTGCTTAGAGGTGAGAGTGGAAGTCAAAAATGCCATGCCAACATTCACTGGTTCCAGTTTCTCAAATGTGACAATTTGCTGCTTTTCTCGGTTGTGTTTCATTGTAAAAATGAATGTGTCTAACTTTGTACTGTTATTTTGCCAAAAGAAGTCATTTCAAGGTATCACCTTGGGCTCTGGAAAATTGGAATGGGTGTTTTTCACGGGCAATTTCATAGACTAAACGATTACTGTAATTGCTTAATATAGAACAATATTCGCCAGATGAAAATAATGATTAGCAAATGACAACATCGCTAGCACTTTATCTTCCTACCACTTCTCCAAAAAGTTTCTTATAGCCGTTCTCTTCTATTATCATCATTCTCCTTCCTTTTTAATTATTTCTCACCAACCCCCGATTATAAATTCCTCCTAGACATGAGCAGGAGAGGAAGAGGGAGCAAAGTGGATGGGAATGGTCAACCCCCCAGTCAAAACAAGAGTCTAAGAAAACACAAAACACCATGCATACATCTGTAGCTCTGTTTGATGTGGAACAGTCTCTAGTTATAGCTGAACTTGTGCTCTCGTTGTCTATCTGAGTTTTATGATCAGTAGAGGCTTCTAAAAATCCTCAACCTTTAAATAATTGGAGCCAGTACACCAAGAAAGTTCTTTGCTTTATTGGCCTGATGTTGAACTCTTTGGCCAATAGAGGCCTGAGGCCAGAGGTTGATGGAGACACAGGAGCTGAGGGGAATTCAATAAGACAGCCCTCATCTCCCTCCGAGTGACCAAAATGTATAATGAATTCAATTTGAACTTAAAATCTGACACCCTGTTGTGGTTTGTATTTTATTCCACTTCCAAATATTTTCTCTCATTTAGGAATCTGGAGACATTTGCAAACCTTAGCCTCATCACGTCTCGAACTTTGGAACTGTCTTTACATGAGAATCAGCTCCAACATTGCCTGCAGCAGTAGCCCCCCTCCAAAAATACAACCATGGCAGGAAAAAGTGAAATCAATCATCTTGTGTGGAAAAGAGGATGAATAATCTAACTGGATGCTGGAAACTGATAGATCAGAGGACAGCCCTGCAGACATCAAATGCTCACAAATAGTCAAAGTATAGCAGAAAAAAAAAAAAGATAGTTGGGTTGGGTCAGAGAGAATGCCCATGATAGGAGACACGTAAAGAAGAGATGTAAAAGATGACAAAAAACAAGCAATGATACCTGCAGATGCAAAATAAATGTTTGTATGTTGTTTGGACTGTGTCTACTCATCCCTGCAGCTCGGATAATCAGCTGATTAAAGAGCAGCTGAGCCTCAGCCTAATGAGTTGACTGATCCAGATCCTGATAATGAAGCTTGTTATTATGTTTGTGTAATATGGTTGAAATCAATACCACAATAATATGATAGTATAACTTCAATAATTCATTTAGTTATTTTTCTAATTTACAATTAGCTTGGAACAGAATTTTATGAAATTGCATATAAGTCAATGTAAAGATGCGATTAGATACAAATTTGCCTGTGTGGCATCTTGGCTCAGCGTAATTCAAAAATGTTTCAACCTGAGAGAAAAAAAATCCCCATTTAAGAATTTATGAATCCTTTCACACACAGAATACAGTAAAACAAAAAGAAAGTCTGGAACAAAATAACGAAAGGAACTGAACTTAAACCAAGTGGCAACCTCTGTGAGCCAGTGCAGAAATGGCAAAACCTGCAGTTCCTCAAACAGCCACTCGAGGCTGGCTACAGAGAGAGTCACTCTCCATGAGCCCCCATATTAAAATGTCCAACAAATAAACATGTTTACAACCTGGTACCAAAAACAGTTTTTAGCCTTACAGCTAATTTCTCCGTTCATGACAACTGTACCGATGCTGAATTTTTACATAACTCACCTTAATTATAAATAAGGCTTAAAATTGCATAATTAATAGCGTGGCCACTTTAATTGACAGGTGCAGTTACAGGTGGCTTGTTTGAGCCTGCCTCAGCTCCACAGACGATCCATGTCTTTGCAGATTTTTAGATTAGCTGGGAGGCAGCAGTGGCAGGACTGCCAACATGGCGGCCGCCAAAGCCACCACACTCTGAGCTTCAAAACGGCTCTTCAGAAACCTGTGGGTGATGTCACAGATACAACATCCATATTTTGTACTGTTTATCAGTTGAACACACACACAGTCTCATCATTTGCCATACACATGGTCAGTGCATGCGTTGCTAACTAGCTTTAAGCTAACATCTGTGCTGCTGGTAGCCATAGCTATGCATTTATGTCAGTACTGCTCTAAGCCAGTAGCCTATACACACACACACACACACACATACAGACAAGTAGCACACAAGTAGCAGATTGTGAATTATGGGACTTGTGTCAGCTGCTGAAAACTGGACAGTTTCCTTGGTGTTTTCAGTTTCTGACTGGACTGCCTCGATCGTCCCAAAACCAAACATTCGAAAGCTTCTGAAGCTTCCAGACAGACGGACAGATACACTTCCAGGGCTCCACAGAGATAAGGAAGGCATACAGGACTCTATCTGCGTGTGACCACATTTTACAGGTACAGGACACAATTACTGATAAGGCTATCCCAATTGTACTGTACGCCAAGAAAGTTTGAAAAGTTTGAGACTCATACCTGAGCTGAATGTAACTCTGCTGTTCTCTCATGGAAAAAATGGCATCATCAGCTGATTTTCACTTTTACAGAACTTGCAAATGGACAAATATTTTATACTGTAAGTGTTGTCATCAGATTAGATCAATAGCAGCTATAACATTTTCATTCATATTCTTTCTGGTGACTCATTCCTAAATGAGGAATAATAAGCTATGCATATATTTTTTATGGAGACTGTGTACCTGTTTGCTGGCTGCTCTGCCTCATATTTTGGATTGCTGTTGCCAATGGAAGGATTGTATTGGAGAGGCTGTCACATTCATCTCCTTTATGCAGTCTCACACCGCTGCACCCTTGTGAACTCACGCAACCATTCTGAGCACTCCAGTCAACATCGGAATACATAAAACCATAGTCAACGAGGGCACAGTCTGCCAGTCCAGAGTTTGCACATTTGGATTCAGTTGTTGCTGTAAGGAGTGGTAAAAGTTTTTTTTTTTTTTCCACTGAGGAATGTCAGCTGCTTGCAGCTTTTGCTTGTTGGCTTATGAGAGGTGCGATACCCAGATTAATTAATGAGACTAAACTGTATGTAAACGATATGTAATTACTATCATAAGATCTTTACCAGCTATTTGGAAGACATTAGTCTTGCAGTGGTTAGCACTGTTGCCTCAAAGCAAGAAGGTTCCTGGTTCAAACCCTACTGGGGCCTTTCTGTAAGGCCTTTCTGGGAGGAGGTGGCATGTCTGCGTGGGTTCTCTCCAGGTACTCCGGCTTCCTCCCACACCCAAAGACATGCACTTGACTCTAAATTGCCTGTGGGTGTCAGTGTGAGCATAAGTGTGAGTATAAGTGTTTTTTTGTCTCTAGCGCTGTCATGAACTGATGACTAGTCCAGGGTGTACCCCGCTTCTCAGCCCTGGCCAATCAATGAGCCAGGTTTTCTTCTTCCTCATGCTTTTTTTCTTCCTGGTCAGTGCTCATTTTGGGAAATACTGCCCCTAAATGAGCAGCTGTTGTAACTGCATGACGTTGCCCAGGTCTGCTTTCAAAAGTGCAGTGTGAAAGTGAACCAAACCAAATGAAGGTGTGAAATTTTTCGGCATCCCCTGCCCAATTGAACAGAGCCCTCCAGACCATCCTGGTATGAAAGCACCTTTAGATAGATAGAAATTTGTGAAAGTTAATATAAGTCCACCGTTCCTTCTCCTCCCAGAAAAGATTAAATGTAAGCACTATAAAACATTTGAGATGGAAATACATTAACTGACACATTGCGTTATTTTGTGCTGATGGATCAATTAAGTAGCTGTTCAGTAATCTTCCACGTGATAATTGCTGTTAGGAATATAGGTACGTATTGTAATTGCTCTGAGCCTTGCCTTAGGGAAGAAAGAGAGTGATTGTCAGCCTGCCCACCCACTGGCTGTATTTCTATCTCTGAATTTCCTTTACACTAAATGCAGTTCTCATAGGACCCAGAGATGATAGTCAGCTCACAGCCCATGATTTTGAGGCTGAGTGCACAGTTCTATCCAGCTGTTTTCTCTGTTTGGGCAGTCCAGTTGCCAAACTATACCGTAACTGAAAATTCAGGCTGCTCTACAAAGGCGGCATCGCATGCAACCCGTATTTTTGGAGCTGGCGCAGGAAAAGGTCTTTGAAGGTGAAGTTGTCTTCTTATTTCAGAAAAGAGAGGATTGTTGTTCGAATGTAACAAGTAAAGAAAATAGCCCCATCTCCAGAATTTCACCGCCAGCTCTTCAGTTTTGACATTGCTCACTAAGGCTGGATTTCTAAAGCAACACTAGTCAAACATAGATGAAACTTCAATTCTGTGTCTTGATTCACTGTCTCAAAAGTCCTATTACTGTTGTATATCCATCAAACTCACTTGTTCTTACAGAATCCCAATATGACATGCTGTCATTTGTGTAATGATCAAAACTGTGTAATGATCTATCTATCCACCTCCACCTTTCTTGTCTCCTGCTGCTCTGTTTGAGAGAAACTCTGTCCTTAGCTCCTTCTGAGTTACAGGCCCACCTTTTCAGCAAAGTGAAAAATCCAACGGTCAACACCTCTCAGTCTGACAGCTGAAAGAAGAAACTTAGATGACGGTGTTATCTCTTAAGCTGTAGTTGTGATAGCCATAGTGCACTAGCCCCAGACGGGGCTTATGGAGTGGATTTGCATCTGTTTGACGAGTGATGCAAACTACCATCAACCCTCAGACGTCCCCCGTGTTAGCTCTTTTACATGAGCGGTTCAAGGCTAGTTCATCCTTCACTCTTCCCATTTTATCTTTTACAACTCAGGGAAAGCCACACATCTATATTGTTCAAGCTCTTTTTAATTCACAGGTGCACACATCTGCCACCTTTGAAATATGCTTGTCATTCAGTCTGAGCTAACCTCCACGGCTGTGAAGTGAAGCCAATGCAGAAGTGCCAAAAACTGCAGTTCCTCATATGACCACTTGAGGCTGGCTACAGAACAAGTCAATCGCCATAAGCCCCCATGTTAAAATGCCCAACATCACCCACCACCAGAAGTGATGGGCAGGTGGATGCAATAAAGTCTGGTTGCTGAGTTTCAGCAACCAGACTTTATTCAGCTAGCCTCAGTTCCACCAACCATCCACGTTGTCGTCCATTTTTAGATTAGCCAGGAGCCGGCAGAGGCTGGACTGCCAAGATGACGGCTCTTCAGAAACCTATGGGTGATGTCATGAAAAGGATGTCTATATTTATACTGTCTATAGTGTGAACACCTCTGATTCCTTTAAGCATCAAAGGCGCTAAAAGCCTGGGAATTTGAAGTAAAATACTTGCCCAATTTAGTAACTGTAGGGTTGTGTTTGCAGAAGGATTTAAGTTAATTATGTGATCATTTCCTCCAAATAAAAACGTGTTTCACAGTTGAGCTGTGAACAGAACACTGTGGCAATACTTAAGTAAAGTAAGTCAGTGAGAGTGACCTTTGGGTAGAGAAGATTAGACGAAAGGTTACTGTGTTGTCTCAAAAAACGTTATTTTTTATCAGGTGAAGTACAACTGTATCAGTTAATTGCAAAAGCTCAGTTGATGTGACGTCTCAGTTGAGTAACGATGCGCGTCTCTTTGTTTGTGTGCATATTTGAGTGTCTGACAATGTGTGTTTGTGTGAGTGTGTTTGTGTGATTAATGGATTAGAGATGGTGCTGTCATGTTAGATTATATCGAGTGACAAGCTTCACTGCTTCATCTCATAGATCATATCAGAACAAAAATCTGTCACATTGCTGCCAATTTCCTGCTTCAGCGCATTCACTTTTCAACGGTGTAGGCATGTAAAGGGTGTGTGCATGAACATGTGTGTCTGCTATCATAGTTCACAGGCTGCCATTGCTACTTTTGTGTTATGCTGTCCAGATAACAATTTTCATTTCAGGGCTACTTTTAAGACACCAGAGCTGTAAAGTCTTGGTAAGGCTGCATTAATTACTTTGTTTTGATCACTTTCTGACAGGAGACCTTTATAACAAGCTGACGGACGCAGTTCTTTTATCACCTTAAAAAGTTGTTCGGAATAACGTGTTTGCATGCAAGTGAAATTAGCCACAAGTGAAATTTCTGCTCAACGCTGATTGGGAACAGAGCCAACGTTGTGCCAGAACTGAAGCTGGGTATGCGGGCAATGTATCTGGGCTGCTTGTTGTTTGTCTATTAGCAAAGTTATTGGACTTGCTAGTTTTTGAAGTAATATATTCATAACAAATGCCCCATGTACAACTTTCAACATTTATGACAGTGGTACTGCACGAAACACTAAATTCCAAAAACTCAAAATTACCACTGAGTGCTGTGCTTAAAAAGTTCATATTATTTCAACTTTGACCTCTGCTGCTGCTGACCTGACAGCTGTACGTGACGTAACTTAGCAACAACACGTGCAGTGGATAAGCTTTATAGCACAAGCATAGCCATATAAGTAGAAAACATGAGTCCCATGATGTTCTTACATAGAAATTCGGATCTGTTTTTGAAGAAGAATATTTTTGTTGACCTCACTGCGCTTTGTCTCTGCAGGCAGTGAGCAAAGAGCAAATCTCTTATCATGGAAAGGCAGCTTAAGCCTGGCTGCTGGAATTTTAAAATCTGGCCAAGTTTTAAAACCAGAAGAGAAAGACAAATCTGAAAATGTTTAATTAGTAGTTAGCTAGAACAATATGTCAGAAGGAGGCTTGTGTTTGGATTTCAGCTAGCAGAAACTTGGTTTACATTTCCAAAGAATGTGGTTAAGGTCTGATTCATTAATTTCATCCTTATTCTCCTCCTCCTGATCTAACAATGTGGCTGGGCGAGGTTATGTTTGGAGCTCAACGTTTCTTCAGCTCACAAGTGCCGTGTCTCTCAACAGTTTTGTTGCCACATCGTTTTACTTGAAAGTACATCACAGAAGCTAAAAACACTCTAACGTCTGTTCCAGTGTGACTTCAAATCTCTTTTCTTCTCAAACTGTTTAAAATACTCCTCACTTATATATGATCAGAATATAATCTGTATTTGATACATTTTCTTCTTCATATGGCCTTCGAATGACAAGCAACCTTGAAACATAAAGGCATGATTCATGATTTGACTAAAAGACACCTCTGGAGTGAATGTACAGACCTCATACTGTATGTCTTCTCAGCATATGTCTCCCTCAGCAGCAACATGTGAGCATGTTTGAACCTGTAGAGTAGGTCATCGTGGGAGATTTTAATGTGTAGGTAATATGTGGCAAAGTGGCCAGATGTGTGAACGCCTCGATGTATAATGCAATTTTCTATTTTCTACACAGTCGCGTGTCTTTCAATTATTCATCACCAACATGGTGGAGGTTTATTCATATTTTGAATATAAGACCTTTGAAATGCACACATTTATAAAATGCTAAACATAGGTCTCTATACTCTGATGGATGGGAGTGCCAATTAACTGCTGAGCTAAATATTTCATACTTCTCATTGAAAGCAAATACAGGAAAACATCAAACCAAACCTTGTAATTTTTTTATTCTTTCTCTGCAGCTGCTAGTGGCTCCAGATGCCATGGTGGTGTTGTGTCATTCACTCTGCAACATCATGCTCGTCAACCACAATATATGGCATATGTATTGTGGTTGTGTTTTTGAAAATGTTGGTGTTGTCTGTGATATAATTTTGTGAAATGTTGCTTTTTCTGTAACTTTGTTATCTGTCACATGCTGTTGTCTTTAAATATAAGTTACTACTTACACATATTTAGTAACTGTGCAGCATGTAATGGACAGACCATTGCTAAAATAAGCAATACCCACTCTAGTATTTTTTCAAATCCACATTTGATTTAAATACTTGGGCTGCTCTGTAAAAATAGTAGATCTTTATGATCAGGTAATAAATACAGTTTCCTTGATTTATTTGCTGCCTGGGATTATTTCATGGAAACACAAGGCCACTTTATTGCTGGGATCAATAAAATGGCTCTTAAAAACAGTTGTCACTTCATTGAAGGGTAACTTCTGTATTTTTCTACTTGGACTTCATTTCCCTATTTTTGTGTCAAAGTGACTAATGGGGACAAGTTTTGAATTTGATCCAGTATTGGAGCAATGCGCTACAGACTGCAGGTGCCAAACAACTTAATCCTTGTGGGAAATTGTGCACTGTCAAAATACGTCCAATAAAAGTGCTTGTTGTTTCCCACTGAAGAGCTCATACTCTGATTCCACACATCTTACATCATTATGGAAAGGACTCTAAAGAAAAATTAAACTTTTTCTGTCCCTTTTGCATTATCCGGTCTTTTCATGCACAGGAACACCACCAGTCTCTTGAGCCACCCTCAACCTCACCCTCCTCTGAATGTTGCCCATTTCTCTGTCTCGTCATCCACTCTTCAGTTTGTAGTCTTATCCGTGTATCCTGGCTTAAATAAATATGGGCAGCCATCAAATTCAAGGTTCTTATTTACATTGTCAAAATCAACTAGATATTTAGCTGTGACATTGAAAATCACAAAGGTACTTTTTCTGTCTTCCACCACAACACACTTATTCCAGCTAGTGCACTTCTACGTTTCCACTGTTGTCTTCAGGTACATAGAACACCTCTCCCAAGAGTTCAGAATGAGAGTTTTCCTTGAGCAAGATTTGGTTAGACACATAGGGGATTAGGAGAACAGAAAACATTTAATTTCTCTGTAGAACTACAACCTTACTGTCAGACCCTACTGTCTCCCTCAGAACTGGACCAAAACCAACCAAGCTTGTTGTCCCCATTAGTCACTTTGGCACAAACACATGGGAAAATAAGGTCCAGACTCAAAAATACTTAAGTTACTCTTTAATGATAAATACATACATATTTTAGATATATCGAATGTGTTTCGTTAAAAAAGTTAAATAGTTACACTTTAAACAATACTCATGTACATGGCTTAAAGGAATGATATCCATCAGAAGCCATCCATCGATCCATCCATGACCACTGGGGTGAAACAGTGTCATCTTCACAGCCTGGCAGTCAGTGTCTTATCTCGTTGCTATCTGTAGAAATGGAGAGAGAGAGGGTGTGTGTTTGTGTACGTTACACATTTGGCCCAGACAAGAAATAATTTCCCCAGTTACCTGGTGTGTGGTGAGCATGGAAAGAGAGGTTATATTTGCAAATAAAAATTGATACAAAGACTGCAACAAACAGGCGGACAGATCGAGAAAAAAAAAAAAAAAAACAAAAACATTTGGTGGCAACACAGCATTTGGAAACTGGGATGTGGCAGTATACAGTGCTGCTCAAAAGTTTTTGAACCCTACAGCAATTGTCAGATTTTTTGTAAAAAATACTAAAATAACCTTATCTAATGTTAAGTTATACCCCAATTGACAATACTGACATTCCAAATAATGGACTCAAACAAAAGAAATGGTTATATTGTCATTCTTTGTTTTTTAAAAAAGGGTCGATGTAAGAAAAAAACAGATTTCATGGGTTCAAAAGTATGTGAACCCCTTCAGTTAATAGGATATTGCAACTCCTAACCTCAACCAAACGGTTTCTGTAGTGACTCACCAGTCTCGCACATCTACTTTGGAGGATATTTGTTATTACCATTTTTCTTGTGTCTCTTGTTAATACTTTAGAAGGTCGTCCACTTCTAGGCAGAGTTGTAGTCTTTTTCAGTGCTCTCCATTTGTAGATGATCTGCCTCACGTTGGAACGATGAAGCTCAATTTTTTTTTAGATGACTTTATTGCTTTCCCCAGGCAAATGTGCTGTCACTACCCTCTTCCTGAGGTCCTCTGAGATCTCGCTTCCTCTTGGCATGATTGACCTGTATGGGTTCACCTGGGTAAGACTAAAGTGACCTGGTTTTATCTCTGTTTCAATCAGTGATGCACAATTTCGTCCCTAAACATCTGATGTTATTGGTCCATTGCAGTGGTTAATTTAGCCACCAATTTGTCCCGCCTGATTCTACTTAACTATTTGTTTTAACCAATGCAGCTCAGGGTTCACTTTTGCACCTACATAAGTTGACCAAAAACTATTTTTAATTTAGTCTTGACCACACAATTAATTCTTTTTAAAGAGTATATTGAATTGATAAACCTGCACGTTATTTCATATAAAAAATAATCGTTTTGATTAAATAAGGAAATCAGGGTGAAACAATAGAACTCCAAAATGCTCAAGAGGTTCACAAACAACATATACAGGTTCACTGTATAGTGTAGGTGCTTTTCATTTATCACATACTTTGTCAAAATGGCTGCTTTTGTTGGCAGAAAAAATGCAAAATGTCCCAAGGTCTCACTGGAAATATCTGGTTATATAATAATAAATACAAATTCAGTGAATTGTCCTATTTTTTTAACAGGTAAAAAAATAAAAAAATAAATAAATTGTCCAATAGTATAATTACAGGACAAAACTGGATACTGCAAGTTAAAGCAACATTGCGTAACTTTTCTCCCATAAAATAACAGATTTTAAATCATGATAAAAAAGTTTTCTCTTTCCCCTCTGATGTCCTTTGGCTGCTCCACTTCAACTCTGTTGTCAACACTATTAGCTACTGTTAGCTCAGTTTGCAAGCCAGGCTGTCTCGACTGTGAGCTCAGAGCATCGGGGGGTTTGAGGGTTAGTGTTTGTACCACAGGTGTTCTGGACCACTGTGAAGAGGTTTTCAGGTCCGGGGTGCAATGTTAAGCCAGAACAGGAACTGGGCAAGCTTGCAATGTAACCGGGCTCAGCAGCCAATATGGACATAATGGCAGAGGTAAAGAGAATGGAGAGAACGTAAATGGAGGTTGCTATAGAGAAGAGGACAGACTAGTAAGAGGCCGTCGGACAAAAGTAAATCTGGGACTGAAGTTTAGTTGTTGGCCAGAGCTTTGTGAAATAAAAGGCTGAAAGACAGATGCAAAGCTGGGTTTCTTGATGTTGGAGTAGCAAGTAATATTAAGACTGTAGTATGTTCAGGGGACTTGAATTTCCTGAACTTAGGGCACTTAGGGAACTTAGGGTGTACTTGACTTGAACTGACATAACCTGTGATTTGACTTGACTTGGGACTTCAGAGATTCATTTTCACACCTAAAAATGGAGAACTGAGACACAAAACACACAGTGACTCAGTGCTGTTCCATTATTGGTGAAAATGTGTCAGAAAAGAAAGATGGAGAAAAAATAGGGAAATAGAGTGAAAGAGAGTGAAGGTGAGAAAAGGTTGTAAACACCGAGTAAACACTTGCCTTGTGTGAAATGGAAAGCATAGAGCAGCTCCAGCAGTTGCATTAGTGACCCCATGAGAGCGACTGTTGGCTTCAGAGGCACACACAGGCGATTGTACTTTGAGCAAACAAGTACTCAAACTTCTGCTAGGTCACCTACCCCACTCTCAGTATTGAGCTATTTTGTTTGTTTTTTCCAGCAAAGACTGATTCTGTGCTGCTCTCTAAATCTCAATCAATACATTTTCTCTGTAGAAATGTCATTCACAACTTATGTTTTTTGTCACATCAATATGTGGATATGTTGGCATTTTCCAGAACTTTACTGTGCATGCTGTGTGTGTATGTGTGACATTTGTATTGGACATGGAGGCGGAATAGCAATTAACATAATCCCGAACGCTGAGTAGACAGGAAGAAGACAGTGACACAATGTCCAACCCTGGAACAGCATGTCTCATTATCTACTCATTTTGTCAGGAGTGCTGGTTCTGCTGGTGAGGGTGCCAGTGAGGATGAGGAGGGGGGAAACAGGAAGGAAGAGTAAGAGAGAAAAGCTCACAGAGAATATAAAAAGGTACAAGCATTAAAATAATTGAGGAGGAAAGGGAAGTGGATGAAGAAATATAACTCAATGTGTTACGCAGGGATGTGCAGGGGGAAACAATAAGGAGATAAACAACAAACACAGAAACATCAAGTTAAGCAGAGCGAGGGCAGCAGAAAGGATGAGTAAAAAGACACATGAAGACAAATTGCAGCACAGCACTGCAGCCTATGGGGAAAACAGTAAAACAGAGCAAATATCAATAATTCTCCTCTCTCCTTTGTCTGTCTCTACCCTATACCGGGTACAATGGATTCTAAATGTCCAGCACTGTAAGAGGTTTGTTTATGTAGGCATGTCTCCTAAAATTAAAGTAGATATTCTGCATTTAGTACCTATGCAAGAAGTAGTGATGTCCATCCATCCATCCATCCATCCATCCATTCATCCATCCATCCATTTTCTGTAACTACTTATACTTACCAGGGACGCGGGGGACTGGAGCCAATCCCAGCACCCTGGACAAGCCGCCAGTTCATCACATGGCTGACACATATGGACAAACAACCGTTCATGCTCATATTCACACCTACAAGCAAATTAAAGTCACCATAGCCCATAATCATACATGTCTTTGTACTGGGGAGAATATGCTAGGGGATTTGAATGGGGAACCTTCTTGCTGTAAGTAATAGAAATAATTTATTAGTTTAATCTCATGTTTCTTTCAAGTCTACATGGAAAACCTAATTTTGTCACTTTTGCATGAACAGATCTCTTATCCTCTGTTCAACATTTAGTTGCAAAAAGCTGATGTTGTTACGCCTTTGTGTGAGCTAGAGATAAGACAAAGCACATTATCTGCTTGACCTGCAGGACCCATGTCGATGCATATACACCCATATTATACAGACTGAGCAAATACTTGTGCGTTATCCGACCGAGTGTCTTCCTGCTATCATCCTCGCCCAGTAGCCAATAATTGAGTGTATATCTTCCCAGTTCCCCTTGTATCATATTATTGCAGGTTGTCATTTTAACCTTTAAGGTGTACTTGAGAAATCTGAGATATCATTTTCCAATATATCTATTTTTTCACACACTTCACATGCATACAACATACATAACTGTTGCAACCAACTTGACACAAATATCTAGTGTGATAGCTTCAGGTAAATCAAACTTGTAACCACACACACCTAAAATGTGGATATTGTAAGATCCGCATGTGGCAGAATTAGAGAAATTATGTAAGATAGGAAGCTCTATTCATAGAATATGTCTGTTTTATTTGGTGTGTAATCACCTTTGGTACCCTATAAGTATTTTGTATCTACAGATGCCATGTTAAACTGTTTCTACAATAGCCCAGGATGGACAAACTAAACATTAAGTAGGACTTTTTTGCATTTTTAGTGCATTTCTCAGGTAACAAGGTGAATCAAAAGATCCAGTCGCAGTCTGTAACTGCCCTTGTTGAAAAGGAGACATTCCTGCACACACAAACACATCCCTCATCATCACTGAGAATATAGAAACTGAGCAGAGGAGTAAGTAGCAGGTAGACAGAGACCAGGCAGAGTTCATCACTCCTCAATATACAAGAGGAAGACAGGCTGCCATTTTTTGTTTGTTTATCATCATTATGTGAATTGACAGGGCCCTGGCATCATTTTGTTTTCCTGCTCTTCCCCTAACATGGACAGATTTGCTGAATGTTGGCAGACAGGTTTTGTTACTGTCACTTCAGTCTGCTTGTTGTGTGCTGTGGAGTTGCAATAGAGATTCATGAATTGCTGCACTAACTTAAAGAGTTCTGGAGGACTCCGTATTGCATCTCTTGAAAACTGCTGTACAACTAATGTTAGGTTAAATAGAGAAAGAGTCAAATTATCTGGCACATTTGTGTGAGAGTGTGAGTGTGTCTATAGTCGGATGGAACCCAATGTATAGCTTGAAATGTCGAGCTTCAGCTGGCAACTACTCTTATATTTCCATTACTATCAAAGTCTCTTCACATCCTTGACAATGACAGGAGTGTTTTGATGTGCATGCAGCTAAACAAAATAATTACTCTGCAATAGTTGACTGAAAGTAGAACACCCACACAAATATAGAGAGGTTACCTAGAGGCTGAGCATTATATCAGCCTTCACGCATCAGTGGGTTGCCTGATAAGTTGGTGTATGTTGCATAAAAATACAGCAAAATGAGTAGGGACACACTTCGCTGAAGAAATGTGTACTTATGGAAAGATATTTTCCTCAAAGTGTCTAAGTCTTTTTATGTCTGTCTTTTTATTTTTATCTACCTTTGACTACTGCTCTCTCTTTCCTTTTATACCAGTGAAAAAAAAGATACCAGACATCCAGTGATACAATCCATAGTAACTTAAAGGACTGCAACTTTAAATAGATGATAGTTTTTCACAGTTTGGTGAGGGATCGTATATATTGTGTTAACTATAAATAGACAAGAACTCCATTGACCAATCTAGTGGGGCTTCTGTGTGGTTTAAGTTGTTACCCTAAAGATTTCAGTCCTCGTTTCAGTACGCCAAGTGTAGTTTAATACTATGGTAAACACTTCAAGCTGCTTCTTTGTCCGAAACAGAACAGAAGAGCAGCCTGTGTATCTGTTCAGAGTGCAACCAAAAAAAGCTCAGCTTGTTTTTATAGAGAAGTCAGTCAATAATAATTGCAACTGAGATATTATTTCACACTACTGCTTGCTGAGGGGTTTGGAAGTGTGCAGTCTGTCGCCTGCAGCTCTTCATCTAACAGCTCACCTTCTGTTTCCATTACTCTCTTGCAAAAGTGAGAAATTATCCCCTGAGAAAAAATGTTTTGCACACGCATTTTGGATTAGCGATGGTGGTCATACCCTAACCGCTGTGACAAGCACATTGCATTTCCTGTGGCTGCTTCACAATAAAAAGCACCCTGTGTTTTGCCGCTTGGATGCTTTTGTGTGAAGCATCAGAGATAGTCACCTTTTAGTCTCAAGCAAGCAACCAAGCTACTGTGGTGAGAATGAAGCAAGTTAAGTGGAGTCATTGCTCAGGCCAAGCAAGTCAAGTCATATGAAATTCTGTTGCTCTCCCCTATTTTCAACATTAAAATCAGTTAAAAGACAGAGGTCAGGAGAAGTTGAGGGTATTTTTTAACATTCACATGAAAACGGTTTGGAAACTTATTAATCTTACTGATATTTGACATTTTGTGGCAGTCACAAACCTCCAAAATGAACAACAATGGAGAGAGTGGGATCTTGAGAATGGTTACTACTGGTAATAACCTCTCCTTTAAACAAACAATGTTCCTGTAACGTTTAGTTTAGTTTAGTTTTTAGTTTTATTTCAAACATGTGTGAGTAACACTGAAAAACAAACAAATCCAATAACAATAGTCAAAACAACAGTAACAATAGTCAAAACAAAAATAATAATGTGAACCCAACATGCCCGAAAAGGAGTAGGATAAAGCATATGCTTATTTAAACCTACCCCTTCTCCACTATTCAATTAACAATCTTTCTTCCCAAACATATATATTTACATAATACATATTTTAAAAAAAAGAAAAGAGAAAGAGAAAGAGAGAAAGAGAAAAGAAATAGAAAAGAAATAGATTAAATAAACAAATACATAAATCATTTATCATTTATGAAAACACCCGATTGTTAAAGCCCTTCTTCCTCCCTGTACCTCGTGAAAACCATGTGTTCGTACCGCTTTTTTAAACTGGATCATGCTTGGACATTGCTTGAGCTCCACACCCAGTCTGTTCCACAGCCTCACTCCACAAACTGAAAGACAAAACCTTTTCAATGTTGTACGTGCCCACTGATGTTTTAAGTTGAACTCACCCCTCAGACTATAACCCCCATCTCTGTAAAAAAACAATTTTTGAATATTTCCAGGAAGTAGATTGTTTATTGCTTTGTACATGATTTGTGCTGTTTGGAAATGAACCAGGTCAGTGAATTTTAACGTTTTTGGATAGTGATTGTATTGTACATTTATAAGTATTGCCCCAAACCTCTGCACAGTATTGTAAGTATGGTAAAATCAGTGAACAGTAGAGAATGTGGAGTGATTTGTGATTTGTCCAGAATGTGTTTTGCTTTGTTTAGAACTGAAATGCTTCTTGAAAGTTTGCTTTGTACATGTTTTATATGAGACTTCCAGTTTATTTTATCATCAATTGTTACCCCAAGAAACTTGTTTTCATATACTCTTTCTACGTCCACCCCATCTACTTGTAACTGTACTTGTGTATTCTTATTGCAATTGCCGAATAACACTAATTTTAATGTTCTTGAAACTTTGCATATGTCATTTATGTAAAGTATAAATAGTTTTGGACCTAATGCTGACCCCTGTGGGACACCACAAGTAATGTCCAAGCATGACGATGAATGTTCCCCCAACTTCACAAATTGTTTTCTGTTACTTAAATAACTTCTCACCCAGTGCAATACTAACCCCCTGATCCCGTACCGTCCAAGTTTATTGATTAATATGTTATGATTAATTGTATCAAAAGCTTTTTTGAGATCTATGAATACTCCAACTGAATGCAGTTTGTAGCGCTTGTGATCTCCTCAATTGATTCTGTTAATGCCAGTGATGTTGAGCTGTTTGCTCTAAATCCGTATTGACTGTTTGCCAGACAGTAACAGGGAAAACAGTATTTGAGCTGTGTGGTTGTGGTCCTTGATGATGCTATGTGCCCTCCACAGGCACAGCTGATGAAAGATGTATTGTATGGCTGGAATTCTGTTGCCAGTAATGTACTGTGCTGCTTCCACCACTCTCTGTAGTGATTTGCAACCGTGGGCAGTTCTCATACCAGACTGTTATGCAGCCTGTCAGCAAGCTCTTAATGGTGCACCTGTGGAAGTTTGAGGGAATGCTGGTGTTCTTACCAAACTTCCTTAGTCTCCTCAGGAAAAAGAGGCCATGGTGAGCTTTCTTAACCACAGTGTCCATGTGTAGTGTCCAGAAAAGGTCCTTTGTGATCTGCACACTGGGGAACTTGAAGCTGCTCTCCATTTCCACCTCATCATCATCAATGTGTCCACTGTCCTGCTGTCTCTAATCATGTCTTTAGTTTTACTGATGTTGAGAAAGAGGTTGTCATTCTGACATCAGCTGGTGAGTGGTAGTAGGCTGTCTTATCGTTGTACATGATAATGCCCAGGACAGTCATGTCGTCAGCAAACTTTAAGATGACACTGGAGCTATGCATCGCAGCACAGTTAGGTAAACAAGTAGTACAGGAGGGTGTTATGGAATTTTGTATCCTTAGGTTACACAAGGTCACGTGTGGGCCTTGAGGTCCTCGGCATTATTAATTGTTTTGCTTTGACTGGGAACAGTAGGTGCCAGTCTATCTCAACACTGTGGTGGCCAGGGTCGAAGAGACCTATTGCTGCCTTCTTAGACATAATAGATAGCTGGCTGTTGACGTTCTAATTGACGTAAACAGACATCTGTGTCTCCAGACTAGAATAGGTTGACAATGACACCTTTCGTGGTAAAAACATTCTCTTTGTCTTGTTTGGGGCATAGGGCATTTGTGATGTTATCTTGAGGTTTAAAGTCTATCCACCAGCAGGAGTTCAGCAGAATATGAGACCGACTCAGGCACTTCTGATGTACTTTGAGAGTGTCTCTAATTCTCCTTGATCAAGCAACAATAACTATTACAGCATAAGACATCAAAGGCTCCTGGACACTTTCTTCTTTCCTGACCTCACCATTGACCATTGATTCCAGCAATTTCTCCACAACAGAGGGGCTGAGCACGCAGCCTTGTGGTGCACCCATGTTGAGGCTCATGTTGAGAGGAGATCTGGCTGCTGATTCACACATTCTTGGGCCTGCCCATCAAAAAGTTAAATATTAAGCTGCAGAGGAAGCCTTTCATTCCAAGGATTAGTGTGAATTTTGCGCTCATGTTGAAACATTTTCCTTTTGAGTGAATATGTCTTCTCAATTTGTGCAGCCTTGAGGCCTTATGACTTTTATATAGTAGTCTAATACATAATAGTGCATGACATTTTACATTTCAGTAAATGTGTCTCTAAATCTCCAATTTACGTCTTCTCTGTACTTCTTCTCAACCCTCTCTACTGCTCTTCTTATTTTTCATTCCTCAGCCATTTCACTTTTGAGTCAGTCCTCTTGCCTGACTCCTGAGGTCATCTTAGGTGTCTCAGACTCAGTAAATAATGAGCCAATTCAGGACTAGTTAGTGCAGGAGTCAGGCGTAAAGCATCCCATAAGCCATCTGTGCATTTACATTCCAGATGGATTGTTCTAAGACCACATGCACATACTTCATCACAATTAATACCAGTTAGTCCTGCAGTATTAGGGTAGTGTTAATTTATACGATCTCTCTCTCTCTTACAGACATCCTCGCCTCTAAGTTCTCCTGCCCATGATCTGGAAGACAGATGATGTGATATAACAATCTTTGTCACAGTTACACACAAGTTAGTCTTCCACCAACACTGTCTCCACTGCAAAATGTCAAACGTGTGACTTATAATACGAACCTCATTAATCATTGAATTTATTTACCGCTTCACCTAACATTTAAGTCCTCCACATTCACACCAGATGCAGTTTGTTTCATGGTGATTAGATATATACCAAGTTTGTGAGAAACATCAGCTAAGGTGTTAGTCAGCTAAGGTGCTATCTAAATGATAGATGAACCAGGGAAAGTAATTGAATTGCCATACATGAGTACTTGATTTATGGAACTCAAATTGTGCCTGTGACAGAACTCTAAAGTTCTTATTGAAAGATTTATAATCATTTCTCACACATACCTTTATATTCCTGTTCTTAGTTAAAAAGTTATCAGATTATATCAGATCAGACTGATTGTGTATAGAGCCAAAATATATAACCCCATCTACTTTATGATTTAATACAACAGTCCTGTAAAGAAAACCCTTGTAAATATCTAACATTTACTTATTGTTGACACTGTGCCAGATTAATGTTGATTTAACTCTATATACTGTAACAAGGTTGGTCGTTTGTGGTATTGTTCAAAAGTTGCTCATATTTTGCTTCTTCATACTAAATACATAAATAAGGCGGACAAAATATTAGAAATACCTTTTTCAGTATAATGCAGCTGTCCTGCCTCAATGTGTACCATAGAATTGATTCAACACAACAACTACAGTTTAATGAGGAGAGACTTAACTGAAAGAGTTGAAGATAATAACAATACTTTAGCAGCCGTTGGTGATTTTCCTATCGTGATGTGATGGGGAGTAGTGATGTCAGGAATATCCTCCTTAATGGAGGCTGGTGTTGATGGTGAAAGAGTGAAGACCAAGGGTTGAAGATGTGGATGGATGAGATGTGGAAGCATCCATGGACACTGATTGTAAGTTATACAGTTGACAGCAAATTTGACAGCAAAGACATGATAACAGGCTCCGAGAAGTTGGTTGGTTTGTTTAAGTAAAGAACGAACACCCCCATTCAACTGGAAAAGAGGAAAAGGAGGACAGGCAGAGAGAGAAAAAGTAAGTAAATAAATTGTGTAATTTCACTTCATTGATCTTCTGTGCACAAGTGAAATCTTAGCTCAATGGACAATAAAATGCCAAAATAGCAAAGAATAAACAAAACAAAAGTCTAAGATGGAAAACCTTAAAATTTACAATTCTGTCCATATCAGATATCCTTTAGTGGATGTTGATTCCTTACCTGTAGTCCGTTTTGAGCCTTTGAAAAACAGTGTTTTCCTTCTTCTCTGGAACATGGAAAATGTAAAATTTGCTGTGGTGCCCTTTACTGTATGTATTGATATTACTGAGCTAGGGCAACAACATGACTGTGCAAGTGAGAAGTTTTTACTGTGAGGGAACATGATAGAAGTCAAAATGTTTTTCAACAATCAACAACTGCTGCATAATCTCAGCAAACTGATTTGGAAAAAGTTCAAATTCTTAATTAAATTTTGCCTTTAAAGATGTTATGATGATATGTATTAAAAGCTGAGGAAAATCTGTTTGCACAAAATTCAGATATAAAGATATTCAAGTCTGTTGCATAGATATTATCTTTTACTCTAAGAGCAAAAACAAGAGCAAAGAGACTCTAAAATTAGTTTCTGATGAACAATTCATTGCACGTAGTGAGAGACTTTCAAGCCTCAAAGTTATTAAATCACAGATTAAAGTTTTTCTTAAGTGAAAGTTAAGTTAAACTCCACTTGTGTATGTAGTGCTTATTGTATTTACAGGTTCGTCAGAAAAGCAGTGGGCAGACAGGATAAGGAGCTTATGCTAAATGCCAGGTAAAAATGCTCACTCCAAAAACTGGGCTATGCTGAGTTGGGTTGCCATAGGAATCTCACTTGCAGCTGGCATTTACAGGCGCTGTGGGACAGGCTTGGTTAGGCAGGAGAATGATGCCCACTGTGGACTGATTTTTGTTTTAATGGACAACATGGGCCACCAGCACAAATGTCCACAAAATTGGTGTCGAAATTTTCCTTCTGCCCATTTATTTTCTAATAATGAGCTGGAGCCGATCCCAGCAGCACTCTGTGTGAAAGACAAATGGATGGGTCACTAATTTATCGAAAGGTTAGTGCAAAGACAGACACAATCACACCTAATGGACAACGTAGGCTGCCCAGTCCACATGACATGCATGGCTGAGGACTAACAGGAAACCTAAACAGACAAACAGGAACCAAAATAAGTTCTCATTTGTGAAATTATGGTAAATTGCAGTGGGTGAAACTGAATAATATAGTTTTATTTCAACTATTTCAGCTGTTTGTTGCAAGATGGGTAGCATGGTACAAAATAAGGAAGAGAAAACATCATGTTGGCAGGGAGGTGTGCTGAAAAAATAGGCAGACTTTTATTCGTAGTCTCCAAAACAGCCCAAACAGTTAATGTACTGCTACGAAAGAAAATAGTGCATTTATTAGCTGTCATTTCATCACACATCCAGTATGTAAACTTGATCTCAAATTAACTAGGTTTTATTTATGATCAAAAATGCAACAGCAATGACAAGAAATACATCTTAATAAATAAAGGTTGTTTGCATTACATACATTAAATAGACCAAAATCAGCAGTGTTATTACACCTAGATTTGTGTGTAATTAGCTGTATGGGTGTACACCTGCTGCCAACCACAGCTAAGTTTGGCCCCAGAGCCTAAAGCAGCCGCCAGATTTATTCTTCAAAGCGGCATGGGATGATAAAGATGTATTTTATGAGTGGACGGTGGGGAAACATTAGGAAAATGGAACTAAAATGTAAAATAGATTAGGTTTTTTCACATGAATCTTACGTTTAAACAGTATAAGACCATAATGAGGAGAAATGGTTGCAATGTGGCACTGGGTTGCTCATTTTAATGCATGATAAGAAAACTGGATTAATATTAGAAATGAAGGAGGGCAAAAAACAAACTAATTTCTACTGCCTGTGTGACCTTCTATTTATTTATTCATTTCTTAAAGCTACCAGTGGGAATGGTGCTTCTCATCAAGGCCTTTTTTGTTACTGATTGTTGTCCAGATGGGAGTCAGCTAGTCGGCCAGTCATTACCATTTGTGTACTGGGCTCCTTGACCACTTCCATTTTATTTCCCAGTATGAGATAATTTTTTTGTACCAGACAGAGACAGGGGGTTGTTGTGGCAAAAGCACCTCTCTGTTCAAAAACAATTTTCTTTTTAGATAGGTAGAAGTCAGACGTGAAATATCATGCGCTTTGTGGAAGGCTGTTAAAGTTACATTATACAGAGCAGTCTCACAGATGATGCTCACTTCAAGCACCAGAGGGTCAGTGTTCTTATTATTCCTCTGTGTGCTGCTTCTATATTTATTTCTCAACCCTCACACATACACACACACCTTACTCTCACAAAATCTAAACATTTTAATCGCTCTTTGATTCACCTGAGGCAGTATTTGCATACATTCAGAGAAGATGCTGAAAGAGCTTTTAACTTTGAACAACTCTGGTGATCTCGTGACCACCGATGTTTGCCATGTTTAGCATTTTAGTTTAATATGTTACCACAACATTTACTATCTAGCATTAGAAGCTCATTAAAATCTGTCCATGTGCTGCTGAGATATTTAATTGTGAACCAATGTGGTGGACATTGCCATACCTAGAGCCACTTTTAGCATGGCTAAAAACAGATATTTTCTGATACAGCTGCTTCTCTTTTGTATTGATGCTTCAACCAGGAGAGTTTCATGCCCATCCAAGTCTCGATGCTCCAACTGCCAGTCTCAAATATTGAAAATGAATAGGATTTTTACTTCCCCAACCCTGGATACCAAAATAACTTTTCTCACTTTGCGAATTTATTTCGATGATTGCCATCAGCCACTTGGTCTTGCTTTGCTCAATGTTGCTAATTCTTTAGCTGCTTTGCTAGCAGATGACTGGTGACTTCCACACATATTATTACAGGTGTACGCCTTGACTAACACTTCTCACTGGACAATATATATAGTTGTTTTATTTATTTATTTACTACTTTGCTGATTTCTCCATGCCCACACTGTTGGCTACAACAACCGCTCATTCCACCCAACTGCCTCTCTAGCTGCTTAGATTTGACTTAATTAATAATAATAGTTTTGTACAAATGTGCATGTTAAGGGGGATTCATTTTCTTTGTTGCTGCCCAGATTCTTTGCAAACTTTCTCAAAGAGCAGTGGATTTTCTGTCAAGTTGTTTGCTATAAATGGTCAATTCCTTGACACGAATGTCTCTGACTGAAATGAGAATAACCTTTACTTCGAGAAGTGTATATGGTTGACCTTTGGATTAATGTTCTGTTAGCCCTCTAAATTTAAATTCTCTGAATATGTAATAATAAAAGTATAAACTTCTGCTTCAGCTTTGAAGTCAAATAAGAAAAAATGTTCTTGCAGTTCTACAGTTTTACTTTCAGTGTTTTGAGAACAAGACAGAATTAAACTTAACAAAAGTTCAAAATAAAAGAAAGTTCTGAGGGACTGTGATGTTTACTGAGTAGCATTTTGTCTTATAGGTTTTAATTTGTTTTCAAACTGTATTCTTTGAAAATATCGCAGCATATTTCAAAAGAATATTTAAATTTCACCACCAATATAAGGAAGTTCATCCCCCCTGGTGTAAGTCTAGAGTGAGCATGGTGGTAAATAAGCCCTAAAATTATCTCATGGTGGGCTCAGTGTTAAGGATGTCTTTCTTCTCATTTAAAGGTGAAGTGATCCCACTGGCTCACATCACCTCTCTGGAGGCTTTTTGTCCAGCTCTGATTCCCGACATCTTTACCTCTTTCTGCCAGCCGATCAATCTCAATCTCAATCTCAATCTCTCTTTCTCTCTCTCTGTTTTGTATTCTCTCCAGTGGCGGTGACGATCCCAGAGGCAGACTGCTGGAGATGAGGAGTTCTTGTGCAGTAATAGCCTATTACAAGTCATTTTTCACATACAGTGTCACCGGTTCCCACCTTGTCCTGTCAGTCAGTCAGTCTGTGAATGAAGCCGCATAATCAACAGAAAATGGACAATTCTACAGTGAGCCACTGAGTCTTACACACATTTATAAAACACACACACACATGCTCTCACCTTAACTCCACCGCTTCAACTTAGACACCCAAGAACACAATGAACCCTGACCTTATTCAGCCTGACATGGAGTTTTTCTTGAGGTTTGGAGCTACTGGCTGTACCTCCACCAACATAATATACTTTAAATTGTAGTAGTTTGTTGTAGTTTATGAATAATTAAAATAATTCAAACATTTTGTGGTACTGTGGGATGTGAATAATTAAATTGTCGTTTGATTTGGACAAAATGCATCAAACTCTAGATGCATAGATCCTTGTGGTGCAGCTTAAGATATGGCAATGTTGGTCTTTTGGTCAGTCTTTCAGGCAATCCACCACTTTGGTCCAGACTAAAATATGTCAATAACTACTTGAATGACTGCCATGGACTTAAAGTAAATATATCCATAGTACTTAGATGAAGAATCCTCATGACTTTAGTGATCCCTTGACTTTTTCTTTAGTGCCACCGCAAGGTTAATTTTTGTGGTTTTGAAAAAAATGTCTCGACTAATGGATGGATTATGAGTCTGAATTTCGGTTCAAATGTTTATGTCCCTCACAGGATGTAGAACAAGAGGGGTTGGACCCAAATTCAGACTCAGAGGCAGAGCGGGTGCAGTTCAATTATTCAATAATCAAAACCAAGTTCACAATGATTTACTAAAGAGTGAAGCAGGTCAAAACCATGAAAGCACTCCAGCATGGGCAAACAAATCCAAAAGAAGCAGGCAGAAAATCCAAGGACCATGAGGTAGGCATGGTTCAAGAAACCAGAACAGACTTCCAAACTGAACAACAACAACACTGAAAAAAAATTGAAAAAGCTGGAAATACAGTAGGAAGGGTAACTGGACAGAGGTAAACTCAATCTTAAAGGTAAAGGTAAAATATCTTTAAAAAAAAAAAAAAAAAATCTATTATGGTGGAAGAAAACCCATCATATTTTTTTATGAAGGTGAATATTTACACACACTGTGTTTTATTTTCTAATGAGTGCTGTAATAATGGCACACAATTTAAGATTTAATCTAATTGAGGATATTATGAGCTGAGGAAATATACATCAACAGCTTCCTCACATTAATCTCTTTCTGTATCAATAATTCAGCTGTTCCTTCTGAGTAAAAAAAGGGAAATGCAATGCTCATACATCTTTGCTTTCCTCAGTCCTTCCCTCTCTCTGTCTTTTCACCTCAGCTACTATATAGTTTCAAACAAACTTTCATCACAAACATGTTTGAATTTTTATGTTATTAAAATGTGTGTACTTTGAATGTTATTCAGGAGTGCAATATGCAAAACAACTGTCCTTGGAAAGTTGTCGAGAAAGGAAGAGTTGCATTCACTATATCATGAATATTCATGTAAATGTGACCTCTGCTTGATCAGATGTGATCACAGACTTATGGAACCGCCGAGGAAAGCAGCAAGACACCAACAGCAGTTGTAACAGCAGAGTAATTGCAAACATTAAACATAGCATACTATATTAACCCCTGTGTCTGCTGCATTGAGACTCTAGGGGACTCAAGTGGAGAGATACAGCCTGTTAAATCCACCATCACATGTCTGCCCAGGTTGCAGAGAAATTTCAGAAAAGCGCAAACAGTGTGGGAGCTGCACAGCATGGAAGAGTTAAGATTTTTTATTCTTTTGATGCCTGTCATTAAATTCATAATATCCTTCATCTTTTCTGCCAGTTAAAACTGCCCCTCCCTATATGTACCTGGCCTTTCACTTTGTATGTGAAACTGGCAAGTATTTGAAGGATTTCTGGTTGACTTTTTTGCCTGTATTTAAAGTCCCAAGACACTAACACATAATGTGTTACAAGGTGTTGACATTAAAACAATTTAATGTGAAGTGGAATTCTATGTTGCTAAAAAAGCAACAGGAACAAAACACTGAAGTAGATGGCAAGAAGAAATTCAACACATCACTTGCCAGCTCTTTGTGCACTTGTGTGTCTCATTTTGGGACTGCCAACAATAGTTACTGTTACCAAACAGTCCTGTTTCCAACTATGTGGTAATGCATTTCCAGCTTTTAAAATAGTTTATTTGGTTCAAGAACAACACAAAAAGGAACACTTAATCCTGTTTATCTAAAAAAGTCAAATTCAAAATCAATACATTTGGAGATACATGCTTTTCACTGGACAGGAAGAGTATGTATCTTAAGTGTAACTAGTTACATATTATTTCATTATTAATATTTAATATGTGCCTATACACTGTATCAAATTGACACTGACCAAACCCACTGAAGTAGTACAAACCTAGTGTTTAGCTCCGTTAGCTTTTATTTCTGTTAGCCCCATTAGCTGTAAACACACTGCTGACCACCAGCAGCTAACAGCTATTTTTAACACAGATTTATTATTAATAAATATATGCTCACACACAGGCAGGATAGCACTTGGCTGAAGTTAGCTAGCTGATTAGCCAGACAATAATAGTAACTTTAGTAACACCATGAGAAGAAGTGCTTCAGGATGTACAAATTGAAACGCTCTTTCACTCTTGTATTTTAATGTTGCTGTTACAATCATACATACAACGTTATTAACATTCTGTTGCCAGGGCGGATTTATCTGGAGAGTGCAGGGAGGCAGGGTGGGGAAAGAAATAAACAAAACAGGCAGAGAGCGGGGCACTAAGGCCGATGGCTGATGGGCATACGATTTTCAGGAGGGCATCAAGGCCAGACAGAGGGCTATGGCCCTCGTGGCCACCGGTGAAATTCTTTCCCTCCTTTCATGCAAAATTTAGCGATTCAGTGCAATGTATAAAACAGAGTGCAATCTAGAACATGTATAACATGTAGCTGAGGTTTATGAGAAGACTCAATTATTTACAGTGGTCGGTAGAGGATGTGGTGGTCGAGAAGTCTTACAACCTGAGGAAAGAAGCTGCTCTGTAGTCTGGTGGTACGGCAGCGGATACTTCTGTATTACTTGCCAGGCTGTGGCTAGGGTGGGTATTGTTTTTTTGAATCCTTTGGATGCTATGCAGGGTCCTCATCTCTCCAATGCTCTTGATGATTTAGGCTCCAAAACTACCTGTTTAGGTCAAGGAAAAGATCATGGTTTGGATTAAAATTACTTTGTTAAAGTTAGGAATACTTCATAATCATTGTTACAATAAGAAACACATGGTTAAGGTCTGGGAACAGTCTTCAAAAAAACAAAAAAAAAAACAAACAACAGTGACTTGCAGGGTTTTAAATGGGGGGAAAAAAACATCTGAGTCCTGTGTTTTCTTGTTTGGATACATTTTCATTTATTACCCGTCTCAGGAACTTTTTTGCCGGTTGGATGGGGGATAGTTTCAATCAGTGGAAGAGGCCTTTATAGTTTACGGGGCAACACTGGAACAGGGACATTGAGGTAGGGATGTTCCTGGCAACTAATTTCACCGTTGGGTAAACAGAATTTAGACTAATCAACTAGTATAAAAGTAAGAAAATGCTCAGAAAACATTCAAAATTGAACAAAATTGAATTGTTTTTTAATAACGTGATTGCTGGTGTCTTACAGCTGAATGACATTGTAACTTACCAGACTGGGAATTTTCTTTTCAATGCCAGTTCCACCATCCTTTTTCATTTTCATAGTGTCATCTCAAACAGATTTGTTTTGTTAGGTTAGATGGTGGGTGAAATCAGCTGGTAGAATCCCAAAGCAGTAACAAAATGCTATGACTATAACTTAAGTGTGATAAAGACGATATCTTGTAAAACCAGCTTTAGCATTAGTGCAGAACACAACATCAGGACACTGGCCATTTATAGGTAAAGATGATCTTGTTTTAATCTTTTTAAGTGTAACGCTATAGCAACTGTGCTCCAGATTGTTTTCAACCGTTCTGCTCCACACCTCCAATTTACAGACTCATAGCATAATTAAAATGTTCAGAACGCTGTCTTAAAGTACAGAGAGAGACAGAGGGAGCTCAACAGAGAATAACAGGAGATCTGGAGAGCAAGAGATGCAAACAAAATAGAGAGAAAAGCGTCAGAATTAAACTCTGTTCAGACCGACAGTAACAGGAGTCAAACCTGCGTCAGTGTTCGATCAGATTGGGGTTGAAAACAGGTCAGACTCTATTTGGCATCAGTGAACTGCCGTTTAGGGATGGGAATTTAATTGAATGTTATTGACGTTTAAACAGCATTTCACCTTATCTGTCTAAAGTGTGTTTGTGAGGGAGAGAGAGCAAGACTGAGACAAACAGTACACACAAATGCCCAGACGGGGCACAAAGAGAGAGCTAAATCTGAAAGTTTTCTCAGTAAACTTGTAATTCTGTCATGATTTTGAAGAGAGCCTCTAAAGAGGTGCCTTTGTTGCATGTTACATGCAGGAGATAAAATGCAAGCCCTGGTCTCCGTGCACACAGAAAACCACAATTCATGCTGTCAGATGTATGTAGCTGAGTACAACAGTGATATATAGAAGGGCAGCTCAAGACACACACCTTACTGAATCCTGGTATGGACTGGCTGGACTACCGTATGTAAATGAATCCATAAACTGAACAACTGAAGAATCCTGATTTTGTTTTGTTCCTACCTGCTGTTGGCAGGGGTACAGTCTGGTAGACACAGCATGAATTAATGTATCTATGCTGCCTAGTGTTGACACAGGCTGAAATTGTTGGTGTGAAGCCAGTGATTTATTTGCACATATCGGGCCTGTTTTTACCAGCTAAACATCATCTGAATGCAAGTGAATCACATTCCTGACAAGATGTATTCCTACCTGTCCAGTCCAATCTTTTTTTTCTCTATTGAATACCTGCAGAGGAATATTGCACCATGCCACCTAACATGTAATGGTTCAAAGAACATGACATGACATTAGTCCTTAATGTGGAGCCTAGATCTCTGGGATATCTTTGGGATAAAGTGATACAGGATTCTCACAGCATGAATGCATCGCTGAGAATTCTGTAGGGAAGTGTGTGATGCTATCTGACCAACAACAACCAAAATCCCTGTGGAGGATTTCTGGGATCTTCACAGCCCTGCTTCACACTGCTGTGGAGGCAAAAAGAGGTATCCTACCCAGCCCAAGTTATGTGTAATACATTACGGCAAAGTACATATTTATATATTATATATGTACTTATATGAAATCACGGCACATCCTCTCTTCTTTGTCTTGTTTCTTTGCTCTATGAGGTGGAAAGTATGTATCATTATCCCTGATGGCATGTGTTACACCCTTTTTTTTGTTTGTTCCATTATTTATTGTTGTTTTGGCATCGATTGAGTATGGATGCTCTGATAAAAGCGAGAGTTTTAAATCTCAAAAAGTAAACTCAAATACAAGCTGGATTCGCTTTCAAGACAAACAGGAATAATTATAGTGAGTTACACACAAAGTGAGAATCAACAAAACATCTGCACGCGTAGAAACAACATTGAAAGAACAATCTTTGGTGGATGTTGAAGAAACTTTTTATGACTGACAGTTTGTGGGGGGAAAAAATCTCACACAAAGCGAGGTTTCTCTCTCTGTATTATCTGACAGCCAACTGATACGGAGTAGTTTTATATCTTTTTCAGGTCTGTCTGTTTCATGTCTCAAATGCAGCATCTAGCCTTTGAAATGATCCTCAGATGTCAGCACTGTAAAGGAGAAATGCTGGTTGAAATGTCCATTATCTAAATCTCACATAGTACATAACCCTACTCTTCAATGTCAGCTGGCTTTATGTACTGTATGTACTGTGTAGGTGTGTGTATTCTCAGGTATGTGTGTGCTGAGCATACAGTAGTGGATCAAATTCTGTCAGTCAAGTGCAAGACGAAATACCCACATGCTGCAGTCCTGCCAAGCTTCAGTTATGATGCCTGTGTAGGAACTAGATTGTGTTAATAAAGGAATGTTATGTTATGTTACATATAATATATAATGTATAGCGATAATTATTTCAGGTCATACAATGCAGCAAACCCTGTTTTGCAAGTTTTCACTGAATATGCTCGTATGCATTCTCAACATGGCAGACTTTTATTATGCTTGAATGGCGAGACACCACCGAGATGCCCAGAACTTGGAGCAAGCACTCCGACTTTAGTGAGCCATGCTCTTTCGGTTCAAAAAAAGGGTTAGTGAAAAGTTAAAATGCAGCTTTCAAAAAGGTGTTTTTTCTTTTTTTTTTTTTTTTCAGAGCTGACATTAGATGACTTATAAAATCCTCCTGAAAGCAGAGAAATCATGCTTGAATGTTGATGGGTCATTTCTTGCCAGTACAGACTACACTTCACAGTCACAGTTCACATCAGGTGTCGTTTCTTCACACACAAACAAAACACAAGTTGAATGCTCTTTTACAGTTATTTGTAGCTTTTTGCATTCCAAATAGAAATAGCACAAGAACAACGTTAAAAGAACATACACGATGCCACCAAAGGGACGCTTTTATAAGAGCATGGCGGAAAAATGTTGCACAACTTTCTCCTACATAGACCTTTTCCCACAGAAGACATTTTGACATGTAACAGTAGAAAAAGCACAGGTGTAAGTAATAAAATTAACGAAGCTAAATTAAAAGATGCCTCGCTGTCATGGATTAGAGGGATATGTCGTTAATTAAAAACACCTGTGCTTTTCCTACTATGACAACTTAAATATCTTCTAAGAGAAATAACAATATATTGTTTATGTTGTTTACATTTCTTGGCCTATTCTTCAGCATTATGAACTATTCAAACTTTTCAACGGTGTGGAATTGCTAGAACAATGCAAGGATTTCTTCAAAATTAATAAGACTGGTTGCTACGGCAGACATGTCAAACAACTAAACTGGCAGGTGTATTAATGATGGCTGCATACCACTTTGGGGAGCTCCTGCTATTGTGTGTGCTGGTTCCATTAACAGTTTGGCTGGTTCACTGTCACAGTTAATGGGACACTTAATGGAACTGAGCTGCTATTGAATCCATTGTATTTTCCTCTGGAGCACATCACTGTGTATGTCGAGGTGTCCTCACTATATTAAAGCAACATTGCAATGGAAAGTGGTATTTTTGGGATTTAGTGTCCCCAATTTCAGAGTGCAATACCTCTGTTGTACACTTGTATTTGTTATGATTATATTACTTATGCTAACAGCCTAGCATTGAGTACAATATTACTTATATATTACTTACTAGTCCAACAGCAAAAAGCCCAGGTTAGCATCTGCCAGGTTAGTTCTTGCCAATGACTAAAAGTCAGTCCTAGATTTACTCGTTACTCTTTCATTTTCTCTTTTTAGGTTCCTCTGTCAACGTCCTCTTTGGTCTTTTCACCTCTGTCATTATGTCCATAGAGGCTTCTGTTCCCAGTTACACTGTCTGCTTACCAAGCTCTGGTTCTGGCACAACACCAGCTCTGCTCCCCACCAGCATTCGCCCGCACCCCGGACCTGAAAACCTTTTCTTCCCGGTGGTACAAACACTAGCACTCCCCTGGCGCTAATGTTAGCTAACAAACGCTATATTTTGCAGCAGTTTACTGTCCATCAGGAAACTCTTTAAATCACAGAGAGTTGATGCGGAGCAATTGTTGGTGGTGTGTGACTTGGTCCTGTAAAGCGCTATATACCTGGAACACAAAGTTACATAGTGCAGCAACAGATGTACGGGGCGCAAATTTAGAATAACAGAGACACTATTCACCTGATTAGTCAGAAGTCAGTGCAGCATCAAAATGATTTAAAATCTGCTATTATATGGTAGAAAAGTTACACAATGTTACTTTAAGATTGACCCTCCACTGGACATCTGTGGTTATGAAAGTCTTTTATTCAGATCTTTCAATTAAAAAGGTCCTTCACACAGGTGTTATCAGTTATTCTAGTAAATTTGACCTCCCTCCCTTGCTGGGAATAGAACTTTTTCACAGACACATTTTGACTTGTCATACCAGCAGAAGCACAGATGGAGCTGATTACATTAATAATGTCTCTGTTCCACATAAGTGTCCAAGTGACACATTATAAATGACACCAGGGCCCTAGAACTGACAAAATAAATGGGATGCAGTTGTATTAATTATTAATTGTGCTTTTCCTGCTATGACATGTCAAAATGTCTGTTGTTAAAAAGGCCTATTATCAAACTACACGACAGAAACAAGTAAACAGGAGATGTTAATCAAGTACATCTTCACAATCCTGAGAGGTCACAGGACACCATGGGTGTGTAGGACCTTAATTTATATTATATGATTAACAGTAACATAATTAAAATAAAAGCAATTTTCTATTAGCAGTAAGTGTTTTTTTTTCTGGCAAAGGTCAGATTAACAACATTTTGCCACGTACATTTTGTTTCACCAATGTTGATACAAAGTCTTTAGCAGTTCATATGGAGTTTGCATGAAATGATTAGTGCACACACACACAAGGATGCACACAAGGACACACACACACACACACAGACACACACGCGCGCGCACACACACACAGTACAGTCATACTGTGTAGACAGCAGGTCATGTCAGAGTCAGAGGACAAATCGGCAGAGAACAGCTGCTGGTGTTGTGGGCTTTTTTGTCCCCTTCAGAAACAACATTTGGGATTAGCACAATGGCTGAGCAAAGTGCACAGATCTTTGTACGTGTGAATGCATGTTTGTGTGTACGAGACAGGCAGCACGTGTAGCTTTTTAATGTAGTTTCATGATAGATGCTGCTGTCATTTAAGCTAGTGTTCAAACTTTTCTGTTGTAGCTCGCTCGCCCTCCTACGTTGTTAGAAACACTGACTGAAGCGTCGGTGTGTCACAGTGTTAGGCATTTCTGCTTGTATCATAACATTTTGCAGTTTCAAAGATTTAATTACACTGCAATCAAAAGCAATTAAATGTCTGCTTTCTAGCTGCAGCAGTAAGAGGTGCGTCTTTTTGAATATGCATCAGTGACAACAGAATTAAGTCATAAATCAGCTTCTGACAGGGGCAGCTGCCATGTAGCTAGAGGGCAAATATAAATGATACAACTGTAAAAAAAACAAAAAAACAAAAACAAAACAGAAATAGATAGTAGATGAGAAATAGGGGGCAACTTTTGAAGCACATGTTGTTATATGCTGTCACGGTCTAACACTTAAGTAACAATAATAGAGAACACCACTTCTACTGCCTTCCATTCTCCTATTATACCAGCAGCTGAGCACCAACCATGGCTGGCTACCCACTCTGCCCTCTCTCTGGACCATCTATCAGATCTCAGATGTATTAGGTGTCAACCACTGTGTGCTTAATCATCACCGCTAGTCTTGTTTTCTTTGTGTTGTATTGAAAAATGAAAAACGGAAAATGCAGACTTTACTTTATTCCAGGTGATTAATTCGGCTCTTGCTGCTTACACTAGGGTCAGGATTTGCTGACTGATTGACTCCCAGTAGGCAGTCGTGATTACAGTATTTCCACTGTTTGCTAAATCTATCATATGGTCATGCTCTAAAAGAGTTTATCATAGCCAACATAAATGACACAAATGCCCTCTATGCAAACAGTTTCACGTACTTTTATCGCAAGAAATTTTCCAGCATTTTGGGAAAAATGCTTTATGCGTTTATTTTACACACACACACATGCAGCAAAGAGTCCAGGCTGGAATCAAGCCCAGGCCACTGTGGGACTCAGCTTAGATACATGGGATGTGCGTGCTACCAGGTGAGCTACCAGGTGAGCTACCAGGGTGTCCCGTACTTGGTTTCTATCTCACTGGGAGTTAGACAAGAGTATCATTGTCAATCCATAACCTAACCCAAATATAGTGTACTCATACTTGAAGTTCTCACTTGCTGAAGCTAGCTATCAAGACTCACTAACTCAGGGGTCGGGAACCTTTTTGGCTGAGAGAGCCATGAAAGCCACATATTTTAAAATGTATATCCGTGAGAGCCATATAATATTTTTCAACACTGAACACAAATAAATGTGTGCATTTTTAAGTAAGACCAACAATTTTGGAGTATAATAAGTCTCTGAATTTATTCTTTTTAATAACGTTGTAATACTGAAGCTAACCAATAATAAATAAAATACTTCTTACCATTAATGCGACTTCTGGTGCTGCATGGTCCCGATCATGCACCGATCCCCATAGCAACCGCTGTGTTTCAGAAGTAGACGCGCATGCACACTCGCGTACTGCTGAGTGAAATCTCCGGTCGTTAGCTCATAAGCAGTTTCTTTTCCGAGCTGTTCTGTATTATTAAAATTGAACAAAATAACACGAAACACAACTGCTTACTCTCCTACTGATTTTAATTGGGACATTTTGCAACAAACGTAAAGACATTAAACGTGTGGTACATGTTTCGAAGGCTGTGCGCAGAGGAGACCACCGGGCTCCCTCCGAAGGGAGGGGGAGAGAGGGAGATGCCCGGCCAAGGCTCCGTGCAGCGTGGACTAAAACACAGCACGGACAGTTCAGAAACAATTCGACAGAAACAGACAAAGTAGTTTTCAAGACTGCATATTGCTAGTGGATCTATTTTCTGACCCAGAGTGCGGCCGTGACTGGTTCTGAATGAGGGCTTTATAGCAGGCAGCCGCTCTCCCATCTTCCTGGTACTGCGTACCGCCACTGAATCTTTTAGTGGTACGCAGTACCGTATCGTACCGGCTTACTTTCACCCCTGTCTGCGAGCCAGATGCAGTCATCAAAAAAACCAAATCTGGCTCGCGAGCCATAGGTTGCACTAACTCCTGGTGTGTTTGTGTGAGTGTGAGGAGAGAATCGTCAAGCAGGAGAGATGTGAGAGGGAGGTTGGGCATCTTGGAGGCAGCAGCAGCAGCATGTAGAGCCAGAATAATTTTCACATCTAACTCAGTGAATTAAGGATTTAGTTTGACCAAGCCAGTTGGTGATATTTGGAGCAGTGGAAAAGTTTTACTTTTTTTTGTTTGTTTCTTCACTTTGAATAAAGTTTTTTGTGAAATTCAGTGTTTATTGAATTCATCCACCATATTGTGCCACTTCAACCAGACCTTTGTTTATTTTGAAAGGTCTGGATTATTTAAGTGTTCTTTATCGTCACACTATTGTTAATATAACAGGGCAATTTCAATCCAAAGTGGTAACATCTGCATGTGAATGCATGAATGGGCCTGCACTCTGGAGAAGAGCCCTCATTATGCTATACAGTATCGCCCACCTCTGAATTTGAAATTGCTAAAGCCTTGCTAAAGCGTGCCTTGATTACCCGCTATGAAACAACATTACCCTCTTCCATTTTATAATCCCTAGCTGTACTCTTGCAGCAGTGTAACACATTAGTCTACACATTGTAAAATAACTTATTTTAATCAGGAGAGACAAGTGAATGAAGTAAAGATGATTGTTTATTACAACAGATGATACGTGATGATTAAGTCTTGACAAAAGTCTTTGGCTCTACAGGGAAATGCTTGTAATTGAGGGGCGTTGGCCCTGAGCAGTGGCAAAATTAATCCCCCCATGGAGCGCAGACACCGGTGGTGGTTGATGATGAATAGGCTAAGATGATGTCAGATGAAATAATGAAGCTGATGAATCTGTGAAGACTAAGCAGAGATGGTGCAGGAGCTTTACCGCTTTCTAATGAAAGTAACTAGTAATATGTTATATATTTTAAAAGTAACTTGCCGCACTGCCAGCAAGAAAACTCTCAGCTCAGAAAACTCTCAGCTCAAGCTCAAGCTCATTGCTCCATTATAGTTTACACCTTTCAGTGAACCAGGCATCATTTTACACACTCTGACATAAATGACACATAACTGAGCCATTTTCAGGCTTCTCCAGCTGCTGCTCAGCACTGTCATGTAGGCTGTGTAGCATTTCATCCACCCCCTCAGTTTAACCTGTTTAGATCTGCTTTCAGGTGGTGTATTAGTGTATGTGCTTCTAAATAAAAGAGCCTTACTTTGCCGTCAGCTTTTTTTTTTTGTTTGTTTGTTTTTTTGTTTTTTATTTGTTTTTGGCTTTTTTGAGCTTTATTTGATAGAGACAGCTGAAGAGTGACAGGAATGTGGGGAGAGAGAGAGAGAGAGAGAGAGAGAGAGAGAGATGGGGAATGAGCCACAGGTCAGATTCGAACCCTTGGCTGCCGTGGCAAGGACTGAGCCTTTGTACATGGGGCGGATGCTCTACCAACTGAGCTAAACGACACCCCTGCCGTCAGTTTTGTTAGAACCGAACGTGATAGCTGACATCTGCTAATGTTGGCACATGTTCCAGTGGACCAGAAATTACAGAAATTGTCAGTTAAAAGAAAACTTTAACCTAACCAGGTTCTATGTGAAACAGCAGAGAGAAACAGACTCAACTAACTTGTTGTTTGGGAGTTTCAGTTGAACTTCTGGAAGCCATTGTCGTATACTAGGTGTTTGGTCATGTCAGAGGCTGCAGAGCAGACCTTGGGTCTGAGAGTAACATTTGTTCTTTGATATGCAGATTGTAAAGGGCGGCACCGTGTTGATTTGCTTACAGCAAGAAGGTTCCTCAGCAGGGGCTCTTCTGTGTTGAGTTTGCATGTTCTCCCTGTGGCTTTGTAGGTCTTCTCCAGGTACTCTGGCTTCCTCCCACAGTCCAAACACATGCACTTAATAGGTTAATTGGTTACTCTAAATTGGTCGTAGGTGTGAATGTGAATAGTTGTTTGTCTCCATGTGCTCTGCGATAAGGGACCCTGATGAGAATAAGCAGTTACAGATAATGGATGAATGGATGGATTGATGCAGATTATATGTAAATCACACTTTTGCCCCTTCCCCTCAAATCCCTCCTCTTCAAGCTATAACAGTGACAAAAAGTTGAAACTAAAAAAAAAAAAAAACTGTTAAATTAAATTATTTTTAATGTCTGTGTTTTAGTTTCCAGTGCCAACACTTGTTTTAGCGTCAACTGTTTCCAGTACGAGTGTTTCATTGCCAGTGTTTCCTTTTTCAGTTCAGGTTTTAAACTCAATGCCAGATTTGATTTTTCTATGCCAAACTTTAAAATCCCTGTTCTGTTCTGGCTCCAGAGTTCAGCTGCAGGCTTTAAAAGGCAGTTTCAGAATCGAAACCTATCACCGGGCTGTCATGGCCATCAGTCAACCTGTAACGCAGTGACCCATAGCAAAGGTTTTCTGTGTTTGTTGTGGAAAAACTTGACAAGGCTGTAGAGGCCCCTGACCTCCACCCTCTCAAACACCTTTGGGATTAACTAGAACTGACTGCAAGCTGGACCATCACCCAACATCAGTGCCTTGACCTCACTAATACTCTTGTGGCTGAAATTGAAGCAAAGGCTCCAAAATCTTGTCGAAACTCTTCCCACACGACTGAATGCTGCTATAGCAGCACATTATCACTTGTTTACTGGTGTATGGCTGTATTGCTTTCTATTCTGTCATGAATGTTGGTTGTAATTCTTTCTCACTGTCCTCCTACCTCCATCTGTAATTGTACTCACTGCTGTGGAAAAACAGGATGAATTGATGGTCTTAATCAATACTGTTCTTCAATCTGCTTCATATTACATTCTGCTACTTCCTTTGTAGCCCCAAGCAGATGCTACCTCTCTGCCTCTGGGTACAGACAGAGCCTGGGGACTGTGGCTCTACACAAACACCATTAAATCCTTCTTCAGTTCTCCTCTCATTTGCACATCCCTGTCCCCCTTCTCCTCACCTCTTAATTTTTTTCTCTCCTCCTTCCCATCCTTTCCTGTTCAGGTGGTGGACTATGGAATCATATCCTCATTATTGGCCTGTCTATATGACGCCTTGCAGCATCCTGTGCCAATCCACACAAGTGATCATTACTCACAAACTGCTGGGGGGAGGTAAGGGAGGAAGAGAGAGAGAGAGAGAGAGAGAGAGGTGTTCTGGTGGCTTAATGCTCTCAATGTATCTCACATCTGTGGCTGTCAGGGTTGCTCTAAAACAGACAGAGAGGAGTAATTCGCATGTCATTTTCACAAAGCTGGGCAACAAACTGCAGCGCATAACAAATTACAGAAGCCATTTGGTGACATTATTTGTATGACAAAGCATGTTAGCTCAACAGACTGTGAGACCTGAAATGAGATTCAAAGAGGCACAATGCATAAAACCAAATTACCTTGAAATACCAAGATGCAATTAACTCTGTATAGGTGGAAATTAAAAAGAAGAGGACAGACAGGGCAATATGTGGTGACATTTCGATGAACCTCTAAAAGAACCTGACCTCCTATCCTATTGCTCTACCCCCAAAAGCCTTGATGTTGATATGAGATTCAGGGCTGGAAGCTCAAAATATTTGTCAGTTCATCAAGGTAAAGACAGGTTGCCTGCTTACCTTTGACTGAACAGAGCAATTGTCTCCCAATCAATACTCTGAACAGGTACCTCATTGCAGCTCATATATAATCAATTTGCCACAGAGCATTACAGTTGAACTTCACCTCCATTGCTTTTACACTCCACTACAAACAAGCTTTCACGCCTGTCAAAGGGAGTCGAACCAAAGTGGTAAATGAATTCTTCAGCTGAATATTCCCAACAGCAGCAGCTGCGCAGAGACACCATATGTTGGCTGCTCTGTACAAACGATGTAATGGAGTGTGGATGCAAGACAATAAATCATTTTTCATGAGGCTAAAGTGATACTCTAAACAAAATCTACCTTTTGAGTGTCAAACATTCACCTCCTGTTAGCTTGAAAGGTGGCATTTAAGGAAAGATGGTTCTTTGTAGTGTCCTCAATGAGAAGTGACGTAGTGAGATGTGGTTGTGTCGAATCCAGTCAAATACAATGTGTGATGAGTTTTCAAGGTGGGAGAAACGTATCACAATGTAGAAACTCTGTCTATAGAAACGTGGCTCCACCACGCTCATTGTGCTCGTAATGTGTCACCGCGTTGACGGGCTCAGAAGAGCCCTGTTGAAACTGTTTGATATAACATCAGACATCTAAAGGCTCTGTTTTTGGTGTCTGTCTGTGCTGTGTGAGCAGTGTCATTCTCAAGCAATATTTTCATATCCCTACTTACTGGAGATGGACTGTGAAATATGATCATAAAATATAACGTGTAAATGTATGAAGAATCAAAATATATTTTTGTGCTGTGGCAGAAATATGTCACCTGGTGATTTATAGCCTTATACTTTTATTAGAACTCTTAGTAAAACTGTTTAACTCCACACGTGCAATTCTTTAACTCCAAATGATGTCTGCTATTAATCTAAAGTTTACTACCAGTTGCTCGTTATGAGTGTTCAATAATTCATTTTATAAACTCTAAATAAAATGTGCTATTATCGTTATTCATGATGATACAGTATCTCTTAGCTGGCCTATGCTATGCTGCTGTAATATACACGATTAAACTAATGGATTTTCTAAATGATTTGTCTTATATTCTCTAATGTGTCCAATCAGATTATTTTATGCATGTATTTTATTCTCCTCCAACCACAGCTCTTAAATCGATGATGCACGTCTATCGAACAAGTCATCAGGCCATGAAGCCGACTTCTGTCACGAGTCATAAATGTTCAGCAGAATAAAACTGAATGACTGAATTATCTACAGTGGTGTCCAGTATTTGAAATATGCCACAGCACTGCGGCGGTCTCTGTCTGAGTCTGTTAAGCTGCCATTCCATTAAACTCCAACCAATTTAAGATAAAGAATGAGATCTTGGCTGTGCATTGACCACAGTTCCGTCAAAGTTACCAACATGTCTTATATATCATTAGTACGGTGATATGCAATCAGAGCCTGTCTTCTAAAAACAACAATATGTTTCCCTTTTTACCGGTGTGCTATATGTCTCTATTCATCTGTTGGTCTATTCATCTGTTGTCGCTTTGTATTGTTTGTTTGACTCTGTGTGTTTGCTTTTCCGACACTGTTTATTTCTCATTTCACTTTGCCACTTTTCTGTTTCTATCTCCAAATTATGCTACTGGAAGCATTCACGCAAATGGAAATCAATAACAGCGTACAGTAGCTCTACTGTAATTACAGAGCATCTATCATGGCATCATTGCTTGTGATTTCATAAAATAACCAAATTTTCATCTCATTTAAAAATGCTGAGGTAGTCATCTGTGTCGCCGCAAATGTTTGCTGTGATGAAAGATCTTGGACCTGTAGCTTAGGGAGTGAAATGCCAAGTCTGGGCTCCATGGTAGCATCTATACATCCTAAGGCAGTGGTCAGGATAAAATGGGCTTTACTCAGCACCAATTTAATCCTGCTAAGAGCTGCTGTCTCACAGCATTTCAATTCTTCATGGGAGAAAAAAATGTAGGAAAAGGTCGATATAGTCAAGAGAATGTTCTGCCTATTACTAAAAGGGTTACCTTTGAATAGTTGTGATGATGGTGGCAAAATAAAAGTTTAGATTTCTTTGTTTCAGGGTTTTTTTTTCTTTATCTAGAAGCCAATGTTTGTGTGAATTTAGGTGTTATATCCTGTTGAGTGTAGTTGCAAGACCTAATGGGTCCAAAAAAGGGAGGAAATATCTGAAAATAGATCCTTTAAAAGGTTAACAATTTAAATTTTGGATATAATCTTTCTTCCTTTCCAATTAGCCATTCACTGGAAAAGCAGCCCCTATGGCAAAGCCTTTAACCAAAGGCTGGTTGGTAGTTGACTCAGCCTTAATTGTTAGTCTCCCTCTCCTGCATTTGTGAATCATTTTCTCCCTGTGTGCATGTGATTATGCTGGCTTTGGAGACAGAGCCTAAAGCCTTGATGTCAGTGATAAGAGGCTGATAAAAAGTTAAAATATATCTCTGTTGAGATTTAATCAATGCATTGATCAGCTGCTCATAATGAACACCTGAGATAAAACAGCCTAAAGGAGCCCAAACAAAGCATCTAATCTACACCAACCCTGCAAACAAAATCCAGATGGATTAGCAGGGTTTCATGAGGAAGGCCATTAATATTTATAAATCAATTTCACACATTGTTTAACCTGAGCTGGTACAAAGAGTTGTCTCTTCTTCAATCATAAGAGCCCGGGAGGTTCATTAAACCCCTCGACTAATCCCAGCAAATCCACTCGCCTCCCCAGAACTCTCCAACCTGAACTGTCTTTACTCCTAAATAACAGTGACACCTGGAGCACCGACGACATTTGTCCTTGTTGCCTCCTGATCTGTCCAACCTGTCGCTCACAGAGGGACTTATCTGGTTGGCTTACAATATGGGTGTACTGGCCAACACAGGTGAACTGGCCAAATCCTCTTTCCTGGAAAGCAAATGTGAGGAGGAGGAATATCTGTTAATGCTGCCGGATCAGCAGCATTGACTACCACTTGTCAAATAGTATGCTCTTTCCAGACACAGTTCAATTGACACTGTAGTAGTTTATGATCAATAATTACTTTCCCTAATGTGTCAGCCTTAAAATACCATCACTGTAAAAAGCATGAAACAATGAATGTAATTTAAAGAAATGATCAGGTGGGTAAGACGTGAACTGATTGGCCCGAAAAGCAAAATGTTGCCTATGGTTCGCAAAAGGCTACAGCTAGCCTTGTGAATTAGACATCTCGAAGTTTATTCTTGACATTGGAAACAGCAGCTGACAAAACAATTTCACTTCAAGGTCCATTTAGCAGCTGCATTAGAGTTTCTGATGATATCACATAATGTTCATCAGCAGATGGAGTTTGCCAGTCATCATGGAATTGTAGCTATTCAATTTAGAAGTCTTTTCCAATCACTTCATGGACTTCTGGTCTATGTTGGCTTACATTTTATGTTGAGGCAAGATTTGTCTCTTCTCCCTCTGACCCTACATATTAAAGCAGGTGAGAAGAGCCAGATGAAATTACAATCTCGTCTAACAATTAACAAAAGACAAGCTGTGTTCGAGTTGTTAGGGAGTTATCATTTAAATCACCCATTTCTGGTTGTAGAATAGATTCACTTTTGTACAAACATGAGATATTAATGCCAAATAATTTTGGCAGGACTATAGATCCTTTACTCTTTTGTCACAAGTGAATTCTGACATGCTGTATAATAGATGACAAGAGATGGCAAACGTAACGCGGACGGTTTTCATTTTTTAGTAACGCTGCCATGTGTGGCGGGATGCAAAAGGTTACAGAATTCACTGCTGGGACTTGGAGGATTTGTATTTATCCCCTCAGAGGAAAATCTATCTAATATGACAGTTTAATCCTCTTAGAGGCGTATTAACTGTGATCAAAGAAAGGACTTCAGCGCTCAAAGTTTCCCCGTGTTTTTGAAACTGTGTGGTACCTTAACTCTTAAAAGAAAGTACAGCCCAAACAGCTGATTGTGTTATGTTTCCTAACTTACTCTGGAGTGTAACCTGTTAGAAAAACCTTGTTTAAATATACGTTTCTGACATTTAAAGATTGATAATTCCTGTAAAATAAATGAATTCATTTTTAGTTTTAGAATTGCACACAAACTAAATGGTACCATTTGTCATGGTGCTAAAACAAATTATAGCCTGGTGTTTCCCTTCAACAAGGTGCGTCGATAATCATCACACAGGATATTGTGTTTAAGACTTTTAGCTGGATCTTCAGTGGCATATAAAGACAATTACAGAGCTAATTTTAAAGGATCTTGATTGTAGCACTCAGTTGGGACTTGCAGCAAAGCCTGCAGCCCTGCAAGATGATTGTACAGAGGAGAAACTGGGCTGGATATTTAGGTTTTTTTAAATTGGGACTACTGCACACAGCATGAGGGAGTGAGACATTAACGATTCAGTCTGATTTCCTGCACAGAAGTCTAATCTTTAAAGGGATCTCTCAGAAGTTTGGAGGTTTAACACACATTCTGGAAGTGAAACTTGCCAAACCAAACCGACTGAACGCAGATAGTGTCTTAATCCTACACATCCACAATCCACATCTCTGACTTGAACCAGTGGGCTAATAACATGCAAACAAATGCAGAAATTTACATTCTGTGTATTCATGAACCAACCTGTGTAATTGTGGCACATGTGATTTTTCTTCTCTTGTTTCAAACACTTCACAGTCCTTCGCTATGATTAGATTAGATAAGTAATTAAAATCATGACATTCAGGCTTCAGGCTTCCAGGGTTTTTATCTATAAAGTACGATGAAAGACAAATATGTAGATAAAAGAGGTGAGTGCCAGGATTCTCACATCTTAATCCAGCACCAGTATATATGTCAGGGTCATTTTATGTCCACGTCAATTTTATATGTGGACGCGTGGAGAAGCAGTTTTTTTCCTCTCTAGGCTGGGCTTACCTTTATGTCTTATGGAAGAAATGTGTTTAATCTAATCACCGTCTTTGACTCACTTTTTATCCCCTTGACTGACAACACCCTCAAGCAAGACTAGGCACAAGGGCAGGTACATATGTTATCTGCATACAAAAGATGACAAATGATGTAAAAAGTCTTTGGAGCAAGGCCTTGCTTTGATTTATAACAATCCTGCACTCTTCCTTGTGGGTGGTGGTATATACAATCATAGCACTGACTATTTCTAATCAGTGTTTCATTTGTTATATGTTTAAACTTTTGGACGAAACTCCATTCTCCAAATTCTTATTTTGCTCCATCTGGTGATAAATGATATTGTGGACCTGTGTGGGTTGGTGCAGGTGGTTGCTGTAACGATATGACAAAGGCGTTACTCACACTTGCATAATTATGTAGCAACAGGTCAAAAAGCATTGGCTAATTTAATATGACTACTTCTAGTGAGTAATGCCAATTAGGCAATAAAACAATAACTATGTCTTATATTTAAAGCACACGCTACAAACTACTTTTCAAAAAGCACTTGTTACGTGTGTATGTGTTGCGACTTTGTGCAGTATTTGTTCCACATTGCAACGAGTAATCCAGCAATAATTATCTGCTGTGCACCTGATTGTCTAAAAGAGGAACTTGTGCAGATGTTTAAAATAGCTGCAAAAAAGCAAGCATATAGAAAACTGCACTGGACACATTTAGCAGCAGCGTTCTTAACATACAATTAACAGCTTACACATTAAAACTAGAACAGAGGCAAGGCAAGGAAAGAAAAAAATATACAATCAAAAACAAATGAAAGAGAGCAACAAAGAGAAAAAAGAAAGAAAAAAGCTGATCGGAAGACAAATGGATAATGACAATTGTGAAAATTCATGAAACATCATTCAAAAGATGTGTGTTAACCTGAGAACCTGAGTTTCTACATCAATACTTTAAACAGACAAACTGCACCAAGCATATGTACACAAGTTCACTCTTCTTCATCAGTCTTTTTATGTCATAGATGCGAACAATAAAGGCTTGTACCTCATTTGCAAAAGGACCGCACATGCCAGCATGCATAATTAATGAATGGACCTCTTTGTTGGTTATTCTCAGACTCCAAGGACCGCAGCAGAATGCCATACTGTAGATGACTTTCATCCAAATTGTGTTTGTGCACTTGATGGAAAGCACATTTACATTCAGACACTGAGATGGATATCTTGGGAAAATATTTAGGACGCAAAGTGGCTGAATTTCCATCATCTTGATGGCTGACTGTGGTATACCTCCATGTCACCTGTGGCACCCAGGGGAGGGCATCAAATACTGGTTTCTCTGCTTGTCGCAACTTGAAAAAAAGCTCCTTACAGGAGACTCTTGGGTCTCCCTTTTCCTTCAGCATCTAATCATACGATCAGATATGATGACAGATGTTTGAAATTAACATTCCCACCCATTAAAAACATGTACAAAACCTCATTGCTGAGTGGTGTTTTGAGAGTCGAGGCAAGTCTACAATAATACTGGGATGTCAGTCAGTCAGGTTCTCAGTGTTATGTGGACCATTTTATGTAAAGCAGCTGATTTTTCTCCTACATTGAACCTCCTTTCATTTGAATGTGCTAGAAGAAAGTCTTTCACAGAGCTTCTGTGATGAATCATATTGCATCCTGACAACAACATTTTTACAGTTTTGTTTACATGTTAGAATTTCATGCAGTGAACATACAGTCTAACATAGCCGTGGTTAACTTAATCTTATTTTTGAGGGCACTGAATTGCTAACAGAATGCAAAGGGTCCAGCAGGGAGATGGAGTTCATGAATTTTTCATGTGTTCCCTAATGTCAGACACACTTGTGGACAGTCTTGATCTTCGCTGTTGGGGAAAATACTGCGATTAATTCTTTAGCATTGCATCCCACTGTAACATGAACCGACCACTTGCATGCAGTGCAGCCGTAAAATCAAGAGCTTTTCAAAACCCAGCCATGAATTGTTATGCAGTGTGAGTGGCAGAAATGACTGTGACACTGAATTGTGCTCTCACCAGGGGATCATTTTCTCCATATGTAGATAAATGCATATAAACACTTAAGCATAATGTGTGCTTTTATTGCAGATATGTAAATCTGGCATATTTTCTGTCTTGAATGAATAAGAAGAGGTGGAAAGAAAAGATGAAGCATAATTGCTTTAAGTAAGCTTAACAGCCATTGTCACCATGAGACATACAGTAATGCTCCTAACCATTCTTGTAGTGTATTATTTGGCTGCTCTATTTGAGAATTAATTTACAGTAAGTAAATTGTATGCACACTTTAATAGCTCATTCCTAAGTGTAGTTCCAAGTGTATGTACAATAATATATACAATACACTATATATAATATAGTATATATCATATATAACAGTAAGTATTTTTGTTCAACAGTGATGGATTATCCAGCAAAATTTAAGAATTAAGAATTGCACTTGATTGTGATCAAGTTTCAGACTTTATTGGAACCATCAATCATCTGCGATTGATAGGACTTTGTTTTGATTCATGTTCACAGAAAAATGACAGGACAGCAACATGCATAACTTGATACTGACAGTGATGAAACGTCTGATTCCACTTTCTATATCCAGTAATTTAACTCAGTTTGATCAAACTTCAGTCGAAGAGGAAAAAACACTTTACTGGCTGTCAAAATACCAGCCCATCACTAACTCATGTGATTTGTTGGCCGGGTCCTTGTGTACATTATAAATTCATAAGAGCACAGCATGAGTTTTAATAATGACTAGATTATTTATCTTTTTATGTCCAGCTGTTGATTTGTCTTTGTAGCCGAAACCACAGAAATATTCGGTTAAAGTTGGACACCTGCAGTTCAGAGCAAGTGTCTAGAAAAGGTCGTTATCTATTATTCATGCTTGAAGACTTGAAGAAGAATATATGCTCTTCTGGAGATTACTTCTCTGTTCTCTCCAGGTAATGACAATGATTCATCACTGAAAGCGCCAGGGAGAGGAATAATGAATTATTGAGCTATTCTTTTGCACAGATTTCCATCCCATGTGTACTTTTGACTCAGAAAAATCACTATAAACATGAGCATGCTGCGACGAAAGAGCTCCTGCAGCAAAGTGACTTCACTTCACTAAAACAGGTTTAGTGTTGTAAAATCGGTCTTAAACTAAATGTGATGTATGTGGTTAGCATGATATGATTGGTACATTTTTTAACTTTCATCCGTATGTCAGCTCAAAAATTGCTTTATTTTCTTCTTCTTTTCTAAAACATGTTCCCATTTCCGTTCTCTAAAACCTAATTCTACATCGGGTTGGCTGTTTGATATTAGTTCTATTTTGAGAAATAGTTTTCTTCCCCTTGTAGAGTTTTCTCATTGGCATTAAAGAGTGTGTTCTGCAGTTTGTTTACACCTATCCAGCCCAACTTGTTGAGCTTTATCAGGGGTAAATAGCGTCCTTGGGCTTTCAGTTGAAATCATTTTCCCATTTGATAAATGGGCCTGTCTACTCTCACTGACTCTCTCTGAGTGTTTTTTTTTTTTAAATCCAAACTTATATATAGGGTCTGTTTTGTAATCCACTTCTATTGTACTATATGTACCAATACTTTACAAGCTATTATTATTTTGCCCACCTCCTGTCCATACTCAATCCAAAATCATTTCAATGGATCCCAATGAAAAGACACATATTCATTCCAGTCTTTCCCCCATGCTGGTGACCACCCGACCCATGCCACAATAGAGGTCAGTCAAGCTTTAGGTGTCTCATTTGGAAATGATGCTGAAAAAAGACATCATCATCATCAACATCACAGTTTGACTTTCTTCACCTTCACCATTACCATGAACCTCTGTGAGTCATAAATGAAGGCCATTACAGCAATGCCTCTTCGAAATTAGCAAGCAATGTTAGTCACAGGGTAAGAATGACCATATCTATGGCTGTAACTTTCACACAAGGGCATAATCTTGGTGTTCAGGAACAGAATGCTTCTACAGTTGCGATAATAATGTAAGTTATTATTCATTATTATTCATGTATGCATTCTGTAGTAGTTATGTGTTATCTAAGTTAGTTATCTGCAGAATCCAATTCAGATAACAAAGGGATGACCGCTACTTCTATCCCAGTCCATTTGCCCCCCCAAAAAGTGCTCTCACCTGGAGGAGCTGATGAAATTAGTAATTTAGTTGGATATAGGCCATTTTCATTGGACCTTTAACTTGTACGGTTATTACTTTCAATAAGCCTGCTCATCTTCTAAGCTCAGGCTGAAAATCCTCGCCTTCTCTCCTCTTCACTTTAGACTTATTCATAAGGGGTTGGACGTCATTGTTATGAAATGGAACCATTTCATATTACTACATTCCATTACAGTGTCTACATTCTATTACGACTCCCACCTGTCCTGCCAAGAAAGTCATTTATTTTTGACAGAGCGGGGAGAATGGAAGTTAAAGTAGCTCCTTTTAGCACCAGACTGTAGTTCTCTCATCCATGGAAACTGACCTCCTCTTAAATACAGCCATAGTTTTTGTCTTATGTGAACTGTAGTTCCTTACTAGTTTTGTCAATGAGTCTCTTTTTTGTCATTTTATAGAATTAATATTTTCACCTTAACATCTACTATTCCAATATTTCCTTTAGCATGTATTCTGTTAATTGAAATGCTAAAATTAAGTATCAATTACATTATCCCCCCTGTGTTGATTGCTCTGATAAGTAAAGGATGAGATAAGCTCTTTCATAAACTGTTGAGTTAGTGGACTTTCATAAGGTTAATTAAAAAGGACCAGGCTTCTCTTTTATCTAATTATCAAATTAGTAACATATTTCACTAGTTCACCATGCAGTATGTGTGTCCAGTCTAGAAAATTAGAAAAGAAGCATTTCAAAAACATCTAAAATACCGTAAATATTTTATTACCGAGGACAGATATAGAAGGGCAGATAATTGGCTGTGTAAGAATGAAATATTCAAACCTAGTTCCACTTTGGCTATGATTTTGTGATATTACTCAGAATCTCGTTTCCTCTTTGTTTATCTAACTTGTTGAGTTACATCAGAGCTAAGTAGCATTCTTGGACTTTCAGCCCAAATTGTTCTATCAGTTGATAAATGGGCAGACCAACTTTGTTCTTTGAAATCCAAGTATCTCATCTCTGTAAATCTTAAAATGTTTTGAACTGATTACAAATACTGCTACCCAGTAAAACTGCCATTTATATGTAACCTAGAATTCTGAAATAAAAAAAAGTTTTATCATAGACACCCAGGTGTCTCAGCCATTCACTCAAACCATGGTTACTGGAAGATGATAACAGTTTGACTTGTCATTGGCCCCGTTACAAGAAAAGTAGAGGAAAGTCTCACTTCTTTAGACTCTGTTTTAGAGGATAAATTTTCCAGTGGTTGTGGTTTTTGGTGTCTGATTGCAGCTTGTTTAGTCTCCCACTGACTGTGATGGAGCTCCAGAGGGAAACAACTTCCCCAGGGAGTGTGGTTGACAGGGTGGAAGTCAGGAATTGATGAGTCTCACAGGAGCTGGACTGTTGGTACAATCTATTTTGGGCTTTGGGTACACATGGTTTCATATTTGGTTGTATTATTCATGGTTGTACTGTTTTTTTTTTTGTTTTGTTTTTTTTAATTCATTGGCTCTCAGACTTAGTCTTGGTACTCTTTATATTAGTTACATGTGTGCTAGTTTTATTTGGGTTTTATCTGGGTGTCAAAGTACTGACTTTTATAATTGCCTGCATTTCTTATCTACAAAACCCAATTCCAAGAAACAAAGGGACCTGATATGACAAGATATTTAATGTTCAAACTTATAGACTTTTTTGTTAAATATAAAATAAATGTAAATATACAAAAAAAAAAAAAAAAAAGAAAAAAGGATGCTACAAGTGTCGTGTGCTCTGATCAACCATTTTGAATTGAGGTTGTATGTGATAAACTGATTCAAGCTTCAGCTTCAGTCAAGCTGTTGTTTGTAACATTTCCTCATTATGTTGGTTAAAAAAAGCACAGGTCAAGATTATATTTCTCTCAAAACATATTTGCTTTTGCAGTAAATAAAGGGTAATTTCTAGGTGATATACAGTATCACCACCATCTCTGACTTGGTGAATTGTTAAGCACTTTTGTTTTGGACAACCTGGAAAATGTAATTGTAATGGTGCTCATTAAGGCAAGTATTGCTTTCTGAAGATGAATGTGGGCGGACATAATCCAATCATGGCTCATTTCAGAGGAAATGTAAAACAGCACCTTCTGACATAAACATTGGAGTAGTGTTAAGACTTAAAAGATAGTCTTTAACCTTGTCAGCACTATTATTGAACAAATAAAATGTAACTACACAATTCAACGCAGTTGATTTAACCCTGTGTCAGTATTTGCATGAGTGACTTTCACAAAGTTTTTAGCCACCACAGTGTAAACAATATACTGGATCTCCTGATTTAGACTCAAGTAACATATCCTGTAATTGCAGTAGATGACATAAAGATATAATATTAAAAGATACAATGAATTCATAACACCTCCTGGTTCGTGAGTCACATCTACCTACACAAAGTTACTTTAAAAGTCCAACTGTGTGTGCCAATTAATGCTGAATGCAGCCTGCTGAAACAATCACTTCAATAAAGTTATGGCCATTAGCGTTTGCTGATCCATGAGTGTTTACGTCCTCATTACCGCCGTCTATTCATCCCAGTGACAGCTGTGGAGGGTGTTTACTGACCTGTGATTTGTTACGGAGGGGAAACAATTGCTATCACTAAATTAGCCCATGACTGCTTGATGTGTGACAGTGATACATGTTCATAAAGTGTGCTGACAATTTTCTTCACTTACCTTGAGAAGTACTTGTGTTTCTGTTTTGTTTTGTTAAGAACAATAAGAACTATTCAAGAACAAGATTTTTTTTTCAATATAGAGAAGCACATTTCTCTTTAGCTGTCATCATTCTGAAGGATTTGAGAGTGAAAGACACATAATTCTCAGTTAAGTAAGCATATTTTTTTTGACTGTATCCCAGCAGACTGTTTTTTGAACATAAGGGTACAGAGGTTGATAGATTCAGCTTTTAGACTAATCGTTTTCCCTGCTTCATCCTATTCAAACAAATCTCCATTCAGCTGAAGTACTACGTTAGGCTAAAAAACAAAAACAAAGACATGATTCACAGTATGTCATACTCAGTGCACACTTTCATGCGTTCCTCTTGTTTGGCTCAGATTTTTCTGTTCCCTCCTTGTAGCAACTCCCTCGCTTCCCATTCTTTCCCTCATCTGTCTTCATGCCACCTATGTGCACAACAGAGAGGGTTTTAGCATGTGTCAATAAATCCTAATCTCCTCACCAGCACCCTGAGGAGCACAGCTGAAAAAATGTCTCAAAGTTATCACTCTTGTTCGCTGGTTTCCATTTCCCTATAGGAGAAGTGTCATGACAACAAACCAAAACAGTGAGTAATGTTTTCAATTGGCTCCCTGGTGTTGCATGCACTACTGCAGCTGTTTTTTTTTCTGTACTGCATTCAGTATTTTATATAAACACAAGAGCATGGTTGCTTTACATCTGGAACAAAGATATTCACACATGTAGTTCCATATATTCATCAAAACATCCCACCCACTATAAGAGCAGTATGTGGCTTCCCACATTCCTTCTACACTGAGCTGTGTGCTGTATTTCATCCATGTATCACACCAGCATCAATGAAGAGCCCTCACTCCCCCACATATCTACTGTGTGTCCACTGTTTGTTCGTCATGTAAAGTCAGGGAAGGCTGATTATGCCAGCTGTGTGTCCATTGTCTACATTTTTTAAAGACCGTGTAAAGTGAATTCAGTCATTTTCTTCTAAACACATTAAATAGGTCATTACTGTGTATTTCTCAACAGTGTGTAAAAAGCATTTCAACCATTTAGATTTGAATTGTGGAGCTAGGCTTCACAAACTGTGTTTCAACATTTCTGTGTCAGGATTTAGTGGGCGGGTCTGAAAATCACAGCTGCTTTACGTAACGTGGCGTGATTAGCATAAACCCGCCCCTGCTGCTGTAGCGGTATAAATACATTCAGCGCAACACCCCCTCATTTTTGAATTGCAACACCGTTGCTAGCTAGCTTTGCCCTCAGCATCCCGAAAATGCATCTTCTCTGGATGCCAGAATGTGACAACAGCTCCATTACTTTATTTCAATTTAAAAAAAAAACAAGTGATGAAGAAGAAGTGGATTGTGAAGGGCCATATTAATGGAGACCTGAAAATAATACAGTAATTACAGTAACGTTAGGTGACGTGGTGCACAGTAACGTGATTTTATATCATGTACTAACATAATCATGTTAGGGTTTCTCATCATTTTCATGTGCGTTATCTAATGTCAGTGCATGTAACGTTAGACTGCTCTCGTTTCCTTAGCGGAAACCAGAGGAAAATACACTGGTAACGGGACACGGGACATCTCTTATATGCAACAGCAGCTTGTCGCTATGACAGGGAACATATGCAGTCAGATCTGAGTCTACGTTTGTCGGTAACTGCGCAGACGGACGAGGCACACCTGCCTGGGTGTGACCACCTGCCGGGTGCGCCATGCTGCCGGTCATCATTCCCCCCACCCGCCACACTCGGATTTGAGTTTACGGGTGTCGGTAACGAACCCCCCCGCCGCCGCTTCATCAAAACACCGCAATGGAGCAATAACCGCAAAGTGACGACAGACAATGTTACACTGAGATACATGACTTACGTACGTTAGGACAGAGAGAGAAAGACACAGAGAGACAGAGATTGGTTCAGCGGACACGCCCCCACAGTCCTGGAACTGAGAGTATTGCCCATTTTTACCTGATTGTGACACCTAATTTAATAAACTTATCATTATTTTTAATCATTCAAATTTGGCTGGGTGGTTAATAACACTTTCTTCTTTAGTCTGACAAACTCAAAACACATATTTATTTTGACTTTACACAGTCTTTAACGTTCAAGTGTCATTTCTAAAACTTCCATGTCTCACCCAAGATATTCTTGCAAAAGAACAGACTTTTTAGGAAATACACTAGAGACAAATGAGAAGAGCAATGCCACTCTCATGTCTTTATGATGAAGCAGTTGGTTAACTTAGCTTATCTGAGCATAAAGACTAGGAGCATAGGGAAACAGCTAGACTGGATCCGGACAAAATGGTAAAACAGCACCTTAAATGAACACCTTATATCTTGTTTGGTTAATCTGTGAGTTAGCCATTATATCATGGCAAATGATATGATGCCTAGCCTATTTCCCAAAAAGTTCAAAAAGGGTTAAAGGTACACTGTGTAAGATTTGGGGCCTCTATTTTCATGGAAGGCAAACATGTAATATAATATTCATAACTATGTTTTGATGCATGTAATATCACCTGAAAATAAGAATCTTTTTATGTTTGTTACTTAAAAAATATCCTTTTATATCTACAGTGGGAGAGGGTCCCCTTTCATGGAGGCCGCCATCTTGAAACACCTTATTTATACAGTAGTCCAGAACAGACAAACTAAATACTGACTCTAAACAGGGTCCTTAAAGTGTTGTTTTTCCTTTACATTAGGAAGGTGAGGGTGATGTGAAGAGATTGCAATGCAGTGATTGGACCACTAAATGCAGCTAAATTCTACACACTGTACCTTTAAGAAGTTTATTCAATCATTCATCTGGCTTGTCATTTGTTCATTCATGTTGTAACTCTACGCTGCTACCCAAACATTCCCTCCAGCCAGTCTTCTCATTACAGAATCATCTCACCTGCTCACCCTCCCCACTCACCTGTTTGTCATTCCCTCATTAGCTACCTGCTGGTTCATATCCACTGTTTCTCTGCCAGGTTGTCTTCATGCCACATGCCTTAGCTTTCCAAAATCTTGTATTTGCCTTCTAGTTTTGAATCTGATTCTGTTTCCTTTTTGGACCTTGTTTGCATGCCTGGATTATTGTATCCTCGTACATTCTGAGTTGTGTATTCAGGTTTTTTGAATTGTGACACACCCTCCGTAGAACAGTTCGTTCCTCTCATGCATCTCACTTAATAACAGCTGTAGAAATATCTGTATATCCCATGCACAATAGAAATGTTCATGCTATTCCTCACTTACCATTCACCTTAAAGGGGATATTATGCTCATTTTCAGGTTGATTTACTTTTTTATTTTGGGTGACTGCTAATTGTTCAAAAAACAAACAAAAAAACAAACAAAAAAAACTGAGCATAGCTGCACCACCGGTTTCACCCTCCATCTGAAGTGCTCCATTTTAGCTCCCATCTCTTTAAGGCCACCTTCTCAAAAAGCCCAGCGCTCAAAAAGGGCGAGGGAACGCACCCAAGATTGGTCAACACTCCAGCTGTCTCCCTATTGGCTGGTGAAACACACTATTTTAAGCACAGGGCGGGACATCCTTCAGTCTGAGCAGACACCTCAACCTGAGAGGACGTGCTTGTCCTGAGTGCGAGCACAAAAGATTTGAGAGCGCAGAGTTGAGATCTGAGTGCGTAGACTTTAGATTTGAGCGCGCACAGGACATATTTGAGTGCGAGCGAAATGTTTGTGTCCAAGAAGAAGAAATGTGAGCACAAGCATGTGATTTTTGAGTGGAAGCACACACGAGCAAGTACGAGCACAAATTGTGAGCACGAGGAGAATAAAAATGATGCTCTCAAACTGAAAATCTACGCTCTTGAAGAAAGATAGGATAATTCTTCCATACACTGACGCTTCTGCATCAGCTCGTCAGGTGTTACGGATATTTTTGCAGCCATGGAATCACTGCAAATGAGTTTAGTTGCACTTCTACCATGAATATCACACCAATAATCACTTGTAAATCAAAAACTCTGAATGTGACCCAAAATCACAGAGAAATGACCAGGTTTTCATGATGAAACCAACACTCTGTTTTACTTTTGTTTTGACCTACATAGCCCAGTGAAGTAGACAGTATTTCTTCTGAGGAGTTACAGAGGTACGGTGTTAGCATGTGCCTGCAGCACAGTATGTATGTAAAGTTGCAGATTATCTGTTTGAAACCATTTAAAAATATGCATTTTATACTGTGTGCACAGTATAAATTATATTGTGATCAACACAATAATAAAGTTTGATTGTAAAACAGAAATGTATTTCTTACACTGCATGTCATTTATCAGCTGTAGTAAAGGATTACTGGCAAAACTCTTACACATTTTTATGGTTATGATGTTTAATGGACCCTTATGTATGCAGACGTTTTGCAAGATTTTCATGAAACCTTTGTAAAAGAACATGATCTATCATACCGCACTTACGACTACATTTAAAGATGACTGAACTCTGCCTATAAATAAAACACTCTCTTATATCCAAAGTAATGGACATATAATAAAGCCACAACTGCAGAAGCAGCCTTGCTACTTAAAAAGAACTTGACTCTGTCTCTTCAAGTATAAGTACCAACCCCCCTGACAACAATTACCCCTTGAGTCTGGTCCCTGGGTAACATACTGTACCTCCCTGTCACCATTATTATGGCAGCAAAATCCATAGCTAGATCTTGCCAGTAGACCTGCAACGTTTAGATTTTCAGTTTTATCTGCCCTCTCTGTAAACTGTTTTGATAGATTACTGGCTCATCATTTCTAGTTGTTCCAAAAAGTTCAGCCAAGATATGTTTTATGGAACCGAATTCTCCCCTCTTCAAAGCACATTATAGTTCCAACTGCAGATATTTCTATTCTAAATTAAATATATGCCTAAAAATCAAACAAATATTGCATTTGGGTGAATAACAAATCACAAAAGGATCTCAGCTTGCAAGGATGGACCAGTTGGTTTCATTTTGCCAACCCTTGAAATATAATCAATTCCATGGGGTTAAGACACCCACATGTGGGAATAATACAAACCCATACAATCTTTAATCAAGCAAGTGTACACCTGTCAGTCTCTCCAGAATGATTCACGCCCTCAGGCTGCCATTTCCACACCAGCAGTGTCAGCCATCATTCCCACACCTCCCAACAGCCAATCACAGACAACTTGTTGGATTACATTGCCAGCAACAACAGCATTAAGCGTGAAGAGCACATGATCCAAGGTGAGTAGTCTGATCAGACTGAAGAGACCTTCCTTGGTTTACTCCAGGGTTGGCTTTCTGCAGTTCGATGAGCAATACAAGAACTATAACAAGTTTTATTTCATGCTTCCCTCTGTCTCTATCTGTGTGTGAAAAAACAGGGATAACGGATCCCAACCCATAGCAACAAGTCCTCATACATACAGTAATAACAAAAAGGCTTTGTGCCAATGCCTTTCAAAAGGACCCATATGACCATTTCAAAAAACGATTAATATGTTTCTGATTTGCCAGGGTTATGGTTTAGATTTGGATATGCAATTAAACTACTTGGCTGCGGCTAAGGAATAATCACGGTCTCTGTTAAAAAGACACCATTGTTTGTAGGATATGAGAGGCAAACTGCTCTCTCCAGTGTGAAGTTCAGGCACTTACTGTAGCCCCCATTCACACTTGTGCAGATAGCTATTTAATCTCAAAAAAGTGTGCACCCAAGAAGCATTTCAGGCAGATTGAAGTCTGATTGTTAAATCAACAATGAGGGGTGATTTCAGAGGTATGTATTACACGTCCAATACACATACAAACCTTTCTGCATGTGTGACCACATCAGAAAGTGGTTTGTTTGTAGAAATGACCACTCATCAGGTCTTTTCTGTCCCCTGTAATAACAGCGTTTATCAGATTCCTGGCTTTTTCAATAGCTGAATGATCTTTGTGAAGAGAGCATTGAGTATAAGGGTAGAGCCGCGTGAGTGAGACCCCATGAAGACAATAAAATGTATCTTTTGCTCATAGTTCGTACATACAAAACATTCATTTGATAATTCAAGTTTATAGATTTTGTGTTTTTTGCTAGCTAGGTTCTATAAGACTGTAAGTCTAAACTTTAAGAGTGCAAAAGTCTTGAAGTGCATATCCGTCTGTGTTTGGCAGCCCATATTTGCATGGAAAACAAGATGGACTGCAATCAGATTTGTGATCTTGACAATGAAAATATATATACAGGTGTAAATTAAAATGTTTGTAGGCTTAAGCCCTGCCTTTAACACCATCATCCCGGCTCTGGTGCAAGACAATCTGAGTGTGCCTGACTCCACCTGCAGGTGGATTACAGACTTCCTGTCTGACAGGAAACAGCACGTGAAGCGTGGTAAATGCGTCTCAGACTCTTGGACCATCAGCACCGGTACCACTCAAAGGTGCACCATTACCCCCTTGCTCTTTTCTCTGAAACGCCATACCTCCAGTCACTACTCCCCTCAAGCTCAAGCTCATTTGTGGTGGGGGTGAGTTCACCTATAGGTGGTACACTGACCATTTAGTAACCTGGTTGGATCTTAACAACTTGGAACTAAACGCACTAAAGACAGTGGAGATGGTAGTAGATTTCAGATAGAGACCAGCACCACCTCCTTCATTAACCTGTGTGACACTGTGGAGGCCTTTCACTTCCTAGATTTTATCTGGATACAAGACACTGGAAATGGTAAATGTAAATGTGGGCCTAATGCAGCCAAGTGCTGTAACAAGGTCGCTTCCTCCTTTCTTTTTGATACAGGACAGTCATTATTCACACAACCGCAAGAGGCTGCTGGTCAGGAAAATGTAATCAAAATGTGCTTTTAAGCATTTCAAACTACCAACTACCACCTTACAATTTCTCCTAATATTTGCAAATTAGGAACTACTGTATATCAAAAGTAATGTTGCCAATACTGAATGACAGAGACCTTCTAGGCATCTTGATGAGGTTTGTGTGAGGGACCTGTTCAAAAAGGTATTTCATCTCACTGATGTAAGGACCTTTAGAGACAAACTTTAAAGTCAAGATCTTTCATGACGAATGGACAGAAGATCTCTGCAGTAACCTGTCAGATGATTGAGTACAAAGTGGTACAGATTGGAAGACTGAATGCAACTTTGGCAGAGAATTTGTTTAGTCAGTGTTATCTGCTCTCTCTCTGTAAACTGTTTTGATGGATTACTGGCTCATCATTTCTAGTTGTTACAAAAAGTTTCCTTGTACGATTTGGAGCTGGTCATGAAAAGCTAAAAAGCCATGGTCAAATCAAAATTCTAACAATTTATTAAGTCTAAAAGAGGCTTTTATGAAAGAATTTAGCAGCATAGAACACATGGAGAAAATTGGATGAGATTTCTGGGAAACCAGGACCTTGACACACGGCAGCCAGCCTTTTAAAAGCTGTCAGTGACAGGTCCACAGAGCGACCCTGGGAAGATTTGACTCTCTAAAATGAATTCAAACAAATTGTAATGTGGAATATGTGTCACATAATGTGGGACTGCAGAGGAAAGTAGGTGCTTGGATACCTGCACACAATTGTCAAACTAGTTTTGTAATAGTAGACAGCAGACATATGCAGTCATAACCAGACTGTGAGATGTTTTATTTAAATGGACGTAATCACCTGAATTATTATTATTATTTTTTTAAGTTAGGAGACCTGAAGACATTTGACCATGTTTTATTTTCTTTGCTCTTACTTCTGATTGTGTTTAGCTGGTGGAGAGGAAGTCTGGGTGCAAAGGGTATATGTGTTGAAAGTCTGTTTCGAAAATGTCTAAGTGGTCTTTGTCTCCTGGTTAAATAAATTCATTGACTCCATCTCACTTGCAGCCAGAAATTGATTTAGCCTCAGTAATATTTAATTGGAAACTTCATCTTAGGTAATGCTGCAAAGAGGAAGTTATATAAAGGATAAACAAGCACTCTGGATAATTGGAAATTAATCATTAGAACATGGTTAGAATGAGATAGGTGCCTGTGTCTCTGTCTGTCCGTCCGTCCGCCTGTCTGTCGCTGTGCACTAATCCCTAATTGATCCTATTATAAATTGAGACATTGGGCTGTACATTGGTCGTAAAGCAGATTAAGTATTGTTAGAGTTTCAGCATATCTGAAATTGAATTAAGTTTGAGCATTTTCCTTTTTTCTTTAAATCCCACGAAACACAAACATGTAGAAAGAATGTAAGGTATGTAGTCATAATGAGATGGGGGGAAAAATGGGTTATAACCAGTCATCTAATCTAATTATATTAAATACAATATTCTCAAACAATAATTTGCCAAATTAAATAGTTAATGAGCTAACTGTAGCTATGATTTATTTAACTACATAACTTTTCATTGCATGTTGAATTAATTATTAGACATAATTAGCTAATTATCAGTATAGTATTAACTGTCAAAATACATGTACTCAACACATCCTTGTCTTTACCACCACTGGACATTTAAATTTATACAATAATGATCTAGGATCATTAATTAATGAATTTACAAGCTAGTTAGTAAGTTAGTCATATAAGGACAAATGTGTATTTTGGGGGTTGTGTGTTTCTATGTGCATCAAGCCTTTACCTGAATGCCCTTTGCTTCCCTAATTGATCCGTACATTCTTATCATAATTGTTTGCTTAGTGTGTTTTAGGGTCTTAATGATGCGTTCCAACCAATTAACAGCCATGTCATCGGAGATACAACACTCCATTAGCCGGCAATGCTTCTGGCAATACATACTTTAATGGTGTAGTGCTGATCAGTGATGGTCAGCAAGCAGTTTGGCTTTAGGTCCTCGAAAACTGGCTCGAAGGACACATGGTTTAACAAACAAGACAATACTAATCGTCTGAAGTGGTTCAGGAAGTGTTTGCTGGTCGTTATCGCTTTCATCTGAAATGTAATTAAGCTTATGAGAATATAATATATTCTAATCAAGCAGGCAGTGTAGTTCTCCTTTGTTTTGGCACAGCAGGGTGGGAGTTGATGGAGAGACTGTGCTGAAACAAAAGCCTTTGTGTCAGAGACTTGAGCTAAACTTCACTTCATGAGCTTCTGGGGCTGTCTCAAAGGGATTTGCAAACAAACAAAATTCTTAATTAGGTGCATAATATGCCAATCGATTTAAGTGCTGTAAATCCTGTCTGGCAAACCTACTCCTCAGCAGCAATTACTGCACACACTTGCAGTTAAATAGCAGTGTGGTATGCTTCACAACCCATCCTATTCCAAAGTAGACATTTTATCTGATCTTATATGCCACACATAATTTAAGCCTTTATGGCCTCGACTCTTTTCAAAACAGTGTATTTTCGCCTTGTAGGTATTAGCTTATGATCTCTGCCAATGTGAATGCTTATTGTGGTCAATTCACCACAGGTATCTAATGAGCTGTTTCAATAGAATATTTTGAAATGCATCTTGGCTGAGAGGACAATATGTTGATTGACGCTGTTAAAGAGACTGCAGAAGGTTTGCACATTGTATTAACTCAGTGGGAATCCCATTTAATTTACCTAATCAACACCTAAGTGCACATTTTTTAACTAGAACATTATAAACAAATGCAAATGAACTCGTCTTCCCGTTTTAGTACCCTGTGGCCTGTCATACTGTGAAGGCTTGTGCTTTCATTAAGACGTCACAGCATGCTGCTGCTGCTGTGTTAAAAGCTTACAGTCCTCATCCTTAACCAAGCTGTATTAACATCACAGCTCATATAGGGGTCGTATTGTACACTAAGATATTACTACTTTAATATGATGTTGTGCTCTGTTTTTTATTTATTCTTCTTTGTGAGAATACTGCAGCTGCAACAAAGCCCAGTTTAACTTTGACAAGGTCCTTTTTCAAATTACTTTTAACTCTTGTATCTGTTTGTTTTTCCTGTGGTGAGTGTGACTCAGGGGTGTGCATTGATGATCATTTTTGGCTGACAACATGAGTATCCTTGGTTTGAATCTGCATGTTGTTCTCATCTTTGCATGGGTTTCCTGTGGGTCTCACAGTGCAAAAACAGTGGAGGTTATTTGAACAGGGAGCTTGGTTTGGAGATTGGAGGTTATTTGAAGGGACCATGTTCCTGTAAAACTCATGGTCCCTCTATGAGTCAAGTTAATTTTGTAACCCTATTTTAAAACCAGGAAAACTTTTATATTTATGTGTTTATTTTTATGTGTTTATTTATATGAGATGTTTGATTACTCTCAAAATAGGTTACCCGCCAATAATAGAAAAAAAATAAATAAAAAGCTCCTTTAAGTAGTAATTCATTATCTGGCAAATCAAATCCATTAACTTTAAATACAGTACAAGTAGACTGCCCAAATAAGAAACTGGGTGGCTTTCCTATTGAGCCATCTGTGGTGGTTTGTGCTCAGGACTAACGGGATGCAAATGTATTACTTCATCCAATGGTTCTATTATTAAATCTCTTTGTATATACAGTAGAGTCCTGTTAGGAAATAAAAGTTGGAGAGGTAAGTTAGTCACAGATCAGTTTTGGTTTGCTATACAGTAGGCCAGTGTTTACTCAAATGGGTCGCCATACAAAGAACTGTGAAGGCCTAGTTTTACTGCTAGATTATTAAGCCACCAGGGAGAGGAGCCATAGCATGATGACTGGATGCTTTAGTTGTGAAACCTAATTTATTCAAGTCATTCTCTTGATCTTAAAGTTCAAGCAATTATGAATAGTAATGTACAAAGAACTAGTTTCAAACCAAAATCTGTGCTTTGGAGCATATATATATATATATATATATATATATATATATATATATATATATATATATATATGTATGTTTTTCCACTGAGATAAAGTGGATGCTCGTAAAAGGTGTCCTTGAACAATTCCAAACAAATGGAATTAAAGCTTTGCTGCAAAACAAGTCTTTATTGACAACATTTTAAGCAAGCATACCGTCCTCAGGAGGGTTCCTTCAATCCCTTATTTTGACTTAGGTGGATTAACTATTGCCTCCGGGCTTGCAATTTACTCAGATACAAAAAAAACCCAAAAAACAAATAAACACCATCATGTTTCCATGTGAATAAAGCAGCATATTGTCTCTTATGAACAAGGGGCTTGGTTATCTTCTTCATAACTTTTCCATAGCTTACATGTTACTGTATAATGCTTGTTCTAAATGTGTGATGTGTGTGTTTTTTTTGGTTTTTTTTTTTTTATAACTGTAATGAGTGCATTGATTTGTTTGTAGATTTATCTCAGTGACTCACAGTCATGTCCAACCACAGATTCACATTGTGGCCATATCTTAGCTGTGCTAAAAAATTATAGCAGTTTTATATTATTGCTTTGTTGACAATGATTAGCAGAAATTATAGTCTTCTAAAGCAAGTCCATCTAGAGCAGGGTTGCTAAAAGCAAACAACTACTGTATAGTTAATTTAATTGATTGACCAAGTTCCTGCACAAAGTGTCTTCCTGACAAGCTCAAACTATAATAATAATTATGAATCATACTAGAGCATTTTTACCTCAAAAAATTAAAAATTCATCAACAATGATTTATAATATGTTTAAATGTTTTTTTGCTAAAAACATCTAGCAGGCCGATCAAACCTTATGGTGGGACAACTTTGGGCAGCTCTGATCCAGAGGCCCTTTTAATACTTTAAAAGTAGATGGAGGAGCACAAATGAACAAATGGAATTCCTTATTATAAATCTAAAGATTTTGCTTAAAACTGTAATTATGACAACTCTTGTATGTGTGGACTTACAAGTAGAATGTACACATGAAAATGCTAGAAACAGGCAGGTAATTAAGATGGCCAAACTTGTCCAACAAGGTATCAAGCATGCCTTCAAACAGGATGAAGGCTGCACACACTTAATGTGGCACAATATTAATGATCTGGCAGAGGACTAGTGTTTGTGGGAAGGTATTTATGCTAAGTGACTGATTAAGGGGGATGAGGGGCAGGTATGATGGCACACTGATGATCATGTAACTGGGGAACAGCAGAGAAAACTTAGGACTTAATGTGTGCTAGGCTAAAAACTTAGGACTTAATGTGTGCTAGGCTAAAAAATACATGCCTGGCATGTATAGAATTGTTATAGTGTCAACTGATTAACCAGACAGGATAATCTAACATGCTTGTGTTTTCATGTGACACACTGACATAAAAAAAATGTGTGTGCTCAGATTTCTTTCTCCTCACCCACTAAAATATTTCTGCATGTGCACAGATTGTCTCTTTGCTCGCAGCGGCTGATGTCTTTTTGTTGTTCTCCTGCGAGCACTTGGACTGTCACGGCTCACTCTCAGATTGTTTGATGAGCTCGTCTGTTACTTCATCTGGAATATCAGTGTCAAACATCAGCTAGTAACAATTAACCCTAAACATTTGCTCAAACTCAACTGGCTGCATTATTGAATTGCTGTAAAATGTATGCACTGTCACTTATTGTACAGAATTATTAACATAATTTGAATTTAACACTTTGTGCTCAAGTGCTTGTGAGAATTTGCCTTCTTACACATTTCTGTCATGGCTGTGGTACATATGCACATAAAGCACGTATTTATGGCAAAAAGGTGCAAAGTACCAGAGTATTGATGGTTTATGTAAACAGTGTATCCACAGTCAGTTGTCAGGTGCATGTCTGTGTGTGTACTGCACTGTGTACTGCTTTTGTCTTCCTTGATGCATCCTATGAAAGTAAATATAATCTGCTGTTAAGAGAAAATGAATCAATAGGGCAAGTCCCATTTGTTTTCAGAAGCACACAGTACACACAAAACATACACATTAATTCCCTCTGCAGACAAACAGTTTCTGTGTAAAATTGACATTCAGAGCAACACCTTTACCTTCGTCAGTTGCTCCAATGAAGTGCAAGTCTCTTGGGGTGGCCCCAATGTGTTGTGTTCAGGTTGTCTTTGAAGCTGTTATAAGAATGTACGCCTCCTTCACACACACTCAAACAAACAGCAGTTGGTCTCACCAGTGCACACCACAGAACTGATTCATCTGCTCACTGGGCCGGCCATCACTAATCTTTTTGTAGCAGGGGAGTTCCCCCCACAGCGAGGCTTGATAACAGACTTCATCTTACAAGGGGGTGGACAAAATCATGTACATAGCTCAAGGAAAAATTGAGAACTGTGAAAAACCTTAATCAAAATTACAAACACGGCTACAGAGGTGAGTTATATTAGGTTGAATGTTCAAGAGCAGCTTTCTAAGCACTCTGCAAGTGCTCAAAGCAGCATGAGACAAATTTATCCACTGTAAAAAAATGTCAGTCCATGACAGTAAAAGACTGTAAGCTCTAAATTGCTTCTAAACAGCTTCTGTTACAGTGAGACACTGTAAATATTAGCCAAAAGAGTTAGTACTCTTGCTCTGTGTTTATAACGGAAATATACCGTAATATATAAACAACCAACCACAATTTTTGCATTCATTTTTTTGTCACAATTAAATGTAGGCGACCTACCATTGTGTTGAAAACCAAAATATGTCATAATATATTAGTAGTATGAATGGTGATGATTTATGTGAAAAATACATCATGTCACTGTTAAGTAAACAAACCATTATGCTGTTGACAGTAATATGCTGTAAGTTAACATTATAACCTTTTAAATTTCAGTTTTGTAAAAGATACACTGTTAAATACACTCATTTCAGGCACATGTAGGCATCGTTTCTACCCAGTTTTTAGATGTCTTTGTTTACATTGTTTACATTACAATGTACCCATGGATGTAAAGCTATTTTGATATTGAAAACACTTAAAAATACAATGATTCTCAGGCAAGTTTGGGGCTCTTTTTTCTTTGTTTTTCTGGACATAATTTGAGAATTTACCTCAGAGATTTTATCCTCAAAAGGTTTAATAACACTGAGAAGTGATTTAACTGAGTTATGACTTTGAGAAGGACAATTTTTGACTCACACTCTCCCCCTTATTATCCTCAGCCTATTCAAAATCTGCCACTTTGAAATGGGGTATTGGTGTTTCACATAATTTCCTGCCACATTAATGTAGTAAGATTTCATACAGTTTTTTTAAAAAAGGCACATGCTTTACAGACATCTACAAAGATGTCTTTATTTATCTTTTTTCAATTGTTGTCTTTTATCTTTATTTATCTTTTTTTTTTAAATTACATTGATTAAACAAAAGAAAAAAATAATAAAATGCTATAAAATGTTATATTTTATTTGATTGCAAATATTAAACAATGTATGTTTAATCACATCGCTCTGTGAGCTGGTGTCATTCTTGGTTATTACATCAATGACTCTATTACTTTTGACATTTCAATGTGTTTTTTGTACATCTGAATTACAAGATAATTACTGTACCTTTAATGCTCTGTCAATAGTCTCTGAAGGTTTGTCTTTTTTTTTAATTATGTGACTTTGCCTGTATCATGACTTTTCCATTCTCAGCCCCTCAGCAGTGTATGTTTGGGTTGGGAGCCAAGAGCAATTGGTCTATAGGTATTTCTACAGAGGGTTTCTAGTTATCTGGTTTTTGCAGACAGGTTTTCAGTGCAAGCAAGCAACTGATATGTGCTATGTGAAGGTACTTCATTGATGTGTTGTGATAGAGGCTTTGCTTGCCTTTTGCTGGCAATGCAGTTTCCCAGCTCAGCGACCAAGCAAACAGTCTGCCGTGCTCTGTCTGTGATAAGTATTATGGAACTGCTGAAGAAATGAGGTGAATTTCATGGACAATTCTCCATGAAAGTTATAAGTGAGTAAACACATGAGCAAAGCCTACATACAGTATATTTTACAGGATGAATCTAATGCACATAAACACAATATATTTCTCTATTAATTGCACTAAGATGAGACGTCCTACTTGAAACAAACTCTGTACTCACTTCTGTTGGGAGTGAATCATTTAAAGATATGTATTTTTTCATGGTAACATAAATCGGGGTATATTTCCCCCCAAGCTGCATTTCTATAATGGGCTGAGCCAAATTAAAGTACTTGTGACCCAGTTACCACCACTGCCAAACGGAAATGGTTTACGATTCTGCAATGTGTTTTCCACATATTCATTATCTGAAGTTTTTCCACACCAGGCTCACAGCAGGGTCAGCAAAGATGCCCTTCTCCTTTGCTACTACTTCCTCTACCTGCTGGAAGATCCTGATGCTCTCTCCAGTCTGATAGGACATGTAATACTTCTAGCATTTCCAAGGCGTTCCCCAGGATGCCCAGAAAACCTGAAGAGAGAAGTGTCCAAGGGGCATCTTGATCAGATACCCAAACCACCTACACTGGCTCTTGTCAGTGCAAAGGGTACTTCTGATCGGAGATACAGATGTCTGAGCTGGTCACCCTAACCCCAGCGGCAACAAAATGCAAGGGATACTCAACTGGATAACATATATCAGCGATCTCGCTCTTTTTGCCACTACCTACAGCTTTGAGGGCACTCTGAGTCTCCATTATTTGACTACATTTTGTAAATATGCACTTCTGTCCTTCACATCGAAAGAAGCCAGCTGAAGTTATTTGGGAATCTGATTAGGATGCTTCTCTTTGGAGGTCTTTTGGGCATGTCCAACTGGCAGCAGACCCCTGACCAGCCAGAACTTGCTGGAGGGACTATACAGCCCATCTGGCTTACGAATGCTGGAGCTGGAATACATAGCTAGGGAGAGGGACATGCTGACATGCAGAAAGTAAAACAGTTTGCAGCATGAAATAATGGTGGACAACAGAGAATATTTTGCTTAATGCCTCAAGCACAAACAAGCCAACTAGCCAAACATTACAACTTTAACATTTGGCTACCCTCTCTTACTCAATTGTCCGAGTAACTGGCCATTAAAGATTTGGCTGATTTGGAATTCTGTCACCCGTCAAAATGTGCACTTGATTGCATCTGTTGACAATAACAATGAAATGAAAATATACTTTGGTCTTTAATAAAAAAACAGATTTCCATAAATCCGTCTGCATCATTACATTCAAGCATGGACACATGGTACAGCCTGGAGCACAAATTAGTCAGTCACTTGGATTGGATGTTTTAGTTTTTTACATATTCTAGTGGATTGAAGTTTTACATTTAGTTTTAGACAAAAGTCAGAAAGTTCAAGCTTTCAGTGCCCTCTGCATTTAAAAGCAGCGTGCACTGGGAAACTGCCCAGTCTGGCAATGCTGTGACCTGCCTCACACTCAGTGCTGGCAAAGTGACTGAACATGACAAGATAACATCATGGTACAGTGAGAAAACAGTAGATTATGAGAGCAGCATTCAGATAAACAGATATGAAGTTTATTTTGAAGACTATAGCATCTAGCGTGTACAAAACAGGACAACTAAAAAGTAATGTAACAATAACTTTAGCCTCTCCTATGTGCACATAACTAACTACTTTTATATTTTATATGACAGATTACGCGATACAGTACATTTGAGATGTTATATGTCAATCCTGTCAATGTGTGGATCAAGTCAGGGTTTCTGTCTGCTACGTATTGAATCCCTACAGCATAAATGAGTGGTGGGTTTCTGGTTGTTCTGTGTTAACAAGATAATGGAAACGTAATCCTGTTTGGGAAGCTTTCCTTGTCACCTTTGTCCCACATTTATTACTGTGTTTGTGGAAAAGCAGTAACTAGTGTGAATTAAACATAGTCTGCAGAATCAGCATGGGTATCTGTTCTTTTCTAAAAGTGACCTCCAGTGCTGTATATAGTAGGGACTGATGGGGATGCTGGTCCTGGGGTTCTTGTAAAAAGCCACTGCATGATTCCTTTATTCACTACAGGCAGCAGTAGGGTGTCAACTTGACGTGATACCACAAGCTTAGATTACTACATTTTCAGACATAAATAGAACAACTCTGTCATTGTGTTTCCACATATCATTTGAGCTGAGCAGAGCACACAAATTCACCACTGACCATTGCTAAGACAACAGAAAGGAAGGAGAGGCATAAAAAAATAGAATCTAGAAACATTGTTCAGGACAAAAGGAGAGAGAGAAATGAGTCATAGAATTTCTATTTAGGATAATGATTGTTGTAAGAAGATCCCCATAGGGTTCTGTCATAAAAAGGCAATTGACTAGATTGACTTAAATGAGCAGTGTTCAGGAGAGTGCAGGCATAGAGAAATTAAGCCTTCAGAAACCATCACTGCAGGGATGTTCTTGTGTCACAATAGATGTGAAATTCTACAGCAGAGAAAAACGTAAGCCCCTGTACATAATTGCAAGACTGTGGACTGACACTGTGGAGCGCCGGTCAGAAAATTAAAGTAAATTATATTAAACAAGGATTCTGCTCTGTTTCAAATATGGGTTTTACTCTTTGGTACAATTTAGAATAACTCTAGACTGGCTTTCCCTTGAACTTTATTGATCCATATGGAACCTCAACTAGGTTCTTCTGTTGATGTGATAATAGATCACAAGTATCACTACGACATGCTTATAGGACTGTGCTTCTATTCCAAGTCTTCAAACATATGGCCTTGGCTTTTTCATGTTCTCTAAAGCTTGTTTTAATTTAATTTAAACTGAATTAAGGTTTATAGAAGCTGTGTCTCATAGAAAAGACAGAGATTGAGAGACAGACCAACAGCTTCAAATTTAGAAATACTGGTAATGCAACTTTCAGTATAATTTTTTGTCAGTAACTGTTAAAAAGTTAAAGAATACATAGAAACCATTTTCATTTATATTCCCAGGTTGTTATCTCCTTATTTCCCTACTTCAAATATTCCTCCTTTGTATGTATGTGCACATATAGTGATACACTGTTAGTATAAAAGAAACACACCATATATCAGAAAGAATTACTCTGTACATTGACTGCTGAAATTCTTGATGAAAGTGTGTAGTCAGTAGTTTGGAGTTCCTAACAGGTGAGATTGCTCCTCCCAAGAAAACATACAGTACATTTACATTTAAATGACAAAGCCCACTCGTTGTAATTCTGAGTCTTGCCCAGTGGGACCAAAGGAGGAAAACGTGACTTAGTTAGAAAGCCACAAAGTCCAAAAAGTGAGGAGGTCATGGTTGTTAGATGGGTCAACAAAATGGCCTCCATTCTGAAGATGGCTGTTTGGTTTCCATTTGACGGCCAAACAACTTGTGATCGCTGTTGATGAAGTAATTATTTGACTCAAACCTCAACCTTTACCTAACCAAGTAATTTTTGTGCCTAAAACTAACAAAAACTAAACCAAGGAGGTGTCAGATCAGATGATGCAACAATGGTTTGAAACAATTTTGGAAGGCACAGACAAATTACATGTCACAATGCTGGCCAATTCCTAGTTCTCAAAATCTCTTGTCAGCTTTGTTTCCATGCCATGTACTAACTCTCCTGTCATCTTAGATCCTGCCACTCCCATCACCTGATGTCCCCCGCCTACCTGCACACCTGCTCCCGCTTTCCGCATCAGCTGTGATGTAGCCTATTTCCATTCATTCCTTGCCAGAACGTCTGTTGTGCTTCTGCCTTTGCGATCTAGCCTTCTGTTACTGCCTGCCTGCTTTATTCTGCCTGCTTGATCTCCTGCCTGCCTATTGCTCTTCTGCTCCCCAGTACAGCAGAGCCCTTTGGATCAGTTTACTTGTTCTTCTGCCTGCCTGGTTTTGACTTTTGCCTGTCAATGGCAACAAATAAAAGTGAACTTTTATTTTCATTGTGCTGAACTCCAAGTGATTCTTGTGGCTTCAGACTTGTTTCTGCTGAGCTTTACATCATCCTACCGATCAAGAGGCATCAGATCAGTTAGCTCTTGAAACTTTGTACAACTGTTGCTATGTTGCAGAATTTGTCAAAACAAAGGATATGTCGCTAATATTACCAGGGAACAATTTAAAATTGGACTAATATTCAGCAAATATCTTTTTCGTTTAAATATCTGCTCTCTCTGGCTGGAATGTGTCTTCCCTTGTGCCTTTTTGCTAAAGCTGTTCGTGTCAATGACCTAAGAAGCAGATGTCATTTAACATTTATTCCCTCTCCTCCTTTGTGACCTACTTTCGCTGTATCATCCTTTTCTCTCTTTAAAGTTTTATCATACACTTTTTGGTGTCACTCTCTGTGTTACCTCTTTCATCTCTATTACCTATCGGCTCTCCTCCATTTTTCCAACAGAAATAGCAACACTAGTTTCCCCACACCCATGCACGCATACATACACTTACATGAAGAATTGCACAATCAAAGACAAAGCCACAGTTCTACTCTTAATATTAGAAATGGGCTGTGAGGGCTGTTGCTGTGCAGACACTTGCAGATAAAAGTTAAAAAGCAGAACCTTCTACTACAGCTATACCAGACCCTGTGGTTTCTTTTCCTCTCGCCATGCTTACAACCCTGCAAACATCTCAGGCCATGTGGGAGAATTCAAAACCACCACCAGGCATTGTAATCCAGTAATATGGAGATATGGGTGATGATAAATCACACGTTTCTCTCTCCTTTCTTTCCCTCCTTTGTTTTCTTTATCTGGATACTTTACTGTCCACCACATTAAGAATGAGTTTTTTATGATTGTATCACAAGCTAATAAAAGCCTCCCAAAGAGCAGGAAAAAAACTCCAGAAAAATGCACATGCCTGTTTTACATTACAATTTTATGACTTTTTTTTTTTACTCACTCAATCATTCTTCCTCTTGTGTTGGCTTTTGGGGTGTAATAAAACGGAACAAAACTCATAAATGACATGAGGAATCGATAGGCCTGCTAGAAACGAGGTTATGTTCGGTGCACTAATTTCTGGCCACAGCCTCTGCAGCTCTTTAATTAGTTTATTCGTTTCTAAATGCAGACAGAAGATTTAAAAGTGCTCTCTTTACTTGCTTCTCTGACCTAAATGGAATAAATTGGACTGGGATTAGTTCTCGGCACAACAGTCAGCATGTGATTGGAGAAAAATGATTCCTCCCACAGGACATCGTAGAAGCCAAGATATAAAAAGCCTGAGGGAAATGAACCATCCTAGCCTTGCAACTTTCATTTCTTCCCAAACACTCCCAATTACTATAATTTTTAGGTTTGATACTGGCCATGAGTTTACTATTATCACATTAATTTGCTGTTTTCTGATGCCATTGACATCTTGAATTAAAGATCTCTTATTTTAAATATTAAATATTAAATATAAGCCACCATGTCCACCTCCAGGTGATGGTTTATTTTTGTTCATAATGCAATGAGCAGCATACCAGGAGATGAGATAGACTGGACTACTGTTGCTATGGTGCCGAAACAGGGGTTATGAAAAACTGGGGATCTGAGTCCAGGTACTGTGTATGTGAAGTGCTGAAGCTCATGTGTGTGTGTTTTACCTATACAAATACCTAAAATGGTTAAAACATTTGGATTATTTAGTTTGTTTTTAGCTTTTCTATCTCCGGTCACGCACCAAAAGATAGGGATGTAATTCAAATGTAAATTGAAATAATACATTTAGGTTCCCCATTGAAAATGGATCAGGGGAGACATTTAAAACAGGTTGTATATGTGATTGAGTATATGTTCCCTTTGTTTATAGTCTTTTTGTATACAGACAGAGGTGTGTTGACTGATCTAATATGGCCATTGCCTTGTAGTGCAAAGTTGTAATTTGAGATTGCTAGCAAACCTATCTTTTATATTGCTACACATTCCTATCAATCCCTAAAAAGACCACAGAGGAAATATGCTTTTCATCTTTATCATGTTATCTTTGGAGTATCATAAATCTGTTAAAACAGACAACTATGTCTTGTATTGTCGCCTTGGTCTTTAAATGCGTTAACAAAGTTGTTGACTTGCTAGTTTTGTGATCATATTACTTATAATCAACGTAAGTAATATAATCATAACAAATACATACTGTCCATATTTATGACAGTGGTACTGCACTCTGAAACTGGGGCGCTAAATTGCAAAAAATATAAATTTTATTCATATTTTTTTTAATAATAAAAAAAAAACATGACCTTTAAACAATCCTTTAGGACTTCTGTAAGTTTGTGATGTTACAGCAATACAGTGACTGCCCTCAGCCATGTCCCCAGCATGGCCCACATGGACTCACTGTCTGAGTAGGCCACAGTTTGTTACCTGTTGGTTGCCCTGGTCATACGTCACTCAGAAGCCAACTCTGTCCAATCAGAATAGAGGCTCATTAAGACACAACACAAAACACTTGCAAAAGCTCAAGTGAGAAGAGAGAGGAGATGCTTAAAATGTTTTTGATACTTTAGAACACAAAAATATCTCCTTATGGATATCAAAACTAAATCATTAGGTGAACACAGTGGTGACTGGAATTATGACCCACTAATGCAAGTACTGCAATATTTATGTATATGTATATTTATGTTATATATTTGTAGTAGTAGTAGTTTTACAAACTGGGTGTGTATGGCAACATCTCCTGTAAATGCTAATTTCTAATGCAAACCAAACATTTCCTACTGCTGCAGCTTCACATAAAAAGCATTTAACTAGCAAAACATAAGCTGACTTTTATTGTGAAGTAGTCGAAGAAACTATAATGTTTGTCAGTGAGCTTGACACTGATGGCTATTGTTCATAAAAATGTTTTATGTAGTGCATAAACATGCATCTACAAAAGACAAAGGCCATTTATGGCTTTTTATTTATTTTTTACACTGGGTTAGTTTGAAATATTGCAGGGAGTAATGGAACAAGAAGGTGCAGCCACAGAGAGCTGTTAGATGAAGAGCTGCACACCTCCAGCTTGTCAGTGAGGTGACAAACACCTTTCACATTTGCTGATTCATACTGTGTTGAGCATGAAATTAGATCATGATTGTTCACAGAATGATGTAAAAAAAAAAAAAAAAAAAGGTCAATTATTGTCTGATTTTTTTAAACCGTTACCATGAGTAGTTATGAAAACCTCATTAAAAATCCCATTGACATTTGTAATAGAGCAAATGACTGCAGAACAAAAATACAACCTTAGTACATGTCATTTTGTTTTTACTTGCTAAATATACGAAGTGAACCACTATCTAATATCATTGTTTATGAAATATTTCCATCAACTTAAAAAACATCTTTTCCCATGAGACCTAGGCCCTCGCTGGTTAAATGTCATACATCAACAAAATAGACGAGTTCATGAGCAAGTAAAGGGGTAGCAGTTTGTTCAAACATGTCTGTAATAACAACCGGATAGAGAGGACTGACTGCTGAAAGCCTTAAGGCAGTAGAAAAAAATATATTTAGAAGAGGACTTTGGTGAATTTTATTGATTTACTCAAAAAGTTTAACTGTTAGGTTTCAATGTCTAATAGCAACAGCTGTATTGATGCCAATTAGTCTGTATAGAATCTGGAAAGTAAACCTCAGGAGCATGCTTCATTTTTTTTCTAAAAGACTGAAAGAAATGCTCAATAAGACAATGCCTTGAGCTAGCCCAGGCGTAATGTCATGCCTTCAGCTCTCTATATATGTTCTGGTCCTGTGGCAGCACTGAGCACTCTTCTGGAGGAAGACATCCTGTGACAAATTTACGCTGAGTTACGGAAATATCCCAGGTTGACAGACATTTAGTATAGTGATGATGGTCCAGGGATAGGTCAAATTAGAAATTAAACACATGGACATCAAGAGGGCATCTTAATCTACTTATTCTGCTCTTCTTGTCTCACTGTGAAACAACAGATTTTTTTTTTTATTTTAAAGCCAGTGAAGATAGAGATGATAATTGCTGGTTGGTCAACTATGCCAAACACTTAAGCGGAATCTGATATTCCTGCAGAGGATCTGAAAGATGACATCAGCGGGATCAGTGTTGCTTAAAGAAATGGATGGAGAGGATAAAATGCAGCCCGATTTCCCCGAGCTTAGTCAAGTATTGTCACTCCCTCCAGCACCATAGCCATTAACCTTTTGAAGGTCCCTAGGATACATGGATGTATACTAAGAAGATTAGGAAGAAAAAGGATGAATGTTGGGGTTGTCAAACCAATCATCCAACCCAGAGGAGGTACATTAATCTATAGTTTGCTTGTACTAAAGTAATTATGATAATAAGTGTGTGTTTGTCTTATCTGTATGCCCGTGTTTGTCTCTTTATGCATGTACCTACTCCTGAGGTCCATGTGGCCTTTTCCCACTGTTCAGGGTGTGTGCGTTGCCTAGTTTCCTTGTATTTCCTGTGGTGCAGCTGTGATGTGAGTAGTGTCGCTGTTTAATTGACTGGGCTCTGTGTCTGCCATGCTCTGTCACAGACACTGAGGCCTAGTCCTTTGGGAGGAATGTCATTTCTACGCAGGCAGCTTTACACTAAGGGCTCAAGGCTTTGACAGCCTGCTTTAACATCTTGACACAACTCAGCCAGCTAATGAACAGCATTAAGGACCCATGGGCCAGCACATACGAACTCCTGGACAAACACACACATATGCACCCAAGAAATGTCTTTCTTCTTTCAGTATTTATATGGTCTAGAAGCTGTTTATACGTTCCTTCCTTTTTTAAATTATTAAAGAACTGGGGAGTTGTTCTACTGGATTCATCACAAAGACAAAGACAGAATCAGATCCCATGTCACGTCTGCCAGAAATCTCAATGATTTGAGTTCTGCATTATTGATTCCTCCCTGTTCTATATGTTCCATCTTTCCCCATCTCCTCCCATTCATTTCCTCACTTCTCCATTAGGATTCCACCAAGGTCAGTTCTGCTATTAGTCTACTACATACATGGATAGTCACATTTTATCGCTTGCTCAGGCAGGCAGGGCTATAACTCTCTTATCTAGTGACCCCAATCAACTTGTTATGTGGAGCTGAGGAGAGGAAAAGACAAATGACAGACGTGTTTCCAGTACTAGGTTAGTATGTACACAGAAACCCAACTAACTGGTGCCACATTTTCACCAGCACTGGTTACTGACAGGTTTGTTCCAAGGGCTATCACCCTATGTGTCCCTGACATAAATTAAGCCAGTTTCTCAAAGGTTTCGTGCTTACACTTTCTTACACTTCTAGAAACTGCAGAATTTAAAGATGGGATTTTCTTTTGCTCTGTAGCTTTGACGACCTTCTTAATTAATGTGTTATTGCTGAGAGCGACATGCTGCTTTTTTCAATACCACTTACTGTGAGACACTTGTAAAAGGCAGGATACCACCATTAATACTAAGCAAGTACTAAACACTTTTCAACAGTAACGCTACTGACTCTTGTTTACAGCAATCTCAAACTCTTTTATCTAGTCGCTTGGTACAAATATGATGAATGTAGCCAGTGTTATATAGTGGATAAATACGACCATGGGATCATTTGGGTTTTGTGTATAACTCTGAATCATTGAACCCACTAACAGCACAGTGGTATGAACTGATGGTGATACAGTCTGGATTTATTCATTCATTTGTCAGGTTTGTCCGGAAGAAGACAAGCAATAATTTTTGAAATGCTTGTTTTCTGGACAGAGTTTGGATCGATGAAGTTCTGAACAGCACTTACCAGGTAGCCCAACTTCTCTGCTTTCTTTTTCCAAACAAACTCCTTTTTAGTCTGGTCTCTGTATAAATATGAAATAGTATCATAGAGCTCTGGATGCCCAATGATGGCTACAATAACAGCAGTGGATGTCTGCACCTCCACTTTTTATTCCCAAAAGTCAAAAAAAAAAAAGCCCCATTCGCCCTCAAGTTGGACTGAGGGGAAATGTCGCTACAGTGACTCACTATCGCCTCTCGAAGCACAAGTGGTATTACAATAAAGTACGAGTCCAAGCTAACTGGTTAGCATTTTAATTTCAATAGATTTCTCTGCAACACAACATATAGATGAATTTGACATAGCAACATAGCTGTTACCTTTTACAATCTGTTGATAATGTTAGTTGATGTTTTTAATATCTGAAAGCCAGGCTGGCTGAATTTTTCCTGCTTCCAGTCTTTACACGATGCTAAGCTAATCACTTGCTGGCTCTCACTTTCTATTTAGCGTACAAAGATGAGAGTATCAGTTTACTCATCAAATTCTTTACAAGAAAGCATTGTCTTTCCCAAAATGTCAAACTACATTGTATTTCTTTAAAGGCAATGGCGTGACACTAAGTTCAAATGAACTGGAACTGGTAAACCTCAATAAAATGCAGCCATCAATAATGTTATTAGTAGCCTGTGAATACTAAATTTAAACATTACAGATTTAATATTACATTTTACTGTGTTTGAAAGGTACTTCAAATATCAAAGAGCCCAAGGGTCGGTACTTTTTAAGATTATTGTGATTGGCAGCCATAACAATTCAGAAAGCCTGCATCTGCATGAATGTCACACACACAGAGAACATTGCACCCCATGTGGTGCAATCCAACACATAAATTATTATTGCTTCAGCTAATTCTTTTGATAATAAAACATTAGCGTAAAGAGTTGGCTGCCACTATGCCATCTTGATTGATTAGAGGGTCAGTGGATAATCCTTAGGTGCAAGTCATTTAGCCACTACATATTAACAGAGCCTGTCAAACCCAGCTAATTAAGGACTATTAAAATGGAGATGACAGTGCTTGGCAGGACATTACTGATTCTGGTCTCTGTGGATTTTTCCGCTGTTGGCAGGAATCGTTTGTTCATGAGAAAGACAGACAGCATATTTAATATCCTAATAGAGACTGATTCTGTTTAAGACTACTGTACGTCTCATAACTCAATATGCATTTTTAGTAGTTTAGTTTTCAAATAATATGGATGTACTATTTACTATAGTTGTAGTCGTCTGACTACCAGGAAGTAGCCTGTGAGTATAACGGCCAAAACATGGGACACGGATATGATGCATCAGATTTTTTTACCTGCTACACAGACTCCAACTATTTCTACGTAAGTCAGATGTGGGGTTTACGCAGGGTCAACCTTATGTCTTGAGGTCACTGTAGGGATAATGTTAAATCTTAGATTGTGAGACACTGACTTCTTCTCCTTGAGATATAGAGGACGTGAGGATATAGAGATGGATATGCTTGTGTTTGGGAAAGCTGGTGCCATTCTGACTATTACGATGGTGACCGAGGTCAGTGGATGGGGCTGTCTGACTCCCTCTACAGAGTCAGATAACAATGTCAAACCACTAAGGGTAAACATATGTTTTACATAGAGTAGTTGTGTCACCGTCCTGAAGGCATATAGACCAGCCAGAGAGGACAGCTTCTTCAAATAGAGGTGGCATGATGTCAGGACAAGTGTATTGATAAATCCTCCATTATCCTTGATCAAATTTCAATAAACCTTTCAACATAAGACATCTTGGACCCCTGTGCACTTTCTCTCCACTGACTGAACTGAACATTAATGAATAAAATTCTACGCAACACCTACGAGAATCCTGTTGCTTGCCACACCGTGTAAAAACAACCTTTTATTAGCCGATTGAAGGAAGACCTTAGTAACTCCCTGGTAACTGTAAAAGTTGTAAACTTCATTAAGGCCCTATAACCAGAGGAAGTTTGCTAAGATATGTGAGGATGAAGTGCGTCCTCACACATTGTACTAAGCAAAGAAGTTGGCTAGCAGCCAACCACCATATAATAAGGTGTTGTCCATGGTCCGTGTATCAGCTGCAGTTCATTATAATGGACGTGCTCTGCTGCAACATGCTGCAATTGCTGTGTCGCATCCATGTCCCATGTGTTTCAGCTGTTAGTCTGCCACTGGCCGACTATTTCACTTTCAATTCTCCTCCCTCTTCTTCTGCATCTGTATATTTTGCAGGGGTACCATCACTGCTGATTGTGACGGCTTAAAGAAATACAAACTATTTTTTTCCTTGTCTACCAGAATGTAAATTACTTCAATCAGACCTTTCTACAACAAACATATGGTGGCGGTTCAACATGGTGGAGCTATGGCATCTGTAGATATAAAAGGCTCATTCTAAGGTAACAAAAACATAGTAAATTATAGTCCATTTCTGCAATATTTGGCAAATAGAGCCCCCTAAATCTTACACACTGGACCTTTAAGACACAAATATAAGGTAAATATATGATTAATTATATCACAATTGACATGCAATTTGTTTGTATGAAACATTGAGACTAAACTGGGATTTCAAGATTGATTTGAACTTTTCTTGGACTCAAACAACTGCAGCTCTGACAGGGGTAACTATAAAGGAAATCTGGAGAGAGCTGATTAACTTTGAAGTTATTTTGAATGAGGTCCCAGGAGAAGAGATGACTTACACATAAGTATTTATTGCTCAGTTGAGGAGAAATGAGTCTGTTTTAGAGGTGAATAAATCACAGTACAAAGTCACCCAAATCTGAAGGTTTCATCCTGGTGGGGAGTATTAATCTTAGGTATTTTAGATGTTTTACAAGACCTACTGAGATGTACTATGTGTCCAGATAAGATTATTCTTCATCGAAAAACGTGTGAAGATTCTGTAGGGTATTTCAACAAAAAAAGACACTATTATTTTATTTTTCATTTGGATCCCCATTAACTTCCACAAAGTGTCTGTTAGTTTTCCTGAGGTACACAGGTACAGTACACAGTACAACAAAAAGAACAATTTAAAATCACATTATCAATAAGGCAGGAAACAAAAACAGAAAGTTAGAAAAACACAGCACCTCAAGATAAAAATGAAAGTAGAGCATCTAAAACATCTAAACATCTAAAATGTGAGATTCAGAACTTTTTGATTTAGTGACTTCTTGAAAGAATATCTGTTTTCAGGCAGAACAGTTCTCATCATACAATTTGTACATGAACTTTGTACATGTTATACACCCATGACAAAAACAGTGTATACATTTTTTTTTCCACAAAAGAAGTGTGATGTATTATTATTCGAGATGACAGTTTGCATGAATAACAGAACACTATAAGGATGCTGTGTCTTGTACTTTGGGTAAAGGTATGATTTTAGAATCTTTTCAAAGGTCCAGGAAAGTACCACTGAGTAAGCACCTATTACAAATATGACATATTGGTTTGGAAACTTTAAAAAAAAATTGTCCCTTTGAAGCATTAAGGATCTTAACTCATCATCTAACATGGTGAACTACTGTACTTTACAGACCTTTTTCTGGAGTGTGGAGTGTGGATGTCCACCAACTTCACTAATTTGTCCATGAAATTATTCTATATAATAATTATATATGAGTGTTTGCATCATTTCCCAGACTTGGACATTTTAGTCTTTCTTGTTAATTCAATCAGATTATGGTCGCTGCATTATAATGCCACATATACTGCCTGTGAACACAGCCAAAATATGATCAATAGTCACTATTTATGTACCCAAGAAGGAAGATATCCTTGCATTAGTCTGTCACTGTGTCTTAATTTTCATTTTCCTAATATATATATCCTAATATATATATATATATATATATATATATATATATATATATATATATATATATATATATATATATATATTTATTTATTTATTTATTTTTTAAAGTGCTGAACGATCAAAAAATTTAAGCTGATTGAGCTGGGCATGATGGCCACTTTATCATACTTCATGCTGACTTTTTCTCCATTTTCTTTGGTAATTTGGATAACAACTCTTTCCTCCTCATTTGCACAGCCTCTCGGCAGTCTTCAGCTATGCAGATGATAGAAAAAAGGATCCTCTGTCTTTAAAGCACAAAGTATTTACAATGGTTTTCCTCGACTTTGCCCCCTCCTGGTACTGGCCAATTCTCTGAGCACACTCAGTATCAATATTTGTTCCATCAAGACCCAGGTTGCTTGAGAGCATTTGGCAACCTTCTTCTCTGATTCACTCTATTTCTCTCCTTTCTCATCTGCGATCCCATCAGTTAAAACCGTACTAGTCCAAAAGTAGTTCAGCTGGGTAAATGTGCCATCCATTTCCTACTATGAATCTTTGTCTTTTTCATATTACTTGTTTCAATCTCCTTGTATCCCATTCTCATCTCTTCAAACCATTCTTGAGTGAATTCTGAACTAGTCTTCATCTCCTGTACATCTATAATATGATAAGACCAGTTAGTGTTTTGTGTGTTCCCTCCATGATCAGTTGAACAAAGTGTTTGAAAATATCTTGTTGCTGAAGAAGAACATCTCTCTAGGAGAATACTCTCATTGAAACTACTGAATCATCCTAACAAGAGGATGATTACCATGTTTAGCAGACATGGTCTGTCTGAGCACAATGTACAAGTTGATAGATGTTGGAAATGTTAATGTCAAAGGTCTGGTGGGCCCAGAAGCCCACCAACTTTGACTGCAGTCGCAAACTACATAATTGACGTAATATTATCCACAATGTTAAGAGAAAATGTGGATCAAAATCAACTTGATTCAGTAAACAGCAGTGTTTCTTGGTGGGTTTAGACAAGCCAGATTCTCTATGCTTACATAAACTAGTTGCTAGTTATGTTGTGTGTCTTCAGGTCACACACAGTGCCTTCTAAAGAGAGCCAGTCAGCCAGTCTGTCTGTCTGTCTAAAAGAAAATAAAGTCTAATCTTGACCTTGGGTTGCCTAGGAAACGGACCACAAAGTTCTGCCTTATCAAGGAAGCTCTGTCAGTCTAGTCAGCCAAACAGACAGAGAGGAGAGAGTTAAACTCGTTGCTTTAGAAGAGGCACAGGCTGTGACATTTGGCTTACTTTACTCTGCCAATGACCCAAACATGATGTGAGGAAACTGAAGTAGGAATGTTCCTATACAGTTATGTATTAAATTTAAAATTACTGACGGACGTTTTCCAAGAACTGGGGATATATTAGGTAAAATCTTCCTCATATTTTGGGTTTCAGTGTAAAAATACTGTGTTGAGACTTCTTTCTATCTTTTTTGGCCAAAGACTGTTTTGTGGAGCAGAATTAGGAGATGCAGGGAACAGCTGGAGTTACAAAAGGACACAGTCATGGCCATACTGAATAAGGTGACCTGAAGCAGATTATTTGCAGACAATGAGGTGTGGATTCTGGCAATCATGCCTCTTTGTCCAGCGCCCCACCCCCCTTCCTATATCTATCATGACCAACTCTACTGCTGTGAGTCCTTATCACATCGTACCTTTCATATCATTGTCTGACACCCTGACTGGCTGATGATCTACCACAACCCCCTCTGTTGCTTTATTGTTTTCTGGTTCATTTATCTTTCTATGAATGGCGCACCTGTCTTGTCTTACCTCTTTCTCACAGAGCCTCTTGTCTTGTATTCTTATCTGCTCTGAAATCATCTCCTTCCCAAATTATTTTACCTTCCTCATTTAGATTTTGTCTCTTCTCTCCTCTCCTCTCCTCTCCTCTCCTCTCCTCTCCTCGATTTCATAGCTTCTCTATCTTTACAGAACAGGTTTCAGAGATACGATACTTTTCCGTCTGGTTTTGGGACAAACTTTCAAGATGTCAGTCCTAATTTCAGCTCTGACTCTCCCTCTCTATTGTTTCATTATCTCTCCCTCAGCCCAAACAACAGATAGTAAACAAACAGAAAGGTAGCATCATCCTCTTATCGCTACTGCTGCCCAGCATTTTTCCCGGACACTCAATCTTGTGCACCAGCTTTGTTTTTATTTCTTCACTGCTATTCTTTCCTTGCATTTTATGGCTATTTTGTTTCTTTCCTCTTCAATTTGTCATTTTTACTCATTATTATTTCTTTTCCTCATCCCCCTGTCTCTCTTTCTTTATTGCTCTGTCCTAGCTTGATCCTATGTCAGTGCAGAAACAGAGAGCGATGACGATGATCATGAGAATAGAGGATGGAGAGCGAGCGGATAAATGGAAAGAATAACTCACCTCACTCACAGTTTTAGTCATTATGAGAGTGTATCCTCATTAAATCCCACACACACACACACTTTTTGTCATATGTGAGGACATTGCGTTGATTTATTTCCCAACCTAACCTTAACTGTAACAGCTACATGCCTTACCCTAGTGACTGCTATAAGGATGAATGTAGCAGTACTTTGAATTGAATGCCAATATCAACATGTGAACTTGCTCACAATAACAATGTTACCATGCTGATGCTTAGCAGGTGTAATGTTTACCATGTTTACTATTATAGTTCAGTGTGTTTCCCATTTAGATTTCATTATAGATGAAATCTAAATTATAGATTTCATATAAGAAAATCCAGGAAACACACACATAAACACAGTTCACAGACAAGACAAACCAGTGGAAGGAAGGAGGGGGAGGATTACTTGTTAAATTTTATGCATGTGTTTTTATTTAACACAGTGTGTCCATAGGAACAGAATGATCTTGCCTGTCTTGCATGTTAACATCTAATTATCACCAAACACAGCACAACTGAGGCGGATGAAAATGTCATCAGTTTTCTAAGTATTTTTTCCATAAATCAAAGTTTTGCATGTACTACATCACAAAATGTTATTGCAGTTTTTACTGAAGGCAGTAAGAATATGTGTACCAAACAGGAGTGTCACAATAGTTGACGTAATACATGACGTGTTATATTTAAAAGTGAAATATTGACATGTAGGGGGTCAGGGACAACAGATGCAAATTAGCTGTTAGTAACTCTGGTACAATTACTTTAAGTTGTGAGCTATCCCTGTAAATTTTACATTTTACTCAAATCCAAAAATGTTAACCAGAGTAAAAGTCAGAGGATTACCAAAGTCATTGGTCCATCAAATAGTATATTAGTTTAATCTGGACTGAAGTGGTGGATTGATTGACCGAAGTGAGCATTTCCGACCTTAGAAGAAGTCAACGTTAATTATCAGACTTAACTTTATATAGCACCTTTAATTGAAACATCTAGTGCAAAGTGCTCTACATAACAAAATTGAAATAACACAGGCAAAAAATAAAAAATGAACAGTACATAAAATTTTGCAAGACTAGCAATTATTAGAAAAACAAAATGTAAAACATCAATTAATAAAAGTGGAATAAAATAAATAAAAAAATATATAATAGCAAAGACCAGGGATTTAAAAAAGAAAAATATGATATGATTAAAAAAAAAAATAAAAATAAAAACAAGGCAGATTAAAGAAATAGGCCTTTAATTGATTTCTAAATAGTTACAAACAAATAGTTTGCCGTAAGAGGCAGTTAGTTTCACATCTTAGGGACATAAAAACAGAAGGCACTCTCACCAGTAGTTTTACGAGTCAGATGAGGAACATTTAAAAGAGAAGTGGTGGAGGACCTTAGTGATCTGGCTGGAACATAAAATGAAATAACATTTCCTGATGTATGAATGAGCAAGGTAATTTAAAGCTGTGCGAACAAGTGAAAGCACTTCTAAATTCTAAAAGATACAGGTAGACTGTGCAGTGTCTTAAGCAGTGGGGTAATGTGATGTATTTTCCTTGTTTTAGTTAAGACTCCGGCCGCAGCAATCTTAACTGCTGTAGTTTTCTTATAAACTTGTTAGGCAGTGCAGTAAAAAAATGAATTAGAGTAGTCTGAATGGAGAGTAATAAAAGATGAGTGAGGTTCTGTCTGAGTTAAAAGGGGTTACCTGAGACAAAGAAGCATTTTTTAGTTAAAATGAGTCTAAAATCACTCCTAAATTTGTTATGTTTAGTTGTTTGACAAGGTCACCATGCATTGAGCGCAGTTTTTCTCTTTTTTTCGCTGTTTTGGGTCCCATTGAAACATATTTAAGTATGTAACAATGGGGTCAGTTGGTGAGACAGAAATGTACAATTGTGTATCATCAGCATAACAATAGTAATTGGCTTGGTGATTATTAGTAATGGTTGATAGTGGGAGCATATATATTGAAAACAAAACTGGACCAAGAGTGCTTTCTTGAGGAATACCACAATCAGTACCATGTAGTCTGATACAGACTGATTAAATGTTAATATATGGTCAGAGACCCAATCATTTCTAAAGTCTGTCAATTAAAATATCATGGTCAGTATCTATCATGAGATATCATAAGGGGGATGACACATTATTTGCATTCGTAATACTTCTTGTTGTATACCATTTTGGCGGTCTTTGTGCTGTGGTTTGAATAATTTGGTCAAATGAACCAGTAGTTGATAAAAGTGATTTTCTAGTTTACTAAGGAAAGGTAGAAAAGGGTCTGTAATTGCTCAGCTCTAAGAAAACTAGATTGGATTTCTTTTTTACCACTGAAGTCTGAAAAGCTGTGGGGAAGATGCATAAATTAAGAGAAGAATTTATTATACTTTACAAGGGAGAGGTTTTGGAAGCAGAATTTAAACAGCTTGTTGTGGACGGGGTCTAAAGACATTGTCTGACAGCATATCAATGGATGACTATTTGAGTGTCTGCATTTACAATACTGGCTCTAATAGAAAGAAAAGACTAGAGTAAGTGAACCGTGGACTGTGATGGGATACAAACACTGGTCTTCTTAAAGTTCAATGTCTACACGCCCACCTGTCACCTCAACATCCACACTTCAACCTCACTAAATACTGAAGCGCACTGCTTCCTACATTGGCACTTAACGTTGACATTGGACAATGTCTTTGGCCTGCGCTGCAGAATCCTCCAATATAAATGTAATTCTTAGGGATACTGGGCTGCACACATCGGCATTAAATTCTTCAGGGTTGCTTACTTGCCTCTCTCTGCTGCTTACTTTCACTGAAATGTAGAAAATCCTGTTTACTTAAACAGTGCTCTAGCTAGTTTTTGTTCTGTTTTGAGGCTATGTTTCCTGCAGAGAAGTATTAATGTAAACAGTACCACTCATATATGACTTTGTTAATGAAGGGAAATATGCCACTTTAGATTTCTTTCACCTCAAGAGAGGCTTGGCCCATTTTTATATGGCCTGTTCACCAGAACAGAATGACTTTGTTTTCATTTTTTTAACTTGAATTATCTAAGGATCTACAAAACACAACAAATCCAAGGAGTTACATTTAAATTATATCAGTATAAAGACATAATTTATATTAAAATTATCATCTCAGCATTTGATGGGTAATGCAAGCTTTCATTATAACCTTTACCTATGCTATAACCTTTAAAAATGACATTTTAAAAAAATACTTTTTTTACTTGAACATACTAGCCTTGATGTTTTAGCTGTGTGTATGGACCAAGTCTGTGAGTATAACTATTCAGGAGCATGTTGATGTTGTCCATATGATGCCCATAAGATGCAACTTGTGTTGTTATATGCTGACACTCCTGAATTCATCACTACCTTCAAGAGAGTTTCTTTGCTTCTTTTCTGTGTTCTTCTTCGCCGCTGCCTGAGTCTCACAGTAGTTGCATCCATAGCACTGCAAGAGCAGTTTGGTTGTTGATGACCAGAATCAGGAAAGGATGCGTCATTCTCCAGTCTTTGTTTCACTGCTCAGCAGCAGTGGGCTGGAGTGCTGTCACATACCTAGTCTGAAACACTGTTGATTTGAGAAGGGAAACCGGGCTGCACACATAGTCACATTAAAGCTTTCCTGAGATTTACAACAACACAGAAAGTCAAATTTTACATGTTTGCATGTTCAGTTTACCTGCTTTGCATTGACTCTCTTGGTTACACTAGCAATTAAATGGAAATACCAATGAGACGTACCCATCAAATACTGTCAGTTATTTTTCTTTAATTGGTACCATGTTCAATGGTTTCCTCAGAGTATATTTTAGGAAAGTTTCCTGGTGATTTGAAAATTATGGATTCAGATTACTGATGCAAATATTCATCATAATTCCATTTAAACATGCTATCTCTCTATCTATGGTCCAGTGAGAACGAAATGGGCTACAATGTAATCTTTGCAAAGAATTTCACACTGTTAAATTACATCCATTAAAAGTGTTTGTTTTTTACACTGGCTGTCTTAGATTGTAATTTTAAGTCTGGCAATATTTTGGATATAAAATGCTACCTGTACCTTTAGCTTGAGTCAGTCTGAAATCTCCTGTGTGAGTATAATATCATAGTATAGGGTCACAACAGGAATACCACCAGTCTCTAGAGTTTTGCTGCGCTTTAGCAGCTTGTTCACCCTCCTGCCTGTTGCGCCTCTCTCTCTCTCTCTCTCTCTCTCTCTCTCTCTCTCTCTCTCTCTCTCTCTCTCTCTCCCTCCCTTTCATTGGCTCTTCAATTTGTAGATTTTTCCATATTGAATATGAATTCATAATCCTCATTCACAATGTTGAAATGATGCAGCCATGACATTGAACATCTTTTACATAACACCAAGCCGAGCCAAGGCAACATTTCCACTGTTCACTTCCTACAACAAGTCACCTCACCTCTCAGGAGACTTCTGAATGAGTGCATGATTCCCATATGGTTTACACTGTGGCCTGTTTTGAAGTGGCAGACTACAGCGCTCTCAATGGACCCTGTCACTTTGACACAAAAACATCAACAAAAACAGGAAAGTTATTCATTTTTTTAACTTGTGTCAAATAAAACCATGATCATAACCTCAGTCGCATATGGGTGTACATAGGGATGGCTCTTTAATCATATATCCAGCGACAGTGGTACAATTGGGTAATTAAAGCCACTTAGGAGTAGACAGTTAAAACTAAGTGTGAAGCCCCAAGGCTTCGTTGTGTAGGATAACCCACATTATTTCTTTTCTTTTTATTCACAAAAGCTGAGCAAGGTTTTTTTTTTCTCTGCAGGAAGGAGATGGAAATATAATTACTATTAATTCCTAAGGCATTTTGCTATAGCTGGCTTCTTTTGAATTTTTTTTTTTTTTTTTTTTTTTTTTTTTTTGCTGAAGATTTTGCACCAGCTGTTTAACAGTACCTCTTTTATATCTTAATTAGTGTTGAAAGAGCAACAACTACAAGGCTATCAATGAAGATACAATGAAGTCAATTTAATTTATTTAATTATATAGATAATAAAGATCAGTTATAGTGAAATGTATTTCTGTGAGCTTAATTATTCTCCCAGCCTTATTTTCATAGGCTCTGGTATAGATGTCTTTCAGGTAGAGTAGAGCATCACCTATCAGCTGAATGAACCACTCTTTGTAGGGCCTTATGTGTCTTGTTCAGTGCCTTTCCATATTTATATTCCCCATCAGGATGCTGACGATGACGGTACAGGAGTAGAATTTCCTAAGTATTTGAGGGGACACTTGGAATTTCCTCAAGCATCTGGGGTGAAAGAGTCTTGCCTTTCTCACCACAGAGTCAGTATGCTGCTCCCAGGTCAGACCCTCAGTATTGTGAATACCAAGGTACTAGAAGTTTCCACCCTCTCCACCACTGACGCATTAATATTCAGAGGGGAGTAATTGGAGATTAGTCCTTCTCCGTAGTCAGGAGAAGCTTGTTGTCTTGACACAAGTGGGTCAGGTGCTCTAGCTCCTTCAGAGAGGTCTTTTTTATTGTTCTCAGTGATCAGGCCCATCCCGGCATTGTTGTCAGCAAACTTAAGGATGCTGTTGAGATGACTACACAATTCTGTGTGTACAGGGAGTACATTAAAAGAATAGAAGATTCAAAACTAATACACACTATAAATGTATGGCTGACTCTTTTTAGAGGAACATTTAATGCTCTTGTCTCTGCAAATATCTCGTAGCCAATGCAACACACTTAACTTCCTCGCTAATAAATGGGATACGGTTGCATAAAATATAGGGGGTCAAAGTTATTGAGAATTCTGTAAAAATTCTCTAATATTTGAATAATGTGTGCAGTGGAGCAGGAAGTGTAACCTCTCCTTGAGAGCACAAACAGCTTGGCACACACAATAGCTGTTAATATGCCACTGTGAACCATGTTTAGTGTTGAAAATGTTTCAAATTTCTTGAAAGGCTTATTAACAGGTGGGTGGAAAAAAAAAATGGCATGCTCTGTAAATTCTTTTGGCATCTCCCACAATGTTGGTATTCAAGGATTTGGCAAAACCCAAGATTTGGTTTAATAGTGATGTGTTTGTTGTTTTTACTGTCACTATTTGATCACTATCTCCTTACCCTTACTTTCTCTCTCTCTCTACATAAAAGACACATCACTACTTCCTACTGAACATTGCCACTGTATGTAAATCATGCAGTCTGGAATCATCCAGTATGGACATATTCCTAGGTTTTCCACTTGTTTATTTATTATTTTTTCACAAAATTGTCTATCCATGGTTTTGAGCAGAGGGTTACAAAATCTTACTTTGTAAGTAGTCACTAAGGTTATCAAGTACAAGCACATTCAGAATCGTCTGTTATATTTTCTATGATCATACTTTCCTGTAAGCCATCTTTAGCGGCTTGATTTTTATTTCCTTGTTCTAGAGTTCAAATCTGTTGTTGATTTATTTGATATATTAGAGAGGAACACAGTTGAAGCTGAAATCTTACCTTGCTCCTTTTGAAATGTGCTGGATTCCCATTTTTTAAAGCAAATAATTTATTTAAATAAACACTTACTGCTACCCAAGTGGTATTGATAAGATCCACAGTACTTTTAGACTCCAATTGAATTAGATGGTTTCACAAAGCAGGAAATGAAAGGCGACAAAGCAGGAATAGTGAATATCTGTTATCTGAAAGTGAATTTGGTCTGTATTGGGGCAGTTCAGCCGAACACATTTTGATTGTTAATTTTCAAATAGGAGATTATATCTCACTTATGTATCTTTGTGGAGTCAAATTTTGTGAAGAGAAGATAAAGCCTTTTCATCAAAAATGTGTGATGAAAGTCTTGAAGACATTTTACACTGACATATTAAGATTTGTCTCTTTGGAACATGTCCAGGAGAGAGTGAACTGCTAATGGGCAGTAAGTCAGGGCCAAGTCACATTTTTAATGTGATTTACTAATGGGCTGAAGGTGGTCTCATCTGTGACTTTACAGTATGTCTGCAAGGTCTCACAATGAGAGCACAGTTGTTTTTGGAATTGCACAAAAAAGGGTACAAAGTAACAAATCTCTCAGACATCTTTAATATTGTCAAAAGAAGCATAAGCTTTTCTCACAGTCACAAAGATAGGATGGCAGGAGGAGAATCCAGGAGAATGAATAGGACAAAGAATAGGAGTCTTGGTTTGTGACTCTTGGTAGTTATAAGCTCAAAGACATATAACGGGGCATATAATGTTCTTTTAGCAGATCATTTTTCCTAAGGGATCTTTTGTCAGACCTAATTGTCTCAGTTTTACAAGGAGCAGTAATATCAAATGAAGAGAAGTAGACGTGATTAAAATCACAAAGTAGTCTAGCAGTACTGCCTCACACATATTATTTCATTTACATTAGTTGAAGTAAGCCATTTTATGTGTTTTAAGTCTACAAACTGTTACAGGACTGACACATCAAGACAGGTTTTCATGGTTTTGATGTTATTACTTCGTCATGGGCATTCTATGCTTTTATTAGAAAGTGCCCATAGAGAGATGACAGGAAATGAGGGAGAACAACAAAGGTCTCAGACTGGACTAAAAATGGGGACATTGCAGTTTATGGTTGGCATCTTGGCCAGACAATTAAGTGGTTGGTATTTTGGTGCCTAAACCTAACCAAACAGAGCCTGTTTCACAACGTTAAATGGCAAATGGACTGTACTTATATAGCGCCTTTTAGTCTTCTGACCACTCAAAGCACTTTTACACTACATGTCTCATTAACCCATTCACACACATTTATACACTGATGGCATTGGCTGCCACGCAAGGTGGGAGCTAACCATTCATACGCATTCACACACCGATGGCACAGCAATTTGGGGTTCAGTATCTTGCCCAAGGACACTTCGACATGCAGACTGGAGAAGCCAGGGATCGAGCCGGCGATCATCTGATTAGCGGACAACCCGCTCTGCTTCCGATATCTCCTACTATCTACTATATCTGCAATTGCAAGTCTAACAGATATATTTTTTTATGTTTAGTTTTCATAGCATTTCAATTTGGAACATATGCATTTAGGTATGAGAACCCAATCATGTAAGATTTTTTTAGCCCACAGTTTTAATTAAGATGTTTTGTGGATTCTAGTAAGGGCTTAATGACTGAGGTTTATACAGGAAAAATGCACAAATGGAAGTACTTCAGCAGCTTCATTTTAATCCTGCCATCTGTGGGTTATCTCACTTGCCTTCTCGTCTCACATCCATTTCCTCTTGGAAATTCAAGCCAATTTGTCATTATCAGTTGCCTGTAATTATGGACACTTTATGATGCCATTCTGATGATCCTTTGAGTAAATTCTACAGATGGAATCATTTAAGTACCAGGTTTTAAAACACTTACAGTATGAGAACTCGCCAGACATTAAGAAGATCGAAAGGGTAGGCTGTCTTTCTTGCTCATTCCTCCTCCAGATTTCCTGCAACTTTGCTTAATGAAGTATTTTCTGTCTTTGTACAATGGATCTTTATCTCTTTCTCTCCGTGTCCTTGCTGTTTCTATCTGTCCACTCTTCTCCATTCATTGATCATCCTGTCAGCCTGTCATTTCTTCTGCCTTCTTATTAGTAAAGGTTAAATGAGCATGGCCTTTTTTCACTCTGCTGGGCAAATCTGAAAAGATTTTAACATTGGCTCAGATCAGTCCACCCCTTGCTCAGTCTCTCTCATTTATCTACTATCATGAATACTGATATACATAAAAATTAAACCAATGCGATCACATGAAAATTATCTACACAAGTGATCAAAATGATCTTTTACCGTTTATTTCAATCTTCTGTTTTTCACCATTTTGGTCATTGGGTTGTTAGACTTGGGCAACTTGGTTCAGGAAACCAATGCTGACTTTGCTAATAAACAAGTCTATTTAAAACAAGAAGAGAAAACATTTGTCACAGTTTGAGGCATTTATTGGACAAAATATGCTAAAGTGTCAGTGTCAGTGATAAAATTGTGCATGGTGAGGATGTAATGTATGGTTTGGTTCCAATTAAAAGAAGATGTATATTCTTATGATCCTTTTTTTTTTTTATGTTCTTCTTTGTTCCTTCCCAGATCTTTTGTTTCCTTACCTGCCCACCAGATGTCTTCCCACATGCCAGGGTCTTCCAGCTCACACCAGCAGCTGTGTCTAATTAGTTATTAGCTCCTGTATGTCCCTCTGTGGGTTTTTTAGTGGCTGAAACTCTAAGGAAGTCTGTGTAACTCTACAATTTCCTGGTAGCAAACTTTCTTTTTCATCACGCCGCTCAAACTTTCCCAGATTGTTCTGCTCTATCCCTTCCTCTAGAGCAGTTCCCAAACCTTTTTACTTAAGTGACCCCCTCGTCTGTCATTGAGTAAATTGACTCAATGACCATTGGCCATTGTTCGGTTTGCTCTTCGGTTGATTTACCCGTGCAAGTTTCTAATGCAGGAAGAGGCTGTTTAGCAGCGTGAAGGCTCTGTGAATACAGTTTGTCTTCACCTTGCCCTTATCCTGTGAAATTTCTTATATATCTTAAATAATAACCCACTAACAATTTCAAAAAATGCTGAGATATGGGCCAACTGTCCATCCATCCATCCATCCCTTATCTGTAACCGCTTATCCTCATCAGGGTCACAGTGGGGCTGGAGCCTATCCCAGTTGACTTTGGGCAAGAGGCAGGGTACACCCTGGACAAGTCGCCAGCCTATCACAGGGCACATAAGACATGCACTTAGTCTTTGGACTGTGGGAGGAAGCCGGAGTACCTTCTTGCTGTGAGGCGACAGTGCTAACCACTGCACCACTGTGCGAACTGGGCCAACTTTATGCTTTTAAAAAGTTTTTTTAAAACTTATATTTAAAAGTATGTTAACAATATTAGTGGGACAGCAGCCAAGTAATCGGTGAATTAATATCCAGCTTTTACACCTAGTGAACTGCCACTGCAGGCCTACATAACACACATTTATGGGTCAAACCGATGTGTTAGAAACTACCTGCTACAGATTTCAAATTTTTATGCTGACTGCTGTCATACAAAAGTCTGTGAGCACGGAAAGACACTGTATGAGCAAAGTAGAATTCATAACAGGTCAGTGGAATTTTCCACATAGATCAACAGGAACAAGGCATTCCCCATTGTTCAAGCAATCAGCCACAGCAGACACTGACTGTAGGAAAAGCACAGGTGTTACTAATAACATTAAATGTCCCAATAAGCCATGACAGTGTGACAGTGAACCAGCATGAACAACACCATGATCCAGAAATGGAATTAACACATTGTTCATGTCAAAATGTTGTGCTATGAAAGGCCCTGTTGTCATTTTGTTGCTTTTTTATTTGAGCACTTGTCAAAATGTCATCCTGCAGTGAAAACAGAGAAACTAAATGCATGTTGTATTTTGGCATTCCAAATGCAAATTAGATTAACTTAAAATAATACCAACAGTACACAAGTCACAGATTTTAGAGCTGCTGTAAACAAACATCTAGCACAGTAAACAATGGATTTGATTTAGCTTGCATACACTTGGTTATTTTATTTATTTATTCATTTTCTTTTATATGTGTTAAATTATTGAGACATACAAACATACAGAGACATATGAAGAACAACACACAGTCATGGTACATGGGTTGGAGTCTACAGTGTGTCAAGGTGAAGACCACACTAAAACAGGACAGGCCTGCCTTCAGTCTGGCACCCTCACAAAAGCTGAGAGTGCAGAGTAATAACCTTTCATCACATCAGAGCAAATCATCAGCAGGCTCATTCACACCAGCCAATAAATCATCAAGATACATGGGGTAGCATGTACATGCATTCAAACAGATAAAACAGCTATACAAACAAAAAAACAATATTATAATATTGTTATAATAATATTTTTGTTAGAATACTATGAAATCAAAAGTCATGATTCTAGTTTATCTTTTAGCATTATATAGCTAACTTGTTAGCTAACACTAGTGTTAAATGCCAAATCATTACTCAAAGCCTTAAATCCACTGTACACATGACCAAAACCAAATTGGCAGCAGCTAAACGCTAACTTGACTCCACTTTTTGTCACAACTTTAGCCAGCTAGCATTCATTCTGTTGCCTTCTCTGTTTTTCTTGCCATACACTAGTGATGTCAGATTTACAAACGATTTGTTATTTTTGAACGAGTCTTGTGTCTCAATTTATAAAACCTTGCTTCTGTATGGTGCATACACAGTTGGGCATGAGAGCCTGGTCAGTCAATGTGGGGAAAATAATCTGACCTCCTGGCTGTGGCCTGTTTGATGTTGGAACAGCCCATCAGTTTGGGGGTTATATTGCCCCAAAATTGTCAATATCTATACTGTAAGGCATGCGCAGGAAGTGGTACTGACTATTGTCACCTCCCTCTTTCAAGTGGATCTGTTTATCTTTGTAATATCAGAAGTCACGTAAGAAATAATCAAATGAAATTGAGACAGAAAGCGAGAAGGTTGAATCAAAAATGAAATGGATGAATAATAAAGGGCTGAAGAAGCTAACATATGGAACAAAAAGGTGAGAGAAAATGTTAGATGTTAACACAAAAGTTAAAACATTTATTATTTTGAAATAATGTTACCAGTGCCAGTGTCACACAATATTGTGCTTGCTGCAGTGATTACATTAACAGAGGACGAGCAGTGGCCATTATCTCTCCTTTTCTGAATTAAAAATGACAAAAAAAAACAACATTTTTTTTTGTCATGTTAGTTTTGTTAATTGAGTATACCTGTGCTACAAATCCTGTGCTGCGGAGATACAGGTGAATTTATTTTCAGCTATTGTGCTGTCAGCTTTGAAAGTTCTTGTGCTCTTAATTCTGTTCAGATGGAGGTGGGTGTATGTCTTAGTAAATATGCTTCTGGCACCATCCTTGTGCCCAAAAAATTACCTGAAAATGTAATGAATGTGTTGCTTGATTTCTATGTTTTTTTGTGACAGATTTGCTGCCAAAACGTACCGAGGACTCGCCAACTCACAGGAAACAGAGCAAAGTAAAATTTTTGAATTGAAAACCAAATCAAATTAGAAGAGGACTAAATGGATTGAAGGGAGAATAAAGGCACAATGTTGAGGTAAAGATGGAATGAATAAGTAATGAAATAATGTGGACCTTAGGCTGCTTTGTGTGTGCCATTCATTTGTCAGGCTAAAGTGAAAAGTATCGACTGTGCTGCCATCTCTGAGTGAGAGAGACATCAACTCAGCAGGCCTTCGCTTATTCAGCTTTGTTCCTAAGCAGGGGGAATAGTTTCTTTTTCTAACCCTTATTTTATTCTGAAAATGAACTCATCGCTAGAGGGAGAACATTTGTATCTGCTTATTTTATGCAAATTTCAAAATTAAATTAATATCAGTCATTTATCTGTAGACCATTATGTACAAGATTATAGGGGCAGGGGCCTCATTACAGAAATTTCCTTGTTATGTGAGATTAGGATGATATTTAATTTATTTTTTCTTATTACAGAAACATGATTCCTAACCGCATTTAGGACTGATCTTAGGATCTTATGACTGGAATTTAGCTGCTACAGGACCGTCCAAATAAAGATTTTTGGGGAGACCAGAACAGAACGTCCAGAACAGTCTGGAAATCCTGCAATGCAATGCTTACTGACACAGCTGGAACCTCACACAAAGAGATTTTGGAAATGTTTATTACATATTATCTACCTGAGTAGGCTATGTAGTCAGTCTTGTCCTGCCTTGGTCTTGGTCATGACTTGGTCTGAAAAATAGCAACATCAAGCTCAGCAGCAGGATCAGACTGGGTTCGAGTACAGCCTCTGAGACCAGCATGGTATAACCTATTACCATGGTGATTTACGGACTTTCCTAATGGACGGATAGCTATGTAGTGATCTACTATCATCAGTGCAGTCAGCTGTAAAGCTAACTAAACTGACTGACAAGTCAGGAACCAAACCTGCTGAGAGAACTACCTTGGTAGGCTACTGTGTTCCCTGCTAAATGGGCCGCTGTTAGTTTCAGAGGTTTTGTTCGGTCTCAGGTCTGTCTGTGTTTTTTGGAGGGGACAGGCTTACGTTAGCGTTATCTGAAATGCATAGTGATGAGGGTATAATACACACTCAGCACTATTGGCTACTGTAAACGCCAATCAATACCTGAAACAGGTCTATCTGTTTTTACAGGAAACTTGTACACGGATGCAAAAAGCACTTTCCGTTTCATGGGAAGTTAAAGTTAAGACTGGACAAACAGTTAGGTCATTTTCTGTAATGAGGCTCTAGGAGTCTTCTTATTATTTTAAATGTGGCATTGTATAAAAGTTATAAAAGGATCAATCATTCAGAGTCATGCATGTGCCTTTATGAAAAAGTAAATGAAAAGAGAATAATTTCCACACAAAAAAACACAGCTAGTTCTTTTGCTTTTGTCCTTTTGTGTAAAGCAGGTTGGAAGCAACTTGACTCATTTTCTCCATCTTAACTTTTATTTCATAATCCAGTCAGACCAGTAAATGAATAGCAGCATACCTACACCACCTACTTGTTTACTTGTAGGAGGCCCTGAAAGAAAATAAAAACACTATATAATAGTGTTGCACTAATTCCAGATATTTAGATGTAATGAAAAGAAAAAAAACAGTGGAATCTCAGTTTTAGTTGTAGTGGGTGTTGGTGAGAAGATTTGGACTATTTGTTGACCTTAAGCAGAGATTTCTTCTTTAGATATATCGGTGCCTCTTCTTACGCTCACCAGTGGCACTCAAGCTGACCTCGTAGTATTTTGTCAGGAATAAATTGAGAAAATTCATCTGCCCCAGCAGATTGAATCTTGGATTGAATTGTACTGATTTTTTCTGTTGCATTGTAAATCAGCTGACTCTTGCATGTTCTGGTATGTTCGTGTCAACTTTGAAAATTAATTTCCAGAGGCTCCAAGCTGGTGAATGCCTTGTAGCTTTCTGCTTTGACTGCATCCTTTGAGTGTGCAAGAATCCAGGTTTCTTTAGAAATGAGTGATTTCAGATACGTACAAAACAAACTGAGACATTCATTTTGCTTACCTATAAGAAAATCACATCCAAGTACGTTGTTTTGATTGAACAATGTAAGAACTTGGTAAAACAAACATAATTTTGATATTTAACATATTAAATATATATTGTTTGCTGGAGAGGCCTAATAATCTTGGCATAAAGAAGAGACATTCACAATTTTGTGTATATTCTTTGGCAGTAATGAGGATGTTTTGGCCACTGGCCTTTCTGGTATTAGGCTCTGTGTAAAATAGTCCTGCATTGTGTGCTTAGCGTAACAGGTGAAAGTGTTTTCCTGCTGACCAGAGCTGGAGCAAGGCAGGCCAAAATAAACTGATGGCCCAAAACTCATATTTGTTTGTGGAAATTGGGATGGGACAGCTCAAACCTGCTGGCTGTAGTGGGGAACTGCCAGAAATCAGCCATTACTTCACTATTCCTGGGCCATGGTACTAATGGACTCGGCAAGGATCATTGCAGCAAACAAACACGAACAGATCCTATTCTGCACCTTAGCTTGTTGAATGAGGGACCACCAGGGAAAAGTGCGCTATTAATATCATTTTGCAAGGTAGCTAGCTAATTAGTTAGTCAGCTACAGCTCATTAAACAGCATGTAAACTTCCCAGCAAATGTCACTTCCATCCATTTAGATGCTGGTGTGGAGCTTTCCCTTCAATACCACTACTTTCAGCAAAATGTCTGCTCATGGCTTTTAAACTACGATGCAAGTTTATTTACTGTCTCTTGTTCCCCTGCTGGAGCTCAGCCTGTCACCAGCTATCAATCAAACACAGAAACCAACATGCCGCTCTAGCAGCTGATAGGAAAAAGGGTGTTTCTGATATTTCCCTAATTAAAAAAAAAAAAAACATTATCTACATTTGTCTCTGCTTTGTCTCTACAGTGAAACCCGAGGCAGGTAGAGTAAGCACATGGCATCAATGGCTAATATCTTCTTCCAGTCCCAAAGTTACTATGGCCAAATGCACATTTGTGTCTTATCAAGAGTGCTTGCCTCCTGCATTACCAACTCCAAGTTACATCCTTTCAGTGCTTTGAGGTCCATCAGCTAATAAAAGCTGTGATGTGGTCATCATCAGTTATAAAAGTACATCTTACGCCACTGCTGAAATATTTCCATAACAAAAACTTCCAGCTAGGAAAGGACATACCAAATATTAAAAAATAATGATTTTTATTCATTGCAATTCATTATCAGTGTGTAAGACGAATAAATTCAATGTGTGCAACCTTTGCAACTCGATGTAGCAGGGTAATATGGGAAATTCCTTTGAATAATAATGCATTCAACAGAGTAAAAGTACACCTGATCTAAAGAGGTGGTGCAGCTCTGAATGCAGAAAGCCTGTAGTGTAGGTCATGGTCCAAAAAGCTGCAGCTGATGGAGGTCAACAGAGTGTGAATGGAGAGTCTGCGTTTGGCCTCAGCAGGCCTGCAGCTCCAGCCACAAAGTGAAAACAGGATCAGCTTTCATTGTACCAGATGGAATTTGTAGCGTGTGTGTGTGTGTGTGTGTGTGTGTGTCTGAACCTTTCAACTCATTTGATTCTCTGCTTCTTTCTAGCTTTTCACTCATCTCTGATTAAATTGCTAGTGTCCAGGTAAAGGCAGCGTTCCATTTCCTGTCGCTCAGAATTACACCAATCATCCCTTCATCAGTGCAACCCTGTTTTGTATCGGAGTCATCTTTCCTCTTCCAGTTGTACTCACTTCTTATAAGTTCATTAAGGCTTATTTGAAACTTTTCATCAGCTTATCCTGAAAGATGGATAGCTGATTTTTTGTGGTTCCCTTTTTCTGCCTTGCTTACCCGATTCTATCTTTTTCCTGTTCTGATTTTTCCTCTTCATTTCTTCTTCTCCTTCATCTGGCTCTTCTCCCTGCAGCTGTTAAGTAAATGACAGCATGCAGTACAAAAGCTCCTGTATATTCATATCACTCAGTAGGTCATGCCATTAATACTGTCAGAGTGAAGGGTTCTTTCTTTAAGTAGTTGCGTGTTTATAACACATGTATTTTCGATGAAAATATCACCTCACTAACACAATGATGTTTTTGCTGAACTAATGGTTTTCATTGTTGTAGTACTCGATATTGGTAGTTGTGAGGCCAAATTTGTAAGGTTGCGATCTCATCTTGGAATCGATCACATTTTTATTCAGTCTTGCCTCGATCTCAGAAAAAGGGGACTCAAGATTTATTTCAAGGCCGGTCAAAACCACAAGTGTGGGGATATCACTTATTTCTTAGCATCATTACATAATTGGATGTAAAACCTCCTGCTTTAAATGCAACTAATAATTTAACTCAATTTATGCACTCCAAGAAACTGAATGTGGGAGACAGTAGAAGAAACTGTGGCTCACCACAAAGACTTCATCTGCACACAGTGTCCCAAAGAAACAGCAGCACGTCCAGAACAGTCTTTAAATCCTGCAATGCAATGCTTACTGACACAGCAGGAACCTCACACAAAGAGATTTTGGGAATGTGCACTACATATTATCTACCTAAGTAGGCTATGTAGTCAGTCTTGGTCTTGGTCATGACTTGGTCTCAGTTTAGGTGATCTTGTCAGCAGCACTGCTGTATGCATTGAATGCTTTCTGCTGTGATGCCGCATGTTATCCAGGACCTTCAACAGACTATCACATCTGCAGCCTCGCATACAGTAATTTCATGGTTAGAGAAGTTTGAGTTTTCTTGTATATGCCAAGGAGGCAGCATGCAGCCATGCATGCACTGCAGAGAGTGGAGATTATGCTATTTTCTTATAGTCTGGTGTTTGCCTCTCCTTTCAGAGCAGTTCTTTATTTGGATCAGAGTGGTCAATAGAGAGGTTTATCTCATTTGAAAACAGAGGAGATGAAGAAAATGCCCATCTTTATATGCATCTAACCTATTCAACTTTTATCAGTTATAATACTAACTTAACTGTCTTTATTTTCTATTATTTTAAATGATTTTATCATTAGGATTTGAATTATTTTACATATTAGTTCTGCTTTCGACACCGCTGACCACAATATTCAGGTAGAAGAATAGTTTGTCATCACGAAAAACGATGACAGAATATTGGAGTTTTAGTGGGCCAATACTTGGCCAAATTTGTTTTATACTTTATTTCTGAACATAACATATATTTTCCCAAAAAATTCTAAAAGATGAAGAAACAAAATATGTTGTTTGTCCAAATGACGCATAGAGGCGTTTTCTGATCAGACCTTAGCGGGACGTCATCATTTGTCTGTGTCTTCCAAAACTGTCCAGAGTTGAAAAATACATGTAATGCTGTACTTGAGGTTTGGTTAGGTTTAGGCACAATTGTAGTCATGGTGGTTGGTTTGATAAAGAAAACCAACAGTAGTATTTTGCTGGCCCATCCATTCACCCTGACAATAACTGATTTGTTACTTCCACTAAGGAGGTTGTGTTTTCCGTTTGTTTGTCAGTAGGATTACTGAAAAAAAAAAAAAAAAACTTCTGGCCCCAATTTTCATGAAGTTTGTTGGAATGGTGTACCAATGGCCATGGTGTAACTCTTAAAATAAATAATCAAAATTTTGTAACAGATTCACAAGTTATTTTTCACTTTTGTTAACCTTTGCGAGATAGGTCAATTGGTCAATACTGGAGACATGAACTCGTGAAGATGAATCTGTTGAAACAAAACACCTTGGCAGAGGTCTGTGCATGTCTCATGTGTTACAATGTAAAACCAAAAGTAATGATTCATGATAAACCATGTGAGAACAGCACTAAAGCAGCTGCAACAGAGAATGTCCAGGGTGGTGACACTCGGCACGCAGCTGACACTCAGAGTGTCAGGGGTTTAAAGGGTGTGGTCACAATGATATCATTATGGATTATGTTTAAGATTAGCATTACCTTGGCATAGGTGCGATGCACTACCCTTTGAGCTGAAGTCGAACCTCGAGCAGAGTGTGGACTGCATTGCACAAGGCTCAGAGACAGGTGAGAACAACAACACACTTGGTTGTTGTAACTCACTGCCCAGATGAGAACAACCAACAACCACTGTGTTGCCAAGCAACATAGCGTGTGTGTGCATGTGCCATGCGGCGTATAAAAACTGCATGCTCTCTTTTTGTTTAATGTGTGTTTGTGAGCTGTAGCTGCTGTTGAATCTATTTTGTCTATACATCTCTGTGTTTTTTGCCTTGGTGCTTGCTTGCTATAGTGTCACATTGTCCATCTATTTTTATTTATTGACATATTGTCATATTTGTTTATTGTCTGAGTTTTGCCCTGTTTTTTTTTTTTTTTTTTTTTGGTTAATTATAGTAAGGCTGCACTGAAGAAAATACGTTGTATTTATAATTAATAATCAGTGTACATGCATGTATGTGTAGGTGGCTATAGAAAAGGAATTTACCTGGACATAAACCAGCACGCTCTGTAGCATGATGTTGTTTGGCCAGTGTATAAATTGACATAATGCACTTCATTTTGTAACCTTAAGTGCTGTGTCCACCAATGCGTGTTCTTCCCAGCTGAAAACACCAGGCGCTCCTCTGAAAACACCCAGAGCACTTGTGAGTGCTTTAGAGGCACAGATGATTTATCAGCTTATGTGTTTTGGTTGCTATGATACGGAATATCCGCATTAGTAACTCCAGCTGACTTGTTTACCTGATAGACCTATGGCGAACCCATAGTATTCCAGGGATGCCATCTAGCATATACATGGATACTCAGAGACCTGCAGTAATAATTTCTCCTCCACCGTTGACGTTGTTCAGCACTTGTACATGTATTTGACCGGACAGGTGGATAACAAGTGACAGTGACAAATGCAGTACTTTGCCCAAACTTCAAAAACCTAGCACTTTTACTGCTGTTTAAAATTACCTATGCAGTTGTCACTACCAGCTCCATATTTCATAACTGGTAAGAGTTAAAGAAGAGAGTTGCTGCATGTAATGCCATGTAAAATATGCTTGGTAATATGTAATGCAATGCTAACAGTACCACATTGTGAATGTGGTAGATTCACATAAGGTTCTTGCAGAATACTCTTTATAATAATCACAAATCATTAGAAGCCCCAAAACAATGTAAAACTGTGTGGATATGGATAAAAACAATAATCTAAGCCTGTGCATCTTCCTCCTGCCTCTTCTCTTTTCATTTTGCTTAGATTTTTCCTCCCCCTGTTTTCATCTTAGATTAATTTCATCTGGAGCCTCAGCAGGTTCGTTATTGGTATATCATGTCTTGGGCAGCGTTGTAAGCGAGAACTGAAGAAGCTCACCTTTAAGCAGAAATATCTGGTTTCATACCTGACTGAGAAAACAGCTCATCAGCTGCAAGGTTGACATGTGTTTTGGTGCAGAGAATTTTAAGTAGGGTAAATAATTCATGCACTACAGAGTCTTGGATCCTGTTTAAGAAGAAGGATTCATATTTTCTCCCAAGTGATAATGACATTCTTTGCAGTATTGCTTAATTGTGAAGCTGCCAGAGGGTTATATTGTATCCCTCTATTAAGGGTTGTGTTTTTGGGGGAGTTTTAATATTTAATTTCTCTCTGCTGTTGTTTTCTCTCTCATTCCCTCTCCCAAACTGTTTCTCTCTTCAGTGCCTAATCAGTTTCACATATGAAGCTGTTTTTCCATGTGAGTCTCAATAGTGTTTTTAGTGTTTAGTGTATTTTTTTAGTGTTTTCTTTGTACTTCTGGTTAGCAGCAAACTTAATGTGGAGCTATGTCCTTGTGGAAAATGGATACAATTTTCAAATATTTTTTCTTTTTTTTTTTTAATGTGGGCTCCAGTTGAAAAGGTCAGGCATCAATTAAATCAATTTGATCTAATTAAATTTATGATTGATTTATCGTTCACAGACTCTTACAGATTGCATAAAGAGATAATGATCAAAAGGAAATTGCTACTTGTTGCTGCTCTCGACTGAGACCTTTTTATGTTGCACAATGTGTTGTATGAAATAAGGATATGTAGGGTAAGACAGAAGTAGATAGTTCAGATTGCTTAGATTGATTAGCTTAAAATTTCTTCATGTTACCATGATGAGCTCCTGGCCATGGATGCCTAAAAGCCCTTTGATGGTCAAGTGACCACACAGCTGTACACTTTTTCGATTTCCTTCTGCAGATTTGGAGCAGCATGGTTGCTTCTTGTGACACCATAAACAATGAATCTTTAGTGCCATTCTTCAGAAATGAGAAATCTGAAAGTGTTTGTTGTCCCAGATTACATAAAAACAATATTTTCCACCTTTTCCAAGTGTTATCTAATGGGATCCTTCTGTCAAGTAACTATTTCTTCAGTAGAAATAGTCCAAGTGAAAATAGCTGACAGTAATGTCTATGGATATGGACCATGTTTTCTGCAAAGAGACATCACGGTTGAATTTTCTGAATGTTAGTTTCACCGTTTTGAGCCTTCTCCTTCACCTCACCTTACAGTGGGGTGAAGGCTGAAATCATAGATTAATCCTATGTAAACAAATCTAAATCTATTAAATCTTTATGTAATTTGAGTTTGTCCAAGCTTGTGCAACACTTCACAAAAAGGCTATTGCTTATGGACCTTGATCCCTTAAGCCCATCTTTACACTATGTAGGTAAAAATAGTGTTAAAGAAAAAATAATGCATTTTTATGTCCCAGTGGTGACTGAAATTTGGGTGTCTTGTACAACTATCCCACTGTTCCTCTATCTCTACCATACTTATATACTAGTGCCAAGTGCCACTTTAGGTGAACATCAACTCACCTTTTCTTCTGCTAATCGTCTTGAGACATCCTTTTTAGCTATATTTCTTCTGAATGAATAAATGGAAGCTTAACATTGTGTGGGAAAAGGTCATGGCAGAACAATGTTCGAATCCACAAAACTGCTCTTTGTGCCAGTTCATATTCTTTGTCCATGTACAGTCACTCTTGGGTAATTTACAGTGGTACAACAACAAAGGAGGAGAGATTTTTCCAAACCATTCTCCACTGGTCAGTGAAAATCAAAGCTGGCTTGATAAAGGATGTCTGTCTGGATGTGTTTGGACTTAAATCTTCCAATAATCCCAAAGTGTATGAGATCACAAAAGGCCTAATTTTTTGGCATTCCTTACCTCCATCTGTGAGTGTCTTGCCTTGATAGGGTATGACACATGGGTCAAAAATTCTGCCGTTCTCCCGGCCAATCTTGTGTATGTGTGAGTGAAAAGAGTTTTATTTGATGACTGCCTTTTATCTGCCTCTACAGCTGTGCTGGCTTTGATAGAGCAGAGAAGTGAGGGTTTTTCAACGCGTAATTGTCCACTGCCACTGAGGAATAGATGTATTTGAGTCAAATCAAGTGGAGTGAGGAAGCTTTCTCACACTGAGCCCATAGCCCTTCATACCAAAGCAGATATTCTTAAATCAGATATTATTTCTAAGCATGTGTGAAGATTCTGTGACATTCAGCTCTTTCAGCCACTATTGTAGATGTCAAAAGGAGAAGGGGGAAAGGTCACTGCTAAGTTAGGTACCCCAGGATATCTGAACCAGGTGGCATACTTTTAAATGCCACTGAGAATTGAACACAAAGTTATACCCAGACTGAAGCTGTAAAGTCAAGATTTATTTATATAGTCCTAGGCCACACTTCCTCTCAACACCAGCTTCCTCTCCACAGCCTTTCGTCTAGTTTTAATAAGGTCTGATGAGTAAGCTGCATGATAGTACTCAGCCTCAACTTTGTCCACTTTTTAATAATATCTGCAAGATTTTCTGTCTAGATTTCTTATTCAAAAGGGCAGGCTAACCTCTATGGGTTACAAAGGTTCATCGTGGCTAGGAAAATGGATACTAAGTGATATAACTAATGATATAATTAATATGAAGGTTACATGATTTTAACTGACTAATAACTTTTATTTTAACTTAACTAATGTGGAAAACTGATAATAATATGCACAGTCCTGTATCCTGCTGCAAGGCAGTGTATACTGTTGCAGTATGTTGTATACTGTGAATGATCCATCACATTTAACTTGATAGTCTAGCAAAACATGCTAAAATGTGGTAGGGATATGTCTAGACACAATGCATTGTCCATTCTGTCTTCCCTCTATATAATGGTGTGTGTGACCATCCTTTAAATTACAATTTTATATTAACTGAATTTGTTTACATTTTGTTCCAGTTAACAACTATGCAGTATGTCTGGAAATACTGACGATATACTGTTAAGTTGCATTAATATAGAGACATTCATATTTGGTATTTTATTTGAGAAGATAGTGAATTTTCTTATGTTCGGAGTAGTCCTTGAAAATCTCCTCTCTTTTTTTCCCTGTTCATTTGGGTAACCAGGTGTCTATCTGTTACTAGCCAATCAGTGTCTATCTGAGATGAGCATGACTAACCTACCAGATTCTGAGATTCTTGGAGTTTTAAGGACAGGAGAGAGTTAGTAGAGAGACGTCATTCATTTATTCATGCAAGTTCATTAACACTGTTAAGTTACTGTATTTGTTACTGTAAGTTAAAGCCAAGTTTGTTTGTTTTTTTTTTGTTTGTTTGTTTGTTTTTTGTCTGGACTCTGCTGAAAGGAGGAAGAAGACGAGTTTGGAGCGAGTGCTAAACAAACACATATGCTGAAGCCTCATGTGGACTGTTGTCAGCTAACTAGCTTTAGCCGTTGCTAGTCAGCAGCTTCCACCAAGCTGCTGATGGCCTTTGGGAGGCGGGCACACATCCGGCAACAGGTAAGGTGCTCAGTGTTTGCCGTTGCAGAAGAAATCTGTTTTTACATGGAGCGAGCTTCAGGACCTTCATCGTTCTGCCCGCCACTGGACAGAGGTTTGGAACAGACTGGTACTAACAACTTTTCTATCCAGGGAACTGTGAGTACAGACTAAACATTAATTAGGTATTTCAAATGAGCTCAAACTGTGCGCCAACGTGCATGGTTCCATAAACTGAGCAAACTGCAAAACCTTGCATTTTATTTGTGTCTTGTTAAATAAATGTTACCCTATTTTTGCATAAGAGTATGCACTGGAGTTAAGCAAATTTGGCTTTTCAGCACCCTAGTAAGAATCATATGATCTAGTTAAAGCAAACACGTACAAATTACACATTTAGTAGGCTCCTACCAATTCACCCCCCATGCTAAATAGTTTTAAAGGTAATAGGCAATTCGGTAACAAATTAGAATTAAGTGGGAGGGCTACAATTACATTGTTGGGACATATAATTGTTCACACCCTGACATTATGGGGTCTCGCCTCCCACTGGGGTCAAAGTTGACCACTGATTTTATTTTTTTATACCTTTATTTAACTGGATAAGTCAATTGAAGATCAGTTCCCAATTGCAGAGAGGTAGCAACAGGAGGCAAGTTAATACCAGACATTAGGGCCATATTCAGAAGAAATCGGGCATTGCGGCAGCCACAGGGCTGTGCAGCAGTGTAGGGGGTTGCTGAGACAAATCAAAGAAAGCTTCTTGGCATTTCCTTTTTGCAGCATAAACTGCGAACCAGACACACACAAGAAGGTGGGTATATGAAAAAAAACAAGAGAGAACACAACTGGGAGAGTATCATAGTTTAGCCCATGAACTGAAATTGTCAGACTGGCTACTGAAGCGTGATATCAGGATTAAGAAAAATAAATTAGAAAAATATAAAATCAAATCAAATGTTTTGTATGCATTCATGCTGAATCATGGTCTGTGTATCCAAATACAAGATAAAAGTTCATTTTACTGTAAGTGTTTGGTTTCCCTAAACAGCACACACTGACCTTTCATGTGTTATTCTTCCACTGAACCTGAATTAATTGTCCACTGTGGTTGGATCCGAGGGCAAAAATCAGTAACAGATATAAATTAAGTGTAGGCAGTATGAATCTTAAATACAAGAGTGAGAACTTATTGCATTTTTGTTGGATGAGGAACAAACGATTCTGGGAATGTGCTGCATATAAATCATTTAATTATGCATAACTTTAAGTGTTAATAGTAAAAGTATAATTTGAACAGGTGAGTCATATAAAAATATTAGTACAGTTGTCATCAGCGAGGACATTAGTTGTAGAGACCAAAACCGTTGATGTAAAGTTAGGCTTTTTAATATGGGGGCTTATGGAGATTGACTTATTCTGTACCCAGCCTCAAGTGGCCATTTAACTAACTGTTTTTGGCACTTCCGCACAGGCTTTCACTTGACAGCCAAAGAGGTTGCCACATTTCTGACACATCCGGGGAAGAAGATGGGGGAGATGATAGGAAATGATGATAAGATTTGGTTGTAGAGCATGCACTTTGTTTATGTTCATGTAGTAGTTTAGTATTTAGGAGGTGAAGGTTTTTGTTTTTCTGATTTTTAAGTTAAGGCTTGTTTTTTTTGTTAAGCATGAGTAGTTCCACATGTTTGGAAATACATTTATTTATTTTCTTGCAGAGAGTGAGTTGAGAAAACCGATGCTGATGTATTATTTTCTCCCACATTGTAAAAACAGATAGATGCAAGCTGTTGGACTGAAAACACTACACTGCCTGTGGGTGTTAATGTAAGTGTTAATGTTAATGTGGTGTGTTTGCTAGTTGGGTCATAGACTGACAGAACTCAGACTGTATATTTCTCCACATTTGCCGTATCCGTAAATCAAACACCTCCGTCTGAACTCTGTGCTGTGCTCTTTTTATCAGACTAAATGCAATGTCACCCATGATTAGGCCCACTTATAGTTGCTGCACACTAACTGTAGTATCTCTTTTTTATGTCTTTTCCCTTTGCCTTTGCCTTTCAACCAAAAGAATACTGACTTTAGGAAAGAGCAGTAAGAAAATAGTACAAATAAATGAGATAATAAGTAAGGAGTCATGAATGCTAATTGGTGGGCCATTTGACCCTGCATGACTGTGATTTATGTTGACATTTTGGTTTGACTCCTGGTGTGCCTTAGCTCCCAAAAGGTTGACAATCCACCAACAGCCACCAGAAATGTTAATGAAATGGGATGAGGTGAAAAATCTTCTCCCTCCATTTACCAGACAGATGTTATGATGTCCACTTATTTTGATGGGGCTGTCTGCCAAATGCCTAAACTGTAAATCCTAAAGTATAGGCAGACTGGTAGCTGATCTGATAAAAAAAAAAAAAAGTCCAGAACTGCTTTAATTTCAGAGGGTTAAAAAAAGAGGGAGATGAAAGAGGCAAAGATAAATTAAGGAATCAGGGGACACACACACACATACACAAGGGCTCACAGTTCTGTTCACTAATTACCGTTTAAACATGTACTCTAACATTTTCCTCTGTGTCCCTGGTCATTCTCTGAAGTGTTAAAATATCTGAGTGCCTTCAAGTGGATGCTTCAATTCTTTCACTCCTCTTAGTGGAGCTACACAGTGGGGACACATCATCCCTGGTGCTTTTAAAACCACTTACCAACTTGTGCACTCTGTGCACACAAAATATTTAACTTAGCCATTAATTTTAGCTTGTCACATTCATGTGATGTTGCCACAGCTTGAGGTTGAGTATTTATCTTGACCACACTCATCGTCTTGTCTTGTTTTAAGTCTCTGCCTCCCATCTCTGTCTTTGTCTTCTCATCTGTCTATTTCTGTCTTCAATTGTTCACCTTTTTCATTTTCATTTTTGGTTGTTTGTCATAACCAGTATTTCCCTTTAGAGAGCAGAATTTAATAGATGGGAAAAGATAGAGTGTAGAAGAAGTGGGGCACAGATAGAGAAGAATAAAAAAAAAATCACAGTGTGCACACAGGGACTTAGTCATACATAGAAAAAGAATAATCATTTCAGTCCAACTGACTACTGTACTGTATGTGCAGTGAATTACTATGTTTGTTTAGGAGAGTATTTTCCCTCGAGGTCTCAGCTGGATGTTCCACAGTGCACGCAGGAATGCCAATCGGCCAATCAGACTGTGACAGAACACGGAGGGGAGCACTGGAGCTTTTGCCCGACTCAGTGGACAGCATCAGCAGCAGCCATGGTGGTTGTGTCCGTCTTTCACCCCCATCTGTCCTGCCTTTTCTCCCCTCGTGTGTGTTGCAGTCTTGGTCTGTTCTCACAGACAAGCAGCCCTGCTTCTCTGGACCCCATGCAGAGTAAAGCACCCATTGTTCCACTAAAACACAAACTCCTTCACATTCATCCTCTCAGGCTCCAAACTCTGGAACATGGGCAGAGCTGACTAAACAATAGCCCCCAAATAACTGTGCCATTAAAAATGCAGACAGTTCCACTGTAATTGGAAAAGACCACTAATGAGTGAAACTGAATTCTGAATGCTTGACCATGGGCCAACAAGCCTGACGCCCGGGAGTTTATATTGTATTTCTCTCAGAAGTGTTTGGATTGGATAAATTTAGCCCCGGAAGTACACTGCAGTTATGTCAGTACTCATATTGCAGTGGCATTTTCCCTCACTTCTCAAGGAACAACCTCGCCATGCTACGATGGATTAGAGCACAATACAAGTCAGTTTGATTGACGGCATTGTGCCCAAAGGGAAATGACAGTATTTGCAGTATGGGTTCTGAAAAGAAAGAAACATGTATAAATTCAAAACAAATTAAAAACACACTTTGATCAGAACATCCATATCGGTGGAACATCATAAAAAGGACTGACCCTACAATTTGCAAACACTACCTATCATTTTAAACTTGCACCTCTGGTGAATGCAAGTTGAAAGGAGAGAAGTGCCTAGCAACAGCAAGAAAATGAGGATCAGTGACAGACAAAAGTGTTTTTTCTCTGCAGCAGGTTCAATTGGTGTAATTTTTACTATGTTTGTGTTCCTGTGACCAACATCTTACATAATTTCACTGCCTTTTTCTTTGCTGCCAAATGGTGTCATCGAAACGCCAACTGTGTTTCTTAAATCTACCTCTTTTATAGCAGAATTCTCCTCTCCATGATAACCCTTCTTTCTCTGCCAGCGACATCAGAGCAGCAGTGGTCTCCTGCTTGCTCCGATATTACACACCAGCCTCTCTACATTCAACAAAGAGTGAGGTTGCAACCTGTCTGAGCTTCATTCTGACTGGCAGACATGATGACCCTGCTGAGTTTCCCTTGGCGCCAGTAGAATCCGGCTTTGACACAGCGAGCAATACACAATTTCTGACTCAAATAAGACTCAAGCGATAAAAGATAGCAAAGCAATAACAGAACGGTGACACTGCCCCCTCAGTGTTTTTTAGATAGAAACCAAGTGGAGTGTTTTTTCAGTGTTTTGTCAGTTATATGGACCTTTTGACCGCTGTGCTCGGCTTATGTAATAATTGTACAAGTTCCTTCCAGTGCAGTTAAATCTGTTCTAATAACTCCTCTCGACAAGTTCTTGTGTCAGTGAAACAGAATGAAGCAAGCTTAAATACATGACCCACATTTTAAGGGAGTAACTGGTCTCATGCAGGCTAGCACTGGGTAGTGAAGAGTCTGTTAATGATTTGTGCATAACAACTCAGAACCTCTCATAAATTGAACTTGAGTTTTTTCACGGTCTCATTCTTATTTTAGCACAAGCCATCTGCTCATTGTAATGTTGCATCATGCTGTAGAAATATTGTCATTAAATTCCAGGACAATATTTTTAACATTTAATGCCAACACTATTCTGTACAGAGCAGATCAAACTGGCCAGAAGTCAGACACACAAACGGCATAGAGTATATAGCCGATTTTTAAAATAAAACACCCTGTGCAAACTTCTGATCGTCAGAACAGCCAAAAGAGAAAGAATTTAACCCACGGTCAAAACACATAAACCAAGGAAAAATGACTAAATTAGAGCAAGTTAACAAAGTCTGGTGGACAAAATGCTTCTGAAACGGTCCCGGCGGGATTTGAAGCTGCATGGAGAACAGACCAGAGCAGCATTACGGCTGCGATGTAACAGAGCTTTGCCCGGTGGGATTCAGGTGTCAGTGCTTTCAGTAAACGCCACAAAACGATAAACATTTCAGCAACATTCAACTAGGCACTCTTGCGTCCATAGGCATTATGACTCTTTCTGTTGGGAGCAAATGATGAAATGGGGGGGTGGATTAGTCAACATCAATCACTGGACAAAATCATTGGACAAACATTGGAGTCATGACCACAGTTGTTCCATAAACTTAACAAAGTATTAATTCCAACCCATACCACTGTTTTTTTCTCTAACAAAGTACTTATTATAATCCAAACCATGATTTTTCATGTGTGAACCTAATAAAACCTTAATCAGAGAATTGTCACATCATAAAAATGATTTATTTTTTTAAAGAAACTGAATAGTGGTTTTGGAAGGTACAGAAAAATTATTTCATTCTGCCAATAGGAGTACCATGAGATGTAATGCAAAAATCTCACAGGATTACTTTTCCCTTAAAACCAAACTAACCTCGCACACTCATAAATCACATGCTGCAGAATCATCCAGTCCCAGCATTTGTCAGTGGGTTTGCACTAATGTCAGGAAGACAATCCCGCATATTCATCATTCATTAGAATCCGGCATATTTCATTCTGGTGATGCTCTACAGCAAGGGAGGCGAGAGCAGAACATCTCCTCGCCTCTCAACTAGTGAGTGATATAAAAATGTCACGACTAATCAGCCACACTTCTAAATCATAATGGCTTTTTAGGACAGAACTGTGTAAAAATATTTGTGAGTGTGATGATTTATAACAGCCTTTCTCACAAACACACGTAGACACACACACAGCTGCAAGAAGCTCAAGTAGAAACAAACCAACCATTACCTATACAGAGTAATGATTGGGCTCAGATTCATTGCCTTCAGCAGCCATAAAATACCTTCATTTTCATTAACCCTGAACTGAACCTGGAGAACAAGAAAGAAAGGACTTCTTGGTGGACAGGAAAATTTACAGCTGTCCCGTTTCAGATGTTTTATATCTTTAAGTTTCTCTCAAACATCCAAATGACGCATTCATATCTCATTATTTGTTTTTTGTTTTTTTTTTGTCTGTGTGTAGGACGGCCAACGGAGCCCACACAGTTATGCACAAATATAGATGCAGGCATTGAAGAAAAACATGAACATATATAAGAGTTCATCTGTCCTGACACTCCATTTAACTGTTCCATTAAACACAAGTGGACCTGCAAAATCCACTGATTTATTCATAAGCTAGCATCACTGAAGCACAGTTTTAAACCAGCAGTGAGCAATTTTTCCCAAACTACTTCATGAACATACTTCATCAACTCCTCCAGGGTAGAAGAGGGTGTTTCAACATTGCAGCACTGAGCAAGTTATTATCCCCACTCAGTGCTAATCATATAAACTATCTGTCTGCATGAATGTAAGAAAGGATTAATAAGAGTATGAACGAGGATCCATAGACATTCCCATTTTTCAATTTAACTGGATTATCATCATCTTCTTCAGCTCCATGAAATTTCCTAAGCTGCAGAGATGCTGATACACATTTGCCCGGAGACACTTCTTTGGCCTTAAGTTAGCAAACGACGAGAGAAGCTATTACTCTTTCCAATCCCACAGAGTCCCATCATTGTCTACTCTCTTCCTTTTCATTTCTCTTCCCTACCCAGTCTTCCCCCCTCCCTCTCTTCCTCCGTCTATCATGTACTACTTCTCCTCAATGCCGCCCCTTCCACCATCACCCATCCTTCCATCTTCATCCGTCCTCCGAAGTTAATCTAGTTAATGGGCCGAGCTCTTGTGCAACTGAGCGGAACGAGACCTACTAAAATGCTGAAATGTGCACTGACAGGACAGGAAGCGCAATTCTCATGTCCATGCATGTATATACACACACACACACACACACAGAGAGAGAGAGAGAGAGAGAGAGAGAAAAACTCACTGTAATCAGATATCAGAAAGCAGAAACAGTTTAATTGCTAAGTAGGTTTTGGTGCAAACATGTAGTAAATATATATACAATATGTTTTATAAATGAAAGGACAATAAAGCATGCATGTATTACAAGCAACCATGCACAGATCTGAAAGCATTTACTTGTTCTCTGTATAGTTGCTGTGATGTTTCTGCAGCTAAAAAGAAATTAGATTTGTGTGTTCTGTGGATGAACTGGGCAACCCTGTCATAGCACTCCCTTAATTAGTGGCTAGATCCAAGCATGTGGCAGGCGGGGCATTATGGGATTGACTGGTTGGGGGGGGGGGGTTGTTTGAGGCTTTCTCCGGTATTACTTATCCTACACTTGTATCAGGGGACAACACCAAGGGGAATGGAGCACTGAAGCTTTCTCTCTTTCAAAGATTCACAAAGCTTCCAGAAAGCATGCAGATCTTCTCCACATCTTATCTGTCAACAGTGTTGCAGGATGTTTAGGTTTAAATGTAAGCGTTTTATCAACATTTTAATACTTTTATTTGCTATAAAGCCAACACAAAATTGATTTTCCAGACATGACCATGAAACAACACTGTACCAGTAGTCTAATTTTCCCATGCAACATAAAATGTAACTGATCATCATATACATGTCTGTTTTTCATCATTCATTTTCTGTTATTTCCTTCCAAGGAAACTGCCTTGATCGTCACAGAAAGCATGTAAAGGGTGAAATCACAGATCAATCATTGTATCATCAGTCTCGGTATGATCTCTGTCTAATGAGCCTGGAAACAGCTGCTCACACGCGCTTTTCTGAATAATAGATGTGATGGGACGATGCTTCCACCACTCATCATCTTGTAGGTTTCATCGGCACCCAGATTGAATCGGTTGGCGAGAGGAAAGAAAAAGAATCATCACCGTTCAGTGGAATTCACAGTCGAGGATTTATGTGATTACTCTTACGTCTGTGGTCCTTGACGTTGGTTTTATTGGTGTAAATGTACATTTCATCAGGACACAGATGACTTCTCTCTGGGAAGATATTATGTCTGAAATGAACCTAAAGCTACAGCAAGCTTATAATTGTTTTGTCTCTTCTGTTTGAATTGTGAGAAAAGAAGATCTAACAACATGGGTTAGAAAAATGTTACCTGCACAAAATGCCACTCCTACTTTTACTACTTTTATTGGGTTCTCATTTGATGGAGCCTGTTTCAAATACTCATGGACATCAATCCTGTACCTCGGTCTGATTTGTCTTCCCAGATTATTCAGCACCAGTGAGCGTTTTTGCTTCACTGCTGGCCTCAGTCCAGATGATGGCTTCTGGTTTTTATCTCCATCTAGCATGAGAAGGAGCTGGGTTGATGGTTACTTCATGCTCACATGAGGATACAGTGATCCAGTGGAGGACGAAATGAGCAATCTCAGGCTTTAGATAGGAAAACGGCATAACAACGTTGGCAAATCGACTCTGCACTGCATTCCTGGAAGTCAGACGTCATTAGCAGTAATCGGGGTGAAAGTGCGCTTAAAAGATGCTGCCACAGCTGCGTGCATATACAGTACATACACCCATAAACGCACAAGAACATCTAGTCCTCTAAGATCATAATCTACGTATTGTTTAACATGCATCACACACGCTTCACGCTGTACCTTTTTTGAGAGACTTCTGAGACATTTATGACGTATGGACCGTCTTTAGAGCTGTACTTTCCTCTTGGAGTGTTCCTACAGTCCTATATGCTGTTTTGCCCACAGGCTCTGAGGAATTCAGCAGCCTTTATCCTTTTCTCTGGCCTTGGTACTGCTGGCATTTACTCTGACTCATCCTGCGTTCCTCTGATCACTGAGCTATGATCATGTACCTTTATCTTCTGTCCTTCAGAGACTTCAAATCGGGAGATTTCATCTGCTTACAAACCGCAACATAAAGATGACAAAAGTAGTTGTGGTAGTGAAGTAAATATACAGCTAGGGTCAGGTCAATCTGTTCTAACCCTGTGTTTATTGATTCTTCTATTTGTGGTGCAAATAAAAACTTGGTCTGATGATAGATGCCATTAATATAACAATAGATTCAATTATTATGTGTCATGTGAAGGAAAACTGCACATTCCCTCAGTCATATGGCCATCATTATCTTTCATTGGCATCGGTTTTGCCACAGCAGGAAGATGCTTCTGCACAAAAAAGCTCTTATGAACTTGTTATACATTACCAAATCCAGTATTAAATGACAGACAGGCAATGCTCGTGACTAGCTGGTGAAGAAACTGAAGCCACTAAACAGACAGATTTTGGTGGAGACCAAATCATAGCTAAGAGACAGCAAATATTAGATAATAGTGCATGAAGATAAAGATTATTAGCATGCTTGTGGTATAATTCTAGTGTAATATTTATTATACTTTTTCTTTGTGCAAGTTTACCAAACCAAATTGGTATCGACTCTGCTGAAATTACAATAAAGTTCTGAATGTTGAATCTTGACTACTCGTATAATTGTAATAATAGTTACGTTATAATAATATAGTTACTTTTTGATCATTATCAAGTCATTATTTTTCATCTTAATTACTTAATTTATTTATTTTTGTAGAACAGTGTTTTGCTCATTCAATAAAATGCGAATGATTTTTGACAACATTTGCAACTTTCTCAGAGACTTTGTGTTTATATTTGAATGGGAATACGTGAGAATAACAATTACAAACGAATAGTGCAGCGCAAACACACTCACTAAATAAAGGCACGCTCTTTAATTGACAGCAGTCAGTGATTTGTGCTTCGTGTTGAGCAGCATCCTAGCAAACATCCTCCTGGCTGGCATGACTAAATTGTGCATCTCAATCAGCATTTCCACAGCATCAGCAAACTCCCTCCTCTCCCAAAAGCTCTACATTTTTTTTATTTCTTTTTTGTTATTGGCGAACCATGAGAGAACGTCAGATCACGTCACTGCAGCATCAGCTGCACACTATCCTCACCACACTAATCCTCGGTCCACTCATCATCCTCATGATGTTTGCTCATTATTCCACCTAAAACTCAAGGATAATCTCAAAAGGGAATAGATGTTAAAAGGAGTGTGTTTGACTTCAACTCAACACAAGGATACTACCTGCTTACTTATTTTATTTCTTGTAAATACTATCAGAGCAGTCTATCACAAGTCATTCATGAAATTCTACTAAATTTAAAAAGTTGATTGCAATATAACAAGACCCCCTGGAATAGGGATGTCTTTGACAGTCATGGTGTGTTGCCTGTGTGAGTGAAGAAATAAAAACAGCCCTCCCTAAAATATGCAATTTAGGCATCCCCTAAGGACAGAGAGTTCTATTACTTTTCTTGGAAAGTAATAGTCAGATGGGATCTTATAACCATATTTATCTAGTGTTGAGAGGGATTTGATCCTTTTTTATACTGAACAACACACACAATAATACAATAAAACATTGAAAGTACCCGAAAAGTGTTTTGTTGCCCAAGAGGATAAAAGGTTAAGAGGATATTTATGTTCATTCGAATGAAAAATGACATACAGAAATCAGCTGGAACTAATAATTCATTTCATTTGTTACAGTTGAGTAAATGCACACTCACAAGCACATACAGTACACTGATTCCATTCACACACAGCCAAACACATGAATAATATTACAGAGAAGCCTGGATGCCCATTATTCCCATTCAAACAAAAGTTCAGAATTGTATCTAAGGGAATTTTCATCGTCTTCCAAATTATAATCCATCTTCCCTCTAAATAGCTCTCTAGATAAAAGTGGTTTTGTAAATATACTGTAATACAACAATATATCCAACACAAAATCAAGAAGCAAGCTCATTTGTATACTTCAGCAAGGCTATAAAGGAAGTAATGGAGAGGAAAATCTCTTAAATGTATGTCACACTGTGCTGTAAATTATGGAGCCTCTGAAAGGCCAATATTCCAATCTGCAAAATGGGACCTTCCTCTGTGCTGAGGCCAGATTGGGCAACCCTGACTTGCTTGGCAGGGGAAGGGGTGGAGGAGGTGGCAGAAATGACCATGGCCTCTTTGAAGGGACTGGAGCATGTCCAGGTTGAGTGTCTAGAATATATCTGTCATTAATGTATTGATGCACATAAATGTTGGAATGGACGTTCTTGTCCTGGGAACGGTAGAACAGATGAACAGAAATTATGTTAGAAAGAGATGTGAGAAGACAATTTTTATGAAATTCAGCCCCCCCAAATTTTTTTATTTACTGATGCCACTTTTTGCTTTACACATTTGCTTTTCCATTATATCAGGGCACTCTCAGACAACTTCAAAGTAATTTTAGTGCATTTATTGTAAATTCAATGGGTTGTTTTTTTGTTATTGTGCATTGCTGGGTGCTGCAAGCAAATGTAATTGACTGCAACATGACCCTGGGGGAATTTAAAGCGTATTGTGTGGGAAAATGATAAAAAGAGCTAAAATTGCAGTTACTTTCATCTAATATTGAAAAGGGCTGTATCCATGCAAGTTAATCCTGTTCAAATTACTGTATAATGATTTTAACAGAAGTCAGGAAAGATATTTCCTGAAGAACTTTAAAAAGGCTGATTTCAGTGCTGAAGCTGCACAGAACTTACTGATGGACTAAACCCACAGAGACAGTCTGCATATGGCTGAAATATTTCTCTTTGTCTGCCCCCTGCCCTCCCTGGTCAATAAGTTAATGCAGAAATCTGTCCAGACCTGAGGCAACCACGTGAAATGACCTTAACACCTGACCTCCCCTGTATCCATCCTCAGAGTGAAAGGTCCCTGCACATCCCAATCCCAATCTCCAACACTGTGCAAATACCAAGTCAACCATGATGCTTCCAAATTTGATCCACCACTTCTTGTGGAGGTTTTCCTTAATACCTCTAAACAATATCTCCTGCAATTGAGGCAACCAACAAGATGTCACTACAATGTGTGCCCCGCTCTCCAAACCGTATAGTACATCTCTTGCCAAGGATCATCCATCCTTACATTTTTAAGCTGTACCTCCTGGTACTTTTTAAAGTCCTGCTTCAGCTTTCATTTATTTCTCTGTTCTGTCTGGTCTGTTGAGAAAATCCAAATCCAAATGCACACACTGAGTGTGAATGCAATACTTATTCTTTTGGGTATATGTCTTTATTTACATTTTCAGCCCTCTGTGAGGATGCTTACTCTTCTTTTGCAGCTCTCCATCTCCTGGAGCTCCTCATCCAGACAGGAGTCACCATACTCCTGATAAGAGACCTTGCCCTCTTCCTTTGTGCTGGAGTCATTGGGCAGCCCTGACTTGCGTCCTGCAAGGCCTTGGCAAGGGCTGAGGTGGAGGAAGCAGCAGAGCTGGAGGTAGAAGCAGAGGAGGCTTCCTCAAAATTGCCCTCCATTAAAATAGAGCATAAAGCCCTTTTTCTTAATGGAATACAGCAAAAGGATGAGTGACTGAAGAGGACTCACAAGCTCAGGCTCTGCCCAGGCTGTCTAAGGAGGGCATTTTCCAGAGTTGAAGAACGTGTTGGTGGTGGTTGGAGGTCGTTGGTGGCATAGCACTGATCCTGTATCTCCAGTAGATTTGGGCTGCCCTGAGATCCTTGCTTGTTTTGTGCTCATTGGCTCTAATACACAGAAAACATGAAAGATATCGGATAAAACATAATAAAATAAAAGACAGATTATAGGTGCACATCATTTTAGACTCTCAAACTTACACAGATGATGAAGCAGGTGGAGGATTGGCTGCCTGTTTTGGCTGCCAGCACTTCATTTACATGGTAGAGAACCTGCAGAATTGATACCACTAGCTGGGGCACCTGGCCAGCCTTTAGTCTCTCTGTAAGGAGGACACAGCAAAGGAGTGAACAGATAAAACATTCAGGACCTTGGAGAGAGACACATACACACTTCTAAACTGTCCATTAGGAATCATTCTGTATGGGAAAGACAGGCTTCTGAGGTGGACACAGATCTCCTGGGAAACTCCATGGACATTATGGTCATTGTAACACATTTAATGAACCAAAGCCTTCCTGTGTGGATGTGCCCACATTTAAAACATTGTATATAACTTCAATCACAAATCCAGGCTTGAAAAGACCAAATCAAGTCAAAATCAAATTTTCAATGCAGTATTAAAGGATCAAATATTTTTTTTATTGGGCTATCTGGCTGTGAGTGAAGCAGGGAGAGAGAGAAATGCCGTGGGGTGGACTTTCAAAAAATCACAAAAATTTTACACAACCTCTCACAGTTGATATAATACTTATGATAAATCAAATGTATAATTAATATTTAAAGCACCAAATAGATCTTAATTAGGCAGTTGCACATGGCCAGAGGGAGAATAACAGGTAGTATGTCTGTGCTGGACAGCCTGTGGCAGCGAATACTGACTTCAAAAACCACTTGAAGTCAAAATCAAATGTTCAGTGCTTATTAAAGCATAAGATATTTTTTACTGAGCTACCTGGATGTAAAGGGAGCAGAGGAGAGGGGAAGAAACGCTGCAGGTCGCAGTTTTGAAAAAGCAATAAAGTTTTTAAGAATCACTCACAGTTCATACCTCCATGGAAATGATAAATCAAGTATATAATTCATATTTAAAGCATTGAGTATAGCTTAATTAGGCAACCTGCACAGATGGAGACAGCACGTGATCAGAGGGAGAATAAAACATGTGATGTTGGTGCTGGTCGGTCCAGGGCCATGAATTCAACTTCAAACACCAACTGAAGTCAAAATCAAGTGTTTAATGTTGTATTAAAGCATCAGATCTGTTTTTATTGCGCTATCTGACCGTGAACTGAGCACTGAGGGAGAGAAACCTGCCAGTCAAACTTTCAAAGGCAATAATATGTTGAAGACATTATACATATTATAAAGATAAATCTAATGTAAAATTTAAAACTCACATACAGCTTAATTTTACATGTGCAGGTAGACAAAAAAAGTATAGTCTGTCTTCATCATATGTCATCATTATTAATATTTATTTATAATGGAAAACCCAGATTCCCAAATATTTGAAAGTGGCATATACATTTGGGAGGTGAAATTGTTTGTCAACTCCTTAGGGAAAACAGGGACTACATGGTTCAGGAATGGGCATGTCCATAAACAAAGGGGTTTGTCCATCTAGGTGCATCATACCCCACAAAAGCCCTTTTCAGCCCCAGGCTGGAGTTTGACCACTTTTGTAACAAAAATAATCGATCAAATGACTCCAGATAACAGAAAGCGTCCTATTTAGCAGGTAGACAAATGGGCAGCATTTTGCCTTCAGGTCATTTACCATGAATGAGGGAAATTAGCTTTATTTTGTACCAGGCTATAAACATGTTTATTTCTACTGTGAAGTTTTGCATTTCATAACGGTAGCTTATGGAAACTTGTTCTGTAGCCGGCCTCAAGTGGCTGTTTGAGGAACAGCGGTTTTTGGCATTTCCATGTTGGCAGCCACGAAGGTCACCATTTCTAATAAATGACAGCATAAATGCCATCATTTTAGAAAACTGTGATTTCTTTTGTATCAGAAGAAGATGAGCCAGAACTTTATAAACAGTGTGAACCACAGTAACAGAATTGTGTGCCAGAGGTTTAATTTATTGAAGTAGCTATAATTATTGAAAATGAATACAGTGCAAGGACTAATAAACACTGAAATATGGTTAGAAATTAAATTAACAATAGGACTATAAAAGAGAGGTGAACAGCTTCAGCTGAATAATGGACGTTGGTCTGATTTCTGTCAGCTCTGTTTTAAATGACTGTGACATTTCCTACAAATAGGATGCCCAAAGAAGACAAACAAACATGACAAACTTTCATAAAGTACAGACACAATAGATAATGCAGATGGCTTGAAATATAATTCCTGAGGCCAGTATGTTCATGTGGTAGTGCAGACCTAATATTCTATGTATGAGATACCAGCTTATGGTGAAGTGACAGAACTAATGATGGATAAATGCACAATTAGGTTAAAGGGGAAATCTCTAAAGATGGACCCTGAAGCTTTATAAAGTCCTCCTGCCATGAGAGTTTGAAGGAAACTGGCTTAACATCAAACCAACTGGCTTCCAACATGGTTGTTGAAGGAAAAGAGGACTGAGTGGAAGAAAACAAGACCTTTCCAGGCATATATATCAAACAAAGGCTGACGAAAGGAGCCTTTGATGTGTTACACAGACAAGGGTAGTCACAAACCTGATCAAGCAGTCATCTGCCAGTGTCACAGAAAGCAGGCCGATATGTTCCACTGTTGGCTGTGGGATCAGTCAGTGGGACGGTAGCCTCTCAAACCAAATTTAACCTTATTTTGAGAAGCGCTTGCCATATTGTTGAAATCTGAACCCGAAGCACAGTAATGTTTTGAGTGAAGCTCATGCAGTCACTTAGAGAGAGCAGTCAGCTGTAACAATAAACTTTGCATCCAGAGAGAGGTCAAACACGGTGCAAAGACACAGTTACATGTAACTTTTAGAGCTGTGCCAACAGAAGCTTTTGCCAGTTTAAAGTTGTTTCTTTCACTGATTTGGAATTTAGAAATGATAGATCCAATACATGCACATTTGTCTCTTTAGAGATTTCTTTTAGAGACATCTTCACGTTAAAACAAAACAACCAACACCATGAACAACCCTAGAAGAGTGCGATGAAAAAGCGATGAATTTCCACAACAGTTCATTTGATACATAATATATCCGCAATGACAGTCACACACAAGATCTGTTTTGTATTTATTGTAAATTTATTATTATTACTTTACACTAATGAAAAAAATGCTTTGAACCACAGAGAAAAAATGCAGTATTTACATGTTCTGTAATCATTTCTGTGTAAATTGTATCAACACCCAGACAGTTTCATTGCAGAATTCTTTACTCCATGCAAAATAATATCTTGCTTTGACTGACTGCATTCTTATATTGATTTATTTTTTGCTCACAAACATACATGCACAATCTACATTATTCATAGTGGGAAAGGAAGACGAGTATAGTGTGTTTTTTTGTTTTTTTTCTTTTTAACCAAATTGAATGCTAAAATGAGGAGCAGGGTTGATGGCCGGTCAGTGCTTACCGTCTCAAAGAGATCCCAAATAATGTTGTTCATCAACTATGTGGACTTTGATGGATCAGGGGAAGAACCGAGTACTCCACCAAGTCCTTGTGAAGCAGGGAAATTCTGTGAAGTTTGTTTACTTGCACTCTGATGATTCCATTATGTTAATTTAACAGAGGAATCAAAGGGGGAAATGGAATATTTCGAAAGCTCAAAGCAGAGCACATTCAACTGAACTATGTTCCTATGAATAAGTAATCAGGAAAAAGGTTAAGACTGGTTATTAATAAAGTCATGGAATAAAAATTGTATTCTACTTACTTTCTTGTGCCAAGGAGAGCCCATCAGTGCAAATCAAACCCAGTGTTGTTATAAATAGTACCTGAGGCAAAATGCTGATCCACAGTAAGCAAGAAGAAAGAAGTCTTACAGTCCTTGGGGTCTTACTATTAATCCTAGATCATATCATATCATATGAGATCAATTAATAGCAGGCTGAATCCACTGAAAAAATACACATTTGGATTTTGTGTAATTAGACCTAGTTTCAGAGAAGCCACACCTTTGATATTTATTTCATGGCATGTCTTTCTATTCCATTTCCTGACGTTTACACCCAATTAATGTCTGAACTCAACTCAGACTGTTGGATATGGATGCTCAATGTGTAAAGCATGAGTTCTTCTTACAATCTCTTGGGCCTTTCATCATCTCTAATACCTCGTTATTTGCAGTAAGCCACAAGCTAGCTGAAACTGTCACTTTATAATAATTACCATAGGATGAGTCTCTAGCTGCCTTCAGTTGTAGCCGTTGTCAGGTCAACACATGCTTCTGGCTGTAATTCACAGTATCATGCATTGTAGTTTATATGCGGAACTGTGCATTGCTATTATCTGGGTTACCTATTTAATCAAGGATTTCATTGTTTTAGGTTGTTTTTTCTGTGTTGAGTTTTGAGAGTTTGGTGATTTCATGTTTTTCTCTCGCTAGCTTATACATTTCCTGATAATTGTGATGTTAGTTGATTGGGAAGCCACTGTCCAGACTGGCCCTAACTGAACCATGATTGTTGTATTAACACCTCAACCTTTTGTCCTTCAGCCATACTCAAGCCAAAAATGTCACTTGTCTTCTCCCTTGTGAGGGACCACTACAAAAAAAAGATGCTATTTCTGTAGCTTCTGTAACATGGCAGGAGGTTCCTAATCCATGTACTTCTTGGTACAGAAAAAAAATAAAAATGGTTCCTGGCCATTCTACATATAATACATGCCTGTTCCCCGTTTGAACTAGTCCCAATGGATGATGGTTTTACAACTATATACTTCAAAAACATATACTTTTATGTCACAGTTGCTGAAAGGCACAAGAAGTCATTGTGACGCTGGCCGCAATACACCACCTGGTAACCATCCACAAAGTAACCCCCAAGAGGCTACTTCCCACTCTGGGGACATTTCAGTGTTCGCAGATACCATGGACAGAATAGGAGTCTCAGAGGAGAATCAGGACCAAACAGAACTGACAGCAGTGGTCTTGCAACATTAAACTTGGATGCAAACAGAGGTGGCTAACAGATTGTTTCATGCAGAGCCTGCACTCCTGAAGTTTAAGGCCACAGAGAACTACTGTTTTTTGGACATCTGAGGTATAGTATTCTCCACTCCCTCAGGGCACTTCACAGTCTGTGCCCTGTTTGTTTGCAAAACTAACATACCTGAAAACATTGCCTTGTGTCTGTCCTTCATGTAAATCCCAAGCTGTCGGTGAGACTAAAGCAAGAGGAACTGAAAGACACGGGTAGCCCCAAACCAGACAATGATAAATCAATTCACAGAGGTGCCACCATGACCACGCAGAATACAATAGCTCTTACACACACACACACACAACACTGGATCGTCCTATTGATCCAATTTGGGTCAATATACAAGCAACAACTGAACATTAACCTTCCACAGTGCCCATGGGTGAAAACCACCTAAGACAAGGAGTTGTTTTGATCCAGTGTTGATGTTATTTCTTCTATAACTCCCAGATTTTACCCAGATTAAAGCATGATGTGCCTACAAACAATTTTTAAACTTACATGCAACTATTGTTTCCTGATTGTTCTATCCTTTGCAGTTCTGAATGCCAAATGTCATATCACATTATACAATTAACCACCATTGACTGTATAAAACATGGACGTCATATCTGTGACATGACAGGGCCTTTTGAGGAACTGCAGTTTTGGCACTTCCATGTTGGCTTCATTTCCCAGCCATGGAAGTTACCGCTTGCTAACAAGTGAACTTATTGTGTGGTACACTGGGTCAAAATAACTATTATAAATAATCCAACACTAAATTATAAAAATTGGGTGAATTGGCCTAAGGAGCCCAATTATCAGCCTCCTCATATGTTCCCAAGCTATAGTCACAATGCAGAATCATTATTACTGCTCCTCAAATTAAGGGCTATGGGAATAACATATGCATGAATCTTACACCGCGTAATAGGCACCTGTCCTGTTTTATCAGATCGAGGACAGAAGATTAATGATTCAGTATGATTTGTTAGTTGTGGGGCACCTCATGCTGATGTGTGTTAATGTATTATTTTTGCTTTATATCACTATTATCAAGAACTGTCGACATAAGCTGTTTTCATATGCTTATACAGCCATTATTGTTGTGCAGAGGACCTGAAATGTCTTCTGGCAGTTTATCATCAGAGAGCGGCTTAATGACAGCAGACTTAGACACTAAGTTTTTTGAGAACACTAAGTCTATTGTGTTTGGTTCTAGACCCAAAATAAAAAAAAGCTGAGAGTTGTTTTGAGAACTGAGGTCTTTGCATCCAAGTCTCCTTGTAATTACTCAAGGACGATTAATGCAAGAATGAAATCCCAAGTCAAAAAGACTAATCTTCTGAATAAGGATGGTCATGAGTAGGTTATTAGCATCTTGCTTCATTTTTACCGAGGTCAGTCTATGTTGCTGAGAGAACTGAGAGCAGAACAATGTCATGGGTTTGCTGTGTTGAATAAGCTTTTTAATTCACCATATTTTTTGATGTACCAGCACAATAGACAAACATCCACACACACACACACACACACACACACACACACACACACACACACACAGCACTGCCATGAAAACATCTATCCATACAGAAAGAAAAAAAGCAAGGCAGAGGGAGAGATTAGTTCTCTAACTTGGCAAATTCTCAAGTCTTAAAATGCCTTCCAGTTGCAACTAATATTAACACAACCTATGCTCATTGTGCTGCATACACTGCATATTAATAATGGGCCCATAATCATCTTTGTCACAAGATCTGTATTTTGTAAGGTTTAGGGAACATGCTAGTGCTTGTTCTTTTACACTGCAACCATAATAAGCTGCCAATACTACTTCAACACTTTTGAAGATGGCACACAGCTGAGATGGCTGTACACAGTTCAACACATAAAAAAGTAAAACCCATTTCTCTGCATTTATCTCTCCTTTCTAGTGTAATGTTGAATCTACAGTGGCCACAAAATTTGCAAAAAAAAAAAAAAAGCCCTATCTAAAACCAGTGTTTAGTTTATCTGTTCTGGGCTAGCATGGCGGACTCTGTGGAAGAGGACCCACTGCGTCTCTAGATATAAAAGGCTCATTCTAAGGTGACAAAACCATAATGATTCTTACAGATTCATTAGGCATTAGCAGTGGGCAGCTGCTGTGCAACCCCTGGGACTAACTCCACCTCTTAGCCATTGCCCCAGTCAAGGGCACTGACAGGAGAATAACCTAACATGCATGCTTTTAATGGCTGGAAAACCGAACTACCATGTGAAAAAATAGGGAGAACATTCAATGGCCCTGCCCCAGCTGGGAATCTAATCCATGACCCTTTTCCTGTGAGGCGACAGTTTGAGGAGATTTTAAATATGTTTCCATAGTTGTTGAATATTGTTTTACATTATTACATCCACTCTTACTACAAAGGGACTAATGAAATTGTCCAGCAAGAAAAGACCGAATTGTGAGAGATGATGTCATTACTTGGCAGAATCTCAGGTCTTTTCTCTGACTGTTTCACGGGGCTTACAGAAGCTGTGGTCTGATAGTTGGATGACCAAAACACTTTTTTTTTTTTTTTGCCTTTACTTGGTTCTATCAATGCTGCGCATGTCTCCATGGCCTATTTTTGTCTGTGTGTCTTGTGTATATAGCCATATATCAAGCTACCGTGATGAACAATTAGTGTGTTTTGAAGGACAGCTAATTAAAACTCTCCTTTTAGTAGTAGCTATTTGGGGGTCCTTTCATACAAAATATACTTTCTACTTACTGAAATTGTAGAAAAGAGTTTTTGAGACAAGAGCTTGTGCATATCTTTAATGCAATGATGACAAATTCCTTTTAATGCCCCTGTCCATTGAATAATTAAGGTTGTAAGTTAGTGTATGTGTGGATTTATTTTCAGGTGGGAATTAATAAGTGTGTATTTTGCATATAAATAACAGGTGAAAATCAATCAAAACTGAAATCATCAAAAAACTGAATTGAAAATCGTATTTTGAAAATAACGTCTGCAACACAACCAGTCTTAAACAAATTTTCTGTACTTTTACTCCAGGGAGGCTGGTGCATAATCAGTAGCTCTGTGTTTTCTTCAATTTAGTTTTCTGAGCTGTGCAAGACGTTTCCTGAATATTTACTGAACCTATGATGGTGAATTTCGTCTTTCAGCACAAAACAGAACAACTTAAAAAAGTTCAAAACCTGTTTTGTGTTTTATTTAGAGGAAAATATGTAAAAGCTAAATTTTGTTACTAGGTGTATAGCCTATTTTCATAAAGATTTCTTTGTTTTGCTTTTTATTGCCTTGGTAGGCAGCAGCAGTGATCCTTATACAAAGGCGACTTAGTGTGAATAAAATGCAGATTCTCATTCTGACAAGTGTAAGGAGGAGATGAAAAGTAGAGTTAATAGGAAAAAGGAGGACAGCAGAATGACTACAACATTGCTTCCATGATGCATTACTTGGCTCCATCCCCTATGGTGCAGCTCTTTATTATCTGTCAGGGTCACAGCACCATTGAACTGCGGGAGAGCAGACAATACTAACTGGCCCTTCCTGCACTGACACTTATTAACATTGGAGAAATGAAGCCAAGTAGCCCACCCGGTGCCCACACATACTATGTAGGCAGAGAGGAAAGCAAGGCTAAACTAATAGGCTATAGTCATGCACTGACCTTGAGTCAAATATTCACTTGTAGAAAGACATCAACAAGTTGTGTTTTTTTTTTTTTTTTTTGCAGCTGGAGCGACATGGGGGCTGAGAAGAAAAAGACACTCTGGGCATGTGTAGACAAGCCCCAGGCACAGTTTCTGAGAACCAGTTCCAATCTAAGACACAACTCTCACAGAACCTCTGGGCAGGAGGAAGCGTCGGGATTACACTCCAATCTGATCTGAACATGGACGGAAGAAAGTTGCATATCTATTGCATGCACAACCTCTTGGCCTTTCTCATTTCACTATCCTATATCTGTTTTCTTTCTTTTTTTTACCACTTTAGAGAACAATGGAGGAGACAGTCGATGTTCAACCACCAGGCATTCATCTTTTTTACAGCAGTAATTTTGCTTGTGTACATGCAGCCCTCTTTCAGCCAGGATATCAGATTTCATTATGCTGTGCTGCAGCTAGGCTGTTCCAGATTTAATCAAGGGTCTAATCTTACCATTGCCTCTAATCACAAATACGTCTTTATATCAATATGCATTTCACACATGCAGGACCTCTCATCACTAAACACTGAGCAGGGTGCATTGCATCTTGTATGAGAGAACCATGAATTAAACATGACTATCATAGTGATACAACTGAAACCTCCCCTGTTCTTTTACATCAAATTTAACCTGTAATGAATAATTTATAATAACGCTATAAATCCACTTTAGAGTCTTAATTGGATTAATTTGATCATTAATTAAAGAGAGGGTGATTGAGCGAACACCCCGCTCGCTACTGCAAACTTCTGTTTTCGCAGAGCTGCCACATGATTTCAGGTCACACATAAATCTATCATATCACGTTAGGATACAAGAGATCTCACAGGGTTGTGCATGGACCAACACACAGCTGGATAACTTATGATTGTTGAACGTATGATTGATGAGTTTGGCTTTAAATAAAAATGTGGGGAAAGAGGAGGGGGTGATGGAGCAATTGAAAGCAGTGTTTATGTAAATGTCTCCACACAGGATTTAGAAATAAAATGACATAGATGGATAGATAGATAGATAGATAGATAGATAGATAGATAGATAGATAGATAGATAGATAGATAGATAGATAGATAGATAGATGTCTGAATAAAGTTATGTAACAGTATTTCATGTGCATGTGGGATTTATTTAATGAAAAATATCTCCAGACACTTGTTGTGGTTTCTCATAACCAGAGTGAGGTCACTAAGTGACAGAATCTGTCCAGGCTCCACTTTTCTTCCCACTGCCCTTACACTGCCACGCCTCATTAATCATCAAATCCCTGAGCAGAACAGAACTGAATAACAGGCTATGAAAATCTGTACTTGCCCACCACTTCAACTTCAACAGTATGGCTTAAGAACATTTTTTTAAAGTATGTATATAGGATGACTTTGCATTTAACATTTATATTACTTTTTATCAGTCAAATCAACTGCATTCTCAAATCTGACAACGATCCTCCTCCTAGTTAAAAAAATAATAAATAAATCCTGATATACCCCCTGCTGTTACACAATGAGTAAAAAACTGTTTTAGTGCAGAGAGAAACTGAGGTCAAACAGGAATATTGGATTTGTATAGTGTAAAATATTAAATAAATAAATGATTCTGAAATAGTTACATAAATAAATTGTGTAATATATAAATGAAGTAATCATTTGTGAAATAGTTTAAGAAATCATCAAAAACACTTCAATAATAAACAAGAATGTATGCATAGTAATAACAAATATATATATATATATATATATATATATATATATATATATATATATATATATATATATATATATATATATATATATATATGGGGCGACAGAGCCTTCTCTGTAGCTGCCCCCTTCCTCTGGAACTCTCTCCCCAAACATATCAGTGACTGTACTGACTTACCCTGTACTGACTTCTTTTTTTTTTTTTTACCAAATTTTGCACACTTGCTCCACCTCTAAACCTGCTAAAATGAAGTTGAATCTTCACATACTGAATTTAAAATAAAATTTACTTGCCTTGATTACTTGAATTGACATGACAACACATCATAAAACACAACAGCTGTGTGAGTAGGATGTCTATCAGTATGCATGGTGACTGCTTCCTGCTTATGGTGGAGAGCAGCAAGAATGTCCCACAGGTTGCCTATTTATATCCTCCCCCTTAAAAAGGAGTGCTTCCACAGCTGCGGTTGTAACTGTAGTGTAGTGCTCTGGATCGGGGATCAGTGTAGACGGTATACACATGATGTCACTGAAAGTGCAGTCACCACTATCAGACGCCCCTGGGTGCCAATGATGTATTTACATGCAAAAAACAAGGCAAACACTATTTTTTCAGAGAAAATTCAAGCAGAGGTTTTCACAGACTGCTGAAGACTAACAAAAAGAGAAGTGATGTCATGCTTTCTTAGATGCTGTGAGGTTAATTCACCAAAACCACTGTTTTCTGGATTAAACATCACAAAATCAAAATATTTTTACATAACAGTCCACAGAGAACCTAAAGAACTGAGAGAACTAATGTCATTTCAATTTTTTCACCAGCAGTGTGTGACCACCACAGGAGGACAAAGGGCTCAAAAAGGAACAAACATGTAAAAACCATAGACTGTGTAAAACATGGACCTCGTATCCGTGACATCACCTATAGGTTTTTGAAGAGCAGTTGTGAGGCTCAGAGTGTGGTGGTTCTACCAGCTAATCTAAAAATTGGCAAAGATGTTGATCATGGGTTGCTCAAACAATCAACCTGTAATAGCACCCACCTGTCATTAAAATTGACCATGCTCTAAATTATGCAATTTTAAGCCTTAATATAATTTGAATTTGAGCTTCAGTCCAGTTGTCATGAGTGGGAAAATTAGCTATAGAGACCAAAACCGTTTTTTGTATCAGGTTGTAAACATGTTTATTTCTGCTGTGAAGCTGGACATTTTAATATGGGGGCTAATGGAAACTGACTTTCAAGAAACCGCTTTTTGGGCACTTTCATATTGGCTTTACTTCAGAGCCACGGAAATTGCCGCTTGGTAAAACCCCTTTAGCACTTTACATTCCATACAGCAATACTAGCTAACATCAACTTGCTAACTCTACCTGTGTTTTCACAAATTTACACTGAATCTCCAGTAATTTGGCAAAAGAAAGTGCGAATGAAGTTTGTTTCCCTCCATGAAATAAGCAGTAGGTGGCACCAATTCTCAAAGAACAGAAGAGGGGGGCGCAACAAGATGATGTTTTTAAAAGAGTGCCAGTCAAACCTCAAACAGTGACAAATAATGCAAAAGAACAGGATGGTTTGTTTCATGTCTTAATGTGAGGCAGGTTACATAAAATCTGTGTGGAGTTGATCAGTTATGTGTTAAATGTTTGTCAAGTCAGAACTTGAACAAAAAATGTGTTTCAATCAGCTATTAACCGAATTAACCATTTTTTAAAATGGCAAAAACTACCGTTTTGTGTAATGTTGCTTGTTTTATCAAGGTTCCAATAATGTGCATTAAAATACATTGATGGAAAAAGGGTTAATAACAAGCATCACCATCTTAGTTTAGTATGTTTTACGGATATTTGGTCAAAATAAAAAGTCAAGGACTTACCAAAGTCAGTAGGCCTCATCCTCTGGGGACCATGAATGACTGTAATAACAATCCATCCAGTAGTTCTTGATATATTTCAGTGTGGACTTAAGTGATGGACTGACACAGCCATCCCAACAGAGAAATGCCACTAGCATGGAAAAAAAATGTCATCATATACTGTAGGACAAACAACTAAGCACTGGCAAATGGTCTACAGTATATTTACATGCAGACTTTGACATCTTTTTGCCAGCTGTCTGTTTTTTTAATGTTTATTTGTTTTTGGACACTTTTGGGCCCCTTCTGCCATCACCATTTTAAAAGACACAATCACAATCATTATGAATTATGGATCATGTCCTTGAGCAAAGTCTACTCACAGAAAATGTGCATAAAAGCCTGAAAAAGTCCCACATGAGGGAGAGCCCTCATATGCACTGACTGTAGATTTTATGGTGGGGCAGCCCTGAGGTGTCGTGGACTTGAACTAGAACTGTTCATCAAAGTGTGTGAGTCTGTGACAGACAGATTGGGAGAAGGAGCCTTTGAGAGGAACGGGGAAAGGAGAAAGAGATGTGGAAGGGTAAGAGGATGCATTGAAATCAGTGACACACACACATACACCATGTGAGATTGATTAATTACAACTCGTCTTTTACCGTCATTGATTTTACTGTCCAGAGTGATATTGACAAGTCCTCCAAACTAAATAAATGTTACCGGAAACATTGTTTACCGTACAGTTGATGCACACTGGCAAGCTAAATAGTTTACTACATTCAAACTTCCCAGCGATGAGTATTTGCATTTAACCAATTTAAGTTTGTGTTCTATTTATGCATGGTGGTGTATCTCAGGGGGGAGTAAAACTCTCTGTTAAACACCACAAAAAGAACTTTTAAGAGTCAGAAAAAGTATAGTGTTTTTCACTTGTCACTGCTGCACCAGACTGGACATGAATAGAGCAACAGAACCTGCTCAGAAAGGGTAAAAAAGTGACAAAGGGACATGGATGACATGGGAAAAAGGAAGATTTCAGTGAACAAGAATTTGTATTGGCTCTGGGATTCTAGTTTAGGAGTGGTCCTTTTACATCTCCTCTTCAAAAAAACAAAGCAGCGATCACTGTGGATTTTTATCTGTTTTTACAAAATGTAGAGCATATGGAAGAGACTGATGCCAATTTTCTTGCTGCCAAATGATATGATTGGTCAAACTTAAACATAATTTACAACATTATTATGTTGCTTATACATACACACACACACACACACACATATATATATATATATATATATATATATATATATATATATATATATATATATATATATACATATGTACAAGCTATGAAACTCTACAGAGTGTGTCTTTTCTGTATCCATGTAGATGTTCAGCCCAGAGGCTGGATTCATTTTCCATTGTCTCCATGTTCAAACAGCCCACTAAGACACACAAAAACACTCACGTCACTCCTCAGTGATATTACATGACATTATGCAATACTGCAGCCAGATATTTGACAATATTCATCTATCTTTTGAGTTTTTAACCTCAGCAGTGCACAAGGTCTGCAGCCAACTTGGCACAGCAAGCCTTGACAAATATTTAAATGCATGTGTTATAATATAGCAGCCAACAAACTCAATTCGCTCCACGTCCACACTGGCCAATAGGTTTTCCTATAATTATACAATCTGACTGGAGAAAATGAGCGGAATTTCTCTGGGAAATAGAGTGGAAATGGTAAAACACTTCAGGTGAAATGGGCAGAGCAGACTGAGATGAGTAAATTGATGTTTTAACCTTCTGTTAATATGAAATGGAATGACTTGAAGCTTCTTTTTTGCCAGAAGACATGCTGTGAGACACAACATTGAGATGCTACAATTATCATAATGTTGTGGCTATATACGACAGGTCTGACTGGGACTGGAAGTAGTAAAGTTTTAAGCCTTCAGCACTAAGACAGCAGAGCTTAATGCTACAGAGCACAAACAATATATTTTTCTCTTTCTCCTCTGTACCAGTGAAGAACGACTACTGTAATGGATCTGAATAAGAAATGGAAGTGTGCCTGTGTGTCCGTTCTTATGATGAATTCAAAACAAGCAACAGTCATTCAGATATTTATGCTGTCTCTTTCACTTAGAGGCACATCAACTCATCTGTCGGTCTGTTAAACGGTTAATATGCTACAGGGGCATGTAGCTATTTGTGATTGTTAGCATGTTCCTTCATGGTGGATTTTAATATTATGTAACACAAAGGAAATAAATAAGTACATTAATCTTTTCTCAGAAGAAGAAAGCCGTGGGATGATACAACTGTTTCATGTCATAATTATCTCTGCAGCTCAGCAAATTGTTTTGTGCTTTCCTCTGATGTTTTCTCAAATATGGTGAAAATAGAAGTGTAATGAGGGGTACAAAATAAAACATCTTTGCATTTCAGAGACATATGCAGTTTCTCTACTTCAATGGTCTAGCTTCTGCTGATATGTATAGTTAATTGGGTGTAATTTAACTCTTTGAATGCTCTGCCTTCATTTTAATCTAAACTCTTCACTGTTATTACAGTAGTAGCAGGTTAAAACATTTTTAAAGAGCACAAAGATAAAGATGATGTATATGTGATAGAGGAGGTACTTGGATAGAAAATAATTGAATGACCTTTTTTAATGATCTAGTTTCAGATTTCTGTCTCTGGCGATGCAGTGAAAGAGCAACAAAAGACGGTTGACTGGAGGCTGCATACAGAGTTTAAAGACTAAAAAATGACTTACTTTCTTTCTTTATCCCTTGCTATTGCCTTTTCTCAATCCTTTCTAACCTTTACCCTCATAACCACATCTCAGCTTTGACCTGGGCAAATATAAACCTTATTAGACAAGGCTCACTTCCTCCCATAAGAAATAATTTGAGAATTATACAGTATATTGAAAAAAAAAAAGATAATTAAGTCCTAGTGGTATATACACGGTGGTGATTTTCTGCAATATATGTCTCTTAATATGTGCTATTTGCAGGTCCAGGTGGATTCATTCAACTTAATTGAATTTACCAATGTCCATTTTACATGATGGTGGCATTAGATTGGATGTCCCCATTGATATCACACATGCATCAGCTCTGCATTTTGCTATTGTGTAGGCAATTTAATAAATAAATTAAGAATATGAAAAACTGAAATGAAAGAAAAAAAACAAAAACAACTGACTGGTTGGTATTCTTAAATGAAATGTATGCATACTAACTGATCTAAGCAGACTGATAATGGAAGGGACTGATATAACTGATCCTGGACTCTGTATACAAAGTCTCAGTTTTACAGTTTGTGTGGTTTGACTTTGCAATTTGACACATTTTAAATTTATGATAAAACAGGTCCTGGATCCTGGACCCACTTTAATATCTAATTTTGAAGTCCTGTCTTGTATAAAGGCCCTGTGTCAACAACACTACAGTCATGCAAGAGGCTGCACTTCAGGAAGGAGGTGCTCAGACCTAAATGCTCTAAGCGTGGGCACATGAACATGCTCACACTGATAATGTTAACATGCTGATGTTAAGCTGCTATGTTTACCGTGTTCAACATCTTAGTTCAGTGTGTTGGCATGGTTACAATTAGCACAAAACAGTAACAAAAAGTAGAGCCAAGGGAATGTCAGTTTTGCAACGTGGTCATCTACCAAAGTGCCAAATCATAACAAAAGTTATCTCATAACACTTTCCATAAAGAGCAAGTCTAGACCGTACTCTTTATAACATTATTCACAGAGACCCAACAATGCCCACCATGAACAAACACTTGGTGAGAGTGGCGGGGAGAAACCTCTGAGCACTAGATGAAAAATTACTTTAGCGTTTAAGTTATTACGGGTCATCCTGAGGGGGACATACTGTAGATGTGCGTACCAAACTTCATGGCAATAAATTCAGCAGTACTTAAGATATTTCAGTGAAGACCAAAGTGGTGGACCAACCAACAGACAGACCAACACTGCCAACCCTATATTACCTTCAGCATTTATTTTATACACATAGTGCATTTTTCTGATTAAATGTGTGTACATGAAGGTGTCAACAGGGGGCCCACATTTCATTTTTGCCCAAGGGCACCGAAAAGCAGTAAACCAGCTCTGCTAGTTGACTCACATCTTTTGACCTCACTGGCAGCAAGACTTTAGAAGCACAGCTGATGATGATGATCAGGGTCCAACAGATTTAGGTGTAGACACAAATACACCAATTGCCTGCAGTAAGAGTCGTAAAAACTTAATTTTAGAGAAACTGTAGATTCCATTGTTTAATTTCTTGTAACTCGTGTTTGTGTTCGGTTGGGATAAAGTTAAAATAAAAACACATTTAGCTCTAACATATTTTTCACATAAATTACCATAAGAGAGTAACTGACATGTTTTGTGTCTTTGGTCTCAACCCTTAACCCTCTCAAATTACGCACGCCGGGTGTCGTGAATTCAGTAGTGTCCAAGTGGGCTAAAAAGGTGCTGAACTCCCATCCTCCCTCTCTCCCTCCCTCCACTCACTGAATCGTTGGGGCCAAACACTCCTTCACTTTCGCAGTGTGTGCGTCAACGCGCGGTCTCTGCCGCTGCTCGGGACAAAACCGCACGCAGCTGCTTTCATTTTCCAGAGCTCGAGACCACACGAACAGGAGGGGAGCTCGCGCTGCTTCATGCTGCAGGGATATCACCTCTGATGGACTTGATATAGGACAACAAAACACACGTTATTCATCTGATTATGAGCGCGTAATTGATAGTTGCAAGTGCATTGTGAGGGATAAAACAAAGTTGTAAATCCCAAACGTCCTTACAGCCACTGGTTTAATGTGTTTTATGTGTTTGCGCTCAACAGTGAGGTAGACTTATGCGGGCTAATTTTCCAGGAGTGTCGGCGTGTGATTTATCCCGTGGATGCGGCTGTCGGGGTCGGTCTCTGAGCCCCGCAGGATCAGCCTGTCATAGGGCATCATGATTTCTCGGGTTGTTCACAAGTGGATGAGGAATATTTCTCCGGAGATGCTGCTGTTGGTGCCGATATTGTGGTTTTTACCTCTGACTGGAGCGGCTCCTTCTGTCACTACCGAGCAGCTGGACACTGGGGTGGTAAGTTTTCTACCTTTTCTATTAAGGGGATTGGAAGTTTTGCTACTTACTGCCACTTTTGGACATGGGGTGTGGGAAGTTTGTCCACTTGATACCACCACTGGGCATATTTTCTTACCATGCCCCTCTCTTAAAAAGGACACTTTACCCTACTTTTGCATGTGGAGGCAAACCTTGTCCTCTCTAATACTTGATCTGAATTTTAACACCTCACAGCAGTCCATTGCACATGCAGGGGAAGCTTTGGCGTTAAAGGCTGGATGTGATGGAAAATAAAATAGGAGCCTGTTCTCCCAAAGCAGGAATCAGGATTCCTGTAATGGCTTGCAATAAACAAATGTAAATGTATTTGCCTTGGCGGAATATCGACCTCCTCCACAGCATGCTGACATAGTATATGCTGCGCTGATAAATGGCAAACGGGGCTCACTTCCAGCACACTGACAAACCAAAGCTTTAAGACGTTATTGGCCATTTCCTTTCCCCAGTGATGCTTCTGAAAGTCTGCTCCAATATGTCGTCTGACGCCAAGTTTAAACAATTACTGGGTTTAGAGACGAGTTGTTTAAATGGAGATATGATGGAGCAGCAGATCCTGTTGAATCAATTAAATAAAGCAGGTAATGTTTTATTATTTAGAATTTAGTAGTACAAGATAATTGTGGAACAAATCATTAATATTCACATACCATTTGTTCTGTGAATGTTTTATGATAAATTTAAAGCAAATTAGACTCACCCTAACACTTTCAACTAACTGTATCTGAGTGAATTAAAGCTATTATATGATGTTTTCATTAATAGTTTAGAGCTACAACGTACTTTGGCTTTGTATTTGTAGTTTGATGAGCAGAGCACCTGCAGATGAAACAAGCTCCTAATTAGTAACTCTTGAGACAACATCCTAATTAATTGTGTTAATGGATCCAATATCAACATACATTTTTTCATTTGTGTGCACTTTTTTCTTCACATTCGTCTTTAAAAACAAATTCACACACAAAGCTTTGATGGATTCATGTTATTCTGCTGCTCTTCAGTGTTTCTCCTCAGTTGCATTGTTTTTTTTTTTTTTAGAAACAGAACCTTGGCAATTAACCCATTGATTTCTATGTCCTTTTCAACCATTCATCTGCCTAGTCATAGAAGCTGCAGACATGAATTGTCCCTCAGCTACACAACTTTTGTTGAGGACAGTCATCTGGTGTTGTGCAGGACTAGGGTTAGTGCTCCTCTCTCACACAGTCTTTGTATTTGCTTTAATCTTGTTTTCACTCAGGAGATTCAACATGTTAACTGGTTGGATGTGAATGATCTGCTGTTTGATCAGCCAATCCTTCAAGCTGCCTTGATACTATATTATCCCTTATCAAATTAAGATTGAGTGTGTGAGCAAACACTTGGCTTCTTCCACATCCAGTAGAAACTGAGTCATGTTGGCATCACTGGAGTTCTTTTTCTCAATACATATCTAGTGTAAGTTTAAAATTCACTCCTGGTTTGTACCTGGTTTGGTTTACCAACTATTGAGAGAGCAATCTGTGTTTATTGCTGTTGAGGTATTAAACTCTGCTCATCAGCTGTGTGTTTACTGCAGCTCTCTATCATTTCATGATGTACAAATGGTTTATACGAGCTCCTGTGCTCAGGAGCAGCTGCCCACATTTTTTTTTTTTTTTTTTTTATGAACCTACAAACCAAAACAATAAGTTGGAACCGCCTAAAAGCTGGTTGGATAGACAGAAGCAGGGCTGTGACTGACAATAATTTTGATTAACCTGCCAGTTAGTTTCTTGATTGATCGATCAAAATGCCCATCACAGTTTCAGATGTCATGTTTTTTATAACCAACAGTCCAAACCCTTTATAGAAATCCATTTACAGTGATATGAAACAGCAAATCCTCACACTTGAGAAGCTGGAACCAGCAAATGATTGGCATTTTCACCCGAGAAATGAATCAAAGATTAACCAACAATCAAAATAGTTTAGGATTCATTTTCTGTTGACTGACTACTCATCTAATGGAGTAATGGTTTCAGCCACAGTTTATAACGTGAGCTTTTTTTGTACAGTGACTTGTTTTCATCCTTGGAGTACTTGGGATCATACACCTGAGTGTGATAACTGGTCTCAGGTTGTCTGTTTGTTGTTAGAAGGGTTTAGGATGACCAAGGGAGTTGAACAGACAAATAGACAGATGGGCACCCGTCCATAGACACACTCCTCCCCTGTGACCGGCTGATTGACTTTTAAATAAGACTTGATGAAATTGCTCTCAGCTGTTGAGAGCAGGTGGATAATTGGTTGTCTCTGGTTTGAGAGGGTTCTCCCATCTCGTGTTCCCTGTTGTGTTTGTAAATGCCATACATTTGGGACTCGGCCCATGAAAACAACCATCTACGCACAGAACCGTGTCCTGATCTCTGGCTCTGCTGCTCCCCAGTCCCATTACACTTCACAGCCATCGTGCTGCATCACTTGGCTTTTAGTCGAGCTTGAGCACTGAATGTATCTGTCTCTCTTTGTAACTGCTGTAAAGTGCGACCATAATTAACTGAACGACAAACTTAAGCACAGCTCTAAGGTATCCAATTTCTAGTTTTTCTGTTATCTTGCCCAGTTCATCACTGCAGAGCGCCACTTTGCACTTTATAATAAGGTATAATCTAATCTGCACTATGTTTTCCGCTCATCATATCATTTTACTCCTGATGGCTAGAACAGAACAACAGAGTTGAAAGCAGGGCTGTACTTGCTTTAGCAGCTGTCAGAAGATTGAGGTGACTATACCAGCCAATGATAAAAGTACCTTAATTCCTATTTAATCTGGACAAAAATGAAATTGAAGAATGTCAATGTGTAGCGTTGAATCTCTTTTAATTTCTGTCATTTTTCATGTGTTGTAAGAAGTAAAACCAAATGAGTGTGCAGCGGTCTGATGGGACAACCACACCCTGCCAGTCTGCTTCTAATTCTCATTTCGCTTTATAATTTTTCAATGAGAATACCATCTGGTCTTGTGTCTGCTGAATAGAATAGAAAAGGGGGGAAAAAAAATCCTGGTAGACGCTGCCCTCCTCCACCTACTTTCACCACTCTCCCTCCCCGCTACGTCTCATAATACTGAGTTCTCTCCTGCAACTAGCCAGCCCGGCACCAGTACCACCACCCCTCATTAGCTCTCTCTTTGCCTTCCGTGCGTGCGTATTTCAGCAGTATCACATTCTGTCCCTTCAGTCTCCTTCCTTCAATTTTCTCCTCCCAGTCCAGATAGGGGGCCTTCTTCTACCATCATGGTTCTTCTGATTACACCCAGATGCCCAGACGTAGAGGGGGGCTCAAAAAGAAAACTAGATGCGAGGACAGTCAAGGGGAAGTATGATGGAGGAATTGCTGCATTGAAATAAGTAATCAACCAGGGTCAAGAAAGGGAAATAAATATGACAAGGACGGGGAAAAGGGACAGAATACATCATCTAAAGAGTTGCAGACATGATTTCACTTTTCAGCGTTATACCTGTAAGATATTTTTAAGAAAATGTCTTCAACAGCTGTGGCATGCCTACACATAAGTAAAAGGGCACAAAATGCCAAATAACTTTTTATTTTTCCTCATTGCCGTGCCATGCTGGACTATTAGGATACTTTTAGCACCATTGTCCCACTTTTATGTAGCTGTGTGACCTTTCCCTCTGTAGCACTGTATCACGGGGCTTATATGCAGGGCAAGGACACCTTTTTTTTTTAGGGACGTCGAGTGGGAGATGACTACACAGTAGGAAAGAATATATCATTGCATAATGATTGACAGAGAGCACAAGAGACAGCTCAGCATGTAATATATAGCACATTCTCTGCTTCTCAGGAAGAGGGAGGTATTGTGGAAACCAGTCCAATCTGTCATCACAGCTTTACTAAGTTTTAAAGGTCTTTAGGGAGTGGAAGGTTTCTGTGGAGATTTAGGAGTTTATGACATCCTTAGAGGCCATTTCAACAAGGATCTAAGCGGTCCTAACACTTTAGTGGCTGCCACTGTAGCGTGGTGATGTGGGACTGATGCATGGCAGCTGCAACACTTCTGCTTGATGTTTTTAGTCAATGACAACACCAGATAAATTTAGGTGAATTCATGACTCAAGTGGATAAAATAGACAAAGAAGCCCGCTGGTTAAATAGAACATTTTATTTGAAGGTCATAGGTTTATAAATAACTCATAGGTTGCTGTCCTTGTCGTTGACCAAAATGGTAAATCGCTGCCTGTGTCTGTGGCACTGTTGAATCTGGCAGACCTGGGACCAGTTTGACAAAGATAGACTTGACTATTGACTATGACCTACATCTAACTAGTAGTCAGATTCCATATAGACATCTAAATTCATCTGTTGTATATTCTGGGCAAATTAAAACTTCCAAATTGAAAAAGACAGATGACTATGCAAGCACAGCAGACAGTTCATATTCTCATTCCCGCAGATAATGTTCACCGTCTGGAACAATTCAACAGTTACAAGGACGTTTTACTCTAAAAATGCATTGTAACATTACAAAATCTCGGCAATGTGCAGACCTGTAGCAGGGCTGAGATGCTAAGGCTTTTTAATGTGGCAGGTACTTCAGCTAACACAGGTTTTAGTTGGGGGACTCTGGTGGATAACTAACTAACTGCTTACAATAGGTTTTCAAATAAGTTTTGTTTCTTTTCAGTTCCAGGCCAAAAGTTTTGTACTACTTCTATTTATCAGCTTTTTAAAGTATCACATAAGCATCACATATTGATGAACTGCAGATTATTTCAGGTGCTTTCATATTATAGCCCTTTACAGAACAGTAATCCAACTAACCATTGACATCTGACTCATGTTTTCCTCATGTTTCTGACCTCATAAAGGTAAAGAGTCAACTACTAGATTGTGAATTATTTACAAAAGCATCACAATAAATAAAGAGAGGCAACTATTCCGTGAGTTCTTCACGGCCTCGTCCTCCCATAAGTAGAACGGGACACAACATAAGTTTGATGCCGTTGCTAATAATGACCTGAACTAATGACATGTTGATTGACAGTGAGATGGATCAGTTTGTGTGAGGCCACTTAAGTGAGGCCACTTAAGCAGTAAGCGGGAGGCTGGTGGTTTTTGGGAAACTGTCTAACTTGTGTCGGATTTAAATGCAAAATTATGACTGGCCTAAGACGACAGACCAGTCTGAAATATCTTTGTGAAACCAGCCCCTGGTGCTCTGGAGGAATTTGTTCATGTATTGCATGTGAATTTCAGAGTAATATGCAAAGACACTAATTGATTCTCTCTGTGCTGTTTTTTTTCCTTATGTAATAGTACAATGATTGAACTGACTCAAGAACTCTCTGCTGCATCTTATCAGTTAATTTGCTTTTCTAAAACATCCTTCTGTAGTCACAACTTAGTTCTACCCCAGCTATTTTCTGTTTGATTTTACAGTAGTGTTTAATATTGTGGGCAAGTGAGTGCTGTGTTCCACAACAAAGCTGCACGCGATGTTGTCTTTTTCCATTGGCTTGAGCTGACTTCATTACTTGAGCAGGCCCACTCCAGGGCTCCCCATATAGAAAACCTCAAATCAACTCCATGTGGACAGTTCTATTTTAACCCCAGGAGCCCCGCCTCTCCTTCTTGTCTTTGACCAGATCAAGGTTTTGGTTACCATTGCTATTCAAAGGGCCGACCAGATCTTGTAATTACAGTGGTTTCTGGTGTTGCGCTGGCTCACATGCTGAACCCTAAAATAATCCATAGCGCCGCCAACCAAACTGCCAATAGACTGCTTTAATAGCACGATCAAGAAAACCCGAAAGCAACAACAAAGCTACTCTGAAATTGCTTGCAGAAATTGGCAGAATTATAATAAATGTGGTTTTGTGTGTGTCTTTGTGTATCTCAGTTTCTTATGTTTCGCCATAAAATGTGTGTACGCATGATTGTGTGACTGGTGATCTCATAGCTTGTCTCTCATTAGCGTTTGTCATTTCTTAACAAGTCACAGTGGAGTGGATGATGGAAAAAAGGAAAGGGGAATGGATGAGGATGATTGCTTATCATCTGTGGAGTCAACTTGAAGACATTTATGTTCTCCTGATCCCATATTTCTCTGAAGGTCCCAGTGAAAATGAAGAGAATTATACAGGAGGAGGGGGGAAGAAGAACAAGTGTGATTGAGTGGGTGGCAGAGATAAGCTACGCCATCAACTATCACTGGCAATTAGGGCCACTTTCTTTTAGTCCAGTGTTGATACTCAACTTCCTATCAAGTGAATGTAATGAGCCACTAACAGTCTGCTGAATTTCAAGTGGTGCTCATGATTGTGTGAATTGCAGTCTGGACTAGGCTTAATCTTGCAGTTGGATTAATGTTAAGAACAGGGCCACACTCCTCTAGGTTTGAGTTTAAAAATAGAATCAAACACATACAGAGATGAACACACATGCATGTATGTGTGTGATTTTGTACATGTGCATAGTTACTGTAGACATGCCAGTTGCCAGCATTCCTCAGCTAAGACTAGAGAGACATTGTCTTCTTTGTGAGGATCACTATAGTAACACATGGCAGCTATTTCATGACTTTTATGTGGGCTTTGTGAACTGCATACAAGGACCATACATAAATACATTCTCAGATATGTATATACATTAGTAGAATAATATATCACCATATTATGTTGCCCGTGGTTTCTGTAAAGTGGATTTGATCGACGTTTTCCATATCCTTGAAGGTCACCAAGATTAAATACGATCTACATCTGATATTGATTTCCTGAATGATGGAGGTTTTGACAAGAAAAACAATTATGTAATGATGAATGACCTTTCATCCTGATGTAGTCTGAGATTCCTCAAATATGATGCAATGAAACAGAGACAACACCTCTTCAAACCTAAACTGTAACTGGAGCAAATATAATCCTTCTTAAACAATTGTGATGATCACATTTGTTCACATAAAAATGGTTTCAAATTTTATAACTTAATGCTATAGGACTATAATCCTGAAATACATACTAGTACTGATGTTTAATATGCCTAAACAAGATTCAGTCTAGTTAAAATCTGTCCGGTGTGTGTATTTTTGAGAATGTATTTGTGTGTGGCTTTGCATCCTTCTTACTTATCATGACTATCAGGAGACACTGGGTGAACTTTATTCGATCCTTGTGTTTGCTGGCTTTGGTTGGGTCCTATGCCACATTACCGCCCACAGAGAGAGGGACATCAAAGACGGTTCAGGCGCTTTTACCCCTCAGTGGAGCCACTGAAACCTATGCCTGTTAAATGAAGCTCCAGTTACAAGGGGGATGTTCTAATTGGCTCCATCAGTTTGTTTATCTCATTTATGAAGTCCTCTTTCTCCTTCCCATCCATATCTACCCTTTTAACATCCCTCATTCCTTCACTCAGTCTCGATCCATCCATCCATCTATACTTCTGTCTGAAGATGATTCATGACCTGAAGCTGGATGACTGATTTTGTCTGTAATAGATTAATCTTTGATGAATGTTTGTGCATGTATGCAGGGTTGTATGTGTGTGTCTGCCTTTCACTCACTCTCAAGACTTTGTTGAATTTGCCACAGGAGTCTTGACTTGAAGTCAATTTGGTCTCCCACAGTGATGTACGGGTTAATTTACTGTGCACTGCATAGCTGTGTGCCATAAAGAAATTTAGGGCTGCCAAATTTCTAACTGAAATGTACCAATGCCTAAAAACGGCAGTGGTGATAAGACTTTAATATGCACAGGGAGGCCATCTTGGTGGCCTCTCAAATTGAGCTGGTTTGCTCCTGGCACAGATTAAGAAAATCTTGTCCATGGCAAACAAGACAATCTCCTGGCTAGCCAGTGATTAACAGTCTCAGCAAAGCGGTTCCTAAAAAAACAAACATTTCTCAAATCATCAATCACAGAAAGGTCAGCCGTTGTTTGCATCATTTTGAACAATATGTGGGTGTGGCTTCTATGATTTGACTTAACCTGAGCCATTATTAGCATTAGCAATATTTGCATATTTGCTGGTTCGGTTTAAAATTATGTGTTTTGTGCATTTAATACAGTCTAACTACCAGGTTTGTTGTGGAAACCTGAGCATGCACAGTTGACTCATAAAACTGTGCTTACACATGCTTGACAAATGAGGCCGTACCTTATTCCAATGCATGAAAACGTGTTCCACAATGTCTTGCTTCAACCTAATTTCTCCCAATAACCTTGTTTTTTTCTGCATGGCGCCATAGTGGCTCATTTTCTCTTCCACTTAACTTTTGTTGCTCACATTCTCTGTCCAACTTCTTTCTTCTCTTCTTTTTCTGCCTCTGTTCTATCTGTTTTGCACTTTCTGCATTACTTTTCCCCCTGAGTCTTCTTTCTCTCACCTCTTTATGTTGCTTTCTCTCGCTGCCTCTCTCTCTGTGTCCTTTCCTCTTTGTATTCTCTAAACATCTCTGCCTTTCCACCTTCCTCCTCGCTGCCTCCAGAAACAAACAGTAGTTGAGTCTCAGCTTTCTGTACAACCAGCTGTTCTTAAACCAGGGATTAGATGATTCATTTACAGTTACATCTTAATCCCTGCCGTGATGCTCTCTAACACACAAACATACTTCAAACTGAATGGGTGTCAGAGTAAACGCATCCATCAGAATGTACTGTATCCTTTCAACAAGTCAGACTTGTTTCCCATTAAATGAACATTGTATCAGCAGAAGAGCGACATACTTTCTGAAGAGAAGTGATTGAGTGTTTCAGCATGGTGGTGCATGTGCCATCTGCTTGCAACATAGTGGGCTGGAATAAAAGTGATGACTTTTATTGTATGCCATTCCTTTAGTCTGGTGTCTATCCTGCTCACTGCATACAATCTACAATACAGTTAAACTTATCCTAACTAAAGGGGTGAAAAAAGTCTGTACAACTCTAAAAATTTCAATGTCTTCTTGTGTCCTTGTTGGACAAAACAGCAGTTAATATCGCTGTATCACTCAAGAGCTAAGGATGTACTATAGGCATAAATTCCAGACTTATGTTGAGCTATTTTGCAGCAGATGCCCTACTAAGAAAAAAGCCTGCAACTCTGAATGTTCATTCCTTCCCTCCTGTGTTGGTCATTTGCAGGACGAAATATTCAGATCCTTTACTAAAAAGTAGCAAGTAAAATCCCTGTATTTAGACTCTAACCTTAGTAAAAGTATGTAAGTATTTTCTGTAAAATGTACTTGTGGTATCAAAGGTACATGCAGAAAAGCAGTACCTGCCAGTGTTTTATTATCATGGTGTTTCTGAATTAATATTACTGCTGCATTAATGTGTATGTTGCATTTTACTGCTGTAGATGTTTATGGTTGAGCTCATTTAAACTACTTTACTGTTGGGTAGTTTAATCTACAGCGATGCATCATGGTCTATAAGATCATTATAGGTTTGTAGCATCGCTGTGCTGTGAGAATCACATCTCTCTCCAAAGTCAACTTTTCATGAGCTCAGAAAAACAGCTTGTTTACAGCTTTGTGACGATGACTTTACCAGCTAATCCAAGAGGGTTTTTAAAGAGTTTATTTAGCTTAAGAAGTTGGAAATTTTAATCAACCCATGTTCCACAGTTCATCCTTCTGTTTATCCGAAAAAAACAAAATCAATAAATTTAGATATATGGTATGAAAAAATAGTAATGTAAAAGGACCTAAAGCGGTCACAGAAATGTAGTGGATTCAAAATTGCAATATGTACCTCTGAAATGTAGTTGAGTAGAAATATAAAGGTGCCTAAAATGGAAATACTCATGTAAACCTCAATTTATACATTTATTCAAGCGCAGTATTTTAGTAAATGTACTTTGTTGTGTTCCACCACTGATTATTTGTTCTTTGGTGTCCGCTCGTAAAGGGATATAAGAGCTTATGTGCAGTGTATTTTTGATGCCTACTTGTTAAAGAGGCTTTGTCACATCAGAGGCAGTGCTACGTGCCAAGTCTATTGTGGACCCAGTAGTAATATTAATAATGTATGCACAAATAGTGCTAATTATATCAACTGGGCCGGTTAATTTGAGGTATAAAATGAAAGTGGTGTGGTTTAGCATAAAGCTCATTGTTCACAGAATATATACAGATTTTTAAAATGAAGTGACTGGTTTAAAAAATGATCATGCTCCCACGCATGTTATATTTCCTGCTGAAACAAGAAATTGATTACTGATGATCAATTTGAACTGCTCATTATGAATAAAAAGGTCAGAACATATGCTTCTGGTGGTGCAAAGTGAAGAGTGAACAATGTAGAGATGCTGTAAATTCCATACAATGTACAAAATGTTCTGCTAAAATACAGTTTTGTCTAAGGCAGTATATAGACAAAATCAATCTGCTGCTGCTAAAAGTGTCTAGTTGATACTTTCACTGTAACAGGAATATTGTTATGTTAAATATTCAATTGGTGAACATATTGTGAATCTTGTCATATCTTGTGTTGAAATCCACAAATGTATCTCTGTGGAACTGTACCAGAACTTCAGATCCCAAGAGCTGGCAGATCTATGTAAGCAACAAATATCAGTGTCAGACTTATGCAGAGAGGCTTATCAGGCATCAACTGTCTTGTGAAATAACTCACTCATACTGTGGGTTACGATGGGCTCAAAGACTGAAACACACATGTTGCAAAGATTCAGCACCAGATAACATTAGAGTTGAGCATGTCGGTTTGCCCTTTTTTTGAGGCGAGGTCTTGGTCATGGTCACCAAAACAACACTCACAAAACTGATCAATGATCTCCTACTCACGACAGTTGTCCTGCCTGTTGACCTGAGTGCATCTTTCCATGCATGAGGTTCTCTGAAAAACTTGAAGCAGTGCTTCAGTGATTTCCTGCTTTTCTACTGTGTGTTAAAAGGTTCTGCAGCTTCGGCTTTCATAAAGTTTGGCATTAATTTTGTTACACTAATGAAATTCTCTATTCTCATTAAAATAAATGACTAATCCAAATGACTACACACCTATCTTAATTCAAACAGTGGATGTCCCAAAACCATTTGCTAAGTCTAATAAGGTAATTCCAGGCCACATTATATTTACTTATACTAATTGGTCAGATATGACAGTTAATGAAAACATAGATTAAAATATATGGTTGGTAACATTGTGGCAAGGCTTTTTAAAAACTAAGCTCCACTTGGAAGATTTCAAACAATAAGACAACTGAGTTGAGAGAGAGAGAGAGTTAGAGGAAAGGTGAAGAAAATGCCTTAGAGTAGACAAATGATTTCTGGGTATGGATTAATCCTCACTCTTCTACCGCCTGGCAATCCAGCCTCAATTTTCTGTTCGATTAAACGTGTCATTCAGCCTGCATGTTACCCCCAATTTTTCTTTCTTTCCATCCCCCCATATTCTCCCTCTTTGATCTTATCTGTTTGCACAAATGAGACTAAATCCTCCATTCCCTCAGTGAATTGTGTTTATGCTCAGGTCAGCCTCTGGAATAGTTTCAGGAGCTTCTCAGTCAAACACACTTAAGCTTTCATTCCTTGGATCCTACATCATTCCAGTGTAATACTTTGAGTAAACTTCCTTTCACTGAATGAGCTGGTGAAACAAACTGGGAGGCTGCTACAAATGCTTTAAATAATGATAGCATCTTTGCGCAGACACCCGTGGATGTTCTGATAAGATTCGGTTGAGAGGCATCTCCTCCATGGAGAGGAGCATAAGAAGCAGAGGAATGCTTGATGTGAGGCATTTACATCTGTGTGATATGTGTTTGTTGATGGATATATCATCAAGTTCAGGCTTTGCTCTGTGTGCTCTCGAAACTGTTTATATTCGTCAGAAATTCATTTATGGGACTTTACTTTTGATTTCTGTCTGATCTTTATCTGCATCCAGAGATCTTACCACTCACATTGTGACGCTAGCAACTCAACATCATCTTGCCAGCCATAAACAAAAGCAGACACTTAGTAGGCATAGCACTGGTGGCAATCATCCCCCCTGATGCCCCAATGTTCAAAAAAAGGCAGCAAAAGTGAAAAACATGATATAGGGAGCCTTTCCTGTGGACAAAATGTGATGAAGTGGCCTCTAGGGCGCCCTTCCAATGGACAAAACACAATAAAATGCCCTCTAGGACGCCCTTCCAGTGGAGAAAATATGATGAAGTGCCCTGTAGGGTGCTAACCCTAACCCCTGACTAAGCTGTTTCACCATTAATGTATCACAACTGTTTGTCCTGGTGGACCCCTTGGCCTCCCTTCCAACACCAGATTTTGGAAATATATTTTTTTCTTTTAGAAACAGTGTCCCAGAGCTATTAATACAAAGATAATTCCTCATTCTTGATGAATTTCCACTGCAGCTTAATGTAAATCCACCATTAGTCTAGCTTGTCCAAGTACGTTTTCTAGTACAGCAAATTCATTGTGCCTGTCAGTCACATACTCACACACTTATTCATTTTCTCTGGCTGTTAGCATTTTTCAGCTCCTCATCATGATATTTCATGACTACAGTAGTTCTTGGCTGCTTGACTGATGGTTCGGTTCCCAGTCCATTTCTGCAGTGAAAATCTCAGGATAAGCTTATGACTTGTTTGCACTCAGAAATGTATTTCCTCTGTGGCAGCAAAATGTGCAAAACTGGGCTTCCTAAACACTTTTGGGGCTGAATAAACCTAATAGGCGCACAATAAACAGAACTGAAGTAACTTGCGAGCCTAGCAACATTAAGCCTGCAAACAGCCCATAATGCAACACTCTCTGAATGTAACAGTCTCTCTCTGCAATGCATTCATGGATAGCAACTGTATTCAAAGATAGAGAGGTGGGCATGTAATCCACGAAAATGTTTAGTCCCCCCTTTTTTAGCCGTAATTTTCAGAAAAAAAATGTATATATTTATTATATTCAGGCCAGTACAATAGACAACTGCTTTCAGGTCTTCTTAGAATAGCCTTAACGTTGTCACATACATCAGAATTTGCTCTTCACTGCTGTTCACAGCAGAATTTGACCACATGGTGAAATTCACTGCAACACAAGATTAGTTATGTTCAGCTCCCACTGAAAATGGTTACTTTCCCGACATGTGGTGAAGAAATATATAGATTTATAAAGACAGTTTGATGTCATTCTGACTCCAAGACCCTTTTTCAGAAAGACATTTTGACATGCTGCAGAAGGAAAAGCACGGGTGTAAATAATAAAATTGTGATGGATGAATTCCATTTAGCTGCCTCAGTTTCAAGGTTCTGCTATTGTGCATGTTCGCTCACTGTCACACTGTCATGATACAGGGTATTTGGGGAATTTTTGGCTGCATCAGTTGTTGTATTCAAATAAGTTTTTGTCTCTCAAGAGTGAACTCCTCCTCCTGTCTTTCCCATCAGAAGGATAGAAGTAAGTTCAAGACGTGTTGTGTTAAATTAAGGTTAAGTCAACTGATTATTTTTGAACAAGCTCTGGTTTTGGACTTTTGGGGACTTATTGATCCATTTAATTCTACTGCTGTCATTTGTTCAGGCACTGAGGTGAAATATATGTAAAAAATTGTAAATTCTTTGTATTAGCATGGTCAAAATCAAAATCTTGAGGCTCCCTGAAGATTGTTATGGTTACATTCCATAGCTGTAACCATATTGTTTTGTTTTTAGTGCTTGCATTGTGCACATGAAATGCCACATTTTCTTCTAGCCCGCTCAAAACAAAAGTCCCAACCACAAAAGCAGTGTGGTCAGCAGAAAGCACCCAAAAGGCAAGGGAAAGCTTTACTCTTAATTAGCATTAATTAATTGACTTCGATGATGGTATCTCCAAACTTTTAATGCAAAACTCACTTTTCAAATGACTTCACTCGCCAAGTATTCCAGTGCAGCTTCATAACCTCATCTTCGAGGTAGTCAGGAACAATATAAACACTACTATGGACCGAGCTACTTCATGACCCTTTGGGAGTCAGTGAGGTCATAAGGTTAAACGTCTCCAAGTGACTCATTTCCTGTCCGTGAGGCTGAAGATGAAGGCACCCTGCAGCTGTTCATCAGAGCTAAACAGGGAGGTATTGTGGGACTGATGAGGCCATGTGCACAGGGGCAATACTGATTCTGATTTTGAGTGATGTTGCTGTGGTGATACTGTCATCACAGCCATTTCGTATGTGTGTGTGTGAGAGAGAGAGAGAGCGAGCACTGACCAAAAAAAGGATGTGATGTCACAGATCAGTAATAATGAAATAATGAGTAGTGTGTGAGACTGATACTGCAGTTTGTAGTCTGGTAGTGTGATATTGTACAGTACACTGTTAGAATACTGACTCCTCCATTTTCAAACATAGGATTCATTTGTTTCTATTTGCATGTCAAATTTAAACAACAGTGAACTTTGACCTGCGGCTCTGCCAGAGCTTGCACTGAAACAGGAAACTCATTCTTCACTCAACAGTTGCAAAGGTTTCAATTACAGTGAATGAGAGATGAAGAAGTATTTACAGAAGCTGGTGCAAGTGTGAAATGCCTTAAGATGAGTTCCAACAAAGTTTCTAAGAAGATAATGTGGTGCAAATCTTCATCTTGAGCATTGTGCTACAAGACGCTAAACAAGCTAGTCTTTAAAATATTTATGTTATATTCTTGGTTTCATGATGGCGCCCTCTAGTTTTGCATTCATTTGTCAGAATACAGTTAGTTCTCCATCCACGTAGGTGGAGAACGTCTGTCAAAATGCTTCATGGTCATGGTGACTAACAGTCTGACAGCCTGTAGCACAAGAGCCACAGACTTTGAATCACAAACCAGATTAGCCTTTCATGCTAAAGTCCCCTTCTTATCTAACTTACAAGCATGAAGCTGGGTGAACGAGCAACCCAAGCATTCACCTGGGGAAAAGTGCACGCCTAATGTCAGTTTACAGGCAAGTTAGCTAATTAGCTAGTAAGCTGCAGCACATTAAACAGCATACTGTACACATATTTTTTGGGGGAAAAAAACAACAACAAAAAAAAAACAGTTAGATGCTTTTTTGGTCCCTACTCTTCCACCCCACTGCTAACACACTGTGTGGTCATGGCTTGTAACCTTTGTTTACTTTTTCTCTTTTTCCGCTGCCAGTTTTTGTTAGCAGAGCTCAGACTGCTGGCTGCTGTCAATCAAACACAGACACCGACAAGAGTTCTAGCCGACTGAGACGAAAAGGTCCATTTGTGACATTTCCCCAAAGACCTTTTCTTCTTCTTTTTAATAATAAAAAGTTGTAAATAGTGCATTTAAAAACAAACACACTGACGTTATGTTTGACTGCACAAAGGGATAACTACATGTTATTTCAGTTGGACTTTAAATCTTTGTTCAGTCCTCTCCTGTTCTCTTTTTAAGCTGGTTAAATTTAAAAACACTTTTTTCCCTCTTCACTTTGTCCACATTAAACTTGCATTTCCTCACCCAAACATCAGGTCTTTTCTAGAATGGATAAATCTTAAAGTACTGGCAACAAAAAACGAGTTTGGCTAAATTAATGCTGATAAGTCTCATGTTGTAGAAAGTGTTTGATTGTTTCCCCCTGCCTTTGGTAGGAATATTTAAAATGTCTTTGTATTTACAAAACAAAAGGAGGTAAAAATGTATTAAATCACATGGACTCACTCACCCACACACAGACTCTCTCTGTCTCAACCCTCCCATTTCAAACGCTGATCACCGAAGCATCGGCAATCCAGCAACGCTTCAAATCTGTGCCCACACTAATCAGTGTCTCACACACATGAAGCTTGGCTTTCTACCTCAAATCTATTTTTTCCTTGGCTTGGACAATCGGCTTTGTTGCAGAAAGTCAGTTAGCAGTTCTCTCACTCTGTTTGCTTCGTCCACAGCTACACATTGCTATCAAACAGATTATTTAATTAGGGAAAGTCATGTTAGACTGAACTGCCTCCCATCTCCAACACGCTCCATACATAAATACTATAAATACACTATACCATAACATACTATAAATACTCTAATGAGGTAAAGAAAGATGATGGCCTACTTGGAGTATTTGTAGGCCCTATACTCTCTTTCTGTTTGTCTTTCATTCGCTCTGAATATTTCGTAGGATTTTGTAGCTTCTCTTACTGTATTAAGAGATTAGAGGGACCACAGTTCAGGATTACAGAGATGAGAAAATAGCCTTCACGTCTAGATGCTGCGGATCATAGGCCTACTGGGAGTAAATCAAATTGTATAATACTACTCACAACACCTCAGTTATGTGTACATGTGTGTGTGAACGTGAAAGGCAGAATGTATGTGCAGCATCCGCTGTGATTTTATCCGCTGGGATATAAATAAATTATGTGGGTGTGTCTCTGAACTCTTTAATTAGTGCACAAGTGTATGTGTGTGTGTGAATCTCGCAGAAGACGGTACTGTACTCTAGTGGAGTAAAAATCTGTCATCATTTTCATCATTGGTTGTGTGCATTCGTGTGCAGGCTCATGTTTGTAGAGTTGTGCTTTGATGCATCGTATAGTGCAAAATTTCTCTCCATATATTGTTTCAAGATGATTTAGTGTCACAAAATTGGAACAGAGTAGGTAGATGCAATATGAACAGAATCTAATATCACAGCATATGTATTTTTTTTGTTGTGATATAAATAAACAGCAGCAGTCTCAAACTACTGGCCTGAGGGCCGTATCTCGTCCGTGAGACAAGTCCTCTTAGGATTTACTGTTAGTTCTAGCCCGCAAATGTATTTTTTCACATTCAATTTTTTCGCTCAGTCTTTTATTTCGGAGTCATCATTTAATTTAGGAGCAAGTCTGCAAAAACAGAACAAAGAAAATTCCCTTTATATATCAAAACATTTTGCAGGCTGTCTCACAGGTCTGACAGCAGCAAAACAACCGCCTGCTGTTCACTGGAAGAACCCTTGTGTTATCCCAAACACATTTACACAGCAAGGATGCACACAGTGTGTTTTAGTGGTAAACAGAAACTTTACAAGAAGACTCCAGTGGGAGCCTTTAAAAGTGTTTTTTAAGATTCCCTTGCCAAGTGTTAAACTGGTACCCAGGTAATTCAAGTTTGAGACCAGTGAGATTGTGATAGTAGTAAATTTCCTGGAAATTCGATTTGGAAACTGTTAAAAAATAAAAATAATAATTATAACCAATTGGTTTTTGGCTAATCATCTGAAGTAAATACCTGAGATCAAAGTACTCCATCACATTAATGCAAAAATATTGTAAATCCAACACAGTCCAAAGACCTGGGGCCTGTTTCTCAAAAGTGACTTGCAAGGATTGATCACAGAAGGTGGCAGCGTCACATTTAACAAATAGCTGAAGCTTGCAAATTGCAGATAAATTTGTGAGCCCTACAGGACTCTTGTGTGCTCTTATGTGCGTCACAAGTTTTGCATTTGTGTCAGTGAAATGTCTCTAAATTAAAAAAACAGAGAGAAAATAATGACGATGTTGCAAATTTAGCGAAATTGGCTCCTGCTCACTGATTTCCAACCTATATGCAACCACAGATATCGAGAAGAAGGAACAGACACCAAATCTCTGACATCTGACAAATTTCTGTTGTACTGTATTACCGTCATAGCACCCAACGAAGGAAGTGGAGGTATCCAGAGCATGGGAAAAAGTACAAAAAGATCAAACATTGAAGTTAACAGATTTGTTAGGATGCCTTGAGACAGAGAGGTGAATCTGTCTGAGTTACAATCTGAGAAAAATTGACTGTTGTTGCAGTATGTGGTACATCAACAGACAAGTTTGGTTTCAGAGGCTGTCTAATTGTGCCATAGTAAAGTGTATCAGTGCAGCCCTGTTTCCCACAAAGCATACAGCGAATGATAAATGTCAGCTTATTGACAGTGATGAAGTGTTTTTCAGATTGATTAAATGCAGCAGCACAGCTGCCAGTATTCAAATGATAGAGCTTAAAGAGGAAGAAAAACATGCGTATGTCGTTTTGGAGAGCACTGGAGGGACTCTGCATCACTAATTACTTTTTTACGCAAACATGACTGGAAGAGTTGATGAAGGAGTAATCTGGAAAAAAGAAATGATGTCACTGTGGAGGAGACTTAAAGCCTCTCAGAACATAGTTTCAAATCTCAAATATTCTCTGTAGGGTTTAATTTTTTATGACTATATAAACGGCAAAGTAAAGTATATCTTAAAGGTACAGTGTATAGAATTTAGTTGCATTTAGTGGTCCAATCACTGCATTGTAATCTCCTCACATCACCCTCACCTTCCTAATGTAAAGGAGAAACAACACTTTAAGGACCCTGTTTAGAGTCAGTATTTAGTTTGTCTGTTCTGGACTACTGTATAAATAAGGTGTTTCAACATGGCGGCCTCCATGAAAGGGGACCCTCTCCCACTGTAGATATAAAAGGATATTTTTTTAAGTAGCAAACATAAAAAGATTCTTAGGTGATTATACATGCATCAAAACATAGTTATGAATATTATATTCCATGTTTGCCTTATTCTGAAAATAGAGGCCCCACATCTTACACACTGTACCTTTAATAATACTCAAAAACTAAACTAAAACTAATCTGCTTCACTTGGGTGTTGTGGGGGTTGTTTAATAAGATTTGACTGACTAGTCGGACTCTATTGCTTATAGTAAGAAGGTGATCGAAATAATGTGTTTTTAGGGCCTTTAAATGTGGGTTTACTGAAAACTGAAGTCTGAAGTTGCATTTATGTGTTGTCGACCAAAATGAACCAAAAATGTTGTGCCTGAGAAAATGCTGTCATCCACAAATAATCAAACTTTTTGCTTGGAAATGTTTGACATTTTCAGACCTGTTGTCAGCAGAAATTCTAGGAATTTATTGGTGTTGACCAGGTCTAACACATAACTGCCTGTCAAACATTAAGAACAAAAAAGATACAATGTGTTAATTTGTGAGCTTCAGGCAGTTTTGTTACCTCTGGGCAAAACTTGGCTAGCAACTTCCTCCAGTTTGTTCTTATTGTGTAGTATCTAACTCTTGGCAACCATATTTCCCAAAATAACCAAACTTTTTTGCTTGGAAGTAGCATAGGAAGCACCGTGATTTCAAACAGATGTTTCATGGCTTTCACTCAGGAATCCGTCATTTTTTATTTTTATTTTTAAATATGTGGAGGATTAAGGCAAACCACACTGGAGTAAACACTCACGGCTGAATCTTGTTCTTCAGTCAGTGTTGTCAGTGTTTAACCCAGACCGCAAACCTTTCCTAACCTTAAACCTGACACTAAATGTGGAACTACTACTCTTCTAACCAAAAGCTTTGAGTTGCCTCGGGGGCTGATCAGATGGAGGCATATTGCTACAGGCGCGGGCCTGTAGCGAATCAAGAAATTGATTCAAGCGGAAATCAAGCTATGGTGTTGCTGTGCTACTTGATGAAATGGGGAAAAAGTTAATAAAAGGCAATGGTTTGGGGTCACAACCCAACACACTGAAAAAAGGAAACAGTTTGGTGAATACTACCGTGTCTTGAGTGGTGTTTTTTGAGTTGTGTCTGCTCATATCAGCCTCTGTTCTGCTTTTGCCATTGTCCCACCTTTCCTTTCACATCTTCTGACATCACAAAAGAAGGAAAAGTAGTAAGGCCCAACAAACAAACAATGTTTTTTCTGTCTACAGACTTATGTTGAGTTGTTAAGTGTAGCTATTGTGGGGAAGCAATTATGTCACCAACCTGTAAAGTTCAGAAAAGTTCTTCTGTATTTGGTTGTTGCACTTAGTGTGTTGGAGTTCAGACAAAGGGGCATATAACTTCCTCAACTTCATCAGTGTTACTTCCATACTGTAAGGGTTCCATACTGTAGGGACATATTCCATTGTTTTAATTTGGAAAGGCTTAAACGCACCGGTAAAAACTGAATGATAACACACCAGAACTACTCAGAAGGCTAAGTGGTAAAGACCCCCTGGGCCTTAGTTGGGACATGGGGTCAAGCCCCCACGTCAGTAGGCATTTGCCCTGTTGGAATCATTGAATAGCAAGCTGCGTGTCTGCTGGACTGCAGCTGAGCCAGCGCTCTTACTTCATTGCCTGAAGGAAACAAAGAATAAGGAGAACGTTAACGTGGCTGTTTCCATTAAACCCTATAGGTATGCTGCCCTATTGGTATCATCTTACAGGCAAACCCATGGTAACATTTTCTTGTTGTCTGACATGCAGCTCATGTGCATTCATTCAAGGGTACTCTCCTTTATTTCTGAACATTTAAGGACGGGTTGTACAAATAATAAGTGGTGATTTCATGATAAATAAACACAGAATAATATATTAATGACCATTTTGTCATACCAAACAGAAGGAAAATTGGACTTTGTGCTCAATAAACCTGAACTTTATTTTGGCATTCACCCATTTTGATTCAATTCACTCTTCATCTCTCTTTTTCATTTCATAAGTCATATTGTGATAGCTTTACAGATATCTCTATATAATTTTCTGCCAAATGCCAAATAACTTTTTGTGCAGCCATAGTGGTTTTAAATGTCTTTCTTGCCTGAGTTTGCTGATCTAATGCAAATCCCAACCCTGGACTTGCAGTACGCGTTCATAAGGCAGTCGTATTGTTGCTGAATCATAATTAAGACTTTTCTACACTGATTTCTTTGTTTTGTTTTTTTTTTTTTTTGCATTTGCATTTGTCCAAAGCTAGTAACACACAAGATGACCTTACAATCTTCGACACAGAACTTTTATTTGCTGTCCTCCTGTCATCTTTTCTCTCTCAGCTTCCTGAATAAATTATTAGTTGCTTTGTCGCTTGAAGCAGTGCTTGAACTTTACACCGTGCTGTTCAAAATGTTCTTTAGTTCTGCTTTACCACTGTGGTTAAGTCCACATACTTATTTTTCTGCAGAATACAACACAGTAATAAAAACACTGCTGTGATTGTTGATGCAAATAACTTACCACTGTAGCATCAAAGGCTTTATAAAATGATCCTCATTTGGCATGCAGTATGGTAATACACAAGTGGACATCATTTGTGTATGTGTGTGTGTGTGTGTGTGTGAGTGTGTGTGTGTGTGTACTTAACTGTGTATCTTAATGAGCGATTAAAGGACAGTCATCTGTGTCCTCTTGTTGTTAATCGGATATTTGGAGAGGATGAATTTGTTGCACATGCTGGATCCTGTGTTTATCTCCTGCTCTGCTCTGCTCTGCACTCATTTATTTCTCTTATCTTCATTTCGAGGGTGAACACCCCAGGAGAAAAAAAAAATCAGTTTATTAAATTTGAGATGCATGTAAATGATTTAAACTTTTCTATTTCTTCTTCCCTCCTCGTCATAATTTTATCGTTCAGCTGTCACCGCCTGTGAGGGGGAAATGGTTCACAAGTGTGGTTGTTCTCCTTATCCAGTCATCTTTGATTTTTTTGTTTCTCTATTTGAACTCAGATGACTTGTGTACAGCCATTTTCTTTTAAAGCACACCCAATCTCACCTAAACACAGTGACATCCCTCTATATAATTTAGTAGTGTTCAGCATGTTACTGAACTCGTTGGCAGGTTTTACAGCCCCCCCCTCCCTGTGAGCTACAATGTCAGGGTTTAAATTAGTTGCTGGCTCTACAAAAAAGTTTGATATAGTGAGTTTATGAGTAGTGTGTGAAAACAGGGAGTTGCGGTTTTGTAGACAATACAGATGTAATCCATCACTTGCACATCTTGCTTACAGAGAGGAAGAAGTGTCAGAAAGTGAGAGCACAGATCGGTCTTAATTCCTCATTGCAAAGGAAAACTGACCATGCAGGTGCAACTGCAAGTCAGGGAGGTCACATAGCTGTCCCAAACTTATACTACATACTAAAGTATGTACTACATACTAATTGCCATACAGTATTATGATATTTCAGCAGGTTGCATAGGGAAAATCATTTCATGCTAACAAGAAATGCTGGATGTTTGTCAAATTAATTTTCTTAAGACTTATTATTTATTTTTTGTTTTCTAACCTTTTTCTGGAGCTTTCTCGCCATCATTCCCAATTAGTTTTAAGCTAAAAGCAGCTCTTCCATTTTCTTTGTATCTTGCATTGTGGAGGAATAGTGTCCATCAAGATTACACTCAAAAATCCACCATATTTAGTACACTGGAGTATACTTGATTTGAATTTTCCAACACTAAATACTCAAACCTGCTTAGAATTATTATGGATTTGGGACGAGATTTGAGTCTGCAAACTGTGATGGAGGTTTACAACAAGACAACTTATCTGGATAATAGACCTTTTTCAAAGCAGCCATTTTGACATGAAATAGTAACCAATAATACTAATTGCGGTTCCGTTCCATTCAGGTCAAACAGAGTCAGGGTGCTGCTGTGGTGCATGTCGGCTCACGGAAAAGTCATTGCTGCAATAAATGGAACAAAACCTTTTATTCCAAATAAGTTTGGATAACCTGGAAGTTTAAAACCTATGAACTGGCCGCTCGTGCTTTGTGCCTCATCTGACTTGTTTTTAGTGATGATGCTCAGCATGTTATACTGATAGGAACTATAAACAAACAAAAACTTAACTTCTGAAAAACAGTGTCATCACTTGTGTTCTTTGTTGATTCATAGAGTCAATTTAACTCCCTTGCTTTCTTTTGAATTATTTGACCTCTCCCGTGTCCCCCTGGCAATAGAGTTTGAAACTCTTTCCGGAAATTGTTGTTGTTTCTCATCCAGCCTCATGTTGCCAAGGGTCAATTCAATTTCCCTGTAAACCTTTCCCAAGCCCTCTGCAGGGATGGCAAAGCCAAGGATGAGGAGGCAATTATCAGCCAGCAGAGTTAGTCGTTGAGTTAATGGGATTTTCTCAGCGTTGTCAATACAGAAGGGATCCCTCGCTATCGATTCGTGTCACTCACCTCTGATGAGTGCTGATCAAAAACCTATTTAGAATCTGCCATCTCTTATTGCCTGTCAGATCATGACAAGGGAGGAAGAGGAGAAGGAGACCATAGTGGTGCTCAGACACATGGAGGAAGAACCAAGACACAGAGAGATCTCAGGGGAGAAAACGCTGAAGTTGCAGCTCAGATGCATTCACCCATCAGGTCTTACACATACCGATCAATGCAGTCAGCTGGGTTGCTTTGATTGGCAGCAGCTTCATTGGCCTCAAATGGAAATAGAGCTGCAGTGTTACCCTCCCAGTCTTTTATTTTTGCAGGACTATGTGTCTTCTGTCAACTTTTGCATAAGTGCACAGACACACGGTATCCACAGACGGTAAACATGATCAGGTGTCAGACTTTCTCAGCAGCTTTGGACTTCTTGAAATGCCTGGAATGACTCTTGAACTCATGTGTCTACTGTTTCCCTTCCAGGACTGGCTGAGTAAGTTTGGCTACCTCCCGCCTCCTGACCCAGTGACTGGTCAGCTTCAGACCAAGGAGGCCCTGACCAAGGCCATCAAAGCCATGCAGAAGTTCGGGGGGCTGAAGGAGACCGGAGTCTTTGGTATGTGGCTGTTTTGTTTGTGGGTAATCATGAGGGGAGAATTTGTACTTTGGCTGGATGGATACAAAATATATGAAAGAACAAACATTTTAACGCAATCCAGTCAAGAAATTCACCAAGTATAGTACTTGGTGAATAAGCATCTCTCTGACACCACCATCTCCTCTCTTTCTCAGACCAAGCCACACTGGGTCTAATGAAAACACCCAGATGTTCTCTGCCAGATGTTTCTGAGGCAGACGCGACAATGGGCCGCAGGAAACGAAGTCTGACTCCTCAAAACAAATGGAATAAGAGGCATCTATCCTGGAGGTAGGAAACAGTGAAATATAAGACTACGAGACAAGATGTTGCAATCACTATCATACTGTAATTTACAGATGAAGATGGTGCAGACTATATACCACTACAATAAAGGATGTGGTGACAGTACACATTTTTCACACATTATATTAGATCTGCACTCCAGAGTTAATGTGTATGTCACTAAAAGGGCTACTGAGTTTCTAAGTTGAAACGTATAAATACTGTTCTCATATGAACATTCAAGTTTACTTATTTGTCCTCTTTGGAAATTTGTGTTGGACATAAATGCTGCCACATAAAAAGACATGCAATTATAGTGCAGTTACAGACATAGCAACAAGTGTATAGCACAGACAAGTGCAAGCATAAGTGCATACAGATACGTACAACATAGCCCCTCATTTCACACCCTGCATATGTTCCAAGTTTGGGAGCTTCACGATAGAGGAATTAAACAGTTTTGTCTTTTTTTTTCCCTGTATTTTATTAGAGCGAGATAGCGTCTACATGCAATCATTTTCATTTAGCCTTTGGGGGGAGAAATGCTCCCTCACCCGCATCACTTTAATTGCTGTGTGGACCAGTCTGTTTATTTATGATTTTAACTTGATATGTTACCAAACTAAGCTGTTTGCATAACGTAATATACTCTCTATCACAGCACGATAAAATATCATCATTAACCTCTGTCCAGCCCCAAAGACCCTGAGTCTTCGCAAGAAATAGAGCCACTGTTGGATCCTTGTGTCACATTTAAGGCTAAGAGTACTGTTCTAAATTTTAGGGTTCTTAGTGAAGTTAAGTGTTGAATATGTAAAGGAGAGTCATTCAGTTAAGTTTGTTTAGTGTAATCTGTGTAATCAGTGTCTGAGCCAAGTGCACTTCTGAACAGATTCAGTCCAGGACATCACATCAGTGCAGTGCTCTTCGCAGTAAGTCAGAAATCCCCCCACTCATGTACCCACCACATCTGTGCATGTTCTGATTGATTAGATTAGAGGACTTTTACTCGAGCCAGGAATCTTTCACTCTCTGGATCAATTCCGGCTCAGAGGAAGGACATTTCGTAAAAGTGGTAAGCTGATTAGAGACCTCTAATAAACAACAAACAGGGGATTAACAAAGACACAGATCCCTCATTAAACTTGTAAAATAAAATGTTGTGAATGAAGTGATTAAAAAAATTGCCACAGACACTGATTTCTTAATTGCCGCGAAGTGCAATGTTGACCCAGAGTTACTGCAGAGACATAGTTAAAACCAATAGAAACTTCTCAAAGCGCTCTTGAAGTATATTCCACTTCTGTTATTCACAACCTTCCAACCTTTACACTGTGTTGCCAGATGTGCTACTACTTTGTCACACCATCGCCTTCACATTTCTCAGACGCTTCACCAGAGGTAGTGTATTTAATAATCTATTGGAAAGGAGAGGATTGTTTGTAATATACTGAACATGAAGATCAATAGCAGGGAAGTGGATAATGCTGCTGGAAAGCTTTGAGAGGTTTCTATGGATGTTTTGAAAGGTTTTGGCCATGACTGGCTCACTGTTGGAATCAATTTCGAGTGCTGTGAATCCAAGCTGATGCAGGCTGCATTCCTCTACAAGAAGCATGATACAAACTTTACAGAGCCACCTTTAAAGCCTGGAGGTGGTGAGTACTTGACAAAAGCTGCTGTAGATTCCTGCTGGAGTATTCCTTTAATGGTTCATAAAGTATTTTACACAAGGTATCAGGGCTGATTCAACAATGAGCAGCCATAAGCTGTGTGTGTGCAGAATAAGAATACATGCACAATTTGAGATATCAGGAAATTCAACACACACACATACGGTATATAAGCACATACACACAGGGGTGTATGCATTGCCTCCCTCCTGGTGGGCTTTAACTTTCTTTCGTCTTTGTACTGCTGCCAATCATCCACCAAACTCCCGTCAGCTCATTCCACTTTGAAATCAGACAGGTCTGTCTTCAGTCCAGCAAAGCACCTTTATATTCACGGCACTCAGATTTGTAGAACATTGCGCTGGAGCAGTTGTGGATTATGTGCTGGCTTCAGATCCAGGGAGATTTCCATAAGTTCCAGATTTTCAGTAAAGCACCATAACAAAGCATTGATATTCTGCATAGATAGATTGCCCTCCTCTGTAATTCTCTTGGTGTGCTGATGTTGTAGCACTTGCATAGTGATTCCTTCACTGCTTGCTTTAGAAATGTATTTTTATCATCTAATATTTCATGGTATCTCTGGTTAATTAGATTATAGGGGCGAATAAGAGGACTGACAGAATGGAGATAATGCGCAAAACTGCTAATGAGTCAGATCCAATCTGACAGGCATATTAAATTTGAGTATTCTGATCCACCACAGCATTCAGATTAAAGACAAGTATGACTATTTATAGTTATGCATCATATATATTACGTCAATAGATACATTTTCGTTGTACAGCCAGGAAGGCAAAGTATATGAACAAACATTGTTTATTGATACTTTTTCTTTCAGAACAAGCTTTGTTTGGGCTTTTTTGTTTTTTACAATATATCTAATGTCATTTTCTTGTTTTAACACCCCATCAAGAAAACATACAGTAACAATAAAGAAGCTTGAAACTGTTTATTATATTAACAGTTTATTTTCAGGTTAAGCCGACATTACCATCTTTAATGATATTGATTCCCAGAGCTTGACAACATCTTCTTGCTTGCCCATAGCAATGTAAGCAATCCGAAAGCTCCCTTGTCCACATTCTACAATGATGGTTTGTCCATACTCTTCCAACATAGTGCATTAGCCCTCCTGGCTTGAAGAAGTCCATATAAAGTCTTGTGGATATATTCCAAGCACACAGAGATTGTCATTTAAGGGGACTTTGCAGACATGTCTGACAAACATTTAATAACATCCTTTCAGAAGTTTCAGGTATTTGGACATTCCCATAGACAGTGAAATAGAGTGTCTATATCATTCAAACATTTAGAACAAACATCTGGATTGGTTCTACATGTAACCCACAGCTGATGTAGTCCTCAAGACCTGAGAGGCATCACTATTTATCTGATACTTTTGACACTAAGGCTGAAAGAAGGTGTAAAAAACAAAATATTTGATTAGTTTTGCTTTTCATGCAGCACTAGCCCTGCCAGTTCCCAAAAGAGACTATTAGGATTTGTGGTTGAATTTGTTCAGAAGTGAGAGTATGATCAGTGAATGTTATGCCAAGTTTTCAATCATTAGAGTCATAATATGGAAACTGTCCTGTTGTTGTCAGTGTTCTTGTCACACAGCACTGTACAGTGTGTTTAAATCTGTGCACATGCCACAATGAACTGGACAAAATGTGGTTTGTTTCCACAAAAGAATTGTACAGCAAAGCAGATTTTTTTGTTAACCTGAACAAAATATTGTTGATAACTTACTGTGCTTGCGTCATCATGCTCTTAATCAAAACCGTGCGAAGGAGCGAATAGGTGCAGGTGTTGGCATGCAAAGTCCTTTGCTGCTCTATAAAATCATTACCGTGTGAAACAATGAGCACAAACTCCCTTGAGTTACACTGTAGACTACCACACTGTCTATCCACGTGTTAACTCAAGGTCAAAACACTCAAAGTAACTGCAAAGCATTTAAATGCTTGAACAGAACTATGACTTTTATTTGGATGGTGACAGAAACAGACATTTAGTACCTGCCGAGGTTTAAATGTGACTCGTTATGGGAGTCAGTGATCTAGCAAAGGTCCGCGGCATTATGTAGAGACCATTTAATTAGAACATCATAACTTACAGTGAGAGAGAAAGACAAACCCACTCATTCATGATTTAACTCACCTCGGTAAGATTGACAATGGCTATCTGAATGAAGCTTCACTCTCTCCACTGCTTGTTCACACACATCAATCACATCATTATGTTCTGAAAATGTGCAGAGTAGGTGGTGAGTGCCAGTTATTGCATAGGGGGAAAAGATAGGGAGCTGAACTGAGTAGCTATTCATTTTAGGAACTTAAATAATGTGTTTTTCTGCAATAGTAATATATAAGTAAATTATTTTTCTGATGACGTCTGGGAGTCTGTACCCAGGCTAAGCCCTTAATCCTCAATTTAACTCCTGCTTACCTCTTTTTCTTTTTCTCTTACACACACGCCCATACAGCACACTGCACTCAGTCAGCCAAGTATGTTACAGTCGAGTTGTATAACAGCCCACTGTTAGCTCATTATCTCATATTGTTAGCCCATTATCACAGCAGACAGTCTGACAGTCATTAGCAGCCCGACTGATAACTCAGACAGATAGGTGTAGTGGCTGAGTGGAGGAGAGAAAAGAAAGGGAGGTGGATGGGGATAACAAAGAGGGAAGAACAGAAGAAGCAAACATGAAAAGGGAGATTGCATCTTTTGTTTCTGCATCTGATACAGTAGGTGGGTTGTACTGACTAAAATGCTCTATTGCAACATCACTACGTCTCATTTGTCTCTTTAAAAATTTCAGTCAGCTTTCTCATGACATCAATGAGCAATGTAGGGACATGAACACACACACTTTGTGACCATTAAATGAAAGCCATCATAGATGTAAGTCCACAGGGACACCATGCTCGTTACATTTCACTGCATATTATTGTCTTATTAACATACTCTAAAGCTCAAATCCATTGTGTTGTGAGACCTGCATGGGGTAGCCATAGTCGAACACTCCAAACCCAGCGAGACGTTTTTCAAAACAGTAGAGTCGTATTCAAAGTTGAAGGCGGTCAGTAATGAGAGTATTAAGTGCAGCCATAGTCATAACTCAGCAGCAGGGGTCCATCAAAGTAATAATTACAGCCATACCTCAGTGCGGTTAGTGGCTTTCAAGAAATTCCACAGCTGTATCCAAAGGCACCAGTATGTTATAGTCCTATAGGTCCTATAAGAAGTAATAACGTAAAGCTGCTAGCAATGATGACCAGCCGTACTGCAGCATGAGAAATGTTTTTCAGTTCTCTGGTTCCTTTTGGCACCTCAAAATCAAACTCCTTCAATAACAGCAAAACGTAAGTTGAATAAGTTTGATTTCCACATAAAGTAGGATTCTGAATTGCATGAGGAGAACTTAGACAAAAAAATCCAAAATGGCAGGACTAAACTTGTCACTATGAGAAGTCATTATAGCACCCCGTATAGGGTAATCTATGAGATTTCTTGTGTTACTGAGCTACACAATAACAGCCTATAAGTTACTGGACTGATTGCAAAATAATAAGTTGATGCTTAAAGAGTCCACAGCATGCTAACAGCTCTTTGAGAGCTGTACTTAGCATAGCATTTTAACTAAATGCTAATATCCGTGTGAATGGTAAATGGACTGTACTTATATAGCACCTTTCCAGTCTTTTGACCATTCAAAGCACTTTTACACTACATATCTCATTCACCCATTCACACACATTCATACACTGATGACATTGGCTGCTATGCAAGGTGCCAACTGCTCATTAGTTTTAGGAATTGCTCATCATGCCCCCGCACGTCGAAGAGTTGTTGGAACGGCTGATCATCTGATTAGCCAATGACCCACTCTACCTCCTGAGCCACAGCTGCCTGCTGCTAACATAATGATTATAACCCCACATAATTGTACACAATTTTGTAGATATCTTGGCCCATTTCATCATTATTCACAATGTTTTGTTTTTACAAAGGTACACTCAAAGGAAGTTGAGAACTATGCTTTTGGTGTAGATAATAACAAGCACTCTTGGGATTACAGATGACAGAAAGTAGAAGAGGAGTAGGACTCGTACAGGAAACAGGACTTATTTATCGCCTCAAATGTTATATAATATTTGAATTGACTGCGTTCTCTAAAATACAGCCTTGTTTGCATACAGTTTGAACAAAGTCTTGAAGTTCTATATCTTGAGTAATACTGTTGATTTCCATATAGTCCGGGAAGCGAACAGCTTGAGTTTCCCTCATTTATATGAGAGATGCGTCAGTTATTGGGCAAACACAAATCTGTCATTGTGTCCGTAACACAAAGCAGTTAAGCCACACAGAAGAGTTTATTTATATCATGCCACCTAATTCCAGGGTATTGAAGTCCAGAGCATTTTATCTCCCTGCTGCCATTTGAGGCCACCAACCTGTGAAATTGCTTAGTGGAATCTTAAGAATAAAAATAACTGTTATTGAGTATTATCTTATTAGGGACCCATCGTATTTTTCCCCATCACCGGCTCAGGGTCGGTGGCTATGATAGTCAGGATAGACAGAGAATGAGGGATGAAGGAGACTCGGACTGAAAAGGGGGTGGGAAAGATTTGTGGTGAGAGAGGAGACTCATGCACAACCTTTTAATTTAGTGTCTTTCATCTTTAGCCTGAATGACATGATGTGTGTGTGTGTGTGTGTGTGTGTGTGTGTGTGTGTGTGTCTGTGTGTGTGTGTGTAAGAAGTATGAGTAGTTTTTGGTAGTACACAGCACAATTCTGTCTCTGTCACAGAAATATTTTCATGTTTGCGAGTGTGTTTGTGCTGAAAACGTGTGCATCTACAATCGCACACAAGCACATGAATCACTGTCTGCATATGAGCTTTCAATTTTCAGGGTAATCAGCTTATGTCTATGGAGGGTACCAGAGCACAGGAGGTGAATATTATGTGTGTGTGTGCTTTTCAGCATCACTTTTGATGTCAGCTCATGTCTCTGTGGAGCAGCAGAGCCGCAGGAGGTAAAAGCCTGCTGAGAGGCTGAAGGCGGGGGACAGCAAAAGAGTCTTAGAGTTTTCTTCATCTGTTTCTCTCCCTCTCTATCCATCCCTCTCTTCTTCCCTCTCTGCCTCTCTTCATCTGAATCATCACTCTGTACATGGAAAGGTCTGTAAGAAGTACGTGGAAATTAAAAGTCAAGCAGGTGAAATGTAATAGGAAATTGTGTGTGTGTGTGCAAATGTTTGTGTCTTTCTATACTAGCTTCAGCTCGTACATGTAGCATACACGCTCATTTGTCAAATTAAGGTGGATATCGTGCCTTGGAATTAAATAGGTAGAGAAAATTAAGTCCACCTTAATCAGTCTTCTGACCATCCAACTAATTTCAAAGTCTCTTAAATCGCTTTTTTCTAATCTTTGGCAGAGGAATACTCATAATATCATACTCTGTTTGGTCGTTCAAGTGAAATAGAGACCTGGAACGTGACTTTTAGTGAAAGTGCATTTAAAGCTGAAATCAAGCTTCTTTTTTTTTGCCTTTTTCATGACCTGAAATAATGTTTGAACTACAGCAATTATGGGCAATGTGAAACCTGCTGTTTATGATTGAAAAAAAACTTGGAAAACATGAAAGTAGCACAGCGTGACGCAGCTGACTTCGTGGTGAATACAAATTTCTTCATTGAGTATAAAAGGCGTCTCCAGCTGTGGTAAATTATTATGTTATACATATATAATATTGTATAACAACCTCCCTGCAGTAACTTAAAGATCCAGGGAATATAAAATTGAACGCATCATTAATCATTAATTTAGTACACTACTATTTATCAGTCTTTTATGCTACTGTAAATTAATATAACTCACTACGATGTCTTTTTTTAAACCTTGAATTTTGTCTTACCCCACTTTCACCCCTGTATCGTCGGCATCCCTCCCTCTCACTGTGCTGCTGTACAAGTCTGGAATACAAGCCATTTTTGAAAAGCTTTTGTAATAAGGAACATTTTTTTTGTGGGTAAGGAAAAGGAGACATCAGATACTCTGCCAGAGATGGAAATGTGTCTGTGTGATCACTGATCCCTGAGAGCATAGTAGCCTGGAGAAACATTGAAAGTTAAGGACCCGTCATCCTCGTGGAGAACAAACTCCACGATTCTGACTAAAGTTAGAACTGTGGAAGATGAAGCCATGGGGAGTTGTCAGAAATATTTCTGCAATAGGAGAGTGTCTGTGATTCCACTTTTTATTCCGTCTTTTGCTCGCTCTTCCTCATATTACAGTAGGTCTCTGTTTTCAAACTGTTTTTAAATCTCTTTCCTTCTCCTTCCTCATTATTTTCTTCTTACCTACGTCATTCGGGTTCGTTCTCTGCTTTTGTTTCTCTGCAGATTGGACATGTACAGTGTGTTCTTGTCAAAAAAAATAGTGTGTATCGCCTAGTGAAATAAATAAGAAGAGGATTAACAATGTTATATGAAATTGTTTAACGCTATTCGAAGTTTAATTTCCCATTTACACATTCATGTGGAAGCATGCACAAAAATATACTTGCAACACACGACAAACACAAATTCTTTACTTGAATTACAACTTATAAGTAGGTGAGTTGGTTGTGCATTTACTTTCAAAACCTCTGCGAGAAGCTGTGAGCCAGTGTCAGTGAACAGAGTGCTGGATGAATGGTCCTTCTTTTCTCTTATTTCACCGAGCTGAGAGCACTTCAGATTCAGCGGTCTTTAGGTATGGTTATACATTATATATACATTATATATACAAATTAAAGAATCACACTGGGCAGACAGATGTTAAAACATGTGTGATGAGCAGCCCAGTATATTTTTCAAATGATGGTTGTGTTGGATTGAACCATTTGATTTGTTTTTATAACAAAGGCAGAACAGAGAGAAAAATAAAGAAACATAAATTATCTTTAAAACCATCATTATGAACCGCGAGTGTTGTTCCACCACCATGATCAGAGGTCCAAGGCTGGTAAGAGAGGAAAAAACAAAACAACACAGTGGGATGTCAGAAGGATAATTCACGAGTCCTCAGCAAGGCGTTCTTATAACCATGAAGAATCCAAGTGTGAATTAAAACAACTGTCAAAAAATTATTTGTTTGACAGAAACATGGCTTTCAAGATGCCAGTTTTAACAAAAGAAGACATAAGGGTGACAGAGTGTGTTTTATGAACAACATTGTTTGAAGTGACAGTCTCCAAACCTTTTTGTGACCTACATGTTTACCATGATTGGCACAGTTTGAGTTTGACAGTCCCATAGCTGGCACAGCTTGTCTAATCTCATCAAACATAATGATGTGTTGTGTGGCGTTATTGTTGTGGAGTGAGATTTGTATATTTGAGCTGAAAGTTCTAATAATAAGATTTCAGACTTTGATTTGACCACAGCAAATGTGATTTGATAACACAATGAACTCGTCTTGAGGAGTCACATCATCATGCAACAGAAGAGAAACTGGTGTGTCTGCTTACAGTGTTGGAGGTGTGCAGCCTGGCGCCTGGCTTCTTGTTTGTTTACCCTGTGCAATATTTTAAACATGCTTTGTTTCCTGAGAATCCCTCAATTTAATGAAAATCTTAAGGACTGTAATTTTAACAGCCATTACACCAGTGGTTCTCAAACCTTTTCTACCATGCCGCCAGCAGAAAAGCATTCACTGAATCTTAATAGCCTTTCTAGCATCAGGGCACTCTTTTTTGGTCATTGTCCCTTAATGAACCAGATTTATTCAACTTCAGCTATGCTCTTTGTTTTATGTCCCCAAACCCTGGCTCGCTGCCCCCGAGGTTTGAAAACCATTGGATTTAATACAGGCTGTTAAATTGACGGTTTGGAGATAAAATCAGATAGTGTGTGATATAGAAGTATTCTGATCTAATGCTCAGTAAGAACCAGTTGATCATAGTAAGATTATTTAAACACAACTCTTTATAGCTGACATTGAGTTAACAAATATGTGCTGGATTAAAACACCAGTCAAACAGAAAAACAGTGTGGTATCCCTTGAATGAGAATTAATTTCTAAGCTGGTTTATCCTCTGAAACTGAAAAGTCACTTAAGGATAAAGTGCCCCTACAACTCTTCTTAAATGTTTACAGTCCTTGTTGCATATTGAACATTTATCCATTCAACATTTCACCCATATTTGTCTTTTTTCTCATTTTCAGTGCATCCTTCATGCAAATTGCAGCATAAATGACAAACACAGGTGGTTTGACAGATGGTTATTTCTGTTTTGGCGCAAGTACTTTCAAGAACTGTTCTCCTTTCAGACATGTGCTTGTGGAATTGAGTCTTCACGTTTTCTTGTATTAAATATCCCTCAGATCTTTGTATGGCAATCAATATGTGAATCAATATCAACATTTGTGCTCCTTTTTTGATTGCGCGACAGTCTCATTTGATGTAAGTCACGACACTTGAAAAAGAGGCAAAATTTGTCAATAAAATCCAGGTGTCCAGTATGTGGAGTGCAACCTAGGATGGTACCTGGATAACCCTGGATATCTGTGATATGTTAGTGGAAGGATGTCATATAAAACTGGAAGATTTCCTGTTCTCTAAAGTACTTTCAGTGTTTCTTTCATGTATCCCATCGTTTAGTGATGCAAATATTCCAATGGTGTCTCTGTCTTGTTAGCTGCTGGCATTTAAATTTAAAAAAAAGAAGCTACACCGGTACACCACTTTGCTCATTTTTAATCGAATTCTAGTAGGTTATAAGCTGGTTGTGGTGGTAAGATGGGAAGGTACTCTCTCTAGGCTGAGAGCCCATCCTACTAATGAACACTCTGATTAAATTTCCCTGATATTACCAAATCGCCTCTCGTATTTAGACAAAGCGCTTTAGTGGGACTGATGGGTAGATAGAAAAGAAATAGAATGAGAGAGACAACAAGAGAATGCAGGAGAGGAGATTAAGATGGAGAGGGGGTAGACAAACTTAGCAGGGCGTCTGAGTGGTTTTCTGTTTATTCCAGTCCACTTTTCTCCTGTAGTTGATGGAAAGAAATGTCTCGAGAGATGTTAAGGTGATGAGAGGGAGGAGGAAAATTAAATATGGAGTGGAAAATAAAGGGGAAGACAGTGGAAAAAAATGATGAGTTGTTCCTGAAAGCTGATGCCGTAATCCCTTCAAATGCACATTGTATTCTCAATTTATTATCAGTATATGTGAGCAGCAGGAGCGTCCAACCATGAAATACAAAAACAAGGAATCATATAAAACATTCTAACTGAAGTTTTTGTTTTCACGCAGGTTTGTCCCAGTGGGAAACGTGTAGTTGACCATTATGTTTTTGTGCTTTTATGCAATTCTGAGCCAATTCTAACCACCTGCTCTTCTTCTGCCAGTGTTGATACCAACCCTTCCCTTTTCTTCCCTTCTGTCTGCTTTTTTTCCCACGCTTTTACCTTTCTTCTCTCTTCCCCGTCTCCATATTCATCTCTGTCACCTTTACACTTGACATACCACTCTTCTTCTTTTGTCTCCTCCCACAGACTTTACCTCTCTTACCCCTTTGTCCTTTAATTTTCCTTTTCTTATCTTGCTTCTTGTCCATCATTTTTCTCCGCTCTGTTTCATCCACCTCTCCTCTCGTCTCCAACCACTTCCTTCATCTGTCACCTCTTCTCTTTTCTTGTCCTCTCAACTCCCTTATGCTGCCTCTTCTCTCTCCTTCTTGTGTATAATATATTCCCTCTTTCTCTTTCTCCTCTCAGAGTGAGAACCTTCCCCAAGGATTCAGCCTTACTGGGCAGGGACACTGTTCGAGCCCTCATGTACTACGCCTTGAAGGTCTGGAGTGACATCGCACCACTTAACTTCCACGAGGTAGCAGGAAGTGATGCAGACATTCAAATCGACTTCACTAAGGCTGACCACAATGATGGATATCCCTTTGATGGCCCAGGGGGCACCGTGGCGCATGCATTTTTCCCTGGAGAGAGGTTCACAGCTGGGGACACACACTTTGATGATGATGAGGCCTGGACCTTCAGGTCACCAGGTGATTTACGTTGCAATCTGCTGTATAAAATATGAAACGTGTCTATGTGTTTGTACAAATGTGTGCGGTACACAGTGAAACAGACTATTTCCCAGCTCTGATTATATCCTCTACTTAATGTGTAGGAGTTAAAGATGATTAGGACTGACTATAAAAAGGAATTATCTCAATCGTTTTATTCATTACTTTCAGCTTATTATGTCAGCTGTTTATTCATTACAGCTATTTAACCATTTATCCATCATTTACTCACTAGCTAGTTTTCATGCACTCTCTTGCACTCTCAAAATTTAGTTAGAAGTTAAATTTGACAGGTTAATGATAACTGGTACAGTTTCTAAAGATCAGCATCACCATTATGTAATCCTTATTATTCCTTTCTCTTCCTTCACCCAAATATTTTTAGTTGAGTTAGCTTTCCACGTACCTGCTGGCAACTGCAAGTCACTGCCCTAGGTGATACTGTAGTAGAGCCCTTAATTGCTTTACACTTTCATGATTCAATTATTTGCAATGCTGTGTACATAGTGACATCATAAAATGTCTACAAAATAGGGAACTTTGTTGGCACAGAGATCTGTTCACGACCCTAAACAATTGGGACTATCTTCATTGTGGAAAAATATGAGACAACTTGCCAGCGGGCTCATGTCCAGGGTACACAAATCGAATGCGGGGTCTGGAGGTTCTCCTCAATGACATACAGAGAAACCTCATTCTGTGTATTTTTTTATGCACCAATTTCTATTTTTTATGCATCAATTTAAGTCCTCTCTGCTGCTTTCATCATGAATGTAAAGGATGTAAAAAGTCATTAAGAGTATTTGCAGGCATTACACAATAAATCTTGTTTTAGCCTTCAGTCCAAAACCTCTCATAAAGAATTGGGCAGCATAGCCTTTGGCAAATTAATGTCCAACAAGTAGGTAATTGGTTATTTCTTCTTCTCACACACACTTGAACATGCAGAGAGTAATGTCTTCTGCTTAAATCCTCAGAGAACTCAGCTAACATGACACATGATGACTCTAAACACAGTACTATCGGATAATAGTATACACATCACCCAACAACAGCTTACTCTGGGGAAGTGAATGGTATCATGAATTGAGTGATTTCACACTGGGTCCTCTGCCCTTGCGCTGCTCGGATATGGTAGTCCCCTGATGAATGTGGCTTCAGGTCAGACAGTCCATCATCAGTGACAGAAAATACTCATTCCCACTGACAGGACTGATCGTGGTCCATCTACCATTATGTATGGTATTTGGACAGCAGTTTTTTTTTCTTTTTAAAGGCAGTTTAAGGTGAGTCTCTGTAACTAGGGCAGTGGTGACATTGAGTGACAGACAACTTTCCTGTCATTTGAGGTGTCATTTTCTTCTGCAAATACTGATTTAATGAAACACAGCGTAACTTTTCTATCATAAAATAACACATTTTAATTTATTTTGATGATGCATTGACATGTAATCAGGTGAATGGTGTCTCTATGGTTCCCACTCTGCAGTTTGTGCTCCAGGTACGATCTCTCGCAAGAAGTAAAGCTCTAGGGCACTAAGTCACACACCACCAACTGTTTCACTTATTTTGGTGAAACTGGATCATATTTTATGGAGAAAATGTTTTCTGGGTTTTCCTCTTCCCCTCTCTTCAGTTTGCCTCAACGCAATTATTGTAAGTTTTTTGATGGACAGTTAAGTCAACTGCTGTGAACTATAGCTGCTGTTAGCTAATGTTAGCTCAGTTTGTTAGCCAGGCTGCACAAACTGTGTGCTCAGAGCACCCTGGGTTCTGTTACTGTTTGTACCACAGCTGTTTTAGACCACCGGAAGATAAGGTTTTTATTCTCGACACATAGCCAGTTACTGACAGGGAGTGGATCCGGTGTAGTGCCAGACCTGGAGCTGGGCAGGCATGCAAATTAACCGGGCTCAGCAGCCTCTATGGACATAATGTCAGAAGTGAAAAGACCAAAGGTGACATTAACAGAGGAAATTAAGAAGAGAAAAGGAAAGAGTGATTGAGCAAGAAGCCGCCAGACAAGAGTAAATCTTGGATTGACTTTTATTCGTTAGTGAGAGCTTTGTGAAATGAAAGACTGAAAGACAGACATCGAGCTGGGCTTCTTGCTGTTTGGAGTAGTAAGTAATATTAGCTGGCTGCTATCTCTTATGTTATCATATAAAGCATGTGAAAACATTCGAGTAGGGACTGCAGGGATATATGGAACCAATTGCATCCTGCATCCACTGTAATGCACAGTGAATTTTATATGGGATGATTCATATTACATAGGACGTGTGGCCACAATCCAGACTGGGACATGGTTATTCAAAGATACAGATTCAAAGCAACAGATTTTTTTTTTTTTTTTAAATAATCGATTAATTGCTTAAGCTATTAAATCAAACAGTTCCTGGTTCCAGTTTCTTAGTTTGTTATGAGCATTTTTCACATTTTGCATTTCACTGACTAAATGATTCAAAATGATTCATGAATATTCACTGCTTGCAGCCCAACTGTTTTTTAAACTATAATTTTGTGCACCAAAATACAATTCTGGTATCCTATTGTGTTGAGGTAAAAGCAGAAATCTCTTCACCTCATCCAAAAATCTAAATTATCTGCATTATCAAGTCTGTTATTACAGTCATCGACCCACAAGCTGTGTTTGTAATGATCCATATTCATTCAGTGTGTTTTTGCTTTGAGCTGTTTGCTAATAGATTGGTTTATGCAATGTTATCCTGAATGATCTGGCCAAATTTCTTTCATCAAACAGTTTTCAAAGAGCTTGATTACCCGCTGAGGGAGATCTGCGAGTTTGAAATGAGGACAGGATGACAGCAGCACAAAATGGAATTCAGTCATCCCTGCCAATCAAAAACAGACGAGCTCATATTAGAAATATCCATTATCCTTAGACAGCTCTGGAAAACGCAACGTAGTGCTTTGGAGTTCTGGCTTTGAAAAATAACTACCACACATTCACTGATTCACTTTCATACATTCACAATACAATATCTCTCCTCTGTGCAGACATCATCAGTCAGGCGCCTCCTCTTTGCACTTCTGCTTAACTGTCTGTGTCCTTGTTATCTCATGAATCATTGTGAATTCCAGAGCCTTTGCCGCGTGTGTGTGTGCGTTCACTCTGGTGCAAATGACATCATTGGTGGCACAACGGGACCATTTTTCAAAATGTGATCTAATTATCACATTCTACTGAGAAATGCAGCCGTCTTGTCGCTCAGCATCATCGTCATTGCTCCCCACTGTTCCTTGCTTAAAAAAAAAAAAAGAAGAAGAAGAAGGGAAGGGTGTGGGTGGGGTGGGCATTGTAAGTCCACTCATCTGAACGAAATGAACGGATGGGGTGATCTAGTCGCACTGAATGCACCATCAGGCAGAGGCTGTCTCAGTGCGGTCACATGAATGACAGCATAAATCATTAACTCTCTTTTTCTCTGACTTGGTTTCTTTAGTCATCCTTTCATCTTGATGACTGAACGTAAGATGACCTTTCTCTCTCCTCCTCCTCTCTCCTCTGCTCAGTACCTCCATTCATCCCTTCTTTTTAAAAGATGGATGGACAGAAGAGGAGACAGAGGGGATGGGGATAAGAAAAGAGGAGAGAAATAGTTTGGAAACTTTGTGAGAAAGTTTTAGCCAAATAAGTCGAAAAGACAAGTCAAGTTGAGCATGAAAGTTCATATTTGACCTTGGAAATATTAGTATGACACGGCAATTTCAACTCAAGGTCCACAGGGAAGTTGTCGCTGGATGAGAAAGATTTGCTCAGCTCTAGTACTTTTCTAGGTCTAACAAGTCAAAAACTTTTTGACCTAGAAATTCACACTGCAACAAAGGCTTCAAATTCGGGCAGTGTCACACACTGTCATGAAGATTATGTATTGTGTGAAATTAAGTTCAAAACATAAGCGAGTAAGCAAGATCCCATTGCAATGTTTTGTTAGCATCTAACAACACAACAAGTTGGTCTATTAATCCTAAGACACAAAATTATATCAGGCTGTGTTAGGTGGGGTGATAAAGCAAAGGTTTGCTGGGCAACTGCCCTGAGGGTGTAATCCTGAGGGTGAGTTAATTTAGCACCAAGCTAAAATGAATATTGGCATACGGTTTATGTAACTCTGAAGTGACACACACACACAGGCTGGTAAACAAATGAGCATAAAGCATCTCACAGTAAAGACCCACAGAAATGTTTTATTATCACCTGTCAGTCATAAGGAGACTGCAGCTGCTGCTCCTCAGAGACATTCATTGTGTTGTGCTGTGTTGTGTATTCACAAAGTGACAGAAATAATGACAATTTTATCACCTGTGCACACCTGGCCAGTTGCTGCATGAAGTGGGGATGCTCATCAGTTTCAGTAAGTTACAAAAAATATTGATTTGAGTTTACTTTTGATTGATTGATCTGATACTTTTGAGTTTCTATTTAAATATTTTAGCGGTTTCTGGTTAATTGATTGATTGAATTGATTGTCTGTATTTTGCTCTTGTTTCTATAGAATTGCAAATAGGACCTAAGCAGGGCATGAGTAATTGTTACTGCTGCGCCGTATATACCACCATCTGCTGAAAAGTCCCCAAAGCCAAGAGATGAAGGGGTGCCAAAAGTTTGTGATATGTGGGGATGCCATTACTTCTTCTCTGATTCCAAGTGAAGCTTTTTTACCTTGCAGGAGAAACAGACTGCATGACTTGGCAGCTTATACCTATTTCTAACTGCATCTCTTTCTCACCTCAGCCTCAAACATCCCAAATAGAGTAATTCCTGGATGAAAGATATATTCACGACAAAACCTGACATAAATACCTCTTCCGAAGCTGGAAGCAAAACAGAGAAATCTGTAGGCAAGCCGCATTTTATGAATCAGCAGCGCTGACAGTATGAGTGATTTTTCCACACAGATGCGATGACAGTGGGTCTATACACTGTGTGATTTTCGTGGGTTATGCGCACGTTATCTTGTGCAATGCACTGAAAGAGGCAGAGCTCAGCTACCGTGCGTGCTCACTAAGCATCAGTGCTTTGTTTGATGTTGCTGCAGTCTGAAAAAGTTTGTGGGCCATTCTCAGGGCGAGTTCTGAGAAACAAGCATCCAAATAAATCATCAGTTTGGTCACAAATATTATCCATCTTGCAGTTGTAGTCTTGAATGTCATAGAATATTGATTAGTTAGCCAGATATCAATATTTTAGGTTACTTTTATGATTTTATACAGCAACAAGTCCAACATTGCTGCTTTTGGTGCATTTTGTCCAGATTTTTCTGAGTGTATCAGGAGCTCAGATGTTTTTTCATCACCTTGTCATTTAGTCTGCAGACAGTTTTTTCCTTGTCCTAGAAAATAAGGAGGACCAGAATTTCAACTCCATTGCAATATTTTGTGACACAAAAAGTCAGAGATGTAATGGAATAACTTTGCTATCTTCATTAGTAAGAATGGGGTAGCCTTCGCAGCAGAAATCAAATATTTTGTGAATTTAAAAGCTCACTCTCCATCTAAACACAGATCTGACGTCTAAAATTGGCTCATTGTTCCACAAAGCAACCTAACTGTCGTCCACAAGAAAGGTCTATAGAAAGATTCAGTGTCCCATTGTGCATTCTGACCTCCTGTTTTAGATTAAACCTCAACCTGAGGGATGGAGCTTAGAGTGTGTGTGTGAGAGAGAGAGAGAAAGAGAGAGAGAGGGAGGCTGTCTACCCCAGCTGTCTGTGATGAGGCCAGGACCTGAGTGGATCCCTCTCTTTTGTTTCGTGCTATCAGGACTGAGAGCCATATGTTACAGGACAGCAGCTCAATCTGCTCCAATTAGACCTCCCACTAGGCTGCAGCAGTGGCAGGACAAGCAGAGGATGCTGTAGCCTGAGTGTGCGTGTTTCAATGTGTTTATAGGCCGATGGAGGGTGGGAGGCGGGTGGGGGCTTGGCAACAGCTGCATAGATGTAGGTTTGGTTAATGGCAGCAGGGCAGTGACGGAGGGAGGGGTGATATGTGTGACCCCACTTATATGAATGTCATTTATTGCTCAACCACTAAGCTACAGAAAAAATTTGTGAAAGACATTCATGTTGAGGACTAAATCAGTAAAATAGCTAAAACTTAGCCTAAGTATGAACACACATTTTTAAGTACTAATTTTATTATTAAAACTGTATTGACAGCCATAAAGAATTCATAAAGAGAGACTGGGGGATGGTGGTACGTGGCTTGTGTTAGTACAGTACAGTACAGTAAAGTGGCAGTTGATGTGGGAGAAAGGGGAGAAAGTAAAGCTGGATCGATTGTGTGAATCATCATACCTTTCATGGGTGGTTCTTTCTTCCACTGTGATGAATCCCCTCTGGGTTGAAATTCACATCCAGTGAATCAAACTTTTTCATCTGTAAAACAAGCACAGACTGCTATTTTTAACTCTTAACACTTTTGAAGACAAAAACTCCCCCCAAATGTCTTTAATCAGCTCCCCAAAGATCTGGCAGAATTCTGTGCAGTGGAGTTCAGCTCACCTCTGGATTTTAATGCTTTGTTTAACCGTTGAGTTTGCCTACTCTCTACCACTGTGACTGAGGCAGCGGGGGGAAAAAGGTGAATTAAACAACTCTTAATTTCTTCTTCTTGTGTCACATCACCCTCCTCCAATATCATCACCTTGTCTCCAAGGCATTGTTCAGCTGATGTCCCACTGCTCCTATTGTTCAGTAAGACAGTGGACAGCTCTGCTCCCACAGCGCTATCAGATTCATAAATTGTTATTGTTAGCAACTTTTCCAAAGTATGGCAATCCCCTGAGAAGACGCAAACTTGTTAGGTCAGCCCAGAAGGTAAAATGTGAATGTTGGTGCTTCAGCAGATTGTAGCGCTATGTAATCGTCTTTAGAAAAATGAGCCTTATCAGACAAATCCGTAGCTGAGTAATTGCCTTTGCTAATTCTCTTCCCCTCTCTCCCGGTGCATTGTTCTCAGCGGGACCCTAAATCTGGGTCCGCTCAGGCCATCTCCTAATGTGTATGATGATGCTGAATAGTGGAATATTAAGCACCACATTTACTAGACCAGCTCACCCCTGCTGCGTGACTGATGCTTCCGCCGTCCATTAGGAGTCGTGAGAGGCGGAATCTTGGTGAGATCAAATGAGTGGAGGTCTGGAAGTGCTGTTGTTGCTTTGACAGGCAGCAGATTGCTTCTATTAATTATCACTCTGCTAGCAATCTGCCTCTGCAAACTGATTACCCTGACTAAAACAAAAGCGTCATTAAGCAGGTGAATTTTTCATGACATTTCATTTTTTTCTGTGTGTACGTGTTGTTTATGTGTTTATGTGTCTGTGAGGATATGTTCTTCTGTGAGAGAGAAGGAAGATTCATAAAAAACAGACAAAGGTAGACAGATTGGACAGTTTATTGCCACCATATGCCATCATTTATAAACTTCTTTTTGCCTCTATTTGATAGGTGAAGGTGTTGAGAACAAAAAACCCCAGCTGGAATCAAACCAGGGGCACTGAGGTTATATGGCAGGCGTCTTAAGTTAACAATTAGGCTACAAGGACACCTGTATGTTTTTGATTTTTGAAAGGACTTTAAGATTCAGTGTTGACTTTATACACAAGTTCACCACCTTCATACCATCGTTTTCCTACAAACCTGTCAAGTGTGCATTAGGCTCTATTCACTTTGAATCTTGAATCTCCACCAACCGAGACTTTGTTCCAGGTTAGATCCAGTTTCTTATGTAAATATTTAAAAGTTTTCTATGTGAAATCTGCAGGGAACACTTAAGGTTATGGGACTGTCCTTGTATTTCTATGTCTGTCTCTCTTCTGTGTTAGCAGAGGAGAATAGGAGAAGTTGTGTAGTTACAGCCTGAGAAAGAACAAGCAGCACAGCAGAGTATAAAAGGAGAATTTAGATTCTCAAGGCTACATCATATTGTTAGATGTTACTTACATAAAGCATTACAGAAAATGTAATCTAAATTTATATCTTTAAACCCACCCTCTAAATCACATCACATGGGGTTTCTCAGCACCACATTTTCAGACTGATGCTTGCTGTAACATAGCAGACAATAACAAGTCAAGTACAATAGAGAATAGAAAACAATGATGCAAAATAATACAGACAGAGAAAATAGCAACAGGATCAGAATCCAGACAATAAACAAACCATGAAGTTAAAAAAGGTAGGAGGGCAGAGTGACAGTACTGCAACAAGAAACCATATCCACTAAAGTACCATAACTTATTTTTGGTTTATCCTTTCTCTCTAAAAGCAGGTAAACATGACATGAACTGATCATTTTAGTTCTGCCATCATCTATTAAAGGTATACTGTATATCACTGTCAAAATCTTTAGCTTCCTCTAAAAATTTGTTAAAAAAGAAACTATGCTTTTAAAAAATATCATTACTGATTCAGACTGATCTGATTATAATGTCACATATTTTTGAGATTTAATGGATCCATTTTTTGTCTTTGTCAGGATACAGCAGGAAAATACTTGAATATGGGTATCACTGAGAGTTTTATACTATAGATATATATATGTGTTTTCATCTGCTGTGTTTGGATGATATATGAGGTAACACAGCACATTAGGTTGCTTGTGGTCACTCTCGTTAAATTTGAACAACTGTGTCGGTAGACAGACTTGCACTGTCAGCGGGTTTAGATGATATAAGACCGGGTTGTGTTCCTGTACCTCCAGTGGATAAACATGTAAACACACAGCTCTGTTAGGGTTCACTGAGCATTCAAGATGTATGAGGAATGGATTGTACTCTTGTGGCCTGCAACCACAGACAATTTGTGCTTAAGCTGAATTTTTACACCATTACTCTTACTTGATAGTTCATATTGGGAATTTAAGATAGGCTAATGGATTAATAAATTAAGATAATAAGCCCATATAAAAGTGCTTTAATTATAGGCTACAGAATTACAAGGACTCAGATCAAGCTAACAAAAGAGCTAGCTGCTTCTTTACATCTATGGGCACATCACCCCTGTTTAAGCTTAGCCAAGCAAGGCCACAGTGGTTACATTATGCCATATCACAATAAAGGATGCACTTCAGTGCACCATATTCTTTGCACATGGAATTATGCTTACCTGGAGCAAGAAAATGTCTATATAAGCCAAGGTGATTTCATCATAGTGTATGGGATCTGATACAATACACAGACCTGCCACAGTAGCAGGTCCACAGTCAGTTCAACTTTTCAGCTTGTAAGATATACAACATGGATAAACTTTTTCCTTTGCTATATATGTTTTATTGTTTGTTTTTGAGAACCTGGGAAGAAGCTATTGAAACCATTAACAGAGCAAAAAATATGTTGAATATTTACCTCAGTATATCATCGATTTATTTTTACAGAGCTGATGAGGAATGAGGCACAACACAACATGAATGGATTAATTATGTATTACAGAAGGCTGCTGCAGGCCCATTATTCAGTTGCTTTCTGTCAGTTTCTCATTCATTTTCTTGTATGCTTATAGACTAATAAAACACATTCTGAATAGGGAAATGAAGGGAGTAGGTTGCAAAGCATCTTTACCATAGCTGACATTGCCTCTGAAACCCTTGACAAAGAAACAGAAATACAACTTTAGAGGATACTGCAGTGGGCTCACTCTTTAGACTACAAATACGCCTGTTTATAAATATATTTAAATGCAGTTAGAATAAGTTAGCCTGGGAACCAGATGGATCTGTGAGCTCATGTTTTATTTGCTCTGGCAGATGTTTCTGGTCCCCCTACGGTTCAGACAGACTTCCAGCCAACAGTCACAACCATTTATCTAATATGGGGTAGGTTTGACCATGACCATGTTCAGCCTTTTGTACCAAACAACAAAATTGGCTGCCACTGATGTGGAACGACCCATTAAATCTACTATGGCATCAGAATTAAACAAACAGGGTAGTACGGTTTCTCTAAAAGAAAATCTACACTTCATTTGCCATATTTCTGACACAACACGTTTTGTTGTACTTATTGGTTGTAGGTCTATCCATTGGCGTTTAGAGGCATTTTGATCTGCGCCCATTGGAAATTGAGAATGAACTGAGGAGACTGGTCTGGAATGTCACACTAAGAACAGAATTATTTGATACAAACTGCAACAACATGAAATAAAAGACATGACAGAATAATGTGTTGAGGAGATGTACAATAACAAGCATGACCACCAACTGTAGACCTTCATTGCTGAGGAAAACATTGTTAAAAATGTAAGAAACATTGAGTATACCAGGTAAAAGAGGAGTTTTGCTATGGTATAATATGGTGCTGATGTTCATCTACTAGTTTGGGGTAAAACATATTGATGAGGAGCACTGGGTGGGGAGTCAGGGGGGAAAAGCTGTTCTTGCGCTTGGCTGTTTTGGCTCCAATTGTCCAGAAATGTTTCATGGAAGGGAGAATTTGGACAATGCATGTGGAAGATGTTGGTAATGATGTTGAATACAAGATGTTTGGGCCTGGAGTAGCAGATATTTTGGAGAATGGGGAGGTTGTTGGCAATGCTCTCTGGTAACTCAATTATTTGTTTGGTTTGGTTGAATCCCATGTGTTCCAAACCAGAGAGCAATGTTTTGTGTAATGGTGGAGTGGATGTTGGCTGTGGGCCACACCACTGTCATTGACCAGCTGCATGTCCTCAGCTGTTGCATGAGGTATCTCCCCTGCTGAGCCTTTATGGTGAGTCATGGTGATCTCAAAGGAAGATTGTGTAGTACCAATTCCTGACTGTTAAATATTCAGTGATGAAGAGGTGGTTGCAGCAGCTGTTCAAATTAGTTATAACATGTTGAGATAAGATTTCTGCACAACTAAATGAAAATTAGTTGCACCACAAGTCTAAGTCTAACATAGGGATTAGTTGTTACTAGATATTGACACCCTGTAACTCCCAGGTGTAACCATTGCAATGTCAGAGCAAGAACAAATATCAAATATCAAGTAAAACCATGGTAGTATGTTTCCCCAACATTTTAGGAAAGAAATCACAAAATAGTGCAATCTCATTGCTTTCAAGGAGAAACACTTAGGTGTAAATAAAAGGACAAACACATTTTACTCAAACACACACATTTGAATAATCTCAATGTGTTTATATTTGCAGATTGAATGTTAAATAAAAAAGGGCTCTCTCTTAGTGTCATAGTCATGACAATTCATAACAGAACATTAGTTTCTTGTTTGTCACATGGCAAAGACCTATAATATCACTCATCTAACAGTCATATAACAGCATTCATATCAAGTCTCATATGGCTGTTATTTGTACAATAGATTATTTTCAGTAAAAGTCAGTATCCACAGTCGGAGCTCTTAAGGATCAACAGGAAGAAGAAAGAGAGCAATGTAGTACCAAGTAACAGTAGTGGAGAAGACAGAGAAAGAATGAAAATACCAGAGGGTAGGAATAGTAATATTTTCCAGGGTCATGAGAAAACATGACTTGCTATCATACAAGTGAGGGGGTTAGTGAAAAACACATCTTACTGACAGTTGATAAAAAATGATTGGAAGTTGGAAGATTTTAAAATAAATCTCACAAAAATAATACAACATACCTCAAATTATAAAACTTTATATTAATAGTGTTTTGCTAAATTACCAACTAACATATTTAAATAGTTTCCCGTTTATTCGAAAACTTTATGAATACAATAATATACAACATATTTGTCCATGTATCATGAAGTATATACATGAAACAGTAATACCTGCATTTACAAAATTATGTTTAATATATAGTTTGTCCCCTCTAGTTTCATTTTTGGAAGTTATGTTACAGCTTATGACATTACAGTGAATTCCTGTTTGCACATTGCTTTTGATGGGATAGTGCTACAGATGTTTCCTAGTCGTTTTACTGGTTTCTATGGTGACAGTGCAACCTAATTTAGCAAATTTTATGACATGGGTTTATGTGATGAGTAAGGGATTTGCAAATAGCAGGTACAATCCAGGAGACACAAATAAAGGTGTTAATAGTAGATATAGGTTCCCAGGCTGTCGGAAGTACTGGAGTTTCTTGTTGACTGCATCCTCCATAAACATGTTGGCCCTGTAGGCAAACTTCTGGGCATCCGTGAAGGGCCGTGTGATCTTTTTGAGGTATATAGATGTCTTTCAAGGGTCTTCTAAGATCAAAGCCAGTCTAGTTTTTGATGACTGGAGGAGCTGAAAACAGGACGAGTTTAGATATCTAGTGGATGAAGACCTTAATTCTGATCTATCATGCATCATGCACTGAAAGCGTTTGGTTGATAAAGAGCTACTTAATCCAGCAGAACAATATTCTGTATTCAATAATCTGTGGAGCTACACAAAAGTCTCTCTATCTCTCTGCCATCCTAAATGATTCTGGTGCATCCACCCAATTCTCTCCGCTGCTACTTTGTCCACAGGCATTACATTTATTCTGTCAGCTCCACATGCACCATAAATATGATGACATGGTACACACTGTTCCGAGCCCCTGTTCTCTCTTTCTCTCCCTATCCCTCCTTTTGTCCACCTTTCCTCTCTGCACCATGTGCTCCTGTAGATTAGGACTGGCATTTGCCTTCTGAACATCCCAAACGGGTACTGCAAGCAATGGTGCATGTCCCAAGTTGAGGCCAGCCTTAGGTAAACTGATTGCAGACTTTAGCCTAACCACCAAGGAACTCTAAGCTAGCTTGGCTTGACATGCTAGCTCTCCATATATTTTGCAAATCTAAATTTCCAAGCCCCAAATTTTGACTTGCTTCGCAGCATCCTACAAAGAGTTCAGGAGGCTTTTTCCTTTTTTGCCAAACATAGAGTGGAAGGTGTTTTAATAGCCTTTAGGTGTCTTTCTGCACTCAGGTTATGATTGCCAGCCCAGGGACTCAGGCAGTATTACCATAGTTATCTCAGTGCACCACACGCCTAACAGCACTCAAATCCTCCTGAGCTGCCTGTCATGCCTCTTAATTTGCATCATAAGCAGATGAGTTCAAAAAGGATAAAATACCTGAACAGGGGTTTGACTGGGTCAATTCAGGACACAGACTTATAGTGGAAAGGTCACATTGGCGATGACTGGCGCCGCTGGGTCTTTGCAAAACCCTTGACTAAAGATCTTTCATGCTCTGTTCATACACAAGCTCACAGTATAGTGAACAAGGCTATAAATGTGTTCGACCATTTGAAACATGCTGTTGGTCACGGATAAAAAGCTGTTTAACCGTAACCCATTCACACATTAGCCAAGTCTGGAGCTACAGCTAGTGCAACTAGTTCCAGATATTTAACTGTAATGTTTTTAGACTGTGGATTCATTTCATTATTCAGTTGCAGGTCCCCTTCCAAGTCACCATTGTATGACTAAATTAGTGGTAGGACCACAGTTGTAACTCAGTAGTAACCCCACTATAACTATAGGAACTATATTTTTAATGTTATTCATGTTCACCCCCTCATACAATGCTAAGCAGCGTACACATTAAACTCAGGTTGGGATCAGGTTTTTCCAGATATTTCTCCATCATGAACGGGGCATAGATAATCTATACTGTTCAATGTAGAATTATTAGAAATGTCACATTGACCACACACCTCCTCCCAGTAAGTATTCTATATTTTTTAAGAGAAAGATTCACATTACTGTGACAAAAGTTGTCACAGTCTTGGATTGTATTTGTAGTGTTTTACTTTCCCTTTCTTGTCATTTCTGCATTTTTTCACCATGATGTAACCTCTTACCTCTCTTTGTTTCTCTTTCAGACTCTCATGGGATGGATCTGTTTGCGGTTGCAGTCCATGAGTTCGGTCATGCCATCGGCCTGGTCCACACCTCAGCCATAGAGTCCATCATGAGACCGTACTACCAGGGTCCTGTAGGAGACCCTCTAAAATATGACCTACCCTATGAAGACAAGGTCCGCGTCTGGCAGCTCTACGGTACGAGGGAACCGTGGTCCTTATGTGTATGTGTGGAAGAGAGGAATAATGGAAAATTCAATTAGTTGCATTTCCATCAGAATTTCCATTAATATGTCGAACTTGAGTGTTACAAAAAGAGCGCACATGGCAAATGGCATTTCAGTAATTGATTAGTAATGGGGAAGATTAAACAAAGTGGCCATGTAACTATGAAGGGCGCCTCGTGAATGGAAATAAGAGCCATGTATGACATTTATGGAAAGTCATTTTTGATTTTTCTTCTGTAGCCTTTCCAAGCATTTACAGAATACTTGGATATGCTGTTCTCCACTTTTCTGCACCGATGCCATTACATACTAGACATACAGCATACTTTTCCATCATTCTTTACGGCATTATATCATTATGAACATATATACTGGCTAAATCAGCGTTCAAGTCTAGAAGATGTTTTTGCGTCTTCTCAATGTCTGATCGGTGCTGTGAAGTCTCAGTGTGTGTGTGTGTGTGTGTGTGTGTGTGTGTGTGTGTGTGTGTGTGTGTGTGTGTGTGTGTGTGTGTGTTTGTGTGTGTGTGTCTGTGCGTGAAACATTGCGGAGGCATACTTTACTCATATCTGCATTCACACAATCTTCCTCTACTCCACTGGTTATGACTCATGAGCCTCTGCTGTATTTATGTGTTTTCCGGGTGCAGTGGTGGAAACACCCGTTTTGTGGAGGCAGCTCAGCACAGTGAAGATACGGAGGCTTTCTCATGCAGGAAGCAGCAATTGATGAGTTCTGTAGAGCGAGGTTATTGATTTAATGAAAACATGGATGGAGTTAATTGGACCTTGTTCTGGCCTGTGACCTTATCACACCATTCGCTGATATTGGAAATGGCAGTGTGAGGAAAGAGAGTGATGAACATAAAGAAGAGTGAGGTGAAGTATATGAGTGAACGAAGAATTAAAACTGATTAGACACAGTTTGTGCCACGATATGGAAAATAGTAACATTGCAAAAGAGCAAATAACCATGAATATAATGTGTTGAATATTAATCTGAGTTAGCATTTGACCTTTTAGGTGTCAGAGACTCAGTGTCACACACAAACCGACCAGGCAACCCCTCCCAGACTGCTGAACCTCCTGTCCTGCTGGACCTTCCTGAAAACAGATCCACTGTTCTGTAAGTAGATGTAAAGATACTTGGAATTATTCATGCGCAAAAACAAAAAATGATCTACAGTGACAGTACTATACTACAGTCTCTATCTCGAGGACTCTGCTGGGTGTTTTCCAGCCTTCACTCATTGTGTAAATCCCATTCAGTGTGACGCTGCCTGCTCTGTAATAGCCAAAGGAGTGACGCAAAGAGGAGCGCTTGATGCTAAGATGCTGCACGGTCAACTCAGGACAAGTGCTGCTCTTTGATATATATTACGGCCTCAGTTGGCAAAGGTGGACGTGCTCATAAATGTCTGCAAGAATCACATAAACTTTTTTTTAATGTATGTTATGTTTTCCTGTTTCAAGCTGATATAAATTCCTTAACAAGACATATTTACACAGCCATAAAAATGTAGCTATATTAAAGTTTGGGGCGTAATAGAAGTTCAGCTACATCCATAAGAACACTGTACTGTTACACAGGTGGTATTTATTGCAGAGTAAATGTATTGGATCTCATTATAGAGAGATCTCCATTTCTCTGATGGTTCCCTGCATCTCAGTATAATTATATTGTGATTGTTTTTTAATTTTCTTACAGTTTTCCCAATTCGTACTGAGAAACAATGTAATGAATCCGTGCAGGAATACTCAACATTTATTGTAAAAAACAGTTTTTTTGTAGTTTGAAAAGAAGTCATGAGGTGCCAACAAAGCAAATTAGCTTCGAGGCCAAGTGTGAGCTTGGGAGCCTTCCCGTCTAATTAAGTAATTCCCTAATGTAAGTTGGGCAGCTATCAGCCTGTAGTTTTTTAGATTATCAAGGATAATTAGACTTAATTTTGTCCATTTATGTATTTTGGGTGTATGCTCACACACAGACCCAAACCACCAAGCACTAACCTTAAAGTAGCCCCCAAGAGGTCCAACAGAAGAGTTCTCAAAAATGTCTTTCTGAAGGTCTGCAGTTCAATTTTATTTGAGAAAACACACACATGTACATGCACACACGCAACAGGAAACAAGACAAACAGAACAAGGCAGCACTGAGAAGGATGTCTAAGCTAAATAGGCAGTGGCGGGATAATTAACAATGTTTTGCTCCCCAGTGTCAGACTTCCACTGGCTTCATTAATCATTTCCCACTGACTCCATCAGGACATGATGTGTGGAAAAGCTGGATTAAGCCTGACAAGGGCACCTGTACTGACCACAAGGCAGTGGTGTAGTGTTAATAGAGCTCTGAATAGAGACCTTTGTTGGTAATATAAGGCCTGGCGGGCTCCCACTCTCAGCCCTGTGGTGCTAATGGCTTCATTATTGGTAGGCCGGCCACGTCAGTGCTTTAAATCACTTAAAATCCCCAGAGATAAATTCACAGAGGGACCTCATCGTGTCAGCCCGATAGCATCTCCTCTTTTGTTTTGCCTGGTTACTGATTCATGCACAGGCACCCAGTCGCAGAAGCGTGAACAAAATTTAGATGCATAACAAGATCTTGAAAACTCTAATATCTAATTTAAAGAAAACAAGTATTGCAACAAATAAACTTTTCTTCACTTTTATAAATATGTAATAAATCATTTTAGATGACAGGTAACTCATCTGAATACAGAAACGTCATCAAAGATTTAAAGTGTTAATGTCTCTTTTTTTTTCTCCTCTTTTAACAATCTTCTCTCCTCCTACTTTCTTCACATCTCTCCCAGGCTGGCGCGAGATGCCCCCGACAGATGCACTAGTCACTTTGATGCAGTGGCCCAGATACGAGGGGAGGCCTTCTTTTTCAAAGGTATGGAGTGACAAAGGGAGACAGACACGCGCAAAGCTGCCGAGCTGCGTGGGAAAAATAGAAAAAAAAATTAGCTAAATGAGGTCCTCTGAAGTCAGAGGAGGAAGAGCAAATTAAAGAAGGGAAGAGAGAAAAGGAAAGAGGATGAGAATGAGAGCGTGTGGTAGATAAAGACTGGGCCTGCTGAGACCTGCTGAGAGACCACAGTCCAAAAATTACATCAGGCTTTCATGCTTGCCCTCTGGAGAAATGACCTCTGGCCTCCCACTGACAACAGAAACAAGAAACACATTCACATACAGCTGCAGAAGAGTTAGCAAAATATCCCAAACAGACAACTGACATTTCATAATCTTTTATATGACTTACAAGAGGTTACATTAAAAAATGTTTTATAGTTCATACAAGTTTATATCATCGTTACGATCATTTCCCCGTCTGATGTAAATTTTTCTTGCAGTTGTCAGCCTATAACATATGGTGTGTTGTTGGCCTGCCACTAATGTTTAACCTCTTAAACCAGGACTCATCCATTATATTTTTTTGAAAGAATCCTCGTTTCCAGTCAGCCTTGGACCACCTGTCTGGAGACAGAAATGTCAAAAAGTCAAAAAACAACCAAACTAGTCAACCTTAAAAAGTGACTTTTACCTTCACAGTGCAAGTTGCTGTTTATAAAATCTCTCAAACCACAAACATCACAAACATGAACCTTGTTAATCTCCCATTGGATTGATTTAAATTTGCACTGTTGCAAGTTTCCCTTTAGGGAATGCGCAAAACAGATGGCATTAGCTACCAGAGTCATTCTTATTTGTTATCAGAATCCTGAATAGTGCTGATCCTCCTAACTCCAAACTGTCCCGTTCGTCAAAGGAAAGTACTTCTGGAGACTAACAAGAGAGAAGCACCTGGTGTCTCTGCGTCCCGCTCAGATCCATCGCTTCTGGAGGGGCCTTCCAACCAATCTGGACAGTGTGGACGCTGTGTACGAGAGGCCTGGGGACCACAAAATAGTCTTTTTCAAAGGTACAGTATATATATGGATTTTATTTTCCACTCTGTTTTCTTCTTTCGTCTTTCTTTCTGTCACAAATCCACCACGTTTTCAAAATTCATTTGACAGCTTAAATACACTGTTTAATAAACATAATTTAGCCCATGCTGCCCATCTGGACAGTGTGTCCAGAACATTTTTTAAAAAAAACTGTTGATGACCTCAAGTGTGATCCATCCACACTAAAATAGGTGAGGTGAAAAGAGGCAGTTCACACCTTTCTGTCAGTGTGGCTTGGACTTTAAAGGAAATTATGATTTTTTTTTTTTCTCTATCAAAAGAGTTATAATTTTTTGTAAAGGGTGCAAAAAAAGGGCATGTTTCACATTTGATATAAAATTTAAAACATCTTTCTTGCCAGAGAACTTCTTCATTGGCTGAGTAACAAAAAAAAGTGTCAATTTTTACATTGCAAGAACGCTTGTGTTTGATCTTTCAGATCTCTCATATTTCATGTGCGTGAGGAATAAAACTACATTTCAAGATAGATTTTGTTTGTCCACCGTCTTCAGGTCAAAAGTACTGGGTATTTAAAGACAATATCGTGGAGGAGGGTTACCCTCGTCCAATCAGCGACTTTGGCCTACCTTTGGAAGGAGTGGACGCAGCCTTTGTTTGGCTACACAACGACAAAACCTACTTCTTCAAGGACAACAGCTACTGGCGCTACGATGACCACCTAAGGCGCATGGACCTGGGCTACCCTAAAGATAGCACGCTTTGGAAAGGGCTGCCGTCACAACTGGATGACGCCATGAGGTGGTCTGATGGTGAGTAACTTTAAAAACACTTTCTTCTTCCGTCATGTCAAATGATGATACTGAAACTGTAATTTTCTAGTTGCCGATTGAGATCACGGTTGTTTAATAGTCCCCAGAACCTTCCTTTAGCACCTCCTTAGGAATCCTATGGTACTCACAGGCATCTTGGGAGACGTAGTCCCTCTAGTGTGTCCTGGTCTTGCGCTCTCCTAGTGCATCATGCACTCAAGAGAAACAAGTGTTGACTTCTTGGTTCTTTGAGCTTGTCAAACTGTCACATAGAGTAAAGCCAGTCAGTTTTCAGAGAAACTACATTTTTACCTCTTGTCTTCAAGAGACATGATCTCATTCTTTGGCACTAGCCAAAGTTTGAGATGGAAGGTAAGGGGTTGGAATGAAGGTGAAGTGATGCAAGCTTTACTTTGGGGGCTTAGAGCTTCAAAATGATTTTGTTTCAAATAGCATCTCAAATCACCCCCATAGCTGAAATGACAGGCCGTGTCCAACAATTTTTGCAATTTTCCAAAACAGATAATCTGACAGTCATGCTTGAACACTTTTGACATGGTTGGATGACACACCACAGTGTAGTCAGTCAAAATACGTTCAATATGGCCCAAAGTGCAGCCAGTCTTTGAACCTCTTTTACTTTTGAATTAAAAGAATCAGAAAGAAGAAGTAGGTTTTCAAGGTGCTCATCCTTGAGATTTAAGTAAAGTAAGTAAGCAGAAGTTAATGTATAAAATACTTCTCTGGAGTCAGGTGTCACAAAGTGCTTTCCAGTAAAAGATGACTAGAGAAAACCAGAAAAGTAGATGTCTCTTTTTGTCTTTCTGTTGGCAGCTTCTCTAAATAACTTCAAATAAATGTATGTGGGATAATAAAGCCGTAACGCTACTTTTTTAATAATCCACAAAATAAATGATCAAATCTTTACCCCCAAAAGTAATCTAGTGAGTGTGTGAAAAGGTGTGTAGAATCCAGTGACATATTTTGACCTCTTCTGTCTTTATAAATACCAGATCATTAAGACATTCTGATGAATCACGCCTGTCTGTTTCTTCCAGTGATAAATGATTACATGTCTCAGAGAAAAATAGAGTTGTAACACTCCACCAGAGCATCAGGCCACTGGTAGCTCTGGTATTTGCAAGCCCCTAAGGCAAGACTCTGCAATATCCTTCTCAGGGGAAATCCACAAAGAGGAATGAATTACATGAGAAAATTATGCAAGTTAGCAAACATGCAGCCTCATGTTTTGGATCAGATTATGAATCTGAGCCAACTTCCCAGAAGCTATAAAATACTAAAATATTTGAATATAACAGTATGAACTTCAACTTCACCACTTTGGTCCAAACTTACCCATAACTTAATTAACAAAACTAATGAGGTCAATGCTAATTAGCAAATGTTAGCATGGTAACTAAGATGGTAATTATTCTAAACATTAGCATGCTACCATTATCATTGTGAGCTGACATAAGCATTTAGCTGTACGCCGCCCACGGAGCCATGAGCATGGATGTCTTGTTTACTTTTAATAAGGGACCAATGTCATTAAGTGACATTATCATGATGTTTGAATTGGAATTAAAGCAACATTATGTAGAAATTGGTATTTTTGTGATTTAGTGCCCCCTCATAAATGGACAGTTGTACACGTGTATTTATAGACCACTTGTGCCCAGCTCAGTGTTTCATCTTTTTATTTCACAAAGCTCTCACCAACAACTAAGAGTCAGTCGCAGATTTACTCTTGTGTAGCAGCCTCTTGCTTGGTCACTCTCTGCTTTTCTCTTCTTAGCTTCCTCCGTTCCCTCCAGTCTTTTTGCCTCTGACATTATGTCCACAGAGGCTACTTAACCTGGTTACACTGCCCACTCTGACATGACACCGGCTCAACTCCCCATCGGCATTCGCCTGCACCCCAGACCTGAAAATATCCTCTCATATCCCAAGGTGCTCTGAGTTCTCAGTCCCAGCAATTTGGCTAACAAACTGAGCTAGCATTAGCTAACAGCAGCTCTAGTTCGTTTGCAGAGCAACCAAAGGACATCAGAGGAAAAAACAGAAAACATTTTCCCCATAAAATATGATCCAGTTTCACCAAAGTAAGTGAAATAGTTGATGTTGTGTCACTGCAGGTGGTTGTACCCGGAACACAAAGGTAAATAGTGCAAGAACGGACGTGCAGGCTGCAGAGTGGGAATGACGGACACACCGTTCACAAAGTTAAACAATGTGTCTTTAAGGATTTTCATTCATCATATTTTGAAATGATTAATTGACTTCTTATTCCAAACTAAGATTTGTTATACTTCATACAGTGTATTCTGCCATGCAATTTTATTTGAGTTTATTTTATTTTGGCAGCGTAACACATTCTTTGTTGACATAGCTGCAGTATGTAGATTAGAGGCCCATTTGCATTTGACTGTTTTTTTCATGTGTCAAAATATTTTTTTAACCTTTTATCTGTTATTTTGACGTAGCACACATGGTCTTGTTTTTCCAGCACTCTGCTTCACATCCACACAGTCAAACACATTCAAACCTTGGAGCTCGCCCAGTGTAATCACAGTGAGCAGCTCCATTGTAGCAGATGAATGTCAAGGTCGCAACACCTGCTTCCATCAAAGCAACATAGCAACAGTCATCTGATGACATGTGCATGTCATTGAGAGATGTAAGAGAAACTTTATGCAACATTTATTTTCTGTCAGGCTGTTGTGTGTCTGTATTAGGCTCTGAATGATGCAAGGGGCCTTTTTAGATTTTAAAAATACCCCCTAAAAACCAGCCACTGGGTCCTGAATTTTGAGGCTTCTCTCAGTGGGAGCCAGGATGTCCCTAATCCCCCCTGCAGCATGTGAATACAAGGAAGCTCTTTCCCTGTCAGGTGTTTAGTGGTCTGTTTTCTGTCTTCGGTCTCGTTCCAAGCTCTTTGATGTGTGTGCGCACGTGCATGCATGTGTGTGTGTCTGTGTGAGAAGACGCCAATTGCACAAACCTGACTCTGCTTCACCCCAGACCATTATCACCACAGGGCCTGGAAGGGTAAACTTGGAAACGCATACACACACGCATAAGCGCACATAGACAGACCATGGGGCCTGGGAACTGGAGCCATATCAAAGCCTGTTCTCTGTTTGTTTCACCAGTTCAGGGTGAATAGAAAGAGAAAAGAGAAAGAACAGACGCGGAGAGAAAAGAGTGATATGACAGCAAGAGGGAGAGAGGAGATATGGTGACACCTTGTTATAAAAATACAATAGAAAGACAGGCAGGGTGATGTATATGTGAAGAGAGGGGAAATCCAGACACGAGGAGATATAGGGACACCTGAGAATGAAGAAAGATAGTAAAGATTGGGGAAGAAAAAGAAGAGATGTTAGATAGATGGCTTCACTCAGAGGACAGATAAAAAAATCAGACATGGAAAGGCAGTAAAACCAAAGAGAATGGTTGCCGTGGGGGGAAAAGGGGCATAAAGGGTATTAATGTAGCTGTAATGATGATAATAATTGGAACTGCTGACATAAATATGGCACCCAGGAATAGTTAAGCCTTTTTGTCGTGACCAGAGAAAGTTAAAAGTAGAGGGAAATTAAATTTATCAGGCGTATCTTTAACCTGTGGAGGACGTTCAAATAAACCAGTGAGCATCCATAATTGTAGTCATGCCACATTAGTAGATGTGAAGTCAGAGCCTCTGTTCCCATAAGGTCAGGAGGGTCTTTTTTATTTTATTTACATAATAGGGATTTTGAAATCAAGGGTTTAAAATCTTGGGCATTTTAGAAGCAAATTATGCTGAGGAGATTTCTTAGGAAGCAACATTCAAGCAAAGTTACCAGTTCAACAAATTACCCACAACCAATGTTATCACAAAAATGTTTGCTGTGCTCATTGAATGGCTTCTTTAATATACAAAATACAGAACCTATTAAAGTATTTTAACAAAGATCAACCTACTAGTAGACTGGAATTTGGGAAGTACTCTTTTAGTCTGCAGGGGTCCAGCAGAGGGTGCTTATGTTACACACCAGTTCCAAGAAGAAGCTAATGTTAAATTACTAAAATTCTAAACAATATTAAGGAAAATAAAATAGCATATATCCATAATATTCAAATCAGAAAGTGCTAGTTAGTTAGTAACAAATTAAACTTAGTTATAATGGCAAGTAATGGAATCTGCTACAAAGCTACAGTTATAACTGTTATAACTAACTAACTATAAATTCCTCTGTGCCACTGAAAAACTGTTAAAAACATGTTCTTTCATTATCATGAACATGGCCACTGTGTTTTATTTTGAGTCAATCCCACATATGCCAACTAATACTAAATAACATATTTTAATCCACAACTGAAAATAGTCCCCAATAAATTTACTATTTACTCCTGTTGATTGACGTTTGCTAAAAACTACAGTGCTCACCTGTTTTAGGATATTTCCAATCCTTTGTAAAAATTGAAACAATATATTTGTGACCCGTTTTAAAAGATTTATTTCTACCATATAAATGAATGGGCCTGAGGCTGAGCGCCACAGGCGCAGTGTAAGTAGAGAGAAAGATTAATGCATTATTGTTTATATCTTGTGATTTTTTTTTTGACAAGAAAAATATGCAACCCTAGCCTTATTTAATTTTCTTTTTTGTAATGACGACTTAATAGAGAAGTCCCTCAAAATCTGACATTCCCATGAAGTAAATCTAATCACCCTTTCAAGAGTATTATGTTTTGGCTCAAGAATTGATTCAGGGGTTATTAGACAGTAGTGGGTTTTGGAAGACATTTGAGGGCTTTGGGAAACATTTTTCACTACTTTATGACATTTTGTTGGACCAAACAACTAATGTATTAATCAAAAAAAAAAAAAAGATTAACAGCATCAGTAATGAAAATAATCATTATTTGCAGCCCTAATAAGGAGAGTGAGTTTGCGAGTGTGTGAAACACTCTGTCTGTACTCTCTGTCTTTGTGAAGATCCAGCTCAGTTCTAGACTCTTAAAGAATGAGGACGCTTTCAAAAAGTGAAAATATTATGCCCAGACTTCACAGCAAGGTGCTTCAGAGCCCTGTTTTAAGACTTGTTATGGTTTAGGTAGGACTGAGAGAAAATAATTGTATAGTTCCTTGTATGTTTAGAGGTTCAATGTGTGTCTCCGCCACTATAACTATAGAGCATACCTTATTTTTATTCCAAAAGCTGCAGCCCAGCTTGAATATATATTCTTATGATTATGCACAGGAAATGGACTCCACTAGGTGCCATGAGCCTTTCCACACAGCCAAGAAAACTGCCGAGACCAGCACCACTCCCGTTTTACATTACCTTGTACATTTTAGACATTTTAATTGTTGCTCTTCCCCATTAGGAAAAGAGCTATAAAAAAGCTGTATTTTATCAAGAAATTATGGTGTTTAGTAAAAGCATACCATTCAGTGGGGTTCTTGTGAGGGTTCAGCTGCTGAGTTTTCTTTATAAATGAAGGCCAGAGTAAATGTAACTCATTGTTTCCTGAGGGCAGCACTACCTACAGTTGAAGTAAAAAACATTTAGGCCTCATTTTTGTCTTTCATATGATTCACATTTATTTTCAAGGTTAAAGCTTAGATAGGGAAGCAACGAGCTGCTTTCACAGATCACCAAGTTTTCACTTTTCTATAGCAGAAAAGGGAATGCAGGCAGTACGTTGCTGCAAAATCATTGCTACATTGTTCATTTTATTTAAAGAGTGATGCGGGAACATGGTGCTCACAATATATATGGTAAATAAATATAAAGACTTTGGATGCTGAAAAAAATATTCAAGTAGCAAACTGAATGTTTTAACTATTTTATGATAATTATGTCCTCATTGTCTGATTTCCTTGTGCATTTGATGAATGCAAGACCCTTATCTGTACTATCTGGTAAGATTTTATTGTTCTCTAGCTTTTGTGAGACAAGCATCTAAACAGAAGGCTGGCGAGCTCCAAGGCCATTAACAACAAGAGAACAGTCTTCACTTGTTTATTTCTCGCCTCCTATTCATTTGAGTCACTAGTTGAGCAAAAGAATGAGCCACAGTACGAGCACATTTACTTCTCTCCTCCTCCTTTGTCTCAGTCACCAGTTAATGAAGACAATAAACAGAGATCAATACCATCTATCTTGTGTTTGATTAGGTGAAAAGCTAGGACGTGGTCACCTTGTACTTAACAGATTCAGTTTCAGACACTTTTGAGTTGAATTTGAACTGCTAAACCAAATTCACAGTTCTAATTACCTTTAAATACAAATCATTTGTCCCATTTTCACCTCCACCAAGAAGGTTGCATTTTCAGTGCCATTTGTTTGTCTGACAGCAGGATTACAGAAAAATATTATTGGCCCGTTTTTCTTGAAATTTGAGAAGATGTGTTCTCAGTTTGTCAGACAAAAGGAGTGTTATTAACCACCCAGCCAAATTTGAATGATTAAAAATATCAACAAGTTTATGAAATTAGGTGTCAGAATCGGGTAAAATGAGCAGTATTCTCAGCTCCAGGACTGTAGGGGCGTGTCCACTAAATGTGCTGAAGCCACGCCCACTCGTGGGAGCAGTCGAGCAGCCAATTTTAAAGCGACTGAAACATGTCAGATGAGTTCAGAAAATGACATGACTAACTTTGAAACACTCTGAGCAAGATGAATTAATCTCTATCTCTCTGCTAGGGGTGCAGGGGTATGCTCAGGGTGGCCTCAGCGTGTCATCGAGCCACCCTTTAGGACCACCCAAAAAATCCTGGACTGAAAACTGATGAAAAACTGTTTTAACCTCTGACTCCACATTTCAGGGATATATCGTTTAAATTTTCCAACATATTTAATGTATTTTGAAAGAAATCTCAGAATTGCCTTTACACTGACTTTAAACCAGCCACCTCAAACATCACTGAAACAAGCGAAACAACTTTTTCTTAGAGGCTTTGTTCCTACAAAGTGGTATTTTCATCAGAAGCACACTGCGTTTAGTTCTTTTCTTTTGTTCTGCCAGTGCCCGTTTGGTATTTTGGTGGCTCTAATTAGCTTTAATACCCTGAAATGAAAAGACAGGCGCAGTAGGGGGCGTGTTAGTAACGATCAAGTAGCACAGTGCAATTATGATGTCAAGAATGCCCGAAAGGCGTTGCTGAGGTCTTTGCTGGCCAGCACACACACAGAGACCCTACAAAGTGACATGAACGCTTTTCATGTATGTAATCCTGACCCGATTTACTTCATTTTTCTTCATATAGGACAATTAAATGTGTAATTGTAAGTTGAAGCAATAATACCAGTAAGGCAGAATCTGTTCTGGTTCTTCCTCTAAACAACAAAATACACCTTCTCTGAAGACTTTAATTTAAGGATTGTTTGTGCATGCTCCTACTGGTGTTCAATTATCCAGTTTCCTCCAGTGTGGGTGCTAAATCTTGCAGCTATCACTAGCAAAGTTATTGGCCACAACTCAGCTACTCTGCACAACATTCAGGTACATACGGGATGTGTCTGCCACCTTAGATTTGGCTCAGATCATCCATCAGAGTCCCAAGTTAAATTATCGTCGTCCCATGGGAACTAACAGCTACTGAGAAATAAAAGCAACACACACAAGACAACACATGTTCACTGGCAATACTGCTGTGTGCCAGCTTAGCTATTATTTTCATATGAGGAGAATGGAACCTATTATCTGAACAGCGAGCACACCAACTGCTAATCAGCTAGTTTTGTGCCAATAGACTAAGGGCTCTTTTTTACCTGAGTGCATTAAGCAAAGATTTAAGTCTGAAAAATGTGTTTCCTTAATATACAGATACAGGTTCTTGAATTTTTTGAGAGAATCACAGGAGAAACAAATCAAATTTATATTATACTATATTCATGTCTTTTTTTTTTTCTTTTCTGCCAAAGTTGCATCACCATCTCATGTTTGCTTAATGGCTTATTGTAAATCCGAGAGCAAGGTTTGATTTGAAAACATTTCTTTGCTGAAATAGACGACACATTCAGATAGTTTTGGAAAAGAAAAAAAATCTAAATATCTTTTCTAACGATATATTTGTGAGCTGATCTGGACTCTCCTCAGAACTCACTAGTAGGATTGCACTGCTGATTTGATTCTCCATGATGGAAGTGCCTGTACATGCTCACTGATATGTACCTTCTGTAAACACACCTTGTTTCAAATTATTCCCAGTCTGTATTGAAATAGATGCACTGTGGATCACAGATTTGTGAATTTAAGGCCCTTGATGTTCTGTGCTTGTTGTGTTTTCCAGATGCGAGCAAAGACAACTTGTGTTGAATAATAAAATACACAGTCTTGTATTATAGTCTGTTCTATGTTATACACTCACATTAATAACCAGCCCTGTGATCTCTCTCTATCTCTGATAGGCTCGTCCTATTTCTTCAAGGGGAAGGAGTACTGGCGAGTGCCTGGCAGCGACATGGAGGTGGAGGCAGGATACCCCCGCCTCATTGCTAAAGACTGGCTGCTGTGCACCGAGATGCAGTCGGACTCTCCAGACACGGAGCCCAAAAGCACAGAGACGAGAGGCAATGCGCACCATCACCCAGACCACGCAGAGAATGGATACGAGGTGTGCTCCTGCACCTCCGACAGCGCCTCGCCTTTAGGCACCCGCCCCTCCCCATCTCCCATGTGGCTGTTGCCACCGCTCTGGACGCTCTCGCTGGCCCTCCACTCTGAACTGCTATGATGCCAAAGCACTGGACAGGGATCCTGAACTGTTTGGTGGAGGGCCAGTTGACACTGGAAAGTGGATGAACTGAGAAATTTTGTTCTTATTATATGATTTGGTATACTTTATGGTATCTAATTTTGCTGTTATTTATTTTACATGTCTCGGTGGGCACTGCCAACTAAAGTAGCCACCCTTATAGGCATCAACCCACTCACAATGCTAAAGTTTTTCATTGAATGGTCAAACTGCCTCATCTCTGCAAGGAAAAGGGTTATGCCAACACACACACGCCTGTTTTATGAAATTATAGCAGATGCTATCAAGTTCAAGAGTAGTTAAACAGGACTAAAATACATGTTTTCACTCTTCCTCTGGTGTTATCTAGCCTGTGGATGGTTAGATGGTTTTTGTGTAATAATTTCTGCCTCGTTCTCACAGAGGCCAAAGGAATTTTGTTTGTGTTGTTCAACACACTGGAAAATGTTACTGGAAAAACAATTGTGTTTTCTTTGCAAAAACAATGTCAGTGCCACTCCAGATGATCTGCAGAACTCCAAGGGATTATGTTCAAGGTCTGTAGATAATCCAGACTAACAAGGACGCTGTTTCTGAAGAAAAAAACAAAAACAAAAAAACATGTCTACAATTTTAAAGGTCCAGTGTGTAAGATTTATGGGACTATATTTACAGAATATGGAAGAAATGGAATATAATATACATAACTGTGTTTTTATTAGTGTATAATCACCTGAAAATAAGAATTGTTACGTTTTTGTAACCTTTAAATTAGCCTTTTACATCTACAGACACTGCAGGCCCTCTTCCATGGAGTCTGCCATGTTTCTACAGCAACCCAGTGTGGACAAACTAAACACTGGCTTTAAAGAGCCTTATGTGTTTTTCACACATTTTGTGGCCACCATAGTTTCTCCTTCATGCTAGGAAGGACAGGGTGAAATAAGGGGGTTGTAATCAGCAATGCTAGATGCCACTAAATCCTACACACTGGTCATTTAAAAGTAATTTTTCAACTCAAACTATGTGTACATTTTACATTCATCCTCATTGTATTGGTTGTCTCAGAAATAAACTATCTATATGACAGGATAGCACCAGAGGTGACTGATAATATATACAGTATGTATAGATTCAGAACTTGTTCGACTAAAGTGCTTGTGATAAGCATGCGCGTTTGGGCTCCTCTTGCAGGCAGTGTCCAAACTTCTTATTGTGGGAGCTGTTGATGGATGGATGAGTAGGTGGCTGGACTTCTCAGTTTTCTTGCCCAAAGCCCTCAACTGTACTCTGAAGTGAGCTGGTGCTGCTCATGTACCTATTTTAATGGGTTCATTATTTTCACCTCTGGTTCGGAAGCATTCCCTGCTCTTGGTTTTGTTGTATCTTTTGTATCTAATTCAGATAATTCAATAATACCTGTTCACTTTACATTGTTTTGATCAGGTCATAGAGTTCATAGAGCCTTTTTGTGACTGTTGGATGAATTTTCTTTAATCACCCCTGGCTCCTTGAAGACAAGAGTCAGAACTTGGCCCGTGGATTTATTCTTGCTGTAAAGATATATTTACCTATAGACTGATATATTTGAGTTGAAAGGTACTGCAGTTATTGCAAAACCGAGTGGACTGTGTATATTTTAAGCTGTGTTTTCTAATGTAAAATATTTTTGTAGGAAAATAAAAAGAATCTGAATGACTTTATTGCCTGTGGTCACACAAATTTGTATCGAGATGGTTTATTTGGAGTACTCAGAGCTGCAGCTGTCTATTATTATTTAGTGTCATTGAAAAGGAGCCCAGGCTTGAACACAGATGAAGGTAACATGGCAGCTTGCAGACACCAACTGGGAGCTGCTCTCCATCTCTCTGATATTTTTAAGCATGTTTTCTCTTGTAATGGTCACTGCTTGTTCATCAGGAAAACAAACCACGTAGCACCATGTCAATCAAACCACAGGCAAGACTTCCTCGAACAGATTTCCTGGCAGAGGATTATACAGTATACCCATGTTTCAGTGAAGGAGAATCAGAAAAGTAATGTCGCCTAAATCCAAAAATATTCCCCAGCTCAGATACTGCTAATTCAGTGATCAAAGTTAACAGGATGTCAGACCTGTCGAGTCTTGGTAGACATGCACACACACGAGTAAACACACACTAGTTCACCAGGGCGTAGGCTTGGTTTCAGAAGAGCAATAAGTCAGAGGGTGTTCAGAAAAATGCAAAAAATATATCGTATGTAAATTGTGAATGTTATTTCTAGCATTTTACATATTTACATCAATCTAGAAGATAACGTTTATTATTATGAAATGCGACATGTCACACTGAGTCTTTCAGGGTTTAATGATGATAGAAATGCTGTGCAAATTGATGATGAGACCACAGGCATCATGATATGATGCTAAATAACGTGCATCTGCACTAAAACCAGCACTGTCCTTTTCTGTAACTTGTTATTCAAGGGGCAAAAATTCAAAAATACACTTTGAACACCACAAATTTACACCTTCCTAACAGTTACATTATGCACTGTTGGAACCGTGCACAAACACAAGCGTGTGCATGTCTATGCAGGTGTTTTTGTTTGTGTGGATGTTCATTTATTCTACCCATAGGCTGCAGATGAACCCCCACCAAAATAATGCAGACCCCAAACCTTCTCTTTTGAGGTAAAATGGAGTTTAAAAGTTTAAAAAGTCACTCAATCGCTATTTCTGCCAACAGCAGCAGTTTTCCTTCCCTCCTCTTGACACACTCGAGCGGTATTAATTAACTGGTGTGGCTCAGCAGCCACCAGGAGAGCACCTGCACCCACAGGCGAATGCAGCAGAGATGGGTGACTTTCTAGCTGTATATCCTGTTTGGCGAGACACCATTAGCAGACCAATTAAATGTGTTTAATTTAGTAACATTGGATTGTTAATGAATATAGAGAGGTATCTTTTTTAAAAATACCATGTCACTGAATATGCTAAAATACTGTCATCGTCCATGGAGCTTCCTATGTATCTGACACGTGGCACTCTCGCTCCTTGAGTCTCCAGATGGGCCAGGCAGAACCAATCAATCACTCTGTAACTAAAATATTCAAGAGTTGCAAAGCTGGGAACTTGCAGTGGGGTTGGTTTACAGGCAGAGAGCATACAGTGAGAGGAGAAACAAATGGACAGGAAGTGACAGATTAATAGACAGATACACAGGGTTGGAAACAGACAAAGTGAAAACTGGCAGGCAGAGAACAAAACCACCAACACAGAAAAAGACAAACAGATGTAGAGATAGAAGAAGATGAAATGCCAACTCCACAGAGACAGTGGCAAAGATAAAGAGGCAATTTAGCAGTAAGTATATAATCCACAGAGGAGATAGGGGATTGTTTCCACACAGTAGCTGTTCATACAGTCTGTTGAAGGACCCTTCCGTTTATTGACCATCATTTCTATCCGTTAAAACAATATACTCACTAAAGTAACTGCTTATATGTTGGAACAGGGTGGCAGAAGTACTTTAAGGTCAGACAAGATGATAAACTCTTAAACCAGATTATCTAAACCTTTGTATTTGGAGGTGAAAATGTTGTAATAACTGTGTGCATGATCAGTAATAGCAAGTTGTTATAAATAGAATTATGTTTTAAAATGGTGATTTCGAAATAAAGGTCTGGCGGAGAGTGCCCAGTCCTCCTGGTAAGACAGACACATGCCAGATGTCAGACCTATGACAAACTGTTAATACCAGAAAAGGGCAACGTGAAATCAATCAGCTCTGTACATGAGTTTGATTTGTGTGTGTGTTTGAGTGTGTATGTGGGAGAGAGAGAGCTTGCCTCAGACAGGGGAGCTTAATGCTCTGCAGTGATATCAGTTCTGAACCATGCTCTCCATCAGACACTCTCACACTCTGTTTGTACCGCTGGTAGCTTGGCTAACCCCACACAGACACATGCATATGATTATTTTTGTGTGTGTGTGTGTGTGTGTAGGTTTTTGGCTTTCAGGATAGCCCTCCATAGACCGGGAGGTGGTGGTCATAGGGGAGAGCAGCAGCTGTTGTTATGGCTGTCCATTTTGCATTTCGCCTGTCCTCATGCACACATCAAAGAGCTCAGAGCAGGACCCCTGAAGCTGGCACAGGTGCAGAATACACAACACAGACCTCCAAACACCTGACATGTAACAGTGTTTGAGCCATAGAAGCTGCTGCAAGGGATGCCAGAGTAATTTCAGCAGCTCAGTAGTAGGAAATACAGTAAAAGGTAAAAGCGCATAAAATCCACATGGAATATCCCACTATTTAACTCGCTTACACCCTCTGCAAGCATGACTAACCTCAGTCAAATATGAGTGGGTTCAGCCTGCATGTGCTTCACAAATATGTACATTTATTTAAATATATAAGATACTGCAGGCCAGTCAAGGATCCTTTTCTTTAACTAAAAATGAAACCTGAAGGCCTTTGCACCTATTATCAGTGGCAGTGCTCGTGTAGGCCGGGCAGAGCCAATCAATCAGGTAGAGGTGAACCACATCGAAGCTGAAGTATTCACTGCCGGGGCAATTTCCTGCAAAACTTAAGAAGGTGTCATTGAATGGGTTTGAGAGGATGTGGTAGGATGCTGACTGTAACAGGCACCATCTGTTGTGGTGGCAAACGGTTTAGCACTGTTGTATAAACATGTATCCAATGATACGATATGAATATTGAGCAGCTGAATTCTGCATGACTTATTCAGGTAATGTACGATTAGGAGAGAAATTTCAGCTGCTCACAGCAGGAAAGTCCTGGGTCTATTCAGGTTGTTCTTGTGTGGGTTTGCTTCGGGTGCTGTACTTTCCTTCCTCAGTGCAAACACAGGCAGTAAGTAGACACCATGGTGAGTAAAAACAAAGTATGGCTTAGCTTTTACTATAAATATTAACTCTGAAACACTGAACACTGAAAAAAATGTGTGAGTTTGCTCTTAAAGTCGTTTTAAAAAGTTGCGCAGAGAAGTCAAACATACTCTAATAAATGCATATTTGGACCTACTGTTTGTTAGTGCTGTGCTTCCCTCTGCTGGTGAAAAAAATATTACATTTTGACAACAAGACTTGTCCAATTAGCAGCACGATGATCTTCTTAATAGTGGAGACTGTGAGGTCCTATCAAACATGCTCCTACTAATTTAATTCACTGAAAGGAGGAAATACAGTGGAGTCAGCCTATACTAATGACATGCATGAGAATTGCCTCAGCGTAGTCCTCTCCAGTGATTGATTAGAGACTTTTCTGCTTAAAGCAGTAGAAAACCAAGACACAATAATGGGTTCAAGCAGGTCAGTGTTTCTCTTATTCATACCTTCAGATTTCACCTGAGTCAACTGAAGCAGGTTTGGTAGCAGAGGTCTCCGCTCTGATCTCCTCAGGCGCCTCGTTAAATATTTCTTCTGTTCAGAGGCTTTGACTAAAGGTCTGCCTCTGTCTTCCTTAGACGCTGTCAGTTTTTATTAAATCTACAGCCACTTGAGTTTCTGACGAGTGAAAAAGTTGTCTTATCGATAAATATATATTCCTTTATAAAGCTCCAAACTCTGTATCCTCACTTTGAGGACCTCCTCTCTTTATTATTGTCTTTTTCCCAGATGATGAAATGTTCTTTCAATTTCCTTCTACCTTTTTATCTTTAGCTTCCCCTTCCTGTCTCAAGAGGTTTTATTTCTTCTCTTGTGCCCTCTCTCAAGGGCTTCTTCCTCATCTTTCATCACTTTCTCTTCTGCCTTCACTTTCTCCTTGTCTTGCCTATTTTACGTTCTTCCTCCTTTAATTTTTCAGTTTAATCGTTTCATTAATTTCTCTCTTTCCTTTCTTTCCATCAATTCCTTTTCAATTTCCTTTCATTTGTCACGCTGTTCACCCTAAAAGTTGAAGAGTCATTATTCCCTTTGCATGAAAATTTTTCCCTCCCTTTGACTTCCAAGCTGTCCTTTAATGGACCTTTCCAGGACTCATAGAATATTTACTTTCTTTGCTCTTTGTATTTCTATTTTGAAATTTGACTATCCTCTGAATCTTGTGTCTGCATATATACTGGGTCCTGCCCTTTAAATCCACTATAGTTTACCTAAAAAGTGAGAATTAATAATGTGATTTGCAACCTTCATGCTTCTCTGTATTATCTGTTTGTAAATGATCAGTACTGGAATAAATTTAATTTATCACACCCATAAAAACATCTTTTTATTTTAAAATAATGAGTGCATGGTAGAGACTGAATAAATATGTCTATCATTTACAATAACTGAGTACTCCTTTTGACAATGGAATTTCCTTCCTCCTAATATTTTTTTTTTGTTCTGGTAAAATAGCATTATGTGTTGTTAAAATGCCTTCAGACAGAATATTATATGAGGTTCATAAAAGCTCATTTTCCCAAATGCATGTGTCAGCGTGCTCAGCAGACCAGGGAAATATGCTCTGCAGAACATGCTGCTGTATTCCACTGTATACTGTTATATGATATTTATTACTTATATTAAATATGTTACATATATTTATGTTTTGATATAAACATGTAATGTGTTTATATATATTGTAAATTTTGTAAATGTCTTTTTCACATAATGCTTGATTGTATTTATTGCTCATACCAATCTATATACTGTATTAATATCAGACTATATATAAATCTGGTGACTTTTAGTGTTAAATATAAACTTAACTTGTACTGAATTAAATAACTTTTGAGCTGTGGCTAAAGCAAAAACACGGAGATGGCTTCCTCTGTGTAACTTGGTCACTTTAATGTCCACTTCAAGAGTAGGACAACTGAACACTCAAATCAAATCAAATCAAATCAAACTTTATTTGCATAACCCATATTCACAAAACACATTTTGCCTCGGAGGGCTTTACAATCTGTACAGGGAGTGACACCCTCTGTCCTTAGACCCTCGGTTTGAGTGAGGAAAAACTTGCCCACAAAAACCCTTTTAACAGGGAAAAAGGGTGGAAGAAACCTCAGGAAGAGCCACAGAGGAGGGATCCCTCTCCCAGGACGGATAGACGTGCAATAGATGTCACATGTACAGAACAAATCAACAGAAACATATTACAATTAATGTAAAATGACAAGGAATTACAAGGAATGATAGAATGATTACAGTAGCAGTGGAACCTGTGATAGAGGTAGCGAGACACAGATGCACAGCAGCAGCAAGCCATTAACTAACTATAAACTAACTATAAACTGTAATGGAGATATGGTAACGATGACAGTAATAATATATGTAGTGGACGTTGTGCAGGACCACAGCAGCAGCCACGATCCATGAGAACCTGCTGGACGAGAGAGCAAAGAAACTCTGGGGAAGAAGTTTAGATAGTAACATGCATTAACATGCATTAATGAGACATGTATGTTTACAGATGGTGGTGGTGATGATGATGGGGGGAGAGAGAGAGAGAGAGAGAGAAGGTTTGAGGAGAGTTTTCAGTAAAGGGAGATGTGACTGACACTGACAACAAACATGCTGTTTTCCCTTATATCACTCCACCAACCATAATATTAACCATGAATTACGTTACAGGCAAAGTGTAAAATAATATATAGTTACTGTTATAAGGTAATCTTCAAAAACAAAACTCATCTTACATTCTTCACTCTCTTCAGATGAAATGTCCTCATTTCAAAGGTTATGAAAAAACACTTCATTTACTTAGTACTGTACATACTGTTCTTAGCTGTCTAACCGATGTTTTTGTTATTCGTATGTATTTTTCTACTTACTTGCATTCTGTTTCTGCAGTACCTCTGGTGTCTGCTTCTTGTGCTGTTAAATTTTCATCCTCATGAGCAAATCAACTATCTTTTCAGGGTTCTGTTGAGGATTAAAGCTGAACTGCATTGTGGGTGACACATCACACAAGACAACAATACAAGGCAGATATATCTGAACTTAAAATAATGTAAGGGTGAACTAGTCCATTAGTTTGCAGCAATTTAAGTTTTTATGGAATACTCCAGTAGGTGGCAGTATTGGCAAATAAAAGCTGTAGTCAAACTTTATTGTCAACATTTCTTCTGATCTCTACAGTTGTGCTACACTGGTGAACAGTAATAGAACCACAGATGTGTTCATTTATTGTAAAGCTGCAGTAAAAGGTACTATAACATACTACTATTTATGCCTACTTTCTATATCTATTTTATTGTTTTTGAAGGAATGGCAATCTTGTGAATTCCCCCTGCCCACACAAGCACACACTTCTCTTTCCCTGGAAAGTAAAATGCCTTGCCTGGGGAGTACCTTAGCATTCAGTTTGTGAAGAAAGAGATTATTCATCCCACCCACTCAGTCACCCACTATATCCAAGTGGTGGTGAACAGATCACAGAGCCACATCTCCGCACTACCACCACTAGGGTCATGCACTGCATCTCCCAGCTGCAGCTTAGGCTTACTTGTCAAAACTGTTGAAACCACAACGTTTCCTGTGCTATGAGATATTTTTACTGCAGCAGAACTGATGCATTACAGAAAACAAGATATAAAGTTGCACTTCTCTCTACTGCAGTACATTCACTGCAAACTACTGGACCAAACATTGAAGCAAACCCTAAAATACAGTGTAAAACAGTGACATTTACATTCCCATCCACAGCACTGACCAGTCATTCTAAAACATTAGCAGAAGCAGATGTAAGTGATGTCTTTTTCTACATGGACTTGACTTTGCAGCATAGTTGCAGAGGTGACACATGCCGCAGGCAGGAACAGACTGAATTCCATCTTCGAGTCTGAAGTTGATTTAAGCAGAGGAGAAATGTTTCAACATGCCTACAGTTGCAACGGGAAGGCCTCAAAAAAGGCAGCGAACCGCTCTTCCTAAGAGTGTTGTAAAATCAGGAGAGGTGGATCATTCTGTTCAGGGAAATAATATGATGCCACAGTAAAGTATGTACATCCTTAAACACAGCTTTCCCATTATACGCCTATGGAACTTTTGAAACACAAATGTCACTTTTCAAATTTAAGGCAGCAGGCATTGCACCTCTATTCTGAAACAAACATTTTAAGGAAGCAATATATTTATAGTTTGCCAGTAGAAAGTGAAACTAACTAAATGCAAGTTGCACAATGAGAACAGTATTGCAAGTAATTATTTCCTTTTAGTTTTCTGGTCATTCTCATGGCTGAGGAGGATTTAAACCACATATGTTTTAGCTTCTCCTGATAGAGAGTGCATTACATAGCAGCAAAGGGCAAAAGCAAGTAATAGCTGGTCTGGACCTCTTCCCAAATCTAAGCTCCATGAGTTCTTAAAGGGTGATGAAGCATTAAGGTCAAACAAATACCAATGTCTGACCTCAGATAAGCACATTTTGAAGCATGATCCTGGTGAATCTGTGAGCGTTCAGGACAATCCACTGAAAGATTTGGTCTTTTTGTTTCCTTGACGTGACCATATTGATACTTTTTCCATTCTATTCATGTTAAATTCCACTCTGGTTTTCTCAAATGCCACTCTGTTGTAACCTTAGGCCAAAAATGTCACCCCTCAGAGAGCTGCTGCACGACATATAAATAGAATTTGGAAATTTGGTTTGATGCCATGATTAAAACAAAAACATGCACACATGATTTAATCTTCAATGATGTCATCAAATCATTTTTACTCAATTATTAAAATGTTTTATATAGTACAAGGGTTTAAGTTTAGTTAACCTTTGTCCCACAACTGGATCATGTCTATTGAGTTAAATCATCTAAATCATGAACTCTTTCTATGTTTTTAAGATATACTAGATTTTTTTTTCATTTCTTGAATGGAGAATGGGTGCATTTTCAACCCTTATGTAGTTTTTGTTCCTTTTTTCCCAAAGTAGCTTTAAGGTCACAAAATTCCACTCTGACAGTGCAGTATATCATGCAGCAGCTTGTTCCAACTCTTCATTGAAGCTATATGATGTTAACACTGATGAAAATATTCAAACCCCAGAAAGATTTAATGTTGTTTTTTTTCATGGCTGCATCATCCCACCAAAAGTTTATACACATCTCCCCCAAATTCAGCCTGATATATGGGTATCTTTGGAAACTTTGAGATCGCCACTAGAATTTTAAATTAAGCTCTGTAGGCCTGAATAAAATTGTTCATTCATGGAGGATTAAATTCATTGGGCTGTAAACTTTGAACATTGTCCTCTAAAGTCTAAACTACTGCTGTTCCCTTCCTCCCATCAGGCTTTCATGTGAATGGGCTCCTAACTGTTGGCTCCATTAGAAGCCCCATTCTCCTCCCAGGGTACTAGAGGTAGCTAGGTAGATGAAGGGGTGAGGGGGCGGGGGGGGGGGGGGCAAATGGCCTCGTAGGATTAACAGCATTGTCTGCCATTGTCAAGGCTACACCCCAACTCCAATCACCTCTGTAATCTCCAGACTTGTTTTCAATACACAACCGAAGCTGCCAGGAAGGGACCTGTTTAGTCTGCTCTTCCATCCCCCCAGGGTACTTTGAAATTCTGCTCACTGTCCTTCAACATGGACTGAAGGAGAGTGAAACTTTATGCATTTTAGGCCTCGCACATACATACTGTATGGCTGACGCATAGGGGAGCACAACTAGAGTCATCATAATCAAGTTTAAGGTAGATTATTTTGTCTTTAAGCGGTATCTACAAATACATAGAAGCCAATATTGTGATCGTCCCTTCAGATCTGTTCAGAGGGCACTCATAACAACATGGCAAAACTGAATAAGCAGGCACACTAATGTATTAGATATGTTTAAGTTTCATCATCCATATCTCTATATTTTATATATTTTTAAAGATCTAAGAAGAACATCTAAACTTCTCTTTCAATGTTCTCTCTGTGATTAAAAAATACCAATATTGTATGACTTTACACATCTCTATACTGTATATAAAGAGAGACTTTCACCCTCAACATACCAGCATTGCAATGGCTTATGTACATGTCATTAAAACAAAGGAAATCGACATCTACACACAGTCCACCTACACCTCAACATCAGGTAATATTCTCACCTGCCCCCTCTGCTCAGACCACACCCCCATGTGTGTTTAGACCCCACCCTCCCTGTGATGACCAATCAAGTTCAAGTCTCAGACCTTTCAGGGATAGAGACCCCTGATGTATTTAAACTTCAGTGTTAGAACACCAGAAAGCAGCACTTTGTCTCAGAACTTCTGCGTTGGTGGTCACGATAGGAGGACACAGTAAAATGGAACACATCTCTGGTAAGTTTTATCGTATTATATGTAACTTTGCTGTGTTAGCATGTATGTGCAATGTGACACATACTGTAGTGATTTGTTCAGTCTGAGGTGTAGGTATGTAATCACAAGATGCATTTGGCCATGAAGTTGATTGTTTTGCTTTATTTCTGATTACTTTCGACCACAAAAATGTCATTGATATTTTACTCATTTGGAGAGGACATTGCATTGAAAATTAGGATAGGATGTGCAGAACTACCCTTGTATTTCAGAATAAAACTAAAAATAAGTGGACCTGAACACAGAAACATGTTCTGCATGCTTTGTGAAAACATATTCCCCCTGCTTTTGATACTCCTATAACCTCCATACTGCAACAAACTCATACTTTCTATAAATACCTCTGATTTTGCAGAACTTTTACATGTGTTTTCTCCACAGACCCCAAATCAAATCTGAGCATGCCCCGGCCCACTCCAGTAGCTGACTCATACCAGCAGGGCTGTATCAGGATGACCCTGGAGAATGCTGATCTCTGGAAGTCCTTTCACAGCATTGGAACAGAGATGATTATAACAAAGCATGGAAGGTAAGAATGCAAGCACGGCTATTGAATTAAGTCTCAGTACACGGTCCTGTTCCCAGGGTGTTGCTTGCTGTCTGAAAATACTAGTAATGCTTGTATCATTTACCACATAGACCAACAAGTTTGCCCACACCAGTGATGCAGGATGCACGATTTCATTATTCCACAAAGACATTTAAACCACTTACTGACTTTGTGTGTCTGTTTCAGGAGGATGTTTCCACACTGCAGCATCTCTCTGTCTGGGCTCCAACCTTTTGCCAATTATGTCATAATGGTGGATATGATTCCTGTAGACAGCTTCAAATACAAGGTAAACGCATATGCAACACACACACTGCGTGCACTATATGCACCCTTTTGGGTCTAGACACAGTATGTTCATTTTCTCTTGAATATCATTGTTTCCCACGTTTTGTTTTGTTTTGTTGTGGACTAAAAAAAAACAACATATTGCAGTATGTAAAATACAGCAGTCTGCAGCCAGACACTGGCCTGCCCACTCTGGGCCATCTACCACTGCATATCAAAGCCTTTCATTGCTTCCTGTTTGTGCACTCTCGGCTGGAGGCCCAATCAATTAGCATCCCTCCTTATTCACAATCGGTGAAAGAAGGAGCAGACAGCCATCCATACATTAAATGGCTCTTACATCAACTGCTGTGGCCCATTTGGTCACACATCTTGTTTTTAGCACTCACTTGAAAACAATGAAGTACACAATAAAGGACGAGTACTGTAGGAGAGCACTGAGGCTGGATTTGGTGGTGGGGAATTTGTAGAACAGTGATTAAAAAATGGATTTACAAAAAGTAATGTGACGAGAAAAAAAATGTACATAATGTAAAAACATAAATCTTTCCAACAAAAAACTTGCACCAGCTCTCTTACATCATATCAGTCATCAAGTAGTGGAATAAGAAATAAAATAAAAATAAACGCATCTCATGCTCCACAAAGACTTAATCAGACAGTCTCCAGGTATCACACTTTGTAACCTTGCATCCTTCCCTCCCCCATTTCTCTGTAGTGGAAAAAGGAGCAGTGGGAGGTCGCGGGGAAGGCAGAGCCCCAGCCCCCATGTCGGACATACATGCACCCAGACTCTCCCGCCCCAGGAAGTCATTGGATGAAGCAGTCGTTGTCTTTTCTCAAGATGAAGCTCACTAACAACACTTTGGACCAGCACGGCCATGTGAGACACTATTTTACAAACAGAGTTAAAATAATGATATAACGTTGTGTTTTTTTTTTTTCACATTGCTCAGTGTGTATATGTGTGCTCACTCTTTTTTTTTAAACCCATCAGATCATCCTGCACTCTATGCACCGCTACTACCCCAGGTTTCATGTTACCCAGGCAGACAGTCCTTACACTGTCCGTTGGGGCCCATTTCAGACCTTCTCCTTCCCAGAGACGACCTTCACTGCAGTGACTGCTTACCAAAACCCAAAGGTATAAATGTGTACAGAAGTTTATGAACCCAGAAGTGTCATATATATCCCTGCACTGCACCACCAACAATTTGCTAACAATAATTTCTTCCTTTTCTTAAAGATCACCAAATTGAAGATTGACCACAACCCCTTTGCCAAGGGATTCAGGGAGGGAGGCACCCACTCGCACAGTAAAAGGTAGGAATTACATTGTTAATATGGACTGAATTTGTAGCAACATTTCTGAGCAACTGTGTCAGCTACTTTGAATTAATGTTTATTTGTTAAACATTTGTGCATATGAAACGTTATATTTGTTGAAAATGACATGGAATGAAATGGTTTTGTTGCAGTCTTCTGTATTTAGGCCACAGGCTTTTCGAAATTACTATATATAGTTTAACCATTGTCTGCTGTGCTTTTTTACTTGGTGGGGCAGATGGGAGTTCGGACTTGGTGTTCAAAGTTTGCAGCTCAGTGATTTTAATCATGCATGAATTTCATAAAAACCCACAAAACTGAATTAAAATACTAGTGTACATCTGAAAATTTAAGACAACATGAGCATGAACAGTGAAAATGAATGTGAGTGATGTAAAGAAATGCTCCATTGTTTCATAGGTGTCGTCCAAATAGAAGCCCTCCTGCTAAAAGAGCTGCACTGGACAGAAAAGCTCTCTGCAACAGTCCTCCAGGTAAGTTTTTACTCATACAGCTTGTGTGCCAATATCTTTACACTTTTATGAGAGCCTATTAAACATTGTATTTCCCTCTCAGGCCTGCAGAGGATGCCCTCCACCTCTCAGACAGTGGAGACAGAGAAGAATCAGGCCTCCACACAGCAGTCATTGAAGGCGGGTGACCTTTCAGCCTGGGCTCTGGAGCAGGACCCATCTGAGAGTCTACACGCTGAGCCCCTGGAGCGCCACGAGTATGACTACAGCTGTGAAGAGCAGATGGTGCCTGCATCCATGGCGTACCAACCCTACAGGTATGATTTAAGATATCCAGGATGAGATCAAATCCAAGGAGACTTACAGTGCATGAAAAATAAAACATTTATAACATACAAATAAAAGAAATTAAGCAAGAATGTTGAACATATCTGAATATAACAACAAGAAGGAGATGAATATAATAATTTAATGCCTCCACACTTTAATAATCTCAGAGACTCCTTTACAGCTTAAAAATCCGTGGGCAGTAAGTATGACTATGCATTAAAAGTAACCACAACATCACCTTCTTTTCTCCAGATCTGCAGACTACGCCAGATTTCCGATGCCTCCCAGTGATGCGGATGCAGTGCACACCACCGTCCATCCTCCGCCTCATCCACTTGCCACAGCTGAACACAATGCCCAACAGCACAGTTACTACCACCATCCTCACCACCACAGCCATGCGGCGGATTGGAGCCAGTATCCACTCTTCTCCTACTCCTGCTGGTGAACTTTGACCCCTTTCAATGCTGACATCATTGATGGCGGATAAAACCACTAAAGCCTTGAAGGAATGCTGTTATTATGAGTGGACCAGCAAAAGACTGACAAGCCCCTCCAGTTAAAAAGTGTTAAAGGTGTATAATTGTATAAAGACAGAACATCATTTTCATCTGAAGTGCATATTTGTCTTTTTATATTCCTGGTCACGTACATGCTAGTTCAGTATGTGTTTTGATATGCGGTACATATATTGTGCCGTAGTCGACTGGGAAATGAATGTGAAATTTAATCTGCAGGTGATGAAAAGATATCCATCTGTACTGAAACAGCATCACTAAGACTGTACCAAATTGATATATCAAAGTTTTTCTCCTTTTTGAAAAGCCTTGAAAGGTTTTCCTCTTACATTGACTTTGTACTCATTTTGCACTGGAACTGCTTATAACACAATATTGTATAAAATGGCTTTAATACATAACAAGATGTACTTTTATTCAACTCTAAACTGTGTGAAAAATATAGTTTTAGAATCATGTCAAATAAGTCAGGCTGTGTCAGAATCAATATCTACATCAAAACGTGACTAAAAAGTGTATATTGATGTCTAGATGCTAAGGAAAGTTTTATCACAATGGAGTTGAACAATAATGTGCAAACCTGTGTGACATTCAGGAATTTGGTGCCTTTACATTTGGCTTGTTCAAACACCCAGGTGTCATTCAGCCCGTCTCAGGTCCACCCACGATCCACGTCTTTGCCCACTTTTAGATTAACTGGGAGGTGGGAGGTGGCAGGGGCAGGACGGCCAAGATGGCGGCGGCCAGTGCCACCTCACTCTGAGCTTCACAGTGGCTTTTCAGAAACCTATGGGTGACATCACAGATACGACATCCATGTCCTATATTGTGACCTGTGCCAATTTTCATGGCAATCCAAAGTCAAATCAAAACCTCAAATGTCAAACTCATAATGGCGGTAGAGAAAAAGTCTCTCATTTCTAATTTTGTGGTAATCCATCTTGCAGATGTTTCACTGGATAACTAATAATTACCAACTTCCTTAGGATTCATCCTCTGGGGATCTGGGGAAAATTTCATGGCAATCCATCCAATAGTTGTTGAGATATTTCAGTCTAGACCAAAGTGGTGAACCCTCCAATCCACCAACGTTGCCATCCATTAAATGGTGCAGCTAGTGTGGCCAAATAAATCTGGATAATCGATTAACATCAACCTGCCAAGATATGACCACAGTTCAAGTTACCACCAACAGCACATGACCATATAGATCTCTCATCAACAGCACAGTTTCAAATGAATTCAAACAAGGCTGCACTGTCCTGGAACTGGTACGCTCTGTGGGATCATGACCCTGATGCTCCAGTAATCCACTGATATACTACATCTAGCTGAGAGTTCAGCTATTAAATGTCCCAAATGCACCAAGTATGTCCACATCAACTGTATTTGAATCCTTTTAGCACAAGCGTTACACAACAACATATTTATGAGCGAGAAAGAGCAAGAACGATGGAGTAATGAGAGACTGTCCTAGAGCAGTTAGTCTGACCTGATAAAGTGATGACAGACAGCTAGTGTGGAATTACCATCATAGTCTGGCATAGTTTCCCCAGCAGAAGGCAGGAACGTCTGTCCTGTAAATGTTTTACGAGAGAGAGAGGGAAGCCATATCTGGGACATTTATAAAGCTTCAGGGAGCGCACACTGCAAAGGAAATTTCTAGAGCACATCAACTGACATGTTTTTTGTGTAATACACTCTTTTAACATAACTGTAAAAAAATACATACAGAGAGCCCGAACGTGGAGCAGATACGGTTTCTGTTGCTGTGTTTCATTAACACCTGACATGGTGGCTGTAAGGAAGTTGAAAGTGTGACATTCTGATTACGGGATGGTCGTTTAAACCTCCGCGTCTTCCTGAGGTAGCCTGGGTCATCTGGGTCACCCACATAGCTCATCCTGGATTCCTCTCACCTCGCTATAAAATGAATTATAGACCACAGATGGGGTCAATTAGTGTGCTCGAGTTACAATTCCTGCACCGAGCGGCATGTGAGCGTTTTGTCAAGGCTTTTACCAGAGCCAACTAATGGTCCTGAGTTATGCTCTATGTCTAGATATCAAAGCAAGGGTAATGATAATATTCTTCAGAAAGAGTTAAGTTGAAGCAAAATATGTCCTTGAGTAATAATTTACACTTTTTAAATCATAATTAAAAGTGTGTTACTTGTTTTGGATATTCTACTAGTTAGCTAATATCTATAAAAGAAAAAAAAAAAAGAGACCTACTGAGATAACTGATGTTATTGTTACTGATGCTATTCTAAGCCTGACTGTGTCTGTTACAATGCTTATTAATTCATGGACTTACATCTTGTCCATCATGACTACTTACTAACAACTCATGGAGAAATCGCTGGGGGCTCTGAAACTCATTTACACACCGGTTCAACGTCAAAATCGTTGTAAGGCTAACAAAAAGACACACTCATGTAGACTGATAATGTTAGATTATGATCAACTTGATGGTGACAATTACTCTAATTACTGTGTGTGAGAGCTGCTGTAGCTCTAAAGTCGCTGATAGTTCGACAGGTTTAGAAAACAGAGAGAACAGAGAGAGATGGTGTGTTCAAATTCAATCAGCAAACAGGAAACTTGCATGTCCAAAGGCAGTGTTTTCTTACCATTAGACGGCGGGTCTTTAACAGAGGGTCTGTGACTCCTACGACATACTCAAAGTTACTATAAAGAAGTCACCAAATTATTGTCATATCAATATGTTACTGTCATTGATGACTACTGATGAATCCCCATACAATCATGGGAGCTAGCACTATACTTTATTAGTCACAATTTTATACAATATATGTAGTGGGATGTCTCTGCTCCGTCTCTGTATCAGCAACAGGGTTTATTAAAAAAATTGCCTTTTATGTAAATGATTTATCTTCATATTTTAGACAGCAAACATTCACCCTCTCTGAGCCAAATACTGTACAGTATGGCAGCTGCCTTCACAGCTAGTTTGAGGGCGGCGGTGGTAATGGACTGTAGGAAGGCCTTCATCGACCGTGCCACACATCCATTAACACACACACACACACACACACACACTCGCATACATTGTGCCCTGAGGAGAGGTCAGACTCAGCTAAGTTTGATTCATAATGGTCATTCTTGCTGCAGCCACCACCAATCAGAGTCCAGAGGAATACATTGATTGGCTTTAATGGCAGTTTAACATGCCATGCACACACACGAAGCAGAGGTAAAAGCTAGTGATTAATCTAAATACATTCCATGAAATCATGGAATAGTTTAAAAAGGTACAATTTGAAAACCCTTATGCCGAAATTACAGGACTTAAACATTGAGACATAAGTCAGTTACTTGTGTTTGTGTCATCTGCATCTTTTCATAGACTTTCTGTGAACGAGGTGTTGTCTTGGACAAATAAGAGAAGTTCAGGAATTCATCATGTAATTCATCAAAATCTGCATTGTATGAGCATTAGCTGTCCTTGAACGTTCATAAAGTTGGTCCCCATGACGTAACAGTTTATTAATTCTCTCCCAGGCTTACAAAAGCTTTTATTATGATGATATGGTGGTGAGGGTTAAAGCAAGTATGTCTAGGCTGCTACACCATCAGTGAGTGAGCAGTCTCAGACATGTTATGCATGAGGACCATTTCTAGCTGTGTGGAACGGTAACATTCTACAGTCATTATACATTTACTACAGATGCATTTATGCCCATGGCTCCTACACATGGGAACAGTTGCGTAACATACCATATTCCTATATATCCCAGTGGAGAGTCACTGTGAATGGTTGGAATCCTCTTACATTTAGCTAAAGCCCTGTTTACCATAACTGCCTATTCATACATCACGTTACCTTTCCACCACCAGAAGCGTCTGATTTGGTCAGATTTATTCCTTGCAGTATGGTAAGAATAATTTCATTTTAATAAGACTCTAAAGGCATGACTGTATGGTAACAAGGCCATGCTTTGCTCATCTTTAATTGGTGAAAGTAAAAGCAGGACTTTAGATATTCTTCAGTACGGTCAACAGATACCAAGGCCTTGCACGACTTATCTGGTTATGCAATTGTTTGCCACATACATACTTACATTTTTAGGACCTATTACACTTTTATTTGTACCTGGGTTTGAAAAGTGCTGAACAAACAGTCACAGAACATGCCCATCTGAAGCATTGCCCTTGAAAAGTTTTCCACTCCCCTAACTCTAGGTCAGCTGGCTTTCTTTTATTAGCACTTCATTAAAATTCATTAATTGCTTCCTTTCTCCTGGGCGCAGCCAGAATCAAAACTGGAACTGTCAAAAATTAGAGCAAGAGCAACTGTCCTGTGCTCTAGATACACAACCTGTGACGCCCGGCTGCTGCAAACACGTCCACCCACCCACCCAGCCATCTGTGTTACAATGACAACATGCATATAGAGGGCAGAGATACCAGACGGAGCGAGTTAAAGAAGTAGACGTAAATTTTATTTACTTGTTCTGTACATAAAGGGTCAATACCAGCACAGGTGTTAACCATGGGAAATATTAACACATGTAAATGGTATAAGAAAATAAAAGGCACAATTTTCAATTCTTAAGTAAAAGACAGGCTTTCCTAGAATATGAGAAGAGAGCACAGTAATACTGTTAATGCCATTACAAAACTCAGAAGCATGAGAAAAGCAAGTTCACCTCAAGAAAGGAAATAATCAGGGTGTATTGCTTAATTAGTAGATTTCATTAAGTTTGATGAGGAAAACCTGCACTGGTTTGTCTGCACACACCAGGAGGGATCAAAATAAAAGAAACCTTTATTTAATAAGGACATAAATGACATTAAGCAGCATTTAGCCAGGTAGAACCATCTCCCCGGCCAAGAGGTCATGCACAGAGGCAACCAGCAGGCATTTTTCCCTTTTGTAAATGTCACCTTAGGTACTTTTTGTTTAATAACATCACTCATTTTAACAAAAATGCTTGATTTAATAGCTGACTATAAAGTAACAAAAAACCCCAACAAAAAACAAAGATTGGGATACAACTAAAAGCTGCACAACGTTACTCTGAGTGAACGGCTGAGCAATGATTTGAACGGAAAGCACTAGGAGAGACGAGGGGAGGTGAAATCGTCCGTTTATACAGCAGAAATATAGGGGTCGGCACTGTTTGCACAACTGTTTAATCCTCGGCTCCTACTGATCAAATAGAATTGGTTGCAGCAAAGTGTGAACAAAGATGCTTTCCACTACTCCGAGAGGGTCGGTTTGCATAAAGAGAAACAATTGTGCACAGACAAATCATTTAAGGAATAAAGCTGGTTGAAATCCTAAATTGACAAGAGTATCATCATCACATTAAAAACATAAGTTTCGAGAGGGGATTGCATGCGCTAAGAGATGCATTTATCTTACTCTCTGAAAAAGGCATTGATGGGATCTCATTGGCTTACTGAGACATTTCCTCTTCCAGACCTAAGCCACTGAGTGTGTAGTTTCTCACCTCAGTGGATAGCCTTCAGTCCTCCTGCCCACACTGCGTTTTTAGCTAGCGTTGTAGTCAGATGCTTGTGGGAAGTGCTGCCCAGGGTTACTGCCATTGCTATTTGACTTGAAAACCTGTTCAAAAGCTTTGCACTCCTATGCAGAAAGTTGACATATATCTTCTAGTGCTTGGTGCTGTTGGCACTAAAAACCTGCTAAACTCTAAGCAATGTCCTTTTATTTCAAAATAATGTAAAGGACAGTAAAGAGAGGTACCAAGTGGACATGCAAAGTTACCCCTTTACCATACATCTTCTCCATGTCACAAATTAAAAAGACAAACAAAAAAAAACTACTGTTGATCATGTGGCACAAATAAAAAGATGAAATCACATATGGCCATGTCGTGTCTTATTAACAAAAGATAAATAAGTCTCGTCAGCCAGACTTGAGCGAGATCCTCCGCAAACCCATCTCTCCTGCTTCCTCAGTCACCCATCACATACGCGTCAAAAACCTGTCAACCTGAATAGCTCACGGCCAATAAGTGTGTGTACACGTGTGTGCTTGTGTTTGATGGTTAAGGTACAACAGTGACTTGATTGTTTTTGGAGAAATAACATTTGACTGGCTGGTTAGCTCCTCATTGCCTCAGTGCTCTCCCAAGTCCATAGGGATTATTCGCTTTTCCCTACTTCGTACAAATATCCTCACGTCAACAAAACAAACACACACCAACACGTTCTAAAGTCCCCAAGACTTCAAACATCACAAATATTCAGAGAATCAAATTTAAAAAAAATATAACAGACCTGTCATGATGTAATGTGGTAAATATCTATTGTGAACAGACACACACACTTATACATACACACACATACACACTCACACTGATGCCCAGTGATCTGGAAATGAAAAGGACACTAATGCAAAAAACACTGCCCAGCCTGGAACCAATACATGGGGAAAAGGGAACTGGGAGAAGTGGGGTCAGGTTTTTAGTTTGGATCCAATGTCCAAAGCTGTAAACAGTCAGAAAGCCTTGCGACGGTTGGCAACAACAGAGGGGTCGCTATCATTGTACAGCCCCAAGCAGGCAAGCACGTAACCGTGATGACACTGGCGGGAAAAGGTGGAGACAGCCAGCACATTCAGGTGCAGGTCGATTACTGGCGAGAGGGTCCAGTCGAACTCTTAGGTCAGTCACTCTCATCCGGATTCTGGGGATCTATGATTTTGACATGGGTGAATGGGAAGAGACCCCGCCGTCCGTTCACCTCTCCCTCCCACTGACCACTGATGTTCATCCGTGTCACCTTGACGATGTCGCCAACCTGAAAGGACAGGAGACCTTGTTTACACAAATGCAGTTTTTAAAATGATTAAAAGAAATCCAATAACAAAAATATTTCTAACTTCAGTCATGTGGTCACAAGCTATTCTGCTGGATGAGAAAATTTAATAATGCAGTGTGGGCAAACTAAAAACAGGGTTGCTAAAAAACTGGAGTTTGAGTTTTTCCACACCACAATGACACTGTAGCATTTAGAGGTCTTACAGTATATGAGTGTATATATTTGTTATTTAACTTTGCTCAGGAGATCATGTTGAAGTAACTCAAACATCCCTGAAATCACAGTTTGAATCCTGTAACACAACAACTCACTAAAACATCCTGACAACCCAGGATACTTGAATGACTTTAGTAGATTAGAACGCAACAACCAAACAAGTCAATTCCACATTATGCCACCACTCAGGTATCACCATTTCTACTTAAAAATCAACAACTCCTTGCCCTGGGTGGCTGCACTACACCATTTGCTATGACATAATCAATGGAACAAAGAAGTTTCATAACAGCACATCATCATTTGCAAGCGTGATTTTCATACGATGCACCTGCAGATACAGTGTCAATTCAAAAGGTTAATGTGAATATTGAGCTGGTGAGTAACTGATGCACTCCATTTTAAAGACGTACACAAAGTGAGACAGGAAAATATATCACAGTTAAGGGCCAACATTTCTTATAGCTTGAGGAAAAAAACAAAATGCATTTGGAACATGGCCAATTTCTGTTTTAAAACCTGCTTCAAGGTACAATTCACGTGCGAGTGTACAACAGATTTATTAATACAAACCTTTTAAAATAAAAGCTTTTGGTCACATCTCCACATGCGCATTGCACTGTGGTTTAAACAGACGACAGAGCTGTCGCTCAGATGGGTTTGTGACACCGAATGTGACCCCAATCTGCTAAAGCCATATGTTCTTTATCAGGATTAGAAGGGAAAAGTCTCAATCATCAAAACCGTGATTGAAACGCGAATGTGAGGGCACACTATTCGCTTTAACGTCAGAATGTCAAGGACATCTAGTCCTCGACTTTATCTGCAACAATAATCCTTGACGCGGTATCAAAATGACAAGAATGCTACTTAGTCATAAAAAGCTTCCGTGAAACCTGTCTGCCAAAGTATGATTAAAAAAACTTGCCCGTTTGAATGAATCACAATGTGGTGAAATTAGATTTCTATCACCTTAAAGATTCATTAAGTCTCAGAAGAGCTTCGTTGTTATGAATGCAGACTGACTAGTTCAAAATATTTTGTAACTAGAATTACAACAAATCCCAATAATGTGGAGGAAAAAAATTCTATCATAATCAGTTCAAAGAATTGAAAGAGAATGAACAAAACAGCCTATATAGTCACAGTCTGATTTCATTCGCTGTGGACTGTCCGTCTCTAAAGTGAATAAATAATGACTCAGCTTCTGCTTCTTGAAGCCCCGAGGCCTCAGAATAGCCAGAGTACAAAACTAAAGAGTTTTTGCTGCAAGCTATGACCTATTCTGAGCCAGAGACAGAAGAAACATGATGAGACGAGGTAAGGTATGCGTTTTCGGTGGAAAGCAAGTTTTAGACTAGTAAATCAAAAATACCACAGGAAATACTAGGGTTTCTGCTTGTCTCTTTCTATGACTGGTTTCTAGGGTTTTTCTGATGGCTTCCTGCTCTCAGTTCAAGTATTTACAACACAGCAACATTCATAACGAATAAGAACTAAAAAAAATCTGGATTTTGTGCTTTTAAAAAGTGTGTATTAAAAATAACCAACAAATTATTCACGAATCAGGTCAAGAAGTAACAGTTTACATCAAGATTCTGCAATCATATTAGAAAAAATAGTAACTATAATCAGCCCAGGTTACACTTTTTTTTGTAACACTGCATGGGTTACATTTTTGATTACCTCTTTAAAATAAGGCACTTATATTATTTTCATGATAATCAATGTTCTATTAACTTTATTAAAAAAACACTTCAACTAGCTACACTAACTACATTTTAAAGTAATATGATCCAACCCTGGTGGCAGGTGAATGAAACAAACTGGGTTACTTTAAAGAACTGGTCTTCTCATCACTCGTGTGGGGACTCCCCCACCCCCTGGAAAGTCTGAACATATTGCCCAATCCTTCCATTTATACATACAGCACTTGCAATAACAATAGCATCATTATTACTTAATAATAGCTCGTGAGAAAGAAGATTTTTTTTTTTCCATCTTTCGCAGCAAACATTTCTACTGACATCAGCTAATTGAGCTGCACAGTAGGTATCAGAGGCAACATTGCTCCTGCTGGACAGAAACAAAAGTGCCTTAAAAAAAGACAGACAATGTGCAGAGAGATACAGCTTCTTACTTGTTGCCCAGTGAAACCAAAGTGACAACTGTACTGTTGGGTTCCAGCTTGCCATTGTGATAATTCCTAAAAGGCAGGATGACAGCATCCTCAAATAGCAGACAAGAGGCAAGAAGGGACCTACAGTTTTCCTTTAGAAGGTTCCTATCATCTTGTTTCGTGCCTGTGGATGGAGCAGTATCTGTCTGAAACTGCTGCCGTAGCACACATTCATCCTTCATCCTCAGGATTAGGAATATGGAAATTCACATACAGTTTAAACAACAGCATCACATCTGAGTTGCGTTGAAAGCTGGACTGAAAAATGTTGCTGAAAAAGAGGCAGCGTCATTACTTTACATCTCACAGCAGCTCTGCATTTAGCTTGATGAACAAGTTCTAGTGTTTTTTATTTTTTTTAAAAAGAACAACAGTGGACCTTTTTGGCCGATGGTTAACAATAAAGAAAGAGTTTAAATGGACTGGGCTTCCTATGAGTAATAGTGATTAAGCAGAAAATATCTTATTCAGCTAAAAACACTGATGGGAGCTTGGGATGTCTCCAACATTTGAAAAACTAATAATTAGAGCAACCATTAGGGTTGATCAAAATAGGGTCTGAAAGCGTCCTTGCTGCAGCAATTGTAAATATGAAACAGTATTTGGGATATTGTTTGGTGAAACCAGGTTGCTCTGGAGAGCAAATATGCTTGTGAAGACTTGTACGGCTTGATCCATACCTACAGCATGCGTCTGTACGGGTTAATCTCCAGACTCTGGTCTGCAAGCGTAGCTCCATACACTTCACTGCCACATCATATGATTGCAAGGAATGGCAGAAGTACCAAATAAAGCCGTGTTTCAGTTTCAGTTCTCCCATGCTCGCCCATTTGAGCACGCTCATTCTTTCTCTGCTGCCTGGTCTGTCTCGCTTTGTGGATTCGGTCAAATGAACATTTAGTTTAATAGTTTAAATCTCTTCTCAATGCAGCTGCTGACAAAACACCGGCAGAAGAGAATGCAGCCCAAGGCCAGCTGGCGTGTATTGTTGACCCGTTCAACTCTGCTCACAGTGTCTGTCTGTGGTATTAGATATTTCCTGAGGTGTTGTTAGTTGTCAACTGTAAAAAAAAAAAGAAAAAAGGGGGACACAGGGAAGACAGGACTAACGCTATTAGAGGGAGCCGTCTAACCTTTAGCATGAATACCATTCACCAGGTTTGCTCATGGTCCAAATTTACAGCTGTGTTTATTTCCTGCATCCACTGACGCACTCTGATGTCAGTGAGTGGCCGCAGAGATAAGCCAAGATACCTTTTATTTTCATCTCTCCCCTGAGGACGTCACTACAGCCCAGTCTGCTATCAGAGTGGAGCATTTCGGAGTTTCAGAATATACGTCAAGTGCACATTATGCATTGCATCACATGCTTGAACATGTTGCCACAGTCAAAGCAGATTTGCATTCGCCAGAGTGCAACAGAGCTGTGAAATGCAACGGCGCTCCTGCGTGTTTAGCAGCTAGCTGGCTAGCAGGAATACAGAGCCTGAGCCACTGCGAGCTTGAGACAACTGATGGGCTCCACTTGCCCATCACTGAAAATTGAGCCACAACACTGCCGTCGTTCTGACCTCACCGGAGAATCAGTGTTTAACCAACACCAGACAATTGAATAGTCCGGCATTCATTCATTTTCAGTGAATGGGAAACAAGCATCATCCCACCACAATCACCTTGCAGCATGATGGCACTGCCCAGAGCAACAAGTTAAGCTGACCTCTGGTCAATCTTAATGCAAATTTCTCAATTTCTGCTAAACAGCCGGGTACAGCCAGACTTTCTGTGAAGCAATGCGTCAACACCACACACCCTGGAAACGACAGCCAAGTGACAAGTGCAGCTGCTTATGAATATTTTGGTGTTAACACGTAGCAGGAGGATTGGAGAGGAGCTGCCAGTTATCTTAAGACACTTCACACATAGAACCAGCAAGAATGCTGTGGTGACTCTACAAGCAGCACTGGTGTTTCCCCTCCTATTCTCATTACTAGCTACTGCAATTTCAATGCAGACTGCAGCTAAACTTTACAGGAAATGGTGCAGTGCTAGAAACAATCTGCTATAGGTGTGAGATGGACAGTTTGTAACAATTATTTAAATGTAAAATGCGTTTTTTGACATGTTTTTCTTTTGGGATTGTCCATGTTTGACACATTTCTAACAAATAAAAAGCTGCAGAGTGAAAAATTATGTTGGCTTATCAGCTCTTGGTTGCGTTGTCCGTGCAAAAGCATATTTCTTAAGACTGTCAACACTCACATGGGTGACCTGCGAATCTTTTTTCTTTCTTCTACTAAAGATCCTTGTCAGGATGCGTCGATTTGAGGAACAAAAACCTCAATTCTTGTGTCAACTTCTAAACTTGTCATCGGAAGCAGATGGTCTTACTAAAACAACAACGATCGTTACACCAGTGCTCTCATTTCTTGCTGCAGTGACGTACAGGGGCACTCCAGTACACTGTGACATCACGGTCAGGATTAACAATACACACTTCTGACCACACTCAAGCGCAGAGGTCTGAAGCGAAACGGACTCGAAACTTTGAACCAGAGAGGGCTGCTTTTCAGCCTGCCGTCAAGAGACTCTTTCAGATGAGTAGCCTTCTACAAGATGTGCCTTTGACACTTACTTGGCATGGAGAATTACTGCATGAAGCTGCATTACAAATCAAAGATACCGCTGAACAAAAATCTGATATACTGGTCATGACCTGTTTTGTGAAAATGATAAGGATTTTAATTCTTGGTAGTGTTACCTTATTTGACCTAAAAGTACGTTAGTACATAGCCGTATTAACGTTTCCCCAGAATTCACATTTACTGTTACCCGGTTCATTCAACGTTGACTACAATACTTAATCTCTAACAAAGGCAGCAATCCATTAAATGCCAATGTGATCTCCTAGAAAGGCATGAAGGAAGAGCGGAGAGGGAAAGATAAAGGACACAAGACATTTTAGATAAAGGATGGACAGATTGAAATCCCACTTTACAATACCTCTAGAGCAAGAGCTGTTTTGTCGTAGGCGCATGGCACTCGTTTCTGGATAGCCTTCGCCATGACAGGGCCGTTCTGCATGGACGGTAGAGGGTTGATAACTGCTCCAGGTGTGCCAGGGGGCAATGGTGAAGGTGTCTGGGGCTGGGCGTAGGCGTGGACGAGGGCGTGGGAGGGCTCGGGGATCCCATAACTGTTGGAGTTACGAGATCCGTGGGAAGGTTGGCCGGGGTGAGGCGAGGGTCGTACCAATTTCTCCACATAGGGCACAGGGATCATCCCAACACGTCCCTCTTTACTCTTGGCGCTCCACCACTGCTCCTCGGGCTTCTCCAGGATGATGAGGATCTCCCCCTTCTTGAAGGGAAGGTCCTCCGCATCGCTGCCAGTGAAGTCGTATAGAGTCCGCACATACTCCAGGTTCTCCTCTGGGGCACCCATGGGCTGGATGGGACAACTCACTGTGCTTGGGTACCTTGAGAGATTATAACAGAGGCAGAGGAAGGAGAAATAAGGTGGTTACTATTAAAAGAAGGTCAAGTTAACAATGGAAATAAAAAGTCAGTGAAATCAGGGACGTTTCCCTCAAGCATCAGTTTTTTTTTTTCGTTGAATGGCCTATTTTACATTTGTGAAAATGTGACTTACATGTGCCGCCTAAAGGAACACTTGCACCTGAATGTTTACTAATGTAGGATGTACAAGTAGTTAGCAAAAAGGCTTAAATAGGAAACCATCTTAATATCCCATTTGTGCCAAAATGTAGTATCTAGTTAGACTTATGGCTATATGTCAGCACACATTACTAATAGAGCACATAGACATACAAACCACTAATAATTTTAACAGCATCTTTGCTGGTGAACATGGTGGTGTTGGGATACCGCATCATCTTACTAAAAACAGTAAACAGGATGTGTGTTGATGGTTTCAAATGTGGCAAACTGGATGCTTCATGGCGTATCTGCAGGATACTGCAGTCTGAGTGAAAGTGGGTTAAGTTTTGATATAAATAGACAACCTAGTTAACCTAGATTATCCAGTCTGACATATCTATGGAGGCCCGGTTGTCATGGTGTACATCTTATCACAGTTGTTGTGGTTAGTAGAGGTGCAATGAATGACTCTCCTACCTGGGGGCTGGCTCTATCAGCGTGGTCGTATCCAGGTAGTGGATTTTGTAGAACTCCAGGAGAGCAGGGAGGTGCTCAAACTCTTGGTCGCCTATCTTAAACCTTTTGCTAGGCAATGAGTTGATGATATAGTGAGACACTTTGGAGTTTTCAGATACTGACAGCACGTAGTCGCCCGGGCAGGTCGACGAGTCTCGAACAAGAAACATGCCATGTCTCTGTCCTTGTAACCTATTCTGTGCCTCTTGTCGTGACACTGGTCCAAAATACCAGGCGGACCTATCAGCTGAATCAAACCGAGCAGTTGACATTTCTGTTCAAAAAATAAGTTAATATCAGTCTACAGAAAATTACAAAACAGACTAGACAATAAATTAAATCGTGTGTGCTGTGGTTGGGATTGGCCAATCACAGCAAATTGGAGGATTTGGAAGATGCAGGGCAGGGCATACGTCGCCCTCAGAGGGTTTTTTTTTTTTTTTTTTTTGCACAAACGCTGCAGGCTCCGGAGACCTTTTTTTTAAAAAAAATAAAAAACAAAAACAACAAGCAAAAAAAACAACCTGACGTTTTCAGAGACAGGCTGCGACTGGCTTGATCCAACTTTGGAGCATAATGTGGTTCCTGTGTTCAGCAGTTCAATGGCTGAGTGATTGAGTGAAAAAAACCCAAAAAACTTACGACAAACATCGACGGAGCCCGAAGCAACAAATGATCAATGAAGCTTCCCTTTTTCGTTCCGCCTTCCGAGAAAACACAAAGCTTCTCTTCTAATAATTTATCTCCTCCAGTCAATGTGTCAGTTATGAAAACGGAAAAGGTGGCCTCAGTTTTTCATCTGTTAGATCCTCATGTCTCCACGAAGAAGAAAAAAAAAAGGTTGCCTGTAGCCGCAGGTCGGAAACGAAATGATTAGTTTGTATCTTCTTGATCTTACGATAAGGCACACGTCATGGAAATGCGTTTTTGAATCCCCTTTCTCGAGTCAGAGCAGACTTTACAGGCAGCACAGCAGAAAAATGGCGGCCCGCAACACGTCTTCACACAAAAAATTATTTCACAGCAGCGGCTTGTCTCCTGCGCGTGCATCTCAGGAGCCACTACGTTATACTGTAGCTCTCGCGTGCATTCCAGACCGCTCACGAGGGATCCCGCCTTAACGATATCTATATTTTATACTTTCCCTTATTTCTGCTCGTCCCCCCCCTCACCCGAGCCACCAGAAGTGCGAGTACGAGACCGAAAAATGGCGACGGGAGGGCAGGTCCCGCTTTCTAGCTGCACGTCACTGACGCCTAGAGGGGGAGGTGGGAGGAGGAAAGGGGTGGGCGGGTGACGACAAGACGGACAGCCCTCCACCCCCCACCCCTCCTCCTCCTCCATTCACACACACACACACACACACACGCACACGCACACACACACACACACGCACACACACACGTTGAGAGCAAAGTGTGGGTGTCAATCATGTTTCCGTGACACAGCTTCAAGAACATTTTTGATAAAACATATACAAAAATATAAAAAAAATTAAAAACAGACATTATTAGCTAACTAATTAATAAATGTAATAAGGGAAAGTATAAAAAGTCAAATTATGTGTGCTGTATTTCAGGCATTATATGCAAGTAACATTTTGCTGTTGTAATTGACTACTTCATACATATAATAAATAAAATATTTTTACTTCTTCTCATCAAATAATTGTGACAATGTGATTTATTCTTGATAGTTAAAGTGTATCGTCTCAAAACTGTTTTGATCAATCTTTTCCAAACATATCACAGTGAAAATTAAACCACAATTAACCTGAAGTGCATAAATAGGAATAAAAAGAGGAACGTGTCTGAAAACAAAATTATTTCAACTTTATGGGCAACAGTGTAATATAAGCTAATCATACTTTCCTACTGCTGTAAAAACACGGTGTTTCAACATGGCAGCCTCCGTGGAAGAGGACCCGCTCCCACTGTAGATCTAAAAGGATATTTTTTAAGTAACAAAAATAACAAGATTCTTATTTTCAGGTGATTATACATGCATGAAAACATACTTCATGAATATTATATTCCATGCCTGCCTTATTCTGAAAAATAGAGGCCCCCAATCTTACACATTGGACCTTCAATACAGTCCTTTTAAGTGTTTCCTGAGCAGAATAGTTGATTTAATTTTACTTTTATTGCTATATAATGATAAATGAGTGACTGCTAATTTAATTCTTGATGATGACAGTCATATCTGACAACTCAGTCATGTCAGATGGGCTCCCTAAGGACGAAGGCTGTCCTATTAAATTAGTACATGTTCTTATGTAAATCTGCTGTATCTATGACGGGTTTCTTTGTAGCCTGTTACATTGTTTACGAATAGCTCATATATACATGAACTGCTAAGTACAGTATATTTGCTCCGTCAACAGTTATTTCAAACCACCAGTAAAAAAGTTTTACATATTTCCCCATTTTCATTTCCCGTTGTTGTTTAACTTCCCCTCTATTCAGTCTTATAATTCTCATAAGAATTGTCTGGCACAGCGCTGTGACACATCGATTTGGAGCTCTCCAGCCTACCCAACCCACAACACAATATGCTGAAAGGGAAAGAGTGAATTTAAATGCAGGGGACAGTGCCTCGATAGAAGCCTTAATAAAGAGTAATACAGACAAAAGAATGTGTCAGAAAACAAAAGGCTGAGCGTAACGAGACGCCCAATATGGCGGAACAACTTCTGCTCATTGATGGAAGTAAAATATATAAAGTGGTAGCTCTGTTCCTCTGCTTATTGAGGTTTCAGTGACTGTGCCTTATGAGGCTGCAGCTGGCTCAGGGCAGCTCTCATCACTGCAGCACTGTCTGAATGTTAATAGATATGCACCCACTGGGTCTTAATGGCTAATGCCTGCCAATTCCCACATTTCAACAAAGACGCAGTGATGCAACAAATTGGGAAGAGAAAAACAAACAAAGCCTCTTCCTCCTCAAAGTATAGGTGAAGAAATGCTGATATTTAGGGACATATATTGTTTAACTCTGTACATTTTATCATAAAAGACTTTTTTCAACCATATTATCGGTTTAAATCTTTGTTTTTGCCAACGTGATATATATTTTGTGACCACAATGTAATGACAGCCATATATTAAGATGGATTTTTTTGGAAGGTGATAATTTAGATACATATAACTGTATATATGTCCCTATCTTAAATACATAAACCCAATGCTGAATAGGAATTTAATCAAAAAAATCTTTAAAAAAAAGGGCTAAGGGAAGTCATGACATACCTGATTGTAACCTGCTGTCTCTCTGATTGAATGGACGCTCACTGAAGAGTTCAGAAACACCACCATCTAGTGGGTGCACGCAAGAGACAATGCCTGTCTTTTATTTAAACATTAAGTTTTATACTTTTCTTTTTTTATTTTAGGCTGTCATACAAATTGACAGACACAGAGCTGACAAGCACAACTGTAGCCTTGAGCACATCCGCCTGAGAAATGCATACAAGGGTACCTTGACAATTCCTGCCAAGGGACATAAGGGTATCTTGCTCACTCCTCCTCTGATTTTACAGAAACATGCCCCTCAGGCAATGGACTGCATTTCTAACCATTACCCCCTGGCTATCATGGCTATATTAAGAATGTGTCTCATGGGCTGGCTATCTGAGAGAACTGCATTGTGATGGGCTCAAATCACCAATAAAAAAATACATGGCTGCTTAGCAATTGCAAATATTAATTTAGCTGCATGTTATATGTGTTAGAGATCCACTTGCACTACTTGTAACTATCATGGCAATGGATATTGCCGTACATTATTCGTTTTAGAAATGTAGCTACTTGCAAAGACCATTTTGTGAGACATGTAAGAGCTGAAGAAGAAGACATATGGTAAAGCTAGAACCTTCTGGAGGCTTGATGTGGATTTGTGTGTGGAAGTTGAACACAGTTGCTGATGGTCATTCTAAACCCACTGGGTCAGCCATCCCCCTAATCTAAAGAGATATTGCATGAGATGTTGCTGACAAAGTGTAAGGTGTAAGGAGAAAGAGTAAGGTGGGCATTGTGTAGATGAATATAAGAGGGCTGGCATTAAGAGGTGCAGAGATATGGCTATTGATATGGAGATATGGTTAACTGTGGAGCCTTTACGAGACGAGAACTTGGTTACTTCCATCTAAGTGTTTACATGAGTATTAAGTTGTATGCCATGATTAACACGGCAGATTCCCGTAAAATCATTTGATCATGAGTGGATATGTCTTCTTAAAGGTTTTAAAGGTGGAGCATGCTAAGCCACGTTCATGCTGGGAACTGTCTGCCCCGCCTGGCTGCGTGCAGTTCTTAACCTGCCCTACGTTGTTGCACAACTTGAAGCTAAGTTTTGATTTGTGTTATGAAATTAGGCCAAGTGGTTTTAAAATTATTTGGCTTTCACATGGCTCTGTACCATCTCACTGATAAATGTTTATTATTGCCAAAGCTTTAGAGCATAGCTCCATTGCTGCAGGAATTATATTATCCAATAAATCATAGAATTGAAGGTAATTTATTCCTTTTGTTATTAACTTATTAACTTTTCTTATTAACAGTAAATGTTTAATTAATAATCATCAAGGAATGCTAATAAATTTAACAATTCAACTGGATCTTAATCCTGTTTTTGACATGTCTATGAAGCAAACAAATTCCTCAAAACCTTCAGAACAAGTTGCTTTTATAATTTTAAATTTAATTTCTTCTCACAGAGGAACCACGATAACAAGATAAACAAAGTCCTATGAGATGTGATTAGTAGGCCTTCTGTTTTCAGCACTTATGGAAACAGAAGTTATAAAAAGGACCTCAGAGACACAAGCAAACACCCATTTTATTTCTTCCTCATATTTCAGTGCGGTTCTGTTTACAATTTACAGTTTTTAAATTAACACTTCCTCATAGTTTTAGCCAAATTCTAAACACGTTTAAACTTGTGAAGCCAGCCTCCTATTACTTTACTACACATATAACACGCTAGAAGATTTGACTTTTGTCACTAATTATGTGCACACACATGGCTAGTTGAGAGTGAATATGGAACTATTTTTAGATGTAGTGACAATGTTACAAGTCAGGCTTCATTTGACTTCCTTTTTTCGATTAAAATAAAATTAAACTGAAACTGAAATGTAGTATACACGCAATCAATTATATGCAGTACTTGTAATGCATGTTATGTTAGGACTCTTCAACAGAGAGAATAGAGGAGAAAATGTCTCTTAAACCACATAAAATTGGTTCACATCTAATATCATTCTTCAAATAAACAAAACGATGAACATCTCTCATTTCATAATGATGGAAAATCTGCAGTAATAATCCCAGTTTTGTATTGCATTATCTGGCAAGTGTGTAATGTCGAAAAGATGTTTTCACTTCTCTCATTCTCACTGACATGACAGCTCATCATTACAATAAAACTCATTAGTGTATGCACATGGAAATCAGCACCAGTCTGGGAGGAAGAAATACAACGACAATGCTTTTTGGTATTGTGAAAATTTAATTGTGATTTTTGTATTAGTGTTTAGTTGTACTGAAGGTGCAGGACACTGCTCCATACAATGTCAATACAAACCAATACAAAACAGGCCTGAGAAAAAAGCCTGGTAGTGTCTTCTGTATCATTCCTTGTATGTGCTTTCGAGGCTTGACTTTGGTTGTCTGCACTGATAAAAGTTTTAAATACTTTAAAAGTGACAGGTAATTAGTTCTATATAGTTATAGGATATGAAACAATTCGGTCATCGTTTTGGCAGAATTACAACAAATGTGCAGTGAAAACTAAACTAAATACTAACAAAACTAATAATTCAAATGTCCTAAAATGCAATGTTTGGTCAAAGCAAGATTTGTGACTTCTTTTTTGTGCAAAATTAAAAGTTTTTAAGTCTAGATCTTCATTTTTGCTTTTTCTGTCCTTCATGAGCAAATGTCTGTACCCATTATAGCCATCTTTAAAAAGATATCAAGTCACAGGACATGGAAAAGAGTACACTAAGTTTCAGCTGTGAAAAGCTCCAGTCCTGAGGTGGATTTTGCTGTGGTAGTTCTGATCCTGTCACTGCACCGTTCTTTTGAAACGGTCTCTCTGCACAGCACGGGTCCTCCTCTGTCTGTCTGCAATGGTGGAGCTGAGGCTCTGTTTAAGGGCTGGAAGGACCACCCCAGACTGAGGGGGTCCAGACCTGGGAAGGGAAACATAAGTAGACTTAACTGAGAGGTGCCAAGATGGCTTTTTCACGGGTACATTGTGAATGGGGGTTACGTACGCTTTTTCCGGAAATGTTTGAAGACTAAGTTTTGGAAATTTCTTTTCTTCTGAGGATTTGCTGAAAGGGAAAACAAAGAAAACCCTTCATATCACAACTGTGCTCGTTTTTTCAAGGAATACGATATGTTGGCGAAGATGAAAATGATAACATTCTCTATCACTTTACCGGGTACCATCAACAAGATAGGCCTTGGTCAGAATGTAGTTTTCTGGGGTGATTTTCTTGCTCAAAACAATATCTCTCAGCAATGCCTTCACACGTACAATCTAAATGACACAAAGGTACCAGGAAGTCATGAAAGGTTTCCACAGAAATATTTATTTAAAACAAAAAACAGTTGTCTGATGATGGGCACTTACTTCCTGAGATTGTAAACTGTTAGCGTTGTAAAGCTGCCGAATGATGACCTCACACTCCTGTAGTGTGGGAGCACGCGGCGGATGGGAGGGACTGCTGTGAATTCGTAGAGGCTGTAATGAGGTGATGAGGCCCCCTTTTACCTCCCGGGCATGGTCCTGTCTGGCAGATCCCAGAATTTCGCTGTCCTCTCCAAAGCTTCTCCACAGTGAGATAGTATCAATTAAAATTAACATACAAACTGTTAAAGGCAGTTTTGCTTATTGTATGTAATTTTGTGTCATTGATGCGCCACTGTACTGTTTTGTTGGTTAAGTATTGTATTTAAGTTGATTGCAGCTGTATGTAGCACTGTTGTCTAAGCCAAATTTCTTCCCCTCCAGGATAAAGTATATCTCATCCGAGATAGATGTAGATATACGTTGCAACAGCAGCCGATGTCCTTCCAGTCTTCATGATTTTTTGCTGCATCATGTGCCGCAAGTAAAAGCAATGTCTATGTCTGGGGTTTGTTTTTGAGCACTTGACGAGTACTTTTGAGTACTTTTGTGGCGCTCATCCATAAACTGTATGATTCTTGAGTAGGTGGTAAAGAGGTTACTGGTGTTTGAGTCTGTTGCAGAGACTGGTCTGTTACAATTTGCAAGTAACGTTACAGTCCGTGTTGGACATTTCATACACAAACCATGTCCATGGGTCAGAAGTAGCCCTTCTTTTAGGTTTGCAAAAATCTTCTCCTGTTTGGAATTACCCCATTTTGTCACATTCACTCTCCTCCATGTTTGTTTGTGTATGCAAATTTCCCACCTGCAGCCTGCATCTGTGACGTGCGATCACGTGCGAAGCGAAGTTCAAAATGATGGAAAATATTCTAGATTTGTGCCACAACGAAATAAGCGACAGACCTAACATGAGACCGCATTCATTATTTCTATCAGCTCTCTGCTGCTGATGCTAACATCAGTTTGTGAACATAACTTTTGCTTCTTCACACACTGTAACTGTGGTACACCACAGCTTGTGGTGATCAATGTGTTCTTCCTTTCACATCTTCTTAGTCCGAATAATGTTGCTATTAATGTTATTTTGCATGTTCTTACTTGCCGTACATGCTACAGTATGTTCAGCATGTGCAGCATTGTATAGTAGATTTTATCTAAACCAATCTCGAGCACACGCTGTCAGTATTTACAGAAACATTTCTAAATCAACATGTCATTTCTTATCAGTGTTTGGCTATAAAGTAATTTATAGCTAGACGACACATCCAGAGCGACAAATTATGATACAACTTAAATGTTTATTGGTTTTACAGATGAGTGACACAAATACCTGAGCTTGTCTTGTCAAAGCTGCATGAAATGACCAAAGAGTGCCGCTACCTGTTTTGTCATCATATCCATGTTACTAATCTTGTCATTCAGCTTTTTATGTGTGAATATCTACTAAAAATACGAAACTCCTTCTTAATCTAATCACACTAAACCAGTATTGAGGTCAGACGGCAGGTGAGGTACTGAACAAAACCAGATGTAGCTGGATGAGAATTCACCTTAGTGCTTGGTCCTGTACGGGTCGCGTGTCCTGCAGCTGCTCCTCTAGGTACAATCCCGTACGGGCTTCGCTTCCCTGAGTGGGGGGTCTTATACCTCGTCGACTGTGTGTCATTCCTAAAGGAAAGAGGACCCAAGATGAAAATAGTTAGAAACTGTTAACTGATGTTATTTGGCAGACTAATGTTTCACCTAATTTGCCTGGCATTGTGCAATAGGATAATATGTACATTTGTAATCTGCCAGAGATTTTGCAATACTATTTGTACCAAGGTAGCATCCCTTTAATAACTGGTTGTTTTATACTTAACTATATCTCAGTATATTAATACAACAATATAAAATTATGTACACATGATAGATCCATATTACCCACTACTTTAAACTATCCCAGTTCTGCAAGGACATTGGCTGTGCAACAGTAAATCAGGATTATACAGTATCTTACCTTTCCTAGTTGACTTCGGAGGCTCCATTATCAGCTTATACTGCAACTCTGCAACATCCATATTAAGAGAATTTCAGTCTGAGTTAGGGAGGCACACAAGAGGCACAATCTTGTAACACAGTCCCGGTAAACAGCCCATGTTTCCACCAGGGGTCTGACTGCTGTGATGGAGCGAAGACAGATGACTGAGGAGTCTCCTGATGGGTGGTGTATGAGATGCAGTTATATGTAACGGCACGTGGCCTGTTCAGTAAAGTGACACCGGTCCTCTGTCCACCTCCCACTGAGACAACGTCAAAACCCTTGACGAAACGAGTTGCTATGCGACCACCGTACCTAGATTGAATGTCTCCCTTTTCATCACCTTATCAGGAGAAAGTCAAGTCTTTGTCATTGACTCAAATTCATTACATAAAGGGTGTGGACACCCCAACAGGTTACTGAGTTCACTCGGTGTAAATGGAAAATAATAATGTGGATTCTTAGGATCAATTGTGGGCCATGTATCCATAAAGTAGTCAGTGCCTTGATGAACATCATAATACTGCAATTCCCTAATGGGAACAATAAGGTACTAAATCTTTCTCTCTATCTATAAAACTGAAGATTGCTTCTCAACTTTGGAGACACCTTCCTGCAAAGTCTCAGAGAGGCCAAATTAGAGCACATAACTTAAAACCGCCTTAAAACTCACCTCATTTCTTTGGCTTTTGGTTGATCTTATAATTTGTCTTATCAGTCTGCATTATTTTCTTTTTATCCTCTTCCTCCCTTCTGCAGAGCACTTGACATAAGAATATACACTAATTATTTCCTGGTCTCTAATTCAGTTGTTAACCATTTATGAGTATCCCAAATGATTAGGTGACATATTTAGGTGAACTACAAACTCTAAACACGTCCACTAGACGTTTATTCTCTAACATAAATGACATTTTTCCACCTCCCACTTGTTTCTTCACCTTTATTCTCCCGTCTGAGATAGTCTATCTCTGCATGGAGCTTCTCAAGGGTTTCCTTGTGCTGTTGCTGAAGGAACTGGATATTCCTCTGCATTGATGCGACGCGGGGGTCCATGTCGCGGTGACAGGACACCTCTGCTGCTGCTGCTGCTGCTGCTGCTGCTGCTCTCCCCACTCCTCTGTCCGCCGGCGGGACAACAGGTAGCGGCTGCAGATGGTTCGCCGGTAAACGCCGTGGAGAGCGGGGCTTCCCGAGGCCACCTACTCGGGTCCATTGTGGCAAATGCCTCACCGGTGGAAGGTTGTAACTTGACATTGCTTTGGTCCGTTCAACTAATGAACCATTGTAGCTGTGTTTGCTAGCAAAGCGGCGACGGCTTATTTCCGGCACGAAGTTGACTAACGTTAACGTTAAAAAACTATCACCGTTAGCGAACACTGTTTTCTCTGAGCATCATATTCCAGGACATATGGACAGGTTAACCTACATTGTGATCCAACAGCAGCTAAAGAGTTAGCTAAGGACTGTTGCTTGTAAACAGATCAAGTACCTTGAATTACTTTTGCACCCATTTGACATGCGCTCCGCTCACACACAACGTTGCCTTGACAACTAACAGTTTACCCTCCTATGTTTTTTTTTTTTTGCCCTGAGCTGACGCTCTCAGGCAAGCTGCGTTATGTCCCGCCTCCTTGATTAGGATTGGCCGCGAGATCGGTTAGGCATTTAAACATAGCCGTTTGATTGGTGGAGATTGTTATGGGGCGGCACCCAGCCTTGGAAGTGATGCCTGACAGGCTCAACTCATGGCAATATTATTTTTGGGTTTCTGCTCTGTCATTAGTTTCACAGCTAAGAATACCACAAAGGCCACAAAATACTTTATTATTACTTTTATTACAACTATACCTATAATGTTAATTAAAGAGGGAACTGAAATTACCGAAACCAGTGGCTTCATGGAGTGTGAGGAAACACTTAAAAATATCTATATTTTCTGGAAAGTGACCAGCTGTTAAGTACATGTGACTTGACAAGTTGTCTAAACACTAGTGTGTTCCTTTAAATAGACTTGTGTAAAGTCCCTGATTGGTCTTAGCAGTAGGTTTATCAGACCAGCACTGACTGTAGCTCTACCTGTCTAAGCTCTTTTGTACAATATTACATAACTATGGGGACTAGCATTTATTGGTAGTAAGGTCAAGCTGAGAATGATGACGTTTATAGGTTCAGGTTCAGGATCATAACATTTGTCATGGTTCTAACAGAGATAAGGATTTCTAAGGAGGTTCTGTTCAAGTAAAACTTAATCATCATGACTGAGGTGACACAGCAGCAGATGAAACTCACGGCATCTTAAGACAAATTATCTTTCCTTTCAGTTTATTCATGTTGCAACTCTCAAACAGTAAAGTTTACATCACACACAGGGACACTGAGATAGTGCGTCTGTCATAGATATGACAACATTAAAATGCAACAGTGAGAGACAATATGGAAGATCAGCAGAAGGCCTATTCTTTGGAAATGTATAGGTGGTATGGTACTGTTCTCTCCATGCCTGCAGCATCATATACACAATAACAACAATAACTTAATTTACAGTATTTACAGGTAATACAGAATTAGTAAAGTGAAAACACAAAATGGAGACATTCAGGTATGTTCTTATCAAACATACAAAAATAATAATCCAAATCAATGATGTATTTATTTTGGGAATGCACTTAGCAGAATTTTCATGAAGGTTACACTTAATTATATCTATGTGATACTTTAAAATAGTAGCCCTGGAGCGGGTAGAAAGTCAGTACCTCACTCATGGACTATCTTTATGGTGCTCCGACCCAAGATAATTATCATTTGGATGGCCGACAGCGATGATTGTAGGGAACAATAAAAAGTGACACATGCATTGTTTTGTTTTAAAGGTTAAGATCAGAGCGGCATGTGCAAGAGACAGAGAGCCTGTGGATGAGTTGATATTAAGGAATGTACACTCGAACATTATAAACACGCTACGAAAATTTCAGAAAAGGTTCTCTGACAAAATACAAAAGGCCACAAAGCAAATACACATAATGTATATTTAGAGAAATCTTCAATGAGAAAAAACATTTCCTCCATTCTCTTCTGCTGACAGTGCTACTATATTGGCTTAATTATCTCAGCGTAAACCATCTTCAGCCCTGACCATGCATCAACGCCTTATTCTAAAATATGCACTTCATTACTATATTAATTAACTTAAAAAGGCAGGGGAAAAGAACATAGTACTGGGCCTGATCCCTTGGTTTCAGGGGATGTTTTAGTTTGTATGCTAAAGTGAGATTCTACCCAGAGTCAAATGCATCCACACGTCAGCTGGAGCCAAAAATCACATCATTCACATCCTGTTACAAAGCAATGCCATCAATTCTGTACGGAGCAAATCTCACTGTCCATTAACACATCAAACATCATGCATGCACACAAACATCTCTCTGAAAGCAACCAAAGTAGAAGCTGACCCTTCCCATTGGCCCACAATTTAGGGGAGCAAAGGTATCCTGTTGGGATATATGGCTATGGTCAATATCAACAATACACAAATATTTCAGGTAATATACACATCTTCAACTAGCACTCCAAAATCAACAGAACACTTCAAAAATCAAACACAATCATCACACACCGACTACTCTGGAACAGAACACAACAAAATCGATGCAAATATTTTTTTTCAGTGTAAAGCGTTTTTTTTCTTGTCCTTTTTCTTTGTTAAGAAATCTTTCTAAGGTTTCATAGCTTATACCATCTCTGTGTCAACATTCTCACATCTAACATACCTTCTGACAGCAACTATAATGCAACGAAAACTGCAATAAAAGTCTGATAGTAGAAATCTCTAAATAAGCAAATCTGCCAAGGTATCTACAAAAACTGAACATGTTGAGCATGTTCCACTCCAGGCCGTTCTCTACAGTACTTCAACAGTGCAAAAACATTCAGATATTAGCCACTAGGATAAGTCTAAACTGATCTAACACTTGGCTAATATTAACGCTCTTTCTCTCCTGTCAGCCCGACATTCAGATTTGATTATACTTGCTAAACTCCAACATGATTGAAACACACAAAACAGACAAAATATGGAATTGTGAGAAGAAATCACCAGCAACAGCAGCATGTAAGCTTCTGTATACCTGAAGAATACATCCCAGGTTATTGCAGCATCTTTAACACGATTGTGATCAGGGATGCTAATAGACCAGTTTCAGTCTCTCTTGAATTGAAAGCTGTATTTTGCATGTAGCAGTGTGTTTTCTGGACCCATTTTCTGACCCTGTAAAATCATTGTTTCAATGATGGGACGTGGTCTTTGACATTAAGCAAGTATAGAATCAGTAAAGTGTCCAAACCAGCATAGTTAGCTACAGTTATTCTACTAAAACCTAACACAAAAACAAAACTACTTCTTTTTTTTTTGTAAGTCATTTTGGCAACAGTTTCATAATAGTGCTTGAATGCGCTAACCCTAACCCAGCCACCAACTGTAACATAGCTATCTATACTTCCCTTCAACAAGCAAGTAACAAATAGATAAAAAAAAACAACTGAAACATCAGCATTTGATGAAAATGATACTTGGTCTTGATCAGCACGCGTCCTTACTGTGTTTAGGTGTACAGCTGTACGCTCCCTCCAGCTACTCATCAGATAAGAGTTGTGTATTGAAAATTTGCAGCAGCCCAACAAAACGCTATCTGTTTATGTTTGGATAAGTACTGCATGTGGGTATCTGACTACTTGGCAATAATTGCTCTTGCATGTGTTACGTCAAGTGAAGAGAAGCTTCTTCTTGGCAAAAAATAGCATATTCAGTGCCAGCAGCAAAATCCTCTCACATGGACGAGAGCGCAGACATTCTTTCACAGCACAAGTGTTTTTCATGTCCAACTCTGGTGCAAGTTTAGTGTTGGGGAAGTCACCGCCACCGTGCTACTGTTCAAAACATGAGATGAACGTCAAGCTATTTGGAGCACAGACTCTGGCGGTTCGGTGAAAACTGTAGCCTTGTGGTTTTCTTGTGAAAACTAAACCAATTCTAAATGAAACCCATGACGTGGGTGCAGATTTGGTTTGTTGATAATGTGCAGAGTGCAAACGACTGACATCATATCCACACTCCAAGAAGCAGGGAAGGACTCTCAAACACAGAGTCCTGACTGTAAAGCTGTGAGGCGGCGTTCAATGCACTCCTTACCTGCAGACACAAAGAGGAAGAAAAAAATCAGTGGGTGGGTCGGCTTAACAAGTCATGTCCACGCTGTGGTAGCATGGGTTTCCTCCGGGAGTTATGGTTTCCGCTTCAAAGACATGCGGGTTTGTTCAGTTTTGTATGTGTGCGTTAGCTGTGTGAGAAACACAGCACACCAAACTATAGAGACCTCCCTTCTTTTTGTGAGAGGAGCCGACAGACGTGCTTACATTTGCTAACACTGAGGATGTCTTCCTGTTCAGTGAGCAGCATTGACAGGCCCTCCATCAGCAGGAGAGCTTTATGGTAGCGCAGGGCTGATGCCTCCCCCTGATGGAACATCTCGTCCAGTGCAGCAGCCTGAACCTGAGAAGACACAGTATACAGTTTAATTAGCATCTGTTATAATTAGTGAATATTTATGCGACCATAGAGCAATAATATAAGTCAAGAAAGAGAAAAGAGGAAAGATGGGAAGGATATTTTCACCATACACACACTTAAGTTGCTTGCTAGAGCTAATTATTTGCTCAGACACACACAGAGTATCTGAATGATTATGCTGCAGCCTGCTGGTCAGTAACCCTCATCGCCTTCTCCCTGCTTCCCACCTGTCTAATTTCTCCTCTGACTTACCATCTGCACAGTGTGGCTGAACAGCAGCCGCTCAGCCGTGATGGAGGTGATTTGGTCCATTAAACGGTACTTCCTGGAAAAGAAGCGCTCCAGGCGGGTGCTGAGAGAGCGGCAGGATGCCACACTGGATTTGTACAGCTCATTCAGCCTCCTCACTACTGTATATGGACGGGAAAAAAATGTTTTAATACAAATATCAGACACCTTAACAAGACTCTCCACCTTACAAAATTAAATGTGTCATACCTTGTTTGACTGTAGCAGACGGGTAGAGTTTGCCCTGTTTAACTCGCTCCATGGCTGTGTGTAAGGCAGTGGACAGGAGTTCTGCAGTCTTAAGGTAGAGAACCAGCTGTTCTGCATGACTGAGGAGAGAATCACACAAACACACGCTATTTAAAACTATACTAACAATACAATATTTTAGTTAGTAAGTTAAGTTAGTTAAGCAGATTCATGACATCACAATCACAGACATCAAAAGTAACAAAACATGAAGTCATCTGTTAGCTAGTGGCACCTTCCTGTGAAACAACACCAGACATATAAATTCAAATCTAAAACTCACTTCCAAATGACACAGTTACGAAGGCCCGGGATTTCAAACTCATCTTCACCCCCAACTCTCCCTCCAATTCTCACTTAATTAATTTTTTTCTTGTATTTACATCAGCATGTTTTTGTCTGCACTGGTGCAAAAATCCATTCTAGCTTGTGTTATACCAAGCAGCAGAAATGTTGACATAATTTAGTCAATACTCCTGAGTAGGCTCAACGAATTTGTCAACTGCAACATGAAAGTCTGACTTGACAGATCTTTTTTTACTAAATTAAAAAATAAATTAAAAAACAATTTGTCCCTAAGGTTATTATTTCTATATTTTACACCAAATAGGGTGCACAAACAGAATCTTGGCCATCAATAAAAGACTCACAGCCACAGTAGATATGGCCTTACCTCCACTCTCGGCTCAGCGAGCTTATCTGATCTGCTACCAGGCTCTGCTGCTGAAGGAGGGAAGGATGGGAAATGTCACCCAGCTCCCCCATCAACGTGGCACCGCGGGCTCCAGCCACCTCCATCAGGCAGCGGGCGAAATCCAACGTGAAACGCAGGCTCTGCACAGTGTCTGTGTGCTCCTGCTGCACTCCAGAGACAGGAGGTAATTTAGTGATAGAATGTGATTTTGCATTCAGTCCGCATTAACAGGAGACAGGTCATTCAACTCATTTCATTATTCCCCTCTCAAGATTCCACCTGAGGCTATTTTTCTCACAATGACTTGAGCTAAAGACACTTCAGCTAAACTATGCACTCTTTTCTATTCTTCTCACAGTCCACACTCTCCTGAGGGATTATTCATTTCGAGATTTTTATGTACACAACAAACGGAGTCGTGGCTGCATACATAAACAGAACACACAGATTCTATGGGACGACCTTTTTCGCGACTTTCCACAGGTGTGTTATAAAACCTGCTTCTCACCTCCATCAGCGTCTCCTCGGGCAGCTCTGGAGCCTCGAAGGTTACTGGACCGCCCATGTTGGCTGTGATGGGATCAGTGAAATTGTAGCGAGGACTAGAAGACGCCTCGAAGCCTTCCAGATATGTTCCTGTCTGTGGGTAGCGGCTTGTGAAGGAGCCTGCTGGGCTGATTGAAGTGAATGAGCCTGCCGGAGTCAGAAAAAGATTATTTAACACATCTAATCTTTTCAATATTAAATACATAACTTGCATGCAATGCATTTCCTTTGGTGCACAATAAATAATGTCTACACAACAATGGATAAATGCATTGAAATACCAATGGATTGCATTTCTACCAGCCATACTGCTTGTTATTTTTGGCAGTCACACGAGAGCTACGTGAATTTTTCTTTTTTAATAAATACTCTCAGTGCCAGTTATCAATTTTTTCCGATTGACTGCTGTGTGATCGGAAAGCCAGTCATTTGGGTTATGATTCCCCATAATGTAACTACATCCCTCCACAGTTGGGCTTCTTTTCAATCTTGGCCAGCAGACAATCAACCTTTTATAGTTATCTCCATTTAATTAAGTTTCCACATCACAGCAAATGAAAGTAATAGCCTACCAGTGCTTTATGTTGTATGATGTGCAGAGCGTAATATTAATGCTGCTGTGTTAGTGGAATTTGATTCCCGCTCCCTACAGAAGCGACTTGTATTTAGCTGTGTTAGCATGTGCGAGTGCTACCTGAGTATTTCCTCTGTCTGGAGGTATGAGGTGGGGTGCTGCCACTGGGAGGAGAGCCCACAGTGAAAACCACCTGTGCTGGGCTGCTAGAGCCAGGTGCAAGGCCTCCCCCACCACTGGGGGGCACTAGAGGGCAGAAAAGAGCAATGATCTTTCAATAAACACCAAGAAGCTGCAAGACTGTATTTTAATATTACTGTAAGTGACAGAATTAACTGCAATTGCAACATATTAAGTATTACAAGTATTATGTTCTCTTCACATTAATGGCTGGAATCACAAATATTAGAAAGTGTTGCTATTTTAAAAACAACTGTTGCTCTAATTCATTATGTCAGCTCAGGTGTTGCATTCAATATGCATGTAATCCAATGTAAATACACTAAAATTCCAAACACACACACGCACGCACGTTTCTATCAAATCGACAAACATGCCTACCTGTTATGTCTATGGCTTTTTCAGAGGTAAGGTTCTCTGTGCTGCCTCGGTCACCCACAAGTCCGCCTGGTCCAAAGGCAGCCATGAGCAGCATGTCAGACAGACGACCGGCACTCTGAGACCTGCGCCACGGAGACAGGAAACAGAGACACAGAGCAGAGGACATGGAAGGAAAGAATGTAATATGAATTAGTCAATAATCCTTGTTTAATACACACTTTTATTAGCTGCCATTTCCTTCATTCATTTACTTACTTTTTCCCTGCTAGCTATATCCACTCCATTGGGTTCATCACCCTATTCCTGTCTTGTCTTTTTTTTAAGGGTGGGGTATTCACATACTACTGAATTCCCAGTTTCTACAAAGTAATGTAATTTTTTTATTGTAAAAAGCTTCAGATAACAAACCAAATCAACGTGATTAAGGGGTAAGTAATGTAAATGTAAATTTAAAACCAGCAATGCAGGGCGTAAGATGACAGAACACACATCTCCAACTCTAAAACAGTTTGTTATTGCACCGGTCTATCCTGAATCTGTATGCAAACAGTTCTTTCTGGATGTACAGCAAATACAATGAAGAGAAAGCAGCAGCAAAAACAACAATCTAACCTTCCAAAGGCCTTGGTATCATCATTCAGTCTGTGGATGCAGTGGCCAGGCTGGGTGACCTGTGTAGGTGCTTGCTGTCCCAGGTCTCTGGGCTCTGCTGGGGCAGTCCTGCTGCAAGGGGAGCCGATGACCAAACCCTGCTGCGTCAGGAAGGTCACAAGGTTCGGAGAGCTGGGAGGCTTTGGGAATTCAAATGGAGGGATGGTCTGAGGAGAGGTGTACCAGAGGTTTGTTTAAACTGCTTGGTAGTCTATTCCTGTTCTGTGTTTCACAAGAGAACACGCACATACACATAAACACACACAGCGCTGACTCACCCTGGAAGGGGAGCCTAGGATGGTGGGGAGAGGACTACGCTGCATCAGCTCACTGAGTCTGGGGGAGGAGTGTAGCGGGCGCATGGTCATCAGGCCCGTCGAGGGGGCCACCACCGGGTCTGAGTGCTGCTTCCTGATCTTTTGTCTGGCACCGCCACTGGCACACTCCAACAAACAAGGGGCACTGTGGAGCCGCGTTCCCAGTCCGGTCGTCTGTGGGTGTTGATGAGAATTCAGCCGGGGTTCAGCGTGCTGAGGAGCTGTGGGACATCAGATGGTCGGTCAGAATATTTCTGCTTTTAGACAGCAGGTGGCATCGCAAGATGAAATGTCAGACAAGACAACAAAACAACACATCTACAAAGACAAAAAAGTCCCGCCGAACTCTCCTCCTGCCCTGCTGATGAGCATGTCCAGGCAGCTAAAGGACTGTGCCAGCATGAGGCACAGAGGAACAAAGAACAATCAATGGTGAGAAGGAGAGTGTTTGTGTATGTAGGAGGTTGGTTCATTTCCTCAACCATTAACTTTCAAAACCACTGACCAGGATGACTCAGAGAGATAATGGAAAATGCTAATGACAACCTTTATTTCCCTCTTTCAGGCACCACCTAGAACAAGCCAATTGCCTTTCTGGGGCTGCATCTAATAATTACTAATTGTAATCAATTGTTCCGTTTTTTGACTAATTGATTTGTCATTTAGTTGCTGACAAATTAAAAAAAAAAAAAAAGTGTAAAGTTCCAAGAGTCTTCACATTTCTTGTTCCGTTCAACTAAAAGTCCAAACTTCAATTTACAGAAAAAGCAATCAATCATCATATATGAGAAGGTCAAATCAGAGACTGGTGAGTATTCCCACTTTATTAATCACTCAAAGGATTAATCAGCGTAAGTAATCAATCTTTTAATCAACTAATGCAGTAGTCGAGACACCACAAAGACAAAAAGAGGGAAAAAATAACGTTCCTTTGTCTTTTGGATTTAGCTGCCCTTCTAAAAAATCCTTCAGATTAAATATCTGAGCTAGAAAAAAAAAAGTTCTTTCGCTGAAGTCAGTTGTTTCAACATTACACCTTTCACACAGTGGCACCACAAAAAAAGCCAACAACAAGGTAGCTCAAAATTGGTCACTGACTTTGCTATGATGTCCAAATATTCATTGAAGATGTAGATACAGAGAGAGAAAGCTGTGTTTTGTGTTTGTCAATGTGAGTTACAAAATGAAGACTAGCCTCTGAGCTACCTTGAGGGGAGAACTGGAAGGGTCTGGCGCCTCCCAGGGAAAACCTGCGATTAGTGGTGACTGCTCCCTGCCCGTATGGTGGTGAAGGCCCGGTCCGAGCAAAGCCCAGCGAGCTTCCACTGCTGCAGCGGCGCACTGGTGTCGACAGCCTAATAATATAAATGTCACAAGTCCAAGTTAAGAAATGTAAATACGACTTTACATTTGTTGGGACTTGTGGACGTGTGTGCTTGTGGATGCAGACCTTGGTGAGCCATCTGGTTTGGGAGAATGGAGGTTCTGCTCGATGCGCTGGTAGTTCTGGAGCTGAGTGGGAACTGGGATAGGCAATGACTGACCATGGTTTCCATAGTTACCTCCTGGGAACTCACTGGGCCTGCCAACAGCAGTGAGAAGAACACAGAGTGCCGAGGGAAACGGACCACAGAGGAGAGAGTTGGGTTTAACACTTTTAACAGTAACAGCAAATATTTTGGAGAAGAGATCTTCTGCTACTGACGACGCTGCCAAACTTGCACAATGTTTGTAATGTAAAAACAAACATTACACTGCGTGTGAGGATAACATGATCTGAGGTTAATTAAAGACTACATTTAATAATAAAGAACTGAATCTCTTTGATCAAGTAATTCTCCCTCTGCCACGATGAACTGTTTCTATATCTTACACAGCCATACATTCATTTTTGTTATGTTACCTGACAGGACTTGGAGACCCACTGTAGGAAGGTGAGTGCGGTGGTGTTTTGGCTTGGCTACACAGACCAGCAGAAGCCAGAAGGGAGCTGATTGAAGAGGAGAAGAGAAAAAGGAGACGTGTCATCAGGACGTTATTGTTTTGTAAAGGAAGACAGCGTGTGTTTCACTTTTACTCTAACCAGCGCGGCAGATAGCTTGGCGTCCATTATTGTTGTCTCAATATCATCGATATGCAGAAGCGGAGAGCCCCCACAGGTCTAGACGTAAACATGTTCCAGCTTCAACGGTTAGCGTAATATTACAATACAAAATCGGTTTTAGACAGTTTATTGAAGTGTTCCTAAAACAGCCACATCTAAATTATTAATAATAACAATCATTATTGTTATTTCTGCTTTTTTTGTTAAATATTTTTACTTGACTGACAAAATGTGTCAAAATATGCAATTTAAAAATCTGATTACAGACTAGCGTCAACAGCATTTGCAGGTGATGTTGAAAGAAAAGCCCTGCCATTGAAACCTAAGAAGTTTTTCATCCAGACGCAACAAATTGATAAAATTATTAGATTCTTCGTCAGCTAACCCAAGTTATAGCTGGTTCCCAGGGTGTTACACAGGACAGGACAACATTATTCATTGAAGGTAGCTCGCTAATGTTAGCTTAATAACTAAGCTAACCAGTGCTTAGGATTATCAAAACATTAACATTATAAATCAAATTAGCTGACACCTTTTTAGGTGTAATCAACACTGTACTGGTCTGGGTATAACATAGTCATAGACTGTTGTTTAAAGTCACACATCTGAAACTGTGGGTCTGAAACTGCTGCATCTAGAATTGCATAATGTGGGATAATGTTTCGCAGCTTTCTCAAGAGCTGCTCATCCAAACTACTTCACGCTTTAGCACTGCACTTCCTTGAGTCCTCAGCAACACATCCGCCAAGGGTGAAGTCGATTGGATGAACGTTGGACATTTTAGTTAGATTCAATTCAATTACGCCAAGTCATTTTATCCTCCTTTATCAGGTGTATTCTGTAACACTGTCACACAACTACATTACATTAGTGTAATGAAATACAGGTGATGGCAGTCTATGAATAACCAATCGTTGCTTCTTACCCACTATTCATCAGGCTGTCCGGCAGCACTTTACTCTCACATGTCAGTTCACCTGCTGGAAAAGCAAAAAAAAAAAAAAAAAAAAATCATCAAAGGGTGTTTCCCCAGATATTTTACATTCAGGATACACAAGAACATAAACTGAAAAGAGCAACAGAGAATGAATGTCTACATAGAGTAGAGCTCTGGCTTATGAACGCCACATAAACGCTTGTCTATGAACGGAATAAATACAAGATGACCTCAAATACTTCTGCAGTAATTCCACAGTGCTGGCACCAAGAGTTATGACTATGCACAGCTGCATTTGACATTTAGGTAGGGTTCCCGTGAAAAAAAAGTAATGTTTCCTTACTGGTGAAGTGAGCAGGCACCATGACAAAATCATCTGTGTCACAGGAGGAGGAGTTCTTGCTGCTGCCGCCCCCTCCAGACGAGTCCTTGAGGAGAAAACCAGCGGCCTCCTGGGTAGGGGAGGCCAGAGCTTTGGCACGCAAATGCTGAACCTCAGCAAGAGACTGCTGCAGACACAGGATGACAGAAAGCAGTAGATAAACAAAGAAAAAAAAGCGAGAAAGAAAATATAAAAGAGCAAACAGTGAGGGTAATGCCAAATAGGTCCTGACTTGGTTGGCATCTATGACTGCACATAGAAAAAAAAAAAATAAAAAAAAAAAAACACACAAAGCCTCATTATTCAGGTACAGACAAGGTAGGAATAATAAACACAAACCGGTGGTGAGGCGAGGTGAGAGGTGGAGGAGCTGCTACAAGAGCTGGCTGATGCAGAGCTTGGGAAGCAGGTCATGGACACAGTAGGAGTTGCTGTAACAAAATGCAGGACATTCTCTAAGACAACTCAAGGATGCGATTTGGTGAGAAACTCTGAATGTAAACAGAAACTTTCTTTGTTTACAAGAAGCCTCCACAAGGCACCTATTTAATCTGAACTCTATGGTGCGTTGTGCAGACAAGAAATACTATTTTTTTTTAAAGCATGCTCACATCACTATGTAGCTAGCTGACACTTCTAAATGGAATAAAACTACCTTGGATGGAAGGGGAAAGTTTTGACATAATTTTTAATGTTGTATTACTTTGAGGGTCACTTGTCGTTGTAATGTTTTTTTACCTATGTGTACGTGCAAGACATTTTGATGCATTAAAACTTGTGTCATACATATACAGTCCTGAACTTATGCCTTACTTTTGCAATTATCCAACCATGCTCTCATAAGAAGTGCATTGTTCACTCGTACTTACTCTTTTTCATGGATGAGCTAGCCTCCAGGAAAGGATGACAAAAAAACTCATCTGCCAACACAGGAAGAAATATAATTAGGTGGAGGTAGTGAAATCAACATTTCCTGCATTAAGAATCTATGCAGCAGTACAAGATGCAAATATGATGACCTACAGTGTTATGTCACAGATACACAGATCATTCCTTATCAAACAGAAACATTTACAAGAATAGTTGTTGTATCTGTTGTCTGACTCTAGATAAGTGTTTAGAAAATGCCAGCTTGATGTTCTCTAACCAAAGTCCATGCGGTCCTTGTGGTTGCGCTGCAGCAGACCGAGCAGCAGGTGCCGCAAATGGCTTGAAGTCTCTCTGGGGATGCTGCAAACAAATAATACCACAATCAGTGTGTGTGTGCTGCTGTGCAGAGAAAAATAAGTTGATTAAAAAAGGTACAATACAACAGAACAGAACCTAAAATTGATCTGTCTGTATAAAGAAAATGAAAGATCTTGCTGTTTGTTAGTGTGGGTGTAAACATTCCTGAAAACAGGACTTTTAGGTTGGCTTTCATTAAGTAGCTGTTAGAAAATACACTGTGGTGTAAATGAGGCTGTTGAGAAACTGTTGGGGGCTTGTCATCTCTAACAATGTTGTAAACTAACTGCTGTTCAACTGTTAAAACAACCCAGCTGGCACGGCTGTAATTGGCAGCATCTCTGTAGAAGGCTTCTTCTGGTGACAGATCTAAATATCAGATTTTAAACAGCACCGTAGCAACACACAGACATTCTCTAAGATTTCTATAGAGCTTCACTTTTCAGTTATTTATAAAACAAATGCAAAAATTAGCAAGTTTTGAGTCTTTTAGCAAAACATCTGTTCATCACATTAAATACAAACATGCTGTCATATCACTTACTTGGGGCTGAGAGTCTTGTTCTTTTCATAGAACAGCCGGAGTTCCTGGGGACTGCTGGCCTAAAGATGACAAAACATCAGAGAGATAGTTAAAAAAATGTCTGCAAATGTCAGTACACTTCTAGTCACTACCCAATATGCTGCCAGTAACTACTAATTATATGTTTAACGACATGATATGACGTGTTATAGCACACCTATGGAGTGAAACTACTTGGCTAGTTTCAGAAATGCTGATGGACCAGTTTAGATAAGGTACTTATGAAGGAGTTATGCATTTCATCTTTCACAGCATTATGCAAGTCAGCTGATGCACATTGTTAGGTTCATGCTCATCTTCCTCATAATCTGGAGAGACCACGCAGCCTGTTTGAATACTTTAAACAAACAAACAGACTGAGCTGCAGTTTCAAGACAAGAATGACAACATGTTAAAGAAATGTTCAGCAACGTTTAGTGTTGATGCACTTCTTTCTGATACTATATTAAACTAGTTATTTATCCATCCATCAGTTTTAATCACATTGAAATATTTGCTTCATTTTCATTAGCTTGAGCAAAATAACAAGCACAGTTATGTGCATACTGTCCACATACTCTTAACCTGGTAAAACAAATGTGTAAAGACTATTAAAGAATGCAGATGAGCAGCCAGTCTCCAAAATAACGTCACAGAAACGACCATTACAAAACCAGCAATATTCAAAAAGAAGCTACAGATACATTTAAACTGAGGCCTATGAGAAAACAGTTGACAAACAAGTGTGTAGTGTGGTAAGACAAGTCAAGAGGGATGAAGAACCTAGTGTAGAGTAAGTACTGCAGTGTTGTAGTTGGCAGAGAGAAAGTAGCTGAAGTAGCAGCTGCTGGCCTGTCCCTAAATGACAGTGTAATTAACTATGTGTGAAGCAAAAAAAAGCTTGAGAATGTAGTCCTGAAACAATCGGCATACAAACTGTGAATGGAGTGTGTTTACCTGAAAAGGAGCCTTCCCGGTCAGGCACTGAAACACAATGGTTCCTATGCTCCACAAGTCTGCTTTTGCATCATAGTTTTGGGACATAATGACCTCAGGAGCCTAGCGAGGAAAAAATAGTGAGATTGTGACACTTGATGACCAGTTAATGAGATGATTACATTAGTTTTAACCATGCTGATTTGTTTCAAAGATTGTATAATTAACAGACCCTGTTAACTAAGCGAAGTGAAAAACAAGTCATCACATTTGATGTTGCGTGGGTTTAACAACCAGCTAAAACATTTGAGTATGTTGCAGTTATGTTCCCTCTTATCTACAAAGTAAGTGCTTACCATATACATAGGAGACCCACAGAGTGTTGCTGCCATCATGTTGTTCTGAAGGTACCTGGCAAAGCCAAAGTCCGCTGCGGAAAAAGCAAGTAGGGGAGGGAAGGAGGGAAAACAAAAGAGGACTTGTTAACATTTGGTGCTGGAAGCAAATGCAGAAACTATCAGATTTATGTATTATATTCACACGGAAAATGTGCAGATCCTGAGGATCATCACAAACTCAAGAAATGAGTAATTTGAAAATAACGTTTCAAAGAAAAACTGGTTTGTCTGTCACACCCCCCCAACTGTCACCAACAGTCTTTTCAAAACCAATAAAACCTATACATGATAATACTCTACCAACAGAGGGAGATGTTCACTATGTTTACTGTGATTACAGGTGTGATAATGATGATGCAGCATTATCACCCAACAACAAATTGCTGCTATCCAAAGCAAGCAAACTCAATCAACCCAACAAATGTAAAGCATGCAGCCTCTTTACCAAGTCAACCAAATAATTTATTATTTATTATGGATATGTTTGTGTCAGTAGTACGTCTATGTAGGTACAATAAGTGTGTGTTTGTTTGTTAGCAGGTTTTCCTTGAGTCATGGAGCTAATAACACTCTGCAGTGACTGGGACTGACACAAGCCCTCAGACTTTACCCCCACAGGACAATCACGTCTCTCCAGAGTACTTGATCATGACACTTGTGCTTGCTGTTACACCAGCGTCATCTTTTGGGTCAAACTGATGAGACACATACATCATGTATTCGTGAACAGCTTCTGTCTTTCACTTTTCAACTGTGTTTAATCAGAAGAAGGCAAAATGTGAATTCTATATATAATCTTATCAATTTCCTTGAACAAGTTTAGTCTTACAACCGCAGTGTGATAACTTACCATAGGGAAATCATTATCGGGTCTTGCTGCAGTAAAAGTGTCTGTAAAGAGCTTGATTACAGCACAGGGATTTCCATGAGCTGCTTCATGAGATTCAATTTGTTTTTTTACTACTGTAAATGGTCCTGGTACTTTCTTATTAAATCCCACAAACTGTGGTCTCATGTGTGAAAAGTTAGAATGTTTTTAGCCCTTCTTATTTCTGACTATGTATCCAAATGACTAAAAAATCATTGTATATGTCAAATAGTCGATTTCAGATAATCATCAACCATTTGTTTATTTGTTTATGTGCATCTATAAACCTCCTAATCATTTTCACTGCCACTCTGTAGCATTTTGTTAAAGACAACAACAGAAAACTGATGATGAAATGCGGAACATGTTTGCGGACTCACCAAAACGTCAAAACCTACCAATCTTGATGCAGGTGTTGTTGGAGTGCGACTTGCGTCCTGGTGGGTTGGAGAGCAGAATGTTCTGGGGTTTGAGGTCCCTGTGGATTATGCCTTTGGCCTGTAAAACCCTCATGGCCCCTGCAATCTGCTGCAGGAACACTCGAATAGTGTCCTCACTCAGCGTGCCTTTGGCTTCAGAGGAACATGGAAGAGGTACAAAAGGTTAGTCAACGACAAGTTAACTTAGGAATACTACTGTAGGTGTGTGTGTGTGTAGGTACAGTGCATGTAAATTAACTGCTTATGTAGGACACAAGATGGGGGTATAGTAGACACATAGGGACTGCATGACCCTGTTTCATAGATTCTTAAATCTATGCAGATCCCACTAGTTTTCCCGAAACATCTTAGAGTCAGACCATCTCATTTTACCTCTAAAAATATCTGCGAGCTGTATTTTTTTCTTCTCTGCTGTCTCACCTCATCACATCACCCCACTGTCACCTCCTGCTCTCTGTCCCTTCCTTCTCTCCAATCACCTCCTTCATCTCACGGTGGTACAGTATGGTTCTATGTTAGGGTCCCTCCCTTGTCTTGAATTTCTCTCGGGCTCCACCTCCCTAGCAACAGATTTTCTTTTTAAAGCCAGGCTCTGGCTCGACTTGGGCCAGGAAAAAAAGTTTTGTTCATTAACCACAGTGGGCAGTGGATCCAAAAACATTTGTGAAACTTTTCCTTAACCATGCAGGCAGAGACTATTATTGGAAGAGGTCCTCTATTTAAACTGGGTACCTGACATGTACAGCTATAATTTGTCTGCAAACAGCTCGCAGCTGACGTCTTATTTCCAACTCCAGCCGCACTGACAGACAAATCCCTGGTTTTTGAAAGCTCTGTAATTTATGAAATGTGGCAAATCTGGACAGATTTGTAGATTTTATTTTAATGTCATCATGCGTTGACAAAAAAAGCGTATTTGCAAGAGGTGGTGTACTTTATGGATGTGACATATGTCTCACATATGACAAGTCAGGACAGAGAGACAGCAGGGAAGTTTATCTGCTTACTTATTCCATCTATTTTAAGTGTTAGGTCCTCCAAAGTTCATGAAGCACCAAATTTACCTTAAGGGCCCCAGATAAATGGTTACTTCCTGCGGCCTTACAGGAAGACTACAAAAACACGGCTGACCTGATTGGGAGCCATGGGGCGTATATTTTACCGTAAAGCTGTTCCTTTAACTTGCACTCTTTCAATCTTCTCCGTAACAGAACTGAAAACTAATTCTTCCTCGTCTACTATTCGATATCTTAACTAGCAGTTTCTGTCCAAAGATAATTATTTTAGGACCCGAACATTTGTCTCATTTTTGAGGGTTGTTTTGTTTATTTAAATGTCTGTTTTAGTTGCTTGAAGCATTTCAACCTAGAAATCAAATATAATTCTACTGCTGGACATTGTGAGTTTATTGCAAATTGGTCTTGTTGCACTTACAGTGTAGGTAGTCAGCAAGGTCACCCCCATTGCAGTACTGGGATTAGAAAGAGAGACAGGAAGGGAGAGAGGGAGATGAAAAGGACTAACATTAGGAAACACAGGTAACATGAAGGGCTGATGTGTGGCTATAGCGAATAAGTATCTGATATCGGCCGGTCTCTGAAGGGACAAGAAAGCGAATGAGATCAAAGCAGTGATTTGCTGAAGAGTGATGCGTTTCCAGATTTATACCCTTGCTCTCATTCCCAGCATCAATATGGAATGAACCCCGGAAAGGACAAGGGTGTGTTATGACAAGTGAGGCCCTGAAAGGCTGCCTCACAGGCCATTTCCTTTTCTTTGATACAAAGATAAGCCCGAAATGACCGCAATAATAAATGGGACGTGTTTGAGATATGCATCGGGTATGTTCTGCTTCTGTAATGCCATATTTAACCAGCAATTATCATTTTTATGTTTTATTGGACTGCCATATTATATGACCTTTAGAGCAAAATACTAAGCTGTGTAATCACGATTGTGGAAAGCATATAAACCGTGAATGTTAGACTCCTCCAAATCTGCTTGCCAACAATAATGAAGTTGTGTCTGAGCAGGCTTTTCTGCCTGGCAGGCGAATATGTCGAAACAATCTTACATTGTATCTTTGCAACACACACTAAAAGAACAACCCGGCTCATGAAAATCAATAAAAATATCAAGTATTAAAATTCTAAAATGGGTAATTATGTTATCAGAACAAGAAGAGCCATGTCTTGCAGGAATGATCAGTATGAAGCATGATGTTGAAACACATGCTGGACTGATTAAACCTGAGTTCTATGTTGTTTCCTGGTACCCAGAAAAAATTGTCCAAAGGCCAAAGTATTAGCAAAGTGAAGCAGTAGTTGGAACACTCACACACATTATTTTACCTGTGGCTCATCATCAGATAATCAGTATCAAGCCACAGCAAAAACCTAGCAGCATTTGGATGTTGACTGGTGACCATTCACTCCCCCACCCCAACTCCCCTCTGATGCCTGAGGACACAGCTAATTATAGCCCGGGCCCTGTCAGTGCTGCCTGCACAAGCAGAGACAATACAGCACTGAGCAAACAAAGCCAAACATCACAGCGAGCTTACCTCCATTACCAGGTACACAGAGCTGGCAGTTTCCTAAAGAGAGAGAGAAGAGATAAGAGTTGGGGGGGGGGGGGTGAACAAACACGTGTCAGTGACAGACACACACACAAGGAACAGGTGGTACAAGCAAACTAAGCTGGTGATTCGGATTGGAGAAATTTAAAGGGTTGCAGAAAATGAACTAGATTAACTGCTGGGACAAGAAAAAAGAACGCAAGTGAGAGGCAGGTGTCAACAAATATCAAAGCTCCGCACAGTAGCAATATTTTGTAAAACTAGATCCCTGACTCATGCACCGCTGGACTTTTAAAAAAGAAATTAGGCCTGCCCTTTTCTGTGAATCTTTCATATTTTAAAATAAAAGCCTTCTTGGCGAGAAAGAATCATTGAGAAATTATGAAAATGATCTGCTCTGTGACATTAATACTGAGCCAAAAACAAGCAGTGAACCAGTATATCACAAGCAAGTGAGATGGAGTCAACAGTGTAAAACTTTTAACTTGTATGCGCCAACAACAGCACCAACAAACAGTAAATGGCTCTTTATTTACTAAAAATGTAAATAAGTTCTGATATTGCACATTTGGGGGAGTTCCAGTGACTCTTCTAATATATGTTACTTTCCCCCCACCGTCCTCTGTGTCAGACAACCTGTTTGAGGCACAAGTTTTGAAAAAGAAAACACAGACAAACAACATGGCCTGCCTGAAAAGTTCCTCTTATCTCATGGCTACAGATGACTGCAGTCTTTCACTCTGACCTCGTCTCAGTATCTGGCTGAATCCACCAGTCAGAGGCCAGACTGTTTTCTACAGTTCCGCTGAGTCAGACCTTTTGAAATTAGTTGTCTTTGGCTTTATTGAAGATTGACAACGGACCATCTGGTTCCCACAAGCTGTCCCCCTGCTGCATTTATCAAATAGTAGCGGAGCACCGCACCACACCACGCCAAAAACTTTGGCGTTACGCTGACAGTTGATCATAATTAGCACGTTCATAGTGCGGTTTGATATAAAATACTGACAACACCAGGTAACTGTTGTTGTTGCAACTATTTCCTGTTTCACAAAGCAGAGCTTCCTCAGTAAACAAAACGCCCTCTGTTCCTCCATGAATGAAAATGTCTATCTAAATAAAACATTATTTTAGTACTGCAATTCACGGTTGTATTATTGTTAAACCTGCCATTTACTTTCTCCTTTATTCGTTTGATCTAGAAAATGTCAAATGTATTTGATATAAAATGATATAAAACATAGAAAAGCGGCATACTCTTGAGAAGACAAATGATTAATCAATCACCATCTCTGGTCAATCTATCTGCCATTTGCTCTTGCTCAGTGCCAGTTGAGAAATAGGAACTTGTTGCGTTGCTAAAAATGTTTTGGTGCTGTGACTGTCATGTTACAGTTCACCCGCCACTACAGGACACTCTAGAACAATTTGAATATTTGACTATGAGACTAATTTGTTTAAGAAAATCAGATAAAATGCGAAAATAAAAGCAAGCGCATCTCTCTGGTGTCCAGTGTTTGGTTTGGTTTCAGTTTCCTCCTGACCTAATTAGATAGCTGCATGGTAAGATCCCCTACTCAGAACACCTACGCTGTCTGCTGCTGTGCAACAACACACCTGTAATCTTAGCTCGGACTATCTTAGATGGCCAGAGAGAAGTGCCACTGTGAGTCAGTATAAAGATAAAAGAGTGGAATATGTTTGAGTTCTGCTCATACTTTTGTTTAAAAGGCCATGTAAAATCCACATTTGCAATCAGTATAAAAGGGGTGACTGTGCTGGTGTTTTAGTAATTAGCAGTGCTCAGCATGTGAGTGTATGCAACGCTGGTCATGACTTTTTTTTAGAACCTTCTTTGCATGATGACTAAGCCCCTGTGACAAAAGAAAGATAAGGGCAGAGGATGAAAGGTCAGCTTAAATCAACAAAACAAATCACAGGGTCTGGTAATGAAGCCTAAAAGCCTAATAAGCAGTTTCCAAATATGAGATTTCATATTAGCTCAGCAATGCATCAAAACAGAGAGCAAGAGGAGACCTTAAACGTTTTTGGTTACCTATGACAAGACACAGAGGTGCAACAGGATGGATGTCAACATTCCTGAAACACTTACATTATCATATATTAGCATTTGTTTCTTATGGGTAATGTGGGTTTTTCCAACAGCTGAGCAACCCTTCCTCGGTGTTGAATTACTACCACTGTGCAATATTTAAGTCTTGTCTGTTGTCACAATTAGCAAAATCTGTGCATTTTTAAACCAGATGGTGGTGTGTTATTCATTGACCAAAAAGACAAAAGAAACACCTGGTGAGTTAAGATATGTATTTTGTCGGGGCAGGAGGTCCAAACTATCTGGCAGGTGTTGCCACAGACTGATTATTAGCCAACAAGGCAAAAACATCGTTGTGACATTGTGTGTGGATTCTGTGTAACACTGAGAGGTCGAAACTGGTATTTATATCTGCAGTTGTACGGGAGCATAACACCTAGTCTACACCTTTGGCACCGGGCTTGTGAAAACAAATGCTTGAGGCAAGTAAAAAGTTAAGACACCAGACTTTCTTGAAAGCCTTAACCAAGGAGACCAGCGGGAACAGAATGTAAAAACAGGAGATGAAGCTCAACGGGACACAAAGAGACAAGTATTGACTGAAACCATACAAGGATTTGCTCTACATGGAAGAGCAGAGGAAAATGTGCCTGAACAAGATAAAATGGAAAGTTAGTTTAGAACAAACAGATGTAGCAAAGCCTCATTTGCTGCATCTACGGAAAACAAAAGTGTTCAAGCTGCATTAGACAGAAGTGGGTCATGTGGAACAGACAACGACCCATCTGCTCTACTTTGAGAGCACTGACTGACGAGAGAACTGGGACAGTATAACGTGTGATAATCATGTATGTAAACAGAAGCCTTGACACAGTGCAGTGAGCCTGCTCCTGACATGATCTATAGGCCGTTTGTGAGTGGATTTTTACATACCTGAAAGTCCAGTAATGCAACAATGTTCTCATGTTTCAGTTCCTGCAGAGATGACACAGAGAATCATTATTTGTCTATAATATACTTCATTTTTTACATGCTTATCTTCAACATTTAATTTCCCTGTGCCATCCCCATGTTCAAACAGATCACCCATTACTCGCGGTTCACTCTAAAATATGGCACATCTCTAGCTCTAGATTCTAGCCAAATCATCTAATAAATAATGCATAGCACTTTGAAATATCAGGGTTATACATTTTATAGGAGTAATTCAGACATTTACAACTGCTGGTGTGAACAGAAAGTGTAGATTTGGCCCAGGTTCTAACCTGGTCTCAATCAAATATGTGTTCATACAAATGTATGTGTTCCTTGTGATCATGTTTTAAGCACATAAACTGTAAAAACCTAATATCTGGAAACCAGTGAACTCTTGGGAAAGAGTTCTGACTTACCTTGAGTATTTTGATCTCTTTCCCCAACAGTGTCTGGGATTTGGCCAGGTTCTTCTTGTTTATGCACTTTACTGCCACCTCCCAGTCATGTTTCTGCACGGAAACATGCAAAAATCATTTTTTGGTTGCATAAACAAATACAAATGCAGTATGTGTCACACTTGTCTCTTTTACTTGTCTGTTTATTTATGCTCATACTAAACTATATAATTGTGGCCTATTGTTGTCTGAAGATGTGCACGTTCCCCTCCTTCATACTGGTGGTTAAAAAGGTTCCTTAAAAGAATTTGGTACTGATTACTTATCATCTGCTGAGAATGTAATCAGCCAGGAGGTCTGGTTACTATGATAGTTCTATAGAGTCTTTACTTATATACTACACTTCCTGCAACCAAATACAATGTCCTTGTCAGTGCATTTTCTGACTCTACAGCATATTTAAATGTATTGTTGCAATATATGTAGATGCTATTATGCTCTGCTGAGGATGAAATGTGTCTGTGTGCCAACGTACTAATGACGCTACATTTATTTGTCTCAGCAGATATGATACATTATATTACTGGTGTGTACTCAAATTACTTTAAGCTGTCTAGCTTTTCATTCCAGGAATAGGACATGTTTCAACATGCTCATTAATGGCCTTAGTATGCAGCTTTCTAAGAGAAACAATTATGCCTGGTGCTCTACATTTAACCTAAGGTCGTGCATCATCTGCATTATACCTACCTAAAGGTAAAGATACTCACATAGGGACCATTAAGGTACTAACAAAAGGTGTAGTGAGTATTTAAGAAGTATTACAGCATTTTATCCATTAACTGCCTGTAATTTTAAGGGACATCCTGTAAGAGCTACCAGGCCTCTTAAGGCCGTACAATGAAAACAAATACAGCAGATGGCCAAAAATAGGCGATTCACGCCTAACAGTACAACCAAACCATTCAAATTGTTTTTCATATCGTCAACGTTTGCAGCAGAATATGATTTCATAAAGTAATATTAACAGAAGACGTGGGTAACACTCACCTCTCGGTGTCTGCCTTTGAAGACGACAGCAAATGCGCCATGTCCTATCAGGTCCTTCCGACTGAACTCAAATTTCCCCACCGTCTCCATATTGTCCCAAAGTCTGATTTTATACTACTTATCCGCGGACAAATGGCCAGGAGGCCTCAGGACACCCTTGTTGATAGCAAGTGCACCTTTCTCCTCTGTCAAGTAGGGGCAGCAGCAGAGATGTTCACCCCCTCTTTCACTTGCCATGGGCTGCCTTCCTGACAACAAACTGTCCTCCTCTCTCATGTTCGCACGCAGACGTCTTGGAGTTTAACTCCTAACAAAGGTTTATGGTGATTTCCATCGCTGACAACGCGGCCAACACAAAGTTAGCTAACTTAACAAACCGGAGAATCGGACTAGTCTTGTTGTTGCAGCTATCTCTGAGGTGCCACCTTAAAAAAAGCAGCCCGCTGCGTTTTGTTTATATACAGGAGAGCTTCACGTCTGTCGTCTGCAGCGTCCGCACGGCGAAACAACCGCTGGCTGTGAGCTAAACATACATTAAGTATGTCTAATAATCAGCAAAGACTGCGAATAAGTCCTGGAATCTCTTGTAATTAGCAGCTGAGTCGCCGAAAGTCACAGCATCGGTGGTCCCAACAAAGCAGACGGCGTCTAGTCTCTGCAGCAGTGCGCATGCGCAGGGCGACTACAGCCGTAGGCTTGACGTCAGAGGACCAGGGTCCTCAGGTGTCGTAAAATGAGAGTGTTTGACGTTTGTTTTCGCTGTATTGAACTAGTTTAGACACGAAGATGAGAAATGTGGTCTTAATATTAACAGTGTGGAAATAAATGAGACACTGCATGCGCATGTGTGCTTACACATGCGTGTATTGGACAGTGTAGGCGAAAATAAGCATTACCAAAATGCCACAAAGCACAAAACACGACAAAATATATGTACAATACTACACAGATACTTACTTTGTGTGTTTCAGTTTGTCACTAGCTACTGCTTTCTAGAAACTTTAATGAATCAATTAAAAAAAAAAAAAAATTGGAATTTGTCCCACACCATTAATGAGATGACTCACTGCTTTTATATTAGGAGGGGATAATACCATATTAAGTTTTAATTGGTGATCTCACAATTTATTTTTTATTGAACTCACCGCCAGGTGGAGAGAAGGGCTATCATCATCATCATCATCATCATCATCATAATCATCATGATTATGATGATCTTGGACACCATTATGGGCTCTGGAGGGGGAGCCTCTCCAACGCAAGGTGTATGTAGAAGTGCCAGCTTTGCAACATTTATTGTACAGTTTTTTTTTTTAGCATACAGAAGAGGAGAGTGGAAAGGGGAGATAGTAAAACCAGCACTGCATCTTGAAACACTGAAAGCTGAGGAAAGAGATAGAGAGAGTTACACGTGTGCAAAGGAATATAAAAAGGAACAGTAGAAATGATGCAGAATTATGGCAAACGGGGAGGGGAGTGAAAGGGAATGAGGAGAGGAACGACCGTTGAATGTTTAAATGGAGAAAAATGACAGGTGACAGGATGAGACAGCAACCAAGAGAGGTTGAGCTGACAAGATGGGAGAATCCTGGAAAAGATGGCAAAAGAGACATATGGAGCAGTTGCAGATGGACGAACATCGAATAAATGGACAAAAAACTAAACTATAGGAACAAGATGACAGCAATATCTAGAGGGCTTTCAAAAGAGGATAGTCTAGTATATTAGACCCTTATATCACATATAAAATATATCCAAATTGTGCCAGGAATCCCAATTTGTGTCAGTGTCCAGTAAGCTGTGTAATGACTGTCAACTTTGTGAGCAGGCAACTTTCCAAAGGCTCTTTTAAGGCATAAAAATAGAGACGCTTTAACACAAGAAAGAGGAGAAGAAGAGAGCTGCTGTGGAGGAGACATCCAGCCCAAATGGAGAGTGTTGAGTGTCTGACCAAAATGATGGGGTTACTATAATCTGTTAAAAACTTGCTGAATGCAATCACTCCCTAAAGATAGACTATTTAGATTCTTATTTCTCCTTTTGTATTGACCATAGAAACATTCTCCTCATTTAAGATGCCACCAGTAAGGTGAGTTTGTTTTTAAACTGGCGTAGACTGTAGAGACAGGTTCTTAACTAAATTACCACTAGATTCATGCCAGCAACATCGCTGTTTATCACTGATGTAAACAACTCAGACCACCCACCTAACTGTCCAATTATTATTGCAAGATGCTTCATTAATTGTGTGACTCTCTCAAGAATTAAATGTGGGAAATTTAATGAGAGGCTAAATCTAATGTAAGCTATATTTGTTTCTATGTGGTTGGATGAGTTGAAGCATTGACAAATACAGATGAATTAATTATCAGACATTGCCCTTGAGAGGAAGGTCTTTTGACAGTCAGGTACAGATGATAAATGTGCACATAATTTAAGATTGGGACAACAGCAAAGAGACTGTGATATGAATTCTTAACACAAAATTACAGCATGAGTTTCATAGCAGTGCATGCATTTCAGTGCATGTATGGCAGAGGCTATTAAACTTTAGCTGCACGTAAAACATCAGTATATGAACTTGTATCACATATACATTTGGATTCCTCTAACACACTTTAAAGTTGCAAGACAGTGCATCTGTGCAGGAAGAAATAGATTTTAAGTATTTAAAACACTTTCTGTATATTAATGCACCAGAAGAGGGTGACAGAGGACCACAAAAGAGTACATGTCTATGGTACTGTGATCACATTGTTGATCATTTATAATCAATTCCAACAAATATAAACAACAAACGTGCAAAACATAATTATTACATTATATCATTTTACAATTTATTTGATCTCAGTCTTGAATATCCATTCTTTAACTATGGAATCATCTTTAACAGTACTCACTGAGAGAATTATGTAACCAGTGACAGCATGGTGATATAAAGTATATCTGAAAACGCTGAAGTTGTTTTTGAGAGGTTGAGTTGTCGTGGAAACATTGTCAAATATCAATTATTCAAAGGAAGACAATATTTTAGGAATTCAGTTTTCAGATGTTTTTACATACAGTGGAAGGATCAGTAATGTCACACTGAAACATCCCACACTCAGCCCACTCACTGGCAATCTGATATCAAAGAGCTATTGTATTGTACCTGACATCAAGTGATGGCAGTCAGTTATTGTATACTACTGGTGCAGTATTGTCCAACAACACTGGTGCATCCTATCATGAATTAGTCTTTGAGGTTTTCCTAAGCCGAGGCTACATTCACAGTTCTGTGCAGGTCTGTGTAATGATGCACCGCTGGCAGCAGTTAAGCTGATGCTGTGACGTGTTCACATACATAAAATGTGCTATGTCAGGTTTTACTGTACTACTCTACTCTTCAGTGTGTGTTGGGAAGTAAGACCATACAGGACAGTTGGCGTACTTTGCTGTACTACCATCACAGGTGTCTACTCTGCGGGGGTTTGCTCTGGTTTTGAATATTTTAGCTGCTCTGTGGTTCCCTCACAATGATTGATTGGTTCTCCCTGCCCCATATTAAGTCTCAGTTGGTGACAGTTGGTGCAAAGGCCTTCAGGTGTTCACTCTAGTATAGAGAAGAGACTCCATAGCCACCAGTGTTCCAATATACTCGCACACTTATGTAAGTTGTCTATTAAATTATGGTTCAGTGGTATATTATAACACACAATGAATGAGACATTATCTGCAACTTTTTTTTATCTGTAATCAGACTGACACTCGCACACACTAACACACATATATCCACACTCACTAGACACACACACACACACACACACACACACACATCATAGCATGCATGTTTGTATTATGTTTAACCATACCAATGGACACTCAAGGACAGCTATTCATGTGGAAGCACATAATATAGAGCACCATATTTGTATCAGTGCAGTCTCTTCCTGGAATAAAAACAATTAAGGGTTCATTGTGTGTGTGTGTTTGTTTGGATGCATTGTGAGGACATTTCACCTGTTTACACATTACGGGGTCTTATCATTACGGGGACAAAACATGGTCCACATAAGGTTCGGTCAACCCTTTAGTGTTGTTTTAGAATAGCATATGGTTTGGGTCAGGGTTTGAATGAGGCAAAAAAAACAACAGTCAATACAATTTCTCAGAATTGAAAAACTGTCATCTTTTCCATGCAGCTTTCATTCATTCAGCCATCTAATCAAACTTTCAACTTTGACATTTAGAACTGTAAATTACTATCTGGAGCTGACAAACACACACTTTTTTGTAAATGTTCTATTATCTCCTCATTGTACACCACTTTAAGCATACCTTCTGAATCATAAATCACATTTATTAAAAGACACCTCCTCAGGTGGCTGAGGGCCACCAAGGCCTCCCTCCACTTAGCCATTAAGTGTTTTGACACTGTGCCTTATACTACCCACTAGGTAAAAAAGTTGCACAGCTGAATCGTAGCCAACTTTTTCATGTAGATGGATAGCTACGAATCTTGCCATGAAGGTCATTGCTTTTTCAAACCCATCTCCGCACTGAAATGAACTTTTAGGACTTGATCAGCATAATAGTTTTGTCTGCATACTGCATTGCCATGCTCAATCGTGTGATCCCTGCCAGTAGGTCATGCCAGATAATTAAACTGAGAAGCTGAGGGAAATTCAATACACCCTATTACAACTGAGGGAGCCTTGGACTCAGGGGAGACTTGGGTATTCATAGACTGAATATAAAGATTTTCTAAAGGATCAAGTAACTCTACCTCCCGGCGGAAACACAAGTCGTTAAAAGACAGTGGTGTCACATTACAGATCAGTCAAATTATAATGGAAGCGTGAACGAAGAGGCGGATAAATGTTTTCAGAACTGCTGATCAATCTGTACAGTGCTTAATTTTCTGGATTATTAATGACTATAACGCCAACAGGTGATTGAGCAGTGAGAACATTGTTAAATATATAAATATATATATATATAAAGGACTCATTTTGAAGTCCTTTATGAAGCACTTAAAAGAGTACTACATCGATTTAGCATTGCACTCCAGTGACACTAGCCATGCTTCCAAGTTTCCAGTAAGTCAGCAAAAGAACATGCAAATGAATACTTCCATCAACTACCGTTATGTGAATATTATGAGTTTGTTCATGAGTTCGAGATAAGCAACGGGTGGCAACAATTCTCCAAAAACAAGAAGAAATAATACAGAAATCACAACGGAAATATGATATTTTTTTGGGTTTTTTTTTTGCATTAACGTGAGGAGGGTTATCTCAAATCTGTGTGGAGCAATCATCAATGTATTGTAGATGTCATGTGGATATGGATGCAATGAGAAACAGTTGATCATGTGAGCTAAATTTAAGTCTTTCCATCTCCCATTAAGGGCATTAACTCATTTTCAAAAAAGGCAAAAACCACCTCGAGTGAGCATATGAACTTTGAAATTAAGGAAGTTTTTTTTTTTTCGAATTTTGCGGTAGGCCTATCAATCAAACTTTTCTAATGCAATACTTCAACATGCGCACCAAAATACGTTGATTGACAGATTCAGGATGGACAGCTTTTTAAAAAAGAATCAAAAGCAATGGGGCAGAACCAGTGATATTTTTTTATTCTTCACATTCTTCTTTTTTGTCAAAACCTGGAAGCCACAATGCAACTCAACCACCGCCAGTTTAGTCGGAGATTCGGGTGCGTTATGCTAGTAGCAGCTAATGTAGCCCCAAGCTGCTAGCATTAAGGAGAGATGAAGAGTTGGCTATAGAGGTCTGGAAAACTTCTTTCTAACACCACACCAATTTTTCTCACATGGAGCAGTACAGTTCTTTACAACATACTTTGAGTTGGACACATTTAAACATCTGCCAATCATTATAATATCAAAGTGCAACAAGTAGTATGTAAGTTGTTGCAAAGCAGTATACCCTGTGTCAAATTCCAATGTGTTACCTGTTGGATAACAAATGAGAACAATAAGCTTTAGAAAGTCACGTGTTGCTGCTTTATCTCAACTGGATTAAGGACCTCTGGAGAATTTCACAGTCACCATCAGATAATAAATGCTTCAGTTTGCTCACCAGGGAAAGATGTACTGACAGTACGGTAAGATCGGGAGTGTCTGTGCTCTCATCAACTACTCTGCATTTTGCTTTCTTAAAATTCTGTTGCTCACTTCTCCTGTATTTCATAACATCAACCCGAGTATCCTCTCTGCTCCCCTCTTCAGTGTAACTGTGGTAGAATAATGATGAAATTACTGACATCGGCCAACAAAATGTTGAACCTTTGTTCATGTGAAGTGGAGGTGTTACTTCTGCTCAAACTTTGGACTGAAACGAAACGGGTGCACCCTTCCTCTTTGCTGAATTGCCTAGCTTGTGTGGGTAAGAGTTGAATTCAGTGTGACCTTTTGAGGAATGTGACAGCAGAGGACTGCCAGAGCCCGGTCTGACAAGTCGGCCAAATGATTCTCTCGCCATGCAAGCTCGAATCAGCCCCTTCTGTGGACCCTCCCCTCAACCTCACTGCCATGCATCAGTTGGAGCCAGGCTGTTGACAGCATCACTTCTCCACAGTGCAGTGACTGTGGGAACAGTTGTACTTTGGTTCGTGCACACACACAATTACATGTACACACTGTTTAACACACTGTTTAACAAAGGACTCCACAGGTCAGTTCTTTTGCACAGACTATTGGCATTGCATCTCAACTTACTGTGGTACACAAAGGTGGTGAATCTGGCCTCTGTCTGCCAAGGGACCAGATATCAGACCAAAGTTGTTGTTGAGCAATCGTTGCAGAAACTTTTCCTCTGTTTGCTGTGGGTTATAAAATGATCTACCGCATTTATTTGATTTTCTCCGTATGTTAGTCATATCTGTCCAAATGTCTTTACATCTGTCTGTTTTTGTGCCTATTTGTCTTTGAATTCTTTGTCTGTTTGTTTTTATTTGTCTGTATGCTCCCCCTGCTAAAAATCACTGAGGATTTCATCCAGATGTTTGTTACATAACGTGATTATTATTGCTAATTTTTCATGACATTCTTATAAAATGTACCAGGATAACAGTAAAACATGTCACATCTAATATATCATTTTAATAATTTGTGTTTTTATTTGTAGTGTAAACCTGTATTCTGTAAGTCCTCCAACATAACATAGTCACGGTTCAGGTCCTCGGGAGAAAAGAGATGTCAACCTGCCCGGCCAATCAAGACCAAGCCAGATTGTGATTTGATGTATTAATTAAATACAGTGAACGTGCAACTGCTGTTGAAAATGAAAGGACTTATGGAAAAGAAATAACTTTAAATTTAACAGACATAATGCTCATTACACTTCCCTGATCCAAGACCTGCAAACTGTAACATTTTTAATTCCAACAATTAGATTTGGTTGAAGTAGCAGCTCAAATAGGATCACTTGGACAAACTGCTGAAAAGTGACCCGGCCCGCTGCATTTGCCCCAGGGAGCAGGTGCTCGCCCGGTGGCCGCTGAGCCACATCAGTTAATTAACACCACTCAAGTGTGTCAAGAGGGGGGAAGAAAAATTGCTACTCTTAGTGGTGTTTCACTCCAGCAAGGCTGCAAGGCGTGACAAAAGGGAGATGCGGAGGGAATAACAATGGATTCATTTCAAACTAACATGATAATAAACTACAATAATTTGAAAAAAGGTATTCTGAAAAACAGCCTGTTACAACAAAACACAATTGCATTGTGTTTATGCATGTAAGATGCAGTACACAAAATGGAAAACACGCAATCAAGCAGTAAAAGCAGAAATAATGCATGATGATTTTAAAACTTAACTTCACCTCAAAGCAGAATAAAGTCTGGTTGTGCATAATCTTTTAGGGGTCATCTGTAACCTCTTCATAAATTACATTGCTGTGATTTTAAAGTGAAAGTGAAGTCTGTGATTGACATGTTCCTCAGGACTTGTCTTAGTTGTTTGCCACCATCAGTTCACTTTGATCTCCAGCTAAGCAGTATCTGAGCAGCTGAATATTTTTGGATATTACTTCTCTGATGTACTTCCCTGAAAAAGTGCGGGTATGTAATCCTCTGCCAGCAAATCTGTTCAGAAAGCAGACTCCGAGTGAGTGTGTGGTGTGATTGACATGATGTAGTTTGCTTTCCTGATGAACAGCAGTGACCATTACAAGAGAAAACATGCTTAAGGACATCAGAGAGATGGAGAGCGGCTCCCAGTTGGTGTCTGCAAGCTGTCATGTTACCTTCATCTGTCTTCAAGCCTGGGCTCCTTTTCAATGACACTAAATAATTACACACTCAGCCCACACAGCCGTAACTCTGAATACTCGGTTCTGATACAATTTCATGTGACCACAGTTACTCATTAAAGTCATTCATATTCTTTTATTTTTCTACAAAAATATTTTACATTAGAAAACACACCTTGAAATATACACAGTCCACTTGGTTTTTGCACTAACCATGGAACATCTCAACTCAAATATATCTGTGTCTATATTTAAATTGTTGGTAAATATATCAGCAAGAATAAATCCGGATGCTATCTTGTGAGGTCTGCTAACATCGTCACCAAAGGGAGCTTGGGTTGATGGAGGAAATCATCCAGCTGTGAGGAAAAAAGACTCTGAGAACTATAATCTGATCAAAGCAATATGGAATCACAATCTAGGCATATTTATTACAAAAAATACAACTAAACCAATCGCGCCTCTGATATCAGCAGGGGATGCTTCTGTACGAGGGTTGAAAATGATGGATTCATGGAGATACATGAGTAGCAGCTCCTCAAAGAGCATGGCAGGGCAGGTAAGCGGCGTTAAGGATTATGACATTAAGTGACACTGAGAAACTTGGATTTGAACTTTCTGTCATTAATTGCTCTCAGCCAAGGCTGCTCTTTTCTTTGTGTAGCTGTACTGGATGGTATTCGCCTGTCTACCTGTTTACAGCCCTGGATGTCATTCATCTACCTGTCGACATCCAAGCAAGTCCTTCATTTTTCTTCCTGTCAACATCCCGTGGGGCCATTCATCTGTAAACCTAACTATCTATCTACACTATATCCCAGAGTACCTTTCACCTGTCTGCCTTGATACATGCCGGGGTGTCAGTCTACTGTCTAACTATGGTATCTATATACCATATGCCATTCTTCGCCCTGGTTTGAGTCTTTCAGGCAGCTCTTCCTGTCAGGCTGAGTTAAAATATTGACTCTTTCTCTGGGACTGGTAGACCTCAACTCAAATCATGGTCAGAAAATTAGGGCCTTCTGGCTAACTCTGGCATATTCTCAGAAATGTTATTAATATGTCCCTAAAACTAAACCTTATCTGTAACCAACCTTTGCTTAAAAATAAAATTTTGGTTTGTGGAGAATGCTGGGAGGCAATAGGCAGCCTAGCATTAAGTTCTAGTTGCCAGGCACTATTTGAAGCAATAGCTCAACATTTTGAGAAATAAGCTTTTTTGTTTTCCTGCTGAGAGTAACATGAGAAGATCAACCAACACCTGGTGAGCATAGCTTAGCATAAAAGACTGGAAACGGATGGAAAGAGCTAGCCTGTCAATGTCAAAACAAAATCCACCTACCAGTAGTTACTTTAAAAACACAATGTGCCATTTTTGCACCTCATTATTTTGTGACCATGAACAGAGTCCAGATTGTTGTCTTTCTGTTTCCAGTCTTTATGTCAGCTGCTAGCTGTAACTTAATATTCACCAGACAGACATGAGTATTTTCATCTAACTCTCAATTAGAAAAAGAATATTTCCCAAAATGTTGAACCATTCCTTTGAAATAAAAATGTACCTTTACATAATCAATTGTCTACCTAATTTTTCAGGGTAACATTCAACGCTGGCTGTGATTCAACCCCTTGACCTGCCTACATCCAACAATAGGTCTACCATTCATTATTGCTGTAAACTTGTCGTACATGAAAAAATAGAATTATGATGGGTGCTGTTGGAGTACTGTAGTATTTTATGTGAACATATTTCTCGAATAGTCAATGTCCTTGCAAAGATGAGACAGTTTAAACATTCAAGAGAAAACTAAAGGGTAGAACTTGGTTCTATGTAACTCAAACTCGTAAAGCACGGTACACGCATCGTCATTTTCAGTGGATAGATGCCTTCTAGATATACCCTATCATAATATGATAATGTATGCATGTACTGTATGTACTACACATACTGCAAGGCGCTTTTGATGACCATCAAATGGCATGTCAAATAAATAACAGCAAAATAATAGCAAAAACATAACAATTGATATTTATATGAGCAAAATGTTCCAGTTTGTATTTAGACTGAATCCACTGACCCTCCACCAAAGAGTCTGTTTCTTGCCCTCAGCTTGAGAACTCTGTCCCATGTTTTGGCATCATAGCAGTTCAGAGTGGAGGGCCAGCGAGAGCGTCCAGAGCGGTGGCAACAGCCACATGGGAGATGGGGAGGGGCGTGCGCCTAAAGGCGAGGCGCTATCGGAGGTGCAGGAGCACACCTCGTATCCATTCTCTGCGTGGTCCGGGTGATGGTGCGCATTGCCTCTCGTCTCCGTGCTTTTGGGCTCCGTGTCTGGAGAGTCCGACTGCATCTCGGTGCACAGCAGCCAGTCTTTAGCAATGAGGCGGGGGTATCCTGCCTCCACCTCCATGTCGCTGCCAGGCACTCGCCAGTACTCCTTCCCCTTGAAGAAATAGGATGAGCCTACAGAGATAGAGGGCACAGGGTTGGTATTAGTGTGTGTTTTTGAAAAACAGTAAAATGCTAGAACAGAACAACTCGAACAAGCCTTCAAGCAGGGAAAAATGTAACAGATGCAAATTAAATATTAAAATACAGCAAACAAATATATTAACAGGATTACTGAGAATGACTAATGGATAACTAACAATACGGATGTTCTTTTGCTGCTGCCTAAACTTATTTTTGCTTTCCCTCCAGTATTGTTCATACCATTTTATCTCCTCCTTTCAGCATTTTCTTATCCAACTCTTAAACCTGTGATTTCTCACTCACTATTCACCATGAGTTGTCACCACATCTTCTTCATTTTTCTCTTCCTCCCTCTATCTCACTGTTTCCTCGTTGTCCTCGGCTTGTGGAGGCAGATAAAGGCTTTGATGTGTCTCCAGCTTCCCAGCCCAAAGGTATGCATATAGGTGAATGTGTGTGCTCTAGTATATACAGTATACATACATGTCTTTCCGTAGAACTTGGGAGTCTATGGAAACAAACACACATACACACACACTCCCACACATCAAACAGCTTGGGGCAAGACTTCTGAAGCTGGCAAAAGCTCAGACCCAACACAGACCTCTAAACACCTGACAGGGAAAAGAGCTTCCACACATTCAGCTGGGAGTTGCCGCAGGGGAGAGAGGTGAAGTTGTTGTTCCCACTGAGAGTGCCTGAAGTAAGGACTGAGTACCTCCTGCTAATTAGTTGTTTTTGTGCCAAATCTGAACACCTAAAAGTGCTTTATCAAAGCCTAATCTGTACAGCCGACTTGTGGAGGCATTCCTTGAAAGCGATTTGCTTCATAAAGGTTGTAAAAACAACGCAGGTGAAAGCAAACATTACGAATCCCTACGGGGAAGGTAACATGTCCTCAGTGTCCGACCTATTGTAATTACTTAGGAACAGCAGGCAACCTTTCTGCACCACCTGGGGACCAACTCCAGATAAGGCCCTCGTCTCGTCAAACGAAATGTCACGACCAAGCTGATATAATAATTTTAAAGTGTAATTTTCATAGACAAAATGAATTCAGTGTATGATATAATCTCTGAAATTGTTCAGTCATGAAATTGATTTACCACCGTAAACTTAGATATACCGTATGACACAGCACATCTCATCTTAACCCTTTCAGTCCCAGGCTAAAAACTAACTAACTAATTTTTTGTGCAGTTTTTCGATGCATTGCACATCCCTTCCTTTTTTTTTAGGTGATTTGTTTGATTAGGATTATTGCATTCTAGATTTATAATGGAATTTAACTTTGCCTCCCTCAAAGTATTTTGTCACAAAATGAATTTCTGAGAATAATGAAGGTGTCAAATGCTTCATTAGAGAACAGCACTGCAGCTAACTAGTGAAATAGATATTTGATATAACTGACTGCTCATGAAAGTTCATGAAAGCATCGTGACCAAAAAAATAATAATAATACAAAGTGCAAGAAAAATAACTTTCACTCCAAGTTCATAGAGATCAAGAGTCAACACCTTGAATGTGAATAATTCATTAAAGCATCATGACCAGTCTAATAACATCAGCAATACTTTGCATCCTCTTTCCTTATTAAGAATGGATAACAACCAAACTTTGATGTGCACATGGATTGCAATAAGAACACACAATAGGCTTTACAGCATGTTACACATGCACGATAGCTATGAGGTATGTAAATTTAAATTAATGTAAATGCATTGTCCTCTTTAAAAAGGTCAGTTCACACAAATCAATTTTTCCCTGGAGCTGAATGGATTTTGTTTTATCGTGTTCATTACTGTTAATATTTTTCAAGACTTTCAGTGACAGTATGACAGCTGCTTAACTGATTTATTTCATACTTTGTGATTCACTAAGTCGTATACTATTATCCTCCACAACCCTCTATGCTGCACAGTGATTAAATCAAGTTATGAAACAAGCTTTCGGTTTTAGCCAAAGAGTCCAAATCTCAATGGGCTTATTAATAAGTCGGAACTGTGAGAAAAACATTAAAACAAAAACTGCTGCAGGCAAAAAAATCTACATGTTATGTACGCCAGCAAAATACATTTTAAAGTGCTTTAAACAAGAAGCATGAAACGGACACAGATTTTAACAACTTGTACAGTATTTAAATGATCGTAACATCCATCAAAACATTCAACCGCTGTGTTCAGAGGTATATTTTGATTAGTTTTATTATTATTGCAATTATTTTTTCAGTACACACTAATAATGACTCCTCATTATGGTAATGTCATGCTAACGCCACACATAATTACACAGGGCAAGCTTTGAGATCTGACTCTCTCACACACACACATAGGGTATATGTATATGAGTGGGGTTTTATCGAAGGCACTCTGCATTTTATAGATTTTATAGGAGGTAAAAGACCAGAATGTTTTACAGGCACAGATGCACATAGTCTGTAAAGATTACTGACATGGCAGATTCAGGTGTGACATGCTCCGGTTATGATCACATTAACCCACCTCCTCCTACAAACCTATATGGCCACATTCAGAGAACCAAGAGAAGTGAAAAGAGAGGAGGTGGCTAGGAGGAGGGGGAGGCGAAGGAGCGAGACACACACGCATCAACACACACACTAATTGAATAATATACATTTGAGCTAATGCACTTTATCAGTATATCAGCTGTTAATTTAAATATCACCCTGGGCTTTCATTAATGATTGGTTCAATTACATTGAAAAAGCTATTTTACAGAGTTGGACAACATTATTTTTACATGGAGTATATCACAAAAAACATATTTTAAATGTAAGATTAACATTTTTTTTAAGATCCTGTGAATGTTCCTATTATCTTGATCATTATATTGTCTTTCAGGAATATTAAATGAGTGTTTCTTGTACTAGATTAAACTGCTTCCTTCCTATAACCTCAGCTTGTTAATTAGAAGCATCCAACAAAGGCGGCTAAAACATGTGTCATAGCACTGGGACCTGATATCAATATCTACTCTGTGTGTCACGCACATCATAGGAAATCTAAATCTGTAACAGCATTAAAAATGTACAGCTTATGCTTGCTCTGCAAGAAACAAGAACCACCTCTGACTCAAAGTTAACTTTTCTGATTGACTGATTTGACTGATGATTTATGCTTGAAAAAGTTCATCAGTAATGGCTGATGGGTTTTTTTCCCAGTAACTGTCAATTGCTGGGTCAGTGGTTGACCATATGTCATAAAACCTATGAGCCAATTTTCTGGCATGTCGCAGAGAACAATCCTCATGTCGTCCATCTGGCACTGACACTTCTTCCCTGATGTGTTTCCTGAAATTTCACAGACTAAAATCATATTCTGGAACCGCTTTAATTATATATGAACAGAAGGCAGCGCCCATGGTGCCACAATGAAACCACTCAGTGACAGCAGATGAGTAGGACACTCTCAAAAAGAGAGAAGTCTTGGCTGTGGTCACCGAGAGCCACAGTCAGCTCAAATGCTGCAGGCATCGTGAGGACTGTACTCACACATGTACGTTTAACAAACTATTCAGGCAGAGCAGCAGAGACAGCATGGGAGCCTGATAAAGCAACTGTTATTCCCAGCACAGTGTTCAACTAAAACAACTACTAAAAAAGCTATTTGCAATACAGTCACATGTTAGAACATCATGATCATTGCACATTTTTTGTGTTCCACTTAAAACAAAGCATCACATGACTTTCATGATTAAAACAGTGCTTGTGAATGCACATTTCCAGTATTATCTGGGCTTATTACTGAGTCTTTTTCTTTGAGCTTCTTCTTTTGTGTTTTGTGATTTCCGGAGAAATCATGTGTTTCAGCCAAACACTTGAACAAACACAAACATCTACTGTAACAAGCTGAGATTATGTTTGCAAAGTCATACGCTGACTGTAGTCGGCCCCATTTTCAAGATATTATCAGTCTGTGATCAACACATTGTTTCTGCTTGCAAGCTCAAAGTCAATCTGGAAGTATGACTTCCGAGTGAAAATTAATATTGTGTTTGCAAAGAGTTGTCTATTTTTACGTCCAGCAGCTCTCCACCAAGTAGAGATATCTACATCTTTAACAGCTAAATGCTCTGCTGTCTGCCCCCTGGTGTTGGGTAAGGTAATGTAGTGGATTTGTAGAGCATTTTCACTAAAAATAGCTTGATGAGAGCTGTGAGTATGAGGAAAACAACAAGCTGAAAGGTGCTAAAACACTCCCTAGAGCTGATGGCAACTGGAGAGTCTGGTGGTGATATCTTCTGTCTTCTAGCTTCTGACATCTTCTGTCACTAAGTGCAACACCTTTTACATGAAGGAGTCATTTCATCCGTTGTTGATACAAAAGAAACAAAAAACCCCCCAAAAAACGCGAGTCAACTTGTTAGTAGATTGAGACAGAATTAATTTATGTGTGTGTGTCTGTGTGTGTAGGATCCACTGTAATAGTGATGAAAAGGCTGGCTGAGGAGGTGGATGGCTGCAGGCTAGTAACTGATGCTGATGTAGACTGTGTGAGAATTGATGCACTGAAGCTGTACGCCAGGGGGCAGTCTGTAAAATGCATGGCTGCCCAAAGGGGGTAAAATCAGCAGGTTTTTTTTCCCACTGGCCTTGGCTCTGGTGTCATTCTTTCACGGAAGACTACAAGCTAACTGACTGCTCAACTGTACGAATGACAAACTTCAGTTTTATCTTGGAATGGAGAAGGCAGTATCAGAAGATGGATCTACAGTAAGAGGTTAATGCAGGGGGAACATTCTCTGATAGACCTCCTTGATTAAATTAGCGATCTTGTCGTCCCATCTTAAGTGTTTTTTAAATTGTGTGACCTCACATGAATCTGACCAAGTCCACTGAGCTCACAGTGGCAGCATGGATTAATAAGAGGAGACTGGCTTGTGGATTCATAACACCCAACACGGCTCTCCAGTGTGTTTGCGGTGTAAAGGTCAGGGCTGTTGTTGGCGAGCCGAGATTCCAGTCTTACAACCTCGTTCTGGTAGACTGCCTCACTGTCTCTAATCTAAAAAGTTTGTTGCCTGGAAACTTGAGCATCTTGCATCCAAAAGGTCCCTAAAGGCAAACATACAGTTGTACTGTTCATTTTCCATAACCAAAGTTCACTTTTCAGGGGTCACAGATTTTTCGTCATTGTTTACATCATATTAGCCAAGAGCCTATATATGTTGGCAATCATGCACAAGTTTTTTGTGGGAACATTCTGTACATCCGTGTAATGTATAGTGCTCCCTTGCATAACATTTTCCCTGATGCTGTTATTTGTTAAGAATGATTAAAAAAAAGATCATCATTAGCATCAAAAAAGATGGCTGCAGGTTTTAATATGAAGCTAAGCTAATTGTAGCATTTAGAACGAGCTGCTGCTGCATAATATTCACTTCTGCCAAATTCCACACAAAAAGTCTGTTTTTCATATAAAACTGATTGTTTCCCAACTCCAAGATTACCTGAGTGATGCAGTTTCCCCTGTTTTTCACAGTTCCCTTTAGAGCCACATAAGGCTGTATAGGTCGTTACAACAGGGCAGGTAGCGCAGAGGATTTGTAGAGCTCTTTCACTAAAACCATCTGTCTGCTACATATGAAAACGAACTTGACGAGAGCTTTGAGTGTTAATCAAACATTAAAGTTGCAGGCCCATAAAACCAAAACAATGAACTGAAAGATTATAAAACGCTCTGTAGAGCTGAGGAGAAAAGCTGAGTGCGGTGTGGTGCCACTTAAACTTTTATAAACCATTATTCACATTTTGTGTAGTTTTCCACTGATTGTGTTTAAATTTTGGTTTATTTTAAAACTAATGTAACTATACAGGTGAGGAGCATAAAGATGAAAATGTGTCAGTTCCATTCTTTGACACTGCATTTGAATTTTACACCCAGCACATTACCTACTGAGTTAGTTAGAAAAGAAACTCACCATCAGACCACCTCATGGCGTCGTCCAGGTTTGGTGGCAGCCCTTTCCAAAGCGTGCTGTCTTTAGGGTAGCCCAGGTCCATGTGTCTAAGGTGGTCATCGTAGCGCCAGTAGCTGTTGTCCTTGAAGAAGTAGGTTTTGTCGTTGTGTAGCCAAACAAAGGCTGCATCCACGCCGTCGGAGGGTAGACCAAAGTCACTGATGGGACGAGGGTAACCCTCCTCCACATTGTTGTCTTTAAATACCCAGTACTTTAGACCTAAAGAGGGTGAAAACGGAGGTCACAGTTAAAGGAGGAAATGACATATTCACCCAATTACTTCAGAAACATTTAGAAATACATCAGTGTTGATTGTGCTTGATATGGGGGTAACAAGAAGGCAAATACATGCCTTGTTAGTCAACCAAATTCACGAAGACAAACGTGAACTGAATGCTAAGATAAACATGAAATCAGATACCTTTGAAAAACACAATTTTGTGGTCCCCAGGCCTCTCGTACACAGCATCCACACTGTCCAGATTTGGTGGAAGGCCCCTCCAGAATCGATGGATTTGAGCCGGACGGAGAGACACCAGGTGCTTCTCTCTTGTTAGTCGCCAGAAGTACTTCCCTGTGACAGACAAGAAGTGGTTAGATCTACAAAATAGTTCGTAGGAGCCAAAAAAGAAAAGCCATGTTTAGTTAGGACACAGAGCACTGTGGACAGAGGATTGAGTGCACTGTGTCCTAACCACTATTACACTGACTTACCCCAGTCGACATGTCGACAAGGCTATTACATTTCAACAATTTTAAATTTCTCTTTACACATAATCATTTTGTTAACTTTGTTTGGCTACTTATATCTACCTGTGAAAAGAGTATTTGGAAATAGAGCAGTTGTGCTGCATGAGAGGTGTAACTAATTAGCAAGAAGAGCAACCTTAGACTCAATATGACATTATCCGACATGTTTTGGCTAATGGAGACTCTCTTGCGTTGTAAGTATACAAGCCATGCTGGACAATAAGACAAAAATATCAATTTCAAGCTCAGCAGATAATAAGTATACAGCAAAATAGTCTGTGCTCTATGGGACTGTTTTGTTTAGACTGCAGAATATGTGATGGTGTGTGAGTCTGCGATACGAGCCCTGGGAGCCACACATGGTTTGGCTTTTTATTGATCGCTGGAGCCACAACTCTGTCCTGTGCCCAGGCCCTGTCTCTTACTCTTTCACTTTGTCTCCTCTCTATTTACTCCTTTTCTGTCTTCACTCTCACAGTCACTTTCTACCTATCCGTCTGTCTGTCCATCTGTCTCTCTTGTTTACTTCCTTTTTTTAAGTTGAAATACCTTTGAAAAAGAAGGCCTCTCCTCGTATCTGGGCCACGGCATCAAAGTGACTGGTGCATCTGTCTGGGGCATCCCGCGCCAGCCTGGGAGAGGAAAAGTTAGAGGACGGAGGTAAGAAAAGTTAAGGAGAGGAGAATAAACAAAGAGGAAGGAAGAAAAGTTTTAGAGACACTGAATTCAAATTCAAAAATGAACATAAAACTAGACACTGATCTAATTTTCTTTTAAGGTATGCAGTTCCCCAAAAAAGCCAGTTAAATCCATTTGCATACAGTAATGATAATTACATCCACCTGCTGAGAGAGCCTGACCGTGTGCATGCATGTGCATGTGTTTTCTCCAACTAAATAGGCTAAACATTAGGTGACATGCTATCACGCTGACAGGGTAAGGTCCCCCAGTGCATTTCTCCCCAGGGCTAATAAGTGATTTAAAGCACTGACGTGGTCGGCCTGCCAATGATGAAGCCATTAGCACCACAGGGCTGCTACTGTGAGTGGGAGGCCGCCTTTATATTATCAACAAAGATCTCCATTCAGAGCTCTATTAACACGACACTTCTGCCTAGTGGTCAGCATTTGTGATCCTTGTCAAACATATTCAAGCTTTTCCATGCGTTGTGACCTGACAGAGGTGGTGAAAAATCAGTGATGATTTTACAGATACTAGCGAGGAAGAGAAAGATTTCATATGCCTGGTTAGTTCAGCTGCAAAGTCTCTGTATGTCAGTGGGGGTGAACGCATGGAGGACAGCAAGCATTGGACGTTTGATCATCCCAAGCTGCCCTTTCTTGAACCTATTAATTCAAGAGACCATCAGAGTACAGTTAACTCACTTGCAAAGCGACCAGACTCCGTTTATGTCTGATAATAATTAAAGCATATCAAAATTTACAAGGTTAGCCCTCTGCTAAGTTGATAAAAATAAAAAGGTGTTGTTGTTCAGTGCATAAATGTTAAAAAATGTACTCTGTTGGATTTTTTTTGCCCTGCTGGTTGATGTATGTAATAAAAATAATCAAACATATGTGAGCCACAGCCGCAGGAATATGGAGATAATACTAATAAGACATTTCCTGGTGGGAAAGAGAGATGCTATAGCACGACAGCCTGGCTACCGCAGTGAGGAATCACAGTGAAAAAGCAGACAAAAGACTCTGAATCCAGGTCATCACTCAAAACTCACTTATGGTTTATGTGCTGTGCAGTATGACTGACACGTTGCACTGCTGTGCACATATGGCGGTCTGTTCATCTGTCCAAGTCTTTGGTCCAGAATAAAAGATCTTTGCAGCTACTGAACAGAACTATAATGAAAATTTGTATTGATGTTCATAGTCCTGATGATTGATGGTGATGCTAATGGTTTTGATGTCTATAGTACCACCCTCATGACAAGTTGTCAGCTAAACCACTTTTTAAGAGGATGAACCATGGTGGTGGTGATCTGTCCTTAATGAAGACCCAAAATATCCACCTTTGTATAGACACTAGTCATGAATTTTGTGGCCATGGCGGAGGATGAAAATCTGACTTTTTGTGGTGATCCATCAGCCTTTTCCATCTGTACATTGCTATGAGACTGAGCACACTCATGCTGGGCAGAGAGCAGACGGTGTGCTGAAGAGCCATTGACCTGTGTGTGTGGAGATAATCTTTATATTTCTTTAGTACTCCTTGGGCAATGAGTGCTAACTGGAGGTACTTGTACCCCGGGGCGTACTTCTGCAGATGCCAGGGGGTATGTGGCAAGACTGTTGCTCAATTAATTTGATAAAATACTAATTATGATTTGTTTAAAAAAAAAAAAATCCACACATACCCTCTCGCCCCATAGACTTTTCATGTTTTAATGATTTTAAAATGGCTTTTCTCGGCTTGAGGAACGTTTTAAAAGTACATAACCTTTGTTGATGAAAAATTCATAAGAGAAAGAATCAGAATTGACTTTGTATTTAGTTGGAGATGTCATGTTGGAGTTGTCTGTCAACAGACGCCTCTTATAATAGTGGCCTATGGAGAAAATGCTTTTTCTGTCTCTTATTCATTCATGGCTGAAACAGATATTAATTAATAATGGGTAAATAGTTGAAATAGTTAGCTATAAGTATAACATAAATTAATGGTTGAAACGTTTAGCCTTTGCCAAGTGTGAATGCAAACTTAACCAACTGACCTATATGAAGAAATGATTGTAACATCCACTGTTAGATATGTAGTTTGAAATCAATTCAAATAAACACATTGGAACGGTCGATGAAACAGTCCTTGAGTTAAACTTGCAGGGCTGTGGGGGTATGTCTCACATAAAAAACATTGGCTATCCTATCTTAGCAGCTCTGCACTGCAGCATTTAGGGGCTGTTAGAGGGTCCTTTTACTTTTAACTACCTTTTCGTGTTCATCTATAGGGGACATTTATTATAGCCTCTGCTCCACCATCTTGACCAAGGCAGTGGGCAGAGAGAATAGGGGCCTGAGGGAGTTTGGAAAAGAACAAACCACGGGTATATGTTTAGTGTTAAGAGAGCCAGAAAAGGAAAGAAAGAAAAAAAAACGAGAGAATGAGCCATTATTGCTGTAGAGTTTGAGGTGGATTATTACATTTCTGACAAACAGAAACTTCTTGGTACACACATTGGACACCAGATCTTCTACTTACAAAAGAGTGGATCTGTTTTCAGGAAGATCCAGCAGGACAGGAGGTTCAGCCGTCTGGGAAGGGTTGCCTGGTCGATTTGTGTGGGACACTGAGTCTCTGACACCTAAGGAGGATAAGTGAAAATGATAAGGCAATTAAATGTATATAATTCATAGTCTTGCTGCTTTTCTTTGCTTTATACAACAGCTTTTGAACAACTACTTTTAAGCTTGGGCTCTGTGAACTCGGGTTGTTTTATTAGCTCATGTCTTCCCCTTTTGCTATATTATACATTGATTATATTGTACCACAATACAACATGATATATACAGCATGAAAAGCTTACTCTTCATTTTGTCTTTGAGCTTTTTTTTTTAAATTCAATTCGATTTATCTCCCTCCCTCACAGTCTTGTCCTTCAGCATGCTTTCCTGCACTTCTTCCTTGTCTTCAAGATCATTAGTCTCTCCCCACACACTGCTGCTCTCTCTATCAGAGAATGCTGTGATAAGGTCATATGCCATAAAGAGGTCCAATTAACTCAATGCATGTTTTCATTAATCAATAATGTTGCTCTGCAGAATTAATCAATCGCTTGCTCTCTCTCTCTTTCTGTCCCCAGTGGATGGATTTCCCCTCGTACCGTAGAGCTGCCAGACGCGGACCTTGTCTTCATAGGGTAGGTCATATTTCAGAGGGTCTCCTACAGGACCCTGGTAGTACGGTCTCATGATGGACTCTATGGCTGAGGTGTGGACCAGGCCGATGGCATGACCAAACTCGTGGACTGCAACCGCAAACAGATCCATCCCATGAGAGTCTGAAAGAAACAAAGACAGAGACAGAGAGAAAGCATCATCATGGATCCTGTTAGCATCTCATATGGATATGTGGAACTCTTTACCAACTAAAATGGATCGTTATCGTTATTGTTGTTTCAGTTATTCTGTATGTGTTCAGCTAAATGCGAAAGCTACATAATGTATGTTAAAACCGTAAAACCAAACATCAAACATGTGTCATGCACCTGCATTTGTAACAATGCATTTTGAACCTGAAACTGGAATAAAACCCTCCAATTTTGAAAATTGCATTTTGGTAGGCAGTCAGTTCAATCAAAGAAACAGCTACAGAATGCTGCACACAGCACATTTTTCTTTCCTACAATCTTTTCTGTCCAGCCTAGTAGTAAATTACTTGACAAGAAAATTGCACACTCAAAATCTTAGACACAGTCCCTCTTTTCTCGCTCTCAACATTTCAAAAATTATTCTGCACTTTTTGGGGGCTGTAAAAGGAAACAACAGATGTTGAAGCAAGTCAATATTGTTATAGGAGTCATAATAAGACATGACAATATGTGTTCTCTGTTTGGAAACATGAGATGGTTTTATAAATCATCAATTACTTCTAGGTTAAGTGCTACTATGCCGGCTTCAGCTTTAAAATAGATCACCCTGCTGCTTAAAGTTTGTGACTTTGTAGAACCAACACAACCCCTGTTTGCATGTTTATCCCTGTTATGAGTGAACTCTATAGGTTGCAAGTTAAGAGGCGTGACAGACAGCTCTAGTGGCTGTGAGTGCTGTTAGGCGTGTGGTGTAGTGAGATAACTATGGTAATACTGCCTGAGCCCCTGGGCTGCCAATCAAAATCTGAGTGCGGAAAGACACCTTAAGAGGCTGCAGGCTATTAAAGCACATTTCCCTAGATGTTCAAATAAAAAAGAAAAAGCAAAGCCTCCAAAAACTCCTTGTCTGGCTCTGCTAAGCAAGACAAAACCTGGGTTTTAGAGATTTAGATTTGTACAAATGTGAGTGCTAGCGTATCGAGCCAAGCTAGCTTAGCGTTCCTTGGTGGCTGGGCTGAAGTCTGCATTCTGTTAACCTTATGTTGGCCTCGACTTGGGAACATCTCAGAGCTGTGCTCTGTCAAAAGACAAAGGACAATTGGAGACACGCACCTGACGTGCTTACAACACCTGGGGTGTTCAGAAGCCAAATGCCAACTCTAATCTACAGGAGCACACGGTGCACAGAGGAAAGGTGGATAAAAGGAGGGATCGAGGGGGAGAGAACAGGGATTCAGAACAAAGTAGGTACCATGTCATCGTATTTACAGTCCATCAGAGGTTGACGAGAAAAAAATCCTAATGCCTGCGGACAAGTCAGAGCCGAGAGATATGGGTGGATGAACAAGACTCATTGAGTAAGACACTTGTGGCAGAGAGACAAAGAGCAGGAAACAGAGAGAGAGAAACAGAAAGGAGGAGAGGTTTAGAGGAAACACACAAAGGCAAAATGATGTGAGTGCATGCAGGAGTTAAAGTGGCCCAGAATGATCCGAAATAGCGTTTTGTTCGACAAACAGTCTACAACCCTAAAACAGGGTTTAGTTTAAGATTATATAGATAAAAGCAGAACATTTTTTGAGGCAGAAGGTAGGTAGGTCTTAGGGTTTCCCCACCTTCCAAATCCCACTTTAAACCCCTCTGCCTGCACGGTATCATAAGATATTGTATTAAAAAAATCTCATTCTGATGCACAGTGAATATAATATATTAAGAGGTACGTCTACCTTGAGTATAGCATGATGTATCTAGAATGCTCCACACATAGCCTGCAGTGTTGAGCTAAAAGTTTAATAAGGATGGTGTACCATACGGTGGATGGAAAGAAGCACGAGCACAACTAGCCGAGGGCTATCCCTTTCATTTGATATGAATCCTTGTAGTATTGTGATCTTGCATTACCTTGCGCCATTATGAATCTAGATTCAATATATTTTTAGGATATTTGTGGTACATACCTGTTTTCATGTTTGCAGCAAGTCAAACTATGCTAAGAGTGCTGGAATGAAACAACACATTTGCTTTAATTGTTTATGAGCATGTGCTGTCATGAACAGAGGATGAGTGCACAACAGCCCACCTTGCAGTTTAAATCACAAGTCTGAAAAATTGAAACGATTAAACGATTATGCAGCGTAAGACATTGATTCCAAGAGTTTAACATGACAATGCAAATGGATGAGGATCTTTTTTTAGAATTTTATTGGAAGAATTCTTCAAGCACACAAATTGATGTCTTGGTTTATTTTTTTTGGCGTGACTAAAATAATTTAATGAGCTCCTTAAGAATCCATTCGTCCCACATGTAGCCACAGTAACCGACTTTGTTCCTGCATGTTTTACCCTTAGAGCGAGGATGCAATTACCCTTATCATATATATTAGATTATTGGAAAGTACAGGGAAACCTTAATTTTATTCCAGCTCAGACCCTTAAAACTCAAATGGGAAGCTGATTGTGATATTAATATCCCTGAGGAGGAATGGACTTGAATCCTTGGTATGAAAAAGGTGTCCAGAAAAATGAAAAGAAGACTTCTGCACTTTGAAATATTTATCAAAGGTTATTGCGCTCCATCAAGGCGCCAAGAAGTGAAACTAAAATAAAAGTCAAAAAGAGTTATGGTTTTTAAATCTGGAAATCAAATAATGAGTAGGATATTTTGTAGTTGAAAAATAAAGTTGTCAGTGCTCTCTGGTGGACAAACCATGTAATGGTGACCTTGTTTCCAAATGACTTCATATCTTCAGCATCGCTGTACCACAATTTCTTGTTATCCTTCAGAATATAGGCAGATAAATGGCCGATAATATCCCCCCATGCAAATGTATTGGTCTGGCTATGTTATAAAATATAACTTCCCCCTTTTAACGAGTCCGTATATGATTGGAGATACTTTCCCTCTCTATGATTCTGGCCTACCCAAGGCAAAGTGGATACAAAGAGCTATTATGTCATGTCAAAAATTAATTGAGAGGAATGTAAGTCTGCATCAGCTCCTTTTGTGAATATTTAGTGTGTTAAATTAGGCAAGTTGGCAGCTCAAGAAAAATGATCCTTTAAGCTACTGAACAGACTGGATGGCTGCTCTACAAAACAGGAGATGTGTGACAGTCAGATCAATGGTCCAAGTGTAATTAATATGTTTCACTTTGCAACAGTGAGCAGCAATCAACATGCAGGTGCACCTGGCTCAAAACCATCAATCAGTAAACAGTAACGAAGAAAAAAAGAGGCAACCTGTTGCTTTGCCTAACCAAGAGACTTAGCCAGCACATCAAATGAAGACATAATAACACTTTTGTAATGACAAAAACACCTTTGTTTATAATTTATTATCAACCAACTGTTCAACCAATTCACCAAACCTATCTCAATTTTGGTAAATAATCTCTGTAAAGCTGCAATATTTGAATATTAAAAGAGGCCTGTGGTAGTAGTTTCTCACTAAAACGCAGTGTAAAAGTGTATCCTTGAGGTGTAGTTGAAGACATTTCACTGATTTTCTTTTCATTTTAAACCCTGTATTGTTTACAGTATGTTTACTAGCTAACTCATTTTTCTCTGTTTTGTAGTGGCATTGCTGAATATCTTGGCACATTACCACCACTTGTAGATCAGTGGAATAGTGTAATTCCAGTAAAAAATATGTACGACATCACTCGAGAAGGCTCTAAAAATCCACCTTTTATGCTACTTGCCCTGCACTAAACAGCACACTGGCATAGTTAGAGACTATCATAGTTGAGAATTTAGCCTCATGAAGAGCCTCATATTTAGTGGAGACCAAAAATAAAGCTAAAAGGAGAGTGAACATTGGATTTACAGCTCATTTCTGCGCTGTCAACAAGTGACCAAAAGAGATCAGTTAATGAGTGTTTAAGAAACAGAAAAAGGCAAAATAAAAGTTTAACAGAATCACAGAAAATTACAACTCAGTTAGAATTGTAGCGGCTGCATGCAGGATGTCATTTATTACTAAAAGTGCATCCTTAGTGCCGTGAAATGACCTAAATGTTAGGCTGAACCATCTGAATACCACATTAGTTTCACGTTACACAGTTAATTGGGTGGCTATTATCCTTTCCAGTGAATTGGAAAGAAAGAAAAGATATGAAATTCTATAATTAGCAAGGACCTTGCCCTAGAGGTAAGTCCCAAATTGCTAGAGGCATTTCATTAGAAAAGTCTCAAAGTAAGACTTTGAGAAAGATCGCAAGGGCAAAATCAATTTTTTTATATAGCATGCAAATAACATTGTCTCTAGTATACTTTCTAAAATCACATAAACCCTAATTCTATTCTAAAAGAATGTTACAAAATCAAAAGGCAGCAGTGTACTGTGCAGGGTTGTTTTTATTGGCATTGATTGGCCATAAAAAAAACAGGGCTTTAGTGCCTCTCCAGCTGAGGAGGAAAAGGCGGGTGTCTGATTTACAAATGAAAAAGTCTGATGTGTTTTTTTTTTATGTACATTTACTGTGGTGAGTGAAAGAAGTAACCTTGAAACATCGAACAAAGTAAGATGATTCACAGCCAGCATCTTTTCACTCTGGCTCACAGTGAAGGCTGTGTTTTCAACACTACCTCTGTCTTCCATTAGACTGCCACCGCTGTTTTAATGTTAATTTATGGCTGGAAACATAATTCGTCACACAAAGAGTTTCCTTTCAGTCTGCATGAACTGCTGCTCGGGTGTGAAAAAGGTGTTCCTCTGGTGCTCTTCGTTTTGGGGATCCCCAACTAGTGAGACACTCAAGGTTACGGGTAGTACCGTGGCTATTTAGTTATAGTAGCAGTTAAAAACATGTTTCAGCCATTAAGGCATTCATCAAGACAAAAACTAAATGGTTGCATATGGGCTGTTTTTTATACATGTTGGTAAGTAGTCACAGGACAGACTGTGTTTAACTGAAGGAACCACACTTAAAACCCATAATGTATACATTATATACATATATACAGCACAGGAAGACAGCACATGGCATGAGAGAACACAAGTTGTGCATTCAAACCAGGGAACTGCGTTGCGTTTAATGTATATATCTGAGTAAGAGCCTGTAAGAGCCTTTTCAATCTGTCTCCAGCCCTTTTTGATTTTCTATGTTTATCAAATTGCAACCATGGTTACCATGGTTGCCATGGTTGCCATAGTCCCAATACAAAACCAGCCATCCATGTGGTGTTACAATTCTTAAATGACTTTATGTTATTTACAACCTGCTGTTATGTCAGCAAAATAGTTGATAATAGTCATTTTTACCACAGTGGTTGCAGTTCCCACGTTTGTAGTTACCTGTTCTTGTGGTTAAGTAAAGTTTTATGGGTGGCTGGGCGGCTGTGGTCCAGAAGGTACAGCAGGTCGTCCATAAATCAGATGATCGGTGGTTCGGCTCCTCCAGTCTGCATGTCGAAATGTCCTTGGGCAAGATACTGAATGCCAAATTGCTCCCGATGCTGCGCCCATCAGTATGTGAATGTGTATGAATGGTTAGCTCCCAAAAACTGATGAGCAGTTGGCACCTTGCATGGCAGCCAATGCCATCAGTGTGTGAATTTGTGTATGAATGAGATATAAAAAAGTAAAAGTGCCTTGAGTGACTAGAAAGTATAAACTATATATAGTGTATATAAGTACAGTGCATTTATCATTTTATGTTGTACAGAGGGAAGATAACTCTTCACACGTTTGTCATTAAGGGTTGGGGTTCTTCTAAATGGTGATGGGTAAGTATGCTTTTAACTGCTACTGACAAAATAGCCATGAGATATTAAAGGCTTTTTAAATCACGACCCTCTTGGGTGCCATTTATTCACTTGTAGCAGAAATAATTATGTTGAATGTTGATTTGAAGTGAAATAGATTGGGGTCATAAAGACAAGAACACACCCCTGACCCCTCTCTCCTTCACTGCCCTACTCCCATTAACCAAACCCCATATAAGCAGATGATTCTATAAACTACTACAGCATCATGCCATCATGGCCACCGCTGTGGCCTGCTGTGAGGTCTAATTAGAGCAGATTGAGCTGCTGTAACATATGGCTCATAGCTTTAACGGGGCAAAAACAAAGAATGGAAATGAACACAAACACAAACCTGGCTGCATCATAGACTCACCAGCTGGTATAGTCAGCATTGTCTTCACCCCCCTGCAACAAGCTTTAAGTTCCACTTCTTGAGAGTAGGGCACCATAGTAGGCCTGTAACCCGCAGGGAGCCTATTTGTGGTTTTAGTAACAATAATGAGAAGAGTACACCCTGAAGAAATGTCTCTTTCTAAAATCAAGTGATCATCACTGTATTTGCTCACATAAGCATCATGTTCCCTGACATAGAAACTATAAAAGTAAGTATCTGCATGGGTTGTTGCTAAGTATTATAGTATTATAGGAGAAGTTTGACATTTTGGTAAGCTTATCTTGCTAAGAGTGAGATGAGAAGATTAATACCACCCACATGTCTAGACGGCAGTTATGAAGCTACAGCCAGCAGCTTGCTAACTAAGCTTAGCATAAAGATGGATACAGGGGTAAACAGCAAGCCTACTTCTGTCCATACAAAAAGAGCCAGGATAGCTGTTTTCAGTCTTTGCACTAAGCTAAATTAGCCAGCTGCTGGTGGCAACTTCATATTTTCTGCACAGCGGCATCAATCATCTAATCTCCTCTCGGACAAGAAAGTGAACAAATGTGTTTCTCATTTGGGAAACATTTGTGTTAAAGAGCGAGTATGTAGGATTTAGTGGCATCTAGTGGCGAGATTTCAGATTGCAAGTAAGTGAATACCCCTCACCCTACAGTGGCTGTGAAAACAAAAAAAGAAAAATACAAAAAACCCTATCTAGAGCCAGTATAAGGTTTGTCTGTTCTGGGCTACTGTAGAAACAGCAGTACACCTTGGAAGACTCTGTAGGATGACCGACTTCCTCTGTAGATATAAAGGGCTAATTCTAAGGTAACCAAAACACAACTGTTATTATTTTCAGGCGTTTTACACACTGAAGAATACATACTACAGCAATACTACAGTGTAAAATGACTCCATTACAACTTCCACTTAAAAATGTGCTTTAGTAAATAAGTATTAGCAGCAAGATCAAGGTTTGTATTCAAGGTAAAAGTATTATGTAGAATGTATTAAATCATATTGCATTAATAGGTTATTTCCACTGACCCATGTCTATGAGTTGTAGCTGTTCAAAGCAGAGCTAATTTGAACCATTTTATAGTTTAATCTGAACAATGCATTGTATTTGACAATATGTTTTGTATGAAAATATGAATCTTGCAACTAACTAGTCATTACTGTCAAAAAGGTAAAATATTTCTCTCTGGAATGTAGGAGATGGAAGTATAAAACGTTATGAAATGGAAATACTTGAGTTGAGTTCTAGCATTTCAGAACTGTACTTCAGAAAATTAACTTTCCTCACAATAAAGACAGACTGATGCTTCTGCACAAAACCGTGTCTCGGTAACCCTGGAAATCTCATCACTGTGTCATTGTGCCCAAATCACTCTTTTATCGATTGTCATTGGAGCAGCTGTGAGTTGACATCGCATAGATGTTGTTTCCACAGGTCTTGGTTCGAGACATATTCCCTTGAGCTGTTCATTGCCATAAATCAAAGGAAAGATTTTGCTGCAGTAATTAAAATACTTTAATCACTCTAAATGGTGGCTTTTGTTGCTTTTCTTCCTTCCAATCATCTGCTAAGAAATCTAAAACAATTGTTTCTTGTGAAAAACACATGGCATAATTTAATAGTCATATGGGATCAATATGATTAAACAGTAAACTTTCTTTTGTTAATTGCTAAAAACATGAATCATGGGTATCACATTGGAGTAGATGTTTGTCTGCAGCAGTTGGAGGAAATGAAAGGATGCCTTTATGCCTCCAAATGGTGTTGTGATACAATCACCACTGCTTTAGTCACTACTCTGAGTCCTGTATCTGACACCATTGTATATTACATTCATAGTTCTAACGAATTAAATATTAATTATAGAATCTGGAACACGAACAAAGGGTAGAAGCACAGCTTGGTGTCAGTGTTCTTATTTTGCATATAGAAGTCTTGGAAAGCTTGGATGTTGTATAGTTTTCAGGCTCTTTTTGATTTGTACATTTTCATTTGACTGTTTCAATATCCACATTTTATATTTTGGTGAGACGTCTCCTAGAATATCACTCCATGTCTATTCTCCCCCATCAACCTTTCATCTTCTACCCTACTTTTGGCTCACACACTGTCTTTCACTAAATAAAACTGGTCTAATACATAAATGCTGTCAAAAGTTTAATTATTACTTAGAACTATTTGAATAGCCATAAAAGATCAAACCGATACCACAAGGGACATAAAAACTATGCTGTTTACTGGTGCTGTGGTAAGCAGTGTTGTGCCTGAACGCGTTCAATGAACGATCGTTCATGAACTCGTTCATATTTTGGGCGAACGTGAACTGAACGTACTGCATTTCTGCCGGATGAACGTTATTGTGAACGCGTTCATTCTGGCGTTTGTGAACGGCGTTCTCTCACAGTTTAACTTCGTTCAAGAGTGTGTCAGTTTTCCATTGAGCCTTCCATGCAAAACCCCGCCTAAAACACACCGAAAACAGGCCTTAATATGTAGCGGAAAAACACCCAATCCGGCAACACCAGCCCAGAGCTATATAGCTCTGCACCAGCCACCGTTGCATGCGTCATCTAAATGCGAAGCATGGAGGCAAAAACAAATGACTACCTCAGACTCCGCCTCCGCAATTAATACGGCATCTTCGTATGACTACTTAAAAGAATTTTATGAAAAAGTCAGTGATGATTGAGGTGGGAAAAATCTTACCTTTTTGTGTAAACTTTGCCCGCCGGGTTTCAAGAAGCAAAATGGAATTTGATGTGAATTGTTTCCAGGTTTGGGAAATTATTAAAATCGAAAAACATTTGCACCTTAAGGACTACTGTCTTGTTTTTGTTTTAATAATTCCTCATTAAAAAAGACCATTCAAGCAGCAAGTTTTCCCTCATGTTTTTGAGAGTATACTGCAGGGGTGAAAGCTGCAGCTGGCTACTAGTGTGGACTGAATAGGTGGCAACAAATGGGGAAATGCCAGTATTCTGAGGGCTGTCCTCTCAATGCTAATGTAAACCCTGGTTGGATAAAGATTCAAAATTGGATACGAAGATGAAATCTGACACATAGTTTCAGTGTTAAAACTGATAAAATAATTGCTGTCTGTGGTACTCTATGGGCTGTGGCAATAATTTTGAAAAATAATAGCTTGCAGCAACATATTGATAAAAAAAAAAACTATGAACTAGTTCATTATTGGAACTGTGAACTTAGTTCAAAATTTTGAATTATGAACTATGAATTGAACTAGTTCATTTTAAAATTTGTGAACTGAACTTTGAACTAGTTCATGTAGAAAGTGAACTTTCCCAACACTGGTGGTAAGCATCATCATAGCTGCTTGTCAGAGCTTACTGGTACCATTTTTTGCTGCTCTAGCTCAACCCAGTTCATTTTATTATATTCTTCATTACAGCCGCCAAATTATTCGCTATACTTTTAAACTTACACTACACTACTCACTGGTCATGTGTAAGCCTACCATGACCAACCATTTTGAAGCTTCGAACTTGACTTTGTGGATGTTGCCATCATGGTTTTTTAGAGCCAGAAGTGATATTTGGGTGAGAGTGTGAAGCTGGTGGGTGGTTTTAGCATCAAAACCAGCATTTTTCTGAAAACATTTGACATGAGAAATTAGCAATGCAGTAACAAAATTTGATTCATGTTTGATGTTCAGTGCTGCCTAACTGACAGTTTGATATGAGTTCTGTGAGCCCGGTGTGTTGTACTGGACGGACTCAGTGAGAACGACATGTCAATCAAAAGCTAACCACACACACTTACAAGCAAAGACCCTCACCTGGTGACCTGAAGGTCCAGGCCTCGTCATCATCAAAGTGTGTGTCCCCAGCTGTGAACCTCTCCCCAGGGAAAAATGCATGCGCCACGGTGCCCCCTGGGCCATCAAAGGGATATCCATCATTGTGGTCGGCCTTAGTGAAGTCGATTTGAATGTCTGCATCACTTCCTGCTACCTCGTGGAAGTTAAGTGGTGCGATGTCACTCCAGACCTTCAAGGCGTAGTACATGAGGGCTCGAACAGTGTCCCTGCCCAGTAAGGCTGAATCCTTGGGGAAGGTCCTTACTCTAAGAGAAGAAAGAGAGGTGACAGGTGTGTTACATAAGAGAAGAAAGAATCCAATTTTGTGTTGTGTTTATCTCCTCAAAAAGCCCTGTAGCAGCTTTCAGCAAATTTCACCTTTCTGAATAGACACAATTTTACACATAGCCTCAGCAAAATTCGCAAAAATGTCCTATGCACTTACCAAACATTTAAACAACCTGTCCTGACCCCACCTTTAGCTATACTGTCCAACCTTTCATGGAAAAATAATAAATAAATAAAACATACTTAATCCTTACACTTGATCTTTAAACTGCCAATTGTAGCCAAGCTACCAAAATATTTTTTAAGTTGTAGCAACATTTTTGAGCCCTCTATATTTCTGAATAAAAAATAATTTATTGAACAATAAATGTGAGTCTTTCTGTGAAGTTTAGTGCGTTAGTTTATTACAGTGGTTTACCTGGAAGATTAACTCCCTACAGATGTTTCCACCTGGAATAAACTGCTACCTCTCTGAAGAACTTTCTCTTTTGTGGAAAGACACAAGTCTAGAGTCATGTCATGTATCATGTGAGTGAGTCGTGTGAGTGTTAAATGAGGTACACACTTTATTGGAGGTCAGCTCTTTTCAGATTTTGCCAAAAGGCAAAACACTTGTTTTTTTTACAGTTAATGAACAGTGTTTGGTTTATGCCTAAAAAAACTACCCTAGATAACTGGGTTGTGTAATTTGTTTACCTTCACAGTAGAGTCTTGTCTGCTAAATATGAAAACAAGGTTTGGAAGATGAGCTCATAGAACAAATATCAACTCATCATCTGTGTCAGAGCCAAGGCAGAAACTCAAAGACCTCACTGGACTGTCAAACATTTATTTGTTAATGCAAATTTGTTAATACAAACTTAATTTGTTGCTATAGGAATGTAGGCTCATAGGTATTTTAACACAGCTCTGATGAACTTTTTTCATTCTTGAGGTTAATTTACTGAAGTAGCTAATCATTCCAGATTTTTATAGCTATGCAGATGACACCACAGATATCGACCAGTAGGAGACTAAGAGAGAGTCTGTAGATTTACAAACTGCTCTTGGGGTAGAGAGTAATGTCCCAAACACAGGGTCATGCTACGCTAACATCATAATTAACAGCTGGCCACCTGACTTAACAACTTTTGTCAACATGTCCTATTAAGTGGACACTACCTTTGGCGAAACATCTACTGTATGTTCCAGGTCAGCAGGTACCTACTCATGAAATTCATGGAAAAAAGAAAAACAATACTCTATATGACCTTTTAAGGTCTACTGACAAGATGTTCTAAGATGTGTTTAGATCTCTTCAGAGGTTTGTTCACTCTTCTTAAAGTCTTCACCCTGTTGACCTGCTGTTTTTTTTTACAGGAAAGGATAACCTGAGTCACAACAACTTTTGCCACCAGCTAAATTTTAGACCTTTCATCCCCACATGATCCAGAACAGCAGCTGTTCCAACGACTTAGCTTGTAGCTAAGGCTGACCGGACCTTTACTGTCAAAGTCAAACTTCTGAACACCTGCCAGAGGAGCTCACACCAGCGAGATCTCTTTAATCTTTTAACTCACTTCTCAAAGCACACTACACAGGTTCACACACTTATGCAAGTTCTCTCTTGTTTTTTCGCTGTTTCAGTTTTGTTCTCATTTGTCACTGCTAACTTTTTATCCACTCTTCGGTTCATCTTATTATACACTAATACACCTACTATTTACACATATACAGCCAAGCAGACAGAAAGGCAGCATTCTCCATTTTAGCTCTAGATTTTTGTCTCCTTTCTCCTTTTTAGTCCATCACTATTTCTATTATCTCGTGAGGCCATATGATGATATGTGTGTACAGCATATGAATAATTTTATTGTCAACGTCCAAGCATTACAAGTGTTAGGAAGTGTTTTGCTTTTGTAAACTTCTGCAAACTTGTCCGCCTCTTTTAGTACTTACTCGCGGATTGTTTTAGCGTCTTTCAGCTGATTGTTTTAGTTTTCCAGCCTAAAACTTTCTTGGTTCACTCTCATGGCTCCCATCAACCTCATTTTCAGCCACATCAGGCAGGAGCTTTCAGTAAAAAAGAGTCTAAATTCCCACTGTACACTACCTGCCCAGCACCAAACAACAGCCAGACAAAGCTAGCGATTGGTTGGTAAAGAAAGTGGAGCATTTCAAGAGAGAGTTGGTGGAGAACAAAAAGGAGCTAAAAGGAAAGTGAATATCAGACATAAACACAACTCAAAATGAATGCTGATTTTTCTCTGTGCCTGCTGGATGTGTACACAGACAACGGTTAGTGTTACTGTTAGTAAAATGTGATAATATGTCAGTATTGTGTTTACAGTTATTGCAGGTTTGTCAGACAATACTCACTGTTATAGTCATAACTCACGCTGTACATAAAAAAGCATTAGTCTTAGTCTGAACCCTAGTCTGAACCCTCTTTCATGATTCAGTATAGAAATGTAATAAAAACAGTAATTGATATGAGCATAATCATACAAAGGAAACAGTCACCTCTCACATCACAATAAAATCTTTTCAAGGTCATCATGGTATCTTTCAGCCTCCTCTCTGCAGTACCCGCTTTATGTGCTTGTTGTTCTGCTGTTTCCAAGATGTCTTTAACACACCCAGTGATGTGAATGAGTTCATTAGTGCGGCTAATTAATGTATTAATTAGCAAATATGTCTATGTCAACATGTTGTCACAAAACACATGGGCAGTATTAGCACAGCAATAAGGAAGTAGTAGTTTGGAAATTAGTTTTATCTCATTAGGATGCAAATTTATGCAGCAAGTCAGATCACCTACTCAGTGGGGAGATCTGCATACAGTACAAGTATTCTTTTATTTTTTTTCTTGATTTGTTCCCAAAAATGTGCCTACACAGTCCACTTATGCACACTGCAAGAGCATCTGACCCTCACTGCAAGCCACAGTTATCCAAGGTCACAGCTAATGGCTCAACCTCCACGGACAATTCACCTGCTTATTAGTCCTAATTCAGACGGACGAGGGTGGGTGATTGTGCATGACTGTGTGTTTGTGTGTGTTCAGGTGAATGTTGATGAGAGAAAGATAGAGAGGCAGAGCGCACGGTTTTGTAAGTGTCTAAGCATGCATGTGCATCTGAATCTGTGTGCCAGTTTGTGAGTGTGTGTGCGTGTGTATATAATTGTAGGTAAGTCTGCCAAGGTCAGAGCAGTCATGCCCTGCATCACAGATGAACTGAGGAGTCCCGGGGAACTGCTTGTGTTTACATAAGGGGACTATAGGTGCATAAAACATGAACCAGTTGTCATCCCCTTGGTGCTTCCTTTAAATTTGGATAACTTTCCAGAGCGGGCAGGGATCCCGTCAGTTTGTCAATATTACACCTTGATTTTAACGACCTCATTGATTATGTTTTAATCAAGTGACCAGCAGCGGTCAGATCTGATGTTTATTTAACAGCTTGCCCTCATTAAGTCCACACCAGTATAGTTTTTTTTATGTCTTAGTGTTTCTCCTGTCACAAAAGGACTTTTTTTCCTCCACATCGAGTATGAAGAAAAATTGTGTGTCATGACAGTATCGAAAATCATTTTATTTCATTCCACTACGGCATAATATATATTTTTTTCTGACCACTGTTGAAACAGTAATCCGGTTTGGAGAAATTCGAAACATGCTGGGCACTGGTTAACTGTTTCATCCAATTAAAAACTCTTTAAATAATTCAGTGCTTCTGAGCCAAGACATTTTTTATTTTTTATAGCAAAGGTACAGTACAGTGTACAGAAGAGTTTTGTTATTTCTTCGTATGCCACTGTTCGCCAGTGTTCTCCAAAACTGAGCAGATATATTTACCTTATATCAACCTTGTAGTTTGCAGAAATGATTGGCTAATTTTATTAGTGAGTAACTGAAGTGAATACTTTCAATAAATATGTCATGACAAATGAGACAAGTCAAAATCTCAAGCCTGATATATTAGACTAAAAATGCTCTAACAAATACACTTAATGCTCAAATTATCCTTTAAAGTCTCTGGAAATGTGGCTTGAAATAGTAAAAATGCATAAATGTTATCAGTTATAAGTGTCATTATTAAGTATCCCAAAAATCTGAGTGGCACATAAATTCGGAACTATTAGAAAATCTCGTTCAAAAACATCTAATTTTGCTAATCAGACCATTTTCCAAGACAGTCTAGACAGATCCTGTTTTTATTGACATCTCCCTCAGTACTGACATAATAGATAAGCAATGTACTGCTGTAGCCGGAGGAGCAGAAAAACACATTTTAGCCACCAGAAAAATATCAAAATCACTTTAAGTGTATACGATATTTGGAAAAATTGACTGCTTTACTTTACTGTCTGACAGTTATTTCCGACTGGGAACTGAAGCTGTCATCTACACTGTTTAAAGACATCGGACTCCTTTGACAAAAACATGGTTTTGGTTGTTGGAATGTTTCTGTTTGCATGAAGTGTGTTTTACGATGAGTTAATATGGCAATTATGCTTAGTTTAGAGAGAAATTTGAATTCAAGAGATGTCAGGTTGAATTGCTTTTTTTAAAAATTTTCTATCGATTGAAAAAACAGGTGTAGGAATATATTTCTTTCTTGACAGTTACTTATTACACTAAACATAGCAAAGTCTTTCATGAGTTCATTTCTTTTGGCTTGGTTTGCAGAAATAATTGCATAATAAATGTCTGAGCCAAACCATGACCAACTTAAGCCCAATATCAGGGGAAAAAAATCACAATATTTATCAAGATTGAAGCTAATTCCTAATGCTTATTATGATGTAAATAAAACCCTAAATTACATAGTTAGAAGGCAGTTGTTGATTTGGGTTTATAGTGACTTTAAGTAATGACATATATTTTACAGTCATACTGTAACCATATTTTCCCAACATGTCAAGTATTTTTGGAAGCCACCAATGATCTGCCTATTTTTTTGCTTCACCCTGCTGCCACACCACACTATCTATGCTGTATGTATATGTTCATAACACCTTTGTGGGAGTAAGAACAAAAACCTGACTGTTAAAGGTTGTGGTCAAGTTTTTGTGGGCAGTAATGTAGTCACAGGTCATATCATTGCATGATTTTCTCAGCTCAGCTTTAAAAGACCAAGCTGATTGCTCTGTGATCATGTTTATTTTCCTGAAATTTCATGACCGTGACTGATGAGCGGTTAGAAAGTGATAAGCACATGAGCCAGCAGAGTTTGGAAGAAAAAAAAGTGCAGATGCAAGAGTTTTTGGCTGCAGCATAAAGCAGGAATCATCAGTGGCTCAGTGGCTGAGGGCTGTTTAGCAGCAACAGAGCTCCTGAGTGTGCATCATTGACTTACAAATAAATATCTGAGAACAGAGTGTACTGTCAGACGTTTCCACATCAATCAAATATAATACCTCTATAAAGAACCGCTTACATCAAAGAACACCCTGATACTATTGAGCAGGAAGTCCAGGGCAGACTGTGAATCTTTCACTATGGTGCTCAACTGACAGAGGATGGAAGAGGAGGAAATAGCATGAGAATGAAGGAGAGGAGAGTGAAAGCAGCATGAGAGAGAGAGATTTCTCACATTAAATAATATTTGCAATGAAGCTGTTTTATATTTTCCATTTGTTTTAACCAAAGGAGCAATTAACTATTGTAGTTATTGAATATGAGTTAGATATTTTTTAAGTGAGGCTTTGTGAGTGTTTTCCTGGACAATCAAATGAATATATGAAAGAGGAAGTCAAGTATAATGAGTTCTGTAATTGCAAACACACAGTAGTAATTAATCTGGGTTTAATCCCACATAAATAATAGACTTGACACTATTGAATTTTTGCAGTTACCATTGCAACAGGGCTAATCAAAATGCACACAATAACTTGCTTTTAATTTGAAACTAACAAATTACTTCGCTTCTTTCAAAGGAGGGAGTGCTTGAATCTGAGAAATTGGATTTGTGAAGGTGTTAATCTCTCTTAATTTCCCTTGTCTAAAGGGGTAATCTTCAATTCACAAACTCTTAAAAAAAAGGAGAGCTCTTAATTGGATATAAACACAGGTTTGTAGACTGCTCAAATTAATCAATAAGAGGAAGTCAAAGTTTTGCAAACATTTTATATGTAATACATTATTTGGGGAAATTAATAACACATCCTACTCCTATTCCCCCTATTAAAACTGATGCAGGGGCAGAAAGAATGGTAAATAAAGCCTTACATGCGACACAATACATCCTTTCAATCGGCTTCATTTCTATTGCACTGGAACAAGTGAGATTAATTTCCCAGCTATCCAGATAATGGCTGTAATGACAGAAAATGAGCAAGTATAACTACATTATTGCAAGTTAACATAATAAACCTTATAGTTATCATGTGCATAATATGGCTGTGGGGATCTTTTTGTAGAGTGGATGTTTTACATCTTATCTGATTGATGTAAAACTTCTTCGAAAGAGCTGGTGAGACCATGCTTGCAAGCCAAACACTGTTATAAATTTGTAATGAGGAGGAAATTAGTTTTGCCATTACAGACTCTATTACACAACATAATCTGAGTAATCCTGGTTAGTTAAAATCTGAGGGAAAACAACAGTCTAATTACAATATGTTGTTTGTTTTATATCGGGAGACTGCTTCAACACATCTCCAGAAAACGTATAATTCAGTGCTTCACTCTGCACATCATCTATTGGCAGCTGGACAGAAATGTTCTCTGTGTGGCGTCAATGTCACAGAGACCTCGGAGCTGAATAAAGGCGCAGATGACAATAGAAGGCAAAACTGTAGGACTCTATGTGAGAGCACTTAAGTGATGATTTTCCACGTACAGCAAGCGAGGCCATAAAGAAGAATTCAAGGAACCATACATTTTCCACATCAAATAAAATGCCTCGAGAAAAGGAAATGCTTTCATTAAATCAAACCTCAAAACAGTCCTGTTCTGTATTGAATGTCAGTGTTTTACTATGTTGCCATGATAAACCACACCATACGGAAACCTCTGAATGTGACTGAATCTGAAATCAAAAAATAATCCACAAATGTTTAAAATAAAGGCACACTAAATTTGCCATCTGTTTCTTGGCAGGAACACCCGACTGGAAGAAAATCTACAAAAGATACTAGGCCTATATATCTCAGTTTCCAGTAAAACTTGGCTGTGAGGTGCGAGCACAAAGGTGGCTTCACTGGACTGAAAAGACAGGCTGCCTTATTTCAAATAGCTGAATGGGGCTGAGCTGAAGGCATCGTAAGAAGTGTGATTGGCAGTCGTAAGTTGGCAGTAGTAGGATGGAGAGAAGGAGAGAGGAAAGAGAGAGCGAGTGATAAGGAAAAGCAAAACGTTCCAGTCATAAAACAGCAGGTCTTCACAGCAGCGTGCATGCTGGTCCCCTGAAGCAGATGTTGACTGTACAACAGTTTCGGTGCAGTGTGATGCTGGACTGCTGCCACACGGTTTTTCAGGTCAGCTCAGACTTTAAAAGAGCCCCCATGCAATCAAATCTTGACCCCAAAAAAATGTCTGTATCTCAGACTGAAGGCCTTCAGTAGGTGGATGTGGGGGATTATTTTAACAAGACAGTGCCACAGGGACAAAGTCACTGGGTAATTTCTTATCAATAAGCCATAACCATCCTGCCCCCAGTGACAAGTGATTCATCCCTCTGAACTCATCCCTCGAGCAGTCTGATCTGTTACTTTTGCTGCTGCATACCAGTGTGGAGCAGCAAAGCCTTATGTTGGAAGAAGCTTTCTCTCCCCAGTTGATCCTGGCTGGAAGAATCAGCCCATCCCTGGGAAATACGTTTATATTGGACAATTCTGCACCTCATGATTTATGTCCAATTGCAAATGTTCAGTGCCAATGGAGGAAGTAATGAGCTCTTTATGTAGTGAGGCATAAAGTTAGGATGTGGAAACCAAGGCGACTTTCATGTTTGTGACCTGTTACAATTAATGTAATGTCTTTTGGGTTTATTTTTTTTTCCATAACCACAATTTTTCCTAAACCATAAGTGTTCTAGTTGCCTAACCTTAATCCTATCGTAACTATATGTTTGTTGATATAAGCACAATTCCACCCAACCATACTGTAGTTGTCTAGCAGCGATGTTGTTTTCTATCATTAAATCACTGAACAACTTTGCAGAAGTTTTAACAAGACTAAGAGCCTACAGCCATGCGGTTAAATAGGACTGTACTGTACGCCGCAGTGGTGCATCAGCATGTGGACATGCCAAGAATCATTAAGTCTGACTTTGACCTGTAACATAAGCAAAGCATCCTCACACCATCAGACCTCCTCCTCCATGCTTTACAGTGGGAACCACACATGCAGATGCCATCTGTTAACTTTCTCTGCGTCTCACAAAGACATGGTGGTAAGAACCAAAAATCTCAGCAAAGTACAGATTTCCACTGATCTAATGTCCATTCCTTGTGTTTCCTGGCCCAAACAATTCTCTTCTTATTGTTAGTCTCCCTGAGTAGTGGTTTCTTTGCAGCAATTTGGCCACAAAGGCCTGATTCATGCAGTCTTCTCTAACAGTTGATGTTGAGATGTGTCTGCTACTTGAACTCTGTGTCACAGTTCTGATTTCTGAGGCTGGTAACTGTAATGAACTCATCCTCTGCAACAGAGAAAACTCTTGGTCTTCCTTTTCTAAGAGTCAGTAAGAGTGTTTGGTGTTTTTTGGCAACTGCACTTGAAGTTCTCGAAATTTTACGGACCTTTTAACTGACCTTCATGTTTTAAAGTAATAATGGATTGTTGTTTCTCTTTACTCAGTTAGAGTTTCTTGACATAACATGGATTACTACAGCAGTCAATATGGCTATTTACTGTATGCCAATGCTACCTCTGAACAACACAACTGATGGTCTCAAACACATTTAAAAAGGCACGAAATTCTACTAATTACCTGACTACTGACTACCTCATGAAACTGGTTTAAAGAATACCAGGAGTATACAAAGCTGTCATCAAAGCAAACTGTGCCTTCTTGTATGAGCATATTAAATATATAATACATATTTTGTTTTGTTTACTCTTTTTTTATTTACCACATAAACTCATATGTGTTATCTCGTGAAAGTGTGTCCAAACTTTTGAATATATATACATGTGTGTGTGTGTGTGTGTAGCACATTTTCTTTTTGTACTGCTGTGTCTTTAATGCTGAATCCAGCAAAAACAGAAAAATTCTTTGGGTGCTTTTTTTTCTCTCTGAATATAAAGAATGTTGATCTGAGAACCAACTACAATTCTGCTCCTACAGTAACTACCGCAGCCCCCTCACTCTCTTGTGCTCCCACAGCCTTCCCATCATTCTTGCTTATCGACCCGTTTCTTCAATCCTCCAGTGCCCTGATGTCCTGCTTTCCCTCTGCATCTCGCTTCATTCTGCTTTTCTTCTTACCTACTTTAGATCTATTAGCCTCCTGGGTTCATCATTCCTCTGCAGGTAGCTTCAGCCCATCTGGCCTGTGTGCTCATTCTCCTTAATGTGGGCTGTTCTGGCTGAAACAAAGTCTTTCTTCAGGTACTTGTTTATCAACCACCAAACAGATTACTGCTTTGATTTGTGCCCATGGGCATTCTGCTACTTATCTGTGCATACTGTGACATGACTGTGTAATAACTCGTTTTCTTTTAGTTCATGTGTCTGGAAATTGGAAACTAGTTGGTCGGTCATCACCCCTTACTCTTAAAAGTAGCTTGTTATGTTGTTTACAGCAGCGGCATCATTGTCATTCTAACTGAAGCACTGTGTATAGACTTGAATATCAAACTTACTTTCCTGATAAACTGTACTTCAGCATCACATATTCTGAAAGCACAGCCAAGATTTTCACAGCCAACCTGTCTGTTTCAGTGCCTTCCTGCTGTCAGGTACACACTGGAGCTTGTGGCAAAGCAACAACCTGCTAAACTGAAATGCCGTGCTGACCTGTCAGCTGTAAACACCCTCCAATTTAACCACTTACACTCATACATGAAGGCTCAGCACTAGATGGTATTGTGCGACGACGACGAGAAGAATAAAACAAAATAAAAAAGATGACAGTCCCACTGTGATTTTCAAAAGCAGCACTGAGTGTTGCTGTGGTTACTAAAAACTGTACTGTGTGACATAGATCAGTTTTTCTGTAGATTTCTTATTTATACAAGTTTTTCATATTTAAATGTCTCATTAGCATGCCTAATTCTGCAGCTGTTAGCTCTCCTTAGGTGTAATCATAATATTTGCCAGCTTTGTAATTATAAACTTTGCAACTCCAAAATTTACATCCTATAACACAGCAGTCAGTATTCAGTATAGTCTAGAAGAGCTCTGCTTGTTGGAATAAACAATGAGGGGGCAACTGATCAGCTTTCAGATGATGGTGCTAAAAAGACAGTGAAGTGATCACCAAGTTTTTACAATTCATCTTGAGGGCAACAAGAATGAGTGTACCAAATCCATCCAATCATTATTGAGGCATTTCATGAAATCCACAAAGGAAAAATCTGAGGATCACTAAAGTCAGAAGGATTTATCGTCTGGGAACCATGTACCAAATTTCATGGCAGTTCATTCAATAGTTGGGATATTTCAGTGTGGAATAAGATAGACATTGCTATGAAGTGGTTCCAAAACTGCAGTTTCTCAAACTGCCACTTGAGGCTGGCTACAAAAGTGAGTCAATCTCCATAAGTCCCCATATTAAGATGTGCAACTTCACAGCAAGAAAAGGCATGTTTACAGGCTGATAAAGTTATGCATAATTAAGAGGGTGGCCACTTTGATTAACATATGGTTGCTGTCACAGGCGACTGGTTTGATCAACCAGGCTTCATCCAGTCCGCCTCAGCTCCACAACTTTACCAAAAAGACTAAGATGGCGGTGGCCAGAACCACTTTGAGCTTTGCAACGACTCTGTCCATTTTAATTTGTCCAGTCTATGATTGCCATCCATGTAGCCATGCCCCACACAAATACACTGTTTTGTTTGAAGTTGGGCTGCAATTGACTAGTTGTTTAACCACAATGCAACACATAAAACAACCAGAAGTGGTCCTATTTTCCACCCACAACTCAAGGAGTGGTGCGACTCAATGTGTAAAATGCATCGTTTCACTTGGTAATAAGATAATAACTGAACTGTCACCATTAAATAAGTAAGTTCAAAATGACTCCTCCCATCGGCGACAACACTAAAAATTTGTGAGAGGTCACTGCTCATGTGTGGGCAAAAAGAATATTGGAGGAGATTTTATCAAAAGTCGTGGTGTCACTGTCATGACTTGTGTCTAACAGATGATTGATTGAGAAGCACTGACCCTTTGCAAATATCTCTCACAGCAGAGATGCGAGAGAAAAGAAATCCAACCTTGTGTGGGAGGGGACAGATGTGTTCCTCATCATGCCCTTGCGTCCTTCATTGCATCAGGTTGTGTGAGAATGTGTGCTTGCATCTACTGCATTACTGTGGAGGTATTTTGCCACATGGGTACACGGATATTACACGAACTGGACGACACACCAGCTTAAATCATCTCCTTGTTGAATCACCCTTAATATCGTGTGTGAATCAGCACAGACCAACCATATGTTTCACTGCCTCGTCCTCTGCTGTCAGCACTAAGCTGTGTCCCTGACAGATGTTCCAGCTGCACTTAACATGACTGTATTATTTTATCGTGTACAGTATAAACTGCAGAATGACTGTGATGAAGCCTTTTACCTTCAGGAATCATACAAATGACTCTAGTCTCTCTGAGTGGAACTGCATAGACCTTGGTACAATTTCATACAGCAAATTTCACAAGCTTTTAAAATAATTCTATATTTTAGACACAACAACAGCAATGTATTTCTTTGTATATCATCTGAGTGTCTTGAAATAGCATGCCACTTGTACAAAATACTCCTCTCCTGAGCTAAAAGTGATCAAAGAAGCCGAAAGAGTCACCTAATCTAATCTACCAAAGGATGCACAGATGGAGTAAAAATTGTGATGGTTTATGACTTCTAGCTGCCTGTATTGCTCTGATGTGATGTACTGTGTTGGACTCAACATGATTGTGTTAGGCTTAGATAACCTGGTCTCATGTGACACAGACAGAAACAAAAACACTGAAAAACTCCAGTATGTATTTGGAAAATATCATAAAATAGTGAGTAGTTTATTGTACCCCTAATTTTTTGTGATTCGCCTCCTCCAGCCTTCAACAAGGGTTGGGAATTTCCTCTACTTGTTTTCAGTGGGTTTGGACCATTTTATACAGTACTTTTGCACAAAAAAAAACATGCTGTATTTTTTGGAGGAACTCTCTGAGCACTTTAAGTGTTCCAATCTGAGCTCAAATATGCAGAAAAACTTTCATGAAAAGTTTGAAACTGCTGCTGCTAACACAGGACAGATACAACCATGCCATAAGAAAGAATATCAAGACAACATCAATATCAAGTCTGTCTGTTTTTGGTTTGGGAGAAGCAATTTTCAGATTTGTTTGTTTGTTACTGCAGTGTTTGTTGTCGCCTGAACCGTGCTGCTGCTGATCGTCAGGGCTAACATGAACACATGCATTTAGTGACTAATGTGGTAGCTGAGCAACGGCAAGACGCCTCTTACTGCACTGACTCAACAGTTTCATCTATGTGAAGCACCCTTCAGGATTCAGCACTGCTACAGCTGTGAACTAGAAGTGATCTTGACACTGATTTCTGGATATTCTGATTATTAGAACCTTACAGTGTGTGGTAGACTGTGTATTATATTTCTCCCTACCTCCAGGATAGATGCCTCTTATTCCATTTGTTTTGAGGAGTCAGGCTTCTTTTCCTGCGGCCCATTGTCGCGTCTGCCTCAGAAACATCTGGCAGAGAACATCTGGGTGTTTTCATTAGACCCAGTGTGGCTTGGTCTAAAAAGGGGAGGAGAGGTAATTGTGATACAGATTAATGGCGGTACATTAATTAAACCTAATATTAGCGTACGTGTCACTTTATCACTTTCGTTTTCTCACAGCTGTAACATAAAGATACATGAATATAGATTATGTTTAACATAAACACACTGTGTAAAGAATACTCCACTACTATCTGTTTGCAAATGACTGATTCAGTAGCTGTAACTCACACTGTACGTCCTCATATGCATGCATATGTGCATGTACAGGGGGTTATGAGTCGCCGTTTAGGCTATAAATCATACATGCTCTGTAAGATACCCTCTTACATGCACAATCACACCCTCTCTCACACACCACTGTTCGGGCCATAAATTATACTTGCTCACACACTCACCACTGCGCTCTCTTAAAAACCCTCCACACACAGTATGATGCTTTCTACTCTTCACAGTGGTGTACGTGAGATGGAGTAGTGGTGTGTATGATAAAGAGTGATATCGATTGTAGAAGAGAATGAGGTGTATGTGTGTGCGTGAGGCTGACAATATGTGTGAGGAATGATGTGAATGAAGTATGTGAGGGAGAATATAAGAAAGTATAGAAATCAATATCCTGTTCTGTATGCCATTAGTATCAATCACACCGTATGCAGTACTGTCATTCTAGTGTGAGTGTCTGACAGCAAGTCATCTGTACAGTCCAATGCAATCCAATACAAAGGAGCTGAAATTAATGTAACCGTTCCAATGTTCAATGTTGTGCCAGAATGATTTTGAATCAACACAGTGGAAGTTTCTAATTTGTCTTGTCTTGGTTGGATCATATTATATTGCATCAGATTTTAGATTCCAATTCACAAACTGGAGTCCCAAAGTAAACACACGCAAACATACTACCCCCATCCATCCAAAGTGCCGACTCTCACGTAATCCTCCCCTTTCACCACGGTCACACATAGCCACATACCAAAGACTCCGGTCTCCTTCAGCCCCCCGAACTTCTGCATGGCTTTGATGGCCTTGGTCAGGGCCTCCTTGGTCTGAAGCTGACCAGTCACTGGGTCAGGAGGCGGGAGGTAGCCAAACTTACTCAGCCAGTCCTGGAAGGAAAACAGTAGACACGTGAGTTCAAGAGTTATCCAAGGCATTTCAACACCTCCAGTCATCCCAAAGCTGCTGAGAAGGTCTGACACCTGTTCATGTTTACTGTCTGTGAGCACTGTGTGTCTAATACGGATACAGGCTCTGTGAGAGCTTTAAGTCTGAATGACACAGTTTGTACACATATGTTGTAAAACGACACTCCCTGAACGAAGAATAAAAGATTAAAAAAAGGTTGTTTTCACAGCAAGATATTTTAATGGTTGCATTCCATTTACGTCTGTAGGACCCTAGTCTGGTCTCACTGCTCATGGCATACTGGGACACTTAAATAGAACACAGCCATAATTAACATTATTAGTGACACCTGTCTTTTCCTGTTATGACAAGGTAATAAAGCCTGCTGTGAAGGTTAACTAACATTGTCTGTAAACTACGCTTTCCACTAACACCCATACCAGAAATAAAAGATGTGGGCGTGGAACTTGTCATAGCAGGAAAAGCACAGGTGTTACTAATAACATTAACGATGGCTCTGCATTTAAAGTGTCCCAGTCAGATCATTAATTTCATTATTTATGCATGAACTGTTCCTCCTGTGACATGTCAAAATGTGTTCTATAAGAAAGGCCCTATTCATCGGTCTTCTCCCCATAGTTCCAACATATTACTGCTGGATTGGTTTCCCAGCTCGCGCGATTGGGGCTGAAGAGTCTTTCTTTTGGTTTCTAACACGGTTTGGAACATTTTATTCATATTCAAGTTGTGTCAGTTTGATAGTGAAAACTATTCCCTGAAAGATTAATGTTCATTTGCAGTCAATCGCCATATGCAGCCAAATCTACAATCCTCATTGTTCTAACTGAATCTAGCTGTTTCTCTTTGTGTCCCCCTTTTCCTGTCCCTTGCTTTCTTTGTCCTCCGTCTCCACCCACTCCATGATCTGATAGCCGGCCTGACAAGTGTGTTTTTAATGGCTTTTTGATCAGCACTCATCAGAGATGAATGACACAGATCCACAGCAAGACAACTCTTCTCTATCGACGGCACTGGGAAAATTCCATTAACTAAATAATTGACTTTAGTTCTTACAAAGCTGTCTGTGCACTGATATCCTTGCAACAGACAGGGGAAGTTTGCAGAATACAGATGACCCCAAGTGTCATGTGGGGATGATGAGGAAGAAAAACTCTTCTTGTTGGATAACGTAGAGGAAGCAGAAGACAAAGGATGTGTGCCTGGATAACTGGCTACTGACAAAAAAGGAAAGCAACAAAAATTTTCCCATTTTTGCTTCGTATTACAAGGCGCCCCATAAACTGTGGTGAAACATGTCTTCTTACAATGCATGGAGAAAAGAAACGAGGATAAAATGATGTGCTTTTACCAAAAACGTGTGTATTTCTGTAATGAGTGTTTACATTACGTAAATATATCTGTGCCCATTACAAGCTAGGGAGGGCGTCTTAAAAGTTATTGGTTACTGTAAGCATAATGTATAAGCACTGAATTATATCATATCTCTGATCTCTACAAAATAACTATGCCCTGTGTTTATACGCACTATCTTTTATTTTAATGTCCTGATAAATGTCAGGGCAACAGTCCTCTTCTCATTTACTAATAAAACTGAAGTAACTGTCTATGTGATGATGTCCTTTTAGTATCTGTGCTCACGCCAGGTGGTTGAAACCTGGCTTGGATATAAAAGGTGGATGAAGGCAGGTTTATGTTCAAGTAAATATATGATCACATAGCCAGTGGTTACAAGGTTAGAAAGATGAAAATTAAGAGTGAAAAGAAAACTGGAAAGATAAAAAGGAAACAGCTGGTTTGGAAGTCAGAGCAGCATCAAAGTCTGATACAGTTCAGATGTAGGCTGTGGTCTGGGTCAAAGGCATTGGGATTCTGGTGCCGGTTATGCTGAGCCTGAGGTTCTAGCTAAGCACTTTAAGGTTCAAAAGCCATCCGGCCCACTTCACAGTGATTGAATGATAAGTCAGCATACAAAATTCTTTTTTTCCCTTGTCAGTCACAGTTCAGGGTCAGCTACAGAATAACACCCCCTGCAAGCTGTTATAGATTCAGCATTTTGCTCAAGGACCAGCTTGCTAACACTTGAACCGAATGCCTTTCATATGATGATGCTTAATAGAGATTTTTTACTGTTTGTGGTCCAAAAAAAGACAAAAATATTGATGTTACATCAGAAAGCATCTGCACCAAAACTGACTGTGATTCACACAAATGAAAAATTAATAAATAGAAATACGATACTTACAAGCACACTGGGGTTATACGCCTTAAAGGACTCTGAGCAACTTCTGCACACCAGCTGGTGTGAAAATCACTAACGCTAATGATGTACTACTTGTGTTTTAACCAAATACTTGACTACTTGCAACATGGCAACACTCGGCAAGGATTCTATTTTGTTATTTCTAAGATCCCAGAGAAAAAGTGACATCTTAGATGTTATGTAAGGCCGGTTTCTTTGTCAACTGAACTGATCTGAGAATCATACTTGTTACTGTAATTACAAACTTGTTTTTTTGGCCTGTCTCTCTGCCATTGTTATCATTGCTAATGTGCCTATACTGACCCTTGACCCTGTCACATCCCCATACCGCCCCAACAGTTCTGTTGCATCTTGTGGATGTGTAGTGTTCATTTCTGAGGACGTTTGTGACTGACACTCTAAACGCAGGTTACATGTGGCAGCCATCATGCACATGTAAATGCATATTTACAAGCAAATATATCTCCAACTTAACTAAAAGAGCATTTGTTTGATTTAAAGCAGCAAAAGTCAAAGCAATATGTATATATAAGCAACAAATTGCCCCTCGGGGATAATGAAGATTCCTTGGACCTTGAACATTTCAAACACAGAGGCAATTCAAAGGGGTTTACCAAGGGCACAGAAATGCATTAGGACATTTACAGAAATACAAAATGGGAAAATAACCAGTAAGTAGAAATGAAATAAAACAACATGAAAACAGGCAAAGAAAAAAAAGAGTAGAGTTTCAGTGAAATAGCTGTATTCAATTAAATCATTTCTACTTGCATAACAGTTGGTTTAGAATTTTAATTAGACTGCAAGTAATCCATATGAAAGACTACTGAAAGGCAGTTTTTCTGTAACATATATATAGTCTGTATCGAAAACAATGCAGAGAGATGTACAGTATACAGAATCCATCACAACAATCAACAGCATGTGTAAACTGCTGTGATCCGTAGTAAAATGCAAGACACTAAGGCCAAGTTTAATTACAATTGATTCTAAGAAAACAGACTAAGAGGAAAACAGAAAGGTAGTGTGAAGAGAGGCCAAACATCTCGCTCTCATACAGAGAGTATATGATGAAAGAACTGAGGCTGCCCGTACGACTTTAAATCTGTGATTAACTGTAGCACGAAGGGGGCTGACGCAGATGGCTGAGACTCCAGTCTTCTTTAATCATGAATTATTAAGACAGGCAGACACAGAAAACTATGGCACAAAATGATGTCTAACACTCCAGTATTCCCATATCCTTGTACCTCAGATGAGATGTATTCAATAAACATATTCAGCCAAAGCATGCTGCCACTTTAGTGAGCTCTGTTTCTGAACAATCAAGTCTCCCTTTGTAGTAAACTCATCATGTTTCACTTGCTGTACTGTGGTCAACATAAAAGTTTCAATGCTTTATGTTTCTGTTGTAGAGCAAAAGAACGAAGCCAAAGAGCAACTGATTTGATTCTGGAGTCACGCTATGGAGTCACGTTTATTGAAAAGTCTATATGAGAGAAATGTAGAGGTAAACATAAATTAATAGAAATGATTGGTTTGGACACATTATTACTTGGTACATGAAGTGTGTGCCCATTGTTCCATATAAACATTTGTTTTTGCTACATTAAGGAGAAGAAAAAGCTGATTTAAGAAAGGCTAGCAGGGGCATATACTGTGCTGTTTGTGTAAAATTGTACAGTGAAAAGCTAACATTAGCACACAACAAGCTACACCACAGTAGCATTACTTCAGCATCATGACGTTTAACGTCCCCAACAGCCTCTGGAGTCTCATTTAGCCAGTGTTAGCAACCACCTTTTGTAAGATGCGAAAAAGCTTCAAAATTTGCAAGTGGGGCATTTACTAACCTATAGTATGCTTTACAGTGACATTTGATCTCACATGATGCGAAAAATTCTTAAACTTGTGTTAACCACAGACTATATTTCAGGCATCTAACCAAAAACCCATTGCATACAAGGGAACTGAAGTGGCAAAATGCTAACATTTACAGGTTACAGGACTCACTGGTGCAGAACTCCATGACAGTGCTACAAGAAAGGTCAAGAGTTTGCCAAATATGACACAGGAATTATTCTCTGTATCAAATTGCACAGCAATCCATTCAGCAGTTATATATTTGTGGTGAACCATCATTACTATCTCTCAAGGGAGCCTACTAGCACTAAAGACAAAAAGTTATGCTTGAGGAGGATGCAAATGTTTTTTTAGAACCCTCATTAATGGCTTGATTATTGAGCATTAATGAAAAGTTCACTATTCGTGTACTGTCCATAAATATAATAGTCACAGCTCCTGAGCCCTTTGTATAGTCTATTTTATCAGCAGTAGAGTGCCACTATAAATTATTTTCATATTGAACTTTTCTGCAATGCACAATTTACACCCAGTGCCAACGTTCAGTGCCAATGCAGGAACTGGTGTGACCTTTATTTAACAAGGCGGGAAATTAACTGTGTGGAGGTCGAGACAAAAAAGGCTGGCACTGGATGTTCAAAACTTTACCATTGAACATTAAGTGAAATTTTGCAGAATAATCCAAAATTAATGTTCTATCTAATTTTAGGGTTGTTTATTAGAACGTGGTACGTCAACACGTTATGCATTTGTGGACACAAGGTCATTGATTTGCGTTGTCAAGAATCCCAAACTCTGTCATCTATCTGGACTGGACTGTCTGCTGCTCAGAAAGGTGACTGTGACTAACTGAGAGTGCCAGCATGTATGTGCAAGTGAGAATTTGTGAAAGCAAAATAAAGTCAGAACTTAATCTCACAAAACACCTTCCTCAGACACACAACAGGGAAGAAAAAGTAAGAGAAGTCATGCAGGGGGGAAGACAGTGAAAGACACAGGGAGATAGAGGGAGACCTCTGATGAAAAGGGTTTCTTGAGTCTTAAGATCTACTCATACTCAAGGGACGCTTCTGTTGTAAAGCCTTGTAAACATCAAACCAAACCACTGACTATGATTTCACACACCACAAGAGAGACAGAGGGGGTGTGTAAATGTGAATCACACATGGGCTGCATGAATAATATCGACCAAAAAAGAAAAAAAAAAAAATAGTTGAATAAACACAAACACAAGTGACTCCCATGATTCCCATTGGATTTTTTCCACCTAAAAACAGATATATGGTCTTTCAGAATGAAGCAATACAGCGGGTCACTGTGTGATTGGCTGGCATATCCCAGAGTGTGTTTTATTTAGAACTTTTATTTAGACATGAATCAATAAAGTGTTGTGGGTAGAGTCTATCATCAGCCTGGTTTTAGAAGGTCCCGTTAGCATGTTTCCTATTGAAATGGCACGAACTCAAGCTGACTGCCACTTTTTAACATGACACTTTTCAAAGGGAGAGTATTTGTATTCAAAAGACAGATTTATGTGTTTCATACCGGTTCACACATCTCATCTGCCCTTCTATTTCAGAAGCACCAGATTATTTCTATTTATGACATCAGTATTTCTCAAATATGTGTTTCGTATTTATAAGACACATTCAAGTGAAGGGAATATTCCAGAGCAGCTCAAGAGCTACTCTGAAGCTAATTCACAGGTCCATTTTTATTCAACTCATCAACCTCTACAAGTGAGAGGTCAATTTTCAATAAAGATTTATGGGTACCAAATCATGAAATAGTTTGTCCAAATTGGCAAAAAGCTCTTCCATTATAAAATGTTACAAAAGATCATTTATCATTTAACTGCTGAAAACGTAACATGCACATAAGCACACACACAGACACACTCACAAACTCACGCTTTCTGCTTTTTTATAATTATATTTATTACAGTCTGTTCATTTTGTGTTCTCTTTAACTGAAATTTTAACTTGAGGTGGATACTTTAAATGAGCCCATCAGGTTTTCTGCCTCTCCCTGCACTTTATATTATTTTTTTTAATACTTTTTCTAAACTGTGCACAAACAAAATAAAAAAAAAATACTGAAAATGTAAAACTCATTAAGGAAAAATAATGAAAACTGATAAAGTGTTTATTTTTCTATAAGAAAGTGATTTTAAAATTTATTATAGAGTTTGAAATACAAAAGTTCTTTTGGATCCATTGTATAGAGTTTAATGATGAAAGTGCTGGCAGTATAATGGCTACTGATCAATAACGTTAAAGCTTTAGCATTTATTGTGTCCACCAGTAAAGATGGGCTTCTTTGGGAGGAATGAAAAGAGTCGTGATGGAGGGGGGGAACAATCATCTTAACAGGATATTTTAATCAAGTGATGGATTGATTCCTCGACATAAGCGGATTTAAGGGGTCATCATGCAAAAGGATAGTGTGACAGCTCAGCTGAGGCTGAGGACGTGGGTGTAAGTGATAGCTTGAGATTTACAAATGAGAGAAAATGCTCTTTATTTACAGACAGTTATATGGATCCAACTCATTTTTTTTTAGCAATATGGATGGCATTTAAGCTTAATCTGTCAGTCTGTCCTCTACCACTGTGGTCCAGATTCAAATATTGCAACAACTGTTGGATGCCCTGACATTTTGTACAGACACCAATGTTCTCCAGAGGACGAATCCGACTGACTTTGCCTCTAGTGCCACCACAAGATTCCCATTTGTGGTTTTGAAGTAAATGTCTTCACAACTATTGGATGGACTGCTCTGACATTTTGCACACATGTTAATTCCCTCCTCATAAATAATTACAATAAACTTTGGTGATCTCTTCCCTCATCCCACCTTTCTCTCTCTCTCTCTCCGCTCTCCCTCACTGACTCGGTGTTGCTCCTGCACATCCTGACATGAGGTCAGTGAGTGAACATGATTGGAATCAGTCTCCTACAAAACAGAGAAATGGGGGGTGGGTGAGCAGAAAAGTAACAGTGTGGAAAAAGGGGTAGATTGAAGAGAAAAGAGCAGTAAGTTAGCGAAGGTGGTTGAGGGACAGAAACATAAAAGATAATCTTGTCAGCTGGTCGTCTTTTATGGCTCGCAGGTCACGGAGTCAGATGGACAAAAGGGAGGATAGATCTTAGAGAGCAATGAGTGTCAGACGGACAGACAAGGTAAGTAGGGATGGATGTGACATGGCATAATGTAAAGATAACAGACACACTGACATACATCCTGTACTAGAGAAAATTAGTTGAATTGGCATAATAATAACAGTGTAGAAAATAACCAGAAATATATTATACCGAGCAATGAATGTAAGCTACAGAACATTTTTTAAAAATGTTGTTTATTTGTGGGGAAAAAAACATTATATGTGAAGAAAATTTGGATGAAACTCACTCTGAATTCATTGTGCGATGTGCGTTGAAAGTGAAGTTGTCTGACATATTGCTGCTTTTTATGGGATTTGTATCTGCCTCTTAATGAGACACTTTGATCTCCCGCAGTTGTTTTAATTTAGAAATGAAGCTGTTCGGAGAAACTTCTGCGAGGGTAGAGATGAAAGAATGCGCAACGCATAAACACACACAGAATCAATGTATTAAACAACAATGATTTAAAATGTTTAAAAAGATATTTTCTTTTAATGCAGATACTGGTGTCACAGTGTTCCTTCATGCCTTTTCACATAAAGTTTTCTTCCTCACATTTCCAACTTGCATTAGTCATTATATTTGGTCACTTATGTGCCAGTGCGCGCAAACACATCAAACGACTTAGTTTTCAGATAAGACGGTTACGCAATGATGCACAGAATTCAAAAGGATTAGTAAAGGCAGTGAATGTAAACAGCTTCGGTGAAAAAAAACGAGCAGCAAAGCATTCACTGATAAAGATAGTGATTATATAACATCATTATATTTCCCATCACTCTGCACACTGCTTCACCAAGATGGTACACTTTTAATTGCACGCTGCTTTTCAAAGGGTGGCTATAAAACACCCTGCGTCAGTGTCGCAGTGAGCCATATACTGTACAAATATGAAAGCCCTGAGAGGTTCGTTCATGGATATACAACATGTAACTCCTTATTTATCATGCCTGCATTTTTAGTTATTAGTACTACCGTCTGTTTGGTACACAAAAACATCATGAACATTCAGTAGTTCAGATGAAGTTGTGTAACAAATGAAGAAAGACAGAGACAGTGAAGTTCAAACTCTGGTTCTTTTCTTGTATCTGCACAGCTGGCCAATCACGACATGGAGTTACAGAAATTGTCAGACAAAGTATCAGGAGCATACTGATGGAGACAAAGTATACTGGCACCATAACCCCCAGATTCCATCGGGCACGGATGCGCCGCGGTGTGTGAGCGCTGCAGCCGCCAGAGCTGAATGCCGCCGCTCTAGTCAATGTTTCAAACCCCCACCGGCCCCACTGCGGTCCATTTCAGAAGCGTCCAAGAAGGAGGCCTCCGCTCTGCTCCGCGGGGAATACACGGCTGTTCTATTTTTGATGGACGCCGCAAGCAGCCCGCGTCAATTTACACAGAGCAGGTCAGGCTGGCCAAACACAGAAACAGCATAGAGAACCTGGTCGATTTTCAAAATAAAACACACCGCGCAAACTGCTGGTCGTAAAAACAGCCAAAAGCGATAAAAAAAGAACGACGTCACATATTTACAGCATTGCGGCCACAACGTGACAATGGCATGCCCGGTGGGGTTCGGGGTCACTCTTTTCTAAGAGACATTATGCAACTTGTGACAAGGGGTTCTGAGCAGACACTGTCTTGCTTAAAAGTGGAAAGCCAAAAAGGTCGTGAACCACTGCATTAGAGCATATTGCCACTTAAGGTGTCTACTTAGACACCTAACTATGACTAACTTAGTTGTCAGTCCAAGTCTGACCCATTTAGACACCACCAAGAAAATGCGAAACAACAAGCAAGTCACCGGAGTGGATAATACAATTGTGAAGGCTGTGTTAAAGCTCTAAAGTACTCCGTTCCAGTAAACAACAAATCCAGTTTGTGTTTTATCCACAGTTCTTTATAACAGGAGATCAATCCATACACTGTTCTGAGTTTTGTTCTGCTATAATTTAATAGTTCTCACATAAACATGCACACATTCTCTATGCTTCTCAGCCTCTCTCATATACTCATACAAATTGTCTATGGGTATTAAAGTGGGTATTAAATCATCTGAGGTTTTGTTTGTTCTATTTCGTGCTACATTATCTGTGAAATAAAATTTGTTTGCTCTGAAATGCTGAGCCCTGGTCACTGTAATCCTATTATGCAGTGAGGACTACAGCAGGTAAACGGCTGCAGTAGACATTTCGTGTTCACATTCATCTCTCAGGCTCTTCACTCCTCTCTCCCCCGTTTTCTTCTCCTGCCACCGTTTTCTCATTTCACTCACTTCTATGTGTCTCCATGGACTCACAGCCTTTCTCCCTGCCTGTTTGGGCAATGCTTTGTGTACTGGCATGCTCTGATGAAAAATAAGAGTGATATTCACCATAAAGATGAAAAAAAGGAAAAAGATTGTGGAAATAGACACAGAAGCCAGAGAGGTACACAAAACGACCTATAAACAGCCCTTAAACGGAGCATCCGGTATTTAACTCAACTATATTCCCTCATCCTCCTGTTACAGATTTAAGTCATTCCAACATCATACAGCACATCCTGCCAGATGGGACGACCTCTCTCCCTCTCTCGATTCCCCAAAAGGTCAAAGTTCACACTGCCATCCCTTCAGTCTCTCAATAAAGCCTAATCTGTTTAATCCTCCCTGTTTTTGAGCTCCTCCGTCTGACAAAAACTCCCTCTGTTTTTTTTTGTTGTGCCAGTGAACAGTTGAGTTCCTTCAACCTCTGCCTTATTGACAAGAATGAGTCACCGGGAGACATTTAACCTCACAACCTCACTGTGTTCCAAAGTTCGATGAAGTACCAGTGGCCATTTTAGTGTTTACATTGTTGTTTAATGCCTCAGGGACACGGGTAGACCTTTAAAAGCTTATGAAGCAGTAAAGTGCTAATACAAAGCAGACAGAAAAGGTTCATATTGAGTTGTGCTGGAAGACTGCAATCTTCATCCAGCAAATGCTTCCATGGCTCTTTTATACTGACATATAAGAGGCCATTTAGAAAATGCTGTAAAAATCCAAGTGAGGAGAAGAAAGGTTTTTTTTTTTTTTTTTTTTTCCGTCACGCAAGTCAGCAGCAAAGTGACCTTTAAGAACAGCTCTCAAGTGATCAAATGATTAATCAAGTTCGCTCAGAGAGGAAGAGACAATCAGACAATGATTTAACATACTTCTACCCAATTTGTCCTTTTTTCAATGATTATTCTGCAAAAGGTCTTTTTTCTTTTTATTTAATTAGTGAGAACTTTCTAAAATCTCTGGAACAAGTCAGTCTCTTTAAGTCCCTATATTAAAATGCCTACATTCACAGAAGAGATAAACATGTTTACAGCTGGTACACAAAACAGAAATAGCTAATTTCCCCGTTCGTAACAACAGAGTCTGTATTTTTATATAAATCCCTTGTTCAAATTATATTAATGCTTAAAGTTATGCATAATCAACAGTGTGGCCACTTTGATTGACAGGTGGGTGGGTAAAAGTGGTTTGTTTGAGCCTGAAGTCATGGCCGGCGTCCATATTAATACTGTCTGTGGTCCCGTCTCATCAATCAGTGGAATGGCATGACACCAACTGGTTAAAACAAAAAGAAAACAAAAAAAACAACAACTGTGTTGAAAGGGAAATCACAGTGATGTGAGTGCAAAAGATTTATTTATTTTATTTATTTATTACATTTTATTTATTTATTTTATATTTATTTAGGAGTCATGTATCATCCTATCCGAAGTGCATTCAGAGTCAACAGTTTACAAGAAAGCAGCAGCTGCACCTCGTAAACTAAAACTACACTGTCTTGAATTATACATATTGCTTCAGAGGATGTCTGGCTCATTGCTATGAAAGTTATGAATGCAGTCAATCCAAACCATGTTTCACAAGGTGTGTGCTCCCCTCTGTCTACACAAAATTCAGATTTTCTTGCAGCAGTGTGATGAATGCAGGCCCCGATCTATTTACTGTATATGATATGGTATTATTTGAAAATGGCGTAGGAAAGATAAGAAATACCCACAATCCCACACATAAAAGATTGACTGTTGTCTTCAAAAAACACTCCTAGTCCACCAAAAAGTCTATTAAAAAAAAAAAAAATCAGCTCCATTCTGCATCATATCAATCAACACAAAATCTCTGCTCTCAGCTACGGAGATTTCTCCAAACTGTTTCTCTCCATAACACCCAGGGAGTGCATGCAATAGCTACAGTGATGCTATCATTCTCCAGAGCAGTTGGAGCAGCTTTCCATTTTATATCACCAGCTTATATGGAGAAATCGTTTACTTAAAGCATTACACTGGGATGATATAACAGGCAGGCAATGACAGCCTGTGTGTTTGACTAAGGAACTCATAAAAACTGAAACCAATGGCGCACTTTCAGAACAAACACCGTTTTCTGAAGAAATGAAGGATTTAGTCTCACCTGTGCAAACAGAGGTGATAAAAGAAACAGGATATAAGAAATAGCAGGTGAGAGAAATGGTTGGGATGGCTGCACAGCCTTAGAAACATGTTTGATCACACTGCAACATTACTGCTAGATTGCCAGGCAGTAAAAAGTGAGAATTAAACTCTGTGATGCATTTCCCTCTCCTGTTGTCTCACTTCTCACAAACAAACAGGACTTCTGCCTTTTTGTCCTGGGAGCCAGGCTCTCTAGTCAAAGAAAGATGAACTAGGCTACAGAGTGCCAAATAGAAAGCCAGGCTGCATCTGTGATTTAACACCCTGCAGGTGACTGGTGTGATCTACAACAAGGATGCTTACAGGCTGAAGGGAAGGACTATCTCAGTGGGGTAAAGATAATCTCTTTCTCAGAGCCGACAAAAGTAAAGCGATCATCACTGACGGTAAATGGTATAGAAAGTCACCCATATTACAATCGCAGTGTGGAGTGGAAACTACCATTTCAAAACCTCAAAATCTTATCTAGTCTACATTTAAGAGGATCAGTAAACAATCTTCTTAAAGTCTTAAAGTCAAGATTTAGGGGGCTCTATTTACAGAATATGGGAGAAATTAAATATGCATCAACTATGTTTTGATTATACTCACCAGGAATAAGTGAGCGTGAATGAGTGAGTCTGAAAAAACACGATTTGGAGATGACTTTTCGCCTCAACCCATGAAACCCATCCATCCATCCATCCATTTCCTTTCCAACCTCTTATCCTCATCAGAGTTGTGGGGGGGCTGGAGCCTATCCCAGCTGACTTAGGGCGAGAGGCGGGGTACCCTGCAAGTGTGACAAGTTGCCAGTTCTAGATGATATATCCTTAGGGATGGAAATCGAGAACCGTTTCCGCCGGCATGTTTTTCTGTCTGAGTCAAACTCATGTGTCAAAGGTGCTGGAAACTTGAAACAAGAAGGATTCATGGCTGAGAGGAAGAAATGGTCCAAAGTGTGGCTTCATTTCACAAAGAAAGATGACAACAGTACTAATACATGCGATAAAAACAATGATCACTTCATGTAAGGGTGGAAAGACCAGCAATATGCTAAAACATCTTTGTACACAACATGGTCTGAAATATCAGGAATGCCAGAACGTATTTGACGCTCTTTGCACCACAACTTCCCAACCAAGCAGCACGTCCGTTATTGAGGGTAAATATCCTGTTATAATCACATTAGCGGCGCACAGAATGAGTTTTTGGCAACTGATCATTTATCAGTAAGGGAACCGATAAAGGTCATCATTTATCATATATCCTATTGCCTTTGGTGTTACACTGACTTTTCCTGTAGCACCTCCATGAGGTTGACATTTATATATCACATTTATTTAATCAAGATGTCTCATTAAGATCAACATCTCTTTTGCAAAAGAGACGAGACAACAGGCGGAAAAACAGAACAGAGATAACACACACAACAAAACACAGCCAATCACAACCATCTTTGAAAATTAAAATGTTCCAAATTTAAAGTTTATTAAGGTCCATTGTAATTATTTTTATTCATATGGTCTAAAATACTGGAACAAGAACAAGGTGGAACAAGAGTTTGTCCAGAGATTCAAGATGAGTTATTACAGTATATCTCCTGTATTGCAATGCAGATCACAGTGGTTGCATCCTGTCCAGATGATGCAGACCATGAAAATATCCCATACTTGCTGGAACAGACAGTGTTTTTACACTATCATTCACTCAGGAACACAAGGGCAAGAACCTGGAAAATTCCCCTGCTAACTTTAGATAACCTGAAGACATATACAGTAATTTTCTACTACAGCAAGAGGGTGTAGCGCAACATGAAAATAATAAAAAACATTCATATAACCCATCATTTATTTACATTATCACCATCTTGTAATCACAAAACTACTAATTTTAGCTTTTCATTCATCCATAGACTCAGTAAGAACAAGCCAACACCATTTGTCAACTCCAAATAGACAACTATTTTTATCTACTATGTGTTGTGTATTTTTAACCACGACTTAATGTATAAAGTTACTCTCTGAAATCAGTTTGGAAATGGGTTGGCTGTGATTCAGGATGAGGTACACTGGATATTTGTGTACATGGCATGCAGCATATAGTAACTGCAGTTTCTTACGTTATTTTATATAGTACAAAACATCTTGTTGGATCACTTGTGTGTGTTAACCTTAAGAGTAGTGTAGACTGAAATGTGCTGCTATAGTGTAGACTATAAAAAATTGCCTGCACATGAACTTAAACTCCCTCCTCTCTTACTTACTGTTTCTTTCTTTCTCCCATTGCTCCACTCAGGGGGTCATTTTACATCAGGCCAACTAAAAGGTCAACAAGTCCCTGATGTCTTTAGGTGGATGGCAGAGATACAGACTGCCTTTTTATTTATTAAAATGCTTCTCTTTATCCTCCATTATGATCTTTAAAGTGTGTTATTCACTGGCATCGACATTCTTAATATTAAAATGTTCATATTTTAAATGGACATTTTCAATTAAGAATATCTCAAGAAAACAAATACATGCCAAAATGTAAATTAAATGTATTCAACCCAGAAAGTTTGCTGTTTTTGTGCATAGCTGGTTAAGAGCCTACAGCATGTTGAGCGGGAAACTGCAACAGTAGTGCTGCGTGTGCACTACACTTACAGCACATGTTGACCTCTGGGTCATGCTTAATCTGAGATGTTCCTACAGTATGTGCCCCTGTGTGTCAGTGTGTGCATGACTTTAACACGCGCGAGCATGATGTCAGCGAGGGTAAGAAGAAGGACAAGTTGAGTGGAAACTTGGAAAGAAGCGCATCATTTCTCTCTTCATCTAATGGTATGTGTGCTTTAGAGGATAGAGATGCTGCACAAAGAGAATAACTGAGGATGGTTGGAGGGACTGTACTGCACAGGCTGTTCACATCTTTGAACTTCTAGACGAATATTATTGGAGCTCTTGCATTGATTTACATTTTTCTGCTATTATTCACCAGTTTTCTTTTTAGGAGTCAAAACGTAAAGCTTCAGTTATCAATATTCCTATATCAACTTCTTTCAGTGTTTCCATTTACACATGCATGTGCGCACAGACAGCAACATCTGATATCATTTCAAAAACTGTACATAAAATATAACAAAGTGAGACAACCCTCTGTTATGAACACTAAAACACTAATCAAAGACATTCTACAAACTGAAAAACTACACATCATAATCTTTCTGTGAGTGAACTCTCCCATGTAGCTTTGGCTCTGCTACCTGGTAAATATAACTTGATCAGCTTCCATGTGGGAAGTCGTCACTGGAAGCGGTTTGGAAAACCAGGGCAGATAATTGGATGAACCACAAAATCTAGTCAAACATTGTTAAACCATACCCGTAGCTCACACTGTAGCTGCCAGCAGTTACTGCTTGGTTGCAAACACTGTGATCGGACACAATTCTTGCATGATCTTGTGATATTGTGAGTCCAGCTGGCTCGGAAAGTTATGGTAATTAGTCCAGTTTTCACAATTAAATTAACATTTTCAAACATAAAATACTATTTATACTATAGCATGTTAAATATTTCCCCTAGAAATGTGCATCCATATCTGCTAATCAACATTTAAAATTAAAAATGTAATCAATAGTTAATGTAAACCCTGTTGCATTAGTCCGGAGTTGTAAATAAACCTTGACTGAGAGACATGATGAAGATCATTGTCATTTTAAAATGATGTGCACCCATGAGGAGTGCCATCACGTCCTGGTCCCCAAGTTGCTGCTGGAAAGCAGGTTATGTTTTCCAAGCTGAAGTTCATGAATACTGTTGCCCGCTGCCATTTATCAAACGTAATAAATGGTTTTATTATGTTTGATAGTACAGTATTTTAGTGTCACTTTTGACAGCACAAAGTCACAGACTAGAGAGAAATGCAAGCTAGCACATCGACTAAATATTAGCACATCAAACTTGGAGAATAGCGAACACAAGTTTACCTGTTTGATGTAACTCTCATGGTGTTTTTTTTTTCTTCTTCTCTCTTTTCATGACCAGAGGGATCGTTGTTTTTCTTCCTCTCGTCAAAGTTGTAAATATTCAGTTGAATAATTTTTGCGGGTCCCCACAAATCTTATCTAGTGAGCATATAGGGCTGCCTGGCTCGGCATAATGACAGCAGAGTATATTATATTATGTTTTTCGCAGACACTAAAGTGTCGAAGTCTGCAACTTCACCACTGATCCCACTAATTTGACCTTTAACACTGGATCAAATGACTATGTCTTATGTCTTTAGCCCATTTTAGCTTATAAAAACAGATAAACTCAGTATGTGTTACATACCAGCTGCACATGAACATTGTGCACATAAGAACATTGGCGACTGGTAATCACAGTGAGCTAAAGCACCTAGCAAACCAGATACTTTCTAAAGACTTTCAGTTTTTCTTCTTTTGCTATCTTTCCAGCATCTTCTTCCACTTGTGCAATGATTGCCCTGACACAGTGGCCCTCCCCATGTCTAAAGGCTCCAACTGAGTGAACAGTAGGATAAAGAGGAAAACTGTGAAGGTGAGAGGAAGCAACAGAAGATTTGAACGACAGCTTCCATCCGCTGTCTTGGGGAATATACATAAGGTCAAGAAAGATGGCAAGTAAGATGGATGAGGTTTCTACTTTAGTCAGGACCCAATGGAAATACCGGCAATGCAGCTTTATCAGCTTCAGAGAAAAGGCTCCAGGAGAATTCAACAGGCTCCACAAATGAACTGGCAATTTCTCAACAGATGGAAGAAGACAGGAGAAAAGAGTGATAGAAATACAAGAAGCCCCTTTTATTCGTATCACTCAGTTTTCTCAGTTGTTAGCCATGAATTTTTGTACATTCACGGTCCCCTGAAAATAAAACCCACTGTCTTTGGTAAGCCCCTGTCTTTTGTTGTAGCACCATCATTATGTTGACATTTATGGTTCAGAGTGAAATATCTCAACAACAATTATATAGCTTGCCTCGAAATTTGCTACAGGTATTCAAGGCCTTAGAGGATGAATTTTAACGATTGGTGATCCTCTTTTCATTTTGCGCAACCAGCAGTGCCACATCTCATCGTTCAATTAAATTTTATTTATATAGCATCTACGTGATTTACTGACTTATTCCCTGATTTTTACTATGGCCTATGACCACTGCGATAATATTTTTACTTTTAAAAAAATCTTCTCATTTTAGAACTTTCCTTTCAAGCTCAGTTTCCTTATTGCAGAAATCGATACCGTTACAGATAATATCTTTATGTAAATATATGAAAGGCGCAGAAGGTGAATATAGTTGTATAAAATAAAAAAAACAAGTAATGCATCTGTCACACTGTGTTTCCAATTCAAAAAAGTTCAAGTTCAAAACAACTTTATTAATCCTGCTGGGGGCAGTTTGTAACAGCTTCTTGTAGATGCCAAACACGGAAACATACTGAACATACAAACTTACATACATACAAGCTAAATGTGGAAGAGCCCTGTAAATCATTTGATAAATAAACTTGCTGGGCACAATATAAAAAACAAGATAAAATAAAAACAGCAACAGTGACAATGGTTAAAGGAAAAACTACAGAGCATCTAGCAATCGGATTGTAGAGGAAATGACCGATTTAGTGTACTGGTTAGTTTTATGAGCAGGTAAAGGAAAATACCACTCATGGCAGCAGAGAAAATTCACTTGTCAAATAGCTGTAGGTATGGTCACATTGGACATTTTTAATCTGTCATACTGCTTGAAACCCTTTGAAGCTGAAGTTTGAACAGCTTTCATTGACATGAATGTTGTCAGCGAATATGTTTTACCTGAATTCTGTCAAAACTTTTTGAATTTTAACTTTTTTTCAAAGAGTGGGTCACATTACATCTGTGCACTACACTCTGTCAATCCACTCCAAACCTCAACACGTACAACTGTTTCTGACATTTGAAATGGTGATGTGAGTACTGCCTTGGAGGCACATTAAAGTCTAAAATTGAAGCAGGCAACGAAAAGTGTTTATGTCTGTCTAGACATTCTCTCTGTGTTTTTGCACCTTTCCATCATTGCTCTGTTCAAAAATAGCGTCTTTCTCCCGAGGTCTCACAGGCTCATTTTAGGAAGATGTCTGACTGATGTACCAGATTAAAATAGAATAAGGAACACCTTTGAAAGCATAATTTGTTGCTTAAGTTTGAAGTCTTTCACTCCTCCATCTGTCAGTAAGAAGAGTCAGATGTGCTAAAAAGCTAATAATCCATGAACATCCGACAGATCTGACATGATCACATGCTGGTTCTCATTTACCAAACTTTTTCTCAAAAGGTCCCATATTTTAAATGTTTTCTGTGTTTTATTTGAAGTTTTGATACCCATAAAGAGAAATTTGTGGTTTGAAGTAAAAAACAAAAAAACAATGCCAGTTTAGTTTTAAATCTCATGTCTCTTGCCTCTCTCTGGTACTCTAGCAAGAACAGGGTGTTTTGTGTTGTGTTTTGTTACATTAATATGAGGCTAATACAAAGCTCCCATCTGATTGGCCAGTTGTTTCCCAAGTGAAACACGGCCAGTGGCATTTAGGATTTTTTTGTGGACCTTTATCCTACACAAAGTATATGCACAAAATTAAAGTGTGGGCATTCAGGTTAATACATAACTATGCTAAAATACATGCAGGTCTTGAAAAAGCATGCTTAAATTGTTTAAAGTTTAAACAACTGAAGTTACTACTCAAGGGAAGAAACTTTTTCAAACGTGTCCCCGAAATAAAAGACAGCATGGTGAGGAATATGATATGCAGGGATGTGGTATCAGCAAAGCTCCGTACAGTAGTTAAAAAAAATGGGAAAGAGGTTGAGATGAAATAGAAGAGGGGGAAAAAAGGGAATACAAAGAAGTGACACAGCCTGTGGGCCACAGATTGAGGGCAAGGCACTTCTGGCTGTGAAAGAGACAAACACAATAGAGGAATTATGGGTAATGGACTGCAATGTCAGGCGTTCATTCAGGAAAGGATTTCAAATCTGGCCTGATTTCAACATCATCTTCGTTTCAAATACATATTAAATCCAGTCATACTGTGCATGATAATAATCAGACATTGAAACCAAAGCACAAGTTTTAATACAGACTGGACTTCACACACTTTTCAACTTTTTAAGATAAAATCAACTGAGGTGAGCTGAGTAAGATTCATGCATCACAAAGGAGGCTTGCAGTGCCCATGCAGAGCTCGGCAAACTTCAAAGATTTCCAAAAACTGAGATAGTTGATCCAATATGTGTTCAAGAAACATTCATCAACATTATTTTATTTTCCGTTTGTTCACAGGTGAGAACAAAATTTAAAAATCCTTAAGATTACACCAGTTTGAGCAGGTATAAATCATGTTGGTGTCACAGCCTGCTGTATGTAAGTAATGTTTTTTTTTACATGATGAAAGAACAGTATGTTTCCATGTGTGTCCTTCTCCTTTCTTCTCCTTTCAGTATGAAACAGAATGAGTAAACTTTAAATTTAAAAAAGGTCATGTAAAATGCAAAACAAATCAAAGTCCATTCTGACGCTTCATAGCTTGGGCTTCATCTTGCATTCTTTTTCAGTTCCTCGTAACTTTTTCAGCATTTTGTGGTCTAGTCTGCGCATCATTCCCGTCTCATCCATATCTACTGTGTTGACCTTCTCCTGTGCTCTCCTGGCTCTGAGATATATGCGTAAAATATTAAATCAAACCATTTTTTTTTATTATTTCTTTGTGTAGTTTCAAGCTTCCATGCTTGGTGCTTATCTGGAGCTTTAATGCCACAGCTTAAACTTTTTCCAGGATCCAAATTTTAGATGATATGATTACTATCTCTAATGAAGCAACGTTTGGAGACATCCTGCTGCAGAGACAGTGGTCTGGTTTATGTCAGTTTCTCCTAAATGTCTGCTCTCTACACACTACTAACATCCGCTGCTATTATTTAGACTGATCAAGGTGTTTACTGAAGATAATTGGCAGTTGTTAAGCATACTTTTTGCCGGTCTGCACGTTTCAAAATAATTTTTCACTTTTATTCTTTCTGTCTTATGCAAATGCAGGCACCACTGCTCTGTCAGCTATGCTGTTCTTATCAGTACAAATGTGCATAAAGATCACACTTTACGAAAAAAATCTTAAATAAATAAAATATCACCTCCCATGTAGGTGGTCTCCAACAATAATTTCTGAATTTACATAGAGCAACCCTGATAATGTGTTTGCTGGATCACAAAAAAAAAACAAAAAAAAACAAATAAAACAACAGTGGTGTGGTGCACTTCATAAAGCAAACTGAAGTTAATGAGTAGAGAAAGCTAATTGTAAGCAGAACACACACACATACTGTGCTTCCAGTGGCCGTGGTGCATCTGATCTGATAGATTGCAGTCATTATCTAATAAAATAATAATAATAAAAATGTAGGCATCAGAGATGATATACACACTCTTATGTCCTCTTACAAGTGGACACCAGAGAGCAAATAATCACTTCAAAGAGGGAGCCTGCACCATTTCTGCCTTCTAGTAAGTTAAATGGAAAATGGAGAAAGGATGCAATTATCTGTGTGTATAAACCATGGCAATGCTGGGCATATTATGACCGGATCCGCTACTACCCCACTAAAAAAAAGGACTTTGCTTAACTTGGGCTATATTGTATATTAATTTTTGATATCATCTATCATTAATTCTGCTTTAAGTGGCTTCAAACATTACTTTTGTGTGTTATTTGATACTGTAAGAGCTGCAATTAATAGAATCAGAATCATTTGATATGACTTCATTTCATCGTAGCAGGCTTGCTGAGCTAAGAGACCACAGTGGACAGGGAGCTGTTGATGTGGTTGATACTGCTGGCTGACATAGAACAGTATCATTTTCCTGAGGGGGACGTCAGATACAGATGGGTGTGAAGGTTTTTTTTTTTTTTTTTTGCCTATTTCTTGGCTCTTGCCCTTATGCAGATTCTCAGTTGTAAGCAGTCGGGAGCTGGCTTGCCTCTTTGCCTCATGCGCAGAAGTACATGATATAGTTTGTCCTTGGTGCAAGTGCAGGTTGGGAGGCCACACACTGATGTCTACCACACTCACAGCGAGGAACAAAGTCAACTCTCAGCTCAAGTGTCTTAAGCGTGTGAAGTTTTTAAACACACCACACCTGCCTAGTGAGTCATCCCACATTTGTAAGACCGGTAGGGTTGTAGACTCGACATACAGTTCAATCAGTACAGGAAGGGGTGAGCGTAAACAAAGCTGGCTGCTGCTTTTTGTGGCACCTGAACAAAGATGCCACATAAAATCTGTTTGCTAACAACGGTATTATTTCTTCTCTTGTCTCCTGTCTTTTATTCCTCCTCACCAAATGCTTGGTTTAGTCATATAATATCCTTGGGACAGCACAAAAAATCAAGAGCAATCTGGCACATCCACAAGCTCATACTGAATTGAGTAAAAAGCACATGGCACAGAGTTTAAACAAACATAGAAAGAAATGATGAATAAGCAGCAGCACCAAAACAAGAGGAGCCAAGGTTGGCAGCAGAATCACTATGAGTCAGTGTTTGAATAGCTATCTTCACCAAGAAAACATTTAGTCAGAAGACCACGATAAAGACGCTGTGTCCATATAATTTCACCATTTTCTTTAAACTGCACTGGGTCTGCAACTCCCAGTTGCCAAGGCTATATCTCCAAAATTCTTGTTTTATCAGACCAACCAAAGGATTTACAAATTGTGAAGGGATGTAAAGCAGGAAAGCGGTGAATCCTCACCATCTAACCAGCAAATGTTTGGTGTTTTTCCTTCATAAATGACTTAAACGATCAACGATACTGTACACGCAGTGGACCGAAGACAGCCAAGGAGTGACATATATTAATAAAAATAGTCATCTGTTAGATTCAAAGCCACTACGTCGCAAGCAGATGGCACACACCCCAGCCTGCTGAAGCACTCAATCACCTCATTAGACAAGTACTTTCATCTAATGTGCTTATAATGGAACACATGGCTGACTTGTTGTAAGGATACATTCTGCTGGATGTGCTTGCTTTAACGCCCGGTTTCCACTTGCAGCCAAATGTCAATGTTTAATTACACATATCTAACTCTCGGATGTAATTCAAATATAATTCAATTTAGCAGACCCACGAAAAGCAACAAATTGTGTGTGTGTGTGAGCGCGAGAGTGTGACAGCCAGGATTAAAATGCGGCTGGTAAGTGAATCATTTAATCCCTGGCTTAGAGACAGCTGGTTCTACAGAGAGCTAAGACTCAACTCATGACTGTTGAGTGAAGGAGAGGAGGACAGAAAAAGAAGGAGACGAGACAGTGAAAGAGAAGGAGGAAGAAAATTGGTACCTCTCTCACCTAGATCTTCAACACTAAGTGACCCAGACATGCCTGGTTAATGGAGGCTGCCATTTGTTCAGTCCCGTTAAAGATGGAGCAGTGAAAGAAGGATGGAGACACGGTAATAGAGGGAATTGATACTGAAAGGCAGCATTGCTGGTGTCTGACAGAGACTACAATGTAATGTAATGCATGTAATGACTCTCGTGCACATTTATCCGTGCACACACATCTCACCGATGGTGGTGGAGCCCGCCATTTAAGACACTTGCCTTCTCTCAAAGAGCAATTTGGCATTCAGCATCCTGTTCAAGGACATTTCCACCAACCACCTGAGCCTCAGCTGCCCTTAGCCACCCCTGTACCCAGCTGTAGGATTATATATTCGCTTTCCATTGATGCTTCTGTCAATAAAAAAAAGGGAAGAACTACAAGAAAAGTGGGTCTTGTGGTTCCATGCCCCCACTTCGCCTGAGATTGTCAATGCAGCTCGAGTTCTTTAGGGCAAGCGTGTGTGCAGGATGCAGGATCTCGGAGTTGTGACAAAAATTTTAAAGGAGTCAGAAATGCACTGCGGATGAAGTTAAGAGGAAGAAGGGCTGCACATTATCAATCCAGCTCATGGAACATCACGCTACATTATACGTGTTGATTCCAGGTGTAAATGCCTACCAAATGTGTTTACTTTTATACACTACTATAAAGTCCTGCAGTCCCACTGCAGGCCAAGAGTCATAACATGTTTCCATGAGGCAGTGGTTTAAATGTTTTTTTTGTTTTTTTTTTATAGGAAAACCTTTTCCGTTTTATTTTTTACAATGTACATTTAATTACAAGAAACCTTTTGCCACACAAGTACTAAAACAACATTTTCACGATTCCAAGACTCAGAAATAAACAACACTTTGTAGCCATAGATCTTCATTGAAAGTGCAGTTATTAAAGAGAAAAGAATTACTTCCAAAACACTTAGTCCACTGTATTGTAATGCAACATTAGGTAGTACCAATCCATTGTTTTATATGTGCAAGCTGCTATGGTTTATGTATTGTTCTAATGGTCTCATCAAAGTATAGAGCACTGCACTAACGCTACAAAGGTGTCAGTTTTTCCACAGCTGTCAGACTGTTGTGAACTTCTGAGGTACATTGGACAAAATTATCCATCAAATGGCATATTTTATGTTATCTCCAGAGGGGATTCACACAGAGTGCATGCAGTGAAGATAAGTCAGCCTAGGTTTAAAGATAAACAAACTGATGGCTTTTGAAGCCAATTAGGACATGCCCCTTTAACTGGAGTTTATTTTAACAGGCAGAAGATTCAGTGGCTCCACTCAGCGGAAAAAAAAAAAAAAAAAAAAAAAAAAAAAAGCCCCCAAACCTTCTTTGAAGTCCCTCTCTCTGTGGGCGGTAATGTGGCATGGCACCCAGCCAAAGCCCACAAACACAAGGATTGAATAACGCCTGCCCAGTGTCCCCGCTGTGGCATTCATTCCATCTACCACAATAAAGAGCAAATATGCGAAGTCACACACATACACGTACGCGTACAAACACGTACATATGCTCGATTGCGTGACAGATCCACTAAACTTTAACATATGCAATCTGCCAGGAATAATCCGAATTTTTAACTGTTTGAGCATACTGCAATCCACTGATGAATTCACACTGTAAGACAAAGTTTTATGTGTGACAGTCAAAATAAATCCAGTAAATCAGGACACATGTGCCTCTGTCCTTTTTTTAGTTTCATTCATAGGTTTTATTGGCTCGTATTGCATTCATGAAGTTACGGGAGATGGCATCTCTGTGGGCTCCAACTTCAAACAAGCTGCAGCAACATATATGAGTGTATTTCTGGATCATGTATGTAATTTATAGGCCTGAGGATTTAGCTATGGGCCTAGTGTTTGACAACACACACTGAAAACTGGTGGCAACTGGTGTTAAACACACACACACACACACACACACACCGACAATCCAGACCTCTTCCCATATTGGATTTTCCTATCCTATTAAAACCAATAAAACATTATGACAAAAAAAAAAAGAGACTCTGTTGGTGTGAGCATGAGCAGGAAACACTGGTTTAAGCTAGTTCCACACCAAATGTGCAAGATATAATTTGTGCGAGGTAGAGCGTGTAATGATGAACATTGCTTACAGCATTCTGCAAAACAGCTACAGACTGCATGAGAATGCAAACAGTCCCAATATTACATTTCTGACCTGATGCCTCTTTCTGAAGTCCCAGCAGGATCAAAGAGAAGAGTTTCATAACTACAGCTACTTCTTTTTTTTTTTATTTCTCTACAGTGAGATTGAAGCCGTAACTTCTTGACATCACAACATCTTCCTCCATGGTCATGGAGGTCAGAGTACGTGGGATCAACATTTAAATGAATGCTTCTTCAGTCCCACCAAATTTTGTTGAACTTTTCTCAATTCGGTTCCACTTCAGATAGAAAAGAAAACTGTAAGGCCTTACTCTACATTGAAATAATCGCTCTGTGTACTGTTGTACTTGCGTCTCCCATTTGAAAGCAGAGGTTATGCTGCCTTGTTTCTCAAGAACCGTTGTGAAGCTCAGAGTGTTGTAGCTCTGGCCGCCACTGTGTTGGCGATCCAGCCTCTGTCGCCTCCCGGCTAATCTGACAATTGGCAAAGACGTGGATCATCTGTGGACCTGAGGCGTGCTGAATGACACCAGAGTGCTCAAACAAATCATCTGTAATGGCACCCACTTGTCAAACAAAGCGACCATGCTGTTAATTACGCATGACTTTAAGCGTTAATATAATTTCAACAGGTGGGTTAAAAATATATTTAGACTGAATACAGTTGTCATGAACCGGGCTGTAAACATGTTTATTTCTGGTGTGAAGTTGGACATTTAAATATTCGTGCCTATGAAGATTGACTTATTCTGTATCCAGCCTCAAGTGAACGTTTGAGGAACTGCAGTTTTTGGCATTTCTGCACTGGCTAGATTTCCACTTGTCTGACACAGGATTTTACTATTCTAGATTGTTAGAATGGCAGCAATAATTTGCTGATCTGTCCAGAAGCTTGCCTGATAAACAGCAGAACCTGCACAATGCTACACAGTGCCTCGAATGTGAGCTAGAATGGATCTGAATAGAATTAACAGGGCTTGCAAACTGTGAAGCAGATTTCAGTTTTTAGCTGGACAATCTTGAGGGGGTTGTTTTTTTGGTTTTGTTTTGTTTTTTGCCTGAATGCAGCCTAACTTTTTGTCGGTGTGTGCTGTCTGTTTTTGTGATACCTCATGCGTGCTAGTGTGCCTGATAACAACAACCCCCCCAGAAAAACTCTCTAGCTGTCAAACAAACTTTTTATCCCTACAAGGCTTCAAACTTCAGTTGGTTCATTTTCACACGGAGGCTGTTTCGCCCTCCAGCATGCAAAAACTTCATCACCTCTAGTAGTTTAGCTGAAAAAAAGGTCATCCAACAAAAAACAAGGAAGTCAGCGTTTTATATAGAAACCCCTCAAGCTCCTTGCTGTACAACACGCACCATTCTGTGACGAGCAGTTATTGTGACACCACATAAGCATTACCTGAGAAAAGAGTAGTTGTACCAGAAGGGAAGAAGAGGTAGGATGTTCATATGTGTGTGTGTGTGTGTGCTGCGGAGAGACAGCTGTGTGAGCTGTCTGGATATGTGCTGTTTCATTAGGAAGAGAAGCTGAGAGGAGCTGTGCTGGACCTACAGCAATAAAACCGCTGTAAAGAAGCGACAGGCCCGCTGTGAATCAGCCGATTCCTGCACAGACACTGAAACCTGCAGCAGTAAGCTCAGTATACAACAAAGTCAAAACTTCAAGGCTGAAGAATGGGAAGTTAAATTGGACAAAATGAGGTGCAGAGGGAGTTTGCTTAGACTGGAAATTAAGTCAAAGTTCAAACTCTGGCAACGCTTCTTGGCTGGGAATGAAATGGGGTGCTGTGACATATCCTCACCTCCAGGCTGATAAAGGCAACTTGTCCGTGAATGCGTTTGCATAGGCATGCATATGAGGCAATTTATTTCATGGTACTCTCTTATGTCGTCATTCTTGATGTATCTTTTTTCCGCATGCTAGATGTCACCTCCTGTGGGTGTAGCTGTGATGCTGTATGGTAATAAGACACTCCTCTAGAGTAAAACTGTAGAGAATTCTAGTCGGTAGTTGGAGAGAAATCTAAGTGGAGGTCGTGTTACACGTATGACAGTCTGGTGGTCTGGGGAAAAAATTATTGGAGTTCAATAACTGCTGTGATTTAACAATGTCTGTTAAAACAGCTCTAAAAATGCACAGCTGAAATAACATTTATGCACTTAGACTGTGCACACAGGACGGAAAAAGAAAACAAAAATGGAAGATAGGATACACCAACAGGAGGTTTAGCTTCATGCAACACCTGTCCACGTTAAATCAAAGTTCTGGCATTATTTGCAAATAAGAAAGTTTAAAAACAAACCAAAAAGCTGTCATAGAAAAAGATTATTAATTATTTCAGTAGGTGCACCTAGGTTATAAACTGAAATTTTGAAATTGAAAATGACTGTCATTGAAATCCACTGTTCTGCACAATCAAATAATGAAAACAAAACTAGAAAGCGCACAAAAGAATCACAAAATATAATAAAAGTATATTACTTACAAAAATGATAATTATTTTTTGTTGACCCTTTTCATGATCGAGTATCTTGTAGGAAGATCCCTAAAACACCTGAAAAAATCTGTCAAAATGTAGCAATCGTCTATCCATTTTCTGTAACCGCTTATCCTTATCAGGGTCGTGGGGGGCTGGAGACAACCCCATCTGACATTAGAGGAGGTGGCATATACCCTGGACAGGTTGCCAGTTCATCACAGGGCTGACACATAGAGACAAACAACCATTCGCGCTCCCAATCACACATATGGGCAATTTAGAATCACTGATTAACCTGCACGTCTTTGGACCGTGGGAGGAAGCCAGAGTACCAGGAAGGACCCACGTGTAAACTCCACAGAGAAAGGCTTCCAGTCAAAGCTTCTTGCTGTGAGGTGACAGTGCTAACCACTGCACCACCATGCCGCCCCCTGTAGCAATCAAAAATGACCAAATTATTCCTAGCAGAAGACCAAAAATAACAGAAAGAAATCAACTAAACAAGCAAAAATCACAATAACTGCATAAGTGAGTGCATACACATAAACTGTATGTATATTAAAATACAGTCAGTTTCCTTTCGTCACTTTAGGCACATATTCTTTATCTAGCCAAATCTGCTAGGATAAAAGAAGTAAAGATTTAGCCTGAGCCTGTGTTCATGGGGGAACAATAGGGAAAGTGAGATATAGCAGAGGGAAAATCCCATAGTCCTGGAATATAATAAATATGTTTTTATCATGCTGCCAAAATCTGATCAAAAGACCACTAGATAGGACTATGGAGAAGCATAGAAGTCTAACTGAGTTTGTGGAGCTACATGGTTTTAGTTTACCTCAGCAGTCTTTAAATAATAAAGCAGCTTTAAGCAAGTACAGTTCTAAAGAGTATCTGGTTGGTGGTGTAAAATTTCACCTTCATTCTAATTTTACATGCATTAAAAATGCATTAGAAATTTCAATATACTCCAATAACCACACTTTGATATAGACAACAGTTTCTAGCATACACAGGAATATAAGGCACAAAAGGTTGCCTTTGAAAGGAATGGTCGATTAAGCAACAGTTGTCTGAGGGAAGATTAATCAACTTTTACCAGCAGAGAACAATGGCCTCAGATTTGAAGGTGCTAAGGTGCTGACTCTCATTCCGGCGGCTTCACACTCAGCTATGAACCTACCCAATGCGTGCTGAAGATGGCCCGATGAAGCCAACAGAGCTACAGCATCTGCAAATAGCAGAGATGGAAATCTCACATTCACAAACTGGACACGCTCCTCATCCCAACAGCGCCTTGATCGGATTGGAGACAAGGGGCATCCCTGGCGGGCTCCAGCACCCACTGGAAACATGTTTGATTTTGTGCCAAGACACAGATCTTATGTTGGTTATATACGAACTGGATGACTCTTGGAGTTCTTAGAGTTGCAATGACCATTAGTCCCTTTTACCTGACTCGCTCGAGGATGAAGGAGTTAGCATTAGTATGTAGTGCTCCTGCATTCACAGAGCCAGCTGAAAGGGCAAACCATGAAATTCTGCACACATATTTTTGGGTTAATGAATATCAGAAAGTGTGAAATCTGTCAAATCAGTTTCCATTTCTGTCAGAGTTCACTCAAGAAGCATGTGCAAGCTTGTGCCTTAAAGTGTAATTTCCCTCTCACGATGCAATGCTCCCGCTAACACATGCTTAAATCTGTTGGTCTTGTCACTTCTACTGCTTCACTGCAGACACTCTGCCCTGCTCATCAGGCTGAACTCAGAGCCGTTCAGGCCACTGTGTACTATTAACTCGCTGAGTATAGCTTCAATTCTGTGCCCATAATAATGAATGTGAGTGTCAAAGCAACCCTGGATTACAGACAAGCTGTCAGATCTAAGTTTAATAAATGTCAGCATCTAAAATAAAATCAATATGTAGCCTGTGTTAAAGTTTCTAAAGATTAAAGATGCAGCAAACTATAGTCCACTGCATATGAACGAACATATGAATCTCTGCATACCTTAAGATTTGATAAAAATCAGAGTGGTGATTAAAAATGCAGTTAGAGCCAAACTTGCGGGTTGGTTGCAGTTGCATGTGAGAAAGTCAGCATATTTTCCAACAGTGTGAATATTCAGATAGACAAAGAAAATGTGCTGCTTTGACACTTGCTCCAGGGTTCTCTTCTTGGCATCAACAACTCCTCTAGCTCCAGGTAGACAAGTGTAATGTGAATGTTAGTTGTATTGCTGAAATATTTGATCTTTCCATGACCCAGTTTGCACACAGTATGGCTCTTATCCAGCTCCTATTTTTCTCTTCAATTTATAAAATCCAAAACATGTCCATTTGGATTGGAGGAAAATCCAAAAGGACAGCAGAGACTCAGCCAGAAAGTAACGGCTGTGGACTTTGTTCCGACTATATAAGATGACAAAACAATTCAATGTGAATTATTCTAAATAGATACCATATTTGTAATGCCTATATGCACAGTGATATTTCTGTCAGTAAAGATAATAAAAAATAAAATCTTTGGAGGAACCATAAAGCACTTATCAGGATCTGTTAATTAAACCTGGTTGAACTAAGCAAGATAAAGAAGCAGAATGGCTGACCCTGATTAATATTACATTCATCAGGATCACTTAAATAAGATTTCATCATGGTGTATTAAAATAATTGGACAGACTGAGGTGTGTAGTCGCCTGTTTAACCAGCAGCTGATGTTTAGGGAGCTCTTTGAATTCTGAATTATGCACCGATCAATCGCAAAAGAATGACAACAGAAAAATCCATTATTTTTCCCACTCTTACAAATATGCAACTGAGTGTTACTCCATTCCCATTATCTGAGACCAGTCCCAGAACTCGAGGAGAGTCCAATTTATATTCCATCCTACAGTATGCTGCAGCAGGTCTCCGTGTCCATATGCTTAACACATAAATGAAATCTAGCCGTCCTGCTGTCATCACAGGAGAATTTTTTCTATGGCGATAGAGGAAGGGTGTTAACTGTTAAGTACAGTTGAATTTTAATTGCAGTGTCTCGTTAATTAGTTGGAGAATCAAATTGCTACCAGTGTTGATGTTCTCTCCCTATTTGGGTGTGTATTTAGATTCTGTACGCTGTTTTCAGGAACGTCTTTGGGTCCATGGACCCATGAAGACATCTATTGAGAGTATACATTTGCCAGTTTATTCCAATGTAATAATCAATGTATCAATAATTTATATGCTGGCGATATGTTCCAAGCAAACGGCAACCTTTGTGGATGTGAAATGAAGCCAATGTGGAAGTGCCAAAAACTACAGTTCCCCCAAACGACCACTTAAGGCTGGCTACAGAACAAGTGGATCTCCATAAGCCCCTGTGTTAAAATATCAAACTTTACAGCAGAGATTTCTATTTAACTCATCAAATTATATTAGGATATGCATAATTAACAGCGTGGTTGCTGTCATAGGTGGCTTGTTTGAGCTTCATTTAGCCCACCTCAGCTCCACCCATGATCCAAATCTTTGCTCATTTTCAGGTTAGCTCTTCAGAAACCTATGGGTGATGACACGGATGCGACATCCATTCTTTATACTGTCTATGGTTCCAACTTCCTTTCTTTAGCCATGATCTTGAGCTTTGATGTCATTCCTACTTAATTCATACAGTTTACAGTATTTGGAAAAACGATCTGATCACTAAATTACTTTTGTAGAGGATATGTAATTAGTTTAATTGTCACTTAGGGAGAAACATACTGAGAAATAACTCTTTTTGTTTGTCTCCCATGTGCTGGAGAGAGAAAAAAATACTGCAAATACCTAATTAGCCAATGAATAATTGCAGAACTAATGGGCACCTCAAGATACAATCTTGAATGTAACAGTCAAGCTCCAAATTAATGGAGCTGTGTATTGTGCGGTGGGACAAACTGATTCTGCTCTCAGTAGCAAAGTCTGTTTTTTATGCGCTAATGCATCCAAGCTTTTATTATAATTCTAATAAACTCACAGATTGGCTGAACACCAAACGTCTCCCAGTTGTGCACTTTGTCTCTTTGTCTTTCTCCTTCTTTCTTCATTTCACTTAGACATAGAGAGAAATGTGCCTTCATTTTGAGAGCATACTGTACACTCCTGAAATTTAATTCCAAAGCACACATCAAACACTCCTGCATACACAGTTTTTCTTTTCCCTTTCTTCCCTTTTTTTTTTGCACAAACCAAACTGTCCATCAGTTTGATATGAAATAAACTAAAAGCTAACAGCACCCATCACTCCTGTGCCAACGTCAGTGATGCATCTTGTCTTTCTTTCGGAGATGCAACAGCATTTTTCTATATCCTCGCACACACACACATACACACTGTATTTATTACAATTCTGCCAGTTTCAGAAGGCAAACTTCAGAGAAGCTCTGTTGTTGCTTTGGGGTTTCCTTCAGTTCAGTTGGCCTCTGGATTATTTTAACTTTAACATGCAAGCAGCACAACTCCAGAAACCACCATAATTACAAGATCTGGTCAGTCCTTTGAATAGCTTTGGCAACCAAAACCTCGATCTGGTATATGACTATAAGGAGATGGGAAGCCTCTGTTAAAATAGGACACATGGAGTTGATTTGGGGTTTTTCTACACGGGGAGCCTCAGAGTGAGCCAGCTTGCTTCTAACCCAAAGTTACAGTAAGTCATGACAGCAGTAAGATCCCCCCATTGGCTCTTACACGTGCAGCTGAGGAAAACAGCAATTGCTGCCTAACTGCTTACACAGTTCGGTCCATTACTTCTGTAAACTCACCTACTCTGACTCTTGGTTGTGCACAAACTCTGTCAACAAGATTAAAATTTGTGTACAAACAAAATCAGCATTCATTTTGTCAGATTTCTAAAGCCTTACTCATGAGTCTGTTTCATAAAAACTGGGTGTACACTGGATGTAAATGGACGTAGACGCACTCAATCGATTGAAGATAAAATAACCTTTTTCTCCTCCAATCTCTCAATGAAACACAGTTTCAATTTCACAGTATCGCATTGACAAAGTCCTCAATCTGCACCAGAGCAGCAATGCCCATGTCGGTCTCGGTCGCTCATGTCATCGGGCCATATTTTCATGCAGCCCCTGGTCCTGGCCTTGAAATTTTCTTTTTTCCCCCCATCTGTGTGGTATTCTGGTGCCCAGAGCAGAGCGCACGGTACACAGGTGGGAAAATGGGAACAAACAGGTGGTTGGTTCATTCAAACGAGGCAGCAGAAAGACAGGTGTTGGTATTTTGGTAGAAATTGGGATTAGACGTCTTAGAACTACATCTGTTATTGATGCAGAGTAAATCTACTAAATACTTCCCATAAATGTGCAGAATTACCACAGTAATGTGTAATTAAACAATTTTAATTAAAGAAGAATGCATTTAAATGAAGAATGTTTCAGGTGGTTAAAACAGAAATGTTTGGTGGTAAATCAGTTTGCATTTATCTGTAAGTTTATAAGAGTGACAGTACTTCAGTTCATTAAATCCCTGCAGCCATCTGAAGGCAGCAGAACAAATGTGATGTGTGATCTGAGAAGTGCTACACCACAGTCATTCTTGACCGTTTACTTGAATCACATGCAAATGGCAACCAGGCTGCTACACAATAACCACACGTCTCCTGCAACTCTGTATTCCGTCTGGTTATGAAGCAGACGTTGGATTACCAGGGTGCCTTTTTGCTCCCAATTTGTTTGTTTTTTAACGGTAAATTTTATTTTTTCAAATGCACTGCTGTACAAACGCTGTTGTGCAGCATCGAGACTGATGCGATCATATAATCATAATCGCTAAACTACTTTTTTATTATTCTTTTCTATGGCCCTTTTGGACTAGTGCTGCTACACTTTTCCACAGGTTGTTGTGATTAAAATATGGGCTATAGTGTCATAAATTCAGATAGGAAACTGTTCAAACAAGGGAAAACACAAAAAAATTTGAAAATGTATTGAAACTGAGTCCACAACAACCCTGAGAATAAACTTTTTAATGCGCCGTTAACTTGCATAGTTCAGGCATGTAGTCATAGACATAAACACTCAGTGAAACTGACATATTAAATTCATCTCTCACCATATTTTTCCTTTCAACTTTACTATTCTTCACTCTTGTGTGGTCTTAATGAACATCCTTTATATGTCTGGCTTTTGTCTGACCTTTGCAAAATTACCATTGCTGCCTGACTGCTGATGGTTCTTCCAGCCTCACTGCTATATTTCAGCAAAATTGAGTGTGTGGCCAAAAGTCTCATGAGATTTATATTATTATTCTGTTTATTCAACTCACAAGTCAACGTGAGGATTGCCTACATTAAATCCAGTTCTGAATTCATGCTGTCAAATCGATGTGTTGTCATTGTCTGAAAGCGTAATGCCGAAGTCGTGCAGCTGACACAGATCAGTCCCAAACTGCCATGGTACAGCGGCAGCCAATGAGGTGTCAGGGCTCTTGAGACCCTTGTTGAATTGGTTTCTGAGAAAATCATAAACTCCTCAGTAATGCTGACAGTCTTCTCAGAAACTTGCATGTCTCTGGAGAACTTTTTACGCTTAACAAGGCTGAGGCGACAGATTGGATAGCAGCAGATTGAAGGACTGGTTTCCCTCTTCCCGAGAAGCTGAGAATGTGCTGTATATTACATTCAAAACGTTCGCTCTCTGTCAATCTTTACTCCCTTCAACATTCAAGTTCTCTCCCGCATGACATTGTTCCTGAAATAATCTCCTTGCCCTCAATACGAGTCCCACGATGCATTTCTGCAGACAGAAGGTCATGCGGCTTGATGGAAGTGGGACAGAGGTGCTAAAAGTATCCTAATGATCCAGGCTGAGAATGTAATAAGAGGTTTTAGCATCCGGAGCATTTTTCTGATGTGTATCTGCATACCACTTAGCTAACAATCAACTAATCAATCAGTATCTTAGGTTTAGGCTCAAAACTTTTTATTTCATATTCTTGGAGGAAACATCTTCCTGTTCATTTACCACATGCTTTCGCTTCTCTGTCACTTAGTTATTATTTTAGAGCAGGAAATCCTCCCATCACACTTTCCCTCGACTGTCACTGCATCCAGTTTTCTATTTGAGTCTCATGTATCCCTGGCCCTCTGGGTGTAATCAGAAGAACCATGATGTGCTGGTAGAAAGAAAGCCTCCTATTTGAAGTGCAGGAGTAAAATGGAAGGAAAGAGACTGACAGAGTAAATGGAGTGAATATAATGCTGTAGAAATGTACGCAAATTTCAGGTAAACACGATACTAATGAGGGTAGTGGTACTGTTGGCTGCCTGACTGGTTGTATGGGAAAAAGGGGCTTGGAAATGAAATGATTTCCCTATTATACCCTTCAGAACAAAATCTGAATTATTAAAATGAACATTTTGCATCTCAGGTTCCTGAATCATTATTGGGCGGATGACGGAGGATTAATGGTACTTGAAGAAAATGACTTGGCATTCAAACCATAAAGAGTGAGTGAATTTTCTTCCATGGACATGTTTGAAGTGAGTGCTGAATGCACTTTGAGTCATTATTATGGTTCTCTTAAGCACCTATTATTGACTTAATTGCTGAACGTATTGCGGCCTTTGGTGAGGCCTGGCTACGTTTTCTTTCTGTGCAATACTTAACCATACCAAATAACTCAAAACAACAGTAAATTGCATCAGAATTTATCAGAAAACCTGCTACTGCTAATGGAGGTATTTTTGGTTGAAATAATCACAGGAAGGATCCTGGTGGGACTGATTAGTATGAAAATAGGAGTTTTGTTCCAGGCTTCAAATATGGATATTAAATTCTGGGTATATTGCACATCATTATCAGAAGAAGCAGGACTTAGGTTAAAGTGGGCTGGAATGCTAATTTGTTGGAATTTGTTTCAACTTGTTTTGGTAGAGAAGAAATTCAAAGCTCTTTACTATTTTTTACCGTCTGATCGGAGTTTAAAGGAAAAGCTTCTGTATTTTAAATATTTAACTAACACTATTATTTATTAATGGATTATATATATATATATTTATAATTATATAATGTATGTTTTCTGACATGTCTGATAACTTATTAGGTTATGTCAGTTCATGAGCTCTTCAACTTATTTGTTTTGTCCAACCAACAGTCTAAAACTCCCTAAAACATTCAATTTATTATTTATTATATAATAAAGATAAAATCAGGAAGTTCTCACATTGTATTACTTTTTACTCATCCCCCTACCATGGCACATAGGGTTACACCATATTTTAGAGGTGCTGCCAACCTGCTAAATCCCACTTTAAACCCATGTATATAATGTATATGTGGAATGTAGATAACAAAATTAGCTCAATAGAGAACAGATCTGTTTTTGGGGAAACTGACAGCAATATGAACTACCTCATAACTAGTAAATTAAAAAGAGCAACAGAAAAGATTTATTCAGAGCACTTTTTACCAAAGTTTTACTAAAATCAAACCATGTCACTAACTGTTTTGACTTTGTAGGGGTCACGGTTATTTCACATTCACATCATAACCAATGAATAATACAGGGAACTATTTAGTGAACATAAAGGTAAAGACCAAGCAGCAAACTTGCCAAACACTGCAGTTCTTTGAATGACCACTTGAGGCTGGCTACATTAAAATGTCCAGCTTCACAGCAGAAATAAACATGTTTACAGCCTGCTACACAAAACAGTTTTGGTCGCTATAGCTAATTTTCCCATTCATGACAACTGTACTCACCTGTTCAAATTATATTAAGCCTAAAAGTTATGCATGATTAAAAGCCTGGCTGCTTTGATTGACAGCTGGGTGCCATTGTTTGAGCAACCAGGCTTAATTCAGCCCAACTTAGCTCCTCTCATGCTCCATCTCTTTGTCCATTTTTGTATTAGCCAGGAGGTAGTAGAGGCAGGACTGTCAAGATGGTGACCGCAAGAGCAACCACACTTTGAACTTCACAGTGGCGCTTCAGACATCATGGATACGACGTCCATGTTTTATACTGTCCATGGTATAGAATGATTTCCCACTATGAAGAATATCACGGAGCCAAAAGTGATGCTCAAATGTTGCTTGGATTGCTAAAACAAAATAGCAAGAGAGGTTAGAATCAAATGTGATCATTTGATTTTGTTCATAAAGCCCGGGGCTGCTAATTGACAGCAAGATAGACCAATTGGTTTGTGTACAAGTCTGAGCAGTGAGCAGGATGCTGCAGGGTTAAACCTCATCCTCCGTGATATTCCTGAAAATAATTTGTTTTTGTTTCTTGTCACTGCTCTGTGACACAATTTCAATACCTGATAAGAACTCATCATTTTGATGTCTGGCAGGGAGGGAGAGTGGTGGAGGTATGGGAGCAGAAGTAGGGGGGCGCCTACCGCTCCGGAGGAATTGATGCCAGATGGCGGTGTCATTGAAGAAATTAAACTGGAAAATGAGAGTGAAAAATGGACTGGTGGTGGTTGTCCTTCCAGGCGCACACGCACACTCACACAGTCTATAAGGTTTAAGGATCATTGGTCGTGTTTCTTTAATGAATAAAATTCCACAGGTGGCTGCATATACAGCAATTTAGATCATTTATCAGCCGCTAATTTGGTCAGCTCACTCTCTCCTATCAAAACGGAAGTCCTGAATGTTCAGGTGAATAGCTCCTTTGGGAAGCTCAGCAGTTCTGATTCAGTGGAGAAAATACTCCTCACAAGGAACATAATTCGATGAGCAGAAAACACAGAACGTATTACGTTTTAGTTGTTATGACTCAGTTCCCTCAAGTGCTGAAATTGCAAATCGCCGCCATGCAGTGATATATCAAACTGGATAGCAGCAAAGCTATAAAATGAATACCTCTGATCTGTGCTTGAGTGTGCGGTTCGGTTACTTAAAGACTCAGTGTGTGGTTGTTAAGAAGACACACACACCATATGTGAGATTCACAATCTCAACTAAATGCCAAGTGATGGAGCACCATGGCAATAAAGTGTAACGGGACTGGAGAGGAGCAATGACACAGCGGAGATCAGAGGATGGTTTTGTGGTTAGATGGTTTTTATTTCTGCGCTTCAAATCCTGAGCGAATAGCAGTTATGATCAGACACACACATGTACATGCACGCACCCACACACCCACACACACACACACATATATATATTTATCTATTGCGGAGTACAATAATCTGATTGTATCTCTGTTTTATAGCCCTTCCAGTGGCGCAGAAAGATGCTCTCTGTGTGGCTCCCTGCTGCACTCCGGTGACATGAAATCAGTCATTGGCCGACTAATCATTATCAGAGCTGTCGACACTGATACTTTCTCCCTGTCTTTCATGATGAACTAGTTGTTGTAGTTGGATTATATGGTCTTGATAATCTGTCTCTGCTGTCGGTAATCAAACATGAGAATCTCTGTTTTTACAGCGAACACAGCTGGAAACACCACGCAGGTAATTGAGAACACTGTGTGCCGAAATTTTAATTTTCCCCTTTATTGGGTGCATCCAAAAACCCAAACATGTGCTCCAGTGGGCTCTATTTCACACATGCTTTCCCCTCTAACAGGGCTTCTCGATGTATGATACGGTCACTTATTTTAACAGAATAGCTATGAGCTTAACTTTTGCTCTCTACCGCTGGTGGTGTTCTGCAGGATACACAGTCCGCATTGGGTATACCATTCCTAAATGCATTCTGATGCTCATCGTTCAGTATTGTTCTACAAGCTGAATGTTTCCTGTTTTCTTAGGATGGCGAAGGCATAGATAGTTCACTCAAAATGCTCTGTTATTCAGTCGTCTCACCCGTCTATGGGGCAGTATTGATTGCAAAATCTGCACCTCTTCTGTGTCTAATTGTGGTTTAATTTCATAATGATCCTTACTCCCTGAAGTCAACCACCAGAGGTGACACTGGCCTATTTTTGGGTGAGCTAAATATGCAAGATTAGTCTTCACATATCACTGTTTATAACACACAGACGTTATCTTCCGCTGGCGGGATATTCAAAAGACAAAAAGATATACGTCACAAGTGACCTGTGAACAGCAGACAGAAGGGCACCCTTCCCCTGGAGCATCAGGAGTTTCCTTAAATGACAGAAGAAAGAGTCTGTATTCGCCCCCATCGTAGAAATATGAGACCTGTCTAGGACCTTGCAGGCACACTACAAAGATCAGTCCGCCTGCTTACTCATACGAAATAGTCAAGCTGGGTGACTGGTTTGAAAATGATAAACTTTAAAAGGGACTTTCATGTCTTTGCGGTTTTGTAGGCACAGGAAGTTCCTACATTTTGCCTTAAGAGCACGGCAAGCAACTTTTCATACGCTCTTATTTTTCAAAGTGTGAGGACACAGTGAGAAAATACGCTGTGGTGCTAGAGAATGCATGTCTTCTTCCACCTCAACAACCTCTTCAGCAGCGTTAGCACATTACGGCTAATGGTTCATGTTGCACGATCATCCTCTTAGAAACTGACAGAAGCCGTGTATAAAGCCACATCCTGATGAAACAATGATTATCCGGAACAGTCTGAACAAACCAAAGACGCAGTACAGAAAGATACTACAAGAGTGGGTTGAGATGTTTCTATGGATGTTTTTTTTTCTATGGATTTATTTTCCACAGTGAAAACTTGAGACTTAAGCTGCTCTTCTACATGAAAGGAACTACAAACGCGTTATAGCAACCATGTAAGCCTGCAGGGTCTTGATATTAAATAAAGATTTTGGTTTGGGTACCACTTAAAGATAATGAAGTCGTCAAACTGGAGCTTTTTGAACGCAGATGTACTGAAAATTCAATATTTCTCACAAAGCCTACACTTTGAGCAGATGATATGGATATTTGTATTTTTAAGTGTTTCAACCAATTTCAAAGCTCAAGTAGTTCCCTATGTTTGAAAGGGTTTCCTCAAATAAGCTGGAAAACGAGGCTTATCAGACAAATGGTAACTTTTATTGAATGAACTGCGTGACCTCCACCCAGAGGCTTATTTAGTGCTAGTCCACAGGACAAATGTGGACGTTTTCAGGCATCCATCACTGAGCTGGCAGTGTTGTTTTGCATTTACTGGCACATGAAGTGGAGCGAGGCATCCCAGACAACATAACAAGAGTAATGGCCATCAGACTACGGGGCTGCACGGAGGCTGCAGCACCACTTTGGACAGAGTGTATCATATAGCTCTATCTAGAAAATGCAGGGAAGCTTCCACCTTGAGTAGTGTTTTCTCTGCCACGGTAAATGGAGGAAAATCGCTGCCGTTACCGCAGCTTTTCATCTAAAGACACAGCTGTGTTTGTAACGGCATATTTTCACTCGATTTTTCAGGAATGACAAAAAAAAGTTTGTGTAAGAGTTACTGAACTAAACTTTATAGAACAGTTTAATGTTTAATGATGTGTCACCTGAGGTGCATTCATGCATTTTAAAATTTAGGCTTGTCTTTTGGTCTTCTTCAGTCAAGGAAGAAAAATATCAGTGGCCTGTAATCATCATCGACTGATCAAGGACAGCCAGACACCAGCTTCGATTAACTGTCAGGTGATTGTCCATCAAATGTCCGACAGAGTGCAGACAGACAATTGGAAAGCTTTTGTTTTTTTTTTATTCAGTCTCCACCTTCTGCTTAGCTACTGAAGTAACTTTAACTACAGTTAAAGTCCAAGCATGGGAGGGTGTCTGTGTAAGGAAGGAAGGAAGGAAGTGATGAAAACCCTGTCAGATGTGGCCAAACTGACCTTTTGGAAAACCAGAAATAAAAAATTGATTCAGAGCTCAGGTGCAGCAGACCATGTCCTGATGTCAGCGTTGTTGGCATCAGGCCTCAGCAATAAGTCTGGGTATTTCACACAGAGAAAACGTAAGCTTACTGAGTGTATCGTGTGTGCAGTTTTTTTTCTTAAGAAAAAGTATTTAATAGCTTATTTGTTTAAATTGAAGTTCTCTTTGTGTCGCCCACACACAGTCTAAAACAGATTTTAAAAAAACAAAGGCCCACACAATGTCATAATTAAAGCGTCTGTTGTGTTGGATGTGCAAACAAAACTAGAAAGTCAAAAAGGACAGGTACGCCGCCTCAAGGCAGAAGAAAAACTTGAAAAAAAAAAGAAGTAACGATTCAGAAATTGATCTGTTTTACTGCTCTTGTTCTTGTCTTTAAGAAAAGAGAAGAAAATCCCCAAGCAAAGAAGAGTTTGAGCGCTGAAAGAAAGCGAGCGACAGAAGTTGGGATGAGGAGCAAAAAACAAAGATGTAGCCCCGAGGAGTGAAAGTGTAGAAAGACTGAGCTTCAGTGGGGACGGCCAAGAACTAAAACAGAAGTTTTTGGAATAAACTCATATTTTACATGCAGCATAGTGTATTATCTATCTATCATGACACACATTTACAACTCCTGCCTTAACAGATCACTCGTGTTGATGAGAATCTGTGTGGCTTCCTTCGTTAAAACATATGAAAAGATGAATTCACTGTTAATCAGATATTTGAAGGTGATCTGTTACAGGTAATCAGATTCTGAACACTGAACTGTATGCCATCAGTTCAAATCGATTTGTTTATATCCTCATCAGTAGTGCTGCCTGTTTTTTAGTGGATTCATTTAGGAGCTGCTCCATCACACACTACTACTGTGGGATCCTCTAATAAAACACAGGGATTGTGTGGACCTAGCATGGAAAGCCCTGATAAAATAAATGATATCGTCTCACGGGTTTAGTGTGTCCCAAGTCTTCTTATTAGCACATGCGGGTCATCGCAGCCTGCTGTAAAAGAGGTCGATATAACGCCAAGGCAAATCCCTTTACGTGCATCAATTTATGGGAGGGAAAACTGGCGAATATCTGGGATTTCTTTCGTCCTGATTAGGTGAATAAAGTTTCCATACATTTCTTTTTTTATCACGCGGTGTGTACCGCCATCCTGGACTGCAGAGCGGTGTTAAAATTCAGAGCAAGTATTCAGAGAAGACAGCACTTGCTCTTTTCCTGGATGTTCAAGAGTAGCCCAAGAAAGCAGAGGGAAAAACCTGCCACCCCTCGGCTCCACAGTACGGTAGAGTTTGACAGAAGAAGACACGTTTCACCAGCCCACAGTCACCGGTGCTGGCAGGTAGAAAAACTTCAGACCCCCCTCCCTCCTTCTCCTTAAGTAGGTAGAAAAGAAAACTTACCACCCCAGTGTCCAGCTGCTCGGTAGTGACAGAAGGAGCAGCTCCAGTCAGAGGTAAAAAACACAATATCGGCACCAACAGCAGCATCTCCGGAGAAATATTCCTCATCCACTTGTGAACAACCCGAGAAATCATGATGCCCTATGACAGGCTGATCCTGCGGGGCTCAGAGACCGACCCCGACAGCCGCATCCACGGGATAAATCACACGCCGACACTCCTGGAAAATTAGCCCGAATAAGTCTACCTCACTGTTGAGCGCAAACACATAAAACACATTAAAACCGGTGACGGTAAAAACACTTGAGACCATTAGAGCAGTTTATGTCCCGAGAAACTGCACTTCTTAACTGACACCCAAGTGGTCATAATCAGAGATAAACTGCGTATTTTTTGTTTGATATCAAGTCCGTCAGAGGTGATATCCCCGGAGCAAGAAGCGCGAGCTCCCCTTTCTGCCGCTGCGTCTCGAGCGCTGGAGAAATGAAAGCAGCTGCGTGCGTTTGTGTCGCGAGCGGCAGACATCAAACCACAAGCCAGCCGCAATAACCTATACAACTTCCGGTCACGATTGCCAAAATAAAATCCCGGCTGCCTGATTTGAAAAATGTGATAATGATAAATGACACAAAGTGTAATTTTATTAAACTGTTTAGTACCTAAATTTAAACAAATACCTCGGAAAAAGCTTCCAAGCATGATTAATGACGCAGGATGCCAGATAATAATTCGCCTAAATGACAAATGTGATAGTTAGTAAAGTTAATTTCTGTTGAATTTATGAAAAATAATTAGGCTAATAGGCCAATTTCCAGAGCTGTTAAATTTGTGTAAGTTATACTTATACCAAAGATTTGCTAAATACAGTAGTAAAAATATTGTCATACTATTATTATAGTTGTTGTATTCATTGTTATTTTGTTTGTTTGTTTTTACCTACATTATTATTAAGATTACTTTTTACTTACTTATTCCATTACATTACTTTCATAGTAACCAGTATTATACACTGTTGCCCATAAAGTTGGAATAATTTTGTTTTCAGACACATTCCTCTTTCTATTCCTATTTATACACATCAGGTTAATTGTGGTTTAATTTTTACTGTGATATGTTTGGAAGAGATTGATCAATAAAGTTTTGAGAAGATACACTTGAACTATCAAGAGTAAATCACACTGTCACAATCATTTCATGAGAAGAGGTAAAATATTTCATTCCAACTTTATGGACAGCAGTATATATCACTATATATACACGTACTATGCTTTTGATTGAACAAATTACAGGAGCTTATGTAAATACATTTCACTATGATTATACCTGTATGATTAAATATGACAAATAAACATAGCATGAACTTAAAGCATACAAATATTTGCGGGTTTCCATGGTTTCATATTACTGTGAATTAAATATATTAGGTCGGTTATGTTTAATAGATAAATAAAAACCTGTAAAACAGCACTCTGTGTTGTACTAACCTGTGACAGGTTATTAATCAACTTTTGGCACAGTAGACTAAATTATTAAATTGATTAAGATGAAGTAAACTCTTTAAATTATGGATTAAATTCAACAAAATATAAATTAGTTAGGTAATCAAATAATTCCACAAAGGCAGACTGCAGCTTAAAAATTTCACAAGGGTTTAACAGTAGACTGCTGTTTTAGATATGGCTAACACATAGGCGATATACAGACTACATATGCTATATCATAATAGTATCAAAGAATTAATAAAAGAACAATTCTAAAGAACAAGACTATCTTAATTTGTTAATCTGTCTGCTTATTTGTGTTTCCTCCTACACATTTCCATGTTCACACAGTATCACCCGACACTCGAACCCACCTGCGAAATTTAGCTTGTGCTTTTATTTTGAAGTTCAATTTTCAAACTTCCAGTGGGCTACTTTAGAGTTTTGTTTCTGACTTTATTTAAACAGCTGTGAGTGAATTTGAATTCAGTTTAAGGAGACTCTTATTTAATCTCTTTGGCCTTTAATCATGATTCATCAAAAATATAGAACAGTTCATGTCCTAAAGAGGGCAATTAAAGGATGGATATGTGGTTACAATAGTAATGTCATCTAATCTGATGCTGGCTTAGTGATTAATAAGTGTTGCTTGACTATAATATTATAATAATAATTACTATGTCTATTCCTCCAGCGCTAAACCGTTTTGCTCAGAGTTTTGTTCCAAGGATTCGACTTACTTGATCTGACTCACTGACACGGATGATTGCCATGCCCAAGGTTAAACAAACATCATAAAATCCTCATTTAAAATAAATGAAGTCAAAGGAAGCCTGGTGTCAATTTAAAGTCTAAAGTTGGAAGTACTTCAACAAGGAGCGATTATATTTTATTCTCTACATCACGCTAGCTTAATGACAAGCAAGATCCTTCAACATGAAGAACCAAGTTCAAGCCCCCTAACATGGCAATTATCCACCCTCATGTAATGTCCTTAAGCCAGACTGAGTCTAGCAGCGCTGACCTGAAGATGACCCCACACCGCTGCACACACCTCCCTGTGGAGGGTGCACATAAAAAAAAGAACATTTTCCAGAAGGAATTATAAACAGCGAAGCTTTATTGTTAGCACTGTTTAGAATCACCGCTAACTGCCTCCACAACATGAAGGTGAATTATCCATTTAAATCTTGAATTATAATTCAGATGCACGCACACACCTTGGTGCCCACCCACATGCAGACACCCACATGGAAGCATCTTAACTACTCTGTGTCTACTTTGATAGACAGTCTTCTTAACCTAACTGCACTGTTACTAATGATTCACAGTTCGCCTTTATTATACCACAACCTCACAGCTCGACTGCAAAGAAACGCGTAATGAGTGCATGGGCACGAGCACCCACATAGACAAATTAACGTTATCCAGTTGGTCTATGCTGGAGCCATTGAATTTCCATTTCAAATAGCGTTTTATGTAATATTTAACAGTTATATCATTATTTTCTAGACAACTGGTGCTACATGATGTGGCTGTTTGGTCCCACTGAAGTCCAGGAGCCTCAGAGTATGCTGGGAAACACTTAGAAATGAATTGACACCCAATTAAATGCTCGTATCAGCAGAAGCTTGCTCCGTGAAGCGTAGAAAGTGCACATGTCTCTGAAATGCAAAGATTTTGTACTCCTTGTTACACTTCTCACCATATTTTAGAAAACATGACAGGAAAGCACGCCACTTTCCGAACTATGGAGATAATCTGCATGAAAACATTACAATGAGGCAGTTAATGCATAATATGAGTCCATCAACCCACTTCCTCTGAGGAGAGATGAGCTCATTTATTTATATATTTTATATGTTGATAATTATCAACATTCACTGGCTAATCCAGGAATATTTTATGATCAATCAATGGATCAGTCAAACCACAAGAGGTCATACATATTTTGGCTGGTTTCATTTCTTATTCAGATCCATTACAGCAGTCGTTCGTCACTAGTCCAAAAGAGAAAGAAATAAAAAAAGTTGTTTTGCTCAGCAGCATTAAGCTCTGCTGTCTTAGTGCTAAAGGCTTAAAACTTCTCAACTTCCAGTCCCAGTCAGATTTGTCATACATAGTCACAAAATTATGATAATTGTAACATCTGAATATAGTCTCATAGCATGTCTGCTGGCAAAAACAGAAGTTTCAAGCCATTCAGTTTTATATTAAGAGAAGGTTAAAACATCCATTTACTCATCCCAGTCTGCTCTGCACATTTTACCTGAAGTGTTTCACCCTATTTCACTATTTCCCAAAGAAATCTAGCTCATTTTCTTTAGTCTGAGCATATAATTATAGAAAAACCCATTGCCCAGTGCGGACGTGGATTGAATTGAGTTTATTGGCTGCCATTGTAACACATGCATTTTAATATTTGTTGTTGCATTTTGTGCCAAGTTGGCTGCAGACCTCTTGTATTGGTGAGGTTAATATCCTGAAGATAAATGAGTATTGTCAAATATCTTCCTATACCATCGAATCATGTCAGGTAGTATCACAGAAGCAACAAGGATGTTGAATGAGGATAGTGTGGCTTAGTCGAGGGTTGTTTGATTATGGAGTGTGTTTGTAATCATAATTTAATAACATAATTCATACCTAATGTATTTTGTATTCACACTGTCAGCCCTACTTAATGGGCTTTCCCATTAGTCAAGTTAACATTGTGGTGTTAAAAACCATCATGGCATCCATTAATCTCTTTGTCTTGTCCGCTTTGTACTGTTACACTTTTAGTTGTAATGTAGTCTTAAATCAAAACAATATTTTTGTTATACACACTGCATGATATTAGAAACTTTTAGCATGATCAAAGTTGAAATCTGTAACTTTCCTCATGTTGTTGACGGTTAATTGCAATAATCAGCAGAGAAATCAATATATGCAGCCACACGCTAAAATATGATGTGTGCAAACTTTCTTTTTTGATTAAATTTCTCAAGCAAATGGGGTTTGTAATGAGTTTGATCATAGCAATTAATTAAAAGCATGTTTATAAAGGAAGTTCATACAGTACCATGACCAACCAGTGCGAGGAGGCACTGCAGCTACAAGGATCTGAACTGGCACCGGCTTCCCACCTATGAGCATGCGCAGTTTTTTGGAACATATGACCAAGCTGAACGCATGAAGGACACAGCCACTGTAGTTTTCTCCTTCATGCTTGAAACAAGAGGAGTATTCAGTCGATTGCATTCTGCAACTTCACCACTAGATGACACTACATTTTTCACACTGGACCTTTAAGAAATGATAACTGTATAATTTGGAAGATTCAGCTGCAACTGAGTTTAAATTTTCCTGTCACACCTTAGAAGAGAACAAATTTGTTTTTGGTCTCACCTAAGAAACAGTAAATCAACATTATTTATGTGACAAAGTGTGGCACGATATAATGCACATATCTGGTAGAGTTTCTCGAGTATGTTTTGAAAAGTCTCTCACTTCAAGCCATGTCATTCACCAAGTTTCCATGACGCTCCACAATCGACTAGAAACTCAACTCAGATCTGCTGGTATAAAAGATCATGTCAGTCATGAGTGCCCAGAGGTTCAAAGCAAATAAATAAACAATCATTTTGTTTGTTTATTTTTTGATGTATTCATGCGGATGGGAGGCAGGATTTACTAAAAGTCTTCACCCACACTGATCCTCACAGACCAAGTCACCGTCTAAACTCTCTCAACTTCAACTTTCAACATTTCATTTGTCATTTTCTGAGCATATCCTATTGCACATTCACTTTGTGCAGCAGCACAGAGACAGATGCACATTGTCCTCATGCAAAAAAAGAGTCTTTTTGAGTGGTTTAAATGCATTTTTTTCTCCTGTCCTATACCTAAGGAGCACAGGGCATTTGAAAAAGAAAAAAAAAAAATTCTATCATCTTCCTTCAGCATGCATTGGAATAATGCAGAGAAACACCCTGGAGAGGTCACTGGTCTAGCGTGGGTCAAGAGAAATTCAGTTTTGATAAATGCAAATCCAACATCTGTCACCCTGAGGACATGTGGAGAAGTTTAGTCTTCCATTCTGCAAAGACATTTATGGAAAATCTTTTTCAGTTTAAAGTGCTTCTGAATCAATGAGAGCAAAAGATGAGCGCTAAATGTTACATGGCGAAAGATCAGACACCAAATCATTATCTCTTGACCACTGGCCATTGTTGCATGTGCTGTTATGTATTTGTGTAAGTACATAGACATAGAAAATGCTCTCTTCAGAAAGAAAAGCTAGAATTATGTTGGGATAGAAAAGTGTCACTTCAGTATGTGGAGTACAGTAGTCCTCTTACAATAAGGGCCAGATTTTAAAAGCCCCTCTAGAGCTGCGTTGCACTATGCCATTGTTTCCCATGAGTTATATAGTGATGAGAGTCTGTGTTTATTTGTGCCAATAATAGTAACTCTGAACTGCTGTAGCTGCTGTACATCCATTAGTAATAATGCATAATCCTTATTCCTAACACCATCATAAAAGCTATCAGTTTGGATATATATCTCTCCATCTACATCCTTGTAGATAGGGTATCCATTTAAGACCCACAGGAGGGTCATTTTTAAATCTCTTCCTCTGGGATCAATAAAGTTTGTTAGATTTTATAAGGAGCAAAGCTGTCAGATTTTCTCATCACCCTGAAACAAAGACACTTTCTTTAGTAGTTGCTCCTGCTCCAAAGATAAAGGGTGGTTCAAATGAGAGGCAGAATCAGGATCTGAAGCACTTTGTCTGGTGAAGTTTTTAAATTGAGTTATTTTGGAAATTTATTAAATTGATTTTTTGGATCTTAAGTAAATTAAAGAAACTCAACATTTTCAACTTACCCTTCACTTTCTTGCCTAGAAAGGATCAATTATGCTCTTACACCTATCTCTTAAATATGAAGCTGGAGTAGGGGGAAACAGCAAGTCTGGCTCTGCATACCAGCACAACTAATGCCCAGTTAAAGTCTACAGATTGGCACATTATATCTTGTTTGTCTAATACATTACAAAAAATTCTTGCTGTGACATGTCATCACTGTGAAGTTGCCAGGCATAGAATCCAGGAAGTCACTTTTTTCAGCCAGTAATGCACAACACAATGCCACACATTTTTATGCAGATTAAACAAATAAGATATGTGTTTCTTGGTGAGTTTAGAGGAACTGTGTATTTTGTTATGTTTGGACAGAGCTAGGCTAGCCGATGTATCCATTATTTCCAGTCTTCATACTATGCTAAGGTAACCCTCTCATGGCTCCAGCTTCATATTTAACAGATATGTGTATGAGCCTTCTTCCTTCTTCTTATTTAGCTCCAGGCAAAAATGCAAATTAGCATATTTCCTTCATTTTCTGTTACCTATTCCTTTAGGTACTTCTATAAAAAAATTAAAAAAAAAAAAACACTCACATACAAGTTAAACTGCAAAGGAGAACTCAACAGATGTGAGATTCCATAAGTAGTAAGACAAATAATCATTCAGCATGTAATCATCAGAAAGGAAGAAATAAACGGGGTGTGTTTCGAGGAGAAACAATGCTTGTATCCACAGAACACGTTTCCTTCCTTGTCCTCTGTAGCTGGGGTCTGTTACTGTCAGTGTCACAGTGGTCAAACCAGCGAAACGAACCCCACACCTGCTCCCTTCTTGTTACAGTGACTGCTCTAATAGAAAACGTGCTCTGTGTTAAGAACTTGTTCGTCTCATCGGTAGGACCTCAGCGTGAGCCATTGGTAAGAGCCATCAATGATTTAGATCAACAGCACTCTCCTCGCTCCTTAACAGGATCCGCAGGTGAGCTGGCACTATCATTCGTCACTGAAACATTATCAATTTTCCTCCAGTTTCCTACATGGCTTCACAAGCAACAGCCCTTCATTCTCTCTCTGCTTCCCGAACAATGTTCAACATGCATACTCGCTGCCTGTAAACCATTGTGTGGAGAGAAATGTAATTAATGAGCAGTAATTAAAGGATCTTTCTTTTGATAATAAGCCTTTTGGTGTGATTCTTCTCAGACACTATGCACTATTGGGAATTTCCTTTTATTTTGCATCCATGTAGAATAATAAAACAGAGCCAAGCGACAGACAAAGGCAGGACTTGAACTGGGAAAATCAAGGTTACACACTAATCATCTTAGGTTGCTCAGCCACCCTGAAGGTAGCAAATTTTGACCTTGGACAAGCTAGCTAGTCTCTCTCCCGTTTTCTTCTCGTCTCTGCCTCCACTCTTGGTGTTATGTTTATGAAGCAGATTCATAAGGAACTGAGATATGTTGATCTTTTCTAAACATTTTCAACTCGGAGGTCAATTAAATCTCTGTCTAAATTTCAAATTTTCGTCTAATTGCTTCTTTCCACTGACTTGCTGCCTCTAAAATTCACTTTGCATTCTGTCTAAATACACTGGGGCACAACAGGTTTTCAATTCCCCCCTCCCTCTCTCTTTCTATCTGCCCCTCTCTCTCTTTAACTCAACCGGTCGCAGTGGATGACCGTCTACCAATGAGCTTGGGTCTGCCTGAGGTTTCTGCCTGTTAAAAGGAAGTTTTTCCTTGCCACCATCGCCAAGTGCTTGCTCATGGTGGAATTGTTGGGTCTCTGTAAATAATATTATAAAGAGTACGGTCTAGACCTGCTCTGTATGAAAAGTGTCATGAGGTAACTTTTGTTATGATATGGCCCTATATAAATAAAACTGAATTGGAATTGAACAGGTTATTATTTCTTTTCTTAGTTATTATTATATCCTTAAATTTACATCATGATCTCTTTTAGATACACGTGATGTTTCTGCTCAAATTGCAGGAAAAGAGCTTTTAACAATAAGACTAAATTCATATTTTGTTTCCCTTTCATTCACATCATTCATTCAGCCTGACATTGTGGTCATGGTTTTCTGTTGCAGGGTGGAGATTTTGTTTTTGCTCTAACCATCCAAGTATTAAGTGTCACTTTTAGTTGTGGTAGCGGTTGCTAGGATACTAATGTCAATTGAATGGTTGTTATTTCTGTATGTAGACTAACAACAACTTGCATAGCTGCATTGATCTTATCCACACTTGCCATTTTTCAAGTTTTCATGAATGTAGCTTGGTAGTTGAATAGTTAGATGACTTTACCTTGGTTGACTGTGTCTTCAAATGGCAGAAACAGCTGTCGGTGGGCGCAATACTGCGCTCATTTGAATTGCTAAACAGATGTGGGTGGCAGCTCAGAGGTCTGGAACCATGGCTGGAGAGATGGACAGAGGGTTATATCACAAAAATAGTTACTAATAAAAGTTTTGGTGTAAGCAACAGGACAGTTTGGAATACAACATTTTAAAACTAAGTTCAGGAAACAAAGAACATGCCTCTAACTCATCCCACTTCTGCACCAAAAGCACACCTCCCTCATTCAGAGTCTTTACTCACTCATTTTCGCTTGACTTCCCACCACCAGCCAGCCCACCAGTCCTCCATCCAACCATCCACAACCCTGATTTTGCCCTTCACCCCCCACCCTCCATCCCTCAGCCCTGATCCCTCCATCTCTTATGCCTGCTGCAGTACATCATCTTAGTCGACCTTCATCCATCAAATGCAATAAACTATTTTAAATCCATATCCTTACTGGTGTGTTAGTGTATAATGACTACACCATATACTGTATCTGAAGTGTCGGAAATACAATTTTTTTAAGAGGTACTGAAATCTGAGCAATACATTTTTTATGAGCTACTGAAATTTGCTTTCCCATTAACATTTCAAAACAGCACAAGAAGTAAACCTAAAATACACAGACCACCAGCTCTAAGTCAGCTAGATAGTCCAGCTCCTGCATGGCAGCAAGGATAAATGGGATGTGGTGGTTCAGCCTGATTTCCTGTATAATGACAGTCAGGTTTGTGTCTGGAATTAGAGATTGTTGCCCTCTCTTCCTTTGCTGAGAAGTTGCCAGGGTCCAGAGTATAGCGACCTACACTGGTGTGACCAGTTAAATATTGGGATTTAGTTCAGCTGCAGAGGAAGTTATCCGTTTTTGCCTACTAAGCCTAAAGAGCTCCATTAGAGGGCTCTGACTCACATTAGTTATGCAGAGCAACCCTATAGCTCTCCGAGCACAGGTGGAGCCCCCCCCCAACCAGCTTTCCTGCTGTTCCACTCCTAAAAGACTTCTGTGTGGCAAATGCTCATTGGCTGAGCATGGGCATGCAAATTTTCACTATGGAGAGATGAAGAGATGAGTGGCCAAGCTTTAAGAGGCCTTTAGGAGGGCGTTCATGGAACTAATGTTGCAATGTGCGCCTATATTATTACGCTTTCATGACACGCATTTTGATCACAGAACGCACTTCCATTTGTTGTTAGTGGCAATAGTATGATTACACGCTTGATTAAATCTGTTGCTTCAGCCCAGTTGCAACATGCTGTAATGAAATCTGACATCCTGGCTGAAGGAGGGCTGCATGCAGACACTGCCACTATAAAAAAGATGAATATCCAAAGTTAAAATCGACCATCTCCTTCTTCTGTGCTCCCTTGAGCCTGAAACACTTTGTATTAAATATTTATGCGTGTAGTACTAAAATAATTAACAGTATTTCATGTATGACTTAATAAAAAATATGGAGGAAATTATCCAGAATTGGTGAAATCCTAGTTTAAAATGTGTAAAAGGTAGTTAAAACTGCTTATTTTATTTCAATTTGGTGATGACGTATATGATGCGCCTCCCATGGACAGGTGGTTATTTAATTTTCTGAATGAACATTTGTGGAGTGGTTAGGTGGCAGAGCGTTATAGTTTTCCACACAAATATATAGATCTCGCATGTTAAGTTCCTCATTTTAATTCTATTTTGTAATTTTGGAAAGTCAGCCAGAGATTTCAGTTCAATAAACCACATCATAATACTTGGATGAGCGTCTCCGTGCACGCTTATTAAAACCTGTAACGCTAACTCCACAACGTAACCTCAGCTGGCTAAAAGGAAAAGTTTCTATGTACAATTTTCTAATGTCATGGATGTATTGGAACAAATGGTTAATACATATGAATTCACATTCATTACGCCACCATTAATCATATGTTATCAATGTAAAAGAGACCAGGTCACCACCACAAACATGATGAAGTCATGAAGAAGTATTTCTAAGCTAAATGCACTTGGTAAGATGACATGTGCACTGCTGTGACTGTTCAGGTTTACATACTGCCCCCTTAACTGCAGACCTATCTATGAAGAAGACATAATGATTGAAATGCCGCAGTTAACATTAATTCACATATTTGTCCTGTATTAAGTCACATGAGACTGTTAATTCTCGTGCATTCCTGATAGTTCATGAATCCATGCTTTTTGCTGGTACGTGTTGGGTGGTCGATGTAGCATCCATTCTTCAGTGTTAAAGTGTCAGCACAGGGAGGGCTAGTTAGCATTGCTTGCTTTCCCTCAGTTTGACGGTGCCGGTACTGTGACAGATAACAAACAGCTGCACCATAGGGGATGCGGCAAAGCAATGCATCATGGAAGCAATGGTCTAGTCACCCTGCCCTCCTTCTTCTCTATATTCTCCTTTCATCTCTTCACACATCCTGCTATTCCATCGTCCATGTCATTCCCATAATTTGTATTTGTCAGTGTATGCCGCTTGCCTTTGAAGGCCTGCTGTGTCTCGCTTGCAAGACAATAAAAAAACATCAACAACTGGTGTTTTGCAAGTAGAGCAGTTCAAAGAAAAGATCAGTCCTTCCTCATTTGCATAGACTATGTATGTGAGGCAGTGAGGCAAGTGGTAGAAGGTTATACACTATTCAGCAACCAAAGGGGTTCTGCTGTCCTGAAAAGTGCAAGTACTTAGATGAACAAGAGCAGTTGTTATGAAACTCTGTAGGTGACACTGGAACAAGAGTAACCACTTAAAGGAATTTTTAAAAGCTACAAGAAAAAAAAAGATGGAAAAGCAAACACACTCCTGTGTTTAATGAGCCCATTATTATTATTATTGGCACGCAACTAAATACATGATCCCTTAAAAGGCTTGCTTGTAATTTATCATGGCAGCCTGGTACACGGCTCTCTACACCAATGTGCTTTCTCACTTTTTACGGAAAAGACAGAATTAGGACATGGAAACACCCCAAGGAGTCCAATTAAAGGCTCTAATATTAGCAAGTAACACTAAAAACAGTGGGGTTAATAGCTATTTAGTTATCCAGCTTAATTACCAGCCTGCAGCTTCCTGTAAGTCCTACACAGCCTAGGTTTGCACAGTGGTGTGTTAAAAGACCTGCGATTCTATCAAGTGCATTGTCGCACAGCCTGTCGTGGAGTGTAAGAGGTTCAATATTTAAGTTTTAATCCTCTCTATAGTTCAGTAATGTCCTTCTTTTTTGAGAGAGAGAGTGGAACGGAGACAATGTGACAATAAGAAAAAGGGGAGTGAAAAACTAAATGGAGGGCGGGAAGGAGACAGAATGAGATACAGATACTTTAGAGATTGTTTTAAAGAGTGCCCATAAGGCAGTGCCCATTACTTACTTGGAGGAGTTTACAATGCCAAGTGTTTTGGCTTTGACAGTTTTGCAGGGCGCGTTAAAGGCTTGACATGTCCTCTGGCAGTTAAGCAAACGCTGATAAGGGGAAAAAAACAGCGGGATGCTCTGACTCCACTACATCGGCTGTGAGTGCCTTGCAACTGATATGTGAGAGCTGGAGTTATGGTGTCTTTGAAGTATAATAGCATTGTTCATAAATATAATAAAATGCCTCAAAAAGGGGTGCTGTGCTCGGTTTTGCAGTCTTGATATGGAAGTCTGATTACAGCTTGTTTTAACCATATTTCAACCACAGAAAATAACCCTAACCAAAAACATAAGTGTATAAAAATGCAGGGGAAACATTGTTTTATAAAAAGAATTCATTACCCCTGAGTATTTATTAAAAAGACAATTAATCAACACATACCTCACATATTCACACATTCAGTGAAACAACAAACGTGTTCATCTCTTCTTGGAACATTGTACAGTGAAGTCTTGTTTAAAGTTCATGAATATTAATCCTGCTGTAACCTGCTCCCAGCTAAATATCAGATGATTATGAACTAATTGAAAGACAGCCAGTGACTCACATTGTGGTAATCGCAAGTTAAAATTTGCATGGCAAGATCTCTTGGCTCTTGGCTTTGATAAAAGTTTTAGTGAACGGAACAAGACGCTCTATGTAGTCTAGAAACTGGCATACTGTACATGCACCACAGTGGAGCTAAGATTAAATATACATTAGGTCCAAATGTCATCCATGGATTGACAGTAAAATATGACATGTATTAGGCTCTGGAAAAAAAAATACATTTTTCAAAAAAAAAAAAAAAAAAAAGGCACAGATTCAAATACTTACATCAGTTTATTTGAACCTAAATCTGAAGGCGATGTGATCGGTGGGAAATGGTAAATACTCGGGGATAAACCTGGAGTCTACAATGCTGAGGTACACTGTGGCATTTAAATGATCCTCAAAATGTGTTAAGTATGCCAAGAAACACTCCCACACCATCAAAAGGATGGATGGAGTCATGTTGTTTGTGCCACTTTCTTTGTCATTTCTAGACAATGTGAAAAAAAAAAAAAAAACAAAAAAAAAAATCCAAGGAATCAACTGTTTCTGAAATGCTGCAACCGTCACATCTGGCACCAGGAGTCATCTCACATTCAGAGTTGCTTGGATCATTTGCCCTGGGTTGTATTTTTTACTTTTCCCCCAAACTAAAGGCAGTATTTTTTGGTCAAAAACAGGACATATTGGTGGAACTTTGTTCCGGTTAGCTAGCTTAAACCTTCAATTTTGAAAATGAGACATTAATTTTGTATTTACAGCCCGCTGTTATTTGCGTCAGAAAATGTTTCAACTTGTTCGCTGACAGCTGTAGTTAAAGTGGCTTCTGTTGTCATTCAGACATCATATTGCCTTTTACTTGTTGCAGTAAAGCTGAAAATCATTTTACACAATTACATTTTCGTCTGTTAGCAGTAGGGTTTAGAAAGGTTGTTAGAATTGGTACAAAAGTCATTATTCAGTCTGTCAATCTGGGGTTTTAGAGCCATCCCATGAATAAATTACATCATGTTTTAACCGAGTCCCTAATCATTTGATAAAAAAAAAAAAAAAAAAACAAACAAAAAAAAAAACACATATTTACACACACACACACACACACACACACACACACACACACACACACACATACACACACACACACACACACACACACACACACACGAGATATGAGGCACTCTCCCAACAACACTTATTATTGATACTATTGTAAGTGTAGAAATTTGTCAGCCTTGTATTGAAGATTCATCTCATGCACACAAGAAAAACCGGTCTTAACCTTTTCCCTGATTATTTATTCATATGAACACAGTTCAGATAAATGTGGCCTGCTCTGGGCTTCTTAAAATATTCCATTTCCTCTTTTGATTCCTCCCTTAAATTAACATTAATGGAATCATCAGAGTGCAAGTAAACAGAGTGCAGCGTTTCTGTGCCGCTTGAGTGCACGCGGCTCTGTTCCCGGCCTTTCTTGCTGTTTATCCATCACCCTAGTGTTTTTAAGCTTTATACAACTAACCTTATTTGATGAGACTTATGATACAGTGAGCACTGACTGGCCATCAACTCAGCGCCTCATTTTGAAATTCCATTTGGCTTGATAAATAAATAATGTTATTCTCCATCCCATCTTCATCTCCCCCAAGTCCAGCTTATAAATTCTGCTTGTTTATGTGTTTGTAAGTATGTGTGTGTACAATCGATGTCATTGTTTATTTCAGGCTGCTCATCGGAATAAATGAGGGGTAACAAAGTAATATTTTTGCCTGTTTCAGTCGATTGTAGGAAGAGAGAAATCATCTTGGAACCTGGAAAGACTGGTGTGTGGATTCAGCAACGACCACATCCACAGCACCTTTTGAAAATCATCCGAGCCTTCCACCGTTTTCTTCATTCTGTGTCAGAGTGGCCAAGTCTAAAAAGGTGATTTCAGAGAAGGTCCTCCTTTCTATTTGAGGGTGCAAGGGACTCTGGGTCCTCCATATTTGTAGAAATCAGGGATGCACAATCGCTGACTTTCCTCAGAAGCAGAGCTTGGCACTCAAGCCAGAAATCATTTCCCCTCATGCTCCAAATCCTAAAGTGCCGTACAAACTCCCACTTGTGTTTTCATGTGTCATTGAGTTCAAAATCATGCAACTCTACCGCAATTTCTGGAGTGTTTCATGAGAGCCCAGATGTCCTACTAGAGTGGCCATTGGGGGGTCTGGGTTTGTTCTCTGACCAACACTTGTCTTGTCTGAGCCAGGCAGCCAGCTCCAGCAAGAGTTCTGGCTATTCCACAGTCTCCACTGTGCTCCTGATAATGTTTTAAGCTTCAGCAGTTTCTTTATTCCCTTTGTTTGTGGTGATCTCTGCCTCAAGTCAGAGGTCTGCCTTCTGCTGCACGACACATTTTAGCTCTGAAATGCTCGTGCTCTTTTAATTTATTTAGTTACTTTTCTGAATCATATCCAATTGCATCAGTACAGTTTTTTGTGATTATGTGCAGATTTGTAGCTAATGTCTTTTTGGATTAAAAGGGATAGTTCAGGTTGTAGGAGGTACTTATGCTTACTCAGTGTGTTACCTACAGTAAACAGCAGTCAGCATGCTTAGGTAGGTCCTTAGGTTCTCTTACACACTTGGAAGGGGAAATGGAGGCAAGCAGTATTTGTTTGGTTGTAATCAGCAGCTGTATCTTTAAAAACAAGTAATCAGACAATCAAATTCAAAACTTCTGTGTTGATACACTTTAAAAAGACAGCGTGTAGCACTGCCCTTTCAAGAGGCATCCATTATTACAGTAACTGATTTGAAATAGAGAGCCCAGTGGCCCCATGATAGCATGTGATGCTTTTGAAAAAGATAAATGAACCCTTCAGAAGGGTCAGACCTTCAAAATGTCAGTTCTTAGATTTAGTAAAGCATACCCCAATGGGTATCTTTGAACAATGTCTCTAAGAAGTTGTTGTCCCTCATAAATATATAAAATGTCCTCTGTGCTTTCTTTGAGCCACAGATGTGTAGAGAGGTCATATTTAGTAAAGCAAAGGATTCTGCTGAGATACACCTCATCACCTTCAGCTACTTTGCAGCAACATCTCTAAAGGGGAGCTTAATGTTGCCAAGATCATTTACAGGATCTGGGCTGTTAAAAAAAAAAAAAGTCAAATAGAATGAGATTCAGCCCATTTATGGGGAGAATTCATTCAAATTCCATATGAACAGCACTGGATGTTCAACATATTGATGCGAAACATTTTAATGATGTCATTATTTCTCAGTTTCACCAAGAAAAAGGCATATTAAATCCATCTGAAACATGTCTAGTACATTTTATTCTTGAATTTGCATTCACACTGGATTTAAAGCTAATTCAATTTATTGGCACAAATTTGAATGTGTGAGTGTTTTTGAAGTTCAAAATGCAAACAGCCTTGAGGATGTCTTAGCACCAAGTTAGCATAATATGCACTGACCTGAGTTCTTTCTACAGACCCTCTCGGTTTGTTCTTACTTCTATCTGTATATGCATGAATCAGAGTCCTAGCTGCAGTATAAGCTCACATTAAAAATGTCTATGCCTCAACCCCCAGTGCCTCAAGCAAACTTGCATTTTTCATTTCCACTGGTGTCTTTCTATTGATTGCGTATGCAGACATCCCACCTAGAATATTAGCTTTACATTGAGACTGAACACATGTTTAAACAGGAGCAAGTTAATTAGTTACATTTGGGAAAAATCGGCTCAGTTCTTGCAAAGAGTTATATGAGCAGATCACTCTGGAAAATAGAAACTGTCCTCCCAAGAAAAGTGACGTTTATGATCAAGTCCCCTCGTGGCCGTATAATTATGACACAAGCGATGGATGAAAAGAGGTCAGGGTGAATAGATGGGTCAACAAAACATCTAAGACGACAAGAGACAGCTGTTTGTTTCACATTTCCTAACTGCAAGTGAACATAGCTTGTAAAACATGATCACTGCCATTCCAAACCTTAATCCCTTGTATATTATTGTAACTGTTATGATTTAAGTCAAAAGTAGTCATTTTGACCTAAATCGTGATTTTCTGTTTAATTTGAAGGACTAGGTAAATATGAAGCTAGAGCCAAGATGAAATGAACGGTTCGCTTAGCATAGCACAATGACTGGAATCAGAGGGAAACAGCTGGCCTTGGCTCCGTCCAAAGATAAAGACACATCAAAAGCTTTTTCTACTGCTTTCCTAAGCTAACCACCTCTTGGCTCTAGCTCCACGAGGGTGGTATTGATCGTCTCATCTAACTCTTGACATGAAAGCGAATAATAACCAAAATCTCGAAGAAAGCCCACTTGGTTGGCTCTGTGGATTTAGGGTTAAGGTTTGTGGTGTTCGTGTGTAGAAAAAAAAAAAAAAAAAAAAAAAAAAAAAAAGATATCAAACAATATTCCAAACTTTCAAATAAAAATGAAGACTCACGTTTCAAATGGTGCTTGAGAAATCATATTAGAAAAGACAATAAATTAAGCATGGGTAAACAAAAGCAGTTATAAAATTAGCACACATGCACCTGTGTTGATCAGATTAAGCTCTTGGTATGGTCTGATGACATTTAACAACACTGAAAAACTACACATAAAAATGGCTCCTACACTTACTGTTTACATGCATCAATATTCACTCTGAAAGAAACCATCCATCAGGAGTATGGTTACTGAAAATCAGACACGTTTTACCATGAATACTGACAACTTTTACTTTTAATTTATTTTTTCCTAACCGCTATGAAGACACAATTTTGTTTACGTCATACTGAATAATACAAGTGCAGTGAAAACAAATTAAGGGTGATAGTTTTGACACCAATTACACTGGTTTTGAATCCTAAATTGGTCCTTGTGACACAGACAAACAGAACAAAACACAAAGAGGAAACCTCAGTCGCTCTCCCATCTGTCCCGGTGGCACTCCATTTAACTGTCCAATTAAACTCTAGACCGTCTACAGATTGCAGTGTTTTATTCATGGCTATATGTTAAACAATACATTTTGTAACTGTTATCCCTGCTATACAAATACAAGCAAATTTTGTTGAATATACATTAAATAAATGTCCATTTGTACATCACAGGGCTGTGAGTAGTATTTCAGCAGGGCAGCAATGGGGGAAGCATTATCCTCAGTCAATCCTAATCATATAAACTATCTGGCTGCATGAATGTAAGAAAGGATTAATTACAGGATGAATGAGGATCCATAGACATTCCCATTTTTCAATTTAACTGGATTATCATCATCTTCTTCAGCTCCATGAAATTGCCTAAGCTGCCCAGACTCTGATACATATTTGCCCACAGACACTTATGTGCCCTTCAGTGAGCAATAGGAGAGAGGAGAGGGGAGCCATTATCCTCCACAAAAAGATCCCACATCCATATCCAACTCCTTCCTACTGTCTCACTTTTTAATCTTACTCTGCCGCCCACCTGTTTTCACTCTCTATTTCTGTCTTTCTCCCATGTGCCTGTCCTCCCCGCTTGCTAGTTATTGTCATCTTTTTATTTTTCCTTCCCTCTCTGTTTTTCACTTCATCCCTGGTCTCTTTAATGTCCCACACAGGTGTCTATCATTCTCTTTACCCATCTCGTCCTGCCTCTTACTCCCTTCTCCCTCCCATCTCCCTTCGTACGTCCTTCCACATTCATCCAATCTCCCAAATGAATCTGCTTAATGGGCCCAGCGTTTGTGCAACCGAGCAGAGCAAGTGCTACAGAGATGTACTATATGTACCGATCTGCAAACAAAAACATTGACAAATGTGCAACTTTGCATGCGCACGCATCCATGCACGCTCTGAGTAGCTTTGCAGATGGAGACGTTCCTGAACTCAAGGACACTTCCAGGAACACTGTCTGTAACCAAGTACACGAAACCAGTATTATTTATCTCTTTGCTGAGTAGTTGCTCTAATGATACTAGCATCCCATAGGAAAAAGAAAAAAAGTCTTTGATTTATGTGTCCTGTGATTTGATTGGGTAACCCTTTCATAGCACTTCATTAATTAGCAGCTGGATACAAGTAAATGGCAGGGCGGAGTGTACCAGAAAGGACTAGTGGGTGGGGGGTTTGGGGCTTTTCACTTAATTACCCCACTAACACTGGCATCTGAGGAGACAGGAGGGGCATCAAAGAGCATGTGTAATAAAGTCCACAACCCAAGCAGCAAGTAGAGAATTTCTGAGTTTTCTGCAGCAAACTCTGTGTTGCAGAAGCCCATGTGTTGCCAGGCTGGTTCAACCAATGTACAGCTTTTGTTCTCCATGTACAACACATTATTATTTTTTTTTAATACAAAAACAACTATTTGTAAAGAGGACTTTCTACAACCTAAAACTACGAAAGACCACTCAAAAACAGAGTAGTCTTCTCAGCCATTGAGCTTTTGTGGCATGCAATTCCAAACATTTGAATAGTAGTTTAGGTACTATCCTTATTCTCATGTGTCAATAGGTCCAAGACCCCTGTATTTTGTATCCTGGATACCCCCGTCCTCACCACAAACCCAACCAATTACAGTCCATATTTCCAGTTCTGAAAATAGTTTGGTAAGGTGTGTAGAATGCAACTAAGACCTTGCTCACAAACAGTGAGCAGGTTTAATCTTTTCATATAGTTAAGATTTATTCCAGTAGTTGGACTCATTTTTTAAGCCTTTAAATAGCACCTTATTTTCTATTATTTTGTAATATATCATGCAGTGGATAAATATTTCATTGGTACTGAAAGCTTTTTTTCTTCATTCATATGAAAAATGAATAGTTGTCAGTTGTATCAATAATGAGCAGACTAGGCAAAGAAATTACTGCCTTGTACTGTGGCCTACACAACAAAATTCTGCAAAGCATAGATTCAACAAGGTATTGGGCACATGGTCATTAGTTCAAATTTATTGCATTAGATCACATTTTTTCCAAGTTTCCATTAGAGTGGTACAGTAGCAGCCTTCATTATTTGCTTGAAGCCAGGCTGCCTTGTCTGTGAAAATCAGGGAGAGAGCACCAGGGAGTGCTAGCGTTTTGGACCACCAGGAGGAGTTTTTCCAGGGCAAACGCTGAAAGGGAGTAGTGCCGGTGTGGTGCCAGAACCAGAGCTGGGTAAGCAGGCCTTTATGGACATGTTAGGTGAAAAATGTACTGTATGTTTACATTGCATTAATAAATGGTCTGTGGCTGCTGGCTATTGTAGCATCCTGTACATATTTGTGTGTATGCCTTGGTTTGTTTAGAACATTACAAAAAATAATGACAAAAGGATTTATTACGCCACTCTTTCCAAATTTCTAAAATGACTTACGTCAGGCTTTACGTTTCTGTAACATCTGCTCCAAATTGAATTTTCTGTGTTAACATCCTCAGTCACAATGTAACAAATTAAATTTCCAATTGATGCACATTGATCATTCATCATTCATCATTCATAAGATGTCCTCAAATTAAAATGTCTCTGCTGGAAAAACAAAAAAGGAGGTTTACAAACAATCCCTCTCAGATTTGGAAAAACAGTGCACACCAAAAGATTTTTCTGGCATGTGACAAAACAAGACAGTGTCTCTGCAAACGGCTACATCTGTTTATATCCTTCCCTCTCAGTCTGTATTATACTGTGTGGTGGTGTTGATGAGCTCTGTGGCATCCATACGGCCTGATTGAAAACACGATTCAGATCACAACTAAAAGGGTATGCTCAGTCTTTGTATGATCTGTCTAATGAGCCTGGAAACAGCTGCCAAGACATAGTTTTTTGAATAATAGATGTGATGGGCTGGTTGCTCCACCGCTAGTCTGGCATCGCTAGCCATGAGTAGAATGGATCTGAGATAGAACAGTACATGCATCTGTCAACAACTAAAGTACAGAAAAAGAGCCATTGCTGTTCTGTAGATGCTCAAATATGACTTATTTTGTTGTTATGAGATATTAAGGTGATGCCACATATACATATTTACACACAGTACCATAAAGACATATAGAGAACAGGCTAGCTTGCATCTACACACTCATAACTTTTGACCCCTTAAGCCCTTAATCCTGACATGAGTTGTAGTTTAGTCCACTGGACAAGCGCCTTGATTTGTAAAATGTGTAATTTTATGTTTAAAGCGTACCTAGGGTACCTAGGGTACATAGGGTACCTATTACTGTGACTTTATCTGAAAATAAGAAAGCTCACGATTGCATCTGTGCTTTCCTCTCCAAAAGATCAGTTGCCCACTGGCTCTAAGAGGAATACATCGTCTTTTATCCTATTCCCTGGTACTGGCTTTGCTGGCAGCAACTAGAGTCACTCCATATTCCACTGATCTCGTCCGTGTGATTAAGTGTCTTTTTGTACACTGTGTACAGGAGTTCTTTTTCCAGCTGAGGGCAACAATGAAAATCCCTTACTGGGGAGAAGGTGTTAAATGAATCTATGTCGACTACTTGTAGAGCAGAAGACACATCTTTGTAATAAGTGACTCATGTGGGGGAATTAGGTGTTCCTGTGCTGCTTATATTCATGATAAGATGGAAGAGAATATTTTTATGCATTTTGTATGTTCATCCTTACACATCCTATCATGGGGTGTTGAGAATGAAGCAGCTAGAGGACTGAGATATAGTCAGTCAAGACCGATAGGACAATTCAACGATTTAATGATAAGCAAATAAGCTAACAACAAGCAGGGATGCAGCCTCAGGTCGGGTACAGAAGACTGTGCGCCCCCCCCCCCCAAAAAAAACAACAACAAAAAAAACCCACAAGGCAAGACAGGAACATAACTAGGACAAACCAATAAAGGCTCAGTGCTGGTATATATAGTGTGAGGCTGATTACAGAATGAGATGCAGGTGATGTGGGTGAGAAGGCCAGGTAATTGCAGAGCAAATGAGAAAAGTAGGAACAGGTGTGAAGATAAGTTGGGCAGTCAAATGATGAGGAAAGGAGGGAAAATCTGAGGGCACCTGGTGGATGGAAGGAAAAAGACAATGAAAAAGTCTGGGGAAATTGGAGAGGAAAGGACAGAGAGAGACCATGACATGATCTTTTGACGTGAATCAACAAAAGAAATCATTGATAGGGTTATTGGTTGAGTGAATGTGTCATTATCCTATTGATTTAGCTTTTTAAAATCTCATCGTATTTGTTTTGTTTTGTTTTTTGCTCAGACAATTGGTGTCTTGGTGATCAGTTTATGGCTAGTAAAACCACACAAACTAATTAAAATTTCTGTTTTATGATTCATCCTGACTTTGGAACATTGTTTTGGGCCAGAATGTGTCCATGAAAAGAGTAACTGTGTGAGAATTAACATCACACAGAAACAAGTTGTCATACCTAAACATCCTATCAGTGAAATTTGTTCCAACATGGCAGCAAACAATATTGAAACGGGTTGAAAACATGGCAACAATTCAGCCAGTTCATCAAAACCACTTTACACAGATGTGAAGTTAAAGGTGAGAGCAACTGCAATTTTGGTAATAATCTATCATCACACAAGAGTGTGCACAATTACGGCAAGTATGGTAGGTCAAAATCTTACTGATGAGGCGGTCTGTAACTACGTACAGTTTAGGTAATTATTTTGCCATTCACCTTCTTTTTCTCTTCCAAATAATTTGGACTAACCTGGGCTAATTGCTTATAACCTCTGTCTGATTGCCTGACTGCTTGTGCTTATATTACTCTGTTGCACCTTATTTTACCAATGCTGCCGTATTTCCAGATCTCAGTAATTTATTTTCTGTGTACAACATTTTAATAATTGACATAGCTAAAGGCCTGAAGTACAAAACCAAACCCAAGTTGTAATAAACTGAAGTTTTCCTTTAAGGTTTGGTTAGCTTAAAGCAACAAAAACAACTTGGTATGAATGAATATTTTATATTAAAGGTGCAGTGTGTAAGATTTGGGGACTTTATTTTCAGAATAAGACAAACATGGAATATAATATTCATAACTATGTTTTCATGCATGTATAATCACCTTAAAATAAGAATTGTTTTGTTTTTGTTACTTAAAAAATATCCTTTTATATCTACAGTGGGCGCGTGCCCTCATAGAGGCCGCCATGTTAAAACACTGTGTTTCTACTGTAGCCCAGAACAGACAAACCAAATAGTGGCTCTAAACAGGGTGCTTAAAGTGTTGTTTCCTCTTCACACTAGGAAGGCGAGGGTGATGTGAGAAGATTGCAATGCAGCAATTAGTCCACTAGATGCAACTAAATTCTACACACTGGACCTTTTAATAATGGATGAAATGATTATGTGTATGAGTTTTTGTTTGTGACCCTCCATTGCATTCAACAACTTTCAACTCTTTCTCAACTCTTTTTGGTTTTATTGAGCGCAACCTTCCTATTTATTTCAGTCTCATCTCTCACATCAATGTTGTTTTCAGAGCAACAAGTGTTTTCAACAAAAAAGTCCTAAAAGCCTCTGCATGGCACCTGGTGTTACCTGCCACACACAGACTTAAAGAGTTTGAAGAACTTCAAGCATTGTGGATTCTGATACACATTTCCTTGTATATCAGAATTGTGTATTGTCTTCATATCTTAATCATAGTACATGCATATATAATTATCAAGAGAAATACACAATCTGTAATCTTTTCCTAAAGCCAGTCCATATGTTTACTGTTACAACACTGTTTTGGTCCGTTCTCTGCCTGGCTTCATACCCCAAACAGGAGTGTTTCAGAAGCAGAGTGTTTTGCCCAGCAGTCTTTGTTAAATTGCTCAGCTTTGGTCATCTTTGCTTTTAGGTTTATGTGCTCCTACCAGGAGAAAATAGGCTTTGTAAATTGTTTCCCTTCTGGCTGTTTTTACGATCAGAAGATTGCTCAGGGTGTTTTTGAAAATTGACCTATGCTGTTTCTGTGGCTTACTTCTGGCCAGTTCAATCTACTCAGTGCTGCTTGAAGTGGTGTCCGTCAAAAATAGAACAGCTGCATATTCTCGGCAGAGCAGAGCAGAGAGCCACTTCTGACACTTCTGGTGGAATCACAATCAGTCTAGAACAGCTGTCATTATCTCTAGCGGCCGCTGGAACACGTAACTTGTCGATGTAATGTCGTAGCTGTGCCCGGTGAGGTTGAGCTGTAACTAGAGTCATATTGTCATCTCTCCATTCACAGCTAGGTATCTTCCATCATATATAAACCACAAGCATTAGTAGACTCCAAACAGCAACAAATCCCCTTCCAGCGCCACACAAACTGCTGCTCTTTCTAACAACCTAACCACATCACCACAAATGTCAGCGTGCAGCACCTCAGAATCAACATACAGCAGAACAACTCACACAGCTTGACATGAAACAATCATGTCTTTACACTACTCAGTTATTAATGAACTCATTCATCTGTAACTCAGTGCCAGCCTCAGTAAGGCTCTAGCTAAACAGAGTATGTGTACCACTTGAATAGCAGTAAAAATAAAGCACTTATTCACCTATTTTCATTTTCTTAAATGTATCGATCCCTTGATCCCCTTGAGACCACGTGGGCAATCCATCAGAAGTCGTTGAGGTTATTCAGCCCAAATTACAATTGATCTTTTAAAAGTTGACTGCGGGACACGAGGGAGTAAAGGACATCTTTTCCAGCTCAAGGAGAGTGACTGTTTAAGTGAGTAATATGGGGGGGACTCATGCTCTGTCAAGTGAGCACCTCCTCAATTAGAACTAAGCTTCGACATCAATGGGATCAGAGGAGAGGATTTGACTGCTCTTCTCCCTTCCCTCTGTTCGGGTGAGATGGTCTTGTGGCAGCCAACTTCTGCATGCAGCCCTGTTTCACAGAGAAGATAAGAGCTATTGTGGAGGGGGCTATTCACTGGTTTTGTGCATCTGCAAGGACAGTCCAAGGGCTATCCATGTAAAAATGCGTTAATCTGTTTGCAGTAAAATTGTGGTATTTCTCTCTGCTTTAGGCATTGCACTTATCGTTCTGAAACAACTATTTAAGAGATACCAAATGTTTTAATTGAGGCACATTTCTTAGAAGAAGTAGTTTCCTGTTCTCATAAAACAGCTTATGCGTCACTCTGAATTACCAAAATAACACAATTTCTATTCTTAGCGTACTGTTAAACCAATGCACCATGAACACAGGTTTGAAATGCAGATTGATTCATAGAGAGACTTGTGATACTTTAATTTCCTTTTGATTACATTTCCATTTAGAATTGAAAATGATTACAATCTCTTTCCTGCCAGCGACCACAACCTCTCTGGGGTAGTCCCAGGCAACATATTGCAGACTGTTCCATGGATACTGGTCTCTGGAAAAAAACAGAAAAAAGGTACTTGTGTTTTTTGTTGTTTGATGTGGATATCAATAGAGATATGCAGTACATACAGTTGCCATGACCGGTTGACTAGGGGGTATGACTAGGAGTAGTAATAATGGTAATAATAATAATAGTATTTTTAGTGAACATAATCAGCACCACAGCAGCAGGCTTGACAAATCAAAAAGGAACGTCTTAGGCCTACTCTAAGGGTGGAGAGGGTGTCTGTCATATTTGATTAACGATTTATAACCAACCAGTGAAACATCTAACCCATAATTGGATGGATATTCAGTAAACAACTAATAAAAAAGGATCCAAGCTGAATTTTAGTTAAATAAAGGATAGCATGATAGCACCAGTAAAACTTACTGCTTAGGGAACTTAAAGCTACTCCACTTTGAGAAGCTCTGCTGTATGATGGAGAAAGGATAAAAGAAATGGGGAAGGGGCATCAGGAGGGGAGAATTTATAAGAAAGACTCAAAAATGGAAGATTAAGATGCCCAATATGTATATATGTAAAAATTTTAAAAAAAGGAAGAGCATACATCATTAAAAAATGATAATATTTAAATGTTTTACTGTGAGAAATCTTTGACAACTCTTAAACCATCAGTTGTAAAACGATAATCGCTTTCATCCTGTCAGATTCTAACAAAAATCCAATGACTTCATAAGACATCTCAGATGTATTATGTATTAATTTCTGCATTTCTAATACATAGACTTCCTTTCCAATCATGCTGTTACAGTCACACCATATTAAAAAGGTGGCTCATCATCTCCGGTGCTCAGAGATAATAAAATATGCTTTCCTTTATTCTTTTCACACATATTCAGTTAAAAGTGAGCATGAATGCAGTATTATGGAAATATCAGTTTAGATTAGACATCTTACATTGTACCATGACTCTTATGAATTATATTTTAAAACATACTGACAATTCACCTCACTTGACAAGAGGAATGTTATTCTCTTTAACAATCATGCTGCACACTCCTTCTTACAGACCACAAATAAAGAATATTCAATGTTGCACTTTTGATTCCAATGAAAGCTTAAAAATTATACGAATCATGGCATTTCCAAATTTCCAACCCCCTTGTTTTATGTCATACTATGCTAACGCTTTTTTCTCCGTCTCATGTATGCTCACTGACTCAGCGCCCTTTTTGAACTTCTAAAGTGCTTTTGATATTCTGTATTATTATATTCTTTATATATGTATATTAAGTTTTAGGAAATCACTTGTTTTAAATATGAAATTATATATTTGTGACAGTTATAAAGAGCAAATGAGCTACAGATAAAGTAGGTGTTAGATGCCTGAGCGGCCAGGAAGCAAATTGACAAGGAAACACTTCTTCCAGGTAGCATCAACAAAAGGTTTTATTATACAAACCAACAATACTATACTGAAATAATAACAGTAATTTCACATGCAATCCAATTTCAACTCCAATAATCTCCAACACTGAGCAACACTTCTTGCTTTCTTGCATAATATGCACCTTTCTGGTCACATGACCATCATCTCATATATTTACATACATCGAAATAAACATTTACATACGTTTCCAAATTAAAATATATTCAATATAAACACCTATTTACATGCACACTTACTTTTTTTTGAGACACATCCACCAGAAATATTGATAGCCTTGTCCTTTAAAATCTCCAGTTCAATGTCAGTCTTAATTTCTACATGTCTACAATTTATCCAAGACCTCTAAATATCTTCAATCAGATTCTATGAACCATAGTTCAGCCTCAGATTTCAGCTGCAATCTGATCTGTTACTGCGTGTTTGCACTTTATGCCACAGATTAAATGTGATCCAACCAGAGATGCTGCCCAGGTCTTTCATTGATTATCTCCCGTTCGTACTGGAACTCCCTCCTGGTTAACTTCTTGAACTCTATTTGGGCCCTTCCATTTCTTAATAACACTGCAGCAAGTCAGCCTCTTGTACCCTCTCAAGTCACTACTACATCCTCTACACTGGTTGCCTGTGCCAGGTTTAGACCTCTGTTGCTGGCACACATTTCCAAACCTCCACAATGTGGTGCAGTCTTAAACATGAGCATTCTGCTACTATCAACCACCTGTCTGTGTTTTCTCTGCGATGAATTGATTAGTCGGCCCTAGCTGTTCTTCCTTCTGTCTCCTCAATAGAGAAGTGACCTTTTCACTTTATTCACAGCAGAACAGTCACTCCTCATCTTGCCTTGCAAGATAAAAACAAGTTCCACAATGTCTTGCTTTTCTACTGAATCAAACATTTTTTTTCTCTCCGTTTTTGTCTCTCTGTAGTTTATTTAATATTACTTAAATGTAAAATGACTTCAGCCAAAGAGTATCATCTGGATGCTAGAGAGAGAGATACAGAAAAATGCTTAGGTTATGAGTCTGTAGTGTGTAGTCTGTTGCACAGCTGGACTGCAATTATATTCCCAAATGCCCACCTGTTTGTCAAGGATTCAAAATGAATTAAAACAGCTAAGAGCAATCCATCAAACCTCTTTGGATTTGTGCTGAATCCTGTGAGGAATGTCATTGAAGTCATTAGTCAGCCAGGAATTAAATAATTAAGAGTTCCTTTATTTTTTGGCAGACCAAGTGTCCCCTGTGAGCTTCCCACAAATTAGGAACATCAGGTTTGAGGGCAGAATAATGTTCAAAATGTCCATGGCACTGGTATCAAGAAGATAGATAGATAGATAGATAGATAGATAGATAGATAGATAGATAGATAGATAGATAGATAGATAGATAGATAGATAGATAGATAGATAGATAGAACACTTGTTTTTGCTCCCATTTCCCACAAGTTAAAGTAAGAGATCTCAGACTTCTATGCATACAAAATGTTTGTGTCTCTCAGAATTATCATGCTGCAACATGAGGCAATCGCAGCAGATGAATGGCATGACAACAGGCCTCAGGATCTCAGAGTATCTCTGTGCATTCAAATCACCATCAATAAAGTGAATCCATGTTTGTTGTCGGTAGCTTATGGTTGCCCATACCATAACCCCACCGCCATTATAGGTCTGTTCACAATGCTGACATTAGCAAACCACTCACCCACACAATGGCATACACGCTGTCTGCCATCTGCCTGGTACAGCAGGAATTATCCGTGAAGATAACATTTCTTCAAAGTAGCAGACGCCATTTAAAGTGAGCAGTTGCCCACTCAAGTCGGTTGTGACGACAAACTGCAGTCAGGTCAAGACCCCGGGGAGGATGACAGACACTCAGATGAGCTTCCCTGAGACAGTTTATGAGCGTGAAAAAGTGCAAACCAACTATTGCATCACCTATCTGCATTGCCTGTCTCAAAAGATCTTGCATGTAAACAAACTGATAGTAGAGGTCCTGAGTTAGCGTGGTTAGCACTTGGTCTATGTTTGTGGGGTTGGTTTGATGAACTGCCAAATTCTTGGAAACAACTTTGGAGACAGTTTATGGCAGTGAAATGCATATTCAGTTCACAGGTGGACATTCCTACAGTCAGTATGCCAATTCCATCACTACCTCAAAACTTGACGTCTGTGGCATTGTGTTGTATGATAAAACTGCACATTTCAGAGTGTCCTTTTATTGTGACCAGCCCAAGGCACACTGGTGCTATAGTCATGCAGTTTAATCAGCATCTTGATATACCACAACTGTCAGGTGGATGGATTATTTTGGCAAAGGAAAGGTGGTCATTGATACCTTTTGTATACATTGAAGAAGTCTTAGATCTTTTACTTCAACTTGTGAAAAATGGAAGCAAACACTAAGGTGCTGCATTTATATTTTCGTAGATAGATTTTGAATGAATTAAACAACATCCATGCCAACTAGAACACATCTTTTGAAACCGTGGTGGAAGAAAACCAAGATGGCAATTCATCCCAGATTAAAGTTTTATGACTCTTTGTCTGGGTTTGTCTGGTGGATCCAACTGACTGCACAGGCTCGATCAGGCTGGCAAAATAAAACACCCCAGGGATGGTAGAAAGGGATCAGCCAAGAGTAACAGGACAGCGGGTCGTTACACACAACAATTGTCATGTGGCCCGTGGAGGAACAGTGGAGGAGTGCTATCAGAGAGGTAAATGTGTGTGAGTGTCCATTCAAAGTATTTCATTCATTGTCCATACTTAATGAACTCTCCATGAACTGTACTCTCAAATGAAACTGTGCTGCCAACTATTTTTCATGCACTGTTAACATACATTATGGGCAGTTTAAGCAGTTTATAACAGTGATGAGATGAAAAGTGAGCGCATAGAAGTTGGTACAGTGGATGCAAGCACTTGGCAATGTGTGAGTTTGCATGTGCTATAGTCTTTAATATAGTCTAGAATCGTTTGCTAAACTTAATCCACTTGATTTAAATAAGCAACTAAACCTCAACCATACTTTAATAAAAAATACTTGGGTGGTATTATTTTTATATTTCTAATACATATGTAGCTACATATGTTACGACCCAGCTCAAGGGGTATCAGGAAGTAACATAAAACCAGTTGTTAAGGTTTGAACAAAGTTATTTATTTATTGAAATAAAATTCGGATTGATTTAAACAAAAGGAGGTGAGGTAAACTACGAGGGAACAAAGGGTGCTGTTCAAAATAACAAATAAATAAAACAAAAGGAGAACTCTCTGAAACCAGAGCCTATACCATCTACGTGAAACCAAACGAGAAAGAAAAACCTCACTATATAATTTAATTTCTAATAACAAAAAAACACACCAAAACAGCACCCCTAAAACAAGTGACTCTAACAAAAATCTTCTCTGGTTTTTGTAAGTCAGTGCAAAATAAACTAAACCTGCCCATTCCCTGTAACAACCAAAAACCTCCACAAAACAACGAACAAATTAACAACAGTTAACATACACAGTCTGATTTATTCAATCGAGGCGAGCTCAAACACAACACAAGCGTCCCTGACTGTTCGGCGGTTCAAGTTTAAATCAGGTCGATGCCGGCAATTGGGCCCCTCTGATTGGCGGGTTGTGGAAAGGGCCGAATCAGGGGACCATGCCTCCGGCAGGGGATGCCAATCAGGCGTCGGCAGCCACACACCTCGACTTATATAACAGAAAAACACTACACACAAGGTTATACTGGGGCAGTAACAACAAAGCTCTGTACTGCTTTTTGCACTTCTGGTTAGATGCTAAACTGCATTTCGTTATCTCAGTACTATTCTGTGCAATGATATAATATAAATAAATAAATAAATATAAGATATAAATAAAGTTTAATCTAATCTAACCTGTTTTTGTACATGTTTCTCAAGTATATTTATATTTTAATACAGATGTATATTACCAAAATTATAAAGGTACAAATATATATCACACATGCTTGTATACCTGTACTTGAATTTTAGCAGCAGTTCACCTCTAAGCCCAACTCAAGATATTTGTCTCATGTAATACTATTAGTTCACCACTCAATTCATGCAGACATAATCTCAGCCGGTGAATAATAACACATGCTACTAATAGACACTTACCTCATTCAAACTCAGGAAACGCATACAGGAAACTTCATCATCTCAGTCTGACCTACTGACCCCCAGACAGTCTGTGCAGTGAGCTTATGGCATTCAGCATGTTTAACAAGGAACATGAGCTGTTTCCTTTGGTCTGGCTCTCTAATTAAGCACTGACACGGCTGTTAAACTCTCAGTGGTCCTGTCTGCCCAAGACCACAGCTGGTCTCCGAAAGTCTTGCTGAGGGACACTGATGTTAGCTCGCCCCACTCCATCATTGATATTGCAGGTCTGAGGAGCTACTACAGCTATAGCATTTTAACAGTGAACAAACAGGGTGTTATTTATACAATAATAATATAAAGGGGGAAACAGGTCAATACAGCTGTCATTAGGCTGAAAAGAAAAAACAGAAAATCCTAACTCCCTGAAGAAAACACAGAGGGGCACAGTGTCATAGCTCCGTTATTGCTTTGCTGCTACGTAGGTGGTAGAGGTTATGCAGTTGTAGACACACACATGGAAGGTTGGTCAAAAGCCAGATCAAATGCACACTGCTGCTATTAAGAGGAACCCCAGCAGGGCCATCATGCCTGCCAGTCAGAATGAAGCTCAGACAGGTTGCGACCTCACTCTTTGTTGAGCGTGGAGAGGCTGGTTTGTAATATCAGAGCGAGCAGGAGTCCACTGCTACTCCGGTGTGAAAGAAAGAAGCCGTGACAGACAGAGAATGAGATTCTGTTACAAGGAACAGAAAAAGGTTGATGTTACGCTTTAATCATTTGGCAGCCAAGAGAAAATCTATGGGATGATACAATATTTATGGTCAGAGGTCAATGGGAGACATGAACACATGGCACCTATAGGCTCCTTAGGGTTCCCACTGAAGTTTTAATACCCCTAATTAAGAGGCATTCCTCACCCGCCACTCCAACAAGGTTAAGCTGAATAGCACTCCCTGCAGAGGGAAGCAACCACTCTCCTTTTATTAGGAGATATTAGATGTGACTGGGTTGTTCCGCTGACTGGAAGCTCATTATCAAAAAAACTGCATTACCTCAGCAAGCTGTCCTTAACCATGTCTATTCGTGAAGCGGGGAGAGAAATAGAAAGGGAATATAAAAAGTCTTTGATAGAATGTAAAAAAAAAAGGATTTGCATGTGCATTGCACGAAAGGTATTTAGGATGCACAGAGAGAGCAGTGAGTAGGTCAGTGAATAGAAGTATAGCCTTTAGAGTGAATGCAAATCAGCCAAGACCAAAGGATAGGATGTGCACTGTGGGAATGACCTGCTCTCCCAAGTGAACATCCTCCCAGCAAATCCTCACATGCAAGCAGACATGCACAGACAATGCCAAAATGGTCTCATCCAAAGCCATCAGAGGAGAAAGACAATACAAGCTCCCTGGCTTCAGGCTTGGTGGCCCATGGTCAGGCATTCAGCCCTGCTCATTATAGGTCTTTTCCAATTACAGTGGAACTGTCTGCACGTCCAGCGTCACGGTTATTCAGGGGCTATTGTTTAGACAGCTCTGCTCATGTTCCAGAGTTTGGAGCCTGAGAGAATGGATATGAAGGAGTTTATGTTTTAGGGGAACAATGGGTGCTCTACACTGAGTGGGGTCCAGAGAAGCAGGGCTGTTTGTCTGTGAGAACAGGCCAAGAGACTGCAACACACACCAGGAGAGGATAGAAGTGGGCTAAAAACGGGAACAGTACAGTTGGTGATGGTGGTGCTGCTGCTGATGTCCTTGTAATAAGGCAGAAATCCAAGTGTTCCTTCCCCCTGTGTTTGATTGTCCTTCCTATATGGGAAGGTAAAGGGGGTGGGGAAATGCAACAAAAGCTCCTTAAAATTGGACACATAGCAAGATTATATCTTGCTGGAACTGGTAAAAAAAGTGTCCTCAGATGAAAAAAACAAAAACAACAACACGCCTCTCCAGAATCATATTTAGATGGATTGGGCTGCACTTCTCTTCAGAATACAAAGGAGTGAAGACACAAACACAAAGAGTGACGAGAGAAAAAACACAAAGACAGACATAGCGCGGGGAGAGATATTCAGAGAAGGAACAAAAGTTAGAAATGGTACTGAACATGATGAGGCAGAGAATAGTTCATTCATAATGACAGCCGAAAGAACATATAACGGACTAAAACTAATGGCTATCCAGGTTCTACACAAGCGCCCAAGTTGGTAAGTGGTTCTGAAAGCACCAGAGAAGACATCTCCCTGCTGTGTTGCCCCACTAAGAGGAGTGAAACAATTGAAGCATGCACTTGAAGGCACTCAAAACATTTTCAGCTGCCTGTAAAATAGATGCTGAAGAGAACGTAAGGAAAAAAGTAAGGTGAAGCTCTATGCTTTCCATAGCTGTACTTACAGCACATAAAGAAGTGTATCAGGGTGTGCATGTGCAACAGAGAATCATAAAATATTTAGTAGATTTTATGACACTTCAGCGTGTCTGTTTTCAGATGTTTTCCCATGATGAATTGATGCACAGTGACCTGCACGCAGCAGGTTCAACATGACAACAATTCAGAATATGATTGTACAGTGCAAAAATCATATGAAAACATATTTCTAGCAGGCACATTATTTCAAACTGACTTAACATCAATTTTAACACTGGTATTTTCACAGGTAGCTGTGTCAACACCTTTTAACGTCAATATGTTAGCTAGGATTTCTAAGTAGTAATTTGGCAAAGTGTGGAGGAGTGGGAATAGGAGCTGAGGTGATTCAGATGAAGGCAGGTAAAGATGCCAAGCCTTGGCAACGGTGTAAGGAAAGAAAGTGAAGGTGAGGTAGATGTCCTGGCAGCTTTACACACACTTTCCACCTGTAAGAGAAACAGAGCAAACCTGGATATGTACAAGTCCTTGAACTTAAACAACAAAATAGGTCCCACTAAAATAACCAAAATTACTTTAAATTATTTTGTGATGTGGTTACGTTCAGGGACCTAAAACTTCTTGAGTAAGGATCACCTCCACGATTTAAATGTATTTGATTAAAGACAGGACAGGACTTCCCAGGGCTGGTTGCCTGGCAACGTCACAGTAAGGACAAGACTACAGGAAGTTGAAAAATGTCCCAAAAATGTCAAACAATATCGATGCATCATGCCTGGAGTTGGAGTAGTGATATTAACAGCGTATATATTATAATATATATTATATTTTATGCAAGTAAGATACATCTTTCTACATGGCAATGCAGAAAGATGGTCACAATATTCACTTGTGTCAGAGAGGAATTTATTCCGGGGGGTTTTGAGCCTTCAGTTTGTTCTGATATTCTACCTAGTTACATTATATTTGTCATAAGGTGTTCTTGTTATTGTTTCTACTTTTATATAACCCCAATCCTTTCTTCCTAGAAGCCTACACTAACCTCATGGTCAATGCAGTGACATCTAGATAAATTCCTGCACACTTGATGGACATTAAGCTGATCCTGACCAAAATAGGTCTAGGTACAGTGTAACACTAAGTATATTTCTTTACATCAGTCTTTCTACCTTATCTGAAAAAAAATTCTTTCCATGTCTTAAGTGTCTACTCCCCCCAGTTCACTCCTCCTTTCTTCTTAATTTCTCCTGCAGGGGTTCTCTGTCTGTCTTTACTTGTCACAAAAGAATAGAAAAATCAATGCCAAAACACAATGCTACACATTCTCAGGTGAAATTAGGTGCCACTCTGCATTGCAATCAGCAGACCCCCTCTGAAATTAGATTGTAAATTTGCACACATGCGGAATGCAGCTTGCCCACTCTCTTATTCTGTTCAAAATGATTGTCGCCTGCATGTATATCGTGCATAAGAATGTCAGCATATGACTGGATGAGAAAAAAAGACGTGATGATGAGTGGGATGGGATTTTGATGTAGCTGGAAGCTGTGGAGACTTTTGTTAGTGTGACACTTGGTAGGAACACATTATTGCATGAAATGACTGTTTAGTTTAGTTTAGTTTAGAAATGTGTCTGTTTAGTGGAACTGCAGGTCTGTTCGACTCTTTATGGCAACATTGTCAGTCTGTTCCATTTGAAGAAATTGCAGAAATTGTCTATGATCGATAAAGGTACAAGTTGTACATGGTTGATGTGAACATACAGTGTTTATATATGTTACCACACATTTGTCACTTTTGCACACATTTTATCCCATGTTAATCTTTTACAGTATTATTCACATTTTATGTGTGTATGTGTTTTTTTAAATCTATTTCTTATTTATTTAACAGATGAATTCACAGGCCTCTTTTCAGATTAGGGTTTTAAATAAAACAAACAAACAAACAAACATGATTTAATGCCCCTACTTTCAGAGCGCAATGCCACTGTCGTCAATATGGACGTGTATTTGAATTACCCTGTCCCATGGCTTCTTGCTTATTCACTCTCTCCTTTTCTCTTCTTCTTCGTCCTCTTAGCCTCTGTCATTATGTCCATAGAGCACCTGCTGCACCTGGCTACATTGCCCGCTTGCCCAGCTCTGGTCTGGCATAAAACTGGATCCACTCCCTGCCAGCATTTGCCCGTGCCCCGGGCCTGAAAACCTCCTCTTTCCGTGGTCCAAAATGCCTGTGGTACAAACACTGACACTCCCCCAGTGCTCTGAGCTCACAGTCGTGGCAGCCTGGCTAACAAACTAAGCTAACATTAGCTAACAGCGGCTGTAGTTAGCTGCAGTTTACTTTACTGTCCATCAAGAAACTCTGTAGATCAGAAGAGTTGATGCAGATCAACTTGAGGACATCCGGCCAGAACCAGAAAACATTTGATGCATAAAATATGATCCAGCTTTATCAAAACAAGTGAAATAGGTGGTGGTGTGTGACTTATTGCTGTACTTATTGTAGGTGATCGTACCCAGAGCACAAAGTTACATAGTGCTGAAACAGGCATAGCTACAGAGAGGATGCAGAGTGGGAATGACAGAGACACCATTCACGTGATTACACATCAGTGTAGTATCAAAACGATTTAAAATCTGTTATTTTATGGCAAAAAAACAAATACAGATTTGTGTAGCAGAACTATTTTTTGTCTTCTTTCCTCTCATATGAATCATCTTACTGTTACTGTTTTGAGTTTGTTTCTGTGTTTCCTGTTTTATTTTGTAGTTCTACCCCGTCTGTGTCTTGTCTCATTCTACTTCCTGTCTTGTTTTTCCACCTTTTTTGATTCTGCACCTGTCCCTGATTAGTTTCCCCTGGTGTCCTGCCTGTCTATTTAGTTCCTGTGTTTCCTTTCTTTCCTTGTCTGTCCGTTGTGTGTATCATGCCCTGTTCTCTCTGTGTGCTCTCTGTGCTCTCTGTGTGTCTTTGCCTTCCGACTTTCCAGTGTTTTTCCCAGTGTTACTTGCTTCCCGGTTTTTGTATATTTTCTGTTTTTGCCACTGTCTTTGCTTTTGCCTTTTTGTGTTTTTTTCCTGGATATCCAGCCGCTTTAGGTTATTAAAGTTATCTTTTGTTTACCCACACCTGCCTGCATTTGGGTCCTTTCCTGAACCCCCCCACTCCCATGTGACACTTACGACCCCACAGTTTTATCTTGTGACCCTTGGAGGGGGCCCGAACCCTAGATTAGAAACCACTGACCTACACTAGATAGAGCACATAAAGAAGTGAACCACCTTGACCAGCTACAACAGTAAAATGTAAAATTACGCATTGATGCATCAGTATTAATCTGATAAAATTATAATGATATATCAGTTAAAAGGGAGATTCATTAGAAGTACACTGACTTTGATACTTTAAGTTCATTTTTCTGATAATACTTCTTTACTTCTACTTATGTGGGATTGGATTTGAATGCAGACTTTAGGCTATAGGCATACTGTTGCACGAAATCTGTACCAGAGTGGTGTAATTCAGTAAGAAAATACGAAATATACAAAGATTATATAAATTGTATATCACAACATATATTTAGAGCATTCTATTATTTCTTTTGATGGAATATAAAAGAAAAAAAAGAAGAAAACATACATATATCAACAGCATGCATATGAAAAATGAATCTTTTTGAAAATGCTGTCACACACAGACCAAGTAAATATAGTAATCAGCAGTTTGTCAAATGGTCTCAATCCATAGCAGATAGTCGTGGATGGTAATGGTTTATGGTTTCATTGTGGATAGTCTTTTTACAAAACAGACTGAAATTTCTCATGTCGGTCCAAACTTTTGCTGTCGGTGCTTTTAACTCTCCCTATGTTACACGTGTGGACATGGCCCAAATCAGAGCACAGTTCAGAAGAGGAGGGTAAGAATGGGAAATCACTGGATGGCAGCCACATTGTCAAGACTAGCACTCACATTCAAAGAAAGCGCTGACAAAAAAACAGATGATATTTTATAACAAAATCCATACTGTAATTTCACTAAGCGACAGCAAGAAAATAAGGAACAAGCCAATCTCGAACCTCAGTACGTCTTGTGCTATCCTGAGGTTCCACACAGCAGACTGCTCTATATTCACTGACAGCCCTTCATCCTTTCCCTACAAGCATCATCACCAACACCAAATATCCTCTACGGTAAACACAAGTATTCTTTCTGACCTCTATGTTAGTGCCTCCCAGCAGTGACTGGGACTGATCTTTCTACTAGTTAAAACTTTTCTGTGGCAGATGGGGATTGAGTGTTGGTCAGCACAGAGGAATTGTCTGCCTTGTATTTTTAATTGTCTTACATATGGTAGCCTAGAGTGTGTCTGAAAAAAGGATGCTTCTTCACAGACTTAAATTAAACCAAAAAAGGTCAAACACTGCCTGAACAAAATTAATCTTGAGTGTGGTTTCTTGCTTGCTGTCAATAAAATGTGGTCAAAGACCAGAAGAAGCAAATCTCCAGTGTTCCTCCAGCTCATAGACTCTGAACACTGTCTCACCTTTCTGAAACTAGGCCCTCTGCCAAACCCATTGAAATGTAAATGTGGCCCTGAAAACAAAAAGCTGTTGACCGACTCGGCCCTTTCGAAAATTCGGTTCACTAAAAGTCAGATTTTTCATTACTCCCTTTTTCTTTGTCAGACCCACACTGTGACCCAGAGTAACTGGCTCTGTAACAATGCTACTGACTCAGATTTTACAATGGTATGAAATGAACAGCACATGTTTCTATTGTAACTACAGGATTTTTACATGGTTACTGTGGATGTTAAGACCTTCAAGGTGAATTTGATACCTGTTCTGGAGCTTTTGATAATATCACATGATCTTCCTCTGCAGATGGCATCTACCCCATTGTCATGGAATTGTACATAATCACATTTCAATCATTCTTAGCAGTTTAAAGTTTGAGCCAACATCAAAAAAATGGAGCTCCATCTACTGATGCCCAGTCCCATCGATCTACAAGAGGATATCGTGTCAGTGTCATGTTTTGCCTCACTTTGGCGTGAAAAGTATGCACTTGTATGAAGTAGGTGTACCAACAGCTGGTGATAATAATGGGAGCAAAGGATGAATAGTCTAAAGAGCGATAAAGTCCGCACAGGGAAGAGGTTGGGTTGCATGAATGGGATCTTTTCCTAAACATAACCAAGTAATTTTGGTACCTTCTCCTAACCAAACTGCCACCGTCACCAGAAATGTTTCTCAGACTCTGTTGTTGAAAGTCTAATTGGACATTGCTTATTTACCATTGCTAATTTTACCACACTAGAGTAGTAAAGTACACAGTAAACCAGTGGGTGTATTCAAAGGTTTGGCGTAATACCGGGTTGACGAATGATGATCGTCTGATACAATGGAAAGGTCAAGGACAGTTGCTAAATAGACCTTGAAGTCAGATTGTATTAAGTACTGCATCAAAGGTCAAGAATCAACATTCAATCTTAATAAATAGATGACATTTGTGGTGAATTCTAGCCCCCCGAAACAGAAATTCTGCTTTACTGAACATCATTTCTACTGGGGATGTGGAGGACAAGCTCCCATCACTTTTCAAAATACTCACTTTTATTGTTTCATAAAGATTTTAGTAATATCTCTGAATATTGTTGTCTTACTGTCCAGTCAGTGCTAGTCCATCATTGCAACAGATATTTTTTGTTATATTACTGTAGCCCGTCTTACCTGACATGCCATTCTTTTTTGACTCTGTTTTTGTGAAGGAATCACATGAAAACAGCTGCTGCCTTACCAGCCAGAAGGGTTATTCTGTGTATAACACATGCACACCTTTTTAAAAAAGAGAAGGAGAGAACAACATGAGAGACCATCTGCATGCTTCATTAACCTAGCATGAGATCAGAAACCAGCACACCACACAAAAGCGTGATACACAGTGAAAAATGATGTTAACATACTAACAAAGAACAAGGTTTGCGACCTGTACAGAGTAAAATTACTCCCTCTGTTTAGCATCCTCATCACGTTTTAACACACAAAAGAGCACTCAGGTCGTCCTATGCCTCCTCAGCATGGCCTGCAGGATTCACAGGAAGTAGTGGTGTATAAATCGCGATTCAGGATCATTCACCCGGATCCTCTTACTGACCCGGGATTAACAAGTCTGTAGTCTCCATTAACCCGCATCCCTACTGTCCTACACCCACCTAACACCGGGCCACATATACAAATTAAAACAATAAATTGTGTCATTCACTACTCTCCTTTTAACCTGTACAATCTCATCATCGTTGTATTCGTGACTGTGAGTTATGAGAATATAATACTGTTGTATTTGTGTCAGTTGAATATAATGCCAGCTAATTTAAAACATTTGTAACTACTTACAGCCTCATAGTTAATGTTAGAGAATTTTCTAATACGATGAAAATGCAAAGTTTTATTTCCTGCATCAAAATTTCAAATGCACAAACCGTAGACTGCCCTCCTCTTAGAGTAGAATAGCTCTCAAATTTGAATTTATGTAGCCTATTTGTAGTCCAAGACAGTGGGGCTTGTGTTTCACTGGTAGAATTTATATGCTTATAGACATACTGACTCAAATGACTCAAAGGACTCGTAAGATCCGGATCTGTTTAGAGTGACTCAGAAAGATTCGAGTACGTAAAAGGATCCGAGTTTTACATCTCTAACAGGAAGTGATGGCGACGAAATGTCAAAGGTCACACTGCCAAAATACAACTAACAAATTAAAAGCCCCTCAAAAGAAATATGCACAGAAACAAATTTATGCAAGAAAAATAATAATAAAATGTGAACAGAGATGGACTATTGGTTAAACAAATCTATTACATGAATAAAACAGTCACCAATACCAATCTCAGTTACACTACCATTATGGAAAGCACATTAACCAATGAGTTAATTATGTTAAAATGATTTTTAATTCATTAATTTTGGTAGACTTCAGCTGGTTGATTTTATTATCACAAAAAAACTGTATATTGAACTAGAATGAATTGTATGTGTATGTATGTCTACTATGCATTACATCAGGCAAATGAATAGACAAAAAAGGGATTTGAATTTAATGTAAAGTCTATATACAACACTATAAGATCTATAATATCTAAACTACTCAAATATTCATGTATGAAAAGCTCTGTCCAGTTATGCTTGCATGCAATAAAACCAAGCACATTTTATAATTTGAGGCAATATAAACCTGGATGATGACAGCCTCAGTTTTCATTCAGCCTGCTGAGAAGAGAAGACAGACGACAGTTGTCACTGCGGACAATAGCTGCTAACTGTACAGAATTAGATCACAGGATTCAGGACACAATTAAAGTTATAGTAATTATACGGCACAATCCAGTATGTTAGTGATGACAGTCATCCAAATCCTCTATTCAAAGATAAGAACAGTTTTTGACGAGATTCTTGGCACAAACTCCGTTTTCTACATTGTGGTTTTCGGTCTCTGATTCTTCCATCTGAAAAAAAAAAAAAGATCTGTTGACTGTCACATCCCAGGGGCTATTATCCTGTTGTTGTTGCAGGGAGACAGCGATGTGATGTGACTAAATATAAACAGAGTGACGACAGGTGCGCTTGCAAGTGTTGTAGCGTTGGTCACACTGCTGGTATTGAAATACATAACGTACACAAAAGTCTATTTTATTTCTGACAAATGCAATACAAAGTGGTCAATGTAGCTTTGCGCATAAAACACAGTTGCGCGCTCAATTCCTGCATATTTGAAGCTTATTTCACAAATGCTCTGCTGAAATTGTTATCAGGAAAAAGAAGATATTACTTTTTTTTCACAATAACCTTCACAGAAACAGGTATTACCTACAATATGACAGATCTGTTGTCTGTGCTAAAGGCACGGTGGGTAATGGGCCTTTTTCTTTTGGGTCCTAAAGCAAAGCTAAACTCTGGCAGCAGCAGTGAGCCGGAAAATCTGGCTGGGAAAAGCAGAATGCAATCCCTATCCATCACAACAATCCACCATTTACTCCTGAGCACTTCTCTTTCAATAGCTTCCACAGAGGTGAAGTCCTGGCAGCAGTCAGGTGTGGTGAAGGTGTAATATTGCATGATGTACTGAAGCCCTGCAAAAGAAGATTTGAATCGAGATTCAGAGGGATACAGAGTAGCACTCAGCCTTTTGTGGCTTTTAAACATCAGGGCCAGAGCACCAATGTTTGGGGCTCTATGCAGAACTTCTTAGGCATTTATCAGCCATAATAAGGAAAACAATGATGAATGATGTACTTCAAAGTAACACAACAAACCGTTCACTCCCTCTTTGACTCAGTTTTCACAGTTTCCCCTCCTTTTTTTCTCTCTCTCTCCTTCTTTCCCCTCTCATTCAAATACAGGAACCACTGGGGCTCTAATCTGTAGAGCGACAAAGAGACAGCTCCCTGATTCAATGTTTCATCTCCCTCCTGGTTACCTCCTGTCTTACCGAACTCCTCCATCCATTTACAACCTTGATTTCTCCTCTCATCCCTTACCCTCCATCCACTTACCCTTCATCCCTTGACTCTCATCCTTTTAACCTTCACCTCCTTCCCTCCATCTCTAATCCCTCCTACAGTATCATCTTAATCAACATGTTGGTTCACCTTTATCCACAACATGCAATAAACCTGTCTAAAGTTAGTGAATGTGATTACACCATCTATCAAATGATGACATAGGTTTTTGTTTGTAGAAAAATGAGACATTCATGGTGAAAACATGCTGATTTCAACCCTTTCATATCGTATTGTGTCAGGAGGCTGGCAGAGTCAATTGTCATGCTGTGGTGTTTAACATGTTGGTGACATTTTAAATTTTCTAGCACTAGGAGTCACCATTTTAAAATGAACTGCAATGTGCAAACAACAGTTAACGACATTTAAACCAAAAAAATGAGGATCTACGGAGTGGACTGTGTGGATTTGAAGGCAGTTTATTTAGTCATACAGGTTTCATAGCTGGGGTTGGCAGCAGTTGGACAGCAGGTAGACTGGACTTTAAAATCAAATAAGAAAAAAAAACAGGTTTCAGACAGACAACGGGTAGCAGACAGGAATAACAAAAATGATAAGACATAAAGACAACACAGACTATCTGGCAAACTGGCACTGAACACTGGCCTCTATTTATACTGGGAGGTTGAACGGGTAACAAGGGATAGACGAACGGACACAGGTGACTGGTTTAGTCCAGAAACCTATTATAAGGTACTTTATCTGAGGCCATGTTCCATATCACTATGTCCATAGTAATTCTCACCTTGACAACATAACCGATGCACACTGAAGGAACAGTGAAGAACACAGGATAGTGCAAGACAAGCATGTGTGCCTGCAGTTTGTTTGCAGGTACACATGTCTGTATTCATCCTCTAGTTCGACACAAAAATAGGAACTGCTACCTAAGAGGAAAAAAATTGTAGGACAAAGACAGATGAAGAAAAATGGAGAGCTAGAGGGAGTGCACAAAAAAAGAGAGCAGGTGGGCAAACAAGGAAAGCCATAAACTGGTCCTGAAACAAAGTGGCAGGCAGAAGAATTAGGCACCAAAACTCGAGCAGTCACTGTCCGATCTTATTGGCGACATGGATGCTTAAATGAAACAAGATGTGTCCTCCAAGAATAATCATAGTAACATCTGATGTGTGGTGTAAAACAGAGGTGAAATTTCACTTGTATGGCATAAGCTTGGAACATGTAGGTTTGTGTAAAGCCACAAAGCGACACACTGAGTGTAGACTACAAATTACCTCAAGCCCAAAATAGTTGCAAAATGCAACACTTTCACCAGCACCAATAACAAAACACCTCTTTGTGTCTTCAGCGCTTCTTTGCCACATGATGACAAAACAGGGACACCATGCAGCAGGTCAGCACATATTAAATAAAACTTCCTTTTCAGATGAACCCTTCATGGAAGAATATCCAGGGTGCTGCGCTGAATGTTCCAAGAGCATTAAGGACAGTAAACACATTAAGTGGGTCTGACAGGGGGCTGTGAAGCAGATCGTCTCCTCTGTTAAGTGTGAGTGGGACAGACTTTAAGCCACCGACTACAGCAGCTACATGACGTGAAGAGTGAGGGTACCTTTCTACCAGACAAAGACATGGTAGTCTAATTAAGAGCAGTGGCAACAAGGCAGAGAGGAATCTACAAGAAGTGTCAGACTCTTTCCAATGGTAAACAGAGTGCAGGATCAGGGATAGATAGATAGATAGATAGATAGATAGATAGATAGATAGATAGATAGATAGATAGATAGATAGATAGATAGATAGATAGATAGATAGATAGATAGATAGATAGATAGATAGATAGATAGATCTGTCTCACCCTAGACTCTGTTTACTGCTGGGACTTGTGCCAGTCTCCTCTCTTACTTTGTGCCACATGTCTTAATTAGACCACTGTGTCTCTGTCTGGGTCTGTGGTCAAGGTGCCCTGAGTCCTCACACTATGTGCAGTCAGTCCCGTAGTTTGGCGGTCAGACTACATCTGTCAAAGCCACTTCAGCGCCCCTCGAAATATATTGGAGCCGTGAACCGTGATTACACTTAGGTGCAGCAGTATTTCTCTGAGATGAAACATCAAATAGCCAAACGCGGAAAATCATATGGTACATCAACATCGTGTCAAATCCTATCACAGCTGTGTCACTCAAATCAGTCGACTTTGCAGGATAAGCTGAAATACTAACCCATAAATAGATTAGACTGAGGATTGAATCATCTAAATGTTTGGATATAAAGTCATTAATATAGCGTACTATTATTTTTAATCGCAGTTTGGAATGGAACCCTTCCTCTTCGCCACCACCTTCCCTTTATTCCTCCTGCCATCTCCCCAGATGTCGCACTGAATTATGATGCATTCATGTTCCTGTAAAACAAACAAATCACTCCCCTGCCCTCCTGTTTCTCTCTAACTACTTCCCTGAGTCACTTTCCCTTGCCCCGCACGCTCGCCCATTCTGCGTTCAATGTCTTACTCACACACACTCACAGACACACACACACACACACAAACACAAACATATACACACTCACAATCACTTGCTGCCAGTATGAGTTAATGAAATTGCAAATGCCAGGCAGCAATTTAGTCTAGAATCAATCAGTGCAGATGTGATGAGCTCGATTTGATTACATATAAAATTGTGATTTAATGTTTGGCTGGGCCTTGTGGTTATTATAGTCACCACCGACGGGATATGAACAGGAAAGACGGAAGTGGCCATTCACATGACTTATGTGTTTTTGTTTTCTATGATGGACTGTTGGCGTGAATGTGTTGTGTCATCAGAATATAGTATTTACACTGTTGTTTGTCTAAAGGCTTTTGGAGGTCTGTTATTGTCCTCTAACGATGTGAAGTTATAAAATATAAATGTGACCTCAGTTTAGTTCATCAGGTTTCAACAACAACTTCAAAAAACTAATTGTCTTAGAGTGAATGCTGCATGAACTTAGAGATGACCACTTTTATCTTGGAAAAAAAAGGAAAAAAAAGAAGACGTATTTGAAACATTATCGATTTAAAAAAACAAAAAAAAAAGTATTCATTGATTTTTGGGCACAACAGTCTGAAAACGCCTCAAAGTCAACATGGTGAATATTTGCTTCTTCGCACATCCAGCAAGTAATATTTGGGTCCAATATTTACCTTTATTCTAGCGCTCTGTTGGTTTATCTTCGTATTTCTAAACAATAATTGGCTGTTGAGCTGAAAGATGCTCCACGGAGCAGGTGATCATTTTGTAGCTTCATCACTATAAGCAACCACTTTCACATAAATAGTCTTTGATCCATTGTTAATATAAAAATTGTGATTGCAGGCATTTTAAAGTGTTCATAGCGAAATAATGCCTGTCTTTAGTTCTTTTTGCCACTTGGCATTAGTTTGAATGCTAAAAAACAGCTTATTCAGGATGACATGAAGGAGAACTCCTTAAGTTGGACTCTTTGCCCATTGTCATTCTTATTTCCCCCATTCATTCCTCTCATCTCCACTCTACACTATGATTAGTGGGGCTTAACAGAGTTAAACATGACACTCCAGTTCCCAAATAGAAGCATAGAGGTTAGAATGACCTTCTTTGTCTATTGCTAAGATATTCCCTCCTCATTTTCTATAGCATTTTGCTGAATGTTACGCAAACTTCATACGTGCTTAGAAGGACTATAAGATATCTGCCTTGGTAATAAAGGGTTACAGGCTCATCCTCCATATAAATCTTTCTCACTAAACTCTGTTTGACTCATACTTATCTATTCCTCAGCGGTAGCGCACAATTACCCGTTAAAAAAATGCTGCATAAGGCATCACTTGCCTGCCTTATCAAAGCCTCTGCAGCTGTACAGACAGATAAAAGGCAAAAAATAATGAAATAAGTGTCGTTTCACACACAGTGGATTGGTCAGAAGAGCTGCTTCTTGAATTTTTGACCCGTGTGTCAAGGAAAGACACTCGCTGATCAGACTACAGAATGCCAGAAAATATGGTTTATTTTATTTAACAGTTCATAAACGTATTATGGAGGTTCCTCGTCCTGACAGATTTCTGCAGTCATACACAGAAAGATGGGTTCATCTTTAAAGCTACCTGTTACAAATGTTTTAGAATGTGGAGAAACATGTCTGGACCAGCCATCTATGTAGTATTCAGTCAACCTGCAAAGGTGCTTGATCATTTCCTCCTGGTAGGGAGTTACAGGCAGGTTCACACATTTGTAGAAAATCTAGATTGTTACCTTTACTGGTGAAATTGGTGAAAAATTACAGAGCAAGAGCACACAATGCATACTGTCCAGTCTACCTTCTGTGAGGGAATTTTCTATTCTAGCATGCAAGATATGGAGGTTACACATGGTCAAGTATATGTCATGAGGTCACTGCAGGGATAGTGTTAAATCTTAGATTGTTATGGGGACAGTGACCTCTCTCCTTGAGATACAGAGAAGCTGTATTTGTTTGTGTTTAGCAAAGCAGACGCCATTCTGATCATTACATACATATTTCCTCAATTGGAAACTAATGACACATTTATGGACACCAAGTAGTTGTGTCACTATCCTGAGAGCATATAGACCAGCCACAGAGGACTGCGTCTTCAGAATTGAGGTGGCATCATGTTATGACAAGTGTATTGATAAATCCTCCATTCTCCTTGATCAAGCTTCAATAAACCTTTCAGCAGAAGACATGTTGGACTCCTGTGCACTTTCCCTCCACTGACTGAACTGATTGAATGAAATTCGCCACACCTTCCTCAAGCTGTATGACTTGACAAACTTCTCACATTTTGACTGATTTGGCAAATAAATCCAATAATGGCTCATAGATTTCTTATTCATATGCCACTTCTTTCATAGAGAGCTGTTTCTCATTTCCATAAAATATGTAAGATAATAATTGTTGATGTATTTTTATCTGTATGTTGGACAAGGAAAGATGAGAAACTTTGTATTATTCATGGTCCTTGCCTAAATGTGCTAAAATGATCAATCTGTGATAATGCAAGTAGACCCTTCAAAATAAAAGACTAAGTTAACCAAAAGCGGTTCTTTACAGTATCATGGAATAAATCAAATAAAAAACTTCACAAGGAACATTTTAGCCTATCAGTCGGTTCTCAAAGAACCTCTCATTTAGTGTGATAATGACAAGCCATATTAATTCATACACAGCAGGGAGCTGCTGCCAGACAGTCTCTCCTGAAACGTTCAAGGATGTTCAAATCCAGCTGCATGTAATCTGCCAATGTAGAAGCAGGTGTTTTGTTTATGACAGCTGGTGGAAAACACCTGCTTATGAAATTCTTTTAAGACCTTTGTGCAAAGCAATCTTTTAGGCTAAAGGTTCTTTCCTCCTATGGCATCAGAGAGAGACTTTTTTGTGTGAATAATAAACCAGGGAAGCCATTATATAGAAACACAACCTGTGCGTTTGCTTATTAGGCCTGTTATCCAAGAAAGTGGCCACATTAAGAAAATCAATGAACTAAATAGAATGAGTCCCTTAATAGTTTATTTCCTGTTTCATAGTCAGCATGTTTTAGCAATTACGCTGCTATCTTTGCTTTGTTGGATAACCTTACAGGTTTATTTTAGTAGCCATTTTTACATACATTTTGCAGTTGTTGCAAATATGAGACTGTATTTAGTCACTGAAGTCCTTGTAAAGGCAATTCTGAGATTTCTTTCAAAATACATTAAATGTGTTGGAAAATAGCTGCTGAAAACATGAAAAGACTTTGAATGGTATATTACTAAAATGTGGAGTTACAGTAGAGGTTAAAACAGTTTTTCACCAGTTTTCAGTCCAGGATTTTTTGGGCGGTCCTAAAGGGCGGCTCGATGACACACTGAGGCCACCCTGAGTATACCCCTGCACCCCCAGCAGAGAGACAGAGATTCATTCATCTCGAAGTTCAAAGTTAGTCATGTCGTTTTCTGAACTCATCTGACATGTTTCAGTCGCTTCAAAATGGCTACTTGACTCCTCCCACGGATGGGCGTGGCTTCAGCACATTCAGCGGACACACCCCCACAGTCATGGAGCTGAGAATACTGCTCATTTTTACCTGATTTTGACACCTAATTTCATAAACATGTCGATATTTTTAATCATTCAAATTTGGCTGGGTGGTTAGTAACACTTTCTTCTTTGATCTGACAAACATCTATTTATTCTTACTCTACATGGACTTTAAGATTTAAATTCATGATTGCCCTGAAAATGTGTGCTTTTTAAAAAAAAAAAATTATTTTGCGACCTTTCTTCTTTGAATGAAGGACTTTTGACCTGACTTGTAACTTGCCCTCAGAGACTTGTAACATGACTAGAGACTGACATGCTTCAGCCGATGACTTTCACCCATTTAAACTAAATTGAAGCTGAACTTGTACCTCCTCTAAAATACTTCAAAACAGCTCTGCCGTTACCTAACATTGCAGTGTGAAATCAATAAAGAATATTTTAGTTCCCACGGAAGAAATCGTGTACAAAGAAAAAGTACTGGCAAATGTGAGACTGATGTAGGTTTCCAACAGAATTGCTGTATCTCATTTTGACCTTTTCTAGAACATGTTCAGCTCCATCCCTTCAAAGCCGAGACACACAGGGAGAAAGTGAAGTGAAGGCTCTAAAATTACCAGCAGAATTTTCAGCTTTAAAGTTGCGTACCTGCTGTTTAAATGTGGTGTGGCTGTGACACTGCCATCAGTAGGTCAGGCACAGCACTACATGACACCCCCTTTCAGGTGCTGTTGCCTGGTGGCAGGCACAAAACTCTCCATCCACCCTGCAGTATTTCCACTGAGTCTGTGTGTAAGACATGACCCGTGTGTGGAGTTGTGGTCTTGACTATAGTGATCAACAGATTGCAAGAATCGCAGTCAGCTTCATCTGTAGAATGGATTTAATTAATTTTGTTGTGAATGATTTTAACTCCAAGCTAATGATGACATGTCTACATTTTATATAATTATAAAGAAATAAATAAAAATCTGTTACATATTGGATAAATGGTCTTAGTAGATTACTGATTTCCTTCCAGCCCATTTCTCCCCATTTTAGTAGCAAGCGTTTGTGTCCAAAAGACACTAATGAGTTTAATTAAATTTAGCTGATATTGACTGATTCTTTGCCGTTTTTAAGTCCTAATAGAAGAGGTTAGAGTTACAGCTATTTCTATCAAACAGTGCAAAATTGCATTGGCAGGCTAAACCAAAGGTTTTGAGTCATGTTGGAGTGACAGTGATCTTTACAATTTTACTTTAATCATTTATATGAATAACTGCTTTATAAGAAATATCTATATGTTAAACAGTAAGTAAAGCAGTGACGGTGTGAAATGTGGTAGTTGATCAAAGTTGAGACAAAGTAGCTCTAGCTCTAGAATAAAGGAGAAACCAATCTCATCCAATTTTCCACTCAAGTTGGAGTCAAAGTCACTTAAGTCATACTAAACAGACAGAAATTTTTGCAAGAATCAGTGTTCAGTCTGAGTGCTGTGATGGGACCAAATTCATTAAAGGTGCAACAATGCAGCAGAACAAGTTCACATGACACCTCGTGAAATATGAGGCTTCTGAAGTGCTAAGATGCTGTGTTGAATTTAGTATACTGCTGTATGAACTCTGAATGAAATTCAAACTCACCAAGTTAGGTATTTAAGTAGTTTAGTCAATATAGTGTGGGGAAATAATAATGTAAAACAAAAAATCAGAAACCAACTGTTGTGTCAGTAGGTAGGGGATATCCAGCACTATACCGGCCTTAGGCTTGAGGCATCTCCTTACTTTGATGGTGCAGTTCATAATGTTCTTATAGTTTCCCTGATGGTGAAAGGGAGAGCTGACTATTGCTGTAGTGAGAGGAGGTTTGAACTACCCTCTGTAGAGCCTGGGGGTCAGCGAAGAAGTTGTAAAGTTTTTAATGTTGCATCTGTGAAAAGGCAGGGGTGTACAGACTTTCCATGGGATGGATGATGGGTGCGCCTTCTAGTATGTGAGGTAGACTGAGCAACTGAAGCTCCTCTGAAGTGAAGACTGTTGTTAGTTTAACTGACACCGAAGAAGTTGTTGTCCAGGCACCACAATTTCAGGACATACGAGTCATTGCTGGTCATTTGGCCAACTGGGATCACGTTGACAATGAGAATAGTACACCTCATCTAGAACAGTCTCCCACAATCCTTAGTTATATGCGAGTTTTTGTGCTCACACCAATATTTTATCTCTTAATATGCCCTCTCTGCATAACCCTATTTGAAGACTTCACTATGCTGACGATGCACCACTGTACCTTGGAGTTAGGTTGTTTTTGCTAGGTTCAGTTTACATGAAAAATGTGATTAACAGTAACCTACAAAGAAGCCTAGTATGAATTTTAGATGAAATAATTACCTATAATTGGGCCCCATAGCGAGTATCAGGATGTAGTCATAAATCTACTCAGCCCATTCAGGTGACACCATTCTCTATCCCTGACCAAATGTACCTCCAGAACATGGATAAAAGGGAGCTGATAAAGAAATCGATGGATGCTGCAGTGCCGTTCACCTCTCTTAACCAAAAACAGGACAGCAATAGTATGTTCAGAACACTGCAGTAAAACCCTAAGTGGAGTGGAGAGAGGACCACATCTCTTCTTTTAGTGTCTCATTAGTTTCCTGTTTAAGAATTGATTTTGACATTTTATTTATTACTGTTAAGACTCTGTGTGACCTTGTAAGGATTGTCTTTATGAACATTTAATCCCTTGTGCGCCTGTACTAGTCAACTAACAATTACTGTTCCCTGGTTTATCTGCGCACTGGGTCGCAAGTGCCATCTCAACAGCAGCAGCAACAGCAGCAGCAGCAGCAGCAGCAAACACCCGAAGGACATCAGCCGATCAAAAGTTACGTGTGTTGGATTTATCAGTAATGCTGCTGTGACACTAAATTTACAGTCAAAGGATGTAAAGGTTTAGGAGCAGTAAACATCAGATCTTCCATCTTATCAGTGCATCCCAAGTGAAGGGCGGTAAAGAGGAGGACTGGTCGGGGAGCTGAATCTGAGATTTGGATGCCGGATAAAGGAGTTCGTGATCAAGAAAAACCTCAACAGTTTTAGTTCCAAAGGTAAAAAGGGAAAAGAGTAAGGGACCACAAGTAAATCATAATTGAAACTTTATTGACAGTGTGGATTACAAAGTTGTCCTGCATTAAATTCATTACAGTACAAACCAGAAACAGAAATAGAAGGCCACGCACTAGAGCTGAAGAAAATTAAAACGGCTTCTCAAGTAGAAGGGAAGTAGCGGTGCTGGAGACGAAAGACAGCTGGGGAGCACATATGAGGGAAAACAACAGCAGAGAGATAGCCGAGGGAGGAGAGAATTGAAATTATCAAAACACAACCCTTCATAGAAGGAGAGAATACAGACCTCCAACAGCTTTAGCTAATGCTGCAAAGAATGACTGTCATAAGGTGGGAGAAAAGAGTGTTTTAAAACAGGACGCAAAATAACGGATATGGATTACTTCCACATTTGATTCTCCCTGAACCAAAACATGTCAATTGCAGACCTGGTCTCCCAGCTGATGACTTTTCTCAGGTTAGGTGTGAAACCAGATATTCCAGCTCAATGACTGCCTTTACTCTCACAATGCTGCAGAAGACATCATGTAGCCAAACACAATCTGTCGACACTCAAATCGAGATGAAATAACAAATCAAGGATTAACACGGGGAGATGAAACAGATCCAGGCCAAACAAATCTCCAGGAAATTGGAGAATGCCGCTCGCCAAACGTCCGAGGATGTCAGACGTTAGAAGAAAGCCATGCCCTGTTTAAGAATTGGGAGGTTGAAAGGTCTTGGAGGTGGCAAGCATGGCTCGCACTTTGGCCATCAGATCCTGAAAAACAGAAGAAAGAGACAGATGAGTTTGATGTTACGAAACTTCTCCATACATTTTTTGTGTCATTGAATAACTGAGAACTAACTTAAAGGGTTAGTTGGGGTTATGTGAGGTGGAGTTGTATGAGGTTGTATGAGGTATTTAGCCATAGACAACAGTGTTGCTCAAACTTTATACCACCTACCACCTCAGACACTTTTAGGCTCTCCAAGTACCACCATTATGACATACATTAAATTACAGTAGTGTAGGCTGACCCTATTCAGCTGATGGCAAGTTGTGGCAGAGGTAGACCAGCAAATCCCATGTTCTGTGACGTAAAACTACTCTTTTACTGCCCAGTCACATTTGAGTGGATTTTGGTTGCAACAGTCCGTGTGGAAAGCAAAAGAGGCGGAACAAGTTGGCTGAAATGCAATCTCAGAACCGATCGGCTACCATCGGACAACGACATAGCTTTTTATTAGCTTTTCTTTTTTTTATTTTAAGTTGTCTGCATTCACAAGCGCATATCTGTTTGTTGAGATTAGCAGTGGCTTTCTCATCATTCTCCCTGTTTTCAGTTGCTAATCAGTGTGCAGAGAAGTCCTGGCCCAGAAATAATTTATCAAGATATCCGCTAGCTACACTGAAAGCCCAGAAACATTGGCTGTTGGCCCCAGAGGCTACATCATCATCAGACGGTAGCAAATTGGTTCTGAGATTGGACAGAAGGAAACCCAGATATTTCTCTCATGAGTTCAGAACCACCACCTCATATTTAAGTATTGTATATGTAGGCTTACTGGAGTGCACTTCTTATCCTTGAGCCATCATCTTTACACATATTACATATTTTAAGTACAGAATAATAGCCTGTAAGCAGTGGGAATTATATGCATTACCCTTTTTCTAAATCCTATATATACTGGCGCCTTATCCTCAATTTGAGCAGCTGGTCTGCTCAGTGGCCAACAGTAAATGTATTATGTAAATACGTCAAAACTATAATTTGCAGAAAGCTGTAGCTGCAAAATAATGAGTAGAGGGCTAAACAAGGAAAGATAAAGTAGACTGCAGGAAGTAGAGAGCTGCCAAAATGCAAAATTCCATTCATTCCCTCTTCAGGAAAAAAATGGAAATTTTGCTGACCAGGGGGCAAATGCTTGTATTGCTGAATAGGAAGTGTTAATTTGCATCCCAAGAGTGATTCATACACGCATGGACAAATATCCACCCTTGAGCTCTTCTGACAGATGAGACAAATTAACAGCTGTAATCACAGAGGGAATGAGCTGTCATATCAAATCACTCAAAAGGCTGTTTCTCTCTAAACCCTGGTGTATTCGAACACACACACTCACTCAGAATGTGGCAAACAAACAATACCCCAAATTATTAGCAGTGGAAAGTTGCTCAAACTTTTGAGTACTTGTCAGCTGCACGTGTCTTGACAAAGTACAGTAAAAAATTATATTAAATTACTAAATCATCACAAGTGACATTACAGCTGTCACACGTCGGATAGCCGACTACGGTTACGTGACACTGAAAAGGCCCACTTACTACAAAACACTCCAATTAACAATACATATGATCTGACTTATGAAACATAAATGCGAGATTACATTTCCAAACCTACCGCTGACTGCTCAGCCGGACTGAGAAACACTGTACTCAACTCTCATCTGTTATCTCAACACACTAAGTCAGCAGTGGCATATTTAAATCTGATGAGGTACATTTTACCCGCGGAGGTCCTTTAATTGGAATGTTCTCTTATGTCATTAATTCAAGGGGACACCCAAATAACCGACCCTGTCATGGAAGTGAGCAAACCTTACTGACTGAATGCTGGATGTAAAAAGCCTGAGGCAACGGGCAGTGCACCTGATATTTCTCTGCAGCTTTTAGTCTTTTGCGACCTTTATACTGTAAAGTCGGTAATAGTTTTACTTAAAGATGATATACTGGTTCATTATCATGAAAAAAAAAAGTTAGAATCCTTAATATTTCATTTGGATACTACTGATGGACTTTCAATGTATTCACATTCTCTAATTACCTCTCTATATAGTGTTTTTTATTGTAAGTGGCCATTCCTGCATAGAATTCAAATTGCTTTCCTACATGAGGGATTCACTGGAAATGATGCAGCATGTATCTAGCATTATTGTTTGTCATATTTTTCTTCTTCAGGAGGTTGACATGCACTTAAATTACTCAGAGACCTGTTAATAATGCTGTATGTCAGTAATCAGATGTCTCCCTCCGCCCTGACCTTATTTTGGAAGCATAACTTGCTTATTTGAACTGTATCAGTGATGGAAGATGCTACCCCAGACCTCCAATTACAGACATAGCCACACTGTATGTCTGTGTCGCACATCTCGAGGGAGCTGTGCAACATCTTGAGTTTCCCCTCCATCTCTCTTTCACACACAAACAGTGCTCAAACAAGTTCTCTTCAACTTTTCTCTTTATCTGTTATCGTGTCTTAAAGACAGGTTGGATTGGACCCAGCCTTTCTGTTATCTTAACTTTTAAAAAAGAAGAAATGCATACACTGTTAACGATCAAGAATGAATAATAATAATAAAAAATAAATAAAAAAATACTACAATGTAAAAAATAAATAAAAGCCCAAACATAAGTCTAAAAAACATTATATATCAGACAGAGAGAGGAAAAAAAGAGGGGGACAGAAGACAGAGAAACAACAACAAACAGGAGGAAAATGAGAGACAGGATGAGGCGAATAGCAACCAGGCACCCTCAGGGAAGAAGAGACCATTAGGCAGATGAGGATGTGCTGAATTATTCAAGATGTGTTTGTAAAACATCACAGATGGGGTATAAGTAGTTAGTGGTTGTGAATCTGTGCATGTTGCAAGAGCAGCAAACAGTGAGTTTTGAGCTATCTTATGTCGGGACGTTGAGATGAAGGCAGGAGAAGAAAAAGTGTTTGTTTGGGTGACACGATGAGAAAGAGAAAGAAATAAGATGTTGATGATGAGAGGGAAGAGACATGAAATGTGTGGTTTGGTATCTGCGGTGCATCTGGTGAGTAAACAACAGACACGCGCGCACACACACTGACACAGACACGCACACAGTGGCCCATAGCCGGAAGAGAGAACACAATCCAAATTCAGTGTAAGCTGTACGAATGCTCACAGAATAGTTTGTGTTGCCTCTCCATTCACACTCTATTGACCTCCATTAGCACGAGTCCCAGTGCTTCTTCAAGTCTGGCCTACACCGCAGTCTCTCGAAATTCAGCGCATCACTGGTTTTCTTGACGGTGTGATTGTTCCGCCACTACATATTCTATACTCTGTGCTAAATATTTTATTTTTAAGATTTAAAAAGGTTAACATTTACTGTCAATACTCACACACAGACCCTACTTTCAATGTTTAATACATTTAGTTGCACACTGGTTGCGTGAGAATCCATACATCAAAATATTGCTTCACTTCATGCAATGCAGTGACAAGTAGAAATGAAACTATTTGCATTTCAGGATTATTAATCAAAGCGGAAACTGCACAGACGCACATATAATTTAAGTCATCAGACAGTCTGAAAATGTCTTTCATCTTGGCGCTGATTTAAGGCTTTTAACAAATCAAAGTAATTGATTTGGAAGTTTTGTCTTGAGGGATGTTTCTCCATGTTTCCGCAGCAGTCAACATTAAGTAAATGAACAGTATATCACAATATTGCATGAAAGTGCTGGGGGAGAGAGGTGAGCTAGACAAAGATGTAAAAAAAACAACAGTAAATTGAATAGAGAACAGTGTGTGACTTTTTTGTATAAATGATAACTGATGTACACTCTTTTTTTCCTCCCTGTCATCTATCCCGCTTATAGCTTTTTGACAATCACACAGCATATTTTGCTTGCAGAACTGGTGCTGGTTCATGTGCGTGCATTGTGAATATCTGAAAGCAGCGTGAGCGCAGCCATAAATTGAACATTCTAGTTTTAAACAGGGAGAGGAGCAGAGAGAATGCATACCAGAGTCAGAATTTATTGGCGGGGTGTGTGCGACATTCACATCGTGAGATATGTGTGTACCACTTATTCAGACACAGCACTCTTTTTATCATAGGCTCTACCATTCAAATGAGGAACACAATATTCCAGCACATCAGTTAGCTAAATTTAATATGTCACATACAGCAGTTCATTATAGAGCCAAAATATGTGACACCACAACATATTTGTGTACTTGTGTGTGTCTGGGACTTAAGCCCTCTTAAAGGTCCAGTGTATAAGATTGAGGTGGTTTTTAAGAGTGGCTTGATGACACACTGAGGCCACCCTGAGCATACCCCTGCACCCCTAGCAGAGAGACTTTAATTCATCTCGCTCAGAGTGTTTCAAAGTTAGTCATGTCATTTTCTGAACTCATCTGACACGTTTCAGTCGCTTCAAAATCACTGCTTGACTGCTCCCAGGAGTGGGCGTGGCTTCAGCACATTCAGTGGACACGCCCCCACAGTCCTGGAGCAGGGGTACTGCTCATTTTAACCCGATGTTGACACCTAATCTCATAAACCTGTCGATATTTTTAATCATTTAAATTTGGCTGGGTGGTTAATAACACTTCCTCCTTTGGTCTGACACACTCAGAACACGGAAGGAAGATCCTAAGACAACAGTGTGCTTCTAACTTTTTGTCTGCAGTTTGAGGAATGCCCTTCTTTTTTTCCAGATAACATAGCTCCCCAAGGACAAAGAAGAAATCATTTTGGTTGGTATGGAAGTGCGGACCCTGGAACCCTAAACCTCAAATCTATCCAGTACGTAGGATGAATATTGGTAAGTGAGCTCACCAATGCTCTGGTGGCTGAGTAGGACCAGATCCCTGCAAATAGGCTCCAGGAAGACTGGAGCATATTAATGCTGCAATAACAACTTGTAGAACAATCACATATGAATGTAATGCTTGTGTGTGTTTACATACTTTCAGCTATGTATTGTGTTTGTTATTCACAAAATGACAGGGTGGCCAAATGGTGTTTTCAGTTGGGGAAATTCTATCTGCCGTTGTCCTGTGTAGAAAATTACAGGATGGCTGCCATGTTCTGCCATGTTCCAAGCCTGTGCCACCTCAACAAAATGTCTGACTGTGTCAGAAATAATTATATGTAAGTGCTACAGTGGAATTACTGTTGAATCCAAGTGCAATCCAGCAGGACACTGACAAGGCAAGTAGAAAACTCAAAGCACTGACACTCACACAGAAAGTGGCTACATGCAGATCTTAGTGTGTGATTGTTGTAATTTCATGGCTGGAAGGACACTGTGGACTGCGAGTCACTGATGACAGTGGCAATCATCCAGTCAAAAACATCATTAAACTCAAAATGATGGATTCTTTTGGCCACCTTGGGGGCAGCAGAATCAAGATGTGAACACAACATTGACATATCACTACCATTTAAGATGACATGGCAAACATGTTAGCAAAGAGTTGCTCATTTACACATCCTGCAGTTGCGGAGCAACATGCTGAAGTTAAGTTCCATATTTTCTCTTCCTTAGCTCTGTGTTTGGTCTATACCAACTACTCTTTAGCTGCTAAATGCTCCACTATATTCACAAGTTATTTGTTACCCACAGTTGTAGCATGCTAACGTTTAGTTAGGATGCTAAAATGGTATTGACATCATATGTTACTCTGTAGAAGTAGAAACACCTTTCAATAATGTTATGCAACACACAAACTAGAAACTTCAGCCTACCAACCGAAAGCCGAAGAAAATACAGTCAGCTGAGTGTACTGTAAGCTTCACAGAGATCTTTGGCAAAGTCAATCTCAACAATGTATGTTGTACAGCAGATAAAGCATGAATGTGTGGGCAGAATAGCAAATGATTTAAAGTTGAATTTCTTAAGAAGGTCCAGGTCAAATAGGCTATTTTTTTTTTCTGTTAAAATAAACAGAACTTTCTGTCCTTCCTCTTTGCACGAGGAAAGAGAGCATTTTTAGTGCTTCCATTCGTAGGCTGTAATGTTCAGTGGAGGGCATATCTGGAATAAAAGCAAAGAACAATACCTGAGTTATTTTGGACTGAACAGAGGATACTATGGATGAGGACACCGCCTTGTCTTTTTCCAGAGAACCACCCCTGTAGAGAGAAGAGTTGGAGAGAGCGAGAGAGACAAAGAAAAGAGAGAGGAGAAGAAGAAGAAAAACCAATCATGTTAAGAGGAAAAGTTATACAATATTCATGATATCTTCTGAAATGTTAAAGACTGGGCAGGTACTGAGATCTGTAGAAGGGAGAGAAGACAGAGAGGCAAGAGAGGAGGAATGGCATGTGAGCTGCAAAATCCGACCACCACATCAACAAACGCAGCCAAGTATGTAATCACGCAGACAAACACCCAAAGTGCCAAAGTTGCAGATGTCAAATTCAACTTCATGACTCTGTCCAAAGCTTTTAATCTCTCTACGTTCAACGCTTCATAATTCGTAAAGGGATTTTTAAAATAGAAAAAGTCATGCACGTCAAGTTAATTGAACACAACAGGTGACAAGACACACACTGCTGCTGATGTTATGGAGTTTTCAGGCTTCAGGGTCACAGAAAAACTGGGACAATTTGGGATGTGTGTATGAAAAGTCATGGGTATTACAGCCCTTTACTTAAAAATCTTGGGATTATTATAGTATGCTGCTCTGGCTCAATCCCTAAACTGCAAAACTGACAGAAACCGGTTTAACCTATGCAGACCATGCAGAACGTCTGATAACGAAAGAACTCTCCTCCTGGAATGGTTCTGCTGTCGAACAATTGCCGTCTGAAAAGACAGAACAACTACTGCATCCAACAGAGAATGAGAATAAAAGAAATAAAAGCATTCTTGCTTAACAAAAGGCATCACTTGGCTGGATGTATCGGACAAAAACAATGCTTTTTACAAGCATGAAATTGTGGTTAGTGAAATACCTCAGTTATAAGCAAATTGTCTCTGCACTCTCTTGTACAAGCAAAAGATATTTACACAGTATGTCATCATTCAAAAATGTTTTGGGGGCAAACCATCAGAATTATTTCAAAGTTGCACTTGGTTTCACAAATCGAAGATTCGCAAATAACCTTTGTCCACTAGTTGCAAAACATTTCCTTGAATCAGCTACACTAATGAACAAGAAAAATGCATTGGCATTGATTTACCAACTACACAGACTGGCTCCTCAAAGTCTAATGTTTCATTTTTGAATAGTAACAACTGGAACACTGTGTGCTTTTGCTCTTGATCACAGGATAAAATACTATAACTGATGGGAATGATGGACAAAAGTATGAAAACTATAACAGAGTTCCAGATTAGAAATATTGAGATTTTTGTTATACAACAGGACTATTGTACTGCATTGCATTTGACCTAGAGGTGTTTTTATTTTTGTGGTCACTCAGTGGATATAAGTGGTTTAAAAAGCTAGGACACTACACCATCTGGATGCAATCTGAAGCACACGGTTGTAGTAAGAGCTTTTAATGAGTTGCAGCAAGTAACTGACTTTGCTGATGGCACTACATATGACTGGCACAGACCAAAACAAGAATTTGTATCAAGACAATGTGCTACCAGGTCTGATGATCACAGGGATTTAAATCTCCACTGCTAGTGAGATGGCCAGTGAAGATGCCCCCACTTTTCTTCCCGTTCCCTAGGTAGCCACTTATAAAATGTTTTGCCTCCCAACAATTTTCTGCCGCAATGATTTTTGCGGAATTGTTTAGCTGTGAAAAATTACCGGAGGCTGAAATTTGCCACACAAAGTGTGATTGCATGAACATGTGTTTGCAATTATTGTTTAAATATCCAGGCAAATATCTTGCAGATACAAGGCAACACGGCCATGGGAAGCTCCTTTGCCCACTAGCGATCAAGAATTGAGTTTTTACAATACTGGAATGCAACAGGTGGTCATTTGCACATTGCTATGGATTGCTTTTCAGATTTTGAGATTTCCATATGCGATAATGGCAAACTGATCAGCAAAAACATGAAATATATTTAAATAAATGACTTAAAATATTCATCCATTTATATTTTCCCACATCCATTGCCCACTTGGATACCACCTCCTTCTGCTGCCTTTTACTGCTCAGACTCCACTGATACAAAGGAGTTTGTGCACCCACAACGCAGCGAAGAGGAAATTCAAAACCCAGTCGTTTACACCATAAACTGCAGTCTTCTATATACTTAAAAGGTCCCTGTGGCTTCGGTCTATGCCAGCCAAACTAAGCATGCTCTAAGACGGAGGATTGCACAACACAAGACTGATATTTGCACTTTGTATCTTAAGCATACAATGGCACGTCATTATGTGAATGCAAATCATGAATCTGCTTCGACTCTGAGATTATGGGCTATTGAAAAAGATTTGCTTGTCCCCTAGGGGAGGGGACACTGTGAACACGCTTATGCAGGGAAAAATGAATGGATTTATACACTGAACACAAATGAGCCGCATGGATTAATGAGAAAATTAATTTATCTTTTTTTCTTTGAATGTTCTGAGAACTGAATCCCATTCTGTGTTTTATTTTGACAATATGGCATTGGATAGACATACTGTAAGCAGTACACAATGATAAGCAGCTACCAGCAGAGCAAAGCCATTTTAAACGTCTACAAGAATACAGTCTTTTCTTACACTGATAAAGAAATGCTTTATGTTGAAACGTTAATTGGCGCATCTTATTTAAAGCTCTTACTATGACCGTGTCCCGTCTCGGTTGTCCTCTCTGTTGGTACACCAGCTTGAACTTTAAGTTGGCTGATGCTTCTTCACCTTATGTTTTTGACGAATCAGTGATATTCAGGGAGCTACACTCTGTTTTGCTGATATGCATTTCCAATCTAACATCAGACATTCCCGCTCTGGAGAGGTTAATTGCTTTTAATTTGTGAAGATTTGAGAGCGGCATAAATGAACATTGACATTTATTTGCAGTGATATAACCAAATGCGATGTGAAGGGCAGCATTTCTGTGTTCCTCGTAGCCCTCCATTTTGCCCTCTAGCAATCAAAAGTTAATGTATGCAGCTTTATTGGTTTTCTTTGTTGGAAATATTTTTAACAGCGAACCAACAACCCCGAGATGTCAGAGGGGATTGTGTCCGTTGCAATGAATGGCTGTGTGCCTTAAGACCTTGAGGCTGAAAGATGCTGGCTCTAAGCCATCACATCACTGGCTCTCTAGATTTAACGCTCCAAGCCTCTTCTGTTCATACTGGATTCAGAATTCCTTGGACACCGCAGACAAGGCCCTGGCTTTGTTTTGTCCACTAGAACTTTCTATTAACATAGCTTGTAGTTGACGTGAGTGATGACGGCACAAAAATCCAAGACTACATAAATGGATATTCTGAACATTCCCTCAGTTACTGTTGATAATAGTGAAAGATCACTCGAAATTCTTCTATTTTTTCTTAAACAATACCTGCAGATGGAGGTAGGCAATAGCAGGTTTCCTATTTCTACTTGGTGACTTTTGATTTTGCCATTTGGAATGACAACTGTGACTGGCAGATTTTTTTTTTTGGCCGTAGTTACCTACCTAATTAAGCTAATGTCAGCTCCATGATGTGGTTAAAAAGGCTGCCTCTGCCTCTTAGACTGACTTCATTTTTCCAGATAACTCAATGTACACGCTCTACTGTGTTTAATGAACGGAACGCGATCTTGGCTAACAAGTACGTAGCCAGCTGATGAAACGATTCCCTGGCCTTAAAAGTAACACTGGCTCACGTCGGCAGCCTGGTTGCTACCGAAAACACTGTTTAATTCATTCTATACACTTGATTTTTTGCCTTGGTAATGACTCTTACTACAGCCTCATGCAGGCCTGCCTAGTTATCTCTGCTAATCTATGACTGGACAATCATATTTCAGGGGAGGGGGGTCGCAAATGTCACTGCTTTAGAATCCATGACAGAAATATTAGTAAAAACATATTTTTAGTAAAGAATGTTTGTAGTGTCTGTCAAAAGCTTTCAAAGAGAGGAAATTAATTGAAATCATCTCCAGTTCGGCCTTGTGTATCAGCACAGCTTTGACAGGTTGATATAATAGCCAATTTCTGAAGTGCTGAACTATAAGATGTTTCTGTTTATTAGTGATTCTGTTTGTTTCAAGAGAGACAGAAGCTTCACACGCCTGGAGGCAACAATCTATTCGTCTCAAAAGAGACTTTTAAAGGGAAAAGGAGTGTAAATTATATAATCTTTTCAGTTGTCAGCTTTAAGTCAAAGTCTTCCAACCTTTTCATCATTTAGTAAAGAGACTTTCATCTAGTAAAGCAATCTAAACACTTAGCTGGTTGATTTACAGGCTTGTAGAGGGTTACCTGGAGTGGGTCAGGCTGGAGGCGGGGCTAGCTGATGGAGACAAAACTCTGCTGGGTGAGCAATATGGAGAAAGCGAGGAACCCACAGTTTGCATCTGTCCTGAGGACGACAAGCAGCTCCTCCTTTTGTCAGGAGGGGACCTGCAAGACAAAAGCGAGAGGAGGACTGCAGGAGCTAAAACATTTCAGATTCAGGCAGAAACACCACAGAATACACAATTTATCAAGGGCGTGGAGTACCTTCAGAAGGCGGTGCTTGTGTATTCAGTAAAGCCCTACTTGAAATTCATGCAGGTAGCTGTCCAATTGCATCAGTGGTTGGTTGGGTTTTAAGCTACCATTAAAGACTCATCTAAAAGGTTGCTACATATATCTTTCCCACTGTTTTAGTGAAAACCAAATCAAAATGAGCAAATGTTTAAGACTCCACACCTCAGTGTGGCAGTGTTTGTGCCCCACTCTGCCGTGACAGGCGTAATAATCAATGTTTTCGCTGTTAAAACACGGCTGTGTGTGGAGACCTGTGACTCTCCCCCCTCACCACAGACCATGACACCTGCCGTTAGGTTTACCTGGATCTCGAATGCCCCCTGGGCAGGCTGGAGCTGCTGCTGGGATGATAGCGGTCCCGTTCTCTCTCCTCACGTCTCTTCTCTGATGAGGGGCCCCTCCTGTCCCTTCTCCCCGGGGAGTGTGAGCGGGATCTGGCAACAGGAGGATAAAGAATGTGTAAGACGGGGAGAGGCCATTAAATTACAGAAGGAGTTGGTAGATGAGCCGATGAATTTGAAATGAAGTACAAGAACAGAGGAGGGCGAAATGAGAGTGATGAGATAATGACAGAGGTAATGTGCAAGAGAAGGAAATAAAGCAAACAATCAGGATGTGTTTATGGGGGATTTAAAAACAAAGAACAGCCATTGAGGATTTGAGCAAGAATTGTAGCAATTCAATTGGCCTATCTGAAGACGTGAATGTGACACAATTTGAATTAAGGCAGTTAAAGATAGTCTAAATACTGTGCAACTGGGCCACAGCAGAAAAACACATATAATACAGTGAATTACTTTAACAAACATGACATAATATGGACTCTTACGTAAATATGTAAATACTGTTTTTCTAAACTAGTCTGAAAAGAAAACTGAATTAAATATTTATAGATAATATATGAGATTTATTCACTTCTCAGATTTCTTTCCATAAAGTGGCAGGACTACATTCACTGTCTCCGACTGGTGACTCTGCAGACTATGCATGTCATTTACAGACAAGGTTAAGAGAAGGAAATTATACCTATTTTCTAAGAAACAAACAAAGACAGAGAGCACACGGCAGCTGAGTTAAAATGAAGCCATCAGGTCAATATTGTTTACTTTAGATAAACGGCACAAACAAATCAGTCTGACCTACCTTTCATCACCTCTCAACGCTAAAACTGTGTGTTAATAATAATTTGAATCCTCCTTCATTTCATTCTTCCTTTTACCTCTGAAATTGTTTTTATTAATTCACATTTTTCTCTCTCTTTCAATAGAAGAAGAGACAAGGATACATTATTTTCTATTAATATTTTGTTCATACGGCTGCAGTGTAGTCTGCACTAAAGTTTCAGCTAAAGTGGAATATAAAACAGAAGGTGATTAATCATTATGTTCTCAGTCTGTCACATTACATTTCTCATACCGTTAACAGCCGTTGTAGCCAAACACAGACCTACTTCTTCAACTAAGTAAGTAATGTTTACATTGTTTGTGGAGATATTAAAGCCATGGTAATGATGATTTACACACCTGTATGTATTGATGTGAAATAATGGAATTTTATTTTTGAATTATTATGTCAAGTTAGTGAGTCTGTAGTGGCCAATCCTCCATAATAATGAAACGTAAATGACTATCCAGAGAAATCTGTGTTCTTTTTTAGATAACTTTGTATCTTGACTCACGCCTGTGAAACGGCAGATCATGATTAAACCAGGAGAATACTTTTAAAAAAATAAATTGATTCAGTTCAGTTCATATCTTTAAATGTCCCACCAAAGGAGAGTCTTTTTTACAGCAAATCAGTATAAAAACCAATACAAACATAAATATGAAAATATGAAATAATAGAAGAGTAATAGAATATTAAAAGTGCTCCCTCTGTCGTGCTGCGTCTAGTAAAAATCTGAACTGTCAGGGCCAAAAAGAATTTGTTTCTCATACTGAAGTGGACATAGTCATAGAGTTAGAAAAAAAAAAACAAAAAAAAACGATGTATATCAAAAGTTGAGCTGCAGCATGAATCATTGTGTAATTGAGTCACAGCACCTTGAACCAAGATCAAATCGAATCGATGGTTATTGAGAGATTTCCAGCCCTATCACTGACAGTTTGGAGTACACAGCTTTGTTGAAGGTGTCTTACCGGGACCTGCGAGTTCTCCTGTAGGCACTGGGAAGAGAGTGTTTGCTCTTTGACTTTGACTTCGACCTTGACCTCGACCTCCTCTTGTGTTTTTTCTTCTTTTTATCTTTGTCCCTCCCTTTGTTCCTGTCTCTGTCTCTGTCTCTGTCCCTCTCTCTGTCTCTGTCTCTATCTCTGTCCCTATCTCTGTCTCTGTCTCTGTCTCTATCTCTGTCTTTGTCTCGGTCTCGTTCTCTGTCTCGTCCTCTGGAGGTGGTGTAGGAGGACGAGGAGGATGGGGCCTCCCTGCTGCGATGGGCTCCTTGGCTCTCCGCAGCGGTCCTTTGTTCCTGAGGATATGAAGGTGGTGCAGAGGACATCTGAGGAGGTGCAGAGTCAGACAGAATAGAGAGGGCTTCTTGCATCTAGAGACAAAGGTAGAAAGACAGAAAGCAATAATATCACTAAAGGCATCATTTTGGCACATCTTTGACATTAATGAATTCCCAAATGCTTGAAATCTCTGTACATCAGTGGACAATCAATACGGTTGCCCAAAGAGAGAGCTGTGTAAAGAGATTAATTTAATCCCTGTGTCCCTTCTTGCCAATGTTAGAGTAATACAACTCAGACTGTGATGGAAGAATAAGAAAGAAATAACGTTGCATTTACTCGATATGAGTGGAAGGACAACAAGATAATAGTGTCAGTTTTCGTGTAGAGAACGTGATTTTTTTTCCATTCAGGTTCTTTTGAGTTCTCTGTTTAAATATTTTATTGACACATATTTACATACTTTGGTTATTTGTGCTCGATTTCTTCTTGATATCGCGTAGTATAGATGGAGCTCCAACAACAGAAGGTCCTAGAAATAATGATGTGTGTACTATGCATGGGATCATAAATAACAAAGAAAAAAAAAGAAAATCCTTACTCAGCTGATTAAATGGCGTCGGTTACACAACGCTTTGCAGCCCTCTGGCTTCACACTGAGTTACAACTGTCAGCTCCACAGTTGCTCTAATTACTCCAACGTGGATCTGTCTGCTTATATTAAATTGGCCTGGAGCTGGAATAACGCTGAAAAGACGGCTTCAGTCCATCAGTGGATTAAACATGACACTAAATCTTTCAAGGTTAGATTTTATCTTGCAGGGTTAGGGCTTAGATCACTCCTGGGGTCACCCATGTTACATATTTATGCATTCGTGGTCCTAATAAGGGCATTTGGAGACATCAAAAGACATACTTTATATGCTAACATTAACATAAATGATATAACCTCCCAAGTTATAAGTAATGGATATGGAAGACTGAAGGGAAACGAGTGTGTGGTGTGAATCTCCTCAATTCAATCACCTGACCTCTTACCCATCTGCTAAAATTTAAAAAGAAATGGGTGGAGCAGGATAAGAGAGGGAGGGACAGATATAAACAGAGAGGGAAACGGCTATGATGAAAGGACGAGGCAAGTGAAGTGAAGGCAGTACAGGCAGGACAGAAACAAGGGAAAGTGCTCATGATGGGAAACAATCAATAATCACCTAAAACAGGCAGGGAAGTGGAGAGAGGAAGAATATTTATTACACCTTTCTGTTTGCACGCTATCTGGTGTCTGAGCTAAAAGAGAGATAATGAAATGACGGGAAGCAAGGTTTGCTTTAAAATTGGGACTGACATATGGGAAGCTTATCCCAACAACAGGCCAAGAAAATGTCTGCCCTCTCACACCTGCACTGGCAAGATATGCAAGTTCGGACAGGGAGAGGAGTAAAAAGTTGGAGAGGAAGATAGAAAAGTGAGGAAAGGAAAAGAGGAACACATTCTATCAATATGTCAAGACCAGTATTCATTCATGAAAAGACTTGTTCAAGTTTTGATTATTTCTGTTATACTGACCTGATATACAATCAAAATTGTGAAGTAAACTGATTTTAAGATAAAGCTGGAAATGCTAGCACATGTGTAAAATATACTACATCTACTACTTATACTCCAACTCTTACATTTCTGACATTGTGTCATTACATACACAGAATGACAATTTCAGATGTTTGTCTCATGTCTGAGAGTTTTGAGATTCACTTGAAAACTACAGCAGCACCAGACAAAACATGCACAGAGAGATGAAACACACATATATTGGCCTGGTTAAAATTACAGTAATAAACTGTGTGTATCTCTAAAATTATTTTCTTCCACTCTCAAAGAAAATAAAATTGAACAAACTATGAAACACTGTGAATGAGACAGTTTCATATTATTAATGAGATTCTTCTCATGTCAGCTTAGTTGAACAAGCAACAAACTCATACTGTAACAATATTAATCAGACTCTATATTTTCAATTTATATACAGCAAAAGGGAATAAACAAGAGTGCTAATTTCACGTCTTGTTGTCTATGCAGACATTTTAAATTAGCCTAGACAGCAGAAATATGAAAAATGAGGAGAAAATGTATTAGGAGATTCGCTTTGACAAGTGGGAGAGTCTTCCTCATGCTCACAATGGTAATTAATTAAGCCTTCAACTGCAAAATCAGTTTTTCAAAGTCCAGCACTGTGAGAGAACTGCCTCTGACTACTTCATATCATTACTCATTACAATTCATCACTGTCCTGAGCAGTGCTACCAGTCCTCCTCCAGAGCGTTGGGGCTCTTTTTGTAACTGTCCTCGATTCTCTGAATGAACCCATAAGAAACATTGACGTTGAAGTCGTCGAGGTCTGACTGACAGGAAAATCATTTAACAGACAGATGAAGACAGTAATGTCAATGACTGAAAGAGGTTTGATGACAAATCAATGCAGCAGCTCTGGACATATCGTCCTTAATCTTCACATTCTTCAAAACCTGGCGCCTTCGTTACCCACAATGCAACTCCAACACCAATAATCGAAGTACTTTTTTTTTAACATGCGCAGAATGTCCAAGTAGTTTGTTGGAAACAAACAGTACCTTCGTCATCTCATGATGAGTCGAAGTGCACCAAGAAACAGCAAACTGACAGAATCGCAGCACTAAAAGAGTCACTTACAAAAGAAAAGAAGCCGAGGCCTGCACAGCTTATTCAGCGAGTTCTGTTCACTCATGACAGCTTACTCTAGCTACTACAGTGCCGTCGCATAAACAACACGATGAGCACTATGGGAAACACTTACATCAACAGATCCAAGTCAGCCAACTCTATAAAGACATGGCATCAGCATTTACATCTGTCCCCAAGCCTATCTAAAGCCACTTTCTAAAGCTGCCTCCCTTTTAACCCAACATACAGTACTGCTGCACCATTCTCTATTCACCATCTTCCAAAATACAGCATCAACTTAATAACTGCTGCTGCCGCAATATTCACTACAACTACAAGTTTTAATCAGCTTAAAGTCAATCTGATCTCCCTCCTCTTGCAGCATGTACTAAGCTCCCACATGATGGAAAGTTTCTTTAACATGGACTGTCTGATGTTTACCAATTACTGGTGTTGATTACATCGAAATACCTTTATTTTATCTGTGAAGTTTAAGATATATACCATTTTGTAGACTGAGCACCAACAAACACCAAGTTCACAATCTCCAACTGCCCAAACATTCAACTACAACATCCATTTATTCATTAGTAGGCCAATGACCTGAATGGTTGGTAGTTCCTTCAGGAGACGTACGCTCTGATGGCCACAGAAGAAGCCACAGAACATCTGGAGAAGAGTGACGGAGCTGGCGCAATAGTGACAACAGCCTGCCCATCGCCACCTGGCCCAACAGGCAATAGGCCAGTTTACCACGCATCAGTTGGGCACACATGAGGAGCTGACATGCAACATCCATCAAATAGACGGGCAATCTACACATCAAATGACCACCACGGAGTCTTATTTACACTATAAAGTATTCTTGTATTTCGTGTCATGTTTAATATGACAGACATAAGGCTTTTAAAATTAGCATTATTGCAACACTCCTATGAAACTTAACAAAAGAGAATTTTAAAACAGAGATAAGTCTAACAGTCCAAATTATCTCTGGGGCACCAAAGCAGAAATCTTATCTTTCTTTATTAGGAGCCTCATAGGTTGATTTTACACCTCTGTCTTCTGTGGCAATGCTCCAAATTTCCAAGTAATCTTGCAGCCACTATCTTGTATTGTCGGATGTCCTTCCAATGCTGTAAATCTCAATGAATACAAAAAACAACAAGTGCTTTCAGTGTGTCCTGATTTGATAATTGTATGGTATAACACTGGCTGATGTTATCCTAGTACATGGTATTTTCTTAATAATTACTAGAATGGACAATGAGTAAAACAAGGGAACTGAAATTTATATCAAAATATACTAGACTACTTGACACGTGTTTTTTCAAATTAAACATGTGCCAACAGACACTGATTTCTATGGGGCTTGGAAAACGCTTTTTAGATCTTGAAAAAGATTCAACCCTCTGCCTCTGGGTCGGTCTTTGTTTAAACAGTACATTAATGTATGAGTAAAGGAAAGGGTACTCTGCTTCATTATTAGTGCCAACAGCTGTGTGGTGATTCAGCATGAAAATACCACTTATAACTTGAGGTGCTTCTACATGAAGAGCAACCTAAGCTGAGCTTACCACTGAGTTAACCACAGATTCAGCTCAGCATAAATTGAAAACTCCATCTATCAATATACCAACATACAGATAATTATGCCATCTAGTATATATAAAATCCTTCTCTGACATAAAAGTGGGGCTGTTTTAACATAGGGTTACCAAGCCAGCTATAGTAAATGGGATTTTCCATTTACTGAATGTCTACTATGACCAAAGCTTTGACCCACAGTTCAATAAAATACAAGAGGCTAAAAAAGAAAGCAGAGCCAGCTAAAATTTGTTACTGACCTCGGGGTGGACAGGTTTAGCCAGGGGTGTGAGTTTTTTACAATATGATGTTGCAGGCTCCATTTTTCAATCGGACTGACAAAATGATTTATTATTTATTTTATTTACTTATTTATCCACTGCCACTGGTGTATTAGTGGGTGTAATTTCCCTACATTGAATCCAGCTTCAGTACACATTACAAAAAAGCCTAATTTTCATACAAATCAGTTTTATTGTTTAAATTCAAGGATGTGCTGAGTGTAGCTGTACAAATATCCCAAACTTGTGTGAAAATGAAATGTCCAGGCTGGCTAATAAATCTGTGAACTCTGTCAGCATGTCAATTAAAATATTTGTTTCAAAAATATACACAACCATCTTCTCTGACCTACAAGATAATAAATAATAGATAATGCGGTGGCATTGTCACTTGAATTTTGCCATAAAGACCAACAACAGCAGCTTTTGTAGATGAAATATCTTTCCTCAAACATCATTGGCTACTTCTCTTTTTATTCTGACTGCAATTTGTTGCAGTTAGCCTGGTAAAGTGACTCACCCCACCCCGAAAGTATCACACCTAGCAAGGATGAGTCTCCCGTTACAAGATATATTTGTAATATCACAGACAGAACAACTCTTAAATTCTCTTAGGACTGCAGTGTGTACATACCTGATCACAGTAAACTTAAACAGAGTCATACACATCTACTGTACAACGTGAAGTCGTACCCTCCATTATTCAATGCAACTTGAGGATCCATGATATTTACATTATGTGCTAATGGATGTCTGTATTTCAAATGAATGCAGTCATTTGGTCTTAGAGATTAACAGGGACCCACAGTAATGGGAATGTCATTAAATGCATGCATTCTCATTACAGCAAGGCTTCACTCAAACCATTATAGCTCTTGAGATAATGCTGTATAATACACTGCGCCTATTCCAACATGTGACTTGATGTGACACTTCAGTAGAGCATGGGACTTGTTCGTGATTTATGATCAACCACTTGGGATTTAGTCATAATTTGAGGACAGGTGCTTTGGTTAAGCTTCAACATTAATTTAAAAAAAATCAATCAATCATTCACATACCTCAAGCTGTGCAGATGAGTCTAGCTCAGCTCTCTTGGCCTCAGGCTCTCCAGCAAAGGGCCCACGGAGGGTCTGTAGGAAGAGCGCTGCTTTCCTCTTCCTCTCCGCCTGTAGCTGTTTCTCTTTGGACTCCTTAGATGCCTGGGCCAGCTTCTCCCTGGCTGCAGCTGCTAGACGATCCTCCAGTTTCTGCTTGGCTAAAGGCAGGAAGGAGAGGAGGAGAGAGGTGGCTGAATGAAGATGAAACAAATTTGAGTCATTGTCCTCTTTTTGTTCTTACTGCAGCTAGATATACCTCTATAAAATTGCTATGAGGGAGGAGATGATTGAAAAGACAGAGTATAACATCTCTTTCACCCATTTTTTCTGTTTTTCACTCACACAACCTCAAGTGAATGGTCTTTGGAAGGCAAAGAATTGAAAGAGGGAGGAAAGACAGCTGTAGACAGACATGGGTGGAGAGAAACATAGGAGTAGAAGAAAAAAATATTATATATAGACCGACAGGAAGAAAAGTGAAAGACAGTCAAGAAAGAAAGGATGTTAAGAGTAATTTTCTGCTCATACTGTCACATCTACCCAAGATGATGCCTGACAATTGTTCTGAGTTTCAAACTGCTGTAGATTGACAAAGTTCCTTCTCAAAATGAGAAGGCTTGACTAAGTATCCGGTGATAAGCAATTTCATGCAATTCAAGGTTTGCACAGAAAAAGCCAAGTAGGAGGGAAAATAGGGGTGGAGAAGAGGAGACAGACTTCTGAGTGAAAATGGGGGTGGAAAGTATGCAAGCTTTTGAGAGGTGAGGAAGGGAGATGGAGTTACAGAGACGGGTAAGGGATGGATAGGTAAGGAGAGCACAAGAATGAGATGGGACACAGAGAGCAACAGGAGGAGTGGGACAGAGTAAACAAGACACAACAGTGAAGTATAAAGCAAACACTTGTGGAGAATAAGTTTGAGTTATGCAACCGCTGGGGCTACTGTTATCTCTTCTGGATTAAAAATAGGCTGGCTGCCGAGGGAAATCATATTTGAGTATAGTGTGAACAATAGCCAAGTGGGTCAGTATCCATCTCTACAACAGACGGTGACACAACACACAGTCCTGGCCAGGCAGAGTCCAACTACTCTATTTATAGACTACTTTGATGGAACTTATCATCTTGCCTTACTTTTTGTCCAGTATGTGTCTATGGTAAGCATTTTATTTTATATTTATTATGAAAAGAGCTGAAAACATTTTGCTTTCAAGTCATGTATCAAGCAAAAGTCTCTCCATTTCCAGCTTCTTACATGTTAGATTAGCTCATTTTCTCTGTTTTGCAGTAGTGCAATGACTAAAGACTCAGAGCAACTAAGAGTAACAGACAAACTGATAATGAAAGGTCATTACACGCAGAGCACACAGTAGCACACGGCCCCAGCCAACCCCTCAACTCATTCTTCACATTCAGTCGCGGAAACAGGCACGCTATATTTAACTGGTTAGGAAACAGCAGCTTACTTGCACATCTGGCAGATATGGAGCAACATTATCATTGATTTGGAGTCTAGACACTTTGTTTATCACTCTCCGTTTAGCTCTGTTTTTAGTCTCAACCAACTCCTGAGGGAATATCTGCGTTTTAATCTGCTAAATGCTCCACTATGTTCACCAGATAATCTCTAACTGTGCTGTGACCAAAAATGACACTATAAGGCACAGAGAGTGAACCCAAGAAGAAAAGTTGCAGGCCGGACATATAAACAATGATCTCAGACTTTTTGTAAAGCTGTGGATTCAGGCGATAATTTTCTCCTGGTTAATCACTATGAGCAACAATCTTCAACATTGTTTTGATGTTCACAAGTTGTTTTCTTGTTTTTTCGTTTTCATTTGATACAATTTTATTAAGAAACTATATCTAATATTCGAGTAGAATCTCCACATTGATTTAAAATATCATTGTATTTTCAGTCTTCTAGCACCACTATTAAACATGAACAACCACTGGGAAATATTTGCAGTGACCTAAACGATTCATGTAGGTATCAATGGAGACCGCATTTAGTGTGTGTGTGTGGCTGTTTTCCAGCCCATCAATACAGATTAGCGTTCTGCTGTCTGCCACTGATTCTCCTGCTATCTGATCAAGTTACGCCTGCTGACTGACAGCCACTTTGCCACATCGCAAAGCCAATTCAGTCAGCTATTTATTAGGCTTTTCCAGCCCTCTTTCTCTGGCCGTCTGTCAGCTCCGAGAGAGAACATTACACTCAGAGACTGTTCCACTGAACCTAAACGGGACCTGTCAGCCCCCTTGATGCTGAAAAGTAGCACAATTGTATTAACTGTCTGTCTGTCCATCTTTCCTGGCTCTATTTTGCAGCTGTTTTTCTGGTCCAAGGGAGATTACAACACTTCTGCTCTGTCCTTCGAGATCTTGTGAAACGTTGAAATCAGCTTCTTGAAAAAGCTGCAGTCTTTAGAGCATTTGGCCGAACAACTCACAAAAGGACTGGCACCTCAGTGTGTCTCTGAGCGCAAGCATGAGATAGACATTAAGTAAGCAAAGCTAGAGAAAAAAGAAGCCTCTTTCAAATTCACAGCACAAATAATAAAATAAAAAGACTGTAAATTACTACAAATAATCGCGTACTTCTGCCAATTTTGTTTTTTTTTTATTTCTATATGTTAAGAAAGTATCCTGAACAAGCTTGAAAGATTTAATCATAATCCAGTAAATGAAACTAAACTATCCAGCCAAACAGCTATTAACTCTTCTAATTGTCTCACATTTAAGAGACTAAAAGGCCCCTGACAACTTGGTTTCAAATATTCATGGTTTCATTATTATTCTTACATTAAATATTCATGATTAAATAATCAAGAGTTAAAGGTAGTGTCAAAAAACATTCACAGTTATAAATTAAGTGTTTAACTCAGCCAATTTACTTCATCAGGACTGTGTGCATGGTTTGATCACATCTGATTAACAGTGGCTTGGCAACATAGGCAAACCAACACCTGTACCTCACATTGAATTGCACTATATCATGACTGGTGCTTGAAAACACATGACACCGCATTTTCAACAGGGCCCTGCCCGCCTCAAACCAGTCAGAGGGGCACAGACAGAAACAGTGAGACAGTGTCTCTCATGTGAGATGACGAAAACTGTTCGAACTTTGGCTGAAGATTGTGTGTTCACGTAGAACCCCATCGCTCGTAGCAGTAGAAAAAAAAAAGCTGATTCAAAAGACATTTTCAGGGCTTTAAAGATATATCAAGTACAATTAATTAAAACACTGCATGATGAAAACATTAGTTTACCAGAGCAATCAAATCAAATCAAACCAAATTTGCAAAGATGATTTTGGTGATGTACACGACCCTGGATTTTTCTAGCAAAAACACAATATATGTGAGAAAATCATCATCATCATTTGCTTTCTTTTTTTTGTCTTGAGAATTAAGTACTTTAACTCTCATGGAGGAGGCTTTGAGAGGCATCTCAGCACCTGCTCCAGTAACCATTTAGTAATTTGTACCGATCAAATCGCACAGACATGATGGTCATTGTGTGAGATGACAGTACAAATCTTAAGTTGATATAGAAGGCTTGTGTGTCTGGTTAACAAGTCAGGTCAAATGGATTATTGATAATCGAAATTGCCTCGGCATCTGCTGGCTGTTAGTTTTTGTTTGACAAATGTGAAAATGTCTTTGTGGAGTATCATTTTATACTTCAGCTGCCTTGTGATCATCCAAAGTGGCATGATGGAGGAGAGCGAGGCAGTCTGACATTTTAAGGCTAAGAGGATGCAGTTGAAGATTTTGTATGGTGTAAAAGTATAACAAGATGCAATGAATCAACTTCAAGTACACTTGGGTCTAGCTTCAAGTAAAAAAGCCTATTACTATTGAAATTAATAGGCAATGATACATAAGAATATATGAATATTTTAGAGATGTGACTCTAACCTTGAAAATAAAATTGGCAACATGCGTAAAGCGTTATGCGGTGTTGGTGTTTTTTTCTCTGTACCCTGTGCAGAAGCTATCTGTGAGAGGGGTTGGGAACCACCAGCCAAGTGGTGATCTTAGATCAGCTGAGTAAGATTTGTTGTTATCTTTAAATAGTACAGGTATTAAAAATCCTGATCACAGCATGCAGTGTAAACCTCTTACAGAGCAAAGAATGTTTTTTGTCCATATATATATATATATTCTGACGTAGCTGAATATGCTTGTATAACTGTACTGTTTAAATCTGTTTTCCTTTGTGTAAAGTTGCTGATGCATTACTTTAGTTTAGGAAAGACTACGGAGAGCCAGCATGTAATGTTCTACAACCATGACTGAACAACGGAAAGAAAAAAAAAGAGAGAGAATATATCTCTGTTAATCCTTTGGAGAGATATGTATGACTGTTGTTTGCTGTAATACACTGCTTTTTTCTTACTGCAAAGTACATCCTGTTGAGAGACTTTATAATTGAGACTCAATGGATTTATTTATCTCCTCTCTTCCCTTCTAGCTTTTCTTCCAATATCAACCTTCAGAGAAAGTAAAAGCAAGTGACAGATGAGTTGTGTAAGCAACTGTACCTAAATACTGAAGCTGCAACGAATAAATTAAAAATTCTAGCACTACCACATTGAATAGTCATGGAGCTGAGAAAAAGGAGCTGTCATCACCTTGCCTTATTAACATTTTGTCAATAGTACAGGCGCAATGAGGCCAACCATGGGTTGAATGCACAAACTGACAGACAGAAACAGGAAAATAAGAAGACATGTCACCAAAACATGTCAACATGAAAGTAATTAAGTACGTCAGGTGATTATTACACATTCATAATCAAAATTTGTAGAAATATTTACATATGTTTTGTCAATCCTTTCCTTAAACTGTGTTTTTTTTTCTATATTAGTGCTACCTATAGTAATAAATGAGATACAGTGCCTAGAGCAGTACAGGATAAATATGTTTCAATATTTCCTGAGAGTCTTTTTTTAATGTTGTTACCTTGTTTTGCCTCCAATTCTTCCAAACTGAGAGAGGGTCTCTTCTCTTCTGCCACACTGACTGGAGGAGGATCTTTGTCAGCCATGTTTGCACCGTCCATCACAGCTTCCAACCCTTGCTCTTCCAGCAACTTCAAACAAACAAATATGATAATTTGTTAATTTCAAGCTACTGGACAGATAGATATATTCGGACAGACCAGTCTATCCACACCAAATCAACCACAGACTTAGCACTGAACAGACTGAGATGAACCAGACCTTGTCCTCGTCTGAGTCATCGTCTAATCGAACTCTATTCTTCTCCAGCGGTAGCATGTCATTTTCCTTTGCCTTGATGGCAAAACAGATGGGTGCAAAAGAGGCTGTAATGGCAAAGAGAGACAGGAGGATACATTTGATGTTGAGACGACACAAAGGATTTACAGAATACGTGTTCACAACCTGAAAAAAACAACACATTGGTTAAAGCAATTAGACTTGTTTGTGACAATGAGTGCTTAAAAAAAAAGTTCTGGATAAGGAGGAGAGGACAGCCTGGAGGAAGGATTAAGAGAGGGGATGGAAAGGGTTTACAAAACAAGAAACACAGACATACAAACAAGACAAGAGCCAGAAAATGATGTAGACAGAGAATCAGTCGGACAGACACGCAAACACGAGGACAGAGACACACTGCTTAGTCTGCTCTTGTAGGGATTGAAGAGAAAACAGTGTACCTCATCCCCTAAACATCATTGATCCTTATTGTAAAAGGCTAGACAGTTTGCTTGTGCACCACTCAGACTAGTTATTAGTTTTCCCTGTCTCCAATAGTCTAAGTGAATGCCTGCCTCAATTTGCATACATGTGCATGTTTATGGGTCCTGCCAGCATTATGGTAGGCACGCTCCTTCATCTGTGCAAAGACATTTCTGGCTCGATATTACCAAATGAAATTGCGAGCATAAACACCAACAGACTCACAGGCAGCTGTTCATATTCACCAACATATGACACATACACACACTCACATACACACTAGAGTAAATATGTACATGAATACTTACATATTCACATATTTACCCAAAGGCTTTGCATCTCATTTACTGAATGAATGAACTACAGAAGAGAAAGTGAAAGTGGTACTCTTTTTTTTATTTATTTTTTTTTTACCTTTTGTCAGTTTGGACTCTGACACTGACGCATCTGATTGAAGATTATCATCGTCATCATCATCCACTGCCTCACTCTGGATGAAAGAACAGAGAATAGCGGGAGAGAGAGAGAAAATCAATTACTGAGTTCCAGTCTACACTGTTAAAAAGTAAACCAGTGACAAGCTGTGGAGGCCACACAATTTCACCATGCAATCTAAACGTAAGTGTATTTGTTTGGATTGACAGTGTTTCCAAATCGTGGGTAAAGGTAAACCCGTAGGATTTTGACAAGAGACAGATGGTGCGGAGAATGAGATTCCATTGAAACCTTCATTTTGACATTATGTACTTCAACGATGAGTTGGAAGTAAAGCAGTAATATGTACAAAAATGTCTTTCATTTTGTCAAAAAAAAAAAAAAAAAAAAAAAAGAACATCTCTATGGTGTGAATACTTCTTCACTGAATAAATCATTGTGGCTTTCCAGTGAAACTCTAACAGTTGGATTTAATTATTGTAATTCCTCATCTGCAGGATTTTATTCAGGGCTAATAATTACAGAGAATCAAAGAGTTACACCTCTTCAGGAAGTGTTGCTGTAGAAGGAACCAACAGCAACCGTGCAGTGGCCTAATGGATATCTTTCAGCACTGCAGAATTAAAAGAAAAAGGTTGGTAGACTATTAACACAAGCAGAAGGCTGTTTAGAGTTGGACCAATCCTATAAGACGAAAAATGAGATTTTACACTTAACTACTGTCACTGCGCAGTAATGGAAAGTAAAGAAAAAAAAGAAGCTCACAATGGGAATTATTAACTTTCCAACAGCAGCAGGCTGTCAAGGCAAGCCCACATTTTGCCTCTCTAATGTGCTTTTCAGATTGGTTGTGCAACATGACTGACTGGTCTCTCTTTCACTAACACACCAACATGAACTCCGCTTACACCTGAATGGAAAAACACGCCACTCACTGTCATTGAGCTCTGAATCTAATTTGAGGGGAAAAGATAAAATTCTAACAACATATCCACCACATTTAAGTAAGAGATTGGCCACGCGCAGGCTTTTGTACTTTATTTAGGGCACTTCTTTATTGTAACTGTGATGAACATGGTCTTTAAGGTCTTTTAAAAAATCTAAAACTAAGAACCTTGGTGATGCAGTAGCAAGACAATGCTAATATTTACAACATCTATTTTTAACAGTTGTGAATGTGCAAAGGTTCAGAGAGGTGGCAAGGGATGTAAATAATCACATTATTTCACTGAATGGTCCATATTTGATCAGGATCAACCCATTACAGTATTTGTTTGTTTTTACCTCCTAATTTTCACTCTGTTTGCTGCCATTTACTAATCTGGCAGTATAATTAGTTTCTTAAATAGCTTTCACCTTTAAATGGCTGTCTAATATCGCTGCTCTATAGTTTGTCACTGCTCACATCAACAAAGTACCTTCACAAAGACGTAGTTAGCTTGTGTGCACAAGCCAGATAACAAGAAACCCTCTATAGTAATGCCTGTGGACCAAGTGCTCTTAGCCACTTTCCCCAATATAAACTGCAGATGGAATGAAAGGGAAGCCAATGCCACAAGAGGAAAAAGAAAAAAAAACCCTAACCTCATGAGGTGCATTTTACCATGTTTGAAGAATGCTTCAAAGGCAGCTTCCTACTATTCAGCTGTAATTGAACAGTGCTTTCAACAGTGAAGCACTTTCCTGGGGCCCCCAGAGAATATAACTCCTAAAAAAACTCTAAAAATCAAAGCACACAGGAGAAGAAGCAGGAGCAAACTCACTCTAAACATTCAGGGAAGACCTCAGTTGGAAGTTGATCGTGCTCACATGAACACCTTCAGCTTAGCCCTTAGAATTCTCCGATACCTTGATTCACATGTGTTGCTCTAACACTCCCAGACTCACAGACCGGTTCAGAAGGTATTAATCCTCAAAATGGGAACACGCACCAGCATTTCATCGCGGGCCTGCAAAATCTGTGCTGTTTAGGGGTCATGAGCTTTGAACTACTAAAGCCAAATGGTCAGATTTTACAGGAGTTCACAATAAAAAATGCTTGCTGCAGATGAAAAATATAAATGACAAGCTGCACTTGGATCAGTTATGCAGCTTTTTCACATTTACTGTTGTGCATGGGATGTCTGCTTTGTTTCACTTCACAGATTTATTTCAAAATACTTTACTCCCATCCCACGTTAACTGCCAGCTTAATGCAAACATTAATTCAACAATAAACACCCTTGTTGTTACATTTTGTTTATAAAATGACATCAACTCACAGCAAAAGATTATGACAACATGTCCAGCCAAAACTAGAGAATTGTACTGTGTTAATTTGACTCCATCAGGGATAATTTAAATAAATTCTCATTGAGACTACATGTGTCGTGTCTCCCTTTTATAATATTCTAAGTTATTTACTTCTGATTAGCTAAAATACAACCCTTTTTTGAGGCGTTCATTCAAAGTCAAAGCCAAAAAGGTGAATGTTAATAAAACAAAGTTTAAAAAAGTTAGAGAAGCAGGACGTCAGTTTACTATTAGATGCCAGAGACGATTATCTTTTAAGTTCGTTAGAAGAATGTGTTTGATACTTAAAGCTGAGAAGTCTTTTGATGATTTAGACTATTTGCAAAATGCTCCTTTTTAGATAAGTTTTATTCATCCACTCTAAAAGTGCCACAATCTGAAGATTTTAAAGATGTTATTGATACTTCTACAAAGCAGTAGCCGCCCCACATCCCGAAGCTCTCTGTTTTGACTGATTTTAGTCCTTTCTCACTTTTTTCATTAACTGTGAAACTATAAATAATGGCACTGACTGAGAGCAGCAATATCTGCATTCCATTACCCACAGCCCCAATCACAAACACAAGACAGGTTTCTTGATAGAAAAGCCAAGCAGCTGCTTGTTGGAGCAGCCTGTGCTGTGTCATAATGGGCCACACTCCTCTGCACTCTGACAAGCTAATTGATTCGATTCGTCAGAAGACAAATTGCTCCTTACAATACTTTCTCACTCACATCTTCGCTTTCTCACTACGATACAAAGAAGACTCAACAAACTTGAAACTTGAATACATATATATGTACATATGCAAGCATCTATCCATCTATCTACCCGCCTGGCCATTTGACATAACATACACTCAACAAAAATACTGTTGTTGGTTTTTACTCCCATTTTTCATGTGTTGAAGTAAAAGACTTCTTCTGTGCACACAAAGGGTTTATTTCTCTCATTTTGTTGCAATCTGTGTCAGTGAACACTTCTACTTTGCCAAGATAATCCATCCCACTGACACATGTGGCATATAAAGATGCTGATTAAGCAGCATGACAATTGCGCGTGTGGCTTGGACTCTAAAATGCGCAGTTGTGTTCTAAAAATACATTTTTTAGGCACTGAACAATGGTTATGTCACACAGTGTCTGGTGTGACCACCACTTGCCTCCATCTGTGTGACACATCTCCTTCACATAGAGCTGTTGAGCTTGTTGACTTGTGGCCCGCTCTTCTTCTATGGCTGAGCAAAGGTGCTAAATGCTGGAATTAGAACATGCTTTCGCCAATTCAGAGCATCCCAAACATGTTCAGTGGGTGACATTTCTGCAAGAAATGGGTTTTTTTGTGTGGACTGAGTACAGATCCTTGTAACATGGGGCCACGCATTATTATGCGGCAACACGAGGTGATGGCTGTGTATGAATAGCACTTCAATGATCCTAAGGGCCTCATCTAGGTATCTCTGTGCATTCAAAATGCCATCAATAAAATACACCTGGGTTTCTTGTCTGTAGTGTATGTCTGCCTTGGTAAAGGAGAAGCGCTTACTTATTTGGGTTTTAACACATTTGTGAACAAAATTTGAAAGAAGTAAACCTTTTGTGTGCATAGAAGAAATCTTAGATCTTTTACTTCAACTCGTGAAAAATGTTTACATTTTTGTTGAATGGTAAATGAACTGTATATAGCACCTTTCTAGTCTTCCAACTACTCCAGGCACTTTTACACTACATATCTCATTCACACATCTCTTTCACACACTGATGGCAATGGCTGCCATGCAAGGTGCACAAAAGCGGTTAGTATCTTGCCCAAGGACATTTCCACATGCAGACCGAACCGACCAATCGTACCACAATCCTCTGATTAGTAGACGACCCACTGTACCTCCTAAGCCACTATTGAGTGTATAATTCCCTTGTCTGAGATGGTTTGATGGGGCACCTGTGAACTCATATACACTCTGAAAAGACTGAGATGCATTCTCAGTGCCAGACACATTCCGGCACATTCTTGTTTAAAAAAATGAAACTTTCCCTTAGTAAGTGACACTAAACAGCAAGCTGAAAAGATGAAGGCTCAACTGCCGTTTGATTCTATAGACCAGTGTATATATTTAAAAAATGACCCTTGAAACAAGTCAGATGATTCTGCTATGATATGCATAGTCCATTCATCTTCAGCTGTGTCATGACATCAGATTCTAAAGGGACCTTAGCAGGAAAACAGGTTGTGCTTTGAAGGTGTCAGGATCCTAATTACTTTAATTTTGTGCAGTATGTAAGATTTTATAAGAGTACAAAGAAAATACATTATGTATCTCTTGTCCTGTGTCCATTCAAAAAGTAAATTAGTGGTAGAGTTCAACAAGGATAGGTTCACATTTTTTCCATGTCCATCTCAAAACAACGCTCACATGCCCATATGTACATTCCAATAGGTTTTGGTTGCTGTCATGGTGTCTCTGTATTGTGATTGTGAAGGGATCCCTTCCAATGTAAGAGATTTGAGACAATATCCACAATCCTTGCAGCTAGGAGCTGTGAACTCATGCTTTTAATTAATGTATTAAGGGAATTGTGAGGTTATATGATGTATATTTATATATTATACTTTGTTAAATGCATGACTCGAATCATCATTTTGTAGCCCTCTGCTGCTGTGGCCTGTATTAATTTTTTCACTGTGCTTCAAGCATTTCAAAAGGGATTCATATTTCAAGCTGGCCATCTGGTGCAAAATCCTCTCATCACAATAAGCTCTATAGTATATAAATGAACAAATGTTCTTTTTTTCTCCAGGGTATAAACTTAAAATAAATGGCAAAACAGGTGTCGAACTACAACTTACTGAGCCCAGTTTCAAAGAGAGAGAAAATCATAAATGGCCTAACCCCAAAATGATGAAGAACATTCTGCAAGATTCTGGGGTACCTTGAAGCCAAAAGGGAATATAGGTAACACAGGAAGCAATCAAGTCTTTCCTAACCACAGGGAGTTTGTTAGCAACCGTTACTGGTTAACCAGTACACCATACGGCATATAAGGAGTGTGCCACTGGGGAGCTAGGCCAGCCAGAAGAGCCAGTGAGAGTGCTATATGTCTGTTGAGTAAAGTCCAACTGATATTATCTGTATCGGTGTATATTATGTATACAATATATCGGTGCCACTGTAAAGTTTATCCAGCAGAGTGAAATTTTAACTTAAATATTCTTAATAAAGTTTATTATTCATTTAAGAAAACAGCCTTCTGAGTACTAGTCATATAGGAAAAGGTCCATTTTTATCCCAGCTCAAAAATTCACTACATCAGCCGCTGTATTGGTAATCAGTGATTTTTCCCCTCTAGACAATCAGTTATCAAAATTATCATAATCTTATATGAGTGGAGCTCCACTGCTGCTAACTGGGTAAAATGGCTCATGAAAGGTCATGATGAGTTACGATTGGGTTTCAGTTTTGATGAAGGTGTACAGACAGTGATGTAGAGTAGAAGCACTGGCAAGGCTGGACAAATTAAACAACAATGAGTAAAAGGTTTGTATGGGCAGTCAATCATTCACTTTACAAATTAGGTTTTGATAGTGATGCAGCAATCTGCTTTAACTGTATACTCCTGAAAACAAGGAAGACTATCCTGGGAACAACTGGAATTCTCACCGATAGAATTTGAAGTCTTGGATGAAAAAGAAACTGCGTGACTAGTTAAGAAAGACTTATTGCACTGGTGCCCAGTAATACACTGCCAATTAATCTTCTTCTTTGTTCTCTGCATCACTCTCATCCTTCTTTTCAACATTTTGGACACCTCTAATTTCAACATTGCATGTCGAAGCTTATCGGCCACAAAAAGCGGCTAATTTCACGGTTGACTGTAAGTGTGGCGAATGCTTAGAAATCCTTTTCCCTAAATTTGGGCTGCAGATGCTGTTAAACAGAATTGCATACAGCAGAGGTGTGGAGTACAGTGAGATTGATGACAGGAGACAAACTGCAGAACAGTGAACAACACCTGCCAGGTGAAGTAAAACGTTGAAATTACTGAGCTTTATTTTTTAGCAATTAAGGTTGACGCGGTACTAGAATTTTAAACGTCAATACAGTACTAGTATTAAAAAGTGATACTTGATACCTCTTTCAATACGACGGCAAAAAGAAAAACAAAGCCATTGGCACACAAAATAGGCTCTTTTTGGTGGGTATAATATATTTTATTTAAAATAATTACCATATTTCTGGTAGGTTATTTATAATGTCACCATTAAATTTCTACTTAAATCTCCACCTTATTTTATGTTTACTCCCAAACAACTTTAATCATCTTACACCCACACACCTACACCTTACTGCACACAGTGGCTTTGAGCCGCCCGGCCTCTTTCTGTTTTTCTCATGCTGCATCATAAAGGGACAACAGTATTTCTATAAAGTTACCCAAAAACAATTCCGTTTTCACAGCAACGGGTGAGCCATGTGTGTGTGGAGGAGGCTTGCTGTTCATGACCCATCAGAACCAACGCAGTAGACCACGTGGGAGAAGGAGAGCGAGGTGGAGATTGTCCAGTATTTAATTAATCCTGGATATGTAAATTGGATAGTAGATTGTTTTTTTATTGTTTGTTTGTTTTTTTGTTTTATTAATAAATTCTGTGCTTCAGATACAACTGAATTACATTTCAACACCCAGTATTCAAAAAGTATCAAAGTTTCAATACTTTTGACAACCCCAATAGAAATTAAGATAATCTAATAAACAAATACATAATAGAACATAATATTAAGAGAAAGCTGTCCTCTGTTAAGTATTTCTCTAGGAAAGTTGAGGTAATTTAAATATTGCACACTCTATTAGAGTTAAGACTCATTTTGATGTTCATTCCCATCCCAGCACTAATTACCGATTGCTAAATTACAAATTCCTGCTGACTTTCTACTTGATTGTTGGTCCAACAACTTTGCCATCGCATTATGCATACAGAACCTGCTATTAATCACTTTCATCAGCTCTGCATGCAATTTTAGTTGTGTGGGTTGTTCTGGCAGATTTATGATACATATATACTTTTTACATTATTTTTGTTTTTTGCTGAACTGATAACATTTCCTTTTTTTACAAATGCACTTACAGTATGCATGACAGCAATGTTGTTACTCGTGCCACCTTGTGCCGCGATGTAGAAGTTTTATTCATTTATGATTCTGCAGAAGTGTGATAACACTGTGGTGGTAAAGTCATCAAGACAACTGCCATAGCAATGTAGTAGTTGTACTGTTCAATTGTATCAAACACATTCAAGTGTCAACAATACAAGTTTTGCCCAAATGTGTCAAAATGTGGATATGAATGTAAATCTATTAACAAAGCTGGAGGGGGGGGTCTCTCTGATTATTATGCATAGAAACACACACACACACACACACATACACACGCTTATACACACACATAAATAAAGCTTATAATACCTCTAGCAAGCTTTTTCCTTCCTTCTGCATGAAGTAATTCTTCTTAAACTCGTAATAGGTGTTGTACTGATGCCAAGACTGCAGAAAGTCAAACCTATAGAAGACAGAGGAAAGAATACTGTATAACATGAGAGGTGAGCAACTCGTAAAAAATGAGCCAGAGGATGATGAAGAGGTTCTGCATTATCTGAAGGGAAAGTTACTGATAAGAGTTTCTAAAACCAAGACCTGAATGAGGAAACAGATTTATGTCTGGTAAGAACACTCACCGTGGATCATTCTTGGCACGGACACTGGCTTCAAACTTAAGACCATTTCTTGCAACATACTCAGCCAGCTTGTCTATGACTGGCTGGATGTCAGGCGGTGGGGGAATGATGGCTGGTGGTGCTTGCGTGGAAACTTGAGCTTGCGGTTTCAAACTGTTGTCAAGGAAAATGTTAAATGTTAAGTGGAGAGAAGTGTTTCAACAGGTGTGCTGTCATAGTACTAATAGCACAATATTTTAAAAAGCAACCAAAACTATGAAGGAGAAAAAGGACAGAGACGTCCATTACTTCCTACCTGGGTTCTGGTACAACAGCAGGAGCGGCAGAGCTGGTGATCTGAGAAGGGGCTGTAGCTGGTGGTGCCATGGCGGTAGTTTCAGAAGGGGTGGGTGTAGTTGCCAGATTAGGCATTGCCCCAGATGACGTAGGGGGAGCCATGACAGCTGAGGGCATAGTGTTGTAGTAGGAGCTGGCGTCTATCCCTGGGGGAGGCGGGGCCAAGCAGAACGTTCCATCAGGTAGCATGTAGTACCCATAGTACATTGCTGCAGCATTTGCTGTAAAGAAATAAGGAGGAAATTATTACATGGAATTCCTGCCACAAATGCTTCAGTTGTGCCGGCTAAAGGAGAAACATTTGTTACTTCATGAGGACACAATCTGTACAATATAGTCTCACCCATTTTCACAGCCACACAAAAAAATAGTAGTTTAGAGAGGAGCATAATGTCCAGTATTTGTTGAGACTGTCACAGTAGTTGAACTCTATGGTGACCTTAAGAGGCATAATTTGTGTGCTGTAATGCTTTACTGCGTAGGTGTTGCTCTTGTGTCTTCCTCTGTTCACTTAAGTTGAATAGTGGGACATACAGAAAAGCAATTGTTTTGATTTTAAGTGAATTCATAGTGCGTGAGGATCAGAGGATGATTTACTAATTCATTTCAGGGTCTTGTCATGCCAATCTTTCTATTTCAACCTTGGTGAAGAACATCATCAGGTCAGGGAAAAGTCAGTGGCCACTGGAAATGGAAACTGTCAAAACCAGGCTTGTTTAGGGAGGCTATAAATAACAAAAAACACCACATTTGTGCTCAGTCACTGTTGAAATTACATTTTCAAGGGAGGAAAAAAGGGAAAAGCTGGACAAAGATATAGACCATTATGACCGCAGCAACCTTCCTAAGTCCACTAAGTTGACCCTAAATTCCTGGTCTGTTTCTTTTTATTGGAAATATGCATTTGTGGGGGTTTTGTGAACACTGGCATACAATCTGCAAATTTTATGTGACAACTAAGTGACTATGCTAACTCTGAATAAAACTGAGCTAATTAAATGCTACTACAGGAGCTTACATTATTACGTCCTGTTCTTATGAATTCTTTAAACAGAGCCAAAAGTGATTGGTGGCAAAGAGCAGCTGCATTTAAAGTGGCCACATTGGTGTGGTCGTTGTGGTTAAGACCACAGGGGTACAGTAAAGTGGGGTAGAGGTGTTCATTTTACAGCTCTGACAGACCTTAAGTTGCTGAAGCTCGCATTGTGTTGTGGTGGTTTTACATATTGTGCTGTTCTGTTCACTGTCAAGATCTGTTATTAGAAGTTATGTCATTTCTGCAATAAGTCATTTAAATCAGCAGAAAGAGGAGAATATAAATCACCATGTGACCTCTGTGCAAAAAGGTTATCTTCCTTATCAGTGGGCTTATATTACACAGACCCTTTATTGAAAAGAGAGAGAAGAAGAGGAGGGGAGCAATATAGGGGACAGGGACAAAATAAATGTTCAGTGTCAAAGTGAAGACAGTGTGATATTAACACATTAGTCACTAAGCTGGTTGACTTTAATGACACATTCAATTTTCTTTTGGACAACCAAAGCGGGAGCTTTCATTTACAAACTTGACATGTGTTGACATGTGCTGACTTAAGACTTAAGATGTGATAGAAGGATACAAGGAAATTTAGTTGAACTGTCAGACAGATAGATGATTAGATCACTAGATATATTTCATTGATTGACTTTAATGTTGAAGTTAGCTGATGTTTTTGGAGGTGCTATGCTTGTTAGGTCTTCTGTATCATTACATCCGCTAAGGGAGGCAATCCAGAGCAGAAGGGTTAATGAAGCAACTTATTTGTGATGTGCTGTATTCACATCATAGTGGAAAAACAAGAATGCTCGATAGAGAAGGCCTAGCTGCATGGATGGGCAAATTCACTGCCCACATTTTGAGCAACAATGCATGTCAACATCATTAACCTCTTCCACTCCACATGGACGACTGACCTAAATAATCCTCCAAATTTAGGCAAAATTTTGGCCATGAAAAACTAGTGTGGCCATTTTCAGAGGGGTCCTTTGTCCGCCCAAGATATCTGAAAGAAAATGGGTTCAGTGGGTACCCAGAATCCTCCTCTTTACAGACATGTCCATTTTATACTGATCCCATGCAGCTTTGGCAAAGAAAAATATATATATATATATTTTCACCAAGTGTATTTGAACGTTTGTGCATACTGGGGTCCCTAAACAGTATAAACAGTATTGGAATTGCATAAATTGAGTAAAACTGGAAAGCTGAGAGTCTTGTTGATTCAATGAGCTTAGTGTGATGTTAGTCCTCAAAGTAGCCATTTCATTGTAGTGACACCATTTTTTTTAAATTGACCTCACTGTATAAAATGACCTATTGTAACATCTAGGATCATCACAGCCTCATGAAACTGTACAACCACAAACTAGACACCAAGGTCATGCAGAGGTTGTATGGCCCTCCAGAGTATATTGACAATAAGGAGGTTTTCCAGGAGAGCACACACAAAATTCCATGGATTTTGCTATGGTGGTCCTCAAGGTCTTGGTGTCTTAATGTGGTATTTTGGAGGGATGTTTGACAGTTTTTTTAAATTCATTTTTAAGAGGTCAAAAGTGGCTACATTTTGGACCAAAGCCGTGCAGTGAATGGTATCAACTTACATACTTCCATTATAATATGCTTAAACCTTATACGCTCTAAACTTTTAATAGGCACCCAAACAAAGCACAATGTTTATTGTGTTTATTACATATTTATGAGTAGAAAAGTACATAGTGCAGATCTCAAATGAATGTTCAGTTTCCCAGCTTTTAGATAATCTATACCACTTCTGTGTGCTATATACTGTTGACCTGTTGTCTCCAAATACAACAAAAATGTTTGTTATAAAGAGGGGTGAATAGGCAGAGGGTAAGCAGTGAGGTCTTCCACAAACAGCTCACTTACATCAACAGCCCTTTTTTCTGTAAAGATCAGGTCAAAGGACACCCTCCACAACTGTCTCAGGGATGAACAGACTGTAGTAATGGACAATTAAACACTCTTGGCTCAGCAGGGGCCAATGACCAAGAGTTTATTTAAAGAACTGTTTCAGGGGAGGATGGACTTGTACATGAAAAAATTACGTAAGTAGAAGTGTGGGAGTGGATGTGACTCATAACTAATAAATATGGATATGGCCTTGTAGACTATAATATGTATAGAAGCCAGGCATTTCTTTGCTTTATTTCATTCATTCTAAAAAAAAAAAAAAATTCATCCAATTTAAAAATGTCATCTTGTGTGATTTCAACTGAACGTTATATTTCATGTATGGGAAAGATCAAGGCATTACATTAGCCGCAATTCTGTTAGTCATATTCATGTGATTCTCTGAAGTAACTCATTATAATGCAATTTATCAAGATCTAAGTGGTTCACTGTTGCCATGCAGATGTAGTTATGGAGCTGGTGCTTATTAAAGCATTGTGCAAACATTGTGTAACTTTTCTATCATAAAGTAAGTTAAGTTAAGTTAAGTTGAAACTTTATTAATCACATTGAACACGTGAAATTACTCCTCCGCATTTAACCCATCCAGTTTGGCACCTGTGGAAACACACACATGCACCACTGAGCCACGGCCGCCCCAGCTTCAAAGTAACAAAGTAACAGCTTCTTAATCATTCCCACTCTGCGTCCTGCCTGTTTCTTACACCATGTAACTTTGTGTTCTGGGTACAATCACCTGCGAGAAGTATGTAATGCTTTATGGCACTAAGTCACGCACCACCAATTATTTCACTTATTTTGGTGAAACTGAATCATATTTTGTGGGAAAAAAGTATTTTTGGTTTCCTCTCCGATATCCTCCAGCTGTGCCGCCTCCACTCTCTGATTTACAGATTTTCCTGATGGACAGTAAGTAAGTAAACTGCTGTGAACTGTAGCGGCTGTTAGCTAATGGTAGCTCAGTTTGATAGTCGGGCCACCCAGACTGTGAACTCAGAGCACTGGGGGAGTATTTGGACCATCGGGAAAAGGAGGTTTTCAGGCCTCTATTGACATAATGGCAGAGGTGAAGAAGATGTTGACGAAGGAAGCTACTAAGAAAAAAGGAGAAAGTGACCGAGCAAGAAGTCGCAGTACAAGATTGAATCTGGGACTGACTTTTAGTCGCTGGCAATAGCTTTGTGAAATAAAAGAGATGCCGAACTGGGCTTCTTCCAGTTGGACCAGTAAGTTAATATTAGCTGGTTGCTATGTATTGTGTTGTTGCACTTGCTTGATGTTTGGCTGCGTTAGTAAAGTTGTCAAATCTGAAATCATATCAAATACACAGCTGTCTGGCTTATGACAGTGGTATTGGCATTTGTCAAAGCATGTGAGTGCAACTCCAGAGCAGAACTATGATGGGTATGCTTTAGTTTCTAAAAGCTCAGACTATCTCTTTACTGTAATATGTACAATTTCTAAAACAGTGAAGATACATTCAAATCAATTAACTTGTTGTGTTTTGACCCTGTTACTAGAGATGCAGTATGTGTGTCACAGTCTGTCAGGTTCTGTCAGGTCTAATTGAAATTTTGCACACACCAAGAACACATATCTATTTGAGTCTGACCTGACCCAGAACCCAGGTGGACTAGAAAGTGTGGACCCGAGAGCTGATTCAGGTCAGGTCAGGATTTCAGGAGCTCTGGTCTGCCCCAGAACACCTCTAAACTCAATATTACTTTGTTCACATCAATTCCAGACTATGGTGTGTAGCATTAAAGAGTGGGGAGCTGTATTGAACAACTAGCACAGAACACTATAAGCAGAAAATGTCCAGAAGGAGGAGGTCAAACGCCAGTTTTCTGTGGTCTCTTTTCTGTCTCAGAAAAAATGCAGTTTTAATAACTGCACAGTGGAGCAAAGATGCTGTATATTTTTTTTTAGAAATGAAACCATTTCTGTGCTCAGTGTAAAGACGAACAAGAGCAAACCTACGTGGCAGAGAGACAGAAGAGTGACTGAAAACCCATGATAAAAGGAAAGACTGAACAACATACAGTAGACCAAAACGAACATGCAATAAACACTATAAGAGTATATATACATTTCAGATGTGTCGTCTTTTGTTCTCAGAGGGGGAAAAAAGAAATCTATACTCACGGTCAGTAGTGTACTGCGCTGGAGTGCCAGAGGCAGCTGGGTCTGGCACTTCCTCTGGTTTGGTTGCCATTGCTGCAGTGCCATTTTTTTCCTGTTTGGCTTTTCGTACAAGTGCTGCCAGAGGATGGTCTGGATCCATTACTTTTAGAGGCTGCAGAAAAAAATAAGGCCAGTTTGTTTAAAAGAAGAAAAAAAAAAAAAAGAAAAGTCCATCACGCCATTATGTTATTTCTTTCTGTACACGATTGCTTGTACACGAAACCATTGAGATCACACTACATATGCAATTATAGTAGACAGAACCATTTTACAGCAATAATATAATACGCCCACCAAATATTCAAAGCTCTCTGAAGTCAAAAACCATGAAATGTGGTGTAACACAATCTTATGCAGTAATCTTCCTTGGCGCACTATAAGACACAGTTAACCCCATAAATGATACATGAATCATTAGTAGAAAATCAGAGTGGATGTTTTGAAAAGGACTCTCTTGATGGGAGACAATGTTTGGACAGCTTGTTACTAGAAAGAGCTCATTATGTTTCTTGAAAAAGACATACTTCCATTCTTGCTGCCCTGTCAAAGACTAATGGCTGTCCTGACGAGGCACATGAAAAGCACTAACAAAAAACCGTAACAGCGTGAAGACAAGGAACCAAAATATAGCTATTAGAGAATGTGATAACAGAAATGGGCAGTTCTAACAAGATGTAATTCACATGGCAGGCAGTGGTTGCCTAACAGTTAGAATTGCAGTATACTTTCACAGCATCATATTAAAGTGGGTGTAATAGAGCCATTATCAATGTGACATCTTTAGATGAGCAGCCTATGGTTGCTGTCCAATGAAAACTCTTCTCTTACTTCTTAAGCTTCATTAAACAAAGACGATACATTGTTTTCACAGGACACTGTTGCAAAGTTAAGAAGCTACTGTATCCAACGGGTAAGGCTCCACACTTGGTGGCTTACATTCTATGTACATTACCTTCACCAGCTCCTCCAGGCGAGAGCACTTTTTAGGGGCAAACAGACTGGGATGTAGGTAGCTGCCATCCCCATCCTCGTCTGAATCATCCGAGTGGGAGTCTACAGCAAGCAAGCGAAAAGAGTACTGAATACATAGATGAGCAAATGTTCAACACTATAATCAATACAGAATGTTAATGTTTCGTATCGCATGTTCTGTTCGATTGCTCATATATTACAGATCTAGTGTTTCTGCATTGATTACAGTACAGTGCAAATTTAATGTCCATGTGAGGACATAACACCTATGGATTCAGTGACTGCTTTCTATAACTCACCCTGAGACTGTTCTTGCTTGCTGGCGGAGACAAGGTTGTATCGACCTTCCTTCATGGCCCGTAGGATGTGTTTGTAATAGGGGTTCAAGTAATGGTCAAAGCGAAGAAAGTCAAACTGGGAGTTACTGGCCTGCTTAGCTTTCAGGACTATCTCAAACTGAGCCCCCTGCTGACACACGAAGTTGGCTGTCCTCTCGATGATGTTATGGGTCTTGATGGTTGCCGGCTGCAAAAATGTAAAGACATGAACTTTTTAAACTGAATGTATTTATTTATATATATATATATATATATATATATATATATATATATATATATATATATATATATATATATATATATATATATATATATATAAAAAAGTTTGTTGGTTTCTGAGAAAGAAAAAGTTTTAAATGTGCAAACTCTTAAAGCTTAAACCAAAAGAGTGAAAAGAAACATTAGTACCACAGATAAGATAAACCTCCACATAACATTAAGATGCCATACACAATTTAAAAAATGGCCCCTTCATACCAAGGACACAAGCCATTTTGTCTCTGAAGCATTCTCATGTCAAGCACTCTTATGTTCATTGTGATGACATTAATTCTTGAGATACACATGAGGTGAAAATCAGTGGAACACAAAATAGTCCATTATTCATTCATTATTGTTCCCCTTGTGTGCTTTCAATGATTAATCATTGTCATTACCTAAAGAGCACAGAGTAGTGCTGCAATCTCCAAAAGAACACACATATCTCATCAAGATGAAAGTCATAATAAATACTACCTTTCAAGACACTGGCCAAAAAGATGCCAGTGTCTAACACTAACAGACCATTACTGTGTTCCAAGCTGCCAAGGACTTCCTGACATACAAGGGCCTTTCGCACTCTGATTTACAAACTTATCCATTAGGTAAAAAGGAGATGTGTAATACTTTTTTTGTGTTGACGTGATACACACGGCGCACTCTGAAAGACTGAAGACTGAACCACTTACAACCATTTGTTATCTCATGTAAACACAGAAAAGAAGAGTCATCTTAGTTCCAACAAACGGGGGGATTGCCAATTAATCATGATGAAATTTACAATTTGATCTGGGACCTCTGTTGCGCATCACATCCACTTCGTTTCACATATTGCATTTTCTGTTTTGACCGCTGTCGGCTAGCTAGTAAAGGCTAATGTCAAAACAATAATTCATTTCATAGAAAAATAATATCAACAACAAACTGCAACGTGCTGCACTGTATCCTGGTAAGTTTGCAGTCTTACATTAATTCCCTGCTCTCTCCCAATACTGCCTGACATTCTCTGTGAAATAAAACGAAAAATCCAGAAATGTCTTTAAAGTAAAGGTGAGAAATACACTGAAATGTATTCAGAGAGAGGAATATTGCTTCAAAATCTAGGGAGTACAAACTAATATTATATGCATATCATATACTGCAGCTATGTTGTGCTCTGCATGTATGCACTGGGGTGCTTTGGCTGTATACCCAGCATTGTATACTGAATACGCACACAGCCATATTAAAGTTTGTCTTTCCTCTCATGCATAAGAAAGAGGAAGCTGAAAGGGATCATCAAGGGTTGTGGTTGCGGACTGGCCTGGTCCTGAGGGAAAACGTCTGACACAGAAACACCAGATAGAACAAAGCAACAGCAATGCATTTTTAATTTTTCAGGCTATTACTTTTTGCCTGCTGTTACCATTAGATGTTTTGACAATGTGAAGCATCGCCTACAGTATATGTATAGAAGTATATGTTTTTATACAAGGGATATGTGCTGGTTTGTAGCAGAGGTGCACCTACATCAAAAAAAGCGGAAATCTTTCTATGACACAATCCTTTCACTTAAAGGGGAAATAAGAAGGGATGCTACTTCACATAGCACATTATTTATATTATTTAAAGTGACATCTCATATTTGCATTAATCAAGAAACAGGATGTGTCAGGATCTGGATGGCTCATCAGCTCTGTTTAATAATGTTTGGTGGAAACCCTGTAAAAGTCAACCATTCTATAGTTTCAGGCTTTTCTACTAAAGCTAAAACAATTATTTAATGAATCAAGAAGTTGATCCATAAAATTAATGGGCAACAATTTTAAAAATTGATCATTTAAAAATAGTTTTAAAGCAAGAAAAATTAAGCAAAAAAAATTATCGTGTTCCACCTTCACAATATGAATATTTGGTGGTTTTCTTAGACTTGTGTAATATCGAACTGAATGTGTTTGGGTTTTGGACTGCTGACAGCCTTAAAAAAAGTTATGTTGGGCTTTGGGAAACTATGATTTACATCATTTTCTGACAATTTACAAATTAAATGATTAGTCAAATTATAAAAAAAAAATATTGGCAGATTAATCACTAATGTAAATAATCATTTATTCTGTAATTTAAGATTTTATTGTGTGGTTAGCCATGCCATGAGACTATCGTCATTCTCCCAATCTATAGGCTCATTCGAGATGAACTGCACCTCATATAGCAGTGGCAACAGAGGGGAAGTGACAAAACGCTGCAGTCAAGGCAGACAGTTTCCAGCAGCCTTCGCTTTTTTATCTGTGTAATTTATACAAGTCAAAGAAACATTTACATCCTATTAGATCTGAGCCTGATTCTTAAAAAGATTCAGTCTCCAATAGTTGTTAGCTTAATTATGTTTTTCTCTATGATGGGGTAGCCTATTAAGTATCACTCTGTGATAATCATAACAGCATTTATGGTGTAACCTCCATATTAACCACATATTATTTTATATAAAAATGTAGATAGGCTAAAATCTAATACATGCCATCATATCAGCTTGCTTCTATATAAATCAGCTGTGCAGACATGATTGCTGGATCTGTCCTTCTCAAACTAAAGAAATCCAAAAGATTAATAGTAGTGAAATACACAGGAGGAGGAAAGGCAGAAATCAAAGGCATTATTCATCTTCAGATAATTAGACTGTCATACATCTGTACTTCTGAGAAATTTCAGGAATGAAACAAGTAGGTGACGTAATGGTTATATTAGAGACTTGAGCAATCATAGAACTCATCGTATGAAGTCTATGAGAACTGTCTCTAATAAAAGCTACTGAATGTATTCAGCCTCTGTGCGATAAAAGTTGCTGTCAACAAGTCTGTTAAATCAGACTAATAAAGTCCAAATCCCTAATAAATTAAGACTTCCAATAAAAATAAATAAATGTTGAGGCAACATCTAAACTTCATCTGGACCCAGCATGCCTGGGGTGATCGCCAGTGATCAATTCTGCACAGCCACATCTCATCACGAACAAGCCTAATAGCTGATTTTGGAGTGATCACAGGTTGCTGATTAAAGAGTTGTTTGACAATGACATCAAAATCTGTTTACTTATTATCATATCAAAATACAAAATACTTCAAAAAGGCTTTTTTGTATTGGATTACATTATAGTCTACTGATGTTCCTGTTACTGTGTAAAGCCACTGTATATATGCATGTTTAAACGTTGTGTTTATACACTGTGTGGAAGAGTTAAAGCCAGCTGGATATTTAATACTCACCAGTTCCACATCAGGAGGGATAGCAAGCCCTGGGGGAGCAACAAACGGTTCCTCACTCTCCTCTGGCTCTGCCTCTTCTACTAAAGTGAAAAGATATTAGGACAAAAGAGATTAACTCTTCTTAGTTACTTTTAACAAAAAGCAAATATGTCCCAAGGGATATGTATACAGAGTTGAGCAGTAACTTGAGAATAATTTGGAGCACCTGAAACATTTTAAAAAGGGATGAAGCAAATTATTCCACCATATGAATGCACACCACCAAAAATGTAGCGGTCAAGTGGAAACTAGTAGAGATACACTGATCCATCTGCTGTGATCAGTCAATGCTGCACGACGCAATGAGTTGTGTTTTTTGGGTGTCTTAATAAAATATACTGCTGAGGACGGGGAAATGTCAACACAGCAGACAAGAGAGAGAGAAACCGAAAAAGGCAAGCCGAGGTGTGTGTGCAGAGGTGTAGGTGTGTGCATGTGTGTGTGGGGAGAAGAACTGAAGGGAAAACCAAGGTGAGCGGATTAAAGTAGTTTGTGAGTAAACCCCAAAATAATGTGGAGCTGGAACTGTTATTTATTTTCAAAAAAAATTTACAAAAAAAATGTTTGAGTATGCTGTCAATTATAGTTTTCCAGAAAGAAAGAAAGTTGGATTAAAGCTTAAAAAAAATGCACATTAACAAAGAAGACAGGCCACTTAATTTAAGACAGAATTTATGGGGAAAAAAAACAGCACTTGTCTTATCATATAAGGAGTCCCATGGGTAGTTTTGAAATCAACTTTTGGCAGTACCTAAAAGCCACAGTCTCTGTGTGTTCACTGCATCTTATGTCACGTCTTAACACCAATGTAGCGATCATATAAAAGCCTTCCAAACTGTGCCCCAAGTTTGAAAAAAACACACGCACCACTTCAGTTCAAAAGTGTCATAATCAGATAAAACTCAATGGTTATCACACATCAAAAAGGATGTCCTTTTACCTTTTAAAAAGGCAGTCCACCACAAACTGTATTTAAACAAACAAACAAACATTTTCTATTCAAAGCTAAAGCTAAAGGTAGACAAGAAGGCAGTCTGCTTACAAAGCTGAATAGAATAGCCAGTAGTCCCACACATGCAGAAATGTGTGCAATACAGGTATTTTGGTGATAATGAAGTGAGTAAATTTAAATAAAATGAGCTAACAGATACAAAGCACATTCATATCAAGTTTTTTATTTTGACAGGATATGAAATGGATGTATTGAGAAAATGCCTGGGTAACAATTAGTGTGGGGGTTTTACAGGTAGGTTAACAATATGACCAAGATTTGTCATGTTTAGACAGAAACAAGACAAATTATGCTGCAATCAACCTTCTGGCTTATTTGGCTTGCCCTCGGAGCTAATAATAGTGACAATGTTTTGATTAATATTGTGATTATGTGTCACTGTAACTGTCAGCCCAAACACACTCTCATTGCAGCTATAAATTTGTATTGTGGTGGAGTTTTTTTGAAACGATTTTGCATTTGTGGAAACTAAAACTGATGGAAATCAGCTCAAAATATTAATGGCCAGTGTGACATGACCTTGATTGACTTATTCCCAAAAGACAAATTCTGGAGATTTGGCAGATGTATTTATACCCTGGTCTCAGCTCTACAATCTCCCCAGAGAGAGGCATCTAGCAGCTTAACTGTCAAGCCACTGGCTGGGACAAAGTGCTTTCAGCAATCTCTACATCAAATATTTAAAGTTGCAAGTGTGTGTGTCTGTGTGTCATGTCATACGGATGGATGACAACCAAAGTTTTTGCTGGTGTTCACAGGTGTTAAGCAGTCTAAATGTCAAACCTCCTTCCACTCATGGCTAAAATTATTTTTTTATGCTACAACTGTGGGGATTCAAATACAGAATTATTACAAATAAAGGTGTATTATTGAATTGAATTAAATAGCAGGTATGTTCATGATTATTTATTTATTGTGGCTCTGTGGGCAGAAATTCAACTGTATTCAATGTATCTGCAGATAGTTGCATGAATTAGATACCATAAAACTTGAACTTAAACTAACAGCAAAGGCTTTTATTTGCTTCAATCACTGAACTCAACCTGTCTTTATTTGGCTTCTATACAAGACAGGCCTTAAATCTCTTTCACGCAAAACTCTTGCTCAGCAAAGATAGGAAATACTTTCAAATTGACTTTTATCGACTTTTGGAACGTAGTGCCGGCTACTTTCATTGGAAAAGAGTTGGCACCATTGTTAGGGATAGAACAGTGCGTAATGTGTATGTGCAGCAACTGTGTAAGCAACAGAGCAAAAGGCAAGAAAACTTCACTAGCAAATTGTCTATCTGGCAAAATGTACAGTGTATGTTAATTAATAAACTCTGCAGCTTCTCAAGACCAAGAAAATCCCAATTTTCTCAAATTTCTCAACTGCTAGTAAAGTGAAAGGTCTGGAAGCTGAGGGGAGCCGTTGTACCATGCAACGTCAGCTCTGGTGCAATCGTATCCCCTGACTTGTTGGAGCTCTGACTTGTTGATCAATCAGAGGCAGAGTTGCGCCGATCTTCACAGGTTGCCAAAATATGAATACGAATTACTTTATTAATCCCCAAGGGGAAATTCATTTGTCTGTCAGCTCATCTGCCAATTGTAGAAGAATTAAAAAGTCTGATGGCAGTAGGTAAAAAAGATCTTTTGTATCTCTCCGTCCTGCAACGAAGAGAGAGGAGCCGTGTGAAGGTCAACCCGACGGTATTGCGGTCATGCAGTTATCGTTATCATTACCGCTGCTGGCAGCTTATCAGTCAATCGCAAGAAAAACACCGACACAACCAAAACTGCACAGTGACCCACATGAGTGTGGTCTTCAAGGGAACGTTTTCATAATACGGTGGGCTTGGTTTCACCTAAACAACAGATGCAACCTGGCGCCTAACTGAAAAATGTACTTATGCTCATTTGTCAAAATGCGTAGCAAGTAAAAGGTACTCAATGTTTGATTGGGGCTTGGCTTTTGAAGTTTCAATTTACAGTAGTTAAAAATAATATATAATCCCAAATTTTCAAGCAGTACATTTACATGCACAATATAATGTGATTACTTTGAATGACCCTAAGTTCAAAAGGATGTGTGGTAGTCAGACAGAAAACACATTAGTGTTTGTTTAATGTACAAAGCACCAGCTCTAGCATTAAAAGCTGACTCGTGTGTTTTGCTTTCCTGGTTTAGTCACACTATTCCTACACAAAGTGTGTGCATGCACATATCTGACCACTCCATATGTATCTGAGCATGACTAACTATCTGACTCACTAAACAAGTTTGTGTATGATGTGAGTTCTCACCGGTTTCCCTGTTGGCATCCTCCTCTTCTGTGGGCTGAGAGGGGTCATAGTAGTCTGCACTGTATTTGAAGGCCACCGCATTGTACGAGCCTTCATCAGCCAGAGCCTCACTCAGACGTTTGTACTCCTCCTCTGTAAAAACCAACAATAAAGAAATAATGGAGAAAAAGTTACAACAGAATCTATCGTTTTAAATCAAATCGCACAAACTGACTGCAGTTTTCAGTTTTTAATGAAGGCCTGGCACAAACAACCAGAGAATAATCTGTCAATTGATTAGATGTGTAGAAAGGAACACTGATTTCACTAATCCGCATCCCAAATCACACTTGGCTATAGAAGCAGTTTAGCTCAAGTGAGTACACTTTTTATCGTAGTTGGGTCAGATCCCACCACAAACGAACTGCTCCAGGATTCATTTCTGACCATGCAGTTGTTTTGGTCCACAGTACATTTGCTGTGTCAAGGTTTGCCCAAGCAAAAGGTGTTTATAGTGCGCAAAGTAAGCCATTTTGCTATCAGGACACACAGGTATTGTATTGGCATTTGTATGGTGCGATTTACAGTGATACTCTGAAATAAAAACTGATGGTAGTTCTGATATACAAGATATAATAATGTTATTGATGGCATGAAAATATATAGAGTTCATGTAACTGAGAGATACTATTCTAACTGATGGCTTGTCCTTGTACAAGCACCCGATCAATAAAAAAAGACAGAGAGAGAACTTATTGCCCGGTTGCTAGACAAATATACATGGTTACTTGCCACAGACAACTCAACCCCTTTCTGCTGAAATTCATTGAGACCTATATCTTTATTAAAGAAGCAAGGGCAAAATTCCCACTAAAACTATCAATATTTCTAATGCCTTCCTACTGTCCCTACCATGGACAGATGGGTAATAGCCTGAGTGAATGGGGTCAGGCCTCCAAATTCAAGGGCAAACCAGCCTGGGGGATGAACCTTCTGCAGTGAGTGAGCAAGTGTGTGTGTGACACATATCATTAGCTGACTCATTCTGTCCCGTCAGTTTGGGCATAAGACACCATATTTCACTTAAAACTGTGGCTTATTAATTCAATTACAGTCATTAAGTCTGTCTTTCAGAAGGGTGCTTTGTCATCAAAACAGCCTGTTTCATTATAATGTAAAAGCACTAAGATGCAAAATTCCCACAGTCGAAAGTGATTTCCATAGAGATGGCAGCTCTAGAGCTCAGAGTCAAAGACACTACTTTTTAATGAGACAGACAGCTGAATGTGGGTACATTGTTGAAGATTTGTCCTCCGATAAGAAGCCTTGATTAAACAACATATTAATTTTTGTTTGTACAGACTGGCTTGTTATATTAACCTAAGTCTTTTGGACAAGTGTTAAAAAAAGGTCATAGGACGGAGATTAAAAAGTTGCTGGACTCTAATTTAAAACACTCACTGCCTGAGAGAAGAATGAATATTTTGATTCTAAAACAGCAGGGCGTCACAGACTACAGCTGAAATGGTGACTTGAGGAAGCAATTTGTTTAATGAAACATCAGTAATAAAGGCTGTAATAAACAAAGTGTCAATGTTTTGGGGGCATTTCCATTAGATAGCAGTCGTGCTGCTGTGAGATGTTGGTCATTTTCATGGTATGGCTTGCTGTGCAACTAGAGATGTTTCTGACGATTAATTTCACTGTTGATTAAATAGAAATTTAAATGTAAACTAGTCCACTAGTCTAAAAAAAAGAAAATGCTGAGTAAACAGTCTTATTTAACACACACACACACTCTCACACACACTCTCACACACACTCTCACACACACTCTCACACACACTCTCACACACACTCTCACACACACACTCTCACACACACACACACACAGCAAGGCTTCACAAGTTAACTCTGTTAAGTTACACACCCCGGTATATCTTATCACACACGCTTCAATGATGACAATCGTGTCTGCATGATTGTGCTTACATGATGCCTTTATATTTTTTCCAGCGATGGCTGGATTAACTCTTGCAATGTGAACTACAAAACGTAGATGACATGTCATCTGCCATAATGTAAAATTACAGATGATAATGTTACAGCTTTCAGAGAGCAGATAAGCTAACGCTACATTAGCTAACAAATCATCAACTGTCAGTCAGCATATACAAGCGATGCTGACATGTATTTTATAATGATTGCTAGTTTCTCAGTGTTTAGTGACATCAGGTATTTGCTTTTCGATGCCTGTTCCACTGTCCCTTTTCTCGTGCAGTGTCATGTTAAACAGATTTGTTTTGTGAGGTTAGATGGTAGAGTGAAATGGGCTGGAAGAAGCAGTAACAAAATGCTATGACTATAACTTAATTTCTAAAGCGTGACAAAGACCACATTCTAACATCAAAGTTACACAGCCATAGAAGGAACAGTATACGGGTCAGCACTTTTCTGTGGTTCATTATACCATCACAGCATAATATGATGGTGTGAAAGATGGTAATGACTGATGGGCCCAAAAATGTGTCTACTCACTAGCTGTTGGTCTTCATTAAGTATGACTCATTCACAAATAAAGCAAATATTTACTATCACCCAGCATGACCCACTAAGGGAAGATTCACTTTGGAAAGTGCCATAAATATTCTGATTGCCCAGTGTCAGAACTAGCACCCTGCCCACCTTGTCTTGCTTCCTCTTCAAGCAGGTCAGTGTGCAGAGCCAGGTACCGCTCCTCATCGCACAGCGCCTCAATCCTGTCCTCTTCCTCCGACAGCTGGTAGGATGTATTCCATGACCCACTGTCATACTCTGAGAGGTCATGTAAGTGACCACGCCCATCGTATCTGTTGAATGATAAAAAGGATTAGAGGGAAAGAAGTCGACAGAGACTTTTAAGCACAACATGGACCTACTTACCAAGGGAGGGGGACATAAAACCCAAAATTTACAACAAGAAAAATGCTCTACATCTCTAAGTCTGTCAAGAGGGAGTATACTTGTAAAATACTGCAAGTTGTGAAAATTTCTCTAAATACTTAGAACACAATAATGTCCTAATTAAGTCCTTGGGCTTAATTGTCGATAGTGTTCTTAAGATACCTAGCAAGCTTTCTGCTGCTATTTCCTTCCTGGACAAGTCTTACAAACCAACAACCCTACATCAAAAGAAAAAAACAAAAGAAAAACAAACAAAGCAACTCGCCTCTTACCTTACAGGGTTCAATTCCCCCCTGTAACACTCATCATTACTTCTACATCTGCAAAGAGAGTTACATTCACACAAACCCGAGCACATAAATACCTATCCGTAAGAACCCAAATGGACGACATTTTCCAGGGTTCGTCCCTCTACGCCACCTCTCAGTTGCAGTTTCTTCATGAAGACAAAGAAATGGGGTCCTGTGGTTGGCATTCGGGGTTTGGCAGGACCCCTTAGCCTACCTTGCTGGGGAAAAAACTGGGTTATGTGATAAAGACACACATACAAAGGCTGTACAAATGAAACACAAGTTGGGCCACTGCAGATCAAGGTGATTCAAAAGAATAAATGCACTATTGTTATTAATTACAATTGCTTACGTGTTCTGCATAGATGTGGCAATAAAACATTCTGTGGAAAGGCTGACAACACCTTTTAGCCGAGTTTAGTCGAGCCTCACTGTTTCAAATCAGCATTGTGATATTTTAAATCACCTTAACTGCAGTAACTTTAGTCTTGGTTAGAATTTGCTCTGGCCTTGTGGATATCAGCACAGCAAAATAAAATCCCAGGTGAACTGCTTTGTGTACACGTTGGTATTTTCGGCAAAACTCAATTTGAAAAAGGACAGAAAGCATGAAACATCTTCTGTGTCACACTCCATTTTGACTGTCATTTTATTTCAAGTATCAAGTATGTATGCCTGGATTAAAAGTTTCCAGAGGAAATTCTCCCAACATGCCAAGATGCAAAGACCACCTAAAAGCTAACCTGTGTAGTAAACCTGGTTATTTACGTCTAAAAGACACCCTGTTGTCAGTTTAGGAGGTACACAACACAAACTACTGCAGTCAAACACAACAGGACTGCAAAACATCATATTTTCTTTAAGATTATGAAGCTAATGTTCCTTTAATTAAGCTTTGCCCACTAAATGTTGCATTAGACTGCTGTAGTTTCAGCTGCTGTCCCTCATACATTGGCAACTGAGTGAACAGCTATTAGCTTCAAGGCTAATGTCAGCAAAGGCTGGTAGTTGCATCTTCGCGTGTATTCTAGAAACTTCAAATACCATTTGTAGTCAGTTCAGGACATCCAAAAACAAAGTTAGCAGGCATGAAATAACACATTCGTCGTCAGTACAGGTATTTCCAAGCGTCTGCAAGACAAACTCCATGTGGTCCCTTTGAAACAGGCTAACGGACAGGATAGATGGTTAGCATAATGTTTCGGTCTAAGATTGTTCAACCGACCTATCAATCATGATGCTCTTGTCCCCCATCCATGGGATAAGATGTTTTCCATGTTCGTGGTAAAGAGCCCTTTCGTCGTCTGGAAACAGTTTGCAGGCATATCCGAACACCAAGAGGTCGGCGTATTTATCACTGTCACTCACATCCTTCTTCACCGGTTTGTTGTTGTGGTCTTTCTTTCCCGCTCCGCGACGATACATCTCCAAATTACTCGTAAAAATGGATAAACATACAGGAGGGAGTAGTACTGGCGGTATAGTGGTGGTTTTCTAGAGCCAAATAACTTGCAGGTGGTCCAAATGTTACAATAATCCTCGGTGTTGTCCCCCAAAACAAAAATCTACGTGCCCTCAGTTGCCATGTTGGATAGCAAAGTAAATGCAGCTGTGTTTCCGGTCCGGTCTTACGACAACTTATCTGCGTTATTAAAACTTAACATTATGGGAACTGTTTTAACTCACCAACACGTATTGATTTTATCCAACCCTATGTTTTTATTTAAAAGTATAAAGTGTGTATATGAGTTGTATTTTCGCCGCTGTGGTCTTTTTTTTAACATTTGTCGAAAGTGCTGGTGGTGAATTGCAGTAACTGCTAACGTTACCCTGTGCTGTTGCTGAGTAACTGAATTGAAGAAATAATTCATATTACACTGAATTTAATGTTACACTGCTGCACCATGACTGTTTAGGTTTAAACCAATGACATACTTATGTTTTAAAAACATTAAATACTAGCACACATGAAGATAATGTTCATAATATGAGCTGAAGGACAACATGTTTCATAAATGTTAGATAATTAAACTTTAAGTCAGACAATATCTAAAAAGTCAGTGGTAGTTGTTGGTTATGTATATCGGCAATGCAGTGTTTAAAAATAAAGTTATTAGTGTACATTTGGTTTTGCATGTCATGTAGGCTACTCTTCATCACTGCTGATAAAGAAATTGTTTGAAAATGAGTATAGTAGCGTGGTGTGGTCGCCACATGAACCACTTTCTTACAAGCCTTCAGGTCCTCTTACAAACAGACTAAACACTGGCTCTATAATAATAATGACAATAATATAACTTTGTTCAGGACACACATAGAAAAGGTCCGTAACGTTCATAATTAAAAACAGACAATATACAAATACAAAAAGCAACACATATGCAGCTTTATATTAAATAGATAGAAAAGACAGTAATCAACTAACTGCACCCACATACAAACTAGAGCACCAATGGCTCCACAATCTGGATGAAAATCTGAGCTCAGCCACAATAATGCCATTTTGTACAAAGCAGAACAGAACATTGTCAGTAACGTTTAAGAAGCAGTCTCATGCCATCGTTATAGGTCACGCTGTGCCTCTGCATGTTGTTTTTACTTTAGGAGCACCATAGGTGGCCAGCATATAGATGGGAACACAATAATCTAATCAAAGCTACCTTTACAGTTTCTGAACACTTGCCTTTCACATTTTTCTCTTTTGCGCTAGAAAAGGGAGGGAGAGGCAAGGGGGGGAATCCAACTACACTGCCCTGCCACTAATATGCCACCCTGGTCCTTTAATTGAATAGACGTATGATTTTTCCAAACAGGACAGGAAACATTTTTTGGAGAAGGCTAGTGATCAGTGTCAGAACTGCAGGTCATGTGACACTTCAAGTAGTCACAGAGAGACATTTCAAGATCAGGGTCAAGGTAAAAGTCATAATGATTTTTACACATACAAAACTTACTATAGAGGGAGACTGTGTTGTCATTAGACTTTAGACATTAGATGCATGGTCTCAGTTCATTTTTACAGGCTGTTCTGTCAACATGCAGAAACTTCAAATATGCCTGACTGCTAGTTGTCAAAAATAGATAAGGAAATAATACCTCTTCTTTTCCCATGTATGCCTGGAAACATAAATGGTACCCTTTATCCTGAGCTATGTAGATTATTTCAGCATTCGAGGGAAGAAAACATGTGGGTGGGTAGAGAGGCGATGGAGCAGTGAATAGAGGGCTAATCATCCTGGACTGGTACTGAGTACTGAAAGCAGCAATGGGACCGAGTGCAAACTGTAAGTTTTAGTAGAGTAGATTTTCTAAATCTTAAAATTAAGGTTGATTTTGCCACAGAGGTGGATGTCAAGAAGGATTAGGTCTGCATTTATTTAGACTGTAATTTAGTTGTGTCCCTGCTTTGGAGTAAACAACTGAGTTTCATTTCCAGTTATATTTTTAGACAGGTAAACTAAGATCAGTGGTGGAAAAAAACATTTTTAAGCCTTCCCAGTTCTGTTCATGTCCATTTTAAGCATGCCTCTGTACCAACCATTTCTTACACAAATCTGGCCGGACAGATGGCGGAATTAAAGTTGTCCATTGTTTTCTCTAATGAATGCAACACAGCCAAAAAATATTTTGGAATGAATGATATAATGGAGAATACTTTTGGGAACATGTTTCGCAATATGATTTGGATGCACTCGTTTACCATCGGGGACATGCATGATTCATGTTTTACTTTGTATTTATTCTTTAAATATTTTTTTAGTAGCAACAGCTCACCCCTGTGTGTATCAAACCTAGTTGTGAAGGAGGAGCGGTTTGAACAATCACACTTCACAGAGGAGAACTTACAGGAATGTACTTACACAAACACTCTAGAATAATTGTCATTAATAAGTAAGAGTGAAGCAAATTATTCTGATCATTAAAATGTCATTTATGTGATTTAAATGTAAATATTAAATCCAAACTCTGCAAACAAAGAATTTTTGCTCTGTGCTGCAATTCATTGCAGACATTTATGGAAAAAAAATCAGTCGCTTTGTCCGCACTCTCCATTCTGGTCTGTTGTTTAAGTGACTGTGAGGTGTACTTACACTCAAGGTGAACACAGGGCAGAGTGGCAATTCACTTTGTAGCTATTCAGCAGCGATATAAAGCATGTGACATGGTATAATGAAGCAATGGCTATATAAAGACTTTAATTTGTTGTTGTAACGCTTCAAAAGGCATGTCAGCAACAAAGAAGACACTCTCATTCTACTGAATCATGCACTTTCCTCGTCTAGGTCACCACCCCGCATCACATTTTCACAGTCAGTGTGTGTATAAATAATGAATATTGTGGAAGGGAAAGCAGTTAAAGTTTTTTTTTTTCTTGTTTAGTGAACCACTTTAGCACACAGAGAGGTGACATCATTGATAACATCACCCAAATCATGAGCATCACAGAATTTCAGTCCGTTTTTATAGAGGTAAACTGGAGAGTTCATAGCTCAGGAAGTCAAAAGCTTAAAGCATAAAACGTGTTTTCTCAAGCACATTAAAGACATTAAAAGCTGATGATGAAGGTCAAAGATGTAGAATTTGTTGTAGCATTCCTCCCAACCTTCTCAGGTTTGTTTTTTGTTGTGGGTGGCATTTGCTGTATGTAGCATCAAACCATGTGGTGGATGAATAATAATAATAATAGTAGTAGTATATTTTGTGAGTATATGTGTGTGAGAAAGAAACACTTAGATCAATATACTATAATTAGGGTTTTTAGGCATGCACACAAACAATAGTTAAATCTGAGTGGCTCATAGGCCTAATGAAGTATGCCGTTGAGCTGGTATACTATACTGCCACATAAAGGAGATAAAGTAGATTGGCTTTGTAGCCTTTACCACAAAGCCTTTAACTATGTCCTCTCTATTATTTACAACCTCTGGGTGTGTTTTGTTAAAATGTATCCATAGGTTGAAACAAACACACTCATGAAAGCAGAGGGTGAAACAAGTAGGACAGACAACATTAAAGTATTCAGACACTGCAGTACTGCAGTGAAAACAGTTGTGTCTTGTACAAATACAAGCTGGATCAAGTAAATATTCTCACCAGCAAAATATATGACACACAGTACAAGAATATAGGCTATGCTAGTTTTGTGGCTCTCTACTGTTACACAGGTCTAATTGTACATAAATATGCAAGCTTCACTAATGTGGATGCATCATCACATATGCACTGAAACACAATGGAAGACTTTAACAAAAGTAGGAGGTAAGAAGGCTTTCCATATAAAAAAGCACATTAAAATAATGTTTTCAGATTAGCAATTAGCAGTCATTAATATGCAGTCTAAGTAAAAAAGTGTACTTACATGTTTATCTGGCTTAAGTCTTTGGTATTCTCATTAAAAATACATTCACATTTGGCAGGTCTGAAACAATGCATTAACACAAATTTGCCCTGATTACCACTGGTGCTACACCTTTTATGTATTCTACACAAGGTCATGCTGGGCTTCCTTTATAGACATCATAATAACTCTATATCACTAGGTTGCAATTAAATACCTTGACGAGTTGTGTTCACAGATGGCAAGACAGCCAACCATGAGAGTGAGAGAGCCATTTGGAGGTCGGTAGGCAGATGTTAAGCTAGGCAACAAAGCCCCCCTACACTTTATGTGGGTGTTTTATGCCTCTCTCCCTCTGTCTCCCTCCTTCGGGCTTTTATCATTATGTGTGGACTATGTGTGAAGAAGGCTAGATGTTGACAGCTCCATGGTCAGGGCATGGATACATTTTTTAGTAATTTGGCAGTGGGAGGATAGCACATTTTTGTAACATTTTTTATAGCAGTTTATTGCAGTGGTGCGCATCACATCCTCTCCTTGTACAGTATGTTCTCCTCTCTACTATTTTCTTATCCCACTTAAATTAAAACATGCACACTATTTTGACTCTTTGACCCTTGCGGTTAATTTGGACATAATGTTTCCAATAATTTATTACATTGTTCACCTTCCCGAGTGTTTTGCAGGTATGAAGGCACCGTTTTTTTATTTATTTATTTATTTTTTTTTTTATGTATTGCTCTATTTATCTGGGACAGAGTATATTAATAAACATTGCTGTAAATACACCAGAGCTAGCCAAGAGACAATTCTGCAGTCTCTGGACATAAGTCACCCTAAAATAAACCATTAGAAAGAATTAGAAAAGTTATTGAAATAGTTTAGAGACATGCAGAGCAATAATATAAAGAGATTATTATAATTAGTAGAAATGTCTATTTGATAGTATAAATATCATAGAGGACATGAGGTTACATTGTCAAGCACTAATTAAAACATGTAATGAATAAAACTGAGAATATTAATGCTAATTGGAATAGCTGTGCTACATTATTAGGCACAAATTACAGTAGAGATAAAAAGCTACTTGTACATAAATAACCATACATTAAAAGAGAGCCACAGTGAAAGACATGTGCAGGTAAGGACAGATGCATGATCGCAAGATAGCTTTAGGTCACTGGAGATAGCAGAAGCAAGTTGACTTCTGATTTTACATTCTGCTGCATTTTTGTTAGTTTTTTGAAAATTACCCCAAAAGATCAAGTTCTAATATTTCTTGCGAGGAGCAGTGAATTGTGAAATTGTGTGCATTTATTTAGCGACTTTATCCAAAGTGCTTTACAGTTTGCCTCTCATTCATACACACACGCACACACACTCACACCGATGGCAGCAAGCTACCAGGCAAGCACTGGCAAAATGCTATGGTGCTGACATATAGCAATCATATGCTCACCAGTTGAACATTTCGACTAGACTGCAAGTGAATGGTACACGCTTCCTGTCCAGTGAACCTAATCTGATGTGGGCCTCTGTATATATATATATATACACACATATATATATATTAAAGCACAAAATAGTACAACTTAAATTGTTAATTTTTGGTAGATAAAACTCATTCACTCCACTTTTTCTTTTTCAACCCTGTGGTATGATTCAAAAGGAGCTATTATTACGAGATTTCAGGATCCAGCCAAGTGCCTCTTCTTTATAGTCAGTCTACAGAGCCTCAGTAATGGGGCTTTGCAGTGAGTCCACACTGAGAACTGGGAATAAAAAAGCCTTTAACAATTCTCTTTACAGGTCTTTATGTATCTCAAAAGATCACTGGATTGCTCATTTAATTTTTCATTATTCTGTCGTGAGTATTTCTTACAGTATTTCTTACTAAAAATAAAAACATCGGTCATTTATAGAATTTATTATGAAAACTGTCTCACAATAATATTAGTTTTCATCTCAAATAGGTCTTTCTGCATGGTCTGAGCAGTGGATTTAGTGAAAATTTGTAATACTTAATACTGATAAATATATCTAAACAATGGCATTAATGTCTCTCGAGTAACATTTTACAACCTAATAGTGAAGATGTCTCGGTAATCAGGTCTTAGAATTAGGGCATTAGACTGCAGCGCCAATGCAAAGAAACTTTGAATGCTATGCTTTGATCCTGCTGAACGGTTAGTCCTCTGAGAGGATTAAACTGTCATATTAGACAGATTTGCCTCTGTGGAGAATAATATAAATCTTCCAATTCCCCACAGCAAGATCCATAACCTTTTGCATTAAGCGACTGTGTGGCAGCATGAATGAAAAATGCAAATCTTTTCACATTCAGACACTGTTTTTTTCTTGTTATGCTTGGCACAACATGTCAAAATTCAACGGAAAGAAAAATCTAAAGCCTTGCATAAAAAGCTTGTATATGAAAATTGAAACTATTGTTGCAGCAATGTGCATCCCAGCAGCGTGTTGAACAAATTCTTATGACAAATTCTTAAGCATGGTTTGTTTTAAGCCCAGTCAGCTCCTTCTATCTTGTCATGTCAGGCAATACCATTAGACGTGACCCTTTGACTTGCTTTATCTCCTGCTTCAGGCAGTATTACACATCCAGGGGAGAATAGGCATGTCTCATGCGCTCTTTACGTCAAGATTCATGCAATCAATCCAGGTGATCATTCCCGTGAGTGACAGGTTGGACAAGACACGAGCCTACAAGGACAAATGTCTTCGTGTCGCAGCTGTCACTTTTATTTAGGAGCAGGACAAGTCAAGTTGGATTGTACTGCAGAGGCAAGTGGATTTATTGGGATTAGTCAGCAGCTTAATGGCACCCCTGGGCTCTTACCATTATTTCACACAGAGCCAACTCTTCCAGGTGGGGTTAAACAAAGTATGAAATTAATTTATGAATATTTATGGACCTCTCAAATGAGGCCCTACAAATTCATCAGGATATTTTTGTGAGAATGGTGTAGATGGGATATTTTGAGTTTGGCACCTTTGGGGTTGTTTATCTGCTTTATTCTCAATATCTGAGTGATTAATGCTGTGATTAAGTCTTACCTAAGACCGATTTTTAGCTTTTATTAGCCACCAAGGTGCTGTCGTCAAGAGGTTTATGATTTGTGTTCAAATGATTCACAGCTTATATAAACACACAGAAAATCAAGCCAAACTCACACAAAATGAGAAGATGAAAAACATGGAAAGATGAGAAGACAGGATGAATCAATATCTTTCAGCTTAACTTTGTGTGTTTGTGTGTTTGCTTATATAGTGAATCCAATCCTCTATATATACACATATTTAACCTGTACAGCAGAGTTACCTGCAGTCTGACTGCAGCCATGAAGCTGACATGAGTGTCAAGTGATGACTAATGGGTAGAAAGATGTGAATTAGGTCATCGCCAAGCTGAGTCAAAGAGCCTAGTGTGAAATTACTTTATCCTGTATGATCTCGGCTGTGATCAGGTTAATGTGGCTTAAATGGAAAATGTGACATTGATCAGCAAAGTAACTGTCAAATTACACACAGAGGGCGTGTTTATTTGATTGATACAGCTGTGGGCTAACCTTGCATATTGTAAAATGATATGTTTCTGTTGGTGTTGGTCTTTGTTTGGTTTGGTGGGTATTTTTTTATTTGTATTCTTTATTTACAATCTTTTAATCAGACTGTTTCTACATTGGACCAGTTTATAATTGTCTGTTAAGTTTTTGTCTTTTATCTCTAACTTTCTAACAGCTTAAAGCAGAACTTTATATTCTTTTTTTGTTGTTGTTGTTATTCAAAATTGTAAAAAAAAAAAAATAAATACATAATTTCATAGAGCCTTCTGTCTAATTGGGTTCTCAGACCTGCTCCCTCTAAAGCAAAGAATCAGGTAATTGTTGAGACCCTAAGGCTCCGAATGCACGAGGGTACCATTGTCATCCAGTTGTTTTAATTTCACCAACCAATATTTGCACTTCAATTAACTTATGGAAAGCAGAAGATATTGGTTTGAGCAAGGACTCCTAAGTAATGCTAATGATTTTTTTCTCTCACAATGTCATATTTGCTCAATAGAGTGAAATTACACACTAAAATCAAAAGAGGTAATTTCTTTGTAGGATGTCTGTGCTTTGAGTATCTGGCTTTGGTTCAGAATTACCCAGCCTCCAAGTCAAAGTTAATCAGATCCATCAGCTTAATCCACATAAATGGATTGGCTCCTACCTAAATTACACTATAGCAGATCTTAAATATGAAATTTAAAGTTTTGTTTTATTATTTTATTAACTATTTCAAGCCAAGGTAACATTTTAATAATCAATAGAAGCTTTCTTTCAGTAAATTGACCTTTTCCTGTGGCCTTTTCCCATGAATAATTGAAATTCTGTGTGACAGCAGCTCTCAGCAGGATTAAATTAGTGTAGAGTAAAGCCCATTTTATCCTGACCACTGTCTCAGAATATATAGATGCTTCCATGAAGCCCAGACTTGGCATTTCACTCGCTGAGCTGCAGGGCCAAGATATTTAATCACAGGAAGTATTTGTGACCAGAAAGGGGAAGGAGCAGAAAACCAAACACCTCCACTGCCACTGATCACGGAGCAGACACCACAGTAAAACTGGGCAGCAGCTGGACAGAAGTTATAGAAAAAGTAACAGAAGTTTGTAGCCAGGCTCTTGGTGTGGTTCTACTGCAGAAATGGTAATGCCAGCTTGTCAGTCGCTTAGTCAGTTGGTCTGTCAATCCACCACTGTAGTTCAGACTGAAATATCTCAACAACTATTAGATGTCATGAAATTCTGTGAAAACATTCATGGTTTACTGAAGATAAACCCTAATGTGTAATATCTGACTCCAACTGAATGGAATGACGCTGAATTTTGTGGATACATTCATGGTTCCCAAAGAATGAAACTTAAAAACGTTGGCAATCTTTTAGGCAAGATTTTAGCTGTACTTTGTGTTAAGAAAATATGATCTAAAATGGTAACACAAAATTAAGATGGTGCAAATAGTATAGATTATATTAAACACAGCTTGCTAGCAGTGTCATTGTGACCATGTTGCAGTGGTAGTGTTAGGAAGTGTTTAGGAAGTTATATTTGTGGTGTACTCTTTTTGTCAGCGTATCATATTTTAAGACACAATGTAAAAACTTGCTGTATATATTGAATTTGGAGATGGCTGAGATGAATATGTTTTGTCAGGAATGTAGCTGTAGAAATTTTGGAGTTAGTTTTGCTGGAATTTTGTTACAATATTTATCAAGCTATATTTAGTCTTCTGGTCCCAAAACTTCTGAATCAGCTGCTCAACAGCACTGAATCCAAAGTTTTATTTTTCTAAAAACTCAGGAGACATGTGATACACAAACAGAACGTAATGAATGGCTTTGAGAATTGTTTAGCCTTCATTCATGCTTTAGAGAGACATCTCTTTATACTGTGAGTTATTGTTGAGATGTATTGATTGTTGCAAATAACTACCCCTGCAATATACTGTATAATCAGTCATGAAGCATAACTGTTTTTGACAACAGTAAAATGTTTCAAAGACAGAGATGCAGAATAGCAGAACCCAAGACACAAACAGCAAAAAACAAAAATAAACTTTCTGCCTTCGAGCTTCTGCCAAAAAGACTTAAATGAGAGGACAGAGAGATAAATAAATAGAAGGAACGAGACAGACAGAGACAGGCACAGAGAAGTCAAGGTGATCAACAGACTGGGACACCTAGCAGACAGATACTGGGGAAATTTACTTCTTTTCAGATGTGTCTGAATAATTCTGTGGGGAAATCATCGGAAACTGTGAGCCTTTTTCGGAGCAAATGATAAATAGAACAATTCAGCGGCACTGACCAGGCTGTGGTCAGTGCAGTGCAAAGGGCTCATTTTTCATCTTGGCCTGGTTGGAGTCTAATGGAATGGCAGCCTGACAGACCCTGACAGAAAGAGTACTGGAGGGCAGAACGGTGGCATATTTCAAATACTGGACATCGCTGAGGATACGCCAGTCATTCAGTTTATGTCTTAATCAACATATGTAAGTAGTGGCAAAGCTAGACATTACAGCTCAGGTAATGGGCCACCTACTTGCTCAGGTGGCCCTTGCTGTGGTTGTCACAAAGTGCACTGGGGAATGGGAAAGCAAGAGCCTAACCAGCTTAAAAGGTAGTTCCTCCATTAGTTTTGACATATATAGTGCATGACTGAGGATTAAAATGAGCTGAATGTATTGAGTGGTATTTGTTGTACCTGCACATGTTCCTATAAAGAGGTAAAATACATCATACTCATACATAAGTGATGGACTTCTTCTAAAGTTAGAACAATATTGCTTATTTAAAATTTTTGTGTGTTGTCTGTGCTCTTCTCATTGGTTAAAATGGGCAAGGCCTTGGTGGAAAAGGTTAATGTGTGTATAAATTTTACAACATTGAAATCTGATGACAGTCGTCATGTTGCCAGGGAAAATCAATTAATTGAATATCAAATCGAATAAAGTTTGATCCAAATACACCCTCACAGTTGGTGGCAGAGAAATGTGAAGTTCTGAGTGTGTTTTTATGTGTATAAAGTCATAAATGACAGAAACATTCTGAATTTCCTATAAAGTTACCATGCCCTGTATACTTTGAGTGCTCACACTGAAGATATATAAATATCAGTGATCACAAGTGATTCCCCACAGAACCTAATGGTGATGGTTGATCAAAGACATATGTAGATTTAAGAGTTGCTGTAACTGTCAATTCAAACATTTATTGGTATTTTTCATGAATGTGGCTATAGCTTACTAGCTGTGTAAGAAGATGAAGTCCCCATTCTTGATCCTGTCTATCAAACTCTGACGGAAACAGCTGTCAGTGGGCTCAACATTTAAATTTCTGAACATATCTGAGATGTAGGTGGCAATTCAGGGGTCTGGAACCGGGCTTTGTCAGCTAGACTTCAGTGTTTCTTCAAAGGCAACTATTCTGAAGTAAACACAGTGAATACTGACTAAGTCACACCCACCATGGGTAACAGAAAAGTGAATGTTTGTCAGATGTACATTAACAACTAAGGAGTGTTAATGGATTGAAGCAGTAAAGCCACAGAAACTAACAGCAACTGGACTTAACAAAAAGAGCGCTATACCTCCTCTGAGGACACACAAAGACAGGAAGAAACAGCCTCTTCCACAAACAACTCTAGATAGCTACCTGTTGAAAGTGTCAAGGAAAATGATTTATTGTCTTGCACCCACACTCTATTACACTGTTTGTATAAAGCAGCCAGCATATGGTGTCTCTGCACAGCTGCTGCTGTAGGGAATATTCAGCTGAAGAATTAATTCACCACTTTGGTTCAACTCCCCGTGACAGGCCTCAGAGCTTGTTTTGAACCTGAGTGTAAAAGATTCTGAAAGTCATCTATTGAACGGCTGCAATTTTTGTGCAAACTGATCATAAATGAGATGTAATGAGGTCCCTGTTCAGAGCCAATCAATCGAAGCCAATTGCTCTGTGTCCACTGTGTTTTCATCCTATAGTATAGAGCAAATTAGAGCTTGATGTCCTTTGATACAGTATTACACAGTGTGTCTCTTTCAAACCCAAGTCTCTTCAGCACACATGCATTGTTATACATGATCATGTTTTCAATTCATCGCAGTAATTTGTTTTTCCCCAAGATGGATTTGATAGGGCTGACCCTTTCAACAGTATACTGATTAACTAAAAGCCATAAAAGATGAATACTGAAAGAAAACTCTTCCTTAATTCGTCTATTATATGTGGTTCTAGGAGTTAAGGAGTTTTCTTGAGAACAAACAAAAACACACTGCATATCGTTGAAATCTAATAAAGGTGCAAGTGCATCTCCTTCCATGCAAAGACAATTTTTCTTTAAAGCTTTTGTTTACTTGCTACCAGTCTTCTTCGTCTCTTCCTTTGGTGATGCACTGCTGCATTTATTGGTTACTGCCATCTGTAGATCAGTGGAATAGTGTGACACCATTGCCATTTACCCTCCACCCCTGGGTTATGTGCCGCATATTTCAACTTTCAGCAGAGGGTGTAATTCTTGTCAACAACTAGTAGCAATATATAGTAATGACTTGTAAAAAGTTTTAATTTGCCAATAAAGGAGAAGAATACGACTGCAAACTGGTGTAAACAAGGCAAATTAATGAAAACCAAACTCTTTAAATGTGAAAGAAAATAAGCAACAGATTACCATGACTTTAAAATGTGGTAAATCACCATGTAACTACTGTAAAACTTTGTTCAACTTTTTATTTTACATGTAGTGGACTTACATTTGTCTGTTTGTGATGATGCTTTGGGAGAGTGGTTAACATTATACTTTGTTTTGCTTCTGTTCTATCAGTTCTGATTGGCACATATGTTATGAAAAGTATTAAACCTCCATCTCCACTCATATCTCTTCCTCCTCCTCCCTTTTCATATATTTTTCCTTCCCCAGAAATCTGTGAGAAAATGATCGCTGGTGTGGATTAGTGCAGGATGCTGCAAGCATCATATAGACAGGCCAGTAATGAGGATATGATTCCACCACAGTCTACCTGGGATGGAAAGAGTTGGAGGGAGGAGGGGAAAAAACTCAGGGAGAGGAGAGGATAGGATAAGAGAGGAGAGGAGAGGAATAACAGCATTTTTAGGATCCTACTTCCAGAGTCCCCAGGCCCCCCACAGGCAATAGAAGTGGCATCTGCTCAGGGCTACAGGAGAAGCTGCATCATCTATTTCCTACAGTAGGGATTATGAGATATACACATGCAGTTTGCTGTATGCTTGAAAATGACCTCACCAATTAGCACTTAATTGGCATATCTGACACTCTAATTACTGAGTAAGATATCTTATTTCTCCTTTGTCCACCATGAAGGTACAATTAATTTATACATTTGTATTAGTTTCACTGATAAACTGATGATAGGTGTAATATGCACATATAATGAGTGAGCAAACTGTGGAAATACTGTAATCATTACTGCCTAAGGGGAGTCAACCAGTCAGCAAATCCTGACCCTAGTGTAAGCAGCAAGAGGCAAATTAATCACCTGGAATAAAGTAAAGTCTGCATTTTCCATTTTTCATTTGTCATAATGGCACAGAGAAAACAGGACTAGCGGTGATGATTAAGCGCACAATGTTTGACATCTAATAAGTCTGAGATCTGATAGATGGTCCAGAGAGAGGGCAGAGTGAGAAAATGTTTTGCCATGCTTTGTGACCTGCTGCTCTAGTAGGTGATCAGAAATGGTGGATTTAGGGCAAGATCAAAATTGGCATCTCACTCAAGCTCCATACTGCACAGAAAACCATACTGTATGAGGCATGTATGTAACCTGTCATCCTCCTTTATTCTCTTCCCATTTCTCATTTCTGTTGTTTTTCATGGTAACAAACATGAAAGCACAGGTCTTTCATGCTGTGTTTGAGGCACCTGTTATGCTGTTCTTTTCTTTTGTCCCCCCCCCTACAGAAGCTGATTTATGAGTCAATTTGTTCCTTCTGTTGTCAATAATGCATTTTTGGAAGGCACACCTCTCATTACTGTAGACGGAGAGCAGAATTTTAATTTGTTTTGATGGTGTAATTAAGTCTCATAGCTCGATCTTGCCAAGCATTATGGAAATGTAATATACAGCCATCTATTTCCTATTTGTTTAGAGGAATAACAAAAGATACAACAAAGTTTAATGATATACTGTTTTACTTACAAACGAGGGCAGCATTCATTACTTTCTATTCTACCAATTTTGCTGTCATGAAACATTTATGAAGTACATTGTTGTGCCAACACAAATAAACAAACTCCCCTGCATCTACAGTATTACTGTATCTGATTATAAATGAAAAGAGCTTTCAGCCATGCTAAAAAAAATCATTTTTTAAAGACATAAAATATACCATACGCAAACACATTTAAATCTTTTGTATTAAAGAGTTGAACATACCGTGAACTATAGTGAGTGTCTTTATCTGTAAGTATCCTTTACTTAAACATTTCCCCACACACGCATTAATAGATATTTGGATTTGACATGACTCGTGGTGTGTTGATGTTGTGTCACAACACTGTCTCACAATTCTTTCTGTTTGTGTCTTTATCTTACTTTATTTCTTTACAGTCTGTCTTTTTTTCTTAATTTCTCTCTTTCTCTGTGTTCACCTTGTTTCTTCACTGCCTCTGCATTCTCTTTGTCTATTTTGTTTGTGTGTGCTCTGTATCTAAGCAGCAGTCACAGTATTGTCATTTTAAATGAATGTGACAGTAAGGTGAGCAAGACTTTTTATTTTCTCTGATGAAATTGCTTTGCTTTAAAGAAATTTCCATTTTAATCTTTATGGCGAGAGGAGTTTTTTTTTTTTCATCAACACATTGCCTCTTTGCTCATTTCTTGTTTAACATTGATTCTCTGTACATGTGCTTGTTCAATTACCAATGGCGGATTCAGTTCCTTTACTTTAGTAAGAGAACCAAAACAAGAGTCTTGAAATAACCCATTACAAGTATAGTTCAAAATCCTGCTTAAGTAAAAACGCAGACATATTCTTAGAAAAATGTACTTAAAGTTTCAAAGTAAAAGTACTAATTCTGAAGTAAATAGCCCCCCTTGAATGCTGTATTATTACTTATGACATACTTAATACTGATCCTTGTACATGCAGCATTCTACTGTTATGAGACAGACTAGTTGAGATAGACCAATTTTATTGTCTATCTAGTTTATTAAGTTTTAGGCGTCATGACATGACAAGGAGCTCCTTTTTTGAACCTTTTTTTGTTTCTGATCTTGATCCAAATAGCTGTCAAATAATAGACTAAAAATACCAATAATTTCCTTTGAAACTGTAGTGGAGCACAAGTATAAAGACGCTTGTATGCATACCCTATGTGTACAAGGACGCAGCAACCCCAAAGGAATTGACACAGTGCACATTGTTTATTTGTGAAAAATTGATAAAGATAAAGAGACTTTCAAGCTTTTACAAATAATTTTCATGAAAAGATCATTCCACATTCAGAAGTAAGACTTACCTGACTTAACTTCTTGTTTTTGAGCTGACTAGACACAAAAGAGAGAGAATAAAGAGAGTGACAGTGATCCTGGCAAACTGAAGTGATTTTGCTGCTCTCTGCAACTCATGAGCTATAATACTACTCTTTGGGTAAAAGAGAGGAGTGAGGAGTTGGTTATTGACCCCACACAGAGCTCCTCTTCGCTCATTTGGCTGATTAGCATGCTCTTAACCACTGCTGCTGCAGCATCCTATCTCAGCATATCTGGTCTCCACAGTGCTGAGCTTCACAGGAGCCAAGAGATTTGGCTCCTATAGAGACAGGTCATTAAAGCCTCCGGGTGGGTAATTAGAGAACTGGTCCTGGGTATGTTCAGGTGCATGATCCCATAAAGTAGAACATTTGGACAGGATTTCCCCTTTAATACTTGCATCATGTCACTGCCCCTGGTGCTGAACAGTTTGAATTGAGCTGGCCATGACACAGCTTGTGTACAATTGCATTTAACATGTATCTCATGCATATGGAATCCAAAGACAATTAAACACACAAACTTTGTGACTTTATGAAAGTGCAAATGTTCACATATAGCACAAAAGCATGTGCAAGTGCTCAGCATATGTTGATATATTTCTGAGTGTTATTCTGTTTCCATGGAAACAGCCTTACTGAAATTTCTGACATTTCAATCCTGTTGTTCCTAATCTAGCAGGGACGGGCGGACATGCTGCAGCATCGAGGCACATACATCCAGCATGTTCTTCCACTGGACAAAACAGAAAGTCAGAACAGTTTCTGATGATTTGGAGCATTTAGAATTGTTTTTGTTTGACCAAACTAAGTAATATTAGTTTATATAAAAAATAATATATAAATATACTATATAAACTGAATGTAGAGATTTCATTTTGGCAGATGAGAATGCGTGCAGACTTAGGCTAGTCCAGCTGTGCCATTACCTGCAGGCCAAAAACAACACAGTAGGTAAAGTCCTGATCAATTTATTGTGCCTGAAAATATTTGGCAAGATTTGTGGTGCTTGCAATTTGGCTTTTTTCTCTTTGTTGACACTTTTAATGACAGTCCTAATGTAGCTTGACCTACGTCAACCCATAATTTGTGTATACATGAAACATACAGCAAACCTGATGTTAAACATGGCCAGTATACTCCCGAAGGAGTTTAGGATACTTGACCCTGGTCTGCCAACTGCAGCAACTGTGGTTCCATTTCATCAGTAAATGTAGAATCCATAGGCTTCATCCTCAGGCCTCCTTGCTTGGTTGCATACTGTAACTCACTAGTTCCTACGAATGAGCAGAAAGCTGGCTCCAGGCAGTACAAGAAAAATGGTGGTTGTCAGCTGATGAAAAGGTCTGACTTCAAGCCACAGTACAGAACAGTGGGAGCCTCCGCCCAGTCTCCACACACAAACAAACACGACTCTGCAGGCACCCTGCTGATGGGGGGGCATTATGCCAACCGTGATGCATCAACAGGGCATTAAATACCAACACTGTCAAAACCATCAAAACCAACTGCTTTTCAAATAATCCACATTGCTCCTCCAGAGACTCTAATGAGGTTCTATGAAAGACACAGCTGAAACAAGCAGGTGGTAATGAATCATCACTTTATTTCTGCATTACATTAAAAGCTTTGGGTGAATGTAAACCTACATTGTAAGAACTAAATATGGGGGATTCTTGCATTTAATGGACACACATATTTTACTGTTTGATGAATACACAATGGAAAGATGACTTTGTTTTGCACTCAAGTGTGCAAAAATCAAACTGCAAGAATGAACGACAGCTGAAAGCAGTTATTGATTGTGTGTTCACTCGTTTGTGCTAAAAAAAGAAAGAGAGGAAGAAATGGAGGCCCAGGGAAATGTGTGCATGGATTGTCTGCTGTGTGAAAGAGAGTTGGGAAAGTATTAATCTGTGATGATGTTGTTTTATAGTTTCTAGCTGTTCCTGTCTTCCTTGTAAGTCCATGCTGATTACTGCTGCTCATCAGTGCTAAAATGTGTCTTTACATATCTGACAGTACAAGAACAATGCAAATTTTCTGCTGGCATAATCAAACATTCATAAACGGATGCCTGAGATGGTTCAAAAACTGGGTCAGGCTCTCTCAGAAAAAGAACTGATGCTCTTTTGTCAGTTAAATCAATTGTGACTGGCTGCAACACTTGTTTCTGTCTGGCTGACTGACGTCAGTCTGAAGTCAGTATTAGGTTACCTTTAAGGATAGTTTCACAAAAACATTGCTCAACACCTCTGCATCTAAAATACAAGATAGCTCTATAGCACTACAGACTACAGATTTGAATCAATGTACTATATACAAATATACAATCAAATTAAAGCCAGAAAGCAGGTGATGTACTGTATATTGTTGCTGTCTGATGAAAACCACACATCTCCACTCAATGATTTTGACTTTTTTTTATACATATGAATGTGCATACTCTCTTCCATCTCCGCATCAGCATTTAGAATCTTATTGACCAATGAAAAGAGGTTTTGTTACACCATGTATCTAGGATAGACAGAAGGAGGATACCTTTGGATAAATAAAGTTCTGAGTTTTGATTCAAGGATAGATGACCAGCTAAGCTTTGGGATCTCTCTGAACCAGTCTGCCAAGCAGCAACCTCTGAATCAGACTGATGCAATGGCCATTAGCCTGGATTATGCTGACTTCAATCTGATATAGTAAAAATAGCTTTGGTTAGGCTACAATGGAAACATATAGGACAGCTTTGCTATTGATAGTGCATCAATTGAAGTGGACATAGACAGCAGAGTCAAGGCTCAGAACCATCTGCACATTGTTAGAAATGTTTATAAAAGAAAACGTAACCTAAATTCATTTTTTTTTTTTTTTTTTTAAATATTAAGTGGTTCACTGATGACTGTGTAAACATAGATTTTCATTTCTGTTGCTAAATGTGTCTCATTACAGTGTTTTAGGTTTATTGTGTAAGCTAGGGTTAGGGTTAGGGTTATACTTTTGAGTTTATAGGAGGTAGGTGATCAATTTGTCACTTCCTAATCTGTCTTTCAGTCTTCCATGGTACCAACCTTAGAAATAAAATTGCCTCACTTCTTATATCATAGTTAAACTTGCAGCTCATCCAAGGAGCCAGGCCCTATATTTCCATAACATTTCTGAAGAGCCACTGCCTCGCTCTGTTTCACAGGAAAAGCCCCTTCATTAGGACACAAATGCAACCACCCGTGCCTTTCTCAAATGGATGCTCACAGACACATTTCTAAATATTCATGTTACTGGCAGCCTCATATAAGCCAACACTGCTAACTCTACATTCTGCACTACCTTTAAACCTCTTAACACCCTCTGCACAACTTCCAAATCCCATAACCCCTGCCAATCTATACTTGATGGTAAAATGTAAACAGCCATACCCCCATCACTGTAATTGGAAAAAGAGGGAAAAGGAGAGGCACAAGTGAGAGGCACAGCTGGAGAGCAGCATCCCCTGGACCTATCTCCCTCAGAAGCCAGAAGACAAAATAAGCATCTTATTGAATAATACATGGTATTAAGCAGAACTCCCTGTGCAACAAGAGCTGATGGCAGCCCCCAAGTGAGATTGGGCTCACAGAGTTAGAGATTTTCCTAAGAGAGCAGCAATTACAGTGAGTTTTTGAATAAAAATCATGGTAGGTAGTAAAATGTAATGTGTCTGCTTTGGATTTGATATTCAGAGACAGTGGCATTACTCAGGAATGAATTTAAACAAACTGAAATGTTGCAATCACATAATTATTGATGAATAATTCAGCCATGAAGAAATAAAAAGTTTTGTTTGTGTAAAGTTGTAATTTTTTAAGAAATTTTGCATTGTTTTATAAAAATCTGTGGCTGGGGCTTGGACATTTCTGTCTGGAGTTTGCACGTTGTCCACATGTCTCGTGGGTTCTCTCTGGCATCCTCCCACAGTCCAAAGACATGCAGGTTAATTGGTGTCTCTAAATTGCCCGTAGGTGTGAATGTGAGTGGGAATGTTTGTCAGCCCTGTGATGAACTGACGAGCTGTCCAGGGTGTACCACGCCTCTTGCACAATGTTAGCTGGGATGGGCTCCAGCTAATCACGACCCTGCAAATGATAAGTGGTTATGGGAAATTAATGTAAAAGTATAGGAAATAGCATCAACACAGACTAATTAAGGCCATGAGATGCTGAAGAAATCTAGAAGTCAAACTGTCTGACTAGAACTCAAAAGATGCAGACTTGAGGCACTGCACTGCAATGAAGTCTCACAGGAAATCCTCTAAAAAAGGATTCTACACAGGGTATCTAGAAGATATGTGACTCTAATCATTTGGGCTCAAGTCCCCAGTTGTTTTTTCTGGGGCAAGTCAAGTCAACTTCCCCCTTGTTAAAATGCCCAACTTCACGGCAGAAATAAATATGTTTACAACCTTGTACAAAAAATGATTTGTATTCTATTTCCCTGTTCATGCAACTGTACTGAGGCTGAATTTCTCTATACATATTTCTTAGTTATAAATAATTAAGACAACGGCTGCTTTGATCAACAGATGGATGCTGTCACAGGTGGCTTATTTGAGGAACCAGGCTTCATTCAGCCTGCCTCAGCTCGACTCATGCTCCTCGTCTTTGTCCAGTTTTGGACTGGCTGGGAGGCAGCAGAGGCAGGACTGCCACAATGACAAGTCACTAGACTAGAGGAACCACACTCTGAGCTTCACAACAACTCTTCAGAAACCTGCTGTATGTCGTTTGCTGCCGGAGCCACCACTGCAACCTCCTCCTTATGTGCTAAGGTTTTGGTGTTTCTGAGTATTGTTGGTTTGAGGGGGGATTACTTCTCCAAGCAGAACGCTTGTTGCTGTTTGGATCCTTTGAAAGCTTCTTTAAAAAAGCAAAGCCTTCACTTCCAAATCTAATTACTATAATGTTATTATATTGTAATTGATCAAAAATAGCCATTTGAAATGCTGATGTTTTTAACTTTTGTAAATTAACATGGAACCAGCCTTGTTTGTAAATGGGCAAAGTCATTATATAAATAACACTACCACGATGTAGTTAATAGAGAGAAAGAAGGCTTTGCAAGCACTTTTATTCAACTCGTGTTGAATTTGTTGTGCTGAACGTGCTGTTCAGAATTGCTTAAAATGCAAGTCCTTTGTTATGTTGTCATAAGCTGATTCATATGGTACAGACGGTTTATATACACATTGGCACATACAGTGCAGGATGTTTGTTGGCACATAAAGACCAGGGCATATGGCGGGCTAAATCTTTTATGTTTAGGTTTCCTACAAACAGTACCTGCAGTAACTGAGAGAAAAATAGGTTCCTGTCAAATACTGTTGATATTCATGGTCCAATTATGGTGTCATCCTTATTTTTCCACAATTCTTCTGCAGTGTATTCAGAGGTTCCAGTATTTGATGTTTACAAGGCTGAAGTCTCATGCCTTTATTCTGTCAGTTTGGATGATACACGTTCCAGATAAAAGGCCTCATTTGATTGTTTATTGCATACAATGTCAACTTGTTGGCCTGGTTGTTCTTGTGGTTCTCTAACTGGAACACTGAATGCATAGTTAGACATACTTGACTCCAAAAAGAGAGTTTAAACCGTCATCTGTCAATGAGCTGCAAGTCAGGGGTAAGTTGGATCCAGTAGTATTGATGTCTGACCCTCCCACAGGGGATCTAAGTGTATTAGCTTGAAAACTGCAACAGCATCAACATTCAAACATGGTTTACTTGCTTTCTGGAGGATTTAAAAAAAATGGCTCCAATGGCCTCTCTGGGCGGTGGAAGTCAATACTTGTGCAAAAGGAGCCCAAATAGTTTCACTTTTGAGTTTCAAAATGAGACAGCATGTCTCATTAAAAATACAGATCACAAACTTTTCTCAGAAGGGGGAAGAAAAGAAATCTGGGGTGGCAGCAGTATCTTGCCTGTTAAATGCAAACTATAGTTCATACAGAAAAGACTCTTGTTTTCATGAATTTAAATGTGTGAGTGATTGTTGTCCTTATCCCTGCTTTCTAAGAGCTGATTCAGATCAAATCAGACATTGCAAATGCCAGTTTTTCCATTCATTTAAATGGTAGAGTTTGGGCTGCTGCAATAAAAGCCACAGGGGATGCTGAAAACAAACAAACAAACAACAACAAAAAAAAAAGAACACAGTGACATGTGGCAGAGAAGCTAAAACAGAAAGTGCTGTGACTTTAGAAGTAGTTTGTCAGCCTTTTAGCCACATGCCGTGATCTACCTTGCTCTATCGCATTCTGTTGATATCAACATCAACTAAAAGCAACAGTCATGAGCTCAGGTTTATAAGGCTACAATTACCTGTGCAATAGTGCTTTTCCCTCAATAAAAGCAATTTTACTTCCATTAGTACATCTTTTGCAAAGTCACTTGTGTCAGATAAAACCTACAATATCCATTAATCAACCTGTCAGGCTGTCAAACATTAAGTATGAAATACATAGAAAATCAAAGTGACTAATGGATGTGTCTTGATGTATTCACAGCACATTTTACATACAAAATGGATTTCAAAACATGTCAGTTACTCTTCTGTTGCTAAAAGTAATTCACCGAGCATCATTGATGGAGATACAATCATAAAACATTTAGAAACAAACACATGACTATGATTGAAAGACAAAGTGGCTCCTACAGGTTGCAATGGCTTGACATAATGACTGCATATACTGATAATCAATACAAAATTGTGGTCACTTAGTGCTTCTTACTGAAAGTGAAGGTTCATTGACATGTTGACATTTTTGCAGTCAGCACAGGGCAGGAGAGGAAAATGTCCAAGGTTCAGAAGCCTTTGAAACAAACCAAACAAACAATCTACTATCAGAGACAGCAAAAATATCTGCTAAAGGGGAGCTGTCCTACAGGCCTTTTTTTAACTGTTTGTAGTTTGTGGAGGGAACTGTGGTTGTGTATCGTTTAAGAGCAGCTACTGGGATTAAGGCACAAAATAAATGAGAAGAACCTGTAAATCTTATTATGTTTATGATTAGAGTATAATATCTTTATGGTCAACTACTTCTATAACCGCCTATGCTGTATGGCTAAAGGCCTTTACCTTTATATAATTTAACACAGTATAGTGTAAATTTAACCCTTTAACCCACAATTGTTATTTGGCCTTTTGTGTTCCTTTAATATTTCCCTTTCTGTGTCCTTTTTTGCTGGTTGCTTACTGTTTCAAATTTGAAAATATCAGATAAAAATATTTAACAATAACAATAAATGTGAGACACTACTACATATTCACAATAGATTTGCCATAAAATTACAATCAAAGTCTTTGGGTCTTATGCAATATAGGACAAAATAAAGTTTGTTGAATGGCCAGTCAAAAATCAATAAAACAATTTAAAATGAAAATGCACCATTGCTACATTTATACACCACACTAAAAAGAGTGTGTATACATGTAATCTCATTACATGCAAGATTCCGCAAGAATTAATATAATTATTATGTATATGTGCCTGGTATAGCCTCAACATGTCCTCAATTCTTTGCACTAAGAAAAGGCTAAGCACTACCACTTATTAGATGATAAGAAAAGATACAGTTTAGCTTCAAATCAATTACACTGGTAAATATTCCCATCTACAGTAATGATAATACGTCAGACTACCATCAAACACAACTAGCAGTGCTGGCAGGATGGGAAGCTGGGAAGGATCATGCCATTGTTACTGCACTAATAACTCCTACTGGTTTGTTACAGTGCCTTCATGGAACGACTTTCATTACTGAGGTATAAAATGATTGGTGCCATTGCTCGTGCTTACATTCCAGACCTCTTAACCCCAACGCTTCAAAATGATCTTCTACCCCCAAATTCCACTGGGTGCAGGTGCACAGCGTTGCGTGTGCTCTGCGTGATACGCGGCCGTTCTAGTCAATGTTTCAAACCCCACCGGCTCCGCCGCGGTCTGGTTCAGAAGCGTCCCAGAAGCGGGCCTCCGCTCGGCTCCGCGTGAAAAATACGCGGCTGTTCTATTTTTGACAGATGGCGCAAGCAGCCCGCGTCAATTTACACAGAGCACCTCAAGCTGACGGAAGCCAGACACAGAAACAGCATAGAGAAGCCGGTGGATTTTCAAAATATAATACCCCGTGCAAACTGCTGGTTGTAAAAACAGACAAAAGCAAAACTAATTAACTACGTAGCATATTTACACATGTAGAAGCATATTTGGAAGCACATAACACAGGAAAATGACCAAATCTGAGAAAGTAAACAAAATCTGACGGACTAAACACTCCGCTTCTGAAACGCTCCTGGTGGGGTTTGAAGTTGCGTGAAGGACGGACCAAAACAGCGTCGCATCCGCAACGTGACAGAGACGTGTCCGGTGGGGTTTTGGGGTTAGGGTGCCAGGCAAAAGGTGGAAAGGGCATGTGAAAGTGAAAGCAGCTGATGACTTTGTAGCAACAACAAGGACTGTAGTATATGAGGAATTGGCCATTTAAAAAATGTGAGAAAAGGGAAAAAATGTTGATACCTAACTACATCTGTGGTAGGTTCCATTCCAGTGACCCATTCATGGTCTGTTTTCATGGGATCGAGTGTGACTACCAACAGGTAAAAGTAACGCCTAATTTCCACCGGGGACATAAGTGCCGCGTAACGGCTGCGCTGTGGTCACCAGAGCTGATCGCTGCCATTCTAATCACTGAAAGCATCCCCACCGGACGCGCCGTGGAATGTCCCGGCAGCGTCTCTTCGCACTGCAGCACTATCAATCCGTGGCATTTCTATTTTTGACAGAGCCGACTTTTGAACTTTTGTACTTTTAACCATTTGTTTTTATTTTAAACTTTATGGAAAAAAGAAATACATAAAAAAGATTTTACACAGCTATGGTATTAAAGGTGTATACAAATATGCAATATTATTATAACTACCTATTGATAATATAACTAAATTTAAACTTAAATAGTAAGCTGTGGGGGAAGTGCATAAACTTTCAGTCTCTACCTCGCTTATGCTAATGTTAATTGCTGACTTACACACTTACTTACCCTTTTGTGAGGGACCTGAAAAGAATACAACAGCTGAAAAGAATACAACTGCAGACTAATTTTTAAATGTTTTATTTACAATGAATGATGACATCTTCAGAACAATCTGTAATGAGCATGATAAAAAAACAACAACATCTGAATAACAAAAGACATCTATTTACAAATATATACATATTCCACACTTTTTTAAAAAAGCTTTCACACCATCCTGTCCTGCCAAGACACACTGCCTTGTGGGGAGGGGAAATAGGTGGACAGAATGCCAAAAGCATTCTCAACCACCATCCTTGCCCTTGAAAGTCTGTAGTTAAATATCCTCTTTCGGTGAGTGAGGTTCAGTCCATGGTATGGTCTCATTAGGTATGGCTTCAGTGAGAAGGCTGCATCACCCACCATGACATGTGGCACATCACCCAAGTGAGCAGCGCCAGACAGAGAGGTACTGGGTGGGACATTAAGTGTTTTAGTCTCCATTCCTCTCCCCAGAGCTGACCCACCATATACACCGCCATCACTGGTCCTTCTGAAGTCCCTCACTTGAATGACCCTGAACCTGTAGTTTGAGTCCACAAGTGCCAAAAGCACTATGGAGAAAGTTTTCTTGTAGTTAAAAAACTGACTCCCAGTCAGTGGTGGGGCTTGAATGGTCACATGCTTCCCATCTATTGCTCCCAGGCAGTTTGGAAAATTCCACTTCTTCCAGAAGCCGTCAGCCACTTCCTCCCATGTCTCTTGTGTTGGCCTGGGTAGGAGCCTCTCCATCATGGTTTTCTCAATGGCAGCACACACCATGTGGACTGAGTTCATTACCGTAGTGTGCCCCAGGCGGTAGCTATATGCCAGACTCACTAGTGAATCCCCAGAAGTCATGTACCTGTGAGGGAAGAAACAAATAAATATAAGTTATATGTGAACATTTTTTATTCACCTGTGTCTCTCCTTTGTTTCAGCTGACAAGTGTAAAGCGAGATGGAAGGCTTTAAAAGGATGCTTTTGTGAAAAAAACGGAAAAAAAAGCCTTCCAAGTGGATCGGCAGGTGGCACACAAAAGGAGTGGAAATATGCAGAAATCATGTCCTTCCGTTTGCCCCATATCCAACCAAGAAGGTCTGTATAAATTACTTAAACAAAAGTAAATTTCACAAAATTATTGAAGCCTCAAACAATATTGATAACAGTATTTGTGTTGTAAAAAATGTATCTTCAAAGTGCACTATTAAAGTGGTGAGAACTTTTATATAAAACTGTTAAGTTCATATGCAAATTGTAACTTTTTTTCTTTTTTGTTTTTATATAGTTCAAAAAGCAACTTGAGCCAGTCACAACATGACGAGGAAAGGTCGGGTACCCCTAAGTCATTGTCAGGGTCTGAGGATCAGTCCAGCACCCCTGGCATTTCATTTCAACAACCATCTACATCTCCGGCTCCATCAACCTCAGCACCGTCTACCTCTAGGTACCGTAGCCCCAGGGACAGAACTTCAAGACCGGCTGTTGCAGCGCAGGCTCCCCGGGAAACCAGAAGGGGCCAAAGACCAGACACAGGCATTGGGGAGCGGCTGATGTCTTTGCTGGAGCAGCCGGTGCCAAAACCTCATATGCCTGATGGGGAGCTGGATGAGGCATGCCATTTTGCCTTGAGCATTGTGCCAATGTTGCACAGATTAAATAAGGACAGGCGGCAACAGGCAAAAATTGAGATCCTGACTGTTCTGCATAACCTTGAAAGAGGCCAGGCTTTTCAACGACCTCCACCTTTACCTCCCCCTGCTCTGGGACAAATATCTCACCCCCCACAATTTCAACCTCCTCCTCGAACACCGTTGCCTCCCCCCACTCCAAGACATTCCAGCCATTTTCGGCCAATTCACCACCTCCCACAAACAGGGTCATTTCATAATAGTTTGTGCTTTGCCTGGTCACTTCAGGGCCGATGAGGGATAGAAGTTCGTCCATTTGCTCTGCACTCATTCTGAAATACTGATGGTGGCGTTGGCTCTCGGGGATCGTGGGATCTCGGGGTCTCGCGTACGTTCAGGATTATCGCGTGATCTTGCGTGAATGCGCATGCCATCACACGCCTGGTGGGGATTAATGCCGGGCAGAGGACAGAGCAAAACCGCGGCGCAGCCGTTCCGTGGCACTGACGTCCTCGGTGGAAATCCCCAGTAAGGGAAGGACCTTGGCAGCATTGCTGTCAATTCTGTAGTGTCAGGGCATATGGCCAAACACAGGCTTGTGACTTAGGTGTGTTAAACTTCCATAGCACTTTGTGAACAGCACAAAAAAATGTACAACAAGGCCATAACATTGATTTGCGTCAGCATGTTGGCTTGGTGAAGCATGTCATCAGCCTCAAATACCTCCTTAATGTCATTCTACAGATATATGCGAGGTCTGGCTAAAATGACTTCTACCTTCGGTGATGTATGCACAGGCTGACATTTTTCAAAATCCCATCTAGCTCAAACAAATGAAGAACTATTTTAGGAGTGCAATGGGACAAGACGGGGGTAACAGGATTGTTATCTATTAAGGATGAACAAGCAAAAAATTTGTATCATGAGTCACTGATGACTAAGGACTATAACACCCCATAAGACAAAAGTCAAAAAACACTGCATTTCCTATCAACTGGATGTTTCAGATGTGCACATTATAATGTGTTTGTGGGTGGCAGCCACTTTGGTGTTTGTGCTGCTTATGCTTTCCTGCCTTGCAATGCACTATTTACTTTTTGTATTTATGCATGTTACACCCACAAAATGTCCAACACCTTTTCAAAATTATTGTTGCTTTTGTTAGTTTTGTGATCTTTTCAGATTCATTCCAGCAGGGTTATCCTGAGGAAGATGGTTACATTTTATACTAGATAGTCTGTTGTATGCATAGGGCAAAGTGCTCATCTATAAAAAAAAAAAAAGGAATTACATGGTTTGGACAAAGGACCGAGTGGAGTGGTTTGCACCTGCATGCGCCTGGCATGACCTTGCTCCACAACTGATTTTTGCGATAGCATGGCAAAATCACCACACTGCAACTGTGAGTAACAACAGTTAGTGACCAGCTAACATGATGGCATGCAGAGAAACAGAGGCCTTTTACCCTGAGCCCTCACTGTAGGTTTTTACTGTCTCCAAACTCAGAACAACACAACACAGGACAGCCAGCATAGCCTCATTCTGCCCATCACAGAATCCTGTTGGCTTACACGAAGACTGGGAAGGCAAAGCTGAACTGTCAAACAGAAAACAAAGCTAAAGCAAAACAATAGCCAAAAAACATAGGTTTGGACAAAAACAACCAGGGAGATCACCTGCATACACGACAAAATAATTAGCTTAGGCTAATTTATAAATTACCTTTGGCTGGCATGTAACTATTGGGCTTACCATCAAGCAAACGATAAAAGCGTTTAAATCTCTTCCACAACTGAAGTGTAAAAATAATGATTCGCCACTCCAGAGGACTAATCTTGGAATGTGTAATACATGGTGGTATTTTGTGCCAACAATAATTTGGCATGGCTTTGGTGGTTATATCTGAATACAGGGACATGAAGCAACAGTTAATTCCCAAGGTATGTTTTAATTGTAAAAACCAAGCAATAGCAATTGGCACTACAGACAAACAGGTTAGCTCTAATCATGTTGCCCCTAATTCTTCTGGAAAACCTAAAATTAAGCTAAATATGTACCATCGGGAATTCAATTTAAAAATACTCATGCCAGGAAAAGAATAAAGAAACTGAAAAAAAACAAAAAAAACTGAACATTGCTAACAATCAACTCAAAGACATAACATAACATAACATAGCAGCAAGGCCTTTGAATAAAACTTCATTATGATCACAGATTTAGCCAATATATGAGCAAAGACTATTTAATGAAGTGGGGCAACATCATTTGGTTTTGACTGTGGACCTTAGCATGGTGAGCAGTTTTGTGCAAAGTTCAGAAACAGAATAGCATCAGTGTGAGTATTTTCCTTGTTGTAAGTAGTTGCTCACCTTTTTTGCTGAGAGGAGTAAAGAGAGCTGAATAAGTCTTTTCCAGAGATGATGAAGGCATGAATAACTCTCATAATCCTGACTGACAGATATTTTTTTAACTAATAGAAATATAAAATTTTAGTAGAGGCTTTCTTGCAGGACTACCCATGGAATGAATACCATTTGATGTAGCTTTTGGCCAAAACATGATGACCTGAGTTTTATGTATTTACAGTTTCACAAAGCTTTGTGAAATCCTGTACTTAATATCTACAGACAGTGTGTCCAACACATCATAACTAGTAGGATTTAACCAGTAGGTAAAGTTGGGTGTCATCAGCGTAAATGTAGAAGGGTACAGTATCATTCCTAACTGTAAGCCCCAGGAGAAGCAAAGAAAAGGAAGATAATTAGGGGACCCCAGGGCTTTGAGACTTGGAGATTACCACAGTTCAGAAATTGTGATGGGACAGAATTTTATCTGAAAAGTATTTGCACAAAAGGATAGAAAAGTGTGTAAAATTCCAAAACATAAAGACATGTAGGGGTGTATCTTGTTTATATTGGTATAGCTTCATTGCATATATAATGTATTACACAAAGTACTATTACTGGATTAGAACGCAAAGCAGGGCCTTAAACTGTGCACTGAACTGTAGTGTTGCAGTCATACAGTTTGATAGTTATAGATATGATTACTGATGAGCCCCTTGCCATCGAGGCCCTGATGTAGTTTCAGTGTTGCACAGTGGTAATGTGCTAATCCCTGAATGCAAGATTTTTTTGACAAAATTAATTGAATATTAATTAAAATAAATATAGCACCAAATTATAGGACATTTTTCATAAGATCTAGGCCATAATATGTATTATTTAGAGAAACAACAATTCCCACTATGAGCAAGCACTTGGTGACAGTGGCAAGGAAATATTTCAACAGGCAAAACCTGCAAACAGAACCGGGTTGTAGATGGGTAGCCATCTACTTCAACTGGTTCAATTGAGAGAAGGAGAAAGCTCATTTTACTTAATTGACATGTTAGTGTAATTTTAATGGCTGAATGCTGCAACCAAGATATAAAGTAACTGCTGATAGTATTTCTGTGTTTTATTTTTATTTTTGGCATCTGTGGAGAATATCTTTCTTGTCTTTCACCTTTGTCTGGGTAGGGTGCCAGGAAGGGAGAGTTTCTTTTAAGCCTAGTGTTCCAGGCTACAGTAAGCACCAAGCACCCGCAAAATATTGATTCTAATCTACATAGTTCTGGTTAAAATGCAAATTGATGTATTGATGTATTGAGCTGTATGTAACTTTTAATGTTTTTGGACAGATTTTGTCACATGTCTCAATTAAAAACAAAATGGCTCCAAATCACAGTAGGTACAGGGCAAAATTCACTGTAAACCCCTGAGCAGGGATAGATTCTTGCATTGATGTTTACCTGTTGATACATTTGTCTGAGGATAAGCATGGCATGTTACACTGCTACACTCAAAAGTCTTTGATAACACTGAATGAGGACCAAAAACTGGCTTGAAATGTGTTACGTATTATGATGGATATGTGTCATTGGCTAACAGAATGCTTTTATTTATCTTCTAAGTAATTACAACTTCACACCAACTAAACCAAAGCTCATAACTCTGAAATGAAGAGGATTTATCTTTCATTCTAACTGGTCTCCCACCTCCATCTTTTTTCAAGGTCTCTATCCCCTGAAGCTTTTTACTAATAAACACTCAAAAACGCAATAAAGCCTGGAACAGAGAAGGGATGAAAAGCAGGGAGAGGGGGATTGTGCTAAATCTCTAAGGAACCCAAGACAGACAGAGAAACAGGAAGAAAGAAGATGAAACAATGAGTACTACTGGAAGACTGGAAAGGGTTTTGACCTTAAAATTATGTACTTTACCACATTGTCTTAATGTGATGTTGGAATCACACACATTCAAAGGTCAAACACTGACAGCTATGCTGTATATCAGGCTAAATTAGTTGCATAACTCCCCTGAAACCGTGCTCAACGACAATTTCAGACAAGCCCATCTTGTAAAACTTCCGTTGTGGAGGCATTTTTGACCTTGAGATTGATGTTGTGTCACTCAATGTAGAGGGCACAAACAAAAAGGGACATTGTATTATGTTTAAGAGCCTTCAGCATGTTTTTCATACCTGCATGTGTACTTTTATGAATGTGTACCAAGAGACAATGTCAATCTGGTGTTCCCAAGGACTTGGCCATTGCTGGTGGTCGTTTATCATTCTCGCTGTTATCTTTTCTTTCTATTGTTACAATCTCCTCTTTTTCTTTCTCCCTCTCTCTTTCAATCTCCACATGCGATGCTATCTTGGACCTCTTAATCAGGTTACCAGTCACAGCTGTTTACGCCCCTGGGAGGACAGAGTCTTGTTGAATGTCAGGTCACATTGTTCCACCAGTGAAGAAGAGTAGATGGAGAGATTAGAGGTTGCACTCACAGCGATACCGAGACCTCTGAAAAGACAGAGAGATAGAAGGGAAAAGGGGAGATACAGAAAGGGTGTGAATGAGAAAATATGTGTCAAAGCCAGTCGGTCAGCTGTCATTGTCCATGATTTTAGGTGTCACTTGTTGTATTTGGTTGTGTTGTTTTAGAATAATTAGTTTCTCAGCACCGCTCTTTGGTCCCTGAAGTGGACAATTAATGTTTTTTTTCTTGATTAACAACAATAGTTTATTGGTATGCCAGTGAGATGGATGAAGATCTGTGTGCTCACTTTGTCATTCCTTTCACTCCATGTTTTGTTTTTTCCTCCCCAATACCCTTTTAAATGTTGACTAATGATATCAGGATTATTGTGTTTTTTATCCAATAGGCTGTAGTTATTAATACAAGTCTTTCAGCACAGTGAAGATGCCAGATGCTGCAAAGCGTGTTGGTGATACTCCTAAAAAGTCTTTTTTCTCTGTCCCTGTGTTTGCATCCCTTGTCACTACATCTTGAGCTTCTCTTATCATTGCAATATCTGGCTCCACAGTACCATACAGCGTCAATCATGGTAAACTGGTCTCATGAAGATAGTAATCAATTTGCTGTCAACCATGGCTTTTCCAATTCAGCTATAAGCACAATGGGATGGAACCTGTGACAAATTGACTATCACATGCTACGTGAGCAGATCTGCAGATATAACTTTAGCCTTAGAAAAAGAGGTTGTGATGACAATATTGATACAAGTTAAAGTCCAAAATATTTCATGCATGCAGAGTTGTTCAAATATTTTGGGATGGAATGGTTTATTTTGTACTGTCAAAGTGTGTAAATGATTATGTAATATTTAATCCTAATTTCCATATGGATCTCTTGTTATGTATAATATTTTAGGTCTTTAAGGAGTGTTTAGAAAACAATGTTGTGCAGGCAAAATGAATTATAAAGCAAAATATGCAGAGCATAATGTGCAGAAATTGGAGTTACATTGCTAAGAGGCCTATAATGGAATCAAAAATACATGATATAAATTGTATTTCATCTCTATAATGTAGTAAATGTAGTAACTGTGATCCAGACACATCACATGAAAGCAACGAAAGCATCGTAGATTAGTACCTTAATCCTCCTACAAATCCTTTTAACATATTATGATTGATTGAATGTTCTATTCAGCATGCAGCGTATTTATTTTCAATTATAGGAAAGCAAGTGACCACATTACATTTCCACCCCTTGTTCGCAAAGAAAAAAAAAAGATTCACTTCACAATTGCTTTTTCATTCTCAGCGCCCATCTGTCAGTGCGACTTTCTGCCCTTTTGTCATGCTTGATTGTAATGATACAACAGCAAAATGGCTACACAGAAATGTCAAGCAGGTGTATTAATAATGAAGAAATACATTTTACATTCTGGCAAATAAATACTGCAGCAGAATGGGATTTGAATTCATGAATAGCATTGTAAAGCTGCTCTAAAACCCCACATAGTCAGAGAACAGAACAGAATTGTTTGCAGCAAAACTGAAAAAAAAAAAAAAAAAAAAAAAAAATCTAGCATGTTTTTGTTCATATCAAATGTAATCTCTTGCCATGGCCTGTGGACTTTGTAGCTACAACATGTACAATTTGATGTTTCTTGCTAGCTGAAACTCACTTGAGTATAGATGATTGATTGTTTCAGACAAATGGACCCAGACTGCAAAAACACATGTAGTAACATGGGGCAAAACTGTGCTTTGTTTCTCTTCACCTTCAGACCTTCTCCACATGGTAGGTAAACCTGAAAACAGTTTGCAGTACATGTGAAAATGGCATGCACCCACCTACACTGAAATGCCTTGTCTTCCCTCTACTTTTTTTTCTGTACATTACAACCATCATCTGGTTACTGTACTTGTTCTCAGAGATACCTCTTATGTTTCTGACCCATAATTGAGTTCTCATTGATTTTGCAGTTTCTGTTGCCAGAAAATTGAACGATCATGAAAAAGTTATTTGATAGAAGATCATAACATTTGAAAAGAAATCCCCTAACTGTTGCACTGAGACCATTTCTCACATCTGTTTTAGTCTCATAAAGTCATCTGACAATATAAAAACACATATATATTCTGAAATAGCCACAGATGAAGGCAACAGAGAGTTAGCTTCTTTAACCATTGCTACACAGCACCAACAGTGTTGTTTTAAAATAATTCAAATGCAGTATTGAGAAAGTTATAAAAAAGTTAACCTTTGGGCTGTGAAATATTATTAAATAAGATTCAAAATGGAGGGGAAAATATGAATTTTCCTATTCAACTGACTGTGTGGGCATGGCTAATAATTCAGCGTGTAGAGGTAAAAGGTTGGGAAACACTCAATTTTTTTGCCTTATAGGATCTAAGGCTACGAACTGGCTCATACAGGGTTAACATGCTGGCAATGAAGTTAGGGGCCAGACCCCGAATGGCTTTAAAAATGATGAGTAAAATCTTAAAATGCACAAGCGAGTGGAGGGAAGCTTAGATTGGTGAAATGTGATGTTGTCTGTTAAAACCAGTTAGAAGCTGCTGCGTTCTGGACTAGTTGGAGGTGTGAGAATGATTTTCGTTGATACCAGAGTGGAGTAAGTTGCAATAGTCCAGTTTTAAAAATATAAAAAGGTATGGATTATTTTTTCAAGGTTGGACAGTGTGAGCATGGATTTGACTGTGGAGATGGTTCTTAGTTGGAAAAAGCAAGCCTGGACAAATTTATTGACGTGGTTGGAAGCTGAGGGCTAACAGTATACCTATGTCTCTGGCATAGGGCTTGATATTAGTATACAATGGGCCATGGGTATTATCTGTAGGGAGGGAGAAATGTAGAGGGGTGAGCATATAAATAGATAATAAATTTGGACCCAAAATTGAACCTTGCGGTACACCGCAGGCAGCCACAGCTTTACAGGATGTGTGACTGCCTATGGTGACCACATAGGTTCTTTCTAAAAGGTAGGAATAAAACCATCTAAGTGCAGTGCCCTCGATGACAACCCAGATCCAAAGACACTCAATTAAAATTCCATGAATTAGTGTAGAAGTATCTTAAAGAATTAAAACTGCACAGATATGTTTGTCTTTGGATCAAACGTGACAAACAGCTTGTCAATTCTGACCAGCAGCCGTAGAAACTCAGCTATTTTCCTGCTGAACACTAAGAAGCAATTACTCATCCTAATTTCATGGTATTACACTACAGCAGATTCCAATTTGTGTAGAAAATGCACCTGAGCAGCAAGTGAGGAGAGAAGTTTAATAAAGCCTTGCAATGTAACTTCAGTGATATGACTATGTAATGACAGACTAGTGTGTATTTAATAACAGGCATCATGAGAATAAAGGAAGGGAGAGGCTTAAAGGCAGGACCGGGAAGGAAATTAAATTCAGACACAATGACTTCTGCTGAGTTGAGTTTTATTCTGCAATGCCGATTCTCTGTTGGTTTTGATAATGGGTTTTTTGATGTTCATTTAAGCTAGGTGATCGTGTTTTTTGTAATGTTAATTTGCAACGGGTGATGACATTTTCTGGTATGTTGATTTGAGTCGCCATTGGAGCTACTTGTTATTAGATCCTACTCTGCATGACAGCAATTATCACCAGTAAATCTTTAAAGAGCTTAGTAAGTGTGATACTGTAGTGGCCCGAAGGCTCTACTGAATATATTTATAAGGGGTCCGTAGTGCCTGATTTGTTGAAACGTAAACATTTTAAATAGATGCTTTTTGTTTATTTTTCCTTCCTTCCCTTAAGAAGAGAGTGGAGGTGTAATTGAAACCAGAGAACGATGTCACCCATTATAAATATTCAAATTATTTAACAGAGAACTGAACTGAGTGCTGATGAGGGTTCAATTACATCTAAAGTGTGCACGGGAGGAGGAGGGTTTGTGGTGGGGGAGTCACACAGCGAGAGAGAAAACAAAGACAATAAATATGAAGAAATAAATAAGAGAGAGAGACCGAGTGGGTGGGAAAAGTGATGGAAAGAGCAACAGGAGTAAAGCGAGTTGATGAGGTTTCAATATTAAATTAAACAAATGTGTGAGCCTTGATTATGTTGCTTTTTCCATTTGCACAGGGGAAAACAACTGAATAATTAATAAGACTCTAAAAAATGAGAGTGGATATGAATCAAAAGCCCCCTCACATTTAGATATTACATTCTAAGCGAGATTGTAAAAGGTGCATTATTTGACTCCTGTATCCCAGACATATCTGAGGAACGCTGCTTAGATTAAGCTGATGAATTTTCAATGACTTATTTGACTGAGCTCACAGGAGAAATCATCAAAATCTAATTCCTGAGTTTAGCAGGTGGTCTGGAGTTATAGTGCCAGCACAAACCGAATTTAATAGTTAATTTAAAACATTAAAAGTGAATACTATGTGCAAAATTTGAAATTCTATTTCACAGATTGAAATTTAATCTAGTGGTTTAAAGAAATTTAACTTTTGTGCCTTTCAACTATAGCTCTCTCTCCCTTTGTCAAACAAAAGACCTGCTGCACCTAACGGCTCACAGGTACACAGTATTTAGCATTTCTTTCTTTTCTAGCGCTCATACTAAAGTCTTTCTTAGGTCTGGTGACATGCAAACCAAGATCACTGTGGAGGTAGCATTGAAGCTAATGGTTAGTGCTACATAGTCAGACTAGCTACTGGTGATACACAGGTCAAAGACAATGCCCAAATCAAAAACTCTATGCATTTGCTTTATACATTGAGCAGAAAGACATGAACTCTGTTTTCTTATAAGCTTACCCAAACCCATCCACATCCCACAGGTCAACCTGTGCCTTACCTTTATGCTTCAGGATGAATAATAATAGTGAGCTTCTTGTCTCATATGCTATAAGGTAGTGGTTCTCAACTTGATGATCTTTGTGTTAGGGTTTTGGTTCAAAAGGACTGCATCTCAAATCTGTGTTAGTAATGTATGTATGTATGTATGTATGTATGTATGTATGTATGTATGTATGTGTGTGTGTATATATATATATATATATATATATATATATATATATATATATATATATATATATATATATATATATATATATATATATATATATATTTATTAATTTAAAACATTAAAGAGAACATTAAATATATATATATATATATATATATATATATATATATATATATATATATATATATATATATATATATATATATATATATATATATATATATATATATATATACACACATACATACATACACACACCCACATATCTACACACATACACACAGATATTGAGTTTTTATTAACCTGCTGGTTTGTTTTTGTGTTCTTTTTACAAAGACTAAAAGGACGAGATGCTCTCGACTATAACCCATCTAATGGTGACTATTTGGAGTACACAGTAACTCAGGAAAGGACCTTCATCAGTGCAGCAGACAACCTCGTCCTTCCCGACAAAGTAACTGAGGAGTTTTATCATAGTGTAAAGTATAAGAGGTGTCTGAAAACAGAGGGTCATTGTGTGCAACGGTCCAGAGTAAAAGCCTCAATGCATTGAGTTGATGCAGCTGGCATATTGTCAAGAATGACAAGCACAGGCTGTGTCATTTGCTAGAAGTCCTGTGTGAACAGCCAACACTTTGTTTAACACATTGACACCAATCGCAATCAAATAAATGTATTTATATGTGCTTGCACGTGTGTATGTGTGCGTGTTTATGATATATGTATGTGTAGGGTTCTATGTCTCACTGTGGGATTGGCTATTTTCTGTTGGTTATGTGGCTTCAATCATGGTGTGTGACAGGACAGGATGGGGAACCAGTAAGACTGCATGTGAGAAACGACTTGTAATAGGAAAACTCATCTCCAGCAGTTTGCCTCTGGGATCTTCACCACCACTGGGGGGAATACTAAACGGAGAGAGAGAACGAGAGTAGAGAGGTAAAGATGCCAGTAGGAAATCAAAAGGTGGTCAAAAATGCTCCAGAGGGATGAGATGATTTAGAGTTACAGGACTCACTTCACCTTTCAAAGAGGAAACAAATCTTTGGTCAGCAAAGATATGTATTTTAATGGCACAATGCTTGTAAAGGAAAATTTTAGTGCATCTTGTTCATTCTGATCTACATAACCTTTTGAGCTTTTGTATTGTCATGTATGGGACACTGCTATGTCTAACTGCAAAACTGGTTTTAACCAGCTCAATTCCTTTATCATAGAGGAGGTGTGATTTTTGAGTTTGTCTCTGTATAACTATAAGAAAGGTTCACTTCATCTCGTGTGTTGTCACACTCCTGCAGACTGCATGCACTCTGTATGATTCTGACCTTTGCAAAGAATGAAACTACTGGAAAGACGATTTGCTTCAAAGTCTTTATTTCAGACCACACTGATTAATAATTTCCAACAATCCTCAATCCAATTGTAAAGCAAACACCATTTCAAACCATGAGACTGTAGTCTGCTGTCACTTCCAAATAATTCCCAAAAAGTCACTGGCTGTCTCAATTTGGATACTTCTATGTAGTACACTGTGTACACAATGTTCTTCCTGGCACAGTGTACTAAATGCTAGCAGGGTAGTGTTGTACTGCCATTGTGCTCTTACTGGGAACGACGTTCCCAAAATTTTATTTTTTTCTTCTTCACCGAATTACAACTGGAAACATAAGAGTAGTATTAGTGCCAGCATTTGACTGCATGGTATGGAAGTACGTGGAATGAGACACGTGATTTGGACCGTAAAAGTAAACAATTCAATCAAAAATAAATGTGGCCCAATCAAACACTGACCAACAGTTCAACACTATTTTAATAATAACAATAATAATAATAATAATAATAATAATAATAATAATAATAATAATAATAATAAATTTTATTTGTAAAGCACTTATTGTTAAAAGAAATCCCAAGGTGCTACAGAGTGCAACCAGTATTATTGGTCCTGCAGGTTGCAAAGCATAAGAAAATTGACGGTGGGTGGTCCAACACTTGAACAATATATCGTGATCAATACTGGCCAGATAATCATGGAATTTGTTAGAATATCCACAGACTCTTTTATTAACCTTTCCTGTTCAATTAAATCATTGCATGGAGCTTGGAGCCGCTAGTAATTCATCCACCACACCTCCACCTCAGCAAGGTCAAAAAAGATATAATTATTTTTATACCCATTAACCTTTTGTCCACATTAAATTGTATGCTCAGCTTGCACAGATAAAAAGAAACCTGAAAAGCCGTCTATCTTGATCTAAATCAGTCAAGGAAATTCTGAAATAGTTTTCTTCAGATGTCTTTTTAAATAATGAATGTTGCCTCTAATTCAACTACAGCCACATTGGGGCAGAAAGTGAAAGAAGAGAAGACAGAAGTGCACAACTTACTGAAAAGAAAGGTTTATTGGATATCTATCCACTGCACTGTACAGCCAGGACGTCTTAACGAGGACATAAACATCATAGTCCTCATAGACCTCTGATCAGTGGCTATGAAAGATGGTTTGTTGGGCCAATAAGACTGCATTAGGGTTCTGTTTTTGATGATATGTTTTTATAAAGTTAGGTCGTAACTTTGCTCACACAATAAATGTCTCTGAGCAGCTTGCTGCTGTGTGTATGCACCTTGGATTAATTCACTTTGCTAAGGGAGCCTGCTGAACCAGCAACTCTCCTCTCAACTCTCTATACTGTGGCTCTTTTAGTTGATCACATATAAGACCTATAAAAGGACTGAATCGGGTTGTTTTAGAGATGCAACCTGTCCCTTTTGGAGGGCCAGATATGGCAGATAACGCTGTTCAAGTCACATTTTTGACACTCATGACTGCAAGACAGAGGAAAATGGGACAAAGCGGCTCTACCATATGAGTCTTTAGCATCTCAGGAAGCCACATTATGGCGTCTCAGACAGCCTAACAATCACCATTTCACACTACAAAACATTAAAGAACTACTCACTTGGACTGAGCCATAATTGGGCTGAAATTTAGTCTGGGGAGTCTTTGTCATTTGAATAAAGGTGGTTCACATTTCACAAGGTTCATAGAGATCAAACAGTGTATGAAAGCAAATGCTGCATTTACCCTTTAGAAAATGTAAGTCTGCACAGGCTTCTATGGAACCATATTTGCTATCAAGGGCTACATAATGAAAGGTTTTTATGATGGCAGCACTTTGGTGGAGCATCTTAACTGCATGTGGAATTAGAAAGCTGTGAAATGGGACGGGGGGGGGCAGGACACTGAGGCTGCATGCTTGTGCAGGTTAAGTGAGGACCAATGAAGAAATTAGAGCTAAAGCTTGTTTGGTGAGTGTAAAAATTTTACACCAAAACTGTATATCCAAGTAACTGACTTGGTGTTTGGATTCCTTTAATGTGTTTCATGTTAATTAAATGCTTTTTTCATGTAATTTCCCCTTTAAAAGTCATTATAGTGGCCTGTGATATAAGATGTACACCACATAACCATCCTTTTTATTAAGAAGCATAAAAAAGCTTAATTAGGAAAGCGGAGTATCAGAAAGGCCCTTAATTGTGTTGAAGAATAGGTTTATCACTTCTGTTCTCATATGAACATACCCTGTCCTGATCTGAACTGAACATGGGTACATCTGTTTATTCTAGTAAGAAGTGTTGTGGAGAAATTGCTGAAGTCAAAGGTCAATGGTGAGGTCAGGAGAGAAGAAAGTGTTCAGGAGCCTCTGATGTCTTATGCTGTAATATTTATTGACGCTTGGCCAAGGAGAATTAGAGACACTCTCAAAGTACATCAGAAGTGCCTGAGTTGGTCTAACATTCTGCCGAATGCTGGTAGATAGACTTTAAACCCCTACAGATAACACCACAAATATTATACACCTAGAATTAGTCAAAGAGAATGTCTTTACCCATGGAGGTGTTATTGTCAGCATATTCTAGTCTGGAGACACAGATGTCTGTTTACGCAGATTGGAACGTCAACAGCCAGCTATCTATTATGTCTAGGAAGGCAGCAATAGGTCTCTTCGACCCTGGTCACCACAGTGTTGAGATAGACTGGCACCTACTGTTCCCAATCAAAGCCAAACAATTAATACTGCTGGGGACCTCAAGGCCCACACGTGACCTCATGTAACCTAAGGATAGAAAATTCCATAACAATAAGTGCATCATCATTTCCTAGGAACAATTTGGGTTATGATTTCTATGATTTCTAAAGTCACCCTTGAGTAAAGCTAGGTCGAAATGACCATATCCAGGGCCTGGGCTTCGTTGACATTTTCTAAAAGCCAAAGCCAAGAGATGCTGAAAATAAGTCTGGCTCTAAAGCCAAGCCAAATATGGAAGTAACCAATTGACCAGAAGTAAGCGTGGCTAGTTGGTGTGAATCCGATTGGTCGAGGTTGCCTAACCCTGTTTTCTGTTGAGTATACGTAAACGTCAGAGTGTCTCCACATATCTGCAGTCTTTTCCTTGGTGTTCTTGGCATATTGTTCTACAACAGTTATCAATCCCACTGGGCTGCCCTTTATCCAGATTGTCTCTTGGCTCCTCATTTTCACTACCAAAACTGATACATAAAAGTATATTTTACATTATTTTTTCTTCTTCTGTATTTTTTGTACAGACCCTTATGTCCCATTCATGATAAATTGTAATAACTTTGATGCTAATTCCAGTTAGAATTTAAATTTGTTACCTCTGGACTAGCTTTGAGTGTCATCCCTCATCTCTTTATCTCTCGCATTTCGTTCTTCGATCTTTCTGAAAATGTGAGTATTATTAATATTATTGAGTATTCCTATTCCTATTTATTTCCTATATTTTAAGACAAACTGGTATCTACCAAAGCAGGAAAAACTCATAATTTAAGTTAAACCAACGATTGTTTTGTGGGCACAGAAAAAAGTACAGCAAACAGAATTATGGCAGTCACAGCACATATATCATCATAACTTGGTTTTGTCCATATCCATAAAACTCACCAATGACCTCTTTTCATCTTTGTATGTGAAATCTGTTGTCTGAAAACTTTTACAGCATTCACTTCTTGTTTGTTCTAGCTTGTAGTGCATCTCTCTTCATGCATCTTTCTGCTAACCTAACGTTAGCTGGGCGTCTCTTGGTCTGTATGCCTTGCTTGTCAGCCACTTCCTGGGCTGTGTTCTGTGACTTTGTGCCTGACAAAACTAAGATACAACCATTTATTATGTTTGACAAAGTCCCCTTTTTCATTGGTTTTGATGTGGATTCATAATATTTCCTTGGAAAGCCAATTATGACAAGGGCAAATAACCAATGTGCCTCATAAATCAGTAATAGATGAGCCAATCCATCACTACCTGTTATGTTGAGTCATCCATTGAAGATACTTCCTTGATGAAATGTTTCATTTTGCTATCCTGGATTAGCCTGGGAGATGCACACTTCCCTTTTCATTATCCCATTCATATTAGAAGCAATAGTCCTTGTTGTGTTTGATTTTTGCATTACGCATGGGTTATCATTCATTCATCTGTGAGGAACTGAAGTTGAAGAGGCAGGGAAGAACAAGTGCATATGATGTGTTCCTGAAGGGCAAAATTTCCACCATTCTAAGATTATTTAACATTTCTGGTTTGATTTTTAATTATGTTTACATTTCTAAACAGACCAATAACTTTAAGTAGTTTGGTGACCCTAATGTCTAACCCTGGGAGCTAACCCTAAACCTAGTTTTTCCCTAAAGATGGCAGAATTATGCAGTGAATGTTGTTATGATGTTGATGGTTTTCAGTGATATGAATCTGGACCCACAGGTGGTTATTTGAATGTGTTCCTAATAAAATTTGTTTTTCAGCATTGTTAACTCATGTTTGATGCTGTATGGATATAATTATGGTTATATTCATGTGTATGGAAAATTAATTAGAATACAAACAAACCGTTAAATCAGTCATTTTACAAGTCTGTTAAGTCTGTACCGACACCTGTGTCCCTCTGCTTCATCCTGTGTGTCCTCACCCTCAGTGAAACAAAGAGAGCTGAGAAAATAGTCACTGGAGTGACAGCAAAATGGAGTACAAATTAATATTTTGTGTCATGCTAGTGGCCCTGTGAGGCTGCACTTAGGTACAACAGTGCTTTCAACTAAATGCTAACATACAGACAATGCTAACATAATAAGATAATGCTTGCCATCTTATTTTCGCATTTTAGCTTGTTGACAGGCCACAGCACCACATGATATGGCGGTCCATCCCATCATGGTTGAGACAATTCTCAGGAAAAGTGGTGGACCAATACTCTTTGCTCATATACTCATACTCAATATTCACTGCTGTCCCTAGAGCCATGCCACCATAAATAAAATCAAAATAATAGTTTCAATAATATAAGCCATGTAATTTGACCTAATCATTCTTTTAAAAACACTTTCAAAAACAACATCCTACAGGAACAGAGGTTATGACATTTTCACAAAAATGCCATTCGACTGGTTAAATAAATAAATCACAACAGACTGGAAAATATATTTTGAAAAATACCATTGAATTAATTGAAGAGAGATTCTGTTTGACACGTGAATATTTTAGCTGTCATGATTTAAACATGGAGAACTTTCTTAGGTGCTACTTGAAATGGATATGTGTTCAGAAATTGACTCTGAAGAGGATGCATCAACATGATATATGCACCAGTCTATATGCGTGTCAAATAAAAATGTTAATGGTGTGAGGAAGGCGGAAGATTGACATAGACGATTGAAAGTTACATCAACATTGCATAGCTGGGCAACTACAGGGATGTTATGATGCCGAAATGTTAAAAAAAAGTGACACACTAATGCAACCTTATCACTTCAGTAAACACTTAATGCAAATTGCACCCCAACCTCATCTTTATAGCTCAAAGAAAACAGATATTAACGAGGTATTGCTTTTATCGGAGATAAAAATACAGCAAGCCTTGAGTTTTAGAGAATAAACACTGAAAGTTGAAGTTGATGTATGAGCCTGCCTGACATCACTTGCTCGTCTGACATTTTGCAAGACAGTCTCATAATGTCAGTGGTAGACTATTATAACTTATAAACTACTTTGTAACTTTAACAAAGTCCCTCAAATCACGCTATCTTTGTTACTGGATTGGAATAGGGACAAGTGTGTGTGCGTGCATGTGTGTGACAGCAGGAGAGAGCAAACAATTTAGAGTGCTTATGGTGCTGTAGAGTTATAACTGATGATAATTTTGATAAATTGTGTGCACTGGGTCTTCAAACGAGCCCAGATCCTGATTCCCATGCAAACCAGCCTTCTAAAATTGCCTATAATTTACTTGGTAAAGACAGCAGCAAAGACTCCGGGAGTTGCACAAGAGGAGGGGCTGTGGAAATCATCAAGGACACCTCCACAGGAAAAGGGAGGAGGATGTGATGAAGATGAAAGAGGAAAAGGAAGAGGCAGACGTGGAGTACAAAGGTGTCGATTTTACAAGTACACAAAACAAAGTCTACTGCAATAAATAAGCATATTTTCAGGCGTGCAATAAGTCTGAAAGACCTGTAAAACAACCCCATAATATCCACAGCAAAAGTCAGTGATTGAAGCCTCCTGAAAAACTGGAGTCCTCTGTGCTTCCCAAAGCTTTTCAGCACATGAAGAGTGATAACAATGAGAATTTTAGTGAACTTGACTGTAGAGAAGAAAGCAAAAAAGTCTGTTTACGGATTCCTGGAGATGACAGCTGACTTAGTTTCATATCAATGCTGACAATATTTTAAAAAGGTTAATCACATTAAATGCTTCAAGCAAGTAAGTATTAAGTAAACGATAAAATAAAAAGGAGTTTAGAGAGGTTTACATTAGGTGGACTGTGAATTTTAGTTTCAGTGTGAGTGAACTTTCCAATTAATTGTCAGATGTCACAGCTATGCATATCCATATGAGGTGCACAGGCAGGGCATAGCAATGAGTTTTCTCAGAGAAAGTTTTATTTCCTCCAGAAAGTTAGAATCCTTTACATTGCATCATATTGTAATTTTTCGACATAATGACAATGGCTTAACTTTATGTGAATCTATTTAAAAGTGCTTTCTATGTTCACTAACAGGGCAGGGGGGTTGGTGGGTCAAAAGGTCATTCTGCCCTTCTGTGTTAATAGCCACAATATTTTTTAAGCTCTGTTACGGCCAGCCATTTCTGTTTAATGTGTCTGTTCTTCTTTTGACCCAAAGTCCGATCTCCTGTATTTGTCTGAGGATCTTTGACCAACAAAGCTGCTTTCAATCCAGCTGATCGTGCGGCCTATTTAAGGATCCTGCTCGTGCCAGACACTGCAAGAACCTGACTGAGAATGTTGTTGGTTTCCTTCACTTGCTCGAAGAAAGATTTTTCCTCCGGTTCAGTTGTGATTATCTGTGGCACGAGACCGCCTAACCTGGTCATTTACCAACATGGGGCCCAAACAGGTGTTATGTTTGACACGGTTGAGCTTGACAAAAGGAAACCAATCACTTACTGAAACAGGCAAGTAAACATAAAACAAAAGATGGCTGTGAAGTTCGAGCAAAAAACTAAATCCATCAATCCATAAAAAAGTCCAACAAAGTAGAATTCAAAACTGGGAACACAATGAGAAGCACAGACACTGAACTCTACAGGACTGGGGAACGGACCCAGACAACTTGACACTGAATCCAACAAGCACATTACTAAATACAGAAGACAGGACAAGACACAGGTGAAACTAATCAGGCTGGAACAGATCATCGAAATTGGCAGGAAACACAACTATGGCGGAAAGTAAAGTTACAGACATGAGGATGGGGGATAATTACAAAATAAAGCAGGAAACCCAAAACCATAACAGGTGCATTTCATATCTGCTTATAGGTCCAGCAGCTAGGTCAGCAGAGTAAATGGTGTTTGGGGTCCCACACTTTTAATGGATGTTGTGTATCCTTTGCAAGAAAAACTTATGAAAGTAGTCTAACGCATTGCTTTGCATCAATGCTGATGCATAACCGGAGGAATACCGATAGAGAAGAATTTAGTCATGATTGATCGCAGTGTCTGCTGAGGAAGGTAAGAAATTGGCTTCTTTCACTGAAAATGTTAGATTTGACACAAACAAACTCATCTAACTCAGTGCAGTACCTGCCTTGCTAGTCATTGCTGAGGACAGTCCATTAACGCTGCATGATAAATGATGTCAAATGTTGTGCCCATTGTTAACAAAACTAAAATCTATCTTTTGGTCCTGCTTTTCAAAGCTGTCTCACCTAGATATCGCTGCATGGTGTTTAAAAAGAACAGCTGATCTAAAGTGCTAAGATCAAAATTAGAATTTAGAGATATTTAGTGGCCTTTATTGGAACCTTATTCAAACTAAAAACCATATCTGAGATGTTTAGTATTCACTACTGAGTGATTAAGCAGCATCTGAATGGGTATACTTATTTTCCTCAATAAAAATCAGTTGATTTTCTTTTCAGACAGTTGTCAGAGAACATCTGGTCTGTGTGTGCAAAGACCAGGTGTTTAAACAATAACTCTGGGGGGTGACAATCATACATTTCTGCAGTCATTTAATTTACAAAGAATACTGATATGGATTATAAAATGCCACGCAATCTAGTTTCTTTTTGCTGGCTAAATGTGCTCTCGCTTCATTACACTGGCATTAGCTTCTGCATTCTGATCAGAATCAAGACTGTACACCAGACCACGTGTAAATATTTCAGTAACTCATTTGAGTTCACTGAATCAGGTGTTTCATTTTTACACTCTAAATAAATCCACACTCTGGCTACAATTTTAAATACACAGTACTCGCAGTCAGAATGTAATCGACTTGTAATTCATATCCAGAGTTTGCTGATGGTTTATATATTTTGCAGGTGCAGTCTACAGGAACTCTTGATGAGTAGCCTAAAAATACAAAATGGATGATTGAGTTTAAAGCAGCTCATCACTGACAATGAGACCTGGAACATTAAATAGTTTTGCTCATGCCTTATGCAAAGTCAGATGATATTTGATTATACCAAATTGTAAGATCAGTAAATATAGTAAGTTTGAGATTTTCAAAAGCTTTTCTCAAGTCATTAGTTACTCATTACTGTGCACTGTACTTCTAACCACATGCCTCTAACCAGTTTTTTTGTGATTATGATAACTGCTAATGTTTCTAGTAACTCCATCAAGTCATTTCATTCAATATTTGTTCATTTGAGGTTTCCTCTTTCATTTGGAAAATCTGTTTCACAAGACAAACTGAGTGAACAAGCTGGGACAGATTGAAAGGTGCTGCAAGGTAATGCTTGTCAAATTTACAACTCTGCGATGAGCTACACTTTCCATTTGAAGAAACTAAACAAGACATCAAGTACAATAGGAGGTCATGCTAAGAAGGCAAAATCAGCTTAATTCCACTGGGCATGGCTCTGTGACATTGCATCCACAACAATGTTTTGGTCTTTCTCCACGTGGCTTTATGGCCCACGAGGAATTTTTTGCCATTTTTTCCTTGATTTCTTTCATCTTCCCCTTTGTCTGTTTTTAGAATCGGCCATCTGCACAGGGTGTTTTACATCAAAAATTGATCCGATTATTTATGCTCTTTCTGTGTTTGATTTCCAGCCAGCTCTGTCTGTTTCGTGCTGCTTAATGTAGCTACTTGCTGCCGCTTTCAAGAATAGACCAGCCGCTTATTCTCCATGGAGCAGAGTGGAGAGCCGCTTTTAAAATGCCCTGCAGTGCTTCTGGTGGAATCACAAGCAATGTCTAGAATGGCTGTGATCAACTGTGGACTAAGAGAAACCAAAGGATGTACATGTCTGCTATACCAGGGCCACAAGTGACAAGAAATAAACCTGAAAGCTCACAACCTGTAAATTTGTAGATGGTGTTGCTTCTCTTCAGAGTAGATGCAACTCTAGGGAGGGAGGTGACGGTTGCAGTGGGTTAGGGGTCGAGAATCTCTTTGCCAGCTTGTTCTTTGCTGCGGTCTTACTTACAGAGGCTTGCTTGGCATTGCTTTGGGGAGCACCCTGCAGGCAAAAAAAAGACATGGGAGTTTTGGCTCATATAGAGTGTTTGGGCTGGACAGACCTTGTCAGATTGATGAATAAACTAAGATATTGAAACGTTGTCTGGTAAAACAGGTCAAGGTGAAAAACATTTTTTGATCTTGTGTAAACAAATCCTTCAAAACCATATGGATGTATTATATTCATACTGATCTCATCAAGGGGGAAGAATGTGTTAAAGTGTGTTGGTTGAATTGATTTCATTTATTGATTTTGAATTATTCTTTCAGTGGTCAGATGGTGGAGCCTCTGCTGATGATGAGGCAGTAAAATATTACTGATTGTTTCTTTAAATACTATCCTCAAATGTACTATACGTGTATGGCACAGTGGGAAACAGGAGGGGAAAGGCTCACTTTGTGTTTTTAAACCACTTCATAGAGAAGCTAAATTTTAAAGATGTTCTTTCTTTATCTGAAGAGCAAAATGATAAAGGACTTGAATTACAGGATAATACCTGCTAGTAATCACTAATGTATTCAGAAAGCCTACAGGGCATAGCCCGTGAACTCACTAAAACATGGATAAAACAAAAACTCCCATCAAAATAAATATTCCATTTCTGATTCCAAGAGATTAAAGTCATTTTTAAGAGTTGCATTAAATTTGCACATTTTCTAAGGCAGTGACATTGATCTTCTTTATAAATTAGTTGGAGAATGTGAAACAAAAGAAAGATTTCCACCAATGTTGACTGGCTGTGATTTAGTGTGTGACAGATCAGAAAAAGGCTCATGGTGTTCTCTACAACCTGTGAGGGGGGTGGGAGACAATTGGCACACAGAGAGAAATGGCACTCTCCAATAAGTTTATTGCTCAGCCAAGACATCTGGGAACAGTGTCAACATGCACTCCAGGACAAGTCTCAATAGATGTGGCAGTTGGGTGGTGAATCTGAACCCCCCCCAAAAAAGAATGTATGTTTATAGAGTCTAAAGGGAAAAGCTTTGACTTGACTCTCAAGAGGAAAAGAGACAGTGATCAGGATTTGGCAGGCTGCTGTCTGCTGGTCCGAAAGATGTATCATCCTTTCCGCTCATCTACCCCATTCCACCCACTGACTCAGATTTCTTGCATGTTGATGATGTTGCCACTATGAACAATAAAAAAATGCAGCAGTATCGATTACATGAGCTTGCCATGTCTTGCATTTTATCTTGTAATGCAGTTTATGTCTATCATGTTGCATGTTGGTGTTTCTACCTTACTGCAATGAGGGAATTTTGCCTCCATTACCAGCTGATGTATGTGAATAGAGTCGGACATGTTGTTTTGTTTATCATTTAAAAGCTGTAATTAAATTTTGTCAATGGCAACACTTCCTGGAAAATCATGACTTGATTAAAGCACTTTAATTGGAAATTGGACTGGCAACAAATATACTGTAGATCCTTCAGACTCATCCACACCTCTGCTAAACTCCATTAACAGGTACATTATTTAGTTTCTACCTTAAGTCCTAATGAACACACTGAGTGAATTTAAAAAAGAGAAGTCTGTGAGCACTGCACAAAAAATACTGTGCATAACAAGTTGGCAAAACATCTAAAAAAAAAAAAAAAAGCTTTTTTCACCCACTTTTAAAAGGCATAAGACACGGATGCAGGAGAGCTCCAGCTCTGTTTTAGTTCTCTTTAGAGCATCAACAAATATCTACCGCTGTTCTCACTCTGCAGGACACAAACATGCAATCAAATGTGACTTTTTTTCTTGTTCAGTTTGCTTTTGTTGTTGACAGTCTTTTTTTTTTCCTTCTGAGTTTCACCACTAAATATTCACATCTGCTGACAGATGCAGATCTGCCAGGCAGTGTTAATTTTTTCACTACACAAAGAGAAAGAGACAGAGTTTCACTTCCCACAACATTGTGATGTTGCTTTGAAAAAAGTGAAGAAAATAAACCCGGAGTTTTACTTTCTTCTGAATTTCCTTTTCATGTGGTGAGAAGAATGAATTTGCAAGTTTAGCTGCATAATCAGTTAAAAGTTTTGACTCAATGGGAGAAACACTGAATGAGTTATTTTTTCTCATAAGTGATCTCTTCTGAAGTGGATAAATTTCATTTTTTCAGCTTTGGTAATGTATGTAATCAGTGTTAGACCATTAACACATCCATTGAATTAAACTGAAAATGAAAGAGCAGTAGATAGACTGTATGAATGTTTAAAGTGTTTCTTTAACACAGTGCTTAATATTCAGCAGCACATACTCATACATACTCTACATTCAAAATGGATCTGTATAGAATTCACTTACTTCCTGAAGTAATGACAACACTTGGAGGACAATTGCTCCGATATATACTGTATATATATTTTTTGGAGAACGGGAAGTTGCCGTGACAGTGAGGAAAACATGACATCCTCTCAGACGGTAGAGAAACTTTTACAGCATGTTCAAGCTCAAAGCTTCACGAACATCTATTTCCAGGCCTGCATTTGCACTCATGTCATGCAGTGGTGAACGTACAGGTAAAACTTCAATTTAAAGTATCTGAAAAAGTTGAGCATCCTGTGATCAAACCTAGAGGGCAGACGTGGCAGGAGATGCAGTCATTATCAGGGAAAAATACAGTTCTTCTAAAATAAACCAAAACTGCACATACTGCATGCTTACTCTATTGTCATATTAGTCATTTGTCTTACCCTGCTTCAGCACCACAATATAAATATTTATAGTACATTAACTGATTAAAAGATATCTTAATAGTCTTGCTTAAGAACTAAATGAAAAATGACTGTGCAGACAGCTTGAGAAAGCAGTTTTATGTCTCCCTCAGTGGTTCCATCACAGACAGAAATAGCACTCAGTTGTGCTTTGTGTCGAAGTCTTGGTCTTTCGGTTAAATGTTGACTTAACTCAGAATGAAAACAGTTATCTTCAATTTTATTTAGAAATAAAGTCAACAAAATAAAGCCCTTAAAGTCTAGCACTTTCATTTTGATGGTCACATTGACTGCTGCAGGAGTTTTTTTTTTTTTTTTTTTATCTGTAACCCAAAGGTGACAACAGCAAGGCAACCTGCCAAACACTTCTTTTTATTTTCACCCACACCATTGAAAATGTCCTGATAACAGGACTGCTGGGAGGATATCAGCTATGCAATCCAGTGAATTCATGAAAGAGAGAGAGTGGGGACATAAAATGAAAATAAAAAGGAGCCGAGGAAAGTGGAGATGATAGACAAGAGCGTATGAAAGGCGGGTGCACAGAGGTCTTTAACGTTGTTCATACAGAAATATGACTGAGGCACACTTTTTTAGTGGCAGATTTTAGTGTGACAGAGCTCCTCTGATCCCATAGGAATTATGTGAGGTGGAAAATTGAGCTCCCACAAGTCCTGTTCAGAAAGATATAATATTTTATTTTTTTGGGATTTAAGAGGACTTTGCCATGAGTAGAGACTAACCGAATACATTTGAGCTCAATTTCCTGTGCAGGTGTGATATAAAACAGGCCTCTACAGATAAGTTTCCATCCAAATGTAATGCAATTTTTTACAAAATTGAGAAAATCAGCCAAAAAATGTGACTGTATGCTTCCATCCATGATATCCATGATATGCAATTATTAGAACCAGTCAAAACAATAATGTAAAACCATGATGGATATATGGCATTTCTGTTTGTTTTATGCAATAATTTACTGAATGTTAAAGTATTATCTCTATACAGATCTGATGGTTTAGTCTGCTGCTATATTTTCTCTTTAGTGTAGTGGAGCTTCCAGTGGAGTTGCATCCTTCATTTTCCACCTCAGTTAATTTTTCTTAATATATATACACACACACACAGTATATCATTTTCTTTTGCACTCTCACTTTTTAACACAAATTGAAAGTGTTTGTTTCTTGTTTGTTTGTTTCTTGTACTCCACTTGAGTTCAATTGTCTGCTACTTTTTGTACTATTGTACGTTTTGCTTCTTTAATCCCTTTAGTTACTAGTTTGCAGATTCAGATTAATAATTCAAATATAAATCAAATAAATTATGTATCATCCTATCATTACAAACTACCCAGCAGTATTAATAGTAAAATTCCCACTTTCCCCAGCGCCAACATTAAAGTGATGAATACATCAATATTCAATATTCAGCAAGTGTTGGTGTGTGGTGCACAGCAGAATAGGTAAAGCATGACTGAAGTAGGCTACAGTATTATCCATTTCTTTCTCTGCCACTGTTTTGTTCAGTTTTGAGTTTATTCATCAATCCCATCAATTAAAAAAAAAATAATAAAGTTTGAAACGTTTGATAAAGTTACTGCTGAGTTCACCAACAAGAGAATCTGGACTGCAGAATAGTTTCCCCTGAGAGTCCTGGCAGCTGGTCTGAAAACAGGGGAAGTCATCACCTGTCAGAGTCACACCAACAACGATCTTTTTCCAAATCAAAACTGATCAAAATGTTGTTACAAATAAATGGACTGACCGCTGCATCCGTTGAGAGAATCACAGCTTGGGGTGTAAATATAAAGGAAATTGGTGAGGATTTTGTACAATGCCGAGCTCGTCAGTGAGTGGCTGTTTTCCCAAGGGGCTTTGTGTTTACTGAGTGACTGCTGGGCCAACCTGCTAGAGCCAATTTCTAAACTGGATTGCTGCCGACTGTGTTTTTGATTAAGTTTTGGACAGCAGCATTGCTATAAACATACAACACAAGATTTGCTGCAGGTATGTGCAGCCTTGTGTCTGAAGGGATGTTCCTGTTACCAACACATTAGACCCACTTTATGTGAATGTGGTTAAGTTAAAAATTGATTTTGTGAGCATGGAAAAAAAAAATAAATAAATAATAATAATAATAATAATAATAATAATAATAATAATAATAATAATAATAATAACAACAACAACAACAACAACAACAACAATAATAATAATAATAATAATAATAATAATAATAATAATAATCCAACACGCTATCTGTATTAAATAAAAAAATATAAAAAAGAAACAATGCTGCAACAATCATAACTGCCATAACTGAATAGAAGGACATTAGAATTCTTTCAGAAAATGTTTTTTTTCTCTGCTCTGCTCATTACTACTGATATTTGAACCTTTTTCTCCTTTTGCATTTCACTTTTTCTTCCTAGCCACTAATTGGACAGGCAGTAAATATGAAAAATTTAGACCAAGTCCAGGCAGATAATTGGTCAGAACTCAACAGTCTGGGCACAATACTGTATTTGAAGTAGAAATGAAAGTTAAAGCAATGGCACAAAAATTAAAAATGAGAAACAGAGAGAACAGTATGTGATTTGGGGTGTGATGTTGCAATAGAAGTGGAGTGCAGAGCGAAAAAAGCTTCTTTCATGTTTCCTTTCTCTTTCTTGGTAGATTGCTTCAGGCCAATGAATTAGCTCTGGTCTGTTCTCTGATTGGGGTTTCTCACAGAGATTTGGTTTGATCAGAGCCAAGCGATACATCCAAACCAGAGAAGGACAGTTCCTTCAGCCATCAATGGTTCTCATCCTTTCTATCACCATATGCGCTGCATTATTGCTCTCAGTCAAGGACGTGTCTGGCCAAACGCCTCCTCTTGGCACAGCTACGTCCTGTTGCTTCCTGCCAGGTACACAATTGGACAACAAGAGATGGCAAATGTCCACTCACAAATGATAGTCTCTAACACATGCTATGTTGGACGGGTGGCTTTCAGTCCTTGGACATTTTATTTAACTGTATTTTAGTAGTAAGACTCTTGAAAATAACACTCTATAAACTGTTGTAATACAGAACCTGTGAGCCTGCCAGCAGGAAGCCACTGAAAGAAACCATTTTACTTGCAAGCAACCAGAGCCTGTGCTAATCAGACAGATGTGGGTGGATACTCTGTCACATACACAACGTATTCTTCAGCTAATTACAGTCACGGACAACACGTCTTCACTGACGTGTGGGCTGCTACTTTGTTAACTGTTTGGTGATGTAACTCATTTGTCCCATAATTTACTCTTTATTTAGCACTCAGTCTATCTGCTTTCAGTATTGTGTCTTTTATGTTTTATTCTACCATCCTTATGTGAGTGTGTGTGTGTGTGTGTGCACTCAAAGGCTTTCTTTTTCTGCAAATAAAGCATAAGAATGGTCTGTGGCTTTTTGTGTGGGAGATTGTTCTTGTCCTTGATGGAATAAATCAACACTACCTAATGTAAAAAAATTAAGTGCATAAAACTCATTTAATGTAAACAATTCAATAATCAGAGAGGATGACATCCAGGCACTTAACGATGCGATTGAATTTCACAAGCTCCAAATGCTTTTTCTCAGTGGGGTCTGAGCCTCTGCAGCTGGAGGAGACAGCTACAGTCAGCAGGGGGGGCGAAGTGACAGACATGTGAAGACCTAAAATGTCACCATGAGATAGGGAGAAAATGAGCCCATTCGAGACTACCTGCCCAAAGGCCCATGACCTCCAATCAAATAGTAGTTTAAAGGTTATTAAAAGTTCAGAAGAACACCCCTCTGGAGGTGAAAAAAAAAATGGCTGAGGCGCTATTGGTCTCCAGTGCCCTGTGCTTGTTAGCTCTGGGGTGAAATAGCTTTTGAGACTGATAGGGAATCGGCTTAGCTGTTGTTTTTAACCAATGAGTGGAGAATCTGTAGAACTGATACCAGATCAGCCTTACTCAACTCTATGTTCATTATCCAGTCAGCACTACCTTTCAGACTGGGGTCAGGTCGCATACATGAATATAGCCAGATCTAATGTAAGTTGGCAGAAGTGCTTTTAAAAAAGGCTCTGTAACCCTACAGCGACTTTGAAAGAGTTTGACATTCATATAAAAGTCATGCCTAAAGTATGTGTGACATTTTAGTGTCTATTGTGGATTGTGTTGTTGAGCTGATTACTTGGATTAGGGTGGAAACTGATTCAAATGAATTTTATTTTGATTCACTTGGAGGTAATGCAGTGCCTCCTAAGTTCAATAAGGCCTCCACAATTTGGCTGTTACATTTAAATTAGTTATTGATTGAGAATTTTATTTCGAACATGTAAAAGCCAACAAAAAAAAAACAATAAAAATAAGATTATAAAAGTGAAATGAAAAGAAATATACAATGAGGGAAAAAAAAGAAAACGAAAACAGGTCAAACCTGTACATGCAACAACTCAATTGTTAAGTTCTCTTAACCAGTGCAAATTAAATCATACATGTTCAAAAGGGAGTATGTTGATGCTATGTGGGTGTAATGACCCCATTAAACTTTTTTTATAAAGTGGAAGGAAAATGTTGAATGAGGTGAATTAATACATTTGGTATACTTTGGTTTATCATTTTTTGGTTTGTCATTACAATGATTTCATTTTGTTAAATTTGTACATTCATGTTTTTGGGAATATGTCTACTTGTGACGTTATATAACAGTAGCTGACTCAGATACAAACAACAACCAGAGACTGAATCTTGTTTATTGCTGGTTCAAAGCAAATGTTCAGTGCAGGTAGGGCAGCCAGAGGGGCTGCTGGTGACAGGAATCCCAAAGTGCAGGTGTGTCCAAAAACACACACAAAACACAGAGAAGCCAAGTTGCACAAACTCAGCATTGCCCACAGCGCTTGTTACCACAGTGTAGATTGAACAATCTGGCAAGGTCTGTGAGGTTGAACCAAGTGTTTTATGCAGTGAGGGTTGATTGGATGATGAAGCACAGGTGGTGAGGTGATCAGGCAGGTGAGAGGGAAACCAGAGGACACGCCTGGTGACATACACACACATACAGAGAGAGACAGACGGACAGAAACACAACAGAAAGGGAAACAACAGGAAAACACAAAGAAGGAAGAAGGCAAACAGCAGCCGCTGAACATATGGATAATAAGTTTGATCTGCTTTCAAACCACTTTGAGCCTCCTGGCTGATTGACCACACAACAGACGGGTGAAAAGAATGCAGGACAATTAGCCAAGAGTTGAAATGCATGCTCTTATATCTGCTCCTCAGCAGCTTTAGTTTGGTATTCAAAATACTAAAATAATCCAAAGTGTCTGACTGTAACAAACTAAATTAAAATGAAACATGCATGTTAAGGATAATTGAGAGAAATATAAACCTGAACGTGCACATTCAGCCAGGGCCAGCTGGATACAGAATAAAAAATGACTATTATACTACTATAACAATCTTGTGTGTCTTGAGAGACAGTACGGGAACATTTTTGCTAAATGTAAATATTTCTGTAATCAGCACACATAATTCTGAGCAATACAGTCAGACTCTAGACAGAAACATCTACCATCAGTTATGTACAAATAAGACTCACAGCTGGAGTATGAATGACACCAGATGTTCACTGTCATTGTGGACAGGCAGTGCTGTCCAAGTCAAACTAATATGCATACTGTGAGTGAAAAGAAGGGAAGTGAGCGAACTCATTTTTAACCAGCTTGTAAAGATTCTGTCTTTGTCGCAATTATCAATTTCATATAGATAAATTGTTTCCGGGCCTTGACACATTGCACAGAACTTTTAGATATTAGTACAAGAGATGCATTTAAAATGTACTGATGACAGATCACAAACTGCATATGATTACGTTTATTCTGTCAATTTATTCCAGAGTTCCACTGTTGCTTATAACCTCCAGTTATTTCATCCAAAACAAACATTTCGTGTGGCAAGTCAGCCTTCTGCTGACTTCTCTGAAAAAGTTTTGATGAAAATGGAGTTACATTTTTGAAGACTGTATTGTATTTCACTGCTGAGTCTGTTGGTCTATTCTTATTAAAGAAACAATAAATACTGTATGTGTGTGTGAATGGCAAAAGAGTTAAACTACTGTATAACTGGAAAAAACATCTGAAGGTATCTGATTTGTTTTTGATACATCCATGACTTTTTATAACCACATTTATTTACAGTACAGTGCCACGGCCAGGTCTTTCTTATGATTTTTTTTTTTTTTTATGTGATCAAAGATAATTGATTGAGGTAATAAAAAATGTGTCTAAAAAAATATAAGTAAAAGTATCAATTCATATCTGATTCATTGGCATCATAAGAAAAAACTCATTTCATTCTTAGTTAATGCATCAGATATGTGCATTTATTTAGAATATATGGCACATTTAAATTCTTTATTTAAAAATGTAATTGTGTAGCTGCCAGTTTTGTTAAGATTTGAATAATGGACAACATAAAAGTATAAATGAACAAAATAAAGAAAGGGCTTTTGTGTGTGTGTAGTAAAGAGTTAAAGCAGTTTTCTGAGTTGGGTTTGAATTGTGCCCTCTCATACCTCCTCATACTCTTTCTTTAAAAGAGTTTCTTTATCTTTCATACACAGAGGATTTGGTGTTGGACCTTTGCCCTGAAGAGTACTGTATGTTAATTTCATGCGTGTTACACCCTTGCAGGAGAAACCAGAGTGGAGGGCGAAGGCAAAGTGGATCCAATGCATCAACCTCCTCACACTGTGTCACACACTCAATTTCGTTCAGCCACTTCCATCTCCCATCCTTCACTCCCTCTCCGAGCAAGCATTTCATTAGCAGCAGTACTCCAATTCATTTTTTTTTTAGGTGACTCTACTCTGAGCACTGATTTCATATTCCTGACTGGTGAGTGACTGCTGCTCCACATTTAATAATTCATGAAATGCATAAGTTAGAAAAAAAAAATGGAATTGTTTCTTTATCGTCATTCATGCCACACAAGAGTGAGGACATGAGAGGCGAACCATTGCATGTCCCTTTTTTTTTTTTTTTTTTTTTAAATCAGTGACAAAGTATAAAATATCAGACTAATGGATTTCAATAAGTAGCTTCATTTCAGGCACGTCTGTCATGTGACCTTGATGCAGACATACAATACATAAAAAAAGACCAATCTGTATTTTGAGTCATTTGCATCAGCATTATAGATCTTTGCTGCATACCATATGGATTCATATGCACTTTGAATATTTTACATAAAGCATGAATATATTGCTTACATTCAGTAGAGATAGAAGTATGCTTCACTGAATAAAAGTCTTTGATGACAACTTAACCAAACACAATATGAGAAGAAGGCAGCACACCCTCTTGAAAATGAAAATAGATGGAAAAAAATAGCACTCACTTAAAAGGCTACTCTGAAACACTTCTGCTTCAATCCTTGTCAATGTATGAAATTCCTAGCAAGGTCAGGTAAGGTAATCCCAGCAGGTGAATGTAATGATGGTAATTAACAGAAGACTACCAGTGTCAACCTTTAACACAGCAGGTATTGTGACTTGTCGTAGCAAGATTAGCTAATTAATGACAGCTTATTAATAAATATGTGTGACACTAAATCATGCCAGTGGAGCCAGCATGCATAAAGCCCTGCAACCCCTGGGGGTTTGCAACCCTGCAGTTACCATGGTACATGGAAAACAGTTAATAAACTCAACTAACTCAATCCATCTATCTGAGCAGAAAATAGCAATTGTGAATTTGTGATTATAAAACAGTAACTAGAAAGCTGCAGTTCCCCACATGTGAACACATGAGCAAAGACGTTGAAATATTAATTGACAAATGTTTGAAATAGATAGATAGTGATACATTTGAAATACTTGGGTAAAAGCAGAAGGAATTATTAAATGTTATTCGACAATTGGAAAACTGCGAAAATAGTCAGCCAGTAATGAAAGAGAAGTAGAAATGCAGGGCTGCCGACTTCAATTTGGTTTAGATGTGGTATGGGTGAAAAAGCAAGCCTATAATCATGGTCAATTATGAACAAGTATGGTTGACAATTATAATTGCCAACCTAACTTTTAAACATCACAGCCTAAATCAGGTGAAGAAATCTAACCAGGGTGTCTAAGGATAAAATAGTAAATTTCAGAGACAATTTTCCTGCATTCTAGTGAATTTATGGAGCGATTTTGTTGCTAGGGGCAAGGGGGAATTGAAAATTGAAAAATTAGATCCTACAGGAACATTTTTTCCAGAAAACAGGCAAACAAGATTTTAATAAATGAAAAATTCAGCCTAGAAATAGAAGAGAGGGATAGAGTTGTTAGCTGAACTATTTTGTTTGGATTGATTATGTCAGAACTGCTTTTACACATATTTACTGATAAAAATACAAAAGCAATTCATCTCCTGGCAGCTTGGCAGCTAAATTAAGTCATTTACCAATGGTACTGTCTGACAAATAAGATGTAGGATAAATACCAATGTATGATACACAATTGCAGCTTAATGCATTTAGTAGACGTCTGCCAAGCTGGACTTTAACTAGCCTTGATGATTTGTTGCAACAGAACTCTCATTTGCATGATTTTTAGATGTCAGAAAAGTTAAACTGTCAGAATAATCCATCAAGTCCATGCAAGGTAATGTATTGTCCTTGTATTTTGGTATGTGCAGAGACTCTCAACACATGGAGTTTGTACTCCCCTCCTTAGACGAACAATCAAACTATTGCATTATGTTACCGGCCTTTGTGTGTGTGGCTTGTTGTCTTTTGTTTCTCTTTGCTTTCAGGTACCGCCCTTTCCCTCTCTGCCTCAATCAGCTGATTAGCTGATCGACAGCTGCAGGCTATAAACTCCTACCAGGTGTTTCAGGGAGGCGAGTGGTCCTGCAGCCAGTGGGTCGTTGTGTGCGGGGTAATTGTTTCTGGCCGGCATTGTTTTTTCGGAGAAAGCCTTCTCCTTGTGTTATATGAGTTTTGTGAATAAATCCCTGCGACTGCAGACGGCCCTTGGCTCACTTCTTTGTTTTTGGCCTTTGCTTTAATTGTTACCTCCCTATGTCCTCCTAGTTCAATTTCTGCCCTATCAGGGTCGTAACACATTAAGATATAACTTAAATTTGATGGGTTGTTGAATGAGTTGAATATAACATACATGATTTGACAACTGTAGTCATCCATGTTATGGCAAGAACCGCTCAAGAGAAATGACTGTACATCTTTACTTCAAAACATGAAGGTCAGTAAATCCAGAACATTTTCCAAACTTTGTACATATGGTTCTGGAGTTTGGTTTTTCCCACACTTCTTTAACTGAGTAGCCTCTCTACTTCAGCTGTTGAGAGTGGGAAAGAGAGGACAGAGACTACAGCAGCAGCCAACTCCTTAAATTTAGTTTAAGCCAGCTGCATCCCTCTATTTCTTTGTATTTCTTTGTATTGTCATTGAATGCCATTGAGTTAGTCATTTCTTCCCACTTAAGCAGGTGGATGTCCCTCCCCTGTTGGAAGACTTTGTTAATGCTTGAAGTGTAGTATCCCAAAAGGCTGGTAATTCTGGACATGTCTGCCAAGCTCTTGTTGTGCCTCAGTGCAAAATGTCTCCATGTTAACAGGGAGCCTTACATTCAGCTTATTTGCCCGAGGATATCATGCAGCTCACAGATATCATCCACACATTGCTCTCATTTCAGAGGAGAGGCTTAGTTTGGCTACTTTGGGCTCAAATGTCTAGCCAAGGTATGACTTGGGGCTGCTTTTTGAGCATATCCATTTTAGCCAATGGGTTAATGACTGTTGCAGACTGAACTGGTTAGAAGAATTAGACAATCAAACAGCTTCAGAGGGACAGTCTGCTCTCCCTTGACAGAAGATTGATTTGCTTTTGGAGCCAGCTAAGTGTCCATTCAAGGGACTGCAGTTTTTGGCACTTTTGTATTGGCTCCATTGGCTTAGGCCAAGAGGTTGTCACCTGGGGAGAGCAGATTTCTAAAAAGTGAGGTACATCAACTGTAACAGTGCTCACTTGCCTTGAGTAATTCACCCACATTCACTTATACACACACATTCGTACACTGCTGGCCGTGGGAGATGCCAACCGTTCATAAGGAGCAATACAGCACACACACTCACACACTGACAGCACAGCCATCAAGATCAATTTTTGGGGTTTAGTATTTTAGGTTTAGTTGTACCCATGGACACAACTGGGCACCTGGAATCAACCTCTACCACTGTTTTACCATCTGAGTGACAGCCTTGGTGAGGCAGAAGTGCAATTCCAAGACATAGCAGGCTCTATGAACAGCCGGCACGTGGCACACACCTTTGTGATTGGCAAAGACTTCTGACCACTGAAGCACTTTGGAGAAGTTTCTTTTGTACTCCATGCTTTGTGGATTGTGTCTTCAAAAGTAGAACAGACCACCAACTGTAAAGAGTGGCAGCAGATGAGGACCAGGTTTTTGATGCCGGTGTTTGTAGGTGTGTGATTTGGGCTGCAGTGAGAATTATAAGCCATAGCAATTTCTTCATAATAATAATATATTTTTTAAAATGATACTACAGAACAAAGTTCATTTTTAATGTCAAGCAGTGAAAGAAAATTGTTCTCGGAGATATGAGAGGAGCTGCTTAGCAGGTGTTAGCGGCTCTTATAATGGTTTGAGGTTTATTGACAGGCAGCTCATAGCAGCAGGACAAATCAGGAAAGGAAGCTTGTAATACTGCACCTAAGTCATGCTTTTTCCTAGACTATTCTCTTCAGGCAAGCCAATCTAATTACCATTACTTCTGTTTTTGTCATTTTATATCTTTGTTTTTCTCTTTTTTTCACCTATCCATCTGTCTTGTCTTACAGTTTGCCCTTGGACCTGCTTCCCTCAAAGTCTTTTTGTAATGAGCTTTGGAGGATTTGATAAAGCAAAACACGAACGATGCATTATTGATTCTCAAGTTGTCTCAAGTTGTTAATGGCTGGGATGCTCCACGAGACATTTAAGTTGTAGATCATAGTCAAAGAGGCTGTGGACGACCATTGGAAGCCTTGTCAAGACTGAAGCTGGCAGATGGAAGTTTATGACAACATTATTCCAAAGCACCAGCACCACATAAAAGCATTATCTACAAGCTTGGCAGACGTCAACATCTGGATTGGTTCCAACACAGAAAGAAACAAGCATGTTGTGTTAGCCTGTTGTACACAAGCAGCAACCTTGATGGCTGGAAAATGAAGCCAATGTGGGGGTTCCAAAAATGTTAACTTGAGGCTGGCTACAGAACATTTCAAATGTCCAACTTCACAGCAGAAATAAACATGTTTACAGACTGGTACAAAAAATGTTTTTGGTCTCTAAAGCCAATCTCCCCGTTCATGACAAGTGAACTGAGTCTGAATTTTCTATTTAACTCAAACATTCAAATTATATTAGTGCTTAAAATTTGACAAGTAGGTGCTGTTACAGATGGTTTGTTTAAGCACCCAGACATCATTCAGGCCACCTCAGGTCCACCGATGATCCACGTCTTTGTCGATTTTTAGATTAGCTGGGAGGCGGAAGAAGCTGGACTTCCAACATGGCGCCAACCAGAGTGTTTTCAGAGTGGGATAAACCTGCAAAAATAAGCTGCCAATCTTGTTTAGGCACTGTTTCTATGCTAAAGGTGCCTTACATATCTCTTTGTGATGCAGAGTTACTGTTGCAATGTGACGTGAAAGACTTTGTGTGGTGTTGTGATTAAACACGTATCCTACTGCTGCCACCGCCAGGAATGTTACCTCTTCCACTTCAAAGACCAATACAATACTACTACTGCTAGAGATGTTTATTCTGCATCTTCCAAAACTGCAACAACTGCCCTTACATAAAAATAATCATCATTATTTGCTCTGTGCACGTGCACACTGCCAGACTAACATTAGTATTAGCATTCTTGCCACTGACAGTGATGGTAGTTACATGGAAAGTTTCTGCAACTGTTCTGCCCATTTAGTGTAAAAACGAACTTGAATTTTAAAATAACTGCATAAATTCCATTTATTCAGATAACAAATAGTGCTTTAACTTGGAAATGGCCACTTCATTGTGTCATTTCAATTAAGTCAAAGTCATATTCATTATGACAAATGGTTTATAACACACTAAACTGTTTGTACGCAGATATGCTCTGTGTTTTATGCATTTCCAACTTTAACTCAACTGTAATAAATAAAATATGCCTTCATAGAAGAAGCTATGTGTTGACAAATTCATTAATAAGCACTTAGAAAAGTCCTCAGTTCACTTACAGCTACATTCTAGCATGTTATAAACCATTTATTAAATGCTTGCATAGAGCTTGTTTGCTAATGCTAAATGGGAATATCCGCAATAGTAAGAAAATACATGCAATGCCTCTGGACCAAGTAGTACCCTATGATACGAGCCCTATTTCATTGTTTTGTTGACTGTGACTGTTATTGATATCCAATAGACTGAGCAGTGAGCAGCCACCATCGATAGCTCAACAAATCAAAATCTTCTCAACCTCACCGAGCAGCGAAGGAAAAAAGGTAAACAAACAAACTTCTTGGGGAAATTGACAATGCCACAGGTCAAATGCCAGTCTGAATTTATGAGTCCTGCTGAGGAAGGATGTGGGTGTTTGCGTGAGTAATCGACCTAGACACGGGAAATAAGTTGTCAGTGAACAATAGAAAACTTATTTTAAAATATTTTCCCTTTTATGGAAGCTGACATTCATGTGATATATTATTTTGGATCATTTCTATCAAGATGTTTTTACTGCTATCTCTTGAAAGCTGCAGAAAAAGTTTTTGTTGTTGTTGTTTTGTTCGTTTTGAAGAATAAATTATTTATTTTTTTATTCATCTGAGGAAATTGCTGGTACAAGTTGCTGATTACTTACAATTCATTCTGTTTTGACAACAATGATAAATACTTAATGACAGTTATTATATTAATAAGTAAAATCCTTATTAATTATTACTTATAAATATTATTTGTGGAAATATTCTGTTTTGCTTACACATGAGTATCATACGGATACTTATTTATAGGAGGATATGATAACAGAATTAACAGTGCTGTACAGTACAATTACAATAAATGTCTAATATGTCCAAGCATTTCCAAAAGAAAGCCTGTTTACCTCAATTTATATATATATATATATATATATATATATATATATATATATATATATAAGGAATGTATTTTATCTTTTGAAGTTTGCTGTGCAAATGTTCCCCAGGGTTTGAAAAAACCTGTTATTTTCAATAAGACACAACAAACACAACCCAGCTGGAAGATGAAGTTTGGACGGTCAGTAAGGGGCTTATACAACCAAAAAGAGTTTTCAACTTCAGAAGTTTCAGAAGTGCCTTCAAAGTGAAACTTTTAGAACCACTGCAGGTAAAAGATTAAATAAATAAATAAATCACGAACAGACAGTGAGCAACACTATTTATTTGTGCATATTAGTGTACATAAATATGTTAAATATGTGTACCCACAGCAGAGTTTGAAGTGATAAGCCCTCCCTAAGGTGCTGGTGTCACTGAAACCAATCCAGTTCCAGTGAGTCTAGCATCTGTGGGAGTCAGAAATTACCTACACCTACAGGGTTACATCTGGGTATTGTTAAGGCTTTTGCCGCTGCTCACACTGTCCTTGTGATTTATGTCCCTGTCATGATGCCATGTGGTCATAGTGAATGGATCAAAAGTCCAGAAAATTAAACTTTAGACCTGCAGGTGCATTATTATTTTTGGCAAAATCCACATGAAAAACAACTCCCCTGAGGCTCTACCCAGGGAACACACAGCACGCTTCCCAATTCAGACTGGAAACAATTGCAAATGGCCTCAGCAACAACTGAGCCCAGTGACCAGTAAGGTCGTCCCACTACTAAAATCGATAGGAGCAGCACTCAGGTATAATGAATGCTCTGTCGGACTCAAATAACTCAGCAACTGATTTACCATTAACTGGTGCAAAGTGGTAACAGAGCCAAGGCAATGTTTGTGTTAAATAAGCAGGAAAGAGGTTCAATTTCCAAACCAATGCATACATTTACTTATTTGATTGAAAGGAGGCTACTGCTGCTGTTGTTTCTAAAACAATTTTCATGTCCTTCTTGACCGAGTAAGGGCTACAACACAAAATAAAGCCTGAAATATGACCAGCTGCTTTGACAAAGTAAAATATACTGCTGAGAGGTTTGGGTTGTGGAACAGCTGATTAGATTTTATGGGACACGTGAAACTGCCTGAGTTTTGATGAAGGCCAAATCGAAACCCTACGAACAATCTTGATGCCTGAAAGTTCTACAAATTCAGCCTTTGTGTCACCAGTGACTCGCACGAGCTAGTCCTGCTACAGCTACAGCATGTTGATGCATTGTTTGGTATTGATTTTTTTGGAAGGAGCATGCTCTGGCAGCACAGGATATCAAGATTTAAACTTTGCCTCCTGCAACTTTTGTGATCCATTGTCTACATGTCAGTTCAGTTCTTTCCTCTGCAAGATAGATCACACAGTGAGAAATATGTATGCAGTTACTAGTGTAGTGTGGAATTAAAACACACAAGGCAACAAACAAAGGCAACTTTCACCACCTTGAAGCAAAATTATAGTACTAGTGTTAAAGTATTGATTTGTAGAGATATACACTGAAATCAACATGCTAGCTGACTAGCTTTGGCCTATATTTTCTTGAAATGCTACATTTTTCTAGTCTACCCTCAGAGCAACATGAGGGTGACGAAGTAGAGAACAGAGGGACAGAGCTGCTGTTAGCCAACCCCAGCCTCAGCAGTCTGGGGCAGCTAAAGAGGAGAGAGCCAGAGGAAGAACTGGAGCTTCTTGAGGAATAAACACCCGGAGTCATGCCAGATTCTGCTCTCATCTGGAACTGTTTTCTAGAGTTTTAAACTATTGGGATTAATAAGTGCATTTATCTTCATTGTTGCTTCTTAACCTGTCTGCAGTAGCACTCTGCAGCCACGGTGATGTTAAAGTTAGCTCATATCCAAACAAGGAGATTGCTTGGAGAAAAGGAAGAAAGCTGGAAAATATACTGTATGTCTGTTACTTCCAACAATTAATTCAATATGAAGTAATTTAGCATAGCCCTGATTGGTCCAAACTCTGTTCAGAAAACAAGCTACATTTCTAAAGCATTATTAAAGTTGAGGCCTGAAAAAGACTTCACAAATTTACTTTACAAATCACCATCATGATGAAGTTATATCAGCATCCTTTTGATCCATTTACAGCTCCTTTAATGATTAATTATGTCAACAATTAAATCAAATGAATAATTTTTCTGTCTAAACACATGGATGACATGTGACTTTCTCACTTTAGATTATATAAACAATCTTCATGTTGTCACAGGCAATTACACAATTCAACGACTGCCTTCAATGAGCAAACTCGCACTTTTGTTTGTTTAGGAAATTTTCCATTAACACCAAGTAAATTGGCTTTGTAAGTGACATGCATTTCTACACAAGTATTAAAGTACCACATTTCATTATTTTTGCACCAAGTCAGTGATGGCTTTTAGTCAGTGGCTGGTGTTTTTAAATTCAGAGTTCAGACTTCACACATTTTTAAAAAGTGCACATAATTAAAAAGCAAGGCCCAAGTGCTTCAAAGTGGCACTGCGTCGAGATGAGGAGCACTCTAAGACAGTAAATGTTGATGGTGTTTATCACGCAGCAAAGCTTTTAAGCCCGTTAATGGCCACATATGATGGACTGACAGTCAACCTGCAGATTGACCTCTGACTCGCTGCTATAATCAGAATGTATCTGTGCACCCACACTCCACCACAGAGTGATTGGATATGCAGCTTGTTTAGCGTAGCCTCTGAGAAAAAGGAGCTGCAAAGAGAGGCTTTCAATATGGCTGTTATAGAGTCACATATGGACTCAATCCATTTACAATGACAGCCACTTTTCACTTTGTATAAAACAAAGTCCTCAACCTTATGTTTTATTTAGAATATCCACTCAAGTTTTTGGCACAGCAGGTATGCTTGGCAGTATCGTAGATGGTTTCTAGTTATTCAGAAAGAAACAGACAATTATCAAAGCTACTGAAATCATCTTTTTACATATTTCCTCTCATTTGCATACACTTGCTATGACCACAGTTACTAAGCTGTGCTCATCAGTAAAATATACCTCACTCGTACCCAGTCAAGAACTGTATAGTACACATTCCTTAGGATGAACCTGGACACAGTGTACAAGGGCTAGTTTGCATGGACACTGCTCTGTACCTTATGAGAAGGTGAGCACAGGTGTCGTAAAATACAGAGAAAGTGTTATTAACTTATATTCTACAGAATGTTAATGACAGCAGCCTGACTTGCAAGTGCAATGTCCCCGACATATTAAGTCAGGCACTGAACTACGACAAAAAAAACAAAAAAAAAAAACACTTTGAGAAAGGAAGTAGACACAGAGCATTGGAGAGTCATGGGCAATAAAGTTTCTAGACACTCAGTTGTATTGTTATCCACAGTTTTTTTTTTTTTTAAGGATTGCATACTTTAACTTCTTTTCCCAATATTTTTTTTCATGGGAAATAATTAGGCTGTTAGAAAGAAAATAATGAGGGTGGGTTTTGGGATCGAGCTTGGAGTGTAATGCAGGCAGAATAATTTACATGATTTCCACAAAGTCCTTTTTGTGTGTATCATAAAAGTGTAGAATAACTGATTGCTGAAGTGTAAGGCACAATCATTGCACTAAATAAGGGATGGCTGCATAGCAATTAAAGGGCAGAGCTGCCCAAAGGATTTCCATAATAAGTTTTTTCTCTGTTTATTGTGATCATAGCCGAAAGTGTGTGAATGCTGCAAACTTCATCAGGCCAATTTGTTCAGGTTACATAAGCAGTTTAATTATCTTGCAAGTTTAATGTAATACACCCTTTTTTCCAAAATGATGCCATGTCAGTAGAACTCAAAGATGTGAACCTGTACATTTTGAAGCAGAACCATGTAATTTTGATATGAAAAATCCACCAATCTCAATAAAAAGCAGAAATATGCTTTATTGTCATTAGTCACATCACCAGGGAGTGTAAGTGTTTGTACTACAGGCGTTTTTGGAGATGTTTTCAGGCCCAGGGCGCAGGCAGATGCTGGCAGGGAGCGGAGTCGGTGTCATTCCAAAACCAAAGCTGGGCAAGTGGGCAATGTTACCGGGCTCAGCAACCTCTATGCCTCTAATGATAGAGGCAAAAAGACCAAAGGGGACGTTGACGGCAGAAGCTAAGTAGAGAAAGGGAGAGAGTGACTGAGCAAGAAGCCTCTGGACAAGAGTAAAACTTGATTTGATGATTTTTAGTCAAATACACGTCAATAGCTGTCCATATTTACAACAGAGTTATTGCACTCTGAAACTGGGGTGCTAAATCACAAAAATACCAATTTCTACGCGCTGCTGCTTCAAAGTCTGAAGTTGAAAATCTGTAATCAGTTCATTCTGCCTTAAACTGAGCACTTTTTCATTTGCTACCTGCCAGCTTGTTTGTTGTTGTTGTTGTTGTTGTTGTTGTTGTTGTTGTTGTTATCATAGTAGATGTAGTGCAGAATTACTCATTTCCATCCTCCTCCTCTTAGAAAACATTGCCGGATCTTTGCGACATACCCAACCTCTTTTACAAAACAATCAACGGTTTGGCTAATTGGGATGAAGAGAGATCCCAACTGCTACTCATGTTGCATTGGCCTGACACGGGGAAGCTGCCAAATTAGCAACCCGAAGTGTGTGACCAGACAGGACTGTGCCAGGCAACCCTGGCACTGAAACAAAGCTGAACTTTTTTTCCTCTGATCACAGTTCGAAGTGGGCAGTATTCCTTTAATGAAATACATTAATACAGCTGTATCCCAGACTGTGTTGTCTACAGTGAGCTATTGAGAAGTTGTGTAGATAGATTCTCATGTTACTGTTTAATTTTCATATTTTCCTTCAGGCGAAAGATAAACTTTCAGATTTACAGTTCAGTGACTTACAACATCTCACTCCTCATCCCTCTGACGTTCAAGGTATGTAAATAAAGAAGGCAGTCACCAGCAGTAGTAGTTTTATAAGTTTTTATAAGGTGAGTTACACTACATCATATGTCCTTGTGGAAGGTGTAGTGGGTGGTAACGAGGCACGCATTACCTGATGGGAATGCCAGTCATCATGGGTTTATTTGCAGCAACGTCACAGATATTAAAAATGTATTCACTTTATTCTGTTAAACACGCAGTGAGTGGAAGTGGCTGCATCATGAATTGCCTCAACTTTAATAAACTTGACATATTTATATTATACGGTGCTTATACCTGCTAAGAAATCCTTCACACACACACACATACACACACACACACACACACACACACACACACACACACACACAAATACACCCACCTGTGCATAATTCTCACTTAACACTGACAGTCCTTGAAAAAATGAGTACGGGTATAAATGTTTTCACTTCACTCTGGAGGTTTAAAACATGAATTGGTTTTAACTTTCCACAAAGACAAAAGTTCACACTGAATTGCTTTAATGGCTTCATGATAATCGAGGTGAGTCATGCAGATATACTCTGATTATCTGCTATTACTATCAAGTGATTTCTTTTTTCAAATGCCATTTTACACAAACAAGTTCTTAAGTGGCTCACTATAAGGATAGGAATCTGAGATATGCCATATGCTGTTTTTTTGGGGGGTTTTTTTGAATGATTGTTCTACCTCTATAAGTGGATTTGAGATTTTTTATTTGTTTAAAGCTTCACAAAGGTAAACGTTTAAAAGTGTGTACTTGTAGACATACCCTACAGGGGGCTATGGTGTCACTGCAGACACAAAAATTAGCCCAGCTTTATTTATATTTTTATTGGACCCTCCTCTTGACATAGAAAATACTGTCCCCGTCAAGATCTCAAAACAAGCATGTGGCAAAGAGGTGAAAATACAGTCACTCTCTAATTTCAAATAAAGGTCTGCTAAATAAACAGTTTTACAGGCTCCAGCTGACTGCTGAAGAGTTTACACACAGCCATATTTTCACTCCAGCCTGGATTTCAGCGAATAGCCTAAAAATAAATACGAATGAGATCAGATGGTGTTGGATCCTGAGTATGAGAATCATGTCTGACTGTCCGTAATAATCAAAGATGATGCCAGGATGCCTGGCCAGATGGGTTGAACACTTTTCCTCCAGACAGCGATAAAGAGTGCACTGTTAGATATCAAACCACATGTTAATTTTGTCTGTAAATTAAAGTCCAGTGCTCACTGATGATGTGTGAAAGAGACACAAAAGACTGTGTGGAGCGTGTGCTCTCATTGTACTGTACTGGAGTGAACAAAGCTGGTCAGCCAGTGAGTAACTGTGTACACACTGTGAAGATTAAAGCCAATCCAACATCATCATTCATTTTCTCTGTGGCTAGCACCAAGATTTATTTTGTTTCTTGACTGCTGATCTATTTCCTTGTAACTCTTGAAAAACAATGAATGAAAAATAGTATCTTTGGCCTCAACAATCCACTCACTGCTGAGTTCCAGCTAAGAACTTAATCACTAGTTTCTTAAACAGAGCGGATTGGCTGTCAGCAGCTGAAAACTCTGCTTGTACTAGATATGAAAGTGTGTAATTATAAACGATAACTAGGGCAATAATTGAAAAAAAAAAATCTATGTCATTTGTATAGTGCATTTTAGGACATTTACTGCATTTAACATAACTGTAAGTGAAAGAGAGAGTGGAGAGCTCAGCATACGTACCATAATGGGCAACAGGAAACGTAGCATGGACAACACTGAAAGCTTTCCGCGGACATTGCTGCTTTTAGCTGATTGACTAGAACTTAGAAAAGTAAGCTCCCTCTAAATCATTGTCCCTTCACAGATGTGGCTCAGCGTAAAGGCTCTTAAAATGCAACAGACATCTCACAATCATGCCCCCTTTCCTCACTTGCCGGGAATCATTTCTATAATTGCTATAGCCTGTACTCCTCTTTTTAATTTTTTCAAGTGCATCCACTGGACTCCACTTGCTCATGGCACGTCTCCCACGGATCATTCCACATAGCCCTGAGCTTGAAAACCATCTTAATCAAGCATCCTATATCAATATGGTTGTGTAAATCTGAGCAAGCCAGCACTCTCATCAGTCACGGGCTTTACCCTGACAGGGCCAGTGCAACCCTGGAGATTAGAAAGCCAATATCTTAACCAAGGTGTTTTACCAGTCTCAAATGATTTTTGGTAGTTACATTATTGAGTGGATGTTTTCACTTAGGAGTCTGTCCTTCAGGGGAAGTTAATAGATTTTCTTGTTCTTTTTTTGTTCAGTACAAAAGGAATTATTTTGTCATTGTCTACAACCACAATTGATGTTTGGGCAGTTTTATTTTACCAGCTTTATGTTGTTTTATTCCTGTTGTGCCGAAAGACATCCTTGCATGGTGCCAAGTATTGATACATCAGGTAGAGGAGTATTGAAATATTTGTTTCCACCTGTGCTCAAGGTTATTGCTGCATGGTACACGAAGACACAAACCTCCTCCCATCTCCAGAGACGATGAACTCGTTGTCTTTGATGGAAAATACCAAAGAAAAACAATCCTGGTTCATTTTCTCTAAATTTAGGAAATCCTCATTCTCTTGCCTTAAAAACATTTTCCTTTAAACAAGAACGTCCTTGCCTTTCTGTGAATTTTAGGTGAAGGTGGCAGCGCTTAAAGAAACACTTTGTCAAGTCTTTATGATTAAATTCTTTCAAACAATACACTAGCTACCGTGTGTGTATGTTCCAGCAGGCTTAAACTTGATGAATAAAGTTATAATGTTGATACAGATCAACAGTTTTGTGTGTGTTTGTGTGGGTGTTTTTCAATGTCAATACTTTCTCATTTGTTTACCTTCCATTTACTTTTCATTAAGGAAGCATCAAGCCTGTGATTGGAGCTCCATTTAGCAAAACAAGTCTCCTCTCTGGGGGAAGGAAATGACATTAAGAAGAAAGAGAGCAAAATGCCTTTTAATGGTTTGTAATAAGGCTGGAAAGCCAGAAGCTAAGCAATATCTATTTCTGCCTAAACCCGTCTGCCCCCTGATCCATGACCAATCTGATCAGCGCAGCTTGCAAAATGCAAAATGTAATAATCTGTTTAAGCGGCTCTTTGGCTTTCTCATCGGAAACAGAGCAGCGCCTCCCAAAATGGCGAAGAAGCAGCAGACAGATAGAGCTTTGGATCTATTTAACATAGCCTTCCAGCTCAGAGGGGGTTTTATCTTGTATAAGTCATATAAATATGTATGAAAGGTCACTAACCCTTGTGGCTTTTTTTTTTTTTTTTCAAAGTTTTCCTTCTCTTACGAGGCATTTTTGTTCTGTCAAACTCATTCTGCTGTATCTAACATCAGTTCACGCTTAGTGGTTGTCCCCGCTGTCTGTGGCCCAGTTTCTTAATTTCTCTCTCTCTGCCTCAGTCCACACACAGACAGACAGAGAAAGGCAGAGAGAAGAAACAGGCTTTTTTTTTTTTTTTTTTTTAAAAAGGCCAGTGATGCTAAATCTGTCTGTGTGTGTGTGTGTGCATATTTTTATGTACATATAATTTGATAAATGAGGATGAAAGTGAAGACAGAAACAATTCTTGCAGTTTTGGACACACTCTGAAGCCTCTGAATCAATACTGGTATCTCACAGTTTTGATATCATTGCTGACACATTCATCCTCATTTGATATCAAGCTTGTGGTAAAATATAAAACACAGTGCATCGTAGTTGGAGTGAAATGCACACAAAGCAGAGCTGATCAGAGCTCAGCAGAAATTAAAGTTAATTTTTCTAAAGAGGGCAGGCACACTTACACAGCTAAATCATCTGCTGTGTGATAAATGTTATGATTATACTCCCATTCAAATTTGATCACAGACAAATGATCCTGCATCAAACAAAAGCATACATACATCAAAGTAGTTCTGAAGATAAAGGTAGCTGACATCTGTGAGGGGAATCAAGAACCAGACGTACACAAATGATTTCATATTTGTGTGTGTCGTTGTGTCTTAAAATGCTTTCCTGTGTCTGTTTGCTGCTACTCATTTTTGTCCAACAAGATAGTGACTCGTTGGACTGCCAGAGCTAAGGCCGTTGCATCAATATCCGTTCTGGAGAGTTCCTATACATTTTTCTTAAATTGAACCAAACTAGAGAAAATTAGGTAACAGCACGTTTTATTATTTCTGTTGCAAAAGCTTCTTAATACCGCAGAACCTCCCGCTGAGAGTATTTTACTGTTTGCTGTTGGGAGGGGCGTTAGTTAAAGAAAGAGTTCAACATTTTGCTGAAAGTTAGATAAGAATATCTATATCGTTTTGTCTGCTCAATATGAAACTGGATCCAGCAGCTGATTAGCTCACTTAGCATTAAACTAGAAACTCTGCCCAAGAAGTAACAAAGTCTGCCTATAGTACCTCTAAAGTTCAGTGATTTGTATGTTAGATTTCATTTGTTTAATGCGTATGAAAACCAAGTGGCAACCTCAGGTGCTGGAAAATGAAGCAGAAGTGAGTCAACCTCCATAAGCGTCCATATTAAAATGTCCAATTTCACAGCAGAAATAAGCATGTTTACAGCCTGGTTTGGACAACTGTTTTGGTCTCTATAGCTAATTTCTTCATCCATGACAACTGTGAAGTGGGTGAATTTTTTTTTTAAACTCACCCGTTCAGATATTATATTATTATATTGAGGCTTAAAGCTACGCAAAATTAACAGCGTGACCGCTTGAGTGAAGTAAGTGCTGTTACGGATGGCTTATTCCAGCACCCAGGCATCAGTCAGCCCGCCTTAGATGTGCCGATGATCCACGTCTTTACCGATATTAAGTTAGCCCGGAGGCGAAAGAAGCAGTGCATCCAACATGTCGATGGCCAGGACCACATATTTTCAACTTCAAAACAGCCCTTCGGAAACCTACGGGTGACGTCAATCAGGCATTGATGAACAATGTTGGGCAAGTTACTCTAAAAAAGTAACTAGTTACAGTTACTAGTTACTTCTCCCAGAAAGTAACTAAAGTACTTACTGAGTTGCAAATTATAAAAGTAACTAGTTACTTTGGAACTATTGCGTTACTTTCAAGTAATTTTAGTGTGTCAAAGAATTTGGACCCCACCTCCACCCCTCTTTGACAGAACTTAAAAATACATGTGCGTGTTCAATTATTTATGATAAATCTGAATATTATAATGAAATGGACACTTCATTAAATTATGCTTGTTAAGCAATGTACCAAAAAATAAATAATATATTCACTCTTTGTAGTTCGAAGAAGCAGTACTTTTGGACTATTCGCGCTCGCCATTCCTGTTTCTCGTTGACTCACGAGGGAAGAGTAATCAATTAGATTACTCGTTACTGAAAAAAGTAACGCCGTTACTAACGCCGTTATTTATAACACCGTTATTCCCATCACTGTTGATGAAAACGTGTAAAACAATAATTTGTGGCTTTACATATAAGGTATACTATACTTCTTGTAATGGCTCTAAATGGGCATGGGCACAGTAGACATTTTTAACAGCAGCCATTACATGAAATAAAACAGTAAACACAGGTGTTACCAATGATATTAATTAAAGTCCTGTTCCATTCAGGTCAAACAGAGTCAGGGTGCTGCTGTGATGCATGTTGGGTCACTGTCTCTGCTGCAATAAATGGAACTGAACCTTAATTAGTATCATTGGAAACACCTGACCCTACTATTTCATATCAAAATGGCTGCTGTGAAAAAGGTCCATTCTAAGGAAGCCCTTATATAAATCTAGGTTGTCCTACTTCAGCTGATGAACTACTACAGGCAGTTTTCAGATTACCAAACATTGAGCGTCTTCACCTTGACAAATTGTTTTGGACTGGATCCAAAGTAATATGTATTATTTGTAAGTACAACATTATCCACCTTCTTCCTGAAGAATGCATAGTTCGAGCCAAGATAAATTGAACGGCCATTATACACTGACCTTATTTTGGTGCCTTTTAAACAGCACTCGAAAGAACTGATCCAGCACTACTCCACTCAATCCGCCCATTATATGGATTGCATTCACTGTGCTCAGGGTCCAAGGTTCATATACACTACAAGCAAAATTAAGAGGTCATCTCCAATTAAAGGCGGGGTGAGTGGACTTGCATTTTTTAATGATACTCAGACCCATTTATTAGGATTTAAAGGGCACTTAATGCACATAGGAATGGGAGATGAAGGTACCCACAGAGATCTGTTTCTGATTGGAAACATATATGGTCCCTATATGAACTAAAACCTTTTGTACTGCACTGTAGTGCCTGTGGGAAACTGTTTGTAAAATGGAATGATTCATCAGGTAGCAGAGTTTGGAAGCTGTCCACACAGGCTTTTTTGTATAAGATCTTTTAGTATCATTCCCATGCTGTCTGCAGAGAGACAGTCAGCAACTGTCAGGTCAAGATATCGAAGTCAAGCCTGAGAGAGAGGAGCGGGGTGACGAGAAACGGTGAAAGAAACGAGGAGACAAATGAAGCAATGCAGAGGAAATAAGAAAAAGCGTAAGGCTGAGAGAATGAGAGTATCAGGATGAAAGCGAGAGCGAAACAAAATGAGGGAGTAACGGAGATGATGACTATCCATCACTGTAGGTACTCCCAGTGCATTACTGTGTGACATGAGTGATTACGGAGCGTGTCTGAACGCTGTAGACTACACCCTACTATCCCTTCTGACTGCTCCACTCATGAATGATGGTTAGTGCCTCGCTGCTCTGGGGGCTACATGGCGATGGATAAGCCTGACCTGCCACTAGGTCTTAGGGTCTACATCTCCAATCCATCAGCCAGAGTGAGATGAGGCATCTACACAGACACTCTAGACCTGAGAGATAAAGAGATGTGTTCCTCACAAACTAATGTATTCAGCGACGGAGGTGGTTATAATGATCGCAATTCAGACGGTGTGTAATTATGTTCACTTCATGAGGTTGATGAGGGGGGCAGTGGGAAGAATGGGGAGGAAAGTTTTCCAGAAATACTCTGTCGGGGGCAGAGGCCAGCTTCTCTGGCACACTGGGGAGGGGTGCATGCATGTTTGTTTGTTCATTTATTTCTCTTTTTTGAGTCCTCAGAAGACACATAGGTAAAAGAGCGATCAAAATTGATGCAGCATAACCAAGACATAATGTCTTTTTTATTCCAAGCATTCCTTTTCCTTGTCAAAGCCTGACCTTTCATTACCTGCAACTCATCCGTCGACAGTTTGGTGATTTGGGTGTTCTATGCTAGAAGGAGGCTATTGTAACCTCGAGCCACTAGCATGAAGAAAAGATGAGGAGGTCTGGTGAACTCCACCAACCCCACTTTTTTTTTTTTTTTCATTTTCAAACTTGTAGTCTTCAGACCCAACCAAATTTATCAGATTTTGTGCAGCTCCCTCAGAAGGCTTTATACAATAATTTTCCACGTATTCACTATGTGAACAGACTCTGATGTGTAAAATCCCTTTAAATACTTATGCTGATCTTTGAATTGGCAAAAGCTAGAGCTTTGGTATAATGCATCACATTTGCAGGAGCATATATTAGAATTATAGCCTCTAATACTCCTAGTCCCAAAGTCATAACAGATATAAATGGGTTGTACATGATCTGCTTGAACAATTAATTACCGGTGCTGCTGCTGTATATCTAAACCTGCTCATATCAAAGCCAAAAATCTCAACGCCTCATAAAAGAGACCTTTCTCAAAGTGAGTCAAAAATATGGTGAGAAATTAAAATAGGACTTTTACAGAAGAATGGAAAATATTAAACTTTCCTTTTGCGGTGAAATTTTTGAAAATAATATCTTAATTTGTGCTTGTAAGCCACATAAAACAATACAAAGGAATGAATGTTGTTAAATATCAGTCCTTAAATCAAATACCTTCTATGCAGTGGTTTTATTTTTCATTTGCCATTAATCTGCTAAGTTCAATAAACCTCATTTCAGGCAGGCACTGTCCATATTATGACCTATTAAATGGGCCATTTGAGATATTTAATGGCCTTTACATTTACGTTGTTAGATCTGCATTTGATTCTAAAACATGCTTTAAAGTTTTATGTTTTACAATTAAGGGAAATTTCAGATTTATTGTAATTGGGTAGGTCAACAGTATAGGAGAATCAAGTATTTTACACTATAATCAAAGTGGACATCTTAATCACACATGTGGGATTATTCAGCTACTCAGCTAAGAGGTCAAGAGCTTTGGCACAAGCTGCATCATATTGATCTTTCAATTAAATTGTTTATACTGCAAGTGTTCTGACCTCTTTGGACCCCTCCAGGAAAGCTCATAAGTAAGTAAAGCTGTGGCAGAATCTGCAATTCAAATGTTAAAAATGCAAAAGACCAGGAAGCAATAAAAACCTAAAAGTCTGAGCTTTTTTTTCATATAGCTGAAACCGCTATCACTGACAAGAAAAGAATGTGTTTCTTTTATTGTGCAACCCAAGCAGAAGTCATTTGCTAAATACTAATTTTTTTTTTTTGGTAAACAGCCTTCTGGGATACTAAAATTGCCAAAACAATTTAGCTGAGTCTTCAATATTCACTCTCTGATACAGTGAAAGAGCTCACAAGACCTCTTCCTCCTGCTCTTTAGCAGTGTGTGCAAAAATTATGTGTGTCTCAGTGGGATACAGAATGAAACAAATTCCATATTACAGTGCACACAATGTGGTGATAGAGTTCCCTAATTATTTTGTTGTTTTCCTTCTGAGCCCCCTGACTAATACATAATCTAGCCTTTGGAATTGCCATGGATAAATGCTGGAGTCTCCAAGCTCGGGCGGTTAGCACCCATTTACTGAGAGTGAGCTGAGGAGGTGCGGTGAGATGAATCAAACTAGAACAATGCAGCCAGATGAGAGGAAACTTTTCACCTAGGGTTTAAATACTTAGAGTCTAGGCCAGAGTGCAGACTCATGTTTGGAGCTTATATTCCACCTACTGTATCATCATGTTCATGTACTAAGACGTCTCTCTGCTGTGCCGCTGTGAGCCCTGCAACGGCAGCCACAGAAATGAAAGATGAGGAGTGATGAAGAGGGGATACACTGCAGACAAATCTGAAAGCGAGCAACTCTGCTTGCATTTCATTCATTATTATTACTCTGTATCACATGACATGGTTTTGTAATTTAAGATCTGTAATGCCGATTTTAATCTTTTGCATCATGTCAGAATTATTTAGATTAGATTTCACCAGGTTGATTCAGATTCCGATATAATGCCAGTTCATTCATCTCTCATTGAATTTGTCACATTTAGTGCCCTGTTCCTCTTTTATCTTGCTAAATTTAATTAACCAACATACAATTCTCACACTAAGTGATATTTAATTCTCTATATTCTCTTTTCAAACACCAGTGAACTGTTCAATAGTTAAAGAAATGCTTGGTGTGCAGACAAAGATTTGGCAATACAACATAACAGCCACCTAACAGTACAAAACCCACTGCTTCGGGTCAAGATGTACAAGATCCCAATTGGTGCTTGATCACTTGCCAGGTTGCCTTCTCTAAGAAAAACACCATATTTTCTGTTGCTTCTGGTCAATTATGGCTGTGTGTCTAAGGAGAGAATCGTGGAGAAACATTTAGGTGTCACAGAAAACATTTTGGTGTATTGCTTTGCCTTCCTTTCTTGCCCTCTCGCCTGCTGTGCTGCCCAGCTCAGCTCAACACAGACACAAACACAAACACACATTATCCCTTTTTTGTGGTCTGAGCACTTTCAGCCTGAAAGTTCTCTTCATGACCCTCCACAGGACAAAGAAAGAAATGGGTAGCAAACAGACAATGCTGAAAGTGGCCAGATTCTAGTGATTTAAAATGTTTTGGCCTGCCCTGTGTGCTGCTGCTCGTTTCTTTCTGAAAAGTCGCTCTGTGGTGCTCTACAAAAAACGGTCCCAGTTGAATATTGCTGGTCCGTCCACAGGGGGTAGCTGATTCCATGACAGATCGAAAGCTATTCCTTTGTGCCCAGTCTCTCACTGGTTTAGCACTTTACTATAAGCACTGGTGTGTGCATGACCACTCTGTTTGCCAATAAGCGCAACGATTGACACATGGTTGTCAAATTTTCTGCCACCGGACACTACTGTGGTTGGCCTCCAATAACAAAACTCCCCATGCCCAAGAGAGAGGAGGACCAACTGAACTCATGTTGTGCTGCCAACAGCTTGAAGCTGACCATGCAAAACTCTGTAGAGTTGACTTCCAGAGAGGCCCTTTGGATTCCTGTAGAGTCAACTTTAAATGAGGCAAGACCATCTGCTCCAACACAAAAGCCAACAACAACAATGCATGCTCTTGACACAGCACAACAACCTATTTTAACAGGACATTTTGCACCTGAGTATTCTCTGAAGAAACGCTGGACTGGGCTTCCAAATCTGATTTTGGTATTTAACATTCCTACCATGCGATAAAAGAAATGCAGTCTTGTGACCAGAAGATTGCCTGTTTCTCGTTTTTTACCACTCCTAGGCTGAAATCCAATGTATTGTCTGCACCAGTGAGCGGGTAATTTGCTGTCAGCTGCCTCCTGAAATTAAATGCACAAAGCTAGAGTGAAGAGGAGTGCACAAGGGACTGACATTTATCTTGCACACACAGACAAACAACCTCACTGATGTACAATTATGCTATTTAACCAGGATACCGTATGTCCACAATCTGACTGCTGCTTGTTTACCGCATTTTTCTTCATCTTGTTATAAACTGGCCAGAAAAATAAAAACTCTTGTTCACTGTAACACAACCCTACAAAACCCTGGAGTCATATAAATGAGTGTCAAGCTACTGTGACAGCAATAAAAAGTGGAACAATCTAATTTGTTGCATACATTAATATATTTTGATCATACGTATATTCTCTGACCATTAAACAATGCTTTCTTTGTCTCTCAAAGAAATATCAATTGACAAATATTATTGACATTTTGAGAAATGAGAGGTTCAATACTTTAAGGTAAAGAGAAACTCACGTTACACATCAAAATTTGTTTACAAGGCTAGTTACTCGTCCATACATGGAAAAGTGTGTATGAAGCTGCAAGTTTAAAAATGAAAATAATCCGGGTGTGTGGAATATGAAAGAAGTGAGCTTACCAGACCTCTGTAGCCAGCTCCTCATCTCTGCTTGAGGCTAGAGACTCAAGGCCACATTAACCGCTACTAGCACATAACATGCCTGAATCTCTGACTGACTTGTCAACAGTTAGTTGCATGGTCCTGGTCCAACAATGCCGAATAAGAAGTTGAACTATTTCTTTAAACAAAACTTGAAATACTCACAATATTGTTTGAGGTTTTGTTAATTTGAAAGCATGAATCACTTATTTGTGCACGAGTTATAACTGCTGTGTTGTACACACTTCAATAGAAGTCATAGAATAAAAACTACTTCTCAAACCTTTAGTTCATTATCTACAACTTGTTATAGAAGTCTCAAAGTTTATAACCATTTTTGAGGCCGTAATTTCTGGTCTTGTTAGACTGCATACAGTATATTGTAATGGGTTGCAAGCTGAATATGTCGGCAGGTCTTTCAATACAACTAACTAACAAACTGCAAAAGACAGCTTCAAAATATGCCAAAGCACGGAGTCAAGACGAACTTGTTTCAACAAAAGCTAGTAATTTAGTTCATTGCAAGTTATTGCATTGCGTTACATCATACATGTTTTTCGGTTTTTCTGGTCGCTCAACAAATTGTTTTAATGAAGTTGGAGCAACATAAGCTGGATATGTAGCACCTGCCACGTGCACCTCACACATGATCATGTGAAGAAAGAGACTCTGATTCTTTTTTCTTCTTTCTTCTTTGTATTTTTAAACTGCAAAAAACACTCACTAGCACACAGTCATATGATCTCATGATTCATTAACAGTTGATTTTATTTTTACTTTTCTTCAAAATCAACCCGCATACTGGTTCTATCACTTTCTAATTGGGTGTTATTTGTTTCATATTCTCCACTGAACAGGAGCTCAGCGAAGCCCGAGATAGAGAGATGTGGAGCGATCCGAAATTAGATATGAACTAGTTCTAACCAGTCTGTTTTAGGTTTGCATGGAGACAGGGGTGTGGCTCAACATCAACTTGGCTTGGGTCTTAAATACATATTTGTTGGGGAAAATGATGAAAGGATATTGTGTAAATAAAAAAAATCTGTGGCTTGATTTTGAATGAATTACTCAATTCAACATGAGATGACACGAATGAGAGATTTCTTAGGAGCAAGCAACTATCCTCGGTCTATTCAGTTTGAATCCCAGTGTGATTTTTTTTATCCCTCCTCTCTCTTCCCCTCCTTTTATTTCTCCTCCTTTGTATCCCCATCAAGTAGGACAGTTGATGTGGGACAGCTAAACAGCTCCCTCCTCTTTTTACACGCCTCTCAGTGGAAAGGGTAGTGAGCTCAGAACATAGCGCCAGGAGTTCAGGAATCATCTTATCCTAGTCTCTAAGCTAAACAGTGTGTGCAGTGCCACTTGCCTTGGGGGAACATCATTTGAATATGTTTAACAGTGCACCATTTCTGCAGTGTCAGTATAATGTTGAAAGGATCGGTTTTAAAGTGAGCAGACTAGATTAGAATTTAATCTTAATTGCCCCATTGCTACTGGAAAGGCCTTAAAGCACATTAAAGTGATACAGCTGTGATTTAACAAGGCTGCAGATGAACAGATATTCAAACTGTTAGGTCTTTTTGAGTTATTTGAACGATACATTAGAGCTAAGATGTTACAGAGTGGAATTTCTCAGATGAATATTTGATCTTATAATAGCTTCATCTGTGACCTTATGTGCTTTTCTTTGATTTGAAACACATTTCAAACTTTGACATGTTCACTGATAAGGACAAAAATCTTGATGGTTCTTAAAAATGATTTCAGTTGTTTTTCTTACAGTGTATAGTCTACTATCCACATCATGTCTTGCAATGGTGCTTTTTGTGCTTGCCACATGACTTAGCGAACAAGCAAGTCACCAAGAAAAAACATTTGTACTTGATTTTAAACAGCAAGAGAGAGGCCTCTTGAGTAATGCTTACTATGAACTTAATGTGGAAGCAATTTTATTGAACAGGCAAGTTGCAAAATGTTCATATAGAATTACACACTAACAATATTTCTTTTGTTTTTCCTACATTATCCACTCATAGGAATTCAAGCACATACAACAGTTAAGTCACTTTACTGAGGTTAGGGAAACTTTCAGATTTTGTGGTTTGATACGGAGTCAAAACTGACTTAAAAAATGGATGCAGGATGTAGCGAGCCTTGCTGCTACCGTGGGTTCTCAGCACAGATTACACGACAGACCGATCTGATGATGTTTTTATTTTATTAGCACTTCTTCAGACACACGATTTACTTCAGACAATAAAGGATCTTTGTGCACTCTTTAGTCTCCTGCACATCTGTTGGCATCTGTATGTGGGTCTCTCATCTCCAGGTCCAGCACACTACTGTGCGGACAGTAATTAGACAACCATTTCTGGCTGTGTCAGTCACATCACTTTGTGCTGCTCTTCTGAGTCGTCGCCACACCGCTCTCTCCTGACTGCAAACCCAGGCTCCCTCCACACAGGACGTTCCAGAACCTGAACAAAAGTGCGTTTGTTGTCTAAATTTAAAACACGTGGGTATTACCTTGACAACTTGTGTGCAGTACAAAAAGGTTGCACGCAAAGAAAACATTTCCACTGTACATAATTGAGATAGCCACTACATTTCCATCAAAACGTATTTGAATGTGATATGTAGTCTCCAGGAGACAGGGTTGTAGGCTTATACAGTTTGTGCAACAGTTTCAGCGAGACAAAATTTTACTGTATTCTGTTGATGGATTAAAAAAAATAATAATAATACTTGTATTAATTCATTAGTAGTGCTTGAAGTGAGTTGGTACAGAGCAGTTTTGTTGTATAACAGCACATTTAATTTTTGCCCCTGCATACACTTTTTATTGCATTCTCATTTCCCCCTGGTACTCACAATGTTTGTGCTCCCTTGAGCCTTTGTTCTCACTTATTCAAACACATTATTAAAGACTTAACCAAACTCTTCAGCCCCAACTATGTCTTTTCTCCTGCTAAAGTCATGGCTGTATCTACTATTGTCTTGGGGTGCACCCACTACAGTTGGCACAAACGGTATAGAGCCTCCTCCATGTGAACATTTTTATATTAAATCAAGGTGTCTAGTATGATTATTTTACATTTACTATTTATTTTACACACATCTAAGGCCTGTATTCTGTACTCTGCTCATATCATGACTGTGCATACTAAACAATGGAGAACAGAGATTCAAACTGAAGTCCTTTGACCTCAGATACTCCACTGATCTTAACCAAAGCTGTAACACTAGAGAAGAAGTGGTGAATTCAAAGTAAATAATGCTGACCCACCTCCACTAGATCAGCTCTGAACTGAGCTTCCCCACTGCAGTCTCCCTGCCAGAGATTAACACTCTCTTTACTTAATTTACATTCTCACTGCAGGTAGGTAAAATAGAGAAAAGAAACATCAGGTAATAACCATGAAATAACAGAATATGATATTAGATCAAACAGCCAAATGTATGAATCATAAGTACTAAACCTCCGCATGAACTGCAGTTATTTCTTTGTAAACCTCCACATGATCTTCCAATTATATAACAAATTACTAATTTAGCAACTCTTTCGTTCTAATTTTATCCTCCAGTAAGCCCTTGGACCATGTATATTTTTCATTTAAGTTATTTCATTTTGTGATAATTCACAGTGATCCAACATCCTCATTACAGCATCACTTGGGAGACGAGTTCACACTTACCATCTCTGTGTATTTCAACTCAAGCGAGCCTGGATAAAACAGTTATGATATAATTAAAGAATTTATGTTTAATGACATTTAGAATTGATATTTAATTTTGTGTAGTTTCCCTTCAAGGCTGCTGACATTTTCATCATATTGGGAACATATTATTTATTCATTAACTCTTTTAATTCATGCATGGTGATTCATGTCACGGGACATTAAAGGAAAAGGACAAAAAAAAAAAAAAAACTCTTTTAGTCCATTTCACCCAGTGATACTGCCCTAAACAAGACTACCTTTGCCAGCTATTCTCACAAGGATTACTGGACATAGTGACTTATTTTATACTTATATACAGGTGCACAGCCTTATATGGGAATATATATTCAAGATACATAAAGTGCAAAATAATGCTGCTATTACACTAATGCTGATTGTCTTGCCAGTTGCTCCCAACCAGACCAACAATCCAAACAATACATAATTAATAAGAATGTTCAGTAAACTGCTCATTATTGCCGTGTCTCTCTGCACAAGCCTGTAATCTTCAGATTGACAATAACCACGTCCAGTTTCTTTTCTCTCTCTGGTGATAACAGACGAAGCCATGAGGCATATATAAAGATATATTTTGCTGCTTGGTTTCACACACAGAATCAGATAACATTGTTGTAGATGATAATCAGAGGCAGGCTGACTAAAAAAAGCAGTTGGATTCATCAGTAATGATAGTTTTTAATGGCATTAATCTACTATTGATTTTCATTCTAAAACAAGTCATGATGTTTCAGTTTGCAGTAAATATCCTGCAACTTTTAGTCTGATTTTAGTAATGTCTGATTAATGACTTTGAGTTAATTACTCTGACAAAATTGCATATGTCTTTAATTAACAAAACTAATAGTATAAACACTGTAATATACAGCAATTTGTTAATGGTATATGACAAAAGTAAGACAGCAATCATAATAAGTTTAGACATTGACTTTTTTTCATAGTGAGTTAATCCAGTTATAATATTTTCATTATTTAGACCAGACGTATTTACTGTTTTTCAGGTTCGATGTTTTTCAGGCCAAGGACCCTGTAGCTAGAATAAATACAATAATAATAATATAATAATACAATTAATAACATGTAGAGCTCACATGACTGATGGGTAGCCTATTGTCTGAAGTGCCCAGCAATGGGCCCAAATCTACATACCATAGAGCACCTGTGGAGAGATCTCAAAACAGCATTTGGGAGAAGGAACCCATCAATTTTGAAAGATCTGTAAAAAAAAAAAAACATACACTGTGTATTGTGGAAAGTTTATCCATTGTACTGTTAACTGAATTGCACTCTGAATTGTACTCTGTGTATGTTTTGACTACAGTTTGCAACCTTCCCTTGTGCCTACCAAACATTGGGCCTACCGAACATTGGGCAGCAAACTATGTATGAGCAGTTCGAGGCTAACCTTCAAGGCTAAAGACAAGGCTATGTAGTCACAACATAGAGCTAGGCAAAACAATTCAGTTAAAGGTTAACAGCGTAGATGCATTTTCCATCACAGTTGCCCTGGTCACCTCCCGCTCGGATTATTGCAACTCCCTCCTCACCGGTCTACCACAGAAACTCATCCACCGTCTACAAACCATCCAGAACACCGCCGCCAGAATCATCACCCATACCAAGTCCTCGGATCATATTACACCAGTCCTCATGCAACTCCACTGGCTCCCTGTTCATCAACGTATACATTACAAGCTACTTCTGCTAACATTCAAAGCTCTCCATAACCAGGCCCCCCCATATCTCTCTAATATGCTTCACCCTTATATCCCACCCCGTTCACTCCGTTCCTCATCTGCCGCCCTGCTTTCCACCCCCTCCTTTTCACTTACCTCATTTGGCGCTCGGACTTTTAGCTGTTCTGCATCTAGACTCTGGAACTCACTCCCACTACAAATACGCACTCTGGACTCCATCGACACCTTCAAATCCCACCTCAAAACACACCTTTTTAAGTTATCCTACTCCCTATAACACTCTGTCCCCCAACCGTTTTATCCACCTTATCTATTTTCTAGCCACACTGTATTTTCCTTATATGTATTTATATTATGTGCTATTGTATTTCATATCTGTTTTGTTTTTTGTTTTGTTTTGTTTTTTTTTACATGTAAGGTGACCTTGGGTTCTAGAAAGGCGCCAACAAATAAAATTTATTATTATTATTATTATAGTTTCCTTATGGATTTAAAGTACACAATCTTTGTCTGTTAAAATGGTTTGTGTCAGATTAGGCAAGTCTTGAATTCTTGCCAAGAGACATGACAAACTACACGTTGGTCCCTGACCAATCATAGTTGGCCGTCATGCGTGATGTAATCTATGGACTGACTTTGGGGAACAAGAACGTAAACAAACAACAGCGTGAAGCAATGTGTGCGTTGTCTTGAGTTCAGAAAAGCTTAAAAAACAAAGAAAACTGTGAACAAGTCATGAGGTATCCCAGATGCGGTGTCAGTTGTCATCCACTGTGATATACACTACATGGGATCAATTGTCATACCTGAGACCTTGTGTCTGTCGGGTCATGCTGATATTATTTAGTCTGAACCTAGCATTATACATGGAGTGGAGCCATCATTAATGTTATTAGTTACAGCTGTGTGTTTTGTACTGCAACAAGTCCAAAGTGTTTGCACTCAGATCACTGTGCAGGAGGTTCAGCGTATGCTCAGGTTATAGTCACTAGGTGTAAAGTTGTAACAGAGGTTTATAATATCAGTAGCTTATTTGGCTGGGACATGGATATTCAACACAGCTCATTATTTTTAACTAGCTCCACCTTCTTAGTCTGTTACAGCTGGCTTTAGATAAGCCCGCTCTGTGTCAACAACCATTTGCACCTGCCGATAACATTTAGCACTATACCTCCAGGAAAAAACAACACAAGATCAATGGGAGACAAGGAAACAGTGAGCATTTATAGATACAGTGTGGCACAGTGACCAAACATCCTCAGCGTTCCATAGCTGGGTTGCAGAGAAGACACACCTGCACCCTGATTAAGGAAACCCGAGGCTGTATTAAGCAGAGAGCAGATAGATAAACACACCTCATTAATCCTCACAAACCGGGAAGATGTTGAGAAGCAGTGTGGCTACACAAATGCACCCACAAACACAATCACACTCGCACAAGGCTCTATGTTCTCCCATACAGTTACATAGAGTTGTTCTGCCACATTAAAATGGATGTAAACATGTGTACACCAACACACACAGATGGTGGGAGTGTAGCAGGGTCATAAGTTAACCTAACCTCTAACCCTTGGTGCCATATAAATCTATGGGACCTTGTAACATATGACCCTGGTAACATAGGACACTGGGTAAGACAACAACTCTAATGTTTTGCTGTAGGATGAAGGATCCACCCACACACCAAATAAAAATAACCATTAAAAGAAAACATGACCTGCAGACACTGACACTTTCACCCATATGTTCAGCATTTGTAACATCAGCGAAACATTCAATCCATCACGGAGTAAGTGACACATTATACAGTCAGGACAGAGCCTCTGTGCTCGGCTTAAAAACATTCATCAAACAGAGACTGTTTACAGTAAAGTTAGTTCTAGATCTGTGTTAACATTTGGTAATAGATCTCACAAGCTACAGCTTAATTAAGGCAGTGGCCCAAAATAATGAGCGAGGTTGTTTAAAGTAGACTGGGGCTAATAGGTGGTAATGAGAGCTCCCAGCCCAAAAGAAAAAAAAGAATCCCATTTGCATGCTTCCCCCGGCTCCTTCTTAGTGCTTTTCATTTTTGGAAAGTCAACTTCGATTTTCTTTCTGCTTTAGGCTCAGTGGCGTTTCTTTACCTTTTTGAGCATGCTCCCCACCTATGAGCAATTAATCAAAACTCTTCTTACTAGTTCTCGCTACCTGTCTTTTTGTTTGTTCGGCCATGAGAGTTGATTGTTTGACTTTTAAAGGCGTTGCTGCTGTTTCTGGAAAATGCACAACAAATGTATTCTTCTGTTTCACTCAGGAAATAGCAATATGCTCTGAAGATGTGATGTGACTGCATCACTCATTTTTATTTTCATCCATAATATTACTGTCTCACTTTTGCATCCTTAAAAGTCATGAGTCATGGTGAGTGCTGAGTCATGTTTATAAGCCTAACTTTGCTGTGACTAATCCTATCCAGTGTTTTAAAGTAGAATCTGTGATCCCCTGTGGGAGATTGGTCCTGATGCAGAGACGCCACCCAGCTGACTTTCTGCACTGTGGAAAAAAATGTTAATTTATGGAGTATATCTATTTTTACAGTAGTTTACTCTTTGTTTTTTTAATTGAATACAAAACTCTGTGAAATTACAGACATGATGTGTAAATGAACAACCATATATTTTTATTGTTATACCAATAACAACAAATTACAGTTATTTGTCATTTTTGTACAGAAAAAAAAAACATTTTTCTAAATTATATACAAATTTATGTCATGCAATGTCCATCTTAACAATTCTACAGTAATTTTCAGGTGAATCTTAGTATGTATACTTTTACATTCTAACTCTAATTATTTAATTATAATCTGGAACTTTTCTCATTATATCACACATGTGGCTCAGATGGTAGGTGGTCCATAGTAATTAGAGGGTTTCTGGTTTGATTCCCGGCTTCCGCAGTCCAGTTGAAGTGAGCTTGAGCAAGATATTGAACCCAAGTTACTGTGACGTCTGTGATTGTGCCCTGATGTCTGTGTAACAGTGTTTCTCCAGTTGTTAGTACTGTTAAAATTAACAATTAAATTAACAATTAGTAATTAACATTACTCTGAATTAGGAGTCCTTTTTTGTTCGTCTTTATTGATTTGATTTATGCAGCACCCTCAGGCCCTTTTTCCTTTGTAAATCTAAGCAATGTATGATCAGTCCATGCAATGAATAACTTCACCAAATCAATCTGGCTTTATGTTTCTTCCCTTGCCCCCGTAGAGCTGGGTCCTAACATATGAAAGAACACGTAATTGCAAGGTTGGTGGTGTTTGTGCAATGGTCTTTGCATGTGGGTGAGCGATATAAAAGTCTGAATACATGAATAATTTTGTGTATACTTTGACGAGAAGAGAATATTTCCTGACAAAAAGAGTTAGTTTATATGTTGAAATTTGCATCAAAATAAACAGTCAAATCTGTAACTTAACTGTATTTCCAAAAAGAAACAGACAGATGCAGCTTTATTCCTGATCATTCAACATATGTCATTGTTCTGTTTTAAAGCATAAAGTTTAATTTAAAAAGAAGAATCACAGTGATATTATTATTTCATATTGATTAATATAATAATCATAAGAGTGAGGCTAGGAAACAGCTCATATTGGACTTCCTAACTACAATCTTGGGGATAATAATACATGATGATTGAAAGAAGAAAGGAGGCTCCAATATTTTCTTTTGTCCAAAGAGGACTGTCAGCCCAGCACGAAGAGATAACAGTATGAAACAGAATGCTTTATCAGGAGCCCAATGACACAGTTGGAAATCTTAGACACATGTACAATAAACCAGAAAAACTCTACATTGTATATGCACATGAAGATCCAAATGATAGCATTATTTGTGAAAATTATACCGTGTAAGCACATGGACAAGTCTCACAAATTTCCCCCGGCAGACCCCCAACCGCACACCACAGGCAACCTCTTACCCTCTCCCCCTGCCTCCGCTCGTACCCACACAACAGGGGAAAAAAAGATGGTGCAGCAAGTCAGAGTGATACACAGAATCACACAGTTATTCTCACTCTGCTCCCCTCCCTCTCTTCCATGCTTAAACACTCAGCTGGATCCGAGCCTCTATTTCTCTGTATTTTTTTTTTTACTTTTGCTCTCTCCCATAGCTGCCAAGGAAAGATCCTCTTTGTTGTTTATCCACCCACCTCCTGCTACCAACTGCGGGTATTTGCCTCTTCAAACTGTCTCCCATTCTCTCTGGACTCTCTCTCCCTCTGTCTCACTTTCATACTCTTCACGTATTTGTTTTTAAATGCTCGGTCTCTCTCTCTCTCTTTCTCTCTCTCTCTCTCTAAGCTGCTTTTTCTATTTACCAACCGATACATAGCATAATAGTCTTTTAACCAATAAGTTAATCCCACAATGGGCAGAATTGGAGTTATATTTTATAGGCAAAGAGAAAGAAAATTAAATAAAAATGAGCTCCAGGTTCATTCTGGTGCATTCATGCAAATGCTTTGTTCGTATTTTCATGCATATGGGACCTTATGGGAGCAAACATCCTGAGTTCAAAACGGAAAAGAAGCCTCTTTTTTTCAAACCTGAGATATTCAGGGTACAAGGAGGAGCAGCCTAGAACTGCAGCTACAGAGAGTGTTGACTGACTTCAGAGCAGGTCAGCTCTGCTAAGTGACAGATGAACTCTGTGTTACAGTTTGCCTGTGGGCTCTCTTGTCTATGGAAACAGAGTTGAAACAATAAAAGCAGAGCAGCTGTGCATCCTTATAGGCGATGTGAATAATTCAGTGTGTTGGACTCTCGGACAAATGACACGTTGAACACAGAAGTAACAGCAGCAAGGGCATGAGATGTTATTGTGAATGCTCTACAGGAAATAAAGCATGCAGGGAAAGGGAAGAAATTTGCATGCACACACACGACATCCATCCCGCAATACACATCCAACTATAAACTTAAAGAAACTGAATAGATATGTCTAATTTAATATATTTTATAAACTTTTCTTCCTGCATACGGTGACAAGTAAAAGGACAAACCTGAATAAATCAGTGGAGATTGGAGGTTTGATGAGTATAAAAATAACGTGAATCATATGCCATGACCTTTGCAGATCTAACACCATGTACCAGCTAAGAGAGATTTCAGCTCAATAATTCACACACTGCTGTACATCGCCACCATCAAATCACCAAATGAGAGAATATGTTTTGGATCAATGCCGTTTATCCCTCCAGGAGTGGATATATGCCAAGGAGCAGTGAAGCTGTTCTGCTGGTTTGTGGTTTGGCCAAACCCCTCACTGAGACGTTCTTCTTTTAATTTATCACCCATCTGTATTTGTCCAGTTTGTTCAGTTTTGCCCCTGTAGCCAATGGGAGTGCAATCCTGCACTGATGCTTTGGCCGGGAAAACAGCCAACTCCTGCTGTCTGCTTGCTAGCAGCAAAAACATTTGAAAAACAAAAACACCTGTATCATAAGAGGACAAATAAATAGTTAGTTGCAGTAAACAGTAAGTTGAGACTGCTTTAGAGATGAAGATGACTTAGAATACTTCAAAATATTTCATTAAAATATAATTTGTAGTGAAAACACTGTATTAAAACATTACTTTGAGAGCCAGAAACAGATACACATTTTTTGTCACAACCTGACTTACAGAGACAGACAGATAGGTCAGGTGTTAGAGTGAGTCAGTCAAGGTCAGTAATAGATAGATGTCAGCATATTCTTACATGCTCCACTACCCAGTAATTGGGTATAATTAAATGCTGAGGTCCAGCAGGGACTTAAGCTGGGTGGACCTGATTTGAGCGAGAAATGAAAAGTGTGATTTAATTTGAAGTCAGAATGTGCGATTTGCAGGTGTAAAAAAACTTGAAGCAGTCTCCATTTTACCAGTCAGATGGGAATTTAATTGTGTGCAGGGCCTGAGTCAAGCCACATTAATAATACATCGGCTGTCCAACAGCACTTAAAGATTAATATTTGGGATAAGACTATCTTTAACTGATATGACATCACTTCCTCCTTGTGTCAGGAGAGGGGAGAGGAATCCGCAAACCGCAGTAGGTGGGTTATTTATTGTGAGGAGTTGTAAAGGTCAAGGTAGATCATAAACATCATTCTGCTGGGAAAAAAAATGAAGATTACTCATCATTAAGAATTATTTTGAGCCACACTAAATGTCGGCAGTAGGTCTACCACTTTAAAGGGGACATATTATGAAAAAATCACTTCTTCAGTGTTTATTTTTTCCCAAAAAACGGTGAAATGAGAAAACCCAGACAGCGTTTAAGGGGCTGAGCTTGTCAGTAAACGTGTTTCAACAACGTAAGGTGCTGGCTTGTGACCACTGCACCATCCCCTTCACCTGAGTATCTCCACCCATGAGAACCACTCCTCGAGAACTAACTTTGCAAAGGTCACTATTTTTATTCTTGCATCTGCCAGACCTCCATTAAGCTGAAGCCACGAGATAAGCATGCTGTTGTAATAATGAGGGTCAAAAACAAACAGATTTGAAGCCAATTAACATCCAACATTGGGTTGGATGCAAAAAAGGTTTTTTTTTTCTTTTTTCATTTTGTTTACTTCTGTATCACAACAATGCTAATGCTAGGTGAGCTTTGGTTTTGTTTTGATACAGAAGCCCATTTCACTCTTTCCCGGTATGAGTGTTGCTACTATATGTAAATTCACTTCCTAAACCTGAAAGTAACGATATAAAAAGGAAAAGAAATGATGAAACAGCAGGTATTATTCGTTTTGCAATGCTGTTTAACTTTAGCAAACACAAGCTTGAGTGGCTCACTGGACTGTGTGTGCGGTCAAGCTGAGACCAATCAAACCATTCTGATCCACAGGTACATTTAGCAGTTACTGCAGTACTAGTATTACTGACACTAATTAGTGCAGTTACATCAATAATAATACTAATTACACACTGATAAAATGTTGACTATATGATTGTCTCGCATTTAATTAGAAAAAAACACTCACTTTATGAGGGTGTTGAGTGTAAATAATATGACATTCAGTAAATATACAGTATAATATGCAATATTTTGAGTGCGGTGGGCCTTCTCAGGCCTGTGGTGGCCAACCAATCAGAGCATATTGAGCTTTTCAGCCAAAGAAAATCTGGTACATTTGTATCCCACCTAAGATGAATTGCATATGATATATAATATGCATAGATGTTTATTCCTGTAGCATGTAATAACAGGAAAGGTCAATAAGATAAGTTTTTCAGTCAAATATATATTAACCTCTTAGCATTAATTGGAGCAGCTAACAAATGTTGTATGCTGTAAGGCAGAATGTGCAGTAAGTCTAATAGATAAAAGTGATTTACACCAGAGAAACATAATCTCTCTTCAAAAACCCTCTTATAGCTGACACAACTGATTATCGTGCTAAATTTAATATATGACTCCTGTAGGGGGGGAAAAAACACAAGGGCAGGAGTTAATTGAGGACGCCGTCACGCTGGGACTGATGAGTGCTTAGACACACTTATTACCTCAGACACCAGATTTTATTGGCATTGGCATAAGAACATTAAAAAAAAAAAAATCACAGTAGTTATGGTAGTAGATTAGCTCATGACTTGGCTTATGTGTTGTATATTCTATCCACTATCCACAGGAAACTGATACAATTCATTAAACTGGTCATTAAATGATTTACATTACATTTAAATTAAAGAAAGTTTTTAATGTTTACATAGAAATAAATAATACATTTAAAGGGCTGATATATTCCCAATACTATTCAAAGGAAAAAATACAGCGATTTCCAAATCTTGGGAGACTTTTTTTTTTTTTTATGTCAAGGATGGCAAGTGGCTCATGTTGATTTCAATTCTCTCAAACCCTACTATTAAAGCTGAGCCAGAAATACTGAGGGCAACAACAAGCTCTCATGCTATTTCAACACTGTCAGTGCCACTTTCCTGAGAGAGCAAACAAGCTGCAGAGCATATCCATTTCTCTTAAAGCACAGACTCTGCTAGGCTTGTGAACTCTAGATGAACCAAATATACATTTTCTATACTGAAATGTCTGGTATATTACATTCTGTGCAAATTAGATAATATCAATACCAGCTCTATATCACAACGACCCAGTTGTAGTTGGCTTGGGAGACAAACTAGTTTGTAAATATCTCGTATACAGTAACTCGGGGGACTACTGGGTCTGGACAGGCAGGTCTTACTCTGTAAACAACCAGCAACCAGCCGAGGACACCACCAAACCTTTGGAAAGGTGTAAGCAAGTGAAATTCCAGGCGGTGGAAAAAAACCACACAAGAGTTGATGTTAGATGAGTTAAGTAGTGTTGTCACGATACCAACATTTTGGTATCGGTATCGGTACCAACATGTATTTCGATACTTTTCGATACTTTTCGATACTTTTTCAAATAAAAAGAGAACACAAAAATGCCATTACTGACTTTATTTCAATAGAAAATTTAATAACAATAACATATCAATCAGTAAATAAATTAAAATACCAGAAAAACAAGTTTTTCTAATGCCCAGAACCAGCACCAGACCTCTGTAGTGAAAAAATAAATATACCTTTAAATGGTATGTTACTATGCTGTAGTCTTTATAACATATTAAATGGCTAAATGCGTATGTAAAAGTTTGTCACTTTATAAAGATCATGCATGCATGCATTTTACAGCTCTGGAAAAAATTAAGGGACCACTTCAGATTTATTGTAAATCACCATGTCTACATGTATGTCAAGAAGTGAAAAAAAATCACTGTGATAATATAATATAATATAATATAATATAAATAGGCTATTTTTTTTTCCAGAGCTACTTTTGTGGAGAGGGAAGGGGGGTGGCGTTACTTGCTTCTAGCACTGCATGTGGCTTTTTTTCATGGGTATATTTATTACCTGTCGTTCCCTGAATTCAGCGTGCAGGTCTGAGTGCTTATCCTTCAGGTGTTTAGCTAGGTTTGAGGTGTTCCCACCCTGAGCCAAGCACGTTTTAAAACATCGTTTGCACAATGGTGCATCGATGTTAATAGCTTCGCCATGCTCGTTGGTTTGTAGACCGAAGAAATGCCATATTGCACTTCGCGCCCCTGGTTTGTCTACAAGTTGGGGCGTGGTGACCGTTCCAGCAGCCATTCTCCTCTCGAGCGCTCTTCCTCTTTTTTCCTCTCCCCGAGCTCCGGCTCGCTCCTCTCAGCTCGAGTTATAACGCGGTGACGTCACGCGGCGACGTCGCCGCTGCTGCCGGCTGCGTTGCAAGTACCGGTCCCATCCAAATGCAGTATAGTACCGTTTTAAATGCCTCAGTACCTCGGTACCAATTTAGTACCGGTATACCGAACAACCCTAGAGTTAAGTTCATATGAATTTGTAAAATAAATATTTTTAATATATGTGTAATACATGTATGGTATATATAGAGTAGTTTCAACATAATTTCTGGGCACCACATCTGAATACATAAACAAAATATACACCAACAAAATATTGACTCACAAATACGGATTCGGAAATTTTAGGAAATCAGTAAGAGAGAGAAAAAACAGTCCCTCCTGCAAAGAGATACTGAGTAAATTTGCAAACAGCATCCCAGAGATATTGAATTCAGCATGTTTTGGTACTGTATGAAATAATTAGGTCCACAATCTGATCCCAGTGTGACCCATATTCACTCCTGCTCCGCATCATGTTCTGGCTGGCAGGCCATTGATTTGATGTAATCTGCTGATCATTAAGGATGGCGGCTGGATATAGAGGATGTAAGTGCACTGATACAGTACACTGTGAACTTCATCAGGTCAAAAAAATAATAACAAGGCACAAAGACTTCTGACAGCAACAATTCTTTTATTTTAATATTAAAAATGCTTCTTTTCTGGTGGTATTTTTCTGTTTCTCAAACACAAAGAATAATAGACTTTTGTTAACATTTCGATTCCAAAAAAAAAATTTAAGTAGAGGAAGTAGAAGTAGAGTGATTTTCAAACTTAAAGGTATATTGTGTAAGATAGTGTTTCTCAAACTTTTCACACCATGTACCACCTCAGAAAATATTCTGCTTTCCATGTACCACCGTTAAAATACAGCAGCACAGGACAGTTCACACAGGAAGCAGGTTTATTCCTCATAAGAACCGGTTCATGAACCGCTTTTAAAAGTATTTTGATAGTATAATGTGTATTTAAATTAATTAACTTGCAGATTCCTCCAAGTACCGCTACAGGGAGGTCAAGTACCACCAGTGGTACATGTGCCATAGTTTGAGAACCAGTGGTGTAGGATTTAGTGGCATCCAGTGGTGAGGTTGCAGCCAACTGAACACCCCTCGCCTCATCCTGCCCTTTCAAGTGTTAAGGAGAATAAACAGTGGCTGCGAAACTTACAAGAAATGCAAAGTGTCCTATCTAGAGCCATCATTTGGTTTGTCAGTTCTGGGCTACTGTAGAAACATGGTGGTGCACATAGAAGGCTCCAGGAATGAGGACCCACTCCCTCTGTAGATATAGGCTCATTTTAAAAGACAGTGATTGTTGTTTTGAGGTGATTATACACTAATAACACTTACACATATTATGTTCCATATTCTGCCGATAGATTCCTGCTAAATCCACGCTAGACATTTAAGTTTGCCAAGTAATTTCAAGTGTGTGTAACAATTTATGCTGAATATCTTTCAGTTACTTTTACTAATGTTCCAAATATTCATTAATTCCTAAAGGAGCAGTATCTGTTTATTACTACTTGGTCTTCGGGATCTTCTTGTGTGTGTATAATTGCTTTCCTGCAACTGTTGATTGCATGATGTATAAAAGAAAGCTCCCCATTGTCATATGCGGTAACTCTGATGAAGGTTTCATCACAAAATATTGGAGTTGTCCAGTACAAATGATCAAGATATGATTATTATATGCATATATGAATTACATTATTCAAAATATTACATATATTATTTATATTCTATACATTCATTTTTCATGAGACTTTATCATCTATCCACAGTAAGAAAAAAAATAGTATGTGTTTCGGTTAAAAATATACTGTTGTCTAAGGGATTAATAACTCCTTAAGCAAGGACACAGTAACACCTAATTAATTATGTAACAAGGTACATCACCCCATAGAATGTGGAAGTAGGACACATGCACACAGCTATATATTTTTGTGAGGCAATGTGATTGTGACGGTGGCCTGACGGATGATTCCACTGCCACAAAAGTTCTCTACAGACTGAAGCTTCCTGTTCTAAAAATGGAAGAAGAGCAGGTCACCCTGAACAGATATTGTACTATAGGATACTGCTGTTTATCAGTGATGCAATGTTTCAATTTGTCCAAACACCTATTGCGCACTTACGGTATGCAAAATATTTAGTTCAAACGCTTACATCTTTACAATCTATGTTCAGTGTTGAACATCGACTGCTTCATCAAAGCTTGAATATCAGCAAATTGCATCACATGCAGCCCATCCTAGATGCTGAGGCTCGTGGTTGTTGAATGCCAGAAAATAATTATCTGTTGTTAAAATGAAAGCATTTTCAACCAAGATAACTACACTACAATACTGGAAAAACTCATACTGTGATGTTTTCAGTTCTTCAGAAAGATCAATTCAAAGAAACCCTGAAAACAAAAATTGATGACTAATGAAACGGAAGCTAGAAGTGAAGTAAAATTAACACATTTCTGAATCTGCAGGCAGATTAGTTAACCATGTCTCAGGTCTTTAGTGACCTCTGCATTACACCCTGCCTGATTCATCCATTTCATTAAGCACTCATCTTCCTGGTATTCAACAAACTGTTTGTTTTTAACAATGTTCTGGGGGTCGAAATGTCAAAAATTAATAGAAATTTTTTGTCAGCTTTGTTTTTCTCGTGTTTTTCTCGAAACACATACAGGTAATGTTGTCTTCCTGTTTGGCCTGTTGACACTATGATGAAAAAGTTTGTTTACAGTATGTGAGCTTACTCTCACATGACGATGCATTGGGACTGAAGAAAAATGCTGTTCACGCTGAAAATAAAAGCAACATTTTGTCACATTTAGCTTCAAACAATATTTAAAAAACTGGTATGAATTTTTGAGAGTCACCTTTTTGCACATTTACAACAATATTTGTCAACTTAGAGATATTTTAAATAGTTAAATCCAAATATTAAATGTTACACCTAAATGTTAAATGTTAAATCTAAATCTAAATGTTAAATTTAAATCTAAATCTAAATGTTAAATCTAAATGTTAAATCTAAATCTAAATCTAAATCTAAATGTTAAATCAAATCTAAATGTTAAATATAAATTAAATGTTATAAAGTGAACATGACAGATCAGTCAAAGTGAGCCCCCTCATGGCTGGCTATAGTGGCTACAGGTCATAAGTCCCGCACCCTTCATAAAAGTGACACTAAAAACTCAAAGTACTCTTCAAATAAAGTTTTCCAAACGTGTTTGTTATTTTAGGTAGTTATTATCACGATAATCCATGTCCAAGAGTCCATTTCCCCGGATGAGATGGTTTTTATTCGTTATTTGACACTATAAACACACTCTGATCTCGAGCTTTTATTTTGGTACTTCCGGTTACCGGCATTTGAATTTGCACATTAGCTAAATATTTAGTTTCACCCGAAATATTTAGATTTAACATTTAGATTTAGATTTAGCATTTAGATTTAACATTTAACATTTTGGTGTAACATTTAATATTTGGATTTAACTATTTAAAATATCTCTAAGTTGATAAATATTGTTGTAAATGTGCAAAAAAGTGACTCTCAAAAATTCACACCAGTTTTTTAAACATTGTTTGAAGCTAAATTTGACAAAATGTTGCTTTTATTTTCAGCGTGAGCCGCTTTACAAACGGCACCCCATAGTTTGGCTCTGTATTTGACACTCAAGTGGAGGGTTTTGATGGCAGCAGCTCTGTAAATGAAGATGTACCTGAGGACACTGTTGATGAAGAATTTTTTTGTGCCATTTATGAATCGGATGAGTTAAAAGCAGATCTGGAGCATGAAATGTCAGACAACATGAGCTCTGAATGGGACAATGGTCCCAAGAGAAGTTACCTCAACTCGACCTTGCTGCTAAAAATGGAAGGAGGAAAAGCAAACAAGACTTCCAAAAGCAGATCGATGCTCTAAAAATCTCTGATTTGTCCAGAAACAGCCACTTCAGCAGAGATACTCCTACAAAATAGGCTGGAAATGCCACACCTATCCATCCATGCTCAGCCACAGTAGAGCGGCGCGCGAGCAACCACATTGGCCATCATCATGCACATAGACCTAGACCCCTATTGAGATTTCTCGAGTGTGTCTTTGAAACTCATAACATCAAAGCGTTTGTCTTGGTAATGCCCTTTCAGAGGACCTATATCATGAGAAGAATCAGTCAACCCATTAAGCCACTAATGGAGGCAGAGCAGTTTTCTAATCCTTTGATTAATGTGGCTCAGCGAGTAGATGCCCCAGCAACACAACCACAATACCACTTTCTGCCAGTTTCTCTGTCTTTCATTTCTCCACTTTAAATGTTTCCTCAGGTCTTTAGTGATTCTTCTGATTTTAATTTGATTTTCTCAGTTTCTCACATTCGTCAAAAAGACACTCCAGTCGCTTGTGTTTATCTTTATTTTTGTAGCCACATGAGTTATGTTTGTGTATGCGTGCACTTACGTTTGTCCGTTTTCAGAAATGTGTGTGTCGGTGTGCATTATACACTGTATATGTGAATATATATTCACTGATGTATGTATGTCTTTGCATTTGATATTATTTAGATGTCTTTGTTGTGATGCTGGACAGAAATCAAGAGATTGGATGTAACTGAGGGAAAGTTTCATAATCATTTCTTGTGGCCTTCTGACGTCAGAGCAACATGCATGCAATTTGCCAAGCAAGAGCAGGATTCACACAGCTCTGAACTGTTTAAAAACTCTGCTGTGTGAAGGTGAAAGGATACTCTAAGAATCTGCAGCAGAATTACAAAATAAGTTGTACATTTTTGATATATGAACGTGTTTTCAAACATTTTGACCTGATGAAGCTTTAGTCAGGATCAAACTTGTTGTTAAACTGTTAAAAAATATGTAGATAAGACAAAACTTTTCTCCATTCAGAGGGGAAAAACAATTCCCAAAGTGTCATATGAAGCCCTTCCTTTGTGGACAATTCAAATTAAAGCCAAAATAATAATTCAACATAGCTATATATGATACTGCTGCAGAGTCTACAGTCTATAACCAACTGGACAAACACAACATGAAGATCCATTGAAAATAGTGGCAGCACATGGTAACCTCAATGCAGAAAATGTAGACTCGAAGTCGTGTTAAATCAAAACCTGTGCAGAACCTTTTCACGTTTCTCAGGACAGTGGAAAGACTAAAATGTGTGAGTTTTTTTATATATATATATTTCTCAAAATAAAGCCAGAAATTTTTCCTTTCTTGTGTTTTTGTCTCATCATAATAAGCCTTTTGTAAATAGTTTAGTGAAGCTATCACAGGGCAAAAAGTTATTCTCTAACTGATCACAGAAAAATATATCTGCTGATGTGTTGATTCTTTAGCTATTTAAGATTGCTTCATCAGATCAATGCGACGTAAAGTAATTACATGCGACAACACTAATTCCAAGTATTGTGGAGGATTATAGTAATGCTTGTTGGGCTCCTGCTGCTCCCATCCCGTTTTCTTTTCATCACAAAGTTTTGTTTGATAAAGCACATGATTATTCCCCCTTCAAATTGCAGGCTATTTTTTAAAAAATGCATTAACACAATTCCCAGAGAGGACAGATAGAAGAGCAAAAGCCTCTCTTTTCATCCTTTTAGCCTGGTGTTTTTAAGATTTATTCAGCTGAGATGTTAGTCAAGCAGTAATTAAAGCCATGTCCACTCTATGTGGTTAAATTTGAAAATTGGAAGTGCATTTTATTTGTCAAAAAGTTTCAGTCCAACACTTGGATAAAAATTGTGGTTTGATTAGGGGTTATAAATGCTATTTGTCAAACAGACCAGTAATTTCTGGACTATTAGTGTTGAAACCCTTCATCAAAAAACTTTATTTCTACACCTGTACTGTGTAAAACAGCAGTACTGACATACAAAATATGGCTCCGTACCTCTCTTGGGGAAACTTGGTGGTATCACATCATTTCAGGGGTATCATGTGCAAGCAAGAGAAGAAAATATCATGGTGAGTAAAATAAAAAACTTCGAGTGCAAAATTGAAAACACTGCATGTCAGATATAACAACATAATTAGGCAACACTAGGATGCTAAAAGCTGAATTAGCTTCTAAAACACAGGCATTGCTTTTCTTTAATTTGAGCCTTGGCCAAGCTTTTTATATGAGGCAGTGGTCAATGTTATCTAAAGGTATCACACTTGCAAAGCCCTGCCTTCGGAATTCAATGAAATGTCATTTATTCATTCTTATTTTGAATTTATTAGTGGCTGTAAAGTTCCCATTTCACCTTACCTGCACTGGACTTTGTGAGGAGATGAGTCTGCCTGGAGGAAATAGACACCAACAGGGAGACCATGCAAATTCCAAATCTGATAAAGACCAAGGCAGTCAACGGGTATGATGGTCAAGAACATCTTGTGCCAACCTGCCACCCACAGTGTGCTTGACTCTGCAGTCTGAATTATCGTCGAGAGAAGCTGGGACTTAACTGGTATCCTGCTGGTTTTTGCTGCTTTTCTGTACTAGACCCAAAGGCCCTGGGTTCATTAAATGACAAGAGTCTCAGGAAATCTTTCAAGTCATATAATGATCATATTCAGAGATGTAATACTGAATATGTACATCTTGGTGTTCAGACTTCAGAGCTACCTGAGGACTTAAAAGTACACTGAAACTGATGTTTGGTTTGCATTCAGCGTCTCTTATTAAACGCTGTGTGCATCAAGGTTGAATGCATATTATGTTTAATGCTTTTCCTACTTTCATGCCTTGACTGTTTTGAACCTTTGAATTGCATTAGTCTTCAGTCTTTTTGTGCAGGTTACTAAAAGAAAACATCCAATTTTATGGCTATCTGTCGTACAGAACAAGTGCAGTAAACACGACTCACTCACAGAGAAAATTATTTTCAGAAAGTCACATCTCAGATTGCTGCTTTGTCAACTGACTAAGAGTCTCATCCAGATGTTTTCACTCTGTCTTTTTGGTTTCTCCGTGCTCTTTTTCACTTCTCACTGCGTTCAAGTTCCACTCCACAACCCTCAGCTCTGGTGCAGCCATAGCAAACAATGTAATGTAACCCACTACTGAATCAGAGGTTAGGTAACACCAGGTAATGTCAGGGTGGGTAATCAGCGATACATAATAATTTTACCACTACTTTGGAATCAAAACAAACATTACTTTATATTCTGTAGTTTGGTGGCAGTCTCTGAGCTCAGAGCTTCTTTACAATATTTCAAACTCATCCTCCAAAAATGAGAGAAGAGTGGCTAAAGTGTGGTTGCTAGCACAAGAGGGCAAGAAGGGCAGTGAAACCTGAGTCTCGAGTTTGTTATGAGGAGGAATTCTCACTGTCTCATGGTGTTTGTAATTGCACATTCTGACAGCTTAAATGGAAGGCATGCACACAGTCTTAGACTGCAAGTTTGCTGCAGTTAATGAAGCGACTGCCATTAAAACCACTGAACACTTAATAGCAGGATTAAAACTCTGCAGAGTCAACAAAATTAGAACAGACAAGTACAAATTGGTCTGGAGTTTTAGATGGCATTGCAAACTTAAGCCTTGTGGTCAAATAAACATCCCTATTGTCAACAGTGCTTAAGAGTGATTACAGGTATACATCACTTGTATATCACAGAATATAATCCTCCTCCAGCCTCCTTTGTATAATTACATCCAACTATTTCTTTTGATTTGCTCTCTGTGCAATATGCTGCTCTATTGTTGCTTTTACTGGCAGCAGCACAGAAGCATACGAAAGCACCTTATGAGCACCTGAGCTTGCATCTGTCCTGGGACATAAACAGTGATAGATCCACCGCCAGGACAGATGGACTCACATCTTTTTAACCACAAAGGTTTTGAACTCTTCCAAACAGAGGACACAATCTCTTCTAAAACCCAGTAAAACAGGCATACAGAATATTGAATATAATTCACCTCTGTGTGGAACAGAACAGGACAAAACGCTGATGAGAGAAAGCGATCTAGATGAGTAGCCTGCTCATTAACAGATATCCTTCTCAGTGCCTGTTCTATTTACTGTTGCTGGCTTCAACCCCAGCACCAAAGGCTATGGTAAACACAAATAAACAAGTGGGCAGTTGGCAGCGATGCAATCTAATTTAAGAGAAAGCAGATAGCTTTCCCTGCTACAGGGTAAAACTCTCTTAAAACTTCTCTGGCTATCACAAAGTCAGCTTTAATAAGTGTCCCTGAAACCTAAGTAACGCTGTTAGTTATTTCTGAAATGACAGGCTCGGGTTAACAGCTCTATTTATTAGCGCTATTGCAGTAAAAGCGTAAATATTGCATGATTGCTCTTATGATTTAAGAAGGATTTCTTCTTCTGCATCAGGGCGTTGCAGAGCCAATGTGCAGAGGCTTCAATGCACCACAGGAGGCACCGCATAGCTTTTGTTTTCCATTACCACTGCTGGATATTGATTAGGAGGAAAACAACTTGGCAAAAGTTAAAGAGAGGCCTAGTTTTCTTCTTCTTCCAGGAATTAAACTAAACCTGTTCATTATCCGACAAAAACAAGAAAGAAGTTCTCACTTTAACATGTTTTTAAAATTCAAATCTAGAAAGTCTGACTTAAAGTGACATTATAGATTTTTTTTTTTTCAGTTTAATGCCCTGAACTTCAGAGTATAATACCACTCTGAAGTTACAGTTTGTTCATCATCGTGGAAAAAAAAAAAAGCAAGAAGTTCTCATTCTTATATTAAAGATACTGGAAAATGAAAACACTGAAAATGAAAACAAAAATGCCAATTTATCTTTTCTAGATCTGTTAGCTTCTGTTGTTTGTATAAAAAAAAGTAGAACAACCATGGATATCATAAAACATGTTAAATATGTAGTTGTTCCATTTATTAAATTTAGTAAAATAAAATAAAATAAAATCTGGAAAACCTTAAAGAGACATTATGTAGAAATTTGTATTTTTGTGATTTAATGCCCCCAGTTTCAGTGTGTTGACATCACTGTCATAAATAATAGTTAAGGTAAAAACTGGCAAAAACTCTTACATTAAAGATCTTAACAAAATTTCTCCTGAATTTATAATAATGTGACCAGTAATAAGCACCAACAGACATATTGCTGTGTTTTTATGTACAATACGTTTTCACTCTTATGTTAAAGAGTCATACCAAGGATAGTCAAACTTAATTTATATGTGTAATTGATTATTGCCCTCGAATCCAACCACAGTGGACAAATAATTCAGGTTCAGTGAAATAATAACACATGAAAGGTCAATGCTGTGTGCTTGATCTGTCAGAGTTTAGGGAAACCATCTGAATCTGGGTATTAAAAAATTCTTTGCCACCACTTCCTCCTTCTTCAGCGAGTATAGGCCAGGAGTTGGTCAATATGGGTCTCTCTCTATATATATATATATATATGAAACTCTCCCATTTTGTTTTTGTTGATCATCCACCAAAGCCTGTTACCACAGGTGAATGACTGAAGAAAGAATAATCACTAAATGAACCAAGACTTTTGCTTCTTAACTCACATTTTTGTTTACTAAAATGATCTAATTGAATGCAGGGTTCACATTTTTACAACATTTGCACCTAAACGGCAGTTAATCTCATACATTTAATCCGCACCTGTGAATAAGACCATAAAATTCTTAAGCTCCTCCACTTGGCACTCCAAGTGTCACAGCCCACCTGAAGGGTAGAGCGCAGCATTTGTAAAACCACTCAACATTTTAAGGTGCATGTTTTATCCCAACTGTGCTACATTCAGAAATGGTTTAGGAAGTGTGTCATTATTATTTGCAGAAAGACGAAATGCCACCCTACTGTCACTGAGCGATGCATTCTCCAGATATTGGAGACCCCATTTTGGAGTCCAGCGCTCCCTTTGACTCAATGCCAAGAATGTGAGCTGTACTCATTAGGAGTGTAAAGGGCTCATATGGCTCACAGCGGCAGCAATTGCACCCCTGTACCTCACAAATGATACCTCGAGGAATGCAGTCATAGGCACGGGGAACTGATTGATCAACTTTATGATGCCTGAATTACAGCACCTCGGAGAGTGTGAAGAGCAGGTTGTTTAAACACAAGATTGTGACTGTGATTCTGAATTTCAGTTCAGCTCTCGGGGATAAAAAAAAAAGAAAAAATTGACACATAAATGTCAATGTACATCAAATACTTGTGCATGTGCAGGTTTGTTGACAGTTAAACCGCTCACCAATCAGCCTCCAGCAGCTGAACTACTTTAATTAATCACCTCAGAGTATACGCTGAAAGACTTACAACACCTCCCAGTGATACATTAAATTTTGCCTGAAGCATAAGTAATTGATTTCTTGCAGTAAATGCATAACTCTCTCTTATGGATGTTCTGTCTAAAACTTACTTCATCTTCAGTGTTCACAAGGGGCCTTATAAGTACATACAGAGAAGCAAATCATCACACTTTGATGTTGCTAATACCTCAGCATAGAACTGTCTTCAGACTACAGAGCACAACGAAGTGCGTGATATGAACCTGAGGACTTTACTTCCATCATGTTACCATTTGGTCAAACACTGACTTCACATGTAGCGATTTGTGTCATTTTATCACATATAATGTTGAGCTCCCAGATTAGATCTTTCAATCTAGCTTCAAATTAACTAGATGTATTGTTATTTCAGTTGCAGTTTCAAACTGGTCTGCATTTTCTTCAGTTAAAGGCAGGTCAAACCCAATTATCCCAGTGATATTCCATTTTATCTTGTTTCAGGTGAACAGATAAGTACCCTTCAAAAGTGCTTTTCTCAGGTTAAGTGACCTTTCCCCTTTTAACAGGAAAAACACAGTCAAGATTCATAATTCAAATCAAACACTGATACAGTACATCAGGATTCATTAATTTAACGCCATTAAATGCAACGCGGTAGGGATATTCCCTTTAGTTTCAGTTTCAGTGCAGTACAGATTTTTTTTTTTTTTATTATTATAATTTTTTTTTTAACCAACAGTCCTTAAAGTAAAACTTAATAAAATGTCAGTAAAGAAATTATTCTCAGTCATATTTTTAAAGCATTTAAAGCAATTCAAGTTTCTCTCTTTTACCCATCTAAGACGGGGTGAGCTGTCTTTTTTATCTCCTTGTTATCTTGTCAGAAATAATACTCATTCACACTCAACAAAAACAAAGCAATACTGACCAAAACCTCCTTGGTTAGTCTTTCCACTTTTGAGTTCACTGAGTTGAAATCTAAATCGCTAAATTCAAATTTTTATAATCTTATTTAAAACATACTGAAACCAACAGAATGTGAGTTTGTGGCTTGATTTACACATGCTATAACCTCCATAAATGGATATTTGGCATCAATTTTGGCATCAGCGTCCTGGTTTCCGCTTGTAGTCTGAGGAGTATTAACCAATCTCGCTCCAGCAGGCTTTGGTTGCAACAATCCAGTATACATTGGGCCAAATGCAATCTCTGAACCCATTGGCTATTGTCCGAAGTCAATTTAGCTTTTAGTTTTTTTTTCTTATCTGAATTTTTGTGCAGATATCTGTTTATTGTGATTATCCAAAATGTGCCTTACTCATCATTTTTGCCTATCAAGGTCCTAATCAGACTGTAGAGGAAGTCTTGGCCTGAATATCTGCTGTCTGTTCTCTGGATAATGACTACACTGGAAGACTGTACATGCCCTAATATTTTATGTTCATTCAGTAGTTTTTAGATGCACTGGTGAGACTTCACCACCAAATCATCAACTAAGTCAGAAGAGAAAATCACACTTTCTCCACTTCATATTCTGATGATGGGCTTCTCCCACACGGAGTAGGAGCTAGAGTTGAATCAGAATCACTATCTGACTTTGCAGTAATTATGATAAACTCATGTTCCCATGACGAAGAAGAAAAGCCATTGTTTTTCTTCTTCAATTAATTCTTGATCATCGGGGGCCTCATTAGTCACTGGTAGCAATGAGACACAAGTGGCTAAACAGCAAGTTTCTTAATAAAACAAAACAACTTCTTCATACAGTGGCTTGATATGATGATAAATAAATATAAATAAATTTAAAAAATCCTTTCTGGCAAAGTTCTGTTCCCACAATCTGAGATCTGGCCCACTCATCAGCCTGTTTAAATTATCTCATCTATTAGTGTCTGGCACAATCAGCACATTACTCACCAACATTAAAGTCATCTATCAAAGCCTTGGTCGGAGAAAGAGTAGGAGATTACTTATCTTTAATTAACCTGTAAGGGAGAGTTGTGTTATGTAGCAGAGCAAAGCACAAGAAAAATGCCCTGAACGCTGGAGACCAGTAAAGGCTTGCAACAGCATCAATTGGTGATGTATGGCCTTGATGATCTTATTGCTATGTTATGGCAGTCCTCTAATGCTATCATCAGGTCAAAGTTCAAAAAACATAGGCCTAATTAGCATGATGCTAAACTAACTAAATGGTGTACACATTACACCTGCTAAACAAAGCATGCTAGCGTTCAATGCACAGCTGTGCCTGAGTACAGTACGAAGTTACAGAGCTGCTAATGCGGCTGTAGAATTAATTTTGTATGCTGAGATTAAACAGTGGCCGCAATATGTTAACAGGATACAATCAGCCAAAGAAAATGTTGGATCTTTGTTGTATGCGACCGCCCTATTATAGCCTTCTCCAGTATGGTGCCATGCTGTGTTGTACCACATCATAAACCACAGTCTGGCTGTATTTCCATTGCCAGCAGAGAGCCTAAGGCCATCTACTGACTCCTGGTTGATGACTTTTGTACCTTACCGGTCGATGCTCTGACTGATTTTGGTCTAGTGAGTTGTTTTTTGTTGTTTGTTTTTCACTTTCCGATTCAGTCTCTTGGTTGGTTGTATGTGATGTCGCAGACCTCTCCTCTCTCCCCGCTTCAAATGGCCTCTTTGCTTAGGGTGTCTCGGGTGTTAAATTGTTTGTGTCAAGCGCCAACAAGCACTGACTCACAAGGAGTCAGTACATGCCACAAACCATTTAACACCTGAAGCACCTAAAGCAAGGAGAGCATTTAAATCCAACCAGAGATCATCTTTGAACAGAGGCAAGGGTTACTTTCTCCTAGAGATGTATGATCACCTGTTACATGACTTTAATGTAACAACACCTGAGCTGAAAATAGGTATCACTGTGGCCCCTAGCACAGTATGTAAGGCCTCCCTCTTCTTGTTCCTAAAGATATTGGTTACTTTCATTGTGAATGTCATTTTGAGAAGCCATCAACCCAAAACAAATTCTTGGTTATACCTGATAAATAAAACTTCTGCTCTGATTTTGAATGTTATTTCAGCAGCGCTGTTCCACTTTGGGAAAACTCTATGAACATAAAGGAACAACAAGACACAAAACAATTTAATTATATACAAAGAAACATCCACAGGTCGATCGCTTTACAACAACAACAAAAAATTCTCATTTTACTAACCCTACTAACCCTAACCCTACCCTCCTTTTTATTGCTTTGTGCTTCGTACTGCACATTACACTTCCATGGCAACAACATCAGTAAATCAAAAGTCTACCAGGGACTGAGGGGGTGGCGGATAACCTGAAACAAGAAAAGGCAATTTCACAACCTTAGGAGACGCTGTGTCCTAATACAAGGTTACTACACGAAGAGGCTGCTAGTAGATACCCAGAACAATAAAAAGAGAAAAGAGGACCAGAGAAACAACATGGGATGCTCCTAAGTAATGGATTTCATTATGTCACACTACACTGGGGGGCATGTCATTATTTGAATGTGTTGAATAATTGAGAGCTCTCTGTGTGTTCGGGGGATGTGTGTGACGAGGTGAGTGGATTGTGCTGAGAGGTCGTGGTCTGGGTTGGCTGATCTGGATCTCCTGAGACAACCTCAATGTAAAATCGACGTGTTACTCTGACAGTGATGAAACAATTCTTTAAAGCCACTTGTTGAAACAGATTTGAATTCATTAGCATCTTGAGTGTGGATAGATGGCTTTCACCCCACCCATGTATACTATCTTTTAGCTTAGAGCACAGGTTTATGTCTTCATTTCATTCCTCAGATTACGGACCTGTGTGATATCTACAAGATTGTATCATATTTTTTAAACCCGTTATTCTGTCAAATTCAATCCCTTGTTTACTCACTATATAGCTAATAAATTTACACAATCAAATGAAAAGGCAGACAGTAAATGGAGTACTATAAAGTAAATAGGGAGCAATTTTGGAGCCTCAAATACAACCTTGTAATTCTCAGAACTTATTTTCAGCAACAATTGTGTTGGTAAAAGTCAACAACATTTCAGTCTTACTTTGTTTTACTGCGAAAATTAAAAGTTCAAATTCTTTGAAGGGAGTTATAACATCAGATATTTGTTCATCTATACATTTTAAATGTAAACATGAGGTGACGTCACAAGATTTTCCTATGAACAAGAATGCAGTTCATCCAGTTTTATTAACAATGCAATTCAATGAAAAATGTCTTTCTCTTCTTGTTCTAAACCTTTTCCTTATGCTTCTGTCCCTCTGCTCTTCCTCTTTTACTTTTTTGCCTGTACTATCATAATTTATTTGTCTATGATGTAAACAAATTATAAACAGAAACAAACCATCAATGTATAAAGATAATTGGATATAGCGTTGGAGGCTCATAGAAGCTGCACAGTGGTGCATGAAGCCAAAAGAGTTTCGATTTCAGGGCATAAAATTTTGCAGCTCTTCGGCATGTTTCCACACTGCGGGGCCCATAGAGCGAGCGCACTATAGCCTTTGGTCAGCTGAGCATAGCCAGCCTGCTTCCTGCTTCCGCAAACTTGAATGGGAATAAAATGATTTAACTATGCAGCTTTTCTACATTCCAAATGATATTGGCAGTGAAAGAAGTCAAACTGGATCCAAACCCCAATACTTTACCTTTGGGCTTGAAGCAAACCCAGATGGATCTAGAGTTTGCATCAGATTAAAAATGCAAGCTAACTAGCATAGTAGCTAAGGATTAAAACAGGTTAAGATAAAAATAAAGATTAAAAAAAATAGATATTTATATGATGTTATTCATGATGTCTTGGATACACTCATTAACTATGAGGTTTCCAAATTTAACTTTTAATATTTCCATCTCCTTTAATCTCAGTCAAAGAGCAGTGAGATGACACTGAATTGTCAGAACAAACAAATAAGTCAGATGAAACTTCATGTTTCTACACTAATGAGATATTCACATTCAGAAATAATCTTGACCGTGTCCTCGGATTAAAATGGACACACAAAAATTAATACAGGGTGATACAGGCATGAAGTGATACAAGATTTGTATTGTTTTTAATCAGCCTTAAATACCATGTCATTCTGTTAGCTTGAATATGCTAATACATTATGGAAACTTTCAGATAAAAACAGTCTTGGATCAAAACTTCTCAATCCTTTTTAGCATACAAATACCCCACGGTGATTTGGTAATTAAAACTTTAATTAATTCAATATGATTGTAGGGGTCTTGTATAGAACACATTGAGCTCATTATGCAGTAATTACGTGCAATTTAAAGTCTATTTCACAGTTGAGCAGGCTACTGAACTTTGTCTCTCTGCTTGCAGTTAGCTGTTTACCAGCAGAGTGATGAGGGACGGGCTGGATGGTACATTCTGACTGGGACTGGGGTGAATTACCAGGTCCAGTTCTGGTTTAGCTGGAGAGATTAACATGGTTTAAAGTCTAAATATACTGTGCTTTGTTTATTAAACATTGTGCCCGTTGGAATGACTATCTGAGCAGCGGGTTAATTCAGCTTGGTATTTTATTATTAAAAAGAAAACATTTTTCACGTGAAGGTGAAAGATAAAGTCTCAGTAATTAAACATAATTTGAAATGGCCTACACAAGGGTGTATATAGCTGTGTTTGTATACGAGTGTTTTGGGTGTGTGTACAAGTGCAGGTGAGTGTGCATGTGTGACGAATTGATGAAAGGCAGTGCTGTCATTTTAGATTAAGTGGAGTGACAAGCCTCAATGCTTCATCGTACAGGAGATCCCATTTGATGAAAACTCCCACATACCTGACAATTTTATACCTCAGGCTTTCAAATGGTGCAGAGAAATGTGTGTTTTTACAAAATTATGTGATTTTATTCCCCCACTGAACTTTACACAAAATCATCCATCTATGCAAACTCATAACATGGATTTAGAAATGTTTGTAAATGTATTGGACGTCAGATAATGTCATAATAATGGTTTCATCTGTCATGCTGGATAAGGAAGGCAAACAGTGGGTTCTAATTATCACTGTATGCCAAGTGTCAATGACTATGATGTCTATGACTCGAGGTGGACACCAGCAGAAAAATGCAATATTAAGGTCTTTAACTTAAACTTTTCGTTTCGTATCCTCTTAAAGTTACTTATAGTACCATAATTATTTTTTTACCTGCTACTGGCAGACAGGTGGAATGACCTGCGTCTGTGAAACATTTAATTTTTTTTTAAATTATATATTTACACAACTTGGCTGGTTGCCATTGGGATTGCTATGGATTTTATTTTTTTATTATTGATTTGGTTAATAATTGCAGCCAGACTTTTCATTTTACAAGACCTTCAAGTCAAAATTTCTCCTTGGTAAGCACTTGGTAAGCACTAGTCCTTGAAAAAATTAATGAACCAATTTTTAGTTCCATAAGTTTGCATGATTTCAAACACTTGAAAGAAGATCATAGATTTTAGGGATCTTAAGGATCCAAATAGTCCATTTTATTTAACTTCAGTACAAAGTATTCTAAATTGAACTTCAGTCTTGGTATTAGAGTTTACTGGAATGATTGGGTTGAGTTCTGGCGACTCAGCCAAATCATTTTTATACCCATAAAAAAGAAAGAAGAATATAATGCATTGAACACCGAAACATATATCTATTTTGTCAGTGAACTTCACTGAGGTTTCATCATGGCATTCTGACTTTGTGAGGTAAATGCAACAGCTTCACAAATAAGTCTGAATGGTGCAAAGCAGCACTATTCAACAAAAGGACACTGGGATCCGAGCAAAATGAAAATGGATACAGAAACAGCAGCACATTAACAGTTTCTAAAACGGTGACAGCCCTTATAAAAAGTTTATTGTTCAGAGGGCAACAGATTAAGTGGAATTATTGAAAAGACATTTCTGTCTTTTATGCATCAATCACATAGCATAATTACAAGGTGTCTGGTAGTCAATAGTAGACTTCTAGATGTTAACTGAAAGGAACTGCAACATGACCTAAATCTAAAAAAAAAAAAGTACTAAAATTAGCTAAAATGACTTCAACTGGTTTGGGGTGTGTAGTAAACTCATCTACAGCTCCAGTGAAGAGTGAGTCACCACTTTCACTGTTTTTTACTTTCATCTGAATCTCTCAGTAGTTGACAAGAGCAGATTACATTGTTCTATTCATCCTCTGTATGAAGAGCTCGAGCTTCTCCCCTCCGGGCAGAGATTTGGGCTGCCTTAGGCCAGGTCTAACATGATGAATAATTCTTTTGTCTCTCAAGCCACCAGCCTGGTAAATCCTCATTAGTCAGCTGATGATTAGTTTCCCATATTAGTACTGAGGGCTGATGTGGCTAATGCAACCAGTGGAAGCTTTTGGGCATGCCGACCTAGTCTGCACGATGCAATATAAATACCAGCGCTTTTACCTTTGACCTCTGACCTTTCTCCGTTTCACTTCTAGTGCTACTCATGATTTGAATTGTTTGGCGTCCAACTGAGACTGTCCCTTGAGCTGCGCTTGTTTACTGTGAACTAACGTTTTGAGTTACCGGTGTGATTGTCCAGCACTAGAAAATAGCCAAGAGCAGAGCCTGCCGCTGCTGCCTTGCCTGGGTTTATTTTATTTTATGTCTTTACATATCGTTTTTATATGGTTTTATTGATTGTTTTATTGCAACCGTGCTTTCATAGAACGACCTTTTTGCTGTTTTATTGTGTTTAGTTGTGTGGTTTTTAATTTGAGAAAGCTAAGAGCTTGATAACGTGTCTAAAGTGTGCAGGAGTGTGATTGCAGGGGCTATTTGTGTACTTACCTCGGGTGGCTCGTTTTTATTATCATTGCATGTTTTATTTATTTTCTAGGTAATTTATTTGATTTAATTTGCACGGTGTGTTATTTAGCCACCTGCATATAGTTTACCTCTGCTGTCTGACTCTGCCTGCAACATTTGCATTTAGCCAGTTTTCATTTTAAAAAATCATTGATTCTACTTAGTATTTTTAATTATTTACTTGCTTTTAGGGACATTTTTTATCTTTTCTTATAAATAAATTATATATTTATTTTCATATAACATCATGTCACTGGACCTGTGTTGGGAACCCCCCCTGAAATAAAAAATAAAAAAAAATAGTTTATATATATATAATATCTGCTGCTCTCACATATGTCTGCCCTTTAAATAATGGAAGCACAGATAAAGAGTTGCCAAGTAAAACATTCATCTGGATGAAACTGTAGGAGATCCCAAAAGTTTCTGTCTCATGGAAACAAATTCAGAAGCATGACTTCTAAGTAAAAACATCACATTTCAGCACTCACTGGGTGCAATCATGTCAATAGAACAAAAGATATAATCTGAAATAGTAGCTTGGGGAGATGAAAGCATCATCATTTTTATCACAAACTCTCATTTCTTGTCATTGGTCACTGCTACAAAACATCTGCATGACTGCTGCAGATTTTGTAGAATATATTCAAACCCTGGGTGTCCAAGAGGATGACAACGAATGAGTCCCCAGGAGACAGAGTCCTTTTCAGCCTTCTAGTTGAAAGGTTTATAATATAGGATGGGATGATTCAGTATAACCACTTTTTATTTATCTAAATCCTGGATCATTTACTCCCTATGTGTCTGTGTGTATTGCTGAGTGGTGTGAGTACAAGCAGCCAATAACAAACAGATCTAAGTGTGTTGATATGAATTTGCCTGCCTGGAAATGGGGCACTGCGAGAGCAGAAGAGACAGCAGTGACAGGGACAATGATAGGCAACACTAAACACCCACCACACACACACACACACACACACTTTTTGCACAGTGAATGAGGGATGACAGCCGTTCCATTATTGGTGAGATGACTGACAGAGTGATAGAAAGAACAAAGTTAAAATGAAGACAAGAATTAAAGAGTGAGATGAGGACTGAAAGGGTGAAGAGATAGAGGTGAGAACGCTGGGTTGGCTTGTGTGAAATGGAAAGCACACAGCAGCTCCAGCAGTTGCATTAGTGACCCCATGAGACTGACTGCTGGCATCAGAGACACTCAGAGCCAGTAGTAAACACAACTTTCAGCAAACACTCCAACTTCTGCTAGGTCACCTGTATACTCACAGTATTTCTATTTTGGTTGTTTAGTAAAGATACATGCTGCATTTTCTAAATCTAAAATTATTTTGCTTCAGGCGCCTCATCTAAAAAGAAAAGTGCTTCATGAGTGTATTATTATGTCTATATATTTGTTAGTATTCGTGTGACATTTTCCTGTGCAAACATGTGTATTTTGTTGCTTTACTGCATGTGTATTTTAGTCTTTAGTGTCAAATGTGGTGTGGTAATTAACACAATCCTCAGACTGGTAAAAGTCTGTGTGCAAAGAACAAACTAATTACATTCTCATCTGTCAGGCAGAGGCAAATAAATAAGAGAAGAGAGGAGAGGAGGAGGAGGAGAAGACTGCAACCAGAAACAATGAGCGTAGAGACAATGCTGAATATGAAATATAGCCAAATATGTTGGGCAGAAGATGTGCAAAAAAAAAAAAAAGACAAGCGAGATAAAGAGTACAGTAAATACACCATGTGAGGCAGCAAAGCAGAGGGAGAGATAATAAAATAAAAGACAGAGACTAAGTATAGCAGAATAACTCAGATATCTCTCAGAGGAGAGATTATAGAACAGCACAGATATTTTTTATTTAGCAATCCGACTTTTTAACAATGCAAATTGTTCTCTGTCCCTTGATCGGCGCATTAACTATGAACAATAAATGTTTATTGTTGCACCATTCAGACTGCAGACACATTAGTGGTGTAGAAAAACATCCACTTTTCTTATTTCATCAGCAAGACTTACTAACTGGCCTTCTATGTGGCACAGAGATGTTACTCTGCCTCCTACAGGCAAGTGCAATAAATATGTAAATCTAAAAAGAACTTAATGTTACCAAACAAAATGTAAAATTAAAGCAAGGGTATGTTTGCATCTGGACAGTAGGGCTATGTTCCCACCATATTGGGAGGACAGATTTGTTTTAAATGAGAGAGAAGCTACAAACAGCTTTTTCCACATACTCCCCCCTGATGATTTTGACAGAGAATATAGTTTCTCTTTATTTGCACATGAGCTTCATCCCAGCATTTTCCACCGCTGTGCCAGTGCTTTTCTGCCAGAGAGAAGCAGTATGAACATAATCTGAATCCGATGGGTGGGTTGTTGTGTCCCTCCCAATGTTGAGACCAAACTTATGCCCTTCATTTAAGTGAACTGAGCAGGTATTCACATAAAATTTTACAGGTACAGAAATAGTCAGTGACTTGCTGTGCTGACAGTACGTCAGTTTCACAGTGTGATTTGATCCTGTGATTTTTTTTTTTCAACCTGTTCCTTGGTAACAACATTTTTTTTTTTACCTTGTTGTAAAGTTCAGAGTTTTGTTTTGATTACAAGCAGAAAGTTTTGGTCAAATGTTCCAACTAATAGTGTTCTTGCGCAACTTTTTCAAAATGTAGCTGACAGCACTAACCTTTTCATTCCCCAGCTGTTAATTTCATGCATATTAAAAGAAAGAGTAACCAAATCATTGTGATGCAATAGGAAGTGGTAGAAGTGCAATTAGTCAGGAATTACTGAGTAATTAGAGTCAAATGAAATGAGACAGGTTTTGCCAGTGATTGTAATGAAATAATTTGTACGACTGGAATAATATAAGGTAAGGCACACAGGCAACTTAACTTACTGGTATATATTTTCAGCAGTAATCGTACTGTAAAGTTCATGCTAGGTAATAACTTGTACGGCTTCATATTAAAACCTGCTTCCTGTTGGATTTCATTATAAATTCCAATGGCCTGTAATATGCAAGGTTTATAATATACTGATGGTTTCCACATTAATTATGAATAATACAGTGAATACTAAGCCATTTGATTACCTTTACCCTGAAAGCATTGTGTGAAAAGTGTACTTGAAGTATACTTTAGTTTCTGCATAAAGAAAAAAGACACAGTAATGCACTATAATTTCCCTTTCCTCCCTTGCATATGACTACTGCTGTAATCAGTCCAAGAAAAATACATTCAAAAGGTTTTTCACATATTTTTTTCAAGGATGGTCTTGTGAATCACATGTGAAGTGTAGAGAGTCCAGGAGATAGAAATTGAGATAAAGGTATTTATTGCAAGGGTTGGAAAATGGTATGCAGGAGTGGGGAAGCTTGGACTGGTAGCAGAGAACCTCGGGCTGGGATATGGAGAAGTCGGGGTGCAGGGAAGGGCTGATGAGACAGTGGGCTGGAGACAGGGACCAGAGATAGAGCAGACGAGACAAGAAAGAGGAAATACGGTTAGGCAAGGAAGGAATAAAAATAAACAAGATAAACATGAGTAAATGGCTCGATGCGTAACAAACACTTACTGGCTCAGAGGCTATGAGCAGGGTAGAAATACTGCAGGGTTGATGAGTGCGTGGCAGGTGAGAAAGCTGTATGTGGTGATGAGCTGATTGCAGAGAAGTGTGCAGAGATGCAGAGCAGAGAATCAGGAAGGAAGCCACGCCCACAACACACAAAATACACACACACACACACACACACACACACAGACACACTGTAGTAAAAACATCAGATTCATCAAAAGTGCAAATCTTGACGGTGGCAGCACACTTTGGAGCTGCAGGGAAGTAAAAAGGAGCAATGAGAGTCTTTGATAAAATGCTATTTATCTCAGCGGCTGACATTAGAAAGTTCCTCTTCATGACAGAGATAAAGGATCCTCAGGAGGGGTGTGGATAAGGAAGGCTGCTGATTTACAGTTGAAGAGTTTAACTAAGAATTTGTGTCAAAGTTCTCCCTTTTCACTTCTTCTGTCAAATTTCGTTTCAGGGTGAGGAGAGAAAAGTGTTTTTTTTGGGGGGTTTTTTTTTTCCAATTAATTACTTAAAGGGCAATTTACAATAGACACAATATGTCCTCTGGAGCTTTTTGTGACATTCTAGCAGTGCAGCTACTCATGAATCTGTTCTGTATCTGCTCACATGACAAGCAGATTGAGGGGACAGCAGCGAAGCATGTCTGCCAAAAGTCAGCGAATTCTGTATTTGGGATAGAGCAAGGAAACAAAAGCAATGCTTGGGCCTTGCCAATTCACCTAATGATGATAAACACAAAACACAAAATGACAGCCTGTCTTCCATCAGTGTAACAGAATCAGACAACCATCTGCGAGAAGTGATGCAGTCTGCCTGGACTCTGCTCCCTGCTAGTCGCTCCTCTGCTCGGAGTTTTGTTTCTCAAAATGTGGACGAAAGTGAATCCAGCGTCTGCTCTTTTGGAAATAACATCAGCAGAGATAAGCTTGTTTGAATTTTATTCATTCATCATAACTCAAAATACTAATTTGATTTTCGACAGTGTGTACAAACACTATACATTCTGCATTTTAAATTTCACATTCTCAACAGAAGATGGTCTCTGCCAGTTTAAGACATAATGATGTGTCAGTGAGCAACAGTCCTTAGGGGAAAAAAATGATTTAATATTGATTTTAACTCACTTGTAATGCTAAACTTGGAGTTTTAATCTAACAAGACTAAGTTTACAGCCATGAGCCTCTGTGGAGTACTTAAGCAGAGTGATTTAAATGCTAAATGCTAATGTAAACATGCTAATACGCATACAGTAGCAATGATAACATGACGTTTAGGAGATAATCTGCCATATCGTCTTATTTTAGCACATTAGCATGCTAGCATTTGGGAATTAACAAATCAGCTGAGGTTGATGGGAATGTTATTAGTTTTCCAGGTACTTGATCATACACCAAATTATGGGACAAATTAAAATTTTGACCTAATTATGTCTCGAGATGAAGTGACGGGATCACCAAAGTTATTCAAATTCGTGGCAATCTAATTAATGTTCTCTGCAACATTTCACTTAAAACCACAAATGTCAACCTGGAAGAAAAGCGCATCACTAAAGTCTTTAGGACTCATCATCTGAGAATGTCTGTGTGTTAATCTATGAGAAAATGTCTTTCTTTCTATATGAAAACTTTACCCAGCTGGTGTCACTGTTGGGAAGGTCAGGCAATCACCAAAGTCAGTAAGACGCATCATCTGGGCACCATAAAACTGTGTACCAATTCCAACATCGCCTTCACAGAACAGCTAGTGTGGCTAAAAACACAATAATTTCATTAGATTTCCTCAGATGACGCTTTCATTCAAAACAACTTAGAATAAGTGCATTCAACCGTGTGTAGAGAACCCCAAAAACTGAAAGAATGCAACCATGCTGAACTGCTTCAAGAGCTTTGTTTAGAAAGGGATAGATTTTGAAGAGATGGAGTCAGTCATTTGTGATTTTGTTGAGAGGTAGCTGGGCTCTCTTTGTAGTGAGGGAGCAGTAAGCCTATTGGCAGTAGCAGAGTGTAGTGGGTTGGGGTGTATTTCAAGGAGCACAAGTGATGTGTTTGTTCCAAAAACACAACACTGTCAAATATGGCTACTGACATCGGTCCGCGTAGGCATATACAGGCAGATTTGGAGTAGGTTCAGATGAGCTTCTCTGCATCCTCTACTTGTTCTGAAGAGCACACCTGTTTCCTCAATGGGGTCAGCCCTTATAGCAACTACACAAGCCAGCATACAGCATGCAAATGCACTACGGGGTCCGAATCAAACCTTGAAAGCCAACATGAGAATGGAATAAGAACATTACGATAGCACAGAAAGCCACTTATGACTGTGTCTGAAGTGTCACTATGATTTAAAAACTGTATTTGAACGTCAGCATTAAACCTTCCTCGACAAATCAAGTGAGTAAGTTCCAAAGTAACAGTCTTGATAGTACAAAGTTCCCCCTATGTGTTACTATCCCTCCAAACAGCTCAGCACAGGAACTGTTCAGGAAAAACAAAATGTGAGTTTTGCTTTGATATATAATTGTATTGTATTGAAAAGACTTTGGAAGACACCCGCTTGACATGTTTAACTCAGACTACTGCCTCATTTTATCTTCATATATTTGCTACTGTAGGTTTTTATGTGGCTTTTTTAGTCTATTGCTTTCATTCTGTCCCCCCCAAAGAAATGAAAGTGCAGTTGGTGAAGATTGATTTAGTTGTAGCTGTCCATCAGAAAAATAGGTAAGTCAAATCAAACACTAGTTCTTACAGGACCTTTCACCTTTTTCCACCACAGTTCCTTCTTTACACTTGGAATGGGAGGGTGGATGGAGGGGGTTGCAACCCAACTATGCCACTAAATCCCACACTTTAAATCATCAAATATTCATTTTTTTCTCTAATCTTGTTTCAACCTCCAAAAATGCTTAATGGCCCCTTCACACAGTACTGAAATTAAATTGTGACTTAATACAGCAGACACAATTTATATTTTAGCGGTCTGCCTGCCCTGGTAAACTTTAAATGATCCCTAACAACTTCATTATACTGCACAGAAGGAGACAGAATGAAGCAAAAAGATATATACTATACTTTCTGACCTGCAGTGAGCCATAAACACAGGTATCAATGCACAGAAAGGGGACAACTAACATGTCTGTATGTGTGAGACAGAAAGAGTTCACACTCTCTCTCAGGAAGGGATTGGATCGCTGTTGTCACTGCTTATATCACCTCCCACCTTCATCAGCTCCGCAGGAGTTATCAATATGATGAGATGAGGGTCTCATCTCTGGAAACAAGTTGAAGCCACACATCCCAAACATCATGTACGTGTATGAACATAGGCAAGAGTGGGTATTCAGCACCAAGCAGAGAGCCAACCAAGAATATCAAAGAAAACACAAAAGCCTGTTGAACTTCAATCTGTCAAATATGTAAATGGCTCTGGGACCACCTAAATTATGACTGTACATGCAGTGTGATCAGGAGTTTGTATCAAATGCTTTGAACCTGTAGCCTTTTATTTGGTTTATGAAATCTCTAACCACCACAGTTATGCCATATTAAGACACACACTGAAAAGCAGTGTATTATTAGAATATTACAGTGCAAGCTCTTGATATTCAACACATATATTTTACCTTCCCACAGACAAAGACAATGTTGCTTTTGAGAACTGCAAATAATTTCCTGCCAAGATATCTTTGCTTCATTTCAGTGGTAACCTAAATAGAACCAGCATTACTGTGCTGTAAATGGGATAGTAAAAAAATTCAATCAGGCTGATTCATTTTCTCTGCACTATTGGCCTTTAATAACTACTATAACATCTGTATGCAGGTTACTTAGGTTTTCTAATCAGGGTTTACTAGTTCTCCCTCGTGCACCACTGAAAACAAAAGATGATTGTGAATTTAAAGTGACACTGTGGAGTGCTCTTCCTGTAGACTTAAGTCTTGCGGTCTCTGTTGAAGCCTTTAAAAAGCAGCTCAATCAAACTGACCTTTCTCTCGCCATCTGCGCCAGAATGTATGCAACCGGCAACACTGGCTCTTGCCAGTGACCTCTGGGACTCTTCTATGCTAGTGTCCCTCAAGATCACCAGCGAGCATTAGTATGCGTACTCTGCAAGTCACCGTAGCAACCAAGGAAGAAGCAACTTGCCACTAAAAAGTAATAAAGCTCCTATTTATAAGTTTGAGGCTGTTGTATTCAGCATCTGTTCTGTTTCCTGCAGTATACCTGGAGTGAAGCGGAAATAGAACCTGTATGCGTGTCATTTCAAGTGGCATGGTACTTGTTCCTTGTTTGCTACAGTGACCTGCAGAGATGATGCATACTGATGCTCACCGGTAATCCTAAGGGACACCAGCATAGACAGGTCCCAGAGGTCACTGGCAAGAGATGGTGATGACTGTTGCATACTTTCCAGAGCCGAGGCTGAGCTTGCTTGCTACTGCCCCTGAATTGTTCAATGCTCAAATGTTCAAAAGTCACACGACTTCAACAGAAGTCTTATTTCTAAGATTTGCACCAAATGTAGCTAATTACAGATCTATAATCTCTACTGTGTTTTTTATGCAAAACAAGACATAAAGTATTTTTCTGTAAGTGAGTTTACCCAATAAGCCACGATTATTTCAGTTAGTCTTGACTCATTTTTACTTGGTTTGGTTATTTCAGGCTTAGTTACTATGGCAACTTATTCTCAGAAACTAACCTAACTCTGGGACAGGCTAGCTTGCCGTTTAACTAGAGTTCCTGTAATTGAACCAATGACCAATGAAAAGTGCCGATTTTACCACTGACTTTCTGGCATGCAGCCACATTATTTGACTTTATTAATCACTATCAGTTCAAACCTTAATGTTTATAGAAAATCAACTTAAATAAATTGTATATTAATTCAATTATACAATGCTAAATGATAAGATATAGACCTACATATGTGTTTCATTATATAAAATCAAACATTTAGACATGCTACCTGAAATAACACTCAGTCTAAAGTGTATGGTTTTTGAATGAATTCAGTCAAGACCTAGAAATATGGGCCTCAACCCAGTGTCATTCTTTGTCATCATACTTTCATTGTAGTTGATGAGGGAGCTGTCATAGCATCCTAAAGTCAACTGTATGCAGTGTGATTAGTAGTTTGTATGAACTATTCTTGATCAGAAACACTTCTTTAGGTCTGCTTTGAACCTGTTGCCTTCTATTTGTTCCATGAAATCTCTAACCACCACAGTTATGCAATATTATTGTAAGACACACACTGAAAGGCTGAAGTATATTAAATTCATACCACAAAAGCTCTTCATATTCAGCACATATTTTACCTCCCCACAGACAAAGTTTTCCCTATTTTACTTTTGAGGACCGCAAATAATTTCCTGCCAAGATTTCTCAGCAAATTATCTTTGCTCCACTTTAGTGGTAACCCCAACGGAACCAGCATTACTGTGCTGTAAATTGGATAATAAAAATTTAGAGAGATATAGGGCTTTTTAAAAAGACAAGTCAGGCTGATTCAATTTCTCTGCATTATTGTCTTTGAGGTGGTATAGGTCAGTTTGTAAGCATAACTTTTAAAGAACAAGATCAGTTTGGTCAATCACAGCAGTCAACACCAAGAAAACTGCAACTGTTTTGTCATTTTAGTGTCTTGAGGTCCTGAAGTTTGTTCCTTGTTTCCTGTTTCTTGACTTCCTGACTTTATTTAACCCTCAAAATAAAGAAACATGTATTTTTAACTCTGACATGAAGAATCACCTATCAAAGACAAAGACCCTGTTTTATTTTAATTAATTCATTAATTCATTTAAAATTAATTTATTCCACTGAGTGTAGAAGCTCCTTCTCTGTTATCGATATGATGAGATGAGGGTCTCATCTCTGGAAACAAGTTGAAGCCACACATCCCAAACATCATGTATGTGTATGAACGTAGGAAAAAGCATGACTGAATATACACACCCAGAGGTGAGAAGAGAAGAGAAGAGAAGAGAAGAGAAGAGAAGAGAAGAGAAGAGAAGAGAAGAGAAGAGAAGAGAAGAGAAGAGAAGATCTTCTCATCATCGTCATCTGTAGCTGACATTGAGCACAGAGACAAAAGAAGTTCAGAGGGAGCTTGAGGACGATGCCATAGTCAAGGCCCATCTCTTACCAGTCAAATCTCCATGGTGACAGGAATAGTGATGCAAAAAATGGATTGCACTATAAACCCCTTAAAAGTCTTTTTGGACTGAGCAAGAATTTCTAAAAGAGGCCATTACCGGTACTTTTATCATCTGTTTAGTTGATCTCATATTCAAGTACAAGTACTGGTAGCTACTAATGATGTTTTGCTGAAATAGCAGAGACTGAAGCAGCTATAATCAATATTTTTACATCAACAGTGGGTCAACTCATTTGAAGAGGGTTCCTTGTAGTGACAAACCCACATAAGTGTCTTTCAGCACATTGTTTTGGTTCACTCAGACTAAGCAGGCAGCTGTTAGTTAGTTAGTTAGTTAGTTGCCAAGTAACATGCATCTAACAGATAAAGTTAGCGACAAGATGGGGAACACAATGAAGCATTTAGCAGTTAAAGAGGCAGATATTTTTATGGGATACCAAAAGCAGAGCTAAAATGAAAGTAAAGCTTTCCAGAAAATGTAATATTTATATTTAATGTCTGAAAACGTAGGCTTCATTTTAAATGTCTTCTTGCCAAAAGCAGTTCAACACAGTATAACTTCAAAGTATCTTACAAGGAGCTCTTGTAGGCAGCAATATATGGACACATACATATCTGAGTAGCTTGTCTGCTTACGAAATTCTCCTTGGACGTTAAAGTTATAATAAAGAGCAAGTCAAGCCTGAGTTAGATGATTCCTTTGTTAGCTCTCTGATACAGTTGTCTGCACACACCTCTTCTGTAATATCAGTGTTTCATGTCATTAAATCGGAAAGGCTCCCTGGGTGCAACAGGTGGAACAGTGTCTATCTGCAGATCAATTACACTTGTTAAGTCCGTACAACAGCATAACTTTGCATTAGCAACATACTCCCAAACACTAGTTGACAATGAATCCCTGAGCTGACTCTGCTGTGTGATTTATTTTGTCATTACCTGCCACAGTTAGATGTTCAGTGTATACGTTTGTGGTTTGTATTGTCTCTCTTCCAGACAATCCTCTGTAGTCTTTGGTTTCATAATAAATGAATTTCACGCCATTCAGCCTGAGAGATTCTCTAGTGAAATAAAGACCAAAGCACAGCGTCTATTCATGGCTGATTAAAAATAATATAATAGTTACATAAACAGCTCGACCAGGCAGAGCTTGACTTCATTTTGAACGTTCATTAGAAGTATGTAATCAAGACAAGTCAGTTAATTGGCTTGACTACTGTATTAGTATCAGTTTGCTTTTGCAACTTAGCTCTCACTTTGGTCACTAATGACGCCACAAAAAACACAATAACCAAGATGTCAGTGGCTGTTTGTTTTGTGTCTTTGTGTGCACTGATCCCTTTGAATACAGTAGGCAAACACTGTGTGTGTGTGTGTGTGTGTGTGTGTGTGTGTGTGTGTGTGTGTGTGTGTATGCATATGGTCTTGCTTTCATGACAGCTCATTTAAATGTCTGAGTTGAGCACTTGGATCCAGACATGCTATAAAAAGGCAACAGACTGAGCCAGTTTGCTTTGAAGTCTGATTTCCTGTTGTACCTACTGATGTTTCGAAGAGAACACAGCTTGAAGAAATAAATCTGAGTACTAATACATCCAAAGTAAAGCTTTATTTATTTATTTTTCTTCATCTGTATATGAAAGTTAATAGGATGGTGGAATTATCGTTGATTAGTAGGTGGTCACCAGCCAACGAATTTGCATTCAAATTATGTTTGCTTACCAGTTTAGTCATGGAAGAGATACAAGATGCTTTATTAATTGTATTTTGCTCTTCAGTCAGTAAACAGCTCCGGGCCGTTAAATGAGACGGTAATGGAAGTTTGTTTCATGTTGTCCTCAACTGTTGCTTCTTCTAATGATTTTTTTAAATTTTTAAAAGTTGTGTGTATCATCCAAGGGGAAATCTTGTGATGCCCTCTGTGTTTTCCACAAATGAGTGTCTTATGTATTTCATATTTTCTTTCAGAATGTTCTTAAAACTTTGAAGTCCTGTAAAACGTTTGGAAAAAAATTAAATGGAAAGGTGTGACTCTTTTTTTGTTGATTCTACTGTTTCTGTCTTTCAGATATGTCTTAGGCTTTGTCCCTGTTCTTTGTTTGGCTCATGTCATTGGTATGGGGTGGCTTATGACCAAGCTGCAACCTCCATGGCTAAGTGTAGCCAATGAATGTCCATTTGAGGCTGGCTACAGAACAAGTCAATTTTCATAAGCCCCCATATTAAAATGTCCAGCTTCACAGCAGAAATAAACATGTTTACAGCTTGGCACAAAAAATGGTTTTGGTCTCTATAGCTAATTTCACTGCTCATGACAACGGTACTGGGGATAAATTTCTATATTATTTACCTGTTTAAATGATATTAAGGCTTAAAGATATGCATAATTAACAACATGGTCACTTTGACTGACAGGTGGGTGCCATTACAGACAGCTTGTTTGAGCACCCAGACGTCTTTCAGTCCGCCTCAGGTCCAGTGACGATCCATGTCTTTGTCCATTTTTAGATTAGCTGGGAAGAGGCAAACACAGGACTGGCAAGATGGCGGCAGCCAGAGCCAGTACACTCTGAGCTTCAAAACAGCTCTTCAGAAACCTGTGGGTGCACTTTGGTCCAGACTGAAATATCTCAACGTCTAACACCTTAAATTTTTCTAACAACATTCATGGTCTACATGAAGTTGTCCTTTTCCAACTTCTGTTGGTTAATTGCTGCTGAATTTCTGACAGAAATGTTTTGCATCAAGCCTAATGCTTGCTGCTGTTCATACTTTATGTCAACATTTTGAACAGGTGTTATTTGTAGTTGTTAATGATTAAAAAAAAAAAAAAGTCTGAGGGCAAAAGGAGACAGTCACTTGCTGGAGTAAAGTTTTAAGTTGGGACATCTCTATAAATCATATTCAGAATGAGAACGGAGAAAGTTTAGAGCAAAGACTAAAAGAAGGAAAAACAGCACCATTAGCATGTTTCTTAAAGAAAAAGTTGTTACCTATGCAATTGATAGATACTTATGAAGTGTATAATTGCAGCGTGCTAACTCTAGACTGATAATAGAAGCTTATAAAACCCTGTCTGTCCCCATATTTATCCTTTTGTGTATGTCCCTCTGAATTTTTTTATCTTGTAATTTGGGTTTTTCCAGTGAGTTACAAAAAGGCTGCAGAAAGTTAATTTGCATAGCTGAATCGAGTGAAGCAGATAGAAAGAGAAAGGCAGATTCATGAGATGTTATGTTTGTAGAGCTCGTTTCCACACACACACACACACACACACACACACACACACACCTGACAGTCCACAGCAGGACTGAACAGCACAGGACTTTTTTTTATTTAATCTGTTCTTATCTGTGCTGCTGGAGTCGCTGCAGACCCACAGGGTGACTGGCCCACTGGGAAAACTCCCGTCAGTCCAGATGGTCAGTTCACCGCACAGTGTGAAAAATGTTGAGTTGATATTGTAAGATTGTGTAGAGTGTGCATCAGAAGTGACTGGAACGTATCAGCAAACTTGTTTTGACTCTGTTTTGAATATCTGAAGAAAAAGTAATGATGACTATGACTGCAGGTGAAATGTAGACCTACGGTAGATCAAGTAACAAACAAATAAAATCTTTAAATTCTGAACATCATCAGAAAAACTCATAGATAAATAAAAACAAATTCTTATATAACTAAACAGTTTTTAATATCCTAAATCAGAACATTCCATTACCTACTGTATATTTTTTGTATATTACAGTGACAGATCGATTTTGTAAATTGTGGATTCACGACCATGAACCTCCAAAATCAAAACCACCAAATCAAATTAGGCTTAAAGTCTTCGTTCAGCCTTGGGCTGCAGTGCTGTCCTTATCATTTATCAGAGAGGACACGTGTGGTATAGTAGAGCTCCTCACAGATTTGTAAGCATCAACACTGCCACCAACAGGTCTTTATCCAGAAACATTTCTTGTCTTCTTTATCCACTACCTCAAACCTCCTGTAAATGATCTGTTTAAAGCTCATGAGCCTTTTCTCCTCTATATCTTAGTTTTCCCCTGTCTCTCCCTCCTGATTTCCCATTTTTGTCCATGCAAAGGAAAAAGGTGAAATGGAGTGCAAATGAAGTTTGTCTTTATGTGTACACTGAGCGTGGCAGCAGGAAACAGCTGAGAGCAAAATGAATGCAAGATGAGAAACCAGAGATGAAAATAAGAGACAGTCAGAGGCAGTAATAATTGCAGAAATGAGGTATGACAACATAAAATTAACATTATCAGGAGGCTATGATCACTCTGAGACCTGAGGGAGAGAAGACCACATGGCAGGTAGAGACATAAGCCAGGCAAGGAGCTACCCGTACTGCATCAAATATTATCTCTCAGGCATAAAGTATTGTTGAGATTCTCTTACAGGCTTTTTTCTCTGTTGCCTTAAACTTAAAAAACAAAAAAACAAAAGCTAGGATCAGAGGTAAGGACAAGAATTACATAACACATGAATGGCACCTGTTTTACAATAAATTGCATCTAAATGTCTGCAAGCCTGAGCACAAATGCCAAGGATAAGGAGAGGACAGTGAAGAATCAGTTAACAAAACAGCAGTGGATAAAAATAAAAAGGGCACTGACACTATATGCACAAGATGGGGAGCCAATTAAAAAGATGGGGAGAGAGAAAGGAAAGTAAAAACAGTCTGTTTAAAGCGTTCTTCAGCGATATTACACCACTGTGGTTAAGGTTTGGTTAGGTTTAGGCACAAAAAACATCAGGGTATGTTCATGAAATATACTTATGATCTCAATGACCTAATATCCTGTGTTTTAAGGTTAAAGTCTGCATTATCTGCATCATAATTGGCATAGTAACAGTATTTTTTTCAAACAAACCATTTAACTTTTCATTTACGCCCATGCTGATTTTGAATAGGAACAAATGAAAACTCATATCTGGACTTGTTGACTGGAACAAGGGCAAATTCTCTGTGAGCACTGTCATTTCCGTGAAAGCCTAAAACTCATAATATTTTGAATTGTTAGCTATTTCCCTTTTAATGAAATGCATCCACATGAGTGCTGATAGAGAAAGGCAAATCAATTCTATGTTTTCTTCTTCAGGCGCCACCGTCCCTCCAGGGTTTCCTTCTCGATGTGCCATTACAGTTTCCATTATCAAACCTCTCAGAGTTTACAATGAGGGTATATTAAAAGTTATGCTGTTCTCAAAGTATTTTTAATTTTCAGGTTCCAGCTCAGTCCAAAGACAACGTATTGTAGCTTGTTACCATTATTCTGAAGGGTCTGTTGGATAATTGTGTCGGTGGTTTAGAGTAGACTTGGGACTATTGAATATACTGCATTCAGTGCTGGTTACAGCCAAAAAGCTTGTGATTACTGTGACAGATTCTCATTGTGTGTGCAGGTTAAAAACAAATCACAGGTTTGTTCCCCTTTGTACCCAGTGTGTTTGTGAACCACATCGTGTCCTAAGGATGTCTCTGCAAAGGCTGGATTACCAATCAGGCAGAGTGGGCAACTGTGTAAAGGCCTCTGGGTTCACTGTGTCATTTGGGTTGTGCTTATTTGACTAATTGCAATTTTGTTCAGAAATTTGTTCCAATGAGGTACAATATAATTTGAAGTACCCTTGTCTTTTAGCCAGTTTGGTGTCCTATGGGTCCAAACCATTCCCGCATCAGAGCACTGGTTCGTTTCTGGGAATCTAAGAAAAACATAATGGAACTGCCACTTTTAGTCTGCTGTGGGCATTTAAAGAAATCTTGGAGGTAACAGGACACATGCACCATGCACAGAGGGCAGGAGGAGAAGGACTCCTTAAAAGTTAATCCAGTTGCTAACTGCTGTCATTAGAGACTGAAATTAAGTATTAGATAAATACCAAGATGGTCAACAACTGGGTGCAGTTTTTGGAACTGGTACACTTGTCAATTAGGCTGATTAATCTGAGTACTCTGCTGGCTCACCTGGTATTTACTAGTTGTTGTTTCTGACACCTCTACCTGCTCCTAATCATGGTTCTAAAGTAAAACTTAAAGTTTGATACTAACAATACTGACTCTACTCAATGTCACGTTTGTGCAAACATAGTAACTTCAACAAAGGCCCAAATGCAGACACCACTGGAGGCAGAGTTAGTGCAGTCCAAAATGATTTATTAACACTCACAGGGCAGCAAGACGGACCAGGGTAAAAAAAAATAATAATAATCGAAAAGAAAAGGCAAGGTCCAGAAAAGCAAAAGTTCCAAAGCACAAGGACAAAATAGGGTTTGACACATGAAAAGACAACAAAGTCACAATCAAACCAAGCAGCTCACTGACTAAATACACAAGTGAAGATATATCAGTGAATTACTTCAGTCCTCTCTCCAAATGTGCCTGCGACAGAGATGCATGGTATTTCCATTCTCGCATACCTAGAATAGATTAACTTAAAGAGACAGGTGATATCACCGTGGTTTCAGGTTCAACAGAGCATACATCCAACCACACCACATCAAAGATTTTTAATCAAAGGGGACAGCAACAAGAAGGTTAAGGTACCAGCCACACACACACATTGGATTGAACATCTGCAGTACTAAGTCAGAGAGCATGATTGTAAGAGCTGTGAACATGCAAAATTAATCTTCAAATATATTTTCTCCTTTCAAAGTAAAGAAAATATAAGGAATAAAAGGGTGCCGGAGAGCATTTCTGACTGACTTCTCATGATATGAAATCTAATACCTTATCACAACCTTCGAATCTTAAAACACATCAGTCTTACTGGACAAAGTTTAATATTCCAGACAGAGATCAGGAAATCAAATGAGTCTTTGGATGAAACCTGATAAGAATCTAGGGGGAGGTAAACACGGCTTCAATCAGCATCGCCAAACAACAGCAATTACAGTGACTGTTATAAATAAATTTCAGCTTTTGCTACAAAGCTTGCAGAAAACAACACTTCTCTGTGTCAAACTGCCATCTAGTGTTCAGATATATCAACTTGAAGACCAAAGCTTTCTTGGAGAATGTTGTGTTGTGAAAAAAAAAAAAGCAAAAGGCCATCTCCTCTCTGTCATGGATCACTGTAGACTTATAAGTTATCATCAATCTTGTACAGAGGTAGCCATACCCGCTTCAAGGGCACTATATGCATCAGCTCTGACATGCACCTCCACATCTCCTGTTCTGGTGTCAGTCTCCTTCCTCCCTCTCCAGTGCTGTCACGGCTGTGATCAGTGATGCTTCCAGGAGTCGATGAGGTTCATCTGCTCCAGCTTTGCCTTGTCAGTGTCAGTTATCTGAGGCTCATTCTTGAATACAAGAGGAGCCTCGCCCTGTAAACGAGAGCTGCTCTAATATGTGGTTAAGCCTACGTGGATGTGCAGCAAATGATTAAGCTATTAAAAACGATTCACTTTGATTGATTGGATTATCCTTGGCTCTTTTTTTGAGGCTATAAGCCGTCCAACATGAGCTGAATATTTCATAGTTAATACAGAGTTGGTTTTCTTAATTAGATTTTTCAGGTCAGGACAACCTCAGAGGTTTTATTCCCTATCCTCTTAAAATTATCACCAAGCATGATTTGGTCTCCAGACGGAGTCAGTATGTCAAGGTGAGGGTAAGGGCTCAAATCCTCCATCCATTGTCAAGAGAGCAGAAAATGAGACTTAATACCTGAAAGTACATAAATCCATTATCTGAGTTATTCATTTTGTCTGCTTAAAACTTTTTTAATGATCTCATTGGTCTACTGCTAATAAGATTAGTTTATTTTATTGAACATTAACCTTGTAAGTCTTGCCATTATACAACAAAAGTAGAAAAAATATCATTCCCCTTTGGTTGCCAGAAAGATATCACTTTTGTATAAATATTTTTTATTTCTGGCTATAATTTTTGTGCTACATCTTCATAGGAAATGAAACTTTAATAGTTTTCTACCACCTTGGCACACAAACCAGCCCGGGATAGGTCGCATCTCTCCATTCCGCTATTTGCGATCCTCGACTGGGTTTGTTTTGGCAGCTATCTGTCAGTTGGGACGTCTAAATTGCCATGCTGTATTTAGATGAAAATTTCACTCAATGTGATATTTGGATGTGCATGAAAACGTGATGACATCTGTTCATGGTGAGCCCGGGACGGACAAAAGAACTCCACTTGGAATTTGTCCCTTTCCTGTGCCTCTGAAATAAAGCTGGAATCTCAGATAAACAATTTTTCTTTTGTGTTGAGTGAATGCACAACAGAACACTGTGAGATGCAATCATCAGCTATTTACATGGAGCAGAACAGGCTCTAATAGAAATTAGTGTGAATAACTGGGAGAGGAGAGCTGTTGAGAGAAGAGAGTGTCATTGCAAAAACATGCATTTTTAAAATCACAGAAGGTTACAGGAAAGTGTGGCGTTCTTCGATGGTCATATTTTGGAAGCCGAAACACACAAACTATATATATGCACTAACTATATGCATTCATTTCTCACATATAAAAGAATTTTATTGATCCCTCAGTTGTTTTTTCACTCAAGGTTACACATATGGGCCTGAACTACGACCATACACACACACAGGGCTCATTGACATGCGAATGTGGAGAGATGGTGGAGTGATGGACCAGTTAGGAGTTCGGTACCTTCTTCAAGTGCGCCTCGGGAGTGCCCAGAAGGTGAACTAGCACCTCTCCAGCTACCAGTCCTCACTCCATACTGTGGTCCATGCTGGATTTGAACCAGCCACCGTCCGGTTCTAAGCCAAGTCCCTACGGACCCCTAACAATGCACAACAATATTAAAAGAAGACAATAGCAGTAATCTCTATAAACACATATCTGCATATGAATGCGGATATCTGTAGGCAAGGGAGACAAGACAAGAGAGTTTGGCTCCGGAAACGTTTTGGTTTCCATTTGTAGTCCAAGTACTATTGACTCGTCATGTTTGAGCGAGCTTTGGTTGCAACAGTCCATGTGGAGAACAAAAAAGACACACTGGATGATTTTTAGAGATTAGCAGAAATGTTTCTTGTGCTGTCATTCTATTGCATCAAGTAGCTAATTGGACTACAGAGGATGTCTTGGTCCGGATATTCATTATCCTTTTTCTGGATATCCGCAGGCTGAAACATTTGCTAAATCATCGTTAGACGATAGTCAGTGGGGTTAAGTAACAGCAACAGTAGCAGCAACTTTTAATTTCTTGTCTGTCTGTCTCAGTAAAGTTACTCTGAAAGGCCAAAGAGGGAGATGGAGGCAGAAATTAAAGGAAAAGAGTCAATAGCCGGCTACATTTTAATTACTGTCTCAGCAGGCCATGTCTGACAGGCAGGTAAACATCGAAACTATTAATTTGCCCTTGTGTTTTGGAGGCTTAGGCCAACATAACATTTTGCTAAGGTGTTTTTGACACAGTATCAGTATAATTGACCATGAAGACACAACTTTGCTTATTTTCATATTCAAAAAATGCTTAATTTAGAGATCAACTTTTTATTCCAACTTACAGAAGGTAAGTGATGATTGCAAGACAACATAGAGAAATCACTCACAGTCTAACTTTTGTTAATTCATTAACAAGTGCAAATCAAAAAGCTTTGTAAATCCTATTCTGTGGGACTTTTCAGGAGAACCCCTGTGTTTGTAGGTGTTTTTGGGATGGGGTGATATTTTACGGTTTCATTTCAGGGAGTTTTTTTGCTACTTTTTCTCAGCCTCTGACTTATAATCAATCTTTGCAGGGTAAGGAGCCAGTCTCAAGTGGTTTATATTCAATAATGTTATCTCCAAATGCTCAAAAAAATACCTGGTGTGAGGAGACAGGGAACTTCACAGTAATACTTCAGATGTGGAAAGAATGGTTAAGAATTTCCGAGGGGCTGGTAGCACTGCCATCCATCTTTCAGAAAAAGGTGATGGATTCAGCCTAAAGGAAAAAGCTGACATGTCTCGAGACAGGCTATACCGCAGAGGTTTCAATACTTGATTCTTGTGTGACAGGCAGCAGTCTCTGCAATGTTGGGCCTTGTACTCGACAATCTAAGTAACAAAACATGCAGTTAACTGGAGTGACAGAGACTTTAATGAACAGTGTTCAGCTGAAGGACTACAAAGGGTAAACTTGGAAAACATTAACGTTTGTGATTTTGTTAATGTATTCCATCAAATCATAATATTTGGTGAAATGTAGCATGCTTAATGATTATATGTCCAATGTGTACAAAGTGTGACTGGAGTTTGAATTAATGAACTGTATCCAAACAATCACGCTCAAGCTGTTGGCAACCATTTTCTTTGATTCTAGGATAGTGAAGTGGTGCATGTTGACCAAAACTGTGTGTTCGAGAGAAAAAAAGAATTCCCAATTAAGACATTTTAATTTATTTGCAACATTTTCTACATAAATGTCATATTTAAGTTGTTTTCTATTCTTCAGTCCTTCAGTTAATCACGCGAGAAGAGCTGAGCTGTTGTCCTACTGTGTACATTATTGCTAATCTCAGATTGGATACAAACTATCTTTAAAATTAAGTTGACCAAATATATGAAACATGAAAGTAATACATTTTTCATGCTGTCTGCTCAGCAACTTGGGGATCACAGAAATGTTTTACTTTCTCTGTCATACAACATTTACTCCCATGTTCATCATGTCATTGTACGCTCAATTTATAACTCTGACAAGTCAACGAAAGGCTACAATGATCGATGATTACTGTAGCTGAACTCTGTGAGTTAGAGTAGTTGTGGCACATCCACAAAACCTGAGTTGGATAGGAAACTGAAGAAGTGTATAGTGTATGTAAGGAGGAGACAGAGCTAACTTTATTAGCGACATTTTGACCAATTACAAGTCTTCCTCAGGCATATACCCATGGGAAGAAAATGGGGAATAGATAAACATACATGTATGTATACATATGTTTATATACAACAAAATGACCAGTGAAATTATAATCATCTAATAACAATTATATCTGTTAAGATATCTTTGTCACAGGAAAAAAATATAAATCATTAACAGATATATTTGGGACCCCTCCTGGAGCCAGACTTTGGAGAGGAGCTTGCTGGCTAATGTCTGATGGCCCAGCCTTGACTCACAGGGCTCAATACATCCCAAAAGAACTACAAGGAGGCACCATCTTGTGGGCCAACCACCTGATGAGCACTGGGGCCAGGAAAAGGTTTTGACCTAGGCGTGTTGACATGCTGGCAGGGAGGTGAAATGTCATATCACAGGCGGGGAAGGAACCAGAGTTAGTGCAGCAGATGTAGTGGTACCAACTAGACTTGGTTGGGCTCACCTCTACATACAGTGTGTTTCTGGACTCCAAGATTGTCCCTTGCCTCAGATCCTGTTTGTGATTTTCACAGACAGGATCTGGAGGTTTGCAGCAGTAATGCAAACATTGCACAAGACATTTGTGGTAAAGAAGGAGCTGAGCCGAAGGGCAAATTTTCATTTACCAATCAATCTGTATTCCAATCCTCACCTATGGCCATGAGCTTCGGGTAGTGACTGTGAGAATAAGATCTTGAATGCAGAATTTTGTTGGACTCACTGCCCTAAAGTTTAACCATCCCACCAGGAACACTAACACAGATACTGATCTGTCCCAACTGTTGTTGAACTCTTCCACAGTACTGCAGGTGTAAAAAAAACAGGTCTAATGTCTAATTAAGCTTTAATTGGATTTTTAAAAAGAAACAAAACTGATTGTCCAATTCTTTTCTGTGGTTAGTCCTCCATTCTCTTTTGAATCAGACAGTCCCTGAAGTGTCCTTGAGCCAGACAGTCAATCCTTACCAGCTCCAGTGGTGCTCGTCTATGACTGTTTATGTTCTTTTTCTGGGTGTTTTGAGCAAAAAGCATCCACCCTGCAGGGATCAGTAAAGGTCATTAGTGGTAGAGTAGGTCCCATTAAAAGTGCAGGTATGAAAAGGAGAAGAGTCTTATCAGCTGCGACACTATTAAGATGAGCGAGGCCTCGATCCCTGCCTAAGCCTCTGTGCTGCAGAGCTGTAAATATCCTATGAGTTAATGAGGTGTTCCATGTGTGGGAGCTTACATTTACTCTCCAATAAACTCCTGCCAGGGACAACATCACTCCCCATTTTTTATAATGGCATTTTAATAGATACTCATTTAAAACACTGCCGCAGCATCAGTGCAAGGGACGATGGCAGGTGTAAAGGATAGAAAAGGCAGAAGGGCACGTGCGTTTGGATGTATCTGTGTGTGTGTTTGTGGGCGTGTCGGCCAAGTACAGCCAATAGTGAGAGGGACGGGGAGGGGAAATGGCAGAAAGGGGAGATTTGAAAATCAGAAAGTAAGACCAAGACAAGGCAAGGTGTTTTCTGATATGTTACCTACAATACCTGAACCTAATACCATACCTGAACCTACAGTTTCACTAGCCAATCACCTTACATCTCAGGCACAAATCCCTATCCTCAGTCCTGTGCTCACAGGCATTTTAGCAGATTTCAGAAAAGGTAGAAATTCATATGTGGTGGCTGTCTGCATCTTGAGGGCTTCAAGTTAATGAAATGTTGTTGGCAAATGAATACAGGGTAGGCGGATGAATACAAACAATGAATCAGAGTGTCAGAAAGCTGCAGATTCAAATAATTCACCACTTAACTGAGTGAGTTTAGGCCAAACCAAATGCTGCAGATTGCACATTAGCTGATTATCTTCAGTATATCTCCATTATTGATAAATCACTTCTCTTTAACTACAGAGAGTAGTGTGTTCATCTGAATCCATCCGAGAACAGAGATAATATGGAAATCTTTACACTGCAGTTGTGCTAACTCTTCTACTCCTCATCAATTCCACTCAGGACCCGAAGAAGGCACTGTGCAGAATATAAAGAACGAGGAGAGGGTACTTTGTACCAGCGCATAGAGTCAGTAAGGTTTGGTCCTGTTAAAAACAGTATTCTCTCATGAGGTCTAATGATTCCTCTATAACAAAAGTAGAGCTATCTGCTGAAATAATTGTACCCCCTCAAGGTTACAGCCATTTCTTTGAAATTTGTACCTAATTTCCACCCTCTAAAAGTCCATACTGAGGAGGACTATACTGAATACTATAATGTTGCCTAATATAAAATGTCTTTAATGGCCTCTTAAAAGAAAAGATGAAAATTTAGTGATTCCCACTGAGAAATCTACTGCAACAGCAGAAAATGGCTGTATCTAAAAATGTATAAAGGAAAATAGATAAGACAAAATACAAGTGCTTAAGATAAGGCAAATTAACATAAAACACATCTGTATCTACTCTGCTGTACTATTCCAGCTATACTGATAGCTAAGCCAAGGAAACCCAACTGAATAAGCATACAGCAGAACTACTATCCAGTACGTTAGATGACAAAATACATTGGACTCATCAGCGAGAAAAGCACAGACGTAACTTACAACACAAATGATGGGTGCAGTCAGGTGCTCCAGTTCTAGGGCCCTGGTATTGTGCATGATGATATGTGAATATAAGTACCAGGTAATTAGCTGTTATAATACAATCTGTTAATTGAGGGGGAGTACAGAGTTGGGATTTTTCACTGAGTGCAGGTTTATCAGATTCAAGTGGGTCTTCTCCTTTTGGTATGATGCAACTAAATTTTATTGCACTTTCTGCAACAAAATGATGCTGAAATACTCGCACGACAGGGACATGAAACATCATGCATATTATATCATGCATGTTAATACATTCATCCACAGATGAAGTGCAATCATAAATTTATGTCCTGTATTTGGAGCTTTATAGACCTCTAAAGGCCACATAATCTGCTGGATGTCACACTGATATATTCAGTTCAACATCTTTATAATAAGTTCCCATTCTGCTTATGCCACCAGCCATAAATCCACCTACCAGTTATAAAATACATGCGCCCAGAGTGAGTGCCAATTAACTATAAGCTAACCTGCTAAGCTGTTTGTTTTCTTCAGGATTTTTATGGCCTGAAATAGATAGAGACAATATGAGCACTGTAAGCAGGATTGATTTATTTCATTATGATAAATGTGTTTTGCAAAGTTGCTGTGATATAAATATCTTTTATCTGCAATATGTCTTTTATGTTGGTATATTTGTCTGTGGAAACATGAACACATGGCACATTAATGAAAATGAAGTGTTCCCACTCCTGAGCATGTATAAATTCTACACTGACAGGTGACTCAAGTCTTTTTTTTAAGTTGTAGACCTGGTGTTTCAAGCGAACTCCAAAAAGATACTGAGATTTTACTTGAGTTTAGGAGTGCAGTCAGTCAGTGAACAGCAGGCACTTTGGGAAGAAAGCCAAATCTAGTCTTACTGACACTATCTGTCAGTCCCCTCAGCACAACATTTCAAATGTTTCCCTCTGGTTGTTTATTTCAAGCTGTGAAAAACAACTATCTCTCCTTTGCCTCTGTCCTACTGCTCCGAGGAGTTTTGACCACTCAGTACTCATTTTTTTATTCCAATTTAGTGAATTTCTTGTATCTCATAATCACCTTTATTTGATTTTACTGTTAAGATTGACAGTGGTTTAATGTTAGAATGTAATCTTTCTGTACTAATTCAATTTTTTGTTTTCTCTTGGATTAGCTGAAAAATATATTGTCACAAAGCTGAAAACAGGGCTGTTTTTCTGAGCTCATGAAACAAACGCATGATGATCTTACAGACTATGATGCATTGCTGCTGAAGTGTAGTTAAAATGAGCTCAGCCTTAAACATTTACAGCAGTGAAATGCAGCGCACACATTAAAGCAGTCTCCTGATATTAATCCAAATGCATGAAATAGCAATAACAAGGACCATTTTTCTGCCTAATGAGTATGTCAGTTTTGCTGATAATAATTTGAATGCAGAACTTTTACTTTTTATTTTCAGTGCTGTATTGCTACTTTTACTTGAAGGTGCCGTGTGTAAGATTTTGATCTATTTTACACATTCATTTTAATATAACAGGTTGTAACATAACATTCCTTGCTTTAAGTAAAAGATCTGACCATTACTATTGTGTATTATTTATAAATATTCTAGATTTTTTATGATGAGCTTTTTTTTATTATGATCATTATTATAATTCCTATTATTATTTTATGCCATTATCCACCTTTTCATCCCTTTTTATGTAACATTTGCTGTAAAACTAATTGCCAATCCTGGGGACAATAAAGTCCACCACAAAATTAACAACATAATGGGCTGTGAAATGCAGAAATGCAAGATAATTCTAGAAATATTAAGGCTGTGAAATATTGCAGCCACATTTACTGACCCATTTATTTGGTTACCATTAATCTTTAACATGTATGAATTTGTGGTAAAAAAAAAAAAAAAGCTGATCTGAGCTCTGGCTGTGGTCCAAAATCTGTTACCCAGAAGCATGCAGCAGCAGCTCCACACATGTCAAAATCTATTCAACAAAATACATTGCAAGCTCAGAAATGAGACCTGCCTCATGGGCTGAATCATGAGGCCATCACCTGCTACCAAGTTCAGGATGCGGAGGCGGAAGAAACTTCTGCTGGGAGGGCTGATGGAGTGGATGTCCACCAACTGAAACAAACCTCAGCTCACAGGCAGAGGGCAGCAGTGCACATAATTTTACTGCAGTGACTAACATAAAAGCACAGAACTCCCAAGACATATCAGCAAAACAAAGTCCTTCATCATTATGAGGACTATATAGATTTTATTATAATATTAAGACTGTTCATCCAATTTAAAAAGACATTCTTGTTCATACAATTGATTTGTATTACTGCCTCTATTACAGCATGACCACTTGATCAGTTTTCCTCAATTATATATAAAATAGTAAGCGGAAAATGTTACCACTCCGATATTGTAATACACAATAATGTATCAGTTACAGGGGCCATAACTTATACTTTTGTCTTTAATGACTATATTCTATGTCTCTATTTTAACTTCTATTTAAGTTATTTTTTAACACAATATCATTCACGCATTTTTTTTTTCCAATTTAAATCACCAAAACAGAAAGAAAGGATCTCTGCTACAAGGCGCACGTGCAGACAGTCCTGACGTCAGCGGTGACAGACCTTTACAGAGACGGTTGAGTTATCATTATCTCTGCGCGTGCGTCACTGTAAGCGGTTGCTTGCACTCTCCGCGTGCCCAGCCCACTGTGTGAGCGAGACAGTCACTGAGAGAGTTTTTAGGCCTGTTGAAGCTGCTCTGCTGTCCACCGAAGTTATGAAAAACCTACATTTCAAAGACTTCTTCTGGGTGAGTGTCCAGTGCAGTGAGTGTGCAGTGCTCTAGTGCTTTATTTAACATATAATTGTTGTTTTTAATACATACATATACACAATTTTGGTCGAAAAAGTCAGGCTGCCTTGTAAATTCAGTCATAAAGAGGAAATGTTTTTCTAAGCTAATTTCTCTCTGTTACTGACGTTTCTTTTTCTATTCAAGTCGAGTTGTAATAGAAATTATAATCTTTATTAAACTAATAATCATATAGGTTCCACTTCCCAGTTCTTGGCAGGTGATCTATGCAGTGGTGGAGGACGTATTCAGACATCAAAAGTACTAATACAACACTGTAATAAATAAATATAGTAACTTATTGTATTAAAAGCACAACTACTTATACCTCCTAGCCCCCAGTTATTATATTATTGATTTGTTACTCCAGGTGCATTAATGTGTAAATGCATTTTATTGTTGTAGTTGGTTGAGGTAGAGCTTATTTTAATCTACTTTATATTTTGTGTAGTTAAATATATAGTAATGCGTTATATTAACATTATATAAACATATCATATATTTTGGATATAAAATCTTAGTAACTAAGAGTTGTCAGATAAGCCCAATTTGTACAGTACTTAGTTAAAAGTACGCAGTTGCTTTCCACCACTGGCTTCATGAAAAAAGCTCATTTGCCTATTGATTCTTGCATGAATGAGCAATACAGTTACCTGGCCTCATACCTTTTATAGAGAGAGAAAGTCAGTAATATACTGATTTGGACATCTACACATTTAGGTTGATTATACGCTGTTACCCTCAGCTTATCTAAATTATGGAGTAAGTACAGTACAAAACATCAATTTACACTCTGTGTCAAATATCGAAATGTTCAAGAGGTTATTTATGTATGTGTGTAGCGTTGACTTGGGAACTTCATTGTGTGAATTCAGAGTAAAACAAGTTCAGACAGAGTCTACCTAGTCTTACAGTAAAAGAACCGGGTGTTGGTCTGAAAAGCGGTAGCAGAGATAGTGGTGCGCAGAAGCTAAATCCCTAACATCTGTCTGCCTGTCTGTCTGTCTGTCTGTCTGTCTGTCTGTCTGTCTGTGTTTTGAATAATATCTGTATAATGTCATCTAAACAAATAACCCCAACTGTATCACAATTAAATAAAACCAAACAAGCTAAATAGAACAAAGTATTTTCCATATTTTGACTGACAGAACTCTGACCTGACCTGCACTAGTGGCTATGATGCTATCATCCAGTATCTCAACGATGGCAAGAGGACATGCAAAGAGGTGGAGGAGTTCATGAAAGCCAGGTAATGCCATGATCTGTATACGTAATGATGTTTGTTCTGCTTTTTAACCCCCAGATCAGCAAGATTAGACCCCAGCTTTAAATTACCAGCTGTGCTAGTTTGGGTAATAGTTCTGCTAGTTGTTGCAAGTAATAGACACAATATAAGTTTTGACCACAGAAACAAACACAGTGTGACAAAACCATAAGCCCTAGTGGTTCTTTTGATGGTTAGTTTAGCAATAGTCACACTCACATTGAAGGTTATTTATGCAACAGTGAATTAAAGGTTTTATGGCAAATACAGTTAGTGTAATAGCAAAGGTTTGACAGTGGACATGAAACAGAAGAGTCAGATGACGAGAGGGAGGTGAAAACAAAAGCTAAGTTAAGAGGAGGAACAGGAACAGCAGATTTTAGAGTCATTACTGTGGGAAAGTTTATTAGTGAGAGGAGTGGAGTAAGTTATTAAGTCATAAAATCATTTTGAGTGCAGTGCAAACACGGCAATGTGATAGGATAACTACCTCTTTGTGTGACTAAAGTGGCTTTGGAGTGTACACAAATCACAAAGTAAACCTTAGTGGCAATAAGGCAGGAAATGAACAACATGAGTTTCACTGATGTCAGAACATGAGTTTGAGTTTCTAACTGCAATAACATTCAAAAATGCTGTAATATTAACATTATGTTAAGTTCGACACATAAGTGGCATAGCTTTCTGCCAAATTACAAATTTCCCAGCAATGCCATACAATCTGTCTATGTTTTGTGTTGTGTCCACCAAAGCTTCAAATGTACAAATCTATTTGCACCAAAAGAATTATTTCTTACAAATGTCCAAGTTCAGTACAGTTTGCATTTGAACTTGAATGACATAGATGGATGTAAGAGTTTTAAAATTAAATCTGCAGGAAAAGCAACATTTATTCCTGTACACACTGCATTGTGGTTGACCAGCGGAAATGATTTCTTGTCAGAGGAGGAGTAGAAGAGAAGTGTTTTTAACCTACAGTGCTGTAGTGCCAACCCTTTCACAACAAATAGTGTGTGTGATGGATCATCGACATAGATTTTATAATGGACTCATACAAAGTTGGACATTTGAATTTTGGTTTCCTCCTTCCTTGTGTGATAAGTAATCTGTTCTCCCCGACACACACCCACACACATACAAACATACACCCAGGTCCAGTTTGCAGCCAGTGACATAAACTCATCTGCTTACTCATTGCAGTAAAAGTATTCTAACATGATGCGGTTTAACTGTAATGATTCGCTAAAAAATCAAAGACATACTGACAGCATGATAAAACATTAAGCTGTGGATATAGCAAGAGAATATACATCATAACATAACTGAAAGTTTCCTCATGAAACAATGAAAATACAAGCACAGGAGTTCCCAAAATACTGTAACAGCAGTCCCTCAAAGAGAAAAAAAACTACAGCGTGGACACATACTAAAAACATTATGTGGTATAATGTAATAAAACAAAATTTAAAAAAATCAGCCGAGGTATATGTGTAAATGAGAGAGTGAGAAAATTAATAAAGTAAATATAATTTGAATTTACAGCACGTACGCACAGAGGACAGTTTTTGTCGTATTCACTTCAGATTTAACAGAAAGCCCTGCAAAAATTACATCTACTGAATGTCGAGCTTTGGATCAATAGCTGCCATATGTGTGCTGCTGTGTTTATTCCTGTGATAATAAGGATATACTTATAGAAGGTCACTTCTACATTAGTGCATTATATTACATTACATAGTATGCAAACACACATGCAGTCACACAGAAAGCCCTTGTTGAGTGTTCCATAAATTGCACTCCATTTGAGTCTCTACTGTATAATGGCTCTGTGTCACTTCAAAATTATGCAAACTCCTAAAAGTTCAAATTATTCCCAGTCGCTATTTCCTGGTTTGGCATCCTTGTTGCCCTGCCTTTTTCCCCACACATGTGAATGCTTTAAATTTTAACTGACATTTACCAAGCAGCAAAGTTGTTTCTGTAATTGTGCAGTTCATTTTAGTCACATTGAGAAATGATAAAGGTCACAGTCAGTCAGCCTAGAGTCCCACTCCATGAGATCTGTCTGGGTAACACTTCACTGTGAGTCCCACTATTTAGCAATATATCAATATATAAATATGCAATAAATGGTTTATAACACTTGCTGCATATTATCTAACAATTTGACATGACTTTATGACATACGTTTCTTAAAATGTTTGTTCTCTCGCGTTCTTCTTTCAGGGCATCAATTGAAGAGAAGTACGCCAAAGATCTTATGGGTTTGTCCAAGAAGGTGTGTGGACACAATGAGATGAAGTAAGCAACCTCAGTATTCAGATGCTATTATTATGCATCTGACCAGAGTCTTTCTGTGCAGAAGTCACATTGTGCCTAGATTGTATCATTTAGCAGTGTCATGATAATGCTAGTAATTTCGTTAGTCAAACTGCCTAAACATGTTTCTGTATAAGCAAGTTTAGTTCCCATTTGGTCAGTGTTCACATCAGTGTGAGTTGTTTCTGCTGTCTCTGTCGTTAAGGTGGGAAGAGGAAGGAAGACTAATGGGGGAGGGTGAGACAGGGAACATGATTTGCTTCATGAAATTGCAGTTTATTAATAGTGCTTTCTATCAAAGGCATCCTTGTTGACATTTTGTAAAGAAACAGTTATAAACAGTTATATTTATCTTCAGTGTTTCTTTAAAAAAATTTAACTTAAAATTGCTAAAGGAAACATTTTTAATGCTTTTTTGGAGCTTTGCTATGTCTCTTAATACATTAGCGCCACGAAATATCAGTCGTGAAACCAACAGCAGGATGTAACTCGTGCCTCCACACATCTATGTGCGAGACCGAGTCATAAAAACATTGCCTCATAGTGCTTGTGTAGTCAAATGGTCAAAAACGGAAAGAGTTCCTCTTTGTGCATTGTGCATGCATTGAAGTTACAATGTGAACTCATTTGATGCAGATTTTGAAATGTTTAAAATCCTTCGGTAATCTTCTTTTCTTTTGCCTTTTAAGCACATTAAAAAAATCCCTGGACATGTTCAAATTACGTAAGTGTTTAACATTTTTGAGTCTTCATAATGCCACCATTCAGATGGCATTATTTACTCAGTTTATGTTTTTTGTGGAGCTCAGAATGTAAACGCATGTTTTTATTCTTACAGAGACTGAACATGTGAGTCTATCACACTTACAACTAGCGCAGAGCATGCGGGAGGAGGCCAAGAAACTGGAGGAATTCAGAGAAAAACAAAAAGAAATAAGGAAGAAGGTTCGTTTTATCAGTACTGTGATGCACTGAGGTGACCAAGCCATCTTTGCAACAGGTATTAAGTTGGTAACTAGATACATTCCTGTCATTTCAGATAGAACAACAGATGGATGTTCTCCAAAAAACTAAGTCGTCACAGTTCAAGAAGACAATGGATGTAAGTAAAAATTAAGAAATAGAGTTCATTATTAAATTAGTACAAGGGCACTTTCAGACTGTAATGTGTTATTGATAAACTGATAAGTAAGACACATGAGGGATTAGTATTACATGACGATTGACCTGTCGAACCAAAGTCAAAATCTTATTATTATATCACATTTATTTGTCATTCCAGAGCACAAGGTTGTGCTACTAAACACAGGTTTTGGTCCCTTTATGCTCTACAAGTAAGAAATATTTTTCAGAGAATGAGATGAGGCATTTTACAACCTGAGGAAAGAAGCTGCATTCATGTAGCCTAGTGCTACAGCAGCAGGTACTTCTGTATTGCTTGGCAAATGCCAAAAGTGACGTCATTGAGCCTCTTGTGACAAGCATGTAGGCCCTGCAAATCATTGCAGTTCATGTCTGTGCGCCTCTCAACATTTCAGACAAGGCTTTTTTAAGTTCAAAGGTTTGTTGAATACATAAGTTCAAACAGGCATCTGTAGAACATTAGTTAGTTACAATACAACTTGGAACAACTAAGAACATGACTGCATGATAATAACTGATGAAAGGAAATAACTAAAGCCACCCAGTTTGTTTTTAAATGCTTCAAACAGGACAAAATCTTACATTTGAAGAGCTGTATAGCAGAGTGTACAGCCTTGCTACCTGCACGTGCCATATGCAGAGCCCCAACAAAGTCTTTCGCAAGTATAAACAAAGCTTAAAGGTCCAGTGTGTAAGATTTATTGGGCTCTATTTACAAAGTATGGAAGACATTGTCCTCTTCCATGCAGTTCGCAATGATGAACCTCCATGTTTGTACAGTAGCCCAAACCAGAGCGCATTTTTCGCTGCAACTGCATCTTCACCCTAGGAAAGGGAGATTGAGGCGAGGTGGTTGTAAATTAGCAACTCCACGGCTACATGCCACTAAACCCTACACACTGAAGACATGATTGAGGATGCCAAATGTAACATCGTAACTCAATCAGTAAGTCATGGACAGACTTTCGGTTTCATAGGGCTGACCCCGCTTTGTGGTCGTCCAGCCATCAACGTGACAAAGGCAGATTTGTTATTTATGTCAGAGGAGTTTCAGTTGTGTTGTGAAAACAGTCCTTATCCTGTCTCTGTTCTTCCTCTTTGATCGGGGAAGTTGTGTTGTCCAGTCTGGGAAGTGAACCATAGGGCATTATTTAATACTATGAGAATCACTGCAAAAAGAAGAAATACCTCTCATGCACTGTTCAGATGAATATAGAGGTCTGCAGCCCAGAAGCAGAGAACGCCGTGAATCTACTCACATACTGTTCTGTTAGTGCTTTCTTTGCCTTACATTTGTGATGAGTTCATTTTGCATTAATGCTGACTGTGGTGCTGTCCCCAGACAAAGAAGACATATGAGCAGAAGTGCAGAGATAAAGAAGAAGCAGATCAGAATGTGAACCGAAACACCAACAACTCCAAGCAGTTAGAGAAGGTACAGTGAAAAAAGCGAGACTTCTTACTGACGGACGATTACTATATTATGACAAAGGTTTGAATATAAACTCGGAACATTTATTCTGTCCACCTTTGGACTTGATGCATGAGGGTTATATGTTTTAGTTATCAAGCAGAAACATCAAATATTGACTTGCTGACAAGAGGATGTAAACCCCCCCAAAAAAACAAAAAACAAAGTAGAATTAGAAAGCTACAGCATGGTAGAATGGGTGAGAGAAAGACATTTCATGAAGCAGAATGGACACTATAGTGCTGATTGGCAATGCAATGTTGTAATGATGATTTAAATGCTTTTACGTCAGTAGATTTTGTCCATTGTAAGGTAAAGTTGTTAAACTGTGTTTGTCCCCTGATGTGAAACAAGTAGGCATTTATGTGCAGAACATATTAATATTAAAAACACTGCTTAGTTACTTAGTTATTTCCATAACATTGGAAGAGATGTGTACTCTGAGTCTCATCTTGCTGGCTCAGGTTTCACTCTGATGCAAATATATCTACTGATAAAACATTAGTGTGAAAAACATTTTTATTTTTGTGCCCCAGACTTCCTGTCTACCGTGTTTTTCAGCTTCCCTCTGTCTGAGAGGCATCAGATTGGCAATTTTCATCTGACTTTATCAGCAGTAATTTCAGTATTTGTTACTTATCGTGTGTCCGACTCGCTGTTGAAGACTCATTGTCGTACTTGTGTTCCTTGCTCATCTTTCAGCTTAACGCTAAAGCGCAGCAAGCAAAGCAGAATGCAGAAGAAGCAGGTAAGTTTGCAAAACAAAAATGATACAGATATTTCCACCATGTAAGGTGCGCTTCTCTTTTGAAATTGCACACAAACATTTATGTTCCCCACAGGATGAACTGCAATCATCTTACAATACCTGCAACTAATGACACTCCCATCAGCCTCAGCTATACTTTTAGTTATTGTTATTGTCAAATGTTCCATGCTGACAAGCTATGAAGGTTAACATGGTCAACATTACACCTGTGTAACACCAGCATGTTAGCATGCAGAGATTAGCATTTAGCTCAAAGCTCTGCTGTACCAAAGTACAGCTGACACAGAGTCACTAGCATGGATGTAGACTCTTGGTAGGTGATAACACAATAAGGACATCAATTTTAGTGATGTTTGATACTGACACAAACACTAAAAACATTGAATATTTAATATTTCTACAATATTGTACTGTTTTTACTGATGTATGTGTTTGACTGGCAGACAGGTTGTATCAGCAGAATGTGACCACATTGGGAAAGGCTAGAGATGAATGGATGAAGGAACATGTAAAGGCCTGTGAGGTAAGACTCAAGAGATTTGAATTCTTCACACATACACACGTAAATAAGCTAAATGTTTCTGTCTGTTTCTGTTTTCCTTCACAGATGTTTGAAAAACAGGCATTGGAGCGTATTAACTTTCTGAGAAACACAGTCTGGACTCACCTCAACCAGCTATCCCAGCAGTGTGTGACCAGTGACGAGGTATGAGGAATATTTTTATGTTATTAAAGCATCAATTGAGTATGCATAATGTGAAAGCACATGACTAACTTGGACTGACTAACTGGGTTTTTACTGTCTCTCTGTATGTGCGTGTGTGTTCATAGCTGTACGAGGAAGTGAGGAAGTCACTGGAACAGTGTGATGTTCGGGAAGATATTGAACACTTTGTAAACCTCAGACAGACCGGTGACAAACCACCAGGTGTGAATTCAAAAATACTCATTAACAATACTGTTTAATTAACAGTTAACCAGTGTTGGAATGTAGTACACACACAGATAAAGGTAGTATCAATACACATGTATGCACTTATGTCTCATCAGTTACCTGTGTGCCAACAGTATCAGTTTTTCTTTCTATCAGCTCCTGTTGTGTATGAGAACTTCTACAGTGGTCAGAGGTCTCCAACTGGAGCTCCACCCTCTCGACTTCCTCCACCAGTCATCAGGTAAAAAAGAGAAGGGCTCTAGGAACTGGCTGCTTATCAATCTATTCTTACTGCACAGTCATGGCTTACATTGTTTTGTGAATTTGCAGGAGGGGGCCATTACCTGATCCGACAAACAACAGTAGAGGTATGTTTTTCTTTACTTAAATACCATGTGCGGGGTGTTGTTGAATAGACTTAGCTCGCTTGGTGGCTTAAGCAGCCTGTTGTTGGTCATGGCAGCATGCTAAGTATCTCAAAAGTTCAGTGTGTGAGATTTAGCGGGATCTGTTGGTGGAGTATGGCAGAAATGGAATATAATGTTCTTAAGTATATTCATTAGTGTACAGTCACCTGAAAATAAGAATTGTTGTGTCTTGTTTTGTTTTGGCTTTGTTGAGCGACTTTTGAGCCTTCTCAGGGCCCAACTGAGAAAAAAAATCAGTTATTAAGAGGGTGCCTGTTAATGTTTCTAACTATTTTCAATGGAAAGTAGCTGAAACCTGCTCAAAAAGTCACTAGATGTTGCTCAATTGCATGATGTTCACATTTGCATATCCACTAAAGTCACTAAAGGGATCTTAGGATTTGACAAATCTAGCACAGACGTCATTAAGTTGGAAACACTGTGCCCACCCGATGACGCAGTACACTTTGCCAGCACTTTTACAGTTGCACACATCTTCATGTTAAAACCATGTTGTTTTCTTTGGTAAGACAGGTCAAGGGACATGATTCATGAAAAGCTCATACCAGTGGGTTGGGTCGTGAGCTAATAAATTGAACTAGATAATTCTTATTTATTCTTATCTCATTTTCAGGTGATTATACATCAATGAAAACATATTTTTGAATATTGTATTAAGTTTCTGCCAACAGGTCCTCCTAAATCTTACACACCTGTCCTTAAACATAAATATTTTTGGCACATTTTACTGTGTATTGATAATCGTCATCGTTTGTATTTTTATTAGTGGAACGGAGCTTGTAGCTTTATTATCAACAGACATATTTGCTGCACACTTTTGCTTTTCATACTAAACCACATCGTTTTGACCTTTGCTTTGATTACAGATGATACCGTCTACTCAACAGTTCAGGACGCAGGGTACAGCGTTATCCAATACTAACACGCAGATCAGCTGATTTTATTGTACAGAGTTATGATGGCCATGAATGGTTACATAAGTCTCATCATTTCCTTCTTCGTGATTTCCTGTAAAGATAAGGTCACACCCAGTTGAAATAAGTGTCATAACAGTGTATGTGCATATTTTAGACGAGGCTGTGCCCTTGTGCGATATTTTGAACATATCACAGTTATAAAAAGAACAGCAAAAGGGCATTCTGTAAAACTAGATAATGAATAAACATAATGTTATCCAGAGAATTATTGTCATTTCCACTGTCCAGATACAAAGCCTATTTATTTTCTACATGTACATAATGTGGAAGTCTATTTTCTACATATTTCCATCTTAATTTATCTTCCGTTTTGTATTTATTTTTGCAACTCTGATGATGTCACCTGCTTACTTTTCATTTCCTCTTAGAAGTGAGAGCAGCATGTCAGCTGACAGTGATCTTGTGATAGGTTCTTAAAGCCTCATACAAATATATATCTCCAATTCACAGTACATGTATTACTCCACACTGTTGTTCTTATTTCAAATCCTGTTCTCTGTCGCTCAGTGTCATTCTAAGTTTAGGTGCTGAACAACATTTTCTATTGTGAGAAAGTTTAGATAGATCAAGTTGTATGCCCTATATTGACATTCAGGTAATTAAATTTCATCTATGTGATGATGACATGCAATATTTTCTGAATACTGGAGGAGGATCGATGTACTTTCATGATTTTGCTTTATTTAAATTAAGAACATATTGTGTAGAAGTTGCAACAAACTGAGTTTGAAACTGCAAGAGTACTGAGAGATTAAACGGCATCTCAGTGTGCAGATGGCCTGTCGTTGGTTTTGTGTAAATAAAATTAAAGGTTACTCTGTGAACAGGTGTCTGTCTCATATAAATGGGCATATCACTGATTAAATGAGCTTTGGTAGATCTGTAGTTTTTTAATGTATTAGTTCAGTGTTGGAGCTGTGCCTGGTTTGAAATACATTATGTTGGTGTTCATGTTTGCTGTCTGCTTGTACGACATTGTAAAATTGTTATATATATTATGCAAGAGCAACGAATGCTGCACATTATTATTTGTGATATCGTTAAATAGTTTCTCTCAGCACCCCCAACACTGACTAACTTTCAGTGTCCCTGTTTAAACATCTTTTCACGGTTTATCTTCTTATTTCCATGATCATTCATAGCAGTCAAATTGTGACACAGCAGATCATTTTAATGACCTTTCATGTCCTGCTCCATCTAGTGGTACATTGTTTAAAGATACCCATCCCCTGTTAACTTAGACTGTGTAATTAACTCATTAACTCTAACATATTTTCACAGCAGCCATTTTGACATGAAATAGTAGGGTCAACACGGGTGTTTCCAATGATACTAATTAAGGTTCTGTTCCATTAGTGCAGTAGAGACTTTCCAGTGAGCCAACATGCACCACAGCAGCACCCTGACTCTGTTTGACCTGAATAGAACCAAACCTTAATTAGTATCATTAGAAACACCTGTGTTTACCTACTATTATTTTGTTGAGCTCTGTTTGGTGCCTGCATTTACACCTGCCTTTTTCCTATTCATATAATATTTAAGGCGGTATTTTATTTTGACTATCAAGCACGACACAATGAGGTTCCAATAAAAATGTGTACAGCTTTATTTCCACCACATTTGGCAACATATTTTTCTCTTAATCTGATTTTTGCTCTCAAGTTTCAGCATGTATTTTTGCATTTCATATGATACAGTCCTCCTCAATGTGAGTTAAGAATTCCTGGTAACCGTCAGTCAGAAAATATAGGATGGCCACACCTGTCTGCTGGGTGCTGTTTGCCTGCAGGCGTTCATCCCGAATACCAGAGCAAATATGAAGCATTTCCTGCATGCAGTAGTCCCCAGGACTACAGAATACAACGGAGGTCTGTCGATAGTGTAAGAAAAGGTACTGGTATGCAGGTTCTTCAGTGGCAGTCGGATCCTTTGGTTGTCTGATATCACACAGCATGTTCTGATTTGATGAGATCCAAAATCATCTGGATGGTCCTCTCACCTACAGCAGACAGAGACAGGATCAGATTTAAAAAGACAAAACTAAAGGCAACTAAAATGCCTTCCATCTATTAATTATTGTCAAAAATGGACAAAAATGTCACGTATTTAAACACATTTTTCGTCATGATTTTTTAGGTTTTGCAGTCAAGCCATGGACATACTGAAAAAAAATGTATTTTATGCTGTTTACTCTTCAGGTAAAAATGCCATTTGTTGCATTGTGAAGCTTGAATTTACCTTCCAGATTCATCCGAGGGTTCTCCAGCTTCTTTTCCAGCAGAGAGTCCATTAGCTTCCTCAGATGTTTAAAGATCACACCAATCCGAACAGGAGCCTTTAAGGGTGAACAACATGGATTTAGTTAAATAAACCTGGAAGAAGATCCATTTCTTTGGCCTACAAAGTTAAATTTGCAAGGACACAACTGCTGCTGCTGCTGCTGCTGCTGCTGCTACAGAAAGGGAAAGTGGAGCCACCAGAGAAAGCCTGGTGACCTCTGACCTGGAAGTGGATCCATCCGTCCAGTGTGATGAGCCTTTCTCTGTGCTGAATATCAATGTCTCCTCCAAACAGCAACATGGGGAAAGGAGATATCAGGGAGGTGTCTCGCAGGTAGATCTTAGTGTACTTAACCTGTGGATAAATATTTATTAGCACCAATGTCATGTAGAGATAAGCAGATACACACACATACACTCTTTACCCGTACCTTCTCCTGGTACAGCAGCCAGCCGTGTGTCTGCAGGTTGCGGTTAACGGACGAGGGGTGGACCTGAGCCTTGCCTTGGGGTGTCTCCACAGTGCAGGCCACTCGCTCGAGGACATCCACGGAGGGGGTGCACAAGACCCGAGCCACGCTGTCGTAAAGCCCCGCGGTCAGCACTGCGTTCAAGACGGATATCTGCTGCTTGGACAGCGAGGCCGCTTGAGGCTTAGAGTGAGAGGAGGAGGACCGAGAAGACCAGAATCCAGCCTGCTCCATCATCTTCATCAGCTCGTGCTTCACATCCTGGATAGAAGAGTCAAACATGTGTGATTAGACAGGAGGTGGAGAGAGAGCTAATCTGATTTAAATGAGAGTCATGGCTGAGAATGTGTGTGTTACCTCTATTGTAATGAGAGCTGTACGATTGAGGAAGTGTTTCCTACAGTAGGACATTTCTGTTCTCTGTCCTTCAGTCTGTGAGTTCTTCCACCTAACAGTATGGTAGACAGGTATGACAGAAAAATAGGTCATCAGAAAGCAGAGAGACATACTGAGCTGTCAAGATCTCTGATATCAAAAAGATTTTGTCCTGGTAGTATTCTTATTAACGGTAACAACTTCCTGATAGTGGTTATAACAGGACTTTTTTAGACCTAAACTGTAGAATTCAATTTAATACCTTAGAGAGAAAATGACAAATATGAAAATAGACATTATGTGTTTGAAATCAAGCCTACAAAAGTCTGTACCCCACATATGCGTTGTATATCGTCATGTGATCGGAGTTGGCCAATGCCAGGGCTGATTTGGCCAGGTTGGCTTCCTCCTTCCTATTCATCGGTGTAGAGAAGGGAGACTTCTCCGTGATGGCTGCTGCGATGGTCGCCTGGAACAAATGTCTTATTAATATTCATGCAAAGTTATGAAACTAATCATGATTCAAAATATAAAATAAGGACACAATATAGTAATAGTAGTAATAATCGTCACACAGTTGCAAAGAATCATAGTTAGAGTGTTTGTTTATTTGAATAAGGAGGCAGTGGGACGTACTATGGGCTCTAGGCAACCGAGGATGGCTCCATAGATGAGCATCTTGCCAATCTTCACGTTGACGGGCAGACTAGCGAGGTGATGTCCCAGAGGGGTGAGGACATGATTGCTGGGGTGACACGCACCGATCTTCCTCAGCAGGTTGACGGCGTTACTGACCGACTGGGGCTGAGGAGGATCCAGGGCCCGGCTCAGGAAGTCCTCTGGGGAGCCGTACTGACATTTCTACCAGACGGCAGAGGGAGAGAGAAAGAGAAAGAGAGAGGGGTGTGGAGGAGATTAGGGGGGAGAGAATAAAACACGTTAAACAGAAGCTTCAAGAATGTTTCCACATGTGGTAGAAGGTAAAGGTGTTTGTATTAATGTGTCTGGTTTATATACCATAATATGAAGGCAGAGCTCCTCCAGTGGGACTCGTAGTATCTCTGGAATGGAGTAATCCATGAAGGCATCAAACCTAATGTCAAGAACAGAACAGAAACCAGGAATATGACATGTAGTTACTTTATCTTTTTTGGTGGACACATCCTTTATATCGAATGGGAAATTATTTGTTTTCCTGCTTTGTGTTTCCATTTTCATCTCTGCATAATGAACTTCCTTACCTGTACTTTGGATAGAGCCGGAAGCAGAAGCCGTTTCGGACACGTCCTGCTCTTCCCTGCCTCTGGAGGGCGCTGGCTTTGGAAACAAAAGTTTCTACCAGAGAACTCATCTGGCTGCTCTCATGGTACCTGAATGACACATCAGACTGGAGTTAAATCTCTACAAGTTCACTTATGTCTCCCATTACTGTAATTATGAGCCACGCTATGGATAACTTAATCTAGTTTGATCAACAGGTCTAAAGTTCACTTTGGTTTATGACGTGTGTGTGTGTAGTGCTAATTAGCAAATAAGATCATGCTAACATGCTAAACTATGATGTTCAGAAACATTACACCTGCTTAACATCATGTTAGCATTGTCTCAGTGAGCATGTACATTTAGCTCAAATTTAGCTGACTTCAGAATATCAATTCACAGATAAAACAATGAAATATTTAGATTTATTTTTGACTGAAGCCATGAAACAGATCGAGCAATTTACTTCCTATGAGAACAGCAGTCTATTAATAATATAATAACAATAGTATAATATGTAAGACATTTCTGGCATTGTTCATGAGCCCTTACTTATTTTCTTTAGTCTTTCCAGTGTCGATGACAAACACGACGTCAGGAATAGTCACACCTGTCTCAGCAATGTTAGTCGACAAGACAATCTAAAAGAGATGCAAAGCAGAGCATAGCAGTAAGAATCTTCAGGGATTATCAGTTGTAGTGTGAGATTTTAACAGAAATACTATTAATAATAGACTTTGTTGAATCATATTACATAACCTGTATTGTTCTATTTTCCTATACCACATTAGGAAGTACCTTTCTAACTCCAGCAGGTGGCACTGTAAAGGCAGCAGCCTGGTCCTTCGATGAGAGAGTCGAGTGAAGAGCGACAATCTTAAACCTAAAAGAGCCAGCGAGAACTCACATTGAGCCAAATGAAAAAGTTGAATGTATAGTTTGTGTGTTGCACAAGTTCTTCTGTTTTCAAAGGCCTGGTGTGGGATACTAGATCACAGTACATTACATCAGTGTGTGTACGTCACCTGTTTTTGTCCCTGAACCTCTTGTCTGAGGAGAGCAGGTCGTAGAGCTGCTGGATGTGAGCCAGACCTGGGAGGAACACGAGAACGGCTCCATCCACCTCTGCGAATTGTGGGGATTTGTCTGGCAGAGCAAAAAAAAAAAAAAAAAAAAAAAAAAAAAAAACACACGAGTTTAACAAGACCAAAAAACAAAACATGTACAAATATATACTCTGTGCTGTCAGGAACAAGCATGATGATGTGTTGTACCTAGGTAGTGGATGAGATCAACTAGTAAGTCCATGTTGATCTTATTAGGATTCATGTACTGCAGCACCTGCCGTGTCCTGCTGCTGAAGTGGTCGAGATCTGGACCCAGGTCCCAGCCGGAAGAGGGGTCCCTCACTATCACCTCCTGGAACAGACAGAAGCAGGTTATTAACATAAATAACACACCACTGCCTCACATACTGTATTACTGCGGCAGAGAGTCAATGTTACCTGATGCTGTAATGTCTTGCCACCTTTTTGTGTCACAGAGATGCTAACTTCCTCTTCTTCTTCAAGGATTTTCTGGCTGTACTCCGAGTCCTTTTCCAGGATGTACCCTGTCTGCTCCACTATGTCTTCTAAGTGGGACACCTAGAAAGAAAACCGCAGGAGCTGTCCTTCATTTTTCATTCTTGGGCCTAATAAGGTCAAAAGTATCCGTGATGGGACTTTAAACATATTGATTTCCAAAGCCTTCAAAACAAACAAAGGCATAGTTAAATTAGATTCTGTATACGAGTAAATACAAACTAAAGCTCCTCTTACCTCCACTGGGAAAGTCCTGCCAGGGATGGTGATCACTGGGCAGCGGTTGAAGTAGTTGGAGAACTTGTTACAGTCCACTGTGGCGCTCATGAGGATCAGACGCAGGTCTGATCGCCTCATAACAACATCCTTCAGGATGGTTAACAGGAAGTCTGACTGGACACTGCGCTCATGGACCTGAGGTGAGATGGATGGTGTTAAGTATTTGTAAGTTCAAACAACATTAGAGACTTTCCAACCCAGTACTTCAATACCTCGTCAACGATGATGTGCGTCAGGGAGCTGAGGTGTCTGTCATGCTGTAGTTTCCGAAGCAGAACTCCGGTAGTACAGTACAGCAGGCGAGTCCACTCCCCTGACTGGTTCTCCATCCGGATCTGGTATCCACACAGCGACGACTGAAACGTGATTTCAACACGATCAGTAGAACAAGTGACAGTGCGTCCTATCAGTCTACGTCATCACAAGGCTCAATATTAAGGCCTATCGGGGATTAAAATGTGTTTTTTTTACCTTCGATCCCGGTCCATCCTCGCAGCCAAGCTCCTCGCTGACTCTGCAGGCCAGGCTCATGGCAGAGATCCTGCGGGGCTGGGTCACCACGATGTTGCAGGGCTGTGCCACTTTGCCTCCTGTTAACAGCTCCTCCAAGAGGAACTGAGGAATTTGAGTACTCTTTCCGCTGCCCGTCTCACCGGCCACCACCACCACAGGGTGGCGCTTTAGAGCCTCCAGAACACGATGTCGGTGCTGGAAGACGGGAAGCTGCTCTCGCTCTGCCTTGAAGATACAGTAAAAGACTTGTTGAATTACTCTGCCTCATTTTTTTCTTTACGATGAAAACGTCTTTAATACTGTAAATTGTACAATGCTTAGGTGTATTTACCTCCAGTTTGTGGGCCAGTGAGGACTTCTTCAGCTTTTTTAAGAGCTCTCTGGCTGCCTCAAGTGCTCCTGCCCCTTCCTTCCTTCCTCCTTTTTTCTCACTCTTGTCCTCCAGCTCTTCTCCTCCCTCCCCAATATCAAGACCAGCCAGGTTCTCCCAGGACTCTTCAGGCTCTTCATCCCCAGCCTCGCCTTGTCCCATAAGACCTCGGGATCTAGATTCCTGTGCTTGGTTCTGGTTCTGCTGCTGTTTGAGTTTGGTTAAAAGCCGGGAGATGAACTGGTCTCGAGGTTTGTTGGCAGCGGTGCGGCTCTCTTCTTGTTTCTGCTGCTCGCTGTCTCTCCACTCCAGCCACACATCTCTGTAGGTTGGAGGAAGGAGCTGGTGCACTGACTGAAAGTGAACGATTAAGAGGGGTGGAACTGAGTTAGATTATTAGATCTTGGGTCAAGCAGCACAGAAAAACAGTGGCATCCTCTGCATGTATTACCTGTCCTTTAATTAAGTTGTAAAGTGCCAGTGTGGCTCCCAGATGTTGAGCCTGCATGCTGTCTTCAGTCAGGATCGTTGGACAAACTTCAAGAACATCATCTGGCCTCTGAACACGCACCCTGATGGATGCAAAGACATCAAATCAAAATGTGCCTTTACATTTAACAAAATGTATGCCTTTGTATGTGGGTACAAGGACACAGTAACACATACACATCACACACACACACACTTACTTGCATCTCCAGTATCTACCAGCAGCAACCTTGTGAAAAGCAGGTGCTGGACTCTTGGGTAGGTTCTTTCGTACCCAGTCGATGAGGAACTGTTTGGGGGACTTTCCTGTCCAGCTGCGAGCTGTGTAGTCAAAATTGCGAATGTCCTTTGGCTCATTCTTTTTCACAACTGCGAAGGAAAATATGACAAAGTGATCAGCAAAAGGTCTGTGAATCCGTGAAGACTTTTTCACCCAAAGCCTCTTTCTGAACTTTTGCAATGAAAAAATTAGCATTCAGCTGAGATGAGTGATGGCAAACATTTTATCCATTTTTCCCAAAAAAGGGGGTGGATTTATTCAAAACTATACTAGACATTACTCTTGGAGCATCGAGCCTGTCTGCAACAACGCTGCAAAATAGTGCAGACGGTCCCACAAATGTCCTAAATTTGTACCCCCTGGTTTGATAAAGCAGTATATTAATATGGGTGTGGTATCAAACTGTGGTTAGCGATTTACAGTGGCACTATATAGCAGATTAGACTTGAACCATAGCACTGCAACTAGAAGCTTCTGTATGTTATGCAAACCACTTCCAATGTGTTTTGTTAAAGACATTTAACGAATGAATCTAGCTTGAATAATTTGTCTCAGATCTTATTTGAACCTTTCTCTGCAGCAGGCTTTTCCGCTTGTTCGAATAACTTGAAGCCGAGGTCCTCTTTGTCCTCGCTGACAGGAAGTACTTTCTTTTCCTTCTGAGGTACGTCTACCACCTTTATAGATGGACTGAACATGGGGTGGGACTCCAGTGGTTTCATTTCTAGAAAACAGAAAATACATGTGTTCTATATAAGGCAAAAGTGAGGGAGAAGAAACTGTTTAATCTCTCTTCATAAGACAGTTAACGCACACTCACCTTGCTGTATGATGCGTATCCTGTCCTGTGCCATCCTCTGGCCTGACTTGTCTCCTTTTGTCTTGGCAGCAGCTGCCATCTCTTTTGCGTCAAACAGTTGAGCAGTAAGGATCAAGTACCGGTCGTTCTACACAGCAAGAAATGACAGTTACTTCACTGTGCCACATACTCAGCTTTAAGTTGCTTTAATTTCACTTACAGGATCAAACTTTTCATCCAGTTCAGGGTTGTGTGCAGTCTTCTTCCCTCCATTGTCCTCCTCCTCCTCATCATCATCATCACTGCTCTGCTCTGCATACCTCAAGATCCAATCCTTCATGGTTGCAGCTTCATCCTTCTCTGTGGCCTGGCAAAACACCACACTTATGAGGTTCGAGTTGGTGTTACAGTCACATCTACATAGCCCAAACAAACACAGACACACAAACCTTGGTGGTCTCCTTGCGGGGGTTGTTGGCTGCTTTGGGACTTGGGGCTGCAGGTTTCTCCTGAGCGGGATGCTGGAACCTGGGTCTGTTCTTCTGACTCTCCTCCTGCATCTGCTGGGTAAAACCTTCTGGCAACTCATCTAGTATACAGACAATAAATGAAGAAAGTCACAGGTTTGACAGCCTAGTGTCCTCGAGAGATATGCAGAGATGACATCTTAGTGATCACTGGCGCTCTGTTACCATCTTTAAGATTAAGGCATAGCCAATCGAGAGCAGAGTGAAGGTCCCCTCCGTACAGCACACTACTCTTCATCGCCTCCTCAATGTGTTCTCTCTTAAAGTTGAACCTCTGCAGAGCTGTGTACAGGTCCTGCAAGCACAAACAACATGAATACAACATTTGGTCCTGGAAACAGATCGAAAAATCAAAATCAAAGTCAGAGGGACGCTTTTGTCTTTACCAGCAACTTCTTGCTCGTGAGTCTGCCTGATATAGGCCCTTTGTTGCCATTCTCATCTCTGAAGTCATTGACCAGCTTGATGATCTTCTTCTCCAGATCAGCTTGGATAGCAACCTGCATTAAAAGGTCAAAATGCATTCATTATTACCATTTGCAGCTGAATAAATAATACATAATGGACTATTTCAGCATATATAACATATTAGTGTGTTACACATTTACTGCACACAGTTAGTTACTGAACCGATGACTTACTTTAAGAATCGACTTGTCTGACACTCCACCCGTGTCGACCTGGGCAGTGTTGGCAAGACTGTAGGTCTTAGGAGCTGGAGAAAGGGGAAAAAAAACAAACAAATATGCTTTATTTTCAGATTTAAGGCCGTACTAGTTTTCATTATTGCTGAATAACTATGTATTCAGTTGGATACATGATTAACTGTTTAATCTAAAACAGGAAATTGTCACCGCAAGTTACCAGATGCCCAAGTTTGTTTACCCATCTGACAAGCTGTGAGCACACAGCAGGAAGGTGTCATACATTACAGTTGTAAGATTTTGGTATTTTTACGTGACAAATTATTGCAAAAAAAAGTATTGCAGTGACATAAGCACAACCTCACAGCCCAACAGTTTAGTAAATAAACACACTAATATATCTCACAAATACAGCACAATACAGGGCTGAAGACAACAGTATGAACACCTATGCAGTATATAAAACTATCCAACACCTCTACATCCTGAAAACGACCATGTCAACATCTTTTCAGCTTTTAATCGGCGGTGTCACTGTCTGAATGATAGACTGGTGTATCTGAATATGTGACACCAGCCAGACAAACCTTTTGATTTGTTCTCTTTAGCTGGTTTAGTCGGTTTGTTGCTGGCTGGCTGTTTCTTCGCCTCCTCCGCCACGCCGTTCCCCGCTGCAGCATTAGTCCTGCCCGCTGCTGCTGCTGCTGCTGCTGCCGGGGCCACCGGAGCAGCCGCTTGCGCCGCCGATTTCTTCTTCTTTCCACCCATTATGTCACCAAAAACACTGCCTGTCTGCGGCTCCTCTACGTGGCTATGTGATACCAAGTCATCCGCAGAAGCTGACTACGAACAGAGTGGAAAGATAACGCTACCGTGTGTGTTTCTCTCCGCATACATGTCAGGCTGGGTGAATGACTTTTGGTCAACACAGCCGCCGTAACGGAAGTATTACCGGAGGGAGCAACCTCGTGTTGTATTGTGGGAAGTGTGCCCCTAACAAACATGGCGGACGCGTTTGGAGACGGTTTGTTCAGCGTGTTTGACGATGAACAACAAACTACCACAAGCAAAAAGATACCCGCGTCTTTGACACCCGACATAGGGTAAATTCACGTTTTATATTCGCTTCATTAAATGTGGAGGTTAAATTGTCCGGGCGGGCCTTGAACGCAGCATCATGTGTGCTCGTGCTGGATAGTGAAACGGTCCTAACGTCTGACTGCTAGTTAGCTCGTTAACTTGTTAATAAAACATAAAATAAAGCACCTGTTTGTGCTTATAAACATTAATAGTTTTATTTAGATGTGTTTCGTTGTGTTGGATATAAAATTTAACTAAATTTAGCAGACTGAGAGGTTTAAAGTTGTAACAGTCAAGCCGGCTAACCGTTGGTATAACGTCCCTGTGTTAAGCATACCAGGTGAGGTTCACTGCAGTCAGCTTGTATGTTTATCTCTTTTCCAGGAAAGTTGTCAGTAAAAATGACACCGAGAAAGATGCTGGTCCATCTGCACGGGTCAAGAGGGGGCCAGACGTTGACTGTGGAGATGATGTGGTGTTTGGGAAGAAACCTCGACATGAGGCAGTCTCTGCTAATGACCTAAAGTGAGTTACATCTTCGACGCTGTGTGCCTGTACAGTGTGCTTAGGTGTTGATGTAACGTGTGTCTGCAGGTGCACAAACAGTGCTAAATACTTATACCCAAGTACCTAGGTACTATTATATACACTTCAGAAGGAAATAATAATGTTTCACTACACTTGAGATCTTTAGTTACTAGTTACTTAGAGATTGAATTACTCAACAGTGTATATTAAGTCGCTTAGCTCCATCACGACTACTTGCATTAAAATGCTTCTTACACGTTAATGCATGTCTGATTATTATCCAATAATATATCACTCTCAAACTTGGCCATTCTTGGTGCTTTTGGCAGTCTGAACGTATATATTTAGACAATAGAACCTGTGTTAAAATTGAATGCTTCACACAGAAATATTGCAGTTTGCCTAAGAAAAGGACTACTTCCTCCACCATTGCATGTAATACATTACACCAGGAATAGACACTCCCCTCTATAAGTATGATCAAGTATTGTTGAAACTGTTTGGGAGTTTTTGATTCAAATTTGTCATTCAAATTGATGATTTTGTGTGTTGTGACGGGAAATACTGGCTTGAGATGCTGCAGAATATGTTTTAAAGTTGTTGTGTAGGTAACAGGTGTTTGGTTTACTTCAGTCTTGCAGAATTTATGCCCCAGGTGAAGGTGGAGCAGGTCGAGACTGTGGAAGGATGTTCACATGAGGTAAAGAAAGCAAATTTACAGCAAAAGGGGGAAAAAAATCAGTCTAAAACAATGATCTCTAGCGGCTTCAGGTCTGCCTTCTTTCCTTTAATTTGTCACCAGTCCAATTCCTCCAAAAACATTGCTCATTTGCTCTCCCTAACAGGTTGCTCTGCCTGCCAGTGATGAATATAAACCACTGAAACCACGAGTGGGGAAAGCAGCCAAGGTATAAGCACGTTTAAATCAAGTCTTCTAGTTTGTTTGGTCTGGAATGTTAACTCGATTATACTTAAACTGATTTTTTAAAGCATTCATTCAGTTATTTGTAATAATATCTTTTCATATTCTTTGTGGAGGATAAATAAAGTAGCCAACTTTCCAAAAACCTATCGCTGGAAACATTTTCTTAACTTTATACTGTTGGTAAGCTTTATAACTTTAACAACAGTAACACGTGGTTGGTAAAAGGAAAATATGTCCATGTTATCACACCTTTTTACATAGTGTTTTACTTTATAGGGAATTGATTTAGATTGCACTAGTTCATTCACAAGAACTGTTATTACTCCTGCATTGTTTTTCTTTAATTTACATGTCTCGCTTGGCTTGCAGGAGTACCCTTTTATTCTTGACCCGTTCCAGCGTGAGGCCATCTTATGTATTGACAACAACCAGTCTGTACTTGTGTCCGCACACACCTCTGCTGGCAAGACCGTCTGTGCCGAGTGAGTATCCTCAATAAACACGACACCACAAAGGATGTCTTGTTAGCATTTGTCCTTCAGTTACATTTAGTTGACCGTCGTAATGTCAGATTAGTGATCTAACTTGGTTCACTCTTATATCGTCGTCTTGTAGATATGCCATCGCACTGGCCCTCAGAGAGAAGCAGAGAGTGATCTTCACCAGCCCCATCAAGGCTCTCTCCAACCAGAAGTACAGAGAGATGTACGAGGAGTTCCAGGATGTGGGACTGATGACTGGTGATGTCACCATCAACCCCACCGCCTCCTGCCTCGTCATGACAACAGAAGTAAGATTCAGTTACATCTGAAAAAGTGAACTCATTATTAGCTTTGTCAAACATCACCTTTATTGGAGGGTGGTGTTTGGGCAGGGTCCTGCAGGTTCAGGATGCAGCTGAAGATGGTGTGACATTACTAACTGCTGTTCTTCCAGATCCTGAGGAGCATGCTGTACCGAGGCTCTGAGATCATGAGGGAAGTGGCGTGGGTCGTCTTTGACGAGATCCATTACATGAGAGATGCAGGTGTGTACAGCATACAGACAACACAGACACACGGTTGAATAACTGGCTTTCAGGGAGGTTTGAAACATTGGGCCTCATGTAAAAACCACTCGTTTGAACAGATTCATTCTTAGGTGGCACGTACGAATGATTTGAGATCATTTGTCGCATGTCAGCTTCTCTTGGCTACAAACAAAATTCACAAATGGTCCAGACCCGTTGTATGAGTCATGTACAAACAGTGTGCCTGCCTCCAAAGGGCGAACAACTTAAATAAACAGACAACAAACAATTTACTAAGAGCTTTTTCAGGTTTATAATTTTTATTGGCACATTTCAGCACAGCAACTTCTTCAGTGCAACTGTTGTTTGGAGGATTTATCACGCTGACAGCTAGCCCAGGGGTTTGGATGTAAACACAAACATTTACTCTTAGAGGCCCGTTGTTCCTAACAAATCTACTGTCTTCTGTGTATTTCAGAGCGCGGTGTGGTGTGGGAGGAGACCATCATTCTTCTTCCAGACAATGTGCATTATGTCTTCCTGTCAGCCACCATCCCCAATGCCAAACAGTTTGCTGAGTGGATTTGCCACCTACATAAACAGGTAGGATGTTGTACTGGCACATATTGTATATTTATTTGGGTTAGGTAAGTTTCTTTGTCTTTTGTCCACAGACCATTATCTGCTTATATGAAAGGATCAGCAACTTTTCTTTGTGTTTATTTCCTTTTTGTTGCATCATTAACGAAATGTGTCTCTCATGTCTCCTGTAGCCATGCCATGTAGTCTACACAGACTACCGTCCCACTCCGCTGCAACACTACATCTTCCCAGCAGGGGGCGATGGACTCCACCTGGTTGTTGACGAGAATGTAAGGTCACCCATGAACTGCACTTAATGTGGTCTGTCAGAGCTATGAAAGACAGATGACTAATTAATCCCATTAGTCCACATTCTCTGTCTAATCTTGATGCTGATACTTAATATACATGACACACAACATCTGTACGTGTTTTGCTTTTCTTCAGGGAGACTTCAGAGAGGACAATTTCAACACAGCTATGCAGGTGCTGAGAGACACAGGGGATTCTGGGGGCAGCAGCGGCGGGGGGAAGTGGGACCCGAGAGGGCGCAAAGGAGGCGGCACTAAAGGTGTGTGTGTGTGTCCGTGCGTGCGTGCGTGCGTGCGTGCGTCAGTTTTCTAGGTTAAAGTGGAAATGTCTTAAATTCAATGATCTACATCAGCATTCATGTTCATGTCACTCGTATGATCCCCATAGGTCCTTCCAGTGTGTTCAAGATAGTGAAGATGATCATGGAGAGGAACTTCCAGCCTGTCATCATTTTCAGCTTCAGCAAGAAAGAGTGTGAGGCCTACGCTCTGCAGGTGGCAAAACTGGACTTCAACAGAGGTATGTGTGTGTGTGATTCTTGTGCAAACACTTCAGTGTGAGGTATAGTCCTGGTTGTTAACGTAACCCTTGAGCCAGTAGATCAATGGTGATGTTGATGTGTCAGCATGAAGTCGATCAATAATTTTGTGTTTACAAAGCATACATTGTGGTGATTTGACTGTAATTGACGGAATTTTCCAGATATGACAATGCAGAGTTGTGTTGACAACTCTGATTCAAAGCACCCTCACTGCCCATTTCATAATCTAATCATGTTCAAGAGCTTCATTGAAGTAGATTATTTGATTTGTAAATCTATTTTAGCAATCCAATAATCATTTTAGACCATTAAGGTGTTTTTAAGCTGACGTACCAAACATTTCAGATCGTCAAATGTTAGAACTTGTTGCATTTCTTTGACATACATGATAGTAAAATCAGTATGTTTGGGTTTTGGACTGTTGGTCAAATGCAACAAGACATTTGAAGATGTCACCTGTGGGAAATTATTCTCTGACATTTTATAGACCATTATTAGAGTAGCACCCTTAATATTTTCCATTCCTGGTGAATCTTATGCCGGCAATTAAAAATTGTTGTTTTTTATTCGGCCAGTGATCAAATGTCAGTTTGACATAATGTATTCCTTTTTAACTAACTGAAAGTATTTTATTGTGGGCTGTATTTTCACTGCATTAGTCAGTGATCAGATACAAATGAACACTATCAGCACATTGAACAATGAGCATGTTTGTGTTTACATTCAGTACGTCCGCGAGCTGATTGTCTGTGCACAATGAAATGCCAAAACAAATACATTTTTGTGACAAATTGCTGTGCGCATCAGGGAGGCAGTTAGGAAATTAGGCAAGCGAAACCACTCACCAAAATGCTAAATTGTTGGCAAGCCAAGCTGAATAAATCATCCCCACTGAGCACGAGTGCCATGAATATGGCTTATTGTGCCTGCACAGCTGGTCCTGCTGTTTGGTCCGATGGATAAGTGAAGTTGTTTCATGAGGACAAATCTCTGCAGGATGGGAGATAATCCAGCAGTCGATTGAGTTTGGCTCATCTCCACCTGCTTGAAGCTGTTTCTGTGAAATAAAACATGAAGTCTTACTGGAGAAACATTTTCTTCCTCTACTTGGTTTGTTTTCTCTACATTGTGACATTTTTATAAATGAGGAGGTTTGTTGTAATGTGGAGCTCTTCCAGCACTGAAGGCCTCTCCTCTGTCGCCTCTGCCAATTCTTTCATCAATATTGCAAGAAGAAGAAAAAAACCCCACAAATATTTAAACTCTGCCAAAAAGAATGTCTCATTTCCAAGTGTTTCATGTGTTTTCATGCCTGATATTTCTATAACTGGCTTGCATCCAGTAACAGCAGCCAGATAATTTCATTAGATTGAAGAAAATTTCAGTTAATTGAGGGAAAATGTTGAAATAATATCATTTTTTTTGTAAAGGAGTCAAAGTATTCCACTAACATGTTTAGTGATTTAGAGAAATAAGAAACTTTCATGACATAGTGTTTTACAGAAAAATCATATCACAAATTTGCTGACCTCAGTGCTTCAAATGACACAAACACAAACCTAACCATTTGCAGTTTAAACAAGGTTTAATTGTGAAAGTTGTTTTCTTTCTTTGCCTGTCATTTAGGAACTCATAGGGACCAATTCCCTGTAGCAAAACAGTTGGGATTGTTTAACCATTGTGTATGTAGGCAGGTTGTTGGTGTTATGGAGTTCCTCTGTTTGTGTGTGTAGGTGGGTTATAATGAGGAGAGGGAGCCACGTAGCTCTCCTGGTGTCTCTCATTCTCTCCAGCTACGCTTCAACCCCCCCACCACCACCATTCCCTCTCTTCTACCTTTTGTGCTTTCTGTGCTCCCTCTGTCCATATCTTTTCCTCAGTCTGTTTCTGCAAACACTAAAGACAGAGCCCACCCCTCCCTCTCCCCTTTCCTGTGACACATAGTTTCTGGGCAGTGTTTGTCGATGGCAGAGCTGTGTTGGAGTCAGGGGACCAGCTGGTGCCGAAACACAAACCAACTGACAGAACGGAGTGCAGAAGTAAAGCATCAAACAGACTATTTATAGAAGTTTGGGTGGGTTCATGCAAAGATTTGACAGGTGGACATCGACCCAGTTTGTGTTGTGATGTTGTGATGTTGACACGCAGCAGTAGTAGTTTTTCTTTTGGTTGTAGAGCTTTATAGCTCTTGTAAACAAGTCCGTCCAATCAGCAGTTTGGTCCAGAGCCAGATTTCTAACAATAACAGGCCATGTAGCTGTGAATTTAGTTTGAATATTCGTGGTTCACAGGGGATGATTCCTAAAGAAGTGTTGACCCCAAGCGGTAACCTCCGTGGCTGTGAAGTGAAGCCAAAAACTGCAGTTCCTCAAACGGGCACTTAAGGCTGGCTATAGAACAAGTCAGTCTCTAGATTCTAGGCAGAACAGGCAAGACTGCCAAGATGGCGACAACCAGAGCCACCACACTCTGAGGTCTTCAGTCACAGGCACAACGTCCATTCTTTCTACTGTCAGTGGTTGACCCAGATCCAGTCCTTGATTGTCCACCATTGGGTCAAATTTTAGATCAAGGTCATCCTGACTTTTAGCCCCTTTTAGTCTATGTTAACACTCTATCTTACATTTCATTAGCTCCTCTCTGACTGGCTTATGCCAACGTCTTTCCTGACATCCCAAGTTTGCATTGCAGAGTTTCTGCCCCAGCTTGGAGACTGCAAATGTGTCACTTAGGTCATTTTCTCAGACTTGACAAAGCTCTCTCCACTGCCATAGAAAACATACTTCAACTGTTTCCACAGGTTGAGTAATACATGACTTGTAAACTCATCTGTGCAAAATTAACAGAGTTGCCTGAGATACTCTGAAAACAACTGATGAGTTGTGAGTCCCCAAAAGAAACATATGTGTATTTTTTGGTAGCCTTTCCATTATCATCATCATCAGGACAGTCGCCATGATACAGTCATGCTTCTCACAGGTTGAACAGTTTACAGAGACTCTTTGAACTTTCATTTTGACCCACCCTCAGGACAAACTTAAGACTTCTCGCTCACAGCTGGACTGACCCCAAAGTGTATGTTAGTGTATTTTTCATACAACGTAATGAACTTTGCAGCCTCTAGAGGCTGCAAGTGGAGCTTTATTAGACTCTTGGCTCTTAAACGTCTATTACAACCCCGCTCTGTGTGATTTTAAAGTGGATGACCTGGCTGTTTCATCATGTTTTACTGGAGCCGTGGACTTACTTTGGACTGACCACTCTTTTACGTTGGCCTTTGGATGTGTTTGTCTGTGGTATTACTTTGTTATTAAACCAAGTCCCATTGACACTGAAGTCTTGTGACATTAAAAATAAATACTGAGCCATCAGACTTTGTGGAAGTCCAAGTTTCTGACTAACACAGGGCACACAAGGAGGAAGTTTTCCGGGAATAGTTTCATGAATAAAGACAGACCTGTGACTAAGTTTCCACATGGACAAAGATAGCCAACCCACCACAGCGAACAATTAGTACAATAATAAGACACTGGTGATGGTGGTGGCACACTCACATACAACTCTTAACAAAAATAAATCATGGCAGCAGCTGACTGCTTGTTTGTGTTTGATTTTTAAAGCCACCGATTGATTGAGGCTGGGGGTTTATTACCGTCACCAATTGAACAAAATTAATATTCGTAAATATCTTAAGAAATTCTACCAAAGTACCAAATTAGGGAAACTGTTGTGTTGAAACACGCTGCTGTGAAATCTTGAGTTAACACAGACTTGAAGCAAATGCAGCAGCATCATTTTCTTCTTCTCTTCTTAAATGTCAAGTGTCAAGAGAAATGATATTGGAAGTAACATTTTGAAATTACCCAGGAAGTGTGTGTGTGTGAGTTTATGGAGGAGTAGTTTGGACACACAGTGTTCAGGATGTAAGAAATTGCTTCGGGGAAATATTTAGAACATTTTCTGAACAGCTATGTGAAGATTGTTAAGAAATCACCATCGTTTGTTTGTTCCAGATGATGAGAAGCGTCTGGTGGAGGAAGTGTTCAACAACGCAGTGGACTGTCTGTCAGACGAAGACAAGAAGCTCCCTCAGGTGAAGAGGACTCGTCTTTCTCACTTTGTTTCCTCACAGCTCTGTGTTTTGATCATCACCCACTCACATCCACTCACTCCAGGTCACACCCACCTCTTTAAAAGCTCAGAAACTCATTTTCTGCTAAGAGGAGACAGTTTAACTGCCTTAATGTAAATGGCTGCACACATAATTTCAACACAGGTTTAAACACAGTGCTCCTGTTTTTCCTGCCCTGCCGTGCTGAGTCACATTATGAGAACCAGCCGTGTTGAGGTAATAGTTGTCAGTGGGCAGACCGCTACAGCAAGAGCAACGACAGAGCCAACCGTGCATCACACTTTTCCACTACGAGGGTTTAGAAGCTTTTCCACTCTGTGTCTCTGTGATGCTGATGGCTGTGATCATATAAACGAAGCGCCACATTTGCACCATCACTAAATCGGACAAACGAAACGCTACCAACACTCATCTGCCTCTCTTGGTGTTCCTTAGGTGGAGCACGTGCTGCCTCTGTTAAAGAGAGGGATAGGAATCCACCATGGAGGCCTCCTGCCCATCCTGAAGGAGACCATAGAGATCCTTTTCTCTGAAGGTCTGCTCAAGGTACGACCGCATCAACGTGTCCATCAAATATTTGAATTTTAACATGAAACATTGAACGTGAAAATGTACAAAAGTTTAGTAAGTAATAATGTTGAGAGTTGATACACAAAATGGGCACCCTGCAAAGTTTTTGACCACTAGTAGTGCTGTGGAGCTGTTTTTGTGTTACATCCATGTTTGTAAACAACGCAGCATTAAAAATACATCTGCATCCCGAGATTTATTGACTGTCTTTCAGACATTAAAAACTGGCCATCCAAATATTTTACTTTAATATGATGCACACAATGCTTTTGGTTTACAAGAAAAGAATTAGTTTGCAAACTCCACAAGTATATCTGTTCAAGCTGCATCAGAAAAAACTTAATGTTTCTTTTTATTCTCATCCCAGGCCCTGTTTGCTACAGAGACATTCGCCATGGGTATCAACATGCCGGCTCGCACTGTGCTTTTCACCAGTGCGCGCAAGTTTGACGGCAAGAATCACCGCTTTGTAAGAACACACACTCGCATAATAAGTCAATAGTTTTGTCAAGAGGAAATTCTCTCTGGAAATGTGTTTAAACATCCTACGTGACATGCAAAATTAAAAAGTACATTTTGTTGTGGAACCGTAATTTCCATATCTGTGGCTGTGGGCACAAATACGCAGGAAGATGAGCCTAAACTGTGTAGTTTATGTAAATCGGGCATTCATCTTGGCAAACACTCCTTCGCCTTTTAAGGGCAGCTGCTACTGAACCCACAAACCTCCAATAAGCGAGCTAAGTGAGGCTACCCTCCTGGTTACTGCACCTTCAATAAGCAGCCAGTAAAACAGTAAAGCTCCCCATAAACTGTGCTATCTCTTTAAAACAACAGCTCTGCCCTGTGTGCAGTGTGGAGCCGTCACACGCGCTGCGTAGCTGTGAGGCCTTTATAAGGTCTTCAAGTCCCGCCACTAGCATCGCCACATAAACAGCCACGTATTGTTTATACGAGCTGGGGGCTGTGTGTGAAGCTGCCGTCACTTAGAAGCACCCTTCATCTTCACTTCATACACTTGGATTTCCAGCTCACACACACACATGCACAAAGGCTTGAAGAGAATGTGTGAGAGAGAGGAGAGAAGAGAAAGAAAGAGAAGGGGAAACTGCCCTCCAAGAAGTTCATCAGGAACATCTGGTGCATCCGATGGTGCCAAAGCTCCACGCAGGCACTCATTTAAATGCACACAACTCTCATTCCTGAAACACACTGTGTTTCGAATCAAGAGCTGATCTCATGGCATGCCTGAAATGAAGATCAGATCATTTTGACACAAAAATAATCTTATCATCCCCCTTTTTTTTAGAAGTTTTATTGCTCAAAGAGCAGTAGATATGTGGAGTTTAATCAGAGCCACGTGCGCCGCAGAGAACAGTCCTCAGAGGCTCGTGGAAAACTGGTTGAGTCTCGTCTTCACGGGCAGTTTCATCATCTAGATCTCTACATTTGTGTGCTGCTCAGCTTGCCACTAATTGTATAAATTCCTCGTCTATTTTCCAAAACATTTAATTATATTCTCTTTCTTTCTCTGCCTCCTTATATGTTTTTAACCTCCTTTTTCACCAGCGTCATCTTTGTCAGATCAACAAAATATTCATTGTATTACAGGCACAGAGAAGCATTCGCTAACATTTTTCTTTCCTCCTCATGTCTTGTTGTGTTTTCATGTGATCTAGATTACATCAGGTGAGTACATCCAGATGTCCGGGCGAGCTGGGAGGAGAGGAATGGACGACAGGGGCATTGTTATTTTCATGGTGGACGAGAAGATGAGTCCAGCTGTGGGCAAACAGCTCCTCAAGGTACCGTGAATATAGCTGCTCGAGTGCTTATTAAGCACGCGCTCGAGTTATTTTTTTCTGAATGCAACTGCTGGTCATCAATCACATCTTTGCAGACCACTTCAGTGCTGTCTACACATTCTTCTGCTGCAAGAATAGACCCTCAATCGCATCAATGAAGCACATTTCCTCGCCTTTCTAACTGAGAATAAGTTTGAACTATTGAATGGAAATAGTCAGAAGTGACTCTTAAGTTGTTCTCTCTATGGATCATCAGGTCATTTGGTGCTCCATGAAAAGCTTGACAACACAGCCACAAGAGAGCCAGAGGCTCTCTCTCTCTCTTTTGTCTTTGATTTGACACATTAATAGCTGCTATAAATATGTAGCTGCAATGCTTTTGAACAAGGTTGTGTTAATGTAAAACTGTTGTTTAACTCCCAGGGTGTCTTGGAGAAAACTGCCGGATACACATGTGTGGTTCTGGAGTTTGTGATTGCAAAGTCCTCCTCGGTGTTTAATTTGCGGAAAGTGACTTCAGCCTGCATTCATTTAGAACTCATACCTTCTTGGCACTTTTTAGTAAAACGCTCACATCATAACTGACCACAGCTGTGTATCACTGCAATAAAAGAATTTCTTCTTATGTTGATTTTCATTCTGTCTTGTTTTTAACGTGCTGCGCAGGGTTCAGCAGACCCCTTGAACAGTGCCTTCCACCTGACCTACAACATGGTGCTCAACCTGCTGCGAGTGGAGGAAATCAACCCAGAGTACATGCTGGAGAAGTCTTTCTACCAGTTCCAACACTACAGGGCTTTGCCGGGTGTTGTGGAGAGTAAGCATACATCCATATTTACTGCAGGACACTCTCAGATGCATGACCACGTAACTCTAGGGAAACTCGACTACTAATACAGTGTTATCTGCATTGTTTTGCAATCAGTAGTCTGAGATAATGCAAACAAAAGTGTACAGGGAACTAGAGGGACTAAGGGAAGTAAAATAAAGAATGCAGAAAGGGAAAGAACCAAATGACAAAAAGAAAAATAATAATAGACTGGAACCCAAAGACAAACCCCCGCCAAAAAGGCATCAACAATAACCGGTAAACACCCGAGACACAGTGCAGCCTACAATAGTAAATTCAAAGTAAAAGCCAACCAGGAACAACAAACTATGTACTAATTACAAAGATATACAAATGGACTTAATGTACACATAAATGCAAAAAGAAAAGGGTTAAGTGAAGGGAAATGCGGTCACATTAAGGCAAAAGGTTGATGTTGTTGACCGAGCAGTTCATCACAGTATCGACCTCAGCCACATTTAATCTTGCAGTGGACCTCTTCAAGTAAACAAACGTGGAAAAAAACGTTTATATCTGGATCTTGATTAGCATGTTTTTCACATCTGGCTTTTGCTGTGGCTTAAAACCTCTCAGATAGCCTTCCAGAGCAAACTCTTTTGTTATGATGAGACATGCTAAAGACTGAAACAAGCACAGTTTGGATTGTTATCACTGCTGTCGGCGTGCAGAGAGCCTTCCACAGATGGCGAAACGCTGGAACAAAACTGTTTTTGTTGCCTACTTCTTTTTTTGTTTGAACTTTTAATCACATTGCTGAATTTTTCTGTGCAGAAATTAAGATGTATGAGGAGCAGTACCACGCCATCGAGATTCCCAATGAAGAGAGCGTGGTCACTTATTTTAAAATCAGACAGCAGCTGGCCAAACTGGGCAAAGAGATACAAGAGTTCGTCCACAAGCCCAAATACTGCTTGCCCTTCTTGCAACCTGGGCGACTTGTCAAGGTAGAGCTTCACACACTCACAGTTTGACGACGACTATTATGGATTTTCACACGTCATGTTAACGACTCTTTGTTCTGACCCCACAGGTTAAAAATGACGACGTTGACTTCGGCTGGGGAGTTGTTGTAAACTTTTGCAAGAAGTCTAACGTGAAGGTAGGTCGGTGTCACGGTGTCACACGTATGTGAGTCCATTTACGCGTGGCTGTGACTAATGTGCGTTTCCCCATTTAGGTCAGTATAGACTCGGAGCCGCTGTATGTGGTGGAGGTTTTGGTCCACTGCAGTAAAGACAGTGTAAAAGATGCTGCGACTGAGGCCGCGAAACCTGCTGCTCCAGGGGAGACTGGAGAGATGCAGGTGGGTGCAACAAAAGCACACTTCACTGCATATTACATACACAGATATGACTACATGCTCCTGTAGTCAGGGTGACTGTAACTCTAATCTTGTTTTTGTTCAGGTGGTCCCAGTGATGCTCCATCTCCTGACCTCCATCAGCTCAGTTCGCCTTTACATCCCCAAAGATCTGAGGCCCTTTGACAACAGACAGCTCATGCTCAAGTCCATACAGGTACTAACTGCAGCCTTCTTGAAACAAAGAACTGGCACAACTCAGCAGAAGATCATCTAAATTGTTGCCCTTTCTTTTTCTCTCCCTCCAAACGCTTTGTCTGCAGGAAGTGCAGAAACGTTTCCCAGATGGCGTTCCTCTCCTCGACCCCATCGACGACATGGGCATCAAAGACCCTGCACTGAAGAAAGTTATTCAGAAAGTGGAGGCCTTTGAGCACCGCATGTACTCTCACCCCCTGCACAGCGACCCCAACCTGGAATCTGTCTATTCTCTCTGCGAGAAGAAAGCTCTGGTGAGAAACTGTATATATGTCTTTGAGTTTGTGGGAGAGTTAAAGGTGAGCTGGCTGAAAGCCGACAATTTAACGACAGATCATAGTTTCTATTGAAATATGAAGTGCTTTTATTTTTTTCTTTTGTCGACATTTCCTACCTCTTACAATCTGTGACCTTCTATTGTCTTTTCATGCCAGACAGGCAGGGTTTGGTCACATACTCACACAGACAAACACAGGAAGAAAGCAAGGGCATTAATCCTATGGTGGGCTCACCCTCAGTTATAGGTCAGATAACAGAGAACTATCAGATCACAGCGAGGAAGGAAAAACTACTTTTTTGTGTAGTGGTTCTAACTGTTGTGTTGTATAAAAAAAAAAAAAAAACACACTTCCTCTGACTTTTCACTTTTATTACGAGGCAGCAGCTCCACTCGCCTACAACTGTAGAGAAACAGATCACTCACAGTGTCTCTGTTCTGTGAATTCTCTCCGTGCTTTCCCACAAAAGATGAGAGCAAAAAAAAAAAAAAAAAAAGATCTCAAACCATACATAACCTCACTTACCTTTCATTCATAGGGTCTCCTGCTTATACGATCTCTGTGCCTGTCCAACACCATAAAAGGACATACATGTGCGTACCGATTTTCATGGCAATACATCCAACAGTTGTTGAGACATTTGACTCAAAAATACAAATGCTAGGTGTAGCTAACCTGGTAGAACACATGCTACATATCAGGGCTGAGTCCTTTACTACGAGTCGTCCTACCTCTTTGCTCAGCCTTTCCTGACTCTGTCTACTGTCTGTTGTGGAGAAATTGCTGAAGTCAAAGGTCAATGGTGAGGTCAGGAGGGAAGAAAGTGTTCAGGAGCCTCTGATGTCTTATGCTGTGATATTTATTGACGCTTGGCCAAGGAGAATTAGAGACACTCTCAAAGTACATCAGAAGTGCCTGAGTCGGTCTCACATTCTGCCCAACTCATCCTGGTGGATAGAATTAGTCAAAGAGAATGTCTTTACCCATGGAGGTGTTATTGTCAGCATATTCTAGTCTGGAGACACAGATGTCTGTTTACGCAGATTGGAACGTCAACGGCCAGCTATCTATTATGTCTATGAAGGCAGCAATAGGTCTCTTCGACCCTGGCCACCACAGTGTTGAGATAGACTGGCAGCTCCTGTTCCCAATCAAAGCCAAACAACTAATACTGCTGAGGACCTCAAGGCCCACACGTGACCTCGTGTAACCTAAGGATAGAAAATTCCATAACACTGTCACTCTTCTAATTGAGGCAAAATGGCCAAAAAAAAGTATAGAAAGTGACGAGGGGAACAAGAAGAAAAATCCAGAACAAAGATGAGAAGTAAAGGTTGTGGAAATGCAACACATATAGTTTGTAAAATTGTAGACCCTTCCTGTTAAAACACAGACCAGTAGGACATACAGTATTTAGTCCCATAATAATATATTGAAAACGCTAAGAAAGATATAACGAATAATAAAGACTCTGCCCGTTCTGCTTTACAGGAACATGAAGGATCCATTCATGCTATTCATCTGAACACAATACAACTTGACTCGGTTCATATTTGTGGAGTTAAAATGTGACGGATGCAAAAACGCTCTCACTGGCTTTTGCTGGTGGGGGAAAAGGCAAATCAGACCATGTTTGACAATTTGCATAAACATTTACATCCCTCTGTGGTCTCGTGTGTGTTGTGAAATGATAGGCTTATACAGTACAGTGTAAACTGGATTACTCTGTGTTTGATTGGGAAAGTAAGAGATTAACCTGCTCCTATGTTAGCATCTCCCCAATCCCTGGACGGCTTTCTGCAGCTAATCCTCAGACACATTTCTACAGCGGACCACCGCTTGGGCCTTTACAGTTACCGTTCCCGCTCCTGCTGTAGCTGCTCATTTTGACACTTGTTTTTTGTGGTGATGTGTACTTGGAGCAAAAGAAATATAGATATAATTTTTTTCAGTAATAATCCATGCCGGTGAAATCTCTTTTGCTTTGTTCAGACTGCCATCCACATCTGTCTTTTTGGTGTATCCAGATTGATTTTAGAAAGTCTGGACAGCGAGCCAAGCCACATTCAGAGGTGGTTTTGAAATTCTACAGATCCAAAGTCGTTACCACAGCAACCCATGCAGATAGGTTGGAGATGTCCAGACACACAAATCCAATCTGAGATCTGATTTGCCTGCAGACTGAACAAAGCCTTCGTGCATGTGTCTGCTCCTTTAGTTCTGAGGTGCGTTGTAACGATGAGGGTGAAGGACATCACTGAGGACAGATAAGCAGGCAGATGAACGCTGGTTGGCAGACCCAAATATTCCACTTCATCACTTTGACAGTCTGAATGATCTCATGCCCAGAACAGCCGGCACTTCACCGTGCATCTTTTCTAGAAATCCTGGGAGAACTTTTCAAACAGGTAAAGGTTGCATGGTATAACAATACATATATGTGTGTCTTCAGATCGCGGCTGACGTCCGAACAGCCAAGCGAGAGCTGAAAAAAGCCCGGACCGTCCTGCAGATGGACAAGCTGAAGTGCAGGAAGAGAGTCCTGCGGCGCCTCGGATTCGCCAGTCCTTCTGATGTCATCGAGATGAAAGGGCGGGTCGCCTGTGAAATTAGCAGGTAAATAAAGACGGCGAGCACACCCAGCACACAATTTGTGCAAATATAGATATAATATAGCTAGAACTTGTTTTTCTGGTTTGTGTGTGCTGTTAAAAGGTGATTTCTGCATATAATTTAAGGTAGCTGGCACAGCTGTCAGTTTCAACAGCAGCTTTGTGTGTACCACCGTTACTGCAGTGATACATGACACACTGCCAGCGAAGGCAGAGATGTTTGGGTGAATCACAGTCCAACAGATGAAGATAAGCAGTGTGGATGTAGAGGTGCTGAACATTTTAAGTATTCATGCATCAGGACAAAAATAACATTGAGGTCATGCTTGTGAAATTGCTATGTGGATAATCTAATTAAGGAAACATGATGGTTTAATAAGAAAGTAGATTTAGGGACGTGAAATTGATTTAATGTAGCTGAGGTTTGTGGCTTTTACTCTTATTCCTTTTTCCTCAAAGTCTCAGTTTGTTTTTGGAGCAGCTGATAACAGAATGGAAAAGAGGCCTACCTGCTAAAATTGGACTAAACTTTTGAAGACTGAAACCTTTATTTTTATCAGCTTTCGATGAATATATTTCGAACCGATTCTAAAGGATCTGCTGGACAAATTTCTTGGCAAAAACACTGACGTGAACTACAGTGCTGCATTCATGTTTAAAACTTGTGTTTTCAAAATACTTTGCACTTTGATTTGTCGTAGTGAGCTCACAGAAAGGCAAATGGTGATGGTACCACTCACTCATAAAACACATCATACATGAAGCAAAGTATAAAACAGATAATGGTTAATATCCAACCCATACAATAATCATAAAAGCATAAAACAAATATGGAAAATACAACCCATCACTAAAGATAAAACAGTAGCACCTGCATGGGAATTGGCAGCAGTGTTCAACATCCCACTAAATGAAGTGCATGCGCCCTATTGTGGAAATAATTTAACCTGCAGATTCTGTTTGATAAAGTCATAAAATCTCATCTAATCATTGGCTCTGTGTGTGTGCTCTTTCCAGTGGTGACGAGCTCCTGCTGACGGAGATGATTTTCAACGGCCTCTTTAACGATCTGACTGTTGAGCAAGCCACCGCCCTGCTGTCCTGCTTCGTCTTCCAGGAAAACGTACGCACACAAACACCTTTTTTAATACCTCTGATTCTCCACACAAACAGATATTTAAGCCTCTGCCGAACACTTGGATAAACAGTTCATTCCCATTCCTGCACATTTCAAGCTCCAGTCGCATTCTTGACCTCTTCGCCCGCGCTGCAACCAAAACAGAAACCTGAGGTTTATGTATGTTTGTCTTGCCTAATGAAGCCTGTTCTCCCAATGAAGCAATCGAGCGTCAGATGGTTTAACAAACCTTTTCTTTGGCTCTACATCAGCTCAGCACTCAGGACGAACGTTCTAAACTCGATCGCAGCTCACAGTCTCGCTGCCTCTCTTTTGTGTCCTACTCAAATGCTCTGAGAGAGCGAGAACGACGACAAGCACCTGTCATGTTTGCATGTTTTCAGGACGTATGGGTGTGTGTACAGCTGTCGCCTGTCATTAAAGAGCACCTGCTGCTAGTTTAGCCTCAGACGACAGCAAACCGTCGTGTGTTTTCTAAACCAGTGACGTGTTCTGACATTTAACTGCTCCAGTAAGAGTTTAGAGTAACACAGGTTCAATCAGTGATTTACTATTATGAACCAGTGCAGGAAGAAGTCCTCCTGTTATGCCTCAATCCTGTGACAGGCAGGAAGGCTAAAGGTAATATTGATTACACGGCCAGACTCATTGTCCTATTTACTTATTCTTTAAATAGACATTTACTACTTTAGATATGCATACTGTGTTGCAAGAGTGAATATTTGACATGGATAGCTTCTTCTGTTAAATACAAACATGGTTTTGTTGGAAAAGTTAAGAAAAAACTCAAAGTAAGGTATTAAAAAATATAACTCAGTCAAAGAAATGCGCTAATTTACTTTCCAGAGTTAGACTGATGCCACTATCACATGTATCTTTTTAGTATGAAGCCACAACCAGGTAGCTTAGCTTAGCATAAAGACTGGAAACAAGGGAAAACAGCTAGCCCAGCTTGGAAACAGACCTGAACATTACCTCCTTAGACAGAGCCGGAGAAGCTGCTCCTCCCTCGGTTTCCAGTCTTTTTGCTAAGCTAGCTGTCTTCTGGTTGTAGCTTCATATTGTACAGATGTGAGAGAGTAAACTCCATCTTCCATCTAATCCTTGGAAAAGAATAAGAGCTGCTCCTTTTTCAAGAGCTGAGTGTGAAATTTTGAGAGGTAACCAGCGGATGTTGGAACAGAAGCGAACAGTTGATTTAGAACAGCTGCAGATAACCTTCATGACTAATAACCATTTTCCTATGTTGTAGTTATTAAATGAATAGTTTTGTAACCAAAGAGGAACTGGATCAAATATTTGAATGTCAGCAGCCTCTTACTTCTCTTCAGCCTCTGCTTCTGCCCAAAGAGTTTCTGTTTTGCTTGCGGGAGAGTAGATAAGTTTGTTCTCAAACATGTCTGTGGATGGTTTAAGATATTGAAATACAGACTACATGACGAATGTTTGCTATCATAGAACTAATTTCTCTTTTCTTTTTTCCCTCCAGGCCAGTGAGATGCCAAAACTGACAGAACAACTGGCAGCACCGTTGAGACAAATGCAGGTGAGACGACACGAAACCAACCTGCGTTTTATCTGTGATCGTTAAAAGTTTGAATTTGGTGGAAATGCTGTCCTTTCTTGTCGTATTCAGGAGTGTGCAAAGCGCATAGCCAAAGTTTCTGCAGACGCCAAGCTGGAGGTGGACGAGGAGACCTACCTAAACCAGTTTAAACCACACCTGATGGATGTGGTGTACGCCTGGGCTAACGGTGCCACATTTGCTCAAATCTGCAAGATGACTGACGTGTTTGAAGGTGCGCCGCTCATATTAATGTCTGACAGATGGATGAACTGGCGCTAGGACAGTTGTTGCAGTTCCACCAATGAATGATTTCCCCTCAAAACTTCTCAGATGTTGATGTTTCATTGAATCATTTTCAAAGCCCAAAGTTATTTATTATTCATCATTTTACGGCCTTTACAAATCCCTTTCACCTTTTCGATTTCCTCACTCTCACGTGTTCAGCGTCATGGGGGCTGTTCGAGGCTCACTAACTGATTTATGATGTGTGGTTTGATTTGAACCGCGCTCAAAGTCCATCATTCTCTCCGTAGTTCCTATCTGTGACTCCCAACGGTGACCTCAGCTGTGAAATATTAGATGTCATCACAATAACGTACTTTGAGAGGAAGGAAGGTTGAGAAACTTGAGGGAGTATGAGTTGTGCTCATTGGTGTCGATAAATGAGAAACTCAGAACTGAGAAATTTCCAAAACTAATCATATTTATTTATTTTGACATCTATTTTTTTTACACTTTATCTTACAGCTCTATAATTTCCTAATCATTTTCTGGGAAGTTCTCTAGACGTTTCATTATGTCACTAATTATTGGATTTCAAGAGAAGGAGCTCCATTTTAACCAAAGTAAATATTAATCTGTGTGCACTCTTACTGCTACAATCACAGTTAATTAACTAGAAAAGTACCACTTAAACATTGTTTTTATGTTCCTCACAGTGAGAGCCAAATTACATGGTTCTGTACATCTTGGAAACTGTGTAGAAATGACAGACCTGTAAGCAGTGTTTATCAAGTTTAAGAAGTGAGCCACTCTTCTGCTGTATGAATTGATGCTGGATGATGATGGCAGTAAAATAAAAAATAAATCTATACACACACTTAACACTGTGTGTGTGTGTTTGCATCTGTCTCCTGTAGGGAGCATCATCCGCTGCATGCGCCGTCTGGAGGAGGTGCTGAGACAAATGTGTTCTGCAGCCAAGGCCATAGGCAACACTGAACTGGAGAACAAGTTCGCTGAAGGTAAGAAACATCAGCCTCATTCATTCATTAGTCGTTCACACAAATATTATCTGGTTTTCTTATTTGTCTGTGATACTTAACTGGATATATTTGGGTTTTGGATGATTTGTTGATGTCACCTTGGACTCTTGGACATCCAGGATGTTGTGATTTTTACATTTTTTTCACAGACATTAAATAATAAAAACTACATGTGTAAATCTCTGCTCGTCAAAGTTTTAGACACCATTCACACCTGTGATTATCCTCCTAAAGGCTGTAAACATTAAAGATGTACTGTGTTTATACTCGCTTTGTAAATTCCTCTTTACTTAGAAACTGACACACTAGTCAGATGTGTCACAATCATCTGTTTGGAATTAAACTTCTGATTTATAGCATATGATATACGTAAAATTAATTTTAATCTTAATTTCTGTCTCTGCAGGAATAACAAAGATAAAGAGAGACATTGTATTTGCTGCCAGTCTCTACCTTTAACGACCTTCCAGCTTTCCAGAACATGAACATTGGCTACTGGAGGATAAATGCTGTGTCACCTTTAGTTATGATTAACCCGTTGATCTCTTGGCCATTTGTTTTTTTTTTTAAGTCACATTTGACACGATGGGGTCAAATATTGTGACGTTTATTTCCAAGATGTTTGTTAAATTTGCTTCGAGTAGGAAAAATAATTTATTCATCCTTCAGATCGTTTCTGTTCTTTCATCGCAGTAACTTACCTGAAGCTCGTCTGTTATCCATCATATAAATGAACGAGTGAAACTTGAGGATGTGGACAGTTTTCATTTACGTGAATGCATCTGTGTGGTCAGGATAAGTTGAACATTCATGCTTTTATTTTTGCTTACAGTGAGCAAAGTGGTGCATAATATGACAAATTATTATGACGAGAACGTAAAACAACACAAGTCATGCTTTAATTTTATGTGACAGCTCATGACATAATACATCAAACACGTATGTTTCATCTGTGTTCATGTTAATAAGTAAAATGGCTTTATTTTTCCTCTTTTTCTTCTTCTTTTAGACATTTGTACATATTTGTAACATCTTTTTTCAATAAAAATCTGTATGGCGATTTGTTTTTACATACAGATTATACAAAAGTACATTGTCGTCTGTTCACTTATATTAGTTCTTAGATACACAGGGCTGTGATAGCAGCAGTAGCAGTCCAGCAAAGGCAACACGGGACTCAAACTGACGGTCTACTCTTCGACCCTCTAACTGAACGTGATACAAGTCAAGCGTCGACTGTTTGAGGTTAGACGATTGGAGAATAAGACGGCTGTGGCACCGACCTGGAGTCAGCAGTGTTCACGCTCTAGGATCAGCTTTAGTCTCCAGCACGTTTTAGTCTTGAGAAGCAAACATTCCTCTTATAATTAGCCCTTTCATGAACAACGGACTTAAGGCAGCAAAGCTAGGAGACTCAAGCCGTCTCTCTGGGTGCTGGAGTTGACCTAAAAACTGATCCTAAATCAGATCCTTGAGCAGACTGACTCCAGGTCAGGAAAAGCACAAAGCATGGTTACATTCACAGGTTTCCAACCCTAATCTCTCTCTCTCTCTCAGCAGTGGTCAGACCCTTTAGTGGGTGCGTGCAGTTAAATCTTCCCACTGGCTCAGTAGATAGATACATAAATTGTTGGTTCCTGCCCTTACAGAATCTCTAGCCCCTAACCTACGTCTGTCTCAGCCACTTAAGCTTATCTACAAGGCTCGGAGAGCCAGATGAGAGAATCGGTGGACAGAGACAGCAGATCACCGAAAATTACAAAGTCTTAAAATCTGAACGGGCCTGAGGTGTAGCTTTCAAAAGCTTCTTCTGGGACGCACAGTCATCCAGGAGCTTCCTCGACGTGAGAATCAGCACACTGTAAATCCATGCAGGGTATCGGATGAGAATTTTGCGTGAGATAAAAGGCTAGAGAGCTTGGAATCCTGGGTGTGCGTTTGGACAGAGCAGAGGTCGTCGTCATCCTCCACCTCTCGATTAGCTTAGTTGGGACTCTCAAAGTGGTTTCCATTTGTTGGGGTCTCCTGCAGGGTTGTGTGTGGGATGTCCGCCTGTTTATGGGGATCCACTTGTGGCTTGAAAAAGTCAGACACGCAGAAGACCTGCAATACATAGAGAGGGGATTTTAAAAGAGGTACAGACGGGAGTGAAGCTTAATTATTTGTATTTGTGCATCAGTTTGACATTTTGGGAAATACTCTCCACTTTCTTTAACATTTGTTAATTAACTTGTTACAAGTACATGAACCCCGGAAAAACCACAGATACTCATTTTTATATTTCGATTCTTGTACAAACTGCATACCTGTTTGTTGTTGAGCTTTATTACACAGCTTTGTTGAATACTCAATCCCAATTGATTTACGGCATTCTACCAGATTATTTCTGTATAACAGACCGTTACTATGGATGCAATTCTGATCACAGACTTTACTCTAAATGCAATAATATAACCTATAAATTAATACTTTGACACAAAATATTGTTTTCTGTCATAGGTAGCTGTGTAATAAGTGGGATAATGTACAGGGGGTGGGTCAGGTAAACATCTCCTGGTTGTAGTTTTATATTTAACTGACATACATAAGAGTGATACTCAAATCCATCAAAGGACTTTTGTTGCCTTTCTCTTCCACACTTCCTCTAATTCCTCGACTCTAATAAAGGCATAAAATGCCCCATAAAATAACGATAATAAAGATAGTGGCAAGATGGTGTGTCTCCGCAAATGTGATAACTATTTAAATGTTATGTATGTATGTAATGTAAGTAGGACTTACCACCAGTATAGCCATGAGGGCCCCCTGCAGGAGTCCAGTCAGCACATCGCTCCAGTGATGTTTATAATCTGACACCCTTGACAATCCTGTGAACACTGAGGCAGCAATCAGGAAAAACTGGATTGTGGGTCTCAGCAGCCTCGCCCATTCGACCTGGAGTCTAGCCTGCAGGTAGAGCTGAGAAACATAAAAATATAGAGCAGCTTTATTTAGAGTCACAATAAATAACCGTGTGTCACTGTCAAGTATCGTAACAAGGGCAGGGAGTGTTATTGTAGTGTTGGTAGTCTTGTTGAATGAAGGGCGGCATTCCTACAAGTGATGATGACTTATTTCCACTTCCACCACCACAGAGATTATCTATCACTTGTGAAACTGTTACAATAAAAAAGTTCCTGAATTAAACAAACATCCTTTTTTTTTTTTTTTTGTTCAAGTCATCAACTCGCATATTTACTTCCTCTCCTGTCTTTTACAAGGTGAGAAAATCCCCCTCCAGCTGAGTTTCTTTTTGCCAAACTGAGCTTGAAACTGATGGAAGTAATCATTACAACATTCTCTAGCTCATAACACATTATCTAATCTGATAATTCAACATCACACCATCTCTGGAGCAGCAAGATGAGCTATTGTATAAGAATCTGCTGAACGTCATGTTCCCTTTGTGGCATTTAAACCAGATATTTTGGGCGTTTCCGTTCTTTTTGTTTCATTAAAGTGTAAACAAGCTTGGCTGCTTCATGCAGAGCCATGTTTCTCTCCATGTGATAGTTCATTTCTGACGCAAACGCTATAAGTTTGTACGTGTTTAAATGTCAGTTGCTGCTTTCTTGAATATGAACTGTGTTGGTGCCAGGACTTTGTTCCTGTGTCTATTTTTATCTGCTAGTGTTGAAAGAAACAGCAGCCTGTAAAGTTTATCAGGGCTGGTCAGCTCTGAACAAACACAACAGACGTTGCACAAAGCTGCAAGTCTTTGAGCAGATCAGCGATATTGATTACAACTGTCGCCAAGAAAGGTTGAACAGAGACATCATTAAGCACTCCAGTTTAAATAGTATGCCTGCTGTGTAGCTGAGAGATAGCTGAGAAGATTGATACCACACTCTTGACTGTCTGTTAGCTTAGCTTAGCTTAGCATAAAAACTGGAAACAGGGGGAAACAGCTAGCCTAGCTCTGCCCTGAGGCAACAATAAAACCCATGACATGTCGTTTTAACTCTTCTGTTTCTAATAAACAATAAACAAAAGAGTCCTTATGCTAAGCTAACAGCTTCCAGGCTGTAGTCTTACATTTAAAGGAATTGTTTCACATTTTGGGATATTCGCTTATTTGTTTTTGGCAGAGTTAGGTGACAAGATCTATCCAACTCTCATATCTGTCTTTTAAATAAAAGACTACAGCCCAGAGGTTGTTAGCTTAGCATAGCACAAAGACAGGGTAAACAGCTTGTCTGACTGTGTCCAACGGTTACAAAATCTGCTTACCAGAGCATCTAAACCTCACTGATCAAAACATTATATATGGAATTAAAATCTACAAGTGACAATTCACCTGATTCCAGTGTTGATGCTAAGCTAAGCTAACTGACTCCCAGCTGTAATTTCATATTTATTGGACAGAGATGTAAAAACGACAATGAAGTTAAATAGTCCAGGACATAAACTCCCTGTAAGACCCCATAATTACACTTGTATGTTTTGTTTTTTGTTAGCTCTTTCCCATGTTTACAGCTAAGCTAAGCTAACTGCCTGCTGTCTGTAAATTTATATTTAATAGACAGAGACACGAGAGTGTCATCGATCTTCTCATCTGCTTCTAAGCAAGACAGCAAATTAAAAAAGCATAAAAACTGGAGTGAAAAATGTATTTACAGTTCACAACAAGGATTCGCACCAATGTCCAGAATGTCCTGTTCTGCTTATAAACACAGTGTTCCATACAGACTGATATGATCAATATATCAACTGGATAAGATACTTACAGCCAGGAACAGCATACAGTACATGGAAAAAGAGGAGTGGCCAGAGTAGAAGGATAGCCTGCAATGGAAAGACAGAGATGGCTCAACACTTTGTTATGTGCAGCAAAACAAACGAACCAAGAAAACAATTAGAAGACACTTGTTTAATTAATTATGTACGTCAGACAAACCCACACATTACGGCACACCCTTATTTATGCTGGAGCTGATGTTTACTGATAGGTGAGTTTGTTTGTTGCATTTTGAGTGTCCTCCACCCTGCCTTTACTTCCTGTTCAAAACAACAGTGCTGTCTTTTTATACTGTAGTCTGCTGCACGCTAACAGCAACAGCCATTAATACACACACTCACTGTGTAATATTAGACTACACCTGCTTATTTAGTGATGAAGGACTGAGGGCTTCACAGTGTAGAATAAGACTTTAATGTCAAATATGGATTGATGAAAAAAGTCCTGAGGTTTTACTCCACTAAACCTACTGCACCCCTGCAGATACACACACTTATTCTTTAGCCATGCTAGCGCCGTGACTCTGGAAATAATGTTAGTCTGTCAGTTGGTCAACTGATCCAGCACTTTGGTTCAGACACAAATACTTCAACAATTACTGGATGGATCGCCACCAAAATTGTGTCCAGATATTCACGATCCCAAGAGGATGAAATGTTGGCCATGAAATTTGGTGATGATTTAACTTTTTTAGCATCAGAAACAAGTCAATGTTTTCACTTATGTGGCGAAATATCTTAACTAGATGGACCGGTAAAACTTTTTCCATCATCACAGCAAAAAAAAAATGTGTTCAATACTTCTATCTATGGCTATCTATGGCTTTCTCATCAGCCTCAGTGGTACTTTGTGTTTAGTGTGAAAATCCCCTAATTTAGGAATCTGAAATCAGTGAATGTTTGTTGTGATTGTTACATTTTCATGCTAGTTTAAGTTATTTAAGTTAACCACTTTAATCAACTAACCATTTCAACACTAGCAGTGTTTGTTAGTGGACCGAGGCTGATCAAACAGACCTTTGTAACAAAAACTGGCTGCAGGGTGGTCAGTCCCTGTGAGGCCTCGCTCATTGTATATTAATAGTATCCATTGACGTAGAACATTCATCTGTTGTCCTATTCCCACTTTACAAGATAAATATATTTCATTACACACTCGACCTTTCAGTAACTCGGACATCTTTGTGTCTTAAATGCAAACACACGTCCAGCTCTGACAGTGGGGCTTGTCTCTCTTAGGATAGTTTAACCAAGCCAAGACAGGAATCATATTACAGTAAGCTGATCCTGGCCTCCTTTCTCCTCTCATGCTACATTTAGTAGCTCTATTAGTGACTAACAAGCCATCCCAAACACACACATAGACGCTGAAAATATAATGTACCCTGACAATACTCGTTAAAAGCTCTGGATATCAGCCTTGAATCACCGGATCTTTCTTTTGGCCTACTGATAAATAAATAAATTTAAAAAAAAACAAGACTGCAGAGTCGTAATTGGGTTCCAGGAAAATTTCCACCATCATGCGCCACACCCTGATAAATGTTCATCTGATAACCCAAAGAACGATGGCATTTCCACTCAGACCTTTGACACACACTCTAACCTTTAGGCAGAATGACCTACTTGACCTTAAAGTAAAAAAAAAAAATAGAAATTTCCTCATAATAAACGTGTCTTAACACTGATACAATTGGCACAGCTGATGTCGCTATTTAGGCCTCTACTTCTATAATTACCACAGCTCTCACTAGTCGTGTCTACATCAGAATGAGTGGATTTCCTGTCCTCCCACTATACTTCCTTCTGCTCTGAGCTGATAAGACTTAAATCAACACATATGACATTCCTGATATTACTCAATCCCAGAGTTTCTGCTCTCGTGTGGTATAACTGGCTCTACCTGTAGCTCACTTAAACCACTGCCTTATGTCATCTGTGTGCAGATATTGACTAGAAACTAAATGTTGCACAACTTCATAATAGTTTTATCACCGTTATGAATTACATAATCATTCATACGTTATTTAGTGACAGGTGTAACCTTTACTCTTTGTACTTCCATCATAAGCATGTTACAAAACAATGTAGAGCACAGAATTTTAGGGATTTAAAAAAAAAAAAAAAATTGTTAATCTGTTGAGCAACAAAACCAGAACGTAGAGTGCTACAAGTTTAAATGAGGAAAACCATCTGAAATCATTCACTTATAATGAATGCAACTTATGATTATTATATAATCACTAAGTTTGTCGATAAAATAGTGGAAAATGGCGTTAAATCTAAAGTTTGTTTTAAAATCTAAAATATTCAGTAAATCAATTGATGCAACTCTACAATCATCCATTTGTAAATGCTATAAAAACTAAAAGTCTTGGGGTATAGCAACACCTACCTCCCCTCATTGGACATCCTCGCATCTCCGCTGCAGGTGAACTGTTCGATATAAGCTCCTGCTGAACAGTTGATAGATTTCCAGTCAGGTTTGCACACGTCCAGGAAGTGCGGCCTGAGCCGGCCAATAGAATACTTGGCTATGTCGGTAAGAGACTGGCTCATGGCGGCACCGAAAAGGAAGGTACCGACGGCTTTGTAAACACAGGAGATGTAGCTGCCAAAAGAGGACTTGGATTTGATGCGTTTTAGATAAACTAAAATGCACTCGCCAAAGATCATCTGTAAGGAGGAGGGGAAGGAGGGTGAGGGTTAGAGGGTTGTACAGAATTACAAGACTCCAAATGAAAGATTAAGATGCAACTGAAAAAACGTCTGTAACAACATCAGAGCCAGAAATATGCTCTAATCCCATCACTGGTTTTAAAATAACAAGTTTGGTGTTTAAAATTCTGCCTATTACACAAATGGAGTAACAGTGTTTAAACAAATAATTTGACTTTTGGGGATAGTCGCTTATTCTTGCCCAGAGTTGGATGAGAAGTTCGATACTGCCCTCAAGTCTGTACGCTAACTAGTAACTACCACCAGCAGCCAGTTAGCTTAGCTTAGCATGAAGACTAAAAGCTGCAGGGAACTGCTAGCAAAATCATTTTATCAATCTAAATCTTGTACTGATTAAACAATTTAGTTTGCTTTAGAGGAGCTGGTAGGTTATTTTTCCTGTTCTTTATGCGAATCTAAGCTAAAAATCTCCTGGATGTAGTTTCATGTTTAACGGACAGATGAAAGTGGTATTGATCTTCAAATCTAATGCTCGGACGGCAAGACATGCAATAAGCTTATTTCCCAAAATGTAAAATTCTTCCTTTAATACACTCTCCATAACATAAAGAGGAATGCCATCATGGCCACAGGATGATGTCCACTTAAAATAATAAATGTGTAATTTTGTTTGATATAAAAGTTTAAATTAAATTAATTTCTACCATAAAATAACATATTTTTATTTTTTTTTTATTGCTACACTGACACATAATCAGGTGAATGGTGTCTCTGTCATTACCACTCTGCAACCCATAAGTCTGTTCTTGCACTTTGTGCTCCGGGTACGATCACCTGCGCAGCGCTTTACGGTAGCGAGCCACACAACTGCTGCAAACTACAGCTGCTGTTAGTGTGCTTTAGGTCAGTTTGTTAGCCGGACTGTCTGGACTATGAGCACCGAGGGGACTATTTTGGACCATCGGAAAGAGGAGGTTTACAGGCCCGGGCCGTGGGGAAAAACTGACAGAGAGCGGAGCCAGTGTCGTGCCAGAACCAGAGCCTCAGAGACTCAGCAGCCTCTATGGACATAATGGCAGATATGGGAAATCTGGGACTGACATTTAGTTGTTGGGTGTTTAGGCGAGAGCTTTGCTTGCAGTTGGACTAGTAAGTAATATCAGCTGGCTGCTTTGTCTTATGTTGTGGCACTTGCTTGATGTTTGGCTGTTAGCAAAGTTGCTGACTTGCTAGTATTTGCTCATAAGTAATGTAATCAGAACAGTGGAACTGCACTCTGAAACTGAGTGCACTAAATCACAAAAATACCAAAATCTCATAGGAGCATAGTCCAATATTTTTGTGTATTTGATCTAGATCATACATATTCATTATGTCTGTCAAAGGAAATGGCTTATGAATTCCTCTGTGCAGATGAATGTGTCTGACATCAGATAGCATGCCCAGAGGACTTATGTTTGTCTCACATGAAAGTCTGCAACCTCTGAGAAGTCTGCTTGTTTTCGTTCTCAAAGCTGCAGTAAAGAAACCTTTTGTAAAAGGATATTTTCACTGTTTACATACCAACTTGACCGAGTCTCAGTTGTAGGCTCTTTATGTGCCATCACATTTTTTCAATTCCATTTAGCATCAGCTGACCGAGGTTACCGCTGTGCTGCTTGTGAAGAGTTTCACATCTGCCATATTTAGTATCTCTCTGCAAACCGTGGCAGCGGCTGCAGACTAATTTATGCCTGCTAACTTTCAAAATAAAAGTTCACCTTTCTCCTTAATCCTCCAAATGTTTTGGAAAAAGCCTGGAAAAACATTTTCTACAACATGCAGTTAGCAAATGAATTCACAGTTAATGGCAGCTTATGTGAGCAAATCACATACATTATTACCTAATAATGTATTTAGCAGCAACCATGGATTAAGAGTGTAAAAATGGATCAAGAGAAGCATCATATAAGTAAGGAGGAAGATGACATAAAGAGAACTGTTAGCAGAAAACAAAACAGATGCACTTACAGTGAGTACTGTGACGGGAATCATGACACCTCCTAACAACTGATAGGAAATGGTGTCTTCTTTATAGGGGTACTTGATTGAATCATCGTTACAGAAAAAGCCTCGGCGGAAAGGACTGTGTTGCGCAGTGAGTATAACAAATGGGAGTCCAGCTAGCAGAGAAGCAATGGGAGAAAAAAAACAAGGAAAAGATACAGGTTACAAGATCATGTCACTGGACCTTGGGCCCCTACCCACGATGCAACACTGCATGCCTGTGCAAAAGCCGTGTGAGAGGATCACACCAAGCGTAGCATCCTCTGAAGGCAGCGGCGGCATCCTCGCCAGCTTTCAGGAGCTTTAAGGTGCAGATATTAATGGTTAAAGTATTGGCATGGCAACGAGTTAAATGTTGACAAGGAGTGGATGTTAATAGAGAAAGAGCACCACAATGACATTTCCAAACAGGTTACTGAGCGCTCACCACCAAACCCACAGAAAGTTGAAGCTGTCAGATAGCAAGAACAAACAGACCTGACCGAAACACACACTTTCTCATTCACTTCTACCAACGTGGGGGTACTTGACATGTCTTCTTTGTCTCTGAAATGGACTCTCCAGTTCTAAATTCCCACATATCCTCCCACAGCTTCCTTTGGCAGACAGTGAACGTTGAAGAGACTTATTAAAAATTATACTACAATAACATTTTCAAAGAGCGTTATATATTGGGGGTTGTTGAGATGGAAGTGATATATCAGTGACACCACAGAACAATAAACGAAGGCAGACGCACACATACACACCAGCAGCGCTGTTTTGCCTCTGTCGACCTCTAAAAACAATCGCTCTGTTCCAGAAGAGCATTCCAGCTATTTTAAGGAGCAGAAGACCACAGCACGCAGCCTGCATGTCTGTTACATTAATTAACAACAGAAATAGAAAGTTTACCTTATAAACTAACATTAAAAACAAGATTATTAAAAGAAAAGGCCTGGCATTGCTTCATATTATCCATACTTTATTCTATTTTTTTGAAGTAGAAACAGCAAACTGCTCATTTTCTATCGCCGTGGCTGGATTGATTTGTGTTTTGGATGTAAGGTTATTTGTGAGTTGGACTATACATTGAAAATAATAAAAATGTTAGGAAACTAAACATTGACCTAAAGGATGATTCAAATCTTCATAAACACTCCTCAGCTTTGGCTGATTTTATTTTGTTTTAAGTGGACATCCTCCTGTGCCTTTAGCTTTTTGATACACAACTGTAAGAGCTGATGTCAGTGAACACAAGCTCACACTGAGATGGGAACAGTAATAGAACTAAATAAAATACACTGTACATATCTGGTTTCAATAACAGGTAGCTGTGCTGTTATAAAGCAATTCAGTAGTATGATCTTGTTGTGACACAGGAAACTAACCACTTTGAACAAATCCTAAACTAGGCTCTGGAAAGCTCTATCAGTCTCATCAGACCTTTCTCGCAGCATACATTTTGACTTGACGTCACAGGAAAAGTGCAGCTGATAACAATAGTAATGGCTGCTTTACACGTAGGTGTGCCAGTAAACCAACGTGCATCATACCAGAGCGTGAGGCCTCTGCACACCCTGGAATGCTTTTAACACCTATTTACACCTGCGAGTCAACTTGTCTGCCACGAGACAGGCCACGTGACTGCTGTTGAACCTGCCGTGACGTCGGGGACTCCTACTTACGCAGCTAATGGGCAAGGTGAAGCCCACAGTGTAGAGCACTGTGGAGGTGATTGTGCTGTGGTGGAAAGGGTACTTGATGCTGTCGTCGTTACAGAAAAAGCCCCTCTGATAGGGACGGATCTTACCCAGGTTAAAGGCCGCCAGAGGCAGACCTCCTGTGGACGGAGAGATCAGGAGGGAGAGGTCAAAGAGGGGGGAGGTAAAAGGAAAGTGAGGGTGACGAGACAAATGTTGAGATCTTAAAATCTGTCATCTTTCTGCCAAATTAAATATTTGAAATCTTTGTGACAGAGATAAAGAACCCAACCTTTCTAGCAGTGTGGTTGAAGGATATGATTGGCTTTGTTCTATTTGTTCCTATTATGATCGAATTACATGAAAAGACCGGAACCAGCAATGACAACAAAGTCTGTCTCAAAGTCTGTATGTGGGTTGTACTCATCCATGTTTATTGTAATGAGCATGTCATGTAAACCTACATCAGGCCACGTTGACAATATCTGTCACAGGATCATTGTTAGTTTTGGTCTTTGCGTGTGATTTACTCACTATAAGAAAAATACAAAAGATTGCCCGTCATATCCTTTAACACTGAGAAAATATGCATAATTGAACACAGTCAGACACTCTGCAAACATTCCGCACTACACACAGTAAAGACACTCAACAACAGGGACTTCATGACTCCAAAAAAATGATGTTATTCTTGGGCAGTTTTTCAGCAGGGTGGACTGAAAAGCTTTATTTTGTTTGAGCACTGACTCACAATGCTGTGAAAGGAGCTGTGAACATAGCTAAGCGCTCCCTATAGATAAAATGCCATAAAGATAACAGATTACGTTAACAGGCCTTGACAGTTTAAAGTCTGACTATAATGCTGCTGTCATTTCTCTGGTTGTTTGGCCCGTTTAGCTCATTGTATAGTGGAGAAAAGCCACAGTTGTTCATCCGTTCAAGCAGAAAATGAGCGTCTATTATTGAGCTGTAATGCACATTAACAAGCCACCACATGACATGAATATACACCTTGACAAACGTCCTATAAACTACTGTTTAATTCTGTCTGGCATTTCTGTTCTGTCTGCCATTTCTGCAGCTGTTGACACCGTCAGCTGTGCCATCCTAAGTTGACTGGCTACAACAGCTGGAAATGCCAAAAAGTCGGAACAGAAACGCACACGAGCCGAGGGCAGGACCCCCAAGTCACTTTCTAACTGTAGTAAACAGCAGTGTTACACTGTAACTTGCTCTCATCTCTATAACTGTGCAACCAAGGGACAAACACACACATACAGAATGATATTTAAACATGAATACACTTTGGTTCTTTTCCATTTCATCTTTTATCAAGACTCATTGGATGTCTACCCAGTAATTGTGTTATAAACCAAATTAAATAAGTGGAGTACCCAAACCAGGACAGACCTCCTCTCCTCCTGCACATTATGTACTTTAGAAAACAGAAAAAAATGTATCAGGCTGTGCTCTTATAAACAGAACCTCACTACATGTATTTGCATGTTCTGTAACATGCAGTGATGCATGACTCCTGGAAACAGCCTCCTTTTCTCCTGCAAATATCAGACTATCACACACAGACACTCAGTTACAATCTAATAGTCTGTGGCATTAGCACAATAATCGAGTTTGCTTCTGCATCAGTCGTCCAGACAGCACGCTGAGCTGCACTTACAAAATGAGTCTTTGAAATTTAACCATGTTTTAAATAGTCATAATCTGGATTGTTTCAATGAGGAACAAGGACTAAATGTCCTTTTAAGAATATAGATTTTTATGGAAAACTACATCAGTCACAAATTATTATTGTAAAAAGAGTAATCTTATGTGTTTTAAAACATGTCTGAAAGAGATCTTTGATTTAATCCTACAGGCAGATATGTCGTTTTAAGCTATAGGCTACTGTAGACTGTGTGAGGGGGGCTATAACTTTATGAGTCATGGAACGTATGGATCATTCATAATCAGGTTTAAAAAGCAGTAAAGTCCCGGAGACGACGTCTGTGCCTACACTGCAAAACTGAAACAGTACAGCCTCACGAGCACTAACGCAATGATTCATATATTCAAATGTAAAGACTTTAAAAGAGGCTGAGACGACGTAAACTTTTGGGTGTCACCACAATTTCAGATGTTTCGTATTTGAAACGGGGGTTTTAGATGTAACTGACTGGTGAAATGAGCCGATATACTTCAGTTAAGAGATATTTTATTATCTCTCAGTTTCAGGCAAGATATGAGTATAGGTGGCTACCCTGTAATGATTTTGGAGCTTCAGAGGAGCAGGCATGTGGTTACATGAAGCAGGAAACTTGCCTGTAAGGTGGTAATGCCATTTCTAACAAGTATATGTGTGCTTTAAATTAGTTGTCTAAACTATTTAGGGGGAATTAAGTGACTACAATTTCCAATGAAAACATTATATAATAAAGCTAGTAACTGGATATAATTAATATGAGAATGATGATAAGAGTTATTAGTTTGTATGGTGTATTATTACAAATCGTTGCGCATTGGAAAATAGCATCATTACTAAGCATTTGTTGCATGTGAGCGTGTGAAACGTTGAGACGTTGGAGTGGCACTCATTTGCATACAATGGAAACAAAGAACAGGTCATTTTTTATGTATTGGGGCTAAACTAAAGTAACGCCTCGTCCTACTTGTAAAGACACTCCACAGATATGACATAAAACACACTGTTAGGGGTTAAAATAAAATAGTGTTAACTACAGTATTAAAGTCCCAGTAATATCACACTCGTGGGCTACATTCACCACTCCCTTCACGTGATGGCAAGCTGTTAAATATCCGAACAGAAGGATTATATCAGGTCACAAATCGGCTTATATCAACAATAGAAGCAGCAAACAGTCCACAGCAGTCTGTAAAATGAGTTCAAAAACATACCTAGAATAAGACAAGCCAAGTCCAACAGGACAAAGGGGATTCCTCTGCTCTCGAACATGTTTGCTCTCGTCTGTCTCTGACTCGAGTCCCTGGTTTGTGGCGCGTCCTCCCCTATAATAAACACCAGGGGGATGATGCTCCTCCTTGGGATGTCGCTACTGCTGCTGTTGCTGCTGTAGTCGTTTCCGACCTTGCGTGAGATTCAGAAAATCCCGACAGCAAACGTTAGAAACACACACCGAAACGTCGACGCCCTTTGTAGGATACAAGCAGACCACCCGAGCTGCAGGAAAGCTCACATCAAGAGGAGAAACACTGCGTCTCACTGCGGCTGCTGCGGCGGCTGCGGCTGGTGTTGTTGTTGTTGGGAGGCGGTGTTGAACTGCAGCAGAGTCGATAACTCCGCACGTCTCTCATGGTGATTTTTTTTACAGCTGTTAAAGAAAACAAACATTCACTCTCACCATAAGGACGGGTATTTTAGGCGAACACCTGTCCGGTTGGCCGATGTGTGTCTGTGTGTGACCGGTGGCGCAGGCGTCGTGTGACGGCCCCGGAAAGCTCCGAAGGGCGACCGCAGTGGTGGGCCTGGTGCTGCATTAAAGTGCTAGCGGAAATATCGGAAATTCGGGTCTTAACTTCAAAGTAATTCCTGTATCCTGTAAGGACATTTTGGGAAATGGCTTATGCCAGAAGAGTGACGAATACGAATGCCAGCAATTGTCTTATCTTCACGCATAGTGGCTGTGGGGTGGCTGTGGGTCAGGGGATAGAGCGGGTCGTCCACTAATCAGATGATCGGCTCCTCTAGTCTGCATGTCAAAGTGTCCTTGGACAAGATACTGAGCCCCAAACTGCCCCCTGTAAGTCGCTTTGGATAAAAGCGTCAGCTATAAATGACTAAATGTAAATGTAAAGACTGGAAACAGGGAGCGAAGAGCTAGCCTGGGCCTGACTCTGCTCACTGGTAACAAATTACAATACAAGCACCAACAAGCATATCTTGTTGATTTAATCTGTATAAAAAACTTAAGTTAAAAAACACTGCAGTGCCGTGGTATGGTGGGTTTACGTGCTGGACTATTTTCTGAGCCGGTGTGTAGTGACTTCCTGGAGTCCTGCTGTGACTGTGGGGTTGCCAGGCAACGAGCAGACACTCGAAGTAATCCAGTAATAGAATCAAGAAATAATCTGGCACATAACTCTTCACAACACAGTTGCATCTAGTGGTCTAATAGCTGTATTGCAATCTCCTCACATCACCCTCACAACACTTTAAGGTCCCTGCCTAGAGTCAGGATTTAGTTTAGTCTGTAGAAACACATTGTTTCAACATGGCGGCCTCCATGAAAGAGGACCCACTCCTGCTGTAGATATAAAAGGAAAAAATTTAAGTAACAAGAACAAAAAGGTTCTTATTTTCAGGTGATTATACATGCATAAAAACAGAGTTATGAATATTATAAAAAAAAGGCCCCAAATCTTACACACTGGACCTTTAATTTTGTTACTGTTAGACAAGCTAAACTAAGCTAAGCTAACTTCTAAGAAAGCAAAAAGGCTGATTCAAAATGTCAAACTATTACTGTCTTATGTTTCCCAGAAAATAAGTTTGTCTTGTTAAATTTAAAGGATTTCAGAGTTGTCTGTTTTTAAACCACTTCCTTTTAAATATTCCCTGTTAGTGACTCATTAACTTAAGTTCAAGAAACTCAACAGTACTGTGTTCACGTCAACCCCAAAGAAATGTAGCTAAATAAAAATATACTGAGAAAACATCTGTTACGTGATGTATTTACTAATGTGTCAATGTACTAATCTCAGTAAGTATAGCCAGGTATACATATTTAATTATCTGTGATGGTTCAAGTTACCATGGCATGACCACTTCAGGAACACAGAGGAAGACAGGTAGGTTTAATTTACATTAATAAAATAAATAATTCTGGAAATTGTGATGAATACCTTTAAATAATCTCTCCAATCCTGCAGTAATTTTAATAAAAATATGTATTTCCAACACACACGCTTTTAGCTTATTAGGTAACAATGCCATCTGCAGTAAATCCTATCTCCATGAAGGTTAGTGTTCAGATTTTGTTGAAAATGTTTTTGAGAGGTGTTAATTCAATTGTACAGCCAACTATTGAAGTGTATTGTGTTATACTAACAGCTGAGTTATTTTGTCCAACCCATTAAAAATTTAAAAAACTTTCAAATACAAGGAGATACTTGGAACAGATAAAAGAGTGTTTGATGTCTTTATCATGCTGATGAAATGTGTAATGCTGAAAAGTGTCTGACAATTTATTTCTCTGGATATTCATTTTACTTTGTTCAGGAGTTTTAAAGATGTGGAAGAAGTATAAATATTTAATAAGGAATACCACAGATGTCTGAGCTATCAAAAGAAGCAACTCATGATCTATAGAAGAAATACCATAGTCTTAGATCATATTACAATCAGAGGATGTTAACCTTGCAGTACAGTACAGTATATTTTAAACTTCATTTCAGAGGAAAATATTCTATTTTTTACTTAATTTATTTATTAAAAAAGCTATAGTTACTATTTTTAACATACAAAACATATGATCAGTCCATAAAATATGATGTATTGTTTTAGATTTAACCATGTGACAGTATTGAGTAATGTGCTTCATCTTGAAAACATCTGTGTGAATTGACCACATGGATTCAACAGGACATTACCATTCCTTGACTGTTGCTTTGGTTTCTATTGTTCACTTTAAGAGTCTGAGAAAGACCCATATGATACGTTAAGTACTCATTCAGATTCTGTTTTATTCATTCAAGTCTTCACAGCTTGATTGATGGGTGAAGGCTTTATGATTAAAAGTGTCATTAAACATCTATCAGGGGGAAATATTAGATAAACTGTAATTAAATGAGCTCCTGAATAAACTCTTTTACACAATAACAAGCTGAGCTTTAACAAATGTACTGAATTAGCTATTGGATAATTAACCGTTTCATGCTTATATTACACCTTATCACACATATTTATTCATGATTATTTATTACGTTTTATCTATTTATTCAGTACTGAACATTTTAGGGGTGGCAAGGTTGTGCAGCGGTTAGCACTGTCGCCTCTTTTTGGGTAGACTGGCTTCCTCCCACAGTCCAAAGACATGCAGGTGAATTGGTGACTCTAAATTGCCCATCGGTGTGAATGTGAGCGTGAATGGTTGTCTGTTTCTATGTGTCAACCCTGTGATGAACTGAACCTCACCCAATATATCTCTGTGTTATTCCACCTTATAGCTGGATAAGACTTGGTGATGACAGCAGATGGCGTAAGCGAACAAATCATACTAAATATACACAATGCACAGATATGTTTTATTTGACTAATTTACATGAAGTGAAAAAATAAAAGAAAGGCTTTCGATGTGTTATTACAAGGAATGTTTCAATGGCAAATAATAAAAACAAAAGTGCCTTTTTTTTCACATCTTTGGTCATCCACCAAATGTACAGCTTGTTTTGATTGACTGAAGAAGTGCTGGAACAAAGATTTATGGGAGTCTATTAAAGCAAATATAGTAACCATCAAAGCAGTCGTATTTCTAAATTTATAACATCTCCAGTTTCTGTGACTGTGCAGTAACATGTAATGCCACATTATCTCTTCATTAACACACTCTTTGTGTATATTTATGACAAGCTACACGAGAGCAACATTTGATTGTGAGAAATAAAAATATTAAGATCAATAGTCTCAGTCTGACTTAACTTAAGTCATCGTCAGTGTCCGGGAAGTGGACTGACTTACTGTCAGTCACTGATTGTTTTCTTTTCTCTATCCACAAATTAGTATGTAAAAAAAATTAGTCTACAGTATGTCTTTAAATTAAACATTTTAAAAAATAAACTTATCTTTAGATATATTTTGGACATAAATATATAAGGCGTTTGTGGAAAATACTGTCAAATACTTAAAAGAAATTGTCATTCATACTATGTTTTTCTTTGACTCAGCATCACTCTCATTTCGTTATATAGGGAATGGTCCACACATAATACTGTCCAGGCAATAACTGCATCAGAAATCATAATGCTTATAAATGGTGGCATTTACAAAATAATAACAAACATAAATAAAATGGATGAAGCGTACTGATCAATAATTTACATAACAAAACATGTTTTACAAGGCCATTTCAGGCTTTTAAGAAGTCCTTCATTGTTTATTCACCAACATGTTGTTCACTTTCACTCCACTAGGTGGCTCTGTTCCCCTACATATGAAAGCCTGTTGGGCCGCTCGGTTTTACTGACCACCCTAAAGAGACAGTGTTTGGGTTTCATTCACAGAAGGCACACGGTTCAGAGAAACTTCATAGCTCAAACTTAGGTTCTGTGTTTTCTTTCTGAAAGGCCTTGCTGAAGTTACAGAGGAAATTACAAATGGACCTTTAACTACAGATGGATGTTTCAGACAGGAGATCAGGTTGATTAATGTCCAACCAAAGTCCACTCCAGCTGTGTAGATGAATTCCTCAAATTCATCTTAATTTTATGTTGTCCTTTCCAGAGCAACAAAGTGCTCAGAGTTCTCGAAGAGTAAAAAAAAAATCTTCACATTTTTTCATTAAAGGTTCAACATTCGACATTTTGGGAAATATGCCTATTGGCGTTCTTGCCGAGAGTCAGATGAGAAGATTGATATGATTCCTAAATCTGGATGCTAAATATAGAGCTACAGCCAGGAGATGTTGGCTTAGTGTAGTATGAAGACTGGAAGCAAAGGGGAGGCTCTGTCCAACGGAACAAAATCTTTTTTGTTCTATTTCTTGACTATTTTTCCGCCAAGAAATAGTCCAGCACTTGACCACCCATAAGACCACAAGATATTTTTACACTTTTTATATGGCTAAAAGATATAATGCAATCTTTATAGGTGCTGGTATGCAGCTTTTCCCACCTTCTGACAGAGCCAGGCTAGCTGTTTCCCCCTGTTGCCACTCTTTATGCTAAGCTATGCTAATCACCTCCTAGCTCTAGCTCAATATGTAGTAGTCTCCCCTCTCAGCAATAGAATAAATCCAAAATGTAGAACTATTCCTTTAAAATTTGATGTAGTCCAGATCAAATCAACTGATTGCAGTCATTGTGGTGATTATAATTCAACCAACTTTAAGTCCTCATGTCTTCTTGGGGTTTGAGTTTTGCTGTTGTTTCTGTTTGCGGAGGTGAGCTTCGATCTCGTGCCTGAAGAACAGCATCCCCAGCTGGCCGTGCGAGGCCTCGTTCATGGCCTTGGACTGCATGCACATGCGGTACTGGTCTGGAGGGAGCTCATCAGCGCAATGTTTCTCGTGCCACAGGTGGAACAAGCCTCGAGAGGGTGCTCGGACTACTAGAAGGTTGCTATGGAGGTACTTTCTGTACAGGTGGACATCTTCACCCCCCCAGCCTTTGATGTCGATGTCAAAACCTCCTGGAGATGAGCAGAGCAGAAGGGGAATGCAGTATGATTAAAACCTCATTAAACCATCATAGGTGTTGTTATGTTAAAAAACCTTTTGATATGTATGCGATCATCAGCAGTTTTCTCTCATTACCGATGTTGTTTGCTCCAAAACATCTTGTGACCAGGCATGTTTATACTTGCATCTGAACTACTCATGTCTGCTTTTGGTCATGCTATGTGTCTCTCTGTAATCTCCCTTTTCGAACTCAGAATAAGATAAGACAGGAATTTGTACCCAACAGATAGATTGTTACTTTGTTTGTGCACTCATGGCTTAAGTAACATACTGCATTGTAATTTCTGAAGAATATAATACCGTACAATTTAATTATGATTAACAGGAATAGTTGGATATTTTGGGGAAACACACTTATTCTCTTTTTTGACGAGCTTTAGATGCAATTATCGATATGATTGTATGGTAAATATGAGGCTCCAGCTAGAAGCTGGTTAGCTTAGTTTAGTATAAAGACTGGAAACAGCTAGCCTGGCTCTGTATAAAGGTAAAAAAAAATCTACCTACGTCTAAAAGTTAACACATTATATCTTGTCTGTTTGATCTGTGGTTTTACAGGAAGCCACTGCGACTCGCCAAGAAGCAGTCATATATATAAATAGCCATATAACGTCATGTCAAACTATAATTTGATGTTTTTATATAGATTAAAGGAAGAACACACACACACAACAAGTCGTTCACATTATATGACAAAATACTTTGCTCGTCCATGCCCTCTAGAAAAACACACATAAGCTCATCTGGCACAGCCACCAGTTAAGGTTTGGTTACGCTTAGGCATAAAAACAACTTGGTTTCTCATTTAATCTTGTTAAATCGTTTTGATTAAAATGACCACTTCATTAAGTTTAGGGGACCTTCGTCATCATGGTTACAATAATAACCACTTGGTTAAGGTTAAGGAACAGCTGTGGTCACGCTTAAAAGAAACCAAGTAGGTAACAGGGAAATGTACAGCATTCCCCTACCGTGTTTTAGTATTTTCTCATTGGGCTTTGTCACAGATGTTGCTTTGGGAAATAAAATGACTGATGCTGTTGTTTTTCTTGGAGGATGGTCTCGATATATAGCGTGATAATAGTGAGCTATGGAGGTGTTGGTGGTGAAGTTTTCTATCTTTAAAGAGAGCCAGGCTAGCTGTTTACCCCTGCTTCCAGTCTTTATGCTAAGCTAAGCTAAGCTGAACTAACCCACTGCTGGCCGTAGCTACATATTTAGCTGTTACCAACACAACAGCTACTTTTTCTCGGGTCCATAGAAAGAAAATTCCAACAACAATGCTGCAAAGTAATGATATATACTACATTACATTATGTACATATTTATATACATAAATACATGTACTTGCAATATCTCTCAGGAAGAAAGCGACTATTCCTTTAAAACAGATTTCTGGCTATCTTGGAGCTTTGTTTATCATTTCAGCTCAGTTCAATGAGAACATTTGCATGCTTGTGTGTGCGTGTCTGAGCCCTAAACAATAAAACACTTTGAATTTCACTGCAGCCCTTAATTGATTTCACTTTGGAGGGAAACTAAATTGATGTAAATCTGTCTTGAGAGCCAATATTCCTCACCTAATATACAGATGGAGAGGACAGAGGGCTATGAGATATGCTAATACGCTACTGCTGCCACTCAGAGCAGTTTCATGCAGAGTAATATAATGAAATCTTCTCCCAGTTAAGGACAGTAATGTAATATTGAACCATTTGTGTTCTGATGTTTTTCATATCCATTAAGATATGGCACCCTAGCCGTCCAGGAATCCCATTTTCATCCTGCGTTATGTAACGCCTCTGCGCAGATAATCAACCCCAGAGAGCAACTGTTCAAATATTCCTGCGTTGCTAATATGTTGTGATGATGAGGTATCATTACAGTGCATGTTGTGTTGTAAATGTTGCTGTTCTGTAATATTTACCTATGTTTATAAAGTCGGATCTGTATTGGCAGGTCATGCCGAAACCAAAATCCCTCCAGAACCCGGTGTCTTTCTTGATCACCTGCACAGAAAAGAAGTGAAAGTCTTAGAGAGCTTATGTATATCAGCTCAACACACACTTGAACAGGAACATGCTTCTGTGGATTTGTACACCTAGCAGCTGGAGAGGGGAATATTTCTAAACCTCACAGCAATGTAGCACAGCAGTGAATATGATATTCTCCACAAGTGGCTCGCAGAGTGTTCGGAAAAAAGGGAAGGGGAGAGGATAGATTTGATTGGTGGGTGTTACCAGCTGTTGCTCCACAGGTGGGATGTGTTCAGGACTTCCATAGATCAGAGTGGGGTTGTACTGGCTGAATAACACCGGGTAGAACACCTTTTTACCTGAGAGGCAGCAAGACAGCAGTGTCAGAAAAATAGGCAGTGATTTGATGGCAAGAAAACATTTCATAGATTTCACATAATTCAAGATAACTATCTGAAATGTGGAGAATGTCACAGAGGGGGCTGCAAACACTGCTAGATGCCAATAAATCCTACACACCGTTCACAACATATCTACAAATGCATATTGACTAGTCACAAATTCTGGCTAGTAAAAAAAGATAATTCAAGATATCTCCAGACACGTACATACAAGGCAGTTGGAAATATCTTCATCTATTTAAGGTTTTGACTGGTCCTAAATGGATTGCTTGTTAAAACGGGCCTGCCATAGTGTGTGTCTGTCTCACCGGGCTGTGTGTTGAGTCGGCAGGTGTTGAGGAAGTCAGCGTTGAAGTAGATGTCCACGTCACAGAAGAAAAGAAGCACGTTGTCTCCCTTCCAGGCTCGGGCTCCTACGTCCAGACCTCGCCCTCGAGAAAACTCCTCGTCAAGCTGCAGCAGAGTGTAGTTCTTAAAATTCATTTCCCTGCACAGACACAAATGAGACAAAGACGATGGTTAGACGGACAAACGGAAAACATTACACTCACACAAAAAGTCTTATCCAAACTCTCTCTGTTAAACTGCAAAGAGGAGGAAGACATTATTAAAATGGAGCATTATAAAGACATTTTCAGTCTATACCATGACTAGTATTTCACGTAATATGAGACAGATTTTCCTATTTCTTTTCCTTTCTCAATATTTCTGACTTGTGTTATCAGTACTGAGTTGTTTCATTCCATGTCCCGTATATCGCTTTGCATTTATTAATTAATTAATTTATGTATATACTCTATATAAAATCTAAATTAAAAACTCTGCTGTTCTCCTGTGCTTTTGACTGATTAAGTTCTTAATTGCACTTTTATTACCTTCATTTAATTTGGAGGAATTTATATTGCTGCAAATATATATATATATATATATATATATATATATTTTTTTAATTTTCTATGAATTTAATTGATTTTATTGCCCTTTTTTATTGGGTTTATTGTGTGTTTTTAAATGTTCTTCTGAAGCATGTCTTTGCCTGATGTAAAGCACTTTGAATTGCCCGTGTTTGAAAAATGTCACACAGATGAATTAGCCTTGCCTATATGCTTTGGCAGCATGTTTTTCATCAAAACAACGTGCCAATAAATTTATTTAATTGAAAACAGGAGACGAGTAACAGAAAGACAGCCAGACGAAAGCTGAAGTAAGATGTTGATTAATCATTTCTGAAACTGATATTCCAAAAAGTAATTTTGCAGGTCATCAAGCCCATTGTGAACCTCAGCTGTGAAATCTTGTTGTGGCCAATCTGCAGACGATCATCATGATCTGCTGACACCTGCAGTACACAGCTGTAATCATGAGCTAGAAAGAGTGGCAACTGTTCCACGGCCTCAGATTCACTCTGTGCAATTAGTTTGTGGTAATTTAATTCAGTAGGCAGTTTGTTGGTGTCTTGTTTGCACCACTAAAGTACAAACTAATGTAAAGTTTAATCAAGCTGCTGCATTTTTACTAAATCTTAAGCCTCTGTCGTGTAGTGGGGCGCTGTGCCAAATCCCATTTAAAACCTGTATTGTTTCAATGGTCACTGTGCTCCTAAATGTGTGTTTAATCAGATTACCACAAACTGGTGGTGGAAAAATTATTCAGGTCTTTTACTTGAGTAAATAATAAAGTGCAAAAATACTAGAAATAAATCTTACAAGTAAAAGTAAATGTACATATGTAGTAGCATCAAAAAATATTTAAAGTACCAAAAGTTGGTACCTGTTTCAAAATCATATATTGCTGGATTATAATTAGTGATGCATTAATGTTGCAGCTCGTAAAGGTGGGGCTAGTTTTATTTATTTTATATCCTAATCATAATATATCACAATGTATTAGATAATTTATATTTTGTATTAATAATCTCCATCTGCAACTATTAACTAAAGCTATCAAATAAATGCAGTGAAGTAAAAAGTATCTTTGCCTCTGCAATGTCGTGGCACAGAAAATTTAATGCACCTTAAAGTGCTGTCTTTGAGTAAATGTACTTATTTATGTTCCATCACTTCCACAAACTAACACAATACAGGCACATGTTTCTATGAAGAGGAGAGCTGGTTGGTTCCGAGGAAGCTGCCATATGTGCTGGATCTAATGGGCAATGGGCAAGAGTTGCAGGAACCCGAGGGCCAACCGGAGCCTTAATAATAATAATTAATCTGACCCTGGTGATGCTCTGTTCTCTGCCTTTTATGCCTTCAGTATTTTCCATCCAAAGATGACAACATAGTGACATCACAGAGCTTCTTCCAAACATCCACATCAGCATATTGTGAGTTCATTTCAGTACTCCTGGCCTTTTCTTCAGATTCACATTACTCATGATATGAACAAACTTTAGCTGGGGCTGAAAATGAATTGCACGGGACAACAACGCTTCCCTCCAATCACCGCCCTGCTGTTTTCCAAGGATGTGGTGAGAGCAAAGAGACACAGCTGGATCCAGATGTACACAGCTGTGGCTTTATGCTTAACAGTAACAATTCATACTGTTAGTGACTAATCCTTTTCTCATGCACACACACACACACTCTCAGGCACACACACTTTTGCATCGACTTTGGTTAGGAGATACTGAGGAAAAACCGTTTCTGTGTCCGAGGCCGGACAAACAGGATCCAACCGTCATTCATGTGATGTTGGGTGACATAACAGTAGAGAGCATTCAGACATACACAGCTTTGTTAGAGGAAATAAGGATGACCCGAGGAAACCCACGTGGTCAAGTTTGTTTTTGCCAGAGGCCACTTGAATCACGCTTCCCACATTTCCATGTAACTGCTGTGTGTGTGTGTGTGTGTGTGGAGGTCTGTGAATAATGTGTGTCCGTATATTTATTCATGTGTATAACTGTAAAAGCCTTTACCCATCCTCTCACATAAATAAGATATAATAAAGCCTTTTAATCCTGGTCAGAGTAGCTGTAAATCTCAGAGAACCATTTACGTGGCGCCACTTATGAGCGCCTTATTTGTTTGTCTGGATAACAACTCCATTGAGGCAGAAATGTTGAGGAACGAGTAAAATATCAGCAACAATTACAAGATGTCCTCATGTACCTATCCAGAAGTGTTTATGTGCTGTCTGTCAGTACGTCTGAGTTCAGTCTTCACGTCTGTCTGCAGTTTATGAATCCAAACAAAGTCGATCTGTTTCACAGTCTACTCCGGAGTCCCCGGAGAGGCTGACCCACCCGCTGGCACTAAACTGTCCACAGATGGTAGAGACAGAGCACAATAGCTCTGTTTGTCTCAAACAATGTTAATGCAATAGTAGCTGAATTCACATGTTGATTCAGACTCAGCTTTAATGGGGCGGGAAGCTTATTTGTCAGCAATGAAGAGAAAACTATAAAGTTTTAAGAGGAGCGTCTGAGTGAGTGAAGAAGCAAATACGTTAAAAAAAAAAGGAAATTGAGATTCTGTATTGTTTTGTTTGAGCAAAAAATTTTGTTTTGAAGGAATAGTTTGACCTTTTGGGAGAGAATATCAATACCACTCTCATATCTGTACACCTAAAACAAAGAATGAAAATCAGGATATTAAATGTTAATTATGAGCTATAGAGGTGCTGGGATGCAGATTTTTATTACTTTTGCATTGTTAACTGTATGTAAAGATGGATGACATGACAGCTCCCCATAAGTGAAACCAAAACATCACCCACCCTAGCTGGCTGCAGTTTAGCTCAGACACCCAACCCCAGTATTAGCAGATAGGCCAAATAAAAAAAGTACATGTCAAATAAATTTTTCCCCAAATAGTTCCTGACATTTTAGGTAGTTCTTATCACAGTGATGTGTGTTCAAGTGTTACTTTATCATGATAAGTTTGGTTTTAATTAATTTTCTGATGCTATAAAAAGGCTGCTTCACTTCATGATTGACAGCTGAACCTTGCTTGTGATTGAGTCAGCCGGATGTATTGGTAAAACCTCAATACAGGGGCTCCAACCACAATCTGTCACACATACAATCAAACATACTGTGTAGATTCTGGCTCCAAATGCTGTCAACAGAGCAAGACGGCAGCGGCCGTGCGCAGGATATCTTGGCTTCATTTGTTCACAGTCGGAAGAAGTGTAGACGTGTCGTCTGTCTTAACACAACCAGTCTACGCTTTGCCCCGGGCGAGGGTAGTTTACAGTCTTCAAGCTAAACTACTAAGCTAGCTCCTGACTGTTCATATTCCAAGAAAAGTAATAAATCTTGTTCCAAAAATGGTCGAACTATTCCTTTAAAACAGATTTCTGGTCTTCTTAGACCTTTCTTTAACATTTTGGTATAGTTGTGTGTCAGTCTGGCCTCTAAACAATAAACCACGTTGAATTTCACTGCAGCCTTCAATTGATTTCACTTTGGAAGGAAATTAAATTGATGTAAATCTGTCTTGAGAGCCAATATTCCTCGCCTAATTTACAGATGGAAAAGACGTGGGGCTATGAGATATGCTAATATATGATGCTGCCTAAAGACAAGAAGCAGGAGAGAAATAGCCAGTCCAAAGGTAAAAAAAAAATCAGCCTATCAGCTGATGTTGTTTTTACATCTGAGTTCTTGAACAAACAAGATACTGAATAATGTATTAACCTGAGAGCATTAGAGGTGCTTGTAGGTGGAGTTTGTTACCTTTGGACAGACTCAGGGTTGGTGTTTCCCTGCCTGTTTCCAGTCTTCATGCTAAGCCAAGCTGACCAGTAGCTTCATATAAAGCATACAGATATGTGAATATCCTACAACGATTTACAAGTTCAGCTGTACATATTTACAGTGGGTTTTATGAGACATTTAGTTATAAATAATTCAGTAGAAGTTTTACGGCTGTGATATTTTCCTGATTACTGATATTGTTTAGGGGTAAATGTAACTGTTTCTATTTCCAGAGAGCCAAAGTTGATCTATTATTCAACCTAGTAAGTGTGTGTTGTGTGCCAGTGAGCACATTTCAATAATTCTCAGATGTTTGTGTGTCAGCTAACTCATTTTCTGAGTCTCTAAAAGCTCAAAAACAGGAACACAAGCATGACTATTGTGTGGGTGAAGTGAAAAAGTCCACTTAAGCCCTGCAATATCCATGTTTTCTAAATTACTTCTTATATTGTGCTCTGTTTCTTCCTTCTTTCCCCTGAGGCATCAGCACTCTTATTATGGTCTAAAATAGTCAATTTGTTTACTGTGGGCGTGATGGCTGGTACCTAGTAGTGGCTAAATTGTTGAAACTGTGTCAGAGTGAGAAGCCCTTAAAGAGCTGTCATGTTGTGTCTCAGCAGCAGGCCTGATCCTGTTAGTTCTGCTCAGGACAAGGAGGAGAGACCAGATTTTCTCCAAGCGTCTCTTCTCTTTCTCTGTGAATCTGTGCCTCTGTGTAACCATTTGTATGTATTTGCTTGTGTGTGGTTATAGCTTGAGGACTGACTGCAGACATGGTGCTTACTGAATGTAAAAAGTCTCATCTGTAAGCCTCTGTATGTGACTATATCCAGACTACTTTTCAGTCTAAACACGTTTCCAGTGAAGCATTCTTGCTTTTTAGCCATGCATGTCAGCTGGTTGGTCCAGACAGAAATATCTCAACAACTCTTGGATAGATTGCTATTAATTTTCCCCAGAGGATAAGTCCTAATGACTTTGATCCCCTGACTTTTTAAATTAGCACCACCAGCAAGTCAAGTGTATAAATTCCCTAAATAATAAAAGTCTTTCCAGCAGATTTGATTATCCGCTCTGGGACAATAAACAACGCTTATGTCTATGCTAGTTAGCAAAACCTGCAATATTAATTGTGTGATAGTGCTAACCATCTCTTCAATTTTAAGCTGCAATCTATACATTTAGCTGCATGATAAGATTATACTCCACTGCATAGTGGATAGTGAAAGCCTGGGGTGATTCTGGAGCCATAGCCGCAACGTTGCACACTGTTGTCGCCACGTTTAAAGGCACTGTTCTAGTCAAGACCACCTAAATCGGGACCCCGTCATGACTATGCTCAGGGCAGGATAGAATCAAGATCAAGGCAGTATATACATAGATAGCTAATATGTATGGCTAATATTGGTGAAATGTCTTTGGGTGGGGCGGGTGAGTTTTGGTACAAAGACACATTGCATTAACATTACCTAGTTAGCTTTGCTAGTAGCACTAACACTTAGCTAACTGTTCTAACTGTTTGCTAACTGTTTATGCTTCCTTTAAGTTCTGATTAAAGTTTGATGTGTTTACAGGCATTTCAGTAGACACTGCATTAGCAAATTTACATATTGTGCTGTGCTTTGGATGATATTTTTTTTTTTGCAGAAGTGCTCTTTGTGGTTTAGGTGGCCAAATTTCATGACAGAAGATTATGCTGACATTTCCTCCCCGACAGCCACAGCTTCTTCTTCACATTCACTTTTTTGATGTGAAAGGGGGGCGAGGACGGGTGACAGCCATGAACAGTAACAAAATTTCAAATTAGAAATGAGTCAAGTTATTGATTGCATTTTAGGCAGTTGTGATCTCGAGTCCTTTATGTCTGAGACAGAGATAAGAGCCAAGACCGAGTGCTGCAACACTGCTTTTTGGTGTTATCAGACAGTAAGTGGTGCTGTCTGATAGCTGGTCAGTCCTGGAATCCCACAATGCCTTGCAAAGTGATCCACTCACATCCCACAGAAACTGCCGTCACAGCAGCTTCAGTGCGCAACATCGCCTCCGTCACTTCTTGCAGTGTCAGTGCTCACAAGCTAGTGGGTAACTTCAGTGAGAACCTTCATCCCAGAAAACTTCCACAGAAGAATTCTTATCCACCGCACTTCACTTCTGTTTTTCAGATTTAGTTTCATGCATATGAAGTTTTTCACATTGTTTGTCATGCATTACCAGCGAGTGAAGCAATTTGTTCTTGCTGTTTACAGAGCAGGCAGGCTGGTGTATCGTCTCTGGGCTATTGTGCATTACAGTGAGGTGGAGAAACGACAGTCTGTCCGTGTAATGTGAAGGTATGTGCGAGCGGTAAAAATTGTAGACTTGTTATTATCACTCTCAGGCTCAGCCCTCAAGCGAGAAAGTTATCAACAGCGAGTAATTTACAGAATGGGCCTGTTGGCGATCTGTAAAGGAACAAGCTCTCTTTAAAATTAATATTGGACAGCTTTTAAAACTCCTATCTCTTGTTTATCATTTCAACCACTCTTAATCTTCTCCCAGTCACCTTGTGGTTGACATTATGCTCTCAGAGGCTGTCAGAGACTCTTCAGAGAGCTGTTGAACCGTCTGTGAACTGAATGAAATGCCACAATAACATGAAAGGCTTATGGGGCTGTTGCAAGACGGTACAAGAGAAAGATGAGGTAAAGGTTGTGGATGGAGGAGTGACAGAATGATCTCATCCTTCGTGCCTCTTTCCTGATACTTCTCTTTCATCTTAACGTACTACTCCCTTTGATATCTTTGCTGATGCACTTCTTCCATCCCTCTTTTTTTCCGACTTCACTCTGCCCTCCCATCTTATCTTCACAACTCTCCTCTAGCTTCCTTTCTCACTGTCCTCTGCGTCTGAAGCACAGTTCTTATCCATATGCATCCACTAGTATCTCTTCAAAACAGGTCGCTTCATCCTTCTCCAAACTTTCCTTCTCTACTCTCTTTTGTATCTCTTCCTCTTTATCTCAAGTTGTTCTGAATCATTATTCTTCAGCATGTAGGGCTCAGAAGCGTACATGCTCCCTGATGGTTTGAAGCTTTGAAGTTTGGATGTATAAGCTATATACTTGGAAGTTCAGCAGCTGATCCTATCTATTTTAAACGATATCCCTTGTGTCTTGCAGTATGCTTGAAGATGGAAGATCTGATGTTCCCCAGCATGGCTTTCTATCTCCTATATTCTGCTTGTTTTTGCTTTTGGTACTGTAGAACTGGTTTGGCTTTTGATTTATACACCCATATAATTAGCACTCGCAATAAAAAAATGCAAGCATTTTTTTTGATTGGTAAGGGTTAGAAAGCTAGTGGAGATTCAGGACAATCTTGTTAGACTCGTGGGAAATTTACCTCAAGTGGTTTATATTGGTTGCTGAAATAAATTGGGAGGAATTAGAGTAGGGACACTGTGCTACTAAAAGCAAAGAGTGTGACTGCATGTCATTTTACAAAAAAAAACCCAAACACAAATGGCTAAAGGGAGCAGACACAAATCAAACCACTTTCTGGAGGTGAATTTAATTTGTAAGAAGGGCAGTGTAGAATCAGATTGGCCACTAATGATGCCATCACTACTGGGAACAGATATTGACTTGTTTGTGAGTGAAGGTGTGTGTGTTTCTGTCTGTGAGTGTCTACTTGCACTTGAATTGTTTCTTTGTGTGAACCAATTTGAGATTCAGACCTTTAAATGAGGAGGTTTTGTCCGATCCTCAGCTCTTCTTTTCGGGTTGGGTTTAAGGATAATTATGGAATTAGTAGGGCTGAATAAAATAAGGATTGTTAGTTGTTGTTTTGTTGACAGATTGGTCAACAAAAGACAATTGTGATAACTGATCATTTCAAAGTCATTTATCAAGTAAAATTACCCCAAACTGGATCAATACAACAACAAATGAAAGGATTGATTTGGTTGTTTGGCTTGTTTTTTTATCCATTCTGGCAGCATGGCTGAAGGGATGACAATGTCATGCACCATGATATTTTTACTGACATTCATGGTCCCCAGAGGATGAAACCTGTTGATGCCCTGACATTACCTGTAGTGTCACCAACAGGTCAAAATCTTCACTCATCCAGTTGAATATCTCAGCATCTACAAAATGGCCATCAAATAGATTGGTAAAATATTTTGACATTCATGACTCCCAGACTATGTATCCTAAAGACTTTTCCTCTGGGAACCGCCATGAGGTTCACATTTGAGGTTTTTAGTTTCTTATTATTGGATACATTTCCATGACATTTAAGTTCCCCAGAGGATTAACAGTCATCACTTTACACTTGGTCACAGTGGTCCCTTGACCTTTTCCTCTACCATCATCAACTCAGATTATTATTATATCGCATACTTTGTTTGTATTTGATTGTACTATACTTTATGTTCAGTGCTAATTAGTGTTGACATGCTAACACGTTAAACTAAGACAAAGAATAACCTGCTAAAATGAGCATGTTGCCACTGTGATGTGCTATCATCTGAATAAGCTCAAAACTTTGTTGTGCCAAAGGCCCGTGTATTGAACCAGTTTGTATCCATGGATACTGGTAAGAGGTGATATTTAAAAGTGGGAATACCGGCGCACATGTTCAGATGGTCTTTCCGAGACACTTGTTTGAGTGCATGAAAAGCGAGAGGCAACTGTGTAAATAATTAAGAAAGAAACATTTAAAACAGATTAATAGATAACTCAGTAAAGAAAAAAATCCTCAGTTGCAGCCCAATTGCACATGCACACAACTTCCTCTGTGAGCCTATATGCAGCTTGTGATTGTATCTGTACGTATACTATACGTGCATGTCTCCCTCCAAGATAATGGAACCACGGGTAGTTAACTTCCCATGATGATTCCCATTCATTTTAACCACAGTCTGAAAACCAGATGAAAGAAAAGGGGAGTACAAAGTTGATTACAGGCACTGATTCAGACCCAGATAAGCTGCTCCATAACCGATGAATGCATTGTGATGCTGTGAGGAGAATACAAAGAGCCTCGAAGAGTTCAAGGCAGGACTGCTGCTCGAGGAGAGAAATTACAGTGTACTTAATCCAACACCCTTCTTTCTGTATCTTCATTTACTTCTGCTCCAACTGGTTCTTATTCAATGAGCTTCTTTTACAAATCTCACTCACTCCTTTAAGAATTCTTCCACACTAAAATCTATAATATTACAGGTTTGTTGCATGTTTCTCTTTTCCACATTCACAGGTTTCTTTGAACTTCACATGATGCTTTACTTTAAGTGTATTTAACGTGTCCTTCCTTTTAATCCTCGCAGTTCCCCCTTAGTGACAGCAGCAGGCAGAGACACAGAGGGACAAAGAGACGCTGTGTGATACTACACATCCAACTGATTCAAGGCCACACAAAAACCTTCAGGGCTGGGAATCGACAAGCGTCACCATAGCAAACCCCTCAGGGAATCTATGGCTCAATTTACAGTGGATCTGACTTCTCACCAGTCGGCAGCAAATGTCTCCAGAGGTGTGGGTGTCGAGGTCCATGCTTGTAGAAAGGTTTAGCATGAGTTAGGGATGATCACAGGTCTGTTGTAATTTATCTGTGTTGGCTGGTAGCTCTCAGCTCCTCAGTGTGGGTGGCATACTGCTCCATTATTCATCAGACAGATCAGACTGGCTGTGGCAGGACGCCGAGCCAGGAGGTGTGTGTGTGTGTGTGCGTGTGCGTGTGTGTGTGTTTGCATCGTGAGAGCGAGGGAGACAGATTATAAATGTGAAGACGAAATGTTTCTAGTGCACTGAAAAATATTTTTTACAGCATGTGCTGACTGCAGCAACGCTCGGTTTTATTACATAAATTGCGTCGCATATTCTGCATTTGGATCTTGGCTGTGGTTTCAACCCACCTGGATGTGTTCTCCAGAGTGCTGCGGACTTCACTCATCTGCTCTTTCCCAAAATACACCACCGTCAGATGGACACGGCCGTCCTGACGCACACAGGCTTCCCTGTACACACACAAAAACACACAGAGGAAGGGACATTGTTGATCAAAGCGCACTCAAACTGAGACGGGTTGGATCCCAGAAAGGAAGAGCAAATTATGTTTTTTAGGAAGAAGGCCTTGGTATGGAGGTTTTATTCTATGCTTTCTGCCAGAAGGATTAGCTCACCAAAAACTTGAAGTCTCAATCCTAAATCCTAAAATCATTCATAAGAAAAAATGTGAAGCATTTGCTGATTTCAGCTTCTCAAATGTGTCAATTTACTACTTTTCACTGTAAATCTGATTTCATTGGCTTTGGGGCTGCAAGCTGGACAAAACATGCAATAAGACGTCACCTTTAGATCTAGGAGATTGTAACGTAATTACCTACTAAGGGATTAACTAATGATTGCTAATGAAAATAATCATTTTTAGCTATAATCCTGGCTCTCCTCTACCTTTAAGCACAGGGAGAGATTGTACACGGGTAAAAGGAAGACCAGGTGGGAGATGCCTGCAGGCACTTTGATGGAGACGTGTCAAATATATCACACACACGCTAAAGATAATTCAACCTCTCTCTCAGAGCACACACACATTTGTCAGAATATTTCCCAGAAGAACATGGGGGAAAATGTCTCGTAAAACACAACTAGATGAGCACAAGATGCTTAAAAGTGACTAAATACGTGCAGAGGATACTGACTAGCCATGAATAATACAATTTTCCCTGTTGTTACAGAGGCTGTTGTATTAAAGGCTCTCAGTAAATGCGGCATTATTAGTAAAGTAAATTGATTTTTCGCTGGGATCTGATGAGCCATTCTTCATTTTGTCACTGGGACCACAAATTAGCAAAGAAAAAAACTTTATAATTATTTCATCATATAGTAAAAGGGATTTTTTCTTCTTTTCAAACTCCAGAGTGCCTGTCTGCATTTGTTTGCAGTTTGTTTGCATTGGTATGAATTAACATTTTATCTCTATATTCTGCACCTGGGAAACATATCACAGCGCATCATAAATGCAGTTATTTTCCAGTCGGAATGTGAATAGAAAATATTTGATAAACACGCAGTTACTCACCGTTATCACACCCTAAACACACACACACACAATTTTTCTCCTGGCCCACCTTTAATATGGATGAGGGTAAAGTGTTTGCTCAGCGACTCGCTAAGTCTTTCAAGTAAGTACACTTCTGCCATGCTGTATATCAACTACTGCTGGTCTGCCCAGGGGGGCATTTTAATGGGCTGCAACACTGCTACTAAGCAGGATTTACCATGTAAAAAGAGCTGTGATAAGCAGCAGCAGCAGCACAATAAATCATAGACATTAAGGAGGATGTTTCCTCAACTGACGGTGACATACTGTAGCTGAAACAAGCCTGTTTTGCTGTTGAGCTGATGAGATTTGACTGCTCTGTTTGTCTTTATCGTCATAGTTTTACCACATACGTGTACATACTAGCCTGGATCTAATTGTGCTATAATGTGGTATAATTGACATGCTTCTTAGCTATGTGCATCAAAAAGATGTATGAAATTACATTTTCTTGTGGGCATGTGGTATGATAAAAACTGAGGTGTGATCTATGAGGCCGTCTTCACTCATATTCTTGTCTGAATCATTTAAATTTCTCTCACATTTGTTTACATTCTGATTATGCCAACCAGCACCAAAATAAATGAACAGATAAGACTACACATACAGTTTCAAAAATGTTAATTATACGTTTCCTCAAAAAAAGGGAAAAATTGTGTCTTTCCTCTAATCTCTCCTACTCCTCGTCCCTGTCTGCCCAATTAAAATGTAAAACTGAAATTGAAACTGGGTTTGAGTATCACATTTTCCTAAATTAGTTACGTGTGACACAAAGAACCGTCTTGAATAATTTACTGTGCTGCTTCTGTTTATGTCACGTGGCTTGTGTGACTTTGTAATTAACTGGAAGCAGAATGAACAAGTCAAATATCTGAGAAAAGGCTTAACCGTCGAGTCCCACCTGAAGTTGTGCATGAACTGCTTGAACTTGTCTGTGCGTCTGGACAGCGGGACAATGATGTTGATCGGGACGTTGGCTGTGTCCACCCTCTCGTTTTTCACCTTCATCAGTGGTCCAAAGGGACGAAAGAGGACCAGGCGCCTGAATTCATGACTTGACTCGCCTCTGAAGGTCAGCTCGTACAACGTCCCTTTGTCCTTCTCTGTCCGGGTGATACCTGATGGACACAGACATGAATTCAAGACCATACAAACTTGAGATGCAGTAACCATGCCTTAATGTACAACAGTGATACCATATGTAACCCTGTTTAAAAGAATATGCTTTATTCGATTTATTGCCTAAAGTCAGATGAGAAGATTTATGCTACTCTTTTATCTGTTTGTTAAATATGAAGCTACAGCCAGCAGAGTTTACAGTTTACTTAGCATAAAAAGTGGCAGCAGGTGGAAACAGCTAGCCTGGCTCTGTCTGGAGTCTACAGCCATGCTAGTGGCTCTGTGAGACTAGACAAAGATAGGCATGCTTTGAGCTAAATGCTAACATGCTTACAACAACAACACGCTGATGTAAGAAGGTATAATATTTAGCATGCTCAACCTCAACGCGCTAACATTCGCTAAGTTGCGCTAAACACAAAGTACACCTGAGGCTGATGGGAATGTTAATAGATTTGCGAGTAGATATTGGACAAATTGTGACGTGACGATGGTACTATAAGAAAAGTTAATATATCATCAAATTTATTACAAATCATCCTGAGAGAGGGGTGTAGAGGTATGTCTCTACCATTGACAGTATATAGTTAGTGGACTGTGAAGTGAAGCAATTTAGAAGTGGCTTAAACTTGCATTCTTTCTATTAGTCAGTAGGGGGCAGCTCCATTGGCTGCAACAAAAAAGGCCAATTGTATGTAAACCTATGGAAAAACTACCCTACTTCTCATTTGATTTATTACCTCAGTAAACCATTTCCTCGTGACATTCTGGTCTTAATCTCTAGTTTCAAGTCTTCTTCCATACAGCATGATGTTCATTTTGTAAATTATGGTCTCAGAGTAAAATAGACGATAAAGCAGGATGTGCTATACGGCTTTGCAATCTTGTGACTGACACACACACCAGCCTTGCAGCTCAGATCAAACCGTAAAACTAGGCAGTGCTAATCAAACATGAATCAAACTCTGTTACTGCAATGCTGATTTCTTGCTTCAAATGTTTTCAAAACATATTTTAGTGTACTGTTGTAGCTGTAATACATATAAATTATAACTGGGCCAGCCGCCTGTTTGAAAACGGGGTCACAACCAAGAGCAGCCCAACTTGCAGCCACCAGCTGCACGCTCTTGTCAAAATGTGATAATTTGTGGTTGATGGTAATGTCCATAGAGCCAAACTCAAAGCTTTAAAACGGCTGTCCACAAACCAATGGGTGGCAGTGGTTTTATTCTTGGTTTCTACTGCAATCCATCCAATAGTTGTTAAGACATTTCATGTCAAGACTTCTAATAATTGTTGAGATGTTTCAGTGACTACTACGAATTGAACTTCCAGTAACTTCAGGAAATGAATATCATCTATATTAACTCACATGAACTCACAAAGATGTATGAAAACAGTCTGAATGTTGGACAAAAACAGTGAGTTTTAATGTCAAACTTGTGTTTCTGTGCCAGTAGTTCTTCTGTCTTTCCTTGTTGCAGTCATTTTATTTTTCTAGTTTTCTCCAGGGTGCGGCTTTTGTTTAAATCCCTCGAGATTTCTGTTTCCAAGTTCCAAGGATCAGTTTTTCCCTGTTTAGTTTTTAACATCTAATCTTAGAAGATTATTTGAAAAATAAACATTTTTATGGGAACTTCATTTTTAGCATCAGCCTCATCATTATTTCTTTGTCAACAATTCTCTGACGGACTGATACTGTGTGCATAATGAAAGAAAGAGTTCGTATGAGGTTGTCCATGCAGTCTGCTGCTGCTGCTGCTGGCCAGAACTTTACATACACATGTAACACACCCACAACACACATACACAGAAACAGAGGCTATTTTAGTAATCCAGACCAATTTTCTTGTTGTGGGTCTTAGGTCAGCTTGTTTCCCCAGAGAGATGTTGTTTTTCAATTACTCTGCTATTACAAGGATTATTACTTGCAAATAGACCTACTGAGGTCTGCTGGGGTTGAAGACAAAGGGAAATGGAATATAGAAAAGGAGAAGTGAAAGCAGAGAGCAAAGAAATAGAAAATGACAAAGAGGAAGAGTAATGCATCGCTGGAAAGAGACATTGTCTTCAAAGAGAGTCTGAATAACAAAAAAAAACCAGACACACTGAGGAGGGGAATAAAAAAAATAAAGAGAAAGTGATGATCAAGTCATAAAATGAAGAAGAGGGAGAACATAAAGATTCCTGTGGGCAAAGATTTACAGCCTGATAGTGGCTTGAAATTAAGGCCTTCCTGTTAAGTTGGCCCGCTTCCTGTGATGGGAGGCTTTGTTTCCCAGAGAGACACGATAAGCTTTCATTTAGTAAATATGCTGAACAATTTAGACTAAATGCCTTCACATCCTGTCTCTGTCTTTCTGTCTAGCTGCACTTTTCTGTCCCTTTCGAAGGACAGAACTCACTTTGCATACCTCCACTGTTTGTATGCAGTTTCAGCTCACTTGCCAATAAAGCCCTGAAAGCTCCCTGAAGATCCTTTTGTCAGTCTGGCAATCTAGACTGCCTTTCACTTGTCTGGCTGGTTGGATAATTCCCCTGCTTGTTTGAGATTTCCTTAAAATCGATGTCCATTAGGGAGCATTAAGAGCAAAATATGAGCAGGAGGCAGTCGCTATTTTCGTAAAAGCAAGCTGCACTGTCCTGCTGTCATGTTGAGGAATTGTGGAGGCTGTTTACGTGAATACACATGCATACACACAAATGCATGCACATCCATTAAAATCACTGTCACATAAACACACACACACAGATTACACAGGACCACACAGAGTCTCATACACATGCAAGAGGCTCCATGTAGTGACCTATGGCTCATTTCCTGCGAGCCAGGTGCCCCTATTACTCACTTTAAAAACCTCCACCCACTCACAGATTGAAGATGGTGACCTTCAAAGAGTAGATTACACACAGCAGATACACACACACACATACACACACTAAAATACCACATTTGAAAAGATGCTCCATGTGAATGAGGAGCAGCTGTGCTCATTTCCTGAGCTTGTGAGCAGAGCTGTGCAGAAAAAACTAGGAGGATATCCTGGATGTACTTGTACACAAATACAGAAATATTTCTGACCTTCCAGGGATTCCTGTACCCAAAAAATATCAAAGTATGGCAGGGTTGAAGATGGAAGAGAGAAAAAGCAACCATGTCTCAAAGAATTTATGTTTATATAGTGCTAATTTGTTTTTCCAATCACGCTGTGGTGACAAATGTTATGTTATTATGTAAAGACAGATGCACAGAGTGAGTTTGCCATTACTTTACTCAAAGCTATGCGCAGTCCAACTTAAACACCCAAACATGTACTCTAATTGGCTAAGACAGCTTGTGATGGTTAAGACTTGGTTACGCCTATACAACAAAAGCACTTTTAAACATAGGGAAAGATCGTGGTTTCAGTTTAATGTCAACTTTTGACTTTTGACTCCCTTTTAACCTTCACTAAGCTCGACCAGCGCCTAAACATAACCATAAAAAAGTAGTTGCTCTGAGGCATGATGGTGAGGTAAAGTGATGAGAATATGCTAACTATAGCATACAGTTAAACAGTTATTGATTTATTTAGGCCTTTTTTGTGGCTACAACACATTTTTCCGCTGACCCTGCCCACAGCAGTGCTTTGCTCTATTCTAGTGTTGGGATTTCTATCTGCTTCTACAAACTAGGAGTGCACTCATAACTATAATTTCAAGTGTAAAGTGTTCTTACCTTCTACGAAGTCGGACGATGAGTACACTTTGCTCGTTTGAGTCTTTTCCGCTGCATTCCTGATGTCTTCCTGGGATAATGGTGTGTTGAGGCTGTGCAGGGCCGTCTCCAGCACCTCCCCCAGCTCCTCTCTCTTGTCCTTCCTCACAGGCTTCTCCTCTGGGTGACGTGTCAGCCCCATCTCCAGCTGGTACACCTTCTGCAGGGTGAAACTCTCAAAGGGCACCACAGCGTACTCGCTGGGCAACCTGATGCCGGCGGTCACCTCGGCCTTCGACAGCTGGCTCCGCAGGAAATCCTGCAGGTCTGCCTGCTGGCCTTTGGTTCCATGAGCCTCCCCAAGACCACCACCCTGCGAACCAGCCCCGGTTTCCGGTCCATCTATTGGGCCCCCACTGGCTCTCTTCAGGCTTTCCTGCACTCCCTTCAGCTGCTGGCTACGCTCCTGCAAAGCCTCCTTGAGCTGAGCAATCTGCTTCTTCAAGGAGGAGATGTGGAGGCGATGCTGCTCTTCACGCTCTTGGAGGAGCAACTGATAAGATTGAACACCGGGGGGTCCACCGCTTTGAGGAACCCCAGCTCCTCCTGTCCCTCCTGCTCCGATTCCTGGCCCCGTGCCCCCCAGGCTGGGGTGGATGGGTCCAGCGCGGGGCAGGGCATGACTCAGTGAAGGGTCATCAGAGTGCGGCGGACTGCAGGTCATCACATAGAGGAGCGACAGTGAGCAGCAGAGGATCACCAGCACACCTCCAACACGGGACACCCAGGCTAGTAGTCCACGCCGCAACATTGCTGCATGTAGCATCAAGACTCACTTACTAAAACAGCCATCCACACATACACACACAAATATCATGTAACCTCACACACTCCAGCCACGATGATAAGAGTCCATTTGTGATTATGTTCCATCACCCAGTGAGGAGGCAGGCTACTTATCAGTATGAGGCCTTTTAATCTGAATTAGGTCATTGCCTCTCCGCTGCCACTGAGATTGTAACTTGTTTTGTCATTGGCAAAGTGAACGTATGAGCTTGTAAAAACACTTTCTGTTGGTCCAATTAGCTCCAAGGTCGGCGAAAAGGCATCATTACATTGTTACATCATCCATCAGTCAGATGTGACTCATCTGTTCACATGTGTGTTGACTCTCTCAGTCAATCTATGATGTCCTCTTCCTGTCTGCTTGCCTGTTACTCAGGAAACTTACTGGAGCGGTTGAATATTCCACATCAGCCCTGACGAAGCAGGGTGATGCATGGGACAAAAATGTTACGTTTTATGAGAAAACAAATCCACGCTGGCTGGCGGTGATTTCCTCATGTTGCTTTCCTGAGAGACAAAACAGAAAGATGAGAGACAGAGAGGTTTGTCATTAGAAAGACAATCGTTTGTGACAGCTTGACCTCCACCAGCTGTATCATATCAACATTACTTGTGTCATTTAAAAGTCAGAAACATGCCAGGCCACTTTCACGTTAGCTTAGGATGGCAAAGGGTTTAACTGCCTTCGCCAAACTAAACATTCCTTCAGGACTGCAGCTCCTTGAAAACAACGTTGTCACTGATATGTGAGAATATGAGCAGAGTGAAAGGGGGTGTGTTTATTAGGGTGTAAATTATTGTGAGTGTGTGTTCAGTGGAACATATCCAGACATGTATGTATCTATCTATACCTTCAGTATATTGAGTGAAGGACTGTAGTGTCATACTGCTCTATTGATGTATTTATTTACGCTTTATTTAACCTGTGTGTCTTGAGATACAATATCTCTTTGTATGTATGTAAGTTTGTAAAAAAAAAAAATTACTAAAACCAAAGAGCAGATGGAAAAATGGCCATGCGTCAGGGAGAAGAGAATGCTGAATTTCCCCAGAAGAAAGAGAGGATTTACCGAGACAGTTATATTGAGTTTGGCTTCATAGAGGCCATGGACAAAATTAGATCTCAATGTGTCATGTGCAGTGAGAAATTGCCAAATGAAAGTATGAAACCCTAGAAACTGAAGGGACACCAGACTACTAAACATCCTGAGACGGTGGGCAAACCCAGGTTAGTTTTTCTTCAGGAAAAAAGAACTTCTGGTGACAAAAATGCCCCCAGAACATACGGGAAAGTATTGCCAGGGCTGGAAGCGACCAAAAGGAGGCAGCTGTTGCTGTCAATAAAAGGCTGAAACATACGCTACGTATATTTAATTTTCTAAATATTTGTTAAAATACTTACAACCTTAAATTGAAGAGGTCTAGAAATGCCTGGTTGAGAACCACTGCCTCCATTAAATATAAAGTTAGGGCCAGGAGGTGGTTAGTTTAGCATAAAGACTTGAAGCAAGGGGAAACAGTCTGGTTAATCCATACAAACACTGAAGTGTAAAAACTGACTTTTTCTTGGTTGGGCACCAATATCTAGTGGTAACATATTTTGCTGCCTTCGGACAGAGCCATGCTAGTTGTTTCCAACTATTTCCATCCTTTATGCTAAGCTAAGCTAACCGACTCCTGACTATAGCCTTCTGTTTAATAGAATGGAATGAGAGTGGTGTAAATTTTGTCGTCTAACTCTGTCACAAAGAGAATAAATGTAATTTTTCAAAATGTCAAACTATTGCTTTAAATATCAGACTACAGCCAGTTGCATAGCTTAACATCAAGACTGGAAACGGGGGTAAACAGCGAGCATGTTTCTGTCTGAAGGTAACAAAATACATCTTTAAACATCTTGAAGGCTCATTAATTAACATGTTATACCATGTTTGTTTAAGCCAACTGTCTCTTGGCTCTTGCTCCACATTTAGTGTAGAGACATGAGAGTGGAATCGATCTTCTCATCTAACTCTCGACAAGACACCAAATAAACATATTTCCCAAACAGTCAGGGATAAGAAAGAAAAAGAATAATATTGATACAAAGAATTATGTTTGTTTTTTTCTCTGATATTTACTTTTTTTCTAGTGAAATACTTCAGAGTCTTCAGAGTCACAAGCCGACATGGCTCCAGTTTAAGGGGTCATGTGATTATTATTATTATGAACTAACCATTAACAAATATGGCCCAAGAGTAGATGCTGATTTATATCCAACACCAGTATAGAACAGGTGAGGGACGTGTATTTGGAAGTGTAAATGTGAGTCTGGAATAAATATATATATATATATATATATATATATATATATATATATATATATATATATATATATATATATATATGTGTGTGTGTGTGTGTGTGTAAATGTATTTCTGTGTATCAGTCTCAGTCTCTCTTGACCCGGCACACAGTCAGCTCTTTGACAGGGCTGCCTGAAGCCGAGCCTAATGAAAGGATTAGTATATGGCAGGAGTGAATACTGGACTGTGCTCTAACAGACGCTGAATCAGGAGAGACAGGGCGTCTCTCCAACAGGACCTCCACTGCCGACTTATGTTTGAGGAAAGGGTGCTCTGGGAAAAGTGGGAGAGCTGGAGAGTGAAATATGGTTGCTGTGATGGAGGATCATCCTTTCAATTACAGAAAAATCCTCATGATGTCATTATATGAGTCCATAAATCCTCAGAAAAATATGGTGTGACATTAATGGCGTGTTGGCGAATAATAACTTTCTCTGGTTGGTTCACAAGCGGCTCGCATTACTCTTGTATCCATGTGATCACAAGCTGGGAACCTTTAAATAATTACATCACTCCTCCCAGATGACTTTGACTTTCCTGGTTTCATGATTTCCTGTAACAAACTACTACTGCCAGCGAATGTGACCACAAGCCATTCACACAAACGAAAGCATGCACTTAGTTCTGACATTGTGAAGGTCAATTTGCCTTTTTATTGGGGGAATAAATGCACCACTTGGCATTTTAAACTACAGTAAGACTCCGTGGTATCACTTAGAGTTATCCATTCTAAAACAATAAACGATTAATGATGCAACAACATATTTCTATCATTGTTTAGTCTTTAAATGTCAGAAAATCGTGAAAGGCCTATGGTGATGGCTTCAAATTGCTGTTTTTGTTCACAAAGGATATTCAATTTTAATTATATAACAAAGAAATTCAGCAAATCTTTAAATTCAAGAAACTGGGAATAGTAAATGTTTCGCTTGATAAATTATTTAAAGCTACAGCCAAAAGTCTACTAGTTAGCTTAGCATAAAGACTGAAAACAAGGAGAAACAGCTAGCCTGGCTCGATCCACAGCTATAAAGTCCACCTCACCTACCACCACATCAACAAAACATATATAACATATATCTAAGTGTGAAAACTACAACTTTTTTTAAGCGGTCTTCCCGCTTCCAGTCTTGTGTAATACTAACTGACTAGCTGACTGACTGGCTGTAGGTTCATATTTCCCGGACTGACTTGTATAGATAACAGTTTGTGGTTTTTATGGGGAGCTATGGGGAAGTCACTGTGCCACCCTGGCCAAGAAACAGTCCAGTTCATAACTTCCTGTCATTTCTGCATTTTGGTTTTTGTGCAGACTAACCTTGGCCATGACCAGACTATGACTCCTTCAAAAAAAATGATTTATTATTCCTATCAATTCACTTTCTGTTGATCAAATAGTTTAAACACACTATACATATATAAACTATAATATACTAATGACACATGATACTGAAACAATAATGATGAATATCTGTATTTGATTGCGCTGTATTTCTTCACCTGTGACGCTGTGATGTGTTACTTTTCAAAACTCTGTATCACAAACACAATAGAGCTTCACATCTTCTGTGGCGAAGCAGTCAACCCCTGTTGTTAAATTGCAAGAGAAAGATTCATTGCTGAAAGGAGGGTGGTGTGACTGAGATTTAAAAGCATACACTCACAGTCAAACCACTGAGTCTCACCGGGAATGAATGAGTTGATTCAGTCATGGTTATTTGACTCCCCGTGGGGATAGGCATGGCTGCAACGCAGAAACACCAGTAGTTAAAAAATCACGTTTGATTTTATTGGTGGTGGGATGTCTAAACAGGCGTCTGTAATTTCCTGCTTATATCAAATGATATCTCTAAACTATGTATTGAAAGAGCATGTGTTTGATACGTGTGTCCTTTGCACATGTAGAAATGATTAGGAAACCCTCAAACGAAATACTTTTTATTCAACTAAATTGTTTTGCTGGCAATATTGTACAGTTTTCTTTGTATTTTTAACGATGCACAGTTGAGTCATCTTCTAGACGGAAATATCTCAGTAACTTTTGGATGGATTGCCATGATATTTTGTACACACATTTCATGTTATCCAGTGACATATCTCAACATTGTCTTGCTGGATTGACACAAAATTTCATAAAGACATTTATGTTTCCCAGAGGATGTCTCTTTATGAATTTGACAAACAATAGACTTTTTCTCTAGCGCCACCATGAAGTTCACATTTATAATTTTGAGTGAAATGTTTAACCATTACTGAATGGACTGGCATCAAATTTTGTACACACGTTCATAGTGCCCAGAGGATGAATTGCAGTAACATTGATGATCCTCATACTTTTCCTCTCGCACTGCCATCAGGTTAAATTTTCAATTTGAACTCCCACTTGAGTTATAATTTATTTATGTGTAATCTGAATACATACAGATGACATACTTAAGCTCCACTCAAAACCCAAGAACAAAATAATAATAATAAGTAAACATAAACTCAGAGAAAATGACATCATTTGAATGTGTGACTTTGCATTTAGCACCTTTCCACAACACCCTGTCCTGACTTCACCCAATATTGTGCACATTCGTTTGTATATGATCGCTATTTTACAGTCTATCCCAGCCAGTTTCGACAACAACATAAAATTGAGCAGTTCCTTTTTTTTTCTCTGTACGGTACTCTGACTTCCCTCTCTATCTCTGGCAGGGCAAGCACCTGATAACAATTTCCTGCCGTTTGTTTCAACATTAACTGTTCACGCAGCTCCAGCACAACCTCAAAGCTCTCACGGGATGGCATCCTCTTTGCATAACAGGACTAATAAATCTACAGCCTGCCAGGTCTGTTTACAAACAGAGAAATGCATTTCTTTCACTTGCAGAGATGACATAACTGATAAATGTGTTTTTCCCCATATCACATATTTCATTCTCTCTGCTAGAAATAGAAACAGAGATGCAAGGACGCGAGTGGGAGAGGGTCAAAGACAGAGAGATGAAATAAATAATCAGGCTGTCATAAAAAGAGAATAAGATGAGAAAGAGAATGATTTAGTATTTGGTGGCCAGAGATGTTTCCAAAGCAAAAGCTCTGCAGCATCTGGTTCAGCCTCCAAAATCACTTCCTCCCCTCCTGCTGCTGCTTCCTGCCCACAGGGCATTTGTGTTTATGTATGTGTGTGCACTTCAATTTCTGTGTGTGTGTGTGTGTATCTATTCAATTTGTAGCAAAAATATTAATGTTACCCTCTTAACACCTGTTATAAAGTGATGTGTTTATTTATGTGAAAATAAGCCAGAAAGGGGGGAAAAAAAAGCGTGAGAAAAAAAAGAGAGTATCGAGCAAGAAGAGAGAACTGCAGAGCGTTGCTGTCGCGAAATTTCTTCTCAGTTCAACGCCCCATTTCTGGTTGTCACTCACACTAGTACAGCAGAAATCACACACAGGTGACAGATTATCCGAGTGTGTGTGTGCTCTTCTCTGCACTACAGCCTACGGGGTCAACCTTTAAATGTCTGAGACATTTGAGAAGCAACCTTGTGACCCTCTTATCGTGACAAATGAAGCATCTCATCCCCGCTGTCGGATTTAAAGAGCCGATTGTCTTTGCTCTCTGCTGGTGTATAATATATTCAAAGTGAAGCAGGTCACTCTTAAAGAATAATGCATGCACTGAGACCATACAGTATATGTCCTTTTCAAAGGCAGGCAGACGCATTCATTGAGGGAGTTTGAGTATCTGTGAGACACAAAGACGACAAACCTTGCAGGAAAGAGAGAAAACCACAGAGAACATGGTGTATATCTGTGTTTAACTGCTTTAAAAGATCTTGTCAGTGTGTTTGCATGTTGTAGACCTTTAACTGCAAATTCTACACTTACTTAGGTTTTTCACATCCACCCTCAAGAGTTTTAGTTTTTTAACTATTTACTATGATTATCTTGTTGTTTTCCGTTCCTTTCTGCACAGTATGAAAATCTATAAACAGACTCATCAAACTTGCTGTGCATAATCAGTGCACCATTAATCAGTTTAACGAGGTGATCCACTGATTTAGTGTTACCATGAAGTTTAATGATTAAAATGAAAATAAGGACGGTTAAAATCTAATCAGCCAAAGCTAAAGCAGAGTTTATAGTTGTGCATTCAGGGGTCAAGGCGTGGCAATGGAGTCTACACATGTAACTAACGTAGGCTGTGCCTTCTCAAAAACGTAACTTCACACATCAAAAAACAAACAAAAGTGACCAAATGGGGACCGCAAGAGCTGTGAGCGGTCAGCATTGTCAGCTGATGGGTTCTGCTAGTTCCTTATGTTGGTAAAGTTGGCTGTCACTTGTGCAATATGAAGCAAGTTTAAAATAGGCTCATTTATTTTCTGTTCTGTTTTTTTTCAGTCATGCATCTAACAAAGTGAGCACAGCTACTGTTGGGTGTATAATTAAAGCACCATGCATCTGTCTGGCGTTGCAGTGGTGCTGTCAATGCAAGAAATCGGATGCTGAACTATAAATCAATACCTACTCAGTAGATATTTACTTGCACGGAGTTGCATCAACAACAATCTAAATCCATACTGTGCCCAACCATACTGTGCTTCTTTGTTAGATCGTCCCTGACTGAGAAAAAGCCCAGGCCTTTCAAACTCCATGTGCTCAGATTGTAACACAGGGCTTTTCTTGTTTTGAATGTGTAGTCTTTAAAACCCATGCAAAGATAACCCATGATGACATCATCTTAGACTCAACAAAGCTCCTCCAGATCCGCTGAGACATTGTACAACTGTTTCCACGGGCTGAGAACAACTGAACAATGATGAGCAAGATGATCTTGATACGTACAATTAAAACTTTGACAAAAAATAACACTGACTTGATGCAAAAAAATGCCAAATCATGCACCTAAAGAAAGTCTCAAGAAGCTGCTAAAATTTTCATATTGTACAGTAATGAATGGAAACCAATGGATCCCTAAAACATTGTACGCTCAATCTTCTGAAAAGCAGTGGTTTTTAAGATGATAAGTTGTTGTTAAAACATGCCAAACCACTTTAAAAATGTTCTTTAAACTCATAGTTTCTCATCCTATACTGATCCAAGGAGTACACACATGTTTATATGAGGCCGCATAGATGCATTTATCTTTTAAACAGCACCCCCTCCCAGTAAGTGGCCTCTGTGACCATTACAAACAACCCGATAAACCACAGACCCATGCATGTTTAAACTGCTCCATCCTGTCTGTCTATGTCTCTCCATCCTGTCTTCCTACAGCCTCTAGCGGGCTGTGTATTCGTTACAGGTCAAGGATGTTAATGCGCTTTTATGTGTACGTTGGCCTCAGTTAATGTCAGGGCTCCTCCTTCTCAGACAGCTCTGTCTGAACCTGCCCTCCAGCTATCTCACTGTAAAAATAAGGAATGTCCTCTCGGGAGGAAACAAGGAGAGGAGAGGAGAGGAGAGGAGAGGAGAGGAGAGGAGAGGAGATTAATTAAGATAAATTTAAAACGGAGGCTGGTGCGAGTGTCAACTATGCCCACAGATTACTTGAGGGAACTATTAAGCTGCTAGATCAGATACACGGTGTGAGGAGCAAATGAAGAGAAGTCTGTATGAAGTGAACATGTGGGGAGGAAAAGGAGGAGAGAGAAGCAGAGAAAGGTTTCTTTGATGTCTCTTGTCCCCTCAGGTGATTCTCCCTCCCATTCATTAGGGGCCGGTTTCCCCGGAACCTTCCTGTCGACGTGCCATCTGGAAGGCCCTTAAAAAAACACCACATTACACTCCTTTACTTCACTACAAGCGGCCCGTGTTAACATTCACCAACCTCCCCCACCACCACCACCTCCTTCTCCTCCGTCTCCTCATCCTCCCCTCTCCCTTTCTCTCTGTTGGTCCTCAAAGTGTCCCATTTCTTCACAGTTAGGTTAGACTGTATCAGATAAAACTTTAATGGGCCCCATGGGGAAAATGGGTCATTGCAGCAGCAGAGCATATAGAAAATAGATACATAGATGGTTGGCTAAAACAAGATATTCAATGAGATTTTATAAGCAATTCATCGATAATAAAAATAATCATTAGTCACAGATTTAGTGCTAATGTACGTGTGAACCTGTGTATGCTCTACAGAGCGTTTTAGCATCTTTCAGCTCATTGTTTTGGTTTTACAGTTTTACATAGCAGGGATATTTAGATTCTCCCACACAGCTCTAACTGTCATGGTGACTGGGCAATGTTTTAATTTGTGTTTTATTATATTTTTTATTACAATATGATATAATAAGAGAAGTTGTCTGATTGTGGCCATTCAAAATGTGTGCTGGTACAACATTTATTCATCACAGCAGAGACTTGATTTGAAGATCTGGTTAATTACAGTCCAGTTTTCTATGACATGGGCATATTATTTTGTAACAAGCTAACTAACTAATTATTACTAACTTACCCCTAACCTAACCCCGAATTAAATTATTATTCATGCATCCAGTTTCCGTAACAACTTATCCTCATTATAAAACATAAATTATATGTGTTTAATTCATGTTGATACATCAGATTTCAGACCAACAAAGCAAATATCATCTGGTTTAGTAATACTGACAGAAGATTTATGTAATATAATGTTTATAACCGGCATTATCATACTGATAAGTTGGCATCACAGCTTTTAAAAAAGTCCTACAACTACCAGTAATTCTAATAATAATACATTTTATTTGTATATTTTTTTAAAATTTAACAAAGTGCTTCACATTCGAGTCCAGCTTGTGGCCTGTTAACACGTCCCAATTTTCTCTCTCTCCTTCCTATTTCAGTTGTAACTATCAAATAAAGGCATAGAGAGCCTGAAAAAATAGTTAAAAGAAGCTAGAAATAGCTACAGCAAAAAACAATGAGCTTGTTGAGCTAACGCTGAAAGTAATTGGACACAGTAGATGACAACCTGTGGTGTGGTGAGGCCTTATGTCAAAATGTGGATGTGTCCCCAACTTTGAGAAATGTAATAGAAATAAAAGACAAATGAACAATCATCCCACGATTAGAACATGTGTCTTTCCCAAAAGGATCCAAAAATGTTGTTTATGTTTTGTGTTTATTGGCAGATATACTGTAAACACACTCTCAAACGTCGATGGCAGTATCAGCTTTAGACAGGCTCTGGCTCGAGATGTGCTTTGTTAGCATTTAAAGATAGAAGTAATATGTGTCAGCCATCATAAACAAGTGACTCTGATTCCTATCCAAAATGAACAGCAGGGAACACAAACATTGATTTTAGTGCCGGTCGGAGTCATAAAAAAAAACAAAAACATGATTGATCTCTTCCATCAACTGGAGCTACAATAACAGCCACCACCCAATTCTACAATGTGCTATGTCTGTCCAGAATGGGGAACTTAGTGGGCACTCCCTCATTCAGTAAAACACAATGAAAAACCACCTTACATTTCTGATAGGGCACAGCTCATCTCTCTGCATAATTATGGTGCAATACAATAAATCTGAGTTTGTTCAGCTAGACACTCCCTCTGTCATATCCTTCACAGTTGCTGATGCTGATTTTACAAATGGAAAATTGTGAATAGCTAAAAAAATCTAAGTTGGCAAACAATTGAGGTTGACACAAAATAAATAAATCCAGTGTGTCCACAAATCCCATTCACCTGCAACACAAACATCATAATTGCACATGGTCGCGTTTGTGCAATAAAGCTCAGAATCCATTGCTCGGAAATGTTTGGCAAATGAGTTTTGAAAGACGTTAACAAACGTGAGCCAAGTTCAGCCTACTTCCTCCTTCTCCATGGACAGTAAACTGCCACACAGTGCTGAATAGAAGCGTTTCTGAACGGAAACCTCTTCGCATGCAAAGGTACAATGCCTGAGGTTTGGCTTTAAGCAAGTAAAACAAGTCTTTCTATTGTTGTATGGATATAATTACAACTGAGACAGCTCCACCCTCTGCTATTGAAAATGCATTACCTGAGAGACAGTCAGCCCTAGAGGCATATATATATGCTTCAGTCCATTCAAAAGCTCTCCATTTAATTGAATAAACCAGCATTATCCAAATGAGCGAGGGCAACAGTAATATCATCAGTGGGACACTACATCAGTGCCATTAAAATGTCCTGCGAGATTCTGTTATTTGATCTGTGAAATATGAGAGTACACAGAGTCTGCACGGCAACAGAAAGACTCATAGACATGTACAAAACACACATATAGGACACACACATTGTATTGAGCATCTATAGCAGGACAATTTTATCTTCCAGGCACAGGAAGCGAATACATGTCATCAAGTATCGCATCAATTTTTCCAATTAATCACTCATAGAGGGTACAGGCATATAGAGCGATATATACCCTCAGCCTACAGTATGTGTGTACACTGCAAAGTATTTCTCTTGTCTGCTTGCTAATCAACCTCAAATCCTGCATAATCCTCAGTTTCATTCTTCCAATATGAGAAAAACAACTCTGGCAGCTTGCAAACCAAATATTTCAGGGTGCTAGGTGCCTGTTAGTGAATGCACTAAGCAGGATTAGGACCATATTCCTGATAAAACCTCCAACGCTCTCAGTATGCTGTGTACTGTATGCATGCATGTGTGTGTGTGTGTGTGTGTGAGAGAGAGAGAGAGAGAGAGAGAGTAAGATGCAAGGGAACACTGTGGGAAAAAAGCCTGCACTTTCACTGAGTGCATGTAATTTTATTATCTGGGTCTCACACAACAGAAATGATTGTGGGCGTTTTTTTTTTTTTGTTTGTTTTTTGTTTTTTTTTTTGTTGTTGTTGTTGTTTTTTTTTAAAATTCCTCTGTGTGATTTTGACACTCACACACACAGAACCAGTCTGGTATTTTATATTTCCTCAAAAAGGCAAGTTCATTTATTTTCAATATGAGACAAAACGCGTGAATCCACTCACTCCAAACCTCTTCAGCACTTAAAAACACAGAAAAGCAGTTCGTACACACATTACACACATTTTGCCTAATGTGTGTATTCATCATTGTTCATGAAAAGTAGCTGGATGTCCTATAAATTGAGCAAACTTAAAGTTAACACTGATCCGCTTGAGAATGATCAACACAGATATCACACACATTATAACACTAATAATTTTCACACTATGTATGACGGCAGGCTACATCTATAGTTTCCAGTGTTAACATACCCTCTCACCCGGCCAGCTGACCTCTTGGTCCCGCAGTCGTTCCCTCAGTCCATCCTGACTGGAGGTTTTGTTTTGACCCGGTGCTGCGTCCCCGTCCTGCAGCCCTCCTCCGGTCTTACAGCCGACACTTGCCGAGTGCAGGAGCGGGTGTGAGCGTTTGTACCGCCGTGTAGTGTGAAGCCTGCCGGAGAGAGGCAGGATTACACCGGAACATGAGAGGTGCTGCCTTCAAAATAAATATAACACTATAGCTACTGGATCCAGTGCTGAAACGACAAATAAACTCACGTTTTTATCGCTCATATATTAAGAGGTTTAAATAGATTTTTACTAAGTTGGCTCCCTGTTTTAGAGGGTTTGAACTTTTAACAATGAGTAAGAAATGGAATATATTAAGCATAACTGTGTTTTCATGTGTGTATAATAACCTGAAAATAAGAATAATTATCATCATTTTATATCTACATGGGGAGCGGGTCCTCTTCCGTGGAGAGTTTAGCTCGATGTTAACATTACCTTACTTTAGAGCAGGGGATGGTAGCCTCGCACTGTCCAACAGTAACACCCCAACTACTAGCTTCTCTAAAGTACACCTGGCCTGTTAGACTAGCACAATATCCTATACAACCAGCCAAGACTTAGTTGTTACTTCTGGAGCTTTGGACAGAGCCAGGCTAGCTCTTTCCCCCTGCTTTCAGTCTTTATGCTAAGCTAAGATAACCAGTCGCTCACAGTAGCTTTATATTTATTTCACCCATGTGTGGTATCAATCTTCTCACCAAATTCTCAGCAAGAAAGCAAATTAATGTATTTCCCAAAACTATTTTTTTAATAGGTGCAATAACGTTTTCACTTTTTTTTTTTACATACATTTTCATAAGCTTATGCACACTCAATCATCTTTATGGATTAGGATATGTATAATCAACACAGCAATCAGCACAATAAACATTTTTCAGGCATTTAAAATGTTCTTTTTATTTTTGAAACAGCAGGGTAAACACAGGTGTTTCTAATGATACTAATTAAGGTTCAGTTCCATTCAGGTCAAACAGAGTCAGGGTGCTGCTGTCCTGCATGTTGGTTCACTGGAAAGTCTCTGCTCTCCTTAATTAGTATCATTGGAAACGCCTACCATTTCATGTTACATCGGCTACTGTGAAAAAGATCTGTGTTCGCCATTTTAGCATTGTAGCAGAAAGGGAGGGACCACCACCACTGTGAAATGGCACCTACGGAAGCTGCTAGAGCTTAAGTGGTTTTGGTGAAAACCGCAGTATACAAATGTAAGGTCAAATGTTGGCACTAGTACTCCTCTTGTAATTTAGGTTGCAATTTGGTGAAGAAGAAGTGCACGTACAGCCATATTCAAATTAAGAGACGCTACCCTGCTGAAATTAGCACACAATCCCAGGAAGTAAATAGTGTACACCGTGTAAGTGTAAGTATTCAAATTGAGACAGCCACTGTGTTCTGTTTATCCAAACATGCTGGGCGGTAGCTAGGAAGTGTGGGCTCGGTTAGATAAGGAAAGTGGAGGAGAGGCAAGAAGCCAAAGTGACACCATTATATCATGGACAACTCGGTTTGCCTGTACTCTGCTTTTGAATGACAGAAAATGTATGTTGCAAGAACCTTTGTTGAATTTAAGTTTTTGTTTTTTTATTGAAGAAGAACTAAAAAGTGTGAGAGACGACTGAAGACATCTTGAAAGATCTGACTAATGTCTTTATCACTGCTTAGTCATGCATAGCGATATATTGCAGAGGGATTTAAACTCCACCAATAAATTTAACTTTTATTTTGAAAGTTTCAAGCGGAAGTCCTATTTATTAACATGAACTTGACAGACGCGCTCTCTCGCGCAGGGTCCGGTGGTCCCCCCCCCCCCCCCCCCCCCCCCCCCCCCAGCTCTCCTCCCTCTCCCCCTCCTCTGCTCTCACATAAAGACATCCTTGTTAGTTGATTCAAGACACCGTTACAGGAGCAGGAAACACTACTGCCTTTCATTTACAAAGCCAACAAGAAGTCTGACTGACTGAAATGTGAAGTCGACATAAAGATCCATCTTAATCTGAACTGACCTGAGAGGTGCTCTGCAGAGTAGGGTCTCAATCAGGCAGCAGGCGGGGAGCAAATATAAAGAATTAGAGTCCTCAGTCCCTTATGGCTGAAACTGTGTGGATGCCAGTTGTGGAGACTCGTGCTTGACTCACAAATAAACAAATTTAGTTTTGTGCGTTGAAACATGCAAAATTCATCACTCACACACAATCGACACATGCTGCACGTACTGTGTGTATAATGTCATATCCACCTACCTCATGTAAATAAAGCAAGCCTGCTACATAAATTATATTTATTTAAAGAAAATGACACGACTAACTTTGAAACACTCTGAGCGAGATGAATTAATCTCTATCTCTCTGCTAGGGGTGCAGGGGTATGCTCAGTGTGGTGGCCTCAGTGTGTTGAGATGAATTGATTATGAAAATAATCATTAGATAAACTAAACTAACCATATACTAAGCTCTGCTAATGTTTCTTATTAGTGGCTTATAACTGATTGATAAAACATTAGTAAATGACTCATTAACTATTAATAAAAGTTATTAGCTACAACTTAGAACTCATACCTTACCTCTGACTTACTTTAAATATTCAAAGGACTGACGAACCACATCCATGTTTTTGGTCTCTCTATAGAACAAGAACAATGAATAATGGGGGTCATTTTGACCTTTGACCGCACATCATCATGAGACACACTCACATATTCTTAAAGCTGATATGATAATGAAGTCACACACACCCATCAGGGTGAGCTAGTTTCCATTTAGATCTATAACAGGACAGACAAAAAGTGTACATGGATAGATGAGGCTGCATCCACTGCACCCAACAGACCTGCAACCCAACACATTTTAAGACATGTAAAAACACACTGCTTTGAATTCATATTTGTACATATGTGCACAAAAGTTAAACTGATGGACATAATGTATCTTCTGTGTTACCAAAAAATCCATTTTCAGTGTGAAATCATGCTCATACATACTCTTCTCAAACCCAGATTTAAGACAAACATTAGCGCGGATGAACGTTTCCTTCGTCATCAGATCAGTGTGAAAACTTTTTAGTATCAAAATCTGCACATACGTATTTCTGCACAGTGAAGCTCAAACATACAAATAAAATAATAAGAAAAAAAAACTCATTTTGGAGGGATAGAAACCACATCTTGAAGATCTAGCAAAGGGGTTCTCAAACTTGTTCATGTCCAGGATCACCACAATGAATGCACATGAGACAAAGGCTGCTGAATTTTCAACGATTTTGTGTTAAAAGACCAGTGTGTGAGATTTAGTAGCATTAGACATTGTAGTTGTGGATTGCAACCATATTTCACTCTCTCCTTCCGAGCATGAAAGAGAAACTATCGTGGCAATGAGACGTGCAAAGAACGCAAAGGGCCTTAATTTAGAGCCACTGTTTAGTTTGTCCATTCTGGGCTACTGTAGAAACATGCTGGTTCAACGTCTGTTATATTTGTTATCTGTTATCTTTTGGTCTGTTATATATATACTGTATATATATAAAAACACAATTCTTCTTATTTTTAGGTGATTATACACTAATAAATTCTATTTCATTCTGTAACTTGAGCTCCCTAAATCTGACACACCGGACCTTTAAGGAAGTTAGTTTGACCCTTTTTCTTTCCTTGTTGTTCACAGTTCCAAAAATTGTGATTAAAGTTACAAACCACTCATGGACCCCTGTTTGTCCCCAGAATCCAGTTTGAAAACCACAGCTCAAGTTTTAACTGTAATTTAAATTCCTCTCATACTGCTGGTGATGCAAAATATTTTTATGATGTGTGCCTCAAGAGAAGTAAAGTGAGTGAGCAATAACCTTATATATTACAAAACAGTGACCTCACATGGTCAACCATAGAACTGCAACACAAAAGTGCACCAGTGGAATAATGATTCAAACAGGAGCATTAAAGTTCAGTCTCTAGTGGATGTCACGATACATCACATCAGTTGGTTTGTCTCTTTCTAACATGTCACTTTGAGTCTTGTGCTTCTGTTTTCTGTCTTTGAGGAGTTGCATCATTTTATTCTGTGCCAGACTGTGAGATCTAGGACGGCTCTGTTCTCTGCACGGTCCTGTGAGAGCTGCCTGTGATGAAGGAGCGCATAAATACACCTGAACTGACCTGAGGAGAACCGCCATCCCCAGTCGAATTTATTCCTGAATGAAGCCTCCGGGCGTTACCTGGTGTTTCTTTGAAGACTTGCAGCATTCAATATCACACAGCAGACAAACCTGGAGAGAATAGCTGCTGCAGACTCATCATAATGTCATCATGTCTGTTGGATGTTTTATGTACAAAGTGATAACAGCAGTGTCAGCATGCACAAAGGGGGGAAAGGGCAATTAGGACAGAAGGTTGTGAATGTGCCAGCCTGTTGGAAACAATGTCCTGTGGGCTTTCTGCATCTTAACAAGGCAACAGGGACTCACTTTGTTTGTTTGTGAAACATGGGACATATACAGAGGATCCTTGACGCTGTAATAGAAATGAGAGATAAAGAAGATGACGACAATAAATCTGTGACCAAATCACATCAAATATTCATATATATTTTTTTAATAATAACCTTCTTAACAACTCATAAAAAACAAAATACAAAAATATACAGGCAGCTCAATGTAGAACTACGAGTCCAACCTTAAATATATAAAAGCAAGCTCTCTGGAAAGAAGATATCTACTTAGTATGGGCAAAGTTAAGCTGTTTAATTAGTGCACTAGCTTATCAATGAATGCATTTTCAAAGAAACAGAGTAACTACAGCAGCTGGCTTGTGTCATTCAAACTAAACACACAACAGCATTCTTCACATGTGAACTGTAATGGACACGCCTGAGGTTTTTCTTAAATGCATAGCATGTTTGGTAAAATTCAGCAACTTAAGCAGTGTTTCCTCAACCCCCCTGGGCTTGTGAAGCCGTAATCAAAGCATGACCTGTAAGCAATTCAACCAAAGTTAGATTTTTTTTTCCTTCTCAGATTGCTTCATTTGAAGGAAGCAAAAAAAAATAGATAAAATAATGTGTTCTCTCGTATCGCTTTAACCATCTCCCCAAGTTGGGAACCACTGAACTTAAATAATTGTGGAAATATTTGCTGTTGTTTGTTTTTTGGTTTTGTTCGGGTCTCTCTAACGAGGCTCCAGGAGCCCTCGTGAAAAGATGGGTTGACATTTTCCTTGCTGTTGTGGTCGTTGTTTCTTAACCCTTAAAGTTCTGAAAGATCTCTGCAGCGTCCAACCAGGACCTGAAGCAGGCCAGTCCTCGATCTCTGATCTGTTTCCTGCCCTTGTCTGTGATCACGTCGCCGTTCTCCTTCACGATCACCAGTTTGGGCACCGCTGTGATTTTGTAGCGCTGCTTCAGTTCACTGAGAGAGAAAAGAGGCAAACAAAGGGAATTACTGTAATAACCGTTAAGTACAATAAAGACAATATACAATATAACTGTACTTTTGAGTATTTGAGATACTTGTACTTTCCATTTTTTCGATTTTTGAATGTCTACTAATACTGTACTTTTTTATTTATTTGACAGCTAAAGCTACAAGATTCTTTACAGATACATATTTTGCAAACAAAACACACAATCAGCTTTCAAAGACTGCAACTATATTATTTCCGTTATCGATATCATCATAAAAGTGATAAACGCCTGTTAAAATTTCGAAGAGACCAGGATGATCCTCCTTACTTTATTTTAAGATATTTAAAGTAGAGTTTACAATCATAAAGACAAAGACATGAAAAAGTGCCCAGAAATTATTGGGCGCATTTGTTTGAAAAGTGTCTGAAACATTTAATTTTACTTTCACATTTCACATTCATGTGTCAAGTTTTGTCCGCAACCTAAAGATATTCAGTTTACTGTCCACAGAGGACTAAAGAAACTAAATAATATTCACATCTGACAAGCTGGAATGAGAAACTTTGGACATTTTTATCTTAAAAACGGACTCAGAACAATTGAAACTGAATTCAAAATTGCTACAGATTAATTTAATAGTTTAAAACTAATCAATTAATCAGCTTATTTCCAGTGTCTCGGTTGTTAATTTTTGTTGGTTTTCTTATTCATAGATGGTTATAAACTGATTATTTGGGGGTTTTGAACAGTTGGTTGGAAAAAAAAAAACGAGACATCTGAAGGTGTCACCTTGGCCTCCTGGAAACTGTGATGGACATTCACCATTTTTCTGTATTATATAAACCGAGTGATTGATTTATCAAGAGAGTGATCAGCAGATCAATGGATAAAGGATATAAAAGTTAACTGCAGGTACATTATAAAAACATTAAAAATCAGGCTCCTCTTGACCAGCTAGAACATTAAAACACTGCGTACACATTAATGCACGACTATAATCTAAGATTACATAATATCAAACATTCAAATCAAACATTCAAACATTTTATAATTAGTACTTCTGATACTTTTAAGAACATTTACCTGATAATACATCTATACTTCTACCTAAGAACACTTTGAATGCAGGACTTTTATTGTGGTATGTTTTACTTTTACCGCTGACACTTGACCTAGTGATGTGATTTTGATCTGATGCTGTCATAAACTACATTTGTCCACATGTCCACAAAACAAAATGAATATTCGAGCCTACATTAGAGCTGTAAATCCATATACAAAACATATATATAAACAAAGCATAACATCAAACCAACTCAACCTTAAAGTCTGTGTCAGCTGTGTTAGACAGTGTGTGTGCTCTCCACTTACCTAATCCCTGAGAGGGTGACCCTTTGAGCATTTACATAAGCTGCAGCACAGACTAATAGGCTGTATAGACAACAGTGTTAAATCCTAATAAGATACAAATAAAGCACAATCAAGTGCATCTAATTATGTTTTTGACACATTACACTGAGTCTAAAATGTTGGTGTACACTTTTTAAAATGAAATGACCAAACTTGCATTGACTTCTCACCAGATTTAGATACTTACTGTTTGTAATCATCCGTCCAGGGCAGAGCTAGCCAGTCTCCGTGCATGTCATGATAATATTCAACCATATCATCGGACGTCTTGTCAGAGGAGATGAAAACTATCTCAAACTGAGCCGGAGGTTCACTCTCTTCCACCAGCTCCGTGTAGAAATCACAGAGGATCGGTGTGAAGTCTCGACAAGGCGGACACCATCCTGCAGAAAAGTAGATCCCCACCACTTTATTCCTCAACGCCTCTTCAGGATCGACGAAATCCCCGTCTTTATTGAGCAGTGTCCGCCCGGTGAACACCTCTACCATGTCTGCTGAAGTCTCAGACACTTCAAATCACAGAGGTCTGACAGCTCTACGTGTCGTTTCTTTTTCTTTTTTTTTTTTTTTTACCTCACATTTCCTTGTGTTGCCTCTCTGAAGAATGCACTGTAATGTTTACCTTTCTGCGAAAGCTACTTACAGCCAATCCTGTTAAATCACCTGCGGACCAATGAGGACACAAGAGCACTGTGTTGTAGTTCATTAGCCATGCAGGTTACATCCATGGTTTGAAGGGGGGAGAGCTGCATTCAAACGCTGATCGTATGCTAGTAACATCCACCGTTGTCACCTGCAGTACGACGTTTCACAGCGCTTTCAGGCGGCACAGATAGGCGCATGCGCTGTAGTGCCTTGTTCTGTTGTAGTTTATTTGGTGAGACGAACCTGACTACAGACAAGATGGCGGCTGTCAACCAAAATAATACAAAGTGGGAATATCTTTATTTTAGTTACAAAGAAATAGCACCTTGGGATTTTTTTTTTTTTGAGAACTTTATATAAATATTTAAATAATAACAAAGCCAGGGGATTTGTTTTTTACTCCATGTTAATTTTTAATCTTAAATCTTGACCTTCAAGTTTGTGTAACCTGAACCTGATGGCTAACTAGCTTGTTCGCATATAAGACATCAATACTCATTTGGCATGTTATGAGTTACATTAATATAATAATATTACATAATATACATCATATTTATCCTAACTTTATCTTATTTCTAATGTTACATACACTGTGTAACTTGAACAGTTTGTTAATGTGTTAAGTTTAATTACTTGAACACATTGCTAGCTAAATATAGCTAAAAAAATGTCAACACTTGTGCAAAAACTAATCCACCTTTTAGATAGTAAGAGTTTGGAGGAGAAAGGAGGAGGTGAAAAACAAGATCTCTACTCTTCTACTCCTCTGCAATGCTCTCGTCCTCCTTCCTTCCTACCATATCCTCCTTCATCTTCACCCACATCTTAGGCCTAATCCTCCCGCCTCCTTCTCCCATCGTGTTTCCTCCTCCATCTTTTTCTCTTCATCCTCGCCCTCATCGTCTTCATTCTTGGTCTTCTTGTACTCGTCATTCTCGCTTTTCCTCCTTTTCCAGTTCCTTTGTTGCTCATTTCCTCTTCCTCCCATTGTCCTCCTTGCTTACTTCACTCCTTCCTCCCCATTTTCCATCTTGCCTTGCCACCTTATCCAAGTTCCACATCATATTGTACATTTCTCTCTACATATACCTTTCATATGGATGGGAATTTGCTTTGCACAACGAGCATTTATCAGATTTAAAGTACAGAACAAAAAGGATTAATGTAAAGTGCCCTATCAAGTTTATTTGAAGGTTTGTGTGCTTCTGTCTCTCCTTGTTTCTTTAGTGGAGTGGACTGAGGTAAGTTGGAAAGAAACTCGGCCACTCTTTCTTCACGAGCCCATTGCTGCCCATTAGTGGAGTTAACTGCTGCCTTGAAACACTGAAGGGACTTTTTTTTTTTACAAGGAATTTCTTTCTCCCAAAACAATTTCCACCAACATGACCTCTAATTCCAATTTATCCAACATGCGACGGCTGGTGGAACAACTGAAGCTCGAGGCCAGTGTGGAAAGAATCAAGGTAAAGTAAAGAAATAAAACATTGGACTGAAAAGGCTGATATCTTAGTTTAGGGTTTACTGAATAGATTTTTTGGTTTGTTATATTAACAAATTCTGAAAAAGCAGAATTAACAGTGCAAGTTTTGCTGTTATTTTCTACAATATATCTATTAGCCACCCACTTCTCTTGTTACATCATTGTATGTATGTATGTATGTATGTATGTATGTGTTTGTTCTATACTTTTATTCCACACATTACAGCCGGGCTATGGCATATTTATCACCTAAGAGTCAAATACATGAAACTAAAACAGTTATTTTGAGTGAATTTTATGTTGAATTATTATTTTGAGTGAATTTAGAGGATGATAGAAAATTGTTATGTGCCCTCCCCAGACACTTAATATATTAAAATATATTAAAAATCCTCCCCAAGCATCAAACATGATTTGCATTTTTTGCTCTTTATTTCATAAAGGAGACACCTCATTGAGTGTCTGTCATTATATTGATAATAAGTCATTAATAAAGGGTCTTGTGTTTCTCAGTTTCTAAAAAAAAAACACCAACAGAACCTGAAATTAGAAAGGTTAACAAATCATTAATTAGGGGTTCTTATAAAGTCTACAGTTATAAATGTTAATAAGTTATTAATAAAGCTTTCTCAAAGTAATTAATCTAGTTTGTAAATATTCGTAGCACTTTTCTAGAACTAGTCTCCCTAATGAATTAAATAGCTACATAAAAATACAAGAGGATTTTCCACAACCTGCCAACCCAAAGGTTATTCTTTTTTTTGAACACTTTATTTATAAAGTTTTATGTTTAAACCACATATAGAACAACAGAGACAATATACAACGAAACAAAAAGAGCAGGACAAAACAAAACAAAACAAACTGCCAGCCCACGGAGATATAAACATGTAAAAGTTACAGTTATGCATGTCAGCTCACACACTGAATCAAAAGTATACAGGTAGACTATAAAGTCCAGGACAGAGTCCAAAGAGTCCAAAGAGCTAGGTCCAAATGAAGAAAAAGAGACTGGAAGCTTAGCTGTGCAAAGCACAGTGTAGACAGTACAAAACAAAATGAGACAGAATGATAGTGTCCCAAAGGTTATTCTTAATAATGGCTTATATCTGATCTGTAAAGCATTAGTAAATATGTATTAACCATTAATAAAGTGAATAATTAATGCCTATAAACCATTTTAATAATTTTAGGACTGGCTGTGGCTCAGGTGATAGAGTGGGTTGTCCAGTAATTAAAGGGTTGCTGTTCTTGAGCAAGATACTGAACCCCAAATTGCTCCCTGGCTGTGACATCAGTGTGTGAATGTGTGTGTATGGTTGACCTTGGTGTGCCGTACTGCTCCAGTTGGTACCTTGCATGGCAGCCTCTGCCATCAGTGTATGAACATGTGTGAATGGGTGAATATGACAAGTGTTGTAAATGTGGTTTGAGTGGTCAGAAAGGGGCTATATGAATATAAGTCCATTTACTATTTAAAGGTGACTTATCAGAGAGTGTTGGTACCATCTTAATAAACATGCCTGTGTTTTCCAGGTGTCCCAGGCGGCTGCAGAGCTCCAGCAGTACTGTCTGCATAACGCAGGCAAAGATGCCCTGCTGGTCGGAGTCCCCACAGGCAGCAACCCCTTCAGAGAACCACGTTCCTGTGCTGTAGTGTGAAGGTCAGTCCACGTAGTTTACATTCATTATTCGTAAGAAAAACGTATTATTGCATTTCAAAGGAGGAATAAAAAGATTTGCACCGTTTACAGGGGAAGAAGAAGTGGACACAACTGTGGCATCTCACTCACAGAAGAAAGAAAATTTTGTTTTTAACCATTTTTAAGATTTTAATTTCTTGTTTTTGAAGAATGCATGTCCTGTTTTACTACATTATTATATAGCCATACATATTTGCTTTTTCAACATTAAAGGGCTTTACATAAACCTGCTTAATCCTGGTCTTTATTTAAATACAGTTTGAAAGCTAATGCTGTTTAAATGTAGTTGCTGTTATATCCGCGCAGTCATAAAGTGATAAACTATGGATTGTATAAAGCGGATGTTTATAGCCGGGGTCTAAATTACGCCTTGGAATCTCACGGCGTTGAAGCTTCCTGATGTTCAGTCCAAGTTAGGAGCACAGCCACAGAGAGGAAACCGGGCCTTCCTGTTCAAAACTGCAAAGACACTCAACAGAGTCATACTTCTCTCTGCCTTTGTGCTTTTAAAGATTTTAGAATTTATTTACAAGCTCAAGGCTATGCTGGATTCAAAATAAAACATGAATATTTGTGTGGAAATTGGATACTATGAATCATCTTTTATTCAGTAATTTGAGTCAATCTCTGTTTTATCTGTAGTGTACAGAATCTTTATAAAATGTTATTTGAAGTTGTAGACAATAGCCACAGAAAAAGTCTACATCAGCCTAAAAGAGGTCTAGCCAGTCATGAGCTCCCTACTCTGCCACTTCCTTTTCCTCTCTGTACACTGTTCTTGGACGAGTCTCAATAGTTTTTCCCATTTTGATGCCTCCTTTCCTAACAACCTTTGTTCAAATGTCACTTTCACATGTCTATGTGAAAGTGAGAAACTCTAAGCAATGTGAACAACAATTTTGTATATTTTTAACCCCAAATAACTTGCGCAAAAAAAAAAAAAAAATGCACGCAGTTTGACAGAACAAAGCTTTTCATACAACTATTGCTATTTAGGTCCTGTGGCGGCAATATATTCTGTACTGGTGATCAACAGAGTAACAAACATCCTTTTCATTCTTCAATAGAGTCCTTTGAGTCATAGAAAACTGGTTTTCCACTGACTGACATAATTTAAATTCTAACTTTTGTAATGAAATATGCAATGTATCTTAAATGTTATATTAAAAACAGTACTTAAGCTGGTGTTTTGGTTTACAGTATATATTTAAAACATACTAAAATTTGAATAGATTTAATATATTTCTATTTATTATTGTACAAGTCATTTGAATATGTTAATTTTACTCTAAGTATCTTAAAATACCCCAAAAATTACATTATAATTGTAAGTTATGCATAGTTAACAACATTGCCGCTTTGATTGACAAGTAGGTGCTGTTACAGATGACTTGTTTGAGCACCCAGGCTGAGGTCCATCGATGATCCACGTCTTTTCAGATTTTTAGATTAGTCGAGAGGCGGAAGAGGTACGACTATGAACGTGGCGCCACACTTTGAGCTCCAAAATGGCTCTTCAGTAACCTATAGGTGACGTCGCGCATACAGTGTCTATTACACTATATACTGTCAGTGGTTGTGGTGCAGTGCAGCAGAGCACACTTCAGTCCACTTCAGACAGACTTGTTACTTTTGAGTTCAGTGATCTATTTTTGAGGCTTATTGCACAATCCTTCAGCTTCCCCATCACCACGATGAGCTGCAGTCCTGCAGGAGATAAAAGCAGTGCCACCGTCCACCTACTCTCTATTATAACGCTTAACTTTGCTCTGTAGCTGTCTTCATTCAAACTGCATTTTGCTTTTCATTTCCAGCTGTTCTCTCCTTATTGAAGGAACAGTAATGAGCACTTCACAGTCAACCTCTTACATGAAGGAACATAATAAAAGAGCACCACAACCCATCCAAACTCCTACGGTGTGAGTTCAGTAGTTCATGGTTTGAGCTGGGTTGGAGACTCAAAGTCTGTAGCAGGAAAAATCTATCTGTGTGGTAATACTTAACATAAACTGTTGTTGTGGTTCCTGTTTCTCTCTTACAATTGTCTCAAAGTCCTAGTTAAGTCAATTCTTACCCAGTTTCATGATTTTTTTGGCACAGCATGCAAGCACTGTTTCTCTTCTTTCATGATCTAAGATGTTTTCTTTTCCTTCCCCAAATGAGTGGCCTGTTCCTCATATGCAGATTAAATCATAGGAAAGGTATGAGAGAAGCAGAAAGAGGCCGATAAACTTAACTATTGCTTCACTTTTTTCTGTGGTTTTAATGGATGTTAGGAGCTGGACATGGCCAAGTTGAAAGTAGGTTATCATATAAGCCAAGAGTACACTTTAAGGTGTCCCCAGACATGTCTATTTGATTATTATGGGCAACTTATGCCACCTGCTGGTCATTTCATTTCAGTTTCTCAAAGCAGCACAGAGAAATTGTTCAGATACTTACCCATTCAGATACAATAGATACCTCAGTGAAAATAACAATACAGCAATGATGAAATACTCAATTCCAAGGTAAAGTCTTGAAAAGTCTTTATGCATCAATGTGCAGCATTGTACTGTAGCAGTCAGCTGATGTAGAGTTGTGACAATACTAAACTAATCACATTATCATTATGATAATATTGAATGTTCTTCCAGTTGATTCATACTCTGCAGTCTGACCAAACCAACAACAAGTCCAGCTGTTGCAGCATTGCATATCAGTGTTTTGTAAGACTTTATTAGCATTAGCATGTTCCCCCAAAAGACAACACAATGGAAAATGGAAAAGTGCCACGCTGTTAATCTGGCTGTTGTCCACTGTGAATGAGCGCTCTGCCTGCCCTTTAATTCTTGAGAAAAGAAAAGTCAGTCATAAAGGTGCAGTTGTTCTTTGATGAGGAAATAACCTGAATAGCTTGAATGGAGCCGTATTCTCCTTTAAAGGTATGGGCGGGGAGCAGAGAGCAGAGTTTGGTTTCAGTGCCACCCCCTTTTTCTATTCTAACACACACACACACACACACACACACACACACACACACACACACAGTGAAGTGCAGTCCAGTCACGGTCCAGGGAGGCACTTTGCGCTCTATGTGTTCTTAGGTTATAGCCTCAAGCTTTCCTGGATGACTATGAGCCTAACTGCCATCAATGAAGGACCACAATACGACACACCACTGGGGAACTTGCACAGCTTGTCCACACCTTTTTCAAAGGTCATTGACCCCTGAGAAAGGATTGATCCAGATTCACTCTTATCTCTCAATGACACTGAACTTTTATCTATCGGATGAGCGCTTTTATCAAGTAAGGAGATGGCCAAGGTGTACAGACTCTATGTAGGAATAGTAACAGGTAAGATTTACTGTTGTTTTATCCCTATACTTTAATCAGTGTTCACCCTCCCTACTCATTGGTTGTAAAGCAGCTGGTTTTAATATTATAAGAGAATTTGGAGACAAGTTGGAGTGTTGTTTATATGTAATTATGATTTTTAATGTGTAGGCTACTCTTAGTGACAGCTGTCTTCTCAAGGGACATAGTGCTGTTTTGATTGTTGCCGCACCTTTTCAACATCCATGTGCCATCAGAGTAATGCAGCCAGAGCAGGTCTGAAGACACTGCTCTCCCTACTGAGCTATATTTGTACACTAGTGTACAGTGTTGGTTAATGATTGAATGAAGAGTCCATGCACCAGCAGCAATATATCTGCTGCGATAGCATCGTCGAAACAGGCTTCCCTAATATGGAGTGATCAGTGCTGGTAATATGTTGTTGTTTTTTTTTTTTTTGGTTTAGAGCAGTGTGTGTGTGCGTGCGTGTGTGTGTGTGTGTGTGAGGGAGGGAAAGAGAGAGAGAGAGAGAGACAGTAGTGGGCGTGAACTTGAGAAATCAGCACTCTCGTCTACCTTACAAGGCTTGCTTGCATCATGACTCAACTATTTACCAATAACTATGATTGTTAACATGTTTTTCTTGTCATTTCATATGTAGCTCCTATTATGTAGGTGGTATATAGTCACACATGCATGTGCATATATATATATATATATTTTATGTTTGTTGTGAGTGTATGTGAGTGAGTGTGTGACTGTCTTCTTGTTTGTGTTTCTGGCTGCAGCTCTGGCCTTATGCAAATACTCCCTGGCAGAGTGGAATGCCACAGACGAGTCTGCCAATCGCACTGTGTCCCACTGTCATCACCATGGCAACAGAGACAATTGCACAGGTAGATATGGACGGGAGTCGCGGGCCGGCTCCTTCACGGTGTCATAAATAGTTGCTTTGAAGTGAGGAGGAGGTTTTAATGGGCAAATGGGCAAAGCACAGATGTGGATGTAAACATGCGAACACACAGAATGGAAAAGAAAGAATGAGAAAAGACAGAAATACAGGCAGTTCATCGTGGAGGAGTCATATTTCAGGCTGTCCACAGGGCAGAGGAGTAATTAAAGTGCCTGAACTGATCAGGAGCCTGACCTGGTTGTTATGTCTTTGAATTACATGTTGTGGAGAGGAAGGGTCAACTCTGCTGAGTATTTGTTCCAGTTACAACAAATACTTTAATGCAATCTTAATTCAATTCTTATTTTATCTATCTTTGACTGATGGATTAACTGCACCAAAGGAGAAAATCAAACATTTTGGGACATATGCTTAAGAGCTTATATGCATAAGCGTGAGTGTACACAAGCTCATCGTGTCTGTATGCTAAATATGAACCAACAGCAAATTTGCTTAGCAGAAAGACTGGAAACAGTGATAACTCATCATCTCATGTTTTCTGTACAGATTGAACAACTGAGATACGCTTTAATGAGTTAACTAACTCAGCTAACTTAATTGGTTAATTAGCTTTGGTGCTGGCAGATGTTTTTATTCCATTCCAGGCTAGCTGTTTTACCTGTTAAGTTAAACTAACCAACTGCTGGTCAGCTATATCCAGTAGCACTGGAAACTATAAACTACTCTTTTGTAAACATTAAACAGATAGAGATATAACATGTTAATTAGTTAGCGAATAGATGCTTTTATTCCTTGCCAGTCTAAGCAAAACTAACCTCCTGCTGGTTTTAGTGAACAGATGTATCGATTATGATCTAGGCTCTTGTCGTCCTTTGAACTTTGTAACTGGATACTTTTCTTTGCAACAATGAGATCATGGCAGCAAGTTGGATCTCATGTTTCAGCTAACAACCAAAGCGCTCTCATTGATGTCTCCTGAACCGCAGTATTCTTTTACAAGCTCATTTTCAAAGGTAATCATGGGAATGGGTTGTAAAGATAGCGGCAGCCTGTAGTATAAAAAGCACTATGAATAACTGGTGGTCAGAAGGTCAGCATTATGACCCACTAGCAGCTGTGGCAGGGGTGTGTTTTTAGTGTTTGTGAACTAGAGAGAAGACAGAGAGAATTGTACGATAACTATAGGCCACCTTAGCATGTGTTTCATTTAGTAAAGAACTGTAGGCTAATAAATGAGACACGTGGTTAATGATGACACTAAGCTTTTCCTGGCACCGAATCATCAGGAGTCCTCAGTGGATCATATTGCAAACAGTCTATTTATACACCAGGCAATGCCAGAAGGTGAACGTGTCGGTCAAAAAAGCAAGATGACGGAACAAGGCAGAAATAGTTAGACATTTTGAGAAATGGGCTTTTTCGCTTTCCTGGTGAGAGTTACGTGAGAAGATTGGTGCCACACTAATCTGTAGGGTAAATATGAAGTGACAGCCAAGAGCTAGCATATAGCATGTTATTTTAGTGAGTGTTGATGGTGCTGATAGGTGGATTTTGTTACCTTCAGACAGAGTTAGGCCAGCTATTTCCCTGTTTCCGGTCTTCATGCTAAGCTACGCTAACTACCTGTAGTCTTATATTAAATGGACAGACATCACAGTGGCATCAATCTTCTCAAATAATTCAGCGAAACTTCCCAAAATATCCAGCTACTCCTTGGTACACAATATATCAGGAACGTCACGGTTCATTAGTGTATGAAATACTATTGTACTGAATTGCCCTTGAACACACTCATTCTGACACTAATTTTAAATATGATTTCATTTCTCCAGCAGACACAATAGATGCAGACAAGTGGAACGGCCACTTCTCAAAATGTCCAGAAGAACTAGCAAATTATTGTGTCCACGGGGAGTGTCGTTACATTAAAGAACAGAAGGCACCGTCTTGCAGGTGAGAGACGTCTGAAAAAAGATGGAGGTAATTCTGATTGAGAAAGACAGATGTAGCTGTAAGAGCAATTGGGAGAAGTCTTGACAGCAAAGACAGAGAGAAATTGAAAGAAATCTAAAATAGAACAGATGAAATTGGCAGTGGAGTTTTTCATGAGCTGTTACTGTGTGTTCCTGCACTACAATGGGTTTTTTTGAATGAATAAACTTGGACATGAAAGTCAAGAAAGTTTTTCTCTTTCTTTGCCTCAGGTGTCAGCCAGGTTACATTGGTTCCAGGTGTGAATATCTGGACCTGGAATTGCTGAAAGGAGAGAAACGACATATCATAATCGTCTGCGTCATAGCAGGGCTTATTCTTCTCATTCTTCTCATTGTATTCATCTGCTTTTGTTCACAGTAAGTTTTTGTGCTTGTTGGACAGACATAATGTGATTTAATCATGTATAAAATGTGCTTATTTGCTGTCTCAGCTAACTGGCTGTGTCCAAAGATAAGCCCCTCTAAAGCTAACAGATATACATAAAAGTAGTAACAATCCTCTAATCTCACTCTGTAAAAAAAGTGAATTTCCCGATTTAGTCTGATTTAAAATGGAAGCGTGATAAATGATTCTACCTTGTTGATTAACACTAAAGACATAAAATATGTTTTATACTTTGGATTCTTCAAAGTAGCTTTGATGACAGCTTTACACACTCTCATTCAGCTTCATGAGGTTACCTGGAGTGGTTTTCAATTAATTTCTTAAGTAATTGTTCCTGGTCAAAAGTTAATTTGTTGAATTTATTGCCTTCATATTGTGTTTGAGACCATCAGTTGTGATATTCAGAGGTGGTGTTGACATGTAGTAATTACCAGTCAACGGCACAAATAGATGTGTCACAGAGTTCAAGTAGCAGACATACCTCAACATCAACTGTTCAGAGGAGACTGAGTAAATTAGGCCTTCACAGTGGAATTGCTGCAAAGAAACCACTAATGAGGAAGAACAACAAGAAGAAGACAATTGCTTGGACCAAGAAATGCAATAATGGATATTAGACTAGTGGAAATCTGTACTTTCTCTGATGACTCAAGTCTGAGATTTTTGGTTCTGACCGCCGTGTCGTTGTGAGTTGTAGAGGAGGTCAACAGGTGGTATCTGCATGTGTGGTTCCCAGTGTGAAGCATGGGGAGGAAATATGATGGTGTGGTTGCGCTTTGCTAGTGACACTATTGACGATTTGTTCGAAATTCATGGCACACTTAACCAACATGGCTACTATAGCATTCTGCAGTGACATGCTTTCCCATCTGGTTTGTGCTAAGTGAGACCATTATTTGTTGACAATGACCTAAAACACACCTCCAGGCTATGTAAGGGCTAACTGAACAAGAAGCAGAGTGCTGGAGTGCTGCATTAGATGACCTGGCCTCCCCAATCACCCAATTTAAAGCCACTTGAAATGGCCTGGTATTAGTTGGACTGCAGAGTAAAGGAAAAGCAGCTCAACATACGTGGAAACTCCCAGACTTTTGTAAAACCATTGCAGGTGACGACCTCATGAAGCTTATCGAGAGAGCCCAAAGTGTTGTGGAAAGCTGTCATCAAAGCAAAATGTGCCTTCTATAAACAATGTAAAATATAATGATGTTAACCACATAATTCCATATGTGTTATTTCATAGTTTTGATGTTTGCAGTGTTAAAGCAACATAGTTTCGAATACCACTGTCGTAAATATGGACAGCTGTACTTGTGTATTTGTTATGATTACAATACTTATGATCAAAAACTAGTGACAACTTTGCTAACAGCCAAACATCAAACAAGTGCAACAACACGAGACATAACAGCCAGCTAATATTACTTACTAGTCCAAAAGCAAGAAGCCCAACTCGGTGTCTGACTTTTAGTCTTTTCTCTGGTCCATCCCAGAGATACTTGCTCAGTCACTCTCTCCTTTTCTTTTCTTAGCCTCCTCCATCAACATCCTCAGCCTCTGTCATTATGTATAGAGGCTGCTGAGCCTCATTACATTGCTTGCTTGCCCAGCTCCAGTTCTGGCACGACACCTAACTTTAGCTAACAGCAGCTACAGTTGGCAGATGTTTATTTTACTGTCCATCATGACACCCACAGGAAAGTAAATCACAGAGAGTTGATGCAGAGCAGCCGGAGGACATGAAAGGGAAAGCCTGAAAACATTTTCTCCATAAAATATGACACTGTTTCACCAAAATGAGTGAAATAGTTGGTGGTGTGAGACTGCTTTAATCTACAATGTAGACAATAGTATATATAAAGAAAAACCATTAAGTAGAAAGCTGTGTCCAAATTTTGACTGGAACTGTAAATACATATGTCCTTGGATCTTGTATATAATATGTTTACATCTCTGTCAGTCGTAGGTGGAGATTATGTAGGCAAAGGGGACGACGAAGGGAAGAGCCAAGGAACGGGACAGAGAAGCTCAGCATGATGGACACCAGTGCAACACACACACCTTTAACAGCAGACTCAACAGAACCACCGCACACCAACGCTGTATGAGAGATGTGTCTGGAGTACGTGTGCGACCACAAGTCTGCAGATTGTTTAGACACGTGGGATTTAGTCCTTCATGTGACAGCTGCTGCCTTTTGTCTCACAGTGACAGCAGTATGCCATAGGAGGTCCTCTATGTGCTGCACAGAACTGAAGCTGCTCAAAGGACAGACATTAGTGGATAAAGAATCTGTCTTTAAAAGGACACCCTTGTCTGATGAAGCTTCAGGACAAACACCATCCTGGATTTACGATAAACACCAAGTTTGAGATGAGTGTTGGCAAGGACATTTTTTTTCCAAATGGCTTGCAGCCATATCCGTTTGTAAGCTTTTCACTTAGCACTGCTTACTGCACATAGCTGAACAAATTGTTGCTATGTAGGAAAAAGCTGTGACACCAGCTGGCTGCTGGTAATAACAGCTGATCAAGTTATTGGTCTGTGTGGGAGACACTGAAAATTGAGAGGAGAGTGACTATGTGAAGACACTACACTCCATGTTCTCTTTGGGGGAACTCTTGTCGCAAAAATAAAAGATTAAAGGTGTAGAAATATGCAATATTACTGTTTAATTATGCTGTATCTTTGTGTTATGTTGTTTAAACTTTGTTTAGTGTCATTTCACAAATGCACAGTATTGATGTTTCACAATCTATGTCACAAAATCAACAGTTATCGTTTATTCCTCTATCCACTCCATGTGAACTTACGCAGAATATTGTTACTCGTCAACATTAGCAATGCAAGAAGAGCCTTTCATATACTAAAGGCTGCAGTTCTGGACTCCTGGATTAGAGGAGGACAAGGAGAACTTGTGCTGGAGGCTTTTTTGAACCGTATATTTGGAGTGGAGCAGCCTCCTCGCTACAGAGGCAGAACAGCCAAGCCTGTGTGTGAAGGCTCGTCTGAGGTGAAAGTGCTCCACTGTATGAGACAAACTGCCAGCCTTTCACTGAGTTTTTAATGTGTATCTGTATGTGTATCTAAAAGTAGAATGAAGAGAGCTACCGCAGAGTCAGAGAAGTCTGTTTATATGTCACATATCAAATATGTCTACTGTATATTTAAGTTATTTTTCCAAAAATTCAACACAAACGTCACAAAAATAAAAAATAAAAATCTTCTGCAATGAGACTCACATCACGTAGTGTTTCACGAGAAGAGATATGCAGCATTACGTGTTTTCTAAGAAATGCTATTTAACATGCCCGAGTGTGCCAAGTTCACGACATGACTGCTGACTGACACTCCTTCACAGATAAACATCTCAGCCTCTCCAGAATGCTTCATAAACTACAGTAAACCCTTGTTACAGGTGATCATTTTTAAGCTCTTAATCGAATACATGCAAAATGTATAATAATACGTAAACAAATGTGCAAGATGGATTAAATCGTGCTTACCCTTCAGGTGATTGCACTTATTATATGGTTTTATTATGTTGTTTTGCTGCCATGGTGCTAGAGTCAGGCATGTCAAGTCGCTGGAGCCAACAAATGCCAATATTAGTGTGAACTTAATACAGTGTCGTCCTCTGACACAATGTGAATTAATCCTGTTAGCACAAAGGAATTATCTTGTGTCCAGCTTTGTCCTTGATTATGATACTGTTTCAAATGTCCGTCTCTAAAATGTGCTGGGTCTGGTGCGGTCTGCTAAAAAAAATATATAAATATAGTAAATAATATAGTAAGATTTAAAATGTATAAGATTGATAGCATCACAGTGGAAAGTGGGTGAACCAGTGGCAAAGTTATGTTCATTATCAGTCAATGTTGTTAACTGCTTATTGTAGCTTTACAATGATCTGTTTCTTAAGAGTACTTCACCAATTTAGCATTGATCTAGCTGTTGATTTTCAGTTTATTTCCTAAAATGTCAAACTATTCCTTTAAGTTACTTTATCTTCCTGTCTTCCCTGTCATTGCTGTTCTTCTTATTAATCAAACTCCAACCTGTTGCTCTATTTTATACAGTTTCGTTTCTGGGTTGTGCCGCCAGACAGAGTTTTTTGGAAATCTCTTTGAGAATTCCTTTGGACTTATCGCTGCCAAAACTAAAAAAGAAACTTGGCTGCATTTGATTTGCAACATACTAACTTTAATTCATTTGACAGAGGCAGAGACACGTCTGACTTGTTCTTGGCTTCTGTTACTGTGAACTGCTTTGCTCACAATATCTGAAAGATTAAGCCAGTTTCAAAATCTAGACCAAGGCATTTTGCAATCGGAAACAATACTATACACTGAACACTGCCAAGAAGTGATATTTGTTGCCTGCAAACACCAGCCTATACAGTTTTGTATTTTCTGCTTGGTTAACAATGAATGTGTTAGGATCTTTGACCTAATTTCAGGTGTCCGGCTGTCCTCAAAAGAGTGACAGCTGTGGAATGTCTGAGTTTCTATATGAGGGGTGTGTCTGCAGGACTTAGAAATGAGGCTGATAAGAAAGACAGATACCAGCCCAAACTGTAGTAGATGTTTGATTTGGAACAGAGACGCAGTAAAATCTCTTTCATAAACCTGTAGTGTCACTTTGAAACACCTTAAAACTGTATGTATGCTTCAGTACATTTCTAGTGGATACCAGACCACAGATGAAGTGTAGAAGTGACTTTAGGGTTCATTAAATACACTTGTAACTGCTCCATCTGTTCTCTGGTATGTGTGCAAGCTGGTGGCTCCAACAGCTGTGCTATGACTACCGAACAGTTTGAGTGGAAGATATTTTTCACCACACAGGGCGCCACATAGGTCAGCTCTCAAATTGAATGTACAGCTTTTGTAGTTTGCATGAATACCACTGGAGGTCAGCAGAACACATGTCACGACAGACTTGTAAAGTCCTCAACACAGACTTTTGATGTAACAATTGAGCACAGTTTGAATGTATCTTTGTATTAATATTTTATGCTACTTTATACTTCTACTCCACTATAGTTCAGAGGGAAATATTGTTTCATAACCTAAAATGAGCATCGAGGGTGCTTTGTCATAGTTTATTTATCATGTGTAAGTTAACACAGGGTCAAGTATACAATGAAATTTGCTGGACAAGAGGAACCGGTCAGCTCATCATAAGAGCACTAAACAGTGTAACAGCACTACACATACGAATAAAAATAAGCTAAGAATAAAATACGATACTATGAAATTGTAGGTAAAAAAGGACATTATAGAAATACAAAATATAAAATATACTAAGATAGAATATGAAAAATATGTGCTCCAATACGTACATACAGGTATTGAAGTGAGCTGTGTAAATAGACATGACATGACTATGTATGCACAGAAATTGGATATTGCGTGTTGATTTAAACAAAGTGTAAACAAGAATAAAATGACTGGTGTTTTATAAGTTCCACCTCAACCAGCTATGATATTAAAATACTCCTAATATGTTAATTTTTATGTAATAATTTAACTGCTTGCATAATGAGTACATTTTAATACTAACAGTTATTTTTACTGTATGTTTATTTCAGTAAAATTTTGAATGCAGGGCTGTGGCAGTATTTTCACTCTGTGGTTACTGAAATAAAGGATCTGAGTATTTACAGACACTTCCATCACTGGATTCTTCACAAATTAGTTTCATTGTTATTAGTGCCAGAGGTTATAATCACTTTTGTGTGAACCAAATCCATGTTTGGAAGAGGAACATTTTAATCATAATTTTAGGAGGTGGGTAAATACAGCGCTGAAGCTCCCCTTCTCGCTCTGTAAATTTATCCACCTGTCATGTGAAGATCCATATAATATTAGCAGGCCCTTCAAGACTATGATCCTTGATTTAATTTAAGAGCCTCTATCTTGTTGACAATTTAAAAAAAACACATCTTTTCTTTGCCAAAGAGCTCAAACCACTTCAGCTAGCTCTTCTCAAGGTTAATTGCTGAATTAGAGCCACAATTCAATTCTTTTTTACTATGTGAAGTCTATTCATTGCGTTCAAAGACGTTATTTTTGATCCTATAATATAATTATCTAAAATGAGAAATGATTACTTTGCTGCTGAATAACAGAGAGATGACCCATAACCAAAGAAAAGTAAGTACTCTAGTCTTACAAAATAGATGAATGAGAACATTTATATAAAAAAGACTTGAATTAGGTTTTACCACATTTTCACATTAATGGCCTTTTTTGAATTTACATAATTAGTTCTGACTTGAGCTACAGAATGGTCACAAAATGTTTCCAGCACACAAAGGAACAAATTATTTTGGAAAATATACTTGTTCACTTTCTTGCTGAGAATTAGATGAGAAGATCAATACTTTCTCATGTGTTCCCCAGTTAAACCACAAATTGTTGTTTTTACACATTTATTTTAGGGATTAAATATCTGAGATATATTGTCTGAATTGTGCTGTAGACCGTGTTTGCTGCTGGCTGATTACTATCAGCTGAGAGGACTGCTAAATTGAACTGAAAATTTTTAGCTATACTGGAAATAGAAAAAAAATAAAATAAAAGTTATATACACTAGAATCTAAGTATGTGGATATGCATGTTGGATCATTTCACAGAAATAATAATCATCACATAAGATCCACACATATATCTATAGATATAACAGGAAGCGTTGCCATGAAAGGATGAGATTTTTCCAGAACACAGCAGTAGGTAGTTGTAGTGTAAATAATATAATCAGCATAGGAAATAGTATTTGCACAGCATAGTGTAATTTAAGTGAGATGTAAATAAGGGTATAGAGTGAAAATGTAACAGTGAAACAGTGCTAAATGTTGTTTTTGTAGACCGGACTGATTTGAAGATGTTTTATCTTTCTTATGTCAGAAAGGACACATATCAGAAAATTACATAAGCCATCGGTGTGTGAATGTGTGTGTGAATGAGTGAATGAGATATGCAGTGTAAAAGCACTTCGAGTGGTCGGCAGACTAGAAAAGTGCTATATAAATACAGTCCATTTACCTTTTGTCCCTTTACTAAGACATTGTCTTTTGTTGGGTGACAGACAAAATATTACAAAGAATTTGAGAGAACATTCTGTAACACAGAAATTGTAAGTAATTGATATTAAAGAGATTCTTAAATTTGTTTTTCAAAATCTCATAAACTAGAAGTTACTAAAAAAAAAGTGACATAAAACCTTTTGTGGCTCCGGAGGGAGCTGTGTGAAATCTGATTAATTGGGTTGGAGGACTACAAGTTTGAAAATCTTTTAAAAATCTGGCGGTGCAGAGTACTCTAAATTGGTCGTAGGTGTAAATGTGAACATGAATGGTTGTTTGTCTTTATGTCCCTGTGATGAACTGATGACTTGTCCTGCCTCTTGCCCAATGTCAGCTGGGATTGGCTCCAGCCACTCATGACACTCATAAAGATAAGTGGTTACAACAGAAGATAAGAAGATAAGAGGAAATGGATGGATGGATGGTGATGCAGAGTTTGTGGTAAGGTTACCAGATCTGTAGCTCTGCTCCTCATCTCTGCTTGAGGCTAGTGGTTCAAGGCTACATTTGCAAATAAAAAAAAAACAATATATTTTGTTCTGCTGCATCAATTTTGTTTTGTTTGTATCCATTGTGAGTCCAACTATTTAATAGGAGTGCAACGCTAAATCGTCTGAGTACTCTTCATATTCATAATGAATATAGTGGGAATATAATGTAATATTGGAGGAAGGTTACCTTCACCTAGTTTGTAGTTTTTTTTAGCGTCTTCAGTTTGCCTCACAACTATTGACGGAACTGCATGTGTGTATGTGTGTGTGTGTGTTATTGTTATGATAGATAGTATTTGCTTGCCTGGTATATCTATTAATTCAATTCATTTTTTCAATTCAGTTTTATCTATAAAGCACCAGTTCATAACAAAAGTTATCTCATGACATTTTCTATATAGAGCAGGTCTAGACTAATTTGTTTTATGTGGATGTAAAGGACATATCCTGATCAAAGATGACTCCAAGATTCTTTACGGTGGAGCTGGAGGCCAGGGTGACCCCATCTAAACTTAGTGTATCTTTAGAAAGAGAATTTCTGAGGTGTTTGGATCCAAATATAAGAAATTTGGTTTTGTCTAAGTTTAACATCAGAAAATTGCAGGTCATCCATTTTTTTTATGTCCTTAAGACATGCTTGAAGTAGGTAACTGATTTCATCAGGCTTGATCGATAAATATAATCAGGTGTCATCAGCATAACAATGAAAGTTAATGGAGTGATTCCTCATAATGTTGCCTAAAGGAAGCATATATGTGCTGATAACTGTCTTTGGTGCGCATGGAAGATTCACCATTAACATGAACAAACTGAGATCGATCTGAAAAATAAGGCTTAAACCAGCTTAGTGAAGTTCCTTTAATGCCAAGTAGATGTTCAAGTCTCTGTAATAGAATTTGATAGTCAGTGGTGTCAAATGCGGCACTAAGATCTAACAAGACAAGTACAGAGGCGAGTCCTTTGTCTGATGCCATCAGAAGGTCATTTTTAACTTCCACTAGTGCTGTCTCTGTGCTATGATGCACTCTAAATCCTGAATGAAAATCCTTAAATAAACTATTCTTATGGAGAAAGTCACACAACTGATTGACTACAGTGCTGAAAAGAAACCTGGAGTTGTTCTTATTTTCCTCTGTTAATGATGAGTAATAGGCTCCTCTGGCATTACGGAGAGCCTTCCTGTATGTTTTAAGACAATCTTGCAAGACTAAGCACATCATTTGGTAGCACACCATTTGTTTTAAGTCGCAAGTCTTCTGGTTATACCATGGTGCTAACCTCCTTTGTTTAATTATCTTCTTTTTCAGAGGTGCAATAGCGTCAAGAGTCGATTGTAGTAAGCCTGCAGCACTATCAACAAGATAATCTATTTTGGAGGGGCTGAAGGTAGCAAACAAGTCCTCTGTTACATTGAGACATGGCATTGAATTAAATACTGAAGGAATCACTGCCTCAAATTTGGCTACAGCACTATCAGATAAACATCTGCTGTAGTTTCTGTTTCTGCCTTGAGACTTACAGTGCAGTAATATGAACTCAAAGGTTATTAAATAATGAACAGATAGAAGAGGATTCTGTGGAAAGACTATTAGATGTTAAATTTAAATACCATATGAGAGAATAAGACCAAGAGTGTGGTTCAGAAAAGGAATTAGTTTATTTACACTCTGACACTCTCACTCTCAATTGTATCTAACAAAGAGATAAACGCAGTACTATGGCTATTATTATGGTTGTCCACATAAATATTAAAATCACCTAAAACAATTACTTTATCTATCTGAGTCTGATGAAAACTGCAAACTCAGATAAAAATCCTGATTAACAACATAAATTGACAACAATTAAAATTGGCTGTAGCGTTTTCCAGGTTAAGGCTAAGAACAAGACTTTCAAATGAATTATAATTCAGTTTAGGTTTAGGATCTATAAGTAGACTTGAGTCAAATATGGCTCCAACTCCACCTCCTTGACCGGTACTTTGAGGAATGTGAGTACTACAATGACTGGGAGGAGTGAATTCATTTTAGCTAACATATTCTTCATCACACAGACAGGTTTCAGTAAGACAAAATAAATCAATATCATAATCTGATATTAATTAATTTACTAAGACAGCTTCAGAAAACAGAGATCTGATATTCTAGTCCACTTTAAATTCTTTTATTTTGCACTGGTGGAGAGGTCTATTTCATTTTTATTACGTTTTTATGACCAACTACTCTTCTGTTTATTTTTTCTTTCAATAATGTAGATGGTCGGGGGGGGGGGGGGGCAGACACAGTCTCTATAGAGGATTGGTTGGGTGACTGCTCTAATGGAAGCGCAGAGAAGCATTTAAGTCTACAGCTCTGCCTTCTGCTCCGTCCAAAGTGCGATGGATGCCCCCTCGTCTCACATGTGCATCCAGCCTGGTACCAAGGGAACACGAACAGAAACAGACCCTGAGCCGAGGTAAAGTGGGATCAATAGGAAGCAAAATAAAAGTAATGGATTTCTGAATCCACGATGGAGAGATAGTAATTCAGTTTTTGAAAGCTTTTAGCATTTGACAATATATTCGACCCTCGCTACAGCTGTGTGTGCATGTGAGTGCGTGCGTGTGATCTCCACGTTGGAGAAATGTCCAGTGAATGCCCGTAGGAAAATAAATTGAATTCCCAACTCAGTTTTTTTATACCTACCTCAAGAAGATTTTTTGCGGTTTGTCCACATGAAATGGATTTTAAGTTGATTTTTTTTTCTTCACGTGGCATCTAATCAGAACCAAGGACAGCGCCAGATTGCGCCTGAGCGCTGCGTCAAGACGCTTTTACACGGTTGGAGAGCTGAGACTCACAGAGAAAACCTCAGAGCCACACGGACATTTGACGAGAAGCTCTGTCACCTTTCAGTGATACACAGCAACATCTCAGTTATTTAGTGCTCATATGGGCACACAGACCGCTTTTCAATGCGTGATTTCAGTAAGTAACATGGAGACTGGCGAAAGAAAATTTTCTCCGTGAAGCGTTTGGATTTATGAGCATGACTTCTGTAAACATCCTCAGGGATTAAAGTTAAAATGTCTGGAGAATTCATTGACAAGAGTTACGAGGGCTCAGCAGGGATAATCTACGCCGCAACCTCCAACTTCAGCTGTGTTTTCAACACGACCAACCGCTCCTACAGCGACTACTTTCACCTGTCAGACAAGACAGATTTTGTGGGAGATGGCGCCGCTGTTGTGAGGATTATCATCTCTATCATTTACTCACTGGTTTGCGCGTTAGGTCTGGTTGGAAACTTACTGGTCCTGTACCTAATGAAGTCTAAACAAGTGTGGAAGAAATCCTCCATCAATCTTTTTGTAACTAGTTTGGCTGTGACGGACTTCCAGTTCGTTTTGACTCTGCCTTTCTGGGCGGTGGAAAACGCGCTGGACTTCACGTGGCTTTTCGGCAAAGCAATGTGCAAGATCGTGTCGTATGTGACAGCCATGAACATGTATGCCAGTGTGTTTTTCCTCACTGCCATGAGCGTGGCGAGGTACTCGTCTCTGGTATCTGCGCTTAAGGGCAGGCGGCGACGGCCACACTGCTGCTCCGCGCGGTGCATCACCGTTTTCATCTGGTTTGCCGCTGTCTCCGCCGCTCTGCCGCACGCAGTTTTCTCCACAACCGTGACAGTTTCCAACGAGGACTTGTGTCTTGTCAAATTCCCCGAAACCAACGGGACTGCGCAGTTTTGGCTGGGACTCTATCACTCTCAGAAAGTGCTGCTTGGTTTTGTGGTGCCTCTTGGCATCATCTCAGCCTGTTACCTGCTCCTTTTGCGCTTCATTACCTCCAAAAACATCAACACGTCGAGCGCAAAACGACGCGCAAAAATCACCAAGTCTGTTACCATCGTGGTTTTATCCTTCTTCCTCTGCTGGCTACCCAACCAAGCCCTGACAGCTTGGGGCATCCTCATCAAGCTCAACGTGGTTCATTTCAGCTATGAGTACTACACAACGCAGGTGTACGTCTTCCCTGTGTCCGTGTGCCTTGCGCACTCCAACAGCTGCCTGAACCCCATCCTGTACTGCCTGATGAGACGCGAGTTCAGGAAAGCGCTGAAAAAACTCTTTTGGAGCATGACATCGCCGACCATACGACCGATCACAGCCACCACAAAGCAAGAGGTGAACGAGCAAGGACAAGTCCTGGCCCCGGTCAGCGCGCCAGAGGAACCCTCTGTGTTGTTCTACCCTCCGGGGGCTGTTATGTACAATGACAGACTGGATCTGCCGCAAAACAACACTTAAACCTAAAGTGTTGGACATTTCTTTTTAAATAATTCATGTTAATTGCTCAGTTTCTTTCCCCACAGTCGCCCGAAAAGATGTAGTTGAAAATACAGTTGAAATTGGATTTGCATTATTAAAAAGGTGAGAAAAGATGAGGAACTGTCAGATCTCAGTTTATCACACTGACTGACTAATGCCTGTTCCGCCACTTCACTTATACTAAGAGCTGCTCTTTATAATTAAAGAGGCAATGACATTTCTCTTGTGAATAAAGACAGCATTTTGAATGTGTGTAAAGATTTTTTTTAATGTGTACATAAAGAGTATCAATAATATCAGAGACACTTGTTTGTTTTCTTTGTTCAGGATGAGAGTGTGGAAAACAGTCAGCTGTCATTCAGGCGGTATTTTACACCTTGTATAAAAATGTTTGCAATGAGCTCCACACAGTGTGGAACACATTTTAAATCAGGGGGAAAGAGAGCTCTGGTATCAGGTTGTGACTTATTGGTTTGAGTTGAAGCATCACCATGTGGATCTGTTAAATCAAGACTATATGACCATCAGACATTAAGCATAGATCTTAAATAACATGCCGTTTACATCAGTTCATTCACAATTAATGCAGAAACCCTTTGAAATTCCTTATTGAGAGGAATAAATTAATTTTTATTATTTTTTAACCAACTTAAACAACCCATTTATTGTTTTCTTTTTTCATTTTCTAATAACCTTGTGTAAATGTCAGAAGACCTTGCCTAGATTAATCTCAAAATCCTTTATTTGTCATGATATTTAACATTAAAGCACACGAAGGTACATGACACATTTATTTTAATAGTAGTGCATTTAAGAACATTTACACAGATGCTGTACTTGTGCTTTCTAATTTAAGCTACTTTATACTTCCACTAAACAACTGAACTACATTTATTTGGCAAAATTAGATTCATATTATTCATGCAAAAATATAAATGAACTAATAAATTATGCTGTTTTCTTATATATTAACCCTCTGATGCCCCTTTAAAATCCTAACGTTAATACCCCTTCGCACAAAAATGTGTGCATAAAAACATTAAGCTATAAAAATCTTATAAATTATTTTTTATATTTTTTTAAACCAGCATCAGTCCTAATCATACATATAAAATATTAATGATTTTTTTTTCTATTTTTAACCCTTAAGCTCTCCAGCAGAATATGAAGTAATTCATTTTAGCTCCCACTTATCAGCAGCAACTATAAAGTGACACTAATGCATCACTAAATATATCTCTAATATATGATTCTAAAATGCTGCCACTTCCAGTAAGTAAGATTTGATTTCTTCCACTACTGACTGACTGAAAACTCCCAGATTTGACATTAAGTGCAGGATTTATGTCTCATTTCAAAAAGGATCTAATGGAACTAACTTGGTTGAAATCCCTTCAATCCTCCTTCTGCTTCCAAGCTTTCAGTGTATGTGTGTGGGTGTGTGTGGTGCCACACACACAAAAAAAAACACTCAGTAAAAACACGTCCTCACATGGCACCGCTCAGACCGGAAGTCACAAAAAAAAAAAAAAAAAAAACTGACAGAGGGAAACACAAAGCATACATGGAACTGACAGAGAGGGGACTGATTCAACATCCTGAGATAAATACCACATTGAATTTTTTAATTAATCTGCTTAAAAACAAAGCACATATTCTGAACACACAAACAGGCTAATCTAAATAGAAAATAAATGTCTAATTGCCTCAGGAGCAAACTGTCATATGGATGCTGAATCCAACGCCCACAGTGCACATTCACACTTCAGTTCAACACACACACACACATTGTATTTCATCTTGTAGGAAAATCCCTCCTGGGGAAAGCAAAATGACGAGTCAAAATCAGGATTAGAATTTCAAATGTAACAGTGTTATGCCTCTAGAGATGAGCTAATATCTCTGTTGATCTCCCGTGGCTCTGGAGAAGACCCTTTGATGTGTTTTTACTGTCTAGGAAGCAGATTTTCAAAGATATTTAGAGATTCTCGAAGGCTTTTGTTGTGTGTCACAATCCCCCTTTTTTTTCAACCGATTCACACATGAGAACAGATTTGAAACACCTGAAACCTGTGAAATATCAGCAGTGTGGTTACTTCAGATACCGCAACTGTCATCTGTGGAAGTCAGTATATTACAAGCGAACAGACAAACACGCTTTGAAAACCGAGCAAGCCACTGATCTCCCTCCTTACAAAGCCAGGAGGCAGAAAAAGAGATGTAATGAGGAGCAAAGGAGGATAACAACTAAAAAGTACTTATTCGTCTGACAAGGAATGAGGAGGTCCATTGGTCACGACACAGCGGTCACTCCAGTCAGCATACTTTCTACTGGGGTGCAGGAGTTACATCAACTCTGACTATTTTTGACAGGTTTAAAGATCCCCTCCGGGAATGTGTTGAGGGATATTTAAATAGTCTGCTTTGAATAATAATTAGTTTTCCCTCCAAATATAAGTTTAAGTTAAATATCAGCAAGAATCTATAACTATGCAAATACTTTTCATTTTCAGCAGTGAAAGAAGTACTCAGGTCCTTTACTTAAGTGGCAATATCACAAAATACTGTTTATTTACTTTATATTACAAGTAAAAGTCCTGCTTCCGTAAGTGGCATCTAGTGATGTAGTTGCTAATTGCAGCTGCCTCGCCTGACCCTCACCTTTCATCGTGTGAAGGAGAAACTACAGTGACTGTGAAACATGCGAGAAACACAAAAGGGCCTACCTAGAGCTGTGTTTAGTTTGTTCCTTCAGGGCTACTGTAGAAACATGGTGGACATTAATGGTCAACATCTCTCTTAGATTGTAATAAACGCTGCACAAAGATGAACACATTCCTACAAGACGTTTAAAACACACACGGGGCAACCATTTACTGCATACTGCTGTTAGAAACAGAATATGATTAGCTAATAAATAAGGCTGATCAGCCACCAACAGAAATAAATTGACATAGATAAAACCTAACAGCAGTGAAATTGAATTTAACTAAAGCTCCCTGCGCTGTCCAAGGAAAATATTACACCAAACTCCCTCTAAGAAATACGAGATTTAAAGGTCCAGTGTGTAGGATTTAGTGGCACCTAGCGGTGAAGTTGCAGATTGCGACCAAATGAATACTCTCCCACGTCTCACAGTCTCCTTCCGAGCCTGTCCGGACCCAGCGCCGGAAACGACATATCATTGAGTTTTATTCAGTTTTGGCAGAGATTACATTTTGACCGGAGACTCTTTTCTGACAGTGTTCCTACACTGCTGAAAGTTGATTAGCCAGTACTCGTTGCCTTAGTGGGTTCGAGTTGGTTGGGTTTAGGCATGAGGACTGAGATTGGTCAAGGTGAGGGCAAGAATGTCAGCCAGTCACAGACTGGGTAGGACTGAACAGAGCGGCAGTGACAATAACGGAGAGAAAAATATAAAGGAGTGAAGAGACAAGAGAGAGAAAAGCGGTCAAATTGTGAGTCAGTGTGCCATGGCGTGGGCTAAATGGTGGAGTGCTTTCCGGCTTTTAATCCGGAACATTGCAGCCAAGTCAGCCAATAACTTATTATTATTATTATGAAAGTACTTATTATTTATAATTCTCAGTTGAATGTTAAATTTACTTTGCTTTGACTTTTCTTATTTATTTGATTTATTATTTATTATTGTATGTAACTCTCCAGAGTCCAGAGTTGCACTGAAAATAAATATTGTTGACATGATGTTGAATTGTAGCTTTCTTTGTTTAATTTGAGTCTTGACTTCACACAGTGCAGATGTTGATACAATGACAATGCTGCTTCAATATCTATAAAATAATAGTAATATATAGCTAAATTATAATGCAACTTAAACATGATGATGCTGTGGACCTGAACATGAGGAAATTTTCTCTATCCAGACCTTAAATCATATTTGACTACCCCTGTTGCATTCCATTCCTGCAAAGGAATACTCCACACATTGCTCTAGAAACACAAGATGAATCATCAGTTCAGCATCAATGTAATCCATCCATCCATCCATCCATCCATTATCCATAACCGCTTATCCTCATCAGGGATGGAGCCTATCCCAGCTGACTTTGGGCGAGAGGTGGGGAACACCCTGGACAAGTTGCTGGCCTATCGCAGGGCACATAGAGACAAACAACCATTCACACTCACATTCACACCTACGGCCAATTTAGAGTCACCAATTAACCCATTAACTGAATGTCTTTGGACTGTGGGAGGAAGCCGGAGTACCCGGAGAAAACAGAGACACGGGGAGAGCATGCAAATTCCACACAGAAAGGCCCACCACTGCTAACTGCTGCACCACCGTGGCGCCCTTCAGTGTAATCCATAAAGATACATTTGGATTATAATGCAAAAATAGTGCTGCTTAGTGGATCAGTACACTATTATTTTTTATCAGAACTCAGACTTTTCCATCAAAGCGACTGTAAACAGACTCTTATTTCACATAGATATACACGATACAAATCAGCTGGCCTGTGGTAATGGGTAGACCTACACAGCTAGCAGTAGCTAGTGTTTGGGAAAATGTTCATATGTTGCTTGGCAACAATGCAGTCCGAGTCCATTTGCAGAACTATTTGCGTTGTTGAATCACAGCCACGCTGACAACTTCATTACAACAGCACTCCATTTCATGTGATATTGCTTTAATGGAAACATCCATCTATTATCTATAACCACTTATCTTCATCAGGGTCACAGTGGGGCTGGACTTTGGGCGGGACCAGGTACATCCTGGACAAGTCACCAGCTCATCACAGGGCACATAGGGACAAACAACCATTCATGCTCACATTCACACCTACGAACAATTTAGAGTCACCAATTAACCAATTAAGTCTCTATTTCTCTTATGGACGAGTAATAGAGATGTGCTGTGAGGTGACAGTGCTAATCACTGCACCACCGTGCAGCCATAAATGGAAACATGTTATGAATATTATATTCGATTTCTGCCATATTCTGTGTCCTGTTAATCTTACACACTGGGCTTTTAAGTAAATTTTATGATAATACTTCTGTAATTTTCAGTTGTTGCAGGACTTTTACTCAAGTAAAGGATCTAAATAATTCAGAGTGAGAGGTGGTTCTCATCTAACTAAATGTCAAACTAAGTCTAAGACTAATTGCTGTCACCCTGAAGTGAAAATTGTTGACAAACTGCACAAATGTCAATCACAGGAATCCAAGACATTTTAAGGATATAATAAAGAATCTTTATTTATTAAAACAATAACATTAAAATACTTTTATATAAGCAGAATCATTCAACATATCTGATGAAGAAGGCGATGAAAATGCAGCCAAACAGGGAAACGGTCGAGGCCGAGAGGACCACAACGATTACACTTCCTGCCATGTTGACCAGAGCGCCGAGCCCCGCACCCACAATAATCTGAGCCAGCTGGACCATGCAGGTGAGCGCGGCACAGTCCACACCCGAGCCTCGCTGACTTTCGTTGCTTCCTCGCAGCTTCTGTTGCACCTGGAAGCACAGTGAGTTTAGAGAGGAGGAGGTGGAAGAGGAAGAGGGGGAAAAGAAAAGCAACATTTGACGTCATTAATGTCTATATTACCAGAACTGACATTCATGGCAGAAAACAATCAATAGTAGGGCAAACAGATGAAGAGCTGGAAAAGACACAACCTTGTATATATATTTATATATTTTAGTATCTATATTTTCTTTCATGATGACTGAAGCCCTCCTCAGGCAGCTCGACCATTTGATGTCGAATTTCACCACCAGATTTATCTTAATGAGGTATTGATTGAGAATACCAGACACATCAAAACTTGTATTAAAAAAAAAATGTTTTTCTACTGATTGATTTTTGAACCACCGCCCAAGGGAGGATATTGTGTTTCACTATTTATAGTAAGAAAGAGCTATAGAGTGTACTCTAAACTTATTTGGATTATTCAGTTTATACCAATGTTAACACTAGCTGTGATGTTCTGAATGGGAATAATTTTGTTCAGAATTACAGTCAAAATATGGTTTTAAATGGCCGTGAGCTTTAAATATAGGCAACATATGTTATCCTAAAATGCTGCTTTCAAGAGCAGCCTCCAGCGTTACGGCACGCATTCTGGAATCAATTACACAGGTCCAAACTCTACAAACTCTACAGGCTGTCATATTAATGTGTAATTGACTGACAGATTGTTATTTGATACTTCATGATGATGATGATGTGGAATGAATGAACGATAATTGTTTTATTGTTAAAGAATCTACGAGGAACTTTCGTTTTGTGTTGATTCTGGCGCCCCCTGTGCATAAAAGCGGTAGTGTTTCCATTGCCTCATTGTTTCAAGAGAAACCCGACTGAATCTGACCAAATGGCATGCATTAATAAATATAAAGAAATAGCTAATATTGTTTTTTAGAGCCTCGTCTGTTTATTGTGTACGGCAGCGAAACAAAACAAATCAAATGAATTTGTTATCATGAGAGAACAGATGAAATAAAATGTATGAATGTATGACCGCTGAAGGCTTCCATCATTCTGCTCCCAAGGAGTATGTCTGCCTCCAATCTTTTCAAATAAAGACCTTGTGACTTTGCCTGCCATCTTGAGTCCCCTGCATGTGAGTTCAACTTCTTAATTTGAGTGAAACGAAAACAACTCATGAAGATCATTTGAGTATTCACAAGTCATACTCAGCCTGTGCAAACAGTTGACTAACGTCGCACAAACAGGGCTCTCTGTGCCTCTTCTGGCCAAATGCAGCTGAGTTAGGTGCTTCTCAGCTCGTGGACGGCACATTTCCAGAGAATAAAGGGGACTGGAGCATGCAGATTATTTCACAGCCGTTACACTGTCCAAACAGAGAAACATTTCAACAGTTCTGTGTCTTCATCAGTCAGGACGCAGTAGTGTTGAAATGTTATGTCCTCTGGAAGTTGAATGATTTTTGTGGCTCTGAAAGGATTATCTGAGCTTTGAGTTGAGACCTGGGTCTGCCATGTGAAGCTTGTGATACAAACAGGAAGTGTGGGTTTTATTTTGTCTTTTTCATTGTGTATTCTGTGTATAGTTTTGTGAATGTATAGCTTTGTTTTCATTTGGTGGCCACTTTATGGTGAGACGTTAAGTGTAAGATTTAGTAGGATCTATTGGCCGAATATGAGGGAGAAATGGAATATATTACTCATAAGTATGTTTTTGTTAGTGTATAATCACCTGAAAATAAAGAATAGTTGCATTTTTGTTACCTTCGAATTAGCATTTTATATCTACAGAGAGGGCGTGTCCTATTCAACAAAGTCTGCCATGTTTCTATGGTAGCCCAGAATGGACAAACCAAACACTGGCTCTAGACAGGGCCTGTTGCCACCATAGTTTCTCATACCTGCTTGGAGGAGAGATTGAGGTAAGGTGTATTCAGCTAGTTGCAATCTGCAACCTCACCACTAGATGACAGTAAATCATACATACTGGACCTTTAATCCATGAAACTGAAGCACACTGAGGGATTTAAAGTGAGCCATTCAAAACTGAATAAAGAAACATCCAAACTAATTTGCATGTGTGAACCTATTTTGGACTCTAGCTCTGGTTGCACGCCAGTTCTCTTCTGTTTTTCTTAGCTTGAGCTCTTTTTCTTCTTTCTGAAAAAACACGTCTACTGCCAATCCGGTACCTCTTCTTCACGCTGATACTCTGCTATCAGGTTGAATGGGATGGTGTAGAGCGTGCTGGACATGACGCCGAATACGCTGCAGAGGATGAGCGTGGCAATGATGTTGGGGAAGAGGCCAATCAGGCTGGTGCCCATACCGAACACAAAGTAGCCCATGAAGTATAATCCCTTCAGGCCGATGTACGGGAGAAGGAAACGCTGCACATCTGAAAACACACACACACACACACACGGATCAATTTTAGTTGAGAATCAGAACAAACCACCATGACGTGTTGATTAAGGGAAGACATTGGATTGTGTGACAACTGCTTTGTCTTTTATGGTATTGCACCGATAAAAGATATTATCATAAACCCACAGTAGGCTTCAGATTTGCTACAGTTGACTGGTCATTTGATAAGACAGGCTTTTGTTACAGAGCAGCAAAGAAGAAAGAAAAGGAGAGCATTTTGTTCAACATCCAGACTACAAATAAAGCAAATTTCACACCCAGTGGCTGGACCGCTTTTCATGTAGCACATTATCTCTCTCCATTTCCCAGTTGTTAGTTTACACGGCTACTGCTGAAACAGACCTTCTGTTGGATTTAAACAAAAATGATAACGCAGCTCAGCATGTCAACTGGGAGCTGTCTAATGAATGGTAACAACACACCACAACCTGTAATCCCGGAAGAGAAGGAAGCAGTGAATTGCTCACCGCTATCCATATATTTGAACGACTACATCAGGCTGTCATTCACAGAGGAGCTAATGTCAGTGCAGGACATGGTGATGTTAATGGATGCTGTCAGCTATTATGAATGTAGAAATAAACACAGGCATTCATAGTCGCTCTTTGTTCCTGTCACTCACACAAATACTTACAGGAGTAGAGAGCAGAAGAAACAGCATTAATACACAGTCCCCAGCAGCCCACTTCTACTCCTCTCTCGTATGTGACATAGGCCGTAGAGTTATGATCTGCATATGGATTTCCCTTGTATACAATCTGCAAAAAGAGAAAAGAGCCATTTGATGGTTTCAAAATACATGCCACCATATCCAGGAGGGAGAAACACAGATCATAAAAGCTGAGCAGATCGAGCACCCAGCTTTACTGATAGAAATAACAAATGTTGGCATCCCTCCTTAATAAATCCTTTTATCCTTTCTCTCCTATAAAAATAAGCTGATTCAAGCACAATAGGGAGCCAGTGACTATACATCTAGTATCCCTGATAACAATGTCTGCAGTTCTAGATTAAATGTTTATTCACGTATTAAGCCGTGAGTACTGTGTCATGAGGTAAAGTGTGTCCTTTGATCAGCATGCACACTGCGAAACTGTAAAAGCATTCATCTTTATTACACATGCCAAGTCAATTACACACAGTAGCAGAATACTCCCCCAACCTCAACCTCCATCTGCCCCCTGTACAAACATGGATTAATGGAGCTAGAATTCGAAAACATATTGCAGATTATTGTGTTTGATATGGTTCTTATCTTGCTACCTTGCCTCATTTGATATTGAGTCATATGAAGGGCTTGCAGCTAATGATTATTTTTTATCATTAATTAATCTGTATTTAACTTATGACAGATGAATTGTCAAAATAGGTTCCAATAAAATATAACTAATCAATGAATGCATGGTTTTTCAAATTAGTAAAGTATACAGCTTCTAAACAATCTCATGCGCAATAAATGTTAAGATGTAGCCAGGAGATGTTAGCTTAGCTTAGCATAAAGCCTTGAAGCAGGGGGAAAACTACCTTGGCTCAAGCCAAAAGTAAAAAAAAAAGGTTGTGTCGCTTTAGCCAGACAGAGCCAGACTAGCTGTTTAGCTCTGTTTTCAGTCTTTATGCAAAACTATGTTCGCTAGCTGCCCCATAGTTAGCTAGGAGGGTAACTATCCTTGCTTTGTCAAAGGGTTATATATATTTTGACATAGCTAGGCTAGCTGTTTCCATCCGCTTCCAGTCTTTCCATGCTAACCGTCTGATAGCTCTAGCTCCATATTTACTGGAGATGATTCATGTCAATCTTTTCAACTTACTCCTGTTGCCTCTTTACTGTGCGTGAAAGCAAAACTATGAATGAAGCCTATCACGGTGTCCAAGGTGACATTCTGAAATGTATTGATTTGTGTGACCGACAGTCTTAAACCGAACAATATGAATTTAAAACAATATAAAATAGAGGAAAACAGCTAATCCCCACATTTTAGAAGCTGGAATAAGTTAATACTTTTGCATGTCTGTTTGAAAAATGATTAAAACAAGAAATCTGTATAAAAGTAGCCAGTTAAAAGTGATGACTTCAATGACTCAAATCACTGCAATTTAGTTAGAATATGTCACGCTGAGTGAATTACAACAATTATAATATGTCTATAATAAGAGATAAGGAGCTGTATACAGCACTGGAAAAGGCAGGAAGTGGTGATAGGGATCTACAACGTGAAATCAAGACCTTTCTGTGTTCTTAGTTACAAATGGTGTTTAATGCTATAGCACTGACTTTTGTTTTTTTAATGCATAGATTCATGTCCTCATGTATGGTATCTATATGGAGCCAAACTAATGAATACCTGTCCCATAAAATCGGTGAAGAAGAGCATATTGCAGAGGAACGCTGTCCATCCCAGCAGGTGACTGACACACAGGCAGCGGTAGTGGCTTGGCATATTGATTACAGTTGTCATTAGTGACCTGAATGTCATCCTCTTCTGGGCCTGCAGATACGTACAAACATCACACACATCAGTGCCAACAGCTGCAACACTGGCAAAATAAATATATTAAACAGCTTCCTCTCACCGCAGTCATTACTCCTCCTAGTATTGGATTGCTAATGGTGGTTATGCTCGCGGCTGACGACCGTTCAAAAGCTTCAACGGTGAAATAATTTTTAAAACATGTCGGCATCATAGTTACAATGAATGAAGGGTTTCAACAGATCACAGAGGACTCATTAATGACTTGAGGGTTAGAGACAGGAGATGATGAAAGACTACTTAAAAACAAGTAAGTTCTTTGAGACAATCAATCAAATCATCCTATGGTAGACGTATTCTGGTTTTAGAAAACTTTAAATGCAGTATGATATGACATGGCAATTGTTGGCTTTCTAAATGAAAAAATAAGACCTTCAGTAATTATAAATAAACATTCATATTTGAAAACACCTTATACATGCACTCTGTGTACTCACTAATGTGCTCCGCGAAGCAATTAGAGTGAAATGAGGACTATCAAAGAAACAGCGTGAAACGTTAGAGATGGTTAATCAAACGTCGCTACATTCAAGAGAAGCTACAAAAGTGAGTTTTTAGAAGAAGATGATTTAAAATCCTCGTCCTTTTCATCAGGAGATATCAAACGTGGTCAGAACTCAACTTATCTAGGGTGATTTGATGGATTGATTGATGTCAAAGGTTTTACAGTAGAATTAAAAAAGAATTCATCAATACTCATTAACCACCTCGATGCATAATGCAGGAAAGGGACTTTTGCTGTTGCACAGCATAGATTCACACTCCTATAAATCATCAGTTTGAAGAGTCGCCTGAAGCCCCTGTAATGAATTGTCATCATACTTTACACCAAACAATTAGTTCAGGCTGGTTTTGTTGAGGTTGAGAAATAGTTTTGTTGAGGTTGAGAAAAAAATACAAAAATTTTTAAAACTACTTGAACGCCCTTATACAGGCATATGCTACCCCACGATCCTTGCGCTCCTCCAATGAACGACGCCTGGCTCTGCCACCCATTCGCTCAAGGCAATCCAAACTCTTCTCGTTTGTTGTTCCCCGCTGGTGGAACGCACTACCAGTTCCTACCAGAGCAGGGGCGTCCCTCTCTACCTTTAAAAAACTCCTGAAGACCCAGCTCTTCAGAGAGTACCTTCTCTCCTAGCACTCGACAAATCTACACCTTAAAGAATTGTCACTAGCACTTATTACTGCACTAACGCTTCTTATCGCACTATACCTTGATTGTTCCCTTTTCTGTAAGTCGCTTTGGATAAAAGCGTCTGCTAAATGACTAAATGTAAATGTAAATGTAAAACTTTTCAAAAGAACCATCTCAGCAATAAAGCGCCCAGGCTAGGCAATTATTCAACATGTTTTAACTTACACTACACACAAACACCGGACCTTTTTAAACATACTTCATCATTTTCAGGACTGCAGCTGTTGCATTGTTCTGGGTTTTTTTTATATCAGGTCTGTTCACATGTAATGCTGTAAAAAGTGTCTGTTCTGTGAGCTCTAAAGTCCGTGTAAAGGCAATTCCATGTTTTCTTTCAAAACACAATAAATATGTTGGAAAATAGTTGCTGAAAACATGTGAAAAGACTTTGAACGATATATTACTGAAATGTGGAGTTAGAGGTTCAAACAGTTTTTCACCAGTTTTCAGTCCAGGATTTTGTGGGCGGTCCTAAAACGAGACCATGTGATGTCACGCGGTGATCATTAACATAAAATTAGCATTCGACTGTTAAGGGAGGTGGGACCGCTCCGCTGAGTGGGCGTGGCTTCAGCGCATTCAGCAGACACGCCCCCACAGTCCTGGAGCTGAGAATACTGCTCATTTTTACCTGATTTTGACACCTAATTTCATAAACTTGTCCTTATTTTTGTTCATTCAAATTTGGCTGGGTGATAACACTTTCTTCTTTGGTCTGACAAACTCAGAACACATATTTATTTTGACTTTACACGGACTTTAAGCTCAAGTTATTTTATTTTCCCTTTGTCTTAAATACTGTACTTTTTACGGCAGAAAGGTTGTGGATGTATGGAAATATGCTAGATGTTTGTTGGTCACAGTGGGAAACATGACCGGATGTCTCAGGGAACATTTGGATCCTGAGGCTAAACTAGAGGGGAAGCACTGACGTACAGTGTGGTGGTATTCAGTATCGCTTTCTCCAGTGCCACATCTAAGAGTTGTCACATCTAACACACCACTTTCCTGACTGCAACATGAGATCAGAAGAAACCATTCCACGTATTTTGCATCCTTATACACATTTCCTGGTAATTCAGCAAGAACACATTAAAGGTTATCGTTATCATCTCTCTAAAGATTAACATTCAGAGGCTGAAGGAAGCATACATCATATTATCCATGTTCTCATGCTTATCAGTAAAGACTGGTGTTTATTCGTGACTTGCATCACCACTTTTAGCTGGAAAGCTTTAAACAGAACTGACTATAGGTGAATATTCTCCTCCTAACTGCTGTATTAAATTCAACCTACGAGCATAAACAGGACAAGTGGTTTGGTATATAAACAAAATGTGTATTTCATATTATTTTATCACTGTGTACTATATACACATGCAGTAAAATAATTGCATCCTCAGAGACTGGTTATGCTGAACATCACACACCTCCTTGTTTGGCTGCTTGGCGCTGGAGGTCACAGAGTTTGCCTCCCCCAGTGCAGAGAAAGACCTAGGTCTGAGATCTGGGACAGATGCAGAAACTACAGGGGAGACAGGCTCTTTGACTAGTGATCCATAACCATTGCTGTGGGATCCCCGTAGGCGGAGGGCACTGGGAGGAGAGAGGTCAGAGGCAGATTGGTCCTTGCCCAGGGGTTGCTCTGGTATACTGAAGAGGTGTATAGTGAGGAAGATGCCCCAGGTCAAAGCTGAGAAGAAGTAGATGACTTGGTACTCGGAGCCCAGCAGCTGGCCAAATGCTGAATGACCCCAGTCCATGGCTCCCACTAGGTAGCCACACGCTCCACCCAGACCTGGGATACACAGGAGCAAAGGTTAAAACACTATGTAAATGGAAATGTGCAGTATTTTGAGTAAGAGTAAGTAAGCATTGGATCCTTCCAGCATATCTTTTTTTAGAAAATGCAACAGAGGAGTGAGTGCTGGGGAGGAGGAAACAACTGTATGAGTCTCTACTGTGGGACTTGTGTTGTGGTTGTTAAGTACCTGTCTTTGGGAATTACCCTCACATAGTTGTACCAATTCTGTCTACAGTGGTTAAACCTGAAATAATTGATTTTCTTGCCACTAGGGGGAAGCAGGGAAGCAGAAACAAGTCCTGAACACAATTTGACATACAATCTTTGAAGCTGATTTGGGGAACTTGTTAAAAAACACCTGCCAATTCACACATCCAGAGAGAGTCATTCATTTGAAGGCGTGTTTCTGACCACCTTGTGAATGTAAGATCAATATTCACTTTGTTTTGGCTTTTTTTTTTTTGTCTCTACCAACTCCTAAGGGAAATATCTGGCTACAGCACCACATCTTACTATTATAACTGGAAAGTGGTTAGTCTGTTTGTGTGCCCCAACATATCTCCAATACCGACAACAGGGGTCATCAACTACAGTTGTCCAAAGGTCATAATTTGTTTCGGCAGACACTGAGAACCAGATGCTCTTGTAAAATAAAATAAAATAAATATTGTATCCTAAGTAATTTGATATATTAAATTTCCTTTGAAATTTATGTTAGCGGTATTTTAGGCTCCATATTTGTGAGGCTGTCAAGCGCTCCATCACTGTCACATGCAGTGTCGTAGTTTGTGGAGAACACTGGCAGGAGAAAGGCCATCTGAATATATTTCAAGCATGAAAAATGGCACCCTCGAAGAGCTTTTATGAAGAATGGACTGATGAGTATGTATTCATAGTGCCAACGAAACTGTCGCTGCCGCTAAAGAATATAATCTGGGTCGTCACCACAGCACAAAGCATGCAAGCTTTAAGAAGTAATACCCTGAACAGTCAGAGGTAAATGAGGATAAAATGAATGTGTGAGACAATAAAAGAAATGTTAAATGAGAGCAACGAGTTTATCATCACTTTTGATTGAAGGCACAAGCTACTTTTCAGAGGGTGTTTGTTTTATTTGATTTAAAAATGAATAAATAAATATAGAAACATACTTTTTCCTCCTCACTAGGCTATTCCTGAATTCAGTAATATTCTGGGGGCCGGATGGAACGCTCTGACTGGCCACCAGTTGACGTACACTGCCCTACAAATTTGCCCTTTGTCCCCCTAAGATTCAGGGGGTTAGGCATATGTTTTTTGTTATCTGTGTCAGTTTTAGCCAGAACTACTGTCACACAGAACTACTATACACTATATTTGCATGATGCCTATAAAGAAGTGCAAATTACTGCAGTGTGAGGGGATTTTCTGTTCTAGCATGCCACATTACACAGGGTCAAACCGAGTCATTTGTCTCTTGAGGTAACTGTAGGGACTGTAGGACTGTTATGGGGACACTGACTTTTCTCCTTGAGAACAGCTGTATGTTTGTGTTCAACAAAGCAGGCGCCATTCTGATCATTACTATAGTAACCAAGCTCAGAGGATGTCTCTCCACAACAGGCAAGTTACAGTAGGATGCTGGCAAACACAAGACATTGGCATGTGGCAGCGAATCTCCAGAGAAGTAAGATAAGAAATGTGAATTATATTATTTAAGGTTAGCATGTACTAAAGCATAACTGCAAAGTTAGCTTGCTAGTTACTTTATGAACCAGCTAGCCAGCTGTACATTAATGTTTCATGCTTCTTGTGGTTGGTATGGTGCACACGGTCTTCATGTACTGATGTCCAAGGTAACATAGGCAAGAAGATAGTAGCTACACAATGTTATGTAGCAAGTTTGAAAGAGAATTTACAATCTGTGATTATGCATGTAAAGCCTCACCCTGTAATGCATGCTGTCCACTACAGACATGTGCTTCGATTTGGTCTGTGTGTCACAGCCTATATTGACATTTAGATAAGTGTAATTATCTGTGTATTCTCCATTGATGCATGCTGTTGTCTGGTGGTTGTCTCAACGGCTGTCTGACAACAGCCAGAGGCTACAGGAAATTACTCATGCTTCTCATGCCTTCCCCAGTCATAAAATTTTAATGAAAATAAAAGTTTAATACGTAGATAAATAACTGCTTTGTGTTCTGTCCTGACGTGTGTCGTGCCACCCCTGCATAAGTTAGAGCCCCACTAGGTCCACCCTAATCAAAAAAGTCTTGAAACTCCGCTGGAGTATGAACCAAACTGTGACTTCTGTGTATCGTTACACCGACGGTATTCGGGAAGCGGATGTGAATGTTTGCCACTGACATGAAGGCTCACCAACTGCACTCAGAGGAAATAAAAGTCCTACCTGCGCACAACATGTCCTTTAAACACACATCTCTTTCTATGCTCTCAGTAGTTTTCATTAACAAGAAAGCCTCCGCTCACTGCTATAAAAGGAAAGCTAAATGCGGAGGCCTGACAGCTTTGAGAAAGGTGAGAGGCTTCACAGCTTTCTTTGTTATGTCGCTGTCATACAATACAGTTGTCATAATATGAGCACATGGACATAAAATATGCTTCACATAATGGTTTTCTGTGTAGTATGCAACGCAGAAGATCTCAAATCAAAGATCATGTTTCGTTTCTTTGCCCTTAAAGGGAAAATGTATCCGCTGGAGTACAAAACTGATGCAGGTTTTTGTTGTTGTAAAATATTCAGACAAAAAACAAACAACAAAACAAAATTAGATACCAAAGAATGTACCTTATTGGTTTGTTGGACTGACTAACCGATTGATTTAATCATTCTTTCATTCAACTCAACTCAACTTTATTTATTTATATAGCACCTTTCATGCAGAATTGCAGCCCAAAGTGCTTCACAGAGCAGAATAAAAACAGAAATAGACAACAGTGAACAGTTCTTTAGGCAACTGAGCAGTTGCATAAAAACTAGAAATTAGAACAAAAATAAAAAGCATAAAACTACAACAACGAAACAAATAAAAAGTAAATTAAAACCTATAAGGTAAAAAGCACAATTTAAGAACAGTTGCATACAAATTTAAAAAAAAACAAACAAAATAACAAAGATAAAAACTGCAACAATAAAATAAAATACATAAAAATTCATTAACTTTTAAAACTGCGCCTCCCAGAGAGGATGCAGCCTCCAGTTTTCTACAATTGGTTACCTGAAATGGAGGCCATTTTTCTGCATTACAGCATCTGGCAGGTACCATTTCAGGGCTCATGCTTCAGTAGGGTCTGCATGACTGGAACATTGCTATGTGCGTGATGCATCAAACTCTCTTGTCTGATTCATGATCCATCTCCCTTGTTTTTTTTTTTTTTTTTTCCCCCCACGTAATGTCACCTCATGTGTGTACCTTTCTGCCCCTGCAATAACTTTTTATTGCAGTACAGTGCAACAAAGCAAAGCAGACTATGGGTCACCGTGGATGGTCTCAAAATAAACACAGAGAGATTGAAAACGAAAGGAGAAGAGATTTAATATCAGCAAGGTGCGAATTGATGTGCTATCAGGTTTCAATTAAATTAAAGCGGTTTCATATTAAAGCGGCAAAAATAGTCATCCTGCGGGGCTGAACAAGCTCGAGAGAGAGGCCAAAAGAGTTAAAATATGTGGAAATAACATAACATAAACAACACACTTCCAACAGTACGACTTTATTGCAATCAAGACTGCTAAATGTCGAGCCGTGCCGATCTGTTACGACTTAAAGATCTGTTGTCTGTCCAGAAAAAAAAAAACGGTTGTAAACGGTTGCCCGTTTGAAAAGTTCATGCACGAGGTACATGAATCACAGAGAAACACACAACAATTCTCACTCCCTTCCTCCTCAGACCTCACATACCAGCAGTGGCAGGGGCGTCTAAAGAGTCATGTGCCTGGCATCTGTCTCTCTCAGTCCAGACCCATGACTGCAACACATGACTAGCTCAGGGCTGGATTACTGCCTGACTAGCATGCTCACACCACCCGGTGCCTGCTGACAGCTGAGCACACCACTGCACTCACACTGAAAACATCGTCATTCCTCTGAGAAATGTATGAAAAAATGCTCCATCCTATATATTTCTAGACATTTTTTGTTTTTGTTGTTTCTAGAAAGGATTTCGAATAAATAAATAACAAATATGTATTTCTCTTGTATGTTGTATGCGGAGGGGAAGAAAAACATGCTGGATATCCAAGTTGTTGCTTTTCCACTGTACCACCTGGAAAGCATTCACTTAGAGCACGAGGTTTGAAGGGTCAAAATGACAGTTTGACATATTTTCACAAATGGAGAGAACCTGATGCACTTCTTGATGTATCTGTAAGTAGCCACCCTGGCAAGGAATAAGAACAGGCTGTGCAATTATCCAGGATGTCTCAAATGCAACCTCGTTTACCTCAACTACATTTAACAATCTTGATGTTCCTTTTCGAAAATATGTCTAACTACAAGAAAGCATCAGTCTACGTCCATTATGTCTGAGAACCTTACATTTCTTTCTATAGTACAACTCTGAACTTTTCTGACACTTTGCTTTTAAATTTAGATGATAATCTTTTGTTCCGTATCAGACAATTCAAGATGATAATCTATTCCTCCATTCAGCTACGTATACGCCCATGACCTAGATGTGAAGTGCAGATGAGTTAATGCACCAGGAAAAGGTCTCAAGACATGTAACCACGCAAGTGGCAGAGGAACACACAATTTAAAGTTTTGGAAAGTCAATCAAACACTCAGTCAGAAAGTCCACTGAGATGTCTCGCTCGGACCTGAAACAATAGCTCATGTTCAAAAACTCACAAATTCCACAGAGTAAAAGCAGTGCTACATGAATCAGTGAGCCAAATTTACTCTGTAATTCCCTGAGAGACTTATTATAAAATGAAGCATTTAGTTATCCTAGGCAAACCAAGAGAGGGATATTTCTCACACAAGGACATTGTATTGACAAGACTGACAAAACAAATAGTAGATTTTGTGTGTTTGTTTTAATCTGGGTATGTGTCTGATGACACATTTTAGCTAACATACAGTGCCAAAACTGTATGAAAATCCTACATAGAGAATGACATATCACATTTTGTTAGCTTGTTAGCCAACCAAATTGTTTTTCTGGCCCCCTGCCAAATGTAAGTCCAATATTCACCCTCTTTTTGCTCTGTTTTTGGTCTCTACCAACTCCTGAGGGAAATATATGGTTCTTTAGCTGCTACTCGACTCGCTACTCGACTGTATTCACCAGATAGTCACTAACTAGCTAAACCAAACCACAACTAAAACCAAAAGAATGATGTTGTGGGTCGTAAAACCAAAACGATGAGCTAAAACACAGAGCTGAGGGGCACTGCAAAGACTAATAAAATTTCCAATAAGATTTCTGATAATTTCATCATCATTTTGACAGATATAGGTTTGCAAAACTACTTTTCTCATCAATAAAATTCCTGCTGAGGAATTGTTGAGCACACTGGAAGCTATTTAGACACAACTTAAATGGCAGACATTAAAAATAGTGCATTAAATTATCAACAGACAGACATATGCCACAGTCTGACTGAACATACAGACAACACAGCACAGTGTGTACTGTTCCACCTAACAATATGGACTTGAACAAGATCCAGTTTAACGGAGAGATTCACTGCCATACAGCATTTGTTTGTGCTATGTGAGCTACAAAATACCAGCAGGGCAGCTATTAACACTGAAACTCTCCAAACACATAACCAATGCTGATTAATTCAAAACAAATCCCTCAAGACTCACACCAGAAACATGCATAAATAAGCATAAAATAAACACAAATGCAGTGAAGGAACTACAACAATGTGTGTGTGTTTATGTGCTTGTGTATGTGTGTACGGCCTGTATTACACACCTGTGAGTAGAGCATGGTAGTGCAGACCTCTTTCCTTGTCTTGATGTGAGCACACATCAAACAGGTAGGCCTTGATGGGCCCGTCGATGAAGTCTGCAGCAAAGTCGAACAGCACGACTCCAAACATCACCACCACTATGGCCCATGTACTCCTCAACGACCTGTTACTGACTAGCGCTGAAAAACAGAACAAAACATCATCATCATTCATCAGACGCTGCAGCCAGGCACATAATATCAACGATAACAATATTAGGATACCTCCACGTCAAGAAAAATAATTTCTAGTGTGAAATTTGCATGTTTAATCTGGCAACTAGAGCTCCACATCACAGAAAAAAAAGAAGTCCCAGAGGAAGTGCACAAAGAGGGCTTGTCTAATTACAAGAAAACCAATCATACTTGACAGGTAACAATTATATTTTAAAACCTGGCTGTTTAATCAGTCTTGCTCTATGTTGTCTTCAAAAGGAATGAATCACCAGCAAAACACCTGTAATCATAACATAATGAAGTGGATTTGTATCAAGAACAACATAAAAGTCTATTAAAATTATTAAAACAGATGTACTGCAGCAGAAATAAATGTAATGGTTTTACATTAACAGAACATTACATTTCTCTGTGTATGAGAAGACCTTTCTCTAGTGAAAAACACAATTTGAAAGGGTAATTCCTTGGGGTAGTCAATGTGAAGCTGTTAGATAGTTAGAGGTCAGTAACAACAATGCAAACATTATGTCACACCATTCCTGTGGCATTCACTACAACCCTGAGAAACATGGAAGGGTAATCAGCTTACCCAACGCACGCTGGAAGAAAGAAATACTTTATAGTCCGTATTATAACAAAGCCCAGGACCACAGCTTGTATGAATTCACAGTGGTCATATTTCTCTTGTATAATTGTATGGTCTCATTATAATAATAATAACAATAATAATAATACACTTTATTTTTATAGCCCTTTTCAAAACTCAGTCACACCATTAATTATAAAATACACCTCTCAACCTACTGTACCAGACATTCCCTTAAACATTACAGGCTCATAATGTTCTTGATAAAAATGTGTAGCTGAAAATATGTTTTTGTAGTAGACAATGTTCTGTATAATGATTACTCTAATTATCCTCCAATAGCCCCATGATTAAAACCATTCAGGGCCAACTGTGAAAAACAGACGGGAGTAAGTAATGCACCTAGAGGGGACAACTTTTGCTCATTTACAGCTCCATATTTTCTTTCTGTGACTCCAGTAGAGTAGCTTTGCGTGATTCACAGTTCAAAACCATCCCTCGTTATCTTATACCAGCTCTTTATGCAGCCTCCCAGTTCATCCTCCGTCTGAAACAAGCCATTTTAGCTTCCAACCTAAAAGCCCACTTGTGCTTGTGAGCACAACTTTACCCTCTTGACGGTGTGCTTGACGGTATGCAACAGCTGCGCTAACTTAGCTTGGAAAATAACAATAGCCTACGGGGCACTGAATTTGATGAATTTACCGTTGAACAGATCACAAATGAGACAAGAATTAGGTTAGAAAAGGCAGAAAGATGCTGCTAGAGCGAAGAGTTTCTGTCTCACTGTACACAAACACACAACACACAACTTTAATCACTGATTTTGGTGAAAGTGAATCATATTTAATGGAGAAAATATCTTCTGGTGTTTCCTCACTAATTTTCAGAGTTTCCTGAGGGACAGAGAGGTTTACTTGTTCTTAGCAGTCAGCTACTTTAACCATTAACTGCTCTATAGCTGCTGTTAGCTAGTTAGCTCAGTTAGCTGTGCAGCTAGCCGTCATATTAGCGGCATATTAGTCATACCGCCTAACTGCTAGCAGTTAGCAGCAGTTAGCAGTTACCTAATTTAGCAACAAGGTATGCTTAAATGTCCATCAGTAAACTCTGTAAATCACAGAGATTTGAGTAGGCGTCGTCCTGAGCAAATCGAAGAGCTTATACAATCTTGGGTTGGCTCATTACTTAAAATAGATTAAATTAAATTTTACTCAGGGCTATATTTTTGCCTTGGCCTTAGGAATGTTGAATATAAACATTGTAACATAGATATTACAGAAAATAAGAGAATAAAATATAATAGGTGCCCATTAACCCCACAGTGATCCTGTGACTGTAACTCTCAGCAGTGATTCACTTCATGTGGTTAGTCTGCAAAGAAAGTCTTCTGTACTCAACCTATCTTTTTTTTTTTTAATAAATAATTTATAAAAGTCACAGGTTCTTTTGTGCGGAGATCTTCTTGTGACGCTGCCCGGAGCCTGTCAGTTTCTCATGAAACGTTTTTAAATGTTATCAGCGGTTTTCAACTTCAAGCTAAATGTGCAACAATATTTTCCTCACTCGTGCCTCATCATCTGTCTGTGCCAGTGGGCATCAGCTCAGGACCACCCTAACAAGTCACACATTCAACTACAGTCACAAGTTAAAAAGTGTGAGCATAAGAGCCCTTTAAGACCTTATGCCCACACATTTAACAAGTGAAGTCCTTTCTTCTTCCACTATGCCACTTTTTTCTCAAAATCTGTGAGCGAGCAGATACCGATACAGTTCAGAGCGCAAGAGATAAGAGAAAGCTTGAAGGCAAAAAAAAATAAAAGTTCTAATCATTGTGTATGAAAATAATCCAATTAGATTAAGAGCATAAGTGGTAGATAAAAACTACTGTTCTTCCAGGGACAACAAAGCTTTTCACAAGGAATCTGACTAGTTAATGCTCATATCCTGACAGAAACACAAGATAAAACCTTCCATGTTTACCTTGCTTTTCTTAGGTTTTTTAAAGATTAGTCATCAGCATATTCCCAAGCATGAGCATACATTAAAAAGAGATCAAAGTAATGACAGATTTCAACAGTATGATCTTGAGCTGATTATTCATTCTCTCTTATTCTGTCTGAGTCACAGGCCCCGTCTGCCTCAAAACAAGAACTAACTTTCTGACATGATGAGACTAAAAATACATCTGTACCTGCCCCCTCTCACTTTCTGCTTCTTGAAGTTTATCTTCGTCTCCTTCTCACCCTCCTCCCAATCGTCCCTCACCTGAGATGACAGCATCTCCGTTCAGGAACAAGGTGATTCCCACCAGCATGAGGACGCCCAGGGTCAGGATGTAAGGCCTCCGTCGGCCCCACGACGAGCGGCAGTAGTCGCTGGCTGAGCCGATGATGGGCTGGAGTAGGAAGCCCAGTATGGGGCTAATCAGCCACACCAAGCTGTACAGGCTGCGAGGCAGGCCCACGCTCAGAAGCACCGGTGTGACGAATGCTGCCTCTACTGCGTAGCAGAATTCCCTTCCAAACATGACCGTGCCGTGGAGGATAAGGCGGCTCCGCGACCGCCTGGGGGGCTCCACGGCCCTGAACACAGCACTCTCCCCACTGTCCATGTAGTCCTCTTTGAAGCCAGTGTAGTCTGTTGAGTACGGGTGCAAAGAAGTGCTGATGTGTTTCCCAGGCTCCGGGACCCTGCAGGGTTGAGGCCTCACAGACTGGTCCTCTGATAGAAGGGTCATGGTTGAGACAGGGGGCAGAGGGCTAGAAGGAGGAAGGGAGAAGGAGAGGAAGAGGAGAAAGGGAGACTGACAAGGGAAGTAAAGAGGAGATTTAGGTAAAAAGAGACAAAGACAGAGTATAGTCTATCTCAGTCCGCCAGGTGATGGATAAATGGCCAAATGCCCAATCCCTGCACTGGCTGCTTGAGCTAATCCTCCTCTCTACTGCATAGCTGAGCAATAAGTCCAAGATCCATGCAGCTTTACTTTACATGTGAAGGTCTGCCTCCTGGTCTGAGCAGAGCAGAGTCGGACTCAATGAAGAAGAGAGGGAGAGGGGAGGAGAACTATGAGTGGGTGTTTTAAACAGATTAACAAATGTTTCTTCCCCTTCTTCAGTCTTCAAAGAACTGTAGTAAAGGCCTGAGGGCATTCATGGGAGTGTGTGTGAGGATTTACATACATGTGAGTGTGTGTGTGATGTACTCAAGAGGGTTATTTGTTTCCACAGTCACTAATGATTAGCCAGAAGTAGGTAATTTATTTTCTGGTGACTCTTTTAGACGAGAGGCGGGGGACACATTTAAAAGCTTTGATTGTTTGTTTTTAAAGTAATTCATTTGTATTAATCCAGTACGTTTTATGCAAATGGGACAAATAAAACAATCATTTCTGCCAAAATTAATTGGTTTTTTTTTATGGATTTGCAAAGTTATTTTAAAAAGATATTATTATGATGATGCTTTTTGTTGTTTCATTTACTAATGTCTTCATTTTAATTAATTTTTTTCAGAGTTTTTTTTTTTTCTTTTCAAAAGCTGTGCTGCTAGCGGCGTGGCTCTGCGGGATAACAACGTTGTTTTGAAAAGTCTCCATGAATTTCTCATCGAGGACATCGTCAGGTCAAAATTTCAATTTGTCCAGAACTAATGTCATTCCCATCATCCTCAGCTGTAGTACTTGCTCAGCGCTAATTAGATTTGCATTGCAGTACCACAGTAACATGCAGTAACACAAGACGGTGAACAAAATAAACATGATACCCGCTATAACATTAGCTTTTCTATGCGATCGTTTCAGCGTGCTAAGGTTAGCATTTAGCTCAAAGTACTGCAGTGTCCAATTGCAGCCTCACAGAGCTGCTAGCATGGCCCAGTCCTGTCACTACTGATTATAATTAACTTTAATTTAAAACTTGAAAAAAAAAAAAAGAAAAATTATTCACACTCCAGTCCCCATAATTAAAACATTACTTGTAAATGGAAAATGTTGACTTGTGGAAGACTGAAATTTAAATGAAGCGGAATCTAATTTTGAGTGACATTTGGAAGAAAATTATATAATGATCATAGCGTGCGTGCGTGCGCGTGTGTGTGTGTATGTGTGATTAAATACTTTACTTTATTCTGATGAGGTTTCTAAAAGGAAGCTCAGTCTTTCATGCCTCTGACTCTTCGGGGCTCCATGAGAAGCAGCCGCTCCGATAAAGTTATACGTTCTGAGTATGACCTCAGTACTTTTTGCTCATTGCCCCTCGTTACTACATGTGTCATCAGATCATCATGTGCTCCTTCGAAAAGAATGTTTTTTTTGTTTTGTATGCCTTCGGTATCAGACGAATGAGATGACGCAAATAAATACCTTCAATCACTGGGATGTATTTAAATACATTCCTTTAATGATATTGCCACAAGGTAAGAAAATCACATTTCTTCCTACTCTTGCTGGAATCGTATTCATCATTCCTCTCAAAGTCTGTGTGCTCATCTCTGACAAACTTGCTGCCATAAAGCTGAGATGAAGCCAGAGAGAAAATGCAGTGCTGTGACCTTAAATCTTTCATGGAGACATTTTCAGTTACAGTGAACTTCATCTGTTATCAAAGAGAGTTTCCTTGAAAGGTCAGTTTGCAGTATCAGAGACCAGTCCCAAGAACAATCCCAAACTTTATTAAGACTCAGTTACGCAAACAGATTCACAGAGTTTGAGACGCTCTCTTTACTTTCACCACACATCTCTGTTATGGTACCTTTAAACTTTTCTAAACGTTTCTTTCTAGGTGTTGTGACCTATTTTTCTTGCAGTTGTTTGGTCCCACTGTGCTGAAAGAGCATTTTTCTACACCTCTATCCTGACTGAAACCAGCGGGTTCATCTTGAAGTACAAAGAGTACTGAGCAGCGTGACAGGACAGCCTGGAGTCAGTTGACTGGTTGTAAACCATCATATAACAAGTCAGCGCACTGCTGATAATACTTCTGTGTAGCAGGACTTAAATGTCCTTGGAATGGAGTATTTTTGACAGTGAAATATTGCAGTTTTACTCCATTTATTTTACAGCTGCAGTTACTCTGCAGATAAAGTTACAAAGTAGTTAAATTTTCAAGTTAATTGTCACATTTGTTCAATGAAAATAGTAAAATAGCATCAAATACAAGGAACAGAAACGTAATAAATAACAATAGTTACCACTGAGCCTGGGGCAGTTCACGGGAGTGTGTGATGTGGTAAATAGGGCCATTTACTCCATTGTTTTCACAGTCACTAGTGATGAGTACTACACTGTGTGCAGTCTCAGGCAGTGTGCTCATTTAGGATACTCGTGGCCCGAGGGTAGAAGCTCTTCCTGAGCCTCTCAGTGGTGTATCCAGTATTTTCTTATCAACTGCAGCGGGGAGAAGAGGCCATTATCCGGACGACTGGTATCCTTAATGATTCTTGCAGCTTTATTCATGCTGTGTCTGGTGTAGATATCATTTAGGCATCATGAATTATTGTCCAATAATATAGTTTGTAGCTTCTAATGTAACTTTGATAGGTGTCATTTCCAACAACTACCTTTATTGTTGATACTTTAAGTACATTTTACTGCCAATATTTTGCCTACATTTATTACAGGATATGTCAGGGAATATTCTATATTTTCCCTTTTATCAAGAAATCACATGAAAAGATTAAAGCCAACAATAAATTGATCTGTCTCACAAGCATCGTCTGTATGAACTTAATAAACTTCAAAGTCCTCTACTATTCTCAACATGAATGGAAATGAAATAAAGAGTCCAAAAATGATATCAAGGATTAAAACATCAGATCATAGACATGGGTCAGATGTTTGATCTGTGCATTTAGAAGATGCAAATGTCCTGGTAGAACACACAGACCACTATGGTGGACAACTGAAAAATACATTTATTTGTGAAATAAATAACTGCTTTCAAGCCCATTGACAGGACTGGTGCACTTATAGTCTGTCTGCCATTCAGATCTACATTAACAGCCTCTTTCTCTTTACAGGCAGACTTGAGCTCGAGAAATTTGCCACTATTTCTAAAAAAACTAAACAAAATGGCAGTGATGACCCTGAGTGACAGACAAATTGCCTGTCATTCTCTTTTACGAGTTCTGATTTAATATTTCTGCACTATGTCTTGTGAAACTCTTTAGGTTTTATTTTCATTGTAAGCATGTGAAAACATAATGTATGTATTAGTACTGTACTGTAAGCCGTACATACTGTATTTTGGGTGCACTGATTCAGCAAGGACATATGCATATTTATATGGGACGGTCCTGTATAATATGGGGCAGGTGGTAACCCTAAGCCAAGTAGCAAAGTTGTTTACCAGCATGAGAGTTGTAGCAACACCTCTCATTTCCAGCCGTTATGCTAAGCTAACCATCTCCTGGTTGGGGCTTCATATTTAACTCACAGATATGAGAGTAGCAGCAAACTTCTTATAAGCTCTGAAAAGAATTTTTGTATGTCAAACTATTCCTTCAAAATATGTCTATTTAGATCTGTGAAGGCTAAACCAACCAATAGTATAGTTTTTTATGCTTGATGTTGAAAGCACTTAAAGGCACATTGCTAATACTGTAAACTGCCTCCAAATTATAATTTTTTTAAAATTATACTTTACCAAACAAACAACTAGGAGTCTACCACTGCAATACTATGAGCTAAACCCTAATGGAAGCATGCTAACATGCTGATATTTATCAGGCATAATGGTACCATGTTTGCCATCTTAGTTTAGCGCGTTAGCATGCTAACACAAAGCACACAGTTCAGCTGAGGCTGATGGTAATGTGATTACTTTTGCAGGTATGTAGTCATAAAGTAAGTTAAGGTTTTGACTTGAAGATGGTGCTAAATATGGATCACCAAAGTTATTACAATTCCTCAAGAGCAGCACATACTTCTGAGATATTCTGGATCAAACATTCAAATCAAATCAAATCAAATCAAATTTTATTTGTATAGCCCAAATTCACAAAACACGTTTGCCTCAGCGGGCTTTACAATCTGTACAATCTGTGACACCCTCTGTCCTTAGACCCATTGCCCTCCAGAACAATGCTATGTGAGGATGACTATAGCATTGTATGCTACAAACATTGCTGAAGCGGTCCTCAAAGTTCACTTCATATTTTCCCCCTGAGAAATGTAATAAATCGTTGTTCCTCCGTGTCTAAAGGTGTCACTTCATAGAAAGCAGACAATCTCATTCTCCACTATGGGCTCATAAAGCTGCTCCTTGATGTTGTTAAAGGTTATCTCCACATCAGTGCTGCTGGAAATCAAAGGCAGAATGACACCTTGACATTATCTGTGTTAAATAAAAAAGTAATTCAAGTAGTCTGTCGATTTATCCTTCAGATCATCTGTAACTCTGACAACAATTATTGTGCCACTTTAAAAATAGATCAGTTCAACCATATTTAAAAGCTTCTTAATTACACCCTTAAATCTGACACCATTTTTGAACTCGAATGAAACAATGAAAACACTCAAACCTGAGTGTATTCATGAATAATAATGATCATTTTTAAAGGTTTCAGTCTGTCTTCAGAGCTGACCTGAATACCAAAACTGCTCAAGATCAAGAGTCATTTCAGAGAGCTCCAAGAGCAATTTTGCTGACATCAAAGTTGCTGCTTGATTCACACACACGATAGCCCAGTGTATCACAAAAACACGATAAAATGCTACACAAAACAGTGCACACAAGATTAACTTTAGGTGAAAGCATTTAAATGATACAATTTCCATCAGTTTGAGTGCCCCTAAAGGAAAATTAAACTCATGGATGCCTATACCGTCTGAGGGTAAAAGGTTATTCTTGTTGTGTAGGACACAATTAAAAAGGCTGGATTCCACTAATAAGATCTCCTGCATCCCATTAAAATCCTCAGGAGGCCGAAGACAAGACAACATTTTGGATGATCTGTAAAGCTTTCAAAATTAGAAATAGGCAGACCTGCATTAATTGTGAAAGAGGTTAATAATTGTGCTCCAAATCAAAACACGCCACCGTGATCAAATATTGCCTTAGCACTGCCATCTTAATTTCCACTATTAATATTCATGTCTGTTGCTGTGTGGCTGTAGAGGTGGCAAGGTCAGTGGACCAACCCACCACTTTGGTCCAGACTGAAATATCTCAAAAGCCACTGGATGGATTGCCATGAAATTTGCTACAGACATTAACGGTCATCTAGCGCCACTGCAAGGTCAGAAATTTCCTCTAAAACTCAGATGTCTCAAACGGAGCGACCTTTTGGACAGACCTCAACTCTTCTCCCCCGAAGTGACAAATCAGCAACCAGACAGAAATGTGAAAAGGTGTTGACCAATCACTAATTAGTTTACCCAAGAAAATCCTCCTTCTAATGACATTTTTTTTTTCTCAAAATACAGTTTACAAGAGTTTTTTCAGTGTGTGGATGTCACTTTGTTTACCAGCCTTCATGAACAGTTTTTGAAATTAGACGTAGATTTAGATTTGTATTAATGAGATGATAGCAGCCAGAAAATCATAGTTAATGATAAAAGCTAGTTGGAGTCAGCTTAGTTTTTGAAATTTTATTAATATAAGTGGTGTAAATAGTGGTGTTATGATGTCACAGTTATACAAATTAGCATGTGGCATACTCTAGCAACATCTAGCGGCCTCCGAAATGGGCTTTAGCTATTCTCCATTGGAAAATATTTGGCATCACTGGGTGATGTATCCTACTGACTTTGATGACTTTCCTCTAGAGCCACCATCCTTTGTGTTTTTGAGTGAAATATCTCGTTGACTATTGGCTGGGTTTGTTTTATCTCATCTAGCACCAACAGGTCAAAATTGGTTCAATACTTTTTTTTTTTCATATTTTTCCTTTTGGCCTTTTTATTGGATAGAGACAGCTGAAGAGATACAGGAATGTGGGGAGAGAGAGACGGGGAATGACATGTAGCAAAGGGCCACGGGTCGGATTCGAACCCGGCCGCTACGGAGCTTTCGTACATGGGGCGGACGCTCGACCAACTGAGCTAATCTGTGCCAAAATTGGTTCAATACTTTGATTTATGACTAACTACTTGCACAAATTTCATCATCCTCAGCTGTACTTTGTGTTCACAGCTAATTAGCGAGATTAACAGCTTAACAGTGTGCTAACATTGTCAGTGTGAGCATGTCAGCAGGCTGACATTAGCATTTTGCTCACTAAAGCACCACCATGCTCAAGTACAGCCTCACAGAGAGCATGGCTGTAGACTCTTAGCCTGGTGACCGGAGTCCTTGAGAGGCAATTACAGAGGGTATCCTGGGATTTTAAAGGGTTTTGAGTGGTCATACCTCTATTATCTTTTCACAGCATACTTGTCATTTTAGGATTGTAATTACTTAACTGCCTTCCCAGATATTCATAATGCACGGATCTACCCTCCCCCCAAACCACTTGACGAGTTCTTCACCAAACCATGAAATCACAAGGGCTCTTTTGTGGTCGGCTACGGCAGCACTTTAAGCTAATCAAGTGATGATGCATGTGATGTCTGGGGAGGGGTAATGATCGGGAAGAGAAAGGTGGGAACAGTCAGGACGGAAGGAGCAGAAGGAAAAGGTCATTTTTTGTTTCCTGAATGCTTGCCAGAAAATATTCATATGAAAAGAAAACACAAGCATGATTCATGTCTCTCAGATTGTTCACACACACTGACATACACATGCACACACATGTGACGGCATATTGACAGTGCACATGCACGTCCATGTGCGCCATTGAATGGCAGATTCAAGTATACCGTCTGTCATCAGCTGAACTTGTACATTGGATGCATGAATAATTTTGATCCTTTCAGTCGTTTTCAATGTTGATTTCAAAGTTGTTATTTCTTTGTCATAGTAAACAGAACATATTTGGGGTTAGGTTTTTATTTTTGATTATTTTTGTTCCATTTTATAGACAAAATGATTTCATATGATTCATTTTGAAAAAATACTTGCACACAATGCACTGCGTTAGCCGCAGCCTTAGACTTAAGTACCTGGTTGACTCAAAAACTTTGTTTTAAAACAAAGTAATGTCTGGAAAGAAATGTTCTATAACTCTGGTTTCTTAGTAAAACAGATTATGTAACCTACCGCTCTGTATTTAAATTGACTCTGTGTGCAGAAAGTAATTGTGTTAAAGTCTGATTTAGTCTGATGCCTGAAAGCAGCAAATCAAGTGACACATGATATGTTGCTAGAATGCTAACAAAGCTTTAAAAAAGTAGCTCCTAGTGAAAATGTCATCCATTTAAATGGATTACTATAATCATTTGCATCATTTGCATTTAAATCTATAATCACCCTGCTTATGATAATCTATGTCGACATCTTGGAGGTTAAGATCTTCAAATATTCTCCATGTATTACGGCTGAATACCTGTTGCTCAATGGAGATTAAATAGTCCAAAACTAGTGTGCACAATTCAGTTTACAATACATTAAGCCGTCTTTGAAGCCTGCACTAATCCCATGCTATATGCTTATAGTCTGACGCTCTGCCCTGCGTTTGGCCTGGCACGGTGAGAGTCAGATGTTAGGAGTCACACCGCACACATTCCTCACATACACACATGCCTTAAGGATTTATACTACAACTGCGCATGCAATCATACATTCATGAGCAAAAGGAGGCTGAGTGAACAAAACTATCAACTGTGTTAATGTTAGAAGTGAGAAGCTCTTTTGTAAAAGGTTACTAACAATTATGTAACCTTCTTCTGCTGTAACACTGTGAGAAAGGTGTTACTCTGTAAAAGGCCATTATGGACCACTGTAGTTTCCGGCGGTTGCTTAGTGACAAGCAAATAACCGATCACAAATATCCTGTTTCAGTTTTGCTTGAAAAAACAGACAAAAAACAGCCTCTGCAGACATAATGGTCATGAAGAGGATGTTGATGGAGGAATCTAAGAAGAGAAAAGGACAGAGTGACCGAGCAAGAAGCTGCCAGACAAGAGTAAATCTTAGACTGGCTTTTAGTCATTGGCGAGAACATTGTGAAATTAAAGGTTGGAAGACGGATGAGAGAGCTGAGCGTCTTGCTGTTGGACTACTAATAATAACCGAGTTGTTGCATTTAGTTGATGTTTGGCTGTGCCAGAAAGTAGTCAACTTGCTAGTTTTCCATCATAAGTAATAAGATCATAACAAATACACGTGTACAACTGTCCATATTTACACAGTGTATTACACTCGGAAAATGAGTAATGTCACTTGCATATTCCTGTTTATTTTTGTTTAAAATGACACAGCAACTCTGGTGCTACCTCCTCCCCTAGCACTACCAACAGCTGGACATGCTAAATCGATCCCCTCTAGTACTGACACAGTACTTACTGCTGCACTAACACGTCCTAGTCGCACTGTACCTTGATCGTTTTTCTTTTTTGTGAGTCGCTTTGGATGAAAGCTTCAGCTAAATGACTAAATGTCAATGTAGTACCGTGCACATCACACAGAGAGGGAGAGAAATTGGATTAGCATCTAATTTCTTGGGCCCAGGACCCCCTTGTGGGTTAATCTGTCCATTCTCTCAACAGTATCCATTGAGATGATTTCTTCAGTAAAAAGCAGTTGTAATGAACCACAGTGAAGTCTGTGTATTATCCAGAGCAACCACTCTGTCCTTGAAAAAACATGTTGCAGCCATTTTGTTTGCTGATTTGAGCTCCATAAACTCCACTGACCTCATCTCAGAGACAGACAGATCTAAAACCTTGGCAACCGTGGAAAACCAGGGCGAGTGAGAAAAGTTTTCTTTTTCTGTGTGTGTGTGATTTGAGCAAACTGACATTTCATCTCTCTGCTGCTTCAAAATTGAAACCTAAGTAGCAGGTGCGCTCTTTTACTCATCTATTTTACATTTTGTGCTCATTTCAGAGCTATGGTAGAGTGTCCTGATGGCAGTTCCTTTTAAGTCATGAAATTCTTGATGCTGACCTTACAGAGCTTAAAACAAATAGCCTCATGACTATATGTAGCATGAAATAAACCTATAATCTCCACTGTATCCTATTACCCAAAATCCATAGGATTATTATTCAGCTACAAAGTCAGTCCAAAGTCAGTTTGTCTTATGCTGTTTCTAGTCAACTCTTCTTCACATCATGTGTTCATAATGGGATAACGTACAGTATTAATCTCATATTTCATATATTTTTGCATTTTATTGTATTATTTGTACAAACTTTTTATACAGCCAAAGTTTAAATTTACATGCATCTCCTGTGGCTACTCCTGTGGCATTAGAAGAATGTCAATAATCACAGCTGCTCTCAAACTTGGGGCGTTCTGGAGCGGTTTTACAAATACTAGAAAAAATCTTTAAAACATACACATACTGCATACGATTTACATGAATCAAGTGCATCAATTATCATTAGTCGTCTTTCCCTGAAGACCCTGAGCATTTAATCGTTTATAACTAATCATTTAAACCTCCAGCAGCACCACTGAGCTGCAGTGAGGCGATGGAATAAGTACTGCACAGGTGACACGGACTGCATAAATTACAATGTACAAGATGATAATGATGAGTAAACAAATTAAAAATCCCCAACAATGAAGTTGTTTTTTTTTGCCTTCAGGACTTTTTCTTCTTTTTAATAATAATGAACCAATGAAACATTTTCTGATTAGTTAATGACTTCATCACTCTAGGGACTGTTTGTCATGAATAAAGCTGCAATATTCAGACTATGCAATCACACATTAGATTTATGTTTCTGGCATAAATAACTAACGTGATGATTTATATTTTAAATTCCCTTCAACTCATTGTGGAGCACTTTCAGTGTGCGTGAGCAGCTGTAATTCTTGTTCAACTTTTTCTACCACAAAACCATGGGTAACGGCCAAAGTCCACTGGCTCTCGTCTATTTTTGGCCGAGCAGATCTTTTCTCTGAAGCTTGAAATTCACTTGTGAATTTAAATATTGCCTGTATTTATAGACCACTTACTTATGAATATTTATTATGTATATCCATTTATTAGTGACTTCTTCTTGAGACATCTGCAGCAAAAAAAATGTTTATTTGTGTTTATAATTAGAAAGAGAGAAGAAAAAATATGGACACATTGTGTGTTGCTGCTTGCGTCCACGTGTAATATGTTTTCTTGCAGCTGGATTGACGGTTGGGCTCATTTACATAACCTCCCATTTCTGTTGTCAGACAATGCAAATAAAAATAGAATTTCAACACCAGATACATGATAAAAATAAAAATTAATGTTAGAGCTAAAGGCAACAAACGATTAATTAAAGTAAAGCATCTGTCACCACATCTAAATGAGCTGCAAAGGTGATTTTTTTTTTTTTTTTTGTTCAAAAATGCCCCAAAATATGCAAAACAACTCTCGATTACAGTTTATTGAGAAGGACACCTGTGGGTGCAGGCATACAGTCAGTGGACAAAACAATTCGCATTTTTGGTCCTGCTGATTTATACATCAGCAGGAACTTTTTCTTGGCACATGGAAACCAGGTTGACTGGCAGGAGGATTTTTCCTTTCAAACTCGCACACTGAGAAGGCAGCAGTGGAGCTATAAAAAGAGAAGGCAGCTATTGAAGTTGACAACCGTGACCAATTGACCAACTGCATCCATGTTCCCCGAGAGTGCACCGGATGGCAGTTCACCTCATCAAGGCTCGCCCACACTTGACGTGAGTGTGTGGGACATGTACACTCGCTTTCATTGAAAACATGTAGATCACAGCCTGAGAGAATTAATGTAAATGGGACAGACAGAGAAGTATTTCTTTTTTTTTTTCACCTCATTAGTTTTTTTCTGAGTGTCTCAGTTTGAATTTCTAGCTCATTAAGAAAATCCATTTTTGTGGTTGTGTGATACATGATTTGAATGGCAGGCTCTGTAGCTTATTTAGCTCTTTGTCTAAATCAAATCACTAATCAATTATTAGCACAGCGCAAGTCATAATTAGTCGTGCCCCAGATTTCAGCACATGTTGTGTTATAAGCGTGTATTTTCAAACAGGCTTTTGACTTGTATTCCTCTACAACTTTGCTTTGACAGCATTACACTCTACAACCCCTGCTGATTGCATCTGGTCTATCTCTGCTGATGTAAAGCCGTACTCCTTCAGGACGTCAACTGTGTGTTCACCAATAACAGGATCCGGGGCGAGGCAGGGCTCTGCAGGAGTTAGAGAGAGAACCGGGGCCGGCCGGGGGCTTTCATCCCCCCTGGAGTCCTTGATGAAAGAAGCTCTTTCCCGGTTATGTGGGTGTGAGCTCACCTGCTCGAAAGACAACACAGGTGTAACACAGGCATCAGTTCCATCAAAGATCTTTGACCAATCTGCCTGAGTTTTTGATGCAAAGCGCTCTGCGAAGATCCGTCTCAGCTCTGGCCAATCGCTGAAGCTCATCTGAGAAGGCAACTGTCCAGCATCCAACTCTAAGCCTGGGAAAAGGAGACTTATGTAAGGCAATGGAGAAATGTGCGTCAACACAAAATGACGAACAGAAATGTTTAACACCTTGAAGCAGTGGTCACTTGTTCATTTTCATCATCATGGTTGTTTTTCTTAGAGATGATACTGATAATCCAAAGAGAGCTGCTCTTGTTTCTCATGATGACAATTGTTTACATGCATTTCTCTACAGAGTTCACTCTTTTCAAAAGTCTTCACGCATTCAACGCGATGTCAGTGTGGTTTTAACTGAGGATCACTTTTCATTGCCTTGACATAAAATGCATTAATCTTTCAAACATAACTGTCAATCAAATGGTCAAACTGTCAATCAAGACTGATTGAACTGCTGTACATCTACAGTATATCTGTAACTATCCTCCACACACTAGACTCACAAGCCACTCGCTAAAGGTTTCTCTCAGTCGAGACTGGGGGCTTTTTCCTAGCTTTCGTTGCTAATGCTTGCTGTGTGCGATGGTGGTGACATGGCAGTACCGTATAACATTGCTCAGGCCATCCATTTTCAATGTTTTAAAAAGCTCTCTCTGTGTTGCAAAGCGACTCGCTATATTACCAATTTGTCTCACTATGGGGGAGAATAAGCAGAATAAGCCCGTGCTTCTTTTCAGAGGATCGCTTTCAAAATCTGCAGTGGCTTATGGTATGAGAAGGCACAAGTGTGTCAACCTTCTTGTTGACCTGATATCTGCTGCTTTTCCTAATGTCAGCCTTTCACATTTTGTTCACAGGTTAGGGTTCGTGAGAGAAGTATTTTATTTCACGCAATGCCCTTGGCAGCGCCATAGGCTTTATTCAGACCAAATCAGGCATTGAGGCAAATGACCATGGGGTTGCTTCAGCCAAAATGTACTACCCTCGCGCAAATGAATGGAATAACCTGCAGTTTCACCACAATGGATCTAGTTTGAATCCAGCCTTAGTTTCCTCTGGGGTTTGGCACAGGCACATGTGTGAGACAAGTGACAACAAACCCTAGAGGCTTATTATGTCTAGAAAAATGGTTCCTGTCTGTATTTGGATATTACGAACCTTTAAGCAGCTCTCTGTAGAACTGCGGCTCAACGGCACCCACAGCCATGTACTTTCCGTCTGAAGTCTGGTACGTATCGTAGAAGGGCGCTCCACTGTCCAACATGTTTTCTCCTCTGGGACGGTCCCACATACCAATGCTACGAGATTTCCATACAAATGAACCGACATAGGCTGCTCCTTCTACCTGAAGGCAGTAACAGAGACAAGGAGAACATAAGGACAAGGTCTATATTTGTATTTATATTAGATGCATAATTATGGAAACTACAAAGGACACCTAAATGAATATAAAGTACCATGTGTTTGACAAAGAGTGTACCTGTCTCTGTTCTTTAGGTTATTCATGTATTCATTTCTTGTTTATTCATTTATTCAAAATTCATATTAAAACCACTTAATTTGCAAACTAGCCTCCTGTGTACAATCACATGTATGCTAATCCAAGGATGCATATTTTTCATGGCTGACATATCTGCAGCATGTATCTAAGCATCAGTCAAGCAAAACCTTTCTCAAGAAGAAAAGGTTGAATGCTGTGCAGATGCAATGAAATTCAAATGTGGCCATTACTTCCTAGACATTCACTGTATAAACCCCCAGCTGCCGATAATCATAATGTATTTAAGTCTCTGTATGTGTACAAGCTACTACTGTTGCTGCTGCTGAATTAATAAATTACTTTGATCAAACATTTAAAAACAAAATTATTTGATCTAGTTTCCTTGGTGAGATGCAGTCACAGTCACTTTAAAAATACTGGGAACAACTGGATAATGTCATGCTACAGTACATGTAAGAGGCCGCACAGGAGAGAACCTCACTTCTACTGTAGCTGATTGCAATCATTTCAGTCATTGTAACCTTTAATGAACTGTGTGCGACTTGCTTCTTTCATATGAGCAAACAATTACGGTTTGAACAGCAAAAGGGGGTTTCAGTATTTGAAGAAGTAACACAATGTTCTGTGGTCACACCGGATTAAAACGCCTCAACCATTTTCTACCAAATTGCAGCACTGTGAGTCATCAGGGACAAATCACAGTAGAGGAGAAGGTCTGTCACTGGTCAGGACGTCAGTGCTTTCATTTTGTGCCAAAACCAAAACTTGTACATAGAGTGGAGTCTGTGGGAAAGCTGGGACAACTCTTCGAATGTGTTCTCTTCTTTTGACGGTCTTTGATCATGAAATATCCATTTATCTGTTACAAAGAAATACAACATTATTTATTAAAAAAACATCACTCTGACTTTTTTTCTTTGGTGACTAGGGGGCGTGCCTTGTACTGTGATAGAAAGATGCTTTTTCCAAGTAACTAAAAATGCACTAACATTCAGAGGTCGCTCTTTATTAACATAAATAGAATGTGTCAGATGAATTCATGTGGTCACTCCACAGCTGAAACAATTTGAAACTAACAAAATGGGAACATAATCAGTAGGATGAGAGAGAGAGACTGATGGTAAATAGGCTTTTTGGTCTAACTACCCCCCTCTTGCTCTCTCATGAAAATGCAGTACTGGCTCCTGCTGCTGCTACATTACTATTCCCTGTCTGCAATTTGATATCAAAACAAGACAATGCGAAGTTTTGCACATGGACGCTGATGTCAGTGTGTCTAATACAGCTGGTCCCTAATGAAAACATTGGATTTGGAGGGGAAACACGTGAACGCAACATGGACACATCATCACCTTTTAAGTTGATTTGGTGAATTTTTTAGCAGCTCGTTATTTATACCCAGCAGTTATGGAGGAAAATTATCATTCATATGGAGTCTGATAAGACTGATGAGTCTAATATTGACTCTCTCTTTAGCTTTGTTTTCTCCACCAACACCTGAGGGAAATATCTGAATCTTTAGCCGATAAATGCTTCACTAAGTTCTCCAGTCCGCTAGTTGTTGACTATCTGTCTGCTACTGAGCAGGTAGCGTTCAGCGGGGTTTTAGAGCTTTTTCACAATAAGTAGGTGCCCGCAGCGATGAAAAACCAGCCTATGAGAGCAGTGAGAGTGAAGCAAGCACAGTAGAGTGACAGTTTTGACTAAAAAAAATGAGCTGAAACTCATTATAAAGCACAGTTAAGCCAAGATGCAGATTCTGGTGATAATAATTCTCTGTTGGTTTATGACTGTCATATTGTTTTCATTCATTATTATTATAAAAAAAAAATCCACTATAACCATTTCAGAAAGACCCCTGTAAATAACCTCTAAATTGCCCACAGGTGTGGATCTAAGTATAAATGTGAGTAAGTGTTTCAGCCTTGTATGCACCACACCGAACCCCGCTGAATGCTGCGCATGCTGGTTAGTCCCCTGCCCACACAACACCTCAAAAGGATGAGCAGTTACTGAAGATGTCTGGATGAATGGAGAGTAATACCACTGATTACATGCCTTTGCCTGAATGGGCTATACTGGTGCTGTTAAATCTTTCAGGCACAGTTGAGGGAAATTAGCCGAAAACGTGTACTCAGCCCTGACTCATCACGGCTAATAGTTTTGAGGCAAATGGCATTCGGGCTGTTCAGGCTTCTGACTGGCTGCATTGACACTGAGAATCATCACAATTACATGATATCCCACGGACAAACCAGCTTCACCACGACAAGGTGTTTCTCCACAAGGAAGATATGCTTTCACTTAAAGGTAGATTCAAGGTTCAAAGGTCCATTTATTGTAAATTATTACATTTTATTTGAGTGTTGAAGGTACTTTTTATGTTTTTTCGGTATCTTTGGAAATACATATACAGTAGCTCATTTTGTAGAGTGCTAAAACAAATCAGCACAAGCGAAAAAGAATTTATCAATTGATTATCGATATTGTCGATGATTGAGTCATATTTTCAAGAAAAAAATCCCAGACATTTGCTTGAAGTTTCCTTCTTTAAAGTGAAGACTTGCTTTCCAAATCATAGTAAACTGAATATCTTTAGATTGTTGGTCATCCTTGGTTCAGGCTGTACTGGAAATGTATTTCAGTTTATTCAGTTTTCTGATGTCTTCCTGGCGAAACAACTAATTAGATAATCAAGAAAATAATTAGGGGATGAATCAATAGTGAATATACTGTACATATTAATTGCAGCCCTAAACACAGTATGTGGTATTTCATGTGGCATTAAAGTACCTCCTATCCTGCTTGCCAGTACTTTGGCATTATATCCTGGGAATAGCTGCTCCATTGATTTCTTTGTGAAGTTCAGATTACATGTACAGCTGGCTCAGGCTTTTATAACAGCGGATTAAATGTACAGTCAAATCTAATTTACTCTTCTGCCATAATGTCTACTTTTACGATGTCTGGTTTGTTTGTTTTTTTGGCGCTGTCATAGAGGTGTTAATTAAATTAAATGTTTTAGCATTGTGGTCTTGGTGTTAGTGGACTGCATTATATTGAGAGTTGTTTTAAATATTGTGTGTTATGGAGGACAAAAACACCTCTCAATATAATGAATTCCAGCACCTTTAATTATGACCTCAGTAATTTACACACAAAACACAAAAACAGTACATTAGAAACTTTGTAAAGGTAGAATTTATGGCAGGGCTGTTGTATTGAGTTACAACAGATTGTGTAGCTGTAGTCCTGTGATGAACTGGCGACTTGCCCTATTTCAGATGGGATCCGCTCCAGCGCCCTGCAACCGTAATAAGGATAAGCGGGTACAGATAATGGATGGATGGGTGGATGGATGGATAGCTGTACTTAATAAAGTGGCCACTGGTTGTATTTTTGACTCCCAAAACCAGACAGTAACTCTGATGATGTACAGTACATAGCTAAGCGCACACAATATTTTACTAGGCACATTCTCAGTGAGGCGGCATCAACTCTCCATGTCTATAATTAATCTCTGGAGAGAGTTTATGTTCATGCCCTGCCACAGAGTCACTACTGGCATGATGTGGTACAGACACAGCATGAAAAAATAAAACCTCCAGCCAAATATTGTGAGAAAAACACATTATTCTCCTGAGTGTTTCCAAGAAAAACAGACTATGCAGTGATAAACAGGGACAAACCGAGACGAACACCATGAGTCAAAAGAGTTAGAAGAATCATAAGACGCTACTTGGATCTAAATGACAACAGATTTAGCTTTTGTCTGATCACTAGAGTAAACAGCACCCACACTCAACATTCAATTAGCCTAATAAAAGTTTTATTTAATCAAGTACGCAGGTAACATAATGGCCTATAATGAAAATATGAAGAGAAAATAAGTGTCAAATACAATGCGTTCTCCCTGTAAAGGTCAGATCTACTTAAACTGTGAAAACAGTTGTAGCATGCCTTCTGTAATTGGAAGAGCTTTCTAAAGTGTGAGAACTTCAGTGATTTAATGGAACAACCTCCTCCACTTACCTGTAGTGCGACTGACTCGGCTGAAGCGTGTCAGCAGTCACCAGTGCTCCATGGTGCGTGAGGTTTTCATCTTTGAACTATGACCACGACGCACATTTTCTTTATACCCAACTGTGTGGAAATCTTTTTCTTTTTTTTTCTCAGAAGGTGAATAAATGTATGAAAAACATGAGGCTGTTTAGTTTAAACGGGGCAGGAGGAGTGAATGACATTACTCATTATGGGTAAATTGCATTAAAGGAGCAGTGCGTAGGATTTATTGGACACCTAGCGATGTAGTTTCTGATTGCAGCCCGTTGAAAAACTACAGGGGCTGCAAAATGCACAAAAATACGTGAAAGGCCCAATCTAGAGGCAGTGTTTAGCTCATCTGTTCTGGGCTACTGTATAAACACGGTTCAACATGAGGAACTGTGGAAGAGGACCTACAGCATCTGTAAATATAAAAGGCTCATTCTAAGATAACAAAAACATAAAGATTCTTATTTTCAGATGATTGTACACTGATGAAAAAAAATCAATATCCTTTTAAGACAACCTGCTTTATAATTTTGCATATGCAGTTTTACAGGCATTTCTTTCTCAATGTAAGCTTATAGAAAAAGTCTTTCTGGGCCAGTGTGCACGATGTGACAAACACCATTGCTGTCATTACATGGTGTGGCCACTAAGTGGCGCGTGCTCTTCCTGCGGGCTTGATTACAAATAATATAATGGGTCCGCTATGAAGTGTATCACAGTGAGGTGGTTTTAACCTGATCCTCCATCATACAACATTTGGATAAAAAAAAAAAAAACTGTGGACTTTTACGTGGTGAGGATAGAGACCTTAACTGGATACAGCAACGTTTTTTAAGTCCCTACTTTATAGAAGTAACAAATCACTGAAGTATCAATTTAGACCTGCACTGCAGCTCAATGAGTCGAGCACTAACTGATCTAAAGAAATGCTGGATTCACAATAATAAATACATTTCAGTGTGTTATACTGTTGTACATTTTAAATATAAACTTTGAGTTACTATTTTTTTTAAAGTTTAAGAACTTCACCTCCTTAAGGAGTTCATTAAAGCAGTTCTGCTTTGTAACAAGCAGTGGATATCAAGCACAGCAGGATTCGAGGACTTTGATGTGCTTTTCAAATAACTATGCTAAGGGCTGCCCGAATCATCACTTATCCCAATAAAATCTGATCCTGAACTCAAAGCTGCACCATCATCTAGAAATATACTGCAGCAAGTGATAAAGAAAACCTTGTAGTTTGTAGCATTTTACTAATTCAACTGTTTATGTGCAAACATTAAGACGCAGGAGAAAATTAGTTGTGCTGTGATGACAAATTTTACCTCTTAGTCTTCCTGGATGACCTGCTTTATACTGCATGTCATCTTCTAAGCAGTACCTGCAGCACTATGTCCCCATTAGCGTAGTCTGAATGTGCCCTAACCATAGTGTCAGGCTGCAGTCGCCATTGTCATTTGCTTGCGCTTGAAAAATATCAAATGTGTACTTACGCATATTAATGAAAGAGAATATTTAATAAAAACACACACACACACACACACTCTGCAGAGCAGGTGCTCTAACAATATGCTTACCATGCTAGCATCAATGACCTGTCCTCTCCCTGATTTTGTCCTCTCCAGCAGCGCTAGGACTATCCCCAGAGCACAGGTGAGACCGCCACCTGCAAAGTCTGCTACAAGGTTCAGTGGAGCATATGGCTTTTCTCCGCTGCGGCCCAGTCGGGATAAAAGGCCTGTGGCACAAAATGTAATGACAGCTTCACTGGTGGAGAACGACAGAATGAAAATAGAGCTCTGAAAGTGAAAGAAAATCAATTAGTTTGGTAACTGACTGAATTAGGAGGTGATGCCACCTAATAAATATCAAAGGGAAAAGGTTAACAGCCTGCGCAAAGAGGAATGTTTCCCTTTAATATGTAGCTCTGATAGCACTTAATAAAAGCTGACAAAATAATTACTTACTCTGTTAAAGCAACACTGTGTAACTTTTCAACCATAAAACAACAGACGTTAAACAGCTTTAATGCTACATTGACTTGTTATCAGGTGAATTGTGCCTCTGTCATTCCCATTTTCCGTCCTGTACATCTGTTCTTTTGTAGCTTTGTACTTTGTGTATGATCACCTGCCAGAATTGTGGCACTAAGCCTCACCCCACAAACTATTTCACTAATTTTCAACTAATGTTCAACTCACCTTAATTTACAGAATTTCCCGATGGAAAGTAAAGTAAACTGCAGCTAACTATAGCTGCTGTTAGCTCAGTTTGTTAGCCAGGCTGCCTCGACTGTGAGCTCAGAGCATCAGGGGAGTGTCAGTATTTGTAACACAGGTATTTTGGACCGTTCAGGCCCAGGGAGCGGGAAAATGCTGACAGGGAGCGGAGCTGATGTCATGTCAGAACCGGAACTGGGCAAGTGGGCAATGTAACCAGGCTCAGCAGCCTCTATGTACTGTATATAATGGTAGAGTCAAAGAGACCGAGGAGGAATCTAAGAACAGAAAAGGATAGAGTGACCGAGCAAGAAGCCACAAGACAAGACTAAATCTGGGACTGGCTTTTAGTCGTTGGCAAGAGCTTTGTGAAATAAAAGACTGAAAGACAGAACTGAGCAGGGCTTCTTGCTGTTAGTAAGTAATATTAGCTGGCTGGTATGTCTTGTGTTGTTGCACTTGCTTTGTATTGTAATTGTAACAAATGCATGTGTACATATTTATGACAGTGGTATAACACTAAATCTCAAAAATACCAATTTCAACACAATGTTGCTTTAAATCAGCGTGTAACTTTTGCAAAGGGCTTCTTTGTCCTTTCGCTACTCTGTTATCAGACAAATATTCCAAAGGGCCTTGAGGAATGTAAAGGCTTGTAACAGCAACGTTCTCACAAGTTATGTTCCCACTTTTTCTTTTTCTCTAGTTCTTGGGGGTGTTGATCTAAAATGCAAAATCACTGTAGCAGGTAAAACAGTTCCACAAAAAAACATGACATGTAGTTATTGACAGTACCCTGCTCTGAATATTATATACGTTTAGTTAGATTCCACAGTTCAAGATATAAAAAGTGACCATGGTAAGATTTATCCAATGCCACTTTAACAACAAGTCTCTATATTTTGAGTCCAGGCTGGACCCTCCTGTTGTATTTGGATTCATGCCTGAATTAGCATTCCTCTGTCAAGCAAAATGACATTAGACGGATGGATTTTCTGTGGATGGCGCTGATGTCCTAAAAAGCACTTTTGCCTTGATTTGCATTGAAGTCATTACAGAGTAACTAACAAGCACCAAAACAAATTAAAACGGCAGTTATTTCATTACAGCAACAAATCACTCATGTTAAACTCATTACAGTTACAGCGATATTACTGGAAAACAACTGTTGTGTGGATTTATAATGGGTTAAAGGATACAGGCACATTTACGAAGACATAAAAGCTTAAAACAAAGCAACACACATCTCTTAAAAAAAAAACTGTATTTTCTCATTTATTGTGGCCTTATTACAAAAAGAAGAGATTCAGGTTTGCTGGAACTAAGACAGAGTTGGGAATGCATAGCTCTTTTTTTTATTTATATTCATAAAATTCACCTACGAACTTATCGTATGAGTGAGATATCTTTCATTTCTATAGGTTGGGCATATACATAGGAGACCTTGTTTTATGTTACATTGCCACTGTTCTGTCATCCATCCTTCCTGTCTCTATATCTCAACACTGTTTGTTTTTTGGAGGGCTGAATCCCGTCCCATTGTGGCATTCTGACCTTGAGCCTTCATTGCTCTTTCCTGAGTCTAGTAAGGGTACATTTTTGTATTTTTTGTATCAGCCTCTCCTCTTTACTTTTATTTTTTTTTTCCGGGCTAGGTCCTCCATGTTTGCTGCAAAATACAGATAGTGCAGAATAATGAGCAGCGTTTAAAAGGCATGCTTTTAAGACCATTAAAGTGAATGTGTTGCACACTATTTAATTCCCCTAGATGACTGTGTAAGTAATTACATTTATTAGTGATATTAGTCAAAAATAGCAGAAGGCTCTCTGAAAAACCTGTAATTTTGTAATGTGAGTGCTACATCACATTAAGTGCAACTTATGAACACTGTATTTTGGTTTGAAGTACAAGTTACATAACTTTTGTGGAAGGAAATCGTTTTCAATTTATTTTCATAATACGCTCCTTGACAGATCAACTCCTTTCACTCTTCATCTAAGGTTAGTATATGTATATATATATATTTTATTTCGTCGCTGTCCGATGAAAACCACATATTTCCACTTTTGATTATTTTGACTTTTTTCTATATATTGTATGTAATGTGCATATTATCTTCCCTTTACGGTCAGCATTTAGAATCGTATTGACCAACGAGAAGATGTTTTGTTAAATCATGTATGTAGGACAGATAGGAGGAGGATAGCTTTAGATAAATAATATTTAGAGTTTTGAGCCACAAAGAGACGACTCTATTGTCTCTGAACGAATTGAAAACTCAAAACTGGACTGACTAATGCACGCACATCAGCGCCACATGGCCATTAAGCTGGCTTATGCTGATTTCAATCTAAAATAGTCAAATAGCTTTGATTAGAGCAATGTGCTATGTGGAAACATGTAGGCCCCGCTATTATTGATGAATTATAATTCATAATACAGTGGCAAGCAGCACAAAGTAAGTGAGAAGAAGCAGCTCCCAAATAGCGCTGTTTGTTAAGAAAAATCACTGCATTGGTTGCTATGTGAGTAATCTGTGAATTTTTCCCCCATAAAATCTGTATCAGTCTCATAAATCTCATATCAGTCGGCTCTAATACTCGGATACTTGGATAGATGTGTGAGAAGATGAAATCATGGAAAATAAAAGGTTGATATCACGAACCAACATTGTGACATCATTCAAAGTCATGAAAAACAGATGGACTTCCAATTAGACAGAGAGATAGTGAATCATCTTCTGCTTCTGTCTTCACGAATATGTGATACCATTCCATCAGTCTGCAGCGTAAGGTGTATAAACATTCAATCCACAAACACTCACAGTTATGTGTGTACTACCTGACATCGCGAGGTAGTTGATGTCGTGCCCAGCTGCGCTAGCGTAAGCTCCACTCTGCCCGTACCCCGTCAAGCGGGCGTAGATCAAACGAGGATTTTCCTTCATCAGCTCCTGAGGACCGAGGCCCAGCTTCTCCATCACGCCTGTGCGGTCAGAAGAAGTCAATCTATAATATGATCTATAATCATATTCATCAAAAACATTGATCACATTTCTTCATCGGTGTCTGCTTATGCTGGCTTCTCATTCAGTGTGCAGCGACAGCCTAGGTTTTTAAACGTTTGATCCTAGAATTATTTTTTCGAATATCACATCACAACATTTAATGACGTCCTTATCAAATGATCTTTTGGGAATCAAATGAAAAATAAGTACGTTTATATCTCAGAGAGCACATCTAAGACGAAAGGGTTCCCCTCCTAAGCAACGATTAATGATCCAATCAATCAATTTGTTTACATGGACTACTATAATTTAATGTAAACACAATATTAAATGTCTAATGGGGCTGCAAAAATATTGTAGTTCCATTAGTGATTTTGACATAAAAATATGGGAAAATAACATCCAGGTTGAAAAATACCCTTTGCTGATTTTACTTCTGTTCTTTTACATAGATGTAAGTATGATTTTGAATGCAAGGCTTTTACTAATTGCTATTAATTATGAACGTATTGGTGCTTTTACTTCAGTAATGAATACTTCCTTCACTATTGCTTTTAACCCTTCTTTATAACAGAGCTCATCATGCATGCAGTGCTGCTGCTCTGACCTTTACGGTAGGGCTCAAGGACGACATCAGACCGGACACAGAGCTTCTTGAGCAGTGCAACACCCTCTGACGTCTTCAGGTTGATGGCCACAGATTGTTTCCCTCGTGCTTGTGTGTCAACAGACACTGCAACTTTGGTCCGGTCCACACGGATCACTTTGGCACCAAAGTCTGCCAGGATCATGCCGCAGAATGGTGCTGGAGCCAGGCCGGCCAGCTCGATAACTCTCACTCCAGCCAGTGCCATGATGACAGAACTATAAAGAGGTAAAATATTAGAAAGACCTACCAGTATAATGAAACGCAATGCAGCACCAAGCAGCAGAGGAGGCAAGCTCTCCACAGCAAAACTTTTTACAAATCGCCATATGGCTGCAATTAATAATTAATCTTCTAATTACTTCGGGAGGAATCGTTAGGTCTATAAAAAGTCAGAAAAAAGAGCAATCACAACCAACCAACCAGAGCTATAACATCTATGTCTATATTAGTCAGCTCATTAGTCTTTTTCCCATGGTTGACCCTGCAGCCTCACAGAAATGAGTCACAGATTACAGTTGTCACTCTGTAATTAGGACACTGGTGGTCACAGCGTTGCAATGTATTGATGCAAAAAGTCAGATTCTGAGGAATGTTTGTGAGAGTAAACTAGAACAGAATAGATACTTTATTGATCAAGCGATCAAATTATTTTTTTCAGTCAGGTTTTTACATATACAGGCCCGAAATACAACCACACACACACACACACAAAGGGCTCATAGGCATGCAAATGTGGAGAGATGGAGTGGATGGAGCGACCCCTTCCAACTTGGCAGTGTCCTGGAGGTGAGCTGGCACCTCTCCAGCTATCAATCCACCCACTATACTTTTGGTCCATGCTGGACTTGAACCGACCACCCTCCAGTTCCCAAACCAAGTTGCTACGGACTGAGCTATTGTCACATGTTGACATTTTGTAACTAAACAGTTTATATAAAAAAATAATAATAATAATCAATAATGAAAATAATCGATAGCAAACTGTATTACAACTGTTAATCATTTGGGCTTTTATTTTGAAGGGTAGACACTAAAGACAGAGATGTCATTTTCATTTTATCCAACAAACAAATGTTGACAAGGAAAACAACTCCTGACAGGTGTATTTGCTTCTGTGAAAATCACATTTAGACAGCTGTGAAAAGTAACCAAGTACATTTACTTTAAGTACTGTGCACAAGTACAATTTGAAGGTACTTTGCTCGAGTGTTGCCATTTTATGCTTCATACTTTGGATAAATATTGCACCACTTAGCTCCATTACATTTGACTGACAGCTTTAGTTACTAACTGTGCAGATTCATATTAATAATACAAACATAATATTAACAAATTACAAGCTGTGGTGTTATTTATAGGCTAAGATAATTCACAAGATATGAAGCAATTAAAACTGACAACATTAACGTGATGTGCACATTAATGTGTCAGTCCTTTTAATTAAATAACATAAAGCAACATTCTGCATAATGACTACTTAAAACTTATTGGTACTTTAATTATATTTTCATAATAGAACTTTTTAATTTTTCTTACGTAAGACTTTAGACTTGAACTTATTTGTACTTTGACTAAGTTTCAAAGTCCAAAGTACTTTATAAAGAAGTGGTACCAGGTCGGAGGTGAAACAAGTCAACAAGTACCACCTGTGTTTGTACTACAGTAGTACTTTGTGCACCTGTTCTGGTCCACCATGGACCTGACACGATATCTGACATGACTTTGATAAAAACAAAGGATAACTATCACTGACACACGAGCTAGTTTGTTCAACCACTGCATGTAAAGTCCTGTAATGGACACTAAAGCAACACTGCTATAGTAGCTGCAGCATCTCCACCATGTGTTTGGCCACATACAAGTGTACAAGAGTGTGTTCAAAGGTATTTTCTAAGTACAGTTTAGCCTACCTTTGCTCACAGGTCGAGGGCAGGACGCTAATGTTACACTTGTACACACGCCGGAGGTATGTTAGTGAAGGGGGGGACGTTAGCCGTTAGAAGTGTTAACCGACGGCGGGTCACATGATAGACAACAAACCCAGGAGCATACAGAAATATACAGATTATTATACAGTATACAATTATTAATCTAATACGTCAGCGATATAGCTAATGTTGATTAAGCGGCAGCTTTAGCGTGTTACTTTTGCCGTCTTACATAAATAATCCTGTTGAGAGGTTGATAAATTGATAAATCGATTGCTGACTCCGCCTAGCCGGACGTACATCGGTGTACGCTGGGTATAAATGTAAGCGAACTCTGTTTACAAGCTGCTTCCTGGTGACCTCAGCGAGGCTACCGCAAGATTTCTGGGAAATGAAGTTTTTTTTTAAAGCATGGTATTTCTAACGTGTGTTAAATGCTATAAAATACTAATAACCCCCAAACAAAGCATTTAATTATGAAGGTGCTTAGTTTTAATATCATATGATGCGTGAATATACAATTATGGATTGGTGAGTTCATTACTCTGTCTGGCTTTTTGTGGTAATGTCACAAATGAACTGTAATGATTGAATAAATGGGGTGGAAGGATAATAACACAGAGAGAAGATATTGAACTGAAAATACAATCTTAGTGGATTAGATGTCAATGGCGCATTCTTTAGTATCACTGTGCCACAAACAAAATAAGAGCATTATACTTTATGTTTTTTATGTATTTCATTTTTATTTTAGCAAAATAAAATACATATATAAAGAACCATTAAAAACATAAAAAAATGTATTCACAGTTGTGACTTTAACACAAAAAGCCAGACCGAGGCTGCTTTTTTTTTTTTTTCACTATTTTATGGCCTTTATGTGACTTGAATGAACACTTAAATGAACATTTGAAATGCAGATACCTCAGGTGAGTATGAATATTATAGCCTAGATGCTGAGACGTGAGCTCTCCTCTTACCACTGCAGCTAGTAACAACAACACATTCATCACAGCCTCAGCAGGTCAAATCCAACACTGGGTGTGTTACCCTTCACATGGATGGGATAGGCCACTTCCTTGTGTGGGAACATCATGACTTTATATTTGGGGGTAATGACCCTTATCTATGACCCTCGACCACACTCAGCTGCAAAGCAAACATCTTAAATCCCAACACAATATTATCAGTCTGGACATTCTTCACATCTTGGCTGAACCTTGATATCCCGTTCATCAATATCACAAACAGGATGCAGGACAAAGTGCTCCAAGTGATCTTCAGGGAACAGAAAGTGCTGTTACTCAAGCAGCTAAAAGTGAAATAAGACTCTTAAATAACCTTATGCAAGACTTTACTGAGTAAATTTCAAGGACAGGCAGGAATTACATGTGGAGCAATTAACCAAATAGTTCAAGGCTATATTTTGTAATAAATTCCAATATATTTGATTTTTTTTGTAAGTATTCTCTAGAGGGTGGCAGAATTGCATAGTTTATCAGAATGGTACAAGCAGAAAGGTAATACTGTTAAGCTACTTGTGAGATTTTCTATTGTATTAAATGAAGAACAAACAACTTAACATCATCATGCTTTTTTTTTTTTTTTTTTTTGCAGATCAGCATGATATTTGGTCATAAGCCACAAAAGAAAATCTAATTTTGACCTGATGATGGCGCTAGATTACACCACAAAAGCTCTCAAAGACCATGAATGTCTGCAATGAATTACATTCTAACCCATCAATTGTTGACGCACCAGCAGGTTGAGTAAAAATCTCAAACTGCTGGTGGCGTTAGGGGAAAATTCAAGGGATCACCAAAGTCAGCAGACATCTTCCTCTGGGGATCATGAATGCCTGAAAAACATTTGAGGATAGATGCCTTTCTTAAAGTGAATAAACAAACACAAGTTTGACTGATATTTTCCTGTGCACAATAAAAAGCACAACTTATCAAAAAAAAAGGAAGATATTGATTGATGTTCTTTGGAGTGCACCAAAAAACAACTTTAATTTGACAGTAATCCATCCAACAAATGTTGAGATAGTTCAGTCAAGGTCAAGGTTAGACACAAAGCCCACCATCATCTGGTTGCTTACAGAAAACAAACAATCATGTGAATTGCAATATTGATGGAATTATGATATAACACCTGCAATTATCATAAATTACCTCTCATGCAAGATCATGCACCCCTGTAGCCCATGGCCATTTCAATATTAAACCTTCAAATCTAGATCAGAGAGAAAATAATCCTTTGCAGTCTGTATTAGCTAAAGAGCTTGTGAGGTGCAGTGGCTCTCTTCCGTTCAAAGCCTCCTCCAGCTGTGATCTACTCTCAGCAGTTCTTAGTCAGATAGCCCACACAGACACTGAAGGAATTTTATGTCATCAGAAATAGTCTGTGCTTTAGCTCCAAGTGGCCTGGGATCAAATAGTGTAAGCATTTTCTTTCTCTTCTGTGTTTCACTCAACATTTCCCAGATGAAGTACATAATATTTAGACATTAACAGCAACTCTATGAACCAGTAAATCATCGTAGAAAGTGGATAAGAGCATCAAATGTTGTGATAGTTTCTGTTGCTGTGTTATGAACGAGCCCTCGTGTGACTTTATTTCCCTGATCAGAGCAACAAAATTAATTTTTTTCAGGTACATTTGCATTTATGAATATGAAATTTAGCTGCAACATCAAATGGATGAAGAAGAAAGGTTTTGTTTATTGACCTGTTTAAAAATTTAACAGCACATTTCCTACAAATACAAAGGATCATGCATAATGAACACATTTTGTCCTATTTCTGCACAAATAGTGCCAAAAAATTCAGCAGCTTCAGTGCTCTGTTAAAATAACAAATGGATTTCCGAAGAAATGACACACAGGGTAAAACATATTGACACGACAAAATGGCACATCTTTAACCTTGTTTTTTCCCTGTCTAAGTGAGAAAAGTCTTCCTGAATATTCGGACAAAGCTTTTCCATCAGGAAACAATATAAGTTAGCTTTAAACAATCCTGCTGACAAGGAGTTTTAATTTTAATTAATAATTAATCTTCTAATTACTTCGGGAGGAATCGTTAGGTCTATAAAAAGTCAGAAAAAAGAGCAATCACAACCAACCAACCAGAGCTATAACATCTATGTCTATATTAGTCAGCTCATTAGTCTTTTTCCCATGGTTGACCCTGCAGCCTCACAGAAATGAGTCACAGATTACAGTTGTCACTCTGTAATTAGGACACTGGTGGTCACAGCGTTGCAATGTATTGATGCAAAAAGTCAGATTCTGAGGAATGTTTGTGAGAGTAAACTAGAACAGAATAGATACTTTATTGATCAAGCGATCAAATTATTTTTTTCAGTCAGGTTTTTACATATACAGGCCCGAAATACAACCACACACACACACACACAAAGGGCTCATAGGCATGCAAATGTGGAGAGATGGAGTGGATGGAGCGACCCCTTCCAACTTGGCAGTGTCCTGGAGGTGAGCTGGCACCTCTCCAGCTATCAATCCACCCACTATACTTTTGGTCCATGCTGGACTTGAACCGACCACCCTCCAGTTCCCAAACCAAGTTGCTACGGACTGAGCTATTGTCACATGTTGACATTTTGTAACTAAACAGTTTATATAAAAAAATAATAATAATAATCAATAATGAAAATAATCGATAGCAAACTGTATTACAACTGTTAATCATTTGGGCTTTTATTTTGAAGGGTAGACACTAAAGACAGAGATGTCATTTTCATTTTATCCAACAAACAAATGTTGACAAGGAAAACAACTCCTGACAGGTGTATTTGCTTCTGTGAAAATCACATTTAGACAGCTGTGAAAAGTAACCAAGTACATTTACTTTAAGTACTGTGCACAAGTACAATTTGAAGGTACTTTGCTCGAGTGTTGCCATTTTATGCTTCATACTTTGGATAAATATTGCACCACTTAGCTCCATTACATTTGACTGACAGCTTTAGTTACTAACTGTGCAGATTCATATTAATAATACAAACATAATATTAACAAATTACAAGCTGTGGTGTTATTTATAGGCTAAGATAATTCACAAGATATGAAGCAATTAAAACTGACAACATTAACGTGATGTGCACATTAATGTGTCAGTCCTTTTAATTAAATAACATAAAGCAACATTCTGCATAATGACTACTTAAAACTTATTGGTACTTTAATTATATTTTCATAATAGAACTTTTTAATTTTTCTTACGTAAGACTTTAGACTTGAACTTATTTGTACTTTGACTAAGTTTCAAAGTCCAAAGTACTTTATAAAGAAGTGGTACCAGGTCGGAGGTGAAACAAGTCAACAAGTACCACCTGTGTTTGTACTACAGTAGTACTTTGTGCACCTGTTCTGGTCCACCATGGACCTGACACGATATCTGACATGACTTTGATAAAAACAAAGGATAACTATCACTGACACACGAGCTAGTTTGTTCAACCACTGCATGTAAAGTCCTGTAATGGACACTAAAGCAACACTGCTATAGTAGCTGCAGCATCTCCACCATGTGTTTGGCCACATACAAGTGTACAAGAGTGTGTTCAAAGGTATTTTCTAAGTACAGTTTAGCCTACCTTTGCTCACAGGTCGAGGGCAGGACGCTAATGTTACACTTGTACACACGCCGGAGGTATGTTAGTGAAGGGGGGGACGTTAGCCGTTAGAAGTGTTAACCGACGGCGGGTCACATGATAGACAACAAACCCAGGAGCATACAGAAATATACAGATTATTATACAGTATACAATTATTAATCTAATACGTCAGCGATATAGCTAATGTTGATTAAGCGGCAGCTTTAGCGTGTTACTTTTGCCGTCTTACATAAATAATCCTGTTGAGAGGTTGATAAATTGATAAATCGATTGCTGACTCCGCCTAGCCGGACGTACATCGGTGTACGCTGGGTATAAATGTAAGCGAACTCTGTTTACAAGCTGCTTCCTGGTGACCTCAGCGAGGCTACCGCAAGATTTCTGGGAAATGAAGTTTTTTTTTAAAGCATGGTATTTCTAACGTGTGTTAAATGCTATAAAATACTAATAACCCCCAAACAAAGCATTTAATTATGAAGGTGCTTAGTTTTAATATCATATGATGCGTGAATATACAATTATGGATTGGTGAGTTCATTACTCTGTCTGGCTTTTTGTGGTAATGTCACAAATGAACTGTAATGATTGAATAAATGGGGTGGAAGGATAATAACACAGAGAGAAGATATTGAACTGAAAATACAATCTTAGTGGATTAGATGTCAATGGCGCATTCTTTAGTATCACTGTGCCACAAACAAAATAAGAGCATTATACTTTATGTTTTTTATGTATTTCATTTTTATTTTAGCAAAATAAAATACATATATAAAGAACCATTAAAAACATAAAAAAATGTATTCACAGTTGTGACTTTAACACAAAAAGCCAGACCGAGGCTGCTTTTTTTTTTTTTTCACTATTTTATGGCCTTTATGTGACTTGAATGAACACTTAAATGAACATTTGAAATGCAGATACCTCAGGTGAGTATGAATATTATAGCCTAGATGCTGAGACGTGAGCTCTCCTCTTACCACTGCAGCTAGTAACAACAACACATTCATCACAGCCTCAGCAGGTCAAATCCAACACTGGGTGTGTTACCCTTCACATGGATGGGATAGGCCACTTCCTTGTGTGGGAACATCATGACTTTATATTTGGGGGTAATGACCCTTATCTATGACCCTCGACCACACTCAGCTGCAAAGCAAACATCTTAAATCCCAACACAATATTATCAGTCTGGACATTCTTCACATCTTGGCTGAACCTTGATATCCCGTTCATCAATATCACAAACAGGATGCAGGACAAAGTGCTCCAAGTGATCTTCAGGGAACAGAAAGTGCTGTTACTCAAGCAGCTAAAAGTGAAATAAGACTCTTAAATAACCTTATGCAAGACTTTACTGAGTAAATTTCAAGGACAGGCAGGAATTACATGTGGAGCAATTAACCAAATAGTTCAAGGCTATATTTTGTAATAAATTCCAATATATTTGATTTTTTTTGTAAGTATTCTCTAGAGGGTGGCAGAATTGCATAGTTTATCAGAATGGTACAAGCAGAAAGGTAATACTGTTAAGCTACTTGTGAGATTTTCTATTGTATTAAATGAAGAACAAACAACTTAACATCATCATGCTTTTTTTTTTTTTTTTTTTTGCAGATCAGCATGATATTTGGTCATAAGCCACAAAAGAAAATCTAATTTTGACCTGATGATGGCGCTAGATTACACCACAAAAGCTCTCAAAGACCATGAATGTCTGCAATGAATTACATTCTAACCCATCAATTGTTGACGCACCAGCAGGTTGAGTAAAAATCTCAAACTGCTGGTGGCGTTAGGGGAAAATTCAAGGGATCACCAAAGTCAGCAGACATCTTCCTCTGGGGATCATGAATGCCTGAAAAACATTTGAGGATAGATGCCTTTCTTAAAGTGAATAAACAAACACAAGTTTGACTGATATTTTCCTGTGCACAATAAAAAGCACAACTTATCAAAAAAAAAGGAAGATATTGATTGATGTTCTTTGGAGTGCACCAAAAAACAACTTTAATTTGACAGTAATCCATCCAACAAATGTTGAGATAGTTCAGTCAAGGTCAAGGTTAGACACAAAGCCCACCATCATCTGGTTGCTTACAGAAAACAAACAATCATGTGAATTGCAATATTGATGGAATTATGATATAACACCTGCAATTATCATAAATTACCTCTCATGCAAGATCATGCACCCCTGTAGCCCATGGCCATTTCAATATTAAACCTTCAAATCTAGATCAGAGAGAAAATAATCCTTTGCAGTCTGTATTAGCTAAAGAGCTTGTGAGGTGCAGTGGCTCTCTTCCGTTCAAAGCCTCCTCCAGCTGTGATCTACTCTCAGCAGTTCTTAGTCAGATAGCCCACACAGACACTGAAGGAATTTTATGTCATCAGAAATAGTCTGTGCTTTAGCTCCAAGTGGCCTGGGATCAAATAGTGTAAGCATTTTCTTTCTCTTCTGTGTTTCACTCAACATTTCCCAGATGAAGTACATAATATTTAGACATTAACAGCAACTCTATGAACCAGTAAATCATCGTAGAAAGTGGATAAGAGCATCAAATGTTGTGATAGTTTCTGTTGCTGTGTTATGAACGAGCCCTCGTGTGACTTTATTTCCCTGATCAGAGCAACAAAATTAATTTTTTTCAGGTACATTTGCATTTATGAATATGAAATTTAGCTGCAACATCAAATGGATGAAGAAGAAAGGTTTTGTTTATTGACCTGTTTAAAAATTTAACAGCACATTTCCTACAAATACAAAGGATCATGCATAATGAACACATTTTGTCCTATTTCTGCACAAATAGTGCCAAAAAATTCAGCAGCTTCAGTGCTCTGTTAAAATAACAAATGGATTTCCGAAGAAATGACACACAGGGTAAAACATATTGACACGACAAAATGGCACATCTTTAACCTTGTTTTTTCCCTGTCTAAGTGAGAAAAGTCTTCCTGAATATTCGGACAAAGCTTTTCCATCAGGAAACAATATAAGTTAGCTTTAAACAATCCTGCTGACAAGGAGTTTTAATTATTTCATTCCACTTCGTTTTAGTGCCTCAGCAAATGTAATAGAAATGAGCTTTCCAGGATGAGAGAAATAACAGATCATTACCTCTGAGAAGCCTCTGGGTATTACAGAAAACTTTATTTTTTAACGGGACTCCCCGAAGAGCAATTAAAGGCTGTTTTCAATGAAATCCTTGCTCACCAGTATATTGTTTCAACACATTTCTTCAAGGATATAGATTAATTTTCTTTCTGCTTCTAATGTTCTAAATACATTAATGTTCTGTGACAATGACTGTGCTTATACATCCTGACTCAGCAAAAAGTACAGTTTTAATGAGTGCAGAAAAGTTTTAGTCAGTAATATATTTGCGCAGTGTGATTACATACAGGAGGGATCCAGAGGGAGGGATCTAGAAGAAAAAAGAAGCACTGTTCTCGTAAACAAATCCTATATTTTTATGAGCGAGGTGTTTAGGAGTTTTGCAGGACAATCTACTATTTAAGGAAATTCCTAAAGACTTCAAAGTGATCAGAGTGAAATGCACATTTTAGAATGAGCTATGAATTAATAAAGGAAGTCTGTAGGTCCTCAAAAGTAGACTGTAACCTGAAGAAGGCATAAATGGCACACAGGATGGTATTCAGCATCAAAATTTACATTGCAATGTTCCATCAAGTCCTCCAGATTACACGCTAAAACATGGTTTTCAGAACTGCCTTTCGACACAGAAGTGTTCTCTGATCTGAAAGTTTTATTATCTGACAACACTATGGCTAAGGTTTGTTTAGATTTAAATGACTTGCTTAGAGTATATGCTTATTAGGCGCTATGAACTATAGGTATTTTACACAGGGCTACCTGCAGAGAAAGTCGTTTTGCTGAAATATCAGGGTAAGCCAATAAATCAAAAGAGAAGTGTTCACTTACACATATTTTAAGAAAGTTGTGAACAAAATTTGAGAGAATAAAACATTTGTGTGCACACATTAGATCTTTTGCTTTTAAAGTGTTGGATTTATATTTCTGTTGAATGTGAGCACTTAGATAATGTTAGAAAAACTTTCAGTGGTTAAAAATGTTCACTGTTGACCATCTCAACCCTTCTCCCACAGGGCTCGATAGGTGTTTAGGGTCACAAGTGTCACCACCTTTGTATGAAGGAATGACCTGAGTTGTTTTCCTTAGTGAAACTCTACAGCAGATCTGCGAGGCTGTACTGCACAGCCGTGCTTTGATCTAAATCCATGTTCATCATATTAGTTTAGCCTGCTGGTATACTAACATTTGCTATTTGCTAGAAGAAAAATATAAAAGGGGAACTTGAGTGTTTTGAAATTGATTTCATCACAGTCGATCCAATATTTGTTGATTTGTTTAGTTGAAAAACAATGTTTTAGTAGATTTATTAGTCGTTCAGTGTCCATCCCACACCTGCTTACATCCAGTTGTATTGTATCAGCCAGGGTGTACTCTACAACTGGGCTGTATCGTTAAAAAAAGAGCAAAATATAATTTGGCCTTGATTATGTCACAGGTTGTGTAACCTTGTCTCTATTGGCTGTCTGGTCCGTATTGATCGGGCTTGTATTTGCTGCAGGACTCAGACTAGAAGCTGTTGTGGAGCAAAGAAACAAATGTACCTACAATGAAATGTCAACTTTTATGCAACCTAGAATCTAGAATAGTCTAGAATAGATGAACTTCAGGTTTATGAAAGATGTATGGATCATTTCATAAATGCCAGTTTATATTGAATGTCAGCTAGAGATAAACCTACAGACATTTATTTTTCCACATTATAAAAAGAAAAGAGGAGCGAGAAGAGAAATATGTTGTGATCATCTTGATTTTCGAAGGGTAAAATCACTTATCTACATTCAGCAACCACATAACAGATAATCACAGTTTTTTAATTACAGTTCCGCTTTGATTGCTCCACTGATGACACTTGATAAAAAATACATTAGTAACTCTATACATCATGTTGTTAATACCATAAAGGTAATAAATACCACTTTGTCCTTGGAGGTGCATACCTATAGTTCAGTGGTTCTCAACCTTCTAGAGTCACGAACTACGAGCTCTGCCTGTCTGCCCAAAACTGGGCCCACTTCAATAACGAGATGGATTCTCTTGCACCACAGTGAATCAGACCAGTCAGTGTCCAATGTGGAACTACTGGCAGCTACCACATGTGTGGGCGCTATTAGCACCAGTTATATCAGTATTTCTTCATTAAAAGATGAGCGAGCAAAGAACAGCATGGAAGGCTTTCTTGATGGAACATATAGTGCTCATCTTCTGAGAGGTTGAGTACGTCATATAGTGTGTCTCTATAAAAGCGTTATATAGTCTATGGTCAAACATATACCAAACACAAATATAGGCGAGGATGAGCTGCACAGAATGAAAGTGAATGGGAGGCAAAACATTGCAATTGATGATCTTATGAATGTGTGAGTGTAGCCATCGATGGTGATAGATGGAAGATTGGACGTCGTATCTGTAATGGCACCCACCTGTCAATCACAGTGATCTCTTAATTCTGGGTTTATATAACAGGTGAGTTATATAAAAATTCAGTACAGCTGTCCTGAACGAGGAAATTAGCTGTAGAGACCAAACCAGGCTGTAAACATGTTTTTTTTTTCTGTTGTGAAGTTCGACAATTTAATATGGGGGCTTATGGAGATTGACTTGTTCTGTAGCCAGCTTCAGGTGGCCATTCAAGGAACTGCAGTTCCCCCGTACAGTTGTTTCTCAAATTATGGAGTACACTGGCAGTACGTGACCTCCCTGTAATGGTACTTGGAGGAATCTCTGAAATACTTTAGGAATAGAAGTGTGGGTCAGGAGTAACACTTTCCAACAAATTAGCTCTGGTTCTTGAACTGGTTTCATTAAGGATTCAACAATCAACAATAAATAATCTTCCTATTAGTAAAAAACCTGCCTCCTGTGTAATCATCCTACTCTATGGTGATATTTTGAAAGCCTAATATTTTCAGAGGTGGTACACAGTGTAAAAAGTTTGAGGAAAAGTGAACTAGACCGAGTCTTTTTTTTTTTTGTGCCAGGCTGTAAACATGTTTATTTCTGCTGTGAAGTTGGACATTTTAATATGGGGGCTTACGGAGACTGACTTGTTCTGCAGCCAGCCCCAGGTGGCCATCCAAGGAACTGCAGTTTTTGGCATTCATTTCACAGCCACAAAGGGTGCCACGTATGATAGGCAGGTGGTTCATCTAATCACCCACCAAGTATTCTTTTGAAACTGCTTGCCCAGTTTTCGATGATTTCCCAGATGGTCCTGTGTCACAAACCATCTGGCACAGTCAGGTTAATAGAACACATTAAAACTCTCACAGGAGGACCATTGCTTTCTCCACAGGCAGAGCAAAACCAATTTGATTTTGGCTTTAATTAGTGTTTTTAGATTCACTGAAATAACAGCAGCTTTGCAGTCAACAGTCAAAATGTCTGCTTTAGGCCTAAAAGAACAATAAAAATAGCAGTACATATTTACTTATATAACATGTATAAAAACAGAGTACATAATGTTTTTGAGTTCACATCCTCTCTGTTGAAAGTCTTGACATTGCTGAGAGCTGCTCCCTGTCACTTATTCCACACTGCTTGCAACAGTATGTTCTCTCTAACCATTTTGCAACCCCCTTGAGGGTCCTTACACCGAGGTTGAGATATCACAATGATCTACACAGTTTCTGGACAGTTGTGTTGTTTGTGCTCTTCTTTCAGCTGGTGACCGCTCCATCTCTTTAAAAGTCCAAACAAGCTTGAAGAAAGGGAAACAAGTAAATCACTTGAAGCCGATATTGCATTATTCAGCTGCTGTGGAGGGACATAATCAATTGAGCAATAAATCAACAAATGTCTTTTTTACAAAACAATCCTTCCTCTACATTCCCAATGGAACCACTTGTTGGTGCTATCAGAAACCTTGATATGCACAGCTGCTTTCCAAGCAAACATACAAGTTAGACTGAGATTGTTTTGTCGACTGCTGATTTCAAGGTTAAAGAAGAATTTTCTGGATGAAAAATCCTGAAAGTGCTCAGAGAAAAAAAAATGTTCTGGCTCATGCAGCATTCATCACATTTATCAGAGACATCAAGGGTTTAATCTGGAAAACCTGGTTAACAATATAAAGCACTGGGACCATTAGAAGTTACACTAGATAACTTTTGTTCGTACTTATCTCCTATTATGTTCCTGTGCCTGACCGAGCTGTTCCTGCATCTGGTTAATGTGTTGCAATATGGACCTGTGGGGTGACATAAGAAGCTGCCAGTCTCAAAGATAAATATCCAGTCAATGCCTTTGAAAAGTCTTGTATAACTTTGTCCCAGACTCTAATGTAGCTTGCCCTAACTTCATAAAACAGTAGAAATGTTGGGGTGAAAAATCTTTTTCAGACATATTCCACAATATTTGAGCAAGCCATTTATTTTAGAAGAGGAGGAAGCTATCGATTTCTCAGCTGCCAGGAACCAAACGGTCCCTACAGCTCAGAGGAGAACTTCCTTCTTAAGGTTGTATTATCAACAAGGCATATCATGCAACTGTCTCAGGAGCCAAAGAACTTCAGGGTTAGGACCTGAAACATAAGATTGTATGACTTTATTATCTCATCTGGAAACCCTGTCTTGAAGAGGGTCCCTGTGTCAAAATCTAGTAACTTAACCTTCGTTATTTCAGTTTTTTTGCTTGTATGTTCCACATTTCTAAATGAATATGTTTAATGAAATTACCACACGGCACGTCAGCAGCCAGGAAGTATTCTCACAGGGGCCCAATAGGCTAATTTCGCCCAAGGACTCACTAGGAGTTTATTCCAACCATTTTAAGGAAATTATAATTCTAAGAAATGTAGGGAATTAGTAACTGTGATAGACGTTAATGAGTCTTTTTAAGGCAAAGTGACATTTAGTTAGCGTGGTGCTCTATTAACCCTCTGAGATCTGTAGATCTTGAGGGGGAAATGGGCTCATTCTTATGTTATTCCACTGTGCAATGCATTTGAGATCAGAGCTGCCACACAGCCTCTGAAAGGTCAACAGACTCAACCCAAGGCTTCATGGGATTGCCAGTGGAATGGAAAGAACCATAACAACAACGGTTTTCAACACAGAAAAATGGATAAACAATCACAGGAGGCATTCTGTGTTTTTTTATTTGACTGCAAATTATTTTTCTTTTCATTGAAAATGTGTTGAAGATGTTCAAAGAGAAAACAAAATATTGAAAAAAATGACATATACTTTATAACTGACCCAACAGTGATGACACAAAGTTAGATGAGTGTTTGTATGGAAGCTGTCCTGTCATTCCTATATTTACACAATTATCACATCTCGCTGCAATGTAACCCCGTCTTCGAGTGGCAGCTGGCATCAGCTACAAACACTTTTGCCTAAGCTGACTAGCATTTTGGCAGTGATGGTGACATACTCGCTGACAACAATAAAAAATAATTTGCAGCACATCACAGCAGAATTCCTGCAATGCATGAAACATGAAAGGTTGTGTAACGGTTAAGTGACAGGGATCTTTGTTTTCCTGAAAAGGTCAGAGACTCCTCTTTAATTTAATCCTTTGTTGCTATGTTTAGTGTGGAATACATTTGCAATATTGATTAAAATGAACTCTTAATTGATTTTTTTGACATTTCAGTGCATGTCCCATGTAAAATTTTTCCATCTCCTCTCAGACCCTTTTTTTTCGTGCCGCATGGCTGAAAAACATCACTACTCATAAGCTGTACATTTTAAGGATTCAGTGCAGTTCTTGTATCTTGGGTATTGAATAAATCATGATAACTGAATTGGTTTTAAAGTCAAATTAAAGCAAAGCTCACTTTGCCTTGAAACCAATAACAATTAAGGTGTTGAGACACGAGGCAATAATTAATTCTTCTGATTTTTTTAAGATTTAAATTAAAGGGTATACCCAATTCAGTAATAGCACACATTTAAAAAATTATCATATTGAGTGAGTTAAAAGTCAGTTTGCCACAGATGGGAGCACTGAGTAATAAGACACTGTTAGAGCCTTCATGGTAAAAGCTGCTCTTTGGATATGAATGGCAGACAGTATGGTTAGTTGAATGTAATGCCCAGAGGAATATTCATCCAATTACACACACACACACACACACACACACACCACACATATTCACATACCAAGAGAGTGAGAAACGCTAGTTAATAGCTACAGTAGTTTGTTTCTGCAGAAGCCAGCTGACAAGAGCTCAACAACAGCTGTGGCACGATACATTTTCTCTGGCATGTTCAGTGACAGCAGCAGTGAGCACAGGCTAAAAGGCTTTCAATAATGACACTTGCTAAGAGGCTTGCAAAGGAATGCAACAAAATCTAAGTGATTGGTGCAAGACAACGACGCTGAAAGTCAGAGAGTGACAGGTAGCTGATGGGATAAGAGGAGGACGAGTGAAATGATGCTGCAGAGAGCTACTGCCCCCTGTTGGACAGTGTTTCCTAATAAGTTGCACACTTTGTGAAACAAAGCTGCACAGATCATTGTTTTTGGGAGAGACCTTGAAGTAAAACACCGTCGGTGCTGTAGTGCTGTAGACTGTGTGTGTACCTTTGTGTGTCTTCCTGTGGGAAATTACCTCTATAGTACCTTTAGGTGTGTATGCAAACTTCAAAGCTCACTGTGAAATGTGACACTGGGCAGATTTTTAATGCCTAGATCGAAATGTTCCTTCTTGTAAAAGAAGAACATGGAGATGCTTTGGTAGAATTTATAAGGTCACTTATTTTGAGAATAATGTAAAATTTAACTGGCACATTTTTATTTTTCCTCTTTAACACTTGAAGTTACTTTGCACTGTGGCTTAGTCTAATTATTTTTGTTAGCTATTTCTAGAGGTAGTAACTGTATGTGACATGCAGTGCATGAAAGACTCTGTTTTACATAATAATTACAGATAATCACAGGTAAGTAATAATCCAGGATGTTAGTGTCTAATTTAGGTAACCGTATTTGTCATTAACTGCCACAACACCAATTATGTAATTTAATGTGAGCTAACTAATGCGACCTTTAGTCAAGTTAAGTAGAAAATTTGACATGTTTTGAAAATTTGTAGAAAGTTGATGGGAAGATCAATGTTGCACTCATAGGAGGCAGTTCTCTTAGCTCAGCATAAGAACTGGACAACCCTTGGGTGTTAAAATGCTATTTGCTGACATAAGGTTTTATTAACAGTGTGCTGTCTTCAGAGGAGGGTATACTTGAAATGAAGTTTGTACGACATGAAGGCAAAAGTGTCTATTACTCCAGGATGTTATAACTGGTATAAAAAGTACAGTAGTAGAACCTTACCGTATCAAGTTCCTGGTTTAGGCCGTGTACGGTGTCCTGCCCAGCCCATCAAACCTCATCTGTGGCGAAGAGGAATCTCCGGATTGCCCACAATGCTCAGGCGAGGGGATATTGGAGCACCACAGGGCTGGTACACCCGGTGCCACAACCTGGTTCTGAACCCGAAGTAGAAGCCATCAGAAAGGGAATCAGCAACTGTAAAGGCTGGAGTACAGCTGCCAAGAGCCACAGTGGCCAAGATTTCACTAGGAATCCTGCCAACAGTGAAGGACTGGCAGCTTTCTGTGGACATGGTGAAACAGCTGAATTTCCAGCACATCGCCATGACCACCCTGAGGCCACATAAACTCCGGTAACCAATACATTGTCATGATGGAAAAGACAGTGCTGTGAAGGACTGTCTGGAGGAAGTCCACAAGAGCACAAAGTAGAAAGAACTGGTCATCCATTGCCACAAGCAGAGCTGGAATGCAAGGTGCATGGCCACTGAGGTTAAATGTAGAGGTTTTGCGGGGAATGGAGAGATGAAGAACCATCAAACACACAAATCATGGTCTGATCAACCATGACTGTCACTTTGATTCAGTGGGACTCTTTAAACTACCTAAAACACCTCAGTGTGCTCACGTGTGACAGATCCAAACTGCCTTGTCTTAATCAGGGTTGGAAATAAGATTGCATTATAGTATTATAGACATATTATTGATGAACAATAAATAATCAGTCACACTTGTACCACAAATACTAGTGCATAACACATATACAGTAATTCCCAGTAAAAAAAAAAAGAAGAAAATCATTCACATAGTGTGCACTGCATTTATTTGCAGGCAGTCTGAAGAGAAAACATACATTACACTTTGCATGTGGTTTGGCCTGTGCACAATAATTTTATGTAAGATATTTATAGAGGTAAGCACTGTCAACATTTGACATCGATACATGAAAACATGCAAAATCCAATTACTTCATTGTCAGTCTGTAGAGAGTAAATGTAATTGGATTTAAAAGTTTGTTCCATATCAAACATGTGTTGTGTAGTTATATTTAGAGACTGTGACTATCAGGGCTCTGTAAGTCTGAGCATGGCTGCGGACAATGGCTTTTTCAGGAAAGGATGTTCAATTGTTTTGTAAACATACAACTGCATTACTGCTGCACTAATGACACCTGTCAACATCTGGACCAGGGGATAAAAGAGAAGGAAATCCCGTACATATCCTGTTAGCCTACACGTATAGCTGTTTTGCTTCTGTAAGGAAGTAGCTGCGCAAATGACATGATGTATAATTTGAATGTACGCTGATGTGTACCTTGATTGAGTTTCCAGAAGTTGCTTTAATTATTTTGTTTAAATAGTTATCTTCAGTTATCTTTTGAAGATCATTTTATGTAGAGTGAAGAGTTTGGAAACTGGGTCATACATTGAAAGTTTTTTATTGGGTTGTCAAATATTTACATATATTTTTAAAGCTTACTATACCCTCTACATCCGCTGTAAAAAACTTGGTTAGTCATACTTTCCACCTCATCATAAAAATATCTGTGTAAAGGTCACTGCAAATAATAAGTAAATAAGTACTGTACAGTACTAAAAGGTTTACATATATGAAACACAAGTTCCGCAGTAACAAGAACAAACACTGCAGGCAATAACAAATTTAAATTTCTTTTATTTACAGTATGGGGGAATATTTTTGTTTGCCTCGAAAAAGACAATGCCAGGATGTCCTCCTGGTCAAGAGATACCTCAACAAGGACTAGATTGAAAGGGAAATTTCTAACTGCCCTCAAAGGATGAATGACTTTTGGTCATCCTGCTGACCTTTCCTGTATGGTCAACATTTCAGCCCACGACAAGATATCCAGCACAATAACAGAAAAAAACAGATTTCCATCCAGTTTTCTGATGTTATGTTATATATTCGATTACCTTTCCTGTAGCGTCATAATGAGGCCAAAATATAAGAAATACCATTCTAATCGGTAGTTTACCCAGAACTTTTTAGAGCACATTTATGCCGCCCAAAGGATGGACCTTTTCTATTTTGAACTCAGGGATCATCACAGTGATTTACATCAGTCCAATAACCCTAACCCTGATGTCCTACAATAAAAGGCAGCATCGAAGAGTAAAAGCTATAAATCTTTAGTTAGTTATTAAGTTTGTAATAAACTTTATATCCACACTTTACAATTCAAGACGGCTTTTTTAATATAACGCCTTTCAGACAAACATGCAGCTCAAGTGCTTCAAGGAGAGACAAAAAGTAAAAAAAAATAGATTAATTAAAAAAAAAAAAGATAATACAACTATAATTTTAAGACTTAAAAATAAAAGCATTAAAACATCAATCCAGCATTTCCTGTAACTGCTTGTCCTTATCAGTGTCACTGGGGGCTGGAGTCTACCCTAGCTGCAGTAAAACAATAAAATATAAAAAAATAAAAAATAAAACAGTTTAAACAAAAAAAAGTATAAAAAACAACCAACCTCCTCCCACAGTCCAACAACATACACTTAATAGGTTAATTGGTGAGTATAAATTGCGTGAGTGGTTGTTTGTCTTTATGTGCCCTGTGATAAACCGGTGACTTGTCCAGGGTTACTCCGCCTCTCACCAAACGTCAGCTGGGATAGACTCCAGCCTCCCACGAGCCTGATAAGGATAAGACGTTACAGAAAATGGATGGAAAACCAAAGGCCAATTCAGCAAGATCTACAAACTTACAAATGCTACAATACAAATGCTAAAATGCTAAAAATAAATAAAAGTCCATTAAAGGTCCAGTGAGTAAGATTTAGGGGCTTTATTTACAGAATATAAAATGCATAACTATGTTTTCATGAGTGTATCATCTGCAAACAAGAGTCCTTAACTTTTTGCTACCTTAGAATGATCCCACTAAATCCTCTAGTAGTTGTTTAGAGTAGGAAGTTGTTCGTGTTAACAGTGCCGTTGTAGATTTGTATTTACATCGTAACACCACTTACCTGGAGGAATCTCCTACTGTCGCTGCAAGGCATCTGAGTCACCTCCTCAGCAAAATACTGATTTCACTGCTCAAACAGTAGCTTTAGTCATTTAGGTTTGTAATGTGGAATAATTACTTTGCTACTATTTTCCTGTTCATTTTAACTTTAATCAGACAAACATTTGAAATACAAATAAAATAGCTACTGTATATGAGCATTTTATTTTAATTTTAAAACATTTTACTGAAGTAATGAATACTGTGAGTCCTTGTTGAAGGGTTAATGATGCATATAATATCAACCGTCATGTGTTTTGTCGTTGGTGGTCTTCTAAAGGAACTAAACAAAAAGTCTATTTTTATTTGGTGAACCAAAAAAATGCTTTTGTTGCATTATGATGGTCAGTCACTCCTCAGCAAAACTACCATTGTATAAGATCAAATGTTCTCTTTGACATTAAACCTGTATTATACTAAAATTCTACCAATACATGTCCATTACAGATAATATTATTATATTATATTTATTAAAAATAAAAGTATGTTAAAGTAACATTATTAATCAAGTACCAGTACATTATATGGACATACAGTCGCTAAAAATGTGATATCCAGTGTGGTAACTGGGCTGTTGTTTGTTGTCAAACTGATGTTGTCAGTACACAGTACATCATTATTAATTATGGTGTTGTGGCAGTGTTATTATTTTTAATACTATGACATCAGCTGATTACAGCTTTGATATACTCATGTTATTGTTTTAAGTAAACAGAAAACAATTGGTCATGCATAGATAAAGAACAGGCCCCGGAACATATTAATAAAAAATAGCTTGTAACAATGGTGCCAGCTGTTCAAGGAGTTCCAATATTGTCTGAGCCAAGTTGGACAAAGATCACCTGGAGAAAATATCTTTCAGTCACTAAATATGGTGTAAAAACGAACCAAACACTTACCTGAATAAAATTTAATGAGCAATATAAACACAAGAGTAATACATAATATTTATATGTTTCTCCAATTTTATAAAAACAACAAAATCTGCATCAAAGGGTCATAAAGTACGTACTGGTGTCAATATCAACCTCTTCAACAACTGTGTCCTTTGTTTGTGGGGGGTGTGGTGTACTGTAGTCCCCTGCAATGTTTCCTAAGTTATATCCTCAAACTGTGTGGAAAAACACTGGGATGTGAGATATACGTACACACCATTGCCAAGGACATGATACATCCTGTGCAGTGAGCAATCAGGGGATAAGGGTCTCAAAGCTCACAACAGAGCTGGTCCTGCTGCACTGTATTGCCAAATAAAATTTGAGGCACAAGTGCTGTAGTGAGACTTGGATTTATACCCTGATGATAAATTTGTCTTCTTCTTTGGGCAAAAGATCAGTACACAATTTCCATTCCCTTGAATATTCCCATTGGCTACAGCTTCTTGATTGTTGCACTATATATATCAATCTGCCTGGCAGCTTCTTGAACAATAGTAGTTCGTGTGACTAAAACAAACAATGTTGAAATAAACTTTGAGCGGACACAGCCTCATTCAAACACGATCCTGTCATATGTCATGTCTTCCTTGAGAATTTGTTTCCTTGTTCTGTTCAAGCCTGATAATGACCTTCTTGAAGGCTGATGATGTTTTGACTGTTACACTATAAATATTCTCCCACACCCTAAAACCAAGAAGATGTGCTCATGAAGATGTGGGAATGGGAGCAAAGAATAACTTTAGAGTCCAAGACTTGGTACTCAAATCTGTGCATCTCAATATTTATTTCAGATCTTGTAACATGAAAATACATGCAGCATTAATTCTGCTAAGCTTAACCTCCTAAATCCAGTGCTCTCTAGACTGTAGAAACAATTATAACTATACTTAATAATGACTTGTTGATAACTAAAATAAAAATCACTGAGCCATACAACAGTCAATAAGGACAAACGGTTAGGAAAGAAGTGTGCTGCAGCGCACTATTGTATTTTCTTATGTTATCTGTATACAGTAGTGTAACCAGCAGCAGCAGGCCAAGCCTATGTCATAAACATCTTCTCCCTAAACCCTCCCCCATGACTGAACTATTCTTACCTTGGCGATGCGCCCTAATGCTCAACTGTCCTGTGGGCTTAAATTAACACGTTCAGCCCCTGTGAGAACCATGCCAAAATGTCTGTGTGTACACACCTCACCCTGAACTGACATAACATAAATGATATTGCAACAGAAAGGACAAAAAAACATGCCCGTGTTGCATTAGGTAAAACTGAAGCCAAATTCTTGTTTTTGAATTTTGTTTTTTAGTCACTTAATTATTAAAATAAGTTTTATCTTTCTTCTCCATCTGTGGTGGTGAAGGTGGTGCTCTCTTAGGTCGGATGATGAAATCAAGGTTTTGTTTTTCGCACATGTAAAAAAACAGACCTGCTTGGTGGTGAACAGGCCCCTGTGAGTGATACAGATTGTCAATATGTTCAAAGAACAACTTATGTTAAATTAAAAATAGTGCCACACTATGTACCCTGGAAAAGGCAACCCATGTCATTTTTGCTAAAATAGTCTGTAGCAATCTAAAACCAAATGATATGCTTATTCTACAAACTATAAAAAAACAATTACTTATTTTCTTTGGCGTTTTTGTCATATAAAGACATGCAAAGTATCGTATCGTATTGTATAGTTCGTGTCGTATCGTATCGTATTGTTTGTGTCGTGTTGTATCGTATTGTATAGTTCGTGTCGTATCGTATCGTATTGTATCGTTTGTGTTGTGTCGTATCGTATCGTATCGTATTGTATCGCATGACGATATGATACACAGTAGCTATGGTCCATCATAATAACCTGCACGTGGTATCTTACACCACTGCTCTTGTGTATTATGTATGAAAAGTATTATTCATGGTTATCATGATTTATGTGACGGTATAAAGGCCATCAGCATGCACTCAATATTTTCCTTTGAATATCTTATTTATATATCTTATATCTCGTAGTTGTGAGTTGATAGACCGTGTTTTTAACCCATAACACTTTCATACGCTTTTAATCCAATTATGATAGAATCAGAGGATAAATATACAATATACAGTGCACTTATAGCAGACACTCGGCAAAATATCTGCATTTTTAAATGTCAGTAGAAGCTACTGTGCAGGTGTCATAGTATTTACATTTAGTCATTTAGCTGATGCTTTTATCCAAAGCGACTTACAAAAGGAAATACAGCACCTGGTATTCCCATCCAAGTATTAACCAGGCCTGACCCTGACCTTAGCTTCCAAGATCAGATGAGATTGTACTCAGGGTGGTATGTCTGTAAGCCATGACCATCTTTTTGTTTTGCTATTGAACATGTGTAAAAACCAGAACAATATGACCGGAGGACCTGAGTGACATGGAGGGTAAAACGATGTTTAGGAATATTAAAAATGAATCGAGTGCCCTCAACCTTTGGCATGGTCAAAAGCCCATAAGGGCATAAATGGTGGTCCACAGATGAGACAATAAACACAAAAGAATCAGAATTCAAATTACTTCCCATTTTTATTTCTATGCTTCAGCACAAACATATGATATACAAATGGCACATCATGCCTCATCAGTGTAATCCTTCCTCGTTCCTGGTTATTATTCAGCATATATGACAAGTGAACATTTCGTCTTGCTGTAATCAGCCACTTAAAATCAAACAAATACTGTCTAACAACTTGAGACATTTGTTATTAAACTGTACATGTATATGTATTACTTCTGTCATTGTTTCCTCACACAATGGCAATTCATAGGAGTAACATCCCATTGGTACTGAGTGCACTTCTGATTGCATTTTCCTGTTATGCTTAACATATGCTTGATGTTTATAGGACTTCAGGGCCTCCATAGCCTATTCATTACAAACTACAGGGGACAACGTGAGACAATGGATATACATCCTAGAAGCTATTTATAAAATTAGGACAGCAGATGAAAAAGGCACCTGATTTTGTTCTTCAATGGGGTATTCTTTGAAGATACAGTAAATTTAGCTTTTGTTTGCATATATATCTGTTTACCTGCTGCATTATTTGCATCCTCAAAGCTGCTGTGACCAAAACAAAACACACTGTGAGCTTATACAGTGAAGTAGTAGCCTAATAATGGTTAGTGACAAACACATGTGACCTCCAGACTTGAAGTAAATGAAGTCAACTTTTCAAGGTGCCCCCAGTTGTTCCTTTCAAACTGCCCAGTGGCAAAACAAACTCGTATTGGCAGCTCTCAGGTTTGTCTGTATAAATGTGGGACAGGGCAGTGAAAGTGTGCTAAGCAAATGTTTCTATCAGATCAATAGAGGCCACATCAAACATTGTCTCTGTGTAGGGTTCACCTTCATTGCAAAAATGATCTCTATTTTCTCAGTCCAGTTCATGCACTGTATATACCAACAAAGCCAGACAACCATGATTATAACAATGTTTTGTTTTCATGTGATCCCATAATAATAATACTGTGGTCTCTGAATTGTGTCCTACAAGTACAGATTCTAATATTATATATTAAAGGATGGGTTCACATTTTTCAAGTCTGTCCACAAGTCCTTATGTACATGGAAACACTGTGATTTTTCCTCCTGTCCATGCCGACCTTGAAGATACCCCTAATGATTACAATGTAAAAACTGAGGGACAAAATCAATAGTCGTACTCTAAATGGAGGGATGCAGAATGTGGGTAGGCACGCAAGGGCCGCCAATTACCCAGCTGAATGGAAGATAAATAAGCACCATCTGTCTTTTGATCGTAACCCAGAACAAGAGGAAAGAGACAAACCCAGGCAACACTTTTTATACCAAGATCTTAAAAAAACAGCAGTTGCATGATGAAGTGCTTGATGTGACCCCAGAAAAACACTGAGATATCAGCTTTTGGAAACTCCTCTTCTTACCTAAGTTGCACATACTGTACGTGAAAATGTTTTAATAGGCAGTTACCCAATAAAAATTTCAACATTAATGTGATTTTCATAATTGAGGTAGTAATGACATATATTAGCATGGAAAGTAACTTGTACTTTGAGTGATTTATTAACCAGGTTTGTCAGATGGTAATTTTCATTTATTCATTTTCACATAAAAAACTGGCATTGGGCAGTTTGCAGGGTACACCCTGGACAAGTCTCCAGTTCATGTGAACTCCACACAGAAAGGCCCCAGTCACGAACCAGCAACCTTCTTGCTTGAGTAACTTTTTGTCACATATAATCACACAGAAACAATTGTACGATCGTAGCATTTTGCATATGAATGCAAAATCTGGAGGCAATGGACCAAGACTTTAGCTCTGTAAGTGTTCTGGTGGCTAAACCGGAAGCCCAGAAACACGCCTGATGCCCCATGAGACTAAATGGGCGTCAGACTGTATCCAGTGAGTTTCGAGATCTACTGCTGCCTGGGAAAACAGCGCAGGAGGAGAGGGAGAGACGCTCTTCTGTGATGTGGAAAGAGGAGCCGTGCAGCGGTCATGAGAATGAGTTACAATACAAGATTTTTCTCAGCTTTTCCTTGTAGTTGCTAAATTTGTTGCTAGCTGGAGTTTAGAAATAAAGCTGCTAAGAGATTTAACCATTTAACCATTATTTTGGTTTATTCTCACCATTGTTATTTTCGATCTAGAGGCAGTTGTTTTCAGTAGTCAAAGGTCAATGGTGAGGTCAGGAGGGAAGAAAGTGTTCAGGAGCCTCTGATGTCTTATGCTGTAATATTTATTGACACTTGGCCAAGGAGAATTAGAGACACTCTCAAAGTACATCAGAAGTGCCTGAGTCGGTCTCACATTAAACTGTTCAACACCTAACATCAAACAGATACGGTTTGCGGTAAGCTGTCGAGCATAGCGGAGCATTTAACAGGTAAAGAGCCAGATATTTCCATCAGTGGTTTGTGCACACCAAAAACAGAGTTAGAAGAGAATATGACACTTTACATTGACCATGTTGGCAGAAACGTGACTCTGAATGTTTGATCATGTTGATTCATAACTGCTGGATGTGTAAATAAGCTACTCTTTGACTTAAAAGGTGAAAATATGTCAGTAATGTGTTCACAACTTGTTTCCACTGTCCTCAAGGGGGCAAAAAAAGTTTCAAAAGGCTTCAACTGTTTTTTTTTTTTTTTTACAACAGACATGTTGCTCATTGTTCTTGAAGTATAAAACTGCCTCATTGTGTTTTCTAGTGTTTCATTTCTAAACTGTGGCACAAGAAAACAAAGTGGGAGGTATTATACTAAACCTGTATCTTTAGACACCCACTAGATGTGTCTTACTCATACTGTAACCATACTGCGTAGAAGGGGAGTGTGTCAGAGTTGATGGCATGTCTGATATGCTGTGCTTTCATTGGTTCACCTCAGTGCAGTGATCTGTGTCCTTTATACTTTGTGTTAACTGACAAATGCAGAAGTTTCAAAGTATCTAGATGAGTCAGCCAATGTGAGTCAGAAGTGCAGAAGTGTATTTCTGGTCATATGTCTCATGAAGTCTTGAAACTATATCTCAAAATTAAAACTGAGCAAAACTAAAGACCTGTATCAATATTAGAGGAACCCTCATTCTGACTGTTTTTTAGAGGAAGGATAACTGCAGTTATCACACTTTCTGCAAGAAAGCAGTTTCTAAGGCTTGAATCATTTTGCATTATCTGGTCTTGGTTTAACTGTCATGCCCCTAAACTGTTAAACTGTCAGTGATGTGTCAGCTGACAATGAATTAGTGGCGGGTGGAGTTGTTACTGTACGACCAAGTTGTGTGATGATGTCTGAATGTACACCAGGTTTTGTTATGCTGTCATGTCAACAAACAATAATATAATAATAATAAATAATAAACTGGCCACTGAATGTAGCTATATTGTGGTAACCTTTACTCTGTTACAATTGTTACATATGTTATGATGATGGTTTTTGCCTCCTCCCTGTGTGTGTCTGTCTTGCCTGTCTTCCTCTATTGTGTGTTTGTTCTGGCCGTGGCCTCCAGTCTCCTTCTCACCTGATCCTCACCTCACCGTCTACCACTCATCCCCGTGCTGTATAAAAGACCAGCTCACTTTCCCAGACTTGCCAGATCGTTCAGTGTCTTTCATGGTAACAGCACAAAGGCCAACCTTGGAATTTCTGAGAACTTATTTTCTGTGAATCCGGTCTCCAGTCCAGTCTTGCAGGAAATCCTACCAGTCCTTCCCCTGCCACAGTCCAACTTATTATCACACAAGTCTGGATCTTTTCCTTTCAAGATTCCCCCAGTCATCCCACTCCTGAGACCTGCGCTATCACTTTTGATTACAAAAAAATATTTAAACTGATTCTGGTCTCCGGTAGCTGGTTGGTATGGAGTTATTTGAACAATATTATAAACTGTTGGTTAATCTTAACTGGTCTTAAAGGTACAGTGTGTAAGATTTGGGGCCTCTATTTTCATAATAAGGCAAACATGGAATATAATATTCATAACTATGTTTTGATGCATGTATAATCACCTGAAAATGAGAATCTTTTTATGTTTGTTACTTAAAAAATATCCTTTTATATCTACAGTGGGAGAGGGTCCCCTTTCATGGAGGCCGCCATGTTGAAACACCTTAATTATACAGTAGTCCAGAACAGGCAGACTAAATGCTGACTCTAAACAGGGTCCTTAAAGTGTTGTTTCTCCTTTACATTAGGAAGGTGAGGGTGATGTGAGGAGATTACAATGCAGTGATTGGACCACTAAATGCAACTAAATTCTACACACTGTACCTTTAAGTTCTTAACTGGTTTGTTTCCTACCTCACAGATCGACACTTCTTTGTAAGTATGGATACATGTTCCTCAGGAACCCATGAGATCAAGTGTGGGGTTCCCCAGGGGTCAATTTTAGGTCCAGTTCTTTTTAATCTTTACATGATTCCCCTTGGGGATGTCATCAGGAGGCACGGCATCAGCTTTCATAGTTATGCTGACGATACGCAACTGTACATCGCCGTGTCTCCTGATGACGCAGGGCCACTTGATGCCCTTTTAAACTGCATTTTAGATATCAAGTCATGGATGGCAGCGAATTTCCTACAGCTCAACCAGGACAAAACTGAGGTTTTAGTCATTGGTCCTGAAGGCCAGAGAGAGAAACTTTTAACAAAATTACAAGATCTTAAACCATCTAAAACTGTAAAAAATCTGGGCGTGATTTTTGACTCTGAGCTTAGTTTCATTCCTCATATCAAAAAAATAACAAAGATAGTTTTTTACCATCTTAAGAATATAGCCAGAGTCCACCCGTTTCTCTCTCAGGCCAGCACAGAGGTGCTGATGCATGCTTTTATCTCTTGTCGTTTAGATTATTGTAATGCACTGCTCTCTGGTCTTCCAAAAAAAAGTATCTCTAATCTCCAATTACTGCAGAATTCGGTGTTGACGAAGGACCAGAGGCCAGGAGCACATTACACCAGTTTTAAAATCGCTGCACTGGCTCCCCGTACGCTTCAGGATCAATTTTAAGGTTCTCTTACTTGTTTTTAGATGTCTTAACGGTCTTGGGCCTCCTTATTTATCGGACTTACTTTTACCATATCAACCCTCATGGACCCTGAGGTCTTCCGGCACTGGCCTTTTAACCATACCACAAGTTAGATCGAAAACACACGGGGAGGCGGCTTTTAGTTATTACGGCCCCCAATTGTGGAACAGCCTGCCGGAGAACCTCAGGGCCGCAGAGACTGTTGATGTTTTTAAAAAGAGGCTGAAGACTCACCTTTTTACTCAGGCTTTTATTTGATTTTATTGATTTCTTTTATTCCTTTTTATCAAACTTCTTATCATAATCAATTTTTATTCTATACTATTTTAGTTATATGTCTTAACTACATGTTTTAGTTATATGTTTTTACTACATGTTTTAGTTATATATTTTAACTACATGTTTTAGTTATGTTTTAACTACATGTTTTAGCTACATGTCTTAGTTATATATTTTAACTACATGTTTTAGCTAGATTTTATCTATTTTGTTCATTTTATACCATTTCATCTTATCTTTACTGTTTTAGTCTCTCTTAGTTTTTAGTTCCAGTGTTTCCTCATGGGGGCCTACGACACTGGGAGCTGCTTTTGGCCTACTGATGGGGGTGCTGTCCTGTGGACTGCTCTGACCTGGGTGGCTGGAGAGCTCTGCACCTTGGTGTGGGGCCTCTTGTCTGCCCAGGTTGGGGCTGTCTTTGTGGCGGCGCTCCCTGTAGTCATGGGCTGGACCCTCTCGACGTGGTCGGCCCCCCAAAGGTGGCTTTTTCCTTGCCGTAGGTCTCGTTGCCTGGCCATGTCTCTCTCTAGTGTGTGCAGCGGGTCTGAGCTTGTGTGTGTGTGTGTGTGGGGTGTGTGTGTGTGTGTGTGTGTGTGTGTGTGTGTGTGTGTGTGTCTGTATGTCTATGTGTCTCTCTGGGTATTTATGGGGGTGGGAGGGTTGGGTTTTTTGTCATTGTTGTTTTTAGCCTCTGTGAGGCACTTTGTGGTGCTTTTAAGTATGAGAAGTGCCATACAAATAAAATTTGATTTGATTTGATTTGAATCCAATTAAAAAAAATGCGTCAGATTTTATAAATTTCTTATGTTTTGTATGCAAAATATGTAAAGTCACAAACTGCTTTGCAAAGGTATGCAAAGCAGCTTGTGACTTTAGCTGTCAGATAAATAGTGGTAGTAAATTGTACAATATTTCCCAGAAGTAGCAGAAAACTGAAATATGAATCATAATTAGCTTTTTTTTTTTTTTTGTTAAGTATGTGTACACATACAACAAAGCTGACTCTGCCTTTAGGCTGCCTTTACGCTGCACTCTTACACACTGTTCCAAGAACAACAGGAAGATAGAAATACACATACAGCCAAATACAAGGACAACAAAGCTGAACAAAGACAGGTAAAAATAAACAGTACTATTATGTATGTAGGTTAAAATAATTATATTTAAAAAGTCACAATGGCCAACAACATACAAATGAACAGTATTCAAGTAAAGTACAAGTACCTCAAAACTGTACTCAAGTATAGTACAGCCTAAATGTACTTAAATCCCACTACTGATTACACTACATTATTGAAACTGTTTGAGAGTGCAATAAAGCGGTGAAACGCAGTACATTTAGGCACCACTACATTTATTTGACAGCATTATTAGGATTATTAATATGGAAAACACATCAATTTAGAAAGCATAATGAGTTATTACATAATCAAATGAGTCAGATGAGCTCCATATTTACCACACCACTCTTGATAATAACGGATACCCGTTGATGTAAATAAAGCTTTATTTACTGGAGAGATGTGACCTGCACAGATAAGAAGGTGCTTTCTGCACTCAAACCTCCAACAATGTCATGAAAATAATCAATGATGGAGGAAGTACTCAGATGTTTCATTACTAGAGAGCAACTGTTGACTAGGTACGTACCAAGTGAACTATTCAGGACTCAAGTAGAGTGCAGCCTGAATGTGCTTGATTACATTTTTGAAACTGGTTGAGTGTGCAATGAAGAGGTGAAAGTAAGTATATTTACTCAGGTGCAGTAGTTAAGAACAACTTTGAAGTACTTGTACTTTACTTGAGTACTCCACTACATTTCAGAGACAAACATTGTACTTTTTGTACCACCAGATTTATTTGACAACATTAATTATCACTTTAGAGATTGAGATTATTAATACAAAGCACAAATCGACTCGAATGAGTCACATTGCTAGTGTTACTATTGCTTCATAGTAGCGGATATCCGTTGAGATAGGGGCTTTCTGCACTCAAACCTCCAAGAATACAGTGAAGGTAATCGGACATACCACACCACATTAACGTGCTCAGCAGGTTACTGTCGTAAATAATTACACCCTAATGACCCCTCTATGACTTTCATTCATATAACTGTTCCACTGCTAACAGTTTAGTCGCTCTAAAAGTCAGCTGTCTTGTAAAACGGAGCTATAAAGTTTATATTACACTCAAAATGATTCCGTTGGGTGTACTTGAAAGTTGCACCGACGCTGCAGGCGTAAGCAAAGCACACTCACGCGCGCACTAAGCCCGAGGGGGGCACAAACTGCCGCGACCAATCAGTGTGCAGCTCACGCGGTGGGGGGGAGGGAGGAGGGAGGGGAGGAGGGGGGAGGAAGCGACTTCGCAGCCCGCTACAAACGTTTTTTTTTTTTTTTTTTTTTAGTGTGGTATGTTCCTTTAGGTCACCACGTCAGTCTTCTTTGGGGAACCTCATGGTCCTCAAAGTTAGCTTCATTATTAACCATAAGTAAACAGCCTCTAAACCAGCTCTTTGTAACTTTGGAGGGTAAACTCGGGAGTACAAACTAAAACATCTCCAACTGTTACTGAGCTGCTCGTCGGCCGGCAAACTTCTCTGCAAAACAAAGGGGGAGAAGCAGCGTGGAAGACAAGGTTGGAGCTCTTATTATCACACCCTGTGCTGTTAGAGAGAAGGTCTTTGAAGGAGTTTTTTTTTTTGTGTGTGTACTTTAACATCCGGGATCTAACTTCTCCATTCATTCTCGTGAGTCGGCTTTCTGTCTTTGCAGCACCTGCAAACATGACACGGAGATCCTGCGCGATCCCAGCCGTTGGGATCATCGCCGCGCTCCTGCTGGTCGCTGGGATTGGTTTACTCCTGTCTCAGGTTTTCCGCACGTTCATGCAAGACCGCCTCAAAAAGGTAAAAAAAAAAACAAAAAACAACAACAACAAAAAAGTTCATGCTTGTAACAATTAAGCATGTGATTATGCAGAGTTTGAATGACTCTTTTCATGCATTTTCTCACTTGACTCATTTGAACATTGTTACAACACTGATCATACTGTATGTCCCTCAGCTCCTGTTTAAAATCCTTTATTTGGATATACTCACTCCCAATCTTTAGTGTATATAATTAACGGTAATTACAGAAAAAAACTACTGGAGTTTGAGGAGCAGCTGTGGCTGATGATTTAAAGTTGTGCAGATTGCGTACAGATGCTGTGCTAAATGGAAAGTGCAAGTTTTTCTCAGTCGTCTTCACGTTGTTTGGTCTGTGGGAGGAAGTGTGGTGGTTTCTTCAACTTTGCAGATGTTTAAAGTTGATTTGTTTTGTTTGCACTTTCTCAGATGTTTGAGTTTGGTTGCATCCGTGAAAGTATTTGCTCAAAAAACATCAGTAAACATCCGTCACATCCTTACATGAATGAGCTCCTCCCACCTTTATTGATAAAGTACTTTACTTGAATACTGTTCATCAGTAACGTTTAAAGCGTTCCCAGGAGCTTCACTTTACTTTGATAACACTGCAGGCATTCAGTGTCATCATGCGTACCTTCATCGTTATTTTCATATCAAACCTTCTTTTCCATAACCTGTATCAGGTGGCTTTTATCAGAGGGACTTTGTATTGACTTTAGAGGACAGCATGCAAATTCTCAAGGCTTTCTGTTTGGGCCCAATGCTATTTTTTTTTTTTTCTTTCTTTGACATTTATAGAGGTTTCTCAAGCAATTGGCTACAGGAAGTGGGGGAAAGTTCCCAAATATTAAAAAAAAAAAAAAGTGAGTTAATCATCTGCTCATGGATAAGATTGCGCAGGAATGATGTTTGGAGTTTATTTTGGTCACAGATGTGCTCACATAAATTAGTCAGTGGAAGATTTTATTACACCATTTTAACACTTTCACGCCTGCAGCTGGAGTAACTGTTAAAATAAATGCAAATATTCAACACAGTTTAGTCTTGTTTACACATACAATATTTACTTTTAGGCTTGTCAGTTACATTGATAAAATATGCTCAAAGTCTTAAGACTCACTCTACGAGTGTTAAGACTAAGCAGGGATGTAAATAAACAAAATACAAAATTACAAGAAAATTGGGGGATGGTTGAGTGATGCTGGGTTAGTTGGTTGGTCTGGGCATTTCTTATTGTGTGTGAGTGTGATACAACTTGACAGTGTGATTTATCTGAGCCATATCAAATAACACTCTTGCCCCAGTTGCACCAGCATGAAGCATTTCACCCCATAGACACCCTTCCAACTGCAGACCGTCTTCTTTCACACTGCTAGGTTTATTGCGAAACCGTCAGGGTCGGCAGCTTCTCAGGCTCCGTTTGCGTCAAGTGAGGTCAACATGCAGTGACCTGGCCTGGGGTGACTAGTCATGGCAGGCTAGCAAAATTCTTGATTGAGCCACCTCAGAAAAGGTTAAGTGTTCCACACAACATTTGAATGATTTGGTTTTGCCAGCAATGGAAATAAAACCATAGACAGTGACATTAGACAAACAGTGCTGTTGTCGATTGTGGTACTTGTCATAGATCACAGCAGTGTTCAAGGAAAACGTTGACATCACTGTGTGAAACAAATGAACAAGTTTTGAAATCATGTTCTGGGGACAGTCTTGCAAAATTCATGGCTACAAGTCATGGCTAGTAGTTGTTAAGACACCTGGCTCTTGAACAAGGGCTCACAAGCTAAATACATTACTAGCTGCTTTTTGCTAAATGCTAAATTAAAATGATGTCATGCTAATGTCTACGTATAATGTTTACCATGTTTGCCATCTTAGTTTAAAATGTTAGCATACTAATATTTGGTCATTACCATCTTAACAGAAAATACAACTGAGGCTGATGGGGATTAGTTTTGCCGATATTTGGTCATAAAACAAAGTATCGGACAAACAGGCATTTAAACTTGATCGTGGTGCTAGATGAAAACTCACTGGATCAGATTTCTCCTCTTGGCAACATGGATCTGTATCTGTACCAAATTTAAAGCCAAGCCATCCAATAGTTATCAAGACATTTCTCTAAAAAATAAAAAAGTCAGATTCAAGCTAGACAAAAATAGTCTACTATTTGGAAATCCGTTGGGTAGTTACTCAGTTTTTAATTTGGTTTGGTTTTTACGCTTCTGTTTCACAGCTCTTCTTAAGGCGTCGCCTCGGATTCGGAGTCTATTATTATGTGCATTCATGTAGGTCTTTAAATTATCCACAAGCTGTTATCACGTCACAGAAAGTGCATAGATCGCACCTTGTTCAACCAAACTTCCTGGGATTACAAACACACCAAACTCTTTTTGTTTTTTATTAAACAACAATAAAACAAACTGTACTGTAGAATAGCCGAATCCTTAAAAACGAATGCCTTTGATTAAACTGAAGGACTTGAAAGAATGCCGTTCTACTCAGCTGAGAACGGAGATATGCCTGCCTGGCTGAGTCCTTCCCAAATTATGCTCAGCCCGCTCTTCACCCCAACCCCCACTGAAGCTCAAATATTCACTGTTGATTACTACAGAAGCTCCAGAGCCCCCAAAATGGTATTCAGGAGAGCCAAACAACTTTCACCCCATTTATTTAGCTGACACATTTCAGCCTAGACCAAAGGGGTGGACCCTGTTGGTCCACCCCTTTCCATGTGTAGAGCCACGCTGTCCTAGATAATTACATTAATTAATATAATAATGCTGTTTGAGATCTTTACAGTAATAAAACTACCTTGTGCGAGTGCAAATCAGGTAGAAGGTTGAAGGTTAAGTGTTTGACTTTAATGGTTCAATAACAGCAGGGTGAGACTAAAGTTCAGCTGGTAGAGCTTTGTTAGGTGTTTGGCCACGGCTGAGGCAAACCCATTTAGAGTATGCAAAGCTTGTGTATCACGACTGAAGGATTTAACGAATAGCTTCTCGCCGTGCCCAGTGTTATTCACGTCTATGTATTTGCTTGTCTCAACATCAAAGCTCCAGCAGTATGTGTATTTGTGTGTTCACCTGCTACATGTGTTTTCAAATAGGGAGTGGTGTCAGAGTAGCAGTGGTAGTACTGAGATAAGAGGGTTTCTCTGTTCCTGTTTTCCACACGGTATTTCATGGAGCATGCTGGGAGGGTTACCATATTGATTGTTTGAAGCATGAAGGGATGACATAGAAAGACCATGCTTTTCCTTCCTCAATCTAAGGTGACAGCTTTATTGTCCTTGGCTACTCAGCTAAACTTTTGTCTCTGAACAAGCAGAAGGGACCCCAAATGAGAGGGGGGGTCTAAACTCCCCTGAAATAATGGGATCCGTTAGTGTATTCAGCTCTATCGGGCTTATTTCATACTGAAGTATCGCTTTTAACTTTAGCACAAATCTGACACAATTAGGCCAAAAAGAGATTTCCTCCTGATGCGTTGTCAAGAATTACTAATCCGCTAAACTCTTCGCCTTCCTCCGTTTAACACTCCCTGTGTTTTTCAGTTCCTCAAAAGATTCCTGCAGTGAGTCAGGTTATCCTCGTCCAGATGCAGTGACATCTGCTGCGACAGCGTTTGAGCGAATTGTGTAATGAGAAAAAGAGCAGCATAGGTTTGTGCCTGAGCTGCACTTCCAGGGCCTCATAAGGCTCAGTCAGGAGGAATGTGGCTCAGTTCATTAAGGTCACAGTCCTGTGCAACTAGTGGGCATCCAGCCCTCTGCATCACATGATATGTCAGCGGGCTCTCCCTGAGCACCCGTTGTCATTGGCAACCACTGACAATGAAACTGTGGAAGGGTCTCCCCTAATACCATTCATGTGTGCAGCCAGTGCTTATGTCTGACGCTCAGACAGCAGCTCCCCTCCACGACCCCCGCCCCCCCCCCCCCCCAAGGTTGTTTTTGTTCTCCGGCTTGTTTTTACCCGGAACAGACTGTGGACATGCCAAATGCAAAACATGTGTTTAACGCACTATTGCAAAAGTTTTCAACTTTTCTTCATCTGCCGAAAACCACTTTAAAAGAATAATAGTGTTTGTGAGTTTATTTGAAACTTTTACGGCCATATTTATGTGTCTTAATAAATTATGTTTAGATTTAAACTGATGTGTGCTTTATGTCTCAACAGGAAATTGTTTTGGTGGAGGGCAGCCGTGTGTTTGAGTCATGGAAAAAACCTCCCCCCCCTGTCTACATGGAGTTCTTCTTCTTCAACTTCACCAATTTGGATATGTTCCTTCAAGGGGCCAAGCCAGAGGTCAAGCAGGTTGGACCCTACACATACAGGTAGGATGCAAGACAACATATATATATATATATATATATATATATATATATATATATACCACAAAGAAAGCCACACTTGTGTCTTACATGAAGCTTCTCAACTTAAAATACGCTGATGCAGACTTGCGCATAGGTCAACTGCCGGATATTACTTAACTTCGTTTGAATTTGCCTGAAGGAAATCCTTCAAAACATTCAATGTAGTGAATAAATGGTTTATCAAATATGTGCTCCGACACAATGTCATCCTACTGTAGAGGCCAGCTTTTATAAAAATCTGTCTAGACCAGACTGTTGCTGTATGTACTGTATTTCTTTCTGCCACATTACACATAACGTGTCCGTTATTTGCTCAGCGCCTATGTAAACTAAGGACGAGCAGACAAGCAGAAGCTGAAAGGATGTCAACTTCCTCTCTTGTGGTCTATTATGTCACTTTCATTTTAAAGCTTTGCCAGATGGGTTAATTTTAGCTGTTTGTGAGACACAGTGTGTTGTCCAGTGTGCCATGTGAGTCGTGACAAGAAACTTTGCGTAGAAACTTTGGAATCACTTCTAATGCTCCCACTGAAAGCCTTAAATAAACATCAAGGTTCACTGGTGAAGCACTACAAAATGTGCCACAGTGCACGTCAAGATAATGTCGCCCTGCCGCCTGTCCAATGACTGTTTGGATTACCTAATCTCAAACGGATGTTTTGTTGAAAGGAAGGAGTAATGTGCTGAAATTAATACTCATAACTCACACTCATTTATTGTTAACAGGAATGATCCCAGAAACCTTAATGAAATTTTTAAAAATAATAATTTTGTTGTGTTTGTCCAGGGAGTACAGGTATAAGGATAATGTGAGCATGGTGGAAGATGGTTCAAAGGTGGTGGCATACAACACCAAAAGCTTTGTGTTCGTGAGAGAGAAGTCTGTGGGTGACCCAGCTGTGGATAACATCACCACTGTCAACATCCCTGCTTGGGTGAGTAATGGACTTAAGGTCTTAGTCAAGTAGAGCAAAGTGGAAATCCAAGTTGGGGGAAGTAAAGTGTTTCCTGTAACTTTCCTCTGCATTTTCTTTATTGTTTCCTCAATGCCCACAACGACCACCCTCTTCCTCACCCCGTGTTCACCTCCATCTCTTCTTAATTCTGCCCCACTTCCCATCTCTAGGCTGTAATGACTAAGGTGAAAGGGAGTTTCTGGAAGTCCAACATGGTGTCCATTTGGATGAGCTCTTTGGGGGTCGGTCCCTTCACTACTCTGACTGTGGATGAACTGCTGTGGGGCTACGAAGATCCCTTGCTGGTCCGTGTCGCTTCCAGCAATAAAGAAGTGGAGACCACCTTTGGCCTCATGTACAAGGCATGTACAGCTCTACAGATAACTAAAGCTGACGAACCTCAGCTGGATGTTTTTCTTGGAGGATCTGCTAATTAGTTTTAATGAATTCCCCCATGAAATCCAGTCCCTCTGAAGATCACTGCAGCACATGTTTGTTTGATGACAACTAATTTCAGTGTCTTTGAAAACACAAACACATTTTAATGGCTTAACTCTTTGGATCTATCTAGAAAAATGGAACTCACAATGGGGAATTTGTCTACCACACTGGGCAGGAGAACTACCTGGATTATGGCCGTGTTGAAACATGGCAAGGCCAAAGGTAACACTGCTGCAGTATCACACAAACACAAGGCACAAGGCAGGACATCCTGACTTATCCTTTGTATTCTCTTACTTCCCCCAATTCAACATTATGCTTTCTTGATTGCATACATGTTTTCCGTGCTACTTTACTGTAAAGACATTAAATGTTTGTGACAATGTGTTTTGTGTAGCCGGCTGACCTTCTGGACGTCTAACCAAAGCAACAGCATCAATGGATCAGATGGTAGTGCTTTCCATCCTCTGCTGAAAAAGGATGAACGCATTTACATCTTCACTCCAGACCTCTGCAGGTAATTCAGCACCATAGGCTTCCTGCAGCCTACGTCTCTCATGTGGCATCATTTAAAGATACATAAATCACCACACCTGCCAAATTTCACGCGGACGGCTGCGACACATTCTGCGTGCTCAGTGGCTGCCGGAGCTGATCGTGGCCATTCTGGACAATGAATGTAACCCCACCAGTCACGTGGTCCGTTTCAGAGCGTCCCAGAAGTCACTCTCCGTTCTGTTCTGCTCTGCGGAGAATGTGCGGCTGTTCTATTTTTGACGGACAACGCGAGCAGCTCGTGACAATCTGTGCAGATCAAGGTGGCCGAAAGCCAGACATAGAGAATCTGATCAATTTTCAAAATAAAACACCATGTGCAAACTTCTGACCATAAAAACAGCCAAAACGGAAACAAATGAACTACGCAGCATATTTAGAAGCTCATAAATCAAGAAAAAATACACCTGAGCAAGGTGGGCAAAACACTTTTCGCTTCTGAAACGCCCCTGGGGGCGTTTGAATTTGTGTGGAGAACAGACCAAAACAGAGTTGCGGCCACGACATGACATGAGACGTGGTTAGCCATTGCTGTTATATTTTCTTACAAGTGAGTGAAAACATTTTAATTCACATTACATCAATAATGGTGATTTGAATAGTGGCTACTGGCCTGGCAGTATGATGGCAATGTTGGTTAGGCACACAGACCACCACTTTGCTCCAGACTGAAATATTTCAACAGCTGCTGAATGGATTCCCATTACATTTGGTACTGATAGTGGTGCCCAGAGAATTACTTTCTCAAGATTTTTCCTCTAGCACCGATAGCAGGTCAAAAAAATGTATTTGTCCAATACCTGTAAAACATTCCCATCAGCCTGAGCTGTATTTTGTGCGCATGAGCAAATGTTGGCATGCTAACAGGCTTAACACCTAAAGGTTGGGTTATCCCGAGCATAAGTAATCTGTACGATGTGTTGTCCAACCATTTCATAAATTAAAACTTTTATTGTTGCTCAGAATGGGGAGACACGATACTGCTTAGATATGGGTTATGTTATGCGTCACCACAGGTGTAACCTACAACATATATATTTTAGTATGGTGTGGTTATGATGCAACGTCTGTCCTGTGATACGTGACCTGGTCTGAAAACGAGGTCACACAGCAGGGCATAGGCTTTCATATCTGGTCTGGAAATATGTTCACAGTCCTTGGATCCCATGAATTGTTATCATAATATCCTGATCACTTACAAACAGCACCGCAGGTGACATCTGTTTCCTTCTACCAGCCTATACTGTGAAAGACTAACATGGCAGTTTCCAGGAAATACTTTATGGAAAGGCATACTTCAGGAGGAATGTAATGGAAATGGAAGGTGGCTGAGTGAGAAAAGGGAAGGACAACTGTGGGAATGTGAATGGAGAAAAAGAGAGAAAAACCCATAAAGCGTTTTATTGATTTGTGCTGAGCATTAATTCACAGCAGTTGGGAAGAAAAGTTGTTGAGGTTTCTGTTTCTGACCTGCTGGAACAAACAACTTTCATTCTTCTTTCCATGTGAAATGGGCTGGGCTGTATGCATCTAGGCCAGTTTTTCAAGTTGTTTCTGAGAAGTAATGTCTCCCAGACTGTTCACTACCGATGCTCGTAAGGGCATTCTGATCTCCAGAAGATCATCTGGAGGATTTCAGAGTCAGGATGTCAACACTGAAAGCTTGAAAAAAGAAAATTAACACCCACACAGTGATAAATAGTTCCTTCGGGTTTAATTTCCCAAATGCTTAGTTAGCTGGCTGCACTGATGAAACTCTGTACTTTTGGAGAGCTTCTAATTTAGAAAATAACCTTCGCTCTAAAAACTCAAGCTGCTGTGGACATCTTCCCCTTTTTGTTGAGTGTGGAAAGAATCTGGTGGCGTGGCATGGTTGTACCTTTGACTCCGATTGAACGTGTCCTCTCTCAGACGTTTACACTTTCACCTAGTAATTCATTGCCTGGTGCTTCATTGTGACTGACGGGAAGACCGCCTTTCCCATTTCCTGTTCTTTTTCTACCATAATATGAAAAGGAAATGTCCCATTAACTCATATTTGTTCAACTTTCACACACAGACAGTTTGGTTGAAAGTTTTTTTTCACCCTTAATCCCCATGCAAGAGTGGCTTGTGTTCAAACATGTGTTTAGTTAAATGACATCTGGGACTGATCTGTGGGGTAAAAAAAAAGTCCTCCAACTCCCATCTGTGACCTGACGGGGTTGTGACCCTTTGGTCCACTAACTGGCAGCTGAGCCACAAAAAACTTCAAGATTTTGACGAATTGCAGACAGATGTCATTGTTCAAATACCAACTTGCCTTTTGCCATGCGTTAATCTTTCCTCTAGCTATGATCCTTCATTCAAAGGACTTAGAATAGATTCTGTCATAAACAACCAACACTTTTCTAAATATCAACAAACCAAAAAAGCAAAACAAAAGGCACAAACTCAATTCAACATTGAACCTGGATATGCAAAAACAAAAGTATAACAATAAGATTAAACAAAGTGTATAAAGAATGTAACACAAACAAGGCATTATGAACAGAATTGAAGCATGACACAGGATAGAAACACTTCAAATTAATGGAACTTATTTCGATAGTGGTCCTGGCCACCCTAAAGCGTGTTCATTCCCCCGTCTCTGCTCTTTTCATTCCCTTCAAATGTTTTGACACCTGTAAAACAAGTATCTCAAGTCATCCCCTCAGTTGTTCCAATTGTTGGCTCCAACACAATAAAAGGAGTTGGATCCAAAGGAACCATTTGTATCTTCACACTGTAATATTCTCTCATGTCCAGCAGTACAAGGCAAGAGGCCTCCAGAGTACTGTTCTCGCGAAGAAACACATCAGGCTCTTTACTTTGCCTCTCTCACACAAAGGTCAAGGGAAAGGTCTGTACAGTATTGTTGCACGATTGGTGGGCCACGCAGTGAAGAGCTGCATCCCCCCGGCCACTTGGCAGACACTGTATGGACTCCTTTGTTCTTGCTGAAAATTGTCGGGATTCCCTAAACAGAACAGAATTGCAGATACGTAGAGTGAGAACGGAGGAGGAACCACTCACAATAGCAAAATTCTTTTGGAAGTTGTAAAAACACAACAGACAACAAGATGCAATTAAAGATTTACAATTTCTTGAGTCCTAGTACAAAAAGAATGTCAACACCACAATACAGTGTATTATTCTTTTTTATGTTTAGAATGAAAAGAGGTGAAAGAAGTACACCCAACAGGTTTTCAGCATAATGGAGAAGTCAGTGTAGCTCTTTCAGCTTCTCATAATTCGGCTCTAAATTATGGGTTCAACCTCCGTACCGTAATTTCACTTGCGTGCCTTCAGGGGCCATTTCATTATTTCATCAGGGAGATAAGAGGAAACATCGTGTTTGCTTGTGAACAGGTGTCTTAGCTCTAAATAGGCAGTTAAAACGACTAATTGACAAGTCATGTAGAGCAGGAGCCAACACCAGGAAAACGCACCTGTTTATTTTTATGTATCTATTCTGCGCAGCAAGGCACTTGTGCCTTCTTAATGGCACTTCAGAGGGAGCAGCACTCAGCCAAGCGAGTGTGTGTTCCTACAGGGAATTAACACCTTACAACCTGCGGAGAATCCACTGTAATATTCCCTTTGTCTTTCTTTTAAGTATAGTGTTTTTAACCCATGTCAGAATGCTAGTGTTCAGGGTGTAAACTCTTGTTGAATCTTGTGGTACAGTAATAAAATGTTGAGCAATAAAATGAGAACACACTGACAAACAGAAATGAAATGACGTAAGAAAGAAGATTTAATTTCATCACGTCCTGTAATGTTCTTGCTTTTCTCTCCAGGTCGATCTACATGGAGTTTGAGAAAGACGTAGAGGTGAAAGGAATCCCAGCTTACCGCTTCACACCACCACGCTCTGTTTTGGCCAGCAAAGACGAAAACCCGGCTAATAAGGGTTTCTGCGTCAGCCCAGAAGAGTGCTTGGGAACTGGCCTTCTTAAAGTCAGTCCCTGTCGGAGAGGTAAATGTCATATTTCTCACATACACTTGGCTCTTTCACATGCCGCTTTCAAAATACAAGTCATGGTGCCTGCCCTCTCCTGTTTTTCCATTTTCCCTCTCTTCCATTTCTTTAATCCTTCTGTATCTAATCCTTCTGTATCCTACAAAAGAGCTCTGTGCTTACATTCTAGCCTTTCTAGTAAACACATACATTTCATTTGAAAGCTACCTGAGATCTTTTGTTGCTTTGTTCTTTCTGCTTTCTACACAGCCCAGTTTTTTAGGACCCTAACTTATAATACACTTATATAAGTCAAGTCCTCCTTTTATTTCCCTTCCCACTATCACCAGCTCTAATACCCTCTAAATGACCCATGTGACACAGTTCTCCAGCCCTCTCCACACCTCAGGCGCCATCTGACCATGACTGGCCCAGTAGCTGAGAGGGCAGTAATCCCTGTCACCTGATTCTGGCCTTGAATATGACCAGACATTACCTCAGTGCCTGTGGTTACTGCCAGATTTATTTAAGTTTCTTAAAGATTATCATTTCCTGTAAAGAACAATATGAATGATTTGTTTTGCACACTTTGTCATGACGTTATTTGCTATGAAAGGATGAATGCACAGTAATATTTCATAAAAAATCTCATTCATTTTTGAGGTCATGGCCCAAAATGAGCCAACGACACACATTTCATTCTACAGGGTTATGGTCAGGTCAGGTGAGGAATGAACACAGATTAATAGCACTCGTGAGTATACCAATATAAATATGTGTGTGTGTGTGTGTGTGTGTGTGTGTGTGTGTGTGTGTGTGTGTGTGTTAGAGTGACCTTGAGGGGCTGTCACGGAAAACAGCCTCTCAGGTGACTGCGGGTGTCCAATGTTTGAATGTCTGTTGCCAAACATAAGCAGGAAAACTGTCACCTCTGCCCCACTTCATCAGCACCTCTAACACTGCCACCATCTGACTTTGTTGTTTCCTGCTGAGATACAACCAAACCAAGAATGTTGACTGTACTGCTCCTTATCTCGACCCTGGCCATACTATAGTAACGTAATGTCTCCTGTTGACAATATGAGGAAGGAACTTCAAGGAAGAGTAACAAGATTCTTTATCTAGATATCAGATACAGCCTTTAATTAGTTTTACAAACTGGGCTGTGGTCCCTTCGTGTACAGATTGTTTATTTCTTTTGAAAGTCTGACCTTGAGGATCGTGCTGCGTGTCCTGCGAGGGAGGTCAGATTATATCTCGTCACCGTCTCTTGAGGACTGTTCCCAAATGTCCAACTCTTTGTTATGTCCCCATGAGATCACGCATCAAACAGCAGGAAATGCTGTTTTCTTTGCTGCTGTTTTGATTTGCATCTCAACCTTTGGAATGGTGAAAGGTGTTCATGTCCACCATCGTGGTATTATCGCTGTCAGCCTGCGTGTAGGAACATTCATTGGGACATTTTAGAAACTGCATACTTGTTTCATGACAGGTTCCCTTTACAGAGCAGATGTTCTCGTTCCAAAAATTAGCATATTAATAAGAAAAGACATTCTTGAAAATGTTACAACTCCCTTCAGATACACTGTTGAGGTAATTTAACGTTACCTTTGTGCTTTGCATCTATGTTGAAGAATACTTGCTAATTGATGTCTGATTTGCTCAGTTAATGAGTTACACCTAGTTATCAAGGCATGTGGCAACAATTTTTCATAATTGACATTTGTTCCACTTAATAATGTAAAGAAAGGGGAACTTTATCCCTTTATTTACAGTAGAGCTATACATCATGCTTTGCTCAGCGTAATGTTGTCAGTTCCCTTATTGAACCCTCTCCTCTCTTCTCCTCTCCTCTCCTCTCCTCTCCTCTCCTCTCCTTACAATAGGTGCCCCAGTGGTCGCCTCCTTTCCTCATTTTCACCTGGCTGACTCTAAGTATGTGGATGCCATTAAAGGAATGTCACCTCAATGGGAGCAGCACCAAACGTTCCTAGACCTTAACCCGGTAAGACACCAGGCCAAAGTTTACCAGCCTCAACTTTTATTCTGTTATTAGCGCTGTCAATGCTGTGACTTATCGTCACATTGAGCATTTAAATTAATGAATGAAATATGTTGGAGCAGCTCATTTCATTGAACTCAAAAGTACTGCTACACCACCTAGTGGCATTTAATAAGTAGTACAGACATTTATCACCTGCACTAGTGTCATAAACATGCCTATTATACTGAAACAATGGAAATTCTTTACTTCACATTATTAATACTATATTTTGTTTTCTGCATGCAGACCACTGGAGTGATCGTACGTGCAAACAAGAGAGCACAAATAAACATACTGATCAGCAGGATCTCTGGATTCCCGTGAGCATCCGCATAAAAACACGCTGTCATTCTAACACTGATGTACATGTGTGTTCGTACTGCATATGATCGCTTCACGCTCTTTTCACTGTCGTTAACAGGAAAACTAGAGGCTTCAATGATACAGTCTTCCCTGTCATGTTCCTCAATGAGGTAAGAAACATTGCATCCTGTAATTGCTGACAGTAGGGTTGAAGACATTATGTTAGTGGATAATCGTGAAGTTTTTTTTTATTTAAAGAAGAAAATCGTTCATGTTTTCTTTGTGTGTTTTGAGGTTCAATATAGCATTTCAAAAAGAAACCCTTTTATTTTATGTATCAACAACACAAATCAGCACTACACCACTAGAAAGTATTCTACACAAGATGGTAAACCAGTCACTAATGATGTACAAATCTCCATAATGTATCTGTCACGCTGTCTTTTAATACGCAGAGTGTGGTGATTGATGATGCCTCTGCAGCCAGAGTACAGAAGCTGCTGCTGATTGTCACTCTAGTGTCAAACTTCCCGCTTATTATTGTGGGACTTGGAGCCATTATGCTCGCAATCTTCATCGTCCTTCTGATCAGGGCCCGCAAACAGAAGGTATGATGCCACATTTTCCCTGATTTTATTCCAACAGCTCATCATTTGCATGTTTTGAGAAATAATTACCTTTATTTTTTGCATAATTGCAAAGCATTCTATTGCTTAACCACATACTAATTGCATTGTGCATGTATTCACTGTATGTCCCTATGCAGAATGAAGTTAAGCGTGTTGTGTTTACCAAGCCTATCTATGCTGTAAGTGGTTGTTTTGCTTGTTTTGCATCTTTAATCTCATTTTTCTGTATGCAGTAAGATGTAAGATTTTCACTCCTCCTGAAATAATTCTGGTGCTGTACAGTAAACATATTGTCTGGTTTTAACACATTAACATGATATAGTAATATTCAATGTCTATTTAAGTGATGTAAAAATGTCACTAGCTGTGTAACATGGCATGTTCAAGGACCTATCCACTTTTTTATTATAATTAAACTGTACAAAAGTGAAGTAAGATGAGTTTTTAAGACTGTTTTTATCCTCACTCTCCCACTACAGACGTCCACTGAGGAGGAAACTTCTTACACTCCAGTCAGTGACAAGGAAAAGGAAGATCCTCAGAATGGAACTTATATTGGTTTGACAGCTAAAGAAGACCCGCAAGCTTGAGAAGGGAGGGGAATAATCAGAAGGGGGCTTTGTACTTTGAGAACCCACACAATTACAAATACAGATTTGGTTTTTCACGGGAGAAAAAAAATCTGCCATAAAAAATTGCCAATGTTGCCTTTATAATTGGAAATCTCAGGGGGACAGACAGAAGGGCTAGAGGTGGGGAACATATTTTCAGTCCCAAAAATAATGTTTGAAAATGCTGTGTGTCAAGGGCTACTATTTGCTGTTTGATAAATCATTTGCTGATAGTGTAAAAAATGCTTGCAAGCTTCTCTAATGAGAAGAGATGGAGAGCCCACATTTTTAGAGGTCCAAAACAAACAAAACACACCCTTACATACGGGAGTATGCGTACCAGATGTGGGATGAATTAGATGCTTAGCACTGTGGCCTCACCTCATTCTCTGTTTGCCTCGATTAATCTTCAGATTTTAGCGCTATGTAACACGGCATAGAGGGTGACGGGACCAGGGGGAAGAAGTCCAAAAACTGTGAGTTTTTTTTTTTAGATAACATACGTCACGCTCAGGGGGCCTCTGCTTAGATACTATCAAAGATTATTAAAGCAGGCGAGAGGAGCAAAACATATGGCATATCAAGGTCAGACATTTCAGTCAATTCAGTATTACTATGTTTCATTTGCATTTCATCCTAAACTAAATGTTACACACTAATTTTGATGGCTCATTTCTATTTGTGCGCTGTAGAGGGATACCTGTGCACGTCATTAACACCGTACCTGAAAAACTTCCAGATAATGGCATATTCTTGTATATATGCAGTGTGAGATATGTTGGACTGTTTACATTCCTCTCAGTGTATGATGGGAATAATATCAGACAGAACTGCTGTATATAATGGATACCCTAATTTTTGTAGAATGAGAAGTCGTTCTCGTTTTTTGTAAATGTTAATGTAGAAATGTTTGAACATCTTGAACAAAAGCTTCACAAATGTCTTCAAGTGCCATAATTAGTGACACTTTTCATTTAAGCCCTGAAGATGACAGGATTTTATGGTTGAAACAATGATTCATACATGACTGAATTTATTTGTTGACAGTATTTTTGCCCTGTATAACTGCTTACGCTATCTAACATGACCATAGCAAAATGTAATTAATCCTATTATCATTTCAGAATGTGCTTTTGTGATGCTGTTGTTGAAGGCCTTAGCGTTGTTGATGCTGAATGTGACACCTAGCAAACCTTTGTTTTTTAGTGTTGAAAGACTTCAGGAGGTTTCATGTCAGGTTTCCAGCCATTGCAAGTCAAAACTTGTGTAGGTTCAATATGAAGACACGTTGTAGTTGTGTCTTTTAAACGAATCAATGTTACTGGATTTGTTTTGCCTTTTAGTTTTCAGGTATTTTGTGAAAAGAAGATATGTCATATCAACAAATCTACTCTCAAGTGCATATCGTTTTCTTCCAGATACCAAACAAAACTGAGCTTGACACTATTTTTATAGTTTTTATAGAGATGGCAGGGTCAAACACTGCTTTGAATTATAGATTGTTGTACACTGCTACAGCTTTGTCACTCAACTCTGGTGAAGATATTAGATGCCATTCAGGTGCCATTTAATGTAATTTAAGCTGCAGAATGACTTCATTTGAACTGTGATGAACCCTTCTTTTATTACCGCATTTATTCTTAGCTGTTGAATGAGTTGCTCCGTAACACCTCGTCATTAGAAGAACTCTAATAATCAGCGATGACTACGACTATCATACAATAGTGGAGAAGCTGTAAAATGTTTCATTTAGAGGTTTTTGATTTTGCTGTTTGTGCTTGATGTATACTATAATTCAGTTAAATACAATAAGAAAATGAAAATAGAAGAAATTCATGAAGAGTGTGTAATCTAGTGTCATAAATTCATGGGAAAGTGAATGAATGAAGTAAATCATTGTAATGCAGAACACAGTATTACACAATTTTAGTGTTGTGGTGAAGAGGATAAATTATTTTGTTACGTTGGTAAAACCAAAAGTCAGAGGGCATACTGTACACTGAGCTACTTTGTGCCATACTATGATTACAGATTGTACTTTCTGAAGTTATCGTTACTGCTAGAACCACATATTCTTCTGATTGTCAGCTTATTTTGAAATGTTGACTGTTAATACTGTTTCTACTGTGTACACAAAAATAAAAGTAGCTTCAGTAAATGTGTCTCTTCATCATTTCTGCCTCTTTTGTCAGTGTTTGTTTTTTATTTTAGGGAAGTAGAAGTTAGAAAACTACACAATTGCTTCCTGGATTAGAGTATAGTATATATTATATAGTTGCTTATCAAGTAAACTTAGATGTCTCAAATTCCATCAGCTCTGACTGAGCATGGCTGGATGCAGGGATGACGTGTTTGACATAAAAAACATTCACCTATTTGACTTTTAAATCCATCACCCACCAGAGAAAATATGGCACCATCTGAATGAAAGAAGAAACAAAGACATGCTCTGAACAGCATTGTTCCACATCAGCAGGCACACTGTGATGCCATAGAAGACTGAATCTTCATGTATTCATTGTTCATGGTTGAAGAAAGAAAAGGCAGAAGTTTCAGGCGTACAGCATCTATCTCATACAAGCCTAAAGCACTGAGTCTGTGTGGTTAGGTTCTGGTTTAGGATTAGGCTCTTAGTCTTGGTTTTACAGTAATGGGGAAAATCCTGCTGGTATTTGTGAGATGAGAGAGAGTTAAAGGTGGCGAAAGCTAAGAATAATTCTTATTATTACTGTTTGCGCATTACATAATCTTACATAGCTTATTTTGAAAACATATTTTTATTGTAAAATTAGCTGTTTACTATTTATGATCCTTGACCTCTACAGTACTTCTGATTTCTTCTCTCTTGCTATACTTGTTATGCACCAAAACGACAAAAGGAAAATTTCTTGTACATGAAAACATGGCAATAAACCTGACTGATTTTGATTACACTAAAATAATAAATAACAGTCTCAAACTCCTGTATTACCCTACATTTGCTTATTATAAATATATTATCATACATATTTTTATTCATATATTTTAACAAAGCACTTAGTAGTGAGGACACAGATTATCGGTAACAACAACCAGTAAAAGACAAAATAAATACATACTACATAAAGGTTCCACATCTCACGTTATGTCGTGTTATTAAAAAAGCCTATAGCAGCAAGAACAAAAGAGTTTTTGTGTCTACTTGTTCTGCATTTAGGCAACAACATGAAGCAGCCGTTCAGGGCAGGGGTCTTCAACCAGGGGTCCGTGCCCCCTAGGAGGTCCACAGAGGTACTGCAGGGGGTCCACCAATTTTTGTCATAATAATTGACAATTTTCACCAAAATGATGGTGAATATGAGGGTGCAGATAATTAAGAAACTACAAACAGTGGAGACATTAGCACTCCAATTGGACGAATCAGTAGACATGTCCAAAGACGCACAGCTCTTGGTATTTAATAACCAACACTTTTTTTTTTATCAATCACATATAGGCTAATAACCCAGCATATAAATAGGTTAATAAGGTGAAATAAAAGTTAGATCATGTAAATATAAACGTTATTATAGGCCAGGCTTAAAATGTGACACATTTTAAAATATTAATTACATGTGAGGGTCCCTGCTCTGTTTGTCTCTTGTCCAAGGGGTCCTTGGGCTGAAAAAGGTTGAACACCCCTGGTTCAGGGGGTGACTCGGGCCGGCCAGGACTGACTGTGCCCTCCCCACTGAGAGGGTTGTGGGCAATTTTGCCACACACCTTGACTATATGTTGCAGCCTGTTTTTGTTTTTAAGAGTGAGGGAGCCAAACCAGCTCACGAAAGCAAAGGAAAGAAAGGCGAGCTTCAATAAAACAACAGTAAAAATGTCTCGTCGTGTCTCGTCCTGGACTCTAGTTGGCGGTAATGCGCCGCCATGTTGGATGATAACCGCTGAGTCTCGAGAAGAAGAAGAAGTGTGATAACAGTCAACATGGCGTTCAGTTTTGGCGGCGCCACGAGTAACACAGCAGCAAGTAAGAGCCTTTTAACTTAATATTTAAGTATTTTAATGAGGTTGTTATTGTGCTATTGTTTATTGTTAGAACAATGTTATGTGTATACATGAGTTATAAATACAAACGAGCAACTGATAGCGCACACTAAGCTTCTGTAACGTTAGCAGCCATGACGGTGAGATCATCTACCGGCTACCTTGAGTTTAATCTGGGATACTCTCTATATCTGAGGCATATAGCTCGCTGTTATGTAGCCACATATAATATTACATACATATTACACTCGTTTTATAGGAGTTGCTGGTTAACGTTGCCGTACTCTTTGCGGCTATCGTTAAGTCAGTGCTTATATATGTAACGCTAACGCTCCTTAACTACAGCTTGTGTAAATCCATTGTAGCTGCAACGTTACTGTAACGACACCCAACACTCATAAGCGCTCTCTATGTTCTTGTGAAGACACGACCGGGTTTTCATTCGGTTCATTTGGTCCCAAAACCACAGCATCAACAGCATTTGGCTTTGGCGCCGCAGCCACCACCACCACCACCGCCTCATCCGGATTCGGCAGTAAGTCCAGAGTGATGATCCTCCTCTCTGAAGGGGGCACCTCTCCTCCTCACTCGTGACCTCGGCTGTGTTGTTGGTCAGAGTTATTGGAGAGATGCACCAATGTAAAACACTGGTTTAGCCCCGTTTGGGACTGTCTCATCCAGCTGTGTGGTGACAGTATGTTTCTCACATGAGAGAAGGCCTCAAGGATGAGGATGAACTGGTTGTTTTTGGTAGATAGACTGTATATAAGAGCAGCACACAGCCTCTTCCCCGAGCTTTTCTATCGGAAGCATCCGGGAATGTCTCCCATGCATTGGACGAGACACCTACAAACGGGACTAACCTCTTGTGTCTAAGTCTTTTTCCCCCATTAGGTTTCCTCAGCACCGCCTGGAGTTAGGTTCTAGTCAGGAGTCAGGCACCACAGAGATAACTGGGTTATCTCGACCCGTACTGGGTTGAGGTGAATCAAAGGAGAAGGCCACGACTCATTGTGGTTAGGACTAAGTTTAGGCTCAGGCTGGAATAGACGGAAACACAGTACAATACTAATACTAATACAATACTAACGCTGTAATGATGTAGGGTTAGCAATATTTTTACAGGTATTTTGTGTTTGGCTTTATTGTTTTGGTTAGTCTGTCACATAATAAGTTACAGCAATAGAATTAATCATAGATAGATAGATAGATAGATAGATAGATAGATAGATAGATAGATAAAACTATATAAAAGCAAAAATAGAATACAATTTTTATAGAAATAAGAAATGGAACTACAAATAGAGATAATCATACATCATCTTATATAATTACATTAAGTTGGGCATCACTGCAAAGCTTTTTTAAATTGGTAAACATGCTTTTAAGCTTAAAAGTGTGAAAATACTGTGTTGGCTTTCTAAAGTCGTTGTGGTGTGTGCCATGTTTTTTGACCGGAAATTTCATCTCTACAAACTGAGTAAAGCCGATGGCCCTGTGAGCTCACAAAAAGCGTAAACGAAGACAGAGAACATTACCTGTCCTCGTCTCACACTTGAATATATTCTTGGCTGTTGTTGGTAGTCATAGTAAATCACAAAGACAAGAAGAGCCCATGAATGTAGTATCCATAAACTGTATGAAGAGCGGCTGCTTTGGTGCAAATAATTTGTGTTGTCTATTTTAGGTTTCCTCCTTGTTGTTGTTGTTGTTGCCACTTTAACCGAGTCCCTTCTTTGTGTCTACTTTGTCTTCGTAGCTCTCACAGCCCCTGGGTTTGGGGCAGCCACCACCACTGCTGCTGCACCAGCCACAGGATTTAGTTTTGGCTCCACAAACACAGGTAAGATACACACATTATGTACAAAACCATGTCGCTTTATATTGTTTTTTAAGTCCTGAGCCCGTACCAGGCCTGGCCTTTTGTCATTTAACTCCTCCATGTCATTCTCTCTTTCTCGCTGCCCGCCTCTGCTGGCTGCAGGATTTGGGGGGCTGGGAGCTGGAAACACCACGGCTGGTGGGTTTAGTTTTGGGGGGTTTGGTTTAAATACCAACCCAGCAGCAGTCAGCTTTAATGTGGGGTGCTTTGGTACAGCAACCACCACTGGCACTGTTTTCAATTTTGGTAATAGCCTGGCTAGCACAGGTAGATGACCTTTGTGATTGATTAATCAGTACAGTCTGTCTGTAAACACACATTTTCATTCATTTTCACGTCTTTATGTGGTGCAGTGATTTTCCATTTCATCCTATAATGTGAATCATTTTTGTTTCCATTTGCATGAAGGGACAAAATGTTGAATTGAACTCATCCCATTTGATTCCTGTAGAAGCTCAGTACATTTACACCTTCTTTGTAAGATAGAAGAACAATGCTAAATTTAGTTTTTCGTGTATTAATCATCGTCATAATTATTTTCTCCTCTACTGTGTCAAATAGTCAGTAATTTCATTCTTGTTTCTTTATCTTTATCTATCCATCTTTCAGCTCTTTCTGTGCCACCTCCTTTTTCTCATTTGTCATGATTTGCTTTGTATCTCAGGCACGTTCGGTGGCTTTGGGGCGACTACAACAACTGCCGCTGCGCCTGGATCCACTTTTAGCTTTGCTGCTCCCGCCAACACCACAGGTCAGCAGCACTATAGTTGCATATGAACGTTGTCTTCTTTTGGTAGCCTTTTATATTGACGTGCAGGACTTAAAATATGCATGCACGTGGCATTTTGATTTTAAAAAAGAGGGCATCCAGCAGTTTTGCCCAGCTGAGGCGACAGTCAAAGGCAGGTTTAATCAGCTGTACTTCAGGAAAAGAAAAGAAACATCAGTTGGTCCCATTGTAAAACAGATATTTATTCTTCTATGATGCATGTGCTTTTTTTTATTAACTTGTAAATACCATTTCTGCTCCTGAAGCTCAATGCAGAAGAAAGAAAATTCTTTGTGTTCTGTTCTCCTTGTTGGCATGTTTAAAGTGTAGACGTAAGATGAGTCCTACAGGAGGCTAATGTAGACCAACAAGGTTAATGTTTTAGTATCATAATGTTTTAGATTTAAAAACTAGAAAAGCTAAATAAGTGGAGGGCTAGGAATACTGATTTAACATTTCAATAACCATTACTTTACATTACTCCTAAACTGTCCTGTTGCATATACTGCTGTTCAATCATCCTTGTGTTTAACTGCCAACAAATCACTGCCACGAGATGTCTCACTCACTATATACTGTACATAAGTCCTTCCCGTCGCTCCTGCAGTGATCCCTCTGCAAAGCCGGCAGAATATTTCCCAAACACTGTAGACTTAACTGGCATTCAGAAGCATTTATGTAGTCTGTGTTTTCTCACTGTGTTCGCACATTCTTCTATTTTAGGAGGCCTGTTTGGTAACACACAGAACAAAGGGTTTGGGTTTTCCTCTGGGCTCGGCACTGGAACCGCTGCAGGGACAGCAGGATTTGGAACTGGGTTAGGAACAACTGGCCTGGGTGGGTTTGGAGGCTTTAATATCCAACCAACACAGCAGCAGCAAGGTGAGAGCTCATATTTCCAAAGTTTTAGTGTTTCATGTGAAAATAAAAAAAAATATGACCCCGCAGAAAATAAAAGCTGATGTCATTTTGTTTCTAAATTATTAAATGACTAGTTAGAGGCACAACACAAAACACACACACACACAAGCAGATTTATCATGGCTGGAGAAACCTTAACCAACCTGTCCTGACCTCATTTTACTTCTCTGTCCCCCTACCAGGAGGTTTGTTTAGCCAGCAGGCCCAGCAACTGGGTCAGGCTCAACCCACGCAGCTTTACCAGCAGGTCACTGCTCTCTCGGCACCCACCTTGTTGGGAGACGAGCGTGACTCCATTTTAGCTAAATGGAACCAGCTGCAGGCTTACTGGGGCACTGGAAAGGGGTACTACAGCAACAACAACCCGCCTGCCGATTTTACCCAAGAGAACCCATTCTGCAGGTTCAAGGTAATGACAGATAGTTCAGTCGAGTGGTGGGAAGTGTTGTTGGGTTCATTTGAGTTTGAATTTCAAATGTCTGTGTTTCGTTTCCTAGGCAGTGGGCTACAGCTGCGTCCCAGTGAGTAAGGATGAGGATGGTTTAGTGGTCTTGGTTCTTGTTAAAAAGGAAGCTGATGTGCGGGCTCAGCAACAGCAGCTTGTGGAGTCCCTCCACAAGATCCTGGGAAGCAACCAGACACTCACTGTCAATGTAGATGGTGTCAAAGCCCTGCCCAATGACCAGTAAGTGTCATATAGGACTAATATTACTACACATGGTTTTTAAAAGAGATTTTTAGCTGTCAGAAATTATAAAACAAATTCACTGTAAACAAATTCGGGGTCTTATTCATGTGTCTTCTGCCTCTCAGGACAGAGGTGATCGTTTACGTGGTGGAGCGCTCTCCTAATGGCACCTCCAAGCGAATCCCTGCCACCACACTCTTCAGTTACCTGGAGCAGGCCAACATCAAGGTCCAGCTCACACAGATTGGAGTGGCGATGTCGGTCACACGCACAGAGCTGTCTCCAGCACAGCTCAAACACCTGCTGCAAAATGCACCTGCAGGTAAATCATCTCTCTAAATCCAGCGAATTGTCGGTTTGTGGTTTGATTGTCTTGAATTGTAACTGAGGATGTTGTCCCTTGTCATTAGGGGTGGACCCCATCATCTGGGAGCAGGCTAAAGTGGACAACCCTGACCCAGAAAAGTACGTTGGTTAAGAACATCTGTTATATGTAACATGTTATATTTTAGTTTTTCCACAAAACAAAATACAACTGTACATTTATATCCATGAAATTATCCATTAAAATTATTTTTGTATGTTTAAATCGCCTCATGTAAGCTGTATGCACATGCTGGCCACAGCAAAAGAATGACTGCTCATCCAGAGTTGAGACCATATCTAATCGGCCATGTTGCATAAGTGGAATATAATAATGTGTGTAATACATTTTATTTTCTCCACTGATGTCGAAGTTCGACCACATGACACTCAACCAAAGAAGAAAGATTGCAGTAATGGTTCCCTGACCAACACACACTATGCCACAGCTTCTGTTGGCTGTTTTCTGTGGTATGGCACATTGTCGTTAATGTTTTTATTTGAAATATTCTTCTTCAGATTAATCCCAGTTCCCATGGTGGGTTTTAAGGAGCTGCTTCGCAGGCTGCAGATCCAGGAGCAGATGACCAAACAGCACCAGACCAGAGTGGACGTAAGTGAAACGGATTTTGCTGTTTCAAGGACACAGATGTCTAATTCATGCTTGCTGCCAACAGATTGTTTACAGCTGAAATTATTATTATAAATGCAGCTGCAACTGTCAGTGTTAAAAACCAGTCTGGTTTATGTAGCCTTATTGTGAACATTTACAGTCATAAGCATGTACAACTTGCAAAACATATAAACCTCTAATTTGGGTCAATATCAAAAGCAATTAATTGATATTACCATACAATGCAACATCTTGAGCTGTCTTATTGCACAAAATATCCAAAAAGCCCCAAACATAAAAGATGACAGGGCAGTGATTGTTTTTAGCTCGATGGGTCTGAAAGAAAAACATTTAAATTGTCGTAGAAATGCAAAACACGTTAACTGTTCTCACTCTCACATTTGGACTTGCAGATTATCTCCAGTGATATCAGTGAACTGCAGAAGAACCAGGCGACCACAGTGGCCAAGATCGCTCAGTACAAGAGGAAGCTGATGGATCTCTCTCACAGAGTGCTGCAGGTAGCTGCCTCACCTTTCTAACTTACAGAAATGTGTTAGGGGTTTCTAGCTCTCCTATTCCAAGAACAGTGAAATGACTTCTGATGAATACCATCTGTATATTTCATAGACTTTGAATAAATGCCCTGGCACTGTCTATGTTGTTCTCTGCTTTATTGTTTCTGCTTCAGTGTTTTTTGTCATATTTATTACTCCTTTGTGCTCTGTCCAAATTTTCCTGGCAGGTGCTGATCAAACAGGAGATTCAGAGGAAAAGCGGTTATGCTATCCAAGTGGATGAAGAGCATCTCCGCGTGCAGCTGGACACCATTCAGTCTGAACTCAATGCCCCCACACAGTTCAAGGTAAGTGTGACTAAACTGTAGCAGTTAAAAGTGTATTTCGACGGTGGTCATGTTCTCATTTACTGAGCATGCTCCACATTCACTTTTAAGCGTCATTATGTTCTGATTGTATTTTTGAGTAAACTTAAGTAGTGTTTTTGTTTTTTGAGACAAAGTCTTTAATGGATATTTCACAGTATTTGTTGTCTTTTCTTAAAGGGTCGGTTGAATGAATTAATGTCCCAAATCCGGATGCAGAATCATTTTGGAGCTGTGAGATCAGAAGAGCGCTACAATGTTGATGCAGACCTTCTCAGAGAAATCAAACAAGTGAGGCAACACATTTACACAGTGCATCTTATGTTCATATTTGTGCTATTGTAGTGCTAGACGTCTGAATACATATTTGTTTAGGTTTCAGTAGATCATGACGTGGCATTAACTGAAACGCTTTTCTTCATCTCTAACTTTTAGCACTTGAAACAGCAGCAGGAGGGTTTAAGTCATTTGATCAGCGTCATCAAAGACGACCTAGAGGACATCAAACTCATAGAGCACGGGCTGAGTGACAGTGGACACATGAGAGGAGGCATCCTGAGCTGAGTCTGTCCTACAAACACACAAATACATACGCTCTCACACTCAATATAAATCCTCTGAAAAGTGGCATACTTGTCATCCCAATAAGACCTTTTTGTCATAGTATTGGTATTGGATTCACGGTATCTGCTTTCTTATCACGGTGTTGGCAGGTTTATCAGGACTATGCCTCTATGTCTATACCACCAAAACAATGACTGGTTAATCTGTGCTGTCTGGATTGATATAGAGAGCTTAATGGAAAGACTCATCATTGTCTAATAATAGCTGGCTTCCCTTATGTTAAATCAGATTATGGATATGAGACTGAATGTGGCTGGCATGTAAACAAGGTCTGGGATCGAGTGTGTGCTGTAATTGAATACATTGTAAATACATCTTTGTATTTCTTTTTTATGCTGTTGTTACAATATTAATAAATTTCATTTAAATCTTCACAACATGTCTTTTCTTACATAATCCAAAAATAACCTCATTTTCAGCGTTGTTACCAATATGGCTTGTCTAAAGGTAAACCCATCCCCGGTGTTTACCTTCAGACAAGCCATTTCCAACATCTCATCAAAGTAGGGCTTGAGTTGATAGGATTCATGTCCTGGATTCATATCCCCATAAGGATGAAAGACTGATTGGCAGTTGAACTGATTAAGCAGCTTTTACACAGATTACATCCCCTCGTGCTGTGGAGTCACCCACATCCAAAGGGTCTGAATTACAGTTTTTGAGGTACTTGCTTCCATCTGTGTGGAAGTAGTGATTGATAACTGAAGTCACTAGTTTTGTTACATGCAAACGATAGGCAGAAAAAATTATGCATGCCTGTTGTACTTGAAACTGTATTTGATGTAGACGACAAAATGAAAAACATTATAGCAAATCAGGTCTCCAGTCCTGTCTTTAGCTGTACTCAATTTAGTATTAACTCAGTCAGAGAAAATTTCTCAGAGTTTTGTATTACTAAAACACGCTTCACCTTCACCTAGTAGTCGCTAACGTAGCATAAAGCTCCTAGCATAAAGCAGGGATGCAGATTGACGTACAGAGGTCTTTTAGGCTCACTTGTTTCTAACACCAAACCCAGAAATATTTCTCTTCAAGTGACATCACTTGAGACAACTTCACACAGCTTTCTCTGCAGCCACAAAAGACGTAGACGAATGTGTAAAGTTGGTGGGATTCCTTTAATCCCTAAGCTAAGTACAACTAACTGCACTCAACATGAAAGGCAAAGACAACATGACGTTTTTTATGTATGACTAAACAGGTGATCATTAAGCTACACACAAATTATTAAAGTACAACTACAGTACTAATACAAAATAACCTCTAAAGTAATAAAACTTCAATTAAAAAAGTTAAAAAATGTCTAAGAGGTAGAAAAGATCTACGTTCCACATGGATAAATAATAATGCACTCAATCAACCCACACAGGTCAAATAGAGATGAGATTCTACTAAACCTTTGAATTTCCACAGACGTGCATCCGCAAAAGTTTTGTCCAAGACAGTTCTTGGTGTTTTCTATGTAGCAGATCAGCAGGTACAGCTACAGCTCCTGGTCCAGGCTCTCAGGAGTGTGCAGAGAGGTCCACCAGCCGGAAAGCCTCCATGAACTCATTGATATCGATGCTCCCGTCCTTGTTGAAGTCAATGCTCTGGGCCAGGTCTGCGATGGCCTTGTCACTTATCTCCATCTTAAGATGCGTACTCAAGAGTTTCCAGGTCTGATGAAACTCCTCGAAAGAGATAAAACCTAAAAGGAACCACAGAGGGGAAGGGTTTAGTTATACCATTCCCCAAATCTGTGTTGTCTTAGAACCATATATTTTGTGTTGAAAAGAGGCAGCTCAGGTGGTTCGGGCATCTAATTAATGCCTCTTAGGTGGATTCTTTTGGAGGTCCAACTAGAAGACCCCAGAGCAAACCCAGAATTTAGTGGGATTACATCTGGACTGGAAATGCCTCAGGATCTGAAGTAGTGAAGTAGTGGACCAGCCGACAGATTGATTGATATCCATAAAGCCATGCTTCCAGTTTGGCTAAAAAGAGAAGAAAGACATGGAGTGCCTGGAATCCAGGCTAAGCTGCTCACTCACCTGAGTGATCTGTGTCTATGATTCGGAAGATGGTTTCCAGATTAGAGTGGTTTTTGTACATCGTCTCCAAGATACTGTTGTCTGACATCTGAAATGGAAGCGACAAATCGATGAAGATTTATTGCGTCAGATAGGGGAAATGTACAAACAGAACACAGACTGACACTGGTTGTACAAGGCTGACCTCTAGTTTGGGCTCAGTGATGGAGAGCTCCCTTATCCACTGCTGGTAGTCCACCATGCCATACTGGGTCCTGTTGACAAGCTGAGGCCGCAGCACCCTCCAGGGCAGACCCAGATTCAGTACTTTCTCTGTGGCACTGGCCCAGTGTCTTAGAGAGATCTTCCCTGAGACATAAATATAAATATATTATTTATGAATTCTGTATCATCATTGACATTCTGATTAACTACCACTAGATGGTGGTGATCCTAGACCTTCTGGGTGTTGGCTTAGTACCTGTGTTGTGAGGATCAAACTCCTGGAAGGCACTGATGAGATCTGACTTATGTACAAACAGTTGTTCCCTCAGAGCTCGTAGGGCTGATCTCTCCGTCCACCCAACACTGACAAAGAACAGAGAGAGAGCAGACACTTTTAGTTCTACTTTATAGAAAAAAAAAAGTCACTGCTAAAGATTTTCTGCGGCCTTGTATACGTACCTTTGTCTCAGGGTGAGCTCCCTGCATGTCCTGCTGGCCTGATACTGGATGAAATGAGGAACCAGATCAGAGCCCATTCTGATGTAGGCTCCTCTGTTGCTGCCCACCTCATAGTAGTTGGACGCTGAAAATATAGTCAGCACCTGGATGCAAAAGAAAATGGTCAGTATACAGCTATATTTGCTCTTTTTCCTTGTTTTTTTCTTTTCAGTCATTAACATCTGTCACCTGCCCTGTAGTTGTCCTCAGTGTGGTCCCTCCAATCCCAGTCACCTGTTCCCCATTCCCCAATCCCTCTTTCTCCAATTATTTGCCAGATCGTCTGATATACTACCCCGTGTTGGTGTTCAGCCTTCGTTCCTGTTTCTTGCCTGGTCTTGACCACAGCCTGTTTCCAGTTTTGCCTGCCTACCTAGCTTGCCCTCACTCACTGTTGCCAAACTCTGCTTTGAATTTGTACCAAGTAACGATTGATTGCTTTCAACTCTTCTACCTCCAAGTTCTGCTTTTGAGTGCACATCTTTATGTTCACAACAGCAACAGGATTCACATTCTTACCATCATCAGTGTTTCTTGATAACATCACTCAAAAGCAAAAAGTATTTGTTTCCATACTCCCAGCTTGAATCTCTACCCCATGTTTGTGCTCACCCTGCGGTTATGGCAGAACTCGTAGCCTTCCTGTTTGCACTCATGTGAGCGGATGAGGAGCTGAAGGTTGTGTCTTCCCAGCACTTCCTCAGTAACGTCTGGACCCCAGTAGCAGCCTCCGCCTCGCACCTCATTGGGAACGCAGCCATTTTGAGCCATTGGGTCACTCCACAACATGTCCACTATCTGGGTGGCCGGATCAATCATAGTTAAATGTCTATACTCTTAACACCAAACGACTTTAAATATCTTTCCTGTCACTTACTTGTTTCCACTGATGCTCATCAGTTTCTGTTGTTTCTCCAGGCTCCGGGTCTGAGTCAGAGTCAGACTGAGACAGTTTTCTGTAGGACTGGTCAAACCCAGCCATTCTGCGCCTCATTTTTAGCTCTTCTTCCACTGAACAGTTGAGGTGGCTGCTTATGGGCTGGCTGTGAAGTGAGCGGCGCTGGAGGTTGTGTCTGTAAGCCGAGGCTGAGCTGCGGTGATTCAGGGAATACACTCGACGCCGGCCTTCCTCTGGTAGATTGGCCTCCCCATTCCTGTTCATCGTCTGAGTTGTACTGCCATTGACTGCATGATGCTTGGGAGGCCTGAGAGCCGACACATACTGCGCACATCCAAATATACACAGATTAAATATACATAATATCACAATCGTGGTAAAATTTCTCAACTTTCTGCCTGTAAAATGACCCAACATACATTCATTTTATCAATGTTGAAGGCCACTCTTACTTTGTGTCTGTCCACTCTGCCTATCGTGTCAAGGTCTGTCATGTCAGAGATCCCACCGTGCACAATCAGCACCTTCTGATCAATGACTGTAGCCAGAGGCAGCCAGCTGAAAATCTTCTGGAGAAGCTTTAGGATCTTCTTGCCATGCATCTGCAAACCAAGTCCAGCTTATGGTGACTTTTTATACTTTTTTTTTATTATTATGAACTCATCATGTTCATTTGGGCAATGTTTAGCTTGATGTTTAAACATATGATCAGCTTTTAAAATATGATATGATGCTATTGGTTAAAAGACGTACCAATGTAATGCGTAACAGCATAACCCTTACATGAACATATGTCATATTTTGTATTCTTTTTATTCGTTTCATCTGCTTCACAGGTAATTCAACCAAATCCGACCCAGTGGAAAACATTAAGAACTATATAGACTATATAGAAATACCCAATCCTCTCACTTTTATTTGTTTATGGAGGTCATATAGATTCATCTGTATTAAATTGAAGCTGTTTCATAACCAGTTAAAAATTCCTTGTAGTAAAGGATCTGAATATTTTGTCCACCACTGAGTTAAATTTGGCTGAGAATCAATATAATATTAAGGTTAAAGCAAAATACACCTACCCTATATTTTCCCAAAACTTCTTTAGTGAAACCATATCTGGAGAAAACACACAGTGAACAGGTTGAATATAGGTAGATCACTATTTTCATTCCATAAACATCCTTTACTGAAACATTAATACAAAAAAACATGCAGGACAAACCACTAATTGGAGTTTAACGATTAAAGTAGTGCATAGACTAGCTTACCTCAGGTTAACAATGTGGTCCTCATGGTTCCCTCTGTTCAGATGGACATCATTGGGATAGACCAGCAGGAAGCCAAAGAGAATGAGCAGGATCTCGAGGGAGTTTTTCCCACGATCCACATAGTCTCCATTGAAGACATAAGGTTTGTCCGAGGACGGCAAACCATTCTAGACAAGTTAAGTTAACGTGTTCATTAAATGAGCATCTCTGTCTGACAATATGACAATCTGAATGTTGTGAATACCTTATAGAATATCAACAGCAGATCTTCAAGGTGCCCATGTAAATCTCCTGTGAAGGGATGAATAGTGCTTTAATATTTGTGACAGCTGGAGTGCACGCTGTATGTTTCAAGAGCAACAAAAATAATCGACGAGACAATATAAAGAGTAAAATGTGTCCAGGAAAGGCCTGCATACCACATATGGTAATCTCCTTGGTGTGGCAGGCGGACACTTGATTGATATTTGGAAGTATTCTTAGAAGTCTCCAAGTCTCTCCAAGAAGTTGCAGAACATATCGAGCATGGAGCTGCTACTGGGAAAAAACAAATATGAATAAACTGAGGGAAAAAAAGCCACCATTAGATAATTTTGCCTTCTTGTCAGCTTTGCGCATCTGCCATGAGTGTGGTTTATGTGCATGTGTACCTACTTGTTTGTGCTTGAAGGCCTCCACCAACTTCGACACCCCACAGAAGGTCATGGGGAAGGTCAGATGGGGGCCAGTGTAGCTGTCGGGTACCTCAATGCTCCTATAGCAAAAATACCTCTCCCAGTCGATGTCACGACAGATTTCATTCTTACGAAAGATGTGACATATTAGGTTTCCTACATTAAAGGCAGACAGGGGAAGAAAGGGAATTGGATCAGTGCGGTAAGGGAAAGCCACATTACGTTTTAGGTGAGCTCAGATTAGATCTAGTGAAACCTACAAGTTAATGAATTAAACAGGAGTCGAGAGTCTATCTTACTTTCACTGCTGGCTGGGGTGAAGTGGTCCATTAAGAAACCGAAAAAATTGTAGAGCTGCAGGAAGAAAAAGGATTAGAAAATGATCAAATGATGCAAAAAAAATAATGAACAAGAATCTATGGGCGATGCTAGCAGCTCTGTGATGCTGTAGCCAAATGTTAACATAAGCATGCTAATACAGTGCTCCCAATGACAACTGCAGGTATGATGTTTTCCCCGATGATTCAAAGTGCTAATTGGCTCTAATGAAAGTACAGCTGAGGCTGATGGGAATGTCATATTAGTGGTGCAATTTGGACTTGATTCAAACTTTAATGTCCATAAATCCAATAGTTGTTGAGATTTTTCAGTCTGGTCCAAAGTAGTGGATATTAATTCAATGGAAACTTTCCCCCTCCAAGTACTCAAAACTGTGACCTCACCTTGATCTGGTCTTGCTCGCCTGCATATTCAATAGATTGGAAGATGTTCCACGTGCACCTGCGTCTCATCTCCAGCCGTGCAACATACTGACGGTACCAGCGCTGGATCAACAGAGCCGCTCTGATTGCTGATAGGAGAGAAAAAGAAAGTACTTGGTCATAATCATGCTGAGGTCATCTTCTTTTTCCATTACAAAGACACTCATTTACTATGTCAGATCTCGATTGAAAGTCTTACCAGTGGCAGCTTCACAGAATGCGTGAAAATGAGTGGAGATTGCAAACAGTATCAAACACTGCTAACTGAGACTTTTTTTCACATCTCGTTTTGAACACAAGCTTGTAAAGATGTGATAGAATGAAACACATATTTACCTGGAACTGAAATGCACACTAAAAATGACAAACAGCAATGACACAGGTGTTAAATTATTGCAATAAAGACAAAAATCAGTTTGAAAACTTTTCACTAGAATGATTTTAATAAAGGCCGCACCTCTGTCACATTTCTTCAGCTGTACCTTTGATTTTCCCATGCCGCATCCCATGACCCTTTGTTGTTTTCACTGTCGAAGACAAAGATACTTTCATGTGAGAGTTTTGAATATCTGACCTTGTGTTTTGCAACCTGTGAACTATAATGTAACAGTTTAACACACTATCCTATTATTCTATTTCATTACACATTTCTACATTAGAAAAAATCTTAGATACATTTTGGGTAATTACTTAATAACAACATAAACAACAGGATAACTAATTTTGAGAAATGATTCTTATTACTTAAGATTAATGGATGTTTTATAACAAAATTATGGGTAGAATAAACACTTCAGCATTTCATTTAATGTCTATTAAAAGTAAATGCTACAATCACACAGCAAAATGAAAACAAAGCACCGGATTGGCCAAACAGAACCTTACCTGGCCACGTTACCTTTCTGTCATTACTTCCCCTCACTTCTTCAGCACCCTTAAAGAAGTCTTGTCATTTTTTTCCTCTACAAACTTGCTAGCCACACTGTTACAATTTAAACAGAAATGAAATATCTCTTAGACTTTTCCATTTCCCACAGCACAGCAGCAGCAGCAGCAGCACAGCTCCCAGTGGTTGCAATGGTGTAATTGGATGTCCCCTCTCTGCAGCTACACACTCTCAGTCATCATAAACACACTCTGGCTAAAGGCTTGTGAGCAGCAGAGCCGAGTGTCTTGGACAGGCCAAACAAAACAAGATGAAAGTGGATTAGGATTAAACCTTACTACAGCTGCCATCTATGGCAAATAAACGGATGAGGGCTCTGATAAAGGGCAGCAACTGTTTTGAAGGGAGGTTCAAGACCTGTGTCATTGTTGTGACTCAACAATTAACGTCAATATTCTCTCTGTGTTTCCATTAGCACTTGATTGACCTCTGGCTTGTCTGGACGTGTCTGTTCTCGATGAATACAGATACATTACTAAATGAATTTACAAATACAGATTGATTTACGTGCAGAGTTTCAGAGTATTTATGTGTAAGTTATGTACAACATTTAAAGTCTATGGTACTTTAGGAATAAGCTATATGACTACAGAGCCATATAGACAAAATTTGATTCTTTGTGAAAAAATATAGGATACAACATCTTATGCAAGATTAGAATACATACTGTGTTAAGATGCCCAGAAAGTCTGTTATCAAGGACAGAGGGATAATTTGACAGTGATGGAAGACCTATTCAGATTCAGTAAATACAGAATGTGAAAATATTCTATTACAAGTGAGTACAAGTCAAACAGAAAACACACTGATGTTAGTATATAATAGCTTATAATACCAACTTCCAAATATATCAGGATGAATTCTGGGGACATATGTATGAAATGGAGCATCGTACACTAAAGTATTCTCATTTTGAGTTACAGTGCAGCACAAAAGTCTTGAGTTTCAATATTTAGCTTTGTGTAAACTTTGTGAAGCTTCAGTAAGGAGCTGGAACAAGCTGGTACAGAATATACACACAGTGTCCACTTTATTAGGTAGACCTGTGCAGTCTAATACAATATAATACATCTGTTCTGCTACAAAGTCTACTTTTAGATTGCCTACAATGATTTCTTTTTTTTTCTTTTTTCTTGGTTTTAATTCAATTATACGTTTTAACACTGACATTTCTGAGATCATAATTAGTATTGGTCGCGTTGTACATGACTGCACTTTCCCCACCTCGTGTATATAAATAAGTAGAACAAAATAATAGACTTAGACCGTAAAATGTGACCTCTCTAATAAACATATAGTTGAATTTACAACAACAAAAACTCAACATTGTGAGCGTTGTAAAGATAGATTGTGTGGCAGGGTTGTTTTGCTGGATTTCATTAGATTGCGCAGGTGTACTCAATAAAGTGACTACTAAATGTTTCTGTTAGCGTGGAATGAGATTATTTGAACAATATTTTAGCTTCATAAGGGGCATCAGAAAGGGAAAATAGTTAGGAAGAAAGAAATTCTGCAAAAATCTGTGTTATTTCTGGTTGATTGACGCTACTTGGCTGATGTTTTATGATCTCTTGTTAAGCACCTTCTGATTTCCACCAGTGTTGTAAACACTGAAGTCTTGTAGAAACTGAAACGATACACATTTCACAATGTATTTTGCCTATGGGCTATATCATTCCTTTTTGTTTTTTTGCTTCTCTCCCACCTTTCATTCCTGTCTTTTTTTTCTTGAATCTCGTTCACACGGGAGATGACAACAATGTTAAGTATCTCAAGGCCAAGCTGGGGCACAGGAAGATAAAAACCCACATTCCCAGGCCCTGACAAACAATACCTTGTGCAGCATCACTGTCTGGTCGCTCCTATCTTCTCGTCAAACCAGAGTAAAGGATCCAACCGCAGCCTTCATCCGTCGCGAGTCTAACTTGATTTGAAAGCAGTTGATCCATAGATCTCATGGGCTCATGCACCATGTCCTTTACGTTCATTGTCATGACAGTGCTTCTGGGCTCTTCAGTGGTGATTGCCTTCATCTTGCAGCCATTCAAGGAAGAACCCGTAAACTCTCCAAACAATCACAGGTCAGTATCTAACTTTTTATTAGAAGAGACTTTTCTTTATACTTAGTGAACATTTTAAAAAGTTTCCTCAAGAGTGCATAAATAATCATGAAACATCTTCTTAGGTCAAAGAGGTTATTATATTTTAAAATAGCCTATGTGGATCAGATTACATGTCATGATCTGTTGATGCATGCTGAGGCCTTTCCACATAAGGGGAAGCTCTGCGTATGATTCAGGGTCACTTCACTTTCAGTCTTTATTCCCTTTAAAAAACAAAAACATACAACTGCAAAGCAGGAGGTTACAGTTTACAGTGAGTTATGCATTTTACAATACTATTGACTTCATAATCATATGATAATTTCCATTATGATACATTGCAGATGTCTATTTCTAAACCTAATACATTTTCCCATTTTGTGTGAAACATATCTTTTTTCATTCTTAGAGAAAAAGTCATTTTTTCCATCATGAATGTTTCCTGTACTATATCCAGCCACTGTCTATGTGTGGATGGGTCCATTTCAAACCTTTTTTTTTTTTTTGTTATTGGAACACTTTTTGGGCATATATGAGGTATTATATACCTTAATACCTCATGCCTTACTGTATTAACTCTGCCACAAAATGGCTCAATTTTTCTCCAGCAGATATGTGCATGATTTGCACCTGTTTGACCACATCACCTCCTGCATGGTTGTTGCCTTAGAAGCTGTTTGGTTTTTATGTTAGATGTAATAGAGAAATGAAATACATTTTTCCAACACACTGCTCTCTTTAAGCTGTGCAATCAACAACATTTCTCAAGTGCCCCCAACAGTTCATCAAGAGAGCGTATATTTGAACGTCCATGATGATGTGATGTTTGTCTATGTGCCATGTGATGTCCAGGTGCCAGGTTGAGTCACTGCAGTCCATCAGGAAGGTTCTCCTCAGGGCTCTCAACTTGCAGGTTGAGCCACAGCTACCAGCTGGCAGGCTGGATAGATTCAGAGAGCAATGGTCAGGAAACTTCAGCGATATTGATCGCAAAGCCAAGGACACTGCAGGTAAGTGGAACCTCACAATTCATAGAAACTACTGTAGATCCCAAACTTTTACAGCCTGAGCCTTGGTGTCTTATTCAAAGTCCAGCCAAGTCCAACTCAACCTCCTTCTATTGTGTCCTTCCAGTTCCTGCGGCCTCTGGCTACTCTGCGTCACCTGATGGTGGAAACAGTATGAGCCTCAAGTGCTGTTCAATGGCCTCTGAGATCCCTATGAAAGGTATGCAACAATATATGTGTATGTTTGTGAATATTGACATGCATTTATATTCAATCTTATGTTCTTCAGATCTGGGATGGGACACCTGGATGATCCATCCTGCCAGCCTGACTGTCGTTCAGTGTGCACTCTGCAACCCAGAAGTAAACGCAGTGCAGTGTCCATCATCCCGCACCAGTGTGCAGGATCCTGACACACAGGTATGATTCAAGACAGTAAAATAAATGCCTGCACACCCCAATTACCTCATATTGTACTACAATACATCTCCTACATATGTCATTCACCCATTCACACACATTCATACACTGATGGCATTAGTTGCCATGCAAGGTGCCAACTGCTCATCAGTTTAAGCAGCTAATCATTCATACGCATTCACACACCGGTGGCGCAGCCTTCAGGAGCAATTTGGGGTTCAGTATCTTGCCAAAGGACGCTTCAACATGCAGACTGGAGGAGCCGGGGATCAAACCACCACTCATCTGATTAGTGGAAGACCCGCTCTACCACCTGAGCCACAGACAGTGGGGGAAATTCCCATAGCTGTTAGTGCCCTGATGGACTAAAATCTGCCATCTGTCAGATGCATTAAAGCAGGGGTCTTCAACCTTTTTCAGCCCAAGGACCCCTTGGACGAGACATAACATAACAGGGACCCCCACATGTAATTATTTTTTAAAAATGTGTCACATTTTAAGCCTGGCCTATAATAACTTTTATATTCACTTTATTTAACTTTTATTTCACCTTATCAACCTATTTATATGCTGGGTTATTAGCCTATATGTGTTTATGACTGATAAAAAGTTCATGCATAATTATTATTGGTTATTAAATGCCAAGAGCTGTGCATCTTTGGACACGTCCACTGATTCATCCAATTGGAGTGCAAATGCCTCTGCTGTTTGTAGTTTCTGAATTATCTGCACCCTCACATTCACCATTAATTTGGTGAAAATTGTCAATTATTATGACAAAAATTGGCTGACCCTCTGCAGTACCTCTGCGGACCCCCTAGGGGTTGTGGACCCCTGGTTGAAGACCCCTGCATTAAAGTATATTATAAAAATAATCCATTGTAGGTGAAAAGTTCAAAATATTCAAAGTAAGTCAGTTAAAATATTGTACCAGAAAAATGTATTTAAAATATCAAATGTACTCATTATGCAGCATCTTTTATTATTTGATTGTGACTAATGTGTAACAGGCATTCCAGATACTGTTGGGTAGTTTAATCTGTAATTGATCACGTTTTGTTAGTAAAATTTTTAATCTGCAAAGTAACTGTATGACTACATCTGTCAGCAAAATGTAGTGTATGAAAAAGTGCAATATTTCCCCTCTGAGTTGCCCTAATCTATGTACTGCAGTTACCTTCCATCACTGTGAGTTTCAGTGTCTTGGTGTCATGCACTTTATCTTGTGTTGTGTTCTGGAGGTGGAACAGCTGCCAATAGATGAGTCTGTTTTCTCCTTCTGCCAACAGAAATGTAATGTTATACAAGCTGAGACACATCCCAAAGTTAGTCAGACAGGAATGATGTGTATTGATGTTGAAACAGAAAATGGTATGGCAGAATGAGTGCACATAACTAAGAGGGAAACTATTTTTAAAGACGAGGATTCACCGTTTACCACGCCTCCTCTCTTTGTCCTTCTTCAGGTGACATGTTGTCAGCCCACCTCCCAGAAAATGGTGCCTGTCCTCTACATGGATGAATTGGCCACACTCACCATTTCTTCCATGCAGCTGACCAGCAGCTGTGGCTGTGGATACGACAACATCCAGCAGCCCAGCGAAGAGTAAAGTTTGTTTTATAGTCCTGAGTGTGTGATATCTGGGCCACCTGGCACAAACATAAATACATTATATAAAGACCTGTTGTCTCCCACCAACATAAAACTGATCAGTTGTTACTTCAGTGGTAAAACTGATGAGATTATTGAGCTCAGTCACACATTACTGATCTTAACTTTCAATCTACATTTATGTATTATTATTAAGCCTAAATATAAGCAAGCAAAAGTGCATTTCTGGCTGCAAATTTGAGTATTTCTCTCACACCAAGAGCTGAAGAGGGCTGGACATGAGGTGCAGCTGACTCGTGTGATACATGCTGCGAGTTTATCTTTAAATAAATCTCTTGAGTACAGAGCCCTATTTAAAGCTGCTGTTACTGAGTGTTCCCTCCAAAAATGTGAGACTGTTGAAAGCCAAATCCTCTCACTGGCCAGTTGTCTCTTGCCTGACCTGCAGAACAACTGGGCAAGAAGTCAATTTAATCCCAAAACTGAGGTCAAATAAAATACATAATTCTTGAAATGCGATTGTAAATTAAGTTTAAGCTTGCCATTGTGAGGGTTAAGCATTTCTTGCAGGGAGAGTAATAGGAGAAGATCGTGTTCACCAGCTAAACTCCCTACAATTAAAACTTGTAAAAGTATCAGTTTCCCCTGGGTATGAACAACATCTGTGCTGTGTTTTTCCACCAAGGTCCATTGGCCGTGCTCTGTTTTTATGTTTCAACTTGTAGATAAGATAAAGAGGACAATGCTGCCCTGCAAACTCAGGGCAGGGCCTGCAATACTGGGCAATTAAACTGCTTATTGTTTATATGAAATACACAAAATCTGTGAAAATAAGTGAAATTAATTGTAACAAGGTTAAAAAAAAAAAAAAGAAGAAGAAGAAGTAAAAAAAAAAGCATAGTACTTTCTGTTGACATACTTTGCCTGGTAGACAAAATATAATCCAAATGAAATAGCATATTTAAGTAATCCAAATTACTTAATCATGCATGGATCCAAAACATTGTGTTTGATTTACATAATGTGTGCTTTTATATCCATGTTTAACAGCAGAATTTTTGTATTTTTGTTGCTTTTGTGTCTTTAACCATTAACATGATTGGTTACAGTTCTCAGTGGTTGTTTATTTTTTTTATTGCTTTAACACATATTTTGTCACTGTTAAATTTTTTTCAGATACTTTTCAAATGGGATGAGTTTATCTCACCTCAGCTTTTACATTTGGACCAGATGCAAAATGTCCCATTGTGCTTATGACCCTGATATAACATCCAAATCATTTGTACTGATTGTAACTGTTTTCCTGCACACAGTTATTTGAATAAAGATGATTTATCAACAGTTTTTTCATTTTATTTGTTTTTCCTGGCAATGTTTATTTTATACCAAAATTAGTATGATTGTTTCAAAAGAGCATTGTTTTCTTTTTTATGTCTGGCAGACTGTTGCATGATAAGTTGAGAGGGAGGACCAGAGGAAGAAGAAATGTTGGCGCTGCAGGAAATCAGGCGTTGGTGGGGGTGCGCACACGCGCGAGGGGGGGCGGGTGTTACGTCACAAGTTTTCAGTTGGTGTGCATCCACACTCAGGGTGATTATAAAACTTATCCTGGCTGCAGTCGTATCTTACTTTTTGATTCTCAAGTTGTGCAAGCAAGACACTGATCCTAGAGTGCAACAACAGCAACTCTACAAAGGGACAACAAGATCTGGCTATAGATCAACACAACCAACAGTGTTATGTTTTATTAGTACTGGACAGAATGTCAAGATATTTCACTGTGTGGGTGTCTTTTGGCATACTCTCCCCCCTTCTGCTGGCTGTAGGGGCAATTGAGTGTTTAGAGAGGGAAACATTGCTGAGACGGATCCCCAGCACTGTGACACAAGTAACGGAGTGTTTGATGGAGTGCACTGGGATGACGTTCATCAAAAAACTGCAACTTCAGGACAATCATAATATAAGATTCCAAGATTCCACAGAAGGTAAGGAGCCACTGAATTACATTTAAAACTTGTGCTTCAAGATCTAAATCAAAAAACTAAATGTTGAGAGATTAAAAGTTATTTTTGTATGTCATTCCACCCCTGCCTGACTGATATAGACCAGATCTGCTGTGTGCAGGCCTTAACGTAGTTTCTCTTTCTAGGAGACCTTGGAGAATACTGTTGGTCTACAGAGCTCAAGTGCACCATTGGAGAGAGCTTTCATTGTGCCTACGTGGTGTTGCCTGTGGATATATCTTCAGTTAGACATGAGATGCTGGAAGTCAAAACCACTGGCACCACGCTGCATGCACACAGCAGCCCCACCTCAATCACAGAGAGCTGTGGCCTCCGTTACGACGTCACACAGCACTTCAGCAGCACAGCAGAGACAGGGACTTCATTCTGCATACAAGTGGTCACTGAGGAACATGTCCTGGGGGACAATGTTCTTAAATGTCCTCCATTTCTGGTCACTTTCTGGCAGAGAAGTCCAAAACAGTCCAACCAAGGAGGTGGCGGATAAAGATCTCAAGTACAAATACTACATTGTCAAATTACTCCATTAGAAGTCATGCATTGATAGTAAAAGTCTTTTACTTTTAATACTGTAAGTACATTTTCTTGTACTCAGTGCAGAAAAGTGGCCCCTGTGACTATTATATATTACATTAGTAGATTATTATTACTTCTGCATTCATGTAAAAGTATGATTTTCTGCTGTAGTCGGTTGAGGTGGAGCTAGTTTTTAACTATTTTGTATAGGATTGCACTAATGATTATTTTTTATTATGGATTAATCTGCTGATTATTTTCTTGAATTACCAATTGTTTTTTTGGTTTGTGAAAAATCAGAAAATAGTGAGAAATGCCACCAGTCAGTTCAAGTGAAGTAAAAAGTACATTTTTTGCACTGCAGTGGAATAGAAGTATAAAGTATGTTTAGCAGGAAATGGAAATACAAGTACCTTAAATGTGCGCTCAAGTACAACACTTGAGTATTTAGTTACATTCCACCACTGTAAAATCTATACTAATAATTACATAATAATATTGATTTGCAATGAGGTTGATTTAACATGATTTATATAGTTGTCATGCTTAAAATCTCATGTCAATGTGTAAGCCTTGCTTGTTTTATAACCATAATACATAAAATAGTGTGTAATTAATTCAATATTATTTACCACTGGCTTTACAACTTACTGTGGAATTAATTCAGAATCCAAAAACATAAATTAATGATATTTATGAGAAAAAAAACAAACTGTTCTGTTCTGTTTTGGCTTTCGTATGTAAGTCTATTACCAGAGTGAACAGACAATGACAACTTCCACACAGTGGATTTAGAATAACACAATGAACTCTGCAGCTCTTCACACTCATATTTATACTCATGGAGTCACCAATTAACATATTGAACTTTCTTTGCACTGTGGGAAGAAGTCAGAGTGCGCAGAGAGAACTTACACAGACATGGGGAGACCATGCAAATCCCGGTTTGAAACCAGAACCTTCTTGTTGTGAGGCCACAGTGCTAACCAGTGCACCACCGTGTGGCCAACTCTGCAGCCATTTGAGTGAGTGATTGTCTATTCTTCTGTTTGGTTTTGTATCTGGACTTTCTTCTATAACAATTGACAAAAGCCTATTTACTCACATACACATTTAAACTATATATTCATGTTGATTTTGACTCTCACTTACGTTAGAAATGACCAATTATTAACATACCAAGGTAAATACTTACAGTATATTGTGAACATTAATTCCTCATGATATAACATGATTTTGTACTTAGAATAAATCATAATCTGTGTTCAGGCTTTATGTTTGTTTCTTGTAGTTGTGAATGTATTTGAGCATAAAAAGGCCATGTGAATCACTTTTTGCATGTATGTGTCCAACACTGAGAGATGCTTATTAGAAAATCCTGCTGGATTTAATTGAAGGCAACCAGAGTGATGCAAAAGCTCACAGTTAAATGATGAATGTAAATATGAGATGTTAATGGTTGTAAGTGTTTAAAGCAATATTAAAACATTCTATTTTCCTTTGTCCATTGAGAAAGACTAATAGATAGGGGGCATCCTGTTAGCTCACCTGGTAGAGCATGTATTAAGGCTAGAGTCCTTAGTGCAGTGACCCAGGTTTAATTCCAGCCTGGATCCTTAAATGCATGTCATCCCCACTCTTTCTCCCCTAAATTTCCTGTCTATCTCTACAGCTGTCAGTATGTAATCAACCAGAAAAGTAGAGAACTTGTAAACAAGAAGATATTATTGCAATACAATAAACTGCACAACAGAAGAAGTATACACTTACCGTACTATACAGTATAAAGGATTTAATGTACTACCTATACTGTAAAGAGTATGTCAGTGTGTTCTGCTTTGGTGAGCATTCTGTTCTACACAAAAGAAATAAAGTAGTGCCACCTCCTGGTAAACAAATAGAAATGTCAGATTTCACACCATGCAGCCTCTGGATGGCACACTTGTTACAGGGCAGTATTAGGTGTTGAAATCCTTCACTGTAGTATGCCAGACAAAAAGTTGAAACAGTTCAAACATCACCTTAAACATACTAAATTTAAACTCCAAGGTAGTTTTTTTAATGCTCTTTTAGTGCTGAATAATTATATTGTACTGTAGACTGTATATCGTGATCATTAGGCTCATGTTACATCTTCATGTTGGCATATACCTACAGTCTTAAAGTGTCATGGTCCATTTAGCTGTCCAGAGCTGTCTGTTAGGTATAAATGAAGGAGGATGATGTTGGTGTGCTCTGCTGGCAGACGGCCAGTACCAGCATAACATAACCACCCAGGGTGAGTGTCCAATAACAGACCTTTCCTGCACAGCCTGTGCTCAAGCCTGCATTAAATCATACACTATGTCCATGCTTTAAGAACAGCAACACACAGTCACAGACTCAGGCAGCATGTATGGCATGGCTATATGGTACTGCATCACATTTTCTCCACTGGAAGGGCGCCTTTGATGGCACTGAATCACATTTTCTCCATTTTAAGGGTGCCCATTAGTGCACTTTATGACCTTCTCTCCACTGAAAGAGCACCCTAGAGGGCACTGCATCACATTTTCTCCATTTAAGGGCGCCTTATAGTGTGCTGCATCACATTTTCTCACACAGGCTGCTTTATTTTTGTTTGTTTTTTTAACTCTTCTCTGATGCACTTAATCAGCATATTCATCCTACATGTCTTGTTGAAATGTGTAAAATGGGATTCATCTGGTTTCTGCTGCAGGCTATGCTCTGAAACCTGCATGAGAAACACTGCCAGTTTTGCCTCTGTGTCATCGAATCCGAACTCGCTCACCAAAACTGGCACCAAGGTGACAGAGTGAGTCAGAAGACTTTTAGCTGTGCTTTAGTGTTTCTGGACACGAGAGTGAATCCCTGCCAGATCCAGAGTTCATGCTTTTTTTAGCTGTAAACAGGTAAGGTATGACATCAACAAGCACAATCACAAAAGGGAGTCACAGGTGTTTATTAAAATGTCAGTGCTTTGTGTACTATATTTAGTCAATTTTAAAGTGTTTTGTGCTGTATTAAAATCACTTTTGTCACATATCTCTCAATCATTATTCTTTAAATTAGATTCAGGTATTAACATATAAATAAACATATAAAAGTCCAACAAAAAAGCTAAAAGATAACATAAACTGGTTTTAAAGAAAGAAGGGTATTTCTTTCAGGTATAAATTAGGCTTTAAATACAATGCACTCGCTCTATTTAAGGACCAATACTGCCAGGATGGGAAAGAGTTTCTTCCTATAGGCAATCAGACCGTTAAACAACAGCAAAACATAAAATAACATGGCATTTGGACTGTCAATACAACAGCAAACATAAAACAATCTGCACATTGCACCTATAACCATGCACATTTGCACACTTTTTCTCTGCTGCTACTTTTTTTTATATCTACCTCACTACTGTATAAACCTGCTATAGTCATATATCCTCATGTAGCATGTGTATATACACGGTCTGTCTGTTGTTTTGTCTGAACTTACTGCACTTTATGCAGCCCTTTTGTATTTTGTGTTATAATGCGTGTGCACATTAGTGTAGTCCTGTCTGCACTAGGTTTTATGTTTCATGTAGCACCATAACCCTTGGCGAAACACTGTCTCATTTCACTGTGTACATGGCTGAAATGACAATAAAACCCACTTAACAAAACAGAACACAAATTATTGCTTAAATCAAAGCATATTATTAGTGTTTTAATTGCTTTTCAATGAACTAATATATCTTTTCTGTGCTGTCCGTTCTAATGCAGGAGATAAGTGGTTAAAAAGCACCCTTTACTGCCACTTTTAGGCTCAAGTCTCAGCTTTTATTGTATTATATTTGTGGCTTTATCAATCTCTCTATTGATTAATAAATCTGTTTGTCAACAGTTTGACTTTCAAACGTGCCGTAGCTTTAAAATCAGCTGTCATGCATCAAAAACCTTCAGTGAGGACTCAAAACACAACTCTGTGGTGAACTAAACACAGATGACTGTACCATGTCTGTCACGCAGGGGTAACAGTGTAAAGTTTGGTCCAACTGTAATGAAGAAACAAAAACAGCACGTAACATAGCTCTTAATGGACTCGTTCGCTATATTTGCTTTGTATTTACACTTATAACAGTAACAGAATTGCTTTTGAGGTGTTTTCCGACAAGCTTTTACTGCATTGAGTGTATAAAACAGAGGTTGGTCCCCGGATGGCTGAATAGAGTAGAACAATCCAGTAAGGCAGAGAGAGTGGACAACCCAAACACGGACGGTTAGCAGACAACTATCAAACAACGGCGGCCTGACAGCCATTTAAATCAACAAATTATCTCCACCGGTAAACAATGTGACCAAGTGAGAAGGACACCGTGGTGAGGACTGTCAGAAACACATGACAACCAACTTTGGTTGTTGTGAGAGACGCACCATGGCATCTCAGCCGAGGTAGGCAGACACAGCGTCGGCTAGCTGCTAGCTGCTGGCCGCTAGCCTGGTTGAACGTTAATTAGCCAGATCTGGGTTAGCCAGCTCACCAGCAGCGCACTTGTCTTTAAGTAAAGTTTTAGCCTGTAAGTCCTGTGAAAGTGTCACAAGGAAGGTCGTGTGCGTTTGGTAGTTTTGTGTAGTTAATATAAAAGTGAGATGCAGGGTTGTTGTTTTTTTTTGTTTGTTTTTTTAGCTCGATAAGCAGGTCGAGGAGGAGGTGGAATCAGCTGGAAAGAGCAGGCTGATGTGATTTTTACCACTTGGTTAAAGGGGGGCTGCTGTGTTTATACTAGCTGTCTTGTCTAAGTTAGCGTTCACGTTTGGTTTTAAAGCCCATTTATATGCGCATTTATGTCTGTTGTGTTTGATTAACTTGGATTTTGGATAACACGTTGAATAACAGCGTGTTTGACTCCGGAGTGTCTGCATTAATGTCATTTTACTTCCCAAAAATCACGAAGAAAAGTCTGATTCAACCACAATAACATCAACAAATAACTCTGGATATGATAATCTGAGCAGAAAAGTTTTCCAGTCCATGTTGACACCATTTTTCCTACTGCCTTTCAACTTAAGAGCACCTATTATGATCACCATCATTATTTCCATATAACATGATGTGGCTGTGACAGATTTGTTTTCACTAATGTTGTTGAATTCATGGCTTGTACTGTACTGTTAGTATTTTTCTAGATTGCTATATGTTGTAATATCGTCCGTGTGTCTTGTATCTGTTTTAATTTGACTTGTTCTTAGTTTGTGCTGCTGCCTGTCTTGGCCAGGACTCCCTTGAAAAAGAGGTTTTTAATCTCAGTGGGACCCTTTCTGGTTAAATGAAGGTTAAATAAAATAAAATAAAAATATAGAGGGTAATATTACAGTAGACAGACAGGATAGAAAATCCTGGTCTTCTAATGCAACTAATTAAAAAGTGAGAGTCTGGAAGTGTTACAGTTTTAAAGGCAAATAAAAGTAGACTTAAAATAGCTTTATAGTGGTTGTTGATCATGCATTTCATGTTATATGCTAGTAAGAGCAGAGAAAAGCAGATTGCGATTTCTTTATAGTCTCTTCTTGCAAACTAGTACTGTCTGCATGGCCACAGGGAAAGGGTGCACTTGCAGCAAAATTGTACAGTTGTTCACAAAATGTGTCAGTTTTGTGTCAAAAATTGTAACGATGAGGGAGCTTTTTAAATATCCTCCAGAACGAAAATCATTACAGAGGAAATATTCAAAGATATGACTGATCTCTTTCAAACACAAAAACCAGTTAAGCAGCGCGAAAGAAGCGTGAAGACTGGAGAGAACAAAGTCAAGAGATGACAGAAGTGAAATTTAGTGTATAAAATGTTATACTTAAATCTACCACTTACTTACTATAAAATCTGACTATCATTTTTGTCAATTTTCTGTCACTAATGAACTAATGAAGTAGTACTCAGACTAAAACCTCTTTTAGCTTTTGTTTTAGCCTCTTTTTTAGGCTTTTAGCTTGTTGATGCAGGAAGGAAAAGAAAAGTAACATTTATGGCTGCAACTATGGATTGTTTGATTAGCTTTGTTGTTTTTTCGAGTCCAAATTGCTTATTTTGTCCAACCAACCCCAAAGTTGATTCAGTTCACTATCATATCTATAGTTTATTGGGGTGTCAGAAAATTTATCTTATATTTATTTTATTTCAGTTTTGACTGTCAAAATCAAAATCTGGCTCAATGATTCTCCCAGTACCCTTTTTTTTTTTTTTTTTTTTTTTTTTTTTGCAGTTGAGCTGTAAAGTATCATTATATATTTTTTTCAACCTGAAAGTCAACTTAATCGTGGCTTTGGTGAAATGTGACACCCCTAATTATTTATTCATATCTATGCAATTCTCACAACTGAGAAGCTTGAACGTGGGAATGTTTGGCATGAACCGATTTTCAAAATATTTAATTTTCTGTTGCTCGTCTAACAGTTGCAGTTCTGGTCAAAGCGATGATTTTTCCTACATTTATATACTGAAAAAACCCCAGTACGTGACTCACTCATTCCCAGGTTGCCTCCCTGTCTTTAGTGGCCCTCAGTGGTCACGTCTGGTCAAAGAGGAGACGCTGAACCAGGCACAGGTGTGTGGCCTTTTGTTTTGGGTTCTTTGTTTCTTGAGGTCTTTTGGCTGTTTGTGACGCTCTGGTGTGTTGAACGTTGCATATACATTTTCGTGTGTAATCACAGAGCCTAATTTTTGAGTATAAATGAGGACCGTGAAACAAAGGAAATACTTTAAGTTATTTAGAAAACAAGAGGTGCATAGCTACTTTGTTGAACAAAGGAAAATAGTTTTATGCATTGTATATTTGATGCATTTATATCAGCATCTTTTCTGTTGTGGCTTATTCTGTGACGTGAAGTTATTCACCTTTTTTACTCAACATTGAATCAGTTTCTGGCATTTGTCATCTGTCATTGGTAAACTGGTACACTTAGAGCTCTCTTTTTCTTGATGAAAGGTTCTCGACTTCGGGCACGAGGAACAGCAAATGATAATCAGTTTTAAAAACAGGAAGCAGGGGTAGCCATACTACTCAGAATAGCTGACATTGGTCCAAATTGGTTAATGATGAGCTCGCCTGTTAAATAGAGTATTCGTGCAGATGTAACAAATTATTAAATGATTAGAGGTTGACCCAATGTTAAGATTAAATCACTGTGTGAGTGCTAATTCTGGAAAGTTAATGCTCTGGCCTCATCAATAATTCAGCCCCTGATATTGTCCTCAGCAGCCGTTTCTAATCATTTCTGTAAGAAACTTGTGCTGCATCATCAACATGTACAGTCAGCAACAAAATGTATGTTTCATGTTTGTTTATGAGGTTTAATGTGAGAGTTTAATACAGACACAGTATGTTGTTTTAGGCCTGGGTATTACTGGGTGTGTGGCCTGTGACTGAGAAGTGCCAGTTTGTTCTGTACCAGTTATTTGGCCAGTCTCTCTGTTAAATTAATGAGTGAGTGCTCATCTGTTTGGCTGAGTCCCAAATCTGTGCGGCTACACTTGTTGCCATGGAAGCATCCCATTGGGGTTCCTGTGGGTGATCAACACTGCATTTTGGGAAGAAAACTACCAAATTTTTAAATGTAGATAAACATTCAGTACACTTTATTATATTAAAAGTGTTAAACAAGGTCTGATGCTCTGGGGCCTGCTGTTATTCCACAATGTAATTTACTATAGTAAAGTAGCTCTTTCTGCCGCTGGCATCATATCAGGACTAGTAGCCGTAATCATCCATTTGATGTGTACGTGGGCTGCACGCCATCTTAAGGGACTAGAGAGAACAGATGTGAATGTTGCGGTAAATCCTCATGGCGTCTGTGAGTCTAATTACACTTGTCTGTAGATATGATGGGCACTGTCTTCTCCCCTTACACACTGCAGCTCTGCCCCCAGGGTAGATAGGTCTGTGATAAGATGCCATATATTTGCAGTCTCTAAATTTTCTTTAGCTAAAACTGATTTTATCGTAAGGATTGACGCATTATTTTTTTGTTCTGGGGTTTAGATGTGTACAAAATCATAGAAAATGTAGATGTAAACAACAGGCTGTATTGTAATCTCACTCAGCCATTAAGTGGTGGAGCGTGTCTTCAATTTTTGTTTGGTGGCGGGATTCCAGTTTTAATATTTAAGGCACTTACTGCATCTTTACCTCTGGCATCTAACTGGGTACATATATTTAGCATTAGAGATGAATGATGCACTTTGAAAGTGCAATGCTGATTGAAGACCTGTCTTATTTTTTGTAATGTTCCATAGTGTATACAACGAAGAAAGGAACCTTCTTCGCCTCCGAGCATGGGAACAGAGGAACCAAGAAACAAGCCAAGCCAAAGAACTCAACCCGGAGAATGTGCCACTCTTTGGGGAACCGTACAAGGTAAAGACACACAGCGGACACAGCGGGCGTGAAATGATGACACTGTCAGACAGTTAACCTCTTGGCAGTGCAGCCTCTAACAGGGGTTCTACTGTAGTTGTTATGAATAAAAGGAAATCTCAACAAAGTACAGATTTTATTTTTTAATTTCTGTTCTTTTTTTTCCTTTTTATAACTGTAAAGCCTTTTGATCAACTGTGGAGGGGGTTTTTGACAAGTAAAAGTAGTAAACATTGGAAAACAGTGAATGAAAAAATGATTTAAACAGAAAAAATTAATCTGCATTTGCCGACAAAGGCTTATAGGTTTAGTTACAGTGGTCAGCCAGAAGACTGAGTGCTACATTTAGCTGTACTAATTTCCACTTTCAGCATCTAATAACTGATGGAGTTGGTTATCATGCTTTAAATAATAATCATTCTTTCAATAAAAATAATGTAAATTGTTGCATTATTAATTAATCTTTGCTACAAAGAGCTGCTTTATCTGTGATTGTTGACACTTTGCGGCATCTTTTATCAGAATACTGACTGTAAATGAAAAGATGATGTTTTTTTATTCAAATAAGTCGAGATGGCAGAAATGTTTTCAGCCTTGAGTGGTGTCTGCACTCTTTCTCTGAGACTGCAAATGGCCTGAACAACCTTCGTTCAGTAAATAAGATAGAGCAGCCTGTATGTAACCTGAAAGGCAGGAAAGGTCAGCGAATCATGCACGACTGTTTGTAAAGCCTGATTACTCTGTAAGTGCAACTGTTGTGAGCACATCACAATAATTTAAGGCGACTCAGATGAGCGCATCAATTTCTTTTTCTGCAGTATGATGCAATATATTTATTTGTGGACTAAACATAACCAAGGGCATAAGACATTTGGTTCTGTGTTCATAAGATTAAGAATATTTGTTAACTGTGATATTTGTCCTCCGTTAACATTAAAATGTGTTTATCTCTTCTTTTTGTAGACAAACAAAGGGGATGAACTTTCCAATCGAATCCAGCGGATGCTGGGCAGTTATGAAAATGTGAATAATCCCTATCCCTTTGCCATCGAGTCTTTACCCATTCCTAATTATGTAACCTTCTCACAGTCAGATCAGGGTCAGGCAAACACAGACAAACCAACCGAACCTCCATTCCATAACCAGGTCCATTTCATGTCCACTCAAAGTCAGAAAGCCCCCTCTAGTAACAGTTACTCCTCCCAGCCCACAAGGACGTCCACCGCCTCTTCTTCTCCTAACCACCATGGACATTCATCCACTTTCTCAAACTTGTCTTTGAACCACAGTCAGCTCAGCCACTCAGCACATCAACAAAAGAAGACTGAAACCCACTCAGATCTCAGGGAGCGTGTCAGCCTTCCCCAGGAAATGTCTTCTCAGTCTCCTGATGCTAAGCCGCTACCTTTCCTAGGTTCCAGTGACCAAGATACCACTGACATGGACACTAAGGACACCTTTGATAGACATCACCTTCAAGGGTCCACAGATCACCCCTCTGAGTGTGCCAGCAGCGTGGATGTTTCCACATTTAACATAAAACAGTCCCCCAAAGATGCATCTCTGCCTCAAGCCAACAAGGGCAATGCACTTCCTTCCCAGACCTTCCCTTCACTCCTGTCGTCTAAGCAGCCCAGCGTAGTCATGACCCAAAAGCCAACAGCGTACGTGCGGCCCATGGATGGCCAGGACCAGGTGGTCAGTGAGTCACCTGAGCTAAAGCCTTCACCAGAGCCATATGTGCCTCTACCGGAGTTAATCAACAAATCGGACCTGGGCAAAGCAAAGATATTGCCACAATTTTTGGAGGTGAGTTTATTGTCTTTAATCCCGTACGTGTAATATAATCTCATATTTTTAAAGTGTAATATGCTAGGTTAGCTTAGCATAAAAAGTGGAAACAGAAGAAACACTTTGGTTTTTGCACACATCAAACAAACAAGATGAAACCTTAATTGGTGAGCTTTACAGGTGCTGGTAGGTAGGTTTTGATAGGCTAGCTGTTCCCTCCCCATGTTTTCAGTCTTTATGCTAAGCTAAGCTAACCAGCTATGTATATAGCATTCAGACTGGTATTGATCTTCTCATCTAACTCTCAGCAAGAAAGCAAATAAGCGTGTATCTCAAAATGTTGAACTACTCCTTTTATAGCAATAGTAGTACTAGTAGCAGAGCTGAAATCCTGCTGCCATTACCAGGTCGGCAGCAGCCTCAGTCTGTCAGGCTGATGACGTCAAACCCACAGTGGTCATGGGCTTGTGGGAAGTGGTGTTTCTTAAAGGCTGCTATTACATAAATCCTTAATAAACAACGATTTTACAAAGAAATTACTATCCCTTGATAGACAAATGGAGTGAAACACAGGGCGTAGTGGTGAACAAGGTTATGTTGCCGGGCTGGATTTGATAGTAATATTCATTACTGCAGATGTGAGTGTGATTTTTTTTTTTTTTTTTTTTTTTTTTTTTTTTTTTTTTTAAATTACATCCTGGTGAAGAACCTAGAAGTTCCAGTTTTACTTTAGCTTTCTATAAACAAATAACTTGTTTATATGAAGGCAGGACGTAAAGTGCAGTGTGGTGTCGTGTAGAATAAGAATTTAGATATAGTAGTATATGACTGATTGATTGATTGATTGATTGATGCTTTTTGAAAAAATAATTCAGCTATTTCACGAGACAATTTTCCTCTTCAGTAACAAAATATTATGATATATTATACATGACTGTCTTGCCATCATTACACCGCAGAATCTCTTGTTTAGTGCTTCCAGTAAGTGTGGGGGAGGAGATAGCAGGAGGGAAGTCCTACTTACTATACTTCTTAGTGCTGTTGTCTGGACTTTGATATATTGTACTACAGGTTAAGAGGATTGTGTGTCTGCTGATTTCAGGATGTTCTCTAAAACCTCTCCATAGTTTTGCTTTTCTTGTTTGACTGTTCATGCGTTCAGGTAGGACTTGCTTTGTTTGGGAGAATTTGGCTGAACTCCAGTTCAACTCTATTCATCTGTTCTTTCACACACATTTACACACACACAACCCTTGCACCTGCAGCACTTCACACCTCCCCCCTTACCCTCCTGCAGCAGCACAACACAGCTGAATATGCTGCTGTTCTCTCTGCTGGGACTTGTCCAGTGCAGGATAGCTTGGCAGTTACTCATTCCCTTATTTCTTACCAACCTTTCACTCCTCAGTAAAATCGCACATCTCCAATAAGCTTATTATAAATCATTTTGGATAGAGTATAATCAGAAATGAGCCTCCAAATCATTGAGAGGGTGACTTTTTTGAGCAGGACTGCATAACTGGGAGAAGTAATGTGATTTATGTCAATACAAACATATCATGGGTCAGAGAACAGACCTCCTTGTGCACACTAAGTCAGAATCGTCATACATACTGGTCCTAAAGTGCTAAACACAACATTTTATGTAACAAATCAACAATAAAACTTAAGAGACATTTCAGAAAACTAGATGGAATATTTGTATTATTATTATTTTGGGAACTTACTTAGCTAGTATCAACATCAGTATTTCCTTTTATTTGAATACTGCTAGCCGGCACACAGTACGACTGAATTCAAGCATGTGGTGTCATGTCTTACTGTGGCAAGCAGCCTGTGGTGGTGGTGGTGGTGGTGGTGGTGTGTGTCTGTGTGTGTGTGTCTGTGTCTGTGTGTGTCTGTGTCTGTGTCTGTGTGTGTGTGTGTGTGTGTGTGTGTGTGTGTGTGTGTGTGTGTGTGTGTGTGTGTGTGTGTGTGTGTGCATGCGTGCGTCCTCAACTGCCTCTGATAACTTCACCCCTGGGCTTCAGCAGTACAATAAATGAGCTTTGTCACCAACTTACATAACTGCTCTGGGGGCCCATTCAGTCTGACCTTATCTCAAACACTGTCCATTCAGAAGGAAAAACTGAAAGACGGGACTGAAAACAAACTGAAATGCAGCCTGTTGACTCATTCACTCACGCAGTATTTATCTGATGTTTGGGTTGGCCTAAGCTGCTGGCTGATACGGAGTATTGTGTCACTCATATAGTTATTGAGGCTGTAGTGTAGTATAGGACTCTGATACTGATTTATGTTTGTAATAAATCACCGCCTCCATTTTATATTTCGCTGAGACAGAATATCTATGTTTTAGGTCAGTCTGTTCTTTTTTCCTCTCAGGACACACACTCTCTTGTAGGCCTTTTTTCAATATTTACTATTACTAATAATTCGTCTTAACATTTTTTGTTAATCCGGTGTTCTGTGGAAGCTTTGAAATGCCTGAATGAAAACAAATCCAACAATGAAATAAAGCAAAATACAATACACACATATTTCTTTTTTTTTAGGTATGTATCTAACATCCCATAACTAAATGCAGAACATATGATGAAAGGACAGTTGTTTAGCTTTCTGTCTCTAATAAGTGAATAAATAGAGATTTCAGCGTGACATGACTAAAATCAAATCATGCCCGCCAAGCTGTGATTGGACAGTTAGTTGTTTTTTTTTTTTGCAAGGACAATATGTCTCAGTCTCAAAAGAAAAATGTTTTGTTGCACCTATTCAACAACAGCTCTTTGCAATTAGTACTGGAAGCTCTCTGCTAACCGGCACTGAAAAGCAATACACCTCTTCACTTTGTTTTACTTGATTGTGACACAGTAGTATATATATGAAAAACATAAAACAATGTATTTCACTTTTCTTCGAAGATTTTAAAAGGTTTCTGCTATATTTTATGTGTTTTCATGTTACACATACAGATGATTTGCCACAGTGCAGTAAGATAAATGTCAGCTCTTGTATTACAACTCTACTAGAGATGGATATGCTGCTTTGTGGGTGAGATATAGTTGCAATGACCACATGCAGCATATCGACAACAAGGAGTAAACAATCTGAGATGAAAATGTGGGTAGGATAAAGGCAGGTTTATTATCTCGGCCTGTCAAATACCATAAGTGATTTGCCCTGTAAAAAGAAACAGCCCCTAAATAAACCTTTTTGTGTTTAGTCTTAAACGTTATAATTTCATTCACGTTGTAAATAAATAATAACTCATAATTCTTTTTGTTTCTACAGACAAGGACAAATGAAGCGCAGTGTGTTGAGGACATCTTGAGGGTAAGTCCATTTATCCAATCCAATTATGGTAATGGATTATTTACATCCTACATTTGAGTTCAAAACATCTAAACCACTTACATACACGTACCACACCCAAATATCATTCATATATACATGTGAACACAACTGAAAGCTTTTAATTGTACTTAGACTTATAATTATAGTGCTACATAGGATGTATCCTGGATAATTGTATCACAGTGTATTTTAAAAGAAGCTTATTTAAAGGCCATGCACATGCAAATTACTTTTATTAATTTTGCATAAATTATACATTTTACACAAAATATTATGAATATGATAGTAACTTACCTTAAAATGCTATAAATAAAACTCACTAGTCCCATAACTTGCACTCTTCATATGCCAAAGTCCCATATGGTTTGTATAACTGTGCTGTATCGTAAACTGTCTTTAATGCAGTAATGGTGCAAGTCATTTTTCCGTACAACATGCTGATATGAGAAGTGCCTGACTGTGGCTGCTGGCTGCTGTCTGCTGTTTATTTACAACTGATTCTTTTAATGAAAAAGTGCTGGAAAGCACCTCAGTAAAGCTGCATTTCCAGTAGCTGCTTCAGAATAAAAGCATTCCAGTGGTTTGTTGTTGAAAGGCTTTTTCACTTGAAGCAGCAGCAGGACGTGTGCGGTTTGCATGAATAGCAGCTTAACAACAGAAAACTGCATTACAGCTCTGATAGCACACGAAATGAGACACAAGTCATGTTGTCTGATTGTTTATGTGGATTGACATACTTTTACAAACTGTGTTACCTGGTTCTGTGGTATGAGAGCATTGGGCTGTTATGTTGAGATGATATAGCTGTAACAAAAGTTGACTGTGCACAGACACACGTTTCTAGTTGCTCAACAACCTCTATGGACTTAAGCAACTGCTGATAAGCTTTTCTTTAGCTTTCTTGCAACAGTCTCCTTCTCTGGATCTACAGTATTTTCTTTATCACTGCGTTTCTGTGTGTTTTTCAATTGGTCATTCACCTCACAGCTCAAACATCAGCATGTTCAGTAATGTGAGATTTTAAAATAACATTTTTATTCCTTGATTGTTTTCTGAATCATGTCCATGACATCTTACAGGACATCATGGCTTTGCAACAGCAGTAACAGATTTGTGTCAGAGTTTAATTGAATAGATATTTACTGTAGTAGCATGTTGTGCCATTAGTGTTCTGTTCGGACATTTTCGACTGGTTATCAGAGGCTCTAATGTGTGAAAGGAACTTTTTCTCCACACCATCACACTGCCACCAGTGGCCTGTATTGTTTGGCACCAAAAAGCATTGTTACCTGGACTGCTGTAACTTGACCTTTTGTTTAGAAAGATGCCAGACCAAGCTGGATTCCTCTGACAAGGCCACACATTCCTTGAATTTTTACTCATGTTGATGAGCTGTGATGATCTTTGAAAGAAGTTTTTGTTGCTGAAAATGTTCCTTCTTTTTATCCTTTTTTTCCTTCCTAGTACAGTTACAGGACAATTCAAAATTCGAGTTTTCCTAATAACAACGGTGATGAGTTTTAATTTAAATGTAAAATGTGTTCATTTGGCTGCAAAGAAAAAGATATCAGTTACTATCATGACAGTCACTATATTCTAATACACGGGGGGGAAAGTTTGAGTCAGATACTGGGCAGGAAAGAAGAGTACACCTGCATGGATTACAGCACTGCATGTTTTGTGTTGTGTTGTCCTGACATATCACACTCTTTTTATTCCCCCCCACAGGAAATGACCCACTCATGGCCCCCTCTCTTGACCGATATTAACACACCTCGCACAGGTGAACCCTCCAGTTCCCCGTTCCCAGTCAAGGTAAGAGTTTAAAGGTTGAGAATTAATGAAATCTGTCTTGATTTTATGCTCACTGGCACTGCCCTGTGCACAAGAGGAAAGGTCTTAGAGGAAAGGTTACAGTAACCCTGCATCACCTTTTTTAGATGAAGTAAGAGGATAGAAGACGAAATCCTAGTGATGCAGGAAATCGTTTAACTGAAGCTAATGTGAATGTTCAGTAGCAAAGCTCTCTGATTTTGCCAAATTAAGGTTCATTTCTGTGGTGTGGTGGAGAGATACTCACTGAAAGTCGCAGGTTGGCTCTGATGCCTGAACCAGTATGCTAGAAACACTGCAGCTGTGTAATGGCCTACCCATTATCAGATAATTTACCAAACATGTTCATGCGTCCCACTTTCCATTCGGTACTCACGACTCACGTGGGGGTGAATTTTGATTCAGCATGTTATGTATATTCATGGTACACAGAGGATGATTTGCTGACCCCTCGACTCTTGAGTGAAATCAGTCTAAGTCATCAGTTAAGTGTAAATTTAGATGCAAATGTGCAAATCTAAATCAAGTGTTTGACCCAGATTAAAGTTTTTTTTCTGTCTTCACAGGAAGCTGAGCATGTCTCTTCATGTCCAGAACAAAGTGAGTAATGGGCGAATTAAGCTATATATATTTTAGGCTCAGAACAATGATGATGATGAAAATGAACAGTGATGTAGAAGTGATGTTAATGCATCGTCATAGGTTTAATGTGTTATTTCTGTGATTGATCTCTCTTTTCGTGAAGCATCAGCTCCTCTTCTTCTCTTCTTTACTATTCTTCGTCCTTCTCTTTTTTTTATTTATTCTTCTCTTTCTCTTTTCTGCTTCTGTTTTTTTTTCTCCTCTTCCTCATTTTTTGTGTTTTAGGAATATTTTCTTTTTTCTGCCCTCAAGTGAAGATGTTACAGTTTCTCCTTAAAGTAGTAATAAAGGGATTGTAAAAACTACTCTTCTCTTTCTTTAGTCGTCTCTTCCCCCTCTTCTCCATCTCTTCTTCTTCTCTACTGTTTCTACTCTACTGTCTTTCTACGGTTTTCTTTTCTGTTTCAGTGGCAACCACTGTGCCCAGTACTGGCCACAAAATACCAGAGGAGCAAAACAACCCTACAATTTAATCTCAAATTAGCCTCCACTAAGATAAAGAGGCAGTCATGTAGAAGAGAGGAGGAGTGATCTCTCACTATTCTCAGGCCTTCTCTTTTATTGATGTCAAATATTAGTGTTGTCATATCTTTTACTCATTTCTAGTCGGTCTTGTTTTTGTGTCTTATTAATCTCCATCACTTACTGCACCTATTTCTGTTTGTTCCTTTTTTCTTGTGTTATCTTGTTTAACTATTCACTTCCAAGTGACTCATTAGAGGATCAGTTTAGATTGACAGTAAATACATAATCTGGCCAGATCTGTCCAGTCAGCACAAAAGCACCTGATTGTTAATGTATTAGTCATCATAAGTTGTGACAATTGTTGCTCATTATGAGACAGTTGTTCAGTCAGTCAGATATTAAACTTCCATTCCCAATAGTGTGTGTGTTCTGTGTGTTCTACTTAACATTACATTGGGTTTTTGTGCAACAGATGTAGAATTTAGGAGGGTGTGGGAAATACTCATAAAACATTTTAGGAACAGGTTACTGTGTCGCGGTATGATGATGAAAGCCTGCAAACCCTCGTCTTGACATGAATGGTGTGGGTATCCTGATTTAGGACTCTAATAATATAATAATAATAATATGATCCAAGTTTGTTTTCTTTCCAGAAAATTATGACTCATCTCATGCTGATCCACCCCAGCTCATCCAGCAGACCTCCTCATCGTAAGTGACTTCTCAAAAGAACATTTTTTGTTATTTTCCAAAGATGACACACGGCTGAGAGGACCATGCTACAGTAACATACAGTAGTATGTTACTGGGCCTCAAAAAGAATCAGTGATTTCATGCAGTTTAATCAAAACAGTGTCTTAATCAGTTGGCTTCATCAGAGTTTCTGCCAAAGCTTTACAGACTGTTTTCATCCAGTCAGACAGAATCAGTTGGTTTCAGTTTGCTGTGAATTGAACGTGACTACAGTTCACATCAAAGAAGCATTTTACAAACTGTACAAGACTTTGCAAATAAAAAATATTAGAAATATTTTCATGAGGGCTACAACTAATGATTATTTTCATCATAAATTCATCGGCAGATTATTTTCTTGATCATTTTGTGTATTGAATGGTGATAGTAATAAAATGGTAAAAAAAATATTTCAAATAATTAAAGTAGTTTGTTTTATTTGACCAACAGAAATAACAAAGGAAATCAGCTGGAAACATGGGAGGAAAAAACTAAAAAGATCTTACTAAAAGGAATAATCGACTACCAAAATAGCATGTTAATATTAATCAATTTGTAGTTCAGCGAATTTTGTAGAATTTAAAGTAGTAAAAAAATAAAACAAAAACATGTTTCCTATCGCTGTCTTTCTCACACGTAATGTTTTGCTAAACGCACTATTTACCAGCACAGCCGGGGCATGTGGACCACAATGTTTGTCATTTAATTATAACTATGACACTGCTGTGTCATATTATTGTGGTGTGTGTGTGTGTGTGTGTGTGTGTGTGTGTGTGTGTGTGTGTGCGTGTGCGTGCGTGCTGTAGTTCATTTGAAGCAGCACATTCCAGAGGGGTAGAGTCCGCCAGCTCCAGCGACTCAGAGAGTAGCTCAAGGTCAGAGTCAGACAGCGAAAGCAACACAGAGGAGCCACCTGAGCACCCAGTGAGCAATCCCGTGAAAACCGAGGTAATTTACAGCTTGTCCTTATTGTACTTGTGTATTGAATGAATGACACACAAACATTCATTCTCTTAACTTCTCATTCTTCCCAATGTTTCTGTCTTTTTATAGCCTGATGTTCCAGTTGTGACCCATGTCGACTGGCAGTTGGGAAACTGGATCAGGTCCAGCCAGCAGAACTCCAGCACTGAATGTCAAAGCGGCGCACATGCCTCCGAGAGCCCCTCTCGCAAACTGCCACCACCCACTCAAAGCTCCAAGCTCTCCAGTGTAGAGGTGGTTGACCCCAGCAGGGAGTCTAAACCTCAGCTTTCTTCTCACCAGAAAGAGTTCACTGATAACCTTGGAAAACCTCAGCAGTACAGTGAAGGCCCTCAGGACAAGTATAACCAGCAAAGTAGCCAAAAAGCCCCTTCTGCTGATTTGAGCAGCTGTAGCAGGAAACTTTCACGCAACTCGTACTCCTCAAAACCAGGGAAAGCTGGTTGCTCGGATCGCACTGTAGCAGCGCTTGGAGTGAAGTGTGAGGAAATTGTAGCCACAAGAGACAAAGACCCGTGTTTCATAGATAGACCCAAGGTAAAGACGAAAACGGGACATAGTAATAAAAGCAAGAACAGCAGTGACACTAAAAGAGACCGTAAGAGGACTTCTAAACACACGTCACTTGACAAGGGTAAGGCTGGATCAGAGCCTGAAGTCAAGCTGGGTGTGTATGGTCATTGTCCATCATGTGGTGTACAATATCCAAACCCCTGCTCCTGCCCCACCCAAAGTCCTGCTCAGCCCGAACAGCTGTCTTCTGCCCCTTCAGTCAGAGTCAGTTGTAGCAAACCAAAGTCCAAGACTGGCTGCGCGGAGGGTACCAAGATTCCTCACAAAACAACCCACAAACACCCAGAGAAGACTGGGCATACAGCCAAGAGTTCTCGGGAGCCCCACAGGCCTCCCAGATCTCTGCTGGTGAAGATTGATCTAAGTCTGCTCTCAAGAGTCCCCCAGACCTCTGGCAACCACCAGGAGATACCTGGCAATGTAAAGAGATCAGCACTGGTCACAGAGCAAGATGGAGGAGGCAGCAATGCTTCGACAGCACAGAAACTCACCAAAACCAGCAAAAAGAGTATACCTCAAAATGTAAGAAGTAAGAAGTGTTGCTCTAGTTAGCATACGTGTACATAATGAAAGTCTGTTTTTACTTTAATGTGTGATGTGTTGTCTTCCAGGTTGAGGTAGACAATAAAACTATTCCCAGAAAGAAACCAAGGCTGGAGAACAAGAATACCTCAGCAACTCATGCTTCTATCAAACTGGAGTAGGTCCCCTAAATCAGAGGCATCCCGTACTTTTTACCAGAGATTAACATTTTTTTTAAATTAAATGGTCTTTTACATTGTGGGTATGTATGTGAGTCAAGTCAGATCACTCAAGCTCTCTCATCTTATCACCTGCAGGAGCTCCAACAATTCAACAGAAGACCATGAGCGAAAGAAGGCCAAGAAAAATCCTGTTCCTTTGCAGCAGCCTCTGACACCCAAAGACACAGCGAAGGGGTCAAAGTTACACAAACGCAGTTCTGGGGAGACGCGGGAGTCCAGTAAAGAGGCCGCCGTAAAGAGCAAAGACTCCTGCAAGCACAAGAAGAGCAGTGGAAAGCACACAGAGCACCCACACTCTGAAAAGGTAACTGTCAGCCTATAAGCACCTAGCTTATGAAGTTAGTGCATTGCTTTTTTTTACTAAACAAGCTTCTGCAAGTTCTTATAGGTTTAATGATTGTTGGTTATTAATTATTTTTTATATGAGAAGGTTAACTGTTAAAAATGTAACCAAATGTGTGCCCTGTGATCCGAGCAGAAGCCCTCAAAGAGCAGCCTTTCCGTCCCGTCATCATCTTCACAGCCAGCCAGAGAAGCTTTGACCAACAGGCCTTTGCTTAGATTCGATGAAAGGTAAAAATCCTTTCTACTGGGCTTGTTCTAAAATACAGTTTTATATTTGATATGTTGCCTAAAAGTCAGTCTGTGTTTTCACATAGCTGGATGTACTCCCCAAATAGTGATATTTCCTCTATTTTCAATCTGGTTGCATGAGTTTTCTCATGAGGAAAGAAAATGTATATGCAAGAGACAGTTCTAAGATCTCAACCCCAGAGATGGTGTTGGTCTAATCTGTGAACTAGAACCTTTTAAAATGAAGTATGATGCCACGCACATATGGTAACTAACAAGACGTTATAGATGTTACAACTAAGAAGACGACAGCTCTGCTGCTGTTAAATTTGCTTTCAAAGTGTGACCATTGTAGATTAGAGCACCAGTCTCCAGATACTCAGTAAATATGAGCTTTCTTTCTCCTGTGTGGCCTCTGCCTCCTCTGTCTGTAGCTAACTTCTATAAACAGCACATCTGTATAAACAGACTCAAGGCGGTACGTGTTACACATGTGTGCAAGCTGGTCACCATTTTCTGTTGCTAGATTTTTGCCTCCTGAGTAATTATGCAGTTTTAAGACAACTGAAAATGTTTTTACTTAAACCAAACGTAAAATACATTACATATAGCTAATATGAATCCAACCTGCAATGTCATAAATGCTGCCATAGGATGAATGGGCAAACTGAAAATCGGTGAGTTGATGGGATTTTAGTGAGAGGGGAGATGATGAAAAGCTTTTTCAAGTTTATTTTTCAGCAACTGATTGTCATCAAGTTTAATTCGTGATGAAGCTCCTCATGTTCTTGGTGCCGATTAAAGATATTACTGATATGGTTACGTTGGGTCTAAAACGTGGGAGGTCTTGAGACAAGTTACGTATCACACCAGACCAGAGAAACCTGCAACATTTCTGGATTGGTATTTAAAGGGTTCCCATCAGTGATGACTTTTCTTGTGTTGTTACTCCTCTTATAATGAATCTTTCACCTGTAGGCAGTATCCAGTGAAGCATTACATAAAGGAGGCCAAAAAACTGAAACACAAAGCAGATGCAGAGGTGAGTTAATTTACTAAAATGACTGCGGCCTAGTAATACATGTAAACTTATAACCAAATTGTGTTTGTTTTTGCTTTTTCTTCCTCTCTGTAGTCAGATAAGCTCAGTAAAGCTTTTAACTACCTGGATGCGGCCATGTACTTTGTTGAGAGCGGCATTGCCATGGAAAAAGATCCACAGATTTCAATGTCTTCCCACACCATGTTTGCAGAGACCGTGGAACTGCTCAAGTACGAACCCGTTTTTATTATCATCGATTATCTGCACTATAAGAAGCTTTTTAAGTGCAAGTTAAAATGAAAGAATTTTATTCATGCATTAGTTTTACCGCTACGTTCTCCACTCTCACAGGTTTGTACTGAAACTTAAGAACTCAGTGGATCCCTCTGCTCCACCCACAGAAAGGGACTTTTTAACTTTATGGTAAGGTGTATATGATATTTTATGTGTTCTGTCACATGAGATTGCCCTAACATTACTAGTTTCAGTTTATATTTGTTTTTAAGCTTACCACCATCATGTGTTTTGGTTCTTGGCAGCATTGAAATCGCATTTGTTGTCATTCATTTAAGCTTAGCTGTATGCATTTGTACAATCTTGAAATTATTGTCCAGCTTAATGCCTTATTGCTCATGCCAAAATATAGAGCCTGTGTGTTGGTTTAATTTACATCTTATAATTGAATGCATCATTGATCTCAGGGTTTGCTTCACAAACAAGATAGTGCACAAACAGCTACACAATGCAACAAACCAGCGTGTTCTTTGATGAATCATGTAAATTCTGAATAATCCAGTAACATCTAACTGTGTCCTGTAGTTTGAAGTGCCAGTCTCTCCTGCAGATGGCCATGTTTCGTCACAAACACAAAACTGCACTCAAGCATTCAAAGACCCTCACTGATCACTTCAATGTAAGTACAAGGAAATTACCACTCTTCCTAACTGCCAGTGTAATTGTTTTGTAATTATTTAGGTAATAATTGACACAAGTTAATTCAGTACTTAAGTACTTAGGTGGAAAAGTAGTACCTCTGCATAGATATATGAGTTACAGTTAATATTTTGTTTTGCTTATTAAATTTGGACTTCTTTCAGAACTCTGCTCAGAAAACACACGATCCTTCTTTCTTAACATCAAAGTAAGTCTGTACTTTGCACATTACCCTCACCGTTTGTGCCTAATGCACTATGTGGTAATAAGTGTAAGGCAGCTTTTTACATGTGTCTTCTAGGGTCACAAACACCCCGTCCCCCATGCCAAACATGCCGTCTCCAGCCATCACATCCACCAGCTCAGGTCCAGGCTCCAACCACAGTAGCAGCGGGTTGGTTGTGGACCCTGTCAGCAGCACCGTGATGGTTCCCCAGGCCATTGAACAAGTGGCATTCACATATGTCAACATCACTACGTTATTCTTGAGTGCCCATGATATCTGGGAGCAGGCGGAGGAGCTGGCACACAAAGGCAGCGGTAAGGATGGATGGAAAAGAGACAGTGCTACCAAATTTAAAATAAAATAATCAAAAAATTTAGGATATCTTTTTTACTGATCCACAGATGGGTATGTTTTTGTTTTTTCAAAAACAAAGAAATTCAGAATAAAAAAATAAATAAAATCCAAAATGTAACAAACAGTAAAATGACTTCTAAAACTGACAGGTGAACCAGTGAAAGACCACGTGGTGTGGTTGATTCGTCTTCATTCTTTAACGTTAGAGCTTTTTGTAGAAGTTGCAGCTTTTTGATGTTTTATTTGCTGAGAGTAGATACAGTAGAGAAACAGTAGATAAGACTTGATGACAGACTGTTAATAATCCTCATGCTGGGTTCATAGGGGCCCCAGATAAACAGTATACAGAGTGGACATTGTATCCCTGACGTCACCGACAGGTTTCTAAAGAGCTCTTTTGAAGCTCAGAAACTGTGGCTCTGGCTGCCGCCATTTTGGCAGTCAAGCCTCTTTCGCCTCCTGGCTAATCTAAAAATGGTACAGTACAGTTGTCATTAATGGGGACATTAGCTATAGAGACTTTTATACTCTTTAGACTATAAACGTGTTTATTTCTGCTGTGAAGTTGGACATTTTAACATGGGGGCTTATGGAGATTGACTCGCTCTGTAGCCAGTCTCAAGTGGCTGTTTGAGGAACTGCAGTTTTTGACACCTCCGCGTCATTTCACAGCCACACATTACACACGTCTGTTTGCAGTCACCCTCCAAATTATTTAAGTGCATTTAAATTAAATCCAGACAGTTTAAGAATAATTACTTTAACAGATAAATTATGTTGTTTTTTTTTTTATGTTTCAGGTATGCTGACAGAGCTGGACGCAGTTATGGGTCCACTCAGCTTGGCGTCTAGTATGAGCGCTATGGTCCGTTATACGAGACAGGGGGTCTACTGGCTGAGGCTTGGCAGCCAAAAGGTAAAGTGACCAACAATCCTGCTCCTGCTACTCGATGTCTGCAAACCCTTCGAGCTGCCTCTCGCTCCTGAACTGTCCCTCAGGCTTTGTGCCAGCCGTCTTTTTCTTGACTTCACACGGACGTTAACTCATCTCATGAAAAAGGTAGACTGATGTCATCTCGTGCGTGTCTTCAAGGATACCACACTGATCATTGCACTTGTTTATTCATTTTTTTTTCTCTCATGTCCACGTTGGTGTGTCTGTCTTTCTCTCTGGCACTTTTATGAACTTTGGTTACATTTGTTGTAATCCACACATTTCATGTTTCGCGCCTGCTTTGTACGTTCCTGTCCTTCTGTCGGCTGACATCATGGAGTCACGTGTGAATCATCTCTGGATGGAAACACATCAAATAGAACCAAAAGCGCCATTTGGTGGCTCCGTGATTTTTACGCAGCCTTATTACGTGGTTGTGGCGCAAGTACTGACACAGATCTTATTTATTATCACAACTTTTGTTATTAACGTTACTATTATGAGCAGTAAAACTGAAGGCACTTAAATCATTATTCAAGCGTATCATATTAAGACTTCGCCACACAGTCCTCTAATTGATTTTATTTCATTTCTCTTAAAAAGAGATTCAGTTTCCCTGTTTCACTCAGAAATATTGGTTTGATTTGGATTCAGGGATTTTGTATTTTTTTTAAATTCTGCATTGTATTTCTCCCACAAATCGGCCAGGACCACCCGTGATAGTTCAAGTGTGCAGGTCCCACGTGGATGAAGTCATTTCTTTTAACACTTGTGACAGAATCTAATTTTGACTATGTGGTAAGTCGAGCTTATCCCGTTGGCATATGTATTTTCAGTTTTTTTTCAATGGATGTTGCAATAATAAGTGCATTTATAAGGATGAATTAAAAACACACACGTGGCATACCGTTAATTACTGTTGACACCAATCCACTCAGAACAAAATACATATTGAATGTAGGTTGAATTATGTAAGTGAGTGTTGCCCACAGCAAAGACAAATTCGGATCACGATGAGATAAAGACGCATTTTGTGTGAAAGCAGTGAAGTCAACGAGTCTCTGATGAATGAAGAAGTCATCATGTATAAGGGGAATTTCATAAAGGCATAACCATTTTCTCGAAGGTCTTACCTGTCTGCTACTGTAAGACGCCGCTCTGTGTCACAGTCGATGCTGATTGGAAAGTGATTGGATTGTCACGTTTTTTTTTTTTTTGGTTGTGATAGTTGGAGGCTGCAGCTCAGAGTTGTGGCAGAGGTGATATGGCTGTCTTTTTTTTTTCTGGCCGGTAATGACGAGCAGTGACTAGTTTGTCAGATCAAAACGAGATTTTAGAAATAAAATTGCACTTGTGCCTCCTTCTGATGGAAAGTGTCAAAGTATCTTATCATCTTGTTCTAGAGGTTTCTTGTCCACAAATACTTGCAAGAACAGAAAAAAGGGGGAATAATTTAACATCCGCGATTTTCCTTTTAGTGTAAAGTGGTGGATGTTGTGCTTCACGTTGGCTGTCAGTTTGAGTTTCCTTAGACGTATAGTGGAACTACCACAGTTTTTCACCAGATATTAAACTAGAGTAGTGTCCCCTTTATTTGTTTTTGCACCTGTAAGCTGCTTTTCTCTGTTCCCCACACTTTTGTTGAGTAGCAAATGTTGAGTTGCAAAATGTTTACCAGATCTGTGGGGGTAGAATAAAATGGCCAAATGATAGCTTACTAAAGAATGCACTTTGAGTATTTGTAGTAAATTTCAGTGTGTTATTGTAACTTTGATTCTGAGCAATAAATCAGTTTTTGTTGGCTCGTTAGTGAGGTGTTGACATCACAAATTCTTATTGGTACACAGGAGGACACAAAAATAATCAGTATAATAATTAATACCATCTGCTTTTGACATGTTTTGCTTGTTAATTCATTTGGTGTGTCTGTGCAGTTACATGATAAAAGGGCTAAACAAGGATCACAAAGTGCTCCTAACTTTATTTTCTCACATAAATGATGATATTTTTTTAAGTAAGGAGCGAGTACACTGGTGCCATGGCGTTTGGGATTATTTTTTATGTATGGATCATCAGCAGGCTGCTGTAGAAATGATCTATAGAGTTTCTTACTGCAGACGTCTAGACTGCACATGAGCTCATTTTGGCATTCGACATTCAGAAATTGTGCAACAGTTGGTTTTTTTTTTTCAGTGTCCTTGTCTTTTCAAACCTGTGGCTTTTTTCCCATCATCCTCGATTGTTGGTGCTTCATCTATGAATTTCTTCGCAGCCAGTTTACACTTCTTGTCCAAATAATTATTTACTGGAAAAATTTGAAGAATGCTTTTTTTCCCTTTTTTGTGAAATATGTAAAGAATTTGTGTTGCAGTGTACAGAGATGAATAAACACTGGAAATGAGTTTATGGTTGTTTATTCTCATTTTTATCAAAGAAAACCTGAATCAAACAATTTGATATTTGGTGGTAAACATTTGACATTTGTAAATTATGGTTGTCACAAAATGCTGTGAATGTTACAAAAAATAACCGCCTTAATTCAGAAATTTGAGTGCAACACAGGGAAATAAGATTAAATCTTATTATTAATATATACAATAGAGTTGAAGACCTAAAAACTACGTTATAGCTGATTTGTATTAAATTCAGTGTACTGTACAAAACTTTAATGATAGTTTATGTGTCTGATTCTCCTGCGAAGTTGGGGTTGGTGAAAGCAGGCTGCAACAAAAGAACACAAAACATAGTATTTAAACTCCCATTAAAAACTTGTTTCTACACCAAACCATAACAAGCTAATCAATAACTTACCACATCAACGTGACTGGTTTGTCTTGTTGGCAGGCTCAGGCTGCTCAGTTTATACCCCCGTACTCTGAAGACAAAGTACAGCAGTCCAGCTACCAAGGCAAAAAACACAATGGCTCCAATGATAGCGCCAGCGATCACTCCTCCTGTACAAAGAGAGATACAGAAGTGTTACTGTGGATGTTAAACACATTTTTAAATTGAGCTGATCTACCCAAACTACATGTACACTACATCTACATGTGTGTTTGATAACCAGCTGTGCAGAGGCAGTGGCTCTGTGTGGCTGCACTTGGGCAAAGTAAATGTATTTCAGAAAAATGTTTGTGATGGAGGTAAAGTCAAGGGGAACACCAAAGTGAGTTGGATTCATCTTCTGGTGACCAAGAATGTCTAAACGAAATTTAACAGCAATATGTCGACCATGATTAGCCATGCTCGCCGTATAAATGATGTAACGCCAGAGGGAGACAAAAAGAAATTATGTTTGGCACTTTGTCACACTTACCGTTGCCACCTGGATTTGGAGGATCAGTGGGAAAAACTGGATTTCCACCATCATCTGTTACATAGTCTGAAAGAGAGTTTTACATAAAGAACATGTTAATCTCTGAAATGAGTAAATGCAGTCCTCGTCAGTATATCAATGAAAATAAACTTACACTGTCGGTGGCGGCATGCAAAACCTCTCTTCTGCATGCAGTTGTTGTCATTCCAGCGTCCGTCGTGGTACATCTCCACGCAGTTCTCTTCGCCCACTTCGCCGGGGTGGAAAGCTGTGTTTGGCTCTCCGGGAGCCCAGTTGAGGAAATTCACAGCGGTCTTATCTGTCCAGCCCCAGCCAACTAGGAAATCAAATGTAAAAGTTTGGTGCACATACTTCATGTGTAATTCAAAGGTCAGGTACAAATAGAAAACAACATTGCTGTGACTGTTCTTTTGTCCATTTCCACACTCACAGTTGTTGTCCCTCGTGAGGCCGATCCACACGTTGTGATATTTGGTGTAGTTCATGTTCCTGATGAACTCTACCTCTGCTCTGCTGTGGATGGACACCAGCTCTGTCCTGCGCGACTGGCAGTAGTGTTGGGAGTCTGGCCAAGAGAGACCCTCCTTCCCGTTGTACACATGGTAACAGTAGCGGCCGTAGGGCACCCATAATGGCAGACATTTCCCATCACCGGGGCTGGGAGTTGGTGGCGGGCTCTCTGAGAAGCGGCATAAGTTATATAATCAGTTCCTCATTATGGGTCTAAAAGTCTCAGGGATAAAAGTGAGGAAAAACAGTTTGTGTTGTCTACCTGAGGTGATCTTGCAGATGTAGGGTTTAGCTTGGTCACACCTGGTGTCGTTCCAGGTCCCATGGAAGAATGGTGAACCGTGCATACTCACGCAGCCCTCATCCTTGATGTTGCTGGGCTCTCCTGGTCCCCACTGAGTGAAGAAAACTGGCCAGCCATCAGTCCACGTGTAGGTGCCGTCATCCTGCGTTACAAGAAAATACAAGCTTGGGTTCAATGGTTAAACCTATCTGTAATGATTTGAGGCATTCATCTTTGAGGTTTGTTAAGTGTTAAATTTTTAACACTTAATATATTAATAGTTTCAATTTGAACCCAAGTTTTCATGTCTTCAATGTGTGTTTGTTTGTAGATACTTCAGGTTAACTTTTGTGTGTTCCCCCTGACTACCTTGCGCCTGAGTCCAATCCAGGCGTCCGCTTTGCCCTGCAGCACCACTCCAGCGATGAAGGCCTGGTCGTAGCTCATGTCGATGCTGGCCAAGTTTCCTCCCTGCTGCGCACAGGCTGCCCGAGCCATGTCCCAGGGCAATGGCTCGTCCACCACAAGCTTGTAGCAGTTCAGATACCAGGAGATGTAGCCATCCGGGCAGGGGCTCTTGGTTGGGGGTGGAGGAGCGATGCTGCTTGCTGATGTGGAGGCAGATGGAGAAATGTCTTTTTAAGTAAGAACAGGGGCTTAACTGCTATATGTCTGAAATGCTTCTGTTACTAGAAGAAGAACAAATGGAGTTTGTACTTACATTTCATCCTGGAGCAGACGAAGCTGTGATTCCTACTACAGGCGTCATCGTTCCACTTGCCGGTCACCAGGTGGTGGTGAGTTATCGCCACACAATTTTCCTGTTGCGAACGACAAGAAAGCATCAAGCTGTCAAACCCTAAACGTGAGGTTTTAAGCAAAGTTTGTCCTGCCTGCTCCAATAATCAGACATAACTCTGTAGGGTAAGTAAGGTATTCTCACCGCTCCATGTGCGTTGTTGGGCTCGTTGCTGTTCCAGTTGGTGTACAACACAGGGCTGACTCCGTCACTCCAGGCGTACTCATTCTCCATCGAGATGTCTGACAGGCCAATCCATGTTGGGAGCTCAAGGTCTCTCAGGTAACTAGAAACAAAGTCTGAAGGAGAGGAGTGGATCAAAATATAGAGAGTAGTCTCTTTAAAATGGACTGAATTAATTCTCATAGATTTAGCTCACCGTTCTCATACTGGTCATCAATAATTGCCAGATTTCCTTCTTGGGCTTTGCACCAATCCCTAGCATCAAACCAGTTTGCTTTCATGTCGCCTTTCTTCCCTTTAAACATGAAGCACTTATTCTTGAAACGCATCCAACCTGGAGGGAAGGTATAAATCATATCAAAATTACAATCATTTGTAACAAAGGCGTAATACACTTTGGATATTAAAGCCAGTAAGGTGTAATCTCCAACTGAATAGAGATTTATATTGTGTCAGGATACATACTGGCATATTGCCCAGCTGTAGATACAATAAACACCATATACAATGTACTATACTGACAAAATAAATACTGTAAATACTAAATACTGCTGGTTTATATTTTAGATTCTTAATAATTCTTGATAAAACTTGAGACATTCAAACTGTCAACAAATGCCATAAAAAGACCAAAACTAACAATGTGTCAGTCCATCGCTCACTTCTGTCTGTCTGTGGCTCTCGGCCGCAAATCCATTTGTTCCAACCAAAGATATAAATCTTTAAAAAAAACGTCATAAATTCATAGTTTCCTTTTTAAAAAAGGCTCAGTAATTTCCTCAAACAGCTGGGTGCTGTAGTTTTTTAGCAAACAGGAGTGATAAAGTGACTTTTTGTGGGGGGAACTATTTTCAGCCGCAGATTAATACACATTTGATACTCTAGTGAGTATTTCCAGCAGCAGGATTGGGTGTGTGGGATTAACTCAAAATAAATGACAGTGTGTGTGTTCATGTTAATGTAGGAACATGTCAGCTGGTGTAACAGTGTCTGTTTATTAAAACATGAAGCTTATATGTAGATAGATGTGTGTGTTACCTTCAGGGCAGTTGCCCTCCCAGGGCTGTGTGGGTGGAGCAGGGGTGTGGACATCTCCAGGGAACTTCTTACAGACATAACCTGCTGCAGCCCGACCACAGTTGGCATCGTTCCATCCACCTTAACAAGCCACAGTTCATTATACAGTGTATCACCATCAGAGAGTGTGAGAGTTCAATAAACATGCAGAAAAATTGAAATAATAATAAATAGATCTATGTGGAATTTCAGTACCTTGATGTCTGTTCATCTGAACACACTGCTCCTCCCCGTTGGCGTTGTTGGGTTCACCTGAAGCCCAGTGAGTGTAACTCACAGGGGAGAAGTCCACCCACCTGTGCAGGTAACACAAAGAAATTTTGTCACTGACCTTTTGTGTGCACAATATAAAGAAAAAGTCCTCTGTGGTGCTGAATTTACATTGTGCTGTAGCAATGATTTGGACAGAAAGAACAGCAGTTTCAGAGCTCGAAATCAGAGCATCAAGACTTTTTTAAAAAATTTTTATTGATACTGATTTAGAGACTCATATCAGATCAAAAAAAGTTACATTTAAATGTAGATCCTATAGGTTTGAATCTGAAAATGTAAACTAAATCACTGTGAGTGCTGTCATAAAGTCCTGGCACTTGTTTCATTTTGCACTGTGTATTGAGCAGCTCTGGGATTTGTCTCTAACGACATCTGCTGCTCAGATTTAGGAAAAACTAAGCTGAATATTCTTATTTTCTCTTTAAATTCATCTCAACTCCAGTCTCTTAAAAACACACATACATGTATTGTCCACTTGCAATCCCAAACATCCTCATCCCGATCCAAGCTGCAGCAACCTCGCCCGTCCCCACCTGGAAGAGCAGGACACGAACATATTTCACTGTAGCATGTGACGACATATTCTCCTGTAAAGAAGTAAAAGAAAACGAAAGGAAGACACACCATGCTGTTCACGTATGCCTGCTCCTCTGTGTCCAGGATGGACACGAGCAAGGCTTTTTCTTCGTAGCAGCGCATCATAGCCTGGTGGAAGTCCACTATGTCGGTGTCGTTGTAGTAGTAGCAGATGTTGTTGTTCTTCCTCCAGCCGGGGTTAGTGCCGCAGTCAGGAGCTGAGAAAGGATCCGTAAGATCGGCTCATGAGTTACACAAAGCCTGAGCTACATAGTACACATCATATTTCAGTCTGCAAGCTCAACTGTAATTTTCACACGCCCAAATGAATCTCTGCTGCAGGTGCATTGTCGGGGCTGATTACCTGGGACGGGAGGTGGAGGCACTGGTGGCACGATGGGGACCTTTCCTCTAGCAATCATACATATCCAGTCCTGGTGAGCGTCACAGTTGAGATCGTTCCACCAGGAGTGGCTCCCGTTGGTGTTGCTCACCATCTCTACGCACTCCTCGCGCCCCTCGTGGTTGTTTGGTTCCCCGTGACCCCAGTTGGTGTGGGAGAGGGGTGTGCCATCGCTCCATGAATAGCCTACATGATGAATATAATGAGAGTTTATTTTAGTTATCTCGCTAGTTTCCAGCTGGGTCCCCTCTTTAAAACACTCACCGCCTTCTGCAGGGTTGTGCTTGAGGCCGATCCACTTGCTGCTGGCTTTGCTGTACAGAGCCAGGAACTCTTCCTCCTCCTGACTGTGGATGCTGACCAGATCAGCTCCTCTGGAGACACAGTCCTCATGTGCTGCGCCCCAGCTCTTCTTCATGGACCAGTCCACATTGTGGAAGAGCTGCAATAAATCAGCCGATGAATCAGCACTGGAAAATACACCACTGACGAAATTGCCCTTGCAATCGTGGTTTTAGGCGCCTTATTTACCCTGTAACAGTTTCTGAAGTGAGGAAGAGCCGTCCAGCCCTCAGTACAGCCATGTGCATCAGGAGGAGTCGGAGCTTTGGTGGGTGGGGTGATATCGGGCCTGGATTTCTCACAGATGAAGGCGTAATTGTCTAAGCACTGCTTGTCATCCCAGAAACCACCAATCAGGCCCGTTGTCATCGCCACACAAGTACCCTCCCCGCTATCTAGAGACAAAAAGGACATCTGTGTTTCCCGGTGTGTGTATATACCATCCTGTACAGCTGATGTTAGGGTTAGTGTTCGATCTGTACCTGGCTGGTCTTTGTCCCAGTGTGTGAAGGTGAGAGGTAAGCCATTGTCCCAGACGTAGTCCACCCCTCCACCTGTTCCATGCGCACGCAGGCCAGTCCACCAAAATCCAGTCTTTCCTGACAGTGCCACTGTGAAATGTGACTGCTCATAACTGCAGAGAAACACAGATAGACAAGTGAATAAAGACCAGCCAGCCTTTTTCTCTCAAGTTATGGTTCAGATTTCAATTTCCTTATCGCAATCACATTCAGCTCCTCCATCAAACACAAGGGTGAAAGTCATAGCATCTTCCCAAAAGATGTAACAAATACAACTGTGCTGTGCAACCTGCAAATAATATGTGATGCTACCAGAAAAGTAAGAAATAAAGAAACAAGATCAGGAGAAGAAAAATGTTGTTTTAAAGACTGTAACAACTTTGGTTTAAAAATTGAAGAGAGATTAAATTCAAAGCTATGTGAGTGTGTAACACTGGAGACTATAACCAGGAGAGACTTGCAGCACATACAGTGTGAACTCCAAAAATCTTGCACATCTCCACTGCTCTGCGGTCTAACTCACATGTCTCCGATGTGCAGCAAGGAGCTGTCCTGCAGCTTACAGAATTCCTTTGCGTCCGACCAGCTCCTGGGCGTCTCCTCCATCAAGTAGCAGGAGTAGCCGTATGCTGCCCAGCCCTGACACATATTACAGAGGTGAGGCTATGGCAGTATTGTCTCATAACACAACTTGCAGTTTGGCTCTCTTTCAACAGGGAACGTAACTTAACTAAGCTTAAAAAGAATAAAGATACCTGAGGGCATCCGTACACAGTGGGCTGTACAGATGGCAATGGGTAATGAGCTTTGGGCATTTTGCATATGAAGGTGTTAAGTTCTGAGCAGGTAACGTCGTTCCATCGTCCAGTCTGGAACAGAGATTAAATTAAAATGTTGATGGTCAAATTTTCGCTTTGAATCTGTATCATAAAATGTAATTTTAATGGCATGTAAGACTTTTTTCATCCTCTTTACCTGGTGTAACATCTCAACACAGTCTTCATTGAACCCATCGTGGTTGTTGGGTTCCCCTGGAGCCCAGTAAGTGAAGGTCACCATGTGATTGTCAGACCACATGAACATACCAGGCATAAACAGGTCGTTCAGACCAGTCCACACGTCACTGGTGGCTGTGAAGGACAAATAAAGTTTATTCCGTTCATGCGTGCTATTAGAAACTTTAAACCGGCTTTCACCTCGTGTTTTTCTAGGTCCATACCCATGTACAGGTAGCTCTCCAGCCAGCTCTGCTCTGTCATCGAGCGGATGGATACAAGTTCGGCGCCAAGACCCCTGCAGGTGTTCTGTGCGTCACGCCACGTCTTTTTGTCTTGAAAAGGTTTGTAGCAGAAGTCTCCGAACTCATACCAGTCAAGCCCTGAACACCTCAGCTCTGTAAGGTAGAGGGAATCACTGCAATTATCATGCATAAAACAAAAAAAAAAATTAAACAAGTACTGCCTGCTCAGAGAAATTATAAATTATTAATGTATCCCAACTTACCTCCATCTGAAAAAGTATAAGAGACAGCATAGCTCTCATCATATCTGTAGGAAAATACATTTGTTATTGAATTAGCCTTCCAGGATTGTCGCACAAAGAAAAAAGGATTTGGTCTGAAACTCGACCGCTTACTGTCTTGTGGTGATGCCATTCCTTGTGGAGCCTGCATAGAAGTTCTTTCCAGCAGTTTTCAACAAAGTACAATCTCCTCCTTTCTCATTTAATACTACTCCAGCATGAATAGCTGCAGCGCAGATGTTTGAGTCCTGTTAGAAGAGACAGAGCAGAGAGATATTTTTATATATGCAGTTTATAAAACACCTTTAACGCCGTGCAGAAGTTAAGACACAGATAAGACAATACATGCACGTACCCCGCGATATTCTGTAGTGCCGTACACTATGTAATTTTCGTTGGCACATCCTGCTGGACAGTGGACACTGAAAAACACAGAAATAACATTATGGCACAGAACAGAATACAGATACTACATGTAAGATGCATAGAATAAGTTTCACTCACGTCATTTTATCATTGGCAAAGTTGAAGTTGGGCTTATTGGCGCATGTGACTGCATCTGTTGAACCACAGGTTTATATTATTGAGCAGCATTCACAGAACAGCATCACAGCAGATTGTGTTTCTGAAAACTGGAAGTGGACACTGGTAAAGTGGTTTTCTCACAGTCTGGAGTGCATCCCAAGATGTCGAAGCGAAGGCCTGCCTGACTGTTCCACTCCACTGGGAGGATGCGGACATACTGAGCCGACACAGGTGTACCCAGCAGCTGAATATCAGGAGTGTTTCTGTCTGTTGAGCCTGGAAAAAACTGCAAATCAAGAAAAATAAATGACAACATGTTTTCCGTCTTCACAGTTTGGTTTTCAACCAGGAAGGTCGCAGCCTCTTGGTGATGTTTAAGATGTTTAGCCGACTCTTCTTACTCACCACCCCGTCGGCTTTGTAGTCAGTCCAGGTAATTCCATCCATACTGTGCTGGAGGTTAAATTTGGTGAGCCAGTGGTCATTTTGAGGACAACCTTGGATCACGACTCCTGTTACTTTTCTGGTCTGGCCCAGGTTTACCTCGATCCAGCTTGAGGCCGCTGAAGGAGGGGACATTAGATATAGGATGAGATTAAAGTGAGGATATAAATTCAACATTAAATCTCTGTCTTCACCTTCCAACCATTGTGCCGTTATCATGGATATACAGTACATATACATATATGTCACATGTCTACATGCAACTCACCAAGAAGCAACTTGAGTTGTGAGCTACTTCTTAGTTTGTATGTGTGACTGTTGGGTTGGTACGTACGGCTTCCTGAAGGCATCCAGCAGGAATTTCCATTCAGACGGGCTCTGTTGGGAGTGAAGGAACCCATGGAGGAGGAAGCAGCGAGCTGAGAGTCTGTGATGTTCCCGTCCTCGACGCCCAGGCCGTGCAGACACACTGTGAGCAGCCAAATCACAAAACAAACCGTTACCCTTCAGGTGACTCCAGGAAACATGGAGATTGAATTTTAAAGCAAAATCTTGTAACGTTCCTACCATAAAATAAGAGAATCATTTTGATACATTGATGTATAATCAGGTGAATGGTGCCATTCCCACTCTGGGCCCTGCACATCTGTTCTTGCACTATGTAAGTTGGTGCTTCGGGTACGATCTCCCACAAGAAGAACATGACGCTTTACAGCACTAAGTCACACACCACCAGCTATTTTGCAAATTTTGGCGAGACTGGATCATATTTTATGGAGAAAATGTTTTCTGCTTTACCCTCTGATGTCCTCAAGCTCAACTCTCTGTGATTTATAGTTTCCTAATGTACAGTAAAATAAACTGTTGTGAACTATAGCTGCTGTTAGCTAATGTTAGCTCTGTTTGTTAGCTGTGCTGCCTGGACTGTGAGCACAGGAGCACTGCAGAAGTGTTCCTGTTTGTACCACAGGTGTTTTGGACCACCGGGAAGAGGTTTCAGGCCTAGGCCATTGGTGAATGCTAATGGGGAGCAGAACCAGGATCTGTCATGCCAGAACCGGAGCTGTGCCAGCAGGTGTTGTAACCAGGCTCAGCAGCCTCTATGGACATAATGGCATTGACGGGCAAGAAGCCACTGGGCAAGAGTAAATCGGGGGTTGACAGACGACGAGTTGGGCTTCTTTCTCTCATAATGTAATCATAACAAAGACATGTATACAGAAGTCTATATTTACCACAGTGGTATTGCACTCTGAATCTGGAGGGCGCTAAATCGCAAAAATACAGATTTCTAAGCAGTGTTGCTTTAAACTACTAAAATGAATCGAAGAACAAGAAGAAGAGCCCACCCTTTTGTTCACAACTGTAGACGATCTCAAGATATTTCGAAACATCGGGGCATGGGTCCTCCTCCATATGGGCATACGCAAAGCAGAAGGGACGGTTGTCACACGTCTTTCTGTAGTAAGAAAGCACTCCTTCCACTGTGCAGCCCCCTACAGAACATAAATCAAAGGATACATCAGTATTTACTAATTAATAGAATAAATTAAGACAACAACTGTTTTTTTGAGAAACTACTGTGCAGTACCACCTCCTGATCCACCCAGATGTGGACAGATGTCATCACTGTTTCGCCCGTAGAAAGCCGACTGGATGTTAATTACACTTTCCTCTGCACAGTGAAGGACAGCAGAGGAGTCCTGGCACACCAGCGCCGTCATGAATCCTGCAGCAGGAAGGATTCACACGTCAAATATGATAATAACAATAACAATATAATTATGCAGGAGGCCGGGTCAAATGGTGAGGTATTGTTACCGTCATGAGGTGGAGGAGGCTCAGGTGTGTTTCCTGAAAGAGGGAACATGAGTATAGTGTTACCAACATGTATCAGCGCTTTAAATATTTCTGATTGTTGACAACAATTAAAGCAACATATCTCACCTCTCCGCTTGCAGATGTATCCTCTGTTGTATTCACAGTTGTCGTCATTCCAGTAGCCGTTGTTAATAATAATAGAGAGGCAGTCTTCACCGTAATAGTCGTCTGGGTTACCTGTAAAGAAAGATGAGGCCAAGAGTGAGAATTAAGTTTTGCAAGACAATAATCCTTTTAGATTTTGTTTCTGAATGCAGTCTCATGGAAATCATGCAGAATATATTCGGTTTTAAATTAACCTGCATTCCAGTGGATGTATCTGAAAGGAGAACCATCCATCCACTCCCAGCCGCCTTCAGTGATGGAGTCATGCCCGCCCATCCACAGAGAGATCCCTGTGGGAGCCTGCTGGATCACACCTGAGAGGAAACAATAAAATACACAAGTTTATCAATAGATCCAGGAAAGAAACAGGCAATATGTGGGAACAAATATACAAATGGAAGACTTTATTTTTTGAAGAGTAACTTAACACCGGCCTGAAAATAAGCATCCAACAATGATGATGGTGTCCTAAAGTACACCTCTACATCATGGCAGCAAAGTGGGAAGTCAAACCACTAGAGGTCAGCGAAAACAAGATTTTTAGTGGCTGTTAAGTTACTCTTTAAAGGCAGTGGGTGCAAAAAAAAAAAAAAATTCCTTTGGTGCCCATGTTGGTAAGACCAAAAAAGACAGATGCAAAACAAGAAAACAACTAAAAAAAAAGTGAAAGTAGTCATAATAATTTTACAGATCCGACAGTCACACAAAAATGTAGTGGCTTTAAAACAACCACACAATTTAAAGTAATCAAAGTTTAAATTGGATTATTACGAATGATTTTTATTATGAACAATATATACTAGTTAGAGTATGACATATTATATCCGTCACAAGCAGAGATTTCAAGAATTATTGAAAAAAAATGTGTCATTAAAAAAATAAAGTAAATAATAAATAATTTACAAGCCTTAGTTGAGTAAAATTGGTACAAACAGCACAATGTAATATCAGCATGCATATGTAGTATATTCTACTATATTATACTGTTATGCATTCACCTGTTGATACACCTTTTTTTTTACACTACGCTTTATGAAACTTTATAAAATAATAATAAACAATATAAATAAATAAATAAAAACAGTGCAGAAAAAAAGGGAAAAATCACATATCAGAACTTAAAAGATTTAAAGGTCACACCGTGTATGAAGGCCTGTTCATATGGATCGGTGATACTGACGAGGTCTCCTCCCTGGTTCACACAGTCGGCTCGAGCTTCCGACCACGTCCTCATCGACAGGTAGTTGAACAGGTAGCAGTAGTCGTTAAAAGGGTCAGCCATCCAAGATCCACATTTCTCATTCCACCCTGCAGCAAACGCAACCCGAAACAGTTCATATACACACATAAACACACACATATTATCAGGTCATGCTTGAAGTGTAAAGCATGAAGTTAACCTGGTCCAGATGTTGGGGGCTGTGGAGGAGGTCCTTGTCCTTTGGCTATGAGGAGACAAAGCAAAGCATAACTACAAAATACAGAATGAATACAACACAAGAGAGAAATGAATACAAAATACAGCACATCAGACCTTTTTTGCAGACAAATTCCTTTGTGGCAGTGCAGAGATCATCATTGAGTTTGCCAGGTTCGTGGTGATTCATTCCTCTGAGGTGCACGCAGTCCTCGTTGTCCTGCCAGTTGTCTGGCTGGTTGGGTGCCCAAGGGAGGAAGTCCTGAGATCCAAATCCAAACATCACCCACACTGTGCAGCTACACAATCATACTGCAGCATTTCTACATGAAATTTACTTTCTTGGTGTCAAACTGAGATCATTTTACAGTTACATGCATCACACAATATGTTTCACAGCTTTATCACGTACAGCAGCGGTTCCATCGGTGTACACAAACTGGTTTTCAACATTTATGTCATTCAATCCCACCCAGGCTTCCCCTGGCATGTGAGCTGCAGGTAAGAGACAAGAGGTGAATTCAAATGTCAAACAGTGTATTTACATCCACAACATTCATATAATTTCTAGATTAATTAGTTCATGATAACTGAATGAACTAGAGTGCTTTCTTAGCTGCTCACCAGTAAGAAAACTCAGCTCTTCCTCTGAGTGAAAGCTGACCAGGTGAGCCTGCTCGCTGGTACAGTGATCCTCAGCATCCTGCCAGTTTTTCACCGACTCAGTCTCAAACTGATAGCAGAAGTCCCCATACAACAAATATCCGGTGTCACAGTGGGAATCTGAAGCAGAACAACGACACAGTTATCACACAGTTATTAACGTATAGCTTTAGTTAGACAGAAGGTTAAGAGGGATCATGAAGTCTGACGCACCGGGAGCTGAAGTTGGTTTGGGGTTCTGTCCACCTGTCATCTCACAAATGTAACCCAGGCTCTTGAAGCAGTTGGTTGTTTCCCACTTGCCATCGTAATTTCCTGGAAGAGAACATGAACTGAGCTGATGCCAACCTCAACTGAGAAGATATGAAAGTGTCAGTGTTGATTCTACCTGTAAAGATTTGTCCACAGTCCCAAAAGTTTGGAGTGTTTCTGGGCCAACCAGGACCATAGTTAGAAAATTGAATCTCGGATTTATCCACCCATTTGAAAACCCCGTCCTGGGCTTTATCTGGTAACATTACACAGAAGAAAATGATACATAGATTGTAAAGAGACATTTTTATTATTTTTTCACAGTGAACATCAAAGCACTAAGTGTGTGGAGTACCTGATAGACCAATCCAGATGTCAGGAACATCCACTTGGTGAAAGTCGGGAAGGTTCCCATTAATGAAGTACTGTTCTTCTTGACTGCACACAAGGAACAGGACAATTAAGAGTAGTAATTAGTAATTAAATGCAACATGGATCTTAAATACCTTCAAGTGAGACTATGTGACTATATGAATTACACTTCATTAGCCATTGCATTAAAGACGTGATCATTAAGTGACATGTTGAGGTGTATTAATTAGTGTTTTACATGAACAATGGATAAAATGACAATAACTAGAGTAAAGATAAGACAAGCCTGCAGTCCTGTTAAACTAATTTTTCATTTTATTTATTTAATTTTATGAAGAGTTAAATCTGGACTTACTTAGCTTTTTGGCCTCTTTTAGCTCAATGTTTTGGTTTTCTGGCCGAAAAGTAGCAGACAGCTGTTTTAAGTGAAAAAGCTACTGCACACTCTGTACACTACCTACCTAACAGCAAACAAGCAAAGTAAGACTAAGCTGGTGAACATAGTGGAGCATTTAGCAAGTAAAGAGACAAATATTTCCATCGGGAATTGGTAGACAACAAAAACAGCTGAAAAGGTGAGTAACAACTTCAACCTAACAACGTTGTGTTGTCAGCTTGTTCTGCTGCCCCAAGTCACCAAAAATCAAGTTATGCAGCTTTAACCTTTGTGATAAAACCAATAAAATGTTTATCTGTGACATGCCAAAGCTCAATATAGTCATAAAGTCAGTAAAATTACTTAGCAATGTCTTCAAAACTGGCTAACATTAGGTGATATTAGCCATCTTAAAGGTGATGGTCATACCAGACCAAGGACGAAGGATGCAATTACTCGATTACTATGAATTCCAATTTCATTTTTAAGAGGAAGATTTGTATGCTTCTTCTTCTTCTTCTTCTTCTAAAAAATGACACAGTGTTGCTTTAAAATTTAACACTTCTTCGATACCTGTTTATAATCAGCAGGTGGGACCCCATGTTAGAACAAGCGGTGAGGGCCTCGTGCCAGGTGGTCAAAAGATCGACATTACTGACCAACCAGTAACAACTGCCAGCAAAGCTCTGCCAGCCGGGAGGGCAGATGGCTGGAGGTGAGTTTTGGAGGAAGAGCAGGAAATGGTTAGAAGAATAAAGAAATAATGCAGCCTGTTCAACAATATTATAGTTTTATAATGAAAATCACAGATCACACTTCAATCAAACTTACTGTTCAGTGCTCGTTTACACATGTAAGGACGCTCATATCTGCACATATGGGATTTCCATTTCCCAAATTCTTCTGATTCATCTTTCATTATTGCAGCACATGAGCCGGTCTGAGCATCACTGTTGGAAAACATGTCTTTAAACTTTGATTGCACAGATTATTAATCTTTAAATTTAAATGATAGGTATATAATATGATATCTTACACTACAGGTTCACCGCTACCCCAGTTCGTGTACCCCACTTGGGTAGCATCGGACCAAGTGAACTGACTGTTTCCTGCTTCGACTTGACATGAAATCTTGGTGCATTTCTGGAGAAACAAAGCTCATCTTCACATTGTTGTACAAAATATTCATAACCAATATTAAATAGTAAAGTGAGTTTCTTAATATGTTCCTCTCACCAGTGTGGAAAGCCCGATCCAGAGGTCTATATGTGATGAGTCCAGTGTTCCTGTGACGTACTGTTCTTCTGCTGCTGAAGTAACAGACACCAGGTCTCCTCCTTCCTGTATGCAGTCATTTCTGGCCTCTGACCAACTCCTCCTGGTCTCGGCCTTCAGCTTGTAGCAGTTGGAGCCGTATTGTCTCCAACCGTTGGCCAGGTCACACTGTGGGCTGGGGTTCTCTGTAGAGCAGAAAAGAAAATATGTTTGAAATGTAGTTAGCTTCCTATGTGAAGAATAATTTAATGAAATATAGCCTTGTGTGCCTTTTAGTGGGTCTGAGGAAGTGGTACCTGACCAGAAAAAAATCACAAATGCAAAGAAAAACAAACAAACAACTAAAATGTGTCAAACTTATTAGAAAAAAGAACTATGTGGAATCTGAAATATATGTTTCAGTCGCTGTAGCATCAAAGCATTTAAAGTCAGTATAAAGGCAATTCTGAGATTCCTTCAAAATACATTAAATATGTTTTAAAATAGTTGCTGAAAACATGTGAAAACACTTTGAACGTGGAGTTAGAGGTTAAAACAGTTTTTCACCAGTTTTCAGTTCAGGATTTTTTGGGCGGTCCTGAAGGGTGGCTCGATGACACGCTGAGGCCAGCCTGAGCACCCCTAGCAGAGAGCTCGAGATGAATTCATCTCTCTCTCAGACTGTTTCAAAGTTAGTCATGTCATTTTCTGAACTCATCTGACACGTTTCAGTCGCTTTAAAATTGGCTGCTTGACTGCTCCCATGAGTGGCCGTGGCTTCAGCACATTCAGTGGACACACCCCCACAGTCCTGGAGCTGAGAATTCATTTTTATCTGATTTTGACACCTAATTTCATAAACTTGTTGATATTTTTAATCATTCAAATTTGGCTGGGTGGTTAATAACACTTTCTTCTTTGGTCTGACAAACTCAGAACACATATTTATTCTTACTTTACACAGACTTTAAATGAATAATGTCTGAATGAAAACTAAAAGTATTGTGAATTTTGTAACAATTCAAAACTTCAGAGAAATCATTGGTGCATTAATAAAAAAAATGTGATTCCTCTAGAACTTAAATCAGTTGGATAAAAAAGTAAAAATGGACGCCAGTTGGTGTACTTACCGTTGATGTGCTTGCAGATGTATTTCCTCTTAACATCGCAGTTCTCATCATTCCACTGTCCAAAGCTATTTCCTACCACCTGACCGCAGTCCTCCCCGGGCTCATCACCCCAGTTATCAGGCTGACCATTCATCCAGAACCTGAAACAGGACAGAGATCATTTTGGATAACCTTTAAAAAAACAAGAGTGTGCAGTTATCACACTTTTATTCATGTATAACTTTTTTCCTGATATTGAAGAAGTAACAGAATTACATACGATAAGTATTCAATAAAAGGACTCCCGTCGCTCCACTCATAGACACCTTCTGCGACTTGATCATTCAGGCCGATCCAGTAGATATCTGAGCTGATTTGTGTCCTCACCCACAACTAGAAATAAGATTAAAAAAATACATGGTCCCAGAAATGACAAGAGTATGTTCAGTGTGTGTGTGTGTCGTCTCACCCTCTCATGAATGTCCTGAATGCTCATCAGGTTGCTGTTCTGCGCCAGACAAAATGCGTTCGCCTCCATCCATGACTTTGTATCAAGTGAAAAGAAGTAACATTTACCCTCATTCTCTCTCCAGCCTTGCTGACACTGGCAATGGGCTGAAAACACAACGATACAACATAATGTATGAAATAATATAATATAATAAAGTTATAGTTCTTTTTCTGTTGTTGTCATACAATATATAAAAAAAAATATTTTCTTTTCACCTCCACAAAGAGGCCAGAGCACTGCTCAAGAATACTTAAAGCTTTGTATCGATACCACGTGATAGAAATACTGAATTACTATTAAAAGTCTGCATTTAAATTTCACAAATTTAAAAGTACAATAGCATTTCTCATGATTTACTGAATTTTTACAAATGTTCAATTAATTGAGGATATAATTAAGGGATCAATTCATAATGAAAGGATTATTAGTTTCAGTCCTTTACAAAATAGTATAAATTAGCTTAACCTCAAACAACTACCACAGTAAAGCTGCTTACACATAAATGAGTTAATAATAATAATCTAATAATATATTATTAAATAATATCTTTGTTACAGGTGCCATTTTACTTTTAGTTTTAATTAATAAATTACATTTTCCTGAATATCACATACTTTTACTCAAGTAAGATTTTGAATGCAGGATCTTTACTTGACTTTTACTGTGTGGTACTAGTACTTTTACTTAAAAAATGATTTGAATATTGAATATTTCCTCTGCCATTGTCTGGTAATCACAGTTGTACATTGTTCTAAAGGCTTTAATACATCACTGAACATGTATGATGATGTACATGTACATGTAGAGTTGCTGCACCATTATGAAGATTACAGGACAAAATGAAAAAAAGTCAGAGTAAAAGTACTTTTCATGGTTGATGTGACCTTTCATAAGATAGTGAATCATTTGAATGCCCATCAGTCATAAAAATCCCATGACACATCAACAGTTCAGCCATGTCAATCACCTCTCAGCACCTCGCACAAATCTTCGGGTAATGTTTGACTTTAACAACTTTTAGAATCACATGTTTTGCACACATCCGTAAAGAGTTGAAAGACCTCAAGAAAACCACTTAATGCGAATCACTGATACCAAAGTTGAAGCCACATATCAAGTGTTTTTCCACCTCATCTGAAACATGCAGTACGTGGCTTCAAGATCATTAAACATCAGAGACTAAAAACCTGCTATCTGTGCCTAAAAGACCAAAACCATTACCCACTGATACAACACATTTTAGAATACAAAATATACCTAAATCCTCTGCCAGTAAAACATCCACTTTTTCCTAAAAACAACTGGTGGACTAAAGATTTGGCAGTAAAATAATGTCTGGAGGTATTTTCTTCACATTTGTAAGATACCCGGTTAATTTTGAGAGAGTTCATGACAGAATAACAGAGTAGTTAGATATATTTCAGCATCGAGTGAGCATCCTGTTTTGATTACTGTTGAATGATACATTAATTTTAAAAGCCACTGTGGAAATTTATTTTCTTTTATGCCAACAAGACTCTGGTTTTCAAAATCTCCATCAATCTTGGGTCACTTTTGCACTTCATTATCACTTCTTCCACACTACAGCACAAATTCAGTTAATCAATAATTAAGTGTGACAAAAACGACAAAAATATTTGATCATAAGGAGACTTACCGCAAGCAAGAACAGCAGCAAAACTGAGCAGCTGCAGAAGCATTCTCTGTCTTCTGTCCATGTTTATTTTTCTGTGTTCACCTCTTTAAGGTGTGTTTCTATACATCCTAATATCTTTACTCCGCTTTGTCCGGCAGTGTGTGTGTGATGTGCTCTGATTCTATCAGACCTCTGAGCATCTTCTCTTTAATTCACCTCTTTTCAGCATCCGTCCAGGGTCCAAAGAGTGAAAGCAGTAAAACACAGATGACAAACACTTGACCTCTTGACTCATTTTCTACATTACAGCCTACAGCAGTTTGCTACAGTATAAAACTTAAATGACTGAGAATAAAGTTTGATTATTTTAAAGATAAAATATTTGAATTTAATCTAACCAGAAACAGCAATTACCAATGATAAACACAATGCAAAATTAAAGTTTTCTGAGGTTAAAAAAACTGTAATCTTTATTTATATATCATTGCAACATATATTTACATTTACATTTACATATATTATATTTAGATTTCAAGAATTATTTTCTCTACATGTCATTTCTTGCTGAATGTATTTTAATGTAAAGCACTTTGAGTTTACGTCTGACTGAATGTGGGTTGCACAAACTATCAGGTTGTGCAATCAATTTTCAAACAACAAGAGCTTCTTTAATAAACTTATTGACACACTGATTATGGAAGTGCATGCATAACATTTAACGCAGTGAAATCACAAAGTCCAGAAAACAGTTTATAACAACCACATGTCAACTGTCAATAAACGTTATACTGCCAAACTGATCTGCCTCAAACTGTTACTTTTTAACCTGCTTTAATAGGATGTTACAAAACAATAAACGCAGAAAAATTTGAATCAAATTCTCATTTGCACGTTATATTGCTCAGCGCACGTCAAAATCAGGAAAACTCAGATTATCAATCTGATATGAGCGTACCTATTTTTCAAAAAAGGTATGAATTCATGAATCTTCACAGAGAGGAAAGTCATGTGCAGAAAAATGAACCATAAACACACCAAGTCTTTAGTTTGGAGCAGTCTGATGAGCAGCTTGAGCAGCCAACGTGTCATAACAGTGAAGTGACAGTTCATTTCATAAAGAGGCATTACTTACTTACATTATTTGTAAAAATGACTTACATCAGATTTGTGGAAAAGATGGTTTTAAATGTCTAAACATTTGTGAAAAAACACATTTCTCATTAACAAGCAGCAAAATCAAGGAAGCCATCTAAGTTCATCCGTATATTCTACGTGACTGCTACAAAGATTCACCAAACTGTCCTAGATATAAAACTACTAAAGTGATTTGCTAAATTTCTGGGATTTGATTAATTCCTTCACAAAATCAGTTTTGGAAAGCTAAACCTTGAATCTTTTTATGAATGAACATGCCTAATTTTCAATTAGATGTAAAAAAAAAAAAAAAATGTCATGAAATGCATAGATATTTTGGAATATTTTGGAAGAATGAATCTCCTCTAACTTTTAAGCTGTTACCTAGACCAAGTAACTCTAAAACAAAACATAACCATGGACATATTTTTCAAGATCTTTGGCTTTCGTTATTTTTCTAACATGAAAACTTCTCAAGAGGTGATCCATGATGGACGTGCCTCTGGCCTTGAGCCTTTAAGGAAGTACAACATGAATAATGGACATATCCTGTTACTGTTACCTACAACTCTGTTGCTGTTTGTGTTCTTTGTTTTCTTTAGATTGTTGTGTGCTTATGCATGTGAGGGGCTGCATTTCACATACCAAAAGTACATTGTCTTTTCACTTTGTTTGTCTGTTTGTTTGGTATTAGTATTGTTTCTTTATTTTTCGGGGGTGGCAGGAGGGGATGAGGATATGAGGCTATTCAGAGTACCATTATGTTTGCATGTTTACACATTGGTGCTGGTTGTTGTACACTCTACAGAACACAAAGATGTTTTAAATAATAAAATAAATAAACAAAGGGGCATTACCACAAACTTATTAGATGAAGGGTTTTCGTTTTAGACTCAGTCCTGACAAAAAAAAAAAAAATGAATCCCACCAATGAACTTTACACATAACTTTATTGTACCAATTTATACCAATAACATGTAAATAAAAAGCAAAATATGGAAGCAGTCAAAAGGAGGAAGAACACAAAGTACAGTAAAGTTTACAAAAGACTCGGTGTCTGGCTCATTTACTAACAAAGTCGGCAACAATATTGATCATATTTTGTTGATAATATGCATTAGTATTAATACCGGCAGGACACAAAGTGTGCGATTGTATGTATATTTCTAGTATAAACTGTATATAGCATTTGTGTTTTAAACTCTGTCAGCCTGTTCTTAAAACTCTTGCCAGAAATTATTACATTTTTCTTAGAAATAGGCATGAGTGTTAAATAAACATCTTCAAACATGAACAACATGAAATTCTCCATTGAGGACAAAAATATACTCAGACTTCACATCTATTCTAGGAAAATAGTGCACAGCAATGGATTAGATAGTCTAGTAAAGAAGAATACCAAAGATACACCTATCTTATTATACAAAATGTCCATATATTAAAATATAACGTAACCTTCTGCAGAGACAAACCTCGGCTGAATCTCACACACATCTGAAAGCACTCTGATTAGGATTTCTGACAGTCCAGCTATCGTCAAACACAAATCTCAAATTTGTAAGTCTGTCCGTTTGAACAGATTTCTGTACAATAATGTGAAACTGAAGAAGAACTGGCGAGGTGCGTCGTATTGCTCTGATCAGTCGTCGACTCTCAGGTTTATCGTCATCAAAACTTTCTGAGGTCGAGGTGAAGGTGACGACTCAGGATTCAGCAGGCGGTTGAACCACGTTTGCATCGGCTGACACACTCTTTTTGTGTTTTTGGCACTCGCAGTGGTTAAATTCCTCGGACCCGTCACCTCCTGACCAGTGACTGATTTGTCCCAGTTAGCCTTAAAATGATTGTTCAAACACGATTACAGGCAAATCCCTAAAAAACTAGAACAGCTGGGATTACGATCCAGCGTACTGCAGCTGGAGCTGCTGATGGAATATTTCTGAAAAGCGCTTTTAAAAAGTCTAACAGATGCTTTCACTTGGCCTGGCATGAAATTGCAGAAATCTTGGAAATGTATTAGACATCTTAACATCATATTTCAGAGAGACTGATGAAAATATTTGCATCTCGACTGCACACGCTGCACTGCAAACAAGGTGTTGAGTCCAGTATGAGCACATCTCTCTGGAAAATGGAAACAACCGCAGAGCTAAAAACCAGAGACATTCTCTGAAATGATTTCATACTGGCCCACGATAAAGTCCACGCTCATGTGCAGTTAATCTAGTAGTTCTGAACCAAAACTCATCTCTCAAATACAAATACAAGGCTCAGCTAATATTTTCCCTTAAAAAAAAAAGAAAGTCAAAACTATGGCAAGGCAGTCAAACAGAAGAAAATACAGTACAAAATACTACATCACTGATTGCAAATAACACCAGCAGGAGTCAAGAAACATCTTGAATGTGTCATTTTGTCAGAGAAGACTTCAGATTTGTCAGATGTGTACTTCAAGTCAGTAAAAGCTCCTCCTCAATCACTGTGTGCAAACCGAACATCAGCCTGAACGGGTTTTCAAGCTGATGTTGAGGCAGAGGCGACAGTAATAAAGTTGCTGGGCGACGTCACTCTGTCGCTGTCTGTGTGCTTCGTGTCGTGTGCTTGTGCAGTGATCAGATCTGATGGTGACCTGGCAGCCGGTCACCTGGTATTAAAAGGGTTGGAGGTCACATGCAATTGGCCACATTGCTGGAGCCCTGGCCGACGTCCCTGATCTGGCTGACGTGAGACGAACAGACAGCCACTCCGGCTCCGGCACGGCAGTGAGACACTGAACCCACCAGCTCCCATCTGAGCAGAAAACAGATAGAAATCACAACAAGATGAAGAAAAGATGAAATATTAGCAGTCCTAAACAATACAGCAGAAAGTCTGAGCTGGTTCTGTAACTGCAGAATTAAAATTACTGGACTGTTGTCCAGGTTCGGCCGACATTACTGTCTTTCAGAGGCTGTAGTGGGCTAACGTTTGAGTAAAGATACTGGTATTATATGAAGCTAGAAGATTAAAGCATTCATCAGTACCAAACATGTCATGATAGCTTGTCGGGAAGGGGGCCAAATAATGCTTTAAGGAAATGCCCACTTTATGCTGATCACATGCAGCTTTGGGATGCAGTAAAGATATTTTTGCCTGGTGTATCTGTAGATTTCTGCATCACATACTTCAGTCATAATGTGCTAAAACCTTATAAACTAAACGTTGAATAGGAGTAGGACTAGAAAAACTCGACACACAGTAGATTTTCAGCACAAGACAGGGTCACCTGTCGCCTTGTGTATCGATTCATGAATGTACTTGAACTTCTGAAGTCAATGTGCCATCATGATGACGGACACTGTTGGTTTGGCTGCTGCCAAATTACATATTTTGTATTAAGGTTGTTCTCATGCATGTGAAAGAACTGATTGTGTACGTTTGTGTTTGCCTCAAATTCCCCCCCTGCGGGATGAATTAAGCATTTTGAATTTAACTGAATATATATTAGGATGTGCTACTATTTAAGTCATCCCAAATCCCACCATAATACCTTAGAAACACATCACATCACAGAGTCCTCGTCCCTCTCATCCTCACCTGTTCATTCGAGGCTCAAAAGCCTCCACTGTGTTCAGGTAGATGTTCCCATTGTGACCCCCGACTGCGAACACTCTTCCCATTACAGTCGCCACACCGACTCCCCCACGGGGGGTGGTCAGCTCGGACACGTACTCCCAGCGGTGCATTCGTGGGTCAAAGCGCTCGACAGAACTCAGAGGTGAATTGTCGTCAAAGCCACCTTTAGGAGAGGCGAGAGAGACGATTATGAAAAATTTCGAGAAGTGTAGGACACGTGTTGTTTTGAGTAGGATTATGTTGTTGCTACTACAGCAGACACAACACAGGAAGATTTTATGGATCGGCCACAGCTACTGACTAAGACAAAATGCCACAACAAGTTGTAATGACACTTGAGTGACTCTTCAAATTCAAGTGGGACAATAAAAATCTCATCCTTACACTCTGTAAACCATTTACCAGATAGCTTTACAAAACATGAACTTTTGTCTTTCCTGATTCACGCATTTGTGTATAAAACTGTAGGGTGTGTACGTAAAAGGCATGTGACCTGGGTGTAGCAAGCGTTGTCAGTTACAGTCAGGAGCTACTGTATTTAGTTTATATTTATTCCTCTCACCAACTACATAGAGGCAGCCATTGAGTTTGCTGACTCCATTTCCAGCCCGACGCTGGCCCATCTCGCTGACCTCCGTCCACTTGTTGAGGTGTGGGTTGAACCGCTCTACACTGGACAGCGACGCCACGCCATCGTTGCCTCCCACTGCGTACACGAAACTCTGGCAAGGAGAGGGGATTAAAGCCGTTAAGTCCAGAGTAGATATCGTTTATCAGTCACAACTACAGTCTTTCTACAGTCTTACCCCCAGTGCCACAGATCCCACTCCTCCTCTGGGGGTGTTCATCGGAGCCACGGCGCTCCAGCAGTCGCTTTCGATGTCGTAACGCTCGACGTCGTTGAAGCAGGAGTTGTCATCCAGACCTCCGATAGCATAGATAGGACCACCGAGAGCTGCCAGCGCTATACCCCTCCTGAGAAACACATACCTCAGGAGGATCAACTTAAAAGAGGGAGCTGCTGACCGTCTTCTACCGCTGCTCCATTGAGAGTGTGCTACAGAGGGTCATTAACACCGCCCAGAAGATCATCGGTCACCCTCTCCTCTCCCTACAGGACCTCTACAGCACCCGCTGTCTGAGAAGACAGTACACACCCAGGACACCGGGTGTTTCAGCTGCTGCCCTCTGGCAGACGTTTCAGGGTGCTTAAAACACGGACTAACAGACAGAAGGACAGTTTCTACAACAGGGCCATAGTCCTGTTAAATGAAAACAGTTGACACAATCGTGTCGTTTCAGCCACGGGCTAGTTGCAATAAAGACGCTTCCAATACTTATTATTGTTATTATTTATATGCGCAATAACCTTTACCAAATATATATGTACAGTTTCACATTCATGTATGACATGTGCAATAAGCTTTCCTTTTCTTTTTCCTAACTGCAAACAGAAGTGCAATAATTTTATACGCAATCATTTCTATTTATATCATTTATAACTTTACCAATATGTCTCTGTTTACAGTCCTGTTTATAGTCCCTTACTTTGTAATTTATATATAGTGTTCTTTTTTGTTTGATAAGTGCATGCCTTGGTTAGTTATTTATTATTTATCTGATCTTTTGCACTGACGGGAGAGCTGTGCCTCAATTTCGTTGTGCTAACGTATTCTGTACTACCGTGCAATGACAATAAAGACTCTTATCTTATCTTATAAATACGTGTTCAAAGTAATATTTCTGCTACTTACCTCTGCTAATATAGTAAATACATACAGTAGATCAAAATAAATGCATGTTAAGGTATCAGTCTGCTCTGTTCATTTTGATGCCATGGCCACTCAGCACTGTGTTTCCACTTTTTCAATAAAATAGTGTGAGTGTTAAGGCTGAAAATTATAACATAGGGATGTAACTAGTGGATAAAGGCATTTTTTAGCGCGAGGCTTGCCAAAGTGGAGAAGAAAAACAGCATTTTTTTTGAAATTCAGCCACTATAGTGTGCAAACCAAAGAACAAAGTCCCGTTCACATTCAGTGTATTACAGTGTCTGTGTACCTCTTGGTGTTCATGGAGGCTTTCATCATCCACTTGTTGGTGAGAGGGTCAAACATCTCCATGTTGCCTAAATGTTCGTTGCCATCATGGCCCCCGACAGCATACACTTTACCTGAAGAAATCGAACAGATATGAAATCTTTATGATCGTGTGACCTGGGCAGTGATTATAATATGTCTTCAGTTAGCTTCAGGTGCACTGTATTGACTTGTATTTGACTTTCTAAATGATCTTATCGTAGCTTAAACATTAGGTTGTTGTATTTGAGTTAAATGTGTATAAATATACATTCTGCTGTCAGTTTATGTAAAGAATAGAAACCCTCTCTGTATAATGCAGCACCACAAACTGCAGCCTCCAAAATGGTCGTAAAGTTGATTAAACACATATTTGAAATAGATTTCAACAAAAGCTGAACATTATAACCTTCATGAAGGTACAATTTATTGTATTACACTGCATTATTTTTAGCTAGGTGTACCCAATAAACTTGCAACTGAGTGTATAATATATCATAATGTCTCCCTGTGCTCCAAACTGTTCCAGCTGCCCTGTCTCTTACTTTGATGTATAAGTCCTCTTACCGCCTACAGATATCACACCCACGTGACGCCGTCTGCTGTTCATTTCCGGGCCAAAGAACCAGCTGTTCTTTGTGATGGAGTAGCACTCGATGCTGCGAAATGGGTCACCAGAACCCCCGCGGCCACCCACGCAAAACAAAACCCCTGAAGAAGTGGTAGGAAAGAACAAAAGAGTGAGTGGCACAGTGAGAGAGCACACACGAGCACAGGACCTCAGGATGAACACATTTTAAAAAGATGAAAAGGTAAACACCCAGGATGGCACTGCATGAATGTAGCAGTGTATTTTTTAGGATGAAGTTAATGTTACTACAGTGCCATAAAAACAGTTAGTTGCAGGTTCAAAGCTAAACACCACCATATAATTACTACCTGCAGTGTGTTTCCGCTGTATTGTACGGACTGAATACTCAAAGTCCAGCACCACCTTGTTGCTGAGGTGCAGGTGGTAGTTCCTGGCTTCATCCATCAGGTCACGACAACTCAGGTTACCTTTGATCATCTCGTCTTTAGCCACAGTTCCAGTCAGGAACTCTACAGGGAGCAGGGGGAGGCGCACCTGAAGGAGAGACCAGAACGAACATTGCAGTGTGGTTGTAAAGGTTATTACATAAAGCTGTGAACATGAAGTATATGTAACACTAATTGTACACACAGTTATGTAGCTACACCTTCAGGGAATCAGTAAAATAGGTCATAAAGTCTAACTATGCACCCTCTAACCTGAGACATGATCTGGTCCAGCCAGGCCTCGTGGTGCTGTGGGTTTGCTTTCAGCCACTTCACCGCTGCATTGTACACCTGTGTCTCCGAGTGGATGTTGAGGTCGCTGGAGGACAATAAAGTGCGCAAGTGCTGGGGGGACACGCATGTGAAGTCCTCGCACTCCACGACCTCGGTGAAGTGTTCGCAGGCATAGCGGTCGGCCATGTCCATCAGATCCACGCGATTGTGGCTCTCAGCAAAAGTACGAACCGCCAGGCAGTTGGTGGGGTGAAAGTGGGCCTTCATGTACTCGCAGCAGGCTCTCGCCACCAACTCCACCTGACAGATTCAGGCAATAACAAAACTATTTTAGAGAGAACAAAATGCCTGCGCGGCGTGTCGATTGATTGTGTTTCTTTACCTGAAGAATGCAGGCAGCATAGAGCAGTGGTTGGACATTGTCTACAGTTAATGTGAGCTTGGAGGAGTAGGCAAAATGCACCAAGTCCTGGATGGCATCACCATCAAAGTCCTTGATCTCTATCAGTTCCTGCTTAGCCTCAGACATCTCTGACAGGAACATGGCCCTGAGGGAAGAAACAGCAACTTAGACAAGACATTAATGTTTTGCCTTAAAGTTTTCTAAAGACTTCTCCAGTGGTTGGCGCTTAACTTCTGTATCTTTAGTCAGTGAAAAAAGTGTGTCTGGCATTTAATATTTGGCTTTAAGAAAACTCAGCTATAGACCAACAGGCTCCACTAAATCATCAAGGAGATTAAGTGTCTGCAAGTAAGAAAAAAAACCTCCTTTCTGTGTACTGGAAATTGTTATTGTAGGTCTAGTTTAAGATTAAATGTAATGAAAATAATGGAACATACCTGAAGTAAGGGATCACACAAGCCAGCACTAGCTTGTGACATGGTATCAACCTACTGCCAACCTACAAAAAGGGACAAACACAAAATACATGACACACTGTCTATATGCAATATTAATGAGCTCACTGCTTATTCATTTCCTCAGTATGACTGTGCAGACCGAGTGCTGTGATCATGGCAGCTGATTAGGGTTTGGAAATAAATCAAACAACCACACTCAACTTAAAATGTAGATTATTTAGACACACATCTATAAAATATTCTTCATAAAAGCTTAACCATGACACTACTTGAAACATAAAAGATCAGATGAAATCTCTCTCTCTATTCGAGTCTGGACCGAGTGACCTGCCTTCAGCGTGACGTCGCAGAGCTCTCCGACTTCGTAGAAATGCCTGAGGGAGTTATGGAAGTCCTTCCAAGCCTCGTGAGCCTCAAAGACAAAGGACCCATCAGGTTCACAGTCTGCTTTCGAGGCCCTGTTTCCAGGTCGCTTCTCCTTGGACTTCAGCTGCTTGGCATGGTCTGGCACCACATCCCCTGGTGCCATAGCTGGCTACAGGAAACAACACCTGCAAGACAGACGAGAGAGTTTGAAAGAATCTCTTACAGAACGCATCATGATCTTGTAAAGTAAAGACTGGCAGGTAGGGGTGATTACAATAATTATCAACTTCATTTCAGTCATGAGAACTGTGACCCACAATATTTTTGTCAGTGATGCTGAATTGACTAGTTGATTAATCCATAAAAACAACAGAACATTTTGATTCATAATTCCAGTCTCTTTTTTTTTAAGTAAAAATGACAAACATTATCTGGTTCCGGCATCTCAAACGTGAAGATGTTCTCAGTTTTATATCATTTTAGTCTTGATATTGTTGGCTTTTGACTGTTGGGCACAAAAACAACAAAGTTTAAGAACTTGTGATCGACATTTTTCACCATTTTAGAAACTAATAACTGAGAAAACAGATTTATTGTCAGTAAAAAAAAAAAAAAACATTAGCTGCAGCCCTGCTCGACCCATACAGTTATTGAGAAAGGCTGTAAATAATAGCAGATAACATAATAATTGCCCTTCCCTCATGATAGTAAGCATGCCAACACTGGCAATGGCATCGGGTGGGAGTAACTTTAAGTCTGAAACAAAAACTGAGTGTAAATAACCGTCTACAGGCTTCAATGGAGGAAACAAAAGAGAAATTCGTGGTGGGGGACGTTGCCTGCCAGCTGAGCAAGTTAAGTCAGTATTCCTCTTCTTTTCAGTGTCACTTCCCCTTTACTCATTCAGCAGATACTGAGGCCAGATGTTAAAAAAAATAATAAAATAAAACACAGGACAAGCAGCTAACACACCACAAACAAAACAATCAAACCCATAAAAATTCCTACCTATTGCTGAATCTGATGAAAAACCTCCACAGCTTGGCTGTCACAGAGAAACTGAGAGTAGAAAAGCCAGAGGGCAGAGCTCCACCCACACCTTACAGATGAAGCACTGTCTCTCTTTTAAGCTAGGTCTCTCACACTGAATAGACTCAGTGTATCGCCCCCTCATCACTAGTCCTCTCAGCTATAAGAGCAGAAACATCAAGTCCCATCATACATGCAAGTGATCAAAGGCTCTCTCCACTTGTGTTCTACTTCGGATGGGCTTTATCTCACGGTTTAACACACGTAGGGACTTTGTATCCATTTAATTCAAAGATTCAGCTCTCACGGCCTTACGATGATAACATGTTGTATTATTTATGAGGAGTGAGATAGTCAATAATTTAACGACACAGATGTATTGCTCAACTCCACTCCAGTGCCAACAGGAACCTCTTTTTAAATCCATGTCCCGTCTCCCACTATGCAACCAGCATATCACATGAAGTCCAAATGGTACACAAAGACGGGTGTGCACGTCAAATTATTTCACCAACTCGTCGAGCGAGCACACAGCAACTACACAAGCAGCCAAATGCTCCATGGCTTTGGTTGGTGACAGCAGGGTAATAGCCCCAAAAAATGTGCTTGCTTCCTGCACACTGCCACCCTTTAAGAGGTTTAGGATGAAACAGATTGAGTGGTTGTCAAGTCAGCTGGGATCTACTTGATCTTTATTCAGTCATTGTATTTCTTCTGATCACATGTGCACTACTTGATCTTTCCTATCTGTCAAATCCTTTGTTTATCACATCACATGAGCAGATTGTAGTATTGTTTTTCAACCAATGTATGCAGTACAACTATGTATGTAGTAGAAGCTTCTTGCTGCCTAAAAGAAGTGTATCTTGTAAGTCTATTTCTACTATGTACCAAACATTTCATTCACTCAAAAGTGTGCAGGCCAGTTTTAGTTAGACATGCCCAGAATATAACCTACAACAAGGTGACCCATATATACAGCTACATGCAGCTACTCTTATACAATATGATACCGAGGGAAGATGTAAGGGATGCAAGTGAGTCCAGCTCCAGCTAGCTGTTTAATGTAAGGGATCTAGCACCTTCAGATGCCATTTAAAATAAGATATGACGAGTCCACACTCATGTATATGACAGCTGGGTCAGTACAAAGTATCATAACAGCTGACAGAAGCTTCAGTAAAATCTGTAACATCAAACACACGTCAACAGTTTGTGAAGATGAGCTCAGGTAATCGGTTATCAAGAAGGGGAAACGTATGGTTATGATAGATAATATTGCCGCATATTAATATAATGTGTGCAGCGTTAAACCACAGAGAAGTTTCTCTCTTTGAATCCATCAAAATGTGAAGATACGACACTTAAAAAAACAAACATAACCGTTAGCTTGTCGCTAACAGCAACTAGCAGGCAGACTAGCATCCGCGCGAGAGCTAACGTTAGCTGGCAGGCAACGGAAATGATTTAACGGCAATTTAGCGAAAATACTGAACGTATAATGTCACACAGCAGGAAAAAACACTGGGCAATCGTTTAGTTGAGTCAAAAATATTTAATTTAGGTACCTCATGTCGTAGCAAGAATTAAAATGCCGGCTTCATTGAGTGGAATGTTTGGCATTAGCACGTTTGTTGTGATTCCAGGTGCTTCATGGGTATTGTAGTTTTAAAAGCAATACCTGAACAACAGCTGAATGACTAAATACTGCTCATCAGAAGCTCCCCGTGCACGTTAAGCTATATAATAAACACACGTTCCAACATATTTAGACAGAGGGCATGCAGTAATGTTAAGAAGAGTCTAGGCAACCTACTTACTATGTTTGTCTCCAATTCAATGCAAAAATAAATAAATGATCAAAATACACCTGTCCCTGCTCTCTGAGTGTCATGTCAAAGCTGACTTAACTGTAACTTTAGTAAAACATCCACATAAAGAGTCTGTGCTGTTTCTGTAAAAACATAGTTACAACAAACACTCTCCTTAATTCCTGAAATAGGACTACATTTCAGATTATATTCACTTAACTTTATCTTATTTTGTCTTCTGCTTCACTGTTCCTGGAACTAACAACATAAGGCACTAAACTAGAGAGTGATGTGCAAAGTAAGGAAATGTTAGACTGTAATTACAACTGTTGTGTAACTATATTGGCCAATTAAATCTTTTCAAAAATTATACATTAACAACGCCTTCACACTGTCATTGACTTCTATTTACTGTATATCAGTGCAGCGTCTGCATATTTCTACTGTACGTTGCAAACACCAAACAGAAATATTGCAAACAAGTCATTAGATTTTATACTCTCTAAAAAAGATTTAATAAACTGGTCAAGAAGGCCAGCTCTGTCCTGGACTGACTAGACTCCAGTGAGGAAGTGAGGGAGAGGATGAACTCCTCCTGCATGACACTGTGGCAACAGACAGCTACTCCCAGCAGGTATTAAGGAGCACTACCAGCTGTCAGACTCTAACACCAACATTTTCATATATATTCTCTTGTATGAATGATTTCTTATCAACCTTGTGTATACGAGGTGCTGTGACAAGTGAATTTTCCTGTGTTGTGATCATTAAACTCTATCTTGTCTTAAAATTCTCACAAATATTAAAAACAAATATATTCATAAAATAGTGTTGGTGAGGTCCAGGCCCATAGACATAAAACAGAGACGCCTGAAATATCACAATTTGCTACCATCACAATAGCAGTGTTACAACAGTTGATGTAAATCTTAAAAATAATGTATTTTATATTTAGAATTTTCTTTGGATGCGATCAGAGCAGCATAAAAACAATTTCAGGAGTATAAAGTTTTACACTCTGTCAGTACCTCTTATAATATAATCAATATTCTGATCAATAATAATGTTTTTTTGTTTTAATAACTAAATCTGTTTTATGTGTTACCTATGAGCTGTGTATTCTCAGATATTATGTCTATTAAACTTTAGAAAGAGAAACTAAAAGTGTCCAAATAATACCCAGAATATTAAACTTTAAATACATTTTCTCTAAATTTAAACCGACCAATGAGAAGCCATTTGTCAGCTGGAAGGAATCAGTCAGCTTTTGTGGACGGGAGTGTATACAGACCAATATATAACAATGACACCCAGAAGAAAAGACAGAATCCTTCACACAATTATCAAAGATTGTTTATTTCAGAACAATGGAAATGTATACAATTCATTATCTGAAAATAATACATTAATAAACTGTTTTACAGGCAACTTGAATAAAGAACGACATTTTCCATCAAAGATCGAAAGGCTACTTGTACTGCTTCTTCTTCTTCAGCAGTGCGTCCCGTAGAGCAATCTGTACGAGAAAAGCAGAATACTGTCAGTTGAAATGCAAAGAAAAGTCCATTTATCCACGATCGAATACTGGAGCTCATTCTGACAGGTGTGACTTACCTGTTTCTCTCTGAAGGAGCGTTTGCCTTTCGTTCTGACGTTCTGACTGTGTCTCATCATCATGAAGTTCTTCGTCCTCCTCTTCTCCTTGTTGCTGGTGCTGGCGTGTGGGTTCAGCTTGGTCCTCTTCCTGACAAACTCCTTCCGGTCGGTCCGTCCTGCCTAGAAAATCAAACGCATCGTCGAAGCCGAAGTGATTAGTCGACAGAAAATTAAAAAACTATAGCATAATCAAAAAATGCTGAAAGACACGATCTGCTTACAGCTTCACAAATGTGAATATTTCTTAAGTCTTGGATCATAGTAAAATGAAACTGAAATTTTTATAGTCCAAACGACTAATCGAGAAAATAATTAGCAAGCTAAAAGATAACGGAAATAATTGTTAGTTACAGTCCTACAAAATATACAAACAAATAACTAAGAATAATTCAAATCATCTGTCAGTTAGTGTGAGGTTTTACCATTGCTGTTGCCAGGCGTGTTTCTTTGTCTGCTTTTGGTTTCTTATGCAGTTTCTCAATATTCCTCAAGGTCAGCAGCTCCCCTCTGAAAGATTTGGTAAAAAAATAAATAAATAAATAAATAAACAAACAGAAAAAACTCATCATGATTGTTAGAATGTTTTTCAATCTTAATATAGGATGTAGCCTTTATATAAACCATGCAACCTATGACCTTTAGGATATTAAAGTGCCTTGAACTTCAGATCTTGGACTCCTGGAATCTCTTCTTTGACACATCAGCTACAAAAACCCATCATTACAATGATCACCTATCTTTACCTACATACAGTGATTACTGTGTTCCACAAAGACAGATTCCTCTTTGTAAACGATGTAATGGTCTGGGTACAAACAGCTTTCTAACCTGCCGTCGCCCTCGTCATCACTGTCCACAGTCTTCCTCTTCTGGCCCTTGCCCGGTGCAGCGTTGACCTCCTTGGCCATCTGAACCATACGGATCTTCTTGAAGTCATCTTGAGTGAGGAGTCTGCTGCCGCTGACCGCCGCCGCTTTGGCTTTTCTCTCCTCGATGGGTATACTCTGAAGCTTCTCCGCCTTACACAAACACACACACACACGACTCTTAGGTTAAAACAGTACGTAATTAACCAACAGCGGTTTCACGAGATGTCCAATTTCAAGCTCACCACTTCTCCTGTGTCTTCATCGGACGAGTGGTGAACGTCCACCCACTCCCCATCTTCATCATCATCACTGATACTAGCACTCTCCCAGCCATCTGTCGTACAATATGAAAAATATGCATGGGCGCTGTATGAAACTCGATTCTGTTCGACAGGTCAATCTGTATCTACTCAATAATACAACAACTGCTCACCTCCATCCTCCTCTCCCTCTTTGTTCTCCACCTCCACCTCCAGGACTTCAGCTCCAGGGATATAGTCTTTAGCTTCCAGCTCTCCGTAGTCTTTAATCTTGGCCTCTGCTGACGCCTCTGTGGGTCTCCCCTGAATAACAAGTGGCAGGATTTACATTTACTTACTGTCTAATACACATAGTAAAGTAAAGCTCTACTTTTAAACATAGTGAACTTATCTTCTGTTTATTTGTGCTTCTGTAACTGCAACATAATTTATTATTAAGACCCCTTTCTAGATCAAACTCTCAGGCATGCAGGCCCGTATATAAAAAACTGAGGGATAACTCTAACTGTGACTCATTTTAAAAGGATAATGCTCCCACAACATTACTCATCATATATCAAGAAGTTGTCTTTTTCTGCTGCAGTATACTATTCAAACTACACTCACTGTTTTTGACTGTAAAGACCTTTTTTTTTAGTTTTTAGAAGTGTTTCATCGGCTCACCCTGTCTCTCTTTTGCAACATCTGTGGATTAAGGCTCCTGAACAGCTGGATCAGTCCTCTGGCAGACATCATCACATCTGAGGGAAAATACAGACAAAAATAAGTCATTGTGTGAGAGAGCCTCCTTTAATTAGCACACTCAGAATAGAGAGAAGAAAAACAGGCAGTCACTCACTCTTGTCTTTGTGCATCTTGTACTGAGCGAGGTCCTGCAGCAAGTCTTCAGTGATGGCGAGGGGACAGCGGGCCGCCACTTCCTTGATGGCATTGATACTTGAATACAAAAAAGGGACAAATTTACTATGACAGTGTAAAGTAAAACTTGGGATTGTAGTTCTGTATGGATTTGTATATTTGGTGGCAACATTTTCAAGGCTGCGACTTACCCCACAGTCATGACCTCCCCGGAGTTTCTATCTGTCACAAAGTTGTTTGCGATGGTCATGATTACAGGCTCGATGACCTGCACGAGTGGAAATGTATGAAAACTGTTACACTGCAAGTTCACGTGTTAACCAACAGATTAGATGTGCAGATCTGAACGTACCTCCGGTGGGACGAGTTGATGGGAAGCCTGGGCAGCACACAGGAGAATCTTTGTCACTTCTAAAAAGACAACGGTTTGTTTAAAATGTCTCCTAAACAGAGGGCAAACAACTTTCACTGGCTTAATTCTGAGTTATTTACCTCTTTGATGGGGCTGTAAAAACCTCTGGACGAAGGGATAAAAATTGAAGAGGAACAGCTGAAAAAGAACAGAACATTATTCATACTTCATATTTTCAATAAGAATTGTTTTAAATATTATTGACTAGTACCACCCTTGAAAAATGCTTGAAAAATTCTGCACATTAGCTATCATTAATCAATGCTTCCACATCAATATCTGGTAGAAATGTAAGACAGTGAGACAACAGGTGTAATTCCATCGCGCACACACAAACACACATCATGATGTGGACATATTTTTCAGAAAATATTCACTCTCCTTTTAGCTCTGTTTTTGGTCTCTACCGACCCCTAAAGGACACATCGGTCTCTTTAGTTGCTCCTCTTTCACCAGCTAGTCGCTCATTGTGGTTATCGGCTGTTTGGTGTTGGGCACAAAAACAATTACAAGTGACTATTTTCACATAAAAGTAGTGAAATAAACTATTGTTCATATAAAAATATTGATTATAGGCACTTCAAATAACTTGAAGTAATTATAGCTCATTTCATAAGTTTATTATTTAAAAGCTGTGCTGTATAAAAGCAACAACTATTATTATGAATAACCTACTGTACTAGTTTTCGCTAGTCGTCTTCTAGTAATCTAAAAAGGTGTGTATAAACTAGCTGCACATCACTTACCTCATGGATTCCAACCAGTCTGGATATGAGCTCCATCATCATGATCTTCACCTCGAAGCGCTCTTTAGAGTCTTCCAACTGCTTCAGGAGTTTCTCTGAGAAATCTTAATAATAAAAAGAGATGTTTGAGGGTTTAGAGATCTACAAATTGTAGCACAGGTGACGTCAGACAGATTCTTTATGCTGCAGTTGTCGTAGAGGTGACAGGTGAGCCTACCTTGAGGATCATGAATTAGGTGAATAGCAGAGAAATTGAAGACTTCTGCTTTCCTCTTTTTCTTGTGTTTCTGTCCAGAAAGTGAAAACAATGAACTCTGACCATCTGAACACAAATGTAATAACATGAGTCATGTCTCTGTAGTTGTTACAGCAGCAGTACCTTGAGGACTTTCATCATCTTTTCCAGCTTCTTCTTGTTTTTGGTGGTTTTTTTGCCGGTGGAGTATTTCACTTTAATGTCTCGGACTGTAGGTCCCTCTGCCTGAAATAAAAGACTGATTCTTAACAAATCTAAACCACATTTGTGCGTCTCATATATGCATCATACAAACTAAATCACTCCTAATAGAGTGAGAAAGTATCACTTTTTCTCTAACTACTTTATATGTTCGGTACTTGCCTCTGACTCTGAATCACTGTCATTTTTCTCATCGTCATCTTTGCCCAGAAAGAATTTCAGACCTGCAACAAGGACCTGACGGGAAGAGAGACAGGTGAGGATGTGCAGGGCTGCCACTTATACAATATAATAAACAAAGCATTGTTTCCAACATGAAAAACACTTACCTTTGTCACCTTGGAGAAGCATGCTGTTGTAATGACATTAACTGTCTTGGCATCATTCCTGTGACACGAATAACAAAAGAATCATGTTAAAAAAATATAAGAGTTTTAAGAATTAAGAGCTTTACAAGTTGCAGCTCCAAGTAAAACCCACCAGATGTTCCTTTTGTAAAGCTCTGTCATCACATCTAAAGAGATCTTTGCTGCTATGGGGTTACTGTCTCTCAGCATGGTGTACATGAAGTTCTGTAACGTCTGAAACACACAACAGTACAACACAGCGAGTGAGTGATGTAAAACATAGTCAAACGTGGGGTGCGTAACACATGTGGGTATGTGTACTTACCGTGTTAACCTTGTTGTTTTTGTGCTTGGCGTTGATGTTCTTGATATCTGTTACGATGTGTGTGTACAGCGCCTGTGGAGAGAGAAAAGCAAACGTTATGCAAATGTACTTCTGGATGGGGAAAAAGGAAACAACATGAGAAAGTCAACAATTAAACACGTGAACATAAATGCAGAAACACATATAACACCAGAAAAACAAGGTTTTTCCAGACAAACTGCACAAATTCACCCTCTATCCAAAACTATCAATCGGTTCCCTCTCTCCTTAGTTGCAATAAAACACTAAAAATATCCTTCCTGTGCAAAAATCTACTGAAATAATGACATATGAAACACTATCCAATGACTACAAGCGTCCAACTGGGAGGAGACCCAGACACAGAACCTGCTGGAGGGACCACGCAGCCTGTCAAGCCTTGAATCGCCTCAGGATCCCCGTGGAGGAGCCGGAATACGTTACTGTCGAGACAGATGTTGGGAACGCCCAGCTAAACCTGCTGCCTCCGCAACTCAACCCCAGATAAGCGGAAGAAAATGGATGGATGGATGGATGGACTACGTGTGAGTGCGCCAACCTTTCTGAGAAGTTTGTCGTGACATCGCAGCAGCTCGAAGAAGAGCTCCAGGAGACCGGAGGGGTCGATCAGGTCTTTATTCCTCAGAAGAATCAGCGCTTTGCAGAAGGTCTGACACAGACAGGAAACAGAAAATCATGGCAGCGCTAAGAGACACGTAATGAACATAAATATCAACAAACCCCCGTGTTACTAGTCTGAATATTTATCTAATATGGATGAGAAAGGACAGATGATCTCACCATTCTCAGGTCCGGCTCCAGGACTGTGTGGTGACTCAGTAACAACTCAGACAGCTCTTGCGGAAAGGTGGACAGGTGCTGCAGGTAGCAGTGACCAACCTGGAGGACAAGGAGAGCTTAACTACATGACTTATAGACGACAGGAGAGTGTTACACAGAAATACACACGGTACAATACCTGAGCAAGAAACATGACCAGCTCTGCCAGCTCCTTGTTCGGCTTGTCAGGCTGCAGTTTGAAGATCTGGACATTGGACTGATAGTGTCGGTACTGCTGCAGAAACTGTTGGAGGCACAACAACAACAAACACTGTTGATCCACCTGTGACTACATGTACAAACAACAACAGGTCAGCTGGAAACTTTAGCAATGCTGGCTAACAACACTCACCTCCTCCACGTATGACTGTGGATCTCTTTTTATAAGGTTCTGCAGCTGTGGCAGATTGTTTGGTAGTTTGTTACTTTGTCGCCCGGACATGATTTAAAATTATTTTTACGACTAGGTCGAGGAAAAAAAATGATGAAAACCAGCAGGATTTTACACGGCAAGCGTGGACAACGTGTAGGCTGCCATTTAACCAGCAGCGGAAAGCTCAAACGTCACATCCGGCGATGTCTCAGACGCCTCCGCTTTTCTTAAAGGAGACGTGTTTTTATTTCACGGTTTTAAATGATCTAAACCAGGGGTCCGTGACCCCTAGGGGGTCCGCAGAGGTCCTGCAGGGGGGTCCGCCAATATTTGTCATAATAATTGACACTTTTCACTAAAATAATTGAGAATTTAAAAAAATGATATTGAGTAAACTGCAAGCATTAATATGCAACAATAAGCTACTTTAGACAAAAAATATTACCATGTATATATATTTTTTTATAAATTATTCCATTATGCATGAACGTTTTATCAATCATAAACACATACAAGCTAATAACCCAGTATATAAATAGGTTAATAAGGTGAAATAAAAGGTGAAAAAAGTATATATAAAAGTTATTGTTATTGAGATTGTTGTTGAGATATTATTATTATTATATTATAGGCCAGGCCTAAAATGTGACTTATCTATACTGTTTTTTTTTTTGTTACTTACCTGCTTAGTTCATGTTATATTGGACCCAGGGCTAGTGTTGTGAAGCGAAAAGCTAAAGCTAGCAAGTTATTTATCTTGTGTGCACAAGATAAAGTGTGACTAGATGTTGAAATTCACACTTCTTGTTTATTTTTCATGATACAAAAAGACACAATAGAGCACACAGTGTGTCTTTTCACTGAGATGTCGTTGGTCAATTACATTAAGTGGAGAAGACAATCACAGTTTAGTTGCCTTACAGTAATGAATGCTGGGAGCATTTTGGTTGCCCAGTGGAATGTTTTAAGCAATTTTATGATTTTTCTTTCATGTTGGGTTCCTGCTGCAACCTGGCTTTGTTCAAGACTAAAATAAATAATAACTTTGGAACAATTGCTCGTACCATTAAGCAAAAAGTTTGAATTTATAGAATTCAAGAATTTGAAAGAATGGAGAAAAGGGGCTAAAGATTTTGTTTTTGATATTACAGCTGTCCAAAAGTACAGTACATACAGTCATTTAAAGTGTAGTGGACTGCACTGTTATAGTTTTATAGTTCTCATTAACAAAACCAACTGTCAAAAAGTGAGGCATGGCTAAGTTTTCCAGTCAAATCATTTATAAAACCTCCATCAAACGCTCCTACGTCTCATGATACGACATCATAAGTTCTCTCTATTATGTGGTGGCTGTGTGCATCTGTAGCCGTTAGAGATGCATATGAAATTACTGAATGAATTTTAAATGGTCAGATATTAGCAAATACAACACCATGTGTGTTGAGGTATTTTGTCTCATTTTTTAACTTACAAAATATTTTTAGTCACCAATTTAGTTAAAACCAGGACAGTGAACTTAACAATCCTGTGGCGGTGTCTCAGTGCAAAGAAAAATGTCTTGCCAACACATTGAGCAATATGAGCTTTATTTTGTTTCAAAGGGCAACTGAACAGCCATTCAGGCCCAAAAAACTATCATTAAAGATTTTTGGACACATGGCAATGTTACCACAATTAATTTACAGTGATATGATAATGAATTCTGTCACCACATGGTGGTGAAACTGGTATCAGACAACCTATCCGTGCAGCAATGCCTCTCCTGCTTTCTGTGAACGTCTTTGTAGAAACTGACATTGTTCCATCTGATAGTTCAGGGGTGTTCGTTCATTTAAGGGATGTATGAGAGTACAAACAGGGAAAAGACAGTAACATGAGCACCTGCAAAAAAAATGTGTTCCAATGAAACAGCCAGGCAAAATAAAAAACAGAAACAAATATGAATTCTCCAATGTTCAATCTTTGTACAGACTCACTGATTCAATTTTGAGGCTAGTTTTGTGGTTTTCTGACATTACAGTCCAAGATGTTTGATCACTGGGTTTACAGATTAACACTAATATAATGCATATCGTCATGTAGCTCGAAAATGTAGACGTTAACACTTCCCCGACAGCCTCAGCACATATGTAACATTATAAGATTCATTTTTGCAAAGCTGTGCAGTAACTTCTATGCCAGTAACTTGTATATGAAGTCATTTTCAAGTCATCAACCCTTTTGTGGTACACACGTAGCTTCTCCTCCTCAAACTTTTCAGTGGTTTTGTTAGTTAGAAAACTTTGAAAAGCTGGATTAAATTAATGTTTCTTTAGATGAAGTTTGGAATGTGATGGCAGCCTTCTTACACAGCGTCAATGCGAATAAGAAGGCTGACAAAGTTTGTCATTTAAAAAAAAAAAAAAACAAAAAAAAAAAACATGAAAAGGCAAAACGCACTAAAATGACAAAATCAAGGGAAATATTTCTGATTTTGTTTTTTGTTTTTAAAAAAATGAAACGTTCCTCTACGTAACATTTAAAATGTATCCAGTTTAATTTTCAGGAGATGAATATGTACACTTTTAATTTCATCATTTACCCTCAGGCAGTGAGCAATTACTGTATAATAGATTTACAAAGCAAATACTGACATAGTATTCTGTCAAGGCATGTTCCAGCATTAAAATAGGATTCAAAATACACAAGTACAATTTTGTTCCACATAAAATATGAAATCATTGATCACTTTCATAATTATTTTAGAATATCCAAGAAAAAAAACACAAGTGTTCTCTTGTAGGTGACGATAAGAAATACAATCAGCAGTTCTCATATATGCATCGAAAGGGAGTAGCAGCCAAAGAGAGAGAACTGAAAAAGCAAACATAAAAATATAGACTTCTTTAAAGGATTTATTCTTGAGGAACTGAATATTTTAAGGCATTTTAAAAACATGTAGTGTAATTTGGCAACTTTCTGCCTGTGTCAACTCTCCTCCATTTTTGTTTTGCTTGTCTTGTGAAACAGTCACCCAACCTCTACGTGACAACGATATGTGATTTCTACTATCCTGAGATGTTTTCTTCAGCTTGAAGGCATCTGAGAACGTAAAGGATCACTTGATAGCAGAAAATATATTGGTCCTGTGAGGAAAAATAGAAAAATGTGTGAGTAAAACAAGAACCAAAGAGGTGTAGAATCAAAACAATTAAGAGTGAAGCTACTTAGTACTAAAAGCCCACCTCTGTCTGGACCATTCCCTGTCTCTGAAGTCTCATGTTCCTTACAACATCTGAAATATCAAACTACAAAAAGAAGGTTTATTAGATCGTGATCACTGTGAACAAAAAACAAATACAATATATAAGATCGGAAACTTACATCAGCATCTTTACTGATAAGACCCAGGACCACATCTATACAGATGAGGGTCCCTGATCGACCAATGCCTGCACTGCAGTGTGTGATAATGGGTCCAGATCGATGAACGTGCCTCATGTAGGAAATAAATGTGAGCAGCTGCTCCGGTTGTGAGGGCGTTCCGTGGTCGGGCCATCCCGTATAGTTCAGATGAGTTACACGTTGTATTTCATTGGTCTGAGGAGGAAGGAAGAAGGACTCTTGTGTTAATGTGTCTATAACAGTATAGAAAAGTTTAAATCATCACAAGAAAATGAACTAACCTGGATGTCTTTGACCTCGATGAGTCGGATGACAAAGTTGTCAAGATACTGGTCTTTGATCAGCGTGATCTGTAACCTGTCGTCCACCATCTCTGCTGTCCTCGGTGTGTCTGGCCAGTACCGTTGACATTTCACTTTCCCTCCCTCTACTTCCTGGGTCATCATGGCGATCACGTTAGACTTCTGCTCCCAGACCATTTGCCAAAAGTCACCCAGAGTGGTGGGTAATGGACCCTGACATGCGATGTACATATAGTTCTCATCTTTTACTGACATCTTGATGAAGTTGGCATTAATGTAGCCGCCGTCTTTGCCCAGCACCACTCGAGTTGTGTCAACTAGAAGAGATACGTACGTAAAAATGTCAAAAATCCTTCAAGTTTTCCTGTTATGATATAAAAATGGACCAACAAATGTGTGACTTTTCTTACAGGGAACAATATTCTTGTAGCGATTCTTCTTCTTGTTCTCCTTCGTCTGACCTATTAAACAGTCATCCAGAGGCTGGAGATTCTGAAGATTCTGCCAGGAAAGAAAAGAGATGTTCATACGAATATACTGATTTGTAAAGAATTCACAGTCACTGAAATTAAAAGAAGAGTCTCACTTCAAACTCCTGCAGCGGGACCTTCTGCTCCAGGAGCCCCCTCATCATGCGGACCACGGTGTTGAGCTTTGGTCCAGTGTACTGGCCATCAGGGACCACTTTGACGAGCGGCAAAGAGGTCAGCTCATCCTCCGTGATGATCGGCCCGTCTGGGAGAAAAGAGAATGAAGCAACAAAACAGTTAAACACTGACACTAAGAAGGAAAACGAGGACTGTCTAAAGACTGCTCTCAATAACTGAACACATACTGAAATTTAGATCTAATCTGTCCCCTAAACCCTAATTGGAAACTACCCTTTCACATAATTTGAATAATTTGACATGAAGAATGAACATCGTTAGAGTCAAATTTCAAATCCAAAGTCTGACTTACCATCTTTCGATCTGGAGTTCATGTTTTCAATAGGTAGCTCATCACTTCCCCATGTGATCTCATCTTCCTCTGGCTGTCCAGCACTCATTTGCAGATAGCTGTTAATTCAAAAACATCAACTGTGAGATGTGAAGAAGAGCGATGTGAATATATTCACCGTCCTAAAACTGCAAATCTTACTTTTCGTTCCTCGGATCGTCAACACTCTCTTCTTGCCACTCCACTTTCCGGGAACTCTATTATTAAACAAACATAAACCAAAAAATCAGATATAACTCTCATATAGTTTCATGTTTTATTAAGTCTGATGTTAGATTTTATTTGTACCTCAGGGGAGTCTTCAGGTAAAGAAGAACCATCACAGTCTGTATCCTCTGAGAGCTCTGCACTGTGCTCCGTCTCTCTTTTCTGTTCTAGTGGACCATCGTCATAGTCTGTGAAACATGGAGATGTAGTCCAGTTTGTGAAGGTAACAAATGTATTATGTGATTTAGAAATGAATGACTGAGATTTTCAGTATGTTTTCTAGCCTGTATGTTATTACCTATTGGTGGTATTTCAGGGAAGCCGCCAGATTTCAGCTCATCACGCAGATTACTCAGTTTAGTCTTCGCTCCACTGTCCTCACTCAGATCTAAAAACGACATGAAGGAGAGTGCAGAGACAAAAAATCACATTATTACGAAACTATTGACACTAGTCACTATTTTAAAGAGAGGAGAAAATCATTATAGATCATCAGACAAAACCTGATTAAAATGTAGAGAAATCCCATATTGTGGGTCTCTGATTGTACCTGTGTTTCCATTGCATTTGTCAGAGTTGATGGGCAGATAGGCCAGGTACGTGTTTGGGTTCTGGTCTGGGGGTCTGGACACTACAAGATGTACCAGGCCTTTAGCTTTACGGATGGTGGTGACAGCTTTGGTGTGGGATACACCTGTCATTAGTTCTTCATTTACCTACAAGAAAAAGACAGACGTAATTTAAATACTCTGGAGAGGACTGTGTATTACTTAGATTAATAAAACAAAATCACTATATTTAATACATGTGAGCCACAAGAACATTTTGTAATATTTTTTAAGTTCATAGTGTGGGCACAAATACATTTATTAATACGACCTTAAGTTCTGAGCAGCAAACATCACTTACTTTCAGCAGCCTGTCTCCCACTTGCAGTTGGCCTGACGACTCGGCTATTCCTCCAGGTGTGACGGACTTTACAAAGATCCCCCTCTCCCCTCCAATCACAGAGAAACCCAGACCTCCTGCGTGCGGCTTCTCCAGATCCAGCTTTATGATCTCTTCCTGCGTATTCGACAAACAAACATTTAATCACCATTAATTTGTGTTTGAAAATTTAATTAGACTGGCTAAACTGTTTTCTGGAAAAGTGGCTATTAACTTTAACGAATGTAATCAGACTTAAGCTTCACAGCAACAGTCTTTTGATCGTAGCAGTCAAAATGTTATTGTGGTAAGAATATTTGTACAAAATGTATTCATCTTGCTCATCACTGTAACCATTTTGCCATTAACACATTAACATTTTTCTTGAAATTATACAGAAAGAATAATAAAAGCATCAGAAGAAGTTTAACTTATCAATGGAATATAGAAAATAAAGAAAAAAACAAGAAAATAAAGATTACCTCTAAAGGACAAAGTGCTGCAAGACACTCTGTATCTGTTGGATATTCTCCTTTAAGAAAGCCTTAAACAAAAAGCAATTAAAAAATGCAGTTATATACAAAGTAATAGAAACAGTAAAAATGTTTTACAGGTGACACCTTTAAGATGTACAACATACCATTCATGCTGGATGAAACCTTGGGGCTAATGTTGTTGTTAAGAAAAGAGACACTTTTCTGCCCAGGAGACACAGGTTTTCCATCCCTGTGAGAAAATAAAGTTATTGAAATGATGCCACATGAAGTATCTCAAGCTAAAAATAACCTTTTGTAGATGAAAAAAAAGCAACACCAACTCGAAACAGACATTCTTTGTTAGTCTACCTAGTGGCCTTGAGAGTGAGGTCATGGAGGGAGAGCTCCAACAGTCTGGTGCTCTCACTGAGAGTCAGGTCCTGGGTGGGAGCACCGTTGATGTAGTGGATTAGATCAAGTGGCTTCAGACTGCCCTCCGCAAAGACCATTGAACCTGGCAGGATGTCTTTCACAAATAAGACACCATATACACTGTCACCACCACCGTCCAGTACCAAACCTGGTGAGACAACAAAGAGCAAAACAACAGACTTGAATGACTTATTTCCTCTTCAGCTTGCAGGACCTCTGTACACGGCACACACAGATGTGCCAGGGATGTTCTGTTTTGTTACTGAGAGCTGTTTCTTACCCAGTGGTTCTTGACTGCCCTTAAAACAAATGTCAGGCAGCAGGTGGGCTTCTATGGGGGGCTTGGGAGCCTCAAGGACCCTCCCGACAACCAAGTCAACCACACGGGGGGCAGCACGCACAAGATTAACCACCTCGGTATGGCCCATATTACTCACATCTGTGTTGTTCACCTGGAGACAGAAAATAAAATGAATGGATTGAAAATTAATACTTTGACAATTTTGAAAAACACATTTATTTGCTTTGTTGTGGAGAGTTAGATGAGAAGATCACTATATGCAGATGATTAGCTTAGCTTAGCGTAAAGACTGGAAGCAGGGGTGAACAGTTAGCCTGGCTCTGTCCAAAGTAAAAACAGACAGACAGCGACAGACAAGCTGTTTCCCTCTGCTTCCAGTCTTTATGGAAGCTAAGCTAATCAGCTTCTGGCTCTGGTTCTATAGTTCATGCACAGACATCAGAGCAGCACTGATCTTGTTATCCAACTCATGGCAAGAAAGAGAATAAACATATTTATCAAAATCGTTGAGAAGCAGTACTAATGCACCAACAGTGTAGGCTGAAACGTACTGTAGAGTAAGGGATTAGGGATGAATATGTACCATAATCATTCGGTCTCCGGGCCTGAGCCTTCCATCTCCTTTGGCCGGATCCTGGACGATGTCATGGATGTAACATCCGTGATCATTACCTTTGGTGAGGGTGAAGCCCAGGCTGCCTTTTTCTGACTTCACCAAGGAGACCTTTAGCTCGACTTCCTAACAGCAGAGATGCCTCTCAGTTAGGGGGAAACTTATTTATGAGTCAGACTTGGGAAATTTTTTAGGACATTAACTTTTTATCTTTAGAACTTTCTTCCCTCAGTCCTTACCGGGACAAAGTCCTCCACGTCCTGCCCATTCCCTGACAAGGTGAGGTTTAACGGCAGAGGCAGTGGAGGAGGCAGTGGATCAGGGCTTGGAGCAGTGGGGGAGGACACCATAGGCAGTGGGGATGACTCCAGATCAGCTGTCACTGGGGATGAAGGACACCTGTCCGAACAACAACAAACACAAGATAATATGAGATATCAAAGATTATAATTAATGCAGTTTTATGCCCGTTATCTTAACACTGATCAGGTACCTCTTGCTGAGGTCAGATCTTGTCATTGACAGGTTTGGGGAGTAGAAGGCTGAGTGGGTGGTGTCGTCCAGGTGACCGGTGCCATCGTAGCGTCCCAGTGCCAGGTTGCTGCTGGGGGTGTGGTAGACACTCCGATCCCACGTTTGCCTGCTGTGCTCTGCAGCACTCGGGCTGAAGGCTTCTTCCACCTCTTCATCTCCATCAGTGCTGTCGCTGTAGCTGTTGTGTCGGCCGGGGGTTTTGAGCAGCAGTCTCTCCAGGGCCTCCTCCACGGCACCCTGACTCCTTTTGCTTTGTGTACCCGGAGGAGAGGCTGTCCTGCTGTAGCTCAGGCTGGACTCTGCCTGGGTCACGGGTTCTTTTCGGGGCGATGACATGGGTGTCTGGGAAGACATAAATTAAAATTTAGTTCTCAACAACTTCTAAGTGTAGGGAAAGGGGCAAAAAAGCAACTATTAAGTGACTCACCAAAGCTGAAGCATCCATTTCAGAAAGAACCCCATGTTCAGGTCTACAGAGAAGCAAAGTCACCTCCTGTCCTGTTCCTCGCAAAGCTGAAATCACCTCCTGTGTGAATAAATAGACAAAGACACACAAGTCAAAATAAATTATGCTTTTAAACATCACTGTCTTCCAGCTTCATTTCCAGGCGTGACCCCAGCAGGGAGAGATATTCTGCTTACATGTTGTGAGAGTCCTTTCAGGGAGGTTTGATTGACCCGCATGATGACGTCGCCCACGTTGATGCGACCGCTCTCAGCAGCAGGTTGGCCGGGAAACAGCTTTTTAACTCTCACCATGCTGGAGCCGTGGGGTTCGTCTGGGATGTTTTCCTCTCGACTGAAACTGAAGCCCAGCCCTGATGTGTTCTTCAGCAGGCGCACCTCAAACACGTTATCTGGGGGGACAAAGACATGCATGAACAGTGAACTGGACGCGCTTTATTTGCTAAATGCGATGTCCAGGTGTACCCTGCCTCTCGGCCAACAGATGTAATGGTGACCCTGAATGGAATAAGAGTGTATAGATCATGTATGGACGGACGAATGGTGGGAACGTAATCTGAGATGAAATACACGTCCATGGAGGATTGACTATTACAGATAGTACAATATAACTATTCAGTGAGGCTTCCATAGGGGGCAGAGCAGCACCTGTTTGAGCTCAAGCTAGATTTTGATGTCAGAATATGGGAAACTCAAAAGCACATGTATTTCCCTCGACAAAATAACACACAATAATCCACAGTGGAGAGGTTTTCTATCTCAATACAATACTCACTTGCTCATATGTACATGTTTGTACACCATGTCTCAACTGGCCTAAAAGAGATCACACCATAAAACAATTTCAATGTACGTTAAAATCTGCGGTCCTTATTCTGGGTTAAAATGGTTCAGCTGAAGTCAATACGAGGCTGCAGCTGTTTGAGTTCGACAAATTAAGTGGGTATCTTCCAAAATTACAGTCTTATTAGTACCTAACTCCCACTCCTCAGCAAGGAAATGCTGTCTGTGACTGTTGACACTAAAATACAAATTCAGAAATAGACTGACACAGCATACCACATGTACACCAGGCACAAAATAAAATGGACAGTAGTTCACAGTTAATTATAGTCGTTGCTTTATCTTATCCAAACCAGCTATTGAGCTCTAAATAGGCAGCGGTGTGCGGCTAATGGGTTATGCACACATGCTCATTTTCTTTCAAATGCGATTACCAACAGCAAGTTACTTTGCTTAGAGAGAACAAGGTGTCTTAGTGTAACACTCTTAATGAATAGATCACCTAAATGATCCGTATTTCCTGCTTAAATCATCACTGTGGACTGTAAACATTTGAGAGGTCAAGTTAAGTCAAGTTTTAATTATATAGCCCAAAATTACAATTTGCCTCAGGGGGGGCTTTACAATCTATTCAATACTCTCTGTCCTGAGACAGAGGGTGTTGAATGTTGCATGTTGTTGTTGCATGTTGTCACCTCACCTGGTTTAACAAAGCTGTACTCTGGTTTTTCTTTGACCTCGGCTGGCTGCTCTTTGTTCTTGGGCTGGTCTTGGTCACTGTCAGCACATGGTGGAGTGCCCTGAGGAGTGAGGGGAGCATGGACACTGTCTGCAGGCAGATGACCCTTCTCCAGCAGCAAGCGCACTGTCTGAGAGAGCAAATTGATTCACTTAGTGTTAGTGGCCAGCTGGGTAGCAACCAAACAGCTTGTCGGCGGGGTGCCCGTGGTAAATGTCTTCCCTCACCTGCCCAGTGTCTCTGAGAACCTCGACTGCCTGCTGATGAGTGGCTCCCTCCAGACTTTTTCCATTGACGGCAACCACGCGATCACCTGCGCATAGGACAGACAAAGTGGTTAGGAACAATAAAAATACAGAAAAACAGTTTTGTTTGTCTGATTTAGTTATAATAAAATCTTTCTGTTTTATGTCATTATTTGTAACATCACTGTTCAGGCCGTTACCTTTCTTTATCCTTCCATCGAGCTCAGCAGCTCCTTTAGGTAGGACAGCTTTGACGTAGATGCCTCCATGTCGAACAGTTGTGTTGACTCCCCCCTAGGAAATGAACACACCTCTTAGTCTAATCAGCCAGAGAGGAAAAAAATCTCATCATGTATTTTCAATGGGGGTTGATGGCAGGTGTGGATGTCTTTTTTTCCCCATTTCCAGTGTAATTGTTTTAATGATAAATGCGTTGTCTTTACTGAGGTTTCAGAAATGAATCATTTTGATACATTACGTACTATATTTACTTTTATTATGACGAAAATATCAACCAAAGTTCACAAGAGAAGTATCTGAAAGCAAATCACTGAAGACCAAATTCTTCCAGCAGTTACTTTTCTTTCCTTAGCTCAATCACGTTACACAGAAGTGAAATTATGTCTCAAAACATGGATACATTTTAAAGGATTCTTCAAATAATTCATCCTTAGAATTTGATGACACTATCAGCAAAACACAGCTTTAGAGAGTATAATGCTCCCTTTTCATCTTACTGACAAGCAACATGGCTGTGTCCCAATAATGTTCTTCATATTAAATTGTGCTTTGGCTGGATTTTCAAAAATGATTTAGACAAAGCATTTATCATATCACAATTATGAATTTGTTGAAAATGAAAAAAATCCACCACTGTGATGTTACTGACAGTTACCTCAAGGTTAAATCTAAATGATAAGAGATGAAGTGAATTTCTATTCATTGCCTATTTTGTTATGATGGTCTTGATAATGGATTTATTGTTAAGGTGAATTTCATGGTTATTTCAGTGTAACACAACACTTCCAGACACTAATATTTGACCACAGCTCTGGTCTGCAGACACACAGTCCACTGATTTGTTACTGAATGTTATAGTGGAGTAAATGAATCCATGCTAATCAATATGTTCAAAATCCTTCAGAGAGAAACAATATTAATTGGCACTTCAGTGAGTCACTCTAGAGTCAGCAGCAAACACGTAGGAAGCTATAAGAAAGCTCACTAACCAGTCTTGTTTAAACAGCTCTAGTTCTTGTTAAGGCACAAATACAGTGTGCGGTTTATTTAAAGATAAATAACTTTAAAAAAAAGAGATGTATAAAAAATATTGCATGCAAAAAGTATTAGTTGGACAATATTCCCACACGAGCTTCCAGATGAGACAACATTCAGCGTTAAGAAAGCAAACCAAACCAAGCAACATAAAAAGCCAAACGGACAACAGTGACAAGATGAAGGGGAAAGGGGGCAAAACAAAGAGAGGGTGAAAACCTTGCCGAACAGTACCGTGACACTTATGCCCAGGCTGCTGTCTTTTTTCGACAGCTCAACGTCAAATAGTTCTCCTGGACGGAGACTATTGACCCCTGGGGCATTACCATTTAAATTTTCCATGATGTAATCCTGCAAACAGAGAACAGGGTATTAAGTTGAATTATCACAAGCTGGAACATGCAGAAAGAAAAAAGGGCTGAAGGGAGAGCGAGGAAGTTGAAGAAGGGAGTGCGGAGAGAAAAAAATGAGCAGATATTACATTCAAGGAAGGACGTGCAGTGTACAGGTAACAAACAGCGTTGCATTGACATTGTAAATGCAATGATAGACAAACGTTACACACAACAGGCAGTTAGTTGTCAAGCATTGGAAAGGTAACGTGTAAATGCTTGTTTGTGGAAGAACCATTCTTATCCCATACATATAAATATAAAGTTTATATTTGCTCCATCAGCGTGAAAAAAAAAAACATTTTGTGACTTTTGATCCACAGATTTCCAGTATGGACACCTACTATGTAGGATGATGTGTAAAAGCAAAGAAGTCATTTACACTAATGAATCCATAAACAAACCTTTTTGACCTTGAGTTTCTCTTGACTACTGGAATAAGTTTCCTCATCCATGTCTGAATCCCCCCAGTCAGAATGCTCAGAAACTTTGGGAACTTCTGACACCTTAGCTTTCCTAACTTTGGGTGGCAGCGCCGGCGGCGTAGGCTCCAATCCCACGTTAGGCTCTGGTCTGTGATGTTGGGCAACGGATGAAGCAGTGGCAGCAGCTGTAGCTCTTTCTAGGTACTGCTGAACTCCATTAGCGGGGGGTTGGCTGATTTTAGCAACACTGCTTGTCCTGGAGTCCTGAGAATTGAGGCTGGCATGCTGGTGGACTGGGGAGGAGGTGGATGACGGTGTGCCAGTGGATACGTGGAGAGGAGGGCTGGGGCTTCCTGTTCCCACCTGCTCCTCTGACGAGGTATCAAAGTCTATTTCTCGTCTCTGGCCAGAGTTAAGTGCCTTCAATGCAGATTTGGGTTGGTAGGGAACATAACCTGCAGAAGATTCTGATAAAACAAGGAAAAGGAACAGTGATTTTAGTTTCCAAGTACAGAAAAATCTAGTTTAGACCAGCATGTGCAATTGATGATAACTGTTGTTTTGCTGTTTTATACTGCAGGCACGGTGATGTCTAAGGCAAATATCCTACTGGAACAATAGTCTGTCATATGTTATCTTAAGTAAGAGCACCACACAGAAAATGCACTCTATACGTGATGACAACAAAAGAAAAACAAAAAACACTATTTTTACACATAGCAACAACAATCATATCCCAGCTTTTACCTTTGTAGAGCCTCTCTTTGGGCTGTGACACCACCAGAGTAACATCATCAGGAGCATTTTGAAGGATGTCTATCGTGGTGGCATGAGAGAGCCCTTGTAGCTTCACATCATTCACTGAGATCAGCCGGTCACCTGCATCAAAATTATAGTTGTTACACACATGGAAGACAACCAGGTGTGGCAAGGCAGAGAACCGCTAACCATTATCACAGCAGACAACAAAAAAAAAACATCATAATCTACCCATACAGGAGGAAACATGAAGCAAAACACCGCCCTACCAGGTTTGAGGCAGCCGTTGACATCAGCAGGACCCCCAGGAGTGATGGAGCTAATGATGGTGCCGAGGTCCGAACGACCAGAGTTCTCCCCTCCTACAACTTGGAACCCTGGAGAACACACACAAGCACAAACACATATAAACACATAAATATACACACACATTCAAACACAAAACATCAAGGGAACACAAACACTTTAAATGTCATTTATAATACTCTGACAGCTATAGTGTAGTGTGAAATTGAGTTGTTATTTGAGGAAAACACATATATACACTCTTACCTAGGCCATATTTCACATCTTTCTTCAGGTTTACAGTTGTGATTTCTCTCTCTGGAGACGGTAAAGCACTGAGCTTTTTCTTGAGTGAGTCTGTGCAGCACAAGGAGACATGGCATTCGTTTTTATTTACTGGAATATGCTATAGATACATGGCGTTAACTCTGTCATTTTAGGCTAATTTTGGTTAAATTCATTTCACAGGTCACTCTGGGAGCATCAGTATATCTAGACTGAAACTATAAATCAGCCCAGGGATACGTACGGTGCTGCTGACAGGCCCCTACTTTAGCACTGTTTGCTAATGGACCAAAGACGGGTTAAGCTAGGATGAAAGGGCGAGGTCATGAGTTCAGTGCCAAGCATGAAGATATTAAACAGTGGGAGTGGGAGGCAGGGAGCACTGAGAGGACACAGACTCATTTCAATATTATATAATTCTGATTGAGAACACAGACTTTTTTTTTTTTTTTTTTTGGTTTGTATAACTGTACTTGGCTGTGCCATGGTCAACATATGGTTCAACAGACTGAAGAGGAGGATTAAGAATGTTACAAAAAGAGCGATGGTGAAGAGCAGTCCTGTATTTTCCTGCATTGACATTTTCATATGCACAAAGCATGGACATATGGTGTGTGTGTTTGGGGAAATGAAAGATTGAAATGTTGATACATACCATTAACAGAGGCTGGGGTTGAAGGTGGTCCAGAGGAACTGTGCATACTGACACCTGGTAACACAACACAAAGGGTCAGGTCTGTTCGTTATAAAGAACAATGGGTTTATGCGAATACTAGTTAATCAAGTAAACATAAAATAAACTTTTAAAACAGAGTGTTAAAAAGAGACACAACGAGGATTATCAGCACATGCATTTCTAAAATAGAGCATGAAGTGATTAAGATTTTATCCCTTTTCTCAAATTAGGCCAACAAAACAAACATCTCTTGTGAATAAAAATAAAAGGTTTTATATCTGTTGTTCAAGCCTTTGTGCTGGAACAAGCAAACTATCTGCTCATGATTTGAAAGAAAGCTGAAGCTGCAGACAACTACTATCTTAACTGCTTGTGAGATATATCAGATATTCTGATGAACTATACTAGATTCTAAATCTATAAGGACCAGAGAGCTGCATCATCGTTCACAGGTCCTTACCTACTACATATGCTTGGCCAGAGTCCTCTATGGAAGAAGTGTCAGATTCTTTTTTGGACCTGCTGAGACTCCAGGCCGGGCTGCTGTGGGTCACTGTGCCAAATGATCTGAGAAGGAGAAGTGGAGAAGATTTAGCTCGAGAAGGCAACTTTCATCAGAGGAACAAAAAGGAGGGGAACTAAACACTTATTTTCATTCTTACATTTATATGTAAGTGTAGTTTTTTTATGCATACAGAAGCTGACTGGATTTAAATACACTCATGCCATGTGTAAAGCTGACACGAGAGGGAGCAGCTGGCACAAAAACAGGTTTGTTACAAATTAAAATAGGAACACGAACACAGGTTGGCACAATTTCACAAAAACACAGACACAAGGGCGCATGTGCACCCACACACACAGACCCCCAGAGGGTTAATTATAGGCTGGAGGTAGAGCTTTCTGTGTCTCTGTGGTGTTGGGCAGAGCTAGAGTCCCAGTAACAAGTCCTCACTTAGTAACCTTAGTCTGTTCTGAAGTGAGCTTGGAGACACTGAAGACTTTACAGAGAGCCAACTAATAAACACAAGCTCCCACTTCCTTAACTGAGCTTAAAATAAGACTTTAAACAACTAATTAAAGGATCAAAAATGCATAAAACAATCTAGATCCTGCATAGTTTCATAGATGGAAAAGTAATGAAATACCAAAGAAATAAATCTCTGCATTTACAACACCCACTAAGATTTTATTCTGAACTACTTTTGCTCATAAACCAGTTCATTTGGGAACAAATCTGGCTTTTGCTTCACATTTCACTTCCTTCAACTCACTTGTCCTGTTGGTGTGAGATGGAGTCTGTGTCTGAGCTGGCTCGCTGGTGTTGCTGGAAGTGAGAGGCCACTTGGTTGGGTTGTGCCTGACCCAGTCCGCTGTGCGACTGGCCACGATATGACTCCGCCACTCTGTGCTCTGGAGACTCTGGCATCTGTCCGAGGTTGTGGTGGGAGCGGCTCATTATCCGTGGATTGGAATGGATCGTGGAGGCCATTGGATTGAAACCTGGAAAGTGAAGCTCATCTTGGACCAATATTGGGCCAGACGGTGCCTTGTTGAGTGCCACTTCTGAATAGGAGATCCTCTTCAGGTGGTCTGGGTTAGAGCGCGTCGACAAGCTGGGGGCCAGGCTGCCTGAACTCACTGTCCTCCCCACTGAGTCTCCACTCCGAGGGTCGAGTGAATACTGCAAGCTGCTCAAGGGGCAGTTCTCTGATTACCAGAGAGGACAGACAAAACAGAAAACGACAGAATAAAAATAATAAATAACGGCATGTTCATTTACTATTATAACAAAAGATAGGAGGCAAAATTGAAAAAATAAGAAAAACGGGGAAATTCCAAAAAGTGTTGATCTGTGTCATTAGCATCCCTCAGCAGTCTGAAGTAATTATTGTCTAGACGGCAGGTACTGTCTCCTGCACCAATTTTCTCTGCAGATATTCATCTTAATCACCATAGCTAATTGTCAGACCAGGCTTCTTGGCGGTCATCGGCTTAGTTGTGACTTTATGTCAACAATCTGGTGGGACTTTGGAGCATGATGTAGACAAAGCTGTTCTGTTGCTCAGCCAAGTGAAACAAATCAAACTCAAGCAAGGCACCGTGAAAAAGATAAATCAACAGCTCCAGTTTGCCCACACAAGTTTGATTGACATGTTTCATGATTGGAATAGTTGTGCAGAATTGAAATATGTACAGTGACAGTTAATAGAATAGGAAAAAAATGACATGTATGTGTTCAAAACAGCTTATTCGGGTATAATTAATGCTTGTGTGTGAATTCAGCAATTGTTAATCGGTAAAAATGTTATTTCTTTTGCAAATGAGACATGTCTTTTAAACAGACTTTTCAAATTTTAGAGAGGGAAACTGAGTGGGCAACTTTATCTGGAGGGGATATGTGGGATGGCTGACACATGCAGCTGCAGCTGGAAACAGTAAGGTTAGTGTTGACATCAGCGGGAGATTTGCCTTTTTTCTGGATGCTTTGATAGGTCACTTTTGTTATGCTTCCTCTCGGTGAAAATATATGTAACTTCTTGCTCGCCAAATATTCACATCTGTCTAAGCCTGAGGCCATATTATATGAACCTCCCCCCCACACACACTTCTCTCCTACCTAGGTCTTGGAGCTCTTGGTTGTTTTGGCGAGCCTTCATCTGCAGGTGGAACTTGTGCTGATCAGAGCAGAGCTGTAGCAGATACTGACAGGTTTTGTTGCTGTCTGTCTGAAACAGGTGCTTAATCCCATCTGATGTGTTCTGAAGGCAAATCTTCTTTTTCTTCAGGATGACAAATTAAACATTGATGGTGAAGTGAAAGCGAAGACCTACTGTGCCGGATTGAAGTGAATACATTGTACTAGATTTATTTTTGATAATAAAAAAGCAAGCACATACTGTAAAGGAAATCTTTTTGGTCTCCCTCCAGGGGAACCTGAGCACTGGTGTACGATTTCCGTTAAGGACCTCAAAGATGAGCACTCCTTTGGAGTAGACACCCAGCATGATGCCTGTCTGGGACCTCTTCTCAGGAAGCACCCGATGGAAATGGACACCATACTCTGTCAGCCTCTGGCTCACCTTTAGGACAATCAAGACAGAGAATATTAAATTCTCAAAAATACACAGTACTGAGATAGAAGAAAGAGACATGACATGTGTTTTGAGGCTTTTCTCGGGTCAGCGATCAACGAGTGCACTGATCTGATTACATACAATGTGATCATATTATTCAATTTGGTTCAATGGCATGGAAAAAACGGCAATGCTTCAGTAGCCTGAGGACCGCACAGTAAGAAATATTACAAAGACAGAATAAAATGCAGTGGCAGGACTCGGGACTCAACTACTTTTGTTTTGTTTGTAGTTTACACTGCAATCTGTGGTTATGTTTGTCAAACATAAACTCAAATCTATTACTTCTTCTGCCAAAGTAAACTCCTTGGCACTTCTTTTTCCTGGAACACCTGACATTTAGTGCAAACAAAATGTTCATCATGTTTGTCACAAAATAAACACTTTAACTGCAAATTACTACCAGACAAAAGCAAAAGTGTAGCAATAACTAAAAATAATGTGGTCCATCTGTCTGAAATCATGACTCCCTATATACACTCTGGTCTTGCTGACCTTGAGAAACTCAAATTCTGCCTCAGAGTCAGATGCTCCATAGTAGTTGCTGTGAAGTTTCGGTAGCTCCTCCTTGATGGTCGTCTGGTTCACCTTATCCAGGACAGTCACAGGCAGGTAGTGCTCCAGTCTAAAATAGGTCTTCCCGTGGAGCTGAGGCACAGAATTTAACAGGATTAACATTAAGCTGATCAAGATTTATTTATTTAAATTAACATTCAACGTTCATTTTTGATTTGAACAATCTATAAGAATGTATTATAAAACAAGAAAAATTAAAGACATGATAAGATAAAAACATATTATTCAACAAGTTTAGACCAGTACTTTAAGTGTTGTTAGCTGACTGATATTACACAGATGTATTAAAACGAGTCGGTACCTCAGGTTGGTAGTCACTGAATTCAGCCTGCAGTGCCAATGAAGCCAGCAACAAGGCATTTTCTGTATCACAGCGCATCCTCTCCTCCAAGATATCTTTCCTCAGCTGTAGGTAGTACTGATGTTTGGTCATAGCATGCCTGTTATACACAGACATTATTAGTTGTTTTAAACGTGACATGCCAAAACAGGTTCTCACGATGATAATATTCACTTACTGTATGAGGTTAACGTCATCAAGGAAGAATTTGATGCGTAAGAAAAGATTAAAAGGCACATCGGATTTCCTCTTTTTAGGATCCTCTTTCCATCCCTCTGGGGCCACTTTGGACAGTTTGGCATCAGGATCAACGAAGAAAAACTCATTATCTGTGTGTAGAATTTTTAAGGAGAAGGTTGGAGGGTTGGTGAGAGGCATCAGAGGTAGACGGAAGTAATCAGTAATGTATGTCTTCCTGCAGCAATGCATCTTTAATGAGACATCAGGTGGAGAAAATGAATTTACATGAAAATACCATTAACTCTGCACTAAAAACTAATCAAACTTCATCTAGTATGCTTGACATGAGGTCTCACTGCATTTAAGAAATTGTCCCCTACATGTACCTGACACTCACATGCACATACACATACACAACTCACAGACTTGGACAGGAGCAACACACAGTACCTCTGAGGTATGCTAGGCCGAAGAGATGGTGCTCCACAAGCCCGATGTGGGCGACCACCATATCAAGAACGTCTTTACACACCGCCTTGATGTCACAGCTCAGCTCCAGCTTTTGGCCATTCAGCAGCACCACACCCACCTTCCTCTGCACTTCCTCCACCTTACCACGTTTCTTGTGGGCAGAGAAAGAAAAAAAAAAAAAAAGGAGTAATGGATTATAAGTAGGACATAAAGCAGTTTGAACACTGGCTCAAAAGTAGCATAAATTTAAAACCTCACCATTATTGAAGAGGGAACAGACAAGGCAACACAAGGCTCACTGGCCATCTTCACAAACTCAGGCCCATGGAAGTTCTGCCAGGATAAAGATAAAAAGTAACTGTCATTAACAGAACCTTTATTTTATCAACATGTCAAAGGATAATTTTCTTTTGGCTATTATGAAACCTGATTGCATTTAAAAACCCTTGTTGTGTGTGATGATCTACGAAACATCTGTAAAACACATCCATGACCAACTCTAAAAAACATTTAAACCTCTTCCTTTCTACATTGCCGATTCACACCTGTTTTAATGACGACAGCTCATGTGATGCTTTTTTTTTTTTTTTGTTGCACACACACACTTCCTTGTTGGTTCTGTTGTAATCATATCTCACCAGAAGTGGAAGAGCAAGATTCCCTTGCTTCAGCTCGAATGCTTTTGTTTTACTGACTGGAAACCATCGGAAATGACATCAACTTAAAACCTACTGTAAACACACCACAGTGAACATATCTCGCCTTCGCAAGTATAATTAACCCAATAGGAATATAACTGACATACAGTATTTGAGGTTTACTGGCCACGTCAGCAGATTTGTTGCTATGTTTTTTCACATGTTAACACATTTTCACAATTTGTGATAGTAGGTGGGATAAATTAGACCGTACCCAAGAAATCCCACATGTCCCACAATCCCACATATTTGTAATTACCGGAGGGAGGCCAACATGAGTTATGTTTTCCAGTCAGCAATTTTTAGTTACAGAACAAGGAGTGAGCACAGCATCAACAAATGAGTTGCCAATGAGCTCATGCGAGTTAAAATTGCATCTCCATCATCAAATAACGCAATATAAACAGTAAGACCTGGGGGGAGGGAGTGCCCGTTGCAGTGAGCGTGTTGAAATCATGTCTTTTAACCACTTTCTGGATTTGGTTGTCTTGTTTGTGTATTGATATGTGGTTTACAGCACTATAGTGATAAAGGTAGTTTTCCATGTAAATAAAATGAATGCTTGTAATGGAAAATAACTGAAATGATACTTAAAGCATATCATTGAGTCTGTTAAGCCACAAAGAACAAAAACCTTGAGTTTGCGAAGTGGTACAGAAGAGGAGTAGAGGGGGTCTCGAAGGTCGAGCATGGAAGTGCGAGATGGGGCCAGGGGATCATCTGTGGGGTATGCCCTGGACAGCCTGCTGGCCAGGTGGGCCTGGAGCCGCTGCACCTCCTCCTCTTGCTTCTGAAGGAGCAGCTCTGCTCCGACCAGACCTTCATCGGCTGCTCCTTCATACTGCCTATAAGAGAAGAGGAGGGTTTGTGTTAGAAATGTCTGATATTATCAAAAAGCTGAATGGAAAAAAGGCTGTTGTTCAATGTGTGTTGCAGTGTGAGATCTGTCTTTTATTTCTTATTGACTTTCTTTTTTGCTTCTTTCATAAAAGAAATACTTAAAAGTAGAAACATGAGGAGATATGTCAGACACGATGAGTTTACATTAGCGGATGTGTTTTCTTTTAGCATCAGGGGAAAACAAGTGCTCTGTGGGGTGGTACAGATTGTTAGCAGGCATAGCAACAGCAGGCAGTTCTCTGTAATGCCAGAGATTAGAGAGACAGAGATTGCTGAATGTGGATGTCACATTGGATGACCTCACTAGCGAAGCATGGGGCTGACCCTGTTGCGCCACACTAGCTTTGTGTGCACCAGAGGGCCGAACAGGATGGCTTCATCAGTGGCTTCGCTGTTCTGTGGACGGTTTGTAGTGCAGGCAGCAGTTCCTCAGGGGAACAAAGGATCTAACGCATACAAACACTTTTCAAGAAATACACACTCTTATGCAGAGGGGCAAGTGGTGAAATTCATGCAATAACATTTCCCACAATTTGTAAAATACAACTGACTTGGAAATAAGTTAGCCCCGAGCAACTGGAGTGGCAGAATAAAGATGGATCACTTGAGGATGAGAGTAGTCGAAAACACAACAGTGCCATCTTTTTTGTTTAACGGTCACCTGTATATATGTTTGTGTGTTACCTGAGACGGTGTGTGTTGTGACTAGTCAGGGACAGGGCATCGTGTTCAGAGGAAAGTGCCAGCTGGGAGCCAAACCTCCTCACCTCGCCTGGTTTCTTAGCTGGAAGAGACATGGGAGAATTAGCTGTACAAACACGAGGAGCGAATTTTGTTTTTAAATGTACACTATCAAACACACCCTTCTATAAGTAGACACCCACACTGTGATACAAATGCGCCTGCATGAACATGCATTGGAGGAGGTGGAGTAGTTACAGAATACTCAAATCAGGTTAAACCAGCAGCACAAATGAGATCTTTGTTGTCTTGGGTTCAAACTGCATACAAAACCCCACCACTGCATTACAGCAGCAGTATGTTAAAGACTGTACTAACACAGAGAGGCAAGCATTGCCACATTTAGTACATTAGAGTCTTTCCATGTCTAGAGATTTAGACTTATTGTACTTTTCAGTAATTCAAACAGCCTTTCTTCTTGGAACATGTTCAATATATTTTAGTCATTTCCAAATAAAACTGGCACTGTTTCCACAAGCATGTCCAAACTCTTTACAGCTGTCTGAGCTCAAATCAAACTTTCATGCAACAGTGCAGTCTGTGAATACAGTGTTAAATGGAGTGTGAGTGTTAGGTCATCTTGAACAAATTTGCTTTTTGACCTTTGTTATCTCTGTCTCCCACCGCACTGACAAGTTTGAGCAGATGAACCTTAATTAGTCAGTCTTCTGAAATCATTATAAAAACAAAAACATCTGAAACCACACAGCACGCAAAACTCCCTTCCTGAGTACAGTAAGTGATATATTTTGATATATATAACATATGTGTGTAGTTACATATTGTATAAGTCTAAATCTGTGAGCTGTTACATTTATACTTTCTCTAATCGTGAACAACATTTCTAAACCTGTACCCTACTGTCATGGTAACCTTTAAGTCCATATTGAAGTTTGTAGTTTATTTATATATTAAAAAGGGTCCAGTGTGTAGGATTTAGTGGCATCAAGCAGTGAGATTGCAAATTGCAACCAACTGCATACCTCTAGTCTCACCCTCAAGCAAAAGGCCCCGCCTAGAACCAGTTCATTTCAGGTTACACTGCCAAAAGATCCTCCTAAATCTTACCCGCTTTAAATCTCTTGAGTTTTACTCAATACTGCATCCATAGTTTTGTTTACCATTGTAGGCTAACCAGTTTTGGAAAGTATTACGATGTTAAAGTCTATTGCACAATCTCCTTTGCAGTGATGGTGAGGCTATGATGGTACATCTTGCACAATCATACGTAGCTAAATAGATTATTTTCTTTCATTAGCAGGATCAGGTAAGTGATTGGCAGTGGCTGACGTGACAGTTACCTGGAAACAACAACAGTGATCTTTCCAGTGCCTCTCAAAATTGAGGGCAGTACACCTCATCATTTTTAGCTCACAAAGTGTGGCCTGTGAAGTTTGGCAATAAGACAGCAGGGAATCTGGCTTTGAGCAGGGCAGAACACAGTCAGTGGAGACAAAGAATGACTGATGTGCCAGCAGTTTTCAATCCCAGCCTTGGCAGCCCAGACTACTGCTGGTTTTCTTCTTAAAATGATTTATCCACCATTTCAGGTGTAAATCAGTGCTCGATTAGATGGCTAAAGTAAAAACCAGCAGGGCTTCAGATCCTCAGGAACTGGACTTGAAACCATGTAGTCCCCGCTGTGGCTGGTTAATTTAGCCAATTGTAATGGACTTCTTATTCCTGGTCTGGAAGAGTTTAGATATTTGAAAATGTTTTCATTTTTACTTCAGCTGCACGCACACAACCAAGATGAGTTATGTGTGGAGCACCTGCCACCTGTTGCTATACATCTTATATGCCTCCATGGAGACTGTAACAACGATGATAGGTCCTCAGAGGCATCTTTTACCTTGTCTGTATTCTAGATCAGAGGAGGTCACTGAGGGGCTTTCACTGGATGAACTGTAATCACTGTGGTACCTCTGGTGGGTGTGCACTGGGTCTGCGGGAAGAGAAAGACAATCAGGACGTCTCATAAAAATACTAGAATATGAACCATGCAATGATGTAAGAGGACGTCTGCAAAATGATAAAATGGATCAAACATAAACGTCATGCACATGAGACAACTTAAAAATGGTTAAACGGGCTGTTTGTGAGCAATGGGAAAGACAGCGGTTTCTTGTTCGCAACACAAAACTTTACAAAAGGTTGCATCACTCCAGCAGCAGGTGAACTGACACGCTACTGTTTTCTTTGACTCTGACTAATGGTAAGTCCGAACCAGTAGACCGAGGCACACAAAACAGGTATTAGTCATGCTGTTGGTAAACACTCCCAATGAAAGTCATATGTAACTACACTCAATAGCAGCTTCTACACAAGTGTATGCAGACGTGCCTCCTTTTTTGTTGAGGGCGTAATCTTTTGTCTTGCTTGACTGGGTGAACCACAGCAAGTACAGACCAGCTCACCACAATTATTTACTCTTCTCAAAGCAATGCTTCGTAAACTCAGTACTGAATTGAAAATCTGCGGTAAAGCAGGAAAAACACCATAAACAATACTCAAAACAGTCTGAACCATGACTTAATGTATCATGTGTTTCGCCGCTTGGTGAACAGAACTTGAAAGTCCTGCTCTTCAGTATCAGCTACATAGTTTAAATGAGTGGCATTCCCTTGTCATTACTCAGGCATTTTAGCTGAGAAGAGTTTCACAGTAAAACAGCCTTGTCTTTGAAATGATGTCTGTTTCATGTATGCATCATAAGCAAAAAGTATTAATACGAAAAAAGGAGGAGGACTGGTCAACTTGTCACCCAAAATAGTTTTCCACCTTCCAGTGGTTAGTGAGTCATGAGTGAACACCGTCATCTGCTTTAAAATGGCACACAGAGGAGCAGAAGAAGAATCTCTTGTGTGTAATTTACAGTGATTTACCAGCTTAGCTTTACCAATGCAAGTGGAAATACTTTGACCGAAACACCTACACTGACACATACATGCACAGATACCCACACACATGCACAGTCAACTGTCCTACAATGTCGGTTATGTTTCTGTATGTGCAGTTATGATGAATTTGGAGACCTACAGGATAAAGTACAGAAAATAATGCAAAAAAGGGAAGTGGAAAGGTCCACCACTATCAACAGGATTTGGGATAATAGGCTAAAATTGCCTCACTGTATCCTAATTTGATCTGATTACAGCTTGGCAGGAATTTTTCATGTGCTACTTATTTTTGTAAAAAAAATATATCAACACAGCAACATTTAATTTAAGCCACAAACACACGTAGATCTAATAATAATTTTAAAGCTCTAAATGACTTGTCATTTTATTTGAGATTATACCAACAAATGTTGAATTAAAAAAAGATAAACCTCAGCATTGAAAAGAAAAAAACAACATGTGGTAAAAATACCAGAAAAGACCACAATTCAAAAAAAAATATTTGGAGTTCATTTTGTTATAGGTCGTCTGAGGTGTTGTTTTAATCTAATAATAATTTTTGATGCTGTAGTTTGTACTTGTAAGTAAATATCTTGTTATAAACACTGCTAAAATATCCAGCCTACCCTTCAAAACGCATAGGGCAGTGGTATTATATTGCATATTGAGCACAACAGAACCACAAGTGTAACCCCTGTAAAAAAAGAAAAAAAGAAATAAAAGAAATGTTATGACTAGTGGGAGTGTGACTGGGGGAGAAACTTCAATCTGTGAACAAGATGCAAGTTTCTGGTCAGGCCACGAGCGTCTAATGTGGCCGTTGGTCGGTCACAATTAACCTGAGGGTGAATCAGCATATTTAGAGTAATCCAAATAAACCTGGGATCAACATTTCATCGTGACCTCAAAACCACCAACTGCACCCCAAACCAATGAGGGGAAAGAGAGACGGAGAGGATCACAGCTAGTTAGAGAGATTAACAGTGATATCTTACTGTTTCAAGTGAGCAAGAGAGCAGAAGGGTTGGCCAGAGGGTGACTCAGATAAACATGGACTGCATAGCTTCTCGGAGCTCCTGCCCACTCAATGTTATTGGTTTTTTCCCAGAAAATATTGCAAAACAGATGAAGACAAAAAATCTATTGCTTAAATCAGTAGAATCCCTCCATCTTTCACCTTAAAACGAGAACAGTTGGTAAGTGGCAAGCATACACACACACACACACACACACACACACACACACACACACACACACACACACACACACACACACACACACACACACACACACACACACACACACACATAAATTCAGCGAAAAGAAAATTGTCAGCATGTTTTAGGAGTAATTAAATAGTGCATGTGAGGCTTAACGAGGAAAAGGACCATTCATGAGTCATTCATAGTTTCATGCTCCAACTTACTTCCTACTCATCTCTATCAGATGGTTTCCAGGAAACAATTAGTGCAGCCAACATCTATCTGCTAACTCCTCTCTCTGCTCCCTTTATCTTCTCAATTCCTTCCCCATGTTCCTGTTTATTTTCCCCCTCTCCTTGATTCCCTGCTGAACTAACACTTCTGCACAAGCTTTTTTTGAATACACACGCCTTTTGGGACGTTCAAGCTGAGAAGAGACACAAACTCAGCCTCTGGGGTTATTTGATGGAACTCCCTTTAAAGCATGCATAATAGCTTACAGAAACCCTTGAGCCCACCTCCCCACCCCAAGTTAACATGACTCAAAAGAAAAACATACATATGTTGAATAAAATACGTCTATTTCTAAAAAACCTTTACACTGCTGAACCTTTATAGTGCTTGTTTTAAGACATTAAGCATAATGTGAAGAGGAAATGAGTCAGGCAGTTGATTAAAATGGATCATAAATAAACCTAACCTGTTTTATGAAAGCCTGACAAAACGCTACAATCTTTCCTGCTGCAGCCTTTGGAGTCAACAAACCAAAAGGTAATATAGTGATGAAACATTTGAGCTTTGTATTTTTATGAACAACTCCTGCTCTCCTAAGGCAGCAGTGTTCTGTACTGCTGTCCAAGCTGGACCCACCCGGGCCCAAGGCCACATGACCTGCTGCCAAGTGCCGGAAAAGTCCAATAATGTTTGGAATTCCCTCATCCGCTACGCATGACTCCAATTACAGCCTCTAGGTCCGCAAGGAAAGTTTCTACTGTTTGAAGCACCTTGGCACCAAAAAAAGAGGGAGGGGGCAGAGGGGTGAGATTGCGAAGGCACCGGGTGAGATATACGGGGACCAGGTATAAACATGCCCATGCACACACATGCATGCACACACACGATGTTTAGTTATGTTGATGTGGTAGATATTCAGTTGAGCACGGTTTGCAAATGCACACACACAGAAGGGCAGAAAGGCAGTGTGTAACTGGGTGAAACCTGAGAGCACTGACCACTGCTGCGCCATCACTTTCCTGCAGAAAAGAACAGAAAAAAGTAAGAGAAAGGGAAAGGAAAGGAGGTCTCTGCCAAGTAACACATCCACGAGGCCCTGCAAATGGTCTGTGCTCAATTAGGCCCCATTCATACTATAGCGAAATAGCTCTGGGATGGAATACAAAAATATTTTGGCTCAGCCTTCATAGTCAACCTCAGTCCATTTTGATGGGTGTAAACATTCCTTTGCGTCAGCATGGTATCTAACATCAACCATAATTTATTATTAATCAGCTATTGACACAAAAAATACACAAAGGTAATCCTCTACACACATACATACACACACACAGTGTGATAGGTGAGTCAGTGTTATGAGTAGACAGGGGCTACCCACAGTCTTCTTGTTTTTGACACTCCGCTGGGCGAAGCAGCTCAGTTCTCCTCTTCACACCATCATATGAAATTAAAAAAATGTGCCTCTGATTACAATCAGCAAAAAGGCAAAGGGGAGGGAAGGAAAGGAAGGCAAGATTTGCTGGGGATAAAAAGCCACAATCGAGGAGAAGAATGCCGTCGGTTGGTGGCTCGGTCAGCATTAAAAATAGCTGCCAGAAACGCAGGGAGGCTGGAGGTTGGAGGGAGCTGGAGAGCGGGGAGTATGGGAAACCAGCGGGAGGAGGAAAGGGAAGAAGAGGTAGAAGACAGTGGTTTATTATATGAAACCATTCATCCCCTCATGCTCCTCCACTGTCCCCAGATGGCCAGCAGGCCCCTATAGCCACGTGTGACTCTGCATAAAACTAGCCAGCCTATGGAGACTTTAAGAATTCAATAAGCTCCAGAGGGAAACTTAAAGCTCTTGGGGCTGACTGCTGAAGTGTTAAGCAATTGTGTTGTGTGTGCTCGGCCTAAGCATGCGATTATAGAAAGACTTTTTTTGAGTCTGAAAAATCCTTGCACGTATGTGTACTTATATCTGTGTGTTTACAGTCATGGCATAAAAAAAAAAAGAGTAAGGGACTTGGCTATGTAGCATGTGTGACAGCAGCAGGCTAGAATTAAACTGGCCTGTAATTAGAATCAGCCATTTGGAAACCTCTGTACCAGTGACTCATACATTCTGTCCAAACACTGCTGCACAGCCACCACCACCACCAACGATACTTCATTCAAGCCAGCACCCAGCTCCCATCCCACATGGTAGTTACAGATGGACACACAACCTGTAACTAGTCCGGGTGTCTGTCTGCTCACGTCATTCAAGCGCTGTCACGTTTTCACCTCTCAGATCAGCTGAGCTTCCTGCATCCCTTTCACCCAAGCTGCTGTGCAACCCTTTTTATTGCTGGATAAACTTGTTTTACCACCCAGTTCGGTATTCCTATACTTCTTTATGACACAGCTGGGACCTTGAAAGGCTATATTTTACTGAAAATGTTTATTCATTGTCACAGTAGCAGACTTATGCTGGGATTTTCCCCTTTTAAACTGCGGTCGCCTCACACATAACATCAATGTAGTATCTTTAAAAGTTGACGCTCGCTCACTACATGTTCTGACAGAGTACTGGCATTACACATTACACAATAATGACACTTGACCACGTTTGATCTGTCACCGAAATCCCGTTATCCTGCAATAATTATGACCAGGTGATTGTTATGCGTTGTGTCGCAATGAAAAGAAAGAAAAAAGGCAGCAATAAAAGATCTGAACGGAACAGTAGCTGCAAAAACAGGTTTGTACATTTTTGCAGAGTGAGTTGGAGGTGAGCAACATTTCAGCTTGTTCAAGTCACATGGGAAAAGCATTTTTTGTGTGATCGGAATAGAAAAATAAAAAAAAGACATAAATACAATGGCAGTGCATTTATTATTATGAGAATTATGGTCTCTCACGGGCTGTTTGAGGTTCAATCGGTGACTCAGACACAAACCAGACAACCATTATAAGTTTAATCCTGACACACCTCATACTAAACTCCTCTGAAAGTTGCTTTGCATAAAAGCGTCAGCTAAATGACTCAATGTGAATGTAAATGTAAACACAGCGAAAGAAATCGGTGAAGATTATGCTTTGTTAATGGTGAAATTTGAGGAGGGCCAAAATGAGTGTGGTCTTGTGGTCAGCTTAAAAGTAAAAAAAAATATCCACAATATATCTTCACACAGTAAAGGTCAGGTTGTGCTAGAAATATATATACAATGTGTTATCTGACCTCAATTCTGACCTCAATGTTGAACAGCCACATTCAAATGTAGGGTGAAAGGCTGGCCTTGATACAAAGGAAGGGAGACAATTAAAAAAAGAAATAGCTCTGTAAAGAATGACAAAGGAAAGCCTGAGGAGTTCAAAACCTGACTGCTTTTTCACCTTTGCACACAACATGACGTGGGTGTGAATGTCAGATTGTGGATTTCGAAGAGTTACAGGAATCAGACACCAGTGTGGAGGGAGAGGGTTTTCCAAAAGGCACACAAGCAAAACTACATTTCAGTTTGATTTACATCAAACCTCTGTGTTAAGAAAAGTATACTCACCATCCACTGCTTGTCTTAGCACCTGAAGTTTCCTCTGCCTCTCCTTTATCCTGTCATAGGCGCCGGTGATGCCTGAGCCTACCGACAGGGCTGAGTGGTGATGAGGCTTCCTGCTCTTCAGCCCACCAAAATCAGGATAGCGAGAATCCCTCTCCCTGGATGCCTGCAAGGGCGATTTGCGCCTACCTATAGAGTGGGTACTTATTGCACTGCTGCCCCTCCGTGCATCCTCCAAAGCCCCAAAACGAATAGCCTCTGGGTCAATGTAAGCCAAGTCCACAGAGGAAGCCCAGGTCTTTCTGGCCTGACTAATACTCAGGTCCCCACCGTGGAAGGGTAAAGACCTCCGGTCCAGTTCCACGGGCCGGCCCTTTTGCTGAGGGTGAAGGGGATGGAGATAGGGATAGGAGTGCTGGTGCTGGAGTGACGGGGCTCTGGGGTAGAGTTCTGTGGGGGATTCAGAGTTGTGTTGATAGTCAGATAGGGAATACTGTAGGGCTGCCCCCTCATCGCCTTTCAACAGGTCCTGGATTGGAAGAGAGCCCATGGAGCGACTGAGGCCCCGGTTAAGAGACGTCTGCTCCTGAGTCCTGGCTCGGTAGCGCTCCAGAACCCTGGGGGCGGCACTCCTCCCTGAGGACAGGAGAGAACCAAAATTTTATTAAGCTCACGGCGCCAAAACTCTCAGAAGACAGAATAACACACTCATTTATTATCTCAAATACACATCATTCCCAGTAGATAACATCATTATTAACACTACGTTCATTACATAAAGTGGTATTTATGATCAGAGGGGGACCTAAAGAGGGACATAGGATTTTGATTTGAATAAATACAGCATCCATCCATTTCTAACAGCGTCAGCATGACATGATAACTAAACACAGCACTGCCGACTGTAGGCTTCCCCCTCCTTCGCTCTGGCTTGGCTTCAAGAAACTAAGCACCTGCAGTGGGCCTCTCATGGCCCCAGACAAGCAGCTTCAGCAAACGAATAATTGGATAGGCAAACAGTAGGTGCTCAGATTCCCCAATCAGTAATAATAAAAGATGTACAGTACAATATATTATGATAGCCAACTCTGACACTAGTGCTGGGCCACATCTGCATCTTTATGAATGTGTTAAAAGCAGGTGCCTTACAGAAACTTACTTCCTTCTTATAGTCATAACTTTAATGTGGTCCCAACTGAATTTTCCATGATTATTTGTTGGATTAGGTGACATTTAATTAGAATAAGTAGCAGCTATAGGAGTTTTCTGTTATATAGCCCCGCAGGTGGAAATGTAGCAGCCATTAATGGCAAATAAAACAAATTAATTTGTGACAACAACAGCGCAGGGAAAAGTTAATTAAGAAACATGGCATGGTCGTTCTTGACCTTAAGGGCTAACAATGATTTCTGCAGATTCTGCTGATTGTGATTCTGTCGTGTTCGGTGGCTATTTTTCCCCCCAATTATTTAAAAAACAAACAGCAGAGCATGCTGTGCTACAACAACAAACAATTTCTGGCACAAGCATCCAGCTCCATCTATCACGGTGTCTTAAAACTGAATAATAAACGTTGCTCTCTTTGACTGTCCATAAATTTCAAGTTGGACTTTCCAGACAAGCCCTATAAAAACACTACCAGAACAACAACAACCAACAGAAGGCAAACGTGTATGAAAAGAGCAAAAACAAGAGGAGGAGACGCAGAAATGAGAGAGCAGGGGGAGACGTTAAATCCTGTAAAAAAACGCTGCATGTGGTGGTTTAATCTACAAAGCATATGCTCGGTCTTAACAGGGAAACGCATCAAAGAAGGACAGGCTGTCTTCCAGGAACTCAGGGAGGCACACAAGGACTAGATTGAGCAAAAAATAAAAAAAAAAAATAAAAAGATTTTTCTCAACAGGATGTCTTTTATTTTCAAAGAAGTCAATTGTTGGCACAAGTTCAGTGAATACTATATACATACTGGGTAGTGTAGCCATCCTGACTATAGCAGCGATATATAAAATCTCCAACATAAAAAAACAAGACAGTGACTGAGTTCCTCTTGCGGCAATTAGAACTTGGACCCGCTGGCATACAGAAGGGAGAGAACGGCTCCTTGAGAAGAAAGGCGCTTAAGAACTGAGTAATACTCTTTGCATGTACTTTCCCTAGGGCTGGCTGGTGCTCAACCAGGGAAACAAAGCAATGATACAAACAGCAGACAGGCAGCTTCACTGGTGACTCCGAAATATGCATCTGTAATCAATGCCATGCCGTGCTTACATAATCGGGACGGCGAAGCCATGTTTGTGCTCTGCCCTCCTTTCCATGGCCTGGAAAAATGCCGGATTCTCTCAGAAACCACTGGGAAGATTTGGTCATATTTTCCTGAATTAAATCCGATTCGAGGTTGCAGCATGTTGTTCCTCATCTACTTTCGATTCTTTCCCACAAACTCATGAACAGCCTGACAACCAGCGAAGGCCGTTACATCGAATTCTCTCGAAATAAAAGTAACATCAATGTAAATAACTTCCAAACAGTATGTCCAACTACACTCACTAACCTCAATTTATCATCAGAAAGTAAGAGCAGATAATATACTCCTCGACCTAAATTTAAGAACTGTTTTCAATATTATCATTATTATTATTATCTTAACTGAACCTACTAATCTTTGGTGATTTTTCCTGGGTACAAACTTTGTTTTGCTTAAATTAAGAATACTCAGAACATAGAAAACATAACAAAAACATAGACATTGGCAGCCAAGAAAACTGAATCACTGTGTAAATAATTAACATTATTTCTGCACCTCAGAAAACACACCAAACAAATACAGCTCTAGTTGCTCTGTGTTTAATGTGTGTGTGTGTGCAGCTCATCTTACCTGAAGGCAAACCTTTGCCCCTCAGCCTCTCCCGAATCTCTTTACTCCGCTCCGGAAGAGACTCTCTATCAGTCAGCAGACCGTCCAGCTGAGAAAAAACAAAAAATGGTGAGAGTGGAAGTAAAAGAGTGAAAGAAAACAAAGAGCAGGGGGTGGAAAAAATCAGGACAGAACACAGAGGGAGAAAAAAAAACAGTCAGAGGGTCATTCCTTCTGAGAGTCATTCATCCTGACATCATGTTCTGTCAGCATGAGCCCCATTATCTGTTGTATAATTCAACAAACCAACTGTGCTTTGACAGAGCAGATAATAATCCGCCGTCAGAATAAAAATATAGAAAAACAAACAGGAATGTTGTATATGACCTACATTAAAAATACAAAAAACTGCATACCTGGGAAAGGCTGCCCAGTACCAACCGGACCAGTTTTCTGATATAGGAGAAGGGAGGGTCACAACTGGAGTTTCTAATGTGCTTGCTGCAGATGTCCAGCACCGTGCGCAATGACATTCGACTCAATGTAACATCATCACACATGTTGAGAAGCAGGCTGTTTAGGTGTTCCCCCAACTTCATAGGCTGCATAACAAAATAGAACGAAGACAGTTAACACTCAAACAGCGCCAAGAGCAGTGCGGCTACGTTCTAGTCATATCTTTAAATCTGATATCTGTGTTATCACGTTGACTTCCATTGTGTTCAAATAATGAGGCAGAGCTGAGCCTTGCCAGCATGGCACAAATACATCACCTACTTTAAGGTGTCCATCTGCCGCTTTTTTAGTTTCAAAGTGATGTTAAATACTTTGCTTTGTCCAAATCCAAAACAAAGGCATGTAAGACCTGTTAAATCAGTCTTGGTGCACTTTTCGCACAGTTTCTGTTATGAAACCGATTTCAATCAGTATCACCACCATGTTACTAATCCACTAAGATATGATACTATTTTTAGTCCTCTAAATAACTTTCAGATTTGACTTGGTTTCACTTGTAGAGTGCAGTGAATAAATATGTGGAAATTCATGTATGTAATTACATTTTCTGTATTCGCTTCACATTGATGCCCCATTTCAATCCACATTATGTGAAAACAGCGATAGGTGCAGAAATGGCGCGGTGGGTGTAGGGTCATTAAGTGTCAGCCACTGCCAGTGTACAAACTTGGATCAGAAAGGACATGCTGAATTTGGCCCAATGTTTATTACGAACTTTGCAGTTGCCACAAGCGCTACTAAAACACCTCCTACACGGATGAGGGAAAGGACATGATGTGTGGATGGAGCCTTTCAGTGAAGTGAAATGGATGTGCGAGTCATGGCGTCTCTAACTTGTGGCCGGTACTCAAAAATGTGAATGCGGATGGTGTTTTACACCTGGCTGGCTCTTTCGGAGATATGAACGCGTTGTGAACACGACCATCTACACAGAGTATGTCATGACAGAAAAACACATTCCTGAGCGTGTTCACAGCTCGCACCTTTTCTTATCCAGATGAGATATTCAGATACAGATCTTATTTTAAAAGCCAGCTTCCAGTGAAAAACATAATGTGTGCTTTCACTGTGGTTATGAGGCATTTGGGCTGCAAACAGCATGACTGAAATGTTAATTTCTTTTAAATGAATAGTACCAACAAGTATTAAAAATATTATTCAAGTTAACCACATTATTAACTGCCTCAGCTCTCAATGTGCTTGCCAAGTGTGCTATATAAATAACTGATGTCATATGCATGAGCATCAATCTGCAAGACGGCAGAATCTTCAATAATAATTTAATGCTGACGTGCTAGTATCGTGTTTCGTCGTGCTGAGTGTTTTTAGAAACATAAAGTTTACTAAAAATAATAAACAAATCTTAGTCAACAATACAAGCTTTTATTGTGTGTAAATATGATCCCATATTATAGCCCCTATCCATTTGGAAGGAAGTATCCTCTGTAATGATTTACCTGACTTTGGGGGATCTCATAGTCCGCTCCCCAGAACAGGGTCATCCCCAGAGAGTACATGTGCATCTGTGGAGAAAAAAAATAAAAATAAACAATAAGCTTCATAAGAGGCATTATACTTCATTCAATAAAAGTACAATATTTAAACAAAAAACAAACAAGACGAGTAAAGCAATAGTGAGTACATAGAAATAGGAGGACTATAAAGGTTTCATTGAGATAAACTAAGCACTGGACTTTATTAAAAATAAGCTGAACTGCTGTGAGTGAAAGAAACAGACAGACTAAATCTCAATAAATGCTGGAGTGTAATAAAAGTTGAATTCATTCTTATTTGGAAAGGAAAAAGACAGGGGCTTTTAGCCTAAATCCAAAAACCTTTTTCCATTTCCCTCTCCTTATTACTCTGCACTCATTGCTTGGGAGAGAAATCACTTCCCTTGAATGTTGGGCTTGGTAGAGGAAAGAATAATTCAGGGATTGCCAAAGAATGCAACATAGCCTTCAAGGTCTTTCAGGAACAGAGCTCGGGTACAAACACACTCACACTCTCAGATGATGTGGAAATTTAAAAGCCACCCATTAAAAGCAACAACACCACCCCGAATGTTGAAAAAGTGAAAGGAAAATCGTGGCTCTCGCAGCTGACGTATATTTACCCACAGTCTCTGATAATGAGAGAAACAGATTCTATTTTCTACACTGAAATAACTCAGCTGGGGAGGCGGGGCTAGGGCTGGAAAACTGACTCAGCACAAAACCGTGTTGAGGTCTGTGGGGCCGTGCCAGAGACGGGAATCCAGTCATGCAAGATTTTAGCTCTTCTACCAGAGGGGCAGAGGCAAATAGAGGAGGCGTGGTTCTGTGCATATGTAAAAGAAGCCTTGCGCTGCAGGAAATAATACAGTTGCTCACACAACTTCTGAACTTGTGAATGTTGCAACTGCACAACAGTAATTCATAGTTTCAATTCCAGTTTTGTTGTGTTACTCAGGTAAGGATGAATTCTTATTAAAAATTTAATTGCCCTGTTATACCTACCATTTGACATCATTCAAAACATAATGACTAAATTTACTGGCTGTAGTAAGTTGGCTGCCAGGCAGGCTGTCAGAATATAAACAGACACAGCAATTCATCACTGGAACACAAAACTGTTGTAATAAAATATATCAGTAGAGGATACCTGCCAGATTCAACAAAAAGTGACTCTTTATTCATTAAATTGCACTTTAACAAGTAATTTGTCTCATCTTTAAAACTTTGTAGTAAAATTCAAAGACAAGGCAAATGACTTTGAGATTATGTGCAGACTTAGTCTACCACAGATTCTCGATAAATTATTCCTACTGCCAAACTGTAGAATGCAGCGATTTTTAAAACCAGAATAAAACAAAGAGAGGAAGAAAGAAACAACAGCAGCTTCATGATGGGTTTTGTAGAGCGGGTTCCCACTTTGTTTGTATCTCGTGCATGCACACATGGGTACACACTCATGCCAGTGGTTTCACATTATGATAATGTGTGGTACTGCGCTGAGCTACGAAGCAGCGCACCGGCAAAAAGTGCTGGTGTGCTGCACGCTAGCAAATGTGGATGTAAACAATGCAGCTTTTCAGATGAAAATGTTACCATTGGCTATGCAAATGTTTTTGGAGCAAGGATTGCATCGAACTGAGACAACCAAAACGTGGTGAGAGATGCTGAATGTGTTTGTTTAATAGAGAACTCCACAGAGTACCTATAAGGTTCTCAGTGGGCAACAGTAGAAGACTGGTTAGACTGAACATCTCAGTGAAGCTTTGAAATGAATGTGAACTTAAAATTAAATGTTATCACACCAGTGAAGCATTAGAAGATGTAGACTAAACAATCTTTGAGGTTCTGTAAAGGTTTATACCTTCTCTATATCAGAGACGGAAGTCAAGGAGGCCCCTTCCAGGACCTCTGGAGCTGTGAAGGCTCGTAAGTCCTGCTGGGTGACATACTCGTCCGTGAACGAGATGTTGCCAGAGGGCATGAGCAGGAGGGACCAGGGAGAGATGATGAAGCCCATGGCTGCAGGGTCTGGAGAGGGAAACAGACACTTTGATCATGATCAGGAACAAAAACAGGAAACAACGTAATTTAAACACCCAGCCATTGTTTCACATGCACATACACAGTCATATGAAGTATTATTGTGTTTTCATGCTTGATACTAGCATCAAAATTTTAGCTAAGCATTTACAGCCTGAATGCAGCAACTGTAGACATATCCAACCACAGTGGATGTTTCTCGCTAAGGCTTTGGCATTTATGGAAACTCAAGATGATTGAAGTAAACAAAAACACATGTTGCTTTCTTTGCCTGCAAGAAAATAACTGTTGAGGCATAGAAGCAGAAAGGAATGGCTACACAGCGTAATTCTCTTTTCCTACAAAGCCACAGCCAGCGCTATGGTCAGAGAACGTTTTAAAAATATACAAAGGAATGTTTGAGCAGCGCTGCAAAATTCTTTTCTTTGACTGATACTCTGAGAGGAGCAGAGAGGAACAGAGGAACTGGATTTGAGGTACCATATATCTGCTTTCAAAAGCTGGAATCTGCTAAGTAAATATAAGTTTCCTGTTTAAAACTCGCGTGACCATTTGGAGATCTTACTCAAAAGTAGACTGGGTTACTAAGTGTGTTCCACAAGAAACTTTTACTCTGGATAAGCTATAACAGAGCTGAGCAGGAGTGCATGACTCAGTGTGAGCAGAGGAGTTTCTTGATAGAGAACAAATTAATCAACAGTTTCACTAAACTGCTGATAAGCAGAAACCATACCAGATGGAAACTGACTGTTCAACCTAATAGAAACCCCAAATTTAAAAACATTGCTTGGGCATGCACCATTTCATTCTCTGTTCACTTCAAAGGACCGCAAATTGTACAACTGTAAGTTCTTTATCCTTTAACAACGTAGTCTGTCGGCCTGATAAGCTGCTATCCGAGCTAAGAGCAGGGAATAATTCTGAACTATTACACCAAGAGGCTGTCCTCTAAAAGTAGATGCTCACAAACTCTGCAGTGTGCGATACATTCACACTGGCAGATGTAGAGCAGTAGATGCCCTCAGAAGAGTACCCAAGACAAGTAGAGAGACAAAAAACAACACTCTTGATCCTGAATATTTTATAGACCAAACAATGAGGAGGGATTCCTCTAAAAATCAGAAATATTCACACACTGCTTGTTCAAACAAATCATTCTTATACAAACATAGTAACTAACCGCTACTGTTTACACACAGGGGAAAAAACTGTGCCTGTGGTTTAGTGTTTGACAACGTGAACCTATTCACAATGTCTGACAAGTGTCTGAAGGGTCATGTAAAAGATTACTAAGTCAGTTGTACAACAGTCAGTAGGAAACATCATGACGTTCATTATCACAGCACCCTGGACAAGAAGAAAAAAAATATATCTAAAGTATAAAATTTACTGAAACATTTCATCTGCTTCCCCAAAACAAAGATGCACTTTTCTTGTTTTTATGCTTTTATGTGCACATATTTTACAGTTGGCCAGGACATCTAACAAATTTAAGTTTAAATTGTTGCTGTCAGGGCAACAAAGTGAGCACATACCACTAGCCAAAAGTGGCTGGTAGATTTGCTTCCCAAAAAACCCAATGGTAATATATTGAGTGGACGATAAAATCACTAGCCATTTGGCCAGTGGACAAAACAAAAGTAAATTTTGCACCCTGGTTGCCGTTATTAATTCACTCTCGTGGTAAACATACTTCTTTACATAGCTCAGTGACTCTATAATAGCTGGTTCCAACATCTGCTCTTCAAATTTTAGCTTCACTCAGCAGTCTAAAACTGTACACACGAGAGGCCACAATTTACTCAATATAGCTACACAACTACACGCTGAAGGAAAAAGCAGGATGTGTTAACAATCACAATCACAGCAGCATGATTCCATGCAGAGATTAAAATAAAATCATTTTAAGTATCCAGCCTTGCATTTTGTCCTTCAGAATTTTATCTCAGAGGCCTTGACGGCTAAAATACAAGTGGACAATCCCTATATTGCAAAAGTGACCTCAGCATAAAAAAAACATATTTTAAGGCCACACTGATGAGAGAGAATACCTAAAGCATGCCAGGATTGTCTGCAATGGAAACAGTCAGCAGAACTGGTTTGGGTTCTGCACATGACTAAATCTTGGTTACTGTTTCATGGAAATTCACAGCCGATGGTGAACGATTTAGATGACACAACTATGGCCAACATAAACAGGTGCCTTGGAGTTTCGTATGAGGCGAGGCACCACCCAAACTTTTTAACAACTCAGCGGGCGCTGCAGTGCCTGCTGACTCACGTCCTGTCCAGTGTCTCCAGGGTAAAACCTCCATTAGTCACCTAAAGTTTACTTCAGATTGAAAACGCACTGAATTTGTCAGCCTTATCTATCGGTTTCAAGGACAATCACAGACACCTACAGGCACACATGAGTCAGAGAAATGACAAAAACACAAAGAAATAAGCCTGCAGAGTCAACAGTTGTACTAATGACGCAGAAACAGTATGACAGCTAAATGAATGCACTAACTGAATGTTCTGATTTGAGTCCAAGTGTGACTAAATCTATCATTTAAAAAGGGCAAAAATTAGCCAGTATAAAAGCACTGATCTTGTTTATTTTGTTTTGAGTTGCTTCTTTAGATTTCTGCATTGATGTGATGGATTGAGCATTTCAGAGCGAGAAAGACAGTCAGCAACCCCAACAATCTGTCAACACAAAATGGAACCTGCAATTCATGGAAGATTTTCATTCATCCCCTTCATTTAAAAAAAAAAAAATGGCGTGGACAGATTTAGAGAGTAGGCTGTACTAAAATAGGGTGTGAAAGACGTGAGAAAGTATGCAAGACAAAGAAATGTGAACTGGTGGTGTGCATGTACAATTGCTTCTAGGAAACATCTTTTTGATGCTGGATTCCACATGTGCATACCTTTGTGAAAGAGTTCTTGGAGGCTCTCAGCACTCTGGCTGAGCACTGCCCAGACCTCTTCCTCCTGGAGCGGACCTCCTCGAACCTCCAAGGCTTCTGCCAGAGACACATGCATCTTCCCTGTGCAAGTAAAAAAAGAAAAAGAGGACAGCTGATTTACACCAGAAAATGGACAAACAGAAATAAGCTTCAACCATAATTTGGAGAAAGGGGCACATCTTTATTTTCTGTTACTTTATACGATATGAGCTTCTGGCACAAGGTCTATGCTAGTCAGAGCAATACATATCTACCTCTTCAATTTTCCAGGCAAGTCCCTAATTTTGATAACTGTGTCTGTAAAATAAGATGAGAATTATAATCCGAACATAAAGTCTAATCCTTTAAGAATTCACATCGTACTTGTCCTTGGGCAAACTCCAACATCTTCTAAATGTAAGCCGTATTATCATTCTCTGCAACAGAGGAGGTAGCGCAAGCACATGATGTGCACATGCATACACACACACACACACACAAACCCAGCTCTCCTTGAGTTACATTCAACAAAGTCGCAGTTTATTACTTGGAGCCTCTACCAGCTTCTGAGGGTTAAGATAGCAGCTTCCAAGTGAAGAGGGCACTAATCTAGAAAAGCAAAATACTTTTTTTAAAAAGCTGCTTGCTGCTCTACAAAAAGGTAATACATATTTCTATTTCCTGATTACTTGTCATAAAACTATAACAGGGACAATCCCAAGCTAAGGAGTTTGTTATGTTGTGGATAAGCAAATTCAGCTTTTAGTGTAGACACACAACTGCACATCTCCAGTACTTAACATGGATTTACACTGCACATATGTCACAACATGCTAGGCCTCAGGGAGAAATATTGCATTCACTCAAGGAATATGAAGTCACAAAGATAAGGCATCTGTTTTGGTGTTCTTTCTCAGCTGTAAATGTCTACAAACTAAACACGCAGTCCAAATTGAACGAGGATTTGCAGGCTTAAAATGCCATAAACCAGCTCAAAGTCAGCCGTGTGGGACCTTGAATGAGAGAAATGACACATGTTAAGTTAATCTCTCTCTTATCAGGGTTTCTCTAAAGCTCTAGTGCTGCAGTGATAATGAGGTTTAATCCTCCCAACACATACCATGACGTGACATGATGCAAATGTGAGCAAAACAAGAAGCTCCTGTTTGGACAGACTACTTCTAACTGAGCTACAACTCAAAGCACATACACACCAATACAATACTTCCTAGTGCTGCTATAGAGGTGTGAGAAGGTGGTAATTGCAAAAGAGTACTCATTTTTTTATGTAGAGAAAGTGGGGACAAGTGACTCGTGTTGCTTTCAGTGTGTGAAAAATGCATGAAACTCATCTTTTGACAGCACAGCCATACATTTGTTTTGTTTACACTTAGAACTATCAACCAAAGCTGGTGCATGATTCAAAGGTTTTATGTCATATGCTGATATAATGTGTGAAAGAAAAACAGCTATAGTGTGCAATAAAGAACAATACTTGGATATTATACTTCTAATTCTTATTTTTCCCCTATATTCTGATATGGTTCCAGTGTGTGGGCGAGTGATGCAGTTTTTCAGTGTAAAATAATGTAAAATGGACGGATTTCATAGCTGTAAAGAAAACCACAATAAAATTCTTCACATGCTCAAGTGCAAATATATGCAAATGTGCAGGGGAAAGGATCCAGAGGTCGATGTGCTGGACACAGCTGACGATATACAAACATATGTTTAAGTCAGAAGTAGTTGTGTGATAGTGGGGGGGGGGCAAAAAGAAGCACACAAATAACAAAAAAACAAAAACAACACAGTGACAGCAGAGCAGCCACGAGAGCGTCTGAACTGTATCTCTTCCCTTGAGAAGAAGATAGACCTGTGTTCTCTGAAAAGGATAATTCAAGCAAAGACTGATTATCCTTAGAGCTTGTATCGTAGCAATTTAAGGTCATCTGTCTGCTATACTCTATAATCTGCATAAAGACAAAAAAGTTTCTCAAATTCACCTTTTGTTGTGGTTTCACTGCCAAACCAGACTTGATTTTAGAGGCAAACTTTTCTTCTTACTCTAGGATTATATTTGGTAATACTGTTGTATATAATGCTGAAAACCTAAACTGTTCGTTATAGCCTCCACTGTATTCTCCTGCCCAATGATCTAAATCTCAAATAATCAAAATTTAAAGTGCAGTTTTTCCAATACTTAGCCACAAAATATGATACCAACAAACATTAATGGCAGAACATAACAAGAAACTGAAATTATATTCTTCCTCCATGGTTCCTTGACTGAAAACAGATATATTTTCAGTCTGATGTTTTGAACTCTTTCAAGCTATTTTTCACATTTTGCCACAAATTTGAGTAAACAGACATTAAACACAGCATGGAGTATATTTAGACTTGTTGGATCACAGCTTTTGCACTAAATTTTATAAATCAAAAACACAAAAACAAAAGCTGATGAAAACACATACAAACAGGAAATGAGGCATAATTCCTAAGCAAGATCAACCAAACATCACTCATGTTCTGGGAGGTTTACCAAAGTACATGGCAACACACTTCATCATCATTTGTCTTCTACAGAACCACTGTCCTTAAAATGCGATCTTTGGAAACATTTTTTTACAGTAAAGCCAAATCACAATGTATCAAAACTGCAGACATCATCACTGGCAGGGGCAAAACTTGTGTGGAGGCACAAAAGAAATTAGCACCCAACTTAATGAGTCATAATGACATTTGTCTTTGCTGTGTGATTTCACTATATTGCACTTTGCTAACGGTGATGCACCTGTGGTTTTGGCCCACACCTGTGGCCTCAGGTGACTGGATGTTCGATTCATTCTTATGTGTTCACACACACACACAAAAAAAAATCATATTTCACAACTGACACCAGCAATAGTAACAGGTAACTTTTCAAAACCGACAATGACAGTCATGTATTGATCAGACAGGTGAGAGGAGGTGAGAAAGTCTGAGTTTAAAATGATCGCTTCAGTGAAAATTCAGGGGATCTATTGCCTAGAAATGTATCTTTATTAAATTATAAATCAGTGTGGACCAAAGTGGTGGACTACCTGAACAACAGACAAACATTTCTATCCCTAGAGCTGTGTTGCTAGCCTGGCTAGAAAGTCTCAAACTTAACTCAACGTTTTAGAGAAGCAAAGCACCATGGGCTAAATTTTATCTTATCACTTATCCATAAACTCTTACCACAAACTTGATCAGCAGCCTCATCACTGGGCTTTATTTCTGAAAATAACACCTGAAACAACATTTTTTTCTATGAATCCAAATTTGTAGAAGAGAGTTAATGAGTAAGCATGTCACAGGCCTAAATGTTTATGCAGGAATGCAGGTTAACCATTCTAGTCAATGGGAGGCGTGAAGTCTGAGGCGAAGTGGGTTACTACCCATCTTGCTCATTACCCATGAGAATGGGGAGAGCGGGTGCTGTGAAGACTGATTGTTTTGCGCCCCTTGTTATTTCAACAGAGACCTACAGTGGAATGTTTTTTATCCGCGCTGAAGCTGCTGCACAGGCCAGCTCCTCTCACACTGGACTATGTTCCTGCTCATTATTGAGGGGGCTTAGGAGGCAGCGGCCCAAAACAGCGAGAGCAGACAGCCTTCACCATTTCAGCGCCTCATTCTCTTTTTTTTTTTTCTTTTTCAAACAGTGGGGATGTTTGTTCCCAGGTATTCCCACGTATTCCCACACTATAGCTTGAAAGAAAAACCTAAACAAGGCTTAGTCTGCTGCTGCTGCTACTAAGTGTTTGAAAGTCTTGGCCACAGTCACAAGGATTTTAAAGAAAATAATCCTGGAAACGTGATAGTGCTCTTTACTCTGCACTTAGCTGAAGCTTTTCCTTTCCTCCCACCTTCCTGTCAGTGAAACAGCTACAACCCATGAAATGGATTTGAAAACAATCCCTTGAAATAATGCACTTGAGTTGAGTAACTCGTACCAAAAAGGTACAAATAATTTCAGCCGTTCTGCTGCTTTCTTTCAGCGCTCATCCCTCTGTATTTGCCAGGAACAAAAAGATCAGAAAACGGCACATCTTTCTCCCTCAAACTTTTCTTTCATCCTAAATCTTTTTGAAAATGGGAGCTGCTGCACTTTCAAAGAAATCACCCATAAAAAAAACACCAGATTCCACTTCTATTTCCAAAAGCATAACCCGTAACACAAGATATGAGAAGGAATTTGTTAATATCCTCCAAACATCAGAACTGTGGTCTCAGCTGGCAAACACATTTGGAAGAGAAGCCGGTGAGAAGAGGCACTCTGCGCCAACGTTGAGGTGAAAATCTTCCTGAAGTCATTCATGCCAGGAAAATTCAACAACAAACTCTGAGTGAACCTCTATTCCCAGAATCATACAGTATTATGAAGACTGCAAGCACATGATTCGAATTCAAAACACACACATACACACACATGGTGTCTAGGAAAGCCTGGATCTGAATATCTTTTGAACCAACATGACTGATGATGTAAGGATTGATGTCTTCAAAATGAATAGAGCAAACCAAAACCAGACTGTATGAAGATGTATATTAAAGAACATATAGTACTCTAGTCTCTACTCGAGTCTATTCTTCCTTACCGCAAAACTGTGACATGGACAGAGAGAAAGTGTGATGTCTTGCGAAAGTAGTAGCAGGAATGGGTCAGAAGCAGTGACTCACCTAAATAAAAAGGGAAAACCCGATGGTTGGTTTTCATTAATCATAATTCAGTCAATTAGCCGACATGCTTTCCCACATTATCTCGCAATGAGTTTAGCACAGGGTTGCTGATGGACGCTGGCCATTACACCACTGAGCCTGGTACCTTCCAGTCATGGAGTGGGTTTCTCTAAACCAAATAAGCCACACTGGATGTTTAGTTTTTTTTTCAGCTCAGGCAGGGTCAGGACCAGCCAGAAAAGAGAGCCATGACTATTCCATGATTATCAGCCCAGCTCTGGACCGACGGCCCTCACTTCTCATTTTGGTCTCGACCTCATCCGCTCCATTTCTGTTAATCACAGGGTTTCTATGAGTACCGTGACATGCAGAGCATGGTTTTTGCAAAACCTCACATCAATCCCCACCCCCTCCACCTCCTCTTCTTCTTCCCAACACACACATAAACCCAACCCACTGACTATTTTCCTCCATTTTTTTCCTATGATGATGCTCACACCATCTCCCATCATAACCACTTTAGATGGAGGGGGGGGGGCTCCTTTGCTCAATCACACAGCCTCCTCCTCCTCCACCTTCCTCTTTAGTCTTGAATGACATATTCAAAACCCTCATGACCTTTGACTCTGAGTTAACTTTACTACTTTTCTATGGTAATGAAGGGGGAGGGGGTACACACTGCCTTCTTACAACCCCCCCCAATAAAACCTTCAGTCTGCACTGACAACAGGAGAAAATACATTTCATGTTGTCTCACCCTGTTATTTTTTTACAGTGGTGCCTCCTCCCTCCCAAACTTAAAACACAGTTACTGGTGTGGTTAAAGATGACAGTAGGAGGAGTATTGTTGTGTTAATACAACATATAACAACACTTTCTGTCGAGACATAACAAGTATCAACAAACAGACTGTTACAGTAGCTAGTTAACGGCCGTGTCAACGTTTTTTTTTAGATGAAAGTATCCGCGTTTGAGCTTCGCCACAACTCCTCAGTTTTCCCGGGGACTGTAGCTGCCAACTGTTGAGCTAACAACAAAATAAAGTTTTTTGTACACCCGGTTTTAAGTGTTTAAAATAAAACTCACCAGGAGAGAAGAGCTACACAATCACTTGAGTGGGAAATGTTCGTACTCCTCGACGAGGCTATGAATGCGCACACAAACGGGACCATAGGCCATCCCATCCACAAAGCAACATCTTGGATAGTAGTTGACTATGCGGCGAGGCAGGCAGGCAAGGCAAGGCAAGGCAAGGCAAGCAGGCAGGCAACAGGTTTAACTTTCCACAGCGCTTTGAAAAAAAAAAAAATCCACTATACTGCAGGTATTTCTTTCCAAGCCCACCCCCCTCGAAAAAAAGTAAACAAATATCTTCGGAAATTGCTCAGAAGTCGTGTTTGATGGCCACTTCACAGCATTGAGCTCCCTTCCAGTGAAGCCAAGTCACCATTACTGCTGAGGAGCGGAATAAAATAACCCCTCCTTTAGCCCAGCTAGCGTGGGCTGACTGGGAGTAACCAGACACCTTACTACGGCCGTCCATTGGCTCTCTCTGCTGGGGGACTGTCATTTAACCGTTTCTATAGCAACACACACAACTGGGAGTAAAATGTACAGTGAGCTTGAATCCTGGACGCAGAAGCAGGTTTGTTCAACGTTTTCTATACAGTTTTTACAACGTTTGTGCAAGCAAAACGCTCATTTATATTGCTCATATGAAGTGAAATTGTAAAAGAGTCCAAGAGGGAGTTGAGGTACAGATGTGAGTGTAAATTAGACCAAATTTGATCCTCCTTTGTACTCTGACGTTACTCACAAATTAAGCTCCATGCATGTATAATCACAGCTTATACTCAGCTGTACATACGCTCCTTGTCGACCTGACATTTTACAATACAAATCAAGGTTAGCCTCATGTCAGTATTTCCCACGACATCAAAGTTGTTTGAGAGTCATCTAAGCAGTCAGGAAGCAATTCACTGCTGAGTACTTCCTTCCTATGGTGCACCTCAAAGCTGCCTCATTTATCCCCTTTCTTCTACCATCTAGTGGCTGTTGCTCCTCATTACATGCTGCCTTATATAAATGGTGGCTGTTGTGAAAGGGTTATCTCTGCCTGGCTGTGCTTGTCTTTGCTAAAAGGCATGATTATTATCACCAACCATGGGCTGGAAGAGATAAGACTGGATTACTTGATTAACACCCCTTCAGATGGAGACAGCTGATATTCATTTTCTTGAACATTTCCAAAGCACACAGTGTCAGCTTCATATTGCACACTGAGGTTGTTTGGTTCTGATATTACCTTTTGTTTACATGCATGTGTGTGTGTGCATGCTTTTGCATAAGCATACAGCATTCATGATGTAATATTGTCATTTTTGGGGTTATGTTTCTGAATGCAATCTAACTACAACTTCTTGTAACAATTGTACTAACAGGCACCTGTTTAACTTTATTTTTTTAGTGAATCAGCCCAAGAAGACACAACAGAACAGCTCACAAACACAGAGGATGCATGGTACAATATTTGAAGGTTGTGTCTGTGGTCATTTTTTCCCCTCAAATAATTAAATAATTTGGTATGCTCTCAGGAAGGATACCAAAAATAAAAAGTGCTGGGTTAATACAAATCAACATTATCTCCTCCTGATCAGTTTACCAATGCTGTTGAAGTTTTGGGCAGTACCAAAATATATGGGTTTTATGATTGAAAACAGAAATTAATTAAAGAAATTACAATAAAATTTCAATATGTCTAATTATCACTCTAAATAATATGTCAATTTTTAAGATACATATATAATACTTCCCATTCTTATATGAAGAAGGTTATTTTAGACTTACTTGGTTCTAATGTGACCTAAAAAATAGGATTATTAAGCAATATATGAGTCTTATTAATATTCCACTGTGAGCTTTAAGGTACAGATGTCCTATGCCCCCAGCAATGCCCATTAGAAACCATACTTCACAGTATTTGCTTTGACAGGTACCTCACCTGACATTTCATATAACAGACAAATGATACAATTGTGACTGTTAGTTTTGACTTTCATCTAATCACAAACCTTAATGTTTTATTGTGGGCCATACTGTTATACAATGGTTAACAACCAGAAAACAGGACACTTTTCATCATAACACTGCACTTTTCCTTTATAATATTAGGAGTTTAGACTTCATTAAATCTAATTGCTCAATTAGATTGTTGCTTTACCACTAACAAGTGAAATCCTAACGTGTTGGCTTGGAACAATCACTTTTCTTTTCTTAACATCATCTGATATCCATCAACCCCCGTCAAATACTCACAATAGTCTCAAGTAATGAACCAAAACTCTTATGAGACATTTAGTTATCCTGTCTGACTAGAGACAGGAAATGGCTTCAAGCTAGACTTATTCGAGATTGTGCAGTGTAGATAATGATAGTGTGTGACTGGCACTCGACTGCACTTTTGGTCCAGGGTGAATGGTTAAAATATAGTGAATGTTCTTGCTTCAGTAAAAGAATCCTCCTCTTCATTTCCAGGTCATGACATTTCCGAGGAAAGGAGGAGAAGATTAAGTTGAGTCACTGGGTAGTTGAAGGAAACTTTTCCTCGGTATGTAAGCTGTCTTGATGTTCACCAGGGAACCCTTGAGCAATTTTTTTTTTCACTTCTAGCAAGCCTAGAAACTTGTTAGTGTCTGATAAACTGCTGTCAGAGTGATCTGTTAGTGCTTTGTCTACCTTTACTGCAAGCTTTTAAAATACACCACAGGTGAATAGAATTTTTTAAAAACTTGTATTACAAGTTTTCTGAAATGTTATGTTGAAATATGCAAATGATGTTAGATAGGAATAAAAAAGGATAGTGTGCTGTATGTAAGTGCTACTAAAGTGGAGATTTCTGGCTAGTATGAGAAACAACTGGCCATACATCTTGCAAGATACTACAGGTGAATAGGGTAGAAAAATATCAGATATCAGTTGATTACCTGCATTAAAATATTTTTTTCAAAACAATTTTTTTCAAAATTGTATGTTTAAATATGCAAATGAAACATTGTCTAATGCTAACTTTTGGTGAAATCTACGGACGCAAATAGACAAATAGTAGTAAAATAAACACCGAAATGTGTGCATTTAGTAGTCTGAAAGAAGAAAATTAGCCCAAATGAAAATAATATGCATGTACCTTTTACCTTACTCCCTGTACATTACCTGAGGCCCTATCTGGAGACTGGTAGGGTTAACAGGGTCTGGCTAAATAATATCTCATAAAGAGTAACCAAGGGGTTTTGAATTTTGGATTTCTTCTGCCTATTTCTGTCTGTACTGTCCTTAATACCGCCTCATCAGTGCTGGTCTGAGCCCCAAGGGCAATTTGCACTAAAGAGTGGCTATGCCAGTTCTGACAGGCTTGGAAATGTGGGGCACCTGGGAGATTGAAGGCATGTGGTTTGCTGACTTATGAGTTTAGCTTTTGGGTCCAGCTGGAGAGCATTAAAAACTTTCCTGGAGCTCTTTTTCACCCCCTTTGAAATTAGTTCCTCGGTCTATGCAAAAAAAAAAAAGGCAATAAAGTGTCAGAGGCATCAGAAATAATGTACTTATAAGAAGGCTAATTTTTATATCTCTCATCGTTATACATGTAAGTAACCGAGGTTTTGGTGTGGTGTGAGTGGGGGTTTCTGGTTTCTTCCATAGTGCACAGAGAGGGGATGACCCTGATTAAGGCCACAAGTCGAACTGTGTTGGCTTTTCTTAAACTAAAAGCATTCTTGAAGTTTTGACCTCTTCAGACAAAGGCTCTACTTTATGCATCCAAATCAGTCTAACCTAATCGTATAAGCTGATGTTCTGCACTTGACAAATCCTCCTACTGCAATGATAAAAAATGGGGCTGAATTTAATGTGTTATGTGAGCTGACTTCATTGGCTACTGTTTCCCCAGTTTTTCAAATGGCTTACCTCACTTGAGAATGAGTCTACAATGCAGCCTTTGGCTCTGATTCACTGTAAGGTTGCCCTGTGGAGTTGCTGACTGTTAACATTTATCAACTCAGTCTGGGAGTGATAGTTCTGTGGTTCTGGCAAAACGCAGTTGTGTTACACTACACGAGATTGTCTCTTCAGCTCATTCACCTCATGAGTTGATAATTGTTCAGATGCTAGCTTGAGGAACATAGATCCTTGCTTTTAACCCCTATGGTACAGAGTGACAGGGCTCCCTTTAACCTCCCATAATTGTGTAGGTCTGAGAAAACCCCTGGCAGGAGGTCCTCTACTGTCTGAATACCTTTTCTGCTTAGTCAGGGGTTGTGTCTGGACTCATTATTGCATATTTTAGCCAGTCTGGGAGTACTTCTCATCCCTAATAGCCTTGGGCTCCTGGTTTTTACCATAGCACACCATGTTTGGGATTTGTGGCTGTTAGAGGGGGTGAAAATACAAATTGGATGGAATAACTAAAGGTGTATTAACCTCCACACTGTATTCAGTTATTAATTTTATAACAGGATCATCGGTCCAAACAGTTTTTTTAAGGGAGTTTTCAAATTTAACAACATTCTGTGGTGGCTGAGTCATATTTATCTCAGTTGTGTTTGGACATAAATCTGTCAAAACTTTAGACTTTTCATGCATTGCTCTCACCCTTGATGTGCTAGCATATATAACACACAGTCAACTAATGTTGGAAAACAACACACACACTGTGACCGCAGCTGCCTGAGGAGGAGAACTTAGTTTGAAATCCTCAGCAAAATCATTCAATTACCTCTCACTGCTGTAGAGGTCAACAGTGTTATAAATTTTAATCATCCTTTAATGAAACTGAGGTCAGGGCACATCAAATTGACAGCAACCAGTCAACCTTAGAGCCTGACTTTAGAAAGTTATAATTTCACCTACTTTTGAAGCCTCTTCAGGATTTTTAATAAATGTATAAACAGTTCTCATTCCCGGATACTACCAATGCTGCCTATCTTTATCACAGCAATAAATTATATGTTCATGTTAACAGCGTTGTAGTAAGCAATGTAGAGACCAAAACAAAGCTAAAAGAGAGTATAGTATATTTAGTATATTTAGGAGGTTTCCTTTCTTTAAGTGGCCAAAAAGAAAAAAAAAAGAGATTATAGCTTTTAAAAATACTTTTCAAAATAATGTTTGCATGGTTACCAGCTTGTTGAGCTGTACAGATGTGACTTGAGGCTTAAAGGGTTATTGGCATGTGTGCACTGCTGTTAATCTAGACACATTTATGGATGATGAATGAATGATGCCAAAAGGATTTAATTACCTATCCTCTGAATATTGTTTTGTTTGCAAAAATAGAAAATAATGAAGTGGAATCGTAGCAATATGCCAAGTTGTCATAGCAATGCTAATATATAAAAAAAACAAAAAACAACAACAAATAAACGAAAGTTCAGATATAGATCTATCAGATAGAGATAATGCTTTTGCTTTAAATGACAGACATTTTAAAAAAACAAATAGCACATCTCTAAATAGCAATAAGTAATACTATAAACATTAAACCAAACATAATATTTTTTATTTAAAAAAAGATACAGTATGGACACAACTCAAAAACATGTATAGCTTTATTATTTTAAAAACAAATACAACAAAATAAGAAATTAAAGGTGCAGTGTTTAGGATTTATTGTCATCTAGTGTTGAGGCAAATTGGGCAGATTGTAACCAACTGAATACCTCTGGCTTCACCCTCCCGTGTGGGAGACTCTATGGTGACCATGAAACCAGAAAAAAAGCTCCCAAGAGCCAGTGTTTGATTAATCTGTTTGTTCCACTATGCAAACAGGCAGACCCCGTGGAAAAGGACCTGCTCCCTCTGTGGATACAAAAGGGGTATTTTCAGGTGGTTATACACTAAGTACATACTTGAACACTATATTTATTTTCTACCACATTCTGCCAATAGATCACCCTCAAATTTACATACTGGACCTTTAAAGTCAACAGTTTTAAATGTTTTAAAGATACAAATGTTTATGCAAATATATATATATATATATATATATATATATATATATATATATATATATATATATATATATATATATATATGCAGATGTAATTTTAGTAGTTTATGTTCTGTTGCATATGTCGCTTATTTCTGTATGTTACTTGTAATTAAATGTTTTTTCAGTTCACCACTGAATCCACAGAAAAACAAATTCAAAGTGTATTTTTTTCTTTTCAGCAAATGTTTTCTTTCGACACCGTTGAGTGAATTAGTTGAGAGCTCTGAGATGTGTGCAGCATAGTAACACAAACCTCACCAGTAGCTCTATATCCTCATTGAGCCTCATGATCGCACTGGCGGGACGGTTTACAGGATGGGATCAGAGAGATGCTCCCACACGCCCCTCCCATCCAGAGAGACAGCCTCCATGTGATCTCTTCCTCTCTCGCCATCTCTCTCTCTCTCTCACTCTCTCTCTCTCTGCTCGGGCTTTGACGTCAGACGTGCTCCTGTTCGGTTGCTATGGCAACATATTTCCCTATACCCCCTCTTCCTCTTCCCTCCCTCTCTCTCTGCTCTGGTAGGTCCACAATGGTACAGCCAGCATCTTGCAGCACAATGGTTGCAAGGTGGTGAACTGGGGGGGGAGAGTGATTCAGCATCAGAAATCCTCGGTTCCGTCCACCTCTGCTTCTTTTCCTTTCCTCATCGACTCTTTTTTTAAAGGGGGGTTCTTTTCAACCACCCTGCCCCCTCCAACACCACCGCCACCACCACCTTCGCCATCTTTATGAACGTTTAAATTTAAGCTTTCAGCCATGGTCACCGCAGTGTTTCCCGTCGGGATGTTTTGAAAAGGACTGTCACCGGACTGGGATCGTCATCAGCTGGCACGGAATGGTAAGGCCGGGTTAGGGTTTGTGTTTAATGTGGATGCGATGCTTGTGGACTCCAGCTGCCTGGAGGGTGGAATGATGAATATTGATTGGAAGGGAAGGTTAATGAAGTCCACTAGCGATACCTCGGTGGGAAAGGGACAGCGACCAAAATAAATAAATAAAAATCAAACCCCATCTTGATACATTGAGCGCCGCGGATGTTGTTTTGTAACAACTATAGCATCACTGTGCGGGGATTTCATTATGGCGTTGACCTGACAAAATATTGTGCATCCACTCTCATCTCCATCCATACAAACACCCTGTGATGTGGGGCTGAAAATATCACAGCTTAATCATTAGTTTGTGCCTCAGTACACACAGAGGACAACATCACATAAAAGGCTGTTATCACTTCTCTTTGTTATTTAATATTCTGACTATCAAATGTCTTATCTAATCATGTTCCTGTCCACATATTGTGACTAATCTCGAATAAACACACTTGACTGTCGTGGTGCACGTAATGCATTTTTGATTAGAAGTAGCAGGAGTGGTGCAAATGGATGATGGGTGCTCTTCAAAACACAAGGCTTACATGGGCTACATACTGTATAGGCCTACATGCAGAGTTTGTCCATCCTCCCCCTCAGAAGTCAGCTGCGCACCTTGTGCATTATGCAGACCATCACTACTTCAGCAGGGATATGTGACCAGCCTCAGATCCACCAGAAGTGCTTGAAAAGCAGATAGCCCAGTGTTTTCAGGTTGATTTATTGATTAATATAGGTAGTTTTTTTTTCTTTGTGGTGGTGTTAAGTGTCTGTGGAGGCTTTGTCATTAACACCAAACTCCGAGCAATCATAATGCAGAGGACATGGGATGTTATTCACCTAAATGTCGGGCTACATTCTGTGCAGGACACATGGGATTTAAAGAGATGAAGCTAGAGGAAGGTAATTGATCTAAATCTACTTTGTTTTGGACATTCTTCTGCATATGACTTATTGGAAAGACACTAAGCTTTTGATAATTAGTGAACACAAACAAGTGGTTATTTAAAATTCCCATTCATCCACATACTTGTTTGGTGCACACCCACCGTCATAGACTAATTGCTGGTGTTTTGCTGTTCAGGGGGAGTCTGAAGATTTAAAGGTGTCACAATGAAACCTCACGTTGAAGACAGAAAAAGAGAGGTTTTTAGCATTGTGACCTTGGGTGCTAAATTATTCACGAGCATACTTCCATGCTTTGTGAAAGTGCTGCAGGGAACACGCTTAACAATTAAACAAAGCTTTTTATGGGTGTTTCTGCAGTGGCTGAAGTAGAGTGACAACTCTCTTTTAATAGATAAATAGGTTACTCCTCTTGCTCCTCATCATCACCATCAGCTTGTGGCAAATCACATGTCTTGAATAGTTCTTTAATATTCAACATTTCTGCTAAAATGCTAAACTAGCTTCAGTTTATAACACAAACTATTTTATCTGAGATACACACTGCAGGTCTACACCAAATGAGACTCGCTGATATTGATTTCTAGGTAGGCAGCTTGTTTATCCAATGGAAAATCATCAATTGAAATAGCCAACAGCACAATGTTATCTTGCCGTAGATGATGCTTGCATTTTAATTCCATTTTGTTTTGCAGACTGGGGAGCATCAGTATACTAATCCCTTGTTATGTAATAAAATAAGGGAATGTATTAAGATGAGTTAATGGTGGGATTGCAGACACAAATAATCAGTCAGTGAGGAACTAATGATTATTTTCATCATCAATTCATCTGCCGATTATTTTTCTGATTGATCAGTTATTTGTTTGGTCCAGTGGTATGTCTTTGTTTCATTTTGTTTTGTCCAACCAACAGTCCAAAACCTAAATATATTGATTTTACATTGATGTAAAACAGAGAAAAGCTGCAAATACTCACAATGAAAAAGCTGTAGGCGATGTTGGGTGTGTTTGTTTTAAAAATGACTTTAATAAAATTTAAGTCATTTTTATTAAAGTGAATTTATTAGCTAGAGTGAAGCTAGAGTGAAGTGGACAAACACAACAAAAAGGAATGGTCTACAGGATTTGAATGAATTCTGTTATTGTAGCACTTCATTTAAACTTAGGGGAATTAGAACAGTGTGAATTGTGTAAGGCCAACAATGTTTTCAGAGGAGAGTAGCATAAAAATAATCAAAAAAGCATAGCTAGTATGAAGGTTGATAGAGGCTGAATGTGAAAAGTTCAGGACTTTTTTCCAAAACAGTTACTGAACATCAGTTACATAAATGTCCTCATCAGTCATTTGGCAGCCATTCTGCCGTGGTTCTCATGATTATATGGAAGGTCAAAGTCGTCATTAGAAGAGGATGGATTACTCAGAAACACTGGCGTAGTCTATCATCACCCAATGACCCTGGCTGAGTATTGTTCCTGGCTGTGTATTACTGTGGTCGCAATAATCCATCCCTCCATGTGGTTAAATTCAACAGAGGATAATTAATTAATCAATAATTTGGTCATGAAGGAGGGTGTATGGGAGAAATAAATGTATGTTAGGGTGAGGAGGCTGGTCACCCAACAACACCTTTTGGAAGGTGTCCTGCTAGTTTGCATTGTACAATTAGACATGAATGAGACAAAAGGAATAATAACATCTTAAGTTTGCATGAGCAGGAATGAGTTTCTAATGTTTTTTCTGAGGTTTGGCGTGATGCTTCTTAATGCTTTTACGATCATAACTGCTAACATAATTATTAATACAGTTTTAATATATTGTCTGAACATATTTAGATCTGAGCTGAAATCTGTATGAAGGAAACTCTTTTACATGATGTTCAGTAATAGATTTTTATTTTTATTTATTTATTTTTTTACCATATTCTTATAAATTAAATTCATGCTGCATGAAAGTTTATTCCCCCAGGCTGCGGTATTGCTTGCCACTACAGACAAACAGAGAAATGTGCCTGCAGAGTCAGATGCACAGTTACATAATTGGATTTGATCTGACAAATATGCGGCTTTTATTTGCTTTTTGCAGATAGATGAGTGAAAGACTTTAAGCTGTGTTAGATTCAGTCCAAATCTCCACGTCACACATCTGTAAAGAGAATTAACAGTCACTAAGGGTCAGACATTGTAGAAACTGAAAGGCCATGAAAAGGATTGTAGAGGGGTCATTAATTCCAGACTAAAGACAATGCTGAATGTTTTATATAAACACATTTTCTCTGCTTAAAGATTAAAAACTGCTAAAGCTAAATGGAAGCAGACACGGAAGAAATCCATAATCCCGTTTGTTATTATGACGCACATATGAGTGATTTGGCCATATGAAAAACGTTAAGACATCAAGCACAAGGTGTGGTACAAGCTATTGAGAGAATAGGCATACTTTTGCAGCAGTGGTCTATTTTAGAAAGCGTTATGTACCGTAACCATGGCATCAGAATAGCTCTGTGATCATGTCACATGAAATATTTTTATCATCTTATATGTTATAGATGAGTATTCAAGAGGTTGTTTTGCAGAAGGCACAGTGCTCCAGTCCTGTCCTCTTCCTCTACTGAATTTGTTTCAGGTTGTGTAAGAAATGCTGTAAATCATATGAACGTGCACCTGCCAAAGCTGTTACATGTTGCTACCATGCGGCTTATCAGAAAACTGCAGCGTAAGCAGTTTTTCAGCTAACATGTCTGTTGTTTACTTAAAGTGAATCAAGGGATGTGAGTGAGATGACAGGCGAGAGCAGAGACAGAGAGGATAAGTGTGTTTCTGCTGTAAAGAAACAAATCAATAGATGTCAGCGAACATTCAGATTCTCACAGCCTGTAGATGAGCTCAGAGGAGTCAGTGCCGTCTTGTTTTCCTGGCTGGATCTGCAGTTTGAAGTGCTTCCCTTCCCCTCCCCTGAGCCCAAATGGGAGGCTGTACTGCGTTTGGCTAGGGCTGCACAGTAAAGGCAAGGCAAGGCTGCATACTGCAGGAGAGGCTGAGGCTGCTGAACCAAGCACTCACAATGGAGCTCTGAGGGAGGGGGAGGGGAAGACGGTTGCAGCGAGGCTGCTGGGAGCCTGGGAGCAGGAATGGTGGGAGCAAGGGAGGGACAAAAGAGAGGCAGGAAAGGGAGAGAACGCAGGCTCTTGTCAGCGTTGTGGGGATGGCGGGGGGGGAATGAAGACGTAGATGTATATGGAGAACGTTGTGGTGCGCTTTCTGTGACATTCACAGGCTGAAAGCGTGAGAGTGACAGAGCGAAGGAGGGTGGCGAGAGGAGAGGAAGCAAAGATGGATACGACAGGAAACAATAACACTGGTGTGCGTGGACATATAGACAGGCACATTGTGTTTTATCAGTAGCCCTCTATAGTGCTATAGCAGTCAATCAACCTGTTTAATGCTGATATAAAACATCGTCTATAACTTCAGTCCTGTGTGGTTATAAGCACAACACTGACATGTCTTCCTGTATTATAATGTGGGCCAGGCTGAGTCAGAAACAGCCTGTAAAGTGCGTACTGGAGGCAGAGTGGATGATAGTGGGATTTAATTGCTGCTTAAAGATGCATCTCATTATTGTATAATAATTATATGCATATTTCAAACACTTGCTGCTGTAACCACGCGTCATTTATTATTAAGAGCAGGACAAGATATTTTTTTGATGCAATGATATTTCACTGCCAGTGTTTTGGTGAAATTCATAACCAGTCAAGAGACATTTTCATTACATATCGGCATGACACGTCTCCTGGCTGCACTTCTCCACCATTTAATGAAATGAACTCTCATGACACACGGGATATATCTCATATTCTGTCCTTTAATAATAGTGTGTAGGTTTGTAACCTTACCACCAAGAAAAGCTCTAAATCAGACAAATAGACAAGTCCATACACCTGCTGTGCCAAAGAAACGTAGTCATATAGTGTAGTCGATAGTCATATTCTCGTCTGATGTCGGAGTGTTTCGGCACACACAGAACCGCAACATTGTTGGCTAGCACACCTGGCATAGAAACATTTTATCTGGGTGGTTTGCATTTTATTGTAGGGCGCGTTGCTTCTTAACTTCCTATCTCGTCAGACAGAGGTGAGCTCTGTTCCATCAGCAACAAATATGATTATACCGCAGACATTTTAATCATACACAGAAATATCACAGGTGTAACTAATAACATTAAAGTTAGCTCCATTAGATGTGTCAGTGAGCCTTGATCATATATCATATACCAGATATCAGATTCCTGGTATTGTGCAACCTCACTCAGTGATATGTCTTACAGGAGCATTAAAATGAATGGAGCCATCATTTATGCCATTAATTACACAGGCCTCTGTCTCTGGTACACCTAAATTAAATCCAGCCACTATTAATGTTATTAGTTACATTTCTGTGCGATAAGTCAAAATGTCCAATGTTTAAATACAAACATGTTCTCGCCTGATGATTTTCTTTACCTTTTGGCCTCCTTGACAATGCCTCGGATACGAAGATGTAGGGATTTCCTGACAGCGGTGATATCCCTCACGTAGTGCAAAGAACTACAGAAGTGTTAACAAACATATGGCTGCAAAGCCACCGTCACTGGTGGCTACTTGTAAATAAAATGAATATTAACTCTAACATAATAATTCAGTGTTTATATCTCGTTTCACTTGATAACTGCTACAAACACTGTACACAACAAGTAGCCAACTCTGCACCTCCCTATAATCAACAAATTGTTGTCTTTTTTAGGGGCAGGCAGGGGAAATTTATTGCGAGACAGCAGGTCAACAGCATATACCTCATAGAAGAGGTGTACATCTTCTGAAAGCTGAGAACCCGAGCATTAATTTGACATGCAGCTTAGTTCTATGTGTTCCGTTTTTCTTGTCATAAATCTGTAATAAACTTTGCGTTTTGTTTAGGCTAGTAGCGCCTGAAGACATCATCACACATGAATGCAACTAGGCTCACTGAATTAACAAGACTCTCAGCTTTCCAGTCATACTCAATTTATGCAATTCCAATACTGTTTAGGGACCCCAGTATGCAGAAATATGCAAATACTGTAGGTGAAAATAACGCATTTTAGTGCAACCCAGCTTTGGCTTGCAGTAACACGGGATTAGCATAAAATGGGTATGTCAGAGGAGACTCTTTGGTACCCATAGCACCTATTTTCATTTAGCTATCTGAGGTGAGAAGTCAAGGGACCCCTTTGAATCATCAAAATTGAGCCTAACAATCAAGCGTTATTTAGCCCTCTTCCTGACAAGCTAACATGATATGATTAGTAGATGCCATAGGTCTTCTAACTTCCACACTCTAGTTTATCCAGTATCTTCTAGCTTTATAGCAGAGCCTGCTACAAATCTTCTGAAAGGCAGCACTTCGGCATTAGGGGAAGCTAATTTATCTGGCAGCATAAACTGCAAGACGGTTGGGAAACTAGTGCATCAGGTCATAACAGTTTAATTACATTTGATCACACGATCGTCAATTTTACTTTTATAGTAGTGGCTCTCAATCCTAGACCCTGCAGCCGTCCAACCAGACGCCCTTGGCTGCCAGGTGTGGGCAATAAACTAGCAGGTAAAACAAAAAAAAAAACCTAAAGTATCCTGCAGTGGATCATACCATGATTAGGAGCTGCTGCTGCTGTACATCAGGACCCTGCCTCCCAAGTCTGCAGAGTGATCACTGGTTTGCCTGAGGCGTTGTTGTGCCCACGAGGACGGATGTAACAGAATGCCTGGGATCCAAATACCAAGGACCAGCCACAACTGCAGAGCACACACACACACACACATGCACACACACCAGCACAATTCAGAATCAGCAAGGCCAGCACAGGAGATTAATGGTCTGCTGTATCAGTAATATGCATTAGCCCATTCAAGATAATTAAAACCTCCTCTCTGTCTTTTCTGTCTCTGTCTCTTCTGTCTTTTTCTTCCTTTCAGTCTTGAGTTTTTCTTTCTTAACAGTTGTCTCATCAGTGTAACAGACCCGGCCTTTTGTAACTGTGCAGTACGTTTGTGTGTGTGTCTGAATGTGTTTCTGAGAGACTATGGTGAGACTTTAGTCTGTTTCAGTCGATGTGTGTGATACAGCTGAAATGTATGTGTGCAGATCATGATTCTTCTCATCATTTCATGTATTTGTAAGAGGACTATCATCAGTTTGAGAAACATCATTAAGTGTGGTACTGTATGCCCACGTGCCTGCTTAAACAAAATCAGTTTCTCATTGCTGCTGTGTATTCTCTCAAATCAAGTGTACTGATCATCGATCTGATCACCAAATTAAATTATACATTACACCCAGATATTCATACAGATACATGTTGGTGTGTGCTTGATGGGAGCATCTCCACTGGTCCTGCATGAACTGTCTTTGGCACCGTTTGAATTTGTGGTCACAGACTGGTAGAAAATCAGACAAAAAACAGACATCAATGTCAATTCCAGAGGAAGGATATACAAGCACTACTTACATCCTAGTGACTGTTAGAAACTGTCAATTGTATCCAATCTATACTGCAAAGAGTCCAGTGCTCCTGCAGAGGTTGCTTTCTAAACTCTGATGCAACACTAAGCAACACTTATGAAGAAGCCCTAAGAGCAGTATGCAGGAGGGAAAACTTAAAAATTGCAGTTGATACCGGTATCTTCTCCTGATCCTGTTCTTTCACTGCAGATCAAACTAACATGGCATGATTAGCCACAATCTTTTTCCACTTTCGAAGAGGGCTCAATGTTAAAACTTTTTGTGTACAACCAAACTGTATCTGTGGAATCGGGTATCAGAAAAAGTACAGATGTAATTTGGCTCAAAAAAAAGTATTGTTTTAGTATTGGATCCAACTGGACACTATATGTGCACTGGGATTAAAACAATACACTGCCGTATTTTTAATGCAGTTACCAAACAAACAGAGCAGGAGCACTGGCAAGACCTGTGAAGTTAAGAAAGACCTTGAACTGCACCAACTGCAGTATTGCACTATCATTTTGTTACAGCTTTCATTAATTGTAATTATATCATTAATTTAAAGTTGATCATTTGCTGTCTGAAGAACATATACCCCTGATACTAACTGATTCTCACCACTAAACACTTAACTCACAGTCTTTGACAGTCAGTCACAGTCTTAATGGCAGGACAAGGCTATGTGTACAGCTGATCATGTGGTTAAAAACATGACAAAACCGTGCTCATATCTTTTATATTTAGGTAGTTTTTGATACATTTACTGGAATTTAGTTGATGTCAAACTGCCTATCCTTTTGCTAATTCATCCTCTGAATCACCTGGCGTTGGTTTGCACTGATGGGACATGTTGTTGTAGGAGGGACATTTTAAGGAATGGTGCTGAGCGTAGTCTTAGCTGCTACCAGAGCAGCATTTTAACCATGACCAGTATCAGCAGAATCTGGTCAGAGGGTTGAACAAACAGGTTCACAATCTGCTGTGTTTCACTCGCTGTCGGCTTCACAAAGGGAACAAATAGCTGTAGCTTGATTTGATTTGGCATTTTCATCGCATCTTCATGATTGGCTGTTCCTGATAATTACACAAATCAGTTCGCCTTTTGCCTGACGTGACAGTGAGCCACTTCCTAACTCATTATCGTTAAGCTGTGTAGATGACATCGCCGAGGTAAATTGTTTATAGTCGTTATCCAGTTAAGACGCTGGATAATTTTATGGTCACATCACATCTGACATAATTTATCAGGTTTTAGTAAATATGAGAGACCCGGTTCACATGTCTTTCTCACTAAAGAAATATCTTTATATCAGCATTCCATCAGAAAACAGACATTTATTGAACAATATGACCTGTTTCTACATTAATTTTGTTGTTTCACAGATATACAATCTGATTATATTTTGAAACAAAAAGAAAAACACAATCTAACCCAGACATGTTTGTCCGGTGTCAGTTTATGAATGTAGCACTAACAAGCAAGCTGCACACATTCACACAAACAGCCTAATATCATCTCCAGAGATGTTCCAGGTTGTGTGTGAATTATTGCAGTGAACTACTGCTGGACGACAAATATTCTGGCCACCTGAGAGGTTTAATATCTTATGCACACAGATGGCTAAAGATTATAGTGCCACAGATGTACCTAGCTAGGTGCTGGGGTTTATTCAGTGTTGACCTGTCAGATTAATAACAAATATTGTGTTGGTTCATGTGGTGGCAGTTATGTCAAACATACAGCTGTGATGTGAAATTACTGCTGCGGTTTAAAGGATTGCAACTGCACAAAAAATTGATTTAAAATGCTAACATAACCGCACTCTTCCCTGTGCATTATTTCTCACCTTTTCACTTATGTCTCCTTCTCATTATTTTATTCCACTCTTCTTCCCCTATACTCATTTCAGTTGGTGAATGATTATTCTAGTTCTTCCAGTAACACAGGTCCAATGGTGAATTGGTCCATAAATGCTTCACATTTGAGGCCACACACTGCTATGACATATGGCTCAAACAAATGCAGCACACCCAGTGGTAAAAGTCAGACAGTAGGAATGTCAGCCATCACTTTGTACTGTGACACTGCATGGGTCAATCTAAATAGGCCAAACCGCGAAATCTCATACCTTTGTGTCCCACATCTCTTTTTTAATGCTGCCCTGCTCTGTTTCCATTTAGCAGAGACTCTAAAGCTTTCACTGTGACATTATTGGAGGGCTGGTGAAGCTAAGTGATGTATGTGTTTCCAGAAAGTCCTAGATTTACTTCCTGAGATCAAATTACATTTCTAGATCTTGGGACATTTGTTGCAAAAATCCTTTTTTCTATTAGTTTTACTGCCAACATTACCACCAAACATCAATTTATTCAGGAGATGTGATCATTAGCACATCGGGAGCTTCATTACCTGGAAAACCCTTGAAGCCAGAGTCATTGTGGGCGATAGCTGCAGCCTATCTAGCTTCTGTTTAATGTTGGAGCCACTATTGTTCCACGCTTTCTTTCCTCTTTATTCCTCTCTTGTAATATTTTGGGCTGATCTGCCAAAAAAAACAAACAAAAAAAAACTACAGAAAATATGCAAATCCACATTTTAAACCAAATAGACCCATTAGCTGCTACTTCACAGTAAAAGCCTCCAAACTATGCCAAAAAATGACTACACTACCTTTATGCAAATGCAATTCCTGATGGTACAAGCTTGTTGAAAGCTTGCTTTATGTAAGAAAGCAATATTAAATATACTCCTGTGAAACTGCATGCATCTTCTTAGTGTCTAAATAAACACATAACTCATTGGTCCCCTGAAGTTTGAAGAGGTTAATAAGTTTAGTGTCAAAGTGATAAAATGTGAGTGCATGCAACGTCAAAGCGGATGACAGATGTTTATTATTTTGGTTGTTGACTGACTATATTGTTATTCAACTGGGGCTGCATAACTAATATGCTATAGGTGCCATTACTTTGAATAATCAATAGACACTGACGCACATGGATACATGTTTAAGCTCTTTAAAGGACTTTTTGGAATTATGCTTATTGGCTTTCATGCTAAGAATTATATCAGATCGATACCACTCTCATGTTCACATGCCAAATAAGAAGCTACAGCCAGTTAGCTCAGCTTAGCGTAAAGACCAGGATCAAAAATTGGTACTGCTGGGGTAGTGTTGTTGCAGTTGGAGTATGGCGGTTGTACACTTACCAGGAATGACAATTACAACATCTTACCGCTTCTTCTTCTTCTTCTTGTGCAAAGAGTTAGTGCCGACGTTTGATTGGCAAAATTACTTTTGTATATTGAGGTATTCACTTCAGATTCCTCGGCCACAATTTTCATTGAGCTAACCAGCTGCTAGCGCTAGCTTCATTTTTAACAGACAGACATGAAATCAAGCTTCTTATGTCTCGCGAAGAAAGTGTCTCCCAAAATGTCAAATGTCAGGCCTAAAAAAAAAAAGAAAAGTGTGAGTAGGAGAAATAGCTTGCCGGGAAGTCATCAACAAACATATTGTCTTTCACGCCTTGATAGCATCAGCTATTCAGGTCATTTTTCATTCCAAGTCACACCAGCATCTTGAAACATAAAGACATTGGTTATTGTAGCCGTGCTTTATTGTGAAGAATCGATGTATTGGTCAATTCTTGTGTATAAAGGAGTGGGTTGTTTTTCTCACCTTTATTGAGAATGATGAGGGCAGAGTAAAGAGAGCACAGTAGTGAATTTTCCAGGAGAATTGAATCCCACACCAGCAGAGGTGTAAATACAAGAGTTTAAACGACTATTCCATCACGTTGACAACTTCCTTCTGATGAAAACTGCTCTGTATATTATATGTGTTACAAAATGAATCCTGTGCCATTATGTGTTCATCTAGATAGTAGAGTACAGTTTACATATTCTGACTTTGTTACCCATCACATATATCCGAGAAATTGCAGCTCACATACTGTGAGTTCCTGTTACTGATGTCCACAGCCTCACTCATCGGACTCTGGCTCTCCTCTGTTTGTGTCTTGCAGGTATTTATGAGCAGACATTTCTTATATAACTGCAGCCAACCAATCCTGGATGTGAAGATAGCCTTTTGTCAGGTGTGTGTTCCTTACAGGTAAAAAAGGTACAGTATTCATTCACTACCACTTCCCCTTCATTGTTCTATATGTTGTGGTGTTGTTGTGTTTCTGTGTGTAAAGAGACAATTTCTTTAATTAAGGTGCTTTTATTAAGAGTTAGTTAATAGGTAATAAGGGTAAGATGCTTGTTAAGATGAATATATGCTAATAAGACTATATACATGTTAACAATAGCGTCATAAACAACTTTCTTGTTAGAGTGTAACACATTTTTTAATATAGATGCTTAAGAATGTTAATAAAGTTTCTTAACTTAACCTATAGTGCCACTGTTATACATTTACTAAGCTGTGCATTTATTAATGGTTAGAAATATATATATTTTTATCTATATATTTTTTTCATCTAAAGTGGGATCAATGCTTATTAAGCTTAATACATTTCTTGTGCTTATAAATGTCTCATAATTTAAGAATAAATGTGTCCAGATGCTTATTAACATGTCTTATAACATATATTAATATAAGCATCTTATACGGCCCTTATTATCTATAAACATATTAATAGCACCTTAATATAAAGTGTTATTTGAATATAAAAGCAAAAAAAGGAGTGTAATCCTGTTAGATTATTAATGCAAAATGGTTTCCACTGTGTTTAGGAGCTCCAGTGTAAATATCCTGCGGAAAAGACATTTTTTCAGGAGGTGAAGAGTTTTTAGCCTTGTGTTGATAATTCATTTCATGCAAAGCTAAAAATAGTTCAGGTAGACCTGATTTTCCCATTAAGGTCAGTACCTCAAGTGTTTATCTGACACTGGGATCTCAACTGAAGACAAAACAGTGACGTGACTTCCGAGCTGAAGCTTTATTACTTGTCTCCTCTTGAGTTGTAACAGTGTAAATGAAAAACTCCTGTGGGGATAAAATTTCATAAACTGTGCATTCTATATGACAAGTGTGTGTGGATTGTTTGGCTCGCTACAGGCTATTCCAGTGTAGCTCAAATTATTAAGAGCCCTTGCATGGGATGCTTGCATTACACATGCATGTGTGGCTTGATCTTCAATAGCCACTATAGATACTGCTGGCTGTACAGTAAAGGCTACAGTCCAATGAATTGAAATAATTAGATCATCGGTTTGGATGACTTGCCAGCCATGTTGGATTTAAATGTAATACATCACATATATTAATTTTTCATGTCGTTTGTGGGAACTGTTTCAAACTTGTGCCCCTCAGTAATAAACAGCTTTGTTTGGTCTGTGAGCTGTGTTGTAATTACTCCTTCTGTAATCAACGGATATTTTTGTTGTGGAACCATTTGTTTGAATGCTCCGCTCAAGTAATTATAGCCTGATTATTGTGTGCACGTTCATAAAAGAATAATGTCTTTAGTCTAGATAATACAGTAGAGACAGTAGTGGCACTATTGTCATTACATTGCTATTACAGAGTTTACATTTTTGCATGGAAATAGTGTAAACTCAACTGTACTGTATGTCCTGCCCTGTTTATATTGCCTTTCCAGTTTACCAGTTAACCCCTAATACACATTTTTTATGTTCAGAAATAGACTAAGAATACTAGATTAAATGCAGACAAGCAGCAGCTGCTAACATAACTTGTACAATATGAAATTCACTGCTACCGTTAACTGTTATTTTGTGAACTGATGACTCCCCTCCAGATTTTCTATTACTTGCCAGGTAAGTAAACACACAAATTGTCTTCGTCATCACTAAAATCATTTTTTTCTGGTGTGTTTGCTTCATGCAGGGTTTTGGAAAACAAGTGGATGTGTCATATATTGCCAAACATTACAACATGAGTAAAAGCAAAGTAGACAACCAGTTCTACAGTGTGGAAGTGGGAGACTCCACCTTCACAGTTTTAAAACGTTACCAGAATTTAAAGCCCATCGGCTCCGGTGCTCAGGGAATTGTCTGGTAAGCATTCAACAGTTGATTTCTTTTATGTCCTGCTTTACATCATATCATGCTATTTGATGTGTTTTTATGCAAGTTAGTTGTTTTTCTAATTGTCTTGTAGTTTATTGTTATGGGGGATTATTAAGGGAGGAGAGGCTCTGCTTATTGTTTTCACTGTTATGTGGCTGCAAAATGTAATTTTAGAAAATTGTATGACGTTTCCCTGAATAATAATGGTGTAATTTGGCATTCGGAAAGTCATGTTTTCAGTTTTTCTGAAAACCATGATCCTAATGGAAACACCATTAGGCCTGACCAATCACAACATCTGAAGGCACAGCATGCAGCCATGTGACTCATCTTTACAGAAATGTTGTGATGAAAGAGAATAGATTATCTAAATGCATTGAACGAAGTATCATATTAAAGAAATATTAAAAACGTTAAAGGCCAACATATATGCTAAGCACAAAATTTCTGTCAAAGACGTGGAGAATGTGGCCACTTATGGTATTTGGAGGTTCATATCCTCTCCAATGCTATCAGCTGATGACATGTCTGTTTAGAACATGGATGTGCGGACCATAAGGGCCTAACAGGATGGGCACTTAAGTGAATCCTTAATCCGGATTGCAGAGGGAGCTCATATTCATTATAATTCATCTCATGCCTGCCCTGTCAGAATGCAGTGGAGCCACTGCCAAAGCTCCACTTAAAGGAATGCATCTTACAGTCTTTCTCAAACGGCCAAACAGATCTATAAGTTATATTTATGTTAATGCCGTGTCACTGTGGTAATATACGAGCCTCAGAGACTCTGCCTAGGATGACCCACGTTGATGAGTTTTAGTTTCTTATATAGTGTTTGAAGAATCTTTGGCTCCCAATACTCTAAACCTCCTGCCCTCCACTCGCCCTCCTTCATTGTCCTTCCCTTTGCTTCCCATGCCCTTGGCCCTTCTAGCCTTCCGCTCCAAAACAATTTTGTGCATTTGCAAAGGAGCTTGGACAGGCTAATGCTGGGATTGTGCCCATTTGACGGATATTGTAGAGATGGATGGCAGGGAGACAGTGCAAATCTAATTTAACCTGCTCTGCTGTGTGCCGCTTTGCTCTGCCCACAGCTGTCATCTGGTGTCATACGGTGATGGTATTACCGCAACCACACCACATTAAACCCCAAAGACTTGTGTGATGTCCTACTGATTATTGAGATCAAATGGAACACATTATGAAAATAGTCTCATTTAGATAACAAGTGTATCAACAATATTCCACAAGACACTGAAATGTGTATTTATGCTGGAAGAGTGATTTTGTCACATTATCATGATGAAATAATTGGAGTGACTTGCTTACCGTGCATAATTTACAGCCTAATTCCCAAATCGATGACATAATCACGTAAATACGTGTCTGATTTTGCACAGACAGTTGAATAGAGTGCTGCAGGGATGACGTATTTTTGTAGGGCAACCTGAAAGTTAGCATCGGCCTGGTTCCTTCGACAAAAAGACAGAAAATAAGCTCTGTGCCTTTGCAGAAAATAAGCTCTATGGCAAACAAAAGTTTATGATGCTTACACGTTTTGTTCAGCAAAATAATCTTCAACACTTTATAAAGCTTAAATGCAACTGATGGAAATAAAAACCTAACATAAGGCTATACACGAACTACACCACGGTCGCAAGACTTCAACATCAACAGCGCTAAGCTCCGGTATTTGCTGTCATGACGTTTAATGTCTTGTTATTCACAAGTGGGGTATTTAATTGTATTTTATGTCGTAGAACAAAATGTGAAAATCTCTTTACCTCTCAAAAAAACCACCAACTTTGAGAGGAGGGAATCGGAAATGCAAAAATGCCAATACATTTCCAGGTTTTTAGGACTCATTCCAGCAGCACTTTTTTCATTTCTACAAACATTTATAACATGCTCTCACAACAGCTGACTGAATACATAGGAAAATTCAAATTACATACAGGCAGGGAGTAATCCAAAAGATTATCAACAGTGAGTACAGAAGTATCCATTCTGCTTTTCTTATGCAATCAGGAGACTTTTGCCCCGGTAAAGCCTGGCAACATAGTAATGAAGGAAAACGTGTATCACTGGTGCAGCTAAGACTCACTCTGCCAATCTTGTCGCCCACAAACATCCCAATCTGTTCACATCTCTGCCCTCTTGACTCGTGTGCTCGGTCAGGATGAGCTTTCAGATGCATCTTAGGAGGGATGAAGGCTTTAAGTAGTTTAGCTGGTCATGACATCATCTTTCACTCAGCTAGAAAAGTGATGACAGGCTCAAATCCCTATTGGATCAATGCTTTTATGACGGCTCCACTGTTTCCATGGTCACACAGCATCCCTGGCCTGCAGTCTCCAGAGACATGACGAACCACAGTGTTTCCAACCCAACCATCCACAAACCCACACACAGCGTTGTCTAGATTAAGGTTGCAGTAAGGCTGCATATAGATGCCTTGAAACTCAATTTGTAGCATCTTTTAGGGAGAATTTGTCATAAAAGGCAGTCTAAGATAAAGCTGAGAATGTGATGTGTTGTATGGCAGGTTTGTGAGATTTTCTTTCTCATCTAGGTACTGCTTTTCATTGAAAGCAAACATAAATCTACACAAACAGCTGAAATCCCAAAGGTTCTCAGGGGTTGGGATTGTGTTGAGCCAGCAAAGAACTCACTCTGCTGTAATGACCTCCAAAATGGGTTGAACCACTTTGTGGAAAAGGAAACCATCTATATTCTTCCCCCTATTTCACTGCGTTGGTTTTAAGTGGAATTATACGAATAGTTTGACATTTTGGGAAATTTGCTTTCTTGCTAAGAGTTAGATGAAACAATCAGTGCCAGTTTCATGTCTGCACAGTAAATATGAGGCTACTGCTAGGAGCAGGTTAGCCTAGCTTAGCATAACGCTTAACATAAAGACTTGATACCATTCTCATGTCTGTACAACGAGCAAATTATTAGTTTAGCTTAGCATGAAGTCTGGAAACGAGGAGTCAGCTAACCTAACTGTGTCAATGGTAGGCCTAGAAATAGTCCTCCACATAACCCCCTGTAAAAACTGTTGTTTTAGCTTAGCTTAGCATTAAACAGGGTCAGAACAGCTGACTTGCAACTATCCAAAGGTAAATATATCTGCCCACCAGCACCTCTAAAGCTAGCTAATTAACAAGTAAGTCTGTACAAAAACCAAAGTGTAAAAATAAATAGTTTTATAATAACAGTTATTGCAATACCCCTATCTGTAATCTGGAAGCTAGAGTTGCTACTATTGCTACTATTTCGTGGTCGGTCACAGTGACTTCCTGGTGTCTTGTGCTGCATCGTCAGCAGAATGGGAAGAACTGAATCCCCCCTCCCCCTCAATTATTCATGCATTATTTCTGAGATCTGTTGTATGTAGTTGCATCATTTAAATACCCTAAATTTGCAATTTTTGTTGGGTTAAACCAGAAGTAAACAAGCCACTGGATTTGATTCAGATTGCCAGCGATATCTTTTCATTTATCTCAGCAAGAAAGCGAATAAGCACATTTCCCCGAACGTCTGATTTTAATGTTTCTCTGAAGATCATAACCGCTTGGGAAAATTACGAGTTTCAAACAAAGCCATGTGTCATCTGTTCCCATGAATCTTTGTTGTTTGCTTGGAGATGTGAAAAACAGTAGTTTTTTATGACTTTCAGGGTGGATTGTCACAATGTCATGCAATCATACACAGAGTACCCAGCTATGAATACTAAATTATTCCACTGTTCTCCGTGTTCTTTTTTCTTCTGCAGTGCGGGCTATGATGCTGTCCTGGACAGAAATGTAGCCATCAAGAAGCTGAGCAGACCCTTCCAGAACCAGACTCATGCCAAGAGGGCATACCGGGAGTTGGTGCTCATGAAATGTGTCAATCACAAAAATGTAAGTGACTCAGCTGAGGGGTAACAGAGGTAGGACGGAAGAAGGAAAAAGTAGTTTTAGCTCAGTCACTGTCTAATTTTGGTTCTCGATAAATCCCTTCGCTACAAAACAGAGACGTGTGACTGCAATGTTGTGACTGTGCTAAATTCCATGCCTCCAGAAATGTACCGAACTGGCAGGAGGATTCAGAGAGCACTTAAAGGCATGAATGTAATCTCCAGTGCACAGTTTGTTCTCTTTTCATCTTCTCCTTCTCAGCAGCGTCCTTCATCAGGGTCATTAACAAACTTGTGTCCCTGTCCCGTCCTGTAGCTCAGATTTTCTGTGTATATTTACTTGCTATGTTAATCCTCTCCATGCTCTTCTCTCTTTCAGATTATCAGTTTATTAAATGTCTTCACACCACAGAAATCATTAGAGGAATTCCAGGATGTGTGAGTATAGTAAACCCTTCCTGTGCATAATTACATTTCCATTAAAAAATATTAATTTAGCACATGTAACGGGCAAAGAAAGACTAATTGTTTTAATTTAAGGGGACTGATTGTATTATACAATATGTGCTTATTACTCCTTCGTATATGTAAGAACACAGCAGCAGGAGTGTAGACAGTGAAAGTACTGTAGGTGTAATCTGAGGCTTCTGGATGTATCCTGTTCTCATGCTGAATGATGAACGAGAGTGTGTTTGTGTTTAGAACAATCTCTTTAGAGGGATGCATGCGTCTTTGTAGCACATGCTCTGTTTATGATTATTTTAGCAAACAGCTAATCAAATGGCAAATTACCAATACTCAGGAATCAATAAAACCTTTTCCTAGGTACCTAGTGATGGAGCTGATGGATGCCAACTTGTGCCAGGTGATTCAGATGGAGCTTGACCATGAGAGAATGTCCTACCTGCTCTACCAGATGCTGTGTGGCATCAAACATCTGCACTCAGCCGGCATTATTCACAGGGTAGGAAAGCAAGACATCTCAATTGTCCTGTTTAAGTACTGAATATACTGTAGTTTGGGTTATGTGTGGGGTTCTCTTTATATCAGGGTAGCACTTTAGAGTCTGTAGACTTGCCTTGACGTCACCTTGGTCACCCGTTTGGCAATCAGGAGCACCCAGGTGGCACAGAGGAAACACTGCAATGATAAGGGCTTAATCCGTGGTGCTTCCAACTGGCTTTGCTGGCTGTCCCAGCCAACACAGTTGGCACTGTTCACAGAGTGGGAAGCCTGTGAGGGATCATGTCCCTTTCAATGCACCAGCAGATTTAACTGATCGGGCAGAGCAGCTACACAAAAGGAAACAGGATCTCGGGGATGTAGCATGTGTTATGTTTTCTCAGTGAAGATCCTCACTGGCTGTTTCGTTGGAGAAGCTAGGCTAATTGTTTCCCCCTGTTTCCAGTCTTTGTGCTAAGCTAAAGCTAACAATATAGTATTTATCAGACACATTTGAAAGTGATATTGATCTTCTCATCTAACTCTTGGCAAAGAAATCAAATTAGCACATCCATTTACGAGACCGTTCACTGAGACCTGTCAACAGAAAAGAACATTTGTAAATTACCTAAATTTACACAGTCACCGGTCTTTCCCATCTCTCCAGGACCTCAAACCAAGCAATATAGTGGTGAAGTCAGACTGCACCCTGAAGATCCTGGACTTTGGTCTGGCCAGGACTGCAGGCACCAGCTTCATGATGACCCCGTATGTGGTGACTAGATACTACAGAGCCCCAGAGGTTATCCTGGGGATGGGATACAAAGAGAATGGTGAGAGTTGATGATAACTGAGTGTGTTTCAGCCTGCATGGATCAAATTCAGACACATTTAGTGGATGACATTCAAGTTTGCTTCCTTTATTAATGCATACGTGTGATGTCATTTAAAACAGCTCACACAGATGTCTATGGCTGTATTTGAGTGATGAGTTTATTGGACCTATTTCTTCACTCAGTTACTTTTTCGTGGTGGCAGTGAGGAGGGGAAGTTAATACAGAGTGGGAGCGAACATCTAGCTGTAGTCAAGCTTTAAAACCTTTGAAGCAAATGCATTACAACTCATTTTAAGAAGTGAATTACATTAAAACAGCAGTATGTCTGTGTGAGCTGTATGTAATGTATTGTTAAACCAGTGGGACCCGATGATTTCCAAACAATAGATTAGACGGCAGGAGCTTCTGACTGCAGCAAAAGATGCATCTGTTTGTCTTTTGTTGTTTGGCATTAATGATCAGACTTACACACGTTATCCATTAATGATCCCACTTCAAAGTGTTGTCAGTGAAGAGTGAATTGAAATTTTGGAGGTATGAGTCACTGATTAAAAGCCCCCAGAACATCAGACATGTGATTGAATGCCAGCTGAAGAGTTATGACTCATTAGCCATAGTCCTTTTCAGTTTCCTGCAGCTAGTTACTCCCTCTTTTCTGTTTTCCTGCTCTGCTTCTCCTCTCTCTCTCTATATTTGTATTTCATTGCACTTTATCTCTGTATAACATGCTCCCCGCTACTTATTCCCCTCCTCACTGAACTCCAGCTGGTTTCTAATCACCGTTCTTCTTCTCCTCCCAAAAAGCTTGATGCGTCTAACACTAACCTTTGCCTTCCTCTCTTTTCTTTTGCTCACCTCTGTGCTTGCAGTGGATATATGGTCGGTGGGGTGCATTATGGGAGAAATGGTGCGCCACAAAATCCTCTTCCCTGGGCGGGACTGTATCCTTGTTAAAACACAGTGACGTTATCTGTTTGACCGTTTATATCTGCTGCATATGATAACATATTCATATGAGACGATCAATGCCAATTTCAAGTCTGTACATCAAATATGAGGCTACTGCTAGGAGCTAGTTAGCTTAGCTTAGCTTCGCTTAAAGACTTAATCAATACCACTCTCAGGTACGGTAACTATGTAGCTACAACCAGCAATTTGTTCGTAAAATCTGGTGTATGTAGTTGCATCATTTAATCCCCATGATTCCCTGATTATTCATGCATTATTTCTAAAATCTGTTGTACTTTAAATGCCACCATCCATGTTGGGTGTCAATCGTCAGACTCAAGATAGATTCAACAGCCTTTTAAAACATTTTTAAAGTGAGAAAAAGTGTTTGGAGACTTACTTGAGAATAGTTTATTTCAAACAGTAATAACAATAACTTTCCTTTCACATTATATTTTTTTAGTTACATCATTTTACAAAGCTACATTTGAAGGTTACTCTTTGCCTGGCCTGACGTTCTCTGTACGTTACTGAGGTGAACTAAACCACACTCACATCGCTGTCTTTGTAACACATGTCCGTATCAATTCCAGCTGATCCTCTTTTAACACTTTTAATTTAACCTGCAATAACATTACAAAACAAGCATCATAAATAATCAAGTATGTTTGAATCTTTTTTAGTCTCATATTTTGGCAAAAGGGAGTTCTCTCTCTCTCTGTCTCTAAATATTTGAAGTGTGGGTTTCTGGAGTGTTACCTGGTATGTTTTCCTACTGTGATGGGGCTGTAATTGCATCCCAAAGATGACTTCTTCCAGTAGGGTTAATTTGGATAAACAGTCCTCATGCTGAGTTTGTGCACATGTTTGCCATCTGAGGGTGCCCACACGCGTGAGTCAGACAGTTACATAGCATTTGGTGAATAATAATGAATAATTAATGTATTCATTTTGAGCATCTGTTAATAGCAGCTTAGTTGTACTTACTTGGTAACATGTTTAAGGTTAAAGGGTGTAGATATCATGAGGCAGCAGCCATGATGTCTTGGGGTATCAACCCATGAAAAAACAACAATGGACTGATCTTGCTAACAAATGCTATTGTCTCTGTAGCCAAAGCCATATAAAATAATTAAAAGCACATGAATTAGCACATTGCACTGGGTGATACATTCCTTCATTATGATCAACGTGGGTACTGTAGTTTATATTGAGTTAAACCCACATACACAGCCCTGATGCTGTAAATACTAGTTAACCAAATCCCCATCTGGAAATAAACTCCAACGAATGCACGGTTTACTCCTGTTTCAGTAACACTTGCTAAAATTTAGAATGCCCAGCTGCTTTTTAAGCACGTTTTTGAAGATTTATGAATGGACGAATGCAGCGTTGGTTTTGGTCTTTTCATCAGATTTGTTCACAGTAACAAAAATATAAAATATCGCCAACCTCATGCTTTCAAACGATGTGTTTAGGGGCAGATAAGCATTGAGAAACACAAGCCCAGTGTGTTTGCAGGTGCTTGTGGCTAATGCTCTGGTCGGTACATCCCTGATCATGCAGTCTCTGAAAGATTAATGTGCTGGAGAACTAGAAAACCCCTGCAATGAGCTCTGCAATATCTCTCTCTTTCTGTCTCTGCTCCCACAGCAACCTGAAATTCTTATCATCTAACGCTTCAACCTTTTCTCACTGTAGATCAATGAACTGTAGTCATGCACACTTTTGTTAATCTTCTGCTTATAGATCAGTTCTGGAGCGGTACGCTGTTGTTGCTAATCTTCATTTACTTCATAGACTTTTCGACCTGAAGTATTGACCTGGCTGAAGTTATCTGCACCTTCCTAAGTGTCTGTCAAATGTTGATATAGAAGGCTGCTAGCCTGTCTGCACAGGTCACAGCACAGTGAGCCACAGGGTGACTTGGTGTTCGATGGCCATTTAGTACAGCAGTGTGTTAAATAAGTGGTTATGGAGTGATGCAAACAGAGCTGAAGTTGTATTCTGTTTGTGGCAGTAATATAGACTGTGTAATGCATATTATCATTTTGCAGATGTTGCAAAGTATTAAGTGTTCTAAGGAATGTGTCACACCTTGTCAGGCTATTTGTTATTAATAAGTGCCACGTCACAGTGAAACAGATGTTTGAGCATCTTTACCTTCAGTAATGTGGTATATTCCTGAGTGGAGTGAGATATTTGGTCAAGGTTTAGTTACGAGAGGGATTTTAATCAAATTCCACAAACTTTGGTCAAATGTAAACAAAACTTTTGCCAGCTGCAGTCCAAACACACACCTTGCTACCATGCTAGCTACTCACAAGCTAACAGTCAAGTATGGCCAGGTAAAAGATGTTGGTGTTCCCATAGGTGAGATTTCTCACTTCCTATTCTACCACAAAGGTATAAACACAAATATGAAAAACTAAAATACAGTGAAATAAGTCACTACTTTGACTTCTAATTTTACTCCATTTTGCTCAGAATGAGATTGTAACAGTATGTAAAACAAACAAGTAAACCATACAAAGAGTGAAATGTTCAGGTATTACTTGCCCGATATTAATTTATCTTCAGTCTTTAATAAAGACGTTGGTAATTAGCTGCCATTAACATGTTCTAACATTAGCAAGGTGTGGAAAATTACCTTAATACTTAATAACATTACACGATTAGCTATTAAATTAGCTTAGGTGATTTGATGTTTATTGTAATGTCAATGAGGCGTACCATCATGTTTTTATCATGAGTGAGAAGGAGTTAACGATGCTGCCATAATTTGTTGATTTCTATGTTTTATATATAGAAGGGGGCAGCACAATGGTTGCAATGGAAAGCGCTCTCGCCTCACAGCAAGAAGGTTCCTGGTTTGAATCCCCCAGTCAGATGGGGCCTTTCTGTGTGGACTTTGCATGTTCTCTCTGGGCACTCTGGCTTCCTACCACAGTCCAAAGACATGCAGTCAATAGGTTAATTGGTGACTCTAAATTCTCTCCAGCCCCCAGAGACCCTGATAAGGATAAACGGTTATGGAAAATGAATGGATGGATGTTTAGAAGGCAGTATGACTAAAATCAAACTGTCAGTAACGACACAAGAGAGGTTTAATGTAATGTTTTTTTAGGTAATTTAGCAAGTATTTCTAATACTTACATACTTTTCTGGAGCAGAGAAATGTGATGGTTAAAATAAATAGGAAAAAACAAACCCCGTCTAAGGGGACCATAAAGGAAGTGACACGTCTCATGTTTTGGGACCCTATACTCTCAGTGGCACTTTGATGAGATAAATTTAGATCCCCCGAGTTCAAGATGACTCATCGAATATTTTTACAGGAAAAGAAAAGAGAGGATTTTGCCACATATTTAGCACGTAATAAATGAACAATCAACACGGGGATACAAGATTAGAACTGGGAAGATTTATTTATATGTACTTGTGTGATAGTGATTTTTGATAGTTGGTAATGGAAGTGTGTGTTTGTGCATGTGCCTGTGTGTGTGTCTGTGTGGGACCCCAGTGGACATGTGGTCAGTCGGCTGCATCTTTGGAGAGGTGATAAGAGGGACAGTGCTGTTCCCTGGGACTGACCGTATCCTTCTGACCCCCCCCCCCTGCCTCTCCCTCACATGTAGAAACCCCACAGCATTTTCTTGAGAGCAGTTGCGTTCAGGTGCAATGATACCCTGTTTCAAGACATCAATAACTCCAAACACAGTGGAGCGTCATGCATTTTGGCACTGACACAGTGTAGAAAAACACCTCTAGCTGTCTGAGCGAATCCAACAACTTGCCAAAGAGCCATGGATAAGAACTTTAGTAGATGAAAAAAAATGCTTCACTGAGCACTGTGTGGATCATTGCCAGTGTGAAATGGAAACAAAAAGAAGGTGGAAGTGTGTGGCGTTCCAGCAAGATGAAGTAATTGGGATCTCTGGCGGCCCTGGCAGCTAACTGCCTCAACTGGCATCCTCTGTGAGAACACGGAGGGAGGAGGGCATATTTTGAAGTGTGTGGAGGGGTAAGAGAGGAAATATTTGTCATCAACAGGGAGAGGAAACAAGTTGACATACATCACAAACATATTTGCACACACAACAACATGTACATGTCTTTTGTTAATTAAAAACTTGATATGTTCTCGTCAGGAAGTTGATCACCTGTTTTATGACCCAATTCTAGCTTTTTAGGAAAGCTCAACATGGTGACGGGAAAACGGTTGGCCTTTCATGTATTTTAAACAGATATTAAGGTACAATGTTAATGTGTCATCTGGAACAAGGGATTACATAAGAACATAACTTTTTGGTTTCGCAGGAGACAAAAAAATAACGATTCCCTGAAAACTGGGGGTGTTTTTTAGAAATAGAAAGAAGAAAAGCTTAAATACAAAAAGACGTAATATTAATTATTATAATTTGTCAAATATAAACAGGTTTTTGTCAGTCGATAGCAAAATATTGAGGCAGTTTTGAGGAGTTTAGATGTGACTCAGCTGTTTGTGAGATCAAAAATACTTGGTGATTATACCTTGTAGCAGTACTCATGTTTAATAATAATGCATTTGTATTCTCGATTAAAACACTTCTTTATTTATTTTTCACATTACCATTATCATTAGTCTAACCCAGTTATGAGTACATCAAAAGATTATTACTTGTTATCTAAATACACACAGTATGTGTGTAGGAGTAGTACCTAAGTGGACACTGAGCCGTACAGGGTGCTGTTTGTTTCCCTTAATCCTTACCCACCGCACCAGACATCGACCAGTGGAACAAGGTGATCGAGCAGCTGGGCACACCCTCTCCAGAGTTCATGAAGAAGCTTCAGCCCACAGTGAGGAACTATGTGGAGAACCGGCCAAAGTATGCAGGCCTCACCTTTCCTAAGCTCTTCCCCGACTGCCTTTTCCCTGCTGACTCTGAGCACAACAAACTCAAAGGTGAGAACTTAAACTGTATGAATGAACTGTATGAGTTTTTTTTCATGCATGTAATAGCATGAACAGCAGCCATTTTGACATGACATAGTAGGGTAAACACAAGTGTTACCAATGATACTAATTAAAGTCCCGTTCCATTCAGGGTGCTGCTGTGGTGCATGTTGTCTGTTGCAATAAATGGAACCCAACCTTAGTTAGTATCATTGGAAACACCTGCGTTGACCCTAATATTTCATGTCAAAATGGCTGCTGTGATTGTCCACTATTGTCCACTGTATGTGTCCTCCATTTTATTGATTGATTATTTGAATTTAAAACCTTTGCACGTGTATGTGTATAGACACACACATACTAATGTGTCTAACGTGTGACTCTGCAGTGTAGAGCTCTGCAGTACGTCCAGGCTGATCTCACGAAAAAGTTAATTAACTGCACCATTCTATCACTCATCACTCACGATTTCTTTTGAAGCCAACTCTCATGTAGGACTCTCATGTGAGTTAAGTTATTTTCTAACAGCACAGCTGTAAACTGTTTTTTTTTACAACCACATGACTGAGTATCTGGAAGATGCTCCTAAAATTTTAATACTGGCTACAAATCATAACAGAAATATGATGTCTGTCCATTAAATGTTTTAATACATTATATAGCCAGTCTTCTACCTCTTAACTACCTCTGCTTCATTGCATTTCAGTGTGACTCACAAAATGTATGAAATGTACTCACTAAAATGTATTTTTTGAACACCTTTCTGTGAGCCTCAGTGAATTCAATCCATTCTTATGCAGGTTAACCAAGACGTCGTTCATTTCTGTCTGTCTCAGTTGAAAAGTGCACTAACTCTTCTCAGTGTTTCAAAAATTCAAATGAGATATATCAAAATATGTTTTTTTCTGCTGCCCTACATCCTACACCAAAGCTCCTGTCTGGTAAAATACTCATGAATCACTTTTATATTTCGGCTACTTCCTGTTGTGAGTGACAGTGTTAAAGGCAAAGCACCCATGGAGAGATAGTAGGAAGGGTGTGAGACCTTGTTGAAGTGCTGCTGTTTTGTATGTTTTGTACTGTCAGAGGTAGGAACCGAGGCTGACATCCTTTGGGCTTTGATGTTTTTGACGTGTAGGAGGAAGAGACAGACTGTAGGATGAAGTGAACAGAAGATGGATAAGGAATGAGGAAAGCGATAGAGGAGTCATTTTGCAGATTTACCAGCCTTTTGTTATCGACGTGTCGTTCCTGAAGCAATATGCAGACCGGCTCATCTGTCTTTCTCTGTTCTCAGTTCATTTTCTTCGGTCCTTTGCTGCCGTAGAGTTATTTATAGAGGGGTCAGTATATGTAGGAGAAGGATGGTGTGTGGTTCAAGGGTTCTCCATTTCAGATCAGTCCAAGACAGCCAGAGGGTAGAGAGCCTGAGACTGAGATGATGCTGACAGCATTCCTGTATGTCGAGAAAGCAAATATTTTTAAACATACAGTGCTGATGCACTTTTCAAACTACATTTAGAAAGACACCTTTGGGAGTAAGTCATTTCTAAGATTTCATACATTATTTCAGATCAAGGTGAGTGAATCATCTTTGACAAATGATACCTGGATTCTGCATTAATCTGAGATAAACAGTGGATATAAATATGGGACAAATCAAAAAAAGGAAGAGAGCTCTGGATGGTTGATGAAGTATTGCAGGATTATCTGTACTACAGACAAATCATCAATTTTGCCCACATAATTCATGACAACAAATCCAGAGCTCTCACTCTGTAAACATGGTCTGTTTATTCGCTAACCCACATGTGATTGAGGCTTTGTGAGATTCTGGTTTCCTTTGACAAGCTGCTGTTGTTTATTATTGTCTTTAATCCCTGCCATTTCTCTCTATCTTTTCCTCCCTCTCTGCCTTATCATGTTTCAATTTCCTTTTGGCATATTAGTGACATAGAAGAATATTTTTTGCCTCATGATCTCAACCAGATGTTTTTTTTTTTTTCTTTCCAAACCACAGCTAGCCAGGCCAGAGACCTGCTGTCTAAGATGCTGATCATCGATCCCGCTAAACGGATATCGGTGGACGAGGCCTTACAGCACCCCTACATCAATGTGTGGTATGATCCAGCTGAGGTGGAGGCGGTGAGTAGGCCTTTGGCAGAGCTGTATATTGATTATTATCCCGAGCTCAATCCTCTCCTTCTGTCTCTGAATGGTCAGCACTGTTTACTTTGTATTTGCATTGGTGTACAGCAAATAATGACTCCTCTTATTTTATTTTATTATTTTATAATCAAAAGCGATCATAGTGATTAGAACACACTTGTGCTGTATCGGTGAAAATTGCTGCATTGGTACATTTATGATTGTGTTTTAAATTTTTGGTTCACATCTCATTTTCATTTTTCTCTCACTTATGTTTTTATACTTTAAATCTGAGTCTGGAACTTTAATAGTTTTAGGTTTAGTAAAACAACCCCCCTGATTTTTGCTGCTACTTACAAACGAGTGACTTAGTGCATTGTTCTGTTTTTTACTGTAAGAGTGGTGGTGTTTCTGGTTGATTTGGTGAAGTCTAATTTCTTCATCAGCGCCTCATTAGTATGAGGTGACAGTGAGATTGGGAAAAGGCCATCTGCAGCTCTGTAAAGTTGTACAGATACCACTTCTACTTGCAGCAATACACTAATGAGTGCATGACCAGCTGATGAATTTCAGCATTATTGTTTACTCCGTAAAATAATATCCCACTGGTTAATAGTAGATTTTGTAGTAAGACGCCACATGACACACCTCCATTAGTAGTTATTAATCATTTTTAGAGGATTTCATGACTGTGCACTTGTCTAAGTTTTCTAGTTGCTGACGGTTTTGATGATGATACTGTTGTTAGAGTTGATGTGGTATGTATGATATGGCTGTGAATGGCATTTCAACACATTCTCTGCTGTTTTCCCTTTCTCTAATGTCATCTCATGCTGATGAAGGCCAGAGATCTCATCCAAATATCCATGGTAAATAACAACCGCCCTACATCAAAGAAAAATAATTCAATGAGACCTTTGTTTATAAAGCTGTAGATTGAAGGAGACATATTTGGGTCAGCACTGTCAATCATTAATCTTAATATACATGTCTTAGAGAATGCATTCTGAATATGGTTTTGTACATGCATTAACATGTCATTTGTGTGTAGCTACAGGTATAAGAGGTGCAGCTAAGGCTGCATGTACAGCATCTATAGGATGTCAATAAGCTGACAAGTGATAACTCCTGTGCTAGAAAATGAATTTAATAAATATTAGTCTTATTAGTCTTCTGCTGACCTGTCTTCTGCTGACCTGTAACTGTCCCTCCAAAGTCTGATCAGAGAGGTTTATGGGTGGTCCTGTCACCTGCAGTGATATTATGGAGTCAGAGTCTGGGGCAGGATCACTCAGAATGAGTGATAAAGGGTTGACTGGGTGGCAGACAGCATATTTGTGTCCTGCTAGATGAAATGACAATCCAAGGACATGGGAGGACATGCACTTAAGCTGGACAACCCAATAGATTTGTTCTTATGTCACTGTCTGTTGTTTTTCAAGGTCTGAAATATTTGAATGTATGTGTGTGAGGACCAACAATGTATTTCAATTCTGCAAATCAATTACCATTTTATGTGATTAAGGATAAATACACTTTATTTTCCTTCATTTACATTGTTTATTTTCTTCATAATGCACACGTGCTACTACTTTGTACCCCAGCATGTCTTTGTGTACACACAGTACATCTTAAAGCGTCACACTGTGTTAATAGCCGAATGTGTTGCACATGTTACAATCTTTTTTTTCATCCCCATATTTTTATTTATTAGTCGACAGTTGCATATTCACAGATTTGATGCATTCATTACGTAAACTCGCAAAATTGTGTATCTAAGTTGTTTATTCCACCTGGAGATATGCAGTGATATCAGCCATATAAATGTCATGTTAAGTGTGTCCTGTTGACAGAGCTGTTAAAGTAAAGTGTTCCTAAAATGGTTGTGCTCTCCCCCCTTTAGCCTCCACCTCAGATCTATGACAAGCAGCTGGATGAAAGAGAACACTCCATTGATGAATGGAAAGGTGAGAATTACTGTATGTTAATAGGAGAGCACCAAATGTGTGTGAGCTGGCAAAATTAGAAAACACGTGCCATAATAAGTTTTTCCCCTTGTGTGTTATCGTGCAGTGTTTTCACAAAAAGGACACATTGCTGTCTTCTTCTCCTCTTTTGCCTCTTCTAACTTTCCTCCTCTGCAGAACTAATCTACAAAGAGGTGATGAACTTTGAGGAGAGAACGAAGAATGGCGTTGTGAAGGGACAGCCTTCACCTTCAGGTACTCTCAGTGCATAACCCTAATCGCTCTGTAAGTGAATTTACTATAACCTTACTGGAGTTACTTGTAAATAGATAAACCCATCGTGTTGTTGACCATGTGTCTCTTGTCTCTTGCATCTCCTGTTAAAGTTAAATGTTGTGTAGTGTTGTGACAAGTGTAACTGAAGGACTGCTAATCAGTAAATGCTAAGATTGCCTCTAAGTGCACAATATTTAATAGCAGATGGTGTGTGTGTGTATATGTATAACATGTCATGACTTAAGATTTGGGTCCTTTGGGGTCCAACGCAGGAAATTTCAGTCCTCAGCTGCAGCTGACACTTTCACATTGTTCTGTTCTCTGCAAAGGACCAAAGCACATCAAGTGCTGTTCTCATAGTTTGCCACAGAGAGGCAGTATGGAGTCATGGTAGCAAACCATCCAAACTCCAGTGCGATCGATTGGGAAGAATAGCTCATTGCTAGTATAAAACAACAGCCGTTTTCATTAGAAAACAAAACAAAAATGCATTTTGAAGATCAGAAAAGCAAACTGAAGCTAAATCCTGCAGAGAGTGAAGCATCTGTTGATCAGGAGAGTTGCAGATGTTCATCCAAAATACAATGAAGTCTGGATGTTGGATGAGCCTTCTGCTCAGCTGGGCCAAAAATAGAAAATATTAGTATCTTAGACAACTTTTATTTTAAACACTTGTCGTTTCGCATCTCTTCAAGCTGAAATACTACAAAGACAAGAAAGAGCTCATATAATTAATTTAACATGAATTGCAACAGCTGCTTCTTCTTCTTCTTCTTCTTCTTCTTCTTCACTCTGTCTTACACATTCATCGCCTTTTTGCCATCCAGTTGTAATTAAGCAGATGGGCTGACATAGTGTTTGATGCTGAGTGTAGCAGACACGGTGCAGTGCAGGAGCTGCAGACAGCAGTGTTTTACTGCAGCAGGAAAGCAGAAGAGCTGAGAGCAGTCATGATGCCTCAGTCAGAATGAGGCACATCCTGGGGCTCTCTCTTAGGCTGCTACATATGTGTGTTGGAGATTTTAACATCTTTAATGCATCTGCTAAGGCCAGCACTACAGGGTTTGTTTGTGCTACCATGCATACTTTCACGCACACACTTTCATATCTCTGGAAATATCAAAAGATGGAAAAATTAGTTTGCTGTGCACAGAGGGCGGCTGCATTACAAGATTAAGAAATGGTTTAGACTTTGTTAACAGCGAGTTAAAATCCCACATCACAGCCAGAGTTTCCCCCAAGATGAATGAATTTATGATTTAAAAGCTTAATTAATCTTTGATTTTAGTAATCTTTCTTACAACTGCAAACTAGTATGGATTATGCTCAAGTCATCTTTTAAGATTTAAATCACACTGCATCCACATGGTGATTTTTAGCAGATATTTCTGATAAGTAATATGTGACCGCTGGATTTAGAGCCAGACATTCATCCTGCTTTGTTCTCTGTTTTATTTTGGGTCAGCTGAAGTGGCCACCAGTCTCCATTAAGAGATTACCACCCACAGGGAACAGCCACAAACAGCAGATTTCTAGTTTGGCTGCACTATACGTGTCCTCTGTAGATATTATAGACTACTGTTCATATTGGTAGTTTATATTCTCATCCTTATCCTTTTTAATCAGGTTTTACTTCATGGTAAAAGCAGCCTGCCAGTTGCTCCTGGTGATTTGGTCATAACTGTGTCAAAGACAGCAGAATCCGCTCACTGAGGATTTGATGCAAGTGCTGTCCAGACCCGCAGAGGCTGAACAGTGGGCTTCATTGGTGCCTTCTGTTTCTTCTTTTTGAAAATGGAGATAAACGCCCTTGTCTGCTTGTTCATGGTTCGCCCCCAGATCCATGCAACATTAAAGAGTTGTGTCAACCGCCAAACCTCCATTAATACTCAAAACCTTACACTTTTGTGGACAAATCACATCCAGGTCCTGAGTAAAAAAGTCAGTTTATGCAAAAAAAAAAAAGGTTGCTTTAGGTCTTTAATGGAGTGTTAATCTCATTACTAACGACAAAATAGCGACTGATGGACTGAATTAAGCGTTCTTTAATGAAATCTCAAAAAGTTTACTGCCGGCTGCATCCACCTCTGACTTCAAAACAAGATCAATATGAGAAAATCAGATTGTTATTCAAAAAACGGTAAGCAAAAAAAGGATGACAGGATAGTGTATCACTGATGGATACTTTCCACATGGCCCAGCAGACCTCTTTTGGGATGAATAAATCATTAATGCTGTTATTAAATAACTTGACTTATGCCATAAAATCCTAACATGATTGGCTTTATACTGAAATGGATCAAGTAGCTATTTGGAGGCATTTAAATCATGAATCCACTCTTACAGATGAAACACTGCAGCCTTTGACGATCTTTCCTGTGAAATCCATTGGACCCAAACCTCACTTCCTCCTGTCTCATCATAGACACACTGTGATTGTTTTGTCCCACAGGTGTTGTTGATGTTGTTGACAATGTCATGGAACAAATTCAGCTAAATCTGACACTTTAAAATATCGTATCTGGTTGTATTTCTGCACCTGTCTTTGCCAGGACTCTTTTACGTTGTAACCCCCTGCTGCTGTTGATTCCCTTAGCACAGGTGCAGCCGTGAACAGCAGCGAGAGCCTCCCTCCCTCCTCCTCCATAAACGACATCTCCTCCATGTCCACCGACCAGACCCTGGCATCAGACACTGACAGCAGCCTGGAGACCTCTGCAGGACCCCTGGGGTGTTGCAGGTGACTAGCCGCCTGCCTGCGCAACCCCATGTTCTTCCGAAGGTGAAGAACCCAACCTGAAACGTCCAACTGAAAATACGCAAAAAAAAAAAAGAGTAAAGATCAAAATGAATATATTAAGAACAAAAACATGAGTTATGGAAACACAGAATCTGAAATGATGAAATCTAAAGCCTGTGCATTGTCATTCAAAAACAGCAGTGGTATTTAAACTGAAGTTAATGAGCTGAGATATATGTTAATGATCCTCTAGTTGCTTTGCTTATATTACCCCACATATCTTGTATATGGCATCCAAACAAAAATGACCAAATGCTTAGACTTGCATCTCCTGTAAAGTGCATATTGGCCGGCTGCTGGTCTCCCAAATCCTTACAAAAGCATTAATGCTCCAATCATTGTGGCAAGGTGGGCTGCCATTTTGCTAATCACTACTGTACAATACAAACTTCATTCTCCTTCTCCCCTTTCCCTCTTTAACCCTTATGTAACAACACTGCTGTATTTTAACCTCTAGGCTTTGGTCTTAGACGTCCCCACCCAACACAATCCCCCAATGTAAGGTTGCCTGATTTGTGTGTTTTTATGTGGTTATTCTGCAGGGATACGTAGTCGCTCTCACCCAGAGCGGCGCTCCCTGCGCTACTTGTAAATAATGTAATTCTGTACAGCTGAAGGGCACACAGAGTGGGACTGACGGCCAGTACACTGGGAGTTTTCTTTTTTTCTGACTAGCGCACCTTGCCACATCACTGCTTTCCACCTCAGTTGCCCCTGCCTATTGCTGTAGTTCTGCATGATTAGATTTAAAACAATGCTAATCTCACTGTATGCTAAAATGAGTCTGTATAGGGACTTTTGTTTATATACGATGTAAACTAACTCCAGACATGGGGGGTCTGGTCACAGGATAGGACTGTGTGAATGTGTGTGTGTATGTGTGTGTGTGTGTATGTGTGTGTGTGTGTGTGTGTGTGTGTGTGTGTTTGTTAACCACAGGCAAGCCATTAAGACATTAGTAAATGTCAGGGCTGAGTTCGGGACTTAAAGGGTCAGTACACTCAGTAGAGTGAATTATTTTGATTGTGCTCAGACTTTTACCTTCAAGGAGTTTCAAAAGTCTGATTTGTGTGTAATGTCCCTTTTATTTCTCCTGGCAGTGTATGATCGGTCCCTCCTCCGCCCCACGGGCTGGTCCACAGCCCTGCATGTCATTGTGTACCATTAATCCCTCATAGGCACAGGAGGTTGGTCTGTTTCACTGTGGTGTTACCACACAGAGACTGTTCTTATTTATTTGACTGAAACATAGAAGGCTTTTAGATAGAGATGATACAGTCGGTAGTTTAAAGGTGGGCGATGAGTTTTAACCTCATAGCAATGTATCATTTTGTTCTAAAGTAAACCGACATCGTTTCACTACACAACATCTCATGCCGTAAGAAGGATAACTGCATAGAGGCTCCCCAACCGTTCCGTTGACGACATTGTTTCTTAGCTGGAAGATTTATTTATTGATTTATTTATTTCGATAGATGGAACCTGAATATGGCAAGTGCCTTTTGGAATGAAGCATTGCAAGTGCAGATATGATATTATTTTTGGTATTTTTTCCTCTGCTTCTTCTTTTTCTGCCTTAAAGCTATCAGAACCCCCAAGCCACCAAATTTGGTGGGGAAAAAAAAAGACAGATGCTGGCCAGATGTTTGGCGCTTTAACTTTAGGTTTTTAAACAAGTGACAGTGAACTTTTGTGGCGTGAAATCAAATCACTTTCCTCAGATTGTATGACCTAATGCTTATGCTAATTTTTACACAACATGAAAGGTTTTCTGCCATTTTACGTCTTGATTTCATTTCATTTCTTCTTAACACTGAATCTCCATAAACCAGTGTGACCAGATTTTCTCAATCTGGGACACTAGCATACATACTTACATGCACTGTTTGCGTTGAACTCGACAAAGGCGTGACTGCTGTAGTACGTTCTTTCTCTCTCTCGCACACTTTTAGATTTAAAAAAGAAGATGTACAGTATGTTTGGGAGACACGGTCCTCGCCTACATACAAACATTGCACCGAGAACCTAAGCCATGTGATGTCCATCCCTTTCAAAGATTTTTAGCTGCAGTTGTGAATATGCAGTGGTTGATTGCAATTTAGGTTTTACTACAGTTTACTTTTCATGCTTTAGATTAAATACACTAGAAACAAAGTAGGTGATCCGTTAGTTGTTTATTAGTTGTGTATATGTTATTTATACTTAGTTAGTAATGAATGAAAAAAGGAATTCACATTAATTTGGTTTCCACTGCCATATTTCATGTTCTCATGCAGGTTTACGGACAAAAGAATCATTAACAAGCAAGGAAGTAATTTCTGTTGTAATAATTCTGCTGTTGGTTTTATTTAATTTTTGAAATTTCGAGCTGTGCGAACAAAACAAACTTTATGTATGCATAATAAATTGGATTACCTGTCTCATGGTGTCATGACTGATGTAGAAAAATAAGGATGCTTTCACTGTCCCTTCATAAAACAAATGGGGACATCTGTGTTTGTTTCGAGCACGTCAAAAACACCATTTACAACAATTTCTATGGATATCACCATATTTCCTACTTAAGGAAATTGCATGGCTCATACAATGTGTTCAGTCCCAGTCATGACATTGTTAAAACATCGTTCAGGAGATGTAGTGACTGCACTGTTTACGTATCTGTTTCCTAACATGTCATTTAACATTTCTAATTGTATCTCTGCTACAGCGCAGTGGTTTACTTTTTGCATGGAGTCTACCTAAAACACCCTGTCGCTGTGCATACGTATCAAAATCCCTCCCCCAAAATTATACTGTATACGTAACTTCTAAAACACTCTTTTTGCCTCTCTCCGGCTTGTGTACAGTGAACCACACACAGACTTACAGTACCTTCACAGAGCTAAGAGGGTAACTGAGGGCGGCGTCTCCAGAATAAGCTACGGCTAGCTTGGCTTTCTGTTCAGGGTCTGGCCAGGGCAGTCCTTCAAAACAGGGTACAACTTTGAAAATCTTTGTGTTTTGAAAATGTTCAGATGAATTTCTCACAAAGGGGGTCTCATGTTTGAGTCGACTCCTACACCATGAATACTCACGATACTGTTTGTGGTTATTCTACAGGGCATTTTTAACCATCCCAATTACATTATTCTTTTCCTATCTTTACATGTTCTGGTCACTGAGTACAAATACTGAAACATATTTTTTTCTGTCTCTGAATGTGAACTTTGGATCCTTTTTTATAAGACGTCCCTCCAGACAATTCTGTTGTAATAAAAAAGGTGCTTTTGGAAGTAGTAGAGATGAATCTAACACAGAAACAGCTGGGTTGTCAGCACTGAATGTAGAAATGAATTGTTACACTCACGTCATTGCTGCTGCTTTGTCATCAGTGTGTGTGTGCGTGTGTGATTTCAAATTAACCAGCATTGAACACAAACTGTCTGTAAGGTCAAATTGGAAGATGTGATCTGGCATCTTGGACAGATAATTTCACATGTTTTTTCAGACTTTTTTCTTTCAATACAAGATCATGACTTTTTGTGGGATTGCTTTTCAAAGAATGTTTGATGGCAAGTCGGTACAGTCATGTGTTTGGAAGTAGTTCACGTGTGTATTCATGTTCAGTCACTTAAAATTTAGAATTAGAAATGTGTCAACTACCAATCCTGCTCCTAATTTCTGCCACAAGGGATTTAAAACAATCTCTTGTGGATCCAGGATTAGCCAAATATATGTCTGACTATGTCTGACTCATTCAGCCATAAAATTATTGCCAATTTGAAATATGTGTCACAAGTTAGGATACATCTTGTACTCAGCTGTGCCAACATGAAATCTTTGGACTCAGTACTTGTGATCCCCAGCTTATTGATTTTCACCTCTTTCTTTCAAGTCATATTGTAAATAACAACAATCCAACAATGCAATAAACACTTTATTGCACTCAGACAGGGAGGCAAGCTACTGCAAGGGCCAGGTGATGCTAAAATGTTTAGAGTCTTTAATGTGGACGGAAAATGTGGAACTACTACAATGATGAAACCCTGTATAGCTCATCTGAATCAGGTGATGTTGTTCTTCGATTCTTTTATGATTCCTTCTCTCTCGTTTCTTTTACTCCGTGCTGTTTTAATGAATCATTCTTTTGACATTGTCAGGTTGAAAAAAAGGAAAAAAAAAAAGAAATTGTATCTGTTTCACGCTGATCTCAAAGCTTCAGGCTATAGCGTTTCAAATAAAGTCAAATGCAAAAGAAAAAGAAAAAAATTACTGAAAGCTGTTACTGTAAACACAACATTTTAAAGGAACTGTGTATGTAAAAATAGTATATGTATGTGATTGAAAATAAACAAAACCTTTGATCTTGGACTACAGTGTACATTTTTCTTTTACCTGCAGTGATTTATAATTCAGTATGAGTTTGATTTCTGTGTGCCTGTAGTGTTTGTTTCCAGCCTTCGTCTCAATAAGAACCATCTGTTGAAATCTGTCACAGTGACGCAGAGTCCCACCTACACAGACTCACAATTTCAGGCTCTCTCAGTTCTGCTGGACACAAAATCTACAGGCTGCCATCCATTTTCAAGTTCTCTGGCAGAATGAGCACAGAAATGTTGCCTGGTGGTGCAGGATGAAAGCAAGTGCACTGCTCTTTCCCACCTCAGTGTTATGTTCATATTAGAGGTGGGAAATGTGACTGAATGTATATATTAATCGACAGTAATACATCATACTGTATAACATCATCACGTGTTTGTTTCATTTAACTTAAGATAAACACTTAATCCTTGAGTTTATCAGAACAATTCAGATTTGAAGATACATGGTGCTGACAAAGGCAGTTGAGTAGAAAGAACAACATGTGCCTCTCAGATGTAGTGGAGTAGAAGTATAAAGTAGCGCAGAATTGAAATACTGAAACACAAGTACCTCAAATTTGTACCTGTACCTGAGTAAATGTACTTGTTTGAGCATATAAATATCTAAATATAAAATGATGTATGATGGAGTGTTATTATCAACACTGACTGTCACTTTCATCGAGTCAAAACAGATCCTAAGACATAATGTTTAGTTTTTATGAGCTGCTTCAGTCATAAAAACGTTTTGGGACTTTTGGGAAAATCGGGCCGATCACCGTAATAAATGATCACAACATGAAATATTTCTATAAATCTCTCTATAAATTATTCCACAACAATTTAGTCAAGACTCTCAAATGTGATGATTTGCTGCTTTCCTCTGTTTCACACCCCTGCAAACTGAATATCTTTTAGTTTTGGTTGAACTGGTGAGATTTAGTCATAACTTTTAACAGGTTATAAATAAAACTATTAATTTATTAATCGAAAAATAAGCACATTAAAAATGGAATCAACCAGATTCTGTATCATCTTCAATGTTGTGACCTTCAAAGAGACGCCAATAGTAGTAAAGTAAGTAAATAACAAAGGGAGACTCACATGAAAATGCATTTTTATTCATATTAAGTCATTTTTTTAAAGTTCTTTTGTGTATCAAGTATCATGTCATGAAAATATTCCACTGTCCCAGTCCTCCTCTCCGTCTTGCCCTGTGTCCATAATCTGCTCTTTTGTGTGGAATTCACAGAACGAGGTGCCACTGTCAGCTCAGCTTAAGCCTATTACTTCCCGGTGAAGGGTGCAAAATGAGAAGCGCAGGCTCCCCCTCCCTCCTTCAGTTGTTCAGGCACTTTTTTTTAACTCCATGTGCACATTCCAGATGTCCTGCATTGACCAGCAGCAGGTTTAAATGGGACCTGGTCTTCAGAGGAAGAGTAGCCAGCAGCAGGCCTGTGCACACTTCTTTTGACAGAAGTCCAACTCAGGTCTGTGCACAGATGTGTCCTGTTTTGTACCCATTAGCAAATCCACATCAGGTGTAGACATTTGGTTTAAAGCTACATAAATACACTTCATCAATATGCAGTCACTTTACAGACATTCACTTATTGTACACCGGCCCTAATGGACTCATGCACCATCATGCACACACCACTTGCTACTGAATCTAGCAAACAGGCTCTTAATGTCCTCAATGTTGACGCACATGATGCTGTAATCCCATTTTTTTCACAGTTAGGAGCCACAAACACAACTCTGTCGGCACTTTGTTGCTGCAGCTTGTTATTCTGTGCTAAGTCAGGATGAAAATTAGATGTGTCAGGTGGAGAAATCGTGAGAAGGCGACAGGAGAGTATTTTTAAAACTGGCCTCTCATGCCCAGAGGCAGCCTGTAAACTGCTACACATCTGTTGATGAGAAGAGTCGAATTTGTCACCTGTAATTCTGAATTCATGACAGACGTTTTGACTTTATCTGGGATTTTTACCAATGACCCATCGAGTCTTTAAATCAATTTTTACAAGCTACAAAACATTCTTCAATCAGAATCAACTTAACACGTGCCATATCCATCTGAATATGAGTCAAACCACAGTGCAGACTAACAAGTAGTGTCTACGATTATCTACAAAATATTTACAGTACAGGCTCTCTTTTTTTTTTTGGTCATGGGGTAAATGAAACAGCACAGAAGCACAGGCACATATACAGTATATTGTCCAATTTAAATGGTACACACATCGACAGAACATTCAGTACCACCTTGCAGAGACTAAAACAAACATGTAAGTGCAAGGAAAAGTCTTAATATAAAATATCACACATTGATAACTTTGCTTAAATATCAGATAAACATTTAAGTATTAACTTTAATTTCTTTTTACATACATGACACTTTTTCTGCATGGTTTCCCTCTATGTACATGAGCAGATACAGAATTACATGGAACAGTAAGATGGTTTTGGTTAGATTTTAAAGGTGAATTAAGATAGGGAGGAGTTTTTTTTTTTTTTTGCATCTTTATATGTCAAAGGTTGGTATTTTTTTAGTTTCTTTTACTGAATACAACCGTTTTAAATGTTTCGCCTTCCCTCCTGTATGGCTCTAGGAGCTAAGGTAATATAATAATAGATTATGGTGTACTGTGCCTTTACTCCATTTCCCAGTCAGATCAGTGATTACCACTGTGGTTTCTGAGTAGGTTGGAGAGTGTCTGAGCTGTTTAAATAATGCTGTATTTACAGATAATGTCAGTCTGGCATCACTCCAGGTGATGTCTAATTTATACAGGCAGCTAGCATTAGCCCTACACCTTCTACTTCTTAAATTAAAACATGCCATTAACCTTTGCAATGTCACTTCCCAGCTCGCCCTCTATAACCAGCAGCCAAATCCTGTTTGGAGCCCTCATAATGTTCACATCATGTAATAAACCATTTCCAGTCTTCACTAGCATTTCAGCCCATGTTCCCCGCCTTCCCTCACTGTATCCAGATTGGGTTGTTACGATCTGGTCGCCGGGGGTCCGTGGCCGAGGTGTTGCCAGTTGCAGTGAGGTCGCTAAACGTGGAGAAAAATTGTTCCATCTCTTTCTGTAGCATCTGATTTCGCCGCTCTGCGTCGTCCTTGGCGCGCTCAGCGTTGCGCAGTTTGATCTCCGCCATGGTGTACTTCTTCCTCTCCTGGTCCAGCTCTTCATGGAGGCTCACCATTTCTGTCTCCAGCTCCAGGTTACGCTGCTCTAAGCTGCAATGGAGGTTAACACAGGGTCAGGAGAGACAGACAATGACAAAACAAGAAGGAAACAGCTTCAAGAATTACAAAGTGCAGGTTAAGTCATCATTTCTTAAAAATGTATCCAATGCTGTTAAATTGTTTAGGAAGCCTGGAATATCTGTTTAACCAGTGCTTCATATGGGATGTTCTGTTTGAGGAGGTTCATCACACCACATCCAGTTATGTTTTATTGTTATACAGCAATGATTGCAGTGATGTGTGCCTGTGTGGTATTTAAAGATTAAAGCGCTAAAGATCCACATTTTTCTGAAATAGTTAAATGTTTATACACTTATTCCATTTTTAGCTGAGAGTTAAATGAGAAGATTGATACCCTTTTCATGTTTGTATGGTAAATATGAAGTTTGAGCCAGCAGCTAGTTAGCTTAGCATATAGACTGGAAACAGGGGGAAACTGCTAGCCTGAATCTAAAAAGAAATCTGCCTACCAGCACCTCCAAAGCTCACTATTTAAGATGTTATCTAATTTACGTAATTTATATGAAAGCCAAACAACAATTAGTTATGTGCTAGCTTATTTTTTTGATGTCACTGCAAACCACTATATTTTACAGATGGGACCCTACCTCTTTATCCTGGCCTCGTACTCGGTCTTCTGCTTGTGCATCTCCTGTTTAAGACTGGCCACTAAACTGTGCAGAGCACTGTGACTGCCGGGTCCATTACCGACAGTGAAACCATCACTATTATCACTACTGCTGGTGCCTCGACTGCTCCTCCCTGCTCCATCTCCACTTCCTTCTCTGTTGCTGTTTCTGCCCTCGCCCTCTCCTCCTCCACCAGACTGTGGAGGCTCATTATCTTGTGTTGGTCCGTCCAGGTCTTCAAAGTGACCTCCGTAGAAGTCCTGTTCAGGGCAGGTAGTGGTGGAGGAGCGACAGGAAGTGGAGTTGTCAGGAAGAGAGATTTCACAGGAGGAGGTGGACCAGGTGGCGCTGTCGACACTCTGCTTGTCCTCACAGCTGCTGTTCAGACACGTGTTGGTGATCTGGTTCTGCTGCTGCAGGTTCTGATGGTTTAACTGGACATTGTCATATGTGGACAGGCGGTTCTGATTGGTTATTTGATCCCCATTCGAGCAGTCACGTGTTTTGCTGTTCTCGCGTAATGTGACGCAGCCATTTGGTACCCAAAGACCATTGCGGGTGTTCATACTCCCTGTGACCACATCAGTCCCGGAAATGCCCATGCGCACAACTCCAGTCCCATTCCCTCCAGTGCTGCTTCCACTCGTCACTCCACTGGTGCCCATTTTTGTACCGGAGCCTTTGAGTGTCCCACTGCGCCGCACCGGTAAACTTCCACCTCCAGTCAAAGTCTGGCTCTTTTCCTGGCTGGGGTCTGAAGAAGGTGAAGAGCTGAAGGAGCCGTTTGTAACAATCCCGCTGCCTTTACTGAAAGCTGGGTTCTTTTTAACAGTCAGTGGTGGGCTGCGGGTGATGTCAAAGCGTCCTATGATACTATTACGAGGACTCGCTGATCGTGGGGAACCACTGTTGTCTACATGTTGGCGGTGTGAAGGAGAGTCAGGTGCTTCCCAAACACAGTGCCGCACCACCTGCGTGTTGTTGTTCTCGGCGTTCTGAGACACCGTAGTGATGCCGGAGGTAGTCGTGGTGGCTTGTCGCCGTTGTATTTCGATGTTGTTGTTGTTGACAAGCTCGAGGGCTGTAGGGCTGTCCTCATCCCGAGGGAATAGCACATCATGACGGCCAATCAAAACGGCCATGAGCTGCTGGACCAGAACAGTACCTGACAACATGAGAGCACATATCATTATCTTTACTTTTAAAAGAAATTAATTTGAGCGCAATATGACACGTGACTAGCATGAATACTGACCTTCCATAATAGCTACTGGATCCTCAACCTTGGGCCTCAAGATATTTGGCCCAAAGACCGTGGCCAAGTTTTGGACGCTCATTTTATTTACTCCTGAATATGACTGGACTTCATCTAGAAATCTGGCAAACAGGAAAATTTAAGTCTTTTGCTGTTCAATAATGGTCACAATTTAAAATATCATCCACTCTGACAATCAATTAATACCTGCAGATGTATTTGAGAAGGTTGTAGTTCACTGGAGGTAGACATTCAACAAGCCTTCTTAACTCCTTCAAACCCTGCAGAGGACAGGCACATTTTAGGTTGTGTGTTCAATCAACAACAATAATTCATATCAATTCATCAGTTCAATTCAATCATGGGCAATTTACAGCATATTAGATTATATTAGATAGATTAGATTCAATATAAAAATTAAGCACGGACCAAATGGAGAACAAAACAAATCAGTGAAAAAGAGACTTTGAGCACAGCGTGAACAACAGAGGGAAGTCAGAAAAAACATTTTTCTCAGCGATTCAGAAGGCTCATTAAAAGATTTTTATGAAAGCAATAATTTATTTTTTGTAGCGAACAAAACAAATTAATAAAAACATTATTCCTTTGTCATTTTAAAACAATGAATACTAAATTACGTCCATAATTTTCTGCTGTAGGCATAGAAAAGTATGTTTTCTCTATAATCAGATAAAATATATTATTAAATTATTAAACAATATGATGATTTATATACTTTCTATCTAACACGATTACTTCCAACCAGAAACCTGTGGCAAACCAGTGGCAAACATTTTTCAAGTGTGTGAAAGTCAATTTATTGGTGGTCAAGTTCTCTTTCTTACCATTTCGTCATCTTTGCCGAGAAGCTTGGCGCAGGCCAGAAACTCATCATACTTGTGGAAGGGGATGACCGGCTCGGGCAGCTCTCTGAGATACAGCTTCAGTAGAGAGGCTACTGTATGCACATCTGTGTTACTGTGTGAGAAAGAAAGAGACAGAGCGAGGCAGAAATGAGGGAGGGTTGAGGTTATAGGGTACATGGCATGGAGGCAAACCCAAATCATCATGAATACTCTTGCAGCAGGAGGACAGTTAGAGATGTGTGGAATCAGAGTAAATAATGTAAATACCATAAAGTGAGAGAAAACAGAGCACTTACAGCTAATAGCCATGTAGCTTAGCTTAGCACAAAGACTGTTAACAGCTAGCTTGACTCTAACGCTATGAAAATCAACCCACCAGAACCTGCTATATCGTCTTTGAAAAATAACTGTATAACAACAATTTACTACTTTACACGGGGTTATGTGCAGGACTATTTCTTGCCAGGGAGTTAATTTCCTGTATTCGTGCTAAGCTAAGCTAACCAGGAGCCGGCTGTAGTGTTCAATATTGAACAAACAGACTGAGTGTGGTATTGATCTTTTCGTCTAACTCTCAGCAAGAAAGCAAAGACCAAACAAACTTTTGCTTTAATACCTAGTCAAACATGTAGTGCTTCGGAGGAGCAACAACACTGCGGTAGCTTAGATGATCTGCCAAAAGGCAAGAGGATTTCCACTGTAGGTTTAGAGACACTAATGAGCCAACGAGGGGCAGCTGGTGAGGCAGGCGGGAAGTTACAAGGGCTAATGAGGGAATCAGCAGGGCGAGGGGCGGTTAGGAACAAAAAACAGACATGGGTAGAGACAGAGGAGGGCGTAGTCGATGCCACAAGTTTTGTTAAAGCATAAGTAGGAGGGCAGAAATGAGTCATTGTGCAACTGACATAATGGTGCCACTTCTGAGTGTGATTTTTGTATCCTGTGTATCTAGGAAGTGGTAAGGTGTTGATGTATAGCCTGGACCATGACAGGCTCATCCAAATTTTATTTATGTTCATGAGAGTACATGGTGGGAGAAGAGGGAGGAAGAGCACAGAAGAAGAGATGTAGAGGTGGTATATTCCATCACTCCTGCATTCCTCTGTCATCCTGAGTTATGGATAAAGGTTGTCCCATTAAAAAACAGCTCTCAGTCTGTCAGTGCAGCCACCTACACGGCGCATAATATGAAGGCGGACTGTAACTGTAATTGCCAGCTGAGTTTTAAGACCGTGGACAGTTTGTTCTGGTCTGTAGACATATTTTAACCGTGTGAGTTTAGGATTTGAATTTATTCACCTTCACTTCTCAGTTCTATCAAACAATGTAGCTTTTTTCTCCCACTAACATCTGGACAAATATTAAATTATTTTAAGCCTGGACTACTCACACAGGTATTTTCACTTCTGATTAGACCTCTGCTCAAGTTGTTCAGATTTTCTAGTAATAGGAATGATAGGAGGTGGATACTGTCCTGCTATATATGTGAATGAAATCAATTCCTTTCAACATGAATCATGGATTTACTTACAAGGGGTGATCAGTCTGTTCACCTCTGAACTCAACAACCAATATGTATTATCTGTGCTTCTCCATCCAGTTTTATTTAACCTCCCTCTGTCAGAATATAACCTCACAAACAAAACAAATATGTCTCTGACAGTTGGTGAGCTAGCTGGCTCTTCAATAACAACTTTTTTATATGCAATCCTGACGCACATATTTTGGAGTATGAAATAGAAAGTGGCAGAGCTATCATGATTTACTGGTGTTCCCGGCTTTCTAGCACGTTAGCTCGCCAGCTGCAGTCGTTCGCCAACTATACCTGCGGATGTTCCTGCCTATTTTGCAAATAAATTTACATGTATGAATTTAGCTGTTCCAGTTTCTGGCATGACCGAGACTAAACAAGAGAGCCAGAGAGGCGTCAATCAAACATGATCTTCACACACCAACGCAACCCAGAGAAGAGGACTACTGAAGCAAGTGCAAACACCTGTCGGGGTGTACAAAACGTTTGTAGGGTCTTTAATTTGTAAGTAAGTTGGACTTACTATAAAGACAAATTATCAATTAAGAAAAGAAAGATTTGCTTTTCATGTAGATGACCAAAAAGACCTGATTTTTCTTTAGTAATTTAGTATTAATTCAGAAATATCTACCACTATAGAAGCAGACTTTTTTTCTCAACAAACATTCAGCTCTATCGTGGCTGGAAAAGCACAGGTGGAGCTAATAACATTAATGACCAATCGATTTCATTCATCTCAGTGAGTCAGCAAGCAACACAGCTAAAAGGAATGCATTGGTTGTTAACCTGATTAATTACAACTCTCCTGCTATGACATATCAAAGTGTCTGCTGTGAAAAGACATTAGATCACCATTTTGTACTGCTGTGTTTTATAGTGCTGCACTGCACTAAAGAAGTAAAATTGGGATGAGAAGGAGCACCATTAAATGAGATTTTATTTCCTTTATTTTCACAAAACATCATTTGGCAAGGTAAAACATCCATAGCTATCTGTCAGTGAACCACAGATAACGTGTTCAAAAGAAGAATAATAGCACTAAGGGTATCCAGCGCTGTTTTTCCATTCATTTGCATGGGGGTAGTATGTTTGTCCGCCAAAAAACGCAGTGACCTGCGGCAGAGAAGTTGAGCCAGATCCAACTTTTAAAAAAAACGCAGCCCGACAACAAGCTGCAGCCGCCAATCAGACGGTCGGACAGGTCGAACCTCCACAGACAGCCTGAAATGTCACTGAAACAGAAGCTATCCAGGTCTATTCGTGGACTAAACTATGATGCTCTACCAGTTGTGTTCTGGTTTTGTTTATTTCATGTTCCCAGCTTCTAAATCTGTGTCTGGCTCACAATTTATGCTGAGAAATAGTGACACAGAGAAGTTTTCATTTGGTTTGAGATCTGTGCCGTATTCTGTCTGAATGTACCCTAACACAATGTCTTGATGAGAGACGCAGCGCAGGTACTGAAAACCATCATGATTCAAGTCTCTTTTTGTAAACTTCTTGGGACATTTGTTCCAGGCCAACAGGAGAACCCATGTGGTTTCAAAGGTGCAGAACTTGACCAGTCTGAACATATCACCTTCACATTAAAATGCACTGAGGAAATCTAAGCAGCCATACGCTCCTTACCAATCAAAAGAGGGTTTCTCTCCACAGTCGAAGGCATCCTGCAGCTCTTTGACCAGGTTGGCCTGTCCTGGCAGCCTGAACAGACCCTCCTCCCGAAGGCCCCACTGCCGAATGAAATCCACACACTGCTCTACCAGCATAGGGGCGAGCTTGTTCCCAAACCGGCGTTCATAGCGCACAGTTTCCTCCAACTTCTGACCGAAGATCCCTGAAACACAAAATGTTTAATGGTTTGAGATTGATAAATGGAAAATCTACGAGAAATTCGCACTGGGTGATTCTGTTTTCACCCCATTTTTTTTAAACATTTATTTATAACGGGTAAGCTTTTATTTTAACACAACTGTTAACCACAAGGATTTCAACATCTCAAAGAAGATGAAAGAAATGTCTCCAGCGTTTGCGGGTATGATATTTGGGGTTTGATTCTTAAATGAATTATAGTTTCTTTTGAAATATTAATCATGTTTAATATCCTGCACTATTTAACCCTCTCTCCCAAAGTGAAAGGAGGATTTTTCAAAGCATTAGAAAAAAAACTCCATTAGCCTTGCATCCACAGCTTAAGGCACTTCAAAGGGCGCAGTTAAATCAAATGAAAAAAATGTTTCTGATAAGGTCAGCTAGGCAGTCCGAGCTAAAAAAAAAAAAATATGTACACCCACAAAGCCTTAGTCTGATGATCAAATCTCTAACTTCCTGCTGAGCACCTCTCGCCTTTTGTCTGAGGCAGTGGACGTAGAAAAAAAAAAAAAAAATGAAACCGATTTCCATTTGCAGCCGTCTCATGTGGATGCAACACAAGAGGGGATTAAGGCAGCCTTCCTGAGAGATTTGGATCTGCATACTTTTCCGGTCTCCAGCTACAGACAGAGGCTACTCACACAAATGCACACACGTGATACGACAAGGTACCGCACGGTGACTGAATTAGACTGAGCTCACCAGGATCCTCGTGCTTTTGACAACATTTGACACAGCAAGAAATCTAGCTTCAAAACAATGAGTGTTAATGTGAACAAATTGTAGTTTAAATCACTACACTGCATTGAATCACCCAGAAAGTGGCTTTTCTACTAAACTTCAGGACAGTTTTCATTATATACAAGTGGATGCAATGATATAAAGTTGTGTTTTTAATAATATGGCAGTACTTTATCAAACTCACCCCTCTTGAAACTGACACGACTTGTAATCTTCTGGAAGAAACGCCTATTAATAAATTTGTGGTAAGGTAACATACCAGAGGTGCAGAATTTTAAGTGTTTGCATTTTAGCATTTTCCAAAAACTAGCCTCAGAATTTGTAGTCATGACAAAAAGTAAAAAAAAAGAGAAAAAAAAGAAGCTGCTCAGAAGTTAACAGTGGAGTCTTGTGTTGTTTTCTTTCTCCTTTGGCTGAATCGCTTTAGGGACTCTTCCACTTCAATCTTTACAGCAAATAAAACAAAACAGTAAACAGCCACAAATTCCTGAGAAATATTTGAAGCTGTGTATCCATTTTCAAAAATCTTAGAAAGATCAGAGGGAAATATAGATAAGTGAAGCTCCCCCAGAGTAAAAAGTGATGAATATCCACATGTATCGAAAAGAGCATCAGAGAACAAATGAAGAAAAAGTGACTGGATGAAAACGAGGTCATCCCGCCAGACATTCTGGTCATGAGTCTAGGAATGTTTTCCCGGGGTCACATGTAGCTGTGTGTGTGAACTGGCTTATGAAGAATGTGTGCATGTGTTCATATGTTTGTTTGCTACTCCCACCAGACTGAGTTGCAAAACTTTGGCACATGAGGCCGAACACACCTCCACTCTGCGAGCACTCAGCAGGTTCCTTCAACACTGTCAGCTACACACACAAACATACATATACATGGAGAGAGGTCCAGACACAACACAGACATTTCTTCTTTTCTTATCACCTCCTTCTTGACCTTAATTCTTCTTCTGTAGTGTGGTTGATGAAATCTTACATATTCATATAGATATTCAGTGCAACAAAACCTCAACTGTGCACAGACTATACAGTGACCCAAACAAGTCTAATTATATTGCTTATACATATCTTATATTACTATCTCATGTAAATCAATCACCTCAATCAGAAGAAGGAATGAATTAATATACATATAGAGGAGGAAAAAAATATATAATATGTGACTATGATTAGTCAGAGGAAGCCCTTATACAATGTTCAAATATTAGATGAAGCAAACTCAAGCAGGCCTAAACCCTCAAAGGCTCACAATAAACGCTGCATTTTATTTTGCATTGATGTTTGCATGCATTGTATTTTGTATTAGAATGATGATATACAACCTGCCACGTGTCATTATAAATAAGACAAATATGTCTAAATATTTCAATCCCATATTGCAGATAGGAAAATAAATTATCGAATTATTTCAGCAACATGTTTCATTCATGTGAAGTCAAGGGTTAAAGGCTAAGGATGTTACATAATTTTATCACAATGTTTCATCACGTCAAGCATTCTCATCAAGCCTCTCAGGCTTTTATTAATACCTAGAAAATATCATTTTAAATGTTAAAAAGAAATTACTCAGCGGTCAGTGGACTGTTCGCTATTTTTTTAAATGCATGATATAGACAGAAAATATCTGTGTTTCCATCCAAATGTATTGCAAATTTCAACCAAATTTTGAGAAAATACGCAAAAGAAAATGCAAATGAACACGTGCTACCATACACTGTCATTATTGGGAGTTGTTTCATTGAGATAATCAGTAGGTGGTGCCAATTCTCCAGTCAGACCACTGCAGAAACTGAGGTCGATACAAGATCACGTAATTAAAGTTGAACCTCAAACAGAGAAAAACAATGCAGAAAACATTTCTGTTTGTATCATGTATTTCTGTGAGGAAGGTTACATCAGATCTGGGCAGAGCAATCATAGATGTATTATAGAGCCATGGAAGCAATGAGGAGACTGAAACATCACATCAGCCATGCGAGTTAAATGTTCTCCATGCCAGAACTTATTTGGAAAAAAGTGTTTCAGTCCCCAACTATTTTAACTATTTTTCAGAAGAGCAATTATAAAAACTTTTTCAACTTTGAGGCAAAGTTATTTCGGATTTTGACGTTTCCATCAAACTTTTCTAACACGATACCTCAAAATGTGCATCAAAATACGTAGATCTCAGAGGCATAATGCAAATTGCAGATAATGAGTGATCTGATGTCGACTATCATATCAGCTCAACGCTGAAAGACGAAAGAACTTTTACAAGCTTTCAAGCTCTATCAGTTAAGTTTCAGTAGAGGTCATGTTTGGTGTGGAGAACTCGGATCTACAACCAAAGTGCAGGTAATATTTGACTAGTAAGTAGCTTTAACTGTGATGTTACACCAAATAAAGTATTATATATATATTATAACTAAAGTTGTCAAAAGTTTTTGAAGCCAGACTGAAACAGATGTGTTTAGTCCAAGCCAACAAAAAAATGTGTCTTTGGTGGCTGAATTGACGTTATCATGACCTCTATTATCACTGAATGTCACTGCACTACAACCATGACACAAAAATGGATTAAGTGAATAAAAACAGTCTCTAATGTAGCATCAGTCGTTACAAAAATATCAAATTCAAATGCAAATGCCTTCACAAATAAACATGTAATTACCATGAAGTAAATCTCCAAAGATCCAGATGGAGAGGCCACAGCTGCACATGTCTCAAAGGTCTGACTTCAAACTCCCTCTTGTCCCACTGTTTGTTCAAGCTGGCCAGTAATTAATTCAACATCATAGCAAGTGTTCAGCACAACATGACAGCAAACCCATCAGGGGCTTCTGTGGGTCAAACACAGGGGCTTCGTTTTGAGAGCTCCCTCCCTGTCTGTCACTGTCTGAACAGAATTTTTAATCACACTTCAGGGGCACAGACCAGCCAATCAGGGCTCAGTTAGTCTCTGCTGCTACTGCAAAATGTGAAAGTGTGTGTGTGTGTGTGTGTGTGTGTGTGTGTGTGTGTGTGTGTGTGTGTGTGTGAGAGAGAGAGGGACAGGGAAATCCCGGCTCCGCTCCAACTTGGAGCCACCTTTCTTGTGGCATCTTTGACAAATGGCTCGTCCTTTTGAAGAGCAGTCAACTGCAATAGACATCAAACTCCCTGCACTGAAAACAGAGGGGCCAGCTCAGCCTCATCTATTCACTGTCACCGAGAGCTGCCTGAACTGCCCGTCCGGCTACAAACGCTGCGCTTGTGCCCCGTTCATGCACAATGTAGGACACTGTCTGCCAGTAAAGTCAATAACAAACCATAGCGGCGCAGTAGGAGACTCAGTAATCAGCACACTGATCCCACCAAAGTCGGGGACAACCTCATGAGAACATCATGCGCTTTGGCTGTGAATCACAGTGTATTTGATCATTACTACATCTTCATTTTTTTATTGGTTTATTTGTCTTGTGTTGATTTTTACACATTCATTTCCTTTGTTTATTAGCATGAACAGGCTGGATAGGAAGAGGAAACAAACATGCAGGATGATGACACAAACATGAAAGTTGAGATTCAAGCAGCACAGACGTGGTGCTGCTTCAGATTTCAGAGATGGTGGCGAAATAGCAGCTCACTCACACATTGAATAAACACACGCATCCATCCTCCAGCACCACTACTGGACACTTTAAAAGTCATCCAAATGAACGCTGAATCAGATCTCATTCACATCATCAAGTTAACACATTTTTTCACTAAATTCTTGCGTGTATACTAACCTCCACCAAAAGGAGCCCAGATGACCCGTCGGATCGTCTTCACCCAATCCTCCATGTCATTCTGGGTGCTGGCCATAAGGAGGTAGGTCTCATGGTTGGCTGTCATCCGCTCTTTGTCTCCCCCTGTTCAAATACACAGAGAATCAAACAAATCATCAGCATTTCCGCTAAGCTGATCTCTTAATTGAATGCGATCAAGATTCATGGAACTGAAAAAACTTCCAGAGCATTTCAAAAGTTAAGTTAAAACATTTTCCAGAAAAAAACAAGAATTTTGAATATAAAAATATTGTTCATTTTAAGTGTATGTGTGCTGGAGGCTTCACATTGAACTTGTGCAAGTTGTGTACTGGACTGGTTTACAAACTAGTTCTGATGTCAGTAAATCATAAAACTCAGATTTAAAGTGAGACTTCCTTCCTAAAAAACATCCTTTTAGTATCAACCTCTGAGCACACAATATTCTGCACAGTGAAGTTCAATAATAAGATTTCAGACAATGTCTGACCTCCCAGTGACCAGCACAGCACTGACTTTCTGTCCTTGAATGGCAAGATAACTTACTTGAAACTAACCACTAGGTGTCTCTAAAAATGGTAATTTTGGACACACATGCACGCACACAGCCCTTTTAACTGCTCCGCTGTAATAAATCAAAAGAAATGTTTATATCTCTGGGCAGAAGTACATGTTCCATTAGAGGCAGTCTCAACTATCCTGATTCAGCTTGTGGATAATGGCCACAAGCACTCTGCTGCCATGTGATACCGGACAGATCAGAGTGGACCTGTATCACATGACGAATACGCTTGCAGCGATTACTATGACAACAGAACAATTTGCACCGCTCTACCTCAGCTTTATGAAGATGAAACAAACAAACAAACAAGGACTCGTGGCATTTCACAGCGATGCACCTGGTCTGTCATACGAATTGATGAGCTATTAAGAGACAAATGATGTGCCACACAACGGTTGAATTATTCATGACTTTGACCACCAGGGATCCTGCTCCATTGATTGCATCACAGGATGAGATCTGCGTGTTGCATACAAAAAATATTTATAGACTGCTGCTACAATGCAACATGAAAGGCCAGCGAAGGGAAAAGGTTTGCCACCGTGAAGTCTGAATGACTTTTAATGAAGCAGAAATCGATACTTAAACTGTTTTATGGCACAAACCAAAAGAGTCATTCATTTGTTCAGGCTAATATAATGTTTATTCTCGTCCAAATAGTTTGGTTCTTTGAAAGCAGATCAAAGATTATTTGTTAATCCTGGATTAAGTTAACCATGAAAAACAGTGTGCTCTTATTTTGAAAATATAGACAGAATGGGTAGAGGTTAAAACACTGATCAGCATTCATATGATATCATATGAGGCAGGTGTGTTGGGAACTTGCACGCATGCACTGGGGCAATAGACTCGTTGGACATAAGTCTAATTTTGTTTGAATTTTTGCATTGGGTGTCATTTGTTCTACATTGAACTCAATGTTTTCACTGGTTCTACATATTACTTTTAACTGTCAGACACCTGCTATGAAAAAGAAATCTTTTAAAAAGCTGCTTTCACTTAGTTTATGTCTTTTTGCTCAGTATTTCAAATTAAACCTGCAGTGTCGAACTTTCGTCTCCCCCTTCTGGCAGTGATGATAAGTGCACAAACACCAGCCATGGGTTCTACTGTACCCCTTGTTGCTCTAACCCATTCCGGTGCTAAGGTTGCTCCACCAATTCAACCACCAATCAATGCTGGCTTACGTAAAACGTATCACTAACAGTAACGTCGCCACAGACATCAGATTTAAAAACTCCGGTATACACAAAATACAGACATATTTATCTGGTGGAGCTTAATCAGCGCTGTGTTGGGGCTTGAATGTAACAGACGTTCATTTATAAAGGTCTCACACACCAGCTTTAAATAAGGCTTGGTTCATTTCAGTGCATTTACTTTGCTGTATATTTGATCACAAATGCAGGTATTGGTTACTCTTCATTATGAAAATTAAATTGTGATAATTACGCCAACAGATCACTGTGATTTCTCAACAACCTGCGTGCAACACTCTTTCATCATGAATCTAGAAGAGTGAGCCATTTGTATATATTCATTTCTTCATGTAAGGTTTTGTTTCTTATATCTCAATATATCTCAAACACTTGCACAGATATTGTAGCACTGAACATGCTTTTAGTTATCTGTTTAAAAGGAATAGGCTCCTAATTTTGGATGATATCCAGCACATGCTTCTAAGTGGCCACTACGGACAAAAGCATCTGCCAAGTGATTATAATGTAATGCAATGTAATGGCTTCACCCTAAAACCTTTTTGTTGTGATCCTGTCAATAAACCTGCACGTTTGCAAGTTTGGGTAAATTTGATAAATCTGAGGAATGAAGAATGAGTCCCTGGAAAGCTGCTGTAAATCTGGAGCCAAACTTTGACAGTTAGATTGATGCTCCCTGCCAGACCTGATGAAACATCATTAGCAGGGAGCAGATGCCAGTGTTTGCCCTGTGTGGCATTCTACATGTTCACAATGTTTACCCACTATAGGCTCCCTTTACAAACACCGGCAATGTAAACTCAAGTGACAGTAATGAACCTAATGCAGCCAATACGTCACTGAGAGTCAAAAGAGTTTCAAGTTAGGAGTCACTGTAAAAAAAAATCTTCAGCGTCATTTTGCTGTCTTTTGTAACATAAAAATGTCACATTAAGTGCTACATGGTGTACTATAGTCGTCTACATTAGGCTGCAATCCATAACATTATTTACACTATGTATGTCACCTCGCGGCCATGACAGCATGTATCAGCAGGTAGTGATTTAGTGCGTTTTATGTGTCTGCAAGAACTCACTGACAATTAACAGTAATCAGCAAGATTCTTTAAGCAAATACGCCAAATGTTCTGTTTCCACCTTTTTAAATTTGTTTTTTAAGTTAGGATTTGCTGCTTGTATCTGTTTCATATAATTGTAAATTGAATATCTTTGGGTTTAAGACTATTGGTTGGACCTAATTATTCATTTGAAAATGCAATATTGGATGTAATGGCCATTTTCATTGTTTAGGACATTTTGTAGACTTGGTAGACAATAAATCGAGTCAATAAACTGAGACTGAGAAAACACAACAGAATTTATGGTACCTAAAGTATATAAAAGAATTTGTGATATCTGTTTAAAGCTTATCAACACAAATCCATTACACTGACTACTGATTCAACTGATGATGTGATTATAATTAATCAGTGATAATGACAATTATTGACAAAAAAGATAATCAAAAAGAAAACAAAACTTACTGCATACTTTCATTTTGTGGTCTCTGACAGAAAGATATTTGATATTTATATCAATTAAAAGGTCCAGTGTGTAACATTTGGGATGATCTATTGGCATTATAGGTGTATATTTACCTAAAAATATACAAAAATATCGCTGTGTTTTTGTGACCTTTCATAGCCTTTTATATATATAGTCAACGCAGGACCTTGTCCACAGAGTCCACCATGTTTCTACAGTAGCCCAGAACAGGCAAACCAAACACAGACTCTAAATACTAGAGCCTTTTGCATTGTCTGCAAATTTTGTGACCACTATAGGTTCTCCTCCTTGAAAGGAGAGGGTGAGGTGAGGGGTATCCAGTTAGTTGCAATCTGCAACTTCACCACTAGATGTCCTACACACTTGTTTTTGTTAACAGAGCACCTATGACATTCACAGTTCATATTCCCAGGTTCAAGATAATAAGTCACAGATAATAATGAAGCAGATTAATGTTGCTCATATAGTTTTAAATATCACTGCAGCCAGTGTGAACTCATACATAAATAAAGCTTGCCCAGACCATCAATGAAGTTTTCCAGGAAACAAGCTCTTCCTTTAAAGCGCAGGCTTAGTGTCCCTCTGTTCCTGATCCAGTCATTAGTCACTACCCGATATTGATTTCCCCTTAGAGCTCTCATTAATTTCACTTCACATGGAGTAGACACGATTGATTCACTTTGTCAATCACAGCCCTCCATCTTTAGACCTGAACATGCAAAGCAGCATTTATGATTAAGCTACATCTGCATTCAAAATGTCTACTAATATTTAAACGTTTGTTATTTGTCCATTCATGAGTAAAACAAACAAAGAGGCAGCTTCAGCCTTCAGCTCACCTCTTTAAGTGCAGGATTCACACCCACGATGTCATTTCTGTCCGCGACGCGCAACAGATTTTCAGTTTGTCAACAAACGATGAACTAACCGGTGAATGTGCAGCTCACCTTCATCCGCATCGAGTTTTTCTTCGGGAGCTTAACAATATACTCGCTTACTCGTTTTGGAGTCCTCCGTGTGACAAACTGTTCACAGCGGCTGATAAAATAATGATTTAATTCAGACAGAGGGAGGATATCGATGTGTCGGTGTGCCCGCTGTGAGAGGGAGACTGTGTGAGACCGACAGGGCCGTGCCAAGGATTTTCAGGGGCTGAAGCACACCAGGCTCCTCTCACTTACTGAGCATGTAAATCTTAAAAAATGCCTCCCAAACATAAAAGTGGCATTTCTTAAGAAGGTGGAATAATCTCGAAAACAGTTTTGCACTGTGTTTTTCAGTGAATGTATTTCAAACAGGAGTAAATAGTTCATTTACTGTGGACTATTTTCAGCTGTGGATTAACACGCTGTATATGTCCTGAAAAAGACAAACCCATCTTTGTCATGGCAGTCTATAACAATATTACATGTTTAATCTGCATAAAAATTTCTTATTTTCTTTGGTAATTTTGTCATATGCAGATTACTTATTACTTATTAATATGTATGTTGATGTCAACTGTGATGTTATTTATGTCTTACATCATGTGACAGCACAATAAGATATATGGTAGCTATGGCTTATCGTACACTGTTTCCCATGAAGTTGGAATAAAATATTTTTACCTCTTCTGATTAAATGATTGTGACAATGTGATTTATTCTAAAATTGACCTGATGTGTATAAACTGGAACAAAAAGAGGAATGTGTCTGAAAACAAAATTATTCCAACTTTATGGGCAACAGTGTAGCCTATATGTCTTATGCCAATGAATAAACTGTTGGTAGTAGTGATGTAACATGTCCCACAGTGCAGTGTGCTGCATCAAGCTTTGTAAACGCAGGCAAATATTGTTAATAGTTTTGGTAGTTTTGTTGGTTTGGTCATCAACAAGAAAAATAGTGAATATCACCACACTTATCCTTTAAGTTAGGTAACTTCTTTAAGGTGTTTCCCCCTAATATGTAAATATATACAACTAATACCATAAAATCATCAAAAGAAATAATATGAACTGTTTATTGTAGTTGCCTTGTTGTAGAAAGTGCACATTTGTAACAAAGTAATTAATGCCACATTAAGAAGTTTTAGAATATGACAATTATTGACAAAAATGCTAAATTTTCCGTGACATTTGCAACCACCGTAGTTTCTCGAACACACTTGGAGGGGGAGGTGAGGGGTATTCAGTTGGTCGCAATCTGAAACCGCTAAGTCCTACACACTGGAGCTTTAAGGAAGTCTTCTGTCTATTTAGCTACAAGTGACATCTCAAGTTACCACGTCACAGCAAGTGCAGGCTGTTTTTGCAGCAACAGGTTGAAAAATACATTTTTGCTGTCAAACACGCACTTTGTAAAATTTCCAGTGTTCTTCAAAACCTGTTCAGAAAATGTTCTAACGCAAACAGAACCAAGTTGATTCTCAACATACATACAAAAATAAATCTGCATATCAATCGGATTTTGACGTGGTCTGAGTGCAAAATCTACTGTCAATATCTCCTTCAAATGCTTGACCTGCTTTTTTGTTTAGAACGCTCAATTATGTACACTTTTATCAAAATGTCATATTAATCAACCCCATCAGTCTGACGCTCATGTTTTGATCACTGAAGAGGATCTGTCAGATGGTTTCCTCACCGACACCAATTAGTTCCACTGACCAATTTTCCACGCACACGTATCCCAGTCACAGGCATTTCCACCCTGACAGCATTGTCTGCATTGATTGTCATGCAAAGTAATTGTGTTTTTCTAGTGCCCCTGTGAGTGCTTTTGTCCATATTTAAAATCAATCAACCCTCAACATAGAGTCTGTGTTTCCACTACTTGAATGGAAAGACAGCATTTCCTTTTGGAAACAACGTTTGTGAAGCTGTTAAACAAGCGTGCAACAGGATTATACAGCATACCATGGCTATTACAACACACTCCTGTTCCTCCTGCCATTTCCTGTTGATGCTCAGCGTTCTTCCACAGTGGCTGAATTGACCACTTGGTTTATAAAGATGGGCGATATGTCAAACTCATTTAGAACATGGACAACTTTCTGGACAAAACTCAAAAGTCATTCGCTACCTATGAACCCATCTGAAGTATTAATCTTATGCAAATATAGTGCCAGAACACATTTGCTTTTCAAACTTAGTGAAACCACAAATATCAGGAGCAGCAGAAGGATAGACATCCATTCTCAGACTGTTGACCCAACAAACAATCAATCAAGAGTTACTTTAGAAGATAAACTAATACTGACTGTCTTAGCGTGGATATTCAGACAGTTACATTTGCTTTCTGGCAGAAATGTGTTAGTAAGCTTTCAGCCAAGTGCATTACATTTTGTTTGTGACACAGAGCAAAGGGGTTTCTATGAACAACAGACTTACATCTAGCAGCTGCAATGATTGAGTCATGAGTTTGTGAATGACATAGGTGCTGTAAACTGCTCCAGGCATTAATGAAAAGTGTTCCATTTGCATACTTGGCAAACATTATTTGCTCTCAATGGGACCTCTTTTATAGCCAAATGCAATAATAATCTTTGAGTGCACAAGTGTTAATCGTTTGGAGACTTTTGTTGAGCTCAATCACAAACACACAGCATTCCCAGATAAGTTAGCATTGTCTCCTGATCTCAGACAGGTCAATCAATGCTTCGACTCCAGGTTAAAACCACCATCAGACAAAGAGATAATCAGGAAAAACCTCATCGCTGTGAAGAGCAAATATTAGCTTTTCAATCCCTGGTCTGCAACTTTCACAGCTTCAGATTTTAGCCAATTAAGCATTAACTGCAGAAAGATAAAACCAGCTCAGCCTGTGGGTAAATTCTCCACATCTGTCCTCTAAATAAAATGACCAGAGGCTCCCCTTTGACAGATTCTTTACTGGCTGTGGTTAAGCTGCCTGCAAGTATTATTCTCCACCACTCAATTCTCAGACTACTTGTAGTGTGACTGGCACTGTGTCTAAAGAAAACCCTCAATCATCGCTTCTTAAATGAGACCAATCCTAGCAGGAGTCCGCTGCCAGCGACAGACGAAGAGCTTTACTTATAACACGACTGTACCTTAAGAGACAACCGTGACAGCTGTCACAATTCCCCCGATTCACCACGCACCGGCGCACCGCGCTAAAGTTTTATGAACTATGCGGTGAACAATCAGCTTTACGGAGACGTGCAAGCTGGTACTTCAGAGACAGCTTTTAATAAAGAAGGCACACACAGAAAAGTTTCCCTATTCACCTTAAGACTTCATGAAAAAGTTCAGGAAAAGCAACAATGCCTTTCAATTCTGAACTGTAATTCCATTTACAATATTCTCCATACAACATAACATACCTCTGAGTAATTGCTTATCCTCAAACGAAACTTATCAGTTGCATCATGTTAAATTATCTCTAACTTATCCATTATTTATAGTTGCCCCCTGTGTGTGTGTGTGTCATAATTACTATGTGAGTTGGGTTGGGTGCAAACAGCTAACAACTGTTCATTCCAGTTTTGACCACCGGCCTTAATGAGTGGCCAAACCCAGCTGCAGACCAGTCTTTAACTAATGGCTCAAAACAGGTGGGAGACAACAAAGGATCCCACTGTGCTGTAATTGCTCACAAATACCTGGAGCCCTGATACACTTCACTCTGACCTGTACGTCTGTAAGTAGGTCCTGTAAAACAACACAGCATGTAGAGCGCTGAACTGGATGACAGATCACAGAATAAATAATAGTTTCATTTGGTGAATTAATCTTTTAGAATCCACTGTCACCATCACAGGACGCTATGCTATGAAAAACTGCCACAGATTGCCAGTACTGTAACTTCACTTAACTGAACTTGGTACTGTTAGGCAGATTTTTCACCTCTGGACAAAGCCAGGCTAGCTGTTTCCCCCTGCCTCCAGTCTTTATGCTAAGCTAAGCTAACTGTCTCCTGGATGTAGCTTTGTATGAAACAAACAGACATAAAATTGGCCTTGATCTGCTCATCTAAATAAAAAAAAAAAAAGTGAATCATATTTTCCAAATTGTAATGATTCCTCTAATGTGGTTACTTTTAAAAAAGAAAGCACTGTTGTTAAAAGTATGTAGGCACAATACATAATATACAACTTAAACCTTAAAAATATGGCATTGCATTACCTTTAAAACAGTCCAACAATGTGACAAATCCATGAAAAAACTGTTTTCACCTCATTTCATGGGTCTGAGAATAAAAAAATAGTAGGTTTGTTTTCATTTCGGCAGACATTACCCAAAAAGGGAGTGGGTGTTAAAGTGTTAAAAATGACCTGAAATGATTCAGTATACTGAAAAGTGGAATACATTTTGTGGGAGACTTGTTGTGAAAATGTTAAGTTCTTCCAGACTTTGATTGTGTTGCTTGCCAAGTGGAGGAAGCAGCTGCTGCTGGCCCAGAAAACAATGCAGACACTGTAACTACCTTGTTTAGCTTTAAATGACAAAAATATGTGTCATAATTCTCCCAGTGTGAGAGTGTGTGTGTGTGTGTGTTTGCGTGTGTGTGTGTGTGTGTACAGAGGGAGATTAAATGAATACATCAGTGTCTGTTCTCTCTTGTCTGCATGAGTCTTCTTGTTTGCATGCAAGCAGGGGCAAGTTGAGATTCAATATTGTGTCTAATGATAGTCTTCTCAGAAGTCCACACATCATAAATACCTCCAACAGAACAGGAAGTCACTCACCGAGCGACAAACTAAACTACAATGCAAAATGTTCATTCATACGTAACGATGACATAATCTACCTCCGTTTTCATCTTTGGTTTACAAATGACAGTGCCCTGATTCACAGAGTTTCATCCATGAGTAATATCACCTCCTGATGATCTAATACTTCTGCAGAGTGCAGCTGTTACAACAAAGAAGTCTGTAGTAAAGACATCAGTGTACGTTTGGAGAAATTCATCCATTGCCTCGCAGTAAAGAGATACATATAAGGCTATCAGCAGGCTCAAAATAGTCGAATAATGCACTGTTACCTTGATGCGAGGATAGCAAATCAGATAATCCGTACTGTGGTAAACTATAATTCGCCTGATGAACCATCTCCATGTCTCCTACACAGTCCAGAAAAGAAGAAGTTACAAAGTCCCGGCCGCCTGGGTTAACTTGAGGACGGGAGTTCCTGACTGGGGAGCTACTCTGCCAGTTTGTGGCCTGGCTCAGAATGAGTGAGTGAGCACAGCTGAGAGGGTGTGAAAGAGAAAGGGAAGGAGGGGAGGGAGGTGAGGTTTGAAGAGGGGGTTGGGGAGTACACACACACACATGCACATACTTCTCTTAAGCACTGTAATGGGAACAATAGGCAGATCTCTCTGAAGGCTTGGGTTTAAAAAGGCCACTGGTTTGACACAGGGCATGACCCCATGAGCAAACATGAGATGTCCCATTCACACTGCAGTGCTTTGTGAACATCTTCAACCTCAAACTATTCAGAGCATAATGATGTAATATTGACTTTTTGCACGTGGGCTCAAATAAGCCTAAATATGAGTTATAGACAACATTATGAGTTTACATCACAACATTATTATCATTAATATCATTACATGAATACTATGTTCCATTACATTAAACTTTGGTATGGCATTGTACTGTTTTGTATCAAGAAATCTAAATGCAAGTTTGATTTAAACTAACAGTTTGTGCAGACTTTAAAAGGTCAGAAAAAATCATGTACAATACTGAATAAATAATCAAATAATTTGCCTGACTAAAATTGAATAAATTGGGCCAGGCATATTAATATTATATTAGTCATATTAATCAATATTTCTGGCATTTAAAGGACGAAATGATTACTTAATTCGTCAAAAATATCAAAAAAATAATCATTAATAATAATAATTGATGAATGAATGAATAATGAATACTAATTGGTAGCTGCAGCTCTACATCCATCATCTGAATATGATGATGGTTGATAATTATATAAAAACATGAAATTAGGTAACTACATTCACCACCACTACTATAACCACTATTTTTACTTTCTCCATTTTATGTAATCATTCATTTAATATCTTTGTGGTTTGGACTGTTGGTCAGACAAAATAAAAAATCTGTGGATGTCACCTATTTTTTGACATTTTATATAATAAAAGATTACTTGATCAGAACAATATTTGACAAATTAACTGATAATGATGTCAGTTGCAATTGTAGATGACAATATACTCCTACCAGCTTTATATCATGATGGTTGATAATGATATGAAAATGTAAAAAAAAACAGAATAATCAATGTGATGATACTAAATCTGACTCTTTCATATCCAAAACTGTCATTACAACTTTTACATTTTTACATTTCTGCACAGACTCTGCGTCTACAGCTACATCTTCCTGTGTATCTATAGGTGTCTGGTTCCACCTGACCCCCTGTAAGGTATCGATGGCTAATTCTCTTCCTGGTGTCACGGTGGTCCCTGTCTGTCAATCAACATAATCTGAAGTTAGACACCACAACATTAGCCTCCACCTGAGTCCCCAAAGACATTGTCTGGTGGAGAACACAGACTCCATAGAGTTACTATGGCTATCCATTACAATCTGATGCTGAGTGAGTAACAGAGTGAATAGGAGTGGGGAGGTCAAAGGGGACAAGGCTTGTTTGGCTGTCCCTCTATAGGCGCCCATGGGGAAGAAGGTAATCATGGCACCAAAAAATGGAGAACAGTAATCATTTTTGGCACTGAAAGGCAAACCTGATACCTTTTAGTACTTTGGTTCTGAAGCTTCAACACAACGATGCAAATCTTTAAATCTCTTTCAAAAGATTCTCCTTAATAAAAACGAAATGATTCAGTCACTCCATGTTCTCAAACACAAGGGAGTGAACTGCATCGGTCAAGGGCAGCTGTTGAGTATGAGCGAGATAATGTGTTGTCGTGAGGGCAGTCGGGGAAGCAATGGGTCAGTCCGTTCATGGAGGTCACAAGGCTGTCAAAAAGCCAAGTGTCTCTGTTCTGATTTCATGCCAACTAAATAAAGAGCTATGTCTGTGTGTCCTGCCAAGGCTGCTGTAAATATACCATTATGTAAGGGGAATCAATTTCAACTTCAACTTGAAGGAAACACGCTTCAGACTTGACTTAAAGTTCAGAACTTGTGTTGGAACATAAATTAATGTGATAAGACTTGAGACTAATACAGAGAAGTGAGAGAAGTAAGTTAAAGTCAGTGTCCTCTGGAGCATTTCGAAGGATTGTGCCTGCCTTTTTGTACTTTTTAGTCTCTAACAATGCTGCCATCTTCTTTTTCCAATGTAACTGACAAAAACAGAATACAGTACATCATGTTTACTATGATGGATTATTATCTTGAGCTAGTTTCCTAAAGGCGGTCTTCATACTTCATTGAAATGGAAACCAGTGGCAGCCTTTAGGGCAAGAAATTTGAATCAAACACTCTAAAATAAACTCTGTTTTGCTTTGGAAAATGGTTGTTATTAATGTTAGTATACGTGACCTGTAGTAAATACACATACATACACAATGTGTATTTGATTTGTTTAAAGCCAAAACTGACAATTGTAACTATAAATCACAAATGACATTTATGGAAGCTCTTAGCCATTGGCATGAAACCACAAACATTTTGTTCCACCTATTTATTTCAGTGGTGACTCGCAGTATAATGTGAGATTAATTCTATACTAATTCCAAACATCTTTAAACTATGCATGACAACACTTTGAGGTTTGTTAAAATACCAAAATCCTTACGAGTGAGCCATTTAGACCACTGACAGCTTCAGCGACTACTGACTGGGGGGATTAGTATCCCATTAAAATGTTAGGAGTGTTGAGTTTTGGTGAGGGCTGGCGGCTGTTGTCACTTGAACACTTGCACGCAATGCTGGAAGCCTGAAACATTACATCAGTGATACAGGCAGACTGATACTTCAGAGGAAGCTTCTGGGAAGGTGCAGTGCATTCAGATCCAAGAGTAAAACCTTGAGTGGCTCTGCAGGAGAGCTCTCTAAAGGCAACCCGACACCAGCTTTTAATGCACGTCATCACCATATTGTCAAAGAATTCATGATTCAGGTACAGCCAGACGCGCTTAAAGTAAACAGTTATACTCTCTGTTGGGCTGCAATGTGTTTGACAGAATAAGTGTTTCTGTACTGTGTGTATGTGCTGTAACATGCATGTGAGGTTGTGTAAACATATCTCACCATGACAGATCACCAATTCAACAAGTATATATCATGCACTCAGAGCCGTGAGACTGTAAATCTGTTTATTGTGCACGCCAGGAATTCATACTCGGCGTGCACTCTGCGACCCAAAATAAATGATCTCCCACAAAGTTTGAGCGATATGTGAATTTGTTTTGATTGAGATGCAGGATGTTGTCAGTGCTCATACGTGCACAGATGCAGATATGGTTGCTGCTGCTGCATAAACCATGACTGTGAAAAGGGTGAGATTTTCCGCAGGGTATCATGTCATCACCTCAATCAGCATCTTTGTTTACAAATGTTTGCGATTATACAGCTTCCATCTTAATTGCTACGAAAACGAAAAATAAAACATTGAGTAACAATTATGTTGGAAGGAAAAGATGTCGACAAACATCCTGGCTTTCAGAGTGAAGAATGAAACAAGGAGTGGACTTCACAAAGTAGCTGTTGCTCCGCTCACTAATACCTTCTAATATCACCTTTCAGCACTGATGAGGGCTTCAGGGCAGATGCACACCTGCACTCCCCACAGCCAAAATTGGCAGGTTGAGTCAGCCTGGCCTTTGAACTTTTCAGACAGGGTTATAGAAACCTGACTTCCGGTTTAGTGTGTGACTACTTGAGGCAGAGTAACTTACTTATTCTGTCTTTCCCTATGAGAACCAAAGAGAACGAAGGGTGGGGGGTGCAGAGAGATGCAACAGAGATGTGGAGAAAAGAAAAAGGCTGACAGCTCCTTAAGAAAAATGCTTCTCATGATTTTCATTCACACGAAGTAATTTCATTATAAAATGAATTCACTCTGGTTATGTGTCACAGAAGCATTAATCAACATTTTCATTTCCTAGATTGCTTCAGGAGATTGAAGGGGCTGCCAGAGGTGAACATTATTGTGATAGAAAGTAAAGATAAATCTGACATTCATCAATCATCACCCTGCATGAGCCTTTCCCACCACTTCATATCTACACTTAGTGACTGATGAGCTGGAACACGGATGAATGACACCATTTTCAGTGCAAAAATAGTGAATGTGTTCCCTGAGCAGAAGCATCTGTGTAATAAACTCAGGCTTGTCTGTGCCAGTTATTCTTGGTGTGTGTTTCTACACACATATCTGCTTGATGGCCAAACCCAGAAGGCACGCACTATAAAACTTCCTGTTGACTCACTGCCCAATTATTTGGACAGCCAATGGACAGCGCCCATCAGCTCCGGCAAGATAAGCGTGTTTTCATTTTGGCCATCGCAGCAATCCTGTCTACGTTGCCGCTCCACATCCTCGTTGTTTTCTCTGACAAAGCTGGCAAAAGCACTGCCGGTCTGAGAGGGCCGCAGTGCAGACAGAGTGCAGGGAAGCTGGGTCAAAGAAAAAGATTGGTGGTGATCTAAGTGGAGAGACAGAGAAATGCTGACGACGAGGTTGGCTCTTTGTGTGTATTTGAGATGTGCATCGCTGAAGTTTTGCTGATGTTGTTCGGTCAGTTCTCTTGGTTCAGACCTGTCCTATAAATAAAGCTTTCATTAACTACAGTCTCTGGTGTGGCTACTGAGTTAATGCACATACATTACAGAATCATAGTTTTGATGCCCTTAGCAAAAGTGAAATGGTCTTCAGTAGGGCTGCAACTATTTTGATTATTGATTGATCTGCTGATTATTTCCTCAGTTAATGAATCAATCATTTAGTCTCTAAATTGTCAGATAATACCAATCAAACATTCTTCTTCATACTTTTGTTTTTAGTTAGCACAACTAGTTTTATGTCTTGCTGCCGCCACAGGCAAGTAATGAGACGTGTTGAATTCAACCAGCAGATTTTGCAGTATGAGACGAATTGGCCTCCGAATCATTTGCTTTGCCAGACAATGGGTGGAGAGTTTCACAAACATCTCCTGTGAAACTCCAGAGACTAAGCTGCTGGATGTTTCACTCGTTCAATCATCGCATAGACTGGTTATATGCAAGCCAATATTCAAATACAGCCAAGAATGATTCGTCTAGATGTTACAACTATGTGAGGCTTAGGAAATCATTGGACAGTATTCCCAATAATTGCTTAGCTTAACAATTTCAAACTAAATATTAATCAGTTTTTTATACTTACCAACTGTTTTCAATGTTTCAGACACATCAAAGACCGCTCATCTTTCCTCTTTCTTGAAGTCTCTACAGTATTTCTTCTGTCCAGTTTCTCTCTCATCTGTTGCTTCAGAGTTTTGCATGAGAGCAGCTTTAGATTTACAGGCATGCTAGGAGCCATGAATTCAGGAGTGTGTTCTGTTATCTGCCTCAAGCAGCCAAGCAAAGTGAAATTTGACCCAGCTTTCTTTTTTCTTTTTTTTTTTCCTAAGCATGATTTTTCTTCCTCTGGCAAGATGTTTTTTTAAAGCTACATATCCAGTACAACCGCATGTGGGTGGCCTTTAAACTACAGGGAACTAAAAGCTTATGTTATCATACGAGTTATTCAAAAGGCTCCGATGGTTAAAACTTGTTCACACCATTTCAGTGGTGTTTCCACAGAGTGCAGTACAGGACAAAACCATACAGTAATATTTACAAGTTATTAGTGTATAGGAATTACTAAAAGTTGTATTTAGTTTTCCTAATCCCAATTATGTACTGTTGGAGATGCTCAACCCAACAGGTTAACAGCATTTTGTACCAACAATGAGGTGAAATAATCTCATAAGCACAACACAAGATGCTCCATTGCCTTAGCTACAGCTTGAAAGCAAAATATAAAAGCATAAACAAATGACTGCTTTTATAGTTTTTGGAATATCAGAGGGGTTTAAAGGGGAATTCTGCTGATTTTACACATCAAGTCTGTGTACAGGTCTTAGAGAGTGCTACTATATTTGGGAAAACAATTGTATAAAGCCTTTTGTTTCTCCAGAGGGAGCTGCATGAAGTCTAATAAATTGACTTGAATGATACAAGATTGAAAAAAAAAAAAAAATGTGGGTGTGGAATTAGACTATAGTGAGTTTACCAGACCTCTGTAGCTCACTCCTCATCTCTGCTTTAGGCAGTGGTTGACGCAGGTGCCAGGTTTTGAGAGAGAATATGTGGAATAAATACAGCATGATGTTTCTGTTTTCTAAATGTCCAATCTGTGTCCGACATTGTTATTAAATTGAAATTTAAAATTGGTAGTGCACTCTTAAGGTTCTGAACTTCTTGTTCCATTTCCTAATGTTGCGTGCAGCTTCTGGTAGCCTAAGAACTGAAACATATTCTCGTTCTTTTTAGTTATATGCCACACTAAATAACACCAACAGTATGTAGAAAATGTAATGCACAGAGCAAAGCCCCTCTATATATATATAAAAAGAAAACATTACTGCATATAAAATGAAACCTACTGTCAGAAATAATAACTCCATTATTCACAGAGCATGTTTGTAGGTGTTGGTATGCAGGATAAATAAAAAAGAAGCTGCAGCGATGTCACCACGTCTGTAGGAAAATCAGGAATGTGAGCATCATAAACTGCTCATCTGAAATCACAGCTGCAATAAACATATGCTATGAACTGTAACTTGTAAAACACCCATCTGCTGAAATGACGAATGGACAGCACATGGAAAAGACACTTTCTCAATGAGAAGAGAGTGTAATTTGCAACTCATCTCCAAATAGCTGTGTGTCTTAAGTTTAAGACAAGTAAAGCTGCCTGAGAAATCCTTCCACTCCTTCCTTCAGTCGGAACTGAAACTAAAGACAGTGCAAAGTCTAAGAATATCACTGCCATCGTAATGAAACGGTCCAAACCAGATGCAAACGTGTTAGTATTCATTACTGTTATGCAAAGAGACAAACCTGGGTTGGAGTTAAGATCCATGGGGTGCAGAGGAAGACGTGCCCCCTTCTCAGCTGGAGGTAGAGGGAGCAAAAGCCACGCTGTCGCTGCTGACCGCTGGCCCCCCAGTGCCACTTCTTCATCTGTTCTTGTTCTGTGCCACAGATAGATTTATCTCCTTCTGTTTTTGCTAAAACACACTCCACTGCTCTCTCTACTGTCCTTCCTACTTTCCCCCTCCTTCCTTCGCTTCTCGCTTTCCTCCACCTCATATAACTCTTTCGCCTAAAACTTCATTCTGTCAAGTCAAAGGCAGGTCAATGTGACACACCAATCAGCGGCACTTAGGTAAGGTCAGGCTATGGCTAGTCTGTCTGCCTCTCAGAAAGCTTTTTCCTCTACACACACTTCTGACAAAGGAGCTGAAAGAGCAGAGGAAGCATATTTCTAAGAAACACACAAAAGAAGTGTAGGAGAGAGAGCGAGAGCGAATGAAACTGAGTGAGACAGCAAGCCGAAGGCAAGATGGTGTGCCTGCTTGTCTCTGAAGGAAGTGAGAGGGGTGGGGTGGGAGCTGGTGGTGGAGGTGTAGGGGGGGAGGGGGTGCCTCGTAAATCAAGCAGCCCTCCCCAAAGAGGGGACCTGTAAATCTGGCGAACGAAGAGTGGGCACTCGGCCAAATGACTCATCCACAGCGCTCTATAAATACAGCCGTGCGGGGTCGACAAGGCTGCTGCTACTGGTAGCCAAGAAGCCCTGAGACACCGGGGTTTCTCACTCTTGGAGGAAGGTCTTTAATAGCCTCCTTATCGTTTTTCAATCTCACCCAGACTTAAAGGAGAACCGCACATCATTGGCTTCTATTAAATGGCAGAGCGCCCCTTTGAACCCGTGCTTGGAGGGTGATAAAATTTAAGGCCGACACTACCTGTTGGATTTAACTCGGAGGAAAAAAACGGGTGGTGAGGAGACATCTAAATATTTATGCAGACAGAAATCAGTTTACATACCATTGGTCTGAACATTCAAGTCTAGTGTCCCCATCAGACAAACATACTGTAGTAGTCAGCTCTCGCTGAGGCATGGCCAACCTGATACATGTAGGAGCAGAGGTTGTGGACGGGGGTGAGAGTGGGAGGCTGATGGAAGAGACTGCTATGTGACATGTCAAATACCAATCCCCTCAACAGGCCTGTTATGTAAGCATCTGAGCTTCCTGTCCTGTCCCCCTCTTTGGCCTGAGACTTGGCCTGTTTGCAGGCCTCAGTGCACTTCCTCAAGAGGATCTCACTGCCGCACGTAGGAAAGGAAGGAGAAGGCCTGGAATTCTCTTAACATAAATGAGAATGAGGCGGATATTTCAAACAACATCTACCACACACAAAAGGTATGCAGCTTATTGTTTGGACATGCTGAATTCCCCACTCTTCTGCTTTTTGTCACGTACCTTTTTTTGAATCAGCACTTCAAACATTTTGAAACATATAACAGCTCATCACACAAAAGACTGTGTCCGGGCGAGATACATGAGATCAAATAAGTGTGTGTAAGATTACAAAGTTGTGTTTTGTTGTCCTTCATGCCTCAGAGATAAAACCTTTTACCACCACAAGCTACTAGTTTATCATCTTTCCATGATTTGACAGCTTTGTTTGGAGCTAGTGGAGGATGCATCATTAAGTGAAACACTTCTCCTGTACAATATAAAAAGTGTAGCAGGCAACATTGCATGTCCACTCATCCCACACGTTATCCTCTAGTGTTGTTATTGCAGCTGCCATTTCCCATTTAGTGGTTAATCAATCATGGCTTGATGAAAAATGGGCTTCATCATTCACTGTGCTGTTTGAGCCATTATGTTTGCTCCCACAGGCTTTGGTCCCGTCACTAAAATACATAAACTGCACATTGTGTTATTACAGAGGAATATAAGAGGACTGTAACCACTTATCAGACTTCTGTTGAAGATACTGACCATCAGTCATATTTAATGTTTGTGTGCTTGTGCAGAGGTGAGGGAAAACCTATAGGCTGGATCTTTTTTTAAAGAAATATTTCAATATTTTGGGATGTTATTTGGTTTCCTGAGTCCGATGGGAAGATCAATACCACTCTGATACTTGTTTGCTACAGCCACCGGCTGCTTAGCTTAGCATAGCATGAAGACAGTGGGAATCAGCTAGCTCAGGTCTGTTCGAGGTAACAGGCTTACTAGCTTGTCAGCTGTAGTGACTTCCTCAGGTTTCCGCTGGTTGCCTGGCAACTTCTGTGATGACAGGACTCCAGGAAGTTGCTGAAATAGTCCAGCACATAAACTTCTTGTTATATCTTCTCATATAACTCTTGGCTAGAAAGCAAAAAAGCACCAAAATGTTGAAGCATTCTTTTAATTCATTTGAGCACACAAAAATAGTTCATCTTACTTCACCTTCTTCAGACCTCCTTCCTTAATAAGCAATGTGTAAATCCCACACAGAAGGGAGGCCTCCTTGTCAAAGAGTCCAGTGCCTTCTTTAATAAAACTGATAATAATAAGTATCTGAGTGCACAATGACTGAAAGGCCGGCTACTGCAGTTCAAACTCCCACATCACCTCCTGCAAGATACCTTGGGAAACCTTGGTCAGTGACCTTTACCTAATCCACAAAGCCACGCATAGTTAGCAAACTTCAAACCTTTCAACAGACTGTGAAAGGGTAAAAAGATGTTGCCTCTGCTTTGAAAACCAACAACAGTCTGCGTTGTTACTTTTAAATCTATTTGACAGGCAGCCAGAGTTTCCTTTCCAGCACCTTGTCACGGGCTTTCAGAGGAAGGGAGTTTGAGTTGTCAGCAATATGTCTGAGCACAAAATCACCAAAATGTTTTTCTTCCAACATCTGCTAATGGAGCTGCTCCTAAATTCTATGTGACACTGAAGAGTCCTTTCAATCACGGCACCTCAACCTTATCCAGACAGGTTGCATCCATGCCCACTGCCTTGACGTTGATGAATTTTCTATCTCAGCCACCACTGCCAAGGAAATTTTCTCAGACTACAAAATTTTCCTCCCTTTTCTCCTGAATAAAAGATGTGTCTACAGGGCTTTCTTTCTCAAACTGCTTCTTACACCTTCCAACTTATTTCTCCCGTCAATGTCAGCATTTCCATGCTTCTGCAAAGACACACTAAGCAACGTTCTGCCTCTGCCTTCTGGCACACTGAATAGTTTTCCAGAGCTCGATAAGGAATATGTAAAAATCATTCTCCTTTGCCTCTATTATCTGCTTCCAACCCAAGCCTCTGTTTTAGCAACTTGGCTGAAGCAGCCTTGCCTATTTGCTGGCCTGCAAATAACTTTCAGAGTAAGGAGTACCAACTGGGGGACTCTTATTTTAGACTGGTACTGGTCTTCACTGGCATCAACCAGCAGGACTTTGAGCTACCACCAGCAACTAGCTTTTGAGCACAACTTCAATTTGCCACTTCCCTGACAGAGGTATCGGAACAGGAAGCATGGTGACAGACATTTTGGTTGGCCACCAGCTCTGTCTTTGGTTTAAATAATACAGTTGAAGTGTGGATTTCTTTACAAGCTGTTGGCCTTGTGTTGCTTGCCATAATAAACATTGTTGTAAAGCTAATGGCCATGTGAGGCTGTACTGTAGGCATGGCAGTTAGCCTTGTTAATAGCATAATGTGATACATTTTGTAATTACCACACAAAATAAAGTGGTAATGAGAATGTTTAGCAAAGATTTAGTCATAAACCGATTAACTGCACAAATTTTAAAGGTCCAGTGTGTAGGTTTTAGCGGAACCTAGCAGTGAAGTTGCAAATTGCAACGAAATGAATACTCTCCCATGCCTCAAAACTAAGTCAAAACAAAACTCTGGCTGCAAAACTCACATAAAAACAAAAGGACATATCTAGATCAGTGTTTGATTTGTTTGCTCAGGGCTACTTTAAAAAAATGGCGGTTCAACATGGAAGAGGACCTGCTCTTGCTGCAGATATAAAGGACTCATTTTCTTTTCTTTCTTATTTTCAGGTGATTATACAGAAATGAAAACATACCATTGAATATTATATTCAGTTCCTGCCAATAAATACTCCTACTCCTACTTTAAAGTTTGACCGGATGGTGGTGCTAGAGGAGAAGTTTAAAGAGCACCAAAGTTAACATAGATCATCCTGAAGGGAACATGTACCAAATTCCTTCATACCTGGCAATTCACATGAAAATAATTCTTCTTATAAATTTGAAAAAGAAACACAGTGTGTGTTGCATTTAACCTCCTATTTCAAAAGGTCGCTCAAGTATTGGGAAATAAATGTTTCAGAATTTGTTCCACAGTGCTGAGCTCCAAATAAACTGTCACAATCTCAAACACAAACATCCTTGCCTGCCATCCCTCCCTGGGGAAAAATCTCACTAATGAAGCCAGTGGGTGGCTGTTTTCAACGCTGAATGTTGCATCAGAGGAGGAAACTCTTCAGTTATTGGATTGTGGGTTTAGAATATTAAGGAACATAAAACTGTCTGATATCATGAGGTAATTCAAGATGAAAAATGTCTGTGATGCATCCAGGGAGGAAAGAAAGTGCCATTGCCTTTGAAAAAAAAAAAAAATCTCCAAGCATCAAGCAAACATAAATTCAGACACACTTTGGTGTGATATCTTTGCATAGTACTGAACCATATCTGGAGCTTTTGAAGCCTATTTTCTCACTTCATGCTGTGCGTTTGTGTCTGAGATGGCCCTCTCCCCCTTTGTATTGCTGATTGCTTGGGGTCATAAAGTCAGGTATCAAGAGAACAGCAACAAGGGAGGTGAATCTCGGAAGCTCCATATGAGAAATGTCAACAGCAGCAGATTGTCAGGCCACAACTCCTCCAGGAGGCCATATGCTGCTGTGTCACACACCGCGGGTTATTGACTTTATATGCACAGTGGGAAAACATGGATGTGCGTAAACATGTCTGCACACCCACACATATACAAACATACACTGAGGAAGAGAGGAAAGGGAAGTTCAGCTTCTGACCTTTTTGAAAATGTCATATCACAAAGCAAAGTCTTGAGAGGGAAAGGACACTGACATCCCACAGGCGCTGACCACACAGACACAGACAACACTTTTATATGCAAAGCAGACTCTCATGCCTCTCTGGGCTTCATCATTTTACCGCAGTGATATTCATAACATCAATTTCACTGCTTTCCCTCTTAATGCATGCCTTCATTCTATAGCTCTACTCCTCCTGGATTTATGACACATTAGACGCTGGGTGGGCGCTATACATCCAACCGCTAATTAAATCAATATATCAAAAACTTTACAGAACAGAGAGCTGCTTGTTAGATTAATTTGATCAGACTTGTGTATGGATTAATATATGTTGTAGATATGACAGTGAAACGTGTGTAGGAGGTGGTGTTTGTGTATGTGTGTTGGGTAGAGAAGAAATTTTATTTCCTGGAGCTTTTTAATCTATTATATCTGGGTGGTGCTCTCTTCCCCAGGCTCCTTGGATTTCAAGGTGCATTTATTTTGATTATGATATTTCCGTCTATGTTTTTTCTGTATTTGTTCCTTAGTGGATTATTATTTTCATCATCTTTTTTTTTCCTTTTGACACATGTTACTGATCTTGTACTGCCACACCTTTGTTTGTTTCACACCAAATGTTTGAAAACTCCTATTTTGTGTAGCTTCTTTTTGAAACATAACCTTGAAATAGACCTGCGAGTGAAGCTGTGAGCCTGTTGTGGCATAAATAGTCCACGGTCTTCCAGACACTCAATAAGCACTGTTATAATATGTGCATACAGTTAACAAGAGCTGATAGAAATGGATTTTTCAGCCAACCCTCTTAAATAAACATGATTAAAGTATAGTTAAAGCAGCACCAGTAGTCACTGAAACTCTGTTTATGCAAAAGGGGTGCACACATACAGCCAGTGCCAGCACCAGGAGTTATTCATAACTAATGTGACATGGGGCCTATTTGAAAACCACCTCCATACATCCTGACACCGAAATGTCATCACTACAGATTGATATGCTTCCTCAATTACTCTACTAGGGCTTCTTTAACCTTAAACACTGACGCCTAGGGGGTAATACTCTGAGCCTGCCATATTTATTACCATCCAGGAACAAGTGGAATAATTGTTTGGTTTATTAAAGCCCCTCCTCCCCTGCTCGCTTTGGCTGTTTTTTTTTTTTTTTAATTCATCCATCCATCAATCATCATCATTTCAGCTGCTTACTTTACTCTACCGGCCGGTTTATAAGTAACCTCTGGCTTCCTCATGAAGAACAGTACAGTCGTCTGTGGTCTTATAATTACACGTCTGTCTTCACTCTCCAATAGTGATCATTCAGTCATTACTGTTTAATAAGAAGTGCAACAATTGTGATTTAGGTAAGATTAGCATGTTGTCCTGATAAAGCACATTCCTAGACTGATCATATGATCACAGTTTGTATTCAATTTTCTCATTAGCCAGAATAATAACTATAAAAAGGGTCTACTGTCACTGTGCCTCGCCTGCCTACTCATATTTATCATGTGATTATCATAGCTCAACCACAGTCACATTGTGTAAATCAGACATGCACCTCAGTGACATATGACACTCATAAGTCATTGCAGAGGTCACAAAGGTGGCTACCTATGGCTACCCATCAGGCATACATGTCAAACAAACAGTCACAGGATCATCATGAGCATTAATCACAGGTGCACTGAATCAAAAAAGGAAATAATAAAACTTTACACATGAAACTCATTAAAGTTTATCACTGAGGAGATTTGTGCTGATGGCAAAGTAGGAATAAAACCAAGAACTGCAATAAACTAAAACAAATGAAGCATTTCAGTCAGTTAATCTTAACAATCTTAACTAAATGCTGGGGAATAAACTCCAATCCAGTGTTGTAGTACTCAAGATCGGTCGTGGTCTCAAGACCAGTTTTGAAGCACTTTTTGAATGGTCTCTTGGTCTCATCTAGTCTTGGTCTTAATCAAAGACGCTTACTGAGACAGCTGGGAACGTGCCTCATCCAAAGGGATTCAGGAAACATTACGTCTTAGCTACCTAACTTTAACTCCTCAAAGTCTTTGTCTTGTCTCAGTCTCGATACAGTCTGGTCTTGCATGAAGGACCGGTTTTAAATAGAAATGGATGTGAGGATTTTTCCAGAACTGTAATGACTTAAAACGCCACATGAGGGCACTATCACCTTTGTTTAGACAGAGGCTGACTTTCGTTCACTACATGCACTTATATGTTTTCAAAAATCAACTCACTCACGAGGAAATGTCTATACACTACTTCAACTTATAGAATAAGCTGAAGCCAAACATAATCTTTGATAGTGAAGAGGAAACTCTTGTACTTCGACTCAGGCTTTGCTCTGTAAACAGCATTTATGCTTGAGGTGGTCCACCTGCTCATGGCAACATGATCCCAAGGTCCTCTCATGAATGAAGGGGTGGTGGCCTCAGGGGATGAGCAGGGAAATATTCCCATAATAATGACTTGCTGTGGCGTGACCACCTACTTTAACCAAGCTACCAAGAGAAAATGAAAGAAACAGAGAGAGAGAGAGCACAAGACTGAGCCCAGGGTAAAGAGAGAGAGATACTGACATACTGAACTCATGTTAGAGCCAAGGCATTGTGTTTATTAGAGCTTGGGGATAGAGAAGCACACTGTTTCTCCATCAAATACACAGCAGGGAGTGTTTCCTGTGCTGATTCTTGTTTTATAGGAGTGGGATGATTAATCACAGTTGGACCACGGGGAGTGACATTTAGCTACAGGTATTCATGCAACAGTGACAGGTTAAAATGAAGAGTCTGTGCCATTTAGCCTGATATTATAATTTGCTAAAGGCTCTGCTCGCTCACTGTGTTCAAGTCTCAAAACCCAGATACCCAGTGCAAGTTGTGTTACCATACCATACAGCTGTATTCAGATATCAGACATTCTTGGGAGGATTCAACAACATCAGATAAAACTAAACACTAATCCTGGGCAGCAGGATGTTCTGATGTCTATTCCAGATATATGAAATGCAGTTTTTATTGTCAGTGCTGCCTGTGTATTTGTGATCATTTAGAAGTACCCGAATTTAGAATAGTTGGAGGCACATCCAAACATGGCTGGACAGAAAATGTCATCCTCAAGTTGAGTGTGAAAATGTCCTGCAGGTAATCTAAAGAGTTAAATGCAAAAGATTTTGACACATGTATTCATGCATTTTTGTTGTTATTTCCCCTACCTTTAGCTCAGGTCCATGTGTGCTTACACATGTTGCAACGCGTCAGTGTGAAGAAGACAACGTCACCGGTGCTTAAAGTCTCGGTTTGCGCAGGCAAAACAAAAGCCCCATTGTGTCTGTACCTATGTGCCTCTGTCAGTCAGTTTATAATAAAGACATAACCATGATTCCAGTCTAAATACTGTTAGCCATGTGGTGAATCCGCTTCTTAAGCCCCTCTCCCTTAGTCAGTGACTCTTTCTGTGGGTTTAACACACATCATCCAGATGTGGATGTGCACAGTGAAAGAGACAAAGGCAAGAGGTGGGTGAGAACATCAAGAGAGAGAAACTAAAAAAGCATCAGAGCGTGCATGGAAAGTTGCAGAGATGTTTTTCAAACTATTTTGCACATTTTTCAAGACACAATGAAGTAAAACTTTCCAGAAAAGCTAAAAATACAGAATTGCGTGTTAATCTGAGAGCAGGGTCTCCCTCCCCGTATAGATGTCCTGATGATGCTATTCAAGCCCCCTGGCAGTCACCCGATAGCCAGCTTGTGTTCAGACCTCACCACCACCCTTAGAAGACAACGGACATCTCTGTACAACTCCCCCCCCTCCTCCTTATTACTTCCCGTCTGTCTGTCAGCCAAAGACTGTCCATGTGTTGTGTTCAAACTGCAGAGCCCCATTTAGACCAGTGGAATATATGTGTTGTGTTTTCCTTTCAATTTCTCTCTCTGCTTCTCTTAGACCTCTTTATTTGCTGCCTCATAACAAGCCATGTTCTTGTTTTCCATCAGTGTGAGGGAGTGGTGGACGTTCAGTAGTGGTATACACGCTGAAACTCTCGTCAAGTCTGTCGTGATGTGTTTTAACAACCCACGAAGGCCTTGTAGTGAGCATGCGGGTAGTCATATTCTAATCCACGAGTTTTGGTCTGTGTGAGTAATTTTACGGCATCTGGGACAGCCATAACAAACACTGCCTTTGATAGTTTAAAGAATAAAGTTTACTACAGACACTGTGGTCAGAGGGGTGAGTGTGAGCCTACGGTATGTGTGTAAACCAGAGAAATCATGTGTGAATAAACACTCTGTACTGGAACTACACAATAATACTATGAACAGTACTTCGAATAATTTGCTGTACTACAAAGAGTTAGATGAATCCCACACTGAGATTACTGTACCTGATTATAAAAAGGCTGTGACATATGTAGCTGGTTATCCTAGCTTAGCATAAAAACTAGAAACAAGAGTCACACAGGAATTAAACATCATAAAGCAAAACTTTTGTACAGATGAAATAATGAGACATAATGTGTTAATTATTGAGCTTTACAAGTGTTGGATTTTATCTTCAGACAGAGCCAGGCAGGCTTTTCAGTCTTTATGCTAAGCTAACCAGCTGCTAGCTGTAACATCCTTCAGACATGAGAGTGGTCTCGATTGAGTTTTCCAAAATGTCAAATTATGTTTTTTTTAGTAGGTAAGCTTTGAAAGAAGAAGTAACAAACACATTATTTAGCAGTAAAATGTACACCCGGGATTGGCTGCTTCAGCCTTATGTGGCTAAATATTGCTGTAAAACTGTATTTATGACTCCTCTCTACTTCGCTGCTATGTGCACTTTGGGGCATACAATGCCAAAGGCTTTCCACCGCTAAGATCTAAATCCTATTTTATAAGAGCTTTTTATTAAAACAATAAAGTTAAACAACACATAGACGAGGACAAAACAATGAAAATGTTACATATACAATAATGAAGGCCTCATCAATCAATGGTAACCTTGGTTTCAAAAAACAGAGATCTAAAGGTGAAGTCATTAATTATTTTGGGCTTCCCACTGGTAACCACCCCTGGATTTTGAACTTGAACACACCACAAACATTTTAGGAAACTAGCTAGTAGAATAACATTTGTCCTTATTTATTTCTTAATGCTAACTAACATATTACCATACCTCTCATATTCCTCATCTATTAGGGACAACATGAGGATAAACTCTCTGCTTTCCACTTCTTTTTTAAACAATAACTGTGTTAGCACAAGTGTTTTGACTTTTTTCAATAATTTGAACTTCAATCACAATTCTCTGCATTAACTAAGCTATTTCGAACATTGCACTTGTTGACAGCAAAAACTGAAAATGCATCATATGATGCTATATCAATATATCAACATTTGATTTACTCTATCTTTATTGAATAATAATATATTATACCTGTGAACCAATGATAGGTTGAAGCTGCTCCCTGACAAATACCAACCACCTAACCACATTCACCATCACTAAGTGCCACAAAGACACAACAGTCTGTTTCATAAAAACCTCCATATCCAACATTGATAACAATACTCCAGCAGCTGACATCCTTTAAGGTGAGTTAAGTGGAATACAGCAGCTGTGAACAGCACCCTGTAAACTGTGGAAATTACGTTATGATCTCTATTGCAGGTAGAGAAAATTGTGTCACTAGATTTCAAATTTCCTCTCCCCCCCTCTCAAAATTTTTAACAAAGCAAACACAGTCTGTTCCCTCAGGGGGGAAATAGATGACAACTGTTTGTAGTGATAGACTGGAAAACACAAACACTACTGTAAGCTTTATGAGCAAAGAGAAAATGAAAATCTGTCAATGCACCACACACTAACCACACACCAGACTGTGTTATATGTTGCAAAACATCTTGACATGAATCATTTATTTCAAAGAGTGTGAAACTACCAGCATGTGCTGTAACACCTGGGAAGGGGGAACTGAAAACTGAAAGGGAGCACGATTAGTCAGTGAGGCATGTGATTTTTAAGTACGGCATACTGCAAAATGTAAAATACATGATAAATGATAAATTCGGCAACGGAAACTATTTCAACATCTTCATTTTTCCAGATAAAAGTTGTCTAAAATGTATCTCAACACTGACTGTCTGAGATGTCACCAATCCTCTGCAACTTTAAACCCTTTGTTGTGCATTTCTCTAAGTTTTGTTGGGTGTGGGACCTCAGCTCTGTCTATAACCGTCAACAGCATAAAAATACCTTTCTAAAAACAGACAACTCATTTATTTGTATTGTGGGTATTTTCCAGCTGAAGCGCACGGAAATAAAAAAGAGAAAAAGAGAAGCGAAGAAAAAGTTTTGTTTTTGAAACTTCCCTTTTTCCTCTTTCTACTAGACAGAAAAATTAGCTTTTTGGTGCTTTATCTAGCCAAGTGGTGACAGCAAGGACACTTTCTTGGTCCATATGATTGAAATCAGTCATATTATGGTGTTAGAGCAGTAATCCCATGACTGATACGTTGGAGATTTGAAAACTCACAGCAGCCAATCTGTCAAAATGTCTCAACTGATTATGCACTGTAAGATGATGAAATAGCATCAAAAAAGCATTAAAATACTTCATATCTAATTATTTTAGACACCAAATGCTGCTTTATATTGAGAAAACGTGTGCTGACACATCAAGATTTATTGTACCACGGCATAGGCACACAAGCATATGGAAAAGTAGTGCGTTAACTAAACTGTTCTATGACACAACCACTTCCAACTATGAGAACTATTAATCACAACTTGACAAGTTGACTTTGCCTCATTTCAATGTAAAATGATACAACTACAACTGAAAGTGCCTGAAACGATCTCTGCAGGGAACTGTTAATCCTCATCTAAAGTGGAAACTGATCAACAACAAGGTCATTAGCATCCAAAAACAATGTAAAGCATCTTTCATGTGAACCTGTGACACACCTGGACTTTTCCATCTGTCAGCTTCTGGCCAACTGCCCAAACTACTTCTTTAATTTTGGCTCCGTCTGGGCAGCCTTTAATCGACCTTTTGCTGACAAATGTTGGGACAAAGTTGCCCCATAATCTGCTGGGTCACATTGCTTGTGTGAGTCCAATGGGAGCCACAAACACGTGAGAAAAACTTTTTTGGTCTCCTCTGAGGAGAAACTGTGTTGGATACACACCAGGGAAAAGATAAGGATAAATAAAATGTAAGAAGTCACTGCACACATCCTGTTTTTTCTACAGGGTTTTGCTTGAATATGGATCAACTGTTTCTGTTGATGCACTCTGCTACTGTGTCTTTTACCAGCTGTCTCTATTTCCCCAGTGTGCATGTGTGTTTTAAATATCTATTCCATAGACTCACATTCCTGGCATTGCTCTGCCTGGGAAAATACCCCACTATTCCTTTGTGTTGTATTCCACCGTGTTTCCATACAGTCTTGTGGCGTCTGTGCATGTGTTTGTCTTTGAGTTTATGTGTGGGAGTACAGTACGTGTGCATGTGTGGTCGGTGGTCACAGTCAGCTTCTGAGTCAAGCTTCTGAAATCTGAATTAAAGGAATAGTTCAACATTTTTTTTTGCTTTCTTGCAGAGGGTAAGATGAGGAGATCAATACCACTCTCATATCTGTCCACTAAATATAGGGCTGCAGCCAGTGGCTAATTAGCTTAGCTTAACATAAACAGTGGCTATTTTCCTGTCAAATATGGATTTAATATGATCGGAAAATAAGCTTTTTCTGTGCCTTTGTACAGAGCCAGGCTAGCTCCTCCCCCCTGCTTCCAGTCTTTATGCTAAGCTAAGCTAACCACCTGCTGGCTAAAGCTTCATATTTAGTGTAAATCTAAGAGCTCATCCAACTCTTGGCAAGAAAACAAGCAAAACTTTTTCTCTAAAGAGAAATTAAACATTTCTACTTCCGTCAGTGCCACATGGAGCAAAAGGGTTTACGATCAGAAACAAAAGTTTCATTTCAGTGGAATAAAAACAAAGTGACAGTGCTTGAGGAGAGAAAGAATGTTGTAAAATTATGATGAGCACAATTTCACAACATGACTTCCCTCTTTACTCTCTTTCCAGTGACATTTCACTGTGACATTTCGCTCTCAGTGTGTTTTGTTGGGCCTCCTGGGCAAATAGTGCATCGACAGCCTAATACATAATCCATTTTGTTTAATGGTGGGCTTTCAAACGGGTCCTACAACCCTCATTGCGTATTTCATCTCTCTCATACATTTTTAAAAATATATTATATGTTGAACTACATCTTTTGGGGTGATCTATCAAACATTTAAACCCATTGTCAGTATCCCGTATGCTCATAAAGCATATATATAATAAAGTCAGTAATGCAATCCCAGCAAACTGCAGGCAGACAAAGGGTTAACAGAGAAATCAGTGAGTATAAAATCAGGAAATGGCAAAATTCTCCCATGGATGATTTACTGCAGACAAGAGTGATCAAAACCTAATGTTTTTGTTCCTGCACGCCCTCCAGTTAACATTGCAATCACCATGTTGTACTCAGCAAATATAAAAAGTGATGAAATTGATTTAATCTTTTCCTACCTGGAATGACCTCGAAAAGAAATTTCCCCCCATCATCGCCACTGGTTGGATGCTCTGTAACTTTGTTTCCAGGTAGGAAAATGGTTCCCTGTGAGGAATAAAGAACAGACTGATCAGAAGTAATATCCCAAACAGTATTTTGATTAAAACATTTGTGAGTAAATGTTAGTTTTGTTGCTAAAGTAAGGAATATTTATTCTGAATAGATCAAAATACTTTGTTTCCTCTGTGTGTATAGTTCTGTGTCCTCGCAATGATTTTTTTATGATATCCAACAAACATTTTTAAACATATCAACACTTTTTTAATGTCTTATATTCACAGTATCAGCAGTTGAAGCCACTAATGGATAATGAGGTGAATGGTGTCTTTGTCATTCCCATTCGCCCTCACCATGCCCGTACATCTGTTCTTGAACTACGTAACTTTGTATTCCGGGTAGGATGTACTCACAAGTACATAACGCTTTGCAACACTAAGTTACACGCCACCAACTATTTCACTGATTTTGGTGAAACTGGATCATTATTTTATGGAGAAAATGTTTTCTGGTTTCCCCTCCGATGTCCTCTGGCTGCTCTGCATCAACTTGTGATTTACAGAGTTTCTTGATGGACAGTAAAGTAAACTGCAGCAAACTCTAGCTGCTGTTAGCTAATGCTAGCTTTCAGTTTGTTAGCCAGACTACCTGGACCGTGAGCTCAGAATTCCAGGGGAGTGTTAGTGTTTGTACCACAGGCGTTTTGGACCATGGGAAGACGAGGTTTTTCACTCAGTTCAGGGAATGCTGAAGGGGAACGAACATGCCAGAACAGGAGCTGGGCATGCGGGCAATGTAACTGGGCTCAGCAGCCTCTATGGACATAAAGGCTAAAAGACCAAAGGGGATGTTCAAGGACGAAGCTAAGAAGTTTCAATTTCTACGTAATGTTGCTTTAAGGCCACACAATTAATTAACCTGTAACTTTTGCCTTTTGATTTTACAGTTCACTTTGTACTACAACCTTTCCTACGCTTCCCTTGCAACAGCAGCACTCCTGAGCTCAGCAGCATGAAAAAATACTGACATGTTTGTCAAAGGATTTTGCGTTGTCATGTGCATCAGCATCTCTGCCGCCTGAGAAGGTGGCGTATAGGACCCCAGGGACAGGTCTGAATGATGGAGCTGAGTTGTTATAAAATGTGGCAAAGTGGCAGCATTATAGAGGATCACCATCTCTCTGGCTCAACTCTGTCCATAATGATACATCATCTGTGTGACACCAAAGGCCAGAGATACTCTGCTTTAAATAGCAGGAGCATCAGCATCAGCTTTTTCCACAGTCGACCACTCAACAAGCAGTCTGTCGAGACGTACTGTCTGTTAGAAAGGCTGTGGGGCAGATTTTTGGGTCTTCACAGTGCATCATGAGAGACGAACACACTCATTAACTAAACCAGTGATACCATTACCAATGATGACGCAGGTTTTATTCACCTCTGATGTTGCTGGACTTGGAAAGGTCTTTGTGGGTCACATTAGTGATAGTAGTGGTTTATACATATTTCATTTCAGAAGCAAATTACCTATAAAACATATGAAATATGCTACATTATTACCCAGCAAGATGTAAAGAAGTTAAAATTATCACCAGTTGCAGCATTAAAATGCTACTATAACCTACGTTAATGTATCAGTAATAATAATCCCATAATATATAATCATGCAGTATTCACGGGGGCCATTCAGCTGTACATTTGCTGATAATATTTATGCACTTTTATTTATTGTAAGTACATTTAGGAAAGCTGGACTTTTACATGGAGTAAAAGTATTTTTGCATTGTTGTTTTACTGCTTTTTATAGGCACAATGAATCAATTAAATGTTAAAACAATGAATAGAAAATAAATTGACAGTGATTTAAATAACTAACAGATTTTTAAAGGACCTGTGTGTAGGCTTTAGTGGCATAGTGTAATTGCTGATTTCAACACCCCTCTCGTCTCATCGTCTCCTTTCTAGTCTAAAGGAGAAACTGGTGGCCACAAAAACATGCAAAAAATGCCCTATCTGCAACCAGTGTGCAGTTTGTCTATTCTGGTCTACTGTAGAAACATGGCAGCTCAACATGGCAGACTTCATAGAAGAAGACCTGTTGGTGTCTGTAGATATAAAAGGTTTATTCTAATGCAACTCAAAGACTCTTTCAGTTGATTATACACTAAAGAAAATTGCCCAAAAAACACACTGATTTCAATTGCTCCAATTTGAATATTTGGTTACAAACTGAATATCTTTGGATTTTGGACTCTTGGTTGAACAAAACAAGCAATCTGAATATGTCGAATTGGGCTTCGGGAAACTGTGAAAATTGCCATTTTATATGTGAAACAATAAACTGTATCATTGAAAAAGCAACAGCAATTTGGTAACTTGACAAAGTAAATTACCAAGCACTTGCATGTGGTAATCCTATGAAAATTACAAATTAGTTAACTACTTTTTCTTTTTTTCCCCTCCTACTTAGAGTGACTATAAAAAAGGATCACAACATGGCCATCTGCAGGTTGATCCCTCATGCACTCAAAGTGCCTTTTCACTTGATTTACACCTTGGACATCAGCTGAAATGCAGCATCTGACAGTCATTAGAGTGCACTCTATCTGAGTTAATGTTAATGCAGACAAGATGTGCAGGGGTGACAATATCAGTATTATTAACCCACACACATTAAGAGGATCTGAGGGGAGTCAGTTTCCTTCCTGCTAAGAGAGAGAGCTCTTTAATGAGCCATAACTGTGACAACCAGGAAGTGGAAACTTTACCTGAGGCCCCAGATGAAGTGTTTTAAAGGGGGTTATAAAGATGGGACCGACATGCTCCAAAGTGGAGGAATGAGGGAGAGAAAGAGCTTGTTTGATGTGACTGTCAGCATAAGAATCTGCACAGCTTCAGTATCACGGGATTGAAAAGCTTCTTTGAGAACTTTTCTTTTGGTGAACACGGATCTATTTGTCATGCACATTGTACTTATTCCAGGGAAACAGGAGATTACTTAAATGAATGGTGTGTGGGTGAGGTAGACTTCATAAATGTGTGCTGTTTGAACTGTGTATATTAAAAAAGAATAAAAGGACCTGTGTAGTCCCTCCATACTGTAAAACCACAACACCACTGATATTTCTCTCCTCCATTTCTCCACCACAGCCACACTTTCCGTACTGACATCCTCTCTGGTGGGCTGCTGTTTGCTGCAGACAAACCCAACCACAGACAGAGTGACATTTACCCAGCAACGAGTACGGTAGCCGGGCCCAACCCGACGGGGGCAAAAAAACCCAACCTATTTAGGGGTGTTTTCTGCAATTTTATATCATCGTTAACTAGAATGAGGTCATTTTTTGGAAGCGTGTAATGACATAATCCCAATTATCTTTTGTTCTCAACCAAAAAGCTACACACACACACACACACACACACACACACACATATGGGACAGAAAAGTCTCAGATAAATCTTTTTGAGAAAAGCGACAGCAGGAGGCTCAGGCTTGAAAGCAGCAGCCCAGCCTGTCAGGGGGCTGCTTTTGAGGCAGTGTCCAACAGTATGCTCCAAAATGAAATCAAACCTTGTGTGTTTTCTCAGACTGCAAGCAAATACCAGAATACTGACTGTGACTCCAGCTCTGTTCATTTAATGGCATCTACACTAGTTGGACCAGCCTGTGCTCACTGCAGCAATTAAATCCACATGTGATGTTCTTTTTGGGCACAAAACAACATTTTACCTCTGTGAACATTCAAGTTTGTTTTGAGCATATTGACAGTTGCGGGATGTCTGGCCTGCAGCCTTGGATGTTTCATTTGTTGCCCCTTAGCTCATATAAGCTTTTCTAAAAATGACAAGAAGACACCACGGCTTATAATAGGCTATCCAGTGTTAACATTTAATAAGATGATACCATTAAAAGTGTGACCTCTGCATGATAAAGAAAATGGAGAATCTATCCAACCTCTTCCTGTGTTTATCTTCAGTTCTGACAAGCATTTATAATGACTTAAAATTTAAGTTTATTTGGAAAGGGTGAGAAGGTGTCTGCTGCTTAAACCAATATACAGACCTTGTTTTGTATTTGTCAACAACAGAGGTGGTGAGATGGCCACATAGACAAGTAAAAACCTGAGAATAACAATTGAAAAATATTTTTTCAACATTTTTCTTATCACTTGGGGTTGCTTTTGGCTGTTTTTTATGACCGGAAGTTTGCACGGGGTGTTTTGTGTTTTTTTTGAAACATTGACTAGAACAGCCACCTATTGCTCCACCGACTGCGACGCACCAGCAACGCGGCCCATCCACGCGCGGTGGAATTTGGGGGTTACACCTCCAGCATATAGGGAGCAACATTCACTCTGATTTAACTCTGCTGTGATCCAGCTCCTGAAGGAAACGTCATGCTCTTTAGCATGCTAATGTTTACCAGCTAGTTGCGACCCCTTTGCTAGTAACGTGATCCATCGATAATACAAAAAAGAAATTGATTATAGCCACTTAAGAATAAAAATGATTACACCATTGGAGACTGTGTCCCTGGCATGAGCAAAATGTGTTCAAGGCAAGTAGAACATCATTTAAGTGTGAAGTTTAGGTTACCTTAGTTTGTTAAATAATGATCTGGTTTGATGAATGAGTGTAGAAGACAGAACATTTGGCAACATAATAAAATATAGGGCAATATATTATGTTGTAGAAATTGATTTCAGATTGCAAACAGCAGATAAATGCTCACAGTGAAGTCAATTAACTGGAAATTATTGGTGTAACGAGTCATTTAAGTGTTCATTAAACTATGGCTGGTTGATCAGTGCTCCTTTTATCCAATAATTACTGTTCTCCAGCTTCAGTGACCTCTCAGATGCAGGAAGTCACACTCAGTGGGAGACCTGGAGACGGTATGTATGCTTTTTTCCTGTGTGGACTACCGTAAGCCTGTCTGCGTCTCTATTTTAGCCTGTGTGCCTGCTATATGACCTGTCTATTCAAGTGGCAAAGTGTTACTAACAGTTTCTCCTCATCCTATCGCTCCACTGAGTCCATCACTCCAATAAATGTCATCATTATTTCATCGTTATAAAACAGGTAGTTCTGGTCTTTAACTCTGGCTGGCTGAGCCTCCTTCAAAAGCCACTGTAAAACGCACAGTAAATCCACAGCTGCGACTGCATAACATTTACTAAAATATTAATATGCCAGTCAAATGTAATGGGGTGGAAAAAATAGAGGCCTTCTCCATTAATCTTTATTTACCCGGTGGATTAACTGTGGGAGAATGATGTGAGAAGTTATCCATGATAAAACAGGAGAAGATGAAACGAGGAAGAGAGAGGAATTAAAAAGTTGGGGAAATGACAAAACAAGGCTGTAACCATTAAACACAGTATGTGCTCTGTTTGCTAAAAACAGTGAATGGCAGACAGACATGATTTTAAAACCAGGCACGAAATACAAACACATCACTCAACCTTCTAGCAAATAAATGTGCAATGTGCAACAATATCTGGGACAGAGAGCTGTAGAAGTAGACAACAAGGACAAGGATGGTCTAAAGCATGCTTCTTTGTCACCCACACACATAAGAAATCCATCTTAAATTTCAAGATCCCTAAGACAAAAAAACAAGAAAGCCCCCCAGTGATTTATGTGCAAGCAGCTGGAAAACGCACAGTGTCCTGTCACTTTCTTGCAGGAATACCTGTCACTGCTGCTGTTGCTGCCTGCCAAAACCCTTTTATATTCATCCAAGAACTCCCATATATAAAGTTTCATAAAATATCCTCTGCCGAAACTGAGACTGCTTTCTGAAACAAGAAATGAGTCTCAAATCATGAAATGTAAGGGAAGAGAATATAAAGCCAAAGCAATTACTGTGAAGTCATCTAAAAATAAAAGGATAGAGATCGAAAGCTACAAAGTCGTCTGTGAAAATGTGAAACAACATGATGATTTTTGACCTTGTGACCATATTTTTGTCATTACATAACATGCATGTTACAATAAAACCATGTTCAAAGAAACAAACTGTATATGTATGGGCAAGTATCACAAAATGTACACTCTAATTATCTCACTAATAAAGGTTTGTCCTCTGCAGTGCAGTCTTTATTTAACCTTACTAAAGTCAGCATGTTCCTTTGACTTTGTGTGTTGTATGGATTTATCTTTAAGCGGTGTGCCATTAAGGGCACACACTATCACACTCTCTCGTGCTGCATGCTGATGTTGATTAGTCTGATGTTGTCCTTACAATTTTTAAGTTGTGGTCTAATCTGTGACCAACATAATAAGAGGTTTTTATTAAAAAATACTATTATAGATGTGGATGCATATGGATATATTATGGCCATACTGTATGTATATGAGTAAGAGTTTCACCTATTTCCTGTGAATTTTGTTTATAGCTTATTCAGCTGAACTCACAGCTCCAGTATATCTACACCTTTAAAACTGGAGCACAGCTGCAGGAGGCATCACTACTTTGGCTTGCAAAGTATACAAATAACCAACCACAGGACAGGCAGGAGGCATATTCCTGCTCATCAACTATTTTCCAATGAATTTAGTTTCGCAGCTAGTTCAGCTGGACGCTCTGTTACAGCATAGTCCCACCTTCAAATCTAGAGCACAGCTGCACCAACCGCAGAACACAGAGAGAGAAACCGTATCCCTGTTTATATTTAACTATTCTTGCACTGTAGTTTGTGTCCTATACAGCCCTATACTGAATGTACTTTTAATAATACACAACAAATATTGTGAAACCTCCCTGGCCACTTTAGCTGCAGCGACTTTAAATTGAGTCTACAATAAATAAAATGGTTCACAGTCCACAAATTAAACTTGACTATCACAGCTTTATTTTATTAAGCCATAGAGAGGGGGGGGGCAGAGTAAAGTGAGACATCTAAAAAGCAGACTGCTTGGAGTCTTAGATGATAAACATCCGTGTGACTTGAAGATAACGGGCTACCAAAGGGGGAGAAAAGTATCCTATTAGGCCTTGATATACAGCGTATCTGGCATATCTTCAGAAGTTATAATTTGATGACATTTAGTTTGACTATACCAAAGGAAATGAATGACACAGACTGAAACAAGGTTTGTCGGTTTTAGGAATGCTTTGTAACTCTTTATATTGTTCCCATCAGCACATACAGGTGATGCTTCAAGAGAGAAATAAAGTAAATTCATTAAAAACATAAACATTAAATGTTTATGCCGCTATCGTGGCCATGTGGATACAAGGTAGACAGCAATACAGATGAGTATGTGAATATACGAGCATGAACATGCTCAGAAAATTTCCGTCTGTCTGCCAAGAACAGTATGAGATATTTCTTCCTGTGGAGGGCATGAATACCCACAAGGAATTCAATCTGACCATTAATTTCTGAGATACCTTGTTGTGGTCCAAAGTCTGGGTCAAGATGAATATTTAAAAAAAAATACCATTTTTTATGACTCCATTTGCAAAGTAGTGAGATTTATAGTTTTAATAACAGTTTATTTTTCAGATTGCGACTTTTTAAGACACCAAACCTTATAAATAAAACATGGAAACAACTAAATCATAGAAAGATACTGTATTAATTTGTACAGTGCTTCATATCAGTAGATATCCTACAGTATACGGCATACAAATATCTATACAGTTTACCCACCAAATGTTCACAGAGCACAACAACAAAGATGTCAGACAACATGTAACAAAAATAACAGCTTTATGACCCAGTACTTTTTGCTAAACAGTATAACAGTGTAATGCCACACAGCAATAAAGGTCACATGTTGAGTCAAGTTAAAAAAAATCCTTGGATTTAGTTGACGGATTACATTCGAGTAATGTGTCTGTCAGTTTGTATGTGTTAGTGTGCATGTTTTGTATTTGTTGTCTGCGTCTGTGTGCATATAGTGTACATTGATGTGTCCCTCTGCACACGTGCTCTACCCTGATGTACCCTTAGTGGTAATTTAAACTCTTTCCTTCCTGCTATCCATTGAGGTCTCTCTGAAGCTGACGATGTGGAGTACCTTACTGAGACATTCTATACTTTAATACCAAACCTCAAGCATGTCTTTGATTTATTGGTCCCTTACATCACCACACACTTTGCAAACGAAATGAATAATGAAATAAATTTATGGACTACCCATGTTTAGATGAGATATCAAGATAGAAATTTGGTGAAGAGGTCATGCTACTGCCGCAACCAGAAACTTATTAAATGAAAATCTTAGGTTGCATGTATTTTTACAACCACATAGAAAAACAGATCACTCCAGCTACTGCATCATCTCTAACTTCAAACCTAACATTATATTACTAAGATATAGAATCACATTTTTAGATATACAAGATATACTGTCAAATCGTAAAAACAACAAATTTTTTTAAACAATATGGCATGTTATTTTATTGGTGGATGACTTCCACAAACAGCCAAAGACAGAGAAATCTTAAAGTGCAGTTCCTATTTTTTGACAAAATGTGGTCTGAGTACTTATCAGTACTGATGTTGATGCTTAGCTGGGGCTAAGGGGCTCCCAGCGGTCCAGAATGAACATTACCAATCAGAGTGAACATAAATATATTCAGCCACAAGGCAGCATGAAAAAATATTTAAACCACCTACAAGAACAGACATCTTTTGTGTATTTCTGATATCCGATTCTGCTCTCAGACTTCCCTTCAGGGCGTCTTAGAGGACACCGTGGAGTGGATTATATGCCATGAACTGATACTGCTGATTCACATTTTTGTCTAACAGGTCACCTCTGTCGCTGACTGGGGACTAACTGAGCAGTGACCCGCCACACAAAATAAGAAGCACCTAGTTTGCATGTAGTGCCTTAAAATGTCTCTGTTAGCTTATACACATTTGCAACTCTAATATCACTATAGAAGGTAGTAACTTGTACCACTTTATGCAATAATATATCATTACCTTTCAAGTTTATATGGTGACCATGTTATCAAACAGAAACTTAGCATTCATGTAGAATCGTGTTTTATTATATTGACTAATATTTTATTTATGTTTTAGCTGCTACATGCTACATGTGTGTGCTGAGCAGGTAGTAGGTGCAGTGTGTTTTTAGATCTTTTCATTTAAGACAGGTGCCCGCTGTGGTTGAAAGTGATGTCAAGGGTGAACAAGAAAACCAAAACAATCAGCTGAAAGACACCAAAACGCTGTGAAAACCGAGGGGAACTGCAATTGGGTCCCATTTCACCATACATGTGACTGTTGTGATCCAAATGTTAAAATCTAGCCACTTTAAGTTGAAGTAGCAAAGTTGCAGGCATTAAGCAAGACGTGTAAGCCTATTCTGTGGGATAATACACAGGCTAGTACATGAAGCCATGGGAAAGTTCAGTATTTTAAGCGGGTCTTTTGTACGGGGGGATACCAACTTAAACCGTGTTGTTGTGTATGAGGAATTTTGATGTGATTCAGCTCCTGCACCAGCTGCATACTCAGGGAATGTGCTCCCCCACTTGTACAAATACCACTACACCTGCACATACCTAAAATAATCAACATAGTAGTACCTCGTTACCACCCGATGTATTGGAGAGAGAGAAAGTAACTGAAAAACACAACTTGCAGGAACTTGTTGCAAGTCCAGTGAGAGTTCATTGACTTTTCCATCCATCAATACAGAGCTTATTAGACATGCAGTCACCATAGAGAGTCAGAGGGTATAGTCTCTGTATTTAGAGTGCCTATGAGGAATACTGACAGCCAGAACTGTCTCCCATTTATCATTCATTGTTATTGTCGTTATTGTCCCTGCTGGAGAAATAATGTCAGAAATAAAAGAAGATGCAGTAACTGTCTTCTAGTCATGCACCCAGCCATGTCCACACAAAGCCTGTGTGTGGATCTGTAATCAGAAGATGATGTCAGACATGCGTTTAATGACGTACACAAGAGGGTGTTTGGGTAACGTCCAAATTATTGTCCTCATTCCTCTGACATTCAAATACAATGCGAGTCAGATCATGTCTGAATGGGATGTGACTCTCTGGATTCTTCACACTTCACAAGCATATAAGCGTACGTTCTGCTACAATCGGATGGTATTGTAAAGATCAGAAGTGCAACCATTGTCTTTGTTTGTACAGAGGTACTGTAGCAGTGAAGGTCAGACAAATGGTACAGTGTTAATGTTTCATCAAACCAGCAGTAAGACGACACAGTCTTGCAGTATGAATAATTACAGAGCTGCAGTGGCATTTTATTTACTCCTGTTAAATGCCAAGGTCAAACAGTTTCCAGCTCGAGCTGGGAAAACAAAGAATTTTCAGTGCATTATTGCACTGTTGCATTATTGATTCAATGCAATTTCTCATTAAAGCCAAATACTTTTCTTCAGATCATTTTGTCTGAGTTCGGACACGGCCCCCTCATGGTATGAATATTAATAAACTAACTTGTAAGACTTGAAGGGACCAGGATCATAACATCATAATTAAATTTGTATATGTCTTTCTTTTCTTAATACATTATAATAAAATCAAATTGGTTCAATGTATTCATTCACAATTCTCATTCATTCATAATGCTACCTCACTTACTTCACTTGAATACAAATGCAATGCTAAGTGGTTTAAATTACAATAATCATACTATTTCACCCACTGAATGAATACTGTCTTTGTTTACGGCTCAGCCAGATGAAATCTGAGTGTGTGTGTGTGTGTGTGTGTGTGAGAGAATGTGAGTGAGTACATGCATGCTTGTGCGTGCTTACATCTTCATGGACGAGTAAGGGCAGGCAGATGGCATGTTGATGCTAAGCCCACACGTGCCGTACCCTACGCATGCATTTCGGTGACCCTTCACCTCCATCTGACTCCCATTCCTCAGATTCCACACGTTGCTCAGAGAGGTTTGCCCCGACTGTATAGGACACAACATGGTCCCCTGTATTGACAGTAATAATAACCGCTCTTTCTAATAAAGTTGTCTACAAACAGAATTCGTCTGAGCAGCAATAAAACTAAATTTCATCTTGATTCTGTAAAACTTTTATTTTCTTAGGACTAATTCAGTACACCATGTATGTATGTAATGTGCACTGCACGTACAAACACACAATAAAACAGTGCTGTAACAAATAATAGCATTTGGTTCAACGGGATACTTAATTATTACTTAACTTCCCACTATAACCAGTATTGTGTTCTTTGAGCGTTCACTGATCTAGCGCCCCAGTTCATCACTTGACGAACCCACAGAGAGTTACCATCTGACTCTGCAGGTCCTCTTAGCTCTACAAAGGTTCATAACTGCTCTCAGCTCATTGGTTCAGGTGTATGATCTGTCTGTTTACTGTTTTGGTTCACACCTCAGCACTCTCATAGCATATTTTGAACCTGTTTTGTACAAAAAAAAGCACTAAAAATTCATTGTATGCTACTTGCGAACTTACTTACAACTCAGACAGTTATTGCAACATCAGGGAGCACTAACAAAGTGGAAACAATCGCTTAGTCAACAATCCCGTCTAGGTTAAATACTTGGGTCTGCCCGCCAGTCAGAACTGAAGAAGCCTCTTGGAAATGAGTTGAAACTTCTCAAAGATCTACAATCAAGTCCAGTTGCCCCAGATTTAAGAAAGAAAGAAGAAAGATGACTTGGATGACTGAGAATCTTCACAAACTTCGAGCAACTAGCTAGTGAACATAGAGCATTTAGCATCAACAGAAGCAGATACTTCCCTAAGGAGTAGGTGGAGACCAAAAAGCAGACCAAAATGGAGACTGACAGTACATTCTATAGGTGGCGAGAAATACAAATTTAAATAAAATGCCTTCTCTATATCTAATGGATGGATGGATGGATGGATGGATGGATGGTAGTTAAACCAATGTTGAGTTCTGGCAGAAGTAGTATTATCAAAGTAGTATCAAAGTAGTTAGTATCAAAGTTGGACACATTGTATGCCAACCTCTCCACCCCAACCTCCTCTATGGGATGATTTTTGAAAGTTTTTTTGGCGCTACAACAATAACACACTTTTTCTGCCTTTGCTTCTAGGAGACAACAGTAATTATTTGCATGACGACAAGAGGCAGCTTATCAGGAAAATGTAAAAAGGAGGTCAGTGACCTATTTTTCTTTTTCAGTATGTAACAGACATTCATTGTTACTTGAAAGTGAGCAATATGAGTATTATGCCATCAGTTGTATAACTGTCATTTACACATAGACCAAAGGTGAAGCATTGCAGTGTGGGAATGCTTTGGACATTTGTCTGATGCAGGCTTGTGTTTAAATATGTGACTGTTCATGTCCGGACTATGTTGCCGTCTGCGTTTCCATAGGCAACAGAGAGGGGCAGATGTTTCTGCTCCCACTGAGGAGGTAGCAATTAGGCAAATGTGACAGGTAACGAATGGAGACTTCACAGCACGTCAGAGAATTAATTAATAGCTGATCTAAATATGGTTTCATACCTCTGCGTTTTGTGGTTCACGGCTCAGGACGGTGAGATTTAACTCCACTGCACGTTAAGAGACATCTTGGTGTGTTAGTGTGCTTGTGTGTGCGTTTGCCTTGGTCTTGAACATCAGTGTTTGACGCTAGGAAGAACTTTCTCCTCTTTGCCCTACTTGTGTTCTTTCTTTCGGGGCGTTCTCTACACTAGTTATCTTGTATTCTGTTGGGTACTGTGTCATGTTTGGGTGTTGTTTTGTGCTATTCCATGCTGCTCTGCTTTGGAGGTCATGGAGATTTAAGGACTTTGAATGCACTGCTCTGTGCCTGACCTAGTTTTATTGAAATTTCCCATTCTGTGCAAAAAGTAGCAGTTTTAGAGGTAGGAAAGAATAGCTCGCTGAAGTTGTAGGGACATTAATGAACAACATTTCTGGGTGGATATATATATAGATGGCAAGAGTATTTTAGTGGGAAACAAATTGTTTCTTGTCGTTTTCTGTAAATGATTATGAAAAACTTCTCCACAGAATTTGCATCATTCCCTCAGGATATTCATAGCACCAAGAACTAAAGCAAAACTGTTGCTGCTCCTGATATAAGACCACACTCATGCTACAGAACCAGAGCTACCCAGAAATAGCAGTGAAGAATACCTCCTCTCCGTCTGTCTGGCCAGCGGCCCACCTTCAGGTCTGGAGCTTTAACCTTCAGAGACTGCTGCTGATGTGGCTTGGGTTTGGCTGAGCTGAACTTGGCTGGGAAATCAGCCAGATAAACGAGTGTGGGTAGATGAGTAGAATGAGGATTTCAATTGTGCTCAAGTGTTCAAGTTTCCTCTGGAAAAAGAGGATATTGTTCGGGTGAAATAGATATTAGAAACAGTTGTAGTTCTTTGTGTATTTTTTTTTTTTTTTTTTTTTTTTTTTTTGTCCATACAAAGAACAGAGGTTCTGGTGTGAAACATCTGGCTTCTAGAAATGCAAAATGGTAAAACTCCATAATAATACATAACTGAGTAGTTACTGATGAATGAGTGAGTAAGGGAACTGATAATTAACTGAATTACTTTAAATAACTCAGAATCAGTGATTATACTGTATATATACTTGTGAACAGAGTCCTAGATACATTGTTAATGAACTATCTATCGATTAGTACCTAGATATCTGTGAATCTACATAATGAGTCATAATCACATCTCAGGTCTTAGCTTAACATTAACATTATGTAACTTTTCACAAAATAAAGTTTTTAAAATAATTTCAATGCTACACTGACTTGTATGCCTTTTCTTGTACTGCTCCCGGTATGATTACCTGAGAGAAGTACGTAATACTTTACGGCACTTTAAGTCACACCACCAACTATTTCAGTAATTGGATTATATTTTATGGAGAAAATGCTTTCTGTTTTTAACTCTGATGTCCTCCGGCTGCCCTGCATCTACTCTCTGTGTTTTACAGAGATTCCTCATGGTCAGTGAAGTAAACTGCTGCAAACTATAGCTGCTGTTCGCTAATGTCAGCTCAGTTTGTTAGCCGTGCTGCCCGAACTGTGAGCTCAGAGCACCAGGGGAGTGTTAGTGTTTGTACCACAGCCATTTTGGACCACCAGAAAGAGGAGGTTTTCAGAGCCAGGCGAGCAGGCAACATGGGCTCAACAAAGGCAGAGCAGGGCAGAGGTAAAGAGACCGAAGAGGATGTTGACAGAGGGAACTAAGAAGAGAGAAAAAGATTGACTAAGCAAAAGTAAATCTGGGCTTGACTTTTAGTCGTTGGCAAAAACTTTGTGTAATAAAAGGCTGAAAGACAGACGCCGAGCTGGGCTTCTTGCTGTTGGACTAGTAAGTAATATTAGCTGGCTGCACATGCTTGATGTTCAACTGTTAGCAACGTTGCTGACTTGCTAATTTTGGATCATAAGTAATAAAACGTAACAAATACACATGTACAACTGTCCATAATTACGGCAGTGGTTTTGCACTCTGAAACTGGGAGTGCTACATACCAAATCTTACATAATGCTGCTTTAAACAACAGCAGAAACAGAGCTAGTCTTTGTGGCTCTGTTTGAAGTTCAAAAACGCACACCAGCACATTTGAAGCTCACTAATTAACATGTTATATTAAATGTTATATGCTCTGGTAGGTTTTTTTAAACATTTTTTTTTTTAGCTTTGGACAGATTCATACAGGCTGTTTCCCCTCAGTTCAAGTCTTTATAGTAACATAAGGTAGTAATTGTCTCCTGGCTAAAGTTTCATATTTAATGGACTGAGTTGATGCCACTTTCATAACTAACTAATATGAAAATGAATAAGCATATTTCCCAAGACGTCAAACTACTGTTTTAATATCACTTGTAATCTGTATTCAGTTGTTCCTGGCTCTCTGACACTCAATCGCAACAAACTGATCCCTGAGCAGCTCTAAAACAGAAGTAAATCAATGACAACAGATTTTAATTTCTCTCTATCCCCGTTGTCAGTTCAACTTCATCCGCAAAGCCTTTCCGAAATAACCTGGTAGAATGAATAATTTATCCCTTCTCGTCCACATTTCCATGTCTGTGATTTTTCTCTGTAATGAGAATCAAACGTCTGCTTCTGCTTCTTTGTTCACATGCTCAGTGAGAGAGGCTGCCTGGTTACAGTAACGTTAGAGACGGCCTTATTGTCTGCATCACTCATTGTTTCCTCTTCTTTCAGAGTAGCTCTCTGTGTTGGCTTCACTGTTGTTTTTACTCACAACAGTTTACTTTGTCAAACAGTCAAAACAGCCTGACTCATTTGAATTAGAGTCGAATCTTGTCATGTCATTTGGCTTTAAGATCCATCTGTGGTGTAGACCCCAGGTGTCCATTGTTTCAGAGACATTTGTTTTTTGATTTATTCTGTGTGCTGGACCAAACATTTGCACAAACCTTCTCACATTTGCTGTGTGTGTATTTTTAAAACCAGTAGCAACTATTTCAGAAAATTGCACAAAATAACATAATTACAGGAATTGAAGCTTTCGATAGAGACAGATGGTCCTTATGTACAGTGGAGTAATTTCACATTCACATATGTCAAGAAAGTAGGACATTAGCCTACCGCTCCGTGATTAAACACTATGCCTTCATGCATTCTGGGCTTTGGCAAGCAGTTTGAATAAGACCTATAAAACCTTCAAGCTTTGTAAATAAACATTTCCCATCCCATTTCCTTCGTTCCAGTTTTATGTTAGTTAGAAACTTAAAGGTCAGTGTAGAAATTATAGTGTATCTGTCTTCACAAAATACATATTCACAGATATTTAATAGTGTTTTAACCATGTTTGTCTTATGGCAATCATACTTATTTTTAGTGTGGTATCTTTGGTGGGTCTCATTAAATTCAGGTTATAGAGAATGTGTATGTATATGTAGGAGAGGCTGACCATGGCTGGTGACAAAGAGGATTATAATACTTTAAAAGGCATGTGTGTCTGTGTTAACTTTAAAGTTAACACACACTCTCATACTTTTAATTATGCATAACTTTAAGCCTTATTATAATTTGGATGAGTGTTCATGACTCCATACAGTTGTCATGAACGGGGAAATTAGCTATAGAGACCAAAACCGTTTTTTCTACCAGGCGATAAACATAAAAAAATGTTTATTTCTGCTGTGAAGTGTCAAGCGGCTGTTTAAGATAGTCTGCAGACTTGACACTTCCACATTGGCTTCACTTCACAGCCACAGAGGTTGCCACATGGGCTCCAAATCAATTAACCTGACTGAACGGGTACAGCAGCTGGTACAGTGCATATGGACCAAATATTTCCACTGAAATGAATCTGCCAGTTCGATCAGCTCAGAAGGGATTACACTGATTTATTGACTTAGTAGACAGTTGTATAGCAGCCCAAACTCAACAGTGTTTTGTGTCCTTTTACTTATTTCATGTACTTAACAATGCACAACATATTAATGTGAATATTCATCATATTGATACATGTTCTATTATGCAGTTTCAGGCATGATTTAAGGACTTGGCTTTTGATAATTTTTGTCACCAAGTGTCAGTCTATAATATCTGGTGTGTGTTATGCCATGATTTCATGTGTTGTTGAGCAGTCTTCCGGTGTGTTTGCACCCTTACCAGGGCTTTGGTCTCCTCTTCATCTTTGTAATAGTAAAGCTGGTCCCCTCGCAGAACAAACCAGCGACTGTGCCAAGTCTTGACAAAACCTCCTTGCTTCCTGAGCCACCCACACCTGATGACACTCGGCCGTCCCTGCCTCTGGATCTCTGTGCTGGCCTGACCTCCGCTGCGCTGGGGACTGCTGTGGGACACACACTGGTCGTCCATTACAGCAACTCTAATCTGCAAAACAGTTTCAATCTGTTTAGATTCAGAGAAGTTGCAAGTTCCAAGTGGGCAAATAGGTAAAGGTAAACAGTAAACACATTACAAACAGATGATGCAGAATCCATAAATGATCTCATTTCAAACTCAGTGTAGGTATTTAGAATGGAAATTATAAAGAAGTCCAATGACTCCAAACTTAACTTCCCATTCTGCAGCATTTTTACCAATAGAGCAATGTACTTGTATGGAGAGTGTAATAATTGTAGTCACAGCACAAATGTGGCAGCATTTTTAAACTATTCACTCAGTCCATTTAATGGAAAACTTTTTCTTCCAGTACAGTCTGTGGATTATTCTGAGTTAAGTTTTTCCAAATTTCAGTTCTAACAAAATGCATCACCTGTCTTTCTCAAAACCTCAGCAAATAACACCTAAACTGCAGTATCTGTGCGGCTATGTGCTACTTTTATGTGATTTGGAGTCGAATCATGGAACATTGTGGAATTTGAGGCAGAGTTGAGAGTTGCAAAGAGACAAAGGCAGAGGGGAAAACGTGGGAGGAAGAATTCATAAACCAGATAACAAGACCAAACCTCTAATCTCTTTTAACTAGTTTTTGCGTCACCCACCTACATGTTATCTCTCTGTCTCTATGAACCCTCAACCTTTTAACTGTTTTGAAGCTGTAATATGACAAAACTCTTGGTATACAAATAGATGACATCTGATCAAATGCGACCTAAAATGTTCACATGCGTCAACACAGTACATACATGCAGTCACAAACAAAATATATGCAATAAATCACTCTGTGCATATTGTTTCCACAAGTATAATAGATTATTTAAACCTCTGCATCATTTAGTGACATATGCTACTAATTGAAGACTGCTGCTGTCAGCTTTAAGCATTGCCATGTTATCAGTGGCTCTGGTTAAGCTTGCCTTGGTGAAAGTCCAAACAGCCCACAGGTCCAGATGAGGACCAGATGCAGTCCAACACTTTTCCATGCAGCATTGGAGCAAGTGCAGCAGGGGTGTTCAGCCCAAGAACGTGTGTCCTGTGCAAGCACAGACTGTCTCACTTCTCGACAACACTCTGACAAAATAATAGTTTTGTGGTGGCCATACCTTACTTATTATCTTTCGTCCATCTCTACTCCATCCTTGCTCTACTTTCATGCTATACTCATGTTTGAGAAAAGTGGGCAGTGCTCATACTTCAACACCGGTGAAAGCTATGATCTGAACTAAGTTCATTCAAGAGAAAATTCTTCATTGCGTGAGATCATTTAACACTAATATTGAAGGGAATAACCTCTATCCTTACTGCCTCCTACACACTTGATTCTCTTAGCACACACACACACACACACACACACACACACACACACACACACACACACACAGCATAAATCACAGTCTAGCGTGGGTACACCCATCTGTTGACGGAGTCACCTGCTGTGTTGCCAGTCTGGTGCCACAGCCCCTTCACAATTTCATGCCTCCTGCACAGGGCCTAGTTTAACAGCACTGCTGGGACTGGCTTGTACTCCTCCGAATTGAAATGGTAAATAACATCAGGGGTTTCTTAATGTGAGCAACTTGCTGCTGGCTGAGAGCAGGAACACTATTTAAAATTTACATTACACTGTGGTCTAGTCCAGCGGTAATAAATTGCCATACAGGGATTAAAAGCATAGTCATGACTAAATCTATAAATTAGCAGACAAATGGAGTGAGATTAGTGGGAAAGTTCTATAGCCTGTGCAGGAACAGCATGATGAATTGTGACCTTTAGAAGGTTACTCATTTTAATATTTATGTTCCTGCTCAAGGCCAGTTTGTGGGTTGTGACATATCTAACAGAATCATGGAGAAATTAAACATTCATATAATCTGTGCACAGTACCAAAGATGAAACATGGTGGAATAAGCAACGGCTTTCAAGCTGGACATTAGAAGATGATATACAGGAGAAGACTTTTTTTTTAATGTTAATTTAAATATTACTCTTTTCATGGTTTGTTCCACCAGTTTGGTCCAGACTGAAATGTCTTATCATTAATTTCATACAGATATCCTAATGACTTTAGTGATCTCGTAACTTTTCACTGAGAAAGATAAGAGAAATGTCTATCTAACAACTATTGGATGGAAATGGATGTCTGTAGACTCTTGTTACACTATATTGTAATATACTGTATTGTTACTAGATAACAGTTACAACAATTTGAGCCCGAGGTCTGCTGAAGAAACAGCCTGAAACGGAATATCACCTTTTTTTCAGAACACTTTGCATTGTCATGCTTTATAGTTTTGTGTTTCCTGTTTTATTTTGGAATCATCCTTTCTCCTTCTTTTATGTGTTACTTTACCTCCTGCTTTTGTGTTCCCAAACTGTTTGATTATTTGTTCCAGCTTTATTAGTTTCACCTGTGTCTTCTTGTCCTGGTGGACTCTCAGCCACCTTCCTTCAGTCATTACAGTTACCTTTTTGTTTACCTTGACCACCTGTCCAAACCATGACATACATATCCCAATATCCTAGATTTACAAGGCAAAATCGTTAAAATATTCTCAAATACTGAATTCACACTTATGGATCCTTAGTTGCTGTGGTTTGAAAAGCTGATGACTCAAGAACAATTTGCTGTATCTGAGAGGGAACTGGTTACTTTCTCACTGACTCACTCCCCTTTTGGCCTAAGTCATACTGTTTGGTAGGAAGCACAACTATCACAGTCTTCTTATGAACTCACTTGAACAAAAGCTAGCACATGTGCTTGTAAAATAAATCATGAGTGCTTTACCAGGCCAATGATTTTCCATTTGTTGCGGTTAATATACCAGATTTCTGTAAAGCAACAAGGGTTAAAGGCAAGTTGATCTGTTTTTCAAACCTAAATCTATTCATATGTAGCCATTCTTTTTGAATACACTACACCAATGAACTCCCTGATGGTGCCATATGTGGTTGTAAGCACATTTATGATGTAAATGCAGTGCCCCTGCAAGAACACATTACTACCTCACTGTTTTGTCCATTCAGCACATAGAAAACAGCCTCCCAGAGGTGTGTTCAATGTCCTTGTAAAACACCTGTGTTTGCAGGTGCATGTGTCTATTCTGTATCTTTGTGTGTGGCAGCACTATATCTGTTGTTTGGGCGTCAGTCTCCAAAATAAGCAGTGGAACTAGATATGTAATATTGATCATGACATAATACAATAATACTGAGGTTGGAAAAAGAATAAATCAAATTGCTAGGGGAAAACACATTTTGGGATGAAACTTTGTACATATTAGACAGAAAAAGTAAACAGTGTTTGACATGAAGCCCTGTATTCCTCTTTAAGTTTGGTGATGACATCAAGTCTGATCTCTAGAATAATGGACATGACAGTATGATGGAGGATTTAATTTCCAAAGCGGCAATTAAAGCTCTACATTACCATCTGCTCCCGTCTTGTAACACTTCCTTCTGTCTAAACTGTCAAGTAACATTCAAGACATCTTGAGCTGAAGAATGTTCTCACAGTGTGTCTGGGAACTTTGACCAGTCAGTGGGAAGAGACACCCTGACCTTCACTATAAACAACAACAGCTCAGTATGCAGCACAGATAGCCACACACACTGTACACTTTAAAGAACAACACAAGATAGTCATAAATCAGCCCCTTAAGATTTACTGGCATGCGCTATAATTTCTTAGCAGGATGCAACATATCTTGAGGGCTCTGTGGCACTCAGATAAAAAAGAATAAATTCAAACTCCACATATAAAAGAGAAAAGATGGGATGGACTGACTTTTCTATGAGGGATACAAATCTTTCAAACCATCCATTAGTGTTTGTCACCATTAAGGGCACCGAGGTATTAGTATTCTCTGTCTGTATCTATCAGTAAAATGGATACTGAGCCAGGCTAACTCAGGATCATGGTTGCTTTATTGTTGGTTTCAAAATGTGCATCTGTTAGTGAAATCATAAAATACAGCTATTGGATGTATCTTTAGTGATGAAAGACTTTCTCAGAGCAGCCAAGAACAAGACTGAATTGTTCAATAAATCATTAACAATTTTTGCCTGGGACAAAACCATTTGATGTAAATGGATACTTATGATGATGAACCTATGCATGATAAAAAGGGGTTCTGTGTTTTCTCGAGCGCTATGGGATGATAATTCAGCATGCATGAAGGCTTAAACATAGTGATAGCAACCTTCACACATCTGTGAAATAGTTTCTTCATGTGTAAATGAAGCAGAAGCACCATATGAATAACATGAATAACATGATACCCATACACAGAGGAAATAAGGATATAGAGGTCTAAACAAGAAAGGAAGTTTGATGAGAATGTGAAATCCCTGAAATGTGATTGTAGACTTTCGTGTTCATACAAGACACCTTTCACAGCATCAGGAGGTAGCTAGTTTTCAGTGCTTACACAGGTTTTGTTCCCCATATGTGAAAATACTGAAGCTAACAGCACACAGAAAGGCTGAATTGGTGTTTGACACATCCTTGTCTGAACTGAACTGGTTTGGAGGAAAGAGAAATGAGGCTTCTCTTCACAGTCTGGCTCATCCTTGGGGAAATTAAAGCTGTGCTTGGGAAGACTTTTTGGGGGGGTAACCTAAAGTATAACCTAAATCATATAGGCTACAAAAAGAAGAGTATTCAATTCTCCTAATTGAGACTTTACAGGCTGTTGCTCAAATGCCAAAAATGCTGGTGTCGGTAAAGGGACAGTGGCAGGAAAACTTCTGTGACCACAGGAAGTGACTGGTCGCTCGGCAAGGGAGTACTCTGTCGAGAGAAAATTGGACTCAGCAAACTTAGATCTACTGCCTTTCCCATCCTGTGGTTGCTATAAAGCAACACAGGCCAAAATTGATGTACCAATAGTGTACCAAGTGCATTTTACAGACATCTTATGGCATATTTTACAATTTTAAACATTTGCTAAGCTTTGTTTTTCACTGTTGACACGTGTTGTGAAGCTGTCTGTTTTCACACTACACTTTACAGGGATGATAAGCTACGTAACGTAACCTATAATGCCACAAACTAAGGTAGTTAATGATGTGCTCTTGGAAGGAATGTTTTGTGGCAACTGGAGTTAGTAAGCTAGTTAGCTAGTTAGCTGGACATCCTAACAAGCAGCTTGCAGCTTATTTTAGAGTGGATAAACACAGTTTTATCTACTTGTTATATTTTTGCCTTTGACTATTTGATTTTGGTAGGGCTAGGAAAAAAAACACCACCCTGCAAACTCTGTTAAAGAGTATCACTTCAATATGCCACGTATGGTGGCTAAGCAACAGTTCAACTGCAACTTTTTAAGAGAGTGGTGATGTTGTTGATGAAAACTCATAGTAACGTGCATTTTCATATTGGTTAGCAATGATGATAGTGATGCAAATAATCTTGAAGCCGTAATAATTCACTGATGAATAGAAAACATGAATCTTTATTTGTGTCCTTTAACATGTGGCCTACGGTGCTATTACCATCTGTCTCTTTTCAGTCCTCAGTTTTGCATTTTTAGCAGCTGCTGTACGCCACATTGGCCTCAGTGCTTGCCAATAAAGCCTGTGCCAACTTTCCTTGGATGATGCTAAGGTCAATGATGCGTTAAACAGATAAGTCACTATGGCGGGGTCAAAACAGTGCTACCATTTAATCTTATATTATTTTATCTAATCTCTTGATGACTGGTATTCTATCTATCCTGTATAAAAATCAACTTTATCTCATGATTACCCTCTTCTCCAATGCACCGCCACAACACCAGTAAGTTACAGGATGTGAAAACCTCATTGTGTCTGCAAGTCAGCATGTTTGACAGCTGATTCAATCCACCTGGCAATGGCACAAACTCGGTAACTGCCAACTGTGCCTGTCTATGTTTCATTAGCAACCATCTCTCCAAGACTAATTCAGATAAAAGCATTTGATACATCGAAACCCTGAACAACCTTTGTACCCCGCTAATAGCGAAACACCATAAAACATGCAAAAAAGGAAACATGAACTTCACATTGCCAGTCAATGCTGTCGACCCTTTAAATATCCCTAAGCAACCTTCCCCCTTAGAGTCTGCACAGTAGGGCCTCCATGACCCACATGTGTTAAAGACAAATATAACCCTTCGCTACCAAAGCTGCTACCTCGAGAGCAGTCTGTTTCTGTTAAACTCCTGCTGAAAAGTCACAGAGGTGAGAGGAGGGCATGTTTCTTGCTGTGCTGTTGCTGTGCTAATCGTTGGAGAGGATGTGAAAGAGGAAGGTCGCATACAGAAATATTCACACCCCAACTCCATCCAGCTGCACACGCACAAGTCGAGTCTATCATGATTTAACGCTGAAGGGAAGCTATCCTTCATTACACCTACACAATCCACCATGAGTCACAGAGAAATAGGCGTATAGATGGGAGCAGGAAGAGAAGTAGAGAGGTGAGGGAGGGGTGTTAATGTATCACAAACGTAGAAGGATTTCTTCTTGGAGATAAATTTTCTTTTTGATCCTGCTGCTGAAATGCCAAATAAACTCCCTGGCTTTCTTGTATGAATCAATGTGATGAGTCAGTGTCTATTTTGTCTGCGCACCAATTTAGAGTACCATATGTGACCCCCTTCATAGTCTACAATGCAAAGCTTTTGGTATGATACACTCATAACCCACTCACTAGCCTTGCCGCCCCTCCCTCTCAATTTTCCTCTGTGCCATGTGTCACATTATGTCTGGGAACTGAACGGCAGCCCTGCGGAGAAACAAGGGTGAGGGCTTCAAACTGACCGCTGACTCATTCCGCATGTTCGACACAGTGTTATAACTGAATGAATGATACTGTTGATGTGGCTATCGTTTTGAAATGCATGTGAACGCAAGGAAATATTTTCCAGATAAAACAAGATGCTACGGTCACAAAGTGAGAGGGGCGAACTGAAAATCACACCTGTGATCATTTCCCCCAGGGATGTCGTTTGCTCTAGCAGTTTGCGGAAAACTGACTCTGCATTTTAACCTTCATAAATGTCACTTTACTATAGATGATTTGGGTGAACTAGCCTGTGTCAAGTTAATTTAACAGATGTTGAAGGAGTAGTTTGACATTTTAACACTTGATTAAAATGGATTGTTACCACTTTCTCAACGCAATGCACCTACCAACACCTCTAAAGCTCAGTAATATCCTGTTTGTTTAATTCATACAAAAAAAACAAAGTGTTAAAGCATCAAATCATCATCTAATCCTCATGTGCACATAACCCCACATAACCGAAAAAAATTGTCAAAAATGGTCAATTGTTGTTTTTTACATTTCAGTTTTTGTATGGATTAATCAAATGAGCTAAAACATGTTAATTAGTGAGCTTCAGAGGTGCTGGTAGGCAGATTTTGTTACCCTCTGACAGAGGCAGGCTAGCTGTTTCCCCTTGTTTCCAGTTTTTTTGCTAAGCTAAGCTAACCAGCCTTATATTTAATAGGCAGAAATGAGAGTGGTATCAATATTATCTGTCTGCCAGAAAGCAATTAAGAGTATTTCCCAACTCAACTCTTTCTTTTACCCATAGGAATTTTCCGTTTTGATCACAATCCCAGTTTTCCTGCAGTTCCAGTCCTCCTCATCTCCATCCCTTCCTGACTCACAATAAACAGATATCACAGAGTTAGACCTGGGAACAGTCGAGTGCGGCAGCTGACACGAGGAACCTGATCCCTGGGTTTTCCAGCAGCACAGCTTGTGCACTGCAGACATTCCTGGCACACGGGGGTCATCATATCTTCCCCCCCCCCTCAACCTCAGCTCGTGCCCTGTTTGCTTTCACATCTTCCTTTTCCATTAACACACCAGGTGGGTGAAACAAGTTCTCAGAGATGCATTTTTTGTCCTCCCTGCCATTTTTAATCAACATTTACCCTCCTTTTCATTTTTTCCCCTCAACCTTTCATTTGCATTGTTTGAAATCTTTTCTAATTTCGACTTTTTCCATTGTTAGCATGTAGTCAAAAACATAACAGCGACAGACCTCACACATGAACCACATTAATCCAGACATGATTTAGTTTTCAATTTGGCCAGCCAACAGCCAGGCAGGGGGTCAGGGTTTTGGATGGCATATGCAACGGTCTCGCCATCTGCATGCCCTGCACCAGAATTAGCAAGACCTTGCAAAATGCTGTTCCAGCGACAGAGATAGTACAGTAAAAAGTACAGCGCTGTATTTTAATGACATGACTAAAACCTACCTGAAAAGTACAGAAAATTGATGTTCTCCAGCTGTCCAAAAATCATTGCTAGTTAGAGTGAGTTGGTATTTCAGTTATGCTGTGTAGACTAACACAGAAATATGCTTTAGATAAATGTTGTAGCTCTTAGTCATTTTTGCAATATTCTTCACAGATTCCCTGCAGGCACACCCAGGTATGACACATCTATATATAACTTATGTGCACTTATTTCCACACATGCATTTCTATGCCAATCTCACTATGGTGGTTACAGCAGGATGGTTTGTGTCACTAGTAACACAATGGAAATATACCACATTAATGAATAATTAACTTAGTGATCAAACCCATAAGAAACTGAAGTTTGTTTGAAAAACTTATTCCAAAAAAAAAAGATCAAAAAAATCATTGTTCAGTAAATTGAAACCACTTGCTCACCTCCTCTGCTTGTGGGCTGAAACCATATGAGTTGCAAGTAAAAGAAACACATGTAAAATATTAAGCAGATCTAGGAACCCAAAACCACCAAATGTCATAGCTACTTCCACATAACTCTGTGCTGGAAAACGTGGTGTTACTGCTGCAATCTTATATAAATGTTCAGCTTCAGGGATACCTGCCTAAAATATAAATTACATAACTTAAAGTGTCACTCAACAGATTCAGACCATTTGCCTACAGCATCTTCGCATTCCTATTCCCAAAGTGTGCAGAAAATGTGTGAACACGGCTCAAGAACAATGGGGACATTGCCACAAAATCACCAACATGTAACAACATAGTACAAAAACATGCTAGAAAGCTGTACAACATCATATAGGCAGACTCACCTTTCAAATAAACAGCCTTGTTCAATCCCTCAGCTCTGACGTGTGGTGATGCACAACTACTCTATCCAATCCAGTGACAGGTAATCAATCACATCAACAGAAATCCTGAGCTCAGACAAGCTGAAGTTGTAGTCCAGCTCAGCTGCTGCTGCTGCTGCTGCTGCTGTTTCCCTCCAGAACGAACTCAGTGTGTACAGAGTGGATTGAGTTAGCTGAGGCTCAGACGAGCTGTTATAAACTTTTCCCCTGACTGCTCACACCATCTGCATGCTGAGAAAGTCTCTGCTGTGGACAGGATGGCTGTCGCGGTCAGCACAGTCACACATGGGGCACCATTACAGCGGGAGTCCGCCCAAACACATGCACTCCCACATGCACTCACACACAAACACACACACTCTCTCTCTCTCTCTCTCTCTTTCTCCCAGCACTGCAGCCTATGCAGTCCTAACTCCTCCAGTCATCCTTTCTGGTGAGACGCTCACACTCTGTCTGAGAAGACCGTGTGTGTGTATGTTGGTTACAGAGAGGAGGGGGAGGAGGGTGGACAGAGGGAGGGGGGAGTGTGTTTGTGTGTGTGTGTGTGTGTGTGTGTGTGTGAGAGAGAGAGAGAGAGCATGTTTTAGGAAGTCTCAAGATGGGAGCTCCGACCGAGCAGTGCCCCAGCAGAAAAACTGACTTTTTCTTGTATTTCAGATTCTGTGCTTTTAAACTGAACTTTTTAAAGGTTCATAGAGTGGAATGTAAAATCCTGAATTTCCCACATATCATGTGTTAGTAATACAGCATACAAACACAGAAAGCTGCCTCAGTTTTAAGGTGTCTTCAAGATGGCATATACAAATGACTGCGTGCATGCAGCTCGACAAACATTTATTCAGTGACACTATCCTCACTTTGGTGCAAGCCCAGCTGTATACACACCAGTGAAAAGTGCATCTTGTTTACTGAGGGAGTGGAAAATGTAATCCTATTCCACAGTCACAGTGGTTTCTTCTGAAGAACTTGTCTATCGAAGTAAAGAAGAGCATTTTTTATTTGTGAAATATGTATAATAAATGGAGATAACAGGGAAAGCCTATAGATGTGAGGCATTCATGGTTTCAGTAAATTACTGTGTCTGCTATGCTTTTACAAACTGAAGAAGTTTGACATGTACGGTACATTCCTGAGCTCAATCATGCTGTCGCTGATCTTCTTGTGCTCACAATTAGCTTCATCTCCTGACATGGACTACTGATTTATGACAAGAGAACAGGCAAAATTAAGTGAAAAGATGGTACTCTCTTATACATTCCAATGTATGGTTATCATGCAAACCCTAAACATGAAAATTAAGTGATTATATGTAATTATACACAAAAAAAAGTATACTAGAAAGCAGTTAGGAAATATGCAAGGAGTTTCCAAAGAACTGTATACAAAATGTGAGGATGAAGATAGAGGGTTATTTTTTATGTTGTTTTATATAAAGACAAAAACAATGCAAAAAAGTGTATTAACAATGTATTCTCCACCAAAACAAGTCTAGTTTCCTATCTATAATATACTGAAGTGACCATCATGCATGCTACAAATTATATTATCACCATAAGATGGATACAGAACCTTCCAATCTTAATGTATTTCTGGCACGTGTCAGCCACATCCGCTGGTAATGTCCTCATTACTTATGAGGGAGGGAAATTCCAACCTATGTGGGAGGTGGCTGATGTGTCAACGATAATTACTTCCTCAAAATCAAATAACCGGGATGAAAATGTGTTTATTTACAATGTGAATGGGGACAGGCGTAGTGTGCTTATTGTGATATTATTCTAGAAGAGCTGGTGGGGTGAGGTGACAGAGGAGTTTTTATTGAGGTGTTCGAGGGTGAAGTGTAGGGTCAGGCTGAACACATTACCTATTGATCTGTTTGAAGTATAGCATACTTTAAGCAGTGAGGCTGGAGTGAGGTCAATGTCACATTTGGAGCTTCTATTAGCATCTGTCAAATGATTGATCAAAGAGGCAGCAGCAGCAGCAGCACATGAATCTGCCCAAAGCTTCACTGCCACTATTCCAAGTGCAAAGGCCATGATCAGATTTTCTATATTTAACTGATTCACTAGTACAGGACTACTTGATCTGGGGTATTACAAGACACACTGATGATGGCATATTAGTAGTGCGAGGATCAAATGTGTGACTTTTCTGTTACAGCACAATCTTTCTAGCCATCTATATCAGTAGTTCACAACCTTTCTGGCTTCTGATCCCTCAGAAAACACAGTTTACTTGCAACATCTCATCACAATGGATGGGAATATGTGTTTAGATGTGAGCAGCTCAGTAATATTGTTACATCTTAACTTCTACGGGCTTTTTTCATGTAACCCTTAGGTTGGAAGCCAAATCTAGACACTCCTGGGACTAACTCTTTGTGTATTCTGCAGCCGCTAATATGCTGCTATATTAAATGTAACTTATTATTTAGCACTGGTTATTTCCAGTGTGCTACAGTACTATGGTACAGCCAAATAATAATAATAATAATGATAATAAAATGCTACAACTGCTTTAAAGTTCTGCTCCAGGGTCCAGGGTTTTTTATCCTGTATCAAAATCATTATGAAATCGAATGGCATGTCAATATATATATATATATATATAGTAATATAGTATAGTATAGTAAAATATATTCCAATCAATAACATCTGATTTCCACACAAAAAGTGAGTTTCTAGGTGTTATGAAAAGCCTCATTACATTAAACAAAGACTGAATGAAATGTTGAGGCTAAAAAACAGTAGGCTCTGAGCCATCTGTCCTCAGCCATCCTTCAGCATGCTTTATTATATTTGCAGGACATGGAATGCTGAACATGAAACACTGTGACCTTGTGACGTAACAAGTGGCCATCTGTAAACAAACTGGAGCTACATCTACTCCCATGAGATACTCTGGGGGGCCTTATCTGATAGGAGATAACTTATAAGATCAGAATGGATGAATCCTTACAGAGAAAGCTTCTGGGAATTAAACAATTCTCAACGGGTTTGCTGTTCTCATGGCCTTGCAGTCAAAGGTTTTGGACAGTTGGTGACTTCTGGAAAGATAATGAAAATCTTTGGAGGCCTGCAGCAGAAAGACAATAAGCCTTTTCCAGTGGACTGGGATGACACTGGAACTTATTTACTCTGATATGATTTTAGGGCTTCTAATATTGCTGTACTTATATGTGATACTCACTTTTGTCCCCTACTGCTCTGTACTCAAGGCTCTACCGCTCTAGCACATGTTGTATTACTATAAATAGTCATAATGTGAATTAAAGCAGGAGTTAATAAAGTCATATTCAACATCTATCAGCCAGTGTCACTACAGTAGGTCATGCATGACCTCTGAGTATCTGGTCATGGCAGCAGTTCCTTTTTGTATCATGACACAAATTGACTTCTTGATTTCCATTTTCCAGTTCTGTTTGAAATATCAACAAAAAGGAAAGTGGAAAGGGTTGTGTGTTGTGTCCAGTGTGTAAGATGTATGGAGCTCTAATTACAGACTATGGCAGAAATTAAATATAGTATTATAACTATATTTTCATTAGTGTTTAATCACCTGAAAATAGGAATAATTGTGTCTTTGTTACCTTGTAATGAGCTGTTTATATCTACTGATGCTGTAGACTCCTCTTCCACAGATACTGCCATGTGAACTATCATGTTTCTACAGTAGCCCAGAATGGACAAACTAAACACTAGCTTTAGATAGTGTCTTTTACCATTAGATGCCTCTAAATCCTCCACATTGGTTCGACGATATGTCAATGTGGTGTTCACAGTTTGTTTCTGATGCCCCCAAGTGGTCATAATCTGTTATTGCAGATTTAATTTCCCAAAAGCTGTGTTTTTAGTTTGTCATAAGATCATCACCAGTACAACTCAAAGTATTTCATGATTGCCTAAAGCTAGAGGCTCCATGGTGGCCTGGTTTGAGGCTGGGTGGAAACGTCACCCTATCTCTCTCTTCCATCATTTTCTGTGAGCTCTCTACTGTTGACTGTCTAATCTCTATAAGCGTAAAATGCAAAAAAGGAAAAATAGATTGTAAAAAGTGACTATACACCAACTATAAAGTTTAAGGTTACGAGAGGGCTCATCACCATCCATGAGTAAGCTTGTTAATGGTAATTACAATGGTCTGTGTGAGCAAGTACACTATTGTTGTTGTTTGTCAAAGTCAAGGTCACAAACACTCAGACCCAGGCAAAGACATGTCCACACTGCTGAAGCTCAGCTATGTCCTGGGGAGCATTTCCTTTGCCCTGAGTGCATTCAACTAAAAAATCCTTCAAACATCTCTTCACCTGCGTATATGCCAATACAGCGCTACATGGATTATATATCTAAACATCTTATTACTGGCTTGGTAATCATTCTTCATTTTGAGTCCTCAGTTCTTTTACTTTGCTATTCTTGATCGTCTGTTCTTTATTCTTCATTTTCTATCAGATTTGAAGAAGATGATCTTTTCTGGAGAGACAGTAGTGTAAGATCTTTTTCTTGATGCGATATTGCACTCTGGTGGTGACTTCTAAAACGTCTGCATTAGAAACTCAAACAAGCCTGTTTATTTCTCTTTATCTTTAAAATTCTGCAGCACATATATTACTACTCCACCTTTAATTCTTAATTTAAAGAAAATATTTAGATTTCGATAGAATGGCACTATGAGAGTATCCTAATAATTAAAGGTACAGTGTGTAGAATTTAGTTGCATTTAGTGGTCCAATCACTGCATTGTAATCTCCTCACATCACCTCACCTTCCTAATGTAAAGGAGAAACAACACTTTAAGGACCCTGTTTAGAGTCAGTATTTAGTTTGTCTGTTCTGGACTACTGTATAAATAAGGTGTTTCAAGATGGCGGTCTCCATGAAAGGGGACCCTCTCCCACTGTAGATATAAAAGGATATTTTTTAAGTAACAAACATAAAAAGATTCTTATTTTCAGGTGATTATACATGCATCAAAACATAGTTATGAATATTATATTCCATGTTTGCCTTATTCTGAAAATAGAGGCCCCAAATCTTACACACTGTACCTTTAACATTACTACAAATTACTACATCATACAATACCATCAAGGAGCCACCAGAGGTCCACGTGTCACAGCAAAAAAAAAAAAAAAAAAAAAAAAAAAAAAAGGCACTCAAACATGAGTTGTTAATGTGTTGCATTAATGTGCGCTCTAATCTGAGGTGCCATTAACTGCCAATTTGTGAGACAGGTAACTGAAATGAACTTATGCTCTGCAGCAGAGGGAACTCTCCTTTCCTGGGGCGGACGTCTTGAGAGAGTTTCATCACAGTTGATTGACTGACCTTTATGTCTTAAAATAATGATGAACTGTGATTTCTCTTTACTTAGTTGCGTGGTATGCCATAATACAGATTACTACAGTGGTTCTTTGTATGCCAACACTGCCTCTGAACAACACAACTGATGGTCCGAATTGCGTTAAGAACGGAAGAAATTCCACTAATTAACTTCTGACAAGGCACACCTGTTAATTAAAAACCATCCCAGGTGACAAGAGGGTGTGCAAAGCTGTCATCCAAGCAAAATGAGGCTACCTTGAAAAGTCAAAAATATAAAACAGCTTTTGCTTTGTTTGCACTTTTTTGTTGACCACATAACATTTCACAGGTTTGATGTCCTCGGAGTTCATCTACAATGTAGAAAAAAACATGAAATGAGAAGAAAAAATTCGAAGGTGTGTCCAAATTGACTGTTGATATTGTCTATTTATACATTAAAATCTGCTTTTAAACAGTCACTTCACCAGCCACAACCAGTGCTCTAAAGTGTCATATCATCTACTTCACTTTCTTCAATAAAATTACAGAAAGTTGTCCAGCACTGTAGCATCTGCTCATGATTTACTGACTACACTATACTGAGGTCATGCAGAGTGATGTGATGAGTTTATTGTCTCATTGCATTGTGAAGTCCTATTAATAACAACTTTTGTGAGGCATACATTATACCCCAGATCGCAAATAAAGCCTTTTTAGTGTCAGTTTTGCAATTTAAATCAAGTGAACTCATGACTTAAATGAATATTGCATACAGTATATCTAAATATACAGAATGTTATCATTAAACTATAATTAACTGCTGCAGCTGATCCCTACTGACATTGTGTGGGAGGCGGCGTACACTCTGGACAAGTCCCCAGTTCATCACAGGGCTATAATTAACCATTGTGACACCTGTTTCCAAATGACACTTTAACGACAACTCTCAGTAGAGTCAAGAATCACACAGTATTTTGCTTCATGTGGATATGATCACATGACATGATATTGTACCCTCTAGTCTCAAACAGATTGGTACTGGCTCAGTATTTCGTGCATTTTTCAAATAGCAGGATGTGGTGGTAAAAAGAAGTATTCGTGCTATTTCTGACGTTAGAGAGAGAAGCAGACAGATGGACGAAGTCAAAAAGAGGAATTTTTTTGGCCAAACACAGTGTTCTGACTGAACATGATCAATATGTAACTACAACAACCACACGTATAGAAGTACAATTACGTCATTCATTTTTGACTGGCTACTAATTATACGCTGTGAGTGATAAGAAACCAGTTGGGAAATGTACCTCCTCACGTCACATTGACAAGAAAAAGTCCCCCCAGAGGTCAGAAATCTGTCAGGTCACTGAGGTCAAGGCTCCAGACGATTGTTTTGCCAGTTTACTACATGATCTTTCTGAGAACTGTAAAAAAAAACAACAAAACAAAAACAAACAAAGAAAAAAAACAGGAGGGGTAACACTGGATTAATGAATTAATCAGACTGATACGACAGCCTGCGAGTTAAAGTGCTTCTTGTTACTTTTAATAAGTCTTAGTTTAGATGTCTGCTATCAGTTTAATCAATCTCATCACTTAATTTCCTTGTTCACAGTGTTTATGTGTTGTCTCCAATAAGGCTTGTCATTCTACAGCTACAATAAACAACCTGTTGAGACAGGGCCAAACTGTAAATACCAGAACATCTATTTGCAGTAAATCAGTGTTATTTACTACTCCGTTCACGCACCTTTGTTTCTGTGGAGGCGGCAGTGACGTGTTCAGGGAGTCAGATAAAGGGTATTTCTCACCAACTCTTTCCTGTTATTTTCCAGGGTCCTTTGTTTGGTTGCGAGGCCTCGGCCTGTCGGTTCTCAGGGGAATGAGAGGAACATTAGAGCCCAGGCGCTCATGAACGCTTCTGTCCTCATACACAGACTGCTCCCATACCTGTCTGTATTACTGTGTGTGTGTGTGTGTGTGTGTGTGTATGTGTGTGTGTGTGTGTGTCACCTGGTCCTTGGATTGAAGAGATACATCCCTGCAGTGAATTTGTGGCTCAACTTCTTTATTTTGGTTATGTGATCATACAAAACTGCAAAGACCCCGAAACATATTTCACTATATATTAATATAGATTGATACTCAGATTTTTTGTAATTTAATGTCAAAATGAGTCTAAGAAAAATGACCATTGAACATTAACTCATCCTACATTAAAGTTTGAGACTGCAGCAATGCACAGATTCGGAGTTTTAAAGCAAAAACTGTTGTCTTATGACATTCTTATTTTTAATTCTTCATTTTCCACTTATTTCAAAAGATAAGACTTAAACGTATAAGATAGATATCATAATTATCAAATAACATTTTGCAAATTATATTTATATAACTTATTAGTATATTCCAGTACTTCAACATTTGTCTCAGGGACATCTTGTTTACTGATGGGCTTTCATTCATCAGGCCTTTTCATTTAAATAGTAATTAAATAAAGCAGATAGGAAGTGTCCTCTTCTAACTCCTGACAACTGAAGTTGTGTGTCACTTATAAATTCCAAGCTTTTAGAGTATCCTTGCTTTTAAATTCCTGTCCTGGGCAGACACAACAACAACAGGAAGAAGGACCATTTTCACAGGTGTCAGGAAGCACAGGAAATAAACAAGCTGAATACTGGAAAACATTTTTTGTACCAGTAAGAGTCAGAGGTGAGGCTAATAAGAGATATTTTTAGCTGGGACAAGATTATTTTGCAGTTTTTGGCCAAAGTGTTTGATATATTTTTGATCTCCGTCAGATGTTTTGCACTTTAATGCCACATGGTGACGTATTAAGAGAGGACTTACAGGATCTTCCTGTAATCAAGGGTGACTTATCATGTTTGATCATGAATGACCTGAGGTTTCATTCTGAAAAAAAAAAACTTCTTTTCACAGAATTTATTACATTAAATGTATTATAAAAAGATGTATGATTATCACAACTTATTGCCACATGCATCCGTGATTAGTATATTTATTGTAATAGAATATTATTTGCTAGTTAATGCATTTACATTCAAAAGAAACGTACTTGTTCTGTATTTCAAAGATAGCTTGTAGCAAATAAATTTCAGACCTAAAGAGAGATATAAACAAACAAACATCAATACTTCTTATTCTTTCTTTTGGTAATGTAGCACCAGATGCCACTGACTTACAATGTGAACATTTTTAGACTACTCGCTCAGGAAATGATTAATTTTAGTTCTACTGTATAAGATGAAATTCTCAGAACTGAGAAAAGAAGTTGAAAGACTAATGAATGTTTTCCTCCAGGAAGGAAATGTCATTATATGCATTTCTCACGAAAGCCCCTGTGCAATCTCTCAGAATTTAAATAATTTCTATTCATGACTTAATTTCCATTGTGATTAATCTAAGTCCTATCTGGAATATCTGTTTTTTATAGCTTTATAGGCAAAGCTAAGTTGGAGAAGCTTCTTCGTGTAGCTGTATAGACTGAGAAACTCTCCCGTCAGTGACAATGTCTTTGCTCTTCAGGACTTCTCATGCTATAAGTGGTAAAAGTATTTTTTCCACGACTGAAAAATGTTTTCTGCATGGGAACAAAGAATATTTTCCCATTTGTGGAAGTTTAGAAAGTAGGGCGTTCCACAACTTAAGAGTCAAGGATGCCTGAAGAATTCTCAGCACTTGCTGCTCCTGAGTTTGGATGTATCATATTTTATCATCATGGGAAACAAGAATTCCTTCTATTCAAAAGACATACTTTTCTCCAGACTTCTTAGCATCCTAGCATTTCTTAGCATAAATAAATACCACTAATGTCATCCTGAGAATATCGATGTCTGCTTCTCCTTTTCTCACAGAACTTCTATTCAGAATTTAATTTCCCTCAGGTCCACCCAATTTTTCAAAGGAACAAGCTGTCAAATTCTTCTATAAATACTGTATTGAGGTCATTGGTACTCTTTCTCAAAGTCAGCCAAGATTTGACTTGAGTTCATTTATTCATAAATCACAAACACACAAAACCCAATGATGTTTAAGTGAAATGCTCTTAAGATGTTAACTGTTTTGACTAACTTTCAGCCCCCAACTTCACTTTCTCAGTTAACTCACTCTATATTAATTCATTTTTCCAGTACTGATGATAAAATATTGTGAATTATACCATGTTGCGTGCTACTGATTTAAAGTTCCTCTGTAAAGAGAGAATCTACCTAATAGACATCAATTACTGCAGCATTCATGCAACTAAGCCTCTGTGGTAAAGGGGCTATAGAGCAGAGCGTGTCTTAAAAACACTTAGGAGATTAGGAAAAAGATTCTTATAAGGTGAAAAATGATTCTCAGTTTTTGCAAAATCACCTCGGTAAGGATGCATAGAGAAAAGACAAAGAGCTTCTTGAAGAAATTCAACAAGAACACGACCTCAGATTAATGTAAACTCTCACAAAACATGAGAATAAACTTAAATATAAAGCTAAACAATGCTGGAGTGCCTTTACAACAAGACTCAAAATGGTTTTGACTTGTTTTTTTTTTTTAGTCTTCTATACCCATAAAAATTCAAAAATTGTTTTATTTTTGCTGATCATCAGATCAACATTTTGTTAATTTTCGTTTTCCCCTTTAGTGATGTTTATGTTTGTTAGTACTTTTACACAGAGATGTATGAATTATAACATAATCAACTGAATTACATGTATGGATATCGTCATCTGTATATTCCACTTATTTAAACATTATGTTTTGGATGCAACTGCCTAGTTTCTAATTACTGATTACTGCATAATGAAACCACTCAACAGCTTTCTGTTAACGTTTTAGCAATTACTGCACCAAATGATGCATCGCTAATTAACTTAATAGATAGATAGATAAGACAATGGAAATCAAATGACAACAGTCAGTGATAACTTTGGTTTAATTGGACGAGCATTCTTTACATTGGCTGGTGTCACATACATGATATGTCCCATGTCCACTTTTCATCTATATAATACAAATAAAAGATCAGTATGAAAAACGTTGGTGAACTGCAATGAATCGATAAAAACTATTCAGTATCAAGATAATTTCTTGTGACATTAACTCTCATTTTCTCAACAATAATGTATGAAGGCACACTAAATGAGAGAATCAGGTCTACACTGAAGCTAATGGGAACAGAATCATATTTATTTATTCACTTAGATAAAACAGATAAAGAGAGATCGAGAATTTGAATAGAATAATGCATATTTCATTAGAAAAGATGATGGTGTCAAACAAGGATCAAATAAAACTTCCAAATGCTGTAAAAAAGTTTTTCATCCTTTAACATAATAAAATATATCTTTCAGTTCATTTATAAGTTAATGCTACATTTACACTGAATAGATTTAGCCTTGTCAGCACTTGTCAGCGAGGGTTAAGCCGCTTTGGAGCCGGAGATCTGTCTGTGAGTTGATCTGTGCTCTGGGCAGTGCTGACCTCTCCTGAGCCCACCTCTCCTCCTGAAAATACAAGGGAAAGAATTAATTATTCTGTTCATGATTGACTATTGAATTATTGAATTCACACAAAACTGACATGTATTTCCAGAACAGGTCTCACTGTATAGAAGTCTCACTGTGTTTTACCTGCTTGTGGCTCAGTCTTGAGCTTGCTGGCAATTTTAGCAAAGAATGTGAGGGTGAGACAAGCCCCTGTCTCCCTATCACAGATGCCACCTTTGCAGTTGCACGTCTTGCGACACTCCACCCCATAGGTCCCATACAGGCAGTCTGTAAAGAAAGAAAACATTTTCTCACTGGATCTGATGTGGGCCATAGACGCACACACAAAAAGTGATTGTTACAGGAGCATTTGTATATGTCCAATCCTCCAATGGGCTGATCATTAAGTTAAATCATATGTGAAGCAATGATGCACAGGTCTGCACATGTACCTCTATGGCAAGTGCATATATGGCAAAGATGCTATCTATTATGATAATTCAATAAACAGAGCCTAAAAGATTGTAATAACATGATGGGATTTGGTGCAGCAGGGCATCACACAACCAAAATGCAGCACACAGGCAGAACAGGCAGAACACTATAGGCACATTAAAATGTACATACCTTTGCAGATCCCATATTCGTCTCCATAATCGTCTTCATCCTTGTAGAACTCGCAGAATAATCCCGGTCCACACTTTACCCCGTGCATCCCAGACACTGTGCGGTAACAGTGCTCCCCTCTGCCGGCTGCACAGACCTGGCAACAACCGCAGTCGTCCAGGACCGTCCGTGTGCACCGCTGCGTCCCACCGCAGCGCTCCGCGTTGCATCTGTCGGGGCAGTTCACCGCGTACTTGACATTGGCGCCCCACGCCTCAGCATCTTGCACTAGAAGTGAAGACAACACTGTGATGAGGAGAAAAGACATCACTGGATGCGGTCGGAGAGCTTGTGTCAGCCTTTTTTTTCTTTGGATGAGCCGTCTCTGGGAGAGACAGAAGCGGACCACCTCTGGGAGACTTGAGTGGAGTGACCTATGGTTCATCAGGTTGTATGGTTATCAGCATTGAACAACTTTGTTTTGCACATGACTTGCCCTCGTCAATTTCCTCATTCCGGTGTTGTCGTCCTTTTTTTGTCAGTCAGCCCCCTTTTTAGAGATCCGGCTTGGAAGTGGGATTTACTCTGGACCGCCATCCAGGAATTGAAATTCGTGTGACCTGATGTCATAAGTTATCTTTGGTTTGTTTTTGTGTTAGTCAGTGACGGAACCACTAAACCTCCGATTGCATCAGGTTTGTCGTGACTGGCTCAGCTTTGAAAGATTACATTTTATTATAGCATGTTTTTAGTCCCATGACTGGAAATCTTGTAGGTCTAGGCTCACAAAGAATGAGGTCATTTTCTTTAGTGAAAATGAAATGAATAGCCTCTGGTGTCAAAAAGAATCAAATAGAATAAAAAAAGGCAATTAACGGATTACATAGACTGACGCTAGAAGGTTATTTTAAAACTGACTGTCTTTTAACAGTTTACTAAGTTGTTAGCTAGTCTTTCATCATATTATTTAAGCTTTTTCACTGTAAGTAACAAGAAGAGGTAAATGACCAGTGGCAGACTCAGGCTGTCTGAGGGGTGAGGGCACCAGAAGGCACTTTGGCACCTTAGACCACCTTAGAAATTCTTAATATATATTTTTTTAGCCAATGACCCCATACAAGGAATAATTGGAATAATTTGCCTATAGTAGCCTAGTTTTTTTTCTTTTTTTTTTCTTACACGTCTATAGTATTAGTTATGTGAAAAAACGACACAACACATTAGGCATGATGAGCACCATCTCAATCTCTAATTGGCTAATAATTGCAGTAAATTCAGTAACATGTAATAATTAATAAGTAATAGATGAAAATCACAGTATTGTATGGTGTTTCTACAGTTATCACACACAATATTACTGTAATTATAGTATTTTAAAGTAAAATTACAATATGATATTGTAATAATCATCTTTTGTTATTGTAAGTTAGCATCACAGCAGTGTACTATGTTTAGAGCTATATTCTTTTACTGCTCAATCCTAATCACAGTAATTACTTGTAATTTACCATTTTTATTGTATTATTACTGCAACTCTGTAACCAGTAAATTCCTGCATCCTTTACAGGATGTGTACATTAAAGTACTTTCATATCGAAACTTTATTTTTACATTCTTATTTGTCACCGCTTCAGAAATTCACAACAGCTATCTGTAATATTCTAAATAATTACCCATCATGCATTTCAGAGTTGTTATTACAATGGTTTATTGTGAAAATTTATTGTGGTGAATAGTGTAAGCCAAATAAAACACAAGTTGGCATGCTTCATTACCTCATTGGCAAGACAGTGCAGACATATAAGACATTTATCTACTGGTTTAATAATAACCACTTACTTAGTTTTGGTTTGTGTTTATTTACTTTATTTGTTGCTGGTAGTTTTAAGAATCTGTCCATCTTCGTAACTGCTGATATCTGAGTGAGTCTTTCATTAGATTTATGAGAAGAACCTGTCTTGCATTTACGTTGACTTTGTTTGCCATTCTTTTTCTATTTTTTTTAAAATTCTAATAATCTCAAAATGAATAAATGTGATTTGGTTTATTTTTCTTTTCAATAATTAGATAACACACACAATTACAATATGAGGTGGTTTAAAAGGACACTCAAACTATTTATAGTATATAGTATAGCAATTCCATAAAGCTAGGGGACTCAAAAGATTAAAACTAAAATGGTTAAAATCGAGGCAGCAGAGGCTGACATATTATGGGTCAGGATCAAACACCACTGGATCCTACAACATCTTAAACTTAACAGAGCCACAGAGGACAGGATATATATATATATATATATATATATATATATATATATATATATATATATATATATATATATATATATATATATATATATATATGTGGCCATATGTGCAGTTTTTAAATGTGCAGTATGAGCTGCCTACTGCTTTAATTTTATATCAATCCTTATATCATTGTATTACATCATCCACAGGTTTAGATTGGTGTAAAATGAAAAATAGAAATTGAATAACCGAAAATTAAGAGATGATTAAAAACATGACGCTGGCGATTACAGTCCCCACTCCTAGACACAAGATGGCGGCACTGGTTGCTATCAGTGATGAGCACTGAAGCAGGCGAGCAAGAAGAGGAAAGAGGAGAAGGTTGATATGATATTCACGTCCAAGGGAGACCTCACTGGGACGGGACAGGTAACGCAAACCATTTATCGGCGGGGGTTTTACAGTCAAGGTAACTTGTCTGCGGTGTGTTTTATTTTAACAATACATAGCTTAACGTGTCGATACGATGTTAACGAGCCACGGGAGTGTTTTTCTGAGAGCTGTCAGCCAACAAGCGGAGGGGCTTGGTCGGGTTTGACAGCCATGGACCAGACTAGCAACTGCACTGCAGCCAACGTTAGCTCAGCTGTCACCGCAGATGCAGAATAATGTTACCGGTGTTTGTGAATGACACGGCGGAGAATGCGTTTTAAATCCACTTATTTGTCTGTTTATGTCTCTGTAAGATGTGGCAATTAGCAAACTATCGTCAGGGGTGATAACCACATAACGTTAATGTTACAAAAGGTTGTAAGTAAAGTAAGAAGCCAGATAGCAAGGCTGGATAACGTCGTTAATTGTAGCTAAATTAATTACATTATCCCGTCAGCTAACGTCTTTAGCATGGATGCCCAACTAAATGCCTAACTGACAACATGACATTGTAAATGGACTAACGTATAACGGTTATTTTAGCTCCTTGTCTTTTCCCCCCAACAGCTTAAGATAATTAATTTACTGTCAGACATTACGTAGCTCATATTATGATAAATACAATAGTAATAATATCACCCAACCAACGCTGACATTAGCAGTTTTTTCCCCTATTAACAGTCATCCATGCAGCCATTGTCTAACTGCTTATTGTGGTCAGGGTTGTCCTGGCAACAACAAAGCAGCCAAAGCGTCCTTTGGCACGGCAACGTCCCACCAACCAGCTTATTTTGGATGACTTTCAAGGGAAATGTAGTTTTAGGGGGTCCTTCCCCTATCAAGACTCAGAAAGTCACCAAAAGGAGGTGACCAAGGCACATCCAGGTGTCAGAACCACCTTGACTGGCTTCAGTCAAAGTGAAGCAGGATGGTAGAGGTCCTCCTGCATAGCTGAGCTCCTCACTGTCTTGTAGATTGAAGCCAGCTAGCCTGCGTACAAAAAAAAAGTAACCCGACCACATAATATTATTTTTATTTTTGCATTAACCAATCTAAAGCTCATGATTAGAGTTAAATGGGTTTGGACTGTTGACAGGTCAAAACGAGTAATTTGGCAACATAAAACTGGGCTCTCACAAGATTAAGATTAATGAAACAATTAATTAAATGGCTTGTTTTTTTTTGGATCACTGTCATGATAACTCTAAAATATGTGACCAGATACACGTTGACATAGCTTTCACCCAGTTTGACAGTTGCCCTTCCCTAATGTCATTGACTTTTCCTCTGACCATACATGGTACATGGTTTGATTAATTGCATCTTGGTCTACACGTGAGCCCACCCATGAACCTTTTTTTTTATTTTATTTTATTTGTATGGCTAACTGGCAAGTTGCAGGTATATTTGGTTATAAGAACTAAGTGTGTGTGTATAGACAAACATTTGGGACAGCTCTTGAGTTTGGCTCTCTCTTTTCCTGCTCAGCTAGCTTCATATTTTTTTGCCCTGCAATTTTAGACCGTTTGTATTCAGTGATGGTTGCGACATTGCTGGTGGTTGCCTGACTGAAGACCCTATTACTATATCAATGCTTGCTGTTATTTTTGGCCAGAGTGGAAACCATATAGCCCCTCAGGCAAGGCAACAGAGATGACTGTGGACTACCGTCAAAGTGGCATGCTCACGTGTTTAGCAGCTTGTAACTTACTAGGATTCTATCACTTGTGCTGGGTCACGTTTTTTTTTTTTGTATTTAGTTTTAATCGTAGAAGGTGTCTCAGCCATGACGAAACAGTATGGATATTTCTATTCTACAACTCAACAGCTGATTTCACCAGTGAGTTTACTGTCAACCTGGTGTGTTGCTCGACAGAAATGAAAACTGACTTAACTTGGGCCTGAAATTGTAAACATTAATTATTTCTATCTGTAGCCTTGTCGTTTAGATTTGGTTGGGTGAGTGTGCTTTAACCAATGCCATGGGAATGTCATGGAGCTGATATTCCCATGAAGGCACCCGCTATGCTGACGTCCTTATGGTAACTGTCATGAGGACTGTCACGTTTTAACATCCATTATGGATTACACGATTTTCAAAGGGTTGATACTAGTTAAGAAACTGTCATATGATTAACTAAAATGCAAGTGTATTTCATTGTCTTGTAAATATATGTATATATTTTTTCCTCATAACAGCAACAACAGACTTGCTCTTTATTTGTTTTGAAAGCAGACATAAAATGCAGACTGACAGGCAGACTGGGGGTTAGGTGGAGCCTCAGTGGTCTTTGCATGGGATTGTATTTCAGAGTGTCAGGTGACCAACTTGGAGACGTTGACTATGACAACTGCATTTTGACTCAGACAGAATATGAATGACCTGGCACGGGGATCTGATTATTATTACTTGTGTGCCTAATCTCTCAAAGCAGATTTCATTCTTTGACCGGCCAAATTATGAAACTGATACTTTAAAGTGATAATAAACCAAGTGTCTCCCTTTTATATTGTGTCATATAACAGCCTGTGAGATGTCCTCTCATTAATGTGGGTGTGTTGATTAGCTGTTACAGTATCATAGGGTGAGATGACCTATTTCAGTGATACCCACTGGGCCTATGCTACTAGCCTGGATATACTGTATAATGGAAAAGTGCCAACACTAAGGAGAAATCTGACACCTTTACTGAGTTTACTTGGCAGGAAAATGCATTAGAAGATTTGCTTTCAGCAGCAAATGTTGCCCGTAAATTGATGATAGAGATTAAAAAAAAATAAGAGTCATTTCATTATGTTGATCAAGTGTAAGGGAATGATACGTGTGAATATGTAAATCTGCTAAAATCAGGCCTTCGTAACTCTTTTAATCATATTTCCCTCTCTGTTTTTCAGGTGTACATCAGAGTATAGATAATGCTCAGACATGGTGCCTTGTCAGACCCATGTGTTGCTGAAGTGGCAGGAGCACTTCAATAGCTCCTGGGCAGCAGAAGACAGTGTACAGACAGCCAGGAGGCATGGAGCTGCTGTGCTCTACAATAGGCTCCTCCACAACAAGGAAGTAGTGACTCTGGCTCAGCCCGTTCAAGAACTCGTCGGCCCACGCCTGCCAGACTTCGAGTGCGAATCCAGTGCCTCGGCAGAGAAGGAAGAGTACCTGTCATCCCTTCTTCACAGCCAGCGATGGCTGGCTCACCGCACACTGACGCAAACCTCCTACACCTTGGGCCTCCACCACAGGCTGGTTGTTCTCCAGAGGATCTACTATGCACTTCACAGCAAATACCATGATAAGTTTCGCGTGCATCTGCCCTCCCAGTCCACAGACAGTGGCACTGAATGTGGGCAACTTGAGCTGGCCTCAGAGCCCTGCCTGCCAGGTGGAGCATCCAAAGTCAAGTCGGGTACAGATGTTCTCATAGAGATGGGTGTGAGGACAGGTTTGAGTCTGCTCTTCTCGTTACTGCAGCAGAACTGGAGATACGCAGCCTCTGTGCATCCGGAGTCGGTCCTTTGCAATGATGTGCTTGCCACGGCGTCTTCTGTGCTGGCTTCTCTGCCACCGCTCTCTCTGGCCAATGAAAATAAGATCCCATCAGTCGGCCTGGACTGCCTGGCACAAGTGGCTGACTTCTTGAAGAAGACATCAGTGAGCAGTGGGACTGGTGGGGCAGACCCGACTGGTCGGAGGCTAGCGCTGGAGCTGCTGCTTGGCCTGGCCATGCAGAGGGGCTCTCTAAAGTTTCTGCTGGAGTGGGTGGAGGTAGCCTTGGCTGCTTCCATGTCCTCATCCACCTCTGCACTGTCTTCCTCCTCTTCGCTAAGCTCCCAGCAGTCAGCTGGTGTGGGCTTTGATGTGATCCATCAAACACTTCTCCAAATGAGGCAATATTCGGTATGTTCTTCAAATTTGAACGCTTGTTTTTTGTTTTGTTTTTTTCGGTTTTTAGCCTCTAGGGTACTCTGATGTGTGGTATTTTAGCTTCCTTTTTTCTGACACCACATGATAATTGGATTTATTTGTTTTCCGAAAGTGGGATCATGGGATCACCTGGACTTCCCAGTTCTGATTGCATGGGGAAGCTTTCACAGAGCTTGTTCTCTTATATGTGTGCATTATATGTAAAGGCAAACCGTAGCATGTGGAATTAATTCAGATAGGCTCAGTGGTTGTTCTATTCCCATTGGAAATTGTCTATGTGGAAGAAGAAATTTTGCTTTAATGGCATTGGTGGTTAGTTCATAAATGTTATGAGGTAACTTGCAAAAAACATCTATGAACATGTTAATAAATTAGGCCCATCATCTGCAAAAGCAGGAAAATGGCTCTTCACTGCCACATCCATCCCTGCTGTTGGCTTTCCTTTTTACTCATTTGAAGCTTGGAGTGATGCATTAGCGTGCAGATAAGGATTAAGATTGAGTCAGTCTCCCTGTCCTCTTCAGATATGCGCATTGAATCATCCTTCAGCAGGCTAATCAGCTTTCCTGTATTTGTGGACGATTGACAACCAGGGCTGCGTATTGCCAACAACCTTATGATTGATTCTGCCTGTTTACCACATCCTACATATAAATCAGAGCTAAAGTCTGCAGGGATCACACAACTTTAAACACATTTAAGATCTGCATCTTAAGGACTAGGATCTAAAATGTTTTTTTCTATTTGTCTTTCTTGACTTTCTGCCTGATCGTGTCACTGCGGCTTTTCTTGTTATGATATTTACTGCTGATTTGGAGATAATGTGTGCATAAAAACTGCAAGCTATTGGAAATATGTTGAAGGTTAAACATAAATCTTTTTTTCCAGGGTTTCCGTGGGGACTCCGTCCATACTCAGGTGCTGAAGAAGGATGCAGATGGACTTTGTCGACTCTCCCAGGCAGCACTCTGCCTGTTCGAGGAGGTAGCAGAGAATTTAGTCACATACTGTAGCACTATTAAGAACTGTTAGACTTCACAGTACCTGACTTTATATACCTCACCCTCCTCCATCTTTTGACAGATTTGTAACCTAGCATCGTACTGCCTGTGCTCCTGCAGCACTGATGCAGCTGCTCCTGGTACAGATAGCGATACAGTTATGGTGTATGTATGGGGCAGCAACAGCAGCCACCAGCTGGCAGAGGGAACTCTGGAGAAAATCCTGCTGCCAAAGCTGACTCAGGGCTTCAGTGATGCCCAGATGGTATGGCTATCCATGAGGACACGACTAACATTTTTCCATTTTACAGATTTAGAACATTCAGTATGTTAAAAAAACTATGCATTAATAGAATTGTCTGTCTGTTTTGTCCTTTGAGCAAAACATACATAATGTGTCAATTTCCTGCTTGTGTCACATATGTAATGCTAGGATTAGATAGACATAGTAATTTTATAATCAGAAATATTGTGCTAGTTATCACGTGCCACAGTTCTGAGGTGGGTTAGCTTTTGTAAAATTGTTCAAAAAGAATTTCCATAAATTATTATGAGGCATCCATTCTTTGAATTAAAAAAAATACCTTCATACAAAGAAGAACACATAAAATGTTCTTTCACTTTAAAACACCCATACAGAATCACTGCAATCTGTTGTATTGACTTCTGTACACATTTGTGGGAGGGAAAAATCGAAAGCCTGCCGGCAGCTTTTGCCTATTTTTTCAATACGTTTTTAGAATAATATTATACTGCATTCTTCATATTCTTACTTTTTTATCCACTGTTCTTCGTTTAGATTGAGGCAGGACAGTACTGTACCTTCTCAGTATCTGCAGATGGTTCAGTGAAAGCATGCGGAAAAGGCAGCTATGGCCGTCTGGGCCTGGGGGACTCCAACAACCAGTCAATGCCCAAGAAACTTGTCCTGGAGCCACACAGAAACATGAAGAAGGTGTCCTCCTCTAAAGGCTCTGATGGTCACACTTTGGCCATCACTGTAGAGGGAGAGGTAAGAAGTTAAACCAAATACTGAACCAAAGTGTTTTTCCAATAGATTCTCAATAAACTCTTGATAGTGACAGTGATAGTGCACTGTAAAATCAGTCAAACTATCAAGAACGAAATGAAATTTATAATTTATGTTGGCTGCTTTTTCACTTACTTCCACTCCTTCACTTTCTCTATCATGAATTATAAAATTATGAAAATATTCCCTTCAGGTATTCAGTTGGGGTGATGGAGAATATGGAAAACTGGGTCATGGAAACAGTGCCACTCAGAAATACCCTAAGATCATACAAGGACCGCTGTTCGGCAAAGTATGCTGCAGATTCATGGGAAATTTAGCATTCATATGTATTTCTTGAAAGCCATATGATTTCACATATTTTTTCATATATTATTGTTTTTCTGCCAGGTCATTGTTTGTGTGTCTGCTGGCTACAGACACAGTGCTGCTGTGACTAATGATGGAGAGCTTTATACGTGGGGAGAAGGAGACTTTGGCAGACTTGGTACACACTTTATTTCTCAAGTTTCTTGTGCTTATCTGTCTCAACAATTTCAGTAAAATCCCTCTTCTGGTAATTTAGCAACAACCTCCCGTGTCTCTTTCCTGAGCAGGTCACAGTGACAGTCAGAGTCGGAACGTGCCCACACTGGTAAAGGACATCAGTAGTGTAGGGCAGGTGGCCTGTGGCAGCTCCCACACCATTGCTGTGGCACAGGATGGACGCACTGTTTGGTCCTTCGGAGGAGGAGACAATGGTATGTAGCAGCTGACTTACAGCTTAATTTAAGTCCATTAAGCAATGTCTGTGTGAACTATGAACTGCTCAAAAAGATATTTGCTTGAGCAGAAAATCTGATGGTTTTCATGAAAATAATACACACATATTTACATTTTTTAACATAAAGGACAGTGCCATGATACCAGTATCGTTCGTGGTCTATCATAACAAAAATGTCTTGAGCTTGTGTGAACTAATGCTGGTACTTGGACATGACTCACCTTTGCAGGTAAACTTGGTCATGGAGACACCAATCGTGTGTATCGCCCCAAGGTCATAGAGGCCCTGCATGGATTCATCATCAGGAAAGTGTGTGCTGGCAGCCAGTCATCTCTGGCCCTTACCTCTGCAGGACAGGTGAGTCACACATCCATTTACAATGTCAGAATTGGTTTGGGCCAAATGACAGTTTTTTGTGGATCAATTTCAGACCAAGGTTTGCACTGACAGCTCTTTGACAAAAAAATTATTTGTGTAACTTCAGTGAACTTATCTAAGCTAATTCTTCTTATATTCTCTTTTTGGAAAGCTTTTATTATGAAGGAGCATGCTAACGTCACCTCATCATATGCTATATATGTGTTTGATTACATTCTATCATCAGGAATATCATACAAATAAAAATAGGGAGATAAATTAAGGACAAGATTTTGTCAATAATACAGACATTTGTGTTTATTCGTCTTTATTTAGGTGTTTGCATGGGGCTGTGGCTCGTGTTTAGGCTGTGGCTCCTCTGAAACCACCTCTCTGAGACCCAGGTTCATAGAAGACCTGAGTATCACCAAGATCATTGATATCTCATGTGGAGACAGCCACTGTTTGGCTCTGTCCCATGGTAAGACACCTTCAGCAGTTAACAGTCAATTATTCAGATGATTAGGATAGAGACAAACTAAGTAACCTTGCTTTCAGATTTATTTTTTACATTTTTGTTTATTAATTCGATTTTAAAATTGTGAATGTACGCTTTTCTACTTTCTTTAGAGAATGAAGTGTATGCCTGGGGGAACAACACCATGGGCCAGTGTGGGCAAGGCCACACCTCGACACCAATTACCAAACCCAAAAAAGTGCTTGGTCTAGAGGGGGTGTCGATTCAGCAAATCACTGCTGGCACTTCTCACAGCCTGGCTTGGACTGCAGTTCCAACCGACAGGTAAAGCCTCATCCTGTCTGAAACAAGTTTAAATGTTCATTGTCGGACTCAGTCCTTTACTCCGTGCTCTCAAACTGTAAACATAGTGTATATGAGTGGCATCTCTGTGTTATAAAATTTCAGTGTTCAGCATTTTATATTGCTGAACTGCACTTTTCTCATCCCCTGTCAAATCTGTCGTTTTACCCTATTGTTATACCCTGTTCTGACATATTTGTGCTGGCTCAGCTCTTTTTATAAGTGACTTGGTCTTTTTCCAGGCAACTGGTGGCATGGCACAGGCCTTTTTGTGTTGACTTGGAAGAGAGTACATTCACCTACCTACGAAACTTTCTAGAAAGTTACTGTGATGGCATCGGGAATGATACACCCCCTGCCCCATTCATATCTAAAAGGTATGAAATTAAATTAGAGCAACACTCAGTTGTGATTATATGATCTGTCACAGAAGATTGTATTTTATTATTTCTGAAACTTTGTTCACTGACACTCCTAATGTTCTCTGTATGTGTTCCTCAGGGACCACCATCAGTTTCTTTTGCTGTGCATGAAGCTGTTGTCCATCCACTTGTCCTTGGCCCATGCTGGGGGCACTGGTGCCATGGTTTTGGGAGCTCAGGGCAGGCCCCTCAGAAACCTGCTCTTCAGGCTCATAGATACCAACATGCCAGACTCCATACAACAGGTAAACTAACAATCCATCCCTTAATAGATTATTTTCATTATATTCTTATCCTGACATATGAGAGGAGAAATTGTTAGTGTCGGCTGCTCTAAGAACAAAGATAGTAAGTACTGTTTTGTCGCTAAATTAAAGTGTGAATTGGGTTGTTAGAGCCAATATGTGCTAATTTTATTTTCTTTATTGCTTGCAGTAAGTGCTAACCCTTGTTATGTTGTGTTGACACCTCAGGCAGTTCTGAACACGCTGTCCATTGGTGCATCCCTGCTGCTGCCTCCACTGAGGGAAAGAACAGAACTGCTTCTGTCTCTCCTTCCTCAGGGCCCTCAGAGCTTGAATGTCCTCTCCAAAGGACAGGTATTTAGAGCTCTTTTGTGCCAAAAATTGCCTATGTATAAGACACATTTAGTCATGATAAGATAACTAGTAGTGCTTGTTACGATGACCAAATGCCTTTTTGTGCATTTGTGTCTCAATAAATTAGCAATTAGGAATGTATTTTTTATGAAACATCTTGGTGTAAACAAAGGACACCCATAAATTATTAAATTTAAACTATAAAAAGGACTTGTGTTCTGCCTTGGTTGCTTGACTTTTCCTCATTTGAACTATGACTCGGATCCAGATAGCTGGCTAGAAAATAAATAGATGGATGGATGAAGCTTACGCCACCTTGGAGTGTTGCTAGGCAATGTGTGTTGAAGACTGCTTGAATGTGAAAATTTGTTGCTGTAAAAAATATTTCTTCTCTACACAAATGTTTTTGGTAACTTGACGTCTGAATGATCAAATACTAGACAATTCTCTCCTCTTTTGTCCTCTGTGTCGTTGAAAGCGTCTGCAGTTAGACATGGTCCTAAGTAGCCTTCAGGATCAGAGCCATGTAGCTTCTCTACTAGGTTACAGCAATTTTGGGGAGGTGACAGCCCTGGGACCCCCTCTGACACCTGCCATGTCTGCCCGGCCACCCTCTTCATCCAGCTCTGTTGAGGCCTGTGACCCTCTGCACTTGGCAGAGGTGCTGCTCAGAACCCTGCTCCTCAGCATTGGCTTTTACACGGTATGGAAAAGAGGGCTGTTGGCTTGAATTTCATCATATTAAGCTTGTAGCTTTCTTGTAGATAAATCTTGTTGCCTGTTTTCATAAATGTTTGGATATTCTGGTGCACATTGTTGCCATTGAAACAGAGCGAACAGACTCCTCCACATGCTTTCTGTGTTTGTGTGTGTTCATGCAGGAGCGGGCATTTGGGGAGCTTGAGAAAAACAGTGACAAACAGCTATCAAGTGATAGCCAGGGACAGACTGATCCTCCCTCTCACTTCCACCAGCTACTATGTGGTCTTCACAAACACCTGCTCGCCCATTGCTACATCCATTCCAGCCCCGAGGTACACTGCAGAATCATTTTCCCCAGAGCTCTATGGTCATAAAGTTGCATTTATGTTCACACTGATTCTGCTGTTTTTTAGGATGACAGCAGTGTAGCGCTGCTTCGAGAACATCTTTACCTGCTGCTTCCCTGTGCTGCTGAGACACTCAGGAGATCCACCAAACTGTTGAAGGAGAGTTCCCTGGATAAACAAATAATCAAGAAGCTGCACAGTAAGAATAATGGCAAAACAAGAGGGTCTCATTGTAACCTAGTTACTCAACTATCCACAGATTTTTTGTTGTTGTGTGATTTGTTTGTTTTATTCACTCTGGGTTCTGAATACTAAAGACAATTTACAGTACTTCATATAATTTTCCTGTCAGGTCACAGGTTTAGAGCAGTGTATAGTTGGGTCAGTCAGTACTGAGGTGTCAGTTGGTTAGTTGATGACAAGCACATATAAAATCCACATTTAATCTTCTGCTTTGCTTCTATTTGTGTTGTTTATCTGTATTCCTCAGTTATTTTTATCAGTCACTCATCATTCCCTCTCCCTCATCTCAACCCTTGTCCCAGTGGTGTTGTACAACTCAGTAGCTGGCAGCCTGCTGTGCCAGGTAATGTACTCCTTACTGCTGCTACCTCTGGGCACGGTTCAACCGCTCCTGAGCCATTTGCTGGCCTTGTTGGAGCACCTCAATGATTTCAACAGGTTGCTGCCAGAGACAGGCCTTTTGGAGGAACAAGAACTAAGGATGGAGGCTCAGAAAACCTGTTTAGGTAAGTGGAGTTTTGGTCTACTGGCTTGATGCATAGACTTATCCTCAATTACTGTTCTTAGGTTACATAAGTGTCATAGTTAAATAGATTCTTAATGTATAGATATAGACTGGTCTCACAATGACAAGGGATCTTCCTTACAGATAAAAGCGAAGAAAACACATGCCTTGGACAGCAGCAACAGGAGGAGGAGTGCACGTGGGTTTGGCTGCTGGATCTGGAACGTTCTGTAGCGTTGGCAGTCGGCCGTTGCCTCGGTGGTATGCTGCAAGGCCCGCCACCCTCACTTCAGGAGAAAACGTCAGAGTTCTGGCTATCAAATGTCCTCCTCAGAAACGGGCTTGAGATGGACTTTGAACAGCTGGGTAGGGATGCGTACTGCTCGATCTGCATGCTTTCATATTTGCAAATTTTTTGGCAAACAGACTGCAACTGAATGCAATGTTCATTCCCAGATTAATGTGGCCACGTTCTGTTTAGAACCACTAATAATAAAACCACATTATTGGCAACATTACAGTACATGAAAGTATGCCAAATGTTTTCAAAGCCAATGAGCAAAGAGGACTTTACAGAGACTACTAATAAGTAAAGAGGAATGTTTTTTTTATTTTATGAGGTAGTTGGCAGTTAGGGATAGAGTGAGAGACAAGCAAAAAAAGTTACCTTATTTTACCTGGTAAATATCTTAGATCACAGAGATAGAGCATCTTTAACTTAAGATATCATTTTATCATAAAAATTAAGGAAATATCTGTTTATTGTTTACTTTTCATGTGTTCACGTGTCCCATGTCCCGTGTGATGCTTTTATCCGTAGACTCTAGTATGGTATGGCTGACCGAGGTGGTACTGCTGGGCAGTAGTGATGCCAGGCTGGCAGAGCTCAATCTGAATGAGGAAACCAGGACTTTACTGGAGCTGGCACTGGGAACTTCCACAGGACCTGCAGGTGGCCTGTGGCGGAAAATGGAGGAGTATGCTCACAGCAAAGGTACTTTTAACTTGCATCTGTCGCTTGTGTGTATAAGTGCAAGCCTCTGTTTGAAAGTGTATAATCCAGGTGATAATGGACTAATTTGTTAAGAGAAATGATGAATATTATGCAGCTGTATGTGTATATGTTGCTGTGATAATTGGTGCACATCATAGATGCATTTTTGAATTCTGGTCTTTGGTTTTATGTTTTTCGTCTTTGTTGTAATTGAGCTGTGTTGTTTTGCTGTGAGAGCAGAATGGGAGAGTGGAGGCTCTTCAGGCGACTGTTTGCTGCAGACTGTCTGTCGCTGCAGTCTGGCGGCTCTTCTGAAACACACTGGACTGCAGAAAGAGGCCTGTTGGCAGGACAGGTCGGTAACACAAGTCTAATATTTACTGAAATACCTGCACATTTTATTAGGAAACCCTAAAATGGCTACTTTTAGCAGTCACCTTTTAAACAGTTATGCAAACAAATCATTATTGTGTAAGCTAAATACTAAAAATGCAGAGTGCTGCTAATTATCTACTCTCCTTTGACACAGATATGAGCCATGCGAGATGCTGTTAGATGTCTATGAAACGGTTTATAAAATAAGAAGCACTCTATTGGCTCATAAAAACTCTCCAAGGACGTCACAGGTGCAGACTGCTGCCAAACAGGTACCAATACTAAAATTACTCATGTTGTAATCAAATATATGCAATGCAGCTTATTGTACTCTGGCATTCATACATTCTGTTCAAAGTGCCATATTCTTTCAGTCAGTATTGTATTTAACATTTTTTTTTTAATTGCAGACCGTTCAATCCCCCCAAAGTCCTGATGCAGACAGGCAAGAGCCAAGCACGTCAGTGGAGCAGGTGGGAAAGGATCATGAGCAGCAACCAAGAGGTCACTGTAGCCGGGAGGTGCAGGTGCCCCCAACCCCCACAGCAAACCACAACCAGGAAGAGGTTGCAGAGGAGGACCCATTTGGCAATAGCCGTATGTACCTGTCAGGTTAGGAATGTGCATCTGTATTTCTGCCCTTCCTTTAGCAACATTAAAAAATGTTTTTATAGGCAGACATACCCAGACAGAAATACACAATACACACACATACACAAGTGCTCTGCTCCTCAAGTGTCTTTCCTGTCCCTTTCAGAAGTCCTAGAATCATTCATGGCCACCCGTGAGGCCATGCAAGTACAGCAGAACGTGACGGTGTACGAATCCTTTGGCACTTCCACCCTCCCCAGCAGCATGGAGAGCCCAGTCAGCCCAGAGAGGGAGCTGGATCCCAAGCAGCAGTGGGACAAGCAGAGGGATTCTGAGGAAAGCTTGTCTTTTCCTGCTGCCTGCCATCTGGTGGTGTCCCGTTGTCTCTTCCTTCTGCTGGGGGTCAGGCCCGCTTGGGTGGAACCTAGCGAAAGGGAGACTAGCCAAGCTATGAACAACGGAGCAAGGTTTGTGTTTGGCAGCGTGTGTTTGTTTGGTTTATTTTTAGTGCAGTTGTGCTTTCTGTGAGCGGTTTCTGCGCTAACTGTAACTGCATCATATCACTTTTAGGAAATCAACAACAGAATTCTTTATGGTGTCTGCTGATGGTCGAAAACAGGTAAGTCTTGTATTGTACCAAAACGTGGCCCCACACCTCCTTATCAGTGCTAATGTAGTCTTTGCTGTCTTTGTCTTATTTAGTCTGACCAATCCAAAAACTCCTTGGGACATTCCAAGAATAAAATGGGTGAGTGGAATACGTTTACTCTTAAGTATGTGCGCAATTAATGCATTTCTTAAGATAAGTCATACCCTACAGCCCTGTGTTAAAGGAATAGTTTGCTTTTTTGAGAGAGTTTAATTAGACGATCAATACCACTCTCATGTCCGTCTGCTATATGTAAGCCTTCAGCCAGCAGCCTCTTAGCGTAGCTTAGCATAAAGACTGGAAAGAAGGAGAAACAGCTATAGCCTGGCTGTGGCTTGGCAATAAAGCAACTACACATACAGCATTTCCCCCAAATTTCCAATTATTACTTTAATACTGTGTCATCCTAATTTGGATACTGAAATTTTTTCAGTCTTTTTATTGTGTTTCAATATTAGAACACATTGTCACATTGGGTCAGCACAGATCGTTGCACTTCCAAGTATGCATTATTTCCAGGGGAACATACTGTAACATGGCAGAAAGACCGCATATAGATAAACATTTTTAAATGAGTGTCCTATTGGAAATTTCCTACCTTCTGTTAGTGAGAAAAATCACACCAACTGTTTTTTTCATACAGCAATTAACACAGAATAATTAATACTGTAAGAGGTGTTGAGAAATAATATCAGAAAAAACATTAACGGCCTCAATTCTTCTGGTCTGTCTGTGCCAGGTTTGCCTCTGTGTTCTCTGGGCATCATGAAAGATGCTTGGGATCGCCTGCGGCAGTGTATCAGCCCAACCACCTCTCTGTCCCACTCTGGCAACAACACTTTGCCTATTCTTAACCAAGTGTTCCACTTTGTCTGTGGAAGCATGATCCACTTGTCATCCTCCTCACCAACACTGCCGGGCGGACAGACTTGCAATCAGGCAGATCCGAAGGCTATTACTTTTGCTATACTGCAGCAGCAACAGAGGGCTGAGGTAAAAAGGTTTTTCTTTTTTTGCATGATAGTACAAGCAAACTGTTTGTTATTACTGCTGAGGAATTAGAACTGCAGCTATTTGTTTATTTATTGATCTAAGTACAGGTGGAAATTATTGAAATCCTGCCACAAAATTTGTTAAAATGGAGTGCTGTAATTTATTTGTGATGTTCCAAACTACCTATCAAACTAATTAACTATTCCCTTTGTTATGATCAGTTGCGTCTGGAGGCCTTGTGTCAGATGTCATCCTTCCTGTCTAAGATGGAGGAGAAGAGCAGTGGGTTCGCCGTCTCTCCTGAGTTTCCTGCATTGTTGCAGTCCGTGCAGCTGCAGTTCCTCTCTGGATGCTTTGCTCTGGGAACACAAATCATTGGCTCTCACTCTGGAGCTAATTATGAGATGCAGCATTACATGGTACATCTAGTAATCATGCTATCACAATATTTGTGCAGATGTTTATGATCAGCAAAGACGGAAAGAAAGGATGAATTAATATTTAATTCAAGCCAGATGGAGAGAGGAGAAACTTTGATATTTTTCTTCTGCATTTACATGTTGAATAAATTACTCTCCAATGTCTCTTATCTCAATTCAGTCTGGTACGCATTCAGCTTCTTTGGATACGCAAAGAGAGCTACAGTCTGCAGCTCACACCTTCTACCAGCAGGTGGTGCATGTCCTCAAACAGAGGGCCGTGTTGGAAAGAGAACATCCAGGTGCGCTTCTTGTTGTTTCACATGTGTATGAACTACCTTGAGCTTTTCCCTGTTGATTATTTTTAGCATCGGTTTTATTTAAGTTTGCATAAAGTTGATGTGTTGTGGTTTTTCCTTACCCAGGTTCCTGCCAGCATCTTCTCCTAGCCACAATGTTTGCACTGAATTTCTGCTACCAACCAGTGGACCTGGTGCTAGTCATCAAATGTGGCATCCTGGAAATCCTTTCCATGCTGACCAACAACAGCTGTGCACTGATGAACCAAGGCTGGTTTGCAGCTTCTACATCGGGATCCATGTTGCTAAGTGGGGCGGTTAAACTAGCCTGTGCTCGTCTGCTTCAGATATTGACGGTGGCTGCAAGGTGCGAATGAAGATACTTTAAACAGCTGCATTACAGAGTGCTTTGTTTCTTCTACTATTTGATTGATTAAAAAAAAAATGTAAATACCCTTGAGTGTTTATATTTGCATAACAAATGATCCTGTGCTCTCAGCTCCTGTGAGGATTTGCTGCCTATGGATATATCCCAGGCTCTAATGGAAGTGATGTGTGAGCAGCTCCAAAATATCCTGTATACTTTCCACCAGCAGCAGACAGCAGAGAGAGGAACAGCTGAGAGAACAGATCTGGACTCCAACAGCAAGAGTGGAAATCTAATTGGTGCAAATTAAACTATTATTAAACTTCATTGAATGTTTTTTGTGTACATTCTAGTCCTGTAATGAAATGTAATCCATTAAATATTGTTAACATTTTTATAGTGCTTTTGTTTATAAGTATATTTTTCTTTCTGTTTTTCTCTTTTAGGAATTGAAAGCAGCAAAGTGGTTGAATCTCAACTTGCAGACTTCTTGGTCTTTCTGAGACGTGTTCTGTCATTAAGAGTGATGAAAAGACTTTCTACTTTTGTCAAATGGATTGATCCACTCATGGCCATTATTTCACACAGGTGCTCTTCAGGTAAGGCAATTTAAAAATAATTAAAAACTGTATTTATATTGTTTATAATGCATAACAGGTTTACTTTGGTACCTTTTTTAATTCCCTGTTCGCATCCACCGTCCTCTTTTCAGGATCTCCATGCTTCCAGAACCTTCGCACTAAGCTTTTGGCCTTCCATGTTTTAGAAAGACTTTTACCTGCTTGTTCTGAGTCTGTTCAAATTCAACAGGTATGATGCTTAAGCAGACATGAATGCATTCAACATAAAATGCACAGGCTGACAGAAGTGTTTGTGAATTTCATAATGAAATGTTGCTTCCTTTTCTCCATTTTCTTGTAGATTGTTAAACAACTCTTTCAGCTCTTGTCTGTTTATATGTGGAAGGAACCACTAGCTGAGAGAAACCATGAAGAGGCACCTGAAAAACACAAGGGGGTAATACAGCAGTATTACTTTAAAGTACTAACTACATACTTTAAAGGCTTATTAAATTGTTACTACACTATATTGCTAAACAATAAAAACAAAAACAAATTGTCCTTGCCTAATGAAGAACTAAATTTGATCAGTCACCTAGTGTTTACGATAAATAGGCCAGACATTCTCCTTTTTCACACAGCATTGGATTAACAAACTATTACCATGACTTGCTAGCCCGCTTTACTATATAAAAATGCCTCTCAGCACATACACAATTTGATCAAAAAGTTTCCAAATTACCAGCCTATTATAGCTCTCATAACAATATCCAAAATATGCTGGTGTTGCTTAACAATTGAAAATGGTAAATGTATGCAGTATGCTGTGTTCAGGAAGAAGTGAAACTCCTGGCAGTAATGAAATTGAAAACAGCAGGGGTTCTTAATACAACAGATGGGCCTGTTCACCATGGTGGAAGTGGGGGGGGGGACAGAAAAATAACAACTACTTTAATTAGCCTCAGATTACAAAGGGCATGAATATAAGGTGTGATTTGCTAATTACTGATAATTTTATACAGTGGAATGCTGCCAGACAGTTAGTTAATTCTAATTGCTTTCATACATCTGTAGCACTTTCATGTAATTTAGCATTTTTCAGGCCTTTCACATGTTAGTGGCATTTGTAATTTTAATTAATAATGTGTCTGATTAGTACTTAATGTTGACTGTATTCTGTAATGACGTATCATTTCATGTATATATTTATTCAGTTCTATTGTTTTTTTGTTATACATGTGTATATAATGTATGTATGCATCGTATAGATGGTTTGTGTTTTGTTTTTTTATCTCATGTTTTGCAGAATCCTGGCAGCTATGATGAATGTATTCCTATTGGAGATTTTTCCTTTGACCCACACAAGATAATCTGCTGTTCCCTGGAGAGTGGGAACATCCTCTCCCATGGCACAGGAGGTAAAGGTTACGGCCTGGCAACCACTGCTATCACATCCGGCTGCTTCATTTGGAAGGTAAAGACTGGTATCTACATAAAGACACTCATACAGTTAATGTTTTTTTTTTATTGTTTATTACCCAGATTTTAATGCTGACATGTGCTGACAGAACATGTTTAATAACCTGATAAGTATCAAACTTTTCTCCTCAGTTTTACATCACCAAAGAGAACAGAGGCAACGAGGGCACGTGTATTGGTGTTTCACGCTGGCCGGTCAGAGATCACAACCACCACACCACCACCGACATGTGGCTGTATCGTGCCTATAGTGGCAACCTCTACCATGGAGGGGAACTGGTCCGCACACTTCCTTCCTTCACTCAGGGCGACACCATCACCTGCATCCTGGACATGGAGGCTCACACCATATCATTTGCAAAGAATGACAAGGTCTGACCAAATATCTATCTATATATATCTATATCTATATATCTCTCTCTCTATATATACAGTGTTCAGGGGGTGTTACTCTTACTGACTGATGTGTTGATCTTTGTGTATTTTCTATTTTTTTGCTAGGAGCCAAAGTTGGCATTTGAAAGTGTGGTGGCCTCTGAACTGTACCCATGTGTGTTGTTCTACAGCAGTAATCCTGGAGAGAAGGTATTTGATATACTGTTCATGCTTCTTTTTTCCCCATCTTTGAATCCTGGATTAGTCTGTTTTTGCCACTAAAGGTTTTAGTTATTGATCCCCAATTACAGTTACTAAAAATATAATTTTAGAACTAGAAGATTGTGAAATTGCTGCAGGGTAGATGTGGGGAAGCTTTACAAATAGGTGTATCTTTTACTGAGTAATGTGTAAAGCAAATTAAATGTTTTTGAAATGAAGACACTTTTTATTTCAATTTTGTAGCGCAACAAAATTGTGCCTCTGTGCTGTATTTCTCACAGGTGGCACTGCGTGACCTCCAGATGCGAGGCATGCCCAGTAATCTACTCCCTGGGGAGCCTCTCTGCAGCCCTCGGACCACGGTGCTCCTGGAGTCAACAGTACAGCTCCTCCGCAGGCTCCATCAGTGCGACCAGTGGGCCTCGCACATCAACCAGTACATCCATTCTCACCTGGAGCTTATTGGTCCCCTGCTGAAAGAGGATGACTGTTCAGGTCAGACGCAGCTTTGACAGTGATCACTTATTGACACGTTCAACCTGCCCTTCTGTAAATACACCTATTAACTTTGATAGCACAGAAAAACTACATCTTCATTTATTTTCATGTAAGGTAAAAAAAAAAAAAAGAAGACCATTATCAATATCACTCATACGTTTCTGAAATGTTTTTGAAGCCAGAAGATTGTGCTTGCTGTTGCTGCCAAATCTGCATTGCGTAACCAACAATATTTTACACTCAACTGTCTTCTTAAATGTGCACTACAAATATCTGTTTTATTATATTATTATATTTTATTATTTGTATTGTTTTGGATGGCATTTATTGCCTTTTATTAGAGAGTGACAATGCGGAGATGACAGGACACAAATGAGAGAGAAAGAGAGAAAGGTCCCTCTGCCAGATCTGAACCAAGGAGGTTGCAGCTCACGTTCTGCATCTTAACACCTAAGCCATGGGGGCACCCCAGTATTAAAAAGCTTTGCTCTCAATTTGCACCTTGATGTGCAGACTTTACTTGTCCAAGAAGAGAGCAGAAACCTGATCTGAGACTAGTGCACATACGTATTCTGAGACTGCTAAAGCTAAGTTGAATCGTACTGGCCATCCTGGCAGTTTGCACTTGCTGTCTCTAAATATCTGATGGTACATGATGAAATGTATCAACCTATCAAATGTATGTACAAATGTATTAATAGTAATTTCAGTATTCCAAAATCCTCAAACAAGTTGCCTTCACAAGTCTAAAGTATAACCTCATGAACCTGATCCTAGTCAGTCCAATGTGTATAATAGATTTGGACAGGCCATCTCTGTCATAGTTGGTATGTATTCATCTTTTTTTACCAGCATCTCCATCATAATAGATATATAGTACCCTCATTGGTGTATGCTGTAAAATTTTTTCATTGACCAAATTAGGTTTAGGTTTCACGTTGTCTTCTCAGTTCCGCAAAACTGAAATTAATTTAGCATTGTCTTTTAACAATTCCCTGTCAGTCACAGTCCAGCTGCAACTATGGAAAAAGGCATGAACAGCTGATGTAAAGAACAAATAGATAAGACTGTGTTGGATTCAGTACATATTGAAAGCAATGGATGAAGTTCATGAAATGCATTATCCTTATAAAGCATACATTCTTCATGGCTATTTCTCATTACTCTTTGCTTGCTACTCACTGCCCTACATTCTCTTCTAGGCCTCAGTCCCACACACTTTGAGAAGGAAGAGAATGAAAAAGGCAGTGACGACACGGGGGAATTGTTGGCACATCGTCGATCTCTGTCGGAGGCCAAGCTGACTGCTCTTTGCACTGAAGTGTGGCCAGTATTAGCCCTGATTGGAGGAGTGGACAATGGTCTCCGGGCTGGAGGTCTGTGCCTGCACAAGCCCAGTGGGCGTAGGGCCATTCTGCTGGGAGTCCTGAAAGAAGGAAGCTCCCTGGCCAAGCTGCAGTGGGAGGAGGCAGACCTCTCTGTCAGGTATTACAAATATACATATATTTATATGCTCACTTATTTATTACAGAATGTCTTTGCATCTTTTTCTTAAATGATGATTCTCATTAACTTCCATTAAACAATTCTTATATTTTTCTTGTCTTGGTCCTTTCAGCATGTTTATTACTCTGTAAATTATTTTCTGTTAGTGTTTCTTTTTCCTCCTCTGTAGTTTGTCTAACATTTTACTTTATTTTCATCATTTACCCCCCTGATCTTACTTTCTTCTTGCTTCTTCCTCTTCATTCTTAAATCCATTAATCCCTGTTGAATCCGTCCCGGTGTCACTCCATGCTGTATCTGTGGGTTCTTCCCATCCATCGCAATAACTAAGCTCCATGAATTCTTGGTCACCCAGCGACACGCCGATCATCTCATTGGAGCCCTGTGACATATCCTGCTGCGATGTCACCCCACTTGGAGGCCTCAAACCGACGGTGTTGTTAGATCTGATTTATTTGATGGGGCTGCTGGAAGAGCAGGGGTGGCTGGGGGTTCATCCAGCCCCCAAAAGGAAATACTCAGAGGAGAACACGAAAGAGAGTGAGATGCAGTGTCAGGATGAAGACATGTCAGCTGACATCAGGTGGCTGACCGAAGATGTGGGGAAGAAGTTTAAGGATCAGAAGGTGGAAACAGACCCCTTCCCATCACCGTCCTCAACTAAAGATGCCACAAAGATAGACCATCATCAGGAGTTGACCCCTCCCCAAACAACCCAAACTTCCAAAGTTGATGCCTTTGCCCTTGAACTGAGGGCAGTTAGAGTGTCATACCTTCTCATTGGAGCCCTGAAATCCCTAACTGTCATTTTTAGTTGTGAGAAACTATCCGATTTGCTCCTAGTGCCTAAACATGACCCATCCAACTCCTCAATGACTCCCCTGTCCAGCCCAAACCCCGACCAGCCCAAGGCCAGCAGCAAACAATGGGATGAGAGTGCTGAGCTGAGATCAGTGCTGCAGTATGTGGTGCAGAGCATGGTGAAGTGGGCAGTCAGGCCCTGTCCAATCAAACAGAGCGTGTCTCTTGCTGACCTGGAAAGGGCTCAAGTCATGATCTACAAAGGAGCCATTAGCAGACTGCAGGAGGACAAAGACCACAAAGGTATCAAGATTTATGGAAGTTATTTTAGTTCAATTACTTATTGCAGACCTGTAGACATGAAACTTATAAAGATGAGGTCTCAACCTTTGAGACTTGACAAGTCCAAGTCAAGTCTTACTAGTCCAGAAACAGTTCAGGATAAATTGGAGCTATACACGCTGAATATTTAATTATTTGGCCTTCACATTCAAATGACTTCCCTGGTGCTGCAACTATTGATTATTTTTTATTATTGAATAATTATTTGGTCCACAAAACAGAAAATTATGAAACATGCACAACACAATGTCCCAGAGCTTAAGGTGGCAATTTGAATTGTCTTGTTTTTGTCTGAGCAATGATAGAAAATGCAAAGACATTCACTTTCTAAACATTTTAAAACAAACAAAGGCATCAGGTTTTGTCATTGGAGAAGCTGAAACAATCCACCATCAAAAACCATTTAATTGTCAATTTAGTTTGTCATTCATTGTCCAAAATAAAAAATAGAATATAATTATTCGTATTGGGTGTGATTTAACCTTCTCCTTTACCTTGTCCTTGCAGAATCTGGCCACCACTCGTCTCAGCCCATTTCCAAGTCCTCCAGCTCTGTCTCCTTGTACAGCGCAGGTTCAGATGGCACTGCCATCTTTGGCCAATCAAACCGAGCCTCTGCCTCATCCTCTAACACTGACTTGGCATCTTCTCTGCCAACAAACCTGCAGGCAGATGGCCTGGATAATTTCAACCCTTTCTTTCCCATCAGCCTCCTCCAGTGAGTATAAACAGGGGTTAATTGTAAATGGTTTGGTTTAACCATTCGTTGAGTAGAATCGTGTTGAATGGACACAAACACAATAATTAGAGTTGTCGTCAGTTCTCATGTTGTTACTTATTACTACAGACCTGTATCTTTTGGCAGCAGCAGCTTTTCTGAAGTCCAGGGAATGGGTGAGTTAGGATGTATATGAAAGAAGAGAGTGAAGATTCTGCCTGCACCGTCTTCAACCTAAGCTGCAGCTCTGCCTGCTTGTTCTTTTCCTAACCCAGCCAGCTGGTAGTGTCAGTGTTATTCCTGCTTTCAAGAGGCAAAACAAATATAAAATTCAAGCCCTTCAGGGAGGAGAGTTTTGACAAGAATAGTACCAAGCTTTTTGCCAAAGGCTCTCTCACAGTACTGTACCAAGCACATTTTGTACCATCTTCTCTGTGAGAAGAAATACCTGGCTTGAACATTGAGATTCAAATATCTGACATATGGGGATACATGCTTGGTTATTATGATTTTTACTGTAAAATCAGGTTAAATAAAGCTCACCTTATTCCTTCAGATACTTTATTATATTATAATATATATTATATAATATATAATATATTTCAAATGTTTGGTCAAAATTGAAAACTGGCAGTGTAGCACCACTTGCACTGTGTTATTACTGTATATACTGTATCTTCACTCCCTTTAGGCACATGGTGTTAACTCGGTTCCCTACGCTTACCGGCCTGGTTAGCACTCCCCCCATGCTGCACCCTTGCTTCAGCGTGGCCAGCTCTGCTTCTTGTGATGCCTTCACAGAGCAGCAGACTAGCTTCATGGAACCAGGTCCCTGCAGCACACAGGCCAGAAGCAGCCTGGGTAAGAACAAGTGCAGAGACGTTAATAGGGGAAAAGCTGTTGGATATCAGTTCATAGAAAAGAAAAGAAAAATTATCTAATTAAAATGTCTCTGTGTGATACACAACATGCTTTGTTAAAGAGAATACAGTTGCTAATCGTTGCAGTCCTGCAGGTCAGTTTTTAACTTTTTCCCCATGCTGGCTTCATATTCCAACATGTTACTAATGTCATTTGAAAATTAAGTAAAAAGAGTAAAGCAGATTTCTAATTATTCAGTGGGAACTGTGTGTCTCTTGCATGGTCTTCTATGTTCAGCTATTTGTCACAACTGATCTGCTGCTCAAAACAGCATGTGTTTTGCTCTGACAAATATGATATCTTAACTATCAAATGCATGCATGACACAGTTTGTGCACTCACATGCTTGAATGGCACCATTTTTTCATCATCAGTTATGTTGGTGTTATTTTTGAAGAGGTCTGGGAAGTGCATTAAACTCAAGGTCATTGCTCTGACTTTCATATCTTAGGACACATTTGGATTAACAGAGTAGTTAAGGTTTAATCAGTCATTGTGAATGTAAAAGCTAAATTGAAGAGTTTTAAAGGGTCTGTTAACCAATAAAGCAGAGTGTAAACTAAGGGAAAGAGATAAAAGAGAATGTGAAAATATTTGATTTAATTTGACAAATTTCACTACACATATGAAATTCAAAATGGAGCTGTGGGCTTGTTTTTGTTTTCTGTTTTTTGTGTACTTTTCCTTTTCTCCTCAACCACCAGAACGGACACAAATGTTTGTCACCAGTCGGTTGCTAGAAATGGGATTCTCTATGAGACATATCTACTGGGCCATGGAGGCAGCAGGTACTGCTTTGTGGATTGTGTCCCTCATTTGTTTTTCCTTCATGTGCTTTCTATTTGAAACATTTGTCCTTCACCATGTGCTGCAGCCTTTTTGTAGTATTTGGTATACAGAGGAATCTAGTTTCTGAATGAAAAAAATGCATTGTCTTCCTTAGATAGAAGAATCTAAAAATATTAGTTTCGGGATTAACGTGACGCTGTTACTTATGGTGGAGGCCTTCTAGTTGTACACACAGCGCATGTTGTAATGCAAAAATAACAAGCACCAAATTACAATTCACATTGTATTTTCGATGTTATTATTAATAGCGTGCTCATACAATTTCTGCTCTTTCCCTAGCTCAAAACAATCTATCCTCTGTGACTGTACCTCCTGGAGTAATGTAATTTGTTAGTTTTCAGATTTTACCCATTTCTCATTGGAAAAGGACACAAAAAAATCATCTAAGCCTCTAAAAAGCTTTGGCTAAAGTTTCTACAATATGTTGAATTTCAAATCCAAATCAAATTTTCACTATAAAATGTAGGACACAGAATATACCGGCTCCCAAGACTTCATCGTGTGGCAAAAGTGAACAAATTCTGATTCTTTACTCACGCATGACACAGATCATATGTGTTACAGGCAAGTGAACAAGAGAAAATATATGGATACACATTTATACATTGCACCAATATATAGTGTAATGTTTTCACCACTTGTAATCACATAAACTCACCACATCATTCAAATTTTAGGCCTTCCCTCACTTACGATTTCACAAATTTCACACACTGTATCCACAGAGCAGATGTGCCAGCATGACCTCAGGCAGCTCACAGAAGTGTGATCATCTGGAGATGATGTCCGACATGAATTAGCAATGCAGCACTCCAATATCCATCTTTTCTTTTTGAACTCTGACAGTTCAACTTCCCTGTGGTCCCTCCCAGATGTAGCAGGTGACCTGGACTCTCAAACCATTGAGGTGTTGGCCAGCTGGATGCTAGAGCACCCCTTGACTGAGGAGCAGCAGGCAGCTGAGTCATCTAGACCAGAGGGTGCTCCTGACACCCCGTCACCAGATGGGCCCGAGACGGTACAATGTCCTGAGCGTCCCACCAGCCAACCAACTGAAAGGTCAGGGGTTTGAGGGAAATACTAACATTTGTCAACTGTTACTGGCCTTATGGTATTATCACAGCGATAAACAGAACCAGAAGAGTGATGGACTGTTTGTTCTTTTGTTTATAGTCTGTTGCCAGGGCTGGACTGGATAGAGAGGGAGAACTTCTTGGATGTCCACCTCACTAGGAACAGACCTCCTCCAGCACGCCGGCGACGCTCAGGCCCGAGTCAGAGGACTTCCTTCCGCAGGGCAGGTCAGAGTCACAGTATTGAACCAGAAATAAAAGGTGTACATCGAAGCTGTGGTAGATGGTGTTTTGTTTGAAAAGCAGACGAATGTCTACATGCAGGTTTCAAGCTTCCGTTATCTGACCAAAATATTAAACTTTGTTGTGACTCACAATGAAAGCCTTCAATATATTTTATTTCTTTTGCTGATGTAAAACAAAATTCACACATTTACTATACTCTTTACTGTGCATCTTTCATTTGAAGCAAACATCCTCTTTTTAGACTTGCCGTCGCCCAACCCCCTCCCGCAGCTGTACCAACAGCACACATCGGTGGGCGATTGGCCAGAGCAGGTGGAGTTTCATCCCTACTCCGCTGAAGAGGAGTCAGAGTTAGGCTACATGGATGATCCATACCATGAGGAAACTTACGAGGACCTGCTCACCCCTTCATTCTTCAGCTTGGAGAGAGACACACTTCAGATAGTGGAGGTGAAATACAAAACATAATGATAATGTAAGCCTGTCCTCTCATACCCTCTTACTCGAAATATGATCCATCTTATTATCCTTGTTTTAGGCCGGAGAAGAACACAGTCAGATGGTTAAGTGTGAGCTGTGCAACACTCTTACCCTGCAATTTAACAATCACATAAAGCGGCGCCACCCAGGTTGCGGTCAGAGTGCTGCACGTAAGGGTTACGACAGCACTGGGGCCTACGTGGATGTCTGGTTCAAAGGGGAGTGTGGCTCCAACTTCCCCTTTTACCTCCTCTGCAGTTCCTGCAGGGAAAAATATCTGGCTGCAAACTTGAGTGACCCAAGTTCTAAATATGAGAGGTATAGTACTGTAGATTATACAAGAAATGATTGATGCATGCATCACACCACACATAGCAACCAATATTAGTGCCTCTAGATTGTCCAGTTGTCATACCTGTCTAAAAGCTCCTTATGCTTCAGGATTAAAGGTCTGACATCTGATTTGATTGGCCACCTGGACAGCACTTCTGATGGTAGGGAAGGTCACTTCATGTGAGAATCAATCTTAAAAATGATTTTACAATAAATTTAAATATGAACTGTACTTCTGTGTGCTCAGACGATTGGGAAATGAGCCACCAAGATGAGTGTGACACAGACAAGCTGACAGGACTGGAGGACTTTGGACTTTTGCTGAGACCACTTGGGCTGACTGAAAAGAAGCTGGTGCCAGACCCCATCGTCTTCACAGAGCCAGATCCCCTCGGAGCCCTGGTTTACAGCTCAGCTGACCCTACGAGAGTAGTGGCTCCCAAAGGTATTGTGGGCTTTTTTAAGCTAATTTGTAGTAAGAAATGTAAGGATTTGTAAGGATTAGAATGAATAGCAACATAAACTTCTTAATGTGAACAAAATACAGACCTAGGCACGAGTCAAAATTGTCCTAGCATGCTATCCTTTAAGTCTTTTAGGCTTTTAAGATGCATAAAAGCGATTTTCCAAACCTCGAGGACAGCGTAACACCAAAACCAACAATTGGTTCCACAATTAAAATTCTGTTATCTGGACACCTCTAAATATTAAATATACATACAGGGCATTAGGTTGCAATCACTCGCTAGCTCACTTTCCTCTTGTTCATGTTGCAATGAATGTTTCTGTAATTTTATCTCTGATGAAAGATTTAGCCCACTTGTTGTAACACACACCCACATTCCCTCTGTGCTTGTTGGCAGCAGGAAAGTCCAACCACGGCCGAAACTTACTGCAGCATAGTGACTCATCACTCATTTTTATTGCTGGGCATCCGAAACACACATACTGTACAGTACTCCCAGTTGTCCCACAGGATCCAGTATTTTGACTTTTTTGAATGCTCACATCAGATGGATAAGCGTGGCATGCTTTAAAAATGTGAGCAAGCTGTAATAGAATATATAAAAGCATAATAGATGACTTTTGATGTTTGTTTTTCCTCACTAGGAAATGCCCTTGTTGAGCAGAAGCCCTCTCTGAGCCTTGGACAGCAGGCAGTATCACTGAGGGACTCTCATGATAGACTCAAAGCTTTAAGAAGAGTCACCTCCACAGCCCAGATCCTGCTAGCTTACAGCATGGTGATGAGAGCACTGGCTCAGACTGCCTCCAGGTACATTTGTCCACAATACAGCCTTGTTGATTTTTTTGCTTCACTAATTCATTGTGTTTTTAAGAGTCTTCTTTTACATTCCTCTTCAGTGCATCAGTGTGCAGCCAGTCTAACGGACTGGAGTCCTTGGGTCTGGCAGATATCCGTATCCTGGTTCGTTTAATGACTCTATCAGCCGGGGGCAGGGCTCACACCTGTGTGGACAGACAGCCAGGTGTGAAGGGCGTGGCGACAGAGCGCAACAACTCCACCTGCCTCAGCTTCCTTTCCTCAGCCATCGGCAGTGTGGTGTCGCACAGCCCTGCTGCTTACAGACAGCTGGTGGAGATATGCACTCAGGTGAGGTTTGATATAATCTAAAATCTACACCACAGTAATTATATCGCTCTGTGAGACCTATATCACAATCATGTATCACCAATGTAACTGCTAGCAAATGGATGAAAAGTCTAAAAACTGAATATTTTGTAATATTACTGCCTGTAGGACCTGATGGCAGCAGCTACAGGGGTTAACATTGGGGCCATCAGTGACCCACAGCAGAGAGGATGTCTGAACTCCAGTCTAACAGCCCAGGCAGCCCAGCAGCAGAAGGACTACAATGAGCAGACACCTCCCACATTCCTGGTCACACAAAGTCTGGTGTCCCTGCTCACTGAAAAGGGTGTCCACTGTTACAGCCCAGACAGAGCAGAACATGAACCTAATGGTGAGAGAACGTAGTTAATTAAGTAGTTGTGCTGTTATGTATAATTATTTGTTACAGCATTAGAAATCTTGTGAGTTTGTTATTCACAGTAGCTGTGCTCTGCATATATGTCTGTTTGATCCAGATACAGGAAGCCAAGGGGTGTCTTCTTCGTCCTTGCCTCCTTCCCCTTTGCCCCATCTGGGTGCCAGAGTGGGCCCCCTGGAGCTGGCTAATGCGTTGGCAGCATGTGTCCTGTCTGCCAGGCTGACGAGTAAACACCGCCAGTGGGCAGCACAGCAGCTGGTGCAGGCCTTGGCTGCCACCGGAAGGGACACTCCTAATCGGCCCCAAACATACAGTGACCTGGCTGGTGACTTGCGCAAATGTCCTCTCAAGAGGCTGGAGGGACATTACAACAAGGTGAGGGACTCACAATGTAATCTGCAACGGCTATTTTGTTTACCCTTATGACCAAACAGTCTTTCCTTTGTTCTCACAGCAGGATGAAGTGTGTTTTTGGTTTCTTTGGTTTCATTTCTACATATAATTTGCAATTTAGCTTCATTATATGAAGAATTTCAACAGTAAGTGGTAAATCAGAATTTATGCCCCTAAAACATCCTGCAAGACAGTTTCAGTGGCACTCTTTGGAAAACATTCTCAGAGTAGGAATGTTTCAAGTCACTGGCACGTTTCAGTAATAACATGGTGAGGTCTGGTATTTCACAACATATCATGAGGGGTGAAATGTAAAAGCTTTCCATTATTCCTGCTCTGTCCAGGTGACCAGCTGTTCCTGGAACAGTGATCAGAGTTTGCTGGCTACATGCTCTCAGGACAAGGTGGTGCAACTATGGAGCATCAACCAGAGCAGTGTGGAGCTACAGACCACCTTCTCCTGCATTACCAGGTTATTTCTGCTTGTTTCTGTAGCGTTTTGTAGTATTGTAGTAGTAGGAAGAGTTTTACTGTGTCATGCTAATTAAAAAAAAAATATTCATTCATATTCATACCAGTGAATTGAAGGTCTTTTTCAATACTTGGCCTGACCAAGACTTGGGCTGTATGAGTTGGTTGCTTGAATTTGCTATTGTTGTTGATTGTTAGGCCATCATGCCTGCTGTGTTGTTGCTTGTAATAACTGTTTTAAATGTAAGATGAGATCTTTATAGGTGATCTGACCATTGGCTAGTGGATATAAGGCAAGATTACCCTAGTTTTAGCCTTTATTAATACATATTTTGAGAAGTTAGCATGAACATGAACACACCTCCACGTTTCTATGCTATGCAAGATTACATATGCAGTAGTTATAAACTTCTCATTCCTGACTCTCTTTCCAGTAAGACGGATAGATCAAGCAGTGAGAGGGCCGGTAGATGTCATCACATGTCTCCTGTATACTGGAGCACAGGGGGAAACTTTTTGGCTGCCCCAGAGAACAAACACATCAACATCATGAACATTAAAGGTAAGTCTTTTGTGTCTTTACTGGTCTGGCTTATCTCTAATTTCATAACTACCATGAAAAAATGCTCTCATTGATCCATTGTCTTGTTACAGCTGTCAGTGTAATACATTCTTAGCAGTGTAACAAAACAAAATGTTGTAGCCAATATTAAAGTAAATATATTTGATGTGTAATAGATGTTACTTCCTGGTAATGCAAAAGTTTTCCCGAGCTACAGTAGTGTCACCAATGTAATCTTGACCCAGCTGCAGTCATCTCACTGGAGTTTGAAGTCTTGAGAAGTTACTTAAAGATCTTCTCTAGCATGTTTTAAAACACACGTTTTTTAGCAGACCGTGACTTTCAAATTAGTTGTGATGTCACAAAATCCTGCTGGTATCTGCGGATCTTAAACTAGAGAGACAGAGAAACATTCATTCCTCAGCAGATGAATGTGAACTGCAAACATACAAGTGATGTAACAATAAGTAAAACACAGTGTAGTGTAGAGGGGGACTTAAAAGAGTGCTTAATATTTTTCTGTAACTTCACAGGATCTCACTGCCACGTGGAGGCTCAGATGTCCCGGATCACAGCCCTCTGCTGGGCTCAGGCCTTCAGCTTGTGGGTTCTTGACCAGCCGTCAGCCTGTAAAAACAGACCTGCTGAGAGCCTGTTGGTGGGACGGCTGGATGGCTCCCTCTGCTGGCTGCAGGTCACAATGCAGGAGATCGACCTGCATGTGAAGAGCACCGAACTCACCCATTGCCACAGGAAAGAGTGTGAGGAGATGAAATATTTTTCACGAAACATACTGCCAGTTATAATTGCCTATTTCAAACTCAGATTTAAAATGGGCTTTTAGTGTAATCACAGAGGAGGAGACAGTGACACACAAGGATTTAAAATTGAATAGGACCATATCAAGTATGTTTTTCAAAATGCCTGAACTATTGGTTTAAGAGAATGATTTTATCCTCTGATCTCTCCTAGCTCCCCAGTGTGTTGCCTGGCACAGTGAGGACAAGCCTTTTGCAGTGGGGTATCCCAATGGAAAGATTCTTTTGGCCACAACTGAGACGTATGAGAACGAGCAGCCTGTAGTTCTCTCTGTCTTCCAGGTTTGTTTACAAAATTTATGCTCACTTTAATTGCAGCATGCTGAAGAGTTCAACAAAAAAGACACACTTGTATCTACTTCACACCCAAGTCAGTCTGCAGAAGTGATTTTATTTTCACATAAAATAATTTCCCACTCTTTTATTGATCACTCCACTCTCGCCCTCTTCATTCTACAGGATAGTGTGACTTCTCTAAAATGGGACCCCACAGGACACTTGCTTCTGTGTTTGGGGAGGTCAGAGGTAGTGAAGATACTGGGACGCTCTGGGGGCACGTGGGTGACCTTCCACTCGCTCATTCACTCCAGCACTGTTAACGTCGCTGAATGGTGCCCACTCGCTGGCAGAGCACCTGATCCCAGACTCATGATGGCTGCGTGAGTCGACATAACTATTTCTTCTTTTTTTCTCTGTCTATTTCTTACCAGTATCCTTTACTTAAAAATAAATACTTTAACAATGCTACAGTACAAAGAAAGCGAAGTACAGCTGCTGTCATCTGATACACCAACAAGAATTTCAGGTTTCTTTAATGATCTGTGTATCGTAGATTCTCTTTTAATTTCCTCTTCTCTTTCTATAGAGGTTGTCAGAATGGATCTGTGCATGTCTGGACGTTGCCACAAGGGGGTACTGTTGTTTCATTGCCAAACATATTGAACGGCCCCCCAAGCCAGGATAAAAGCACTAATGTGAAGGTCAGTTTGGATCTGCTGTTGGAGTTTTTGCATTCCTGATTCTGCTAAAATCTTGACATTTTGGTATAGTAGCATCTCACAGGATTTTCTGTGCCAGTTGTAAGTAATCATCCAGTTTCTGTTTCTTTTTACAGCAGGAGAGTGCAAAGTGTGTGTTTGTACTACATGGCCACATTACGGCAGTGAAGACCCTTTCATTTTGCTCCAGTGGACTGGCTCTGGTCTCTGGAGGGATTGGGGGGCTGCTCAACATCTGGTCCTTACAGGTCAGAAAACAATATTCTCAGTTGCTGCCATTTCTTGACCTGACGTCAATAAAAAGATCACTTACTTAACAACCAACAGTACCAGAGAATTAAACTATTATTGTGTGTCACTTAATATGAATCTGCCAGAAGTCTCATTTCATTTTCATCTTTCAGGATGGTTCAGTCTCACAGACTGTTACAGGTTTGGGTTCAGTCGTCAATACTACCTGGATACCAAACTTGGGTGTAGCTGCCTGCTTTGGGAGGTCGAAGGTAATTTGGTTCACTCATAACTTCAATTTCTGTCAGACATTAAAGGAATAGTTTGAATTAAATTTGATTTCAGAAGATACACTTGTTTGTGTAATTAGATTAGAAGACCAATACTGCTCCCATTTCTGTGTGTTCAATATGAATCAACAGCCAGAGGATCCTTATATATCTCACATATCTAACACAAATACTGGTAGCAAACTGTAATGTGCTAATAAATTTTAGAAGTGCAGGAAGATGGATGTTTGTTATCTTTGGAGGGAGCCAGGCTAGCTATTTCCCCCTGTTTCTATTTTTTTTGCTCAGCTAAGATAACCATCCTGGCTAACTTTATATTTAGCATCGGCCATGAGAGTGGTATTGATTGTTTCATCTAACGTTTTAACAAGAAAGCACATCAGCGTACTTCCCAAGATGTTGATTTTTTAGGGTAGTCAGAACATCGCAGTTTTTTCTTCTTACCTCTCATAACGTTTATTTATACAATACTAGGTTCATAAGAGCTGATGTAACCTGTGTCACTTCACATTTATGTTCTGTCATTGTTTCCTTCCCAGGATGTTTTGTTGATCTGCTGCACCCCTGACTGGATCAGTCAAAATCACGTGCTCGCTTCCTGTCGTATGGTCCTCAGAAGCCAGAACATCCTGGGTCTAAATCGGGCACCTTGTTTGGCCGTCTTCCTGGAGAGGCTGCCCTTGCTGTTGCAGGAGCAGTACAACTATGAGCGGGTCATTACTGAAACTATATTTTAAAGTCATTTTTGTGTTGTTTTGCGGGCCTCAACTGAGACGTGACTTTGAATTTCTTGTGTCAATGCAGAGCCACGTGGCAGCCGGTGATCAGCTAGTCCACAGTGCCTTCCTGCAGAGCCTGGCTTCCTTGACTGTTGGTCTGTCCTTAGAGAAACACCTGTGCCGTTACCCACGTCCCCCACACCACACCAGTCCTGATGCCCACTCCTGCCCATCAGAGTGGAGCTGGCTCGCCACTTACGCCACTACTGTCCGTAGTGCTGAGGCTATTGCCAGCGGTACTGCCTTCCCAGAATCCTTCATTGTTTCAGAGTTTCAGGAGGTGGTTGATGCTGAAATCACCAAGGCACTGGTGAGTGGTGACAGTCCTCTTTGTGCCATTTCTACATTATATGCATCTATTGAGAATATGATTCTTCTGATTGTAGGACAACAGTAAGTGGAGCTTCAGAATGGATGAACAGCTGATGTCATGGGCCACCACCAGGCCAGAGGTAACAGCTTATTCATCTAGACAGAGTACACTATACACATTTTTTTAACAAATTCTAAGCAAAATGAAGATTATTTCTCTTTAAATTTACCTTCTGCATAATTAGATAAGCATATCTTTTAGCTGGAGAGTGTCATGATAACTTCTATTTGCTTTTTCAGGACTGGCAACAAGGGGGAAAGAGTGAGGTGTACTTGTGGGGGAACGGACGTTACGGACAGTTGGCAGGAATGGGAACCAACCTCATGATGCCCACTCTTGCACCCTCTCTGTTACAAACACAACAGGTAGTGACTTTTTCACTTGGGACATAGACTTTGCCCTTTGACTGTGACTGCCTTCTAATTTTTCTTTGCCTTTCTCTGTGTTTTCATTGTCATTCAGGTTGTGTGTGGGCAGAACTGTTCCTTCCTGGTTCAGTCCAATGGGACGGTACTGGCAGTAGGAGAAGGACAATATGGCAGACTTGGTCAGGGGAATTCTGATGATCTCTACGTCCCCACTATTATCTCTGCTTTTCAAGGTACAATATTCATCCAGGGCCACTGAAGTCTGAGCTGCTATGCATTTGGATGTTGTGATGAATTTTTATTCTTGCCTAAAACATGTTCTTATGGCATGTTCTTATCCACATTAGATGGTTGCAGTATTGCATTTTAACGTGGTAGCAGTCTTACTTTTATAAACTGAGCTTCACTGACTCTTTGATCTGTGGTTAGGGTATGTGGTGACTCAACTGGTGACATCCTGTGGATCCGATGGACACTCCATGGCCCTGACTGAGACCGGGGAGGTGTTCAGTTGGGGAGACGGAGATTTCGGAAAACTGGGCCATGGCAACAGTGAAAGGCAGAGAAGACCCAAACAGATAGAGGCCCTACAAGGAGAAGACATTGTTCAGGTAGAGATAAACCTGCCTCGAGATCTCAGGGATATCTTTGTGTTTTTATGCCAGCCACAGACATTTATGACTTTACTTTCTCTTCCCAGCTCGCTTGTGGTTTTCGGCACTCAGCTGTGGTGACAGCAGATGGGAAACTGTTCACCTTTGGCAGTGGTGAATCTGGTCGTCTGGGTCAAAGGTCAACATCCAACAAGATGCTGCCTGAGAGGGTGGCTGCCCTAGAGGGATATCATGTGGGACAGGTAAGAAACGCACTGTGTTTGTTTTCAGTCTTAAACTTACATGCCGATACTGTCTCCACAGTGAAATCAGATAATTGATTAAAATATAACTAAAAGAAAGCTAACTTTGTTACCTCTCTCAGGTGTCGTGTGGCCTCAACCACACACTAGTGCTGTCACTTGATGGCATGGTTGTGTGGGCATTTGGAGACGGAGATTATGGCAAGTTGGGGACAGGTTCCTCTACAGCAAAATACTATCCTCAGGTAAGTTTACAAAGGCTTAAATTTAGGAATCCTCAAAATAAAAAAAAAACACATCATTTTGTTGTATTTATTAAGTTATTTTAATTTTAATTGAGTGCTTTTGTAGAATATTGATGAAATATTATTTTTGGCTGTTCCAATTTTCAGAAAGTGGAGCAGCTTTGTAACAAGGGAATTAAGAAGGTCTGTTGTGGAACTCAGTTCTCTGTGGCGCTGGCCTGTGATGGACATGTTTACACTTTTGGACAAGGTACATTTTATTGTGAAAATGGATTGTGAAAACGTCTGAACAACCATATCTTCAACCATGTGAAAATGTGGTTGTTGTTGTACTCAGTTTCTTTTTTTAAACATTAGAAAAACACAAACTCATAAAGAATTAATCTAGTTAGTACATTTGTGTATACAGAAATGTTGTAATCAGTATTAAGTGGTGCCTTAATCGTGTCTTATTTTTGATCATTAAATCTAAATAAGTGGATATTTAAATAATTGAAAACAAATTCTGTATACAAAACAAAAAAGTGTTGATACTTGACACGGAGGGACTGTTCTCTTTAAAATGTAGCTAATCACCAATTCATTTGGCACAGTTTTGAAAGCTGATTGCAGATTGCTATTGTCTTATTTTCCGAGCACACTCGTATATGTTAATGTGTTACTCCCTGTGTTGCTTCCTTGTGTTCATCCTTCAGAACGTCTGATCGGCCTGCCGGACTCCATGCTGAAGAATAAATCCAACCCCCAGGTGGTGCCGTCTCTGGAGGGGCTGTTCATAGAAGACATTGCTGTGGGTTGTGAACATGTCCTCGCTCTGTCTTCCACTGGAGACGTCTACGCCTGGGGCTGCAACAGTGAGGGACAGGTAATCAATTACATCCTCTGTTACAAAGTGATACATTTTGACAATATGAAGTCTGCTTTCAGTGCACATCGGAGGCGCTCTAAATCCTGTGTTGTGGTATTTTATGTTTGTGTTCCAGCTTGGCCTTGGACACGCCAACCCAGTGAAGGAGCCCACGCTCATTTCAGCTCTAAAGGGGAAAAACATCAGACAGATTTCCGCTGGCCGCTGCCATAGTGCTGCGTGGACCACCCCTTCTACCTCGATGAAAAACTCAGGTACACACACAGTCCTACAGATGCTCGCAGCTATGATCCATGAACAAATGCACTCACATATGTTGCCTTCATCTCCAGGTGGCCCTGGAAATTTCCAGCTCGGCCTTCCCCAGTCAGTCCCTCCCCAGTACAACACTCTGAAAGACTGTAACCCTGATGTCCTTAGCATGCGCCTCAGGGTACTCTACAACTTTTCTGATCTCATGTACAAGTCCTGGAGGCTCCTCAACCTTGACACCAAGAATCCGGTAATCTCTGCTCCCATCTTCTGCCATTTTTCAATATATTAAAATGAAAAAATGAATTCCTGCTAATAATCGTGTAGCTGCTGCTTGTTAGTCTTCTCTTTCCCATACTGTCATTTTTCACTGTGATGTCTCATTTACCTCCCCCTATTTTATTCCCTATCCATCCCTCTAACCAGGTGTCCACCTCACGATATAGTTCAGGGACGACCGCCATCATCCGGGGTGAGCTGAGAGGCCTGCTATCACCCAAGGTCAACACTCTGCCTCTAGTGCGCTCCATTGGCAGAACAATGACCCAGGGCAAAACATATGGGCCACAGATCACAGTAAAAAGGATTTCCACAAGGTAAAGATGGCCGTGATATTCAGTTCATGATAAACATTCTGTATGTCTTCAACAGTTAGCTGGTGGAAAAACTGAAGATGTTTTGGTTGTATGTTTTCTATCGACTGTCTTTTGAATGCAATTTTCAGTTCATTTTTTTAACTGCTTTACATATGTCTTCATCAATTTTTACACCCACACAGAGGGCGTTCGAGCAAGCCCATCTTTGTGCAAATAGCAAAGCAAGTAGTGAGCCTGAATCCTCTGGAGCTGCGGCTTCCATCAAGAGCCTGGAAGGTCAAGCTTGTCGGTGAGGGAGCTGACGATGCCGGAGGAGTGTTCGATGACACCATCACTGAGATGTGCCAGGTAGGATGGAGACTATACAGAGAAGGCCTAAGAGCAACATAGATAATAACCGAGTCAGGAATATTCTCTAATGTGCTGTCTGTTTTCACCAGGAGTTACAGTCTGGTGTGGTGGATCTTCTGATTCATACACCCAACAGCTTTGCAGATGTGGGCAGTAACACTGACAGGTGCACATTTTGTTATCTTTTGATAGCCTCCAACCAAAACCGTACCCTTAAAGTATAACATCAAACTTTCTAAAAACAATCTTCACCTCTGACATTGCCTGCCCACCCTTACAGGTTCCTGTTGAACCCAGCGGCATTCTCAGAGGATCACATTGTCCAGTTTCGCTTCTTGGGAATCCTCATGGCAGTGGCTATCCGCACCAAGAAACCTCTGGACTTACATCTGGCTCCTTGGGTATGGAAACAGCTCTGCTCGATGCCATTGGGAGGGCCTGACCTGGAGGAGGTCGACCTGCTCACCTATCGCACCCTTCAAGGCATCCTTCACCTGGAAAACAGTGGAATCACAGAGGATAACTTCCACGTGGTGAGATGATGTGCAAATTGTCTTTTTACAGAATGCAGTAATGACAGTAGATCCTCAACTTTCTAAGCTGAAAAAAGTTTAACTATTGTGTCATTCGTCGTTTCCCAACCCCTGCCATATCTCCTTCTAAAGATGATCCCACTGGATTCGTTTATGGCCCACAGTGCAGATGGGAGGCTGGTACCTGTGGTTCCAGGAGGTCAAAACATCTCCCTGACCTTTGCCAACCGGACTGAATATGTGGAGAGAGCTCTGGACTACAGGCTGCATGAAATGGATTCACAGGTTTGCAGGGTTGAAGTGTTAGCGAATGATTTGGGTGTATTCAGCAGACCTGTTCAGCTGTAACCTTGTAACCTGTAAGCATGCAAACTACTACACATTTAAACTTCAGGGAATACTGATTTCCTTTGGATACACCAAAGTAATAAGTCCATTTCACAGGTCATTAGCTCTCCCATGGCCCCCACTGTGCAGCCTTTAGTAGCTCATACTGCCTATCATTACACAAGCTGAGTCTGAAGGAAAGAACATTATCCCTATCAGCAAACTGAACACGGTCAGAAAGTCAATTTCCAAACTGAAACTTTTTCTACTATGAAGCTACAATATGCGAAATGTTTTTTTTTCTGCAGTGAAGGTCAAAAACAGCAGTCATAAAAATTGACTGGCAACAAACCTACTTGATGTTTGATGACGCTCATTACATCAGAAAAACGCATTCAATCAGATGATGTACTTCAAAGATTCAAAGATTCAAAATATAAGTAAAGGAAAGATTTGATAAATGTTTGTTGTGGGCAACACATTTTTTACACGTAAAAAATAATGAAAGAATTATTCAGATTTTCTTTAAGCACCAAAAACAAAATCCCCTCTTTTTATATCGGTGTGGAGGAAGAAACTAGAGCTGAAACAATTAGTCCATAAACCCTCTTAGTCCAGTGGTTATCAAACTGTTGGGCATAGAGCCTCTGCAGGTAGGGCATGGATAACCAGTAGAAAAATATGGAGTAATACTAAGTTGAATAAATATGAATTATGTAGGGAAATAAACAGTTTCTTAATGCTATCCTGCTGACTTTTATTTAACTAAAATTCAGCTTAGATGCCTTTTTATTAGATTAAAACAATTTAAAATGGTGGGATGTAAACTTTTTTCAGCTTCTGCTCAGGGGAACCACTGTCAATCAAATCAACAATATGCATTGATTTTAATCAATTAGTTTTTTAATTTTTACTTTAAATCATATTTAAAGTAGAAATTCACTGGTTAAAGCTTCTCAAATATGACACAATACAATAAGAAATGTGAATACCTAAGGAAATTATAATGAGCATTGTTCTATTTTCTGACACTTTATAGGCAAGACAATTAATTAAGAAAATAAATAACAGAAACATAACACAACTATCTTATATATCAATATCAATAATATATCACAAATATCCTAACCCTTTAGGGTAAACCGTCCCTTTAAGGCATTAGGATGAGACTTTAGAGATGCTGGCTTTAAAGAATAAACTTAAAACTATATTTACCTAATAGACCTGGCCCGCTTTGGTGTGGATTTATCTTTACTGTATCTGAAACTCTGCATCCATATTAAACACCCAGTCTGCCCACGAGTTTCCATTAGTGCTCACTAGACAGCCTGTTTGTTGTACTGTTGTTGTTCCCTTTATCTCGTCCTCAGAAGTATCAAAGCTGACGTTGTTCTGTTGCGTCCAGGTGGCAGCAGTCAGAGAGGGCATGTCCACCATCATCCCCGTGCCCCTCCTCTCTTTGCTGACAGCACAGCAGCTGGAGCAGCTGGTCTGTGGCCTGCCAGAGGTCTCCGTTGAGATGCTGAAGAAGCTGGTGCGTTACCGTGACATCACAGAGAGCCACCAGCTCATTGGCTGGTTTTGGCAGAGCCTGGAGGAGTTCACCAATGAGGAGAGAGTGCTTTTCCTGCGTTTTGTCTCTGGCCGGTCCAGGCTGCCTTCCAACCCAGCTGATATTACGCAAAAGTTCCAAATCATCAAGGTTGATCGGGTGAGAACATCGCTAACAAAGTAACAAGCTTGTTCGCAACATCAAACTCATATTAATAGCACAAACAATAACCTTTATTTTCTCTTCCTTCAGCCCGTCAATGGCCTCCCTACTGCTCAGACCTGCTTTTTCCTGTTCCGCCTGCCCCCGTACACGAGCCAGGCCATCCTCGCTGAGCGTCTGCGTTACTCCATCCACAACTGCCCCTCCATCGACATGGACAACTACATGCTGACCCACAACACCGACCCAGCAGACAGCTCCGGCACAGAGGACTGAAGCAGCCAACTGTGTCCAACAGGGTGATGAATGTATCTTCTCCCATGCCATGCACATTATGCACTGAACACAGATTTTTATTCGCCAAACCTGTATGGTAGTGTACTGTTTATATGTTGGTTGATTTAAAGATATGTGTAGTTTTGGTTTTCCAACTGTGCAAGGTGTTGTAATTAGTGCAGTGCTTACTCTGAATCAAAACTACAGGGATACAGAATAAGATTTTTAAAAATATAGGTGAATAAGCCACTATAAAGGAGTTAATGTGCCTGTTTATTTGAGAATATGTAATAATTTAATGACCTGTCCCACCCAGACAGTATTATTGTAAAATAAAGAGTGTTTAACTAAGGAGTTTGGTGTACTGAGAAGTTCATTTTATACTCCTGGACTGGAGGAGCCAGGAATCATACCAGCCACAGCCGCCCTGTACAGGTCTGTAGAAAAGTCTGGCCCCAAAAGCTGCCAAACATTGCCACCCCTTGAGCCACGTTGCTAGCATGCAATATTTCCTGCATTTCCCGAACAAAAGAAAAGGTTTAATGCTGCTGAAAACTAGAGGTTGTTTTTCTATAACATGAAATAGTTATGACTAAAAACATCCATCCATTTTCTGTAAACGCTTATCCTCACTCGGGTCGCGGGGGGACTGGTGCCTATCCCAGCTGACATTGTGCGAGAGGCAGAGTAAAGAGGCGGGGATAAGTCGCCAGCTCATCGCAGGGCACATAACATGACAAACAACCATTCACACTCACATTCACACCTACGGCCAATTTAAAGCCACCAATTACCCCATTAAGTGCATGTCTTTAGACTGTGGGAGGAAGGCGGAGTATGACTAAAAACATCAACAATTCAATTTAAAGTAATGAAAGTAAATGAAAACCTCTGTCGGTATTCTATATTTTAGTTTGTCAGTCAAAAACTGTGGACTGTGCAGGCTTTAATTAATCAGATTTGATTTGGATTTATTGCTATCCCCTGATTGGTGCATGGAAGTATGTGACCTAAGTTTTTCCAGTGGAGCCCAACCCACTTCAAACCATTGAAAAGAGCAAAGACGGGGTGCCCTGGTACAAAGTGCCCTTGTCACAGGGACCTGGGATTTGATCCTGACCCACCGACCCTTGCTACATGTCACCCCCCCCTCTCTTTTTCCCCACCTTCCTGTCACTCTTCAGCTGCAACTATCAAATAAAGCCTCCCCCCAAAAAAAAGAGAAACAAACAGGAATCTCTTAGTTTGGCAGAATATAATGTGTTTATGTGGATAACCAGTATTGATATTAAAGAAGTTGAGCAAATAGGTTTTCAGGGCATTTAAAGCCTTTTTATTCTTTTTCTATTTACCACATTAAGGCAAATAACACACAAAGCAACAACTTCTCTTATACAAAAAGAGATGTTAATTCAATTCCCCTGAGTCTAATGTTGTCCTGAGTCAGCACAGCTGGTGTGTCTGCAATTTGTCTGTGCTAGTGAGAGGTACGTCTGCTGTGACCTTATTACCCATCTGTTTCCCTGTGTGCAGTGTGGCCAGTAAGGCAGAATTCAACCTGCAGTCAGCATCTCTGCAGCTGAGAGAGGGAGGCTTTTTCATGAGAGCCCTCGCTAGGTATAAATATAACATCCATCTATCAACCTAACAAGTACACAAATTTGGAAAGGCCAAGAAAGGAAAAAGGGAATTTGCTTTCAGGTATTAGGTACAGCTGAATCACACTGCCTGGAGTCTACCGGTTGTTTCTTCTGCGAGGCAGCTGTGGATTCTGTTATATTATACTAAGTCCTGCGTGCAGACACAGAGGTCATTCAGGGAGAGGACATTACCCCACACTAAGCTGTAATGTATATCCACCCACATAAATACAAAAACAACTTTTTTAACTCAAAAAGAACCCATAACTTTACTCTAACAGTAGTCGGTGTTTTAATTCTACACAAACACAACCTGCATCTGAATTAGCCTGCTCTGTCTTTACAGAACTTGCTGCAAAACTCTTATAAATGCAATAGCGCCCAATTAATCATGAGCCAAGGCCTTAAAATTCATATTTTATGAAGACGTATATAATATTCCTGCAACTGCAAACCTTTGCTGTATAGTAATCAGTAGTGGCAGATCAATTCTGTTGATGTACGTGTGAACAGACCTGGTTATGAATATGTAATACTGCGTATTCCCACAGGAGGGCAGTCTGGGTGTTGCACTTAGCTGTACACACACAAAGCAAGTTCAAGAGAGCTTTGAGAATCATCAGCACGCACACCCACACACACAGATCCTGTATAGCTGATGATGCATATCACTGTCAGCTCATCTCTGTCACCCTGTTTCTCCCAATCAGCTAATTTGATCTGTACAAATTGATGACAGCATACTGGATGACAAACAGTATGTGGTCAAATTACTCCAATAAAACACCTTTTAAAAGCTGAGTAACATCTGTGCAGGTGTCTCTATTTGAGACGTTCTAGTTATAGTCAAATAGTGCAGCTGGCTTTAGTTTGCATTATAAAATTATTTAAAAAATAAAACAAGATCTGCTCACGTGTTACCACTCTAACTAGGCCACCTTGGTTTGTTTCAACCCAGGTGCAATTCACAAAAAAAGGCCTTTCAAAGAGGCACATGGGTATCTCCTAATTTGTCCAACTTTTTTCATCCATTACAAATCACAGGAAGCTGGCTTTGTGAAGCCAAGACTGCAGGATTTTTTCTTTGATCCATGACCTGCATCATAGGGAGCAATCATTTATGGTGGCGTGTTATAAAGTGGGCTACATGAATTAAGGCAACACTGTGGAGAGGGAGGGGGGTTGACATAATAATTTAGTGCACTGCACGGAAGCAATTCAGCACAAGTACTGTGGTAGCAGTGCAGCATGCATCCAGTTAAAATGAGTACGAGCACTGCCTTCGTTACGCTAGCATATGTTAAAATGAATTTTAATTAATGCTCATGCAATTCATGAGTCTCCCTTCATTTGATATGCAGATATCACATTCCTACGCTTACATCCTGTAATTCTACTCTGCATCTAGCACAATGTCATCAGTAGGTGGATGACACTATGGTGTTATCATGTTTTAAGGGATTAGCTTGACGTTTTTAGGAAATACACATATTCGCTTTCATGCCAAAAATCGGACGAGAAGATTGATTGCACTTTTATGTTTGTCCGTAAAACATGAAACCTCAGCCAGGCAATGGTTAGCCTAGCTTAGCAAAAACACTGGAAACAGGAGGAAACAGCTGCCTCTGTCCAAAGATAAAATCTCTGTACCAGCATAGCTAGAGGTCACTAATTAATACATCTAATTTGTTAAATCTGTGTGAATCACTGAATTGTAAAAAACACAAAGTTGTGGTTTCTTAGTTTCTTGCACAGACCCATCTGGGAAGTCATGGTCATAGACTGTTTCAAAAAGGGCAAGCACTTTCAAAAAAATACTTGGCAGGTGATTGGACGAACCATCTCACTATCACCATCTATCACGGGCAGACTTCAACCAATCAGATAAATGAACCATATGGCCAAATGGTCAAATGTCTCTTTCTGTCATGGTTTTGAATTTGTTGTTTTGTGTTTCCTGTTTTATTTTGTATTCTCTGATTCTTGTGTATCTTTACTTCCTGCCTTGGTTGCGTTTTCCTGCCAGTTTTGATTCTGGTCCACTATGTTCCTTGTTAGTTTCGTCTTTAGTCTTGAGTTGTCCTGTCTTGTGTATTTAGTTCCTGTGTTCCTTTGTATGATCATACTGTGTCTCTTTATCAGTCCTTTGCATGTTCTGAGCTATGTTTCGTATTGGTCCTTCCTCCATGTTCCCCCTCCTCGTGTTAAGGATTCTGTTTTTTGGACTTCTTTTGGGTTTATGGAGTCGGAATGTTTTTGCCTGGACTCACCAGCTGCTTTTGTTTTCTTTAAGTCATTAAAGTTACTTTTGTTCACTTCACCTCAGTCGGCATTTGGGACCTCTATTTTTAACTCAGACACAATGTGGCAATGGCAGCATTGTGCTCTGAAGCCCAGTATTTTCAATCGCTTGCGCCGTGCCTCAATGATTTTTTCGCTGTGCTTTAGCCATGGAGTGTGCTGAACCCAGCGACGAGTGCACTGCAAATCTCATTGTGTCTAAAAGAGTTCTGATGTCTGACACTAACAGCCCCGTGCTAACCTCTTTAGTGGCTGCCATTGTTGTTTTCAAACAGTCACTCCTCTCACACGTCATCACACACCTAGCATTAAACCAAGTCTACAGCTCATGCCATTGCTGCCAGTAGTTCCTCAAAGGATGCTGAATGAACAACAGCGGTTTGTGCACAAACACATAACTTGAAGACTGGCAAGATAGATTCTCGTGATCTTTCATGATTTTATGATCTTTCGAGTCCAGCTGCCTTGCAATGTCAGTGCCTTCCTGCAATCTCTGAGCCAAAAAATAGTCCAGCACATAACCCCACGTGAAACTAAGATAATATTACTTCCCCGAATTGAAATATTCCTTTGAGTGGCACCAGCAGGGGCCCTGCTAGAAATTTTGGTGCTCCCACTTTGAGCACCCATGGTCCCTGTCTAGCTGAATAATGTAGAGTTCACGGAGCTCCTTCAATACATGTAACTCTGGTTTAATCAACTGAGTATTTGCTCAGTGTGTAAAAATGTCACACACAGCTTCAACAACAAATATAGTGGAAGAAATGCTGCCAGTCCAGCCTGCAAGTAATTTATGGCTTTAAATGTAACGGTACTATTATGAAATACTTAAGCATGTCATCATTAACTTCATGCTTTATGGTCTTTCTGCATCTCACTGTTGGTAAGAGGTGCAATAATATTGCTTTGCACTTAATAGCTTCCCCCTCTTTAATCATATTATGAACAGATCCATGCAGTAACACAGTAAAATGTCACCATGTTGGCAGTCATCGTCTTTTATTTCATAAACGTTGAAAATCTGCAAGTGTTCGCTGTGAAAAATATCCCCAGGCATGAAAAAAAAAAAATAGTATTGAGCTTGCTTCACTGAGCTTGCCATTATATTTTAGATGTCAAAATAATAATAAAACAGTATCAACAAGGAAAGTGCTAAGTCATCTGTCTTGTCTTTTTTCCCCCCACTCTGTTGTTCCTCGGCTCCCACTAAGGGAGATTATGAAGAGAGATGCAGGTAAAAGGGGAATTTCTTTGCATTCTTCTATAGACTAAATTGTCATCACGACAATGTCATAAAGCAAAATTGCTGTTATGTAGCGATTTTAAATTTGAAGGTTACATAGTGTAATAATGTGGAAACTAAAATGGAATACAAATAGAAAATGATATGTGCGTGTAGCGAACAGAATTAAAGGAAAACAACACCAAAATGGCAATTTGTTCAGGAGAGATTTAACAGTGATTTTGTTAACCTGAGCTCCACAGTTTGACACATTTGATCACCTGTGTTTAGTGTCGACTGTGGAAAGATCAGGACTGAACAAAAAGGTCTAGTTTCAGTGTCATTTTGGCTACGTTTTGAAAAACACTTGCAATTGTATTTCTTATTTATGGTGAAATATTTTTTCATGCCTCTGGAGAATGAAGCAGGTCTCTCCATCCTGAATTTTTAATTAGTCAAAGGAGGGTGTGACCTACATAGTCTCACTGAGGCAACACAGGAATGACTGGTCACCTGATCCCCCACCCCCTACCTCATTATCCTCCTCCTCCTCCTCCTCCTCCATCTCTCTCTTCTCCGAAATCAGAGGAGCTCATTTTATCTACACAGTGAATGGATGAGGGGTGCTGTGAAAACAAGGGCACTTGGGCACAGGTCAGTGAATTGCTGAGGTAACGCATTGATGTGATGTGTGTCCTGGCTAATAAGGACTCGTTTGAGTATCCGGCTGGCACCTTCTCATCTCTTATTACAGGACAGGACAGGCAAGTGTGTGACCCATGTACCTCGGAGACACTTAAGACTCTGGTACTGTTTCAGTCGGTGATGTGATATGGACGTGCTTGCTTGCCTGCCAACTGACATTCAGGCTGTTGTGATATGTGCCAGATAGACGACAGATAGGAAGAGGTTGAAGACACGGTGAAAGGCTTTTGGTTTGATTTAACATTCGCTACATGTGAAGTCCTGAAAGTACCAGAATTTAAAGCAGGGGTTCCCAAAGTTTTTCAGCTTGAGACCCAGTTGGTGTCTCCGCGGGACCCCTAAAATACATCATGATTTGCTGAAGCGTCTACATTTATAAACCGGTGCTTAAGAACACAACAAACCATAAATAATTACCACAAATAGCCTAAAATTTCTTCTAGAAGTACTGAGTCATTGTCGCTGTCATGATAGCAACCTCTTAGCAACTCTGACTTTAGTTGTAGTTCCCCTCGAACGGCCTGTGGAGTTAAAGGTGATGTGTGTCATAGGACTTAAAGAGGATTTAAGTGGCACAAGGTGGGAACCTGGTGAGACTGCTCTGATTAATAATGCAACAGTGTCTGGAGGGGCAACACAATCTCTTCATACTACCAGACCTTTCTGGAATAAATCTAAAAAGGACTCTAAAAGTCTTCTCTCAGGTGCAACTGTTCTTTCAAATTTAATATGTTTATGGTTTGTATGTTTTGCATTGTTGCCATGAAATTTTGAACATTTGAGGTCCCATGAGGACAAATATGTATGACTTTGGTCATTAAAGCAGATCCGAGTTCACTCATTCAGTAAAAACACCAACTCCATAGCAGGAAATAGTTGGCCTATAATAACAACAACCATAATGGTATTTAGCCACGTTATCTGCATGGCTCAGTCCACGACTGAAATATCAGCATGTTGAATAGATCACCATGAAATTTCATAAAGGTATTCATGGTTTCCAGATGATGTATCCCAATGACTTTGGTCATTCCCTGACTTCTCCCAGAGGACCACAAGCAGGTTTACACTTTTTCACATTTTATTGAAATATCCCAACAACTATTGGATGGATTGCTGTGAAATTTGGTACTTAAACACTCTTGTTTCCCACAGGATGAAAAACTTTGGTGACCCTCCAACCTTTCATCTAATGGCACTATGCATCCACCCATCCATTTCCTTCCGCTTATTCAGGGTCTGGTTGTGGTGGTGGTGTCTCCCTGGCAATGCATTCCAGCTCCTCCTGGGGGATCCTGAGGCGTTCCCAGGCCAGATGGGCGATATAGTCCCCTTAGCAGGTCCCGGCTCTGCCAGAGGGTCCGGTACATCATCCACAATACTACTAACACCGCACTAATCCACTGGTCCATCTCTCGCTCCATTGTCCTATAGCTCATGAACAAAACCCTGAGATACTTGAACCCCTTCACTTGGGGCAGCAACTTGCGCCCAACCCTGAGGAAGCATTTCACTGTTTTCCAGCAACAGAGAACCAGACTAGAACTAGTGTTCATCCCAGCCGCTTCACACCCATCTAAAGGCACTATGAGGTAAAAATTCAAAAACTATAATACTTTAGTTTATGACAAAATTCTTGCAAACTAATGACACTTCCACAGCCTCAGTTGTACTTTGTGTTTAGTGCTAATTAGCAAATGTTAGCATGCACTTACAGTAAGATCATCAACCTGGCAAACATAGTCTCTGCTAAGCATTTTAGCAGTGACATTGTAGGCATGCTGATGTTAGCATTTAGCTCAAAGCACTGCTGTAAGAACAGTCTCACGGAGCCCCTAGTGTATCTCTAGACTCTTCGTCTTGTTACTTAAGTTGTTGCAATATTTACCAACTGGCCACAGCTGACTATAGCAACAAGTCTGAGAAACATTCACTTCACCTGATCGTGTATATGTATACTTCTACTGTCAGTGAAACATCAGACAGGAGGCTACTGTAAGCACTTAACAGGCAGCGATTGTCAGATCTTTGTCATGAATAGTTAATTAAACCAGTCATCTGGGTGGTAGATGGTGTCTGAGCACTTCAGGGATCCACAGGTGTAACACGTGTCAGCACACTCAGTCAAAACTCATGTGGAGTGACTCATAACAGCTCACTGTTTTCCAGTATTTACTACTGCTGAAATCTAATTTCTCCATGTGGGTCATCGGACTAATGTCAAATGTGACGTTGCTCTGCCTCACCACTTTGGCTCTTCTAATTCAGTACTTTAAGTAACAAAGTAACTATATATGAAAAGTAATTTTATTCAGAGGACCAGGAAACGAGACATTATGGATGCAGCCTTGGATGGAGAAGGACACTAAGGACAGATTAGGTGTGAATGTGAGAATGAATGGATGTTTGTCCCTTTGTGTCAGGGACTGATGACTTGTCCACATTGCACCCTCCCCCCGTCACCCAATGTCAGTTGCGACCTGATAAGGATAAGCGGTTATGGGAAATGGATGGATGGATTACAAGCTACTCATCCACCCAGTGGTGATGGCATCCTCAAAAAACCCAACCTGTTCCCCTCATGACTGGGCAATAATGTAAAATATACTACTGTCACAAAAGTGATGCCAGCCAATCTGCATTACATTTTCAAACAAATGTCAATTTCAAAATGTCAACTGACACAAAATGTCCACTGAAGCTCGGCTAATCTTTTTTAATTCTTCTCTAATTAATTTAATTTGTCATCACTGTTCAATGTGTATGGAGCTGGAGCTGTCGTCTAATATCTCTTGGCTTACAAACATGTCCATCCAATCTTTGGTTTACATGACAGTTCATTATCAATGTCCGGGGCTTTGCCTCCTGCAGCTGGCAACGGCCGTCAGCTCAGCTTCATACACCAAAGCTGGCTGGCCGCTCCGAGAGGTTGGAAGCCAATACAAAACAACAGAGCTTTCATTTTCAATGACCTATTATGCAACAACATCTGGGCAAGGGACCTTGCAAGACCAGCCCATGGTTTTTATAATGCAGTGGTGATTACAGCGACACCAGCTTGCCCATCCCTCTTCCCCTCTCTGTGGGATCAAAACACGAAGCACATTCCTATTTGTTTTGTTGATTCAGAGCCAGGAACAGGAATTTCTCTCACCCACCTCCCCCCTCTCCTCTTTTTTTATTTGCTAATGATGTTGAAATCGGGAATCATTTTGTATTCTCAGTAATCATGAACATCTGGTGTACACCATCTGGCCAAGTTGTTGTTTGATGGGCTTGACCATGATTATAAGTTTTAAAAAAAAGAGATATAAATGTACAAGCTGAACAGAGCTGAGCTATTTTTGCAAGATTAGTGATGTACAAATATTTCCAAGCACAAGAAGTGGTGTGTTATGTGAATCAACACTTAAAGGTTTGTTTGGCAGTGGAAATAAATAAGGCAGGGCTTTGATGTCTTCTTGAATATTATCTGGTGTTGGCTTCAAGACCCTCAGAGATATATTTTCTGGGACAACACAAGCCCATATATCTCCACCATACTTGCTTACAAATAAAACCCTATATTCACATGCTGTAGGGTCGGGACAGAGAGATGATGACACAGGAGAACGGGAAGGGCGAGATGTTGGTGAGGGACCTAGTTAAGTTCTCTGTGAGCTTAAAATACCAAACAAAGTAGGGCTGTATCATACAGTATGAACCTGACACCTGGGATAATGCACGTAATGCACGTAGAGCACAGGCCCACAAACATATGCTACATGCTAACATGCATGTATTCACACGCATGCTTAAACACTCAACTGTCAAGCAGCATAAACCAACTGCCAAGCTTTGTCTGCACCTTTCTTATCATTTATATTCCCTTACAGTCTACACCATTCATTTCTCCCTCAGGTGTATTACCTCAAAGACACCTTCCCCCTTCTGCCTCTGCGGACACACTACTTGATCAATGATTATGTCATGCTGAGACTCTGAAACACAAACGTAAATGAGCAGAAGTCACTCTATCATGTGTGCAGAGCTCTTTCAAGATGAAAGTAAAACTGAAAAAAAAAAAATGACGGGAAAAGAAGGACAATAAAAAAAAGTCTAAAGAAAACTGAACATAACATAAAAAAAATATCACAGCAATGAAGCTCTTGCATGAAATGAATATCAAAGACTCTGACTGGGAGGAGGCTGTAGACTACTGCAATGCAGTCCGTGCATGGGCAACCATACTGTATGTGACAGAGGGCATACAGTACACTGCATGAAAGCATGCCTCACTGTGGGTGAACCTTGGGAGGACCTTCAGTACATGCATGCAGTGAAAAACTGAACCACCTTTGAAAGGGAATTTTAATCTAACCAGAATTTACTTTGATGTTGATAGTGATATTTAAATATTCTTATTACTCACAGTCTTTGAGGAATCTGCTGGCCTAAATATGCATTGTTTGTAAAATATATTAGGCGAATAATTTATTGAAAAGCTGAAAAATCTGAAAAAATCTTTGGCTCATGCACAAAGAGCCATCTCGGGCAGATGTATGAGTAGAACGTACAAGTGGCCGCTGCATTGGGGCATTAGCCTGAAGAGCAGGAAAGAGCAGTAATGGTCAAGAGGGCTTGAGATGGGTTGCATTTTCACTTGAGTGTGCTGTTAATAAAATACCACCACTACTGCGTGTGTGTGTTTATAGAGCAGGCATGTGCTTGAAAACATGAATGAGAATGGGGGTGGAGCGAAGTACTGTACTGTACAACAAATGCGATGGCAACTCAGCATCTGTACTTAAGTCTTTTTTTTTTAAGAGAATGAACATTTCTCCACTTTCCAAATGCTGCACCAGTGTTTACTCTGGTTTTGGAGAAAACAGATTAAATGGAGCTGAACTGTAGGTAATTCACAGGGCTGGAATATATCAGAGGTACAAATCTCAATTGATATATTGGATTACAGTAGGTTATTTTGTGAGAACAGTCAGGCAAATAATCCTACGTTTAATCTTATAGCCTATACTGTATATTAGATATCCATGAAAATACAATTTATTAACCTGACCTACATAAAAGTCCTTGTATACAGTTGTGCTGACATCAAAGCCTTGAAGATTATATTTTAAGCAGGGCCTGTGATTTATCTTCAGCTTCTTGGTTAACTGCAATATTAATCATGCAGCCAACTGTGCCTCATGTGTTATCTAAAACCTGCAAAAGCAACCAACTCTCTCCATACCTCTGACATTCTTGTTTAGGTTCAGAGAGAATACAGTGAACTATTCTCACATGGCTATCTCATTTGCATTTACAGTGTATGTTACTGGAATTATTAAAGGTTTTTATGCATTTGATTGTATAAAACTGCAGCTTTATACCGCACTGATCACTTCTGAGGCATATAGATAACCAGATGAGCGTTAATATAAATGCTAAAACACAACATGCATAAAATATGTTTGTTAAGGACAATAATCCCAGAGATTTAGTCTCAGCTCAGATGGACTGTCCTTTCTTTGCACTTGAGGTGTGATCAAATCTTATCCTGCAGTGCTGGTGTTAGTGTTGTGGGTACTGTTCTAGTATTACACACAAAGTGTCAGGTGCCCTGGTTGCACTTGTAAACACATCCCAGCTTGCAGACAGAGAGAAGTGGCACTGTGAAACTCGAGAGCTTCTGCCCACCTTTCCAGAAGAATCTTAAGCAATTCTAGAGAGAAGCCAGACTTAAAACAGTAGCTCATTATGAAACTGTGTAGTTTTATATTTGAATTAATGGATACGCTGTATGTATAGAAGATAATAAGAGCAGATACTGCGCACATTCACACAGAGGTCCAGCAGTGTCTGTGGGGACAGGATATGCTAACTAGGAAACACTTGTGCCTACTGGCAACGGCAAAGTCTCCCTCATTCATCATTAAAAAGTGGATTTACGGTGCTGTATCTATCATGTCTGGGTAATAAAGTTCATTATAGCAGTATTAATTAAAGTGGAAAAATGGTCAGCATGTGCACACACGAAACACATTTCTCCAATTATATGGAAATTCAAAATGATCTATCATCTTACTATAGTTTAGATATTGTAGTTTATATTTAAGCCTAATCTCAGAAACATCTTTACCCTGCCAATTGTATAATCTTAAATTTTATGATCATTCATTTTGAGACAGGATTTCACTCATCATAGGTTCATGCTGGTACCTTGAAGTGGCTAAAATCCTTTTTTTAATAATAATAGAATAACCTGAATCAGCAGCACTCCTCGGCTTTACGGACCTGTATAGTGAGTTTCAGCTCATTGTTTAGGCGTTCCTCAACTTTACTGTTTTGGTTCACTGTCACCACTCTCAAAGCATTGTACACTACCTGCTCATCACCAAACAGACATAGTTAGTAACCAGCTGGGGAGCATAGTGAAGCAACTAAAAAAAAACACATTTCCTGGAGGTTGGTAGAGACCAAAGACAGAGCCAAAAAGAGAAGGACTCAAGTGGTAACCTTCATGGCTAACGAAGCTAATGTGGAAGTACCAAAAACTGCAGTTCCTCAAATGGCCACCAAAAGCTGGCTACAGAACATGTCAGTCTCCATAAGCCTCCATATTAAAATGTCCAACTTTACAGCAGAAATAAACATGTTTACTCTATAGCTAATTTCCCTGTTCATAACAACTGTACTGAGCCTGATTTTTTTTTTTAACTCACCTGTTCAAATTATATTAAGGCTTAAAGTTAACAGCGTGGCTGCTTTGATTGACAGGTGGATGCCATTGTGGTGTGTCTGAGCACCCAGGCTTCATTCAGCCCCCCTCAGCTTCACCCACGCTCCACGTTTTTGCCCATTTTTTGATTAGCCTGGAGGCAGCAGAGGCAGTACTGCCAACATGGCGACAGCCAGAGCGACCACACCCACAATGATAATAATAATGTTTCTCTGTAAATGCTGTTTCTGTAAATAAGTGACCATTTACTTACAAGTTCATTATATCAACTTAAAAGATGACATGACACTGTTGTGTTCACAAACGATCCTCAAGTGGCCTTAAAAATCAGTTAAAACAGGTTGAACCTGACCTGTGTGTTAGTCTGATGGCTTCATACAGAGTTACAGTATCTTGGACAGATGGCAGCCTTTCCATTAACATAAATGTCTGATCTGATAAGGAACTGTAGATATATACACATTATCCTAAAGCTGACCTCCGCTGAAATGATTGTACTCAATATAAGACTATAATGTGTTTAGATCAATGCATTTATGATGTAGGAAGTATACAGCATAATATAGAATAAATATAGCAACTGAGTCACCCTTTTTATTGACACTGAGTGAAAACTGTTCAGAATTTGCATGAATTATTATGTTAAGTGATAGCAGGTAAAAAAAAAAAAAAAGAAAAAGAAGAAGCTGCACCTCTCGGAAAAACCAGGAGTCACCGTGAAGCATATTTATAGCTAAACATGTACAAGCAAAAGGCAAATTGCATAATGAGATGAAACAAGGGGAATGGTACACAGCTGACCTCGCTGGATGCTGGCAGAGAGACAGGGGGGAGTTGGAACCGGCCACATTTGGACTGGTAGCTGTACCAGCTGTTCACCACGTGTTGCACTGACTGTGTTATTAGCGTGATAATGAAGTCAGATAATACATCGACACAGGTTTTTTGGTTTGTTGCATAAGAGATTTTGGTTATCCACAAAAGTAGGGAACGATTTATAACTGACAGACAAAAAGAAAAGCAGAGAGCAAGTGTAACGACAGCAAAATGGATGAGTGTGTTTGTGAGAAAAGTGTGTTTGCGTATGCCGTTTATTCATGCATAAAGTATGTATGAATGTGTGCACGTGAGCATGTTTGTTTCAAGCTGATATGCCTGGCTGGCACACTGTCTTCAATTAAAGCGATGTTTGGGCTTATCAATCATGATATAGCTCGTTCCCTATGTGGTGGGCGCTCAGTCACATGTCTCAGACAGCTGCTGTTTGCTTTTGCTGCTGCTCAGCAGAACATTACGCTGGGTTTATGGCAAGTTTTCATCATCACTTTTGGAACGTAGCATTTTGTCTTGTGACGCAAATGTATGGGTGTAAATGCACCGTGGGGCTCAGGCTGAATCCACAGTTAGAGACACGTGCCACTTATTTATTAGTGAGACTTCAGGCTGACCTTTTATCGAACCATCTCGTGCTTTGAGTAACACAGACGGGCCTCTTGCCCTCATGTCCATAAAGGTTGAAAGTTGAGAACCATCCATCAGTGGCTGTATGTTCTGGCTCTGAAACCTCATTTTCTTGAAAGCCTTCTCATGGTTATAACATCAGTCAGTAGCTGGACGCTGCCAGCATCCCACCACCGCAGACAGCAACTGTGAAATACAGCGACAGTTTGAATCCCCTCAGCTGGAGCCTTTCTGTATTACTTGATAGTTTTTTGTCAGTGGGGTTACAGCTGCAGAGCCAAAGGTTTTTCACATGTGATGTATGACTGTGTGATGCAAGTAGGTGGACTGACTGTAGCCTCATTAACGCGGGATTTACACAGGGGACGTAAGCGCCGCGGAACGGCTGCGCCGCGGAACGGCTCCGTCCTCTGCCCGGCGTCAACTCACACCGGGCGCGTAACAGCAGCGTAGCGCTCCCTTGCGAGCCAGCCGTATTCACGCGAGATCACGAGATCACGCGATAATCCTGAACGTACGCTAAACCGCGAGATCCCGTGATAAACTGTGGAAACAACAACAACAAACATCTTACTTTGCTTCTCTGACGTGGAAGAGATTATAAAAAGGATCTGTTGTGTCATAAATTATTGTGTGTTGTTCCACTTCAACAATTACTCTGTCGTCGTCCATGTTGAGACCCTTTGATCGATTGACTGCTGACCTGGTGCCACCGGTCATGGCGTAATGTTGATGTGACGTTGTGATAGGCTACATGAACGGCGTTTTATGTTTTATTTTGAAAGGGGGCGGAAGTGTATTACTTTGATTCTGTGTCGGACTTCCTGTCTGGTGCAATCTGCTCTGTTGAGCTTGACGCGAATCAGCAACGGCTCCGTCAAAAATAGAAGTGCTACGGAATGCTCGCGCTGCAGAGCGGAGAGCCGCTGCTGGGACGCTGCTGAGACGTTACGCGGCGCGCCCGGTGTGAATGGTCTCATTGACTAGAGTGGCAGCGATCAGCTCCGGTGACCGCGGCGCAGCCGTTACGCGGCCGTTACGTCCCCTGTGTAAAGCCTCATTTACACAGGGGACGTAACGGCCGCGTAACGGCTGCGCCGCGGTCACCGGAGCTGATCGCTGCCACTCTAGTCAATGAGACCATTCACACCGGGCGCGCCGCGTAACGTCTCAGCAGCGTCCCAGCAGCGGCTCTCCGCTCTGCAGCGCGAGCATTCCGTAGCACTTCTATTTTTGACGGAGCCGTTGCTGATTCGCGTCAAGCTCAACAGAGCAGATTGCACCAGACAGGAAGTCCGACACTGAATCAAAGTAATACACTTCCGCCCCCTTTCAAAATAAAACATAAAACGCCGTTCATGTAGCCTATCACAACGTCACATCAACATTACGCCATGACCGGTGGCTGTCAATCAATCAAAGGGTCTCAACATGGACGACGACAGAGTAATTGTTGAAGTGGAACAACACACAATAATTTATGACACAACAGATCCTTTTTATAATCTCTTCCACGTCAGAGAAGCAAAGTAAGCTGTTTGTTGTTGTTGTTTCCACAGTTTACCACGGGATCTCGCGGTTTAGCGTACGTTCAGGATTATCGCGTGATCTCGTGATCTCGCGTGAATACGGCTGGCTCGCAAGGGAGCGCTACGCTGCTGTTACGCGCCCGGTGTGAGTTGACGCCGGGCAGAGGACGGAGCCGTTCCGCGGCGCAGCCGTTCCGCGGCGCTTACGTCCCCTTCATCCACAGTCTGTCCCGGCAGAGCAGATTTATTGCAAGCCTGAAAGAGACAGAGCAATGGATGATAGGAAAAAAGGAACACCCACTATCCTTCACAAACTGATATATTGTGATCTTGATATGATGCTGGCTCACTGCTGCTTTTAAAAGAAAACAACAACAATATGCTAGTACGAAAAACCTTTTTTTAAATTGCAGGGCAGTTATTATAATAATTATTAAAGTTTTGGTCCAAACGCTGTAGACTTGTTCTCTGACATCAGGTCTCCCCCTAACAGGCCAAAAATGGCAGGCAAAATGGCAATTGCTTTACTCTAGTGAAAAGATTAGAGCAATTCTATAGCCAATCAAATGTTGTAAACACAGAATGACAGCTTTGTTGCTATGCCAGAGGAACGTTTGCAGGCACTTTCAGAGAGACAATCTGGCTTCTGAATTAAATTACAGTGGTCAAACAGAAACCTGTCTGGATTTCTTAAAATAATTTGTTCTGTTTTATTACTTCCAGGAACTCCTGAACTTTTGACAAAAGCTGTAAATTGTAATGTCTGTAAACATTCATATAAGACTAGAGCAAGTTAATACTAGCATGATTGAAGAGGTCTCACACAAAGTTGGAGAAGTATTTATGATGTTAACACTGGGGCCAGTAGTTCTTAATATGTCTTCATGTTTAAATTACATAATAACTAGAGAAGAGGCTGAACACTGAATAACTGAGAACACTCACAGTTTTCTGTGTCATACTGAGCAGGGTGATTACAGTGGATAATAGATAGCATAATATATTTTCTGCACACAAACAATAAAGAGCCGAAGGAGGTTAAAGCATTAGTACTGTAAGAGAAGAATTAAGGCGCTCAATTCTCTTGAAAACAATTTAACTTTCTTTCTTTCTCTTTCTCGCTATGAATTTTACAAATGTAAATGAGATATTTACTGGCAATTTAGCTCTTTTGTCTGCCAGCTCCTGAGAAAAATAATATGTTTTTTGCCTTTGCTTCTACTATCTTCACCAGCCACTTGTTTACTTTGGCTCTGTGTCGTTTCGTGCTCGCCAGGTAGTGTATAATCAGCTTGAGGGCTGAGAGTTACTGCCCACAGTTTTATGAACATTGTTTTGGTAGGAACCAATATTGATCCTGCGACCTCTTGGTTAGGAGATGGAAACGACATCTCTGGAAGCGGCTAGGATGGATATTTTTCAGAGTGCTGCATTAATTATATCACAACACAATTAATTTGGATTCTTTGCGGTCAGATATTTTTTCTGCTTGCTGCAGTGATGAATCACTCACATTATGTGGAGATGAGAGTGGTGTTATTCACCAACACAAGAGGAGATAATTACCAACAATATAGTCACATATGTTGCCAGATCATTGCAGTAGAATAGAATAATGAATTATTGCTGATTATACACTATTATGGGCGGTACGGCATGATGTCTGTGTGGGTTCTCTAAATTCCCAAATCAGTGTGAATGTGAGCACGAATTTCAAGAAGTAATTTCTCCGTGCTTAATATTTGATGCTAGGCTTTTGGCTACACATGCTGTATCCTGACTTGGACCTATCAGCTCATCAGCCACATCATGTCCTACTTCTCCAGCTCCATCTCATGTGTTTATTACAGGTAATCTACTTATATGTATAACCAGCTAAAGATATTAATAGCTATTAGTTCGCAGACAGTTATTGTCTTAGCAGTGACAACAGTCTCATGTGGTTAAAGCTGCTGATTGGACACACTAGTTGCATAGCTCTGGTCCAGACTAAAATACCTCCACAATTACTGGATATATTACTATGAAATTTGGTGCAGACATTCATGTCCCCTTGAAATGAAATATTGTTGATCCCTTGACTTTTTTTTCTAACTTCACTTAAGTTTATTCAGCACTTTGATATTTGAAAATTAGGTTAATCACATTCAGTTTCAAGTGGGTTTAAGTAAGTGTTTCTTACATGTGATAGAGTTCTGTGGAGTGTGTTGATAATGCAGGGGCGTTTTTACTCGACACTTCACATCATTTTACAATAATCGTGTGACAGAGGAACTTCAATTTCTTACACGACTGATTTCCTAATAAAGATTTGGCTGCTTCTGTGACTTTTTTTGGAAAGAGTCCCAATAGCTGATGTATTGGGCGGAAGGTAAAGACATTGTCCAGATGTAAGAAGTAGTCACTCTGGTGCACAACATTACAGACAGACTGAGGAACACATAAAAAACGGGACAGCATTATGCTCCAGCAAATCACACCCAACTAATAATGAGACATGTAAAAGAGAACTGGGATTAAAATGCAGTAAAACAAGATTAGTTCAGTAAATCTAACTTCCAGACTCAATATTTTGGAATAATAAGACAGTGAGGATCATAAAAACAACTGCCCTTCCTCTGATACATCCTCTTGGGAAATTAGAGTTGCTGGAAATGAGACAGAAGAGGAGCTTTGACACCTTGAGATAACACCTCAAGCTAACAGAGTCATGCTGAAGTGTTGTTGGTTAAATGTTGGGTCTACTGATGTCAAGACCAATGAGCTAAGTGAGTCATTAGTGATTGATTCATTAGCTCGGAATCGAACTGGGGCACCTTGCCATTGTGGACTTCTTAATTATTCATAAGGATGAACTCAAAGGACTTAAACCTGGATTTAAAGCTTTGTCTTGGGCCTCTGTTAACTCTAATGAATGTTGGAAAGATAGAGAGGCCATGTTAATCACAGTCACTACGTGCCACTACAGAAAAATACATATTCCATATACTAGCTGGTAGTTTTTCTCAACATTGAGACAGCCAGTTTACTTTTAGTTACTGGTCCAGTGGATGAAAACTGCAGCATATTGATTACAATTTCATATTAGAGCACAGATTCTTCTTATCATCACAGTCAAGTTATTTACAAAGCCAATAAATCACCTAAAAAGAAATGACATGTTTAATTGGGGCAGCTGTTTCAAATACTGCAAACTTGATTCCCAATGGTCAATTAAACATTAAGGGATATTGAGAGTATGGCTGTGACCGAGAGGTTCTTATATCACTTTCTGATATGCACAGACAGAGAACACAATAAATATTGCATTGGTTTAGACTGCTATGGCAATCTAAACCAATGCAATGCGTCAGTAACAGATTATGTATCATGTTAAAAAGCAAAAAAATAAATGTTTTAAGCCTCTTTATGGTACATTTTTATTCAACACCTGGGACATGAAAGGGATGAAACTAATGTAATTGAAGTATTGTTTCAATATAGCAGCAGCACATGTGCAAGGTATAACATTTTTTTCTGTTGATGCAGTTCATCATAAATACAAGACATTTTTGCCATATTCAGGTTGGTGATTCAGTTTCTGTAAAAAGCAATACATTTTAAGCTGAATACAAACTACATATATATATATATATATATATTTGTAATTAGTAATCTACTCTAAATACTTTTAAACTATTTCAAAATCATTATTTTAATTTATATATTCATTTTCTATAACTGCTTCTCCTCCGGGTTCATCAGGACCACAGTGGGCTGGAGCCCAACCCAGCTGACATTGGGTGAGAAGCATCGTATGATCTACAGCCCAGATATGATCTTCCACAACAATTACACAACACTTAAACTAATTCACTAATTTTGGTGAAACTGGATCATTTGCTAGTTTTCCCTCTGATATCCTCCTGGATTTCTGCCTTAACTCTCTGTGATTTACTGCTGTGAACTGTAGCTACTGTTAGCTAATGTTAGCTCAGTTTGTTAGCTTGTGGCACAGGGGTTTCGGACCACCAGGAAGAGGAAGTTTTCAGGGGGCGAATGCCAAAACTGGAGCTGCTCAAGAGGGCAATGAAACTCAGCATGCTCAGCAGAGTCAGAGCATGACATAGGCAAAGAGGCTGAAGAGGAAGGTCGGCAGAAGCTAAGAAGAGAAAAGATTTGTTCTTGATCATTAGTAATGTAGATTAGATTGCATTCAACTTTATTCTCATCGCATGTACTGTAACTGTCCCCATTTAAGACTGATACCAGGGGCACTATATCTCCAAAATACCAATTTCTACGTAATGCTGTTTATTGCTGCATTGATGCTGACAAATATTTAAAAGGAACAGTGAGGGTGGGGGTAAAAAAATGTCTGACGATCATCCAGACACTGAGCTTATTTGATGCCTTGTTAATACAACATATCAGTGAGCCTGATCCAACATACAGATAATTAGACACATAATAAAGCAATTAATCTGAAGGCAATGGGGATACAGATATGAGACTCTCTAATCAATAGCTACTCCTCAAGCAACTTCATAATTATCTGCAAGTTTTTTTCTGCACTCAAGACTTGGAAAACATTCATTTTGACATGTCTTATCAGGAAAAGCATAGGTGGAACTAATAACCTTAATGATTGATTGAATGGCCCCTCCAGCTCTGCCAATCAGGGCAGCAGGGCCCAGTTCAGCCTGTATCACACCTGTGTATAGAATTACCTTGGTGAGTGCAATGTTGTTACAGATTGGAACCATAGCTAAAAAGCTGTGAATGTAATCCTTTAATAATTATCCAACATGTAATCGTGTATTATGCTAAAGGATGAGTCTGATATCTTTTGTTATCATTACAAACAAATCCCGCCTTCATCAGGGACTTTCTTGTCACGAGTTGAGCGTCTGAGACAACACTTTGCCTGCTTACAAATCCTGGCTTCTTCATGAGGATTTGCAGACCCTAAACATAATCATTTGACTGGTGGAGCTTGTTGAGGGGCAGCTTGGGATTAAACTCTGCCAGAAGGGCTGAATTCAAGGCAAGAAACATCAGAGATTAAGAGAGTTTGTCACTGTGAAACGACCTTGACTCCTCCTTGACTACCTCTGAGCTGGAAACCTTTAGCTTTCACTCTCATCTGTTCCTGTGCATTTAACTCCTGACACACCTTTTGCTTTAATCTAAACAAAGGTATACTACGCAGATTGTATATTGAGGACATTTGCCATAGTGCAAGCATGTATATTTCCCCTTTGTTTCCCCTTTATGCATGTGAAATGTATAATCAAGCTCATCACTCTGCCAAGGTTAGGGCTCCGTATGTGGAAATGAATGGGTAGAGCTACAGGGAACCTCTTTCTTTTGGGAGATTTAACCTTGTTGTGCTGCTGAGGTAGCAGAGCAAATCACCAGGAAGCCTCACCGCCATGACAGAACAGGGAAAATACAGCGAGCTGAGTGAAGGCTTGGGGTTTAGGGAGGACAGATGAAGAGGTAAGAGGTAACAGGAGGATAAAAAAAAGGGGGGTTGGGAAGAGACTAAAAATAGAGAGAAAGAGTCGACAGGGAGGCTCAGTGTTTGGACAGGAAAAAGGCGGATAAAGCAGAGGATGGATGAACGAAGAGATGACGTCACAGGTTGCGTATGTGAGTTTTGTAGTACCCTTTAGTTCATTTCCCCAGCCTTGGACCAGCAGTACATCGTATCCTCTTACCCTAAAACGTTCTGAATTCATCTAAAGTAATTCCCTCCTCTCGTTCCCTGCCCCAAATGCAGACAGGCACACACATACAAGCATGCACACACACTCACACATGCACACTTGTCTGTCTGCAACTGGCTGTTGTCTGCACTGTCTGGGAGATTACTATGGGATTTTCCCAAAATCTCTGGCTTTCAACGTTTAGGCGATTTGACTTTTTGGAGCCATAATTAACATTTAGATTCCTCTCATACTCAGCCAACCACGACATAGCCATTGTTTTTTTTTTTTTGCTCAAAGCATGGCAGACATGTATTTGGAACATTTCAGACATGATAAGGTTTGAACGCTGAACCACACAAAGGTCCACCAGTTATCTTAGGAGACAAGAATCAGCTGTGTAGACACAACAAACATACCAAAGGAAAACAAAATCCAGCTTTTATCTCATAACTGACACAATAAAATGAAAATGACATAAAAATAAAAGAAAGAAACATAATGACATAGAAACTTTGTGTTTGTCCAGCTCAGTGTCCACAAAATTAGGGAGAGCAGCCACATCCACTGTGAGGTAAAATCATTCGCACAACAGGTGCCTCAGAGAGAAAAGACAGACAGCCAAACACAGAAGATATTGAATGTAATAATGCACACAGACAGAAGGGCAATGCTAAAACATGAGACTTCCCAGAAGCTAGTTCTTATATTAATATTGTTTCAAGTAGTGCACTAGGTTTTAGTCATACACTATTGAGAACAGAAAAGCTTTTTCTTTTCTTCAGTAATTGCTAGACTCAATGTTTCCAAAGATTCAGAGAGGTGAAAAACACACTTACATTTCATCTTGATTCCTTGACAGAAACACAAAAGTGTAATGGTACAGTAAGAGCCTGAGCAATTACTGATGCATTAGCGGGAGCACTTTGAACACAGATCTGTCCTGAAATAGGTACGTGGGTCAGTGTAGGCAGTGTTTTGGAATATTTTAAACGCTGGACATTGTTCTCGTAATTTCTGTAAGTATAAATAGTCAGATTAGGGTTTGTGCCCTTTTAAAATGATGATTTCCTCAACATGTCTTATTTTAGTTCAGTAGGTACAGAGCATTAATGTAGCGATTCACAAACCCTGTTCTAAAAGTTTCCTGTCTTGTAATGATCATTTGGTCACTGTGGAGCAGAAATGATGGCGAGCAACGCAGAAGGCACAGTCCAACATACCAACCATTTCTGGGCACACGGAGGAATAACCTATGGGCACAGCGAGGAGACCTTCATCAGAATTTTTTTGTTTCAAGATGAGTTACAAATAAGACAGCATACATTGCAAAAATATTACAGCTTTCAAGAAAGACTGGAAAAAAACCTGATTCCATCCATCCATTATCTGCAACTGCTTGTCCTCAAAACCTGATTCCATTACTCAATTATATAGCATTAGACCTTCCAAGTAGAAGCCTACACACACCCACACGTGCAAACTGATAAACACTTGCTCAGCAAGGCTGGGGCGGCCTACCTCTCCATGACTGTTCTGAAAGACCTCACCCATCAAGGGATCAACGGACGCCAGTAAATCCATTACTAAAAATACTTGCCAATCCTTTGGGATTACTACGTGTAGCAAGTGGACACTGTGTATCCCACAAATCTGGAATTAGGCAGTGAAAGGCTGTCAATGGTGCATCAACACCTGATCCACTGTCTAGGCATGTATGTTCTCAGGGCAAAGGTGACCGGGCTGAACTGCGCCATATGTTACACTGAACTGTCTTTAAAAGTGCTAAAAGGAAAAGAGCAGCAATGCCACTTTTTATATTTTTTGGAGAAATGTGCTTAAAGGCATTACCCAATCTGTGACACTATACTAAAAATGTTATGTTGTTATATTAGAAATGAACAACATAGACATGTATTAACAGTAAAATCTATCCTAAAAGAAACTACATACACTGTTAAAGTCAAAAGGCTATCATAGGTTGCAGTGTTTGTTGTCAGTGATTTGAGGGCACAGACTCGGATGAGAGGAGAGACTTCATGGTGCTGTGTACACAGCTAATGGAGCTAATGGACCTCTAAAATGACATAACTTGCAATAACCAACAAATATTTGTCCTCCAAGCTAATCAAGATCAGATGTTGGCTCACTGTCGTTTGGAAAATCTGGGCTGCATCCAGGTTAGGCAGGCAGCCCAATATGGTACTGGGAACTAACTTTTGCTGCGTCTCAATCATTCAATACTCAAACAGTATAGAACATGGATATAGTATCCATGACGTCACCCACAGGTTTCTGAAGAAGTCATCGCCATCTTGGCAGCGGGCTGAATGAAGCCTGGTCACTTATGAACCAGGCTTTATTAGCTAAAGAGACCAAAACTGTTGCTGCCAGGTTGTACATATGTTTATTTCTGCTGTGAAGTTGGACATTTTAACATGGGGGCTTGTAGAGACTAACTCGTTCTGACGCCAGCCTCAAGTGGACGTTAGAAGAACTGCAGTTTTTGGCACTGCTTGGTCTCAGTTCAATACTACATGATAATAGTATGTAGTATTTATTTTAGTATACTGTCTTTGGACAAGAAATCAATGTGGAAAAACAGGAAGTGATGCTGTACAAAACATTGTAAGTAAAGCTTTCTTAATTATCAAATTAATTAAATGTAACGAATCCATTTTATTTATTTTCCTTCCTGGAGCTGTTTCTTCAACATTAATAAATCATTTTAATTTTTTGCAGTTATGAGGAGCTTTTCCATTCCCTTAATGCATTGCCACTGTGGAACAATAGTTCCCATATTCATAACGACTTTTTCAGTATAATTAATTTAGTAAATACACTACATACTCCAAACCTGCTTAGAATATGGATGTAGTGTGGAATTGTAGTACATGATTATGTACATACATAACCCAACATCTGCCATTAATCCATCACAACCAATGTGCGGAAATTCACCAATGCTTGAGCTGCATTCATGTCATATCAGAGTCACTTCTAGCTACCAGTTTCTGACTCATGTCAATATCAAAGTCATAATTTTGGCTGGGAAACCTTTTCTGAAGGCAGCCAGATGTCCGACTCAGAGCTTGATAATATTCAATTAGTACCTGTTAAAGCCAAATAAACACACACATCTGTCATTTAAAGTAATCAACCCCCAGTTTAAAGCTGCTAGAGTATGTTTAACCTTTAGATGAGCAGCTCTAAAGAGTCCAAGACAACAGAGTTTAATTTCATGTCAGAAATTGTGGAATAGTGAACAGCTTTATGTGTGGGTCAGGCACCGGTCGTCCTTTATCAATATTCCCCTATAATGTGCAACTTCAGCCACTGACAGAACTGACAGGCTACTCACCAAGCCTCATTAGCTGTGAGACACACAAAATCTCTTTCTTATGTAATGTTGATAAGCAGTAGATGACCATTAATTCATGGATATGAGCTTAAATGTTAAGTGCAGCTGTAGCCTTATGGCTGCATAATCTTTAGAGGTTAAACAAGAGCTCAGCTTCGTGGATCTAATTATGATATGGTGACGCCAACTGTCACATTAACTACACTGACATGTAACTGCTTTACTTATTTGATTTATGCATTAAGGCCCCACCCACCGTCATGTTGCATATGACATCAAGATAAAGACAAGGGATGTTCTACAAATGTTTCATTCTAACTTTCATTTTTTATTGTTATGGAAATACTAAGTGGATTCATAGATTGGTTAAATTGCTCGCTGGTAAGGCAAAACAATTTGACGGTGTTTTTTGTACTTTCCATCAATTTTGGTTTGCTCATTTTGAAGTTTACAAACCTATACTCCATCAATTTATCATAATCATGTTCTTGACTGAGTTTCATAATGCTCTCATTTGTTATAGCAGTCAGTTTGCTGATTAAGTGAACCTTGGCCTCATCTGGTCCCTGTCCAGTGCCATAACCTCATCCCTGAGGTCCATGATACCCTGATAGTCTCAGCTGGAGACAGACCAAAGCTTGCAATCCTATTACAACACGACCATCTTCCCAGCCCCAATCATGGTTTAATTAAAGTAGTCAGTCATGGGACAAGAGTCCAAGTGAATTAGTAGTCATGTCTGGCCCAGGAGGTGGAAGATTTGTATTTTTAATTTGTGTCAGTTATTGAGCTTGGTCTCTCAGATGTTTTAGTGACACTCAAGGTGATTTACCCTGCGATGGATATGGTAAGACAGCTAAAACGGCGCTACAGATGATTTATTCCAGTAAATTCACAAAAGGCTCCCACCTCCCAATTTATTGTCAGTGTTGCTCTAAATATTGGCTGAAAATGAGCAGAAACACCATCGCTATGAAGGATAAACTGGCTATACATTGGATGACTTGCAGAAAATGAAAAGGGGCTGAGGGGGGCAATGTAACACAATGCTGCCATCCTGTAGCCGGCTGATGCTATTTGTGGCATAAGCAATGGCTGGCAGTCCGGGGGTATGTAATGCTTCATGTCCAGATGAGGTATTGACTGTAAGCAGAGATGACTGGATGTAATCTTAGAGACACAATGCAATTTCAGCCGGGCCAATGAAACCATCATAAGAATCAGGAACACATTTTATCGTGCAGAAAGCAGGATATTTAGTATGCCATTTTCAGGATATTCTGTATTATATTATAAGGCAGGATTAAATCCTATTGGCATCAGCTCAAACAAAATATTCAACTGTTTACTCTAATTTTATTGTTAAAGGTTAGAAATCTCAATGCTGATATCTCAATGCATTTTATTTTCTGCTATTTATTTTAATTTATTTGTATACATTTGATGAAAAAATGTAAGAGCATCTATCTCATTTCTGACATTTTTACCTGGAGCATTACAGGCCGCACTCACTCCTGTAGATTCATGTGCATGATAATAGTTGGAATCAGTGATGAGATTAAACCTAAATGAAGGTTTACCCTACATGAATCCATCTCTTTCTTCTGTGACGCACGTTCTCCACCTGGTAAATTTATTCTTGTTGTATTTATTCCCTGACACATGAATGGCCCATCTGGGATTTGCACTTTGTTCAATATCAGTATGACTTTAAGCCATAAATCTTATGCAACATTTTTTTTCCTGTGTCAGTACTCCTCCCTGCGCTCTTTAAGTAACAGAAGTTACACAAGCGTTGTGTAGGGAAAACAGTTGGCATGCCAACTAATCCAACCCAACACAAACCCAGCTGAGAGAGAAAACATCAAAATCAAGGGATGTCTGTTTCAATTACAACAACATTTGGCTCATTACATAATAATCCACTACCAAATAGGAAAAATATCTTAGCTAATGTCCTCTCTAGTCATGTACACAGCCGGCCATGAAAAGACCAAGCGCGTGGGTTCAGTGTGGGTATGTAATGCCACATTGTGGAGAGAGTCTTACTGAATGATGTTCAAGAATGTTAATGAACTCACAACAAAATATATACAGATTAAAGTATAAAAAGGTCTGAAACACAGTACCTAGAGACAGTGGTGGAGGAAGTATTCAGATTGTTTACTAAACGTAGCAATACTTTGATAGAGAAATACTCCATTCCAAGAAAAGGTCCTGTTTTTCTTAATCACAAAAGTAACTAAAGCTGATAAATAAATGCAGTGGAGCAAAAAGGACTTCCTCACTTCCAAATGAAGTGGAGCAGCACTTAGTTAATGGACGTATGCATTCCCATTGACCCACAGAAAGACATTAATATATTTCAAGTAAAGCAGTACAATAGGCCTATTTATACAGTGTGTTATTCTGTAAATGTGTGTTTTTATTTTATATCAGGAGATACCACAGTATTACCTAAATATAGGATTTTACAATTACTGATGACATGAGTCCCCCAAACCCAAAAATTACAGACATGAACCAAAAAGGATATTCATATTTGATTAATTCAGTGAACTGAATATTGTACTTTCAATTGTTTGAAAAAATGAGGAAGCTGAGTGACGCTATCATAGAACAGAACAGTCTGGAGGAGGTCAGGGTGGATCAACAAAACTCAAACTTTAACACAGGGGGTGCTGTTGATTTACCATTTCGTACTCACAGTCAACATCATTTGGTTGGCCATTCACTAACCATAACCAAGTGTTTTTGTTGTAACTAATAAGAAGTTCAGTCAAGGGAGATGCATTTGAAATGGAGATTTAAAGAATACTCAAGTTAATTTAATTGTGCTCATATTGAAATAAATTTAAGAATGTGAGGAGTCTTTGACGTTTGGACCCTCATCATGATCTTAATGTGGTTGTGATGCCATTGGTTGTACAGAATAGCACCCTGATGGAGTCTAGACACTGGTAGTGGTGGACGAGTGAAGAATAATGCTGGAGACCTGGATGGATGTGATGTGGAGCAGGACTTCTGATGAGCACAGTGGGAGGATGCTGAATGTGATGAGGACTGGAGGTAAATGGGGTGGAGGAGGGTCGAAATGACTGAAATGACAACTGGCAGCGGCAGAGAGAGGAACAGTTTTAAACTCTGACAGCAACTAGATGATTGGTTCACGGAGGTTGTGGAAGTAGGAGCGAGGCGCCCAAGGTCAGCTGATTGAACTGGAAGCAGTAAAAGGGAGGGAAGGAGGGAGTAAATAATGAGTGAGCATGAAGATAGTCTTCCTGACTGGACCTCTGCTAAGTTTCATTAGTATGTTTAAATTAATATTTTAACTCTTTAATCTTTTTTTGTGTCTAAAACCAAACCAAACCTTTCCTCAACATCAAAAAACACAATATGTGTTTTAAATTGTGATGTCCAATAGCAGCGTCAGATCAGAAAAGGAAAGGCACCAACAACATATTTCATCTTGTTGACACTTTCTGTAAATCAAAATGCTGTCTCAAAGCTTTCTACACACTGACAGCAATAACATTCTTCGGGAGAAATGCTGAAACCAACGAAAACAAGTGTGAAAATATTGCAATTGGCTGATAAAATACACAACATCTGTTATACTTTAATTTAATTTACTCTCCAGGTTGCCCAATCTGTCCTTTTAGCTAAGGAATGATAGTTTAATGCTTACAGTAATCCAAGAGTCCAAATTGTTGCTGACATATGAAGCCATGTGAAAATCAATTTAATATATCGATGACACACTGATAGTGTTATGTAATGTCAATGATGTCAATGTTTGCGTTGCTAAATAACTATTGAACAATAATCAGGTCTGATGCCCATGTCGGTACAGTCATCTGTTTTCTATCCTGTATAGATGACAACAATGAGGACAATGGAAACAGCTCATTCTTATGAACCTTATTGTATCATCATTATACAGTAAATACCTGACATGGAGGTGGCAGCACTGGATTTCCTCTACTAAGGCCTGACTCCATCCTTATATAAAATACGCTGGACCTTAGTATGTGGTTTTCTGTACAGCATGTCCACAGCAGATGCCATCATGGGGCAAGCATAAGATGGGGCACTCCTTTAAGACTGAACAGCTTTGTGTGCTTGATTAACCAGTTAACCATTTTGTCTATAAATCATATATAATCATCGCCACCTCCCTCCTCCTCCAACCTCCCATATCATTAAATTATTTGTGTTATCCAAAAACAAACAATCCAAAACACAAAAGTTATTTAATTTACAATGATAGCTGAAAAGCTGGAGCTCAATGTTTGTCATTTTCATTAAGAAATGAATTATCAAAATGCAAAATGAAAACATTTCATGGTTCCTTTTTCAAAAATTGAGGAAAAAACTGCTCACCTGGTGTCATACTTACAAACTGAGGTGCTGGAGCTGAAGTGAGTGCTGTTTCATTTGCATCTCTATTGTTGCATGCTGTTTGTTTGTTCTATGTACTTAGTTTCTTGATTGCCTCTACAGACACTGTGTCTTTAACTTGTAGTCCAGCATGCACTTAGGACTACAATTCCCTTGTTGTTTAGCCACACAAGTTGAACTGATTGACACAGGTGATCTGCATTAAGGCTAATCAAATGATGTCCCTTTAACCTTGTGCACTGCTGCACAGACTTTGACTGAAAGATTACTTCACAGATATGAGTGTGCAGATGATTTTCTTCAAAGGTTCCTGAAAAGTGAGGATTTACTGCTTTTTATCTTAATTAGATTTAATTTTGGAGGTTTGGACTGTTGGATGGACAAAAACCAGCAGTGTGAAAATATTAAGCAGATTAATGAAAATAATCGTTAGATGCAGCCTTTTATAAAACAGTTAAACATTAGCCTACACCTGCAAGTCTATCTTTTATACGAATAGCCTAATATACATGTAGTATAACAATCACAGGGGCCAGGTATTGAATACACTTTTGATACTTTATAGGCTACATTATCCTGATTATACTTGCATACTTTTGAATGCAGAACTTTAGTATTTTTACAGTGTGGTAATAGTACTTCTACTTTATATATCACATGTATTTTGGCTGATGCCACATGCAATAATGTGTTATCATAACAATGAACCTAATAATTTATTATAAATATCTGACCAAGCCTGCTACTGTTGATTAAACCAAGTTTGTAAATTAGAGGAGTATTTTGTCATAATGCATTCTGCAGACATTTCCTAATCAACTCTGCTTTAAAATGCACCATGCAGAGGCTTATATTCGGAACACAGGTTGCTTGTAAAAGTATTCCTCTGCAAACAAGTGCTTGTAACTTCCGACTACAGACAGCACAGAGCAGTCAGTGCAGTCACACTCTAAATGTTGGATCATATCTGCAACACCTTTTAAAAGGTGTGATATCCACAAGATGTTCAACTAGTTTTCTCATACGACCAGTGGCTCAAACTACGATCACACCGACATTACAGTCTGTTTCACCGTGTTGTCTTCTATTATCGCTCCTCAGTAGGAAACAAACCCACCGCCAGGAAGCACACATGCTGTACCAATTGATGGAGGAAAAGAAAAAAAAACACCTCTCCACTAACTTCAAATAGTATAGAATTACATTCATATAATATTGGCTTATGCTGCCATGTGTGAAAGTGATGACAGAGGAGAAGAGGGGGAGACTGAGGGGAGGGGGGCTATCATGAGCCACATTATGTAAATAAGGTGCAGGGGCATGTGCCAGTTAAACCGCAGTGCCGTGCGAAGTGAGCCGAGGCAGAGGCTTTGGACGGCAGAAGCCGGGGCCGTCGGTAGATGGCGGTAACCCAAGAAACCTGATCCACCGGGTTCTCGGGCACTCTGTCTCAGTTTGCAGCACTCGCACTGGAGGCAGAGGAGCTTGGACAGTTTGAAGGACATAAACAAACAAACAAAAAAAGAAGACAGACAGACAGACAGACAGGAGAGCTCACGGCGGGTCCTCTCGACTTTAACGCGCAGACCCTCCCGAGCAGGAGACGGAACGCTTTGCCACAAAGAAAAACGGGAAAACTAAAAACACCATGGAAGACAAATCTAATTCGTTCTCCAGCAGCAAGGAGGAGAAGGCGGATGGGAATAATGTTTTTCAGAGGCAAGACTCGATACAGAAAAATAACACGGGGAGCCAGAACATGAAGGACCACGGCAACTCAGTGGGCTTCAAGGGGGAACGGGAAGAGGCCATGGTCGGTTTTGACGATCTGGAGGGGGCGGCCAGGCAACATGGTTTTATGCAGAGGCAATTTGGGGCCATGATGCAGCCCGGAGTCAATAAGTTCTCCTTGCGTATGTTCGGCAGTCAGAAAGCCGTGGAGAAAGAGCAAGAGAGGGTTCAAACGGCCGGATACTGGATCATTCATCCATATAGCGATTTTAGGTAAGGGCTGGAAAAGACACCTGCTCACCCCCCTTCCTTTCCTCCCTCTCTCTCCTCCCTCCCTTTTTATCCACCCCTCCCGTCACCCTAAGGGTCTGCAAGCCATACACTTTCACACATAACGCTCTGTCATCGGCACACGCACAGCTTGGCTGCCCCGAAGCGCATACGCTAATCTACCTCTGTATTTAGGCAATCAGGCTTCCGCCGGCTGAGAGCTCCACTGACAAAATGTGCCCAGTGAGAGAGTGTATGTGTGTGTCTCATTGCGGCATTTTTTAAAATTATCATATCACAGAGGCACGCATTAAGGCTCTAAAGGTGTATCAGGGAAACGTCCTTGGAAAAAGGATGGTGAATGTCATGATTTTGAAAGCGCGCGCACACACACACATGCGCGCACGCACAAGGAGCGCACCTTTTCTTGATTGTCTCACAATAACAGCACTGTGTAAGGTCCTCATTGCGACATATTTCCCCGTGTATGGAGCGACTGTACCTGGACACAACGTGACAATGCCACTGCACCATCACGATTGTAAACATTTCATTGTAGGCGGCAGTATAAAGACGACGTGGGGCCTGTGTGCAAAAAAAAAAAAAAAAAAAATCCAGAGAATGCGGTAAAATTCGTACAGGGGGGACGAGTAAGAAGAAGAATATCCGTGTTTTGAATTAATCAGCTCAAACTGATCATGGTGCAAACATTTGACTAGTGAATGAGTGAGGTGTGTTTTGTTTGAAGCTGAGGAAATGTGATGGAATGTGTTTGTTTCAGACTGCATTACTTGACTCACTTGGGGGTCTCTAAATGCCACTGTGACACGATTATTGGCTTTTATTTTGTCTTTGGCTCGTCAGCCTCTCACCTGGACAAGTGCATTGTCCTAAAGAGTAAAGCTGCAAGTGAGAACTACGTTTGAAAAGACGCAACGACTCCCCCATATTGTCACATTTATGATGAAGAGCAGTTTTGAGTTCAGACAAACGTGCTTTTAATTTGTGTCACATTTGGAGCACATTGGTAAACAAATGAGATCAGGTACAGCCTGACAGGGACTGGTTGTCCACAAGCTGCGTGTTTACAGTTCACCACTTAACCAATTAAGCATCTCATCTGGACCAGTCTGTGCACCAGTGTCCCCTGGCACAGCCTGATGGTGACAATCATGGTTCCCGTTTTCCGTTTGAAGCTACATGGAACGTGCCAGGGCACGTTAGAGCTGTCCGTGGTCCTGAACTCGGAGCAGGCCTGAGTATGCAGCACTGTGCTCCTCTGCTGCTGATTCAGAGCTGCTGCTCAACTCAAACTTCCACTGGCCTTGCTTTTATTTCTTCAAGATTATTTTAACGCAACAGTGAGATAAAAATCCACCATAGTGACTTCAAACTGCACTTTCTGTACAAATGCAATAACAGATGATTGCTAACAAGGATAGTGACCCATGGAAAGACACAGCCATACGCACATGTGCACACACAGATGTACAGTGGGCAAGGATTAGTAGCACAACACAGCAGTCAATGAGCTTAACAGTCAGAAAACAATTATGTAAGGAGATTGCCGCCCTCCCCCCTCTTCAAAAAGGCCAAAGTGCAGGACCTTGACATTTTAGTGAAATACATAGCTTTCTGATAGTTCTTAGATTAATCTAGTAATCATTTGTAAACAACTATATGCTAAACTTTTTGGGACTAAGTGCAGGAAATTAATGCTCCTCACTGTAGTACGTATACAATAAATCTTCAAAATATAAGACAAATTATACCATCAGTGTGGATTTTTTGTGATTTAATCTCTGTTCGAGGAGAATGGCCCTTTTTATTTTTCTGCTGTATGAGAAAATGTTTCACTAACTCGGGTCCCTTAAGGTTCCTTCCTCGTGACATTTTCCAAAGGGCGGTTTTTCATATGAAGTCGTCGTCCTCCAGCCAGTTTAAAGACACAGAGAGATCGCCTCCTGGATTGAAAGTGGTACAGCGCTGTGAGGTTATAGTGCTTCGTCCTATCATGCTGGTGCATAAATGACAGAGGTGCAAGGATACTCTTTGCTTGGCAGGTCCCTTTGTACTGTTCCTTAAAAGATGATCTGAGGTTTAACTTAACAATCTGTTTTTGTTTGGATTGTTTTTGCCAGCAGTAACTATTCATTGTTATATAATTGTATTAAACATGTAGTGTCCCTTATTCTTTTGTTTACTGTGGCAGAACCTCGTACGACCAAAAAGAGAAAACAAAAAACCCTGTATGGTTCTTTTAATGAAACGTCTTACGTAAGTACAGCCCATGAATGACACCACTATTCACACGGGCTTTATATTGCTTTGTGGGAGTGTTTGAAACTCAATATCCAACATATTCTTTGTACACAGTGGCTGCTTAAAGATTAATGGCAGGTTAGTAATATTCATTATTCATAGATTTTTAGAGAGGCCTTATGCACTGCCTCATACAGCTCTGGTTATGCTAAGGAGAGGCCTTTGTCAGAGTGTAAAAGACTCTCAGTGATGAGTCGGTTATGAAGAGGGCGTCAGATGGGTATGTTTTAGCCATTGCATAGTAACATGACCATAGTTAAAATGGCACATTGCTGGTCTTTCCTTGCCATTTAAATGTGTCATGCTACCTAATGTGCAGATAATGAGGGGCAGTTTCTTTCCTGGCAACCACTCCAGGTCATTGATAGTTGCATGTTTTTATTCTCATAAAACAAAGCTTATTCCTCATTTTGAGAATTCAGATGTTTAGAAGATAAAATTTATTTAGATAATTTAGATAAAAACTGCTTCTAAAAATTTTAGGAAGTCTGAGTGATGCCCTCAAAGAGACAGATCAACAGAAAAGGATGTTGCCTCCTAGTTGATCTGCAGTCCATATTTTTCCCACTGTTTGCATCCGTACAGTATGTAGCCTCTTGCACAGTATACTCGTTACACTGCAGATTGGATAGGGTCGCGCAGTGCTGAGTAAGATTGTGTGGGGTTCCCTCTGTTGCTTGGCAGGAGAGGTCTGGCATTGATTATGATGGAGCACTTGTTGTAGGGAGGAAACCTACAAGACGAAATGAGACTGCTTGATTCAGAGCAGGATTGTTACGATAACGATTCTTCTGCCTCGGCTGGAACTGGTTCTCTGATATACAACGAGGGTGGTAGCTACGTCACTGATCATCATAGCTTCATGTTTTTTTTGGGAGGGGGCTTCTACACCTCCTGTCTTAGTTGGGTCCGAGGTTCTGGTGATTGAATATATTGCTGGAGGAGCTGCAGTTACAGCTGGGTGCTGTCAGATGCTCGTTAAACCTGGGCTGTTTGCATCCTCAGAGTTGGAGCATTGAAGCAAGAGCTTAATACAGTAATGTAGCAAGAGAGCTGACACACTTCGTGACTGGCTCTTTAAGAAGAAAAAGGGGCAACTGCCTTAAAATGAAGAAAGTCACTTAGCATTCAAACGTCTGAAGTGCTCTTTGTTTTTCAGGGAAAAACCACTGCTCATCCAGTTTCAGGGATAATTGAGGTGCTGGAGATATAGACTATGAAACTCAATAGAGAAAAGCATCCGCACCCTAAGATCTGTGAAAAAATCACGGCTACCTGTTTTTGCCATAAAGGCTGTCTCTGACCGAAAGCTAGCTAAATAAAGTTTTTGCACAGATTTGAGTGTGCGGATGCTTTTCTCCATTGAATTTCATAGTTTCCAGTTTAAAACAGTGAAACACAATGTTTTATTCATTAGATAAGTGGGCGTCTTAGAGGTCATGTAAAGTACAAACACCACCTACTCAAGTCATGGGAGAAATAGAAATATGTGGGCACTGCGTGGGCCTTTGATTACATTAATGAGTGGAAAACATCCCACTTTTCTATTACTTGAAACTTAGCAATTTAACAGATGCTGATATTGATTTTTTTGAGTGGGATATGTATGTTTCTGTTTTTTTCCTTTCCAAGCCTCATTATTGTTTTTGTGTGTGGTATTTGCAACCTTTACAATCTGATTTCAAATTAGTTTAATATTTTATTTAATGCTATATTGTCAGTGTTAGTCACGGTTACACCGTTTTCAGTATAACAAGAAAACATATATAGTTTTGCTCAAAGTATTCCTTTTTGCTCAGTGTCCTATAAATTACTTTATTTCAGATCCTGTTCCTTTTCTCTTTGTTTTTATATCTCTCTCTTTGAATCACAGACAGCTGAAGCTAATTTATGTTTTCACAAATTAAAAATATCCCTAAATATATACTTGATCATCATGGTTTCACCTTAAAACCTCTTAAGGTCCCTGAATGGGTGTTTCAGTGCATCTTGTTTTGAAGCAATTGAAAAGAGTCTTCACTGCAGCCTCTTTTAAACATTTAGATATACATAACAATGAAATAACTTACGCATACTGTCTGCACATTATCCTGGCATGTTGGCTGGATGGGCATCAATAGCCTGAAAGGTTTACAACAGTGTGTGTGTTCTCAAAATGGTCTGATTTTAGGGTGTGTGTGGTGTCAGATCCTGTAGCTTTGTTCCTTGTTAAAACTTGAGAGGAAAGAATAGCATCTTGTTCTGTTTTAATGTCCCACTGAAGGTGTTAAGTTGAGGCTCCCCATATGAAGTGATGACTCCATAGCCCCCCAGTTCAATGCCTGCTGGTGTAAAAATACCTATGGTGGATATTATGAACCACCTAGATGACCGCTGTTTGGTTGATTTGAAGACAATTATTGGACACATGATCTGTGGATATTTATAAAGCCAAGGCCCCGTTTTAATTCATTCAAACAGATCCATTACCGGGTGGCCGGTCTGCCAGCCAGCCAGACAGGCAGCCTGCCAACCAGCCAGCCAGTCCATTTCCATCTTCAACAACAGCATTGGATGGGCGGCAAGGTAGAACAGAGGCAGGCAGTCAATCAGGCAGTAGGGATGGCGTCAGTGGAGAGTTTTTAGCATGAGATAGGATTCCTGAAAGCATCTATTTTCATTCATGGTTGCTCGGCCTTTATCGAGGCCCAGGACACTTCGTGAAAAGAGCAGGGTGCTGATGAATCACTTCTGGCTGTGTTCATCACAAGACAGAGGGCAGGGACATTAACACAGCCAGGAAGGATGAGAGGGTCTCATTCTAACAGGGCCCTGAATACACACAGTAAGTGCTAGCAGCACATTTCGTGATGTCCTTGAAAAATAGTTAACTTTGGGTCCTGACTTGCAAAAGACTAAGAAAAGATTTGGTAAAAGCAGACAGATGTGGGGACCTCATGCTTCTGAGAATCCTCTGCACATCCACAGAGCTCGGTCTTGAGTTATTTCCTAGTTGTTTAGACACATTGATTGGCAACATGTTATATGATATATACTGACAGAACTCCCACAGCTGGAAATAAGATTATAAAACAACCATAAAATTGTTGTTTAGGCACATTAGCTGCATGGTTCTAGTCAGGTCACCGCAAAAATATCTCTTAATTTTAATATTGGATAGGTTGCCATGAAATTCACATACATGTATTCATGGTTCCCCGAGGATGAATCCCGCTGACTTTTATGATCCCCTGACTTTTCCTTTAGTGCCACCATGATGTTTACATTTGTGGTTGTAAGTAAAACGCCTATTTTTTTATCCGACAACTATCGGATAAACCGCCATGATATTCATGCTCCCCTCAGGATAAGCTACAATAACGTTGGTGATCCATTGACGTTTCATCTAGTGCTTTCATCAGCTCAAAACTTTTTATTTGTCCAGTACTTTAGTTCAGATCTAATGACATTAACCTCAGTTGTACACAGTTGCTAGTACGCATTTCAAAGCGCTGGTGTGTTAAAGTACTGCCTTGCAGAGCCCCTCACTCTTAGTCTTCCAGCCTTAATTGTGGATTTTGATGAAAGCTTTATGCTCTCAGGCAAAGTCCTCAAACTGTATTCCTATTCTGAACACACTTGCACCTTACATATATGAATAATCTCTGTTTTTTCTCATGTTTTCTCTTTTGCATTACTGATTCATGTGTGTCACTCTGCAGGTTCTACTGGGACTTGATAATGCTCATCATGATGATGGGGAATCTAATCATCATTCCTGTGGGAATAACCTTCTTCTCAGAGCAGACTACCACCACCTGGCTGGTCTTCAATGTGGCCTCGGACACCATCTTCCTGGTGGACCTGGTCATGAACTTCAGGACGGGAATCGTCAACGAGGAGAGCTCCGAAATCATCCTCGACCCCAAGGTCATCAAGATGAATTACCTGAAGAGCTGGTTCGTTGTGGACTTCCTCTCCTCCATTCCAGTGGATTATATCTTTTTAATAGTGGAGAAAGGCTTTGACTCGGAGGTATATAAAACAGCCCGCGCCCTGCGAATCGTCCGCTTCACCAAGATCCTCAGTCTTCTGCGTCTGTTAAGACTGTCCCGACTCATCAGATACATACATCAATGGGAGGAGGTGTGTATATGTTTGTCTGTGTATATCAGTGAACAGGGAGAAAAAAGGGATTGATATAAAAGTAGAGAGCAGGACAATGATGAGAAATAATAGGATTTTGGATGTTTATATTTCTGTGTTGGTTTTCTGGCTGTGTATTTTCCCCAGCAGCACAGCAACAACCTTGAAAGGTTAATGCACAGATATAACTGGCACATGTAAAACTAATAGGTGCTGTCAATCACCCCTGGTCAGAAGGCTTATCTGTGGATAACAAGTGGTAATGTCAGTTTCAGCTCATTGAGGGGTGAAATTAATTCAAAATCAGAAATCACAAGTAATTACCTCCATTTTACTCAGAAAAAAAGCTTTAGTTCTCACTATATAATGGATATATATGGATTCAGGGCATTATCTAATGCAATCAGCTATTTCATCATGCTTAGTGTATAACGTGAATGTATATTGGAGGCTAAATGAACTAATTTAGTGTGGTTGTTCTTGATGCCTCTGTTGGATTTTGTGTGAACATCCACAAGGTTAAACCCCACCGGACAGAACTGAGAGTGATACATTATTACCCTCCATCGAGTCCTTGCACTCCCTGACTCAGACTATTTAACCAACCTCTAGTCTTCTCCCGGTAACGATTTCATTACACACTGACTGATTGAAAGATTGCACTTCTCAATATCGTGACTGAACCGCTCCAGCAGACAGATACATTTTAGACATCACTACCAAAGCGCTGATGTTACGTTTGATTTGAAATGTAGCGTAGATAAAATATAAATCGCTGACCATAACACCACCTCTCTCTCTCTCTCTCTCTCTCTCTCTCTCTCTGTCTCCCTCCCTCCCTCACTTTGTCCTGAACGTCCTTGTCCCACAGCTCCCTGTCCATCCCTTATTGTCTGACTCCCCTGTTGTTATCTCTCCTGTTATGCATGCTGTTTGTTACACTGGTTGAAGCAAATTGTGTTGCTGTCAGGGCTCAACCTGAGCTTCTTTAGAGTGCACATGGTTCAGTGAGATATCAGTAACAATTGAAGCGCAAAGATAGATAATTTGCTGTGTTTGGCCAAGTCTTGTAAATATAAGCTAAATATAATAACTATAGTCATATACAACATCCGCCAAGGAAGTGTAAGTGGTACAGTTCTGCAGCATGTTAAATTCCCAGCCCCCCATGCTATGGATCAGTGAACATTTGTGAAGCAGGAAAAGATCATCTTTGTGCTCAAGTACCAATGAGGCAGCAGACTTTTATAGTGTTTATGGTAGCTTATATTTGTCAGTCAGTGTGTGTGTTTAAACCGTGTTATATTATCCTCGCTGCATAACGTTACATTTGGAAAACAAAAGCATTATTCAAGCTCTCCTATATATGGAGCTTTACTGTAGGGTACACAAACCATATTCTGAAATGCGAGCACCATATGGATTGCAGTTGCTCTGTGCTATTATCTTGGCATGTGCACTGTGTAGGAAGTTGATTATAAATCTGAGATGAGGGCAGTGCTGTATATTATATCACTGTTTTGCAGAGCTGCGTGCAGTGGGAGGATAAGATGGTATGGACCAGGTTAGGAACACAAATAGACGGTGCTGCAAGGTTAATGAAAATCTGCAGTGAGCATGCAGAGAGGCAGGCAGCGCAGTAAATAGGGATGTGTCATAATGCCTAGATACAACAGCCTTCTACTCCTAGTTCATCTCTCTTATGCTCAGTCTTTCCTCTTTGTCTCCACTGGTTTTCCTACTTAACAAACACTTCTCCCCCTCCCATGCTCTTCTCCCCCCTCTGGTATGTCACGCTCCTTTTGAACTCCGTCTCTAAGATGTTGTCTAACTTCAGTATGCCTTAAAACACAGTATATAAACTGAATATAGTTATTTTTGGTGAAACCACATTACACAGACACACTGAATAATAAAACAACAGAGAATCAGACACATCCACAGGAGACGTGAAAGGAAAGAAAAGGCACTCGGTGGAAAAATTCCAAGCTGTCGTAACATGTTAGGTCCAGGATGCAGGATTAGCGCTTTAATGGAGGGACAAATGCAGTCTCCTGCCATCATAATGGGTTTCAAGCAGTGAACCATCATTACATCAGCCTTGGGATGGACTCAGTTAGTTACTCAGACAGTGAATTTCGGCAATAAATCAGCTTCCAGCCTGCACGTCCGTCATTCCTTCATCTGTCGTGTGCTCCCTGCCCCCCTCTTCACTTTGTCACCATCTCTTCCCTCCATCTGCGAAGTAAAGAGGGACGTTATTTCATCAGCGCAGGCTGGACAGTCAGAACGGAGCTAAGTCAGATTTGTTGTTTTGCCAAAACTCTCTCCACCAGAGCCTCTATACTTTTCAGAGATCTTAATGTCAGCACCATTAAAGGTCACATGTACATGTTCTCACAGGGCTCACACTCTACAAGCTTCATTTTTACCTCTCAGTGCAGAATTTCCGTGCTTAGTGTGACAGATAGTGGAGATATCAATGAAAAAAATTAGACCTTCATTTCATGTCTCATTTTTTTCAGTAGATACTTCCTTGTTAAAGATGCTTATGCCAAGACAGGAACCTCTTATGGACAATACTGCTGGGAAGTGGCTGCTGGGTATTGTGGTCTAAAGTAAAACAGCTGTGTGGCTACTACTGCATTAATGCCCACAAAGGAGCTGATGCATCTTATTTATGCGTCTTGATTGTCACTCATTAGAGAGTAGTAGTCGTAGATGACTCCATCTGGCTTTGCCAGTTAGTTAGGAAAAATAATGATGGCAATAAAAGAAAATATTTAGTGTGATAGTTTGAATTATACTACCTCTAGTAGATGATTCTTGGTTATACAGGCTCTGACCTTAGCGTACTGGGTCCTACTAATGATATCTGTATGCATGACTCTCTTTGGTTTCATTCAATCATTCATTCATTTGTTTGCTCACACATAATTATTGCAACAAAGAGTGCTTAGGGAAATTGTGGCATGCAGTGTAAAGGTCACGCAGAGCAGTAAAGTACATTGTGTTACTTAAACAAACCACAATCTAACAGAGTGCCAACCAAATGGAGGCCGGTGCACTTTTCACACATCTGGAAGTTACTCAGTGGTTTTTCTTATATTCTGGAGGCCAAGTAAAGACTTGAGTAAATATTTTAAGTTATTCTGAGTGACATCAACATGTTTGCCCTGTATAGTAGCTTGACTCAAAGACACATAAGCGTACAGAAGGTGTTTAATGCACTTTATGCACTTTGTGTGTGCCCCTGGAAGGGCAATAAGAAATGTATACATCTTCTGCTTGGTGTTGTTTTACCTCTATGAATTGTGAATAGATAGTCATCATGATAGTGATGAACCCACAGAAAATTATCACTGTACTCTGTAGTCCCCCCATTTTAGCATCTTTCAGTTTAATATTTTGATTTTGACATCCACAACTTTACTGTTTTGATTCACTGCTATCATTAACCACCTTTTCTAGCTACAGCTGGCAACTGGGTTAGCAAAAAAATGAATAAGATCCGATGAAACCCTTCCTACCCAGCAACAAACAGCAGGCAGACAAAGTTGGCAACTAGCATGTGAACACAGTTTAGCATTTACAGTAGCAGCCAAATCATCAGATCATCATTTCCTTCAGGAGTTGGTGGAGACCAAAATCAAGCTACAAGGAGAGTGAATGTAAATGTGACTCCAAATGAATGCTAAAGTTGCTCTGTGTGATGAATGTACGTCTGTATGTAGGCATCCATTTGCAACATGTTTGCGATATCAACTTTATAAGTTGATAATGTTATTGTTGTCTTCTGAGCTTATTCCGCTGCCCTCTTGTGGCCCCCTCCAAAAAAGAAATAATATTTTCCATCCAGAGAGCACTGAAAACAAAATACCATACTCATGGGTTTCTACCACGCACCTACACTGGCGCTCAGGGGAATCATATTTAATGCCTGAGTATTTAATAATTCAATGAAATAATGAGAACAGTTATTGGGGGCATATTTTGCCCTCTCATCTTTAATTTCAGAGGCATTTTTAGATCTTTCAAGGGTATTTTTGCCCCCTGCTGCTCCTATTCATTTCTAACACTGTTTCCCTTATGTTTTCCTCATATATATTAATGTCCCCTTAGATACAGTGCTAATTATCCCAATGACCTTAGAGTCACGACTTTATTTCTCTAACTTCTGCTGTTACCTTTAGACACGTGAAGAGATCTTCATGATTTATGTCACCAGGAATAGATTTAGATTCCTCACCGTCCAGTGTTGTTTTTGGTTCATTGTATTTAATAAAGAAATTCAAAAGCAGACTGTGGAGATAACATTTTTAAACTGCTGTAGAGAATCCCCACAGCTCCCAGTGCCACATCTGGCTCATCACAGCCACCAGGCCTCCCGCCAGATCCCAGCTCAAGCACAAGGGCTCAGGTTGGGCTTGTGGCAACACACCAGCCCCCAGGGGTGGCTGTACCCTTTCAGAGGCCCCAGGCAGAATTTGTCTGTCAGTAACAAATCAGTAAACCTGATCTTTACAGCACTGCAGATTTGTTTTAGAACTTAAGTCTCACTGCAAATAATAACATGTTATAATCTAGTCTCATTCCTATTATAAGTGAAAAGTATATCGACCATAATTGAGAATTAGGAATAATCTTTAAACCTTTAAACACTAATAAGATGAAAATCCCAGTTTTTTTTTTTTTTTTTAAGACATAGAAAACTTTACTGTTCTGTGGTCTATGCAAGGTGCAATATATGGGCTGTGCATTCCAATTAAATCGTATTAATAAAGTATTAGTTGTTTTTAACTGGCAAAAGTACAAACATTCATTTTAACTAGTTACTTATTTTATCAAGTCTTTTCCCTGCAGCAGAGGCACCAATGATTGCTTCATAAGACATCTGTTGGAACCTAATTATTGTTTGTCTCTGTGATGCTGAATTGAAAATTTCATATGAATACATTAGTGTGACATTTTGCAAACTGCATATCTGGAGAGCTAGCATTAGTCTGAGCTTGTATAAGCCCTATCAGTCATATCCGTTATTTGTCCCAACAATCTATTTTCTTTTTAAATAAATAATAAATTACCTGTAAAACCACATGTTCTTGTGTGACACTGAGGAAGATCTTGACATTTAACTGTCAAAATAACACAGACTCTGCTGACTCAGTCATAATTGTTATGATACACACTTCATTATACAGTGAATACATTACTGAACATGCAATATGATGCATCTTCCCTCCAGTTAAGTTTTTTTCTCCCTCTTTAGTTAAACAGATGTTGTAGTGTATCACAATACATGTTGTCTGGTCATGTTGCAGAGTCATCTGTATTTTGATACTGTTCTAACACTGTCACACGTGGTGAGTAACATACTACAGTAGCAGGACCTGATAGTGTTACCTGCATTGCTACTGTAACTAACTCCCTTACTTACTGATAAGAAAATATTGATTAAAAACATACGGTATAGTTCCTGAGTGGTGCCCTTATTCCTGTTTCTTTTTCATACTACTTAAAGGGTGCTCCTGATGATGAAACTGTGTCATCATCTCAAGCCATCGTGTCCTCACAAGGCTTGCATAAGAACGTCTTAAAGCATCGTTTTTCAGGGGCCTCAGCCATGTGCTCTGACGCACAATATACATTCTTGATGTGGCGTGAGGCCTCCCCTGATCAGCCATGTTGATCTATGATGTGATCTCTCTCATGAAATTAGAACTTTATTTATAGTAAAACGGAAATGAATGTGTGTGCGGCACTGAGCAGCACATCACAATCATAGAGCTTTCATGCAGAAGCACAGCCTGTTTCTGTGAACGTGACAGACTGAGTCACTGAGTCAGGGTCACATTGTTTTCTATTATTTCTAACTATATTAATAATAACCCTTTCCTGGAAAATAAACTGCCTGATTTGTCCTTTTTAAGCTGCAAAGAAATAGGTAGTATCTGCTACAGCTGACAGCAGAACATGATGCAAGTGATCTGTTTAATTATAGCGTCTACAGGGATACCTCGTCCTAAACAAAGGTGCACGGTTGATTCACAGCTCAGTCGGTAAATTGATCTGAAAGGGGGAAAATGTGAGCTAACTGACCCGGGTATCTAGTTTACTGCATGGGAGCGGTAGAGGAGACTTTAACTACATTACACTGGCTAAATTTGGTCTCTGCTGAAATAACCCGTACTATTGTGTGACAGTCTGACAGCAGACCTTTTTTTTTTTTTTAACTCTTCCATCTTTAGACACAGATTGCCAGCAGACTGAGAGTGGAGGTGTGAATGTTTGTCTGCACCTTTTCATGTGTTTTATGTTATTTTCCTGAATTAAACAGGACAGAACTTCAGAGGTGTTTTTTGGTATATGTTGTTATAAAAATAGCTTTTCTTTATCCGTTGCATACACTACTCTTTAAAATGCACAGTTCCCAGATTAGATGCATTCATGTCAAGAAAACGGGAATACGACAAAAGAAGGTTTAAAATAGGATGATTATTTTCTGTATGTGTATTATTTCTTTGGCCTTTAATTCCCCAGAGCTCAAGGTGATGTCTTTAAGTTACCTGTTCTCCAACTCCTCTCCAAAGTTTTGGCATTTGTTCTTGATAAACAACTTAAACAATTCTTTGATTATCCATAGTTGATGGTGAGCACATGTAAGCACATGCCACTGTCACCACACGCTTACTCATGGTGGAAATTGTTGGGTCTTTGTAAATAATATTAAGAGATAAAAGTAAGTGAGTATGGTCTAGACCTGATCTATATGGAAAAGGGTCCTGAGACAACCTTTTTTTTAGATTTTTTTTTCTTTTTTTTCTTCTTAGAGATTTAATCCATTTTCTGTCAGCAGTAGTTGAAAATGATTAATAAAATAAAGCTGACAGAAGGCACAGACATCATAAGGTGAATAAAGGAGATCACGATGAAGCCTCCGTGTACTGTAATTTGCCACCTCAGCAACAGTGACAAAGGAGATTAGTCGGCTTTGGTTTATAGAGTCCTGTGGACTTGATTCACCTGTCTCTGAATAGGCTATGCCAAGTCCTTGGTGCCTTGAGGCCTCCGCCCTAGTCATGCAGGGACACAGGTGCATAAGCACAAACACACACACACACACACACACAAACACACACACACACACACACACACACTGGCACAACACACACAGAAGGTGTGCTGAATCATGAGGTGCTGAATCATGTGTGATGATGAAAGAGAGAGCAGGAGAGACAGAAAGACAGATGGCAATAGAGAGGAAGAGAAGAAACAAAGGGAGAAAGGCCATATGTGTTACATTTTATCGTTGTGTGTGTGTGTATCAGGAGCAACAGTGATTCCTGTACGATGTTCCCCTGATTGATTTCCTATTGTGTTGGCCCTATTCCTCTCTGTAATTACAGCTTGTAAATGAAGTAAGGACAAAGGTTTTTAAATGTGACCTGGTGGTGTTTTTCTTTATCTGTTTGGATTTAAGTACAGGCAATCTTCTCTTTTAAATCTGCACCTACATGCAGTTTATCACAGTGAGTGCAGCGCTTAAACAAATGGCGTGAATCTATAAAGAAAATATACAATGCGTTCATCACAGAGAACAGCAAATGACATTTATGGGAGGATAATTAAAAGGAGCCTGTCCTCATTACCATGCTCTCTCAAATGGCATTTAGTTGTAGGACAGACGTTCAGTATGTGACCGGCTGCGGGACTCTCATCCGTGATAGAGCTGTGTTGGAGCAGAGCCGTCGGCTGATGACTGTATACAACTGTTTCCTGTTATGTGACGTGATTTGATCTGATGTGAAGTGTGAGGCTGAGGACTGTTATGGGAATGTGTCATGTCTGTGTGTGTGTGTGTGTGTGTGTGTGCATCTGGATATTTCTATACCCCATAGCCTCGAGGTGGCACATAGCAGCCTGATAGCACGACAGATCTTCTTCATTCCTACAAAAACAGTCTACTAAAACCATGTATGGGTTCACTGCATAAATTGAAATAATGTCCCAAGATGAACCAGATAACCTTTGGAGTTTAATTTAACATTTCTTGAACAGAAATGACACACTGCTGCTGGATATTTACAGTAACTCTGTGAGATGAGGCTACTGGGAAAAGTTGTACAACCCAGGACACGTTTCAACTTTCAAGCAGGTGTTAGTTAGCCCAGATTCTGTATCTGCTGCTGCACACGCAGCCAAGGCTGCACAGCTGGTTCTTTATATTTAATGCCCCAACAAGAAGAAGTTGGGACATTGGGCATCATTTTGCAAAGCACACAAAGGTCTGGTTTCACTTGAAGGTATGTTGAGGACACAGAGGGACAGCTTTTCCGTGCCTGGAGACGTACATGTCATTTATTGAACAGAGGCAGCAATCTGCTGAGGTGCAGCTTGCGTGTCATGAGTGACGTTTTCCTTTTTTTTAATGCTTTTAAGGAGGACATATGGTAGATCAAGTTTTGTAGATTGCATAAAGATGAATGAATGGAGACTAATGTGCAGGCGCGAGTGGAATTTCTCCAACTTTTAAAGAGAAGGTGCAAATGTTGCATCAGTGATTTGACTTCATGCACCATGGGCTTTTTCTAGTGTGCATGTGGATCCACTTACCTGGAAGTCTATGGAGAAATCAAGCATAACAGTCTACACCTTTTCTTTAGTGCTTCTCCACTGCTTGACTGTTATTGTATTTACAAATCTATCTTTAAATACAGATTATTATGAGTACTAGATGCCAAATATTTGGCAAATTGAGGACTATTTTTGAGCTCATTACATATTATTTTATGACCCTGATGAACAGATTCCACCAGTAAATTTGCTCTGTGTAAGTTCAGCGTAACCAGAATGTGACTTTCAGTAAATTAAATGCTTATTAAATAAAAAGGTTCAGTGCATATTTGACCTGTGATTCATCTGCATAATTGTGTGGATATTGCCGACCATCCATAATTGGATACATTGTATTTGTCACTAAAACATAAGCGGAAGCAAATTTGCTGTCCAGTGCTGCCATGCACTTGGCTACAGAACAGCGAATTTACTGTTACCGCTTGTTCACTCTTGCATTCTTTATCAGTGTTCAAGCTCCATACTGATGTTTGTGCATTTTCTTAATCCTGTTTGGTTGAACAAGTCTTAAAACAGCGGCACCAACAAATGTTTTGCATCTTTTTATTCCGGTTCGACTTTCTGACAGGATACTTAAATGTTAGTTTGCATCCAAATCTACATTAAATACGTGAATGGCTGATAGCCATTCATGTGTTTTCCTGTTTTTTGCACCTGCATGAACAGAATGGGGGACCCCACACTTTATTTAGTACTGCAGAGCATGATGGGGCAGGCTGTTGGAGGCGAAGCAGACCTTCGATGTCTTGTGTGTGGGAGCTGCAGCCTGCGGGGGGCTAAAGAGCTCTGTCACGTGTCTTTACGTGTGACAATCTGTCTGTCACACATTTGACATGTTGTGAGGAGTGGGACCTTTCCCTATTTAAGAGGGACCCACACTGTCATAGCAGTACCCACCAGCATCAGTGTTAAATACACTGGACAAAAATGTGTTAACTGATATTATTTGTACTTCAAAATATATTAGAAATGTCGGAAATGTGTGTTTTAAACCATATATTTCCATTTCTGTTACCATGGTTATAGACTTGGTTTATTTGAGCTTCATTAAATATATTAAGGCATGTAAAATGTAGAATCATCATTCTCCCAATTAATCTTCTGCAAAACAAACACAATCTTTCTCACTGTCTGTTCCTTTCTTTTCCCCGTCACACCCGAACACACACACACACACACACAAGTAAAGCCACACACAACAGCCTAATGGACTCCTCCAGTCCAATTTTGTCCAGCAGACAAAAATTGAAGGACAATGTTTTTTTTCCCCCTCTCATGCCGTCTGTGTTCTTGTCCTCTCTGTTTTAAGACACGGCTCTCTGACGATGAACATAATGTGCCTTGAATCACGTTCTTGCTCAGCTCACTGAGGGAAGCTCGCTCTCGGCCCACGGGGTGGAAAATCCCAGACTCTCCACTGCCTGAAAGAAAGAGTTTTCCTCCTCATCCCCTGTAGATTTAACCCATTTTCCATTGGCAAGTCACTCAGTGCTCCTTTTGTTGCTAGTTGGTCTTGTTAACTGCAGTAGAGAGTGTTAATTGCTTGACCATATAGTTTAGAGTACAGAATGAATTGACAGACTTGCATTAAAGTAGAGAGAAAATATTGCTTTAAACACTGATTACAGCTTTATTCTGGTGTATTACTGAATCAGAGACTGGGTCTGAGTAGAAGAACATTGTTTTACACACATCACTATGAATACAAAGTTGTTGAAATGCGTATGTCAACAGTAATGTTTGCACAGCAAATCCAGTGCAAAATGTTATTACATCTTATTGGTTTAATTAATAATAGTGTGGATTGGAGGTGGCAGACGGGCATAAATAAATCAAATATTGTACCACACACACACACACACACACACACACAGTCTGAAACGACCTAAGTGTTTCTTCTTGATACTTAATAAATACATCGAACAGGAAAAGGGAGAGAGATATTCAAGTAAGAGGAAATGGAGGTTAAAAATAGGCTAGCCTGTCAGCACTCATATGGTTCAAGCGTAAAAAATAAACATATCACAATGAAAATTCTCTGATGTCTTAGGCTAAAGAAGAAAAACCTAAAAACCCTCTAAAACAGGGCTGGTTTTCTCATTAAAATGTCCAAATTTTGTCCATTTTGTTTTGGACAGCCACAAATTTACAATAACTGAACCTAAGAAGAAAAACATGAATTTGGTGTTTTAAAATTTGTCCATCTAAATGTGAAGTCACATGTGCAGCTCTAAATCAGCTATAGGGACAAAGATATGTATATAAACCATAGACAGCATAAATAATGGACTTCATATTAGTGAAGTCTCCCTGAAGAGCAACTGAGGTTGCCTCTTTGAATAGCTAATTTCACTATCATTGATACATATATACATACATAACTGTTATATTTGAGACTAAATAGAAGTTGACAAATGCTTTCAAGAACATGTCTACCTGCTAATGTGCCTCCTGCGTCGCCTATAAACTAATCCTTTTAGCTCTGACGCAACTGAGCAAATTGAAATCAGTATGATGATGTATGATTTTAAAAAACCTGCTTACATTAACAGTAAGTCACACAATATACTCACATCTGCTGGCTTTACAGGGCACGTTGTATCATACTGTCACTGTAAGTTGATGTATGACATTTAAAATCTTGTCTACTCCTCCACTGGGAGTACCCCCATTTCTCTCTCTTTCTATGTCTTTTCATCTCTTCCTGTCACTGCCAGTCTGTCTCTCAGTTCGGCCCTTTATTTGATGTAAGATATAAACAGACATGTCTGTGCAGTAAAGATAGAGAGGCAGTGACACAGAGGCAGAGAAAAAGAGAAGGAACAGTTTGTCTAGACAGAAGGCCAACTCTTATACACAATAAAAGTAAGAGTCATAAATATTTATAAGATAAATTGAACAGGTTTTATACTGTATTTAATTGATTTGAAGGATTAGATGCAGTGCCCTAAAAAAAACACTGCGATCTTCTGCAGTCAAACGGAATTAACATTTGCTGCTTATTTATAGCAGAATATTGTTCCTAAGATCATGTAATACTTTTCATATTCAGAAACAATATGAATAATATTTCATGATTTCTATTAACCGCCCTGCAGCTTTGATCTTCTGTCCGCCCCCACGGGATATCCCCCCTGTGAACACAAGACTCCTTCTGCATGGTGTGCACAGTACAGTAAGCAGACAGATGACAGATATGGTCTTGGGAGGGGGGCTAAAGTGATAAGTGTGGAGATTAGGCTAATCTCGGCTATTTTTATCCGCTGTACTGTTGTTAGTGGTTGCTGTGTGTGTGTGTATATAGGAGGTATGTAGTGTGTGTGTATGGAGGGGGTCCACACTGAAGAAGACAGATGCATTGGTGATCCCTGGTAGTTGGCTGAGATAGGCTCTTATGTTCTGCAGACTCTCCATACTTGTGGACTGATTCTCTACAAGACGCATAATGATCCCTTGTTGTTCAGAGTGGAGTAACAGCGCTCATGGCACACATCCTGTAATGATGCCTTGTGCAAAATAATTAATTAGTAACTAGTGAGGCATTTAGGGTTCTTCTACTATCACTTCCCAAGAGTTAATGTTGTAGGGGATGGATTTATTAGAGCTACCTTCGCCCATCTGTTATGATGACAGCTGTGCTCATCTATTGAAGCCTAATATGAATCAAAACATAATTACATCATCTAAAGTCTCGTATAGGGGTGATGAACTACTAATACGCCATAGAGAAAGTATTATTGCGGAGGCCCATTTGTGACTGCAGCACAGATTAGATTGTGTAGCATATCAAGTGTAGTTACTCATGCTGCTACAGCTAACATAGTCAGAGGTATGTGAGACTAGATAATGTGTTGTTGCTCCACTCTGGGTTATATGAGTGATTATAATGTCATACCGCCCCCATAGGGCTGTGTATCATAGTACTATTGTATTGAGCACAAAGGAAACATGGATGCATTAGAAGCCATCAGGAGCTGTATTTGTATTCGCAAAGCCATCTCCACCTTCCCACCCCGGCATAATGTGAAGGGTGTGTCCGTGCTGTGATCTGTGGTAGGAAAGAGTTTGTCTTGCTGATGTTTATATGAGCACAGCAGGTCATCTTGTGCAATCCAGTCAAATCCGTCCTGCTCTCACATGGGCACTAATCTTTCCAGACTGTGGTCTCAACACAACCACAACTTATCTCCTTTACTCTTTCACTCCTCACTGGCACTTGAAAAAACTGCAAAATGCTGCAGTACGTTCTCTGTGGGTTTTTTTTTTTTTTTAAATCAAGTGTGCTCAAAATTTAAATAATAAATGACCACAAGTTGTACAAATGCTTAATTTTTAATACTAATTAAATGTAAGTTTACTTCACTTCATGCCTTGAAATAGTTCCACTTTTATGTATTTATTTATTTGCTGAGTTAGATGAGAAGGTAAAAAACAGTCTGACATCTCCGTGTCAAGTATAGGGCCAGAACCTGGTGTCAGTTAGCTTAGCTTAGCATAAAGAGTGGTGGAAACAGCTGGCCTGGCTTGCTTAATACATAAACAGTGATGTAAAAACAAGTTGTGCTTTTACAGGCAGTGATGTTTTTTGCCTCCAAGGTGATCTTTCAAGGTGCTGAAATGTGGCTTTTTTTTATCTTTGGAAAAAGCCAGGTTAGCCGATTTCCCTGTGCTTCATGCTAAGCTAAGGTAGGCTAATCGTGTCCTGGCTCTAGCTCAATTTTAAGACACAGACATGAGAGTGACATCTATCTGTGTAACTGTTGGCAAGTATATTTCTCAAACTTTCTTCCTTCCTTCAAACGTACATACTATGGCTAATGATAATGACCTACACAGAATTATTACCTGACGCAGCTTTATGGAGCTTTATAGTGACTGTCAGCTCATTTTGTAGCTCTCTGTCAGTTTTACTGTTTTGGTTCTCTCTCATCACTCTCTTAATGTTATTTTCAGCATCAGCAGGCAGCTGTTTGCAGAGAAAAAGCTCTGAACACTACCTGTTTAGCACCAAATATCAGACAGACAGATAGTTAGCTAGTGAACAGCTCATCGCAGTCAAGTTGCAAACTCCATAGTCGTAAAATGAAGCCAACAAGTGGCAAAAAAGTTCCTCAAGTGGCCACTTGAGGCTGGCTACAGAACGAGTCAGTCGACATAAGCCCCCATATTAAAATGCACAACTTCTGAGCAGAAATAAACAGTTTTGCAACCTGGTACAAAAACAGTTATTGTCTCTAATGTCGCTATTTTCCCCATTCATGTGAGCTGTACTGAGAGAGTTTTTATATAATTCACCCATTCAAATATATTAAGGCCACTTTGATTGACATGTGGCTGGTTTGAGCAACCAGACGTCATTCAGCGAGCCAGCAGAGACAGGACTGCAAAGACTGCGACGTCCAGAGCCTCCACACTCTGAGCTTCACAATGACTCTTTACAGTCTACAGTCACGGCAGCTAAAGAGACAGATATTTCCCTCAGGAGTTGGTGGAGAACAAAACAGTTAAAAGAGAGTTAATATTGCACTTTAATTCACCAGGAGGCCAGAAACACAACCTCAAATGAACCCTAAGCCTGAAATCCAACAGAATTAATCAGTTTCTGTTTTGTGCCTTGGATCGATGCCTATCTGTTACCCCTCTGTCTCTCAGCTATTTATCTCTTTCACTCTTCCCTCCATCACAGACTCACTCACTGAGGACACTGATTTAATTCCTGGAACGATGTTGTCAAACTGTCACCCCGAAACAGACTTGCATAACCAGACAATTGGAGGGAAAATGGGTCATGAGGGAAAACAGTTGTTTTTGAGCTTACCGGCATGGTTTTGGAACAATATGTCTGCACATACCGTAATCATTTGTTGTCTCAGCAATTGTGTCATTGCACCGATTTATCAATGCACAGTTGTCGCTGTCTGAGCTATAAGTACTGCTTGTTTTTGGAGTTGTCACTCATGTGTACATGTTTTCTTAGAGCTGAGCTGGTGTTGTTATTTTGTTACCGCTGCTCAGGTTACAGGTACAAATCAATAGAACATTCATCCTCCTCTTCATCTATAAATACATTTACTTGTTTCCCTGATCCTCTGAGCATTTCCCCGCATAGCATAGACTTTTATAAGCCTTGAAAGAAATTACCAAAAGAAGTGCATAAATTAACAGCATACATTAATCCTCACTGGTACATTATTACGGCAAAAAAGAAGACTTGGCACACTGTGTGGATCAGAATATATAAGTACTGACATAAGAGGTAAAGGATTGTTACGTAACATTTCAAGTTAATGTTTACTGTCTTGAAGTCAGTAACAACACAGTATCCACACACAATCCACCAATGAAATCCAAGCAGAAAACATCATAAATGTGACCCCTGTGGCTGTGTGAGCTTCTGCCCCAGAGGATGCTGCCTCTGCCAATGCGGCTCTGAATGGTTGAGCACAGATTAAGGCGGAACAGTAGTGTTGAGGTTATCACGCTCACACGACCAAAATAGACGCAGAGCGGGTGAGACAGCGGGCAAGGCAGCTACGCTCACAGTACAGTGTGATGTGCTTAGTGGAAGAACAGGAGAATACTGCTGACGGATACAGAAATGATGGAAAAGAGCGGATGAGCTCCCACAGGAAAGAGCTTCTCGGGCAGAAAAAGTCTTTTATTTAAACTCATGATTGACACTTAAATAAATGCATTGATTGATGCTATGGGCTAATTCAGTTTCAACAGTATCATCACACCTACCATCTATTTATATCCCACATTCAAACACTTTGATGTCGATTTATGATATTTTGTGAGCAGGATTTGTATCCACTGGTGCTACATTCAAATATATATACTATATATATATATATATACTGTATAATAATATATTACGTGTTGCAGAATTTATATCAAAGTTCCAAAACAAAAAAAAAAACAAGAAAAAAAAAACCCAACAAAAATATTAAGTTGGAAAAGAAAGCCAACTGTGGGTAACACTTCAATATGAGATTCACAATTAGTTTTAGCAGTTATTACAACAATTCTGTTATTTGTGGTGAGTGTAGTGATGCAAATATTTTATTTTCTTTGCAAGTAATACTTTGAATGAATTACCTATTAAAATGAATAATGCTGATCTAATACAAAGATGAATGAGTGGCACAAAGGATGGCAAGGATTTGTGTGGAATGAGCACAATACAATTAAATCAATATCAGGAAGAACGACTGTGACTGAGAAGACAATTATGAGTAAATAAACTAAAGAACTAAAATTATGAGACATTTACATTCAAGTTTTTCATTAAAAAACATACTCAGCTTATAAAATATGAGGCACCTTTGTAGTTTTAACACCTATAAAGCAGACATGTGACTCAAGTCATCATCTTCATCAAGTACTTGACTTGACACCCCAAACATACTCCAGACTTACCTGTTGTCACAACATGAAACTACTCAACTGATAACATTTAATGTGTCGTTAAATGCCAAAAATGTAAATGTGATGAACATTGAAACTAAACTTAGAAATTTAGATTCACTATCTTTTTTCTGTGGACTACTCTGATGAAAGTGGTGACCCTTGGGACAGGCATGCTTGATCGACAGGGCAGTCATCCAGTCATTACACAGCTATTCCCAGCATGTGCTGGCATACAGGTAACGTTACACACTTGTAATGCCAAACATTGACAACGCTGAACATTTTTTTTAACATTTTATATTTAAACTAAAAACATAAAACACAGGCAAGTCATGTGAGTCAAGTTGATTTTCTGTCAAGGTGCAAGTCATCAAAACATTCTATTATAATCCAATAATATAAAAATAATATTACACTCAAAAAAAGTAGTATAAAATTATATTTTAATGGTAACAATTTGCACTTCATTGGATGCTTTACTAGGCAGAGGTGCACACTGTGGAGAAATAATGACCTCCTCTTTAAAGTGTCCTCTGTTACATTAATACATCACTACTTGTTTTCTGCCTATGTAAAGATTCCATTGATCACCACCTGCCTTTTAATTAAGTCTCTGGTTACAAATTACTGTTGGGTCTCCCTTATTATGTAAATGAAGAGCTTTTTATGCAGCAAAACAACTTTCCCACATGGCCTTAAAGCAACATTGGGTAGAAATTGGTTTGTTCAGGCCACGTGGCTTCTTGTTCAGTCACTCTCCTTTTCCCTTCTTAGCTTCCTTCAGTGACATGCTTTTAGCCTCTGCCATTATGTCCATAGAGGCTGCCGAGCCCGGTTTACATTGCCTGCTTTCCCAGCTCTGGTTTTGGCATGACACCGGCACTGCTCCCCGTCTGCCTTCCCTGGGCCTGGGCCTGAAAACATCTTCTTCCCGGTGGTTGAAAACACCTGTAGTACAAACACTAACACTCCCATGGCTGGAGAGAAGTTAAATGTACAACATCACTAAACATTTTCTATCTTCTCTCCTCTTCTTGTTTAATAGACCGATTTGCAGACTGATTAGGTTGTAGAGCACACAGTAGCTGCCTGAAGCACTGAAATAATACCAACTCTTTTCATGTTTATTTATTGCTGAACTATACATATATCAACATGATTATGAATAGGGCATTACAGAAATGTGAATTGTGATTACTTCCAGCAAGCTGCTTTTCTTTGAGGGAGAAAACTCTAGAAGTCTATTTTTAATGTCTTCATATAAAATATTCCAAATTCAGCTTTATTTGCTAAGACATGCATTGTCTTAAGGAGTTGTCTGTGCTTTTTTTAATGGCCAACAGAAGGGAGACAAAAGAAGAAAACATGAGACTCACTAAATCCCAGTGAATTCCTATTACATGATAATATGATTTTTCAAATCCAAGTTCAACTGTAATTTTGTGATTAAGCAAAACCAAAGAGAGATCCAAAAAGGAGATTTACAAGACGGCGTTAAGCGGGAGAATTCCAGATTTTCCTGGAAGCAGTTTTGTCATCCTTCAATGTAATAGTCAGTGGTGGATTTAATCCCCTCAAATTAGTCCCTCGCTAATCCTCACTAACCTCAAACAGAGGTCACTCATGTCCAATTTGAAGATGCATAAAGAACACTTTGTAATTGCGTGTTTAAGGCCCACAGCTTAATGATGAGTTATTCTCCTGCATGCTCTCTTTTCTCTGTGTATTTGATTCAAAAAGTCTGTGTACAGAACATACATCAAACTGACAGATTGCATACCGTAACACCTGGACTCTGACATTTAAACATCAACACCTTCCATGTTGGTTGTAGTAAGTAATTATAAAGTAATGTAATCATTCTCCATCAGGAGACATTGAGGGGCGTTTTGGTGCCTGCAGCATTATAAATCCTGTTTATAGAGGTGTAATTGTGGACGTAAACACACAATACCTTCCAGGTTGACATCCAAATCCTCATCTACTGGATGGGGGACATGTGTGTCGTGCTGGCTGAACACGACCAGCGCGTGACCTTGTGTCGCTATCACATCACATCTTGGCTCTTTGTCTGTACTGTATTAGGGGATTATGCTGACCTATGACCCTGTCCCCAGTCAAAATTAAGCTTGATGCACTTAATTCTAAGCCTATATTTTACCGATGCCAGAGTAGAGTATTGGTGGTGCTTTTGGCTCTCACACAGTGCTACCTATTTTCTGTAGTCATGCAGCTGATGAGAGTGTGTAGCAGTAGAAAGAGAGAGAGCACTGTGAAAATGAATTGAAGATCTTTCCAGTGGACACAGCTAGGTCACTGTCTTCCTGTCCCGTGTATTTGTAATGCGAGCAGGTGGTTGAAGATGTTTACAGCGCTCCTCTCAACCTGTGACACACGGGCACGATCATGCAAATTCAAAAACACTGCACCAAGGAAGAAGTTGTGTCAGATTATACAAGTCAGGCTAGACTTTGAAACGACAAACACAAACAATCAAATCAAAGCATTGGTGAAGGAACAGCACAACAAATCATCAGACCACAGAACTGCAAAAAGAAGCATGACAGAACACATTGTAAGTTTCTGCACAGCAGCTTTGCACAGACAGGCAGCTACTGCGACCAATCAGAAGCACTCACTCACCTATTCAAATGGCAGTTGACAAGCTTTGCATCAATGCATCCAGCAATTTTGTTTATATCTAAATCCAGGATGATTTGCATATGATGATGCTGTGGCCTCTCATGCATGCTGCTCCATGAGTAGTTTTACGAAGCTGAAACAAATAGTCGTCAATAGTCAATAAATTGATTAGTTGAACAACAGAAAATGAAGCCAAACATTGCCTCGTTCCACTTTCCACATTGTGAAGACAAACTGTCTGTTCTCTGTTTTATATCAATGGAAATAAAATATCTTTGGATTTTGAACACTTGGTCAGACAACACAAGGAATTTGAAGGTGTCACCTTCGGCTCTGTAAATTGCAAGATTTATTAATTTATCAAGAAAATAATTAACTGATAATGAAAATAATTCTTAGCAGACATTTTAGACCTTTTTTTTTGGTTTTGTAATATGATTGCTATGCTTCTTGGTGTAGTCAGAAGTCAGGTTTACTTCATTCAAGCTTGTAGTTTACTGAACTCCAAAGTAACTCCCTCGAGTATGATCACATTTCCTGTGGTGATTTTATGTATATATCTGGTTTGATTTCCTCTCCATCACCATGCTGCACAGACACACTACTGACTACTCTCTCCCTCTCTGTGACCTCAGTGCAACTCAAAAAAAAAAAAATGTTTAGCAGCTTTAGTTGTGATGACACATTTCTTGAGTCTGACATAGGAGCCGCTCTGCACAACAGGAACCTCTGAAGTGTGTTCATTTCCTTCAGTGAGTCACGCAGCAGACCTCAGTGTACACCGAGAGCCTTAAACTCTCCCCTCATTTGCCCCCTTGGCCTAACTTTCAAGTTTCTTAGGCCCTTTACTTATTTTTTTTTACTACAAGGAGGTTGGATGCACATAACTTTGGAATAAATACACAACATTCTTTGTATTATTAGCAGAGTTTATTTCAGAAGCACTGTTTTAAGTAGTTCAAATTCATCCTCATAATACACCACACTGAAGGTTATCCTGTATAATCCTGTGACCTGACCACTGATCTACACCTGGAGCCTCTATTATTAAGAACTCTATTAATAGACTACTACCTCGTGGCTACCTGCTGTCACTGGCAGACTTTTCAGACTGGTGACCCTGAAATACAAACCCAAACAAATCCAACATTGTGTTAATGAGTTTCTACATCTTTCCTCTCTCTGCCTCTTTCTGCCTCGGTGACTCAGCATGACCCCGACGGTCGCAAAGGCTTCCCAGCAAAGTGAAATGGTCCCTGGGAATTTGTAAAACCTCTCTCCAACCTTCACACGCGTCACCTCAGCACTTCCAAAAGCCTGCACCCAGAGTCTCTTTTGTTGTGTTTTTCGATTATGCATTAGTTGAAAGAGGAAAGTGCAGACAAGTAGTCGACCCTTTTCTATTTCTGCCTCTTGTGAATCATTTGCAATTCAAAGACGGGACAAAGTGCTACTTCCTGTCTTCCAGTCTTGTTGCAGTCCACCAATATTGTGTACCTTTTATTAGTTACTTTTATCTTATTCTGTCCTTGTTTTTCTCTTCCCTATTCTCTCTTTGTTTGTCTTGCCCTGTGTCTGATGTCCTCTCCTATTATGTCATCAAACTATGATGAATGTGAAGACACACACAGACAACAGAGGGAGAGAGAGTTCTGCTAAATTAGGAATAAAGATGTAGGCAGCAGAAGAGATACTGGGTGCATTGAGACAGCCATCCTGTAAGCTAGTGGCTAATTTTAGCCAGTCAGGACAGTGCACTGTATCTCCCCGTTGATGAGTTGAACCATGAGGGATCTGAGCATCAGCTCAGCCTCTTGTTCTCTCATCTGTTCTGTGTGTGGATACTGTCCTTTGTGCAGAAAGGTTACAGGACAGTCACAATAGACCGGGGTGGAGAGACGTGGATTCAAAGAGCTTTTAAAACACCTGGGGTTTTAGGGGGGGAGGATTCACAGCAGATTTTGCATGGCAAAACTGGTTCAGATTTATGCCAGAATACTTGTCAGCACGACATGAAGTCCATGCTCAGGCTCTCTTTCTTGGAGTGATTGCACTCTATGAGAAGTGGCCATTTTAATTTGTTCAAAAGTGGTCAGTATTTTTCCAAATTCTGAAGTATACGAGCCGACTTAAGCAAAAATAGAACTGAGGAGAAAAATAATAGGCAGATAACAAAATAAAAATTGGGCCTGGAGTTAAATATATACTGTATATGTGTACAGAGTAAAAGAGTTCAACACTCTGTCCCTGTTTTTTTTTTTTTTTTTTACAGTGTGGCATCATTTTAGTCTATTTATATCTTCAAGAACATTTTTTTAATTTGCATTATTTACAACTTCATCACTAGTGCAGAAAAACTTACCTACAACCAAAAGTTAACTCTTTTTTTTTTCAACCTCTTGACGCCCATTTAAATAGTCATCATACTTAGAAGTAGAATAGCCATTTTACAGAGAATGGAAAGCCATCAACTTAAAAATAGATAATAATTACCTAAAATCTATTTAACAAATTGGCAAATGATGAAAGTTTATTATGCAAAACCCACCAATCAGCAATCACCAATCTTTTTTTTCTCCATATTTTACTTTTTTTAGAAGGTTGAAACTGAGCTTCAGCGTGGGGCGATTATGGAATAAGTAACCTGGAAAGAAGTAATGGGTTTTTCATGCTAATGAGAAACTCTGAATGAGTGCCACAGCCAACCGGCCGTGAGTCAATTCTCCTCGCTCAGATCCCATGTAAATGAAACCGTTTCACATTGCAGACATGCTTACTCACCCTGCTGATGACTTTCTATTCTGAAACTTCCTGCTCTGATTAAATAACCACACCGGCAGTAACTCTTGCCCCAGCTCATGGCATTTAAACGCACATACTGGCTGATTATTCCTTCTAATTTCTAATTATTCACCTCGCTCGCTCGCTCTGCATTGCTGTACGTACTCTGTGCTGTATGTGTATTTCCTCCACTGGTCAGCTTGTTTTGGAAAGCAGCCATGTTGAATTTTGTAGCTCAACATCTGTGAGATGCACACACACACACACACACACACACACACACACACACACACACAGGCGGCACCCAAATTCTCTGTTGGCACACCATGCCCTCACTTCAAAGGTGACTTTGTACTTCACTGAACGTTTTAACTATCTTTTTAATCTTTTTCAAAATATCTTTTTGTATCTCTTAAATACCAATGCATGTGATGTTTCAGAGGCACTAACAGATTTAAATCTGAACCCCTGTATGTCTGTGTCAGCTGCTCCAGCTGTATTGTTTCATAACTCTGTTCGTGAATCTGATATTTGAGTGTGCAACAAATGAGATACTGAAGAGGTCTAACTCTCTGTGTGTCTCTCTCCATCTATCTTTCTCTTTGACAGATTTTCCATATGACCTATGACCTGGCCAGTGCAGTGGTAAGAATATTTAATTTGATAGGGATGATGCTGCTTCTGTGTCACTGGGATGGCTGTCTCCAGTATCTGGTGCCTCTCCTTCAAGACTTCCCCCCTGACTGCTGGGTGTCCCTAAATGGTATGGTTGTAAGTATAACACATTCTTCTCTTTTGTTTGTTATTTTGGCATTACATGGTAACATTATATATGTTGTGGACAATCAGAGGGAAGGGTTCAGCGAATGGTCAACTTAATAGGTTGTTTGTGGCCCTCGGAACTGAGCTAACTCTAGGGGGAAAGGTTAAGAGAAGAGAAGAAGTAAAGTGGAGCTTGAGAGTTATTGTGAAATATTTGAAGAAAATAATGCAGAATATATCGATGTGACTTGATGTGAAGTCATACAAACCAATCTTTTTTAACTGTTTATGAGATACTTAAGAACATTTTTTGGTGTGGATGCATTAAAATAGATAAATCAGGCAAAACTCCCCCCTCTGCATCATGTGACAGGAAAAAGAAACCTTTAATTTAAACCCTTTCACAGTGTCTCATCACTGCCATTTCATTGCTGTCCCATAAATGTTGAGCCCTGGATTCAAACCTCATTTTGTCAGTTGAAGCAGTGTTTTTTTCTGCTGCATCACTATATACAAAAAAACACACAAAGACACAAAAAATGGCTTTTAGTTTTTACAAAAAAATCCAACAACGGTCCACTTCATCCTTGTTTTCTCTTGCCACTCTGCTGCTTGCAGCTATGGTGGTGAATGCTTGCAAGGTTGGTTTAACCACTGCTGAACCAGACCAGACTCTGTTACCTCTTCCTCTACATCATTAGTGGGCTTTGATTAGAACAGACACTTTTTTTAAAATTTCTTTCACAGTGTGAAAATGTGTGATGATGATGTTTGATGCCAGTGAAGGCACTAAAATGTGAGTCTTGTAGGTACAAAACATCACATGTACAGGCTAGGAATTCATTCTGGAGAGGCAGAGTCAGCAAGACTGTAGTGTAATTGGGCGGATACATAGTTAGTATATATAGTATTTCTCATAATTACAGGTGAAATGATAGAAATCCTGCATATATGATGAGTATTTCTAAAAACATTTAGAAATGAAAAGCAGGAAACTCTGTCCATGTTGAGGGCTTGTTCATGAAACTCTCTTGGTGTTTTCATATAGTATCAGATTCATTTGGAGCAGGAGTCTGTCTATAAATAAAAATTGCAGGCACATTTCATCATTTCATCAGGGACATTGCTGCAGGTACGTTACTGTTCTGTCAACCTAGAAAAGAAACATAGTTTAAAGAGGCAGTGAGACAGGTTTTGTAACCAAAGATTACTACAGTAGATGGATACCACTGCTATTGTTACAGTCATGTCTGCATTTTATCTTTTTTTTGTCCTTCTTGCTCCACAATATTTACACATATCACACTTTTTTTAAGCAATATTGTATTGTTTATTCATTTTTAACTCATGTCTGGCCTCTACGGAAAGTAAAAGGATTTCCATACAGAAAATTGCTTAGTTTAAAGTCTCCCCTCTCTGCCTGTGCTTTTTATTTCACTATGTTTTGCTTCTGTCTTTCCACCTCCATCTTTTCTCTGAGTTGGGGTCAAACGGACTGTGGTTGCTCCTCTCTGAGCGATGCGATAGCGTGGAAGTGTGTTCAGGCCTCTGGGGGAATACTGATTGTAAATGTTCGCCCGAGGAACTCTTCTGCCTTCTCATCTCCCTCTCTCCGCCAAACATTTCTGCACTCCACATGCACGCTGACTGCTCAGAGGCATCAGACTGGAGGTGCAAATGTCGGCTTTCCTCAACATCACAACTCTGTGTCCCACTCTTATTTTGTACTTTGAGGCAATGAGATGCCGAAGAGAGCCCAGAACCAACTAACATGTGTTATTCAACCAAACAGACATTATCCATCTCTGTTTGCACCAAAATGTATTTGCAGTGATATAATTTCCTGTCACAATACATCCTTGGTAATGGTTATGTACACAGGACTAGGCAAACAGCTCCTTTATTTACTGCAGCGGCACAGATTTTTTAACTTTCCTTTGAATAACATTGTTCTGGATTGGGACTGTCACTATCTGATTTTCATTACACAAAATGTATGCTTTAAATCAAATTCATGTTTAACTTTTGTTGTGTTTTGCCTCTTTTTTGGCATATGAATTACACTCAAAGTCAAAGGAGGCGGAGAACATCTGTAACCAAACAGCTGGCTGTTACTGTTACTGTACAAAATTATACTTAAAAAAAAAATTGTGTGTGTGAACCACAAAGCAGAACAGAAATGAATGGGAAATGATTGTAAGAGGTGCTGAATTATTCACACAATATTATAATGCGGGTATTATTAACATGATAAAATAATGACACCACTACTTTGAATTCATATTTACTTGTAGCAAAAAGCTTATTATAAACGTGTTGCTCCTCTTGCTCAGAAGGACTTAGATATATTCCCCTTCTTGTATGCAAATCGACACAAAATGGGGAACTCCAGAAAAGGCTCATTTGCAGGATCATTTGCGCTGTGTAGCCATAACATAATAAATGGGCAACAAAGAGCTAATATACTGCAGGATACCTGTGTGCCAGAAACGTATAGGTGAGTTAAAGCAGCTGCGATAGGATGAAAGTGTGGAATAATTTGTATTCAGTATGTAGAAACAACTTTACAAAGATGTCTCCCAGCTCTTCACACATATAAGGTTTCTATTGACATGTTCTGACTGCAGCTGCTTGTCTGTAGACTAGCACACCTATATATAGAACCTCACAGAGTTGTCTGTACAGGACTCTAAAAGGCACAATAACACTCAGATCTCAGCAGTTTTGCAGCTTCTTGGACTATGGGATTAAGATTACCATATATTTCATGAATCTAGGACATTTTTTTCTTCTTTGAGTTCAGGTATAAAAGTACCATTTTGACAGCATTGGAACTACTGAAGGATAAGTCAATTCATTAATTAGTAGATAGAAAATGAATCCACATTGATTTATCACTGTTTATCAATCAATCATGTATCAAGAATCCTCCAAACATTCTCAGGTTGCAGCTTGGGCTATGTGCAATTACTAACATGTTATAATGGATCAATACTGTGTTTTGTGATTCACAAATTTAAGTGAAATTTAAAGTTTAATCATTTCTGAGTTCTATGATGTGCCAACCAATTTGAACTTTACCAATGAACTGTATAAACTCAACTTAAATACATCGGAATTCAACAGATATTTTCAGCTTCATTAATTCATTAATCTCATAACATTTGCTTTTGAAAGGCTTCCTGTGCATTTATATTTTCTAGCACTGAATCTTGAAGAGTCTTAAACGTCTCATATAAATGTATCGTTAATCCGATCCACAACAGTCAGCTGATCAATGCAAAATGCTACAAAACATTTATTCACTTAATAAAGGAAGGCTCTGCACACGTACTATATGCCTGATGCACGAATTTAACCAAAAAACACGATCGAATACTTCCTGACCCGAGGGATTTTCAATGTTTATAATAACATTAAAGATAACACGTCTTTGCTTTTCAATGCAAGTATGCATGGAAAATATAGTTCACAATTGTACTTCTTATGATGACATACAAAGGGAGCATTATAGATACAACATGTCACATATCACTGAGTATAAATAATTACAGAAAGCAGTCAGTTATTCAAAATTATGAAAATGCATTTTAATTTTGACATGTTTTTAATATTCAGATTGTTTTCTGTATTGATTTCTGCTCCATTTTTGTGATGACTGAACACTTGCATTGGACCTACAGTACATGTGCAGAACCTTCCTTTCTCAAGATACGCAGTTAATACAAAAAAAAATAATAATAACTCATGAAAGTATATCATTGGTTGTAACTGTAACTCAGAAATATTGGAGGCAAAATCTTTGTATACGTGATTGGTGTTGTAGGATGTCACGAGCAGCTAACATAGTGTTACTGATTGTGATGTGGTCGAATGAGCAATTTGTGGAATCTCTTCCCTGACAGAAGTGGAGGCCTGTGTGCTCACTGCGGGTTGGCAAATCCGAAGTGAAAAGCCCTGCCCACATGTGGGATTCCTCTTCTCACACCATCGCAAAGCATTAGCATTCAAAAGCTAAAATAATGTTGATATCTCCCCTTCTGTTTACTGCAGGTATAAATGCATAATGTGATTCTTTGGCCCGTCAGGGGAGGGACAGTCAGGTGGATGTTGTATTCAAACATACGTTTGCTCGGGAATGACTGCTTTAAATTCAGTTTGCGTGATTTTTTTTTTCTCTCTCTGTCGTTGGCTTGGTACTTTCTGTCTCCAGCTGTGAGAAGAAGAGTGGGGCCAACGAGGACTGCAGATACTGCTGAGTGGTGCAGTACACTGTGTAGGACTGTTATCTTCTTGACTAATGGCCTGAGAGTAGCTTCTTACTCTTTAGAGGCTGCATTTACTTAATCACCAGTCAAGATAATGCTGCTGTCGCTGTGTTGGCTCGGGTGAGAGGGTGATGGGGGTGCTGCTTTTGTCTGCATGTACAGTGTAAAGATATGTGTTCAGGAGCACAGAGGAACATATGTGTTTTGTGTGCTTACTGCTCCTGTCCAGGCTCATATTAAGAGGCAGACAGCTGAGCAGTAGCCTGCTGAGGATTCATGTCTCAGAGAGACTTGGGGGGGGGGGCCTGGTTAACCATGCATAACCACCCTGCAGCATCACTCACCCCTCCTGGCCTCTTTCATCCCTCGACCACCCACTACTTTCCCATCTCTTTCTTCCCCAGCCCCCAAGTGACTCACTTCCAACAACCAAGCTCAGTCACAGTTGAACAAATCAAACTTTTCTTTCCTCTCACCTCTCTACTGGCACATTTTATCCAATGAAAGTGTAACACTGCTTTTGTCCTGATGTGAACAGCTTGTTTTAGTGGCTCTCTTGGTTAATTGTTTGGTGCACGGTATGGTTTAGATGGTTAAAATGGTTGGGCGTGCTGTTTACCCCCTCTTGGAAAGTCCTTGCTGATAATAGGAGAGTATAATCACACTCATCTGTGTCTCTATCTTTGTTCATTCAGAAATACGTGAGTATTTCCACCAGAACTGTCAAGATGTCAAGCACGGCTGGTTAGGATTTTTGAAAATGCAGCTTGCTGCTGAAACAATTTTGATGGACTCAAGATCACTTTTGTTATACGCAGAGGCTTTTCATCTGGAGAGTGCTGGCAGTTTCTCACTTCCAAACATAACAGATTGCTTCCCTGCTTAGTTTAACCTTTCTGATTGAGGGTGTGTTCATCAGTGAAAGTGGCTGCTGCATATGTGATTGCACATGATTGGACACCAAAAGAAAAAGAAAAGTCACCTCACTCCGAATGTCATTCTTGTTGTAGACTTTTATTTATTAGCCTTCAGAGGAAATAGAAGGAATGGGCTTCTAGCAAGGTGACAGAATTAAAGCTGAAGTGCAAAACATTAACATATAAATGAACATCTGTTACATTTAAGCCCTTGCCAAAAAATTCACACAATTCTGATTTGAATCTTTCTGTATTTCGAAGTTTACTGGAGTTTTGAAATCTGGTGTCTGTGGTTACATTCCCGGGAAAAAAAATGGTTTGTTAAGTTACTTCTAATGCAAACTGAACATTTCCTGCTGCAGCAGATTCACGTTAAAAGCATTTAATTGATGAAATATGAGTTGACTTTTATTCTGAAGTAATCACAGGAAATCTTAAAGCTTGACACTAACTGCTGTTTACAAAATAAATCAAGTTTAGCATTTTTACCAGTGGATCAGTCATAAATATTGCAGGGTGTAATGGAACAAGAAAGAGCAGCCAGAGTGAGCCTCCCTCGTGAGCCGTTCCAGACAAAAGTTCTGTGCTGCAGGTTTAAGCAATATATTATGTGATAAAGAAAATACAGGAAAGTAAACACATCACAAAACCAACCTCTGTGACTGTGAAGTGCCAAAACCTGCAATTCCTCAAATGGCCACTTGAGGCTGGCTACAAAACAAGTCAATCTCCATAAGCCCCCATATTAAAGTGTCCAACTTCACAGCAGAAATAAACATGTTTACAGCCTGGTACAAAAACCTGTTTTGGTCTCCATAGCTTAATTCCCCATTCATGATAACTGTACAGAGTCTGAATTTCTATATACTTCATTTGTTCAAATTATATTAAGGCTTTAAGTTATGCATAATTAACAGAATGGCCACTTTGACTGGTTGGATGGCTTGTTTGAGCAGCTCAGGTCCGTCAATAATCTCACCTTCCACCACCACACTTTCACACTCAACAGCTCTTTAGAAACCTATGGGTGACATCAGGGATATGACATCCATATTTATACTCTATGCTCAAAACACAGTATAAGCCATGCATAAACTACTGCAAAACCTGCATCAACAACTGGAGCTGAAATGGTTAGATGATGGACAGAAATTGAATCACACCTATTTTGACAATTGATCAAATGTTTAAAATGCCTAACTCTCACTAGTTCAAGCTACTCAATGTGTCATTGTGTTGCTTTTCGTTCTTTATGTAATACTAATAACTGAATGTCTTTTGGTTTTGGACTGTTGGTCAGGCAAAACCACTAATTCTTCAGGAAATTATGGTGCAAGTTTTTCACTCATTTTATAGACCAAACAATTAACTGAGAAAATACTTGGAAGAATAATCAATATTATAATCACATAATAATCAGTAGTTTCAACCTCACTAACAACCCAACCTGACAGTCCTGAGGAAAGGGAGACCTCTGCAAAAAACAAAAGCAAAAGTCCAAGAAGCATCCTTCATCAAGACTGCTGAGCAGACAAAGAGCAAGAGAACTTACAAGACATACAGAACCACATCCTACAAACTGAGATGCATCACTGAGATACATCACTGTGACCACTCTTCTTGCCAACTTCCAGTTTGGTACCCATGCAGGGCTGCAGACCCCTTCACTTCCTCACTTATGTGATCAAAGACTATTGTGCCTTCTGTGCACTCTGTCGAGAACAGCTTGTAGTTTGATTATGTAATTGAAAAAAATGAATATTGTGCACCACTTTTTTTTCCCATGCATGGGACAGCTTGCTGGGTTTTAGAGAGTTATACGACTGAGTAATTAAAACCATCAGTTAATGCGGATGTTTTGCTCATTCTTTTTTAATATGGATAAAAAAAACACATTAGGGGAACATTCACCTGAAATGAAACATGGAAATGAAACACAAAATGCTTGTAAAATCTAAATATCATGAAATCTGGCACCAAAATGGGTAAAAAATACTTTTACCAATAAGTAAAGCTGCAGTGAAACTAGGACAGCTTTTGAATCACTGCGTCTGTGGGAGTACAGATGATAAATCACTCTGATTTGTGTTATTTACCCCATGAGCTGTGCTTTTGAGGGGTCGAACCCTGTCCTTTATAGCCGTGCATTACATCGTGTTAGTCTCATACGGTATCAACAACAACTGACGCCTCTGGGTCACGCTCGACACTGGGGCGATGGTGAATCATTGATTCCCTTCCCGTTCATATAACCAGTCATATCTTGTGTTGGAGGCACGATGTTGTGACTAATGATTCGAAATGCAAGTTGTTAAACGTACAGTCGCAGTCAGATACTCAGGCTCAGACTAATTATAGAAACTTATAAGTTGTTGATTTTAATGCTTTGACGAGGGTGCGGGGTGAGATAAGTATTAATGAAGTTGGTCTGTGAAGTTACTTTGCTGTAATAACAAAGGGAGAGCTGCTGTAAGATGAAGGATCTGATGTCACTTGTTTTGCTGCATCCAGAGCTTAAATTATATTTAGAACTCTGGAGGAACTGAATACATCTGCTGTGTTAGCCACCTTTATTAAAATAAGGGGGATTGTAGAGAATATAAAAAATTAGAAACTGCAACTTTGTTGGAGAAAATGTGTGAATCCTGCAATGAGTCATTCTTCTCAAAGGACAGAAGGCTGTAGGGCAACAAAATAATAATAAATAATTCTGTCAGTCTGTGAGATTTCTGGTGGTTCTTCACACTTTTAACAAATTGGAGTAAATATTCTTGATTTCTACTGTAAGTGGACAAAAAACAATGCTATGTACTGTAAGATGCTGGCTGCTACAATCATAAGCAAACTTGTTGTGAGTCACTTACTGTTATGGGAGGACAAGGACAAACTCAAGGAAGAAAACCACAATGCAGACGTTAAATGTTCTTTGTTAACGTGGGTTTCTCACTCTCACTGTCTGTGTCAGGTAATAAAATTGCTTCCTTCCATTCCCTCCTACCATGTTTTTGGAGGGTCTTATAAGAATAATACATGCAAAATGTTGCTGCAATCCTTGGCTGAACAAATGCTCCCTGACTCATAGCATCTACAAATACTGCTGCTACAAATCTTTATAAAACCAACCATTTACTATCTTCTTAAAGAAGCGTTTGTAATCCTTAAACCTGGTAATATGTGAGCTGAAACAGATGGCTTTTATTCTCCAAACGTCTGCTTTGATTTTAAATGTTTATGAAACTTGACTTCTTTAAAATACTGGTATATATACATAATACTAAATATGACTCTTACAATAGTTAAACAGTGTATAGCTGCACAGAACATCAATGATGTCTTACATGGTAATTAGACAGCGACTGCTGGTGGTTTTATTGAAATCACAGTTTAAAAGAGCAAGTTTCAAATTGCAAGAGCTGCAATTTTAATTATACCTTACATAATTGCTGCTAACACAACAATTTACATACAACAGCAGCTACAGTTCAGGGCTGTATCCTACTGTAAGATGTCATCAGTCACACACAAGCGTGAAGTGAAGCCTATGCGGAAGTGCCAAAAACTGCAGTTCCTCAAACGTCCACTTGAGGCTGGCTCCAGGACATGTCAATCTCGATGAGCTTCAATATTAAAATGTCCAACTTCACAGCAGAAATAAACATGTTTACAGTCTGGTACAAAAAACAATTTTGGTCTCTATTTCCCCGTTCATGACAACTGTATACTGATTTCTAATTTTTTTAACTCACCCATTCGAATTACATTACAGCTTAAAGTTATGCAGAATAAACAGCGTGGCCAGCGTTGTTTGGACCGCCTCAGGTCCACCAATGATTCGTGTCTATATAGCTGTGAGGCAAAAGAGGCAGGACTGCATGGCGGTGGCCAGAGCTGCTAATTGTTGTGTTAGCAGCCAGAGCCACCACAGTCTGAGCTTCACATTCGGCTCTTCAGACACCTATAGGTGACATCACACATACACTGCCCATTCTTTAACTGTCACTTTCTATCAGTTTTTTATATATAATATGCAGCTCTGCATTGAATATCATGATTGTATTTTAATATTATTGACTGTAGTGAGCTACATTTTCCAAGATTACTTGAATGAAACTACAAGCAGTTTCTTGTAGATGAGATCCTCAACTTCAAACAAGATCGATTTGTGATTACAAAAAAGAATAAAATCTATTGAAATTGCAAAATATCCCTCAAATTGCTCAGCTCTAACTGGGCCCTTCGCATATTGAGACATTCAGTCAAATCATAACTCGATAAAGTCTGTTAAGAATGGTCCACAGCTAATTCTTCTCTCATTAGCGACTTCTGAATTCTGTATTAAACATGGTCAACAAAAATATTTCACCAACAACATCCTTTCTTCAAACTGCTGTCAGACAACTGTAGGGAGGAATATTACTGCAGTGGATGATAACATCTTCAACAAATGTGCCCCAAAATAGCGCCTGCATCATGTGCTCTCCACATAAACAAACATCATAAATATGCAATACAGTGCAACGAGATGTGACATCAATTCCAAACCCCTATATAACCAAGACTGCAACAGGATCATATGACAAGCAAATGCAGTGCAGACATTCCCTGTTGGATCTGTTTATCTGTGCACCAAACACATACAGGGACAAGTACCAAAAGGTGCTGTGAGTCAGCCCAGTGTGCCTGTTTTCATCTGGCAAAACTACACTTCTCTGCTCCTCCATCTATACAAATATAGGAATTTGTTCCTGTTACACAGTTGGGTGGGTTTGTTTTGTGTGTGTGGGTAAAGAGATTATTCAATGTGTTGTGTGCTGCAGTTAAATATCACATGTTTCTGCTCATACAGCAACTACGAATATTTCCATTACTTTGTATATTGTTGAAGAAATGGTGGTTATGTGTCTGGCACTTGAAGGCAGTGTTTTGTTAGCTAAACCCTTTGGGGAAACAAAAATGAAACTGCCAAGACAAACTGGACTCTATTTGTTATTCAAGCTGGCAAGTGTAATTATCACAAATTTTCTAATCAGTCTCTGGAAGAAACAACTAATCAGCCTGGAGATAAGAATTGGTGAGTCATCCAGGGCAGATGATTAACAGTAAATTTACTCATTTTACTAAATCCCAGTTGATGAACAGCATGGAGTCGAGATTGAAGAATGGCTTGACAAAAGGAGACACTGAAGTGTTGACATGATGGGATCTGCTGTATTACAGAGTGGAACTATGTCAGCTAGTGGAAAAGACAGAGATTAAGTATATTTTCTGGAGATTTCATATTTCTTTTATTAGCTTTTCTGTTTCGGGTGAGATAGCTTTCTTCCATTTCATAGTTGTTTACAGGAGGTGAAACTATTGAAGGAGTCAGCAACTTGGCTGTGGCTATAAGGCCTGTACTGGAGAGCTGTCACATTTGCCTCCAGATAGGAACTTACTGGGTTTCATAGATGTAGCCTCAGTGGGCCTGTTCGGCTGCTCACTAGAGATTTTGCATGTCTCCGGGCAAAAGACGCTCATCTGACTCGTACTGTATTAATGAGGAGTCTATATACTGCTCTGAATCCAAGACATGACTTCTCCTGGGGTTGAGACCAACAAAAAGTGGAAAAAAACTTATGGGAATAATACCGCACATCTGCAGACAGACTCTGCAAGGCATTCACAGTGTTTGAGCCTTTTTTACACTTATATCGATTGAAGTAGTTGTGTGAAGTATATAAAAGAGGGAAAAGTGGGCACGATTATTGCATTGTCGGTTTCAGAAAATGGGTGGCTGCAAAAATCGTGAAAGCATAGGTCCATGGAAGATGCTCCATATGTGGATATAAAAGGCTCATTGTAAGGTATTATACCCAAAACATACTTATTGATCTTATATTCCATTTCTGCCACATTCTTCTAAAAGATCCTCCTATATTTTACACACTCGACCTTGCTGAAAGTAATCGTAAAACTAAATCGTAAAAACTGTGTGATCACTTGACCACCACAGATGGAGGGGGAGGCCTGTAAGGCATCTACGCAAGGGGCCCATCTTCTAATAATCCATCCATATCCATAATATCTCTAAAAAAACTAATGATAGACAAGAGGAGTCAAAGAAGCTGATCTTGAGTAGCAGACTTACACTTCTGACTGGCTTTTCTTATTTACAAGTCAGCAGGACTGATCAGGTTCTTCTCAAAGTTCTTAGTTTGATTTATGACGAGACAGCAATGAAATGGCTTCTTATGAACCCAGCTGGACACATTATTGGATAATAGGGGCCCTCATGAAGTCATGATCTTATTGGGTACTTAAAGGCACACATGATGACATCACTTTGTGAGGAGCCATTAATGATAGCATGGACGACTCTCACCCGGCGCAAATAACTTCCCTTTGTTCATAACAAAGCTCTCTTAGTAACTGACTAGCTAAATGTTCAACTACACTGTGTGTGTGTGTGTGTGTGTGTGTGTGTGTGTGTGTGTGTGTATTTGTGAGTGTAGAGTCTGCAGAAGAGTTACCTCCTCCCAGCTCTGTATATCTGTTCCCCTGCCTTCAACATGCTGAATCCCATTACAAAACTTAATGAAAATCAAACCTGAGAGAGGGCACAACAATCCAGGCCAGTCCTGCCCTCACTGTGAAGGATGCCCTGAGCTTTTAAAAGAAACAAACCCTCAGACTTCTGTAAATAATGCAAGTTTAGGTTTTTTTTTGGAGCACTTGCAAACATGAACTGTTTCCACCCTTTGGCAAATTGGAAAAAGAATGAGGCCAGGTGGGTCCAGGCAGAGCAGGTTTTGAAAGGCTGAAGACTGAGTGAAAGAGGGGGGAGAAAAAGAGGCAGGTAGAGAGTTCAGCCCCTCAGTAAGGGCATTAGGCTGTGAGGCATGAAGAGTATGTTGGCAGGATGTTTGGTAGAGGCTCAGTGATCCATCAAAGGAAAGCCTGTCTTTCTATTCTGCCTGCTGGAGAGCCTTCCCTCTTTGCTTTGCCTCGCAGTAACTCCCCCCACCCCCTCTTTGTCTCTCTCTGTTCCCCCCCCCTCTCTCTGTCTCCCTCCTTACAGAACGTTTCCTGGGGTAAGCAGTACTCTTATGCCCTCTTCAAAGCCATGAGCCACATGCTGTGCATCGGGTATGGTGCCCGGGCACCCGTCAGCATGTCTGACCTGTGGATCACCATGCTGAGTATGATTGTAGGTGCCACATGCTACGCCATGTTTGTGGGCCACGCTACAGCTCTAATCCAATCACTGGACTCCTCACGAAGGCAATACCAGGAAAAGGTAAGAACCAAATAAGGACACACATTGTTAATAATTATAAAGAAGAGTGAAGACATGATTTTCATGATATTCAATGTTATTTCAATTAAGTAACTGCGGGGTACGGAGTACATATCTTTAATATTTTGTTGTTTCAAGGTAAGTAATGCTAATTCCCACTGGGACGGTATTAAAGTATTAATCTGAGGATTTTGCTCTCTCCGACTGCATAAAATCCAGCTCATTGGAGCTAGACTTAAATAAATTATGTTTTCTCTCAGTGGCCCTACAGATCAGATCACAATATCCGGGGTCAAAACTAGGAAAGAGGATTTTCTCCTCCTGAGAAAATTGTACCAGACCAATGGGGTGAAAAGGTCTACGACATGACCAGCCACCTTATTGTCTGTATGCTGCCAGTGAACATATTTTTATTCCTTCCTTTTTTTTTTTGCATGGAGGGTGATTATCCAGCGTTTCAGCAGAGCCACCATCTGTGATACCGCTGAGGGGCCTGGGCAATTCCCAGAACACACGGCCATGACTGATGCGATCTGTGCTCGCACGCAAGAACCTGAGTTTGACTCCAAAACTTTTCATTTGCTTGTGCTGCAGAATCCCATGTACATACACCATTGTAGTGTCGGGGATTATATATGCTCTATGGTATGCCTTGATCCACTTATGATTAAAATGAAAAGCTGACCTTTAACTTCTGCAGCAGCATAGATGACGTAAACTCAGACAGATTGATTCATCTACCTTGTACTGTATAGAGACCATTTCTAGCAGTATTAATGTCATTTGAGGAAGTTGAGTGAACCGAAAGAGGATGAACAGGAACTGGTAATGATCTGAACTTGCACTTTGCTGTTTTTCTATTTTATTTTTGGACTGTTGAAACAAGAAAAACAAGAAATTTGATGGTATAAACTTGTGATGGACATTTCTCTTACTATTTTCTGACTTTTGATAGATTAAACGATTAATCAAGAAAACAATCAGAACATCAGGACTGCAACTAAGCAACTAACTTTTCATCATCAATTCATATGTGGATTATTTAGTGAATAATTTAGCCTGTAAAATGATCTGTTAATCATAGTTTTGTTGGAGCAATAGTCACACAAAAATAAATAAAACACAAAAATATTGGTTAGCTATCATAGATGACAAAGAAAAGTTGAAAATCCACACATTTGAGTGGCCGTGAATCAGCGAATGTTAAACTTTTCTGCTTAATAAATGAGAGAAACGATTATTTCTTTGTCAATCAACCAATCGACTAATTGTTTCAGAAATTAAACAACGACTTTGTTAGCTGCAGCCTGACTGTAGACAGCCGCATGTATTAAGTCAGTACAAGACTGATACAAAAAGTAGACGCATCACTTATCCCGCTGAAGGTTGTTGCCATAATTCTTATCAGAGCATCGGCAGAGTCACCTTGACTGTGACTATAACAGGGCAAACTAAAATACCAGTTCATTAATTTACACCTTGCATATAAAAGCATTTAGCTGTTATCAACTCATTGTAAAATGATGGTCTGACCTTGGCAGCCGCTTACATGGTCAATGCAATCTAAAGAAACAACCCCTCTGTGATTTGGTGCAGTGTTGTTAGACGTGGTACTTAAAATTAGGAACACTTTGCCTCACTTTTAAAATACAAATATATTTTTATTGTGGTACAAAGCTACCCACAACTCGTCATTTTTTTTTGAAAATTGGTTGAAATACATTAATTTATGCAACATCATGCTAAAGGACTTAACCTAAATGAGATAATAAAATGCTTATCATTCAATTTCATCATCCTCTGATAGATGGAGACAAAGAGAAGGAAAATTTCCTCCTCGCACGAATCATCAGGAGGTCTGAACTCAGACACAGAACTGATAGCAAGTCAGAGCGCTCCAGACTCAGCACAAGTCAGTCAAAGAGCTTTTAGCCTGACAAAATAAATCACCACTATTAGTGGCACAAAGCTGACTTCTACATAAACTTGAATCTGTCATAGTCCAAAACATATTTTTATGAGTGAACAGCCAGATACGTAGACATCACAGCACATTCCACCAAAAAATGAACGACAGCAGGTCGCCCACAGCAAACAAGACAGCCATTCGTTGTTTGAATTAGTGACATGTGTCTTGCTCAGTATGTGATGTACATCTGCTTCACACCAAATCTGCTTAATCTACATCCCACTTTAGCCTTTCAACATCCCTCCAGGCATTGAACTGACAGCTTTGAGGCTGTGAATGCCATGTTCATGGAAACAGAGCCCCAGTGTGGAGCCAGATTCAGCTCGGGCTGATTTTGCTGCATGGCTGTGCATATCAGCAGAGCAGGCTGAGGAGCAGCAGGGATGGGTTCAGGGTACTCAGCCTCTAGTCACTACATCTATCATTGCCACAGCTGGGGGGTTGAGAACATGGATGGAAAGATGGATGTGGGTGTGAGGTTAGAGGTTAGCTCAGGACAGAGGATGTTACAGAAGATGAAGAATGATGGAAGTAATCATTCTTGTCAGCAGGCTGTAGTTAAATTATAAAAACATATCCTTAATGGACTTGTTATGACATCTTTTTCATGCTCTCTTATGTGTCAAATAGGAGAAAAGAAGATCATTAAAGAGACATACAAAGATGGAAGGAAACAGACAAGATAGAGAAAGATATAGAGGAAGAGGGGAATCAGAGAAATTGTACGATGGACAGGGCTGGAAGGAAATGATGGTGTAAAGCACGCACGGTCTCAAGACATGCCTGCTGTGATGCCTTGCTGCTGAATCACTGTAAGCCACATACAGCTGCGTGTCATCCGGCAGCTGAAGAGCTGTACTACAAGTCATATTAAGCTGTGCCTTATTTCACATACAGGGCTTGGAGTATAATGTTAACCTAACTTAACTTTGTTTGCCCTGAAACAGTGGAAATAAAATGCCAATTGTGGAAGTAAAATGTCAATTGAACATGGTAGCTATTAGTATCAAAAAGATAAAGTCAATCTTGATCCAAGTATGAAAATACTATATGCATGCTTTAGCATTTGCATTAAACAAGCAGTCATACTTAAAAGAAATAGTTCAACATTTTGGAGAATTTGCATATTTGGTGTCTCGCCAAGAGGTGGATGAAAACATTGATATCACTCTCATGTCTGTAGGTTTAATATGAAGCCAGGAGATGGTTAGCTTAGCTTAGTATGAAGACTGGAAACAGGGGGAAGCCGTTAGCTTGGCTCTGTCCAAATTGGCACCACTGAATCTCATTAATTAATATTACATATTATATCTAATCTATGTTAATTTGTACAAAACCACCCCAAAAAACACAACTTGCATTAGCTGTGATAAGAACAAGTCAGCTGTTTGTCTGTTTCCAGTCTTTGTGCCAAGCTAAGCTAATCGGTTCTAGCTTCATATTCAACACACAGACGTGAGAGTCTTAAATCTTCTTATCAAACTCTCGGCAAGAATACAAATAGGTGGATTTCCTCAAATTTGCCAAAAACTGTTTCTTGATGTTTTTTCCCCACAAATAGTTTATAAATTTGGACCACTCTTAATCAGCATTAACATTTCTGAAACCATACAGTAGCCACATGGAAATTTCTTAAGCTGAGGAGACAAAAGCTTTCAAGTGTTACCTCATCTAGATGACAAAAATTTGATTTCAAATCTATTTCTAAGCATTTGAGCACATTCAAAACCTTTTCTGCCCTCTTTAAGTTGTCTTTCTCATCAAGCAGATCCCCTTTATGCAAACAGAATATTTATATTTAGCTATATTTAATTAAGATGTACCACATATTACAGTATTTCCATGGGATGTTGTTTATTTGCAGATAACAAAGTGCACCTCAGGCTGTATTATATCACCAGAAATACCTGGTAGTGCCACTGGCAAGTACAGAAGTAGGTTGATTTTGTACCATATGGTTCATCCCAATGTGAGTGTAGGACTGATTTACTGTTTCCAAAGTAAGACAAAGAGTGAGAAACACAAAGAGAGATATGGATGATGAGGGACGTGGTCAGCATCGATCTGGATTGCTCCAGTATAACTGGATAATTAACCAATAAAGTGGCAGTGTCAATTAAGGCCACACATCAAACCTGAAGTATCAGGGATGTCATGTCATGCTCAGCAGCACCTTTGTCTGACTCTGTGCCCCCTGACAACCCCCAGTTAAAATGGTCTGGCCCTCACAGCTGCTGCTGGCTCTCACCTACCCCTCCACTGTGATTACCAGAGGCCGCGTGAGAGACGGTGTTTATTTTCAGGTGTCAGGGCCTCGAACTGGCGGGGAAGATTGTTTTCACGGCCCTGTCTGTGGAGAACCTGTGTGAGGAAACAGAGACTGATCAAAATAGATGAGCTGATGTATTGTCTACCAACTTTCCCTCTCCTTTGGGTTAATACTTGTTTTCAGTTTAATGCGGAAAGAATTTTAAGTGCCACTAAGATTTAATTAATTACCACAATACAGGATGGTTCTCCCGTCTTTGTTACTGGCAGTACTGCATAAATGGAAAAGTCCTGAGTCACAGGCCATCTGGCTTTGTGATAGTGAGGCCAAAAAATATTTTAGCCTTTCTACTATCTCTAGCTTTCTCCCTCCATCCATCCCTCCTACAATAATAAGATGCTTCTAATATCATTTTGTATTTCTTTCAAATTCCCATTAGCACTTTGGGAGCTATAACCCACTAAATCCAGAGATTTAAACATATTTTACTTTTTGAAAATAGAATGAAAAGCACAACTAGTAACTAATCAACCAGTTAATTACTTAACTAGTGATTTAAATGACACTAAATAAACCCTAAATTGGATTTTATTTATATTTATGTATTTAATAGTGATAGATGTATCTGAAAATCCTTACTTATAACAAATAATGTTGTCTAAATAATTAAATATAAATACTTAAAGTATACTATAGTTATGTTTCTTGTTATCTGTAGGAACTAAAACAGGAACTACAAATGACATGCAAATATTTATTAATTTGGGTTTCTAACAAAAATGTTATTCCACTTTCATTATTTTGAAAGAACAAACCAGTGTTTACTGCTAAATGATTGTGAAACTTACAAATTTTATTTAGGTTTTTACTAATTCTTGTGCCCTGAATGTGAATGTAAATAAATTGTAATTGATTATCAATTGTATTAATGACACAATAAAAGCTTGTAGACAAGGCAAGTATACTAATATAGCACAATTCATACACTGAGAAGTACTTTACATGTCTTTATACTTAAATAGAGAATAAAAAGACAGTTACAGACACAGGAGAGGTGAGCTGGAGAATCCCTTTTGGCATCACCTTGGCAGTTGCTAAATACTGTGTTCAGCACTACTCATGCTCTGAATGAAAGAAATCACAACAAAATATTCAAGAGAAGTCATGCAAATAATGATCACGTGATCATGCAGTGTGTGCCATCTGGTTCATAGTCTTTGCAGCTCCTAAATCTCTCCAGGATATCAGATAAACCTTGCTAGTTCACATTAGATCATAGTTTAGTTGCCTATTAGGGCTGGGCTTCCTGCATGGGTGAGATAATCGGAACTGCTACCTTGGTCTGACATAGCCCTGGGCCTGTACTTGTTCCTACTTTCGTTCACCACCTGCTTCCCTCGTTCTGTTCCGTCTCTCCCTCCCCACACACAGAACCAGGACATGGCACTGTGACTATGTGAGAGCACGGATTGTCCTCAATACGGAAACACAAATACATACTCAAGGCGTACCTTGTTTCTATTACTAATTAACACTGTCATTAGAATGCTGAACTGATATCCCATCTGCTTTCTTTGCCTTCCCAGTACAAGCAAGTGGAGCAATACATGTCCTTCCACAAGCTTCCAGCCGACATGCGGCAGAAAATCCATGACTACTATGAACATCGCTACCAAGGCAAAATCTTCGATGAGGACAACATCCTGAGTGAACTCAACGACCCGCTCAAAGAGGTGAGACAAACCCTCTCTCCCTCCTGACATTCAGCTTTCTTTATGATAAAGACACATTATAAAGAAACTTGATGTGTGTTACATTTAAGAAATATTTCTGAGAGTTTCCATTTGAAGGTTTATTTTTGGAACGGGTAAAAAATACACTCACCAAAAAGAAGTTCTTGACAGGTAAGCTGTCTCACAGTGGTTTTAGTTTTGGAATATGAATGAATTTATTCCCTCAAGATGAAGAGTGAATCTTCATTTGGCACTTTTTAACCGTGCAGTACCTGAAACTGAAATACCAACACCTGTCATCTCATCTTACGAGGTCGAGGATAAAAACAGCAAAAACGGATTCTCCTCAGCATCCTGGGTGAACCCAGACTGACAGTCAAGATATGAAAATATTCTGTAGAGAGATAATACCTTTTCTTCACCTGTAATAAACAACCTGAGCTGTTTAACAATTGGACAAAGAGAGGAAATGACAAGAAATAATTAAGTTTTGAAGGCGTCAAAGACCAGCTTTCACGTTCTTGGCTGACCTCCTCGTGTCAGCAGATTACATGGGTAATTATGCATAGGTGGATGGGAAAGAAGAGGAATAAGAAGCAAAGCAAGCACAGGAATCGTGACTATCTCTCATGTAGCCCCATTAAGTCACCTTGCAGAGTCGAACGCTGAGGCGAGGGGAGTCGCTGCACGATCCCAGACACTCACGGGGAAGTGCGGGGTTTTAAAGGTATGACTTACTACACAGAATATCCTGCAGGCTTTGTTCACTGTGCAGAGCAAGCAAAGTTAAAATCTGCATAGAGACAGCTATGCCCATGAGACTGCAGGGTAAAAACAAACTGAGCCGCGCCAGAAAACAAAACAGGACACATAAACTAGCTTACGTTGCTATTTCACCACAAAACTGCTCTTAAGAATTCTGGATTATTCCAACAGCCTGTTCCTCCCAAAGAAGGTTAATACAGAACGACTTTTCAGGCAAAGGACCACGTATGCGTTTGTCCGTGTGGCTGAATATGAAATGCAGACTATACCAAAGATTAATTTGTCTTCTGTAGTGCTTTTGATTCTGGGTCCTGTAGTTTTGTTTTACTTTTCCTCCATATTTGCTTTACTCGAACAACCAGCTAAATAACCTTTAATCGGCTCACAATCTTTTTAATCCCATGACTGTAATTTCTTTACTACTAACTCTGTGGAGTACAATGGATTGTTTTCTCCCCATGTCAGTTATGCGGATGTTTATTCCTTAATCTCTAAAAATTGAGGTTTTTGTCTGGTCATCCATTATAAGAACACAACTAAAATAAAAATATTAGAAATCTAAATCAGATTATAGAAAGTATGGCTTACAACATGTATTCATACTGTATTATTCAGTGCTAATGTGAAAGAAAGCAACTCTACCGTGTGTCCCTTTCACCAAATGTCTGGCAGCTGTTATTGACAGGTTTTATCCAGGTTATTCTGTTCTTAGACCATCCTTTTAAAAAGCTAGATGACTAATGCTTACTAACCTTTATGCAAGTGCCAATACCACTCTTCTAAATGACCTTGCTTTTGCCAACTCCTATTTGAATCCAATTAGACTAAAAGCAACTGTACACTTTATAAACTAATATATTATGGCTTACCCAATTAGGTCCATCTTGATTTGTCAGTGTGGCACCTTCTCTGTTGAGAGAGGCCTACTTGGCTTCTGTAGCTAAGTGGCCATACGTTATTTTTTATGTGATAACGGATGGGAGCTGTGGGGTTTATTTTTCAATGTCTGCTAAATGGTTAGGGACTAGGATATAGACAAGGGATGCAGCCAGAAATCAATTAATGCAGCTTCAAGCCAGACCCAGTCCAGGTAGCCTGACAGAGGCTGAGGTAGTTGGGCTGATTGCTGAGTGTCGGCACGTTGTGTTCCAGCACAGTTTTGTGGGAGCTGACCCTTAGGTCAATTTGGGATCAGAATCTGCTCCACTTAGCAGCACTCAGACTCACTTTGGGCCGAAGCAGGGGCCATGAAATCAGTCCAAGTATACTTCAGCTGATTCTGGCACGTCATTTATCACAAGTCTTACATGAGTTTGTTACCAGGCGTCCCAGATTCAGACTGCTGTTGGCTCAAGCAATCATGACTACCTGAGATTCACATGACAACTCTGTGTTAGTGGACAAAACAGCTTTGGGGTTGTGGTGTGGGGAAAAGGTCAGATGTAATGATGCTCACAGCAAAGTTGTGTTCAGTTATTTTATGTTTTGGTCCATTACTGTTTGTACAAATTCTTTCTCTACTAGTTTTTGTATTAGTTGGTAGACAATGAAAATCAACTTGCAGAGAATTTAAATTAGTTTGAGGTATGTGATCTATCACATTGGACTGTTTGTTGCTGCACTGCAGCTCTGGGCAGAAACCACTTTAAAAACTCTCCTTGGTGTTGCTTTCAAGGATGCCCTAACATAAGTTGGTTTGTCAATAATTGATTGTCAGCTGCCAAAAAGCATTTAATTTATAAGCTCTGGTATCAGAAAATCTGGTTAACAAGATGCACAGGAAAACCTGAAAACCTGAAAAGGAAAACTGCATTGCATTAAAAGGTTTTTGGCAGCCATGTCTCAGATTTCAGATGTCTGAGTGTCAATTAATGCACCAACAGGGAGAATTATTCAAACAGCAGCTGTTTGCACACTGTATAACTACAAAATGACAAAACAACTTTGACAAGAAATAATAAATAATGCCGATTGTGATGAATTGCCTGTCTTGGGCAAGTTTTTCAAACCAGTAAAACATATTTTTGAAAAATGTGAAAAATAATATGGAAAATATTAAAGTTTGTCACTAATGGTCTAAAATATAATTTAACCACAAGACTGTTTTGCTGTTCTCTCTTCCCCCAACCTCCTCTTTCGTTTCCTCTGTCTCGCTGCCTCCTTTTCTCCACCATATGACAAATCTTTAAATAGGCATAGCCAAAGATTGTTTCCCCAAGAGGATTCCTGGCTGGGCATGAAAATTGCTTACTCTCTAATTCATTAGTTCTGGTGCATGATTGAGGTCAGAACCCCGTGGCATTAGCTGACACCGGCATCTGAGGCTGAGCTAACATCTCTTTGCATCTAGCTAGCGAACGTCCCAGAGATTGGATATCTTTCTGTTAATGTCCTGTTGTCACTGAAGGGGAGTTATCCCTCATGGGGGGTCAACAACACACCACCGCATATGCCAAGTGTCCCGGCTTTCCATCTGCACAGCAACAGAGATGTATGGGTAAACAGACAACAAGCTCCTAATCTCCTGCTGGGTCTGAGGGGACAGGATGAGACCAGAGAGATGGCCTGCAGCCGGCACTGGAGGGCAGACTCATCAGGATCTGGCTCCTGTGCCAAAAAGTTTTTTTTTTTTTCTCAGGAGTGATGGGAAGTGCTTTAGAAGTATTAAGGATGAAGCAGCAATACGCATCCAATTCATTTATGGCTGCAAATAAAACAGGAATGAAGGATTTGTGCTGGTGTTTCTGATGCTCATTTTTCAAGTTGCAGGTGAAAATTGCTGTATTTATTGCATGATCTCATCTGTTTGACCAACTCTTTTTTTTTTTTTTTCCTCCACCAGGAAATCGTCAACTTCAATTGCCGTAAGCTTGTGGCCACCATGCCTTTGTTTGCCAACGCGGACCCCAACTTCGTGACGGGGATGCTGAGCAAGTTGAAGTTCGAGGTCTTTCAGCCCAATGACTACATTATCCGAGAGGGCACAGTCGGGAAGAAGATGTATTTCATTCAACATGGTGTTGCAAGCGTCATTACCAAGTTCAACAAAGAGATGAAGCTGACTGATGGATCTTACTTTGGAGGTAAGAACAGAAAATCTGAAATTAAATTTTTAGAGATTTTTGCTTTCTATACATTTTCACATGAAGATGCAAACATCAATTATACATGTTAGTACTGCCATGGAAGAACACTATACACACAGTCACATGTACATCCTTGCAGGGTGTTCATAAGGTTATATACTGAGACATGGCTCTAGCCTGAGGCCTTGCTTTTGATGCTATTTGAAGTTAAGTTATTGTAGATGTAGATTCTCATTAACCAGTGTTGGACGTTAGTCAGTTTCTGTAGTTACATAATGTCTCATCTGGTTGTTGGAATAGGCCAAGGCGTGGATCAGGCATCCCTTAGGACACACAGACGTTCCTCCCCCACCCTCCTCAACCTCACACACATACACATACACATGCATGAACTCTTCTCCCCCTCCATACGTTCCTTCTGCATATACTTGGCACTGTCAGGAGCAGCTAGTTGTTCCTTCTGTGTAAAATCAGGAGCTTTTCCCTCCTTCTGTTCTCTGCTGTGCATTCATTCGGTCTTCCAACTCTCTTTGACTGGGCACGAGTCCCATTCCGTCATCCAAAACATTACGGACATCATTAATTTTTTAAAAGTCAAGTGTAATTTCTTTGCACGTTGTTTACCCAGACACGACAATGTCTGCCTGCAGATTTTAGCAATGTGAAAGCAAAGCAAAGTTTCCTATTTTAGAGGTTCTTGCATATTTTATCTCATGAGTTCATCCCCACTATGGAAGGAGCCTGAGGAGTCTAAGAATACCTTCGCTTTGCATGCAGTTCATGTCTCACAGGCGAGCTCGGGAAGGCAGTGAATCAAAAAGGAAACTGGTCGACTTTTTTCCTGCTTGTTCAAACCACAGGATTGCTGTCATGTCACTGAGTGTGCATAGGTAGTACTTTATGGGATTAATATGGAATTGCCAGAGGAGAGTGGGGGCATTTAAAATTCTGTACAGAGTGGACATGTCATATAGTAAGACATGTGGCAGTTGCAGTGTGGCATTCAAACAATTAATCCTCTGGGGCTGCAGCTCAAGAGATATTCTGCTAAAGAATCATTGTGGCACAGAACAAGTCCATCTTGTTTAAGAAACTAAGCTGAAATGTCAGAGTAAAACCTTCGGCCAATAAGACTCTGACAAATGGATCTTAATGGCAGTGAGCGTGAGTGCATTTATCAAACTGTTTCAGACAAAAAGAAACGAAATGGGAAAAGACTTTAATTGGCCATTGTTTGAAGTCAGAGGATGAAAAGAAATAATAGTAGTTCTAAGTAGACTGAACAGTTGTGGAGAAAGCTATATTTTGATACTTAGACACTTGTATATAATCTAAATTCAACTGAGATCTTTGGTATAACTATGCTGTATGCAATTAAAGCTTTTGACAGAACACATCCAAAACTATTAAGCCTTTTAAGAAGCTAAAAGTATTGACAAACCTACAGAGAATTATCACCTGAATCTGCAGCTCCCCTTAAATTTCGGTCCCACCCTCAGCTTTATGGTTTTGCTTCACTCTCACCTCTATTATGGCATTTTCAGCTGCAGCAGGCAGTTGATTTCGATGAAAAGGATCTAAAAACTCACTATAAATGACCTGCGCAGCACCAAACAGCAGACTGATGCTGTAAGCAACTAGCCGGAGAGCATAGTGGATCATTTAACAGTTAAAGAGTCAGATATTTCCCTCAGGAGTTGGTAGAAACCAAGCAGAGCTAAAAGAGAGTGAATATTGGATTTCATTCATCAAATGAATGAAGGATAATGTTGCTTCATAACTTCTGAATGTGTAAAAAAGTAACTGTTTGCTAGCATGTTCATCAACTTAAAAGGTAATATGTCTATGTTGTGTTCACTTGTTTAACTGTCTTGTTTCTGCTGCCCCCATATGGCCATCAAAATAATCCATTGCAGGTTTAAAGGTCCAGTGTGTTTAGGATTTGGTATCATTTAAGTTGCATTTTTCAACCAGCTGAATACTCCTTGCCTCATCCTCACCCTCCAACTGTGTAGGAAAAACTACTGTGGCAGCGAAACTCAAAAACATGAAAGGCCATATGTAAAGCCAGTGATTAGTTTGTCTGTTCTGGGCTACTATAGAAACCTGGCTATGCAACATGATTGCATTCCTTCTGTGGATATAAAAGGCTCTTTCTAAGTTAACTTATCTTCAGGTGATTATACAGTAATGAAAACATATTATATTCCATATCTGCCATATTTTGCCTGAAGTGGAGCTGCAACAAACAATTATTTTCATAATTCATTAATCTGCAGATTATTTTCTCAGATGATTAACAGTTTTGTCCATAAAATGTCAGAACATAATGAAAAATCCCCCAAGCTAACAGTTTAAATTGTTTTTTCTGAGAAATAGAGTAAACTTCACCACTATGTACTTTAGTTTAATGTCATATAACCCAAAGAAAAACACCAAATTTTCAATTATATGAGATGGAAACAATGAATATTTGGCAGTTTAGTTTGAAAATCAACAAAGTTTTCGTTATCAAAAGAGTGCAAAACAAATGCAGGACAGGAGTCTCAACAAACTGCTCCCCTGAAAACTGACCTCTGGAGACCAAATTTCTAAATCCACAAAATGTGTTGAGGCAGCTAGACAGTCGGTGCTTTTCAGGGATTTTTGGATTATCTTTTTCAAGCTTTGTCTAAAACATTTTGAAGGTTATTCTGTCCCACAAAATATTAAACTCAAATGTTTTTTCACTGTGTGCTGTGCTCTCACTCTGTACGGAACAGAACAGCTCAGTCCATCTTGATTTAGCAGACTACGAAGGAGGTCTTAAGTGCAATTAGTAGTGGAAGAAGCATCTAAAATCAGTTAAAGGAAAAGGAAAAAAGTGGATGTTCCCACTTGAATAATCGTTTAATCTTTTAATTAAAAGATATGTGTTGTCTGTCTAAACAATACAGGGTTCACTGCTCATTTTGCTGTATTCTATTGGTGCCCGGCCACCTGCTGTTGCCTCTGCCCAGCTGGTATTTTTACCCGTTTGTATGGCATTAGTAGATGAGCCCTGAGTTTGGGAGCAGCTGGCTTTGCCAGGCACCTCACTCTCTCCCATTTTTCTCCGATGATTCACACTCCCCTTACAACCAGGCCAAACCGTGGCCAGAATGAGAAATCAGTCAGGGGGACTGAGAGAGAAACAGAGAGAGGAAGAGCGCGCAACAAAAAAATGAGCCCAGCCACAGGAAACTATTAGCATAGTAATGAAAAGGTTATCTATGAGGACAGTAGGTCACAAAGCACCCCCAACCATGGTCAATGCCACACATGCATGCTAAAAAGGTATCATAGTAATCACTCCTGGGCCTCCGTGAATGGGATTACATATTGGTACCACACAGCTCTGTAGTGAAGTCACTCTGAGGCTAAGGGACTAATAGAGTATAATGCTAGGACAATGACAGACGGAGGATGAAAATCCCTATTGGGCTTGAATATCTCAGTCATATGGGACTCCCTGTCTCCTTAGTCCGAGCCAGGGGAGGGGAAGAGGAAGAGGAAGGGGAGCTGGTTGCCATGAGAGTATGTGACACATGAAGTGATGGCAAATTATCCACAATGCTCCTGGGGTCAGCGGTGATGCTTTGTGGCAAGGCAACAGACGTGTCAAACCGCATCATGTGAAGTGTTACCAGGGCCTTGACTTAGACACACACAAAGACATCTACACTTACACACACAGATCTTTCAGGTGACACTGCGAAAGTTCCCTTAGAAGAGTCGTGTCTATTCCAAGTCTGGGATTTTTTGCCACCTGCCAGGGACAAAAGTTGTGCTTAAATGGTCTTAATTTTTTTGTTTTGTTTTATTTGTCTTAAATTAAAGTCCCACCTATTTCTTAAGTAAAAGGCAGTTAGTTTTGGGACCCATACATCACATACCATATCTCTCTGTCTTAAGTAAATACTTGGTTGAACTCCACACTCAGCACATATTTTCAGAGAAAGCAGAAGTATAGCTGAACATTTTAATATATTATTTCTGTATCGTAGCATTAAAACAGTGGATGTAAGCACAGCCTAAAAACAGACTTTCCAGCTCTCCGTCAGCTCATTGTCAGCGTGAAGCTTTCATGTTCAAGCAGTCACTCACTACTGGAGTTCAGTGCAGTCTGACAGAATGAATTAGCACAGTTTTAAAGTGCTATTCCAGCAGTGGAAAGCAAAAAAAATAAAATAAAAATAGACGTCTCCCACTGTTGCTTGTGAAATTATTATACTGCAGTTAAAATTCAGTTATGTGGTGGTGTGACTGCCTGACAACAGAAACAAAGCAGAGCTAGGAAGAGCAAATTCACTAACTCAGACATTTTGGAGGATAAATGAAGCAAGATGAAGCAAGCACAGCCTAAAAAAAGTGAGGACTGAATTCTTGGCCAACATCACAGAGGCATGTGGTTTGATCTCAAATATTTTAATGTCTGGGTTGCATTCACAGGTTGAAAGCTGGCAGGAGTTCTCATGCTTGTTGTTTTATAGGTTACTCCTACTGGTAGGTCGGGTCGCCTCAGCAAAATAAAACCTGCTGCATGTCTTGTTAAACATTTTACATATTTTGCAGGCTACTATTCATTTTGGCGGGGGGTGAAATACGCTTATTCACTCTGTTATTGAGATTTTGATGAGAAGACTGAAACCACTCATGTCATGTTTGTACGGCAAATATGAAGGTAGAGCTAGAAGACAGTTATTTAATAATTAAATTATAATCATTTTAATCTGTACAACTGTACAAGCAACAAGTCGTGATTTTACAGGGGTTTACATGCTGAACTATGTCTTCAACATGAGGCTGCCATGCAACCAGGAAAGACTTCAGCACAACACATTGTTTTTACACTAAAGTTTATGTACAATTAAACAAACAAGATATAATGTGCTAATTAGTGAGCTTTAAGCTAAGCTCGCTGTTTTCCTCTTGGCGGCAGTTTTATATTTAGTGTGCAATTATGAGAGTTGTATCAATCTTCTCATCTAACTCTAAACAAGAAAGCAAATTAACTACATGTTTTTGTTTAAATAAATGTTTTTTTCATAGTGTGAAACATTCTTTCAACCACAGTAGGGCTTTCAGGTCACGTTGGCTATAATTACAGTTATACCCAGTGATATATTTGGAGAATAGCAGATGTACAGTCGCCTACCTTGGTGCTACATCCTAACTAATAATTTGATTGTACTGGCTGCAACTGTATTAGTGAAATGTTTCCAATATTTGCTGAACTAATTTACTGAACAGTAATTAGAAGCCTTTGCTGCTTGAGTGAGAAAACGTCATTTTAACTGGTTTCAAAGCTGTATGTTGCAGTATAGTCTAAATTTAATGCTATGGCAAGCAGTAATTTGGGGGTCATTGGTTGTGTTCAGCACAACCCTGCAGCACAACACTCACCTTTCTAGACCTGAGCCACAGATTGCTAACTGTAAAGTAAGGCATTTATGTTTGGATGTAGCCACACAGCACATTGTGCAAACTTTTGGACGTACCACTCTGTCCCTGTTTTTGTTTCTTCTCCTTTGTGAAATTACAATACCCAGATTTTTCTTTCTTTTGGTCTCTTTTTGTCTATTTGTGTTAACAGAGGAACCACTTAAATGGAGCTTTTCCATTTATCAGCCCTAACACCCATGTGCGTAATCTCCATGGGGCACTGGGGGTCATGTACTTCCCAATTTTCAAGAGGGAAATTCAGCCCCTGAAAAAACCTAAATTTTTTTTAGTATATAATTACACTCGGTGTACAGATCTGCCTGAGTAAAGGAGGTTGACAGGAAGTGGATTGATGAGATGCAGGGTCGACGTGAGAAGACATTGTGTTACTCAAACAACACTCACAGAACAATATTGTTTGCAATTGTTGAATTGTTCAGGGATGGAAAAAAAGTTGTCTAGCAGCCGAACCTGCATATCACTGGTGGATATCGACTTGAGGTCTCTGTCTGTCTTTGGGTTACTGCTTCACTAAAACTATCAATAGTGATCCTGGATAATAACTAAAGCTGGTTATCACCTGTCTCTGTTAACACTGAGGTTTACAGCTTGTTAACTGCTACGTTAGAGGACACAAAGTGGTTGACTCAACTCAACTGACAAATGGTGTCAACTAGGGGACAGCGCAGCAAGATCACCCAAAGCTCTGAGAGGAGAGTCAACGTGGACATCCAGGAAGACTTGTTGGAACAATTTCTAAATGAGCAGAAAGAACTGAAAGTTAAGAACAACTGGAGCCATGAAAAAAATGAGATGCAGCGAGAAATATCTAGCCTGAAAGCTCAGTTAAATGAAGCTCAGGCCAAATATATCCAGGCATCAGAGACTGGTGAAAACATCTGCACAATGCTGGAGGAAGCTCAACGTGACCTGAAGCAACAGATCTCTGACAGCAGAAACTTTAAATACAAACTAGAAAAGATGAAGGAAGAACATCAAGCCCTTCAAAATGAAATTGACAAATTGAACAAGGTAAAGGGAGAGAATGAGGCCCTTCAAAATGATCTCAAGCCAGCAAAGTCGGAGCTTATAATGACCACTCTTTGCCTGAATGACAAGGACGCAGCTGAATTTGAGGCCCGCTCAAAAGTCCAACAGTTGGAAGCTGAGATTTGAGAGGACTCAAATTCAAAAGCTGCAGGACAAATTAAGCAAGATGAAGGCAGTTTTCCAAAAACAGAAGAAGGAAGCTAAGGAGACTGTTGAGCAATCACAGGCTTCCGATCAAGCCGAACAGGAGGAGAACAGAGCATAGACCAGGAAGGTTGCATCTGCCCTGAAAAGGGCAGAGGATCTTCTTGAGACTACACACATCTGTTTAGAGCAAAAAAAAAAAAAACTCCCACCTTTCTATGTTTCTCAGCTTGATGAGCAGAAACAGAGGGACAACATCCTCGTGGCTGCTTTAAAGAAAGTTGAGGAGCAATTTGAAAGTGAACACATCAAGTGGCAGAAGGACAAGACCTCCCTCACTCAGGCCACCGAATGCCTTCAGAAAACTCTGATTCAAAAGGAACAAGACACAAAAAGGACAAAGTAGAGATCCAGAGAAACTGAGCACCTCTGTCTTCAGCAGTCCATGCTTCCTGAACAGACAGAAAAATCCAAATCTTTCTCTGTGGCTCAGCTTGAGGAGCAGAAACAGGTGAACAACACTGTCGTGGCTGCTCTGAAGAAAGCTGAGCAGCAGTTAGATAATTACCGTAATGAGTGGCAGAATGACAAGACATTGATCATTAAGGCCTTAGACGATCTGGTGCTGGAAAATGAAGCCAATGCGGAAGCGTAAAAAAACTGCCCAGGCATCATCCCTGTTGTGGAGAAATTGCTGAAGTCAAAGGTCAATGGTGAGGTCAGGAGAGAAGAAAGTGTTCAGGAGCCTCTGATGTCTTATGCTGTAATATTTATTGACACTTGGCCAAGGAGAATTAGAGACACTCTCAAAGTACATCAGAAGTGCCTGAGTCGGTCTCACATTCTGACCATCATCCTGGTGGATAGACTTTAAACCCCAAGATAACACCACAAATACGATACACCCAGAATTAGTCAAAGAGAATGTTTTTACCCATGGAGGTGTTATTGTCAGCATATTCCAGTCTGGAGACACAGATGTCTGTTTAAGCAGATTGGAACGTCAACAGCCAGCTATATATTATGTCTATGAAGGCAGCAATAGGTCTCTTCAACCCTAGCCACCACAGTGTTGAGATAGACTGGCACCTCCTGTTCCCAATCAAAGCCAAACAACTAATACTGCTGAGGACCTCAAGGCCCACACGTGACCTCGTGTAACCTAAGGATAGAAAATTCCATAACAATCCCAAGCACCACCTCAGGTCCCCTGATGATCCACGTCTTTGCCGATATTTAGATTAGACGGGAGGTGGAAGAAGCAGTACATCCAACGTGGAAGTGGCCGGCGTCGCATATTTTCAGCCTCAAAACAGCGCTTCAGAAATGACATTACTCAGGCATTACTCTGTCATTGGAGACAACGTGATCTCTGGAGAGGAGAATAACGTTATCACAGTTAACGTAAACTCACATTATGAAATGCTGAGTCAGTGTGGAGATATCGGCAGGCTATCTCCAACCGAACGCAACTGTTGGAGGACATGGAAAGAGATAGCTAACTGGTCAAATGCTTATGAGACTATCACAAGTCTGTCAAGTCAAGACTGTTTTTATTTAATAACTTGTCTTAATTATTAAGATGTGAAATGTTGTCTAAGGACAAACATAGTTAACAGCTACATTTAACTGATATAGAACGACATGCATGTTAGCTAGCTTGAGCACGCAGCGAAAATGACTGTGAGTGACCAAGAGCGTAGCAGGGGTTATTGGAAGTGAACACTGTGTTTTGGTTTAACTAGTGACTGTGTTAACTGGTCCTTTTTTGCGTTATGTAAATTAAAGCCTTTACATGTCTTGAAGTTACTTTTAATGTGGGGAAAATACTGTAGGAGAGCAGAGCAGCCTGTGTTTTACATTACATTACATTTGGTTTAATATTCAATTTGAAAGTGGCTCACTTTTTTTTTTTTCTAAAAGCAATAAAGGAACAAAAACACATTAAAGTGAGAACTTCTTTCTTGTTTTTGTTGGATAATGAACAAGCTATTCTGAGAATATGTTCTCAGTTACTTATTACTGATCACATTATTGTAAATTCAGGAGGACTTTTGTCAAGATCCTGCGGGACTGATGACTGATCAGACTGGTCAGTGGTCGGACTGTTGACATGCTGTTGACCAACAGGAGGGAGTAAAAGCACAGCCTTACTGTTTTTTTTTTTTTTACTTTGCTCCTTTTTATGGGAGGGTGACCCTCTTCCAGTTGGTCCTTCACAATGTCTGACTGAAAATGTTGTCCATGCTAACACCTTATTCACACCCACAGCTTGAGAGTGTTGTTCTCACACCTTGCACACTCTGTGCTCTATTTCCATGATAGCTCATGGCATGGCCAAGAAAGATCACACCATGACAAGTTAACATTTAATGATTTAATGAGGGTGGAAGTTGTGCTGTAGGTTGAGCAAGAGTGCAAATGTGGGCGGAGGTTGAGCGATGTCGGCAGTTGAACAGGACTGAACCGTAACCGAGGGGAAGTTGATATTGAAGATGGATACTGAAAGATGAAGAGAAATAAAATGCAGGAAAAATTAATCTGGAATGTGTACGTTCAGCCTTGTCACTCATTCATGAAAACACTGAGTAATGTCAGATATAACCATCCCATATTTAGATATTTCATATCATTTATTTTCTGCTACATAAATAGGTCACCCAGGTGAGAAGAATTATATTGGTTTCATTCAAAGGCAGCAAGTATTCCATCTAAGTTTAACACATGTTGTATGAAATCATCTTGTCTAATCATTGTATCATAGAAACTGGATTTCGATCTTTTATTATTGACACTGGAAGTTAAACATCTCATTTAGCCCACATTTTAGGTCCCATTAATTTAGGCTGAATCAAAAGCTTGACCTTTTTCTCTCTACATGAGTTCTGTTTGCAATCATGTAATTGCTGTTCAAAAGATTTTCATACTAATCAGTATAAGGAATAATAAGCACCCTACTAAGAGAAAATGTGCTGTCATATTTCACATCTTCTTAATTAAGTGTGCTGAATTAGGTTTTGCATGTGAGGTCCACACACTTGGATAGATCTGTACTTTGTACTTTTTACTCCACTACAGTTATCTGACAGTTATAATAACTAGTTACCCTGCAGATTAAGATTAAGATACAAACACTGAAACATCATCTGATAAGATGATAACAGCTGAGTCATTGAAAATTAAGCCAGTGGGACCCAACTGTTTAGGACTGTAATCCCTGAAAAGAAAGCAGTGTCTAATTGTTTCATGTCTGTGAGTTCTTAACCATTCAGCCAAAGAGAGATATCCCCTTAATTTTATGAGAAAATTATCAACTATTTCCCAAAAAACAAAGATTAAAAAAAATGATTATAGATTTCCTTTACTGCACCATTAATTGACTAAATTGATCAATTTTGAGTACATTTAAGGGGGGGAAAATTCCAAATTCTCTGATTTCAGCTTCTCAAATATGTTTTCTAGTTTCTTTAGTGCTCTATGACAGTAAACTGAATATCTTTGGGTTGTGAACAAAACAAGACATTTGAGGATGTCACTTTGGGCTTGGGAAAACAGTGATCAACATTTTTTTTATCATTTAATGGACGAAACAACAACGATTAATAGTAGAACCATTAATGAAAATAACCTTTAGTTGCAGTCCAAATCTCAAGACCCCTTAAATATGAAAGTACCTAACCCACAGGTTGGAAACCATTGGGCTAAACTACCTAACAGTATAGAGCAGTTAAAACTAGCTTCACCTCGACCAGCCACAACAGTAAAATGCCACAGAGGGTGCTATTTTTCTCCAGTACAAGTAAATAACTTTCCTGTTAATACTTTTGTACTTTGTAGGAGATTTACTTGTAATAGGAAGAAGTAAAAGCACAGTCCTGGGCCACATTCAGACCTGAGTCAGGTGCTTTTTCCATTCATCTGAGTTAGGGTATTATTATTTTAGTAGTATATTGGCTGCGATGGTGCAGGCCACTGAGAGAAAAAAAAAAAAAAGCACAGCAGCCTGCCATGGAGAAGTTGAGTTGGATCCAACTCTTGGAGAAACGCAGCCCGGCGTCACGCTCTGGCCGCCAATCATACGTTCAGAGCGGTCCAACCTCTACAGTCAGCCTGGAATGTCTCTGAAACTGAAGCTATCCAGGTGGATTCATAGACTAAACTATGATACTATGATACTCAACCTGTTGTGTTATGGCTTTGTTTATTTCATGTACCTGCCTTCTTTGTCTGTGTCTGGCCTCGCAATTTACGCTGCAAAATAGTGACAAGAAAAAGTTTCCTTTGGTTTGTGTCCAGTGGTTTGAGAGGGAGAGACCAAGCACTGGTCGAGAGACATAGACAATGAATGAGAGTAAGGGAGAGCCAGCAATGAGAAAGCTGCTTTTACTTTTAAAGTACTTTGTACGAAGGATATGAGTAGTTCTTCCACCACTCATGATGAAAACTATTCATATACCTATTCATGTACTGTATGTGTATATTACAGGCAGGTGTCTTTTAGGACAATCTGTCATTTGTAATCACAGTAAAATGTGTGTCTAGTGATGAACATATACACAAACCAGAAACAAGATGTATGCTATGTTATTATGTGACGAGGGGAGCTGCAGGATCGAGTGTTTTGATGCATTGTTCTGCTTTTCTACACATTTTCTCTTCACATCTCTTCATGTAAGAAACCAGTGACTGAGCAGAACACTGGATGCTATGTAACTGTACTCCTTTGTAGTTATACATTACATCTGATGCATTGATGCAGTGATGCCTGCAGTGAAAGCTGACTACTGTATCGTATTATGGGACCATTAGCTCTCTGCTGGGTGATGAATTGTCTTAGTATAATTCAAGTGACAGCACCGCTAATGGGCTTCTCATTTTATTTACATTCGCATTAGCTTCTCCTTCTGTACCTTTTTGTACTCAAGCTTAATCTATGGTAATCTGTATCGTAATTACTGGGATGATTTCCTTTATGTCCCTCTGCTCTCTTCACTTCTGGTAGTGTTTCTTCATGTGTCAAAATCTTTGTTTTGTCTCTCTGTGTTTCTGCCCTACAGAAATCTGTCTGCTCACCAAGGGCAGACGAACGGCGAGTGTGCGTGCAGACACCTACTGTCGACTCTTCTCCCTCTCTGTCGACCATTTCAATGAGGTGCTAGAAGAGTACCCTATGATGCGACGCGCTTTCGAAACTGTCGCCATTGACCGATTGGACCGCATTGGTAAGACCTGCCTACAGCTTATTCTTGTCCTGTCTGATTGGTCGAAACTCTTGCCTGTCATCGTGCCTTGTTGTCTTGTCTTTATCAGTATTCGTTTGCCTTCTTTCTTCATAAAAGCATTGTGTCTGCCATCTTGTGCTGCATGACCTGTATGCTATTTTTTTTTTTTTCTTAAACCTCCCGTCTCTGTGTCTTAAATAACATAAAACATAAAAAAAAAAAAAAAATTGTTGTAACCAGCATTAATCCTTCTAAAGAACCATAGTAGCGTTTTGTGGTTGGATTAACTGGAAGGCAGTGCATGTCGCTGTCCGGGAGGGAGTCAGTTCGCCCCCTCGTTGGTTTGGTGTTGACCCCCCCACTGGATGCCAGCGAGTGGATGGAAGCTAACCTCACATGCATGTGTGTCTGGCCCTCTTTCCACTCATCTGCACTCCTGGGTATGAGCAGCACCCCACCCCATATCTCAAAATCAACCAGACCCTGTTAAAAAATAAACAAAGAGCAGGGCCCGGTGACATCAGGGAGTTGTTTCCGGCACTAACGCCCCTACATCCATCAGGTCCAGCCCAGTTTGCTAACAGGCAGGACCCTGTATAGTTACATTCAGCTATACCCTCATAAACAATGCTTCCTTATTTTCACTGTCTGGTAAAGCAACATTCATAGAAGAACTTGGCCTTGACAGATTATAGTTGAAATAAGTGATAACGATTCAGTGGATCGTTAAGGATTTGTTACAGTTTAAACAAAAGGGGCACATGTATATGAAGCAAACAGGGCAATAATTGGTTGCATTGACCCTTATGTTGCACACTCCTCTTTCAATAGTCTGCTCTAATACTTTAATTTGAACTGGCACATTGATAAATTGTAGAAGATACTATGATGGTATCAAAGTGTTTTCAACTGACAGCAGTAGAATGTATGTCTCTGTCTTTGCTTATGTTTTGCTGCATTAGTTACATGTATCTTTTTGACTTGCTAATGTTCTCTTTTTATTACCTTTTTATATTTGAATAATATGAATTTCATGGAGAGAGAAACATTTAGGCACACTTTGTTACTTCTACATTTTCATATACAGTAGACTTGTCAGTGTGTATAGTGGATATATGTAGTGTATAGTGTATAATGAAGATTACTTTCATCATGTGTTTGATGTCTCAGATACTACTGTACACGTTTTAAGATCTTTTAAGATCCAACCTCGTTTATTAGAGCATAAATTGATAATTCCTCAAAACTTGCAAAAGACACTGTAATGTATGAACACGTGTGAATAGCACATGTTCATTTCACATGTCCTATAGTACATTTCTGTTTTCTTTGTAGCTAAGCTACTGCTTGCTGTCAAATATAGCAGAATCAATTTAGTGCCCTGCTGTATCTTACTCTGTAATATTTGTATATTTCCACCTGTGACAACTAACAAACAAATCTCAGCCACTCAGAGTGAGCTGGCAAAATAAACCATAAAATCCAGTACATATACAGCAATGCTATACTAGGGGCATATGAAAGAATACTGTAAAAACACTGGTGAAAACACTGGTGTATGTTACTGAATCATATGAATTCTTTAGATAAGATAAGATTTTTAAGACTTTAATGATCCCAAACTGGGGAATTTCACTTGTCTCACTTGTCACAGCAGCTTGTATACACAAGGTTGATAAGAAAATAAGAAATATATAAGTCATGCTGGTGTTAAAGAGTCTGTTGTTGGAATGAAGAACCTGTGGTAGCACTCCTTCTTACGTGGTGGGAGTAGATTGGAATAATATAAAATATCACAGTGATATTATAATCTAACTGCATTTAAATAACAGAAAATAAATAAATAAATAAATAAAAATAAGGTCTCTAAACCTGGGTAGTTATTTCTGATCTAATTCCTTAATTTTGTCATGATACATTAAATTAACTAACAACTCCAGATGATTGCACAATATGTGTTCATTGCATTTCCCACCTGTGTAAGGCTTGTATCTGAATCAGCAGACAGTAACAATAATTTATCAGGTTAGCCTCTTAATTCATTTTTTTTATATTTATTTTAAGTTTTAAAACTTAAATTGCAGGTGGATGTTCTCCAAATTTAATACATAATTGCTAGCAACAGGTTATAGGTGGTGGTTAATATTTTTCATGGAATCCTACGCTTTTTAAAATACTTTTAATATTAAATCCTTTTGTCACAGAAATAGAAAAATCCAAAACCAATTTACAGGTAATTATTATTTCCAATGCAGAAATGAAATTTGTTAAATTGAGCATTTTTAAATGATTTATGCCTTATATCATTGGCTTTTATGGCAAATCGGCCAAACCTTTTCAGTGCGTTGCTGCTGGCTTTACCATTAAGGCCAACTTCTTGTCAACACGCTGTTATACCTACCAATGACACTAGAGACCACCAAGTTTGGCGATTTGTCTTTATATTAACTATAAAACAATATAACCTGGATAAAAAACTAAAAGTTGAATTTGCATAATGACAGTGTGCCAATGTTGTCTCATATCAGTGGTTAAGCTTGCAGTCTGTATCTACTTTTCTATCTGTTATTGTTGTTTTTTCTTTGTCATGGCTTTGTATTTGTGTATTATTTTGCCCGACACAGGCACATTAATATTGATCATTGATCACTGAAAATACTGTAGTGTCAGGCAAGTCAGCAACAAGTAGTGAAAATAGATTTGGAACAGGACCACTCTGAATCAATCAGAATCCAACAACGGATGTGTGTCACTGTTGAGACAACCTTTTCTCCTCAGAGTTACGTTCAGATACAACTGTATTTTGGGAAGGGAGCATAATGGTGCCTGGATTATATCAAAATATCTGACAAAACATTTAAACAAACTATTTTCTGCTAAAGTTAATAGTAAACAAATCTGCTAGACGTTCATCAGTTTTTTCTCATGGCAGCTGAATTATGGTTATGTCATAGTTTGGATCAGGCAAATAAAACTGCTTGTTAAAGTTGAGAGAAAGAATGTGATGTCAATGTTTAAATTTGACAAATATTTAACGTTTTCACTGATTTCTAGCACACAAACTTCCATCAACCCAGACATAAACACCCACACTTTCCTCTGTGCTTCACAAATGTTATGACTTCTTGCACTTGAACTGAATTGTAAAGTAGTTGCATGTGAGCGTAAATCACAGGAGACAAGGTTGATTTTTTTTTTGGACTACCATAAAATACAGAAATAAAAAAAACATAATTTTATTTGCCCTGTAGTGAAGTGTATGGATTTGTGCCCTTCACAAGATACTGTATGCCCTTTGGCCTCAACAGTCCAAATCTACATTTGCCCTTTTTATGACAGCTACCAGCTTTTCTAGAGCTAAATGTTAGAAAATGAAAGCTGCCCACTCTGACTGACTCTTCTCAGAGTGAAATAGATTCGATCCATTCTTTCCAGACTAACCATGAAGGGGGTTTTGTCTCATACGAGGGAAGATACTTTGTCATGATCCGTGCTGGTTGTATCGTTTCTATATATGAACTGCATTTGGTTACATGCTTGTCTTGCTCTAAAAAGGAAAGAAAAAAGTAACCATGCTTTGAAACCAATAACGTGTTGCACATTTGACATTATCTTTTATCTATCTAAAAATTATTTGACCAGGAGTCCGTCTTGAGACGAGCACATCTCGTTTTCAAGAGTGTCCTGGCCGACGAGTAGGCATCAGGTAAACACTTTATTCCAATTCCAATATTCGAACAGGGACCAATTGACCTATAGAGGCTTGCTAAATGGATCCGGTCTCAAATTCATCCTCCAAGAATTTTACCTCTCACTGAAGTTACATTAACTGTTTAATTCCTGCATCAGTCCTGCAGATGTTTTGATGGACACATTCAAAATGTCAAAAACTAAGACAATCAAAGAAACAAAAGATCATTCACTGTTACATGCCATGTTTATTTTGTAACTTGTGACTTCCACAGAATAATCAACTGGATTATGAACACATGCTCAGCTCTATTGGTGTGGCATTTTTATTTAATCTTTGAATTCTTTGTTCAAAGTGTATTCACAGATGAAATCATGTCTGCAGAATTAGTAAAAACTTTACTAATGCAAAGCCACATACACTTTTTGTTACATGCAGAAATCCCATTTCATTATTTATTCATGTTCTCACCAAAATATATACATATATATATATACATATAAAAGTTTGTTTCTGATTGTCTGACTTGAAATATGGATTCTGTCTTTTGTGTAAATATTCACTAATCAAAGGAAAGTTCATCTCATCTTCAGACACAGAGCTACAGTAATGTCATGTTGACCACATGTGGAGGGCAAAAGTTTATTGAATCCATTAAGAATCATTTTCTCTCACACACATTTACACCAGTTATTCTCTGTAAAAACAGTTTTGATCGTAATGATGTATTAAATAATCCTCACCAAGAAGAAAGCTGATAAAAAGATTTCCTGCAGTGCCTCATAAAAGAAAAAAAAAACACAATTTATTACAGATAATTGGTGAAATTATTTTATTATTTAAATTATTAACTTGTAATGTTTCTATGATGTTTGTCAACATTATGATGTTTGTGTTTTGCTTGTTTCTTTATTTGTTTGTTTGGTGTGTTAGTTGGCTTTCAGACTGTTTTACAACAGTTATGTTTTATATTCCAGATATGGGTCAATTATTGTATTATTTTTTGATGTCTGTACATAATATTTATAATTAAAGAAACTAATCTGAGTTCTATTGTACCAGGAAAGAAAAATGGCTAACACAGTACTGTAACTGTATTATTTTCAAATGATGATTTGACCCACATCTGATTTTTTATATGTTTTTTACAAGTTTTATATGTAAAAAAAGAAACGTTTCTTTACCCATGAGTGGTGTTTACATTTTGTTTATGTTTTTGTTTGTTTGTTTTCATTTTGTTTTAAGGGATAATCTTTTTTACAATCTTCTGATAAAGGTTTATAGTCAGACTTTCCTAAAGTATAAATTGAAGTTATGTTATGAGTTCTGTCTACAGAGATTTGCACTGTAAAAACAATTAAACGGTCAGAGCAGGCCAGTGTTTCTGTAGGAACAGGGTGTGCCTTTGCTTAAATCAAACTCACATGTTACTCGAAGTATGTGTGTGGACATATCTCACAGGGGACTCTGACATTTACTGTGATGTAGATTAAGTAGCACCTAACACATAGTCAAGTTCTTCAGCTCCTCCTATTGAGCTTTGTTTGGGCTGCTGAACATTACTGTAAATGCATAAAAGTTGACTTTACGTGACATTTTGATTTTTTGTTTTTTTCTTTTTTTAACAGTAGGTTTACTGTATACCTATTCTATGGCTATAGCCATGACGTAGCATGTGAAAATGGCAGTTTTTAGAGGATAAGATAAGATTCATATAATTTTCTTCTTTCACAAAAAAATTATATTACTGTAGATATAATCTAAAGGTCTGTCTAAGGTTATTCTTTGATAAGTGTCAACCTATCTTTTGCACACCCAGCAAAGCCTAAGAGAGAAAAAGAGAGATTAGAGGACAGAAGAGTGTAGAGGGGCAGCAGGAACAGAAGCAGATAAGACAGACGGCGCACCGTAATACATCATAATTTTCCATTTTAAAATTGATGAAATGTCACACACTGACTGATGCCTGTTGCCCTGAAATCTACCAGCAAATTCAAGCAATTCAGATCCTCACAGGTTCTGTATTTGGAGAAAATAATAAACATGTGTTGTCCTTCCAATCTACAGAGTTTAACCCTGTCACCTTTAAAAACGCAATGCAAGCAGCCTTGTAAGTTAACAGTAGTCTTACATATGTGGTGCTAGTTTTAGCCCTATACTACCCCTCCCTGTAGTGACTGTCACAGTCTTAATGAACAAAATCAAAGGGAGGACTTGATTCTGAGAAATAGCTGCAAAATACGTCAATCCATTTTCAGCTGGGAAAGTCTTGTCTTATAGCTGAATGCATGGCTTGTTGGCAGCCTTGAGAGGAGAAGAAGCCGCCAAGCAAATGCCGCTCAACTGTAAACTGAGCGGCAGAAATCTTCTGCCCTCAAGGACAGGGCTTAATGATTGATTGACTGTGGCTAAAGCCTTCAGCATACTAAAAGTCAACTCTGTCTTCCTTATAACGCTTCAAAGCCTGTCGATACACAAGGTCAACAGTAATTACAGGAAACACATCCTCTAAATAAATTTGAACGCAGTCACTCAAAGTAAATATGTTAAATAGATCTTTATCGTTATTGTTGTCAAATGTGACAATTCTTTCTACAAAAGACCAGTTTCAAGACGTCTTTTATGCTTTTAGTATAACTTAGTATTTTACCACAGTTTTGCTCCATTCTGTCAAGCTTTTAATATCACGATCCATGACATTTCCAGGCCTGTGGGCTCAAAAAGCCCTTTAGAGTTCATAAATACAACACTTTAAAAGCCAAAAGTATGTAAGTTTGCAGACAAATTGTTTCTTTTGAACATTTTACTCATAAAAATATGAATCGTTCATTTCAGTGCAAATTTTAATAAGATTAACATAGCATTCTGTGGTAAAATGGGTAAAGTTTAGTTTTCTATAAAGATATTTAATGTATAATTATATATACAATCTGTACCCACTGAGGTAGTGTGTTAGGAATAGATCTTTGTGGCTGGCTTTGCTTGTTTTTATTGTCACCTTGTTCATAAAATTAAGGAAAAAAGGTTATTCTCAGTGTCCTTGTGATGTGTTTTAGCAGAGTTGTCATTGTGATTTAAATAGAGTGTGGCTTTAAATTTATTCTTAGAGCTTCAAAAGAAAAAAAAACTGTCCGGTAACATGATGTGTGGGTACAACTCATTAGTACTCTTCTGTGTTTCACTGTCTACATCAGCACCTTCACAGTCTACGCTATCACGTCACACCTTCAGTAATCTTTGTCTCCTTATGTGTCCTTCACTCCTCTCAAACCGTATATTTCCCATAGTCATTACCATTCAATGTCCTTCACATTTTATATTCAGTATGACAGACCTTAGCGGACGTGAAAAGATGCAGCTTGTAAGATTGAAACAATTTATGAATTTAGTGGCATCGAGGAGATGAAGCTTCTCTATTGGTACAAAAAAAATTACTAAAATACTAAAACATACAAGCTGCATCTTTATCATTACTGTCCTAAATCCTGCCCTTTTCCTGTGGTTTAGGGCAACCAAAGTTTGCCATGGCTTTATGTGCTCACCTCTCCTGACTGCACCCCAACAGGGAAGAAGAACTCCTTGCTGCTGCAGAAGTTTCAGAAGGACCTGAACGCCGGCGTTTTCAACACGCAGGAGAACGAGATATTGAAGCAGATTATCCGTCAGGACAGGGAGATGGTGATGATGGTGGACCGCAAGCAGTCAGTCACCGGGATGAACTCAACACCAATGTCAGGAAACTCCATCATTAACTCACCAGCCCAACCGCCCTTCCCCACTGCCTTCGGCACCAATCAGCTCCAGCAGTCAGTACCCATGACCTACAGTGCTTCGGCTATTGCCAATGCCTCTGCTGCTCGCATGCTGCCAGCCGCTGCCGCTGCTGCTGCTGCAGCACAGGGGGTTTACCCTGCTCCCAGTCTTTCCCATGGCAACCTGAATTCTTCCTTAACCAACCCACAGACCCCACTCCAGCAGCAAGGAGCGATCATGTCGCCCTGCTCCTTCACAGCTGCCATGTGTAGTCCGCCCGTGCAGACCCCTCTGGCCGGCCGGAGCTTCCAGTACGGCTCGCGCACAGCCTCCCAGCTGTCACTTATCCAGCAGCCCATTGCCCAACCATCTCTACCCACACAGCAGCAGCTTACCCAGCAGCCTGCTGCGTCAACTGCCGCTGCAGCTTCTGTGGCACAGCAGCAGCAGCCGTCGCCTCAGCAGCAGCAGGTCCCCTCGCCTCAACGGGGAGACATCCACAAGAGCACACAGGCTCTTCAGTCAGGCAGCTTGAGTCGTGATGTTAGACACTTATCAGCCTCCCAACCATCACTGCCACATGACACATCTCTGGGGCCCAGAGCACACCCAGCCTCAGGAGACTCTCTGGCCTCCATCGTGCCACCAACGGCAGCAGCGATCCAGGGCATGAATCTGCAGAGTGGCATCCGCACCACAGTGCCCCAGCGGGTCAATTTATTCCGCCAGATGTCGTCAGGAGCATTGCCCCCGGTGCGCTCGGCCGCGGCAGCAGCGGCGGCGGCGGCAGCGGCAGCAGCATCATCATCCTCCTCGACCCAGCACAGGGATTCCCCCGGATCTAGGAGAGATTCTGTCCTGAGCAGTACAGAGACTGAGCAAGACAAAATGCGTTTTGCATCAAATTTATGATCCCATTTTTCCCTTTTCATTTTTTAAACTTAAATATGTTTCAATTCATTTTTAAAAATGGAGATACAACAAAAGAGATAAAAGTGAGGAACTTCAGCATTTTTGTTTCTCTCCAACTTTCTTCTAAAATAACCTCATAGAAATCCTGTACATACAAGCCCTTGTATTATATTTTAGACACATTGTCTCCCTAAACTTAAGAATGTATATTATACAGATACATCTCTCTTTTCTTTTACGTTATATATATATATATATATATATATATCGATATCGATATATATATATATATATCGATATAGATATATATATATATATGTGTATATATACTGCTATGTATGCGTGTGTGAGAGTGTGTGCGTGTGCATGTGACTGGCTGTGTAAAATCCAACTAGAATATTTGGCAATGGCAATTTAAAAGCTGTAGTATAAACATGAGTCTTCCTTTCTGAGAAATATAAAGAATTATATACAATGTATGACATTTTTTTATTTTATTTTTTCTTTTTAACTGGAATGCATTGTGGATTCTGATGACTTCTTTTTTTTTTTTTTTTTTTTTTTTTTTACCATTGTGGAAGAGACAAAATTATCTTCTCCTATTAAGCAGCTTTAGGCACCACTGTGGAATAATAAATGCAAGCAACTCTGACAAATAATTTCAAAAAGCACACTCATCCTGAATTTCGTGACTCTTCATTTCAGAAATCAACACAGTTACTATAACTAAGTGTTATGTTGCACTCTCAGCAACAAAAATACAGTCTGCTGAGCCACTATATCCCCACAGCGGCTCACATACAAACCATGGCAGTGTTATGGGTCCAAAGGGAATAGATAATAGAAATGCTGCTTTCGTTTTTGAGGAGAATGGAGTGTGGAGAAAGATGTGGATGGATGCTATTGTTTTCTATTTCTGATTTCAGATGGCTGAGATGTTATGTAATGTTGCTTAAAAATTCTGTGTATATTTATAATATTTATAAACTAAAGATTATCACCATTATGCAATAGACTGTGACATAAAGATTACCTATATGTGTGCTGTAAATAGTTTTGTAGATCTAGTATTTACAGATACTGTGTGGTGCATTCTCTATCATAACAATGTCTTACTTCTATCAGGAACCTGGATATCATCTATATGCGAAAAAGGTTAAGTGACAAAAAACATATGTTTCATAAGAGATAAACAAACCTTAATGCAATAGCTAGCACTACTTGATGCTGAGAAATGCCTGATTGGAGGACATTTAAGAATCCCTATCTCTCTCTGTATACTATTCCTAGTCCTAGTATAGTTTTTGATTTCACATCAAGTGAACATATACAATATTTACCTACAATACACAACTTGATTTCAAAGTCAGCCTATTGAGAGTAAATGTCTTTTCTGTCACCTCTGCTGAGGATCATTTTAACAGCGATTCTTTGGTTTATATTACGGTCAAACGGATCATTTTTTGAATGAGGCTGCAATGAGGCTTATATCTTTTTTGTTTGGTTTTTTTTTTGTTTTTTTTTGCTTTTAAATTTTATTTAAACTACAATTTAAATTCTATGCTTGCTCTCCTGCTTCTTGAGTAATACTGTACTGTACGCTGTCATATCACAGTTACTGTAGTTGAAGAGACATTTTCTGCACATATGTTATAGGTTAAAAACATCAGGTATCCAGTCGCTCAAGTGCAAGTCAGAAAAGGAAATGCTGGTTTGCATTAAGGTTTCTGTCTCGTGTAAATCCATTATGTGGGCTTAGGTACTTTAAACTGACCTGGACTGATGTTGAGGCAGGGATGCAAGGTCAAGCCAGAATATTATGACTCTATCAAAAAGGATAATTGTGAATATTTTAATCAATAAGCAACGTATTTGATGACTCAACTAAAATAAGCCAGTCATTACGGCTGACAGGCCATTTCCCTGCACATACAGTGCATTGTCGTGTGTGCACAAGGCCTTCCTGCGGTCTTCATACAGTGAGTCAAACGTGACAACATATTCTCAGTCAGTCATGCAGAATCTCTACTTTGAGTCATAGTTTTCATGGCAACTAAATATCCCATCAGTTCAAAGTGACTAAGCCCTTTGAGATGCCGTTTTAAAAAGATTACAAGTCTTCGCTACAGATTGTGTCGATAGTGTACCAATACAGTCAACCCACCAATGTCATGAAAGCATGCACTGTCACAAATACTTAAAAAGATACTATCTCAAAAATGTTGACGTTAAATGTAATGTTAGATTATGTTTTGTTCATTGTCTGTCTGCCTAGATGTTATCTGTGTGTGAACAGAAGCATTGACTTTCCACATGGACATTCTTAAGTATTTGTGCCTAAACTATAGCCATGTTCCATCCTTTGTTATGAGTGTGAGCTCGGTGCGTACGGGGGAGGGGAGGGGGGGCACTTCTGCACACAACTACGCATTCATTCTTACTATACTCTATGTGTTCTATGTCTCAGTGTTTTTAGGCAAGAATGGAGTAAGCAATGGTGATGGCCAAATGTCTCAGTTTATCCAATTGGTATCTTTACTTACAATGTGAACTTCTAGAGGCAGGTTTTTTCTAACATTGTCAGTCAAGCTATATAGAATATTTAATGAGGTCATGTACAGTTTAAAAAAAAGAAGAAGAAGAAGAAGAAGAAGTGCAATCTTTAGACTTGCAGTGATATCACACTCGATGAGACATTGTACAAATTTGGAGCACCTTTATACCTTTCTTTGTAGCTAGCCACTGATGTTTGGGTTGAATATTGATGTGTGGACGGAAACTGGCCAAAGCAAAACATTCTAAGTCATTGTCTTTGTTTTAAATTGCACTTTCTGGTTTACTACTAATAAAAAAAAAAGATACAGATTCTTTCAGCTAGGTTAGATGTTGAATGAGCTAGTAAGGGAACAATATCCTCGAGAATTTGTGCTGCCCTGATCCTGTATGAGGTTCTAAATGAGGGGGAGATGTTCTATTTACAACAAAGAGCGCTTAATCGTGAATATGCCATAGTGTATAGGAACTAGTACACAGTCAAGATGGATAGCAGCACTGTTAGTTTGTGCTGTTTTTGATACTTGCCTTTGGAGGGAGAGCTTCCCAAACTATGTGCTTTTTTCACTATACCAATCACAACAAACATACTGGAATGGGCATTAATGGTGATGTACAACACAAACTAATGAGCTTACATATTAGCAGTATAGAGACTCTCAACAAACCAGCACATATATTTGTATATTTCTTTTTGTTTGTTGTTTTGTTGGTTTGAGAAAAAAAAAAGAGATGCAAAAAGAACAGAGATTATTGCCCAGAGAGGACAGACCAAATGTTTATTTGGTTTCAATGAACACAGGTTTCATATGTTTACTGATGATATGCGTAGTGGAGAGAGGGGCTACGACGAGCTGCTCGGTCCTCTTAAACCCCACTCACATGGTCATTGTTCAGCTCATTTATGTAATCCAAGACTTAGACAAAAGAACTATCAGTTGGTTACTTGATACAGATGAAAGAAAGATAAATGTAAACTTTCTTACAACAATATGCAGACAAACAGTGTTTGTCAAAAAATCTTTTTGATTTTTTTTTTTGTTTATTTTGTTTGTAAATAATAAACCTTTAAAATATAGAAAATAAACGACATATTGTCATCTAAAAATGAGTGTGTGTCGTTCTATTGTCAAACAGTGTGGGTTTTTTACGGAGACAGGCACCGCATGAATGAGCTTTTACTCATTTACAATTTGATCGAGGGAGTGAATGATGGAGAGTGTCATAGAGTATTCAGGAATAGTATCTGTCAGCAGTTACAGGCCAGGTGAAAAAATCAGGGATTTCCATAACTACAAATCCAGTCATCAGTCATACAGTCATCATACGAAAGACAGAGCTCTCTGTATGAACGTGTACTCATCGTCTTTATGGAGGACTTATATATTAGAGTGAGTTTGACCACATGTTCAATAGAGCTGCAATGATTAGTTAATTAATCGATTATTTAATTGACAGTCTATTTTGATAATCGATAAATGTTTTTGTCATTTATTTAACCAATAATTACAAATATTTGCTTGTTACAACTTCTCAAACTTCAGTATTTGATTAGTTTCAATCTAATGTGATCCAATTCAACAGCTCTGCATTGAATATCTACATTCAGAAAGGTAATAATTCAACTTTGTTTTTATTACTGAGGTTGTATTTGGTGGTGGTGTTATACTGGAGTGCATTATATTGAGAGGTGTTTCTAATATTTTGGCCATCCCATTTACATACATGAGAGGGTCATAATTAAGTGGCAACCTCTGTAAAACACTGTAACTTACAGAACAGTAATACTGAGTTACAAAGACACAGTTAAAGAGGAGTAGGTTCATTATAGATCTGTGGAAACATAAGGTGGAGCTTAAGATGACAGATGCCTCATGAATCTAAAACAGCTCAGGTTATGATGGCTGAGGAAAATGTATGGTTTTGCACCAGATTGCATGATCCAGTTTCATCATGTATGACTTTAGCAGAGAGTACAGTGATTATTGAAACAAGTTTATTCTGGGGCTCGGAAAAAAGATATTTTGACTAAATAATCTTAATTTAGCTTTTTTCCAGAGCTTTCAACAAAATCCTGTGGGACAATCTTTTAACAGACACCAACATACACCAAGCGGCAACCTCTGTGGCTGTGAAGTGAAGCCTAGCAGAAGTGCCAAAAAAACTGCAGTTCCTCAAACGTCCACTTGAGGCTGGATACAGAACATGTCAATCTCCATAAGCCCCCAACTTCAAAGCGGAAATAAACACGATTACAGTCTGGTTCAAAAACAGTTTTGGTCTCTATAGCAAATGTCCCTGTTCATGACAACTGTACTGAGTCTGATTTTTTTTTTAAAGTCATCTGTTCAAATTATATTAAGGCCTAAAGTTACGCATAATTAACAGTGTGGTCACTATGATTGACAGGTGGGTGCCATTACAGGTGGCCTGTTTGAGCAACCAGGTGTCATTCAGCCCACCTCAGGTCCACCGTTGATCCAGAGCCACAGATTTTGAGCTATAAAACAGCTCTTCAAAAACCTATAGGTGATGTGATATATATGCTGTGTATTCTTTATACTATACTTATAACGGGCATTTTTAGACAAAATAATTTGTTGAGTGGTCGACAAAATAATCCCCAGATTAATCAACATACTTGCAGCACTAATGTCCAACACTATAACATTTGTCAGCAAATTTGAACACTTTTAACGATATCTTAAAGAATGAACTCTGAGTTCTTTACACTGCAAGGATGGTTGTTTTCTCTCTCCCAATTTAAAATAGAAGTTGAACACAGCTCAAATTGCAGAGGTGGTTTGCGGTTACCTTTTCAAAGCCGGCCTCACAGGGGTTACGCCAGGGTGACGCATGCTAGAGTTGATCTGTAGCTCCATTCTTAGAGAAACGCTGCCCTCAATTAGGAATTTATGCTCCATTAAATGTGAGTAATTGTATTCAGGGGGAATTAATTTTTTAGCATGTGTGTGTGTGATGTGACTTAAGATATGACAACCAAAGTTCGTCTACAGAGCCATCATCACAAAAGCATAATGAGTATAATCACATAATGACCAGAGCCATTACATTCACACAGTAATGTAATATTTATAGAGAATATATTGATATTTCTATGATTTATCTCTTGAAAGAACAAAATAACATAATATACTTTTCTACATTTATAAGTAGTGAATATGTGGACAGTCTACAGTCTAAGTACTGTCTATATAGCTAAAATAGGCAAATTATGGTTTGACAAATTACATTTATTTCATAACTCTTCTTCCATAACTTCTTCACCAATTGGAGTTTTCTCAGTTGTCATCACTGACTGAAGCATGCAACTTCTCACGTGTCATACTAATTTATGTGTGTATATCAATGACAGTAAAAAGAATGGACGTTGTATCCATCATGTTACCTGTACATTTTCTGTTTTAAAGCTCAAAATGAGTGCCCCTGGGCTGAAGACGCCTGGTTGCTCAAAAAACAAGTCATCTGTAATGGCACCCACCTCTCAGTTGATGTGGCCACACTATTAATTATGCATAACTTTAAACCTTAAACAGGTGAGTTATATAAAAAATTAACCCTTAGTACAGTTGATATGAACGGACAAATTAGTTGTTATACCAAATTGTAAACATGTTTATCTCTGCTGTGAAGTTGGACATTTAAACATGGGGGCTTATGGAGATTGACATGATCTGTAGTCAGCCCCAAGTGGTCACTTGAGGAACTGTAGTTTTGACATTTTTGACGATGTATTTTCTGCATAGGATTCAATGTACAGCCATTGAGGTTGCTGCTTGGTGTGTATTGGCGTCTGTTAAAAGATTGTCCAATGGGATTTGGTTGAAAGCTGAGTTAAGATTATTTAGTCAAAATATTTTTTTTACGAGCTTGTTTCAGTAATCACTGTACTCTCTGCCAAAGTCATAATGAAACTGCATTATGTAGTCTAGTGCAAAAACATATATTTTCTTCAGCCATCATAAGCTGTTTTAGATTAATGAGGCATCTGTGGTCTTATGTCCTATGTGTCCACAGATCTATACTGAACCTACTCCTCTTTGTCTTTGTAACTCAGTGTTACTGTTCTTTGACTTTGACAGTGTGCCACAGGAACAAAGCACATCCATTCATCCTCCATTCAGCTGGTAAAATTGTTCAACTTCTGTTAAATTATAGAGATAGCCAGGCTTAATGGGATGAATGAATGGCCTGATTAACATGCTTAAACACTGCTAATGGAACCACAGCCAACATTATTAGCCCCTATAAATGAAAATAGACATGATTTACAGGGTATGCTTAAAACTTTGAATTGGTATGTGTTTAATTATTTCAATATCCACCAAAAGTGATTACGATGCCATTTGGCCAATGTCCAACAGACAGTTCCTTTATTAGCATCCTCATATCTGTTCCTCCTCAGGCTTCTGTTATGTAGAAATACCCCCATAGCCTGTATCTATCCTTCTTCTTTGAGAACACTAGAACATGGTAATAGAAGCTGAAGTTTGGCTATACACATTGCCAGAATCACTTCGACTTATGTGAGTTTATCCATGCTTCATAAATCCACTTGAACACTCCTGATAGCTTCAGATCTTGTAGTAATGCACTGTTTGTTGTCTTTATACGTACTAGAATTTAATGCAGCATGACTTTTTAAAGCAATACAAGCTAAAATCAATGATGGTTTAGTAAGGAGATGGCGTACTGATAATCAATTTTCTTTATCTGTGTCAGGTTTTCCCACTGTCGCTCCCTGTTTTACTGTAATGGGAAAAGTGAGCGTGAAATTATGAGCAATTCCTTCACCCCATAGTCACTGTCACAAAGTAACTGTTGGATCCATTTTTCACAAGCCACATATCTTCTAAACATTATGATACTACAATGACATTTTTCAGACAGAAAAATCAGGAGAAAATTAACTTTGTTCAAGATCTGTCTTTGTCTCAGCAGCAACACCCTCCTCTCTGTCGGTGCTGAATCATTAGCCTAGTTTCACCAAGGATGAATCATAACGACTACTAAAAACTTTCTGAACTCTCTCTAACACAACCCAATTTGCCTTCATCCATCCACACGACGCTCACAACACCTCCAACTGAGGTGATTAGATGGGGGGAGTGGAGACCAAACCCGCTTAGAACACAGGAAGAAAAATGTTAAAGAAATCTTTGTTAAAGTACAGCCAGACTACAGCTAACTCATCTCCATGGCAACTATTTATTTCCTGCTTACATCACCAAAAGCATGATGGGAACCCTGGAACAAAAATCTCAAAATATATTCTATAAGAAAACACACACACACACACACACACACATATATATATATATATATATATATATATATATATATATATATATATATATATATATATATTGTTTTCCACTATCAATATGTTACTACTAACATTGTAAACTAAATTGTTTAACCACTGACATGCCAACTGATTGTATTTGCTGCATAGATTTTTTATATCCTGACATTAGGGTGTAGTGGTGTTAGGAGGGTGGTCACTGAGAATGCTGCAAGTCCACCCAAGAAGACAGAGGAGCCAACCACGGTGAGTGACGTCCGTAACACTCCACTAACTCCTCCTCTGTGCTTTTTTTTTTTTTTTTTTTAGTTAAAGCAGAACAAGCTATCATGTTTATTTAAGCAAACTGTAACGTGATTAGCTGTATCTTTGCTATGTTTAATACAAGATTTATGAGACATTATTTTTTTGTTAATTTATTTTTTCTTTCTTTAAATGCATTACAGTTTCTTGTTGTTTTGTTGCACCATCAGGCTGCGATGAGTTAGTTCATGACCTGTTCAGGTTATTTCTAGGAGACTGTGATGTCAAACCAGGTTGTTATGAATACATTAGCAGGTCTAACTCCCAGGTTGCAGCTGTCAAAATCATTAAGACAAAAAGTCCCAGCATTACTTCATCTGTCAGTCCCTTTCATTGTTAGGCTTTGTTTCTCTCTTACAGGCCTGCATGCAGGATTAGTTGGGGGTTATCTCCTTTGGAAGAATGCTAAAATAAGGTTACAGGCTTAGGTTGACCCTCACTGATCCAGCAGTAACTCAAGGTTGACGAGTGTGAGTTAAACCAAAGGCTTTATATTTGTAGACAATATAGCATTAGCTAGAACATGTCCCGCAGAAAGTAACCATCACTTGGACCATCTGTGTAGCAATTCCGTGATGATGTAGTTTCAACATTACACTGAACAAACATGTGCCTTGACCTTGACTATGTGACCTACAACCCAATATGCTTGTCCTTTAAAATTATGTTCTCCTATGCATTCATTTTTAGGATTGCACAGGGTTGCATATCAAAGCATTTTATTTAACCTGCAGCACTTATTTAAATAAATATAAAAATAAATAAATTATGCCAAGGACAGTATGGATACAGACGTGTGTGGTAAAGCTTTTCATTGTGCCAAACACACAGATATATATAATAATGGATTTGAAATTTAATTACTTTCTGACTTAGATATATTCTAATGACTCACACACCACAAGGAGCCATAATTTATCTGGCAACAGTCTGACATTCATCAAGGGCTTAATGAGCTCCTCTGCTTACCCCACACAAAATATTTTAATGGGTGGTGGCATGTCAGTTTTTGAATGCACTGCTGTCTTCAAGGATACCATATTTCTGGGATTATGAAAAACAAATCGTACTACAAAAAGCCTGGCAATATCGCAGATACACAGATACACAAATATAACTCACATACAGCAGCAACAGCTCTCTTTGGAAACTTCATTAGAAATAAAATAGAGTTCTGTGGGTTTGTACAAACACAAAACCAGTGTCTCGTGAGGTTTAGGAGGTTAACATAATCATGCAAACTGCTCATGCTCTTCTTTTATCCTTGACTAAAACAGTCTTCATGCAATTAATTACTGCATGCACAACACTTTGGTTTACAAAAAGGCAGCCCCATCAGTTTGTGTCCTGTTTGTCCCTGTGATCGAATTTCATCAGACCAGCCAGATCAATGTCAGCTTAACTTTCCCTCCATTGCATTTATTTTAAGCAAAATAACCTCAAGACATTTGTAACATTAAAAACGGAGTGACCGTCCTCAGGTGTCCATGTAAGGTCACACTCACTAGGATGAACAATCAAGGTGATTTGTGGAGGGTTTGATCTGAAATTCATAAGTCATATTTATGCAGATTTTCATCTCAACAGCAGTGCAGATTGACTGTGGGCTTGTTTTGGAAGGACCACCTAATTTTCTGTCAGTTCTGCCTTCTCCCACATCCGATATTTCCCCACTGACCTGGGTCAGACTCATTTCACTCAGTCAGTCAGTGTGTGTGTGTGTGTGTGTGTGTGTTTACTCAGTATTTGTACAAGCACTGATGAGATGCACAATGTCCTGGACTGTTGGGTCAGAGCTTCCTGGGAGCTAAAACAGGGGACTCTGATTAGAATGCAAAAGCTGTTCTACTGCTGTTTGGTCTCTTCCTCTGTTTGCGTCTGGCAGCTCTACTTGTCTACAGATCTCTCTCTCTCTCTCTCTCTCTCACACGCACACACACACAGATATTTTAATATGAATCTCACAGCAATATAAGTTTCACACAACCCTTACTAAAAAGAGTATTAGGTAAGGCTTGGTCCATTTACATATACTAACATGGATGGCAAAAGGTCAGAGGTTGTTATGCATTGCAGTGGAAATGGAGTCATCTCATTACGCGTCGTGTTCAAAGAGGACACGGCAGGAGTGCCGCCTCTGTGATCTGAGTTCAATATTGAAGTCTGTGGCAACAGAAAAGTCAATCAAGATTAGCTCTGTGAGATCTCGGACTGTCCTTCACAGGAGGCCATTTTCAAACAGTTATTCGGTGCAGGCAGGCAGAGATGAAAATTTGGAAAGTGGTGCTCTTTATCACTTTTAGAATCAACAAATTTCATTTCTGTAAGAACTACATGTAGTCCTCAGTGTGCTGGCTAAAGCTGCTTTTATATTTAGTATAATTTTTATATCACCCTAAATACTTATTTAGTATAAGTATTTAGGGTGATTTATTAGTATGTAATTTAAAAACATTTAATTAATTGTAACAATAGACATACCAGACAAAATATTGCTGCTGAAATGCACATTTATTTTATTCGCTTCAAGGTCAGTTATCTCCTGTTTCCGCCTGCTCAGTCAATCACGACACATTGCAACAGCTGCATGGCAACATAATAACAATAGAGAGACATGCCAAGTCATGATGTCTTGTTCGGGCTGGCCTCGGTTCCACTAGCTTCTGTAACTCAATATGATCTCTGAATGATTCTTTCATCAGCCTTTCTCAGAAAATTAAACGTGTTCCTTCCTTATTCTAAGACAAATTGGCCGACACTTCTTGCATTGCATCCTACTTTATTTTAACAGAATGATTACTTTGAGTGCACACAAAGAAACTACAGTTTCCATGTTTGTTAAAGGCTACTAAAAAACTGAAATATTGAATACTGAATAATAAACAACAATGTGTTTATTACTATTATTATCTAGACATACAGAATGAAACATATAACATACTGTTGAGGCTCTGCTCCAAGGAGTTCCTTACAAATGTCAATGGAAAGGTGGTACTTTTTGATCTGTAAAATCACACTTAGATAATGGCACTTTGGACCCAGTGAAATGAGAAAATTTCCAACAAGTGTGTAGTGTTTTTTATGGTTCAAAACCTGAAATAAGGTTTTATGTTGTTGTTTTATGTTTGATGTGACAATTTCGCCATTCAGATTTCACATTTCTGAGCCCTTTATTCATAACATGCTCTATGCTCTAACAATGTCTCTATTTGTTTATCTGCAAGATCCCAAAATACCAGCTAGCTCTGACTTTTTGGTCCATCAAAATCACTGGCAGTATAAAGAATGAACAGCGTATGCGTGATGTCATCCGTAGGTTTCTGAAGAGCCGTTTTGAAGCTCAAAACCTCTGGTGCTGGGCGCCGCCCTGTTGGCTGTCCTGCTTCTTCCGCCTCCTGGCTAACCTAAAAATCGAGATGTGGATCATTGACGGATCTGAGGCGGGCTGAGTGACCCCTGGTTGCTCAAACAAGCCATCCGTATGGCCGCATTGGCTTCACTTCACAGCCAACACAACAAACACTCGATGATGAAAATGAAATAAACGTCATCAGTGTGGTACGTGTTACTACAGCCCAAAGTGACTTTCTCAATAAGTTCATTTACATCCATGAAAGGTTCCTTAAAATTAATACATGAAACAAACAACTCTCTTCTTCTGCAGTTGTTTAATGGCGCCCCACTGTTTATCTCAATGAGCCAGCTTCTAATATTTGTAAAATGATAGTAATGTAAATGCACATTAATTCACATTTGTACCTATTTTCTGGAAATTCGGTTAAACTTTGAACTACAGGTACACAGAAATTTGACAGTACATTGATGATATGAAACAGAGAAATGCTGCAAACCTTCCTTGCGTTTAACCAGCAAATTATTGATAATTAGTTGATTATTAAACCTGTTAATCTGATTCATTTTCAGCTGATCAAACGATTGATCCTTTCAGCGCCCTCAGGCAAACTCAGACAGCTTTCCTCTCCTCCTACAGGGATCACACTGAAGACATGACATATTTCCTCTGTGAAGCAGGATGTTTTTTTTTTTTTTTTTTTTTTTTTGCTTGAGTGTGGTACCCAGATGTGCCATGAGACACTTTAACCTTTCCCAAGCACCTCTGTTTAACCTCAGATATGACTGCTGACCTCACAGTAGAGGTCAGGGTCTTTGTGCTATCTTGTTACTCACACACACACACTCTGCCTCACAAACACATACACACACAGACATATATATATATATATATATATATATATATATATATATATATATGTTCTGGTTGTGACTGCGCAAAAGCATTTATATCTAGAAAAAGCTGAATCCTGATTATCAGCAAAAGCGTTTTGAGAGCGTGGCTACTGAAATGACGGAGACAAATACAATGTTAGGGTTAGGTAGGTAAAATTCAATGTTGATATCATTATTTTAGCCACCTTCCAACTGTTTCAGTTGCTACCTGGCCTCCACCAATCAAACACCTATTTATGAACTATTAGCTGAGGGTGTTTGCCATTTCCTTTATGGAACACATCTTTCCATTTCCATAATTAGTCCTAGAGGATTTATCTTACTCCTGCATCTTTATTGTCCTCTTCTTTATTGTCCTCTCTTGCCCTTCCCACATCCCCAACATGCTGCTGTTAATACAGAGGAACTAATAGTCTGTGGAGTCAAGAAGTGGGACTGAGTTTATTGATGACTAGATCTGGACAATCCATAACAAACTACCGGTACATTAACTTTGAGTATTCAGAAACCATTAAGTCTCTTCAGAGAGACAAAATAATGTGAAAATCTATAGAGTTGTTTTGTAATTATAGAAAAAAAACCCAGTAAATATCCATGGGATTACCTAGTTGAATGATGATAATTATTTTTTTCAAAGATTTTACAGCTCTGATTCATTTATCAACAGGATTCCTTTGCATTCCTATATCTGCACAATTAGTTCCCATGAGGGGACTAAAACGATTAGAAAGGAACAGACCTCCATAGGTTTGCCTCAATCAAACTGAGCTTCCCAATCCAGAGATAATAGCTGAATAAACCACTGACTAACTGCAGAAAGAGGAATGTTAGATCAGATGCAGGTGACGTTATTAAATTTATTGAAAAAGTTTATTTTGTGGCCTTGCCGATAGTCATTTATCTTCAGTTGCAGTCACAAATGTGATTTAGACATCATCTTCTCTCAGGTTTTTGACAAGGATTAATTTGTCACCGTGGGTAAAACCATACATTTATCAATTTTATCCAGAGATTTTTGTCTTCTGCTCCATTTAATATATCAAACACATGACACACTTGACTGCACCACAAGACGCTTCATATCTTCAATCTCTCATGTGAATCCCTCCCTCTGAATGACTCGTGGCTTTGATCCTGCACACATGCAGTAGGGGTCCTCTTACGGGGTCTCGATCAACAGCTTATCTTATAACTGCATCAAGAACGACAGACAATATCCCTTTACCAAGCTCACTCTTCCGCTCTCCGCTGTTAATCTGTCTGAACAAGCCAGGCTTAATACTTTCCCAGAAATGCCAGCCTACAATATGAACAAGTAAAGGTTCAAAGGGAAACCTGACATCCCACTACTGATCCACCAAAGGTCAGGGCCTCAAATCCAACAGATATTGTTGACAAATGTGTACTGAGACTGAATCAGTAGAACACAAGTCTGATCTACAGGATTTTATAACATTAAACAAAACAGGACATTGCAAAGAAATAAGGATATTACATTACAGTTTAAAGCTCCTGAAAGCTTGGCTTCAAATCAGAAAATATTTCTCTATAACATTAAATATTAATAACTAAATAAGCAACAATTAAAGTTGAAAAAAAATCTGTATATGTTATTTATTTAAAGCATAGAGAAGAGCTCAGAGGGGAAAAAAAATATGTGAAATAACCAAAACTGTTCTAATTTAGGCAAAAAAAAAAAAAAAAAAATGAAACCCTATTACACAGATTAAGGTAGGACAAGAAAAAATAAAAAAACAAGAACAAAAACTGAACTATGATCCATCAAAAAAAGGAAAAAAGCGCTTCTTAAAATAAGAGGATTTGCTGGGTTGACTTGTCTTACGTCATAGTAAACTGAAAATCTTTAGGTTTGGGACTCGAGACAAGCAATTCAATACATTACATAATCAGTTTCAGATTTAGGAAACTGTAAAGATCCATTTTCACCATTTTCTGATATTTATTGACCAAATGATAAATCAGAAGAATAACCAATAATGAAAAGAATTGTTTATTAAATTAAATTTTATAATACTGGTAAAAATATGTTAATTAATAAAATCATTGCAGTTTCATTTGTGCTAAAAAAGCACACAGGTGTAAGTATCACAGGACTATGCTCTCTTCTGAGAGCATACATGAATTTTTATTTTTTATTTTGTGTGAAAGACATTTTTGCATTCAAACAGTTTTTATAGCTTTGCAATTAAAAACATATCACAGCCTTTGAACTGCTGATATGTCAATGTTGTAACCACAACTTGTTTCTGCCTCCCTCAAGTGGCCAAAAAAAGTTAGTCAGTTAATGCAGGTGTTTGAAGCACTGGAACTTGTCTACTTAATTGTAGTTAACATCATGATCAGCTCCTGAATACATCTAATCTCAACACTCAACAGACCTTCTTTTTGTTGTTTGTTCTGGTAGCAAATCAAGTCTGAAAATGACTCAATTTTGAAAAGTTAAATGTAGTACAGTCAGCCAGGGTTAGGGTTAATATCTGGTCCAGGCTGGGACCACATTATTCCAATAATAGACAATATGCTCCCTCCTTCAAAGATCCAGCTATTAGGTTTGGGATGATCTCTAATACATAGAGAAAACAGTATACCTATCATGTCACAAAAGGCATTTGTGTGCAAGTCATTATGCAACATTAACATCCACTAGAAACCCTTAGCTTTCATTGAACCACCAGAAACTCCTTCAAACAGCAGGCAGAACATGGAGGGAAATATGCCACATGACCAATTCAGACAGTTGAATTCATATCACTCATAACACTCAAACATGAGGACTTTTCATATTTTTTACACTAACAGCATGAAATCATCATTGTTCATAAGTCAAATAACCACCAAAGGAGAAATGACCTCTGCCACAACAAGTACTTAACACCAATTAGCAATTAATGATGGAGTAAATACTTCATACATAAATTTGTAGCCAGAAGATCAAGAGCACAGCCATCAGGAGGTCTGCAGCTTCATGAAAGAGTCAGAAATTAATGAACTAATAAGATGCATGTTAATTAGCACAAACAACAAGTAAACAAAGCCTTACATTTTTGAAGCGGCAATCCTGGAAATCTCAAAACCTCCATTTGGAAAGTCGCTGGAAGCCCAAATGGAAGACAACAGGATGGAAAAATGAAGTTCAAGCTAACCTAACTTTATATATATTACAAAGAAACGGCTGAGGAACACACATTAACTCTTCATCAGAGTCACATGAAGTTGACAGGTGAGGCTGTTTATGAAAATGTTTTATGGAGCAGAGCTAGAAGCTAATGCAGTCCAGCACTGTTAAAAATGGTTGAACTGTATTGCTAGAGGTGTCTGTTATTTTGTCTACTACATTTATCTCTACAAGGACAGCTTGAATAAAGAAAACAAAATACCTGCTGTTTGCCTGATGTTAATATATAAAGCTGAGGGTGGAGGATAGTTAAATAAGAGTTATTTTGACCTCCACTTGTATCGGTCCCTCATCTATCTATCTATAGCTTCTGTAAATGCAGCAAATTCTAAATTTGTCTGCTGCATCGTGCTATTTATAAAAATGTTCAACACAGTTTCCCAGGGCCCAGGGTGGTATCTTTAAATTGTTTGTTTTATCCAGGCCAAGAGTGATGGAGGAAGTACTCAGCTATGGTGACATGTAACTAAGTAAATAAATATGCTAGATCATACTCTTACTCCACTCCATTTCAGAGAGAAATATTGGGATTGCCAGACATACTCATTAATAGAAATGGAAATAGTAGCAAGTAAGCAAGTATTTAAGTGCGCTACTTGCTAAATGCACTTAGTTACTTTCCACAACTGCTTGTCGAATGATTGACAACGAAAGATATTCAATTATAAAAGAAATAAAACAGAGAAAAGCAGCAACTTTGCACATTTGAGAGGCTGGAAATACAGAATAATGACATATCAGATTACGTTATATCAGCTTGATATATGACTGGAACAATTAATTGATTCATATCGATCATAATTGTTGCATATTCATATTTTCTGTCCATCGACTAAAGATTTCAGCTATACCAGTAGCTGTTAGCATACAGTTAATTACTATAGTCAGTGGCGGAAGTATTCAGATCATTTACTTAAACAGCAATGGAAAAATACGTCCTGCGTTTAAGAGTTTACTTAAAGTGTTATCAGCCAAAAGTACTGAATTTACACAGTTGCTTGAGTATTATAATGGATTATTGTCACTGTTACAGGAAATGTGCCTGTCAAGGTGGTGCATATTTTAATTACACTCTTTGCTGCTGGGAAGTCTATAATCTATAACAAGTAGTCATGTACATGATCATATATTTTGTAAATAAAATTTTTATCTGCATAGCAACTATACTGCAGCTGTGAGGGAAATTCGGAATAGTAGCATACATCCCTCTGAAATGTGAATAAAGTATTGTAAAGTAGCATAAAATGGAAATGTACAAAGTACAAATACCTCAAAAGATTCCCTAAATTATCGAATACTCGATTAAAACGTACCGAGTTACTTTTCACCACTGGTGACACATGCATCCTCACAGCCTCCATTAATCAAAATGGTATTTCCGCCTGGAAAAAACTATACCTTTACATCTAATGTTTTTAGTTATATGTGATGAAAGGATTGAATTTTAATGTACTGAAAGGAAATGGCATACAATTACATAATTTCACCACAGATCATGACTTTCTGTTATATCATCAGTTTACAAAGGAAGAGAGCAGCCAGTTGTTCAGTTGTTGTTCTGTTTTCATTCGGAGAAATGCTTACAGCAATTAACTAAACTAAAGTGTAATATTACGGGATTATATTTGATCTGAGCTAATTGTTTGTTGTTTTCGAGCATCAAAAACTGAATCTGATCTGGCAATCTTACATGTGAGGGTATTGAATTTAACACAACATACTGGTCAAAGGTCACATTCATTTAAAGTCAAATATTTTGGACTATGTGTATGCTCTGTGGTAAGTCTTACTTATTACAAAACACAATGATTCTGCCAATAGATCCTCCTAAAGCTTACACACTGGACCTTTAAAATGTTTACCTATTCTTGGTCCTGACATGGCTGTGGTGTGTGAATGAGTTAATTTGCAAACACATTTTGTTGATGCATTTTGTTGCTCTGTGTGCCCAGCTGGATTCCTGGTCATTCAGTATCAGTTAGTCATCACTCATCACTAAAGTAAACTATAATCTGGTCAGTTGGAGGGCAAAAGGATGTAAGAGGTTTCCCTCTGATGTAGAGCCCTATCCCTATCCTAGACTGCATGGACATGTGACACCTAAAGCCTCCTGCGTAACAGTAAATAATCCTGCCTTCGTTAAACCCAGCCAGATTAAAGCAAATCCCTTATGAATTGACTTTTTATTGTAGTTTCCATAACCATATTAATGATAATATTATGATTCTCCCCCTGTTTACTCTTCTGAGTATCATCAGGACAAGGATGTGAACAGATTGTTGAACTTTTGTGGCGGGTCATATGGCCATTGCACCATAAGAAAACTACACTGGGTGGAACTTTTAGACTGACTAAGGGCACATGTGGATGTACAGTACAAAACATGTATTTGTAATTTAATGGATTGAAAAGTGAATGACCTCTGCAGCCTGTTAAGTCTAAGCTGTGGAATCCTGAACCGTCTGTTAGACGACATAAGCTTTTATTTTTTTTTTTCAAAATAAAATATGAAAGGGATCTGATGTAATTCTGTTATGGTTCTGCTACTGCTGCTAGTTCCTCTGCTAGTGCTATTACTATTATTTATAGTACTTCTAATGTCATGAAAGGTAATAAAACTACCATGTCCTTGTACTACCATTTATTGGAATGTTCTGGTAAATATGTAACACTAAAGTGACTGTCATCATAAGTAAATGCACTTTTTAGAAGTGTGTTGATCATTTAATGGAATATTTTGATACTTTATTGAACCCCACAGGAACAATTTTCTTTCTTTGTTCCCCTGTCCTCAGGGGAGGTCTGACTCGGGCTCAGCCACGGGACAGTACTGCTGCAGAGGGGAAGAAGGTACACCATACTGGGACTGCAGATTTGCACATATTCTGTGTCCTTCACACATGGTGGTTCAATCAATCATACATGGGAGGAACGAGGGGGATGTTGTTCATGAGATACACAACTTACAATCAACATGGATTTAAAAGTCCTTAATTGTAACGTCACTTCAATCAGAAATACGTAAATATTTGTTTATATTTCAGTTATAATCTACCTACTGTCTGTCCAATACATTCCCTATGTCCAGTAAGTACCAGTTCTTTTTGTTTGTGATGCAGCATGTCCAACATGTAAACACATCTTAACCTCTCCTTCCACTTCCTTAGTTCAAAAGATTAATTTTGTCATCTGTGACATTCATTCAAGTCATACTGTGCAGTTTACTCAGAACCTTGCGTGACAGATGCCTCATGCAATCCTGATATAATCTGGTCCGGCATTAAGGTTGGACCAATAGAGATTTTCTAAATTCTTTCTCTCTTTTTTCAAAAATGCGTGCCACAGTTGTCTTAAGCTTGGCCTCTTTTACGTGTAAGCCGCAGATTCCGAGAAGTGTTGTTATAGTACAGATTTGTGTCCAAATTTCTCGCATCGCCTAAGAAGTATGTTGAACTATTCTTAGGGACAACCAGCAGTGTTTTGTCTATTTTAAGGTCCACGGTTTTGTGAAATTATCTTACATTCATACATATTTCACTGGATATATTGGGCCACACATTTGTACTTTGTGCAACAGTCTTGTATACTGACCACTAAGCAGCATTTTATGTATTTATGAGATTTCGGACTTTATGTTCTGTCAGATCAACCTTCACAAAAAAGGAAATACTAAACAAATTGCTGTGCTGTCAGATGTAGAATTGCATTTTGTGAAAGTATTGAATGCTACATAATATAAGATTAGAGGCTCACTAGGGAGAGTAAAACATAAGCATGTCGAAACATTATTATGTCCAAAAAAGAGCCATCTGCGTGACCTGACATCCCCCCAGGACCTGCTCTGTCAGAAGCTGCGTGATAATCAAATGGTATCCTGTGTCATCAGGAGGAAGTATTACATCACATAATGAATGGACATGTACAGATGTGGTGTAAAAGGAACCAACCAAACATGATCAGCCTGAGGTCACAGTAGGCACACTGAGTGGCCATGTGGCTATTACACAGTCTGTCAAGCCACGTCAGCAAAGCTGCACAATTTTGAAAGTAACTTTGCACTGAGAAGGACGGTATGGTGACACTGAGGTCTGTTTGCATCAGGCAGTCTATGCAACATCAAATATCTCAAACTCTTTGATGGCTGGATGGAATTGGTGCTAACTAGCAAATGTTAGCTATCTTTTAGCTTTGCTAATGCTAAATTAAGATGACTAAATCAGCAAACATCCAAGCGGCAATCTCCATGGCTGTGAAATGAAGCCTGTGCGGAAGTGCCAAAAACTGCAGTTCCTTGAACGACCACTTGAGGCTGGCTACAGAACAAGTCAATCTCCATAAGCCCCCATATTAAAATGTCCAACTTCACAGCAGATATAAACATGTTTACAGCCTGGTACAAAAAACAGTTTTGGTCTATAGCTTATTTTCTGTACTGTACTGAGTCTGAATTTCTAGTTAACTCATGTGCTCAAAGTATATTATAGCTTAATATATATAAGCTATATATATAGCTTAAAGGTGCACATAGTTAACGAGGTGGAAGAGGCAGGATTATCAACTTGGCAGTAACCAGAGCCACCACACTCTGAGCTTCAAAATGGCAGGAACCTGTGGGTGATGTCACAGATACAAGATCTATTTTTTATACTGTCAATGCAAACCTCATACTAGTAACATGGTAACATCATACTGCTAACATTATCAGTTAGCACAAAGCACCGCTGTGCCTGAGAAAAGCCTTAGGCTTGTTGTGAAGTTCTTGGTTCATTTTTGGTAGATATTAAAAAAGGCAGATTAATCATCTGAGATGGTGCTTCAGAGCTTCTGTAGAAGTGGAAACCCTGAGCCCCCGGTTCTGTGTGTTGTCATCTAATTCACATCCTGACCATTGATATGCAACCAAGCGTACTCTGACAATTTATGAAGCTGACACGTGGCAGCCATTAATCAGGTCTTTGCTCGTGGCTGCGGATGGTGATAAGACCAGTGGTTGACGATGAATGCTAGTGGAGATGAAAAGCATTGTATTTTTTCCCCCTTACAGTACATTTGTCATATTGATACTTGATTGATCTATTTGCATAACAAAGAGGCCAGGTGAGCCATCTCTCTCTCATGCTGTCCTGCTCTCTTTCCCTCTCTCGTTGTGAGTGTGTATTGTGTGTATGCATGTTTTCTCTGCTCAGATGTTGCTCTGGAAAGTTTCTCTTTGTCAGCCTGACATTGGAGAAAAGCTATTTCTGGATCAGTGTTTGCTTTTGACTCCAATGTAGCATCCCTGAGGTTTATTGACAAGAGGGAAACTGTTGGGTTACTTGACATACACTACTGGCCAAACCTCAGGTGACCTGAACATAATGACCTCAGAAGGAAAATCAATGATTTTTATTAGACTTCTTTCATGGATGCCAAATTCTTATTTTTATAAATTAACTTTATAAATCTAATCAGTGTTTGTTTCATCTAAAGCCAGCATACTGCACTCAGTTAATGGAAGTTTTATTACAGATAGAAGTTAAGTCTAGGATACTACACATTTCAAACCACACCACACCAATCACTAACAATAACTTTCTACCTCTCTTTATTGATTCTCTCTGTTTGGTGCCGATAGCACGTGTAAAACTGAGTTCAGTACAGTTCAGATCTTCATTTTCCTAAAAGAGGAAACACTTTTTACAGTAAGGCAGCATAAAAAACATAAACACAATAGCAACATAATGTAAGACAAATGAACACATTAAAAGTGCTGGTACAGTATTCATGCAAAACAGCAACAACAACATGATGCATCAGAATTAAGTGTTTGAGTTAATGCATGTAGGTCTGCCAAGTAGGCTGCACCTCAGCAATAGTTTAACTCGACAATACTTTCCATTTTGTTTTGTTTTGTTTTGTACATTTAAAATTCCTATACCAAAAAATTGATCATCATGGTCGATTCGATCTTTAAAATAATACCTATCAACATTAAAACATTTACAATAACCTCAAACCAACTGGCAACCTCCAAAGCCCATGTGTAAGTGCCAAAAACTGCAGTTCCCCGAACAGTCACATGAGGCTGGCTACAGAACAAGTCAATCTCCATAAGCCTCCATACTAAAATGTCCAACTTCACAGCAGAAACAAACAGCCTAATCTCTATAGCTAATTTCCTTTTTCCTGACAACTGTACTGAGAAACACGTTCAGAGATTAATAAGATTTAAGATTAATAAGTTGCATAATTAACGACGTGGCCACTTTGATTAACAGGTTGATGGCTTACAGGTGAATACGCTGTCCATTCTTTATACTGTCAGTGCTTCAAACCTCAAGGCTCAATTTCTTGTCAATATATTGTAACAACTGTCTGAGATGGTTGTATTGATTGTATGTATTGACTGATTTCCTTGAAGCACACTGACAACAAGTCATTTGAATTTAAAGAATAGCCTGCCCTTGTGCTACTTCTACAGTCATTGATATAGAGAATAAACAGTTCCTGGGGGACAGGACAGCCCTGTGGGGAGTCTATGGAGGACAGAATATCATTTACCCTGACCCTCTGTGTCTACAAGTGAGGGAGTCTGAAATCAATCTGACAATCTTAAGATCAAAATTTAAAAGATGTAGCAGTTTATTAGACAAAATAAAGGCTTCAATCGCTTTAAAATCAGAGGAAATCAACACATTAAAGCCTTGCAAGAGTTTTTATGCAATGAAGGTGTTTATTTAGACAGTTAGAGTTTGAATTGGTGGTTGCGTCATTCACCCAAGTGATTGTCCTGTAGGCAAATTGCCAGCCGACCAGCTGAGTCTTCCAAATGCCTTCATTACCGCTAAAGTTAATGCCACTGGCCTGTAGTCACTGAGCTCCATCCATATTCCTCTGTTAAAAACGTTCAAAAGCATTCAAAGCTTTTTGAGCCAGACATTGGTGACAGTAAGCTGGGATTTGCCCAAAATGAATGAAAAAAAAAAACAGGTATGTGATTTGTCGTCAGCATTATGGCGGTAATGGAGATGCTTCATGCAGCATGCGACATCCGACTGCAGGTGAAACTGAAAACACTTGAGGTCTTTTGAGGCCTTATAGTCCTGTAATGCTGAGTCTAGCAAGTGATCTGTGTTACATTTTCTGCTGCAACAGACACACAACATAATTCAGAACCTGTTCTAGCTCACGTTGTTGGCTTGCTCAGCAAAGTATCCTCTCTCATCTCACAGAACAGGACGATATCTCATTTTGTTCTTGTCATCTTTGAAATTAGAGAGAATGGACAAGCTGTCATAGAACAGGAATGTGTGATGAAGAAGGAATATTAAGAAATGACAGTGTTTTGGCCAGATATCTGTCTAAGGCTATGTTTTTTTATGCCTCTTATCCATGTAATTCCAACAATAAATCAATTTTGATCTAATAGGTTTGAGGAGCTGTCGATACAGTTTGTTTTTCATTCTCTCTCATGGAGATGAAACGCACACAACCAGAGCTAGTGTGACTGACTGGTCCTTATCTATTATTCTCCACTCTAATCATCCGCATAATAACCTCTTATACACAGTCACACATTTCAGTTCTTTAACACTGTAATCCTTTAGTCTCACTTGACTTGACAGAGTTTATTGACTTCTTGATGAATGCTTTAAAATCCTGAAAACATGCAAGTAAATTTCTTCTTTTTACTCTAGGAATATGGTTGTAAGCCCCAAGTTTAAAGTCCAATGGACAAGAAGTACAATATAACCAGGTTTAATGGGTTTAGCTGAAAAACCTGTTGTTGTTGTTGTTGTTGTTGTTGTTGTCTTTATTTAGAATAAATGTAAATAGAGATTTAATTTTAGCATCAGACTCTGCCTCTCTGTGAACAAACCACAGAAGAAATCAGCAGCAACCGACTGGGGATTCATCCACAAGTGGATGGCAACAAGCTGGTGCAGTGTGATTGCACAGGAAGCAGCAAAGATGTAGCAACTCTATTTGATAGCTTAAATAGACTTTCCAGTTGGTAATGGCACTGAACAAATTCAGCCAAGACATCGGCAGGTCAGAACACAGCACCACTTAAGTTGTCAAGCTGAAGATGTTTGATGTTTCTGAGCCCTGTTCAATCACGCCAAACACTGTAGACATAATATTTGAAGCACCCATCCCATGCTACCTTTCCTTATGTAAGTGAAAATTGCAGCAGTTCTGGTAGAGATGCCATGCCAGGCCAATGTTACACCTACTGTACTGTAGTCTGGCCCTGAAACTGGCCCTGAATCTATTAAATCCAGCCTTTCGAAAGCTACTACTAAAATAATCATTAAGGGAAAATTTGCAGGTGAACAAGATAGCATGGCTAAGAACACATTATAATTATGAAATATATAATTATTATAGTTTTCTTAAAGGGTGGAGATCCCCTTTAAGAAAGCGGATCTTCTTGATGAGAAGTCTTAGTTGAAGAAATTTTGTCCTTTACTGTCAGGATCAAAAGTCTGCTAATCGTTTATTTGTTTGTTTTTTTTACATTTTCTAATTAATCTCATAATAAATTATACATTTTTTTTCTCTGTGTATTTTATGACTCAGGAGAACTGTTTCTACATGCTGAAGATTTATCCCCATCATAATGTCGACAGTACCACACTAATAGAAACTCGCCTCTGGCTGGATGCTCTGAATCATGACCCCTGTGGTTTATACATCAATTATCCGTAGTACCATGAAGAGAGCAAGTGCCCTCAGTCTCTCTATGCCATAAGTCAACTTATGATACCAAATAGAATTTTGGTGAACAGATGAAGGGAATTGAGGGTTTATTTGCTGACTTGGTGAAAGTCATTCATCCGTTCATCTCTCAGTGGTTGATTTACTGTGACTCTCACAACCTCAATCAAAATCATGTTGCACACTTGCAGTTTGTGCAAAATACTGCGGACTCTGTATTATTATCTTTGTATTGTGAAGGACTGAGCAGAACAAATTTCATCTTGTGATCTCTTGCAGTGTGCGCCCTCCCCTCTTTTTATATCATGTTCTGAATTTCATGTTTGTCATCACCATCCTCTGTCCTTGAGTCTGGCTTCTTGGTAATTAAATTAACAGGATGAAATGTGCAGTTACTTCCACCAATTCATATATTTTCAAAGTTAACATCCCTCCAGTTGACCGACAGTGCTTGCTAATCAACTTTGTACGGGGCCCCGCAACATGCATGGCCCCACATGTCTACGCGGTGATGGGAGCATAAAAAGAGCCTTGAGTCCTGATTCTTGTCTGTCAGTGCATGTAAACAGCACATTACAAACAAGAAATAGTGCCATTCATATACAAAGTGTTTCATAATATCAGCATACTGTATGTACTTTAGTTGCATATTCACTATCTTTTTCTCTTTTTTGCAAAATGTCCTATCTTTTTTTTTTTTTTTTGATAGCTCTCACCTAATACTGATGGTTGTTTTGACCCCTTCGATGTGCAGCGAAGGAAAGAAAACACTTTACTGCTCTAGAATTCACTTTCCTGGTCCATCTCACATTTTTCAGCATATCACCTGAATCATTACTGTCCTATACAGAGGACAGCAAATTATGCCACTGAAAGAAGCATTATTAAATGATAAACCAGCAGCTGGGAGCATCAGTGTTATGCAATCACACCCTACCAGTAGTGTGTGTGTGTTTGTTTGTGCGTGTGCATGTGTGAGAGAGAGAGAATGAGATAACCATGTTGCTAAAGTGAGAGAGAGAGCGAAGTGGCCAAGACTCCAGCGATGAGCCTGCGTGAGACTTATTCATATTGATGCTGTATTTACCACCACCACCTCCCTGCAATGACCTGAAAGTTACTGTTTATTGCATTATTAAATGGGCTTGAGGGCTTCAAGTGCTCTGAGCAATATATAGAGTATGAGAAGAGTTTGATATTTTATGCTTCAATGGCATACAGTAAATGCATATATATATATATATATATATGCATATTCACTGCCTAGTTAACACTTGTATTTTTTAAAGGTGCTCATTCAGTAGAGAGGCAGAATGCCGGGAGTGCGAACACTCACTGAAACAGCATGTACTGCACAGCGCTGCACAACACAAGTATCCATGTGTGAAGTGTGAAAATGGTTCAAAATGTTGTTTATGCACATCAAGTATACAGCCAGTTATTTAACCATGTGTCATGCTGTGTGCCTCTCTGCTAACGGCGGTCATGTGTCCTCAGGAGCAAAATGCATCGCTAAGTCGTATGTACGAGTTATAAGGTAATGACTGCTTTTGTGGCCTGTACAGTACAATCAATGCATTGCACGTCAACAGTTGTGTAAAGTGCTGCATGAGATGGCAATGTTTGTCCACTGACAGTAATTTTATGCAGTCCAGAGGGGATTAACACTGGCAATATACGGTAGATCCAGGTCACTTTGCACCCAGTTTTCTTTGCTCCAAATCTAATAAGACTGTTTTTAATCATTACGCTCCAGTTGTTGCAACAGCCTATTAGCTGACTAGAGGTGTGCCCCAATTCTCATTCAACTAAGCTCATTCAGAATTAATATATGACATAAATCATGTGTGTTAGACCCTTATTTCCAATGCCATATGTATTTTATGTACAGTATTTATGAATTCTGCTCCATAAAATACAAATGAAGTAATTAGAATTTCATGTTAGTTTGCCTTGGTGAAGATTATACTACATTTTATGTATCAAAGGGTCCCAACTAGGGGACCACACAAGGGGTAACAATTCATAGTAACTAGCTGCTACTATTGTATGTATTGCCATTCCATTTAATACAGATGGTGTCCAGAGGATTAATCCTGATTTCAGTGATTTCAATGATCCCTTGACTTTTAATCCAGCGCCACCAGCAGGACAAAGTTTTAACTTTCAGTGAACTCAACAATAGGCCCAGCACTTTGTACACACGTTCATTGTTCCCAGAGGATGAATCCTAATGAAACTTTGGTCCCTTGACCTTTTCTAGACAAATGATATTCCCATCAGCTTCAGCTGTACTTTGTGTTTAGTGCTAGTAAGCAAATGCTGGCATGCTTGCATTCTTTTGGTTTCATTCTGTTTTTTGCTTTGTTTTTTATTTATTGCGACGCAAAGATTGTAAAGCTGCTTCGGGGCCACACGTCATAACTATTAAAGTTCAGATTGCTGAGAATGATATTAAAATATCAGTGCATCAACGCGGTATGTAGATGCCAGAGATTAGTTACAGCTAAGGTGTCCTCAAGGGTGGAAATTTTGCATCCCACAGGAGTGAGCGTGCTGCGGCTGCAGCTGGCTGACGGAGAAACCTTATCAGCAAGACACAGGGAGGGGTGTGGGTGTGTGTGTGTAACCCATCTTCATCACAACTTTTGAATTTGGACTATCTGTTACAACAACTACAGTTGTATTTCATGCATAAGGAAAGCTATGTACTTGAGGATGCTCTCTACTTGAATCCAAGCAGCATTTGTACTGTGAGCTCCCCAAGACTGTGACACAGCTGGACATGGACCCACAGTGTGAGGACCACAGCAATTTTGAGCCATGGCTACCACCTACACAGTCAGCTTGACTTTCTGTTTACTTCTCTCCCTACTGTTGCCACCATGCTGACATTTAAAATGTATGACTAACCAATTAGTGACATTTCTGAAGGGTAAATCAATCAAAAGAGGAAAACTATGAAGGCTTTTGCTAGTTGTGGTCTTTTGACTGACACCGTGGCCAGCTCATGTGAAATACAATTAGCTGATACAATCAGCCGATAACTTCTCAGACTGGTCAGATGGGCAGTGAAGTAGTAATCTGCATGAGCTGGAGGACTAAAGAGTGTTTCATTAGACCAAATGAGAAATACTATAAGGTTGAACAAGGACACAAACATGATCAGATTCAATATTTGCTGTAAAGTGAAGACCTGTCATCGGGTTTTGGCAGTAATTATATTACCAGGGGTTCATGAGTGCTATTGATGCAAGCTGTTAACACTGACATCCTGACATTTCAAGCTTTCTGTCCAGTGATGTATTTTGCTTTTATTAACATCTCTCCCGGCAACATGGGCTGCAAAAAGGAGAAAAGTAGAAGAAACATTTTTATGTATACAGATTGTGGAAGGACATGTTTTTTTGCAAACACCTCAGCCTAAAAGCCTAAAAGCAAAGCTTGAGTGGACACGTACTTTATAGTGGTGTGCCATTTTAAAGGCAGATGGAGCTTAGCACTCAGAAAATGAAGACTAATGTGAAGTAGCTCTTATATTTGTTAGACATGTGGCAACTAAAGTAGTTGGCTTGCATGCAGCCATTAGTGTCCAAAGTAGAGTGGGTCAGGAGACAATACCTATATGTGGTCTATCATATTTTAGTGTGTTCATGTTGTGAGAATGCAATTCATAATTTTTTGATGAATAAATTATTGCAGTTTACCAATAATGACAAACCTCCTTAATCTCTTGTTTTTCAATTGTAGTTTAACAACAGTTTACTTTACTATCCATCAGGAAACTGTGTAAACATCAGACATCAGAGGGAAAACCAGAAAACACTTTATCCGTAAAATATAATTCAGTTTCACCAAAATCAGCCATATAGTTGGTGGTGAGTGACTTAGTGCAGACCGAGGCACCGTTCATCTGATCGTCAGTGAAGCATCAAAATTATTATTATTTTTTTTTATGTTAGAAAAGTTACACAGTGGGGCTTTAAAGAACCCAAACTAAACACATTTAGTATGCAAAATGGCACATTTCAGAAAAATTATATTACTGAATTAAGATTAGCAATGCAGTATAATGTGCAAGCCTCACTAATGTTGCAGCTGTTACAGGTGGCTAATTTCAGCTATTTTATGTGCTGCTGCGTAGCTTTTAACAATAAATTATAGTTTATGAATTTAATTAAGTTTGAGTTCACATTTTGTATTAACAATCTAAATCTCACTTATGGAGTATGACAAGTGGAGTAAAAGTTCAATATTTGCTTCCAAGATTTAGTGGCATAATGTAGCATATAAAAAGAAAATAAAAAGTAGCATTAATGTTAATACTTTTACATTTCCTTACTTAACATACGTGACATCACTGTGGAATAGCATGCTGTACATGTCTTTGTGTGTGAATGACTTTTGGCAAACAAATTGAATACATATTTATGCATAGCTCATAACATAACATATAAAAGATGAAATATAGTTACAATGCTTTATGGTCATTTCTGTAAATTTTCACCATCATCAAATGTGCAAGCCCAATTTGTTGCAAAGGTAAGGTTGCACACTGTTATACATATTGGGTTTTAATAGGGTCAGAGGAATAGAAAAAAATATTTAAAGGATATAAAATAAATATTTATTTTGCAATTATTATTGTCATTGTTCGCATGTAGAAATTGGGTTTGTGGGGCCAAAAACAAGGTGGAAATAAAGCGAATGTCAACAAAATACGAGTTAAGTATATTTAACATTTAAACATACAAAACCACAAACTCTTCTAATGCAAAGGTGTCGATCATATATACAAAAAGGGAACACTAAAAGTAATTACATGCATACATACGGAAAATATAAAAATACAAACAACCCCACTGACAGTATACGATACGATATGTAGGAGATACAACGTATACCTAGGTGTCTGGTTCATTAAAAACAGTACATGAGAGATAAAGACAGACAGGAAAGTGACTCATCCAGAGGCGATATCCTCACCTTTGTGTTTACAGCTTGCCAAGAGTGATCACTGTGTGAGACACTGAACTGTAGATGTAGGTCAACATTAGACCTACCTCACAGTCTTGTGGATAAATCGGAACAATCCACTGTGTGTTAGCTCAATTCACACAAAACTACCTGAATTTAATCTTGAAGTAACGCCTGCCAGAGTGGAAAATCAATGATGACTGCCACCGCTGCAAATTCTAATATCCCGTGACAGTGAAAGGAAACAAATGGGCATGATAATAGCTTGCAAGCTAAACAATATGGCTCAGTGTACTGGTGCATGTTGCCACAACTGGGCAATAAATTCACTCATACCCAGGGCCAATTCTGCTTAATGCTTTAGAACTAATTTAAATGATGATGAGCCATATTACCACACCTGTGCAAGTCATGACCATGAGGGTTGAGAAAAACATAGGATATCGGGAAGGAAGCTCATTTGTCACCACCTGAAATAATAGCCGTCATGAGTGGATTACTACAACACAAACTCTTAAATGATAATTCTGTTTTCACATAGATCATATTTTGATGAAATATCAAATGTATTATTTTAGATCTGTGAAATATTACTAGTGTAAATGGCCTGTCTGTCCCTTCTTACTCCCATTTCTCCCGCATGGGTTGCCACAGTCCAACCATCTGCTCGCTGGCTGTGTGTTTCAGTGCATCCAGATCAAGAAATATGGAACACATTCTCCATGTCTAAAGAAATTAAACCATCCATCTGATGTCCAACCATCCTGTCACGCATTTTACTGAAGGTTGAGCAAATCAGCAATGTCCACCTCAACTTATTCTATAACTTGTTTTGTTCTCTTATTGTGTGTTCCAAATGCTTCTTGTCTCTCCAGTTCACTTCACACACTTTGCCACAGAGGACTGTGGAAATGGACCAATAGTCCCTTCATCACTAAGTATCTCGAGGATGAAGAGGAAGGATGAATTCAAGGAGGGATGCAGTGGATTGTACATGTGTGTGGGCATGTGTGTGTGTGTCTGTGGGCGTTAACAATGAGCCAGGAGATCCAGAGGAAGGGGAGAGACATAACGGCAGGGAGGGGCGGTGAATTGTGGCCATCCCAAGGACACTGCACTGAGGTTATATTTATTGATCGCAGCAGCACTGAGGGGACACGTGCAGTGGCATGTACTGTAGTAGAAGTAAATTCCAACCTCACAGTAATTGTTACTGTTTTTAGCGACTCTAATAATCAAGGAGAGGGAAGTGCTTTAAATCAGCTCACTCCAGTGAATCTGTAATATTAAACTTGTGGGATTTTAACAAATATGAATAAATGAAATGTTTTTTTAACTATATGACATCACTCTGGATGTGCTGTTGAAATCCAGATGCTCTTGTGGCTAAGGACAACCATCATCTTCCTTATATCCTTGTAAGTGCTTGCTTTTCCAGGATCGCTTCTGCGTGGACAGGCATGTTTACAGCAAGTCTTCTTCACACATCACATCTCTTTACACCTTATGACTCACCAGTGAACCTCTGAACAGCTGGTGCAAGTGAAGAAAGAGAGAGAGAGAGAGGAGGAGGAGAGGGAAGGAGTCACAGGAAATCATTCTCACTGAGATGACAGGAAAGAAAACTCTGTATTAACCTGCTGCCACGACAGTGGAGAAGTAAGAGACAAAATGATGATAGCTGTGCTCCACTTGCTTTCCTGATTGGGTTGCTTTAAATCATCGACCCATGATGTGTACTGGAAAAAAACAGCAACAAATAATGGACTTAAACAGTTATAGGACATTTGTTATAATAGGTCTTCCTTCTATGATGGGTTCGGATACATGTGTTTCACTTTGGGTTTGTTTATAAGTATATGTTCACTCTTTTCCAAATGGTTTAAACAAGACTGATAAACAAACAGCTTTTGTTTGCTGTAATTGTTCCTCCTGTCCATATCTACATAATTTGATTAGATTTGATTGGGCAAAACAAAGACTATGGATGTTATATGAAGAGGAGGAACACTGACAGCAACCAAGAGAATATGAACCGATCCTTTAAAACCATTTGAAGACTATTTGTCCTCCGCTTGACCTCCAACCCATTCTCTTTCATGCAACATCATTAAATAGTACAAAAAAGAAATATCTCCCCTGTGTTACTGACTTGTTTTCCCTTTATTTTCCAGACCTACCAACACGCTGCTTTGATTTCATTTGTCCTGTTTATCCTCCCATTTATTTTGTGAATGAATCAGATTTTGTTTGTTCCTTGAGTGCTAATTGGTCCATTTTTGTTCCGACTACTGTAAAAGAGAAAAGCAAATAATGGTTTATTGCCATGGAAAACAAGCTGAATAGAGTAAATCATGCAACCACCAATATTTCTCAAAATTAAAAAACCTAGAACTCAAAGTTACTAAGCAACTCATTCAAAAAACTAAATTTATTTCCAGATTACATTTGTAATGGTTTAATAGCTTGCTGTGACATTTTTGTGACTCGGATGATCTAGTTATTTAATAAAATATACATAAAAAGGAACAATCCTGTACCTAAACTTGTAAAAACACAATTAAAATAGAGAGTATGGAACTATATGGAGAGTAGATGGAAGATTAATGACCATAATGATGTAATCATTTATGGTAGGAAAGGTAGTGTGACTGTATATTAACACTGCACCAACTGTGTTCATTCTGTACTGAACAGTCTGTGTAAAAAAGCTTGTGGGAGGCAGAGTGACCTTGAGACAAAAGAAAGCCCTGTAAAGACGTCACAGGTTTGATTCTTCTGACATCAAATGTGTCCCTGTCGATGCATTTTAACCTGCACCATCGAGGAGTTCATTTTCACACACGTTAAATGAGACTTTTGTTCCAAGCAGCACCTGAATGTGTCTGTGATGCAGGCTGTTAATATTTCTAGTGAGCTCAAACTTGCTGTAGCTCTCTCCCAGTCTGTCTGGGCATGTGCAGAGAAGCACTGCAGTGCTGCACTGTGAAAAGAGGGAAAGACAGAGAGAGAGGAGTTTTGACAGTGGAGTGCTCATTCCCTGCAATATACTCGGTGCCATCCCATGTGTAAGAGAGCATTTAGAGGATAAAAGATGCTATTTGTGTGTTGTCCACTGCATTATGTAGCATCCATTAAGCATGTAAAGGTTAATGTCAATGTCAGCAACCTACAAGGCATATATTCTCATTAAAAAGCTCACTGGAACTAGTTTATTTTCAGATTTTCTCTTCACAAACAACCAAATCTGGCCTATTTGGTGCAACAAAACTTCTAAAACCATCTCATCTTAAAATTAGCAGGGTAGTTCTGCTTCATATTTCTTTAGTTCAAAACCATGGTGGTTTCAGCCTCTTGCAGAGATCTCAAAGACAGCTCCTTAATCGGGAGAAACAACAGCACAGAGTTTTATTTATTGGCTTTTGTTTGTTCCCATACAAATCTCTACCACTTTTGTCTTTCCTGCTTAGATCACTTTACTTTCATCTCATTTAATATGGGTCCATTTGTTGTCTTGATGTTGTAGATTTCCCTGTCAAGGCTGTAAAGATAGGATCAGAGTTTCACTTGATGTGGCACTGCTAAGTAAAAAAACAAAATGGCCTACCTGTGGGAAACACTCTAGATGCTGATTTGGATAAACAGGAAATATAGGTGAGAGCATGCTATTTGCACAACCTGTCCTTAGGTTTGTAATGTGCAACCAGGTGGACAAACACATGAACAGGGAGCTGATTAAAGTGAGGATGCCAACAGTACCAGCAAACAAGCTTTAACTGTTTATACCAAGACAACATAATAAAACTGTCATTTATTTAATCGATTAATTTAGCCATTCATTAAGAGACAATAAAGTACAGAGTAAAGGGAGAAGATGTCCCCTTTGTTGCGCTGTGTTGTTTTCTGGAAACTGATGACATGGCAAATGAGTCCCAGATAATTATTTCATATCTCTAAGGCAGGAGGTACTGCCGGATATTATAGTGGGGTTATTAACCCTGTAGCTTTGATACAGTATCAGCTTGCAACATTAATTGGCTACTGATGCAGGCATGATCCTTCTCTGCCTCTCAGGCTGCTGAGGCATCAAAACAGGTGGAACATAAATGGCACAGCATGTGCACCTTAGAGTCGTGACGCACCCTGGTATTTCTAAAAGCTGTCATCCATTTTGTGGGCAATGATGACGATAGTGGCAAAAGAAGGGTGGGGGGGTGGGATCCCTTGGTTGAAAGGGCCATCAAGTGGTTGGAAATTGTACTGCACCTTCAGACTGTTTCTGAGCCACAGAGGCTCTGTTGTAATGAAGTAAGGAGGCTGGTGAAACAGTGCTTTCCCTTGAACTGGAATGGTCATGCTTGAGCAGGCCCTTTGAAGCAGGGTCAAGGTGTCTTTTTCTGCTAATGATACTGTAAGAGGCACGATTCCCAGTCCTCTATAGAAAAAAAAAAAAAAAAAAACACGATTGTAATAGGAAATGCTGTATTACAGTTCACCTGGATAGACATTCTCACTAATGTCATATTTCTAAACAGTTAAATCATACCTGACTGACCTCACAGATTGAAAAGCTACCATAGTAGCTGTAAGTGACACCACGGTCCTCTTGTTTCACTGGGATATCCTTTACAGGCTCCTCAGTGGCTCTGCTATCCAACTCCCTGTAATGACACACTGCATTCCTGAGAAACTGAAGAACACTTGGGTTCTGCAGGTACCAGTGAACAGTGTTTGTGTTTAGATCAGGCCGGCTGCTGGCAGAGGTCACACAGAGGGAAAGGTCATTCAGAACAAAAGTCATTTCTCATTCATTCCATTACATCACTTGAGCCAAATATAGAGCTTGATAGTGACATAAGTTTTGGTTAACAGAGCATGAAAGTTACAACATAGTTCCTCCTAATGTACATGGCTTGGTTGTCAAGCTTCCTGTTATAGTGCTGACTTGGTTCCAGTGGTGGAAAGTCAACTTTTATGTAATAATATAATATTGATGTACTGAGTATTTGAATTTTACCCAACTTCATACTTCTGCTCATGTTTTTGAGGTAAATATTATACATTTTACTCCACGACCCTGAACTCAGTATAGATTCTGACTGCAGATTAAGATTTAAAAACCCATAATGACCATTTTAAATATGATGCATTTTTGTGCCATAAAAATTAAGGTCCTGTGTACAGGAATCTAGTGGTGGCGTTACAGATTGTAACCAACTGAATAAACCGTCTTCCAAGCATGTAGGAGAAACTGAGGAGTGGCTGAGAAATTTGAATAAAAAAACCTCAAAAGGTCCTATCTAGAGTGAGTGTTTGGTTTGTTTGTTCTAGGCTACTGTAGTATTAATGCATCAGAGCTAATAAGCCAATAATGTAAGATAATTATACACCGACAGGGTCAGTTCTGCCTGATGAGTACTTTTACTTTTTGTACTCAAATTTATACTCCTGACTCATAAGGTGGCAGGATAATCAGTTATTATTTGAATTTTACAGGTTCTTTAGAGTTTTGGGTGTCAGTATAATGAAGCACATATTGTATAACTGTGCCCCAGGTTATAAATATATGTTTGTCCTGCAATCCTAGTTGATATTTCCTTTTTCTAGGTGATCAATTACTTTGCAAACTCTGTTTTACTCTTTTAACATGCTCAGCTTTGTTTGTGATGACTTGGCTGAAATGTTGCACCATAACTCCCCGGTATGTCAACACAGTAAATAAAAACAGTGATCTGCTTTGCTTAAACAGAAACTACAGAAAAGCTCTGGAGGATTTAAGGCAATGGTCTGAGTTGACTAAATCTGAGTAAATGCTACACAGCCTTACTTGACTAATGAGTGTTCCTTGTGGACAATATGCTAACTATGCTGTGTTTGTTTAGTGGAAATGAAGCATGCATGTTCTTGCTGAAAAAAAAATCCTTAGTTCATAGATGCATTTAAAAAGTATATTGAAATATTGTGTAAGGTTTACATATTGCAAATGCATATTAAACTGTCAGATTTGATTTAGTAAAATTTAAATTCTTAATGGGGTGCTTCAGGGATTTTGCCTAAAGTTTTGTAAGAGATATCCTGACAGCTCAAAAACATGCATAAGATCTTTCATTTCTCATAACACAACTCGGTAGTCTTTCCTTAAACATCCCATTAACCCTGATGACATAATCAGTGATATTTATTTAAACTTTTGAAAGCTCCCTCCAGAGACAGAATAAATTGTTTTCACAGGCTGAGTAGAACTTTTCTGCACAAATAAACTGTACTTCATGTGTTCATGCGTCCTTTTAATGTTTTTGGATCTTGTTAGATCAACTTATGAATAATGTATGCTTACAACTTCAAATAGAGGTACCATCAATTATTATTTGAGATGTAGCTAGTTGTGCTCGTATTGCTAATGCATTATTAATGTGTTGGTTTTATGTGTCAGATCAACTGAAACACAGACATGAATAGGCTTTGATTTATTCGTTTTATTCATCTATTTAAAATATGTTGTAGTCATTATTATTGAGTAGTTGTTGTTTCTGTAACAGCCGCGCGGTGGTAGCAGAGACGTAGACGTCATAACGCACATAGCGCGCTCTGGTATATATATATATATATATATATATATATATATATATATATATATATATACATATATATATATATATACGTGTGTGTGTGTGTGTGTGCGCGTGCTCATGCGCTCGTGCTTATGCAGTTGAATGATGGGACAAACGTTAGTTGCTTTGTAACTATGATTATAAATATATAACCAAAAGGTGTGTTTACGTGTCAATGAAGTCGTAAAAAACGTCAAAAAGACGTAAAAAAAAAAAAAAATGTGTTTAAAAATGTTCCGAGTCATTCGGTTTCTTGACGTGACCTGTCAAAAGTGCAGAGGAGGGAAAGTTGCCGTTTCATTCACGTTTGCTCCTCGGATGCCCGGGGTGAGAGTGGGAGGGTCTGTTGCCGTTGTGCTACACGGCACTTTAACGTTCTGAAGTTGAAGCAGCGAGGAGGTAATCATTACAAGTGTGGATTACTGTCAGCACCCAGGTGACTGGACCGATGAGATGATACTTAAACACAACAGCAGCCCTCTTCTGCTCACCGTCACCTGCATGTGCTTCTCAGGAGGTTTGCTTTGGTCCTACCAAGAAGAGGATGCCAGTGACGGGTAGGACATGTGAAATGACACGAGGACTCTTTGCATGAGATGAGAGAAAAATGTTTAACTCTGCTTTAACATGTTTTCCTCCACAGTGGAGAAGAGTGCTCAGAAAATAACATTTCTACAACAAAGTACCCCTGTGTTAAGTCGACTGGAGAAGTTACGACGTGTTACAGGTACGGTACACTGATTCACGTTGTTCAAATTGTGTTATAATCCGACTGAAAATGATTATAATAGAGTGAAATTAACAAACTGCTGTGAAGTGTGTGTTGTGTCGGTGAAAGTGATTGCAAAATGTATCTCTACATCATGTAGAGTTGGACTTGTCATTCATTATTCAGAGCAGTAATGTAATTTAATGGTGCTGTGTTGAAATGTCAGTGAAAAGGAAAATAGTTTTACTTTGTATGACAATGAGCACAGTTCTGCCTCATGAAGCACTGAGAGATAAATCTAAGTGGAAAAAATCACAAAAATCATATTGTGTGAGGCTGCTAATAGCTGTATAACAGAAATCAATAGGCGATTAAATATCCTCCAGTGTTTCTTTTACCATGCATGTGATTTAATTATTGTTTTCAATTTGTATCTATCTAAGATTACAAGACATTATGAACCTTTTAAAGTATTATATGAAAATGTATCATGTGGTAAAATGAAGGGATTCCTGGAGACAGATTGGCCAATTTGGATTTTCCTTTTAATCATCCTTTGTGAACTTAAGGGATCATAGCAATCTAAATATCCACAAGCCTACCCTCCAGATTGGCCTGGTATGCTCTGACACTGGCTTTAATTATGACAGTTCACAGACGCAGTAGACACAGCAGTGCCTGCAGTAAAACTCCTGTCAGAGCTCTACGGATTAAGTTGTTAGAACCTAATCTGTCTCCATTTCAAGGGGCCACCTCGCCGGCATAATGAAGAAAAACGTATTACTGATTTTAAAGAAGTGTTTTAGTCAAAAATCTATTTAGATATCCATTGTGCTATTCATCCTAGGCCAAATTACAATTTGCACATCAGAAATGTGACAGAATAGATATCATTTCAGGAACAAAGTTTGTCCAGAAAAATAGAGTTAGAGACAAAGCGCTTTCTCCTACTTTCTACAGCGCACCTTTAATATAGATTTACTAAGTGACAGCTGATAAATGCTGAAATACCACTTTGCAGGAATGTAATGATATTTTTACTGGCACATTGTGATTCAGGCTGTTGTGATTCATGTACTGTTGCTTTGGAAACAAAATCATGCAAATTGTTGAGGGAAGTAATTTCATTTTGTGTGATGATGATCTTGATTCATAGCAAATCTATTTCTGTATGTCTGATTCTGAGAAAGCATACAGAGAACTAAAGAAATGCCAGATTGTTGAGTATCCTTCCTGAGAAGTACTCCAAATGTAGACTTTGTAAGGTTTCATCTCTGCATCACTGGACAAACTGCTGGCCATGGTTCAAGCACACAGTGACATCCTGTTTGATCTTCAAATCTCAAACACATTCTTAACATAAGTATGTTGGTTTATGGTTATTGGCTGCACCCACAGTTGTTTCCCACAATGTTTATTTAAAGAAGAAAAACTGTTTCAGCTAAGAGCCAAGATAATGCGTTCTGGGTGCATTTCGGTTCACCTGCACGGTGTGAGCTGATGGCTGCCCAACAGCCATGTGATAGTTACCAGAGAGGTTTTATTGTAGTGCCAATATTCAGATTACTGATCTGAATTTGATAAGGTGAATGTGACTTTTGCATGGTCTTTTTTTTAAAAAGCAGTCATAGACCAGCGTAATTTGGCATGACTGAGATGTAGTTCAAAGTGAACTAAGCGATTTGAGTTGGCAAAATTCAAATGTAGACTTATGGTATTCATTAGGCACTTTGTAGTATATCAGTGTCTGCACATTTTGGAACATTTTGTTACTGTAATTAATAGTTGTTGTTTTTTTTTTAACTGTCATTTGAACTATTTGTACAAATGTTCTTTCTTGTATACGTGTCTGCTATAGTATTTTGATGCTATAACACTGGACCTCAATAATCCACATTTTTATTACATTTTTTTTCAGTACATCAGTTTTACTTTTGGGCCACAATCTGTAGAACTGTGGATGTTCAATGGGCCTTAGTTTGCAAACCACTGAGGTGGAGGTTGCAAACCACATACGGCATGAACAGTTCCTTCACGAGGTGACTATAGGGGTTGTGATCATGGTTAGCTTTTAGAATGATGTTTAAATTCTCACTAGACAATTTAATTAATGTGAACATTACTCTGGATTTATTCTCATTTGGTAATTAGGTGAAACTGACAGGATAGTTTTTAGCTAGCAAAACTTACAAACAAGATAATTACACATAGGAAAGTGAAGACATAATTACATATTTTGTTTTGGCTTTTAATTAGGTCGACATTTTAGGGAAATATGCTTATTTACTTTCTTGCCAAGTAGTTATGTAATCTCTATAAACAGATGGATGCAGAATCTGTAGGAAAGGGACAAGATTTTGTTTTTGTCAGAAGTGGTATCTGTTTGTAGTCTAAGTTGCGATGATCAGTCATGTTTGAGCAGGCATTGGTTGCATCCAGGTAAACAGTCCGTGTAGAGAGAAATAAAAGGCAGAACTCACTGGCCGAATGCAGTGTTGGTACCCATCATTTGTCATCAGAGAGGTTAGATGAATGTAATGAAACTGCAACCCCTGAAGTCTTGGGCCGAATACCCGCTGGCTACACCACAAGCCTCGAAACATTGGCTTTTGCCCCCAGAGGGCAAATCAAACAATAGCCGGTGGGTTCCACGATTGTGAGCCAGGGTAAGATTGATGTCGCTCTCACTTCTGTATGGTAAGAGAAGTTGTGAAGCAGACTCCAGGAAGCCAAGATCTTAGCCAATAAATATTCATGCACAAACCTCCAACCCCCATTCCTGTAATGCCACAAATTTTTGTTTCACTTTCTGTTATTTGTACGGATAAAACAAATGAGATAAAGCGTGTTTATTCCTGAGCTTTAGAAGTTCTGACAGCTGGATTTTGTTACACTTGGACCAAACCAGGTTAGTTGTTTCCAGCCTTAATGCTAAGTTCATCTGTTGGCTCTTTACATTTAACAAACAGATGTGAGAGTGGCATTAACCATTTCAACTAACTCTCTGCAAGAAGTCTTCTGTGGATCTAGTTGAAAAGGAAAGGACTACATGAAGGAATTTTGGAACAGGCCCCCTTTGGCGATAGTATCCCACTGTGTGCACAGTTTACTCATCCTTGGAGCATTTATCATATTGTGAAACAGCACCAGGGGAGACACCAAAGACCCAGAGAGCATATGTCACAGTACAAGAGAAGTATCAGGGCCTCCGCTGACTCTGACCATATCTGTCTCACTGTCAGTGGAGGCACATTCTCTCACTGTCTCGCTGGTTTGTTTTATATGGATATTGTCATGTTTGAATTCTGTTATTTGTGTTCAAAGACTAGTGTCTCAGGAATCAGCATTCAGGCTTCAAAATATATACTTATATTTGTATTTGCACAGGCAGTGGGGTTAAATATGCTTGGCTGATAGTAAGATGTGAAAGGTTGCGCAGGGTTTTTGTTCCAGAAGTTGCACTTAAATTATGAATGTCTGTGATTGCAACATAAATTCTTTGCTAAAAACCAAAGGAGGCTTTGATTAAACTGATATGGTATGAGCTGTTTGTTCCAGTTTGGCAACGTCTTAAGTGCAAAGTGGTCACTGCTGTTTTGCTTTAGCAGTATATCTCCCAGTGATGGGTTTGTAATCAGTATTGCCACTTGTATGGCTTGCCTTAGGCTTTCTGTTTTTGTTGCTGTTGGTGGCGATCTTTTTGCTGGTTTAGCCATTGTGGTTTTCACTGACCATGCTAATCATCCTATTTATCCTCGTAGTGTATTGTTGTGCAAACCAGAGTTGCTGCTGCTGAAAGCATAAATCAACATAAATCTCTTTCTATGTCCGGAGAATTTTCTTTCCGTTGCTTGTGTCAAAGCACGATTACTGACACACTGAGTATAATCAGAAGAGGTGAGCTTTCCTGAACTACTTTAAACTGTATCACTTGGCCAGAGATAGTGACAGAATATACATGAATAAAAAAAGGTGTAGAGTTATATAGTTTAATTATATTTTTTTTTTTATTCTGCTCAATTAAGAACATTATCCTTAGTGAACTTAAAGGTGCAGTGTGTAATTCCTGATCACATGTTCAAAAATAATGGGGGTCAGAATTTCACCTTTCCCATCCTCAATGTGATGACACTGTTAAAGATTGTTTATCATGCATAATAAACTTTACAATGTCTTCAAAAGTGAAATTTCCCAAATCTCATAACAGTAATGCCAAGTGGTTAAAATATGACTGCGGGATCTTTTGTGTTTATTTGCGGTGTAACTGAACCCACTTACAGTTATTAACTGTTACAGTTATAGTAATATAAACCTAAAATAAACAGATTTTGCTGTGTTTTGACTGCAATAAACGGATCAAAGGGAATGGTTCACAGGACGACGAGCAAACAATTTTTAAAATGCTTGTTTTTCGAGTGGAACGATCAGAGCTATGCTAGCTTAATTTATAGTAAGGATTTACGAAATAATCCAGTTTCCTCGCTTACACTTTCCAAGCAATCTCCCTTTCTTTTACAGTCCCTGTGTAAATATGAAGTAGTATCACTGTAGCTGCAGTCTGCTGCTGCAGACAGGTTGAGAAGCGAAAGGCAGGATAATCCACTTTTTAATCCTAAAAGTAAAAAAAAATGAACTCTGATCTGATCAGATCAGAGTCCAGCTTGACTGCGGATGTTCATTCTTTAAGAAGCTCCAGGTCTGCTTCCAGGTCTCTCCTTTCATTTCTCGAGGCACAAGTAGTTACAAGAAGGTACGTGCCGAAGCTGGTCGACTAGCATGCTAATTTCAGCAGCTACGACTGCTACATATTTGACATAAAGTCATAACTTTTCCCTCAACATGTTCTGTTGATAATGTTGATAATGAGTTGGTTTTTTATGTTTAAACATTCATGAACTACAATTGTGGCCAGATCTTACATGTTACCCCTTTAATCACTTTAGACATTTAGATGTTTTTTCACCTGCTCAGATTAAGAGAGCTCGAAAAATTCGAGATGATAGCCAGATCCGATCTGTTAACCGTCATAGGACGGAGACACATTAATAATCTTTGTTTATAACTTTTCTTAGGTGACAAGAGGGTACATGAAACAGTGATTACACTGGCTTGATTTATTGTGTATACGATGTCAGCCTTACCTTCTCTGTAAAGGAAATGCTTCTCTGGAAAAGAAGCAGAACACAGGCAGAGCGACTCTTTCCGCTCTACAGCTGCAACAGTTACACATAATTGATGTGTGGCATGTGTAATTGTTGCTTTGTTATTTTTCCAAATAATTCTGGTGGTACTGAGCATTTTGTTGCGTTCTCTCTCCCCCTCTCCTGTGTTTCCTCCTCCTCCTCTCTGGAATTCAAGGGAAACTGGTTTACGCTGTAAGGAAACCGAGGATAACATTACTTTAGCCCCCCCTGTGAGACATGATAGTCACGATACTTCTCATGCACTTGGCTGATCCAAACAGCATTGTCCTGTAAATGCTGGCATCAGTTCATTCCAATGAAATGGAAGTCTGTCTTGCATCGTACATCTTTATATAGTCATTTTTATCATTGTATTGTAGTGAATCAAGTGGCCCAGAAATTTGCCAAAAGGAATTTGACAGATTTTCCACTGACTGCAAAATGAGTAATTGATTTCTATTGTGATGTAAATTCGAACACAGTGGGGTAATGTTCAGTTCCAAAGAAATGATTCAGTCTGATTTTTCAGTTTGGCGACAAGGCTATAAGTCTCTCTTGTTTCCTTAGTTTTCAAGTCTGGTTTTAACATCAAATGTAAATGTATTCTGCACCTTGGAATAATCCTCTCAGTTGGACTTAGGTTCCCTCTCCCAATTCAAATAGCTTTCAACACAAGAAATACACTTGGGAGTTCTTTGTTGCCATATTGTCATCCCTCCAGTGATCATAGCTCCATGAAGGATATATTGTGGCACAACTTAAGGAGTTCAGCAGGCCACAATAGTTATGTTTTGTCCTTTTGGGCTATTCTATTTCTGATACAAATACAAGGCTAAATGTTTTGCAATGAAAAGTAGAATGAGCCTAAATTTATGAACAACACACGAGTCGCATCTTTCAGGAGAAGTTCTTGATGGAAAAAATGTAATCCAGGAAAGCCCCAGTGTCATAATGTTACTAAATAAACATCAACACACACACACGGGCACACATCCACTATTGTGAAGTAATTATTTAATAGGTCGGAGTCTTTTGTCAAGCTTAAAGTTTCCAATATTTTTTTTATGTCTGCTCGAAGTTCTAGGTAAAATTACACATAAACTGATTCAGTACAATTACTCATTAAGTGCAGTGATTATTGAATGAAACGAAACGAAAACCCTCTGCAGGAAACTGATGACTGCACATGAGGGAGTTGGAAAATGTTAGGCAATTTCAAATGATTCCTCTCAGTCTCAGACTGAGACTCTGACTCTAAAGATGTGTTTTATTACTTACAAATCCAATTATCACTTACCTCATGTGTGCTACTGGATATGCGTCAGAGAACCAGTTAGTAGAGTTTACAAGTATACTTGTCAAGTCTTGTCTTCTTGTTTGTACAGAAAAAAAGAGCAGCAGTACAGTTCATGTTAAAAGATTCTGGAAGATAGCACTAATGCGAAACAGAAAAACAATAATACACTTGCTGTAGCTGTTGTTCTGCTGTAAACAGTGTTCTAGTGGTTTCCACTTAAAGGTTTCCAAAAACCCAGAGACAAACTGCCAAAACTGGCATATTTTTGATTTATAGAAACCACTTCCAGATTCCTAGCAAAACATTTTTAGATTTGGTTTAAACCACATATTATATTTTTGGAATCGCATTAAAGGCTATTCCAGTTCAGCAATTGTAAAGACAGAAATGCATCATGATAAAGTAAATAAGTTGACTCAGGAAGGAGCATGGAATAAGTCCAAGCTGTTTCTCAACAGCCCTTTGAGTGAAACAGAGTTTACCGGAATTAACCTCAGGAGATGCAGAATCAGATAACACTGTTGAAAAATCATGCCAATCAAAAATGCCTGAAATGATTTACGGTACCTGACACTGTTTCCCTACATTTTAATCCTGTATACTGAGTAATAGGAGAAAAGTAAAGAACAGTAAGAACTTGTTTTATTAATGAAAGGCTTTTACAAACTGCTGAATACATATCCTAAATTACTGACACAGCCGTAAGACTGTGGTTTGATATCCCATAATTCTTCATAAACCCAAGCCCTGAAATGACACATAACATCCTGTCAAAGTAAAGACATCAACATCTGTTTTCTATCAATATTCAGAAAGAGGATATGTAGCCTGTTAACTGAAGTGGACGGCTGTATGATTGAGTCTGTACTGTAGATTCAAGAAGTTGACATGAACATTTGGTGTTCTTCAATGACAGCTCCCACACAGTTCAACACTAAAGGCAAAGAGGAGAAGATCAGCTGTCAGATTAAGCTAATGATCTGAGTCTGTCTGATTTTAAAATATAATGAAATTCTAATAATAACTGATAGGAGTTTTCTGCTCTGGCACCTTTAATGGCAGGACAACAGCGTCTGTCTTTTTCTTCCAAAACCGCTTGTTGAAATGAATCTATTTTAATAATGCTATTATTGGGGTTTGGTTTAGTTTAGGCACGAACTTGGTTAGAATTCGGGGAAGAGTATGGTTTGGGTTAAAGTGACTACTTCACTAAGGTTAGGTTACAGTAATAACAACTTCAGTTCAAAATTGAGGAAAGAAACCACCATTGACTGTTCGTATGAAACTCGAAACAAACAGCGATCTGCTGTGGCAAAGTCTTATTTTTGTTGACCCACTTGGACGAGAGTCATTATTATTACTATGCCACTAGAGGAATTTGTCACTTGAACGTAGACATATGTTGGTTTTGAGACACCTGCTGAAACAATCATTGGAGGACGGCATCCTTTTTCCAGCGTATTATCTTCTCAGCACGTCAGACAACTAACTATAGATGAATGGATGAGGTTCGGATCAGTTCATCTGTTCAGCACACTGTGTTTGCAGGCCATATGAAAGCCCTATAGCTGGAGCCCATAAGGCCCCATTTAACCACCAAGGTCAGTTTCTGCAATTTAGTCAACAAACAAGTGTAGACAGAGCTTTTCCATTTGTAAGGGATGTTTTGAGTGTCATTTCAGGTAAGCAGCTCTCTGGTATTGAACTTCTCGAAATGGTAGTAATCACTCCCTGATCCTGGCATTTGATTGAAGAGAGCACAATGCTTTCACCTCCCGTTGCGAATAGGTATCGCCTTGTCCACTAGTAGGTCAGTCAGAGGCTTTTCTCACGGGGTGTTTGGCTTAGGTTAACTTCATTGTTGATGAGCTTATAAAACACGTCTTTAAACCCACCAGTCAGGTTTTCCATAACAATACTTCTCTACAAAGATAGGAAAGGATTTTATTTGTGCCAGTTCTTGCCTGCAGGGGAGATTGTAACAATCAGGTTATTGTGTGCATTACTTGATTGTTTGGTTATTTTTGCTCATTCACACTTTTGATTGATTATCTGCCTGTGTCCTCATGTGCGTGTCCCACTTTAGTAAATACCCTGCACAGGTGGGATTATTTGCACCTGCATGTGCAGTTCTGGGCCTATAGAACTCATTTGAAATACATCATCATTCAGAAAAGGCCTTTGTTTGTGCTTTTTCCTTTTTAAACTGAGTTAAGAAGATAAACCTGCATGTTTGTTCCTGTGCTGCTTCAAGCGTTAGAAAATGTTCCACCTACAGTAATGATTGTGAAGAAATTATAATCCACGTTGGTGTAGTTTAGGCTTTGTACTGACATCACGCTCAAGGGCTTTGTGTAATTTATGTTACTGTCGTAAAAGATGTTGCGAAGAACTTCCAAAGTACTTTACAGAGCTAAATGAAAATACACAGAGCGTAAGAACATCAGTAGAGAGAATAGAGTTACTTAACAGAAGAGAGGGATTGTTTTCGTACATCAACTTTATTTACGATTATCACTTGTTTTTCGCAAATGCCTGGGTTCAGACACATCAATTACTGGCCACTTTAGTTTGTTTTTCTGTCCCATAAAAATCTTTATCTATGCTGATGTTAATAATTCATAGCACATGTGCCCCAGAGCCGGCCATTATTGTGTGTCACTTTGTGTCGCACTTTGCAACACATTTTCAATAATATTGTTACAGAAGTCGAGCCAACTGGTCATGAGTAATTTCTGCAGGTCCTGTCATTAATATTTAAGCGTGCCGTTTGATGTTCTTACAGTCAGAGTTGAACTGTGTTAGAGTGGGAAGTGGAGGGAGGTTTTTCAAATTTGATTTACAATTGTCATTCATTTTTGCTCCTGTAGGGGGTGACATTTTACAAAACATTTTAATAGCACATCTTTATTGTTTTAGATGAGATTTAAAGGAGTTAAATAGGCACAGCCTTGTCAACAATTAAACTGTAGTTCTTGCCCTATTGGGTAAAGGATGAATTTCCTTAAAAACACTGAAGAAGATAGAGCGCAGTGTAAGTTATCATAGTTAGAGCAGGGGAGGACATGTTAGTGTTAAGGAGCATTCCTTAGTGACGGATGTAGAGTGCAAGCGGCAGCAAACATCCTCTCTCTCTCTCTCTTTTTTTATGTCTAATAGAGTGGTGTGTCAGAAATATATATATTAGAGGTGTTCATAACTATTGAATGTATGATTTCTTTTTTTCTTTCAATGAAAATTTCAAGTAAAGAAAAACAATTTCAGAATTTTAACAAATATGGTCCCAGGTCCGAAAATTTCTCATTTACAAAAAAGAAATTCTTTGAATAATTAGAAACTTATTAAAATTATAATCAGATTTATTGAAACATTTTCATTATTAAGACAGAGCGTACTCTGATTTGGTTCCTTAAATGCGTTTTACCATCTGTTTTCATTTGAAAGAAGACTGTAATAAAAACCATGACTTTACTGGAAAGGCCATGACTTTCAGAATTCTTGCTTCATAATATCTTCTAAAGTCTGGAGTTGTTTTATCAAATTACTGTTGTTTGGATGAGTTTGACCTATTTCCCAGAGTACGGACACTTTAGCCGTATACAGTAGTTATCAAACAGTATGTGGAGGTCAGGGTGTAAGTGGAGATGGATGTTCTGCCTCTGTCAAAGCCTCCACATCTTCAAAGGTATGAGGACTAAAGAAATTACTATAAATCAAATCTGTAACCACAGGACATCCACTTGGTCTTTTCACCTTTAGTGTTATTTCAAATCAGAGTAGTTTTATATGGCAAAAGTGCGTGTGTGTTAGAAACAGGTATGTTTATTAATGAATGGTTGGTTGTGGCCATATCATGAAATATTTTGATATTCTCTGCATGTTCTGACCTTAAACATCACTTTTAAAGACATGCTAACTGCTAGTAGATTGTAAATTAATAGTTATTTATAAGATTTATTTGGTGGTTTGATGATATTTGTTGAGATCTTGTTGTCTGGTGTCTGGTGAGCATTTGAGAACTTGTGTGGTCTGTTTCACATTCAATTTAACATTTTTGGATCACAGGCATTTTTCCTTCTCCAAGCCATGTATCAACATTTTTTTTCTGATATTTTGCTTTCTTAAAATCCCACTTGTGTCGTTTTTGCCTGTTGCTCACTCACCCATCTGTGTCTTTCCATGGAGAACTGAAGTGTGGTCACGCTTTGGTCGTGCTGTGGTTTTGAGATGGTTGAGATGTGGTGATATGGGGCTCTATGTCTCTGCTCTGTAGATCTATGACTGTGTTTAAGATGTAGTAAACATGTTAGTCAGCCCAGAAAAAAAGATTAAGATGATTATAACAGTACTTTACATAAAAACAAGTATATGTACACCCATTACTGTGAAAGAGGAAGTTCTTGACAAGTTAATCAGCTAATTGAAAGCAATTGGGTGTAGGTGTGTTTAAACTGCATTCTTTTTCATAGCTTATTGTTATTCATCATTGAGCCACTTGAAGCTTTAATGTATTCTCCCATTAGTGAAAAGAATAAGCTGCTAATTTATTGGACCTGAAGGACAGCAGCTAGCCACAGGAAATGTTCGCCTATGAGTACACCGCCATATACCGTCATGTTAAATTGTAAACAGCTGCAGCATTCAATGTTAATAACACATTTTGGAAAAAGAGGCTTCACGTTTGGCACACATGTTGGCCCCTCCATTGAGAAATTTGCTCGTGTGCTACAGAATTTTAATATTTGTGAGTCAGTTGTAATTCAGTTTGACGATATTCACCACAATCTCCAGTGTGTTTGTCCACATGTGAAGACCATGTTATCCAGCGGTTGTAGATCTAAATCATGCCATTCTGCTTAAATTACTGAGATGAACGGATTTGTTTAATTTGTATGGAAACGCACATAAGCATTATTTTGAATTATAATTTGAGTTGGCCAATGTAGTCCCTTGACAGAATCTTAAATTTCAATACTAAAAAAAACATGAAACCACAAAGCCCAAGTGGATTAATATGTCAAATACCACATAGTCACGTTACACACTACATGTCATAGAACCATATGAAACAAATAAAAGGAGAAATATAATACAGTAACTATATAGACATGTTAGGCTCTAGTCATGACACAACTACAGGACAAGGCTTATATCAGATATCCTACATTTAAATCTGATCACTTTAATTAAACCTTAGAGTCACTTATTAACAACGCTCACCAAACAACGCAAAACAGAAGAACAAGACAACGAGTATACGGCCATGCTTGCAGCTCTGTAAGGCTTAGAACAGCAGTGCTTTCACTTAAATGCTAACATCAGCATGATCACATGCTCACAGTGACAATTCTAACATGCTGATGTTGAGCAGAATAATATTTCCCATGTTCATCATCTTAATTTAGTGTGTCAGCATGCTACCCTTTGCTAGCAGACACTGATGAGAATGTTATTTGTTTTGTAGGTAGTTTAAAGAAGCAAAATGTAATTTCTGGCCACATGCTCTGAAGAAAGTGAGGGACAGTGTTTGACCTCCACCAACCCTTGATGCAGTGAACTTTGCAATGTCCTGAAAAATCTTTCAAAACTCTCATAACAGCAATGCAACCGCTGAACCCACTTACCAACATTACAGTGGCATGAACCCAAAATAAACTGATTTTCTGTGTTTTTATTGCGATAAACAAATAAAAAGGATGCCAAAATATATCATAGTGTAACCCATATCATATATCATGGTGGCAATTTGCCATCATGCTTTGTCAGGTCTGTCCACTGAGCAGCAACCTCCATGGCTGTGAAGTGAAGCAAGAGCAGAGGCAGGGCTGCCAAGATGGTGACAACCAGAGCCATTACACTCTGACTCTCTCATGATGGCTCTTTAGAAACTTTTGGGTAGCATCATGGATATGATGTCCATATTTTGTATTTTGTGTCTTTGCTGTCTTTTTTCTGAACGGAGCTTGATCGAGCAGGACTATGCTAACTGATTCATAGTAAAATACAACTGGATAGCTGGAGCACACATATTTTCAGCACTTCCTACACTTTTTCTACAAATAATCTCCTTTCTTGTCCAGTCTCTGTGTTAAGATAAAGTAGTGTCACCACTGCTGCAGACAGGCTAAGGAGTAAGAGTGAAGATTTTTTTTTTTTTTTTTTAACAGTAATAATAATATTTTAACTAATCCCAAAGGTTTAAAAAGTAAACTCTGAGCTGTCCTCCTGCCAGCAAAAGGCTCTGGATCAGAGCAGAAACCAGCGTGACTCGGGGTGTTGATTCATCAAAAAGCTCTGGCTCTGCCTCCAGGTCTCTCCTCTACAGCTCCCCCGTGCTGCTGAGGCTGGGGTTGGCTAGCAGCAGCTCTGTCACTCAGCTCCAAATGGTTCTCCACTTTTTTGCCCTCATGTTGGACTGAGGGCAGACTAAGCGCTACAGTGACTCACGCTTGCGTCTCAAGGCACAAGTGGTATAACAAAGTATGGGGCAAAGCTAGTCAGGTAGCATGCTAATTTCAGTAGATATCTCTGAAACACAATTCATAGATGTTTCTGTCATGGCTGTTACCTCTTCATGTTCTATTGATAATGTTAGTTCATTTTTTAACGTTTCGAGTAGATGGTGAGATATTTTACAGGATGTGTGAAACATTTGACCTGATGGTGGCATTAGAGGAAACCAGGGAATCACCAGTGTCAGCAGAATTAATTCTCTGAGTGTCATGAATGTCTTTACAAAATTTCATAGCAATCCATCCGATAATTGTTGAGATATTTCAGTCTAAAGTGGGCTGACGTTGCCATGCAGCTAGCATGGCTAAAACTGATTCCTGCTTCTATCTGCTTCTATGCAGATAGAAGCAGGAATCAGCTTAAATTTGACAAAAATGACAAAAACAGATCATGATACCCATAAATATAACAATCATATGCATCCAGTCTTCTGAACGTCAGTAGGCCCCAGTCACCTCTCGTGGCTTTATAACACTTCATTTAAGGCTCCCAAGTGGGATTGCTCATGAATCATTTCTAGTTCCTCAGTAAATGAACTGTATTGATTTCTTCCTAACATACCGACTTGAAGCCCCATTGTCAAGTGGCTTGAATGGATTGTCGATTGATCGAGAGCTCTTTTTTAAATTTGTAGCACTTTTTCATGTTACTTTAAGTAGTTCTTGTTAAATCATCAGGAGGGAAGCAGTGACACGGTAGACCAACTCTAGCTACTCAAAGGTCTCAAGAACATCTGCTTTTTACATCTAAACCTTAAACCTTACATTTGTACATTGGGATGAAAGATATACCTTTTAAAAGGCAAATAATCTGTCATAAACTACTGTTGATTTTAGTTCACCTTTCAGAAGGCCAGTTCTTCAGGGACCAGTTGTTGTAAAATCCATTTTTCTTCTGCTTTCTTTTGTATCATTTGGGTAGTACGGCTATTCATATTGTAGTGTTTATTTTGTAGCAGATTGTTCCACACTGTTAACGTAATGAGCTGTTAAATCTGTGAATAATAACAAAGGCTTTAAATTACTAATAATCCCTTCAAGATTCTTTAAACATTTCCCTCAAGTGGAAGTTGCACGCTTTCACAGTAACCTCAGTGTTTAGAGAGGATTGGTAGTATCTGGCTTGTGTCCAGTAGAGTGGTTTGAGTTAGAAACACATGGAAGGACTGATGGTGGTGTACTGTAACAGGCCACAGACAGCCGTGCTCTGTATAATTTCCTGAAGTGTCACTATCAGAGACATCACACACACCTCTGCACTTGTCCTCAGATATTTAAATAAGAAAAAAAATAAGTTTCTCAACTCACAATGTGACATAAAAGCAGATATATTTCATTATGGATTATTTCACATTTTATAACCCGTGGTCAGAGTCAAATCAGATTTGCTTGAGCCTGGTGCACCACTGAGAAAATGCAACAAAGAGAAGCACGGGCCCAGGCAGCCTCTGTTATAGCCAACTGGTAGTATTTTAGCTCCAGCTGTCCACCAAAGCTGAGCGAAGCTGAAGCGCTTTTCTGCAGTGAGTCTCTGAGTTGAAAAAACGACTGTTTTGTTGGATTACCTTGCAGATGCCAGCACAGCAGGGATGCTGTACATGGCCAGTGTAGCTGCTAACAGCAAATAGTTTAATAAGAAGAGAGGCCCTTATTGCAAGTGACCCTTTTCAGCCACACATGTTCAGTTGCCATGTAATTCATTCCCTATATGGCTTATAATTATTATTACGCCATTAGTCAGGCAAGCAGGAACACACATTTCCTGTTTTTGATTTGATTGATGTTAATGTTGGCTCACTGTTGTAAACCTCTTACCCAAGTCATGATTGAGCATCAATGTTTTTGAGCAGAATACAGGAATAGTTCTGCATTTTGGGAAATACACTTATGAAAAATAGATGAAAAGATTGATATCACTCTCATGAATTAAAGTGGTTCTGCAAGAAAGCGATGGATGAAAAGTGTTTTTCTCAAAATGTTCAAAAAATGATTTTAAGTCTATAGTAACCGCAATGACAGACTTTTGTATCACTAGCAGCAACAGTTCCCTTTAACTTGTGACTGTGTTGTACTCTTATAGCATATTTTCCTACTTTTATTTGACAGTTACCAGTCTTTCCTTTTACCTTTGTGTCACCAGAGAGGAAAGGAAAACAAAAGGCAAGAATTAAGTTTAGAATTAGTGACATTAAATTGAGCGACGCATTTCCACAATTTTCAATCCAGACTGCTTGTTTTCTTAAAAATGAGGGGCCTTACCAAGGGGTATTGTACCAAAACGGTGTGACTGTCACGGGCTGTGAACACCGAGTTCAAACAGTCATTAACCAATAGGTTATGTTAATGTTCCATGTTAGTGATCAAATGGGGCGCCATTATTTCTCTGGGCAGACATACATATGCCCTCACCCTGGATACAGATAAATAGCATTGCAGAGAGAAATTTATTTTGAATGGAAGAGAGGGAATTTCATTCAGAAGGATATTTGTCAAATAAAAGGCTAACTGAAGAAGAAGTCATGTCCTGTTTCCTAATCTGACCAAACACCAGGTCTCTGTAATGTCATTTTTCCTTCCAGTTGCTTTGCTTGTGGCTTCCTCCCTGCATATCATTTATCACATTACCATCTACATGTGCATTAGGATTTCTTTCCCCAGGCTATACAATCAATTAGATACTATATTTAGGATATTATATCTAAATCTATGATAAATCTATAATTATCTGTCTATTCCACACCAGTTAGTTTTTAATACTGCCCCCTTGGATGCTCAGGACTTCAGCAGAGTTAGGCCATTCATCAAATACAGGCCTCACAGCTGGGTCATGATGTGATTTTTAGTGTTTTGCATATTAAGATTCAACCAGATGACCACACATAATGCGAAAGGGGTTGCTCTTAGTGAATAACCTACAGAGAATTGTCACATGTTCAGCTCTTTTGAGACTTTTAGCCTCATTAAACTCACAGTTTTGGTTTTGTGGATTCCAGTGGGTTAATGTTGCTGTGTGCCTGCTCGATAGTAAGTTGTTGTTTTCTAACATGTCAGCCAAAACAGTTTTATAATGTGATGTCAGGGCTGTGTGTCTGGCAGCATTCCTTAGAGTTCTTCAGTCCCTCAGTGGCCAGAATTCTGTTAATGCAGCTTACAAAGTTTTTCAAAGTGAATCCTCAAATAGTAACTGGTGGAGAAACCCTAAGGTGCAACTATGTTGTAAGGTGTGTGGGTGTAAGTACGTAACAATATGCTTTCCAAAAGTCATTAATGTACCTAAATCTTCTATCTGGTGTCATCTTGGTACAACACCAGATACTATTAGCTATTAAACATATTTCATTTGTGTTGTAGAGATATTGTGCCAGTAACAACTAGCCTATTTCACCCTTCTCTTATAAATTACGGTACTTGGATGAAGCTCTTGAACAGCTGAGTTGTTGTTGGACCCCTCAGCCTATGAATTGTCCCTTTAGTTTTTATGCTGAGTTATACTGCTAAGTGCTTTGGGGTTATAATACCACAACTGTTGTCTGTAATGGCCCTCCTCCAACAGACCGATATCAGCTTGTGGAAAACGATATTTCTCCAACATCATTTACCTTTTATGGCAGCTCCAAAGAATCGTCTGTAATTACATTGTAATTACTGAAAATAGTATGATATATCTAGCATAGTTGAAGTAACAGCAACACATTTGGAAGAGGAATGTTCGTGCATTAAAAGTCATGACTAAACATCTGCCAGCATAGAGAAAATTATGGACTGCAACAATCCCTGATGTCTGAGTCCTTCCTTTTCTGTGTTTACAGTAGTATTTTTAGCAGAATGAATGACCTTTCCAAGAATGTTTTTTTTTTCCTTCAGTCAAGAAGTTTGGCAAACACAAAGGTATCCAGGCATTCTGCAGACGTACTCCATGTACTTGTTTTTTTTATGTGTTCCTATAAACCTGTTCCCCCCCCGAGTTGTTTTTTTTTTGGGTTACGTCACTGGCAGAAGTAAGTGTCCCTCTTAATATAACGCAGTTTTGTCTAGATCTGGACTGGCTAATGGGTTGCTTGACTTTATCTCCTGTTTGTCATGACGACGAGTGTGTGCTTACAGAAGTTGGACACATTTTGACGTGCTGGAGTTTTATTTCTAAATGACATAGTGTGATTTTCCACAACAAAGTCAAAACCAAGAGGCCTGAGTTTGATGTTTTCATCTATGTGTGTGACTGAGAGGGTATATTATATGACTGCCTTAAATATATGGTTATTTAAACACATTATATTCAATATCCTGTGATATCCTTTATTTATTGCATTTAGGTAGAAGTACGTACAAGTCATGGAATGAGCAATCCATGATGACCAAAGTAAGAGGAGGCTGATCACTCTGATAAAGCTAACGTTTACTTCCTGTTATCAAAAGTGGATTTTTTTGGTTCCGTACAAATATTTTGCTCTTGTAACAACACAATCAGTCAGAGGAACATATTTTGACTGACTGGAGTGAAGTGTCTGTTTTAGTGACATTTTGGATACACGATAATTCTTTGGAATACACTGCCAATACAGAGACTGTAGGCATAATAAAGAAGGCACAACTAAGTCTATCCCAGCATTATATTACGTTATCCCAATTAGAACAGCAGCAGCGGTCAATCTGTTGTTTATTTTCATTCAGTTATTTCAGTTACTTATTTTATTCAGTTTTTGGTTGGTTGGTGAAAATGTCCATTACGAGTTCCCAAAGCTCAAGATAACATCTTCAAATTGTCTTGTCTCACAATCTGTGTGAGTGTGAAGTGAAGCCAATATGGAAGTGCAAAAAAAATGCAGTTCTTTAAACATCCACTTGAGGCTGGCTACAGAATGAGTCAATCTCCATAAGTGCCCATGTTAAAATGTGCAACCTCACAGCAGAAATACAGAAATGTTAAGAGCCTGGTACAAAAAAAAACGTATTTTCTATATTACTCGTTGCCTGTTCAATTTAAATTTAAGTTACACATGGTTCCTTGATTGACGGGTGGGTGTTTTGTTTTGTTTGAGCACCCAGATGTCATTCAGCCCACCACATGTCCATAGACAATTCACGTCTATTCCTGATTTTTTTAAATTAGCCAGGTAGTGGCAGAGGCAGGACTGCCAAGATCGCGGTGGCCAGAGCATCACACTCTGAGCTTCACATGCAGCTCTTCAGAAACCTATAGATGATGTCACAGATATGACGTCCATATATACTGTCTATGGTTTTTGTCTGTCCAGCAGTACAAAGGATTTTCAGTTTACCATCATAAAAGACTAAGAGAACCAGGAAATATTTGCATTTTAGCCTAGAATCCCAACACTAGGACACGAGAGAAATGCATTCCTTTTAGATTAGTGACCATAGTTTACAGTTGAATAAGTATCTGGAGCACACAGAAGAGTATCAGCAGCTGTTGAACTGTAACTTTGTCATAAAAATGGAAATCAATTGTGAGGGTCAAACATTAAAGCACATGTGTTGCCTGATGTCTGGCTTAAAGAAGAGGAAATAAATTGTTTTACTTTAACAGAAACAAATTCCAGTAAATTCAGATTTTCCTTCCTCCTCCCTCCTTCTTCTCTGTCCCACATTTATACCTGTGATTTTCCTTGGAATCATTGCCCCATCATGTGTTTTCCTGACTGCTGACTCACTTGCTATTCTTTTTATAACCCAGGCAGTCACTCTCACTCTCAGCTCTGGATTTCCTCAAGATAAGGATTAAACACATTTTGTTACTGATGACTGAAAAATAGCTACTGAGTCTTCAGAACTGTTATTTCAAGGGTTTTTGACAGCAGTGTGAGTTGTGATACGCGTAATGTGACGTATGAGGGAACTGGACTTCGAGTGTCCAGCAGAGGATAACAAGTGATCCTGCTGTGTAGAGCTGACAGTGAGTGGAGCCTTGATCTTGCTAGTGAAGAGTACAGAAGTCTGCAGTATGAATACATGAAAAGATGAACAGCTGTAGTCTAGTATGCCAATAGCAGGATTTTGAAGGGAGAATTCAGTGAGGAGGCTACATCTGGATGAGCTAAAGGAACTGCAGGCTGGAGGGAAGTGTTGCAGTTTAGACAAGAGACTGAACATTGAAAAAAAGAATTTGGGCAGAGTCATTGTTGATGAGAAAACGTCTGATGAACAGATGGTTTTGTGCAAACATACTGAATGGGTTTTGCCTCTGTTGCAGGTTTTGCACAAGAGTCAGTTGACCCAGGAGACACTACGGTCTCGACAATAATGACATTGTAGATGGTGCCATCTTCCTGGGGAAAAGCGCAGCTTCTTCATTCTGAGATTAAGTCTAAGGTGGATGGCAGATTTTAATGACAATGTGCAAGGTGAGAGTGGGAAAGAAGAGATTATTATCATGAGCACAGTTGTCACTGAAAGGACATGGTGGAACGTGATAATGAGGAAGAAGAATGAGTAAAGGATAGAGTACAGACAGATGAAGTCTGTAGATTCTGAATATTGTATATAGAGGAGGAGAGATCAGCAGCTCTTGGACATCAACGCATTATTTTCAGTACTTTTGTCAGGTTTTTTTGCATGGGTATGTGTGTGTGTTTCTGTTTCTCATATAGGCTGCTTTTGTTTGGTACGAGGAAAATCCCTTTCTCACCCTCGCTGCAGTACACAGTAGTGAGTACCCCTTCTACAATAAAAGTCTACGGCAAAAGTCTTCTACAATAGATGGGCAGTAACTAATGATTATTTTTCATTATCAATGGATCTATTAATACAGTTTTTGATGAATAGGTCATTTAGTCTATGAAATGTGTGAAAAATAGTGAAAAATGCTAATCACAACCCAAGATGGCATCTTTAAGTTGCTTGTCTTGCCCGACTAAATACCATTCACCATGAGCAAGCTAATTAGCATGAGCTTCACTGTGTCCTCCCCACTTCGACAAAATCTTCTCTTGAGTGGAATGCAGACATGTTATTGTATGTCACTGGCAGCAATGCTGGACAAATAAGCCTCCACTGAGAAGACTGCATGTGTTGTCTCACAGCTGTGTGTGTGTGTGTGTTTGTGTGACTGATACCCTTTAGTTTTGTAATTGTTATCCTTGTTAGAGAGAAGGGCATGCTGGGATGTGATGGTGGGAAGTGGGCCCCTCATGTGGAGGTGCATGCATCTTCTTCGTCCATGTGCACTTTGACAGACCCGTACTGTAGGTGCTTCCACTTAAACTTTACAAGACAAAGCGAGGCCACACTGGTCCACCATGTTGGTTCAGGGGAGGTCCACTGTTTATAAGGTAATTAGAGTGCTTATGGTTCACCCCGGGTAACTGAGGTCAGACTAATCTATGTCTAGATTTCACGGGGGGCCCCTGTAAAATGATATGGATCAGTGGCAAAATGAAATAACCTTTAAGTGAAAAAGTCACAGGTGGCAAAACAGTCTTGGATGTCCTGCTCATTCTGAACAAGTGCAGGACTCACAGTGTAGTGTGTCTCAAGTTAAATGTCAGTCACCAAGCCTTTACTGTGTGTGTGTGTATGTGTGTGTGGGCATGTGAGTGCAAACCCTGCTCATTGATATTCTTGTAGAAAAGTGTCATGAATACATTTGGGATATCTTTCCCCCCTTGTTGTCTCCCTCATGAATATGAATGAAATCCACATGTGTTTTGAATCTGTTTGCTAATTTACATGAAGTACATGAGCAACTAACAAACTTGGATAGGAGTGTATTCTTAGCTGTTGTTATGAAAGGTGCCTGTGCGTCATCCCTCAGCATGATCATGTTTTACCATTTAATTACCCATGCTTAATTTTTTTGGCTAGGAGTTACGCTATTAAATACTAAAACAACAAAGACACCTTCACATCACGCTCTTTGACTGTCCCCTAGTGTGTCACTATGGAGGGTGATTTCGATCTGAGCTGTTTCTGCTGTTCAAATAGTGTGAGAGGAGCTGAGGTGGACTGTTAAATAGCTTTTTGGGAATCAATGCCAGACATTGACTCAGACAGTTGTTTAAATATAGACAGAGGTGTTTGGAAAGAATTATATCCTTTTCGATTTAAGTGTCAGTGCAATCTCGCAGAAGCTGGAGTCACACTTACCATACACACTTCATTTGTAAAAAAGAGTTACTTCTTAAAGAGTTAACTTGGAACTCATCATTGGAAAACATTACAATTTTACCTCAAGTAACTTACTATTCTGGAAAGGTGCGGTTGGACTGCAAACACCAATTGCAGCCTTAAACATTGCCACAACATGTCATTTGACAAAAGCAGGCAATAGTATGACTGCAGTGAATTAGTTTGAATGTTCTTCTAACTGGACAATGATATTTTAAACCAGATATTAAAAAACAAATGTAAAATGTCATTGCTAACTATTAATTTTCATTTATATTATTATATAAATACATACATATACATAGATATTTTGAAAACTCCAACTAGAGCACACAGAGGTAAGCATCTGGAATGTGATGAAAATGTTATTTTAATGTATCAGCAGTTTATCTCTTGAGACCCTCCATATCAAAGACCTGACAGGTTTCCCACCCCCACACTATAAATCACGTAGCTGGTTTGAGGTTATTTTATTGCTTTAGTGCATTGGCCTTCAGCTTCGTATCCATCACCCAGAGACTTTACAAGGCATGTTGTTTTAACTTGTAGACAGGTCATATCATTACCATCTCAGTTCTGGGTGTCTACCTCTCCTGGTCTGCCTGTTTTCATGCCTGTGTGTCAAAATAAAAAAAATGTTACCATAGGGACAACATAACAAATCAACTATTTTAAATTAAATCAATTTGTATAAATGGAAAAATGGCAGACTAATTGTGTTTAAAAGTGCTTTAATCTGCAAAGAAACCAAACATCACTTAAATTTTAGATGTGTTTGTTTAATGATATAATGAGTGTCCAAATATTATAGGGCTAATAAGCATTTCTCTGAATAATTTAATAAAGCAACAGTTGAGTAAAAATGAACTTCAACACACACATATGGATCCTGTTTCCATGGGATGTTGTCCTTCATGATCTTCTGGAGACGGACATAGATGTTTGTTTTCTCATGATTGTTCAACTAACCGTGGTTATTTTGCTATGCTGACATGAAATTACATGAAATATTGGATCACACAAGAAACCATCCTCAGATCAGCTCTCCCAGAGTGTCTAAGTCGAGGTTCTCCCATTCACAAACACCACAACGTGTGCTGAAATGTAATTAAATTGCACAAATTGAAAGACAGGCAACAATTTTGCACAGTTTGACATGCACTGGAAAATTTTACAGTACAACAGTACAAAAACTTGCAGTATTTACATGCTTTATAGGCATCCTACATTTCTAGAGTAATCGTTGGGTGTTCCAGTAACTAGCTTTAGCAATCCACCATAAAGAAAATAAATAACAAACATACTGAATAGCTTATTAACAAGACTAATGCCTTGTTTAGGCCTGGTATTAACATGCATTTGGGTTATCTGATCACAAGTACACAGCTTTAAGTATGTTTGTTCATAGCTGGCCTTAAAATCTGTCTACACATGCGTCTCGAGTGACCACTTGTGATCAGATTTAATTTCCCCGCTCTGTATGCAAATAAATGTGTACATTGTTCCCGTTTGCAAAGACCAAATGCAGTGTACTTTTTAACCAGCAGCTCATCAGTAGTAGCCAACACACTGGTACAAACAGGCACAATGTTTTTTTACGCAAAAAGAGAAATAACTTAATGTATAACATCTGCTGAATTTTCAAAAAGCCCCAAGTAATTAATTTGTTGTAGACAACGTTCCAGAGTTTCGATAGTTCAATAAGAGTTTGGGAACTTTGCTGTGACAAACTGACACAGTGCTTTTTTAATGCTCGTAATGTATTGCATTTAACACAGAGTTTCCAGTAAGGCACAAATTATTTTGATTTAATCTGATTTGGTTTGAAAATTGCACAATTTATTTATTTTTTCAAGGGAGTGTGGGGATATTGCAGTTCCTAGTTCAATAGTGGAATCATTTAAAATGGACAGTGTGTTCACAGACATCTGCTTCTTGGCAGGTAAGAGAGCCCAAGCACATAATTTGCATTACATTAGGCAGTCCTTCAATGTGGCTCAAGACAAATTGCCTACACACTGCTGAAAGAATGTAGTCACATGCAGCTCTCGTCTGAGCGGTGGGTTCTCAATGCATCTTGGGTGCATTCACACCTGTACTTAGAGCTGTCCACTTGTGATTGGATCACCCAGGATGTAACCACAATGTCACTACACATCCAAAACTACAGGAACCACAAGACTGGCGGTTGGCTGCTTTCTGGTTCAAATTTTGGATGCCAGTAGCGATTATGGATAATGAAAACAACATTAAGGAAGTCAAAGAAAGACTCCACAACTCTAGCAAGAATTAAGTGTAAACTTTTCAGCCTAAACAATAAAAATTACTTATTTCAAAATAACTGTTTAAGTTAACTAGGTCTCTACCCAAAGGATAAAAATATATAGTTTGTGTTTGTGATGAACACATCACAAACAGGCTCTTCATTTACGCTTTATTAGAGTTTATCTCAATGTAACTTTGAAATAAAAGTCCAGGTTGTATATAGTGTGTTCTTGAATTAGTGCCTCCATCGGGTATATTACTTACTTTCACTTGTATAATCACATAATGGAAGACCACAATAAACACATGCAGTTAATGAAACATACCAACACTTAAACACTAGATCAAACAAGCACAGAATCTCACAAATGTTCTACACATGGCCCGAGTGGTCATTATTCCTCTTCTAGATTAACCACAGGAGCTGCAGCATTGATAGACTTTAAGTGAGATTGTTGCATGTTAATATTCTTCAGTATGAACCTCAGGTGCATTATGCTCCCTCTTTAGGTAGTAAATATTCAGTTGTGTGAGTGAATAAGTACTTGACTGCTGTGTATATCTTGTACCTATCAAAATGGCTGTAAAAGCAGTGGACTGTAGCTTAGATTCCAGTGGTGCAGAGTCAGTGGTTTACTTTGTTTGACAAGGATTATTTTTCTGTGATGATGTTATTGCAAAAGCGTGACCTTTTTATAGATGGGTCATTGGATTTATAAATAGAATTGGAAGTAGCAAATGGAAACTCTTAATGCAATAAGATGAGAAACTGAAATTTAGGCATCCTTGGTTTCAAAATGTAGGCTATTACTGTGTCTCTAATGGGCCATTTAAGAGACTGATCTCAGAAATTAATCTGAAATCTGTCAGTTTCACTGTCCTCAGATAACATAGTTTGCTCTTATTTTTCCACAACATTTCCTCAAATAATTTCCTTATGTATCACATGCATCATTATCCTAAAGAGCAGGAACTTTAAGCCACGCCAGCCACATGGATTTAGGGATGGCCTGTCTTGGTCCACCACAACTCTTTTATGGATTGCCATGAAATTGTGTACAGAGATTCATGGTTCCTGGAGGATGAATCTTACTGACTTTGTTTGTCCGCTGTCTTTTCCACTTGCACCATGATGAGGTTCATGTGTTTGAGTGAAACTTCTTTACAACTTTCGGATGGATTGCCATGAAAATTGGTGCACATTTATGTTCCTCTCAGGATGAATCAGTAACTTTGGTGAGCCCAGAACTATCCTCATGTGTTTGACATTCTAATCCAAGATTTTTAAGCATGGTCAACCTTTGCTAAACATCACCATGTTGACATTGTTATAGCTCAGGCTCACAGAGCTGCTAGCATAGACTTTCTTTTGGGTAACCTAGTTGAGCACAGATTAATGACACACAATTGCATGGAATAAAAGAATGATTTCATTGAATGAATTGCGTTTGAGTGCTGAGGAGGTGGAAGAGTTTTCATTACATGAAATTACCAGACAGGCCCATAGGAATGCCTCGATCACCATAACTCCTGAATAAAAGCTGTTAAGCATTACAGTACGAGTGTTTTACCCCATGATGATGTGACTTGTGCTGATTAAAAAATATTGCAACAATATGTTATCATGGAGATGGTACGAATAAAACTCAACACAGATGAGGGAAGAACTGATGCAACAGGAAAGATGTTAAAGGAGAGATCATTAGTTTGTTGCTTCACATTGTCTCATCAAGTTATTTTCTCTCTTACCTACAAACACAGATGTTAACCATTTGGATAAAGAGTGATCCGATTTATCACGGTCTCTATAAATTGAAATAAAATCTGAGTGTGGATGTTTGGATTAGAGTGGAAAATTTAAAAAACTTTCAACATCACTGTGAGCTCAGTTTCTTTCCTGCTGACTTGTATCCTTCTTTCCTTTTAAATTCTCACTGTAGTGAGTCCCCGGGCCCGTTTTGACAAGTTGTAGTCTTAAACTCGTGTGTGATGTTATATGAATATAGTTATGGTTATATTCATGTATTTCGAAAATTAATTAGAATGTAACAAAACATTTGGACCTGAAAAAACATTTAAACAAGTCATATTCTCATTAGTCTTCCCATTATCTTCTATTTCCCAGTGATCCACTCAGATCACTTCATGTACCTTCATTATTTCAAAGCCACCTTTTTCCACTTCTGGCTTATGACAGCCTGTTTTGAGTACAGTTCTGTTTGAATAAAAGTAAAAGTGAAAATGTCTAAATCTTGCCCCATTTAACATTCTCATTCTACCACCTAACACAAATGCCTTTCTCAAATTGAACACTTTAAAGTTTCTTGGCTTAGATGCCAGTGTAGATTAACCCAAGAATATATATCAGTTATCACTAGCTTCAGCTTCATCTGGTAGAGTGTGCATCCCATGTACTAACATGTGGTTAACACCCATGTTAACGTGTCCTTTCAGATTTTAATGCAACATAGACGCAAAACGTACCTTGCAACATCATTTGAGTTCAGTATTTGGTCAGTAATGAAGAATTAAAATGAGAAACAGGAAATGCCACGCAGGCAGCATAGTCAACCTGATGGGGGATTTTTAACTGAAATTCAGAACACTGTCATCGGGCATGAACAAACATGAAACAGCAGACACAGCAATGAGACCTGCGGACAGCAGTTAGTGTGTGTGTGTGTGTAGCCTGGCCACATTAATCTTCATGAAGATGTTTCCCACATTCACAGACACAATTGTAAAAACAGACCGAATCAAATTCTGCATGTCCTTATTAATGTTACATGTCAAACATTATGGAAACGTTTTGAATTATGACATTTATATATTTTACAGAAAGAAGTGCTGCAAGGGCTTCAAGTTTGTCCTGGGCCAGTGCATTCCTGAAGGTAGGAACTCTATTTGAATGTCTGTCTTGTGTATTTGTGATTGTTTTGGATTTCCCTCTCATCGTGTCCCATGAGGTCTGTAGTCCTTTCACATACTTTATCTCAACTCACTGACAGTTTAACAACCCATGGCAAAAAAACAAAAACAAAAAAGATGTTGATGAGATTCCCACTTGTGTTTTCTTGTGTTCGCACTGATGAGATGCCTCATTTATTTTTGTAGACTATGATGTGTGTACTGGCGCCCCCTGTGAGCAGCAGTGTACTGACCATTTTGGTCGAGTGGTGTGCACCTGTTACCCCGGCTACCGCTACGACCGGGAGCGCCACAGAAACAGAGAGAAGCCCTACTGTCTAGGTGAGACAACAGCACATTGACATAATTTGTCTTTAAAAATGATGTTAGGAGTGTATTTTGGCCTCTCCTGTCTATTAGAAGACAGTCTTTACTGTAGATTAGGAGTGTGCCATATGTTATTGTCCACAAAATTATTGGGATAATTTTTAATATGATGAAAAATTTGTGATAAAGTAAATATTCCAACTTGCTGACCGTTAAGCACAGCAACAACAAGCATGGCTGAAAGTGAACGTAACATCGCTCCAAGTTAGTTCCACAAAGGGAGTGTGGAAGTGGTTTGGTTACAAAAGATCATGATTTTCCTACTTGTTTTCTTTCATCTGAATCAATTTGTATACAGTGGATAAAGGCTGAGTTAGGTAATTTGAACATGTATTGTATAAGTATGTACTGTATATTATAATTGTCAGTCACATTACAGTCATATATGTGGAATATGTGATGAATCTTTTACATTCTGCGATCTATAATTTATGTCAGGATGGTGTTAACAGTGTACGACTGTGTAAGATACCTTCAGTTTCTGCAGGTTGAAAGTTAATGCTGTCTGCATGCTAAGGAGTAAAGTTGTTGTCTTTCTTTAATTTGCTTGCTGTCCCTTGTCTGTCTCCACCTGTCACTGCAACATATAGACATTGACGAATGTGCAGACAAAAACATGACTGTGTGCTCTCAGATCTGCGTCAATTCTGTGGGGAGCTACAGGTGTGAGTGTGAGAAAGGCTATTTCCTGGAAGAAGATGGAAAAACATGCACCAAGGGGGAGAGAGGTGAGAAATTTATTTTTACTCAGATGTTTTCTCTTTATGCAAGGGCACCTTTGACTGTCATGTGGGGCTGACCACATATTACTTGGTGTGTGTGTGTGTGTGTGTGTGTGTGTGTGTGTGTGTGTGTGTGTGTGAGTGTGACACCTGGTAGTCATTACACATCCCAGCTCCTTGTGCATGTCAGAAAAGTTCTGTCTCTCAAACATGCCGCTGCCCCCGTGACCCCTGATCTTCTCTGATTTGCTGTATGCATTTGAGGAAAACATCGCGGTTCTGCGATAACTGTCCTTTTTTGCCCCAGATTCAGTTGCCAGTGAAGCAGTCAGGGGCTGCAGATTTGCTGCTTCCTCCCATGAGTTTATCTTCCATTACCTCCTATAATATTTCAGGAGAAGCTGGAGAGTGAGAAACTACGGTACATATAGTCATGCCCCTGCTTGGTGTCATGCTGCTTTGTAACGTAGTAGGGAAAATAGTATCCAGACACTTTCACTCATCCACAAAATATATGCATTCATAGAGTAACTGCTGGTCAGAGACAAAACCAGGAGACCATGTGAATTCTTTTTATGTTGTTCTTTCTCTGTACAAGAGTGTGCAACTTGACTGCTTAAACTTTTCAACATTTCAATGTGGTTTCTGAATAAAGAATAGTTTTTTGTTGGAAAAATCTTTACCAAAGGATGACAGAGTCACTGGAGTGTTTTCAATAAGCTGTACTTGCAGCAAGGAGTCAATACATGCACTTGTCTCAGAACAAGACTGACTGCCGAGTTCTCTCAGCAGTAAGTTTTTAAGCAGTTGGTTACACCCAGAGGAACACATGATAAGTATGATATTGAAACTTGTCCAAATATGGTATGGTTTCACAACATGTGTTGAGCAATTTGCATATCTGTCTATGGCACACAATGCTTCCTGAATAGCTGGTGCAATAGTTGCAACAGTTTAACAAAACATATGAATACATTTTTCTAACATTTTTCACAGGAAAAAAAAATCCTCAACACCCCCATCTTTTCATCAGTGTTCAAATATGTAATTATGCTGCAATGATTTACCTCCAGCAGAGCCAATAGTCAAACATTAGCTCTGAACTAGTCTCCCACAAGGCTGTGACACATTTACTAGGCAACCGTCATGTGTAAGTCAAGAATTCGAAGTGACCCACAACGCTCAGGTTTCATAAATGACAGTCTTACGGAGTTATCCTGCACTGTATAAGTCATAAAAAAGACAGTTAGCTCACACAGTTTGCAACAACCCATCAAACTGTCATCATACAAGCCCTGTGTGACTCAGTAATATCAACTCATACGTTTTTTTTATGTTTGGTCATTGAAATTATTGATTGCATTAGAATATAGTGGCTATAGTATAGTAATTAGTTAAAAATAATTTAGTAATGACAATTACATTTATTTTATTAGGATTGCTCTATCACCATTTGATGTATTTGCCCAAATCATACACAATCTGTCCCTGTCCATTTATTTAGTAAACAAGGTGATATTATGTTTTTTCCTACTTCTGTAAGAAACTTTTTCTGGGAACTCTTGTCACAGAAACTTTTTTTTTTTTTTTTCAAATTCCCAGCGGTGCATCTCTTTGAGAAGTCTGACAATGTGATGAATGCTGGAACTTGCTCAGCCACGTGTGACGATTTCCTCCAGATCAAGATGTCCGTCCTGCAGCTTAAACAGAAGGTAAGGGACTGAAAATAACAACAGAAACAAACATTTCTATCTTACAAATATAATTTTTACTCTATACAATTTAGTACAATTTACTCTATACATTTGTCAAGAAAAAAAATGATTTCAGCTGCTCAGATGTGAACGTTTTCTGGTTTCTTTAGTCGTCTATGTCAGTAAACTGAATATCTTTCGGTTGTGGACAAAATAAAACAATTCAAGACGTCACCTACGGTGATCAATGTCATTTTCTGATATTTTATGGACCAAACAACTAATCAATTAATTGAGAACATTATTGAAAGATTAAACAATAATGAGAATAATTGATATTTACAGCCATAGCTGTAACACTACACTATTTTTTATCTTAAATCATAATCCTGCGTCCTGCAGTCCTGCAGTACTTTATGGTTGGCTGTAGTAAGGCCCCAGTGAGCATTAAACACACCTTCTTGATTGAGCTGAATGTAAATATCTGCAGAACTGCTCTGTTTCTTTATCACCACCTAAAGATCTCTCTATATCTCCAAGGAGTCCATACCTGACAGTATTTCAGAAACAACAGCAGGCATATTTTTACAACTCTGTTGAGATTTACTGTAACGCTTTATTTCCTAATAAAAAAATGTCTGAAAAAACTTTGTTCACTGTAGCCGGTAGATGTCTTCCATAAGTGGGAATTGTTGTGTAATTTGTGTGAAACTCAACAGTGGGCTTACATTTCCCTCTGTGTATTCACAGGCGTCTGAACGTATCTGAGCACGAGTCTGTCAACAGTGGCACTCAACACCCTCGACTGTAGCACATTATATATTGCTTCCAGCTGTGTGGTCTAAGTGCTCTTGCAGCTATTCTCTATATAACTTTTTTTTTAATGTTAATGTATTATGAAAACATAATGAAAATACTGTATGTGCTCACTATATATCATTACAGTATATGAGGGAGTATAGTCTAATTTATTCACATCAACTGAAGGTTATGAATTTAGGATCACGCTGTGGTTCAAACACCTGTGCCCAAGGTTACAGGCTACAGTCTGCATAGTACTCACTGATCAGCAGGTGAACCATGACCTCGCTTTGTGTTTGCGTGTGTGTGCGTGCTTTCACATATGCTTCTATGTCTGTGTGCATGAATTCTGATCTGTGTGCCCTTGCAGCATAGCAAGGTCTTTGACATGTTTCCCTCTGGGATTGTCAGATCCACATGATGTTATACAGAGATCAAAGATAACTTTTCCCAAGGATGCCACTTAGCATCCAGAGCAGGAACTCTCCTGATCTTGCTGAATAATGCAGAGGGGTTGCCTGGCCCTCCATCTGTCTGGGTTACAGCTTTCATGTTAGGCATGGTATATAATTTCAACATAATTTTACTTGAAGTTGGCCCTTCAGTGTGTAAGGAATGTCAACCATGAAGAAATTGCATAGGTATGCATTTGGATGTTTGACATCATTTCCAACTTAAGGAAAAAAAGCTTTTATCCCACAAGAGATGTATTTTTTTTTGGGCTATGTTCTTTATTCAATATATCATTCATTACATTTTTGTCGTTGACTTCTCATTGACCTGCTTACTCAGTCATCTTTTTCTGCATTCTAATTCAAGATGGCCATGCTGTCAAACAGTGCTGATGTCCCTGAGCAGATGACCAGCGAGAAAATCCTGACGTCGCCCATATTTTTACCAGGGCCTCCAGGTCTCCCTGGTCCTCCAGGTAAAACGCATGAAGCTAAAACTAATAAAACAGTGTCAGACTTTGCATAAAGAAACTGGCCTGCATCCAGCAGGGATGTATGAAGCACTAAACAAAAAGTACAGCAGAGGCTGATGGGAATGTCATTATTTTTGCAGGTCATAAAACAAACTATTGGACATTTTAAAACTTTGACCTGATGATGGTGGCCAGTAAAAAGTTAAAAGATCATAAAAGTTATCACCATTCATCACGAGGGGGGCATGAATAGCTGTACCGAATTTCATGGTTGTTCATTAATTCATTCATAATCTATTCACGTTGTCGACACATTTCACTCAAAACCACACGTAGAAGTAAAGTCAGAGGATAACCAAAGTCATCAGGATTCATCTAACAGCCAAGAATGTCACTGCAGCATTTTGTGCCAATGTGTCCGTTAGATGTCAAGATTTTTCATCAGATAAGTGAAACTTAGACCTGCTGGTGGCACCAGAGGAATAGTCAGGGGAGTTGAATTTCATGGCAGTCATAGTTCTTAAGATATTTCAGTCTGGACCAAAGTGGACCGACCATCTGACCAACATCTCTGGAGCCAGGGCACAATCATGGCTAAAAAAAAGTATTTAAATCTATTCTGGAAAAGTCATCATACAGTCTGTGTCTGACCCCTTTTTTGTGTTAAGTTCTCTTTAGTTACCTAATATCGGTCTGGAATGTTTTAGGAGATTCAGGACCAGAGGGCCCTCCAGGACTTACAGGATTGTTGGGGCCCCCTGGGCCTCCTGGTCCCAGGGGCTTTATGGGACCCATTGGACCCACACCAGACCTGTCCCACATCAAACGGGGCCCCCGAGGACCTGTGGTCAGTTAATATATGCCTTCTTTTCACAGATGTAATAAATGTGTTTTGAATCTGCACATCCCAAATGAAGGAAATGTAATAATAATAAATAAATATTGCACTTTATATACAATTAGATTTATCATATTCCTCATATATAACAGCATAGGCTTTGAATCAGCAAGTATGAATGTGTGTGTTCTGACCGTGACCTCCACTGCTCTGAGTAATACCTGGACACAGTACACCAACCTCGTACATCCATCTTTGTCTTTGTTTTCTGTTGGTTCAGTTCCACACTTCTGCTTCGTGTCACACAGCAAAATTACTAAATTAATATGGATGACAGCACGGGATGCAGTAAAACCTGGAAATACTTATTTTCCTTTTGTCTATGTTGCAGATTGTTTGGGATTACAGTTTTACTCACAAAAAGGATTCAGATAATTTGGCAATCCTGCACTGTGAGACACACCTCAGGAGAGCTGTGATTGATTTATCTCTATGAAGGGAGCGTGAGTAGGGAGCAACCAACTGACAGGTTTCAGAAAGGCACAAAAAACATCCCGACACACACCCTCTTAAAGAAACGCACACATTTTCTGGGTGAAAAAAGGGATGACACATTGTAATGGCAATAGCAACAGAGAAGGCTGAATCCATTTACAGCTTTGGTTGTTTTCTTTGGCTCGCTGTGTTCTTGTACAGCGCTCAGTCTTGCCTGCTAGTGTGAACCTTCTGTTTTAAAGTGTGGGATCTGAATCAAGAATGTGCAGGATGTGGCCATGGAGACATATTTCTAGTTCTGAGTATTTATGCAATCTTGTTATTGATAAATCAGACCATCAACACTTGCATTCAATCAGAACATTAGCTGTATGATGCCAAACCAAGTCTAGAACATTGTTTTTACAATGAAAAGTGACCTATTACTTTACATACGTGACAGCTGGGTGTGTGTCTTAATTCACAACTTTTTATATGCATGACCTGTTAATACATTTAATCAGTGCACCACACTAAAACCTGATTAGAACACCATGTCACATGCACATCCTGACTGCATGTCAGGGTTTCAGAGATGATGAATGTTGCAGTGTGTGACTCACAGACTTGGTACCGATCTGAATATTGGCCCGGCTCCCTATACAATGTCTTCACACATCTTTAACGATGACTATCCCAGGAAAGAGATCAAAGCACACTAAGCTGAAGTCACTCAGAAATGGCTTGGAGGCAGGCATAAAGTTAATTATGGATAATCGTTGTTGATAGAGCATGACGAAGATGTCAGGTTTGAATTCGAATAAAATAGTTTTCTTCGAAAAGTGTTAATTAAACATACATACATCAGTTTGTTTGCAAGGCCAGAAAACAACCTCTGATACAAAGTCACATACATATTCACATTCATGGGCTTTATAGTATCCAGTCCACTTGACATGTATGTCTTTGGAGTGTGAAAGGAAACTGACTCAAGTGTGCAAACATGATTGAAACAGCAGTTATTTTTTTCATTCAACAGGGGCCTCCAGGAGCACCAGGAAAAGACGGCTTAAAGGTGAGACCGCATGCTATTTTGTCACTTAAACTGTTTATTTTCAAAACATAATTTTTCCACAAGAGGAAACTATCTTTTTTTTGTACTGAGTAGAACAGGAGTCGCGGAACACATTACGCTTCAGGCAGAGGAGTCATTCGTGTTTGCAGCAGAATTAGACTCTTGGCTCAATGAACATGGACTCTATCAAAGGAAAGATACCAAAGTTGGTGCCGAAGGTTCAAAAGTACTAACGAGATACATTTGGCTCATGTGCCAACACCTTGTCTGTCAAAAAATATTTCACAATAGCTAAATTATTCTCACCACAAGGCAGGTGTCGGGATTCTCACAAATCCTCAGCTGGAGTTTGTCCTTGCAGATGATTCGATCACTGCAAGTTGCTACAAGTTGAGAGAGGAAAACTGGTGGGCCAAGCAGCAATTTTAAATCTCTTGAGTATTATTTAAAAAAAAGGAGCAAAGGAGCATGATTTGATAGAATAGCTTCTCATGAACACAAGCAGAGCATTATTTTTAGTATCTGAGTAGCTGTATAGGTTCAAATAATTGGATCTTGGATCAATCCGGCACAATTTTGTAGCTTCTTAACCCAATTTGAGATGATGTTTACATTTTATCAGAGGATCTCCATTTGTTTAATCTCTCATGAACATGATTTCTCTCACCTGTGAACAAGTTTCTCCCAAGCTGAGGCCAACAGCCAACAGTCTTTTCAAGTGGCACGCAGTAATTTCTTCCTGACCATCTCCGTGCTATTGCGGTTGTCTGAATTATCCCATGGATTTTGTGAACTGTGCCATTTACATTATCTGACAGGAGGCAGTAACCATTTTCAAAGGAGTAATTGGAATGTTTTTTCTCTTGGCTCTGCCTCCCCGGTAAGCCCAAGGCAAAGTGTTATAAAAGAGGCTCCAGCAAATGTTTAAGCCTCAGATTAAGGAGGCACAGTGCAAATTTAAGCCTGGTTACAGTGAGATATGATTTTGCGTTTTTCACATTTGTATAAAAGGCATTCACTGTCCAAATCAAAGAGCAGCTTAGGTCAGTAAAATACAATGGCAGCAATGGTGGTGCAAAGATGCACTACAAAGCTGAGGCCTTTTGAAAATAAAGGTTCCTTGAGAGGCGGCTGAAGCTCTGTGATCCAGCAGGATGTCAGAATCAACAGAGCTTCAAGTGAAGGTAGTTTGGACAGTTAATATATGGCAGACTTGAAAATAATATCAGACCTAAAAGTAACAAAACTACAATTTAAATCATACCAAGAGACCACCTAGGAGATGAGATTTGCAACCTGTGGCTAGTTGTGGCTGACTTAATACTTATTGCAGCATTACTTGCTTGTTTTTTCAAGATTATTGTGATTTTGGTCAATAATGATACAAGAATGATAAGTTTTTGTGTAACACTGACTAAGGGATGTATAAGGTATAAAAGCTGAAGAGATCCTGATCTTGTATTGGCTTTTGGATCTGTTTGCTTAGCTTGTACATCACGTATGGAACAACTTAGGTGCTTCTGTTTTATTGACCTTGTACCTTGGTATTCTTTCGGTACAGCTGGGATGTTTGTGTGGATAGATTGGAGGGTGATGGTAATCTGTCTCTCTGAGTAACAAATCCAAACCATCTGCCAAAACACTCACAGCCCCGGTGTGACCCTGAGCCCAGCTAACAACCACAGTAGTCAGGTCAATGCGTGTGTGTGTGTGTGTGTGCTACCGTAGGTCAACAGGCTCCCATGATACTTCACAGTTAGGCTACATGTATGTTTAGAACAGCATACTCTCTGTCAGATTTTAGGAAATACACTTTTATTTGCTTTCTTGTTGAAAATTAGATCAATACCTCTCTCATGTCTCTGCTGCATGAAGCTAGAGCAGGGATTCGGTTAGCTTAGCTTAGCAGAAAGACAGGATTCAGGAGAGGAGGAGAGGAAGCGAGAGGAAATAGCTAGCCTGGCTCTGTCAATGCACCCATCAGCTCACTAAGTAATATGCTGTTCAAGATCCAGTGTCTATTTACATAATATGGAATATAATATTCATAACTATGTTTTCATTCATGTATAATCACCTGAAAATGAGAGTTTTTATGTTTTTGTTATACAGAATGAGACTTTTATATCTACAGTAGACCAGAATGAACAAACCAAACACTAACTTCGTGTGTTCTGTGGCCACTGTAGTTTCTCCTTCACACTAGTGAGGTGAGGTTAGGTGAGTGGTGGTTGTAATCAGCTGCTACACAGGTGCCACTAAATCTTACACACTGGCCCTTTGAATCCGTACACAAAACCAAATCAAAATGACAGGTTGTGGTTTTACAGGGAGTTACGTCCTTAAACTATTTATATAGTCATATAGGCTCTGTGCGCAGTGACTGGTTTACAAGAAATAGTTCCAGCACTGAACTTCCCATAAAACCCTGATTTGTCTATTTATATTTCAGGTTGGTGAATGGATTAAATAAACAAGATACAACAAGATGCATTCTTCATGCTAAGTTAAGATAATCGCCTACCAGCTGCAGTGCCACACTTGACACGCAGACACAAAAGTAGTATCAGCTTTCTCATCTGACTTTGGGCAAGAGTGAATGAGCATATTTCCCAAAATATCAAACTAGCCCTTTGGCTGTAATACAAAATCTAGTCCAATTTTCATCTAATCTAATCTCTGATTCTGAATATTACACAGTACATGTTTCTTTAAAATTATACGCTCGCTATTTGCGGTTACTCTTATCCTGATCTCAGTTTTCTCTCCCTGCCTCCAGCTCTTTTAAAACAGAATAATATGAATTCTTCTCATGCTTTCTCCCCCTATTGTAATTCATCTAGGCTAAATATTTGTTTTGCTTCCCCAGGGGGATAGAGGAGCTCCTGGGCCTATCGGACCACCAGTAAGATTCCGGCCATCCATATTGATGCCACACTATTGTAACTTGTTATCATTATCCAGAACAATGCAGTTAAACTAAAGCATGACTGAAAAACAGACCGCTCTGGTCTCTGGACATTCAACGGGACAGTTAATGATACTGTCAAGCTAAAAGTAAATAGTATACAGTACAGAGTAAGCATTATCCCATTAGATAAACACTGATGATGCTAACGTTAACAAATCATGAAGAAATGCTCAGTAGCTAGTGTCCAGTCTTAGACAGTCCATTGATCAGCTGGATTTCTGTTGGGATAATCTTCTCCTTGAGCAAATATAGAGATGCAGGAGTAATTTAATCTTTCCAAAAAATGTGTGCTAAAATAAGTATTTCACAAATAATTTGTGAGATAATAAACTAAATATTTGTAAAATAATTTGTTTTTGTTGCACTCGACTCCCAGGGACCTCCAGGCTCCTTTGATTTCCTGCTTCTGCTAATGGCGGACATCCGTAACGACATTGCTGACCTGCAGAGCAAAGTGTACGGTCGGCCAATTCACTCTCCAGGGGAGGACTTTCCTGCGGTCCCTGACAGCTGGAGGGACAGCCAGGACAACCAGGACAATCTGGATACAGGCTCAGGTGAGGACTACAAGGACCCTACACCTCGAACAGGCGGGGGGTCCAAGAGGAACAGGAAGAAGAAACCAGCTCGGGAGAGGACGGACTTTGACTGGAATATTTAAAGAGAGTCAGTTTAAATACTTTGTCAGGTGTAAATACTGAAGTGGTTTGTTTTTTTATTTAACAGATTGTACTGTATGCCTTTTTTTTACCACAGATGTTTATTTTTGTATGATATATGAGAGTTTGTGTGAATATTTTTTAACAAAATGAGCAGACTGTGCAAATGCATGTTTTATTTGATATTTTCAGAAAAATTGGTCCTTCACAGCACATTAAACAAGTCTCTCATGAAAGCAGTGTTTACCTCATTACTTAATGACGTTATTTTACTTAGTTTCACACAAATTGCATAATGACTATGAGTCACCCAAACCCTAAATGATGAATCGATTGCTACAATCATGTCTAGATTCACACGATTAAAAAGGCACAGAAGTGTTGGAGTTATACAGATTTACTCTTGTCCGGCGGCCTCTTGCTCAGTCACACTCTCCTTTTCTCATCCTGGCTTCTTTCGTTAACATCCTCTTTGATCTCTTCACCTCTGTCATTTTGTGAGAGGCTGCTAAACCCGGTTAGATTGCCCGCTTGCCCAGCTCCGGTTCTAGCAAGACACTCTCCACTCCTTGTCAGCATTTCCTGAAAACATCCTCTTTCTCGTGTTCCACTTTTGTTTCATTAGCCTGATCATGTTATTCATGCTGTGGATATAGCGAGAAGAGAAATTAACAGTATTGTTGTCGAAATACGATAATGGAAAGGGATAAAGCAAGTTCTGATCAGCAGAACATTCTCAGCATGGACAAAGTGATAATGTTTCCCACTTATTGTGAAAATTGCCACATACCTAAACAAAGACTGACATTTAATTCATTTTATGCCAAGGAGAGTAGACCATCTCTTTGACTGTATGCACTCACCTGTTGGATGGCTGTATGGACTGCTCCACCAGAGGGAGACCTTCTCAAAGCCAAAGCTCCACAATTTTGGGTCACTGCACTGTCAGATTCTTTGCTCAGCAATACCTCAACGCTTAAAAATAACTGACTGACTAATGCATCTCTTGCAGTATGCTTGATATATATGACATCAAAGATGAACTGGGTTAAAGATGTTAATGATGGACATGTCTACCTAAAATCTTGAAGGCTGTGAAGTTGTGGCTGGAAAAGCCTAATCGTGTTTGGCCTCTGAGGTGAGAGTGAAGGTTTGTTGTTAGGCGTCCAGCTGGATTTTGGACTTTTCTAAAGTCATAAACCTTGTTCTTTCCCTGTTTTTTTGTTCTCTTACTCATAACTTTTATCTCACTTTGTCGTTTATTTGGATGAAAAGAAGTTGCAGATATAATCTCAGGAACTTGACCAAAATTTGAGCATGAATTACAAGACAAGCAATAAAATTCACAACACTCTGCTCAAGAAACCTTCAGCTGTGTTTATCATCAGTGGTCCAAGGCTTTTACTTCATGAACAACAGCAGCGGAGTGGTTTAATGCACCGGTCTATTGTATATATGAGTATATGAGAATTTAGTATTTTAAGTATATAATTTTAAATTCTCAAGCTCATTTATTATAAATTTTATTGATACTCATTGATATGTTTTTTTTTTTATTCCCTTGGTTACCTTCTGGTTTAGTGTGGTGTTTTGGCTTCATAACATCGTAAATCGTGTTACTCCACTTGATTTATTTCACAGCTGTAGTTACTTTGCAGATTTAAATACAAAATCAGATCAGTCTATAAAATATAATCCACTGTTAGAGATAAACTTACACCAGTCTCCTTCATAATAAGTACCTTTACTTCTGATAGTCTACTACTAAAGCACATTTTGCTTGTACTTTTACTCAGTGGTGGAAAAAGTAGAATAAAACATTAAAAAATACATACAGTACAAATTGATACATACAATGAGTGGAGCTTTTTTTATATATATACTGCAGAGTAGCTTATGAATCTCCACTGGGATTAATAAGGATTTATACATCATAATTCATTTGCTGATTATATTATTAAATTATTGATCTGAGTCTGAATATTTCCTTCTGAAGTATAGTAAAAATACAAAGTAGCATAAAATGGTATAAGTTATTTTACTTAAGTACAATACAGTAAAACATCTGAATACGTCTTCTGGTGATATGTGAAACTGATGAATATCAGTAGCTCAGTCCACAGTCTGCTTCCTCCATTGTTCCTGTTCAGTTCAGGTGAGTCATTTCTGCAACAAACTGTGTCACAGCTGCTGTATCGTGTCTGGGTGGATATGCAATCTGAATTTGGATTCACCAGATAAAGTGGAGTGTGTGATAATGGATTTTTACCTGATAAATTGCTCCATTTGCTGTAGAAAGAGTGTATTACCTACAGTCAGTGGTGGACTGCAACTACATAGATTTACAGTATTGTACTTTTGAGATATTGAGATATTTTCATTTGATGCTGCTTTATACTTTGCTTCTACCCTATTTTTGAAAAAAAATGAATGAATGAATATACAATAGTTAAAATTAGTTGCATCCTGATCAGCTATTAAAATGCTGCTTACATGTGAACAATAATAATATAATTATATATAGTAACCCTTTCAAATGGGCATTCCTGCATAGTAAGTATATTATTTTTTATACTTCAGCTTAATATAATTTTAAATGCATAATGGAGTATTTTTATATAATTCTATTGCTACTTTTATATAAATGGATATAAAGGATCTGAATACTTGATACTTGAGTCAGTACTCCTTTCAATCCAGTAGGTGGCAGTCATTTGTCAGTCATATACAGCATGAACTGTGTGATTACAACCCCTCTGAATGATGCACAGCACACAGTTTGGTGAACTCATTAAACTTTGCAGGGTAGTTCACACAGAAGTGCATGAAGATCATCAAAACACAATCATGAATGAAGCTTTGTGGAGATGTTCACTCGGTGTGGGTGATGTCTGGTTTCAGTTAATCTTATGTAACAATATTTAACTGTCTTTCCTCTCAAAGATGTTTGACAACATGGTTGCCGGCCACCAGTAATGATACTAACTGAAAAAGACGTATTTAATACACCTGGCCTGTCTCTGTCAGAGTAATTATTGTGACCACGTCGTGATAATCTGTTACATTTCATTCCTGTAAGCACAGCAATCATCTTCATCAACATTTTTAGACTATAACAATCAAACAATATCTAAAAACTAACAATTGCATCATCATAACCATCAATATTATCATCATTTCATCAACAAAATGAACAAAAACTGTGCATGCCAAGCATTACTATAAAACAGTCACATGCCACCTTCATTAAACACTACATCATTGTTTACATGTTGGCATTTGTTTCACAATAGGCCTATTTTCAGAGAACAGCACATGTCATGGTTTGCATTTGATTAAAGAGGGGCCGAAATTAAAGTCCTGTGCACATCCTTTTAACAAGCATGGGTCATCTCATCCAGGGAAAGACAGGGGGGAAAAAAACTTGGCAACATATTTCTCCAAAATCCCTTGTGGAAGTAATTAATCACCATAATACAAGAGCAAGCCTTAAAAGATTTCAAATATTTGCTGAAGTGCCCCCTTGTTCCTAATTATATCTCCCTGCTTGTCCCCCTCATTATTTAGAACTACCCACAAAAAGATGCAACACTGAATAGGAACCATCACACACCCAGCCCCCACCCAAAGAAAATGTTTAATAGCAAATGAATGAGTGGGTTACTGTGCTGCAATAATGGTCTTAATGAGGTAATTTTATTAGTAGCGGCTGCCCAGAACTATTGGAAAACGATGGAGGAAACAAATAGAGAGAGGCAGCATAGAGAAAATTAGTGTTACCCAATTCATTAATTAATGCATTAGTGTGAGCTGCAAATTAACTGCCCCAAAAACCCTCTATTCAGTGAAGATTATGATGAAAAAAGTACATTGTTGCCCTCCGACGTAATTACAAGACAGAGCAAATTCAATTCTAATGAGGCGAAAGGCACCCCCTTAACATACATCCCCTATTTCCCCCCTTTAAAAGGGCTTGCTCTTGTCGGAGCCTAAGTTTAAGGAAGTATTGAGAGTGAAGGAGACAATAATGAGAGATCGGCCTGGTCTTAAGTGCTTTATATGCTGCAAACAGGTAGAGAGGATTGAATGGCTCTCTTTCTGGGACTCCTGGGGGGCCTGTCTTCCCAGCACAACAACACTTGGCCCTCAGAAAAGGGTCCGCTGAGGAGCCTGGAGAGTGAATGGACCTGTGCTGCAGCGGGTCAAACTGAATGGCCACAAGTTCCTCAATTATTACAAACTATGTTGTGCCGGCACAGGGCTACACACATGTACACAAATACAAGCATGCACGCACACACCTATGCACACAAAAAACACACGTAGACAGCCCTTACCCTTCCACCTCTCCCTCTCATTGAGTTATCTTTACTCAGGCTTTGTCTCCTCTAATTGGAGCTGATGAGGGACTAATTGGTAGCTTTTTTACAACACCCAGTACTTAAGCAATGGCAAGCCGAGGGAGGCAGCATGAGCGAAGTTAATGAGAGGCTTTGCACAAATAAAAGCTTTAAAATGGGCCTGTTTCACAGAATGGGGAGAAAAGGAAAGTTGAGAATATCTTTTGTGTCCTCCACATCTTTCACTTATGTGCAGGTATCTGAAAAGAAGAAGGAGTGGTGGAGGGCACACAGTGGTTGCCGAAACGTTGAGCACTTGTGCGCATAAAGGGATCTGTTCTGTATTGTTTGGGGCCCATCGTTTAGTGTGTCTGTTAAAAATGAGAGAGGGCTGCTCTTCAAATGAATGTGGCAAAGTCCTTAGTGGACAATAAGTGCCCTCTCTTCCCCTGGACCACACTGGACTGTGTTGAAGCAATCTGAAATAAAGGTTTAGTCCTTCTGCATTGTTAAGGGTGAGTATGTGGCCTATGTGCACAGAATTGAGCCAACAAATAATACAGCAGCAAAGCCAGTCTATACAGCTCTGATGTGAAGTAATCATTAAATCTTTGTAGATTAGTGTTTGAAATGATCACGAAGCAAATGATGAATGGGGCTTGTACGTCTCCTGTTAGATACAGTCCCATTATATATGACATTGCAGAAACACTAAAGAAAAATCAAGCTCAGTTAGATGGTAATTTAAACATGAAAATCATGCTCCACTCCTGGTCCTCTATGGCCAGTTTAGGGATTTGCATCATGGTGGTGAACTTAAGAGCACAGCGGGCTCAGCCACAGGACATTTCCTTAGCATGCTGTCATCTCAGCACACATTTTGTTCGCGTGATAATGGATTGCTTTGTGCTTTTCAGGTATGAATAAACACCATGAAGCAACAGGCTTCGTTTAACTAAGCCGTGGTGTCACACTAGGAGGTGACAAGCCACTCTCCCTTTCCCCCTAATGTGACATGGGTAATACAAACATCTTTAGATCCTTCAGGAACAAGCAGCCCCATGCGCAACATTCATTCATTTTTGACTCCAAATAACAGCATACAATAGACAGAAAGATGAGGTAGAAAATTATAATATATGAGGTTGACTGTGGTCAAAATCAGATCAAACTATTCAGTATGAGTATAGACTGATCAAATACACACCCAAGCAGTATTTTAAATATAGTATTATTTAAACATCAATATTTCATGCTCCGGATCAACTTGCTGTCACTTCTGAAATACATTTACTACAGCATCGTGTAATTCCCTGGCCAAATATTTGTGCTGACTCATGTGATAGGCTATTCACAGTCTCAGTGACCCATTAACATCCTACAGGTTCCCATTGTCCAGCCCTAAATGGAACCATTAGCATTGCTATTGTTATTTAAATCCTACATTTCCAAACAAAGAGTGTGGTTTAACTCTCTAATGAGGACTTCTTCAGACAAAGGGACGAAGGCCTCTATTTTCTCTGCTCTCTAAATCCACTTGTTAGATTTCATGAGTTTTAAATGGTAGCACCTGTTTTATAATTTAATGTACTCCACTTAGAATTACTTTCTGATGTTGTTGATGGTTTGTTGGAGGTTTTTAGAGGTGTTTTAAAAAGCGCTTTTCACATATATTCTGTTATTCTTTACTGTATGGTAATTAGTTTTTTCCCATAAAAATCATCAAGAGTGCTGTTTTCTAAACATATTCCTTTTTAGAGCTGCACACCCTGAAGCTTCTCTGATAGAGACACGTCTGTACATTGCGCTTGACACTGACATTAACCCCCTCAATGCGGAGAGGGAACTATTTTGCCATCTTTTCTTTATTGGTGAAGAACTATCTTCTGTTATTCTGGCTGAAAAAAAAATTAGAACAAAGTTTTAATTCTTGTGACTTTTTTTCTGATCTTAATCCACTGGATTCTCACAAATGAAAGGCATTTGTTGTTGCTCATCCATCCTGGGAGTTTTGTCCATCGTTTGGCTACAACAAGAGAGGAAATGTCTATGCATTTTTGCGTCTTCATTGCTTTTATATTTATTTTTATTTAGTGTGGAAAATATGTTCAAAAATAACACAACACAACATTTTTACCCAGAAGTAGACTAAGGTGAGACAGAGCAAGCTAGATCAAATTTACCATTTGTATGACTGGCACTATAGGTGTTTTATCTAGTAAACTAGTGAAAATCAAAAGGTTAAACGCTTATAAAGAAAATATATTCTTTGCTTGTGAAATTACTACAAAACAACAAAACTAGACTTGTGCAGATCAGTCCTTATATTTGCTGATCATTTGCCAGAATAGTCAAAATCCCTAGATTAGTGTCACCACAAATAGCTTGTTTTGTTCCTGAACCCGTAATCACAGGCCCTCACAGTAAGTGATGCTGCACCTCCAGAAGCAATAGGAAGAAGCTGGTGAGAGTAAATAGAAAGTGAGTGGCACATAATTGTGTCATCTCCCGTCTCCCACTGAGGCTTTCAGACTGCAGTGAAAGCTGCTGCAGCCAGCACGGCTATGTCAGCTAACCTCTCACTGACCCTATGCAGGCTTATGAGCTGGTCGAGAACAACACAGGTAATACAGCAGCTGAGCGGACTAAAACCTCCATGTGGATTTTGACAAATTTTGACATTGAAATTGTATAAAAAATAAATAATAATAATAATATTGTGTATTGTTGGTTAGATAATAGAAAGACTTTTCAAAGATATAAACAATTGAGTTGTCAATTTTATATTATGAACAATTTGTAGTGAAGTTATCTGAACAATACATAGTATAGTAGTATATAATAGCATATTCTGTTTCACACATTCAGCAATCCACACATAAAGCTATCAGAAGATCTGCAGGTATTTTGTATATGTTTTTTACAGCAGTCTAATAGTGAAGTTAGTTCTTGTACAGACAATATATATTTGGAATATACACAAAACTATAAGTGGGAGCAACGTTACAATCATTCTGCAACATAGGGTTGTATAGGCTATAGGATGGAAAATTAACTTAGAAATGTAAACAGCTACCGGACACCTGTTGCTTAATAGTAAATTATTATTTTGTGTCTGAATTAACCAGCCACTTTTGTAATGTACCAGCATTTGTCTAGTACTTCACAAAACAAAAAATTTATAAATGGATGCATAAATAAATCATAAAAATAAACTTTAATATGGTGGAGATTCCTGGTTCGAACCTCGGCTGGGGCCTTTCCATGTTCTCCCTGTGTCTGCGTTTGTTCTCCCCTGGTACTCTGGCTTCCTCCCACATGGATGGATGGATGGATGGAGATAAAACATTTAATGACATCGTCTTAAAGGACCAGTGTGCAGGATTTAGTAGTGTAATTGTTGTCTTGCAATCTCCATGCCTCACCCTCGCCTTCCTAGCGAGGAGAAGCAGCAGTTGCAAAACACGCGAAAGGCCCCATGCAGAGCCAGTGTTTTGTTTGTTCTGGGCTACTGTAGAAACATGGCAGCCTTCACTGAAGAGGACCTACTCCCACTAAAGATCTTCTTCTTTTTTTTAAAGATATTTTTTGGGAATTTTGAGCTTTATTTCACAGATACAGCTGAAGAGGAGTGACAGGAGAGTGGGAAAAGAGAGAGGGAGGACAACATGAAGCAATGGGCCACAGGTTGGATTTGAGCCCTGGGCCGCTGTGCAAGGACTGGGGAGCAGACTTTACCTAGTGAGCTAACTGAGGCCCCTTTAGATCATTTTAAAGTAAGAAAAACAAAAAGATTGTTATTTTCAGGTAATTATACACTAATGAAAACAGAGTTGTGCATAATATATTCTACGTCTGCCATATTATGACAATCTTACACTGTAACTTTTTAAGCTTTAGGTAGTTGATCATTTTTCTCCATTTCCAAAAAAATGAATCACCTAATAAAGAGAATACAACTGGCTGATTGATCCTCATAATTATATGTTGGTTGCAACTGCAGGTGGTGCCTAAAGCTATGTAACGACTCAATCTTTTATTTGTTTACTTGACAACGTGACTCATGTAAGAGAAGGCCTCACTTATCAACCTCAGCTGTAACCACAAAAAAAAAAAAAAAAAAAAAAAAAAAAAAAAAACCGAAGAAGAAGAAAAGCGAGAGAAAACGGGACCAAAAAACGGACCAATCAGAAAACGCCCTGTTGGCCCTACAGGCATCCCGTCATGCGCGTGGACTCAGCGCTACGTCAGCAGTGATACAGAAACATGGCGGTGTCCATAGCACAGCGCCCGGCTGCAAACGCTCGTTTGTTGATATTAACTTTTCTCACCACGTTAATATTTCACCGCAGTGTCGCCGATATCGCCGCAGGTGCCTCGACGTCCGAAGAGCCTCCTCACCGCCGGTTTGAGTACAAATACAGCTTCAAAGGACCGCACCTGTCTCAAACGGACGGCAGTATCCCGTTTTGGATCCACACTGGAAGTAAGTTTGTGTCCAGCTGTCAACATCACAGAGCTGCTGTCCGTCTGCTGTTTAAACTTGAACACAGTCGTGTTTGTGAATGTAAGGACAGCCGAGGCTGTTCATGTTTGTAGCGGACGGTGTTTCCGCTCAGAGCTTTGTTCATTCAAAACTGCACTAGGAAATTCACACATTTAAGCACCGTGGCTTTATGTGTGTTAGAGGCACAGTAACATTCAAACGTGTGCTTAAAAATAGCAGGTTAAAAGCCTAGAGAGCTGTTAGTGTGTGCATACACATGCAGCTGAAGTGTTGAACTTTCCTCTTTCAAAAAAAAAAAGGGCCTTTGGATTCTTGCATCACACAGTGAGTTGTCCAGCTGCTGACATGAACATTCAATAAGGAGAGATTGTAGCACAGTATCTCCAGTTCAACATTGATCTGGGGTGTATTTTATTTCCTTTGCTACAAAGAGCACAATATGGATGTATGGATGATAAATACCTCTGTAATAATAATACAGGAAGCAAGACTCAAGCGATTACCGGTTACCGTCCTAAACCTCTAGGCCACCAGGATGGCCACACTGATTGTTTTGTCCAGTTCACGACACAAAGATAGGTAAAATGTCTCCTCACGATTTAGAACCTGGGTAATGTTTTGGGATTTCTGCTCAAAAAAGTACTTTAAGAGGCCCCAGTAGCTCACCTGGTAGAGCATGTGCCCCATGTGTTAATGCTGAGGTCCTTGCCACATAGGGTGCACACTTGGTTCGATACCAGCCTTGGGTTCTTTGCTTCATCCCCTCTCTTTCTCTCTCCCTAAAAATTCCTGTCCATCGCTTCAGCTGTCACTGTCTGATAAAGCATAAAAAAAATGCCCCAAATATCTTAAAAAACGTAAACTTCAGACTGAGACGGCGGTGTCCATAACACAGCACCCGGCTGCAAACGCTTACTTTCAAACTTACTCAGACCAGCAAGTTATTTTTGTCTATTTCTGTCCACGTGCTCCACATGCAAAAGATAGGGGGCAGCATTTCACCTCCTCCCACCCTCGATGTGAACTCTACAAACTCGAGTAACAGTAATGCCAAGTGGTTACGATATGACCACAAGATAATCCACGTTGCGGTTTAACCACAGCGAACCCAGTCACTGATGTTACAGTAGTATGAACCCAAAATAAACAGATGTTGCTGTGTTTTAATTGCAATAACTGGAATAAAAATATGCCGTGATGGGGAATTGTATAAAGTCTGATAAGGTCTGCCCACAAAAAGTCTCCCTTTTTTGTCCGGTCTCTGTATAAAAAGTAGTAACACGGAGCTCTGCATGTCCACAGACAGCTACAATAACAAAAGTGGATGTCCAGTACCCAAAGTTATTCGAGTCACAATGATATGTACCAGAGAAAAGCAGCTACTGATACGTAGTGAGATTAACAATTCATGTAACACTGTGTAAACTGAGACTGTACAAACAAATCTAAGAAAAACAATTTTCCGTCTCTGAGTCACTTACTGAGGCAGTGATAAGAGTAGAAAGTAGGCACACCCTGCTGGTTTATAATAACAATACTACAAGTTAGCAGGCATGAGCTTCTCAGATCGGAGTGGAAGAGGAAGACACACAGAAAACATTTGTCTCTGTATATTTTATTTTTCAAACATAACATGCTACTGAAATCCTGCTCACACTCTCCCATCTCTCCCCTCCATCCTAGATGCTATTCCCAGTGCAGACCAGGTGCGTATCACGCCATCCCTCAGGAGTCAGAGGGGCACTGTGTGGACGAAAAACAAAGTCAACTTTGAACACTGGGAGGCCGAGGTGACCTTCAGAGTATCTGGAAGAGGCAGAATGGGAGCGGACGGATTGGTAAGGAAGACTGTAACTTGATAGTAGTTGTTATTTAAGTAAACTTTAGTCCAGAGCCATGGAGACCAGGAGCACATTTACTCTGACACAACACTGGACTGGTATACATACTGTATCTCATACTTTATCCATCTACACCAGGGCTGGGTATTAAACCTCAGTGCTTTTGAATACAGACCAAAATGTTTGTAGCATAGAGTGTCATGAAGCAGAAGAAGAAGTGCTTGATTACAACCGGTAATCCTTTATTACTTGAAACACTTCAGTTATAACATAATTTGTGTAACTATACTTTTGCACAAACACACGCACTGATCAGAGGAGATGATCACATGAAAGGATTCTCGAAAATAGATTTTTAATGCACATTTAATAATACTGTTTTCTGTAGTTGCCTCTGGATGATTCACAACAGCATAAATACACATAAATACTTATATAACTGTAATTACTTTCTCATTTACTGTTTCATTGGTAACCTATCACAACACAATGGCTACTGCCTTTGTCTTCTGTTTTATAAAGGATGCTAAAAACAAACTAATATTTGCACCACATTTTCTTTCTCTGACAGGCTGTGTGGTTCACCACTGCACAAGGCCTCGACGGTCCAGTGTACGGTGCTGCCGACCAGTGGAATGGAGTTGGAGTCTTCTTTGACTCTTTTGACAATGATGGAAAGGTTGGTGTCAACTTCACTTCACCAAGTATTGTTTAGCCTCAACTATTAATGACTGTATATTTCCATGAGTGTTCCTGAAAGTGTTTCATGAGGAGTTTTTGTGTTGAAAGAAGGCTGCTGGTAGAGACTCGCTGCTAAAGACGTATTTTGTCTTTGTTGTTTCTGTTCTTGTTCAAAGATCTTCAGCTGAAAATAAAAATGTAACTGTGAGCTTTACATTTAACATTTTGCATCATTTTTGCTCATTTATGTCTATTACCGTCTTGAAAAACAAATCTTTCATAGGTCAGCGTATATTGTTTATCTGTGCTCAGGTGTGGGATTGATATTTCTGAATAAGACACACACAAAAAGATTAATTCTGTTTCCTTGTTTTCTCATTTTCTCCCCAGAAAAATAACCCAGCTATAATTGTTGTGGGAAACAATGGCAACCTTGTTTACGACCATCAAAAGTAAGTAAACATTTCTTTTGCTTTGCTTGATGTCGTCACCAGCTCATATTTTAACAATTTAAAGAAGATTAGGAGATATGATTATATTTACTTTGAAAGTAAATAATCCTCTATCTTTCCTAATCTCCCCGGGCCAGTGAAAGCTTTAAATCACTTTTTCAATACCGCTCCAGTTTGTCTTCACACTGTTTACTGCACTAAATAAGTGTTTACAAAAACATACATGAGCATCAATGTTATTCACTTATTCAATAAACTGTAATCGTACTGTATTTGTGGATCCCAGTGCTGTATGTAGATGAATGTAATTGTTATATCTTGATCCAGTGACGGCACCACACAGGCCCTCGGTACATGTTTACGAGACTTCCGCAACAAACCGTATCCTGTCAGAGCCAAAATAACCTACTACAAGAAGACAATGACGGTAGGAGAAACAATAGACACTCACATGTTGAGTATCACATACATTATTATCTGTATATATGAAGGGATAAACAGCAGCACAGTCAGTATGATTCTGTCTTCTTCCTCAGGTAATGATCAACAATGGATTCACTCCAGACAAAGAGGACTACGAGTTCTGCACAAAGGTGGACAACATGGTCATTCCCACTGAGGGATTCTTTGGCATTTCAGCTGCCACTGGTGGTTTAGCAGGTATTATTCTGTTCTCTGTGTTAAAAAGCCTTAAAAGCTGTAATGTCAGTATTGTTTAAAAAGGTACACGTAGTTCTCTGTAGGCCCTCAGAGGGATTGTAGAGTTAGAAAGTTATTCAGTTTAAATTGTCAAGTGTGGAGGTATGATCAGGCTAATTTGTGGTTATTCCACTGTGTTTCCAAGACAGGACTGTTTAGTTTCAAGTAGGATTTAAAATGAGTAGAAGAAAATAAATAATTCATAAAAGAAAAGATCTTTTTGTTGAGGGAAGAGGAATTTCAGTGTTATTTTCCAGTACTGATGGTGATTCTCTGGAATTTTCTTTTCTTCTTTTCTTTTCTTTTCTGATCTGGTCAAGCAAGCACTCGGCTGAAACAAGTATCCAGTACAAGTAAAGAGTAAAATGTGTCAATATCTGTTTTTCTAATAAGCAATAAATATATCAGCTTTTATTAAAAAAAAGACTATTACGATCAGTAATGTTGCTCTGAAGCTCATTCCAGAGGCTCTTCTGTTTTCTAATAAGTGTAGCAACTTCTGATCAATCCACATCCATTTCAGGCTTAAATTAACAATTTATCATATATACCATTCAGTGTACAGACTAATTTAGTCTTTGAATAGATACAGGTACAAATAAAGGTGTACTCACTCATCCTGAGTGAAAACATTACCCTGTTGTTATCTTATTATTATAGGCTTATTGTTATATTGTTACTTTGCTGTTACCACCTTAGTATTACTCCAATTTTTACAGTGATATTAACCTTGTTTCTGTTTTTTTTTTACCCTGATGCAACCTCATTATTGTGAGATGATAAGTCTATTGTGAGCCCATTGTGACTGTTAATGAGATTTTCTATTTTCTGATATGTTCTCTCTAATCTAACTCATGTTTCTGAACTGCTATTCTCCTATTACAGAAAATAAACTAATATTATCATAATTCTAACTATATAAACTATATAATTATAAGTTATCACTCTGTAATTACATGGTATTAGCCCAGTGTCACTTTTCTCTAAATAATTATCACCATGTCATTATCTTATTACTGTGCTGTAATGTCAAGTGCTGCCATTATTTTCAACATGTTTATTTGTGTTATTTTCTAACGCATAATTTCTTTCCTCCATCAGATGACCATGATGTTTTGTCGTTCCTGTTATTCAGACTCACAGAGCCAGGCCAGCAGCCGGTAACTACATTTTCTCAGAGCTCCTAATACTTTTCCACAATCCTGTGTGTGCTGCTGTTCTCTTCTCTGTAGCTGTGTGTGTCTCCGTGTGCTGCATGCATGTGCACACCATAGCTTTAAGCACAGCCTCTATTGAGTTCAGAGAGGGTTTTTTTTTTTTTTTTTGTCTTTCTCATTGAAGCCTCCACCTGAATCTGAGATTCCTAAAGAAGAGAAGGACAAGTACCAGGAAGAATTTCAGAACTTCCAGCAAGAGCTCGATAAAAAGAAAGAGGAGTTCCAGAAAGAGCACCCAGACGTCCAAGGAGAGCCAAGTTAGTTTTCTGAAATCTGTTATGTGAAATCTAAATCATAAACTATTATTTTGCATTTATTTATTTTTTTTTTTATCCGTTCTATATTATGATTTATATTTTCCAAACAATTTAGCTTAGTTTGTTCAGATAATATGCTCACAGAGACATAGGTTTTTAGATTTTATTTTAATTGCTTTCATTTTGGACGTGTTTTATATCTTCTGCAGTTGAGGACTTGTACGAGACCGTGAATGACCGGGAGATCCGTCAGGTGTTTGAAGGCCAGAACCGGATCCACCTGGAGATCAAACAGCTGCACCGGCAGCTCGCCATGATCCTGGACGAGCAGCGTCGATACGTTTCTGTCATCACTGATGAGGTCGCCAAGAAGGGGACGAATGCTGAGTCGGGACAGGTGAGCATGTCATTGCAAAGAGAGATTCACACCAAGTGCACACCGAATAATAGTGGGTGTTTTACCTTTCTAAGATTTAGATTCATTTCTAGTCAGTTTATAGATTTAAAAATGTATTTTGATACCTCTGGCAACCTCTCAAACAAAAACAAAATCAATAAAGAATAAAATCCCAGTGCTTTCACTTAAGTGTTTTTACGACAGGTTATGAAAACTAATAAACCTTTTTTATGACAGCTTTATCATACATCAACACTGGAGTGTTTAACCTTCAGACCATTATGTTGTATTTTTTCTTTAGTTGGACACACAACATTTGGGTTCTGTCGTAGCCACCCAGCAGGAGGTTCTCAAAAATCTGCACGAGTTGAGGTGAGTAACAACAGTGTCATTGTTGTTGACATTTGGTTTATCTTTAAAAACTAGCTGTTGTTTTTTGCAACGAACATAAAGCGAGATCCCTGATACTTCAGAAAAACAAGGGAAATCCTGCTGCTTAAATCCCTCAAATCATTTTTAATCCGAGGATGCAGTGGCTGAAACATCACAGGTGTCTGCCAGCCTGATAATCCAGCTGCAGTAACAGTCACATGCTCGTGCACGCACACACATGCACTAAAAGCTGCAGCAATAAATGGGCTAATCATCACACTGCCTTGATTAAAACTTTAAACCATTTTACTCAAACATAAAGAGTTTAATTACATTTTAGGAGTTGTATCATTTAAATGTTATAAAAACAGTACTTCCTAGCAGAAGTTTGGAGTATTCGCAAACAGTTTATCAGCAGCCTAACGGCCAAATTCTACCGGGCACGGATGCAACGCATTCTGTGTGCGCTGCCGCCGCCGGAGCTGGTTGCAGCCATTCTAATCAATGTTTCAAACCCCACCAGAAGCACTGTGGTCTGTTTCAGAAGTCTCCCAGAAGCGCCTCTGCACTCTGCTCCACTAAGAATATGTGGCTGTTCTATTTTTGACAGACGCCGCAAGCAGCCCACGTCAATCTGCACAGAGCAGCTCGAGCTGACAGGAAGTCAGACACATAGGGCGTAGAGAATCCGGTTGATTTTCAAAATAAAAGGGCCTGTACGAACTTCCAATCGTAAAAACAGCCAAAAGCAAAAACAATTTAATACATAGCATATTTACATATTTGGAAGCATTTTAACTAACGAGTTAAAATCTGTCAAAACGTTCCACTTCTGAAATGCTCCTGCTGGGGTTTGAAGTCACATGGAGAACGGACCAAAACAGCATCACAGACGTGCCCGGTATTTATTAGGGGTTTTCAAAATAACAACAAAGACTCTTGTTATGGCACTCCAAATGACCCTGTTTTATCCGCTTGCTCTCAAACTTGCAGGAAAGTGTGCAATATACAGTCTAACACAACTAAACTCCTGTTTCCAGGATAATGCTTGCTTGTGCTATAAACCTGATCGGCTTGATTTACCAGCCTGGCGTGGCATTTTACTTGCCTCGGGCAATCCTTATTGTTGAGCCCTGCATACAGTAATTACTGCATGATAGGTATAGTAATATCCAGCTGTAATCTTTTTCTTCTTTAATTTCAAAAACTGTTACCATACCACTCTCCGATAACAGCCTGATAATTCAGCTTAAGAGGTTTTATGATGGTGTGCCTTCCATGGCAAAGATTCATATGACTGTTTGATTTTGTTACTTACAGTAAGTAAGCCTGATTAGGTGTACAGAATGTAATTTTTTGATGTTTAGAGCTTGTATTTGGACAATAACATATTTGGGCTTTTGTATTACTTAGCTAAGGTGCTTGTGGGCTTAGTCACTGTGAGCACGCAACAGATTAAAATAAAGTCTTCTTCGGATCTTTTAGATTTGTGAGAAGATTTTAATTGTTTTTCTCAATTTCACCATTGATTAAGTTATGAATCAACCTTTTTGACTCATGTGTTCAGCTGTTTATGAAAATAAAAGCCGTCTTTAATTTGCTTCAGTACTTTGCACCCTAAAAATGAACTGCGCAATCAAGTTTGTGTGTTTATGTATTCAGTCATTTATCTTGTCGCTGCAGTTTGATTGCATGTCTTAATTTTAATACACCATCTGCATTAAGAATTAATCAGAATCACGAGATATTAAAGATTTTATTGTATGTAACATTAATCTCTTAGCCGTATGTATCATCAAAGAACCAAGCTGCCCTAAATCCAACAGGACATACATCCTCGAATGACTTTGCATACATGATTTTCTTTATTATATCGTTGACCCATAACTAACATGAGACTCAGACTCACTTACTCATCCTATTTGCTAATTCTACACAAGCTTCTACAAGTGAATTTTATTGTATTGGCGACAGGGAAAGACAGAGTTTCTGTGATGATTCAATTTTAAGAAAGCACATTATCTACATGTAAGGAGTAAGGTGATTGACACGGTAAATAAGTTCAGACCCTGGCAAAAGGCTGCAGCTGCTCCCTCTAATGTGCTAATGTGCGCGACTGATCTGTATTACTTTGTAGATTAAGCTCTCAGTTTATCCTGACCCATCTTTTAAACACAGAATTTATGATAGGACCTCATCTCAGACTCTCTAAATATCCAAGGAGGGCTTTCCGCTCATAAATGGGTCACTTGTAGCAGATGACGATTAGTTGTAGGGTTTAATAAATGCTCACTTACTTTCTCAAGGAGATTTTTTTTTTCCCCCTCTCTCCGTGAAACAAATTAGATTTTGTTTATGTGTCATCCCTGTCCATCGTATCAGACCTCAGCCATGTGGCCGAGCAAGAAAAGGCCACATCTTAGCACCATGTTGTCCTTATCAGATTAGTAGTTTTTAAATACATCTGTCATATGCAGACAAAACATGGTTTACCTCCAATTGATTTCTTGTCACAATCGCCCCCTCAGGGCCTTCCTACTTACGCTGCTGGAATTCCTTTCATTTGTCAAGTCACTCTTTTCTTTATAATCGTCTTAGACGTGTTTAAGATGATAAGGGAAACTTATTGCTTTCTCCTTTTGAGTAATCAACTTTAAGAAATTGCATTTTGTTGAGAAATATGATCCAGGATTAAGGCGTCTTCATTCTCTCCTGAGAGTGAAGATGCAGATTTTACAGATTTCCCATTTCATCACTGGTGAGGTCTGACAGTGATTCTTTTGGATTGTGTATTTTGATGTCTCTTTGAGGGGATGATGTATGGACATTTCTGACACGCACAATAACACAAATGCCATTTTTACACAGATGAAACAAGAGGTACATAACCGGATAATTAGTGAGCATTAGAAATTCTGTAGGGTCTTTTTTACCTTTGGACAGAGCCAGGCAAACTGTTTCTCCTCATTTCCAGTCTTTATGCTAAGCTAAGCTAACCGGCTGTTGGCTTCATATTTAGCGAACAGACGCGAGAGTGGTTTCAATCTTTTCATCAAAGTCTCAACAAGAAAAGCAGAAGTGTATTTCCAAAAAAGGTCACCGTTTCTTAAACTGGTTACAAATGGAAAACAATAAATCCAATCCAAGGTTCGCTTCAGTTATATCATCAAGTTGACACTCACCACTGTAAATATTGTGACAACCAGTGAAGTAAATGCACTAAAATTAGACTTATAATTATCAGTGTTTGCATTGCATTCACAAGTTGAAAAAAGGTGAATATGAGGCCTCATTAGTTAGACTTAAATCAGTAAGATGAGTTCAAGATGAAGACATGTCACAGTTACTGTCCTTTTAGAACTCTGTCCAGTTCAGGGGAACACTGTCCTGACAAACACAAACATAAAATACTGTAACTATTACTCACTTTGTTTGTCTAATTCAGATAAAGACAATGACCGTTTACCACGTTCCAAACTAACTAACCAGTGTTAGTGTGGATGCATTATTTTTTTACACCGAGCTGGTGTTTTTCTCACTTGAAGAACCACACAAACCGTTTTTTTTTTTAAGTCGATTCTCCATTCTGAGACATCAGCTTTTATTTTAGTTACTTGAAACATTTTTGTTGCTGTTATTAATTTGTAAATACATAAAGCCTCTTGTGTCCTCCACAACGAAACAGTACAATACATTTACAGTTACCAAAATGTATTTATTTCAACTCTCATATGCTTTTTTTTTTTTTTTATGTTCAATCACTATTTTTATTCTGTCTTTAGCGTCATAACTGAACTCTGGATTCCAGATAAGGTTCCTCTGTCATCTGTGTCTTATCCTCCTGTACTTGTAATCTGTTGTAAGAACATGTTTTTATAAGGGATTAATTTAGCAATCAAACTTTGAGAATATGCAGCCTCTAGTGAATAGGGATTAAAAGATTAATTTTGGACAATGTGTATTATTGTAAATAAATGATACCCTACAGCATATTTACTGCACATCGTGTTTCCCAACTTGAATTCACTCAACACATGTATCAAATAGTAAAAATTAAACATTATGACTATATTGTTGAGATATTTATTGGTACGAAAAGGCTGTTGGAAAGCAGTTGCAGGATCTTGTCACTTAGCGTGTCTCCTCTTTGTCGCTGCAGAAACTCTTTTCACGAGTCCCTGAAACAGATCGGCTCAGTCCAACACCAGGGTAATGCCGGCGGTATGGGAACATATGAGACCATTCAGCACTTCAACGACATCAAGGAACATCTGCACACGGTCAAAAGGGACGTGGAGCACCTGGTCCAGCGTAATGTTCCGGTATGGATTCTCCCTTTAACCCCAGTTCTTCCAGTTTAACAATCAACAACAACTGAACTTTCTTTTTTGTTTGTTTTCACACACAGAATCCTGCTGAGAAGGTTGTGAAGTGTCCTGAGTTACCTCCAATGCCTTCCTGCTTATCTACCGTTCATTTTGTAATCTTCATCGTCGTCCAGTCAGTCCTGTTCTTCTGCTACATCATGTACAAGTAAGACATCATCGTTTTTTATTTTGTCATACGTGTGCTTGTGGATTTAAATGACTGTCTAATGCTTTGTGTCCTTTGTTTCTCTTGTCAGGAGTCAACAAGAAGCAGCAGCAAAGAAGTTCTTTTGATGAAATACATTTTTGAGTGTATAAATGAGGGAATTTTGATAATTTTTTTTTTTTTTTTTTTGATTATTTCAGATTGTAAGTTATTGTACTTGAAAAATTTGGTTCTGTTGATAAAGTTTGTTTTAATTCATTGCAGATTTTTAATTTGATCAGTAAGTTGTTGTGTATAAATGCTCGTGTGAAACTTATTGTTATGGATTTTCAACATGATGTAACATGCTCCTTACAGTATTTTTGGTTGGTCAGATCCTTAGATTTTGTTTTCAAAAGTTGAAAATCTGCCACAGTCCCATTCCATGAACCTGAACTGATTACAAAAGAAAAAAACTTGTTTTGAAATGTGCAATTTTGTATAAAATAATGCTGGTGATGAAAACTCAGAGCAGATGTCTGCTTCTGTTTATCTGTTTTGATGAAGTCACAACATGTCAGAATCTGACATATCCTTTACCTGAACAATTTACATAAACAGAAAACACAAATCACTCTGTGGTGTCTATGTATTATTTCATGGGAGACACACAAGATGCATCTACACAGAGTAATAAGTAATTTATCATTATTAACCAATTAGCAGCTATGGTACATGTAGGTAGATTTGTAGTTTTGATTTCAAATTAATCCCAAAGTCAAACAGCACTTCTGAAGAAGAGCAGCAAGTGATGTTAATACAAAATATCTCTGACAGGTGAAATTGTGACATATTAGTCATGATAGGAATATATAATATTCCTTGCAATTACAGATTAGTGACTTTATTTTAGCATAGCTAGTTAACATTTATACACAGTATATAAACAAAGCTTTGTAACGCTATGAATTTGTCACAAATATAGGAACATTTATAAGATCAGAGTGTTTTATAAAATACGTGTTTATTCCAACTCTCTTGTGAAGTATTAATAACTGGTGTATAAACAGTCTCATTAAGCACAATTATTAACACTGACATGTCGTAATGGACGTCGTATCTGTGACGTCATTCATAGTTTTCTGAAGAGCCACTGTGAAGTTGAGAGTGTGGTCGCTCTGGCCGCCGCCATGCTGGCGGTCTTGCCTCTGCCACCTCCCAGATAATCTAAAAATGGGCAAAGACGTGGTCTGTCGGTGGACCTGATGCGGGCTGAATGATGGCTGGGTGCTCAAACAAGCTGTCTGTAATGGCACCCACCTGTCAATTGAATTTAAGGTTGACTGAGATTCTATAGCCAGCCTCAAGAGGACATTTAAGGAACTGCAGTCACTTCCACATTGTCTTCACTTCACACCCACGGAGGTTGTCGCTTGGTTAGAATGCTAACATTAACTAATTAACAGTAAACACAAGTACAGCTGAGGCTAATGAGAATCACATTCGTTTTGCAGATGTTTGTTCATTGAAATTAAAGATACCAGACCTTTTATAATTCATCCTGAGGGAAACGTAAATGTCGGGACCAAATCAATCAATCCAGTAATGATTGAGACATTTCACTGCTAAACACCGATGTCAACCTCATGTTGGCAACAGAGAAAAAGTCAGGGGATCACCAAAGTCAGTAAGATGCATCCTCTGGGAACCATGAATTTAACATTTCAGAATACAATTTCATGGCAATCTGGTGAGACATTTCCATCTGGACCACAGTGGTGGACCAAGTGACCAACCAACCCAACTGACATTACCATCAAACATTCACAAAAGTTCAACATTTTGCGCAGTTAATAACATTAGGTTGACAGTTATTTATTATCTAGTAGCAGTTCTGCTGAGTTGTGCCAATATCAAACATAATAGATTAAATTTACAGCTAAAAGGAAACCTGAAAGATGATCAGGGATTATTTAGACACTGAAGCAGCACTTTCTTTTATATCAAAGTGAAGCTCATAGAACAAATTGATGGAGGAAATGGTCATCTATCTTTCCACACTTTAAACCTCTTTGTTAGTCACGCAGGCTTAGTGGTCTAAGATGCATAACACATATGGTAATGGCAACATCCAGGTTCCAATTCATGCAGGAATTTACTCTTCATTTCATCCTTCTGTCACAGTGCCCACATTATCTGTTACTTCTTGACTGTACTATCATATACAGGCAAAAAACAATATCATAATAATATCATATGTACATCTCTGCTTTTACACATACATTTGTCATGTAACATACATTTACATGTAATATAACTACAGATATTGCTAGACGTATATGGTTGCAGATTAACATTACACAATATTGGGGTAATCTACAAGTCCTTCAGCCCTCTTGCAGGTAGTGATGTAGTGATAGGGTGAAATGAACTGAGAGCTGCCTCCTCCCCATCGCTCATCCCCCTGTCAGTCATTCTCCCACTGAACAATAGCACGGCATGAACGATGGCTCCACTGGGGGATAAACAAGACTCTAATCCCACTCCTCTCTCTCTCTACTCTGCTCGGTCTCAGCAGTATAAGCTGCACACGGGCCAGCCCGTACTTTACTAATATGATTAAGCACCAGTGGGCGGAAGCAGCATATGTGTGGTCCCAAACTGAGGACACGAATCTCCAAAAACATTTTTTATGATGAGTGCTGCACCTAGTTCTTCTAAAGAATGTGTCAAAGTGTCAAAATTAATAAAAAACCACAAAGATCTGCATGATTTAAAAATAGAGAGAAAACAGGCCATCTGCCTCTTAGCATAGTGGAGCAGGGAGGATTAAATCCAGATTATGGCCCAGGCAAAACGTTGTATGTGTGTGTGTGTTCGTGCAAGTGTGTGTGTATGTGTCTGTTGCTTGTCGTCAGTGTGTCCTTGGCTCCATAGTCAAGCAGCAGGTTAGCTAGAGAGCTACCACTGGATTTGACGGCTATAGGAAGGCGAACCGGAGGGCACCATAAGAAAAGCAGCATCCTTTTCATCTGTAAAAATATTCTCATCCTCGCAGAGTAAACACTCAGACAACTCAAGATGGCTTTCTTGATCAAGAGCATGATTGGGAACCCCCTGTCAGGAATTGGTCTTGGTGGTGGAGGTGACAAAGAAGAGGAGGCCACCCCCTCAGATCCAGCCAAAGCAGCAGGGATGACACGGGAGGAGTATGAAGAGTACCAAAAACAGTTGGTGGAGGAGAAGTAAGTAGCAACACGGGCTGTTCTCCACTTTGCATTGATGCCATTGGCCCATTGAAAAACAGTATGGCTGCAGAATGTACAATCTGACCTTGACAAGCAGTTTTCTATGGCATTACAACCCTTCACTGTTTACGTGTTCCCTTCCTTTGCACAACACTTAACCATATTTTTTAATCTAAAGCTAACCAAATGTAACCACTCATGTATTTATAATGTTCATGAGCTCACAATGAGCAAGATTTGTTTTTGAGAGATGCATCTGTTGCTGAAGGTCACAGCAGAGTTACCACCATCGTGGATCTTTTTTTGTTTCCCCTGAATTTCCAACATAATAACCCACTGAGACTAAAGGTTATGCTGGACCTGGATCAATAATCTTCCATAATCTGTCATCTGTTTCTGCATGAAGCGCGTTTAAGGGTAACATTTTGAGGGACTTCCTAGTTCTTAGCACAACCGAACAAGCAATTGTAAAATGGCAGTTCTATTCACAGCTCAAAAACATGGAAATGTTGAAACATTGAAGCTCAAACGGTTAAGGCAGATGTGCTGTGGTGCAGCAAAGCAATCACAGCCCTGCAAAGTTATATGCATTTAATTTAGATCACCATTTGCAGTAGCTACTGTAACATTCCACACAGTTTCCTACAATATAGACACAGCTGTTTTTGAAATGCAATTCATTGTCCTAATTTATTTTATTTTATTTTATTTCAGGCTTAGTAAGATTAATATATCAGTGCACTATGGTCAGTTATTAAGTTCCACTTCCTTTCTTCAAAGCAGACATTTAAGTAATAAAATGTACACATTGCAGCAGTGTACAAATTTGAAGAAAGAGTAATATTTTGTTTGAAAATGTGATACAAATTTGGACTTTTGTAAAAGAGAGTAGGTTTTGGAGCAGATTCAGTCATTCTGTATTACGTAACAAGATTAGTCCAGCCTCTGCCCTCTTATGTTTGGGAAATTACTTTATTTGTTTAAAAAGACGACAACATTCTTCATAATTGTAGAGTTCTGGTAATGTATTAACTTCTACAGCAACAAATCCTGATCCACACAAACATTTGATGGAAATTATAATGAAATTAAAAGGACAGAACATGAAAGGCTATTTGTATTTTAACAAATGTATGTGTGTGTGTTTATGGTTTGTTTATGGTTGGTTAGACACGTCACTCCGCTGGGTTGTTGTTTAGGTGTTGCTGCATCTTGGCTTGATTGCAAATCTGCTTGACTCAGTCTGGTCTAATAATCCCATCTTTAATTGGCTGAGGGAAAGTACGCGAGTCTTGCACTGGAAATGCAGCAATACGGAGGGTCTCACATTGAAGGCTACTGGATAACTGATTTAACTGAGACTTAAATAAATGAGCGTTGATAACATAATTCAAAAATAAAAACTAGAGTCACTGCTGAAAATTGTTGAATTATTATTTTCTAATAATTTCAGATGCTACTAACACTTATGTCACAACAAAATCAGATTTAAACTGTAGTGTAGTCTAATGTTATCACATTACCAAGACAAATCAGTTTAGGGACACGCATCAGACATTTTAGGTCTGAGTAATATAAGATAAGATAATATAATAATACATACTAGATTATATTATGTAACTGCAAATAACCCTTTACATAAGCAAAATAGTGTCAAATATTTAAGCAGTTTTCATCAAGTTGTAAAACAATACACTTCATTCATGCATAAAACTAGAATATATTTTTGAGATAGCTTTTTGGGATGTTTACACCAGTTTTGGGAGGATCATAATAGTATGTCTTGAATGAAAAGCCAATAAAGATTGGCTTGTTGTAACAAAATTAGTTCAATTGATTCCTCATTGGTTAAATTTTGATATTCAGATGAATTGGAGGATGTTGTGTTGAGCTGAACTGTCTCTCTGTTGTTTATCTGATTGGGCTGTTGTGTATGTGTGTACCATGCTGGATTAAGAAGCATTGAAAGCAAAACTGGCTGAGCCACTCGAGTAAAGAAAATTATTTTTTTTCATGAAATAAAAAAAAAAAAATGAGAAATCTATTATGCTCCTCTCAAGCTGTCATAAAAGGTCATAAAATTCCACCTCGCTGGTATTTTCTCGCAGCTTTAATTTTTTTTATCTTCCAGGAAAGAGATTAAAATAAATAATATTTTTACCTGGGATGTTCTTGAGACCAACAATAAAGGATACTGTGCTAATAATATTTTTCATTTCTATTTCAGGATGGAGAGAGATGCAGATTTCTTACACAAAAAGGCAGAGAGGGCCACACTCAGGGTGTGCCTCAGAGAAAAATACAGGCTGCCAAAGGTAAAGAGTTATTATCCCTACATTCATCTTTAAATTTTATTTAATATTATACGTTAATAAACTCTCCTCAGTGGAAACATGTATGTAATAAACAGGTTTGAACACACTATAATGTAGTTGTAAGATATAAGGACATTTTAGATGTTTTGTAATGTACAGTATTTGTCGAATGTACAGTGATTATATCTGAAGGCATATTTTATTACCACTGTATTTCATTCTATTGTCATTCTTATTATATTGTTTATACACCAGCCACCATTAATCCAAGATTCCAAGAAGAGTTATAATTGTTGACAAATCCATTATAAACAGTTATTCACACTTACAGCTACATTATAATGTGTTATAACCATTTATAAAATGTCTATATACCTGCTTAGAAATGCTAAATTGGGGAAGTTAAAGTTAAAATATAACTAACTGAATTGAACTTGTTTTTTCATTAGCTCATTATACTCCTTTTCTCAGTCTTTTAATTAGATCTGGTAATAATAATCAACAGTCCTTATTAAGGTTTTTAAAGTGTCCTGACTGGGCAGGTAGAGCAACAAATAGCCGCTTCACGGTTGAGGTTATCTCTATCTAACAGCAACACTTGGCAGCTACAGCTTGGACGACAGGAGGTGGAAGCCATGCCAGTAGATTAGTGAGAAAGACGTTCAGCCAACATCCTGGAGACGTTAGCCTTTGTGTCCCATATTGCACCTTGAGTCTTAGAAAGCCAAATGCTTCTGAGCAGGTGTCCCAGGCTCATTAGGGAGCACCGGGCAGTGTGAACTGGCTTTAAGAAAGAGCAACATCTACTTTAGTGGATATAAACTGAGTAACTGCACGAGTTTAAAAGGACTGTTAAAGAGAAATAAGCTGTAATGGAAGGTGCACAAAAGGTATGTTGGGATTTTATTTGAGCCATTTAAAGATAAATACCAATAGAGTTTCTTTTGATCTTATAGAATAATCTAGTGGTGAAAACTTGCTTGTGATGAACTTTGTATTTTTATGGCAAAATAGTAAAATCAACCTCTAATACAGCTTTTCTAATACTGTGATTTTTATTCATCTGAATGCAGTGACGACCTTGGCTGCTGGAGACATTTCTAATAGTCTCAACAGACATTGTTCAATTTTGTGGTTTAAACAAAGGGTGCATTTCTTTTCACTCTCTTTTAAATTGAAACCATACATATATGATGAGGACAATGGCAGGAAGCTATACAGATAAATCTAATTATTTTCCATAAATGATGTTTACATTGCATGCCAGCTTGCAATGACAATGAAATGGCATGTCTTTATTTGAAGTGAAACATGCATTTTAAATGGATTTCCAACAACAATAGGGATCCGGTACTGCTGATTATTTTCTTTTAACTGGTAGGAGGTTGAGAACAGACGTACATGTGCATACAAGTGTTAGTTAGAAACATAAATATATATATATTAATATATATGGTATATGGTACAAGTGTACAGTATAAGTAGAGACAGGAAGTTGGTGCTGTTAATCTAAGGGAATTAGAGTCTCGTGCAATGCTATAGAAGATATCTTTAGACTATCATTGGGATTCAGAGAGGAAAGGCTGAAGCAGGACTGAGATAATCCCACAGATTGACGTTTAAAGTAGTCACAGTAGTACTTGTGCGACTATTCCGGATATTAATCGATTAGATTGAGTTTGTTGGAAAGGCTTTAAACTAAGCATTTCTATGATTTATCATGAAGTGAGGTGAGGTGCGGAAAGTGAAGTCAAACTGGAGTTTGCTTCTCAAAAATGTACAAAGCACAGACAACAGAAAATCCTCTAGTGTAGCTACTTGACTGTGGATTAAGACAGATCCCAGAGTTCATCTGTTTGTTTGTATTTTAGTCTTCCTGATTGTTTGCTTCTAATTTGATTTCAAACCCAGGCCAAGTTTTTAATGTGTAACATTAGGAACCAAAGGACAACATGATTAATTAATTAAAAAAGCAGTCAATAAATTAGGTTAATGGATAGTTCAGTTTAGTGGTATGTCCTATGATGAATCATGGTCAATACATTTGATGGCTGCCAGATCTGAGCAGCAGTGGGAAGATGTAGTGTGTGTTGTGGAAATCAGGCAGGTAGAGAGTATGTTAATCCTGTAACAAGCATTTAAGTCTGCATTTAGGTTGTTTACTTATGCAAATAATAATTCAGTTTTTGTAAGGATCAGGGGAAAAAATGACTTTCCTTATGTTTGGTACTTTTTAAAGTTTACATATAATATCCTGACGTGACATTATGGAAAACTATTTTTTAATAAGAAATGCTGTAAATCTACAAAAGTCTCAATTTAATTATCCTCCACCTTTTACAACTCTTTAAAAAAAGGACCTGTTTCATGTGATTTTCATACCAATTGTGGTACTTTATAGGTGACATGCTGTCACATGTTTGTGTTTCTGATTTCTGACCTTGTTTTCCGCCCCAATGTTGTCATCTGCAGAGCGAGCAGGACGAGAACATGATTGAGATAGCCGGGGACGACGTGGACGTCCCCGAGGAGTTGCTCAAGATGGTGGACGAGGACGCCACGGAGGAGGAAGGCAAGGACTCCATCATGGGCCAGTTTCAAAACTTGCAGAACATGGACATGGATCAGCTGAAGGAGAAGGCCTCAGCCACCGTCACCGAGCTGAAGAGCAAAGCAGAGGAGAAGTGCTCCGTCATGTGAGGAGCCAGAGGGGTCACCTGTGATTAAATAATAACGAAGAAGTGGAGGGGAGAAGGGAAGAACTCAAGAAAATGAATCAACACTATCTGGGAATCTGCAGAGTGAGCTGTGTTAAAAAGTCTGGCATTCTGTTTCATCTACCAAATATTCATTTTTATTATACACTAAAGCGGCAAATCATCTTTCTGTGATAAAATCATGTAACAGACCACAATGCATTTCTAGATTGATGATTATATGTGATATATCGTTCACGTTGTTGTCAAATGAGACAGTTAAGTCTCTAAAAGTGTGATTTTCAGTCAAATAAATAACAATATACCAAGACTTGCTTATGAAAAACCTTATTTAAGTAAAAAATTCAATCCTGTCTGAGTGTTTCAACTTTCCTTTTGGTTTGCTGGTTATTCTAGATTTTCTTTCTTTTCTTTTTTTTTTTTTTTTTGTATGTTGTGTGTGAATTAATTATGATATTTAGATTTTTTTTCTTCCTGTGTTATTACAAAGCAGACAATCTTCATAAATCCTGACACTCTGAATTCAGTCCACAAATGCATTTTTATTGTAATAAAATGGTTGAGCCTGACACATTTGCAGTGACGTTTGCAGATTTGCACAAATCATAATTTCAAAATACTGAGTGATTCTTTCCATACATACAAAACAAAAAAACAATGTAAATAAGTGGAGGTACTTCAAACTCAGAAAACAAATGTATTGTTCAAATAAAGATGTATATTGAATACACAAAACATGTCTGTATGTGTTGTAAAGCTGTGGAGCTTTTCCACAAATATAATATATATAATCTAATAAAATAGTACATGTTTAAGCCAATTATGATTAATTTAAACTATCAAGAATCCTGATTTGGGAAGGAGACATCTTGTTATGCTGATTAAATGTATTACATTTCTCATTTTAAATCCTCAGCAGCATTTAAAATGGTCAGCCACACAGTAATTCTGTTGTACAACCATTAAACATTTAAGATGAACTAATCCCATCTACCTGAATCAGGGCTAATGCTGTGAATAAATAAAAAGGTCTTAATTTAATTGGGAATATCCAAACACTTGTTAGGGGCGATTAGGCCGAACAGTGGGGAGGAAGGAATCCTCAACATTTAGAGTTTCACATGAACCCAAGTTTAAACGGCTGTGGATTTATGAAGTCTGGAGATTACCATCTAATAGGATCAGCATAGCCAAGGTTGTCAGCTTGTGCCCCCGCTCTCTTTCTGTTTATCTCTCTCTCTCTCTCCAGATGAGAATACAACAGGACAAAGTCCTGCAATGCAAGTTATCTTCTTCTTTTATTGGAAAAGGAAGTTGAGTTAGGCGAGTTATACAAGCCTCTCAGACAGAACAAACTCATCTGCTTAACAAACCTCATTCACTAGAATTTCAAGATGCCTGCACATATAAACCGCATGAAAATGTAAATCTAGAGGTACAGCACAGACTACTCATTCCTAATTGCGGAGTAGAACAACTGATAAAAATACATAGAAAGAGAAAAGATGATTTGATTTAAAAAATATATCCACAATTGGCTGTAAGATGTTGCAATTGGCAATGCAAGGAAGCTAATTAGCAAGCAAGCAGATTAGTTGAAAGAGTTTGCTAAAATAATGGATAAAGAGTAGAAATACAGTAGCTGGCTGAAAGTAGTCCTGTCAGACAGACAGCACTTCGCTCTGAAACCCGTTATTTTCAATGGCTTGCGGCGTGACTCAGTGTTTTTTTTTTTGTTGTTGTTGTTACATCGAGCAAGGCGCAGTGCACAAGGTTGAACTTTGGCTGTAGAGTGTGCACCACAAATCACCTTGTGTTTGAAAGGGCCCTTATGTATAAAAGGTTAAAGTAGCCTTGTTAGCTAAAAGTAAATAGGCTAAATCGTTGTAGTACAAATGCTACCTTGGCTTGACGAACCTTGGTATTTCAATAGTTGTATGAACAAAATATTGGAATATACTCTTTTATAGCTATAATTAAGTGTTAAACATCATCAAGTTTAAAGGTCCTGTGTGTAAAACCTGGGACAATATAATACCCTAGTATGTTTTCATTGGTGAATCAATAAAAATTAGAGTCGTTGACTTTCATACCTACAGAGAGTGAGAGCTTCCACAGAATTTGCTTTCATGGTCACTGTAGTCTCTCTTTCATGGTTGAAAGGGGAGGGTGAGGCAAATGGTATTCAGTTGGTTGCAACCTGCAACTTCACCACTAGATGTTGCTAAATCAAACACACTGGATGCTGTATACTTTTTATTAATTATTCACATTTTAAAGAAAGATTTCTCAGGCCTTATATAGGTAGAAAGTTGTGTGTAACTTGTTATTCTCTGTTTGCTTTGTCTTTATTCTATTTTATCGCTCTTTGTCGTCACTGTGTGGGACAGCCACACAGTGACGCCAACATTTTTTTTTTTTTTAACCTTTGGACAGAGCCAAGCGAGTTTTCCTTCAGTTTTCAGCTTTTAGCTGCTGCCTGTAGTGTCATATTTTCTTGACAAACATAAGAGTGGCATCAATCCTCTTATTTAACCAGCAAGGCATGAATAAGTATAGTTCCCAAAACGTTTAACTCATCATTTAAAGCTTCAATCTCTTATTTAGATTTAGATTATTAGTGAATAAAGGTGATGAGTACCACAGATACTTTAAAAAAGAGATTATTTTCTGACTGTGTCGTCTCTTCATTGGTATTGTGGTATTGTGAACACTGGAGGTTATTATACTGATGCAGAAGCTTCATTCAGCCTGTGTTCATGCGACTTTCAAGGCTAACCAGCAGCTGAGCTAACGAGAAAAGACAATAAAACTGAATCAGTTCAACGTCAATTAAACTTTTTCAGCCACATACAGCTTAAGAACCTATTATTATACTCTATGGGTGTGCCATAAAACGTCACCAGACTTCTTCACATGTACACAAAAAAAAAAAAAAACAGGACAGCATCTTAAAAAAATATATTTGCCATATAAATTCATTTTACATGTGCTTGCCTCAATACTTCTTGGTGGTAATTAAACCAGATCTCAGTTAGCACCTCTCTCCCTCTGACCCCCCTCCTCTCTCAGGCAAACAAAGGATAAGGTCACCTGCTGTAATTAGGAAAAGCTAAATAGTTTTAGGGGTTTTAACTCTTTTGAGTAAAATAATGTAATCCCCTTAAGCAGGATTACCACACTGCTGTCAATCTTTGTTTGCTGTTAAGTGGTTATAGCCCAAATTTGTTATTGTTTGGGCTTTGTTACCCTCTTTGACTCAACACCTACAGGAAACTGGTTAAAGAAACTCTATAGCTTAAGTCTGGTTTATGACTCATTAGTTTAATTCATTTCAAATGAGCCCATTAATAGGTTGTAAGTGTATTTTATTCAACATGTGTCAGGAGGTGTTTGAGTTCCCCCTTCAGATCAATAAAACAAATAATTATTAAACTAAATAAAAATGTCTGTTTGGTTTGGCAACAATATCTTTGATGCTTTGATTAAATATCAAGCTGTCATCTTGAAATCCATGTCCTGACCAGAAATCTTGTAATTATGATTTTGTTGTACCTTAATCTGTGGGCCTAATCTTCCTCTTTTTTTCACAGACTGACATGAACATGACATCTGGAGGAGTGGAAAGATGGTTTTAAGATTTATGTAAGTCGGTTTAGAGCCAACACTGACTGATGCACTTGAGATAGGGAGGAGTTAGGGTGGGTGTGTGCGCGCTGGTGCCTGCATGGGTGCACAGTTACCCCCTAAATCCAGGGCCAAATCCAACAGGACGTCCCCTCTCTGACGTGCAGCGGGGGTGCCGTCTTTACAGCAGGCACAACTTTAAAAGCCCCCTCTGAAGATGCTTCATATCTACTGACGGAGACGTCCATACTGACGTGTCTCTTGCGCGCAAGTTTCCTAACAGTCCTCAGCTCTGATTTGAAATTGAAGGGCAGAAAAACATTTTGAAAAGAAGTTGGAGTGTGAGTAATTTTGACGATCTTTTTGGATTTCACCGACAAATGTGGCTTCTTGGATCAACTTCCCAAGTGATCATGATGGATGAGCGCCTGTCTCCCTCCGCACGCTCCGTCCAGAGCCCGGGCGACAACCCGTCCACCATCCACAGCATTGAGGCGATACTGGGATTTAAAGGGGACACCATCTTCCACAAATCAGCTTCCTACAGCGTGACAGAAAAAGTCCTGCTCAGAGATGCTGAGCGGAATGTAATTGTGACCCCTGTGAAGAAAAATCACTCCTCAGAAAGTTTTGACAGTAAGTACATTTTATCCAAATTTCAGAGTAAAGTCAGACAATTTAAGTGCAAAAATATACATAGAACATGCCGTGTAGTATCTGTTGTGTTAAGTCTTTAAGTTTCTGAAGTTTTAAATATTTTTCTCTCTCAAATAAACACTCATTAAAAGTAAAAATGATGATCAGGGGTTATTTTTTTTTTTGGATTTTACGCACTACAGCGCATGTTTCAACAGATTTAGTTGCTATAAAATTCTCAAAGAATAAACAAATAAACACGTCACATTGTAAAATGTAGAGTTTGTTTACTTGATACTGTCAGAATTTAATTGTAGGAATATTTAAACTTGAACAACATTTTCTCACACTGCCCTTTTTCTCCGCAGGTGTGTGTTGCGGCGGCAGCGCAGCTGAAGCGTCTGTGTGCCCGGACTCACCGGACCGAGACGGCAAACTGTCCGATGATGAAAACCCAAAGAAGAAACACCGCCGGAACCGAACAACATTCACCACTTTCCAGCTTCACGAGCTGGAGAGAGCTTTTGAAAAGTCCCATTACCCGGATGTGTACAGCAGGGAGGAGCTGGCGCTTAAGGTCAACCTGCCGGAGGTTCGAGTTCAGGTATGTCCCCCTTAAAAAAAACATAACATCCTTACATTACGTGTATATTTGGCTTTCAAACCATAAGAAATAGTGTCTATATATGGAATATTACCTAACAAAAAACATCTCTAATAGTTTTAAATAGGCCAAAAAAATTCTATCCGTACATTAAAAGTTTATTTGGTGTAGATCTACCATTATTACATCAAATTTAAGAGACACAATTTGAGACATATCAGTTCAAGTCGCTCACATTTATTTGATTTATAGGGACATTAACTTAATTAAATTGAATTTCCTTCCTTATAGCCCATTATTAACACATATTAACTTAAAGACAGTGTGTTTTATGTTTCGAGAAATTGCTTTTTTATTTATTTAGCTGAATTTTAAAGAGACAAAATATTTAACTTGCTTCAGCCTTTATCATCCATTCAACATTGAACCAAACTGTAAAATTGGAAGATGAATTAATTTGTTTAAATATTATGTTTGTAACCAAGACTAATTGTTAGTTATCACTTTTAAGTGTTCATTTAAATGCTTCATTTAACAGCTGAAATCTATATCTCATCCACATTTCTAAATATTTAAATACTTTTAATTTACATTTTACATATTACATTAGGGTTATGTTTTTTTAAGCTTTCAGCCTGATTGTTTTTTTAAACATGTTTTTTCTCTCTCTTCTTGCTGCTTAAAGTTGTCTTGGCAGGCTTTAATAAATAAAGTTGTATTCAGTTGAATTGAATTGACAATAAAAATCCTCCTTTTTTCTTTTCAGGTGTGGTTCCAAAACCGGCGAGCCAAGTGGCGTCGGCAGGAGAAGCTGGAGGTGAGCTCCATCAAGCTCCAGGACACCTCCTCTTCCTCCTTGCTCTCCTTCAGCCGCTCTCCCACCAGCTCCCTGGGCTCCAATCTGCAGCTGGACCCCTGGCTCTCCACCCCGATCACCACCTCCACCTCCCTGCAGTCCCTGCCGGGCTTCATCACAGGCTCTCAGGGCCTCCCGGGCACTTACACTCCTTCCCCTCCCCCTTCCATGCCCTCTTCCATGCCGACCTCCTTTCTCAGCTCACCGGCCCTGGGACACAGCCCTCACCTGCCTCACATGGGCTCCATGTGCCCACCGCCCCCGGCTTACCAGTGCTCAGCTGATCCAAGGAACTCCAGTATTGCCTCACTGAGGATGAAGGCCAAGGAACATATTCAGTTTATTGGGAAGACGTGGTGATGCTGAGTGGAGGTTAAACATGGACACGAAAACTCCAGTCTACATCATGCTGCATCTTTTGAAAAACTGACTTCATCCTCGTCCTGGCGGGAGTTTTATTTTGGAAGTTGTAAAGAGTGAAATCTACAATCCGGATCAGAGACATCCTCGTCACTTATAAGGGTAACACTTTGAGTAGTATATAAAATGTAATAAATGAAGAATGTAAGTAGATAAACTATTTGTCAACAACTATAACTCCTCCTGTGGGCACCCATAAATGGAGGCTGATAAAACATGTTTCCATAGGAGAAGCTGTTGCTCAATATTGTACATTAATAAACACTTAAAAGTGTCCTTATAGCTGCTTACAATGACATTCTGATGTGTTTGTTAAATGTTTGTATACTGCTTATGAATGTTACATAAGGTGACTTAAAGTTTAGTGTTACACGTTTAAGCACATGTCTGAAAATCTGACACAAACTGTGAAATTCCTGTAAAATATGAAACCTTTTTCTTCTCCTTTATCGTCTCTGCAAACTGTGTTTACTGTTAAGTTTTACACTCATTCACTCGCATTCGTATCCATTGTTATGTTGCCAATATAACAAAGTCTACTTGGATAGTAGTAGTATTCTACTTTTGTAAATGGTTCACTCCTCAATTGGCTTCATGCTTCCCTGCTGGATTTTTATCTTTACCACGAAAATTGTAACACATGTGAATATTTTCTCTATACAATAAACTTTATATGTTAAAACATGAACAAAATAGTGAGAATTTGTCACATTTGAGACATCAGTGTCTGACAGAAGGAAAAAAAAAATGTGTGTTTACATCAAGAAAGCAGAAAGGCATCTATGACCTGCAGTTGTAATTATGTAAATAAAATATTTAAAGCATCATTAATCAGGCTGCAGAGTGGAGGTACATGAAGGCTCAGCTCATACTAAGCGGGAGAAATGTTGAGTACAGCACCCCTTAGTGGTGGCTTTCACTAACATGACTATCAGGTTGGGCACTTTTCAAGCAAAGCTAGCGCTGAAAGGAACCTGATTGTGATTTTTCAGGAATAATTCTGTTATTTAATACTGAAGTGAATTTGAAAATATTGTCTAAAACCATTTAAGGGCACAAAAAGAGTTACGCATCATACTTGCGAATACAACTCTGGATCAGAAAATCCATTTAATCTCTTCATGGTATCAACCTTTTAAAGCAGCGTTAATAAGAATAGAGAGTGTTATTATAAATACACAGCTTAAACCCTCAGACTTCCTCCCTCTGTTTTTACAGAATGAGTTTGTCAACCTACTTATTTCCTCCTCATTAGCTCCTGTAAACCTTATCCCATTCGCTCCTGGGATTAGACTCATAATGACGGGGTGAAAGTGGCTTGTACCTCTATTGTTCGCCAATCATCTGTGACAAATGAGGGAAGAGGACAGAAGAGAAAACTTTGCTTTAAAGAAAAAAAATTATGTGTGTAACCAAATTGTTTCAATTAACATCTCCTATTGTCTGCAAGCCCTGAGAGTTAATAATCATCATCTATCCTCCTGTCCTGCATAGATACCGGGGTGTGTTTGTGTATATTGGCAGTGAATTGACCATAAACTGTTTTTGCTGATCTGTGTTCATCTGTAATTATGATCATGTCAACTCTTCATGCTTCACCTTATTGGTAAGCCACAAATTGACACAGAAACTATGCTCTCAAAATGGATATTGTGCGCCATCTGGTGGTACAAACTGGTTACTGTACATATCTTCAAACAAAAACAGTGAATGTGTGGTAAATAAATAAATAAAAGGCCACTTGTGGTGTGCAAAGTACGATTAGACATCCACAATGCAGTTATCACAACGTTAAATTTATTCAGCATTCTCAGCTTTAGTAACAACCTTGTCATGTCTGAAATCAAACTGCTGCATGATATGCAAATTTAAAATTAGAAATTACTGATAAAATAAACTTCTATTGAGTCTCGCAGCATATTCTTACAGCAGAAAATAAATATACAGTGTGGATACGTGATTACAGGGCACATGTTTAGTTGATAATGATGACTGTTTTTGTCTTGCATTCAGGTGGAGTCATTGTCTTGCAGTTTCAAAGCCAGAAGAAGCAGGTCTGACATCTATAATGCAGTGATGAAATGAAGAAATACATGTCACCACAACATCTTATTTCCAAAATGGTAACAGTTAAAGTGTTAAGTTGAAGCAGAGAGTACAATCCACAAACTGACCTCTCTGAGATATTTGTCTCTGTCCTCTTGTCTCCAGCCGCTTCGCAGCCGAAGCAGCCTGTCTGCAGTTTGTGGCATCATCTGGTTTTGGTTCTTTTGTTGCATCAGAGCCTCCATCAGACGCTCGTACCGGTCCAGATCTGTGACCCCGGCTGTTTCTGAAGGTGTGAGGTAGTCACTGTTTGTCTTTTGCAGCTCAGGCAGGCTCTCGATGCTCTTCTTCCCCATCAAATGACCTGGGAAGTTGGATATATTGAGATGCATCAATTATTCTGTGGTGTATTTTGAGCTTTAAACACCACTGCGAGACAATAATCTGTAATTAAAATCCACACTTTCTCCACAATACAGTTTTCTTATTTAAAATAGGTATACTTGTTTAATTTAATCTAACTCAATCCAGTGGAATCTAAATATTAAGCTTTTTATTTTGGGAAGAATTTGTCTATTACACAAGTAATTTCAGCTGATGAGCTGAGCTAATGCACAGAAGAGACAGATCACTATCATTATAATTATTATAAATAAACATTATTATTATTATAATAGTGAGCAAATATTTGTTTAAAATAGAAACTGTCCTCTGAAGCATGCATGATTTCAAGTTTTAAATATGCCTCAAATATTTTCTGATCCAAAACAAATATCAAATCATTTGCTCTAATTATATAATGGTGCATGTTTACCAAATAAATCAAGCAAATTTAATATAAAAATGTTTTCTCTTACCTACTGCCCAGTGATTGCCGCGTGGATACACTTTGCCAACAACTGCCGCAGGACTCTCTGAGCAGTACAACATACAAGGTATTGTAGCCAGAATGATAAAAACTGGCCACACTGGTCTGCAGATCCATGGATAGCATATGCACACTCCGCCCATGTTATCAGAGCAAAATGTCAGATCTAAACAGCGGTATTTTAGTCCTTTAGTCGCAGTTAATCAGCTTGATCTAACTTTAGAAAATCTCCACCATAGTCGAGTTTTATTGCTGTGAACTGGTGTCGCGGATCGGGGTGGAGAAGGGCTCCAGTTGCAGACTTGTTGAAGTTACACTCCCGATCGCCTTTGATAGAAGTGACTAATGAGTTAAGTTAAATGCCCCTCCTGATACAGCTGTGCGTCAGCGGGTGTTTTTAAAAGTAGCACGGTGCCAGTACCAGGATGAGAAAGTGATGATGACAAACGATCGTCTATAGGCTGTAATTATTATTAGTGCTCGCTATTGTTTGTCCAGAGATTGCAGGGTGATTGCAGGAGGCGTCAACGTCATCTCACGATGATGGACGGGAATTTTGACTAATTGCTTCCGTCTCACCAAACATGAGGTGGAAAGCTTGGCAAAGAAAAAAAATATTCAGATCGTTCTCTGGAGAAAAAGTATTAATATCAAAGTGAATAATCCTTGTTTTGTTAACAACAGATTGAATTTAAAGTCAGCTATCAGAGTAAAAGTGTTCATTAGGGAACTTTCAGTGTTATTGTAGCACATGTAGTGATATTGTGATTGTGATAGTATTTGGGCGGTTTAATCAATAGAGATACATCATATTTTATAATAAAATATATGTTTTCAGTGTTTAATATTGGGTCAGATAGATTATGAAATAATATAGACAGCTCCTTCAGCAACAGACTGCTCCTCGCATCATGTAAGAAGGAGCACTATCACAGGTTTTTTATTCCAGTAGCTGTCAAACTCTTTAAAACCAGCATGACTTCATGACTTTTTTAATACATATCTTATTTATGAGTAATTCATTATCAACCTTGTATATACAAGCTTCTGTAGCAAGTGAATTTTCCCAGTGTGGGATCATTAAAGTCTATCTTATTCTATCTTTTTATTAAATATACTTACATACTTTGAAGTGTGGTCAGTTACTGAATACAAATTACATGGCATATTTGTAATAAGTAACGAAATCCATTGGATTACAAAAACAAACAAACTTTGAAACACCTTATACTAAAAAACTGGACACAAAGTTCACACGTTCAGCAAATATATTTTTTTCTCTTTCTTTCTTACTTTGATTCAACACAGTCATTTATCTCCCGTCTTCTCTGCCACAAACTTTTCATGAGTTACTGAACCAGTGGTTATCATGAAAAATTCATTTGAAAATTGACATTTGCAGGGTGGTTGCACAAGGTGTCAACGTTGACATTAAATTTTGATTATTGAACTGCATTACTAAATCCCTGCTAATATCCCCTTCAGTACGGTACTTGAAGTAAATTTCCTTACTTACTTTAAACCTCTCACAATACCAAAGTGCATAAATACTCCTCTAAGTCTGTTTGAAATTCCAAATCAGTAAAAGTACAGAAGTATCATCAGCAAATAAAGTATCAAAAGTAAAAGTACTTATCATGCACAATGTAATATATTATATCATGGGATTATATTACTGATGCATTAACATGTTAACAACATTTTAACATGTTTATTATGTAAAATACAGCTATGAGAACAGTTGTATGTGAAGCATATCAAGTAGGACAAATTGATTTGACTCTTAAAGTAGAAGCACATCAATACTGTACATAAGTACAACATGAAATGATAAATGGACTCACCCATTTTCACCCAGTCACACACACATTCATACACTGATGGCAGAGGCTGCCATGCAAGGTACCAGCTGCTCATCAGCAGCAGTGCAACACTTCCTATCCTCATACTGATAGTAAGCTCATCCATGCACAGACATCTCACATCTACAGCCATCAGGAGTAATGTTTGGGTTCAATATCTTGCTCAAGGAGACTTTGACTGTACCAGGACTGGAACTGTGACCTGCAACACTCTACCACCGGGGCCACAGCCGCCCCCATAGAAATGTTACCTTCTACTACTGGCTATGGTCCACGTCTGTTAACCAATGTGTGTTTTATTTATATTTTTGTTCAGAAACCTGCAGAGAAGAAGCCAATAAGTCAGAAACAGAATAGGACAGAAAAGCCTTAAAGGCCATTTTCTCAGAAACCCCAAAAAGTGTCTTCATATCACACTTGAAGAGACCCCATAGACATTATTGTGAACTGCTTTGTGACATCTGCTGTCTTGTTGCAAAATAAAATGTACCCACTCACTTGCACCCATTCAGTTTTCACCTTGTTTTGTTAACAGAGGAAATTATGCCAACAATGACTGCGAAACAAGATGCCGGAAATGACGATGATGTATATTTTTGCTACAGACAACATCTGCTGTGTGTTCAGTTACAAGAATTTGACAATGCAGCGCATATATCGTTTATCAGTACAGTTTATTACGGTGTATTTATCCCTTTGGAAAGGTCAACAGTGTTAATTAAGCAGTCCTCAAACACAGTGAGGCGCACACGCATGTGCCTGTGTGAAATTCTCATACTTGACTGATCCCTTTCATGACAGTATTGACACACATATTGCCGGAGGAAAAGAATAGATGAGGACAGATAAGGAGTCCACACAGGTAAGTAACATTTTGTGTTGAAAAGGTTGAAGGTTTCCTCTGGGCATTGTCAGGTCACAACACAACAAACACATACAAGCAGGATATGAGAGAATATCTCTGGCTCGCAGTTTATCATATCCAAGGATGACCTTAACAAACAGTATGAGTCACCTGTGGTCAAAGGGCAGTAATAGGTAGAGCAGTGCCATCTGAAATATTTGTTCATTTATCTTTATGTGAGACAACAAGAACCTGCGTAAGATCACGTACAAGAAAATGTCGAGAAATAAAACTTATTTTTAAAAAATCATTTATGAACATATTATTTTTTATAACCTGCACATCAAATTAACAAAAGCAATTGAGTCAAATACTGCAAAACAAAAGGTATGAACTGCGCTTGCTGAGAAGCTGAGGAGTTTTCTAATCATTCAACCACACTTTCATGAGCTCACTAACAGCCACTCATGTCTGATTGCGATCCTTTGATCGCCTGCACTAGAGACTGCTGAGAGAATTTCACGCCACACAATCAAACCAAAAGTAATTCGTCTGAAAGTCTGAATAAGTGTAATTGGCTGCGTCACACAGCAATTCAGCTGATAATTACAGTGATTGAATAAAGTAAGCTGGATAGGTTTAACAACCTATAAAACTATATTCTACTACTATATTCTTCATGCATTTGTATCTCCTGCTGTGTATTATCCATTAAAATCCATTAAAAGTAAAAGTGGATAACGCTATGGTATAATAACTCCAACTGTAGGAGTAAAAACAGCAGATGGCACTGTGGGGTGAATTTAGGGAGAACCCAGTCAATGTTTTTCTTAATGTTGTGATGAAAAGCTGCATCAATAACTTTAGTTTCATGTATATATACTTTATATATACATAAGCAGTACATATTACACATTGTTAAATATTGACACATAATATGATTATTGTAATGTTACATGTTTCTTCAGGCTAATTTGATATATTTGATGTACAACAACGTGAACAATGCGTGATCTCATGCTGAAATTTTCTATTCAATCACTATTCATTCTTTTCAAATGTCATATGATACATTAAGTGGTCTGATGGTGGTGTCATGACCATAATAATACTGGCCTCGTGAAAAGTAAAAGCCATTTGAGGAGGGCCTTTCAGCGAGAAAGTGTCAATTAAAAAGGGACAGTTTGCCATTATGAGGTCTTTGCTGTTCGTCACAGTTTTGACTAAATCACTGTCCGGCAGCTGTGCAATCGCAGACCTCAAACGTACCTCTGCGAAAGAGAAAGATACATATTTTTTATATTAGTTTCCTATTAAGAGACAGAGAGGGAGAGAGCATACACGTGACTATTTCTAATGTCTGAAAATGTGCAACTATTCAAGCAACAAAAGCCTTGCTGGATCTATTTAAACTAATAAGTCAACTTAAAAAAAATCATTTGTTACAGGGCAGTTTTAACCCTTTAAAATCCAGCTTTCTTTTCATGTTTTTGGTTATATATTTCCTTTTTATGTGCCCTTTTATATCGTTTATTAATATTTTGGAAAAAGCAGCTTATTCCAGACATCACTAAATAGCCTGTGCATTGTCTGATTTATTTAACACTGTATCATCACTGTGATTGGGTGTAAAACTTCCTGCTTCAGATGTAAACAATAACTTGACTAATTTCTAATTTGAAATTTTTGTTGGTATTATTGACCGTTACCCCTCCACACTGAAAAAGTGAATGTAGGAGACCGGAAGTTGTGGCTGTGTAGATTTCAGCCCAAATCTTCTGTAACAAAACAGATCAGATAATAAATCTTAAAGTCCTTAAACACAAAAAGTTCCTCTGCATAACAGCAATGCCAAAAGATTTGTCAAATATGAGCTACTTATTAGCTGTATACCAACTGGTCTTGGTCTTCATCCCTTAACCCCCTTGGTCTCGATACACTCTGGTCTTGGCTATGATTTGGTCTCGGTTTAGTGGTCTTTACTGCAAAACTGTTTTGAACAGTGTTTGGCTTCATGAGTTTGTAATGACTGACCCCACAGGATTGCTGTAGTGTCACAAAATGATGAACGGTATAAGAAATACCAAAACTACAGCAAAATTTTATTTCTTTCTGACTTTTCTCTAATTTCTTGCTGTTTTCTTAGAAAATACTGGATACATTTACTTCTTACCTCTAAAACTAATTAAAATGAAACAGTCTAAGAAGATTAAATCACTCTTTGGTTGAACTGCATGTCCACACAAAGGTCATTGGGATGAGTGGCTGCAATGTTTCATTTTAAGGTCACAAAAAGGTTGGGAGTCGTTGCCAACCTTTTTGCCTTGTGATGTTTAAATGGAACCTAAAGACAATCAGGTCTTGTTATGGAGATAATATTGGGATTATTACACTATTGAAACTAATCTACATATGACATGACATTGTGTAATCATATAATTATCTGTAAGAAAATGTACTGTGTGTAACAAAACAGACAATCTGAATTACATTTTTCTGCTTCCATTAAAAGTGATGGAGTTAAGCTTTCAAGTGATATAACCAAACATGTATATATCATGCAGGAAATTCTAGAAAACGAGATGGTAAGCTCACAGCAGCTCCTCTTTGCTGCTCATAGCCGCCATGAATGGAAACAACGTGACGTCATGTGACCGTGTCTCTGTTCGGGGTGGGGAGCACAGCAACCTCAGCCTCCTCTCCAGCACTAAATCTGACACACTGTAGACTGTACTGTGTACTGTGGGCCTTTTATGATATATATGCACAAATCCAAATGCCTCGCAGTGTATAAAATGCTTTTGTGCTGTCTGATAAATAAATCTGGCATTAGTTTATGCTGCAGCATTCATGGCTGCTTCTGAGAGGTCTGCCAGATGTATCAAGGACTGGTAGCATGCCAAAGAGAGAGCCTTATTCAGCTGAAAGTCTCTCTCTGCAGTCTCACAGGTAGGTTATAATACTCGACTTGATTGTGTTTTGTTTTGTCACACGCGCTGTAATGATTGCCTCGTCATTAACGTGTTATTTTTGTCTGCTCACGGCTATATGAATAATCAAATACTCTCAAATGTGTTTGTATTTGTGCACTAGCATTAGGGCGTGTACAGTGAAATTACACCATTACTGTATGTTATGTTTAAGTGCTTTATATTGTATGTATGCATGCATGTATTTGTATTGGCATTAGCTTACAGACTGCTTTACGACACTTCCGTCAACAGAAAAGCAGACACAAGACTCGTTGACCTTGAGATACACACAATGCAAATGGCCTTAACAGAGGCCTCAGCTATTTACATTCTGTCATTAATAAGTAATGTTATCAACTGAGATTAGTTTATCAGCACAATCCCACACCAATATTTTCCACTCAATCATTTATGCCTATGCTATGGCACAGGCCTAAAATATGAACACATATTCGAGCCCTTATTATACTGCTCATTTCCTTTTCTTCCTCTCCATCTCCCCCACCTCCCTCTGCCTCTCTCACTTTTTTCTCTGCACCAGCTGCTGCTGCTGCTCCAGAGCCAGAGTGAAGAGTCCCCTCACCCCCCTGCACAGACAGAGACAAAAGGCCTGATTCGCCTGCTGAACACTGCCCCCTTTCTCCATCCATCCCTTCATGCACGGCCGTAGTGGCTGTGGTGGTGGTGGTGGCGGGGGATTCAGGAGAAAACGAGGCCTGGACTGGGACTTAAATCTAGGACTGACCCAGTGAAGGAGAGTGGGAAGAGGGGGAGGGGAGGAGGAGGAAGAGGAGGAGGATGGGGGCTGGAATGGTTGGGGCTGAGTAAAGGCAGGTGCTGAGGCCTCTACAGGAAGACTGTTTTTTCCTGAATATCAAGGGTATGCCACATTTACCTCTATATATGCATGAACGTGCATGTTTATGTTGATGTGTGTCTCTGTGGCGGTATATGTGGGCAGGGGTGGCATGTGTTTAATGGAAATCTGGGGAGGGAGGTGCATGTGTGGCATGTGTTTGCCCATGTCAGACTGACTGTCTTGGGTTTTTTTTTTTTTTTTTTTTACATTCCTTGTCTTTATATCATAGTGCTGGGTGTAATACTGCTGGGGGCTGCATGAAAGTTTGTAGTTTCAGAGAGACTCTCAGTGTGTCTCAGGGTGAAAGCATTGAGGGATCTGCTTGAGAAAGAGGCCAAGGTACCGGATTAAGCTTCTACTACCATAATGGTTTCCTAAATGTTCTTCTTTTCATTGTGTTAAGGTGAATATTAGTTGCTGTTATCATTCATCATTTTGCACATGATTTTATCTCAAATGTTTTAAATCTTATTTCATGTTTTGTATGATTTTTCTCATTTTCTTTACAGTTTTCATGTGTTGAGGTGACTGTGCTCACTCAAACATCATCTTTTTTATGCATTGTTATATGTATTTTGTGGCCTAATGTTACGGCAGTGCAAGCCAGCAAGCAAGCAGAGCGAATCACCTTTAACCATGTCACTACCACTATAAAATATTGTATGTCCTTGTTTCACTAAATCCATATGACAACATACATGTAGTTTGGTGAAAAATGTTGCAGTGCTTCCTGGGAGGTTTCCTGCCTGTGTGTTTCTCAGGCCGTATTGCAGCACGGGGCTTTATGTTGGCTGACCGGAACCAGCTGAAACCGGTTTGAGGCAGACGGAGGGCTGACAAGAACAATACTGTCTCTGTGCTCCACTGAAGGATAGAGATAGCCCAGGCTACTCCATGGCAGCCCTTCACAGCTCAGCCACTAGCTACCATGGCTCAGACCCTGCTGCTGCAGCTCGCTGCTGGCTGGATGTCGGTGTGCTACGCAGCGTGGCTCATAGCGAGGAAGAGTTGGGGGGGAGCAGGGAGATTTGGGAAGGGACGAGGGCAGGGGGACGTGGCTGGCTGAGAGTCTGTGAATCTGCAGCCTAGAGCCTGCCTCACACACACATGCACACACACATACAGGACCATGATCTATCTGTCTGTTTGTATGTCTGTGTGCTGCTAGTGGTGCAGAGAATGACTAAGGAGGATCCTTACCAGGACCACCACCACTACTCACCAGATCCCTGGATGTAACCTGACCCTGTATTGTGGGCCTTTGGCTGGTTGGGAAGTAACAGGACTTTTTTTTCCAGGCTGGGTGGGGTGGATGGCTTTTTGTGGGTTAGTAGTGTTGTGACTGTGTTTGTTGCAGGATGGAAGGAAGGAAGGAAAGAAGGTTTGGCTAGTGGCTGGAGAGGGACGGAGGCAAGAGGGTGAGGAGTGGCTGATTCACTTGCATGTTTCCACCATTGTTATTTTTACATTCACTTTACTGAAATTGTAGCTGTATTTTACACTGTGTGTGTGGATTTCAGGTGGTAATGATGCATGTGCATTAAACAGCTGTTGTTGAGAAGGGGTTCTGTGTTGTGTATTTTTCATATTTGTCTGTATTTAACCTTCATTTACTCTCTACGTCAGGCTGCTCTGGCTGTCATGGCTGTGACTAGCTGTTCTTTCCACCAGGCCTTTCTCTCTGTGCTGCAGCTTCACACAGCTCAGCAGCCATTTTTTTCCCCCTCACTGCATTTCTCGCCTGCCCTTTCCGTCTATAACATTTCTCCCTCTCTCTCTCTCACTGTCATTATGTTTTCCTCATTATTACATCCATCCCATCGTATAGATTAAATTGAGAATTGTTGCTTTTTGAAACCAAAGATGAGGCTACAAGATATGGGTCTGTGTGTGCAGATGTGTTTGCCATGCATTCAGATCAAAGAGCAGTACTGGTTTAACTGCACGTACTGTACAAACAGAGCAGCTCCATGGTTGTGCCTTTTGTCCCCAACACCCATTATACATATAGACATCATCAGTCCCATCATATTTTCTCACATAAAAAAAAATAAAATAAAAACTGTTTTGTTTCTGAGGAATTATAGTCCACTAAAAACAAAGTTTTTCTGATGATTCATAATGGAAAAAATATGTTCTATGAGCACTGGTTGTTTTTGATAAACAAAAATGTTTGGTTGAAAGAGTGACCATATTTAGCTCTTATTAATGCCGCCTTATCAAAGGTATTTTCTCCCGTCATCATGTTTGTTTACTTCATATTTCATTCAGTGAAAGGATTGTTTTATTCACCCCCAAAAAAAGCTGACAAGAGCCAGTCCACTGTTAGGTACACTCATCTATATTGTTCTAACTTGGACCAGATCGATCAGTCTCCTGATTATAGATCAGAAAATAAATATTCAAAAAGAAGAACTCTCTGATGCAGGTCCTCGCCTTTTCCCACAAGCTATTTTATGTCATTACATTTAATGTCATCAAAATGTCACATCTACCCCCCATGAGGACCAGCATGTGGTACCCCAGTATTTCTTTCTGAAACAGTTCGGTGAGAGGACAAATGAAACATAAATAGGAATAATTATACATACTTATATTATAGATGCTGTATGTCAGCTAGACTTGCAGTTTTATCTGAAGACGTTAGGAGGAGAAAGCACTAAGCTCAGTGTGCTAATGTATAAATGAAACATCAGGCACTAGAAAGCAGTGACTATGTCATGATTGTATGGTATTTCCTAAGCTGTATGTGAACACTGGCACACCATGTGGTGACAGAGAAAACTGCAAAACAAAAGCTTCACTGAATGTGCTTAGACCCAGATCCACCTTAAATCATACTGTAATTCAAAAATTATAGGCATGTGTGAAACTGGATGGTAAGATGGTAAAAGACAATTTCTGTGGCTTCTTCCCAAATAAAAAAAACTATCCTACACTTTTTTCCAGTATTGTTGAAAAGGAAATTGCATAGAAACAAGGCAGATAATTTGTGTCACAAAGGCCCTTCCCCACAAATAATAAACAAGAGAGCACTTTCATTAACTTAAGTAATGCCATTGTCTGTATTATAAAATCCATATGATTTTTTTGACTTAAACAGGAAACCATTTTTCATTACATTATTTATTATTACTATTAACACACCCATTTCTCCAGTCATTGTGTGTAGAGCCATACATTGGTGTAAAATGATCAATAGAGGTGTTTAAAAAGCTGTTATTAGTTATTCCTGTTGGAGAAAAATGTTTAATCACATAAATCAGAAAATAGCAAGATACAGTACGGGGATATTCTACATCTACCTTCATTATCTCAATCTAGTAACACTTGCCCATAATATAACAGAACTTACACAGACATTTATTTCACTGTTGCCGACATGACAGTATTTGAGCGGTAGGTATGTGCGTTGTATTGCATTGATGTATTTTCTTCAGAATCCAAGTGTACAAGTCTGAACACTGCAATCATTATTTTGTGCATTTGATCGTCTCAACTTTCAGAAATGTTTTTAACAGCTGTTTTAAGACATTTCCTAAGCAGATGTTTCCATTCAGTCAACTGTCTAGTCTACAGCCTAATAAATGTGAGCGACACTATTAATAATTTATACTGACTGGAATGTACATTCACACCATCCCAGAAATTCAATAAAATGTTTTACTATTGAACTATTTTATGTTTATTTTATTTCCTTTACTGGTTAAGACAGGATTATTTATACTTTTATCCTCCAACATGTATGATTTTCTCCAGGAATACCGACTTTAGCATTCTTACCTTCGTATCCCAAAGTCACACAAAATACTCATGAATCCAATCATATTACCTCTTCTTTATTGTGTACCTTGGAGAGAATTACATGGAAATATCCTGCAGAATATAACCAATTTATCTCTTTTATACCTAATATCTGCTGTCTTTATGAACTGCCTAGTCATTTCTCATCACCAAGTGAATTAGGATGATGTTCAGGATGAAGTACAGCCGTGCATTACAGCTTTAATGTTTTTTAGAAAAGAAAATGCTTACTTGTACAACAAATACTAAAATCTGCAGAGAAGTTTGCAATATCATTTATTTATTAAACCCATGCCTACAAGAATATGAATTAATCCATTATGGAGACTAAGATCTGTGGATATTATTAACTTTCATTTTGCACAATCCAAAAACCAAAGTATCAGCTTCACACACATCTCATAATCTAATAAGCAGACGGCCAAGAAAATTATAATAAACACAGGATCATAAGGGATAAACTGTATTAGTGTATTGTGTTGATTTTTGATCTGTTATGTTGATTTTGCCAAAGAGAAATAAGTCAAACCAATTTTTGTGAAGAATCTAATCACATTAAATTATGTTTTTTATCACTATATTATTCCGTCACTACATTAATCAAATACAAACAACTGTACACAGACAGTATAAAGAATTGAATTGCAAAATATGATATCTGTTGAACAACTATATCATTAGATATACTTTTAAAAATAACTGTAGAACACCGTGTATGTTACTCATTCTTTCATTTCATCCATGTTCCCCAGGTGATCTCATTAGAACAGGAGCAGGACCATGGGAGATATGAAGACGCCAGACTTTGATGACCTGCTCGCAGCCTTCGACATCCCTGACATGGTGGATCCTAAAGCTGCTATTGAATCTGGCCACCATGATGACCATGACGGACAGCTCAAGCAACCCAGTGGTGCGGTGACTACCAATGAAGATGAGGCTAACAACCCCTCAACAGGACATGATGTTGGTGTTAGCGTCATTGTCAAGAACATACGAAATACGGACACTTCTGAGCATGGAAATGGAAACGTATCAGAGAAGGATGGGCATTTCCACAGCCATCCCCAACCCCATTCTGTTGGCACTGGAAATGGTCTTCACAACGGCCTTGTGCCTGCCATACCACCAAGTACTCATTACACCAAGAATGGATGGAAAGCTTCCAGGGAGGAAGGACAGCCAGTTAACAACCAGTCATCTACCTTCAATCAGTTCAGCCCCATCTCCAGCGCTGAAGAGTTCGATGATGATGATAAAATTGAAGTAGATGACCCTGTCGAGGAGCAGGGACGTCTGCCGTTTTTTAGGTCAACTAATAAGAGAGAAACCCAGAATCCCAAAACTCCTGTATTAGTGGACAGTGTTTCAAAGTCCAGAGCAATCCAAAAACCTGATCGAAACAAGAACAGCAATGATACTCTGGGAGGTTCAAAGTCTAACAACACCCCTCAACCAACTTTACCTGAAGAGGAAACTGTTCTCAAGTCTGAAGATCAGGAGTGCAAGGAGGCTGGAGAACCATCAGGCCTTGTTAATGTGTCCAGTGTCTCTCAAGTCAAATCCAAGTCCTCTGCAAAGCTTTCATCTTGTATAGCAGCCATAGCAGCCCTCAGTGCCAAAAAGGCTAGTGTTCCAGACGTGGGTGTTGTTGATTCTCCTACAACACAGAAAGAATCCATCCAAGTCAATGAAAATCCCAAAGCTCCAGAGAAGCCACATGAGCAGGAGTCAGCTTTAGAGTTTGCAAAGAGGCTTCTAACAAGACAACCAGACAGCCCCTCTAGTGTCACCAGTGAGAATAGCAGCAAAGGTTCCCCTGCCTCAAGTACAGACACCACCCCAGTCATCCCAAAAGTCAGGATCAAAACAATCAAGACCTCATCCGGCCAGATTAAGCGTACCGTTACCCGAGTTGTACCAGAGTTTGATCCTGAGAGTCAGAGAAAAGCAGCGCATAGCACCTCTATCATAGCAACCACTAGTGCGATTTTCTCATCTCCCACAAGGCACTCTATGCCCACTACAGTAGTTGCCACCACTAGTGGGCCTTCAATTGAAATAACCAAGCAAATGACTATTAAACCTGTGGCAACAGCTTTCCTGCCTGTATCAGCTGTCAAGACTGCTGGTTCCCAAGTCATCAACCTGAAGCTGTCTAACAACACCACAGTCAAAGCAACAGTTATCCCTGCTGCATCAGTGCAAAGTGCCAGCAGTGCCATCTTGAAAGCTGCTAATGCTATCCAGCAACAGACTGTCATGGTACCTGCCTCCAGTCTGGCTAATGCCAAACTTGTGCCAAAGACAGTTCATCTTAGTAACCTCAATCTTCTGCCACAGACTGTATCCTCTGCTGTCTGTGATCTCCAACAGGCCTTGACCTCATCCAAACAACCACAGCATCAGCAGTCTCAACAGGTCAAACAGAAGACAATTCTTGCAGGCAGGGCCTCAAAGAAAGTCTCTAAGGTTCAAGTGTTCACCAGCTCTCAAAGCTCTGTAGTGGATGCCTTCAATAAAGTCCTGAGTAGCATAAATCCTGTCCCTGTGTATGTTCCAAACCTCTCTCCACCAACCTCAGCTTGTATCTCTCTACCCTCACGTGGCTACAAGTGCCTGGAGTGTGGAGATTCATTTGCTCTTGAGAAAAGCCTGACACAGCACTATGAACGTCGCAGTGTGCGGATAGAGGTCACCTGCAACCACTGTACAAAAAGTCTAGTGTTCTACAACAAATGCAGCCTCTTGTCTCATGCCAGGGGCCACAAGGACAAAGGGGTCGTCATGCAGTGCTCACATCTAATCCTAAAACCCATTCCTGCAGATCAGATGATAACCACATCAACCTCATCAGGCCCACCCAACACCACTGGCACCACCTCCCAAGCACAAGCACCCACTTGTCAAATGACAGGGAGAGTTGCTGGTGGTGGGTCCCAAACTGCAGTGATTTCTGCACCATGCAGTGCTCCTCTTGTGGCGGCTATGCCCTTGGAGGATGATGCATCAAAGCTATGCAGACATAGCCTAAAATGTTTGGAGTGTAACGAAATGTTCCAGGATGACAGTTCGTTAGCTATGCACTATCAACAGGCACTGGAGTCCAGCGGGCAGGTGAGTATGCAATGTGTGAATTTGGTTTTTAAATGTCTGAACCTGAAAGAGTTCTTCTTCTTCTAAGTTTATTGATGAACCTGGTATAGTGTGCTATAGAATTGCAAAGTGGGAAGAGCTATTTTGGGTGTCTCTGGTTCCAGAAGTAAAAGTCACATTCATGTTGTAATAATACTAAGAACTGCAGTAGACAATATCTGGTTCTTTGATAAAAAGCTGTAGGTACAAACTTTTGGACATAAAAACTTTGAGGTAGATGTTCATTCCAACTCCCAAGGTGTATTTCAGCAAGAAACATCCAATCACAGAACCTAACATTATGTTACTTACTTCCTAATTTTGGTCGAATACAAATCATATGTATTCAAAGTGTACAAAGCAGCTCCAAAGAAAACAGTTCATAATGAGGTCTATGGATTACCAGGACTATCTCTCTGGAAAGATATGTTACCATTCATTTTTTTGTAACAAATTTTTTTCAATTCTTTGGCAAACATATCCAAAGTTATCAAAATGAGTATACACTAGGTATAAGTGAGATCAAATCAGTTTTTTTGTAATTTTGTTGACTTGACCCTTCAACTGCATACTGGAGAAGGGGTAACGGTAACATTTATGCAAATATAACCCGTCATATTCTCTGTGGAATCATTGTAGCGCCATAATAAAATGCATTTGATGATTTTCCTCATTTCCTCCTTTTCTGTATAGAAAACATGCAGCATCTGCCAAATGCTTCTCCCAAATCAGTGCAGCTTTCTGTCACACCAGCGAATCCACCAGCACAAGTCTCCTTATATCTGCCCCGAGTGTGGTGCCAGCTGTCGTTCTGTCCACTTCCAGTCACATGTCACCAAGAACTGCCTGCATTACACCCGTAGAGTCGGCTACCGGTCAGTCTACCTTTGAATCATAACATTATTAATTTTCATTTTGTGCTGACTTATTGTTTCTTAAAGTTTGAGAACTTGTCATTTCAACTTTAATTTCCAAACTATCTCTTCTGTTAAGATCCTGAAAACAAATTCATGGTATTGTACCATTGAACAGTGTTCTTCCGGTTTAAGTGGCTACACTCAAACTGAAATGTCTCTTGCTCTTCTTTCAAAATTCTACTGCCAATGTCATTTCTAATTACAGTTATTATTACATTATGTTTGGGGGGATGGACAGTCAGAATTTTTATGTAGAGTCACCAAAGACACAAGCCATTAAAACTGAAAACCCAGTATCTGACCAATTATGGTTCCATTATGGATCTGCTCTATCATGTTACGAAATGAAGGTCTTGTCTCAAAGTTAAAATTAAAAATGTTATATTTGCATTCCTGTCTGGTTTTCAGTGTATGTTAATAACTATATAACAACTTTGTGACATATGCATATATGACATACTGTGTATACCCCCCTTTTCTGTATTAGCATCCATTTGAACTTGAAGAACGTTACAGATTTTAACTGTGAAATTTAAATCTTTGCTTGGTGCACAGAGAGAGTTGTTCAGCCATGTCAAATCACTCATCCATGTATGAAAACATATGTTATTCTAAAGAAATGGTTCAACATTTACTCACATACAAATACAGATATAATGTGTCGGGCAGATGGTTGTCTTTTTCCTTTAAACAGAGCCAGGCTAACTGTTACCTCCTCTTTTAAGCCTTGATGCTAAGCTAAGCATCTCCAAGCTGTAGTTTAATATTTGATGGAGAGACATAAGACTGATATCAATCTTCTCATCTAACTGACAAGAAAGTGAATGTGTTTTTCTGAAGAACTTATATTAGAAACAACAAGTCCAATCTGATTTTTGCAAACTCTTATTCCTTCTCCCTCCAGTTGTGTCCACTGTAGTGTGATCTTCGCTGACATTGCAACTGTAAAATCCCACATCCAGAGTACTCACTGTGAGGTCTTCTATAAATGTCCCCTCTGCCCCATGGCCTTCAAGTCTGCACCAGGAACGCACTCTCATGCACACACACAACATCCAGGAATGAAGACAGGAGAGCCCAAGTAAGTCTTCATATGCTTTACTATCCAAGACACTATGGACACTTATTACTTATATAAAATGTTGATGTTTTTGTTTATATTCCGTTAAAGACAGTTCAACAGAAGTGGATCGCAGCACATTTTGAAGTGCACATTAAATCAAATTTAATCCAATGTCACATTAAATATATATTTAAATAAAAATAGTATGCAGTACACATAATAGACAAGCTTTTTCCTTAAAGAGTTCAATCACACATCAGCACACATGTACATACTCTTCCTTTCACACAGACACACACCAATATAACCTAATACCCATGTCCAATTCATTTTTCTAAGGAAGATCATCCTCGCTGCTTCATCAGTAGCAGGATTTGTGGGTTTTAGACATGGTGGCTTATCTTGGGTTTGTTTTTTTTCCACATGGCAACCTTTCACTGACTACTGTCCTTCATCAACACTACTGATGATACAGGTGCATAGGAGCACGTGTTCTTGTACCATTGGGTTGGTTTGGCGCTTGCTGTGCCTCAAACGTAAAGCTAAATAACAATATTCAATGTACTGAACCATCAATTTCACTATGATTAGGTTTATTTAGAGCTACAGACATCAGGTACAAAAATTCTGGACATGGAACTGATTGTTTCATAGATTTATGTGAAACATAAGATAACATTTGTTTTTACCTATCTCTATCTATTTATTCAGATGAACTCCCAGTGCCTTTTTAATGAGTTTTTTTTTTCTTTTTTCTGTCTTTTAGGGTGATCTATAAGTGCTCCATGTGTGATACCGTGTTCACTTTGCAGTCCCTGCTCTACACACACTTTGACCAGCATGTTGTCAATCATAAAGTTTCAGTGTTCAAATGCCCCGACTGCTCCATGCACTACGCACAGAAACAGCTCATGTTGGATCATATTAAGGTGGGCATAAAAAGTTGATATTTCAGCATGCTTGATTACAATAGCCACTTTTTGTTTATGCCGACTTGGTCTTATGAGTCTGAATTTTCTAAGGCCAATTACATGAGTAAGACTACTTTAAATGGTTCACATCCTAGTGTTTTATACATTTTTATTTATTGTATCTATTTAATCTGCATGTGCGGATCCAGGCCACGCATGGAACCCTGAAGACCATTGAGGGTCCACCAAATTTGGGCATCAACCTCCCTCTCAGCACCAAACCCACCAACTCTAACAGTACCAACAACAACAGTCCAAGTTATAATAACAAGGATGGAGGAAATGTCAATGGTCAAGACAAGGGAGAAAAGAAGTCTTCACCTTCACCGCTAAAGAAAACAAACTCAGTGGACCACAAGAACCCTCCTGGTTCAGGATACACATGTGGAAACTGCAATAACATCTTTAGTTCAAGAGAGGTCTTTGTAGCTCACATGAGGCGTGAACATGGCAAGGTAAATGTTTGAAACCACTCTCATGAGAAAGTTTCTGATTTGTGGCATAGATTATTATTATAAAATTATGCAGCTTAAATAGACCACCAAATTGTGAGGGTATGATTGGAAGATGATTGTGGAGGAAAGTCGTATATATGCAGTGCAGCTCTCGTAGCCTGAACTAGCTTGCAGGCGTCACTTCATCACATTCATTTACTGAGTAAATGCCCTTAGTTATATTCCACCACAAGCCCAAGAGTATAAACATACATGAACTAGAACTACCTATATTTTAAGACCATTAATCTCTATATCGATGTTGCAGATACTAAAGAAGCACCCATGTCGACAGTGTGACAAATCCTTCAGCTCCTCCCACAGTCTTTGTCGACACAACCGTCTCAAACACAAGGGACTGCGAAAGGTCTACACCTGCCCGTGAGTACAGAGACAAGAAAATGATACATAAGTGTTTTCTGATCTGATGCCACTATCAACTGGACAATAGTATATCAAAAATAAAACCTTGTTTTGGTTTATAATAACTAGCTGGTTATGGTAAGGAGACCTTTGTAACTTGGTTACACTCAGCAAATAAAGGCTGTCATGATTACCAGAAAACAACACATGATTACAAGGAAACAGGAAACAAACGGCAGTCTCCCATGTTTTGTTGACCATCCATCCGCCCTCCCTCTTTGTGCACTTTGCTCTCTATAGTAAAGTCAGACTTTCTCCTTTACTCACAGATAGACAGGGCTTTATCACTTAGACCAGTGTTTTTCAATCCTGGTCCTCGGGGACCCCTGCCCTGCATGTTTTAGATGTTTCCTGCTCAAACACACCTGATTCAAATGAGTGGCTCGTTATCAGGCCACTGCAGAGCTTGATGACGAGCTGATCATTTGAATCAGGTGTGGTGGAGGGGGAAACATCTTAAACATGCAGGGCAGGGGTCCCTGAGGACCTGGACTGAAAAACACTGACTTAGACATATACATGTCGTCTTTGGCCAATAGCTTAAAACGTCTGACACTCGCTGTCTTCAAACGATTGTATCATTTATAAAGGAGGCGAAAGAGACTGCGATTACAATGAGCCACTTATCAGTGATGAGTCGCGCACACAGTCGTGATGTGATGTGTCACATTTCAGGAGACGCGTGATGGGTCTGTGCAGTAGCTATCAGCTATGTTATTGTGGAAGTTTGACGTGCAGGATAGTCACAAGAACCAAGCTTTTCCCTGCTTACATACAGTCCAATTCAAAATGAAAATCGTTAATACTCTAAAAATAATAAATATGTGATTTGTATGTATGCCAAAAACAGAAGACAAAATGAGCTTTTATTTTCTTGTACTTTGACAGCCACTGTCCAGCTCTCAGTCAGCCGTTCACTAAAAGAGTGCTGCTGGATCAGCACATTCAGCTGATGCATGGAGTCAAAGACCCAGAGGGGAAGACTGTCAACTCTGATAATACAGACGCTTCATCTGACAAGAAAACGGTACTGTGGCACGCATTTATGGACATACATTTATTAGGCTGAAGTGCACCTTGTGAAGTGACTTTCTAGTTCTCCTGTCATTCCTAACCGATCAGTTTAATCTCATCCACAGACCCGCAGTCCCAAAAGGAAGCCAGAAGAGGATGAAGGCTTGAACTCAAGGGGCTCAGACTCACAGCCGTTGAAGAGGCTCAAGGTGAACATCCTAAAAGTTCACAAGTGTGCCGTCTGTGGCTTCACTACAGAGGACATCACAGCTTTCCATGAGCACATTCCCCAGCACAAGTCTGATGGCTCGTCCTACCAGTGTCAGGAGTGCGGTCTGTGCTACACCTCGCACCGCTCGCTGGCCCGACACCTCTTTATCGTCCATCGGCTGAAGGAGCCACAGGGTCTCGCCCGATACAACGGGCGTGGAAAGGACGATGACGAGAGCCAAAGAGAGAACCAGCTGGATGTCACGGATGAGAACAATGACGGGACGCCAAATACCAAATGCAAAGTGTGCGGGAAGATGTTTGAAACGGAGGGTAACCTAAATACTCACATGAGGACACATGGGATGGCGTTTATAAAGTCAAAGAGACTGAGCGCAGCTGAGAAGTGAGAGGGACACAATTTTAAACCATTCCATCAAAAGCTGCATATACATAATGTACATGTAGGGTACTACAATATGTATACCGTATACCCACATAAATATGTAATATGTCACAGTCATTTTATGTCTTTAAGTAAATGGAACAATATAGTTTTTTGTACATGCATAGATGTTTCTATAGGCCTTGAATAGACCTTTTTTATAGAAGAGCTTTTTTATTTTAAACAGTCTCCATTGTTGTCTTCTCACTAGAACTAGATAATGTATTAATATATTGTTGTAATGGGATTAATCCTCATACAGTCAGCAGTGTTCTGAATTTTCAATGCTGCTAATGTCCAACGAATGTCTGAAAGACAAAATATACACATATAAAACCTTGGGAGCTTCAGGTTTCCTTGGTACAGTACATGTTACGGCTTCTGAGTCTTCAGTTTCCACTTAAAAGCTGAGCAGAAGAGTGGCATCAAACATTGTTTCTATTTGTTTCATTTTAATTTCATGGAGAACTAATATTTCTCTCTGAGCCCTCCTTGGCTTCTACAATAAACCCTAGCTTTGGTCTCCTAATACGTCCCAAAATTACCAATCCTAAAACTAAATCTCTTCATTTATGTTGAGCTGAAATGACATTAAATATCAGAACATTTCCGACAATCAGGCAAAGATGAAGTCTATTTTCAGCTGCATCTCTACACTACTTTGTCAAGTTACTATCATTAACATATCAACTGGATACACAACAAAAAATGGTTCAATGGATGTATTTAAAATTAGTTTAAAGCTCCCAGTTTTGTATCTGATTATGTCAAACATTAAACACAATAAACAATCTTTTAAAGATAAATATATGGGCCAAATTTGCTTTTAAAAATATTTTGTAAAATATGTTTTTTATGTTTCATCCCTGTCTTAATATGTATATGGCAGCTCTTTGTGATTACAACTCACTTGAAAAACAGTTTATTTATCTGAATATTTAAAATATAATATACGAAGCACTTGCCTTTTGTTTTAAAGCAGTCTTCTTTACAGCACGGTTCAATTGTTGTTACAGCAGAATAAAAATAAAGCTGTAATGAGCCCATATTTCATAACCAATGCCAATATTATCATTTTCTGTCTTGTTTCTTCAGTTTAATGTGAAAGCAATATTAATGTTCACTGACAGAAAGAACACTGGGAAAAACATCTAAACTGAAGAAAACCTAAGAATGTAAACTTGGCTGTGAAATTGAATTATTCATACAAGCCAACCAGATGAATTACATAAATAATAACTGACAGGTGAGATTGTTTTCCATTGCTTTCTTTATTCCAAGAAAACCATCCAAAAACCATCATTCAGTTTTGGACTGTAGTTTTTCTACTCTTACAATAAGACTTTAACTGTCTCGCGCTGTAAAACTGCATGTGTGAAGCAGTCTGTGAATTGTTTGTTTATTAGAATGTGTCTCGCTGCTGCTGCTGCTGTTTTTAGACATTTATGCTTGTGTACAAAACTGTTCTTTATGTCAATAAATGATGAAACCTGCCAGGGGTAAGATCTGATGTCACCTGCACATGAGACATCAGCTCTTCTCCATGGAAATATATCAGAAATCCTCTTGTGATCATTCATACTCAGGCTTGTATAGTGCCGTTTGTCTCATGGACCATTACGATGATGGCTGTAGTCTGTGTGTTTGGTTTTACATGCTGTTCAATCTATTGAACATTTTAATTCAACCATTGGCAGTGGGAGTTCTCACGAGTGACAAATACTATTATATTCTATCTAATTTACCAAAATCCTAAATGCTAACGCTGTCTCCTGCAAATGTTGTTTTCATACTACTTATTTGTTCGAAAATATGTCTTGAACGAAAGATAATGCATTCCCAGTCAATCTTCTCATCAATCAGGAATTTTTTTTAAGTTGCAGAATGATTTCGTTTGAGGGTGAGCCCTTAGTGTCACACTTTGAAAACCCCTGGTGTCAAAAGAGTGATTTAAAGTGAATGGTCCCAAATCAACGATAATATATATAATATATACTCCGTGTATACTAGATGTGTAAATACGCAACTGTTTTGCCATATCAGCCTTCTAAGGTGATTCATTTGCAATTTATTGTATGCCCTCTAGTGGCCAAAAAAGAAAAACATCAATTAATCCCAGTTTAACTAAAATCTTTTATAGTATTTTATCTCTTGTCGTTTAGATTATTGTAATGCAGTATCTCTAATCTCCAATTACTACAGAATTCAGCTGCATGAGTGTTGACGAGGACCAGAGGGCGCAATACACCAGTTTTAAAATCGCTGCACTGGCTCCCCGTACGCTTCAGGATCAATTTTAAGGTTCTCTTACTAGTTTTTAGATGTCTTAACGGTCTTGGGCCTCCTTATTTATCAGACTTACTTTTACCATATCAACCTTCACGGACCCTGAGGTCTTCCGACACTGGCCTTTTAACCATACCACAAGTTAGATCGAAAACACACGGGCAGGCGGCTTTTAGTTATTACGGCCCCCAATTGTGGAACAGCCTGCCGGAGAACCTCAGGGCTGCAGAGACTGTTGATGTTTTTAAAAAGAGGCTGAAGACTCACCTTTTTACTCAGGCTTTTGTTTGATTTTATTGATTTCCTTTATTCCTTTTTATCAAACTTCCTATCATAATCAATTTTTATTCTATACTATTTTAGTTATATGTCTTCACTACATGTTTTAGTTTTGTTTTTACTACATGTTTTAGTTATATATTTTAACTACATGTTTTAGCTAGATTTTATCTATTTTGTTCATTTTATACCATTTTATCTTATCTTTACTGTTTTAGTCTCTCTTAGTTTTTAGTTCCAGTGTTTCCTCATGGGGGCCGACCACACCGGGAGCTGCTTTTGGTCTACTGACGGGGGTGCTGTCCTGTGGACTGCTCTGACCTGGGTGGCTGGAGATCTCTGCACCTTGGTCTGGGGCCTCTTGTCTGCCCAGGTCGGGGCTGTCTTTGTGGCGGCGCTCCCTGTAGTCATGGGCCGGGCCCTCTCGACGTGGTCGGCTACCCAAAGGTGGTTTTTTCCTTGCCGTAGGTCTCGGTGCCTGACCATGTCTCTCTCTAGGGTGTGCAGCGTGTGTTTGTGTGTGTGGGTGTGTGTGTCTGTATGTCTACATGTCTCTCTGGGTATCTATGTGGCCGGGAGGGTTGGATTTTTTTGTCATTGTTGTTTTTAGCCTCTGTGAGGCACTTTGTGTTGCTTTTAAGTATGAAAAGTGCCATACAAATAAAGTTTGATTTGATTTGATTTGAATATTTCCCTGAATTGAACCACACATGGGACTCAGGATGCATCCTGGTCTCCTGGTCCTGTGCATTATATATACACCCACCATCCACCTCAACCACCTTCCCATTATTTCTGTGAGGTTGAAGAGTGTAACACTTCTTCAACAGCAGAGTGAACTTAATACATGTTTCCTTCACAATAAATTAATTTTGTACATTAATGTATTTTCTATGAGTCAGCTAATTGCTCAGTGTGTGTCAACAACGTATACCTTCTTTCTTCCTTTCTAATGTTATGCTTCTCTGTAAAATAGGGCAAAATGTACCAGATTTTGTGGTGGTCAAACAATGTGAGAAAATGATCTCCTCTCTCTAGCATAAGCCCAAAAACTAGAATTGATTATAAGGTATCTGCATCACATTGAATGCGTATAAATGTATGTATATGTTGCCTGGTGAAGTTCTGGCACTTTTATGTCAGTTTATAGGACAAGCTCACCATCTAGTGGGCATTGTTGGCTCATCTCAATTACTGGACTGTCTGTGTATGGTGTTGTTTCTGCCATATTTTAGCTTGAGATAAATGGTTCCAGTAATAAACTCAGTAGATAAATGTACTGTTAATGGTTACAAATGTGTAGCCGAGGTTTTCCATTTATTCTTACCCAGAACATGTGATCAGACCAGAACAGCCTCTGTTGTAATTTATGGCTAATTATATAAAATCAGAGTGATAATATTGTGAAATATGTTCTAGTAGTAGTGATGGGACTACAACCTGACACTGACGTGTATCATTATTAGACTTGTCCTCTAATTATGTTGATCCTGTGTGGTGACACAGCCTGGACCTTTTTTGTTAGCCTCTCATCCTCATGTAACCAAATCCTGTTCACACCTATATAGAAAACCAGGTGAGGATGACCTACAGTTACCAAAGCAGTTTTTCAATCCATCCCATGCAAGATGAATTTCACGCTACCTTCTTGATGATGATGTGTCCCCTCCTATGTTATTTAAACACCTTCTCCACTAAAAAAGATGCAGTCAGCCCTAAAAATGGCCCTCGGTTGGGTGGCGTTCCTTGTGTTTGCAGGGTGTAGCACAGCGCTGGAAAATACACAGGCCTCAACAGTGTCTCAAAGATGTACGGAGGATACCAACACTTTCCTCTGGGAAATTAACCAGGGCAGGCCAAAGGAATATGCCGTTCTCAGTAAGTGTTGCTGACATTTAAAATACTTCTCTTTCTGACTGCACATTAAGTTGTAGGGTCCCTTGTGCACGCTACACGGCAAGACAAGGGTCAGATGTTCTTTTAGAGGAGCCAGTTACATTAACTTAGAAACGAAGTGCTCATTTTAGCATTCAAAAGCCAAGTTAGACAGGCATCTGAGGGCAACGTGAGATTTGTAGTACTGTGCCACTGTGGTGTTGAGACCTTTAGACAAGAGACCAAAAAGAAACAATGCACATAAACATGTATTTTCTTAGAATACAAAAAGTAAAGTACTACTAAACAGTCTATGTTCACATCAAAAAGTATAAATGCATGTATCAAATACATGACTTACAGTTTTATCCATGTGTATTCAGTATAGTCTTACAAAAATTGCCTACAAATTGTAGTTATACTAACTGTAACAGAATATTCTCATGATTTATGACAGTTTCAGTTCATTTTTTTCAATTTAGTTCAGTACCATTTTTAAACTGTTTATTATTTAATATTCCTTTTCCTTTTTTAAAATTGTCTCCACTTGTCTTTTTTATTCTGTACAACACTTTGAGGTGCATTTGCTTAGAAATAAAACAGGGAACTAAAAGACCTTCTGCTCGGGCTCATTCACAAATTACCAACCAAATGTAGCCAAATGTAAAAATTGATAAAATTACAATTTATTTAAAGCGCAGTGCTTTAAATACATTGAAAATATAAGCTTTATCACAGCAAACTAACGTGATCTCATTGACATCTACAGCAAGTAGATGAACACACAGACAAGTCACAGAGACATTTAACCATTGCAGAGAAAACAGTGAGAAGACAAACATTGACAGACAGACGGTTTATATCTAACACGTTATTTACGATGAAGATGAAGTAGTCCATGTCCATGTCATGTAATGTCCTTAACCTTTGCTCAGGTGGTTATTTAGTTTCCCTCTATCTAGCTGCTAGCTAACTAGTCCCACAAACACACGGCAACTAGCAACACTGAAAAACAAGCTAACTTTGTTTAATTAAAATATTAACTCTGTACTGGTTGTTGTGAGGTATGAGTATGACTGGCTTCAATTTTTACTTTGGAGTTTCTTGAAAACAGACATGTCCATTCTCAGTTTTTAAAGTGGCATCACGGTGACCTCATCTCATAGTTTTGTATTTTACTAGTAATCAAGGTGTGTCAGCCACACCTGTCCTTTTTTCTGTTAGGGTGCAATGCCGTTTTTGACCGCACAGCCTGGCTGTCATTGACCAGCCGTTACACCTGAGAGGGGCGCTGTTTCACTCAATTGAAGACAACGAAACAACGTGTCTGTGATGTGACCAGGAAAACTACTTCTTCTTTTTAGTAAAAATATATTTTGGATATATTCATAAAGAGAGTCCTGGCTTGCCTTTTCTCCGGGAAAAAAAAAATGCATTTTCACTATTAAAAAAGTAAAAAAATAAGCTTTATTTGTTCATATTTGTGAGTGGTAATTACTTCTGTTTCTGTTTTTGAGATTTATTTTATCTTTACACAGTTTCATCGTACAGTAACAGGGTTGATCATAGGACATTATATCACTATTTTATAGTCTAAAAAAAGCATTGCACCACTTTTAAGCTTACATGAAGTAGAAACAACTTCAATTTGTTAGAACTTAAAATGGGATTTTGAAGAGCCACCATATTGTTCTTGAATCAAGGAAGCAGTTTATGATTGTATGATCATACTCAAGCATCAATATCACATTTACAGGTTTTATTATAAAAAAAAAAAACAGCACCTCTTTTTATCCAAAGGGACTGTGGAGGGTGCTTATATTAGTTGCTGTTTTGTTCTTTGTACTAAGTTTCATTTGCATGTGTGTTGTTTGGTGGGCTTGTGTATCAGTGTATGATGCGTTTGGAAAGATGGGTAGCAATGTTGAAGGAGGTAATGCCAACCAGCCTGGCTTGCTGCAGCAGTGCCGCTCTGCACACGGTCCCACCTTTTCTGGACAGTACTGCCAGGTGTTCCTTAGGCAGGTAACAACAAAACATTTCATTACGGAAGATACAGTTTCATCCTGACAGTTGGCATTTAGGTGGCAAAACTTATTGCAAGTGTTTTTACTACAACAGGGAACAGTCCAGTACTTCGAGGGTATTTGTGTCCCCGACTCCTGTGGGGAAGAGGAGGTGCAAATGCTGGTGCTGTATGGTCAGTGATTTTAAAATATGTTATCTCTAAACTCACTGCAGTATCATTCGTTCAGTCCAATACTTGTTTTGTTTTACTTGGGGCTTATTTCATCTTTTTAGGGAGACTTCAGTTTGGTCAGACATCTCTTGTTCCACCTTTACCCCACATATTGGCCAATGAATCCACTCAGGAGTTGATCATGATCCACTGTTTATCCAACACCATTGACCCTGATGCGTCGGATGTCACCTGCCTGTCAGTATATGATTGGATTTACCGTCTTATCTGCATGTGTACTTCTAATTTTAAAATGTCTCTTTACATAGTTCATTTCAGGACTGAAAGTATCATTGCTGAGTCTTCACCTAACACACATACCTTTTCTCCTGCAGGTTTGTGTGTTGTGTAATGGTAGCAATTCCTCTTGCAGCTACCCTGTTTACAGCTATAATAAGGTGGCAAAGGAACAGAGAGGTCAGTCCAACAGCAGAGGCCTCCTGTTTAAACACAAGTCCAAACGTTTATGGGACCCTGAAGACCAACGGCTCCTCCAGTAGTGAAATTAATAGCTGCACTTCGGAGGAAAATAGTAATAGTAAGTTTAGTAGTAATGCTTCCTACTCGCTTAATGGTTAAATGCAAAAATCTATATACATTGTGTTTATATTCAGACGTTGCTTTATTGAATATTGTCTTTCATAGACAGCACCAGCCACACTCCACTGTGTTTTCCTCGAAGCTGTTTGTACCGGTGCCTGCAGGTGTTCTCTCTACAAACAACCAGTCAGGGTGTCTTTAGCACCTCCTCAACCATCCCAGGAGGAGGATACTCCTCTCTGAATGGCATCCGCGTTCTCAGTCTCTTATGGATCATATGTGGACACTCTGCACAGTTCCCAGTAATAAACAACCTGGGTATATGACAAAACCCTTTTGCTCATTCAGTCTGCAAGTTATGATATTATTTACACATTATTACACTACATTGTCTCTTTTGCAGATAACTACAAAAACTGGAGGAAAACAGTTGAAAGCAACCCTCTGCATGTGCTTAGTATCAGTGGACCTGTTTTTCTGGCTGTGGACACCTTTCTACTGCTAGGGTGAGACTGAAAAAACATTTTTAATTTACCAAATACTGTGTGTAAAAAACAATTATATTGTTTAAGTTGCATGGTTTAGCAGTGTTTGTGTTGTAGGGGTCTGCTTAGTGCACGGTCTCTGCTGGGCTCCATCGAGAGAGCTGAAGACAAACTGAGCCCGAGTTTGGTGGCCAACTACCTCTTTAAGAGGATTAAAAGGTACTGTATGTTTATCATTTCACCAAATTAATCTGTCATCATTTTTTAATGGCACTAAAAAGGTTTTAGAAGCTCTTTATTGTGTGATGCATGATCTAAAACCAGTTATGTGACTGTGTTTTCTACTTGTCTTTCTACAGAATTCAACCACTGCATCTGTTTATTATGTGTCTAACCATTGGCCTCATCTCTCTGGTCCAGTGGGGACCCTACTGGTTCCCATTTATAGATACACTGATGGACTGTAAGACTTACTGGTGGGCTAACTTACTGTTGATTAGCAATCTTCTCCCAGTCCATGAGATAGTAAGTTTAAGCATTGATTTAGACCTGTGTGCTGTATAGTAGCTCCAATTCTATACTGACCTATTTCTCAACATTGTATTTCCTAATCTCTCCTCAGTGTATTCCTTGGTCATGGTACCTGTCTCTGGACTTCCAGTGTTATGCAACCACTCCCCTGTTGGTCTATTTTTACAGACTGTATGTCCTTTCATGTGATTTTTTTAAAAATGCAAAATTTTATTATTCAGATAAATCTGAATCATGGCCACCATTTCAAGTCTAGTTCTGTAATCTTATTCTTCCTTCTCTTTATCAGGAACAGAGGTGTGTTTACAGTTGTTGCTGGAGGCCTCTTGCTGATGACCACTGTGACCAGTGCTGTTATAACTGGACTTCTGCAGCTGCCAGTCTTCCAGCCATCTACACTGTAAGAGTTTTGATGATTTATACGAATGAAAGCTGCTTAGGAACCAAAAGCATGGATTGTAAAGTGACTTAGACGTGCTTTTCTTTTACTTTTTTATGCAAAAGAGCTTAAAGGCTAACTAGCCATTCCAATTGTTTCTGTAAATAATTTAATTTTAATTTAATTTGCAGGACATCTGAGCATTATGTCTTGTACTACTATGTGAAACCCTATACAAGATATGGGCCATTTTTAATAGGAATCTTGACTGGAATATACTTGACAACAAAGAAAGACCAACTGTTAAAGCAGAAGGTGAGAACATTTGACTACCTGCCACAAACACTACATACAGCAAAATCTTCTAGTAGAAATACAAACACATACTATGCTCTTGCTGTTGCTCCAGTGGCAGGCAGCACTTGGTTGGTTCTGCTGTTTATCTACCATGGCTGTGTTGGTTGGATTGGCATACGTCCTCAGGGAGACCCCGGCCTATCCATCTGTGCCACATGCCCTCTACCAGGGTCTGCACAGACCACTCTGGGCCATGGCTGTGACCTGGATCATACTAGCCTGTGAGGAAGGTTATGGAGGTAAACCAAGAACAGAGACGTTCCAAAGTCCACACACTTAATTCCGGAAAAACAAAATACAATTTTGAATATGCATCTTAAAAATGTTCAAATATTTGTTTCTTCTGCATTAAAAACTCTTGATGATTGGCAACACAATAATATAATAACTTACTACTATATGAAAAAAATATACTGTACAATTTGGAGTATTTTTTTCAACCAAACTACTAAAACAGTAAATATCTACATTTTATCTACAGAATACAAAATCAAATTAGTTTGTTTAAACAAATATGGATACAAATACAATCGTATGCACACTTCTTGTTAAATAAACAAAAACTACATTTCTGCAATCAGAAATATGTATTAAATACATCTATGCTACATCTTTTTGTTTTACAGGTTTTATCAAGAGCCTTTTATCATTAGGTTTCTGGGTTCCTCTTTCCAACATTAGTTTTGCCTGCTATCTGACACATCCTGTCTTCATCATCTTCTATATTGGCTTACAAGAGACCCCAATCCACTACACCGACATAAACTTTGTAAGTTCATCAGACACATTTTATTGTGTTTCATCAAGCCTAACTCTGAGGTATTTCTTCCTCTCTTTTAAACTCAATGTATTGTATGTCTCCTCTCTTCTTTAGATGTACCTGTTCCTTGGTCACCTTGTGCTCACGCTGGTGGTGAGCTATGTGTTTACTGTGCTGATCGAGAAGCCCTACCTTCTTCTACAATGGAAAAGTACATAGAGACAAATCAGCACGCAAAAGATTTATCCAGTTACCACCTCTAATCTTATATTCAGCTCCTTTGTATGTTGTAAGCGATGCTATTGCAGTTATAGATAATAAACCTGTTTGTTTAAAAAACAAGTCGATATAACAGTACGTTTTGATGGTGTTTATGTATTAGTATAGCGAGTGGTTACTACTTTTAGATTGCTCACACTGTTCAACACAAAACAAAGAGACATTGGTGATGCTTACTGAAGAAAAACTCCTTTTTAAGTAACTACCTTCACTGGATTTATTAGACTTCTAATAAAGAAGTCTAAGCGCTCTGCATACAGTATAATATCTGGCATTACACATAAGAAGTCATACGAAGAAAGTTGACCTGTAGAATAAGTAGTCAAGGACATTCATTCTTCTAACTTCTCAATCAATGTAATGGAGCATATTAAAGATAGTCAAACCTTAATTTAATCCACATGTCAATCAGTATATCAGTTCAAGATGATTAATCAACACTTCTACACATGTAATCATGTATAGTTATATAAAGTCATATGCCAACATAGCTGGTGCCACGTTGGTCTGGAGAAGTTCCTTAATTACTTTAAATCACGATCCTCATTAATAAAATGTTATTAAAAGAGGAAAAGGGTAAGACATTGAAAAAATACTGCCCTCTTGTGGAGGACAAGACTAGTGTGACTGGCTTCCGTGTGATCCAAAGTTGATATATTCCCCCTCCCATCCTTTCCATCCTAACAGTTTTGGTGTACTGCAACAAAAGTAACTTGGGCCATATATTCACTGTACTTTCCATGCCAGTGAGTCAGATTTAACAAGTGACACTGACTCAGCTGATGACACCATAACAAAAAATTTCAGTTTCTTATGATGTAAAAAGACACAGCTACATTTCCATCCTAGCACTTGAGTTATGCAGGGTATGTGTTCTGTTGTGCATTGTATTGAGTTCATTAATCCTTGGTGAACATCCTCAAAGAAATACCTTGATGCTTCTGCAACTGTTTATCTCTGCTGCTTACACAGAAACAAACACTCCTTATGTGGTGATTTTCACTGGAGTAATGTAAAATCAACATGATACAGTCATTGTAAATTGCTGTCAGGGGGGTTTAAAGGTGCTTGTCTAAATTGTTCAAATGTTCCCCACCAATCATGTTTTTCATCATGATTTCATCATTTCCTGTTACTTGGATCATAGTGGTCTAGCAATGATGCCAAATACGGTTAGCTATTTCTTTCACTTTGGCATAGTGAAGATGTCTTACATCTATCATTTGCCTGCTATGGCACCCCGGCCTTAATTGGTTCTGGTAAAGCATCCTTTAGCTGACTTTCTTACACACAGAAACAAAACGTGGTTGTGACGCACACTTCTTACATGTGTGGCAACCATTTTCCACCTGATGCTGTCCAGAGAGTTTCTGAAAGGAAGCCAGATGCCAAGATGAAGCAGACTGTGCAACAACATGGTGTAAAAATATATCTTGCTTTGGAAAGATGACACTCTTCTCATGACTACAAGAGTCCACGGGGCCACGTCCAATCCAAAACCCCACAACAACATGCTCAAGATGGTGTAACATGTCTGAGACTGTTAGAGCAGTTTCAAATGTTAAACAACTACACTGTTTCAGCTGCTGTTTTGAAGAAAGAGAAGATTTAGTATGCTAATAGTGTTTAAGAAATACTGAGCTTGGCTGAGAGATTCATGCTCTTATTAGTGCTGCTGCCAGAAGTTTTACATTGCATAATATAATATCTGCATTTAGAAACATATTGCAACATTACTTGTTGCCAGTGGTGGAAAAAGTATTCAGAATCTTTACTTAAGTGAACTAATGTGCACTGTGAAAATACTCCACTACAAAAAAATGCTCTGCATTCAAAATGTACTAAAAGTATAAAAAAGTAAAGATACTCCTGCAGTAATGCATCATATTCTTTAAAGAAGTATTCTCTCAACCCATAAAGGAAAACTTAAACCTTCAGTTTATCAAAAAAATCAAATTCATAATTACCAAATTTGGAGATAGAGATTTAGAGCAGAGTACTTGAATAAATGTACTCAGTTACATTATACCACTGCTTGTTGCCCAACAGTTGGCCCGCCATCACAACTCATCAGCTGTTCCTTGCAGACAAACACACACACACATACACATACAGTACTTACTTAATGTTCAAGTGCGGCTCAGTGACTAATGTGATGGTCAGTCAGATGATGTGACACATTATAAGTAAAGCTTTATTTTAGTGGCTTAACTACAGTTATTGTTTTACAGTTATTTCTATATAATAAACCTGCCTTTATTTTTTTTTAAATAAAGGAAACAAGATATGATGCAAATGAGTACACATCAACACACAAGCACATGAACCTACAGTCCGATAATATTCCCTCTGTTGCTCACTAGATTTACAAGGCACCACAAAAACAGGTGTGACACACAAGTGTTACATAACGGCACAAAAAGAGCAAAAGGACATGACATCATTTTAATGGTTGGTGTCCTCATCCTCTTCTGTTTATTTTACTACTATGTAATTATAAACCCTTTGTAGTGTGTGTGTGTGTGTGTGTGTGTGTGTGTGTGGGCGGGGGGGTTCATTCATTAAACTTGTCACACTCGCATACTTTGCCAAAGTAAAGGGGTGTCAGTGTTCTTAGAGAAGTAGTAGCTAAAAATAGTTATATATACAGTAACTATTTTCTTTCTTTATTTAAAAAAATATGACTTGAGAAATTGTTTTATTGGAGGTCCTCTGTTGTTAAATCACTATTTATAATGTGGTGATTTCGAAGCCGTAAAAGTGTCCCCTCGCCTGTCACAGGAGCAATTATGTAAGAGCCATAAATTACTCTTGTTATAAAATTGTCCTTCATTGACATTATGAAACAGCATTTAGCAAACTGTTCTTTGAAAGATATACAGGGAAGTAAACAAATCTACCAACAATGTTTAATCAAGCCAAAATGTCAAGTTTAAAAGTCTAAGATGTCTTTTTTTAATAAGCACTGAAAGCTGAAGCATTCAGGAAAAGAGTGATAAAAGTTTTGATTCTGTGAAAATAAGGCCTCAAGATAATAACGGCCTTTGATTTAGTGTTTTAGTTTTAGCACCCAGTGAATATCAGTGGATACAGTGGAAAAGTACACAAATCATCATTTAGAAGGTTAATTCCACCAAGTCTACAGTAACCACCAGAAATTAGCAGCAACAGTGTTTGATTAGATGACTGTTTCAAGAGCATTGCCACACTGGGTTGAGATAGACAGACAGCACTGAAATAAACATTGGATGTTTCCTGCATACAAGATGTCTAATTACTATCTAAACATTAATTATTATTGTGTGTGCTGGTCTAAAGTTTATCATTATTTCTATCACTGGCAAGAGTCAACAACTTCCCAAAATTTCTATAAAAATCCACAAGTCAAATTAAGTCTGATGAAGTAGGCCATCTCTGAAACAGCCTGTAAATATAGATATCGAGTGTAAAATATTCGAGATCGGCACATGCCCACAATATCAGGTAACTGACTTTGTACTTGCGGGGGGACAACAGTTAAAAATAAACTCACACCCCGAGACTGCCGCCTCTGCCTGAGCTCATACTGAAGTCCTACATCATAGGTCTATATCCTCAACCACACGGCTATGAAAAAGGTACGTGTTACATGCATGGCTGAAAATCCCCTTCACAAGCTCTGACAACTGTTTTAATGCCTCAAGTAATAATAATGTTTTTATGGGTTTATGAGTGATTCAGCTGTGAGCTAACTTGTTAGACATTTGTTTGTGGCTTTCTTTGGGAATGTAAATCTTGTTAATTGCTCTGTTGTGTCACCACAGCAGGCTGACAAGCGCACGGTGTGCTGTATGACACACATGATGAACTTAAGGCATCAGAATTAATCCCTTCAAGTGATTTACAAATATAACGGACTTTGACGAATACTTGGGTGGTTTTCACTCTGCTCATTAACACCTGTCAGTGTCGATATGATAAAATGTCTAATTTTGAGGCAGCTTGTGTTGGTATTTTCAAAACTGTATTCAGATGTATTAAGTAGGGCCTTGAGTTCAGGACTTTGAAGCAAGTCGTTCACATAGAGAAGCTTGAGGGTGTCGTGTGACCGAGGATGGATCTATTTTGGCACAGACAGTCAAGATGACATCGAATTACACTTTCTTGCTCTCAGTCACGCAGGTGCTGACAACTTTATTGTTTTTTTTTTAATGTCAGTACAGATCAAGCCCAATATTATGTGCTAATCAAGCAGACCAACAACTGTATGAAAGTTTGAAGTGCCTCTAACCACTCAGATAGAAGGACTATTATTACACATGTGATAGTCAAATCTAAATATGGCATCAGTGTACTAAATCTGATTGAAACAGATTGAATTAATTTAAAGAAAATATAAATTTGTCTTCAATAGATATTTCAGTGCAGGATTATCTTAACTGATGTAGAAGAAAGTGACTTTACTGACATACACTCGAATTTATAACATTGCCATGTATATAAAATTATTATTTCAATGACTTTTAACTTTAAAAGTAGCATGTTGTTTGGGTTTTAATGTTTTTTTGTAGCCCAGAAAATTGTGTGAAATTCGTTTGTATTCAAGGTATTTGTCAACAGACTTATTAAGCTAGCATCTGTGTTCCGTAGTAAACATTTCAGCCTTGATTGCTCGACTAGGTGTCCTTCACTGCAGCAGGAATGTGACAAATGCAGGTCATGGGTGAAGATGTACTGGTATTTTTCCAGTGTCTGTGCCACCAGTCCCCTCCTGCAATCTTGTATATCAGGGTCCATGTTTCGGAGCCTCTCCTTTCGACACTTCATATCAGGCCTCTGTACGTATGTCACGTACTGACAAGACAAACAATCTAATATAAAAAGGAAATACAGCTAAATTATTAAGAAATACACTTCAAGATGTATTGTTACCAGCATTTTAAGATTGTAACACCTTATTTTCATTGTCTTTTACCAAATTATGATATGTTGGAGTATGTGCATCTTTGAAATTTGGAATATCATATCATTAGCAACAATTTAACTGTTTGATTTGTTTGTCAAATAAGCTGAAAGAAAACATAGAAGTGAGCCTTCTTTATTAAATTATTGTGTGCTGCAATTTAGGACATTTAACTAATGAGTAATACAAGAGATTCATGCTCTAAGGACTTGTGAACTCAATATTCTTGTGGTCATTATACTGCCATTTCGCTAATTCGACAGGCATGTCTAAAGGATTGCACACACTGCCTAATGTATGATCGCACATATTAGTGTATATAATAATAATAATGATAATAATAATAATGATAATAATAATAAGACTGTATTATATGCCTCAACTGTGTAAGACAATAGAAAATGGAGTTTGCATCTGTTAACAACACAACCACCACACACTAGCTTTTATCAGCTGTAAAGTAACAACAACAGGAAGGTTTCCTGTTGAGAAGTATGTCAAGTGTCTTTTAAAAGCTTCTAAAATAGACGCAACATGTCATTTAATAGAAGCATGTCCTGCAACTAAGATAAACAGCTAGAGGGAGATAGTGGGTCTTACTTCAAATACTTCAGATTGAGGAGGTACGTAAATATACACGAGCCTCAGATCAGAGATTATTTGACTTTTCTAGTCTACTGCGAAACTTTGACTGTGAAATATTTTCATTCTCTGATTCACTTTGTAGGCACTGAATCTAAAAACACAAGGATATACTTGGACCCAGGGGAGGAAATGAAGCCAGGCACAAACAATATGTGCACAGCACCTTATGCCATTCGTCTTAAAACTTGGCCTGCTGTTTGACAGCTAAAGTCTTGCTGCTGACAACCTGCCTAGACCAGCACGAGTCCCGATGGATCTGTCACTCCTTTGTACGGATGACCAAATGCGGTCACCACCAGCTCCTACAGACGGTCAAATTGGAGATTTAAACTCTTTTTCTCTTCTGCACAGTCCCACAGAGAGCACGTTGTCTGCATACCAGGCAGGAGCAGAGGCTGTGTCAGACCTCTCGGACCCCGCTGACGAATCAACCGAGACCTTGTCAAACATTTCACCCTCTCAGGAGAAAAACAGTGACTCAAGCAGCTGTTTGAAGCCTTTGTCATCCAGCTATAATATGTCAGAGTGTTTGTCACTTTGCTCAGAGCCTGCACCAAAGGATGATGAATTTAGGGTTTGTAGCTATTTTGGCCCATCAGAACCTGTATTACCTCTTTTACCTCACCTCTCACATGATCTTAAATCCCCCCTGTCTGAATCTTTTTCAGAGCTTTACATAAAAGAACCAGCCCTATCCTTTTCTCTCATACAACAAAATAGTACACCTCAACCTTTCGAGGCTATGTCATCTACTTCTGAGGTTTTGATGGAGCCATCAGTCACTAAGCCTCTCTCCAGCTGCAGCTTCAGCTCTGACCACAGTCAAACCACCTGTCTATTAAGGTCATTATCACATCAATCAGATAGTTTAGAGAGTGATACAGCTATAGCACCTGTGTCAGACCTTTATATCTTTGAAAGTGAGACACAGGACTTCATCTTGAACCCTAATGCTCCAGAGGAGATTAAATGCAAAGAAAATGCAGACCCTGACTGCGATACACATGTCCTCATATGTGATTCAGAAAATGTGGTGACACAATCTCATCATGGCTCCAGTGAGGAACAAGCTATGTTGGACTATGAGTCAGACGTGAGCCAACACACAAGACCACCTGCTGTCGACGCTTGTAAAGCAGGCTTGATGTCAGTAAATGATGCGCGACAAAGGAAAGCAGAGATCACTGATTTAACCTCCCAGCCACGGCGCAGCGACAGCCCCATCGAACTGTGGCTGGACGCATGCCAGTACCTTGCAAGTGAAGATACAGAAGATAGGAGTGTTTTGGACAAGACAGGTCATTCTGTGACACAAAGAGGGCTCACGGCCACCAGTGACTTGTCTTTTTCCCCAGGAGAGACACAAGAGTCAAGTTACAACCCTGATGGTAGTGAAGAGATTGGCTGGCCCGGCGATGACACTATAGGTTGGGGGCCACCAGTTGAGAGGTGGTCATCAGTGGACAGCTGGGCAACCGCTCTCTCAGACTGGACTGGGTTCATCACGGCTCCGCCAGAGGACTTCACAGCTGCCTTCACAGAAATAGGGGCCGAGATAGATGCTTTGACACAGGCACTAGCAGAGGTAAACACTCATATAGATACAGAGACTTCTAAAGAAAGAGAGGGTCAAGAGCCGGCAGTGCAGGCACAATCGCAGCCACCCATGGGTGTCCAGGATCAGCCTCTAAAGGCACAAAACATGCCAGAGAGCTCCGTCCTCGCAGGAGAGAGCTGTCTCTCGAGCGTTGAGTCCTTGTGTGATTCACCATTGTCCCCACAAGGAGAAAAGGAGCCAGAAGAAATCCAGAGCAGCCAGGCTGAGCGCTCTCCATGCCCCATGTACCAGCGCTCATCCATGAGATCGTCCGGGATCGTCCCTGGATCTACTTCTTCTGCTGACCATTCTCTCTTTGGTGGATTTGTTGAGTCCTTTGAGACAGACATTTTTATCAGCAGTGAAGAAGATCCAATCATACTGAATATCATAGAGGATACAGATTTGGAGGAACAAAATGCATCTGCAGAGCTAATAACTAAGAAGGTAAGATGAATGATTTTGCAGATTTCTATCCATTACTATGTCTTGTTTTGTTAAAATAAGTCTTATTATCTTGTTCAGTTTAGAAACGTGCTTGACAGGTTTCATGATTTATGCATCAGATATGAGTGGATGTTTCACAACTGAACTTGAGAGACGGTACTTTTGTTTCCTGTGTGTTGCTCCTACACATACAGACACATGCATATGCTTGTCCACACACTGATACACACACCACCTTTTCTGAAGTGTATGGTGGAGAGAGAGCAGTGGAAAGATTCACCCTTTGCAACAGAGACAATAACAGCAATCACCTTCACATCGGTCGCGCTGGCCAACAGATAAATCAGTCACGCGCTTTGGAAACATAGCCAGAACGTTAAGAGACATTCTCGCTCCTGTCCTTGTCAGTGTTGTCATACCTACAGTATTGATAGCCAGTCAGGAGGTACGTAGAGTAGTCCTGAGAGTGCAATCCAGGTATGTCACCACATGTCAGACCCACAAGTATTGTCGCCTTGCTTTGGATTGGTGCCATTCATTTTCACCCAAGGACTGTCACCCAGGATTGACTATGTATTATTCCTTTTGGCTCCCATCTCAAAGACTGACAGCTGGGTGTGCTGAAGGAAACAAGAGTGCCTAAGAGGAAAACTTAGAGATGGACCGAAATGGCATCTAATAATAGCTGAGAGTTCAATGATAATAGCATGCATCCGTGGCGTGTCAGGGTGGAGGGGTGAGAGGAGAGCACAGCTGAGGACTGAAACTTGATCCTCCCCTTGCTCTCTCTCTCTTCGTATGCACCCTTTAACACACCCATTCCCACCTCATCTCCTTTAAAAACCTAGAATCAGGGCTCCTACAGGTTCGTGGGCCCAGGAGACTGCTTTTGATTGGCTTAGGTGAGCAAGGAATAGCTGGAGCTCCTGTCTATAACAGCGGCAGTGTAGTTTCAGTTGCATACAGGACATATGGACTCTGGGATTGGATATAGGAGCATGGTGTTTCAGAAACTTCTGCTTTGTGGCTCTATAGAAAGGTAATGACAAAAAAATAATAATAAAAAGATGTGAAACGGCATATTTTTATAACCTACTATCTCTAGAATCCGCCTTTAACTGTTTAGTGATGTTTGGGCCAGCTCTTTAACAGTTTTATTAAATATAATATCTTACTACAGTGGAGTCTGACAGTCGTATTCTCAAGCGTAAGAAAATTAAACTTTTTGTGAAGAAATATGAGTTCCCGAAATATACAATTTCTTAAAATTACCTCACATTTTTATCCATGTTTGTTTCATTTTCAGCCCTTTGCAGATGGACTGTGTGAAGTGACAGATGAGTACAGTATCTCCCAGCTGGGCTCCGTAGCCAAGCAGGAAGCTAAAAGGAGCTTTGGGCCAGCTGAGGTTGATCGTGAAGGAACCGAATCTTCAACAGATCTTCATTTGCTCACCGCACACACTCTGACAGACTCAGACGTGCCAGATCTGCGTGTAAATGTGCACACGCACGTGTCAACTGAACCTTTACCAGACTTTGACAGAGCATGTCAGTTGGAGCCACAGCGGGGAAGTCCCAAGTTTATTATGCCCTTAGCTCCTCTCGGTATCGACACCTCTCACGTATGTTGGACAAGCAGCAGTTTGGAAGGAGATCAAATTTGTGACAAAAGGTCTCTCAATGACAACAGAAACCTTAGTAGTGATCACGTACAACCTTGCATTCTCTGGCCAACCTCGGATGGGATTACATGTTTGGAAGGTGACGAGGAATTGATTCATAAAAAGCAAAATACAATAGAGCCTTCTGAGAAATTTTCACAAGAAGGACAACTGGACTCGGACACTGCAGAGTGTTTCATCACAGCAAGAAAAACAATAATCGAGGAGATTAATGACCCCAGTAGAGAACTGTCAAACTTGTCTATTGTCCCTTCAGATCATTTCTTCATCTCAGAGAAGAACCGCATTGCAGTCATCACTTTAGATTTAGATGACCCATTTGTCTCCAGGGCTGCAAAACCCATTGCCACAGCCGTAAAATCTGAAAAGGCTGAGTTGAATCAGGAAACAGCTGACAAGATGCCTCACAAAACCCACAAATCCACATCAGAGAGCAAAATACGCTCCAAAAAGTCAGGGGGTCATCATTATGGTGCACAAGCTTCCAAGAAACAAGAGAATCTATCTCATCATGTTTCAGCCCAGCAGGTCTGCAAACAGCAAGAAACTCATCCTCTTACTGGGGAAAATCATAGCAGTGAAAACTCTCCAGCCGGGCTCGAGGACAAGGAGGCTAAATTGGTGATTGAGACTGCTGTGACAACTGAGAAGGCTTCAAGTAAGCCACATGGCAAGAAGAAAAAGAAACATGGTCAGAGTGCCGCAGGAGTAAAAAGTGTAGTAGAGCCACTGGCTGAAGTGGAAAATGGAGCAAAACCAAAGACTGCAAGAGGAAGGATTGATATGTTTGAGGCCAAGCTGGGTGCTAAATCTCAAAAGGACAGTGATCAGACACATGTTGCTGAGAGAACGCCACAGCAACCAGAGGCTAAAGCTTCGCAGGGAGAACAACCTCCGCATCATACAGACCACCAGCCAAAAAACACCAGTCCTTTGAACGATGAAATTATTAAAAGACGACGTCTGTCACAGGATAAGTTTGGGAAGTTTGGGAAGATTGTCAGTGCTTTAGAGTCTAAACTACCCAAGCCAGACGTTTCTATCCAGGCAAAGGGAGAGGAGCCCAAAGTAGATGCTGGGGCAACTCGAAAGAAAGCGTACAGTGAAGTAGTCAAACAGACAACCCCACCGAAGGAAGGTAAGCGATACACGTTAAACCATTTTTCTGCTAAGCACTCCTCTATATCACATTATCAATGCAAGAGCAGTTTTCTAGCTGTTCTCCTGCATGATGGTATGTAAACACATGTTTCTCACCTCATAATAAAGGTTTATAATAATATCTGCAGAACCCAAGGTGGTGAAGCCGATCCAGGCAGTGGCAGTGAGTGGAGACCCCCAGAGTTTGTGCCTGTGGTGTCAGTTTGGTGATGTCTTCTCCCACTACACCGTCACCTGGACCCGAGACAGCAGTGTCCTGGCTGAGATCAAGAGAAGGTAATTGGTTTCATGACTTTTACAATATATTTTATAATATTCTAACCCCACCTTTACACAATATTTATGTTCACACATAAACATAAACAGATCAGCTTTGGCAATTAGCATGCTCCTAGAGTCACTGTGTCGCTATGATCAAGTTTAACAATAACTGACTCATTACTTTTAGCTAACCTAAAATTAATTAGTTTTAGCTTTCGAACTGTTTTTCTTATTACCCTACTTTTACCAAATTGTTTCAGCTTCTAGTTTACACACAATTCCAGCACTGTTGTTCAGGTGTTACAGCTGACTCAATATTTAAATATATATTTTAATATAAATCATAATTTCTCTTTTTTTCAATTAATTGTGCTAACACAGTTTTCCCTCATACCGGCTGGCAACTGCAGAAGTACCTCCTGGTTAATAATCTAAGATCTACTGCATGTTAGCAGGCAGTCAGATTTAGCATGAGACATCAGAAACAGTGGGAGGAATGTAGGTGGAAAGTCTGTTATGCAGTGCTTTGACTTAGAGATATAATTTTACATTTTCCTCTCATTTTCGCATAGTTGCATATTGCATTTGCATAATTTTGGACATACAAAGGATCATGGATTACCATAATGTATTAAATTAAATGTTTATAATTGGATTAAATGTCACAATGAATTAAAATTTCAGATTATGTTCAGATCTAATGCCAGAGGGTTGTTGTGTAAAGATTAGTGGCATTGTGTGGTTCATTTTGTGACACTGTACCTTTCTCTGAAGTGCAGGGGACGAGAGCAGAGTGTCACTGACCATCTCCAACGCTTCTCACAAAGACTTGGGCAAGTACCAGTGTCAGCTCACCAGTTTACATGGATCAGTCACCCTGGACTACCTACTCACGTATGAAGGTATAAAACATGACTTAACTACAACAACTATCTTGAACGTGGATGAGTAAAATGTACAGTTAAAAATTCTTTTTGTCTCTCACTATTTTACAGTGCTCAGTGAGATTGTCATCCCTCCATCTCCAAGGACCACCTCATGTGAGTTGTGATCTGAACAAATTGCAGCCAAGTTTTTTTTGTTTTGTTTTGGATCATGACAGATAACAGATCTTTCTTTTTTCTAGCTGCCCCTCTAGAGGTGGGGTGTGAAGAAGAGGATGTTCACTGTTCCAGGCTGATGTTCAAAGAGGATTTCCTATCTGACCAATATTTTGGAGAGAACCAACCTGCCAGTATCATCACTCAGAAGGTCCATTTTGGGGAGGGGATGCACCGGCGGGCTTTCCGGACCAAGCTGAATGCGGGTCAGATACCCCTGTTACTACCTGGACACCATTGTGTGCTCAAAGTACACAATGCTATCAGCTACGGGACCAAGAACAACGACGAACTCATTCAGAAGAATTTTACCTTGGCTGTAGAGGTAAGAACGTCACAGATGTCAGTCCTTCATAGCTCAAAATATAGTTTTGGGAACCAAGTACCACATTACATGACACAGCGTACTGTTTCAGCCATAAAATTATGGAAATGGAATTAAAACATTTAAATATAATGTAACATAATTACAATATCATTATCACATTACCTTGTAATGCTTGGGACAATGTTATTTTCTGACAAACAAAAAGTTTTGTGACAAGATAGGATCATTTATAACAAGAAATACTCAGAAATTTAATTTTGTGCACAATGTAATTTTTATGAAGCATTTTGTGCACAAAGACTCACGTTTCTCAAAAAAATCATTAATATATTAATCATCCAGTTTTACAAAAACACAGCAAACATGATCTTTTATCAAAGCTTTGAGATGTCTTTTACTACTAGCCTAAAGCATCGCTGGCTCGTATAGATTATTTAACACGTGTGTTGTACTTGACTCTTTGCTCTGTAGGAGTGCCAGGTCCAGAACACAGCAAGAGAGTACATCAAGGCGTACACCACTGCAGCCCAGTCTGCTGAAGCCTTTGGAGAGATCCCAGAGTGAGTGGCACATATGGCAAGCCGTAAACTTAATGCACAGCATACGTCTCTGCAGTCATATTTTAGAACGTAAAATGCTTACAGCCATTTGATATCATGTTTCTGCTAGGATCATTCCCATCTACCTGGTTCATCGTCCATCCAATGACATCCCGTACGCCACACTGGAGGAGGAGCTGATTGGTGACTTTGTCAAGTATTCAGTCAAGGATGGCAAAGAGATCAACCTGATGAGACGTGACTCTGAAGCAGGACAGAAATGTTGTGCTTTCCAGCACTGGGTCTACCATAACACTGACGGCAACCTGCTGGTTACCGATATGCAAGGTAGGGACACATGAAACATATTTTTTTAATGTGTGCAAAGAATATTAGAATATTTAGAATATTAAATATCAGCTTGTTTATTGTGGTTTTCAGGAGTGGGAATGAGGCTTACTGATGTGGGAATAGCCACCTGTAAGAAAGGGTGCGTATTTTTATGAGACCGATTATAAATGCAAATTGTTGACACATGTAAATTGATGTATTAATAATTTATTCTTTTTTAGATATAAAGGTTTCAAAGGGAACTGTGCCACCTCCTTCATTGACCAGTTTAAAGCTTTGCACCAGTGCAACAGGTACTGTGAGATCCTGGGCCTCAAATCCCTGCAGCCCAAAGCTAAAAAGCCTGCTCCGAAACCCAAACCACAACCCCAACCCTCTGCTGCACCCAAGAAGAAAGCATTCGGGCCAACAGTGAAGGGAAAGTCATAATAGGAGGAGAACCTTGGACTTCATTGTTATTAATATGTTGGGGGTTTTGGTGATTTGCTTCACGCACGTTGGATCTCGTCATGCGGAGTTTGTTCTGTCAAATATGAACCAGAAAGATCTGCAACAGGCCAGATCATGGTGGACTTGTTTGAAGAGTTTTTGCTTCATCTCATGTTGAACATTTGAGATTTTATTTTACAGATTTCTATATGATAGAGTATTTATAACCCAGGGGAGGAGTGTTTATTTCGTTTTGGGAAAACTGTGACAAATTTTACAAACACTTGAAAATGATGATGAGAATGATGAGTTTGTCGACAGCATTGAACTGTAACGTCTTAGAGATTGCTTTATTGATGAGGTGCAATGAGTTGTTCTTGTTTTTTTCTACTTCTGTGATGTTTTCGAGCTATTAGTTCATTAAATTAATGAACTTGCTAATTAATTGATTAGAGGAAATGTCAGGTAGATCGTATGATGAAACACACAGCAGAGGCTGTACATTATTTTAGGTTCAGTATGAGTGGGTCATTTTGTGTGTTTGCTTTGCAAGGAGACAAAGACATTTGATGAGCGTTTATTCAGATTAATGTTACGTTATTATAATGTTTGTTGATTTAGGAAAGCTACTGATATTTTTATTCTGGAAACAACACAAAGACATTTTGTACACATAAAGCTCACGTTAAGTATGCCATTGAATGTATTCAAATGTGATTTATTGATTGATTGTCATTTTATTATCTGGGGCAGTTCTGCTTGTTAGATTGATTTTGAATATCTGGCATTACTTCAAAGATCTATACTGTACCAGTCTAGCTCAGACTAGGGGATGTAAAACTAAACCCAGTAATTGCACCACATTAAATCCACTTACATACACAGTCCATATGATCTCAATAGCGTGCCAGCTATTCAATTACAGTCTCAAACGGTCTCTTTATAAATAAGCTCTCTGTTCTATTCTCACTGTTGCCTTTTAAATCCCTGACACATATTGCTGACATTGCTGTCAGGGCGCGGCTATGGCCAGTGTGTAGACTTTGTATTAAAGAGATGTTGCTGATTGAAGACGCTTTCTGATTTCTTTTTTTATTTCGTGAAGTTTTCCTGTAACGGGACCTCTGACCTAAATGTTTGAGGGAGGGCACTGTCATTGTGAACATGCAAATGTTGTCTTTGTACACAGGGCTGGGTTTGAAAGCATTTATAAAAAAAAGTGAACATTATGTCCATATGTGCAAAATTTCACTCTTTAGCAGCAGACAAAAAAAACAAAAAAACATTGTTTATTCACATTAGTTGTGTGGTTAAGACTGCGTGTTTGAATTAGATTATCTGTTCAGATGTTGAAAAAGTTTGTACAAATAGGTCATCTATTCTTATCTATACGTACAGGAGAAGGTCTCCAGCAGCAAATAAACGCCTCAAACGCAGACGTAAGTGGGTCACGCTCAGAGGCTCAAGATCATGAACAATGTATCAACACACTGAGTATCTAATTTCATCCCTGCCCCTCCCGCATAGCATGATGTGTACCAAGCTATAGGCAACACCAAAACAGAGGAAATGTTTACAGTATGAATGAGGAAACTATTACAAATCTGCAAAATCAGATTACATATACAGACAAATGATCAAAAAAGAAAAAAACAAAGACCAGGAATATATTGAGGTCCTTTTCACACTGTAGCTATTTAGTGTGATAATGGCGTTTGATACAGAGGACACAAACACCATTGTCACACTCCACAGCTCTGGAGGACAGCATTTACTGTAGATTTTGCAGACGGAGAGGTTGTTAATACAAACTGGTGGATGGACGACCTGGTGAAATAAGGAGAAAAGCAGTAAGAGCAATGAAGAGCGGGAAAGTGAGAGAAGGAAGCAAACTAGAGAGAAACAAAAAGATAATGTTAAAGTTGGTGTTTTCTCTGAAAAGGTTTAAATCCCCACCAAGCTATGTTTCATGATTATGTGGCATTTTAATTTTGTACCCATCAATATTATGAAATAAGACCCAAACAAAAAGGGAAGAAAATAGGGGGAAAAATGTAGAGTAAATACACAAGGCTTATCCAAAGTGTCCAAAGTCCGGGCACGTATTTTTCTACTGATTGTGGGGATGACTGCAGCTGTGTGCATGTGTGTGTGCGCAACAAAGTAAAAGAACACCTGTGTGATCCCCTTTTTTTTTTTTTTTTACATAATTTGTCTAAAATTTAAATGAAAAATAAAGTTGGTTCAAACTGTGTGTCACACTAGATTCACTACATCTTTATTGTTTATGAGTTTAACTACATTAGTGTAGATTTCTGAGCTGAAAATGGCACAGAGATTTTTTTTTTTAGTTGTTATATTTGTCATATTTCATCTATTATCAACTTCACTATGAGATAAAAAGAGATTTATTGCAGGACAACCAACTCACCTCAAGTTTACTAAAGTGGATCCTCTTTCCAGATTCATTCATTCATACCCGAGGGTTATTCTCCTGATCCTGATTCTCCCAGCTACTCTCTCGTCTCTTCTCCTTCCCTCTCGCACCAGCGATCTTTGTCTCGCAGTCTTTCCAAACAGCTAAAAGTCCAGTAGTGCATTCGGAGCTGCACGTTCATGAGGTGATATGTGGTGCATTTGGATTTGATGCTGTCTTTATGTAGATGGAGCAGGGTTTGGACAAACAGCCAGTTCCACATTAGTGATAAGCTACAGGGGAAGTATTGATCGACCCTGACCAGAGGTAGAGGGTGAGGGGTGGGGGGGAGAGAACAAAAAAACTGCCCTGGTGAGGCAATAGGGCCTTAATACCAAGGTTTCACTGGGCCAAAAAGTCAGCAAGGTACACAACCAGCAGGCAGAGGTTTGAGTTAATTTAGTGAAATTAGACACTGATTAATCTGAAAGCAAGGACTCTATGAATAACTTTTAAAATTAATTTACATGTTTTACCACTGAAGAGACTTGAAAACAGTCATTATTTATAATAATAGCAGTCATTATTAGGATGTTTTCAGTATATCTTTATCCACTTTTGTTCCAGGTTATTGTTGATTGATGGTGCCAATTATTATCCAATAATCCATTTTACATTAAAACACTGTACATTGACCATGATTCAACAGTGAGCAGGTATATCTCATTAGTATCTGGGATCAATTGGGAAGTCACTACAATATACTACAATACAATATTATACAATTTTGGTAAATAAAAAGAAAAATGTCAGTTTATCTTGTTTAGATATGTTGCCTTCTGTTTTGTTTGGATAAAAATCTAGGACAACCATGATGAAACATGTTTTTGATTTTGCATTAAAAAATGTCCCCTAAAGGGACAATACATAGAAATTAGTATTTTTACTATTTAATGCAGTTTCAGATTGTAATACCGTTGTCATTAATAATAATTTTTTTATCATCTGACAAAAAAGTTCTCACTCTTATATTAAAGGTCTTGACAAAAAATCTCCTGATTTTACAATAATGTGACCAGTAATAAGTACCAACAGATATATTGTTGTGCTCTTTATATGCAGCACATTCCCAGAATAGTTTGTTCCTCATCCAACAAAATTGCAATAAGTTCTCACTCTTATATTTAAGATTCATACTCCCTACACTTAATTTATATCTGTTACTGATTTTTGCCCTTGAATCAAACAACAGTGGACAATAAATTCAGGTTCAGTGAAATAATAACACATGAAAGGTCAATGTGTGCTTGACCTGTCAGAGTTTAGGGAAATCAAACACTTAAAATGAATTTTTATCTTGTATTTGGGTTTATATTAATATACTGTACACAGACCATGATTCAACAAGCATACAAACAAAACATTATTTGTTTTTTTTTTTTTTTTTTAAGTCTTTTGACAGTGGGAGCCGGAACGCCCAGAGAGAGCCCACGCAGACACGTAGATGACTTGTGCCGCCTAAAGTTTTTTATGTTTTGCCAACATGTGAAGATTATTCGTGTGGCTCAAAGTCTTTTAATTGAACCGTGAGAGCCAAAGCACCCGGTGAGAACCCACGCAGACACGTAGATGACATGTGCCTAATTATGTTTTTTCTTGTTTTGACCCAGACTCAGATCACGAACAGGTCCCCAGACCAAACTCTCTAAGAGGACAAGGAAAAACTCCGCCTGGGAAAAAAACCTCAGGAAAGGCAATTCAGAGAGAGATGGCTGGGTGTGCACAAGAATGTTGGTTGATGTTGATAGATTGTATGTTTGTGTACGACTCTGTTCTTGATGGTAAAACTGAATCTGGGTATTAAAAAAATGTTCTCCACCACCTTCTCTTCTTTCTTTCAGTATAGTCCAGGAGTTCCCGAATATTGGTCCTCAGGGCAATTTCTTTATCTACCCACTCTGCCTCCTTTTCCTGAAGAGTCTTCCTGAGAGCATCTAAGGCCAGAATGATTGAAGTCTCGTCCTTCTGCCACTCATGACGGTAACTATCTAACTGCTGCTCAGCCTATTTCAGAGCAGACACGACAGTGTTATTTATCTTTTTGCTCCTCAAGCTGAGCTGCAAAGACAGATTTTGATCTTTGAGTCTCTTCCAGAATTATGTTTTTTTTTCCTGTAGACACAGGAGCTCAGTCTCCAGGAGATCTTCTGCCCTTTTCAGGGCAGATGCAATCTTCCCGGTTTCTAGTCTGTGCTCCTCCAGTTGAGCTTTGTGGGAAGCCTGAGATTGCTCTAGAGTGTGCTTAGCTTCCTCCATCTGCTTTTGGAAAGCTTCCTCAATCGTGCTCAGTTTCTCCTCCAGGTTCTTAACGTGATTCCTTTCAAATGCCAGATCATTTCGAAGGGCCTCGTTCTCTGTCTTCAGTTTGTTGTTAAAATCCTTGTCATTAGAGGTCTGCTGCTCAAGCTCACGCTGAGCTTTCTGCAGCAACACTGAAATATCTTCTAGTTGTGATTTAAGATCACCAGTCTCCTCTAATGACTGGATATTTATGACCTGAGCCTCATTAAGCTTAGCTTTCAGGCTACGTATTCCTCTTTTCATCTGCTTTTTCTCAAAGTCCCAATAGTCATTGTTCGGCCAATCTAGATATTGCTTCAGTGAAGCCTTGCTTATTTCAATAGTGACTCTATCATTAGGTCTATGGGTAAGCCTCAATGTGTCATCTCCTAGTTTCATGCTTACCCATTTTTCCAGATCGTAATCCGGCAAATATTTGTCTTGGACTTTAAAATCCATAATTTCCACCTTGTTCTCCTGCTGGACATTCCTTTTCTGCACTCTGTGTTCTCGTATTATGGGTACGTATTCAATTGTGACAGAAATTTGTGTCTCAGCCGAACTCTGGCAGTGTGGAACCTGTTGTTGCTATGGTTACTATGGTTCCTATTGTTATTGTCTGAATCAATGTATCAGTGCAATGATACTTTCCATCAGGGTTTCATTCAGGTCATTGCTGTGACATAACACAGAAACAGAGTGAGAGACTGTGAAACGGTCTAAACTTTAACAGAAATAAAACATGTTTGTTCATTCTTTAAGCATTTTTAAACAGTTTATTTATTTATTTAATTTTTTCCAGCAGGTGGGATGTTTTAGAGGCTGGATCTCGAGAAGAGTTGGCTCTTGGTTTGTTTGTGACCAGATCGAGGGTAGCAGGGCTTGATAAAATGTCCCCGGACTGGCAGGGTGGCTTTTATTTGCTTGTCCTTGGAGCTGATAACTCCTAGATTGTGATTGTGTGAATGAACTGAGGTCCCTTCACCACACCACGTGCACACACACACACACAGAAAAAAAAGAGACAGACCGGGGCAGTTGTTAGTCTGACTAATTTCTTAAGACAGATCTTCTGAAAAGTGATTTTGTCAATAAATTAGTCAGGAAACTGCGCCAAGGTGGGCTCGATATCAAGAATCCATTCCCAAACTCAAATCCCTCAGCAGCACCCGTCATGCAGGATAAGAAATTGTCCTGCGGTACTGAAGCAGAATTTTAATGATGTATCTGTTAATTATATCAATTTTATATACTGGTGATCCCAATAAAGAAATCATGTTTTAGAATTAAATTCCAATTTTAACAAGTAACTAGTGAGTATAGTGGTCAAATAAATGATATAAAGTACATGTTCCTCTTGTAGTGGTGTAAAAGTATATATTAATGGATATACTCAAGTATAAGTAAAATTGCAAAGGTACTTAGTTACTTTGCACCAATGCAAGCAAAAGCCTAATTCATTAAAATGCAACTGTGGAATTATGCTTCTTGGTTCATTTGTTTTTATATTTAAATATTCACAATACATTATTGTATTTAAAGTTCAGTAAAATGTCTGATTGTAAATGTTGCTTATAAAACTTATGACTATTTATGCAGGAATGTTGGACAATGACTAAGTTACCATTACCCTATGTACTCCTTTGGATCTTCTATGTGAGGGAAAATTAACACAAACAACAACACACTCTGAGAAGTTTCATTTTTATTTGACTGAAGTTAAATGAACCACAAAGAGTTGCAGAGAGAGGTGGAATCTTTAACAAAAGTGATATTTCCCATCATTCATTAAAAAAAGAAAACCCCCTAAAAAAAGAGAAAGAGACTAATCTTTACTGAGTTAGTTTGAGAGGTGGGATCACAGAAAGGAAGGAACACAAGAGAGGAAAATGTCGAGAAACAAGAGAGAATACTAAAAGGATGTGAAGTCTCCGCTTCACTTCTGTCAACTTTTTCTATCTTAGCAGCAGCCCAAATTTACAGACTATTTATATTGCACCAGGTAAGTGCTCCGAATGGGAAAAAAACGGGAAAAAAAAGAAAGAATCACATTCAAGAGTTAATGACAAAAGACATACAATAGGTGACATGACCTCAGAGTGATCTATAAAGTGCCCTTTAGGTTCAATGGTGTTAGAAAAAGGAGAGAAAGAGAAACAAAAACATAAAAAAAGAAAAAAAAAAACATTTTTCTTTGTAAGAAACGTGCTGCTTTATATTCAGTGGCAATCACAGCTTTTCCTCTCAAACACCCACGCACACACACAGCTTCATTTTAGTGTTGTTGATCAGTAATACTTCTGTTAAATGTAGTCCATACATATATTTATATATCATGAAAGAACTTAAAATGTTTTTTTTTCCAAGAACAATTTACAGCATTATGAACAGCAACAGGCATGAGAATATTAATATAATCATGACGCAAACATCTCAGAGAAACTATCCCCAGTTTTAGTTTTCCCTTCTCGACCTCGAGACCGATTACACGTCCAAATTACTACCATGTAGTCAAAGCAAACACAAGATACAGTTTCATGCTGCTTTCATAGCACTACAATAAAAACCATTTTATTCAACACATTTGCTATCACCATAACAAATGATATGGATTATTTCCCAGACTAGCCAGATTTACACTGAACACACCATGCCATAGAGAACTGTCAAAATAGTAAACAACATTGTTCATCAGTACAAATACGTTGAGAGTATTTTCCTGCAAGAATTATACCAATGATCTAAAAAAAGAAAAGAAAAAAAATCTGTTCCATGACGACAAAAACTATAAAAATCATCTTTGGGGATCGTTTCATCCCCCATTCTTTGATTCTCACCAGTGGCTAAAAAAAAAAAACGAACAAAAGCAAAACATTATTCTACAAAAGGCTGCAGTGGCGATTTCTGATCACACAACATATAGACAAGGCTCTACGGAGGGGTGTGCCCGATTTCCTGAAATGTGATTGGCTAGCATTCCTAAGGTAATCTGGTGTTGGTCTAAGGATTTGAGAGAGTTGTGATCATAGTGCCATTGCAGGTTCTTAGAGAAATAGTGCATGTAAGAGCCAGATTAAGGCCATGCTAAGACCCTTCCACTGAAAGGTGCTCGAATACTGTGCTATAGTGTACATAAAGGAGCTATTGAAATGCATTGTTGTTTTCCAGCACTGTAGATTTTCACAGGACAAGGGTAAAGGGGAAAGAAATGGCGGATCAGGGGGGCCAGCACTCATCATTTATCGCTCATGCCTGTGGATAATAGATTTCAGCATTCAACATTTGCGACTCTCCCGTTCTTTCCCCAGCACCTTTAAGGAGTGACCTACCCGAACTGAAAAGATACAAAGTCGTAGGCATATTGGCTCGACAAATCGCTGTACAGTCTCAAACCACCGTGCTGTGGAGGTGGCTCACAGTCAGGCATTACAGTACAACATTCTCGCACAGAACTGCTACAGCAGCTGGTTTGACATCCCTGTGGATTTTTGTTTTTTTTTAGTTTTATTGGTTGGTTGAATGCAGTCAGGAGGCCGCCATTTTAGTCGACCCCTTCGAAGCCCTGCGCGTTCTCCACAGCCATGAGGAGTTTCTCTCTCAGGTCCTCAAATGATTCGTAAGTGGGCAGGTCCAAGCGGTTGAAACTGAGGATAAAAAAAAAAAAGTTTGGTTTCAAAATACATAAAAAAAACCTAAAAATAAGTATTTTAAGCCATGCTAGCCGCACAGCTACATGGACATCTGTTGGCTGACTGCTTTATATCTCAACTATTGGATAAAACTTTGTGTGTGGCATTCATGGTCCCCAGAGGATGTATCTTAATAACTTCAGTGATACTTCTCTTTTAGTGCGACCAGCAGTTTAGTAAAACGTTTCTTGGTTCCCAGATGTACCGTACTGACTTTGTGATCCCCCCACCTTTTCTCTAGCGCCTCCATGAAGTTCACCTTCATGGTTTTATCTCCTCGCGTGGATTATGGACCAAAATAGCGTTGCAGCGTGCCCAGTGGGGTTTTGGCTGAACTTGTCTGAATGTCATTAGTTTTGCAGGTATTTTGCAGGTCATAAAGCATAGTACTGGACATTAGTCTCATCTGTATTTATGTTTGGTGCTAATGAGCAAATGTTAGCATGCTAACTGGCTAAACTAAGACGATGATAACCTCTGCTTAGCATCAGCATATTAGCATTGTCATTGTAAGCATGTTAGCATGCTGAGGTTAGCATTTAGCTCAGCGCAGTAAGTAAATTCAGACTCAAAGCTGCTAGCATGGCAATAGACTGTTTTTTTCTGCGTGTGTGTGTGTGTATGCAGTAGTGACATACCACGTGTGAGCTCTTGGCAACTTATCTGGTGTTCCCCATTGCTCGATTGTGAACAGCTGAGGTCCATTAGAACCTGGCACAAAAAAATAACAATAATAATTATGGTGATAGGAATTTTCCTAGAGATTACCAGAAATGTAATCTCCTAGTTAAATTCAATAGATTCAGTTGTTGGTAGAGAAAGAGAGGAAATAAAATAACTTGGGCAATTATTACATTACATATAAATAATTTCTTTTTCTCAAAGTGACACTGTGTAGGAAAAAAACAAACCAAACTTTTGGACATTTTTTGTAATTCCTCATTCGTCGTTTATCTATGTGTACAGTGATAGTAATTCCATTCTTGGAACTGCAACTGTTGACTCATCTTTTCTCAGAAAACTATTTTTGTGTCAGTTACATAAACCTGACCTGTAGTTTTAGCCAATAATGTATGAATTTTGAAGAACTGGTGCTGTTTTACAAGCAGGAAATAAAGGAAAGCAGACGTTATCTGGTTAAGTAACGTACCATAAAGCTCAGCGAAGCCATTCATGGGTACTCGTGATGTTCCCGTAACAAACTGGAGAAGTCGGATCCTCTTTTCAGCATCCATCAACAGAACAACCTGACGAGACAAAGTGACAATTTTTTCACAGTTCACAGAATTAATTTATCAAATTACAACAAAAAAAAAACAAAACACGATTTATTTAATAACTACAACACAGAGAAAAAGATGAAATTATTTGAGCAGCAAAGCTTTTGTACAGCTTTGAAATCTGTGTTTGAGTCTAAGAAGGAAAAAAAATGTCACACCACAAACTCAGACAGAAGCTGTTTGAACCGGTTCACTTTGTGATCAGATGACATGACACTGTTGTCTTTGTGTGTGTAATTTATGGCTCGTGTGTGTTGTTTGCGGTCCGAGTGTATTTACGTGTGTGATTATGTGTGTGTGTGTGTGTGTGTGTGTGTGTGTGTGTGTTAAAGCTCAAGTCAAGTCAGATGATAACCAGGGCAGGTACTAGTTTAGGCTCTTTCATCAGAGCAAACAAGCCTGTTCTTCCAAACAGACTTTGATCTTCAAAAGCGAGGCCAGCAAACCCGGCTGGATGGAGGGAAAGATGACTGGAACCAGCGATTATTATGTCGATTACACGCAGTACATGTTTGCAGAAGTAAGCTGCGTGTGTGTGTGTGTGTATGTATTTGCATGTCTATGCGTGGACGTATCACAGACATACCTTCCAAAACCACTGTATAACAGGATGGTTGGGACAGTAGCCGTTCTTGTAAACAGTGTGTTGTCTCCAGTCATTGACGTCAACGTCACCCAGACCACACATGAGCAGCTACACAGAGACGGAGGGTGAGGGGGAAGAGAAAGAACACATTTACAACCAATGACGGCTTCCTTCTCAGGACAGAAGTCTACATAATGTTCATAGATAAGAAAAGAGAGTGTTTTAAGATAAAGAATCCATACCTCCAGTTCGTTTTCATCAAAGATCTTGATCAGATCTATGAGAATGAGCTCAGTGAAGCCCTGTGGATTAAACAAAAATGGAATTAAAATATAATTCTCTCATCTCACTATATAGTTGAGGTGTTACTAAGTTTTGAAAGCTACAAATCTTGAAGGAAGAGTTTTAGCTGAAGATACAGAGCTTTAATTTAAAAAGAAAAAGACATGTGGTCACATTGCCCCCAAGTGGCGACTGAATTATTGCACATAAATACCTCCAAGAAGGCGTTCATCTGCTTCTGGACCCGATTGACAAACCTCCACTGTATGACCAGGCTGTCAGAGGGAAGAGTTTTTAGTTAATATTCGTGTTTGATAACATACTTTTATGATGATCATTGTTCAAAACTTCTAAAGGTTCAATAAAGGACAAAGAATGAAGTACAAGTAAAAATACTGATAACGTCCTTACTCTATGTATTCCTTTTTGTTGTCATTGGTGACCACCAAGTCTGAGCCGCTGGGCTTCAGGTCTACCTGGTAGGTCTGAGAAAGAAATCCACAATTAAAACAAAGGCCACAAAACCAGATACCGAAGTATATTACGTTTTCTGAAATTAAAAAAGTTCAATTTAACTGATTCAAAGTGAATGACTAAAGTCTGCGGACCTGTCCAAAGTTGTCCTCGTCAATACAAAACCTCAGGTCCAGCTCCGTGGGATCATTCTCCAGAATCCACTTAAGAGAATTGTAGTATTCACTGTCCTGCAAGGATGCAATGTAGGGCCAAATTAGGCACAAAGAAATTATCTTCCAAAATTTTACGTATGTACAAGAAATCACGTGGGCAGTGTTGATATAATTAAAATTAATAAGCAAATTAAAACTAAATTCATATTTCAGTCTATTTCACAGTCCCAAAGATACCCCAGGGCTCCAGACTAACTTGCTGCATTGGTTGCACTGGTGCGCCTAACTTTTTTTTTTTTTTTTTTTAGGTGCACCCAAATTTTTCATTGCGTCGCCTTTAACGCCATAAGGTCACCTTTTTATCGCTCTCCATAACTTTCATATAATGTAAATGATTTTTAAACAAGAATAAGGTGTAGAGAAATGCTTGTCTTTATTTGAAGCACAATTATATATAAAAAGAAAAATAAAGAGTTTAAAGTGCTTCACTGAGCTGAAATTGAACATTTCAATCTCAAACATTTCAAGTGAAATAAAAAATTTCTAATTTGATTATCATTTCGGATTCCTCAGAGGAAGTTTCGATACGAAACGTTGTTGACCCGCTTACGAATGCACTATTACCGGCCATATTCTGACCGCACTGCTGACAGTAAACGCAGTGCATTGCGTTACGTCCTTTGTTGTACCTCAGCCAGGGAAATTGTTTTAGCCAGTCCTGTCTGAAAGAATAAATTTTGGGCTTTTTAATTTGAGTCTCTATCTCAGACTCGGTTGTCTCCTCTGGTTCCGAGTCTGATGCTATCGCCGAAGGACCGGGGCTTGGCATCTTACCAGGGACAGAGGGCTCCGTGCCTTGGCTGGATGGACTCTCAGTAGTGGGGATGGATGGAATGACAGTAGTAGGGCTTGTTGTAGGCTTAGTTTTCTTAAAGAAAAAACTTTCAATGTTTCTACCTCTCTTCATTTTCCCTCGTTTTGTCGCGTTTATTTTCTTTTTCCGTTTCAGTTAGGCTACTCTGGCGCTCAGGTCGCTCGCAATTTTTAACACACAACTTAGAGCAGTGAACAGGACCACAGCCAACCAGAGGCAAAGACCCGCCCGAGCTCTGTCTCTTATTGGTTTAGACCACGATATGATCCTACCATGAGTGTGAATTCGGTCACAGGAGAACACAGAGAGATGATGCGCTTGCGAAATAAATTTATGTTTTCACCCAGGCAGCGTCAGGTGCGACCTAGAAAAATGATTAGTCGCACTCTTAAAAATTTTGGTCGCATGTGCGTCGCACTCTGGAGCCCTGTACCCAGAATGGCATAATGTAGTATAATAATGTTGTAGAATTGAGATCTTACCACAGACTCCATGTCTTTAAGGGAGATTTGTTTTCCCAGCATCATCTTGTAGAAGGGTCGGATGAAAAAACCTAAGAAAGCAGAAAGTAACACGGTGCTTTAACAGTACGTGCATGGAACAAAGTTAAAAAAACATTTCATACTTCATAATATCAAAGACAGGACCCAACTTCAAGCAACTTACCATCCAGTAGTTTTCCATGAAACACGGCCATTCCCGCCACACGTCCGATGAACTTGAAATAGGAGAGGTGATCCTCATTGCACAGGCCAGAGTTGGGATTTATTTGGAGAGTGTAGTTGTCCCTGAAGAGACGAGAGCACAACGAGAAGTCAGAGCGGTCACTAGTAACAATGGGTTTATTTCTCCTTGTCCCTTTAATTACAGAAACCTTAACAAAAGGTCAGTAAACATAAAATCTTGACTGGAATTTCATAAATGTTGATAGTTAAATGATATTTCAATTTTCAGATGTGTCTGTTAAACTGGTTGGCTAGAAAAAGAAAGGAGGATGGTGACCATGGAGGAGCTGAGGTTAGTGAAGCAAATTATGGATGCAAACTAGTCAAGATAATGAGTTTCTTTTGGATTTTAATGTACAACTGTTTATATATAATTATGTAAGTGAAAATGCTGCTTACAACATGTTGCTAAGGTGCTCAAGTGTGTTATAGAAAAGAAGATCAGTAGTGCAGGTGAGAGAGGAAAGAGAAGCTGGGGAAGGTCATGAGCAGGGAGAGGAGCAGAGAGAGATACAAGGAGAGGTCATTTAGTTTGAAGCTATTCTCACTCGCATGAATACGGGTCGATGTCGCATCCTCATGAACATGGATAGAGAGGAAACACTGACTATGTTACATTCATGTGACTCTCTTACTCCTTTTGTTTAAAAAAATACTTTATAATGTTGAATAAATGCTTCTTGCAGCCGATGGCAAAGTTTGTTTTTTTTTATAGCAGATTATGCATTTATGTGCAGCCATATTTCTCCCTGCCAACCCATGGGAACACAACCCTGCATGATTCACACAGATGCCACTACTTCTTCTGCAGCATTGTAGATTTCAAATGGCAAAAGGTCATTCATATATTATATTGTTGTTCAAATAGTTTTGTGCTTTTCAGTTTTTTTATGGACCCAGGATCAAACACACAAGTGGTGACATTAAACATTTAACTGCAGCTGCATGATCATGGTAAAACTAAATAATAATAGCTGCTGTGATTATTAATTGCAATGGGGTTTAATTTCAAAGGTTTCAAGTTTAATTCTACTTATTAAATTATTTATTAAATGAAGCAAACTTTAATTAAAGTAAGGGTTCATTTTTTATTCTCTTGCCCTTTCAACAGCTTAATCTGTATTATTGATTTTTTGTTACCTTTGCCCTACATAGCAAAAATGAGAAAGAATCAACTGAGTCATCACCTATTGATGATGGTGCCAAGAAAAGGAACAAAACACATGACACTTTAAGTATCTTAACATGTTCTGTATGTGGGAAACTTCTGTTCCAGGATGGCGTTTTTGAATGAGAGGAAAGGTTAATCAAAGTAAAAGGAAACTTTTACAAGTCTCACAGGGGAACAATACAGCTGCACTGCCCCTTGCTCCGCTTTGTGGAAAAAGACAACCAAAACTATGGGTGGAGAGGGATTTTTCCATGGCAGCAAACATATAGCACGACACCAGCTTTGCTTTAACACAATGTCCTGTGTCATATCCTGGTAAACGCCTCAGGGGGTTAAACCTAAGCTCTCAAATTTAAAGCAAGCACGCACAAACAAGCAGAGACTTACGTGGCAGAGTACTCGAACAGGCCATAGTAAGGATTGAACATCTCCTTAGATAGGAGGAAGAACCACTCTCTGGCCACACCGCCGTAGTCCAATCCTTTCTCTGACTCGAACTCGATCCACAGCCGTGCCTTCAGAACATCAGGCCTCTTTAGGGACATGATTCGACGGTACGACTCCTCAAAGATGTTGTTCCTGTGTAACTTCATCTCGAATCGGTTGGGGATGTCAGCCTGGATTAAATAAAAAACAATACTGTGTTAAATAAAGGCAAACTTTAACTTGATTTTAGTTTGTTTAGGCAAGGTGGATGTATGCAATCATGGTACAAAGACAACAATTTCATATAGACTAATCAAAGAAGATCAGGAAGTGTAACTGCTGCTAGAGGTGCACCAACAAACTATTGATTTAAGAGTTTCAGGACAATATTGTTATATGCCATTTACAACAGGCTTGTGTTAATCATTATCTCATTTTTATGTCAAGTATTGAATGAAAAATGGAGATTTATAACGATGCAAAACATAGAAAACATCCAGGCAGCTGTAAATTTCTGGATAGATTGCAAGTCTATCAAAGTAAGTTAGGAAAAAAACAGGCACTCCACCTACCCACTGTAATGTGAAACGATTGCAATGAATATTTAACATGCAATAAAAATACCAAACTCAGTCACGTGGTGTCAAGACAGTGTGGAGAAAGTTGCATAAGTATGCAATCAAGCACAATCAAAATAGAAGTAAATTAGACCGCCTTCTTGCGCAAGGAGAAGCAGTGAGGTTTTGACCAGATTTAGCTTTAACCTCGTATTGTTGTGCAAAGGTTTCCCAGCAGGAACCCATAAACTCCAGACAGATCTATATCTTAAAAAAATCACTTCTTACCGGTTTCTTCAACTTCTTCCTGAAGTAGTCATATTTCTGCTTGAACTCTCTGGAGTAGGGAACAGCCTGCAGAGACAACAAACAGCAAGCATGGAGTCAAGAAAATATCTAAACTGATCGCAGCCCTAATAAACATTTGGCTTGTGATGTAACAAGAACGCTAAATATGCTTTCAATTCTTGTTCGAATGCCAAAAAGTACTTAGAGTTTAACTTGGGAAGGGGAGTTGGCAACGAGGGAGTAGTAACAATAACAGTATCTGAAGTGGTACACTGAATAACATAAAGGTGTTGGCATTTTAAGTGACAACTGCACTGACAAAGTGATTTATCTGTGTTGTACAAGGACACTGAGGCTGATGATTGTGTGCGACAGATGGAACCACAACGTTAGAACTTGTTGTTTCTGTGTAGCAACGCTGCTGTGGCAGAAGAAACTACTCACAGGTCCTGTGATAGCTGGACTCTGCAGACGAGGGTCCTCCCACTGCGTGTTTTTTGTATCTGGGTTAAAACAAACAACATTAACTCTTTAGGCAACAAGAAGATTCACCAAGACTGCACGTTTGTTACTTTCAACTGAAGATTTGCTGCTTTTCTCTGTTTTATATCACTGTAAACTGAATATCTTTGTTTTGGACAAAACCAATAATTTGTAGAAGTCACCTTCTGACATTGACAAACAACTCACTGTATTCCTGTCTCACTCAATACAAACATAAATAAGCTCAAAATGCTGCAGGAAGACTACTCACAAAATCCAGTAGAAGAGTCTTAGCATTTTAGCACCGGCACACTGGTTACTTGTACATATTAGAATTTATTTTACCATTTTAATATTTACTATTAATGCATGTTTGGGATTAAATAAATAAATACAGCACAGAATTATTATGCAGCCTGAGATCCATACCTTCCTTGTCATTGATCCCAGATCAGATAATGATTATCTGTTAATTTCTCTTTTTTTTATTTATGTGAAAATGACTTCTTTAAAACAAATGCTATATAAATAAAGTATTATTTTATAGAATAAATGATTACTCGATTAATCCAAGAAAAGAAAAATCAGAAGATTAATAAATAAGACTCTTACGACTCCACTTTCTTTCAGTTGAGTGATACTGTTACACTAAATCAGGCCATTATACAATACATTTTAAACAGCATGACCTGTCAACTGACTTTCTGCAGTAATGGATGAGGCGCTTTGTCGTCGCTGACAATGAAAAATCTGTTGCTGCACTGCAACCACTACAAACTATAAAAAGTAACTCAAGAGAAAGGCAGATAAAGTATGACACACATGACCAAATACAAGCATGGAAGAGACGGCGAGCTCTAAGATGAAGTCGTCTTACTGTGGTCAATGTAGAAGGTGCGTCCGTCTGAGTGAATTCTTTCTTCCCATCCAGGCTATAAAAAAAAAAGAGTGGAAAAGTGAAACACAGTCACCATTAGAAAGCAATATTCAAAACAGGCCATGCTCAAATAGCCATTTAAATCCATCCACTTTCTTTTTCCTTTTTTAATTTGTGTTTGATTGAACTTGACTGACCGTTAAATGGTCCAAACACTGACAGCACATCACTGCAGGCGAGGCAAGATCAATCAAACACACCGCAAAGGAACCCGAAAGGATTTTCTCTCCTATTTGAGGCATGTCTGACACGTCAGCAAGGCAGGGATACGACCACAACATGAAAAAGATAAATCACCACTACTAGTTCAGACCAGTACACCACCACTGACACGGTGACCACTCAGTACAGTGTCACAGGCCACACACACACTCATACGGCACCAGCAGTCAGGCAATTTAAATAATTACAGTAGACTGAGAGTAAAGGGGTGGGGAAAGAGACAGAGTCTGACAATCCGTCAAACAGGGTGTACCTACAGTGTGTGTGTGTGTTTTTAAGTATGCTGCTGATAAAAAGCTGATAAACGCATGCAGCATACAGCCAGTTCCTTCCTCTAACATACACATATAGCTCATTTCGTTTGTCCCTCTGCCCCCTTTTTCAACCCTGTTTTTCCTCCTTCATTCCTTCTTGTTCATTCTCCTTCTCTCTCTAACAAATGCCCGCTCCATCTCGCCTCGTTCCACTTTCCCAACTCGTCTATCTGTGCATCGGACACTGATACAGGTACACAGACATGGAGTAGTCTGAGGGATCCCAGGAGAATGGTAAGGGGAGCTCCAAATGTTATATCGTTAACAAGAGGGGTTGGTGGTGGTGCAGGGAGGGCGCAAAGAGAGAGGAAGTGGTGTAAAAATACTGATGAAAAGGAAGGGAGAGGTACAGTCCATCCATGCCGGTCATGAGAAAGAGAAAAGATAGAAAGAGAGGAAAAAAGAAAAAAGAAAAAAAGAAAGCGCAAGGCTGTCTGCAGGCATTTGACCAGACCGGACCAGACAGGTAGGTAGGCAGGCAGAGGGAGGGAGGCACCAACCAACCTCCTCTGGTAGGTGCTGCCAAACAGACATGGCCAGGTGTAGAAGAAGTAGCATACATTAGATCCACCAGAACGGAGAGAAAAGAGAAAGAGGGAGAGAGAGAACACATGCACACACCACACAAGCCTGTGAGATGTACAAACCCATGAAGCTCTGATTATTCAACAGCTACCTACAATAACGTTTGGCCCACTTGCTGAGAGTTTGTCTTTGTCAAACAGATAATAGAGCAGGTGACAGACAGTTTCCACCTCCTAATTAGGGATTATCGCAGCCCCCGGACTATGCTTCCTCATCCATCACCAGTTACATTCTCCTTCTTTTATAACAGGACTAAAAAGGAAATATCTGTTCATCACGTAATCTTGATCATGTCTTTCTTTTAGTGAAAAAGCCACTTCATACACATCAAATTTAAGCATGGACCACTGATGTAAGACTTGACTTGCAGACAAAAACCTTTTCTTGTTAGCTTAGGAAACTGGTTACACAGTTATGGTGATCTAAATAGACTGAACACATTATAATAGTGCATAATTGTAACGGCACTAAGCAAACAAAGCTAAGCAATTATTGAGATCTATGAGGTTGTTATTAATGTGCTTTGTAGGCCAAAGGTTAAATATGCAGTTGGTCTAATTGTAACTGTACTTACAGGAAGAGGACCAAGGTCACCAGGCTCCATTGAGTTCTTATTCCTCATATGGACTGGATACTTCAACCTGGGATCCTCCTGAATGTCAAAGAGAGAGGGAGGGAAGGAAGAGATACAGGCATGCATATGAATTATTCCAAAAACATGGTGATGCAACAGTAAAAACATCTTACTTTTGCTCTGGTTTAAGGATAAAAAGCAGCTTTTTGATATAACAAAACCCTCCAAAGTTCACACAGTCTGAAGAGATGAATCTTAATTTGGACTGACGCTAATGTGGAGCTAAGTTTAGCCACCAGATGTCACTAAAAGATCCTGAAAGATCATCACAAACCACTGCCCTAATTTTGAATGTCTAGTGAAACAAAATATATTACACAATTTTAAATATTTTACAACCATTTGCTAACACTATATTTTAGTTTCCTGGAAAGAACTTAATACAGAAATAGTAATATATGTATAAAGAAATAGTAATAATAATAGATGTAATGTTATTTCAGTTTCTACACAGCTGTTGGAATTTCCTTGAAATTTAAACCCAAGTATAAACTCATTAATTATTCATGTATTATTGGAAACTGGATATATCTTCATATAGGCTGCATTGTATGCTTGTCTGCAGACCTTGTGCTGACCTGCTGTGCACTAACGTTATGCAAGATATTCATTGGAATTGAAAGCTGTCTCTTATTTCCCCTATAATTATTACCAAATACCAGTTTCTTTCCTGGAAACTCACTAGGAAACTGTTGCAGATCTGTAAAATGAAGCATCCCTTAATTCATATTTCAAAAACCATATTCTAGCCTGAAGTACACTCCAGCCTGTTGGCACGGTGTGCTTTCTCACCCAGGTGGTGGTTCTGCTGTTGTGGTCGATGAAGAAAGGCCGTCCATTGGGGGCTATCCTCATCTCCCAGCCTGGAGGCAAGAAGCTCTGCTGTGTCTTGTGCTGTGACTTGGGGGAGCTGTAGGGGGACGGCTGGGGAGACTGTGGGTTGGAGAATGTGTCCTTTACAGCCCGCCGCGCCTGGATGTTGTTGGCTCCCTGGAACCAAAACAGAAAAGAAAAAATATGAAACATTATCACTTGCTTTACACTAAAAGGAGAAGTTTCAAGTTGTAAATGAGTATGGATGACTGACAGCGTGAAATAAATCATCACTGATTGCCTGAAACAAAACGGACAATAACAAAGATCCCGAAAGTTGACTTGATATTCTGTTAGGAAGCTGAATAAGATTAGAAAAGATGTCAGAAAAACAATCACAAAACAGGGAGGGAGCTAATCAACATCCATGCTGCATACTCTGTCAGCCTGTCAATCAAAATGCCAACAGAAAAAGGCATCAAGGCTCTACAGATTTCAGCTTTTACTGCTGCTACTGAGGCTTAATGGTATGATAACAACTTTTTGTAGATTTTCACCGGATAATGTGAAAGTCCAAGAAAAACTGAAGGTCGTTTACTGTAAAACTACCTGAACTCTTTGTTAATCTCTTTCTGGTAACAGACGTAGACCTTGGTAAAGGCTAAAAGAAAAGTGAATCCCAAAATAATACCACTGCACAGGAGACATATCTACAGGAAGCCAACCATTACTGGCCTCTTAAAAGTTTCTAAAGCAACATTAAACAGACTAAAGTTGCTCAGGCTAATGAATAATCAGATTTTTATCAAGAGAAAAGTTAATTAATTCAGACCTCCTACCTCTTTTGGAAGTTGTAATTACAACATTCTGCAGTGAGTGTTTCTTTTACTTCTACAACGCCTTGTTAACACAGAGACACACACACATACACACACCTTAATTAAACCTCCTTCAGGTCTGTTCCCCTTGGTATAGCACAGGATCATCACCACAGACTAAAGCCATTAAATGCAGTAGGAGGTCAAAAAGAAGATTCACTGTGTTGATCTTAATTAGCCACGTTTGTGCGGTGTATTTATAGCTACTCTGGAAAACTTAAACTGTATTTTGCATAGATGATAAATGAGCACAGACCTTAAGTGACTGAATCAACGTTTTCTAAAATGTCAGACCAAGTTCAAAAACATTCTCAACTTTCCATCCACAACCGTTATGTAAATATTAGGAATTGGTTCACAGGATAAGCAGTACATGTGGTGCTACATCTCCAATCTAGAAAATAAAACATAAAACGATGGCGCAACAAGATGACACAGACGAAATACAACCAGTGAAAAACAATGCAGAAAACACAACGGAAATATGACCTTTCTGTTTCATGCATTAATGTGAAGAAGGTTATATCAGATCTGTGTGGAGCCGTGGTGGATGTATTAGTGATCATGGACGTGTGTTTGTATGTAGAGTCTAATGAGATAAATGTTCACTACGTCACAACAATAAAAAAAAAAAAATGTTTCTATGTCCCAATAAGCGCAATTACTCTTTTTCAAAAAAGGCACGTCAAGTGAAAATCAAACATTTCTGCACATCAAAATATGTTCATGGAAACATGACTTATGTTCCACACCATGCAAAAAATGCAAATTTTCTATCTATCCCACTGCATGAGATGAGTCACTTCAAATGTACAGCAGCTGCTTCACAGCAAACACCCTCCACTGATCCTTGCTTGTTTTTATATTAAGATATTGGATGGATGGAATGATTTTTTAAACAGAACATCTGCAGGTAAAGGACTTACGGGGTACAAAGTGTTTGAGTTTGCCTTTAATGTGAACATATACCAGAATTAGACACTGTAGCTCCAACAAAGCAGCAGCTAATGTCTACTGTGTGATAACCTCATCTCTGCAAGTGTTGACTGTGACACTCACAGACAAGAAAGGATGACTTCACAAATAAAATCTGCTATACTTGCATCTTCCAGTATTAAATATGGATAGGTTCCAAAGATGTATAAAATGTTCTTTTAGAGATATTCACAAAGTTATGTCATGCTGTACAAATTAATCTTCAAATGCTTTTGTGGTTGCATTTGTGTAACTAAAATGGCCTCTGGATTTTACGATATTTAATTTGCAAGATCAATATAATCGATTTGGATGTGCCTGGATTTGTTTCAGCAAATTACAACAATCATTTGGGACTTGTGATCAATTTATGTAATGGATCCATTCAGCAGCAACTGAATCTAACATCTTGGATTCGTCACACCAGCTTCACTCTGTTAGTGCTTTGAAACACACCGTGCTGCCGAACAAAATGCGGACTCAAACAAAAGAGTGTGTTTTGTCCACAACAAACTCATCACTGTGAATAACAAAGCGGGGGTAAAGCTTGGACCATTTCATGTGACTAATCATTGTTTAACGGAGAAGTGTTTTAGCACTCAGTCATCAGCTCGTTCATCGCTACAGATGAAAAAAACGGCAGCGTGAAGAAAGAAAATCATCTTCCATGGAGAGATGAAAAAAGAGATGACATGAGAAGAGAAGAGCAGTAAACCTGAAACAGGGAAAGATAACATTAAAGAAAATATTAAAGACAGAAAATGACGATTGGCTGATGCAGACGGGTGACGATCTTGATCTGGTCATCTTCTCAGGGATACAAACGGTGATACAATGAAGAATTACATGGCGAAAAAAAGAGTGGACGGGAAAAAATTGGAGAGAAGAGGAAAAAGGGATATGGGTATGGCGGAGGAGGATGATACAGGTGGCTAATTCTCACCTCCATGGGGGTGGAAAGGGTGACAGTAGGGGAGCTGAGGCTACGAGGTCGTCGGACTTGGGGCTCATGGAGGTGGTTGTTGGAAGCATTGGAAGAGGAGGAGGGGGTGGATGCGGATGCCAGGGCTGAGGCTCCTCCTGACACTGCTGCTGCTCCGGCTGCTGCTGTTGAGGTGCTGGCTCCGTCTTCAGTCAGCTGTCAGTGAGAATAGCACTTTTAAGGTTAAGTGGGGTTTGGAATAAGGCAAGGGATGCTGTTTTTTTTTTGCGAAAACAAAACTTTTTCTCATCATAAGCCATGCTGTCAGAGGTGCTTGTCTGCCACCGGAAAGGTCTGGATGCAAGCTTTTCTCTTAGGGAAATGAGTTCCTAAAATGTCAAAAGCATGGGTCATATACACCCAAGAAGACAATCATTTTTATTGCTTAAAATATAAATATAAATATAAATAAGGGGTCGAAGGCTTGGGATCAGTAACATAATGTACCCTAACCCAAGTGGCTGCTACAGTGGGTAAACCCACATTTACAATGGGCCACAACTATGTACCAAAGACAAAGCAATGCTATGAAACTGTCGTAAATCATTTTGCAGTGTCCTCTCCTTCTGAGTAATGCAAAAAACAGATGAGAATCAGAATGAGAAGACTGTGTGATGAAAGACAACAGACGAACATGTATAATATAACCGGAGGCATTCTGATAAAAGCAGAAATGAAAGGGTGGATTTCAAAGAGGAGAGACATGAGCATTAAACATACATCGAGTCCCATGTAGCAGTCTCTTTCTGAGCTCAGACTATGTGGAGCTGCCTCATTTGCAGACAGAAAAACAGGGGAAAGACAAGTGGAAAAACAGGGCAGAAATGGGAAAAGGGAAGGGAAAAGTGGTGGTTGCAGTTCCATGCCAGGGTTTAGAAAGGCGTGACCAATACAGAGTTGCACTTCATCCAGAGCACCAAACAAAATGCTAGACAAGAGAAGGAAGACATACAATAAAGTCCGAAAGAATTGGAAACCGGACAGAGTGAAAGACAGGAAAAGAGACTTTGAGGTTGTAAAGCTGTGTCTCTTTCCGTCATTCTTTATGGCTACACAGAGGAAAAACACAGAAGGGGAATAGAGGAAGAGGTCCGACACGCAGGCCGAGGCCATGACAGGGGCCGAGGTAAGGTCCAGTCCCATGCATAGAGTCCAGCCAGCTTGCAGACCTGCTGTACCTGCACAATTGGCCTAGTCCAGGTAGTGGTGCGGTTGTTATGGTTGACGTAATAAGTTCTTCCTTTGCCGTCCTTCCTCTCCTCCCATCCAGGGGGTAGGCCAGGGGTGGTCAAGGTGTAAGCAGTCGCCGAGGGAGACTGGCCAAGTGTAGAGAGAGAGCAAAGCAAAGACAACTAATCAGTACATGCTGATATGCGTACAGACATGTGGAGGGAATCTTTTGATATTTTTAAATGATTCTGCACAGGAAGAGAGCCAATGCATACATTTCTGTCCGTGCAAGTGAACAGAAACTGATGTTTTCAATAAAGTTTTTCCAACATACCACGTTTTATTTTTCTCTCAACAGCACAAGAGATTTAAAATCTTTTCCCATTTCAGCTGCGCAACACAGTGGCAAACCATTAAGAACAACATGACAAAAGTAGGTGACTGCATACGATGTGAACCTTCAGGCACAAAACATAATGAAAGACAGAGCAGTACTAAAATAAACACCACATGAGGAAAAGCAGTGGATCATTACTACTTTGGTGAGTGAACTATTAACCATTTTAAGAATAAAGATCACTTAAACAGTCAACCAAACAATCACAACATTAACTGCAGCGATATTTTAAATGTGCAAAGATGGAACCCTTGAACACTGCACACCAGAGATTCTCCAGTTTAAACTTTTATTCATATAACTTAAGCTTATGATCTTGACATTTTTTAACCTGGACTTCAATATTTGGATCGTGTGCTTGTGAAAAGTAAAAGGTAAAGGGTTGTGCAGCTGTTATATCAATGTGCCAGATAGAAACTGTATCAACATTAGAGGTAACTGTAAGGATCAAGTCAGATAGCAGTCAGGGACAAAAACATTTTTTGATTGGGACATCCCTACAGGCCACATTTTATAATGCTGCTTTATGGCTTGTTATCAATGGCTGATCAGAAGTATTCCTTAATATTTACTACCAGGTTGCCACATCAGACACACACCCGTGAACACACACGTACCGCTGCATATAACATACACAGCAATGTTAGGACAACTAATGATCTAAAAAAACAATGAGAGAACTAAACAAAGGATTCATTTGGCTTCATCAGCTGATTGTTTTAAAGAACACATCAGTCACTGGTAGGGAGGAGAATCTGGAACCGGTTGTCAGATCAGTCTGAACTGTATGAGCTTATCAATTCCTTTGATCGACGGGGGCACGCACACTACAAAACAATGACGCCAAACTAATAAAAAGTGGCAACAACAAGGAGTCATGGGGGAGAGGAAGAAACAGTCCAAAGCGTGGCTTCAGTGGAACAGTGCTAGTCATTTTGTCTGTAAAAATGGTAATTTCAAGTAAGGGGGGAAAATGCCAACAAAGTACTGAAACATCTTTCTACGCAACATCGGCTTAAATACCAGGAATGCCATGTATCTGACACACTTTGACTACTACTTGACACTCTACACACCAAGCAGCACATTCCTTACTGAGGGTAAATATCCTGTTATAATAACATTAGCATCACAAAGGCAGGATCAGCAGATTTTTTTCTTTGACTAAGACAAACAGAATGATAATGAATACTGTACAAATATTTTCCCCCTTTTAATTATTTTAGACGATGACATGCAGTCTGTTGCTACAAGCTGGCTGTAAGGCTAACTGGTTCCAAATTAAACAGCAGTTAAACAAGAGAGCTTTTGCAAACCTGAGTAGGCCTACTTTTTTTCTACACAGAAAGTTGATCAGGAGTCAATAAGGATTCAGACCGATTAGCAATATCAATAACGGCATTAGTTTTAATTCACAGGCCTAATCACCGGCTAGCAAGGATGTAAATTTAATGAATTACTTCTTCAGTCCATTTCAGAAAGGTATTTTTAAGCATTATGTGTCGTGGGAGTGTGTCATATTATATGCCGCCTCTTGGATAACAAAACTCTTCAACATAAAGTAGTACACAGGACTTTGTACACAAGTGTCTTGACTCACAAAACGAGTGGGACTATGTGGCATCTGGGAACTAAGAGGTGTACGACTGATAGGGTTTAAACTGTATATAAACAGAGATATTACCATAGACTCCTCACCACCTGAGACTGTTTGAGCTCTTGTTCTTCTGGTCTGGGAAGCCTGCTGATGGTAGACAACAGGGGAAGACGGTCTTTAGTTCACAGTATGGTAGCGTTTTCATTGCCAGAGTGGAAGTAATAGGTCAAGGGAAAGTGTTTGGGTAGAGTGAGAAAAACTGATTGGACAAAGGGGGGAATTATTGTCAAAGGAGGTGACGAGTGACAGAAAGGAAGGAGATTCTTGTGATTATGGGCCATGGTGAAAAAGTGCAGTGGCTGAGAATAAGAAAAAAAAAAAAAAAGCGGAATCCCAGTGAAGCGTATGAGCTGTGAGGTTGGCGGGTAGCAGGAAGGAGCACAATTAATTTTCAAAAAAGTATTCGCAGTTGTGATTGGTTGAGGAGTAACTATTGAGTAAAATAAATCAATTTTAGTACTAAGACAGACAAAGAAAAAAAAATGAGACAGTCTGAGAAGAAGTTTTTAGGCTTGAACTTCACAGTTGGAGTGAAGACAATTTTTTTCCCCCTAAACTGTAAATTTAATCCCCAGCCAGTACAGCTTCTTTAATCCTAACCCAAGTAGAAAACAACATTAAAGCTCCAGTAAAACCAGTCAGAGAAAACAGTTCTGTGTCCCGAGAGCAATGAAAGTGAATTATTGTGCTGAAGTTCCAAAAAGTTCACAAAAGGAGTTTGCATTTGATCATTTTCTTCCAGATTCAAAGAAAAACAAAAATAGAAATTGTAATCCAAAAGATGTGCCACAAGCAAGATGACAATATCAGTGTAGATCAGCTGGCAGTGCTTTACAAACACATGTACTGCATATGATGCTCTGCTTATTCTAAACTACATAACCTCGAAGATATGTCAGAAACATGATTTGCGCTTGACAGTTGCATCACTGCCAACCCCTATAACTGTAGTTAGTAAAGAACGATCTCAAAAACCATAAAAAAGCAAAAATACACGTGGACACACCAATCTGTATTTAGCCATATTTACATTTAAAGTCAACCCACAACCAAGAAACAAAGAATTGACTCTAAGTATTGTCTAAGTGGCAAAAGCTTGAAATACAGGAGCTTATTCTACAGGACTGTTCAGTCAGTACCAGTATATTACATACATTTATAAATTAAATAATTATTATCATAATATATAAATCAATAGGCCACACTCTGAGTCTACCTTGTGTGCCTTTAGTCAATCCCACATACATTGTTTTGAAAATTATACTACATATTTGTTTACTAGAAACCAACAGGCTTGATGCTGAGTGCCACAGACAGCATAGGGAAGTGAACATTTAGAGTCCTGGACTAATGCTTTGTTGGTTGCTGAAGACAAATACAGAAGAATGCTAGCATTATCATTTTTGTAGGTTAATATACTGTAATCACAGGTGAAGGCTACCTTTATCCAACAGCAATCTCATACGCATTGTCGAGGCAAACAGCACCCATCCACCTACACACACATTTTTTTATCATTAGGAGTTGTGTTACCGTAACCAACCTTCCCTGTGGCAAGAAACTGCTCAAACTTATGGTTTCCTCTAATGGCTTCTTAATGAATCTACTGTTGTCCAGTCCTTAGAGACTTGGCATTCAAAAGAAAGGCTGACATCAGCACCTGGACTTTTCTTTGACAAAGCCAAGCTCACAGCTGTGACTAAGCTAAGTGACAAACATCTGACTCACATCTCGTGACAGTTCATTGAGCTGAATCCCCACTGACTCAGGACTCTCTGGGGAACATTTGATCTGATGGGCTGCTGTCTGAATCTCACTTGCCAATGCTTTCTACTGGAATAGTCATTCTGTGGGCACACGGTTGTAAAGCCAACACTCTTACAATACATCAAACATACCTGCGAGTGAATCACAAAGAGGCAGAGAGTAGCAGTGGGAGAGGAGGAGGTGTGGCAATCTTATAGAGGCAAGAAGAAAAGGAACGAGCGATAAAATCAAAAAAGAAAAGTGAGGAGGAAGGTGATTTGATGTGGGGTACACCAACAGCACTGAGGCATGCCAACAGAGCAGGTAAACGAGAAAACAATACCTCTTTGCTTAAGGTGTTCAGACAACAAACAAAGGGATGTTCACTATGCTGGAAGCAACATAACAAGGAAAGGAAGGACGTAAAAGAAGAAAGAACAAGATGGAAGGGGTTCAGAAATATGTACCATAAGAGGGGGAGCCTGGGCCTGATCGCTGACACCATCTGTCATACTTGAGGACCGAAGTCTGTTTGAAAGTTGGCCCTGTTAAGCAAACAAACAGAAAAAAAGTAAAAGACCCATTTGGACATAAATAAGCATGCCTACATTTACACTATTAAGTCATTTAAATGTGGAGTGAAGCAGGTTTTCACTATTGAGAAGTGCACTCTCACCAGAGCTGAGCTCGGCCCTGGCACTTCGCCGTTGGTATCAGGAGTGAGCGACAGCCTCAGATTTAAATCTTCAGAGAACTCCTGGGTGACGGGTGTTGGCGGGTGTTGTGGTGTCAAGGCGGAGGAGGGGCCAGGCAGAGACTGGGCCATGCTGTCGTTAGGATCCTCTTCTGTGATGAGCTCCCAGGACTACGAGAGCAACAAGGAGACACAGCAATGAAATAATAATAATATTTTATCTCTGGAGACAGCTGTGGCAACGGCGTGCTGTATGAATGTGTATATTCTTCTCTCTCACATTGTCCAGGTCCCTGGGCTCCAGGTGCTCGTTCTCTAGGTCTTCACTGATGTGGCGTCTTGAGCGGAAAACACGGTGTGCTTCCTGATGGATCTGCCGCTGTTGATTGTCACTCTCAGTCTCTGAAATAACATCCCTAGAAGAGAAGAAGTAATCATTATTGAGAGAATAATAAGGATACATAATATCTGTGGCTTAGGTGTCTTTCAAGCTATCGCATGTGAATCTTCTTAAAGGAACAGCTGATCCACTCCTAAATATGTAGCTAAAGCCAGAGGGAGATTAGCTTAGCATAACGAGCACCTCCTAACTGTTTAATCTGTAACAAAACTTGTCAAAAGTGTAAAAATGACACATTGTGGTTTTATGGTGAGTTACATGCCTATTTCTTGGCCAGAAGTGAAGAGACTTCTTCGAGTCTTGACGTAACTTTGAGGTTGTCAGGCAACCCAGTGAAGCTGAAGTAGTCCCACACGCAACACCATCCCATAAAACCACAACTTGTTTTTACAATTCAGTTTTTATACAGAATAAAACAAACAAGATTTAATGTGTTAATTAATGAGCTTAAGAGGTGCTGGTAAGTGGATTTTGTCACCTTTGGACAGAGCCTAGCTGTTTAGCTGTTGGCTGTTTCCCCTATTCTTAGTCCTTATGCTACAATAATCTAACCAGCTGCAATGTGTAGACTTAAATTCATCATACAGACATGAGTGATATCAACCTTCTCAATTACTCCTGGATGAGATTTCTGAAATTTCCCGATTTCAGACAATGATTTATACACCTTTGAAATCAAATATATACCTCTAAAAAATGGCTGTTCAGGTCTGTGGTACTTTTGTGTTACACTAAGATTTTCTCATTTAATTAATGTAAAAATATATTTTTAAAATACGAGAAGAGAAAACAGTACATGTTAGAGGGCCGTTTCCACTGTGTAGAGCGGTTGTTGTGGTTGACATAGTAGGTGCGTCCCAAGTTGTCCACCTTCTCTTCCCAGCCCGGAGGCAATGGGGGCAGCAGCTGCTGGGGTCGCTGTGAGCCTGAGTCCGCAGACTCATCCCATCCCTGAAAAAGAAAACATATGGAGGTATGAGCAACTCGCTGGTAGGTCAGGTCAAAGATCCCGTGGTCACAGATATCACAGTGAGCTCACAGCTTGTCAGACACGCATGAACATCAGCAACACGGTCCGATTTACGAGGGGATTCAAGCATGGGAATGCATCAAAGATGTTGTGGCTGGTTAAAACTTTTCAGACTACTGTGTTGTGTTGTTGATGGGCATCAATATCTAGAGTTAACTCTCTATTGTAGGATAGTCCAGCTGAGAAATAACCACGAAAAAAAACAAAAAAAGAACGCTGAAGTCATAATTTGGGATTTTTCACACAGATGTTAGCAAAGTGCCACTGAAGTTAACTACATGTCACCTTATCTGTGAAGCATTTCACTTCCTGAAAATATATAACACCTCTTCTAGCACTTCACAAGAAATCCACACGTACACACACATACGCATGCAAGAACACACATAAAGTAAAAGAGGAGAAGCTCTTATTTCTCCAAATAACAGGCAGTATTGTAAATGGTTTTTCCATACGCTGACCTGGAAAAGATTTTCACCAGATTCTGGCAGCGAGATGCTGCCAGAATTCTTCGAGAAAATAATAAAAAGGAGAGACATCCTTTCTCCTCTCACTATGAGCAAAAACCGGTCTCGCATTTTCTATTGGTACAAATTGAGAAACGTGCTTTCATCTGTATCTTTAAGAACTGTGGAAGGAAGGAATAAAACAAGGCCTGGTTTGGTTTCAGGTTATTACGAACAAGACAGCCAAAAGGATGCCTTAGGTAATGCTAAGTCAGCAGTTAAAACAAACCTGGCAACAATGGCGGCCAAAACCTTACCTCAGCCTCCTCCCTCATGTCTCCAGTTTCCTCCTCTTGTCCTCCTTGTTTGGGGAGATAGGCCATCTTCAGACGCAGGTAACCCTTCACCCTGGACTTGTGACTAGAAGGGTAACATCAGAAAAAAATGGACCCACTTGAAAAAAAGCACATCAATCCAGGTGGCCTGCACCCTTAGAGCCCCTATTAGGGTAATGCTTAGAAATGCAGGGAGTTTCCAAACTGCCTATTAGCACCAGATGGTCTTTCACCTTCAGTGTTCAACTGACCGTTACATAAACTTGCTGCTCTCTGGTGTTACGACATCAGCCAAGTAACTGTGAGTTTAATAATATATTAATCTCTATTCCGCTTTTTAATGGGGGTAAACAGACAGAATTTAACCTACGAAGTTGAATTACTGGTATGCGATTTCACTTTTGTTTGTTTTGTTTGTTTATCACATCCTGTTTTCCACATCCGGTAGAAACTGACCTTCTGGGCCGCAAGAGGAAGTCTTTAAATGTGTAGGGCCGCTCCATAGCAGGGTCCTCTGTCTGCAAATTAAGAGGAGGCATTTGTTTACAGAAATCAATTGCACACACACACACACACACACACACACACACACAAGCAAATACACATGTTAGAGTATCAAAATATCAGAGTCATGAGTTTACAACATGGCTGGAACCCTGTACACAGCAATCCTAGGATCATTATGCAACAGTGAGTGTCTCCTGTTACTTTTTGACCAGCAAAAAAGGTCTGCTGTAATTGACAGCAATCTCCCACTGCTGTTTAACAGGGCCAAACCCATCCAGACTGGTGGCTCACCACAAACTGCTCTGTAACATACCATTGAATCAGACTGTCAGTTGCCATATCAAAAGTAGAGTCTTGAATGCACGTTTTGCAAAAAAGAATAATAATAAAAAAAATGTGTGCTGCTGGGACTAAACTGTCTTTACAATCTTAGAAATTGAGAATAAATATCAAGTTTCGTAAATAATACATCAGAATGTGCTATTATAAGGCGGAGGCAACATGTACCCTTATCTTATATGTGACTCATGCAAAACAGGGCTCGATAGAAGTTATGCTTTATGGTGCATGAAACGGTGGAAAAAGTTGAAATAACTCAAGCTTCCACAAGGCAAATGCAGCTACCAGATAAACTTCAGATGAGCCAGCATGGCTGACCCGGTTAATGAAACGTAAAAGACGAGTATCTAGGGGAAGCTTATATAAAATGCTTATAAAATGATGACCAAAGTAACTATGAATAAGAGTGCAATTGCTCCAACATCTAGTCATGCATAAACCGAACAAATCAACTCAAAACATACATATAACTCAAATCTCATCATCTGTAGAAAGACTGCAGTAGCTTATTCATGCTCGGTTCAGTTTGTTCAGCACTAGCTGCATCAGGACCAAATATTCTCCGTCCACTGACTTTGTCTCTCAGCATGACTTGGCTTTTATCTGCTGTTAATTTCCTGGACCTATGGGAGCCAAATAGGACATTAATAATTAACCCCAACATCTTCTACTGATGTGCTTTTGATGGTTTACAACTTAGTGAGAACTTCAGGAGATCCACAGCCAGTCCAACAACTCTCAACTTTGTAGGTCTATTTGTTTAAGTTTCAGGTCCCGTTCGCTTACGTCAAATCTAAACTGTTAAAACTGCCAAGCAGCGCACACTGCTCGGCGGCATGTTATTGTTTTCAGAAGCTGTTATCTCCCAGCAGTCCACAGTTTCCAATTGAGTACATGTAAGTGTGTGAATTTGACAAGTGAAGTTTTTTCCATTGATTCTCAGGACAGACCGCCCTCAGAACAGTCACCTCTGTTTACATTCTAGACAGTCCACTTTCCATGTCTAACAAGGAGTGTGCAGTTTGATGACAACAAGACGTTACTTGTGCGGCTAGCACTTTCTCACACTCAAGACAGACACACACAAACACACTCTTTGCTTGACCTTCACAGAGGTTAATCATGCATAGAAAAAAAAATTGATAAGAAAGAGCTGAGTATTCAAAACAGTGTTATAACTGTCAGTCTGGCCTTCCACACACCCACACCCACACACCCACACACACACCCACACACCCACACACCCACACACACACACACACACACATGCAAATAACTCACCGGCAAATGACTGAGAGGAACATCAACTTGTCCCAGGAAATCATCTCTGGTCTAGGAAAGAAAACAGGAAGGTCACCTTCAGCAGCTTAATTTTAGAAGTAGCTGCTTTTTGGGTGTGTCTGGGGAATACTGAAATTTCCAGCAAGGGAAGAGAAGGGGAAAACCACAACGTCGAGGTGAATTACCTAATACACCAGAAGGTCTAGAAGCATTTTGTGTTCATTTGTCACAGACAGAGTGAAAGAGACAACCATTTTCATTTCAGCCCCATCCAGAAATACCTGCCAGCCTTTGTTATGGACACCTGTAGTGTTTTGAAAACCATTTCATGGCTGCAAAACTGTGAAGTGCAATTGCTTTCAGTCTGTTACTGAAATTATGATACTATATTTGCTCTGGTTTGTTGTGGCTTATTTTCTCTGCCAATCAGCACAGATTTCAATTTCAAGTGTCTAGGCAGAAAGACTGACTCTAGGGTTTTAGTTCTGGACAGGACTTTGGTTACATTTCATAGGAGAAGAACCCGTGAACCCAGCAAGGAAAAATAACATCCACTGCCACCAGATTTGAAGCCAAGTCAGCCAGACAGAGGGAGAGAAGGATAGAGGTGACAACAGGGGAGAACTAGGGAAGGTTTTTGTTTCAGATTTAAGAGGCCCGTAGATTTGTCCATCCTTTTGTCGTAATTAATGCAGACGGAGAGGAAAAGGGGGAGATTGATGGATGATTGGGCTGCACAGGAGCAGTCCCCAGCAGTGATTACCTGTGTGAGATGGAAAAGGCCATTCTTGGAAGAAGCCTGTGTATGGGACACAACTGATTTAGACAACAGGCATTAACTAACAATGATGTTTGTTTGACAGGAAAGGCTGAGTTTGAAAAACGCATGATACTTCTGTTAGCCCAGTGTTTCTCAGTTTGAGTTATGATCCACCTGGGCTGTGGGAGCCTTAATGGGTTGCCAAACGGCCGATAATAAAAAAAAAATATTAACAAACTGTTGACTATCGCTCAATAAAAGCGCAGTCTCAGTGTTTCTCCTGAAGATTGTTCATTTGTTATTCAAACTTTGTGCAACAGAAGATTTTTTTTTTATGTCGTTGCATCTGTAAAAGTTGCTTCACTGCTGCACAAAACTAGTACGGTCATAAAGTTTCAATATGGAGTTATGGAAACTTGAAATGTTGGGAGAACCCTGTATATCAACTTGATTTGACAATGAAATTGAATGATATTTGTGGTCATCACTTTAAATTTGAGTCAGCAAAGAAGAGCTTATGGAGAAAATATGCGTATGAAAGAAGGTTCAAAACCACCAGTTTAGTCCTTAGTGCTTCCTTAAATATCATCAAGTGTAGTGTAGCAATGTCAAAATTTAAAGCAATGTAGTAAAAACAAAACAAAACAAATAAAAAAACAATTATTTGCTGATTGTAGGAACACATGGTTGATCATTTCTTACAACTATGCTAACCGAGTCTCGTTTTTCACACTCATACTGATATTCAGATATACAGACATCATCCTGGTTTATTCTGATCATCAGCAGTGTTTGCAAGTGAGTAAAATGGGCTCCCACCACAGTTAACAGACCTGGAATTCAATGGTGAAAGGTTACAAATGAGTCACATGAAAAAAACGCTGAGTTATTAATGCACAGGCATGGAAACAGACACTTGTGCATTCACGTGTACTCTCTCTCACACACACCCACACACCTACACAAACATACACGGTTTAATCTTCCTGGAAAAGCCAGAAACACTACAGTGTAAATTACAGCTGTCTCTGCTTTCATTTCCCAAAGCAACAATTCATTTACTTCTTTACATACGGCCCGAGTAATTTAAAACAGTGAATCATGAGCTTTATCTGAACTAGTAGAGGGCAACAAAAGCACTATAGAGTATGATACTCTTTGTCCTGTATAAATAAAGTTTAGAGTTACAATGAATAGTGCAAACCAGCCAAGACTTTCAGCACTGATGAGTCACTATGAGCGTTTAATCGTCACCTGGAAATCTCATTTAGTACAATGTTTGAACCAAGAAAGAATAGTTGCACTGTAGCTTGTAAGCTATAAAACAGTCAGTAGCAATGACATTATCCCACGAGATGCACGTACTCCTGGGACACACAGCTGATTTCTCTGTCCTCAACAATAACAAGCATTTTAAGCTGTGGGTATGTGTATGCAGAGGGCTATAATTGCAGAGTCATCAAAGGGTCACAGTTGAGCCTGCAGCTGCCTCCCTAGGCCAGGTTACACTCAGAGAGGGAGGGTGCCACTGACGACCAAGGGAAGGAGGAGGGACAAAGAGTTAAAGAGCCATGAGGCAGATGAAGATTGTGAAGCTGGCTTGAAAAAAGGTAGAAAATAAAACACAAATCACAAGACGCCCACTTCTTACATACTTTGAGCTATGTACAGATAGTTTGAGGTTTTATATATCCATTTCTGTTGCAACTGAGGTGAAGCAATTTAATTTGTGGTGCTCCAAGCATTGAAAAACTAACCAAAAACTATCAGCATGCCTGGATAACACCAGAGGTATGTGATAAGAATAAGCAATGCAAACTGTAGCTACTGTACTGAACCATAATGCAAGAGTAGTGGTAGTGGACTGAGAGGTTTATGATATAGAGCAACCTGGAACAAGTCCAGACTGGCGCTGAAGTGTGAAAAGGTTGTCTCACCTACTCAACAGTCTGCGTGCTGACACAACTGAATTACAATGCTATGCACTTCTGACAGATCAGAGTTGACAGAGAAAAGCCCTTCACAACAATAGCAATATGAATCCCTCTCACATGCTACTGGACCAAAATAAAAAAAGAGAGCTCCCCCCATCCATCCACAATCTCGCTCAGGTAAATATAGCAAACCCAGTGGCCTGCAAGAGCTCTTTGTGAATGGCAACTGGGTGGCAATGAGGCAGGGCTATAACAAGGCCGTGGCACGGTGGCATAGCTGTCTGCAGATAGTCTATCTGGCACACACACTCACACACAAATCACACACTCGTAGTATCCCATCATGCAGGGCTTTAAAAAGGGGCACTCCAACTCCAGGCAACCAGTTGGGGAAGACCTGTCATTATGGTCTAAATGAGGATTTCCTTGTTGCATGAGAAACAGGTTGCCCTGGGGTAACACAACAGCGCGTGTCTTAAAAAAGGAAAATAAGAAAGTGTGTAAAATGTATTTAAGTATGGCCTAAGTGCTCTTACACCATCTTAGATTTCTTACACTTGGGTTCAAGGTTAGCAATTCTTAGCATACTGTAGACATCCTTGCTATTTAGCCTCAATGGTTAGGAAAGCAAGAGTAACCGGTTTATCAAAAATCTTATTCATGTCATAAAAGCTAGTGTAGTACAATCATGATGAAATATAAGTGTTTCATTTTCTTGCATGCATTTCCTTCTTTATAAAACATTTGCACGGCTGGTTTTGTGAACATTTCAAAACCTTGCTTGCAGTTAACATGCTTTAGCTGGTGCATTGCTGTGTATCATTCTAATGTGTCAATCAGTTGAATAATGCAAAACCAGCCTATGACCAGCTTAGATGTGTATCCTTATCCAAACAAAATCAAACCAAATTAAAAAAAACTGCTCCATAGCAGTACAAACAGTCAAGTAAACCACAGGGTATATAGTATGATCCATTATAATTCATTGGTAATACAGTGGTACAAAATCTGGGGGTCACACAAGGGAAAAATCTAACAATTCACGAGATGATTTACAGGATGGGATAGCAGAAAAGACTTAGCTATAACTATTAAAAATCTTGTACACATAACATCTGTGACAAGAGGTCAGACATTTCTTTATTTTCAGGAGTCACAAGTCAAAAAGGTTGGGAATCACATATAACCAGGTTGTATAAGTTGAAAAAGAGTGGGGTAGCCACGATATTTAAGTTTCTCCTGGCAGCAAACCATTCTTGAGAAACCACTAGGAGTAATCCTTATATAGTCAATGACAGACTCATAATTCAAATCTCTACAATAAATTTCTCTTATTTAAAGCTGCAACTTAAAGTTTCAGTTTATTATCCACATTTCGCAGTACATGGGGTACATAAAGTACTGCTGTTGATAAGTCCAATATCTGTGATTTAAGAAGCTTGCGAATGATAAATTAGGTAATATGACACAACGATTATAAAAGTGTAACCTTTAGATCATCAAAAGACTTTAGGCTTTCAGGATACTGATAGCTTGTTAAATGTCTTGATCATTATTTTGGCCATAGCAACATCTTAGTTCTTAATCACTCATGGAGCAGCTGCGAGGATACAGATCCATACCAGCCTAGAGCCAAAGAAGACATGCCGCCTGCCCGCTCTCAAAATCAACAACCACGCTCGAAACGGACTAAAGATAGAAACAGCCAACTCTCAAAGAGCACTGGCTGCTGTTAAGGGTATTACCAAACTTAAGTGTCACATTTCTGTGAAACAGAAACAGAAGGCAACAAGTGCATGGGGAGAAATTACCCATTCATCCGTGAGCCTGTTCCTGTTTTCCTTTCATGACTGAACTGGCCGATGTGTGTAAAATCTCAGATGCCTGTGGTTGTAAAGTGAAAGAAAGCCTGTGTGTGTGTGTGTGTGTGTGTGTGTGTGTGTGTGTGTGTGTGTGTGTGTGTGTGTGTGTGTGTGATTTAGCTCAGCAAACCATGTCTGTGCTTTTCACTTCCCAGAATGTCACCACCCTCTTCCTGCACCATACAGATCTCTCCTCATCAAGGCTCAATTCAGCGAGCGAAATAAGCTCAAAACTAGCAACATCACACATCAGATGTAAGACATCCCACAAAGTTCGCATAAACTAAGTAGGGAGGTTTTAATTTCACCCTGATTCTCATTTGTTATGTCCAGCCCTCCCTCCCTCTTCTGACTACACTGCATACGAGCAATTATGTGTTCAGCTAAATGTCATATGAGCGAGTAGACCCATCTATATTCATTCTCAAATTCAATTCTTCATAATTAAAACCAAAGACTCTGCTAATCTCATTCTCACGTGTCATTAGAATATTTACAAAACCTTTTTCCATTTAAAAACGTTTTCACCAAAACAGTCTTACTAAAGTTTTCCAATAGTTTACCTTGGGATCGCTCCTCGCCGAATCATTGCCAAGGCTCACATCCTGATCTCCACCTCCGCCTGGGGTAAAATATATCTTGAAATGAGACTGCCTTCTCGAAGTATCCCCACTGATTTTGAAAGTACAACTATTAGATCGGCTTCGTGTCTCCATGTCTGTTTGGTTCTCCTCGATAGCTGGGCTATCTGCACGAGCTGTTTGTTGTTGATTCTCCAGCAACAGCCTCTGATGAGACGAACTTCTCTCCAGTCGAATTCTCGGGTAGCGCACCATACGGCTACCTCTTGAGCTGGCAAAGCCAACATCTGTGCATTCTTCCTGGGATGCAGCAGCCTGTTGCCTGCCCTGGCTCTGATCCTGGTTCTGGTTTTGCTGGAGCTGAAACACTAGTCTCTGTGTTCCACCATTAACAACAGAGCACTGGTCCAAGCTTGGCTGCTGGACAGACCAGCCAGTACCACCATAAGGGAGGATTCTGAAGTGCTGGATGTCGGAACCGTCAGGGGAGTTCCTCTGTATGCAAATACCACCAACACTGATACCAGGTTGGCCTCTGCTATACAAAGTATGGCCATTGGAACCAATGCTGAAGACTCTGCGTTTGGGCAGACCTGGCTCTGTCAGAAAAGTCTGAGAGTCCAAAGAATCTGGGCTGCAGTATGGAGGAGGCGGATGTTGCGGAACGTCTGCTCCGATCTGTGGTTCGGTGTAGGCAGGCGCAGGTCCTGGAGGAGAATAACAGGGTGGCGGGACATCATCAGCATGACCACGGGAATCTCCGTTACTTGATCCATTGGAGCGCTGTAGGGAGATGTGCATAGAGGAGCTTTTGGTGGGCCGCGGCTCGGCGTAGGCGGCGAGCTGAGGTATGAACATGGAGGAGCTGCGTTTAAGCGAAGCTTCTGACCACGAGCCAAAAGCCCTTGGTGGGACATGATCCACAAAGGGCTCCTGAGAAGGCCTGGATACCGGAGGAGGCTGCATGCGGAGCGGCATGACCACATCATTGTCTCCCTGCTGCTCCTCAGCGTCTCCTTCCAGTATCTCCGGGGCTGTGTTACTGCGGCCTGAGCCAAAGTACAAACGCAGACGTTGTGCCATTTTCACCTCACGTCCCGCAGCTCCTGTTCCCTCTCACTTGCGCTCTGACTGGCTGTTTGGTTCTCTCCTCTGGCTCCCGTCTTGGTCTCTTAGTGTCGCCCACTTCTCTCCTTTGGCTGGCTAGATGACTGATCCCCTTTTTTTTTCCCTCCACTCTCTCTCATCCCCCTCTCCCACCCTCTCCGAGACTCTTCCTCAACTTTCCTTCCCACAGTAAACTGTACGGAGGAAAGAAGTCACACCACAAAAACTAGACTGCCACTGCAAAAGAGCTGACAACTTTACACTACTAAGGAAAGGCAGAGAGAAGGCTAAAGAGAGGAAGGGTGAGGGGGAAAGGAAAAAAAAATCAAAAAAAAGAAGAAGGATCCCTCTATGCCAGACTCTTAGCACTACCAAGCACTAGCGACAGACAGCAGAAATAGCCTGAGCCGAGTGACAGCCAGCATTCCTGACATGATTGGATAAGAGCGGCCGGCGCTCCTGGTTTCCGAGGTGACAGTGGGTTGCCTGTCAGTCATGTGACTACAAATGGTCCCACCACCTCCTGTTACAACCCCATGCTGCCCTCAAGTGCCAACTGGCCCCCCAAACACATCCTACTTACCACTGTCCATCCATTCACATGATCTCTTTCTAACCCACGCCCATTTCCCTGCCTCCACGCCTCTGTCAAGTTTGGTAGTTTTTAACCCCCAATAATTCCCAATGATTTCGACTTTATACACCACCACATTCCTTTGTCTGAAACTCTGGCTGTTTCTTGTAGTAGCGCTAAATATCTGTCTCAAAACAATACTGTCTCTATCATTAAAATAATTAAATAAAATATGACCTCTACCCTCTGCACCATCTCTTCATTAATGCAATGACTTAGGGCCAAAACATCACCCTTTCTGTGCTGTGCAGAGAAGAAAGAAAGAAAGAAAGGAAGAAAGAAAGAAAAAAAAGAAAGAAAGAAAAAGAAATGCTCCATAAATACATTAAACACACATTATAACACCCATATTTCATATACATTTTTAACAGGTACATTGGTCATTTAATTCACCATTAAATCTGGAGAGCAAACTGAACCTTGTTATTTCTTGTAGCTTGGAAACATAAAAAAGAAGCATCAGGAAGTTGTTGCTATAAATGGACCAGGAAAAAACAGGCAGCAGCAGAGTGAAGAGCTGAATATCTGACAGATCACAGCTTTGATAATACAAACAGCACAGTCCTCGGTGGAGAAAGATATCCAAGTCTTCTTCAAACGGAATAGACTACGCTGTCTCCCATACACAGCCAAACACTTCACTGTCTGGTGGTTTTATAGGCCACTGTGTTTGCATCCAAAAACCGCCCAGGATACAACTCAGCTGTGTTTCTAGGCTGAAATGCTGAAATTATGCACACAGATTTTGATGCTTGTAATATACTACTTGGCTACAGTACAAGGTAAAACAGAAAGAGACGATTTCACAACATATTGTACATTCATGAGAGCAGTCTGCTGACAGCTAAGTGATTCATAAGTGGATCAGCATGAGAAAATGGAGGTTTTAGGCTACTCTGCCCTGAGGCCAGAGTCAGTGGGGGAGCTGTCTGCCCTCATGCAAAGAACTGACAACTTCCCTATGATAATCTGGCCTTTCAGCCCTGTCCAAAAAGCCGTTCCAACTTTACTTGACTATGACTGGTCCGACCTATGGTTTAGCCCTCAGTGCGTCACCTTATTTGTTTCAAAAAAGCTAAGCTGCAAACAAGTTGTCAGCCAAGCCACTGATGAGAAAATAGGAAAAAAATGAAAGTTCTCCATTGTGGACGAGAGGACATCAAGGAGAGAGAGACGATATTGACAGGAGGCAGAGAAACAGCCAAAAGGAAAAGACTGCAGAGCAAGAAGAAATTGTGGCTTGGCAGCCGGTTGCACTTAGTAATGACACACTGCCTACAGTGTTAGGCACAGTCAATAAATGTGTGTGTGAAATGTTATGGAGAATGTTCTGTATAAAAGAAACAAAATGCCAATGTGTGGTCCAATGGCAGCAAGCCCAGCTTGCCAAATGACGTAACATGCCTGCTTCAAACAAAGCACTACACTATACTGTAGTCCTATTCTTTCTTTAAATTCCATGTTAACTCTCATGTACAGTATTTTGTCTGCACTAATATTAATATATGTAATATACATCTAATACCATTATTAGACATTTAGACTACATGGAAAAAAAAACACACAATCACAAAGGCACTATATCACAAAGCTTAGTCTAGCATTTCAACTCTTCTGACAAATAAACCATAAAATTAATGAATGCAAGAGAACAAGCAGCCCCTTCAAAGAAATGCTGGCCAGTGGTGGAGGAGCTTAAGCCTGAAAAGCATGTCCTCAGACATATAAGGAGAGGACCTGGTTTGAGGATGCCTGTGCTGTGCTTTCTTGTGTCATCCTCTTCTATACAGCAACAGAGAGCTCCCACTGTACTGAGGTAAAAATTAGAGCTGCCCTTTCCATAGCAGGCTGAGCGCCAGTGATTCCCCTCAGCATGGGCGTGTGGAACATGAAGACACAACGCATACCAATATATGCACTGATTTCATTAGCACATATACATGCAGAATAAACTGAATCAGATTTAGTCATAAAATACACCCATCTTCACTTGATTGAGTTGTCAGGAGAACTAGAGAATGTGGTGTCACAAGAAGACACCCAACAAGCTCAAATCTTTCAATCTTCCATGTCGGTGCTCCGTGCGCAAAAGCAGTAGCCCTGTCCCTGTGAAACCCAGAGAGAATGCGCCTTATCCGGCCAAGAACATCAATAATATGTGGGGCTACATCCGCTGTTTGTTTTATCAAACATCAAACTCAAGATACAGACCGCAGAGTCACTTAGAAGTCATTACAGAACAAATATCACTGCAGTTCTAAACCTCTTTCAGGGAAGCCTTTCACTTCTTCCACAGAACAATGTCTTCATTATGTCAACAAGCACTTCGCTCGCCTCCCTCTCTTCTCAAGATGGTTCACCAAGATACATACAATAACTGTGTATCAGTGAATTGATTAATTAGACCTACTTTTTTAATTGCTGCTTGACATTGCGCAGACATTTTATCTGGTTGTCATAGCAACCTTCAACAGGCTTAAATTTCAAAAGTCAAGGAAGACAGTGTTCTTGTCTGTGGAGGAAACCTGAGAAATCTGACATAAGAGGAATGTAGTAGTTGTTAGTGGGCTACAGCCTTAAAGCAGGGCAATGAAACTAGAAGATAAACAGGCCTTTCTTCTTCTTCTCCTTCTCTCTTTCTTTCTTAAACCTGTACTGCTGTGCATTTCTTTTTTCTTGCCTTCTTTTGACTGAGCCTACAGTTTGAAATCCTGCGATATCAAATCTAGCAATGTGTCAGAGTTCACAGGAATAAGACTGTGAAGACACAGGGTGCAGATAAAGTCAGTATAATGCATTCCAGATTGACGATGATCCCCGTGGAGAAATGAAAGCAGGGCTATTCTAGGAAAATTACTTTGAAAAGGTGTGCAGCAATATCAGCTTCATAATCATCACATTTTATGTGGCACATTCATTTCTTATTAGTACAACTGGGACTAAAGCATAGAAGAACATACTGTAGAACTACTGGAAAGCCTTCTATCAAAGTCAAAACAGTTAGAAGTAGAAGCACATCGCATGTTAATTAAAGAGGCATTATGATCCTGGTGGTTGGAACTAAATAAATCAACTTCTGACAGACATGACAGACTAAAATTAAAAAATAATGTGACACAAGCAGCAGAGGGAGTGAAGGTTCAAGGGGTTACGAGTTGTGAATCTTACCAATCTGTTTTCATCAAACACCTCAAAGAGTAGCCTGTGATTCTGCGGACACACCTGTGTTGGCGACAAATAACAGGGGAGATAAGCAGATACAGCAGTCATCCAGTGGTAATGTGTCATGCAAAGCTAATGCAGACGTACAACACTTTGTAGGCAACTACCAGCTTACTTTGGCACCAAAATAATTCACAACAAGGATCACTAGAAGGTAGTCAATCGTCTAATTCTTATGACATACGACTGAGCTATAATTCTTTTATAAATAACCAGTGGAGAAAAATCATACGCATGTGGCTAACCTTCCAAAGTCTAATATGGTCTGTCTGATTACAGTGGTGGAGGACTCAGCTCTCAGTTAAACTGCAACCAAAGATTAACAACTCTAACACTACCACTCTAGAGTAAACAAATGCAATAACAGACCATCGTAGTGGAGGACACTATGGAGAAAGGGAATGTGACACATAATGAACTCACTCTGAAGAAGAATTCCTCGTTCCATTTGGGATTGAGGGTCTGAAACACAAAGTACAGACGTGGTTAGACTGATAATTAATTAAGTGTGTATTAAAGTTTACACAGAAAACAGAACAGATGTATGAAACCTATCCAACTCGTAGTGAGAGGAGATAGCCCAAGTGAGAAATTAGGCTCAATCTTGTGCGTCAATGATCCTCTTACGCCGTTAAAAGAAGTTTGTGGCTGTAACACGTCTCAGTGATTGGCGTTAGTCCCTAGATTAACAGCCATGAGGATTTTCACCCACTTTCTGGATGGGTCAGCTCAGCATGTGGATGCACAGGCTCTCTCCTTCTGCCTCACACATTTGATATTTTATTGCATTGAGAACTATGTGACACATCTCACTAAAATTCCTTCTGTGATTGAAATGACTTAAACACCAGAATGTCAATGAAGCCTTAATTTCGCAAGTCATTCTGATTAATAAACACTTTACAACATTTTACGACAGCGATAAAATAACATGTCTGTTAAAACAACTGCTGACACCAGAATTACAAATGAACCTAGTGCCCTTCAAGAGAAATTTAAAACTAAAATCTGTCAAATTCTCCTTTTTCAAAAGATGAAAATTTCCAGAATAGTATGCCAAATATCAGTATTTGGTATAGGGTCTTAAGGTAACTTCTAATTCTTGGTGTTTTGCCCTATTAGCCATCATATTTCTTGCCACCTTGCCACAAGCCAAACTCTTAGCTTCAATAACAAAGCAATCATCAAGGGTGTCCCACTTAAAGACACATAGAGCCCACAGAAGAGCCGAGCAGTGATGCTTTTTTTTTTCTGCTCCACATAGCAGTGCATTGTCAGCTATTTATATCCGATACGGTAACCATGGCCCCTGGCAGCATATGTCTGCCTGCATGGAGGCCTGAGCTGTTTGACTCCAGCAGTGAGTTGGCTGGCAGCTAACCTTAACTACCAAGAAAAGGAGAAATTTTAAAGTAAATAAGTCCAACTACACGAGAGTGCATCAAATTTTTGCTCCCATATATTATTTACAGATATATAATCCAATAAATAACGTGTTACATGTCAATAAATGTCGTTTTAAACCATAAAGTCCAGAGCATTCCACAATGTGAGCAATTAATATGGACATTTGTTTTGAAAGCACAGCGCACTACTTTGACATTAAAATATCTTCTGAATGGAGTTTACTAATAGCATGTAATAGCTCCCCCTGCTGAGAATAGATTTACTCCCCAAAATAGGCCACTGGGGGAAAGGAGTTTGCCCAGTGTCTCCCTCTACACTTGGCTGAGCAGGGAAGGAAGCACTGCCTTCTAGTGACTTCCTGTGGTTTCCAGCTCTCAAGATGATATGATTGCATTGATTCAAAGGAAAATTATGGTAGTGTTGGGGGTGGGTTTAGGTGGAAGTGGTGCTCTCAATCACTTAAAAGGGTAGTGAACAAAGCCACATCTAAGAGGCTGTACGATAACTGCGTGGTGCAGGTGTGGAAGAAGATTATAGTGGCAGGAGCGGTCAATTGGATACAGCACATTGGAGCTCATTATGTCTGACACTACGAGTGATAGGTCTGTGAAGAACACAAGAAGGAGCAACAGTATGCTACAGATCATCATGCATCAATGCTACTTCTTACCTTAGAACCTACCTTTTTAATGGTTTTTGTTTGGACTAAGGCGAGCTCTCTGTTTTCGTCCGCAACATAGAGGGAAAGTTTGACGTAAGGATCGCTGCAAAGACAGAAAAAAAAAAAAATTAGTTAATTAGTGGTGAAAAAGTGATCTCAAGCCTTTCACAGTTCTCACAGCTCATGGAAATTCACAGGTACAAATTTGCTCCCCACAAGCTAACGAGTCCAATAATATTTCATATGGGCCTATATACAGATGGTATTGCTGACAGAATGCAGACATTTCAGTGCAGATAGCAAAAAATATTTTTCTACGTGGTAAGAATAACTGCATGTTTCAAATGCAGAAAATAAGCCAAAGAAATACCAACAAAATTATGGTTTAAATCGGGCAAAATATCTGACAAAAAAGTACAAATCTGATTTAATATTCTGTACTAAGACAAATTTTAGGTCTTAACAGGAGTTAGAGATCCCCATATTGTCTTGTACAACAAAAACATAAAGTATACTGTTCGGTTCACTGTTCATAACCTTAGTTAGTCCTTTTTCCAATTTATTATATTAAGTGTGACCACAGTGCCAGAGCCCATATTGCTAACACATTGCTTGTGTCCAGACCTGAAACCTGAGTCTGCCACAAACAAACCAGCAGATAAAAACTGCTTGCATTTGGGTACTGTGAGATAAGGCTATAATGTCTTATTGACAAAGCAATGGCTAAAAATAGAAGCTGCAAAACATTTTGAGATGAGTGGCGCAAATAGTAAGCTGAGTGTATGTGACTGTGCTATTAAAAAACAGCCAATTGGTTTATTTGAAGGTGCTGACAGGGTAGAAATCCAGCAAGTTCTGGACAGAGAGGCAGAGCTGCTTTATTCACTGAGCGGACCAATTACTGATCTCAGTCCCAGCAGGCAGCACAAGGTACAGTGTCAGGTTAAAACCTTTCTAAAATCCCCCTTTGAAGAAAACAAGTCTGTGTGTGCGGTGGTGTGGACAGCAGACATTTTTTTAATCAGTAACTTGACGCATTCCTACGCAAAACATTCACATAAAAACCAAACCTGAAAAACAACACAAAAAAAATGTACAAATGGAATTTGCTACTTGTTCTGATAATGTGTTTATTTCTGTTGTCCGTATTCGTTAGTATATGTATTACACAAAGCAGGTGGAGAGGTGGCACTGTCAACAAAAACAAACTTGGTGGCTGAAGGCTTCTTTGCCTTTAATAACCCTCCCATAGTAGGCAAGATGAAAAAATAACTACAGTGACTGCTCTGGACTGATAAGGGAAAGGGAGATGACAGACTGTGCTCAGGTGGACGGATACTCCAAGGCAGGTCATGCTGTTTAACTCAGCTTAGTCCTGCTGAGATCTAAACAGCGAGAGGTCTGATCCCACTATACTGCATAATAAAGAATATCATGTATGCTTTTCATATACAATAAAGATATGCAAATTCAAACTTCAACATATTGTAAGACTGAACTTATGAGGAGGGCCACGTCTAGCAGTTGTTTTCAGTATCAATTAATCTGCCAATATATATATATATATATATATATATATATATATATATATATATATATATATATATATATATATATATATATATATATTCTCACATCTGAGAAGCTGGCATCAAATGTCTTGAATTTCTGCTTGAAAGGTTACTCAGATGATTAATCAATGATCCCAAGAGTTGCCCATCAATTTTCTGTCAAATAACTAATCAATTAATTGACTTATAAATGGTCTATTCCAGAGATGAGAAAGCTTCCCTATAAAGCTTCATGTCTTTTCAGCTTTTCTGCTCATCTACCACGTGTCCTGAAATAACTTCTAACAATGTATAAGCACAAAATGTAACAGACAGTGTGTTTGTCTAATGTGGAAATAAAACAAGCAAGCTGCAGTCTACATGAAGAATAGAGGCACATCGTCTCATAAACATAATATCTAGCTGTGGTACAGAGCTTTCCATCTTCCCAGATGACACCAAGCAAGTTAAAATTGTTCTTTTTGGATGAGATGTCAGTGCTATGTGTTGTATTTCCTGCGTAGTTAATGGCATTTTGATTGCTATGGCTAGACTCAACGTTCATTTGATTTGAATCGCATTTCAAACCTTCTATGAATGTGTTTAAAATCTGATTTGCAATAATCAGTTTCCATGGGATTTTCTTTTGCCATCCAGAATTGATATAAGCAGCGATCTAATTCCAGTATGGATGTATCCAAAATTAGATTTGGCCTGCCAGTTGGAGCGCAACCTCACATTGATTTTGCAGAAGTAGCTGAGAGGCAGCAAAGGAAAAAGATAGAAGGAATAGGAAATATTAAAAAAAAGGAGCTGCAAACATAACCCCGAGCAAGACTGCTGTCGCTTGATTGCTAATTAACGTCTCCAGGAACCCCGCAGCCTCTAATTGTGTGTTTGTGCGGGTCTGTGATGTACTGTGACTAAACAGAAACAATGGGCCTACTGTATCTAGACTACACTGAGACTCCTTCTTGTCTCCTTCCCTCAACCAAATCCTGCTGAGGGAGACAGGCTACTTCAGGTCAACACTGGGAGGTGAAAGTAGCATGGGCCATTGGATTCAAATGGTGGTTCAGTCCACTTGTTTGACCGCATGCAAGTTCCTCGAGTTTCTATCGACACCTCACAAGAACAACAAAAACAAAACCTAGGAGTGTTTCAGTCAGTCGAGAATAACAGCGCAGAACACAATAGAACAAAGTAGATGTAGTACAGGAACAGGTTTAGAGCAAAAAGAGGAAAAGAACAAGCCAGCACTGTTTGACCATCTTATGAGGTGACAGACTGCCAAGTCAGCACTGTCTCCCGTGGTAGCTAGCTACACATCGAGACCTCATTCAGTGTTTCTACATTACAGTTCAGATTTCTCCTGAGCCAGGCTGCGCTGTCCTGCCAGCAGGGCATCAGGATGGGAACACATGCACTCTGGCATGTGAGTAGCATTCACACAGTGCTAATCATGCCAGGCTCTTTCTCTGACAACGCCAGCTTTCTCATAGCTCATATACAAAAGCATTACTGTACACAACAGTAGAAGCAGTGTTCAAATTTAGATGAGGCTTATAGTAGTCATATGGCGATATCAGACAGATGACAAGTCCTTTAAAAAATATATATTTTTCCAATCATTTCAAATCATTTATTTCTGACTGTATGAGTAAAGCTTTGCTCCAAATGGGTGTTGTCGCCTCTGGACTATTCTTGGACCCTCTCGTGGTTGTTGTTTACCAGCAGAAGTTACTGATGAGCGTGTAGCTAGGAATGATAACATACAATCTCCAGTGAGCCAGCCTGTTCGGAGCACTTCCTGGGATTGCATTGCTGCTACATGTATTTGCATTACATTTTCATGTACAATCCCCAAGGCATACCCTGAATTTTATTAGCTTAAAGTTAGTTTTATTCTCTTCTTGTACACCTGACTTGATATGTAGGCTAGCGTGTGACATCAACACACTAGTATAGCAAGGAATGCCCATGAGAAGTTCAGTAGTGTGTCACTGAGCTGTTTTAAATGTGTCTTTGAAAATAAAGGCAGCCTATGACTTCCTGAAGGTAAAACAAAAGCATGGTAGGTCATTCTGATTAAATCAAGTACAGGAATGGGTGCAGTCATTTAATCTAAACCCATTAAAGATAAATAGGACAGACAGAATGATGTACTTAGTCTGGACTAAGATGCAGCAGGTTCATCCATTTAATGTATAAACAAAATGATAACGATTTAGCAGTGATTGATGGGCACTCTGTGTATTATTAAACGATCCCAGCCTGCTGGCACTGCAGGTACGGAAAGGTGGGTAATTAAAATTCAGACGGCAGAAACCACAACGCTTAGCCATGCAAAAAAAAAAAAAAAAAACTAAAGACAGACATCAAATACAACTCCACTGAGGGATATTATGCAACGTCACATAAAAGTTGTGATAACAGTGGGTTACATTTCATCGCAGTGTCACACATGATTATGGTCCCTCGACGGACATAATGCTGCAGAGGCTCTCAAAAGTTTAATTTTAACATCTGTGCTTAACTACATGTGAGAAAGTATGTGGTTTGTATGATTATTAGTCAAACACGTTTACCTGGAAAAACTGTAATAGAGGTGGGTTATGAGTAGGATAGGAGAGGCAGGTAGGTAATCATTGATGAACTCTTGGGGTTCAAGGTCTTTGTAAGTAAAAGGAATGTAGCTATTGTGCATAACAATGTGCAGTCCAATGTTGAAGGGACAGACTAAAAGAGCCCCTCTGAATCAAAGTGTAGGATGCTATATGAAATGACATATCAACAGGTTCTGTACTCCACTGTCATTGTGATGCTACACTGACTTGTAATAAGGTTAATGGTGCCTCTGTCATTCCCCTATGCGGGTCGGGAGAAGCCACACACCACCAACTATTTCACTAATTTGAAAATGGATCAAATTTTACAGAGAAAAAGTTTTCTGGTTTCCCTCTGATGTCCTCTGACTGCTCAACATCAACTCTGTGATTTACAGAGTTTCCTGATGGACAGTAAAGTAAACTGCTGTGAACTGTAGCTGCTGTTACTTAGCTTAGCTGGCCAGAGTAAGTGCACACAGTATACCGGGTAGTGCAGGAGCTATGGACCAACGAGAAGAGGAAGCTTTCGAGCACTGGACGGGGGAGAATGCTGATGGCAGGCTGTGCCAGAACCAGAGCCTGACGAGTGGGCATTGTAACTGGGCTCAGCAGCTTCTGTAGACACACTGTAGCTAATGACAGAGGTGAGAGCAAAGAGGATGCTGACGGAGGAAGCTAAGAAGAGAAAAGGAGAGAGTGACCGTGCAGAAGCCGCCAGACAAGAGTAAATCTTGGACTGACTTTAAGTCGTTGACGAGAGCTTCGGGAAGTAAAAGGCTGACAGACAGACGCAGAGCTGGGCTTATTGGTCTTAAACTAGTAAGTAATACTAGCTGCACTCTGAAACTGGAGGAGCTGAATTGCAACAAATACCAAATCTTACACGATGTTGCTTTAAATAATGCGTGTTACAGAATAGTATATAAAAAAGACATATACAGTATGTGTCAATCATCAATCTCTCAATGATGTCATGAAAGTGGCATAACAGTGTAACTAATAAAGAAACCTCTGATGAAAACAGCATCTTCTTGTGTATCCTGTGATGCTCACCTGGCTCCAATGATGTCTTTTTTCGCCAGATCAAGTCCTGCAATGACCTTAACCCGCAGCACTCTCGTTTCATGCTGCAAAAGACAGAGATGGTGGATTAAAACATTTAATCAAATCATGAAAAAATGATCCCTGTGTTTATGACCATTATGTTAGGTAACATAGAGATAACTACAGGCCAAGTTAAACCACCTCACACATTTTTTTTTCTACTTCAATCTGAAATTGAGGTTAAACTAAAAACACTGACACACTACTTCTTTATTTCCTCTGCCGAGGACGTTACGTTTTCTGTGCCGTTTTTGTCTGTCAGCATGATTGTGGAGAAACCACTGGCCCGACTTGCATGAAACTTGGTGGAAGGATGTAGCACGCATCAAGGAAGAACCTACTAAATTTTGGAGCAGATCTGAGTCACATGGCAGGTAGAAAAATTATTTTTCACTATCATTAATACTGTGAGATAGCTGGGTCACTTGTAACACTGTTGTCTGTGGCAAAATAACCTGAATTTGTCACACATGCGCAAACCTGATGAGATTAAAGTGCATAGTGTGACATGCAACAAAAAACATACATATAAAAGAGCAAAAAACAGACAGATTAAATATCTCCATATGCTATAGCATATAGAAAAAACAATGCTCTTTTAATTTTATATGTACCAAGTGCTGGAGAACAGAGCATAGGAGGAAGTGGGGGTGGAAGCTCAGGCCAACATGGCCGTTACCTCAGGCCAGGGTGTTGCATTGTTGAACATTTACTTCATGGTCACAACATGGTATGCAGACCCACAAATGTCTTAAAGATTTGTGGAGATACACTGATGAGATTTAATGTCTGTAATATGGCAAATATGGAGCTATACCTGTTAGCAGATCAATCGATTTGTCGTCAACTATTAAATGAATTGCGTCGTTTTGACTCAGCTCTGCAAATTCTCTGATTTCAGCCTCTCAAATGTGAATATTTTCGGGTTTGTTTAGTCCTACGTGACAGGAAATCAGATATCTTTGGGTTGTGGACAAAACAAGACATTTGAGGACGTCACCTTCGGCTTTGGGAGAGAGTGATCATCATTTTTCACCAGGTTCTGACATTTTATGGACTAATCGATTAATCGAGAAAACGATCGACAGATTAATTGATCAAGAATTCAAAATAATCATTAGTAGCAGCCCTGTGGTAAACCCTAACCAATAATTAACCTTTCCTATGTCCTTTGTGTTGCAGTGTGCAGAGTTGTTACAAGCATACCTCCCCTCCCATAATGACTATGAAAGTGAAACGGGTTACCTCATCAAGAAGAGAGAGCAAACACTGACTCAGTTCACAACCCATGATATAAAGTTTATCATTACATATTCCAATCTATACAAAAACAAATGTTAAATATACACATTTCATGGGTTTTGGATGCAATGTTCAGTGTATCTGCCCTCTAAATTGGTACACAAAGACACATGCAAATGTCTGCTGTATCCTGGTGACAGTTCAGCCCACTGATGAAAGCAGAGGACAAACTCAATAATCAGACTCACGACCGAGTTTTCCCCCTGAACATATGAATAAATTATTTTTAGTCAAATCCCCAGCCTTACTATTTCTGACTGCATTACTAATGCCTGAGATGACAGCTGCTCGGTCTGCAAATTATTTTGTTTGTCACTCAGTGATGACTCGTGACAATCGTGCAGCCATGTAAAACAAACGTTTGCAATACAGCATTACTTTACCATACCACATTAATGATGTATTTCAACATGTCAAAGTGGGCATCGACCTCAGTTAAGTTACACGTTTGGTCTTTAAACTCGTTTAGTGGTCAGCTCACCATCAAGCAGCTTTCATTACAGACAAGAGGCTGTGTTTATGTCTGACCCATCTAACCCTCCACCCATTATATTGATCATTTTCTCCTCCGTACAACACTTTCAGGCACTAGTCGAGCTACAAGTCGTTCACACATTCATTTAAACAAATTATGCAGCGAGGCTATTAAGGTTAACTTAACGGTTTGAGTTTAATACTCTGAAGACAAAGTGGTGCAGCTGTAGCTGAAACTAAGGTGAGTAAACTAATGGACACGCAGGCAGGGGGCAGGAAATTGACAGCTGCCTGGACATTACTACGGAATGTGACTGTGGGTGAGGGCTTGTTAGCTATCAGCTAACGCTGGTGTTAGCTATGTTTGGCTGAAGCCCCCGTAAGAGACAGGCTTTTTTTTTTTTTTTTTTACATAACATACATAACAAAGCTTTGTTGAGATTAAACCTTACCTCGTCCTCTGAAAGTCCATATATTGGCTCGTAAGTCGCAGCCATATAGCCTGCGGTCCACGCTATACACACAAAAACAAGCCGCTTGGCAGAGCTAGCTCGCTAGCCTTGAACAATAAAGTCCCACTTTCCTCTCTCTGCCGTGCGGTGGTGGTCAAGTCCACGGTGAGACCAAGTCCTTGGCTCGGCTCGAGGGGGTTGGTTCTCAGCCGGATAACGTAATCCTGGCCAGCGTGGTCCGTCCGAGACACCGCTTGGAAATTAAAAAAAAAAAAACAGTGTCCAAAATGTTTCAACTAAGACAGATTGCTTTTGTCAACTCCGAGCTTATCCCCCCGAAACGTTTTGACACTTGACTTCCTCCTAACAGCTCCACCAATCGTGTGCCGATTAGACGTGATTGCCGTCTGTATCAACCAATCAAGTGCGTCGTGAATTCCCCAAAGCTCATCACCAGCCAATAAAATTTGTAGTGGGCGTGGAGCTGGGGTGTGTCGTGCGTGTCAGTTTGTGTTTCTGTGTGTGTGTTTGTGTGTGTTATTCCCTCTTCTTCGGGATGTGTGAGGCAGCCACAGACAAAGTTAACTTATATTAATCTTGTCAGGATTTTTTTTAGCTATCTGTATAATATATAATATCATAATTTGCAGCTAACCAGTCATTTAAAGGTGCTTACTCGCTCTGGTCATTACAATTCAGCCCCAGAGCGCGTTCATGCGAGAGGCGGGGCTTGTGACACAACCAGCCAATCACAGGCTACATCCACGGTACAAAACCAGATTAGATCAGACTACTGATCCGCATCACGTATTTAGGTCGATGCAGCGGCACAAGTTAGCGGAGTCACCGTGGGAAATTAAATCAACTCGAGCTTTCCGTGGATCAGCATTCTCAGCCTGAGATTTTAAAAAAAGTGAAACGCGAGAGGAAATAAACAAAGACCACAATGGATGAAAATAGACATATTGTGAGGTCATAGCTACAGTATGTGAAAATATACAGTATAAACATGTACATAAATAGCATAGAGACGTAGCCAAATGAATAAAAATTACTATAAGAATCCATGAATATGAGATACAAAAATATTACCGTAATAATAATAATAAACAATAAAACTTGCAAAATGTGAATTAATTAGGTTACATGTGATTAATATGTGCTTGACATGTGATGCCAAAATCACATACTTTCCCTCTGAAGATTGATATACCATGCAATCCCATAATCCACCTATAATAATTCAACTTTTTATTTCAGACTCTGGAGGCTACAGTCTTGTTTGGTTGTTGTTGGTAACTATTACAACGCATTGCTCCTGTATATGTGAAAAATTTCTTCTCACAGTCAGTCTCAGAGGTTATGATCTTTGTTTATGGTTTTAATAACTCAATAAATGTGCAATAAATACGGAATGACTCATACTGATGAAGCCTTTTTGTCATTCATTTACCATTCATCCATAGCTCGCTAAGATACAGAGAGACAAGTGAACATAGCCCAATGTACGTTGGTCACTTTATTGAGCATCACCTGTCCTATACTGCCGCCTAGATGCCTACTGCACTAAATAAATTCTACCAGGCTACATAAACACATTCAGAACATATATGCAATAATGCAAAGCGCCACATTCAATCCTTTTCTTTCTTCCTCTCTCTCATTCTTTCTTTCTTCCTATCAGGCGTATTGTTACTAGAATGTATCCCCAGCTGACTGCAACAGGTCCATGACAAATGTCTATACTCCATCAACGACGAAAAAGCCTGACATGTCCTTTACATTTGGTTCGTTTGACAGATTTCTTTGACAAATGAGCCGCTAGATGTCACTATAAGTCATGCTTGCTTCATAGTTGGTCCCGGTGTAGCAGCATGAAGCACAGGCATGCAAGCTGTCATGCCAAAATGTCCAAACACATCCACTGCTGCCTCAACATGAAAACGTTCTTAACTCACAGATAAAATGCTGGAGGAAAGAAAGAGATAATAAACACTCTTGAACTCATCTATTGGGGGGTTGTTTAAATGCCCACTGGCATTCAGTATGACTGTGTGCATAATAATACTTTTAAATCAATGTGAAGAGCAGATGGCAACATTATATAACATTATTGCTTCTAAGCAGAGCTGACAGGCGGTGAGGGGAGGAGGTGGAGCAGAGAGGTCCTAAGCCGTTCTAACCACAAGGCCATCACTCATTCCATCACTCCTCGAAAATAAAGATACTTTTTTTTTTCTCCAATGAAACATACTGTAGATGGTTTTATTGTTCACATACATATACACAGTGCATGGAAAATCACAAAAATGTTGCAAACAGGAAAGCTCTTTCACAATAAGAGCGCATGAAGAGCCCAAGTATGCCTTTATTAAGGCTTTGAATGGAATTTAGAGCATGCGATTATTATACTCGCCATTCAACCCCAGTTCATACAGAGATGCACTTAAAATGAAAGATACAACTCTGGATAATATTGTTAATAGGGCAAGTATAACTACTGCACAACTGTAATAAAAGACACACAGAACTATTAACTATTTATTTATTTTAGACACTGTTAATATCAGAGAGAATGAGCTGTATATTGTGGAGCTCAGCAACCTATAAGGCACTTTATGCTGTTTTGTCCACTGGAAGGTCATCCTATGGGACTTCATGTTCCATCATATGACTTCAACTTCCATCATCTACCATATAGGAGCATCCAAGATGGCGCTTTATCAGTTATACAATAGACAGGCTGATACTGCATGTAACATTTTTATAGATTAAAATGTTGCAATTTATTTAGCTGGGTAGTTTTATGGAATTAATACCGATGTCTGCAAAGCTGCATTGGAAATGTTTAATGAAGAAAATGTTGACATGTTGCAATATTTATTTACTTTTAAAGTGTTGTATTTTTACCTTCCACCCTTTAACCTGTACATACCTGTTCAATGTCAACACACACATTGTTGACAACAATACCTCCATAATTCCACGAATTTCCATTCTCTCAGCAGCCCACATCTTTGACACGAATGCATGAATGTGTTTGCGTCATGTGTTTCTTAGATCTCTGTAGGTGTGGCTTTCCAGAAAGTCAACACAATGAGCAAAAAGGAAGTAGAGCTCAGGACACAATGATAGGATACAGAGACAGATCCCTAAAGATCATTAAAAGGATCTGAAATAGAGTAAGCTTTGTGAATTCACACCAGCTGAAATTTGTGATCATTGTGATTACAGTTTAACATGCCCAATGCCAGCTGGGATTGGCTCCAGCTCCCTATGACCCTGAGGATAAGTGGTTATAGAAAATTAATGTCTGGATCATAATTTATCCATTGTATATCTGAAGAAAGACATTACGATTTTCAGTAACAGTATTCGCGTCATAGTTTGTGCAATCTAAACATCGAGATATCCTTTTTGTAAACATATTTGGTCAATGGACAACACTTTCTATCCTTTTGCTATTTAGACAGAGACACACATTAAGAGCTGTGCCATGTCTTCAGTAGGAACATCATGGTCAGGGTTACAAGCCACTGTAAATCTAATGGCTGCACCTTTCTTTCAGAAAATGTGTCTCTTTAGGTAGGTTATATACTAATTTAATTTATTTTCATTTTAGAGAAATAAAACCTAAACAAAATGAGTGTATTAACCCTTAACCCATATCAAACAGCTTACACAGAGATAAACTCACACATAAATATGATAGAAGAGAGGTGTCATATACTGGGAGACCTTGCTATGTTTACAGCTCCCAGTAAGAGGAACCAGTGAGGTTTCAGCAGAGCACAGTATGTCCTGATTGTCATAAGATGTTTTACAATATTTGTTCATGTTCAGAGCAAGTAAAAGTCACTAAGGTAGCAGCAAATGAGGACCCTGTGTTGACCTGAGGAGAGGAAACTTTTATTATTTTGTGGGAAAATAAGGCCGTAGGTCATATATTTTTCTCCACAAAATAAATATACTCACAGCAGGGGCATAGCGTATTGGTGTATTACAGGGCATAAATTTAACAAGCATTATGATTGTGTGAATGTTATGTTTGTAGTGTCACTAACCTGTGAGAACATGTCTCTAAAAAGTCAACTTTTCATGAATTTTGCAAGCATTTTGCAGTTAATCAAGGAGACTTTTAAATAGTTTGCTGTGCTGTGCTGTCAGACAAAATGTAGTGGAGTAGTATAAGTAAATATTAGTAAAATACTCAAGTAAAGTAAGTACCTCACCTTTGTACTAAAGTAATGTAGTATTTGACTTATGTATTTAACTTAAGTTAAGGATATTAATACTCCCTCGACCACTGCACACTTGTTTTTGTCACTTATGGGTACATCGCATTTGCCTGTCATTCATTTCCTGGAGAGTTACCTTTCTGTAACACACATAGATATTAAAATGGAATGTTAATTAACATTTATAACAAATATTTCAGACACAAAACATATCAGCATGGCAGGATTTTTACACTGAATCATCTTTAAACTCTCTATCCTGCTTTTTCTTCTTTCTCACTTTTCTTTGAGGAACTTCTGCTGGATGTCTTTCTCTCCAGGAAGCAAGTGTTTATTTCTTGGGACCTCATTAATAGATAATAAGCGCGGACCGACGTTCGTCCAATCGCAGCGAGTGAACATTGCTGACGTCAAACGACAGGAGACTGTGGCAACCCAAGCCGTGGGCAGGGTTTAGGGAGATGGGTGGGTGAGTGCGCACCTATGCTCCGCCTTATGCAGGATCACAGAGGATGTTGCGATTTCTCCGCTTGTCTGGACGGCTGAGCTTCCCGGGAACGGCCGGTGCCCACGTCTGCTGTCATCAAACTAGTGATACAAAGTCGCCAGGTCTGCTCTCCTGGGAACCGGCAGAGGAGTCACCACCACCACGGCCAAGGCACGGACTGAGAGACTGATAACTTCTGTCAGCAGCTGGTAAGAAGAACATTTACTTCTCAGAGTGTAACATACGGATCGGTGTGAAGGAACCCAGATACACGCACTGCACTAAGTCCAGCAGCAGATGATAGACATATTGACATGTTGTCTCCCATCAGGGTCATGCAGGCAGCCTACAAAGCCACACTTTAATGCATTTTACAACTCACTTTGAGCGTCACAGAGTCCAAATCGGGTAATTATTGTTACAAAAGGTGAGTGAGGGAGGTCCATTATTATCACTTTTTACCTGTTGCTTCCGTGTGTGTGTGTGTATGTGTTCTCTTGCCAAAATAATGTGTCACAAGAGGAAAAAGGGAAGAAACCAAACATGTTCCTGTTTGTTGTCGTGCAGTAAGATCATTTATTATTTTATTATTTTTGAGATAGATGTTTAGTTCTTGGATAAACATCTCTGAGGAGAGAAGGTTTGAAAGAAATAAAACCAGAGTGGGAAATAGCTACCATGATCAGTCACAACTTACTACAACAACAGCTTAACTCTATATCCGTTTACTCATGCAGTGGAGTTGTAAAATGATTGCCACAACATGGAAGTGAGTGTGATATTTCTCTTTTTGTTTTGCTCTCAAAGAAGACTCATCTCCTGGTGAGCAGCTGACTGATGAGGAGGTTATTTTCCTCAGTGTAGGAGGATGATAATGGTGGGTTGTCGGTGGTGTAATGGGATTTCAGTCATGATCTGTTCTTCCTGACGGGTTAAGGAGAGGTGAAAGAGGCCATATTAGTTGCTTGAAGCTTACTGACTCTTTCCACTGCTGGTCCTGCACTGTGGCTTTATATAGTCAGTGTCATGCATTGCATGTAAACTGTAATTATTTGATCACACAGCCTGACTGAAGCCTGAAATCGGACTAGTGTTGTTTTTAAAAAGTCTTTTTTTAAAACAGCACATTATGGTGCCTATATTTTAAATGTTTTTCCTTATTAATAATAATTAATTATTCACCTTTGAAGGGCACAGTTCCGAGAAGTGCGTATCAGTTTTATCAGATCAGAGAGGTACTGTTTTGTTTCACCTAAGGTTCATTTGATATACTGTACTTAAACACTGCAGTATGAGTATGCTCTGTACATGTTTACATGTAAGTCCCAGTCCATATCATCTGACAAATCTCATATCAAATCTGTGTTAGCTTTGACAGGAACAGAACATTCAAGCTTGAATGACATTATATTACATAACACACGATAATAAATTATTTTCACAATCTTATGACTATTACAGCTTTGCAAGTTAGCTATTTACTAATGCAATCTCCTTAATTGTGTCCAACTAAACATCAAAAGATGTATTCTTCCCTCTCACTTGTTCCCACATACAATCACATTCCAGATATTTCACTCCATTTTACGTCTGTTATAGAACAAACCAGATGGAGGTTAGTGGGAATGTTATTACGCCCACCATCAGAAAAAAATCTGTAACTAGCAATTAAATCCCGGCAGAGACACCCACATTAAATTGATCTGTTACATGTGATCTCAGCTGTGTCAGGAGACATCAGATCTTTTTTCATTTATTTCACCTTCATAGCTTGCTACAGGCACAGGTATCCTAGTTATTTCCCCTTTTTACCAACCCATTTCCCAACTTTGATGCAACCAATGCCTGAGTGCGTCAAAGACACAGGAGGCTACAGGATATAGGTTGGCCAAGAGGGGAAACACAGTTTTACTGGCAACACAGTTACAGTAAAAGGTGTGAAAAGGGCAACAAATGAATTTGCGCTTCACACGCAAGTTTTCATTGTGTGAATTTTGTCATAAATGTACTCTAATTACCTCAGTACGCTGCTTAAATGCATGCTGGCACATGTGTGTGGCAGTTTTATGAATCAAAAGAGAGAGCTAAGTATGTCAGAGAGCTTTATCTAAACACATTGACTGGTATTAGGATCTTACAGTATATCATACTACAAGCTTGTGTATGCACTATCCATTACTGTACCTCACCAGTAGTATGATTAAAATTGTCCTGAAGGTGATAATAGATCAAAGACCATAGGAGCACTTTCATTGCCTTCTAGTTTCCTCTGTGACTTCAATATCTGTTGCTCTCTGCTGTTGCTAGTTCCAAGAAAGGTGTTGGTCTTGGTGATCAAACTGGTTTTTAACACTACTAGGAAATGTTTTGTCTGTGCCAGACTAATCTGGACTACAGATGAAGGTTTTTGGTATGAAATTAGTGTGAGTGTCTGTTTTACGCATTCCTTCACCCAAATTGCACAACAACTCGTGGCCAAATTTACAATTTGTAATGTCAACTATCTATCTTATTACATTAGAGGACAGATTAGTGATAGTGGTGATCAAGGAACAGTGAGTCACATTTCTGTCATGCCAAACCTGCTGATCTACTTAATGAATGCACTGTGCAGCTACAGGTGCCAAAGGTCAGGGGAGACTGTCACTGTTTTATTGTCAAAAAACTGAAGCTCTCAAACATCATAGAGGCTGCAGTGGTGCCCTGATGAATGGGAGTTATTTTTCTACCTTTAAATAGAGTATGATTTAGTATGTAAACATTTCCATTACCTTTGCATACATATAAAGCAAGTTAATGTTAAACTAAAATACATAATTGTGTAGTAAATCATTGTGGATATTGTGAACTTTGTGCACACCCAGAAGAAAGAAACAGATTCTTAGAAACTGAACTCCCTGTAGCTCTGCTTCGCCATGCCCCGGGGGATCGTCTTACTTCACCACCCACATTTTTACCTCAACATGTCATTTGACACGTCCTTTCGTCACCTTTTGAAATCGAGATCCTACTGATAGACACCAAGCTTAAATGATTCATCTTCAGTAGTGTGAAATTAGGTCTTAGCCACACGATGACCCTGACTGACTAATTGAAATCTAATTGGCAACTGTGAAGCAGTGAGCCAGCAAGCATGCAGCTAAAAGTACGTTTTCTCTGAAATGTACAAACACAACAACAAATAAGACAAAGGGGCAAGTGCTGCTGAGGTAAAACTGAAAAACAGGTGTACCAAAATAGAAAATGTGCTTAAAATCTACATGAAGTACTGTTTAACATTCAGACCAATGTTATGTGTGAGGAGAGAGCTTCGCACTGTTGGCCTGCACTTTCCCAGCTTAGCAGCTTATTCAGTTTGGGATATGGTTATGTAAGACGACTATATGCAGCAGGAGGCTAATCCAGTGCCTTGACCTTAATGCCAATTATCAGATCATGGTGACGTTATTGAAATTAAGGCACCATACAGAAGAGTTGATAACAGTCACTTGCTGAAAGTCTCAAAAGACAGTCACACCTCTGAGCAGTCTGACAACATGTTATTAATGGATTTACCTGCAGGGTTGCATCTCGTAAATCGTATATGGTGTCACAATAACAAAATACTGAGTAGTCTTGTGTGTTGAAAGATGTAGATATTCTTAGAAATACTACAAACACTCCAGGACATTTTGCATGTCAGGACAGGTCCTGACCTGTCAGTTTACAGGTCCAAAATAATAAATAGTTTCCCTTAAACAAAACTGGCTTAAATAAAAAAAATATAATCACATGAGGCTCTGAAAGTTTATACTTTTCTTATTGTCATTTGCCTGGTACCTGTGGCATTTTTTTTTACAGCGCATCAATTTTGGTTTCATCACATGCAAATAAGAATCAAATTGGTGTGCATTTAAAAAACATTGTGTCTGGTGACCGCCTTGTTTTACATGTCTTTCGGTCTAATGCTGTAGGGATGTTGCAGACAGGACTCAATTGCACATAAGATTTATTTAGACTCAGCTGGATTTCATTAAAGGTTTTTCTGGACCATTCTGAGAATGTAAACATGCATCTGTCCGTTCTTTAGCTTCCTCCTGGTTTGGAACTACAAAAAAAAGTGTAGTGGTCTCTTTATTCAATAATCAAATGTTAACTGACAGCAACAATTCATTCTCAGTAGTCAGAAGAAAGAGAAACATGCCACATCAGCTCTCTCTCATCCATTTGGCCTCTATATCAACTCCTCCCCCTCCTATCGTCTCTCCCTCACTTTCTTCCACATTTAAGAGGTGAAAGGTCATGCCGAGTAATAACTCTGCACATGGCTACGTTAATGCAGATTTCCGAGTCATTTGAAGCATCCTCCCTGCTGTGTGTCTGTGTTGTAAGGGGAAAAGCCTGGACTCAGATTATGCAATCAGTTCATGTGCCAGCTGGTAGAGGTAGACAGAGACAGAGGGGATGTTTTTTAATCGTTAGTGAAACAGAACACATTCTTTTCTCTGTGGTTTTAATATGTATCATGTCTGTTTTGGACATGGGTGTTCTGTAACTAGACAGGAAGAAATAAAACAAACCAGGATGACAGGATTCAATAATCAAACATCTCAAATTGTTTTTAATCCTATCCTATATTTACAGCAGTAGTCTATCCCGTAGTTCACAGTAGGTGTTTTTCTCCTATGTAAACAGATGTTCACCTACGTTGTCTCTTCCTAATTATGTCTTTAGGGACAGTATTGCACTTATGACTTTAAGAAAGCTTTCCATTGTCATGCAAGCATGTTGTGACTCAATACAACATGTGCAGCTCTGCTGTTTTGGCGGAAAGCATCAAACATCATGGGTCATTTGATTTGTCAAGAGCACAGATCTGAAAGATTCCCCCATACACAACTTTCTTTGTTTGTTTGTTTCTTCACCCAACAGCCAAGGCTTTGTGGTGCCATGATGAAGAAGGCGGTGGAAGTTATCCTGCTGTTGTTTCTGCTAGTCTTCATGCCACATGCAAAGGGAACACGTAAGTGATATCTGATTAAACGCAGCCTGGATATCTTCTTGAGTTTCGGTAGGATATAATAGTATTCAATAGTGTTGTTTATTTAAGCAATATCACTCAAGAGGGAGTGCTGTTGTATTGAATATCAGCACGGCTGTAAATTGGTTGTAGCCGTGCTGATATTCAGCACATCACAACCGCAAGTGTGATAAACAGTTCTACAACTTCATTTATTCGTTAACAAGTCAAAACAGATCAGTATTTGTTTGTTTATTTAATCTTTTTTTTTTTTGGCTCCACCAACACAAATAGTTCCACAATTGGACTGGGACTGCACTGTTGCCAAGCAATACATTAACATTAGCTTGCAAACTACTTTCATTAGGTCTACATGTTACCACAGGCCAGCTGCCTTGTATCATGTATGCACCTAAGAGTCTGTTGACAGTCACTTTTCTGGAAATATTCCTGGAAATATCAGATTTTTTTCTCATCTTGACATTTTGATACAATCAAACATGTTTAATATTATCAGTAGGTTGGTGCGCTCTCTTTAGCACCAAACACAAAGCAGGAAACCAGGTATACGGTTTATCTTCATGGATTATACTGATGCCAAATTGACAAGAAGTCTGTCGACATACCACGTCCTTTATTTTGTGTTTGTGTTAATATATTTATGTTTTAACATGTTGTCAGTACTACAGAAACACTAGGTAACTGTAAAGTATGATATGGTTCGATAATGGTTGTGTATTGATTACTGATTGTGGCTGATCAAGTTTATTGTAATAATATAGAGTTTCTAAGACTAATATGCAGTAAATAGTTGCCATTTATGTGTGTTTTTAAACTGTTTGTAGACATATGTTCATCTTTTGTCAAGCTGAGCGATACATTAAATTAAAACACTGCTGTACTCTAAATCAGCACTCATGGAACAACTCTTATCCAGTCAAATTACTTGGTCTGAACTAACTGTTGTATAATTATGTATATTTTTGTGGTACATTAGAATTCACAATTTTTGTACTTTATTTATTCTCTGTTTATTTAACAGGGCCAATGCAGAATACATGTATTGTACCGAATATAGCTAAAAGCTAATTTTCATCTGTAGTACCTGTGTGGAGGCCTTTAACAAACCTTGCTCTTATAATAAAACAGACATCAAATACAACTCAACCAAACCAAACCATTACAAGAACTTACCAACCATTCAGTACCAAAGAATTTAATATCCTGGCCACCTTAACTAAGAAGCAGTTTTACACAAATGTCGTAAAACTGAAATTTAACATCACATTCCCGTCTAGAGGGAACGTTTATCAACCTTGAGTTAATTTACATCTGTAGTTGTCTATTTTTTGTTACACAACACACACTGTTTAATTTGTAATGCACTTGCTTTCATTCCTGTCTTTAGGCTACAGTCCACCAGGGAAGCCCACACTGACCAGATGTCGTTCTCCCGAAAAAGAGACCTTTACCTGCTGGTGGGAGCCAGGCTCTGATGGGGGACTGCCCACTACCCACGCCCTGTATTATCGCAAAGAGAAGTGAGTGGCTTCTAGTTTGCTGTAGTACCACATGAACCTCATTTTGTTTGACTGAGTTTACTTCTGATTAGTGTCACACTGAGAAACAGACAAGTAACAAGGATGGGTTGTTAGCATTATGCAGGAACTGGTTTTATTTTGTCACGGCTCTGGAGCTCTAAAGTCAGCAAAGATGAGGCTGTTGCATCAACATACATATATAGTAGAGCTTAGCATCAGTGCAGACATTTCAGCAAATGTCTTTACATACGGGGCACAGTTGTCAGTGAGCAACCTACCTGGTTCATTCAAAGAACTGAGGGCAGAAGACAAGTGTAAGAGGATAAAGATGCAGTGGTATTGTTTTTTTGTTTTTTTACCACACTTATATCTGTCTGTTAAATACAGTATGCAGCTACAGCCAGCAGTCTGTTAGGTTAGTTTAGCATATTTATCCTTACACATCTCCCACTGTGTGTGAATTCTTCCTTTTTAACCACCGCACCACAAATTAGTTTAGTTAAAATGCATGCGGTGTTCTCTGAAATTATGCAATTGCAAATTTTTTTTTTCTTTACCTGCTCATAATTGGCCAGGGGTGAGAGTTAGTTGGGGGTAATACATGCAGAACCATGTTTTCGAGACCCCACCCCCCACTGAACATCTCTACCAGTCGCTGCTACAGCAACAAGAACACGTTCTCCTGCTTTCTAAATGTAAACACTCCCTGTTGTTTTAATTAGAGCACCCAGGTCAACATGGTTGCCAGGTGCTCATATACAACATGTCAGCTATTTATTGATTTCTATTCAATGCCCTCTTGAAAACAAAAAGTCTAACAAACAATAAAACCTGCAGTAGGAAAGACGGTTGTATAGGAACATGGAAATGTTACACAAAGGCATATCAGGGCCACATAAAACAAGTACAGATACAAGAGTACAGATAACAAATGGAGAGTAGGGGTGTCGTGACATACCAGTACTGATATAACTGTGATATTTAAAATATGAAATATTTATGTCATGTAATAATGCACATATGGAAATATTGGGTAAATAATCCAGCACCTCTTAAGTTATTTCTGTTTTTTTCATTCCCAGTTTGTGATTGACACTCATTGTAATTGTTCTTATTGTACACTTTTGTACGTTTATGGTTACAGAGCCTTCTTCCACCTCCCTACACTTGTGTTTTCAGTGTAATTAATTTTCCCAAAAGGAGACAAAACATAATAAAAGTTAAAGAAATTCTCACATTTTAATAGCATTATGTTGAATTATTTTGGCCACAATAATTGTATAGTGTAAATCTGATATTGTAACAGACCTAATGAGTGTCGGAAATAAAGAAGTAATAAATAAACAGGTTATCCTTTAAGCATAGCAGCTATCCACTCTTTTGTTGTCATTGATGGCTCAGAACCTTTTTTTTTCTATTTCTGTCTGCAGTTTAGAAAAAAAACATGGTCCTAATTTATCTTGAGATTGCCTTCTCTTCTTCTTTATCTCATCTTATCTTCCCCCCCGGAGCACGGAGAATGCGTGCTGTTCTTTGGAAATGTAACAGTACAAACACACACATGCTATTACATGCTGTTCCCCTGACTCTCTTGCAGCTCTGAGACAGTGTACGAGTGTCCCGACTACCGTACAGCTGGAGAGAACTCCTGCTTCTTTAACAAGAACGACACATCCATCTGGGTCAACTACAACATCACTGTGGTGGCCACCAACACACTGGGCAGCACTTTCTCCGACCCCGTGGACATAGATGTGGTGTACATCGGTGAGGGAATGTGTGCTGCTTTTTTGTTTCTGTTCTCATGTTTGAGTGCGATGTTCGAGGTACAATTTCCCCGTGAGGATTAAAAAAAGGGTATTTTAATGCTCACTCACACAGCTGCTCGATGGCGCACTGGGTTACACTGGGGCTAATGCTCTCTACTAACCTTCCCTTTCAGCTGTAACTATGCATTGAAGGTCACCATTTTAAAGTAGTGAAATTAAAATATATATTTTGTCAGCCTGCTGAATAAAGGTTGATAATGATCAAATCAAATGTAAAAGAAATATAATGAATATTTTTCTGACTGTCTACAAAACCCATGAAAGTAGCAAAATGAGCCACAATGAGCAGCTCATTGCCATCAAGTATTGCCTGTGTAGCCAAAGCCTAATACAGCCTCAATTGTATCAATCAACACACATAAAAGTGTCACACTGTTTCACTGGGTGACGTGTTCAAAATGGACAATGTAATTTTTTTTAATCAATTCCACATACACCATCCTGCTGACTCACCAGATTGCGTTAATCCATGGCTGAAAATAGTCTCCAATAACTGCACTATTTTCTCCTCTTTGAATGCCATTTTATAAAATCTAGTGCCCTGTCGCTTTAGGGGACTACTTAACTTACAGTTACCTTTCTGCAAATAAAAAAATGTCTTTGTGATATGTTCTAAAAGTAGGAACAAATGTGGCTTTGGGATGAAAGTCACAGACACAGTAAGGGAGTTTGAAATATACTGAGAGATGAACAAACATGCTTCTGTTTTTGGTCTTTTCATTGGATTTGTTAACAATAAAAATGTAGAATAACACCGGGCCTTTCGTCTGACAGCTGATTAAATATAAATACTGGGGAGATCTACTTTATATTACGTAACAATATATACATATTGTATGAGGCATGAAATTTGTCCTATCTTGTCATGTTGCTAAATACAAAAGCATGTTGTTTTGTTCATGAAAGGTCCAAAAGGAGTGTAATCCCATATAATTAAAACACTTAAAAGTATCTGCCTTACCCCTGAGGCTGCTTATCTGGAAGTTCTCTCCTTCCCCTTTTTCTCTTGTAGTAGCATTGACCTGATTTGGTTATCAGTATCTTTGTTAGGACTTCTCTGACCTACCTCACGATTGTCAACTATGTATCTCCAAGAAGATAATTTAACGCCTAAACAATTAACATTTATGTCACTACACCAAATATTTGGAAGGTCAAAGGTGTGAATTGGTTTACTATTACATAGAGACAGAGATGTGGATACTCATCTCATCTTAGTCACAGTTGGCTCCTATTGTACTGTGTTTCAAACATTATTATCCAATTAAACTTCCGCCTTCAGTCCTCTCAGTCGCACACACAAAACACTGCCTCTCTCATTCACTTTTTCTCTCTCCCTTTTCAGTCAAGCCTAATCCTCCAGAGAGGCTAGCAGTCACTGTAATGGAGGACAAAGGCTGGCCCTTCCTGCGGGTGTCATGGGAACCACCAAATAAGGCTGACACCCGCTCCGGATGGATCACTCTCATGTACCAGATCCGTGTCAAGTTGGAGCAGGAAAATGAATGGGAGGTATGCAACATGTTACTCATACAAGGGAATGGCTTGGTAGTTAAAACAACAACTGTTAATTAACCAGTTAGTCTTTGTGATCTCATGTTGTTGAACCAGTTATTGATCACACTATATAACTATATAACCACTGGGGTACTGTTTTGCAGTTTTACCCTCTGACCTGAGATATTGACAAGATGATACATTTTTCCTATTTTGTATTTCATATATGCAATATTTATATTCTATATGCTGACAGCATGAAGGACTGACTGAACTGTACATAATTGCTCAAGGTCTACCAATGTGTGTTGTATTTTCAGATGCACCTTGCAGGCCAGCAGAAGATGTTTAACATTTTCAGCCTGCGGTCAGGTGGTACATACCTCATTCAGGTGCGCTGTAAGCCGGATCATGGGTTTTGGAGTGAATGGAGTTCCACTTCCTACATCAGAGTTCCTGACTGTAAGACATCTACCAATATTTTATACACACAAAATATATAACATAAATGTTTTTTTTCATAACATTTATTCAAGGAATAGTTAATATGCTTAGATGAGAAGATCACGATTAGTCAGGAGACGTAAAATGCATTTCAGCTCCTTTTAATATCCTAAAATATTAATAAATAGATAATAAAACAGTACAAGGTTATATGTTGTGTTGAAGCACTCATGTTGTCTTGTTGTGTCTTAAAGATTTACGTCAAGAGAAGTCAGCGTGGATCCTCATTACGGTCTTTTCTGCCTTCATTTTCGTCATTCTCATTTGGTTGCTGCACATGAACAGCCACAGGTAAAATGTTTTTTATTGCATTATGAATAAATGCATGCTATATATGCTAAAGAGGCCCAGAGCAGCTGTACTTTTCACATATATAGATAATGGGAATATAATGATAATTAAAAATGAAAGCAATTACTTGAGATAATGAGAGATAATGTTTGCTATTTTATTTTATATATAAGAAGATCTGGCAGCCTCAGAATAGCTCAAATGCCATTGCAATGTGTCACAGATGTTATTTACATGTATTTCTTATTAATGGCAACCAAATTGTCATTTTATTGTTGCAAGACAATAAAAAACCTACAATGAAGCAGTTTAATATCTTGAGATCTTTTAATTCTTAAATGTTGATCATAAAATAAATGTAAAGAATACCTATTATAATATACAGATGGGTGACAAATTTAAAGGAAAAACATGAACAACCGTAAATTAGTGTAGAAACGTATCAAAAGCAGATGGGTCCATACAGGGCACAAAAGGTCACTGAATGGTTTGATGAGCATGAAAATAAATCTCAACCCAGTTGACGACCCGTATTCATTTTCTATGAGACATGAAGAGAGGGTGAGAAGAGACACAAGTTAAAATGTTTCAACTTGAGTAAAAACAAACTACCATAGTAAAGCCATAATTGTACACAGACTAGAGGAAAAAGGAGAGAGGACTGGAGGGAAATAAGAGAAAGAAATCAAAGTCTAAGGAGCACTGAAGCTGTTTTAGAAGTGCATAGCGACCCAACATGTTACTTTGGACAATTTATTTTTTCTTTCATTTTTCACCCATCTGTATACTAAATATGCCACTCTGGGCTTTTAGGGTATACAGCAAGAGACATATTGTATTGGTTTCTATTATCATCTCATATTTATAGATTTTAATTGGATTTTTTTTTTTTTTTTTTTTCAGTCTGAAGCATTGCATTCTGCCACCAGTTCCTGGTCCTAAAATCAAAGGATTTGATAAGCAGCTTCTCAAGGTAAAGTAGCAACATATGGAACAATGTTTAGATTTATACAATAACTCCCATATATAAAGAAGAAAAAACTGAACTGAATTTTCCTCTTTGTGCGTAGAATGGCAAGTCTGAGGAGCTCTTTAGTGCACTGGTGGTGCCCGATTTCCCTCCCACAACATCATCTAACTATGAGGATTTGCTTGTGGAGTACTTAGAGGTGTATATCCCTGAAGGGCAGGAGCTGATGCTGCAGGAAAGCAAAGATCTGCATGATGGTTGCCTCAAATCTGAGGGCTCCACTTCTGACAGTGACTCCGGTCGAGGCAGCTGCGACAGCCACACTCTGCTGATGGATAAGTGTGGAGAGGCAAAAGAGGAAGAGAGGCAACAAGATCAGGAAAGAATGGGGATGGAGGCACAGAGGCACCAGAAGAACTGGGAGGACAAAGTGTTGATCTATGCTCATGAAGACATTGTTAGTCCTGACATGTCCGGTGGAAGGGTGAGGACCTGGCCTTCTGTGTTTTCTCCACTGCCTCAGTACAGTTCAAACCCACCTGACCAACAGAGCTCACTTGAGATGGCCAAACAACACTACCTCTCCGACAGCCTCTTCCTCCCAGACTCCTCGTCCACCTACCTCAACCAGCCTGGCCACAGCACCAAGGAGTCTCTCGGGCCAAGCTACTGGGAGTTCGGCTTGAGCAACAAGCAACCTCATCAGCTCCATCCCCAGATGCAGGCCCACCAGCAACTCCACATGGCTCACAGCGATGTCGACATCTCCAGCATCGGTTGCAAACAGGCACCTGCCGGTCTGCAGTCACCAGATCTCCGATCCACTCAGTACGCAGAAGTTCAGAGGGTCAACGAAGAGGATATGGTGATTCTCCAACCCGCTGGATCAGGCCGTGGTCACAGCGAACACTGCTCCCAAATGCCACGGGGGGAGAACTACAGCAAGGTAAAGGGGGTGAACAGTGACAACATGCTGCTGCTCCAGAGAGAGGTGATGGAAGAAGACAGGTGTCCTTGTGAGCACCAGGAGACCAATGGAGTGAGAGAGCACTCCCACACATCGTCCACAGTCACCACTACACAGAAGCCTACAGCCTGCATTCACACTGCCATGCCGGTCCAGGACGAAATGGTTCTGGCAGTGAATGGTTATGTTGACACTGCCACCATGTGCACACTGCCCACTTACTAGGTGCCCCATAAGCCCAACTGGAAGGTACATTTCAACATGCAAGACCTGTTTTAGGCCGGGACTGAGACAAAAAACACCAACACTGGTTGACTATTTCAAAAATGGTTGCAAAGACAATATTTTGTTGTTACAGAATCACAGTTAGTTGTTTTCCGTCTTCCTCATTTAATGTTTTTACAGAATCTGATTGATTGTATAAATATAAAATGTGGTACCATATGTTGTCATCATGATTAATATTTCTGTCATAAATGTTTTCCTCTGTCACAGGCACATGTTTCAGGTCATGCACTTTTGAAATTTATTGAGTGTAATGTGAGCATCCATTGAAATTATTTGTGTAAAACTGCAGAAAGCTTAAACAAATGTTTTTATTTTGTGTTTGTTCTTGTACGTGCACATGTCCTTTAGAACACTAGCCTACATTCTCAAGACATTAGTGCAGGAAAACGGGTTGCTGAGGGGGATACAACTCCTCCTGCTGGCCAGAGTGATACAATTAATTTATTTTTCATTTGCATTATATATATTATTATTATTATTGCAAATATGCTAAATACGAAGGACAACACATATATAGTTTCCTACCTAAGTGGCTATTCTGACATGACTGCTTGCCTTTACCTCAGCTTAAAGGTTAGAAGAGCTGATAAACATAACTGGCCAAAACAAATGAACAGCGTAGAAAATAACCTGAAATAGCATATTCACTTCACTTTGTCCAAAACCAATGAAAAACAGGCTCTTTGGAAAAAAGAGACATAGCCTCCAGTCATGGGAATGAGGCTGTGTGAGCGTGTGAGTCTATATGTTAAGACACTTTATGTTGGTTTTGTCACCTGTTTGTATATACTGTATATAAAGAGATTATTTTATGTATATACACTTATTTGTATATATACGTTTATGACTGCTTTGATCAGTTAAGTGTTAAAATATCAATAAAGGAATTTCTACAAAGATGTTTAATTTTTTGCATTGGAAAAAGGTGTCATGATACTTAGTTAGCCATACACAAATAAGTGACTCTGTCTCTGTTGTGATAAATTGCTGTGTTCTGCATTTTTTATCTGCATGCCGTCCATATGAAAATCATAATTTAATACACCAACCAAATCTAAAAAAAAAAAAGAAAATCATGCTTATAATAAATTCACAATACACAATAATGTGATGTTCATCTTTATTTTGTGTCTTCTAGTACTGATAATTACATGCTTGTTATATGTTGTTACATGTGTGTAATTACCAATCAGTGGCATACATGTGAAAAAGGAAAATCTCTTCTCGATATCATAAATGATACAACCATAAATATATATATACACAATGAATTTGGTATTAATCATGCCTTATGAAGTGATTCTTTATGAACGCATTGCTTGAGAGGTATTAAATCTGCTATGTAGTATTGCTATTCCTATTTATGAATGAACTACAGATGGCCAGGGGTTAAAGTAGAATTTGACAGGTAGGGGAGCCCTAAGATATGTTGTGTTCCTGCCTCTTAAAATGCGACAATTTAGTGCTTTTATGTATTTTATATGATCTTACATTAAATGTTTTAGGGGTTTTAGACTGCTGATCAGACAAAACAAGTAATCTGAACATGTCTATAGAGCCCATAAACTGACATATTGTAATAAACAGTCAGCAGACAATTCAGAAATATAACTAAGTAATATTATATTACTGTTAAATATATAAAATAACAATGTCTGCTTGAGCTTGCTACCTCATTGAAGCTACCAGTGAGTGCATCTAACGTTAATCATACATATACTCAGTATATTATGTTATATATATAGTATTTTATGTGAGCTCAGAGCACCAGGAGAGTGTACCACAGCCGTTTTGGACCAAATGGAAAGTGGAGGTTTTCAGGGAATGCTGGTGGTGAGCAGAGTGTCATGCCAGAACGGGAGCTGGGCAAGCACGTTCCGCAGCCTCTATGGACAAAATGGCAGAGGTGAAGAAACCAAAGAGGATGATAGAGGAAACTAAGAAAAAAAATAAGTGACCGAGTGTGAACTGGGACTGACTTGTAGTTCCTTGCAATAGCTTCTTGCCGTTGAACTTGTAAGTAACCTTAGCTGGGTGCTATGTCTAATGTTTTTACACTTGTTTGATGCTTGAGTTTTAGCAAAGTCATTGCCTTGCTAGTTTTTGATCATAAGTAATAGAATCATAACAAATACATGTATAACTATCCATATTTGCAACAGTAGTATTGCACAGTGGGAGTGCCAAATCACAAGAATACCAGTTCTATGTAAGGTTGCTTAGGGAGTTGTCTTTAACCACCTGTGTGTGAAGGGCAAAGCCCTGCCCTCTGTGAAACGTGAGAGAAGAGTAGTGGTGTCCATTTCAACCACTGGGGTGGGCTAAAAATGAATTAGAAATTGTGTTTTGTCAATTTAAAGTTTATGTTTTTCAAAGAATGCATGGTTACACTACGGCTGATAGTGCAGACCTTTGAGATATTAAGCCACCTGACACTTTGATAATGCGTTTTCTTATGCTTCATTGAACAATATATTTACAAACAGGCAAGTCAACCATAAGACGTGTCAAACAAAGCCAAAGAAGCGCACCCACACGCAACATATGTACGTGCGCACGCATCCTTGTGACGTTACAGGGGTTGCATTGACGGACCACCCCAGAAAGTTTGTAAAGACAGAAAGTTTGAGCAGTAAAAGTCAGCTGCTGCTCGGTGTCACACGGTGAGGGTAGTAGTAAGATAGTTTCGTTCCCTCTGTTACTGCTCAACATGTTTAAAGTTGTATCCCGTCTAAGTGGCCGCTGTGCAGTTTTAACAGGACTGTCCTGCTGTCGGCCCGGTTTGTCCAAAATACACTTGGCAAGTGGTGAGTTACCATGGAGACGAACAAAAAAAAAAACCCAGAAATGTCGAGCTCGGTTTCGGTCCGTTACCACCTGAACATTGGGTGTGTTTGAGTTAGCCTTTAACCTGTGTTTGTGTGTGGTAAAGTAATGTAGAAAGACCAAAGTTGTTTATAAGCGTTAGTTGCAACGTGCCCAGTTTTAGCCCAAATTAACGTGAATAAGTCCACAAAGTTAGTTAAGCGTTAGTTAAGTTAAATGGTAATTAACACTATGCTCGGTTGCTATCTTATTAGCTATTTGCCTTAACGTTAGTCTAATACAACAGTCATACAAGAAAACATACATTTATAACCATGTTAACGTATTAACACCAAGATGTACGTATCCGAGTATTTTATCATAGTACTGACATGTTGTTACGTGTAAGTAGTATTTTAATGTTACGGCTAACATTTGAATTGTTTATATAAGGTTGGATACTTTAATCTGTAAAACAGTATTATATTATATATATGTATACATGTTTTATTTGTAAAATCTTTGCTGGCTTATAAATGTAGTGGAGTAAAAAGTACAATATTTTTCAGCATGAAATTGAAAAAACAGTAAAAGTATCTCAGAAAGTAAAGTACAGTACTTGAGTACATTGATTGTCCCACCTATGTTATTCCCACTGAAACTGTGTTTGTTTGTTGTGTTGCTGAACTGGTATATCTAGTACCTGTCAGTCCTATTTGTGTTAAAAAGGGAAGGCTGAGAACAGGAGCAGTTTAATCAACAGCAGCACAAACTACACCCTCCAAATGGACCAGATAATTAGAAGCTTATAGAATCAACACCTCTTTAAGGTGAGATTTGAGTGTATGTTCACGGTAGAAATAAGTACAATGCACTACCCACTATTATGTAAAACCCATTGTGACCAGTAATTTTTTTAAGCAAGGCATATAAAATAGCAATACAGCACTTTCATTCTGTATGTCACCGGGAGTGAAATAGTTAAGTACAGGCTATTTTTTCCCTAATAATGCACAGTTCAGTGTTATTCCAGGGGCGAAATCCAGCATTAATTGCTGGATTCCACCTTGAATCGCTTGAATCGTTGCCAGGCAAACTAGTACTCCCTCTACTAAACATTTTACAACCAAGGGAAAGTAGGCAAAGGGTAGTAGGCTTTGATTAGCTTTGCATAGTAATTCAGCTCATGGAGTTTCTCAAAGATTAATTGTCATTTTTGTCTTGCTGACTGAACAATTATATGACAGGTGCATTATGTCAGAAAACAGCCTTCGCATATCATTCCACAGAAGTCCCAGATATGCCACCATGCAATTTCGAACCAGAGGAATACAAGGTAGCGTTAACTAACTTGCACAGTTGGCTTCTTCATTCTTTAATCATCTCACAGCATAGCTCTTTTAAAAACTCTTTTCAAAGAGGATGCTTCTCCTATACTGTAACCCCTGACCAACATTTGTCTCATTCCAGGGTATGTCCAAAGAACAGATGTTGGAGATCCGCAGACAAAATTGCAACCCCATGATCATGAGGGTTACCTACTATAAGAAACCAGTGTTCATCCACCAGGGATGCATGCAGTGGTTGTGGGATGTGGACGGGAGGCGATATCTGGATCTCTTTGCTGGTGTGGCTACTGTCAGTGTGGGCCACTGCCACCCGTAAGATCGTTTTTTTTTTTTGCTTTGATGTGTCACACAGTGATGTTATTGTTTTATGTTATATTCAGTCATTGCTAATATCTGAACCTGTGGGTGCAGGAAAGTTACAGCAGCAGCAGAGCAGCAGTTGAAGAGACTGTGGCATACCACAAACATTTACGTCTATCCTCCTCTGCATGAGTACTGTGAGAAACTAGCCTCCTACCTCCCAGATCCGCTCAAGGTACCTTGGTGGCTCTTATTATTTTGATCAGATGAGGACAGGAGCCTGGATTAATATACAGGCTGTAATTAATATGTCTGCTGGTCTTTGTGTCCCTCTCCAGGTGATATATCTGACCAACAGCGGCTCGGAAGCCAATGACCTGGCTATGCTGATGGCTCGACTTCACACTGGCAACTTTGACATCCTCACTTTCAGGTACACTTTCTGTTTAGGAATTATCAATAAACATCCTTGGGTGCTTCATAATTACATAAAATGATATAAATAAATATTTTTGGTGTTAACCTAATATATAAAAGTAAGTAACTAAAAGACTAAAAAGTAAAATTCACAGGTAGTGTTTAAAATTTTTATTTTTTTCCTGGTCTGGATTTTTTTTTTTAATTGACTTTGTGGTAGTTTATTCTTTGCGACTATTGTGTGCTTATATTATATTCTTATATTGTGCAAATTGCACATTGCCTAACTTGATTGTTGATAAACATTCTCTGTAGTCTAAATGTCTAAAATGTTTGATTTTTCTCTTCCAGAGGATCATACCACGGTGGTAGCCCACAAACCATGGGTCTTACTTCCAACGCAGCTTATAAATACCCCATTGCCAATGGTTTAGGCTGCACAAATGTATGTATAAATGACGTGTTAAAACTGCAGATGTACATTATAATTTCTATTTTGAAGAAGGTGAATATATTATATATGGAGGAGATAGAAATGGACAGATGCTTTTATGATAAAAAAAACATCTCAGAATATAGAGGGGAAGCTGTGTTGTGCTACAAAATATATGTTTGTGCCGCATTACTTATGAGTGACTGTTGCTGTCAGGTTGATCTAGCTGACTAGGTTTCTGCCCAATAAACAGACCATGTGTCCTGATGTGTTCAGAGGTCCGTGGGGAGGAAACCACTGCAGGGACTCTCCTGTGCAGACCATAAGAGAATGTAGCTGTGCCCAAGGTACACAAACACATGGCTCAACACACTCACACTGCTCTCATAAACCGGAAAAAACAATCAGTGAGTTATCAGTGAGATTAAGCATTACAGTCCCTTTCGCAATAGTGCAACAAAACACTAACCTTAATTTCATTACTGTGTTATGTTCAGGACCACAGGTTGCCGGTGTTTTCAGTTTGTTCTTTTTTAAGTGCATGTATTTACAGGCAGCGCAACACCCACATAAAAACATTTTAAAATGTTTGCCCAGTTTAATATTTCTGAACAGACCTCTTTGACATCTTTACGCTATGTATATATGTGGTGTTGCAATTCACAAATTGTATTTCTTTCTATAAAAGTCTACCCAAAAACCCTGAGGGAAAAACAAAGGAAGCCCATGGAACCCTGAAAACTGAATTGCTTGAATAAAGTTCAAAGTCTCCTACTGTTGATCATTTACCGCTTTTACCTCCTTTGACCCTTTACCAATTTCAGGAATTTTAGCTTTAGCGTACGAGAGTCTCAGCTAGAGAGTCTACCTGGAAATGGTTAGTGCAATATGTTAGCATATCTACATGACTGTTTACACAAAACAAACAACTGCTGTGCTCCAGTTATTAGTAATTATTACAGTCCTATCTCAATATAAAAAATACAACGTAAAAAGAAAAAAAGATTTCACTCTAACTGATTTTGGTAAGCTTTAAGCTTCATCATTCATTAACAGTGAACCTTGTAGTAATATGGGAATTTTCTCATGGTACTGTTTTATGAAAATATAATTAATAGTATATTGAAAAATTGTTCAGCCCATAGCTTTTGTAGCAAGATTTGAATTATTTATGTTTCATGGTTTTTCCTATTTGGACACATGGTACACATGCACATGTCTGTATTAATTAAAATAACTTATCCTTGTTTGATCCCACAGGTCATTGCATGGCAAATGAGCAATACATCGGACAGCTCAAAGAGACATTAGCTACGAGTGTCCCGAATCGAATTGCTGCTTTCTTTGGAGAGCCGATTCAGGTACTATATTCTGTTATAGAGTATGACAAGAAATGAGTCACCGTGTTGCAATACCTTTGCGTGTCTCATCTGTTGCTTTGCCACATTAAATTTGAACATTATAGACTGTATGTCATAAATGTACAGTAATTTCAGCAATTAAATTAGCCATTTGTGAGTATGCCAGCCATGTGAGATTGTGAGATTGGGCACTGTGGCATGTGAATGTGTGAATGTGTTTGGTTTTTACAGGGAGTTGGAGGAGCTGTGCAGTACCCTAAAAACTTCCTCAAGGAGGCTTACAAACTTGTGAGAGAGAGAGGAGGGGTCTGCATCGCTGATGAGGTTAGATATCCATTTTATATATTTTAAATATTTTTATTGATGGATTTTCTATATAAATTTTAACTATGTTGATTTGGACAAAAATATTATATCAGAAGAGATCCACTGCTTCAAAACAAGGAATATTTGTATGAACAATATTAATATTTGATAGGAATGTGTGAATTAATATTTAATAATAATATATATTGAATAATAAGTTGTCACTGTTTATTTAAGTTGCAGGTTGCAAATTATGCAAACTACAGCAAATATGGTGAATGCATATAGTAACATAATATGGACAAGACAATAGAGTCTAGTCAAATTATTGAACTAGACTCATTATCATAGTAGTTATTGTGTGACTGCCATTAATCTATTTGGCCAATTGGAAGCAAACAAGCTTTAAACACAAACTTGTCAACAACCATAAAGTTGGAGAAAGTGAGCAAACGGTTCCATATTTTAACATCCATTAGACACAGAGTGTTTGTTATATTCACTCTAAAAATATGAAATGTTCTACTATGTTCACCAGCTAGTCTCCAACTTTGTTTGTCTGTTGTTTGGTGCTGGTGCTCGGTCATGATGAGTGGCTCCTTTTATATTACACATACTCATTTGACCCATAGTTATCCTACAAATTCTGATCATTGCAATGGCACCTACTTCTCATAGGACAACAAGTCAATAAATGAGTTAAGTCGGCTTGTTGCTTATCTTGACAGAAGTACTTATCTATCCAAGATAAGGATGTCTGCACATGTAAACGATACGTACAAATGATATTTGTAGACAGGCATAAAAAGCAAACACAATATGGACTGTCATTTAGTCAATGGCAATAATTCTATTTTGCAAATGCAAATATATATGGTTGCATTATATATATTGTGAAATTTGAATTTAAAAAAAAATAAAATTGTACCTGACAGGTCCAGACTGGATTTGGGCGAACAGGAAGCCACTTCTGGGGTTTCCAAGGTCATGACGTTATTCCTGATATGGTTACAATGGCGAAGGGCATTGGTAATGGATTTCCAATGGGAGCTGTTGTCACAACACCAGGTGAGATAATGCTGTAAAATATGCTTGTATGTTCAAGATTAAATACAGCGGGTAAAGCATGTGCATAATGAACCACTCCTCACCATTCCATTATCAAATTTGCAAGATAAATGGGGCGGTGTTTAGCTCAGTTGGTAGAGCAGCCGCCCTACGTGCGAAGGCTCAGTCCTTGCTACGGGAGCCCAGGGTTCGAGTCCGGCCTGTGGCTCTTTCCCGCATGTCATTCCCCATCTCTCTCTCTACCCACATTTCCTGTCACTCTTCAGCTGTCTCTATCAGAATAAAGCTTGAAAAGGCCAAAAAAAAAATCTTTAAAAAAAAAAAAAAAAAAAATTGGCAAGATAAATGAAAAGGGAGTTTGGACCAGTGACAGTGAAAAGAATGGACAGCATAAGTGTGAAAAGTAATCCAAAAATTGGCAAAGACGTGGATCATTGGCGGACCTAAGTTGGGCGGAATGACGCCTGATTGCTCAAACAAGCCATCTGTAACAGCACCCACCTCCACCTGTCAATTAAATTGGCCAAGTTGGTAATTCTGCATAACTTTAAGCCTTAATATAATTTGAATGGGTGAGTTAAAAAAAAATTTACCCTCAGTACAGTTGTCATGAATGTTGAAATTAGCTATAGAGACCAAAACCATTTGTCCGAAGTTGGACATGTTATTATGAGCGCTTAGGGAGATCGGCATGTTCTGTAGCCAGCCTTAAGCAGTCACTCAAGGAATTACAGTTTTCATTTCCCAGCCACGGAGGTTGCCGCTTGGTGTCAACTCATTCCAATAAACAGGCTCAAAGCAACAGTGACTGATGGGTAATGAGGAATGATTGAACCTGTTTCTTATTCAAAAAGAAACACACCATGTTTCACTATTTTTGCCATTCCTGATGCTAAGGAGAAATCATGCTGCAATATATTTTCAACTGACCCCAACACCCTTTATCACCAGAAGGTACATTTTATACATTTACTAACAGTAATTACAGAGGTTAATGACAGTTGAACGTATGTGGGCAGATGAAATTATAGATTCTCCATCTGTGATTCATCACATCACCTAACCCTTAAGTATTCCTGGCTCCCTGCTGAAGATGATAGATACTGAGGACACCTTAGTTAATGAATGCCTTTGCAATATTGTGCAGAGAAGAAAAAAAAAAACACTGACCGGATAAGCCCTGTTGACCTTCACCTCTATTGCTCGTTGCTATGGTTTTTCTACATTCTTTGTTGCAACTGACCTGCTGTGTTCATTACCCTAGGACTGTAAACAAGTATGTCTATTTCTGACAGTGGACATGTGATCACATATTTGTTGTGTTATTTATTTAATTAATTGCCACAGCAATTTTAAAAGAATATATATATATTTTTTTATGAAGGCCTACTTGATGACATTTCTGTAAAGGGCAACATGAAGACACTTCTATATTTCCATGAATCGTTTATGATGCATGTTGTCTGAGGAAAGATTTTGATTTGCTGCAGCAGCGGGTGGAGGTGTGAGCTTGTTTATTTTTGTGTTTTCCAGAAATTGCAGCCTCATTTACCAAAGGGGTTCACTTTAACACCTTTGGAGGAAATCCTGTGGCTTGTGCGATTGCTTCATCAGTGCTTGATGTAAGAATTCATCTTTTTGCACATCAGGCTCTGTTGATCAGCAGGGAATTTTCAGTTTGATCAAACTTCAGTGTATGTCTGCGTATTAATGTTGTAGCTGCATCTGAAAACTAATATTCAGAATGACAGAATTCCACTGAATCACAATTCAAACATGACTAACTCATTTTTACTTAACAGACTATCAAAGAAGACAGCTTACAACAGAACAGTCTTAATGTGGGCACCTATCTGATGAAAGAACTGGCAAAACTCAGAGACAAGTATGAGATTATCGGTGATGTCCGTGGAAAAGGCCTGCAGATTGGCGTGGAAATGGTCAAAGACAAGGTATTGAGTTGGTAACTCATCTCTCCTCACATGTTTGAACAACGTGTGCGTGTCTGTGCTGTGCCCCCCAGGGTCATGGTTCAGCATTGACCTAGTTAACCATTAGCTGGAGCAGCAGTGACCATCTGTATTCTGTTGATACTATTGTATTTATAAAGAGCCAGCGAAGGGAAGAGCCAGTACAGAGACTCCTGATAAAATACCCTGAAGTAGATACAAATTTAGTGAAATATGTTATGTTTAGTTTTGCTGACTCTTTTGCCATCTGTTTGCCGTTTGGCAAGTATCCTGCTGTGTTGTCGTTAATTATGACCAACGTTCCTCACAGAATGTTTTGATGTGTTCAACATGTCATCATTAAAAAGTATTTGTCTGCAGTAAACACAAATGTTAATTAGCAAGGAGTATGATTTCAAAAAAATAGCAACACAAAGAACTATTACCTTGTCCACACACCATTCATGAAATAGAGTACATCGACATCTTTTACTTGTCACCACTCCCAATTTCTATGTGAAAAATACCACTCAGTTTACAGTTCAAATAAGTAACTGATTGACATCATGAGCAGAAATTCTTATCGCTTGAGGACACCACTATAATTAGCCTGGAAATTGTAAATATGGTTTATTAATAACGGAAATGATAAGCACAAGTTGGCCAGACCACTATTCAGATGTAGCTTCTCAAGCCAATTAACAGTTAGAGGTTAGGTACATGGGTTACAATCAAATAGTTATTGGACAGCAGTTGGATAGTGATCATAATATTAGTTACTTTAATTACTACAGTTACTGTAACATATCCTAACCTCATCTTTATCATCCACAGGCCAGCAGGGACCCGCTGTCCCCTGAGGCGATGAATGAGATTTTTGAGGATGTCAAAGACATGGGAGTCCTGATAGGGAAAGGAGGACTTTACGGACAGGTATTAGCATTCAACTCAGCATGTGGTATAGCTGACATCTACATCACAAAGCTTGTTGTTTATTGAGAACAACACGTGGAACATGTTTGCATAGCATTTTAAATAGATCTATTTTCATCCTGCATATTTATCAACACAGAATGATGCTTTTACAGGCATTTACAGAAAGAAAATACTGTTGCTGCATGGTAATTATTATACTTGAAGACAAACATTAACAAAGGGGTGTGTGTTTTAATGTACTTCCAACACAATTCACCTTTAAAATCTATTTATTTGGGTTCCTCTTGATCGGTCCAGAACCTTTCTGAAGTGCCGAATAGAAGAATATAAAGCACCTGACCCGTTCTCACATTTCCCTGGTAATGTGCCCTCTTGTCTTCTGTTTTTCTCACCACTGCAGACCTTCCGCATCAAACCGCCCATGTGCATCACGATGAAAGATGCTGATTTCTTTTTGGCAGTTTTTAACAAGTCCATTCACAACTACATGGAAAAAAGATGAGAGTCAGCTGGATTCATCATTGCCAAAGACCAAACGTGGAAACCTGCTCAGCAGTGGATTACATTTTTTTGGAAATCTTTTAAAATGGTAAAAATGTCAGTATTTGTCAGCATGTTGACCTTCTGAGCCTTTACATAGAAATTGTAAAAAGGTATTTTTTTAATTATGTTTTAACATGTTGTAATTAGATGATTTACCACACTTTAATACACTACCTCAGCATAAGCAAATATTATACTTTGCCTTTGTAACAACTGACTTGAACTTTTTGGATCTTCTGAATCGTGCTAGATGTGAATGTAATAACAATAATAAAGCTGTGAGCTGATGTTTCAGGTCCTGTCATGCTTTAATCTTCCACTAAGATGAACCCTTTCTCCTGCAGGGGTTAAAGGCTACCCTAAAACATCACTTGATTTAGCAAGTCTCCACTATACTAAGTGTGTATTTTCTTCATCAGAACAAACTCCACTATATAGAATGACATGGTACTTTATATTATACTGCTTTTGTACATTACTATACCACAACAATGGAGTGAGTAGATCAGTAATTTATGTTCTACTTTGATTTAAATCTGAATATCTGGTTATATTTTCTGTGTGCGTAGCACAGAGGGGGCTACAACTGCATTTTATTGTGCAATCCTGCATTGTATAATGACAAATCAAAAACTTTGAACCTTGAATCTTGAACCTTGAATCACACTCCCACTCACCTCAGGTTAAGGACAGCGTCTTCACTGTCCTCTAGCAGGATAGAACCGGTACCATCCAACGTATCTTGAAATCTCCTTCTCCTAAAACTCAACTCCCAATCAGTGAGCATGTAGTGGAAATAGTGACCAGGTGCCACTGGTTATATATTCATCTGTGTGACGTTGCAGAGAAATCATTGTAGTTGTTGTAGCATTGTTGTGATCAGGGTACCATTGGCTGGGCACTGTCCACCCATCCTTGTGACTTTGTAGAAAAAGAAAAGCCTGAGGTGAAGAGAGAAGGATAGCTCAGTTCCCTCTGTACGGAACCTGATCAACATGTATAAAGTTGTTTCCTCTCTAAGTGGCCGCTGTGCAGGTCTCACGGGACAGTCCTGCTGTTCACCTGGTTTTGCCAAATTTCACCTGGGAAGTGGTGAGTTACCATGGAGATGAACAAAAAAACATAATCTGATGATGCTTACATACAGCCTGTATAGTCTGTATATTATGTAGCCTTTATGTTTGTCATCATAAGTGTAGAGATTCAAGTGACCATCAGTTTTTCTGGTAAATTTTATCAGTATAATGTAATTATAGGACAAAATACTTTGTATGTCTGTGTAAAACATGGATAAACATTAGTTTAACTGTGTTAGGCTACATAGAATTTATTTTTCTACTTTATTTTATCGTCTGGTGTTTTATTTTATTTTATTTATTTTATTTTTTTCTGTAAGGCACCTAACCAGTTCTAACCTAACCTTTTTATGAAAAGTGGTATATAAAACGAATGTGTATATAATAATAAAAATAAAAAAAATGATAATAATAATAATAATAATAATAATAATAATAATAATAATAATATGACAAATTTTATCAATTTTATTATCAAATTAAATTACAGCAAATATTGCAAAAATAGAATTTTGTGCACTCCAATACAACAACTCTGCCATAAATTCTACTTTTCCGAAGCTTATGATTTTAATTTATTTCATTGTATAATTCAACTATTAAGTTTACAACTGAGGTTGTAGCTTGCAGTGGTGTTAAATTGGACTGCATTATACTGAGAGGTGTTTCTAATAAGTTTTGGCCTCTCCATTTATATACACAAGACGGGGTTAAATTCAACTTGATCTTAGAAACAAAAACAAAACTACCTGTCTGCCACTCAGGCCAGTTCTAACTGACACTTTCCAGCCATCAGCAGACCGGGAACAACAGGAAGTATAGTTTTCCTTGCGTTGCACAATGTGTTAATGAGGTTATACCATCAACAAGGTTCATCAGATTAAATATTGACCAGATAATTCAGAATGTCATGAAATCAACAGAAGGTACAACCATAATTAATTTTATCAGATGTGTTTTCTTTATAAATAATCTGTTATTTGCTCCCCACATCACAGTGCTAATTAAATGGCAAACAGGAATTTGATCTGATTATCAGGCTACAATATAAAGTTTAGATTAAGAAGAGAGTTAAAAGACCTGTCAGACCTGAAGACCTGAAATGTCATAGTGACTTTGATCAACTCAACTTTTTCTTTCTGAATTATTGCACAGGTGCAGTATGTCAGCAATCAGCCTTCAAATACCGCCCTGCAGACCTCCCAGAGATGCCCAGATGCAATTTGAAACCAGAGGAGTACAAGGTAAGAATGACATTGCATCCAGGATCTTTCACTGTTGGACTGTAATGCATACGTGCTCATACAAAGGTGCATAAATATACATAACTCTGGCTGGCGAGAGCTGCATGCAACATTACCAAAGATTAAAATGGAGAAATTTAAATTATCAGCAATAGTGCAATACACATAGTTGAATATTTTGATGACTTTAACCACAAATGGAGGTGGCACCTAATTACTGCCAACTGCAAAGAGTGGTATAATGCACATGAACTGCTGATGGCTCTAAAATGTAGAAATGCACAAATAAATGAAGAAAAGGGCTTCAAGCTGATTTAAATAATGCAGGTTTATTAAGTATTTACAGATGATTTCTATGATGATCCATTGAGACCCACAGGCCTGTCTTTTATTGAAAAGATGCTGTCCTGAGTACTAAAAATACTGTAACCTTTCTCCAATGTATTTATGTCCTTTCAGACTATGTCCAAAGAACAGATAATGAAGATCCGCAGGCAGAATTGCAACCCTGTGACCATGAAGATTACCTACTATAAGAAACCAGTGTTCATCCACCAGGGATACATGCAGTGGTTGTGGGACGTGGACGGGAGGCGATATCTGGATCTCTTTGCTGGTGTGGCTACTGTCAGTGTGGGCCACTGCCACCCGTAAGATCCTTTGTTTACTTTTTGTGAAGTCGCACAGTGATGGTATATTTTATACTGATATAGAATTAAAAATCAAAAATGTTAATTGTTGCTCTGACCTTGATATCTGTGAGTACAGAAAGCTGACGGCAGCCACAGTGAAGCAGCTGAATAAACTGTGGCATACCACAAACATCTACGTCCATCCAACTCTGCATGAGTATTGTGAGAAACTAGCCTCTCGCTTACCGGATCCTCTTAAGGTACTGTAGTGGATCTGATCAGATGAGGACAGGAGCCTGGATAATTATGTAGGCTGTAATTAAAATGCCTGCTGGTCTTTGTGTCCCTCTCCAGGTGATATATCTGACCAACAGCGGCTCAGAAGCCAATGACCTGGCTATGCTGATGGCTCGCCTTCACACTGGCAACTTTGACATCCTCACTTTCAGGTACACTTTCTGTTTAGGAATTATCAATAAACATCCCTGGGTGCTTCCTAATTACATAAAATTATATAAATAAATATTTTTGGTGTTAACCTAATATATAAGAGTAGACTAAAAACTAAAATTCACAGGTAGTTTAGTTTATCTTTTTTCCCCCCATTCAGTTAAGATGCTATTAAGACAACAATAGATCCTTTTATGAGGCACAGGAGATAAGGAGAAGCACATAATACGCAACAGACAATGTCAATGAGCACATTGTCTAACTTGATTGTTGATAAATGTTCTCTGTAGTCTAAATGTCTACAATGTTTGATTTTTCTCTTCCAGAGGATCGTACCATGGTGGCACCCAACAGACCATGGGTCTCACCTCCAACTCCCCATATAAATACCCCATTGCCACTAGCTCAGGCTGCACACATGTATGTATCCATTAATATATGATGTAGTGTCATTTGCAGGAGCGCACGACTAAGAACGCATTGATTCTTATCAGTCTGCAGTTCACATCCTTCTCAACATCATGCGCATGTGTTTTTATTCCTCTGATACTATAAATTTTGAGCAATTTCTGGCACAGGAATTTCCTTCTCGATTAATAAAGGTCTATCTTATCTTACCTTATCTTACATTCAGTTCAAGACAAATATCAGCCTGTTAGTATGAGTTAACAGATCATGATTGTCTTTGGCTTTGAAAGGAAGTAACATACTGTGCATTATGGTTGAGCTCAGCAATCTAGTCAGTTCAGTTTAAAGATTTGTTGTTAAAGAGTGGTTTGTCGGAATAATAAACAGAGTTTAGATTTAAGAGTGGGTGGCAAAGGTCACCAGAGCAGCATCTTTCAACCTCTCAAGGAGCTGACAAAAATCAATGTACTCCTCCCATTTAAGAGAAGACAAAGGGAAAGCTGTGTTGTGCTGAACGTGTGATTTCTTTGTGCTGCATTACTTCTGAGTGATTGCAGCTGCTGACTAGGTTTCTGCCCAACAAACAGATCATGTGTCCTGATGTGTTCAGAGGTGTGTGGGGAGGAAGCCACTGCAGAGACTCTCCTGTGCAAACCATCAGAGAATGTAGCTGTGCCCAAGGTACACAAACACATGCACCCATGGCTTAAGTCCACACACTCAGTTTTTCCCTCTTTCTGCTCTCATAAATTACCACTGTTACCTGTTGGACTAAGCATTAGGATCCCTTATGGAATAGTCCTCCCACAAGTGAATGTAATATGTTAAATTTCCACAGTTAAATGATTTGTTATTGGAGTATGTAGAGCTGCATTTTGACAAAATCTGTTCCCTTTTTCAAACTTTTCTCTGAAGGTAATGAGGGTAAGTTTTAATCATGCTTATATAAAGTCTCCTTCTTTTGATTGTTTTCCTCTTTTGACATTATACATGTAAGTTTCAGGAGTATTAGCTGTATGCCTGTGTCTCAACTAGAGTCCACCGGGAAATGGTCAGTATGTTATCATGCATATCTGCATGACTAATAACTGTTCTAGAATGATATAATGTCAGTACAGTATAATAAAAGGCATAATGAAGTAGACTGTTGCAGTGCAGGGTCATAAGGACAACATTCATGTAATGTAACAATCACAACATTACCTCTATTAAAAATATTTACAATCTTAGAAATCACAAAAACTTGAATTCATCTTCATTCAGTGTCAAATTGTTTATATTATAACTACTGCATATGCTAAAAGAGTGTCTGTTTTAAGGTATTTAAATCTGACACTGCAACATATTTAAGTTTAGATTTAACTTGCCATTCATTTAGACATGAAAACATACATTTGTCTATATTATTGTATTGTATGGAAAGACATTCAATATGTCAGTTTGACAATTTATTGGATATTGTAAACTGTGAAGTACTTTTCTTTTTTTTTTTTAGAAATACTGCATTTATACACGCATTGTTACTCTAACCAAGTATTTTCTTTGCTCCCACAGGTCATTGCATGGCAAATGAGAAATACATCGGACAGCTCAAGGAGGCATTCGCTACAAGTCTTCCAAGTCGAATTGCTGCTTTCTTTGGAGAGCCGATTCAGGTATATTATATATGTATATATACTATGTCTGAACTTTGTTAACTTACTGTCCACTTACTGTACTGTTCATTGTTTGTTTTTTATATTTATTGTGAGTGTTAATTAAGGTCGGGACAGAACAGTGAGAGATGAATGTTCTTTTTGTACAGGGAATGGGAGGAGCTGTGCAGTACCCTAAAAACTTCTTCAAAGACGCTTACAAACTTGTGAGAGAGAGAGGAGGGATCTGCATTGCTGATGAGGTCAGATACACAGTCTAACGTCAGGCTAAGGTCAGACTATATTGCCTGATTCTATTATTATTCTCTCGTAAAGCTCTAAAGTTAATGTGAGGACGTGACAGAAGTTCGCGATATCAAGCTACTTGGCAGAGCCCATCTAGTTTTAGGAGAGAATGTTCAGAGTAGGTTCAAAATTCAAGGTTCATGGTTTTATGGGCATTTTACAATACAGGATTGCATAAGGAAATGCACTTGTAGCCCCCTCCATGCTATTAAGACTGATAATGTAAAAACTAATATTCAAATATTTAAATTGGAATAGAAAATAAATGGTAAAATATATTTTATTAGATGCTTGGTAGATGGGTACCATTGATGTTCTGGATGGTTTGAATAATCCACTTCCATCTTTTAGCACTAATATGCTTGCATCATTTATTATGACCCAACAGGTCCAGACTGGATTTGGGCGAACAGGAACCCACTTCTGGGGTTTCCAAGGTTATGATGTTATTCCTGATATAGTGACAATGGCAAAGGGAATTGGTAATGGATTCCCAATAGGAGCCGTTGTGACAACACCAGGTGAGATAATACTGTGAAGCATTTTAAAAATCTCATTAAAACATCAAATTGAACAAAAAGAGAAAGGCTGAGAGTCGAGAGAGGCAATAAAAAAAAGATGATCTGTTTCTGGTCTGCACAAATGTACGGGAAAAACATTTTCTATCTATAATAATACACACTCATAGCTCAATTACTAGTGCAGGCACTCATTATTATGGGCTACATTTGTTTGTACTTGCAACAGACTAATCACAGGGTTGATCACTTCCATTGACTCTACAGTACACTGGCACTTATCTCATATCAGGTTCATGTTCATTTGTCATTTCGTACATGATCAAATACAGCTGAATTAAATGTTGTTTTTCCCAGGAGCAGGATACAGAAACCAACAAAAAAATCCCAGCAACAAGATAAACATTGACAGACATTCATTCATTTGTTCATTGCAGTAATGTTACAAGTTTGAAATAAGTCTATTTCTGTGACTGGATGTGTGATCACAGGTTGCTCCTGTGTTATTTGTTCATGTGGCTAGTTACCATAGCTCTCTCCTAGTTTTCAACCTTTAAGTAACAGTTCTTTCACTTAAAGACCCTATTTATTTTTTTCTTCTTCCTGTGAAATTCTACTGTGTGGCATTTCTATAAAGGTTCAGAAAAAAACACGAGAACACTGATATTTCTGCAAATCATTTATAATTTCAGAGAAGATGTGAGCTTGTTGATTTATGTGTCTTTCAGAAATTGCCGCTTCTTTTGGTAAAGCCTACCACTTCAACACCTTTGGAGGAAGTCCTATAGCTTGTGCTGTTGCTTCAGCGGTGCTTGATGTAAGGAATAATTTTCTATATCAGTCCTGTTCATTGTGCACAGCAAACAGCAATCAGTTTGCAGGCCAGTAAGCCAATTAGCTGGTCAGCTGTAGAGCATTAAACAGCATAAAAATATACAAATATTACTTCGGTTTAGATGCTGGTGTGGTCCATACCCTCATTACCATTGTTAATAAAAGAGTCTTTTCTCATGACGTGTTGTCTTTTGTCAATAAATGAATAAAAAACACTGATTATGATGATCAATAATTAACATTGTTTTTGATTGCAAAAATGATTGATTGTCATTTAAGTTGGATTCATTTATGGATTCTTGCTCAACAGACTATCAAAGAAGACGGCTTACAGCAGAACAGTCTTAATGTGGGCACCTATCTGTTGAAAGAACTGGCAAAACTCAGAGACAAGTATGAGATTATCGGTGATGTCCGTGGAAAAGGCCTGCAGATCGGCGTGGAAATGGTCAAAGACAAGGTATTGAGTTGGTAACAGAAGTGACACCATTCACCTCACGTGTGCCTGTGCTGTGCTCATCCCCTCGAAGGGCATAGAGCACCCCAGTTAACCTTTAGCCAGAAGTTACCATCTGTAACTGTGAGGAAAACAATCTCAGCTGCGGTATGTACGACTGACTCAGGTTCTGGCTTGTTTTTTATTCGGTTAAAACTGGCACATGTTGAATTCAAAAATGATCAGAAAGCAGAACGTTTGCTTTATTCACTTAGTATTACTTTTAGGTTCATTAAGGCATTTATGTTATATTGTCCAGCCAATGTAGTTACTTTCCCACAGTGAAATAAGGTGAAGTATTCATTACTTCTTAATGAACTTATAGAAATGTTGCATATAACAACTCCATTTCCTATGTGACATCGGCTATTATTTAACAGTTCAAATGAGTACTGATTGACCCTGAAAATATACTTTTCTGCTTTGTTTGAATGCCGCTGTTATTATTAACCTTGAATTTGATATAGTAGTCTGTCAAGGCTGTTAGCGTAAGTGATTAGATGGGTCATGCTCAACATGAATATACTGCAGTTTATATAACACATCCAACCACATGCACTTAATTTACCTATCATCCACAGGCCAGCAGAGAGCCGCTGTCTCCTGAGGCAATGAGTGAGATCTTTGAGGACGTAAAGGACATGGGGGTCCTGATAGGGAAAGGAGGAGTCTACGGACAGGTAACAGCACTCAAACATGTCGCTCTGTCAGTTTATTTCGCAGGGTCACCACGCATGTGGCATATGTACTATAACAGAGTTTTAAGAAAGCTCAGAGCGAAAAAAGGAACAGGATTTTCAAAATCCAAACCGATGCTCTGAGCATAGAGACCCCTATGCTGTACAGATTATAAACCATACATTTGTGATTTGGTGTTTTGTAAATACAATTAGCTTGACCTGAATTGACTTCAGATTAAAACTGTAATATTACAAGAAAGAACTCAGACCAGAAATCAAACCATATTTTGTGAGTAAAATTGTAATTGTGCAAGAAAAAAGTTGTAATAATTTGAAAATCAAGTTGTAATGTTAGATGTTTGTTTTATTCGTCTGACTTGAGTCTCTCAGTTTAAGTGTGAAATGAAGGATGCAGAGCACTTAGACTCAATTAATGAATTTTTCATTCTGTCAAGTGCTCATGACAGGCTTTTTGAAATCCTGTTTCTCCAAGATCCTGTCAACAAACACTTGCCAAACCAGTTGTTTTAATCTTTACTCATCCTCATTTGAGTCTTTTCTCCGGTAAAACTGAAGCAAACCATTTGAAAACACGTCCTACAAAGCATTTCTGTGGGCTCGTTTAGACTTAGCTATCGTGTTGTGTCTTCCTTACTTCTTTCTACTTACTTCTTTATAGCGAATCATTGTCTCCTTTCAGAAATCTTTTTTTGAGGAAGACCTACTCCAAAAAGTACATTGTTTTGTTGAGATCAGCCAGTTTTAATACAACCATCAACAAGTACTCATGTTCCCTTCAGTGTTGACTTTGCAAAAGGATCCAGACTAAGACATTTAGCCCTAGACTGTAGCCCTCTGGTCATTTTGCCTCCTCCATCTCTGTTCATCAGTGTAAAAGCAGCAGATTGTTTGTCAAAATAAAACACTGCAGTGTTGTTTCTGTTTCTGTTGCATAATGGTTATTGTACTAGAAGAAAAAAAGAAGGACATGAGGCAGATGTTTGCAAAAGTCCCTTAAGTCAGTCTAAATGTCACTGCCTACACAATGTGCCTTTATGTGAAAAATAACATAAAAATCATTGTATATCAAACAGATTTATTCACAAAGCAACAGTGAATAGATCAGCCACCTCTATAAAACTGAATTTTCTAAACGTTTGTCATCATTTGGCCTTGCCTTTGAAGCCACCTTCTTCTGGTAGAAATGATTTCAGTTGTACTTAGGGCAGACATTAACACTACTTTAACAACCTATAGATAAGTGCCTGCTCTGCTTTCAGTGCTTTCAGTGTGTGACACAGAATAAAGCACTCTCTAGCACTCCATGACCATCTCCCATCTTGTCTTCTGCTTTCTCACCACTTCAGACCTTTCGCATCCAACCCCCCATGTGCATCACAAATGAGGACGTAGATTTCTTCCTGGCAGTTTTCAACAAGGCAATCCACAACTACATGGACAGAAAATGAATGGGTCAGAGGTGTAACCAGATCCTAAAGACCAAACCTGGAAACTCAATCAGCAGTGGACTGAATTTTTGTAAATCTTTAAAAAAAAATGTAATATTAATCTTTTTGCTTGTAAAAGTGAAATTTGACACATAACTACGATGTCCATGTTGTAATTATGAAGCCACCTGTTCTTTCTTTTAAAGTGCGGACTCAATACACTAAGCAAACATCGCTAATGTGAGGGGAAAAAATATCTTATGTATCTTCATAACTGTTTTGCAATTCATTTTCCTTTGCTTGGATCTAATAATGAACACTCTAATGATTGTTTGCAGTCTGTCTGCAGTTGAACACTATATATAGTCTCTGCATGATACGGTGCCTGACCATACATCTGAATGTACCATTATATCACATTTGATAAAATAACTATTTGGCCCTTCTGTATTTGCTTTTAATACGCAATTTTGTGTTCATGTCTTACCAATAAAACAGCACTTAAATATAAAGGTGGATGTTTTGTACAGACACGTCCAACATAGTGTTTATTGTTAAGAGTTAAAGCAAGTCATTCAAGAGTTGTTGTATAAATAGCAACATGCAGTATCACTTTTATTTTCATGAAGCAGTAATACCACCAATCAGCTCTTCATGACAAACCAGGAGAGAGGATTCTAAAAAAAAAACATGGAGATGATAATTGGGATAAAGATGGTCGCTCTGCACTTCCTGTGCAGAGGTTTTCTCCACTGGTTCATCGATACAGAGACGTTACTGAGAATGGTACAGAAAATGTTTCAATCATTCCAATCTCGAACACTTTGTTAAAAGGAGTCTCTTACGTAAACATCTGTCTCATCGAACATGATTGTGTAATTAAAACAGAAAAAAAAGAAAAAACTATCCACTCTCCACCAATCCAATACATTAAAGTCCACTTTCAAAAGGCTTTTTTCTAGATTATCATCCTCCCAAGATATTCCTCAGAGTGCTGTTTCCTTTGTCCTGGCTGCAACGTTTTCACGTTCATTAGGGCAGATGAAAGATGTGTTATCTGTTCTTCCTCTTGTCTTTTTTGCTCTTGCTCACACCCTGTGCAGCGTTGTTTGAGGAGAGAGCGGAGGCGTGGCCGCTGGTCTTCAGATGGTCGAACAACTTGTTTCTTGTGGGGAACTCGTTGTTACAGGTCATGCAGCAGAGGTTTAGTTCCTTCTGGATGTGAAAATGGGGAAGAGTGATTTAATAATATAAATATGGATCATTTTCTTAAAATAATGTCATTGACAAATGTGAAAACAGGTGTAGGGATTAGAGGTTTGTAATAATAAACACAATTAAATGGATAATGGTAAATACAAATCACATAAAATGCCCGTGAGCTGGACAAACCTCAGGAAACTGTTCTCCTCCTGTGTTTGACTTGACATTCTTCGGTTTGTCTTTTCCTCCTCCCTTCTTTCCCTTTGGCTTCCCAGAGCTACTGAAACAACATTTAGATGACAGATAAATATAAACTACCATTACAAATAACTCGACATAATTTAAAGAATTAACTGTGTTGGAACCCTCATTTCTCGCACAGTAGAGTCCTCTATGTCCCTGAATGAAAAGGATTTTTCATTTGTCAAGTGCTCATCATAGGACAACATGACAAAAAAAAAGAATGTTTGATCAAATGAAGTTCTGTTTTTTTCAAGGTCCTGTTTTGAATATTACATAAAAAACACAATGAGAACAACTGAATTTTCTTTAAAGTCTCTGTAAAGTAAGAATAAATAGATGTTCTGAGTTTGTCAGACCAAAGAAGAAAGTGCTATTAACCATCCAGCCAAATCTGAATGATTAAAAATATCATTTATATAGTTTATGAAATTAGGTGTCAAAATCGGGTAAAATGAGCAGTATTCTCAGCTCCAGGACTGTGGGGGGCGTGTCCACTGAATGTGCTGAAGCCACGCCCACTCATGGGAGCAGCCAAGCAGCAAGTTTGAAGCATCTGAAACGTGTCAGACACTCTGAGAGAGATGAATTAATCTCTGTCTCTCTGCTAGGAGTGCAGGGGTATGTTTAGGGTGGCCTTAGCGTGTCATCGAGTCATCTTTTAGGACCGCCCAAAAAATCTTGGACTGAAAACTGGTGAAAAACTGTTTTAACCTCTAACTCCACATTTCAGTAATATATCGTTCAGTCTTTTCACATGTTTTCAGCAACTAAAAAAAAAATATATTTTTTTTTTATAAATGTAATAAAAGATTATTACATTTATGAATAAAAAAATTATACACAGGAAGTAATGGAGGTAGCATCATTTGGTTCAGCAGAGATGTATAGCTGTGGACCAAGGCAGCTCTCCCTTGGACACCTCCCAAAGCAGATGTCATGTTTCTCAGACACATGATCTCCAATGTAAAAGGCTGACGTAAAACCTTCTCCCTTTCATGTATGTTTTGAACACAGTCTTTTCAAGATGTTTAATATCATATTAAATGCTGCTCTTAGGTTTAAGAGGACAGGAATTTGGACCTTATTTTCAGCTGAATTTATTAATTTAATTACGATTGCAATACAGGTGAATTTTCCCATGGTACCACATTTTTACAGGGTTCACTGGGGTCATTTATACTCACATCAGAAGCATTGCTGATTCTTATTGAAGTTGTTTGATTATTAAAGACCGATGCAGAGAACTGTGGACGGGTGGGGGTTATGTGTTGAGAAGCTGGTCAATGGTGGAGATTAATGGTGTAGACTAGTTTCCAGTTACAGGCGGGCATTGCTTGACAGATTCTCATAATTTCATTAACACAGTTATTGTTTAACCGACCTCTTTTCAACCATTAGTGGAGCAGCAGCAGTCAAAGCAGATGACAAAATGTTGTTGAAACCATGCCATTTAAAGAGGCGGCATTTTGTTTTAGCCTTGCCATGAATCTCTTTTAAACCAAACATTCACACAATACTCTGTGATTAACTGAAATAAAACCCTGGGGCTGTGGCTGCTACTGGCAATCAAGTTGAACAAGATGAAGTTGAAGTATTGTACTTCTTTCATTGCACACTAATGGGCCAAAAATAAAATTACCATGCTCCATGGTCAGGAACAATTTCAATATTATTTATAGAACCACTATGAGCCAGCACAATGTCAAGAGTATGTTCCTTATAATGTGTAAAAGAAGTGCAGATAATTCCAAACCAGTTAGCCTTCGGTGTCCAATCAATAAAGACATAGTACCATATGCTGGACACTGAAAAGAATAGTTCTGCTTTGAGCTCAAGAGAAAACAAACTGTGAAGAGAAAGTCTTTAACCTGTACTTCTTCCCTGTCTTGTCTGAATGGCTGATAAAATGTTATTTGAAGGACAAGCCTCTATCAGCCTCTACACAAGTAGTGCTGGTGTCAACTAACAACACAAAACCGAGCTAATTCAAGCTGTATGGATTTTGTGTCAGGGAAGGAGAGTGGTTGTGGCTGAACACTGACAAATTTAAGATTACTGAGGCAAACTAGATGGTCTGTGATGTGTTAGGTAATGCCACAGGCGTTTTTAAGGAAGCAGCACATAGAGCAGACACCTGGGTGACGACATCTATGGTTAATGCTGCTTTATAGATCATCAATTTGACTGAGCTTCACCGTCTCAGCTTTAACTAACTCCTCGATTGGTGGGCGTGGTGGAGGGTCGCGGCTTAGTCCCCGACTTGGACAGAGACATCGTCTGAACGCTTTGGGTAATGTGGAGCAGAGGTTCAGATGACGGAAGGATAGATACACGCTATCTGCGTGTGTGTCCTCCGTACTTATCCATAATTTCTTGTTTGGGTACGGCATCGGAAGAGCGTGACGTAGGTTGACACCAAGTAGTCTGGATCCAGTGACGTTTGAATGAATCCCATCAGGTTTACAGCGGTATTTAAAAACTGTCAATAAATTTTATCCCATGGTCGAGGTATGCAGACGTCAGGCATGTATTCAGGTCAAGGAGTCTGCTAAAAGATTAGTTTCCTTTCCACAAAGTGTGAATGAGGCTTGAAATGAATCCATGTTGTGATTGGCAGTCGTTTGGGTCCTCCAACAGCAGGCAGAAGTCTTTTTTTCAGGATCTCTAAGACAGTTTTCCCATGCAGAATGTGAAATGATTCAGCGAGTATGATGGAAAAATAATGGATAAAAAGATAGTGGATAATAATCCTCATATTACTTGGATGTGTAGGGAAGGCCTGTTGAGTCCCTGACAGATGTGTCAGCCATAGTTAGATTCTGTCTTTGACATTTTTAAATGCTTGGCTTTTGCAAAAAGAGTTCAGGTGGTGGAGTGGGCGTTGGTGTCCTCTTTGATTTGATTTATTGCTGGATATGCATCTACAGCAGACAATGTAAGACCAAGTTCTGACTGGAGTTGGTGTTTACGATGTAGCGCTGGTGCTGTGCCAGTGTGAAGCAGCTAACACGTTAAGACACATCCAGGGGAGTGTGTCAGCCACGTCTGTGACGGGATGTTCTATAGCTAGCGTTTTGTGGCTCAGCACCTTGTACAGTCACTCGCTCGCACATATTTGATGCAGCATTTTAATCTTAATCTAGGCTGCCACAAGCACATCTCCTATGAGTGCTAATGTTGCTCAGTGTTTGCCGGATGCATAAAAGGCAACGGTTCGCCAACTAAATTTGCCATAACTTTCCATGGTGATAATATGGCAGATGTTATGTTTCTAGCTTCTCATGTTGCACCCAAGTGGCCAAAATAATGAATCAATGCAGCTTTTGATATTCTGAACTACTGTAGCCAACTACTATATAATTATTATTACTGCTTAATCCTTAAGGATTCATTTGTGACATCATTAAAACCGCCGCTGACCTCTTGACTTCTGTCGCAGGGAGATCGTCCTGCTTCTCCGGCTCTGTAGTGTCCGCTGACTTCTCGGGGGCACTTTCCTCACAGGTGGTCAGCGTTGGTTTCTCCTCTTCCGCGTCCTCCTCTGGAGCACTCTGTGGGAGGAGGGCATGTATGGATAAAGAGTAGAACAGGCTTTCATGATGATAGGTGCAATTCAGATGCATTAAGAGCACACTATAAAGCACGCACACCTGCTTAAAGAATTACTCACATGTACTACTTTCTGCTGTTTCTTTTTCCGCTTCTGCTTTTTGGACAGCCTGTGTAAGTGGAAAGAGAAACATCTATGATAATAATAATTCTAATAACTAAGAGGTGATATGCAACTGTGATGCCTCACCAACCACTCTGACATACTTTTGCCTCGGTTTGTCTTCCTCCTCCTCCTCTTCCTCCTCCTCCTCTTCATGCTCAATTTCTTGGCCTCTTCCCTCTTCTCTGTCTTGGTTCAAACCAAGTGAATCCTCTTCTTCTTCTAGCTGTTGCCGCAGCAACGCCACCATCTCTCGGTGCTTTTTGGATTTTTCATGGTTTTTCATACTGTGGAGAGAAAAGAAAACAAGGTACCAGTTGACACAGCTGTGACCTTTACAGATTATCACCAACAACTTTTAACATTATCACCGATAATGTCATGTCCACATCTCCACAGAATGCCTAAAGTAAAAGGAATTAAACCCACAGCGTAATGAATCATTTCAAACTGTGCCATGTGTCTTCAGTGTGCACTACCGCTGATTAAAGAGTAAGAAAACAAGAAAAGAACTCCACACAAAAAAAAGCTTTAACACCTCCAACTAACCCTTTTCAGTGCTTTATATGTATGTACTTATACTTATATGTCCATGTACTCAGAGGGCTGTGATTTCATGTGAACAGCTTGTGTTTGACAGATGTTAATTACTTTTCAGAACCCAGTTGTGTGTTAAATGAGGCATTTAACTACACGTGGACTGGGACAGGAACAGTTCACAGAAAGTTCACATACCTTGATGTGATTTTTGAGCAGCGCGTTTAAAATCTCGCAATAAATCATTTTAGTTTTTACCAAGTTTTATGCCGCTTTCCCTTTCTTTGGACGGCTGAGTCAGCCGTGCTGAAATCAATGAGGCTTGTGTAAATTCATCTGAGGCCATGATCACTGCATCTCGACACTGTCGAACACATTTCGCAAAAAATGACTCATAGCTTAGCGAGGTGAATTGGCATGTAGGACCAGGAGACAGCAGGTAGGTGCAACGTGTGGGAGGTTACTCACGCTTTATCTGATTTGAAGGATTTATCGCAGGCTGGGCAGTACAGATCATCGTAATAGTCAATTGTCAGTTCCTCTCCATCAGGTTGGTCTGCATCTATGAATAAATATTTATGAATTGAATAAAAAAATTACACACACACACACACACACACACACACACACGCACATTATATAATGTGTGTAATTTTTTAACAATTCAGTGACGATCAACTTCTACTTAAGCAACACTTATCAATTAAAATCTTTGGAAACTTCTTGTTGTGGAGAAATTGCTGAAGTCAAAGGTCAATGGTGAGGTCAGGAGGGAAGAAAGTGTTCAGGAGCCTCTGATGTCTTATGCTGTAATATTTATTGACGCTTGGCCAAGGAGAATTAGAGACACTCTCAAAGTACATCCGAAGTGTCTGAGTCGGTCTCACATTCTGCCCAACTCATCCTGGTGGATAGACTTTAAACCCCAAGATAACACCACAAATACTGTACGCCCAGAATTAGTCAAAGAGAATGTCTGTACCCATGGAGGTGTTACCGTTAGCACATTCTAGGCTGGAGACACAGATGTCTGTTTACGTTAAAGAAACGTCAACGGCCAGCTATCTATTATGTCTAGGAAGGCAGCAATAGGTCTCTTCGACCCTGGCCACCACAGTGTTGAGATAGACTGGCACCTCCTGTTCCCAATCAAAGCCAAACAACTAATACTGCTGAGGACCTCAAGGCCCACACGTGACCTCGTGTAACCTAAGGATAGAAGATTCCATAACACTGCTGACATTGGTTTGCCTGATGTTAAATTTAAGTATTACTTTTATGATTAATTATTTAAAGATTAAAGTAACCTTACATATTAACTATAGTTTACTATGAATAAACACGCCCGTATGGGATACTTTTACAATGTCTTAAATGCTTTTTAATTCAAAGGATGGTTCTGACATTGGTCTGTTAACAAATAAAACAAAGCTTTAACAAGAATCCTGACGTAGGTTTTGTTTAACAATTCCTCCCACTGATGGATGGATGCATCATGAACAGGCTGTACGGTGCTTTATTTATTAATTTTTTTTAAGATATTTTTTTGGGCTTTTTTCAAGCTTTATTTTTGATAGAGACAGCTGAGGAGCGACAGGAATGTGGGGAGAGAGAGAGAGATGGGGAACGACATGCAGCAAAGGATTCGAACCCTGGGCTTCGTACATGGGGCGGACGCGCTACCAACTGAGCTAATCGACACCCCTGTACGGTGCTTTATGGTGAGTGTAACTGTTCTAGAGGCAGGTCACAGGTTCATATGGTTGTTTATATTATTTTATGTCATACAATTCATAGTTAATTTGGTTAGTTGTAATAAATAGGTTTGTTAAAAGAGTAATGTTAAACATTAAAGTGTACTGCTTTAAAATGTTACGTCAAATATTTAGAGCCTTTTTGTAAGGTTATATTGTTTGATACAGAGCGTATATTTCAGTCGATTATATTGTGTATGATGTAGAGGTTTATATGTTTTAATACAAACAATGTATTACTATTAATATATTTATTATTATTAGAGAGAGAGAATAAAATGTCAAAAGACATTTGTATGATTCGTGGCCATCATTTCTTTGGACCAGTGTAGTTACAGTGAGAAATCTTGTTTCATTATTGAATATGAGACTATTCCGTGCAGTCACTGTTCTCATTCACTGGTAATAGCAAGCGTCACTAAGAAGAACATAAGTGATCATTTTCGTTGACCAGCTGCAGTTCTTTCGAATCTCTGCTGCCTCTCTGTAGTTACATTTTTCAGTTGTAGCTGTTGTGAATACGACAATACCCCTTAATGCAGAAAGCATAAATGAAGTTTAAATCTCAAACACAACGTCTCACTGACCTCCTCCCTCTTCACTGATCACTTCTTCTTCACTCTCTGACGCATCTCCAAACTCCTGTCCGTACTGAGCCTCTATCTGCTGCAGCTCCTTCTCAAGCTCAGACATGGCTGCCCAGCTCTGCTCCTTGTACTCCTCTGCCAGCCTTAGATGGACACACAGTATAGTAGAATGAGTATAAGGAAATATTAGAGAAAAATAAATGTCACATTATCCCAGTTATTCATCCACTTCTTACTTGGCCTGGCTGAGCTTCTGCTTCCGCCTCATCTCCTCCACCTTCTTGACCTTCTCAGCGTTCTGCTCCTCCACCAGCTTCCTGTGGGCCTGCACGCGGCGGTCACGCTTGCGGACAAAAGCCACGAGTTGTCGCACAAGCTCGTTGCGCTCCTTTCGTGCTTTCTCTCTGGTCTTCTTGTTCTCCTTCTCCATGGCCCTCTTCTCCCAGCGGTTGGAGGCCTGCCTCGTGTCATACTCCTCCTTCCAGGCAAAGTTTTTACGAGTGCAGAAGCTCTGCCAGTAGCCGTAAAATAGATGCACTACCTGTAATATGGAAATAGAGACTAAGTACACCAGCCTGCTGAAGATCTTTACTGGTTCAGTATTAATATTTTAGTTTTGTTTTAGTTAATGTGGCATAGAAAAAAAGAAGGCTCGCTTACTATTTAATTCATGACTTGCATAAAGAACTTCTACATCTACAACCTTGAGAAATGTGGGGCTGACTCACAGTATCATAGTCGCTCTGTGAGTCTCCAAAGGTAGGAAACTGCTCCTCCTCTTCCTCATCTTCCACCTTGCTGTGCTCCATCTCCTCCTTAACAATGGACTCAAAGAGATTCCTGTAGACTGTGTAAAAGCCCTAGGGAGAGGGTGGATGACAAAAAAAGAGGGAAGGATGAATGTTCTGAGATGCACAAAGAATGTTTGTCCCCACAATCCCGAGGGATGAAGCCGCCACCCCTCCTTGGTTACTTTGACTTTTTACAATGAGGAGACATCCAAGTTGAGTATTTTTTGGCAGCAATAGACTATAATATTAATTAGTATGTTTCCATTAGTATATAATAACCTGAGTGTAAGAATCGTTATGTTTTTGTTGTTGTAAAATGAGCCCTTTACATCTACAGAGAGAGCCGGTCCTCAGTCCAGTAGTCCAGAGCAGACAAACCAAACACTGATGTAGATATGGACACTTGCTTTTAAGGTGAATTTGGCGGCCACAGTTTTTCCTACATGTTTGGGAGGAGAAGGTGAGACGTAAGAGAGTATTTATTTGGTTGCAATCTGCAACTTCACCACAAGGTACCACTAAATCCTACACACTGGACCAAGACATGTTTAATTCATCAGTCATTCGTCGGTTAGTTCTATACATCTCTGTGCTAACTGTGGATAAATGTGTATGACTTATTATGTAAGCAACATTTAGTATTTAATGTATGGTGTGCCTTGCAAAACCATAACAGTTTTCTTTCCCCGTCCTCTTCAGGACATAACGGGAGACTGGACTAAGTTGAACAAATATCATATGGTAATATTATTGATTCATCCTCTACAAAATAAAACTCCACACTTGTTTGAATTAAGTTTCTTTGGCAAAAAAGACCTGAAGAAAAGACCTGGTTGAAGGTTTGATGTGACCATTTGTTTGAGTACTGAGCAACATAATCCTGACACACATGACCACAGGGACCGACCTTCTCGTCATCTGCATAGCCAGAGTAGCAGGTGACCGTGAAGTACTGCAGCAGGTCAATGCTGTCGTCTTCATAATCTCCACTCAGTCCTCCTTTCAGCAGAGCCTCCCTGTGATTGTCATACCTGCCACACAGAAGGAGACAGTGGCATCAACCTAAGACACACTTAACCAACACGGCTTCTACGTAAAACCTGTAAAGATGTGAGTGAGGAAGGACTCTTCGCACCACGCTCTCTCCTGTGGATCACTCAGGACTTCGTAAGCTGCCTGAATCAGCTTAAACTGCTCCGCCGCCTCCTCGGCATTGTCCAAATTTTTATCTGGAAAGAGGGAGACAACAGCTTTACTGACACCTGCCTAAGGTTGGAGTTAACGGCATGTGTGTGACACTGAGATTAGAAGAAATATACCGGCACAAATAAGCTCAAAGCATTAAAAAAAAAGCACAATTTTCTTGTAGGGGAAGAGACAAGACAAGTTCAGTTTCAAAGACAGATTAGGTCACCCAGAGGAGAAACACTGTACTTTACATTAACACTAGTGCGTGTAGTTGCTAACTTTACAACATATGGTTTTAATGTAAAACAAAACAAGTTTTACGAATAGGTAATACATCACATCACTCTTAGCAACGCTTATTATTCACTTTACAAACACTAACAATTCGTCTATGCTAAAAATGACACATATATAGAAGTGAATTCATAATTTTACTTGAAGTAACGGATTATTCAACAATCATATTGACACTTTTACATCAATGAAGTCCACAAGCTCTCTACCACAACTCACCTGGATGCCATTTCAATGCTAATTTACGATAAGCTTTCTTCAGATCATCGTCTCCCGCCTCTCGTTTCACGCCCAAGATTTCATAGTGACACTTCATGGTCAGCTAGCTGTGAAGACAAACACTCAGTTAAACGTTGTTCACGTTGTCCCGGACGATGCTACCCTTAGCACGCAGCTGACCGCAGCATGGCAGGCAGCATCTCTGTTCTATATCTTAAATAATCTAGCCTTCTCGGGTGATAGCAACAATATTGTATTGTTTAGATGTTACATATTTAACTATGGTCTGTATTCTGTATTACTGATATAGCTTGTAAACACTGAGTTGCTGCTAAGCTACAGCCGGTGTTTTGCCGTTCTTCGCCGGTTGACGGTGGGACAACAAGTCTCGCGAGAATTCTTCTTCTTCGGCAGATTTGAGGCTATAATCGCGAATTGCTGCCCTCCAGCGTTCAAAATCAAAACATCCTTTTCCACTGATAGCTTTTATAATTTTTAGGCTCAAGTCATGCATGTCTATACATGTCATGTATATTATATTATAAATATTATTATATAATAATAATTATTATAATATTATAATAATATAAAGACCACGGTCACAAAGCTCTACCACATTCACACTTTACATAAATGTTGAACACACCTATATTTTCTGGAGATTTCTATCTTTGATACTTAAAGGATTCTTTTTTTTCACTTTTTAAATTTTAGGTTAAAAAAACAAAGCACAACAAATAATAAAAATTCAGCTTCAGTTTCTTGTTTTCCTTTCTTATTCCTCATTAATCAGAGAATGTAAATCCAAACCCTGCCTCTCAGTCTGCTCTCTTCATTTAATGACATCAGAGGTTTGGCCTTCATTTATATTTACTACAGGGAGGAGGTGGCCAGTATATATTCAGCCATAAAGAAATGTTGTTTAATAATCTAGATAGATAGATGCATTCAAATTAACCTATACTACAGTAAACATATGTTATAGTTAAAGGTGCAGTGTGTAGAATTTAGTTGCATCTAGTGGACTAATGTGTGTAGTGTAAAGGAGAAACAACACTTTAAGCACCCTGTTTATTGTCACTATTTGATTTGTCTGTTTTGGGCTACTGTAGAAACACGGTGTTTCAATATGGCGGCCTCCATAAAAGAGGACCCGCTCCCACTGTAGATATAAAAGGATAATTTTTAAGTAACAAAAACAAAAAGATTATTATTTTAAGGTGATTATACATGCACGAAAACATAGTTATGAATATTATATTCCATGTCTGCCTTATTCTGAAAATAAAGGCCCCAAATCTTACACACTGCACCTTTAACATATAAGATAAATCTGTATTTAAATTAAACCTGTGCAAAGAAATTAAACATGTACAGAGAAATGAAATCTGTGCAAAGAAATTAAACCTGTGTGAAGATCCTTACAAATAGAACACTATATAAAAGTAAAAATAGAAATATATTTTTTATAGAAATAAAAAATAGCACTACAAATAGAGATAAAACTATATGCAATTAAATCAGGCTGTAGACACTGAATGAAAATCACAGCATTTAGCTGAGGTAGTCTGGGGACAAAACAAGGTACCAAAAACATATATTTTCCACCTTAGAAACTAAAAGGTATCTCTTAATATTAGCCTTATTGTTATTATTATAATTAATAGTAGTAGTATCCAGAGGATGGCGCTAATGCAACACTCATGCAAGCAGCTGTTAAACTTCAAAGAAGAAGAAACACTGCCCCTGCTAGTGGTCGTCCCTGCAGTACCACCTCCGCGCCTCTGGGTGTCTCTCCCTCTGCGCCGCCCGCACGTGTGTCGTTCGAGTTGACTTCTGGCGTCGCGAGATTTGGTGTCGGGGGCACAAGCATGTCGGCGTTCAAGAGAAAACGTGGAGCGCAGGCTCATGTTGACAAAAAGGCGAAGAAAGTCAAATTTGTAGCTGATGGAGGCGATGAACGGGATGAAACCGAACAGGAGAGGAAGAACGAAGTCACGATTCCTCCGCCGGTCTCGCTGGTAAATGCTCGTGCTTGTTATTAGCCACTGAAGTTGACCAACACACCGTGGAGATCTCTTCTTTCAGCTATTTAACGTCATGGTTGTTCTAAAACGGCCTGTAACTTTGACAAACGACGTGAATGATCATTTTATGTGGAGTGTGATAATAAACTCCATAATAATAAGCTTGTTTTAGTTTGTTTTGATCTTATGAGATATGTTCTTCTGAACAGGGTAAATGGACCAACAAGGAAAGGGTTCTCATCTTCTCCTCAAGAGGCATCAACTTCAGAACAAGACACTTGATGCAAGACCTGAGGACCATGATGCCTCACTCAAAAGCAGGTCAGTGCTGTCTGTCAGTCATACGCGGTGTTATTTCACACAAATACATGTGCCGACACTTGTTAGATTATTTATGTTGCTCAGAGATGATAAGAAATATTTTCTTTTGTCTGCCAGACACAAAAATGGACAGAAAGGACAAGTTGTTTGTTGTTAATGAGGTGAGTTTGTTGCTTAAAATTTGGACACACTTTATATGTAATCATATGCATTACAGGATAGCTAAATATCTGTTTTGCTCCCAGGTTTGTGAGATCAAAAATTGCAACAAATGCCTCTTTTTCGAGGCCAAGAAGAAGCAGGATCTCTACATGTGGTGAGTATTTGATCTTTGTTATATTCTCTAAACATAAGTGTAAAATCATACAGGTAATTCAACAATGTTCTTGTCTTACAGGATTTCAAACAGCCCGCATGGACCTTCTGCAAAGTTTCTGGTTCAGAACAGTGAGTTACTTCTGTCCTACAGCCCTGAGGTGCATTAGATAACATCATGTCATGTGTCACGGGTAAAAACTGATTTATATTATCATCTCTGTGACAGTTCATACACTGGCTGAACTCAAGATGACAGGAAACTGCCTCAAAGGATCCAGGCCGCTGCTCTCGTTCGATCCTGTGAGTAGCACTGGCACAGGTTGTCAGTAATTGTGTCAATAATATAATTATTTTTTATTAGTATATGTCAGTGATGGACAGCTGTGTGTAAACATGACACCATATTTTAATTAGTAACAGAACTAGGTTGGCATTTGGATTAATTGTTCGATCTATAGACTGTCAGAAAATTATTTATTTTCTGTTGATTGCTTAATCAACAGTTGCATTCAGCATATACACAACTTGAGAAGATAAACTCATGTCTCTGTGGTATTTGAACAAAAGCCTGCACACACACTTTCCACTCCTTGCGTGTGATTTTCCCATCGATGGTCTGAGTAATGGGCGGTCTTATTCCCTCGCTGCTTTAACAAACTGCCTAGAATATGCATTTATGTATGTTGACAGCTGATGGATCACTGAAGGTGAGAACTTCAGCTAAACTTTTTTTTTTTTCCCCTCCACAGAAATTCGACCAAGAGCCCCACTATGCTTTACTGAAGGAGCTCTTCACCCAGGTGTGTATACTAGATACATGTCAGAACATTATTCCAGGCTAGTTTTGTTCAACTGTAGGCAGAAGTGTTATCGGACTGGAACATTCACCAATTTAACATTTAGTTGCATTAAATTGCTGAAACCCATGACTGTGTCAACACTGATCATTGTTCAGATCCAGCAGTGAGTGTAACTGTATGTTTTAATTTGTTTGAAAGCTGGTTGTATATCTACATATTTAAATTTAAGGAAGTACTCATTATATTTTCTTGTTGCAGACATTTTCCACTCCACGCTACCACCCTAAGAGTCAACCTTTTGTGGACCACGTCTTCACATTCACCATTGCAGACAACAGGATATGGTTTAGAAACTATCAGGTAATGTTTATATTAGTATTAGAAAGATGTATCTCCTGTTGTGGATTCACGGTTCATAGATTTTCTTTTGCTGTTGTGTTGCAATAATATCTCTGCCATGTTTAGATCATCGAGGAGGATGCCTCTCTAGTGGAGATCGGCCCTCGCTTTGTTCTCAACCTCATCAAGATCTTTCAGGGGAGCTTTGGAGGGCCTACGCTCTACGAAAACCCAAACTTCCAGTCTCCTAACATGGTAAATCCAGTGCATGCTAGTTTAGATTCTAAGCTTGTGATGTTGTTGAATCACATTTAAAATGAATTTAATTACATTGCCTTTCTCTTCACACATACGCAGCACCGGCGAGAGATCCGACTGGCGGCTGCAGCCAGAGTGCGCGAGAAGCAGATGGTGAAGGAAATGCAGAAAGTGAAGAGGATTGACGCGAAGGAGGATTTGTCCCGAGACGTCACAGCTGATGTCTTCCTAACGCCAGCCGACGAGAAGCCTGTTCACATCGAGATAGAAGCACCCGAGCCCAAAACAGTGAAGAAGAACAAACACAAAGCTTTCAAGAGACAAAGGATGGCACGCAGGTAACTCAATGGACTGGATTAAGCTGAGTGAATGGCTTACTGCTGCCATGATTCAATATTGTCTCAAAAAATGTGGTAATGCAACAATGCAGACAGGTCTTAAGTCCATATATGCTTTTTGTTAGGTTACAAAAAGGACTTGTGCAACACGTCATCATCACATTTGACAGTATCTTAAATATGTTGTGTTTAATGTGTGTTGCCATCGTTTGTGGATTCACACAATATATATTTTGATCCCTCCTTTTGGAGGATTGTGCAGATAGGTGGACATAAAGGTCCGTGCTCTACAACATTGTACCATCCCTTTTGATAAAACAAAATATTCTGCAAGTGTAAGAAAAAAAAAAACGTGTTTATTGCTTTTGAGTGACTACAGTTGTTTTCTATATCATGGAAATAAAACAGTTCAAACATACTGTCTGTATCATCCGCTCTATACACCAATCAAATGTATGTGCAGAGAAAACTTGAGAAAAAATGTGTCATCTCTTAATTGTCTTACTTTATGAGCGGTCTACCAGCTCACTGTCCGAGTCACGGGGAAAAAAAAGGCAAGTGAAGCTCCAGGAACATGACGTCAAAAACCGAACGCAGACAGATCATGGCTGCAACTGGACTATAAAACCATGTAGGCTCATGAAGTTACAGCCAATGTTTGCATGACATGGGACTCAAAATACTCTGGTCTCCATATTACCAAACAATACAATCTAACTGCAGATGCATTTTCTGCATCTGTCTGTTAAATTCTGAACTCAGTATGGTAGTCGTCTAACTACATACAAGTATATATGATCATGTAGGTTACATCATCACTAAATCCAGCAGCAATGCTTCAAATGAAGAACCAGTTGATTTAGTAATGACTTTCCCACTTTGTCTGTTATCCATGATGTCCCCACTGGCTGCACTGCCTCCTCTGGTAGGACTCTGCCTTCAAAGCAACTGGCCACTAGTGAAGTTAAGGTGCTTATTTATAGTTGAATTCAACAGACTGTAATCACTCCTCCTCCACCTCCTCGTCAGGACAACAATAATATTCTACAAAGCAGATCTGTCCGTCGTCGTTCCTGACCAGGTACTGCAGGGAGAGGAAGCCCCTGATGTCCGTCCTCACAGAGACTTTACAGGACAAAGCCAGGGCTTTGGTGGACGGCTTGAGCAGAGACATCTTGTACCTGTAACAGTTAACAGAGATGACAGCACAGATGTGGAGCTTTAATAATGTGTGTAGACATCATTATGCAGGGCCACATCAAATAAATTATGATTTTGACATAACAGTAGGAAAAGAACAGATGTAATAGCGTGGCTCAGTGACACAATTAAATGGTACAAAGCAATCAGTAATGTTATTAATTACCTGTGCTCTCTATTACAAAAGTAGTATGAATATAAGGTTATACAAATTCGATCGTAATCATCAGTTGTTAGCTTGCTCATCCCCACTATCACAAAAGCGACAGTACAGTTTATTTCTCTGTGCTAACCTGTTGGTTTGTGTCTTGGTGCATCGGAACAGCTCCATCATGTCAGAGTCTTTGGGATAATCATAATGGGCATTTCCAGAGTTTCCAAACGTAGATAACCTGAAGAGCAGAACAAACCAAAGAACAATGTAAGACCTGTCTGTGAGCAATATTTGTAAAACTCATGAATTCTGAATAAAGTTAAAGTGTGCTTCCTTCACTTCGATACATTTTAAACATGGTTCTTTAGAGTTTTCAAATATAACCGTGAGTCAAATGTCCTGTGAACATTATACTGTACAACAAGTAGTGATGCTTTAAAAAGCTGTTTTAGTGTTGATAACATACCTAAAGTAAGGCTGGCTGGGGGACATGGTGATCTGTAGCACCTCACTGGTCATGTCCAGTTCAGAGAAGGCTTCCTTCAGACTCTCTGACAGCAGGATCGCCTTTTAAAAGAGCCAGAGGTGCACGAGGATTAGTCAGTTGTGCAATGTTTTGTATAAAGCTTGCAGAAAGAGGCGTATTTTCACTGTTAAAGTGCAAGTGCTAAATGTATGTATGAGATCACTATGTATTTATGCATATCTCTCTTATGATATGAAATAATGAAAGTCCACCTTATTTGTGACGTTGTTGCTGCAGAACTCAAAGTCAATTGGCTCTTCCGGTTCTTGTGTGTTGATCTTGCACACAGTCACTACCCCACCCTCCTCCAAGAACAGGGTCAGAGGGTAACCGTACCCCTTGTAGCACATCCGCAAGGCTGTTGATACTCCTGCAGCATCACATGAGAAAAATGTCAAGCCATATCTGAGAGGGATGAAAACATTTTTTTTGTAAATAAAGTCCAATCAGGTTTGCTTTATCTGTACCTGGCACTGTGCTTCCTCCAAAGATATTGAGGCAGTCCAGCAGAACAGTGAGGTTGACCTGAAAACCCACCAGATCTTCCTTTATGGTGAACTCTTGGAAGATCTCAGCCTGCAATAAAAAGAGGACATTAAAAGGTGGGTGCATTTGCCAGAAACTAAATTTGGGGGAGGGAAACTGTGTTGCATTGGATAACTTCCTCTGTGCTTACTGAACACACCTGGATGAAGGCATTGGCTTGCAGACATTTGGAGTCCTCCACAGTGACCTTCAGGCCGTTGGGTGTAGCGCTGAAGATGGCGTGGTCTTTGAAGGTGATTGCTTTCAGTATGTTGGAAAGATTGCGAGCATTATCCATGCTGGCCACCAAAACATATTGTTCATCGTCGGCTTGCGACTGGGTTGACAGAGGCATTGTGGCACTGAAATGAAGAGACACGCAACTTTACAAAAAGTTTAGACGGAAAGTGATCAGACGGGTAAAAACTCCACAAAAAGTATACGCTGAAAGGCGAAAATATTGTTAATGGGAATGTTACAATGAGGTACAATTTTAATCTTCAAATGAAATGCAAACGCTTAGCCAAAAAGGTTAATCTAAATGTAACATATACGCAGGAAACTGTCATATTGCTGTCTGTTGTTGTTGTTGTGTTAAGCTAGGCTATATGGCAGCGATCCACATGTAAACTTGTAAACAGCGAACTGTCGCCAATTTCCCCGTCATATATAATACTATATAACATTTTCGATAAATAAACTTTTTAAAAAATGTTACTGGCAGCAGTAATTATGTGTCAGACACTTACAAAGCTGTAATTCAGACACTCGGCTGTGTTTTGAAGGAAGGCGCCCTCAGTATGAAGCAGCTTCCGCCAGTCTCCTCGGAAGTACGTTCTGCGCATGTGTGATCTCGTTCTAGAGTCTTCGCATCAGGGTCCAAAATAAGAGAAAAACTCTGTCTTCATCGACAGTACGTGGCGACGGCGGTGTTTCGTGGTCTACAGAGGTAAGATTGTGACTCAGTTAAAGTCCTGTGGTTAGAAAAAAGTGATTTAGTCTGCAGGTTAGTTATAATTCGCCATACCTGTTACGTTCAGCGCCGACGTAGGCAGGAAGCTAGCTGTAGCTAACACCGATGACGACGGTGACAGTAGTGTTTGTCGATCAGTGACAAGACAAGTTAATGGCACATAAAAGTTTCTCTGGAAGGACCTCAACAGGTAGGCGATTAATGTTACCAAGCACAGCTGAAAACATGTACTCTCCTCTGCTCTCTCTACTTCTTTAAACTAACATTAGCTTCTTAAAGCCTCATGGCGTTGTGAACTGGTCGGTCGGAGGCATGAATGTGTTTGTTAAAGTGGTTTGGAGTTAACTTTGTCAGACACATTTCACATCTTAACACAAGAATCCAGCTTGTTATGCTTTTATCTCTGCTCTGTCGTATTGGCTGATACCCATCTTTGTACCACAGCTCATCCTGTGTTTGGCTAAATGTTATTTATAATGTGAATGGACATATACATATGTTGTGCGCTCTTATATTTGTATTATTACTACTGTTGGCTGTCATTCATCAGTGGCATGTCACAGAAATATTAATTCAGAAACAAATGGCAAAATAAGTCATAACACCCAACAGTAAAAAAAAAAAGATAGAAGATAGTATTTCTCTAGAGTGATTTCTTCTAGATAAGAAGTTATTTAATTTATATATTTCTTTTCAAGTTTCTCATATGTTTGTCCAATGCGTAGGTGGTAGACATTTGAACGTCATGTAAAAGGTGAGGTTGACACTGAGTTTATTAGAAATTATTAGAAACAATCGCAGGCACAGATTGTAGCACGCACATAGTCTCAACCTCCTACGAAACACTGGAGCAATCTCTCAAAACACCAAAGCAGTCACATAGCAACCACAAGTAAAAATTTATTCATGACAGGAATTCAGAGTTTATATTCAAGTTTAATAACTTCTTTAAGGTCTCAGTAATCAATATTCAGTCAAGAGTTCAGTACTGTCATACTCTCATGAACAGATATGAAGGGGTTTAAATAAACTTATCAAATTAATTAAATACACCCCTATAGTCACTGAGATGAAGACACATTATTTTATTTTCTGACACCTTGTGACACCCCGTGTCTTCTTTCCCTGGTTCAGGTTCTTCATTCTTGGCGGCCTGTCCGAGCCACAGTCATGGTGTGCATTCCCTGTATTGTGATTCCTGTCCTGTTGTGGGTCTACAAGAGGTTCCTGGAACCTTACCTCTACCCTTTCATTTCACCGATCGTCAACACATTCTGGACCAAAAAAGCAGTCCAGGAAAATGGCACAAGTGACCAAAAAGTTAGTGAGAAGAGTAATGGGACTTGTAAGGTAAGTCAACGGGAAAGTGACGGTTTTATCATGTCTTTTGAATACTAAATTATTTATTCGTGTATTGCTCAATGATACGGCATTGTCATTGACACCCTGAATGTTATTTAAAGTCATTTTGAGTGATTGTGTTTTGTGGGTTAAGTTGGGTTTCACTTGACCTAATTGTGACTGATACTGGTGTTAGGTTTGAGCAGCTCTCATGATTGTATGTTGTTGATAACGGCATTTTTAAAGACTTATTATTTCTCATGTTTCAGGCTGAAAGCAATGGTGAGGTCACAGCCAATGGATCCACTACAGCAACGGATAAGAAGACAGACTGACAGCACCAAATGTTTATAATAATGCATCGAAAACAAATGTGTAAATATTCCATTAATATAATGTAGAGAAACTATTAATTAACTTATCAGTCTTCTTTGAATGGAGTGGTTTTATAGCCTTCCATATTGTTTGTACCATGTTTTATTTTTTTCATTTACAGTAACTTTAAGAAATTGGTAATTGTTCATTATATTTTACTTGCGATCTTTAATTGATTCATGCATTCACTGTATTGAATATCAGTTCTCAATGCGATAGTTTTTTAAGTCAAACTTGCAGTTTAATGAATGAATAAAAGAAAACCTTCAAAAGATGCTCATTTATTGCTCCCACACTAAGCTGTGCTTCCAGTTTCTTGCAGTTTGCACACTGTATATTGTAAAGTCGATTTTTGTTTGTGTTATATATTTTAAACAATACAAATAGGAAAGCAATTTATTGCTTTCCTATTTGTATTGTTTCCACTGGCTGAGGGTGCGTGCTTTTCAGCGGTTTCATGACAATGTTGATGTGAATAATGACACATTAAGCAGAGTTTAAAAATGAAATTGGAAGTAGACATAAAGGAATAGTGCAGACCAGGCACACACACATACACACTTTAACCCGAAGACATTGAAACTATGAAGTGACACATGGAATTATGTGATAAAGAAAAAAATAATGTTATATGTTATGTGTATTTTTGGATTCTTCAAAGTAGCCATATCTTGCTTTGCAAAGTACATTTTTGTACTGTCTGTACAGTTGATCGGACTGCATGATGTTTTGATCATAAAGTGGTTTTTGGTAGATGATAGGAGCAGTCTGTCCAATGTTCAGTCCAGGAGCAGCCATGAATTGACCTGTGTGAAGCTGCTCCCAGGGGGGATGCACCCACCATATCCTCCACTCAGACTTTCCACTGGCTGAGGGTGCGTGTCGAGGGTAGCTCAGCAGGGACAGGAGGAGGAGGTAGAGAAGAAAGATGGCTGTATCTCTCATTAGTTCTTCAACCAGCTCCATCACCTAGCACGTTCAAACTTATGCTCTATCCATCTCATTGGCAAATGTTTTGTATCCTACAGTTTGTCCAGAAGAAAGACTTGTCTGATTCTATCTGAAGGTTAATAGGCTCCTGTGACACCACATTGATAGGAAGATGGTTTTGAGGCCCTTTTGTTGGAGTAACTTAAACAAACGTAAATGAAATAAAGTAAAATAAAAGCATCAGCTGTAAACTAGATTCATGGTCTGAGTCAAGATGAGAAGGAGCAGCCTTTAGGTGACTGCTGCAAACTACATTTCAGAGGAAAATGCTGCACTTTTTTTTTTTACTACTTTTATTTGACAGCGATAATTTCTACATACTTTGCAGATAAAGATTTTTGTAAGATTATGTAACATATGATCAGATGACAAAATATGATAAATTGTTAAAGATCCATGCAACATTGAGATACAGATTACATGATGATTAATAAATATTAAAAATCTAACAATGTAATATGATGGTATGAAATTTTGAATGGAGCCAATCTGCGTAAGTACTTCTAATTTTAATCAGTTTGGCTGATAATACTGCTGCTTCTGCTTAAATAAAGTCTCTGAATACTTGTTCCAACACAGCACCAGGAGGTCATGAGCGTTACTAAAATTAAATCATCAAACGAATTGGAGCTGGAGCCTTCTAAGGAGCTCAGTACTGAACAGATTCACTCCAGCTCTCCCTGTGTAGAGACAGCAGCTTCTCTTGTTCTCTCCAGCCGGCCAACTTCTTTTGTTTTTAGGGTCGTTGTTGCCCAAAGACACACAATATTTTGTTCTTAATATTTTGGGAGAGATTTGATTTTCATTTGAGGATAATTTGGTTTTCATTCATCTTTTAAATTTAATTGGATTTTGGAAGTTAATTTTGAATTATTATTTTTTTAATTTCATATATATTTTAATAAGATATAAGATGGTTGATTACTGTTGATTACATGTTTATTAACTTATTTCTTCAGCCTGAAAGCAGCAATGAGGCCACTCACTGTACCATTCACTCTAAATCGTTGTCTGAAACTATATTTAGAGCTAAAATTTGGGGATGTTTTCTCCAAATGATTTAAAAGCTTCAATCGGACTACAAACCAAGCCAAAAATTGTGGGTGTAGTCATTGACGTAAATTTTAACATTCCCATCATAGCGCATCAATCAGCTTCTGATTATCTTAAGAATATATCAAGAATAAATGGATTTATGTCCCATTAGCATTTAGAAAAACTTGCTTTTATCAGTAGACGATGGTTTAGGGCCAAAATACATCTTGGACCTGTCTGTTACATTATAAACCATTGTGCCTTGCTTCACTTTTCAGTATAAATGAGTCTTTAGTATAAAATGTCTCTTTGGGGTTTTAAAATCTTACATTAACTAAGAAAAACTGCTTTTCTTTTCCTTGATTAACCTTCTGGCAGGAGGCTGTGGTCCATCAGGACCAAAACCTCACGCCACAAGATCAGTTTCTTCCCGTCTGCCACTGGCCTCATCAACAAGGCATGAGGCCCCCCTCTGACACTGACTTATACCATCCACCTAGCCAGGATATACAGACCACCTTTTATTCAACATTTGTTGGACTACCTTGTTTTGATTAATATCTTGCACATATTTCTGCACAAACTCAACTGAACTGAACATATTGTATATATTAACATTTATATATTGTTTATATTTTTTAATACTTGATATTCTATCTTCCTTATTTCCTCATATTTTTAGGTAATGTTTGTTATGCACCCAAAACACCAAGACAAATTCCTGGTATGTGAAAACCTTCTTCTGATTCTGATTGATTGATCATGAATTAATACATACATTTACTTGTGAATTCTCTCTTAATTGAGTAGCCAAATGAATCAATGAATAAAAGAAAATATTTGAAATCCTTGTGCCTTCATCTTGTTTGCTTAAGTACATTTAATTTAATTTAAGTACATTTAGAATCTATCTATCTATCTATCTATCTATCTATCTATCTATCTATCTATCTAGAAAAGTTAAGTTTAGATCAGACACTTGGGATCTATTGGCCCCATTTCTATCTGCAACGTCACCGACGTAATCAACGCCCAGGTGTCGTCATTACGCAAGGGGTGACGACGTGGAAAACATGGCGGAAAGGAGTATGTAGAGTAAACTTAATTGTCTCAGATCCACCAGAATTTCAGGAATTTGCCTCTGCACATCTCGTTTGATAATCTAATTGGAGTAAACTCCTGATTTGTGTATTTAAAAAAAACAACAGTCAACGTTTAACGGTCGTGGCAGAGAGAAAGAGAGAGAGAGAGATCCGGTGGAAACTGCGAGAAGCATTTATGACAGGTAAGTTAAGCCGAGCGGTCAGCTGATACCAAACAAGCAGTGGACGTTAGCTGCTATATGGACAGTGAGTTATGAACCAACGGTTAACCAGACACGGTCACGAGTCAGTCATTTGTCCCGCCATGTCTTCATGTCGGTACGGCGTGTTTACAGTGCAAATTACCGAGGTGCTGAGACAAGAGAGTATTTCCTGCACTTCAGATAGGATGAGCTAGCTAACGTCGTGCAAGTGGGTTAACTGAGACACAGCTGAAGACACAGAAGATGGCACACTGAATGTGGACATTAATGTCCACAACGAATAACGAATTGAGCCAGCCCCTGTTGGAATAGATATTAACAACATAAGAAAATACTGTGTTTTGGTGGCATGTGTCCTCTTAACTAAGGTTTGTGCCTTATATATATATATATATATATATATATATATATATATAACTACCAACATACAATACATGAAAGGCATAAACTCTCTGTGGTTTACCACTCTTTACCTCGGCATGTTGGTTAGCTGGCTACACCTGTGTATCAAAGGTGTGTCACTGCAGCAACACACGTCCTGGTTCTCTGTGTGGCATCCTGTAGTGAGCTTGGCCTCTTTGCACAGATCTATTCTGCTTACATATACATATAATTGCTCCGATTTGAGCTTTAATTTGATTTAATAAACCCGGACTAGGAGATTAAAGACACCCATTATTCGTCCCAGTGATAGCTCTGCTGCTTGTGTGATGTATGGATTAGTAAAACTAACTTTGAGGTGGTGTTTAATATGAAGAGTAATTGTGTTTATGAATCTTATGCGCCAGCTATGTTTCCTACTTACAAATATAAGCGCCATTTTTTGCAGAATGAGAAGATAATAAATGAAAAGTCATGTTCTCCAGTGAGGCAGTAGTTAGTGTATGGTCGTCACATTCCTTTGGATATTGTGTGTGTTTGTTTTTACCGAGCTAATTAGACCTTTTCTGCAAATAATTTGTAGATGTGCTGTGTTTTGAGTTAATTATTAAGCTTTTGTGATGGCACCAGTGATTAAAGCATTTCCTCTGTCCCAGGACTTGGCATATGCCCGGTGAAAAAGCAGTGAAGAGTGGTGACTCTGGCTGAGTGGAGCCAGTAGAGATGGGTGCCAACACCAGCCAGGTTAGTGACCTGTCTGACAACCCCAGCCTCAAGTCCCTGGTGGGCACAGAGTCCATATCGGAGAATGACCCTTTCTGGAACCAGCTCATCTCGTTCACCTTCATCAGTCCCACCAGCAGGTACACAAACACAAACCTAGAACACTTCTGTTTGTGCTCCGAAACTGTCAAATCCAATATATCCAGTGTTTTTAGTGTTACGTTTTAAGTACTTTTAAAAAAAAGTTATTTTGCTTTGGGTATTTGGGTACTGACTTCCAAACAACCCTTTCAAAAGAATATCAATTTAATCTTCAGAAAAATAAGATTAATTTAAAATAACTTGACCTTGAAAAACAATCACTGATAATAAGAATAATTGTTGCAGCTCGCCCAACAGAAAAAACAAAACAAAAAGCCAGCCATGAAGGGAAACAAATAGAAGGTAAAATTTACCGTGACAGTAGCAAAATTGAAGAAACTGATTTGTAGACCTTAGGGGGGCCTGGTGGAAAATATAACTCCTTAAAGTGTTTCATCAGTTGTATAGTTGGTGTGTTTAAAGATTTAGAGGACAACAAACTAGGAGTGACACCTCAAACAACAACTCCATTTTTGACAAATTTCTCAAAGTGTCTACTCGAGAGTTTAAAGTATGTTGCACCAACAGACGTCTGGCACGCAACCTTTCCAGTGAGGAAGTCCTTCAAGATTCAGTATGTTTGCAGAGCTCTCCTCATCAATCATCCAACAGCGTGTCCTGCTTGCCTAAAAAACAGATTAATTAGGGACCATTCAGTTCCTTTGTAAGTAGTGCAGAGAAGAAAAGATACTGCATTCCCTCTTGGAGCTGGACTATTGGGCTATGTTTTCCTAATATAATCAAAAATGTGGCCAACTTTCCCAACATAAAAAATGTAATTCAACACAAACACAAGACATCAAGATATAAGGTGAACATATATCCATGAGAAAACAGGACTATTAGAGTGGTTTAAGTCAGGACTGCAACCAACATTTTCATGATCAATTAAGCTGCAAGTCAGAAAGTAAAAGAAGAAAAATTCTGATTACCGCTTGTCGTCTTTGACCAACAGTCCAAGACCATTGTGACCAAAAAAGTAGCAAATATAAATCAATTATGTAAATAGTTGGTTATTAATTTTCTATCTATCAACTAATCGACAAATACTACTTTAAGTGTGCTGTATATTTACAGTATGTCTGCTGGCAAAAGTGGGGAATAGACTATATTTGTCAATTTGGCTGATGATTTCACATTCCTATGAAGATTTTCTCTTTAGATTTTATTAAAGTCAAGTCTAGGAGTTAGGAAATTAGACTTTTGTATGTATATAATGTATATACATGTGTATGTGTATATATATAATAACATATAACATAATTATTTGTCTAAATTCAGTCAAAACATCAGAGTAGAATAAAGTGGTGTGGTGTCGAGTAACCTTTATGGATCTTAGTAGGAGCATGTCTGTGTAAACACAGTGTAAATGAACTGCATATAGAGAATAGCAGTGAAATATCTAGGCAAGGCTGAAAAGCGATCATGCCCAATAAGTATTTGTGAAATGAGCACATAGAACACATGAGTTGAAAACAGATACAACATTTTTAAAGGAATAGTTTAATATTTTGGGAAATACGCTGTCATGCCGACGGTTAGACATGAAGACTGGTATCAATCATCTTACTCGTGGCACAAAATCGAAAACGCATATTTCCCAAAATGTCAGACATTCCTTTTAAAGGTCTTAATGTGACTCAGCTTGTCCTGTCAGTTCTGGTTTATAAAAAAAAAAAAAACGAGTTTTGCTCATATCACAGTGGTGATATCCAGAGAGTGTTTTACTGTCAAAAGTGAATGGCGCTCCCCAGAAACATACTGCACACAAGCATGACATGACAGCACTTGACGGAGTATTAATATCATTTAGGTTTTCTGTTTTGTGTCACTGCGGATGCAAACTATTTGAATGTTATTAGGGCTTAATTATAGTGCAGATTTGTAGCCTGACAGCAGAGAACAGATGATACAGACACTCAGCTCTGATCTGTTTACTCTCGTGTATTTTAAGTATCTTCTCCCTTTTTTACTAACTTCTTCCCTGTTTTCCCTTTAAAACAGTGGAGACTCTAAGTTGCTGGAAGAGGCTGTCATCCCTTTGGCCAAAATCCTCAGTATGTTTCCTTTGATATGAATTGCTTCATGTGTTTTTATTTTTTATTTTTAATGGCCAATACCTTGGTCACAATGAATATCAACTTTTCCACAGTTTAATTAAAATAATAAACATTTGTTTCCTCTTGTTGGTTGCATGCCAAATATCAAATTAGGAAGTTTCTGTAGCTTATGTAATGCTGCTGATAAGTTGTCTGCTGTGTTTTTTTTGTTTTTTTTTTCTCTAAGTTGAAAACAATCCCAGAACGGGGAACTTTGGCGCTCTTGTGAGAATTTTCCTGGGAAGAACCAAAGAGCTGAAAATCTCTACAGAATGCCAAGAGTGAGTATGGGAACCTCAGAGGAGAGAATGAACTCGGATGATCGTGTCAGTAATGATAGATGCTGTGCATGTCAGTGTTCGCTGTGCGGGAGTGCAGGCCAGTTATTGTTTCATCACAGGCAGTCAGGGAATCTTAATTTTTTTTTGTTTTACAGGGGAGAAACACTGAAGTGGTTGTAGTTTCCCATGAGAAAACTGCTGAGGTATAACCATCAACACATGTGGCATTATTCTGCGTTCACTGCCAAGCTCTATTTCCACAGAGATTGACCCTGCCCAAGTCACCAAATGCTCCGAGTGGGAGCTCCTCATTCTTTATTACACATCATTAGAGGCTGGAGTTATCTCTCCCCAACCACTCCCATCTATTTTTCTCATGTTTCATAACAGATTTTCTCCCATAAACCAAACCTACGTGTTCTCGGTCTGACATAATTGGCATGTGCAAATTGGCAATTTGTGGGACTTATTAGCCACCCCCGTGTTGACATTTAGTGGTTGTGAAACATTGTGGCTTGCACCGGATGGTTCCAATCATTTCTTTTTTTCCCCTCTTTTGTTTCTCACCAATTCAGTAATATGATTACATTCTGCGGTGAAATCGACCTTATTCTCACAGCATTATGGGTTATCACAGTGTGAGGTTGCAGTTATGAGAAAACTATTAGTACATAGTTAAGTTAAATGTAGCAGCTGTCAAAAAGGCAATATAAAAGTGGATATTACTAAAGAACATACACAGGCGGCCAAGCTTTCCTTGGTGCATGTAGGACATAAACCTTCATAGCATTTATTTTCGTCACAGTCCCACGTTTAACCTTGAACGTCTTTGTACTTTCTTTTGTTTCTCCTCTGCAGTCAGCTGTTTATCTGGCAGGCCCACAATGCACTGTTCATGATTCGCTGCCTGCTCAAGGTGTTCATCAGGGAGATGAGTGAAGAAGAGCTGCACCTACAGTTCTCCTACCAGGAGAGGGCACCAGGCTCCTGTGGAGGTGAGCGCCATCACAGATTCATTTGGAGATGGAAGTGTGTCCACAAATTACATAAAGAAAGCAGCTTCACAGGATTTGACAACTGAATTTGAGTGAATAACTCTTTATATACATATGTGACTAGCAGCTGTGAGATTTTTTTTCACTTGAATGTACAAAAATCCACATCATCTGCTGAGAAATCATTGGGAGTACTCCCAGTCAACTCATAAGTTGTGAGTTATTACAATATAGTGGGTCAAGTGTGTATCACTGCCCTTCACAACTAAAGAGAGACACCCCTGACTGCTGACCTGGATCAGCTGTCTCGTAAAAGTCTGAATCTGGATTCACTGACTGCAGACTGCAGTTTTTGGCCTCAAACACAGACCCTATCTGAGCTAAGTCCCAAAATAAACTCTGCAACTCTGTGTGGTGTCTTGACAATCTTGATAATCTTGATATATGTAAATAATGAAACAACTTTTTGGTGCTCACATCCAGAGGCAGTGAAAATACTATTAAAAGGACATTTTGAAGCTCCCTGCAGACCTCGGGGTAGATCTGAATACATAAATATCTTTCTGTGATTTGCAAGCCAAATGACACTGAGCTAATGACTTGTTGAGAGTGGCAAAGAGAAGATAATCAAGGATATCTGCAGGTTTTGAGAAGTAATTGAGTACAGTTTACTCAAATACGACCTTCAAAGGTATTAAAGTTTTTGATTTAATTTACAAAAGTGAAATATTTTCTTTTGACTGCTTAGACAGTATTGTTAGTGGCTCTAGATTGGATCTTTTTAGTGTTTTTCAAAGAATTTGAGGCCATTGTACTTCCTCCTTCACTCTAGGAGGGAGTGTGTGAGGCAAGGGAGTTGCTATCAGCAACTACACCACTAGATGACACAAAATCCTACACACTAGTCCTTTCAACAAAAAAAAGGGGAATTGTTGCGATGGTGGTTTTTGTTCGCTTAAGGCTGTTCAGACGTTTTTTTTTTGTCAGCGCTACCAGACCTGCAGAAAACACAGTCGCTACTGCTAGCTACAGTAGCAGGAAGCTCGTTGTTCCATAATGAGCAAGTATGAATTAATTATATCACTGGGAATTATTATTCTGTACTGCTGGAAACTACTGAAAAAAATTGTCTTTAAAAAGTCTTAAATTTAACTTGGTGAACCCTGCAGAAACCCTGTAAAATCCTACGTATCTAATTTCCCTCACTGCCATTCCTCTGTACAGCGAGCATCAAATATAGATGAAGGGAATGGTAGAGAGAGGGATTGGTACAGTGGGAGTTGGAAAGAGCAAAGATAGACTCAGTATGATCAACAGGGAGCTGCCATATATGTCTCACATGATAACTCCCTCAACCTCTTGTGTAGAAACGGGCAGCCAAGACCTCCTTGAGGAGCTGTTGTCTAACCTCATTCACCTGATAGTTGAAGTGCCCCTGCTGTAAGTATCTCCCTTGTGTCTGTATGTAGTGTTGAGCGTGTGTGTGTGTGTGTGTGTGTGTGAGAAAGAGAGAGGAAGGTTGAATTAAACACCCCATTGTGTCCTGCATACACTAAAAAGGTCAGACATGCAAGATTGTGATATACTGTAAAGTGACATTTTACACAGTATTGGTTGTTCATGCTGCCCTGTCTGTCCCCACACAGCCATTTGTTAATGTCACAGTGCTAATTGTTCAAGATCACATGTTTGACATTATATTATCAGCATGATATGCACATGAAAACATCGAGTATTGGCCAATTTACTGCAGTTTCTCAGCCCAGCCCATCGTTTAGTTTCAGTTCCTTGTTTTTAATTCATGTTTGTTGGTTGTTAAAGTGTCTGGGATATTAGTCATTGAGCAGTTAATGAAAAGCAGTTTGTGAAAAGTTTATTTTCATGTGTAACTCTCTGTTTGCGTGCTCCACTTGCTCATCCGCTCCCCGATTCACTAACCAAGAGAAGCTGAAATCGATTATGGAACAGGGTTGGGCTCAGATGCCCACATGTTTCCTTTCCAGAGTCCTCAGCCAGACTGACATGCTGGAGCGCTGAGCTGGAAGCATGATGAACAAAGGGACAGATAATAAAATTACTTATTAATAGTGGAATTATCTCCCGCCTGCCACTCAGCCTGTCACAGAGAGACAAAGATACAGGGTGTATGTCTTTGTAGACAGAATCCCCTTTGCAGTGTCAAAACAAGTTCAGAGACTGACAATCCTTGATGCAGCATCTTCCACTTTTTCTCTCTTTTCCCTTGTTTGTATTTCGTCATTCTTGACATCCTGCCCTTTCTCTCTGTCTACTCCCTCTTTCTCTCCCGCTCTCTTCCTTTCTCCTTCTCTTCTGTTGTCTCCGGACATCAAACCCTGGCTCTTGTGTAAATCCATTCGCCTTTCCAGCATTATTCATTGTTCCAAGATTCAAGACTCTACCTGTTTTTCTTCCCTCAACCACTTTGTGGCCGTCGGCCCATTTCCTCTGTACGTGCTCCTGGTTTTCGGATGGGAATATTATGATTCTTTTGGTATAGCTCCCCCAAATCCCTAACACACATCTGAACTTCAAATTTAGGCTTAAGTGAAACTTTTTGTGGATTAATTTTATGATAAAGATCAACCTCATTATTTTTTATATTATTTTTCAGGTACGCAGTTGATGCAAATTGATACTCAAATCAGTGTTAGTTTGGGTTTGTTTTCCACACATACTGTTACGTACTGTTTCACTAATTAATTATTTGAGAGTTTGTATTGTTAGATTAAGTACCATAGAACTAACCTAATCTAAAAACTGATAAGAAATAATAAGTAACTTTGACACAGAGAGCTAATTAACTGTTTAAGATAAAGTTTAGGTACAGTTAGAATTAGTGAAGATATTTGTATTCAATAATATTTGTCTTTTTGAATTTTTCCACTAACAGTTAGTCAATTAATTGATTATTCAATGAGAAAATTGATTGGAAACAATTTTGACTTTATGAATTAAGTCATTTTAAAAACATTTCCAACATCTTTTAGTACTAGCTCAGGTTTTTGCCTGGCACTGTTTGACAGTTTTCAAATTCATCTCCTGAATGGTTAATGTTTCTCTGTACTCACCCTGAACCTACAGTATAAACCTACTGCATTGCAGGCTAGTTTCATACATACACATATCTAAACATTGTTATATTATTATAAATACATTTATACCTGTAAAGCTGTGGTACGTTGTGTCTAAAACTGTAATTTCTTTTCTTAAACTCTACATGCTTTCCCTGTAGTGACATTACCTATAGCATCCTGTTTGAAGCAGTGACCACGCTGCTGGTGTTCTTCTCATATCAGCTCTTCCACAAAGAAATCCTCCGAGATGGATTAATCTACCAGCACATCATGAAGGGACGATGGTGAGAAAACACACACACACACACACACACACACACACACACACACACACACACGCACACAGAGAGAGAGTTTGGACTCCACTGAACCTAAACCCTAACTTCACACACCGAACAGTAATTGTAACTCTTAAAACTACTTGGCTAAACTTAGCCCTTATCTTAACCAAGACAGCCTTAACCCCAAAACAAGTTTGCATAGCAATAGAAGTACAAAATGTAAAACAAACACATGAAGATGGGATAATTTCATAAAATTTTGACTTCTGTATGTGTTACTCTCACTTGCCTCTGAAATTTGGTCGTCCACAATCTGTTGACGACTTTTTTTGAACGCGGGCCCAGATCATCTTGGATCGTCTCCAGTTGAATATGACACCGTCTGCTCCAGCCTACTGTTCCTCTATCTAGTCTCTGATACAGTTAGCCTCTCTCTGTGCTCCCAGTCAATCTCATCATGTTCCAAACAATGTCTTCATGTGTTATTCAATTGATGCCAAAACACACACACAAAAAAAGAAAAGGCAAATCTAGTCAACCAAGACCTTTGTCTTCACTGTGACGTTGTAGTCTGTGACTCTGAGGGAAAGTCTGTTTTTTAAACGATAATACTACATAAACTTCAAAATAAAAGCAACAGTTAACCTCCTGATATTGACCTGAACTTTGAAATCATTTGAACCCAATTTCCTTTATTCAGTGTTATCTTGAATAATGAATAAATGCAGATAAACTCTTTAACACTGGATTCCTTTTAAAGGTCTAGCAGTGCTTTTAAGATGGGTGAACGGAGGATGGAAGTAATTTTCTTTTAGGGCTCTCACAGCATAAGAGCCAAACGAGAGCACTTTGGATTAATTGCCATGGAGCCTGAAGAAAGGCTTCCAAGTAGCTGACGTTGGTAAAACAGATTAGAAGGTGATCTGAAATGGTTTTACCATTTGGTCTGGTGAGAAAGCAAGGCAGTGTTTACCTAGAAAAGTCGAGATCTTGGACATTTACATCACCAATTATATGTATGTCAGTTACTGGGAGAGAGTTGATGTGATGAGGAAGAAATTAACACCTAATATAGACTTTGTACTGTACTATGTATTGTATTAATATTCCTAAGTCTTAATGCAGTATGTAGTCAGAAGTGTTATTTCTGGTGAGCAGGTGACAAACACCTTCATATTTTTAAATCGGAGGAAGCCCACCAGACCAGATAACCTCTGGGCTTTTATTTTGAAAGCTGCTGCGCTCAGAATCAAGTAGGTTTTCACATACAAGGAATTTGCCTTGGTATTTTGGTGCATAATCGTCACAATAAACTTATTAAGACAAAATAAAAACACAAATACTATTACTATTACCGACTGATACAATATTAAAGCATCTAGATAAAGCTAAAACTGCAGGCAGAACTCTCTTCTTGGATTTTAACACAATTTAACCAGAGCTCTTATTGGAAAGGATGATTCAAATGTCAGAGGCATAGATATACCCTTATGTCTCAGATATTGTTGATAATGATGTTTTAAACCTCTTTCCATTTGTCTCTCTCTCCTTCCCCCAGTTTGTGTTTAACCAGTCGACTGGTGAAGACCCTGCTCTATAACTTCATCAGGCAGGAAAAATGTCCACCTCCTGCAACCCACATCTTCGAGCCAAAAGACGAGGGAGGCCTGCTTTATGGCCTGGCGTCCGGGGTGGCAAGTACGAGTGCGCACATCCACACACAAACAAAACAAAAGGAAACAACAAAGAAGCACAACTAAAATCCTTTCCTAAAATAAAATTTTCTTGCAACCTAGATAGTAATTTTTGCAATAGTTTGGATTTGTTCCAATAATATTGTAATATTTCCAAACTACATGGCTTATTTGGTGTCCAACCTTTTTGGTTTTCGGCCCCTCTGAAATCAAACAATGTCTACGCAGGTTATTTAAATGATAACATTTTCAAAAATAGATGGTATTAGAAATTAAAACATACAAAGGAGTGTTATTGTTGAGAGCATCGGTTCTTTCCTGCTTTCCTCTGAGCGAGGAAGGTGAGAAAAGTGATTAATCTGAAAAATGAAAGTGCGAGCCGGGTTGGCAGCCGTGGCAGCGTGGATGAAAGTGATGAGTCAAAAATGAACAGAGTGTGTGCGTGTGTGTGCGTGTGTGTGCGTGTGTGTGCGCGTGTGCGTGTGTGCGTGTGTGCGTGCGTGTGTGTGTGTGTGTGTGTGTGTGTGTGTGTGTGTGTGTGTGTGTGTGTGTGTGTGTGTGTGTGTGTGTGTGTGTGTGTTAGACCGGTGATGTGCTGTGTGTGTGCGTGTTAAATGCATGTTTGTTTGAGTGTGAGAATAGGGCTGGGTTTCCCCCGCAGATAAATGCTCTTTGTCGCTTGTTGGTGGCAGATTCCTATCAGTGAGCCATCAGCATTCACCCCAGCCTGTCTGTCTGTGGCCAGTGATCGGTCCGATGAGTTATGGTGCCCTGTCCTGTTCTGTAATCCCCTAGAGCCTGTCTGTCTGCAGCCGCCTCCCTTATACACACACGCACAGACCAACAAAGACACAAGCTCTCTTATACTCAGAGCTCAGAAACAACACTTGTTTTCTTTCTCTGTCTCTTCGTCTCGTATGCGCACAGTCATCGGGGATTGACAGAGTACACAAGTACATTTTAATTTGAGTGTTCAAAATGCATGTATGCACGGGTAGTGTTCTATATTAACAGTGAAATTGAGTTGCATTTCTTCATGCAGTATAGATGTATTATTTTCTCCTAGTGTGTTTGAATATTTCTGCATTCTGGGGTCTCTAAACAGTGTTGAAATGGGATAAATTTGGTCTGGCTGGTAAGCTGAGACTCTTGTGAATTCAATGAGCCCAATTGTATTCATGTGTGATGATGTTAGTCCCATACTAGCTATTACTTTGTAGTGAGACTTAACCTCACTGTATAAAATGACCTATAGGATAATCACAGCCTCATGAAACTTCACAACCACAAACTAGAGAGCATTCAGAGGATGGACGGCTTTCCTGGGTATAGTGACAATAAGGCGGTTTCTGAGTAGAGAGAAGTGCTCACCAAAATATGCAGTTCTGACAGAAATCTCTAAGTGTTAAACGTTTTTGATACCAAATCAGCATGATTTCTTTTCTGTGGTGTTCCTTAAGTTCTTGGTGTCTTGATGTGGTATTTTGGAGGGACCATTTATATCATTTTTTGAGTGATCAAATTGGTATCAACCCAATAACTGCTGCAACAACCATTAACCATGGCCATCATATACTATATAAAGAATATTTGAAAAGGCACCTAAACAAAACACAATATTTATTACATATTTACTGTTCTCAAATTGCATTAACCCGCAACAAAAATGCCATTTTGACAAAAATGAGTCCAGAGATTATTCATTTATTTTGATGCTGTACAGAAATGAGTGGAAACCAATGGAGGCCTGGAGCCACAGGAGTAATACAACACGAAGCTCGAAACCAAAAAAACGTAAAATATTAAAACACAACCCTTAAAGTCTGTAAATCCACATACTGTACAATGCTCTCCATTAACCTACACTACCTCAACTTCTTCTGCATTATGTATTGCTTTTTATTGAAATCAAAATCCCTCATATTAGTAGCATGTCAAATCACTCATGCCTGCACCATCGCATTCATAGACGGGCTGGATTTTACTCAGAACCAAACACTGGTCATTGGCAAAGCAAAGCAGCGTTTGATATCCGTTGGCATTTTAATGTCTGGGGGGGGGAGTTGGATGTCTCTACTTCTCTTGCTTTTACACACTCTGCCGTCTGAGTCTGGGCGAGCGTCTGCAGGGGGGATTATCACCCAGCAGACTGGCAACTCAACAAGAACTTTGCAACCTCCTCTCCCCTCCTCTCCTCTCCTCTCCTCTCCTCTCCTCTCCTCTCCTCTCCTCTCCTCTCCTCTATTCCACTTGACTCGACTAAACTCTTACTCTATTCTACTCTACTCCACTCTCCCCTCTTCTATTCGACTTGACCCGACTCTTCCTCTATTTTACTCCACTCTACTTTACTACCTTCTCCTCCTTTCTCTCCTTTATTCTGCTCTACTCAACTTTACAATACTCTCTTCTCCTCTACACTTTCCTTTCTATTCGACTCCTCTATTCTTCTGTGTGGTTTTCCTTTTAACCAATTCCAGTCTATGCTTTTAACACTCTCACACACACAGTACTAGTTGAGTCATCTGTATGCCTGCAAGCAGACACAGGTAAAGATAATTCATGTGCAAATTTCATGTTCCATGTTGCTGCTGTGGAGAAGCCAACGGTAACTACCTCTCTTCCAGTACAGGAGCAGAGGGGACAGTCGACTCTATTGACGGTGACAGCCCCACAAACATGAGACACCTCGTTATGTTTATCTATTAAATCCTCATTAGTATAGCACACTTGAGGAAGGGTTTTAAAAGATCCATTTAACGATTTAGATCTAGCTTTTTTATTTTTATTCAGATAATTTGTTATAAAAAATCTTCTGCGTCTGTGGAATGTTCTCATGTTTTGTTGTTTATGTTAGAAGGGTTTTGGATTGGTTTTGGGTGAAAGTGCTTTGAGCATATATTTTGATTTGTGTGAGATTATCAGAAGAGTGTGTTTGTTTATTGTCTGTACAGCATGTTTCCCCATGTGCATTTTTGGATAATCATCACGAGTTTGACATACTTGTGTGTGTGTGTGTGTATCTGCGTGCTTGGCCAAGGCACTGGCCTGAAGCCCTGATGTCATATTTCATTCACTGTTATGCAAGTAAATAAGTAAGTAGCACATTCTGTCTGTGTCTGTTCACCGGGCGTTCACATCTGTCTGAAGCTAATGTTCTCAGCTGTAGCTATGAGAAAATATTTCCCACCTCAGCTCCCTTCTCTAGTGTCTCCACAGGTCACTGAGATGTTCACAGTGTTCAAGTGTTTGTTGTGGCACAAGTGAAATGGAGAAGCAGATGTTTAACCTGTTTCATGGAGTTTCATAGTCTTGTTTGGTGATGTGTGTCTATATTTTTAGCTATGCTAGTGGCATCCTCAGTTGATGGGTGTGTTCAGCACTTTGGCCCAGTCAGAAATATCTCAACAACTTAACTTAAATTATTGAATTGCCTTGAAATTATGTACAAATATTTATTTTGCCCAGAGAATCAATCTAAACTTGTGATCCCCTGACTTTTCCTTTAGCATTACAGCAAGTGAAGGTTTTCACTTATATCTCCATATCTCGTATGGCTTGGATGGTTTTTAGATGATGCAGGGTGCAGGATGGGCCAAGGAACAAACCATTAAATTGTGAAGCAGATAACATGAATTATTTTTACTTTCAGTAACATTGTAAGGCAAATATGTAATCTCTATAAACAGATATATGCGTATGAATGCAGAATCTGTGGGCAAGGCACAAGATTGTGGCATTGAAAGCAATAGAAACGATAGCTGATGGGCTCGAGATTGGATCAGATGTAATAAAGACACGTATAATGGCTGTGCCTACAGACTTTCATATCATAGAAGACTGGACTATTGGCCTTGGTGAAGGTCTGCACTCTGATTGCCGTTCTAATTTACTCTGTTTCTTATTTCTATTCAGGATGTCATATGGAAAAGGGACCAAATACATTAAGCCTTTACCTTTAGCCTTTGTAATGTATCATAATCATAAGCATAGAGGAGTTTTGTGTTTGAATGTTTTGTGACTTTTAGCAGCTGCATAGAGTGAATTATTGCAACAGAAAAAAGAGGTGAACATTTCTCAGACATTAACCAGGTACGTACCAACATCATGTAGTGTGAAAATAAGAAGTACTGCAGAGCAGGGAAGTAAAGTAATAATATTCCCCTAATCAACAGTCTAATAACAGCAGCATCATTAAGTGCCTCACTGGAGCGTGTGTGTGTGTGTGTTTGATGATACCCATGTTATGAATCTAGATTTGGTACGAGGTCAGGATGAGGTGAAGTTGGTGTCAGGGGACAGATGTGGATTTAGAAGTGATGGTTTTCTGCCTGTGTCACAACATTTGGAACAATGGAAGATATTTGATTATGATGATGATGTTTTAGTTTGAATACAGAAATTGACTTACCAGCAGTCATGTCTGATGGCGGTAGTCATTATGTAAGACCACAATTTGGACCTCACAGCCTTTTGTCCTTAAATCAAGGCTTAGTCAAACATTTAAAGCCAATTTTCTGTTGCAGAAACTTTTGTTATGGTCTGTTTTGAGCTTGTTTTAATTATTATTTATTATTAAGCTCATACAGAGTGTAAATATTGTGAGGAAATCTGTAGAGATTTGTAGGTCATGCAGAGTTCTCTGAGATCAATTCGAAAGGTTTCTGTGGATACAGACTCTAGCAAAGTAAGACTTTTTGGGCGCAGTTCTGTTGCGTGTCTCAGTACGATGCCTTCGATGGCCCCCAGTCCTAAAGCCAAGGTTCTGATTTCATCGTGCCAGCCTCTGTGTCCGTGTGTGACCTTCTCTTTTCCTCACTTTCCCTTTCCCTTTCCTCCTCTTCATGTCCTCCTCCTCTTTTTCCACTGGGCGACTGGCCAGAGCCTGAGCAGCCTAAGCAGTGTAGCATTATTGGGTTTATGTGGTGGGCAGGCAGACAGGCAGAGGGAACTGAGCCAGACGGATAACAAACAGCACCCACTAAGGTAAAATAGAGCTCTGTGAGTGCGTGTGTGTGTGCGAGAGTAAGTATGTGTGTGTGTGTGAGAGTGCAGGAAATGTGGCTGCCAGACCGGGCTCTCTGACACTGTTGGGCTAGTCACTGTGGTGCCAGTGATGAGATGAACAGGGCTCACCGTCACAACTTGGCCCCCGTCTCTCTCTCTCTCTCTCTCTCTCTCTAGATCTTGTTTTCTCTCACACTCACTTCTTGTTCAGAGCAGTAAATTGAAAGAAGGGTATCGTGTGTGGAGAGAGAGACAGACTGACCGGTGTAAACTGTGTCATGCCTCTCTTTGGGGATTTCTTTTTGTTGTTGATGTCCTTCTCTTCAAATATAACCTAATTCATCCCCCTCTTCACTGGAATTGCATACACATTCATACAAACAGAGACAGACTGAGTGTTGGAGTAACTCCGTATTAGTCATAAGTGTATTTAAAGGGCAAACCAACAACAGTCCCAAGTTGTTCAAAAGAAACTCTTACTTCACACTTACTCACTTCATATTCTTTATTTATATCTTGATATATTTTTCCTGTCCTCCTTTTCAGAACAGTACAAAAAAGAAGACCATGGGATGTGACCTCCCATTTTGTCCTCCATAGTTGGATGTCAGTGTACACGTGTTCACCTCTGCAATGTTTTGAGCTAATATCTCCTTGTTCCCTTCACTTAAATCTTTTTTTGGTTCAGCAACCAAGTAAACAGATGATGGGAGTCACAGTCGGATGGATCAGGATGATTTAGTGACAGCTTCAAGGAGAGAGTGTGCAAATTCAGTCAGAGAATATACTTGCTCTTCTGTCTTTTGCCACTAGATGGCAACAAATCTACTTGGCTTCTTCTCAAATTCAGTAGCTCGATCAGTGTGGACTTGCAGCACACTCGCGCTGGCACTCATCAGTGCTTGTTTCGTGCACTCTGTGTGGCTAGACGTGCAGGAGCCAGAGACTCTCATCTGTGTACCTTGGTGTTCATGCTTCCCGTGCTTCTCATGACGCCTGAAAGCACCAGCACTTCAGTGGCTTCGTAGGAAATTCGGCTCCCTCTCATCCTCAAACAAGAAAAAACGAACCCCACTCCAGCTGGCCAGAAGTTCCAGTTTCTCTTTGTTCTGTGGCGCCGTCTATGTTGTTTCAAATTTCAGGTGCTGCAAACCATCGTGCGTGACTCCATTGTGCCCGTTTTGGCCTTGATTACATCAGTCTGACTGCACATACTCTTTTGCATTCATTTCCCTATGAAGCGTATGTCAGTTTATAATCAGAATCAGAATTTATTACCAGTAGGTTTTCACGTACAAGGAATTTTCCTCAGTATATTGATGCATAACAATAAACTTAGTACAAGAAACATATAAATAAAGGTAGAAGCAAGTCTTGCAAGTCAAAGGCATAAACTGGTAACATAGAAAATTGATAATAACATATGCAGAAAGGTTGAAGAGCTGCAAGTTGTGAGAGTATTTTGGTTCTTTCTATGAAGAGGTTGACTCAACCTAACTGCTCTTCATTAGTGGATCCTGAACAGATTACCCATCTGTTGTACTGAAGCTGCTGCAGTTGACGGGCCATTCTTGAAAATCTGTGTACTGAAACATAGAGAACACCAGGAGAGGTGTGTTAGAGAAGATACACATATCTTAAAGTGGCTACAGTCAATATATTTATAAGAGACTATGAAAACGACATAAGAATGACTATGAAAACAGTCACTGTGAAAGGTGAAGCTCGTAGTGATGAACTTAAAGAGAATTATCAGCTTGAATCTGCAGTTCCTCTTGGCTTCACAGAGTTTTATAGGGAGTTTTGGCTTATTGTTTAGCTGTTTGGCCACCTGTTAAATAATTAAAAACCCACTGTAAAATACCTGCTCAGACTCAAACGGCAGACAGATACAATTAGTTGGTGCAGTATATATCAACCAAAGATCCACAAATTTAGGAACTGGTAGAAACCAAAACAGAGCTAAAAGAGAATGAATATGAGACATTCTTCACAAACACGACCCCAAACAAATGCTCACGTTTCTCCGTAAATGCTGGATGTGTAAACTATAAACTGTTTGCTAAGTAGGTCACCATATCAACTTGATCAACGTGATCACAACTTGTTTTTGCTACCCCCAAGCAGCCAAAAAAAATGTGTTATTGCAGGTTTAAAGGAATAGTCAGTGAATTACGACTGCTGTGGATAGGGTCAGCAGAAAAACGTATTTTTAGCCACATAAAAAAAATATAATTGAATATAATTTGTAATAAATATATATTTATGTGTGTCTGTTTGTCTCCAGGTGGGCTGTGGAGTGTCTTCACATTGGGTGGAGCTGGCAGCAAAGCCGGGATAGACCAGGAACACAACCCATTACCTTTGTCCAATCAAAGCCTTCTGTTACTGCTGGTCCTAGCCAATCTGACAGATGGACCTGACTGGCCCAACCCCTACCGTCAGGCTATCACTTGTTTCAGAAATACACAAGGTAATATAATTGTTGATTTTAATCCATTGTACATGTTTGAGGGTTGTTGTAATGTAATGAATTAATGTAATAAGATAAGTAATGATAATATTTATCTTTGGCTATGTAGACACATCATCGCTGTCCGTGGAGCAACCTCACGCCTTCCAGATCAATTTCAACAGTCTGTACACGGCGCTGTGTGAGCAGCAGCGTTCGGACCAGGCTACACTACTACTGTACACCCTCCTTCACCAGAACGCCAACATGAGGACATACATGCTATCCAGAACTGACATGGACAATCTGGTGGGTGTGATGGCAATGGTGACAGTTGTGGTACAGAAAATGCAGACAAATTAATTATTCCTGTCGCAATCTGACGTTTTATGTGTGGTTTATCGAGGCAAAAAAAAACAAAAAACACTTTTAAGAATGAATCAAAGTGTGATTGGGTAATCCTCAGCAAAAGACATTATGCAGTTCTTCCCTGCACACATGGGCATGGCCATAAAATCCTTTCATCTAGGACCAATGCTTTGGCTCAGTAAACAGCGAGGATGTATGCAGTAGCAGCTGGTGCTATTCAGTCCATGTGGGACAGTGCCAGTTATTCTTTATAGTGGATTGAATGTACGGAGGCATTTAGTGAATGAAAATTAGTCTTTAGCTCAGCATGTCAGATGGTATCACATATGAACGTGGACAGTCACATATGAGCCTCTTTCACACAGTGTAACACTAAATAATTGGTTTTTACTGGAGAGGTTTGAAAGTAGGAGTTAAAGTAGTGTATATCTGTTTAGCATTTGTACCAGGTTTAACAAGACACTTGAGTTAATGGCATCTAAACTAATTGCAACAGAAAACAACTATAAATTCTTGACAGTAGGCAAACGTGCACGAAATTACTTTAATTTACAATCATATTTCAAATCTGCAGGTCAATTTAATTATTTATGTCTGATATCAGCATGACATTTCTGTGTTATTCCCTATTTATAGCTGCTATAATAAAATATCGTCATTAGCAGGTCTAGATTGAGCTTATTATGTATGGGGACTACTAATGAGTCTAGACACTTTCTCTGCTGTGCAATAAAGCACCGCCGCACGACAGCGTAATGAGCTAACGCTGCAACTGTGTGTGTTCATCGCTCACCATGCTAGCTAATAACTGCATTCACTCTGACAGTATGATTCTGAGAATTCCATCTTTTGCACACTGTTGTCATTAACCGATCACTTTTACCATCTGCCTTCACCTAGAGTTTAGCAGCCATGATTATGTACAATGTTTTCTTCTCAAATGGCATCTGCAGTGCTGCTTCTCCCGTTTTATTGTCTCTTTTCTGTGATACTCAGAAACACTACTAAATAGTAATAAAAATAATAGTCTCATTTTATTGGGTCAGTTGATAGATTAAGCCTCAACAAAGCCCTCTGGCAAGTCATCAAAAGCTTCTCCCATCCACAAATCCATAGTCATCCACACCAAAATGAGGAAAAAGACACTAGTAACATTAGTGATTATTAAAAGCTTCGACTAAAATATAAGTATTGTAGCTGATAGTGATTCGAAGGGCGGCAACAGTAGACACGGTCTAGAAGTTTGTGCACATGTGAAGCATGGATATGGCTAATTTTATCTTTCAACAAGTGCACACACTGCAGTGGTGGATCTACTCTGAGTCAGAAATCTTGTAACATGGATTTAATGAATGTCTCTTCCGTGACAACACCTACGCACATTCTCAGCCTCTCCCCTCCCGCTCTCCCTCTCTTCCTCTCAGGTGTTGCCCATCCTCGAGATCCTTTACCATGTGGAGGACAGAAATTCTCATCATGTCTACATGGCCCTCATTATTCTGCTCATCCTCACTGAGGACGATGCCTTCAATCGCTCCATCCACGAGGTGGTGGGTAAACAGTTTAATACATCCTTCCGTTACTTGCAGTAGCAATGATAATAATTTCTGATGCTTTCAACATTACAGCATAATTTCTGTGTCTTTCTCCCTCTCACAGGTATTGAAGAACATCTCATGGTACACAGAGCGGTCATTGACGGAGATCTCACTGGGCAGTTTGCTCATACTGGTGGTCATCCGCACCATCCAGTTCAATATGACCCGGACAAGGGTAAGTTTGGGTGCTTCAGTTCATCAGTTGTAGACACTTTTATCTACTCACATAGAAAAAGATACACATTTGCATACCATCAGGTAACGTGTTTTTCTGCATGCATCCTTCCTAGGATAAGTACCTCCACACCAACTGTCTGGCTGCACTTGCCAACATGTCAGCCCAGTTTCGTTGTCTCCACCAGTACGCTGCCCAACGCATCATCAGGTGAGGACATGCTGTAGGTGTACAAATGACAGAGCACGACAAAGGATGATAGAATATGTTAATTGGTTATTTATTCTATCCATTTATCTTGTTCCACATGACCCTTTCAGCTCTGGTCTGACTCTAGTAAATTGATTCTTTGTAAAAATATGAAGTGGTTTGAAGAGAAGTAAAGTTGTCAAATACTGGTGCAAAAGTCTATTTTTACTGTTTGACATTGAAGAGTTTATCTTTAGTGGTTCCAATTAGAATCTGTATCTTGACCTTTATATTTGACAGTCTTTGTATCATCCAACAAGGGACAGGTGACATGGATAAAATCCTCAATATATGATTAACAATATTAATATATATTTTGACATAATGAATTGAGGAATAAAACAACTAGACAGGAATGTGTGGGTTTTTTTCCATGAATTTAGTGAATTAAATACCTGTCAAATCAAAATTTTGTATTACAGTTCTCTATATAATGGTCTAATACACCTAGGGATGATAATAAATTATTACCACAGTATAAATGGTACGGAAAAATGACAATATCATGTCATAGTATTGTCATATCGTCCGCCGGTACAAACTCTAAACTGCTTCCTCTCTGGCTGACGATTTAAATAAAGACAAACAGGGTTCTAAAAAATATAATCAGTTAATAAAGTAGAAAAACGTTGCACACATTCAAAACACTAAATGCCAGAGGCCTTCCTCGGAGCATGAATGTGAATAAAGTCTGCCCAAACTTAAGCTGTTGTACAGGAGGTGATGTGCTTTCTGACATTATTGTAGTTTCATGTACTGAAATCGACGGTAGAAGTAGTTTATATCCCACTGTTTAAAGTTTATCCATTTCTGCCTCAAGTGTCAGTCTTCAACACAATCTTTGTGTGTGTATGTGTGTGAGGCAAGCGAAGGAAGCCAAAAGAGAGACGAGAGACACAAGCACACTCATTCATTTTAATGATTCATATTGAATCAGCACAAAATATTTATCGTTATAGTAACTTGGCAGCGGCTGCATCAGAGGAGACTAAGAAATGAAATATTGAGGGAGTGGTGTGCCTGTGTAGAGAGGAACATTATGTAACACAGGGGAACTGAGGGAAAGGGTTTTGGCCCATGAGCAGATGGAAGACTTGAGAGGACAAGGTCCAAACCACACACACGCACACACACACACACACACACACACACACACACACCAAGTCATTCATGTCTGTTTGTGAACTCCAGGCACACGGGAAGGAATGTTTCCTTCCCCGAAGATGTGCACACATTCACGCACACTCAAGGATCCTCTTATCTCCCTGCCTGTGTCTCTCTCCATATCTGCGGCTCTGGTGTTTTGAGTCAGAGAGGAACACTGTCTGTGAACGTCTGCATGTCTGTCCTGTAGTGATGTCAAGCAACTGACTCCATGTCTAATGATAATGATAATGAGGATGATTATGATGGCCAGGGCTGGGCTAAACGGACTGGCTAGCTGGCTAGATAAAGGGAATTTCCTGCCAGGAATTTCCAAATGTCTGCCAGACAGTGCTGAACTCTGCTCCTTAATTGACTCTCAGAGAGAATCACAGTTGGTGCTGTTTATTTGCAAGCAGCAATGGGTTTGAATTGTCTCCACTGCCACCTGCATCTTTCCTTATTATTTCCTATTCATCCTCTCTCCGTTAATATTCCCTTTCTGCTGCTTTGTTCCTCCCTTGCGTCTGTCCTCCATATCCACAGTCTCCTCTGTCACCACACAAGCTCGTGTCTCTATTCACTGATTGCAGCAGACTCAACAGATACAGTTTAGCTCACAGTAAGGCTGCAACTAACGATTATTTTTGTGATGGATTAATCCACCAGTTACTCTCTCAATTAATTGTCAGTAACATGCAAACAATGCACATCACAAAGTGTTCAGGTGATCTTAAAATGGTTTGGTCTGAAATATTCCAAAGAAAATTTTGACATTTTCAAAGCTAGAAACAGAATGTTTGTATAAACATGACTCAACTAAATAAATATCAAAATAGCGCCCAGTTAATTTTCTGTAGATTAAATAATCTATTATTTAGAGTATCAATCGATCGTTCCAGCTCTAGTCCACAGTTAAATAATCAAACATGTCAAAAACATTCTGCCCTGATGAAGATCCAAGTCGGATCGAAATGTTGTCAATTTTAAACTCTTGTGGCATGAAGTCAGTTTGCAGGTTTTACCTTTTTTCACTGATGCAGTTCTCTGATAACCCATTTAATTGGAAACAGCCTTAAAATGAATGTGTATATATACACACATACATACAAATGACCAAGTACAGATTTCAAAGAACAGTGCACAACCACGCACTGTGTCCAGATTTAAAAAAAAAAAAAAAAAAAAAAAGTATCCTTTGGACTGATTGAAACAGAGCACCTTTACATCTACAATGTGTTGGGGTGGACCACGTCTGTCATTAACTGACTCATAACTGATTCTGGGATCAGACCAGCAGTGTGGAAATCCCTCTGTGTCACTGTTTCCTGTGCCGTGTCCGTCACTGCCTCGGCATAATTGAGGGACGTGACGGAGCAACAGAGAACAACTAGTCACAGTGCTTTCTTGTGGGCAGGTGGAACTCAGTCGGTGGTCTCTCAAAAAATGGACTAGATTGTACAACAGGTCCTATTAAGTAGTCGTGGCTCATAAGGCCTTTGACATTATGTCTGTAGATAACAAATAGACCTCCTCATAGCTGCTCAGGTATCGCCATTCAGCTATCATTTGGCCAATTAGCCTGGATAATGAATGCTGAGAGGTTTTGTATGTGTTTTGCAGTGCAGACAGATGGACGGGTGTAGCTCTAAGGGGCTTTACCTGAGCTCTGCACGTGCATCTGACTTTCCCCAGCCCTTTGCTGTCATTGAATTAAATTTATTCTGCAATCTTTTTTCCTTGATTGACACACAGATTAAATATTCAACACCCTTGGGCTCCTAGAAAGACTATTAAAAAGTTGTAATTAAAACAGAAGGTCACTAATAATTATGATAATAATCACCACAATAAATAATAATATAAGACACAAAGAAATGCAAGCGCAACAAGAGAAAAATATTAAATTTTTAGACGACCAATAACTTAAACAATTCCAAATGACAGCAAGCTGCTGCTCATTTCTGAACATAGAAAATATGTTTTAAAAGTGTTTCCTGTCAAGTCTTTCTCGCATGAACACACATGTTCACACATGTGTAATAAATTACTTTACTGTGGCACCAACACTGCCATCTGTGTTTGTGTGTGTGTGTGTGTGTATGCGCAAGCGTATTGACCCACCCTATTGCCATCCAAGGTTGCCCAACCATACTCTAGGTCTCTTGATATATGTCCGTCAGTCACATGCAATCATGCAGTCCTATCCAGACAAACGCACACACACAAACACTCACAATAAGGGCAGCGCGTCAAATTGCAGAATGTCACCTCCAATGGCAACAGACACATGCATGTAAATACTGGAAATCTTCCAAAACTTATCGTGGCTGTGACCTGTTCAGGCAAAAACTCAGCTTAGAAAGAGCGGTCATTGTAACTTAAGCATAATGTTTAGTATTTCGAAAACCATCTCCTGCCTATTATTATTATTATTTTAAAGGCCTCATTTAGAATGCAAAACAGACCGGTCTCTAATAATAGTCTGTCTTCAATAAAGGTTTCTCTCTTGAGTAAAGCAGAGTAAAGGCCGCTGCTTGAGTATTTTACACCACATTAACTACTGGTCAACATGTGCAGTATGATGACTGTGTATTTGGGTTCTTTGTAAAAGTGCATCATTCATTGCTCATTCCTTTTCCCGTCTCCCCTACAGTTTATTTGCTTTGCTTTCCAAGAAGCACAACAAGGTTTTGGAGCAGGCAACACAGTCTCTGAGAGGCAGACAGGGAGACAACACAGCCCTCCCTGACTATGTGAGTAACACACACACACACACACACACACACTCTGTCTTTGTCAGTCTGCACTCAGGTTGTTAGAAGTTGCTGAATTATGTCTACTTAGATATGGTACCGAAGTTGACATAGGCATTATTTTTTGTTTTGTTTTTTATTTTATTGTGATGTTACAGGTTTACAGGAATTTTGCACTTGAAGTAGTATGAATTTTGACTTTTATTTTTTAGTTTGACTCGTAAGTAATATTGGCTTGGACTTGGAATCACAAGTTATGTAATCATAATAGTTGTACACGTTTATTTCATATTTACAACGGTGGTATTACACTCTAAAAACTGGGGGTGCTAAATCACAAAAATACCAATTTCTACACCGTGTTTCTTAATAAAATCACTCAATTGAATAATTTATCATCTAAATCATCATTTTTAGTTTGTCAGCCAATATTTTTATCCGCTGCTGTGGCAGCAATAATTAATGCATAGATTGATGCTGTAAAGCAGACATGTCAAACTCAAGTGAGATAATTTCATACATTTATTATTAATGGCCCGCTGGTAAATTTCACTCCCACCACCCATAATACAAATCCCACAATGCATTGCAACAGCTGCCACACAGGTCAAGACCTGTGCACCACCACTCCCTCTGCTGTTTTGGTTGTTTATTTACTCACTAATCAGTGGTCAGCGGATGAACGTTCAGCGAAAATAAGGCCTCAGAGAAAATGGCCAAACGAAAAGTTGACTTGGAGAACAGGGACTTTGTCTGGTGGGAGGCAGAGCACCTGTATACCGACATAGGAGTTAAACCTGTGTGGATTAGCTCCACAAACAAGGAATATAACCTAAGAAATGTATGTGTTTAAATTTAAGGCCCATTGCTGCGGCCCCACTGTTGCTCAGTCTACTCCAATCCTTTGTCTTCTTCTTATTGCTTTTCCAGCCCGCATCCCTCACATTTAATTAATACTGAAATGCAGTCTCCACTTGAAGAATAATATTCGATGAAAGCACTGAACGATTAGAAAATTTAATGCTAAGATAGGTCAATCACAGGGGCACCAGAGTAATATGGAAAATTCTCAGAAATATCAGCCTCAATCTGAAATTGAAATCTTAACAGCACCTCAGCAGTAACTTCCAGAGCTTAAACCAATAAATTAATCATGATGTTGTCCCAATGTAATCAGGTATCTATCGATTTGACTAGTAGCCACCCCTGACCAATCAGTGCACTGTTGAACATTGATGTTTGTTTGTCTGAGTTTGTGCTCGGGCACCTATGCCCTCAGGTTTGTCTGTATACATCTCAGTCTGGCTGTCTCATTAGATTTGCATGGTGTGTGTGTGTGTGTGTGTGTGTGTGTGTGTGTGTGTGTCTGTGCATAAATATATTTGTGTGCGTGTCTTGGGGCTAGAGATGCATTAGGAGGTCCCCATAGATGCCCGTAGGTGTTGGGCAAACGTGAAAGTATTTGAGTGCTCCTTCAACCGTGTAGTGACTGTCTGATGAGGCCCCTTTCAAATGGACATCTATGCACACACATAAACACACACACACACACACACACACACACACACACACACACACACACATTAAAAACATATAAAATGCAATTTTCCAGCTTTGTTTTGATGTTTTCTTCCTTCGGGGCTTATTTTAATGCTCCGTTTTATTTATACACATTCATAAACACCCACTATACATGACTGAAAATGGAAAAGAAAAATCTGAAGAGACAACACTTTGTCGTGATTAAATCTTCTCTGTTATAGATTCAGCAGCCAGCTGTTTCCATAGAGAGAGAGCAATAATAGCGACAACAACAATAAGATAGATACACACACACACACACACACACACACACACACACACACACACACACGCACTGAGAGGTCAAAGTGTAAGGCCAACTACACAACAATACTGCTGCTTTTGGTAGAGTTTCAGCGTGTTGCTCAAGGGCACAAGGCAGATTTCCAGTATGATTATTTCATGGGAATTTTACAACATGGGTTCTTTTTTGTTTTTCCTAGAATAGTGTCTGACATCCAGTCTGGGTCATAGACGTTTAAGACAGAGCTGGTCAACTTTTCTGATACCGCTATTATCCTTGAGCTTAGACTATACTAACTCAATGTGACATTGGTTCCCATGTCTACAAGCGTTCCTGTGGCTACTGCTCACAGCTAGAAATCAACTTTTAGCTTTATTGACATGTCTTGATTAAAAGGAACATATTGTATTGTTTAGTTTCTGAGCATGTACTCACACACACTCAGAGATAGAAACTGGCACAGCAGTTGAGTTTCATGTGAGCTCACACTGAAGTGCACAATAAATCTGCCTTTCCCATGTATTCGGGAGTAAACGTCTCGGTCTTCTTTGAGTGATAAAGCCTGGAAGGTCCTCGTTTAGAGGGAAGGGGACCTTCCAGCCTCGCCTCGATTATGGTTGAGTCATTCGTTGTTTTGTTCATCACACGGACTGTGCTCAACTTTTCAGACTATGTGAAATCTTTCCCAGGCTTTTTTATTCTTACTGTGGCTTATGGCAGTTAGTGTTGGGCTGTCGATTGATCCATCACTTCTGCTGACTGAAATAATAACTATTGGATGTATTGCCTATACATTTTGTGCAGACATTTGTGGTGCCAAGAGGATCAGTTTTGATAACTTTTCCTCTTGGTTGATATTTGTAGATTGAAGTGCTGGATAGATTGCCATGAAATCTGCTACATACGTTCATGACCACCACAGGATGACCAGTAATATGTGGTAAATATTGTAATTTGTCATTTATGATATGATTATAATACCTGCAAAACTAATGACAGCCTCAGCCATACTTAGTGTTAAGTACTAATTAGTAAATGTTTGTATGCTAACACGCTAAACTAAGTTTGTAAACCAGGTAAACATCATAACGTATTAGCATTGTCATTGTGATCATGTTCGGATGCTAAAGTTAGCATTCAGCGCAAAGCACCGCTATCCCCAATACTGCCTCACGGAACTGCTACAGTAGCTGTAATCTCCAACTCTTCTTTTATCATTTGAATTGACGTGTGGCATAGACGTGAACAGTACGATAACAGTCTCATCATCAATTAATCTGAATGGTCTTAAAATTAATTCATTGTTTGGTCTGTGTACTGTCAGAAAATAAGGGGAAAAAATACCCACCATCATTTCCCAGAGCCCAACATGACATCTTCACATATTTTCTTTGCCCAAGCAATACTCTACAAACCTAGAGATTTTCAATTTACTAAACATAAAACAAAAGAAAACTGCAAGCTGGAAGTAGAGAATTTTTTTGACAAATCACAAAAATAGTCCTTGGTTATTTTTCTGACAATTGTTTCCGCTCTACTGATCAAATAACGCTCAGAAAAACAACATGACTGACCCATTATGCTGCGGTGAATTTTACACAGCCCTGTTTATTTTTGTCAGATTCTGTGAACAGAACGTGTGTGACATGGATGCTTAAACTGTCTTTGCATGAAGACTACATTTTTATCAAAGATCTGGCTTGTTTGTGCGATGGAGGAATGAGATTAAATCTTAAAAAAAAGAACGACTAGCTCAATGTTTAGCAGCAAATACAAAAGGAAAGTTAGAACTGAAGTTAATGGTTGCAAATGTTATCTATAGGCTAAACGTCAGCTGGTGAGCCATTTATTTCCACCCTTTGGCTCAATATTCTCTTAAATCGAAAATTACATAAGATTTAATGTATAGATTTTCTCATCTGAGCAGCTATAATGACATTTGGAGATGTGACATCTAAAAGAAGGACAGCTGTCTCATCTTGTCCTTGGTTTCTCCATCTCTCGCCTTCCTCTCTCTCCTCCAGAATGTAATTGAAAACAGCCAGCTCTGGTGTTATTCACAAACCCTCATCTTAACATGGGAAAGGAGGAAGTTTAGGAAACTATAGGGAGAGATAAAGAGGACACGAGGAGGAGAAAAGAACAATAGAAAGAAGAGAAACAAGCTGGAGACGGAGAGAGGGTGGGTTTTGTGATGGGCATCTGGAAGCAATGTAATTTGGCTGAGTCTGGCTCTGGAGAGAGAACTAATGTTTGTTTAATGTGGGATTGTCCTGGACATGTAATTGCTCTCTTTACGAGGGAGCGACTGAGAGGAGGATATGAAAAAAACGTTGTCAAATGCTCTAAGCTGTGGGTTAAAGCTGGGTGCATTCTGCCTATGTGTTAATGTCTCTCTCTTTCTCTCTGTCTCCCTCCCTCCCTCCCCCTCGGATGTCTGCCTCCTGGTCTCTGTCTCTCTCTCTCTCCCTCTCATATTCACACACACAAACCTCCCCCCCCACAAACCCTGTATGTGTTTGTGCTGCTGTGTCTGGTTAGTGTCAGGGAAGAAAGAGTGAAGGGTTAGGGCCCCTCGATACCCCAGGGGACAGCCAGAGGCTTCCAGCGCAAGCAGGGCAGCTCTCAAGAGGGCCTCACGGTTGCTCTCTGCAGCCTCTGCCCCTCTGATTGCAGATGTTTTTTCTTGCCCTTTTGAGATATGTGCAGTGACATGTAGTATGTGCTTGTACACACAAACAAACATAAAAAGAAGGAAGTATGCGCTGTGTTGCATTGCGTTGTGTGTCACTGTTTATGCTCCGAGCCAGTTGTAGTGGTAATGTTACTTCTGTGCCTCTTAGTCTGTTTACTGTTGCACATTTCTGGGAAGAGACTACAAGCACGCGCACACACACACACACACACACACACACACACACACACACACACACACACACACACAGACCCAGAAGCATGTTGGACCACCCTGTCTATGTGTTTATGTGCGCTGGTTGAGTCACAATCTGTGATCTCTTTTTAATAGCCAGAGTAGACGCATGCATTAGCTTTGTAGCACCATTCCTCTTGTTTAGGGAAAAAGCAGAGCCCCGGGATATATCAACAGATAATAAACATTATGCCTTCTGTTTATTATCAGGCCTTCCAGGAATTTGCCACTTTCTTATTAAGCTACAAAATTGTTTTACAAAATCCACAGTTTCCCATTAATTCTACAAAAGCTCATAGATGACTGAAAATTGAATTTTTTTAAAAGTTGATTACTGCACAGTCTCTGAAGTATATGCAGGGGAACAGCTAGTTTCAGCCAACAAAACTTATTTTTGAGTTTTTAATAAAGTGGCGTTCATGTTTGTGCTGAAAATTATTTTGTTCATTTGATTTGGACCGCATCAAATATTTTTTTTCTTTACTCGGTTGCAGTTTTTCATTGCTTTGGGTGTGTTTTACATTGTCAGTTGATGACTCAAACACATTCTACTAATAAATGAATGCGGCCTTCAAGATCCCATGTAGAGCTAGACCAATAAATTGTCTAGGCTGATATATCAGCGGATATATATTTCGTAGCAAGAAACTGCAGCACAGATATGCCAAACGAGGTCTAAAGTCATTAAGAAACTGTTTCACCATTACAGTTCCTCTACCAGAGAACACTGACAAGTTGACTTTCCAACTGTACAATGTCCATCTCAGTATGTATCTTTGTCATAATTTAAAAATAAATCAAAAGAATCTGTGCAAGATTTTTTGCACATGTTAAAAAATGTTAGTATCTGTCTGATGGACTGTTAACAGATACCAAAAAGCCTTGCCCTTCCAAGCGTGTATGAGAAACTACAGTGGCTGCAAAACTAGCAAAAGAAAAAAAAAACGCTCCCTCTGTAGATATGAAAGGCTCATTTTAAAACGAAAATTTGAGTCAAGTTATACATTAATGAAAACGTACTTTTCTGTCATATTCTTCCAATAAATCCTTTTACATCTTAAACACTGGACCATTAATTGTAAGTCCCCATATTTAGCATTTAAAGCATTATATAAACATGTTTTTTAATACATTATAACATAGTTGTAAGCAGGACTATGGACATTTTTAAGTGTTAATGAATGTGCAATTATAACTTCCCCTGTGAAGAATATTTTATATTATTATCATATTGTTGTTCATTACCTGTTTATACACCAGCCTCTACTTATAGATGCCTACAGGAGGAGTTATGGTCATTGACAAATATATTAATAAACACTTATATCTGCTCACAACTGCATTATAGTTTGTTATAACTATTTTAAAATGTTTATATACTGCTTATAAATGTTAAAGCGGACAACTTAAAGTAAAGTTTTGCCCTTGCTGGAAAATAACTTGGGAAATGTGTCTCAAGGAAAGTGTTCCTCACTTCTAGTCTCCTTTCCGTACTTTTCTGGTCTTGTCCTGATCTTTCTCCCCTCTGCATATTTTATATGAATTCACTATGTTAAGCATGACCTCCACATGGCTCAATCATAAATGGGAATCTCGTGTATTTTCGGCTCATACTTCTCACTCTCCGAGACTGTTAAATATGGCAGTTTCATCGTCTGACCTTATGCTGACTTTCTCCCGTGTCCATTTCATCTAATTCCACAGTGCTGATGGATACTGGGACAACATCATGTGTAAGGAAAGACATCAGTGTCTCCCTTCATTCATGGTGTACCAGAAAGTAGGAATTGATTGATTGAAGCGTGAATGTTACATTATCCTGTCACATTTCCTATAGTCTTTTGATGTAGAACCAATCACCCCACAAGACTGATGTACAATATTACACCGCTTTCCCAGAAATCAGAGGTTACAGAGCACACGACACACAAAGCGTCTTGTCATTTCATGTGAAAATGCCCAGAGGGGATAGATGGGGAGAGAAATGAGGAAAGTAAAGGCCACCGATATGTTTTACTTTTCTCAATTTCATACCATATCAAACCTGTAATGTATTTGCCTGCAGTTGAAGATTTGGCTTGTGGTCTGGAGTCTATGACATGAGCATTATTAGCTAGGCTATGATGTCAGGTACTTCTGGATTGATCTTGTTTGGAGATGATGTGAGAAGCAGTTTGCACCTGCCAAACGAGCATTTTTTTTAGTATCAGCGTGTCAAAATGATACATGTCCAGAGGAGCAGAATACTTCCAAATCCGAATTGCTGTGCAGGGTTTTGGTGTTTGATAGGCCTTCAAACACAGGGATCCAGCTTCCTGAATCGTATAAAAGGTTAAGGCTGAATAAAATGTTCTATAATGAGGTTTACAAAGTAGCCTCTTAGACTGATGCCACTCTTTATGTAGTTCATTATGTCAAGTCTGTCTTCTGGTTTTCCTTTCATTAAGGCAGTATCCTGCTGAGAGCTGATTTACTCACTGACCCCCCTTTTTGGTCTCCCTCTGTCTTGTCACCTGCATACTGAAGATGATGCTAGGCCTAGTTGTTAGTTTACTTGCTAGTCTGTCTCTCTATATAACTGTCAGCCTCTTATCATCTCTCCCCTGTCTTTCTGTGTTTATTCTCGGGCAGTAGGAGTGCCACCCCTGCAGGCAGCAGGTGCTCTGAGGTCCTAATGATTGTCTGCTTCCAAATGGTAATTAGGGCAGCCCCACTGTGCCCTGGTCTTTTTTTCCTGATCGAGGCACAGCACAACAGAGCACAGCTAGCAGCAGATCAATTAGCGCTGCCCACCTATCTGCCAAAGTGCTGTTGCAGCTGTTGCCGTCATCTTTTTTATCACTGCTCGCGTCATCACGACATCACTGCTGTTTTGCCCCACAGACCCCTGCTGTTAGCGCCAGCTAAGTCTCCGAGAGGTGGTGCGGTTATTTAAACTCATAATAAGGTGTCTGTCTGTAAATATGCTGGACTTCCCCCTCCGCACAAAGAATGATGCAGCGATTGTACCACGCAGTCTTTCCTAAACAGATCCAGACTGGCAGACTGCATTGTTGGTGCTGTAGTTCTGGAGGCAAACACTGTTTTTTTTTTGCCTTATTCTGTGTGTGTGTGTTCAACAAAGGATGTTTTGTGAGGCTATGGGGTAATAAGAGGCTGACCTGGGCACAATGCTCCACAAAATGGTGTGATTATGACATGGCTGTGGTACCATAATGCAGGTCAGACAATGACCTATTTAAAAAAACTCCCAAAAGACGCGGTAGGCTGCTGCTGCTCGGCCAGTCTGACCCTCTCTGTCTGTCCATGTGGTGTTTTTCTTCTTCTCTTCGTTCTTATTCACCTTGTTTTCTTTTTACCTATTCTGATATTGCATCAAAGAATACAAATATTTCCTTTGAATAATATATATATATAGTGTTGAAAAAGAAAAACACAATTTCAAGCTGTCTTTAAAGTGTGTCTTTTGACTCTTTCTGTTTGTCTCCCTGTGTATCTGTCTGTGTTTATCACTATGCCCTTGTCTATGTCAGTACTCTTTCTTAATATGTCTGGTTTGTCTGCCCTGCAACAGCCTGCAGTGAGCAGCGAGGCCAGCCAGGGAATCACTAAGCTATTGGTTTAATGATGCCAGCTCCTACTTTACAGGGATTTACATGTCTGTGTCTCTAAACACCCTGTCCACACACACACAAACACTTGCATAAAAAAAACACACATGGGTATGATAGGATGGCTAGACACACACATACACACACACACACACACACACACAGATAGCAATGTGGCGGCACTGTCCTTCCCAGTCACTGATTGCATCTGTAAACTATAATTTTCCTTGTCAGACAGATAGCAAAGGTCAAACATACCTGCAGACATAACACATTTGTGACCAGCATGTTGAAGTATTAGCAGCAGAATCAGACAGATGGAAAAGCTTGCACACACACACGCACAGCACACACACACACACACACACACACACACACACACACACAGAGGCTTCCTGTAGGGTTTGTGTAAGTGGTGAAACAAGTAAAATGGGGCAGGATCATTGAGACTAATGATATAGCTCATGTCTGAGGCCTGTGTTTTCCTGGGTGGAGAAAAGACATTAAATAGCGGCATGAGTGGTTGTGACTAAATGACAATGCAGGAGGCTGGAAAATAGCACATGACTCTGGGAGAAGGAGCACAAAAGCAGAGGGCAGGGAAGGAAAAAATGAGGAAGGGGAGCGAGAAAGAAGGGAAAGGCTGTAATAGTTTCACGCAGTCATACAAACACATGTCAGGTGTTTTCTAGCTGTCTAGCAGATACATTTTGGGGGAAAACAAGTGCAAGACAGCAGAGTGGGAAGTGGAAGAGGAGGAGCCAATACAGTATATTTAAATCCTGTCTGGGTTTCAAGTAAACCATGGACCTCTTAATCTCATCCACTTGACAAACATACACACAGGGCCAGGCAGACGTCTAGCTAGCCTATTTTCATGTGACCTGAATTCCCTAGTGTGGCATTTTTTCCTGCCAGGCTAATCTCATTAAGCTGGTGCAGAGCTACAGAACAAACACACTAGGCATCCTTCACTCCTACTCTGCCTTCCTCTCCTCCTTTTGTTTTCTCTTCGTCGCTTTCTCTCTACTTCTCCTACCCTTACCCTCTTCTTCTGTGCTTCCATTTTGGTTGCCGTCTTCCTTCTTCTGCCTCCTCTGCCTCCTACTCAGTTGTCTCCCATATCTGTCCCTGCTTTTCTGTCTAATTATGGCCTGCCACAGCAGAACAGAGTAGAGCAGGTCTAGCCAGGCAGTGGAGTCGAGCCCCGAGAGCCACCTCTGCTTCCAGACGCACAATCAATCCTCATTATAGCCGGCTCTCCTGCCTTCCACTTGCCTCTTCAGGTCTGCCTGTTAAAACTCCACACTGCCACACACTTTCTTCCACCAGCCTGTGGAAATCAATGCACTGTATTATTGCATCTGTGTGGCATGGCTGATTCATGGTCAACACACAACAGAATACAGTTATTTACAATCATCTGATTGTGTGTATGCTTATGTGTGGCTACAGCAGGGGGGGGAAAAAGGCCACACAGCAAGCAAAGTTATTTATAAGATAAGGACTTGTTTCCGAAGCAGGGCACCGAAGATGGAATATAAAATGCTACCACATGCAGTTCTGTTACAGATGGTTAGCCCAGATTGGAGGTGGAATCTCAGCTTCCAATCAGCTCGCCGTTGCAGTCTCGCTGAGCTGCTGTTTTGAATCTGGTCTTAGCTGGTATTAGCAAATTCTTGGTCAAAACAGGTCGTCATTAGAACAATGATGTTCGTCATGAAAGTGAATCCTTAAGGATCAGTCTTGATCTGGAGAACATAAAGGCCCATGTGTGTTTGTTTTTCACTGGCAACGTGGCTAAATAGATTTCATGAATGCCCTTTATTACACTCTCAAGTTTTAAAAGTGTCTCATGGAGCCGAGGAAACTAACTTTTTATGATGAATTCATCAGATTTCTACATCTGTACATAAAATATTAAACTGACTGCTTCCAGGGGAATACACTTTTCTTATTTCAAGCCTGAAATGAAGCAGGATTTAACCACAAAGGAAGTTGCTGATGAGTGCTGTCTAAGGCGAGGCTTCCTGTAAAGCAAAGATGTGGATTAAAGTTTTTGGACCAACTGGCTGAACTGGTCAATTAAGCTTTTAAATCTCTTGCACAGTCCCGCAGTTGTTGCAGTGATGCAGTCACGCAGTTATAATGTCTTGCATATTTGTTCCAGTGTTGGAAAGTGTTATCCTTTCAATGTCCCAGTCCTTGATTGGTATTCACTCCCTTACTGAGCGTCTGTCACATCGCGATCAATAGTAACACAGTCTGTCATGCTGTCATGGCTTACTGGGATGTGAATGGAACAGAGCCATCATTAATGTTATTAGTAACACCTGTGCTTCTCCTACAACGACAATGTGTGCCGTGAAAAAAGCCTGTTGATGATCAATATGAACGTGGAGGTCTATTCATTCTAATCACATTTGTAACAGTGAACCAATTGTGAGGTTCACTGAAGTCCTTGTATTAATTTTCCAGTATGGATTAACTGTAAATATAGATATTAAATTATTGTAGATATATCAATATTGGGAGAAATGGCAAAAATATTAGTGGTGATTTAGAAATAATGAAGCCATTACAGGTTTGTGTGGCTCCTGTTCAGTTCATATCTTTATTCTATTCTTTAAAACGAATACATTGAAGGATACTTCTTGTAAAATGGATTTTGGTGTATGTATATCTATAGTAGATTTACTCACAGGCGTACAGAGTTTCTGTCAGTCAGTACAGACCCAGGATCAGCACTGAAATGGGTTAGAGAACCTTCGCCATGTGTATTACAGTGATGGTTCTACCATGGGACATCCTCACATTAAGCAAAGCTGCTATGAATGTTCTTGACTCCATTAGTCTGCATTTTTTTTTTTTTTTTTTTTTTTTATTAGCTGTTGTTGTTCTGCCCAACGTCGCGATATACGTAAAGTAGATACATCCGAGGGAAAATTAACTTCTTCGCAGCCATTTGCACAATTTTCAGATACCCATTCAATTGAACAACAACAGTTGTCAGTTAGACATATTATTTGTTTCATCATATTTGCACAACATGGCGTCTCTAGTCCGTCTTGCTGTCATTGTTTGTATTCATTAAGATGAAGCATGCTACTCTTCATTGTTTTGTATTTTTAGACTATTTTGGAAACTGACTTCATAGAGCTCTTATCTATAATACCATCAGTGCACGATTTTGCAGAGCCATGCCCACAGTTGTCACACCACAGGAAATCATATATCATCTCATGAACTGTATTCACCAATTCATTGCCGCCTAGTTTTTTTATCTCTTTGAAAGATTATTCATTTTCCCACAGTCTCTCTGCCATTTCCTTTCTGTGCCACCATGGAACATGCCATGTGGGGCGTTATCTCGTCACGGTGGCGTCTGTCTGTCTGTCTGTCTGTCTGTCTATCTCTTTAGACACATTGTTGTGAGCTCAGTAAATAAAGAACATTGTATGATAGAATGTGCTCTTAAATCAATAGTTATCTAAATAGAGTAGATGATCCGATTAGAATACCTTGCTACTTACATTTTTATGCTAATGGTGATTCTGGGAACTAATGACACTCCTTAAAGTAGTAATACAAGGCTGTAGGCCATTTTAAGAGCTACATTTATAGTGGTAGTGGTGGCACTTTATGGTGGTATAAAGGTTAAAGATTTCGTAGAACCAACATGCTTACAGTACAAGCATACTTTATGAACTGGTTACTCAGTCCTGATTACTCTTCATAGTTAAGCTTCAGAGATTTCTTAGAGGCTGATGTCCATCTGTTTAGAGGTCTGTAATGATCCGGTCAGTGTTGGTGTTCTTCCTCTGTTTGGCCCTGGTCAGATCGACATTTTGGATTTCATCTATTTCTCCTCATGTCTGTTCTGACCAGGTCTGACTGTCCTTGCTGCCTCTTAGATCAGTTCTCTCTTATTAAAAATTCATTTTTGCACGTTAGCTCTGGTAGGTTTTCCACACGTCTGTAGAGACCTCTACACCTGACTACAGTACAATAAACCTTTCTCACTGTTAGCATGAACAGACTTGGCTCTGAGTGTTTGCATCATTTCTAAATAGATGAATAACAGTTGTTCAATGGAGTGATTTGCTAAAACTAAAATAAGCATTCATGGTGGACACACAAATCCACACACGATCCCAAATCCTTCTTCTTGTGACATCTTAAGTTCCACACAGAGCTAGGCTAGCTGTTTCCCCTTGTTTCCACTCTTTGTGCTAAGCTCAACTAAGCTGCTGGTGATAGCGTCATACACATTGAGACATCTCATTTAACTCTGCCAGAAAGCAAATAAGTGTTTTTTCCCAAAATGTCAAACTATACCTTTACTCAACTTTGAGGTCTGAGCTAATGCTCTCATAACTACAACACACTCATACATAGAAGTTCTTGCTTTCTTTTTTACAGCTTTGTGATGTATTGTTTTCTCTACTTGATCCGTATTCATGAGCGTGCTTGCTTTGTATTTTGATTTGTGACCAGACTATTTTGCATGAAGAACTTGTAACTTCACCTCTCAGCCCTTTTCGTCGTTCCTTCCATTGTTCACACACCCTCTCTCTGTCTTCCCATACTATCACCTGTCACTAGCGACAGTTGTCTTTGCCCCAGGAGGAAACATACTGTCACATGTCCTGATCTGTGGCTTACAAGGTCAACTGTATGTCCCTCACTAAGAAGTTGGCTGACAACTCAGTAACATCTTTCATTCCTCCCTCTTTCCTTTCATCTTCCTCTCTGCCATTTCTTCCAACTCTCTGTTTCCCCCCCTGCTGATGAATCTATCAGGAAGCAATCATTTAAAAACACCATTATAAGTGAAACCAGTGTAGTGGGAAACCAATTAACCTTTACATCCTCCCTCTCCCCCAGGCCCAGGACCTGAATGTGATTGAGGAGGTGATCCGCATGATGCTGGAAATCATCAACTCTTGCTTGTGCAACTCTCTACACCACAACCCAAACCTGGTGTACGCGTTGCTCTACAAGAGGGAGCTCTTTGAGCAGTTCAGGACGCACCCATCTTTCCAGGACATCATGCAGAACCTGGACACGGTCAGTCGCCTTATATTCTTGTAGTCACCCAAATAGCAAAAGTGAACAGAGAGAAACTTGAACCTGAGAGCTTCCCGTCATGCTATTGGCTGCATTGTGGTAATTATTCCATAGATCAAGGTTAGACAGATTTTCCTTGAATGTCTTCTGCGTCTTCAGGGAAAGTTTCAAAAAGCCAGGAACATAAGCGAACTGCATCGTTAACAGTGTTCAATTGGACTGCACGGCGTGCTGAGAGCTCTGTGAGCTTAAGTAGTATTGATGAATTAATCAGTCCCCTTGTGTCAAGAGGCTCTGTGTCAAATATTCATTGAGAGTGTTTGGTGTATGGGTGAGGAGCTAAGAGAGGGAGAGAAAGCTATCCTTCATTGCTGTTTTAGTCGTATAGGGGAGGAAAGGAAGCTTTGGTGTGTATGAGTGTGTATGGGTGAGGGATGGGGGTTGCTGCATACGTTGCCATGGGCTTTGCTGTTATCCATAAGTATGAGGGAAGCATGCTATCTAGAATCCCTCAGTTAAGTCAGTCTCCCTGAGGCTATTCTCCAAAGCCTTCCCTGCGCTTGCAAATCCGTGTGTGTGAGCATGAGATCCAGGACGAGGGAGCTGCTTTGCTCCTATAAATTAACCCCATATGGGAGGCCTTCAGAGTTAATGAAGAGATTAGAATTAGATAGATGTAGACACACTCACATGCTTACACACAGTGTTAATGGTAGGCTGTGACGTGTCTGAATTCTCTAAAGAAACCGCCTAATGTGAACAGAGAAAACATTGCCCGTAGATGCATTTTCACTGTTGGTTTGACAAAAAGAGATCATTAAAAAGAATCAGTAATACCTACAGTTTTTTAATTATCAAATATCAAACATTTCTCCAGGGAAGAACCTAGCACAGCAGTGGAAACGCAGTTTCCTTGATCTCTTGTTTGGGCTGAAACCCAGAAGGCATCAGATAATTTGAGCTCCAGTGCTTATTTTAAGTGGGACGAAACCCTATGGTGAATTTGTAATCTGAAATTCTGTACGTATGTATTTTTTCTGAGTGTGTAGCCTACAGGCATTTGAGCCGAGCCTATGTTTGTAGCATTTTAAATTTGTGCGCTCTGTAAAAGCCGAACTCATGCACTTTTATAGCTGTTTCATCAACTTTTGTCAACTTATTTGCAAAGGTTCTCTATCAATATTGTTAATAATTGACAAAAAATATACTATTGGTAGCTCTCTGTCCCTGCATAGTATAGACCTATATTCAGAGCAACTTACTGTTGCTAGGAAACGTGACAACCCCATAGATATCTCTCGTTGGTTGTTGATGCAAAAGTAGCTAAATGTCTTCTCAGATTAAGCAAATCAAAACCAACCGCTGACGCTTGTTTTTCTGTCGCAACATGCTGATGCTAATGTTGTTAACAGGCTGTAACAATCACCAGCGTTATTGTTTACAAAATGGGGCCCCTCTATATGTAGCATAAACTCCTTTGTTCTAACTTAGATCTCCATATTGCAGCCAGTGTCATCATATAGGGTGTGGCTGCTGCAATATCAATGTGACAGCTCCAAACAGCAGGATTAGAAGAGTCAAAGACCTTCATGGCACAACTGGGAGTTAATATCCAACCTGAGTGAGATCAAGACAGCAAAACATCTTGTGGGATCCTCTATGATGAGGAACGCGGTTTAATGGTGAAATATTTAGACTAGTACTTGACGGATACTGGATTTTTGAGGCCAGTACTGATGTTAATACTATATATAACTATTTTAAAATTCTATAAATAAAAACATACAAAATAAAATTGTATTTAAATAGAGAACATTTTCAACTACACATAAGCATTTATTATTCTAGTTTACTGCTTTTCAAAATAGGTTTAAATTTTTAAGTTTAGATTAAACAAACAAGATATAACGTGTTAATTAATGAACTTTAGAGGTGCTCATAAGCAAGTAAACATATTTCCATAAATGTTGAACTCTTCCTTTCACACAAAGTGAAACCACAAACCATCTTTATAATCATCTCTATTGAACCCGATGTATTTTTCATATTTTTCTGTATTGTGATTGGTTGTTTCATCCCGTGTGACCTTTAGGTGATCGGCTTCTTCAGTCAGCGTCTGGAGCAGGCTGGAAGTGACCTGTCAGTTGAGAGGGTTCAGGAGGTCATCATGAAAGGCGCGCAGGCCCTGCCTACAGACAGACTGAAGGTAAATCTGTCTCACACACACACACAGACACACAGCGGGGGGACGGATGGAGAGCAACGGAGAGCAGAAATAATGAAATACGAGACTGTCTGAAGAAAAAAGCAGTGGTACATATTGGACATCGAGGTGCTCGTGTAGAGAGTACAATATGTTTTCAAAGGCTGCGAGGTATCGAGGATTGGTGGTGGGGAGGTGAAGAAAAGGGAATTGGTTTGTCTGGACAGGTGAGAGAGAGAGAGAGCGAGGTATGTGGACTGAGGCGAGGGAAAGATGGAAAGAGCCATTGGGACATGAGACAAAAGGCTAAAGCCCAGTTCTCATTAGCATTAATGCCCATCTTCATTCCATCTCTGCTGGCCTGCTGCATGCGAACATGTAATGACATTTCAAGGAGATGGGATAGGGGACTAGGGGGCACTTTGTCATGGGCACATAAGATCTGGGGGAAGGGGGGTGGGGGGGACATAAATCTGCCATGGCGCCTCGTTACCCAACACTCCCAACACTCCTGGCGGGTTCGCTAACCCCCGCCCTTCCCAGCACTCCTCCATTAATCAGTGAGGAAATATGTAACCAGCGGTCTCCCCACTCCGCTCCTCACCAGCACAGAAGCTCTTAATTGCATGTTTCATCATGTGTTTCATGTTCTATACTTGGCGGCTGGCTGCAAGGCATTTGTCTCGCTAGCTGATGTGGAAGAGGGATGGTGCGTGGCCATGGGTCCATGTGCTCTCTCAGTCTCGACACCTTGGAGCGTTAATGTAGCCATCGACCATAGAGCTGTAGAATTACACATGGAGACATGTGCATAACCCTGCAATGTCCTTCAGCGAGGGTGCTGCACCTGTAGCACGCACTCATGCAGTCAGCTATACTAATAATATGTGTGTATGAGTCCGTCTGTCTTTGTGTGTGTGTGTGTTTGCGGATGACAATGTGTGGAACTGTGTTTAGGCACGTAACAGTGAGTGTCAATGAGTGTGCGTCCATGCGTTTCAGTCCTTGCTTCTGTGCACAAGTGTACTGTAGTTGAGTCTCACATTGACTCTCCACCGTCTGAGTGCTTTCCATCTCTACGGGGTGACATGAAGCAAAGAGAATATCTGGGCAATCTCTCCTCGGGGAGAAGTCTCCGCCGCTTCATAGTACCATCGCTCAAACAAACAGCTGTCTCTCTCTACCTCCTGCTTCTCTTCATCTTATGAGCTCATTCTTGTTATTCATCTCCCAACGCGAAAAATCCATAGGTTGGATTAATGTTGTGTGAAACCATCGATAAGCTGGTAATTACTCAGTAAAAGCTCTTAGAAGAAGTATTGGTGTCTCAATCAGTTGTGTGCGCATGAAGAAGGCTGGAAAGAAAGAGATGTAAGGACGTTTGTTCGTCCACATCCTTGAGAGTTTGAGCATGTTATTCAGCTGTTTTTTTCATTTGTTAGTTTCTATACGGTGGTTATTTTCACATTTAATAGCAGTACAGTGTATGTCAATGACAGCAGATTATTAAATTCAGAAGTTCTGTGTTGAATTCCTTAAGACAATTCCTGAAAAAAGCTACAACTTCTCTCTGTTTTGGTCTTCTTTTCTTGACAACCAAAACCAGAACTTTTTGGGCACACTCTCTGGAGTAGAAAACATTTGAAATCACTAGGGCTGCAGTCTGGCAGACACACTTTTGTTATACTATACTTAAATATAAATGTATAAAATAACTTGAACAAATAAAACCATACAAGCAATAGTCCATACACAAATAAATTATGTCAATACATTCATAAAATTAATCAAGTTCCAAGTATGCAACATAAATAAGCACATTCACCTGCATCCACATCAGTATTTCCAGGTTGTTGAGACTTTTGTCCATGATTGCACATAAAAATGTTTAAATCTCTTCTTCTTTGTCCTTTTTACACTTGAGAAACAACAGAACTGCATCACAGCCAACATCTGAGTATAAAAGCTCGGATGACCAAATCATTATTTTATGGTCGCGATGTGATAAAATTTGGGTTAATGAAAGCAGCTTTGCTTTATCTTCTGTTATATCGACATTTAAAATGAGGGATCACAGAGTTGAAGACTACAGTTGGAGAGTTGGAGACTACAGAAAGCTGTCCTATCTTTGCTGCCACACAACCAACTGTGACTGGGCCTGATGACTATTGCACTGTGTAACGACAGCTCCGTCCACTGTCCTGCACTTTATGATCACATATCATGATTAAATACAGCCGGATTCACACTGTAATTGTTTTTGTTTACATATTTCATTTGTTTCTGTTGTCACACAATGGAGCAAGTATGAAACGGTGATATAACTGCTGCTCACAAATACTACCTGGTAACCAGCAATCAATCCCAAGCTGCTGCGCTGCCATGATAAAGTCACACAGGTTAATGACAACAGCTGCGCTGTGTGTTTGGCTATATTGACATTTAAAATGATCAATCACAAAGAAAGTTACAGGTGACAGAAAGTCCTTCTAAACTTTATGTCCACACAGCCCCCGGGCCTCACTGGGTAGCTTACGTCATGGTTTTGTAAACGTTCTGTTTCCCGTACACAGTGAATGGTCAAGTCAGCATTTTAAGATTTATACACTCTGGAGACAGTTTTGGGTAAGCTCAGTTTTTGGGCGAGAAAAACAACATTTTAGTCCTGACAAAGGACTGAAATGGAAAGAAAAAGATGTGTTTAGAAATTGAACCGTCTTGTGTGGACTCTTAGCCTTTGTCTCCTCGCCAGAGGATGGCTGTAATGGATGTGCCATTATGAAAATAAGGAAAAAGACATTTAACAATTTTCCTAACATGTTCGCATTTCAGTGTGGAAAGAGAAGTTTGCATTTGTCGACACAAGTCATTTTCATATTTATGTGCTTTAGTGTGGACAAATGGGCGCTTACATTTCCCGCCTTGAAATCTGTTTGGCCAGAGGAGCTGACAGTTGTAAAGTCAATAATTTTGCAAAGATTTTATCAGAACCATGTTGTTTTAGGTGAGGGGGAGGGGGCATTGTAGACACAGGACTACAAAAATCCTGTTTACTTAAAGGACATTCACACAAAGCCGTCGACATGCAAATTAGGCCCCAACTGAAAGAAAGGGTTAAAAGAAGGTGGTAAATACCCCAGGGGTGACCATCAGTGCCTCGTCACTCAACCGTCTCTCTCTCATTCTTTGTGTTTGTGTGTGTTGTTTCAGGGTGTGTGAGACTGAGTGTCTCTCATGGGCAGTGCCTGTGGAATGTGTTGCTTAGCCTGACCAGCTGAAATCTGCCTTATTGAACAGTGATAGCCTACAGACTCTCTGGCTCCTCGGGACGGGACTGATGGGAGGGAGGGGGACATAGCAGCTGTTACATAGTACCTGGGCCTTTGTAGGTCTGATGACTGGTCAGCACTATTTCCCACACATTAACAACACAGGGTATATGCATTTTGTCACTCTGAAGCCTCTTTTAGACCTACGGAGTCCAGAGTTTAACAAGCGCCTGACAAGTTACTGTGGAATTATTTTAGGATTATTGTAACCGTATAGTAGAAGTTACTAGAACCGTGTAGCTGCCTTAATCATAAACTTTGTTGAGATCCCTTCATAAATTAATAAAATAAAGAAAATACATCTACGAACTTTAGGGCTGCAACAAGTCTCATTCAAAACCGCTTCATCATTTTGTGTAAAATGTTAAAAAGTTATAAAGACGAAGAGGCTTCAGCCGTGCTAACACCTCTGTGAGGCAGTACTGTAGCCAAAGTGGCGCTTTGAGTCAAATTCTAATATTAGTATGTACATTACAGCTGAGGCTGACGTGAATAAGATAAAACATTATTTATCCTGAGGGAAACTGTTGTGTAGAAATTCAAAAATCAAAAATGTACATGTATAAAAATATCAATACACATATCTTAAGTGTAAATAAAAAATCAAAATATACACAATGACAAAAATATAAATGAGGTTAACGGTAAGGTTCATAAGTTGCTCAGATTTCAAGTTGCTTTTTAGTGAGTTGCATAAATATATAATATGTATCAGAAGTAGCATGTAGCGATATTCAATATCAAATCAAATTTCCTTAGTTTTGCCAGTATTTGGTCAAAAAAATTAAAATTTCGCCAGAGGAATAGTCAGTGGATCACCAACATCATTGCATTTCATCCTGAGTGGGACATGAATGTCTTCACAAAATTTCATGACAATGCATCCAATAGTTGTCGAGACACTTCTCTCCAAACCACAGATGTCAACCTCATGGTGGCGCTGCAGGTTTGGCGGTCAGTGGACCAGCAAAGTCAGGATTCATCATCTGGGAACCAAAATTTTGTGCCAATTCGTCAATAAGATTCTCGAAGAAAAGTCAAGGGATCACCAAAGTGATTAGGATTCAGCCTCTTGGGACCATGAATGTCTGTATAAACTTTTATGTCAATCCATTCAATAGTTGTTGAGATATTTCAGTCTGGACCAAAAACCCAAAAATACTCAGTTTACATTCAGAGAAAACAGAGAGAAGCAACATATTGTGACATTTGAGAAGCTGAAACCTGCTGATGTTACACATTTTCTGCTTGATATTTATCCTCACCTTTATGTTGAATTTCTAGTGTAAATATTTCAGTGACCACTTCAACATAACTGCAAGTTTGGGTAGGTAAGGACGGCAGTGGACTTCAACAAAACTATCTAATACTAAAATATTAGGGTGGATTTTCTGAATCACCACTGTGTGAAACATGCTCTGAAATCACAAGCGGTTGTTATTACAACGATCGCAAGCACTTTGTTTGCAATGATGATGATTTTGATTAAATATATCCTTTCAATGCTTGTGTGTGTACCTGTATCTTAGTGTGTATGTGTGTGTTTGTGTGTGTGTGTTTAGTTATTATTTGCTCCCTAGCCGCATTCTTCTCTGTCTGGCCGAGCTCTGACAGCACGGCAGCGTGCAGAGGAGGGAAGGGAACACGGCGTTCTGAGTGAAGATATGAGGCCAGCCAGTCAGTCTGTGTTCAGGGGCGAGGGCCTGACCCGCCAGGACCCATAACTAACTGATATGAGTCTGGGCCAAGTGGGCCCAGACAGCTGCCAAAGTGAGAACAAAACAGAGGAGGGGAAGGAGGGAGAGAAAGCAACAGAAAGCCGGAGGAGATATATATACAGAGAGAGGAAGCCACAGTATAGACAGAATAAGAATAGGAGATAATATTAGGGATGGGATGTGGCAGTCCGGAGACGCTCTGATTTTTCCCAGAAAGCACTGGAGCGTGGACGGGACGTTTTTGCTGGGAGGCATGTAGTGATATGTAAGACTTCCCGTAGCACCAAATCCCTCGGTGGTTCTGTCTATTATAGAAGTGGAAGGAAAAATGTTAACCATTGTGATTCAAGGATCATTTTTCTTATTTCTCATTTTATGCCCAATATCTAGTGAAAATGTTCAGATGTTCACGGGGGGACTGTATATTCCTGCTGTTTAGGTTCATAACTTCACCTCCAGTATGAGCACGTCTCATCAAGGCATTTGCTTTCTTGCCTTGATTTAGATGAGATCAAAACCATTCTCATATCTGTATGTTAAATGCGACACTGCAGAAGGAGATGCTTAGCAACTCTGGAAACACGGGGAAACCATTAGCCTGGTTTAAGTGTCTAAAGATATAACGTGTTAATTAGTGCGCTTAAGCAGTGGTGGTAGGCAGATTTTGTCACCTTGGCTGCTGGCTTCTCTCCACAATTGGCACATAACTTTTCAGGACTTTTCCTTTTTAATTATGTAGGATTTTCTTATACTGTAAAGAAGTAATGGGCAACTGATACAAGAGTTGCCCATATTTTCAGAAGATAGTTGGGTATAACTTTGGTGTTTCATGGTGTCAGTATCGGCATCAATTTGGTTGTTTTTAGATGTTGAAGTTGGAATTAATGTGTTTCTTGATGTTTCTTTATCTCCCAACAGTAACCTTTCTATGACACAGTAAATCAGAGACTTGATTTTCAGAGAAAATGTTGGATAACACAAAGTATGTTCTCCTTTATTATTGATGTGTGTAAATATATACACTAGTGGCTGAGAAAAGATCATTTGTTGTGCGCTTATAGTCAAGGTCTGATATGTTTCAATTCCTGTAAACTGTGAATGCGGCATTCAGAGGCCGTGATGAAGTGCTCCTCACATTCAGTTGCGATCCAGTCGTTGATGGAGCATAATGAAATATTGCTCTTTTAATGTTTTGCCACAACGAAAACCTGTAATGTGCAACATAATATTTGTACAGTGGGTTACGTCTGTCTGTTGATGAGTCCTTATGAAAATAACTTACACAATGACATGACAGTTGCTGCTTACACAACATGTGCCTCATATATATGATCTGATTAGGTTTTGGAGCGCCGTTCCATATATTTGCAAATTAATGAGGGAAACTTTTGAGCCCTTAATTATAATACCACACGTGTGTTTGGAAAGTGTGTTGACATGGCAGTATTTGTTTGCTGATTAATGCTTTAATTATCTTAATGACGTAATTAGCATAACTGCATATGTTTCATTTATCATGGTGATTATAGCAGGACATAAATCAGCTCTGCTGCCTCCTGTTTTGGTTTGTTTGTGCTCGTGGGTCGACAAAGCTGCTGAATAAAAACACAACAACTTCCCTCTCGAAATAGAAAATTAAAAATATACCACATCATCGATGCTAGCAAGTAAAAGTGAGCCTGGGCTGAGTAACTGTCGCTATCAGTGTCATATGAACATTTGATGAGTTGGTGAGCTTGTGTACGAGACAGTCACCTACACACAAATACCAGCCAGATAATACAGCTCCTGCATTGTGTCTAGCCATCACAATGACTGTGTGTGTTTGTGTGTGTGTGTGTGGTCTAGCCTCAGTAGCCTGGCATATGGCCTGTGACCCCATAGCCCCTCTGTCTGTGTCATTATGATACCGATAGTGTGGCTGTGAATAGAGCCAGCAGGGACTCAATAGACCGGACTGGGACCATCGCATAAAGGCCCTCAGCGTCTGTCTTTCACCGCAGACTGATTACTGGCTGCGTGTGTGCATATACTTGCATGTGTAGACAGGAGGATATAATGAGGTACCCCTGTATTATTGATGCTCTTCTTTCACTACCTACCTGCTGTTAGGTGGGCTTGTGTTTGCTTCGAGCAGAAAGAGAGGAGCTCAATATCTTGTAAAAAGGAGACTCTGTCAAATAGCTAGATGATAACAAGTCATTTTTTAGCTGTGTTTATGTATTGTGGGTTCTTATTGGTTGGCAGGCCTCTCCTCGATATATACTGTAAATTCTGGCTGTGACGTCATCACCATGCCCAGTACGAGGCTTTCCATGTTTGTTGACCACACAGACGTGAGGGTCAGTCTTTATCTCACGCAACACAACGCAGACTGAAGAAGAGTCAAAATGGTTACATAGAGCTCTGTTTTATGTCAGTGTGAACTGAAAATCTTTGGTTGATTGATTTTTGGCTGATGAAAATTCTAATATATTATAATTATAATTATATAACCTCTCCTGGTCCAGCTCAGTGGGTGTTTCGCACATTAACAAGCGATGTCAAGTTTAAGGTTCTAGTAGCTTTTACCAAGTAATCAGGCTACTCGGCACATCTTGATCTAAACAATAAGGTCACACTGGACAGACTGTTCTATAAAATTACACCCCTGAATTGGTTTTCAGTTTATAACATTTATTTTTGTTTTATTTTATACATATCCTTGTCCTGTATTGAGGTCAGGCAAAGCAACTCTCTTCTGTAACAGGGTTAGTTTCTCATTCATCTCTTGGTAGTTCTTGGATAAGCCATCATCAGTGACAGTTGTGCTTCTTTATTCACCAAACAGTAGCTGTCGATATCCAGCTGCCTGCTGGGGTCAGGAAGTGACATTAGCACATTAGTCAGCCCTTTAGGAGGTCAGTGGTCAGACCACAGAGTGATACCTGTCCTGCAGGCAGCTGTAAGCAATTTCACCTCACAGACAGATGGAGTTACGTCTGCTAGCAAGCTACTGTACTTGATGAAGAGGGATTACTTCAAACCAACAGTAGCAACATGTGCTACATACAAACAATGCTCTGACCACCAATTTTATTCCTGAGAAATCAGGTTTTGTCTGTCTAAAAAGTACAATACCCATCACCCTGTTTGTTGTTTTTGTACACAAGCTTTGACTCATGTCGATCCAAGCTGTAGAAGTGCTCCAGCTGTCAGTCATGTAACGTCGTGTCTGGAAACAATTCATGGGAATTTAAATTTTTTACGTAGAACCAGGGCCACCGGGCATAGCCCCTACCTCTTTGCAGCTCATTGTACAAACCACTGTGATGTTTGTCGTCATCTGACAAGCCCTCAAACTCATAAATGTAATGTTATCTGCAACGATGAAATGAAAAATTGGACATTTTGTAGTTGCAAGCAGCGGCACAAATGACCAAATGACAGAGCTTTGCAAGGCAACTAACTTGCTAAGCTGTCAGATAGGAATGACTACAATAGATCTTTTTCACTACATTTGAACATAAATGTGTAAATATTAAAATGAATGATAGCTTATTACTATTCCATTTGAGTTTCAGGTTCTTGGCATTGTGCGTGCCGCCTCACTGTCATACTGTCGTGGCTTACAGAGCCATCATTCATATTGTTACTAACAACTGTGCTCCTCCTGCTATGATAACATTTCATCCCTTGTTCGTTGACACCGTCTTTCTTTCTCTTTTCATGTGCAAACAGAAGTTTCCAGAGCTCAAGTTTAAATATGTGGAGGAAGACCAGCCGGAGGATTTCTTCATCCCTTACGTCTGGTCCTTGGTCTTCAACTCTGGAGTCGGCCTCCACTGGAGCCCGCATGGCATCGAGCTGTTCAGCATGGACTCTGGCTGAAAAATGTGCAGCAGCAGCAGCAGCAGCCTTCACGTCTTCATCCTCGTTCAGTATGAAAAAAAAAAAGACTGACAGCATGTGTGTGTGTGCGTGTGTGTCTGTTTGGGTGGGTGTGTGCGCAGTGCCCTTTATAGTATGTGCACGCTGCTTTGAAAGTGCCTCAACCTTGTACAGAATGGTGTTTCTTTTTTTCTTTTTTTTTCTTTTGATGCTGCACAACCTCTTTTTCTCTCTTATCATAATAATTCCTCTGCTTCAACACTGTGAAGCTTCAGTTCAGACAGTAGCACCCACTCGTGTACAGTCAGTCCTGTAGGGAATACTTATTTAACATTTGAGCAGCTTTACCTGGTTCCACAGCACATGCCAAGTTACATCTCTTATGTAAAGCATTTTGTTATTGTGAGGAGCTCAGGACACTGGCGATGGATAATCCTACTTTTTTTTTTTCTTGCTTATAAAGAAAAGGTCAATTAAAACACATGCACCAAGCGTTACACATGCTCTGGTGAACATTAATTTACAGCTGCGCTGAATGCAAAGAAATAGTTCCAACTTTATATTCAAGGCGGGCCACATGTCTTGGAAGACACAGCATGCGTTTAATAAATAACTTATATGGTTTTAAGTATGATTATCTCATAAATTAGCATTTTATTTGGCCAACATTGTTCTCTGACTACAATGGGTTTGTATAAAAGAACTGTTTTTGTGAAATAAACATAAAAAAAAAAAAAAAAAAGGTCAGAGAAAGAGAACCAACAGAGCGTCCTCTGTTTTGTTGGAACATTCAGCGTTTTTTTTTTTTTTTTTTTTCAGATTTGAGTTCACCAGTGTTGCTTGGTGGCCACCCCCAATAACCCACATTGGATTACAGTTTAATTAATGCTTAATTTCAGTCCCTGGATAATATTAGCAGTCCACATCGCTCTGATTCATGTGATTTCATTGTTGCTTCCAGCCCATTTATTTGACTTTACCCTGTCTTTGTCGTTTCCATTTTATTCCGGATGGTAACCCAAGGCAAGTACTTAAACTAGGACAAGTCATTAAACCTCCTGTCCTATTGTGCATAATTACAGTTGTCTCTTTGATTTGTCACTTTATTTGCATGTTTAACTAGAGACTTTGTGTTAAATTATTTATTTCCATGTATATTGTTTTTTTTATATATATATTCAGCCCCTCGAAATGTAAATGGTAGTAGTACTGAAAAGAGTACTACCAATGAACAGAAACACGGTGGTACTATACTTTGATTCTTCCCAGGTGGGAAACTGGCTTTATATTATTACATATAATATGACAACAGCTGTCATTTTGTGGCGAATATTACTTTGAAAATAGGAGTTTAAATAAAAATATTAAATCAAAGCAACCAAAGTGTCACATGGTTATTAAGCGAAGTGAAATACTGTAGCATTCAGGGAAGAACGTGGACATAAAGAGGGAATTATGTCCAGCAGACAACACAGTGCTTTCACACAGTGCTAGCACTGAATGCAAGCTGAACTGCCAATCCTGGTGTTATCAAATAAACTGGTGTCTCCTCTTTAGCATCTTAGGATAGGTTTATTTTAAATATTATGTGTCCTCTGCTCCCTGTTCCCCTTCTCTTTCTCACATACTACCCAGTAATATGAGCCTTTACAGTGGACAGAACACAACCCTGTCAAGTAAAATAGATATTTTGGGAAATACGCTAATTTCCTTTTTTGCTTAGAGTTAGATTAATATCTCAATACTCTCATGTCTTTTGAGAAAGAAGTTACAGCCAGGAGAGTTAGCTTAGTACCACTGAAGCTCACTAAATAATGATAAATATGGATAATTAATGTCTCATTTGTTTAATCTGTACAAAAGACAAAATGTTGATGTTTCACTGTAAATTGAGGTTACCATGAGGTTGCCAGGGAACCAGTGGAAACTATAGGAAGTCACTGCACCTTTCCAGGAAATAGTCCAGCACATAACAAACAATAAAAATAAAAAAGACTCATGTTGCTTTAGATTTGCTGATAATTTATTTTATTTATTTTTTCCCCTGCTTCCTTTCTTTATGCTAATCCAAGCTAACATGCTGTTGGCGGTAGCCTCATATTTAGAGTATCGATCTTCTCAGAAAACAGAGAAGTGTATTTCCCCAAACTGTTGAACAAATCCTTAAAAACACTGCAATATTTTGAAAACTATAATCATGTAGCAAAAAATGTTTTTTTCATCCGTCCTACCATGATCATCTCGCACACTGTTACCGCCTGTTTGGGAACCACCGCTGTAGACAGCTTCTTTCTGTATGTTGAATTTTGCAGGTCAAGACAATTCTGTTAACTAGAGCAGAGTTTATACTTAGAGCTATATATATATATATTTTTTTTTTTTTTTTTTATCAGTGCTTCTTTGACTCTTTTCAACACCAGTGCTTTCTTTACTTTGTACAGCAAACAACACACACAAAAAAAGAATCAGCCCTAAAAACCACCAAACTGTCACATCCTGTTTATATCTGCATCAAAAAATATTAATAAACGTTAGCACTGTATGTGTCTCTCATGTCTTATTGTTGCCCGTTGCGGTCATAGCTGCAGAGGCAGCAGAAACAGAAGCATAAAACCACTTCGGGGGGAAGAGTTTATGGCACAATGGCACCCACTGTGTCGATGGCGCTCCCACTTCCCAAGAGAATTTCATGCCTTTCGTCTCTATTGTATTGATTTTCATGCCTGAAATTCTCTCATTCTCAAGGACAATATAATGGATGCAATTTGATGTAAAGAATGGCCCATTTTCATCGCGGGGTCGTCAGTAGGTTACAGTGAGACTGCGTGCCCGAGGACAAATTGTCCAAACTGACGGCGATTTCTTTTTCTCTGCGCCGACTCTCACCTGCTTACAGCTCTATTATCGCACTGCCAGATGGTTGAGGAGAGGTTTTCACAAAGTGACATGGCCCTCCTTGTTCCTTTATGGTGTGGGGGTCACCTTACCATGGGTTCCCGTTTCAGGTGACAGCAGGAAGATGGATGGAGCAGGGGATTCTGGGATGGGTAGTTTATTCCTTTTAGAGGCTGGTACATTTACCTCAAGGTCTAGGTGAGATTGAATTGCAGTCTACCAGCGCAGTGTGGCTCCGGATACAGAGGTCATACCTGGATCAACGTCTGTTGAGTGATGTAAAAAGTAGGGCACTGGAGACCAGTCTGCCGAAGTGGCTCTGTACGAAGTACTGGTCGCCCCCTGTGACATGGAACTCATTAATATGACAGATCACCATGGTAACGATGGAAGGTCGTTAGGCTCAATGGTTATAGGTTTAGGTCACGGCACGGGGGAAGCTCGCTCACAGCATGAGAACCGAGAGATAGATATAAATATAAAAATAAACAGACAATCAGTTTCACCCACTCCTTCATTCCTTCCTACAAAATCTTCACTGGAATGAAAACAGAATGAGTTTCGCTGGGCTGGACCGTCAATGGAAAACAAAACCAAACTTCACAAAGAGATATGAATAAGAGACAGACAGGCTGTACAATGATCTTGATGTCTGCAAGATACCAGCTGATCTACATTTAGTAGTCAGGGGTTGCACAAAGGGATGAACCTCCCAGCTTAGAAAATCACATACCTCTATTGTAGCTTATCTCTTGTTTTTTACACTCGAATTATTTTCTTATTATTGACTTATGGAGTTACTTTGCTGAAGCTTTTTGTACGTCGCTGGTCGTTGACCTTTTTACACGGAACGGCTGATAGACTGGGCATAAAGAGGCTAAAGTAATGCAACGGGTAATTTTTTTTTAGCTCGACCCACCACTTTGGACGAGACTGTGATATTTCTCTCAACTTTTGGATGAATTTCTATGATATTTTACACAGACATTTATGGTCGCCAGAGGATAAACCATTACGTCAAAGTTTTCACTTATCTGGTGAAGTATCTCAACATCTACACAATGGATTGGCGCCAAATTTTGTGTATCCTTTAACACAGTCATTAGGTTGACACAGTGGTGTAGTAGTGCCTGGAAAAGTGGGTATAATTTATGCCTTCTTTTAAGGTGGCCCATCCTCCAAAAGGGCGTGTAAGACTTGTATATTTAGTATATTTGTCACTTAACTTCTCCTGCTTGACTTCAGGAAGTAAAGGTGGTTATGAAATCAATGTTAGCCACTGAAGAGGTGCAAGTTTTGCAATCAATACTGACCCACAGACGGGCAAGACATCTACATAATTATGCATTTTGAGTGAAGTAGTCCTTATTGCTTACTCCATCCACTCATGAAACTTTAACAGCTTTGGCATGCCTTCGCCATCCTACATGACTACATCATCAACTGCCATGAAATTAATGCATGCATTCATGTCCTCATAAAGATGAATTGTAATGACTTTGGCCTGATTTTTCAACTAGAACCATCATCAGGTCAAGATTTAAATTTTTGACTTTCTTATCAGTCTCAGTTGTAAGGCTAGCCTTTAAGGCTAATCTTAGCCTGCTAACAGACTAAACTAAGATTCTACCTGCTACATGTGAGTATACTAACATTGATATTAACATAAACCCTGAAACATGTTACCTTGTGAAAATGAAAAAGCCCCACAAGTAAACAACACATTAAAACATATTTTTATTTGTAAAGTTTGAACAGATATGATGTAAGAGGAAAGCTCATAGAAGAATATCAAAAATGGAAAGGATTCATCCTCTGGGAGGGGGCATGAATGTGCTCATTACATTTCTTGGCAATCTGCCTGGTACATTTTTTTATGTGTACAAGTAGATATTTTGGTTTGATTGTGAAGCCAGGGGAACATTTAAGAGGTCACCAAAAACACTGATATCATTCTCACGGGATCCATGAATATCCAGACCACATTTAAAAGCAATCTCACCGCTACATTCCAAGTGTTGGATGGACGAAGAGACCGACTGACATTGCTATCACCATTTGGCCTTGGCACTCTTGCATGTAGACCAATTACACGTATGCAATCTTCAAAAATTGTTTCACACTAATGGCCTATTTATGAGAAATGGGTCACCGAGGCCTGCCGCTACTAAAATGTCATAAACTGAATCCCTGTACAAAATCAGACTAAAGGAATATTCTGTAAATGAAAAACCATAACACACAAAACATGATGCCCAGGTGAAGAAATATTTGAAAATACATGAAAACTATTTAGGCTAAGAATAGCACCATAAGGTCTTAGTGAAGACTGATTTAAGGTTTTGGTATATGCATGACTCTCTTAGACAGCCACTTCAATGCACTTTATAATTGCGTGTGATGATTAGCTACGTATAAATTTTTAACAAATACATAAATGTATGATGGGGGTGTAAAAAACAGCACAATGCATCAGTCTGAGTTGGATCCATTTGAAAAGTTTGGGTCGATCAAAAGTAATTAATATTGTATTAAGGTGTTTCTTTTTATTGATTACTTCCTGTCTGCAGGCTGCGATGTGTTTCTGTTCCACTTTCCATCTGTCATGAAACAGAAATACAAACCAAGCTGTTGTTGGTGGAAGCTGGTGGAGTTTTTGAACTGGTCCCTGTAAGGGTTGTATGCGGTGTAAGATTCGGTTTAGTTACTTTTTAAAAAAATTCTGTTTCAAAATCTGTGGCGTTATAATACATTTTTAGAAGTATCAGAATAAATTGTTGGAAAGATGCTGAGCAGCTGAAAGAATTAAAGATATATTAAGATAAGATATATAATTAAAGATAATCATACCACCGTTAGATACTGTTGTCTCTCATCTTTGGTGTATTATGTTGTAAACGTACACTTCTACACTGCTGACTTCTTGTTCTACTTTTGTGATGAGGGATGCATAACTTTATGAAACATAATGTACCAGTTGCACAAAGTCGCTCAGAAAGACAGGTCTGCTGCAATAGTTTCTTAAAATTAGCTAATATTTGTTAGTATTAGCTAACATACACTAAATAAGCCCGTAGCAGCAAAACCCCTGAGTCTACTGACCTCAGCAATGGCACGTTTACTTTCTTACACATTCAACTTTTCATTTGTAAGAGGAAGATGTTTTTTCCTTCTTTCAAAAGTTATGTAATTTAGCTTTAAATCTAAGCAATGTGAGCCCATGTCTCAGGTTACATATTGTATGTCTATGAGTTGTGAGTAGTTTAATCAATTTAATTATTAAAAGAGTTGTCATCCACTTGAAAAGTTTTTAAAACCATCCGGTATTTTACAATGAAGAAAGGAAATTTTGAAATGTTATCAAAATCACATCCAGGTTGGGAACCTTTATTCTTGAATGTAATTTTTGTAACAGTGTTATGCTAATTTAGCTCATGTTTCTAGTCACATTTAAAGGTAAAGGAGCATTTTCCCTGTGATGTATACACTAAATTTACAGGAAATACACCTGGGAATCCTAGTGGCAACATGTTTGCATCACTTTGTCTGTATCATGTAACTTATAGGGAAATATTGTGTATACTGTATATTTTTGATTCATGAATAAAGCATTTTGCTGTCAGTCCATAAACACTTAAAATAAAACAGGTGCTGACAGTGTATATGATGAAAGTCTATAATTTATTTGCATTCAGCACTTTACAGTCCTTTAAACAACTCAAATTAATGCAATTAAGTTTGCATTTAAGACTTTAGTGTCTCAAAATATAAATATAAATGTGTTTTAAATGAGTCATAAGTCATTTTTGTCCTTGAATATCTTTAGGTTTATGAGTGTTCGTCTAAAGAAGGAGAAAGACATTTGATGACATCCATTTAGGCTTTTGCAATGGACATTTTTTACTATTTTCTGACATTTTATAGACCAAGCGATTAATTGATGGTGAAAGTAATCGTTAGCCTTAGTACTGCTTTTCTTTTAAGACCACTCCTCTGCTGTTGAGACACTTTCTGTGATTTGTAGCTGCAGTATCTGTCTCTCCCTGCACCCTGAGGTGTGATATCATTGACCAGCATTTTCTGGAGCTTTTCTATTCAACTGACACAGTAATGTTTCACTTTGTGGACTCATGAGACAAGCTTTTATAGACCTTCATCTCCAGCTGTCAGTGGCAGCTCATCATACTGTTTGAGACAAATGTTTACTTCATCTTCTGCAACTTATTTTATTGAAAGAGAGGAGAGAAATGTGAAGTGACCTTTGACCTCACTGAAAGGTCAGCTAAAAAGAGTGTAAGACAGGGAGATCTACAACTAATATTCAAATTTTAGGGTGCAATCATGGTCATCACTTGATTCACACCATCTCCTCTCACTTTCTGTTTCATTATGTTGGAGTCACCACTAGAGACATTAACAAATGGTAGATTTTTTTTTTTCAGTGCAATAAAATGAGAACAGAAGCATATCCTGCTTCTTGGTTTTCAACCCCCGGGATTTTTTTAATTTTCAATTATGCAGTGACATTTACCAATGTGGGTGTTTTTGCTCTTTCCTGACAAGATATCAGATGTGCAAGTGGTGAAAAAAACATCTCCTTAATCTTTTTTAATTAAAGTTGTCTTATTTTTTATTGTTCTTATCTTACTGATGACGAGCTCCCCGTGTGCCGTCTTCACCCTATTCTGAGCACTGTGGTTCAACAAAAAAATCCTCTTTAATTGCATATGCATGACCCCTTGTCTGGAAGCAGTCACTGTGTCAATAAATTATAGTAAAGGCCAGAACTGCTATTAGAATATTAATCATGCTTCTTCCTCTATCATGCTGCTTTACTCTTTTATTGCTTAACATCTTTTGAATCAGCTCTGTGGGCCATGTTGCTGCAGGGAACTTTTTACAGTATAATAGAACACAACATTACATTTTTTCACTTAAAATATTCAGATTTATAGAATTTAAGTAAATAATATGACAGTGATTATGTATTTAATGGGAACAGATAAAAAGAAAAAATCCCAGCAACACGCAATATAAAGAATATACCTGTGTAAGAGAGGGAAATCTATGAAAATATCTATAATAAAAAAGGGAATTGAAGCAAAACTGCCTTTAATAGTACAAACAGACTAACATTTCAACATAACTGTGTCTTTATTAAAGTCAGGATGAACAAAGACTTGAGGCAAATACATACAGAGATGACCTAGAAGAAGAAGAAGAATTTGGTGATTAGTTAAAGAGGATTTCAAATCTATTGGACAATGTATCCAAGGCCCACCGCATGCACTACAATCTTATCAGACAAAGAAAAAATGCAGATATACTGTAAGTTATAAACATAGACTTACAAAAGGTGTTGTTTAACTGTGTTAAGAGTGTGAATCCAATATGGCTACAAGAAGAAGATTATGGATGGGTTACCCATGGCTCTGCAGCATCATTTAGGTTCAGTACATTTTCTGGAAAAAATCAAATGTGAAACCAATTTATGAACAAATGAACCAGATAGAAAAGTCAATTTTTGGCAAATCCAGAAAATTAAAGACCTGAAAAGTCAATGCACATACCTTGATATAAACAATATGATTAAATTCATATGATCTTACAAGATATCTTGTCCACCTCTAAGGGACTGTATGAAAGTTACTAGTAGGGGTTTCGTAAAAAGGAGGAGGGTAGAAGAGCATATTAACTTTTGGGGATTTTTTTTTTATCCTAAATTTCTATTTCACTTAATCTTTCCTTTATAATATAATAGCATACCAACACTCCTGTTCATGCATTGTGACTTTATTAACATGCACAATGGTGAAGATTTACAGTTTCAGTTATATAATTTTGTTTACATTTGTACAAAGTGATGACTAGTTTTAATGCAGTCCCAATAATATGTATATCAGGATCCCCAATGCACCAATACTGAAAATTCTTATTATTTATGCCTGGGGTTGAAAATTAGTAAAGACAAGTATTTTGGCTGAAACATGTTGATGCAAAATGGTAAATAAAACCCTGTCCTGCACCTTTATGCAGGCTAGAATGCAGACAGGCTCTTCCAGCCAGACTGAAATGGAAAACGGTTAGATAAAATTGGCTACTTCCTGGAGTCTGGAGAATAGTCACACACACAAACGGAAGGGCAGGGAGATGTAGAGAGATGGGAGGGGACAATGTGCGTCTGCAGCCACTTCCACAATCCCTCTGACAGGCCTTTTCCCCTGACTGATTGCTTCCAGACTACCTTAAAAAGCGGCGCAGCCCTCTGAACCGTTTGGGCTCCTGCGTTGGGCTCTTGCGCGGCGCCAGTGGGGGATCCTGGGACAATGTGGGGATGAGCTATTGACTACCCCCATCCACACATACACACACACATCTCTCCCATCAGCATTATCAGCCACCCACCCCCCAGCCCTGCAGCCACACTGGCTCACTAGCGCATTAACATATTGCTGCCTGCTCCTCCTCCCCTGAACTACTGTCTGACTAGGGAGCACAATTAGGCTACGGAGGAGACACACACACACAAAACATTAATGTTAATGCAGTTCAGTGTGTCTGAGGACCTGTTGTGGGACGTTGTGTCTCTCTTCTGCTGTTTGAAATGAAATTATATAGAGTTTGGTGTCTTTTATAGGTTATACGGTTCTGGTTTATGGTTCATATAATTCAATTTGCATCATTGCTAATAAGTTTAATATGAGAACAGTGCAGTTATTTGTCAAAGCATCTATATAGCTATTTTATTATAGTTTTGTGTGTAACTATATGACAAACTAAACTGCCTCACTGTTTGTGCGTGCGTTTATCGCTTAAGGGCAAGACGTTTATCAATTTAAACCTGCCATAATTAACATGGATTATGTTTTTTAAAGACAATAAATAAAGTAGGCACATCCTGTTGAGGATGTCAGGCACAAAGGGAAAGTGATCTTCAGCCGATGGACGGTTTTACTGGATAAATAAAGATGGGTGGAAACTGTTGATAATTAAGACAAACTCAAAAAGGACTCTTGTCCCACCTGAAAGCCAAACGCCCAGAGGGCGGCAGCAGCGCGCTCTCGTCTGTGTTTGGGACGTGTTTAAGGTAGTCTCATTTATGCCCTAAGTTTAGTCTCACAGGCACCAAGTCTCTCTCCTGGCTCCATTGCTTGTAATAAAAAAAAGTTACAGCTACAGTCCTTAAAACCTAAAACATGATCCGACTAAAAATCAAACAGTTATCTGGTTAGTAGCGTGAAGTGTGTTGCCTGAAAGGCCTAAATCAGGGCAAAACTAAAATCAGAAAAAAAACCTAAAATAATAATTAAAAAAATAATATAAAAGAAGTTAAGATTAGATAAAATAGACCTTATTGATCTCACTTGTTACACAGAGTGACTGATAAACTATCCAGATTGATTAACATGACAACAGAAAATCTTTCATGTTCATAGGATTTTATGGATTGTTGCCATCCATAAATCACCTATTAATAAACACTTTCTTTAAGACTGCTAATAGAACATTGATCAAACGCTTCAATGGATCAATCATTGATAGCACTAAAATTGCCAAGTTTTTAATATATGTTTTAATTTTCATGTCATTAAAGTTGGTTGCACGTTGAAAAGAAGCTTTAGTGAAGCACATTTATTATTTAACATTGATAAGTTCAACAGTTTCTATCATTTGGCCTGACTGCTCCAGTTTCTCATCGTTACACTCTGTCAACTTCTTTTGGGAAATCGAAACTTTCCGACTTTACTTTTCTATTTTACTACTTTTTTTTTTTTTTTTTAATGTGTGCGTCTGCATATGTGTATGTGCGTGCGTGGCTGTCCGTGTGTGCGTGTGTGTGTGTGTGTGTGTGCGCGCGGGCTGTGGGCTCTGCTTGATCTGTTGTTTGCGCAACAATCACATTTTTCTTTTAAGCGACAGGGTGTCTAGACACACACGTGACCGGGCGCGTCAATGCGCACTGGAGACGGAGCAAGGGCACCCAAACCATCCGCCTCATTTACAGACAGAGAGCCTCTTACCCCCCTCGAGATCACTCGTCGACTCGCTTTTCTTCCACAACACAGACACGGAAACTTCATGTGAGATACGAGCTTTGGATTATTTGATTTTTTTTTTCTTTCTGAGGGGATTCGGCTTACTAAAATAGGTTACGAGGCTCGGTTGCGTGGACGTAACCCGAGGGTCTCTCTCTCTCTCGCTTTCTCTCTCTCTCTTTGCTTTCAAACGCAACTCAACTCGGGTGAGAGATTCAGTCCTGGATTTGCTCCCTGGCTCTTTGGACGAGGTTCATTCTTGCCAGCAGACCACATCCTCTGCAGACGAGTGGCATATTTAGACGATAACCGATATATATATATATATATATATATATATATATAAAAACAAGCCTCCGCACAAGCTTGCTGGAGAGCCCTACTCTGTGCAGTCGGATCAAGGATTTTGTGGATTAATGCTCTTGAAGACACAGCGACACAGCTTCGGTTTTTCATGGGATAATTGTGATAGCGTTTAGGCTTAATTAGGCCCCAGTTTATCTAATTTCTACTACAGCTCATACGCGTACATAGAAATATGTTTTGACTGTTTATATGCTGAAAATCGGGCACGGAGTGTGTTTTTTAAAAGGGGGTCAGTTCACGGCGCTAGGCTGCACATCACCAAGTGAATAATTGGAGCACATTGAGGCTACATGCCGCTGTGTTGTAGCAGATTTCCACTGCCGCTATAGAGGTTTATAAGCTGTGAGATTCATTATCATAGGCTCGTCTTAAACGCCTCGAGGTGATGGTTATTTATCCCCGGGGGACAAGCTGACTGTCCCGTGAACCACCACTGTTTTTCGTTGATCAAGTCTGCAGGAGACAGCATCAGAGACTGGCGTATGCTACAGATTTCCTCTGCTTCTCCAGCTCCCAGTTTTTCCACCGTATATTCTCAGGCTGCTTGTCATTGCCTGGACTCGGATCCCGGAATCTTCATGATTTGCGGACACCATGCTCGTTTTTTAGCCGGGGAACCCTCTTTTCGTCCCGCATGTTTAGGACCAAACGATCGGGGCTCGTCCGGCGACTCTGGAGGAGCCGTGCGCCCGTGGAGGGCGACGGGGAGGCGGATAGAGGGACGCATGGCTCCGGGGGCTGCTGCATGGGCAAAGCGACAAAGGTGGCCAAGTCCAACGCCGGGTCGGAGGCTGAATTGAAGGCGTTGACCCACTCGATACTGAAAAAGATCAAAGAGAAACAATTAGAGGTGCTTTTGCAAGCGGTGGAGTCCAAGGGGGGTGCCCGAAGCCCCTGCTTGCTCTTACCCAGCAAAGTGGACGCCAAAGTGGGTCAACAGTCTTACTCTCTCCCCATGCTGCTCTACAAAGTGTTCAGGTGGCCGGACCTCAGGCATTCCTCGGAGCTGAAGAGGCTGTCTTGCTGTGAATCCTACGGGAAAATCAACCCAGAGCTCGTTTGCTGCAACCCGCACCACATGAGCAGACTTTGTGAACTCGGTGAGCTGGATTATTATTATAATAATAATAACCTCATTTTCACAACAACAAGCAAAAAAAAAAAAAAAAAAGTTCTGAAATTGTGTTTAATTCTCTGGTGGTCGGGCCTAATTTTAAGTCAAGTACAAATGCAGACACCGTGTCATTGTGTCAAAGAATTACCAAGCTCTTAAAGGGGTAATTAGCCTAATTCAAATGACATCACCTCTCTTGGCACAGTTGTCTTAAGTTTCCATAAGGTCAAACTTGACCGATGTGGAAAGCGTGCCAAGTTTTTCTCATCATCTCTTTATCTTATGTTGTCATAAAATTTAGATTTGCCGTCTTTTTTTAAAATCATGATTTATAAATATGTCCATTTCTTGGCACTGTGGCTCTTTTATTCCACCTTAAATCAGGTTATTTTCAACTTCACCAAAGCCTCTCTTTTCAAACAAACATCCCATCTGGCATTTCAGCATTTCACAATTGGCATTTCCAAAGTGCAAAGCGACTCATCCCGGGCTTTACAGTCTTTCCACGGTGGAGTTTCCAGGGCCTGTGTGTGTGTGTGTGTGCGCTTGCTTGGCGTCCCGGGCCAAAAGAGGCCCGTATCTCAGTTTGTCCTAGACGCTGATAGTGGCCCTCCTGGCGCCAGGCGGCCCCCTGTTTATCTGCCTGCCAATGAAAGGCAATAGCCGGCCTCACTGCCTGCCTCTCCAGGCTGAGCTGACAGACACAAACCCTTTTCCCAGAAGAATGACAACTCTTATCATAAAGTTTAGATCTCTCTCTCTTGTTTTTTTTTTTCTTCTTATGCTTTGCTTTTTTTTCCTCCTTCATGCAGAGTCCCCTCCTCCTCCATATTCGCGCTATCCCATGGACTATCTTAAACCACCAGGTGAGATCCATATACATATAAATACATTTTTTTTATTGTCTGGAACACATTTGTTTTGCAAAACATACATATCTAAAAGCCCATCCTGTATTCATGAATGTTCAGGTGTTGTCTATATGTCTGACATTACAATGCATATAGTCTTACACATTCTCTCTGCAGTGCATTTGTGTGTGTGTAAAAAAAACGGCTCCATGTTATGTTGTGATTTATGATAGCAGTGGAGTGGCACGCCTGGCTGGCTGGGCAGTTCTAGCATGGCTGGCAGCCAGGGCAAAGCAGCACAAAGTTGAGATACCAGCTATAGACTGACTGGCATGTCACCAGGGGCACTGTGTGTGTGTGTGTGTGTGTGTGTGTGTGTGTGTGTGTGTGTGTGTGTGTGTGTGTCGTAGGGAGGGGAGGAGTTGTATGGGTGTTTGTCTGTGTGTCTATCTGTCTATTGTGAATTTGCAGCACAGACAGTGGCGTCTCTGGAGCCAGCCAGTCTTTATCAGCTGAATTCATCAACAGATTAAGGTTGAGGACTTGTGTGGGTGTGTGTCACTGTCCCACATCTCAGTTTGTTTCAGAGAATATTTGTCCATGCGTGCAGCGTTTGATTTCTTTTTAAATCATTTTTTTATTTCCTTCTTTCACGAGCTTTAGTTTTGCTTAATTGTTTTCTCCCTCCACCTGTGCCAGACTCCACATGCTGCTGTGGTTGTCATCCTATTCCCCAGTGCCGGAAAGTGGCATCAGGTTATGTCATCGCCTATTAAGTCGGTTTTGAAGTGTGTTGAATTTCAGGCTATAACCAGAATAGTGCCAGACCGGAGGAGCTCTGCTCAACAGTTTCTCTTCATGTCACAGAGAGGGTGACAAAGATATAAATGCATAGCCTGTGTGTAGGACTTTTAAGGCTCCAGTTTTTAATTTTCTCAGCCTATAACTTGCTCTTTTTGCTCATTTGTGGCTGCATTGCTGTCTGTCAGTGCAGGAAAAGCTCAGAGTTAAACAATGACCAGTCAGCTGACTATCCAGCCAGTTAGTCAGTAGAAGGAGAAAGTGGCTTTCAGTGAGTGGAAACAATAGGAAGTCATTGCAGCTGCAGCCGTGGTTCCTCAAAGCCCCCCTTCTCCTTGTTTTTATTTACCTGAAAAGGATTTCCAAAGCTATAGATCCAACCAGAATGTATCTAAAATGCTGAATCCTCTTCAGCCTTCTCCTGAGGTGATGCCCAATTTAGGGTAGAGCTAGCGTAGCCTCTTTGTACAAGTACAGTTGGAAACATTCAGTGATGAAAGGAAACAAGAAGGTAAATAGGAAGCTGGATGCAGACAAAGAAATGGTTATTGAACTCATGTTACCACCCTGTTTCCACACTCAGAGCAGAGTGAAAAAACTTGAATTGGTTTGGCTGTGTGCAAATTGAATGTTGCCAACAAGAACAAAACAAGACATGAGAAATATCATCTCTCAAGTATAGATTTTATAAATAATATTTATAATATTTATAAAAATGAATAAAACTTGAATATCCTTTTACTTTAAAGTCAAATTTTTACAGCATTAAAGTGAAAAAGTGCAGCAGACCTCTCGATCACCTGTCATGCTATTTCCTCATTTGGTAACATTCAGTCAGTGCAGCTGCAGTTGTGGTTAATCAAAAGAGAGTCTGTCTGCCTGTGTGTCTCTGTACTGGTGAGGGAGGGTGAAAGACAACATATATTAATAGGACAATGGAGCAGACTGGACACACACACACACACACAGGACGGATGAGCTTATCATGCAGAAAGACAGGGGTTTTTCCCCAGGGCCTCAGGGAGCTGTCAGTCATCAGCCTTCCCATTACTGGAGGCTATTACAATTTTCTATACTATTCTATGTATTTGTGTTATATGAGGCAGTTTTGAATCATCATGACATTCAGAAAATTTGCATAGTTAAGTTTTAGAAGGCAATCAGATGTTGTAAAAATCTGCATGATCTGCAATGGAAGTAGATGGATTTTATGATGATGGTTTTATGATTCCAGTGAGCAGGAAGTTGTGTCAGGGTGCCTGTCCGCTCCAGCAGCAGCGGTCAATATGAAAGCAGCCGAGACGTAAAACGCTACCTTGTTTCAGCTCTGGGGAATATAAATCACACACTGTTTGCCTCTTTCTCTCTGATGCCCCCTCAGCCCTGTGGTCAGCTGTGAACTGTTGCCCGGGAGACCAGGGCAAGGCTGCTGGCAGCCAATGAAAGCGTGGCAGACTGGGCTATGCCCGTGCATCTCGTTACCGCGACCACATCGGCACGGTCCGCGTCCGGACGGGGGCAGGGTGGCAGGGAGGAGGGCTCGCAGTTAAACCTCTCTGGTCACTGTTTCATTATTACTTCATAGCTACTGCAGCTCTGCTTGGTCAAACAGGAGGCCAATGAGATGATCTATTAGCCGGAGAGTGGAAGTATTCAGCAGAAAAAACATCATCTTCCTCTTCGCTATATGTGGATTAAATACATTCTGACCCTTTAGTCACTGTATTGCTCCAGTTTGCATCCACTGTAGTTGTTGCAGTAACCTTCAAATTAGTCCAACTTCAGTTAAATGGTAATCTGTGCCTTTTTTTAATCACAGTAAGGTGCCTGACTTGCAATTCAACCATTCTAAAAACTGCACTTTAGAGCGGAGGTGACCACCACCACACGCTGTGGTTCAACGCATGGTAGGTGTAGCGCAGTGCTGACGTGCATTGAGAGGAATGTACCATTAGTGAATACCAAGCTACCATCAGCAGCTCTGTAGCAGTGCTAGCCTGCTCCCAGCGGTGTGCTGCTCCGCTCAACACACACACAGCGGTTTTGTTAAAGTTCCATTCAGGTGTCATGTTGAAACTAGTCTACATTACGAGTCTTAGTGGGAGTTAAGCATTCAAATGCAAAGAGAGGGAGAATGGAGAGAGAGAGAGAGAGAGAAAGAATGAGTCGTTTTTTTCTCTCTTGTCTGCCCGTTAAGAAAATTTACGGTGAACAGCCTTCAAGGCCCCTCTAAGCTCTGTCTGCCAAGGCAGCCACAAACACATATATAACCTATTTCGTGGTTACATTTGATGTCGGCGTGAATGCTCAGATTTCCGGTTTAGCTTGAACCCGTCAAATTTCTGGATATTTTTCAGCTCTTTTTCTCTCATCAGACCAGTTTGGATTTTTCATTAAAGCACCCAGAGCGCAAAGTGTTGCGCTCACGTTCTTCTAATATTTGATTATTGAGCGGCGGGGATCAGGAGTCTCCAAGCTCAAACCCTCGCCTCAGTCATTAGCAGTAGCTTGTCTGTGCAGAGATGCGGGGTTAAGGTTCCTCCTGAAGCAGTGGATTATGGGGGATTATCGGGGGTGTAAGAAACTCTCCTCTGTAAGTCCTCTGTGTGTGTGTGTGAGAGTGTGAGCTTCGTCGTCAGCGTCTTCATTAGGCATTGATTTCAACGGAGTGATTGACGGTCTCACAGCTGCTGCTTTGCCTTCGCCCCTCACACACACACACACACACACACACACACACACACACACACAGGAACACACACAGTGCTAATTCAAAGTCTCTCTTTCTCTCTCCATTAGATTCTCCAGACTCTGGACCTTCATCCAGTGATACTGGGGGAACGACATATTCAGCCCCTGTGGGGCTTTCAGGTAAATATTCCTACAAATAGATTTCCTGTTCGCATTTTCTTGTCTTTTTATCCACAATTCCTCCCTTTTCCTCTCCTGTTTTCTTTCCCTTCTCCTGTGCATTCCTCCCAACACACATCTCCCCTCCATACTTGTGATGATGAGGCAGTGATTGTGGGGGCCCCTGCTTCCCCTCTGTAATAAAAAAAGCCAGTGAAGGAGGGTGTATTTCTCCCACATCCACATAAATTCCTCCCTACTGGCTCTTTGAACAACACTCCTCTCTTCTCCTCTTCCTCTCCCCACTGCCTCTCATCCCTTTCCGTGTTATGTTGTAATGGAAGACAAACATGCTGAACCGTTGTTTGGAGAAGAATATGCTCTGTGCGTGCGGTATTGTGGAGGGAGAAGAGAAAGAGAGAGAAAAAAAGAAAGCAGCAAAAAGAGGCTTCAACTGACATGCAAGTGTTTGTTTGGGTGTGTTTGTGCGTACAGGGGACGTCTTTGTGGACAGTTAACTCTCCTCTGGGCTCGGTGTGTGGATAAGAGCGAGACACAGGCGCCTTTCTTTCTTCCATCTCTCATGCAGGACGTGTTTCGGGCTTCCTCAGCTTTTCTCCCATAATCCCCTTTGGCAGACTCGCCTTCTTTACACAGCGGCCTGTCCACAGGCTACAGAATAAGACGGTGTTCACGAGAGGAAGAGTTTGCTCTCCACTCACTGCCTGAGATTGCTCTGTGCTGTTCTCTGCTTTCCTTAGCCTCAGATGGTTCTCATTACTGGGCCTTTAAAGCCTGTTTTATGTCAGTTGGTGTTGGCTGCCCATTTTCCCCCCTCCTTTGTTTGGTGGTAGGGGGGTGGAGGGTTTGCCTGCCTGCATGCATGTGTGTGTGTGTCCTTAGATGGGGGAAGAGATTGTAACAGTGCTTGCAAGAACAGAGGAACTAAAATCAGTCCTCTCCTCTCCTCCCCCCTCCTCACCACCTTCAGATGGACACTAAAGTCCTCCCTGTGTGCATTAACTAAAGACACATTTTAGACCCAGTTCAAACTGTGAAACCCAAGAACTGGAGTCTTAACAGGCACCCCCATGCTCCCTCCCTTACGCCTTCCCTTCCTCAGCAAGGCGTACACACTACCCTCCTCCTCCTCCTTCCCTGTTTTCCTTCCTGGCGAGGATGACATGGCAGTGGCGGCCAATGCTCCAGTGAATGGGCCTCCTCAGTAAAAGCAATAGAGGTAGAAAGGCCTGGGGCGGGATGGCCGAAGCGCTCTGCCCTCATGATTTCCCTGGCTGCCCCGTTCCACGTTCCCCTCCTCCCCGCTCATACGCCCTCCCTCTCTCCTTCCTTCCCTCTTTTGCTCCCTCCCTCTGGGGCTCTGACAAAAGAAACATGGCTCTCCCAGAGGCCCGCTGCTGACCTTCTAATTCACTCACTCTGCCCTTTTTATGTTCTTCTCCAGACATATTTACAGAGAGGAAGAAGGAAGAGAGAGGAGGGTGGCTTTGAGGGAAAGAGGATGGCAAAGACTTAAAGTCAGCAAGAGTTGTTCTGTTAGTTTTCTTTTGCGTTGCAGCAGAATAATTAAGTGCTTGTCAAATTTTAGAAAAAGCTGGAGTGTATGATTGGTGAAGCAGCCCTGCTTTGGCGTTGTACCTTAGCAGGAACGGAAAATTACCCAAAAGAAATTCTCATCATCTTCAGTCATCATCTGAAAACCACAGTTCAGACAGAGCTGATGAGTTAAAGATAACATCCTCCTCTCCCATCATTCCTTGTCTTACTCTCCCCGTTTAACCATTTTGGAAAAAGCAAAGACCATCCAGGCTGTAAGGAGTTAAGTGAGCTGCGACAGCGACAAGCGCAAATGCAAACTAGGCTGCCTGCCAGGCTACCAGCTCCAAAGCTCCCCTCGCTGGCTCACGTCATCAGCTTGGAACAGAGCAGAGAGGAGGGAAGAGAGGAGAGGAGAGAGAGGAGAAGGAATAAGAGGAGGAGGAGGGGGTTGATGGCTGGAGGCCTGGAGCTGGGTGTCGGGGTGCTGATCTTGGTTTGAGCTGGGTTGAGGGCTTAGCTCAGGGGTTTAGGTTTGCCTCGGGAACTGAAGAGAGAGATTTGGAAATGGGAGATCTGGTTAGGGTTAAGAGGGCACTGGCTTGCTGGTTATGAATCTGTGGAGTGTTAAGTAATATTTAAACTTGTGAGCGACTAGATCGTTTACGAGTAGCTCATGTAGCTGGATGTCCATCTTGTTGAGCTCAAAGAGGTCAAGTTTTGTAGAGTTTTCTGTGAGTTTCACAAGACAGAGGTTTGGGCTGCGTGGTATGGATGTGTGTACAAAGGCTGGGTATTGTTTTAATTCACCTTTTTGGTACAGATTACAAAATAACACAATACAAAAATTCTAATTTTTCACTTCCAAAAAATAATCTGAATGTGTCGAAAATTGTCTGGTACAACCTCATGAAAGAGTAAACAGGAGTATGAATCCTGTAATCGGTGATCAGTGACACGTTTCAGTCAGTGTTTTGAGGATCAATACCAAGCCCTGGTGTGCACATACATGTTCTTTGAAGGCAAGTTATGGACGTCTGTTCGTGCTTAGCTCTTATTGGATGTGTAGCATTGGTGTATATATGTGTGTGTGTGTGTGTGTGTGTATGTCACTGGCGTGCCTGCTGGTGCCATCGGGGACTGACCCGGAGTGCCTGTGTGTAAGGGGATACAGTCGAGCTGTGGTGACACGTACGCACACACACGCGCATTTTCACACACACACCAACACATACGCGACAGGGAGGCAGATAGAATGACCTGGTGCGAGCCCTGGCGCACGGCCGACTGTCACACAGGCGCTTCCTCCCACTGCAGGTTAAATTTAGGCTGAGTTGTATTCTTATACCACCAGCCAGTCACCTCGCTCGACAGACAGTCGGCCAGCCCTTCAGTCAGTCAATTAGTCATCCAGTGAATCGGCTGGAGGTATAACCTTCATCAGGGGCTCTGACAGAGATTAAATTTAGTCTTGGCACCTCGGCTCATTAAATCAAACTAGTTCTGCTGTCATATGGAAGGCCCTGAAGAAACGGCCCATTTTTGGTGCAAACCCAGTGAGAGAAAAGGCCTGGGTGTTGTTTTTTTAACAGGAAGAGAGGTTTGAATTACATATATGTTAAGACACAATCTTAAAATTTTTTGGGAGGCTAACTTCCAGAAAGCGAGAGCCCAAGTCAGAAACAGAGCACCCTCAGTCTCCCTCGTCTCTCTCTCTCCCTCTCTCGGCATTCCTGCCTTGTTTGGGTTAGCAGGGAAAGGAAAGGGCTGCGCAGGATATGACCTCATGTCTTTGAGGAAAAGGCGAGCGGACAGGGAGGCAGCTGAGGCCTCTTCGTGACAGAAAACAAACACTGGGCTGCACCAGCTAGAAGGAAGGAGGGAGTGAAACAAAAAGGAAAAGAAAGAAATTGGACATTTGTTTTACTTTACAAGGATAGTAATGTATGTGTAGCCTGTTACAGCCAGATGACTCGCTACTAGAAACACATTTAAGGCACTTTATTTGCTATAAAACTGTTGCTAAACTGTGCTTTGGCTGAATCTTTTGCTTGAACATTAAGAAGAAGGAATGAAGAGGGAGAGAAGATGGCGGCTTTGGGTGGAGGGAGAGATGGCCGGCAGCTCTGCTCTGTTCTCTGTAATTTGGAGGCTGTGTGTTCAGCCAGCGAGTTGAGCAGAGCAGAGCCGGGCTGCTCCGTGCCGGGCCAGGATCTCTCATTACTCCCCACTTCCTCTCCTTGCGCGGGAGCCAAGCCGCCTCTTGGCAAGGGACTTAATTTTGGTTTTGGCCGTCCTCTGTTCCCCACCCTGTGTCATTATGCTGCACATATCGAAAAAACAGCACGCGGAGACAGTGGAGGGGAGTGGAGGGGGGGTGGTTAGAGAAGAGAGGATAGCGGAAAGTGTGCCTAGCTTGCATGTGTTTGGGTTTTTGCTGAAGATTTGTAGCATCAGAATAACATTTACAGTTGAAAACATTAGCCTACCTTAGCATAGCCAAGTTTGATTGAAAGGGTTATGCAGATTTGGCTCTGAGCCAGAGTTGGAGGGAAGCCCAGAACAAGATGAACATTGTTTTGGTTTGCAGTCACTCTGTGGAAGTGGATTTTGACATTACCTCAATGTATGAAGATATGAAAGAGAGGGAGAGAGACAGTGTGTGTGTGAAGGAGAAGAGAGGAAGGGAGGGAGAACCCTCTCCCTGCCTTTTAGCAGGATAAAGACGGAAATGGAAATGAGTAGAGACACATTCCTGTAAACCTGTGTGTGTGTGTCCGATTTCTTGTGTGACACACAGTTCTGCTGTCTCCACCCTCCCGCCTGCTCATTCATGTAGTCGGTTTGTCTTTTGTGTACTTAGACTGGAGGGTGCGTGCATGTGTGTGTATGTGTGTGTGTGTGTTTAGCTCATCTCTATCAGTTGCCACATCTCTATCAAAGACTCCAATGCCTGTATAACTACACACATTCACAGACATACACAGGTACATAATTATTAATAACAGAGCAACAACGCCACAAAAGCGCAGGCCGACCACAACTGGCTCTGCTGGTTGTCTGCTTCTTTGTTTGTGGTGTTTGTATTATTTAGTTCCCACGATGTTTTAGTACCTCAACAATGCGGGTGATTGTTTCAGCTTGTCTGTCCATCTGTCCGTAGCGCCATTTGTGTGTGTGTGTGTGTGTGAGTGTGTGTACATGTAAATGCTCAGAGATACTGAGCCTGCAAGTGATCGTCTTACTTGAGTGTTTGCGAAAATGGGCTGATGACATCAATACAGCCTGCCTGGCACCCTGTATGCAACTAGCCTGTGTTTATTTGTCCTGTCACCCCGGGAAATCTGGGCTGTAAGGGATCAGTGTGTGTGTGTGTGTCAGCATGATGAAGTGTTGGAATAATAACTCAACAGTAATAGGAAGGAGGAGTTAAAGGGGAATGAAAATGTCCTTCAGTTAAACATTTAATAAGAAAAAAGTGAAAAATCCTGCTGTAGTTTTTTGAGAATGTGGAGCCAAATGGAAGATGCTGCCCAGTTAATTATGAAACATTCCTGTATTTTATCTCAAACCGAGAAAAACACAGAGTGCCTGAGCGACATCGAGACATGTGGATTGTGTAATTATAGCAGAAACTTCCACTCAGAGAAAATTATACTGTAAGATGGAAGCATTAGGAAAACATGCGCCATTTCTTCTCCTTATCTTCTCCCGGTCATGGCTGTATGGTTCATGTTAGAGATGGCGTGTCTGCAACTCATTCTCTCTATCTGTGTTTCTGCAAGGAGTCAGATCTGCAGATAGCGAAACTGTGCCACTCCCCTGTGTGGTTTTCCTGCCATCAGGGCTTATTTAGGTTTCCTGAAGTGGGGGGGGAGGACTTTGCGTCTTCTTAAGTAACCTGCCACCCTAAAGAGGCACTTCCCTTTGTCAGCTACTGAATCCACTGCAACATCTGTCTATTTAACTACCTGCTAGAGCTGAACTATATGTCATTTCTTCTTATTATTGCACTTTTTAAATAATTTCACTGTTTCTATAGTCTGCTCTGCTTTAGCTTTACATTAGCCGCTACTAGAACAACGTCCAACTCTCTGACTGAACTGTTTGTGGTTGGGTTGCTTTGTGGGTAATGTAGGTTGAATTGAAGGAAGAATGCATGGAATAAATAGGACGACATCTCTGGTTCTGCGGCATTGATTTTCATCGTGAGTCTGACAATGCTATAGGACTGCAAGGCTGTGGTGCAAGTTAGCCTGATTCTATCATATTTTGGTGATGGCTTACGTGCTCTTCTGCACGAAGACTAAGAAAAAACTTGATCCAGACTGTGTACAGTCGATGTCATGAACGTACAAGGCTGTGTTCTCATGCTGATGTGAGACAAGGACACTCCTCTGTTTTCACTGCACAGAATGGCTGCTGACCTTTCTCATTCTGCAGGGGTCACCTATCTTTCAGATTTTTTTTCCTGAGCAAAGTGAATATAACATGCCTCAAACCCACAGCTAAGGACTCTAACTTGTATTAACAAGAAAACAAATCAACGTGACCAAATACTTTTGTGAACACAGGCTTCCATTACAGACAGAAACGTAGACACATGGGGCTGAACATATACGGCATGGCAGACAGAACAAAAGGAATGCCTCCAGGGTGACCCTTGACCTTTGGAATAGACTTTCCCCGGCTTGAGAGAGGGTGTTGACTTAGAAAATAAGGCACCATGAAGAGTCCTTCCTTCCCCCTCGAGCTGCTTCCTTCATGCCTTCCCCATTCCTCTCCTCAGCCGCTGTGTGTGTCTGATGATGACAGGGTCATTACACATCTGAGTCAAGAGAGGCACAAACACACACACTCACACACACACACACACACACACACACACACACACACACACATAGGGCTCTCAGGGATCGATACGAGACAGTTCTCAGGAGCCTCCTCACTATTTACCGATTGATAGTGTTGTGTCCAGGAGTGAAGGTTGAAAATTGTGCGTGTGTGACTGTGTAGGTGTGTTACTCTGTGACTGTGTTGACTTCTAAGTATAGTAGCGACCTAGTGTGTGTGTGTGTGTGTGTGTGTGTGTGTGGAGTCAGACAGAGGTAATGATTAACCTTTCCAGACTGTGCTTCTGGCCCTGAGAGAAGCACCCAGTCTGTCGTCACCCCTCCCCCCTCTCAGCAGTCCCTCCTCCCTTCAACCAAGTCCAATTGTCTCAGCTAGCGTGGCGTCCACTCTTTAAGACCATGGGCCATTAAAATCCACAGGGGAGTTTGCAGTGTGTACGTGTGTGTCTGTTTGCCAAATGGTGGTTTCAGTATTTTGCATTGCACAGGGGGTTTATTTAATCATAGATGTTTACAGTTTCCCCCCCCGCGTCACCCTCTACCACCCACACCACAAGCTGATCATCCATTAAATACCTCCAAAAAACATGGGAGCAATATGCTGTTTTAGTTTGCAAAGTGTTGCTAATGGCTAACATCCACATTAGCTCCTGACCGGCTGCTCCTTGCACTTTCTTACACTGCAAAAAATGCTTTTAACAAGGCCTGTTATCATTATCATCATCCATAATCACATGATGCATTCCACGCCAGTCTGCTCCAGTATCTTTCAGCAATGATCTAGCTCGCGAGTGTGTTTTCTTTTGCTTCATAGTGGACCAGCAGGGAGAGTCTTTTTTTGTGTTCTTTTGGATGGGGGTTTGCATGTGGGCCCCATGGGACAAACCAGATTGGGACAGACCAGCAGCAGACAACCGACTGGAGCAGAGCAGAACAGAAAGGGCAGGAGTGACAGATGGCCTCAGGCTGCCAGCTAGCCCGCTTATCTGCAGCGAGGAGAAGCCCGAGACACACAGGCTAAGAGGCTGCAGAGCAGACAAGCAGGTGGGGGCGGCAGACAGATAGATGGACTAATGCTTCGATAGGCAGACATCCAGAAAGCAGACAGGCTCACAGACAGATGTACAGACAGAGACTGCAGACAGCTCTGTAAGTGTTTAGAAGCCGGAGCTGATGGAAACACAGCGCTCCAAGGACAGACTGACTCGGCGCAGACATTCTGACGACACTGTCTGACACACACACACACACACACACACACACACACACACACAAACACACAAACACACACCTATGTGAGAAGCACCTGAAATAGTGTCAGACCGTAACATGAGGAGCATGTCAAGCAGACACCTCACACGCAAACACACGATGTGTTAAAAATTAAAATGCAGTTAAATGAGCCTTGCACTTGGAACAAGGTGTGTTGATACAGGGCCACTCACATTAGTGTGTGTGTTTATATGTGTGTGTTTGTGTGGTTATGTGTTCAGCAGCATTACTCATGAGGTGTAAGCTCATCGGCTGTCAGGACAAGCTGTGAACATAGTCTTCACAAGGCTGCGCCCCACAGATGGAGGAGTCTGTCTGTCTCGCTTTCTCTCTGCTGACATACTGAACAGAAAAAGTTTGGTTTTGTTTACCTTGTAGGCACAGTTTGAGCTGGACAGAATACTGCAACTATATTTATTCTCTCAAATTAGCTTACAGTCTGTCTCTTATCTAACTGTTGCTGAGGAATGGGAAGAATTCAGGATAGCGGCTGGACAAAAAGCCCCAAAATCACTTGACTGCAGCGCTTGAAATTAACTAAGCACTCAAGTACTGCACTCAATTCAATTAGTCAATCTCTAGGTACTTAAACTTAACTAGAATATTTTCTTTTTATGCTGCTTTATACTTCTAAGAACAACTTCCCAAAGTCTGAGAAAATAACCCTCTGATTTCACAGAGTCATCGTGGTTATCTGAGGTCGGTGTTGGAAGAAATTAGTTACAAACGGGGGACATGTAGTTTGATAGATGTTTACCAGTCAGTCAGGGAGAGTCTAACGAAAGAGGCTATTGAGTTGCATTGTGGGAAGTTGTTTTTTTGGAGCTTGACCCACATTAGAGCTAAAAGTGAGGCTATCTCGGACGATTATCGACTTTTTCTTTTTTTAATCGGTCTCTGGCAAGATGGGACTTGTAATGTAGTATTTCTACGTTGTGGTGTTGCAGCTTTTACATGAGCAAAAGGTCTGAATACCTCTTCTACCACTGCTTTACTGGCTGACCCTTTCTGCTGGCCAACATATTTCCCTCTGTTGTTTTTCTGTCTCTCCTCAACCCTTCGCTTTTATCCTTCCCTCCCTTTTCTCTCCTCTGTGGTTCTCACTTGCTACCACTCTGTGTTTCTGAGAGCAGAGCAGAGGAGACGAGGGAGGGGAAGCAGGGCAGTTAGTGTAGTCCTGAATAGCAGGGTGTTTTCAGGCTGCAATGACAGGCTCAGACAGGCAGCCGCTCTAATGACCTCTGACGCCAGGCCCTGTCTCTCTCAGCAATAACAAACACACACAGGGCCCCACAGGTGAGCTCCACCAGCAGGCCCTCTGTCAGCTGTTAAGAAAGTCCAACGCATCCTTCTTCTTATCAACCCCGGCTGTTCCTGTACGTACATGTAAAGCAGACCTGAGAGCAAAGCTCGGTCAGGATCGGAAACTCTGTCTGACATCAGGCTGAGACTCAAAAGACACTTTCTGTCTCTTATCTTGAAGATAAATGTTTTTTTTCCTCCATTTAGTCTAAGGTAGATAGCTAGGTACTTAGTTTCCCCCAGCACCCCATGAGGACGGATTTACGATAAACTCCCTGAGGCTTGGCTCTGACCAACTTCAAAGAACACAGCCCCTCTTGTTTTATGGAAGGCATGCTTTCAGTTTTTCTCTCCCCCCTCTCCCCTCCTCTCTGTTTCTGTCTCTCCTCTCCCAGTGTTGTCTTTTTTTTTCTCCCCGTCGCCCCCCTCCTTCTCCCTGCGTCTAATGAAGGCTAATGACAGGCCGCGGTGAGTCCGCTCGGGCCGGCAAAGATCCTGCCGCATTAACGTTGCAGTTTGTCTCAGGCGGGACCTTCCAAATTACCGGTTACATTCACAGCTACCGCCAGATGAAACGAGGAAGGGAGGCGGGGGGTGCTGGGGTCGGATGGGAATGGCTCTGAGAGAGGCTCTGTTGATTTTTTCCCTCACATATATTTCCCCTCTTCGAGCTTTCTTAACCCTTGAATGTGTCTTTCATCGGGGCTGGATTGGAGTGTTTGTATGTGTGTGTGTGTGTGTGCGTGTTATGAGAGAGGAAGTATAAAAGACTGTTGAGCAGTTGATAGAAGTTGAAGCAATTAGGTGACGACCCCTAAAAGCACAAGAGGCGCTTAAAAAATCGGGAGAGGAAGCAAAGTTGCAAAAGTAACAGTCAAAATATGTGAAAAGCATTCCTTCTCTTCCCCACCCCGCCCCCTCTTTCTTTCCTCTCGCACTCTCTCTGTCTCCCTCTATTTCCCTCGCGCCTGACTGGCTCCCACTTTTCTTGCTGGAAGTAGCTGGGAGCCAGATTTCTGTGGAATAGAGATATGAAGGGGGGGAGAGGGACGGCGCAGGAGGCACACTAAAGGGAGACGGGAGAGGGAGGGGAGGGGGCTTGGAAACTGGAGCATGGCCAATGCTACACTTCTTTTACGCTCAGGGGAAACTTTAGACTGGAGAGGCCTGGCTTGTCAACGATTCAGACACCAGGGTTTGAGAGTTAACGGCCTGCCTTGCTCGTCAGCTAAACACCATGTGCTTCACCGTGGACGGGGAATGGTTTATGTGTTTATGTGAAAGTCACTTGCCGTTGCTCAGTTACTGTGGTCTCATATCTTTGAGCATGAATCCAAAGATGGTTTCTAATTTCCTCCAGCGGGGCGAAATGCGTTGCTGTAGAGAGATGATCAGGGCACTCAGTTGACGTCACTACATTGTTGGCCACACCGCTACAAAAATACAGCGAGCCAGACAGAAGATAAGCATTTAATGCCTAGACAAATATTGTACTGCGTGTGGACACTTGCCTGCCAGTGTCTCTGAGTTGCTTCTCTTGTATGAGGTCCAGGAATTCCAACATGGTTTTCCTGTATGGCAGAAATTGAGGATGACAGTTTAGTTTTGGCTCTTGACTAAAGCAAATTCTCTATTTCCCAAAACAGGGATAAGGAAGAAGTTGTGAAGTCATAGCGATGTTTGAGAAGTTTTTATTTGAAAGTCACTCATCTTTTCCTTCTCTCTCTTTCTCTACTTCTTCATAATTTCTTGTCTAATGTTTTAGTGTCATCATGTCTTGACTGATGCCCCTTACCACCAACCTAACCGTCTCCTTCTCTCTCTGTTTCCTTCTTCAGATTCCCTGGCGTTGCAGGAGTCTGGCGATCGGGCCCATTGGTGCGTGGTGGCATACTGGGAGGAGAAGACACGCGTTGGGCGCCTCTACTCAGTCCAGGAGCCCTCTCTGGACATCTTCTATGATCTACCTCAGGGGAACGGCTTCTGCCTCGGCCAGCTCTGCTCTGACAACAAGTCCCAGCTGGTGCAGATGGTGCGGGCCAAGATTGGCTATGGCATCCAGCTGACGCGTGAGCCAGACGGGGTGTGGGTCTACAACCGCAGCTGCTACCCCATCTTCATTAAGTCGGCCACACTGGACAACCCAGACTCACGCACGCTGCTGGTGCACAAGGTGTTCCCCGGTTTCTCCATCAAAGCTTTTGACTATGACAAGGCCGGCAGCCTGCAGAGGCCAAACGACCACGAGTTCACACAGCAGCCTCGCACAGGCTTCACGGTGCAGATAAGCTTTGTGAAAGGCTGGGGACAGTGCTACACCAGACAGTTCATCAGTAGCTGCCCGTGCTGGTTGGAAGTCATTTTCAACACCCGATAGCAGCAGCCTTCCTCTTCTTCACCCACCTCGCCTCTTTTGCCCTTCACAAACAGACTACACCCACTTTTCCTTTTTTTGTTCCAGAGGTTCAAACAGAGAAAAAAGGACGTTTTAAAAGAAGAAGAAAGTATACGATTCTGATGGACTTTGTTTAATAAATGACTAAGATTTAATTAAATAAAATAAGAAGCGAAAAATGTATTTTATGTTATATATAAATATATTATTAATTGTAAATATGAAGACGTTTTATATGCATCATTATTTATGTATTGTGCAATGTGTTGATGAGAAAAAGAAAATAAGATGCACTTTGCTTAATATAAATGCAAAACAAAGAAATGCCAAAATAAAAAAAAAATACAAATAACATTTCTTGTCCAGTCTATGTTTGATCTTGGGGTTTGTAGTGGTTTCATTCAGTTTTTTTTTTTTTTCTGTTTAGTGGATAATCTAAATTGGATTATTTAAAATAAATCCACATGTCAATTCTCTAAATCCTTTCAAATTCAGTTTTGGTGAACAACATTGTGTCTTCATTATTACCAAAGACAACACTGGCTTATCTTCGTGCCACTGTTGGACTGTGGTGGATCGTAAAAGCATTTCCCTCTGAGACAAAATGAGTCAGTCTGTGACAGAGTCATAACTCATTGTCCCTGTTCTTACAGGCTCATTACGCCTTTTTAAAATTGTTTTTTCGGAGTTATTTTGGGATGAATGTCCCTCTTCCTCTCTGTCATTAACCGACTGATGACATCACAGCCAGGAAGCAGTAATGACAAATTTCAGGAACCAATAAAGTCAACAGAGGGTCCGGCATCCTGGAGGAGCCTCTTTATTGTAATGGCTGATAAAACAAAGGAATGTAACGTATCAAACAATCACACAAAGAATTCGGCGCCAGACCTGAGGAAATGAACACACTGGAAAATGTACTGGAAGATTACAGCTTCATTTAGACAAGTTAGATATCAAATGGATGGCCCGAGTATGCGATTAGAGCCGATGACCTATTTATGACCTATTGTATTTCTAAAAACAAGACAAAACAAAATAGATTTCCTTCTAACAAAACCTTTTTAGGTGCATGTGTGTGCGTGCGTGCATGTGTCTGTCTGGGCCTCGTCCTGTTGCTAGTCAGATGGGTGTCTGTGAAGAGGATTACTACTGTAAGCCTGCTTTACCCACACACACTGTCTCAAAGACCTACATTCACAAGACCCACTTTCCACGCCATCCAACCCCCACCCTGCACTCTGTTCGACGGCGCTTTGAAAAACCTTGAATTTTATTTAGAATAGGCGAGACAAAGCAACATATTTGGTGACAGTGTCTCAGTGGTGGAGGCAGGACTGAAATAGAGCATGTATGTGTGCCTTTAATCATTTTTTATAGAAGAGCTGATTGAACAAAACCTTTAAATAAGTCTGAAAGCACAATTCTGATCAGCAATCGCCAAATCATGACTGGAAAAATGCAGTGTGTAACACTTAAATATCTGAGCAGCATTAGCTGACACATCAGACTAAGAATAAAATACATAAATCCACACTGATAAATACGGCAGCCAATATCTGTGGCTGACCATTAAAAGTCTCTGCTTGTCCCAGGATACATATTTATACTCTTTCCCTTCTGGTTTATTAATGACCGACTGTGGCCAGCACAGATATTACTGTGTGTATCTTTTTATTTACTATAAAATCCAGAAAGAAAACTTTAACATAAAAAAGATATCAAAGACTACATGGGCGTTGGGTTTCATGGGTGGGATACTGCTCCTTGACTGCTGCTTCCTTAACATTATGCACTTTTAACTCTCGCCTGTCTGCGTGCCCTCACAACAATAATCCCTAACCCTGCTAATACAACTAAACAACTAAAGTGGCTCAAAGCTTTGTGTGTGTGTGTGTGTGTGTGAGAGAGGGAGAGAGAGAGAGAGAGAGGGATGGCCCTATATCCATGACTTCCCTCAGACAGGGTGACCCTGATTCTGCCCAGCAATAATTCCATTAAAACTATTACAGATTTCAGCTGCATGTCTAAATCTGTTTTTGTGAGCAGCTTTCAAGAAAAAAAAACACTTTTATACTATTTTATAAGCTGGTTCCAGTATTATTGGACTCAAAATGCTTAAATTTACTATTATTATTAATAAAGTAAATACATAAAGGCTCTGCAGCATATCTGTGCAGGCTAAGGCTCCATTATTATCATTACTATTTTAACTACCTGTTGCTGTGATTTTAATACGATTAGATAAGATTTAATAAGATATATTATATTACTATCATAATATTTTCATCACATAATAGACACTGTTTGCCTTGTAGTGTCTGTCTCTTCTAATTGTCTTTTTAAATTGGTGAAACAGCGCCCCTCTGTGTTGTAACGCCTGATACATGTTACTCAGTCTGTGTGGTGAAAAGGGGTATTACACGCATACAGTCGAGGCACCCAGGTAAAGTTGTCATCCTTTAATTAACAAAAAAATATATAGTTAACTATCAGATAATCATATGCAGTCACGCCCTCATGAAACTATAAGTCTCTGGGAAAGAAACTGAACTTTGAAGCAGCTCTCAGGCCTCACAACAAACTAGTTTTAGCCTTTTTAGCGAACAGCGATGCAGAAAGGAGATGGTGAGAGCAGTGGGACACGACTATCACCTGGATATTAACCACAAGGCATCAAGTAACGTCAGTCAAATACACCCACTCTGTCTGTCTTTACTTCAGTGTGTGGATTTAACTACTGGCTGTGTGGCTGTCAGTGTTATGGAGGTTGTTCTGTTTAATGTACTGTGTTTGTTTTGACAAAGAAGCTGTTTGTGCTGCTTACATGGACACCATTTGACCAGGGAGTTTGGATTTATTGGTCACCTGTTGTCTGTAGCCAGTGCATAAAGTTTTTTTTTTTTTTTTTTTTTTTAGAGGTACACAGGTTAGACATGTTCACCTGCAGTTCACCAATGTTTTTCATCTGGTTAATCAAACTATTAAATCAAATCTAATTATTTACCTTAAGTAATCTATTGCTTGTTGAGTCTATAAAATAACAGAAAATAGTGAGAAATCACAATTTTTTCATCAGGCAGTATCCAGTGCTATTCAGTTTATTGGTAAATGTCTGTACTTATATCAAACCTTTCTAGTCTTCATGCAGATGTTGACACACTGATGCCATTGGCTGCTCATCAGTTTGGGGTTCAGTATCTTGCCACCTTGACACTTCGACATGCAGACAGTTGGTGATCGAACTGATCATCTGATTAGTGGACGACCCGCCTTACATCCTGAACCAACAAATACTCATATTTAAGGATATGAATATCTTTGTATTTTTGCTTTAAAATGTGACTTAATCATTGCAGATAAATGTTCAGTGGAAGAAATGGCTTCAGCTGTACAGATACATACATATGTATGCTGACAGAGTTACCGGTTTCATGTTATGCACACTGGCTGTGAAATGATCCCCTCCTGACATAAGTACATCGCAGGATATGGGAGGACAAAATCCATGTGCTACACTTAACTTTAGACTGCACAAAAAACTAATATGAGCCTAAAATGATCAGTCTGACACAGGGCATGGACATGGGTATATTGATTTATTATTTAATAGTAGTATTAAACATAATAACTGGTAATAAGTATTAAATTAACTTTTTCTGTTGCTATCCCTCTCTGCGTTAAGCAAGAGGACATTACGGAAGAAGTAATTTCGTACTTGATTTGACTGACTCAGGCTGCTCGACACTCATACGTAGCTTCACTTAAACTTTAAAATACATGTGCTGCATGTGTTGACCTCCATCTTATACATTGCAGTCATCCTAGGAAGGGATTACTCCACAGTATGGAGAGGAACCAGTAACAATGACCATACATATGGTTATTTGACTCTTCACCATCCGCCATCCTATTCAACAATACAGTGATCAGCCTGCATGCTGCACAGTGCTTTGTAAGAATGAAACCAACAAGCGTTTTGTTTGTGGTCAGCACACCCATGTAAAGTATGTTTTTATGTATATTTATACGTGTGTGTGTGTGTGTGTGTGTGTACCTGGGGGGTTGGGAGGATGAACAGGATTGTGCTGTGTAGGTGGGGCCTTACAAGCCTGCTGTCTAGGTGGGGTTAGTGGGGGTTGCTTTGGCCTGTTCTTTGTGTGTGAATGAGCTCTGACCTTTTTACACTTCGGGATCAATTTTTTCTAATTCGAACGTCACCTGACATTGAATCTGATGTAAACATCCTCTTGGTTGTTTAAATAATGTGTTGTACATTTCTCTGGAATGCGAGTCATTTTAAACTGCGTTATTGTTTTCGACATCCTATATATGCAGTATATATAGATCAAAGGATTGTGCATGCTTTGTCCTTGCATTTGCATGCTGTGTGTCATATATTATTTGCCCGCCTGTTTGTGTGTGTGCTCATGTGTATATATGTCCACATATTCTTGCACACGTGCCTTCATGCATGCATGTGGGGATGCACACACAAAGTCCTCGTCTGTGCCAGTAGACACAAAGCCAGACCCCTCCACCACCCCCTCCACCCCCCTCTTCCTCTTCCCTGGAGGTGGGGGGGGAAGATAAGACAGTCTGTCTATCTGCCTGCTCCCAGCATGAGGGGGGCTGGGGCCTGGGATGGGAGGTTATTGAGGTGGTGGGGTGGGAACAGTCTAGCCGTGTTTACGGGCTGGATGTGTCGGTTGGGGGTTTAAAGAAGGGGACAGTCACTTCTGGCATTCTTATGCTTATTTAGCTCCAGCATGGCCTGCAGTCATGCTTTTCCTAACCTCAATGAATCACAGAAAAAAACACACTGGAGCACAATATACTCAGCGGCTCTGTGTGCACACACAGTGTACAGGGTATGTTAGTCTGTCTTTGAACTCTGCTATAAATATCAGGCCCTCCTATTTTTTTAAATTCAAATGTTATAATATTTACTGTAATCCAAATTACAGTGGTCATCATTTGAACAAATGTTTCAGGTCCTGAAGTTTCTATGAGCTGAATTTCGAGCCAAAAGTGTCCGTTTGCAGTTGTTATTCAAGTTTGTGAGTTTACACTCCATTATTTATTCATCTTCATGCCAACTGCTGTTGTGCCATCACACGTTTGCACATAGAGCAAAGAAAAAACATGGATCCAGTATCTTTGATAAGTTTCTGAGGGAGTGTTTTTAAGCCTAAGGTTTGTTTTGGTGCATTCCACCATCTTTTCAGTTTATTGGAGCAGGAACAAGCTCTCTTTTAAAAATCCAAAAACCATTTGGGGGTTGTAGTCAAACAGTAGAAAGAGCAGAAATCAACTCACTACAAGAGTGTAGATTTATGGACCAAATGTTTAAAGAATAAATCCTATGCTGTGTTATTTCAACAGTCGAGTTGATAACCGTCCAATTTGCCCCTTTTTACATAGTTTTGTCAGTGGAAGTGTAGATTTTCTGATGGTATCATGTTGAAGTGATTGGAACAACTAATGGTGCCTACTGATCACATTACACGACTGTCTGTCTTATAATGGGGTATCTTGAAGTTGTTGTGTTGTCTTTAGGGGGGTCACACGCTATAAGACATCTTGCAATTTGCAAGAGGAATCCTCGACTGGTTTCCAAACTATGCTTAGTCAACAAAACACATGCAAGAAGTGATACGGGAAAAGACGCGAGACCGCGCATGAAACAGGATTTCAAATGTCTGCAAGAAGCTAGTGATCCAAGTTGTTTGTGCACTCATTTGCCTGCCAAGTTCTACTAAATTTTACACCATTTTTAGGTTCCAAGCACACCGAGGAGTCCATCTCATGTTCTTTTGCAGGTTTTATGACTCCTCCCCCTGATATTTCCCTCGCACTCTCATTTCAGGTCATTGCTGCTGTCTTTGCCGGGCAAAACAAATTTCACATTATAGGATTTGGTCTGCAGACAGATCACAATATTTAATCTGCTAGATATTTCTCGGGCTTCTGCGCTTCATCGATACATCTCTCTAATTGTTTCTTTTGAAAATTCCAGTCCCCTTGCTTGTTTTCGACAGTTTGAATTGCAAATATTCCATTTTTTATTATCACTAAAGAAAAATAAAAGCAGCAAATCGTCAAAATGGAGAGGCTGGTACTTTGCTGGAGTGTTTGGTATTTTAGCTTGAAACGATGAATCATTTCTCAGAATACTTGCAGATTATTGACTAATTCTTTCAACTCTGAACACAGCATATTTTGTACTTCTGTCACAGATTTTTGGAATCACAGAAATGTTTGTCAAACTTTCTCTCACCATTTTTATTTATTTCACTTTAAAAGGAAGAATTCTACACTTTATACATATATTATACAGAACGTCAGTCAAAAACAAAGTGGCAGAACGAATGAATAAACTACAGAGAACAGTTTAAACAAAAGTAGTTGTTTTGTTCTGGACAGTAGATGGATAATCACCGCGAGTTCAGATATCTCTGCTGAGTGGAAGAATATATTCTCTTTCTGTCTTCATCAAATGTTAAATGTTTATCAAATATATCACCCCCAGGATCAGACCTCATACAATATCTACGTTTCATTGTTAATTTAAGCAGCTGTAGCATCTTTCTGGCAACATTCAGTCTTTCACAATATTGACTTTGAAGTCTGTAGAGCTGCTAAAGTCTTATGTGTTTGCCAAAGCTCAAAAAGGTAAACAACTCCATCCAACTCAATAATTGATGGTTTATTGTGATTTATTTAAGCAGGTTTCAGAAGCTGGATCTTTTCTTTTATGCATAAAAGAGAATGAATTGTCATATTATTGAATATTTTGTTAACTGATACTCAAATACCCAAAATCTGTCTTTTCAGTATCAAATATTTTCCCTCAGTAGGTTGTACAGGCTCAGATCCGATGGGAGCTTTGTGTTTAGATGCATTTTGTTGATTGTTTGGATGTCCATATTCTTCCATAGACTCCACTATTTTATGTATCATGCCCTCAACACCCACATACACACACATCACATCACATTAAATCACCACATACAGCTCCCACTTCGATGCCTTTTTCTCTTTCTGTATATTTATACACACTCTGTGCGTATTATTACTATGATAAATCAAGAGAAATGTCAGTGAACACAGAACATTCCCTATGAAATATGATTGATAGGTGCAATATCAGCATGAGACAAGCTTGAGATGACTACAATATCCTTTCCCTTTTCTTTTTCAATTATGTTACACAAGAAGAGCCATTTCCTTGCCTTCCTCTTGATTATGAACTGCGCTGTCCTCTGTCCTATTGGGCCTAGCTCCCAGAGGCCACAAACCCCCACAGAGGAACAATGTTGATGTCAGACGCACTGACAGAGAGCTGACTTTAATAAAGCAATGGGAAATTCATTCTCAAAGGAAGGAAACGGCGTGTGGAGACAAGATGACTCTCAAGTACGAGGGTGAAGGCACGGCGATGCACACAACAGGCCGGATGCACCAGAGATACGGCGCTCCTACTCACACACACACACACACTGATGACATAAATTGGATGCTTTCTGTGAAAGTACATAACGTCCTGTCACAGTATCACAGAAGAACTTTGCAACATGTGGTTGTATTAGCAGCTGATTGGGCATTCCTTCCAGCAGGAGCGTAACAGACAAGGTCGAGGGCAAAACCACCACATTACCGCTGCTCCCCTCACAGTTTGGTGTGAGGTGACAAACGCCTCCATGCGGATTACAGCATTTCTGGCATTTTACAACCAGGTTAGCACTACAGCGGCAACACAAACCTCAGTCGAAGTCGTTGTCTGAACTCTCAAGTTGTGTTAGATTTTACAGTTTGTGAGAAAAGGACATGGAAATTTAAATAAGCGTATGTAGTAGTTTGAGATGAATGTCTTGAGTTAAAAGTTGGTTTTAACATTTAACAGGAGATCTGTTTGGTTTGTTGGCCCCTGTGTTTATGTGTGCGTCTGTGTGTAATGCAGACTTTGTAAGATTCCTGTGTGGACTGGAGTAAATGAGGGCTGTGGAATGTGAGTGGAGGGTAATCATGGCAGACCTACAGGAGTAACCAGATACCGACTGCCAGACTTCAGAGGAGCGGGAATCCCTCCACGTCGACACACCACCTCCTGCAGGAGACACTTTGGCTAGGACCTAACCCCCCTCCCCCTCCCTCTCCCCTCATTTAACCCAAAGCTGGCCCTTAGTGTCCAGCCTCCCGCCCTCACTCTAAAAATCTGATTTTTGTCTGCGTGTTCTAGTTTGTGTAGTTTCTTGCCTCTAAAATGTGGTTGCATTTATAATCTGAAACGGTTAGTCGCTTAAAAGAAAAAAAAAACATTAATGATGTTTGGTTCATTTTGTCTAAACCAAAGTGATAAAATGCTGTTGCATTTCAGTTCTGGTCCGGTTCCTGGTGACACTGACTGACTTTTTACAAATGAATCAAGAAGAGCTAATATAGAGTCATACAGATGGAGAGGTAACGTGTTGATTGGAAAGTTTTGGTGATTATCATGCTGCATCATCAGGATCCACAGGGGAAAATCAAAGTTTATAAAAGTTTAGTTTATAAAAACTCATATAAAACTAACTTATATGCTGAATAAGCTTCTGACAGAAGTTTATGCAGCGCTTTAATGCTTCTGATGTGCGTATTCATGTTCTTTGGTGTCACAAAGAAATAATTGAGAATTATTAGTATTACAGACTGCAGATCGACCGCGTGTTATGAATAATGACTAACAGGTAGAGACAGGATGAAAAGGAGACGTCTTGTACGGTAATAATTCAGCAGTTATTACTGTGGGATCACAATCACACACTGTTTGATGTTTGACTTAATGAACTGACAAAGAACATAGAGTAGGATACAAGCCTAGCAGTTTTAAGGTTTTAGGAAAATACCCCATTGTTACCAAATTTGCATAAATATATACACAGCTTTTACACACAATTATAAGATGGATTTCTGATTTCACGATTAGTGGATAGATTTATTAGTAGTTTGGCTTTTAAAATCAACTATCTACAATCATAATATCCAGTGGTCTCAGTCCGGTTGTTTGATTTTTACACCAGCACAAACAATTTATCTTTATTAACTATGTAAATGCATCAGGGTTTGTGTTAACTGAACCAAGCAGGTTAGTTGTGAACGCACCCTTGGACAGTACCACTTCCTAATAAATTTATTATAAGGTGTTTATAGGTTGTAATTAATTGCTCTATCTATGGTTATATATCAGTTATAATGCTTTATAGATCAAAAATAATAAAGGATATTATTCCTTCAAGCAGTTTTTTTAATTTCAAGATATTTTTATTAGACTCTAATAACCATTATGCTTATTTACCTTTTGGCAATTGAGTTTCAGTGAGCTGTGTTTGTAAGCAAGTTTAATTATCATTTTACAGAACCAGGACAGCTGGTTCTTTTCATCACAAAGTATTAGGCCATATTCAGAATACATCAGGCATTGCGTGATTAGTGCAGGATTGTGACACAGTTGTGGGGGCGTGTTTATTTGTGTTATTATTTGCGTTCTCGCTACCAGTGTTCCCTCTCTTCATTCATCCTTTATGTCACTCCACCACTGCTGTCTCTCTTTCGCTCCAAGAAATGGGCACAAAACAAAGGAAACTTCACGGTTTCACTGTTTTGTGACAGACGTGGAAGCCGGGTACCTGAAATAAACCAAGCAAGGACACAACTGGAAGAGTATCATAGTCTGGTCCACAATCAATGCCTGGATATTGCCCAGTTTCAGTGATATCTCAGGTTTGGTTTGACCAGTCTGATTGTTGGATTGGCCACCGCAGGATGACATTGGGTTGATTCTGTTTCAACTTCTGCTGCAGGGTGCTGCATTATTCTTTAACATCCCCGCCATCACAGCCTAAACCAACTACGCCCATTCAATTAAATAGGAGGACTGGCGTTTTCTCAGCAGAGCGTAGCTTGGTCTGAATCGGCCCTTAGTCAACAAAGACAAACAAGACAGAGCTAATTAAATTACTTGTTTTTTTGGTCTGAATGAGCAAACATCCTATAACAACAGTAATCAACAACTCCATCCAACTCAACAACATCAACATAATCTGGAAACCCAAAAGTTATTAATGGATTATTATCTATAAAACATCAATAAATGTACAACTAAATGAACAACTTAAAATTAAAGTATGAGTAAATAACTTGTCATGATTGGAGTTTTGGAGAATTCTTCTACCACCACAAACCACAGGACTGTTGTATTTCAATGCCACATGACTGAGGATGTGCGTTTTAAGACATTTTCACAAAAACAAGACTAGGCATGAATACAAACACACGCGCGCGCACACACACACACACACACACACACACACACACACACACGATGCAAAGGAAATGGTTGATCTTTATCATACTTTCTGAATCAGACCGTGACCCTGCTGTCTTCCTCCTCAAAACATCCTGTCTGCCCAGAAAGAAAAAGAGATACAAACAAGATGGGGTTGATGATGTTATTTACAATAGCAAAGAGAAACACAAAATCTGACAAAATACCAGAAATAGCTCTAATTACTGGAGAACATACTGTCCTTGCCTTGAAACTTTCCACTTTTTTATGCATCACCTCAGTATTCATTAAAAAAAAAAGATATATTTTATCGACAACCTCTCTAATCCTGAAAGTGTTCTTTATTTGGCAGACAATAGTCTGCGTACAGTTATAAAATGTGTTGATTATGACAAGAAAAAGGATGCAAATTATCAATACAGAATGACCACTTTCGGTTATCAATCCTGCCCCAATCTCATGGTTAATTTTCTCCTGTCAATGTAAAGAAAACTTAATGACTTCTAATTTATCACCCCCTGCAATGGCAATGTAGAAATTCCTAATCGGCACTTTCATGCCAATTAAGCATCCACAGAAAGAAAAATCACTAATAGACCGCAATATCCTCTACTAATAAAAGTGGAGTGAGCGTTTAAGAAAATTAAGAATTAACCCCAGAGGGAGAAATGTGGTGAGTGTCTGACACAAGCAAGAAGAGATTTAACACATACTTTGTGAATAATCATGCACATATATGTGCACACACACACACGTACTGTAGTTTAGACTCTTTCTACTGTGTTGTACAGTAGACCCTGGGGCCTTGTTATTTGAAAAGCAAGATCAAAGCAATAGTGCTGATCCAGGCAGGAGAAAGAGATAAAGAGAAGGACATACAAAGAGACGACTATAACTTCTGCCTTTACTCTAATTATCTCCTTGCTCAATGCCAGAAGAACACAAGCAGCACAGAAACTGCTGTCTATTCATGCTTAATATTCAACCAGAAGCTTGGTAAAGATCCACTTTCTCTTGTGCTACTGACTCAGTAATCATCTGCTCAGACTACAGTAACAATACCGACTTGCCTCTACATTTTATAGCCATAAGAACAGTTTTGGTTTTTAGTCTTTTTTGCCTTGAACCCAATACAATTTAAGTTAAATAGATTTTCTTGCGTGGCACTCACATTATTGAGGGTTAATGTTTAAAAAATTCAAAAGAAACATCTCTTTCCAGAGCCTGTGTCCTTGTTACTGTGCTGTGACCACAGTTTTCATTGGCACTTCTTTATTGTTTTTTACTGAGAAGAAATCGTCCCTTAGAAAACGGAGTGATTTCTGATCTGATCCAGAGACAAAAGAACACATTTTTTGGGAAAGAAATAGTGTTGGTTGAATTTTTAATGATTAAACTAAATGATTTGAGCACCATAAATTGCATTCAACTCCAATGTATTAATGTGGAGGCAGAAATCGCAAAGATTTCTCAAAAGTACAGGAAATAAACCAAAACTGTCTGCATGGCTACATACTACTGCTATTCAACAAGTGTATTCACCTTATTATATTCTTTATGAATAGAGCGAGTAAACACTGGTTCTGTTATGTTGTTAAGCTATAGAGTCCATTTATAGTGTGTCAAACAACGCTCCTCAAGAGCGAAAAAATCTCCCGACTTTACTGCAGAAATCATTCAAGAATTACCGGTGTCACGGGATGTCATAAGATGAGAATGTCAAGTTGCTTAAAAGCACAAAAAGACAAGAGAAACGCAGACAAAAACAGCCAGACAAAATTGTTCTGCTTGTTTCAGAGAGCTTAAATTGAAGCAGGTGAAAGGAAAGGGTGAACAAACCCTTTCAAACATTTAGTCACTAACATTTACAGTTTGGGTTGTTTTATAATGAAAGTTTAGAGCCATGGATCTGTTGAAGGAGCACAAAACAAAAATCTTTAAGATATTATATACAGTGTGTATATATATATATATATATACTTCACTCTTCTCTCCTTCACCTCCCCTCCTCTCTCCTCCCTCTCTGAGTGGTCTCTTCCTGTTGCCTTTTGCTAAGCACGAGCCAACAACACTGACGTACTTCCATGTCGTACCGGGCGAGCTGTACTCTCCAAACAAACACGCAGAGGCCGATAAAGACGCACTGACAACAAGAAGATCAAGATAGCGTGGAAGAAAAAAAAAAAAAAGACTTGAGATATCAGAGTTAGAAAAAGTTCTGACTGTTGATTTTGTTGTGCTGTATGCACTACACAGACAGTATATAGAGATATTGTGGTAGATATTACACTACACTATCAGCAGAATGAATATGATATCTTCACTCAAAGTTTCTGTTAAATCGTGGGACAAAACATCATTTTCATTCCTAAAAATCTTTTTGTGCTACTATGCAACTGTACTGCAAGTTTAATTTATAAGTCAACCGGTGCTTTACTGCAAGTTTTGATTGATAGGGGAGCAGGACAAATATTCTGATCGTAGATTTGGTTAAAATCTAAAAATCGCTGTCCTTTTTTCATCATTATTTTAAGCTAGGCTAAGTGTGGCTGCATCTTCTTTCAAAAGTTCCCACAAAAAGTTCCCTCACACTTTCCCACACACTCTTATTTTGTCTACTTTTGAGCAGTATATTGACAAACACCTCACTTTAGATTGCCTTGGTCACACTTTATGGAGCAAATCATACGCCAGCGATTGGGTACTCTTTCATCTTAAGCCACTTTTTCTCTCTATTACACATCACTCTCTGGCTTGTGCAGCGATGCCCGATATTGAATGGTACTGAATGAAACAGTTGGGCAGAGAGAGAGAGAGAGGGAGAGACTTTTAGCTGAAGTGAAGCAGATGCTGGCTTTCATCCAGTACCTGCCATCATTCATCTGGGCAACAGGGGTTATTGAGAACAATCACAGGCCGAGAGAGAAGTGTGCTGACAAGCTTTATATGCGTGATGATGTGTAGGTCTCCCTCTGCAAAGAGCCTGAGAAAATGTTTTTCATTCCAGCTTTCTGCCACTGTTACTCACCGCAAGCTCTCACATTACAGGAAAGTAGACATTTTTATTTGAAAGCCAAATAAGATAAATACATAGGTCTGCTGTAAAAAGCAAAACCTTAACACTATCGAATGGTGTCTTACAGCAATTGAAGTACTGAAATATGTCTATCCGAGAGGAAGGATGTAGAGAGGAATCAAAACTTGGACTGGCTGGATCTTTGGGGATGTTTTATATAAACTTCCTATCATAAAGCTCCATTTAGGAATAGTTTTCATATCAAAATTCAATCAAATAACTTCCTGTATTTGATTTTCAATCCCTTGTGTTGAGTAGAAAAACCCAGAGAGATTAAAACTGAGTTTTAGAGATATTGGAAGGCACCTATGTCTGCTTCCACTCTTTGAGCTAAGCTAGGCTAAACATGTCTCAGACCTATTTCTGAACTGAATGCACAGAGATGAAATTGATATTGATCCTCTCCTCTAACTCCCAGTAAGACGACAAACAGGCAGGGCCCCTGTCAGAGTATTTCAAGCAAATCAATACCTTCATTTCTCACTTGACGAATAGGTGAAAAAGACAAGCCCAATTGATGCGATGACAGTGTCATCATGTGACGTAATATTAACAACATTTAAGTCCGCGTCACATAATCTGTGTTCAGAGATTGGGGTTGTTTCTTAAGGTTTTGTGTGACCTGTAATAACTGATGGCAGTTCTTTGTTGTAAGAAATATGCAACACTGGGTTATTGACCTCGCTGCAGGTTGCTCCCTGTTTAGTCTGAGAGGAAAACACTGGAGGAGTTGATGGATGATGACAATGCAGTAGCATAAACTGTGGCAGTACACTCACGACACAGTTTCAACTAACACCCAACGTATGTTTTTTTTATTTTTGTTGGGACTTCTTGTTTGCTAACCATATTAGCATTGCTGGTTCAGTGTTATTTTTGCATTTACTGATTAGGCTATAGATAAATATTTTTTAAAAATAAAAAGAAGTTTGAAGAGTTAGAGCAACGGCTTGGTTCTGAAGTGAAAAAGAACATCTAGAAATCTAATACCAAAAATCTTACACACATACAGGCTCTGGTTAGGCAGTTATTTCTTGCCACTGCCATGATCCTGCTGCTCAACACAAGACGTTCATGGTCCCACAGAGGATGAATCCTACTGTCTTTACTGATCCCCAGACTTTTGATCAAATGTCACAAGCAGGTCATAGTTTTCTCTTTTCCTGGGATATATCTTCATCATCTACCAGGTGCACTAAATTGACATCAACATCTCATTCATGGTTTCCAGATGATGTGTTGATGTGATGACGTGTTAATTTCACTTTCACTTTCACCTTGGTACCTGTACTTTGTGTTTCGTTCTAGTTGGCAAACATGTTAACATGGTAAACTAAGCATTAGCATCTAACTATTGTCATCCAAAGTATATTGTATTGTGATATTCAGGAATGGCCAGATCGATCGTTATTGGGTTATATTCAGTGAAATTGTGAAAACTGACTAATGACACATGATGTATTTGTTTACTAGTGTCTGACCTCTTCAATATGGTAACCCGCAGACACACAGCAGCGACATACTACAGACTCCTTTCTGGTCAAGATGGTGGCAAAGCTACTGAAAACTGATTTATTCATCTTGTGTTGTTTCTAAGTTAAGTGGATCATAACATATCAGGTACAGAATTAATCTATGGACAATGGATGTCAGTTGTTGAGCCACAACAAATGCCAAAATGTGGCCTGGGGGCATTTAGCTCAATACAGTCTTGCAGAACGGCAAATGTGGTATAGATTCTTATTTTTGTTCTCATTAAAGTGATGGTGGCTCATTAAAGTTATACTAAAGAGAATCAGTGAGCCATCAACCACAATGAGCAGATTTTCTGCTATTTAGTTTGAAGTACTTGCGTACATTTCTCAACTGGATTATGAAAAAAAGCAAAAAACAATTTGCTTCGGTTTCAAAATGTGTACGATTGGTTGTTTCCCAGGTTGCACAAAGTTGAACCATTCTCAACTTCCCAACATCATGCTGCTGGGTGACTTTTTTGAGTCTTTGATTAGCTGTGGGTGTCTCCAGCATGGTTTTTGAGGTTCATTTCACAATGAATGGCATCACGCAGCGTCTCCAGTGTTTGTGTGTGAGTCTGAATGTGTTCTCACAAGTCTAAAGCCACGGCAGACACTCTCAGTCAAGCCATAGCCATAGAGACAGACTGGCTCTGGGATATACTTCTCACATAATAAACACGCAATCCAAATAAGCATGAGACTGCTTTCATAATTACAACTATCTATAATAAGAGAGAGAAAAGGGGGAAAGAGAAGATGTAGACAGAGAACAGAAAGGCCTGTGTAGATGAAATCTATTTGTAACAGAGACAGGAACAATGAGATAGTAAGAGCACAGAGTGTAGTATGAAGCTGGTTGTAAACAAACCTCTGAAGCCAATGACGTCTCGCACGCAGAGCATGAAAACTTTAACAGCAGAGGCAGACATGGTGAGATTAGTGAGCAGTGTTGCTGGGAATACACTGGCTTTATTGGACCGCTCTTGGCTAGATTCACTCCCTTACTCCAAGCTTGCATACACACACACACACACACACACACACACACACAGCAAATCCTGTTCATGTAATGAAATCCCCATTTGTTAGCTGAGGAATTTGTCCACGGGTCCAGGGTCTATCTGAGTGATGTGAAGCCTTATCAAATATTTGGCAACCCACCAGACAGAGCGTCTTTGATTGTGACCATGTGGAGAGCTGAAGGGAAGAAAAAACAGTTGGATGGATAAGGGGACGTGCAGGGACCTCCAAACATAAAAAAACACACTGACAGTCCCGTTGTTCTCAGCCCCCTCCTACGTACACCAGTCTCTCATGCACAAACACAACACCCTTGGGGACTGTGATGTTCAGCAGAAGTTATTATAGTGATTAGAGCAGTGGACACAAAAGGCACACACACAGAGACAAACACACGCTCTCCTTTAGGTTTTACAGTTTCATCAGACATGAAATCAAAACGTGCACTGAGTTCCATCAGAGCAGACATACACTTTCGTCAGCTTACGATAAAGCACGAGTCTTTGTAATGAGTTGTGTTTACACATGTTGCTAACATGTAGAGATGGACTCATCTTAATAACGCAGTATTAGTGTAGAAGTGAAGTTCTCCAAGTGTAGTATAAATAAAAACACGACTAGAAAACTTTTTTATTTCCGAAATCTCGTCTAATGCTTCTAACGTGTATTTACATGAACTTGAATTATTTTAGATCCTTAACTTGGGTCTAAGTCAAAGCTGGAATATGCAGAAATTAAACCAAAATGGATATCAGAGAGGGGGATACAGCTCTGCTGTTGCTAAGCAACTGCATGCCTCAAAGTCCGTGGAATTTAAACAGTGGAAGGGATCCAATTTTCCCGGGCACTGATTTCAACGACGCGCCTATCTTAGATGTCCACTGGATGTAAGAGTGGAAACCCGCCTGAACGCTGACATGTGTGTGTTATTATGTAGATGTGTGTGTGTGTGTGTGTGTGTGCAGACAAGGTTTGAGGAGGTATGGATTATATCTTAGCATGGTGAAAAAGTACTTACACTGTATATTTAATGCAAAAATGACAACTTCGCTGCTAACCTTTTTCTCCCCTCCGCTCGTGTTCCCCGTCACTTTCTGCAACTCGCTCAACCACACACTTGGTTTGCACACTCTGCCCTACCAACGAGCTATGTTAGTCTTAAAACAATGATAAATCCAACACTGTGCATCTTTAGTCATCATTATTTATTAAGTTTGCATGTTGAAAACAGTTCTTGTTCGCTGTCCACTGTCAATCCCATGATACTTTGGGTTGGGACAGACTGAGACGTGTATGTGACAGCCCTGACTTCAAATGCATGGCTCAATGGAATAACATGACATTGATCCCGTTCTCTTATCAATAGATAAAAATAAATAAATACATTTTCAGCGATGGCTGTAATGAGCTGAACCATCACATGACCAGCCCTTGTGTGCACTTGTAGGTTGTATATGAGGGGAAATAATATCATACTGCAGCCCTGAAACGTAAGGGGAAGATGAGGCCAAACGCAGCAAGGCCGTGTGTTGGAGTCAGCTGTACACTACTGTATGAGCTGTACAAAGACTAGTGGCCTTGTTGCCGCTATAAGACTCTTCAACCGGCATGGAGGTGAATGAAAAACAGAAGGCTTCATTAAAGCAACCTCCTTACATAGAGAGACACTGAATGTGGTCAGCTGGCTCTCCTGCTGGTTTAGCTTTTGAACTGTGTGAATGTCGATCTGGGCTGGGATTTTCTTTTTGTGCGTTTGGGGCCTGCTTTTATAGGTGTTTCTACACAGGAGTGAATGAATGAATTGACTTACATGAATTTTTTTTTTTTTAACCACTGAATCCTCAAGTTGAACTCAGTTTATTAAATCATTTATAGACTTTTGAATTGGTGATCGAAAGCAGCCATCTAGCTGAGCAGTAACTTAACTTCCTCGTCAGCTTTCCACTGAAACGATCATGTTGGGCCACACTGTTGCAGGGTACACATTTACTGAGCTATCAACCTTCTTTTACTAGTCTTTTGTACTAAATTTAAAAAAAACGCAGGGGGAAACGGCTAGTGTGGCTTCAGGAAATCATTGTGAATTCATCATTACACTCCAGTTTTTGAGTGGATTAAACAAAATGGATATATCATGTTCATTCTTGAGCTTTAGAGGCCATTTCTTATCATTTCTAACCACCAACTACATATAGAAATATTTGTTCATTTTCAAATCAGTTAGAATCAGATCATTTGTGTTATGTATGATTTGTTATTTACACCTTTTACTCCTCCTTTCCTTTCTCCTCCATGCAGGACTATATATTAGACTCCTTCACCTTTTGGTAACACGTGTCAGTGAAGTGAGCTCTCTCGTGAATTCATGGTAACAGCGCCGTTTCTGTGTCCTACCAGCTGAGCCACACACAAATCCCCCACCATTTACTGTGGCATGCTGAACTCTCACTGAACCAGTGTACTGTTAACGGAGCCGAAAAAGCACATCCAGTTCACAACATTGATTTCACTCACCCAGTCAATTAGCTTGCCAGTCAGTCATCCAGCCCGCCATCCAGTCATCCAGGCGGCTGGTCTGCCTTTTTTGGAACATTTCAGATGGGTGTTTGGGTGTGAGTGAGCATTAGGGATGAGATTTGAAGAAGATTACCAAGGACCAGAAAGCTGCCTTGGGGCTTCATGTGCTTTTCAACAGAACTGCCAATGTCCCTGCTGCATTAGTGTTGGAAAGATGTGGTGTGCGTCACTCTCTCTCCCTCTGTCTGTCTCTGTCTCTCTCTCATTCGCTAAGTGGTTCAGACATTGAAAAACATGACTGCAGGGGCTGGCAGTGATATCTAGGTCTTTTTCTTTTCGTCTCTTTCTTTGATGATGTTCAACCATTTGTGGTCTGTGTGGCCACGACAACGTCGCATCTGCGCCTCTCTCTTCGCTTTGCCTTTGACCGTCCTGTGCTCGCCTCTCACGAGGACTCCCACTGTGTGTCTGCATTCAACTCTTGGGGAAGTAGCTGGGCATTGCTGGCCCAGAACAGGACATCTGGCCCAATTATTCATGCTGCTAATACCCTCATCTGGCCAGGGGAGAGTACAGTAGATTACAGTGGCAAATCTCTGTGCCATGGGGAGCGGTTGAGTCTGGAGCGCGGCTGTTCAAAGGCCTCTTGTTTCTCTTTTCTTGTTAGTTATTTTGTGGTGTGGGTTAATAAAGGTGCGGCATTATGAAACATGTCATTAGTGGATCTGTTGTTGTGATCATAGGTTTGTGTTTATGGGCGTGTGTGGCATCTATGATGGGAATGGAGCAAGTAGCCTGGTTTGCTTTTTAAAGGTGTTGATGTTAATTTGGGCTTGCTCTTCTTCAGTCTGTATGTGTGTTTGTTTATGTTTGTGTTGCAGGTTGGACGCACCTTACCAACCGCCACTGCAGCCATTATAAGTTCATGCTAGATACAACATATTCCTATGGTGCAGTGACGGTTTCGGGTTTTCTTTTTCCTCATGCTTTTTTTTCTTCTTGGTCAGTGCTCGTTTCGCCCAATCGAGCCCCACAGACTATCCTGGTGTGAAAGCGCCCTTACTAAGACTTACTTTATTCTGGTGACCCCAAACATGACTCCAAATGAATATTAATGTTTCTCTGTTTGCTATATTAACTTAAAAGGTGATGATACATAACATGTTTTCACTCCCCCCACCAAAAAATCAGCCATAGCAGATTTAAGTACTCAAGATCACAAGACTCCATTTGGCATCCATGTGAATTTGCGTGTCAACAGAATGTCATATTTCATGTTTGCATACCCCTGAAATCTCCTATTAACTGCAAGCTGTACAGAACCAAGACAACCAATTTAGTGTAGACAAAAGCAGCAAAGTCTGGTTCTGATTGCGCAAGATGTAACCAAGGCACCCACACAGGAAGTGGTGTATATAACTGGGGCAACTCTTTGAAAATGTGCAGCACATCCCTCAAATTAACTGATGCCAGTGGAGCACACTTACCTGTCCTGCTGCCTTCAGATAAGATGACTGTTGGGGATTTAATCAACTGAAAATGATGGTTCTCACACAGTATACAAACAGCTGTGGGTGTCAGATACCCCTCTACCACAGAACAGACTCAGCCTCACTGGTATTATGGCCTTAATCACACACTGACGTGTATGTAGTCGTGTCTAGCTGTTGAAGAATTCATATCAAACTGACAAAGGGAGGCATTGATGTGATTTTTGGAGAGCTGTATGTGGGAGCATCTTTGCAAAGTAAAGCTGTTTTCACAGATTCGTTAGCATGTCTTACTGTCTGTGCTGAGACTGGGTTTAAATGCTTGGAGGAGCGAAGGCTGTGTTTAAGCCAAAATGACACTGATTGGTACCTTCGTTCGTCTCGAATGTCCTCCCTGCTCATTTTGGCAAAAGATATGTCAAGAGGAGTCATGACATTAGCAAAAAAAAGGTGCATCTACTTTGCTGATGCAATGTCTTTTCACTCGATCTGTTTTTAATTATGAAAGAGACAATAATTGGCATTTATTGCAGTCTTATTTGTTACAATACAGTTTTTGCCTCTTAGGAAATCAAGTGAAGCCCTAACGAAATACTGTCGAAAACAAACGTGGAAATCAGCCGAATAGTAGAACTAGAAATTCAATATGGGCTGACTGTGCCAGCTAACCCGCAACTGAACCCTGAGTGTGACCGAGTGTGAGAGACAAGAGAGGAGGAGGAGGAGGAGGAGGAGGAGGTGTGGGAGCGACAGAAAAAGCCAGAAAAAGCCTGGTGAGAAATGAAGTGGTGTGTGCGCGGGTGTGTCCATGTCACCTCCTCTCTCTGCACCACAACTTGTGAGGGCGACAGCCTGTGAGAGAACAGGAAGCAGAGGAGACTGTGGAGGTGTGAGTGTGTGTATATATGTGTTTGTGTGTGTGTGTGTGTGTGTGTGTGTGTGTGTGAGTGAGTATAAAAGATGAGTGAGCAGTCTCGCAGCTAGCTGAGCCGACTAGCACTCTGTTCTATTATTAGGATCAATATTTGGTGTCTCCAGAGGAAACGTTTCTGGAAATAAAAACACATGAATGCGTTTGAATTCAAATAAACAGTAATTGTGTCGTAAATGTGCCACTTTATGATCTTTATTGGTTTTTACATTACAAAATGTCAGCAATTATATACAACTGTATAGAAATTACCTCTGTGCTACTGTTTGCTATCCAATATAGACATTATGTTATTTCCTTTCCCTTCCACAAACCCACCCGCCAGCTCGTCAGCTGTCCTTATAAAGGGGGTTTCTCAACAAGTTTATCACACTGATGATAATATCACACAGAAAACACAAAATGTAGAGTGTAAACTAAACCAAGATACTAAAAATACTAAAAAAAAATAAAGAAAAGGGGGTGAAGTAAGAGTTGATGAATGGGGTTAAGTTTGAACCATCATGAGACCATCATTATCCTCTTGGTCTGTCTGTACCCTTGTAGTATTGTAGGGGTCCAGGTCTTTATGAATCATTGTGTGGTTTTGCTTTTTAAAAATAAAAACTGTACTCCTTCATGCAAAATCCAGGAGGTAAAGACGAATTTATTTTATCTTCAAATGATGTTTACAGCTCTAAGAACATTCCTCATTTTTGCTAAAAGATGTTTGACAAAAACCAACGTGAAAATTTCACTCAAAAAGCATCCTCAATCAAAAAGAAATGTGTATCAAAAGAAGCTTAAATATTTTATTTCTTTTACGTCTAGCATATACTCACCACATGCAGCATATGTGCACAGCATCACAGATACAAGGGAATATTTTAGTTTGGATTTTTTTGACATAAGGTAGCACGGTTGCATTATTGATGCAGGGACATTAAGTGAACTTGCAAGTCTTATAATTGGAGTTCCCCTAGCCAGCTGCTTCCTTGTCTAATAAAGATGAACAGTAGCAATCGTGGCATGAGCTAACTGAATATTTTAAACCACAACACAGCGAGAAATAAGATTTTAACCACACACCACAGAAGAAGGCATCTTCTGTGTGTTTCTGATGCTTGAGTATGCTCTCAAACCTCCCTCCAGGCCGTCTGGGAGGACACAGTGGAGCCTGTTCACAGACAGCACTGCCAAGATTATTGAGTATAAGATAATGCTGGTATCTGCTGCTGATATTGATATTTGAGAGTTAAAAAAAATCAGCTGGTGGTCTTTTTTTAAAAAACCATAAACCAGGATTTCTGCAGGGTTCACAAAGGTAAATCTAAATTTTTAAAGACCTTTTTAATCTTGCATAAAATGCAGTTTTAATACCCGTATCATGATCGTACCATCTAAAGTATCAAAGTGTGACGGAAAACCAGGAGAGAGTTATTTATTATCACATTTTTCATTATTTCACAGCAGGTTGTAACAATAATTACTCATGATATAATAAATTAGATTAGTGCAACATCGAAATGAGTGAGCGGCATCAAATGGATGGATGGATTAACCGATTAAAAATGATTAATTCTTTTAAGTTCATTAGCTACTGTAGCTAGCAGTCATGACAGTGTTTGCTGCAGGTCTGGTGGTGATGGTGCAGACTGAAAGGCTGCAGAGAGGATTGAACAGCCTCCTACGATCACAATGTACTGTCACAACAATCCAACTTCCTAATTAACATTACTGATGAGTGAAAATATGATTTTTGTAAATTAAATGTAAGACTTTTAAGGTCTTATTTTTGAGGAAACTCATCAAGAATTGTGTCTCACGATGTGTGCTGAGAAGAACATTTCACAGTTGAAAAATAAACTATATAGTGATACTGTTTCTATACCTAAAATATATCTGTGGCATTTCTGTTTTTGTAACTTCAACCAACGAATACAATGACACAGATATATCTGCATTAAGCTAATATTAGCCGATATATCTGCCTGGCTAATATAACAGTTTAGCTCTAATAAGCAGCACCAACTGCTTTTGATTTGGATTTTTGTTTTTTTTAGCTGGCACAGGAAATGGTTAAGAAATGACGCATATGTTTATGCTCTTTTTTTTTTTTTTGTCAGAATGTTAAATATAGAGACTTCAGGTAAAATCCACCATAAAACAACGTGTGGTGCTCACAGAAGTGTGATTCTGTATTCATGACCTGCCCCCCAACTAGCAGACAGGATACCGAGCGCAGCTGCCAGCCAAGTGTTGATGTTGGTGTGTGTCTGTGTGTGTGCACATGGTGGCTGCATCTAAAGTAGCCCCTGTTGTACACTCATGGCACCATGATTCAATTATATAGAGCCAGTGCTTTGCCTGAATATTAATCTGGGGGCCCAAACTTAATTTGTCTGGCGATGGGGGACACAAGCCCATCTGGCTGTATAGTAAGTGTGACTCTGTGTTTGTGTATCCGTGTGCATGTGTGTGTGTGTGTGTGTGTGTGCGCGTGAGGGGGTTGTCTGTCTATTGTGAGACACAGAGGGACCTGTCACCCTGCTCTGAGGAAGACGGATCAGTTTGTAGGAGGCAGACAATCAGTGGACGCACACGCACACACATGCACACGCATGCACACAAACACACACACACACACACACACACACACACCCCAGGGACAGGAGGAAAGAAAAAGAGAATGAGAAAATACAGGATGGAGAAAAACAAGAATGATTTTTCTATGCTAGATATAAAACATTCATGACGACTATAGATATGTAGGTCTTGTAAGAAATATCCTCTCCCTGTGGGCAAAAAGTACCGTTAACTGACTTTTTTTGGGTATAGAATTTGTAAATCACAATAAACTGTGAACCTGAAGCTTTATTTTCTGCCATTCTTGCTTTAAATACCTGAATTATCTGTAAACGGTACATCCATATTCAGCATAGAGACAGTATAAATACAAAACACGCTTCGAAAGCATACAGCTGTACGTTAGCTGAACATCCAAAACCCCCTCAGGTCAAGTGGGAACCCCCCTCCCGCCTCGTCCTTGTCACACTGCCTACAGTCCTCTGGGACAGAAGCAGCGCCCTGGGGCACGAACGCAACCTCTCCTTGACCTCTCTGTGTGCAAGTGACCTTCCTCTGACGTGTAAGGTTAGCTTTTATACTGGTGCCGAGGTCAAAGGCAGTGACTGAGAGGAAAGAGGCTGAATAGAGGGGACGAGAGAGCGAGGGGTGAGTGATGGGGGGGGGGGGGGGGGGGTTGAAATAGAGAAGACGATAGGGGAGAGAGCTGGGACAAAGAGCAAGAGTGTGCGTATGTGTGAGGCGGATGGGGGTGGGTGGAAGAAGTTAACAGCTCATCCAGCGTGTCTCTCACATTCTGCTTCACAGTCATTTTTTTTCTATGCTTTTCTTTGCTCGTCAACAGGAAGCCCACAGGGTAGTAGAGGGGTGATAATGCAGAGAGACAGCCAGAAATGCACAGACACATGCACTTGTAAGCGTCAAGGAGAGCCATCCACGGCTTCTCGCACATGTAGGACTATTGTTTTTGGTTTGACTGCTGTGTGTGTGTTTGCGAGGGTGATAGACAGAGCGTGTCCGTGAAAAAAAAGGCGTGAAGCGGTGTCTCAGGTGCGCAAAGAGGCTGAGGTGTATATCAACTAACTGACTGAGGATGTCTCCAGTTGTCTCCACTTTCTCCATCACGTCTGTCTCTGTCATTAAGGGAAAAAATTCTCCCTCATCTAAATCTAACGTTGCACACTTAACTTCTCATAAATTCAATCTTCCCTCCTCTCGCCACCTCCTCCCTCATCTGGTCTCCTTTTAACCTCATAACTAGCTGAAACCTAACCTCCAAAAAGCAGCATCTCTAAGCTCATCAACAACGTTGTAAACAGATCCCCCACCATTAGTCTGACTTTGTTTCTCCCCAATTCTCATCTAATTGGTTCCATCTTTGCACTCTGTGATCACATTTGTGTTTATTTGATACAAGCAGATACAAAAAGTTTACAAGTCTTAATTAATCTAAAAGGAAAGTTGAAACTCAAAAATGTTACATGTCAAACTTTGTCACTTCAGCAAAATCAACTTGCTGGCATTTGTATCCTGCTTGAGGACTGCCGAGTGGTTTCTCAATTCATTGATTCATTATTTGGTTTATAAAGCTGTGAAAAGTCCATCACAGTTGTGCAAGATGTCTTCAGATGTCTTGTTTTGTCGGACCAACAGTCCAAATCACAACAATATTTAGTTTACAGTGTAATAAAACTGTATATCTGTTTACATTGCCTAAAGGTTTCTGAAGAGCCTTTGCAAAGTTGTAAAGCTTAGCCATCTTGGCAGTCCTGCCTTTGTTTATAATTTTATAGTTTAAACAGATGAGTTAGATAAAACTGTTTAAAACCAAAACTGTTTTTGTACCAGGCTGTAAACGTGTTTATTTCTACTCTGAAGTTGCGCTGAAGACATTTTAATATGGGGGCTTATGGAGATTGACTCGTTCTGTAGCCAGTCTCAAGTGGACGTTTGAGGAACTGCAGTTTTTAGGACTTCTGTGTTGGCTTCACTTCACAGCCACGGATGTTGCTACTTGAATAAAACAAAAGCATTTTGGCATTTATGTTTAAAAACCTTTTTAGCCCTGAACAGTTTGTTGCCTCCTCGAACCCCAACAGCCAAACTGTGGATGCTGGATTATGAAAGCTGCTGTTTAGAGTGTCCTTGAACACAACAACAGAAAAGTATTATTATTATTAAGTCAATTTTCAGTGTGCAGGAGTGCAAACAAGGGGCTGCCTAAAATGTAGAAAATCAGCCTTAAAAACTCAAGATGCCTTTGAAAATGGTTGGCAGCAATGTAAGGTAAACACATTTTTTAGTTAATGAGCTAAAACCACCAGTATTTTTACAAAGAAAGGAAAACAGTGGCACTTGATTTACCTGCTCCTGCATCTGGTATTTGAGTGTTTGGCTTTTGATGTAAGGTCACCTCTCAGTCAGCTTACTTTAAAAGGTTTCTAAATGCGTAGTCATATATAAAAATACACCTCAGCCTCTGTTAGTTAGCCCGGAGTTTAAGATATGTGTGTTGACATGGATATATCAGCCAAGCCTGTGGTTGAGAGGGCCGAACAGGTTTTTACACCTGTATGTTAATTCTAACACGTTGGTGTTTCCTTTGGCTCTGAGGTGAGTGTTAAGACAAACTGGAGTTTAATTACTAGCCAGGCAGTCACTCCCCGCACATGTTAGACTGCGCTGTAAATACACGCGGTGGAAAAGGTGGATTCAGGTATCACTTGGATGAAAGTTAACAGATCTAACTTTCTGGCCTGTCTCTCCTTCTGTGACTCATGGAGATCAGGAGTGAAATAATTCATGTGTCTGGCCTGTCTGCTATTCCCCCGTTTTCCATTTCTTCACCCTGCACTCATCAATCCCCCCGGTCATTCCTCGCCTTTATGCATCCTCTGCCATCCCCCCCGATCTCACCGCATCCCTCGATCTTTGCTTTAAATTGCTCATGTGTAAGGCGTGTGCTTTATTAATAATTTAGATCAATAGCATCAGCCATTATAAGAAGACAAAACACATGCCAGAAGAGATGTTAGCCACAATGGTCGTGTTCTATAGTGACCTATCAATAACTTAATCAATGTGTCTGGGAGAGGCACAAATTGATGATGTGCAATCAAGTTCAATAATGTCTCACCATAACTAGCACAACATGACTGTATCAATAATGCACAAATCGGTTTAAAAAAATCAATCATGGTCTAAAGGGTTTGTCAATAAAGCTGATTTTAGTGGAGATATTCATCATATTTGTGATTAAGGTGAGGTTTTACAGTACAAATTGTTTGGCAAAAAGGAAAAAAGTCAATATGTTTCCCAAAGCAGTTACAAGCTAATTAGATTGTGCTGTCTGGTCACTTTGTATATTGGTTGTCTTATTTTAGACCTTTTTCACAGCAGCCATTTTGAGATGACATAGTAGTATCAACGCAGATGTTTCCATTGATACTAATTAAGGTTGCGTTCCATTTATTGCAGCAGAGACTTCTCAGTGAGCCAACATGCACCACAGCAGCACCCTGACTCTGTTTGACCTGAATGGAATGGGACCTTAATTGGTATCATTGGAAACACCTGTGTTTACCCAACTATTTCATGTCAAAATGGCTGCTGTGAAAAAGGTCTATTAGTGGATTAATCGATTTAGATGTCAATTATTTTATTAATCGCCAATTATTCTGAGAATTAATTAATAGTTTTAAGTTATTTTAGGAAGAAATATCCAAATTCCCTCATTTCAGTTTTCAAATTCTTTAGTCTATCTCTGTGACAGTAGGTTGGTATCTTTAGGTTGTGGATAAATCAAGACATTTGAGGAAGTCACATTTGGCTTTGGGTGCCATTTTTTGGACCAAACAACTAATCAATTAATCACAAAAATGAACAACAGATTAATCAATAATGAAAATAATCCACAGGTATTTTAAAATCAGCGCTTGATGTCATCATTTTGTGAGGGGAAAAAAATACGAGCGTTGCAGATTTTTGTAAGCATATTGACATGAAACAGAGACTGTGGATGACTAGGGAGTTGAACCATGTGCTCTTCACCTGCTGGCCATAAATAAATAAGAATGAGTGTTTGTGAGACTGTGCGAAGAGGTGAGAACCAAGCCGATCACCTTGAGTAAGATGGGAAATATGCTGTTACCAAGACAACATGCCTCTAAATACCTACTGCTCCTGGGAAGAGAAACAAGCATCACGACTGCTGAACACTTTCCGAATGCCAGTGTCTTACTTTGTTTCTACGAGTTTGTATCATGCACACTCCTACATTTGTGCACATCTTTTTGTGTGTGTCTTTCCAGTTTTCGGAGCTGCAGCCTTGAGTCATTCCACCGACAAGCGTGGCGTAGTTGTGCTGACACCAAATAATGTCACTATTGTTGCGCCTGGTGCCGCCACTCTCGGCGTCAGCCCCTGTGTCTCCAAGTGAGTCTTCGCAATCGCCTGAATGGAGCGATGAATGGTCCTTTGTCTGCGGGCCTCGTGTCTGAAGTGCAGCCATGGAGGCTCTGACACACACACACACACACACACACACACACACACACACAAAGACACACACACTGTTGTAACATCCACTCATGTACTGGATACTTTTGGTAGGGTCGAAGCCAGACTGAAACGTTACGTCTGTGCTTCAGACAGATTACATTAAGTGAAGCATTTACTGACATACCCACACACACAAACACACATAAATGCACCGATACGAGGCCTGGGGAGATGGATAATGAATGACTTAAAAGAGGTGAGAGATGCTCCAGCCCACACATTGTAATTATCATATATATTGTATTGGCATTTCACTCATGGCTCAATGTCAAAAAAAGGTACATATTTAATGAAAAGCTTTGGAGAAGAGTACTAGGCCATATAGAGTGCATATCATATCTGATCTCACTGAGCATGTTATTATTGTCATAAAGGAGCAGTAATATACATTGTTACGTCAGGAAGTAATAAATACGCTGTAATGGAAATTCAACGCTTCACTACAAATCTCATTTTTAACACCAGTTTTGTGGAGGGCTGTTACCAGGTTGAGAATGAAATACAATTCTTGTTTTTTGAAAATATGCTGTTATTTTCCTGCAGCTTAACCAAATTTAATTTGTTCATCACCACTTATCGTCACCAAGTGCCCTTGTGCTGAAAACATCAAGATAAAAAGAGAGACAGTGAAACACAGTGAAATGTCCTCTTTCATACAGAGAGAGACAGAAAAAAAAGCTTCATTTTGTTTCTCGCTTTGGACAGAAATGAAGGAATTCACGAACGGAGATGCAGAGAAAAAGCAGAAAACAAACAACTTTGTGTGTTGTGGATATCTCAGGCTATCTAGGCACAATTTGGTTTTTCAATACAATGGAGCATTCATTGTCTGAAAGCACCATAGCAAGATAGCCGTCGCCCGCCTGCTGCCCCCTTGGACTGGTTGCGGTCTGGGCACCACATGACAGGGTAACCCACTGACCACCGGTTGACATCAGACCAGTCGAAATGTGTGTCTGAGTGTGGCTGCTGTGACCGCTCCCTGTACTGAGTGTGTGACAGGTGAGCTTCAACCCGCTGGGCTCCTGGGACTGTGTGTGTGTGGGAGGACGTAAAAAACAGAGACAGTCAGACAAAGTCAGATAGATTTTGGACAGCCAGTGTTGTCTAGGTGTCCCAAAAGACATCTCTCCTCACAAGGAGAGGATAAAAATGTCAGCAGAAGGCCTCAGGGAACTGCAGATGATGGCATACAAGCGAGAGGAAAAAAACACCTGTACGGTTTTATGTTCTCATTGATAGATCTTTTATACTGAATGTCAGTGGTGGGAAAAATGACATTTGATCAGTGCTTTGAACACAGAACATATATATCTTTATATATGGATAATGAAAATCAAAATTAGATTGGACAGAGAAATTAGGAAGCGACCAGAAGAGGTCTTCTAGCGGTTTAGTTGTTGATTGCAACCACTTCGATTCACCCTCTTTTTCCTAGTGTGAAGGAGAAACCGCAGTGGCCAAATTAAATTAAGTCCTTATCTAAAGCCAGTATTTAGCTTGTCCTTTATGGGCTACATTGCAGTTCAACATGGTGGACTCAGACGTAGATGATCATCAGCATCTGTAGATATTAAAAGTTCATTCTAATGTAACAAACACATAACAGTATTTATTTTCAGGTGATTATTATAGTCAGTTTCGGACACATTTGTAAATCTTACACATTGGACCTTTAACATCGCTGGCTATAGAGCTGGATGACAAATCAACAAAACATAAAGTGTCTTAGTGAGGCCACCGGAACAGCTTCAAAGCTCCTTGTCATAGACTTTTTAAATCTCTACTTGAGGGATAGAAGACTAGTAGAGAGCCAACGCTTTGATGCTACTTCCTACTTCTACTTTCTTTTCCAGCGCACTCTCTCATTGAGCATTTCTTTCATCTGTCTTTATGAAAAAAATTAAATATGTGGCTAGAAATCGGATAAATGAGCGTCTACGACTGGTCTTAGAAGTTGAAACCTTTTGTGGGGAACAAACACAGATTGATTTGTTAGGATACAACAAAAATAAAAATAAAAAACCCATTAAATATTTACCATAAGACAGGGTGTGTATTTAGGTAATAGAAACTGTGTTTCTTTGATATCCATGATGTCCACCAACTACAGTCTTCTGCTGTAATTTATTTACCCCCGTGACTCTGTCAAACGGGTTGTTAAAAACAGAAATATTAAAGTTTTAATCCTTAAGATTTCAGCCCTAGTTGATTTGGTGACACTTGTAGTTACCGTGGTAACAGATTTAATACAGCAGACATTGCTTGACCATTGACTTTGACAGAAATACATCAGAAGTGCAACTGGTGGATCAGTGTGTTGTTGTCATTAACTGGAACCATAGTTTGGGGCTGGTTAACTTGCTGAGGAGAAGTGGCTGCTCTTTATTCCATTACACCCTTACAAAAATAAGTAACCGATGTCTTGTTTTGTTGATGCAGACTTGATCAGCATTGACAGTGGAGACGAACGCATTGGGTTTCCTGTGGCTGCTTCATAAAAAAACAAAAACAAAGCATAGAGCGCTCGCATCCAAAAACCGTCTACACTTGTAGAAAATGCAAACTGAAGGCACTCTGATATGTTGCAGAAAGGTAGAAATCTTCCATTTCAACAGAGATCTTCGTCAGGCATTTTATTTGTTTGCTTCACAATAAAAGCCGCCCCGTGATTTCCCACAACAGCTTTCATGAATTCTGCTGTAAAGAAAGCAAACAGTAAACAGTGAGGCTGTTATCAATGGGCTAAAATTGTGTATGCGCACATTGTTTTTCTGTGACTGTATCGTCCATAATTAGGCAATCTGATTCGAGCGGTAGAACAGCGGACTCCACCACTCCTGAATGTATAAACATTGAATGAATTGACTGTTTTGTTGGTGTTTGAGAGTGCTGTCTAACATGTCAGTCCAGATTTCCCACTAATGTTTGACTGGGTTGAGATCTGTGACGCTATAACACGTGATCACCTCATTTTCATACTCCTCAAACTCATTCTGAGACTCCTTATGCGTGGAAGTATCTGCATTTTGTATTTGTGAGTCATTTTTGTGGGTGCTTTGCCACATGACAGTCATGTATCAGCCTTGTTTTGAAAGAGCTGTGTGTAAATGTATTCACACTAATGTGGTCATGGTCTCTGTCAGACAGACAGACAGACAGACGACAGTTAATAAAACAGCAGACAGCTGCTTTTACTGCTGCACCAACTTTGGTTACTAGGAAACCAGAAGCCTACACGTGTAAAGACGCCTACTGTACTAATATCTGTGCGTGCCTTTTGTGTTTGTATGTGTGGTGTGCGTTTGTGCTTGTAGGTGCCAAGTGGGCATGTTATTGTTATGTACGAGTAAAAGAGAAACAGGAATGGAAAGAGAAAGGGAGGGGGTGGGGAGAAGATGAAGGGAAAAAACAAGAAGAGAACAGCTCTTTCAGTGTTGGATCTACTGTAAGATAAAAGACTTCAGCGCTGTTAACCTGCTCGAGTAGAAAAAGACAGAAATAATGAAGACATTCTGAATAATTCACACACTGGCCAATTGTTTTGTGTTTTATTAATTCACTTTTTACTGTTCTTTTGTTAGCAGACTTCAAAGCTCAGCTAGTACAAGTAATCCAAAAAATGTTGTGGCGAACTGATACGCTTGCAACAATACTCTTAATTAGATAAATTAACCGAGCTCTCAGCTCAGTGTAATTATAGTGCTTGTTTTCTTTCTATTGGCCTTGAGCTATAGCGCATTCATTAACGCTCTCTGTGTTGTTGGATATCCCTATCATGTTTTACAAAGTCTCTGAAGTTAACAGAGTCATGTTAAATAAAACGATCAAATCGTGAAAGGCAAAACTGGGTGGAAAGGTCAGACAGTGATCTTGACGTGAGTCTCAAAGACCAAAAAATCAAGTGACTTGTTCTGTGTTTACTTGTATGAGTGCTGTGATGGACTAGCTACCTGTCCAGGTTGTGGCCCTGCATGCCGTGACAAGCTACAGCCTTCTACAAGAAATTGGAATAAGCAGATATAGAATTGTTCCCACCATGGCTGGAGCTTAATTTTAAAAATTTAATCTCTTTTTTTAGATGTAGCACAGTAAGAAAAACATGTTTTGCAACGTACAAAAAAAAAAAAAAATTGTGTGAAATTTTAATGAAATACCAACATATTCTTTCTTAAGGCTGGATCACACCAGCATTTTAAACAGTTAAAGTTAGTTGTGAAACCATTTCCATTTTAAAGAAATTAGCACTATCTTGGATTCTGTCATGGTGCTGAACTACATTTGCATTAATGTCTCATGTTTGGCTTGGGTGAACTTTCACACCTAAATTTGGGACACATTTGAGAGTGCTAAACTGTTATCACAGCTTATTATATGTGCAGCACCATCCACTTGTATTTAACCTCCTCTGTCATAGTATAGACTGCTGCACAAAAGAAACATGGTTTATAGTCAGTTTTGAGACAGTTAATTACAAATACACCTCTGGAACGAACTGTAAATGTATTGCCCTGTTAGCAACCAAGCTGACTAGCTTGCTAACTGTCAGTGTTAGTTTGGAGAACTGTATCTGTCTAGTGCTAGCCACTGACAGTATAAAGAATGGACAACGTCTGCATGACATCACCCGTACGTTTCAGAAGAGCTGTTTTAATGCTCAAAATCTGTGGTTCTGGCCGCTGCCATGTTGGTAGTCTTGCCTCTTCCGCCTCCTGGCTAATCTAAAAGTCAGCATAGAGGTGGATCATCTGCAACCTGAGGTGGGCTGAATGACAAACAAGCCATCTGTAAGCGCACCCACCTGTCAATCAAAGTGGCCACGTTGTAAATTGTGCATAACTTTAAGCCTTAATATAATTTGAACGAGGAGTTTTTTTTAACCAGGCTGTAAACATGTTTATTTCTGCTGTGAAGTTGGACATTTTAATGTGTGGGGGCTTTGTGGTGAAAATGTGAACAATATCTTAGTGAGTGTTGAAAACCGGTGCATTTCAGGGACGTGTGGTTGCACATAATCTGTTTAGAATTGTTTGAGGATCCAACCATCCATCTTTACTGATTGTGGATTGTGTAGTACACCACCCTGTAACGCGGCATTATTTCAGCAGAGAGCCTACAATGATGCCCGGAGATTGTGGGCGTATGACACTCACCAGTCAAAATCACCCTGACTCACACGTCAAGTATTCACACAGTGCCACTACTAGTACAGTTTGGACACTAACAGTTATATTTAGGTGTAGCGTTGCCATCACCTAACCATCTGAATCATCCTCAGACATTAATAGTCATTTCATGTTGGACTGTACTATACTTTTAACATATTGCTTTAGCTCTTGAAATGTGAGTGACTATCTACCACTACTGTATAAACACGGCTCTGCATATGTAAAATGATCAATGCAGCTTCAGGCCTCCAGCACATTCAAATATACAATGTGCAAATGTTTTTATGGTGTTATATAGAATTATAAAAGGTGTTATTTAATTTGTGGATATAAAATGTGCTTCTGTTTCAATCACTGCCTGAGCAAAATGGTCCAGACATTATTTTTACTAAAATAGATCCTCCTGGTGGATCACCAAGAGCTCCTATCTCAGCTGGGAGATGTAGTCTATCCTTGGCCTGTGGGTGGTCGCCTCCCATTCTCAGAAGAGACTCAAACCAGCTCACCATGCTGCTCTAAATATCGTGAAAGAAAGGTTTGACTGTAATGATCTCCCAGATTCTCACAGCTTCCCATGAAAAGTGAATTTAGCACTGCAGTTGATGACCTTGTGGAGCTTTATGACAACAAGGGGAGCGCCAGTGAAATAAATAATATAAATCAAAACAAGAACATTTTAAGATGAGTTATCTGTAGAGGTAAAACTCTTATTTTACTGAGGAGATGTGAGGAGATTCTGGCGAACGCTTTGGCAGCTAGACAAAAGAAGGCAAAGCAGAGAAAGGTTGTTCTTAGTAGATGCAGGAATTTGCTGGATTCGGATACTTTGAGGTCCATCAGGTCATTTGAGCAGTGTGTGAGCTCCTCATTGATCCTGAAGGCTCAAAAATAAAAATGATGCACACTTGTATGAAAAATTCTGGGCTTGAATATTATTATTATTTTTATTTTAGAAGCTAAAATACAGTTCTGCTGAAATGATTAATTAGTTGTGTTAGTTAATTAATGAGTTTATCGAGAAAATTAAAGGTCCAGTGTATAAGATTTAGGAGTATTACTTTGCAGGAATGGAATATAATATCCATAAGTATGTTTTCATTTGTGTATAATTGCCTGAAAATTAGAATGATTATGTTTTCGTTGCCTTAAAATGAGCCCTACACAGTGAGAGCGGGTCCTCTTCCATGGAGTTCGCCATTTTGAACTGCCATTTTTGTATGGTAGTCCAGAACACACAAACCAAACACTGATCTACATATGGCCTTTTGCTTTTTATGTGAATTTCACAGCCAGAGCTTTTCCTACATACTTGGAAGGAGACGGTGAGATGTGGGAGAGTATTCATTTGGTTGCAATCACTGCTAGGTCCCACCTAATCCTACACGCTGGACCTTTAATTGTCAACTACTGTCATTTTGTTAAGCAAAATATAGAAGAATTTGAGGTCTTACAGTAAATTCAATATTTTTGGGCTTTGCACTGTTGGTCAGACAAAACAAGACATCTGAGGAAGTCACAGCCGGCTGTAGGATATTGGGAACTGCTTTTTCACTTTCTAATGTTTCATATATCAAACAATTCATTGATTCCTTGAGAAAATAGTCGGCTAATTTATGGATAAAGAAAAAAAAACATCAGTTGCAGCCCTGATTCTCCAAGTAAAACCTATACGGTTACATACATTGGTATTTACAACATTTGATCAGAGAGGATTCACTGTTTTTATCTCCATTTTTTTCACACAGAAGATAAAAATTGAAGATATCACTTTGGGATTTGGTAACGTGACTCCAATTTTTAATCATTCTTGACATTTAACAGACTTAACATGAGTATTTGCAGCATGGATATACAGATAATTTTTGATATTGAGACTTTATGCAGAGTAATTGTGGACATATAGTAGTTGTGCGAGTCGTACTGCAGCTAGTTATGTTGCTGTAAAACAGGGAGCAACAGGGAGGCACACACACTTGACACAACAGGCTGTGTAGATCAGGTGTATTCAGTTTATGTGTTGGGAACGTGTTGTGTGTGTGTGTGTGTGTGTGTGTGTGTGTGTGTGTGTGTACCAATGTCACCACCATCAGTTGCTGTGGGAGAGTCTACATGTCCCCAGACAAAGCAGTGTCTTGTACAAAGAGTCCATGTGATCCACAGGCCGTGCGCTGAGCTCTTTTATGTCTGTTTACACACACAGTATACCGGGAACACGCCTTGCACAGCGTGCCACCTCACAAATCAAAGGACTGCTGGCACGCAGGGTTAGTGTGTCTGTAAAGAGCAGGAGAAATCAGACAGATGCAGCAGTTTCGGTGAAGACACAGTCAGGTTGAAATGTCAGTCCTTGCTGTTTTTGTGCTTCAGTGCTTCCTTTGATAAGCTGTCCACAGACCTTCATGTTCTCACTGTTTATACTCCTTTTTTTTGCCTCTCATAAAGGTCTGAATCCAGTCCTCCTGTACTTTGTACTTCTCTCCTTTTCTGTCTTTCAGTTTCGCTCTCGCCGCAGAACTTTCTGACTATCTGTCACAGAAGTTCAGGTTGCCTAGCAACAAGGTCGTGCTTGTCGCAGCAGGTTCCCACAATGACAGTCGCTAGGCGGGAGCCTGGCAACAAAGACATCAGGTGTTACTTCCCACTGCTTGTCTGCGGACACTTCCGTCGACCTCCAACAGCTGCAGAGTGTGTGTGTACAGTGTGTGTGTGTGTGTGTGTGTGTGTGTGTGTTCACTTCTGCTCCAGTGATCAGCAGAGGCTGTGCTGATGTTACCCATGTCCCTCTTCCATCTCTAATTATGGTGTGTGTGTGTGTGTGTCTATATGTGTGTATTTGTATGTTGATTTCTGCTTGAGTGATCAGTCACTGAGTGCAGCTCACAGCGGAAGCTTTGCTCACGCCAGCTTGTCAGCCATAAAGGAAGACACACTTCTGGGTGGCTGGTCTGGTCAGGCTCGGAAATGACACACACACACACACACACACACACACACACACACGCACACACACGCTCACATGCCATTCATCATAAATTAAAACATTTAGCTGAGATGAACCTTGTAAGAGAGATAAAGGCAGAGAGAGGGGGCACAATGGGCCTCATGCATTTATGTTCTCTTCAAAAATAAGAGAAGTCAACTCAGATGCACTGAACGTTACTAACCATCTAAATCTGCTCCTGCATAGGTATGCTGAATGATGAATCCCACTTGATCGTAAATTCATAAATTTGTAACGCCCCTGAAACACTATAAAAGGGCAAATGTTGTTCCGTGTGCAAATACTCTGGCACATGTCCAAGAGTTGGAGAGATACTACCAAAAAAAGGCTACAAGAAGAAGAGCATTGCATGAATCTAAAAGCAGTGCTCTTCTCTTGGTGATCTGGTACAGCTCAGCAGTGATTCATCCGCCTCATCAACTAGATCTGTCCGTACCACCTGCCAAAGCCATTCAGAAGATGAACACTATTATCATCCAAGGGTTTCGATCAATGGACCATTAGTATATCTTTAGTCCAAAATTTAATAATTCAATCGTTATAATTACTCTAAAGTACATAATAATCTACATTTTTTGTGTTCCTAATTTTAAAGCTGTTTCCCTACATTGGAACACCCTGGACAAGTCGCCAGCTTGACACACAGAGACAAACAACCTACAATACCTACAACTACAACTTAGAGTCACCATTTAACTTATTATGTGCCTGTCTTTGGACGGTGGGAGGAGAGAACCCACGTTGACACAACGAGAACATGCAAACTCCACACAGAAAAGCCCCAGCTGAGGTTTGAAACAGAAACCTTCTTGTTGTGAGGCTACAGTGCTAACCACTGCAACACCATGCTGCCCTGAATTATTATCAAGCACTCGCCAAATGAATCAATCAAACATAAGAATAGGGTCTGAAATGAACACACAAGTGAAAATGTTGGTGGAGTTAGGGTTATTCTACATTTCTGCGTTGCACGGAGTCTAGAGATTAGCCAATATGAAGAAAACCCATTTCCACAATCATTAAGATGCTGCAACATTTTCAATAATTTAAAACATTTGGCTGATAAAAAAAGCCATGGCTGGTTCACTTTTTCATCTGCAGCCACCTGGGACTAAAAAAAAAAGGCTATGGCTAAACCATCAATATCATTTGGCACTTCATTTGGCAGATCAGTCTTTAGTTTCACCGCATTTTCCTCAGTCTTCTCCACTCTTGTATTTGTTGATCGCCACTATAGTACCTTGTACCCCGGCTTAACTAATAGCATGAGTTTGTGAAAGCCTCCTTTTTCCACAAAGTTTAACAAGAGAATATCTCCTATCACCTGCCAGCTCCTCTTCTCTAACATCCCGTGTTTTCTGTTTGTTTCACCTTGTGTGAGGGATCTACATAACATCCCATTTTGTCACGGAGGACGGCAAAAAGTTAAAATATTTTAACTTTGGACGGCAGTGCCATCTACCATTACCGTTGACGGTATTCTTGCCGGCCTTACCTAATTTTACCATCCTGCTGCACTAACACGACATGCAGTCTAAAGTCTACCTGAATCCATGTGAATGCAAGATAACAAAACATCGGTGAATCCCAGAAATCAATGTGAACAAACAAAATAAGAAATTGTGGATTGTGTATATGAACAGAAATAAGAGAGCCGTTGTCATTTTCCTTCATGAAGCCCAATGATTCCCTTCAGTTTGTTTACTTTGTGCATACACTACCTGTTCCTTTCTGTGAACTCCCTCTCTCGTTTGTGTCTGAAGTTTATTCATTTTCTTTATTTTCCTCTCTCGTTCACCTTCATTCTCTCTCCTCTGCCTGGACAAAGACCTGTCTGTTGATGCTGGCAGTGTGTTTGTTGCTGCTGGCAGCAACAAAGTGAGAGTACCCTTCTGCAGCACACTTCTCATCCAGGCCACTGTAAGGGCACACATGCTCCTCAGCGACAAAGACATGTTTCCTCATCTAAAAGCAAGCTGTTTTATGACCTGTCACTGGCATACACAACAGTGTGCAATTCACATTTCTGCAGCAAAAATACTCCATACACTATGTTCATTATATCACATATATATTTAACAAGAACACATCCTGGAGTCACTTTGCCCTTCGTTCGTTTTTTACTGTACTAATGTAGGACACAGGGTGATGGCATTACAGGTTTTCCACCATGCACTGTACAGTGTAGAGGAGTTAGCATCCTATCAAGTATTCTTTTTTCTGTTATTGAGTCATAAGAGGAAATATTTTGTCAGTCCACTACTTTGGTCCAGACTCAGTTATCTCAACAGATATTGGATGGGTTGCCATGAAACATACATTCATGGTCCCTAGAAGATGAAGCCTACTGATTTGTTGTGACTTTTCATTTAGCGCCATCAGATTTATCCAACAATTTGGTTTATGATGAAATACCTGCAAAATAAAGATATTCCCATTGTCTTCAGCTGTATTTACCAAATGTTAGCATGCTCACACTGCTCTATTCCACCGGGCATTGCTGCAACACCTTCCTGTTGCGGAGCTGATCGCGGCTGTTCTAGACAATGATTGTGATTCCACCAGGGTGTGTTTAAAAGCGTCCCAGAAGTGGCTTTGTAAATACAGCAGAGAAGACACAACTGTTTTATTTTTGATGGATGCCGCGACCCGCTGCCATCACCTTCGTCAAGCAGCACAGAGCAGATCAAGCTGGCCTGAAGTCAGACACAGAAACCTGTCCTGTCAATTTTCAGACTTCAGATAGTAAAAACAGACTAAAGGGAAACTGTTTAACTATGTAGCCTACTTACTCATGGTGGAGGAGTTCAACTTGCTCTATACAAATCAGCTTGTCAAGAAAACTATTTTGGAACAAGACAGAATGAGGCAGATTGTTTTTTTTTACACTGGATTCTGAAAAATTATGATATTAAGTTGATTTGTACCAGAAAGAGTTTAAAATTCATCACATGGGCAAGTTTATATATATAAATATATATATATGATATCACATTTGATTTAGTCAGAGGGAAAAATACTTTTTTTGCAGTGTTGACGGTTGTTTTTGATAAATCTGTGTAGATTCTTCATTCTGTTGCCATCGAAGCTGTTGGTGAATTACTGTGCCTTGATTTGCCCACGATATTGTTGAATGGAGGTGCAGACTGATAATCCCTTTTAGGTTAAAATAGATCCACCGAGTGTCTGATGGTGAAAATGAATGAATGGTGATGGCGATCCATTCACAGCGCCAGAAACCAATAGTTTTGTTGATTTACTGACTCAGCAGGTCCTTCACCAAAATGGGCCTCTGAAACAGTTCATTCAGGAAATGAGCAGGTCATGACATCATTTCCTCTACTGTCAGTCCAGGAAGCAGGAATACTTTCCAGTTTCCGCTCTGGTTGAAATCATGTTTCACTTTTCCTCGAAAAACCTCCATTTTGATGCAAAAAGTGTGTGTGTGTGTGTGTGTGTGTGTGTTGGCTGCTGTATACTGTATTTTTGGGTTTGTACCACTTCTTTATATTCTGGTGTTTTATTCATGTTATGCACTTCCTACTTCTAGTCTTTAATTGTGTGAAAAGTCATTTTTTTACTTAGAATTTTATTGTTCGAGGGTGAGGGCAACAAACAACACACCAAGTTAAAGATACAGAAATTCTTCCAAACAATGTGGACCTTTACATATTTTATCAACATATTTACATATTACATTTAATTTCCTCTTGCTTTAGCCAGGACTACATTTTATATCAGGCTCAGTTTGACGCTATAAAACAATAAAAAAAAGTAATATTCCATAATGGTTACAGAGGAAAATGTGAAGGTCTACAGGTGGAAATGACACACAGATTTAATTTGGAAGCATCCATAAAGAAACAGTGGTACTAAAAGTGCTATTAATAAATAAATGCACTCCAGAGATCCACATTAGACTTCAGATTCAGTACATTATAGCCAACTAAAATGTCTGAATCCAAATATAGTCAAGCTTGAATCTGTTTTTTGGGCAGTGGAATAAACTACAGCGTGCAGTAGCTGATGCTGAGATGGAAAGGTCAAGAGAGCGAGCTAAAACCACTTCGTAGCCCACAGATATTGATTTCTCCCACAGCAAAGCGTACTGTAGGAAAACATCTGGGGATGCTTCTGTGTGTTTTAACTCCACTTTGTTCTACACAATATCTGGCCTCTGTACCCCTCGGACCAAAAAGAATAGTTTCTGCAGTACTCTCCTCTAGTTTGTTTGTGCGCTGATCAAACACTGCAGACGAGAGGGCACGCACACACACACATACACACAAAATAAAGGTCTAAAAATCACGATGTGTGAGCCATGAGACAACTGATGATACGAGACACATCCACAAGGAGATACTTGAACACATGATCTGCCGGCGCTTGTGTTGTTTAAGTTTGTAGGAGAGTGTGTAAGCAGTTATCTTAGTGTCCTCCCTCCTCGTCTTTGGTTCGTCATCAAGGCCAGCTGAGATGCAGCCTGCCTTTGTCTGGCGCAAACGATGGACGGTACTGGTGTGAGTCACCCTGCACACACACGCACACACACAGAAACCATTCATCCATCAATGCCAAAGCAGGCAGAGCTCAAGTCATGATATGTCGCCATGAAGTACATGATTAAATTCAATCCTACAACTAATGGTTATTTTCATTATCGATAAATCTTGTTTAGTCTATGAAACTGTGAAAAATGTCTATTACAAAAAAGACAAACAACTGGGTTGGAAAATATCTGGTTCTTTGATTAAAAGATTGAAGGTATAAGTCAGAGTACATAAAAAAAATCATTTCAGAAACTGTGTTTTGGGAAGAAACATCCAATAACTGAGCAAAAGAAATGCTGTTACATGCACTGCTAACAGTGAGCTGAAGCTTAATGACTATATTGAGAAAACATGTAATACAATCTGATCCAATTCAGTCAATTTTGGATGATTTTGGCAACTATGGCAGCGTGTTTTAGTCACAAATTCAATGATACGCTTTGAATACACTACCGCAATGATTCAAGCCTTTATCTGGCTTCATCAGCTGAGGCTCATGGGTGTTGTAGTATGCAGACCTGTACACAATGCAAAAATGTTCAATGTAAAGTTGAAAACATTAAAACTGGTGACATTAACGTATGCTGCATTACCCAGCAGAATCCTGTGTTTCTATGAAGTAACATTAAGGAAGTCCAAACTCATCTTTTACTGCTGTATAACAAAAAAAAGTAACGCATTCTTACATTTGAGATGTGGAAGGCAGCGAATATTTGGCTTTTTTTTTTTTTTTTTTTCCATCGACATGAATACTTGATTGTTAAAATAGTCTAGTCTGACTCATCGTTTCAGGTCTAGTCCACATCATCAACCTTTGCAACAATTTTGATTTGAAACTTCAACAGTCCACAGCCCACATCAATCCATACAGCCTCCTCTCTTTCTTTTTCTCGTCTTAAAGTCTCTTAATTTTTCCCTCATTGTGTCACTTTGCGTGCAGACAAATAACACCATCTTGTTGTAATGTGATCTGATCCTAAATTGGAGATGCGGCTACTGTAGCTTACCAGTTTCGGGCTCCAGCGGAATAGTCAGCCAGCGAGAAATTATCCCTCAGGGCTAACATGCCTGTTCAACTGTCTGTTTTCACTGCACAGAGCCAAATTAACCGTGATGCTAATTGCCAGCCGAGGCCGTCTCTTTCTTTCTTCCAGCATTTGCATTTATTCCTCATGCTCACGCATGCTGTCCCAAGATTCAGTCATTTCTATATATATATCTATACATTTCTCTCACTTCATCCCCTCCTACATTTATTTCTGTCTGTCACCAATTCTTTCCACTTCTTTTCTCCCTCTTCTTCCACTACAGAAGCTGAATGGATTTCTTTCTTTGCACTGCTTTTGTTGCGTGACTTGGTCGATTACTGTAAAACATCTCGAATGTGACTGTTTAAGTCCATATCTGTCAAAGTAAACAAAGCTTCTCATGGTATGGATGGCAAATTTAAAAATGTGTTTCACACTTTTAAAATGGATTTAAATATTCTGACACATGAGATTATGCTGATTGATGTGGACTAGTGCTGAAGGACGTCCTATAGGTTCTAGGGACGGGGTCCTCAGTGGGGAGGCAACCCCAGCACTGAGAACTCCCGTTGGGACGCCCACAGTCGGGAAGCCCCAGGCATGTGTCAAATCACTGGCCAAGGACGTACCCCACACACACACACACACACACACACAGAGTTAAGATTCTGAAGTGTGGTCTGTTTAATGTGTGACGATGTAAAGGCGAGGACATGTAGATGAGTAGTTCCAGTGTGCACATGTAGGAGTTGTTAGCATAATGACCTACTGTGGTGCTGAGATTAGTTACGCAGTCTATCTGGTAATGGAGGAGGAAACTGTGTGCACCATTGTTTCCTTTTGTGATGTCTGAATATCTTCACTTTGTCACCTTGACTTCCATGCGACTGATGTGAAGCGAGCAGACAGAAAAAAAAACACACCATAGTTTGTTCCGTCACATCCTTTTTTTTTTTTTTTTCCTGTTAGTTTATTTTTCAGTTGCTTAGAAAAACAAAACAAACAAGAGCTCACAGATGACCCACTAATAACCAAATCTACAGCTTGTCTGTGCGCCGACCGGAGCCTCGTTTGATTTCCAAATTTATGAGAATATGCAAATGAAGGTGCGTCTCATTCAATCGTCGAGTGAGTCATGTGACCCGAGCAGAGGGGTCTAAGGGCACGCGGGGTGCGGCGGGGGGTAGGTAAGGAGGCTCCAGTGCCACAGACGAGGGGGGGGCGACTCCCACCTGCCCCCATCTGCTGTGAGAGCGAGTCGCTCTTTGCATAATGGAAACTCACGGATGGGGTTTTTTTTTTCTTTCTTTTTCATAAACTAAAACACAGTAATACCACACTTACACACTTGCCAGCAAGCTAGGTATCACAACTGTTTCAGATGTCTTGAAAACCCACCAGATGGGAAAAATATATAAATGAGCTAAATATAATTTAAATAGAAACCTAGAAATAAAATAAAGACAACAAAAAAAACAATAAAACAAAAAAATCACTTCTTAAGCAGACACACACTTACAGACGATTAGGCTGCACCTCCGAAAACATTTGTGAGCTTTAAAATCACCCTTCTTATCTAACTAATCTTCTGGGTTGTGTTTCTACCACACAGGATCTTAATTCTTGATGCAAGACAGAGAAAATAATATAAAAACACTTAAAACTGCCCACAGAGATTCAATGGGAAACTAAGTATGCGTATGCATGTGCATATGTGCATGTATGCGCGTTTGCGTGTGTGACGACTCCCAAACAATGAGCTAGTTCCTGATAGAAATGCATGGGAAGGCCAACATCAAGTCACACAAGCACAGTTTGTCCTGTGTGTAACATCTCTGTTGCACTATCACCCCCCCCCCCCTCCTATTTCAATGTTTTTTTTAAATACTTGTAAATATACTGAATGCAGATTATATATATAGAGAGCCCATTTACAAATGGTACATGATTGGCTTGGTACGTCAATATCATAGTTCACACGTTAGCTGGAATAAGGGTCACATGACTAGCTAATGAGGTCATACAAGATAAGATTTCTTCTTTTCATCATTGTCATTTTCAAATACACAGGTTAATAGCTGTCATTTTTTTTCTTCCTCAAAAAACAAAAGCAAGATCAAATACAGTCGATATTAAACACTTGCAAAATGTCCACTGCAAAGAATGGCTTGAGTAGGAGAACTTTTTAAAGAAGCATTTCACTTCGGTTTCTCGGTGTGCCATGCTTTTTTTTGTTGTTGTTGTCACATCATATTTTTCCTCTTCAGATGTGTTTTTTTTTTTCTTTCTTTCTTCTTCAGCAAAAGAACGATGTGAATAGGTCCAACTGTTCAGGCCTCAGTTTGCCCCCAGGCTCTCAAAACAAGAGAGCTCCTATAAAAATGGATAACTGACAAGGCCACCAGTCCATTAAAACATCCTAAAGTCCCTCACTATGCTCAACCCATTTCTCTCACTACTGGGATTTTTTTAATATTACTCATCAAGCACTGATTCAAATTCAAACTTTTTGCTTTTTCTTTTTTTCTTTTTCAAATTTGAAAGCAAATCGCCTCATACAGTGCAAAACAAATCAAACCTGTGCAATAAGGCCTATTACTAATACCTCATACATACATTTTATCATAAAAACAAGACTCCAAAATGAAACAACAGCAATAAAAACACTAAATGATTAAAAAAATAATATATCAACAATGTGGTTAACAAAGCATGGACATGCACGGCTTAACAGAGGAGAAGAGACATTCCCCTGTAGGACAAAAACAAGAATTATCAGACAGCAGGTTCAGTTTGAATGCTTTTCTAATGCTGCCCCCCCACAGCTGCAGTATTTCCACTGCTTCTGTTGTGACTCCGGCCCGAGCTCGGGGAGCGGGGAGCCGGGGTGCCAGAGGGGTGTGTTAGGAGTGTGTCGTCTCACATGGGCTCAAGCAGCCATCTGCCACCCCTACTCTAGCCAGCCTGATCCTTATCCTCAGTCCAGCCTGGCCCAGCAGGCCTGCTGTCTCATCCCCACAAAAAGGCTTCCTGCTGGGGGTTGTGTGGTGGTGGGGAGCTGGGGAGACAAAGGCAGGGAGGAGCTGTGGGAGCTGGGGAGCTCCTCGGCGAGGCCCTTTGACCTGGTCCCTGGCCCGGCAGGGCAGACGGCCCAGACAGACAGCATCGTGTCTGCTCCGTGCCGCCGCCTCCTCCTCCTCTCTCTTTTATCAGCCACACAGACCCCAGGGGCTGACGGAGAGACAGAAAGAGGGGGTGGAGAAAGAGACAGAGAGCAGGGGAGGGTAGTGGGCAAATGAACACAATGAAGAGACTGACACGGACTACCCTGACTCTCCGCCCCCCTCTCCATTCATCTTTTGGTACGGATCTCTATATTCCCTACGGACAGGCTGCTGCCCTCTCCTCCTCTCCCCTATGTGACCCCTCTCGTCTGTTCCCTCCTTTATCCCTCAGCAGCCACAGCCAGGCGAGCCCCCCGCACTCTGTGAGGCTGAGCACGCCCCTACTGGCCATATATACGCCAATTATGCTTTTCATTGTTTGAACGCCACATGTAGTGTTGCCTTGATGGCTCGGGGATACCTGTGGATAGTGTGTGGTTTGTTTGTGGCAGTGGTCGCCTATCGTGGAGAAATTAGTGAAATATACAGGTAAATAAACACGTAAAGCATGTATTTATTTAAGTAAGAGAAATTCCTGTGTTTTGGTAAAACTAGAAGAGCGGATTGATGCTCAACTGATTAGAGTTTCCACTGGGCGTCGGGGGCGGGGGTTGTCTCCTCTCCTCCTGGTGGAGCTGGCACCTAGGCAGTAGTGGTGAGCTTTTGGATGGTACGGTTGTAGTATTGGGTGGTGAGAGCCTCCAGGGGGCTCCAGCGGTGTGCATGCAGCTCGATGACCTCCATGAGGAGGGAGCGGGTCAGCGGAGATTCGGCCGGACAGAGCATCTTGTCTCTGACGGCTGCTAGGAGCTCGATCATCATCTCTGGGAGCTGCTCTTCAAGGAGACGCCCCATGCTCTGCAACTGGAGGAGGGAGAAGAGGGAGGGAGGGAGGAGGTCAGAGAAGGTGTTCCCTTACTGAGAGCAAAACACGTCTGGCACCTTGTTACTGTGGATACAGTCAGACAGCAGTGGTTCACACACCCTCTGGCCATAGAGCTGAGTGTGTGTGAAAGCCTGCTGGTAAGTAATCAAAAGTGCATCGAGAGGATGTGGTTGTGTTTGTGAGCATCTGGGAACTGTTTGACAACCAGATCTCACCTGTCTTTATGTTGTTTTACCTCTCTGAGCGCTCTGCTCCTGTACAACGACTGAAGTCCGTCTCATTTAAACCATAACTCTACTTAAATTCATCTGCCCTGCTTTATTATTCATAACTGTCAAGAGACTTCTTTAGAATATCAAAGATATGTGTCTTACAGTACATGCTGTGCATTAAAATAAAACATGGGCTTTATGGGTTACGGTACATTCGTTCTGATGTTTTATGATTTTTAATTTCGCTGCCTGGCTCTTACACAAATCTTAAAAACACAAGCATTAACTGTGTGTGTGTGTGTGTGTGTGTGTGTGTGTGAGAGTGAGTGAGTGAGTGAGAGAGAGAGAGAGGGGTCCATACCTCCATGGAACAGCAGAGGACTGCATCTTCTTTAACATCCGTGGACTCTAACAGCTAAAATGGACAAGAACAGACACTGTGTGAATATACTGCAAAACAAAGAGCTGCACAAAATAAAGCAAGAGAAATATAAATGTTGTAACGGGAAGTTCAGCATCGTGAGTGAGCAAAACCTAGCAAGGCTTGCACGTACAAATAAATGTATATTTGGATATAGGCCACGCGGGTGGGGAGATTAGGCAAATGCAAGTGTTTGCGTTTGTGTTAATCAGTTCACAAGAGAAGGGGGGAAAAAAGAGCTAATCCCTATTGTAAATATTTTCAACATTAACATTTTAAATCTTGGAAGTCAACACGCCAGGCTTTCATCCTGGCAAGCTTTCTAACCATCGCACATCAAGGCATGCTTTATGCACACTGTATATCCCCATACACACACACGTGCACACACAGAATAGCCAAAAACAAACTGTGGAGCTGGTAAACATGCTCGCTGAAAGGAATTTAAGAAAGGAATTTGGTTAAATACTTCTTTTCCAGCTCAGAGGCTGTTTTTAAAGTACTACTTTGATTAACCTGAAGGAGGTAAAGGAAGTAACAGGGAGGGTTAAATGCTGGAGTGATGTGTAATTCACTCTTGGAGGCATAGACCTGATGCACAATGAGCAAAATGAAGTATAAATACAGAGTACAGGCACTCAGTTATGGAAAAAAGACAACTTGGATCATGGGGAGAATACATTCGAGGCAGGATTTAGTGGCATCTAGCAGTGTAGTTGTGGATTGCAACCCCCTTCGCTTCACCTTCTCCTTCCACGGGTGAAGGGTCTAGAGTCAGTGTCTGGTTTATCCATTCTGTGATACTGTAGAAACATGGTGGACTCTGTGGTGTCCACAGTGTCTGTAGATATAAAAGGCTCATTCTAAGGTAACGACACACAACAAATCTTATTTTCAGGTATTATACACTAATGAAAATACACTTTTATGATGACTTTGATTATGACTTTTATCATATTATATAATTTCTGCCATATTCTGTAAATAGTCCCCCAAGTCTTACACACTGGACCTTTTAAAGCAGGTATTATTCATATTTTTAGAATCTCGTATCAACGTAACGGGGTCAGTCTTAGTGATGAAGCTACAGAGAATTATCACCAGAATGTGCAGCTTCCCTCGACATCATGGAGCTTTCAGCTCATTGTTTAGCTGTCCGGGTCCACCGCTTCACAGTTCTGCTCTCATAGAGTTCTTTTTTAGCTTTTTAGCTGCTATTTATAGTGAAAAAGCTCTAAAAACCCATTGTACACTACCTGAAACTAGCTGGTGAACATACTGGAGTATTTAGCAGCTTAAGAGCCTAATATTTACCCTTAGGAGTTGGTAGAGACCAAAAACAGAGCTGCAGGTGGACGGAAATCATCCAAATAAATGATAACATTTTTATGGATCCCCAGCATGAGAATTCATGTTGTTAAAATGTCATAACTACTGTTACAGAGGTATTATTATATAGAGTTGTTATATGTAAATGAGTAAATTCTGGGTTCACAACTTGTCCCCGCTGCAACCAAGTAGCCAAATAAAAAAACAGTTATTGCAGGTTTAAATCAAGAGGATTAAACAGAATAATGGCGAGTGTTTTAGTTGACAGTTGGCATGATATAGAGGTGCTTCAGCAAACTGGAGCCTCCACACATAGAGCAGCAGACAGACAGACAGACAGACAGACTAAAGTATGCTTAAACACTAGCTTTAAGAAAGAGAAACACCTGAATCTTCATAACTGAAATAGAAACAACCATCTGATGCTACGGCGCACATTCAGTATAAGCTGGCCTGTTATTTCCACACTGTAAGCTTAATGGTATTCCACCTATCATTCAGGCCCGGCAGTTGCGCAGACGTCAGCTCCTCAAGTATGCTTACGACGGGTGTGGTGACAGGGTGGCTGTTTGATGTGGGAACTCAAGTCTCGTCGTTCCCAGAGTAGGAGAGCTATGTGACAAGCAGGATTAGCTCATAATGAGTTCTCTGGGGAGCTTGGGGAGAAGTTTTTGCTTAGTACGTTTAAAATGTTATAATCTATACTCATCTATAATCAGATCTCCTATCAACTGCAATAGCTTTTCTCTTGCTCTCTCTCTCTCTCTCTCTCTCTGTTCTCCAATGTGGAAGCTCTCCTCCGTCTCTCCTACACCATAATATGCAGAAAAACGGTGAGACTACGTAACACACAGAGTCTTTGCTGAAGCTGAAAACAGCCAGATCTCTTGTTAGTTAAAGAAACAAAGCTCGCTGCACTGGGAAACCTTATACTCCATTTACAGTATTTTCACTCAAAAGACATTTTGATCAGTAACATAAAAAGCAACAAAACTAGGACAGCTGTGATCCTCTTGCAGCACTGAATGGAGGAACATACTGTAACAATGCCTTGAGTGTCTCAATTAAGTCAACTAGAAAAATATCCTCATCCATGTCTGTCAAGTCTTCTGAGGTTCTGAGCTGAAGCTTTATCTGTCTTTCAGTCTGACATCACTTCTCAAACGCGCGTGTTTGTATACGTTGAAAAGCAGTCATCATACCGCTGGCTACGGAAAAAAGAAAGGATGTACGAGCGCCGAGAGAAAAACATGTTTCATCAGGATACTAAAGACACACAGAGTGCTCAAAGTTAAAATTATGACTACTTCAACTTTTACTGGGTTTCCAATAGTTGCATAGCAACAGCAGGTCTAGCGTCAGGACCAGCACTTCCCTTAGTTACGTTACATAATATTACTCTATTTCTATCGTAGTAGTGCTGTACTTTACTAACTTTCAGTCATTTGATGCTAAAAATATTCGAAATACAGATTTTAAAAGCACACGTACATGTACATAATCATTATCCAAATATACTGTATATTCTGAGACGCTTGTCTTCAACTCCAAGGGTCCATACTGACTATCAAAGAGGGATACCAAAGTACAATATAAATAGCTCCTGAGGTCACTACCAGAGACAGTGTGTGCACATGCAGTCTGCAGTGTGCAAGTACAAACCAATATCCTGATGAAGGCCTATTTGGAGCACATGCAGGTGATTTAGTTCAATAAAAGAGGATTTTATCTGCTATTTATAAATGTTTGTTAGTTCCTTTTGTTTTTTTTTTTTTAAGGGTATGGTATTATAATAACATAACATAATAAGATAACATATAATAACAATCTGCTTTTTTCATGTTGCCTGATTTGTTGTTACTTACATCCTTTTAAACTTTGGTCTGGATAAATATTTATTATTTCAGCTTTGAGTAGGTGCATTTAAACTGTTTAATGCACATGTTGTTTGGCTCAATCACTGTTCTAAAATTACACACTCACCACAAAGTTTCTTAACAACCTACAGTACGTAACCACAGTAACGTGCTGAAACAGTAGCAGGCCCAATGAACCAATTTTAGATGGTGAGCCTGAAACATTCAATAAAGAAGTTTAAATTCAAATTGTGCTTCAGTGTGCACATAGATGATGAATACATAATCTACTTCAACTATGTGCATTATTAAAAGCAACTATAATCACTATTTTTGTTATAATAATGTATTGTGACAGTGATACAATGAATTTCCGCTCATTGTTTAGCTGTCTGATCTGCAACTTCACTGTTTTGGTTCATTTGGTTCAGTTAGTTCCTATCCTAGATGCAGCAGGCAGCTGTTTTCTGAGAAAAAATTTGTATAAACCCACCGTACACCGCAGACGAGCCTTTAGTTACTAAAGATAGTGGTGAGCAAAAATGGAGCTAAACATTGAGTGAATATTGGTCTTACATTCATCAGAAGACCAGAAACAGACTCCAAATGAATGCTAATGTTGCTCTGTAACTTCTGGTTGTGTAAAATAGCAACTGTTTGTTCACGAAAAGTAACCCTGTGAGGAAGCTGGACTCATGAGATCACATAAGTACCATCTTACCAAGTTTCAAACTATGTTCTGTCCAAACACAGTTATGAAATAATCATGTCCAATGAGGCAACTACGGAATGACCTACTGGCGATAGCGATTGTGGTTTGTTTAACAGGGTTTGCTTGAGAAAAAACCAAAAACAAAACAATGGCTACCGCTAAAGAGGTTAGCGTAGCTGGTGTTAGCGTCAGTTATATCAGAAATGGAGTTATTCTTGATTGAAAGAAGATCAATGAACAGCACTGAAGGTTTTTCTTGATGGTTGAAGTCTTCCCCAATTTCCAATGATGACTTCCCAGATGATTCTGTGTAACAACCAAACCATCTGACACAGTCAGATTAGCCCCAAAGTAACCAAATAAAAATGAAAGTAAGTTTAACATTTCTGGCAACTGAGCGTGGTGTGTTATCTGTTATAAGGCGCGCATCAGTGCAGATGAGTGGCGGATGATTAAACATAGTGCATCTATGTTGATTGTGGCATTTTAAAAAACACTGTTGGGTTGTGTGACTCATGATTAGCTGCGATCACAGCTCATTAACTCATTCTGTATACATGTACAGCACATGCATCCAAACACACTTCCTAACACACCTCAGCTGTTACCTAATCCTGTTCTGCGGGCTATGAACACAGAAGCCTTCCACGCACACACATACACATAACACAGACAAGTGAATGTTATCGCACAAATCTTGTAGCTGGAACCCAAAACTACGTGTTACAACAGGATAGACAAAACAGCAGATGGATAAAAATCAGGAACAATGGCTCTGGGAAATAAAGACTGTTGAATAAGCACATTATGGACTCGCAACCACAACCACAAGCGCGCACACACACACACACACACACACACACACACACACACACACACACACACACACACACACACACACACACACACACACACACACACACACATACAAATTTGCACACATAATTACACAAATATTTTGACATTGGTCCCAGGTGTATTCTGACCTCAAGCATCGTCGGGCTAAATGTGACACTGCTGATGCTGTAGTACGGAGGTGTGCTCGTGTTTATTTCTGACTTGAGTACACCGTGCATCCACACCCATCGTCATGCTGCCGGGCCGTCTGCTGAGATAGTGCCCTGGGAATACGCTCAGACAGGGCGTGGATGGCATTAGTTGTGTGTTGATTGTTGTGCTCGTTTGCAGGGTGACGCAGGGTGTGTGTTGAGTGCCAGACCGGCAGGGGTGTGTGGGCGGTAAAACTACCTTGCACGCGCCTCAACCCGGCTATTATTTCTTCTTCTCTACCTCTCAAACTGCACATTAAAAACAATTTTCACTCCCAGATTCTGTCGTCTCCCTCTCCCGTCCCTTTTTCTCTTCTACCTGATATGTCATGAGTAAACTTCCTCTGCACTAACTGTCAACCTGACCACAGTCTCCTCTGCTTCCTCTCACCTCTTCTCTCTCACCCCCTTCCACCGTCACTCGCTTCCCCTTTCAATATCCCATCTGTTGTACTTCTGTATCGTGGTGTCTCTGCTGTGGCTAGCCTATATGGTTTCCATGGTGATCACGGAAGTTTGAGTGTAATAGAGCATGACCAGCCAATGAGAAATGAACCTGGGGTCACGCATTTTCCAGGAACTGATGGTGTCCTGACTGGTTGCACCACTAACCAAACCTTAATGTCGTGTCTGGAGTCTAGACTAGGTCTGACCAAAAACAGGAAACTCTGGCTTGGTGCACGTATTGATCTGAACAGACAAGATATACAGACTCAGCTGGACACTTTCCTCTCACTGGAACACATGGACGGGGTCAATCGATCTGTTATTGACATAGTTATTGATTAAAAAAAAAAAAAAAAAATGAATACAGACCTCTCGTAGGCAGGTGTAGATGGGACACACCAGCACTCTGAACGGCTCCCCGGAGCTGCTCCTCATGGTACCAAACACCTCGCACAAGAAGGTGATGAAACCTAACCACCTCTCCACATCTGACTGCTGGAGCTCCTCTCGACGGGAGAAGTCCCTCTGTGTGGAGAAAGGGGAAAAAAAGGAGATACATACAGATTAAATTTTTGGAAAAAAACACTCAAACACTACAGCTTATACAGATTTGGTACATGTGTAATATAAGTTCTAAGTAGGCGGCCAAGAAGAGGATATTTAAGTGTTTCATAAATTCATCAGCAGTGGTGGTAATCAACATTAACATCTTTGCTATCTCTCTGATGAGAGTTTTTGTAGGTGGCACACGTATTAACCTCGCTGCTTAATGTACTTAAAGCTAAAAAGCAGCTGAAAAACACATTAAACAAATTCATGAATTTCTTTTATCTGCCAGAAGTAGAGGAGAATATGTTAATTTGGTTTGAAAGTGAAGGGTAGTGAACTGTTTCGGTGCTGTAAAAGTGTTGGGGTTAATAAGAGTTAATGCTTAATGTGCACTTGTAAAGATGTTATACGGCAGGTTAAACTGAAACTTTATTAACAGTCACATTGACTCACTCTGCTTCTCATTTTTTTCTGCCCGTTACTGTGGACTGAAGTGCACTGAAAACACAGGCGGCTTATATTCTCACAGACTCGTACAGTGAAGGCCTGCTTTCACGCGGATACACAGAATATTCAGCCTTGAATGGATCCAACAACAAAAAAAAGAAAAGAAAACCTCACTCACGCTGTCAAAAACAAACATACCACGCACACTCAAAAACAACTACACACACATCTCATACACCTCCAAGGACATCGCCGCGGTGTTTGACACTTATACAACAAGCCAGCAAAATGGCAACAGACACGTAGAGCAAAAAAAGCAGACAAGAAAGATGACTAAAGCGTTAGCAACAGAGAAGACGAGCTTATTTGATAAAGGAGGATGACGAGGAAGCTGCCAACTGCATTAGCGAGGCCACATGCTCTTCTCAGCCATGCTAAATAAACAGCATCTTTCATAGGTAACAGCCTGGCTACTTTTAATCAAAGCAACAACAAACCCAGATGCCTCTCTTTTAATAAGCTGAGCGGTCACAGACTAATTGCCCCCGCATTGAGATCCAGGGGTCTGGAAGCAACGATCGGTAATGACAGCCTTCATGAGCCTACTTATGACATTTAAAACGTTTTAAAGCAAAAAGCCAAAATGTCAGAGACAAGGAGGGGGTCTGTGCTGGCTGGGAAGTGGGAATTAAAAGTGAGAAATAAAAAGAGGAGGAGGAGGAGGGACCACATGGCTGTGAAAAAGAGGGGGATAAATAAAAAGCAAAGAGAGGGGGGTAAAAGGATCAAGGAAGGATTCACTCCTGCTGGATCCAGGATAAAAATATCAGCATCTAAAGAGAGAGGTGTTTCAGTGGAAAAACACAAAAACAGAAGGGAGGAGGAAAAAAAAAGAAAAGTGTAGGAGTGTAGTCTAAAAGAGCATCTGCAGGACAAGGAAACAGGAGTAGGAGTGAAGGGAGGGAAAAGAAAGAGACATGGTCAGGCAGCAGGTGAGTTAACACTTAAACTTTGAATGCCATCTCAAGACAGCGTGCATGTCTTGTTTGCCTTCATCCACACTGCCTGACGCTCTGGCGAAATTGTCTGACTCTCAGGATAGAGCAAGGGGTGAAAGGGAGGAGCATGGTTAGACAGCGAGTGAGAGAGAAAGAGGAGGAAGTGCGGAGGGAGAAGTGGCGAGGCACTGGCCCGTGTCGTTCTGGGTGAGGGGAGGCGATAAGCCGGGGGGCGTGGGGGGCACGGTAATAGAGAGTTCATGAGGGACACGAAGGTGAGAGATGCAGTGAAATATACGGCTGAGAGGATGTTTTCATCACGGGTGCAAGACTGGAACTGTGCTGTTAAGTTGGGGGGGGGGGGGGGCTCTCCCCTGGGTGTTTAGATTAGCTACTCTGTGCACTGACATTTACTGTACAACTTCACACACAAACTTGGATTACACCTGAAAGTGCTTCCTCATAAAACTAAGGTTGAATGAAACCACTGAGATACATACATACATACAACATACATTATAAAAATTTCCAGATAACAAACAAAATAATCACAGCTAGCTTCAACTGAGAAATGTATTTCTTTGGGATTAAAAAAGTAAAGTAACAGACTTAAGTGCAAAATACAAAAAACTTTCAGGGCCATCATCTTTAAAATCATAAAAAAGTGGAAAATAAATTAAAATTGATTAAAATGATTCTTTTTTCGACTAACAGTCTTAATTGAAAGTCTTATTTTGTTTTCAGTTACATAAAACTGAGAAAAGCAGCAAAGAAGCTGGAACAACAGCAGCACGTCTGACCTTGAAAAATGACTTAAAGAATTTCAATATCAATTAGCACATCATTTTCTGTTGATTGACTTAGCGTTTCAGGACTAATTGTGACTTAACTGTAAATCAATTGTTGCTGATAGTTCACTTGCAGACTAGTACAAGTCCCGTGAGAGATCCCACTTCAAGCTCTAATGAAGCTAACACAGACTGAATAAAAATAAAAAATAAAAAAAAAGGTTTTGGATCAGAATGTGACGTATCAGCGCAGAAAATTATTCAAAGAAGACAACACTTTTTCTAATTCAAAACCGATGCTAACAAGATCCACTGAGGCTCAAAACAGTGGCGCTTGCACAGACAAGAGTAGAGACAGTCATATCAGTGTGTTCATTTTTTAACCATGCTGTAGCTGCTCTGTCAGCTCATTAACAAAACAGCAGCTTGTTGCGCAATCAGTAAGCAGTCTCCTACAGTGTGAAAAAGTGCTCAGACCCATTACTTAAGTAAGAGTAGCAAAGCTTTGCGTAACCTGAACAGGTCTAATCGGTCACATAACAAAAAAACGCCTGTGTGAGTTTTAAAGCCTTAATATAACTTTCTATAGTTTAGAAGTTGATTATATGTTTTGTACTGTTGTTACTGTAATGAAATCCAGTCAGTAAAGACTGCAGCTCAATAATTCCCTCTCACCTGCAGCATGTTGAGGAGCAGCGATCTGAATTTGGTCCCCTCCACCATGAACAACGCCATCTTGTCGCAGAGCTTGGCGGCTGTGGCGGCGAAGCTTCTGTCTGACACGGCTTTGGAGTAGATCGTGCTGACCACCTGAGCCAGGGTCTCCTCGGACCGCGCCGAACACTGAGCCTCCTCCATGAAAGAGGCCAGCTGCTGCTCCACCCCGCTGCTGTTGCTCCTCATGCTGTTCAGAAGGTCCACCAGTCGGTCCATGCTCTGTGATCCGGAGCCTGACGCCTCCACTCGTGCCTCCTCCTGAGGTGGGAGATGGGACAAGACATGAGTGGTAGGCAAGAGTACTCAATTTGAACGTAGCTTTGACCACAACCAGGGAAGTCATTTCAATGATTAAGGGAAAATGAATGCTAGGCTAATTTGTCACAAATATTATGATGGAGCAAGTCAATTAGGCCTAATAAAAAGATAAATTAAGTTTAGAAAGCATCTATTTCGTAGTTCATAGTTGCTGTAGTTAGAAAAATATGGATAAATACAGTAGATAGAAAGATTAAAGGCTATTATCTGTTAAATGTGTTGTTGAAATTTAATTTATTTACACTTTACCTTTCATTGAGACCACCCATCATGTTCCAAATGTGTTCATTTGAATACATTTTCAACTGGATGTTGTTTAGCACTGTTAATTACATAAAAGTGTGTGTTGTTTCAATATTTTTCAGTAGTTTATCCATTACTCTTACTATTTCAACCATTTATCCATTACATTTTGCTTCTACGTCAATGTCTCTGCTAACTTACTAACGAGATTTCATGTATTTCATGTTCAGGTGTTAGAGCTGACTCACTATATGTGGATATTTTTTTTTAAATATCATATTTTTTTCAAACTGATGGAGTTCTCTACAATCTTTCCACGTTCCCCCTGGCAACCCTAACCCTGCAGCACAAGTAACCCTGGTTGGGAAATCACTGCACCAGCATGACGTATGTGACGAGATCTAGCATACTGTTAGTTTTGTTACAAGATAAATATTAAATAATCATTTTCTCGTATGTAGTTCACCCTAATCAAGCAAACGCTAGCTCTTAGCCCGGATGTTTTGATTCACTGGTGTCACTGAGGATATGTTTATTAATTCCTGCCTTGCGGCCTGCTGGGGGTCCTGTGCTGTCAAATCAAACCATCCCTGGTGGTAATGACTTAGCTGTAGAAAGACAGAGCTGAGAGAAGCGACACAGTTGGCTGACTCGCCAGTTTAATGCACACAGTGGAAAACATCAAAAACTGTTAAGCTAATGCCGTGTTAGTTTCTTCACCTCCTCATTGAGAACGTGTTCCCCCCTCCCTGCCAGTCTCGGTGTGTCAGTCTGAATACTAAATATCTAAGTGTGTCTACATGTCTATATATTAATGATTGTACGTGTGTGAACATAACGGAGGTAATTATGAGGCTAAAATGGTAGCGTGTGTGTACACATACACATTAGTCCTGATTCCCGTAATACAAACTGACAGGCACTAAGCAGCTTTTCAGTACCTTGTCCTTTAGTCTCCTCCTCAGCCTCTCCTTTGACGACTGCAGCAAGCTGATTTTGGGCTGCTCCGACTGGCCCTCGCCTGCCTTTCCACTTCCTGGTGTGCTGACAGACTCCTTATTGACTGTCGGATCTGGGAAAGCATTCGTGTTGGTTATTGACTCGGGCCGGGGTGATTCGTTGGGACTCTTGCTGTAGAAATCATGAGGTGGTCTGATGTGGTCATTGCCTGGTTTTACATTCTCAGTCTCTTTGTCTTTGGTTGTTCTTGGGGGCATTCCTTTATCACCTGTAGCGTTTGTCTGTCCATGCCCCTGCCCTTTCTGATTGTGGTGCCAACGCCGGTTCTGGCTGTATCCGTGGTGTTGTGGTCCTCCTTGGCGCTGCCCATGTCCTCCTTGATACTGACGAGGCGGCCGACCGGCACTACTGTTTCTGTTATCTCCCAGTTCTGTTAAACTCTGATGCTGTTGGTTTGGAGACTGTTGTTGGCTTTGATCCCTCTGGTGTTGTGGTGACTGTTGTTGTATCATCTGAGGTTGGTTCTTCCCTCCAACACCACCTCCTCCACCACCTCCTCCTCCTCCTCCTCCTCCTCCCTGAGGCCGCTGCTGTCTCCTGGAATGAGGACAGGTTTCAGTTAGGTTTATTGTGATGTTGCAGCAGCAGCAGCAGCTGGATTTTACCATAAACTGCTCTGGTCCACTTTGACCACCCCTGTGTCACATTGGCACCATGATGTTCTACATCCTCCTCCTGCCCCTCTGTACCACCTAAAATCTCCTTTTAATTCATCGTTAGATCAGTTAAAATATACCATTTGTGTTTTATCTTCAACTATCTCAATGCTTTTGCAAGTATGACTATGACAATTCACAACTAGACACATACTCCAACCTGTCCTCTACTGACACAATCTTTAAGTAGCTAAAAAAAAAATCAAAAGCCCGATGACTGCTTACATGTGGATGCACAGTGTAACTGTGTTTTCCTGTCCTGCATAGCTGTGTCCTGTTGCTGCACTGGCTCTGGGGCTTGACAAGCCGCTGACATATGGTCCAGGGGATTAGTCACCCTGGCACCTAGGAGGCAACCTATTATCTGCCTGAGCCTGTGAACTCGCAAAAAACTCAACTAGCAGCAGCTAGCACACTTTTATTTAGCCAGATACTGTAGTTCACCACCAACTTTATCCACTTCATTTCACCTGACAGGGGCAGCAGATGGAAAATAGCTAGTTGCTAAAAAGCATCTCCTCTCTTTGCTTGACATGCTGTTTTTTTACATGGTCCCAGACAAATGTATTCAATGAAACAGACCAACAAAAAAGACACTGTACTGGCCTATAACTTCTGATATAAATGCTAACAAGGAGCTGCAGTGCATGTTGACAGACAGATAACTGGTTAAGCCACTATTTCTGCCACAACAAATTACATGAACCATCAAAACCTGGAGATAAAAAATCCAACTGTCAAGTTTGAAATCAGTAGCCAGCTACAGTCTATGAGAACCAGACCTGAACACTTCGACTGGACGCAGAAACAAGACATTAGTGCATGAACGCACACAAACGTTTCCAGCCACACGTAATGTGCATCACCTTGGCCACAACTTCACAGTTGCAATCAAAATGTACAAACGTTGACTATTCAATAAAACATTTAAAAGCATAATAAGCAGTAAATCAGATAAGGTGCGTCTGTGCCTAGGGTCGTTCTGTTTGCAAATGCACTCAGTGGCAATGCAGTGGGGGTCTTTGTATATTAAACAGTACAAAATGCTCCAGAGTTCCTTGAAGTCAAACTTTGGTCCCTCTTTGAATAATAGAGGTAACAACATAAAAGCAAAATATGCGACATCTATTGGGCTTAGGAGCTTATTGAGGCTGGATTGACGTCCAAAGAAAGTCAAAATGTGTACAAGTTCATCAGTGCCAAGACTGCAATGTGGGCTTCATTCTTCCACACAAAAATGTTTCCTTGCACTTTTTAATTTATAAAGCCTTCAATTGCTTGATTCTTTTTTAGACCACAATATGAAAAATGAATTAGCGCGGCAGATATATTTTTTGAGGCGGCATCACAAAAGCATACAAACTGTTCTACCTTGTGTACTTTGTGAAAGAGGACTGTGTGGCAAAAGTTAAGATGATGATCTTTTGTAAAAATGTTCTACCCCAAATAAATTTATGTAAGAACAACCTTCGAAATGTTCTTCAGGCTTAATAGAAGTCAAACATATTCCCACGTGCAGGTCAAATGCATTTTAGTCAATATTGATACATCAGAATTTAGACTACGGCACTGAGAGATGGCAAAGATAATGGATTTTACTGTAAAAAAAAAAAAAAAAAAAAATTAAAAAATGAAGTTTTGAGGCTATAGGTTGTGGTAACATTTACAATATGAAGCATTCCAATACAACACACTCAAGGAGGGGCCACTTTCTTGGGACGGTCCGGGTCTTCCAGGAGGAAATATTTTCCCAGTATAATATCTCTGCCTGAGAGACAATGTATGGGAGATTTTGGACCAATAATCTGTTCCCAGACCCCTAAACTGTTCATATCTCTGATTTCTTCAGCAATTCAAATAAGGTCTTCTGTTGTTCCCATTGATGGCTGACTAGGTGGGATCAAGGTGGGATCTTATATCACTCGCTATCTACCTAACTACATTAATGAAAAATGGCGACAAGTGTGCATTAGATTGACGTAGATGTATAGTTGTCAGCATTTGGAAAGAATTCATACATAAATATTTATAGAGCTGCAATGATTAGTTGATCAAAAGATGATTCAACTAACAGAAAATTAATCTGAAGTATTTTGATAACTGTATAATCATTTCAGTCAAAAATGCTCGTCCTTCTCTTGCAGTAATTTGGATATCTTTAGGATTTGGATTGCTGGTTGCACAAAACAGGATATTTGATAATGTGACCTTGGACATGATGGCAGATAAATAACTCTAAATCCAACATGTCTGTAAAAAGGGCATAGAAAGCCCCCGACAAGACATAAACACACTGTCAGACTGAAGGAATGAAGTGAAAAGAAATGACAGTTCAGTCTGATAATCAGGCTACATCTCTCTCCACCAGCGTTATCAAAACACTACTTGAGAAGAAAAGTCTATCTTTTGGAGGAATAATGCTCCATCCCTCCTACACAAGTACACAGACTTTTTGGTTTTGAAGCTATAACCATTAGTCAATCAATTGATTGTTGAATTGAGGCTGGTTCAATGTTTTTCAGTGTGAGAATTTTTTTTTGAAGACATTGTTGGATTTTCTTTAAATTGTCATCTTTCTACAGTATGTATGTATGTATGTATGTATGTATGTATGTATATGTATGCACGATTGTGTGTGTACTGGAGGACACGCATAGAAAGTGAATGTGTCCAAGTGTATTTATAGTCTTTATATGTGTGTGTGTGTGTGTGTGCGCCTTGGTTGATGTGTCGCCTGGCCCCTCTCCTCCACTCTCTTTGGGAGTTTGAGAGACAGTTCATCTTCTCAGTCTGTGCTCTATCCAACAGCCTGCCTCCAACTCAGTGGAAATATTCTCAGCATCTTTCTCATCTGTCAGACACAAGTCTTTAATCACATGCCTATAGTCGGCGCTTCTGTAGGACACGATGATTAGGGAACACCTTCTTGTCAGGCAACTCCGATCAGCATCCTTCAGTGTCTGTTCATTTCTACAGCAAACATTTAATTACTACATAGCTGCTTATCAAGGTTTTACATTTTTAACCAATGTTTAATAATAAAGTATAATAGCTTAACGTTGACTGACAGAAATTGTGAGATCTCATTTAATAGGAATGCAGGATGAGATTTCATAATCTCCTGCAAGGCTGCAGACTGCTCAGAGACACACGGGGTCTCTCTCTCTCTTCAAACACACACATTCACTCATCTGATGATTAATTTGATCTCTACACTAGCTGTTAGTTTAGGCTCAGCTCTAATAAGCCCATCCCCTGATCTACTGATGATGCGGAGAGGTGAAAGTGAGACAGTAATAAAATGTTAATCATATTTAATGATTGCGAGCTCTGCAGTAGCTTGAATGTTGCTTGGATTGACTATCCAGGGAGAGGTTTGCAATCGAGGATAAATGATGGGGCCGCTGATGAAATTTCATCGTCTCTGGCACGATCAATCACGTAATCAAATGAGAAACTGTTTTTTGGTTTTGGTTGAGGTGATGAGTCTGATAACAATGTGGTATTAATCATATTTAAATTAGTGTTTGACGTTGCCCGGCTGAGTCCCCTTTTCTTTTATTTATTTATTTATTTATTTAAATCTCCCCATTTACCTACTTATTATTTTCAGCTATTTGAGTATTTACTGAATAAAATATTTGCTTGGTTCTTGTTTCACCAAATATTACCAGACCTTCACATTGGCAAGTAGAATAAACCAAATCTGTGTCACATGTTCTAAATGTCCTCCGGTCCCATTTTGTGCTCAGGATCTGGCTTATGTTGTTACTAACCTGGCTGAGACTTGTCGCTTTCCCCCAGGGCCAGAAGGCAGAAGTACGGTTAACTGGTCTCGGGTGAACTGATCAACCACTCTACAAGCAGGAGAGGAGGGTATGCAACAATGCAGATGATTGGAAAGGACGGAGAAGACGAAGGGATAGATGAAAAGTGGCAGAACAATTTGTAGGAAATATCACGCAATTTTTGTAGATAACATGAAGGAGGAGATGGGACATTATAGAAGATAAAAGGAGGAAAAAAGCAGGGAAGCAAAGAGGGAAACAAAAAAAACTACAGGTTGATCACTATGTCATTCAAACAACATGCATAGAACTACAGGAACTAAAAAGATGAAATGAATTGGCAGGTATGATCGTGGCAGGAGGGAGGATACTAGGTGATCGATGATGGCTGTTGCTGTGGATGTACGTGTATTTGGATGGAGAACTCATGGACTCATTGGACCATTGGTTGACCCAGACTAGCAGATCAATTGGCCCAGGGGGGAAGAGATGCCTTCAGGCTAGACAGTCAATAACACTGCCAGAGCTTCACACAACACACTGGTTTAATGGACTGTGTGGAGACAGGTTTTGAATGCTTGACTACACATGTGCATTACTTTTTTTTTTTCCCTATACAAGTTTTAAGATTCAAAACTCAGGAACTCACTGAATGTGTGTGCATACATGCATGTACAAATTGGAGATTACAAGTCAACAACTTTGAGTCATCGTGGCCAGAGGATATGAGCAGAAAACCAGGCGGTTCAACATAGGTGCAGAAAAACAAGCAGACCTGCTGTGTGCTTTTCCTCAAGTGCATTTGTACACACACACACACACACACACACACACACACACACACACACACACACACACACACACACACACACACACACACACACACACACACAGTCTGTGTGGCACTATCCCTCTCAAATCAAGAGCTCAAACATATTTAAGTACTTGTTTGTTCAGCTTATCAGTTTATAACAACAATGTGTGGAAAGTGGATGCTCAAACCAGGCAGGTAGGCTTGGTGTGTGGTATTAAAATCACCTTTCTTCAATTGCAAGACGCATATGTGTAAAAGCTACTCAGTAACTGACAGATCTTTATTTATAAGGAACAAAAAAAAAAAAAAAAAAAAAAAAAAGGGACGATGAAGGAGCATATTAGCGCCTTCTTTGCCCCTTTTCTGTTTTGGAGCGGAGAGCGGTAAGCAGCACATTCCAGTAAATCACAACTAATTTCAGCCCTGCTTGACGTGCATACTAAAGTAGAAACACATGCACTACCTCCCCTTTCTTTTCCTTCCTGCCACAGCCAGCCTACACTTTTCCTTTACTCAATTTCTCTGTCTCACAGCGTTTCTCTTTCTTGTGCCTTATTCAACACAAACTCAAGCTTTGCACATACAGTCGAACGACCAATATTTATTCCCGTATATCATGACTTAGCTTCCAACAAGCTTACTTAAACATTTTCTTTTCTTCACCCAGCTCTGTTGCTACATTACATACAATACAACACAAAGTATAACGTTATCTGTGTGGTTGCTCATTACAGCAAGTATTTATTGACATAGACGTAAGAGGATTAGTATGTTTGATAGACAAACATATCCAAGTATGAGCTTTACTTTTGTAAACCTTGCTCCTTCTCTTGAGCTTCCAACGTCATCTTTGCCCCTGCCAGGATGTCTGTACTGAAAACAGACCCATAGTTAGTGTTGTCAAACAAAGTGCTGTAAAGTGGAGATCGTACCCAAGTTACATGGTGTGAGAAGAGGCATTCGTGATGCAGAGTGGGAATGAAAGAGGCACCAGTCTCTCTGTTACAAGTCAGTGCAGCATCAAAAAGTTATTTTAAGTTAAAATAGTTGCATAATGTGGCTTTAATGTATTTTATGACCAAACATGCTAAGTTTCAATGTGAAGAACAGTGTGAAGGCCATTTTCTGTACCATCTCTCTACTACATTAACCTCTTTCCACGCTTTCATAACAAGTCTTTTATATACTTTGCTCTGTGGCAGGTTCCCTTGGCCAGGTTGAATCACATTTATATTTTACCTTGGTCCTTTGAAATATGCATTAAAGCCTCCCTAACTACCAGTTATATTTTACCTTTCCTTTTTTAATTACTATTCTTTCATTATTTGATATTTATTGAACAAATAGGAGCTTATGTAAAAGACATTTCACTGTGATTGGACCTTCATGATTATACTTAATCACTTAACTTACTTAAACTTGAACTTAAAGCTAAACGCTGGTACTCTGACTTCTCTGTAGCCTGAGACACGATGCCATTCATTGCACTGGCAGCTCTAAAGAATCAATTTAAACCCTGTCAGAGGTGGTTTTATGTGTATATATGAATGTTTTTAACGTTTTAATGATCTGCCAGAAGGCAAATTTGAACCTTTGTGGACTTGATGAATGATTCAGCCAGTTGTTGACATCTGCATTGTGATAACAGGCACAGCTTCATTTCTTTTTAAAAGTCTGCTTATAGAGTTGTACTGGCCACCTTTTCGTACCGGATCAGTCTTCTTATCCTCTACTTCATCTCCTCTTTGATATTTTTCATCCCCACCTTCATCCTGCTTTCTACATCTCTGCAGTGCAAATATATTTGGACCAACTATCTTTTAAAAAAGGAGGCATGAGGTGAATATGCTTTCCAAGGCTGTATCTTAACATAACCACATAAGAGATGAATGCTAATACAATACAAATGCTGGGTTCATATTGTAGCCTGGTCCATAATCCTGAACGGTATTCACTCACCACTGGAGCAGGTTTAAAATTAGCAGAAGATTGGGAAAGACATCTCCAGTACAACTATTTAAAAGTCCACAACCAAAAAGTAAGCAGAAACTAATTTACATTTTTAGTGTACATTAATCACAGGCTGAAGTCCTGGTATTAGTTATTCTCCTGCACTGCTTGAGAATCCTATCCAGTGTCTTGTTATGCTATAGTATGTTACACCTTTTTCCTTTTCAGTCATTCCTAATGACAGAAAAAGGATCAGGCTGGAGTGTATGTGGAGGGAAAGTCATGCAAGACAGTACTTCCTTTAAAAATTGCATGTCCTTGGACTTCAAATTAGCCTGGTATGCTTTGATGCAAGCCATGCCTCTCTTAAACAGAGTGGACTAAATCTTTAGTCAATGTGTAGCTGATCATGTGCAACTCTGACATAAGTGAAGCATCTACATGAATATTTGCACCACTCTGTTTGACTACTGGTGTCGAGTCAAAGCAGCCTTAGACTTTTTAGCCACTTACACCAGACATACACACACATATATGTAAAACTTGCCCTTTAATACGAAGTAAAGAAGTGGTAAAGTGTGCTTGGAAGCTACAGGAGGGTCTCTTGTTAATATTTTCTGTTCACAAAACAAACGGACTGAAACCTAAGCAAACTGCTGTTGGTCCAAGTTTATATATTTGTTCTTTTCTTTTTGCCAGGCCTGTACTGCGCCCTTTGCACATAAACACAATAGCTCTGGACAGAACCAATTATTCTCTGTACTTAAAAACAAGGATGAAAGTGCTTTTGTCCATTTGGTATAGCTAAATTTTCCTCTTTTCAACTACAAATACAACCCAAATATTTTCTCTTTGCCTGTCTCTTAGCAACTGAAGAGCAGTTTTCCAGTGACATCAGGGCAGGGAGCGAGAGAACGAGAGAGGGAGAGATGTTTTTTCTTTCTCTTAAGGACCTGGTTTCAATGAAGTCAGACTTGGGCGAAATTAGATTTCAGAGTGTGTACAATTGGAGCAGATGTGCCAGTACAAAATTTAGTGCCAGAGTGGCAGAGTTGGGGGTTTTGGGAAAGGGCGATAGGTTAAATATTGCAAAGCACGGCAAGAAACTCCATAATCGGAAAAAAGACAGAAAGATCGACTATTGTAGGCAAACAAGGGTGACTGAATAACTGGCTTAAATTTTGTTGAGTGACCTATTAAACATGAAAAAACCTTGAATGTCTCCTCTAGTGTTTTTTTTTTCTTTTTCCTGTCTGCAATGAAGTGTGGAGCCTGCATTCCTGTCTTGACATTGCTTTGGCTGGGGAGAGATGTTAAGGCTATAGGACTGGCTGTGCACTGACATCAACAGAAAAAAAACATTCCCTCTCACTGTGGTAGGTATGTATATGTGTGTGTGTGTGTGTGCGCGCGCGCAAGTTTGCATGTGTAATTACCGTCGGTCATTCCTCCTGCGTCGGAAGAGCTTTTTGGTGTGTGCAATCTCAGCCTCGTTAGGAAGGGGTGGGAAGACCTGTAGGAGACAAATCATAGAGTAAGAGACAGCTGCTGTCAAGACCAGCAATATAGATCACTCTGTGGAAAGTTTCTATAGAATTCTTCAACGCTGTAAAAAGTGGGGAGCTTGCTCTTCTAATGACAGACAAATTCTAGCATTTTTCTTGAGGAAGCGGTTTACCGTGGCATGTATTATTTGCTCAAACAAACAGACTACATACCAAGTTAAGACTTAAAATCAGCAGTATTCTTGCACATCTCGATGTATTAAATTTACCCAAAGATATCTGCTGTGTGCTTTATGTGTATGAATGCTTTCCCCTGTTATTGTGCTGCTGCTGAACTGACAGGCTACAGTGATGAGGCTACAATGTTGTACCTCGATATGTACAGTATGTACATTTGCATTACATTTTACTACTAGAAAGGTCCTTAAGGACCATGTAAAACTGTTCCATGACTGCACTATTACCATGGCCACTGAGAAGTCTCCATTCTGATTGCCTGGCAGGTCTTGATTAACCTTTAGCAACCAGAGAACTATTATGTAGATGTTTGAAAAATTATGAAAAAAATGATATTTTTTTTACATTTCTAAAATGTTGCAAAAAGTACTGTACATACCATGACAGTGCTTTTTTTTTTTTTAATTACAGTATGGAAACTTTTGAGGGGACTATACAGTGCAATGGTTCTCAACCTGGGGATCACGGGAAAATCAACTTAAAATCACTATGCACATAGGCTGTATACCCTGCTTTTAACACGTTAACACCAACCTAATTATTTTAGTGAGTTGAGAACCACTGATATAGTATTTACAAACTCTGGGACTCTGTTTTCATTGTGCAAGTGCAATGACAAGTGAACCGTGGTGGTCTTCTGCATGGACAGCTCCGAGCGCACCTGCTGTTTTTGTTCATGAAGGTGCAGCAGCGCAAAGTGCAAATAAGCTGGGTGAAGTGGAATATAAATCCGAGGGTGTGGTGAACAATACATGCACTCTCAGCCACACACATTTCAGGTCTAATAGCTCTGAAACAGCCGTGCCAATCACAGTGAAGCAATACAACAATAACGCGCCGTAAGTCAGCAGCCAAAGGGATGTGGTGTGAGCTTTTTATTTGATTCGTACAATGATGACGGAAACGAATAATAAAAAATACTGATGAAACCATTTATGCATTTCACACCAAATAAACAACAGAATACAGTCTGGTGTGTGTAGATTATTGTGTGGGATTATTTTATAGTAACCTGATGTAATTTATACAGGATTTAATCAAGGTAAACACAGTGGACGGCGTAATGGAGCTTCTCAAATTAGAGGCTGCAGATTTATCAACATCTGTCTTGCTGCCTTCAGATCGGAGGAGGTTTTCATACAGTCTGAAGCAGCTGCACAGAACAAATACTGTAAGAGGCACTCATTAAATTAAAGATAAATACAGACTTTACCAGAAATCCTAGTTTAACCATTAAATGTAATTTTTTGATGCAGATTTAGACATCTACAGTTTGGGGAATGTTAAACCTATTTTTTTGGAATCAGAAAATGTTTTTTATATGTAGCAGGATGTAGGCTGCGTATGTTCGAGACTTCAAGGAAGCAGTCATATTTTTCTCTCCTGATTTAAACGTTAATTTAAACTCTTGGCACAGACTTCTGAAACATACTCCTTCCTGTTTAATTAGATGCTGCCTAGCAACCCAAGTGACAGACATTCTCGGGTACAGGAACCATATTTAATGACATTAAAACTAGACAAGTGAGATCAAAATGAGTAATTCCGGTAAATAAACAATAGTAAATGAACAATTTGGTTACATATGGCATTTTGTATGTATGTGGCTGTGGTGTATGAGATTTTCATGGAATGCGCAACTCGTCAGGTATCATCACTTCCATTCCCATGAAAAGGAAATAACACCATCTGTCATCCATTAAACATCAGCCCTGTCAATCAAACAGCCCCCCCCCGCTCAGCATCACTATGTGCTGCTGTTACCATGGTTATAGGTGGCCTAGGACCATCACTGTTTTATATACATACAGCAATGGTAGATAAATGTGTGTGACTATGTATGTGCTGTCGAACTGCCGTGCATAGTGAGTCCAACATATTGTGTTTACACTGTGTTAGAAGCAGACACTCTGCACAGCATAAGCATCCACCTGCCTCAGCAACAACCAAAGTCGGTTAGCATCAATGTCAACTTGCGATCAGGGATGCGTGTGTGTGTGTTGTGCAGCAAATAGTTGCAGGCTGATGCAAAACAAAAAACCCCAAATTTCCCCAAACTCTCAACCAAGTGCATTGTGCAAGAAGGTGACCACAGTCTGCGAGAGGGAGGTGGAGCTCCGTGGGCTGTTTGCTCTTGGTACAGTATCATTCACTCCTTCCCTTTTTTGTTTTCTTCATAAATGTGCAACAAAAAACAGGGAACTTAAAGAGTTTAATCTCAGTGCATCTTTATTGGATCTAGAAATCACAGTCCCATTGCAAATCTTTTTATACCCACACAGCTCTCTTTCCTTATTTGCTCTTTAATCAGAAAGTACTTTTGTTTTGTTTTTTTTCGTTTGTATTTTTGGTTTCCATTGGTTGAAAAGTAACAAGAGCTTGCGGTGGATTTTGTACAGTCACAAGAAAGTCTGTTTTTTTTCACTGAGGTTTACAGTTAAATATAGGAAAGAAAGAGAAAGAAGAAATGATTGTAAACTGTTCTGTAGTGCTGCTTTGGCTTACGGCAGTCTTTTACTAATCCACAAGGACAGCATTCATATGTACATATAGACCGTGCACCATACTTGCACAGTACTGGAGTAAAAATGCTGCTAATATTTTTGTTTGCAGCAAGTGCCCATGGATTTCTGTGATTTTCTCTTTTGCACAAACACATTGTGTATTCAGACGTCCAGAAACACTGTAGATATTCAAATGAGTTTGAGAGAGAGCCTGATATTCGACACTGCTGCTATAACCTACTTCTCTCTAAGAGAGGCTGCTGGGGGATCGTTGGGTTCTGATTGAATCCAGATGTGAGGCAGAAAGTGTGTGTATGTGGGGTGAGATGAGTTGGAGAGGGGGCACTGTATTCGTGTGGCACAGTAACATCCAAAAAAGGCAGACACACACTTAAACTGTCTGTTAGTACAAAGCTTTACTCTGACCAGAGCGATTAAAAACACTTCACATATAAACCCCAAATTTTTAATATCTATGAAATGCAGCTCCTTTTTTTTCCCCCCTGACTTTGACTACTTGCATCTGACAGGGAGAAAAAGTAGGTGGAGAAAGAAAAAGAAAGAAACGGAGGAACTGTTGCATGTTTAGCTACTGTAGTTTTCCTCTAGGATATCATTAGCTGTAATTCTGCCTTCAAATGGTAACCAGATGACAGTGAACACACACACACACACACACACTACAACACACACACACACACACACACACGACACACTTACACCCAGACCCTTTAAGTTGTAGTATTTTTCCACCACTATTTCAGATTGCATTAAAGCATCAGAGATTTTTGCTGTAATGAAAAATTGGCACTTTGAATTGTTTCAAACCTACATCCAAACGAACATTTTGGACAACAGCAGCTCATCAGCGAAAAGCCATAGACCCGCAACCGCACGCAGTTTGTAATGCAGAAATGGAGAGGGAGGAAGGGAGAGATGTAGAACTGCCTTTGTGGCTGAAAGGGAGCACTGTGTGTGTGAATATGCTATCTGCAGGTAGCAGCCAGCGCGGAATAGATCAAAGAGAGGCGTGTGCTGTCCTGGTCCCCAGCCAGAGGACCTCTCACCTCGTGGCAGGCAGCTCGAGCCCTGTGGACGTGACAAGGATGGCGAGGGGGGCTGGTTGTGTAAGCGAGGAGTGTGACTGAGAGCAGACAGAAAAAGAGGGAGATGTTGTCCGTGGGTTTTGTTTATATTTGTAGGTTTGCAGGATGAGCCCAAAGAGTAAAGACTATAAAGACTGTCAAGAGGCTGGATCCAAAATGCTCCTAAGTGGTATTCAAAAGATGGCACTGATGTGTTGCTGCACGATGGGAATATAAAAAAACTGCGCAGCATTTAATAACCCTGACAGGATTTTATAAAGCTGGAAAATTATCACAGTCATCATTTATCCTCCATCTTGCCAATCACAAGCCAAACACTAAAATTACCCCATTAATGCTACAAAGTAATCTACCATCAACGTGTGTTTGCACGCATTCGGTTGGCCATCGCTAGGCAGGATTCTGGAGGAGATCCGGAAGAAAGACCACAGAGGAGATTAATGAGAAGATGAAAGTTGTGGGAGCAGAAAAGGATGAAATGGATGTAGAGGTTGGTTTTTTTTTTTCCGGTGAGAGAAAAAAAAGAAGACAGTTTTGACAATGTGATTCATGTGAGGTTTGAAGGAAAGAAGAGAATCAAAATGCACGGAGAAAATGACTGAAACTGTCAACACAGAGGGAAAAGCTTTGAATGTGCTTGTCGAGGGATTGAGGACCAATAATGATGACTTCAGATTCATGACAGTTGACTGTCAGAAAATGTTTTCATCCAGGTTGTTATATCTTTGAGATGGAGATGATGGAGCAGGTGGTGAGACTAAAAAGAGATTGTTTTAACCAAAGCCTATCCTGAAAGATGACAATTTTAATGTAGAGATACATTTTTGACACGGATAACAACAACAAATGTGTTTAAATAACTTGTCTCAGTTCAGCTCACCCGACAACCAAAAAACAAATCAATTTGCTGCCAAGTTCAAATATTATAGCCCTGATTGAGGTGTGTGCTTGTGTCTGCATTGTATTACGTGCTTGGGTGTGCACAACGGCCTTGAGAGGAAGTTGACATACCCTGCAGCATTCCAGAGAAAAATCGCAGGTCACTGGGAGAGGCTACCTGGGATGCTAAAAGAGAGGATGTGTCCTTTTTTTTACAGCCACTCCACGTAGCCACGTAGCTCCCAAGCAGCAACAACATCTTAAGCACATAATGCATGATTTAGCTTTTGAAGGTTTGACCCGACTACCAAACTGCCAATCTTACAACCTATCCCCGGGTAGTATCTAAAAAAGGTTTTATTTTTCCAAGGGTTTTACCAGAAGGGTCATTGACCTGGGTCAGATACCATTGTTGATCCATTCATAACAATGACGTTGCTTTAGTGTGAAAAGGGTATAAGTATCAAGGAAGGAAAGTAAGGAAATGAGAAAGGCGAACGGGGATGGAAATGTGAAGAATAGAAACGGAGAATAACGATTATAGAACTTTCTCTGCAATAGCATAGAAAGCGCGGCGCACGTCTTCCTGTCCCTTCTAGTATATAACAATTCTGGTATGATGCTCATTCAGTCAGTCCATTGTTTCTCTCAGCTTATTTATGTTGCGAGGGCCCTTAGCCAAAAGCAATAAATTTAAAACTGCCCCAGGGGTGGCATTACAGGACAGGTTGTTGAGAGCAGAGGAGAGAAAGAGCAAGTATGACAACGAGAGAGACTGTGAATACAAGATAGCAAGCACATAAAATACTGAGAGGGAAGCAGAAACGCTGGCTGAGATAATTTGGACAATTTGCCCACTTACCAAACCCAAAATGAATAATGTGGCATTTATGTGGCCTAAGATCTGTAATTCTCTTTTTTCTGTGTCCAGCTTTAAGCTTTAGCTATTCTGTTCTTTGTTTTGTTCTGTTAGAGACGGCTTCATATAAATGAAAGACAAGCTGAAGCATAAAAACATTAGACCAGAGATTTTCAATTCCTTAAGTTGTACCGATGTTCGTCTAAATAAATTGGCAACTCAGTCTGCTACAAAATATTTTTTGCTGCGTAGTTCAAAACAGATTATTCAGCAAATACAGCCACTATGCATTACTTGCATTTTAGTGTGCTGTACTGGAATTTACCTTGAAGTTACGCTCTCTTTTGTGCCAGATAGCATCTCCAAAATTTTAAAAAATGTCCTTTGTGCTCACTGTGTTGAATTCAAAATCATTAAAAAAGACGTTTTAGGATTCATAAGCACTGTGGGGAGCTGTAATGAGGTCTGTTTTTCCCTGAGGATAAAGTGACAGGAAGCGCTAAACCATTCGACATTGGCTCTGACATGCTGCTGTCATGCTGCTAACTCGGATGTGTCTATCTCTCATATCAGAAATCAAGTTAACATTTGTATTTATTTCCTCACATAGTTACTCTGTCAAATCCCCCGTAGTAAAGCATTAACTCCATGTTTCGTGATCCCTACTTTAGACCTTTCATGTGACTTACTTTGCGGCGAATGCCAAAAGAAGAGATTTAAGGCAAAGATGTGAGGTCCTGACATCAGTGTCTCATTTAATAAGCGATCTGAGGCTGGGTCACAGCAGAGCAGTGACAGATAGACAGGTACATCAAAGAACTCTGGGTTCTAACTACAGGAGGAGATGGAGCCATTGTGGGATCAAAGTGTCAGAGGAAAAACCTGTAGTTCCCTATAGAAATGTAATCGTGACATCCACTGCTGCTGCAGCAGGTTTCATGTGTTTACAGGTCTGTTCTAGTCATCTCTCTGAATGATGAAAAAGGGACTATGTGCTCTCTGTGTTACATTACATTAACAGTCACCTTATCTTCTCTTCAGGATCAAGCCTGGTGCTTTGTGCATGCGTGCATGTGTGTGGTCTGGTTTGCCTTATATTTATGAAGGCCGACCATTTAATGACCCCTATTCTTGTGAGGACATTTTGTCTTCTCTTTACAGTAAAACAAGCTTGATTTTATTATCTTATTATCACCATAAATTGACAGTGTGGGGAGCAGTCAACCTATCATGAACATACTAGGGAGAGAAAATGAATTCAATCATAGGACAAGCTTGAGGTTACCTCGTTTCTTGGGATTCAGCACCAGTAATGTGCCAAGTACTGTATATAAATCAGTTCAATAATTAAAGTGGAGGAAAAGGGGAAAAAAAGGTGGCATAAAATCAAGTTATAAACTGTTTTACAATGCGCATTTCATTATCAGATATTTGTAGTAGAATAAATTTGCTTAATCCTGTTTGTCTGTATATATTTGCATATTCTGGCTGTCATACAGATGTGACAGGTCACTCATGAACTATTATTATTAATACCTCTATGGAATTAGTCACAAATTTCCCAAGGTATCCTGCTTTCCTGCATGTACTCAAGTCTCTAGTGTTTCTCCCATGATTGAAGCCAGAGCAGAACTGTGTGCCGTGGTGATTAAGACAGTATGTGTGCGGTTAATAGAGTGCAGGAGCCAAGCAGCAGTAGGACCAGGGACAATAGCAGGAAGAGACCGCAGGGAGGGGGTTGCCGGTCGCCATGACCCCCTGGTTATTGTTCTGCTGCCCACCGACATTTGAAGGATGGAGGGGAGGAGTGAAGGACGACATGAGGAGAGGAGGGGAGGACGATGGAGCGTAATGACGGTGGTCAGAGGAGAATAGGAAAAAGGAAACAGCAAATAGGAAGAAGCAAAGGGAGACAGGGTAAAAGATGATAGAAAAGATCTGCAGAAGACAAACAAGTGTGTTTGAGAATGAGCAGAAATATACAGGAACAGTAAATGTGTGTGAGTAAATACTATGAGTGGAATGCAGACAAACTGACAGCTGACGGACAGACAGATAGACAGCCAAAAAAGCCCACTCCACCCCCAACGTCCCTTCACAACCGGAGTCCTGCTCTGCGGCACGTACACTTCCAGACAGAGGGGCCAACCAGTCTGTAATATCTCAGCTCCAGACTCCTGCTTTGTTCCCCTGCTGGACGGCTTTGTTCACAGACCAGAGACCGGATGTCCTAAATGACTAGCCGCTTTCTCCCTTTCTATGTGGTCTAACCCTTCCCCCATATGTTCCTTCTCTGGTGCCCTCCAGTCTTGAAGAAATTTTACATTTTGTCACCAGCAGCATATCATCAAAATGCTACCATTTGGAAATAAAGTGATGTTAATATGGACATACACAAGTATAAATGTACGATATACTTATGATATAGTAGATATACAATATACACTATGTCACAGAGAAAACTAATTTACTATTGCCGTGCTTTAAAGAAATTGACATTTTGGGAAATTTCGCTTTCTAGCTCAGACTTAAGATGAGAAGACTGATACCACTTCTCATGTCTGTACAGTAAATACGAAGCTACAGCTGGATGACAGTTAGCTTAGCTTAGCTTAGCATAAAGATGGGAAGCAGGGATGAAAAGCTAGCTTGACTCTATCGAAAGCTTTAAAAAAAAAAAAAAATACACCTACCAGCACCTCTAAAGCACACTAATTAACCGGTTATTAATTGTTGTTTATATCTGTACAAAAACTCACTGTGAATTCTTTTACCTTTTGACTTGGAAGGCTAGCCGAATCCAGTCTTTATGCTAAGCTAAGCTAAGCTAACCAGATGATTGCTGTAGCTTCATATTTATTGTACTCATATGAGTTATGTGTGGTATCTATTTTGTCATCAAATTATTATGACCGCATTTCTCAAACTATTTCTTGAACACACCATATACTAATAATATTGTTATTATTCTTATACCCCCAATTGCTCGCAGGGCGCTCCTCTTGGGGCTGCCCATCACTCCACCATCTCTCTCCACATTGCATGTCTATGAGCCCTTTGTGTGTGTGTGGTTGTGTTTCGGGGTTAAAATGCATGTAAAAAAAAAAAAAAGAGTGAAAAAAGAATTTCCTCATTGAGGGATTATTAAAGTATCTCTTCTTCTTCTTATTTAAGGTGACGTTAATGAAATCATTTTTCATGAGAAAACATTAACGGTTTCAGCTTTACATATGCAAACACTTTGCAAACGCCTTTCCACGCCTTAAATGTCGGTGAACTGAATCATTTTGCGGTTGCGACTGTTGGTCAGACAAATGACATTTGAAGTTGTCTCCAATTGTGAGATCACCACTGAGGTTGGAAGGAAACACATTACCTCATGGGAAAGAACATCAGGTCATAACGGTCATAACAGAAGTAGAAGCACCCACTCTTTTCCTGATGAGAAAACTCACACAGGTGAGAGCATTATGGTGAAATACAAACTTTTATTAAAATGGGTCTATAAAGATGTGGTGAAAGAAGAAAGATGTGTGCGCACAATCAGCTGCTAACATATTTGTCCCATACATGATTTAGCTATGTTTTCATCAAAACAAATGTCATGCCTTTCACACATACTCACACAAAGCTGTTGATGTGTGGATATGCAAACGTTTGCTGGCAGTATTTCAGACATAGTAAGCATTGAGAACCCTCGCATATACACATACACATGCACATGAGTTGTGGCTGTCACAACACCGAGGATCATGCTGACACGATCATGTTGATGAGCCAAACAGTATGTGAGTGAGATTGAGTGTCCATGCTACAGTACAGTATGTGACATGACAGAGGGAATGGTGGTGGGGGTATACAAAGCTCCCTTCTCTTGGGGAAAACAGTTTAGATTTGTCGTCTTTCCAGACAGAACAGCAAATCGACAGTTAGATAAATTCTCTACATGACTAAAAATAAATATTTATATTTTTAGTTGATCCAACCTTAGTCTATATTGTCAAATCAGCAGCTGATATTATCATGCCTCTTCGGGATAAATTTAATCTTTGAATTTTTACTTCCTGGGAAAATGATCACTTTCTTTGATCACTTCTGGGAAAAAGGTTCAATTTTACACAGGACAGCATATCATTCATCAGAATTCTGTGTATTATTAAGTTTAATTAACTATTATATAATATAACTATTATTTTTTTTGACAAAAAATAAATAATACTCTTCTTGATGGTGTTCAGGTTTATCAAACTACAAATGACAATTACTTAATTGTGAGGCTGATGTCTAGGACACATTTTATGTTCAACAAAGGGTGTTCAAATTAAATTTTGATTCTTGATGAGCACTTGAGGTTATGTAGAATCCATGTGATACCTGGCATAAATCCACAGATGAAATGCTTGTCCTCTGACCACTGAATGCCTCTGTCATTACAACCTGACACTGGACGTGACAGCGGGGTTATTGTATGCGCAGGTTGACATTCCAGAGAGGCCAGTAGAGGTGCAGCAGAATCTGAGGGCAAGAAAAGGAAGCCCTTTCTCACCGTGCGGCTCACACACCCACACACACAAACGAGATGTTTTCCACATCCCAGGGCTATTTGTAAGACTATTCTGTCTCCTGGAAAGGGGAAGTGAATGTTGGCTGGACGTGCGGAACGTAGCCGGGGATTTTGGATTATGCAGCCCCGCCGTGCAGTAGCTGGAGGTGATGACTAGGGAAAAGAGATGTGTTATTGTATTTGCTTGGATGCACGTATTATCAATGTATGAACGTGGGATGATAATTGTTATGATAAACAAAAATGATCACCTGAGAAAAAAACAGTAAACATCCACAACAAACAGTAAACATCCACAATGCACAATAAAGCTTTGAAGACAAGCCGGTGGAGGAAGCACTCATTTCCTTTACTTAAGTCAAAGTATCAGTAAAACAATATAATAATACTTTATTACAAGTAAGTCGTAAAAAGTATTGCAGGAAATTATACTCAGTATAAAAGTATTAAAAGTAGTGGTTCAGCAGTAAAATGACACCTATGACTATTACTATTACATTTGACATGATTTGATTGTTAATGCAGGTGCGTCAATGTGTAAATGACAACACATTTTACTGCTGTTGATATTTTTTGGTGAAATATTTGATATCTATAGACAGATTTGACCTCTTAAGGCCTTAAACAGTTATATAATAGTTTATATTTAAATGAAACCATCTGAGAAGAAGAGGGAAAATGCTTCTGCAAACAACTAATCTGGCATCTGAAACATAATAAGGACGTCGTGGAAGAAGACCTGCTCATAACAAAAACATAACAATAATTTATTGCCCAGCCCTCGATGCAAACCACTGATTTCATCTTTACCATGTGTTGTATTTTATGACCTTATCATATATTTTGTTATGTAAAATGTTAATATATAAAGTAATCACAAACTAATGTGGTCAGATAAATGTAGCAGAATAGAAAGTGTAGTGGTATGGAAGTTTGAAGTAGCATAAATTGAAAATGAAAATGAAAATGTACTTGCATACAGTATTCGAGTAAATGTACTCTCATTCTACCACTGCCACGAGCTAACAAGTGAAACATGACAGCCAGTCATGTGTTTTATTAGGAACAAATAAAAATCCCCGGCTACATATTATGGTACTGGTTACTCACAGTAACGACGATCAACATGTTTGTGTTACAGAACTGAAAGTGCCAGCACAACGGAGAGATCCTTACAGCCAAACATACACAACCAGCACACTTCACATCAAGTCTCTCACACACTCACACACTCACTCACTCACACACATCCAGAGATGGGATATTCTGTACTGGTGTGATGTGCATGTGATTTTGGCCCTGATCTGAGTCATTTGCCACAAAGTATGTCCCAATCCAATACTAATACTTTCCTTTATAACACTGCTGCAGAGTGCACTTATAATACAAAAAAAAAAAAAAAAAAACAGGAACAGTAAACCCCAAAATTTGTGAATGACTTAAAATGCAATTCATGTTTTATCCATTTGATATTGATACTTGTTAATGATTACCTTCGAAGCTTGAACATTTGACATAAGTCAAAAATTAAGTTCTGGAGATCGTCCATACTCTTGATTGCGAACCGCTCTACTTCAGTTCAGCTGAAGTTTACAGTGATTGTGGTTTTAATGTTTTATGTTACAGTGTGGTCTCTCTTAAAAACTACTGGCCCTGAAAGTGGAAAATAGTAATTTAAGTGCCCTGCCAGTTGTCTCGGGGGCTATCCCAGACCAAGGAGGGTATTGTCAGTGGATGGCCTCATTAGACTGAGAAACAACTGGGCATCAGTGGCCTGGCATGACTGCTGCATGACTCTGCCTGGCAGCACTTTGGGATACACCACCGTTTAAAAGTTTCTAATTTACCAGCTTGTTTCGGTACAGTAAGACGGCTGAGGGGAGTACTCTTGTGTTTCATGATTTTGGGTTGTAGAAAGTCATCTTTACAAATAAATGTTTTGTGTGAGGGGTTCGCAGAAAAGGTAAAGCTTTGTACATTGAGAACAAAACACTGTATAATGGTTCAGCCAGACTGACAAACTGAAAGGGCTCAAAGAAACAAGGATGAGCAACGCTTAAATAAGAATGTAAGAAATCACCAGTTACTGGTAAAAGAAATTCAAAGCTTAACATTTAAATCTGTGCAGATTTAAATATGAACAGGTTCCTGTTTTAGTGTCAAGTGTGCAATAAAGGCAGGAACTGCTGGAATTAACAGGAGTGTTGCTTCAACTATGCTATTCTTAAAACTTCAAAATAGAATTGGATCACTATGAACTGATGAAGTACAATTTAAACCTGTTTAATCTAACCCCAAAGTAGATTGTAGTAGGCCCAAAGAAAAAACAAATTACCAGAATATTTAGAGCCTATTTGGAGGAAAAGTTGTTACAGCACTATTCTCTCCTGTCATAAAACACTGTGAAGACATTGACTAAAAGTTTTAATCATCTCATTATTAGGGGTTAGGGGTATCAAGCAGGGACATTGTAAACTGTAACCTAACTGGAACCCCTTGACTCAATCAAGTGTGTAGGAGAAACTATGGTGGCTGACCACATGAGGATAGCTGAAGTCAGAAACGGCTAAGGAATGTGATGAAGACAAAGACAGAAACTGTGGCAATCACTCCCCAGCTCCGTGTCTCTGACCTTACTGTGTCCCAGTGCCAACACGTATCCGATCCCAAGCACACCAGACAAACACAGTTGACCCCATCTTTCTGTTGGCCCTAACTGAATGAACGGAAACAGCAACTCTTGGCTCAGAAACTATACAATGAGGAAGCCATCTTGGTAGCGCAACTAGGCCCAACCTTGGCTGAAACACTACGAGAGGTGAAATGCAGCACGGCTGAAAAGCCAAGAGGGGAAGGAAAGAGGAAGACACTGTGACTCAAACACTATGAAAGATGGAAGACATTTTGGCTCAGAAAGCAGGGAAGGAAGAGAGGAGGGTAACATCAGTGACCTAGAGTGAACTCTGCCACCCCAATGAATCACAAATCACCTTGGAGAACACAATGCTGAATACCTTGTGGCCTGCAATGGTAGACACAGCTGTAAAATCAATCTACAGATTTTTTCCCCCTTCATTGACCCCAGACACATCATATGCAGAAGTAACTTTAGGTTCAGAAAATAAAATATACTGTATGTACAGAGACAGCATATATTCCTATCCCTATCACTATAGAACCACACCTTCAATCCTTCAACTACACTCCTAGAGTTAGTCAAATCAAGTGGACATTTTACTAAGTTACAGTCTTTATAGTACACAATTCATCCTTTGTGTCCTGTTAGGAAGCGTTCTGTTCACAGCCCTCTAAGAGGGGAGAAATTATTACAGCAACTAATAACTCTGCAAGTACACATAGGGACATGAGTACTGTGTTGAGATATACTTAAATAAAAAAAACATGTACCTATCTTTTATGCTGAGCTCAAAAGCAGCTCTGAAGTTTGAAACTAAGAAACAGCCTCAGAAATAACTTTAATCACTTTGCTTCATACGCCCAACCTGTTATTGTTGTACATACATTTGACCACCAGGAGTCAGTATAACATTTTTTATACATTTTGTGTTCTCGAGTGTGACAACTTCAACACCTCACCTCTAGGTGTCACCAAAGGTTCATTTATAAACAACCAGTCTCATTTCTAACATAAATGTAATCTATACAGGCTGATCTCATATGTATTCATAGTTCTTTAACCGAAAACATATATATATATATTTAAATAAAATATATTATATAATATATATATAGATATATATATTTTCTAAGGACAGCAGGAAAGCTCTTCACTGATTTTTCTCTGAACCTCACTACAGCACCCACGCTCTGCACACTGAACTTGTTTTTCTTGTAGTACACCAATAGGTGTCGCTGTCTAACAACTAATAAATGATACGGTTGTTGTTCAAGTGAGAGAGGCTTTCCGTCTGCAGTCCACTGAGTCAAATTGGTCAAATAATCTACACAGAAGTATTTAGTTTCACCAAAAGATAAAAATCTGTGACTTACAGAGCGCAAATGGGGTAGGAACCTCTCTATGTCATTCATGTCTATGCCGTCATCTTCCTCAAACTTGTGTTTGTTCATGCTGAAAAAGAAGAAGCCAGAGAGAAAGAGGAAGCAAGTGTATTAATAAGTGGCGATTCTTAAGATATAACTGAGAGAATATAGGATAATCAAAACAATACTGAAACAGAGCAGGACGGCATCAGTAGAACCGCATACTGTAGATTAAAAACCCAAGACCCAGAGCCCAGATCTTACCCCTCTCTGTCGATGTGGGGCAGGTGTTTTGGCATTCCTCTTAGGTGTTTCCTGTGGAAGTGGCTGAAGTCCAGCTTCTCTGGCTGCACGTCCCAACCTGCACCTCTACAACAAAGAGACAACAAGACAGATTAGAGGTTAAAGCAAGCATCCAAGCTTGCAAATAAGAAACACAGCGACAGCCTCAACAACAGCTTCCACATTTTACATGACTGAACAATCACATTTAAATTTAATTTGTTATTTATTAGTTCAACGGTCAACATCTCAGTTAATCTGCATGATCAGGATTGTGTGGATTTAATTGTGGATTTAATTGACAGTGGCTAAAAAATCTGACCAAACGGTCACGACTGACATCACATTTTATTTCAAATGAATCTTGCATGGATTAGTGCAAAGAAGTATGTGACTGCTTTGACTGGTTGTTACTGGACGGGGATCACTTCAAACTACTAAGATAACTACACATAAAAACACTCATAGTGTACATCTGAATACTGAAGGAGAAAACACACGTTGGTCTTTGTCTCGTCTTTCTGGCTGATGTCTAAAATAGAAAATGTTAGTTGCTAGCCATCTCAATCATCTTGTATTACATCAGAGTGCAGGTAATTGAGTGTCTGAGCGGCGCAAGATAACCATCTATCATGGAATTTGTTCTTTTTACTTGTTGGCTTTAAATTACATCAAACACGTGCCAAGTTGGGTCTGTGAGGCGGTGATATGTGGGCGGCAGCTGCATTTAATAAAAGGCTCTATCAATCACTGACCACACGATGCAACAATAGACTTGAGTCACCGCTAGATGAGGCTGGTTGACGAGACACTTGCCTCATTCGCTGCAATAAATAAATGCATTTAAAAAATATATATTAATGTCCAATATATATGGAATTCAATGTTGTGCTCAAGGACACTTCAGCACACAAACTGTAAGAGCTGTCCATCAAGCCACTAACCCTACATAAGTGGCTGACTCTAGAACCTCAGCCAACTGAGTTAAAACTGGTCGAACGCACGACATTTTCTTTTTTGAGACTCAGCAAAGCTTCCAATTGTAAGGGCTATTGCTTTCACACCGTTTTAACCAGAAGGGCAGAAATGACTCCTCATTAACGCCCTGTTCATTCAATATTCAATCAATACTAAACTTCACGTCTGTCTGCATGCAGGCACAGTTACGGTGCTTGCATCATCTTGCTGTGCCGGCTTCTTCACTGTGTGCTTGGATGTGCCAACGTGGCCGGATCTTAGGTAGTTGAAGCTGCTGTGCAGCTGTTACCATGGCAACCCATTCTTCCTCCAGTGTAACTGATTTATGTCTCACTCATTTCCTTTTTTTTCCTCCCCACCTCTAACTTTGAGGTCAAGCTTTTGTTTGAGAAGTCACTTTGTCACAGGGATGTTGAAAAAGATTTTTTTTTTTTTTTTAGGATGTTGACACAGACCTAACTTGCACAAGCCTAACAAGGTTTCAAGCATCGAGGCTCTGTGTCTCTGTTTTTTGGAGGACGCAGTCGAGCTCCGTCGTGTGGAGTTAATATCAATGTGGCTGTTGTTGTAAAAGACTGAAACAGAACACTTTTCATCACTCGGCAACTCAACAGTTCAGCAGTTCAGCTTCTTGATTAACTTTTGGGATGAAGACACAGAGCTAACTTGCTGAAGGATATTTTATTTTAATGTCCCTAATTGTATTTCATGCTGGTATCTTTGGGCTAACCTAACTGAGAAGAAGTAAAGACAGTAAGAAGAACTGAAGACAAACAAAAAGGACTGTTACAAAGTATGAGAGCAGGAGGCAAAGACTAAGACTCACTGTGTGTCTTATGACCCTCCAGAAACTATGGTTGGAATTCAGACCCAGTAGACTGTACAACATAGTAGGTTTATATAACAGCAAGGCACCTACCCGTGTGAGTCCATTGTGTTGGCAGCCCATATGTCTGTTCCCAGGATGTCAAAGGACCCATCTCTGTTCCCATTCTAGACCGCACACAAAGAAAAAGACAGTACACTTCAGTTTGACTTGAAAACAACTCTTACAGAACCATCATCTAAGCTCACTTAGCTTGTATTTAAAATCTATAAACAGCTACACTACTGGAACTGCTTTGCATGTAGTATTTTTGTCTTTTCTTTTTAATTGAGAATAAGTAATTAAGCTGGAAAGAAATGAATAGGAAAAGTAGGTTTCTGCATATTTAGCAATTGTGATGACGAAGAGTACCGTGGTTCTTTAGCATGTGTGCACCTACAGTTTATTCCGTTTGTTCCAGCAACTACTGCACTTCCAGAAACCAGCGAATGAAAAATTTAAAAACCCTAGAAATGACAAAAAAAAAGATCCAAAAAGAAAAATAGATCCTACACTTCCCATAATGCAACCCAATAGTGTCTGTCAGACATTCTTCCCTGGTGAATACACACATCTTTCCCTGATGACTACACTATGACATCACTATAGCATCATTGGAGTTTTTTTTAAAGCACCTTCCAAAGCCACAGAAGACATTATACTGTTAACTGTTCACAGGCTGAGTAGTGCTGCTCATGATGAGCTTGTTGTCAAACATGGCTGAAGATTCCCAAGCGAACAATACATTGAGCGTGTGACATAGCCCGAGCATTAGTCCATCAAAGTCTACCCAGATGTTCCCTTTCATTTCTTTGAGAGATGATCGAGCCAACAGACAAGTACACACAGAGGTGCATCTTTACCTTGGCAGGGCCTTTGAACTGGTTGTTTCTGCCTCTGCTGCCAGAGCGTGAGCCAGATCCTGGTCTAGACCCCGAGCTGGGCCTGGAACCTGTGCTGCCGTTACTGCTGTGTTCCCACTCATCCTGCAGAGTTGAGAGAGAGGATGAAAGAAAAAGGACTGAGTCTGTTTTATTCAGAATTCAATGCGTTTTATTTTATCTTAGTTATTAACAGAAAAAAACACAGCTACAACAAAAGAGGTCTCCAACACTTTGAGTAAAACTGGATGGTCTAAATTTAAGTATGTTCATGATGTTTATCTATTACATTAGCTGATATTAATAATGTTACAAACCATCTTCAACCCACTTTAACCAACGGCTAGGGGTGCCATTTCTCCTTCTTTTAGACTTATTTTGTGTGCATATTAAGAGTGTAACAACAACCTGCATTGTTCATAATCTGGTGAACACCGTGGCTGTTGAGCTGAGATAATAGCACCACATTTGTTTCTGTTATAGCTGAATTGTTTCATTGCCACAGGTTGGATATCATAGTTTCAGAAGCTGAATGTTAAAACAAACCTCATTTTGCTGTACTGAAAATTAATTTGACGTATTGATATAAATAATGACATTTCAATTCTAGTCTCTTTCTTTACTTTCTTTACTTTACTCTTCTCTCTTTGAACCTCTCACCCATACTGTTTCTCCCTCAACACTCACTCTGACTTCCTGGTAAATCATAACAGTGAATCTCTCAGGAGCTATCAGTCGAAATTGCTGCAGACTGTGCAGTCATAAGAGAGCAGAGCAGCACACACACACACACACACTGATATTTAGCAGACTGACTGATAATTCATTTAGGATTATTCAGTTACTGGATATATTCTGACAGTATCCCATGTCAGTCATTAAGAACATACTTTGTCTGCAGCTATCACAAGCAAGCAGATGAACTGTGAATTGCTTCAGGCTGGTGTTACAGTCTCTTCTAATCATACACTTGAGCAGCTGATGGAGTGGAAAAGACTAATCTGAACATACAGAACTGAGAGCAGAGCAAACCTTCGCTTTAGTTTTAATGAATGTGATGCTCCAGTGACCAGAGGGGTCTACACAAGCAAACAAGAAGAGCGTCTTCATCAGTGTCTGCAGACCAGTAACCACCAAATTGTGAGATGTTCATCCTAAAACCAACAAACCCTCCACGCTGAGGCTGGTGAGGAGACAGGAGCTGCTCTCATGGGTTAGATGAATGAACCTGACTTTAGAGGATGGACGTGGTCTGAAATGTGCTAATATATCTGTCAAAAAAGCCAGCTATAATTGCACTTAAGTCTGATTTATACTAGTGTTGTTTCAACAGGTCCAGAAAATACAGTCCAAAGAAAATCCAAAGTCCACGTTGTAAGTTTCATGATGTTTATTAACCAAAAAGAACAACACATTTAAATGGACACAATGTGACCAAATATTAGACGAAACTATACAATATGACATGATAATAAGTGAAGCGTGATAATAAACAGTGACACGGTCAACAGAAAATACCGGTGCCTGTCACCCTCTTTGTCCGAACTCCCCGCACCAATGCACAGGCAAAGATGAGATACGACCACAACCATACCCCCTGTGCCAAATACCAGAAGTAAAGGTGACCTACAAAACATGTGTGATCTAAACAAATAAACAACACAAACTACATGCACACGTTATGCCTCCAGCACCCATGTTAGCTAAGTAAGTTTTTAAGCCATAATCCAACTAAATTCAAAACAAAAAACTGGAACCTGCTATAAAATGATTGACACGATTTAATGCAGGGACTAGGAACGACATTATTTAAATTATTGTTTTCTGATCATGTAGGATGATCAGAAAGATGATCATGTCGGATTGCTTATATCGTTATCGTTATCGTTATATCGCAATGTTAAAAACTGCAATAAGTAGCTGGCTACAAACAACCATTGCACGGTGCAATAGTGTGCTATAGAGTGCGCTGCTTCCAAAGGAGCAATTTGTAATTCCTGGCCACATGCTCAAAAAAAAATAAGGGCCTGGGAACCCCAGCTTTAGCAGCTGCCCGCCAGCCACTAGCATCAGCTCTGTCCCTCTGCTAAGCCAGGTTCTCTACTTATAAAACACATGATCAGCTGTGAAACATAAAACGCTGATGATGCTACATGTCCAACGTGTTCACTTTTGAACACAATGCAACAAATGAATGTTCCATCTTTCACTACGGTTACTGTCCAAACATTTATCTAAAATAAAGACTGCATTTCATTAAAATTATTTTTTGAGTTAGAGACTGTAAGGTCTATCTCTCATATTCATTACGCCCGTGTGATGGATGGTAGGTTGTGCTTTGCCCAACCTTTTCTCCCCGAACTACAGCCCTTGCGTGGAATCATGACTGTGCTCTGCGAACTAGACCCACTTGGATGATTATTCACTTCATTAATTAAGGTAAACCTAAAAAGCTGTGAAATAGGCACAACGCTGACACTTACTGGCTTGAATGAGCCTCTCCCCCGTGAAGATGTCCAGCTGCCATCTTTCTTGTTGTTGCAGTCATCCGTCCACTGGAGGAGACAAATGTAGGGAGAGGGTATAGAGAAAAGTAAAAGTAAGTAACACAGCAAGTTTCTCTGTTTTTTTTTCTTTTATAACTGATTTAAAATGTGCTGCAGTGTTGGTGGATCCTCTATATTTGTGTTGGTTTACATGTACATCACAACAACAGTAGTGTTTGATTCAGGCTGTGCCCCGCCAGCCTGTACCAAACACAACCACTGCTGCTAACAGATACGACGCTAATGAAAGCATCCATTTCAGTAACAAGGTTCTGACCTGTGGCACCTTGCCACCATTGTCCAAGTCCAAGTCCCCATCGGCCTTGTCTCCCAGAAGCCCCTGCACCTGGTACTCCAGCACATAGCTGTCGATGAAGCGCTCCAGCTCTTCTATCTCCTGGGAGCGCGTGCTGCCTGCTTCAGACGATGCGGACGCCACCGAAGAGTTCTCCATGGCAACCAGCGCTGTGATGGGTGGAAGGGGGAGGAGGAGGGGAAGGGAGGGAGGAAAGTGACCTGTGCGGGAAGGAAGAGAACGACAGAGGGAGAAGAGTGAGCTAAAAAAACTCAACATGACAGGGAGCATCCATGTTTGAGCATTTTCTCCTGTGAACAGAGAGCTGGACTATGTTTACAATGAGATCTCCAACATTAAAGCAACAATTTGTCAAACAGACATAAGGCTAACCAAGTCCCAGAAGTGTGGATAGATGAGATTGTTTACATTTTATATTGCCAGAATAGTTATAACAGCAACAACCCATTGAGTACAGAGCTGCATAACCATAATGCTGTCAAAAAACACCCACATATGCACTGCTTGCTCCAACAGTAAGACATCCAATCCATCTTTTGAAATAACCTCTGACTCATCTCTGCTAATTTCTCTGTTCAAACTCCCTCCGGTGTCACCATTCATCCACCTCTCCACATCCATTTACCTCTTTTGTTTTTCCACCTCTTCCCTGCAGTCTATCTCTCTCCTGTCAGTGTTGTTTGTGTGTGAGATCACCTGACCCCCGGCCAACAGGGAAGCAGCTTCCTGTCTGTCTGTCTATTGCTAGTAAGCTCCTTTACATCAGGGCTTGATTACCAGCCATGCAAAGAGGATTTATGGCCCTGGAGCACGCAGAATGGTATCTGCTGAGCCCTGGGGACTTGCTGGGGAGCCCGGTGCATTTGCAGCCAACAAGTCGCGGGCGCTTTAAACCCTCTGTTTTGGTTTAGGGCACGAGGGACTCTCTTAAAAATATTGAGATCACACCAACTATTTCAACAGAAAAAAATATTTATCTTTATAGTCCTTTTTTAGTACCCTCAACACTAGAAACATGTTTACAACTAGTGAGAACAAGAGGGAAATGCTCGACTGGAAGATCAGACCTCAGGGTCAGCTACAGGACAGCACCCTGTTGAGCCAGACCAGAACCTGAACGTCTTGTTCAAGGACATTTCAGCACATCAGAATCTTGCTACCCGTCACTACCTTGCTGCTTTTCTTTGTTTACATTTATGACTAATGCTTTAATCTCTGCATACTACGTAGTGGGGTCAACATGTCCTAATCTGGCCTACTGTAGTGTTAGCAGAATAATCCATCCATCCATCCATCCATCCATTGATGCTCGGGCTTTGATTAGCCTGGTGATTTACAGCTAGCAGGCTACAGAAGCATCAGCGCTCACACTAGCTGCTTTGTAGACATACTTTACCCTCAGGAAAATACAACAAACAGAACATGTGATGCATAACAGTCATAAGCAATTATACATGTAAAAAGCATTATTATACTGTGAACTAATTTCTTTGTATTAAAGTTTAGATGTGTCTCGTTTATTCATTTAATTAATTACTTGTTCTTACTATTGTTACACTTGAAGACAAATTTAAATTGCACTTAAGGGTTAATAGAAACTTGAGAGTAGAAGACAACATTGAACTGGCCTAGTTTTTGTGTCCTGTTCCTCCTGGATCATGTGCTGCCCCAAAATCAGACCATTCATGTCACAAAACCAACGTCTGCCCCAGCTCGGCTTCAAAAAATAAATAAATAAAACTAAGAGAGATCTTGTCCAGTGAGGCCACTCTCCAGTACAGCAAGCCTGCTTGTCAGACCGAACTGCCAGTTAATATCACTTGATTCATTTATTTTTGTGGGGAGTGATTAAGTGGCCTAGGACCACCACTAAAAGGGTCGCACCGTGTCAAACTATGCTGTTTTGTTTGCGTTTCCATCACTAGTTTGAAGATGATCTCCGGAGTCGGGTCAAAGCTCCCCCGACCTGCCCACAAGCAGGCTGCAGTGACATCGGATGAGCTTTCAGTGATGATTCAGTGACTTGTTTAAATAGTCTCGGCTGTGTGTAGCAGATACTTCGTAACAACAGATTGAAAATCTGCAATAAGTAGCTCGCTACCAACAACCATTGCACAGTGCAATAAAGCGCACTACTTCTAATTACCGGCCACATGCTCAAAAAAATAGGGGGCTGAGAACCACAGCTTCAGCAGCTGCCCGCCAGCAGCAATTTATTATGTTAATTTCAGTAAAGATCTCTGCAGCATACTACTGAGACTCTGACATAACATCGTTGCAGTTACCCCTTCATATTCTGTTGATAAAAGGCCGCTCCTACAAATTGCCCTTTAAGAATCATTGACTCAAGACAAAGCGTTTCATCAGTTAAAGACAAACAGAGTTGTAATGGAGATGCAAATCCCTGCTGTGCTGGGCTGACATGCCAAGTCAAACCGAGTCATAACAAGCTAGCACGTGTATGGAAAAGGCCTCCTGACAGATCTGTGTACAGTTAGCAGGCAAACAAATCTCCTCAAAGAACATGGGAACTCACACGCAAATGTCACCGGTTTAGGAAGTACTCCTTTACAATGCAATACACTTCAATGCAAAAGCCCTGAACTAAATCTTAACAACAGTTATAGTATTAACATGTTTTATAGCGTCTGAGAGGTTTTTATTGCAGAAACATTGATAACACTCTGCGTGGCCTTAAGCTCCATTAATTACAACACAGTTTAAATGAATGGAGAAGCAGTCAGTAATAGTAGTCTGGATGTTTACAACACATTGATGCATACTGGTAGTGGTTGCAGCTCAGTTGGACGTCCTACTCTTGTCCTTGACATGTAGTGTAGAATTACTGCCGGAGGGGAAACTGCTGCCAACAGCTATTGACCCGTCAATTAATGCAACTCATTGAGTTCAATTTTTTTTTTTGTTGTCTTAGTGTTGAGGATTTTTTATTTTATTTTAGCCTTCCAGCTACTTTCAGGACTAACAAATCCAAACCAGGAATGTGCATGCATCATAGTCACCCCTAATAACATCATTGTCAATATCCAAAGTAAACACTGCTTGTGTTTTTATCATAGACCTGACTCAAAGTCCTTTCTGCTGCATTTCATAACACATCGCTTCAAACCTGCAGAGCTCTTTGAAATAAGTTATCCAGTGGTTACGTTTGCTTTGCTTTCAAACTGTGGGTTTATCTCTGCCTCTCACAGTAACATCAATGTCCATCTGTGAGAGTCAACAACCCAAACTACCATCATCCCCGGAGGCTGCAAGACACAGGCAGAGGTTGGGGCTGGAACTAAAGCAAGGATTTCATCTGGCCCAGACAAAGAAAAGGCTACTGTATTAAGTGTACATGGTGGAAAACAAACACAAGTAAGGACAGCAGGCTGCTGGCCCATCTGACTAAACAGAGTAACAGACTCTGCAAGGTCAGGAGCACAAATAGCATCATAAGGGATCTCATATTTACCAAACATAACTCTCGTCTTGCCAATACACACACATTTTAAGAAAAAGCAATATGGCCTCTCAAATTACAAGATACTGAGGCAAATGATGACGGAAAGGATGATGCTGTTTGCATTTAATTCCTCTAGGTCTTTCCCTCCAAGCTCAAAACAGAAAGGCAGAATGACTTAGGGCTGCAAGTAACAATTATATCCATCAACTGTCATTAACATGGTTAATATTCAAACTATGATGACCTGTTCAAATTCTAAAACCCTACATGGGTCTATAAACCCATGTAATCCTGTAGAAAGTGATCCACTATCAGCTTGACTTATTACATGCCCTATCAACCTATCAGTAAACTAAGCTAGTAATGTTATGTTGTCTGCTGCAAAGGTGGAAGACACAAGTTGTCCTAAGTTGACAATCAAGACACCGAGGCACCTGAGACGTCGTGGAAGTCGACTGTACAACTAGAAATACTCACCTCAAGCGAGGCAGCGGAGGAAGGACAGATGAGCCGAGCAACGTCAAGTGTACATCCTAGTCTGACTGCCTACTATGCTGCACACTCAGCTTCAGCAGGCAGCTTGCCAGAAGCTCATAAAAATGGTGTCCCCGATAAGACAGCAAGATTTATATGCTGCCGATTGGTGTGGTCAGAGTGAGTGTCTTAATCTTTAGTATGGTCTTTATTTTTTCCTATTTAGTGTCGTGCAGTTATCTTATGTGTTTTGAGATTATTACCTTCTTCATTGTTTGAACTTGATTTTTTGGAAAAATTAACAGCCGTAGGAAGTCCAGTTTGTTTATGAACATAATGGCATATGTAAAACAGCATAACTTATGTGACATAACTTGAGTTAACATTGGTCAAAGCTGAAGACTAGAAGTTTGAAAATGAAAGGAAATCTGAAAAAAATGAAGTGAACTGTTTCAGGCTAGTGGCTTGAGGCTACACTAGCTACCACTAGCATAACAGACCTGAATCTCTGACGAAACTGAAATCTGCAGTCAAGTTACACTGTGGGTAATGTAGGGGCCAGGTTTGGTACAAAGGAAGATGAATGTGTGGAAGAAAACGGATGATGTGACTAGTTCTGCTGCATCCATTTTTATGTTTTTAACTGGCCGTTCTGAGCCCTGCAATCTTATAAATCAGGTTGTTTGGACTATTAAATGTCAGGAAACAGAAAGAAACGCTCATCATGATTTCTCAAAGCCTATTGTGACACAATGGGTTGTCACACCATCAGTCTAAAACCAAAAGATACCTAGTTTAATATCACAGAAGACAAAGAAAAACAAGAAAATATTCACAACTGAGAAGATGGCTTAAGTTATCAAAATACTTACTATTTTGTGTCGGTTGGTTATTCATTTAATTAACTAATTATCACAGGTCTGGAGTGAAAACCAAAGCCTAAAACAAACTGCAGACCAAGACAGAGTCAGTCGGACAGACAATAGTCATGTCTGATGAAGCAATTTGCTGCAGTGGTCATCACGCTGCGAACATTTTCATGTGGGCTGTCTGTGGGTTGTAGCCTTAGGCCTTTGTCTTTCTGTCCCACTCTCCTTTCCCTTCTCAAACCACATGTTTCAGTCCTCCTTCCCACACAGCTCACAACTCCTCCCCTGCCCCTTCCTGTCTCCACCCTTTTCGCTCCCTTCTCCCTCAATTCTACCAGCTGTTCTAACAAAGACCTGCTGGCCACACCGCCGCGGCCAGTTTCACTGTTGTCCTGTAGCTGAAGAACTGGCATATCAGTATCCAACACTTGCGGACATCAAAGTTGACTTTTACCCTTTCAAAAATATTTTGCTCAGACAACATCATAAATCTCCCCTATGGTCATAAACGCAGTAGTGTGCTTGCTCAAACATAGTTATGTATGTTGTCGCAAGTGGGCTGGTTGTTAGCCTGACAAGGTTTATTAGGTACAACTAGCTACATCAAAAACAGTGCTGTTTAAGTGTACTGTCTTACACTGAGTGTTGTTTCTAGTTCAAGTCTACCTTATTGATATAAATGGTGTGAAATTATAAGAAACACTGAAATGCAGTATCATTCAGCAGCGCTGTAACTGTAGCAGGCAAAATGACGATTAAAAACACCTCTCTGAGAACAGTTTTAACAAAGACTGAACATAAACTTCATGAAGGTAGAACTTATTGCAGGGTTGCTGTGTTAGACTGCATTACTTTAGATTTAGTTTGGCCTCTCTGTGCGTAATAAACTGGCAGCTGTGTGTATCTGAGCCACTGAACAATTCCATAGATGTGAGTAATGATTCACAGGTCTGGAAACCGGGCTAAGAATATACAGAGTAGGTTATTAAGTCGACTGAATGGCGCACTAAAACTAGGTGCTGGGAAACCATTGACAGCCAGTGACACTACAGGCCAGCAGGGATAGATCAAGACTGTAAAATGCAAAGCAGCATGTACTACTGCATAACCAAGCTGAAGAGTGTGCCCGAAGCCCAGCGCCATCCAGGCGGATACTAAAACTGGCCAGACAGACACAGCATGGCACTGGACAGCACACTGTTTTCTTTGTCTGAGAGGCAAATGCCAATCGACACCATCCGCACATCACGATAGGATAAATCGCCAAACAGCAGACAGTAGACTGATTGCAAATGGGGGAAACGTGACTTTCAAATATTGCAGTAATCTTTACTTTTATTTCTGCATGACACACAAGGCAGTTCAGAAGACAAGTTCATGTCGAGTCTTCAACTAAGGTACAGCAACTCTCTTCAAGCATTTCTTCATGGATTTTGATTCACTGAGACAATCTCAACTCTAACAGGGTGCTTATCTGTAACTGGATATATGGATTAAAACATCCAGCGTGTAGTATTTATTGCCATTTAGCAGTGTTTGCAACCAACTGAATACCACTCGCCTCACGACCCCCTTCCAAGTTGACAGTTAAACTCGGTAAAAACGGCCCTATGTAGAGCCGGCGTTTGGTTTGTCCATTCTAGGCTATGACAGAAACATGAATAGAAACCCTCTCCCTCCATAGATAAAATGGCTCATTCTAAGGAAATGAAATTTTCGGGTGATTATGAAAACACAGGTATTCATATTATATTCCATTTCTGCGATATTCTGTACATAGAGGCCCTTCAATCTTACAAACTGGACCTTTAAGCAAGGTCAGAAATGTTATAGTAGAAGTATGTGCTGTGTTTCTAAAAAATGAGATGCATTTCTATTCTCAAGTTTAATACCTAAAGAAATCAAGGCAACATAAAGTATAACAACCATGTAAACTGTAACACCTGGGGTTCAAAGACACTCTACCACAACAGAAGACACTTAAAGTCTCTTAAAAAACCACACTGGCTGTAACATGGCGTAGTAAAACCACACAATATACATCATACACAAACAAAACAAGCTATAGTTACAACCCAAACAGAGCACGACATGAGACAAGGTCTATCCAAGTCAATGTTCTCACACCATGCAGCGAGAGCTGCTAATACGTCTAATCTGGTCTACTACTGACTGGCTGACTGGCTGGCTGGCTTAACAAACTCACACTTGGTTTATATAATTTGGAGTAATCTATATCGGAGAGCAGGATATAGCGGCATGGTGTATTTGAGTCTAATCACATATGATATATGTTGGCATACTGACATTTATTAGACGCAAACAGATTTCGCTGCACGATTATGATAACTTGCACACAGTTTCGCCGCACATATTATATGAGCAGGTGACAAAGAAGCTGTGCCTCAAAAATGTTGCTAAAATACTGGCAAAGTTTTCAACTCTGTTCACATTTCTCACATCCAGAGTGTCATTGAGGCTCCCTTCATCCTCTTTAGAGGCATGTAGAGACTCGGGTGGTACACATGCGGGATGCAAAACACACAAAACCTCCTTTACATGGAGTATAAGTGCAGCTGTAAACTAGAAAATGTACAATTTGTGTGTGTAGAGCTAAAAATTACTACACCAACTTCAAAAGCAGTCTGCTGTAGTTCCTGCCGCCCATTCATCGAAACATGCTGCTGTGAGTAAATGTGTTTACTCATACAGTGTGAGCTGAATGGCCTCAATCTATGAGAAACACATCAGTAGAAGACAGACTGCACATACCACAGAGGGGGTTCAAGGCTATGTGCATGTGTATAAGCATGTGTGTGTGAACGCTTAAAACAATAGCCCCATTGTCCCCTCTATGCCCCTGTAGTGACCTAATAGAAGAGGATTGGGCATGTGCAGTACTGTGGACAACAATGCTATTCTGTCCACATCCACACACACAAATACAGAATCCTGGCAAACAAGTGAGTGTGTGTAATTCAGCTCACGGGCTTCACAATATGTATGGAGTGTAGGTAGTTCTGAGGCCTCAAAGCTGAACGGCAACAAAAGCGAAAGGAGAGGCAACAAAGGTTGGTCTGCATCAGAGCCGTGGCCATTATTGGTTAGGGTTGAACACGCAAGATGATGACAAAACAAGTAAGTGTGAGAACAAAAAGGTCGGCCATAGAAAGACCACAACTGGTACAATGGTCCTGCAATTGCTTGTTTCCAGAAAATACAGGCTGTGTAATTTGCTAGAGAACTCCCCTGCATTCCTGCACTGAGCTAAAAGGCCTTATGTTCTAGGCCATCACCTGATATCTCTCCCCTTTTCAAAGCTATCGTATGCTTTTCCTCAATCACAACCCGCGTGATCTCTCTCTCCTCATTTTCTCTTTTCCGGCTCACTCGTCCACACACTCCAGGCACCGTAATGAGCAGCAGTTCCCACTGAAAAGAGGCGAGATTTCTGCTACGCAGGCTGACTCAGGGTGTTCCAGTTTTCTGCAGGCTACTCCCACTCTCTCCGTAACATGCAGCTGCGTGCGCTCCTCCTCCACATTCTTCAAAACACTGCATGCATGCGTAGAACTGGGTATGCGTCACAGCGCAAAACACAAGCCCATTTTTTTTTTTTTTTGAGGCATGGAGGTAAGAGTTACAGGGTGCTACTCAAATGAGCCCTGGCATCATTACTTGTTATTGGTACTCTGGGATCACTCTTTTATTTCCCGTCACCGTTTGACCTCTGTTCGGAGTTCACAGTCTCATTCATTCATCAATTCGTCACATCAATCCGGCACACACATGTGCTGGGACTGCAGATCACAGGTGTGATGACAGTGCACTAACTCTGCTTCAGTGGTCAAAATAAAGATGTTTAGACATCAGCAACACTCATTTTTCTATTACACTGACAAGGCCATCATAGTTTTTGTGTTTCTTTGCTCACTAGTTAACTTGCAAGAGTAAACTGGACTTTTGATGCCAATATAGTCAGATATGCTCCTAAAAATAAAGGCTAGATTGTGAGGGTGCACCTATTGATCAACCACCAGCCACGTCACAGATTAAATCACAGAGTAGACCAGCTTAATGGTAGATGACCCTAAGCAAAACTCTACTTTACGTGGCAGCTCTGTCATGAGGTGATTAAGCAGTTCAGTCATCAGGCACAAGGTTTGGATAAAACCTATGATTCATTCATACGTGGATAACAATCTATGCAAATCATTACAAAGCAGTATTTCACCGGACACCCTCAGAACTGTGAAGCTGAATGAGACGCAGCACGTCCTAATGTTTACACCAAATATTACCTGACTGTAACAATACCTAATCATGCCACTGAGCACATGTCACATCTTTGCTTTCTGTGTTATCAGTTTGTTGATTGTACAATCTCACAAGGTTTTTTTTAGATTAGTTAGTTGATGGTTGTTTAACTGTACCACCAATACCCCTACAGGCACCTATATAAATACTTACTTACTCATAAACAATGTCATTGCCCATATCATACACACATACGTATGTCTAGGCCCATGTAGCATCAAAATAGGCTTACATTCCATCTACTGACATTTAACATAGAAATAATAGTATTCAATTAAACTACACATGTTTGACTGTGACCACCATGTTCACAAAAGAGCCAGACATCAGATGCCAGGGACTTAGCCTAGTTAAATGATAATACAATGAATACAGGATTCAGGATGAGACACTGGCTGAACCTGACTTGCAACTCGGCACGAATTAGCATGTGCCTCTACTTGAGACAGGCGGGCGACTTTGGGAAAGGATCACACATCGTGACGATATCCTTTCACTAAAAAGGAACACATTTTCCTTTCAGCATGATTGGACACATTCAATTATCAATCCGATTAATGCATTGTCCGGTGAAAAGGCTGCCTGCCTAAGATAAATCACGCAAATTCGGTCTTATTCAAGTCAGGAGGCCCTCTGTTGTGTGTGTGTGTGTGTGTGACTTGTGGCGGCACGCAAACACTCCCTCACTAAAGTCACTCTGATCCAATCAGGCTCGGAACAGCAGGAATCTCAGGAATGTTACAAGCACACTGGACTTATAAAGAGCAGTCAGGACTCCTGTAGGATGCACCATTTAGTTTTGAAAGTTTGTAAACGTTCAACTTATATGATTGTGCTGGTTTTTAAGTAGTAAGTTTATTCCAGCATGCATTCAACGCGGTTCAAGTTTGCAAGATCCTATGTTATATGAGTACAAAGTATATCAATGCTTTCCCTCTGCTGTGCCACAGACCATCAGTAGCTGTGATCCACTCTTTGTTGTTGGGGTCAACAGCTGAGACAGGCTGAAGCAAGCTCAGCTCCTTTCCACACAAACAGACACTTAACATTTCCAACAGCTAGTCCTGCCATTCCTGCCCTGCAAGTACAACCAAACTGACTATAAAGGTGACCATAAGGATTCAAGCATGACCATAGCTTTCCCTATTTTACACTCCTATAACCACGCCCATGCTGTCTGGGGTGCTAGCACTGTGTATATTCGTTAGCCTAGTTTTTTTATCTTGACAGTACGTTTAAGGTAGCGTTGTTAAAATACCTCCACCAGTGTGTCCCTGTCAGAGTAACAAAGCCACATCTGGAGGAGCCTCCACACCCCGGTGCCCGCGTATCACCCGGTAACAATGGTGACGCAAGCTTTGCGGCTAACCAGCCGGCTAACGTTAGCTAGCAAGTACAACAGTAAACAACAACAGGCCACAGGTTACAAATTCAGCCCACTCAAGCGTCAGCTGGGCTTTATCAACAGGTCTGCCGGCTAAGGTCAAAGCATAACCAGGTCACTCACAACGACAACTCGCTGCGAATCCAGCACATCTTATAAAACTGTTATCTGGTTACCACGGTTATAGCACTCCAACCGATAGACACGTTCACCGGCTTAAAATGAGATAAATCCTCACCCGAAGTGAGACTCTGACTCCTGGGGAACCCGGGATCACCTCCTGAGATCAAATCCGCCGTGTCATGGGTGCGTTTCTCAAAAAGACAAGCGGGGAAGAGGATTAACTATCTACTGGTAGCTAACTCCGACGTCCCAGACTGAGGAAAAAGGGAATGCAGGAATGTGACGTTCAGTCCGGTTTGCTGGCAGGGTTGACACGTGCACTCAAGGGTGAAGCATTATGGGAAATGTGGTTTAGTATTAAAGTGCTTGAGAAGAGAGTTGATAACAAACTGGTTTAACTTGTTACAGTATCTAATATTATTGCCTTCTTACGTGCTGGGCAGACAGTTTTGATACAGCACCAGGCGATAACCTAAAATTAAATATGTAATGTACTGTAAGCAGAAAATATATTTTATTCACCTTTTTAATAATAACAAAAAAACAAACTTAAGCAGCAATTGGAGTCTCACATGCATCTTTGTGTAATTGCCTCCTCAATTAGCATACAGACACAGGCATCTATAAATGAATTAATATAGAAATACATAAACTAGTACATAAATATAGAAATATAAAAATGAATGAATGTAGAAATGCATAAATCTAGAAAAATATAAACAAATAGATAAATAATTCGAGAATTACATGTAGAAATACAGAAATAAATATAGAAATTAATAAATGTAGAAATACAGAAGTGGTCTTTTTCATTCTCAAAATGTATTTATTTGTTTATACATTTATTTATTTTTTATTTATATAAATTTCTTGTGTTTCATACAAATAGTCCTCTACGACAGTGATGTAAATTAAAAGATACAAGATATGATCAACTCTCTTATTTATTTAAGTTTATATAAATTGTGAGCTTATATAAAAAAGATTGACTGTAATATTTAACACAGAGACGTCTAAATTGTTTTTTTTATTTTAATGGAAATAAATCACCAACAGAACAACAAACATTTTAGCAAACTTTTATCTGCATTGTAAAATTTTAAATTTGCATATAATGCCAAACTCTTTGAACATATCTGATACTCTAGGGCTTTTCTGCATATTCTCACAATGCAGGGTGACAGTCCCTAATGTCACAGCAAACTGCTGGCTGGTTCAGTTAAAGTTCTACAACCACCAGTAGCAGATATTGTATGTATATTTTGATCAATAACTTGTGGTTTTACTTTCCTTTATTTGACATGTCCACAGGTAAAATGTGTGTGAATATTTTCCCCTCTTCTTTCCCTACATAATAGGTCAATATTGGCAGAGAGTTATTTGTTGTTAAGTAATTATTAATTAATGGAGAGTGAATAGGGATTTTGGGACTACATGTGAAACTGACTCCTAAAATAAATACTTTAATTCACATTTCTCAACCTAAAATCCCCCTTAAAAATGCCTGTCATAGAATTACACATGTACACATCTAATCCATGACCTGCTGAAGAATCTTTTCAATGCATTCATGACCCCTTGTGGATGATGAGAAAAGTGCAGCTATCTTTTCTTCTTTTCTTTTTTCTCTCTCTCTCTGAAGTGTTAGTGTGTGATTCTGTGGTCGTGTGGATGTGTACATATTATAAATATACCACTGGGATTTATCAGGGTCCTTAGTCAGTATGGGAGACAGCTGTAAGATACAGCTCAGACAGATTGACTGACAGATAGACCTGCATGTAAACATGACACAGAGCTTTCAACAGAAAACAGACAGATGAACTAAACTCTGGATTAAAAGGCGGGCAGATAAAGTGGACCTGTAGACAGACAGCTGAGTGGAAAAACTTCCCCCCTGCTCCAGATGGCTACAGAATATGTTCGCCACCACAGTCAGAGGCTAATTAACTACCATGGTGTGATGGAGACTCCAGCAGGTTACTACACCCCCCACCCCCTTCTTCTTCTTCTTCCTCTCAGTTTCCCTTTCCTCCCCACTCCCTCGCCCAGATCTTTGTCTATCCTTAGTCATCCCATAATTACTTTGTTGTCCTCTTCACATCACCCGCAGCACCGCCCGCCATTCAATGCTCCATTTCCCTCCCATGCTGCTGTGAATTTTCTCCATGCAGATGCTCCAGTTCTTGGCAGTTTTTGTTTCTAACATGAACTCACCTTTAACTTTATTAATTTGATATGTGTCTAGAAAAAAGTAAAACATTCAACATTTGATGTGCCACCAAAGCAGAAATGTCAGAACACTAGAATGTATGTAACACAGTAAAATAAGTCACTCTCTGTCTTATAAATAATTGTAAATTGAGTCTACAGAACTGCGGATTTAAGACTTGTGTGAAGCTAAGGTGTAAAAGTTGGTAAGACTCAAAGTAATTTGCACTGTTGCCAAGGAAACCATAATGTTGAACTGCTATATAATTTCAATGTTCTAAAAATGTCAGCACTTATTATAATGCATGCAATACTTTGAGAAGTTGTTCACAAAAACAAATCCATTAGTATTATTTTTTTACTTCACGTCTTTCCCTGTTCTTAACATAGTGTATCTCATAATATTAAAGACACCCACAGAGGAGGCATGATTCAAATCTTTTCTATGGAAATTGTCATTGTTTTAATGTGTTTTAGTCAGAAATGTAGAGGATGTGAGCAAGCAAGGTCATACAAATCTTAAAGTATAATGAATTCACACATACACATTACTCGGTTATGGTACGAGATTTTTTTTGTCAGTTTTCTTTTTGTTAAACTGAACCTTGCAGTTGATAATATCCATTTGAATGCCTGTTTGGTGGTGGTATAGTAGAAAGAGAAGAGAAAGAGAAGCAAAAGCTGAAATTGGCCTTGCTCCTCAGGTCGCCCTGCACAAAGCTGAATCCCCACCAGAGGGATGGTACCAAGGCACCAATTAGCAGTGGAGAGGGCGCATGATGATATTTCCGTGTGCTTGTGGCCTCAGCAACTCCGTCTGTGTGTTATAAAAGGCAAAACCATAAACATGGAATTAGACAGTACAGGCCCCACAGCTCTTAAGGTCAGACTCTCCCCTCCTGTGGCTTGTGAAAGCAATGGTGTGACATAAACAACACCAGCCAGCAGATGGTTATTACTGTATATGTGCAGGATTTATAACAGAGCGTCTGATTATTTGTGCTTGTCTGTATGTGAAGTTCATTAGGCCAGCGGTACTGATGCAGCAGTCCACTGCGGATCTGCTCTTTTATTGTTAGGTCGAATGGGTGCAGGAGATAGGTGTGGGAGAAAGATCACTGTGAACTAGATAGAGAAAAACTAAGTGGGTGGAAGTGACTGAACATCTCTTTGTGTAAAACACACACACAGGCACTCACACTCACACACACACAGACATTAACGCTCAGACAAATAAACACACTGCTGAAATTGGCCCGGGTTCAATTTGTTGAGTAACAAAAACATGATAGCTTTCTAACCAGCAGGTGGGGGCAGCAGACAGATCATAGGACTGTTGTGCACTGAGCAGTGCTATTATAATGTGCTGTAAGTCATAGATCTGCTGTAACCTACATATACAGGGGGTGGAAAGAAAATCATGAAATACTTCATCTAATGCAATACACTGTAACACAATATCCCTGCAATAAGTACTGCTGTTGTGAAACTGATAATGTATTTTTTTAGACTCTCAGACTTGCATTTATTCAGTTATATGGTAAAAATAATAAAACAGTAACATAGAAATCTATTACTTTAGAAATGTAGCAGCTTTATCGACAAGCAGCATCCTGAATAGTGAGAAGGAATTTTGGTACCTTACTTGGGATGAATCCTCACTCAACGATTTATACATTATTTGAAAGCACATGAGTCCATCTGCATTAACAATTTAAAGGCCGCAATACCACAGTGACAACAACTGCTTATTTTACAGCAGGGAAGTTTCAGAAAAATGATTTTATGACATGTTTGTGTAAATGTGTTAATAAACCACAATCATAAATGTAGGACTAACAATTATTTTTCATGATTGACTAATCTGCCAGTTATAGTCATAAAAGAGTGAGAAAGAAAATAATACCCTACAGCACCAGTTGACATAGGTAAATGTCCTTACTCAAATTTCTGTAATATTTTTTTAAAAAAAACAAAAAAACACAGGGAATTAATGAATATCCGAACATCAAATGTTTGGCATTTTTGCTTGAATAGTGATTTCAGTGATTAATCGATTATCAGAATAGTTGCTAATTCATTTTCTTGTGATTAATGAATTGTTGCAGCTTTACATCACATGTATTCAAGTTTTATTTTGGTTGTGTTTTCAGGCCTGTGCTTGAAAGAAGAAGTGAAGAGTGAATTCATCCTGGTTCAAACATTTTTAAAAAGGATTTTTAAGAAGGAAGAAAAAAAGATGAGACTCAACTTATGTGCTTTTTACTTTGTCCTTCAGCTTCCCTCTCCAGGAGCAGAGGGGCCGCCCTGCTCTCACCCCCCCCCCTCTGTCCTGTCCTCAGCAGCCTGACACTCCCCCTGCTGTTGAACTGTGGTAGAGCGCGGACCGTCTGAGGAGTGCGTTGACAGCTCCGGGCCGTGTGTGCGCCCGCCTGCATGTATGGTGAGCACCCGTTGAGTAGGTGGGTCTGCTGGAAGGGAGTGGGAGAGGTGGGAAAAGGGCAGATGGAACACAGAAGGAAGTTCACCAGCGACACATAGTGTGTCAGAAAGTGGAGAAGGACGGAGAGGGAGGGGTTCAGAGAGAGGTAGAGGAGGCATAACGCAGAGAATGAGGAGACTGATATGCAGAGAGAATGGGTGGCGAGTGGCGAGAGGGTGAGGGAGGGCAAGGCGGAGTAAAGGATGGAGAGGAGAGGTGAGAGATGTGTCAGGTACCAGAGGGAGAGGTGAGAGAGATGCGACGAGCAGCAGGGGTAGGAGGGAGGGTGACAGGTAGGGATGGAGGGTGGAGGAGTTGGGGGGTGATAATGATATCAGGTGCAGGAGGGTACCGGGATGGGTGGATGGTGGAAGGGTGGAGGATAAGAGGGAGGGAGAGATGACCTTCAACAATAGTTTGATAGCTGGATGTGACCAAGAAAGTATGTGACATATTCTCTAACAAAAAGATGTTATGTTAAAATATAATGATTAATTTCATTTATGTTGGAGGGGCTGTGGCTTGGCAGGGGGGCTTTCTCATTTGGGACTCCTGCACTATAGTCAAAATGCTAAAAAAAAAAAAAAAAGAGCGTCACCCCAACATTTTTATTCATGATATCTTACCTGAGAACATAGATTTTGCTTTTGCTAGCAAAAAAAAAAATCACAGGATCACAGTCTCCTGGTTAAACCAACAGCCAAATTGTACAGTGGAGATCATAGCAAAGCTGCAACTGAAAACACACACCTTTGTGTTGACACAGTATCTTTTATTTATTTATTTTATTTTAGAAAGAACATGTTATTTAATAAAAGTAAAAAAGCAATGTCTGCACTTAGCATATGTCTAGCAAATGAGGTACTTCTCAAAACTCATTAGCTCGCTCAGGTAGAATGATTACAGAATATGAATTGCAATTAAGTTTAAATTATGTTTTAAAGATCCTGCTCAGGTTTGAGATATATACAAATATAAAAAAAGACATCATCATAATCATATAAATATATGTGTATATCTCTATAAATATATTCTCCATAAAAAAATTTAACCTGTTAAAATTACATGCACTTCTTCTCCCTCATTGAAAAATCAATATCACTGAATATTTTTATTTCTGTGTGCAAGATGCCTCCTACTTCACTGGAAAGTCCAGTCTCAGTGTGTGTATATGTACTGGAGGAATAACATTTAAATTTCCACATCATACTTATGATACATATACTACGTATAAGTTTGGCCTCCAAACTAGTTGTGATGTCATGAAATCCTAGTTGTTAGTACGCACGTTAAACTCAGATTTTAGATGAGCAGAGATTAACTGATAGATGTAGAAACAGTCTACTCTGCACTGTGAGGCTCAAACATCTAAGTGAAGTAACAATAGGTCAAACACATTTTTGAGTGGAGGGAGACTTTAATAAAAAGTTAATCCCAACCCCACGACATGCTCAGTGTCAAAAAGACTTCACTCCAGATCTGTATTTTCATGTAACTCAAAAACAGACACTACCCAACACGATGTAATGTGTTTGTTTAAATCTATTAAACTAACTTCTTCGTCTGAACATTTGTGACAGATGTCGATGACATGTTTCCTGCTCATTTACGTCAGCCTTCAGGGATTTTTCATTATCCCCCGTGTCAATGTGCTGGCAGTTTAATCTAGTCTAGTCTCTCTCGTTTATGGGCTATGTTGGGGCATTATACTGTCTGGGCAAGAGTGCTGGAGTCATTTCAGCCATTTGGAGACAAAAGGAAGGTAAAAAAAAAAAAAAGTGAGGAATTACATTTACAGCCCCGCGTTAGAAAACTCCAAGTTAAATGTTTGTTTAACCTCCTTTGAATTATTATATTTACGCTGATTGCCAAAAACTATCACTTTAGTTCTGTCAGATTGTTTGCCCTTGTTTACTGATATGAATGAGGTCTGTATGTGGTCTAGTTTCAATAAAAAAGTAGCCTTTTAACAACAGGCTTTTTTTATCCTACAGTAACTTCCTTTCCCATGCATATTTATTTGCATGATGTGGCTACATGGTTTCACATTTACTCCTTTCCTCATGTGTATGGGTGTGTGTGTGTGTGTGCATCTGAGGACACTGTGTGTGTGTGTGTGTGCGTGTGCGTGTGTGTTGAGCAGGAGGACTCCAACTAGGGGTGTTAAAACTGAAATCTCAGCCCACAGACTGACCTTGTCTGAACTGTACAGTGCGCACAGTGATAGCATGAGGTGCCTTCAGGTCAGAATAGGGTGTTAAAATTACCCAACGTAACATCTGTGTGTGTGTGTGTGTGTGTGTGTGTGTGTGTGTGTGTGTGTGTATGCTTGTTTGTGTCTTGTCTGGTGGTGGTGGTGGTGTTGGGGGTGGGTGGGATGAAAGGAGTGTGTCTGGTTATACTGCGTTCATGCCCAGCCAAACTACATCCCACACAGGGCTGAGAGACTGTGGGATCCTTCGGACCTTTTTTTAATTAAAACTCTTCACTTTCTTCTGGATGTGTGTGTGAGCATGTGTATGTGTCATGGCTGCAATCATTTTAATGCACTGAGTTCTCACGAATGCTAAAGTATATTTATTTTCCAGACATTTCATGTGATGTGCTGCTAATGAAGTCATATCTTTTTTATTTTTAATAAAAACATCCATAGATAAAATAAAGTACAGTATCAGCTGCCATCATAGTGATCCTAATAGCCAAGTTGATCAATATTATTCATTCACCGAATGATAAACTATTGAATAATAGATATGTATTCAAGTCTGTATTATTTCATTTATTTTGTATCTTCAAATTTCAGTGGAACCTGTCAGTAAAGTTTTCCTCAGTCAGACAATGCTTTATAAATATCACATTGCATTAAATATCAACTTCATCACTCTCTTTGTAAGAGTAGGTATCAACTGTTTTATAACAGTTGATATTTTTATTGTGGGCAGAACTTCTTAATTAAAGCAAATGAAAGTTGCAGATCAAGCAGTGTCATATGGTTCACATGCACATTGAACTTGCTCAGGTGAGCTGTTAAAGCTGAGAGTTGCTATGGTATTCACTTGCATGTATCTTTAGTTACTGAAGTCTGAGTTATTTTTAAAATTGTGTGTGCGTCAGTGTAAGAAATACAAACGTATACGTCTCTTTAAAGGCAATCGAACTTAAGTATGTTGAAGGAGTTTTAAATTGAGGTGAAACATTGTTCTTTATGTTGTCTAAATGACTTTGTCATGAGACAACACAGGAATGTAATTTAAAATACGTTTTGCATTCCCTGTAATACATTGATTATCATTATTACGTTTAAGCACAGCGCACACTTACATCCATGATTAGTTATGAGCTAAAATGTGATGTGGAGATAGTAAAACAAATGGTTCAAAAACACTGCAATTGTAGCTCCAAACAGGAAATATATGGAAGAGAATTATGGATCAGGAGTACTCCTTTTCCACTCAGGTAGCTCTGGTTCTGGAACCAGTTCTGTTCAGGATTCAACAGCAATATATAATCTCCTTATATGAATAAACCTGCCTCCTGTGTGAACTGTATGTAACTGATTAGGGTCGTATGTATTTTAATCTCTGCCATGATGGTGGTACTTGAAGAGCCGAATATTTTCTGAGGTGGTACGCGGTGTAAAAAGTTTAAGAAACACTGGGCAAGGACATCCACAGTGAAAGACTTTTGGTCCTTTTGATCTTCACAGAGTTGTGTGTCTTTCTCTGAGAAAGACGTTTAGATTTAAAATGTGATAGAAGTAACCAGCTAGCTGTTGCTGTTAACACTGACTCTTCACTTCGATACTGTGTAATAAACCAAGCTGACAAGCCCACCTAGCTATGTGGACAGCTAGGTGTAAGCTAGGTGCAAAGGATTATAAGGGATATAAAGTTGTCTGATTGTTAATTTCCAAATTAACAATCAGACATATGTCTTACAGAACTTATGACACTTAAAAATATCACATACGTGATACAGTGCAAAAAGGGTTAGGGTTACAGTTAGGGTTAGTGTGGGATCCAGTCGAGGCACAAACGGCATTTTTTGACTTCTGGATAAACAATAAAGTTTGAGACGCTCTGGCTCATAGCCTGACCTTCGCCGATTAGCTGGAGAAAGTCACGTGACTCTGCTCCTTCATTGAGAGACGTGGGGGCGCCGTTTTTACAGTTACCATACATGGTTCCTCGACTGATAAAGGGTTAACTTTGTTGTCACTCTAGCTAACAAGAGCTAACTGGTCTTAATCAGATGTTAGGTTCGTTTGCTTAAAATGCAGGGGACATGTTGGCTAAAGGGTGAGGCATAGGTATGTAATAATGAGTTAGGCTTTAGCTATTTCTTAAATTATTTAACAATTTATCCCTACATTCCCTACACAAGTCACAATCACTTTTTATTTTATTTAATATTGTACACTTTGGGGTTCCATACAAGAGATATGGTTGCTATTATTAAGTCTGGACAAAGCCTCAACTAAGTACTGAAGCACCTGTGGGGCGTCACCCCAAATCCAGACCCCTAATAACAGCCCTGCAGAGACAGGAGACGTGTGCAAGACATGTGTGCATGTATGTGTGTGTGTGTGTGTGTGTGTGTGAGTGTGTGTGTGTCTGCGGTTGGCTTGTGGCTGTCATGGTGAGGGGAGGTTGAGGGCTGCAACTGTGGCTAAAGATGTGATCAAGAGTAGTTTTTGTGTGCTGATATATGTGTGTGTGTGTGTGTGTGTGTGTGTGTGTGTGTGTGTGTGTGTGTGTGTGTGTGTGTGTGTGTGTGTGTGTGTACAGTATGTGTTGAACCACCCCCATCCAGTAATGCATGGTGCTTTGTGCAGCAGGGACGGGGTGTGGGTTTCTTTTCACCACGAACAAATGGTACAAAAAAGACACATAATGTGGAGGGAGACAACAGTATGCATCCACGTTTCACATTTATGTTTTGTAAAGGAAGAGGTAAATGCTCAAACACGACGTGCGAGCAAGCTGATTTGTGTTTATTGCCAATAATCGCTGGTTCCAATAATTTGGACAGTCTGTATGTGTGTATGTACGTTTGTGTGTGTGTGTGTGTGTGTGTGTGTGTGTGTGTGTGTGTGTGTGTGTGTGTGTGATTGTGTGTGTGTGTTTGTGACTCATGCTGGAACATGCCTGTGTTTCAGATTTCTGAGTTTTCTGGTCAGTCACGTTCTGTTTGTTGGCAGAAGTGTCAGTTTCGTCATCATCACGAATAAACACACATACACAAACATACAAACACAGTCAGTGGATTAAATGAGGCCACATATATACCTCTTAATGTACACAGCATTCAAGAAAAGACATTTAATAAGCACAATGAGGAGATGTCATTGAAGCTGTTCACACTGAAGTAGATTATCCAGAGTAAACAGGACTTTCTCTATGGAGAGACGTGCTGCTATTGATTTTTTTAAATGTAGTTTTTAAATGTGTGAACAGGAGTGGTGGCAGAAATCTCACACACAGAGTGGAAAGTAACAATGTACATTGCTCAAGTACTATACTGACAATTTTGAGCTACTTTACTTGAGTTATCAATCCTGTATACAGTGCTTTAGACATCTAATACAGGATATTTCATAGAGATAGATGGTACTGTTTACTCCACTACATTTATTTCAAATCTTTAGTTACTAGTTACTTTGTATATTATGCATCTACAAAGATGAACTACCAAACTATATAAAAGAATTACTTTTAACTGTACCAAATGTAAGTAATAACCAATGGTTACTACATTAATAATTATTTTTACTTTTGATACTTTAAGTACATTGTGCTGATGACACTTTTGTACTACATATGATTATGAATGCTAATGGTGTATTTTTACATTGTGGTATTGCTCAAGGACTTCAATAATTCTTCCACCACACACAGATATCTCAAAACCAGGACAAATAAAACCAGCGCTATCTGCACAGCTAGATATAATTCAAGGTATTCGGGTGAACCGACCCTTTAAGATTAAATATAAAAACATAAAGAAGATATACAGTAAGTGGTTACACTTCTGTAGGCAAGGCCATCTCATAAAATTTGAGAAATGCTTTTAGATTGTGAGTGACGCACTGAAATATTTCTTTCACTCTGGGTTTGTGGAGAGTGTTTTTAATTCGCAGTTAACCGTGTGGCTGCAGGCCGAGTGGCCACTGCGGTAGAAAGGCAGCAGTCAAGAGTCCCTTTTTCATGACCTGTTTGGGTGAGGAACTCTGCTGACACACAACCAACATTTATGTGCATACAAATACACTCATGCTCGGACACGCCCATACTGCATGTGCACGCACACACACACACACACACATACACACACACACACCATACTTTCATACTGACAAAATGTGAGTGTAAATGTGCACAAGAATATACAGTACATTCAATGTATGCACAGAGGTATACAGACACGCATGCAGGCCCGAACCCTAACACACACACGCACACAGACATTGTAGACACGCACACACACACACACACTCTGTAGACACACGCACAGTATTTATTCTAAGAGTGTATCCCTCCCTGATGACCGGTTAGGGTAAGGAGTGCTGCCGGCAAAGCGGACCAATCCAAGTCATTCTACAGTTGATTTACTGTCCCACCACCAGTCCACTACTGTATAATTACCCTAACACACACACACACACATGCATGCATGCACACACACACACACACACACACACACACAGCTTGAGAGAAGCACAGAATTACACACACATAATTACACACAGTCACACAGCACAAGCACGCACTTACTGTTCACTCATATGTACACACATGGATAAAACGTGTAACACAAGGCTAGAAAAACAAACAAAAAACAACGCATGGACAAACATGGCTGCTGCACTGACACAAATCCTCGGGTTGTTTTTCCTGTTCTAATTTTGTACACGAGGTTTAATTATTGTTTGGCATGTGTACGTGTGCACTCAAATAAGAGTTCAACAATTTTATTATTTTACATTTTGTAGCTTTATTATTTTTTAAATCCGTTATTGTATGCCTGTCTATGCTGCAAAAACTAATCAATAATATGTTATTTAGTTTTATATTTTTTTTCTGTAAACATAAATTTTTGTTTTTTTTTTTAAAATAGGAGAAATAGGATGAAAATAGAGAGATGGACGCAAAGAAACTGAAATTTAATTACTAAAATTCAAGTATGACTGGATTTATAACATTGACATATTTTATTTTGAAATTTTATGTGGTTTTAATTTTCCTATTTATAATTTCCAAAATTTCAAGTTGTGCATTTTAATTTTTAATTTAAGTTTTTTCTAATGCATTTAGAAAACTGTAGAAGAATCAATTGTTTTCCTTTAGATCTAAAAATTCAAATCAAGTCAAATAATCACGTGGCTCACGTTGGATTTGTCAAAATCAGACACCAAAATTCAAGATCTCAAATTGAACTCAATCAATGTGCAGCACAAGGCAGCCAGAAATTAACAAATAATTTAGGTTGGGCTCCCTCCAGGCTGGATCTGATTTTTTAGATATAAGTGGTGACAAAATTTAATCATAACCCCCACGTGTTGAATCATATTCAGACTAAAATGAATTTACATTAACTTCACACTCCTTTCAATCTGCATTCATTTTCTCTAAAGGCTTATTTATATGTCCAAGTGTCAAAGGTGCCTGTAGCCTTTCCCAGCATGCATTGGGTGGAAAGCAAGTTAACAGAATGGGCAGAAAAAATCAACAACATATCCCACAGACCAAAAGACTTTCTCTGATTGATGCCTATTGATAACAGTGGCCAGTTCACTCGAACTCCACACAGAAACGAGAAGATTTAACCGTCTTCTTTATATATCTATATATTTACCTAAACATGAGTTGTATGCGTGCTGAACTATATCTTTCTTATCTTTTAATATCGTTGCAAAACAGCCACCCCGCTATAGCAGCTTCCCCTTCTACTCGTGTAATTTTGCCCTTGTCCTCGGCTGAGCCTGCCTGCCTGCCTGCCCCAGTCCGATTTGTCACTCTCAAACCTGCAATTGTATTCAAGGCCAAATATAGGGGTGGGAATGCTAGGGTGGGCTGTCTATGTGTCACACAACAAAGCTTCGCACAAGGGTGTAGCCCTCTCCCTTACATCCTCCCACCTAACCGCCCGGCATGGCCAAGTTGTTTGCATGGAAACGCGTCTGTGTGTGCATGTGTGTGCATGTAAGTGTGTGTGTGTGCAGTGAGGTCCAAGCACTCCCCACCCTCCTCTCCTCTGGTGAGGCAGAGAGATTACTCCCTCCTCCCTCCCGTCTTGCTGCTTTATTTGGAGTGTTTCTCAGAGATTCGTGTCCTGTCACTCCTTCTGTCTGCAATACTGACCTTCATCGTCTCCGTTTTTATCTGTCCCTCTCTTCCTCTTGATCCCTCTCAATTTCAACTTCGCTTGCTTTTGAAATCCACGCCAACTCACTGACTTAACAAACCAAATTTATAGTCAATCTTCTACAATTCTGTTCAAGTTTTTTGTAGCCTCCACAGCAAGTGAAATAAACACCAGCCGGGAAGCGCCAGCGTTTTGATGGGCATGTGATTTGTACAAAGTTACAAGCCGTTGTAAGACATGAATTGGAAGTTCCCTATTATTACATGGTAGAAAAAATGAGTGGCCTTTAATGTCGAGAGATGGAAAGGGAGATGATTATGGTTTATGTGCTAGGGCATCCCGATTATATGACCACAAAACCCCATGCTGAGTCACATAGGTCAAGATAGGATGTGAATGAAACAAACACACACAGACACAGACACGCACACTCACGCACACGGCTAGAGGGCAGAGGGAAATGTTCTCAGTGATAATTTTATCACATGAACGTGTAATATTTTTACTTTCTCACATTATTTACATGAATGAATCAGCCCGTTTGCTGTGAACACTGGGTACATTTCCATGAACACATTCACTTCTAGAAGGTTAATAGCCTGATAAAGCAATTTGTTGACTACTTTTGGGAGTGTGAGGCTTTATTGCTAAAAAAAATAAATAATTCTCAGTTCATTAACTGGATTTACAATTGAAATTCTACATCTTAGTTGTGCCTCAAGCCTGAAATTGATCACGAATCCAAAGTTGCTCAGTCTTATGAGAAATAAATTACATATATTTTGTAAAATGTGAACAACAATCATACAATGTCTGCATATTTTCTGATTTTGGACCACTTCATACTCATTTCCTAAGACATTACACTACAGGTTTTATACGTATACTGTATAGTATATGTTTGTTCTTATGTGTATGTAAATTATGTGGTGTGCGTTTATTTTTTCTTATGGGCAGCTGTTATATTTTTCTATTTTAATGTGTGTCTGTACAGGGTTTAATTGTTTAACTATAAATAAAAAATATATATACAATATATATTAATATGCACTAAAATATGTAATATACAAAATGGTTTAATCCACACAAACAATTTATGTTGAAGTTTTGTACAGACTTTTATGATTACCAATAATTAATTTGGGCAAATACTAACATGCTACAAGGCTAAACTAATAAAGATTCCTACTACCTTCAACAGTTTAGCATTGTCAGTGTGAGCATTGTGAGCATTTAGCACGGCTGTGCCTCAGTACAGTACTATAGACTCTTAGTTTTGTTCATGCACATCTATCTACAAACATGCATTACATAGATTACATACGGTATCGTGAACATCCTGAAACATTCTGTATCTAATTTAAAATGAATTTCATCGAAACTCCAGGTGTCACCTGTCACGTTTCTTCCACTCATCACAACACATGAACTGGGCCTAATTGCATTGGCATCATTTTCACATGGATGTAAACATGGCTACTGAGAAATAGGCTGTCCATCTTCTTTTTAGAAAATGATTACAATTTTTTTTTTTTTTTTGCTCACGTCTCCCAACACAACCAACAGGTCTCACTTCTATGCTTAATACCGGTCCACACTCCCTGCTCTACACAATGAGACATCAGAATAATTTGTCTGACGAGCAAAGAGGCACATGGCGCGCCCCATGCTCAAGTGCCCCTCCGCCCCGTGATGATACTCCTGAAATATGCAGCGTGTGTGACAGCGGCTACACCTGTGACTCACCTGTGCGTGTCCGCGCCCCTGAGATATCCCTCACCTGTCACGCCCCCCCATACCCATCCTACCAACACACACATACATACACAGGTCACCGACACCACCGAGGGGGCAAGGGAGGGGGTTCAGTCTGGGTTGAGGTGCAAGACGCCGCCTGTGTGCTTTAATTTTCACCTCCCCCACCATGACCCTCTGCAACTGGTGACACAAGTGGCCTCCCGCTGCATGTCTCTCCTGTTTTTCTCCTCTCCCGTCTGCCCCCGTATTCCTGGCTCCTCAATTTTTCTCTCATCTCCAGCGATTCTTTACTCTTCACAGCTATAGATCGAATAAAAGACAGGACACAACAAGTCTTCATTCAGAATAGCAAAGCAATATGACAAAGCAATCATTCAAAGTATTAGAAGACAAAGAAGGGATCTTTCGCTCATGTCTCCCTCTGCCTCTCTTTTACTCTCCTCCCCACTCATCCACTGAAAAGGTTACGGTTGTGAATATCCATGTCATTTTTTTTGCCATTCATATACACAGTGTTTCAACACTGATCAGTGCACATACACACTCTTAATACCTCTCAAATGCATTTGTGCATAATGTTTACATCCACACATGCACATGTAAAATTATGCATGCCTACACACGTGTACATGCTTCATTTGGTTGTGTGTTTTTGTGTGTCTCTCACAATAGTCACACTATGTGGATCTTCAGCACTGTGTGTGTGTGTCTGTGTCTGTGTGAGTGTGTCTGTGTGTGTCTCATCAGCTGATGAGGTGTTTACTAGGTTCTGTCTCTAGCCTGGAGGGAGCCCAAGCACACTCTAGTCCCAGCCACCACACACTAGAGTAATTGGCCTTTTCACACCGCATAAGCTTCATTACCTGCACCCCCATTTGCAATGCAGAGTGTAATGTGCCACAGAGTATGGAGTGAATACATAAACAGTTTTGGTCCAATTCATTTTTGGGAGGGTTTGGAGTGCGGGGCTCACAATGAATGATTTAGGGGGCCCGCTAACTGCAGCAAAAATTTCTCTCCTGCATTTGTCATTAGGCCCGTTGAGTTACTGATGGTTCAGTTTCAAATCGTTATGTATGTCTCAGTAGGTGTTTGTTATACTTCACCACGGGAAAGACAGTCAGTGTGTTAAGGCAGGTAGTCAGGTATTCAAGGGGTAACAGTGAGCGTTCTTTTTTTTTAGCTGGAACTAAAAAAAAATGTAGCAAAAATTATGTTTTACAAAAGTTAATCTGCTTTTCGTGACTAAATGAAGCACAGAATATCTGTTTTATGAGTAAAAGCTGGCAACCAGTCATTTCTATATTTATCTAAATGAGGACTAACATACTCTTTCACCTTTAAACTATAAAACAAAGGGTGCTGCTTGCACAAGTGAAAGGACCCTTCTGATTCAGTCATTTCCTTTAATGAAGTTTCTGTTGGGTGGCAGTTTTTTCTTTGTCTTCCGTGCTCTTTCCGTTCATTCTAACTACTAGTTTCTTATTTAGTTTGCTCTAAAATAAACTGCTGTTTTGCTACTGCAAGCGTAGAAACTATAAAACAGCAAGAGGTTAGAACCATATCAATTTTCACTCCTAAAATTTAACGGTTTAAAATACCGCTTTTCCATATTCATCTTAGTAGTTTCTGCTGTATATCACTCAAGAAATGTTTTTACAATACTGTTATTTCCTATGCTCCATGTTTGGGCCAAAACATCCCACTGTAACTCATTATGTGATACTGTAACTGTGTTTTCACAGTGAGACATTTTGTGTGTGTTTTTGTTTTTTTACTTTTTACTTGAATCTGACCTTTATTCACTCAGTGCTAAACCACATTGACCTACATGTTCAATCAACGCTGGCAAAAAGAATATATGTCAAGTTATACATAAAATCTAAGCAGATTTTCAAGAAGATACTTCTACCTCCATTTTGTGCTACATTATACCTCTGCTTTACTACATTTATCCGACAGCTGCGGTGACAAGTAATTAAGATTTTACATACAAAACAATGGATAACCAAATAAAATACAACGCATTGTTGATAATTAAACCAGTGGTTCCCAACAGTTTTGGCTTGTCTCTGTTGTTATCATTTCCACCTTCAACTTCTCAGATGGTTACTGTTACTAACTGTTCAAGGCTCAAAAGTTTACAAAACGAATACAGATTTGTGCTGCAGAACTTAGTTTTTTCTTCTTGTCTTCTTTCGCTTGGATTAAACTACCTAATTCAATATACCATATTTTAATATTAGCGTCTACTTGACCAGCTACAACAATAAAATGCTGCTCATGCTTTGGTGCAGTATTAACAAATTTAATTATGTTATAATAATATAACACTGACAGGTGTAAAACAACAGTGTTGTAGTACTTGAGATCAGTCTCAAGTGTGGTCTCTAGAGCACCTTTTGAAGGTCTCAGTCCCAGTGGGAATTGACCGTGTTTTCCCTTGGTCTTCTGTTGGTCTAAACCACATCTGCGGGGATATCAATAAATTGTCTGAGCATTGTTTGATGTATTTGTTAACATCGTTTCAGTGATTGGATGGAAAACTTCCTGCTTCAAATGCAACAAATAACTTCACTCATTTCTAATTTGAAATTTGTGTTACTGGTCATCACCCCTCCCCGCCTCCTTTCACACTGAGAAAGTGAGTGTGGGAGACCGAGAAGAAGCTGTGACTGTCTGAGCGGAGATGTGTGACAAATCTCCTGTCAAACCTTTATCAGCTAGTGTTAGCAATCTGTACCGAACCCTTCAGAAATCCCTTCACCCTTCACCCACAGAGATTTAGTGAATATTAGCTATACATATTAGCTACCTGTGTATATACAGTCCGGTCCCAGTCTTGTCTCTGTCTCGCCCTGCCTTGGTCTTGGCCTTGACTTGGTCTTGTCTCAGTACTCTCTGGTCTTGGGCATGTTTTGGTCTCAGTTTAGGTGGTCTTGACTACAACACTGGCTGATAAAACTTAAACTTTAGTAGTATTTTGAATGCAGGATTTTGTAATGAAGTATTTTTACATTGCTGTATTTTACTTGAGTAAAGGATCTAAATACTTTCACCACCACTTTCTCAGTTAACTCATCTTTTGCACAAAGACTGTCTGTTTCTTGTACGTCTGTAAGTGAACCTATGCTGATTCACTACATACTCCTGTACTATAAAGCGTTTTGATATTAACTCTGGGCATCGCTCCTTCCTTCCAGACTCATATCACTATATCTAGACCGCCTGCGACTTCTATACAAACCAGCTCTTCTCACGGAGATTCTGTCACTTTCTGTGCTAATAATACACATCTGGAGACAACCACCTGAAACTGTGTGTTGTTGCACATACAACATACTGCACGTACTCTGGCCCCACAAGACTACTCAGACGCTTAACCAACGATGTCAGTGCATCCGCTTCTTGATGCCAAAGATCTTTATCTCCTTCACAACATTTACTAACCATTTTTTTCTCATGGACAGTATTCTCAAAGGGTTTCCTGTTGCCTGTAGCCCACTAGATGTCCCAACACCTGGAGAACAACACATTTTTTGTGGCCAATCCTGGAGCTTGCACCTTGTTTAGTGACGGCACTAAGCCTGACAGACTAAGGAAATGTCTTACACGGTAGTCATATCCTGACAGACAAACAGAAATTTCAGATTTCCATCTGAAATACTTAACTATAGACCCACTGTTGTGTTAACACTTGCTTCTTGTGCAACCTCCTCCCTGTTGTTTTCCCACTTTTCACTTCATAACATCATCCTCCTCTCCAGTTATGTCAAACATAGTCCAGCAGCGATGGATCAGCTGATCTTGGACTCAGAGGTGACCTCATTTCATTGCGTCAGTGCGGGACACGTACTAAATTTACACAATGCTGTGCATCATTTCATGTTATACCCAGTACATTTACTCAAGTACTGTACTTGACTTGTACAATTTCTGAGGTACTTCTACTCCACTTTGTGTAAGAGAGAACTGCAAAAACTTTTACTCAACTACGTTTATCTGACAGCTTACATTTCAGATTAAGTTTTTACATAAAAAACGTGATAACTTTATAAAATACAAAACACAGTTAAAGGTGTTTCCAGCTTGTTTGGCTTGTGACGCCTTTCCCCTCTACATTTCTCCTCTGAACTTGTCACATTGCTTCAGTTATTTCACAAAAAAAGCAAAGATTAGAGAAAAGTCAACAAATGAAGTCAGATTTGTGCATCAGAAGACTGTTTTTTCTTTTTTTCCTCTCCCATTCATCATCTTACATTCCCTCAGATTTATCTTGTGACCCCTAGGAAGGGGCCTGACCCTTTGGTTGGAAACCACTGGATTGAACTAACTGAATATGTATAAAATAATAACAGGCAATTAAAACTAACAGTAACTAGCAGCAAAATGCTGCTTACTCATAAATACAATCTTAAACAAACTCATATTCTCATATATAATAATATATCACTCACAGGGGATTCACACAAGCAACATTTTACAAGAAAATCAATGTGCTTACCCTGAGAAAGTCAGTGCCATCACACCTCTGTCTTTCCTCTTCCTGTTTGGTTTTTACTGAGTGCTTTTTGTAAAGCCTGTGCTGTACCATTAACACTCTACAACCAGTCCTCATATAAAACAATGACAGGGACAGTGGTGAGGGCATATGTGACTGCTAATAGGCAGAGGATGTGAGGGTGAGTAGCCGATGCTATTTTAGTCTGAGCAGGGATAACTGGCTGGACTGTGAGACAGCCGGGAGGCGCAGTAATGGTCAGCGTCTCCTGGGGGTCTAAGGGTGAGGTCAACGCCACCGGGCCGTGCCTCTGCTTCTCAGGCGGGCAGGAAAGGCATCGGAAGGGGAGGGGTGGACAGCGGGGTGGAGGGATGAGGACATGGAAAGAGTAAAGGGAAACTGGTGAGAATATGTGAGAGTGCTGGCTGCTGCGCACACACTTGGATACACCTGCATGAGAACACACGTATCAGTTGTCCACACTACAAGACATAAAGGGAAGCGCTTATGTGTCACCATGGCAATAACCCTGACCAGATCTTAGTTTCATGTGCACCATGGCAACGAGTGAAACATCCTACAGCCAAAATCAGACGTTCTTAATTAATTTCTTCAAGTAGGCCTGTGTAATGTTATTCAGAGTGGTGTTTTGTAGGACATGCTGCATGTGTGGCAGACAAAATTGGTTATTTGACATGTTTGGATCGTGGTGGCCTTTGAGAGTTGGCGCTGCTAGTTGTGCTAGCTGTGGTTTGCTAATTGGATTACATCATTTCCCTTTCTTGACCTCATGCGGCACACCTATTCTTTTGTTTGCTCCATTTCCGGTCTTGTCTCTTAATTTCCAGTTGCTGTTGCTGGCTGTAAAAAAAACATTAAAAAAAGTCCAAAGTCTCTGTTCTGTTCTTATTGGTTCAGACAAACTACTATACATTTTTCAAAGTTGGGAACACACATTCACATTTTTGAGGTTTTTGAAGTCATATGGGCTGACATAACCACATCCACCTCAGATGTCTAATTATGAAGGCGATCTTTGGAGCAAAGTTCTAAAGTTAGCTTGTAACTTGCTTATAAATGGCTTGACTAGATTACTTCATGGTTGTAGAAGTGGCATTATGTTATAATGGTTAAGGATTTCATAATCTGATGGTTCACTTATCAGTGCGATGCTTATTGGCAGGTTAAGTTATTAACATTATTTGCATTCTTCACAAACGTTCACTAAACCAGATGATTTTTGCTTTGTTGGTCTGGAATATGGTTTACAAACATGTAATATAATATATTATGAATAATTAAATTAAAAAAATTACCTTGGTGCACAATAATAAGCCCATGTCATGGAAAACTGTACTGTGTAGTGTAATAGTGCAACTAACCAAATTAGTCTGCACTGTGTCTCTTGTGTTTTGGATGAAGAAACATTATATTAGTGCACATTTTGAACGCCCACACTGTTATGATATCATATTTTTTAAACACAACGCTGTGTGGGACAACAAATCTAATTCGCACCACTGCCTAAATATTGTTTGTCAGACTGCTATTTTCCTATAGCACTGGTAGTTCTTAACCCTGTACATTATTATCATTATTGTGAATGTGGTCAGATATTTGCTAAAATGTATCCACAAGCAGCAGATTTCAATTTACACAACACGACACATGCATACTTTGTGTGTAGACAGCAAGTTAAAAGACAAAACAATTTTCTGTCAATAACCTACAAATTGTGATACAAAATGTTTCTCTTCATCGATATAAAAATATAAAAATATATTCATGCACATTCATAGATATTAAACAAATAAAACAGGATTGTATATAAGGTTCAAGCAGTATTAAACACAAACAATAAAGCGATAAGAAAAATAGAAAAGTAGAAAGTACAAAAATAAATATATAAATAAATAGAAAAAAACATATAAATAAAATGAAGCAGAAGAAGGTAGGGAGAATTTATTCCACCATCTTCCCTTTTAGCGTTCCTTATATTTCAAACCCTCCTCTATTATTATTTTATGTATTTATTTCAGTACCTGTTGGATCATGTTCATTACACATGATAAACACGACTAGCGTCTTCTGTCTGTCTTCATGGATCCAAATGTGACCGACTGTCAAAACTCAGCAGCATACTTTGCTGCATGATTCAAATCAGGATGTATAATGTATAAAGGTATCGGGTAGTAAACAGAGTGCTCAAATCATATCATCTTTAGATAGGACTAAGCAACAGCTAACAAACTCTGCCTTTCAACTGTCTGTGTGGCCGTTAAACTGAAGTGATATTATGAATTGATAATTATTGCACACCCACACAGATATTGCATCAGTTAAACCTTTTCTTAAACATTACAACTTTCAAATAATTATGCTACAGGATATGTGCAGTGATTTCTGAGCAAATTTCAGTTAGATTTTAAAATACAAGATCAAAGAATGAAGACATTAGGAAAGTACGCACAAAAACGCATATACACAATGATATTTTCTAATCTAAAGGGGTCATCATGTACACATCCTTCTGATCTTTGCCATCAGTGTGTGACTCAGACACGGAGTGGAAAGGCCCTCCTCACAATGGTCTGACATGGTCTACCCACAGTACTGACCCAGAAACGTTTCATCTGTACAAACATGCAACAGATAGCAAAACTCACGCTGGGTGTTCTACTGATGTTCTTGAAAAAAAACAAAAAAAAAACATTATCTCAGTTTTATGAATATCAAAATATGCAGGTGTTTATTGGACAACCTGATGAAACTTCATCAGGTTGTTCAGGACAGAACATACGATCTATCAGCCCACTTCTTTGTATTATAATCGTGCTTCACCTTCTCGGTAATGAAACACTTGGTGGCCTCATTACTAACAGAGATGAGTCCGGTGAGGGGACCTGTCGTGCATCAAAATGTGTTGGTAATATGGAGCTGAATGGTCTGAGTGCTATTATCACCACAGGGACAATTCACAATAAAGAGTAGTTTTAATAGATCAGTGCTGTACAGTAAATATTCAGATCATTTACTATAACCATACAGTAAAAATGCTCCTTTACACGTAAAAGCCCTGCATTGAAAATGTACTTATGCTATTTTATATTATTATAATGAAATTATTTTACTGATGCGTCAGTGTAAAAGCAGGATTTCACAGTGGAGCTAATTTTTTAACATTCCATTGATCGACTAATTATTTCATTACCGAGTGTACCCGATGTACCAAGCCTGAGTCCTTACCGCAGTGGCCTGATTCCAGCCTGTGGCCCCTGTGCTGCATGTCATCCCCTCTCTCTTCTGTCTCTCTTCAGCCTCTATCTGAAAAAACAAAAAACAAAAACAAAACAACTCCCCCAAAAAATAATTATTAAAAAAATAAAATAAAAAATGTGTCTGTGCACAAATTATTAACAATATGTTAAAACAGAAGCAAATCCTCACATTTTTTAAAGCTGGAACCATGAAATGTACTCCTGGACATTTTTATTCATGACAAAAGATCTTTATATGCTTTGTGTGCTAAAATCTTAATTTGTAAATGAACAAATAAATGTAGTGAAGTAAAAAGTACAATATTTGTCTGTGAAATGCAGTAGAGTATACATATAAAGTGGTATGAAAAGACAATACTCAAGTACAGGTACCTCAAATTTGTGCAGTACTTAGTAAATGTAATGTAACTAATTATAACAACATGGTATTTAATATGGTGTTTGAGTCTATATTTTCATGTTCAAGCAAATGATTGGAGATTAAAATAAAACTGTACTCTCCATTTAAAGTATTTAACAAACAATATGACCTGACCTGTCAAAGTAAATACAGAAGTCCAAATCCAGAATCTAGATCCAGCAGTATGTTACTACAAAAATGTATGTGTGACGGTGTTCTGTATGTGTGTGTGAGCATGCATTTGTGTGTGTCGGTTGATGTGTTTGTGGTATTTAATGGGGTAGCGAGAGGCCCAGGAAGGGTTTTGGTGGTCCCAGTGTGGCCTTTTGTGCCGTTGGCCAGAGGCTGATGCCCAAGGAAGTAAGCTGATTAGAGTTTGTTCGCACCACACAATACAGCAACTATGACCAGAGCAGGCACAGAGGAAATGTGTGGACCAGTAAAATGTATGGACTAACTGGTGTACAGTATGTACAATACACATGTCTTCAGACTGGTAACTTTTATTCAATAAACCAATAAACTTTTAAATTCTGTGTATCTCAGTAGGCACTTCCAGGAAAACACACTTATAGACTGACTTGCAGACTTCATGTTAATTTCTTACCAGCTGAGAAAAACTCTCTCAGCTGTCACTCATATATACTGGCTGAGTGGGTAGAAGATGGGAGCATGTAATCTATTCTTAAAGCTACCTATTGTGTGGCATTTGTCAGAGAAAGCAGTCACATATGCATGCTATATTCACATGTATATGCATTTCCAAAGACTCCTCTGAATTAGAATGTTGCATTATACATTGTACTTGAATAAAAGCACAGAAGTGTTATCAGGAAAGCACATAATCAACTGGATATGTTTAAATGGTTTATCAACTAAATGAAAAGGCTGTGAGTGAAGCTTGAACTCTTTCTTCTTCAGTCTGTTTCTGCCTTGTTGAGAAGCATCTGTGAGTATAGTGACAGACCCCCTCATGACTGTATGGAGAGAAGGTAAGAGAAGGAGAAAGAGGAGAAAGAAATGGGGTGCGCAGGCGAGAATATGTGAGTGAAAGAGGTGGAGAGGGTTAGGAAGGTATTTATAGGAATGTCGGAGGTGTGGTCCTGCTCTTCAATTTACAATAGCATATTTTAATCTATTAATTTTAAATACATCTGGCCCATCCCACATTGGATATGATCTGTCACCTTGACCGTTTTACGACTTTGACCTTTGACCTAATGAGGGGGACCTAATGAGGGGGGTCTTCCCCCCCCCCACACACACACACTTCCGCAGTTTCCTGTGACAAGTACAAGATGAGATAAGGGAAAAGTTAAGAAAATGTTCTGGAAATGGGGTTGGGGGTGTCTTGGAGACTTTGAGTCATGGAGTCTTGGAGACTTTGCTATTGGTTGTGCTTAACGTAGGTAAAGTTAAAAGAGAATGTTTAGGAAATAGGTGGGGGTGTCTTCTCTATTACCCCTGTCAACAGTTTTACAGACGCATTACAGACACATTACTTTAGTCAGCATTTATGGTCTTCTCCCCTCCAAGTCATGGAGTCTTGGGGGTCGTAAGGACGAGACAAGATAAGGGAAAAGTTACAAGAGAATGTTCTGGAAATGGCTTGTCCTTATGAAATAGAATGAAAGAATGAAATAGAGACTTCTACCGGTCGACAAGGTTTTTATTTTCTTTGCAAAGAAAAATGTAAATGTAAATGTTGTCTGGCTCTTTTCTGGTGTCTGATTCAACCAGCTCTAAGGTGCGGTTATATACCCAGAAAAGAGCCAGACAACATTTACATTTACATTTATTACTTTGTTTCAGCCATTTGAGGAGCTTAGCCTTGCACCTCTCTAACACCAGATATCAGCTGAGGTTGTTTTACAACTAGGGTATCCCGCAGCAGACAAAGGGATAAATGCTTAGGTCTCCCCATGCTCGGGATCTTTCTTCATTTTTGATCGATTGCGTGTTGACTGACCTTTTCTTTGCAAAGAAAATAAAAACCTTGTCAACCGGTAGAAGTCTCTATTTCATTCTTTCATTCTATTTCATAAGGACAAGCCATTTCCAGAACATTCTCTTGTAACTTTTCCCTTATCTTGTCTCGTCCTTACGACCCCCAAGACTCCATGACTTGGAAGGGAGAAGACCATAAACGCTGACTAAAGTAATGTGTCTGTAATGTGTCTGTAAAACTGATGACAAAGGTCAAAGTCGTAAAACTGTCAAGGTGGGGTCAAACAGAGTTTGACGAGAAGTGTGAAGTATATCTCTCTGATATGCATCAGCCATACTATATTGTATTGTATTATAGACTCATGATTATTGTATTACTGTGTAAGCTGCATACTATACTACATATACTACTGCAAAGTTTCATCTATAATAATGTATCATACTTTATGAATTGATTATATATTTGAACTCAAATCGAAGTACAATTATTCCCTCAAACATGTATTGCATATATTTTGCTTACGGTTTCATCTGAAGCAACTTACAGTAATTATAAATGTAATGGAGCAAAAGTATAAAGCAGCATACATTTGACCCTTTTTATATTTAAGTTTCAAGTTCTTTGTTTGAGATCTACATGACAATTAGAGTGAAGCAGTCGTTCGCAATGAAATTTTTGTACTCAGATTCCTTTCTTTACTTAACTACAGTATTCATATTTACTTATATTTAGTCATATAGCCGACACTTTTATCCAAAGGGACAAGGTAGTGTCAAGGTCCAGTGCAACACGGACATGTTCGTGCAGCAGAAAGTAATGTGGCAGTCCTAGAGGGGATTAGATTTAGCAGTTGTTGGTAGTGCTAGGAGAAGCGGTACTGTCTGAAGAACTGGGTCTCTTTACGAGTTTTTTGAAGGTAGATAGAGACGTCCCTGCTCCGGTGGAACAGTTACTTTCCACCACTACTCCCTCCTCCCTGTTTTCACAGCCTTCCCTGCCACTCACTCTCCAGGCTGTCTCTCCATCACTTCATCCCAGAATACTCTAAGCTGGTCTGCCATGCTCCACACTGTTTCACAAACATGGCTGTTGTCCTTCGGGGTGCCTCTAGTTGTAATTCAGCTCGTTTTCAAATCACTTTCCCAGCATTCATAGCAGCAACAGTAAATACAACAGCCTCACCTGTCCTGGTCAATATTGCACTTTTTGTCTTTATTCCGGCAGAGTTGCACATCAGCCTCAGTTTACTTGTTTTTGCACCTCTTTCTCCATGATGCCCCTTCCTTCCTTCCTTCCTTCCTTCCTTCCTTCCTTCCTTCCTTCTTTCCTTCCTTCCTCCCTTCCTTCCTTCCTTTGTCCTCAGCTCTTCTCTGTTCAGCTTTCTCCATTCCCCTCATACGAGCACACACGTAAAGCTCTAGTCCAGACACACCAGTGCTTCTTCGTTATCTTCATCCATTACAGGCCATCTCATTTTTCAAATGACTCAGAGTGTGATCACACCTATTCACCTTACCCAGCCCACTCTTTTTTCCCCTCCGTTACATTTCCATATTTGTCTCTGAACTTCTAGTCACCAGTCAAATGGTTGAAGGTTCTTCTTGATTTTAAATTTCTTCTTCTTGATAAAACATAATTATTTTAATAAAACCTCCAAGATTTTTCACCATAAATGACGTTTGATTTTAAAAACAAAACCGTGGCTAATTAAACAATTAAAATGCATTTATTCCAACCTTGACCTCCTCCCTGTGCAGACTTTGACACTCTATAATAACATTACTCTAACCTCCTGGCTTCCTCCTTTTCTCTTGACAGACAAGAGTCATAGTTCTCATAGCCTCTTTGTCACTTGAATGTAAACCTAATGTTGTGGTTGTTTTTTTGGCTTTTCTGAAACTACTGACGCTGCCATTTTCTTGTTTCAGTCTGAACATAACCCCCTCTACAGTACATTTCTTAAACCTAACAACATGTGTTCACATTTATGAGATCATGTTAGCTGACACAAATACATCCATAGATACTAGATTGAAATGACAATCTGAGTAAATAGCTCCTTTGGGAAGTTGCTTCATTTGTGTTGCTGTTAATTGTCATAAAAACCTTTCCAAGGCACTGCTGCTTAACTTATCTAAATCCTATCATGAATGTTATTAAGTTATTTTTTTGCTTTACTTTTACTCCCTCTGAAAATATACACTAAGTTGCCAATTTATTAGCTACATCTAGACCAGTGCAGTCTATTACAACAACTGTCCAGTGAAAAAAAAAAAAAAAACAGATACCAGAGAGCACAACGCATGAATCTATCTTGCACTCAAATCAGAGGATATATCCTCTCATGGACTGTAAGCACGTAATGTCTAGCGCACTGTGATAACAGTATCATCGGACTCAAGAAAAGAACATCATTGACTTGGCTCTTTTTCAGCGTGTTATTCAAGATGTTGACACCTGATATGAGCAAGGCCCAACCTCAGACCTTATAGGGGAAGTACTGATTCTACCCTCTGCAAAAGTGTGAAAACGTTCACGGAATTGCTTCACAGACAAATTTGTAAATACAGCCAGTATATAAATAAGTAGACTAGACAGTATGTTATCTCCCTCTGAAGTTAAGTGGAGTAGAAGGTATAAAATGATCTCAAACGGTGGTAATTCAGAAAATGACCAGCCTTTAAAATCAAAATTGTACTCGAGTGAAATGGAGGATGTGAACCATTTAATCACTTTGATTAAAATGGTTATTAAAATGAATTCTCAACAAGGCAGCTTTCCTTCAGAATAGGATTAAGTCCTGTTTCACAAAAGCAAAATTAAAGTGGGTTTTTAAAAAAAAAAAAAAAAAAAAAAAAGCCCTTGAGCCCAAACACCTGCTGATTCTCATCAGTCCCACATGACTCATGGGTGACATTTCTGAGCATTTCTTATCTATGTGTGTAAGTATCCAGCCACCTCTGGGTCCAGCGTCACCCACCTTCCAGAAAAAAACTGTCTAACATGGCAAAATACAGGGACAGATGATGCATAGTCCCAAACCGAGTAATTTCATCCAGATATAATCAACTTCAGGCTCAGTTACAGAATGGCATCGCTGAGGCTGTTTGAACTCTGTTGCTCTGGTTGAAGGATCATCTCTGCAAACACTGAGCCACCCTGCTGAGTGCGAGTTTTGTAATTAGCAAGAGTGAAATACCAGTACCATCTGTCGAACTGCCAAGCTACCTGACAGCACATGACGTGCGTGATCGTTGGCTGACATCTTCAGGCGTCTCAGTCGAGCACGTCGACTGTTCCATGCTTCTTTGAGACGTATGATGGACTGATGACCTGTCCAGGGTATTTTCCTGCCTCTTGCCCAGTGCATGCTGGGAGAGGATCAGGCTCCTCGTGACCTTGAACAGTCAAAGATGGATGTTTGATTATTTCTCTAACCTCTTCTGGAGGTTTCAGCGTAACCTTGATGCGCATTCACTCTGCCTTGTCGGGGCACAAGCATTATTTTTCACTGCACTTATTTTGTGTTATTTCAACTTATATTCTGCTACTAATAAAAATAAAGAAGAAAAAGTAACTTAATTAATGGTAATCTGGGCCGAGACACACAAAGGAGAAAAGTAAAGAACTGGCATAATAATATCCATCTTATATAACCACTGTATAGATGTTGTGTTTGCAAGTTTCAGTAAATGATACATGTAATTATTTTATGCCTGAAGCTCACTAATGGCCTAGACCTGATGATGTCATAAAACTAGACTCATTATTATCCTTTAAATCAAGAGTCATCTAATTTGGATGGTGTGTGGGCAACATATACCTCTATTGGCTACTGAATATTAAACCTGAATTCTAATGTGAAAAAATAACATAATACTGCATGATTTAAATGCAGAAATGTGCTTTTTAGACGTCCTCAACCACATTAACCATAAGGTTAAATATGATGTCCGCTAACGAGACATAAGCTCATGTCCTCTCTCTCATAATTACCATGTAAAACTGATAACAAGCCCAGAAGGTGAGTAAACTGTTGAGTGTTCAAGAAACATAACAACCATCTGCGATGCAGTTTCCTTTCCACCTCCCCCAGTTCACACACGTCTTGCAACTTCCTTCTGTGTATGTGAAAATGAGGGCGATCGATTGAGCTGGAGCTGAGCACAGGGAGATGTTTATGGTACGCGGCAGGGCCCTAAGCGAGTTGTTGATAGGTCGTCAGGTCACACACCCACCCACTCCTCATTTCCCATACTGCACTGCTGACATGCTAGAGCTCAAACCAGTGGTGGGCGTCGCTTTTCAAGGTGAGGTTTGGGGTTAAGACTTATCTTCATTATCTGCAACTTATTGGTTTCAGTTTTATATTTTTGCTGTTGCTGTGTTTCACATTTTGTCAGCACCACCAGGGTCCTAAGAAGGTGGGTTTAGGGACAAGGTTTACAGTACATGGCTGTATGTGTGTTTGTGTTCCTCTTTCTAATTTTGTATACAACGTCTTGCAGTTCATCTAATGCCTTCCTTTCACTGTATTACTGTGAAACACCTGCAATCTGCAGTCACTGTCTACAAATATGAAAGCATGCATGCAAAACCGTATGAGCCACCATCATATGTAAATTAAACACACAATGTTTCTTTCTTTCTTTTTAATTTTTTTAAAAATATTTTTTCCCTGCTCTAGTTACTTTTCAGATTTTTACCTAAAAAAATATCAGTTTATAATAAGGTATTTACCTTATTAAAGATCAAAACAGCACTCAACCTTTATAACTTGTGACCTCTTACAAAAAGCAGTGTGTAAGTGGGGACTCATGTTTCACGTGTGACTTCTAAAAGAGACGTTTCACCTCTAAACCTTCAACATGGTTTCATTTCAACTGTGCAACTATTTGAGGCCCAAACAGGTAAAACTCTCCAAAAGGCAAAAGATTTGAAAAAAGAGAAAAATTTGCATAGATTTGTGCAGACTGTGCACTTTCCTAACACATCTCATGACCCCACAAGTTTATCTTGTGACCACAGAAGGGACCCCAGCCCCTGGATTGAGAACCACTGGCTTAAACCACTTAACTGTATCTAAAGTAGGTAAAAGTAGCTCCATCTCAACCAGCTTCATAAGTAAAATGCTGCTTTTTGCAAAGTATTAATGATCTAATACTGTTATATATAATAATACATCAGTCAAATTTACTTTAATACTTTAAGTACATTGATTGCTGTTAATACTTCCGTTATTTTACTTTTGAATGCCGTGCAGAATGCATTTTTACATAAGATATATGAGTACTTCTGAGTACTGCACATACTTATCTGTGTATATAAGACGCAAAACTGCTTCCTTGCACAGAGCAAGTCTTTTTATTCTGCATTTCAAAGATAGAAAACATACTTTATATATTTTTATGAAGCAGCTAAAAGTCTACAGTGCAATTGTGTCTTTGTTTTAAATGTGCCAAACCCTTCTGCACTTTGTTAGAAGGACAAAATTTTCCAATTGCAGCGAGTGCAAAGCACAAAACCATTAGACACCCCATGTAAACCTTTAATCGGCCTCAGCGTGTCTGCATGTGTGTATGTGAGTGTGTGTGTATGTGTGCGTGTACCTGTGTGTGCGGGTTGAAGGGGAGTGAAGCCTATTTTTAAATGACGAAAATTGCTTTAAGGGCACACAACAAAATTGGCACCCACCACTATCACCACAATTGTTCTTGCCATATCCAAAAAAGAGCCAATTTTGTCAATTTTGTTTGGCAGCTTCAGGAGGACAGCCGCTACTTCATGGACATTTATTATAAAGCTGATGGGGAGTGTTGAAGCTGCGTCAGCAGATCTAGTTCGGGGAGTCTCGGAGAAATGTATGCAACTCTAAAAGCAAGCTCCTCTTTTCGTCAATGAAAGAGTGATCACGATAACACTGTGCGACTTCTGCTTAACTAATCTATGATAAACAGAGCACAAACACTGAGTTGGTTTCAGGCATGAGCTGTTGTTGTGTGACTCAGCTCCTCTGTTCTTGTGGATGACTTTTTCTTTTTCAGCGCTGAGTCATCGTTTCGTACAAATGGCTGATGGATTATTTATACAGTAATTGAATGAACACGATGAAGTGCTAAATAAGAATTTTATGCCGTTCAGAATACTGTAAATTTGGACTCTAATTAAGACACTGGATTCTGAATGTAAATGCAACTGTACTTCTGCAGAAACTTTTTTTTTACAGTTACAGTTGTGCCAACTCTGTTTTGTGACCTTCTCAATCTTCATATCATCTAAGCAGATCCTCAATTTGATCATCCAAATGTGAAATAATCATTCCTACGCTGAGACTGTGTAACAGGAAAGGTTGTGTCAAAAGTCCCAAAAGTTTGAAACAGTAAGCAAAAGACTTGCCAGTGGTAAAAGATTGCATAAAAAGGAATACACTGAAAGAGGTGGGTAGAGGGTAGCAACTGAGAAAAATAGAGACAGATGGAGGGAAGGAGAAGGAAATATTAGATGTAGAGGAAAGAGTAAATTAAGAAAAGATGGCTAGATAGATGCATGGATGGATGGATGGATTGATGAGGGGAGGGAGGGAGTGATAGAGAGAAGCACAAAGAGAAAAAGAGAGAGGGATGAGGATGAAGTGTGAGTTTGGCTCAGTGAGAGCAGCTGTATAGAGGACACTGTGGGTGGAAGTGGTAGAGTCGTGGGTGAGCTCAGAGTTTAACTGCCAACCCTCCCTGGTTTCACAAACTGTCCGTCACACACACACACACACACACACACACACACACTTGCATACATACATACAGTACATGCACACACTTGCATGCAGAGTTTTAGCTTGACAACCTGGAAAACTTTCCATCTCGCTTAGTATATGCTAGACACAAGAGGAATCTATCGCTGTAATGAGTAGTATGCTTTCTGTGTCACCCTGCTCTTCCTGGGTGTTACATTGGTGGAGACAAGTGCGTTAAAAGTACAGTTATGGCAATGTTGGCGCATGAAAACGAGGGAAATTCTGTTGTGCACTTATTTTGTTTCATGTTTTGAACAGTTTGCAGACGACGACATACATTATTCGGGTGGGAGGGCGTGGGTGGGGTGGGGGTTTGTTTAGCTTCTGCCCATTTGCGCCAATGTGTGCAGGCAATTGTAGGTTGCTTCTTCTTTCCGAGACTTCTACTATGATAAATAATGAGAGCAGCGGATCCTGAAATAGAGTACCCCCCCTCCCTTGTCCCTGTGGTCCGCTCTTGTGAAGCTCCCGTCCAGCCGTGACTTTTCCAAGCGATCCCCTCCCTGCTGCCTCCTCCGTTATGGTTAGCATGCCGGCTAAATCTGTAGCCATGCGTCTGTAATTAGGCTTCGCCTTTGCTGGATTGAGAGCTACACACTGGCAGCTGGCAGGCCGGGGCACTGCGAACACACACACACACACACACACACACACACACACACACACACACACACACACACATGCACATACGCACAGTAACATGCATGAACACATGCACGCACACACATTTTATCTCATGTAAAATAAGTGGATAGAGGGTATGCCAGGACAGCGCTGTCCGACAGTTAAAAGGGGGCGAAGTGCTGGGGTTAAAGAGCTAAAGGAGCTAATATGGAGCAAAAAAGCTAATTATCATCCATCTCAAAGTGGCCCGCATCATCCCCTGTTTCATCTTCATCATCATAATTCTCCTTAATGCATCACTTCTCTCCTGTCTTGATTATTTTTCACTCTGAGCGTCTTTCACCCTTTTATTTCTCTTCCTACTTCATCTTCCTCCTCCCCCTTACCTCTTACTATCCCTGCCTTGGATCACCTGCCTGCCATCATTTATCCCTCCCCAAATTCTTTCTATCATTCCCACCTCTCCTCTCTCACCTCTTCCCCTGCTCAACCCATCCCATTCCAGCGCTGTTGAGTGTAGAGTGGGCAGGTTGACCTGGCAACACTAAAAAAACCACAGTAGCTATGAGAGCTTTCTACTTCCAGCTATATATATGATCAAAAAAAGACAGGGAGAAAGAAAGAAAGAAAGACAGAAATGTGTGATGTTACCTCAGCCCTGTTGCCGCCCAGTGAGGGGGCTCCAGCGCGAGGCAGCACGCACATTCGAAAGCACATGCTGATACACACAGGAGCACAAACACCTGCAGGTGTGCACAAACACCCGCAGGTGTGCACAACCATTGCACGCAAGCAAATAACGTTCCCATGTTGCACACGCACACACACACACACACACACACACACACACAATTGTCTCTTTATTGGTTGTTTAACTCTGCACTTGAACCAGTCACACAATAAACATTGGCTTCCATTGTGAAGGACAGTCACACACAGTGTCCACACAGGAAGGGAAATTTTAAATGAAAAACAAATATTAAAAAAATACTCACAGAGGCCATGTTTCTACATTGAGTACCTCATCTTCTCTCAGCTAGAAAACTAATAAGCATATTTCACAAAATTGTCAGCATATCCAATTTTAAAAAATTCAAATCTAGAACGTAGAATCCCAATCTCATTTGATTAACTGATGACAAAACAAGTCACTACCGTACAGCTCAATAAATGTCAAGTATCTTCCTCAATCAAACTACCATGAAGATGTTTAAATAAAACATTTCCTGTCCTTTCAGCAGTGTGTGTTTTTCCTTCTCACTAGCACGGCTTGACACCCATAACTTGTGCTTTTGTGGCCTATAACTGCCTGCTTGTTTCTGACCAGGGCCTCTGATTCCCCGTTGAGATGAAAGGCATCGAGGCCAGTCATTTGTGTCAGCGTGTGGTTTCATCAACCCTGCCAGGATGCTCTTGAGCTCCGCTGGTCCCTGTAGTCACATGCCCCACCAGTGGCATGGCTATTTTAGCTGCTCTGAACTGCAAAACCCACAATCCTCTACTGACCAGCGCCCTCTCCTCTCTGCTGGCCATAATGATTATGTGGATATTGATAGACCAGGGGGATTATTATCATTCACTGAATATACTTTTATATTGTCCCGCATGTGACTGGCTCAATCTGGAAAACAGTAAACAAGTAATCACGAAGGAGAGCTCTCTGCCTCTCTTTTTGTTACATTCCCCTGAGACCTGAGGTTGCCCTACACTATGTACATTCAGAGTATTTTAGCTGAAGAATGTGTGGCTATACTGAAACACCCTATCATAATCAGCAAAAGCATCCAAAACAGATTGAAATAATCATCACATACCATGATGACGTAACATGACGGACAGTTTTTAGGGACAGCTTTCATATAGAAACGCAATTTTTAGTCAAAAAACAGAGAGAAATTTATGTAGAAACAAAAATCATGAATTACTTTTGCTCTCATTTAAGAATACTTCATCTAACTTAATAAAATCAGCCGCCCAAATTGGCTGCTGCATGAATTTGAGGTCAACACTATGCAGTTATGTTTGGTGAGCAAAACATCACATTTTTTTTGGAGTCTAAATAAAACATTTTTAATACAGCCACTCTTGGCTATAGATTTGGGCCAGAAGTTAATTAGTCAGCTGCGTGGTGGAATCTAACCTCTGATGAACCAGCACTGTATGCTGCATAATATGAAAATATTCCTAATTCCATTAGGTTTCAATGCTGCAACATGTTTTTAGTTGAGATTGAAACAACAGATTTGTCTTTAATTGTACCCCAGAGATTTTTTTGTTTAGTGAGATAACTGAATTTCCATCTGACAAAGGCAACATTTCCACTTCTCCAGTGAATTATCAACAAGGTGGAATGGCACAAAGTTTTTATAGACATTCATAGTTCCCAGATGATGTATCCTAATCACTAATGGTATCTCTAGCAGCATCATGAGGTTCACATTTGGGGTTTTCACTAAAATGTCTCAACAAATATAATTTGTCCAGTAATTTGGTTGGTGATTAAAATACTTGCAAAATGAATCAGCTGTACTTTGTCTTTACCGCTAATTAACAAATATTAGCATGTTAACATGCTAAACTAAGACTGATGATAAGTACAGCTTCACAGAGCCACTAGCATGACTGTGGCGTCAGTGAACACAGGCGGGTGACGGACTTTACGTCACACTGTTCAAAGCGGACTCTTGCAAACATACAAAGTATGAATTGGCCTTTAGTCTTGTACAAGACTATGCACAAAGACTGAGTTTACTCTTCACAGAATATATTCAAGCCAGTTACTTGGAGAAAGCCTGAGAAATAAGTGGCACTGTGACATTACTTTCCTTTCTTCTGGTATTCAGAACATGTTACTTTAAAGTAAGGGAATGTGTATTATGATTGGTATTTTTCTTTTGGTTTAGTTTTACCATAAGATGTTTTGTTATTTTAGATGTTCAATATATTGTGGTGTCTTGTAATCCTATGTAGAATAACCTAAACATGTTGCATGACACCAAAAAACCCAACTAACTACATGAATAACCTTTATATGAGCTACTTTTTCTGTTGTTGTCTCATCTCCACCAGGGGGGTGTATCTACTGCGATCTACAGATGAATGTTTCTGCTAAATGGCCTTACTGAGAAAACCACAACAGACTGATGGCAGGTATCGAGACCTACTGATAGCACACACTGTAACCTTTAAAGCTGTCTTTCACTCTCTCTTTCTGGAGAGAAATGAATCCCACACCACATCTTGTCATCCCCACATCATCACAGCCCTCAACAAGACTGCTGCAAAAACAGCATGCAAGAAGCAGAGCAAAAAAAATGTGGGCCAGCAGAGGGATTGAAGCCTCAGAAAGATGCTTTGTGAAAGCCCACATTTTTAATTCATTGAAAGCGAAGAGGATGAGCATGAAGTCGTGTTCCTGCTGATTAAAAATCTTCATAAGTCATCTTTTTAGTGAAACAGCCACACTGCCTGTCCCTCAGTGATGGCGTTATTGCCCACCCAAAGCTCTCCCACCTCCTCTCTCAGTGGGTCAGCTGGGCCCAGGGTGTGTGGGATGTTGCTGTATGTTGAGGGAGAGGGAAACTGTGTGAAAACTGTGTAGGAGAGGCTAAGAAAAACATTACGGCCTGGCAGCAGTGTTGTAGGGAGTGGAGGACGAGGAGAAGATCAGGGGGAGCAAGGGAAGGGAACGCTGGGGGTGGGGTGGGTGAGCGGGAGTGAAGTGCATGGGTATGGGTATGACAGAGGGGAAGGTAGGAGTGTATGTTTGTGTGTGTTCATGTGTGTGTAGGGGGTGGGGGGGTGGGGGTGGCTGCTGAGGTAATATCTCAGGGAGTGTGGTTAGATCATATTCCTCTCCCTGTCTTCTCATGGTGTGGGTGGGGCTTTGTGGTGGGGCTGGCTGGAAGAAAGGGAGGGGATGGAGAGACGGAGAAAGAAAGAAAGAAAGAGGAAGAGAGGTGGGGGAAGTAGGAATGGATATGGTGAAATACGGGCGGAGGGGGTTGAAAGATGGGCAGTGCCGACAGTTCTCACTAAAACTGCACCAGCGTTACGCCCCTGAACTGGCAAGACTGGTTCACACGAACTCTTCACCACCTTTCTCTCCTATCCCTTCTTTTCTCTCATTGTCTGTCTCTTGCTCTCTCCCACTTGTTAACTAATTAGATGCTTCTTTAGTTTAACATAAGTTGGATAATTTATACTGACAATGCCTAAATGAAACAACAAGCAGACAGGCACTTACACGTTAGTCTAATTACTCAGTGTTTCTCAGACTATGGCAACAATTTATTCAATAAACCGTATTCTACTACAGGTACTTCAGTAGATGCAGAGAGGTTTTTTTTTTTTTTCAAACAACTTAATTCATGTGGTAACTTTGAAGATATTTTTAGCCATGCTAGCGCTGTGGCTATATGTTGGTAATTTGGTCCACCACTTTGGTCTCAATAACTATGAGATGGATTGCCATGATGTGGCACAGATATTCACGGTTACCAAATGATGAATCCTAATGACTCTCATGATCCCCACACCTTTTATTTACACTGGCACTTTTAAGTGAATGAAAAGTATTGACATTTGCATAAATGGAACTGCAACCCTCTGTTACTGTTGTTACTGTGGCTGTCATGTCAGGCAGTGGCATGCACAGACTCTCTACGGGCAGGGTCAAAAATGCAAAAAATTAAATGAATGAATAAAAACTGATCTATCAGTATATGAATATCAGTTTATACCAGAGGGGCGAATTATTCTGTATCCTTTTCTGGGCATGAAAAGTAAAAGTATTCAACATAAAAATTCTGTGGCTGAAAATCAACAAGACCACTTTGGTTTCATATCATCTCTATTTTTGAGGGTTCAAGATTGGCAGGTAAGTAAGTATGTAAGCAGGGGGTGTGGCTACCATGCAAGGTGCCAAGTGTTCATCAGAAAGAGTAACTCATGTTCACTCACACACATACACTCACACAGCCTTTGAGAGCAATTCATGGTTCAGTGTTGTACCCAAGGACACTTATATATGTGAACCAGAAATACAGATATTTCGATTAGTGGACGACCTCTAAGCTACAGCCTTCCCTCAGATATACTGAGGGATAATTCAGTACTAATAACTACAGCACTACAATACTAATGCAGGTGATCATCTATCAGCCTCAGAAATAATTTGCCTTTAGAGCTAAATTGCAAATGTTTGCATGCTAACACACCAAACTAAAATGTGGGCCTGGTAAGTATTACCAACTAAATGCATCTAGCGCAAAGCTTTAGTTAAAAGCAGAGCCATTAGTATTGCTGTAGACTATTAGTGTTGTTTACAGTCTGCTAATATTTTGATTAAAGGGGCAAGACATTCCTGAAATTAGATCATTTTTGCCTAAAACAAGGGGGGGTACAAATATTTCTAGAACCAAATGTTTAAGTGTCTTTAGTGAAGAAGCTCAGTAAATAAAGCTCTATTTTGTTGTGAAATGTGTCTGCATTTACTACATTTGGAGTACTTGGCAGGATATGCAGTCAATTTGTGGAGGTTTGGCAGTGTCGTGTCAGATTTTATATGAAGGCTTTGGTACAGAAAATGGTAATCTACACTGAATATAGAAGAGGCCTAACACTCAGTCCATGAGTGGTAAAAGACAAAGAAGCCACAAATCCAGCATTTTACTGTCATTAATTTTGCTACAGTATGCTAATGTATGGTAGACTTTTGTGTCACCCTGTCAGAAATTCCTGCTGACTCCACTGTTATGATCCCTCCAAGTGGTTTAAAAGTAATTACAACTGACACTGCCTTTAGAATGAAATCAAATTGCAGATTGTCTTCCTTCTGGTTGAACCCACTGGTTAAAGTGGAAAATGGGGATGCCTATGTTCAAGTAGTTGCTTGAGAGAATAACAGGTTAAATAGCATGAGTGGTATCAATCTTCTTATCTAGCTCTTGACCACAAAGCGAGTAATAGCATTTCCTAAAATGCTGAACTGCTCTTTTGATTGGACAGTCTTTGGCTGCTTCTGGTTTACTATTTATGTTACTTCAGAACAGCCGGAGTGGGGGCCACTGATTAATGATAACCATTCTAGTTATCCAACATAGATTTGGTATGAGACACAAACCTGGTTGTTCCAGTTCCACCTATCCAGGCAGTGTTATACTCCACTGTCTCCATGGTGACCATGGCCACAGCTTGTGCGCAGAGCACACCCATTCAAGAGAAGTTTCCTGCACTACCTTTAAAGCTGAACTTTCCTTGAACACAGTGGTTTGTTCATCTGGTTTGTTCTGAGACTTAAAATGCAAAGGTTTGAATTGTGATATTTAAGCACTTCCTGTTATGCTCTGTTAAACTCTGAAAACAGGTTCACTTATGCTTCTTTTTGTTTGAGTTGCCACATGTGCTCCTTTTCTTCCAAATTTTCCATTGGCAAAATCTAAGACGAGGAATCTGTGCAACTTTTTGCAACTTTCTGTGGGTCAAGGGTAAATCAGTCCAACACAGACTGTGCGGAGACAGTCATTTTCAGTTCATCACTTTCAGTCTCATGACATCTCTTTTATTCTCGCCTTTCCTTTTCTCTGTTTTCACCTCTTTCTTTTGAGCAATGTTGGCTTCCTCCCCATTTCTGTTTTGGTAAGGCATGTTAAACTGGTTCTGTTATTATCTTTGTGGCCCATTGATGGTTACACCAATGGGAAGGTTTCTTACAAACACGTATTGAACTGCTGATGAATAGCGGTGTGTTAGCCCCTCACGTATGCCTGCCTTAGCTAATCCCACCTTGTCATGAACACTCACACCCCTGGGTGTGCAGTCAGGTCTGTCTGTGTGTCTACCATCTGCCAATACCAAGAATAGTTAAGACCTGAACTACCTGTCCTGGTCTAGTTTGGTTATTTAGCACAGTATCTAGGACGAATACTAAAGCTTACACTATACTAACAACTGAAAAACACAGTTCACCACATTTATATTACATAATAACTTCAGACATTTTAAAAGGGTACAGCCTTGAGGCATTGTGACATTGTGACTCTGACAACAAAACAGAGAGGCTAGTCTCCTGGCAAATTCTTTAGATTTGTTATGCCTTTTGTATTTAAGCTGTTGGATTATAGCTTTCAGTGCTAGCAGCTCATGCTAACAGACCGATCCACCTTTAGTTCAGACTGATCTTAACATCTATTGAATTGACTGTGATTAAATTTTGTACAGATATTTGTGGTCTCCAGAATATGTATCATACTGACTTTGATTAAACTTTTGTAATCCCTGACTTTCTTTCCATTAAGCGCTATCGTCAGGTCAAAATTTAAATTTGTCTGGCTGTTTCTTTACATGCAGCGAGAGCTCAGATCCACGCTGAGCGGGTATGCAGAGAGTCACTCCCGTATGAAAAGACCTTTACCAGTCCAACAGCAAGAGGCCCAGCTCAGCATCTGTCTTGCAGCTTTTTATTTCGTAAAGTTCTTGCCAACAACCAAGCCACTTCGAGACTTGCTTGGCTGGTGGCCTCTCGCTCAAACACTCTCTCTTTTTCTTCTTAGCTTCTTTCATCAACGTCCTCTTTGGTCTTTTCGGCTCTGGCATGTTCATAGAGCCCAATTCTGTTGCCTGCACACCGGGTTTCGGGTTCTGGCACCACATTGGCTCTGCTTACCCAGGCCTGAAAACCTCCTCTTACCAGCAGTCCAAAGCTTGTGTGCTTGTGGTCTGCACTCCCTTGGTGCTGGGCAGGTCTGGGCAGTATGGACTGAGCTAATTTGCTTAGCAGTTAACTTAAATTATCAACAGATCAGGACACTGATTGTAACTTCTGAGGATCATTAGCTTCGCACACCTCCCAGAAGAGGTGGAACAGGACAGAGAGGTGGTAGATGTTTGTATCTTGGGCAACAGGCCACATATATTTGAACCTTTGTAAGCAAAGCGAGCTGCCGATAATGTTGGAAATGTTGTTGCAAACTGACATCTCCCACACACACCTACACACCTCTGACCCATGTTACTGCCTCTAGTTCTAGTTAGCTTGATGGACCAATTTTTTTTACTGTTTGCAGAAAGATAGAACAGTACAGTACGGATGTACAGTTGATTTGTTGGTTTGTGCTTTTTTGCATTGCTCAATCTGTCAATCTGTAATCAAAAGCAGTGACTTTGCAACTTTATAGCAATTTATACAGTTGGAAAAGTAACACAATAATATTCTTATCAATAAATTTACATAATCTTAGTGTCAATTTCTTCATTTTTCTGTTTTTTCATCCTCTCTTCATCTTGAAAGAACGTATACTATTTAACATGATTATTGCTGTTGGATTATTATTATTAATTTATTAATTAATTTTATTCTAAGAAATTTAAAAAAGGACACAACTCATCTTCTTCAACATAACACATATATAAAGAAATGATGTTTTTTCCTTCCCTGAATTTAATTTTTTAAGCGTTATTACATCTCTAGCAAAGCACAGTACTAAATGACCACCACTTAATGATTGTTCATATAACTACATGTACTGTTCTTATCATTGTGTGGGAAGAGGAAAAGAGCCTACAGTATAACACAATCTCGCAACACAACAAAAGCTATTCATAAAACAGATTTCATCACCCAAAACATGGCCTGTGAGAAGAAACAGGTCTATCTGACAGATTTGGTGGATAGGATGGTCACACCCACTCCACAGGTGGCTAGATGAAAGCAACAGCAGCATGTGGGTGTAACTTAGAGTTGTTGCTTTGTGTACTCAAAGCCTTTTTCTTTGCTGCATTCACAGGGGGTCGTTTAATACCCTGGACCCCATCTTCATGTACAGTACAAGAACAACAAAAAAAAACAAAAAACAGCAGGTTAGCAGACACACTCAGAGGCGTAATTAAAAAATCCTGATTTTAATCAGTGTTGGAGGTAATATTTATGCATGCTGTAGAGAAAACTTGTTTATACAAAAACAGAATTTGCCCAAGATTATTCACTTTTAATTTGGTAAGAAATTCAAAATTCTCAAAACTCTTCTGCATTGCCCTTGATGTGTCTCTTCTTGCTTAAGTTTCTGAGAAGCCGTAGTAATTAACAGGGTAGTAAACCTTGCCAAGGGATTAATGCTAATGTTTGTGAACCACCCCATCATGTTGTTCTGAGGAGCTATGAGAAGAAGTTTTAGACAACCTCAAAGATTCACGGTAGAACTTTGTGTGAACTTTATATTGATTTTAACCTCAAGTGTTAAGAGTTTGTTTTTGTGTGTGCCCTTATATAGATCTTATAGATTATTCCCTCTGGTGTTGTCCTATGAAAATAATGCCGTTCGCCTAAAAAGAAAGCAGAATAGTAACTGTTCGACTGTCATCTGGCTCATATGACTCATCTGGCTTAAAGAAATAGTCATTTTGAGAAATACACTCGCTTTGCTATTTCTTGCCTAAAACTATAACCATCATACATCTTTTACATTTAATTAGTGAGCTTCAGAAGTGCTAATATGCAGATATTTTACTTTTAGCCAAAACAAGGTCTTTATGCTAAGCTAACTGCTGTCTTTTTCACTGTAGCTCCATATTTAACTGGTATTCCTCAATATATCCCTCAAAATGTTGAACCCTGAAATTAATTCTCACTATCAAGAAGGTTTTGCATAGTATCCCCTTTAACAAGGTGAGGCAGTGCTGAGAAAACTCAACAATGGAAGTCATTGGGAGTATTCATGTAGTGTCACGACCTTATGTTACAGTACTTTTTCAGTTAAATTACTTTTGTCATTGCACTTTGTAGCCTGTTCATAATGACGTTTTATTATAAAAATGTGTTTAATATTGAACAGAGTTCTCAGTGGTGAAGTTTTAATAATGCACAATCTCAAGCAACTTTTCCTGAACAAAACAGACCTTGTCATGGATTATCAAGGTTTTAGCAGCCAAAAAAAAAAAAAGTGAATCTTGCTGTACAGACTAAAAAGTACAATGTTGCATGTTTTACAGTTGCTTCTCTGTTAGGACCTTGTGTGACTCTGTTCAAATATTTTGACTGAGCAAATTTGCTCAATTAAAGCAGCCACATGAGAAGACACTGCACAAAATGATCAGATCTCTGCTGGGTTTGTATATCCATAAACAAATGCAGTGTACTTGAGTCTGGGCTCTGAGATCCAAAGAGACAAATCCAGAAAAGAGGGCAAGGCTATTGTATTCTCGTCTCACATTGGTATGCGTCAAGGCCTAAATTTAACTTGTTCAAACTCTAATCTATCTGCTCATTGCTGGGAAAACTTGGATTTAACTATCCTTAAACTCAAAGCTTAGGGTAAAGTCGACGTTTCTAGTACAAACCTGCCGAATGAATTCTTGTATTTGTATCCTGCACTGTATCCAGCATTTTTTATGACGTCTGGGAAAACCCCCATGTGACGCCTTGATGGCATAGTTTGCATAGGAAGCACACATATTTTCCCTCCTCTAATGCCAGATCACATCAACATTGATTTGCAATTTTGCCTCACAGTAACATATGTGTGATCTTGCTCCTGGTTCTTCCTGTGTGGAATCTTCATCTTCTCCCTTTTGTTTGTGCGGATTTCCTCGTGCTCAGAAGGTTTGTGGCAGTGGCTCACAACCTTTAGGGCTTATGACCCTTTAAAATGAAGCATAGACTCATGATCACACAAGAAGTTCATTTTGATGAATTTCAGAGGCCTGGAATGGTAACATTATTCAATATTTCATAGTTAGTAGCTGAGCCACCAGTTTGATCCAGACTGAAATTTCTACTAACTATCAGAGGGATTGCCAGTCGATTTTGTGCAGACATTGGTAGTGTCCAGATCATCCTACTGATCCCTTTGAGGCTGACATTTTGTCAACTATTGAATACACTGTCATGAAATGTAATGCAGATATTCCTGTTCCATTGGCGATGAAGTAATCACTTTGGTGAGTCTTAAATTTCCATCTAGCTTGTTAGATTATGACCAAATATCTGCAAAACTAATGACATTCCTTCGGCCTCAGCTGTACTTTGTGTTTAGGGCTAATTAGCAAATGTTAGCATGCCAAGATGCAAAATCAGCATGTTAGCGTGTTGACGTTAGCCTTAAACTAAAGGCACCACTGTGCTTAAAGGTCCAATGTGCAAGATTTAGGGGGCTATATTTACAGAATATGGCAGAAATGGAATATTATATGCACAACTTTGTTTTCTTTAATGTTTAATCACCTGAAAATAAGAATCATTATGTTTTTGTTACCTTAGAAGGAGCTTTTTATACCTACAGGTCCTCTTCCACAGAGTCCACCATGTTGAACCGCCATGTTGCTACAGTAGCCCAGAACCAACAAACCAAACACTGGCTCAGTGGGGTGTTTTGCTCCCATTTTGTTTTGCATTGCTCTGTTTTGGTCTCCACCAACTCCTGAGGGAAATATCTATTTCTGCAATGCTAGTCACTTGTTGTCTGTTGTTTGTAGCTGAAAATGATGCTATGAGAGTCAATCAAAACATTAAAGTTGCTAAATTGTCAGTATAACTGTAGCTGCTTTGAATCGGTTGTTTAACCTTTTATGACCTACGAGAGTGTTGGCAAGCTCATTTGCATATCTATTTTTAAATGCCGGTAGAATTGCACCCAAATAAGATTAAATGCTCCAAAAAAATGGCACTACAGCATGTAAAAATATGAAAGATATGCTCTGGCATTCTATGGAAGGTCATAAAATGGAAAGACATACACCCAAACTATATTCACTAACACTGCTAAAGAATGCAGTAGATATTTTTATGGTTATATATTGCTTTACTGGCCACAAAATCACAATCTTTTCTCTCGAGCATGTTTGAGAATCATTAGACCCCATGATATCTATTGCCCTCGTATCGCTTAATACGACTTTCAGCTGCATTTACATCAGTGATTACACCCTCTTATTATATTCCCATTACGCTGCATTATGGGCTTCACAGTAGCACAATGGTTCTTACGTCTTGCCAGGTACGAGCTGGTACACTGAAGCACACACCCAAATACACTCAGATACTGTCACCGACTCTCTATCACACAGCCTTTCTTCAACTCATTTCATTTTTATCCCCTGATATGTCTTTTGTTTGATACCTGATATGAACCCCTCCAGCTCCTGTTTGGCACAGGCAAAGACCCACCCACTGGTTCAACCCTACACTATTCTGCAACAGCCGATTTTTTTCTCTACCCTGTTTAAAATCTCAGTGCAGTTGTCCAGCTTCAACATCAGCCTCAGTTTGGCTGTTTTAGTACCAGCTCTTAGTCTCAGTGCTGCAGTTTTTCAGCCCTAGCTGCTGGCTTGGCCTTTGCCCCAGCTCTCCAGCCTCATCTCTGGCTCCAGACCTTTAGGCCTTGGTCAGGCTTACCAGAAGTCTTTCAAACCCTCCACCCCCTCTGTCCTCCAGCCCAGCACCAAAACTCAGAACGGTCTATTCTCAGCCACAACCATACCACTCCAGTCTATGATCGCAAGCAGGTTTTTAGGCTTGGCCCAGCAAGTGTGAGTGTGTGTCACTCCCCTCCCCTAAGCACAGGTGGACTTGTAGGGAACGCTGCCAAATACTTTTGGTTTAGCAGGAGGGAGGGGTGTTGGCTGAGGCTGGTGGGTGTAGCAGTTTTTGTTTTGTTGTGTTTCTTAGATAACCGTTTCGTGGAACGGTACCTTTTCACTCCTCCAAATCACTGACACACCTTCAGAGCAAATTTGAGTCTCGAACGCTCTAGTCGCTCTCACTTTCACAAGTCTGCCAGTGCTGAGACAGTGTTGAGTTTCCTGACAGGGACTGAGTGTGCGAGAGAGGAACTGAAATCAAAACTTCTTAAAAGGTCAGTAACATCTAACTGTCTCTTTCACTCTCTTTTCTTTTCTGTTTTTTTTGTCCTGTTCGGTCCTTCGGTGTACTACTATTTCGCATATCCTAAAAAAGTCATAATGAGAGGTTCATATTTTCTGTGTGTTGTGGCAAAATTTCAAAGCATGCAAGAGCTGTCGGCTACCCACTGAGCACCAGAATCAGACTAAAGGATGGCTGACCTTTCGTAGAATCAGGTTCTTCTGTGTTCCCATTTTAAGTTGCAAATCGCTCCACGTCTGAAACTTTTGTGTATAATGGGACATACAGTTAAAAAAAGGGATGTCCAGTTATTCGCAGTGCTTCCAGAAACTTTCCTGTATGTGTGTGTTGTGTCTTGCAACAGATGCGCGCACAATACAAGCCTCCCCCCTTCACATAACAGCCACACAGTGAGGAGGAAGCAAGTGAAAGCATGACAAAGCTGGAACAGTTTGACTGACTGATATGATTTTTACTTTTAATTGTTATTGTAGCAGCAGTTTGTATGACTGCATGAAGATTTAGTGAGCAAGATTTAGATCTCTGTATGATATCTTCCTTGTCATCTTCAAGATTCTGGCAAGAAGCAGCCAAAAGATTAAATGTAATACAGTCTGAGACGTGTCTTCCTTGATATGGTAGTAATAAATGGATAATCTGACAAACTGACACTTCATCTCTTCCAGGAATCTATTCATAATCACTTAGAGGTCAGTTTTAACTTCAGATTAAGATTCTCTGTGCGACATTCACACCTCTGCCCCCACATCTGTCTGTGACCCCCCCCCCCCACCACCACCACCAGTGAAATAACACGAGAAACTGTTAACCTTTAAGTGATTCTGACTGCTCTATCTGATATTCGTATTGCATTTTTCCATTGTCAAAGCTGAGCTACTATAATTAGACAACCAGTAATTACTGCAGAATTATCAGAATTTGATATACGTCAAGTGCCCTACATTTTCCTGATAGTGAGAATGACATCGGGCCTTTACTGTTAAATTAAGAAGCTTGCGATGACTATACATAAACTAATTGTAGTTATCCACAAATCCAACAAACGGGTTGTTTCTGTTATCCAACCCATGATGGATAATTACTAAGAAATGAGAAATGAAATGTAGTTTCATTAAAATGTACTCTAAATAGGCCAGGTAATGAAATGTAACAAAATTGACTGAAAAGCAGCACTTCTTGTACAAAAGAAACAAAAAAACAGACTTTAGATCATTCAGATCAGATCATTAACAAATAAAAAACAAGCAGAACCTATAGAGCTCCCTTCCTGTCACAGTGAGGGTTACATGGGGATACGGTCTAGTACACATGTACACACCTATACTCTCGTCACACACCCTGGCTACAGCCCTCAGTCTGTCTCTATCTCTCTCCAGGATTATGTGAATTGAATCTGATCCTTTAGGTCTTTTGTTACAGTGAGTTTAACAAACATTACCTGAGGCACATTTCATTCACGTTTGCACAGTCTCACCTATAGTGTACTGTATACGATAAGCCAATGTATTCAAGTATCTCTATAAAGGAACTGACTTTGTATTTGTGCAAAAAAAAAAAAATTGAGTGTGTAAAAGTGTGTGTGAGAATGTCAAAGTACTTGATTGAGAGAAAGAGAGATTTGAGTGTCGTGGATGAATGTGTCAAGTGAATGAGGATGTTGTTTCATAATTGCAAAATGATGCAATGTGTTCATTATGAGCCTGACAGAGTGAATGAGTCCACACGCCTTCTTCCCACCTGACAGCGTGTGGGCATGCCCATGTAACAGCATTTACACGGGGATGCACAATCTGATTTTAACCTCCTATGACACAGATGTCATCTTGTCACAGTTGTCTAAACTCAGATTCAGTGTTTTCAAATCCTGCTCAGACAGCTAAAACCGAATCTTATCTATGCCAATAACTGTCATCCAATTAGCTACCCTCAAAAACCCGACTTGTATTCAGGTTATTATATGTATCATGTATGTCCACAATGGCCCGAGTAGCCGTTTGTGTGTGTATGCGTGCGTGTCCGCCCTCCTCCGTAGGATCGAGGTCCAGGTTTTGTTGTGTGTGTGTGTGTGTGTGTGTGTGTGGAGTTGGGCTGGGTGAGTAAGCCGCCCCTCACAGATGAATAGAGGATGGGAGGAGGCTTGAAGAGGCTGCCGTGGGTGGGAGGCCCGAGCCCTGCCAAAAAAGCTCCTTCTGTGGGATTTGTGTACTTTTGCGTTCCTCACGAAACATAGCGCCTGGCTCAAACGACAAAGCAGCCAGGGAGGCAGGCACTCACACTCCCAGAGGTCGGCTGGATCGCGCCCTCTTTGCTTTTTAAGCTATATCCTTTCTTTCCGTTTACGATTTCTCCATTTCCACCATTTCCTCCACTTTTTCTCCCTCTGTTCCTGCTGCTGCTTTCTGGCACTTTTCAGTATTTTTCTTTTAATAGTGACAAATATTGAGCACAAATTTAAGAATAACTTGTAATATTAGAAATTTGTTTCTTTGAATTTGAATCCCTGCAAGAATTTATCATTTGCATCAGTATATAACATTAGTTTTGAGGCATATTTAAAGACATAAAAGCGATTCTTAAAATAAATAAACCAACACCAGTTTGACTGATATTCCCCTAAGGGCACAAAAACCTTTGTAAAATAAATCAAAACTGAGACATCTATTTTTGTAAATCAACCCTTTTTTAATTTAAAGTCTTCCTTAAATGCACACACCATCAGCTGCTGAGACACAATAACATTCACGTCTGTGCAATACTTACTCCTTACAGCACTTAATTTCTTTTACTTAATCAGAGTGGGAATGTGTCTCGCAGTTTCTTGTAATCAGAGTAATATTTACTTGTCATACATTTCTGAAATGTCAGTGGTGGTTGCAAATTGTAATGTGGTTGTGCAATGAGGCACTTTACATACAAATTGTGGGTGTTTCCTGAACGTTACCTAGATGATACAAAATAGGCCCCTGTAACCACTGGCAACCCACCTAGCCTCAGCCTAGTGACAAGAGATATGATTCTCAGCTTGGCAATCAGGCAAAATTATCACCCAGTAAATTAGAAAATTAAAGCTCTGCTTTACAGAACAGAGCTGCAAAGATGTTGCAGGAAACATAGAGTCGAATGTCATTCAGCATCAGGGAGTTAGGTGAAGAAAAGAAGAAAGGGAAAAAAAAAAAAAGAGAGCACGATTTCATAATGTCTAAAAGAAAGATCTGGGTTGAATAAGTGGGTCCACCCACCTGTGTGTGAGAGGCAGCGAGAGAGAAAGCAGGGCTGGATGGCAGTTTTAGAGACATGAGTGTGTGGGTTAGGCTAGCTGGCCTGCTTATGCTATCTAATCACTGGGAGAGAAAGGAGAGCAGCATGCCTTGATCCACCCACCCACCCCAGACAAACAGCAGTTAGCCTGCTAAGTACTATATGTGGTCGCCTGCAGCTCTGGGCCGAACATGGGGGAACAGAGATAAAATGTGACAGAGTCTACAGGTAACAGACATTCAGCACAATTATGTCTCATTCTGTGCTAGGGAGAAAGAGAGATGTGTCAATCTGGAAGCTACTATGGGTCACGACTGCTTGTGAGAGAGTGTGTGAGTGCGAGGCACACTTGGTGTGTGTCGCTGGTGAACATGTAGGCCATAATCCAGCAGGTTTCAGGTAGAAATAAAACTAATGAGAGTCCATTGACGGATTTTTAAGGCAAATTAGCCAAATTTGTTTTAACCTAAGGCTAGTCACTGAAAACAAGTAATGGATTCACTCATGAAACCAACATACACACTGATCGGGGGAATAAAATAATCATGTATGTTAAGATTTTCTTTGTCTTCGATTATTAGCAGCCTTATTAGCATGATTTATGTTACTGCCGTGTTGATTTCACTGCTTCTCTTTTGGATCAGATGCAGATTAGTTACCTGTGTGATACCTGAGTGAGTGGGTGGGATAAGAGTCCAAAAATAGCTGACCTACGCATCACACTTGCGTATTTGTGAGTGTGCATGTGGTTTAATGCGGTCCGCCACCTCGTGCATTCGTGTGTGTGTGAGTGTGTGTGTGTATGTATGTGTGTGTCATGACAGGCATCTGTCTCCCCTGCCCTGCAGCCTGACTGGTTTTAATTAGGAGGTGCCAGAGTGCCCGAGGGCTCTCCTGCTGACACACACACACATATACACATGCGCGCACACCCGCAAACATGCACACACACACGCACGCACACACTACCCGAGGGCAGACAGAGGCTGTCCCGCCAAGGCTGGCCTCCTTCTCGTTATCACCATAAGGAGTTGTCCTCATTCACCCCACGACCCTCCCAACACGCCGACACGCTTGCACACACACACACACACACACACACACACAAACACTCACACCAAGCAAATCAAATGAACACAACACAATGCCGAGATGCATTCAGAAGCAGCGGCGTGGAAGTGGTGGTTTGGAGGTTTGACTCCTTGTACATTTTGTTTGCAGTTTCAGGTTTAGAATAAATTTCCATATCGTAGCGCGGGCGAATAAATAAATAAAAGTGACCTTAAACCTAAAGAATAATCATATTTGTCTTCAACAAACATCAGCACAGACATTCGAGTTATCCTTACAGTGACTGAATTTATACTACGCATTGTGGCCACCTGTGAAACACTGTAACTGTGCTCACAGTTTGAAATATGCAGCTTGTGTACTTTACCTCCCTTCTGGCAAAACGTCCAGTACTGATTAGGATGTTTGAAAAGAAGACAAAATAGTAGAAAGGGAAAAACACAAACAGACAGCTCAGCAGAAAGTGAACGCCCTCACCTCACTCACCCGAATGGCATGCTCCAAGGTGAGTTCTAATGACTTTAGTGCAATGACAGATAGGTGTGAGCATTCGTACGTGATTGAGTGATGTAGTAAAGGTAAGTAGGTGTGCGCACATGCCTGCCTCCGTTTGTGTTTAAGCAACATCGCATCTGTGTATGTGTCTGTCCTTGGAGACAGAGGGTGTAGACCAGGGAGGCTGCCGCGATGCTCTATATGTGGGGGGATGACTGCCTCCCTTTCCTGCTTCTCTCCCACACCAGGCCACACCTGGCGTCCAAGGCACCGGAGTAAAGGGCATAAGTCAGGCTGTTTTTTTTTTTGGTCTGTCTCTGCAGTTATTAATCTAGGGAGGGGTTTCACCTTCGCTGAACTCCTTTTCCATGTTATTTTATCGGGTTCCCATTGCCACATAATTTCAAACCGTTGAGTACAGTTTACCAGTTAGCTGTTCAAGGGGACAACAACCTGGGATTAAAATGTTTGTGGGAAGGTCGAACAACTTCAGAAACCCTCACATTGGAATTCGGGGAAGTTCTGACATTCGCGCACACTTCACATAGTGATCGGCCAGATGGTTGGAGATTCCTCAGCTTTTTTTTAATTTTTCATCCTTACACATCTACTTCTGCCACTTTTGATGTACACATACAAAGGAGTGGAACAATATGAATGCTTTCCAGGCGAGAGGAGTGGGCTCTTATCTGAACAACTCCTCCAAACTAAATGTCAAAATGTGATTTTTGTCCACACCCTCTAAAACAACACAGACAAGTCCTTTCTGATCGGATCTGATGCCAATGCTTGAGATTCAATTTAGGCACAAATATGACTTGGTTAGGTTGAGGGTAACATCATGGTTTGGGTTAAAGTGACCACTTGATTTAGGCTTAGTGACCTTCGTCATCAAGGTTACAATAATAAACATGTGGTCAAGGTTTATTGTCGATTTGAAACAGGGAAACAATCGAAACAAAAGCCTGATGTTTTATTGACTCATCCATCCACCCTAACATCCTACCGATGCGGACCTCCCTTTGTTCCCGACATAAGAGTCACACTATGTCCACTAGGGGGCTTAGTCAATTAAATATAAACATAGCTTTTTGGCACTTCTTGAAACAACCGATGCTGTTGTTCTTTCTGGGTGCACAGTCTCCGTAATCCCTATATTCAAACAACTTTGTCACCAGATTTTCCCTGCGTTTTTGAGTGTAGCTATTTGGAACAACTATCAACACTTTTGTCTCACAATGTGGCCAGACAACACATCGTACAAACTAGCTCTTTTCAAGCATAACCCAACCCTTAGCCGAACTATCCGAACTTTGTTGTCGTTGTTCCACTGTAAAGGTACGGTTTTGTGGCCAATGCTGCAACACTGATGTAATTACTGCACACTTAACGTACCAAAACAGTTTTAGGGGCGAATGCTGCAGAGCTAACAGAAGCACGTAATTCATGTGATTAACTGAATGAATGATACAGGTCATAAACCGTTTTTAATCAACTCTCCCACCTTCAGCTGCTGACCAAAAAGCTAGTTCTGATGTTTGAAAGTGGTAACACACTGTGCAGAATCAAAGAGAAGGGGGTGATCACTGGAAAACTAGTGATTTTGAACCGGAGTTTCTGGTTATGCATGTAGAAAACTGGTTTATTCAAACACTAGTGGTAGGTTTGCTGTGTGTACCGAACAGCTATCACACAATTAAGCTTTCTAGAGTGAGTAGTAAAAGGATTTTTTTTAATGAATATAGTATTTACAGCATTAAGTGAACAGTGTTCTAGGCTAGTAGCTCTTAAACCTCAAGAAGCTGAATTCATCATAATGACAAGCCTGCAAGTGAGTGCTTCCTCACGTTACTGCTGCTTTAACACATATATTCTGACGATTTGCTAGTTTAGTGAGAGTCTTAGCCAAGTGTAGATTCAAGATATTTTTCTGTTTTCTGATTTTTCTGTTTGCTTACTGCGTTTATGATACTGCACAGTAAGCCACGTTGAGTACAGCATCAAAGTCTCCATGAGATCAACTTTATGTAATGATGCTTCACACCCCATCCCCCCTCCAAAGTGCCAGTCTGGTGCCCTGGTACATGCATCTTGCTGGGCGCAGTAGGTGGCAGTAAACAGGTACGTCGAGACGTGAGACAGACAGATAGACAGATTCTCATATCACTCATGTGACTGTTCGCACTCATGACTGACTGAGCGACAAGACTCACCACCTCTTGGTGTAGCATAACACTCCCCGATGAAGAGGGAGGGAAATCAATATTTAGCCTGCCGATAATACTAGACATGTAATACAATGAACAGCATTTTCCTTGCTCTGTAGACAAGAATATAATTTGCAAAATGATACATTTTATGTATGTATAAACCTTCTGCAAGCAAAATCACAATGTAAATCTGCCTTTTAGCCATGTCACACTGTGTGCACATCGCAATAGGGTTAAAAACGCTTATAGATTTGCACCATAAAAATGAGCTGCAGAACAAATTAATGTGTTTTACACCATAATTTGTAACATTAGACCACTGCTTTGTGTCAATCACGCCCTAGACAGTTTGCAGCGCAGCAGCCTGCAGTTTTACAGAGTTTAGAACAAAGCAGTCCACACAGGTACCACTTACAGTGTGTTGCTATGACGGCAGCGGCGTGTTTAGAATAGATAGCCGATCTTATAGGATGGCAAATGTTGTTTTTCTGGCCGTCTGGCTGGCCTGCTTGCAGTTAGTGGCTAACCCTGTTTATATATACTAGATGCCAATGTGAGCTGACCTCAGCTCTCACCCTGTACAAAACAGTGTAAACCACCATGGGCATGGGCTGTGGTTTACTTTGGTCCGTGTTTTCCCAAGGGGGAAGTGGGCATAGCAGTCTGATGTACACTCTGATGTCTACTTGTTTGTGGAGGTTAACTCAACACAATTTGACTGCTTTCACAGTATGATTGTCGGTTATGATTTATGGACGTTTAGAAATATTTTAGTAGATTTGAAGGTCCGGTAACCACTAAGATAACACTGCCTGACTGCATATTCTACCTTCAAGAAACTGCTAGCATTTGTACTTAAGTGTACGTGTGATTACTGTACCAATTGTTTTGAAAGAAAAGCAGCTTTGAGTGAACAATATATCACTCACGCGGTGAACTCTTCCTGCTGTCGGCAAACTTAATTCAAAAAAAAAAAAAAAAAATTAAGTATTACAAAGGGTGTGGTTTTATGATGTCATACAGGAAAGCCCAATGGCTGTTTCAGATCCTGTGAATGTGCTATGTCATAACATTTGGCCTGTCTGTGAAAGCAAAGGAAACACTTTTTCTATCTTTTTCTTTCTCTCATTCTGCTTCCCACTGTGTCATAAACACAAACACACACACACACACACACACACACACACACACACTCATACATCGACACAAGCTGAGGAAGTTGTATAGGAAGCCTTTCTCTGTGCCGTTGATTTGTGCTGCTATGAACTCGTTACCGCAAACTTGTCTCTCTCTCTCCATTCTCAGCATTGAATATCCCCCCAAACTTCTTCTGCACTTAAGTCTACGCAGAATGGCTTATTTCTACACCTTTTTCATAGGCTAAACTTCCTCCTCCTCTTCACAGACGGAGGTTGGTGCTCACCAACAGTTATCTAGCTTTAGCGCTTTCTGACTCAAAACAGGAATCTAACGTTGGCCCTCCGTCTGCTCTCCTCAACCCGGTTTTTGAAACCGCGGTTAAAAAAAACGTTTCAACCAAAAGGGAAAATAAGTCTGCACCAAGTCGCTTGTGGTGTTTTTCAGCATTTGTGGTTTAATTCTGTCTCAGATATAGTCAGCTTTTTAAGCAATATTTCCGTTCAAATTAACACCATTGACTGGATTGGGGTTCTGCAGCGACACGCCAAAGTGCGTTAATGTTTTCCAGTAATTAGTCTGTTGTGACTCAATATTTATGGGGTGACACACTGCTGTCACCTGTCTTTGACCCATATTATCTGAACACACACACACACACAGGTTTCAAAGAATTTGTTAAATGTTATAGATAAGAGAAGATAGCCGCATTTTAAACAGGTGTAAAACTGAAACTAACTGGTTTCAAGTTGCACTTGTGTTTCTTGCTTCTGTATTATTACTTTTAGTCCTGTACATTCCAGTTTGAGACTACCCAACAGAGGTACACAAAATAGTTTTCCAACTTTTCTCTCTCTTTCTCCTTTCCTTTTTTTTTTTTTTTTTTTTTTACCCTCCCTAAGTCTCCCCAAACAACCCCTTCGAGTTTCTTTGCCCCGGTCCCTTTATACCAAAATCCACTCTAACACAACTAAAAATTCATTTTGTCTGACCTAAATCAGAGGGTGTCTGCGCCATGGGCTTATTACACAGTGCGCTTAAACTTGTGTTGTGGAGGAGGATGGGGTATTATTATCTTCCAGCTACCCACCCTGCTATAAAAACTAGTGGTGCGACATCTCCACAGCGCAGTGCTGCTGCCCTCCCTCCCTTCCTCTCACTCTCTCGCTCGTCCTACATGAGCCACACACAACAGTGAGCCTGACTCTTAACTCCACACCAGCCACTCTGCTACACAGACAGACCCAAGAATCACACTCTGCTCTCCTCTGTTGCGCTGCTTTTGCTTCTCTCCATTGGATATTCCTCCCTGGGTGTTTCTTCTTCTTCTTTTTTTTTTTTTTTTTTCATTTTTGTGAATGGGCATCCGTGGCCGGTGTGGGGAGCTTGTGAATGGACTGACTGCCTGGCTGACTGACTGACAGACTGGCAAAGAGAGAGGCAGCTGTGTTTCAATTAAAAAGGGCAATGCTGAGAGGTCAAGCGAGGAGCAACAGAGCCTCTTAGTAGTCTGGAAATACAAAGACACGTGAGGGGAATCGAGAAACTGAAGGTACGGTAGGTGATGGTTGCTGAAAGCTGAGGAATGCTGGGGAACGTATCAAGACATGTGTGAATTTATGTGGATGCCAGAGTTTTGGAGCAAGCACATGGGTGTGTGTCTGTGCGTATATGTCCATAATAATTTGTCACATTGTTACAGAGTGTGCATGTGTGTGAACAAGCTTGCACTTGTGCGTTGTGTTACAGTGTGCACACGTGCATCACTTAGAGTCCCTATTTGCAGAGTGTTTATATGAGCTTACAGCTCTAGATCATAAAGACCTGACAAGGTGCAAACAGGTCAATAAAGTGACTTAATGATTCATGTAATTATTTAGAATGCAGTGTAAATATTGTGCTATAAGATTCTGAAAATAGCATGGGCGTTTATAGCATCTCAGCACGTCAAACATGGTAGTTTTAGTGGACTTAAGTATGTGTTTTGTCTCCAACGGTAATTATACATTTCAATTTTAGATATTCCATATCTCTTCGACATTCTCCTTTATAAATACTCAGGTAATTCATAAAGTTAAAGTGGATGTTTGTGAGTGAGGACAAAATAAAAACATGTTATGGATTTGAGGCTGAGCTGTAAATTACTATTTACAGCAGGCTTGTTGTCAGCCGGCTTATAGACCTCTTACCTCATGTAGTTACAAAATGCCATTACCAGAATTACCATTAAAATTGTTTACCAGCTGCTGTTCAGATTTATGTGCACTCGCTAAATGATCTTACCTTTATTCAAATCGTGAACAAAGAAATTCTAAGTCTAAGTCTAACATGGAGACTACAATCGGTTTAAGGTGGGATATAAAATTTGAAATTCAGAAATGACATGTAATGTGAAATAAGGATATGTTAATAATGATATCGTGTTGCTGGTTTTTCAGAAACAGGAAGATTCATGAAGTCACTTTAAAAGAGTACCTGTGGTTAAACACCTACTCAACAGGCTCACAAACTGTGACAGGAAATGTATTACAGATCAATGTCACACCAGTGATATGTTTGCTTAATCACATACTTGAACTCTGATTAAATCTCATTAGCTGCAGTCAGGTTTCAACCTACACCTGCCAGTATGATATAAATGCTTTTAACTTTTTTTTTTTTTTTTTTTTTAATCACATTTTCAGTAAGTTGTGGTGATGTTTATAAAAGCTGACCTTTTTTTCAGGGTCCTATTTTTTTTTTAAATATTAGAAAAATACAAATGAAGACATTTTTAACCAAGGCTAAATTATAAAACCTACTTCAAACGTAGATTTTTTTATTTTATAATTGTGCCCTTTTTTTTTGGTACTGAATTCAACCTTCTTCGGTAGATTATGGGGTCTTTATTCAGACCAAACAAAGACGTAGACGTAGAGAAAGAAACATAAGGTGATGTGGAATGAGAAATAATTTGTCCATTGTTTCACGGCAAATAGTCTAGAACCAACATTTTTAATCATAGAACCGATGTTTAGCAGTGAAACCATAAACTTTTGTTTACTTTGGGGGTGAGAGAAATAATGGTGTGTAGCTGTGGGCCCCCCTGAAGGCTCGAGAGATGACACTTAGTGCAAACAGGCTGTCTTGGATTGGCCTCCAGTTCTCTTGAGACCAGATACAGTGTTTACCTCAAATTATCCCATTTCATCATACAAAAATTATTTATTAAAGGACTAAATTGTTCATTATTTGCTTAAGTAAATGTGATGGACAATAAAATATAATAATGAATGTATTGGTGGAACTGCTGAAACTGTCGAATGAGGTTTATGCTGCTTTTTGGAAAATTTGTTGAACTTTGAAGGCCGGTTTTCATTTAAAATGATAAATGAAACAAATATTTAATATCACTCAGTGTATACTTACTAAACAGTGTGTATGGCAGAATAATAATTCACTTAAACCGCATTTTTTTTAAAATGTGCACCAAACTTCACATAAATAAGTTTCAAGCGACTTTTCGACTTTTAAGAAAAACTTGTGCAGTTAAATGTTAAATTTCAGCCCCGACATTTCATCATTATTGTAAAGACAAATTCCCATGCGGTGTAAGTGGCATGATATACGGTTCACCTGTACACCTGCTCAAATTGACAGCAATTAAGACACAATTTAAAAACTCTCCCTATGCGGCCTATAGGCTCCAGACAATTGTCATTTAAAACACCAACCAAGGAAGTGTCTCCTCAAGAAACAGGTGCACTGGTGTTTTACTGGTGATAATGGACTTCCTAACACAGTAGGTCAAATGAATGTCTCCTCCTAATAAGGGGGTGACTTTTGGCTGTCAATACTATAAATTATTGGCCGTGCAATTGTCCGTCTGTGACAGTTGTTTAGCAGGTGTTTGCTATGGGCAGTTGGTGACAGGGGTAAACTTTGGCTGCTGGTGATTTAGCATGTGGGTCAGGTGGATGCACTGGCCTGACAGGGATAAACTAGGCTTTGGGTGTTGTAGCTTACAGGCCAAATGAGTGTCTGCCTGTGACAAGGGTTGAGATGGACATTAGCTGCTGATTTGTGGCCTGAGCGGTCAGGGCTGGGGACAAGTTAGCCGCTCTACTCTGGGCATAATGATGATACAGCTGCAACAGGGACAGATAGAGGAGGAGGAGAGGAGGAAGAGGAGAGGAGAATGATTAGGAGGAGGAGGTGGAGGTGGAGGAGGAGGAGGAGGCGGAGGAGGAGGTGGTGGTGGTGGTCAGAGCCCGGAAAGCAGATAAAGTTCTTGGGAGAAAGACGACATTGAATGGAGGTGACACATAATTTGGGGTGGGAGTGCTGAGTTGAAAGTGTTACTGACTAAGTGAGGCATGAGAGGAGACGTGGCCGGTACAGGAAGGCCAAAAGAGAGACAGACAGAAAGGCACGACTGTCCATTAGAGGTCAGTTTAATAATTGAGTTGAGCTTGTTACGAATAGTTTTCACGTGTGGAACTGAAATTCCTGTGGAGTAAATTAATTAAGCGATGCATGTGTGATAAGCAGAAACACATGCCACAGCTGATGATTGCAAAAACTTTCCCTATTTATTCTTTCAAAAATGGTGTCACCTAACAATGGCAGGTTATTGTTTTTAACATTTAATGGTTCAAAAAACGGGCATTGAAAAAGTCAGATTATCCTACCATGCCTGTGCTTGAGGAGTCAGATGAATAAAGAGCCAAATGACTTAAACAGTAATTATCAGAGCCCTTTCACAAGGCGTCCCCACCCTGGCTGCTCTGACGGGTGGAGGGGTGTGAGTGTAAAGGGTTAAGGATGTTTGGCTGATGAAATGTCGCTCCAGGACCTTGTGGTGGGAAAGCTGTGCCCTCCTCCCCTCCCTGTCTATGTGGCACATCCTCCTTAGATCCTCTCCACATTGTAATTAGGGGCCGGCCGCTAAGAGCTAGCGCTAGCTAGTGGCAGGCAAACAGTGGGAACCGAGGGGAGTGGTGCTCGCTGGGGCACCAGGCGAACAAACAGCAACAGCAGCACGTGTCCCATAGTTCCAGGAGTGGGTGGGATGGATCGAAAGCAAACGAATGACAGTGGATTCGCCAAGCCCTCCCAGTCAGACTCTTTTTCTCTCCCTCTTATCCACTCGGTGTTGTTCCAAGCTCTGCACTATTGTTTGCCTTGGCAGGCTGTTACAGGGAGGGGCCCCTGCGCTGGTGTTTGTGCAACCTGTTAGGGAACTTTTAGGGCCATCTGATCTCTCCCTTGCTCTCTCACTGGAGATTCTCTCACCTTTTACCCAGGCTATTACTTTTATGAATGTTGTACACATGGCGTGAAATGGATATTGTTTTGTCTTTGTAGAGACAACATTAATCTGCAGAGGACACAGCAGAATCAGTGAAAGTTTTAATGCGGATGAGTTTGTCGTACAGGATTTGTATGAAATTTAATAGATGAATAGATGAATCTCTTTTTGTTTCATTATTCACTATTTCTACTTAAATATATCATTTCATCAGCTGGCCTGGCCACTGCAACTTTCTCTGTCGTTCTTTTTTTTTTTTTTTTTTTTTCCAGTTTTCCCGTCAAGGCAGTTCTGTGTAGGTCTGTGGGCCTATATACTATACTACCTCCCCCTCTATAGACATTTTAATTATGTCCACACTGTATCAATGGCATGAACATAGCAACAGTTACCTAGCAACAAGATCGACAAGAATAAACTACATGTAAGACTGGTATCCAAGTTGTATACCTGCAGGTGAACTAAGGGATTTTCTGAAATTGTTTCATTTTTTTCATTTTTTCTTCCTGTGGGGAGATCTTCTGGAGCACAAGAGAGAAAGCAAGACACTCACACTGTGTGTGTGTGTGTGTGTGAAAGTCTGTGTGGCTTCAGCCCTGGCCCATTTAGAGCCAGTCAACAATGCTACTGCGGTGAGCGAGCCCGCTTCAAAGTATTTATCTACACATGCCTCCAGTGACCACCAAGTGTGGACAGCTAAGTTTAAGCTCTATTCATAGATGTGAATGAATGAGCACCCTGCCAGAGGAGGTTTTATCACCGTAACTGTAAACAACAGCACAGTGAATCAACAGGTAGGAACTCAGGCAGCTGTGGAATGATGGTTTTAAAGAAAAGTGAACAAAGATTTTGGCTGTGCATCGCATTGCATTTTCAGCAAAAATATCCAGTATTGAGCTCTTAGTCACTGTGATGTAAATCAAATGAGTGTGGGGAGGGCACGCTGCAAAGTAAGCGTTTTGACAGGATACAGTATCTAGAGTACAATCTGACCTCTTTTGTCGTTCTCTATATTTCTCACCACATCCCAATCACACACCGTATTGTTCAAATGAACGTATCAGCTTGCTTTGTGCTCATATCTGACAGACACACAATAGGGATGGACACTGCTCACTCACGCACTCATCCACTTATCACCAAACCTTGTTGCATGCTTAAGTGTCAAACAGAAAGGAGGAACGTTTGATTTAATATCTTATCAAGATGATGGGCTTCCCTAACTTGCACAGTTGCAACACGTTCCTACAAGAAATCGTGATTGCACACTCAAGAATAAATATTACCCGATGTGATGTTTGCTCAAAATGAGACATGCTGTATTTACCACTTGTTGCCTTTGCTGCACAGATGGCACACAAACAAGCATGCCTACAGTATATTTTAATAAAGTGAGACTGTCACTCATTGTGGTAACAATAGCAGCTTCGGTTAAGAGCCTGTTTCTATTCTTTTTGAGAATTCATCTCATGATTAGATGCTGCTTCTCATCAGCGACATTTTAAACTAAGGTGCAGGGTGTGAGCCGAGCTGTGGACCACTCCTACTGCATTCTTTAAATCAGTGTTTCAGATCCTATTTCATTATTTACCATGCCCTCATCACTTTCCTGTTGGCACTTCCTCCTCAGGAGCATCCCTGTTGCAAAATCAAATGGTTCTTCATCCCTGTGCAAACTAAAATGTTTATGACACTGACTTTTTGTTTGCTGAGGGAGTGAGAATCCACCTTTGTGGATTTAAGAGAATTGTTATTCAAATGAAAATGCCTGTGATCAATCATTAAACGGCAACAGGAAATCAAAGAGGACACGTTTAAATGATCTCCTCAGTTATTTTCACATTTTTCAAAGACTCTTCTGTCCATGTGGAACAAAAAAACGTCAAACACAATTTTGAATCCAAACCAAGATGTTACCCTCGTGACACATCTCCTTGTTAATTAGTTAGCTAAGCTTTATTAATACAGGAAGTGTCATTGAGATCAAAAAGTGACCTGAGAACAAACTGTATAACATGAACCCATATTTAAAAGTTTTATTATCAGGTATCTGTAGTAATGTTTCTTTTTACTATTTTATTTTCTTACATAAGCACAGTCATATATTTTACTATTATACAAAATGAGCACACTCCTTTCTTTTTTTGGATTAGATAATAGAGTCGCTACTTAGGAAATGTGTTCAAGATATTTTTTATGGTGTGGCTGAATATTTTTTGATCCAGATGCACAAAAGATTCTTCAAGGATTCTCAAAATACTTTCAAAACTGTTGTAAAGTGTTAAATGACCTTATGGGTTTTTGTGAAAGATTACCAGAGGTTTATCTTTCACAAAAAGAGATGCTTAGCTCTCTGATTCAAACATAATCACAAGAGAGTATTAACGGAGGCTTTGAGAACAAAATGTGGGTTCCACAGAATGATGTCTTTTTCAGTTTGATCGTCTTAATTTAATGTCACTAAACAGCTTATTGTTATTGCCTTCTGTCTAGATAATCAGCAGAGACAGAGAGAGGAGAATGGTCCATCACAGAGAAGAGGACCTGATTGGGATCCCCTTCCCGAATCACAGCAGTGATGTCCTCTGCAGCCTCAATGAGCAGCGCCGTGACGGGCTGCTCTGCGATGTCATCCTCATTGTTCGTGACCAGGAGTACCGCACCCACCGCTCCGTTTTGGCCGCCTGCAGCCAGTACTTCAAAAAGCTCTTCACAGTGGCCACCACTGACGGCGGGGACCACCATCAAACAGCGGCAGTGTACGAAATCGACTTTGTGGCTCCGGAGTCTCTCACAGCCATCCTAGAGTTTGCCTACACTTCTACTCTGACCGTGACGGCGTCCAATGTTAAAGAGATCCTGAACGCAGCTCAGATGCTGGAGATCCCCTGCATCATCAACGTTTGCCTGGAGATCATGGACAGCGGGGGTGGAGGCGGCGGAGGAGGACGAGTGGAGGAGGGAGAAGAGGACGAAGAAGAAGAGGAGGATGCGGAGGAAGATGAGGATGAGGAAGAAGAGGAGGAGGATGAAGAGGAGGACATGGGGTCCAGGAAGGATGAGCAGGAGGAGGAGGACAATGTCAGCGAGAGGTCGCTGCAGTCGTCGGAAAGCAGGGGGGAGCAGACACCACCTGGAGCGGAGGACTCGCCGCCTCCGAGCACCTCCACGTACCACCAGCAGTTTGACCTGTCCTCCCAGTCACAGTCTCCAGACACCATGAGAGGAAAACAGGTACTAATCTCTACTAATCTATTTAACTAATCTAGCATTTTCTGGGCGAAAAATTAAAAATGACTATTCCTCAATTCAAAAGGCTGACAATGTTGTCTTGTGTTGCAGGAGAGTATGGAGAGTCGGGCTTTAAAGGATTTCTCCATTGAGTCTCTCCTCCAGGAGGGACTGTACCCCCGTATGTCGACACTGGACAGGAGGGCCAACTTCTCCCCTCTCCTCCCAGGCTTCTACCCGTCCATGTGGGCCGCAGAGTTCCCAGCCTTCCCTAAGCAGTTCCTGGACCCCAACCACCACCAGCATCCCCATGCAACAGCCTCACCACAAACTAGGCTCCCTCACGCCTTCCCCACTACTGCACCGCTTGAGGCCTCCAGGCCCCTCGATCTAGCTGTGAAAAGAGAGATCATAAAGGAGGAGATGAAAGAGGAAGTCCCGCTTAGTCTGCTCCACGGCAACTTCCTGAAGGAGTTCGTCAGCTCAGGCCTGGGCAGCACCATGAACGCTGGGTCAGCGCCTTCAGAGAGCCACGCTCTAGGTCCGATAAAAGATGAAGCCGACTTCCGGTCATACCTGAGCTTCCTGAGCTCTGCGTCCCACCTGGGGGCGCTGTTCCCTCCCTGGCAGCTGGAAGAGGAGCGGAAGATGAAGCCCAAGGCGTCACAGCAGTGTCCAATCTGCAACAAGGTTATCCAAGGAGCTGGGAAACTTCCACGACACATGAGGACGCATACGGGAGAGAAACCGTACATGTGCACTATCTGTGAAGTACGATTCACCAGGTATGTGAAGCAGCACTTCTTATCACATGATCATTACTTCACTGCAAGAGTTTCATATTCGTGTGCCACGCAGAGATCTTTTGAGCTTGTTTCTGTGACTACAAAGCAAAGGGGTTATGTAAAACAGCAGGGTTCGTGGAAAAGTACCCCATGTTATTCTGACTGAGGTTAATCTGTTTTCACCAAATCTGAATATCAAAGAGTTTGAAGTGGAAAGCCCCCTCCGCTGGTTTCTTTGCATTAGCGATATCTCACTCACCTACATCCTCCTGCTTTGGCACATTTTCCACCTGTATTTTAGCGCATTACTTTAATGTTGACAGTGGAGACAAATCATTTTTGCTGACTTTCAAACTTGCCTGATCTAAAAGATCTAAAATGCAAAAAGAAATGCAGTGCTGTAATTCATGTGTTAACCATTGCGCCCACAACATACTCTATGAAAACATGTGGTTTTGTTCTTTTCTCAGACAAGACAAACTCAAGATCCACATGAGGAAGCACACAGGTGAGCGTCCCTACATCTGCCTCCACTGCAACTCCAAGTTTGTCCACAACTACGACCTGAAGAACCACCTGCGTATCCACACGGGCGTCCGTCCATACCAGTGCGAGCACTGCTACAAAAGTTTCACACGGTCCGACCACCTACATCGACATATCAAGAGGCAGAGCTGCCGCATCTCCCGCCCCCGGCGAGGACGAAAACCAGCTGCTTGGCGGTCCACACCCACCAGCAATTTCCTGTGCCCCCCCAATGCCACCACCAACCGGTTTGAAGAAAATGGGTTAAGCCCCGCATACCAGGGAGTCAAGAATCACGGACTTGGGGAGATGCTCGGCCTCGGCAACAGGGGTCTGGGATTTAAGAGTGGGGACGGAGCGGTGAGAGAGAACAGGGAGGAACGGCGAGCAGAGGGGAAGCGCGTCGCAGAGGAGGAGAATGCAGGAGCAGGGAGGCAGAGGGGAGTGTTTGCCTTCGCCCTGGCTGGAGAAGAAGTGCTTACCCACTCTCCATTTTATGCTTCGACCTCTGACCCCTGGACCATGAGACTGGAGCGTGCTCCACCCATCCCTGAGCCGGCCAAATGAACCGTGGACTGTAGAAGAAAAAACAAAAAGACAAGAAAGAAAGTCTCTTTAATCTCTCTGTCTGTTCTGCTCCAGGAAGCTAAAGCACCTTTTTAAAAAGTGAAAGAGTGAGATCCACGAACCTTTTGAAGCCTGCTGATGTGACTGTAGTAAAACAGATTTTATTTTATTTCATTTCATTTTTGGAAAACACAGTCTAACTAAATAATTTCACAGATGTCATGTTGAATAATTGTTTCAGCCCTGTGAATGTTTACAAATATTTTGATAGCATTTAAGAAAAGGCAAACTGTTTGACACTGCTAATGAGGAAAGCATATCGGAACGCTGTTATATATATTATTTGCATTTATCTACAAGGTTGTCTGAAATGCTATTAATTCAACTTCAACTACATAATTCTACAATGTCCTCTAAAGCAAGATGAGATGGGGCTTTTACATTAAAAAGAATTAATATGCAAGAAAATATAAATCTAAAAACCCAGAGCAGGACCTATTGTAATTGACTGTAATGAATGTAAAACAAGTGATTAAATGTAAAAAATAATCAACATTTATTGTAGTAAAAGGTTATTGGAGCATTTCAGTCTCATATTGAAAGGGAAGCGGAGTAAATAAATAAAATACAACTTAAATAAATGAGCCTTCATCCAAATAAATGACAGTGATTTTTATTTTGAATAGTTCAGTTAAAGTGTTTAAGTGTTAAAAAAAGACCAGTGCTTTCAAAAAACAAACATTAAAAATGGTTCATTACAGCAGGACGTAGGCTGGCACATGTCCTGTAAGTACGTTTGATTATTTGATTATTTAATAATATTCAAAACAAAAACAAAGGGAACCCACTTGAAGTGTATTAAATCAGGATGTTTGATTATGTGTTATTGTCCTTCCACTGCCTTGTTCTGATTTAATCTCCTCGTCTGCACTATTGTACATAGACACAAACCTTTTGGCCATGGTGGTGTTAATTACGGTTCGCGTTGCTGATGATGTAAAAACAAAATATATATATATATTGCTCTTAAAAGACTTTGAGGCATCCATCCAAAGACGTGTACTTTGATATTTCACAGACTTGAATAAGACTTTGTTTTAATGTTTATGAATATGTGTCATCAGAGGATGTATATTTCTGACTAATCAACTGCCGCTTTAGCTATACAGTATGCTTGTGTTTTTTCTGCTGCAACAAATCAAGAGGGTTTCAGCCCTGTTTTTCATATAATGTTCATCTCTGATTTGTGTATAAAGAAGTTCAAAAATGATTTGAATTGAAATGGGAAAGTATTTTCTTGCTATTTATGCGTATTTAAATGAATGAGCCTTGGCTATATTTTGCAAATCTGTTTTATAAAGACACTAAATGTTGAACTTTGCTCTTGTTTGGGAGTGTTATTTTCATAAAATTAATTCTGTGTGTGTGTGTGCGATCTTTCTATCTATCTCTATTGTGACAACGTTTTTGGATAGTGAGGACATTTTGGTCGGCCTTCACCTCTTTAAATGACTGCTCGAGGTGAAGACTTGCTTTTAAGGTTGAGGTTAGGTTAAATGAGAGGCGGTGTACATCCCATTAGGGTAAGTGTTGGGGTTAGGTATGTAGTTGTGATGGTTAAGGTTAGGAGCAACACTTGCAGTGAGGATCCTGACAATGGGATATATAGATAGCTAGATAGGATTCCCTAACAAAACAGTTTGCATGTGAAATTTAATAAACAGATGTAGATGAGTAAGTATAAAGTATACCATATTTTATTTTGAGTAAATAACCTAACCGTAATATAAAAAATAACACCAGCACAGGGTCAAAACAACCAATTTTCTTGGTTTTAACTGTTGAACAAATGGTTTTCTCCCCACGGGTAAAGTGAAGCTGGTATTGAGTCACTGCTTTTTGAATTTGAGTAAATTTTGTGATTTTTGCCTTTGAGGAAGATTTGTTTCTTAAACGTTTGTATTTGGGATAAAATGATGTATCTCCTGAAAAGTGGACTAGCGGTGAATTAACTGGGAATGGTATTTATTAACATTTCATCATTTTAGAAATATTTTGTCAAAGCTCACGTCAATCTGAGAGTCATTAACATCCATTTATCTATTTAATGTTTATTTTTATCGGGACACGTACATAACATGGACCAGCGCAAAACACCACAGCTTTTATACCCGAAGCTAGTTTGCTGTTACCGGTCCCTGGATGGGTCTTTAAAATCAACAAAATTCAACAAGAAAATCACAAAACTCAAACAATGATACGATAAAAATGATAAAATAAAATAAAACAAGCACCAGATTCATTCACGACTACATGACTGAGTTTAAACTCATCTCAGTCATGATCCATTTTGATCTGTGGGTGAGGAGGTCGACATATTGATCCTGTGCTTTGGACACGTCTGTCCAAAGCAGGATTTACAAAAGGGCACCTTATAGTTGCCTGACGAGTACCAAGTCACTGTGCACTTAGGACCCCGGTGTTTGTGGATGAGTTCAATATTAGAGAACATGATTAAATTAACATATTTAGTATGTAAGAACATGGCGGTAGTGATGTTATTGGCTTCCTATCCTAAATTTTTGATTCCATGAGTACACATCATCTTAAGAGGCTTAAATGTCTATGTTATCATAAAAGAGTGTCAGATTTGTCTCATACAGTACACACACACACACACACACACACACACACATAAAACCACATTAGGAGCCAGCTCCTAAGCTGGAGGCTAATGGGTAGGTAGCATTTACTGTGATGTTAGGTCGCACAACAGCTGAAATCCCTGCTGAGGTCAACTGTAAATTTGTGTACAAGTATATATGAAATACATATTTGGTCATGTTGGTCACACACAGACAGTGCAGACGACTGACAGTCGCGACACATCTGATATGCTAAATGTGTCAGAGAATCAAATAAAATAGAACTAATAAGAATAAAAATCACAGCTACAACGTGAGTCTTTTAGTGAAAATAAAATATATACTTAAAATTGTTGTCACAAAACTGAATTACGAAGACTGACAGAATCAAATACAATCAAGCTGAAGGATATTGGAAACGGGGTAAATTCAAGATCATTCTTTTCTTATCCAAAAGATGCTCGTCAAATAATGCACCACATCCCCTTTAAATGTGTTTTAAAGAGTTGGATTAATGGATCAATAAATAATTAAATAATACCGCTGCTGAAATATTCAGTCTTGTCTGATTATATTGACCCTGTGGCTTTCATTTCTAATAGCTGTATCAATCGGATCATTCATAGTAGTGCAGTTTTATTACAGACAGAGTTAATTTCAGAGTACAATGAAGCAAGTTAAAGAGCTTTTTTTCCCCCAGCGTTTGGTTACTACACTCAACTTGTTTTCTCACAAAAGCCTTTTCATGACTTACAGTGCTAATTTCATAGGCCGTGCCTCACACAGTAGTACAGTATTCGTCTGTTTCTTTGCCCTGACCTCTAGTGGAAAACAAGTGGTACTGTAACTGACCCTGTTTCTATTTCCTGCTATTAAATGAATATCCAAAGTCATGTTTGTCTATATATAGTGTTTGACATTTACCAAACAGAGTGAATATGTAAGATTGATGATGCAGTGACCCAAATACATATCGGAATATATGATTAGCACATTAAAAAATGCTGTTCGTGACTTTTCCACACAGTGGCTTGTTAAAGTAACAAAATCTCATTGGCTGTTTGAATCATCGCTTCCATCCTGATACAGCTTTGTCCCTCTGGAGGGCGCTAAAGATTTAGATTTGACTCCTACAGAGTCAAAGTTAAAACTTTGATTTTTTAAGTCCCTCACTCTGAAGTACTGTGGACATTAAGTCAAGAGTAATTGATAATAAGCAGCATCTAAATGAGTCTCTTAGTGGAAGATGTTTTTCTTTTTTCTTTTTTTTAAAATTCTGCTAAAATAATAGAAAATTGAAGAGCATAAAATAAATAGACTGTGGTAGAAGCTTTCATGGAACACACGCCCAACACAAACCACATCCTTTCATGTGGGGCAGAGATGGTCTGCAGCAGCTGCTTTCTGATGGTTTTATTTCTTTGTACAAGGTTTATTCATGTGATGATTGGTTATTGTGATAAACCGTGCAACTACAGTAATGGACTAAACTGTCAGTAGCTAACTTTTAAAGTTTTTGTGATACTTTGTTGACCTACTGTTTAAGTTTAAGGGTTATTTTGAAGGAATCTGAAGCCAGGTGGTGTGATGGAACAATCTGAATGGACTTGAATTGAAATTCAAATCAGTGCCACATCACCAAACATGCATCACTAACACAGGAAAATGTCAACAAAATTCAACAGCCCTGACTTATGGTTCAGATGATGCTAAAAGATATTTTAGGGAAAACTGACACCTTCTTATATTACCATAAATATTATAGAATGCAGGAACAATGTTCAGAAAGTTTTCCTGAATATGTAGTATGTAATTGTGTATTAAAGTTTAGAATAAGACGTAGCACATTGTGTCCAGTAAAATTTGTACCTATATAATAATATTATAGCTGAATAAACTATATAATACATATACAGGGTATATGCAGGAAACCTGAAGTTAAGTTTGATAATTTTGAGTAAGTTTGAATCCCAATAATAAGTCCTTCCTGTTTTCATTAGTGACACATTTTACTCACATTTATACTGTATATACATTGATTGTAAGTTAGGACAATTAAACAGTCTTAGTTTTTGAGACCTGCTTAGACCACTTTATCAATGCAACATAATGCAGATAGGCACGTGTGGGAACGGCCATCATCACTCAGAGGTCAACAAAATAGCAGCTGGTTTAGTTCTGGGTGGGTAGGTCACACCTTTTATGTGGTAACATCTTTTCACCCACTGGTAGGAACCATTACTTCCCGTTAATGAACTTTTGATTGATGAATTGATGAACTGCAAACCTGTTTCAATATTAAACTGCACATTTGTTTCTACATCCATTTAAGCATCTGGTTCCACAATGACTGACATTTATAAAATTTAATCATCTGTATGTACAGCTTTACAAATCTCTCGAAAGGAATGCATATTGAGTGTTGATCCCCATTGCAGATGCACTTATCACCTTCAGTTATTTCCAGAGTCAGGCTTCAGTCATGGTTCAAAGATGCACCTTCCTTTGCACCAGAACTAGAACTGGGTAAGCACCTCAGCAGCCTCTATGGACTGAAGCAAAGAGGCTTCCTGCTGCTGTACTTGTTAATATCAGCTGACTGCTATGTTTTGTCTTGTTGCATTTCCTTAATGTTTGGCTGTTAGCAAAGTTGTCGACTCAGTGACAGTTTTTGATCATAAGTAATGTAATCATAACAAATGCATGCGTACAGCTGTCCATATTTACGATAGTGAAATTGCACAGTGACATTTGCAAAAAATACTAATTTCAATGCAATGTCTCTTTAAGACTTTTTAATACCCCACATAAGAACTGATATAATCAAGGTTATTTGAACCTGCAACAAGCTGCTCAGCTGCTGCTGAATCAGCCAAAGCTGCAATAATAATGATAATAATGTACCAGCTGATTACCACTTCGGTGTTTTATTCAGCATGTTAATAATGATGCATCATGTTACAGATAAATCTCCACCCAGTCTGTCCTCAGAATCAGCAGCTGTCAGTACTCTCTCTTCATACTGTAGATGTTTTTAGATTGTTACCTCCACATGTCTATTTTAAGTGCACAAGAAGTCTCTCCATGTCAAGAAAAAAGCAACAACAAAGGCAAAACAAATGTGTAAATTATAAATAAGTTTTGAAATTAAATAATATTTTAGTTGATTTCAGTTGTAGTTCACTATTTTAGTTTAGTTTAGTTGACTATAATATGTTATTATTTTTTGCTATGGCTAGTTGTGTTCAGCAGCTCCTTTTAGCTGAGGTGAAGGGAAATGTTGGGTAGAAAACCATAAATACTGTTTTTTATGTACTATATTCTTCACACTTTAACTGCAACAGAATAGCACTTCAAAGCAACCTGTTAAAAATATTTTTTTACCATAGATTATTTGAAAAGGTAAAATGATATATCCTCTGTAAAAACAGTCTATTGTTTGGGTTTTTACAGCTAAATATGAATTTTGGACATTTGATCTGTGATGATTGATATTAACAATTGGCTTTTTTCTCAGCAGATATTTTTGTCACAGTAGGAAAAAGCACAGGTGTTACTAAAAACATTAACAATGGCTTCAATCTATTCATGTGTCACAGTAAGTCATGACAGTGAAAAGGCATGCACAATACCAAGACCCTGAAACTAAAGCAGCTAATAGAATTCAACCATCATTCATTTTATTTTGTACACATTACTGTGACATGTCTTCAGTCAAAAGAAGCTCATTGTTTTATTGTCCTTCACTGTGTTTGACATAAATGTCAAAAAAATTAATATTAAATTACAGAATAATATTTAAAGAACAACTCAATGGCCACTGCACCTTGCTCTTTTTAATAACTGAACTAAAATGTCTTTCTGTGAACTGTGTCGTGACAGTCCCAGTCAGACTGTTCCATAACTGTGTGAGTATGAGTCAAGGACAGCTAGCTGTGGAAAATTTACACCCAAGACAAAGTGTAAAATGTATGTCTGTGTGCACATGACTTCCTGAACCCCAACCCTCCTGAGGTGTGACTTCCTGACCCATTAACCTGCAGTCCTTTCTGAGTTCCTCTCACTGTTATTACTTAGTAACCACCCTGATGATCCTCTAAGGTCCATGTTGGTACACACAGCAGCATTTGCTGTGTCTGGATGTGTGTGTGTGTGTGTGTGTGTGTGTGTGTGTGTGTGTGTGTGCGTGTTATGCTTGCATACAAAAGCACTTCTAGTGGGACATCCTCTTAGGAAGCTGTGTGACAATGCAGCTACACAATGCAGCTACAAGTTAGACCACAGGGACTGCTGGGGGTAACATAGTCTGATGTTCTCTGTGGGGTTTCTGCAGGGGCCAATGAGGAAACACCTTCAAAACAAAGGGCCTTGAAAAGCAACCGTTCGCCTGTGACAAGATCTCAAACACGGGGAACAATATGTATGACAAGATTAGAAAGTAGCTTGCTGACATCCACGTCGGAGACTTTATCTCAGAAGTATTGCTATTAAAATATTTCATTTGTATTGAATTATGTACTAGATGACTAGAAAAGACTTTAAAGTAAAGAAATTCCCTTTAGAGTTTCATTTCACACACTTTTTTATTGCAAATAATTAAAAAAACAGCATACTACCACCTTAAAAAACTGACTTATTTACAAATCCAGCAGATATGTAACAACAATATAATTTACGTGGAATCGTGTTTCCAGCCACCTTTTCAATATTCTCGTTCTTTTTTCTTCGTTTAAACTCCTAAACTTGTTTTAGTCTCCATCAAATCCTGAGGGTATCTGATTCTTTAGCTGCTAAATGCTGCACTACACCATTAAAAATAAAGGTTAGTCAGAAGCTTCGTTGGTTCTGCAAGGAACATTTGACATATTGATAATGAAAAGTGCTGTAATCGTGATTTAAAGAACTCTTTTCTGGCATTCAGTTATCCAAAGAACCTTGAACAGCATAAAAAGGATTCACTGAGAACCAGCTTTTCTGAGAGTGGATGTTCACCAGCTAGTTGCTAACTTTGTCTGTCTGCCCTTTTGCTGCTGAGCACATATTGCATAGTGGGTCAGCTGACTGCTGTGGCTGAAAATGATGCAGAGATTTTACATCAAATGAAGCTGCTAGACTTCTTATGAGATTCACTCATAGACAGTATAAAGAATGGACGTCGTATCTATAACTTCAACCATAGGTTTTTGAAGAGCCGTTTTGAAGCTAAGAATCTATGACTCCAGTCGTCGCCCTCTTGGCAGTCCTGCCTTTTCCACCTTCTGGCTAATCTAAAAATCGGCAAAGTCATGGATCATGGGTGCTCAAACAGGCAACACCTACCTATCATCGGCTATGCTGTTAATTATGCATAACTCTAAGCCTTAATAATGTGAGTTAAATAGAAATTCAGACTCAGCACAGTATGAATGGGCAAATTAGCTTTAGAGACTGTTTTTTTTGTACCAGGCCGTAACATGTTTATTTCTGCTGTTGGACATTTTAAAATTGGAGCTTATGGAGACTGACTTGTTCTGTAGACAGCCTAAAGAGGACATTTAAGGAACTGCAGCTTGGATTTACTACACCTAGCTAACAAAATATATAAGGTAGTGCTGCTTGTTTAGAAATCAATACATGGAGTGGAACCAAATAATATCACAGACATATTTTAAGGAGTTCATTCTGCCAGACCTCTCAGGTGAAGTGGGACAGAGTTGCACATCCTAGTAGTGTTTAGTGCCAGGGCTAACCCCTAAAACCACACTATTCATAGATGCTTTTACTTAAATTGCGATTATTGCTCTTAATCTAATCTTTCTAGCACCTTGGTGAGGGGGCTGCAGCCACACTGCTAGATGCCTGCGTGTAATCTCCATGTGGGGTCATAATCAAGTACAGCTCATAGTTTTCTGTGTTTAATTACACTCAGTCGAGTGGAGGCAGCATTCATTGTACTCAGTGTCGTGCCACAAATGAAACAACAGAAGAACATCCTCTGTGCACCATGTGCATGTATATGTGCTTGCAGATAAAGAGACAGCAGAGTTAAAAGAGGAAGACAGAAAGCAGACTGATTAGATGCAGATACTGTGAACAATATGCAAAGACCAAGATTTCTGACAACATGGCACGTTGTATTGAAGTTCATTATTTCTGAGTAAACTAAAAAGTTAGTAAAAGTTGTCTAGCAGCTAACCTCCTTAACAGCATCTGTTGTCCTGAGGTCTTTGTCTCTCTTTGGGTTACTGCTTCAATAAAACTTACACTGGTCATCCTGGATAATAACCTGTATCATGAAGCTGGTTATCACCTATCTCTGTTAACACTGAGGTTATTAGCAAAGATCAGCTTGTTAACTGCTAGGTTAAATTCCCATTTTTATATGATATGAAGTGAAACTGCTCCAGCAGACCACACAGCAAATACAAATCATGCTCATATATGGACTGTTACGTATTTGAAAATAAGTAGACGGAAATAAAAGCACAGCCTCGCTTGTTGGTCCCCCTAATATCTAAAAATTTTGCACTAAATTCTCAAGTTCTCTGAAATTCAAGTTAGGCTCCACATACTTAGTAACTATAAAACACTGGAAGGGACATGAATTAGCCGGAATTCAATTGACAGTTCAGTTTTAATTTCCCTGAAATAGCTTCTTGCAGCACGCATGTACTGTGGAAGAATGACGTTTAAACTTCCTCTCTCTTGTGGCTTTTTGATTTCACAGAAAGATACGTCATTATATTAATAGACATGACAAATTAAACTGTTGCATGTAAGACCTTTTACCCCCTTAAGCACATTATGAGAAGCTCACTTCAGATACTTTCTCAGTAGCAGACAGCTTGTCAGCAAACGTCTCAGTCTTTTGTTCGTTTGGCACCAGTCAATCACTCAGAGACAATCCTTCTTCAGTCGCCAATGGTAGACTGAACAAAAGTGTGGATGTGAGTGTGTGTTCTCTGAGAGGTTGAGGGTCAGGAAGCCATACAGCCTCTAATGAAATATGTATACAGTTTGGGAAAGGAATGCACAGAAGGAAGATTTTACTATGCAAAGTATCATCTGTAATGCCAAGTCCCCATTAAATGTTTCGTGAACGTCTAAATCTTGACAGACCTCAGGAAATAAGACACAATACAAAGACATCTACAAGAATATATGACAACAAAGTGAATGGTTCTGCTTTTATAGTTTATTCATATCTATTTTTGACAGTGAGGTGATTTGAGTTTATGGCATGGTTACAATGTGGCAATTTTCATCCACAGACCACAAACCACTGAAGAGCATCTGAGGACTTTGGAGTAACACCTGGTTGTCAGATAAAAGAGTTAACAGTGGTCTAAATATGTGTTTGCATGGCCTCTCCTTCAGTCCGTACATACAAGCTGGACTAACTAGTTTTACTCAATCACTAAATCATCCATCCCCACCATCCTCTGACCAGCAACACCTGCAATAACACAATCTGCTACTTAACACAACTATTTTTTTAAGGAATAGTTGTGTGGTGTGATTAAAAGCATTCATTAATCAGAGTTGGAAGGGATAGTTGTTATGTGGATTATTTTAACACATTACTAATGTTACAGTTTACTTTTCATAGCTGGGACACCCTGGTTAGCTGCAGCTGAACGGGGCTCGAGAGTAGAGACTTAGAAATGTCTTGTTTCTAAGATGCATCGTGGTGCAAACATGGAAGATTCTGCATTGATTATGTGATAAACATAATTGGGAGTTTGCAACCTACACCAAATTGTAGGCTGCTAACATTGATTGTTGGTTTCCGGCCTAGGCTGGACAATCAGTTTGTAAAATAAGGTTGTTACATTGCTTGGTCGCTCTCTTGCATTGAATTGAGGGTGAATGTTAGGCATCTGTAGCTAAATAACGTTACGTTTATATGTTGGGAGATTTGGCAGAGGGAGGCAGAGATCTACAACGAGTGACAAAAACTTACACCAGTACTTTGTCAGTACATTCGTCTCTCTAGTAGAGAGACAAAACCACCAGTATGTGTCAACCAGTGTATCAGCAGCTTTGTGTTACATTGCTGTCACAACTTGCTTTTCCTGTTTTTCTTTTGCAGGTTTTCATATGTGAGGAGCCAATTTGGAGCTCAACTCAACTGGTTTAAAATCTGTGAACATGTGAGGTACATATACTGGCATGCATCCATCACCTGGATGCACAGCAGGAGTTTGTAGTTATCCTAATGTAGACCTACATTTATTCAGGAAAGCTATAATGGTTTCCTGTACACTTACTATGCATCTGAGTAATTTCCTAGCCAGCAAAAGAGCAGGTTTATTGATTCCACCAACAGGAAGTACACAGATAACATAAAAGAATCTTTCAGTCAGTCTAGTCGGCCTTTAATATCAAATGAAAATATATCTTATTTAGTTTAACTCTGTCCCTATGAGCCATGAACACAGACATTAAAAAACAAAAAAAATAAAATATTGCATAATGTTGCACCTACTATGCTGTAACACCTCAGTGGATGTAAATGGAAATACAGGACATTGATCCAACTACTTCAGATAATCTTATTATATAAAACTAATGTCTGACTTGTGCAGATAAGCAATATGAACATGTTAACGGAGGCTTTTGTTGGTATATTTTAGACATAACTGGTTTTAAATGTGCTCTTATGGTTATAACACTAAGTGATGAAATGACAAATGAATGAAAAATGAACAGCGGTGATGACAGAAACATTGATTTGTGATGCCTTTCAAGCTAAGTAAACAATTTCATGTGGCTCCCCAGTATTTTCTCAGCTGCGATTTGAGAGCTGAACTCTTCAAATACTGGTTTTGTTTGGTTTCATAAGCAGTTAATGATTTATAAGCTTCTGTTTTACAAATGAGGAACCATTCAAACTTCCAACTATGTGCGTTCATACATGTATGGGTTTGTCCTGTGGTTACACTGTGGTGATGACGCCCACAGACAACATTAGCATTTTAGTTTTTAGTAAAATAACAATAGCATTTTTACTCTTTGTTAGCAAAGACTACAGAGGAGTAAAGTTAAAGTACAGGAGTAGATTATTTTATTTATTTATTTATTCTTGTTTATTTATGTATTATACATTGCATTATGTTTGGTTCAAGTGATGTAATAAGGAAAACGACGAGAGGAGTTTTGGGGAATAGAAACAGAGTGAAAGATCAATAAATATAATGCATGTAAGAACGTGATATTTGAGGTTTTATATGAAGACTCCAGACTCCAGACTCCTTTCTAGGTTAATGACAATGTACAGTAATAGCCATCCATTCAGCAGTAAATCAGGCAATGACCAATGACTTCTGGACATCAATACAACAAGCTCTGAGTACTGGAAACCTAATGGGCCTGAGAGAGAAAAGGATTGCCTGACCCCACGCTGTAAATGCTGAACACTCACATTAACTCTCTGGAAGGCCAATGCAGTTGCACTCAACAAAAAGGAAAGGAAACAGCTCACTGCCTAATGCAGGTGTAGTAGCCTGGACTGACAACTTCTAAGGGCCACAAAAAAAGTCTCAATATAAGGTCAAGACAGTGTTAAAATAAATAACAGTATGACAGACAGACTGTCATGACACTATGACACTGAACGGACCAATCACACTTCCCCTACCAAGTTCCCCTGATGACTTTATTAGTTGCCAAATACAAGCTTTCACATGTTGCATGTCAAAAAGACTACTGAGAACTGACTACTTCTCTTTATTTTCCATTTCCTCAAGACAATAATAATAAGAAAAAGAGGAATTTCAAAAAAAACAAAAAAATGGACCAATAGATAGAATGAGGTACTTTACTGATACCAGCTGTGAAATTGTAGTATTATGGCAAAAGATGCTTGGTTTTTCAAGGGGAATTTTTTTTCTGATTTTCTGAGGGTTTTTTTTTTCCTGTTTTTTTATTTATTTATTTTTTTCCAGAATAATTTTCTTTTCTGTTTTTCAGACTAATTTTTTTTGTTGTTTGTTTTTTGAGTTTAGAGAGCATTTAAAACAATAGACGCATTCATTCCTTTTTTGAGAGCTCAATTTAATGGAAGCAAACATGACCGGCTTGTTTAGTTTAATCAAGTTTTACTTTGATCTGGGTTTAAGACACTGGGAGATAGTCCTGTCTTCAAGTCATATAGATGGTACTACTATGAGTTTGTCGACTTTACGCAGGCACCTGAAGACTTTGCGATTGTTCAGAAGGAAAGCCTATTCAGATCTTTTAGACATAGCAATGTTTCTCCAGGATCAGCTGGACATATATGGCATGCTCCATGGATACAAGATGATGCATTTGAAATGCATTCAGGCTGGCTACGTGGTGACTCAAGAGACAATCAGGAGACTGCTGAAAATACTGGATCTGCACGGTGTGCACCTGAGGCGCTGGAATCGCCTTCGGCGGCGTATGTGCCAGAATCCAGGCCCAAACTTTTTGTGGCATGTAGACTCGTATGATAAACTCAAACGGTACGGGATCTGCATCAATGGTGCAACAGATGGGTTTTCACGAATGGTGATATGGCTACATGCCTACTCTACAAACAGTGATCCCAGGATAATTGCGCAATACTTCATTGATGAGGTTTCATCAAGGAATGGAACTGCCCGAATTCGTTCGACCTCGGAACCGAGAACTGTTAGATTGAACAAATGCAGATGTTCTTGAGGCACAATCATCTGGACAACTTTTCGCACAGATGTTATCTGTATGGATCGAGCAATCACAACCAAAGAATACAGAACTGGTGGGGCTTTTTAATGAAGCAACACGCACAGTTCTGGATGATTTAAAAGACTCAGACTCCTTTTCTGGTGCCTTCCTGGACAAAAGTCTCATTCAATTCATATGTCTTGAGATAACAGAGGTAAGAACTGCAATACGTTTATGTTGTTTTTTTCCCATAGTGCTATATTATGTCAGAATAATACTGTGACACCTGCTTAGCTTAGTGGTTAAAGTATTCAGATGTTTTACTTCACAAAAAGCAGTAGTACCACCCTGTTGGTGTTGTAGTGGGTTAGGCTCTGTAGATAACATTAAAAAATGGTAGCTCTATATAGCAAGTGTCATGAGATAACTTCTCTTACGACTTGGTGCTATAAAAGTTAAAGTGAACTGAATTAAACTAGATAGTTACAATGTATAAAGCCTTTATACAACTCTGATTCCAAAACAGTTGGGATGTTGTGGAAAACATAAATAAAAATACAACACAATGCTTTTTGACCTAATTAACTGAATATAGTAACAAAGACATATTTTATGTTCAAACTGATAAACGTTTTGTAAATATACAGTGTAAAGCAAAATTCTTTTCCAATCATGCCTGATATACGACTTCAGTCACTCAGTAGTCCACGGTCTCTCGACATATTTTGCTCTACATAATACAGCACACATTTTCAATGGGAGACAGGAACTACGAAGCCATGCTGTTGAAACGTGTGCAGAATGTGGCTTGGCATTGTCTGGCTGAAATAATCGGGGAAATTGCTGAGAAAGACGTCATCTGGATATCAGCATGCAGTATGTTGCCCAAAAGCTGTATATGTACCTTTTGGCATTAATGGTCGTTTCAATCACATATACTAACTCTTTTAAAGTTTGTGCTGGTAACAATCTGAATGGTCCTTTTCCTCTTTAGAACAGATTACAAGATGTCCGTGATTTCCGAAAACAATTTGAAACGTGGACTCGTCGGACCACAGCACTTCTCCCCCTTTTTGTCAGTCCATCTCAAATGAGTTTGGGCACGGAGAAGTTGGCAGCCTTTCTGGTTTTCTGGCTTTTGCTTTGCATGGTAGAGTCTAAACTTTCACTTGTAGATAGATGCAGCAGCCCTGGAGTAATATCCTTTATACAATCATGTTGGTTTTTAATCCAGTGCTGCCTGAGGGATCAGTGGTTTTTATTTATGTTTTTCTCAGTGTCCCAACTGTTTTTGGACTCAGGGCTGTAAATTTCAAGATGCTATCGCAGTTAATTCTACACATTAATGTTACTTTTTGGGTGGTGTTTGGTTTGGATATGAAAGCGTATTTCTGATATTTTGTCGTCATGCACACATGAAGGTGAGGAAAATATTATGTGTGCTCACATGCAGCAGAGCAGGCAGTAAACTTGGCGGGGAACCGTTCAATTATCGCGGAAGCCCTCAAAATGAGTCTACTACAGAAAGACTGTGGCTTCTGGGTTTTTTTCCATGTTCAGTGTTAAGTGATTTCAATCCATTAAATTTATGCTTGTATGGTAATGGCAAGCAGTTTGACACTGGATAGTCTGTTGAGGAGCCACTGTAGTATTATTGAAGTCAGATCCATTGGCAGAATCTAGATAAAACCATGCGATTAATCTCTCAGCTGGAAGTAAATGAAATGGAAAATTAAAAGTGCTGCACTTAATGGTGAAAGAACTAAAGGTGAACGCACTAAATATCTCTGAGGCAAAGAGGAAGTGACAGAACTAAAGACCTATTTCTGTTTGTGTGGCCTTCTAAAACTGGCAGATCCTAGACTAAACTGTGCCACAGCTGAAATTATGCCTCAGTAACGTCTCTGAGGCCTAGTTCTGTTAAGTTGCATGCAAGAGACCGCCGTGCCTCGAAATACTGCCACCACAAAAACCACAGGGCAGGAGGGGACTGTCCGCCTCAGATTTGTAGCCCAGACTCATGGGGTGTGTTTTTGCCTCAAAATGGCGAGGGTGAAATTAAAGGCAGGGTTGTCATGTAATTGCACATGGAGGTGCCCACTGCCCACGGCTCTGACCCCAGCTCTTGCACTCTAATGAAGGGTTGAGAGCTTGAAGAGGGCAAACCCCGGCAAAGTAATGGCTACAGTGATGCCGGCCAAATAGATTTTGTAATGTGCTTATGGTACTAAAGCACAGGGCCCTTATCTTTATTCTATCCGGCCATTCTCATTTAACCATTAGTTCCCTGCTTTGAATGAGAGGCTATTATGTTACCAGTCACACAAACTGCATTATAATCAATTATGAATATCCTTAGAATATTTTATACGTGTAAGCATTTGAGTGTGCACTGCTTTTATATTGCATTATGATTAATAATGGATACCCTGATATGTTTATGCCCTAAGCCAAGAATTAGTTAAATGCTTTTTATCTACAGACAACAAGCACATCCTGTACCAAGCTCTTTAAATAAAATAATAATAATAAATATCTCATCTTTGATCTCTGTTGTACTATTTTATTTTGAACACCAAACAATGTCCACTGGTGGAAGGTAACTAAGTACATTTACTAAGTACATTACTTTAAGTGTTGTACTCAAGAGACAAATATTGCACTTTTTCTTCCACTATATTTACTTGACAGCTGTAAATAGTTTAAATCCAGTATATGTTCCTTTAAAATATGATGCATTGTTACAGATGATTTAAATATCCAACTGTATATAAAGCAATACTACTTATAGCTCTACCTTTATCAGCTGCAACTGCTGCTTATATGTTTATGTATGACTAATAATACTTAAATATTGCAATATATAATAATATACCACTGACAGGGGACATTCTGCTGCATAATTAGCACTTTTAGTCGTGTTTGTAATTTGCTGTAGTTTAACTTGAATAAACTTTTTATGCAGGACTCTTACTTACTGTAAGATGTGTGGTATTGCTACTTTTACTTGAATAAAGGATGTGAATACTTGTTCCAACCACTGACAATGTTACACATACTGCACACTGCATAAGGTCCAGGGCAGGCTGTAGCTGAGCAGTGGAAACTTTCCCTGAGGAATGGTTTTACCAGCTGTGAGGCCAGCTACTCTGAGGGAAGGAAGGTTATATAGTAGAGTACTTTGAAATGGGGGGGCTATGGCTTGTAGGTTTATACTTAAATAATATAGTACTATAATAGCAGGAAATCACACATATGGTGTATTGATGATTTAGTGAAGACGTACAGCTCCTGATGTTGGAAAATGGCAGCGACAGAGAACCTAAATTACTGTCCTGCTGACAAAGATGACAGGAAAATTCAGCCACGCTTAAACACAAAAAGTGGGTGCCTACAAAGTAACATTTTAGTGAGGGTGGTCCTGTAAAAGTGAAAAACCCTCCACCCACGCTCCTCTTCAGTAGTCTATGAATACACATAGACATAGACTCACTTTAACCACATATTATGGGTTTGTACTTGCTGATGGTTTCATATTTGGCTCAAAGTTTATGTAAATGCAGATGTGAGCCCAGCATCACTGTAGTTTGCTGAAAAACCCAAGGTTTTTCCAACCCATGTTCCCGGTCTGTTAATCCAGCTGCCTTTACGTAGACCCACTCTGTGATTGGTCCCAGATTTGCTGCGGGTCCAGAGTAACTATTTGGCTTTCTCCCTGACATTTTCCCATTGCTGCTGGCACAGTGCGACCTGCAGGAAATGACTGAGAATTGTGACTGTAACAATGCTAATGGACCAGTGCCAGACCACAGCTGTTTATTCAACCACACAAAACATTCCTCTGGGTTAATAACCACAGACACTGGAAGAGATCTACTATTTAATGATTTGGTCTGTGACACAGTACAGTATGTGCTTCGTTTGGGGAAAATTGCAAGCAGCAAAATGTGTGGCAGCGTATGAAGCAAAAAGATTCTTAGAGTTTGAGTCATATTCACAAATCCAGTGCACAACGCTCATGACTTGATTATTTATGGTGCAATTTCTGGATTTTGTTTGGAAATAAAGTTTATTGTTTTAGTCACATTCTGGTCATTTTATGTTTAGTCTTAGTCAGGAAAGCCTTAGAATCAAGGCAGTGTAGATTCCCACCTCGCCACATCTATTTCAAAGAGTCATCATCTGTCTTTCTGCTTCTTAGACTCTCTGAGTCCTTCTCCTTTCTGTCAGCCCTGCCCATCCTTCCTGGAAATGAGGTCACGACAGAAGTACCAGAACAAAGGATGGGCTGCAGTCATCTTAACTTAAACTCTTACAGCATATTGTTTGCTCGCTCTTTCTCTTTTTTTGTCCACATTATGCAGAAACACCGCAGGGAAAATCAGCTTGTACAAACTATAGGCTTTGGTTAAAGTTAGCAATGATGTGTGAGTACATCTGCAGAGACACAAAGGTTTTTGTTGCATTGCATTCAAGACATTTGCATGAACCATGTACTTAACTTTACTGTGCACTTACTTATTAGACAATAAGTCCTCTATTATCAGATTAATTTTATTCTAGTTATTGTTAATTAATGTATATTATTCATGGATTATTATTATTATGATTATTATTATGGAATTGTATTTTGTTTCTTATGCTTTTCTTATGTGAGTTATGTGACTTGCCTGCTGTAATACTACAATTTTCCTCTGGGATTTATCCATTTTATCTATCTACCATATCTATCAAAAATGTGGTGATGGGGTGTCGATTAGCTCAGTTGGTAGAGCATCCGCCCCATGTACGAAGGCTCAGCAGCGGCCCAGGGTTCGAATCCGATCTGCGGCCCTTTGCTGCATGTCGTTCCCCATCTCTCTCTCTCCCCACATTCCTGTCACTCTTCAGCTGTCTCTGTCAAAAAATAAAAGCTTGAAAAAGGCCAAAAAAAAAAAAAATGTGGTGATGTGCAAAACATTGAAATGTCATATTTAATTGAAAATAACAGAAAAAAAAACTTTTGAAACTGAGAAAATGTATCGTTTTTGGAAAATTACATGCCCATTTTCAATTTGATGTGGGCAACACATTCCAAAATGTTGGGCAAAAAAAAAGTGGAAAAGTGGTTAAATGCTAAAAGACTGGTGGAGCATCTCACAAATTATTAAAAGGTTAACTGGCAACAGGTTAGTAACATAACTGGGTTTAAAAAGAGCATCCCAGAGAGGCTGAGTCTTTGTGAAGTAAAGATGGGGAGGGGTTCACCACTCCATGACAAAAATAGTGCAACAATTTAAGAATCATGTTCCTCAAAGTAAAATTGTAAAGAATCAGAGAATCAGAAGACATTTCTGTATGCAACGGACAAGGCCGAAAAACTAATATTGGATAGCCCAGTCACATTTTGACCCATAGTCACTTAATTAAAAACTAGATAGCATTTTTCAAATTGTAAGAAAATTAATTAACTGACCTGTCTCTTTCTCAGTAGTAACATATTTTCATGCCAACAGATATCTCTTCTCTCTGTTGGTGTTGAATTATTATAGGTCTGGTTTGACCAAAGATAATCTAAAACTGCAATAACATTGTATGAGGGTCTGTCCGGCTTCATCAGCGCACACTACAAAAGCCAGCCTCCGTGATGGTATGGGGGTGCATTAGTGCACATGGCATGATGCATGATAGGTAACGTGCACATTTGTGAAGGCACCATTAATGCTGAACGATGTATACCGGTTTTGGAGCAAAATATGCTGCCAAGTAGACTACGTCTTTTTCAGGGACGGCCTTGCTTATTTCAACAAGACAATGCCGAACCACATTCTGCACACATTACAACAGCACGGCTCCGCAGTCAAAGAGTCCGGGTGCTAAACTGTCCCGCCTGCAGTCCTGACTTGTCACCGACTGAAAATGTTTGGCACATTATAAAACGTAAAGTACGACAAAGGAGACCCCGAATTGTTAAAACAGCTGAAATCCTACATCAGTCAAGAATGGGAAAAAATTTCAGTTTCAAGATTACAGCAACAGATCTATTTCACAGCAGCCATTTTGACATGAACTAGTAGGGTCAACGCAGGTGTCACCAATGATACTAATGAAGAGCCAACATGCACCACAGTAGCACCCTGACTCTGACCTGAATGGAACAAGGCCTTAATTAGTATCATTGCTAACACCTGTGTTTACACTATGGCTGCTGTGAAAAAGGTCTACTGGTCTCCTCAGTTCCCAGGTCCACGCTTACAGTGTTGTTAAAAGAAGAACTGATGCAACAGAGCCGTAAACATGACCCTGTCCCAACTTTTTTGAAACGCATCTGTTGTGACCGTCAGTCTCTCATAATAAATAATACCAGGTCCATGCAGTTGTCTGGGAGTTTTTATCGGTACTTTAGTTCACCTTTTGGTCCATTACATGTCAAGCTACTTTCTGAACCTTGCTAAATCTGGTTCCGGTAGTATTTCAAAATAAAGGTCTGTTTCTCTACTAAACATAACAGCATTGAATTCAAAACAGGCATATACTTTTTGCAAAAACAATAAAATAAAGTTGTATTTGTGCTATTTTTAATTAAATATGTTGTTTCAGTGTTTTGCCCATCATCACATCTTACAAAGTGAGACAACTTTTTTTGCAAACAGGGTTGTAATTTAAGATAAGCTAGCCAGCTATCTTAAATTATATATCTAGTTAGCTTAAATTAATTTAAACTATTTCACATTAATCCAGGCGGCTCTTAAACAGTTTAGCTATCTTAAATGAGTTCAAGAAAGCTGCAAATGTTAACTTAATTGTGTCAAATAAACATTCAAGTAAGCTAGCTAGCGATTCTCATTCACACACAACCTTAATAAGTGTCATTGGTAACACCAGTGTTTAGCTATGTGAAACCACAGGTTTCACAAACGCATGTGCGATTTCAGATAAGTCAAAATAGCTGCCGTTTTTACATATGTGATGATAAATAAGAACAAACAACAAAAGGAGGTGATACAGCTGGCGAAATCCCTGGATAGACAATAAATGCTAACAAATTGTGTCCACAAAACATACCAGATGATAAAAAGTGATTTTTTGTTTTTGAACTTTTAGGACTCACAGCTAAACTACGACACATTTCTGAGCGATCTCTCACATTCATGGGGGACTTTTTAACGTCTCTTGGACAAAAAAACTGCGAGTATAAATGTCTTAAAAACATTATTGGTTTTCCACATACCTCCTGGCTTTGATATGCTTCTTGAATTGAAATGACCCTCCAGCCGTCCCAGCCTCTCTCTGCTCTCCCAGCCCGGGTTGGGAGGAGGGGAGGAGGGGGGAGGTGTGACTTCGAGCCAACCGTCGACAGCCTCGGAGTTTAGAGATCAGTAAAAGATGAGGACATTGAACGAGGGAGAAGGGATTAAAGTTCAACGTCAAATCGAGGAAACACGGAGAATCGACAGCTCAGCAATGAAATGTATGTCTCTGAGTGTGCGTTTCACTTTCAACTAAACCCTGACTGCGAGCATCCCAAGGTAAGTTGAGTTAGGACAGACATCTGGGAAAACTAGACTGCTTTAATCGACACAAACAGACCAAATACATCTGCGTGTTGCAGTTTAGTTTGAAGAAAAGTTGATTATGTCTCCAGTATGTGTTTGTGATGAAAAATAAAGATAATTTAATGTGTAAAAAGCCGAGGTTAAGATAGTTAAAGGTAGAGGTGGCTTGGGCAGTGGTCCAAAAATAAGCATGTAAACAAACAAACAAACAGCATCATGGTATATTTTAAGGTGTTGACTACATGTTTCCTATAATTTAACTTTTCTGCAAGTATATGCTAATTTAATATGAGTGAGAAAAACTAGATTAATCAGTTAAAAGTCCATCAGATACCATGATTTGCTGTATAACTGCATAATGACAACATATTGGCTGCTTTCTGTGATAACACTCACGTTCCTCACATCTTCCACTGCAGTCGAACACGGTGGATCTGCTGACACTGGACTTCTTGCTCACTCCTGACATCCAGCGTCAGCAGCTGGCGCTTTGAAGATGATCAACCCTCAGATATACCTCCACTACAACTACACGGGCAAGCTGGACCACCGGCCCAGCGTTGGCACAAGCCCTGGCACCGTGGACACAAAAACCGTTGTTTTCCTTATTATATGCAGCTTCATTGTGTTGGAGAACTTCACTGTGCTGGTGGCCATATGGAGAAACCACAGGTTTCACAACCGCATGTACTATTTCATCGGCAACCTGGCGCTGTGCGACCTGCTGGCTGGAGTCGTTTACCTGGTCAACCTGCTCCTGTCAGGAGAGAAGACCCTGCAGCTCTCACCTGCTCTCTGGTTTGTAAGAGAGGGAAGCATGTTTGTAGCACTTGGTGCCTCCATTTTCAGTCTCCTGGCTATTGCTATAGAGAGACACCTGACTATGATCAAAATGAGACCATATGATGCCAACAAAAACTACAGAGTGTTTCTGCTCATAGGGACCTGCTGGCTGATTGCCATATCTCTTGGAGCTTTGCCTATACTAGGCTGGAACTGCCTGGACAACCTGCCCGATTGCTCCACCGTCCTCCCTCTCTACACCAAGAAATATGTAGCTTTCTGTATCACAGTTTTCATGGTTTTGCTCTTAGCCATATCAGTCCTTTATGCACGCATTTACATCCTGGTGAAGTCCAGCAGCCGAAAGGTGAGCAAGCACAGAAACTCTGAGCATGCAATGTCGCTGCTGCGCACCGTCATCATTGTAGTTGGAGTCTTCATCGCCTGCTGGACGCCCATCTTTGTTCTGCTCCTGGTAGATGTGGCATGTGAGCAGCGCTGCCCAATCCTCTACAAAGCTGATTGGTTCATCGCAGTGGCTGTGCTCAATTCAGCCATGAACCCAGTCATTTACACTCTGGCCAGCCGGGAGATGAGACGGGCCTTCCTGAGTCTGGTGTGTGGCATTTGCTACAGAGGGAAGGCTTCTGTCAATGGCAGCGGGAACAAGCAGTCCCTGGAGCCCAGCCGCAGCAGGAGCAAGTCGTGGAGCAGCCAGAACAACCCCAACCAGAGCCAGCGGAGCTCCAGGCAGGCGGAGCAGGAGAAGGAGGCAGACACAGCCCATGGCGAGGTCTCAGTGGTGGCAGGAGGGGCTGCTCAGGCTGCCCTTGAGAGTGACAGAAAAGACTGAAAGAAAGGAGCAAGCTATCTACAGTAGGAAGGTGAGGGTGGGCCTAATCTATAAACTCATCAAGTTGTGATTAATAAAAAATGAAGGATTTCTTGAACGAGACTTGAGGCAGAGACTGCAGGGCAGTTGTTTCTCCTTTGTGCTTGATATTGATATATATGCATCATCCACATTTGGGACGCTTATTAAAATGTCCACACTTGGCATTAGACTGATTAATGTATGAGGCCAATATGTTTAATGACACAATAAATGTCACTTCCTTTGTCGAGTACAGGTTATATTTCATCACCGTCCAGTGAGAACCACATATCTCCAAGTTAGCTCAGTTAATAGTTCATTGAAAGATTAACTCTTTATGAATTAATAAACAACTGTTTGAGGATCTGGACGTGGTTTTCACTGAGCGATGACGATTTTCAAATAAATGGTGCTCTTACCCTTGACAAAAAAATACCCCAAATAAACATTTACCTCTGTGGTTACAGATGTGACCATTTAAGACAAATAAGAAGTGAAAAATCACCTGCAATGAATTAAAGTGCAATTATAGTTATGCAAAATAATGTAATGAAGAATGATTGTAGACAATTATTAGTGTAATTACAAACAATGGAAACTATTTATTATTCTATGCAGTCTATTCTGTAATTTTGTATTTACTCAGTAATACTACAGTATACTGTGCAGTTACTGTAATGAAAACTGCATTATAAGTTGTATATGTGATGTAAATGAGATAAAAACACACGTTGAAGAGTCCAACCTGCTATCCTTTTCATTATATCAGCATTATGTTCAAACTACATATGTGGTCACGACACACAGAATTAATGTAGTCAATGTAGTTCATGCAACATCAGTCCTTTTATGATACAAGGGCCCCATCTGCTGGGTAATAATGGGAGTTAATATCCTCAATGCTGACCAAATATCTTCAAAACGTGTTGCATGTTTCATCTCCATTTTAGTACCAAATTGAACGAGTTGTGAATGTGCGTTTGTCTGTGTTTTGTTTGATTATTCCAGAAGTTTTGTATCAACTTTAAAAGCATGAAGCTGGTAAAGTGAAGGAAGAGGCATGTGGATGCAGCATGTGAAATGTGCAGCTATTTGTATGATGCGAAATATAATCTTTGACACAATAAACTAAAAAGAAGAGTAAACATACTGTGTCAGGATCAGCTCTTACGTACAGTGTCCTCATCATTCCTTTGAGAAATAAACTTTTTTTTGTTTAATTGTAGCCATGCAGGTAGTTTAGATTTTGTATGTCCAGGTTTAGATATATTTCTGCATCCACCACAATACAAGGGAAGCAAATAGATTTCTGTTTGTGTTGCTCAGAGTATTGACCAAAGAACATTACAATGTTCAACAGCAATATCAATTTACAGAAACAGTTTTATTCTGGATTATATAAGGGCCAATAACTTCTTATTTTTGTACAAAAGAAGATGTATGTAGGATTTAGTGGCATTTAAAAGTATAGTTGCTGATGGCAACCCTTTCTTTCCTAGCATGAAGGAGAATCTACAGTGGCCGTAAAAACACACGAAAAACAAAAGCTCTCTCTAAAGCCAGTGTTTACTTTGTCCATGATGGGCTACTGTAGAAACATGGCGGTTCAACATGGTGGACATGGTGGACAAAAACATAATGATTCATATTTTCAGGTTATTTTGCATATTATATTTAATTTCTGCCATATTCTGTAAATAGATTCTCCTAAATGTGACACACTGGACCTTTAAAACCATTAACAGTGTGCTCTGTGGATTATCCCGACTAACAAAAACATTGTTTCTGGATATTTTTCATCTCAAAATCTAGAGTAATATAAACAAAAGCTTTCTGTTGGCAAAATATCACTAGAAGTAAATGAGGAAAAAGTAAGTTTTTATATCATTTGGTTGAACCAACCCCTCAAAGTTTTAGACTGATGACACTGTGGCTAAATGCTGTAATAAACTCAGATACGTTATTGATTATTACAGCAGAGACAACAACAGAGGTTCTACACATTCACGGTTTTATTGCCAACAGTCATACAGAATAATGATAAACCCATACAACCAAAAGATTAAATCTGTAAACATCATTTGGACTTGTTGTTTCTTTGTTTTTATTTCCTTTTTTTTAACTATACCTGTTCCAAAATAGTAGAGTTTCTGTGTGATTCCCTCCGACAAAGATTTATATTTAGAATCTGGAAATGATACATTTATAATATATAATAGAGAGGGAGGGAGGGAGAGAAAGAGACAGATAGAGAGAGAAAACAGTAGTCTCAAGCAGCAACACGCAGCAGGGCAAAACACAACCTCTAGTGAACAGGCATGCCCCATTGAAGATCAGCTATTGCACTTTGAAGAGAGAGAGAAAGAGAAATAAAAATACCATTTGTACAAATAAAAGGCACATTTTCATCAACAGAAATCTGGAAAGAAGCCATGTTCTTTTTGTGTCCCAGCGTGTTTGGTTGTATAATTTCTTTATGCCACACACAGCTAATTGTCATGTTATCAGAGAGATTCAAGTATGGAGTTGTTCCTGCTTTATATGCTTTGTTCAAAACTTTGCACATTTTGCCAAAGTGATTACTAGAAATTTGCTCTTCAGAAATAAAGACTAATCCCAAAAGAATTCTTTACATTAGCATAGTGCTTTTGTAAAAATTTAGCGCATTTTTCCTTCTCCCAAGATATTAGATTTGATGAAATTATGTCACAAAGAATTGGACAAAGTAAAAGTTAATGGCTGATAACTGTAAAAAACAAAAAAAAAACCTTCAATGATTCTTTGTTGCCTTTCTTTCGAAAATGCCAATATGTTAAGTGTTTCCTTTCAAATGGACACAAGGAATCACAGAAAGTCTTAAAGTAAAATGTATTTGGTGCTGGATTTTTTTTTTTTTTTTTTTTTTAAACAATCCCAATACTGTTCTTTGCTAAAATATGTGTTGTGGTGAGATGCATGTACTGTACACTCCCTCTTGCAGCAAAATACAGGCACGTTATATTACATTGCATCTGTCTTGTCAAACTCATTGAACACATGCTGATTTTGGTTCAACTGAAGTGGTCCAGTGCATATCAAATACAATGCCCCATTCATTTGGTATCCATCAGAGGACTGACAATAGTAAGGATGAGAGCATTTAAAAAGTCTGTTGCCAGAACTGCTGTGTACTATTTCTATAAGCCATTTCAAAATTTTGATTCCCACTCTACAAAAACTGTCCAAACAACCGAAATGCAGTAAACTGTTCTGAGGAACGATTGTGTACAGTGGACTGCAAAGTGCAAATGAACTCTGACCTGTCAAGCAATAATGGTTGAAAACTTTCTTCCCCTAACCCTAACTTTCTTCTTAGAGTTGGATTTTCCACTGGACTGTAGAGAATTGTGAAAAGTGAGTGTGACTGAGAGGGGTAAACAAGCATTTCTGTGATGACATCTAGTGGCAATAAAGTAGTATTGCCATAAGATTTTCACACGCATCAATAAGTGAAGGTGATCTAATATTAAACATTCTGTTTATCTAATTCGGTCTCCTAAGTCAAAAGTGTAAATTAAGCCTCAACACGTTGGTAATTTGTCTTGGTACAACTGACACAGATGATCTAACTGATCTAACTTTCTGATTGTGCTATTCATTTGTGATTCAAATGTGATTCATTGAAATCATAACTTTTAAAAGTTCACAAAAAAAAAAAAAAATTAAATTAATAATGTGAGAATATCCATTGCATGACTCAAGCCCCAAAACTAATCATTGACTACACACCTAAAAGAAGAATCCGGAGGAAACCAATTCAGAAATTATCACTGGTTGAAAAGCATAAATATTTTACAGTGTCAGCATACACAAGCACCTCTTTCAAATAAAGGGGTATCAAGGTCTACGAACAATGTCCACAAGAACAGTTGATTTTAAGTCATGCGACTGCAGTGACACAAGAAAATACTTCATAAAAAAAGTTTATCTTTAAAGCCATTGACAGCACTATGGAGGATGTCTGTTTGCACCCCAACACTTTGTGACTACTGCAAAGCAAAAAACATTCAGTTCTAATCCCCAATAAAAGCAGATTTAATATAGTGACTAATTGAGTGAGCTGTCACACTATTGGTGAGATTAAAGGACATTTTTTTCCTAAAGTATTTCATTATAAACAGCATTTGTTGTCCAAACTGTTTTTGTTTCCTCGACCTCTTAGCCAACGGTACCTGTAGAAATGTGGTTGTGCTTGACAGACAAAACTAAAATTTCAGGTTTTTATTCTAAAATACTCTTGTTAACACCTCTTTGAGGTTTGATTTGCACTTCATCTAAACTACAAGAACAATTGTCTTTTTTTTTTTGTAATCTTTTAAAACACCAAATCAAGATATTATGTCCAAATGCACCTATGTCTTCTCAAAAATATAGCATTTCAGTCATCACAACAAAATAATAACAGTTCTATAAATAATTTTTTTATCTTAAACAAATCTTGCGTCTTCCAGTGCCTCCAGTAAAGTAACAACGGGCCAATTTCCCAAAAACACTGTCAGCGCACGGAGCCTTTAAGCATTTTCTCTTCATGTTTCATCTTCAAGTTTCAGGATGGTAGGAGAGACTGTCCAGAGCTTCCTATTTCCCATCAGGCATTACAAGCATCACTGTTTCCTTCCAACGGGCTGTAGGAGACACAGTTCACTCCCAGCTGACACAATCGGCAGATTGTTGTCACGGTGATGGCCAATAAGATGGCTAATGCTGTCAAATACATGATCTTTTGTCCGTACCTTTGAAAAGAGAAAGAGATGTTAAATGTATGTCTTCTGGTTAGAAGTTCAATTTTAGAAAAGTGCACATTATATTTGATGCATTCATAGTAACTCAGTCTTTTCTATCTACAGTATCTCCCTGAAATACACTCTACATGTCTTTTAACCCCATCTTACCGTGCCCTCAGGGTCCACCAGCAGTAGGTGTTTGGCAAGTCCATTGTGCATGCCCGTCAGCACGTAGGACCCTGGGTTGGTAGTGCTCTTACGAACCAGGAAGTCCCCGTCGTCTTTCAGCAGTTTTTCAGCATCACGGCGGCTCATTTTACCATGGTACCACGTCTGGCCCTCCAGTTCCTCCTGTGCCCGGAAAGCCAGCGAGCGCACAAGAAGGGGGCTCGAGTTGTCCACGGATGCTGCCTTGTGAAGACCAGAAGCCTGGGACTGGGCTTGCCCCTGGGATGGTGGATGAGACTGCGACTGAATGGCATCCTCGAAGGGCTCTGGTATAGGTTAGGGCAGTGCCAAAGTGATAAATTAAGACAGGAAGGATACCTGTATCACAATTTTTAACTTGACATCGTACAGCTGTGAAGTACTTGTAGTAAAAAGACAACTGTTGGGAAGTCCCATTGTCCCGGTAGGCTAAAATACATGCCACATAGACGCAACAACTGGTTTGAATCTGGCTGAAGACTTTATTGCATGTCAGTTACTTCTCTTTCTCCATGGAATGACACTGAAGTTTTTGACCACTAGTAGTGCTATGGAGTAATGTTTCTATGAATGAAACACTTTTTGTTTGTGTCATGCACAGGGTTGATGCAATACACATTCCTGCCATAGCTTCACACTTGTTCCAGTGATCGACAGGTGACAGTAAAGCACAGAGAAACACGGTGATGCACTGAAAGAGGCAGAGAAGAAGTAGACTGCTAGCAAGTCAACATGGATGTAGGTTTTAAAACATTAAAGCACATTTGTTAGACATCAAGGATACACAGTGAATTTTGGTAAGCAACGCTGAATTAAAGACAACTTAGCTGGAAAATGAACCTCATGTTGTCCTAGTAGCAACAAACATAAATCCAATTATGCCATTTTTGAAAGATCCTGACCCTCATAAACATCTTGTTTCAGCAGGAAATACATCACATTAAAGAAGTTGATATCCTATTTTAACTGCCATTCACTCCAGTTTAAGCCGAATGGTATAAAGCAACCAAAAAGACTGCAGTGGTGCTTAAGCAGCATTATATAAAGATATATGAGAGAAAGAAAGGAAACTTGTCTGTAGCCAGTAGAATAGCAGCTACAGAAGGAGTAGTTTATCAAAAACAGAGCAGAAGATGATGTGCTAAATGCCATTTAAGAATATACAGTAATAAAATTATTTTTGATACTCCTAAACAATAAATATAATGAAGGATATATATCTTCTTTTTTGAGTTGTGTAGTGCAAATTTTCACTTTTATGACTGACTAGTATAGGTTAATTAAATGTTCTACACTATATAATAACCTATTACACAGTATAATACTGCAATTAAGTATTTATTTAATAACTTTCAGCATCAATAGACTGAATTTTTCCACATTGTATTGTCCAATAGACTGATTGAATTATGACTTTCTGTCACGCAGTACTGGAGTTTGTTAGTAGCAAAGTAAAATGTGACCTTTAACAGTCAAAGAACTGCAGTAGGTGGACAATGACGCTGAACTTGGTTTTTATATAAGAACAGTTCACATTTGGATAGTATAGTTCACTGCTCACATGTAATTTGTGTCATGGATTCGTCATAGTTACACACGTCTTTACGTAACTGATCTTTCATGCATAATAATAGGAATGCTGAGGTTGAAGTTGAAAGGAGGAAAGAATAAAGCTGCGCACTGACATTAACACTGTCCTCCTATTGTCTTCATACTGATATGCTGTTATTATAATGCCACACTGAAGTCACTGAGAAACAAAAGGCAGGAAACCCCTATAATTAAGAACTCTGATTAGAAAGTCATATTACGAATGCAAAGATCCTGTTCAGATACTAGCCTTCAACAGGTTAGTCCTAATGAGTGCTTCCAAATCCACTATTCAAATCACACGATCAGCCGACACCGAAACTTCAACTACATGCCAACCAACACTTACTCATGTCAAACAGGTCCTTCTGTGGGCTCTCTTTGGCTGCAGCTGCCATGCCCTTTGTCACATTTTCCGCCTCTGCCTGGAGTGCTGCGAGCACCTGGGCGTCGATCTGCTGAGTGTTCACATACGCAGGCATCTCTCCTGTTTTTGGTGCCTGACCTTTACTCTCAGGCATGCCGCTTATATCAAATGATCCTACAGAAGACATGGGGAGAAACGATCAGAGCCACGCTGTTCAACTGATGTAGTTTCGTAAAATTAAACATGTCTTATGTATTTAAGTAGTGGGAAGAATGGATTTTCTTACCCTGTTGTATGAATATGGGCTTTCTTTCATCGCCCCAGTTTTCTCCACAGTGCCGCCCCTGGTAATATGTCTGATCTACTGAACCTGGGCCCATCTGATGACATACAGACACATGGATATTAATCTCTATGAATACATATCTGCATATGAATGCTGAAGAGACCAAGATCTGGTCTCTATTTGTAGTCCAAATATTATTGACCAGTCATGTAAAAGCAGGCTTTGGTTGCACATAGGCAAACAGTCCATGTGGCGAGCAAAGGTGATCGAAAATGCAAACTCTGAACCCATCGTTTGTCGTCTAACAATGATTTCATGATATCAGTTCAGCCAAAATGTGTCTTTCTCATTTTCATGTAAGTTCATAACTGGACTACAGAGGAAGTCCTGGCCCGGATATGCGTTTTCTGGATGTCCACCCGCCACACAGGAAGCCCCAAAACACTGGCTGTTGCCCCCAGAAGCTAAATTGTTGTCAGACCAATAGCCGATGGGTTCAGAGATTGCACAATTATTAATGTTAAAGGTCCAGAGTTTAGGATTTAGTGGCATCTAGCGGTGAGGTTGATGATTGCAACCAACTCAATCTCCCCCTTTCAAGCGTGTAGGAGAACCTCCTGAGAAAACATGAAAGACCCTATCTGAAAACAGTGTTTGGTTTGTCTGTTTTGGGTAGATATAAAAGGCTCCTTCTAAGGCAACAAAAAAATGATTCTTATTTTCAGGTGATTATACAAAAAAAAAAACATAGTTATGAATATTATATTCCATTTCTGACATATTCTGCCAATAGATCCCCTTAATCTTACACACTGGATGGATTGTGTTATTGAGATTACATCCACATAAATTGAGTGGTACCTGACAACCATCTGATGCTGCATTCTGATTGGTCAATCGGGTGTCGATGAAGCCTCCAGGGGGCGGCATCTTGCCAGGGATGTTGTTATAGTAAGGATGTTCTACTGACTCCTCCTCTTCCTCTGTCCATTGTAACTCCTCCATGTTTAATACCCTGAGAAGAAACATGGTTTGATAAAGAAACTCGACACTCTCACTCTCTGTGTGTGTTAGTGAATATGTACGTCGTGTCACATATATGATGAACACCTCACCTGTCATGTGTGGAGGACAGTTTGCTTGAGGGACACTGCAGGTACTGCTGGAAGCGAAGGTCAAAGGCCTGACCGATGGTGCTGATGACGTCCTGGGCCAGTCCATCGGAGCACTCCAGGATGTGACATGCTGACGAAGGTCAGAGCAGCAATTTTTAATGAGCATGTTGCATGTGAGATATGATACTACAGAGTTTTAAAGGAATGAACACCTACCTCTTCTGTTGACGGGGTCCTTTGCTACATAGGCAACAAAATCTGTTGTGTCCTAAAAAAAAATGCACATTACAATTGTAAGAATCACTACTATAAAATGTGATAATAACTTTATACCACAACCTTTATTTTCTGGTTAAGTCACTTTGATTGCATTTTTGTTTCTAATAACAGCAATGGAAAATATGGACTAACTATTTACTAATACAGTAATACAATTTGGATATTTGGTTATTAATGTTGTTGCCATGTTTAAAGATGGATAACATACTTTGTAACAAGTCTTTGGTAATTAATATACAGTATTTTAGTAAGAGCAATTAAATCTAGAGAATATATCTACATAGTATGACATAACTCTCTGCACTGTAAATAAATGTAAGCATGTAAGTGTGTTTAAAAAAATCTCAATTAAAAAAGGTAGTATGACAATATGACTTTCGATTAATAATAATAATTAAAAATGTAATTGTATTAAAATGAAATCTTTTTGTTTTCAAGTAGTTTAGGTCTTCATTATCATTAACAAGACACAGGCCACTGCGTTACTTACAGGGTCACCACCTGATGCAAAGGAGATGGACTGCATGTGATGGTTGGCTATGATCTGTCAAGAGTAAAATTATACAATATATATGAGTTAGCAAATGCACACGCGTTCATTCCACACACACACACACACACACACACACACACATAATTTAAAATGTATATCAGAATTTGGTTTATTTCTTTGCTGTCTGGTATCTAACACACCGTGGTGGAGCCATATTGGAAGTATTTAACTCTTAGCAGTTGCCAGTTAGATGAGAAGATTGACACTAATTTCATGTCTGTTTGTTAAATATGGAGCTGGAGCCAGTAAAAGTGGAAGCAAGGGGAAACAGTTAGCCCGACTGTTTTCTTTAAAAAATATCAGCACCTCTGACACTCACACTCTAACGCTTCGTTTAATGTGTACAGAAATAAAAAAGTCGTGGTTCAACTGACTGAATTTCTTAACACACATCTTCAGTTTCTCAATAGAATAACACTATAAGCTGTTTTTGTCTCACTGTTTCTTTGATAGTCTAAAATGAACTTCATATTTAGGTGTTATCAGGCTGTTAGCTTGCTGTTAGCACGTATCATATTTAGTCAGCGAACCACCACTGCCTGCTTGAAAACACATCTAATACGCAGTAATATATACAATACATTATAATTTGTGTTTTAAATTCAGCCTGCTGCCTAGTCAGCAAGAGTCAATGAAGGTAAAAACAGACAACTAGTTTAGCTGAACTTTTCTTGAGCTATAACTCAGAAATAAGGACCAGGCAGGGGCTGTTGGGTGAGTCATAGATTTGATGCTTTGTCAACAGTTTCCAAACCAGTTTCTCTGCACTCAATGTACTCAAGATATCAGAAATTTTATTATTTAGTCTCTCTTGAGCTACTGTGTTAAAATTCTGAATTATTTACTTTGGCTCCATCTTCTGGCAGTATCAAGAAGGACACCGGGGTAGACAGCAATGAACAGTGCAACCATCTTCCTCTTTTAACTGTTCTTTTATAAAATAAACCTCCTTAAACAAACATCCCTAAAAATAAGATTTCCTCTCTCAGCAACCTAAATCTGGACAAACGTCCTCTGATCACGTTTTTCATCTATTTTAGTGAGCCGTGGAGGTTCATTTGACCTTGGGGACACATGCTGTGTGTGTGTAGTAAACATGTGAAGCTTTCAAGCATATCCAGTGACCTTCTTCGGTGAATCTTTTAGGTAACTTTTTTTGCCTGATTCAGATTTACTTGGGCAGAGCAGCAGCTAACACATACAGTATATGTGGTTGCTGGGAGGTCAGTGAAGACAGTCTCATACAATGGTGCTACTATTTTGTCAAATGTAATATCATAATAGTACAATTTGTTTTTGTGGCATGCATGTGGCTCGCAGAATCTTATGGCTGTTTAAAAAGGTTGCGCACTGACCTGTTTGCCATCAGGGGTCATCAGGTTGAGGCTACTGGTGGAGATATTTAAATTGATGGACATGCCAGCAAACTGTAAGTTGCTCTTCCCGAGGATACTGGACAGAGCTTTGGACGGTGGCTGAGAGGATCAGAGGAGGACACAGACAGACACAAACAAAACAAAGTCACTTTTTACCAATCACACAGCACACCGTAAAGGAATAATTCAACATTTTTTTGCGGGGGCGGGGGCTTGTTTGCTTTCTTGCTGAGAGCTAGATGACAAGATCGATACCACTGTATATTTTATTCGGTAAATCTGAAGCTACGGACAGCAGCTAGTTAGCAAAAAAGTTGTTTAGCTTAGTTTAGCTGAGCATAAAGACTGGAAACAGGAGGAAAAAGCTAGCCTGACTCTGTGCAAAGGAAACAAAATCCACTTAACAGCACCTCTAAAGCTCGATAATGGTCATACTATATCTCCAGACTATTTCATGCAGTGACTTCCTGGAGTCTCCACTGACGATCGACCAAGAAATAATCCGACACATAACCTCCTGTAAAACCAGAACTCCGTTGTTTTTACACTTCAGTTTTTATACAGGTTAACCCTCCCGGGTCCTATCAATTGCTTTTGCAAGCGTGAGTGACTCCAGAGGGTTAAACAAAACAGATATAACGTGTCAATTATTGAGTTTTAGAGGCACTGATTTCTTTTGGATGGGGCCAGGCTAGTTGTAATAAGTCATTTAAGCATACTTCTTTCAAAATGCTGAACTATTCCTTTAGGAATTATCATCCATTAAGATATAATTTCACCACTAGCAAATGAATACAGAGGCAACATTATTATTCGATATTTGCATCGATTACAGTTTGGGCCATGCAGATTTCATCTAATAATAGGGGGGTGTGAAGTGTTGGATACTCAACATGCTGTCGTGAGGTGGTGATTTTGCTGAGAGGAGGCAAAGACGCCAAATAAAATTAGCCAAATCCATTCAAAATTCTCAGTATGTAGCCCGGGCAACCATAGCGCATCTGTCACACAGCCAAAATAACATTATCTTATATCTTACATCTATTCTGAGGGAGAAACTAGTCAGCACTGATTTTGTGTTATATACTCTTCCCTGACATTTGAACAAGCTCTAGAGAGCAGAGTAATGCTTCATTTCACACCCCACATTCAGACACACTGTGGACACACACCATGTACATGCACGCGTGCACACACACACACACACACACACACACTAGCTCAGCCTCCTGATCACAGATATTGTGCACTACATGAGTCACTAAGCACTGTGCGCGGTGTGCAATGCATCGTGGGCTGGAGCTACGCCCACGCACATACAGTCCCATACCTCTTCATCTCTCTTCTCTCTCCTCAGCATCTCTCCTCTCTAAGTACAATCTCTCTCTCTCGCTCTCTCTGTCATTCCTTCCTCTCTCTATCTGTCTCAGTTTTCCCTCTCTTTTTACATGAAGGAAGGATGAGAGAAAAAGAACTTACAGAGGCGATTCTATATATAGAACGTGGAAGGGTAAATGAATATCTAATGCTGTTTCCTCTTTTTCCCTCTACTGTACCTTTCACTAACATTCATTTTCTCAGCTCTCTCAGTTAGGGCATCACTTCTCCCGTAATCACTCCATCTCCCTCCCTCCTTCCCTCCCTGTCCATCCATGTACCTTTCTCTTCCGCAGAGCTCCTTTGGTCCCTGGAACAGCCTCACACACCAGGCTGATGGCTTCCCTAGAGGGAGGGCGAGAGGAGGATGAAGCCAAGATGGTGACCACGGAACAGCCACAGAATCACAGTTATTTTGGCATTAAGTTGGACTGTATTTACAGACACTGTTCATACCAAGTGTGATCTTGGAAAGAACAAGAGTGTACAGCTAGGCTAACGGCTCTGTGAGGTTGTACATAGGCACAGCAGAACTCTCAGCTAAATGCTAAAGCCACCATGCTGACCTGCTCACAATGACGATGCTAACATACCGATGTTTTAGCAGGTATAATGTTTACCATAATTATCATGCTAACCCAACACAAAGTAGAGCTGAAGCTGATGGGATTATTAGCTCTGCAGGTATTTGGTTAAAAATCAAATTATTGGACAAATTATTTTGACCTGATGATGGTGCTACACGAAAAGGATCAGAGGATTGCCAAACGTATTACAGTTCAAGACAAACAGGAATGTGTGAACCAAATTTCTTGTTAATCCATCCATCCATTTTTACTAACTGCTTATCCTTATCAGGGTCATGAGGGGCTAGAGCCAATCCCAGCTGACACTAAGAGCCAGGGCACACCCGGGACAAGTCGCCAGTTCATCACAGGTTCTTATAAATCCAATATTTATATTATATTATACATATTATACCAAGAGTTGTTGTAATAATTCACTTAAAGAATAACCTCATGGTGGCCAGACAATGTCTAGTCAGGGAATCACCAGTCTGTATGTTTCATCCTCTGGGGAGCATGAGCATCTCTATCAAATTTTATGGTAATCCATCCAGAAGGGTCAGTCTGGACCAAAGTGGTGGATCACCATCATCCCATAGTGCCACACCTTTGGTTTGGCTAAACATCTACTATATTTGGGCTATTCTTTGATCAGTTCTTACTATGAGAGAAATCAGCTCTATGATTTAAAAACATTTGCCTTCCCCTTCTCTCATATTAGAATATTTCAGTTGTGACGGCTTATTTCTGAAGTCATTTGTATAGGGGATGTTGTCAGGCAAACTGTCAGGTATATTTTAGTTCAGGACACATTAGCTGGTATATGTTCTACCTTGTAGTGCTTTTTAATCATTATGTGATCATTTAATAATTCAATTCTTTGGATGTTTCCCCACAAATTACTTATTATTGTTACGGATAGTTGTATAATCAGATCTGTGAGTTACTGGATTATTCAGAAATCTTTGAGAAATAAAATGTTGGATGTACAGTAAGTGCAAGTTTATATATTTTTCAGTCTTGACATGTATAATTACTATTACTGTGCTATACTAATTACTACTATACTGCATGTTAATTTAATATAATGGTTTGATATTGTTATAATTATGAATATATTGATTAATTATATGTCTCTTAAAAATAAATGAAAGACAAAAAGTAAATAAAGTAAATAAATACACTGAAAGAAAAAAGGCTATGTTTACAATATGCCTGAACTCTACAGGTTGTTACACATAAAATGAAATCACCCTGGCCACAAGAGACTTGAGTCAGGATTCAATATGCAGTGTAGAGTGTTTTATATGGTGCCATAGGGAATATTGCAAATGCACTGCACCTCTTGAAACCATGCAACTGTATCTGTTTTACAGCGTTACACATCACAGAGTGAAATCTAAAACTGTTTTTTAAGATGTGCTATCATTTGTATGTAACACAACATTATATGGATTAAATGCTTTTTTAAATCTCTGTATCATTTTTACCTGGATAAATCACACAGTGTAGTAGGCTGTTTTAGAAAGGGAGAAATCTAAAGCTAGAGAGAGAGAGAGAGAGAGAGAGAGAGAGAGAGAATCCACTGCTGTGTGGCCTTGCAAGCTAACGTTAGTCCGGACTGACTTCAGGAAGTCAAGCATAAAAGTGGACATGACACAAACCGATTCACTGTTGGCCTTTGCCTCACTGCACATTGGTCAATGATTTCAAAGATACACATGGAGTCACAGAAGAATCCATGCAAACAAATTATAGTAACAGGCAACCTAAATTTACTCTAAATATATATATGATATAGCTATAATCTTATTAATGTATTACTAATGTAAGGTATTTGGGCACAGACAACAATTCAGGAGCTTAACTTAGAAACACTAAAACATTTAGTCACATCATTTACTAACAATGCAACAAATGCCATTTCTGCTTATACTTTCTGTTTTTGCTCCACATGTTTGCTGCTGTTCTTCATTTCTAGTTGCCTGTCTGCCCCCAAATTTGCTCCTACTTTTTTGCCTGGAGAAGCTATTATAGAGTCACAATTTTCAGCCTCTTAGTCACTATAGTCCTTGTGTATCTGCTAAAGTACACCAGTTATGAACATGACAGAAACACAAGTAGAGTTAGCATCGGATCTGCGAAGAGTTCAGTAAATAACCAACTTGAATTGATCTCAGATTAGTAAGAGTTGGGCATGCTGTCGTCACTAAATTAGCCGCAGTAACTTTGAGTCAATAATAACATTAAATCCTGCAAACATACTATATATGTTGTATGTTAGCATGAAAGTAACAAGCTAGCATGGTAGCTAACAGTAAAAAAGTTTTTCAAGTTCATTCATGAAATGAATGAGTGAATCAGAAACGGTGAAATATCTTAATCTTATGGTATGAATTTGGAATTTGAAAGTTCAAGTTCATTTTTTGCCAAAATAATCAAATAATGTGGTGTGAAAAACAATTTTCTAGATTTAACTGGGACGCATCCATAAAAAATTGTGTAAGACTCAATAGTCAAAGTCATGATAAATAAACTTAAAACTTCAGATCCATTAACACCCATTAATGTTACAATTGTAACAGTAGTCATGAAACTCGGTTCAGACTGTCCTTTACCATGGGTAGTTACCATGGCTCCAGGTTATCATTTCAAACCTCAAACATATTAACACATATTTTTCACAAAAAGAGGTTTTATATAACTTAAAAACATGCGTATTAATTAAAAATGTTCAGAAAATATTTTGCAAAATTAACAATTATATTGAGTCATTATTATGAACAAATATTCACCAGTCTTGTGTGTTCATTGTGGGTATAAACAATAAAGCATAAAAAAAGATGGAATGATTGATTTACCAGGCTTTGTTTCAGAGGAAAGAGTGGACATACCTTGTGATTTGTGATCTTGTGGTGAAATCCAGGGACCTCATCGATCGAAGCACTTCTATGCAGCCCAGATACTGGAAAACAAAAACATAAAATCCTGTGTGAAATACATATTTAATGAAATGTCAAAGGTTACATTCAGATTTTCATGACTAGGACATCATCATACAGAAAAACACACCTGATTTGTTCACATTACCAATAATAAACTTGTCCTAAAATCCACTTAACTGCCAAATCACTACAACATGAACTTAAAATGTCAAGCCAGGTGCTTATTCCATAAAGAAAAACCATGAAAAGTGGTTAGCTCAGTGTGTTGGATTGTTAAACTTACAATCTTACACATTTAGGTTTAAAATCTGGATCACTGATCATGTGCACTGAAAAATGAGAATCGCTTATAAGTTCTCCATAACAAATAATGTGAACTGAACTTACTCCCCCATAATGTGAAAACAATGTCATTTAAATTTGTTGTCTGTCCCTTTGAACTTATGTCTTCAGTAAAATATTGTGACCTTTTCTTACGAAGATTGTATGGAGTTTCAAATGAGAGCCAATGGTCAATATGGATCTTCTACAATGTGGCCATAAATGTCAGTCTAAAATGATATCATATAATATATAACAATAAATCCATAAATACGGAATCAAAGTATTGGATTTTAAATTCAGACTTAACTTTATTGATTTTAATTCATAATACTGATTGAGCTCCATGGCTGAAAGCTAAAGTCTATAAAACTGTCCTGTCAACAGGGATCAATTTAACTTTAACTTGTCATATAGCAGGTGTATGTGTTCAGTAGCCATAGACAGATACAGATTTTCAGTAATCTTGATTTTAAAACAGACGCTTCCCTTTGAGCCTTCTTTTTAAAACAAACAAAACAAAGTGTTAAAGGTTAAAGGTGCCTTTTGTAGTTTTTGACCACTAGTAGTGCTATGGAGCTACAATGTGTTTGTATCTGGTGCACACATATGCATACGCAAGAGTGTGCAGCAGCACAATAGAAATGAACAATTACAATTTCAGGCTAATCCACTGATCAACCAAGAACCTTCTAGAAAAGGCTGTGCAGAAGAACACATCATTATTATTATTATTATTTTTACAAACCAGCTGCTGTTTTTGGTGCACTACGTACAGTCAAATTGCTGTATGCCATCTACATTTAAACTGTTTACGTTGTTTATATATTTTTATATTTGCCGTACTTTTTTATATCTCTTATATTATATGTATATATTTTATATTTCATGTTTATTGCTTGTTTTGAACCAGGGATATGTCCTGTGCATATGGCAGTGTTGACAATGAAGTTGATTTGACTTGACTTGATTTGATTTGATGAGGAAGGAAATGCATTCATTGTTTTGATTGTTAGGACTCAATGACGCAGAGAAACCATTTGGCAATAAACGCTACCAAATTTGTTTGTTTGTTTACAATATACTGTAGCTCCAGAGGGCAACTTAAGTTGTTAATCTTGCTTTTTGGTATACTCTATATCCATGCAATGGATGTGAATGAATATCAAATTGATCATTTTAGTTATCCTTTCATCCCACCTTCAGCTGCTTGTGCACGTGTAAATAAAAATGCAAGCAGACCTAAATCTGTATGACATCAGCATTTAAAAATAGAAACATCCAGCAGGAGTCTGACACAAGGTTGAAGCAAAGTTGGGATAGAACACAAGTCGGTGCTTGTTCAAAGTGATTTAGAAACTGCATCAGTGTGTTACTATGTCACATGAGGTGACTGTAGCCCTCCTGTCCCATAAAACCATCTTCAGTACCAGCCACCTACTCACATTACAACACCTCTTCTGATTAATATCGCACAGACTGGGAACATTTTGTGCTGACAAGTTCCTATCGTATCAGAATCACATTCATAATCTGGCTGTAAACAAAACAGACACATGCAGACACACTAACGTTTCTATTTTTACTTGAAGGGAGTTATTAGAATCATAACTTTCATATTATGAAGCCCCATCTCTCCGGTGAGCATTTTGCAAGTACCAGCAAACAAATCCCATTTTGTCAACATGACGTTTGCAAATATTTTAATGTTATCAATTTTTGGAACCGTGAGTTTCAAGTGCACAATTCAGCAAGGCCAAAAATATATCAAACAGTTCTAAAATTGGTAGAGACCTATTCTGAGCACAACATGAGGACATTTTTCTCTCATGCTGTAAAACAAACAAGCGAACGGTTCACACAGTAAAACTGAACTTCAAATTAATTATGAAAATCAATGGGAGGCCAGCTCTGAAGAGCCCGCAAATGATCCCAGTGAACAACACAACTTCTAAGTGATCAACATGCACTAACAAAACCACAGGCACATGCACAGTACTGGCACACAGTAGTAGTTGCTTACTGGAGTTTAGATGTGTTCATTTAAACATTTCCAAATGTAACACGTGGCTATCATATGGTTTAGTTGCACTCAGGTTGAAAACTCAACATGTTGTTGTTCCATAATGTGTACAGCTGCTACTTTAGTACCATAATATTATATACAGTCCAGTTCTGTACAGTCTAGACAGGAGATGTCAGGTGAAGAAGTTCAATAAACATGCTAAATGAGATGATGAGCTGAGTATGAATAAATAACTGGACAAATCTGCACCAAATAAGGATGATGAACAGGCTTCTAATAACAGATTACATTTAATAATTACAATATATTAGCAATGCAAAAAGGATGGTGATTATTTGAAGTAAATAATTAATGGATCATATGACTATTTGCCTGTGAAAGTGGATGAAACCACAAAGAATGATTGCCCAAATCTTCACCTCTACTGAGCTTTGTTATTGCAGTCTTTGACAGGACAAAATCCAAACTGAATGTGCATTTTTTTTGTGCATTGTTTTGGGATTTTTTTTTTGCATAAACACATAGCTAACATGGACTAAAAGTGTGAGTGTAAACAGTGTCACTGTCAGTCAACGTCCCTTCGGAGTAATGGTGCATGATGTGCGAGGAGTGACCACATGACGCTAATTAAAAGTGCTGTGAGCATAACACCACGCTGAACTCAATACACACAGGACTCAAACCACAGGCAAAGCAAGGGGTGGTGGTGGTGGGGGTGGTGGTGGTGGTGGTGGTGGTGGGGGGGGTTGGGGGAGCACAGACCGGGAACCATTTCCCCTCTCACAGCGTGGATGCTTTCAGCAGCATTGACTGAACAAATAAGCGCTCCCGTCCTTAATGCAGTTAATGGAATGTCACGCTGGTCACAGATACTGTAGGCTTTGTTCAGGCAAGTTGTAGCATGTGTCATATGATGGCGATCATACTGTGTAACTTGATTTGGAATGTAACACATTTCAATAAGCAAAGCTGCTCTGTATGCTGAACCTGCTTTTGTTTAATGTGCTGCATAAATAACAGACTGTATGTTCAGGCAGATGCACACTTTTCAGTGGTTTGTTCCATTTTCTTTCATTCACTTCAGGCATTGAAGAGCCACGGCTCAGCATCATCACTCCTCATTCCAGTGACTCATTGCCGGCATGATGACATTCACAGCTCTCGTAGTTGTGCGCCAACTTGTGCTCCTTTCGGTGATGTATGGTGGCTGAACGACATTAACGTGAGACACGGACGCGATGAGACGAACGCGCGCTGCATGTCTGTTTTTCAGATTCCACCATTTCACCGTCTAAAAGAGCTAAAACAGCCATACAGCTCATAAGGATGCACGATGTACAGAAATAACACATCACCATGGTTACAAAAGCATAACCCTGCGGCTCCACATACACAAGACAGAAAGAAATACCGTCATAACATAAATCGAAATATTTACAGCATGCTCCAAATGACACTGTTAATTGCTGTTTTTGTTTCCCCATCACGGATTTTTCCTCTACTTTTCCTGATTGTTGACCTTCTCTATTTCCTGAATTATTCAATGTCTATTTTGTCTATTTCTGGTCACTGCTCCTTCACTCGGCTTTCTGCTGTAGCCAACCTACATACACCCACTCAAGGGCATGTTGTGATGGGCCACTGAGGCTACATTATCTCTTCTTTACCCCCTCTCTTGCAGGTAGCTAAGCTTGAGTCATTGAAGGAAAAGAGAGAATGGGCAAAGAAGGGAGAGGACAAAAACGGAACTAAGACAGGGGGAGACAGAGAGACCACCAACCTTTACAATGTATGTCACTCCTGGACCAGAGATCTTCTCGCTTGAGTGTAGCCAACCTCTGGAGGGTTTGCTCACCAGTCCACCACCTCCACCTGGATTCCAGTCCACTCTGCCGGGCTGAAGCTCGTCCAGCCTGCTCTTCTTGCTCATGCTGACGGCTGACTCCAGCTGCGAGCAGGGGGTTGAATGGGAGGCCGAGCTGCACAGAGAGCCGCCCACACCAGAGGCTGCTGTTGCCGCCGCCGCTGCGGCTGTTGCTGTTGCGCTGGGGTTTGGACCACTGGAGCTGCCTGAGCCCGATCCCCCACCCACCTGCAGCTTAGACACAGCCAGGTCCTTGACAGCCGAGGGCAGACCTTTAATGCCCAGCAAGCTGCCCGAGTTGCTGAATTTCAGGCTGGACACCTTGTTGATGAGGGTACAGAGGGTGGTGCCTCCATCTTCCAGGTGGTCAGAGCCGTGGCTGGTGGGGGTGCTGGAACCAGTGGTGGTGGAGGAGGACTGGACCTCAGTTGGGGGTGTGTAAGATGTCTCGGCTGCAGACTGGGGGGTGGCCGAGACCTTGGGGTTCATGGACAAGCCGTGGAGAAGCTCATCGACGGATGTTACTGACTCATTCCTGAAGCGGTTGTATTTGGTACGGTGAAGCATACCCTTCTCTCTCTTGCTCTCTCCCCTCTCTCCACCAACCAACACGCACAGCCTGCCTCTTTCACAAGTGTGCTGGCAGACGTGGCTGAGCCGTGCTGATTACCCTCTCCTGTAACATAGCAGCAGCGGTACAGGCAGCAAACGCCTTTTAGCAATCACAGGCCACCTGACTGTAATTTTCTCTATTGAGGTTACAGTGGTGGTTGTGTTGAGCTGCTGCTGCTGCTGCTGCTGCTGCTGCTGTCGCCAAAGTCCAATCTGCTCTCAATGAAATCCAGAGCTGCAATCCAATCCGTCAGAGAGAAATATACAGACACAATCCATGGAAACACAGCATTGAGGCAGAGGAGGAAGAGGATGGAGAGAAAAAGGTCTCTAACAGGCTGCCAGTGTTGTGGTGCAGCTTGTTTGGTTTCCAGCGGTGATGCTGCTCCTGCTGCTGATTCTCTATTCTCAAAAATCCAAAAAGTAAGGGAACAGAGAAAGGTCTATGTTGCCGATGATCACGGATACTGCGAGGGAAGAGCAAATACTCTCTACTGACTGCTGCCTGCCTGCCGGCTCAGAGCTAAAGCATGACTCACTGATCTGAGAAAACCTTCTCAACAAAAGGCTTGCTGAACACTGCAAATCACTTCCTGTCGGAGGGAGAAAAAAAACCTCCCACTTACAGCACACTAGAACCAATCAATTTTTAAATTCCCCAGTCTGATATTTATTACCTGTAATTTATTCCTTATTATTTGTTTTTCTGAGAAAAGGAAATGAAGAAGGAGAGGAAGCTTGATTCTTTAACTTTGTGTCATAATTATTCATAATAATTTGCCTGAATTCATGTTACACACAATACCTTACAAAATGGGTGAACCCATAAAAGTGTGACACGCACACAAAAAACACTAATCACAGAAATGATAATAAATAAATTAGAGATGAAAACTAGCATTCATTTAACTGACGGCTATAATCAGAGTGTCTGCCAAAATACACACGTCTTTGAATCAAGAATTAAATCTATTTAAACGGTTAATAAAGATGTCATTTTCATAAAGGGCATAAAAGAAACCTCAATAAATCACTGAATGCAACAATACAGTAACATTTTATCATGACCAGAAATACGCAACAGCATTAATATATTGTCCATGTTCATTTATACTAGCTGCAGAATATGGGCAACATCATTCCTGCTTTCAGAAAGCTATGACTAGTTAATACACTTCTTGTTTCTGCATAAAATATTTTGAATCAGGCATTAATGCAAAACATTAATAAAGCATTTTTTTGTCCATAAAATTGTTCCTTGTCTAATGTGTACCGCTACTTCTCCATCAGTATTCTGCAACAAAGGATTAAAACATTCAGTTCACAACTAGGAAGTAGATGCAATCTCACAGCTTGTCTAACATACCCAGCAAACGGGTTAAACTACATGAATGATACTCAGAAAAACACAATATGAATGGCATGTTTCTCAGGCAGATGAGTCAATGAAACAACCAAAGGGATAACAGAAAAAAGCCCATGAGTCTCCTTAAAACCAGCAGCAATGAAGCATCTTTGTCTCCCCGGCAGCAGTAAGCACACAGCCAAACACCATTCATGTAAAATGTCCTCAGGAGCATCTAGCAAAGCCGAAAGACTGACACTCATTCATAAGCAGCTTCCGCTCTCACTCTGCTGCAGATTTCGCACTGCAGTCCCTCCCAACATCTCTCTTTCCTGCCTGGCAAATATATAAAAAAAAAAAAAAAAAAAAAAAAAAAAAAAAGACAGCACGTCTGCCTTCTCTCCTCAGAAAAAAAAAAGGCAAACACAAATGCAGGGAAGAAAAGGCAGGCCCTCGCAAATCAAAAGAGGAGGCAAAAAGACGAAGGAGAATAAGAGCGGAGGACAAAAAAGCATGCAATATTTAGTCTTTTATGTGAATGAAATAGCAGGCTGGCATACCAATGTTTCTGTGAATGGAAGCAAGGCCTTTCTGCCTCTGCAAGGCAATCCCTTGGGATGGCATGGTCTTATCCAATGAGAAGCCAGCTGGATGACTCATTCAGGGGAGGCTTGCAGAATAGTGGAAGAGACCATTCCAGACGCAGGTGTACATTTTGTTTTCTCCTGACTGCCCTTTAAAAATAATACGTACACCGTTCAGATATGAGGTGTCTGCATAATTTATTAAGATAATCGCCTGTTAACAAAATGAGAGGAAAGAAAAACACCGAGGCAAGACATTAAAATAAAAATGCCACCCCTGTGATTTTGATTGTCACCATTATCAGCTTTTTATTTCCACATTCTTGTGATCAGTCACCACCTACACATTTAATTAGTGATTGACTGTTTATATGTATAAGGGTAGATAGTACAAATGCACTACAGCAACAAATGTATGTTTTGTTTTGACGGATTAGATGATTATATCTACATTTGGACAACCTTTTATAAGAATTTACCATTTATTACTCTTTAGCCTGAGACAGTGTTCATTAATGTTTGTTTTTTTTCTCAGCTAGCAAAAATATTTATCAGCTGACACACTGGTTAAATTATCAGCAAATACTACTGGTCAAGCAAAAATATTGGTTATATGCCTTTATTTTATTTTAGTCTTGGAAATTACTTAAACAAAGGCTTACAGTTATTCTTAACAATAACTTGAATATGTTGCAGAGACTGTTTTTTTTTTTGTTTGTTTTTTTACCAAAAATTATGCACGATTGTCTGATAAACTGTGATCACAGCGAGCTTTGAGTCAGTACTATACTGAAGCTCAGGGATGTCAAAATTAAAATGAAATCATTTAACTATTGCTACTGCCAAAAATATAATTTCAATTACTACATACCAAATCATTTTCAGTGTTACTATCCTGTGTAAACCTGCCACAGTTATTAATTGAATATTATATATATTTATTTTATTATATTTATATTAAAATTGAATGTGAACTGAACTTGAAAATTAAAAATGCAAACTGGGCTTTTTCATTTGAATTTTACATCATGGTATAAAATCACTAATAATCAATTAAATAAATGAATCACAAATAAATAAAATGGAAATGGCATGTTGGTAGTTTTATGAGGATAATGAATAATAATAATTCTGATCAAGCTATGAAGCTTGTTTTGTGTAATCTGTCAGTGTCACCCATCAAAAACCAGATAGCAGAACATAAATATCCAATTGACCATCTTGGAAACAATGTACCATCATGCCTTAGCAACTATACTGATGCATGGCAGGTCTGTGAAGCTTCTGATACAGCGATGATCCACTGGTGATCCACTGTCTCTTACTCGAGTGCCACCAGCAGGTCAAAGTTTTCACATATTTCAACATCTCCTGGATGTATTGGAATAAAGTATTGCCTTTTCCCCCTGCATGACCGTGAGATTCATATTTGTGCAGGCTTCTTTGCCATGACATTCGGTACACACATTCACGTCCTCCTCAGGATGAATTGTCTTTTTTTGTTTGTTTGTTCTTTCTTCTGCTCATCCCCTGACCTTTCCTGTAGCACTATCATTAGTTCAGAACTACTGACATTCTCAGCAGCCTCAGCTGTACTCTGGCTTTGGTGCTAATTAGCTGATGTTAGCATGCTAACACCTAAAATGTAGTCATTTTCCTTTGTGCATGGGAAAAGAATTGCAAAAGGCTTGACTCACCCATTGTAGTGTTCTGTAAGCAGAGATCCTTAGACACTGGAGGCCCACCCACTGTTTTCCTGCCACTGTGGAGAGAAACACAAGAGGGCTGAGTTGAAAAAAGGAGTTGAAAAAAGGCAGGAATATCTGGACTGTCTGCTGCTGCTGCTGGGATTTTTAGATTAGCCTGGACACGGAGGAGGCAGTACTGCCAAGATGGTGACGGCCAGAGCCACAACACTCTGAGCTTCAAACGGCTCTACTGAAACATATGGGTGACGTCACAGATACGACGTCCATTCTTTATACTGTCTATTGATCGCTGTTGCTATTTTCTGTTTACTGACTGCTGCTGTGAAGCGGCTGATGGACCCAGTCATCCTACAGTAGGATATGGTAGGCCAGTATGGTGCATTGGCCACAGCACAGAGTTCACAGATCTAATATATATTAAATAAGATGGTACAAGCGCAGATGGAGTGTCTGACCTGTTTGTTCACAATGAAGGTCCTTAGTTTCATAAATCATGTGCATTAACTAAGAACATACAAAGAATATACATACAGTATAAGTCATCCAGGTAATCACGCAAAGTCCATAGTATTTAATAGAGGTAAGAATAACTACTTGTAGTAAGTAAGAATAATTATGTTCTATAGCAATTAAACATGTGATTTAATATCAGTTTTCTATCTAATTTTCAGACATACATTAAGAGCGATTGAGAAAGGAGAGACAGAGGAAAAGAGCATCCATTGGCAAGGAAAGCAGCAGACACTTCTCCACTTGACTACTGTTGCCAGGTTACCAAAAACATTCAAAAAAGCAAGAGTTATTTTCAGACTAGCTAGAAGCAAAATAACCAAAAGGGTTACAAAAAGGGCAGACACAGGCAACTGGTAAAATGTGCATATTTTTGTTATTATTTAAAAAAAAAAAAAAAAAAAAAAAAATGCATTATTCACCAACAGCACCAAAAGCTCCAGAGATCTGGCTCATGATTTAAGTTTGTAACGTTGTAAACATTCACAATGAAACATGAACATACAGGAAACTGTGCAGTAACTGATAAGTTAAAGGCAAATTTATTTCATTTATTTGTCCTGTCCAATATATTTTAAATAAGCAGTTTTCTTTGAGAACACCTGATATTCACTTTCCAGAGTTTGACCAGTTTTTTCCTACAGTATGTCCCTAATTTTCACTTCTACAACTACAACAGCCTTTTCCCACCCAAAGACTAAAAAAAAAAAAACAGTGTCAAACTATTATTGGAAGACTGTGTACAAAATGGTTTGGTTGGTTTATGACCGAAGTGTTGGACTAATTCAAATTTCAATCTGATGCTGGCACGACACAAAAAAATCAAGATATCACCAATGTGACTACAATTTATCCTGAGGGACATGAATGTCTGGACTTGCAAACCGTTCAATAGCTTTATGGATATTTCACGAAAAAACACAAACCTCACAGTGGTGGTAGAAGAAAAGTGTGTTTAGGATTCATCTTCATCATAACATTGGGGGAAAACCACTGACAGTATAAAGAATGGACAGCCTATGCGTGACGTCACCGTAAGTTTTCGAAAAGCCATTCTGAAGCTCAAAATCTATGGTGCTGGTCGCTGCCATGTAGTCCTGACTCTTACGCCTCCCGGCTAATCTAAAAATCGGCAAAGACGTGGATCATTGGTGGATCTGAGGCAGGCCATAAGACCACTGGGTGCTCAAACAAGCCATCTGTAACAGCACCTACCTGCCAGAACAGCCACCCTGTTACTTATGCATAACTTTAAGCCTTAATATAATTTGAACGGGTGAGTTATATAAAGATCCATCCTCAGTACAGTTGTCACGAATGTTGGAATTAGCTATAGAGACCAAAACCGTTTTTTGTACCAGTCTGTAAACATGTTTATTTCTGCTAGTGGGACATTTTAACATGGGGGCTTGTGGAGATTGACATGATCTGTAGCCAGCCTCAAGTGGCTGTTTGAGGAACTGCAGCTTTGGGCACTTCCACATTGGCTTCAATTCACAGCCACGGAGGTTCGGAAAACATATACATTCATTGCTGTTCGTTTGCTGCCACTCATTCGCTTCATTGCTCCAACACTGATATGTTCGAACACAAACATGTACTTCCTTCACTGTGGGTTACATCCCACTAACACTTTTGTTACCATTTACTATAAAAGATAATTTTTCATATGGACTAGGCATACCTCTATTGTTTGTTTGATGAAAATATGAATAAAAGTTACACAACACCATTATGTACACACTGAATGAAATTTCTGGAGTGTAATTTTCTTGCCCTGCATCGATGACCTAATATGAGCCTGTTTGTGACCATATTTCAATGGCACTATTGCCTGTGGTTATGCAATTATGTATCATACTTCTTAAAAGCTCAATGAAACACAATAAAATGAATAGCAAAGGGGAGCAATGTTTATAGCCTACTTGAAGAGAGCAGAGTGATGTAAGAATGTCCCCTGTGTGGACAATAACATCCACAGCCTTGAGAGCTCATTTTCATAATTATGTCTGGGGCATCATTTGAGCTTTATGTGAATGGCTCATTAAAAAAGCGGCAGAGGCAACGGAAGCACAAGAGCATCATATATGAACGAGTGCATGTGTGTGTGTGTGTGTAACCCTATAGACACAGTAACCTTATACTGTATACAACATCCAAGCTAATTATGTAAAACAACAAACCAAACACTAGTGAGAGAAAATTTGATTCAACAAATTAGTAACAAATAATTTAACATGTGAAATATCTTCTAAACTGGTTAATATTTGATTGTCTATATCTATTGGTAATGTATAAATTATTACCTATACTTTGTTATTATGTGGCCAGCCCTTGGAAAAGAATCATGGTTATATTAGTTGTTTAGCTCAACCACAATTTTATATAGAATATCATATAGTTTTATAATATCTAGTTTTTATTGACAATGGGCACAATTTTTATTTTTAGCAAGCTGTGATTTCCTGAAATATTCTGAGCAAAATGAAATTATAGGTGGGTAACAAAGCCCCAAAACATCTGCAGCTATCAGTGTCAAGCGCTGTGTTGTACTAAATGTTTGATGGTCATGGATGTACATCCAAAAAACTACAATCCCCAGAAATATGTATTTTCTCCATTTCATTACAAAAAACTCTTTAAACATATGAGACATAACAGTGACATGAAATACTTTATATTATTAAAAAGCTAGTCAGAAATGAAACAAGAATAAGATTCATGACCTAAATCATCCAGTCAGAGTTTTTCTGCCATTTAAAGCGACAAGGTAAAGTGAGTTTGCTGTAGACGTTTTTAAGTAGCCAGACTTTATCTGAAAATATGTCTGGTAACCAATTATACTATTATACCAGCACTATGAGTAGAGGTGAGCAATATGTAGGTTAATATTTAACTTAGTGATAATAAGGAAGCTAGCCATTTATTCTCTTTTATTCTCGTTTCTGTGGTTTCCTTCTGTGATGTCTTTTATTTTGTAAAACACTTCAACTGATGCATCAATCTCACCTTCGTGTTGCTGTGATTTCTTGAATCACGACCTGTTGGATAAACAGTGATCAACACTTTTTAAACTTGTACTCTTTTACTTTGTCACAAGATGGTGCTATTGCTCCATACATATATGATTTTGTTTATGATAAGGATTTTTCTAGATTGCAGTTGCAATTGTTTTGTTACACACTAACTGTCTTATGCTTAACATACACACAGTTATTCATGGTCTATTTTTTTCTGATTATTTCTGGTTATAATATTAAATACCCATTCATCTAGAAATCTGTGAGGCGAAAGCATCTCATTATTCTGGAAAGGAAATAAGTTTTCAATCAATGATGTGTTACTGTGTTCTCAGAAACTGGCTTTAGAGGAGAAAGATGTTCTTCAGATGTTCTTGTGGATGTTCACGTGTCACTGTGTGGCACTTTAGTTTGATCCTGCAGGAGTAATAACCTCTTTATAAATGGGCCTATCGTCTGATATCAGAAGTGATAAACCCCAAAGGTGATGCATGGATATTTAAGTCAATGTAAGCGACAGATAAAACAAACTCCATTTATTTCTGCTTCAAAGACAAATAGGTAGTCACAGTTTTAACAGCAGTAAGGTACAGACTCTATAATTCAACCTGCGCCATTGTTGACATTTCAGATACTGGGGTTTTATTTGGATTTCATTTTGGCGATATAATCTTGCTTAATGTCAAACATAAGACGTATAGAGTGGTTAAAAAGAATCAAACTTCCTACAGTAAACTCCACTGAATAAGCTTGGGCTTTGACTCTTGAAGGAAAAAAAATAAAGATGAAAGCACTGTATAATCTCAAGTGAAAATGTCAAACTGCAAGGGAGCTTTAAAGGACTATGTGGCAGTGAAGGTGCAAACATGTGAGACCAAACTATAAACAGGCCTGAACTGTCTCAAAATACGGCATTACTTTCAAATACAGATCAGTGCTCCTCATATACCATCACTTTTATTGTTCCACTGCTTTCAGGTTGTTCATTTTCATCAGTAAAAATAGAAACAAGCTATATAAAATTCATCTCCTCGTCAGTTTTGGAAGGAGTCCCAACATCATCATCACAACCAGGTGAGCCCCCCCTCCCCCCTGCAGAAAGGCAGGTGTTGTGCATTCTTTGCTGCACGGTCCATCAAACTCCTGTAAGAAGTGAACACTGGGACATCGCATTCCATCTGTTTATGATAGTTTCAGTGCCAAAGGTGTGGTCCACCTGGGCTTGAGGGCCATGTTCACAACCAGATTCAGCCGACACAAATGAAGCTCATGACATCTTCACAGAGCTCAGTGGCCGTCACAGCTTTCCTGTGGAGGGAAAAAACAAGAGTTGTACTGTGCAAGTAGAGGAAGAGGTTCATGGAAATGCAAATTCTTTTAAATGTTAATAACAGATGTTAAACTAGCTCGGTTTTAGACCTCTGTATCGCTATCCACATATCTGATATTATCAGTAATTCAAATAATAATTAAATGGTAATTCAGTCTGAATATCAGGCTAAAGTTTAGCTAGTTTACCATTTGGAAACTGCTTTGCAATGAGGGAGCATGGATGTTTTTCTGGTCAATCCTTGAAAGTGAACAAACAGACTAGATCTAAAGTCTGAGTCCCCTTTAATTTGAAAGGTACTGCTGAAAAAAGTATATCCTAAATGGAAAACTCGAGTTCACAATTGTGTGCAAACTCAAATCTGTACATTGATAGCTCTAAAGACTTCCTCCCAATAATAAAAAAAAAGTCAATAAGCTTAGATTTGTGTATGTACAGATGGGTGACAAATCGAAGAGAAACCTGAATAAATGAGAAATAAATGAGACACATAATGAATGCAGATGCCATCCAGGACACAAGGGGTCACTGAATGGTTTGATAGGTATGAAAAACATGTGAATCATAAGCTATGGCCTTCACAGTCACCAGATCTCCAGATATGGGAGATTTTGGACTGACGTGTTAGACAGCACTTTATCGCCATCACTAAATCACACAAATTAGGGAATATCTTTTGGGAAAAATGGTGTTCATCCCACCGGTAGAGTTCCAGAGATGTGTACAATCAATTGAAAAGGCGCAGTGAAGCTGTTCTGGCAACTTACTAAGAGAGTTTGTTGTGTCTCCTTTAAATGTTTCTCGTTGATCTTGTTTTAATGTTCCTTTCAATTGTCACTCGTCTGTATATTTCAGAGGAATCCATTAGTAATCCTTTTTAAAAAAGAACATATTAGTGTTTCATTATCTGCAACACAATTAGCTTAATATTGTTAATGGATCACGTGGAAGAGAAAATGTAGTTAAATGTGATGGTAAAATGTAGTGACAAAAAAGTTACAGGAAATAAACTGAACTTCTAACTAAACTAAATACATTTTATGTGCAGAACACTAATAGTTGATTTCATTTATAAATAAGCTTTGTGTCTGTAATTATTTACAGTTAGTCCAACAAATCTGGACTTTGTACTTCTCTTCTGTTCCCGAGACAAAAAAAACTCAAACTGGCAGAGCGAGTTCAAACCACCAAACATGCAGACAGAGGAGGTTATAACTGGTGCACATGATGTAAGTCGACACGGTCAACTGCGCAGCAACTTTTACGGGACAAAATGCACTCGCATGCAAGAGCATAGACCTACCCAGGCCTTTTCCCATCTTTTTAGCAGTTGCTCATGCTCTGTGAGTGCACCTCTCCATTGGTTCAAATCCCTGGATGGAATGCTCTCCTCATCTGTCAAACAACAACAGCTTTTATGGATAGAAACAATTATAAATGTCCATCTTTGGACTCATAAAATGATGGCATGGTGGCATTTGATCACAGCCAATCCCAGGCACTCCATAGTCCAGATACCTCCAATAGCTAGGCGGAGGTCCACCTCAGACATATCATTTCCCGTGCTGGCCTCAGCGACACAGTGGTAACGGGCGTCCTTGATCAGCGGCCCCTCTCTGAGCCAGCTGCTCACAAGTACCTCCCTCTGACCCAGCGGCCAGCGGTACTCCATTATGGGGGTGTCCAGACTGTGTCCATTGATTAGCCAGTGAATGTGGACATCACTGGGACCTGAGGGACAGAATTGGACTTCATGTTTGACCCCGGATGGTCAAGACACGGACACTCCACACAGACATACATAAAATAGGAATACTTGCCTTCGGTAGATCACTTTGTGGTGTTCTGTTTTTACAGCTATGTCTGAATATACATGCAGTGCATATGTATGCACAGTGCCGGATCTCAGTTCTGGTTTTCAGCTCATCTTGAACAGTCCGATTTACTGCGTGGTACATGCATAGTTTTCGTGAAAAGTGAGTTTACCAATATTTTCAAGTGTATATTTTCAGTATGTGCAACAGGATCCCAATCCTTCAGCAACATACGGTAGTTTTCTGTCTTATTTTTCACCATTATTCTCACTATTGAGTCCAAACAAGTCAAAAATTTAGGAAAACAAACCAGTGTTGAAAACATTTGACAAGATTTATTTAGCCTCCCTACCAAGAGCAATAGTCCCAAAATGTCCCCTCGATTTATGTACATCTTCAAATGTATTTTTCCATATATACAGATATATTTACACTTGCTTACAGCCACAAAACAAAAAGATCCAGATAAAGTATTGAGATGTAAGACATTTGAGCATACTATAATTTGTTCTGAAGAGAGATTCTCAACACCCTGGATAAAAAGGATCTAAATTTTACAAGTTTCACATCAGACTGCTGTTACACAATAATATACACAAATCTGTACCTTTCATTGACATTAGAACCAGATCATTAATTTGGACTGAATACCAGCTTTGTCTTTTTAAACATTCACTCATTATACAAGACGCCTAAAAAACGGAGATGAGCAGTTCTCCACGAGTCAGACACCTTAAAGCGAAGGGCAGGCTTGTTTTAAACAAATCCAGAAAGACACACACACTCCTGGTTAGTTCCATATTTAGGAAACGGTAACATGCAAGGTGTAGAAAGGAGAGAGGATGAGTGAAAAAGTGAGAGGATTAAGATTTGCAAATAGAGTAAGAGGGAATGTTGAGTTGGAGGGGTGAGAGCTGGGTCAATGTCACAGGCACCACTCACCCAAGGCCAGGCAGAAGAGCAGGAAGGCCTCCTGGGCATGAACCCCCCAGGCCTGGTCCTTCAGCAGGGGAGGCAACAGTTTAACCTCCGCCTCCCAGGCCTCCACATTGTGGGGCTTAGTGGAGGAGGAGGTGGTGGAAGAAGAGGAGGAAGATGAGGAGGAGGAGGAGGAAGGGAAGACAGAGGGAATGCTACTTCCAGAGGAGGACAGGGAAGATGAAGTGTCGACAGGAGAGGAGGCTGTGAGAGAGGGAGTGATAGAGAGAGAGAGTATTGAGGAAAACAGGAAATCTAACCAAGGGGATGACATGCAAACAGGGAGACTAATGAGTGAGGGCTAGGATCTAAAAACCAAAATGGCTGCAATAAATAAAATAAAATCAAAAGAGGGAGTTCACAACTACTTACACAATAGACAAAAATGATAATACCACAGAAGTGACTCATTTTAAATAATAATTCTCTGAAAATGTTCTAAAACTGAAGGCTTAATTAAAAATAATTATATATATCAAAAAACTTCAGATTGTTTCCAGGGCTGTTTTAGAAAAAGAACAAGTGATGATTGATATTATCAAGCATCATGTCATACTGAACAATTTTATGTTACTAACAGACCACGTAAGGAAAGAATGGCTAGTAAAGGTTAATACACAGGACCATCAGAGCTGTACCCATGTAGGAATGTCGACTTCACAGGGAGCATAAACAAAACAGAATTAAATACAGAGAAACTCGACACAGCTCCACACAAGACAGTGGTTTGATTTATTCCAGCATTTTTCTAATACGCAAGACCCTGCTCGCCCGCTTGTTTTTCTCTGCGTCTGACCTTCAAACCCGACACTGCCACCTCACTGGGTGAGATTAAAAGGCCCACATACCAGGTGCCGCAGATGGCAACACTGTACAACAAAGCCAGGCTATGATGTACCGAGCAAATCTTCCCTGAGAAATTACTGTAACGTTGAAGCATTTACCCAAGTCCGACAGCCTACAACTATGCTTTAAGGAAAGGAAAAAAAAAAAAAAAATGCAAAAAGTTTCAAGAGATTATTTCTCACCACGGTTGTACAAAAACACAACTCCAATTTGGAAAACATCAAGGTAACTTACCAATTTGGTAAACAATGTTTCCAATTTGGAATTTAAGAAATAGCTTTTCTTGCTGGACTAAGCTGACAGGGTGCAGCTTCTGTGAATACAGTTTTTGCTTCATCATCATAAGTCCTACATCAGACAGCAGTAAAATCTCTACATGCAAGTGGGGCGCCTGACTTTCGCCTTATAATGATTAAACTTCATGTGATGCTGTACACTAAACATACTTTCACGTGGTGGAAACCACTTAAGACTTGGAAATCGTGGGAAGATGCAGCAAGAGTGTGATCTTGCCGATAAAACAGTCTCTGTGCTAACAAACGCAGAACGTCTGGCTAGCAGTAAGGTTCGTCTGCATCTGCAAACTGGATGGGCTGCGAATCACAGTCCACATCGAAGGGTTTCTCCTGGGAGGGGCTGTCGTCTCCAAAGCTGTGGGGGACCTGACCGTTGCTGCACTCCGGCTCGGTCTCGTACCCGGTGTCACGGAGCGCTCGGAGGTTTTGAGTGGCCTGGCTGCCGTTTTGCGTCGGTTGCTCCGTCATGTTAATTTTGTCAGTTGCAGGTGTTTCCATTAGACCTGCTTCACAGGCCCGATACTCAGGCTGATGGGCGCTCTTGTGACTGCCCAGCAGGGCGGCTCGGAGCCGCAGGCAGGGGGCTGGAAGATACTGCATATAGCAGTTGTATGCCAGTGCGGCCAGGAAGAGGACGAAAAACAGGAGGAAGAGGAGGAGAAGGGCGGTGCTGTTGTTGTGCTGCAAATACTCAGCCGCTGGGTCCAGGCTGTCTGGGTGTGGACCGTTGGAGCTCGGGGGAACGTGGTGCTTTGGCTGGAACTTGATTGTGCTGCTGGGCGGAGGGGTTAGTGATGAGTCAGTTTGGGGTGGGGAGGTGACTGGGACTGTGGCTGTGAAGCTGGGAGGGGCGAGGGCCGAAGTTAGTGGGGCTCTTTCTGTCTTACCATTACCTTCAGCTGCGTGTGTGCTAGATGTATCCTGGATGCCGAGGGTGGTGGTTACGTGGCCCGCCTGGTGTGGGAGTCTGGGCGGGAGTTCCAGAGTCAGGACGTATGCAGCCAGGAGGCGGGTGAAGTTCTTCCCAGCGGCGGGGGCCCATTCCACCGACCAGCACTCGTAGTGACCTTGATCCTCCGGAGCCACGCTGTAAATAAGGAGACCACTTTCCCCTATGAGGTGGAAGCGAGAGGCCTCAGTGAGAACTGAGCCGTTGGATTTCCACATCACCTGGGCTAGGTTGGATTGTACCAGGCACGGCAGCTCTGCAGAGCTCCCCGGTTTCACTGTCACACTCTGGTAGTCCTTCAGGGACCGACCAGATGCTACGAGGCAAAACAGAGAGAAAATAATGACTTCTGTGCAGATTAGTCTGGTCTAGTGACTGGTTCAGGACAATTATACAAACATGGCTCACAGGTTGGAGTGAAAAAAAAAGGCTTGAGGGTGAAAACGGCATTCAAGTTGTTATGGTATGGTGTGATGTTGCACCCTACCTGTTGAAGGACACTTGTCTGCGTCACCATTCAGACTCTGAATTAGCCTCCTGAAAAACCAAACAAGTGTTATTTTTATGATGACATCAAATGTACACTCACACAGCGTGAGACAGTAAAGCAGGTCAGACTGGACGGATTATCAGTAACCAGTGTAATAATGCATGAGCAAAGTATTGGTATGAAGAATAAAGATAAGAGAGTGGATCTAGCTCGATAGTGAGTCACCTATGCCGCTGGCTGGGAGTGTCAAAGATGTTGACACAGGCAGCGGTGTGAGGGTCCCAGGCGCAGTATGGGTCACGAGCCAGGACACAGTCAGCGCAGGACAGATACTTGCCACAGAAGGCTGTGGGCGACTGGACTACACCCGAGTCTGAACCGGCGTACAGTGATCGCGTCTGTGGACGAGAGAGTGCACAAACTTTCATGTAAAAATACAACTTACTGACTCAAAGATGAACTCTTAACCGCGAAGAAGACAAATCTACAGATCAGAAACTTAATTTGCGTGACTCCAGACAACCATGAAGACACACACCACACAATAAAGATAAAACTGCTGCCTCATCTGATTTAGAGAACTGTCGGTCACACTCGTGCCATCTTCTTGGCAACTCTCCATTGTAAGGCTTTTTTTTTTTACAGCAGAGTACGCACTTCAGAAAACGTGCAAACACACACAACACACACACACACACAGACGCACAAGGCTGAGTGCTGAATACAGACACACAGACACACTTTACGTCGCTGTGTTATGTATATTTGACACTCGCAGGTTCTCGCTATTATGTCTGTTATGTACATTTACTAACTGCTACAGTAAAGTCACTGACCTCAGAGGACAACAGCAGGTTCTTGATGGACTCGGAGTTCTTCAGGAGTTGGATCTCCTCCACAATGTGCACTTCTCCTTCAAACAACACTGACTTGTGCAGGACTCCTTTATCTATGAGAAAATGTCAAAGAAATGCCAAAGATTTGTCGCTGTGGCTCTAGCAAAATACTAAATACTTAATGACTCAGATTAGCTCATAAGTATCATGACATGACATCTTTATTTCTAACAGTTTTAAGTGTTAACAGCTGTTCTTACCCGTTCCAGTGAAGATGACGTCGTAAATGTTCCTATCGAGCGCACGCACCCTCTCCACAACGATCTGAGTGTAGTTGACGTCTTTGGTGATGAGGCGAGGCCCGTTGCTGATGGGCAGGACGGGATCCTCCAGCAGGGGGTGGTCCTTGACAAACTGAAGGGTCTTGTCTGGCAGGTGGAGAGAGCTGCTAATGTTCTGCTGTCGCATCAGGTTGTTAATGCACTGGTGGAGGAGAGAGGCAGAGAGGACACATTAAATATTTTATTGTAAAGTATGTTCTCCTACATCTGCAGTATGTGCAAAGTTTACACAAGCACTGACACAAAACTGAGCTCAGTCTTAATTATTTGAGTTTTGTTAAAGGTGCTTACTGCTCCAGGACGTGGAGAAGGAGTGATGCCGTTGTACCGGACCCACTTGGTGTGGGACTGCTCCACTGTGGCCTTCTGCATGTACTTGCCCTTGGAGAAAACCTCTTCCACCGCTGTCATGTTGTAAGCACATACTGCTGACAACCCCACGTTACCCCTGAGGGACGAGGATGACGATGATGGAGTCAGGAGAGGAAAGAGAAGGGAACGTAAGGACCTGCATTATATCACAATATCCCACCCGTGATCCCCAACTCAAGATCTTAAATCACTGACCACTGGGAGGTGAAGACCCCGTAGATGACTGTGTCCTTCCAGTCCGCCCCCTTCAGGATGAAGACATCATGTACGACGTTGAAGACAAAGTTGAGCTCAGGCATGGAGCAGACCAGCTTAGCTTTCAGGAAGGACGTCCATTTCTTCTGCAGAGTGCGCTGTCCCCCGAGGTCACCCTGTGGAAGAGAGGTTTATCAGCACGTCAGGCGGTATGAGCGTGTGAAACAGCAAAACTTCCACTAAGGGTGAAGGAGTGGGCATATGACCACACTTTTATTGTTTCAGGTCAATGTTCTTGCCAAAGTCTAACTGTAGTCCAGATAATACAAGAGAATTGTCGACAAAAATGGTTTATACACCCTTGAGAGATAGGAGCTGCTTTTTGGTTTTTGGCTATAGGCAGCCTGACATACCTGCCAAATTTGTTTTTTTGAGTAATATTCATATTTACAGTCATATTCCCCTGGGGACAGCTGTGGCTCAGGAGGTAGAGCAGGACGTCCATTAATCAGAAGATTAGTTGATGATTAGTTGTTCGATTCCCTAGCTTCCCTAGTGAGCACGTCGAAGTGTCCTTGGCCAAGATATTGAACCGATCGGTGTGTGTGAATGTGTGCATGAACGGGCGTCTTGAGTGGTTGGAAGAGGAGAAAGGCGCAATATAATTATAAAATACAGTCAAGTATAATAAAGCTCAGAGCTGTTTGTAGTAATGCTGCAAATAAAGAATGAATTAACAACACAGAGCTTTACATAGCATATTACAATGAATTGATACAATTAATGATAAATGTAACTTATCATCATTTGATAAATGATTATGGATTTGATTCACGTACAGTATCAAAATTCCTGAAATCAAACCTGCACCCTTGAGTGTGTGTATAGTTCATTCAACAGCCGTTAATTAAAGTCTGATAATATAATAACATGAACTGTTGTGTCCTGTTTCAGATTATGCTTCTGGCTTTTTCGGGAACATAGAAATTGTGTTACAGTTCATTACAGAGCTATCTGATCGTTTCTGGGAATTCACAACACTTTTGACCATCAGTGATGGGATGCTGGTGGCGTGTGATTTATATAGATGAAAACCTTTTCATGTTTTAATTCTGACTAAGTAACAATTCAAAGGCTTCACATATTTTGTAAAATGTCCCCTCATGTTTGTATGTACGTTAGTAGTATGTTTTTGTAAACCTTGGTTTAGTTCTTTATTTGCTTCAGCAGTGGTTTTGGTATCTTTTATGTCCATATGGGTTGGGCACTTGTATCTGCATGACACAGTGAATGACTATTCAGTGAATGACTAGCCGTAGTTGATGTGATTTTATGCTATGAGCTAGATCAAGAAAACAGATTTAAGATAACGGATGGAGAAAGAAAGAACAATCTACGGTGAGAAAGACATGCAGGCACAGGACAACAGGAACATAAGGGCTAAAGAGGGATACTGCTGGTATGTGCAGATGGTGCATGACGTGTACTGACCTTACAGACGCGGGCCACCCTGGGGATGAGCAGCTTGCCAAAGAATTCATACTCCACTGACACCTCAGTGAAGAAGTAGTAGATTTTATCGTCCTCGCCATCTACTCTGTTTGTCCCCTCCCTGATCACATCTGCAAAAACAAAACTGGGCTCTGCAAGGACAGCAGAGAGGGCAGAGAGACAAAGAGAGTTGAGAATGTTAATGTATGTAGAACAAAATCCTCCCCTTACAACCTAAAAATCTTTAAAATGCTTGATCACTTGTCACGTTGTCCTCACTCACCATTGAGCCATGATGTAGAGTATTCTGTCCTCAGCAGGGACTGGGATGGAGAATATCTGGAAATTATTGGTTCACTGCCTAAGAAGTTATAAGCTGTCCCCGAGTACAGCTCTCCATCTGATAGAAAAGCAGGGAATAAAAAACAAAACAAAAAAAAGCAGTTTATTGTCTGGCGATTGCCTCCCAAAAAAAAAACCCCAGAGATTATTGAGGATTATTATGTATTTTACTGCAGGGCTGACAACCAAAAGAGCTCTTTGCGAAATGACATAAAACTGTCCTCAACTCACCAACCATGACAGTCGTAAAGCTTTGTGAGGGGTCAAAGGAGCACTTTCCCCTGCCGTCTTCAGGTCGGCCGTCCAACGAGAAGTCCGCGAGGTTCTGAACGCAGAGTTCAAGATTAGATTTCAGTTAAAAGGTTGCCGCGATGATTGGCAAACCCAAGCACACGTTTATTCGTGCTCTGTGATGTTCCCAAAGACAGATTGAGCATTAACCTACCAAGTGGTCACACTGAGGCTGAAAGGCGTGTGTGCCGCAGACGTACAGCCGCTCATCGTCTACGACTTGGAGCACTCGGATGTAGTTTAGACAATCCCTCTGGGAAGCAACATGCCATAAACTAATTAAAATACACTGATTCAGACACCATGCAGGTTAATAAAACAACATTAACTTAAGAAATATTGAACTAACCTCTTTTGATTTTCCTTTAAGCATGCACATCGTCATGGGGTTTTCTGCAACTGTCCACTGAACCTTAAAAAGGGTTAAGAAAAAGAAAATCATGATTAAAATGAATTCATTTCTCCTTCTCTCACATTCATTTACATTTATTTTTGGTATTTTGTTGTTACCTTGTTGTTTCTGACTGTCACATTCTTCTTGCTGAGCTCAAAGATGGCCTCCCTGGCTCCCACATACAGCGCATCCTTTTTGTCACTCAGCAACAACGTGGAGTAGTTGAAGATCTCAGGCTCCGAAAACTCCATCAGGTCTAAATCTGAGCACAAAACCATTGGGTCACATTACTTAAACATCCATAACAACTAGAAACTTAACATGCTGAAGTCTGAATTATCAACATCTGGATTCATCAGTATTGAGGATTTAATTTAAAGCTGCTATAATTTATATTTTTTATACATTTTATATTCTATATTTATGATCTGGCTCTCCAGTCCCCCTCAGTTACAAAGCGTGTTTTAATGTCTTGCAGATTTGTTTTGGTTTAACAGATTGGGACGATTTTCCTGAGTTGGTTTGCTCTCTCTCTCTTCTCATCTGTGTTATTTCAAGTCGCAGCAGTCTGCTATTTTTAGCAAAAACAAACTGATAACCCAACACTGTGCTAGCTGCAAGCACAGTATGCAACTTACTGGTGAACCTAGGAGTCATATAATGGTGGAGACCAAAAACGGAGCTAAAAGGACAGTGAAAAATTAGAAATGACTAGAAACACAACTCCAAAAGAATGCTAATGTTGCTCCATGTCAGCTGGAAGTGCAAGTTCATTAAAACAACTCGATAAACTGAAATCATGCCAATTTTGTTTACAGCTCGTTACTGTTGCCTCCAAGTGGTCAAAAAAGTCAATGCACCTCAAGTTCATTACGGGTAAAGAGATAAATATCAACAATGTCAAAGATGACAGATGTCTGGCAACTTAAACACAACTTTTTATTGCTGTAGAGGCTAAATAGACATTTGAGAAACGTTCCTGCCTTTGTATGTGAGACACATTGTGTTGAGTGCATCTCTCTCTCTCTCTCGCTCTCTCTCTCTCTCGCTCTGTGTTGTGATTGATGGCAAACCTAGTGGAGAGTTTGTGTCTGGCTGACTTTAGTTGTGCCAGGTGCAAGCGGGTTCGGGTTGCAGGTGCCTGGACATAAACACCACAATGATGAAAGTGAATACTCTCACTGACTGACTGAAACAGTGACTGTGCCACGGTGAGTGAAGAAACTTGACTTTGTTAAAAGGTGAGCTGCACTGGTTCTCACAGAGCTATTTATGTAAACAGAATTTCCGTCTGACAGTAAGTGTTGTAACTTCCTGTGGTGAGACAGAGAGCAGATCTTTGACTGACATCGAAGGAAACAGGTGTCACCGAACTACAGAACAATATGAAGGCTCAATGCACTGCTAGTGAAGCATCCCACTTGTGAACTAAATACCAAGTCATACTAACAAGCATGACTTCCCAAACTGAATGCCTCTAGACTCCGTGCCCATGACTCAAAGTTTCACTTTAAATCAGCAGAGCTGTTTCAAAAGAACATTTAACAGAAATGGTTTAGTATTTATGGCGCTTACTGTAAAAAGGACATAGAAGTACAGAAATGTACAGTATAGTTCTTTCTTTATTTGTCTTTGTTGAGCTTTGCTGTCTAGTTTGCAGGAGTATGGATACAAATGGCCATACAGCTAAAAACAACTGTTAGAACCGTGTGTAAGTACACCAAGAGTGATGAAAGTCATATTCCTTGTATGTGTACAGTCTTGACCAAAAAAGCTGATTCTAATTTTAATATATTAAATATTTAATATATTTACAAATCGACTGATTCAAGAAGCAAAGAAATATTGCCAAATTAAAATGACCAGAGCCTAAATGTATGGATATATTGTATTTTATGTCTTATGCATTCGTAATCGTATGGGCTAGTTTTGCTAAATTATCAGCATTTTTACTTCATAAATAATTAATTATCAAAACCGCAAACATTTTTTTGGTCATCATTTAACACCCGATCGATTAATCATTAATCACTCAGAAATATTTATTGTTATTGTATAAATTCAGCCTTACCTTGGTGTCTCCAGGAGGTTCGAGGCACGGCGTGGGGTCCATGGGTGGAGACCTCCAGGAGCAGCCCCAGAAACACTCCCAGCACACCAAATCCCATATTAGACTCTGATAACTTCGGGACTGTGAAGTTTCCTCTGCGAGACAAAAAGTTAAAAAAAAATGTTTGTTTAGTGCATCAGGTTTTAAAGGATGTTGAAATGAATGAGTTCCTCACAGACTGATCTTATCATGATGCACAAAGGGGGGCAGGCGTCAACCACTTCCCTCATACTGAACGCTGACCGGACTGATTCATCCTCTTTTGTATCGCGCAGGAGGTTAGCACAGTATGTCACATGTATTTGAATAAAAACGATGAAAAACACCTCTATTGTGATAAAAGCACACGTGAAATATAGATAATATTTCTCAGGAAAACATAAAAGACTAAAAAAAATAGACACTAGAGCTGCAACTATAACCTTATCATTTTATTAGGCAATGGAAATAAATTTAATCAGTTAAGCATTTTAGTTATGAAACACCAAACATTTGATGGTTCCAGCTTTTCTTTTTATGACAGTGAAATGTTTTGGGGGGTTTTTGAAGCCGGTGGAAGAAGTTACTTTTGGCTCTGGGTTGTGATGGGTATTTTTTATTTTCTTAGGTATGCTGTTGTGAAATATCAAAAAAAACCCAGTGTACGTAGATCATATTTTTAATCAACTGTGGACACGTCTGTGTATGAAATCTCTCACTTCACATGCTTTGTTTATGAGGTTTTAAGCAGATAGTGTACACAATAGTCATCTGTAGTCTGTAAAAATCACCTAATAATAATAATAAGGAACCAATGCTAACCTTGTTCTTTCTTCTGTGTTCATGAATCAGTAGTCGTATTGTTTAGTACACCACAAAACAAAAAGGAAGCAAACTCACTTGCAGATTTCATACTTTCATGCTGATGGACGTGTGAAAGCTGTCTTGTAAATGACTGGTCGCTTTTGGAGCTCGGAAGCATTTCAGAAATGTGGGGTTAAATAACAAAGCAGGAAAACAGATGGATGAGGAGTTCCACCTGAATGAGGGCTCAGAGAGGGGGCAGCGAGGAGGAAAGAGAGGGAGGAGTTCAGCGCACGAAGAGGGCCTGAACTAACACGACTCTCAGTGGCAGAAAAACAGCTTTGTTTGCACAAAAACTACACACACTGTTACCCAGACACTCCGGCATTAAACTCTATTAACAGTGAAGTTAATGTGATGTGTCTTATGACCGCTGCACTTGAGTTTATTGTTGGTATGCGTGTTATGCAACAGCTTAACACACCTCAGGCTTAAGAAAAAAAAAATCCTCCTTTCATTTATTATCCTGCACTTTATTGTTGAGACACAGTAAGAGGTGTATCTGTTCCGCCTCGGACGATGACGACAATGACGATGATGACAGCATTCCTGCTAGCTATCAGCTCTTATCATATGCAGGTGTCGTTTTTCATCGACCAATTTGTGGAGCATTGTGATCTTTTAACAACTCTCTGTCCTGCTGCATTTACTGCAGGACATGCCCGATAAGGGCTCCATTAGGCTGCTCTGTGCCATTTGTCTAAGTGTTTAACTTATCCAGCAACATCTCAGGATGCCAATATATTCAATAAAATCTTAAGTTGTTATATTTAATTCATGCTTTTCTTTTCTTTTGTACAAAAATGCAGATTGGCTGCACTGAAAATGAATAAGTTATTCCCAAATTCTGAGAAGTGATTAATAAATGGTAAACGATACTCTTTGTTGTCAAGGGGTAGATGGTTTTATTTTGAAATACTGTGTATTTTATTTTGGAAGTACTACAGCTAACAATATTTTTGTGTTTTGTCAGGACTCATTTTTGTCTAAAATGATATCTTCTAGTTGAGCAAGCAGCTGTTTTAGGTCAGCAAAGCTGAGGGGGAGGAAAAGAAAAGCTCATGCTTTAAAGCTTGAGTAAAATATTAAAATAAATCCTTAAATCTGTTCCCAATCCTGCTTGTATTACATGCAATGTTTGCCAAATTTACCACCGCAACGCAGGGCACATTCAATATAATCTTGGGGTTAAATTTCATGACTGTCAACCAAATATATTTTGACATGAACGGAAGACTGATGACCTTTTTTTACTGTAAATATTATTAACACTGAAATGGTATTAACTCAGAAAGTGATTAACATAATATGACATAATTCAATTGTAAGGATCAAGTGCTTCCTTTCTCTTGATCCAATCATGTGAAAGAAGCAGTGCGGGGCCGTGACAGCACAAGTCCAGCTTTGTACCCTGGATTTTCTCTCGTTTGACACAGATGAAGTTGGCTTTTACAATATCGGAGGTGACTGCGGATGGCTGATGTTGTAGTAGACAGAAAGCAGGCGGGTCGGGCTGGTCAGATGACTTGCGAACATTTCTCTTCTCTGACACAGTAAAACAATCTGACACAAAGCAGGTTATTCTGGTTCTCCACAACACGCTCATAAAGAAGCTGAAGTACCCGCAGCACACCTCTGCCAATGGGGTGGGCGGGTCACGCGAAGACGGGGATAAAAGGTTATCGAATGTCTTGTAAGACGAGGATTGAGATAACGAAACTTTCCTCTCACACAAAGCAGTTTCACCAAAAACTGTGTTGACTAAAAGTGACTAAAGGAAGATTTAGTGAATATAAATGACATACAAGATACTACTTTCCAAGGAAAAGTGTTTTTACCGTTTTATTTTTAGGTCATTTATCCTGGTTTAACATTTTACAACCAAAATTACAGAACAAAAAGAGAAGATTATAGGACAAATAAATCACTGTCAAGCACATTTTAATGACCTAGTGGCACCATCGTGGCTCTTCCCACTCAAATATAGGTTAGTAATCAGTTACCCGGTCGAGGGAGAGATATATCATGTGCTGCAGCACGAGTAAACAATCAATGAGAGCCACCACAACTAGAGAACAAAAGGGAGAGAATGATAATTGATTATTGATGTGGTTGTAAATAAGAACAAATGGCCCCGGAGGTATGACCCCACCTAATACTGGGATTGTTTGTTTTTTTTTTGTTTTTTTTTTTAGGCGAGGGTTTCCACCGACTAAATCTGGCAAAGATGGAATTCCATCCCGGCTTCGGCCCTAGCCATGGACTCCACTCTGCTGAAGAGGGGGTCAAATACACAAGGACCTATTGTTTACTGAAGATGAGGGTAGCCTCCACTCCACTCCACCCCCATCACATCCACATCATCGCTGTAGAGTATTCAACAATGAACACAGAGCGAGAGAGAGAGAGAGTGAAAGAAAGAAGAGAGGACAGAGAGCAAAAGAAAGGAGAAAAGCATCACTTCTCCCCCTCATCCAGTTCTTTTACAGTCTTGCCAATCTAAATGCCAGGACAGCTTAGCCCTGAGCCAAGCCACTGTTTTCAAAGATCACACAAGCCCATGAGATCTGGATCTGCAAGCATCCTGTAAAAGATGCGCCATAAACTGTCTAATGACGGCAGCAGAGACTGTTACAGTTAAAACAAAGGGAGTGATGTAGGCACAGCGTGAACAGATGAGATAACAAACACTGAATCCATGATTAAAAACCTCAAACAGACAAAATTCCTCCCAGTTTTTGGCTTTGGAAAAATCCTCTATCGACACACTGCATAAATAAAAGCCACAAACTAGACTCATCCTCTATCTGTACACTCCTGACGCCCTCCATCAATCTTACCACTCTGGACCCCCATTTAGGCAGAAGCTTTTAAAAAAAGCCAGCTTCAAGCCCTTTTGAATCAGTGTTACAGTAGCAGAAAGCATACTGGCAGCTACCCTATGCCGCTGAGAGATTTAGAGGAGTGGCCACAGTGGCCTGGGATATTTAAGACGGTTACCATGCTGGCAGGTCTCTTTGAGCCCTTTGTGTTCCCCTCTCAGCTCCTTTGGCTGGGCAGGGAGGTTGACACCTGCTTGGGGCCTTGGGGTTCCCAGCACTGTGCTGTTAACCGGGCACAGACATTGGCAAGTTGCCCACTGAGGACAGGGGACAGAGAGGGGGAAACTGGAGCTCTGCCTATCTGTGCACCGGCACTTCGAACGCGAAAGAGAGAGAAAGAAAAACAATCCACGATATCTGGAAAGTGCTTTTGTGTCTTTATGTGGCACAAATAAATCATTGTAGGCATGCCAACCATTTATTTTTGACTCAAGTCGGTCATCATAATAAATCACTGCATAACTAGATCTCACTGGGTGGGAGGGTTAGGGTTAGTTAGTTAATTAAGCATGACTGCAATGACTGCTCAATTATCAAGGCAGCCCACTGAAACCAAACTCTTCCCTAAGATGTAATCTCTGTAAAAATAAATAAAAATACACCCAGTTTTAATGCAAAAGGAGAAAGTTTGTTTGGTCTTCTTACTCAAGGCAGAGCAGTGACCCACGTAAAGGACAAAATGATACAGAGATACAGAGCGGCACCTTCACGGCAAACAATCTTTGCTTGAGGCCACCAGGTGTACAAAACATCTCTGTAAGATTGAAATAAATGGGACAAACCCGAAGAAAAACCACTTCCCTCTGGTAGATGCAGATAAAATTCAAAGTCGGCATGAAAAGTCAGCAGATTGCAGTGCTAGACGCAGACTCCTGCCAGCAAGCAAAAACTGTGGTGAAGGCAAATCCGGTCTGTTATGCAACATAGCAAAAACTTTTCACTCCAAGCAGATGTTAGATGCATCAAAAAGCAGAACAAGCTGACGGTTACATGACTGTTCATATATTCAGAATGTAAGTATGTGTTACGACGTATCAGGGTCTGACTATTACTAACTTCACGCTCACAGAGTTTTTCCTTATGAAACACAATTTTGCTCTGCATCGTACCTGTAGCTGCGTTGGTAATAAAAACTTCATTTGCACCACTGCGTTGGGGAGTCATGCCATACCTAGAGTGGCTACATAGTGGTCTTGGTAGCTACACCATAGTGCAAAGCTGTGTTTTCTCAAAAATGGAAGTACACGTCATGGCTACATATGACCCACTCTTTATCACGGTTAACATACGTGAATAGTCTCATGTTCAGTGGTAACTGGTGAACCTATTCACCAAATATAACTGATGCACACATACAGCTTAATTAAAAATAGAGCATGCATTTAGTGCTGCAGTGTGCTGCTCGGGTTGACCATAAATCTAGCTTTAGTAAGAATTCAGACTCTGGAGTCTGAGCGTCAACTATTTTTCTCCTTTTGTCATACAATCCTGAGATAAACAGTAAAAATATGACGTTCGCATACAATGTAATCCACCAGGAATTTGCTCTTGCAAACGCAGCACCTTGCCGGACCTTCAAGTTAAGTTTAACTGTCACATATGATCACATATGTACAGGTAATCGTCTGCAGCAGAAGGTTAAGCCTGGTTTAACTTCTGTTTTGCTGGAGCACCTTGCGTCCTTGTGTTGACAGCCTGGATTAGGCCTCAAGTCAGTCTGAACACAGCCTAACAGCAACATCTGATTTTGCCCGTCTTTGTGATGGTCATCCCTTGACTTTTAGGACAGAAATGGTTAATACACAAACAGTCTAAATAGCCTGATTTACTTAACCAACCCTCTCTCACTCAAAGAGAGTCTAATTCCCAGATGAAATGGTGGGATGACTTGTCACACAAGACCACATGGTGGCCACTTCAACACTTTGCCACTTCATTTCCAATGCGTAGAGAAAAGAAGCTTCACATCCTGTGAGCAGAGAGTATGCGAGGATACACAGTGAGTGTGATGGAGGGTGAAGTGAGGGAGTTGGACATTCAGTGCCTGCCAACAACTCCAACCCCTTACTTCTTTTCCCTCACTGGCTCCCTTTTCCATGTACTTACTCATCATCAGCATCAATGCACAGAGATGCTCTTCTTCCTTTTGCTGCAGCACGCCAAAAGGACGCTTCTAATTTTTTTTTTCCTGCTCCATCTGTTGCTATAATACCAATGAGCCTAAACCACGAACAAACAAACAGTGTAATGGGAAATGTGCTTCACTGTAAGTAGGTTATTTTATGGAAAGAATGTCTCTTCTGGCAGTATGACATTTCCATGCTGTGCTTGTTGTTGAGTTCCTCCTCACTGAGAGGAAAGTTGTTCACCTTCCTCTCAGTGAAAATAACTCCTTGCTGTTGTCCAGTTGCTGCTTCACACCTCCATGTAAAGTCATACTTTACATGGGGGACGCTTACTCTAGGGACGCCCAGATCGAGCTACCATTATTTAGTAAAAATATGCGATCGAGGGGTAATGCTTTCAAGTCCTCTATTGGGAAAACCAATCGATGATGCACACTTTATTTATTCACTAGTGTCTTGACCTCTCCAATATGATGACCTTGCAGACACAGCAGCGACATACCTCAGGCTCCCTCCAGTCAAGACAGTGGCAAAGCAACTGAAAATGGGGATTTATTCATTTCTCTTTGTGTCTAACTTTAGTGGATCACATATCAGGTATGGAAATACCCAGCAGAAGCTCCAGTTCAAGTTGATACCAAATGTTTCTTCTGTTTTTGAGCCCTGACCAAAATGTGGCCTGCGACAGACTACGTAAGCTTTGTTTTCAGCTGAGCAGTTGTTGTTAGGAGGACTAGGAGTGAGCGGTTGGGTTTAAAACACAGGAGTCAAAAGCCAAACACTACAAAGATTAATTTACAGCAATGCTCAATTAAAATAAGAACTTCCCTGGCATATTTAATTTTCACTAACAGGCTCGTCAAGGTGAGGAAGAAAGGGAGAGACTGTGACGAGTTGGAATTAAAAAAAAAAAAAAGAAGAAGCCGCTGAACGATCGAGCTGACTCTAAGGAATTCAATTATCATAACTTGATGAACTTAACTTTGGGCGAAATATAAGATGGCGTAATGCGGTTGATTCTGTCGATTTTACACTAGTAATTGTTACCAACCTGTAACAATTGCAGGTCACGTATTCTGTCCTCCTCTTACATTCCACAGTGTTGTTGATGATTCATTTATCTACATCTTGTATCACTATGTATCAGTTGGAGGCTGGCTGGGAGCCATTAGGCACACCCATCTAAAACAAATGCAGCAATCATGTTTTTATTTTATTGAAACCGTTTTTAAAAAGGTGTTGATTTAACTTTATGATTAATTTGGAGGTATTTGGACTGTATTACATTATACCAACAGGCATTTCTATTATTTTGTTCACCCCATTTGTACGAACAAGGGTAGGCCAAATAACAGAAACAAACATCCTCCAAAACAATTACACCTTTCTTTTCAGTTTCAAGAAAAGCTAAACATTATAATCTGCATGAAGGGAGGATAGATAGCAAAAACTAATACAGTCTAATCCCAAGTGTAACTGGCAACTGGAGTGCTTACACAACATTTTCTTAGTTGTATGACTTCTGACTTAATCCAGCGGACCATCTGTACACCCACCCAGCTGTGGGAACGGTGATAACACAGCACTGACAGTTTATGCTAATATGCAAAATAGCAAAAAAAAAAAAAAAAAAAAAAAAGCTTCTGTGTCTGTAGGACTCCAAGTACTGTTGGTGCTTCTTTCTCCTTCAGCACATGGGCTTGCTCTTATATTCCTCCAGGGGTATTGTGGGTTATTTAGAGTCAGGCCTGTATGAGAAAACAAGTGAGAGAGAGAGAGAGAGAGCCTTCTCTTGAAACAAAATACTGAAACCACAGAGGATGACACACTGATGGGGACAGATGTCTGCTCCAATGTCATTTGCAGATTAATGGAGTTTGGCTATAGATGTGGCAGAGACTCGAGCACCCTCACATGTGTACACGATAATGCCAACTGTGGGCACCAAATCCCTCTCGTAAGACCAGACAGGGACCAAGAACACATCTCAAAATACTGCCAGCTGCATCAGAGTTTTGGGTTGCGTTTCCCCACAGGGTGATGAACTGTTCCAGTGTAGACAACCAAGGCTTTACTGTCTCTCCGTATGAGCTAAGCTACTGGTATGACCACTCCAGCTGACGATCAAGGCTGCGGTCTTAAAAGAGTACTCTGATTACATCAATTTATCAAATCAAAACTGATGTAGCAGAACCAGAGAGTCTTAGCTGTTTATTCTTGTCAAAACTTGCCAACATTACCCACAATACAACTCGAGTGTCAACAGTTCAGTTGGAGATTGCGAATGTGTTATTCTAGAAGCAGCTAATGTAACCTTGAGCTGCAAGCTTCAAGCAGAGATGAGGAGCGGTCTATAGAGGTCTGGTAACCTCATTTCTTCTAATTCCACACCCACTGTTGTTGTTGTTTTTCCATTTTCAAACTTTTAGCCTTCAGACTCTACCGACGTTGACTCAAGTTACATCACTTGAAGCACTTTATGCAGCTCCCTCTGAAACTACCAAAGCATTATACAACCAAATACAACCAACCACACCTCAAGACCTGTGAACAGACGAGTTCCTCATGCTTTCCATTAGTTATCTGGATAAATCACACAGACAACAACAACTCTGGTCCGTGTCCAAACCACGTGGAATTCACTGAAGACAGACATCAGCTTTCACTTGTGAAGTGCAAAAATCACCGTGTCATGTTAACATAAAGTCATCTGAAAGCCGGTGAACAGCTGTGGGACCTCCACTGCGCCGCTGACTACTGGTCATGTGGCGAAAATCATCTAAAAACTGCAACAGATGAGACAGCAGTCATCGTACATTATCCGTGGTGAGCTCAATGGGTGACAGATGGGAGGAAAAGTTCAACTTAAAAAAAACCAAAACAAGCCAGATCCAGGATTAACAGCGTGATCTGCGACAACATGAATTCACATTTAAGGCTGCGTGATGACAAGGAGCACATGATGCTAATTTCTGATGTGCAACAGGCTGAAAACTGGTAAAGAAAATGAAGTAGGTATTTAATTAAAATGTAGCCATCGATGACAGCCCAAATGTCTAAATTGAGGAAAAGAGCTTGTGTTAAGGCAACACTATACAGGGGATGTTAAATGGAAACCCTCCTATATAATTACTAGTTGTAGGGCCCCTGCTGAGCTAGCATGTCGACCTAAAGTGGCCACAGCAAAGGCAAATGAGGGGTCAGGTCCAGTAAAGGGTATATTTAGTCTGCCGATGGCAAGCTCTTTAAAAACAACACGCCCTTTCCTTGAGTCACGTGGCTCTGGAAGATCTGAAAAACTTCCCTATAAAACATACAGGCAAGTGAAGTAAGCTAACTGAAGGAACAAGGACTGCTGTGTTGTGCTCCCCCGTCCGAATGAGTGCCGAATGTGGCCTCTGTAGCCAGACATGAAAACATAATGACCATGCGCTTTCTCTTTTAATTAAAAGGGAGAAAATAAGTGGAGGAGTTTTACTATTAACGTCTGCAACGGCAAAAACGACAATGAAAAGGAACTTTTGAGGATCATCTAGAAAGAAACTATTTATGAAATAGCCTCATCCTGAAGTACAAACTTTTCAGACAGCAGTGACAGCAGTTTCCTGGAGCCAATTCAGACATTAGTCCCATACAAACAGCCCTTTGCCTCTCATTATAAGAAGTATAAGACATACAATAATGCACATATACAAGCAAATGGATTTTAAAAAAAGATATAAAGAGAGTCCAGCTGAAGCTGCTTTTAGTAGAGTATGTAGGTGATACTTCTCTTTAAATGTGGCAAATCCTGTGAGAAATTTTTGTCACTTATCATTGGATAAACACAACATATAGCCTGGGGTCACATGAAAGCCACCACCTCTCACAGTAAAGTCATAAACCTTTCACTTGATGTAGTTTCCTTGAGGCTACTGTGATGCCAGCCAGGCCTTGGGGCGTATAATGTGGGACTATTTTGGGAAGCTGCGAAAGCCCAGCTGAAGGTCTTGTGGTCCCGAACTGAAGGCCTTGCGGTCCCAAGCTGAATGGTAGTCGCATTGGTGGTAGCTTTTTAAAAATGGCAATATCCAAGGGCAGGTGACTTCAGCTCCCAGAGTGGAATGAACCTCTACGTCTGGGTTTTCAATCAAATGACGTGTGGCAGAACTATCTAAATATGATTATCCTGATTTTTTTTTGGTGCGCAGCAAGAAACAAAACAAACCATCTGTCAAAATTACAGTTACTAGACTTTCCCACCAGTCATGGGACATTTAAATGGGGTGTAAACATCACAAAAAACCCTGCTATATTTCCTCCTCTCCTTTCTGCCTTTAAGGAGGACTCCTTTCTCTTCTGCTTTCTCTCAGCTCAGTCTTCAGCAGGCACTGATTTCATGGTGGTAATTTTGGCCGGCAGAGACAAAAACCTCCTTTGGAGTCCTGTGTGAAAACTCGCCCCATCACCCACAGACTGCCACAACACAAACAGTGTGTCCTCCTGAACTTGGCATACCAGGAGATAAAACGCTAATTTCACCGTTTCCCTCGCAGCACAGAGAGGGGTAAACAACACAAAGCCAAGCCCAAAACTTTAAAACGCTTTGCACAAAGATTTCTCGTGATCTGGCGGGCAGATTTAAGGCACACTTCTGTCATCATGGTAATGAGAATAATTGAAGGCATTTAAGAAAATTAAATCACTTAAAAATTCAAGCAGCTGAACAAGCAAAATAACTTAAAAAATATAAATAGTATTAAAGAAAAGCATGCATGGGCAGCACTTTTAAGTACTGGTCGCTGGGAAACTGATGTTGGCATCAGCTGACACTTTAAGTCCCACCTCCCTTAGTTACTGTTGGTATGCACATGAATCATTCAAAGTTATTTTTTTTAAAATGGGTCCTCCATTTCACACAGAAGTGAACAAAAGCAGGCGTCTCATTTCTGGCCGATTTCATCAGCTGAAACGATGACTATCTCTAGCTTATTTAATTAGCTGTAGCAAGCAAACTAACTATTATTAACTGTGTGAGTTGGTTGTAAATTATCAGTTACCTTTAATGTTTCCAGTTGCTGATTAACTGTAAAATAAAAACCATGTGATTGGCCTAGTATTATAGTACAACATGAATAAATATATATCAATAAAACACAGGTTAGGGTTTTTAAAAATGATATGTTCCACTTTGTGGTTGTAAAAGTGAAGCCAATGCAGAAGTGTCTAAAATTGTAGTTCCTCAAATGGCCACTTGAGGCTGGCTACAAAACAAGTGAATATCCGCAAGCCCCCATATTAAGATGTCCAACTTCACAGCAGAAATAAACACGTTTACAGTCTGGTACAACTAAGAGTTTTGGTCTCTATAGCTAATTTCCCCATCCATGACAACTGTACTGAGTCTGAATTTTTTTTCCCCTCAACCATTCAAATTATATTGAGGCTTAAAGTTATGCATAATTAAAAAGCATGGCCGCTTTGACTGACAGGTGTGTGCAGTTACAAATGGCTTGGTTGAGCACACGGGCGTCACTGGGCCCCGACTTGGCAGCAGGACCCAGAGATTTCGAGCTTCAAAGCGGCTCTTCAGAAACCTACGAGTGATGTCATGGATACACTGTCCATTCTTGATATTGTCATGCGGGATTCTTTTTATGTAATGCTTACTTAATACTGCTACTACTAGACTTATTGTAAACTTACCAAAACCAGATGTTATGCTAGCTGTGATATGTTGGCATCTTTGCTTTCATGTGGGGAATGTGTCACTCCTGACGGATTTATGATGTAAAATCATCTTTAAACCCCCCATGATAACATAAGAAGCTTAAGATTTGTTGTGATGTTGAAAGTAATGTTACCATTGTGAATAGCATGCTGGTTAGCCTGAAATGCTAAAATTGTGGACGAACACTTCTACTCTTGTGTTTTTGCCTTTTGAAAAAGGCACCTTACAAAATCTTGAGCCCCGTCCTCACTACATGAGCATTTGGAAAAATTCAAAGCTTGACAGGCCTGCCATGCCTTTTTACAGTTGCTAAACTAATATTGGACAATCACTAGCAAACAGTCAACTGCAGAGTAAAGGTACAGAGCAAAGCTGGTTGTCCAAAAGGCCACTGGAAGCAAGCATCTGCGCCTGTGTACATCATGTATGTCACTATAAACATCATTAGATGTAAATAAGACAACATAGAGCGTCAGCTAGCTTCCAAGCGTATATAAAACAGGAGAATCACAACTTAAAGAGGGAAGGGAAACAAAATCACAAAGTGAAGGCAAATAGCAAAATGATTGGGTAAAAAAGAAAAGCAAAAATTTGCACCACAAGCACCAAAGCCAAGCGTGATCAAATCAAAGCTGGATGGCCCAGGTGTGGACATGCAGGGGGATAAAAAAAAAAAAAAAGGAGTAAAGCCCTCAGGTGGTAACAAAGGGAGTTGGAGAAGCATGCGGCGTTCGTGTTGAAGCATGCAGGCCCGCGAGCAGCTCAGTGTTGGTCTGCACAGCAAAAAAAGGGGGGAGGTGAGGTAGAGGAGTAGAGTTTCTGACCTGTGGCTCCTTACAAGATGCGACGCTCTTCCTCCGGAGAGAATTATAAAATCCTCAAGCTATGAAAGGGGGGGAGAAGACAGAAACATCAGACAAGACAGTTATGTAGTGTCTGTGTGTGCTTATAAGAGAGAGGAAGCACTTTGTGTGTGTGCATGTTGAATGTGTGTGTGTGTGTATGTTGAGTGTGTGTGTGTGTGGTTAGTTGTCTAGACCATGGTTACACAGAGATGATGAATCGATGAAAACGTGTTGCACAACATTTATATAAAACATACAGGAATATGACCTTTTAATTCACTCAATCTCTCTCACACACATACACACAGAGACATACAAGTGAGGGTGATAAGCATTCTGGGAAGGACAAAACAATTATACAGTGACTTAAATATCTTCCAAGCACTAAGCTGGTGATATGATATGATGTCTGTCAGGATAACCTTTTATAACCAAGGACAAATGAATGGTGAGCAGCCAAATGATAAACATTATCATGTGTGACTACCATGAGGAGGAACCTGAGGTCTGTAACTGCTACTGTGTATTATTTCCTCTTCCACTTCTTTGTCTACTGCAGAGCTCGGGCTGCTCGCTGCGGTTTGTCTGAGATAAGCGAGCACAAATGTTAGGGCTGTGGGCAGCCACGTCGGTGGACAAACCAGATGTAAATAAAGTGAGAGCGCTCTCCGTTCAACGCTGTGGATTTATACATCTGCTCTATGTGGGCTAATCCGCTGAGGGGTCAGCCACGGTCAGGCCTGCACTTCTGAGAACAGGTTGCACAATTTATAAGATTAGCAATCGGTTAGTGGAATGCACAGAAATGTTGCATTGTGCATTGGTGAAAATACATTGAGTGTTAATTGTTGCATTTCTTTTTTTCCATTGCAGATAGGGTCATTGAAGGCCACTCTACCTTAAAAAACCTCTTGAAAACTTGCTGATAAATCTTAGTATTTCACTTAGTTTATTTATTTTCTTCAAGAAAAAATCATTAATTATGATTAATAGTTTAACACAAGCTGTCACCACCACGGCTGTGGAGTGAAGCCAATGCGGAAGTGCCAAAAACTGCAGTTCCTTGAACGGCCACTTGGGGCTGGCTACAACACAAATCAATCTCCATAAGCCCCCATATGGAAATATCCAACTTCACAGCAGAAATAAATATGTTTACAGCCTGGTACAAAAAACAGTTTTGGCCTCTGTAGCTAAATTGACTGGTGGGTGCCATTACAGATGGCTTGTTTGAGCATCCAGGTATCATTCGGCCCTCCTCAGGTCCACCACATCTTTGCTGATTTTTAGATTAGCTGGGAGGCAGAAGAAGAAGGACTGCCAACACAGCGGGGACCAGAGCCACCACATTCTATGCTTCAAAACGTCTCTTCAGAAACCTATGGGTGACATCACTCATCATTCTTTATACTGTCAGTGGTTTAACACACAAAACCTCAGCTAATTCCGCTTCATCAGGACTGGAAGTGTCATCAGATTTTGGTTCAAACATAGTTAAATCCTAATTGGACTTCACCTTTCAGACAGAAAATCTCTCAGTTGAAAACAACCAAATCTGTTTTAACTTTGGCAGAAAGCAGTGTCTGACTGAGAAAATATTATTTTTGTTAGAGCTGTAAAAAAATTTGTACAGTGTCAGCACTTGAGTTGTGCATCACTAATGAATCAAAACGAGAACAAAGACTTTAGGGAATAATCTGCATCAGCAGTAACAGAACAGTCAGCTGGAAAAATTCTTTTGCCTTTCTTTTCTGTGCATGAAAACAAGATTTAATCAGTCAAAAGGTAGAAATCTTCTTATTGCCATTGTGACAGATGGTTGGGCCTCCATTCACTTTCCAGTCTGTTCCCTTAGACTGCTTCCCTGAGCAAAATGAAAACCTTTACAACAAGGCTGAATACATTCTCCCTGCACAAGTACACAAGCTTTATTCCCACAGTCCACTACAATCCTGCTCTGTTTGAGAGCAAAACATGGACTTACATATTTACTTTGCCTTGACTACAGTTCAACTTGTGACTCACTAGTACTTTTTTTAAACAGAATCCATGCCCAATTATCTCTGCTTCCTAAAATAGCCTTGGTTTTATCTTTAAATAAATACAGATAAACAAAGAATCAGTAAAATCCCAAGATAACATGCTAAACTGTTAGCAACAAATGCTGTCCCAGAACAAGGAGACAAATCTTCCACACAACTGAATTCAGGTCACCCAAATCAACCCAAATATGCAGATTCATTAGCATTTGCTTGGTGGGGTAAGCCACTGTAATGCAGGAGCCCTTCTCTAGTGTATAAAAGAATAATCAGATTATGTTAAGCAGAGATGATACACATCAGACTACAACTGTTCACTTACATCAGATCATATTAAGACAAAAAAAGCTGCACGTTAATGTCTTTCCTTGAGTTCCACATTAATAAACTCAGACCACCATATCCTGTAATCGTTGCGGTGGGGAATATTTATCCATGTTAAGATGTATTATTGCATTTCTGTCTTCAAGTATAGATTTTAGCTGACTGAATAATAGCAGATCAGTTTCATGATTACCATCAGTTTCCAAAAGCCACCAAGGATGAGAATTCGTGGAGATCAAGGTCAATAGCCACGCTTGATAGTTGCACAGTGCAGTTCGTCAACATGCACAATGTGCCCTGTTTTGCCATCTTCCTTCAGATTTTCCCAATATCATGTTACTTCTTCACTCAGACAAAAAAAAAAACATGTATGCACGCACCAACATACACGACACAACGAGTCCCTGCCTCTCGTTCTCCTCTGACAGCATCAATGGGCCACTGGGAGAAGATGACAGTTGCGTAAGATTGATGAGCTGTAGGCCAAAGGGTGCATCCCCCTCGACACCCTTAGGAAGCACTTTGACTTGGCTTCCCTCGGCTCCCACAAAACCCAGTGACAGCTGATACAGACTTTTTAACCATGCACCCACGAATCCCAATGACACCACGTCACAATGTCTCAATTCAGGATGTAGGGAGTGGGTGTCGTGCCTGGGTCCGAGACCAGCGGTGCCCCCAAACCACGCCCTTGGTGACACCGTGGTCTGGAGAGGGCACAGAGAGGAAGTGGAGATGTCACGGGTCTGAGTTTCTTTTAATTGATGAGTGGACTTGAATGAGGACCAGGCAAAGCTGGCCTTTTGAAGACTCTTTAAGCCAGAACAAATTTATTAATAGGCCCTACTTCAGAAACTGAACCGATGGTAAACATACTGACAGGACGGACTATTGAGCTCACTCCACTGTGACACTTGATTTCTCCCTCGAGCTGATAAAAGGTCCCAGCTTGAGCTTTGGTCAGTATCTCATGACCACCACAACTCCATTTTCTCTCGTTACACTCTCAGTTACAGCAGCAGTGAATTTATTTGACCTTTTTTAACTATTTAAATGTCCAAATCTATCAGAAGAATCTTTAAATCTCAAGTGCTGCCACCAACATTTGCGCAGTGGCAGTGCTAACATGCTGATGTTTAGCAGGTTTACCATGTTTAGCACGTCAATGTGGAGATGTTGATGGTGAAGCTGTTTGAAAATGGTTCAAGATTCAATCGGTCATATTGCAGATTGAACTGCATCAGAGAGAGCATGACTGTTTAACGTGCACTCTCACAAAAAATCCTTCTATTGAGTCTTAAATGTCTTTCCTTTATGGGTGCATCTTCTGACACATCAGGGGGTTTGGCAGGTTTCTAACCTGCATACATGTTGCAGTTGTCTAAGTGACAGCTGGAAAAGCTCTTAACCGGCTTCAGATGGTGGTTTTGGATCCTTACTCCCCTGTGGCTGACATGAATACACACACACACGTAGGACCTCAACTGATAGACAAAGCAAACAGATATACAGTAGAGTGGGAAAGGCCTGTTATCTCTCTGACAGTGTGGTCATTCCAGTAAAATCCCCCCCCCCCCCCCCCCCCCCCCCCCAACCTAACCCAACCCCCACCCCACCCTTCCGCACACACACTCATTCTCATCTGTGCAGCCACCCTTACTGTCCATCTATCCCAAGTCTCTGACAGGGCTGTCAATGTGCACCACCACAGGTGGGGGAGGGAAGGAAAACGAGAGGGGCAGAGGAAGAGAGAGAAAACAGGGTTTGCTATGAGAAAGGATATCCGAGCGTGCAAATGCATACAGTGGCTGAAGGACAAAGAGAAGAGAAATGAGTAGGAGGAGGATTTTCCTTATGGAAAACAAGAATGGAATGGTTGCATAAAGAAACATGAACATATAGTTTGAGGGGCTTAAGGAACACATTCTTCCATCTTAATTTTGTTTCTGTTTTTTTCCCAACAAACGGAGGCACCCAGTTGGAGTCTTACACTTAAAATAATATGTTTTTAATTGTCAAGCGACATATTTTCATACGTCTACATCCTCTCTGCGCATGTCGGGCATCGTCTTTCTGTCCTACTTTCACAGATGATGCAACAGAGTGAACCCTGGTGCAAATCACTTTGAAAGAAGAAAAACAACTACTAGATGAAATTCCTGTTGATTCAAATCCTTGTTGGAGGGTGCATGGACTCTGTACATTTGCACGCACACACATACACACACAAAGCAGTGTGTTGAAGGGGATTATACAGGCTTGAATTTCAACAGAAAGAATCCCCCGTCGTCTACAAGCACTACAGAGCAAATCTGGCTTTGGAAACTTTCCTCATCCCCGGAGCATCCTGGTACAATAGGAGGCTGAACTTAAAAATCCTGCAATCAAAACATGGTCATTTGAGGATGGTGGTGGATAATCAGCTCCTGAATCGATAGCGAAATCTACATGGGAAACAAAGTTCTTAAACTACATGAATGTTAAGATTGTGCACATGAGGGCAACATGCACTTTGTTCCAAAATGTCAGAAAATGATGCCTCTGCAGGCTAGTGTGTATCTGGGAATACTAACTGGAATGCACATATCTAGAGGAATGTCCACTGATATCCCGCTATGTGTAAATGTTTGCTCATGAGTGCGCTAGAGGAAGAAGTGTGTGTGTGTGTGCGTGCGTGTTTGTGTGTTAGAGAGAAAATAAGTGGCTGTCTTCTTCTGCCTTTGTATGAATCTTAAGTAGTCCCATGTTGAGGAGGGCTTTGTTCGCCATCACCGTCGGGGGCCACGTCCTCCAACTTCTCCCCTCACTTCCTTTCGGCGTAACATTTATCATTCTTCCCCCGATGAACAATCATCCTACAACATGGACTAGCATCTAGCACACAATAAACTTACTGCCCTCCCCCCTCTTTCGCCCCTTTCTGGTTGCTCGGATACCTTTCATCCAATGGGACAGCTTGTCAACAACATCATCACTTACTTAGAAAGTCCCAACCTTCACTTGACTTTGCTTTCATTTGGTCTAGGCAGAGCCTTATTAAAAAAAATGCTGCTGTATCTTGTTTTCAAAATAAAAAAGGTTTCCAAGAACATCTTTTTCTTGTTGTTCTTTTATGTTGCATCCAAAAACACTTAAAGACTTCCAAGGCTTAAACGTCTGGCTCTGAAAAAAATTGCAATGCATCCTTAAGGGAACGGCTTAAGTGGTGCAACCTTCTAATTTGCAAGAGAAATTCCCCTCCGGGCAAATATAGCATTATCCGGCTCTACTAACCAACTAGCACGATATTTTATACTGACATTATAGTGTGCTGGTGTTAGCCAGAGGAGCTACGCTGAGGCCTGTTTCAGAAAAGGGCAGAGTGACTCAGACCTCCCCCCTTCTCCCTCCCTCTCTCTCTCTCTCTCTCTCAGGGTCAACAGGTGCATTAACTAACAAGTGCAGTGAATCACATCAACCGCATTTCATCCACCAACGCTACTTTGGAAACTTTATGCATGCATATAAACCTCTGATCCATGATCACTTCAATTCATCATTCTGAAAGCAACTTGTTTCTTCTGTTTTGTTGCTGCCCGAACTTTTTTTTTTTTTTTTTTAAACTGCCCCTTTCATTTTCTGTAACTCAAGCACATAATAGGCCTGGCCTTGTTTGGCCTTCACCCTGTTTTGCGCCTATCCCTTTCAGCTGACTGGCCTACACCACTTATTCCGCTTATTATGAACGCTGACAGCAGATTATTTTGCTTACTGCAACCAAATTCTCCATCCTATAGATAAAATCCGACAAACACCGGAGTGAGAGACAAAGCCAAAGCTGACAAAAGAGACAAAAAAGAGATAGGGAGCATAGAGAACGGGTCCAAAATGAAAAAAAAGGGGGGAAGGGAAAAGATGAAGAAGGAACCCCAGAAAAAGGAAAAAAGGGGCAGAATACAGACAAGGAGCGAAAGGAAGAGGTAATACGGCAAAGGCTCAACACCCTTTTATTGACTGTGTTTTGTCAGGGGAATAAAGACCAACTAACAGCAGCAGCAACATACCAGCACAGTGAACGAGAATGCAAATCAGCCCTGATGCAAATGTCACACGTCTTCAGGGGCAAAACAGACTGTCTTTATACCAACCCCCCCCCTCCAGCACAACACACTTCTCTCTGTGCTATCAGAACCCCCTTCGACTCTCCTTCAATCCTGTACAGAAACACACAAACCCTTACAGGAGACAATCTTGTGCAGAGCAAGAGAAGTGTAATCACAAGAGACGACATTGTCTTTTTCCTTCACAGTAAACAAAAGCCCAGAGTACAGTGCGCTCTTCACACGAACACACTTTTTAAAAGAAGATAAACCCACTTACTTGTCTGTCATGGCGTCGGCTAGCGAATACTGATTCATTAAAACTTCTTTTCAGTCGTCTTCACACAGTTGAAAATGGTTGAGGGAGAGGCCCGGGTGCTACTGTCAAAACACCAGTCTGTGAAAGAGGGAAAAACAACATTAGTCAGCCATTCACACCTACAGTAGCTCAACGAGATAATATTAGCAGCTCATGCACTTAAACTTAATAGTAACATAATTTAAGGCTGCATTCTAAATATTTTTATTATTTTAAATGAATTGTTTTGTCTGAAAAATGTCTGTCACAACCCAAATGGATTTATTCAAATAGCTTTTATTTGACCAGTAGTCTAAAACCCAAAGATATTCAGTTTATTTTGAATGAAAACATAAAATCCTTGCATCTCAGATGCAGGAACTACAAAATGTTTGCCTGGTAAGTGAATAAAATAATAAATTCATTATTATTAAATTCATTATAAATGGTCTAAAAACAGTGTTCCAAACACCCCCACATAGAAATATATAAAGTAGGCTCATCAAACTGATAATTAGTGCAACATAATTTGCCGGCTATTAGTAAAAAATGTTAAGAATGATGATTTAGACCCAAATTTAAGTCTTTTTTTAATCATTAATTATGCACATTAGTTTGTTCTTCGTGTACGTTTCTCATTAGAGAGCACTGAGTCTTGATACTTCAGAACAAAAGTCTGAGCAGAGCACATCTATTGTGACGGCTGCTGTATCAGGTCAGGACAAAGAAATCCACCGCACAGTCCGTCGTCCAGGCCGGGACTACACAGCTAACTTTGGAGACATGCTTCACTTGCTCACAAATTAGCCTAGCAAGGCCTGGTCTCTCCAACTTTCTGGGGGATACTGTTACCATAGTTACCAAGGCAGCCAACCAGCCAGCCAGCCAGCTAGCATAAATAGAGTGCACCAAGAAATCCTCTAGGCAGACGGTATGAATCCAATCACAAATGAAGAATGCATTGTGTGACTAAGGAGCAGTGATGACAGTTTTGGATCAGTGCGGCTGGTTATTGTCCAGCAGCACATTTGCATTAAAAAAAAAAAGATCATAAACATTGCTAATTATCAAGAGGCTGTAACAAATGATTATTTTGCATAAAACACACCTCTGCTAATGATGCATATTTAGGAATGCACATAAATCAGCAGATGTTGCCTGCCAGCATTCTGATTTTTGAAATTTTAATGAGACGATGAGACAAGGCACATCCTGTGTCCTGCTGCCTGATGAGCAACCTCCAAAACCTGACATTAGCTCTTCAGCTTATCTGCCTTTAAAAGATTACGATAGCGGCACATTAGATTCATAGATTATACCCAGTTATGTGTTAACACAGTGGAATAACACAGATTGTGACCTGCCAGAGTGAGATTTAAGCTCTGTAAGCAGATAAAGGTTAGATACCAATTCACAGACAGTCACGTAACAGACCTGAACCAGAAGGCTTTTAAAAATCACCTCAAAAACATAATCAAACACCGATTAACCAAACAGGACCTAATTGTTTTATCGCTGTCAGCTACATCTGGAGGGAGACAGAGGAGTGGAGGTAGGGTCCCCTCAACCACACCCAATCCTATCAGCTCCAAACCCAGACAGACAGCCAGCAGCCTCGGAGTCAGCCAGCGGCAATCTGTCTGCGTGGGGAGCACGGCTCAGCAGGCTGATGTGCCCCCCTTTTTTCGCTGCTTTCCTTTAACCTTTTCCAGATCACCAGTGAACTCTGATCTTGAACTGATGCTCTAATGCATTTGTTTACCTGTCTTGTCTCTTTTCATTTTCCGGTCTAAGAGCGGCTTCGTTGAACTTTCGTCCGTGTCCGTCTTCAGAGCAGAAACATTAGAAATTAGCTGTATACACCCAAGTAATCTTCCGGTAATCAATTGACTTCCATTTTCTCTGGTCTTTCAGCTGCCGTGTTTATGGGAAATATTTTCAAAAGAAGAAAAATGCCCAACATCGCAGTCACCTTCAGAGAAATTTGGGATGATGCAGCTGAATGAATGGGGGTGATAGTTCAGGGTTACGTGTCAAATTTTTAATTCTTTGTTAGGTTAAAAAGAGGCTACTGTACACAAGAATGTTCTACATGAAATGTCGCAGCCTTTCTCGGGAAGCACAATACGTCCATTTCCAAATGACATTTCCTTACATTACTGAATTGTTGAAATATGCAAGAGTCCATGCTTTTGCACAATGTGGCAGCCCACCCAAGAATGAGAGATTATATGAAAAATGTCTCATGCAGGCTGCTGCGATGATGTATATGGTCTTTTCCTGCAAAGCGAGGAGTTCCTTACCCAAACCCCAAAATTAAACTCCTTCCTTCTCACGCAGACAATACAAATACAGTGCCTGGATGCTGCCGTTTGACAATACTGAATGCGGTGAACAATAAGTTGGACTGTGCTGCAAGAAATTTGCAGCTGGTGGTTTAAAAAAAAAAAAAAAAAAAGGATCACGTGAATGACAACAGATGGTGATTTCTTACCCATGCACAGTTAAGATAGAGACCGAGAACGGTGCTCTTTGAAGTGGAGTGATAACACTTGAAGAGACATGTTAGCCAGCTTGATCTACCTGAGGCCAACGCTCACAAACAATCTAACCAAGCGTCTTTTTCCGAGTGTTTCAATATGCTGTTAACTCGTGGCACGGTGAAGGAAAACGTCTAAGCCAGGAGGGTAATGCCACTCCTTCTCCTCTCTGGAGATTTATGAACTCCTGACAACAGCCAGCCAGGGGAACACAAACTCTCTCCACATCTGAAGCTGGGCACACACACACTCTGCGACTGTATTAATCTTGCATTTGTTGTCATCTGCCAGAACCTGCAACTTTTATGCTCACAGATATATTGACCGGCCAATGTAACCCAAGACGATGCAAGCGCATCGTGTTGTGGCAATTCCAATAAAGTTTACAAAAAACAGGATGGCCGCGTGCTCAATGTTGACAAAAAGAGAGAAAGGCAGCGTTATTTTGTGCCATTCAAATATGAAAAATGTGGAGCTGCAGATGTCTGGAGGATGCAGACAGTCTGATCTGTCTGTTCTGCAGCAAGTCTCAAGACTACAGCTTAATACACAACATGCACAATACTACTGCGTTAATATAAAAACAAGATCACTGCAGGTAGGAAAGGATCTTTTGATAACAGCCACGAGGAAAATCAGACAACTGCCGTGAAGACAGCTCATCCAATATGCGAGAAATCAATTTGATCTTCCCCCAAGCCAGATCATTGATTGCTGAGGCGATTAATCAGACGTCTGGACCCTCTACAATCTGATCTTCGTGCCAAAGAAATTGAAACCAATTTGTCGGTAAAATCATGTCAAATCCATCTGCATCTGTTTTTCTGTGAACAAAACAGTCAATAACAGTGAAAATAATAAAAAAACACTAGCATTTTCTCTTCTTTAAACATCTCAAATCTTCAGCTAAAGTGAAGCAAACAGCTAATCTAAGTGAACCTGCGTGGGTATTTCCTCAAATAAAGACGCGGCAGAGCGCCACTCACTGAAAACACTGAATTATTCACCTCCCGGGTGAGATTTGAGTAAAAATAGCATGCGCCGCACAGGGTAAACACAAACACGTATCAGAGGGAAAAAAAGGTGTTGACATTGGGAGATGCCAGCAGTGAACACACACACACACACACACACACACACACACTCTCTCCGCACAAGCCGTTCTGCTACGTGAATCTTACCATAATCTGAGTGGGAAGGTCCTGCAGGTTGAGAGAGAAGAGAGGCTCTTCCAGTCACACTGTTATTACTGAGAAAGTCGCCACTGGTTTGCATGACAGATGCAGGAAAAAAAAAAAATAGAATATGACCATCCAGCACGAGTGTGTCACCTCCTCCCTTCCCTACTCCACGGTCATGCTCCTTCTCTCTCTCTCTCCCTCTCTCTCTCTCACACACACACTCCCTCCTTCAGTCTCTCCGTCTCTCCTGCATGATAAACACTACAAAAAAAAAAAAGGCAAAGGGTGGAGAGATAGTGCTTTGCCTTAAAAGCCTGTTTCACTTTAACGCATGTCAGTGGCAGACTGTCTCCATCTGAGTGTCTAACAGAACCCCCACCCCCCACCCCCCAACCCCCCAACCCCCTCCGCCTCCTCCGTCACAGCAGTCAAACGCTGCTCGCCAGTCGGGAGCGACAGCGCAGAGCTCGCGCCTCTGGAAAGCGTCAATGCACACAATTGCCGAGGAGGGGGGAGGGGGAATTTGGGGTGGCGGGTGGAGGGGAGGGAAAAGAGAGAGGGAGGAAGGGGGTTGAGGTTAGGATAGTGTGTATGTGCATCTGTGGGAGTGTGTCTATTGTTGTGGGGACGTTCCCCCCCACCCCTCTCTCTCTCTCTCCTTTAAGGAATGAATGAGGACTGCAGGTCCAGCTGCTGCCCTCTTTCAGCACTGTATTTAGCCCTCGGTGATATGTACACGCAGTTGCCAGTTTGTTGTGCACCTTGCTAAAAGTGACGAATGCAACAGTCCTGTCTTCATGAAGTCTAAGTTGAAACTGTTTGAGAGAGGTGTATAAATAACTACGGCTATTTTGTAGGCTGTAGTTTGTGGCGCTGTTAAATTATGCTGCATCATACAAGAGAGATGTTTCAACCCGTTTATATCAATGGGGGTAGAGTTTATAATAGAAACACCTCTCTGTTTAACACTGAATCGACACCGCCAAAAGCAGTCTCAACAGAAAAATATGATTATGACCTTCCTGAAGGTGAGAATCATTGCAGGACTGTTTCACCAAGCTAAATGACAGTTTGCGTCCTCGGGCAATGGATCGTTGATGTTGGAACCAACTTCTCACTATGCAAACACCAAACAAAGTGAGCAACGACAAACTGATAGGAGAGGAGATCTGATCAAGTCTGCAAATTCTGCAGATTCTGTCGTGCAACATCTTCCCTATGCAAAACCACCGAACCGCTTCGCTACCGACCAAAGTTGCACAAAGGCGGCGAGACACCTTCTCCGTTCAGCTGTGTCACACACAGTGATCTCCTCCAACAGTGACAGAATGTACTGTATGTAGCTCCCCCGCTCCATTCCCTTCCAGCTCCCTGCTCTCAACCACACAAGGCTGGGAACCTTTTCAAAACATCAAGTAAGCTGTCAATAGCACCGCAGCGATGCATCAGTAAGCTTCCTGCACTCTCAGCAAAACACACTCATAGCAATGGGTGCAGCATCTTAGGATTTCCTGTGCAGTTTTTATTAATGTAATTGCTTCCAGCATTTGCAAACAAATAAACGCCTGATTTGCTTTGTGTGCCAATACTAGATCTACTGTTCGCCAATGGAAGGCATTAAAGCGTCTGAGCATGCAGGGTGTGGACTGTTTTTCACCTTTATTGTTACCCAACATGCAAACCAAAGAACAACAGGAAACGAGGCTTAACATCCACTGTTTACCGATTTGAAAAAACGCTTTTCAATCATGAGACAATTTTGCAGAGACATCCCTGGAATGCGGCGATGCATTATGCATGGCCAGCAACACACGAGCAAACACATAAAGTGCCTACACATGCCACTGTCTGCTGCTGATATGGAGCCAGATGCTTCTCTCTTTTTGCCAGTAGGAAATTATTCTAGCCCGAGGGGTGTTGGGGTACATGGGTGTGGCAGGGGAGGTTTGTGTTTGTGTGCTTTCAAAAAAGGAGGTGGGGGGTTGCCCCAGATGTCTGCTCCACCAGAGCCAGCACAGCACACCTCAACATCAGAGCAGCAAGAGCCTGGCCCCCTGACCTCTAGCCTTTAACTCCTACAGGACCAAAACAATGAGGCCGCTGCGAGTCATACATCAAACTCGCCTCCCTCGTTTCCTAAAACTATGACATCCAAAAGGCTCGCGTGGAAGATCACTACCGGTGTCACGATCCCATCTTTTAGTATGCAGCGAGTATGATTTTAAAGTAGTCTCTGTTTGCTGACTCAACTCTCAGGAGATTCCTGACGATTAGATTGCTAATGAGCAGGAGGGAACAATGAGGGGCCGTATGTGTCTGCGTCAAAGGCGTAACACCTTTTACAGTGACCTCCACAGCAGGAGGCAAAGTGCTACAGCCCCAGATCCATTTGCAGGTATTCCAGCCTTTTCTACCGGAGGAGCTGGCTGACGACCAAAACCCAGCAGAGGGGATGAGGGGAAAAAAAAGCCTGTGAATGGTCACCCTCGAATCCATTAAGAGTTTATTCAATTACCTGACAGTTGGCTCGTTGAAGGCATGCGAAGAAACGTGACGTCTCCTTTGAGGTGGTGGAATCATTGCATTCGGATTTGAGGAGTAACACACACAAACGCGTCACGTGTGCTTCCTATATATGCGACGCTGGATACGCTCCAGTATGAAGCATTTTCCAACTTTTTACAAGAGAGAAATTTGACAAGCAGCCAGAGCTTATTCTGAAACCCAAACAAGGCATCCAAGTAAATAACCCCTGACATCCAAAAACAAGTGCCATTTCGACACAAAGTTCAAGTTTTAAAACAAAGCTCTCTTTCAGCCACGCAGTTCCTGACTGAATTTCCATTTCCCACCCATTTTAAATTGATTATTGATTAAAAAAAATAAATAAAAAAGGACTCCAAAGCAAAGACGGACTTGCGTGCTTATGTGTAGCGAGAGCTCTCTGTGTAATTTCATTTAGCGCATGTGAATCCTGTGCTTCCAATGAATGTGGGAAAAAGACAAAGAGCATCTTAAAGATAGCTCGGTTACTCCACTAATTGGATTTCAACAAATCAAATACAGACACACGTGTTAAAAATAGACTAATTCGTTTTCCTAAAACAGGAAAGTTACATGCCTGCAAAGATTTCTTCCCATAGAGAGCAGGTAAGGACAACTGGAAAAAACAAATGTCAAACTGAACCGCAGGTTATCTTCGGGCCTTTGCACAGCAGATGAGAAAAGATTGATTATTCTTACTCTTATCCACCTACAGCCACACAATATAATAAGTCTACCATATTTACTTTTCTTTCCAATGGCAATTTCAAAACCTGCAACAAGCAATAACCTTACAAGGCAAACAAAACCTGTAACCTGAGGCAAAGTCAGACTGACAGACAGAAAACGCTTGAACCACTCCGCAGCACGCAGCCACTGGTTTAATGATTTGTCTGCTGCTGGTGAATGATCGCACGGCAATATCCTGTTCTGGCTAGTTCTCCGGGCCCCCCCTGAGGGTCTGGCTTGACATGATTCTGGCTTGCCCGGGTGCCACTGAAACGCCAGCAAGCCTATCATATTGACAAGATCCGGGCTGCTGTCCTCATGCCTGCTATGACCCAGCCAAGGACCTGTGGAAATCAGACTCGATGAGGCAGAAGAATTACTTATTGAGGCCGCGAGGGAAGGGATGTCACAGCCAATGCATTTTGGTGAAACGCTGGGCAAAGAGGAGGGTGAGGCGGGGTGGTTAATGCCACTGACGAAGCTGCAGAAAACAGATTTGGACAATACAGCAGCTGTATTTAGGGACAAACTAAATAGTTGGCATGGTCCAAAATTCCACAGTGCTTATGCAACGTAAACCAAGCATGTATATAATGTGAGGGACGCTTCTTTAAGCATTCATTCATTCATTTCCTAGAGCATGTGGGAAAATACTGCTGTTCATTATGAACAATCAGTTCATTTGTGGATCTTGATAAATCGATGAGTTGTTTGGTCTATAAAACATAAAAAACAGCTTTTCAAAACGCCAAAAATATTCTATTTACTATCATGTAAGGCATGCAAAAGCTGCAAATCCTTACATTTGAGAAGCTGGAACCATCAAATGTTTGCCATTTTAGCTTAAAAATTATGCACTGACATGGAGCTATTTAAAATTTGAAGCCATTCTTCAAAGAAAACTGCCAAACATTTGATGGTTCCAGCTTCTTAAGTGATGAATTTAGACAGTGGGTCTGACAAAATATAATACTTAAGTCATAAATTTGGACTCTGGCAGATAAATCAATAATACAAACAATCATTAGTTGCAGCCGTACATAAAACTTCTGGCATCTTTGCTTGAAAAAAATAAGAATAATCAACGTGGAGCTGAAACAACTAAACAATCAATCAAATGGACAGAACATTATCATCCACACTTGTTAAGTCTAAGCAAAAAAATGCACTACTTCCAGCTTCTCAAATGTGAATATTTTCTGGTTTTCTGGAACATAACTGTTGTACCCACAAAATAAACAATATGTGTATGGAAGTCATGGCCATTTTTGTCTGTTTTATGACATTTTATTAGACAAAACACTTGATTGATGGTGAAAGTAATTCTTCGTTGCAGCCCTAGTTTCCATTTATTGCAATGAACTGATCCACAGTCCAAAACCCCAAAATATTCAGCTTACTATTATATAAGACAAGGAAAGTACCAAATCCTCACATCTGAGAGGCTGGAATCATCCAACATAGGTGCAAATTCATTTTTGCATCAATCAACTCATGAAAAAAAAGGAGAAGAAGTAATGCACAGAAGAACTGGAGCTCATACTGGCAGCTGTCGCTCCTTCAGTAGCCTGCACTTGATTTTAGGGCTGAAGGAGGTCAAGAAAAGGAGCACGGTGATGATGGTGTACTTTGAATTATACAGCTAAGAGCCAAGAGAGTCACGCAGAGACAACAGGACTTGAGTCAGCCAGGCCAGAGGGCAAATTGTGAGACAGAAAAGCAGCTCCATAACTTCTTATTACTCCCTCCGGTCCACACAGCTCCACACCAACTAAAGAGACATGCATGCAAGGTGAAAGGTTTATGAGCATCCAGTGATGAGACCCAGCTGCAGTGTCCTGTCTTGGCGTAGGAACTACAAAAACACACCTTGAAAAGACAGAACAGTGCATGCTGCAGGTATTTATTTAATCTAATGGCAACTGGATGCTCCAACAAGTCTTCATATAAACTGTGGTTAACGTGGATACGTGTTGCAGCGCTGTCAATAAAAGTCTTTTGTTGCTTGCAGTGAAAGAGCACTCTTGATTTATGCATGCCAAGGCTAGAAAACCCCTGAATGACCTCTGGGTGCCACAGAATGGCATTTTCAAAGTGCAAGGGGAGTTTAATCTTTAAAAAGATTTGGGTGAGCTCGGCTAGTGGACACGTAATTTTATATTCACCAGTTATTTTGCGCTTCAAGGACAGTTGACAGCGGCTGCGTGGGCACTTCGCGCAACAAGTCGCCCCGCTAACATCTTATTTTTTTGTCGCAGTTCTGCTTTGAAACATCGGCGGGAAAGTATAAAAGCTGTAAAAACACGAAAATTTCAGAAAATTTGAGAATTATAACGCTGTTTTTTTATATATTCTTTTGTGTCTCAGTGGGGGTTTCGGCTACAGTGCAACAAGTGCAGCTGAGCTTGAAGTCCGCGACAGCACGCATGAATACGAGCAATGGGGCACAGGCTGAAATAACAGAGCAATTTGAAGCCGACGCTACTTTTAGCGGCTTAAAACCTGCACCGAAGTGAAAGTGTGTGCTGAGACTCACCGTGGGGGGATTTTTTTTTCCTCGTCGTCCCGGTGTGTACGGAGATGAGCGTCGGTGCAGCAGCGTGACAAAGTTTGGTGTGCGTGTGTGTGTGTGTGTATGTGTGTGGGGCTCTCTCTCTCAGCTCAGCATGGCGGCCGACTGGATTCAAACCTCTCCGGGCTGTGATATCAACAGACAGGGGGAGGGTGCTGGGTACTGGGTGCAGGGGGAGGTGGTGGCGGCGGTGGCGGCGGCGATAGACCTAGAGGTGGAAGAAGTACTCAGTACTGCAGTAAAAATACTCTGTTACAAGTCATGCATTCAAAATTGTACTTAAGTAAAAGTACAGAAGTAGCCTGTTAGCATCTAAATGTACTTAAAGTAATCCAAGTAAAAGTACTCAGTATGCAGGCTTATTTATGGCCCATTTCACAACATATATTACAATATTAGATTATAATTATTGAAGCACTTCAATGTTGCAGATGGTAAAGGTGGATATCATTTTAATGTAGTTATCAAATTAATGTAGTAGAGTAAAAAATACAATATTTGCCTCTGAATTGTAATGGAGTAAAAGTATGATGTAGCAGAAAATGATAATATACATTTGAAATGTACTTTTTTTGAGGTTCTTGTGCGTTACATGACTAATGAATTTAATACTACTTTTACAAACAGTATGTAAAGTAGTTAAAACTTGCTCCAGCTGCAACATTATGTGAATACGAGCAATGGTGATACTGTTACTAAAGTAAAAGATCTGAGTAAAAGAGTCTTTTAAAAACGGTAGTTAAAGTTACTGACAAATATATGAATGGAATAAAAGTGGACATTTCATATTTGTCTACTGACACCCAGTCATTAGGTACATTTACTCAATTACTGGGTACAGTTTTGAGGTATTTGCACATACATATTTCAATTTTATGCTACTCTTATTCCACTGCATTTGAGAGGTAAATTTGTGCTTTTTAGTTCATTTATTGACAGCTCAAGTTACTGGTTACAATGCAGATAAAAGAATCTTGCGCAAAACGTGATCAGATTAAAAAAAGTGTGTTGCATTATTATAGAACTCCACATTAAAACAGTGTTTATGTGTTAATGCATCTGTAGACATATAGTCCAAAGATATTAGCAATGATAATCTGAAACTCTGAAAAGGGCCATTAAAAAGTCTCTTAAAATGTTTGTACTTGTATGACTCTTCTTATTCTGAGGATTTTTACGACGTTCTCTTGTAATGGAGTATTTTGACATTGTGGTATTTCACGTTTGATACCGTAATAGAGAAGAGTAACTGCAAGACACACTCACAATATTGTAACATGGTGCTTTTATTGTCTTCTTTTCAGTGACCTTTCTTTGTATGTCACACAGGGCTAGCCAGGATTTTAGACTTATTGAGGTCATGAGTCCCCTGCCTGCAGAACCCCCACTCACTTAACAAATTGCTGACTAGCCACTAACAAACTTGTGAAATTTTCTTTATCTCACTATATTATTTATATAAGTCATTCATTACATATATAGGAATATAAATTGGTGACGAATACAAAGTCACTTTTGATATATTTTAGTTTAAGAAAATCGGCCTTTAACAACATGTGCAATCATATAATGTTAACTCCCTGTCATGTCATCAAACCCAGCAGATTTCCAGAAATATGGATGGGGACATGACCTTAATGTCCTCTGTGACAGCTAGCTACAACCCTGGTGAAGAATTAGTTACCTTAAACCTTTGGCTGAGAGGACTCTGTAGGTGGGGCCAGTGGGTTTAAAAGGTCAGTGCTGGAGGTCAAAGTTTATACAACATTTTCCTAAAGGAGAAGTGAATCAAAAACACAGTGGAGGAAAGACAGACTGACCCTTGTCTCATTGTGGCAGGGCAGAGGAGGAGGGAGAGGGGCTTTCCATGGCACTGCAGGCCGAATACAATACCATCTTTGAGTAAAAGACAGATTGCTGCTGGTGGAAGATAGAACAGCGTCGCAGTCTACCTCTGAGGCTGCTTTGTGGGGTTCACTGAATAACAAATGTTGAGAAATTTACCTGCCTAGTTGAGCTGAAATAAGTCCATAATGTCCTTTCACTTCAACAAGAAAGAATTAGATTGTATCCTTTAAATATGCCAAAACTCCCAGGCATCATCAGCTATGCTGCAAATTGTTTATTTTCATATCAGCCCCTGGTGATTTGAGAGCTTAGAGTTGAAGGCTGGCTGGAGTTAAAAGGGGATGGTAAGTGCTGCCTGAAATGAATACGAAAAGCAGCTGGGTTTATCTTCACTCACTCTGTGACATGTGCTGCTAAGAGAAAACAGGTGACCGAGGAATGTGTGCTGAAACCCAAATGTAATACTGGAGCTCAAATGATTTGTTGCCACTTAAACAGATCTGCATCTTAAAGACATATTTTATGTACTTAAATAATTTCAATATGAGAAATGTCTCTGTAGGTCTTTCTTGTCTTGTTTGTTCCACTTGTTGGTGGTTCATTTACTTTCACTCTGCATAAGAATGACATTTTAATGCTTATATTGTAGAAGAGGAATATACTGATACAGTACGGTAACACAAAGATGCCACACACTGAAGCCTATTTGCATGCTGTTCTAGATAATAAATATCAGTTAAATGTCCAACATGCAAATATAACAGTTAGAAACAAACACAGGCACAATAGATAAGAAAGTTATAGGTGTAGATTTGCAATGTAAGTATATGATCTTCATGCCTGAGCTCTTCAGACACCAGTTGGATATATTTAGAGTCCCTAGCTGGTGTATCCATGTTACAAGGCAGACCACAATCATTCACAACACAGGAAGGGCCAGTGCTGGTCTGAGGTCAGTCAAGAGGAGTGTGTGTGTCGACTGGTACGGCACAGGATTGACACCACAAGAATCAGAGGTCAGGGCCACTGATATCAAGAGTATATAGCTCAGGGATTTTAAATGGAAAACTAACCTTATATGACTTAAAATATGAGAGTCTGCAACACTTCAGTTTTAATACACAAAGACTTTTATGGCTGATAATTAAAAAAAAAAAAAAAAACATACTTTAAATGTGTATTTCAAAATTTAGAACTATAAACAGAGGATTCAGATTAATACAACATACTACTATTATTATAAGCTACTTGACCTCTCCTACTTTCCTTGTTGAGTAAATGTATGACATATTTATTGTATCTAAGCTTAATTATTAGCCCACACTTTTTCCTAAGCCAATAATAATGTTCTCTGTGGTCAGGTTGGTTATTTCATATAACACGTCATTATTTTGCATTAAGACATTGCAGGTTGACTGACCTCAGTGTGGCAGAGCAGCACCATCTAGTGGCCAAATACCGAACACGACATCCTTATATTTAATGAACCATCCGCGCGTGCACTGCTGAATCTTGCGCGTGCGCAGACCTTAAATGTGTCCCATTTCTTCTTCACTTACAATTAACAGTGTGTGTGCTGTGTGTGCAACATGTCTCTAAATTGTTCTATCACACACCATGGAGGTATTATATCTGTGACATTGTGCCAGAGGGGACAGAGAGGAGGTTGTTGTCACCGGAAGTCCGGCCTCACATCTCCAACAAATCAATTTATTGCACGCGCCCCCTAGTGGGCAGTTACAGCTTAATTTGCACAGTTGGGCACATTAAACTGCACAATGTTTGCGAATCCGCTGTGGGGACACAATCAGTGTGATGTAATTGACCTCGAGTGCCTTCAGGATTAAAATAGCCTACCTGACTTACACTATAAAGTCAACATGAGGAGTTCTGTTTCAAGAGAACTGTGCTGTAGCAAAGTTACAATGAGGTGAAGCTGTTACCTCAGATGGACAAATCAAACTATTTGCACTGGAACAAAGAGATAAAGAGTGAAACCCCAGATAATTTGGCTGAAATGTATTCAAAATTGTGTGTATTACCTAAAATAACTCAATTCATACCAATATGGTTTCATTTATTTTGTCTCATTTGGCACGTTTTAAGTTATGGAGTGAAACCACATGTGCAGTTACAAACAGTTTGTAATGGAAAATGTATATTACATGCTTGTGTGTTCTTTCTTATAACCACATATAGCCATGTTTGGTCTCAGTAATGTTCTGGAAATTCTTTTATGTACAACACTGTGTGCCTTATAGCCTTTCTTGGTTCTACTCAGTAACTTTCACCTAGAAATCTTGACTCACACGGTCTAGCGAGAGTTTGTTAGGGAGCTTAGATAGTGGTGGATACATTTCACTGTAGTGTGGGACTGTCCCACTCTGAACATTGTCTTGTGCATTGTAGAACTGTTCCTCTTGCAAGAATAAAAATGACAAAACCTTCAAGGACCAATTGAGTGACTCAAGATATTGTTTATTGGTGGGGTGTTTTACAGAAAATTTCAGCTACAAGTTAAAAAAAGTTTCATTTTATTATATATCTAACATTAGTATTTGCAGTATCATTAATACAATAAATGTAATATGTCATCTTAGGTGTAGGTAGCAGTGACACAGCGATCATCCCAGTGTATTTGTCCAATCTGGTCTCAACTAGTCTGAATGATATAAAAATGTGCTGCATCAATACAGGTCATTGATACATTTAAAAATGTCCTCTGACGGTGTCAGGCAGTTAAATTCAAATATGTGCTATTGATGTAATTTTCCATGGAGCTCAAACTTCACAGATAAAGCATGTTTCTGTTAGCTATCTTTAATTGTATTGTGCACATTCACACTGGTCAAAGTATTACTTTATTGTCATCTCATTTTGTATTTGAATGCCATGCCATATTGTCTATAAATAAATCACCCATTTAGTATTACTGTGAAATGCGATACTTTAAAAATATTTTGTCAATGTGGCACATATTCAGAGTGTAGCTATCTGTTGCAGCACAGGAACAAACAGACTGAAGAAATAAATGCTGTGTTCATCACATATTAAACTGCAGTATTACAACATTTAGATGAAATTCTATGCAGCAGCTAAAATATAAAATACAAGTTTATAAAGAAATGATGATCCTTGTTCTTTCAGTTTCTATTGGAGCTGGCAAATTCATGGTGCATTAGGACTATCTAACCAGCTCTGAGACAGTGGTGGAATGGTACATACTCAAGTACTGTTCGTAAGTACACATTTGTGGTACTTTATACTTGAGTGTTTTCTTCTCATACTACTTCATACTTCTTCTCTACTACATCTCAGAGGGAAATGTTGTACTTTTTACTCTTCTAAAGTTATATGAAAACTTTGGTTACTAGTTACTTTATAAATTAAGATTTGTGAACACGGGACTTTACAAAACTACTGTCAGAAAACTTGGAAACCGTTTTGGCCTTAGAAGAGAGTTAAACTGTCTCACTGTGTGTTTTGGTGTTTTGCTACCTGTTACCTGTGTGCTTTTCGTCCTTAATCTATCTATCTATCTATCTATCTATCTATCTATCTATCTATCTATCTATCTATCTATCATAGTAAAACAGTCACATTTTTCTGCACTAAGTACTTTTACTTTTGAAATGTTAAGTACATTTTCAGTGTTTACAAACTGTAAGGTAATTAGTCTATCCAATTTCAATGATGCAGTATGACATAACAGATTACACATTTACACAGAGACAAAGTAGTACATTAAGATAAATTAAGCAGAGTAAAACCAATAAATGATTAAAAAAACAAAACAATAATACATAGAGGCCTTTGGTACATAAAGTATCTTAATACTTCCTCCACTATTGCATTGGGCTGTAGTATTATCAGCTTCATGGCTTTAGCTTCAGCTGTAAAGTAATAACCATGCATTAAATATATCCAAAGCCCCCCCTTTCTGTGGGGCGGGCATGGGAGCTCATGGTCCAATCACTCGTCCCGGTGATGTCACGTGCCTCCTGCTGGCCAATAGCGAGCCGCGGATTATCCAGTTTGCCGCACCCAAGTGGGATGATGGTGGATGGGGCGGGGCGACGCAGGGACGACAAGCGCAGAGAGATAAACCCACTCTGAAATCACCAGGGTCGGGGACAAAAATAGTGAAACCCGCCGTCCCGCTTTCACCGAGCACTGTTTATATTTCATCGCTTCATCAAAGAGAGGGTAAGCTCTGAAATAATCCACATGTTTTGCATTTTAGCAGCGGCAGTTTGTCCGGTGACCCATGTGTTTTATTTTTTAATGTTTGTTGTGTCGTTGTGCTCCAGTGTGGCGAGCTCTCACTGTTTTGCTAATATGTTGCTCGGTGGAGTCTGCAGAGAGGTGGCGGTGCACGTTTTCACACGAGTATTTCTACGTTTTAACGTGATTCAATCCGCTCACACGGTGCCCCGTGTTGAACAACAACAGCCCAGGGGCCACATACCTTGTGCCCGGTGTGTTTTCACTCAAGTATCGTTAGCTAGCTGCTGCCCGAGCAGGCCTGTGGTTGTATTATTTTGCATTTCACATGCGCACAGTTACTGTTACTATTTAATATGGACTCTTGTGCTGCAGCTCGGATGTTTCCTCATGTAGTATTTCTGCACTGGGTAGGTCTGTTTCTCGTCTGGGCGTGTGTCGTAGCAGAGGAAATTGAGCTATATTCACTTGTGTAGTGATGGAGCAGTTTCCTGTTGGTCAGATGGCACAATGTTCTGCATAATAATAAACTGTGCACATTCATTTTTAAAAATTAAAACCACTTTCACCCTGTCTTTTTATAGTATAAGCATCATGAACATACTGCATCAGATGGAGTACTTTAATCACAATGGGAAATTGTGTTTTTGACTTATAAGTGCAATGCAATGAACAAAATAAGATTATAAATACACGGTATAAAATATTAGAAGATGGTGATAAAGTACATTAGTAGTGCAAAAATGCAATAAAGCTGTATGATGATGTGGATTGGCACACAATTTATCGTCATCAAGGAAAAAGCAGCTTCATGCATCTCAGATTTGAGAATTTTTTTTTTTCTCTGCTTCATCTTCATATATAAATTGATCATCTCCAGGTTTTGGCTCTTTGTCACACAAAACAAGCAATCTGATGATGTTCGCCTGTGATATGAGAACTTGCGATGACTATTTTCATATATTTTATAGACTTTAAAGGTCCAAGGTGTAGGATTTAGTGTCATGTAGCGGTGTAGTTGAGGATCAAAAACCCACTTGTTCCACTCTCTCCTTCCTATGGTAAAGGAAAAACTACAGTAGCTGTGTCTTCTACAAAAGACCCAGTTTAGAGTGAGTGTTAAGCTTGTCCATTCTGGGCTACTGTAGAAACATGGTGGACTCCATGGGAGAGGACCCGCACATGTAGATATCAGGTAACAAAAACGTAACTTAAGTTCAGGCAAGTTTACACTAATGAAAACATAGTTATGAATATTAAGGCTAGCAGGGTAATTTAAGATGTATTAAGATGAAAAAATAATGCAAATAATTAGTTGCAGGCCTAATTGTCCAGCTCTAATAAGAGTGTCAGTAGGAGGGTTTAGTGGTGATACTAACCTGAGAGTTTGTTTTTAGGCACTCCAACATAACCACTGTGTTGTTGCTTTGTCTGGCATCTCTCTCAAGTCCACCGTGAAGTCCCTTCCCCCCTCGTACTGTATGTGGATTAGCAAAGCCAAACTGCCAAGATAAATTGTCTGTGAGGGTGTGTTAAGGGATGGTAACTCCCTGGATTTGGTAATTCTGTTAGAATGAGTGAAATTCCCAAAGGAGGGAGCTAAGCTCTGTCAGTCTGGCTCCATGTTGCCACCCTCCACACACACAAACACACACTACACATCACTCATACATACACACTCTAGATACAGAGTGTTTGTTTTACTCCCACTCCCCACGCCCACACCCTTGACTGCAGTGCAGCTGAAAATGTGTTCCTCATTTCAAGTCCATACTCTCTATTTCACTCTTTCCTTTCTTTACTGCCCATATGTGATCACTTAGCGAGGTTTCAGGAGACTTTTTTTTTTTTGAAGTTAGAGATGTGAAAACTGCCATTTTTGAACTTTCGTTCACACCACAGAGGTCACCAGAGATCGTGTAAATACATGTAGCTCTGTTAAATGTCAAATATTATCTGTCAAATGTTTGCTCTGTCCAATATTTATCCAGCAGAATGCTACACGTATGCACACATGATAGTATCGGCCAAAGTGTGAGGTAAGGGAAACTATACGAGGAGGGGTGTGTTGTTTTAGAGCGCGATCTTCCGTCACTCTGTCCCATATGACATGCAAAAGCCAGATAAACCCCCCGAGCCGCTGTAGTCACATCCGAACACAACACAGTGTCTGGCCTTTGTAGTTAGCAACAGATAATATTTTTTTCCCATGCCGCTAGTGCCGCTGATGGTGATGAAGGCTACATACAGTACATTTGTAAAAAGCATGTTGTTGGCTTTGTCCGACGAGACATTTCTCTCATCTTTCAAATTAAATTTGGTCGCATCTCATGACTCTAATTGATCGTCTAAGGGTTGAACGATTTGAACAGTTCGGAAAAGATGATTACTACCGATTACTTGCCAAAGTAATAGCAAATTTTTTGGCCACTTGTGAAGGCAACATTAACATACCATCACACACACATCATAACTGAGCAGATGGTGTTTCTAACATTTTCCCCTTTCAAAATAACTTTAATGTAATCCTCTTCCTGACAACCGTCATATCGCTTGTGCTTATCAGATGTTAATGAGCTAACGTGTTGCTAGCCAGCTACAGTTTTTCCAGTACAGTCATAAATGTAGCAGAAGTACGACAGCGCTCACTGGACAGAAACCATCCAAAAGGCATTTTATTGTGAAACACATGCAAGAGCATGGCTCTCATTATGTTACAGTCGGGAGGGTCTGAGTTATGTGGGACACCAAGTGGTAGAATTTGGTAGGTCCAGTTTATTAACTTCATATTAAACTTAACATCAAACTTATATGAACATTTTTACACCAGCCACCAACTCTAGTTATGGAGACAGAGCGTTTCAATCCACCTGGTGAATGTAAGTCCGACATTCACCGTCTTTTGGCTCTGTTTTTGGTCTCCACCAGCTCCTGAGGTCAGTATCTGTCTCTTATATCACGAGAGAGATAGATATCACGATAGCAGAATTTTAAAGTTTGATACAATAATAGCATTAAAAAACAATACTTGATACCTTTTGCAACACCACAGCAAAAAAAAAAAAGTCATAGGCACTCAAAATGGGACAATATTTTCCTTTTGTTAAAAATTAACAACCTTCAGACGGTGTACAGAAAAAGTCACTGAACATAATTGAGTTTCAGTTGCACTATTTCCTGCACAATGACAGTGTAACTGTAATAGTAGGTTATTTCTTATGTCACCGTTTTAATTTGCCACCTTATTTTAGTGTTTAGTCACAAACTATTTTAATCTGCTCACCTTGACTTTCCTTCTCTTTTCCACACACACACACCTACACCTCTGTTTCTTACACACACACCTGCTTGCCCGCTTCTTTCTGTTTCTCTTTCGCTGTATCATACAGGGACAGCAGTATTTTTTTTTTTATCAAGTCCTCCATAAAATAAAACTCGTTCTGTTTTCACAGCAGTTGATGAGCCACGTGGAGGTGGCTTGTTGTTAATGATGTAGATGTTTGCTTAACCTGGTCAGTGCCTGTACAATAAACACAGCGTTTGAGTCTTCAACATAATACTGAATAATGTCTCTGTCTGTGTGATTGTCGGTAGACCTCACAGGAGGAGGAGAGCGAGGTGGAGATTGTCCACTAGTTAAATGATAGTGGATGGCATTATTCTGATTGTAGATCTGTTTTTTTAAATTACTTTAGTAGTTTAGGTACTACTGAATGTGTAAATAATGGGGATCATATTGTTTTTATTTATTTATTTATTTTTAAGATACTTTTTTGGCCTTTTCAAGCTTTTGTTTTGATAGAGACAGCTGAAGAGTGATGGGAATGTGGGGAGAGAGAGATGGGGAATGACATGCAGCAAAGAGCCACAGGTCGGATTCGAACCCTGGGCCGCTGCGGCAAGGACTGAGCCTTTGTACATGGGGCGGATGCTCTACCAACTGAGCTAATCGACACCCCAAGGGGACCATATTGTTTTTAAACATGTATTATAAAGTATTCATACCTTTTTGGTAACCCCAATTTCTTTTTTATTGAAATCAGCTGACTGACCATGACCTAAATTGGGGATGGATATCGAGAGCCAGTTCCAAGTTGTCCAAGTTATTGGAATCGTATCTTAACAGTTCGATGGATGGTGGCATATTTTTCTGACAGTTACGCATCGCAAAACAATGACGTCAAACTTGCAACAGCGAGGACTCGTGGCAGAGCGGAAGGGTGAAAATCATTCATGAAACCATTTTTATCAGAGGGTTAGCATCCGTTGACTAAGCACAAATAACCTGAAACTACACCACGTGATCTAATTACATAGTGGAGAATGCATTAGGACTAAATGTAATGTAATCTATTGTAAAGCAGTGAGTGAGTGGATGAACTATAATCTTCTATAGCAGGTCAAGGCAAGTTCACTTCAAAGAGGAAACAAACACGGGCGCAGTGATTAATTAAAATGTTAAAACCTCCAAAAAATGAGGTGCATGACTGAAAGGAACAGTGTGTAGGATTTAGTGATACCTATTAGTGTAGTTACAGATTGCAACCCCCTTGCTCCACCCTTAACATAATGAATATAGTTACCCTGGCCATGTAACTGTACCATGTTGGAAGTTTTTCATTGTTCTTTTGGTGATTGGTTTTTCAAGATTTGGGTTTTGTGATTGTTAGTTGGACAAGACAAGCTATTTGAAGACCTCGCCTTGGGCTTTAGAAATTGTGATCGATTTCCTGAGAGAATAATAACAAATAAAATAATAATAAAATAGTAATAATTTTCAGCCCAGCCATGCTCGCTACAATCTCCAGTTGGATGATTGCATTTTATCACTAAATAAGTGCTTGTTGGAGTATATTTCTGCCAAGATGTGAATTGGACTCATGCTTGGTCTTGATTCTCAAATCAAAGGATATGTGGGCCGCAAAAACAGAATCTAAGATATTAAAATACAATTTTTGCACGCAGTGTGATGTGATTTTCATACTAAGAAAGCCGAAGTTGAAGCAGAGTATCACAAGTAATATTGTTAACAAGACCTGGTGACCAACAAAAAAACACCATGACCTCTCTCTCTCTGTATGTCAATTACAGTCTGGTGCACACATGTGGTAGTGCTAAAATGACACCTAATGCATTCCTACCAGTTATAGTAGTTGGGGTCTGTATCTCACACACACACACACACACACACACACACACACACACACACACACACACTAAAGAGCAGTTGCTTGTGGATTCTTCGTCCCTAGTAATGACAGGCATCCAGCTCAGAGATATAAGAAGCCTTGTCTGAGTGCCCCTCTCTCAAATGTCTAAAAACTGCTTGAAACACCAACAGTACACACACACACACACACACACACACACACACACACACACACACACACACACACACTAAAACTGTTACAGAAAGAGGCATTGAGGCCATTTTTTCTTCTTTTTTTTTTTTTACACCATAGTGATCTTTTTGATTGGCATATTTTTGGAACAAACTAAAAGGATCTTTTTTCAGATTGCTTTCCTTTTTTCAAAGAGCTTAGTCATGCTGAAAAGATGTTTTTAATGCAAGCTTCCGTCTCTCGAAAAGAGAGTTATGATAAAAATTGAAATATGTACAGTGTACGCCCAGCGCTTTAAAGTTAACAAAAGGCCAGCCACCGTGGGAGAGCAGAGAGCCTGGTACTCCTCTTCATACAGTGTCTGTAACATTTCTGTCTTCCCATCCTTGGATCATAGGAGCCTCTGTGGAGAATAGAAACATCTGTGTTGAGTGGTGTCAAAGCAAGTTCAAAACATCAGTTTGAGGAATGTAGAGGAAAGTTGATAGCTTGTTTAATGCAGCAGCAATCTGTTCATTTTCCTTTTCCTGGTGGATCCATTACCAGCCAACCTTCTCTGATCACGTTGCCGCTTCGCACTTTACAGCTTAAGAACAATCAGGCCTTACCTGACCTAACATGCTACCCAACTCCTGATACAGGCTGTGGTCATCTCACGACTCCTCCGAACCTGCACAGCGAAACCCTTTCAAGTGATCCGGAAAGCAGAGGTGCACCCAGTTTCCAGTCAACCCAAAAGCTCACATCTTACCTCGCTGCTCAGCGAGCTCCACTGGCTACCTGTTGCAGCCCGCATTAAATTCAAATCGCTAATGCTCGCCTACAAAGTTGTCTGCGGTTCTGCACCGACCTACCTGAAATCGGTGCTCCGTTTATCCCAAAGTTGGATCCGGCTCAACTTCCCCGCCTGAATGCATGCTAAAACACTTGATTGTTACAGTGACAGATCAAAATGTCTCCTCTCATTACTCACTCAGAACCAGGTGGCATATACTGTACTGTATGAATGTGACGCTTGATTCATCATCATCACAACATTGCCCCGTTGCTTGGAGACAAGAAAACCCTTGAATGCATACAGTCAAAGGGTTTTCCACATCCACAGTGAAAATGGAGGCAGAAAACGCAGCTCTCTGTGTGCATAAGCTGTTAAATGCTCTTTGTATTGGTGGCCCTCAGCACCTAAGAGAAGATAAGACAAAGTCTGACACTTTCCATCAGCCATCAGCGAGAGTTGGCCCATAGCAGGTTTGTCTGTCCACAGCATCAAAATGTTTCTGACTTTTTTTTCTGCAGGCTGGGGTGAGCTCAGTCATTGTGTCTCCTCTATGCAAATTTAGAAAGTTGCTGCCCAGAGCTGTGATTGCATTATGCAGCTTTGTCTTAATATGGTCACCCCATAACTGGTTCTGTTTGAGTATGGGTTATATTATTCTTTTGATACTTTGGAGAGGATTAACAAACCCTCTCGTGCCACTTTTTTTTCCTCAAAAAATGGCTCTGAGTGGTTGTTGGACCAGACAATACAGTATCAGTGCCAGGAACTGACAGTCAGGGCTGCTCTGCTATAAATTCCCCAACATTTGCAGGGTGGTGCATGAGTTGCAGCTTCAGGCACACCCATGGTTTCACCCGGTGAGGACAGGGTATTTTCCAATACAGATTATTTATTGGGTGCGGTTATGGAAGCCAGAGCGAATCTACATTTAGGGAGATGGGTCATCACAGGATGTTCCCCTTGTACAATTACTGCATTGTTTTAATGTTCAGCCTCATTCTGTCCTTCCTAAAGAAGGTTGAGAAGGAAGTGATGAGCAGTTTCTTGTTGTCATGACTTGTCCAGACGTAAAATGGCGACGAATCCAGCCTTCACTGATGAACAGTGATATTTCCATCCTTAAAAACATTTTAGTTTATCTGCACGTCAGTCTCATCCCATCATAATTATAACCCGGTCGTGTATTCTGTCAGATTGATGTAACTTGGAGGACATTATTTTGTGTGTATGCTCCATAAAAATCTAGTATTTGATTCCCAAATTGACTTCATTTTAATCTAATACAGATGTAATATTTTTATTTCAGCGCACACACACTTGTGATCTTGAAACAAGTAACGCATTAGTTTGAATGTGTCCGCCTTGTGACACGAACTGGCTTGCAGCGTGATATTGGCCTACAGCTGTTCTTACATAACAGTAATCTTTAAAGGCTGTCCTGTGTTTCCATGGTAATGTACTTGGTTTCCATAGCAATTGCACTCTTAACAGGAGCGGAGGCTAGCCGAGTCCCTGCACCTACATAACTGAGGAGAGATGAGAAGTAGGGGGGTCTTGTGAGGCGGGAGGGGTGCCTGTCGTGAGATGACAACTTTCTGCATTGATGGAGACAGTTCCTGTGTCGACGGCCATTGTTATTGCTACATTGTTCACAAGAAATAAACAAGTTTTGGATGTGGCGGTTTGTTTTAGTATGGTTTAAAAAAAAAAGATGCTCTTGAGATGTTCATGCTGGAGTAGTGTCTAGTACTGCACAGCTGGAGTGATTCAGTTGTGGCAAGACAGAGTGCAGCAGGAAATGAGTTCACTCAAGCTTTGAGATGGCAATAAAACTGACCTTATTTAACTCCATTACTAATATTCTTTTATATGCACAATACAGAATGGTGTATTCTCTTTTAACCTCTCCTAACTTTGTTTACTCTGACATTGAGCCGAGTATACTGACAGAGCAGAAAACGCTGCACCACCACTTTGTGCATATCATCTGATATTGTCCTCCTTGCTTTTGCTGCTCCTCTTATCTTTCTCCTTTATCGCAGCTTTAAAAAGTACTTATGGTTCATTCATCATCGTTTTTGCACGTGTTAGCAGATTTTGTGGCAGTGTACGCTGCAGTGTTGGACTCTGTCTGGACCGATGGCAGCCTCGAGACAATCAAAAGGATCCTGTTACACAGTTCCTGCAGTGCTTTAGTGAAGAGAGTTGGTTCATTGTGTTGATATCAAGCCTAAATTCTGAATTTTGGTGCTAAAATAATTCCCTCTGATTTTGTGAAACTTGAGGACTACAATGGGCACCTCCAAAAATGTTGCATCCTATCATGTAAAACACAGAAACTCAACTCAGCTTGACTTAATACCTTAAACATTCCCCCAATTGAGATCCTACCCGCCTGACTGCTGCTTAAATGTTAGTGACATTCTCATGTAAACAAACATACGTCTGCGATATATGGACGTGACCTTGATCATTTTTGCTGACCTTGATAAGTCGATATTGTAATTATTGTGAGACGCCGACCCATCACATTAAACAGACAGCGAAACATTAAAATTATTTGGCTTAATAATAATTAAGATTGGTACACATTTTGAACATTTCTAAGGTTGATCATATATCAGTGATGGCAGAGTTTTTATTCTAGGATACATCAACCTTTTTTCTGCGAAATGTCAGCAGTTAAAGTGCTCTGTGGCCTTTGGGTGTTTATTGTAACACTGGATACATTAGTGAAAATGCTGACCACTTTGTTTTCACCTCTCAGATTGATTTCTTGTATATTTTTCTCTCTAAACAAACAAAAAAAGGGTCAGTCGGAGGAACGTTATGAATGTTGAATCCCTCAGGGTTCTGTCCCCCTTTTTTTTTCCTGAGTCGTCTCTTTGTCGGCAGACATGTTTGATTTGTCTCGTTGCCACTGGCAAGAATCACAGACATGAACAACGGACAGCAAACGCAGCATAAACAAGTCAGACTAAAGGGAATGAGATTAGACTAGCAGTCAAGAAGTATTAAGAGCATCTCCCTGTAAACCAGGCTGACACTGGACAGGCTGCAGAGACTTTTGTGTTGTCATGTACCTTTCTTGGTAGGTACATGGCTTTCAACGCTGGACATACCAACTCCATAAACATGAATCTGTAGGTTCAGTGTTACATTTAAGGATCTTTTTTGTGGCATTGTGTGGCAGGACAGTCTTTGGAGATAGATTTGTATTAATGACAAGCCACGGACGCTCTCTTTGTTCCTAATGAGAGTATTTGGCACTAGAACTAATTGCTGATGTCCTTATTCATCTTTGTCAACAACTGATGTCCTAATCACTCCAGTGAGAGAAACCAGCAGAGTTTTCCTTGCTGAATAGTTGCAGATACAGTAAGCAGCTCGCGTTTCTCATACTTTTTATTTCATAACTGTAATTTAAGACAGTATGATTTATGATTAAAGGAAACAGCAGCGAGGAGATTCCAATGAAAAGACTGTGAGAGGATTCGATTTTAGGAAATCAGGGTTGAATGTTGTAACAAAGACATGGCTCTCAACTCCACCTATTTTCTCTCTGGACACAGTTTGGAGTTTCTTCACATGTGGAAAGCGTAAGAACAAGTATTTCATTTTAATACAATAATAATAAGAGTTGAGAATGTTGAGAATTTAATCTAGAATAACCCTTTGATAGGATACACAAAACAAAGTTGTTGTTTTTTTTAAATGTTTTTATCCGACAGAATTATATACTTTATAAGAAAACCACACATTAAATGTGCAGTTATAGTTACTAAATGCAGCTAATAACTGAACCAAACAATCAAATCCAGTTACAGATAGCTAGCCGGTGAGATAGCCATGGCTAGCCTTGGTCAACGCTAAATTAAGCCTATTTATTTTCCCTGTAAGCTTTTTTCTGTCATTGAAATACATCAGTAATAATGAATAAACAATCTTAGCAAGTTAGTTTGTTATCTCACATAAACAAGGTGGTCACTAAATCTGGTTTTAGTGAATTTAAAAAAGGCAAACAGTCCTGCTAAAAGCTAAGTAGTTAGCTTAGCAAAGTAACAGTGACCACCAGGTTTTGACTCTAGTGGAAGTCTTGAGTTTCTTTTTAAATTGCATATTTAAATGTATTAAATTGTAAATTAATTTTCATATTAATTTCAGGGTAGTTATTAACAAATGGTCGATGGAAAGCAGAAAGAAAACAGTGTTCATGTTTACATTTTTAGTACAGTTTATAGGTTTTATCTGGGGCTCATACATCCTTTTAGTTTTCTCAACTGTAGCTTTCTCTCTACAAGGTTGTAATGTTGTAGTAATTGAATTTTCCTTCTTTTAATGGGGTGAAAATGAACAAAACATTGCTGGCCTAGAATTAGACAAACAGCATGAATACACCAAAGTACCTTGAGTGGAACAGGTGACCTGGGATTGTGTGAAAATGTTGGGTTTGGTGTTGTGCAAAATGTCAGAAAAGCAATAAAAGCGGACAGAAACAGAGAGTGTCTCTGTCAGCTCTCAGTGTGATACTGGATGCTTCGGGCTTGGTCTGTAGTTGTCATGGTAGTTTTGGCTGAACATTTGTATTGATGCGGACTAATGGGCTGCATCACTTTCTGCCAGAGCAACCCCCCTCCCATTACCCATGCATGCTTGCACACACACATTTCTCTATGCTCTTAAGTCTGTCCATGTCCTTCAGAATCAGTGCTCGAGTAGTCTGTGCTGTGACAGACAGGTGGACACTATTTATCCTCACATACACCCAGCCAGCTGGATGAGCATGGATCTATAGGAAATCTGTCTGTCTGTCTATTTATGTCTGTAATCCCTCCATCTTGTCAGTTGAAGGAGACACATGCTAATGTCTGAGCTAGATGTTGATTATCGATCCACAGCATACAGTAGATTACATCAGAACTTCCTGAGTGATGATTAAGACTTCTTCGTCTAATGTTTTTCAAGATAAATGATAGGAGACCTCTGGTCATACTTCCAGTTTTTGCTTTCCTTTCCTCTGACCAGCCTTGACAATTGGGTGTTGTGATTCCAGGAAACACATTGTGGAAATCAATGAGAGCACTGAGCTGGGGAGAGTGGTCACATGATCTTGACAGGAAGTAAGGGAGAGTGTGGTCTGTGTGATTGGCTTTCTGGTCTAACCTCTTTTGAAACTTCAGTGTGTCCCTCTGTCAAAACCTTTTTGTCTCATACTTGATATTTTTTTATTATATTTATTTGATATAAGAAGTTTAAAGCAGACAGTATACAAAGTTCAAATATGGATGGCTTTATAATATGCACTATTAGTCTGTGATAAATGTTTTAACCCTATTTTGATTTGCCTTTACATTAATTAATCATTTTTGTGCTTTGTTGTTTTAAATATTGACTTCAACTCAACTTCAACTCTATTATGAAGCGCAAACACTTGAACATAAAACATACGCTATGACCCACCGCACAAGCTCACATAAAACAATGTACATCAGTGACCACATGATATAAAATCCAGTGTTCATCTGGCCATCATCACCCCACATTTAGTTTGGATCATCAGAGAAAGGATAATCAGCGGGCTTTTTCTATCTGTATGACCGCACACAAACCATGTAATTGTGACAAACTCTGGGTCATTGGGTAGGCGTACTGTACTTAAAATACTTTGATACATTACTCATGTTTAGAGAGGAATTTAGAAACAGGTGTATTTAAAAAAAAGTTAAAGAGTTATCTCCATCACTCTCTCTACAGGAGGCCAGCACAGGATGAACGGCGAGTCAGGTGCCGGGGTGGTGACGGCTCCCCCTCCCACCACAGCCCCCCACAAGGAGCGGTACTTCGACCGGGTGGATGAGAGCAACCCGGAGTACCAGAGGGAGAGAAACATGGCGCCCGACCTGCGACAGGACTTCAACATGATGGAACAGAGAAAGAGGGTCTCCATGATACTACAGAGCCCGGTCAGTGGTACATGAAATCATTCATATTCAGCGGCAGACACATTTGCTGTACATTTACTGATATAAAATAGTCACAGCTGATAAATACACACCGCCATAACAAGCAGTTAAAAATGTGAATAGACTCTTTGAGTGTAAAGGCAGCAGCCTTCTCAACATCACATGATGGATCCAGTTTATTCCTCATCAACAGTGTGTCTGTGACCAGTTGAATACCAGAGAACAGTACTGTTTTAAAGGCCTATTGTATGTATGAAAAGCACTGATGTATTCAAGTCCTGAAAAAAGGGCCCAGAGTGGTGCTTATATGAAGCTTTTATTTCATTAAGTTCATTTCAGCTGCTGGTAGAGGCATCAAGCTGTTACCTTTTTATGACCTTTTTTCTGTGCCTCAGCCTGATGTACTGCTGCATTACACAGCTGTCAGTTTATTGGGTACATGCAGCTAAAATAATAATCCAGCTCTGTTGTTGAACTGTATTGCATATAACAGAGATGTGTGCCTGTGTCTGTGTGAACTTCAGCGAGCATCCTTAGTCTTCATGTAACTTAAAGTAACCTAAGCATGCTTAGGCGGAGGTGCTTTCAGATTTAGATCTTAAAATCATCCCTCAAATGTTTGAAACTTGAATGAGGGTGAACACCGTGCCAACATTTTTATTACTGCTATCAAAACAGTTCAGACAAATCAATAACTAGCTATATAACATACTGACAGTAATAAAAGCAGAGTGTGGTGTGTCAAGCAAGTTTCTGCACGTTCATTTCAACACCACATTGAACTGAAAACTGACCAAACCTGATCAGTAAACACATGTTGTCTAAAAGTGTGGGCAGTAATGTGGATTTGTAGTAAATTTAAAATATGCATAAACATTGTTGTAGTTGTTAAAATTGTATTAGGATATTTAATTTCCTAAATACGGGGGTTAGTTCTGAAATTGCCCTCACCTGTCCACCCTTTTCTGTGTGTCTTTGACCTCTTTGTGCCCTTTTCTGCTTTGTTTTTGGGTCATTGTGTCCCTATACGTTTGTTTTTTTTTGCCCTTACACTCCTTTGTGTTTCTGTATGTGTGTGTGTGTGTTGTTGACCGGCAGGCGTTCTGCGATGAGCTGGAGACAATGATCCAGGATCAGCTGAAGAAGGGCAAGACGCCCACTAGCCTGTTGGCTCTGCAGCAGATCGCAGACTTCATGACCACCAGCATGCCTTCCATGTATCCCGCTGCACCGCAAGGAGGCATGGCGGCGCTCAACATGAGTAAGCAGAGAAGAGAATGAGAGTGTGTGTGTGTGTGTGTGTGTGTGTGTGTGCGCACGACTTTTTGACCTTAGCCCTGCGATGTCTGTTCACAATGAATAATGCAGCGTATGCCAAATTAAATTTCTAGACAAAGAGTCCAGTTGTCTAATTATCTGCAAGTCAGATTTTTTTTTTGTGTCCTGCTAGCATTTGTTTCCTACTTGCTCCTGTACAGAGCATTGTATTTGATCCATTTCTGCCCTTGTAGTCGCTCTGTCCCCTCACTATTATTATTATTTATAACTTCTTTCATATAAACAAATGTTGTCTTCCTGTCTGACCTCATCTCTCCCTCCTAGGTTTGGGCATGGTGACTCCAGTGAATGATCTGCGTGGCTCAGACTCTATTTCCTATGACAAAGGCGAGAAGCTGCTTCGCTGCAAGCTGGCTGCCTTTTATCGGCTCACTGACTTGTTCGGCTGGTCGCAGCTCATCTACAACCACCTTTCAGTAAGATGGGCTTCGTTCTTTATAATACTACCGACCATGTTGACTGAATCATGTGCCTCGGAGCTTATCAATTCCTTTTATTGATGCTGGCATGTTTTTCTGAAACTTGGGTATAACAGTGACGTCAAAGTCTGGTCTACGGTGCTGTAAAGTTGCAACACAGAGTCACACCGGAGAGGAAGGAACAGTCCAAAGCGTAGTTTAATTTCATTTCATTTCATTTCAGAAAGATGACACACTGCTAGTTGTCTGTAAAATATTTTTTTTTTGAGTAAGGGTGGAAATGCCAGCAAACGTCTTCCTACACCACATGGGATTCCAAGAGTGCCATGTATTTGACACTCTATGATTATCACTTCCTCCCAGCAGTGAGTCTGTTACTGAAGGTAAATATCCTGTTATAACTTTAGCACCACGCAGACAGGATTAGCAGATTTTTCTTTGACAAAGACAAACTGAATGATCGTGAATATTGTACAAATATTCTCGTTTCATTCATTTTAGATGATGACACACAGACTGTCGGTACAGCTGGCTCTCAGTCTAAATCAGTCCAAATGAAACGGCGGTTAAACCATAAAGCTTTTGCAAACTGAGTGGGCGTACTGTTTTTCCACACAGAAAGTTCATCAGGAATCAGTGAGGGAATTGATAATGACATTGGTATCAATAAAATCTTATCACTTCCCATCACTAGCCTTTAGTAAATCTATCATTCGTAAAGAGCAAGAGGTGTGAGGTAAAGATACTGCATGAGCTGAAAGAGACTTGAAATGTGCTTGCAGGTGTAAAGACGACAGGAACTTAGTTAATATAGTTTGGCCTTTTATTAATCCATTGTCTCATGCACAATTCATGCAACATTATAATCTAACGTGTTTTCTGCTCTTTTAGGTCAGAGTGAGCTCAGACCAGGAACGCTTCCTAATTGTCCCTTTTGGGCTGCTGTACAGTGAAGTCACCGCCTCCAGTCTGGTGAGAATCTGTGCTGATTAAAACTGCATGTCTTTTCTTTCTATTATTGAATGAACTATTTTCCTTATTGCTCTCTCTAGATTAGTTCATTCCTCGTGTGATAAAATATGTTGAAACAAGTGACAACAATAAACTGCCTGCTGTCTGCTTGAGATTCAATTAAAGTTGGTAAACCTTTACTTTGAGTAACCCCTTGTTGTCTGCCTTGCTCTCCAGGTGAAGATCAACCTTCAAGGTGAGATAGTGGACCGGGGCAGCACCAATCTCGGGGTGAACCAGGCCGGCTTCGTCCTACACGCTGCCATCTATGCTGCACGGCCCGATATTAAGTGTATCGTGCATATACACACACCTGCAGGTGCTGCGGTAAGGAACAGTATATGCAAAGTAATTCTACCCTATACAAAAACAGGCGAGGACGCATTATAGTTTTACGTGACCTGTTGTGTGAACCTGGTTTGTTTGGTTGCAGGTATCAGCCATGAAATGTGGCCTGTTGCCCATCTCACCTGAGGCACTATCCCTGGGTGAAGTGGCCTATCACGACTACCACGGCATACTAGTGGATGAGGAAGAAAGTGTTCTCATACAGAGGAACCTCGGGCCAAACAGCAAGGTAACGGCAGAGTTTCATTATAAAACCTGCTAACTTTAAAACACATGAAATGAAAACATGCTTGTTTAATTAAACCAACAGCACTGTATGTCATTATCCTTTTCTTTGGTCCCAGGTGCTCATCCTGAGAAACCATGGCTTGGTGTCTGTAGGCGAAACAGTGGAGGAAGCTTTCTATTACATCCACAATCTGGTCACCGCCTGTGAGATTCAGGTAGGACGCACACTGAACTGTATTCAAGTCAAATAATCTTAAGGATTATCACTTTACTTTCACTGTGGAAGGCTGTATAGAACCATGTATTTTCATTTGGGTTATATTTGGCACCATATGTTTGTCTGCATTTTTCATAACAATGGTCTTTGTCCCTTGTCTCTCCACATCTTTATATACGTTCATTTACCTTCATGTTGATGTCTGTATTTGTCTTCGTTACGTTGGATGTTTGTGTGTCCTCATGTCCACATTTTATTTTCTTTCTGTATTCTGGATCCTGTCTGTGGTTTGTCTGTCTGTACCCCTCCCCCCTCACCCCGATTTCTTTCAGGTGCGAACACTGGCCAGCGCTGGAGGACCAGATAATCTGGTGATGCTGGATCCGGGGAAATACAAAGCACGCCCACGGGTCCCGGAGCCAGCGGGCGACGGGTCCTCTACGCATCCCAAGTGGCAAGTCGGGGAGCAGGAGTTTGAGGCTCTCATGAGAATGCTCGACAACTTGGTAAGAACAAAAAAAAAAAAAAAAAGGGGACGACTTAAAGCTTTTGCAGGGGAGGGGGAGTATACACAACTGTTGAAAAAGCATGAATTATTCCAAATTGCGGAATTTACTCAACAAGAACAAAGATCTCTAACTTTACCCTCTTATTAGTGTTGTGCAGAATTCTTGTGAGTCATATTTGACTTATGAGCACAGTTATTTTCCTTTGACTCCTGTCTTTTCTTTCATGACAATTACACGACAATGGTAAGTGGTGAAGCTCATGAAGAAATGTCAGTTTCACAGCAATCTTTACTGACATTAGCCACCATAAGCTACGTAAGCTCTTACATAGCTAGAACAAACCAAGTAAGGATGTAGCAAACCCCTGAGTGTATTGAATGTGTGTTTTATTTCTTATATATGACAGTTTCTGTTTGTAAGGATCAGAAGAATATGTTACTCCCTCTGTCAAAATAAATCAAAGTTATATGGTCTGACTTTAAACGTTGATGGATAGTTACTGTATTAACCATTTGCTAACCCATGTTGTTGTTTTTGTTGTCGTTTCCCAGGGCTACAGGACGGGCTACCCTTACCGCTGCCCGGCATTGCGAGACAAAGCTAAAAAGTACAGTGACGCGGAGATCGCTTCCTCTGCCCATGGTGGTTACTCATACGGCGAGGACAGCGACTCAGGCGCTCGCTCCCCGCTGAAACACAGCTTCCAGCGCGGCCAGCGCGACAAGACCCGCTGGCTCAATGCCGGCGGCCGTCCCGACGAGCCCTGCGAGGACGGGCCCGACGGCAGCAGCCCCAAGTCGAAGCCTAAGGTGTGGACGAACATAACACACGATCACGTCAAACCCTTGCTGCAGTCTCTCTCGTCTGGTGTCTGCGTGCCAAGCTGTATAACCAACTGCTTGGTCTGTGCCTACCTTATTGTTCATAGTATAGATTTTACAGCTACCTTGTTGGTGGAAACGGGTAGGTGGTCGGCATCCTGAGGTTCTGGAGACAGTGAGGAGTAAAAGTATACTACAAAGCTCAGATTATTGTTTATTGAGCCTTCATAAGTCAGTGTAATTCTGCTTCTCTTGTAGTACTTTTTTAGGCTCACTTTCACTGTAATTTTAGATGTCCTATTAACCCACCTTTTTAAATGCAGTTAACTCTGCTCTGTTAATTACTTTATAACACAGCTGTGAGTATTTGGTGACCCCCTTTTGCTCTTTTTCCCTTGTGGTCTCCTAATGCTTCATGATGCCGGGCCAGCTGCCCACAGCATGCCCCACTGCATGTGTAGTAGTGAAATGCATTGTTGGTGTTGATGTTTTTCCCAGAGGAGCGAGCAGCAGGGGTGTGGCATGAGTCCTCGAGTGGGCAGGTGTATGTGGCAGAACACGGTGACGTTGCTGCCAACCACGCCATCGATCACCGCCCTGTAATACACGCTCTGAGTTCTGTCTTTGCATATTGAAGTTAGCTTAGTTGCTCGAACATGATTTCAGTGGAGGAAAATAAAGAAAGTACAGTGAGATTTGAGGCTATATCAACCAAAATCTCTCGAGAGTTTGCTTTGTGGGCTGCTCACAAGGTGTATTTATATACAAGATTTACATTGCCTGCATAACGGAGGGAGGTGGCATGTCTCTGACAGAGAATCCAGAAGAATGCCAGATACGTAACACACATAAAAACAATAATTATTGTTATACAAGAAAGCAAAATTTTCTTGGCAAACGAGTTATGCAGCCTGCTTTTCTAATTCAACTGCTCCCAGTTGTATGTTTCTGTTTCCTCTCTTATAATATTCTTTTTTTTTTTTTAGTTTCTGGTTTCAGTTCATTCTGAAAATGGTTTTGAACAGCTCAAGGCCCGCATGAGTGGATTTGTTTGGGGAAAAAAACAGAAAAAAAAAAGCCATGGTATTTGACCTGACTTTTAAATCAATTATCTCCTGTTGGGAAAGTAGGAAATGTTGTGTTGTGAGACTCTTTCTCAGTGAGTATATCGCGTTTACATGTTCATCTCATACTCAATCAACCCAACCCACCTACTTCCATCCAGAAACCCCCCCCCCTCCCCCCTTCCTCATTTAGCCCCCCCCCCCCCGGTTTGGCAGCTAAGCAGCCAGGCTTAAAGGGAACGCAGGAATGAAGTCATGAGCTTACGCTTTCCACTGCGAATTACATGCCTAGTTTAAAACGGTTAAACAAAATATTTTGCATGAAAGCTGAAGATTTGATTTGTATATTCACCCGCTGCTCTTTCAGTTTGGTGCAAGAAATGGGTACAGACTTTTTTTTCCTTCAATCATGCTGAGCATTACCAGGTTTATAAACACTGTGTAAAGTAAATGGGGGGTATTTTTTTTTTCCACATAGGCAATAAAAGCTTCCATCCTCTGCAGGAAAGATACACTCTTGTGTTAGTTTGTAGCGTTGTGACAATGGCTTTGTTTTGTCCCAACGTGGGCGAGTGTCCTCGGGTGTGTTTCTCTCTTATCTCTGTCGTCCTTGTTGTTGTGTATCAGCCTGGGAAATGACTTTGGTGATGCCAGCTCACCCCTCACTGCCACTCTCGCTTCGTAAGCCAGACTCATCATCTCAGTCACCCACCCAGCCATGCCTCACTCTCCCCTCACCTCTTGCCACCACCCACCCCTTACTTCTCCCTCCCTTACCCCCACCCCCTGTCACCTTTTTTCTCATTCTGTGATGTTTTCAGTTGAGCTTCAGTGTGCTCCTTAATGTTTCTGTTTCTTTTTGATTCTAATAGTATATCAATGATGATGACCAATGGATTTCAGTAGTACAGATACACTCTTTAGTCGTTGCGTCTTGTGCCTTAAAATGTCGTCATGCATACAGTCTTCATCAGTTTCTGATGCCAACACTGATCCTGAAGTATTAAGCAGAATCGTGCATTTAACCATCTGAAGGTTTTTAAAATCAGTTTCCTCTCTGTGTGGGCTCATAAAACCTGTCATACAATCTTTAATTCTCAGCAGCTTAAGAAATGATGAACCATAACTCCTTCTCATATCCAATATGAGAGATGCCAGACGGCACATAAAAACACACATTTTTAAACATCTGTTTCTGTTGTCTTTCACAACTTGTGATTTCACTTCTCACTTCCAGTAGCCTGGTACAGGTTTGTCTGGGAGTTTCTATTGTTTTAACACTGACTCTTATGGATGAATAAAAACTAATTTAAATTATTTTTTAAACTTCTGCCCCCAGTGAGCACATGCCTTCATTTTTATGACATTTTAGCTCTATGCAACAGTTTTTCAGTAGAAATCACACAAATATGAGATCTCACCATTTTGATTATTTAGTCCCTCCATTTTAGGTTATTTAGATTGAATTAGATGAGATCATCCCTCATTACTGGGAAAATAAATCTAATAAGTAAGCATCAAATGGGAAAGATTGTCAGTGATGTAGAACAGTCCCCAGCTAAATTGATAAAACTAAATAAACATATGTATGTGCCTCATCATCATTGGTTCACTTTTTAACATTCAAACCTTTTTACAGCCATCCAACTTTGTCCTTTTCAGTTCAGCATGTTTTTTGTGTTGTGAAGCCTGCATAGTGTTTTGTCTAAATCTATTTTGTGCTTGGGTTTTCATGTCATTCAGTGTATCTGGTTTTAGTTGTTTTTTTAACATTTCCTGTGGTGTTTACAGTGGACAAAAGAAGACGGACTCCGCCAGGCTGCTGTAGCCAATCAGTTCATCCCAATGAACACCAACCCAAAAGAAGTCCTGGAAATGAGGAATAAGGTATCACAGTTATCTTCTTTTGCGGCTTTTTACTTTTACATGCACTGCATGTTTATCATTATTTCATGACTTCAAATGTCGTTGTTTGTAGATTCGGGAGCAGAACCTGCAGGACATAAAGACAGCAGGGCCCCAGTCTCAGGTTCTGTGTGCCAGCACCGCGGTGGAACGTTCTTTTAACCAGGTTAGTCTGTGAATATATAAAACCCTCGCTGCCACTGCTGTCCTGACCTGGAGATGAATATATGTCTCATCCTGATGAAACACTTGAGATTTTGTGCTGTTTGGCCTCTTTTTGTTCAGTTTAAATGCATTTAATTAAAGAAAATCTCATAATATATTCTGTCCAGGTCTGGATCCACCCCCTAAACCAAAATGCTGCAAATATTATGCGTGAAGTTGTCCTGGACACAAAGCTTTAATGAAAGAAATTGGCTGCAATCAAAGCCCATTCATTATAATCTGATCTGACATCAGGAATAACTTCACCAATAATAACAGAGAGCAAAACATGTCCTCCATGTTGTGTCCGAGAGCGATGGAGTGACTTTGTAACTGTCACATTATTCTTTGACCACAGAGATTGTCAATCTGGCAGGTGAGTAGTGTTTGTGAGAGGTAACCTCACTCTGCTCTCCAAACCTGCCAGCTCAGGTTGTGTCCATATTCATACATTGTTGTTTTTTTTATCCATTACTTTCTAGTTTTTTTTTTTTTTACTTTGCTGTCTCTTTTCGAGAGCTGAGGCTTTTATCCGTCTCAGTCATTTTGGTCTCTTGCAAGGTCTAACAAAATCCCCGCTATAGTCTGATATTATATTTTATTTCTGTGCATGCACTCTATCCTAACAATGCAAAATGAAATGTTACTTTTGAGTTAAGTTAGCATGGTTTTCCCCTCCCTTTACTTAGCTCAGTTTAACTCAAACACTCAAACAGCAGCATAACATCAGCAAATGAAAACGGAGCTTCTAATTATTAAAAAACTTTAACCAAGTTTTAGGGTTATCTAAAACTTGTTCCAGCATGTTGGTAGTAAGACCAAAGCAGTCCTTGGTGTGCTTTTATTTTGTTAAGGCTCAGACTGTATGGACTACATGCTTTATAGCACCCCCCTGTGTGGACACTTTGTCTCTACAGTGCATGATCTCGGCTATTTGTTGCATCGCTGCAATGCTTTTCACAGCCCCACATCTCTACCCAGAACCATCTCTCTTTGCATGCATTACCAATGTTTGTGTGTCTCTCTATGGCATGCAGAGGTGGAAAGTAACTAATAAAAGACAAACACAATTAACCCTAATTAACAAGCTCTCACACTGCTTTTTAATGAAGAAAAAATGCTACTACAGACAGAATTACAGATTGACGTGTAGTTGTGTGTTTTATTACGAGGACTTATTCTTTGAGCCTCTTTTCTAAAAGACAATCTCACGTCTACTTGAGTATTACATACTTGGGAAATATTGTAGTACTCTTTCCACCTTTGTGCGTTTGAAAGGTGGTATGTTCCTGAATGAACACATTCATGCCTGCCTGACAGACTGCCGATTTGTATGTGCTGGTGTTTTAAGAGCTGGGTTGTGCCCCCTTCCCCCCTCACTGGGTTTACTATTGCAGGACGCCCCTCTGTCTGACTGTACAGACACTATTGATGGCCTCGATGTGTCCGAGGGGTCCTATAGTCCTGCTAAATCATTTAGAAAGGTACTTACTGCTCCAGTCACAATTACTATTCACCTGTACTTCACATCATCCTCCAGTCATTCCTCTGAGCCTGCAGATAGGCACCATGCCTGGGCCTGTATAGATAGTGCTAGAATGAGGTTATATGTTAGTTTAATAAGGTATGTGAGATATAGTTATCTCTTCTACATGTTTTTAAACTCTAAAGCCTGAGAACTTTGGATACAGCTAAATTACTGTGGGGTTTTTTGCGCTGGCTAGGATCCTTGAGGTGAAAGTTTGATATCGTGAGTTTGTCTGAAGGTGATTTTCACTAATATTTCAAAAACATCTTGTTTCAAGTTGAAGTGGGCAGTAAAGAGAGAAGGTGTTAGATCTAGTGATGGTGGTTGCTGCGTGTATTGTGCAGAATTTAAATAGAGTGAGTGAAGTTAGCAAGTGAAAGAACACTACTGCTGCTAACGATAGTTTACTTCAAGCTTTTGCTTCACCTTGACTACGTCCTGTGTGCCTGGTGATGTACTGTTGGCTTTCTCACATCTGTCAGTGCTTGGCTTTTATGTAGCAGTGTTAGCGTATGGAATGAAAAAGCACAATGCTGCTACTTCCTAAAATGAATAAAGTAACCTTTTTTGTTTTTTACATTTATAGGTGTGCTTCCTGAATTTTGAGATGGCCTGTTAGCTTTAATTGTGCTCTGAAGATATACATTTGTTGATCTATGGCTGCTTAATAGTTCTGTGTGTACACTCAAATCTGTTAATCCTGTTCAACTTTTTAAACTGACACTGCAGCTAGTTTTTAAAAATGTTAAATGCTTCCATGTGTAACTTGCAGTAACTCGTCTCCTGTTTTACCGTGATGTCTCATCTCTCTCTCTGCCTTCTCTCTGTGTGTCCTGAAGGGGGAGCTGGTGACCGCATCCAAGGCAATCATCGAAAAGGAGTACCAGCCCAAGGTTATCGTCAGCAAGCAGGGTCCCAACCCCTTCACCAAACTCACCGACCAGGAGCTGGAGGCGTACCGCAAGGAGGTGGAGCAGAAACAGAAAGGCCCTGAAGGTAAAGATGACGAATGGAGAATAAAACATGAGATGAATCTCACTATAATGTAAAAAAAATATATATATATTCTTATCACACCATTTCTACCTCTTTGTAACAACATTTCTCTGAACTGAACAAATAGAACTTGACGATGGAGATGAGTTTAATCACTAAAATGTTTTCATCCTACTCAGGATAAAATTGCTTTGCGTATACGAGAGGGAATTGTGCTGTGTAATTTACAGCTGTCTCCTCTGTCATCACTCTTCATTGACCTCTCTCAAGAAAGAAAATTACTGAAACAGTGTCAGAGAACACCTGAGCTGTTAGAATTAGACAACTTTTAAATAGATAATTGTAATAAAGGAAAAGATCTTCCTGCAGAGTCATGCAAACATCTAATGAACTTCAGACTGGCCGAACTGTGACGTTATCTCTCCACACACGCACGCACATACACAAATTCACAGTGCGGGGACGAGATGATAGTAAGGAGGGATCAGCCTCCAGCATACCTTGTTCTGAGCCTGAAATGCTACTGGGGGATCAAGACTCCACCTCTCTGCAGTCTGCAACTGACTCACCCACCTTCTTGAAAGCTCCACCTACAACTGCCACGCCGGCTACACCGGCCTCTGAGCAGGACTCTCCTTCCTGCCGCCTCTCCAGCGGGGCTGAGCCAGCCCAGGTCGGCGCAGGCTCTGCGGAGACGGTTGTGGACGATGTTTTTTCGACCGCGGACGAGGTTCTTTCAGCTCCAGACTCCCCACATAAGGAGTTCCACTGCGCCGTGCTGCGAGCCCTCAGCAAGGAGTCGTCAGTGGTAGATGCGGCTAAGGCAGATCAGGCTCCAGGTACACCAGATGAAGCGGAGTCCTGACTTAAAATCTGGCCTTCCGCTTCCCTCCTCCCCTGCTCAGCCTTGGCCCATCTCACTACATACCTCTGCAGTGGGAGTTGTGGGAATCCCTGCCTGCTGTGTCCTCTCCTTTTTCTGGGGGTTCGGAGTCTGCTGCCGTTGTTTTTACTATGCGCAAGCATCCTCCCTACCCACATCTTCGAAGCCTTTGCTTGATTATTTCCCCTCCCCATCCCTCCCCTCTCTCTCTCTCTCTCTGATGTCTTGTGCAAAAGGCATCAGAGGTGTGTCAGATCAGATAACTTTCTGCAGTTTGATTGGACGAGGAGCTGAGCAGAGAGGATGTGAGGTGTAAAGTGAGATTTCAGACCACCCCCCCCTCTCTGAGGGTGCTCTCTCCTCAAGTCTAAAAGTGCTTTTTTGCAGTGGAGTGATGTGCTAACCTTTTGAGGAAGCTGTGTCTGAGCTCAGTCATCCAATCAGAGCAATCCATGTGTGGACATAAATAATGGTGTCCTCCTTCTCTTCCTGCTAACCTGTCCTGGATGGTGTCCACTCTCCTCTGTGCCTCTGACTGATTTTTCAATGAAACTAATGGTAGTTTAGGTTTGTTTGGAAGTTTCAAGGTTGATTTTAGTGGGAAACCTTTGAAAGCTTGTGCAGTGTTCTCCTGAAAGCTTCCTCCCTGGTTTGGTTCTTTGTGTTGTCCTCCCTTTTTCTTTGTGTTGCGATGTTGTTGGTGTTGACCTCGTAAGATTCTTTTAGACCAAAATGTGGAGTTCAATCAAAGCCTACAAATAATTTCAACGCTTGCTGCCGATTCGCTCTTGATTTATATTTATTTGCATTTAACACACGTTTCTTATGGTTTAATTCCTGCTGATTTTCATTCAGACCTGGAGGTAGAGCAAGTAGAGCCTGAGGAGGAGCCCAAAGACCAGAAACCCACCACCACGCCACCCAGCACCCCGATCAGAGCAGAAGAAGGTATGTTTGCCTGACATACTCGATATACCCGGCTCGCCTGGTTCAGCATGGGTTTCGCCAGTCCCCTGGCTGGGTTTTTGAGCTTTTCTAGGGTCTACAGAGAGAATGCAGAGGCTTCTGCCTGTCCACCTGCCTGTCTGTCTTGGGGTCTGTTCATGTTGTGGTCTTTTAATAATACTACTACGGGTGCTGTGCTGTGTTTTCTGTAATAACAGGCCAAGAGGTTTTGATTACATCATCAAATTGATGCTATGAGAGATTATCAGGTGCAGATAAGACTTTAATACACAGTATCCAGACGTAATGTCAGGAAATATTCTATAGTTGAAAAATGAGTAATTTTAGCATTTATTAATAGACCCCAGAGCAGACATCTCAGTCTATTTCTGTTCTTTTAATTTTATTTTCTCCCTCTTGGTCTTTATTACTATTGGATTACACCTATGTGAACAGTATCATCCATGATGATACCAGAATCGTCGCCCTAACACTACCAAGCAATCTTACTTAGTTACTTTTATTTAGACAATAATTGGCGTTATTCAAATTATTATTCAGCCAATTATTAATTGTTCTAGTCAGCAGACAGTTACAGTCAGTATGAGGGATGAAGGGGATGTGTAGCTTTGATCGCAGGTGTAATCTAATGAAATTGAAATGTTGTTATATAACATATGTCTCTATGTACGGTATCTCCTTTACCCCTTCACTTCCATTCTCCATCTTTTTGGGGTTACTAAGAATGGTTCCAGCCATTCTTTTAAAAAAATCTTCCTCTGGTGTTTTTTTTTTTTCTCTATTTCACATTTTAATTTCGTTTAATTTAACACGGTGCCTGTGGTTTGATCTGCATAGACATTTGTTTCTACTTGTGCTTTTTCTTCTTTGTGGCTGCGATTACAATCAGGAGATGGAAATACAAAAGAGTACCTGTTGCCATAGTAAGTATGTACTGTTCCACCTCCTCACCACCCTCCTGATTACCCTCCACCCTCCACAGCTGTGTTTGGTCATTTACCCCCCTTTTTTTTTTCTTTGCATGGCTTCACTAGTAGAGCTGCTCTGTGTTCTGAACTAACCCATTTTCCAGGGTTTGAGACTGTTCAGTCAGTTTTTAACTCTGTCCTCTGAACTATGAATCTCTTTCTTGGGGTTGACGGGGGTTATTTCAGAGCTCCTCCCTCTCTTGTAATTAGCCACAAATCACTGTTTCCAGTATCGTGAAATTTTCCACTTCACACTTCAGGTGTGATCCTTTTGATCTGTAATAAGCATTAAAGTCCCATTTACCTGATAGACAGTGACCTGGTCTTAACAAAAGCGGAGGATGTTTCTGAAGTGAACCTTACAACCCACCAAACTTTTATGTTGGATAACCTCTCTTCTCTTCCTGCCAACGATCCACTATCAACTTAACCAAACCCCCTCGCACATATGCACATTCTGTCAATGTTGTATGACACTCTATATATTTGTTTCATAGAAAAATCAGGTAACGTTTTGAAAATGTGTTGAATGTTGTTTGTCTTACAGATGAGTCCTTTACCAGGTACATCAGTGCTTTATTTGAGTGTGGCTTTGGAAACAAACTTGCTGCTGTTGGCTTTGCTGGGACTCACTGTTGGTTTAGCTTGAAAGATGGTTGAGGTCCAGTGCTTGGCTGCGTGGTGTTGTTTAGTCTCCATTTTATCTGTCTGTGTGTTCGGCCTCATCTCTGTTCTGACAGACATGAGATGTAAAATGAAGACATGATTGTGTAGCGTTTTCTCAGGTCTTGACAAAAGTTTTTTTTTTTTTTTACGCTAGTCTCTGTAGCATGTGAGCTATATTAAACATGAAGAAAGCTGCAGTTGTTTTGACTGCTTACCTGACCGCACTGTGTGAGCAGCTTCTACCTGAGTTTGACGTACAGTGTTTTGGATGCTGTCTGGGCCAATTATCCATGGAGATCTCCTGGATCCAGCACCAACATTTGTTTCTTTTTGCTGGGAGTATTTGACGCAGGATGACGCAGTCACTTGAGCAACTATCACTTGATTGAAAAGCATAGTTGAATCAAAGCTGACACTCCTTCGATAAATAAAAACAGCAAAACATATGACCAGTTTCAGCAGTCACACTGTACTTAAAGATATTTCATTTATCAATCCCCCTTAGTTATTGTTGCTACACTACACATTACCACTAATTTCAACTGGTAAAATCTAATTATCATGGTAATCTTTTAAACAGTGGGTAATTTCAGACTGAGTTAGACAAAAGCAACATCTCATCTTCAGCCAGTGTTCATTGATATATATATTTTTTTGCAGGCGGAAATGCTTGCAGATTTTAGCAGCAGTTTTAGCTAGCTAGCTAATTATTATCACTAGCCATGTGAAGAAATCTGTTTCATGTCTCAAGCTAACAAAAACCTAGCTAAGGCTATTTCGGGTAACAAATATGGGGTAGATTTTGTGGGCTAACAAAAACGTTGTGTAGATTTAGTTCGCTAATCATATGCTAACTCTTGGCTTTGGATGTGTTTTTCACTGTAGGTAGTAAGTCAGTTAGCCAGGTATGCTAACGTTTGTACCTTACACCAGAGCAAATAAAGACTTATTTATAGATTTTTTTAATTATTAAAGTAGCAAACCAGTGTTACTAAGCTGATACATCATTCCAAGAACAATTTCAAGATAAAGAGACTCTTCATTGTGATCATCGAAAACAATAAACTCTCTAGCACTCTTTATTAAGACCAAAGGGAACGTGTCTAGGTAGTCTCTATACTCCCAGCAACTGGATTAAATTGCAGTCAAATGTAATACTGTACTCACTGGTTAAGACTTTCTAACTCTCATTGATAATCAAGGCCTTTTTAACATATTTGTCCTTGTGAGCTGCGGCAGTTTTGACTCGATTTAACTTTGATTCTGCGCCTGACTTGTTATGTAACCTCACTTGTGTGGTTATGTTATTGCAGTCTTAGAAAACATTGCAATATTTTTGTGTTGTATACTTTCATTTTTCTTTGTTTGTACACAGGGTGCAAGTGACCCAGAGAACTGCACTCATTAAGTTTTCCCTGCTTAAATGAAGGTAAAAGGAAAATGGTGTGTGCCAGCTCGGGCCTGTGAAAACAAAAGGATTCATATGAGCAACTTCTTATATTTAGTTGCTCATTGTCATTCTTAAACATAATAAGGAAAGATAGTGTGTCTGGGATGCTGTTCTGTTATGCAGTGTAAGAGAGACAGTAAATCTTTGTTTGGCTTTTGGTTTTGGTGTCAGGTGTATTGTGTTATCAGAGTGTTTGTTAAGAGCTGTGTTAGACTTTAGTGCTCTAAGGCTTTGTTCAACTATGGAGCACATGTTGTCTTTGTGTTGCTCAAAGTATCCTTTTGATTAAAATACATAAATCTCATAGATGCCATAAACTAAAGAGGGCAAGTTGTGTGAACTTGTGCACTAAAGTAGAAGATCCTGTGGATTTAAGAGCTCTTCCAGTGGTCAATTTGTTGTGGCCTTAGTGGTGTGGAAGCTCAGCAGCGCAGATCCATCAGATGTCCTCTGCGATCAATAACTGTCTTCTTCCTCCTCCCACCAGAGTCCTTGCCAGAACAGTCCTATAAAGATGAGAGTGACGCAGCCACCCTGAGACAGACCCTTCCAGATCTGACACCTGATGACCCCTCTGATGCCCCAGCACTTCCTGCCGAAGACTCCGCCTCTGCCCCTGCCACCGCAGACGCAGATGCAGCTGAGGGGGAGGAACCCGCTGACACTGGCGACCAGGACGGTGAAGAGTCTCCCAGCAAATCACCGTCCAAAAAGAAAAAGAAGTTCCGCACTCCTTCCTTCCTAAAGAAAAACAAAAAAAAGACAGAGTCCTAGATTGGTGAATGTCAGATCGGTCCTCAAGGCTGGCCTCTGCCTCTTTTCATTTTCGCTTTTTGTCTGCTATCATTGCACCCTTCGAGCAAAGCCACAGTTACACACAGTTACGCTTTTTGTTGTTTTGATATCATTTGTCGCTGGCTTATTAACCTATTTTTCCTCGTTAGTGTGTGCCAATTTTGTATACAGTGTAAAAATGATTGATTGCATAAAGGTTTTTAATTATTAGAGGCTTTTAGTTGTGAGTGAGTGATGCATTGTCTTGTCCACTCCATCTGGCCTTTTATGCATGTCTATTACTACAGGCCCACACACTTGATGTGAGGTTTTAGGGTTTTATCGCCCTCCTTTTTTTAAAAGAGTATTACTAAACTGATGTAACCACTAGAATGTATTGGGATTGTATCAAAAATGTCCAAGTGTCTTTTAAAAATAATGAATGCTGAAAGAAATGCTTGTACCGTCTCATTGAACTGGTGGTCATTTCTGACAGTATGAAATACAAATTGCATAGTGCTAATTTTACCTCTGAAGCTGTGCACTGATGTAATTACATGTTAGCAGGCCAGAAGAACTACAGTTGGAAAATGCAGTCATACAAAATCCATGTTGATGTCTCCATTAATCCAATATTTTGATTAAATCGTCCACATACAAGCTAAATCACATCTGGGTGTTTGTTGACTTTCTTTTTAAAACTCAAAATCCCACAATCATCTGTCACAGCCTTAACTTACAGGTATGTTGTATAGTGCGTCAGAGCTTTATATTATTCGGAAGTTTGGTTTAATATTTCTCAAACCAGATTCATCTGCGGAGCTTCAAACCTGCAGATGATTGTTTGATCCTAGTGATGTTTAGCGTGGTTCAAGACAAAGCGTGAGTCGTCCCGGGAAGTGTTGGCAAGCGATTGTGCTCGTTGATTACTCCATGGGTTGATCATGTATTTGCTCCTGGCTGTAAGTCGTTGATATGAAGGAATGTGTAAAAAAACAAAACAAAAAAAAAAAAAAAAAAACAACTCAGTTTACGTTTTTCATTTATTCTAATTATTTGAGCCTGGCTTTGTTTTACCCCCTCTCTCCCTGTCTCTAAAAATAGACAGACATGCTACATATTGTGTGAGTTTACATATTTCATTCATGTAATTTTTTCTTCTTTTTTTTTATCTTCTTGCGCTTTTTCTCACAATATAGATTGAGCCATGATTGCTTGCTGTGAGAGAGCACTGTGAACCTCCTCTTTTATAAACCACTGTCTGGGAACTCATACCACATGTTGCTTTTAGATAGTCACAGTCTGTCATCATAAATATAGATACAGTTGTTACAGAACGTGTATATGACAATGTCACTGTTATGAAGCTGCATGATCAATCATCATAACCTGGTCTTTCCTGTGTAAAACTCCACTCTGAGCAAATAGACTTCATCATAAATACTTGTGTGTTTCCAGTTGCAGTAAAGACACGGTGTACACTGGAGAAGCTATTCTATTTTTTTTATTTTTTTTATGTCACTGATATGTAATCAATGGTATGATGGCAAATGGGCTGTGCTTAAGGTTGCAGGGCATTAATAACGAGACCATCTCTACGCATTGTATTCATCCTGTTTTAGTGAAGGGTTAATCCTCGGTCTAACTCGCGTTGAACCAAAAGGCAAAAATAAAAGAAGCTTCACATAACCTGAGACGCTTAATAAAGCTTCGCCTTTGTTCACAGCAGGTGGTGTATCTACATCTTTACATACACAGACTGTCTAACTCATGAATGACTGCATGTGTAGAGTGCTTAAAGTGTGCGCTGTCCTTTTAAATAACTAACTACCCCTAATTATATTTTAATTTTAGCTATAGGCTGCCTTGTAGTCATGGTTTTCATTTGAGTCAACCATAGATTTTGTTTTTAATCTCACAGCTACGCTGATTTGTATTCTCTGTTTGATCTACTTCCAACTTAAATGTGTCTCATCATTATATCATCTACAGACTTAATACTTCCACCTATCTTTTCTCATGGTTCTGCCTCTTTTACAACCATGAATAAAAAACACTACCGTGAAAGTCATTGTGTGATTGTAGTCATTTACACATAATCTCACTGTAAGTAATGTGATGTCATTCTTCACAGGCAAGTGATTGGGCTATTGTATGATTACTATATATGAGTCGATATTAAAAGTATGAATCTTCCTGGGTAACAGTTAAGCAAATGATAAAGATCGATCAACAGTGTCAATTTGTTTAATTTTATCAACAATTTATGAGCAGATTAAGTATATATGTGCATACATATAATTAATAAGTGTTAGATTTTAAACACAATGAAACCAGCAAACACAAAACAAAAACAGGCAGTAAAATAGTCTTTAAAGGTCAAATATATTTGAGCATGAAATATATTACTATAATTGTATCCAAGCATTTTATTATCTGGTATTTATTTCACCTGTTTTTGAAATATGGCTGATTTTCAGGACCTTGTATGATATTAATTTAACCACTGGACCAGCAGTAGTATACAGCTAATGGCTCTGTGAGACTACTTGATCTGAACGCTCATGCTAATATGTTTAATAAGTATAAATGTTACCATATCTATCCTGTGAAACACTTTGAGCTGCGCCTTTTGAATAAAAATGCTACAAGTTAGGTTTATTATTATTATTATTATTAATATCCTGCTGGTCAGAGTTGGTCACCTCTACACGTGCACTGAACTGACATAAGTTTTCCAGTGTTTCAATGTGCAGACAAGAGGTAGGAACATTGATAATGGATGTTCTGGTCATCAGTAAACTGTATGCAGTGGTGGAAGATCTTTTACTCGAGTAAAAGTAGCAATGCCACAGTGAAATACTCTGTTGTGAGTGAAAGCCCTGCATTCAAGATGGGTTTTATTCTAGATGCATCCTCTGGGGACCATGAACGTGTGAACTAACTAAATTTCAGCGTAGCCTAGAGGTGTTTTGTACAAACACAAACCAGAATGCTTCCAATACCAGAATCTTGTCTCTTGCTGCAGATACTCTGTGCGTTTGTGTGTCTACACATGTACATATACACTTTTTTGATAGTTTTTCTTCTATGTTAATCTACAGTGTAGAAAATAATTATAGTTAATAGACCAATAATTTATTCTTTGTGTACTTTTACTAATTTTCTGTCATTCATGCTCTTAGTTTAAAGGATAAACCTCCGGTTGTTGACACTAGAGACGCTGTAGGGAAAACTCAAACCGGAAGTAGCTCTTGTTTGCTTCTTCGTTTTGAACTCCGACCTCAGACGGTGCACGCTGGAAATGGAAACAACGTGGACAGCAGAAGATTAAAGTGTTATTTACTGAATTTAAAGTTGGCAGAGTGTTAGTGTCTCATGTTTTCTTTCACCCGGATTTAACCCTTCGACTCGTGAACGCGGTGAAAAGGTAAACTCTGCTTCAGCGTGATAACGTCAGTTTGTTTACAAACCGTTGACGGATCGTGCTGAAGCTAACTGGCTATAAAGTAGCTCCAGTGTTTGTTTTTTTTGTTTTATATTCGTCTTTTTTAATTACATTTGATACTTTTGCGTCTCACGAGTACACAAATAAGTCAGCGTTGACCAAAAATACTTTTAAAGTTAACTGTTCGGGGACGAAACTGATGCAGGATGGATGTTTGCACTCCTACAGGAGCAAAGATTCAAAATCAAACTTTACAGGAAGAAGAACAACATGTTTCGTATTATTTATTGCTCTTTTCAGCCAGGCTCCCAGATGAATAGAGTCTGTAATGTCAGTGATGTTGGCTCGTCAGTCTACTACTCTCTTCCAGATGGGGAAGGCGCCTAAGAAGAGGAGCCTTGCTGACAAGGTCCGCAAAACCAAGACCTCCACTGAGATCAAAAACAATCCGTTTGAAGTGAAAATCAACAGGAAGAAATTTGATATTCTGGGGAGAAAATCCAAACATGATGTGGGTCTGCCTGGTGTGTCTCGATCCAAAGCCATTAATAAGGTAAGAAAACATGTTTTCACACGGCCAGCATCATTCTTCCACCTTCACCATCCTTAAATGGACAAACATACTTTATTCTTACTCATGAAATCCATTTTCAAGTCCCATAAATATCCTAATTTAAACCCTCGTTATAATTTACTTTTAATTGTCAAACTGCTGTTGATTACTATCCGATATAATAAATACATTTTAGACAGATCAAAATGACTCTTCTTGAAATTATAGTGATGTTCACCTGCCCCCATATAACAACATTTAAAACATATCGGGGGATTAACCCCTTTTCTATGGTGATGATGTGATTGGTTGACAGGCCTGTATCAGTGTATTGTCATTAACAAATATTTTATGGTTTATTCTATGAACTGTCAGCTATTGATTAGTTCCATTGTTTGAGTTTATAACACCATCTGCATGTTGACACTGTGAAATTTTCCAGTTGACCTAACAAGTCGTCATCTTTTGATGATGTAATTAGGTAAGCCAGTGAATGACCGTCTTCTACAGTGTTATTGGATCGATGAATGTTTTGATTAGCTGATAGGATCCTAATTAAGCCATCAAATTGTGTTTTTGAAAGTTCATCTTCAGTGTAATTTTACAAAAGGTTAAAGTAATGAGGTGCACTTCCTGCACTAGTAACTGATTTTAATGCTAAAACACTTGAAGACTCACAATCTCCTCATTTTTAATTACCCCTTTCTCGGCCAGTTAGGCGATACTTATAGCCTCAGGATGTTTTGTGCTCGTTCTTTGATCAAACTGACCAAACACCGAGGGAACTGTAGCTGCAAATAGATGCCATAGAAGTGTAAAATGTCAGTGCGAGACAAATGTGGTCAATGCGGCAGAATAAAGAAAAGGAAGTCAGGCTCTGAATAAAACATAAAGCATTTTGCCATCGGATGAAATGAAATAAAAGATAAACTCTTCTACTGCAGCACTGTAGCTGACAGCCGTGGATCACAGCTCATCATCCATTTAACACTGTCTGTGCTGTGAAGCCTGGTGCTCACAGTATCATGCTGGGAGGGGGGGATTCTCTGTGCTTTGGGAGGACAGAGAAGAGCATGAACAAAACTAAACACAAGTTAAAGTAGAAACTGCACACTTTAATTAAACTACATTTGACTTCAAAAGTATGTTCATGTCTGTATACATGTGAGGTTTTTTCAAATTAATCATTGAAGCAGATTTAACATAACTCTTGTTACATACAACAACTTTGTGTCTATAATTCAGAATCATTGTTTTTGTAGCATGTTGGATCTTTGTGTGTGCTTGCAGATCAGATCATACAGTTCTTCGTTTTTATTTGTAATGTATAGAGAAAAGAAACCCTCCTGAAGGAATACAAACAGAAGAACAAGTCCAACAAATTAATTGACAGACGCTTCGGAGAGTATGACACCAAGATGGCACCAGAAGACAAAATCCTACAGAGGTTTGCGATGGAGAGACAGGTGAGTGATGTAATAACATGTAAATTCAGTACATGTTACACGTACATTCAGTAATGTCACAATCTAGGGGCCTTACTTTGTCTTTCATCAGTTCTGTTACTGACTTTAGTAGTTCAGCTTTCAGCTGGTCCTGTCATTTATCAGACAGCAGTGAGACGACGCAGAGCATCTCGCTTTGAGCTACAAAACTAAGAACTTTGTTTTGTTTGGTTTTGATCTGTCAGCGTGTCCATGATAAGAAGGATGTGTACAACCTAAATGAGGAGGAGGAGCTGACACATTATGGACAGTCACTGGCTGAGATGGAGAAATTCAATGACCTTGTGAATAGTGATGATGAATCGGAGGAGAAGGGTCTTTTGTCAGGTGAGTATCGCTTGTGTTCAAACACCAAATGAACAGAAAGTTAATTTAATATAGACTGATGTGGCACTTTCCTCTTAGCCTCATAAAACTCTGTCAGTTTTTTTACCTTCCTCTATTGTCAGTCCATGAGCTTCGAATGTTTATGAATGATATTCAGTATCCGCTGTTTTCCTGGGTGTACTCTTTCAGTGACGCTTCCCATGGTCTAAAAATTATCTGTATATTTAAGGAAATCCATGTTCCTATTATCAAAACGCAAAGCCTCTGAATGTGGTGGCTTTTTATTGGGGGTCCCAGTCCAAAACTGGATTTGACAAGTCATGTTATAGACAACAGAGCTGGTACATAATAGTGGCACTTCTCTTCCTCATCTAGCTGAGCTGACCGCCTCTCACTTCGGAGGAGGAGGTGGCCTCCTCAAAAAGAAAACACCAGGGGATCAGCAGGAGGAAGAAGGAAACCAGAGAGCCAAGTCCAGACAGGAGCTCATTGAAGAGCTCATCCAGAAGTCCAAGCAGGAGAAGGTGAGTCAGTAACACAATCCTTTTGATTACTTTGGCTCCACACTGATCTTCTCAACCCGTTAAACGAGAATATACGTCAGCAAGAGAACTGCACTCTCACCATGTTGTCCAAAAACTATTAAATCATGGTCCTTCATTACTTTGATAGTTTACTTTGAGTTAATAAAGCATACAACATCCAGCTGCTATAAATACTCAGTTGTGCACCAAAGCTACAGCTGTAAATAGTCCCCAAGAAATGCACTAATTACTCCTGACTTAGTAACATTCGCTAAAGTATTTATTGGTGACACATTTTTTGAAGATTTGCATCCTTGGTAGGAACAGATCGGCTGCGGAAGTCAGAAAGTACTGACCATATTCTATTAAGGATGTTGGCTTTTTACTGACTAATGATTGCAGCGATATTCTAGAGGAGATGTGGCTTGTGGTCCAGAGGATTAACTTCTGAGTTTTCTTAAATTCTTTTGACTGATTAGCGGGAGCGACAGGTGCAGAAAGAGGAGGCACAGGAGCTGACTGAGAAGCTGGATCAAGAGTGGAAGAGCATCCAGGCTCTGATGGTGAAAAAGACGCCCAAAGGTGAAAGCGCAGACAAACCGGAGGAGAAGCCCAAGGTAGGGTTGCACTGATCAATCGACAGAATGTGTGCTTTCATCCATCAGTGGTAGAGCCTGATGTTTCTTTGTTCTCTATCTCATTACTTTCTCTGTGTGTTCCAGCTTGAAGAGTACGACATGAGGGTCAGAGAGCTCGGCTTCGAGATGAAGGCTCAGCCTTCAGAGAAGATGAAAACCCCAGAGGAGCTCGCCCGGGAGGCCAAAGAGAAGCTGCAGAAGCTAGAGGTATGTTCACAGTGAACATTTTTATCTAAATGTGAACAACTTTCTGTCATCTGTCACCCCATTGAAATATTGTTTTAATATAGTTTAAGGCTCTGTGTGACAGTTTTCTATCCCTGTGCTTTCTCCAGGCTGACCGTCTGAGGAGGATGATGGGAGATGAAGTTGGGGACAGTGCACAGAGTCAGGTCCACATGTCTGCTGATGACCTCAACGATGGCTTCATCCTGGATAAGGAAGACAAGAAGACCTTGTCTTATCAGGTAAGAGAGAACGGGTTTTATTTCTGGAATATTCTTTGATTTATTTAAATGTTATTACAGAATTTATTCCATTCACATTTCTTTTGTCTGTCCAGGATGGAAAATGGAACATTGGAGAGGAGTCTGAGGAAGATAAGGATGAAGATGAAGAAGGGGGAGAGAGTGATGAGGAGGAAGAATCAGGGGCAGAGGAGGACGATGGAGATGAAGAGGAAGAAGAAGGCGAGGAGGACGAGGAGGATGAGGAGGAGGAGCAAGAGGGTGGCAGTGAAGAAGAAGAAGAAGAAGAAGAAGATGGTCACTCTGACCTGGATTCTGAGCAAGGAAGCGAGGATGAGGAGAGAAAACAGGAGGACGAAGAGACCAGTGCCAAACCGAGCAAGAGTCTGAGCAAAGAGGAGCTGAAGGCTCAGCAGGAGGCAGCTAAAGCAGAGCTCCCATACACATTTACTGGTAACTACACACAGAAATAAATATACTGAACTATGCTCAGGGTCCACATCATGAAAATCTGACTGTAATCTGACCCTAGATACTTTTAATCTGTTTTACTAATATCCTCTGTCTCCTGCTCTCATAGCTCCAGAGAGCTACAGCGACTTGAAAGATTTGCTCCATGGCCACACTCCGGACAACCAGCGCATCATCGTGGCCAGGACTCAAAAATGCAACCATCCTAGTTTGGCTGCAGGCAATAAGCTCAAACTGCAGGTACAACGTGGAGGAGGTTATATATTTGTGTAAATCAGTGTGGTGTCTCTGCAGACAGTTTCAGGTTGCGTTCAGTGCTGAATGAACTCACAACGTAACCTCTGTTTGTCTCAGAAAATGTTCGGCTTTCTCTTGGAGTACATTGGAGAACTGGCCACCAGGAGTCCACCTGAACTCGCCACCATCGATAGGCTCATACCGTGAGTTCAAAAAGTAGCTCACTCTCACAGGTTCACCCCCTAATTCAAATATTTATTCCTTCAAATGTTTCATTCCTGCTCTGTTTTTCTTTCTTTCTCTCTCTAGAGAGATATACACCATGTGTCAGATGTTTCCGGAAGCAGCCTGTAAGGCCATGCAGACCATCCTCGGTGACGCCGGTCATAGCGTGGAGGAGGTGCTCGAGGTCAAAGGGCATGTTGCTTTCCCAACACTAGACATGGTATGGATTATTTGCCGCGAATAAGCATAAATATGAGTGAATGAATGTTCACCGGGGTGGGAAAAGATTTCTGTTCACAGCCTTGTATCCTTTCTAGCCTCATCTTAGAATGTTATGTCCTCTTGGTCGAGGGTGCAGGTTTGGTTTCAGAAGTGTGGGGACACAATGAAGTAAAAACTTGAAAAACATGCAGAAAAACATGCAGAGAAGGATAAAGTGCTTATTTAAGTCCTGATTAGTGCCTGTAGTCCTCTTCTCTGGGCCAACAACCTCCAAGAGAAAGGTAGAGCAACCTGTATGTAGTCTGAGAGGCAAAATCCAGGGCATAAAAAGGCACAATAAATAAGCTTTTGAAAACCTGCATCCCCAGTAGAAATGATGCTCTCGTTTTTATCAGATGAGAATATTTTTTGCTCATTCTTTCTTCTGTAAAGGACAAAAAGAGTTACGGTATGTTTGTTTTTGTGTTTCAAGCTTATCTACCTTAAAGTGACGGCGCTGCTGTTTCCTACCTCCGACTTCAGACACCCTGTTACCACTCCAGCGCTGCTTTACATCAGCCAGGCTCTCACTAAGGTACACACAGTCTTCATTGTGTTCTCCTCAGACATATTCAGTGTTTACATGGCAGCTTTGTTGAAGTAAATCTCCTCAATGCTACACAGTCGTTTTCACTGGACAAATGAATGTTTGGTTTTCAGCACATAATTATACGTGTGTGTTTTTGTCCATCCTTAGTGTCCAGTCAGATCATTACAGGACGTCACATCAGGGTTAGTGCTGTGCTGCCTTGCGGTGGAGTACGTCTCTTTTTCAAAGCGCTTCATGCCTGAACTTATCAACTTCCTGGCCGGAACGCTACATCTGGCCGTGCAGGACAAGACCTCTCTAGGTAGCCGCTCACTCGTGTTTCACAACACACAGGTCTACCATGCATGTTTTTGGTGCCAGCATTCGTAAAGTGAATCTGTGTGTGTGTGTGTGTGTGTTGCAGGTTATACTGTGGTACCACCTTTTAGGCCATCAGGGAAGTGCAGCGATCTTCTGGTGTTGTCAGACTCCGAGTCCTGCAAAAGCTGGAGCGGGAAGAGCCTTCCACTGTCTGCTGCCCAACACCTGGACCTCAGAAATGACCTAGACAGAGATCACCATAGGTAGGAGGAGAGACATTTAAGCAAATCTATTTTACAATTTGCTACAACAACATAGGAAAAAACGACGACCTAGAAACAATTAATGAGTTCAGAAAGCAAAGTAGTCTGAGTGACGGTGTAATGACTCGTTTTGCAGAGCCGGATATGATTCATTCATTCTGACAGAGTACAGGTCTGTTAACAGCAGCACAATCTGCGACATTAGTAGACTTTGATTGTACACCTCTTACCTCCCTCTGTGCACCTTGAGTCTGTGCCCACAGCGGTTAGCAGCTCAAGTGAAGGCAGCACTGTGCTTATGAATGATGTTTGCGTCATTCAGGTAACATTGAGTCTTTAAAATCTGTCCCCTCTGTTCACATCAGATTTACTGGAGCTGTGTTATTGTGAATACTGTGAACGTCAGGCGACGTATGAAGCTGCAATTAACTCATCAAGGTTTAACAAACAGGGTTTTTTTTTTTTAATTATTTAAAGATCCATACAAAATTAAAGCCAATAAATTGTCCCACACATAATCTTCGTAAAAAAAGTAAGCTAACGTGCATCAGCATGTTTTATTTATTTTGAGTCACGATTAGGACTGACTAATGCTAGTGAACATTAGTTAAAAGGTAGGTGCACATTTCTTCTAGTTGATTTTAAAACAATACAAGTTTCTGGTTTGACATGTCCGCAGCTCAGCAATGAAATCCTGTCGAGTAAAACAAAAATAGTTTCCTATTTAAATGTGGAAGATGCCCACTTGATTTCTCTGAGGCTGCTGTAGTTTCATATTAGCGTCAGTTGAATGTTAAAATGCATTTTCATACGAAACAAGGACTGTAGATTTTGCCCATCCCTTTCACCGGAGAAACATTGCACAGCCTGTCTTCTTTAATAATATGTAGTACTAGTATGTGAGGAATGTTTTGAGAAAGATGAACCTATCCGGGTTTTTCAGAAAGATTTTTATGAGCATCGCTGTCTTTATTAATTATCTTTATTAAATTTCCTCCCCGTTTTTACGTGTTCACTGTTCACACAATATGTCTGAGGACGGTGTCCTCAGACATATTGTACCGTCCTCAGACATATTGTGTCCAACCCTAACCGGTTTCCACAGACAGCTGACCTCCAGAGGCGTTCAGAAATGACTCACAATGCCTTACGGGACCATCCAGAATTGTCTGTAATAGTACCGTGTAATAACAGCAATGAACACTTTCCTGGAGACAAATATAGACGCAGTTGGAAGAGAGGAAGGCCGATAAAGTGTTTTCGCACAGCTTCTCATGTGCAGTTTGGACCAGAATAAGACCACCAAAAAATGCAACAGCAAGACGGGAAGAGATGAAGAGATGAGACCTGTGAAGAAAAGACCAGCTCATTTGTTGTTTTGCAAAAAAGGACAAAATGGAAGCACACAAACCTTTACAACATTTTATAAAATGTCTCACAGAATTCATTTGTGATTGTGCCTGCATTAATGGCCGCCGTTGTACGGATATGAAACGATAAACCATCAAACTGTGTTTACCTGTACAGACTGTATGGCTCAGAGCTGATACATCCACTCGTGTGAATCTGATGAGTCGCCAGCGTGGTTTCACACAGCAGCTGTTGTGTGGGCACGCAGCAAAGCTTGCAAACAGACTTCGACGGACCATGATTGTGCACAGTTTGTGAGAATATACATTTTTATTTGTACTAAGCTAAAATTAATACTCATAACATGCCACAAAAGACTCTGACTCAAACGTGGTTATGTTGGAGAGAAATTGATTTTAATTTAATTTATTTGTAAAAGAAAAATAAATAAACATATGAGTCACAAAGATTAAGCATATAAAGTTCCAAATTTAATTATTTATGTATTTAATATCAATGAAAAAGAAGCATTTTTGTCTAATCATTAACCAAAAGCATACACTAATTTATTCCATGTATGAATCTAAAGCAGCAGCTGTGATACTGTATTTTAATTCATAATGATTCAGACTGAAGCTCGCTGCAGCCCCAGTTATCTAATCAGTAAATAAGGTCTGATCCAGTCCAGTCTACTCCACACTGTTGTGAACAACAGCACTGCATGACTCCTGCTCGTCACACCTGGGCGCCAAGTAATATTCTAATTTCTGGCTTCCTTCAGGCCTCACAATGACACATGGACACCAGCAGCTCTAGTCTCTGTGGTAATTACTGTCGGGGTAGTACATGCTGTATTGGTAGGGAAGGACAGAGTGAGTGTATTAAAGAGAAAGTGTGTTTAAATGTGTAAAGAATGTTGAACTCATGGAGGAACGGTGAGGAAAGTTTATTGTAGATAACTATATACAGTAGAAAGAGCTTCTGTTTTGCAAGTACCATTACAGGGAGGTTGAGTACCACCAGCGGGACACATACCATAGTTTGAGAACCAGTGCTGTAGACTCTTGGTCATGCTAGAGCACCAAGCTGGTCACACTAGAACCTAAGATGCTCATCCATGTTTTTGTATCTCTCTGCAGGCTGATGTGTCTTTCTACTTGCCTGGACCTGGTGAAGCGGTGCTGCCTGCTCTACAAAGACCTCATTTCATTCACATGCATCTTCCAGCCAATCAGAACGCTGCTGTCCAAACATCTTTCAGCCCAAACATTGCCAGAGCTGTTACAGGTTGGTGCCAAAGAGGGTTTGAGACAGTGAGGTTTCTCTGTCAAAGTATCTTATATTCAGTTTCTCAATGTTAATGTTTGTTGCAGGAGCTTCACAGTGAGATCCTGGAGACCATCAGCAGTGCTCCTGTGACTCACGCCCGGCTGGTTTTAGACAAGAAGAAGCCTATTCCTCTGAAGCTGCTCACACCCAAGATTGTTGAAGTGTAAGTAAAAGTCCGTTCTAACAAAGTTAAAATGAATTGCACCACATAGAAGCATAGAAATGTGCTGGTACATCTGTTTTAATATCTTATTTGCCCTTTTTAATATTTGTCAGGTTGGACTATGGGAAGAAGCGTGGCAGCACCAGAGAAGAGAGAGAGAAGGAGCGATTGAAGCACAAGTATAAGAAGGAGTTCAAGGGCGCTCTGAGGGAGATCAGGAAGGACTCTCGCTTCCTGGCCAGAGAGAAGCTCAGTGAGGTCATGAACAGGTGGGGATGACGCACACAGTGTCAAACCAGAATGTTTCTGTGAAATGCTTCTGTTATTAAACGCCTCTCTACTTTTTATGTGTTCCAGAGATGCAGAGAGAAAGAGGAAGGTGAAGGAACTCTTTGGCAGTTTGGCCACTCAGGAGGGAGAGTGGAAGGCCCTGAAGAGGAGGAAGAGGAAGTGAGATACAGAATCTCAGTCTTCATCGCTTCTCTCCATCAGCTGGTCCCTGCCAAGGACATCTCACATCCAGCTGTAGACGGCAAAATGTACATGGCTGAAATCTGTGAAACTGCGAACTTTGTGGATTTTTTTTTTTTAATCATGAGGATAAATTTAATCTCTTTGTCGCAACACATATTTTATACTGTTTGAGAATTATCTGTCAGAGATGCACACCGAGTTGTCAGATATTCTGATGTGGGTGGTTGATGTGATGAACGGATACTGTTGCTGGAAATGTCGGTCAACCCAGCAGTGAATACTTGGTTTGCATTCTCCTTTTTCCCCACCAGAATCCATCGTTATAAAATGTTCAAATACAACAAAAAATAAATGTCAGTATCTGTCTGTTCTCTTATTTCCCGCAAGTCATTTCAGCAACATAAAATCAGGATTATTTCAACTGTGAAAAATATGTAAAATAAGTACTGTTACAGAGAGTCTACACATGCACACAGCTTAACATTATTTTACATGTATGTATGACTGTCAGGTCTATTATACGAATCTTAAGTGGGTGTCTTTACAGGGAGTGAAGCCAATTTTGTAGTTGAAGTGAGAATGAAACCACAGCCATACAGGATTGTTGAAAGATGGAGGAGGGATGTGTGAGGAAAAAAAATAGCGATGGAGACACATATGGAGAAGAAAAGAAGCTGCCCTGAACCAAGAATGACAGTTAGTTTCAAGGGAATACAACAAAGTGGGTGTAGTCAGGTAGGTGTCATTGAATTACTTTCATCACGTTTTAATAGAAATCCCACACTTGAGGGTGGAGGTTAGTACAGTGGAGTTATGGTTTGACTAATCCAGCAGGAAGAGCTGGTAAAGACTTGACTGGTTGAATCTGACTGATCTGTGGCTGCAGCTGCTGCACAGGGGTACAGAAACGGCAATAAACTCTGTCGGTCTTATTGTATAATCCAAAAGGTTCATTCAGCATTAAAATAGACCTGCTTTGGATTTAAAGGTCTCAGTCTGGAGTGACATTTAGACACGTGCAATAGGACAAAATGGCCTGAGGGCTGCTATTTAGTTAATCTCAGTTTGGATTGGACCTCTGATAATATTGGACTTTTTCCACCAACTGAATTTTTATTTCGAATCATCTCACCTGTTCACGCCTTTCTCATTATTCCACACGTCTTCTCTTTCCCCTTTTGTAATATCCTGTAGGTGGCAGTCTCTGCATCCAGCAACATGTCTGCATGTGCTCACCTTGTCCATGCTGTCCGTGTCATTTTCCCTCCAGCTGCTGCTCTGTTGCTGCAAGCTGTCAGCCGTCAAACTGATTCTGCAGGTTTGTCACAGTCTTTAGGTGCTCAGTGTGTATTCCCATGATATCTTGACTGAATCACATATTAGTGGAGGCTAGTGAAATGCAAACCATGAATTGTGAGCTCTTCTTCCAGCTTGACGTCAACCTCCTCTTCGAGGTATCCCTGCTCAGTATCACCTGCTTCTTTCTTATTAATCAGAGTGTCAGTGCAGTCCTTCATCTCCTTTAATTTGAGCTCGCTGATGCTGCCACTTCCTCGTAGTGGTTCTGCATGGTTTTGAGCTCAGCTTGTAGAGCAGCATTCCTCTGGTGTCGTGCCTGGACGCCCTCTGCATCCTGAAAACCTGACATTCAACTCCTGCATTTTTCCACCTTTTCACTGGCCTGATACCAGTTTATCGCTGTTCCCACTCTGATTGTTGTGCCCTGAAAACCCGAGACCTGAGGAGGATTAGAGACAATGACGTGTCAAATACTGAGATGCTCCTGATAACTTTTGTTCTTATGAATTAAACTTGGTCTCTCTTTTTTTAAGATATGACACTTTTGATTGCTGAAGTAGAAAGTTGTCATTTTGCTTTCCTACTACCACAAAGGTACAATTACAAAACATTCGAACTGCTGGTTAGAGACACATACTCTCTGTATATGTCTCTAACCACTGTACATGAGACTGGTCAATGCTCTGGTGAACATAAGGATTGCCTTCACAAGGACCACAATGGCTATACCAGGAAATTTGAATGCTTTAATAGTCTCAAGGGTGAAAAATGGGTTAGAACTAAAATTATGAGGGCATGAAGTCAAATATGAGTATTGTATATCAAATGAAAGCTCTCAGTGCCAAAAGGCTGCAAGTGAGTGAGTGAGTGAGTTTTGAGTTTTTTGGGACGCTTGAACATAGAATGAGCAAACTGACATACGGACTATATACACAAGTGAAGCCAGTATAACAAGACAGAGGTGAAACTAATCAGGGTGGAACAGACAATCAAGACTGGCTGGAAATACAACAAAGGCAGGAAATAAAATAACAGACACCAGGAGATGATTACAAAATAAAACAGGAAACACTAAATAAGAAACCCAAAACTATAATAGGTTGAATTTGTCAAATGATCATAAGAGTCCAAGGACACATAACTGATTAGGGAAACTCCAAAAATGTGTTTAAAAAGTTGATATAGATGCATCAATACTGTTTTATAGAGGGGGTTTTTACATAGTAAAAGCTTTTAACAGAAAAGTATCAGTATCACTTGATTTGATGTGTTCCTTAGTCTAGAATTTTAAAAGCCTCGGTCAAAGTTGCTGAGCATTACATCAAGATAAAGATATTTGTTCTTATTTTTGTGTACAAGTAAAATTGCATTTAAATTAAATTAAATGTGGTTAATAATATTGTTTTTATAGCGAAGATCAATCTGATAACACAAAAGATCAAATATTATGTTCAGTACATTGGAACAGCAGCTGATTTAAGTTTGTTTTAAAATTTGTTTTTGCTCTTCTGTCAAATCTGATAAATGACGTATTTTGGCTCCAAGCCCTCGATTAGCTAATGACCACATTATTTATTATTTAGTCATGTTGTGGGCCAGTTGGTTACCAGTTTAATATGTTATTACCGGACAATGTGAAGCTAAAGCTGTGTTTTTTTTTTTTCCCACACGGATGCATGGATCTGCCGTGATGAACAAGAACAACAAGGACTCATCGGCTACTTTGAGCCTGCAGGGAAGTTCCAGGAAACGGCAGCTGACAGGTATGTGGGCAATAACAAGTGAAGAGGTCCAAGGCCTCTCTGCGGGATTCATTAGTAAGAAATGGAAGTGAGAAGTGGTGAATGAAATGACTCACTGTTTTCTTGGGAGTGTTGATCTTTATGTAAAAGGCCATGTTTACATCTGTATCAAATGTGGCTTTAAACATGATTTTTGGATGTTTTTCATTTTTTCACTCTAGTAAAGGCTACAAAAGGTAGATGTATTGATGTATTGCAGTTGGATGTGGACATGGACATGGCTGGTAGGATGCTGGACAAATAAAAATGGGTCAGCAAAAACCTGTTGATGCATTCGGTGGTGCTGGTGTTAATGGAGCAGAACTGTCTCTCAGAGGAAAGATGCTGGAGGAGTTGGTTGCAAGGACGGACCTCTTTAAGAGCACGTCTCTCTCCTCTTTCTTTCTTAGCACACACACACACACACACACACACACCTATAGAGTCTGCTGCTAGACAGCTTTGTACAGCACATAGTCAAGGCCAACATGCTTTATAGTAATAACACCAGTGTTACAGGCAGAATTATTACTCCAGCTCGGCTTTAATCCAAGACATATTCCCTCTGATTAACGTGTAACTGAAATAACAAACATCTAATCCTGAATATTAATATTACTAAATCCTTAAAACAGCAATCTGCAACTGGTGCAGGAGTACATGTTGTCCTCTGTGGTCCCCCAGATGATTGTTTCACAGCTGACAAATGCGTGTTTTCACACACTTCATTCTTTGGTACTTGCTTTCATTTTATTTGGTGCTTGCTGTCATTTCCCTTTATACAACAATGTCATAATGCCCCTGAGTTGATTATTGAGTTATTTAGTGGGTAAACAGTTTGCAGTGTTTAACATGTACGAATTATCCAATTAAAACATGTTAAGATAAACAGTCAAAATCTGAATTTGTTGAACTTAAATGGGAGGGATGTGTTGAAGTCAACTGTGGACTGAACCATAGTTAGAAGACGTTTTGTGTTGAAAATTAAGATTCAACATTTGTATTTAGTATTGAAGAGTACTGAAACGTTGTTATGTGATGCTTAAAGGTCCAGTGTGTAAGATTTACGGGGTTCTATTGGCAGAAATGCAATATAAAATGTTTAACAATGCTTTCATTAGTGTATAGTCACCTGTAAATAAGAATCATTATGTCTTTGTTAACTTAGAATAAGCCTTTTATAGTTACAGATGCTACAGGTTCTATGGAGTCCATCATGTTGCCCTGCAATGCCTCCACAGTCGCTCATTGCCGTAGTTTCTTGTTCTTGGAACTGGATTCTGAATGGAAGGAGTTGCAATCCACATCTATATCGCTAGATGCCACTAAATCCTATACACTGATCCTTTAATGTTTTATATTTATATTGCAATCTTAAAAATGTCATTATCCATTAAATTCTTAGTATCTTATCAACTACTCTGAGAAGATGATAGTAATGTTATCGGTATTCACAGTCATGTGACTGACTGATTCACTGTGAGTAAGGAAACTGGAACCAGACACCATTCTGATGAAGGCGAGATAGCCGATGTATTTGGTGTATAAAAAATAATGTGTGTAATAGTATTGGAGGTGGATTGAATGATGTGGTTTAATTCTGATATTTTGATATTGAAGCTCACACTGGTCAGCACCTCACTGTGTGTGTATTCTCAGATGACAACTTTTACAATCCACCCCTAACCACTTGATCAGGTTCCTTTCTTCCATTTGCACCATTAAACGTCTCTGTGGCTATTATTGCCTGTATTAGCAGACAGGAAGAACACTGATCAAGACCATCAATTTAGATCATATTACATCCCCGTCTCTGAGCATGGTGATGTAAGCAGCTAACTGCAGAACATTTGTTGCCTTGAAGCAACAGATGGAAAGTCCTATTTTAAGAATATGTATAAAGTAAAATGTGTCTTTAATGCGGTGGCACCTGAGGACGAAACACACACAGAAGCAACAAACACAAACTTCAAATTCATTAAAACATATACACACATCAAAACGCAAACAGTAAAAGAAAGTCAACAAATATTAACACAAATATATTACAGGAGAGACACTAAAAAAGACCGATGTCTGTAAAAATTCTTTTTTTTTATGTGTTCTGCCATTTAAAATATGATGTGATACGATACGATACGATACGATAGACTTTAATGAGCCCACTCTGGAAAAATTCACTTGTTACAGCAGCTCACATACACAGGTGAATAAGAAAAATACTCATAAATAAGAAATATATAGAATAAATCTGAGATACTTGAAATAGCAAAACTCTAATAAAATAGCAAATAAGATAAAATAAAACGTTATATACACAATATATATATCTATACCTAACAGTAAATTTAAGTAACACAGGAAAAAGTAATTGAATAATTCAACAGTGCTACATGAAGTCATGCTGGTGTTGAAGAGTCTGACAGCTGCTGGAAAGAAGGACCTGTGGTGGTGCTGCTTCTTAAATGGTCAGGGCCCCCACAGTCTCATTTAAGGGGAGAGAGGAGTTGTTTGTGCTGGATGTCACCTTTGCTAACATCCTCCTCTACCCAACTTCCTCTATGGAGTCTAGAAGACAGTCCCTCTCCGTGCTTCCCCCTTCCCAGCAGACAACTACAGAACTTCACTTTTTTATGTGTTTTACAATTTCTAGCTTTTTGGGGATTTGGAGTTAATTTCGTAAATGTTTGTGCTTTTGCTTTTGTATGTGTTTTCTCAACTGGGGCCACCTTATTTTAAACCATCAGTTATGCTTCTTTAAAGATTCATGCACATCATGGTATTCTTGTATTTCTTCCATCAAGTTATTTTGATTTGAGTGTTAGATGCACTCCAGAGAAATAGGCAAATATACCCTTGGGTATATTTGCCTATTTCTCTGGAGTGCATTTGGCTCGAAAATAACTTTTTTTTATTTAGGCAAGCTTCATCTATGATACATTATTAGATTTCTGCACAACACTGATATCCTTAGATAAATAATCACACAGTTCTATGTCTTCTTTTCATATGGACTCTAACAACACGTTAAGATACAGATAAATAAACAAAATGTCAGCAACAACACTCTTTTTGCATATTTTATTCAACATTTAACTCCAAATAAATTCATATAACAGCGGTTAAGCTAAGTAGTTTCACATGCTCTTGGTCTTCAAAAGTCCATTCAATATGAGATATATTTGTTATCGCAGAGATAACTTAAAAAATACAATATGAACGCACAAATAGCTCAGCACTTTATAGTCCACCGCAAATAACAGTGACACTGTACAGACAAAAATAGAGAATATCATTACACTTCCATTTTAAACAGATCACTGTAAATTGTTCATTTATATAGAGACACTTAGGTGCTTGAAGTGGTAAAGTGTGGTGTATTTTCATGTTTGAGTTATTGACATAGCCACACAGTTAGACATGTACACATAGACACACACACACACACACTCGCACACACGCTCGCACACACACACACACAAACACATACAGTGAACAGGTGGGACTCTCAGTGGTAGGGAATCACTGCGAATGACAGCTGGTCACAGATGACACACACCTGAGGCCCTTTTCAGGACTGATAAACACTATATTCACACTCAAACTGTCTTTCTCTACAACATTTACACATATACTGCTGTACGGACATATGTAACAACATAAACACGCACACACACACACACACACACACACACACACACACACACACAGATGTTGGGCACAGACTCTGTAAAAGGACAAAAAACGAGGCACAACGGGACTTGGCAGAGCGACATGGAATGTATTTCGGTCATTGATCTTTGAAGCTCCCAATCCGTTTACTCATCGGAGTCGTCCTGAGGGAGAAGAGGGACAAGAAGTGAGCGGTTTACTGTGATATGATCATTTTAACCTTGAATGAAGCATCAACACGCAGCATGATATTACATCTCAGGAACTGTCACAACACCCATTAAAATGGTTCATTCATTACTCTGGCTGTTGTCAAATTTATTAACAAGGTTTCAAGTTAGAAATGTTGAGTTGTTTTTATTAGTTAACAGGTTTTCAAACAGAAATGAATGCTATTTAGTCATTTTTAAAACAAAGCCTCCACCAAAGTCACACAATATAGAAACCTTTAATAATTGAATACATTTTAATATTATTTAAGGATAAATGTTCCTATGCTCCCTAGCTTCTGCATCTTTATATTCCAGGGTAAAACAGGGATCAAGATGGATGGATGGATGGATGGATGGATGGATGGATAGATAGATAGATAGATAGATAGATAGATAGATAGATAGATAGATAGTGGAGTCTCACCTCTGTAGCATCAGCAGGCTCAGTGTCAACCGGTGACTCTGCCATGTTCTGTACTGGTGAGGCGTCATCACCCTGGAAAAAGACAAAAAGGAACGTTTTACTTTGAATATGATCCAGTTTGGTACATATGAGAGTTACTGTATGTTTAGTGTGAACACAGACAATATAACAAAGAAGGAAGATAAACAGAACTGCCTAACAAAGTCATTTTTGTGCCCAAACCAAACCATAACTCTGTAAGATCGGAAAACGTTTTTTTTCCCAGCTCTGATTTGCAACAGATATGAAAAGCACTGACCAATGACATTGTCCTAGTGGTACGCCTCTAGGTGTCACTCTGAAAGGCAGTTAGAAACGATGCATTTTGTCCTTTAAACAAGGCACAGAGCACTAATGAAGAGGGGAGGAGTGATGTCTCTTTTTAGCTAAAAGGGTGCCTTGATTGCACCGTGCCATTGAACTGACCTTCCTTAATGGGGAGCGGTCACACTGCGCAGACGTGTGCACGCGTGTGTGCATGCGGATGTGTGTGTGTGTGTGTGTATGTGTATGTGCGGCTGACATAACCTTAAACCAGTTATTGCACCTTCTCCTCCTGCTGTTGCATTTAACACCACCCATCAAGTCTCCATCTGTTCACCCAGCAGAGCCAGACAGACGTGCGCTCATGTAAACACACACACACACACATTCATAAACACATACTTGAACTTCAATACGCCAAAAACACTGCCTTGTCCTTGTACTGTGGTCAGATTAAACTTTAGCCATAAGTTTTGTTGACTTTTTAGGACACATCAAACCTGAGATATCTTCTTAATCTTCTGAAGCAAAATCAATGTCTCACGTACAGTCTGCGTTGTTTCAAAGCAATTTAGAGATACAGCAGCCCCTTTTATTGTGTATCGCAGAAATGATCTGAGCAAAAAGACGTGTTTGTTGAGACCATTTTCTATTTCCTGTCATGTATCCTCCTCAGTTCCTCTGCACACTACCCACCACTTTGCCTGCCCCTCTCATTGTCATTTCCCGCGCCTTCTACCCTTCTGTCTTTTTTGTGTGTCTCCTGATATGAGTCACCAGCAGCTGATGAATTGCTGAAACAACTAGATGAGAGGAGATTAATCAGACTCAGCATCCCACCATCCTCTGTTTGCTGGTGTGTATGTGTGTATGTGTGTGTGTGTGTGTCAGACACAGGAGACGATCTTTGATGGGTCCTTTCAACCTGGCATCAATTTTTTAAATGAAATCAATATTAATGATGTTTAATGGCTGTGCCACCTGGGAATGACTGTTAAATGAGAACAATCTGCTGCTCTCTGCATGTCAATCTCTCGCTGGGAATACCAGAATTTATTTATATATTTATTTATTTTCTTTACGTGTGTGTTTATTCTTCTGTCAGTCAGTCCACTCTGCTTCTGTTTGTCCATCTGTTTGTCTGTTCTGCCCACCAGTTTGGCTTGTCAGGTTTCCTCATAATGAGGCTGATCACATTCCAGGTGGAGCTCCATCAGTGTTTTATCCCTCAGGGTGAATACTGTGATTAGCTGCCTATCTGCCTTAATAACACAACTACTGAGGGAGGAAAAAAAAGGATTCAACTGGAGGCTTGTGGGAAGCATCTTTTGATAATGAAATCAAACACACAGGATGAAAGTGGTGTACAGTTTTTGATTAGACATACCTTAATAAAAGAACTACATTTTGTTCAGATGTCAGTTGTTGCCATTGGTTTGAGTATAACTTGATAATTTCTTTGGTATCTTGACTTTTTATAGGGTACTTCTCAGTAATCACAGCCAATTAAAGCAGAGCTGAATGTGTGTGCGCACGTGTGTGCTGTTATGTCTCGGTGTCTAAATTGTTGTTATCGATTCCCCCGTGTAGCTTCGCTAATTATGGGACGGGAGATTGAGCATCACAACAAACATTCAACAATGTTTGTGTTGCCCAGGGAAATATTTGATTGGCTTATCATATCCTGCTACTCACAGCAATGTTATGAGAAAGGAGGGTAATTACAGGCAAATTTACTCCTCCCTTCAGAATTATGTCCAATTTTAACACCTTATTAATTCAGATATAAACCACAGAGAGAAGAGAAGTGCTTTGGTTTGACAACAAAAGAAGAACAGTGATAGCATTGTTTTTCAGTGTAAAAAAAAAAGAAGAAGCAGAGCACAAACATGAGGGCCATCTGTTCCTTTTGTAAAGTTTGTCTTGTTTGAAGAAAGAGTTTCTGAACTAATCGGCGCTGGTGTAAAGTAAAAGTGAAAATGTCGAGATTTCGGATGGGGATCTTCTGCATGTTGTAATTAAAGGAACCCTGTGAAGTTTTCTTGTTAAACAAAAGATATGTTCACAATCAGCGTTTCTCACCAAAACACATTGTATGCATCCTTGTGGTTTAACAAATGTGTTGAATTCCCTTTTTTAAAGCCATTTATTTAAATATTACTAATATTAATTAATATTTTTAAGACCATATTTACTTGCAGTCTTCTTTTTGGTGAATTGATACACTTTTATGTGTATTGCTGCCATTAATTCTTAAACAAAAGTATCACAAACAAAACAGGGACTTACTTGTGAAAACATTGCTCATTAGCACTACTAGTGGTCAAAAACTCCACATGGTACCTTTAAAATACATTGCGATTTTTTCAGACACTGAAATTACTATATGTAGAGTCTCAGAGGCTGTAAAAGGTAAATGTCGATTTCGTTGATGATTTTAGTACTCTATATTTTATTTCATTAGTTAAATGTTAAACCCTTTTTTAATTGTTTCTTTATTTTTGTTTTGTCTAAAACTGGTTACATTTAGAACCAATGAAATTAATCAATTCATGTCCATAGCCACATATACCCATATATGAAAGGCTGGTTCAAATATTTTAATTTATCACATGCTGCACATTGCTTCAGATGTGAAATCTCAAAACACAGGTGAATATATTAGTTAAAGGTACAGTGTGTAGAATTTAGTTGCATTTAGTGGTCCAATCACTGCACTGTAATCTCCTCACATCACCGTCACCTTCCTAATATAAAGGAGAAACAACTCTTTAAGGACCCTGTTTAGAGTCAGTATTTAGTTTGTCTGTTCTGGACTACTGTATAAATAAGGTGTTTCAAGATAGCGGCCTCCATGAAAGGGGACCCTCTCCCACTGTAGATATAAAAGGATATTTTTTAAGTAACATAAAAAGATTCTTATTTTCAGGTGATTATACATGCATCAAAACATAGTTATGAATATTATATTCCATGTTTGCCTTATTTTGAAAATAGAGGCCCCAAATCTTACACACTGTACCTTTAATAGGTAAAATGTTGAAACCCACATATATGAAAAACCAAAATCAATATCAAGAACTTGAAAATATAAAAAGACTTGAAAGGGTGCTCCACATTATTTTGTGGATTAATAAAAAGTTTGTTTTTTGTAAGGCTATAAAAATACTGTAATCCTCCTAATCAGAATTTTTTTTTTTTTTAAAACACTGGCCCAAAATACGTAAGACATGACCTCAGTGTCCTTGGCCCCAACCGTATCTGCAAAAATCTATATGAACAGCTGTCAAAATCCTTTCTAGAAAGAAGGAGAAGGTAACATAGAAACATTCAGACACATTCAGCAAAGAATAGAAACCCACTGAAAAGGCGTAAAGAATCATTTTTCATATTTGACTTGTGGAGGGACCGTAAATTCTTTGCTCCGGTAAACTCCTCCTCCTCCTCCTCTGGACAAACGATGGCCAGACTGACTGATGAACAATGCAGGGATGCTAACAATACGGGCTTTCATTTCAGAGAAGAAAGGCACACGACAGACATGAGAAGTGATGACAAATGACTCAAGGTCAGGAGGCCATTTTGACACAGTGAAGAGTTGAGAGCTGGCATCCACTGTCATGAAATGGAGAGATGTGCTGTGCTGCAAACTACTGTTTGTATAAGTGTTTAACAGTGCTGCCTATATATCTGTGTGGTCAGACAAATCAAAGCTTTAAAGTCAAAACGAAATGAGAATTCTCACTTTTCATGTAAGGAAATATAAGCTACTATTTATTGTTACAGTTATTGTATATGTTATACTTGTTTCAAAAGAGGATAAAACATTTTTTGTATGTTGATACAAGACGATATTGTACATGTACTATTACCAATTTAACATGTGTGTTCCGTTACAGCATCCAACATTCGGGAAGATCCATCATCTAGTTAAATCGAGGCTAACTAGCTTCGACTTGGACAGTGGTATCTAGTTACTGTTTATTTTTATATTTTAATTTCAGTTCAACTTTACATCAAAAGTATCCTTCTTACTTGTTTGGCTGGATCCTTCTTGACCAATCCAGTGGCAGCGACAATAGTGCCCGCACTCTCCACAGTTTTCTGGGCCACAGCGGTAACTCCAGTAACGACAGCTCCACCCACCTGAGACACTCCAGACACGGTTTTACCTGCAACTGTAGGGACGAAAGAAGAAGTGAGGAGGGTGTATATCTCTGTAGAGGCTCAACCTGTGGGGATTAACGTGTCGAAAAATACAGAAACATGAAACAGTAGATTTCAAAGCTTTCACAGTGATTGGAAGGATGTGTAATGTGAGTGGAGCTGTTCTTTAGTGTCTCCAATGTTAACAGGAAATACAAATTACTATTACTACCTGTTATTTTTAAGCTCAACAGCATACTGTGTTGATTACAGAATTTCATTATCTTAGTTTGACCTGATGGAGGTGCTAAAGGAACAAATATAAGATCACCAAAATCCAACAAAATACTGTAGGTTTCAACATATGGTGGTCACAGTCAAACAAACAGATGCATGAAGGTGACTTACTGCTTGTTTCTGTTGCCACAAAACCCTAATTGTATTGAACCGAACGTGCGTATGTTTTAGTTCTTATAAAGACTGTATTATTCCTTCTTTTAAAAGTTTCATTTTATGAATAGTGCTGCTGAATATAGGATATTGTTGCACTGAGATGAATCTAGATGAAAAACACGAACTGCTTACTTCCTATTTCTGCAACAGTGTTTTCAGACGTGGTGGAACCTACAGCCAGCCTTACTGTACCTGAAAATCTAGTGGTTAAATGGCTCCTACCTGTGACGCCCTAGAGAATTATTTAAACAGGATCCTCTCCTATAGTTGAAAAACCTCAGGAACAGCCTGGAGGCATTTTCCTTTCAAACACGTTTCACCACGCCTTTTATTGTTTGAACAATCCATTGCTGTGTCATTTGTTATTCTGAATATCAGTGCATCTGCTTTCACGTGTTGTTTGTGATTTTTATGTAAACTTTTTTTTGTGTGATTGACACGATTTTCTTGTCTTCTTGTTGAATTAAGGCTTGGTGCTCGATTAGGCTAAATGCTACTGTATTTTGATGTCTTCTTTAGTGTTCTCTACTCCTCTATATACAAGAAATGTATTACACAAAATTCTGCTTATTTATATTAGTCTTTTGTTGAACTGACCACAACTGAACTGGTGCGTATACATCCAGTAACATGGTGCAACAAGCCAAAAAGGTTGGGAACTGATGCTTTGCACCTTATTGTGATGGGGTCCAAGTAACAATTAATCAAAACTAAGCTGTACTTTACTATTGGACATGATCTCTGCCTATGTGTAGCAGATATCAGATGACATTGAGTCATCATATTTCTCTCATACTCCCAGCTTCCAACACACCAGCTTCCCTTCCCAACAATAAAGCTATGTCCCTGGGTGCCTATCCAGCAGCGTCCCTTGGATTCTCTGCTTGTTATGTATGAGAAATAGCAACGCCTGGCCCATCGGGAGTTACAGGTTGTGTTGAGTAAGACAGTGAAATATGACACTTACTCACCTGCAGTGCATCCCTCTTACAGATCACCTGAGGCTCCAGGGAAACTACACTCCCCTTTTTTAGCTTTTATGCCAAATATCTACTAAAATATTGCTCTAATGTTATAAATGAGAAGAGCTGTACGTTTACAAAAGGCTGGGAAAGATGCATTTATATTTGGTGTTACCTGTTGTGACTCCATCCTTTGTTTTGGTACCTGAAAGGAAATTGCCAAAAATAGATTACAGCAGCCCACAAATGATTAAAATGCCTCAAAGGAGTTGAGTATAATAATAATAATAATAATAATAATAATAATAATAATGAACCATCAACGTTTTAAAGCGTTGATGGTTTTTCTAGTAACATGATCATCAATAAAATTGATTCCCAGCACGCACCGACAAACATAACCCCATCTTTCGTCATCTCAGCTGCTCCAGTCACTCCCTGCTTGGTTTTCTCCGCCGCTGCCACGACCCCTTCCTTGGCTTTAGAGAAACCCTTGATGAACGTGTCCATGGCCGCTTGATTGGCTCCCAAATTACGCGCACACACAGCTGTGAGGATGTCAAAACAGGCTCAAATGAGAAGACACTCCCGGATTGAAGCGCACGGTATTAAAACACACACGCACACACACACACGCACACAACGATGCCACCGCCCTACTTTTTTTTCTCTCTGACAGGTTTGTCAAGCAAATATGACCGTGTGAAATATGTGTGCAGTTCATGGAAGCAGCCCTGGTGAAAATCCCACCTGTAGGAATTGGTTACAGCCCAACTGAGAAACCATGAATGGATTTACTATTAATTTGACTAGAACAGAGGAAGCAGACCTACCACATTGCTGTGCGATAAAAGAATAAAAATAATAAAGTAGCTGAGAGTCTAAAATACATGATTCATCTATGTTTTAGGTGAAAGAGAACTAGAAATAAAAGAGCCGTGTCTTTACGCACCTGTTCAACTTCCTCCAAGGCGACAATGTGATGAGTCTTCCGGGATGACAGAGGAGAGATTCCCCCAAAGAGAGCAGGAAAACCGGTTTAGCTATTGTTTCAAAACTACAACTACTCTAAAACCGACGTGTGCAGCGGTGTTTTCGAAACAGATAGACGGACACACAGACAGACAAGAGAGAGAGAAAGAGAGAGAGAGAGAGACAGGCAGACAGACGCTCCACAGGTTTGACAGACGCCTCCTAAGCCTCTGTGATGGAGAAGAAGGAGAGCGATTAAACCCCGTGATGCTGATGCGAGAGAAGAGATGCTCTGCTGTCTGTCTGTATGTCTGTAACACACACACACACACACACACACACACACACACACACACACACACACACAAAGATTACGTAGCTCTCTGTACGTGGGTTGCCCACAGCGTGTAGGTGCAGCAGGCTCTTTAAAATCATCAGTTGGCTGAATGCATCTACGGCCGAACTACTAATTAGTGGCAGGATAATTATGCAAGATAACACTACTGGGCTGCTCAGTGTTCCCACATGAGTAGATGTTAACTACAGCTGCACAGCAGGTCCGTGTTGATTTTTTTTTTTGGTGGACTTAAAAACACGTTGGAAGTGGCTTTCAGTAAATTGTATCTTTACAGTTTTTACATGAATGTTGATCAACTTTATGATTAAAAAACACTCTTGTCATATAATGGGACCACTTTTTTTTAATAAGGCTTTTTATAAAGGGTGTGTAAGTTGTAACTAATGCTCTATTACTTTTTTTGTAGTGCTAGTTCAGTTACAAGATAATAATAATAATAATAATAATAATAATAACAATATTTGGGTTGCCATGTTGTGAAAAATGCCTCAAGAAATAGGCTGCAGACATGTCTATTTATTTATATCAGAGTTGATGAATAAAAGCCTTTATACAAGACTTCTAACATATTGCAGAATGTATGCTTTATTAAGGAGTGAGAACCCTTATGAGCCTTTATCAATGGATTACAAACATTCATAACTTTTTTTAATCAAAACTCAAACTTTATTTATTTATAGAGCACCTTTCCTACAAACACACAGCTCAAAATGCTTCACAGAACAGATTACACTAGATAGATTAAACAAAAATAAAATAGATAAATCACAATCTGGCAGCCTCAAATGTTTCTTACTGATGGCTTATAACTAACGTGTATGTTTTCTTGTAAACAAACATAACTTTTGTTTATTGGGAAGAAACTCTCTCTGCAGTTATAAATGTTAATACGTTAATATGAATGAATAATGGGTTTTAATCATAATGTTCATGAGTTGTTAATAAGTGCCTTTTGAAAGCCATTAGCTCCAACCTATAAGCCTTTCATGAAGGGTTCCCTCTTAGAACGTGGCCTTCATAATAAACTATGTCAGACACTGATCAAACTCCACTTGGCTATGAATAATACTAATAATAATGCCAAATATGATACTACTACATACTGCTATTTGTCTGATGGGATGATACATAAGGCGTGACCTTTTCTTCTGGGTCACGTGTTCTTGAAGTCACTTCCTTTCTATGCCTCATTTCACCCCCGTCATCATGTGTCCAACAGTTCCAGTCTATTTGGGGTCATTGTGCGTAACACAGCTTTAACCATCTGCAGTGCATGTAAACAGTGGCAAAGTGGCAAAGTAGACACTTACTGAAATTCATCAACAGTGGTGGTGGAACAATGGACAAGGCAAATTTATGGCAAATTTATTTGTATAACAAATTGTATACACATTCAGAGTGCTGTGTAATGCATGAAATACAAGACAACAATAACACAGCATAGAGATTTTTGCAATTCATCCTCAAACAAATCAGACTCATGTTCATTTGTATAATACACACACAATATCCAGAGACGGTACAAAATACACAAATAAATATAGTTCTTATTAATGCTACTACTCCACGTGATACATTATACTTTTAAATGTTTCTATAACAACCTCTAATAACGCAATTACATACAGCATTCATTCATTTTCTAGACTATATATCAGTGTCCAAGATCTACAACGTGTGTAGCCAGTCTGTACTATACATATTATGTTGTATATACTATATTTTTCAACTACCCAATAAAAATACCCAATAGAAGATATAAGCGTGCTGTCTTTGACATTTCTGGCAGAAAGTACACAGATCTCTTGTGTCTTATGCCTGTCCACCTAAGCTGCCCATAAAACAGATCACCTTCTGAAAACATAGCTCTGAATTTTATAACATGATATTAAGACTGTTGTGGTTTACATGGAAAATAAAAGGAAAACTTAATTACAACGTGAACAGAACGTACATGATTAAACTTACTAGAAAACTAAAGAAGATGGAACTGTGGACAGACAACTAGGAGTGCAGTACTTTTCCTGTCCAGAGTTAGAGATAAGCCCTCTTGAGCAGAATTTAAAAAAACAAACAAATCTGACAGTCAAACAATCATCATGTCAAACAAAACACTGCAATCATGCAACATTCCAGGAAAGTTTCAGTGCTTTTCTTTACTTCTGCTAAATACAGTTTGTAAGATTTTGTGAGGATGTTTGTAAGGATGTCTGCAGCACTTAATTTCAGTGCCAGTACCATGAGTTTGTTATGAGAGCAAGAGACAGAATTTTCCTTTTCAAACCAATTTCCAATTCAAATATGACTGATTATATTCCTTTACTGGTTACATACATATATTACATAAGCCTTACTGAATATCCAATCCTATCCTATTGTTAGACAACCTTGTATGATCAATATTTTTGCATTCACATCTATTGCACTTTCCACAATACCTGTGTATAGCAAATAGAGTTAGGCAACCCTCCCATTTACAACTTGATGTAAATGGTTAGGTGTGGAAACATCAAAAGCCAATGTATTTCCTTGGATACTGGGCTGGTAGAGCAGGTGCTACAGAGAGACAGTCTTATTGTGATGCTTGGATGACGTGTCACTCCTTTCAAATTCTGGGTGGTGTCGAAAGTTCCAGTTTCATCCTTACATCAGTGTACATTTACAAAGTCTTCTGTATAAAGTGCTGTATTTGTGTGAAAAATGGCTTTAGGGATGATGATAGTTGTTTTTTCAGTCCTCAACTTTGGTCCCAAATGAAATATCGCAACAAGTATTGAATGGATTGCCTTTATATTTCCACAGACATTCATGGTGCCCAGAGGAATCCTAAGCCAGAATCACTATGATGGCTGTAGACTCTCAAACTAGATGACAGCTGATTTTCTATCCACATTAGCAGTTCACTTTAGCTTTAATAATCTGTCTTGTCTGGTGAAGAATATGGGGTGCCGTTTGTAAAGCGGCAAAAAAGTGACTCTCAAAAATTCACACCAGTTTTTTAAACATTGTTTAAAGCTAAATGTGACAAAATGTTGCTTTTATTTTCAGCGTGAGCCGCTTTACAAACAGCACCCCATAGAAGAATCCCTATTTATAAGGTCAAACTAGGAATATTGCAGGAATGAGGCATAGTCTGTGTAAAGTAAGTAAGTAATTTGTTCTTAGTTTGTCAGACCAAAGAAGAAAGTGTTAATAACCACCCAGCCAAATTTGAATGATTAAAAATTTTGGCAAGTTTATGAAATTAGGTGTCAAAATCAGCTCCAAGACTGTGGGGGCGTGTCCGCTGAATGTGCTGAAGCCACGCCCACTCACTGGAGCAGTCAAGTAGCAACACTGAAGTGACTGAAACGTGTCAGATGAGTTAAAAAAATTACATGCCTAACTTTGAAACACTCTGAGTGAGATGAATTAATCTCTGTCTCTCTGCTGGGAGTGCAGGGGTATGCTCAGGGTGGCCTCAGTGTGTCATCGAGCCACCTTTAAGGACCGCCCAAAAAATCCTGGACTGAAAACTGGTGAAAAACTGTTTTGACCTCTAACTCCACATTTCAGTAATATATCGTTCAAAGTCTTTTCACATGTTTTCAGCAACTATTTTCCAACATATTTAACGTATTTTGAAAGAAATCTCAGAATTGTCTTTACACGGACTTTAATAATTAGGCTAACAGAACACAGCTATCATTTTAACAGCAAAATGTTTGCTGCCATTTCCGAGGTTAACACTAAGTGGTTAGTTGATGGCTTATAGTGCCATTAAGTCCAGGAGTTGCTTTGTTGTGGCAAAAATCAATACTGTGAAGCGCATTTGGTGTGTTTTGAAAAAGCCTAGCAAAAAGAAATGCGATCCGATGACTGCTGAAACAAATATATCACTTGTATATTATTATTATATATTATTATTTGAGAACTGAGATAGTCTAGGACTCAGTCTTCCTGAATGTTACCCATTGAACTCAGTGCTAAAGCTGGCATCTTCCTCTTGAGAAACCAGATGGCCTCAACACTCTCCCTACACTAAGTTTCTAGTAATGTCCTCTCCCCACTCAGAGACTCAGTCCCTGCCAAAGTCTGTTGCTATGTTTTCTTCCTGTGAATCATTATCCGCCAGGAATATCCACAGAAAATTTCACTGGCAATCTGGCCAGGAGTTGCCAAGACGTTGGTTGGACAAACAGGTAATCCTTGACTGACTTACATCATTGCCATTTGGATCCAAAGCTGGGCAGTTTATCAATACAAGCAATGATGAGAGGGACATAAAAGCAACTGAAAAAGGTATGACAAGGTATGCAGTCTGTGGTACCATACATGAGGTAATGTATGTTGAGTTTACAACACTGAAGTCAAATATTATTCATATTTAGGGACACAGAAGTAGTTAAAATGTCTGTGTTTGTACTTTTAACACCAGTCACTTATTTTAAATGGTTTTGGATTAGACAGTGAGATAAACATATTTATCATGTTATGAGCTTGAGCTGATGTAACTATGGAAAAATGTTTGTGCAATAGATTGTATATGTACTGCACATGCACAGTGATGCACTTTATATGTAGGGCTATCTTAAGCATTTATTGATTTCCTATTTGTAGCTTGGTATGTTGCAGTGTTCCTGATACGTTTTATCTTTAGCCTTTAAGCTTACACTGGCTAAACACATACAAAATATTCAAATAATTACCAACATAATAAAGATAAGAGAAAATCATCAATCAATTAAACAGATGACTAAATGACAAGGAAAACAGCACGTGATCAGAGCGATGTTGCAAAACCTATAGGTAAGCCCTGTGTGTAAAACATTTTACATTTCTCTCCACCGCATGAGATATGTATCACATGGCCGAGTCCTGCTTCAATGTGCTGTCAATCACATGCTAGAGAGCACAGCCATTATGACCCCATGTCATTTATCACTAGCTACAGGGGACAAGCCATGTTCATTACTGTCTGGGCTAGTGAGCCCCAGGCTCAGTACGATGCAGCAGCAACACAACAGCCCACAGGCTCAATTATACGACCTGGTGGATTCCACAATAATATCAATGTAAAGAGACAGAGACGAAAAGGAACAAATATTCACACAAACATCATTCGGAAATGATGAGCTTTAATAAGATTAAATGTTTTTAAGTTCAGACATACAGTACTGAAGTGACCATCATTCACAGACACATATATTACTGACACTGTACAACATGAACTCAAATTGTCTGTAGTCTCAACTGGTAATTCCCAACCTCTTTTCTTTGTCAGACTTAGTATACCTCCACAGCCTTCATCAGCATCACCTGTCATGTTCCAAATGCGTTCATTATAATTGATTTTAAACTCAGTACTTTTTTGGTAGATAGTGGATGTTACATTACTAAGCTAACAATTATCCATTATTCAACCAATATCTATTACTCTTAGCTAACTGTTTAACTGTCATGTATTGCAATAAAGTGTTCTGGTGTTACTGTAGAGATTTTTTTTAAAAATCAGATTGTAATTTCTGTTCTATCAAATTAATTGAACAACTGTACAATCTTTCCACATATTTCCTGGTGAACAGCGAAGAAGTCTAACCTTGATATCTTTGATCTAAATTATTCACCCAGGCACTCAGATCTTAACTTTGGGCTCACATTTGCTGCCATGAAACTATGCATATTAATTGTCAGATATGGTGTGTTCACTATCAGTGACTTTGAACTGTTACTGATCTATAAAAAAAAAATGAAAAAAAAGTATGAAAATTCTGTGATGGACCATCTAACAGATCTGATACTGAGCCAGCAGTTGGCAGAAAGAGTCTCTTCCGATGAATGTGCAGTGCCTTTTAACATTTAATTTAAGGAAGCACTCTATACTGCAGTACATACATGTTAGTTTTTACATTTTGTTTGCATTTATCTGTAGCATTTTTCACACATTTATCCATTTTCAGGTCAGGAAGGGCAGGGCAGTGCCACTAAAGCAATATAATTTATCTCACTGTCAGCTGGACTCAACTTCAGGTCATTAGGGTAGGCTCATTTTCTCCAATATGCTCTAACACCATAAATCATTTTTATGATAAAAAATGATTGTTGTTGTTTTTGTTTTTTTACTGTAGCCATTGAACAGTGGTTGAAAGTAGTAGATCACATTCACTGGACAGGCTAGCTAGATGTATGAATGTGAATGCAGTTTCTTTCATCAGCAAAGTCAGTCGATAATGAGCATGCTGCTGCTCACAATGAGCCCACTTGAAAAATCAATTAAAAGTTTTAGTTAATGAAAATCCTGCTTATGTTTTGTTTAGAAGACAAAATGATTGTAAACCACACAAACTGACCCATTTATTTATTTTGTTCCTCTTTATGTAATTCTCTCTTAATGACTACCCTCAATGAATCATCACTGTGGCAGATAACACAGCATGAGTCACAATTTTGATTTATTTATTTTTTGAAAATTCAGAATGACTTGATAGAAGTCGTGCTTTAAAGAAGGCTTTGCCATCCTTTGTACATCAGCATTTAAGTTTTGAAATCTGTGACAAGTGAACACAGTGCTATCAGGACATTGCAGTGTGCGCACGGTGAGAGGAAGACACAGTCTGGTGCTGCACTGTGACCAGTGAGGCATAAATAGGCTTATATGGATAAAGGTACATCAAAACCTCAGTATGACTGTGCAGCTCTGCCCTGCTGTCACCAGCGGTCACACAGTAATTGGCGTGTCTGTATCTATCTTTTTCTCTTTTTCTTTTTCCATGCATGCATTTGTGTATGGCTTTATGTGTGTGGGAGTGCGCACGGAGATCCAAACCAGATTGTTGCTGATGAAATAGAAGCAAAAAACTTTTTCTTTTTTTTCCAGTCTGGCCTTGTTAAAGATGAGCTGACTGAGATCAAAGTTACAAAGAGACTCATTATATCTGAAAATTATACTGACAATCAAAAACAAAAACAAATGATAAACCTATTTTATTAAAATAAGTATAATACTTAATAAAATAAGAATACTACTATACTATACTATATTGCTATTTATGATGGGAGAAGAACGAGAATAATGAGACAATGTCAGGTGTATACCTGACTACCTTTTAATTGCATTACTAGGTATTGTCAAGTGTTTCATGATATGAATTTATTTCATGTGATGCAGTGCCACCTACTGTGGGATGTCTGCTATAGCTGTCTGAACTCGATGAACTGGACGAGAGAAAAAAAACAGATATATTAAAAACCATCGATCACTCAGATGCAGAAAGATGTAACTCTGTCTGCATTTGAATTGCCTCAGAAGTCACATTGTCAGCTGATTTATGATGGCCCCTGAGGGGTGAAGGGAGCCTTAAGAGTACATTTCAGAAAGTGCTTTCTCAAGACTTTTAGAAATCAATGAATTCAATGAACTTGCTTGTCTTTCCTGTATCATTCTGTTTTCTCGCTCAGGATGATGAATCCTTCAGAGTTGTTTTATGATGAAATCTCAAGGATTTTAGACAACAACAGCTGCTCAGAAAATATTTTCTGTGGCTTCACTTTTAGAGCTTAGGTGTCCGTCATCCAAATTCGGAGCTGTTGTGAAACAAAAACAACATAGTTTCAGCCGTATCGTCAGATTTACACTTTGAAAACCTAAGCAAGTACTTAGCACGTCAGGCATCTCCATTCAGTTATGTAAACCGTCACTTTGTGTTGTTAGTTACTTAGTTTTGATGGTCCAAATTAAATAGCACCTTCCCTCATCTAGGATATGGACTGATGTGTTTAAGAATAAACACTTTCCCCCATCAACTTTATCACAACAACATATTTCCTATTTTCTTTTGGTGGCACATCTATCCCAGTAATGTCTCACTCACTCACTCACTCTTGCTGAATTTGCCTGGACACTGTCCATGCTTTGAATCATCATGCACTTGGCAGACCGTGAAGAAGATATGACTGGTTAGTTAGTCACTTCTTGGGCGTTGGCAGATGTTTCAATTTGAACGTGGGTGCAGCAGAGAGAGGTGAAAAGGTGATCATCTGGATAGCCTCTGTGCTTTTTCCATGTATTGTACGTAATTGTGATTGTCAAAGGGATTGATTGCCGATTGATGCTGATGTATTTGTAGCCCTCTTGCATTCAAACATGGTTTTGGGCTTCATTCATGAGCAAATATTTTTAAACTTTGACTTAAATTTACAGTAAGAACAATGCTATTCCCCAAATTTCAGTATTATACCTGGTAGGAACCCAGTATTTACAAAAATACAGTAGTATTTCTTAGCAGTCAGTTCTCATTTTCTAAATAGGAATATACCAATAGGAACCAGGACATATTTTATTAGCAGCTGATTCATACAAAATTACACAAAATTTTGGGCTTTGTTGTGTTGCCATCTTTCCTTATCCAAATCAAACTTCTGGGGATATAAGAGCTTGATGTAATTTTGAGCTATTTAGATAAAATTGCCTTGATTTGATATTTTCACTGAAGCTGACTGTTTCTTAATTTATTTTCTGAATCATACAGGATACAGTTAGTTGGTTAAATAAATTTCTTCCTCTATATGATCGTTTTTAGGGAGTGACCCCAGTGACTAAGTTAATTACCCTGGTGGGGTGATACCTCACAGAGCAACCCTTACCTTACGCAATACCTCTTCAAATCAGTTTTTTCCTCCCACCCAATAGTGGTTTCAGACATTCTGGTTTCACGAGTGAAAATCTCATGCAGTTATTCTTTGATCCAGATGGTATCACTTTACCAGTTTTATTGTTACAATTCCCAGGAATAATCCTGACGATTCCCACCTGGATGTTCTCACAGCCTCATAGATTTTGTTGGCTCCGTATACCGTATGTGTAGGATGCCTGCGTTTTTATGGCTTTGGCCCACTTTTCCTTATGAGGTGAAACTGAAATCTGTCAGATTCAAAGTCTGACATTTGTTTCATGATGCATTAAACTTTTGTTGTAACATGGTATGACCAAACTGTATACAGAAATATTGTCACTAGATGGCACCACAAGATACTAAAACAGTGTCACATATCTGAGTAGTGTCCCATATGTACACATAACATAAGGTATCTGGCACACATTCATTATTAGTTTTGACAGAAAGAATTATTTGAAAGCAGGAGATTGTGTGATTGAGGTGTAATATTTCTTTAATAGATCTTGGGAGAGATGAGTGAATTGTCCGCAATCACCTTAAGATTGCTAGCAGCCTAACCAGGTGGTCATTGAATCTGTCAGGAATTTAACTAGAAATTATATATGTCCATATCTTAACCTCAGCCTCTCAACGGAGGCAAGTTAAGTAGAGATTCTGGTAGAGAGAGAAACAGGGAAAACTGGCTGAAGAAGCTATATGATGAACATAAAATTCTCTAAAATCTAGGGAACAAGGACGGATCCTCAGATTCAGCAAGTGGAAATCTGATGGTTCACAACTGAGATTCTTAACTAAGCAACAATGAGTGTGTGAAAAACACAAAAAGGATGATCAAATTAATGTGGAAATATTATCATTTTTATAAAAAAGTCATGAAAGAATGATAACATAAATTACCAACTATATAACTGATAGGAAAATGTTGACTTTTCTTACCTTTGCCCAAACTAAAAAGAATTCAACAAGCAAAAATGTATTATGTTAAATATGCTTGTTTGCATTGACCCAATTTCTCAAAATTATTGCTCTTACATAAAACTAGATTTAGTGAAAGCATTCGCGGTATCATGCCCTCTGAGATGATAGTTGGTAACATGAAACCATCTTCGTATCTAGGGAGCTACTCGATCGGGATTTATGATAACGCTTTGTAATATCTGTCCTTCATCAGTGAGTACTGTCATTGTACATCTGATTAGATACTTTCAGGGGTCGTATCAGATCTTTAGCACATGCTGGTAACAATTCAGTGCATCTGTTGAAATCCAAACACAAAACTTGAAGAACCTGCAAAACCTCTGGATGACTCATCTGAATACCCACTCGGGAAAACAGGGACTGTTTAAGGTCAGATTGAAGTGATAGCTCCAACTCAAAACCGAGTTTAATCTAATCTGCTGTGTTCTGTCACTCTGAACATGAAAGCATGAAATGTGATATCTTACCTTAAATACCTTATGTTATACTAGTTTGTCATTGTTCAGATGAGATCTTACTTCTGTGTTAAAGCTGCACTAAGCACTCATTTTAGCCTTGCTAGCAGCAGGCTTCTGTGGATGGCAATGTCGGTTGGCATTTTGACATTTTGTACAGACAAGCTACTGACCTGGTGATCTCCTGACCTTTTCTCGTGCAACCATGAAGTAGTGAAATATCTTGGATGGACTGTCATGAAATTTTGGTAGGCATACAGACATCTATGGTGAGCAGAGAATTAATTTTATTGAAGAAAGCTTAAAACTAAATGGATTGGCACACCAATTTTGTATGGACAAGTATGTTACTGTGACCTTTCATCTAGTGCCACCATGACATAGATCAGAATTTTATTTTGTCTTTTGTGCTAAAAAGATGGTAAACATTACCATTGCTAAACATCAGCATGTTTAACTGTGATAGATAAATAGTATGCTGATGTTAGCATTTAGCTCAAAGCACGCCCTAACAGAGCATGTATGTCTAACATTAATCAGGTTACTCATAGTGACAACCACAGAGAATTATAACCCATATGTCTACTAGACATGCAATAACACCTGTGCATACATGTCAGCATTGTGTTTACTGCTTGCTGCTCTGTCGCAGAAGCCACAACAAGCAATGCAGGTTTAAAGAGTCTGTGGCATATAGACTTTTCTAGCTGTAGCATGGAGAAGATTTCAGCAAAAAGTTCTGATAGACACACTACCTGCTCAACTCAAAACAGCAGACAGACTAGCTGGCGCATAGCATTAAGCAGCTTAAGAGCCAGATATTTACATTTACCTGACGCTTTTATCCAAAGTGACTTACAGGGAGCAATTTGGGGTTCAGCATCTTGCCTAAGGACACGTCGACATACAGACTGGAGGAGCCAGGGATCGAACCACAGATCATCTGATTAGTGGACGACCCACTCTACCTCCTGAGCCACAGCTGCCCTCAGGAGGAATTAATATTTCCCTCAGGAGTTGATGGAGATGAGAGTTAAGGAGATACATTTGCTATGCAAATACTTTGTGGCCAGAAAGACAACTTAAGATAAAAGCTAATCGTGTCTGCTGGATATGTAATTAAGCAAGGATTTGCTAATATCTTAGCCATGTTAAATTTATATGGTAATAGTATGTCAATGTTAAGCTATCCAGCTTTTCCCGTTGTCCCAAGTGGCCAAAAGTGTGTTTAAATTTTAGTAACTGCAAATTGTTTTCCTTCAAAGATACAAAGAAAGATCCACACTATGTAAATTGTCTTTGATGACTTAAATAAGATATTGGGTTTCATAGATAAACCCTTTAGAACGAGTATCATTCTTTCTTTTCTTCTCCCTCTGCAACAAATGTACTTGGGTTCACTTTCACCATTAACCTACTTAAATTGAAAGTGAAAGAAAAACAAAAAAAAGTTCTCCACTAAATGACGGCCTGTGCCACAGCTCAGGAGGCTCCAGGACAATCTGGACACTCAGTGTCAATAATCCATATGTATTAGCTGTCTTCATGGCTGATAGAGGACACAGCAGACTGTCTTGAGTCATGAAAATAATTCACTCGCACACCGTGACTATCAAATATGTTTTTCTTTTCTCAGTCCACAATGATAGGTTCAAAGGGAAGTCGTGGTGTTCCAGACTGAAGGGGACCAGCTTGATGGATGGTTGACTGTTCAGTATATACAGCTGGGATCGCAATGCTGTTGTTTTGTGGAGCTCAGCAACGTGGATCAAGAGGACAGCCTCAAAGACTTAATTAGTTAAGGATGTCTTCTTCAAAACATTTCCATTAAAGAGGAGAGAATACAAAGAAAGAGAGGATAGAAGAAGGAGATATCAAGTTCAAGTTCAGAGATGAGCCCGAGACAACATCTTGAATTTTTTTAAAATCCAAAGCATGTGAAGATTCCGTTGACTTTAGGTATGCAGGCGAAAACAAATCCAACTTTTCCCTGGGTTGACCAATTGAATTACCCTCACCTGGAGTTTTGTTTGGCTGCCAAGCGCTTCACGAGGTTCACTCACAAACTTTAACTTGACAGTGCATTCATCAGATATTCATTAACCACCTGTTGCAGGTTCTTTATCTTCGCTTTTGATTTCTGGCTATGAAATCGACAAGGCACTTGGTTACAGTTACGATTGAAACCAAATGAAACCATTTTAAACCCATAATCATGTTGGGCCTAGCACCAGGCGCATATGAAAACACACACATTTTCCTGTGGAATTGGATCTGTGTAGTGCTACAGGAAGGCCTATATGGTTCTGTGCCATGGATTTGTGGTTTCCAATACAAATCTCTGGCAGGCAAAGAGGCATTTTCACTTTGGCCTGCTGCTCTACAGCATCACTCACTGTTTCATAACAACATGCTTCACTTGTTTTCTCAGTATAACCCAGCAACAGTGAAACCAGGACCTAAGGCAAGACATATCTAACTCTCAATCTGTGATGTAAAACCATTACAAACGCAGCAGGAGCTTAATTTAAACCGTAATGATCTAATTTACAATGTTAATTATTCAACATCTCTGAGTTTTGAATAGAAATTATGACCAAAAACTCCTTAAGGTTACCACAATATGCAGAACATCTGCCTTGGCCGCAGACTGTATACGTTTACGTCGAAAGATGAGGTGCTACAGCCGCTGACACCCAATTCATGATATCATGTAAAGTGTGTGTGGATGTGTTTGTGTGTGTGTGTGTGTGTGTGTGTGCTAGTGTTGCTGTTGGAGGGGATCCAGGCATGCAGATGGCCCTGGTTTGTGTTTGCACTGAACGGCTGCAAGCCTCTCGCCTCCCTAGTGACCATGACAGACCATGTGCTCACACACACACATACACACACACATGTACACACGAAGGACCATGAACACTGACTTTTCAGAAAACTCTTAAGTCTTACAAAGTACCTATGTCCTGTTGTGACACTGCAAATTGTTCATATACAGACATGAGACATGTTTAAACATTAAAATTTCAGTTTCTTTTCCTCATAAACTATTAGTTTAATGCAGATGCCATGTTGATACACTGTTTATATCTACAATACAAGCCCACTGTGATGTTTTCCACGTCATATCAGTTGTGACGTCTTTTTAGGTGTGTCCGTGTATATATCTAAGGATCGTGTTCTATTCCTGTCTGAAGTTTTCATGGAAGCTAACAGGTAAGAAGTAGTTACAGTAGGTGTACCTGTTTTCACCTGTACACTCACTGGCTGGCAGCCACTACTATAGCAACAACAATAACAATACGGCAGGAAAGCCTTTTGGACTTCCTGGGACATCCTCTGGTATGCAAGTCTGGGCCAATGTTTGTCTATTCAGGAATGTTGCCTGGGTGACTGGGGCCATAAAGAGGGAAACCCCTTATCTGCTGACGTTGTTGTTAAACCGTTGTCACGGTTCAAAGGCTGCTTAGGTAGAGAAAAAAAAAAAAAAAGACACACAGACGCACACCTTAAAGGTTGGTATATACAGTATGTGTCACCATGGTGATACTGTTTGGGTGGAGCGTACACTCCACAGGGCATGAATGGTTGCAAAGCTGAAACAGAGAAAAGAGAAAAAGGGCGTCCCTTGGCTTCGAGTCAGGACTGGTAGACTTACACTTTCTAGCAGGAACTCCAAAGACGTAGATTCATGAATGAGCTACAAACCATAGGCTTGTTTATGTTTGTGAGAGACAAGGGAGGGTTGGATTTTTTAAAACCTCGCTCAGAATGTGGAATGTGATTGTGACACAGTTTTCTCTCCGTTGGGCTGTGCAAGCGTTGTTTGTGAATTTGTTGATGACTTCAGATCTGTCCTCTGTTTTAAAAATTGAGATTTGGTTGTGATGCAAAAAAATGAATTTCAGCCTTTATAGGCTTACAAGAAATATGTGTCAGAATGGGGTAATCTGGGATACCATTAAATAGTGTTTTCATTTGTGATCCACAAACACTGTTTTGTATTTTCCCACCTTCTACTTGCCTACACAAAGTTACATTAATGTACACGAGGTTACATGAATGGATGTATAGCATAGTCAATCTTTATTCTTCATGGACTGCAGGCATTGCACAGTAAAATAGCACATTTTACCAGATATAAAAGTTGTTTATGCTGAGTGCTGTATTTCCATTATACTGCAGGGAACAGAAGGTGATTAGAAAACTTAAAAGAGTCATGGCTAGATATCAAAATACATGAAACATCTTTATTCACACATGTCAGATGACGCAACCTGCACAGATGGTGCAGTCTGTGTCAGTGCTCTGATGGCTCTTAAGACGGTCCTCTCAAAACTGATCGTAAGTGCCTCTTCAGTTGACGATGTTGGCTTGATGAATCGTAAACATGAATGTTTTTGCTCACATTGAGAGCAATCCTCGGTAGCTCGTGGGAATTTTGAAAAATATGCTTATTCATTTGGTTTGATCTTCTACATCTGAGAAATTTCAAGATGGGAATTTCCAGCCAAGAGTGCACCAAGGCCACACTTTTGATCTGAGAATAAAGTGGCCAAATCAGCATTGCTAGGTCTCAGATTAGCAAGAAAACAGTCATGTAAATATAATTAACCCGGAAAAATCATTTTAGTTGGATTTCTCCCAGAGAAGTTTACTAAAGTCTTTATTTTTCTTTTTATCCAGAGATTTGGGGAGTGCACCGATAAGATTTAGATGTCTCCTCTGTTCTCCATCATCTTATGAAATAATAAAAAATCTTTAATCCTTGTGTTTCACCCTGTAACATCACCTTACTTTCTCCTACGTGCTAAATGGAGCATTAAACAGGCATCATAGACCACCATGTTTTCATTAAAAAACAATATCCCTGCCAGGATTAATAATTTAATGCTCTATTCTCAAATTGAATCAAATGTTAGATCAGCTGGACTTACATCACCCTGCAGTCTTGGAATAAAAGACGACCAGAGGACGAGAAGTACTTGATTTCATTATTTGGCTGCAACTGCTGTGTTCCATTTTCATGATCAAAACGAGCATATTTCTCCTATCAGTGCATCAAAAATGAATTACAACCAGACAAAAGGCCTGTTTGGTGTTTGCTGTGATGTTACATAGTAGGCTGACCGTTTTGTTGTGGGTTGGAATATCACTGTCATGTAATGTCATAACTCTCCTCAACATTTTCTTCTTTATCTGGATTCCCATTAGCTTTCACAAAGTAGTTGTAGCCCTTCAGGGGTCCCATAACACACATTTTAATTCACAAGTGGATGAAGTGGCTACATTTTAAAGGACAGACAATTTTTGCTTGCAAGAAAAACGAAAACAATATGATCACAAATAATCAGCACCAAAAGGAAATCAATATCAAAAATATTCCAAAAACAGCAATACCCACACTAATATGTGAGATTCATAAGTTTTTGTTTTTGTGACCTTTTGAAAGAAAATTTTTGATCGGTGCAGATTCGAGGCAGAAAATGCTCTATAAAGAACTTTCAGAACGTTTTACTGCGCTGCCTAAAACCCTTAAACCTAACAGAAGACGACACCGACACAAGCACAGCGGCGGATTAACACAGCTGCAGGGGTGAGACATTTTGCAGAGTGTGAACTATGAGTCATCCAGCTCTGAACATAATTTTTTATGGTTTTTCACTGATGTGATCTTTGATTTGCATACAGTAGTTGTGATGATTTAACTCCATTTTCTCTTATTTGTTTAACACACATTGATGTTTTCTCTATTGTTTCCCTGAAGGGATGTGTAAACATTTACTTATGAATCATTAGTGATGATAAACCTAAGCTCAGCTAAACCACTGATCAATATTACACCATGTCTTCCTATGGAGTCCTCAGGAAGATACCCCTGTTGGACAGCCAAATACATCAAGTGACCTTTCCTTTGATAAACAACATTTAAGGATGCAAAGACACTTAATCAATTTGGATAATGTTAATATATGCGTTGAAATATTAATTAGGGATGATCTACCTCCTATGAGGAGAAGCTCGTTAAAAAACATAATCCCCTGAGCATCCAGCCAGCAGAAAAAGATCAGACGGGGGTGTTTATGCTGAGGTTGACCTGCTGAATTAAAGATCAACAAAAAATCAAATTTACCCTTAAATGAACATCAATGATTTATGCACAAGTCCTACATTTAAAAACAAGGACTTGTTTAATATAGTTATTTTTACATGGACACTGACCTTAGAGGTGCCTGTGACTGAAATTTTTACTTTGTTGTTAATTTCTGCTCTAAGCACAATAACTTATATCACCAGATGTATTTGTTACATTGCTTTTCTACGAGTGACCAAAACCAGAGGATCAAGATCCCTTTTAGGTTGGGGAAATGAACAAACAGACAGAAGGAAAGAAGCAATGAATATGATTTTTTATTTTATTTTTTATTTTTGAAGACGTGCAGCTAAAAACTCAGCAGTCTTTAGGAGGATTTGATGCCTCCACCAGCTCCTTGATGGAAGCAGTTTGTTCCCTGGATCTTAAGGCTGTGTTTAGCTGAGGGAGAAGCAGCACATCATGATCTTGCCTGCAGCGCTACATGAATGGCAAGGTGTGCTATGAAAGATGTCCTTTACCTTGCGATTTATTTAGAGGTAACCCTGTCCAAACAAGTCTAACTGGTTCCTCAAAGCAGCAATGGACAATGAAACCTGGGAACACCAGCGTAAATGCTTTTCTATAACCTCCACACCCTTGTATGCAGCTGTTGTTTCTATTAAGACACACACACATAGTAACACACACGCAATTTCACATTTTCCATGATGACAGTGAGGGAATCCTGTGATGCAGTTCTAAGGACAAACCTTTTTTAATGTTTATTTCTGTTAAACGTTAAAGATAATGACACACAGCACATGAGAAGATTAATACCACTCCCATTTCTGTGCTTATGGAGCAGGAACGACAATTAGCTTAGCTTAGCTTAGCTTAGCGTACAGACTGGAAGTAGGGCGAAACAGCTGACTTGGCTCTTTTCAAATTTCAAGGTTGTTATTTATTTCTTCAATAATGGAATGCATGAGTTTTAGAGTTACTTGTGGATTGGTTTTAAACATTCTTAAGTTTAAAGATCCAGGCTAGCTGTTGCCACCAGCTTTCAGTCTTTATGCAAAGCTGAGCTAATTATCACCTCCTGTTTCTGTCTTAATAGAGTTGTGAGTTGGGTGCCAATTGTTTTCCCAGATTTTGTATTGCTGTTTCAAAGTTTGCTTTATACAATACAATATCCTCACATCCGCATTTTCAACTTTCTTTCAACTTTGTTTCTGAGAGATCAGGGTTACTTTTGGCACTTCTGCTTTATTTAGATAGTTACAGAGACAGGAAAGGTAAGGGAAGTAAGGGAAAGACAAAGCAGATGACATGCGTGGGCTGGAATCGAACTCAGCCTGCTGCAGTAAGAATGCAGCATTGGGTTTTATCCATCATTTTAGCATGGATGATCTGAAATAGTACAAAATCCTTGAGTCTTGTGGTAGCAAATTCAAAACACCTGTTGGATTTTTGAATAAAACATGGTGCTATGAATTTATCCAGAATTGACCCAGAACCCACAGATGAATTGATTTAAGTTAGAGGCTATGAAAATACTTTTCTTCCTTTCTCTTTTCACTGTAATCTTTAACTTTCATCCACCATTAACAATGCACAAAACAGAATTTCACGCTTTGTGATTGGATGTTTCTTATTCAAATGCACCTTGTGAGTTACAGTTAACTCCCCCGACAAAGTTCTTCTGTACAGGTTTGTATCTTTGACTTCTTTTTGTCAAAGACACAGATAATTTCTATGATTCATGATGATGATTCAGCCAGTGGATTTTCAAGTTCATCCAAAACTGTAGAACCGCTCCAACGGTGAGTCATGTAATATTGTCTATGGGAAAAATGAATGGGGCTCCTCACACTTTGCAACTCTATACTTAACACACAGGCATTAGAGTCAATGTTCCCATCGCGTTCGGCAAGAAAGCAAATAAGCCTATTTCCCAAAATGTCTAACTACTCAAATGATTTGTAATGAAACATTTAAGACGTTCAAGAAACTTGACCAAGATATCCCAATTCTTTTGTTAAACCCTCCTCAATCTCAGATACCATCTAATAATTTACAATCCAGGGGCAATAGCCAATGTCTTGGGGCTCCTGGTACAGCCGAGCCGAGACTTCCTCTGCAGTCCGATTAGGAACTTGATACGTGTGAATTGTGAGAAAGACACATTTTGGCTAATGTCTAATATTTGCATATGAATGCAGATCAAGGTTTTAATAGGCAAAAAAAAAAAAAAAAGGGTCGTAATACGATAACCCCCGGGTTCCAAGATTGCATTTCGGCCAATGCATTTCACCTCTTTTTAACAGAAGAAGTTTTCACAGCCGTAATATTATTCCCCGAGTAAAATGGAGGACTGTCCCTTTAACATAGACTGAGTTGAACTTCAGCTTCACACACCTTGACCTAACTTTGTCTCTCTAATGACCCCACTCATGTTCTCTCTCTCTGTACTTCTAGTGTTACAGGACTGACTAACATTATGGTGGATGCTCTGCTGGCCTCAGGTCACAGATGGTTGACAATTACAGCTCTCATTGTGTTTCCTACAGTTTTTGTACAGTATCTCCCCCTTGGCCTTGTCCTTTCTATCCCAGCTTCCCAGCCGCCTTCTGCCCCCTTAATCAAAGCAGAGTAAGATTTAGAGAGGAGGTAAACACTCTGGTTTTATGATTGGGCCCCTTCTTACAGCGTGGCCTGTATAATTGAAAAGCCCTCGTTGACTATTTTAAGACACTAGTGGGAACAGACTCCCATGTGTGTGCTATGGCTGGGAATGGGGCTCTCTCTTTTTCTCTTGTGTTCACTGATTGCTAAACAAGTATGGTGTCTTTGGCTTGTTCTCTTCTATGATTATCGTATTGTATTGAATATACAGGAAAATCAAACAAAAGCTTAAAACAAATATGTATTGTCTTACCACGACAATGATCTGTCACACTGTGTGACAAAATAAGAACGGTGAATTTCACAATTAAGAAAAGCTGCACTGTCCTAACTGGCTGTGTGTTTTTTGAACAGGTTTTTTACTCAAGCCATCTGTTCTTCACACCGCTCTACAATCCCCGACCGCAAACATCCCGCAAACCAAAATTAACGTTGTTTCACTGTGAGTAAAAAGTTTAAACAAACAGAAATATCAGCAGTCAGCGTCTTCTCTCTGCCCCTGAATCGGCCATAATAGACTCTTTGTTCAGCTAAAATTATAAACTCTTATTTTGGACGTTGTATGCATGTGTCAACTGGTGCCTTGTGCGTCACCATGATAAATGCTTTGTACCTATGATTTTAACTTCTATAAAGAGAGAAACATGTTCTCAAAAAAGTCACAAACTAATATTTAAGTTCATCACACTTAAAAACTAACTAACAAATAAGGAGAGCAAAGAGACCACACCAAAAAGAAATTGCATGTGAGGACATCCTTTTACAAAACTTGTTACGTTGCCAAATTACTCTCAAGGTGAAGTGAGGTTGTCTAGCTGCATGTAGTAACAGATTTATGTCCTTACCAGCTACTTAACCTGAAATGCCCTGAGCTTGTTACAATAATGAAGATGAGTCTAGTTATAGAACGAGTTGGCAGAGATCCAAAGTCACTGAAAATAGAACTGACATCTGACATAAACATTGTGAATGACACAGAGAGGAAGCACCTTTAATAACAAAGAAGAGTTAGTGTCAGCTGTGTGGCTGTACTTCAGCGCAGCAGGGCGCTGAGCTAAATGCTAACATCAGCATGTTAACATGCTCACACAGGCAATGTTAATGTGCCGATGCTAAAAAGATGTAATGTTTAGCTTCTTAGTGTGCTAGCATGCTAACATTTGCTAATTAGCAATAAACACAAAATGCAGCTGAGGCTGAGGGGAATGTCATTCGTTTTATATGTATTTAGCAAGCGTCAACCTCCGTGGCTGTGAAGTGACGGCAGTGCCCAAGTACCAAAAACTGCAGCTCCTCAAATGACCACTTGAGGCTGGTTACAGAACAAGTCAATCTCCATAAGCTCCCATGTTACAATGTCCAACTTCACAGCAGAAATAAACATGTTCACAGCCTGGTACAAAAAACAGTTCTGGTCTCTATTACTAATTTCCCCGTTCATGACAACTGTGCCAAGGCTGGATCTTTAACTCACCCATTCAAATTATATTAAGGCTTAAAGTTATGAAGAATTAAGAGCGATTTGACTTTGACTGACGCTTTTTTGGATTATATGGGAGCCAGCGGAGACAGAACTGCCAATATAGCAGCAGCGGTACCACTGCGCTGAAGCTACAATAGTTCTTCAGAAACCTATGGGTGATGTCCCGGATACAACGTTCTGTCTATGTATTTAGTCATAAAGTATTGGACAACTGAAAATGGGACTTGATGATGGTGCTAGATTAAAAGCTAAGGATCACCAAAATTACAATTCATCCTCAGGGTACATTCAAAAATTTCATTACAATCCAGTCTTCTGGAAATCATAAACGTATGTACATGGCAATCCATCAACAGCTGTTGAAATATTTCAGTCTGGACCAAAGTGGTAGCAGAGACCGACACTGCAATTCTTAGAGCTATGCTGCAAGTAAAATATATAGTATATTCATAGTTAATGACAACTAAAGATTTAGGAGGCTGTGTTGATACAACTATGTTGAAATGCCACGTTTCTACAATACCACAGTACGGACAAACTAAACACTTGCTCTAGATAGGAACTTTTCATTTTTTGCATGATTCATGTATTTTAGTTTTTCCTACATGATAGGGAGGAGACGGTGAGACGAGGGGGTCGCAACCCGCACCTAAATGGCTAGATGCCACTAAATCCTACACGCTAGGACTTTAAATGATACTATAGAAGTTTGAGAGAGAAACCAAAAACTATATATTTTTACTACGAAATGCACAGTCACATGAAATACACTCTCACCCTGGTGTTTGTGGTAAAACGAACTTTTTTTATATATAGAAATACAGTCCCATAAAGCCATTTAAGTAACATGAAAGCGTGGTCCCCCAACTCCAACAAATAGGCTTATTACCACATGAAAGACAGGCTAGACTTTCCATCATAGCCCAACATGTCTTAAAGCTGCTTTACTGGGTTCACCTCTTCAGACAGAGGCTCTGTTCTTAGCATTGTTTCACCATATAGCCTGCTAGTGTAACAACAAAGAAGAAGAATCCCAACCAGTTAACACCAAAACTGAAAGCACACAAATGTAAAAATATGAAATCATGAAAATAAACAAAGAATTGTTCTATTACCAAGTGGTAATATTATTATCAAGTGCAAATAATGCGCTCCAGCAGAAGATGAAAATAGTTTGGCGTGGGTATATCGTGAGGTTGGAATTAACATCAACCATAGCAGACTCAATCAATATACATTACTCATGCAAAAACAATCAAACCAAACTGTATCACATGAGAGGACACAAAAAGTACATGTGGTTTCCAGGAAGCTGTGGTTCATTAATACTCTAATGCAATGGAGGGCCAAGAGTACGCAGGTTTCATTACACCCAATCATGACAGATGAATTCAACAGCCAAGTTGTAATTATGACAAGGGAACTTTGATAGTTTGGCTCCGAAGTATCTGAATTGACTATTAATAATGAGGAAATGCCTGCAAACAAAACAAACATGGATGACTCATGTCAGCCAAAGCTCATTGTTCAGGGAAATTAAACCCAGCTTTAAGTCATGCTGTGCTTTATCTTTGATTCACTGTATTTTTAACCCTTACACAACCAACTCTGCAATCATACAACCACCTTGACCCATATGAACATGGAGCTATAGGAAGTCCAAAAAAAGGGTTAACTTAACTGGGGAAACAGCTTGCCTGGCTCTGTCCAAATATAAAAAATATGTCTTCAATTGCCTCTAAAGCTCACTAATTAGTATGTTATATCTCATTTGTTTAATCCATACACAAACAGAAATTTAGATATTTCTTATCTTATCACCGGTTGGTTGCTTCACCTGATTCCAGGTAGTCACGGCACCGGACTGCCGTTCTTTAAGAAACAGCCAGGCTAGCTGTTTCCACCTGTTTCCAGTCCTTATGCTAAGCTAAGCTAACCGTCTCCTGGCTCCAACTCGACATGCACAGATATGAGAGTGGTATCGTTCTTTTCATCTAACTCTTGGCAAGAAGATGAATAACTTCATTTCCCATAAATGTCAAATTATTTGTTTAAAAATCTGGTTCAGTCTATTGACACAGTGAAAACCTGCTAGCAGTTAGCACGTGATGGCACCTCTGCACTAATGAGACAATTGCTTGATTCATATCTCATCCATCATCTATCAAGTATTTCAAATAAATAAAGCGGCAGCAAACAGCAGCACAAATGTGCCAGTGAGAATCGTGCAAAGGAGCAATGAGACTTAGCAAGTGTGTTTCCAGATTTCAAAGTTAGCCACAATCATTACATTTGATTCCAGAAAAAGATCAAAGAGAGTAGCAGGGAACCCGCACAGTGCAGACATCAGGAAAAGCTCCTCACCAGAGGTCTACAAAAATAGACGTTTTTTTTACATTTCAACCGTGCTTGTAACTCAGCGTACATTTCCATCAATGGATCTTCCACACTGCACTACATCATATACAATGAAAAAGAGTGCAAGAGATTTTGCCACATTTGTTACACGCAGTAAATGACAAACAAAATTAGAGAATGACTTGTTTTATGGGTGCCCGCTGTGGCAACAACCAGCATTGCCACACTGTCTCTAAGTTACTTGACAGAGGCTCTAGTCATTGTTACAAACATGGATACACCAAATTTCCAAAGAAGGTAAAAAAAGTGTTTATGTAGCTTGTGCAACAGTTCAGGTGGACTGCTGAGCATCTGGAGGGTTTAATGGGACATAGAGGTGCCCTTTGACCTTTCATATACTACATGTACCATATGTGTATGTTGATTCATCTGAATAATCTAATTAATCAAAAATAAACATTTTTCTCAATATCTGACTCTGTATATTGGGAATGAAATGTATTTTTTCATCCCTGCAGTCTGCTTTTAACTTCGAATTTGCGTCTTACATTTTAAAGGAACACTTTACGAGTGTAACAAAAACACTTTGTGGGAAGTCTTTAAAAGAGGCAGTAATTTTTCAGTTAAGGAGCCAAGATTGTAAATGAAGGAGTCGAATTACAGTTTCCAGATACAGGTAGGATATGTTACTGTTGTTAAAGAAATGTTTCAACACAAGAAATATGGTTATCAGCCAATTGTCAGAGTCAGTCCACCTGCTTCCAGCCTTCATGTTTACCTAAGCCAACTGCTAGCTTCAGCTACTCCGTACAGATATTATAGTAAAATTGAGCTTCTCGTCTAACTTTCTCCAAAAAAACAAAAACAAATTTCCCAAAATGTTGAAGCTATGCCGCTTAAGATGTGTTTAAAAGCAAAAATAAAATGCTGCATTTAAATAAATACTAAAAGCATGCACACACGCTGTAAGAATTGCTGCTGAAGAGTATACCATAATCCCTAGATCTACTGGCTCTGCATTATACTTAGCTTAAATTAACTGCCACTTCAATAACAATAAAGCAAGCTAATGAAACACTGAGCTGTTTCCAGCGTGCGAGTCTGACCCAGACTTCACTCACACCCACCAGCATACTTTCCCCTTACATCAGCAAACAAGAAAACTGCAAAGCTTTTTTTATTATTCATAAAACAAGATAATATAAACTGTCACTGGCATGGCAGACAACATGGTGGAGGTTTTTTAAACTCTGCATTACGCTCTCATAAAATCCCCACTTTTTATTCAATACAGCATGTCTAGACTATATTTTTATTATCATTATCGCCAGTAGCTAATTAGGATTTTTATTGTGCAAGTCAATTGGGGTTTTGGTGTGCCTTTGTTTTTCTAAGTTTTTGTCATTCCTTGTGTCTCTGGGGGAATGCCAGTCAACCAGTTAGTCAGGCACCCACTCAAATTCAGAAGAACCACAAGGAACCAGGAACCGTCTGCATGTCTCTCCGAGCGTCAGACTGAAATAGAAAAAGAAGAGCCGTGCTGCGTATCACACACACTGAAAGGAAACTCTGCCACTAAGATGGCTAGCTGATATGACAGGGCAATGTCACGTTATAAAACAAAAAATTTAAAACATGTGGGCCCAGGCACTGAGGATTGTACCTACCGTGCTAAAGATTCATACCTGCCTTGTAGGCATGTTGTTACTCTGGCCTACAAAGACCTCTATGATAACGTAGGCACTGCAAATCTTGGTAAGCCTACATTTTTCAAAATCTATGTGGCTGACATTGCCTGTTTCTGTTCAGGATTACAGGGGACTGGAGCCTATCTCAGCATGCAAGAAGCAAAGCCAAGGAAACAGCCTGGACAAGTTGCCAGTCTGTCACAGGGCTAGCACAAAGCAGCAATTATGTTTCCTCCTTAAAGTGTTTGGCCACACAAATTAATATGTTTAGTCAAAATTTCTGCCTTTTTATACTGTATACCTTTATGTACATATGTAATGCTGTTCTACTGCTTGTGGCTCTATGGATGGTCATGTTGATCGGCCTACTCCAATGTCCAGGATGAAAGATCTTAAAAACTATATGGATTGCTACAATTTGGTAGACAACCTTTAGCCTCGGCTAAAGTTTGATGCTGATTAGTAAATGTTAGCATGCTAACATGCTGATCTTAACACCTACTAAACATCAGCATGTTAGCATTGTCAATGTAAGCAAGTTGGCGTCCTGACTATGGAAGTATAATAAGACCTGGGCTGCGGTCGAATATTCTGTTGTAGAACAGGAAGGTTCCTATTTGCGTACCGCTCATTATACGAGCTGTTTGGATTATCTAAATGTTAAGGAAAGGAGCTTCAGTGCTTCCTTTCTTATCTCCTTTAGCCTAGGATACACTGGACCGTCCTTTACGAAATGAAAGGAAGTAATGTCATCCCATAAATCCTTGCAACAGCAAAAAACAGGCAAACAAAAAAAAAAAAAAACGTTGACCGTACCCCAGGGTACAGCATTTCCACTCAACCTTGCTCTTTATTGTACCCATTGGCTACACGTAGTATTGCAGTGAACCATGGCCCACCATTATAAAAGAGACATCTGTAAAACTGTTGAGAGGACACTTTGAACTGCAAACAAGGTCAGTTATAACATGCACATATTTATTTTGAATTTTTGACCCATGGAGGTTCATATTTGTAAAACTTTCCTTGAGATACTCAAAGTGATATGAAAATCTGTGTCATCACAATGTTTTGTCTATGAGGTGAGTAGGAACTCGTGGGCAGGGCCAGTGGGAGGAACACTACTGTGCATATTCAGTGGGCTGCATAACCAGGATGTAAGCCGAGTAGCTATAAAACTTTTTTGGCATGTGCACCAGGGGGTCAATTCTCACTGGATTGAACAGGCGCCATCTTTGGGTTCGGTATCCAATGGTATAATGCAATTGCTGACATTAGCATTAAGCTCAAAGCAAAAGCGCAAAGTCAACATGGGTATAGACTTAAGTCTAGAAAAATCAGTCAGGTTTCCTGAAAACTTGTTTTTATCTCAACAGTGATCAGACTTTGATGTTATTTCACCTGTTTTTAGCCCGACTAACTGAAATCTCACACCTCGGTTCAATGCATCTACTCTGCTTTGCCCTCAGTCATGCTGAGAATTTTCACCCATTACTATATCTGCATTTGCTCATGATTCAGTTGGTGTCTTGTATATTCAAATGCATTTTGTGGATAATTAAAACCTGCTAATGGAAGCTCCTTCCTCTTCACTACAGCTAATGTCCTTCCCCTCTGGTGATAGATGAGTAAATGGAGCAGATTATTTGCTCGAGAAGCAAGGAAGAATTTGTTTTAATGTATTTAATGGTATTTAATGTGCGAGCATCCAGCTAAAATACTTCCTATAATGTATGAACCATTAACACAGTGTACTGTAAAGCAGGAATGCCCTTTCGACTAATCTGTACTGACATTTACCTGCTGATGCGTTTCCAAAGAAGTCAAAAGCAGCTGGTTTCTGTGAGAAAAGACCACATTTTCCACTTTTTCCCAGAGATGTATTCAGTCATTTCCAATGTGCATGAAACCTTGACTTATGAGCTCATACACTTGGATGTAGGTAAGCCTGCATACATATTCTGACACTACTCTGTGACTGACAGGTATTAGGGCCGTGAGAGGGGAAAAAGGCTGCCGGAGGGTAGAAAATGTGGAGAAAAGTAGAGTAAGAATCACACAGATACAAAGAAAAAGAGAGGGAAGACAGAAACTGAAAGCAGCCCACAAGCTATATATAGGGCAGATGTGGTGCTGGTGATGCTCCTTATAATAATAGAGGTGGTGGTTGGTGTCAGGTTGCACCCTTTCCCCCCTTCTCTTGCTGTGTCTCTTTCTTGTTACCCTGACTACTTTGGTTCCTGGCTTACATCTCTTTATTTACCCCCTTAGACCTCAAATTTACAGCGCAATTACTCCAGAGGACGTCATAAGCTCGCGCTCCACTCCACAGCTGTCGGTGGTGGCGTCCAAAGGCAAGAGACGGATGTGCGTGGGGGGGGGGGGGGCGTCCATGTGCTTCCTCGAGATTCCCTACAGAACGACTGTCAGGGTATCATGCAGGCTGCTTGTATCCCGATGACAGAGCGGTAAACAACAGGTGTTACATATGGGATGCCTGGGGTGATAATCTAAGAAGGGATTAGCTAAAATAGCAAACAGTAGATTGGGTGACAAAACAAGAAACTTGAAGCATTGTTTGGGATGGCAGTAATACATAGCTGGCCCTCTGGCACACACAGAGGACACTTTTGTGTATCTCTTGTCTGTTCATTTATTTGTACCTTTTGGGAGGTGAAGGCCCTACACATGCTGTCTTCATGTTCCTGTCGGTGGATGTGTGACAGTCCATTTAGTATCTTCCTCAGGTGAGCCACAAGGCTGCAGTAAACACATGTTTCATCATCACGGAAGAAGCAGTACATCCAACATCACATCCAACGTCACTCAGGCTCTGTTCATTCTTTATACCATCATTGGTCTCAACGAGGATCCAGAGTTTTAATGGTAAAATAAAACATTGCTGACAGAACTGATCTGGCCATTAGCCAGGTTTCCATCCAAATGTAGCACTATCTTTAAACATATTTACAGATAGAAAAGTGACTAGTAGACGTTAAAGGTCCAAGATTTCGAGGGCTCCATTTATAGAGTATGTCAGAAATGGAATATGATATGCATAACTATGTTATCATTAATGTATAATCACCCCAAAATAAAGTGCGTTTTTTTGTTACCTTAGAATGAGGCGCGTGCTACAGATGTCAAAGGTCTTCTTCCATGAAGCCATGGAAGAAGACCTTTGACAGCATCCAGCTGTTTGTATGGACAAAATGATAATTTGCATGAATTGAGATGTGCCTACAGAAACTGAAAGTCACATTTTCTATCAACTCTATGGGTCTAAACGTCATAAAAGTGTCTTTGTCCTTAATTACACAGCAATAATATCTTTCTTAGCGCTTTTAACCTTTCATCCAAGTGGACACATGCATGCACAGCCAACTGAGCCATTATAAGTGAGGCATTCACTGACCACAGCCACTGCCTCAGACCTATATTAGTATTAACATATGACCTGGGTGTGCTAGCTCCTACAGACAGGGAGGTTTTCCAGTTTTCAGTAGGTAGGCTGTGATTATGGTCGTTCTCCAGGCATGTAATTCTGTTTATTGCTTTCTCTGGAGTCATTAAGGGTTACATTAATTCACTACTACTACTACTGATATAACAAATAAAGACATTTAAAGAAGTCTGAAAGGTAAGGCAAGTGGTGGCTATTTTGGCTATGTAGAAGAAGGGGAGGTCGAGGAAGCTGCTGGAGCTGAAGCAGCTGAAGTTGTACATATGTTTTATATCTATATTTAGGCAGTCAAATTGTGCTAATGCTCAGTTCAGTTCGACAAAGAGTAAAGAATAAATAAATAAACAATACTTGAATTGAGACAAGACTACCCTGCTGAAATTAACACACTACGCCACGAAGTACACAGTGTACACATAGAAGTATACTAACGGAAGTATCCAAAGTGAGACACAGCGATAGTCTCTTTAATTCTAGTACCACCACAGGTATGGGTCTATTGTTTAGGAACAGAGCTTATACCAAAGCAGATTACCTAAATAAAAGATAATTGAATGCTTCATGCTAACATGTACTTAAATAACACTCGGAACAACTAAGAGAAGATGTGCCAACAAAATAGAGCCCTGATAGAGCACGATTAATGCTGCACTTCCATTTACAGAGTAGTCTTGGTAGTCTCTTCTTATGTTCTCTTAAAGCAGTCTCTCTCTCTCTCTCTCTCTCTCTCTCTCTCTCTCTTTCTCTCTCTCTCGCTCACACACACACACACACACACACACACACACACAGCTGCATGCCAAGCAGTAATCTGGTGGGCAGAGCTGTACCCAGATGGTTTGATTGATATTCCTGCTGTTAGCTGCTGATGTTAAACAGGTGCTACCTGACCTTCATTCCACCTCTGCTCTGCCATCCTTCCCTCACCATATTTCCTCTACATAAAATCACACTCTCCTCCCAGCCCTGCTATTTTTACCATCAGTGGTGTTAACAATGCCGTAATTACTAGATGGCAAATTGACTTTTAGTGACATACTGACGCCTTTTTATTTTGCCAATATTTTAATCAGAAGCCAATCACTGTTTTGTATAAACTCGGCCTGAAGCCATTGTCTCCCAGATTGCATTTTGGTGCCTACACAGTTATAATGTTCTGTTAATGAGAGCTTCTTTCCATTGCAGTAAAAAGCGCTGTGTTTTTATTACACACCATTGTAGCTGTTAATAGTGATCAAAACCGTGGCAGCTCTAAACTTAGCTTGTTGGGCACAGGCTTATTGAGGCGTGTGCCCATTTTGCCTAATGATCCATGGTGTGATGATTGTTTGTCTTTTTCTCTCAGGGAAACAATTGATTAGGCAAATATTTTTACTGGAGACAAATCTGATTAAAATTTATACGCGATTAAAGTTAATTTCAGACTTTTTCTCTAATTTCCTGACTGATTTGTTTCTACTTCTACTTCTACTTCTTGCAAATTAAGCTGTAGCCTTATCTAACCATTGATATGATTCAAAGCAGCACAGCGCTAAAAAAAGACTCCTCGTTTAATTACTGGGCTTGCGGGAAAGCTGATACCCTCTATTTATTTGGCCAAACATTACAGTTCCGGTTGAGACGGATGAAACACACTCCTGCCATCGGTCCTCTCTTTGGTGATGTGCTGCAAAGTGTTTAATTATGTCAGAAATTTATGTTCTGAGAAAGTGGATCATTCAGATTAAGTTTGTTTCCCAGGCCCAAGTAAGCATCCATGTACAACCACCCCCCAATTCCACTCACACGAGCATCTAAACTGGTTTAAATAGACCTCTGGTGTTTCCCTCATGTGAGAACAACAATATCACATGGGAATTAACTGACGACTAACTTTATAAAGTGTTTTCATAATGATGTTATAAAATGTTTAAGTTGACGTTCAAGGTCTTAAAACTCCTTCCTGTTTTATTCATAACCTAATCATGACAACAAGCCACTTTGGTGCCTAAAAGACATTAATCCCACCTCAGGGCCTAAAACAGCTCTAGTTATCTTTCTCTCTGCTGAATGGAGGGATGCACAAAGGGAAGAGGGTAAGGTGGTAACCCAAGCTTTGGGCCTGTGTCGCTGGGTAGCGTGCTGACTGTGAGAGGCCTAGATTGTGTCCTATGTTTCCCGTGGCTTGGAGAAAACAGTTAATTCTCCTTGGCGGTGTCCAATGTCACTAGATCCAGTGGCTACTCTGGTTACCGGTGTATCCTACTGGGGGAAAGCTGAGAGAGAGTCAAAGGGAGTTTTTTTTTTCAATATAAATCATACTACAATAAAAATCTACATAGACATCGACATATTTCCTGCATAAAATGGACAATTTATAGCAACCTGCAACAGCCTAACCTCTGTTCTGGGTCGCTATATTTATTATAGCGAGCAAATAGAAACTATATTAAATATTCCAGCATAAAAAAATACATATTTATTATCATTTTTTATGAGGTGCCTGCTATTTTGGAGCACTTGGCAATCATTCTGCCAGTCATCCTATACTTGTCTCTGGGAAGGCCAGGATAAGGTGACCAGAGAGGATGTTCCCGGGATAAAGTGACACAAAGCAGCAGGTGTGGGAAGAAATGGCTTGGCCTATTCTGCACAAACTCTGGCTTTTCCCAAGGTAGCCATCAATAGCTTAGATTTCCAACCGTCTATTTGACCTGTGTGTGCATTGATATTGTATGTGTGTGTGTGAGAGGAAGAGAAAGAGGAGAAAAAGAAAGTGGGGGGAGCTAAAGGTTGTAGATTATGGGTACGGCGTGAGAAGCATGCAGGAGTGTTACACCTCTGACGGTGTACACATTCAGGTTAACTTCCTGATATGTACCATTTCATATGCAAATCCAGACACTTGGGGTGTTAGCTACTTAATAAGGAGAACGCTGCCAGTGCGCCGGTCATTACAAACACATGCTTCGCAGCCAAACATTGTTCAAATCGACAAAACTTCACTGGAGATCCTGAAGTTTCCAAAGAATTTTGGGGAAAATGATACACAAGACATCTAGAATAGTTTAATTTGTCCTTGTATAGTTTCAATTATATTCCTAATTTAATTTCTGGAGATCAATAAAGGATTATCTTATCTTATCTTATCTTATCTTATATTTGAAGGATTGGTGCAGACATAAAAATCTGGAGTCTCGTGTCTGAATATTTCACTCAGTTTAAACATCATAAAGCTTCAATGAACAACGAGACCAAGCTGATCCAGAGTGATATAGTAAGATTGCAGAATATAATCATTTTAAAGGTGCCTATTTCACCCATCAGGTAGATTCACATCAGGTGTTTGGGAGTAGTACTGCATGTTAAAAAGTGGTTAAGTGGTTTGTGAAGTCTGATAAATTGCCTCAAGTGATGTCACTTGAGTCTGGGTATGTTGGGGCCAGAAGACCAAAAGTTTGAAAATCTGGTGGTGAGGTGTTAGCTAGAAGGGACATCTGTAGCCTGCTTCTCTTGCTATGAGCATATCTAATCTCCAACTGAATAGTTGGCGGTTGAGTTGCATTGTAAGAAGAAAATGGTTTTGCTGAATTGATTTTGATTTTGGTTCGGTGTCATGAGTCTGATGTATGAGGCTACAGCAAAGAGGCAGATAACCTAGCTTAGCGTAAAGACTGGAAACAGAGAGAAACAGCTAGCCTGGCTCCAGCCAAAGGAAACAAAAGTTGTGTACCAGCATCTCAAAAGCTCATTAATTTACACGTTATACCTCATTTGTGAAATTGGTATAAAAACTGAAGTGTAAATACAATAACTTGTGTTTAATCAGGAGGAGTTATGACTATTTCTTGCCTGGACCAAGGTCAGACCATGATCAGTCAAAGCCAGTCAGAACCAAGCTTGCTCTTTACTCACTCCTCCAGTCTTTATCCTATGCTAAGCTAACCATATCCTGGCTCTAGCTTGATATTTAACAGATATGAGAGTGGTATTGCTTTTCTCTTGGCAGGACTCAAATAGTGTATTTCAAATGTGAAACTCTCCCTTGAAGAGGACACAAAAGAAGAAACCTGTATGTAAAAGGTTTATGTGTGCCTGTCTCTTAGTCTTCCTTCGCTGTTACAGAAGTATGCAGGTATAGCCGTAAGACAGAACAAAGCTTAAAGCAGAAAAAACATAAACATGTGGAAGCCTGCATACTGCAGTATTTGTCTGACAGTCATTACTCGGCTCATGTTTCACTTAATATAGCTCTCATACAGTATATTAGCAGCGTGTGGTTTGAGGATACATACGTTCATGAGGCTTTGAAGGGCAGAAACATTCTTTTCTCTGATGTGTGTTAAGCTGTTTGGTTCAGCTTGTACCCCCTCTGGCCTGTAATTAGTAGAAATCTGGTAGAGTCCTCACTACAAAACACAAGGTTGCTCATTCGCTGTGAGAAATCTGCTCTCATTTCTTACACTGCTAATGAACCATACCTCGTATCTGTAAAAAAGAAGGAGTAGTAGGGTGGAACATGAAAAGCTTAAAACAGACAGATGACTTGTCAAGTTTGAACTCAAACCTTGATATTACATAGCAGCCTTATCTTCAGTCCACTGCAACACATGCTGAAGGCACCCCAGAGAGTAAAGCAAATATGCTTACTCACTTTCTCTGGATTCTCTCTGAAGTGTGCCTCAGTGTTTGCTGCCAAACTAACAGCATGATTTTGTCATTATTTCTTATCCTTGTTTTCCCCCTTCTGCTCTGTTTTCCTTATTTTATGGCTGGCTGAAACTCTGGTTGCTGTGATATGCTGTTTTGTTTATGTGTCATCTAAACTTGCTTAAGTAAATGCATCATCACTATGCATTCAGTGAACCTCATGGGAAAGCCTTGTAAATGTCCCAGAAGGTGCAGTGACATCAAAGAAACAGTTTATTTGAGGGTAAAGTACACACAGTATATGGAGGAGAGGCAGAATGAGGCAAGACACAGTTTGGATAAAATGTCACAAACATCTGTTCCTCGATGATGCAATTGCATCATGCTTTGCAGCCCGATGTAGCAGGAGCTTTATGGTTTTAAGGGTTTTAAGAAATGGACCAAACCCTTCACCTCGAGACTGCAAATGAAGGTCAAGTGCGAACTTGTCATATGGAAACCTGAAAAAGAACTCATCCCACACATGAATCATCAACACAACACAAGAAGTGTGCTCTCCCTTCACACACCCTTTCTTACGCGGTGAGGAAAGCCCTTTGTGCAGTCTTATTGATGTAAAGCACGCAGCTATGCATTTGCACGTACAAAACAAGTGTGGCACCATCGTCACATGGCGTGATGCCCAGTAATTCCAGATCCTCGCTCCTGCCCTGATGCCAAAAAGAAGACTCCCCGTGCTTGATCTGCTCTGAGTCAGCAGAGTGAGGATGGTGCCCTGCAGATTATGTGAGGGAGGCAGAGCAGACATGGAAGGGGGGGGGGTGAAGAAAAGCAAGAGCTGAGCTATGGTTTAGGCAACTTTAATGACACAGTATGTGAAAAGGTATTTAAGAGGTAATTACATAATCACAGAAAAGCATGGGGTTCAGCGCCATTGTACTACAATACAATAGAAGTGACTTAAACAGTCTTTCATATTATTAAAAATAAAAATAAAGTGCTTTGCTTTGTCATGCTAAGCAGAAATATGACATCATTTTAACAGCAGATTATTTACAGGAAATAATCTGACATCAAGTGACATGAAATACTCAGAGTTTTGGCAGAAGGAGGTTTTGTGTATAAGTGATAAAGCATCACCAGCTGAATTTGATTAAATACTCCTGGTTAAATCACATATAAATAGGACTGATTCAAATTTATAAGTCACATAACAAAAGACCTTGTCTCCTACATAAGTGCTAGGGCCTCACTTCACATCTCTCCCTTCGTGGAGGCTGGAAACATTGACACTATCATAATTTTATTGCAGTATTTATTGCGCCCGCTGAGACATACATTACATGTCGCCTGTGTTTTAGGGCCGCGAATTTGTTACTCTGCTCGCTTTAAACAGCTGCTCAGCCTCTCATGGGCAACACGAGGCTGATGTATTTCATGGGATGTTTCAAAGCGTCGTTCTGAGATATGAAATTTTATATCAGTCATATTCTGGAATAGCTCATGGAAAATGACTTCTCAGGGTGTGTTATTGGGTTCATTGGTAATTTATGGACATATTGAGCGCATAACACTTCAGCTGCTCTCCGTGTTTATTGACGGATGTGTGTTTACACAGTGAGACAGCATTCAAATCTGAAATTATTTGGACATATGTAGATAAAAAGACACTTTTCCAATCTGTGAACAGCTATAGAGTCAAATGAATCATATCCACATTTTGCAATGTGAGATCAGCCCACAATACAATACTAAGTAAAGATATTAAATCATGGTTGCAATTAAAGCATGTTCAACTTAAATATAAACTCTGTTCAATATGAAGGCAGCCAGGAGATGTTAGCTTATTGTCCTGTTAGCTTAGCTTAGCATAAAGACTGGAATCAAGAGGAAGACAGCAAAATCTGCCTACCAACACACACCAAACAATCACTTATTAACGAGTTATTATTGTTTGTTTAATACGTACAAACACCAAAACTATTTGTGGACTATTTGTTACCCGGGCATAGTGAATTCCTGTACCTAGCTGAGACCTTTGGGCAGTGCCCCTGCTTCCAGATTTTATGCTAAGCTAAGTTAACTGTCTCCTGACTCTAGCTTCATATTTAACAAAGAAATGTCATGAGTGGTACTGATCTTCTGGCCTAACTCTCAGCAATAATTGTATTTCACAAAAATGCTGAACTATTCCTTTAAGTTAACTTTTAGCCACATTTTTTAAACGATTCATTAAAACTTCATGAAAATACGAGGAGATAAATTAATGGAGTAATCATGAATTAGTTTTTATGACTTGCTGAGACCAATTTTAGGGTTGTGTCCAATATCACTCCGTCTTTAGTGCAGTGTATTTATTGGCATTTCATGTGGAATTTTATTCTCTATATAGTTCCCTCAAATTTCACATAATGGAACAAAAAATGCTTGTGTTGTTTGTATTGCACTGCTTCCTGCGAAGAATCCCACAAAGCAATTTTTACATTACAGATGTGAAAATAACCCTTGTGCAACTCTACACCTGTCAGTGACGGCTCAGAATGACAATGTTCAATGTAATTAAACCAAAATTAATGGATATGTTGTTATCTTGCCACTCACACCACTCTGTAATCATCCAATCAGTTTGGGAATCTTTCCATCTCTACCATCCATCCCATATGATGTAAAACAAGACATTAGGCAATGCAGCATGTTTACACCATATCCCAGCATGTACTGGACACTAAGCAAGGAAAGAGTCCAACACATTCACACTTGCATTCACCTCTAGGGATAATGCTGAGCCACCATGATGTTACTATATCCATATTATTGAGATGATGCTTAAAGTGCTGCCTCATTCAAGTGAGAGATTTCTGGATGTGGCTATACAAGACATTTGTGATTTTCTGAGCACTTATATATAATATTCAAAAAAACACAGCTGTAACAATGTAAAATAAAATTCTATAGCTGCTTACAACTATATTATGGTGTGTTATGAACCATTTATTACATGTTTGTAGACTGCTTATGAATGCTAAATAGGGGAACACAGCAATATTGCAATATTACAAAACCATAAAAGCTAAATAAAAAACTATCGAAGAAGAATTTTGTTATATAAAGGTAAAAAGATATTTTGCAAAACATTTACTATTTATCATTGTTAGACATTTAATAATTTGTTTTTGGTTAAATTGTGCCTGTAGAAACCTTCATTAGCAACAGTCATCTGCTGTAAAGCTATGATATCAGTAACATAACAGCTGAGCTCAAACAGTTTGCAGGGTGTTATAAAGAGCATCTGGGGAACATGACCCTTAATTTTACGTAAATGTTAATAAGCACAATATCAGAGAGATGAAAAGGTGCTTTTGTCAGATTAGAACACATGAGAGTAATAGTTATTTCAACGATCAGCAAATGTTTGTGATATACTGGAGTTTGGCCACATCCCTAACCTGATTTGTCATTTGGCTACATATTTTTTGTTTTATATCATGTTGCTCCTCTGTAATGCATCCAACTGTCTGAGGTCAGAGCTGTTTGTTAGTCCGCAGAGGAAGAGAGAGAGAGAGAGAGAGCGATAAAGGGAGATGATTGTGAACAAGAGGAAAGAGAGAAGCAGATGCTCCCTCAGGAGGAGGGTTGAGCTGCCCACCTCCTTTCTCCCTCCGTTCCCCCTCTTTTAATTCTAAGAGCATATGGACACTAAAGAAAGACCACAGGACAGGACACATGCGGGAGAGGACAAACAAAGAGAAAGTAAAGGGGGGGAGGAAAAACTGAGAAAAAGAAATGTTGGTAGAGCCGAGAAAAGAAAAGACAGAGAGAAAAAAGTGGTAAAAACAGAGAGAAAGAGGTGTGAGAGGAACCGCATGTTTTAAATAAACATGTTTTTTTTTTTTTCTGAAATTAGAGCTGGAATGAGACTGAACGATGGAAAATAGTGAGCATAGCATAGCGCATGAGGCAGCAGGCAGCTTGCCTGCTGAGGCAGGGTGCGGTGAGGATATCCTTGACTTAGTTTGCACCCTTTTCTGGCTTGAATCTAATCACTGTCAAACTGCAGAGAGCCTCTGAGGCTTATCAGTTTAATAAAACCATCTGCTTTGATTGGGTGATTGGACATTTAGTTTACCGTGACAGTTTTGCTTCACAGCGAGGTGAACGGACAAACTTTCTCGAGGAGATGTCCTAAATCATTCTAGATCAAATTTGCTGTGCTATGAAGCTGGACTATTTTCTCCAGTTTGTTTCTTTAGGTGATGTCCTATGACATAAAGTAACTGACTGCAGAGAGATTACAGAAACTGTTTTCAGTCCACCCAACACGTGTTTGGCTCTGAAGTTTTTTGCATGTACTGTGTAACCAGTGTCTGCTGTAAGTAGTAGCTGTTTCACTCCTCTAAGATGTCACCTTGCTTACAAAAGAAAACAGTACTGACAGCTGCAGCTGGCTGTGCAGAGGTGCTGGATGGATTCATGATTATTATTTAATAAATCCAACATTGTAATTGCCTGTAAACCCACATTAATAGACAACAAGAATTAGACAATATGTCAGCTGTCTTAGCTGGAGTCCTCGATGGGACTAGCTAATTTCAGTCCTCGTGCTAAGCTATGAAAACACATCCTGGAGGTATCGCTCTGCAGGCATGAAATTGTTATTGATATTCTTGACTTGACTCAACTGCAAAACAGAAAACACTATTTATCCAATGTTCCCTTAAATCCTAAATATCTCACTGTTATGCTTAATGAAATAACCATGGTCATAAAAAATTGGCAGCACTAAAGTCAACCACTGTGTTATGTTTGCTGTGAGGTCATTCCCTGAGTGTGATACTACAGTGTATTGCCCTGATAGTCACCCTTAGTTTGCTTACCAAACTCTGCAGGAAGTTTGGAGTCATAAAATCCAGCTTAGGGTTTATTTAATTTTATCACAATAATCAATTAGGGCTTTATTACCTGGCAGGGGAATAAAAAAATAACCTATATTTTTTTTAGCCCCGGGACGTAATGAAAAGCATATTACAGCTTAAATATGTTGTTTGTTTTCCTCTATTCATGGCACCTTGTAAAACTGTCTATTGCTTCCTCATAATCTAACTCTGTCAATCTCTATTTTCTTTGAGGCAACAAACTCCAAAAATATTTGCTCACACACCCATACACACACCCATACACACACACACACACACACACACACACACACACACACACACATTCTTCTATGTGTTTCTTAAAGTATCATATTTTTCTTGTCAGCATGTTATCAAGTGTTTTTATAAAGTGTGTTGACCGAGTCTTGGAAACGGAGAGACATGATGCTGCATTCATGGATTTTACTTTCAGTGTTCATGTTTGCATCTTACTGGTGACTTATTTATTGAGAATGTAATGCTCCTATCAATTGTATACAATTTGCATTAACTACTGCTGATTTTGGTTTTTTTTTCCAGACCGCAGAGACAGTCTGATTCAGGAGAATAAACATCCCTACATGACAGTATCAAGACGAACCAAGTGTTAGATTTGTCTACTTTGAGACCCCTTCAAAAAAAGATGGAAATATAGTTTTTGTTTTGTTTTATTATAGAACACCCATCACTCTTAAAGGCTCTAAAAACCTGAATCATCTCAATCGGCTTCTTACTAGGAGCGAAGTGGTCCTACATGAATACTAAATGTTCAAACAGTTTTAAAGATTTCTGTGTTTTACTTTTTGTCTCTGCTCATCTCGCTGCTGTGAAGTGAGCTCAGATAGAAACAGGTGATGTCACAAACTTCAGTGCACCAATCAGGATTTAGTGATCAAAACGTCATGACAGTTGTCAGGCCACAATTATTGTACACATTATTATTATTATTATTATTATTATTACAAATATACAATAATACAACCAATCACACTGGATGAAACCACAGCCACACAGTCCTTTTTTATTTTAAAACTCTTAATAAATAATACTTTAAATAGCTTTAAGTGTTGCATAATTTGTTATGAATATTTAATGTTAGAGAGAAATACTTTGGGTTTGAAACCATGCTTTCGACTTCGTGTCGTACGTCTGTTTGTCAAGGTGAAAGGACTTTCTTAATCAGAATGTTTGCGTTTGCTCATTACACCACCCCAGATGTTGCCTCATATGGTACTGATGAGCTCATTTCATTGGCCAAATGACAAATCAATCTCCTTTTCACTCAAAACAGTATCTCAAGTGATTGCCTCAGGTCAGTGTAAGTATTATTTGTCAGATGAGACATTTTAACCTTTGACCTTGGCAAGAAATATCATAAGAAGAGCATGCATTCATTTCACAAGAGGTATGGCTCCTCTGAGCTGCCTCAAGGTGACGCATGGAGCCAAGAATGTGCTGATTTCAGATGTGGCGAATGGCAACCATGATGATTGTCAAATCGTTACAGTGTTGTTATTGAAACCATGTTTCCCTCAGCAGGAGAGACTCGATCCATTTTTTTTTTGAGAGGGCCAGTGAACCACAGCAAAAGTAACAGTGAATAATTAGTAGATCTGAGGGCTGATTTAAAAGCTTGTGTTGAGTTAGATCAACACTTGGATCAGGCAACAGTGGCATATGATCACACAATGATTGATTCCTCCAGTGATTAGCTGTGAAATTTCAGCTTTTGATCAATTTTTTTTTTGGAGTGAACCACCGCATTTTACGCTGTAAATCTCTCAGTTAGTGCGGGATTATGATGTTCTCTGGAATTCAGTTTCCTGTTGAAATCCTGATGTTGTTCTGACACAACTCCTGAGATGTCCAATGAAATGAATGAGGATTGAGCAATGTAAGCAGCGATGACACTGCATATTAAGGTAATGCAACATCAAGACAATGCAATTGCAAACCCAGCTGAGACTTTATATTGGCTTGCAATTATATTTATGCTGTCTGGAGTTTGGTATTCAGCCAGGATTAATAGGAGTTTGTCAAATTCCTGCGGTTAAACCCCTTGAGAGAAAATCATTGTTTGCAAAGGCTAATTCATTTAGCAAGTAAAAGACATTATATCTATTGTAGTATAACTGGTTTAGATGGAGTGGATTGCTCTGAAATTATTGCAACTTATTAGGAATTAGGAATGTTCCCCTATGAAAAGCAACAAATCATTTTCACAATCTTATTGGACAACCTATTTTCTAAAAGTCATAATGAATCTTTGTTATATCAACATTGTTGCAGGGTTTCAAAGGATTCCTCAGGGAACGGTCTGACTGGCCACCATCAATCTTTCTGTGTCGAGGGGGAAAAATTGGAGGTGGTTAGCACATTATATCATTATAGTAATCATAACTTCTCTTAGGCAGAGTGTTTGTGGGTAAACTCAGTGATCCTATAAAAGTGTTTTCAATAGCAATCCTAAACATTATGTGAGATAATGCTGACTACAGTCTTTCTCAATCTATAATATTCTGCTGTTATTAATTCTTTTATAATGATTGTTATATCTGGCAGCACATTTACCACAACTAACTGCTGTGGTTCAGTATTATCCAATATATGCTAAATCATTTACAGTAAATTTGGATAATTTGGAACACCAGCTCACATAATATCTTGATTTGTACATGTTTATGCATGAATCTGAACTTCTGAGTCAGTGTGTATGTGTTTGTGTTTGGTCTATAGGTTGTTTAACTGTGGCAGTGAAATGGTCCTGATCTCATTGTGAGCCTCTGCCATCAGTATGTGAAATGTGTGTTTATTCAAGCACTGAGCTGCTTTTCTTCCCTGGCCTGAATCCATCGAATCATCTTAGACTTAATAACATCCTGGGGTTTTTTTTGTCGCTGCATTTTCGAGATAAAAAGTGGAGGAAACCGCAACAGCAAAGTTATCAGAGAAGTATACTGACATTGTGTGTGAGGGCTTTTGTTTAACTGTTGCACGACATCATAAATTGCAGCAGCATTTAATGTCAACAGAGCAACAGTGAGTTGTGATTCTTAATACAGCAGGCAAACAAACAGTTTTCTTGTTGCTATTGAACCATCTAGTGTTTTTTTAATACATGGTCCAAAAATGTAAAAAGCTCCAATGTGCATCTTAACCATATTTATATGAAACCATGCCTGGGTTTCCTCTGTCAGTACTAATCCTTTTCCGGAGAAAGAGATTAAAGCTTCCACTCCTCAAGACTCGGTATTCAGGTTTTCTTTTAGGATAATTAAAAGAGTCGGCTCTGTAAAGACGTACTTTTGTACAGCAGTTCTTTGGGCTAAATGCTAACATTAGCATGTTAACATGCCCTATAAGTGACAAAGCTAAAATGTTTTTGGTGATAGAGGTGCATAAAGCTTTGTCGAATGTTGTTTATGTTTGTTTGAATTTAAAATTATTAATAAAAAATATTATTTTTTACTTTTATTTTTTAATTATTATTACTACACTGTATTGTATAATATAATAACAAAATAAAACATATATTGTTGTCATCATAGGTTTGTAACTGGGACACACATTTTTAACAAAGTGAATCTGGCTGTTTGCTCTATCTTAACTAGTGGATGTACTGTACTAATGATATGCACATGATCCAACAAAGTGAACAACATAAATCACTGAAGATTACTTTCCAAAAACTAGATATCGTGTTGGGCTAAAGCATTATGGTTTGGCATGTAAAACAATTTGGTTCAGATTATGGTTCAAATTGAGAAACTAAAGTTAGGATATGGTTTTTTAATGGTTAAATAGAAATGTGTTTATTCAAAAGTTAAAGTATAAGCTGAGAATTTAACTCAGGTCACCGGAGTTTAAGGCCATATCCACCCATCCACCAGTCCGACCACAACACCCTCCACTTTCCACGACGTTAGTTCAATGTGAAAACCACTGGTTGTTTCCTTCACATTATCCTCGTGGTGGAAAAAATACTGAACCTTTCATGAATATATTTGCATTTTAAAACTTTTCATGCCCATGAACATGAGCATTGATGGATATGAGTAGTGCACATGAAACTACACGCATTAAGACACATCAAGCGTTTTAGCGATGATGAAAACTTTTCAGCTTAAGACTATCTCTGATTGCAAAATTAAATCCCTGTTTCCAAACTTTTCTCTGTGTCTCTCTGTTCCAAACAGCACTGACAGAGTTCCTAATTAAAGCCAGATATGAGCTGCCAAATTCTTCTCAATGGTTTACTGAGCGCTGATGTCAGAGATGCAGCAGAGGTGAAAGTTGAAGCCAATGATTCAGTTTGCCTGTTAGACTATGTAAAAGTTAACAGGATAATATGGCTTTAACTCTTATTCCTTATTTGTTTTTGACAGTCTGCTGTACTATACTGGAGTTTAAAAAGTCAGTGTGAATCTACATAGCTACTCACTCATTTAGATTCATCTTTTTGACCAGAAACTTAATAAAAATCCAATTAACATTCAGCCTTTTAGTGTTTAAACACTTTTAGCCCAACTGGAATCAATCAACATGAAACTATTACATGTTCCTGCATTTACATTGTGGACTCGCCAAAACATTTACAATGTGTTCCTTCAATTTAAACACAATATTTTTACACTGGCTGTATCGCTTAAAGCTTCCATGAGCCTGGTGACATAAATACTGCAAGATCCGAGCAAGAGGAAAAAAAGATAAAGACATACAACTTTAACTGATTAGCCTTTGTACAAATACAGGATTGTATAAACGGTCAACAGAGCTCTATTAGTGTCATCTTTTGGCCACACGTGGTTTAGATTTTGGAGAGTTCAGGGGTCATCATACATCTTAATCAACCAATAATAAGTATCAGCATGAACTCTCACCTCCATCATCTTCAGCCTATTGTTCTAGACGCAGGGATTGAATCTCAAAAGTCTTTCTCATTAAATTATGTTCTATTGAAGTTCATTTTCACATTTGCACCATCAGCCTTACGTTACAAATCCCATATGCATCCTTTTAACTATAATGTCCTTTTTCAACAGTTCCTTGAAATTTGCTAAGAGGTCAAAAATAGAGGCTCAAGGAAAATATATACAGACTGTATGATGCACTATAGCGAGACCGAGTCTGTACCAGATGGAAAGGACAGAGCAAACATGACACCCTCAGGAGACATAACTCTGACAGACCCCCCAGACGCCTGTGTGTTCAGCAAATGTGATTAGGGGTCAATTAAGGGAGGAACATTTTGACACATGTCTTATATTTAGAGTGAGAAGAATGAGATATCAGTGGTGGAGATGGTATGGTTGATAGTACACTGCTTATGTTAATGGGTCCAGGTGCATTAAAAGTTGTTTCATAAAGAGCCTAATCTTTATGAATCTCAACTGCTATCGCTGGAATAAAATTGTGTTTAATGCATTAAAGTTTTTCAGTCTTTTCGCAGTTTCATTGTTTGAAGAAAAGTTATGTCAGTACAACTGTGCTTTTGATCCACTGCAGGCCCATGCTTTCATTTTCTTTGGGAATCAGTCCACAACATAGCACATTCTAGTGAGAAAGTACACTTACAAGACTGCCATGACCTCACATTTCTACATGCGTACATAAAGTCAGTAATATGTCGAGGTTTCCTACGTCACTGGATAGCTCTGTGAAACCACTTAAGCAGAGCTGGAAGTCTTGTTTTGGTAAACACTCCTCTAGAAACCACCCCGATCAGAATGTGGCTCGGCGGCTGCTGCCAGAATTAATATGCGGTTAATGACATGGTTTGGCGAGCTGCCCCGCGCTATTGATCCAATGTGGATTCTTCCAGTCCACTTTATTAGCCTAATGTAAAACATTCATCACTGATGATTTCTGCTGTCCAACTCAGCTGGACACTGTACAGTATATGCAGTATTTTCCCTTTGGCAGCATCAGGGTTCTCTTGCAGAAACAGCATATTTGAGATCATCAGATTTACATACTTTTGTTCTCTACACCCTTAAGTAGGTTAAAGGCCACTGACTAAGAGTATTATCTTAGTCAGTTTAGTTAGCTTTCTGCTTAGCCAGGTAAGTGCTATCAGAACTATACATGACAGCATCTGGACCAGCAATTCAGAATGGCAGCATGATGTTATGCCTGACAGATAGTGGGATGTAGAGAGGGTTTCTAAACGAAGCAGTTAATCCAGGCGTCGAGAGCTGGGATGCTGTCACAAGCTTTGAGGTTATGGGCTCATCCAACCATCTCTGTCTGTCTCTCATTCTCTGTCTCTCTGTCCCCGGGATGGGCTCCAGGTGTGTTGTAACTCTGTGGTTGTTTCCAGTATATACACTCACTGCACAGGCGCCAGAGTGGTGCGGTTCCTCATGATAAGTTTTCAAGAATAGTTGGTTTGGATGAGCCAGTGACATAAACTCACAGAGTGACACAGTCTAAAGTTAACTGTCATTAAGGCAGTTTTGGGTCGAGCTATTCAGACTCAAGCCGAGCTCATTAGTCCAGCTTTGTGAAATAGCCAGTGAACGATTGAACTCTATTTTCACATTCTGGTCACCGGAAGACAGTTACATGAGCTGATCCAGCAGTGCTCTCATTAGCAGAGAAAGGCTTTAACTTTTGAGGAGATCACCGCACTCATGACAGAAGGTTCTTGAAAACCAAAAAAATTAAATATGGAGAAAAGAGGGCTCTCACATTTTGATTAAATGCAAGAATTGAATGTTAAAGCCAAGCTTTTGGTTACCAGCCCTTCATTGGGGCTAATGTTATAGCTTATAACGACATTAAATGAAGCACACAAGTATACATGGGAAATGGAGTTCAAAATGGTAATACTACCAAGATCCCATGACAAAAACAAAACCAACAATGGACTGATCTTAATATCAAGTACAGCCTGTGTAGCCAAAGCCTGATAAAGCATAGTCCTCTCTGCCATAGAGCTCCATTGTTATTCAAAAAACACTAAAAACACATTGATAGTTTTGACCTTTTCATGGGATTTATTTATACTAGCAAAAATTCTCCTTTATAGGTCACGTGTGTAGGATTAAGTGACACCAAGCAGTGAAGTTAAAGACTGACACTGACTGAATACGCCTCGCCTCACTCTCCCTTCCAATGTCTATGGTGGCTCCGAAACTCACATATAATGTAAAAGTCACTATGTAGAGCAACTGATTGGTTTGTCGGTTCTGGTCAAGCAACAACCTCTGGTGCTGGGAAATGAAGCCAATGTGGAAGTGCTAAAAACTGTAATTCCTCAAGCGGCCACTTGAGACAGGCTGCTCTGTCTCTCTAGCTAATTTCCTGTCCACGACAACTGTGAGGTGGGTGAATTTTTTTTTTTAACTCACCCGTTCAGATGATATTAAGGCTCGGAGTTGCACATAATTACAGGGTGACAGCTTGATTGACAGGTAAGTGGCACATTAGAGCACCCAGGCGTCATTCGGCCCGCCTCAGGTCGTCCTATGGTCCACGTCTTTGCTGATATTTAGATTAGCCGGGCGGCGGGGAAGAAGCAGTACAACCAACATGGCGACGGCCAGCATTGCATATTTTCAGCTTCAAAACAGCGCTTCGGAAACCTACAGGTGATGTCACTCAGGCTCTGTCCATTCCTTACACTGTCATCGGTTCTGGTCTACTGTAGAAAAACGGTGGCAGACAAGAAGAGGACCCTCTGCCGATATAAAAGATTCGGTCTAAGGTTACAAAAATACAACAATTCTTATTTGATTTTATTTGACACTAATGAAAATGTACTTGAATATTACATTTCATTTCTGCCTTATTCTGCCAATAGACTCCCCTTAATCTTCCACACTGGACCGTTGAGTCTTTTTTCTCTCCCTTTTGGCAATCATACATTGTCTTGAATTGTAACAAAGCATTGTTCTTGACAGTGAAAATGACCACATTTAAGGACAAGATCATCAAGTTCACTGATCTTTCTTTTTGTCCCCTTTTTGCCCTCTCAAACACTTTCCTAAATTCATCTACCCAATCCCATTTTTGCACCTGTCATCATATTTTTACACCACTTTTCCTGTCTTGCCCCACCATGTGATGCCTCACCCTACTGTACTATTCCCTGTCCTGTCCCATCCCATCCCATCCTATCCGAACCCAACCCATCCTGTCTTGTCACGCCTTGCCTTTGCTTGTCATCCCACCCAGTCCTCTCCTGTCCAGTCCAGTCCCTTCCATGCCATCCTATTCCTTTCCTCCAACCATGCCTCTTTTCTCATGTGTCTGTCTTTTCTCCCTTTGCCTCTGATCCCTAGCTCCCCCTGCTCCACATTTCTCTCTCCCCTTCCTCTTTAATAAGTGTTGTCACTGTAATATTGAACTTGCAGTTGAAATATTGACAAACACAATGCAAATCTGCCCAGAAAGCACTTTATAAACAGAATGAAGTAGCCAAAGAAAGCCAAGCTCTGTCTGGCTCAGATTGTTTGAATTAAAGCAATTGCGTCTTTTAGCCTCCCCTCTGCTCCCTCTACACACACACATACACACACGCACACACACACACACACACACATGCACACATACACACACATTCTGACATGTGCAAAGGGTGAAGGAATTGTTACAATCCAGCTGCCTCCCATCCGAGGCCCGTCCACCACTGCCAAGGGATGATGATGCTGATGATGAAGTTGCACTGGACAGCATGCCAGTATTGGTCCCATGATGACATCACAGACTGATGTCATGCAGGCGGGTGTGGTGATTGGACAGGCAGCTGAGAAGGGTTATGTGTATTTGTGTGTGTGCGTGTGCACATGTTAGGGCAGGGTGAAAGTATGCAGTGTCCTCTGGGGCTCTCTGCAGTCAGTCAGAGTTTTGGATGGACACTCATTATTGCATTTGTACTGGATGAGGAAAAGATTGAGGAAAAGAATTTGAAGGAGGAGGTGGAGGAAAAGAAGAGGAAAGAAGAAAAGCAGGAAGGGAAAGAATAGAAATGTAAAGTGATTTCAAGGTGGAAATTGTAAAAAAGAAATTGAAGAAATAAGTTGTCCATGACCATGGTAGCTGCTCTGTGAGGTCATACTAATGCTAACCCAACATGCTAACATGTTCACAGTGACTAACATGCTGATGATCAGCAGGTATAATGTTTACTATGTGCACTATCTTAGTGTGTAAGAATGCTAATATTTGATAATTAGCTTTAAATACAAAGTAGAACGGGGTTGTCTTTAGTGGTTAGGGATTATGAAAGTTATTAAAATTCAACCTGATGGGAATATGAATATATGCAACAAATTTCATGGTGATTCATCCATTAGTTTAGTGGAGACATTTCACTCAAAAACACAAATGTCAATCTTGCAGTGTCGAAAAGTCAGGGGATCACCAAAGTCCTATAGGTTTCATCCTCTGGTGAGCATGAATGCACTAAATATTGTACCAATCCTTCCTGTAGATGTTGAGATATTTCACAGGAAATGTGAACAATTTGACCTGCTGGTGGTGTTGCAAGAAAAGTTGGGGTGTCACAAAAGATAGTAAGATTCATCCTCTGAGGCAATGAATGTCTGTAACTAATTCTTTGGAGATCCGTCCAATGGTTGTTCAGATATTTCAGTTGATTTCAGACAGACTAACCAACCAATTCAATGCAAGCATTAGCTAAAAAGTACAACAATAGAGCGTGGATTTGAGAGTAATTTTCCTGTAAATGTGTCTTGCCGTGAGGTATGTAGGTCATTGGAAACCTTTGAACAAGCTGTATAGTCTGTAATCTCCTGTAGTACCCCATCGGGGACAACAGAGAAGTGGGTTTTCCTTAAAGACTTGTTTTTTTTCCTGGCAGTCAAGGTAATCCCTGTGTCATTTCTTGGACTTTGGTTGGCCCCTTTGTGGCAGTAAATTTTTCAACAAACCTCCCACACAGTCCACAAGCGATAAGAGTATATCAGCAGTCATGGCTGTTCATAATTTGATGTTGTTACAACAGTAAAAGAGACACACAGTTAAATACAGAGAGCATATGAAGTTAAATATATTACTACAAGCAAGATCTGTGGAAATATTGTACAACCAGGTAGACAAACTTGTTTCCTCAAAATAGAGGAAAGGACAATGAGTCTTTATCAGATAGCAGGTGATGACTCATGTGTGGGTGAAAGTAGGCCAGTCTGAGAATGAGACGCACAGGTATTCAGGTGTGGGATGTAACCATGGAGTTCACGGGAGCCACACGCCATGACCTCACCTGACTATCGGTACATTGCAGGATATGTACAGATATACATTTAGTTTGGTTTAGTTACATTTGGCACACTTGTAGGATTGTATTGCTTTCTACAAATAGGAGATCAGAAACATGATTAAACACGCAGAAGATGTAAGATAAGGGCTAGTTGTGATACCAGTTAGTCCAGGAGACATTTATTTAGCACTGGTCTGCTGGTATTTGATGTACTAGACAAAACTTGACCTGTTTTCACTGGCTGAAACTGTGCAAGCATTCTCCAACATTTTATTTTTACTTGAAAAGATAGGCCTACCTTTCTTTTTTATTACGCATATATCTGTATATACTTAAATGAATTTATTACAATAGAAAAATCAGTACTTTAACACTGAAAATAGCCTTATTTTGTGATTCACAGAATATATGAATAAGTTTAAAAAACAGATTATAGCAATGACCTAAAAGATAAAGGCCGAGGCAATGGTTTTATAGGTTGATTAGACGTGTGTAATTGAGCTTACACGTATGTTAGGGGGTGTTTTAGTCAAACAGATAAAACAAGCAGGTAAAAAAAGAAACATGAACCGGTGAGTGAGATTTCTTCAAAGATATAAATATATTTTATAACTTAATACCTACAGCTGCTGAGCTAAGAGTACCATGACTGTGTGTTACATAATTTAGGGTTTGTTTTGCTGCTATGACGCAACTTCAAATATGGCCCCACAAACCCGGGAGGTTAGTTTATAGACATGTAATTTACTTTTATAAGCCCAGCTTTAGTAGTTGGGAGTCAAATATGAAGAAAGAAAACTAACCTTGCCAATGTTTGCATGGTTCTTACGCTCCACAGCAGAATGATAAAAGACATGATAAAATCTAGACACCACTCTTCAATGTATGTCTTTGCAATTTAAAAAGGTTTGTGAATTTATTTTCTAAATTAGACAAACACTGGATAACACTGAAACTGATATGTTCTGGAAAACAAAGAGTTCTGATATGGCGCAGTTTGTAAGTATTTGGACAGTGAAATGAAACAATGACTTTGAGGTCAAAGTGCAGATTTTCAATGTTAAGGGTGTTCAAGGTGCTGACATTCATATCAGTGAACAATGTGGGAGTGTTTATACACATCCCTTTGGGGGGATTGTATTAAAACAATTTCAACACAGTTCAATTCAAAGCTCAAATTCACTTTCGGTTCCAATGTGCTGGAGAATAACAACACTTTTGATTTGATTTTCACATGAGATTTTGAAATCAAACATGACTAAATTAATACTGTTAGACCCATATGCAATGGAGAAATACTTGTAAGTAGCTAATATTTTGTATAATTTAATTTACTATGGTTATGGTTACAGGTATGGAAGTTCTCTAGTTTTATTGTAGGGTGCTTAATGAGGACCAATAATGATCTTAGTCAGCTCAAATTTCTGATTGGTTAATATTTAGTAGCTCATATAGATGAAACCACGAAGTATGGAAGGACACATGGAGTGATCGTGCTTGTCGCGTTTAGCATGTTGAGTGTGGTTTGTTATGTGTTCAAGTTTTGAATTTTTGGCTGAGTTAGCTTAGCATAAAGACCGGAAACAGAGGGAATTACCTAGCCTGCCTCTGTCAAAAGGCAACAAACCCAGTTTAATCCATACATATGTAAATGTTAATACAATAGGGTGTTATATGTGGGACTATTTCTTGGTCAGGACCGCTAACTTCCTGGAGTTTCTCCTGGCTGCCTGGGAACTGGGCCTGACCAAGTAACAGTCTGGCATAAATCATAAAATAGTTATTTTTATATTTCAGTTTTTGTACAGATTAACATAAACAAATGAGATAGAATGTGTTAATTAGAGAGGTAATGATGCTTGCAGTTGAATGTCATTACCTAAGAAACAGAGCCTGTTTCCTGTCTTCATGCTACAGACTCCTGGTTGTAGCCAGCTCAAGTATTTGTAATGGACAAACATAAGAGAGGTATCAACCTTCTAACTCTCTGCAAGAGAACAATAACCATACTTCCAAAAATGCTGAATTATTCCTTTAAAGAGATTTTAATATACTACCCACTCACATGCTGCATGGTTAGGGGATGACTGGCTGTTACACTGACAGGCGAGGCAGACAGGTAGTGAGGTCTGCAGCGGTTGATTCCTGGCTAGCAGGGTGTGGGCTCACTTCCTCTGCCAGCAGTGTGTCAAAACTCTGGCACAGGGCTGTACGTCCTCTGGTGGGTGGAGAGCTTCTGTGTTGTCTGGTGATGAAGTGCCCCGTCATGGCAGATGAATGAGGAGCTCTGGATAAGAGACTTGGAGTGGGCATGGACGTCGTTTGTAAGCGTCAATGGGTGTACACAGATAGAAAGATATCCAGCATGTACAAAGGTACTTGTGCTTGTATTTGTGTGCACAGACAGGCACATGGGTGTGTGCATTCCTTGATCATGGGCCTTTCTTGTGTGTATCCCTCCAGCTGACAGGAGCTTCCTGTGTAGTAATTGTCTTTTTATAGCCAGACTGAGGCGCCCCATGGCCCAGGGCAGACAAAATTACCAGATTTTGAAGTGTTAAGAAGAAGCTCACTAAATGACAGCAGGCGAAAGTGAAAGAGAATAGACCCGGGAAAGTGTCCTAAGGTGAATTTAGGAATGTTACAATGTCAGAGGGCCTCGAGGCCAATCAGTAAAACACTTAAATCAGCCTGAAGTGGCAGCAGACGCTCAAGACCTTACATAACTTTTGCTCCATTTTGTTTCTCTTGAACTACACTTATCTGAATCTTGGCCCCCGTAAAAGGAGCCCTGTATTGTTTCTGAACAGAATAGTAACAAGATTAGACCTGGCTCAGCTTTGTGTGTGTAATAACTCCACCTCTGTGGCATTCATAACACAGGCCTAGGTCACAGTTAAGAGGGAGAAAGGATTAAAAAAAAAAGCAACAGCAGCGCTCTTATCCAACGCTCCCCTCCCTTCTCCTTTCCTTCCTGGGAAATCAGATCTGAGCTCTGGCCTGTCTTTCCACCCGGCCCCCCGAGAGAGAGAGAGAGAGAGAGAGGGGTCTGTCTGTCCTCAGCACTTCCTCCCCAGCCTCACCAACATGGGTGGTGCTGGGGCTGTTGTGTAACTACAGGTTGAAGGCATGATGTTATGAGGTCATCGTCCTGTGACCGACATTATGCCTGGCTATTCCTCTCCAGCCGGGCTCAAGCTCCAGTCTGTTCCTCCCTTCCTGAGTGCATCCTGTGATGTAGTGAAAGTAGGTCTGAGTCTGAGGTTAAGTCATACTCCTGTTACAGTAGGCGCACAGACAGGGGGTGGAAACACTAATGTTGAGGCTGTTATTATGTCATAATTTAACACAACCAAAAAAATCCCATAAAGGTGACCTTCTAACACTGTCTCAACAAAGATGAAAAATTAAGGTTAGAACAGTAAAATTGGCATTTATCAAAGAGCTATTGTATTTTTAGTTTAGTAACCTCAAACAAATTGCTCGTTGGATTGTCTAACAGCATCTGAAACCCCTCCTGCTACACCTTGGTGGCTGCCTTTTTTGGTGGTGTCTTTTCAAAGCCAACAATCACATCATGCGCTATTCATCTGCATGAATACAGCATGATATGGTAAGAAAGATGGCATGATTTGAACTTTTTTCACATAATTTTAGCCCCGCTAGCGTTGTCCACCATTTTGGGCCTGCAATGAAATTTGTTACAGATGGTCATGGTGCCGGTAGTGCAGTGGTTAGCACTGTTGTCTCACAGCAAGAAGGTTCCTAGTTTGTTCTCCCCATGTCTCCGTGGGTTCTCTCCAGGTCCAAACTAATAGGTTAATTAGTGACTCTAAATTGCCGAGTGTGAATGGTTGTTTGTCTCTATGTGCCCTGCGATAAGCTGGCGACTTCTCAGGGTGTATGCCGCCTGACATGGTAAACATCATACTGTCATTATGAGCATGTTAGCATGCTGACGTTAGCATTTACCTCAATTCCCCTCTGATTTTGTGTGTTGTCAGCCTTCGAGGAAAGCCAGCTGAATGCGCGCTCAATTAACCGCGATGGTAGAATTTGTTGCATTGATACGACAAAGACAAACAAAATATACATCCTGGAAAGAAATGAATGAGGCAGTGTGACAGGAGGAGGTTGTGATGGCAGTTTTTTCACCACGCCTTCAAGAGTGGCCTATTCGGATAAGTAAGCATTGTAAGCTCTGTAGTCGCGCACATCCAAATAGCGCTTAAGGCAGGTGCTGAACCAACAGAAGACAGCATTGAAAACATGCCTACTTTATTGGCACATCCACAGGTGATGTTTCAAGCTTATGCTCTTTTTCAGGCTTCAAGTCTGTTACAGTATGAGGACCCTTTTCATGTTTTCATGAGAATAAAAACTTTTGTCTTTAGCTGTGGTCAGACAACACATTACATAATCCAGTTCATTCAAGTACACCCATCAAGTACATTGAGCCCAAACGTCTGTCTCAAACAACATAACTCTCTCTAGATGAGCAAATGCTGAATTGTGACACCTTCCAACAACCCACCCTTTACCACGGCACTTCTCTGCTCTTGGATTTATGCTTGCAATCTCTGACGACATAAAACTGTGTCTTTGTGCTTATCAATCAAAGCATCAGTGAACTCAAACAGGAAATGTTTTTTAAATGACCACGCTGCCCTTGTACCGTAACGCTAGCCAATTAGTTGCCAATAATTACATGCTTGTGTGTATTTCAGAAATGGACCTTAGCTCTGAGCACAGTTATTAGTTTTGTTTAGACAGTGAGGGGGGACAAAGTCACAAAAGGTCTCATTGAGAAGCTCCTCAGGTGCTTTTTGTCACTGTGGTCTGCAGCGTTATCTGATGAACTATGAAATGAAGCTAGCGTTCTGTGGTCTACTTTACCATTTCCTACTCCAAAAACTAAAACATTTTGTGCTGCAGATGGTCAGGACATGAAATAGAGACCAAGTGGCGCACAGAAATGGCGATAAGCATCAAATTACTCCCATCAACGACAAAAACTGTCTCTGTTTCTCACATTTTCAGGCTTAGGCCATGGTCCAAAACATCTGAATGAGACACATTATATAGGCAACAGAGAAAACGCTATAACAGCATTTAGGTAAGGAATTACAAGTGGTCAAACTGTTTAACATCTATCTTAATACACAAGTTTAATGTTTAGTGTGAGTGTAGGGTTTTCATTACTTTCACTTGGCTCCTTTCCTTTGAGACATTTTCATACTTACAAATGAGAGTTTTTACAGGGATCCTAAAAATGAAGTACCTTGAAAAAAGTATTTAGTTATGTGCGTGCAAACAGCTAAAATCACTTTAACACTTCAAATGAAATGAGAGAAGAGAAGCCCCACAGACTGTATTATGACTGGATAATGTGGGCAAATGCAACATAAATCTTTAGGCAACTTAAAGGTCCAGTGTGTAGAATTTAGTTGCATCTAGTGGTCTAATTGCTGCATTGCAGTCTCCTCACATCACCCTCACCTTCCTAGTGTAAAGGAGAAACAACATAGAAGGGTCCTCTCTATGAGTCAGTATTTAGTTTGTCTGTTCTGGGCTCCTGTAGAAACACGGTGTTTCAACATGGCGGCCTCCATGAAAGAGGACCCACTCCCACTGTAGATATAAAAGGAGAATTTTTAAGTAACAAAAATAAAAAGGTTCTTATTTTCAGGTGATTATACATGCATGAAAACATAGCTATGAATATTATATTCAATGTCTGCCTTATTCTGAAAATAAAGGCCCCAAATCTTACACACTGTACCTTTAAGTCGTATATTGCATCTTTACCATATCATTAATTCTTGATATTTTACACACTGACTAAAGATGCCCCTTCAGCATTTTCTCACTGCTCAGTGTCGCCATTTTTTTTCTGTCTTGTCACTGTTACTGAGCCAGTGTGTGTACAGTTTAAGATAAAAGGCTGCTCCTATCTGTGGGCAGAGGGTGTGTACACCAGATCAGCACGCATATTATCGTCAAGTGAATATTTACTCTTTGGCCTGGTGCCCCAGCTTCTCTCTCACGATGGCATCTGACGTTGTTTCTGTGCTGCCATGCTCACTTAACACATCCTGACTGTGGACGGTGTCACACTTTGATTCGAGCTGAAGTCAAATTTTTACATTCCTGTCAAGTTTTTCCTCAATTTCAGAACATTACAGCAGCTGGGTTGTATATTGTCATATGGACAAGTTGATACAGTGACTGCTTTAGTACTTTGTGAAGCCAAGTTTAATAGTATTGCTGGCAGTCTCCACTGTGACATTATAATTGAGGTAACACCCTCATTACGGCTTAATGGGGCTGTAAGAGTGACATAATACTACAGAGACCCTCAGCTCAATGGAAAACCCCCTCGACAATGATCTTTCTCTGACCCAGAGTTGTGTTACTATCCCCAACACCTGCTTTTATCACAACTCTTTCTCCCCACTTCATTCGTCCCCATTTTCCTCCCCCCTCTGCCTCCCTCTTTTCTCTTCACGAGTTTACTTTAGTCTTTCAAACTTACATCCGCCTGTATTTACCCCCTTTCATGTTTCTTGTCTTGTTCTGTATTTGTCTCAGGCTCATTACTTCCTTTCTTACAGTGAAAAAGAAATACGCAGTATGAAAGAAAGAAAGTAAACAGCTAAACATTTCCATGGAAATGCACTAACTACATTATGATCTAAGCCTGGCTGCCAGGGTGAGTTGCTTTCTGTTTTTGTGCATATCATTTACACCAGCCTGGCACTGGGAGCTAACAGCACAACAACAGCGATGCTGATGATGAAAATGAAGACAATAATAATGGTAAGAGTAATGGAATACTACTCTCAGGACTGTAGCGGCTGCTTACGCACATATAAGAATGAGTCACAGGGAGGGGAGGGTCCTCCCTCCCTCTGCAACTTTGTGGTGAGGTATTAACATAGTGAGGAGAAAAAAAAACTGGTTTGACAGACAGTTACACAATCTAGATTCTTTGTTATGGAACGCAGGGTAAGTCGTGGTGGATGTGTTGATGAGGGATATGTGTGGACACGTGAAAAAAAAACTAGCAGCAGGAGGTGAAGATAGATTTGAAAATTGGCTTGCTGTGTACTTTACATTAAAGGATAATTATGGATTATTTTCATATTTTGCTCATAAATTCTATTCGTTATTATTATTATAACATTGCACTCACCCGAGTAATCACTGAGATCTCTAAAATCGAAGCCAGGTTATCTAAACCACTTTATTTGCATCTAAAACCATTATGCAAAACCAATGTGTATCTGGCCGTGTCAACATATTCGTGCCAACTGCGAGGCTAGCAGCAGCAATCTGTCGGTCGCTTGTTCCAACCAATGACAGTATAAAGAATGGACAGAGCCTGAGTGACGTCACCCGTAGGTTTCCGAAGCGCTGTTTTGAAGCCGAAAATATGCACCGCTGGCCGCCGCCATATTTAATGTACTGCTTCTTCCGCCTCCCATCTAATCTAAATATCGGCAAAGACGTACATCATCGGCGGACCTTAGTCGGGTTGAATGACGCCTGGGTGCTCCAATAAGCCATCTGTAATGGCACGTACCTGTCAATCAAGCGGTCACACTGTTAATTATGCACAACTTCAAGCCTTAATATCATCTGAACGGGTGAGTTAAAAAAAAATTCACCTCACAGTTGTCATGGACGGGGAAATTAGCTATAGAGACCAAAACCTAAACATGTTTATTTCTGCTGTGAAATTGGGCATTTTAATACGGCCACTCATGGAGGTGGACTCATGCCGCTTTGCACTTTACAACATCAGAAAAATCAGACCTTACTTAACGCAACACGCCACTCAAATCCTGACACAAGCTGTGGTATTTCAAGAATAGACTACTGTAATGCCCTCCTGACGGGCCTCCCAGCCTGCACAGTGAAACCTCTTCAGATGATCCAGAACGCGGTGGCGCGCCTGGTCTACAACCAACCCAAAAGGTCACATGTCACCCCACTGCTCATCGAGCTCCACTGGCTACCTGTTGCAGCCCGCATTAAATTCAAAGCGCTAATGCTCGCCTACAAAGTTGTCTCCGGTACAGCACCTACCGACCTGAACGCCCTTGTACAGGCATATGTTACCTCACGACCGTTGCGCTCCTCCAATGAGCGACGCCTGGCTCTGCCACCTGTTCGATCAAGGCAATCCAAACTTTTTCCGTTTGTTGTTCCCCGTTGGTGGAACGCACTACCAGTTCCTACCAGATCAGGGGCGTCCCTCTCTACCTTTAAAAAACTCCTGAAGACCCAGCTCTTCAGAGAGTACCTTCTCTCCTAGCGCTACCTACAACTGGACATGAGAAAGCTACCCCTTTAAGAATTGTCATAGCACTTATTGTTGCACTAACGCTTTCTTATCGCACTATACCTTGATTGTTCCCTTCTCTGTAAGTCGCTTTGGATAAAAGCGTCTGCTAAATGACTAAATGTAAATGTAAATGACTCACTTCTGCAGCCTGTCTCAAGCGGCCGCTCGAAGAATTACAGTTTTTAGCACTTCCGCATTGGCTTCATATCCCAGCACCAGAGGTTGCCGTTTGGTTCCAACACTTTGATGCACACTGAAAAATGTATTTGATGGATTGCCATGACATTTTGTACAAACATTTATGATAACATGCTAAACTAAGACTTGGTAAGACTAGCTTGCTTGTGTTAGCATTTAGCCTCACAGAGCTGCTAGCAATACAATAAACAAATATAATGACGTGGCCATGTTCATGATCCTCTGGGCAGTGTGGAACCCAGAGGGGAAACAGAGGTGAGTTGCTCCAAAAATAGCTTAATGTCCTCCCTGCGGTGGTTCCCAGCTCTGTGACAGACAGAGGAGAGAAACTAACACACTAAACTGTAATCTCCTCAGGTATACATTACACTGCTTCTCCTATTCATGTCTATTTCAGACACACAAGCACATGCAGAATGAGGAAGTGAGGATTCTCATAGCTCCTGGGTATGTGTGAGCACACACACACACACACACACACACACACACACACACACACACACACACAACTGTTTATTCCTAACGACAACCCAGTCACAACAGGTACACACACTGTTGATTGTTCTTGTCTTCACGTCATCGTGCGCACTGTGGAGTCATGTCATGCACTTGTTTGCTCTATGCATGAAGGAGCCCCTTAGTTATTTAACAAGAAAATAAAAACACAAGGCCCGCTGAATAAGCCCTTTATTGTTAATATGGGTGTGCTTTAAATAGCAAAATGACTTTTTCTTGCTGTACGCGAATGTGGTGACACTGGTGCCGAAGCCTCCAAGACAAACAAAAAGTTGTATTTTTCCCTCAGCGTTCAAGAGTAGAGGTGTGTACGAGCGTGTGTGCACATATGCTTACATGGTGTTTGCATGCCCACGTCTTACTGGCTTTTTGTCAAGTTCCATAATATGTCGACATCTCACCACAGCACAGTATCCCACGTCACATTTTCCCTGGTACAGATGCAGCTAGCTCACGTCTGCCATGTATGTGAGCAGGCATACATACTGTAGCTTGGCATTGTGGGGTAGTGGAATAAGTCCACACACACACTCTCACACACCATCAACAAGCTGGAGAGCGTCCACACTGGCTATAAAGACTTTAAACCAACGCAGGGCAACGAGGTCACATAGTTAGAAACAAGACCGCTGCGTGAGTCACAGAGTTCTCTTAAAAAAACTGGTGGCTTGAAGTATCGTTGGAAAAGCACACAGTGAGAAAAAGTTAGATATGTTCCATGATAATTATTTTGAATCCGTCAACTGATGAAAGCATTCATTTAAAAAGCAATTGTAGAAGCAGTGGATTCCTCAAACAAAACTGCCATCTCCCCAGGTTCTAATTTGGCACGTCCGCACAGGCAAAATGGCAACTTTGCAGCAAATGATGCCTTTAACACTGTGGCTTGTGGAGGCTATGACCAGCAAAACATGTCAAATAAATTCACACTGTCTCATTCACCATGACATATAGCCACAATGATGTCTGATTACCTGCCTTTTCATGTAGGTTTTTGGGCACCAGTTCCAGATTTAGTTCTCGGGTATGAGGAGCTTTGGACTGGCGTCTTCTCTGCTCTGCTAAAAAGAGTTGAACTGCTCCATGATCTGCTACCGTTACAGCTCACAATCTCCTGGAAAGGCACGCATGCAAATTCAAAAGCAGAGATGGAAATAAAGGATTAAGTCACACCATTGTGGTTTCATCATGTATTCACCTATCTCTCAAAGACTGAGTAAAATATTGTTAAATATTTGTTGTTCTGCTGTAGTGAAGGCTAACTGTTAGTCAAAGCTCTGTCTCTACCAGTATTATTTCCATACAACAATGTTCCTGTGCTACTGACTGAAAAAATGAGACCACCAGTGTGACCAGGATCAAGATTTGATCTTACATCAGTTTCAGTGATCTGACCACTTTTTCCAGTGTTTTCAATACTTCTCTCTCCAGGCTTCTTCTAGGCATCTTTACACAATTTACCCACTTTCCCACCAAAGATCAATAAAATCGTTGGGCAAGAAACACCCTATTCAGAGTGCTAAAACAGGCTTACATGTATTTCCACTGATGGCCAAGCTTTAATGATTACCATGCTTTTGTCATGTTTATGGACATTTATGTGGAAGGTTTTGCAAGGAGAATCCTAATTTAATTCTCAAGAACGTCTCTGTGTTTTTCTCAAGCCTATTTGATTACAGTACCATAGCCTACAAGCTGCATCATGAATGTCATTAATGGTTGGTGAAATTACTTTAATGCCTTCACTATTGATCGCAGTGGGTATGAAATCAGAAAGTCTCTGATGTCGTTTCAAAAATGCCCGCAAACGAACAGTGTTTTGCCGATGTGGCAAATTTCCCATTTTGGATCTAAAGAATGTGAACCTACTAATTTAGTTCACTTCTAACAGCCAGTTTTCTCTTCAGACTCATTAAATCCATGTGTCTAATGAACAGCCTGTGTAGTAGCTCTCTGTGTATGATGTGTGTGCACATGTGTGTGTCATGTTAATACTCTGGATTGGAACTTTTACTTTGGCTTCAAAGGAATAGTTTGAACTTTTGGGATTTATGTTTATTTTCTGTCCTGCAGAGAAAATTAATACCACTCGCACAATTTTATGCTACACATGTAGCTGGAGCCAGCAGTCGGTTAGCTTAGCTTAGCATAAAGATTGGAAAGATGGGGGAAAAGAAGGGGGAAAGAGCTAGCCTGGCAAAGGTTGTTCATATATACCAGCACGTTGTATTTTCTTTGCCTGGCAACTGGTCGGACGATTGTGCACAGCAGATTAGCAGATAAGCTAAGCTAACTGGCTGCTGGCTCTGACATATTTAGCCTAATCAACAGTGGACTCAATCTTCTCTTCTGACTCTTGAGAAGAATTTCCCAAAGTCTTGAACTATTCCCTCATATGTCTGGAAATCAAATTCAGTGTAAAATCTATGGAGTTCGACATGCCAAGATAACGCTTTCACCCCTTACTTTCCCCCTACCAGCTTCAAGTGACTTTATGATAAATGACATGCTATCAGATTCTTACAATCAATATAAATCTGAGTAAATAGGTCAGTTTTATGACATTTTATTTCATAATAAGTCTTTCATTGAGCCAAAATAGCTGAGTACAAGAGAGAGAGAGAATTAGACGCAGTGAGTGAGAAAGCGTGGAGAGAGAGGGGGGCTGTTAGTTCATGAGCTGGTGGCCCATCTGGTTTGAGTTACTGAAACCCCCCTCCTCAATTAGACTCAGCATGATGTCAATAAAACGTCAGACTGGAGAAGCTATCACTTAAATTGGGCCTGTCAAGTATTGTTCTTTCCTCAGCATTCCAGCGGGGACGAGCAGTCTGAAATGATTTGTAGTTTGATTAAGGTTACCACAATGTGCCATTTCTGATTTGATTTGGACACTTGGCTTGAAAATGTTGCCGTAAAAGTTGTTTGCCTATTAGTAGGGAAATGCACTGAGGAGGGAAAACTAATGGTATTGAGGGAGAAAAAAAAAAAACAAGAAATACATTTCTACTTTGAACTTTAAAGTATTTTTCTGACTATAATTTTCCATGTCTCTCCTCTTAGTCTTTAACAACATTCCTCTTTTTTTCAACTCTTCCAAAGTTTTGCCATCTAGCTCCCAGATTTATGCTTGAATATTAAAGTTCATACCATAGGGAGGTTTGGAGAAACAGTGGTGACATTTATGTTTCTCCTCTCTGATTGCACGGCGAATTTATTAGGAGTTCCCTGCTTTAGGAGACGGGAGTTTCCCCAACAAGACTGTCTCCTCTCCCCTACAAACCAGTGATCATTCTGCAGTGCCTACGTGCTGATATTCACAATTATTAGTGTCATTTTACATCTCTGAATGGCTGCACCAATTGCAGGCATGTTTCAGAGAGTTAATCCAGGGCCTGAAAAACAGTGATCCATGGAAAAGGTCACACATTCCCAACCACTCCCAGTGGGAAAACAGGAGAGTCCACACCTTCTCAGGAACGCAGAGGCCTACTACCCTGAAATCTGACAACAATTACCACATGAATTTCTGCATATTATAATGCCAAACTCTTTATCTGCAGACCTCCACTCAGTTGTGTTTAGCCAGTCTGGAGATCATCAGCAGATGATGTGTAGGCTATTTGGAAGTGCCATGATACGCAAGCTCAAAGCTCTGTAAATCACAAACTGTAGGCTGCGAGTCTGTGTCGCTGAACCACCGAGCCTTTATCAAATTGCATCTCAGATTCCACGAACATAAAGATTTAATCAAGTGTTGTGAAAATGTGACAGCCACGGTTTAACAGCGGTGCATTGAGAGCATAGACGACCTATTACTGTAGCTACGTCTGAATCAATGCCAGGGCACTCTTGAAGGTTTGAGAATACTGGTGATTGCCATAATTGCTGTGCAGTGGGGGTCTGATACAGACTCATACATAGAAATAAAAAACTTTAACATTCATATGTTTCTATAGGAACCTCTCTAACATTGTAAAGATGTGGTCTTGGTTAACTGACAGCCTGTACACTTAGCTTTTATGGTGCAAGCGTGACTGAAAGAGTTCGTGATAAACTTGATTTTTGGACAAAATAGTGGAAACATTTTAAGAAGAATGACTTTCAATGCTAACATGGCTACAGATGTGGGTCATAGCTGAACTATATGGAACAATGTACTGTACTTTACCCACATACTGTATCTCTGTTCGTCAGCTTCAGCTCGTGAATGTAATACTTGTTTTCTGTATTACTTGTCACCATGATTTCTGAGATTGTTCCTATTACATTTTTTTTCCCGCACCTGCACTGTAGCCACAGATGACTTGGCCTCCATGGAGCTCAGTTAATGTCTCCTATTGTGTTGAAACTTTGAAAACTCATATAAAAGAGCTGATTGCCAGATCTATTTTATAGCTGACAGATGCTGCTGACTGATATTCAACCTTAGATGACCGTGTTTGAAGCAGCATTTTAATGTGATTAAAGTACCAGAAGAATTAAGTTCCTTTTCATGTTTACATTAGATTGTCTACACTATCTGAATACACACAGTATCTATTTTATTAAGGGCTGCCTTGTTTATGCAGGTAGCTTAACTATTTGGACAGGGAGTCACATAAAAAAAACCCCATGAAAGCAGAATAAGTAAGATTTATTGTCTTGCCATTTGTAAACACAACATCGAAAGTTAGTCCCTTCTCCGTAGCTCAACGACACCAGCGGTTCCTCTTGGGAGCATGCTTATGATCTGGCTCCTGGTTGCCACGTATTTATCAAGACCTATTTATGACACCCTGTGCTGTTAATGGCTGAGGGTTGCACACCCATTGCCCAAAGGTTGATGCCAACCTCCTGAACACAACAAAATAAGAAACAAGCTGAGCGCAGGGTCTCTGGTGATTGAGTGTGATTATTTTTTATGAGTCCATAGATCATCAGGAAAGGAAAATTCTTCTCATTCTTCCTTTAAGCAGAAAGCATGAAGAATCATGTTGAGGGGTTGAGTAACTTAATGCTCAGCTCATTTAAGTCCAAGACTACCAATCAAAAGAATTCACAAACTTTTGATTGCAATTAAGGTTGAAGTTATTGAAGTTGAAGTTGAAGTAATTTTGCTTTTATTAGTAAAAGTTGTACATTAGCGTTATATTTCTGTTTGACTTTCCATAGATTCAGAAATGTTACTTCTCTGAATGTGAATCAATCTTTAAATGTGAATCCCACTTGTTCATGTCAGTAATAGTAACTAAACTTTGACTAAACCTTGAGAATATGTCGCCATTTAAAGGTCCAACATGTAAGTATATTTTCATTAGTTCAAACATACATTAAACATACATTAGAATTAACCTAAAACACAGTAACCATATGTTAAAATTGACCTGAGATAGATCTAAATTTAAATATGTACAGAGAAAATAAACATTTGTAGCAAAATTAAACATTTGCAGAGAAATTCAACATTTGTATAGGTTTTAAATATGTACAGAGGAATTAAAAATGTGCAGAGGAGTTAAACTCTAAAAGTTAAATATTGGTCCTTTAAATGGTTTTCTACATCAAATATACGGCACAGTAAAAGTCTAAATGTACCCAGTTTGGGTCAATACGTCATAAATCCAGTACCCATGAATAGAAAACCAGTCATACCCAAGCCAACATCTTATTTTGACACAGTGCTAAACACAACAAGCTCAAGTTTTACCTTAAAACTATGCAAATGAGATTCAAAACTGCAAAGAATATAGGGACATATACATTTAAAATGAGCTAGAGTACATCATAACAGTTCACAACCATACTACATTTTGACTGAGTGATTTTTTAGTGTGTATATAAGACAAACATACAGTGATTTTATGTGTATTTAAACTAAATTGAGGCTGACGTGTTCTGCATGTTCATACATTTAACTGACGCGTCCACTCCGGATGTGAAGCAATACAAATCATTCAAACATTTCAGTTTATGATATGTGGCTGGTACTAATTTCGCTGGTAGTGATGTTAGTACAGATTGAGACATGAACAAGTCCAAGTTCTATGTATGTCAACAAGGTGAGCTCATGGGAAGTCCCTGATTCTCCCATGTCAGACAGACAGAGAAACACATTTTCTCCAGCTCTGGCAGCCCAGTCCTGGGCCTTTTCTTTTTAGAGGCTTCTAATCCTGGCGGGTCCCTTCACTGACGTCACAGGGCCCTGCCCCCGCCCCTCTGTCTGTTGATGTGCTGTACCCACACTCTCATTTCCTCCGCAGCTCACGAACGCCAATCTTTGCTCTGGTCCCTTTGGCTTCTGACGTCTGAGCATCTGATTAAAGCAGACTGCCTCATCTGGCCAGCTTGATGGGGTTACTTTGGAGAAAGGAGGTGCTGAGTGAATATGTGGGCTGGTGTGGGTATGAGGCAGCCAACCAAGCTCCCTCTCCTCCTCTCATTCGCTCTTTCCCACTTCCCCTTTTGTAAGTCTCTTATTCGGCTGCATGAGCTGCATCATGTGACCAGGAAGTGTGGCTCCCCTCCATTTCCCCTCCTGACAGAAAGGAAATATTGTAGCAGAGGGGGCCGGCGCTGGGCTCTGTTACGTCGCCGGTTAAAAATAACTGGCATATTTAAGGCTGCCGAGGAATCCCAGGGCAGGCAAAGGCTGGACAGCCTGCCGCCCGGCAGGAGCTCTCTCCTCCCTCGCAGTCTCTTTCTTGCTGACTTCTCCTTCTCTTTGCTTCCTTTTCTAAACCTTCCCTTCGCCCTGCAACATGACCACGACCACCACCCCATACCCCGACCACAGTTTCCTACCCCTGTGGAAGCCCACCACTAAATTATATGACGTGATGAAAGCCCAGGGTTGGTTGGTTGCATCCCAGATCGGCCACAGCTCTGTCCAGCTATAGAGGCTTGGCTGGGATTGTCCAAACAAACAGCCCCCACTGACTCAGACCTCATCCATATGCATACCATTGCGCAGCATAACTGTCAACCGGCCCCATCTGTTAACATAGTAGCCTCTCGGAAAACAAATACAGAACTATTTTGTTATAAAAATGACCAGAGCTAATTTCTGTCACTGTGGTGATTTATGTACTAGGTTTCCACTTGCTGGTGAATGTCTGGACCACAGTAACAGGTGTGGTGAACTAAAAACTGTGTTCAGCTGAACACAAGGCCATGAGGAGTTTTAGATGATTAGAGATGAAAAAGTCAAGCAATCCTCCCAGATCAGCACTCCTGATCTAAGAGGGTTATTAAAGATCTGACAATAATGACAATAAATGGGTGCTGAAGGGATGTTATAATCATATGATATGAAGCAATTGACAGAAAATTTGAAACTATTTTGTTGATGAATTATTAATTTCAGTAATTTTTCAAGCAAAAATACCAAACATTTACTCCTGCCAGTCTCTCTTCTCACTGTTTAAACTGGATATCCTCTTGGTTTTTCACTGTGAGTCGGACAAAAGAAGCAATTTAAAGATGTCGCTTTGTGATCTGGGGAATGGTGGTGGACTCTTTTTTACGCTTTTTTTGGCATCTTGAAATGAATCATTAATTGCAGTCTTAGAAGTTTGTATCATAATAAGGATTTAAATACCTGATCAACAGCACGGCATTCATTACTGTCGTTTTCTTCATGATTTTGTCATGCCTGAATAGTAAACAGATGTCGGTGTCAAACATAAAGGCAAAAGGATGGGTTAAAATGAGTGACACATTTTGTTAAAAATTGCTTTTTAAACACGACTCTTTTTGTGCAGTCTTTAAATTCTTTCTGAGATTGAGAATTATGACACTGCTCTTCAAAAAAAAAAGTGCCAAAGGAAAAGATTATTAAAATTAGAGCTACAGTTTGTGTCTTGTTGCCTGAGTTGTTGAGGTCAGGTGACAAAACAGACAGAAAGTTCCTACATTTATAATTGTATTAGAGCTAATGTGAGATGGAGTGGAGGGAAGTACAGCACTGAGAATCAAAAAAGGCTTGACTCAGCTTTTAAGAATTAAGGAAAGAATGAAAGCTATTTTTTAATTACTGAACAGCATCTGGAAGAGAGCACTGAAAACCTCAATATCTGGAGTTATGATCCGCTGGTACTCATATTCACTTGGGTGCTTTCCAGGAGAGGGAACTTAACTGAGGGACACCGTTGGAAACCATGTCAGTCACACACACACACACACACACACACACACACACATACACCAAAAGGATAAAACTTGAAATACTCGAGAGTTGTTCAGACGAGTTATTTGACTATGTACACTCTTTTCACATAATATCAATGTTTACAACCATGTGACTGGTTTATCAACTGTATGTGATCTTGATTTGAATATTAGCATAACCACAGAGTATCCTGTCTGTACTGTGACTGTTTTGAAACACTAAATGTCTTCGCAGACGGAACTCTCTGCGCAGCCAAGAACAGCACCTGACCTCACCTTTAAAACAGTAACTCTTTTGAAGGTGCTGCTTCAGGTAGGTGTCACGACATTCACACTTCATCCACGCTGATAGGCACACACATCATCAGGACACTTGCTGAATTTAATGGGAGGAAAATATGACACCTCTTACTGTAAGTATCGAGTTAGTGCTCAACAGATGATCTGTGTTGACATAATAACATTAGCTCAATATCTCCACATCCGATTCTACAGTTAGGTCATCAATGCCTTTACGATAATGTCAAAATCTGGAACTGTGTTACACTTGAAATGATTCATTGTGGGCAGGGTATCACAGCTTTCATATTCTCACTACATTCAGTTAATAGTACAAGTGTTGCATTAATATATTCCATACAAGCGTTAGGTGTGAGTTACTAAATAACCATGACTTCACTGTGTCAGGAGAAGCACACAGCGGTGTCATCTTCTCTTCTTTTATCTCTTTTCTCTATTCCTTCTTTTCTCTGTCATTATTGCGATGCAAAGCACCTCGGTTGTCAAAGTGAAACCTTTGTTTTCGGGATCATTTTCAAAACTATTATCTCCCACCATAAAGAATATGGCTATAATGACATAGGTTTCATTGTGTTTCTACTTGCTGTAGGAAACAGGTCTTCAAAAACAGGAGATGTAGTTCAAACATTGTGGGGTTGAAGTCATCACTCCTCACCGCACAGTTGGAAAAGTTAAAGACAATACAAATATTACTGTCTGGATCCACATTGTTAATATGTCAAACAGTAAATAATGGGTTGCCCAACAGGATATGCATTCTATTTACAAAGATATCGTGCCATTGTAGTCTATATTTTTCCCAGCAGTTACTGTTTGCCAACCAAAGCAACGTGCATTCACACAATCTAAAACTGGATGAAGACACCAACATACACTGACAGTAAATGTGTCCTCTTGAGGTGACGGCATGTTTGTTGACATGCCTAACGAACAAGATCCTGATGCAGCAGGATCAGTGGCAAGTGCTTTGTTTGCTCTTGCACTGAACTCTTGAGTAAATGTGTCTAATTATGTTGGACAGAGAGGGTTGTGTTAGCTCGCTAGCTCTGAGCAAACACTGCCTGAACTCAGTTCAAACTCAGCACTGAACTGTTCTCAGCATTTCAGTGTTCCCAGGTAAGGTAAGTTTTTTCTCCCATACATACACTCTCATAACTATACTGTAGTATTAAATTAAGTCTTTTTAATGGGGCTTTTGGCAGTGAGCAAGATTTATAAGGGAGGCCATTAAATGTTGTTGAATAAAGACAAGCTTATGGTTGCTTGATACTAAATTGTTGTAAACAAGTACTTGTTTCAATGAACGTAACTCTAAAATGTAGACAGAGAAGTCTAGTGTAAGGATATTTAATAATACAAACATATCTGAATGCAGAATCTGTAAGCAAGAGACCAAGACTTTGGCATTGGAAGTGTTCAGGTTCCTGTTTGTAGTCAGAGTAGTATTAACCAATCACGTTTGAACAGGCTTTGAATGCAACAGTCTGTGTGGAGAGCAAAAGAGGCAGACTGCATCAGCTACCATGCCATGATGAACTGACTTTTTTAAACTACCTGCATTCATATGCAAATATCTGTTTAGGGAGATTAGCTGGAATGTGCCTTTCTTGTCATTCTTGCCTGTCAAGTTGCTAACTGGACTTCAGAGGAAGTCATTTTCTGGATATCCGCTGGCTACAACGGAAGCCTGGACACATTGGCCGTTGCCCTCGTCATCACATCATGATAGCCGACGGATTTTGATATTGATGGTATGTCCTTAGTGACTGTCTTTGAGAATTTTGGCTATGGCATACAATATGTCTGCATGTATAATGGTGAAATAGAGACAGGTAGCAGTGAAAATAATGTTATTGTGATATTATATTAATAATATGTTGTAAATAAAACAAATTTTAAATTAAAAGCTGATTTGCAAGTAAGTGCATGTTTTATTGGGCTCAGCTTCTATTGAACTATAACCTATAAATCCAACATGTACCCACAATACTTTGCATAATTAGGCCCCACTTATAAGCTGATATAATAATAAGTAAGCCTATGTATTACCACTTGCTAACCAATCCACCCATAATAATAGATGAATATCAAAATGTTGTTATGTTAACCAGACTTGTAGCATCTCGCTGTGGCTTTATTTGGCTAATGGAGTGGGTTAATGTGAGCTTTTGGCCATCCAGGTGACGTCCATGCCTGCAGGTGACCCTCCCGACTTAATTAAATAATACTCACTGTTATTCCCATGTTAGCCTGCCCTGAAAAAATGCTCTTCTTCACCCACATTTCACAGGGATAACAGCAGTAACGATAGGTGCCGTTGCTATGAATACAAACAAACCTCTCTCTCTCTCTCTCTCCCTCTCTCTCACACACTCTCTCTCTCTTTCTCTTTCTCTCTCTCTCTCTCTTCCACGCTCGCTCCAGCCTCCCCCCACGTGCTGTTTTTCCGTGCTTGTTGCGCGGCAACGAAGGCGTGTCCGCGCAGCTTTCGATGATTTAAGGATACCTTCTCACGCGGTTTTCTCAGTTCAGCCTGCCGGTCTGCTGCATGGCAACAGGCGCGAGGGATTCCCCCCGTATGTCGCCTCTCTGTCTTCCCGTTCAAAATCGCTTCAGCGCTTAAAAAAACCAAGTCAGTCTGTCTGCTTCCACCCGGCGCGCCCATCAGCATGTACTGGAATATAGAATAACGCGCGACGCGGAGCAGAAACTTTAAACCCGGGGGATATTTAACCAACAAAAAACAGTGCAGACAAACCGAGGATCAGCCGCAAGGACACATCACATACCGATTCTCATTGATGAGGTGTGGAGCTTGAGAAACTTTAACTGATGAACATCTACTTGTGGACTACATAACAGACTGCGCTCACTGATCCAGGATCACTCCACAAGGATTTACCCATATTTTCTCTTTAATTTCAGGCAGCCTCCAAATGACGTCGAGATGGCTTTAAGTGGGACGCTTTTGCCATCGATATCCACGTTTGCCAGCGGCCCCAGTGTGAAGAGTAAATCCATAGGAAGTGCCAGTTTAGTGAGTAGCCTGTGGTCACTTCTTAACTGCATGCGCATGCCAAATAGCCACGGGCATCAACGATCCTGTGAGAGGGGGGAAACATGTAGTCTATGCAGTTTATTTACAGTGTAGTTGTTTTTTTCAGTGTGTTATTATGGGCACAGTAAGGGCTTGACACCACGCTCTACTGGGGCGTGCACCAGTTTACTTAGGCGACTCCAGTATGTTTTAAGTGAGCATGGAGAACGCGCACATGGGACACTGCAGTCAACATTTCCAACATGATTATTATTGTTTCTATCAGTAATGTGCAATTTATAGGCTACACATTGATACCTGTGAGCCAGATCATTAGTGCTTTACAGTGCACTTTTATTGTGATTGAGGATAATCTGTATGCTAGTGAGTGCTCTGTGCCAAGGACACTTGCTCCGCTCCACCAGACTTCGCTCTGTAGCCGAGCTGTCAAACAATAACACGGCACAAACATGCAGCTCATGCGAGCACAGTCATTAATGCATCTGTAACTTTCCTCTAGAGATGGAAGGAGGAGTTGTCCCTTCTTAAGAGACCCAGTGTGCCAACCGGAAGCAGCTGCTCTGACCCAGACCATCCCACTGCCACCAGCACAACAAACCCCAGCATGTCCAAAAAACACACAGAGCCTGACCTGGACTTGGACTACGACTTCATTCTTTCTAACTCCATCCTACAGCAGCAGCAGCAGCAGCAACAACAGCAGCAACAGCAACAACAACAGCAGGAGGAGACCATGGCATGCAGCGCTGCCCAGGCCATGTCTCCTTCCCCAAGCTCTTTCTCCTCATCTTTCCCTCTCCCCTCCCCTCAGGGCACTGCCAGCGAGCTTCTCTATACAATTCCAGATATCAGTGACGTCTCGCCCTCTGGAGGCTTTGTGGCAGAGCTCATGAGACCCGAGTTGGACCCAGCGTATCTTCACCCCACCAGCCTCCACGGCAAGTTCGTGGTAAAGACAACAATGGACATGGGAGAATATAGCCAAGGCGTGAGCGTAAGCAAGGCCTGCGTTAATGCTGCGTCAGACCCAACTCCCTCCCGCGCCTCGCCGTCCTTTACATGCCACAGGATAAAGCAGGAGAATCCCAGTAACTGCACCATATCGCAGCCCATTGACCTACACCTGGCTGGGGTGAACTCCCAGGGCCGAGGGAGCCAGCAGCAGCGCCCCAGCCACTTAGACCTACATGGCTTCCCTGGTGGAGGGAGATCCATGACAGGCGGCAGGTTATCATCATCCTCCTCCCTCTCCCCAGACCATCCTCTGAGCCGGGAGCACCAGGTCCTGGGGCATCCCCACTCTCAGATCACTGTACCTCCCCAGGGATACCACCATAGCTCCCCGCAGAGCTACTCCTCCTACCCTCAGCCATCCTCCATGCAGTACCAAGGTTAGAGCACATTTCTTTCTCTCATTATTTAGAGCTACTTTATATATTTTCTTGTAATCATTTGAAGTTACTGAATGCTGTTAGTTTATATTTTAACTTTGAAAATGCATACTTAAGTGTAAAACAGGCTAACAGACAAACAGAGAAGAGATCAGACAACAGGAATACAAAGAGTCTATTTTAATACATCTTAAACCATAAGGGCTTTAATTATACCCGCATAAACCAGCAGTTCAGAAGGATTGAAACCTACATCCAACGGCCTTGGACAAACCATTTTTCCTCATAAAGTTCTTTTAACCGGGCAGCGTAGATGTAAAATTACCAAATTTTTGACAAAATCTGCAGTTATTTTGTTGTTTTCATAGCATCAGTGTTCATCGTTCATCATTGTACCCCTTTGAATGAACTTTTTAAACTGCTTTCCTTGCAAGTTGTTTAAGAAGAAGGTTGACATTTACAGTTGAGAACAGAAAAAAACATATTGCGACTCCTACTGTATATCAACGTGTATGTCTGAGTGGATTAAGTGCTCTCTTTAGTGCTTTTCAATATGATCTACCATCATGTAAGCCACGTATTAGAACCTGTGGCCTTACTACACCTTATACATTGAATATTTTCTCTGTACATGTGATGATGACGGTGATCTTTAAATCCCCCCACAGAGCCCCGCATGATCGGTGGGGACTGCTTGCCGGAGGAACCGAAGCCTAAACGTGGTCGGCGCTCCTGGCCAAGGAAGAGAGTTGCCACACACACATGTGACTATGTCGGCTGTGGGAAGACCTACACAAAGAGCTCCCACCTCAAAGCACATCACCGCACGCACACAGGTATGTAACTGTATGTTAGATGGTCTTCACAGTGTTTCTGTCAGCCACTGTTTTTTTTTGTTTTTGTTTTGTGTGTGCCATTTTTAAATCTGGTTTGAATGAAGTGATGTCACCTGCAGGAAGCAGGATGCATCATTTTGGTAGCTATTAAACACAGTTTAACACAGTTCTTTCATGCTGTTTTTTATTGTTCAGAGCAAATTACTACCCTAAATGACTGCTACTCATTATGTACCAACACGTTGAATTATTGTATCATGAATGGGGGTTAAATGGGTGGGGGATGGGGTAGGGGAGTTGTTTGGCAGGTGCGGTGTAACAGGTTGATACTGATCCCTGTTCAAATACAAACCCCAGGCTGATTAGCTTGGCCTTTATACAGTAGCTGCAGGACAGGACGGACCTCTTTTCTCCTCAAGGTGGAGAAGGTTGGGCCAGTTTAACCTCAGGGCCGGCACTAACTGCTCCATGTGTGTATTGTGTTTCCATCAAAGGGGAGAAGCCTTACCACTGCGACTGGGAGGGCTGTGGTTGGAAGTTTGCACGTTCGGACGAGCTCACACGCCACTACAGGAAACACACAGGCCACCGGCCATTTCAGTGTCAGAAATGTGACCGGGCCTTTTCAAGGTCAGACCACCTTGCTCTCCATATGAAGAGACACTTATGAGACTTGGCGATGGAATGAAGGCTCCAGAAAGGACAAAAAAAAAAAAAAAACATTAGCAGAACCCTAAACAAACTTGTGACCTACACTTTTTAAAACCATAATTTGCCTTCTGGCTGTTGTCAAGCAACAAGACAAGCTGTGGTGTTCACGGCAAAAAGAGCATTACTCCCTCAAGAGCCTAGAATTTCTCTCGAGGCTGATCCCGTCTTTGCACGTTGTGCAGGTGACTTGACAAGACCTCTCAGTCAGGGTTGTAAACTTTTATGAAAGGGACCAAACTGGAATTTGTCTTATTTAACCGACAAAACTTGGAGGACCAGGTGCCAACAGCTTTTAACTGGAAATGTATTTCTGTCAGGGAAACCAGGAGCAACAGACAAACATCTCCAGAGGCCTTCTACCAGCAACACGCCAATATAGGCTCTGATAACAACTACACACTGTCCAAAATACTGTATTAATAAATACATCTATATTTATATACACATTTCACCTGCAATGCCATTAATTTCAGGTACAATGTTAATTTATACAGAATGGTGCTCAGTGACTCTGAAGAAGGTTTTTTTTTTTTTTGTTTTTAAAGAAAAGGTACCAAAGATTAAGGAATATATACAGAAAGGTGATGATGACTATGAAAGTGCCATATGGTTGTTGCGTGTTTCTTAGAAACCTCTCTTCCACAATTGGACTTAAATCAGGTGAACACTTCACTTATAAATGGTGATGGCAATCTTCAATGCACTGCAGCTGCAAAGTGCAATAATTTATATGAGACATTCATATTTTTGTATTGAATGAGTGAACTCTGAACAAAGTTTTTTTGTTTATAGCCAAAATGTAATATAATCTTGAATTTTGTACATTTGTGAATAAAAATGCTTTGTTATTGTTTTGTATTTTACAGTATAATAAAATGTATTTGAAATAAGAGAATTTATGCTCTTTTACCATATCTACATCATTATTTCCTCAAAAAAAACATGTTGACACCACACGAGTCGCATAAAAAATGACATGCGTGTTAAGCCGAGTTTCCTTGAATATCTGCAGTTACAGTAATTGTAGATTTCCCTGATAGTGTAACAGAGAAGGACATTTAAATGGCAGCAATAGCTCACAGTCAGCTCACACATAATATCCCCCCTGATAATAGTGAGATCGCCGCAGGCGAGCTAACACAATGTTGTAGTTAAAAAAGATCTTCAAAAAAAATCCACTCCTACAATGTCCTGTTTCCATGGGGTTCTCTTTCCACCTGTCAGTGGGAAGAATGGGGAGGACAACCGAGTTACTGGCTGACATTCAAGGGTGACACCAAATCTGACTGCCACTCTGAGCTGGAACTCTCAGGTGCACAATGGGAATAAAACCCATAAAGATGCTACAGTGAGATAGTGTCTTGATATGTTTCTGCTCTGTGATTAAGCATCATTCTATGTGGTGTGTGTGTATATAATGTATCCAGGTGCTTTTTTTTTTTTCACAAAGTTACAGGGCAATATTTTCAAACTAAAACGACATGCACGGAATCTTGCAGTTTGAACAGTGAAAAGAGCCCCATATGAAGTTGATGTTAAAAGAAATGCAGCAAATACTGTGAAGTTGCTCTAAAATATAGATGTCACGATTGCAGTTTGATTAATCATTTATTTTAAGTAATAAAGTGTTAAAAATAGATTTAAAACAGTGAGTGAACAATCTCTAAATGTTATATCCATACAATGCTACTGTACAATATCATAACTGCCTACAAAATGTCTTAAAATTCATAAATAACAAAAATCAAAAACAAAAAATGACGTTCTGTGAATAGCTACAAATGGTTTATTCAACATAAAAAGCCTGTTTGAAGTGACACATTTGTATTTAGAAGAGAGCCATAAGGTATTCTAGTATGTTATTGTACATCTAATATTTTAACTGTGTTTAAAGGTAAAAAACCTTTGTACTAACGTACTTGGAACTGTTTATTAATATAAGCAACATCTATATGGTGCTACATGTACTTCCTACCAGGTAAAAAGACAGCATGTCAGTGTCATTTTGTATACATGTCACACATATTCAGGATGGTAAATACAGTTTTGGTGTTGACTTTTGGAAACATGTTGTGGTCTATGTTGCCCCCTATAGGTCTATTTAAGCACATTCAGAGCTCTTGCTCAATTCCTAACTGGACCATTGTGGGAAATGCCTTTAAACATAACTCTATGTTTTGTTGTTTACAGAATATAAAAGTGAGTTAGATGACACGCAACCTAACACTAAATTCACTTTTTGGTGATGTATAGTCACTTTATTACACTATCAATTAATCCTGGTTACAGTTCAGTGTTTATTGTAACACAAGTTAAAGTTGTTTGCCTTTTGTGTTGCCCTTCAGGGGTTTTGTTGGGCATCAGGCAATGTCAGATTTTTCAGATTTTCAGGGGTCTGGTGGAGAGAATAAAAAGAATTTTATCTGAAAAAAGGCAAAAAAACAAAAAACGTACCAATAAATTGCCACTGGGATAAATTCATAATGTATTAGAGCAACTGTTCACATAAACTTACTAACACATGAAAGCATATTTAGTGTTGAGTTAGTCACAGCCTATGTTCATATTTCTGCAGTCACACTCCATGTAATCACAGAATATGCACAGATTTCATTTTTTTTCTGGAAAAATAACAGCCATTGCAACTAAACCCTACCACTTGTATGTAAACTATATACATGTTAAAAAGCCTTCATGTATGTATTGCAGTTCGGAGTCCTGCCTACAATCCTGCTGATTCACATGCAGATGAGGGATAGTAAACAGAAAGAGACCAGTGCGATGTTGCTTGTTTGTCACACACAACTTTAATTTTTGAAACAGAACAGTGCGTGAATGCTGTCTTAACTTTCGGATGTACCCTGAACTAAACTCACTTATAATGTGACACATATTGCCATTGCAAACCAGATTTTCCTTATTAAAAAAACTAAAGTACTTAAAAAATCAATAGCACACAGGTGATTTCTGATGCCAAGTTACTTTACTTTAATTCAATTCCATTTCCATTTCAAACTCATCACAAACAAACAGCCTGTCCTTGTATACCAGCTGATCCAGTGTTATTAAGAAAGGTGAATGTGGAAGTAGTGAATAAAACATTTTTTTGGGAAATGTAAAAGTTTTGTTTTACACATTTATTCAATATCAGCGATCAAAAAGTAGAGGAAGAAATAAGAAAAAAAAAAAAGTCAAAAACTGAAGATGGCTCTTTAATCATCGTCAAAATTCTGTTGTAAAAGGAAGTTGGCGGCCAAGTTTTCATTCTTCTCACAAGCAAAGTAGGCTTGTATAACAAGTCCCTCTGGAAATCCTAAGGCTTTTAGCTGCAATGAGAGAGAGAAGAGTTACAAGTTAGCCAAACAACACTTTGATGAGCAAACAACAATCTATGCTGTTCTGTTTACCAGTCTCTACTCTGTGAAACATAAAAATGAAAGTGAGGATTTTGGCAACATCAGCAGACTTCCGAGACTTCTGAACTTTGGACTGAGGGAAAAGGTTAGTGACAGCGTTGTGCTGCTCCTCACCCTCTCAATGGCCTCTTTTTCTTGTGGCGTGACCTGGATGTAGCTCATCTGACCTCCGCCGGGTGGGTCACCTGCCATCCCTCCGGTTCCCCCTGCTCCTCCCGCTCCACCTCCACCACCTGCCGGCACTGCTTCTGGATTGGGTTCATTCAGCATCTGGATGAACTGCTCTTGGTGGTTGCTTATCTCCTACAGTGGTAAACAAACAGTTAAGGTATGACTCATTACTGCTCCTTGGCACTTATACCTCTGACGTGGAGCAAACAGCTACTGAATAACAACAACAAAACATAATAACTGTATAATTTCAAAAACATTTGGGGGGCTAACAAAAGAAAGAGCTTAAAAAGAATGGTTAAAATACTCTTAGTATCTAGTGTGGGTCAAACTCCAAAATGCTGGATCTTCAAAATCCCCTTGTCAAGTCCAACATGAGATAATATTTATCCAGACTTGAGAAAGCTCCCTCCAGAGCCACAGAGGACAGTGTAGTGTAACTGTGACTCCAAAACTTAAATCATGAACTTGTTCAATCAAGACTGTTTCAAGGTCTCCAAACAAATCCACGCTTACAACACATCAAGCTCTGTCAGTACTTCACCTGCAGCAGCTCGGGGTTTTCCCTGCCGATCTCCTGCAGCAGTGCAGGAAGCAGCGCGGCGTTCTGCTGGATCAGTTGTCGCATCACTTGGAACTGGGGCTGATTTCTGAGAAAACTCAAGGGGTTGCCTGAAAGAGACAGTCAGAAAGTCACAGAAGGTTCATAAACAGACACAAATATTTGCTCATTGAGGGCGCTGCTATATGCAGAATAGGGCCACTTACCTCCCCCAGCACCTGGTGAAGAGCCAGTGTTGGCGGGCATGCTAATACCGCTTGTGGGTGCAACAGGAGCAGGAGCTCCACTCACTGGAGGCGCCACTGTATCAGGTCCTGTTGAATGGATCTGATCTCTGCCTGGAATACCCTGAAAGAAAAGTCATGAAACGTACAACAATTAAAAAGATTGTTAGACTACACCAACTGAAGTGGATTACTTTTAGTCCACTTCAGTTTAAAGTGTGTGGGTTATATCATGTTATGGACACATTTTAAGACCCTGATTATTCAGGAAGCAACTGAGGGAGTTTTGGGGAAGTGGTTATTGGTGAAAGATTTATATAACCATGTTATGAATGTCAAGACACAAATGAAGTAGTCAGGAAACTAAAGACACATGTACAGATCTGAGCTAAGCATCAACACTGTACTTACTGTGAGCAAGTACTCTACAGCTCTGTCTGGGTTGTTGAAGCTCGCTCTCAGAGCTGCTACCACCTGCTCCCTCTCGTAGCCCATGAGCATCATCTCGTTCACCATGGCGTCATATGACGGGCCTGTCACTAAAGAAGACCAACACCAAGTGCAACATCAGTAGAGAAAATAAAGAGCTTCACGGTGGGTCAACTTTTGTTTTGACAAGTGCAGCAATGTGACGTCCAACTGCTTTTAATTGAATTAATTTCATTTAGTATTAAGCATACAATGTCGTTAGTCATTTACTTTAAAACATGGGTGTCAAACTGTCAAGACTACGTTTCATTATGAAGGAAACTAAATCTTTAAACATACATTAACACGGCACTTTAATGAAACATAAAAGATGTCCGGATAATAAACAAAACTATGTATCAGCTGAGCTGGGGAAGAGAATTTGAGGAGTTAGCTCACATAAAGATCACGTTCTCTACTGTGTCCCATGAAAATAAACAAACGCTACAAATTCAACTCAATGGCTACACGACTCATAATAATCACAGACCCTTCAGGATTTGCTCGGAGCAAAGTAATATTTGCAAAGCTCAGAGCATGCAGCCACGGGGAACTGTGGGATTATGTTTTGGCTGAGCCGCAGTATCCGGCTGCTTATTGATTGAGATACATCAATGCCAGCATGCACAAGAAACAGGATGGGCCAAAATGAACCAACAACCTCGATACACACACATTCGCCCATAGATTTGCTGCATACAAGATGTGGCTTAAAGGCATTGAGGCAAAAGTCATTTTTGCACAAATGCCACACAATAAAGGCTGACAAATTATGTTTACAAACGCAGCCTTACCTAGAGTTGAAACGGCCTCATCAATTAGGTTTGTGTTTGTTGAAGCCTCAGAGCTTCTGCAAGAGGAAACAGACTTTAGGTGAGGCGTGATCTGCACGTCACTTCGCAAAGCAAAACGCAATGAAACCAAAAAGATAGTTAAAGACAAACATCTACCCATCTTTACCCGACAGGGGTGGAAGCTGGTTCAGCGGTCGAGGACGGCCTCTCCTCTGGTTTGGTGTCTGTGGAGGCGCGCTCTGTGGTGTTTTCTGAGCTGGACGATGAGGCGGGAGGTGCTGCAGGGGCTGTAGTGCTGGGAGCTGAGGCGGCCGGTGAAGGCTGCGGAGCTGCCGAGGCTGTTTTAGGCTGTGAGAAAATTTTAAATATAAAAATATTTTACTTCTCCATTATCATTTGATAGTCACAATCAGTCTGATATGTTTTTGTATATTGTCCTATAGTATTTCTGTGTTACATTTTATCAGAAGGTTTGAACATTACTATCTCCAGTAACAACAGGCTGTTTTATACTAAATATGTGTGTCATGTTAGGAGGAACAAAAGCTTGGAACAATCTTCATCTCATCTTATTTGCCGTGTACTGGAATATATAGGAGTAGACCAGAGCCAGGCATCGACGTCAACACTAACCACACTCTGTCACACTGAGCTACTTGTTCTAGTGCACCAAGAGCCCGTTCAAGAGCTCCAACAGACAGAAAAAGAAGGAAAGAGAAGGTTGGAAAACTCAAATAACATTTCGCTGTTAGCTCATTTTTATTTTATTAGAACATTTAAGGTCGTGACGTTCCACAAAAGAAATTAAATAATAAAAAAAAAAAGTCATAAAATTAACAAAACCGGCAATTTACTAAAACTATTTTGAGTCCCAAACCTTTGTCACCATGACGACCACAAAGTTCTTCTCATTGATTTTGTATTCTTTGAGGGCTGTGTCATCATTGAGGATTTTACCTGGAGAGAAAAGGAAAGATGAGTCACAGTTCTATTGGCATTACCTGCCCTGAACCCTGAAACAACATGCAGGGATGTAACAATAGATGGTATCATATTTTATCATTGAATAGAGGGTTGTTAAGCAGATAAATAGCCTGCTTTTGTCACCATGTCTGCTTCTTTATGTTATATTGTAAAGCCCTGCTTTTGTTTTGTGTTATATATGTGTCTGAGAAGCCACTTTAAGTAGGCCACACTGTCTAAAATGCTACAATATGCTTATACATACACAGTGCCTATAAAACGCCTTCGACCTCCCTGAGAGTTTGTCATGTTGATTGTTTTTGAGACTTTTTTACTCAAGCTGTATCTGTCTTTTTTAAAGTCAGATAACTGCAAAGGTTATCTAAACAAATGAAGGTAGGTAGGTTCTGAAACATTTGTGCTTACCCAAGCTGCAACCTTTGCATTTATCTGGCAGACATTGTCATTTGTCTAACAGACAGACGTGTTCTTTGGCAGGTTTCTTGCTATATGCAGCAGAAGATTAAAACCTTACTGTCGCTTTAACGCATCTGCTTTACCTGCTGAACAGAAAAGACACTGCAGGCCTTTAGCAAATGTTAACCAGCGGGTCAGGGCAGGATTTGCTCGCTTGATATGGGCTACTAAAAAGTCTGATTTATTGTTTATTATTTGTTAGATTGCTCAGGGTGTGCTAGCTGTCAAAAAGTATAAACAAACCTAAACACAAGTGAACCGTTGAGGGACTAAACATGGCTGATCTAGGGAAAGGAAAAAAAGTTGCTTTGCCTTGATTTCAGCAATACTATGGGGATATACCAAACCTTTAAAATACAGTGTGGAAGACTGAGGGGGATCTAATAGCAAATTATGGCAGTTTAACCATTGTGGTTTTTCTGCCTGTCACAAAGGTTAAACAGTCACTCTCCCTTTACAATCACGGCATATGACTTGCTGTAGGATATGTTAAGATATGTTACAGTAAACCATTAAAGGAAGTCAGTGATGGAGACCACACTTTCTTAATGCAGAACTACTTAGTTGTCAAACATTTTAAATATTTTAATAATCTTAATGACGGCCCGCTTAAGGCTTCAAGGGCACTGTGACTCAAATCTACTATCCATGTTAGCTTTCATGACAAATGTGGGCTCCCTGTGACTGCACAGAATACAAGATGCAGACAAGGTAGAGAAGAGATAAGGAGAAACCACCGGCATGAAGGTAAACAGTTGAAATCAGCTTGGGGGACACATATTTACATCCACTTATCAAGTGACAGTTAATGTTGTCCGAACAAACACACTGGGGAGTGAGAACAGATGCCCATTCCCACGATGAAAACACTGGAATGAACAAAGCACATCCTGACCTGAGAGAGTCTGTTCACTGTCAGCATGCATTGCTAACATCACTAAACAGTGTAATGGGTAGATACAATAAAAAAAATAAAAAAAAAACACAAGGCAGCTATCTTGTCTAGACTTTTTAATAGGTTATGTAAAGTTCGGTATTGATCAGTTGAAAGCAAGGCAGTGAGGCAGTGGAGCTTTTGACTGCCTGAAGAGGAGAAGAGAACAGTGTGAAACATACCAGCATATATCAGCTTCAGTCCAGACACTGAAAAATGGTCCTTTCCTTTCTCCTCTTCAATCCTCTCTTTTAACGTCTTCACCTGTGAGAAAGATTGTTTTTTTTTTTTATTACTTTTCTTGATCCTTAGAACACTATAAAATCAAATGAATCAGCTTTTTTTCAGCCCTAACTACAGCACAAGTTAAAAATAAAGTCCAAAGTATGAACTAACTAACTGCTAACACCATCATAAAGTGGAGTTGGACAGACATGACACTGCAAGTGACCCCAGAAAGCATGCTGGAAAATTAATTTAACAGAGTAACAACCTTTTATACCAAGTTAAATGTTAAAAGTACAGGTGCTAATCACTTTAGACGTCAGTGTTGACGTTATATTATATTTTTTTCGCGCTTAGTGCTGGTTTATAACTTACTAACTAACTAAAGTTCACACGAACGTTACCTTAGTTAAACGCCATGACTTGCTCTGCATTAGACAACTTTGATTTACTGCTGCTGTCACCTATGCGGTGCTAATTTTGGTTTATTTCATAGGAAATGAACTGTTTTAATCTATTATGAATTAACGTACTGGCACAACAGCCGTTATCGGCGCTGATGCTAACTCTCAATCTTGAATCTTAAATGGGCTCCGTCTAAACGCTGACACTAAAAACTACTTTCTTCAACGGTATTTAATAAATAGCGCTAACCTGTCTAAAGTCTCACAGCACACACACAAGCCATATTATCCCAAACAGGCAGTTCATCTATTATCTGTCGTCTTTTTTCGCAGACCCATCTCTTGCTCGTTTTATTTTAAAATGGTTAAAAACTAAAGTAGTCTGTTCCAGGACATACCCAGCTCCCTCTCCAACCCCTTCACGAATGCATGCTTTTAACTCTCACCGTCTCCTCTTCATCGATGTCGATTTTGAACGTCTGCTGTTGTAAGGTTTTCAAAGTTATCTGCATCTTGTCGTCAGTGTTTTTATCCCCGCGCCTGGTTTAATCGTTTTATGTCCAACTTGCGAGAGTCTTCGCTGTTTTCGTTGGCTCATTACAAACTGTCAGCCGCCATGACTTTTCGCTTTTCTTCTTCTATGGAAGAAATGTAGGTCACAGCGCCCCTGGTGGTCACTGTTGAAACTGCAGTGAAATTATGCTTTTCATTTAATTCACTGATATTAATCACATAGTTTACGAAATAAAAGCCGCAATTCCTCAGTTAAAAATGCATTCAACATTACAGCATACAGCATTGTCCTTTAAAGTAGATGTATTATCAGCAAAATGTCCTCATTATGCATAATGGCCCTTCTTATGTTTACTACGAGACTATAATGCTAATAGTATGCTATTTTACTGATTTGTTATTATTGATGCATGAACATGTGAGCAGCCATTAATGACTTTATACTGTTTGATAGTTTGATATAGATATGTCAAGTGCCAAAAATTACTGGAAAAAGTATAATTAAGATTGTTTTATAAATATTTTATAAAAATGTGTAAATGTACACTTTGCAGTATAATTTCTCTACAACACGGCCACTTAAAAATAGAATAAAAAAGCCCAAAACTATTGGAAATCCTACAAATGATGTAAGTATTATATCATCAGCAGCATTTAAGCTATCTGATAATAATAGTAAAAGTACAGAGAAATATACATTAAAGTGACACACACACACACGTGATGAAAGCATTACTGGCATTTTACCTTTGGAAGTGGAATATTTCTGGAGCTTCTCCATCATGTTCCTCTCAAGACATTGACACTGATGGAATAGACATGCCTTACTGAACTTTACTGATAGCATTTTTTATGCTGTTATCACACGTTTCTACAAATCCCAGGTCCTTCAAGCATAGAGGAATTTCAATATCCAGCACTCAGTATTCAGAGGCTTTATTGACTTCTGTCTCACATGCTGCACAGCTCTGACTTTGAGAGGATTGTTAAATGTGAGAGATAATATGCTGGAGCTCAATGGGGTCTCTTCCCCACCCCACTTCTCTCTCTCTCTTCTATCTTTATCACCCACTCCTCTCAACTGTTTCTGTCCTTCTGCCACTCTTACTCTTCTTCTGTCCTGACATCCCCTTCTCTCTCTCTCTCTCTCTCTCTCTCTCTCTCTCTCCACTAAATCCTCTCCCCATCCAGTTATTACGACAGGAGCAATGCCCTCGCCTGCCATGGCCCGAGCACGCTCTCATCAGGCATTCCTTATGTTGCTCCACTCAGCAGCAGCAGCAGCAGCAGCAGCAGCAGTGTCCTCTTTTCCCCTCTCCCCACAGTGGCTGTGCCTCTTGCTCCTGTCTCCAGGGGTCGTCAGTCTGCCATCGGCCCCCTCTGAAGTGGTGAGCCACAGAGATTACAGTCTGATCCCTGGTGACTTGGAGATATTTTTAAGAGATGATGTTAGACATGTGAAATAAAGACTTGGCCCCTTCTAAAATAGGAAGGAGAGGAAATGCAGACGACATGTGTGAAATCGAGACCTTCAATAGAAAAACACCAGAGACAGACTACTCCACATGCTGTTTTTTAGTCATACAGGGAGATGCTGAGAAAATAAAAAAGACTAACAGTGAAAAGATAAAGAGGAAACATAGCTGATTGAACTTGCTGATCTCAGTCACATGTGGTATTCATGGTGCAAGAGCTGCAGCATTTCAGCATGCCTGTGCATTACGCAGACACACAAAAACGTACACAGCACACACTCACAACTGGCATTTGCAGGGTCTGTGGTTTTGGTCAGCAGAGCTTTTACAGGGTGTGGATTGGAGTAGAGTAGAGAGAGAGAGAGAGAGAGAGAGCAACAGAAGGGTGGAAGGGTGTAACACAAAGTGAAGGCCACTGAGATGCCTTCTCAGCCCGAAGCTATTTCCTGTGGACAAGCTGCTGGGACTATTATTGGTTGTTCCAAGGGCTCTGTGGACCTGTTACAAAGGAAATCCTATGTGTCACTGAAAATGGGAAACATGTTGCACAAAAGCTAGAATAGATAACCATGAAGAATTTTTACAAAGCACGTGGTTTGTTTTGGATTAGGAGTAATTCATGATTAGAGTGTCACCAGCAAAATACTACAAAAAAGCAGAGGGGTGGTTTAAGCTAAATGCTAATATCCACATGTTAATATGCTCATAACAACAATTTTAACATGCTAATGTTTAGCAGGTATAATTTGTATGATGTTCACCATCTTATGATGCATTCACATGGATTCAGACGTTACACGGCAGATTGACAACATTTTCTGGTCGGCACAAGAAGAACAAACAGTCTGACATAATGGCAGGATGGCAAAGCTAATCTTGTTGTGTTGTTTACAAAGAATGGAATAAAATATATTAAATAAACCCATTCTGTGGGTACACTGTTTTGTAATTAATTAATTATTAGCTTCTTCAATACAATCTACCATTACTGTTGACGGTATTCCTAATTTTACTGTCCTGTTTTTTAATTGATAATCAGTTTACCGACTACAGTCTGCCTAAAACCATATGAATGCAGCATTAGTTTGGTGTGTTAGCATTTTAATAGTTGCAAATTGGCACTAAATAGTGCAGCTGATGCTAAAGGCAATGACAAGGCTGACCACAGTTTTTTTGTTTGTTTGATTGTTCATTTTATTTTTAAAATGTAGCCAATATCAGATACTAATGTACTGGTATGTCCTGTAACTGGTCCTGAACTGACCCACATTTGCAAAAGAACAATAGCAAAGATGCACACAAACATGGAGGCCATAGAAAACAGCATTTATGGTTTATTTTATATGCTGGTGTGCAGTAGAAATCAATGAATTTTTAAGCAGATAATAATGAGGATGGAAGTGAGGCGAAAGAGAGACAAAATTTTAATTATAGCTGCTACTTCTGTGTGACAGAGGTGTGTGTGTGTGTGGATGTGGAGTCAGAGCAAACACAGATTAGTTACCATACTTCTTTTTTTGTTGATTGCTTTTTAATTAGCGAAAATATATCTGACATAACTCACTAAAAGAACTAACAAGAAACACAAAGAAACAAACACAAAACTAGAATCACACCAAATCAAAATACAAAATCAAACCCACACATCCTGAAAAAACACAAATACACAACATATACCATCAGGCCCAACAACCTAAACAAATAACAAAACATCCAAGAATTTAAAGAAGAAATATGTAGTTAAATAAATAGCAAAAAAAGTAAATAAAAGAGTAACAGCTGTGATTCTCCATAACTACCATGACCATCGCAGCTGTCTTCCGTGATTGTATTGACAGTGACTACCACCAGTGCAGAATTGTGAGTCGGGAGTGACGTTAAAGTCACACGACTACTGATATGACAGTTTAAACTGAGGTAGTATTGCAAAAAAAAAAAATCAGACCTATATCTGATTCAGGACGATATATATGAACGTGGCCCAAATCAGAATTGAAAAGATTCCATGTGATTTGTGCTGTTATGAAAAAAAACAAAAACGTTAAAGTCAGGTATTTGTTGTTGTTGTTACTTCCTCATGGCCCTTTGAGGAGAACTCAAATGCAAATGTAGCAGAGTTTCAGCCCTTCTCACTGCCATAATCTGTAAATGATTTCCTATCACTTTTTTCCCCATTTATGATCAAGATAAAGCAGCTACATTAACTGCAGTGTTCTGCCACATGGAGACAGATGCTGGCTGTTCAAATAAATACAACGAAGCAAATAATCATAAAATCTCCATCTCAACATAATCTACAAGTAATGACTCAAAAGACTCTAATTTGATATTGATTGAAGGCATCAAAGGTATTTTCCTGACTAGTTCTTTTGGCATCACTTTGCCCTTGACAATGACGCATTTACACTTTATTCTCAATTTGCTATTCGGTAAGCTTGCTTATCAGGGAATTTTAATAGTTTGACATCTGTGCTGATATGCATAATTCACAGGTTTAGAGGGCAGCGCAAGTTATATATCATACATGAGGAAATAATGTATGCACAATATCAAGTGTATCACGTCTGCAGAAAATAAAAAGTTATTTTACAATGTAAAGGTCTAGCATGGTCCCACAGTTATATATTTATTTGATCACATAGTTCAGCCTGAACTCTTGGATCTTGGTGTTAAGCAAGGAAATGTCACATTTTAGAGCTTTAATTCAATTTATATGATGTGTCTGCACAAAGAAGAGATAAACACAATTAACCGTTATCTGATAACTTTATTATCAAGTTAAAAAAAGACAATGAATTACAATATTTACAGAATATCCAGAGATAAATGGAATAAAATTGTAAACAATCATTCTAGGCAACATCACAACCCACCATCAGGTAATCAGATTTATATGGGAAGAAAGGCAAGAAGGAGAGATTCTAGTGTCAAACTATGGAGACAACAGTCTGAAAAGAGAAATGCATTGGAAACAAACTAAACATATATACAAGTATCCAGTGTGTTGTCAGCAGGGGTGTAACTTTGGGTAAACTGGGAATATTACAGTCAAGTGACTGCACACAGTGAGGGATTCATAGTCATTTTCTATTAAAATGATCACAGAACAACAAACAATTTTGGGTTGACAGTTTCATTAACCCAGATCGTCCCAGTTTGCCTGGTTTACACTGGGCTTTCAAGCTGGGCAACAAGCTGCCTTACAAAGCTTATTTCTACAACAACAGTTTTCAAACTGTCTTACTTTCAAAAAGCTACAGGCTGATCCTGAAAAACAGAAACAGGGCTTTGAGATTCAGCACCAACTCAAACAGTTTTTCAGGTATTACAAGCACTGAGGAGCATAGTGGGGGTGCTACATTCCCACCTATTGTTGGCTGGGTAGACTACGGGCAGTGAGCGGATACCCTTACTGGTCACGGATAGGAGATACTGGAGTGTCAGATGTCGGATTGGATATAAGTGAGCTAGATCTCAGAGGGATCTACAGGCTGACTGGGAACCCAGATCCAAGCAGTTTAGGTAAATGCCCCCAAAGGAACACATTTTGTCTCTTACTTTGCCATATTTTTCTCCTTCACAATAAAAGCCCTGGCTGTTAAATTAGTAAAGAACTGCATCATTTTCCTTCACGTGTTTAAATAATGTACAACCACACTGCTCTTCCTATTTGCTCATTCCCATTACAGTACAAAAAGGAGATATTTTTCATTGTAACCAGACATTGTACAACAGTGTAATAATGTTGGATTGGGGACTCAAAAAGCCCCTAAGGGTTAGCTATCATCTTTAGATTTCTTTTTTTTTTTTCATCTTTTTTTATTTAAAAATGAGAACACCTAAAGGAAAAAAGGGTTAAAGTATCCTTTCCGAAACACCACAGATCAAACACTTAACGAGTAGGTTTGTTTTCTATACATGGCTGCAAACATGTAGTTCACCTGGGTTCCACCCATAGAACTTTACATCCAAAGTTCTATGGTCCAAACCCAGATTTCCCATTTTTCCATCAATGGTTCAATGCTCAGGAAGGACAATCACAGCAGCAAACACAGCAGGCTTGGTAAATATTTTGGTACCAAGAACACAATTACATTAATTGTGCTCCTCTTCTAATTTGACATTGTAGTTATCAGTGATTTTATTTCCGACTGTTTAACGTTGCTTATTGGTCTTATTAGAATTGGACATAAATCTGATTTAATTGCTATTTATTAATCTTATAAGGCTTCAGGGCATTCAAGCAGCAACTTCCAACAAATACAATCTCTGCCTTTTGTCAATATCAACAATAATGTGACATCTTTGTCTAAAAAGAAGCACACAAATGCAGGCTGTGTCAATACAGGATGAGAATTTAAAAGGGGTTCAAGTTCAACATACAGTCCCAGTGGCAATATATACATGGAAACAACTGGTTTTAGTGCTTTCTGACCTGGTTACACTTGTCTTCTTAGTGTATCCCATCCCGTCAAAACTGGATCATAGACTGTAGAAAAACTGTGGCATCAGCCATGAGTTTCTTAAGGGACGTTTTGAAGCACTAGATTTGAGTTTAATCCTTGATGCCAGCCTGTCAGTCATATGGAGCCTAAAAATACAAATTTAGGTGATGTGGAGGAACCTGGATGGAGTTAAGGTAATCACCAGGGCTGACAGAGACATCTGTCAATCAACCAAACATGGCTCCAAACATACCTGTTTCATGGAATTTCATTTGTGGTGTTCAAAGTATTAAAAACCACACTTAAAAAAAAAACAAAACACACACACTAGCAGCATTTCTTTCTATAAACAGCATCGCTGTTCACTCCAGATAATAGAGTACAACACAGAACACACTGTCAACAGTTTTTATAGGAACTATTTATTTTGTAGGAAAGAGTTCTGATGAAAACTGCTGAAATTTTTAAAAATTTTCAATGCTGTGAGTATAACAAATGAAATTCCATTCATTTCCACTGGATCAGCAGAAATCTTGGAGACAGATGTCTCATAACTTTGGCAAATAAACCAAAGCTATTGCTAAATACCATATATACAGTATATATGGTGATCTGGTTGAACCAACCTACTTTAAGCCGCAACATCCTCTTTGCACAACTGGTTTGATGCTACACCACATTTCTTTGTACTGGTATTTACAATGCAATTACATTTAAGTCAAATCTGATTTCATTTAATCTGATTTTAATTCAACATTGACTGTCCAAATTGCCACTAAGGCACACATTAGAATAAGTGAAATTATCCATTGAAGCCATATATTTCTTGTGGAAAAAACTTTAGATTTTAAGAGAGAAGTTTGGTGATTTTCTGGTCACTTCAAACCAGTTCAATGTTTTTTTTTTAAGCAATTAAAGCTATATATAATGGTCATTAGAGGAATTGCAATTTAAGGCACTTAGGCATTGGTTTCAACACTCAGCCTTGGGGGTCGACACTTGGCTTGTACACAGTGTAATCTAGTCTGCCAGACCACAACCTGGGGCAACCTGGTCATGGTGGTATGACACATCAGTAATATGTCATTTATTTATTTTTTGCGGGTGCACCTACAGTATGTGACAGAGCTGGATTCTGGCACAGCCAATCACAAATTTTGCACTAAAAAGACAAGTGTAATCTCTGTCTGTGGATTATGATGATATTACACCACTGCGGTTAAAACCTGTGGTTATGTTCCAGGCTAACTCTTGCTATGCTCATCTTAACGGATACCTATATCATATGGATACAGTCATGACACATTAAACATATCTCTGTTGTTATAATGATCTGCAGAGTGCACAGGTTACCTGTGACATGGTTTAACCTGGAGTACAAACAACATCATATCCTGCGGGGGGAGGGGAGATTAAAACTAATCCCATTATTTCCATGATTTCATCACATCAGTGAAATAACTGGACAATAAAGTAGTACAGTCAAAATGTGAAGGGTGCCACAGGCTGAAGGCTTATACTCAGTATAATATTAAGGGACCTAAAATATAGCAATTTGCTACAAACATTGGGGGGGAATTGAAGAAAACATGATTTGTGATTTCCACTAAAATAGATAAGGTGCGACTCTTCCTCAAGGAATACTTCTACACATTTAACACAAGGCTACGATGAAAAAGAATCTCAGATTTCAACAAGAAACAAGAAAAGGTAGCTCTACAGTGGGTCACACGCTTGTAAATGCTTTCATATCTTGTTTGTTCCTTTTAGGTAAATTTACAGTAACCCTGTTTTAGATGAGTGGGGGTGGGTGGGGTGTGTGTGTGTAAAAGGTGCTTCAAATAATAAAATGCTAAATTTAGTTTATCATTTTGGACAACATTCTTTATAAATAGCTTCGTTTTTATCTAGGTGGGATCTTTCACTGTAGATTTGACCAGAATGTCAGCAATAAAGAGTTCTGTTCACTATTGGTTACCAATATATTAAGATCTGTCCTAGGGGACTGCCCATTTAAAGAGCTCAGCCGTTTTATGCAGCACAATCTAATACTTAAATATGTAACACCTAAAATCTAGTAATGTGCCAACTCATAAGAAGTCACTTTTTATTCAATCTTTACGCTTCCTTTGACGTTCTATTTTAAGATCCAACTCAGTGCTGATCCTACCCAATTTTATCAGTATCCCAAGAGGCCACAATCAGTTCAACCAAACTGTTGATCCTTTTTGGTGTCAAGCATTTCTTTGTCTTCCACATACTGGCTTTGACTTCTCAGTGATAGATCAGCTTCCTCCTTTCTGTTGCTGGACAAGTCCATCAGGACAGAGGAGCCAGTGGAAGATGAAGCTGAGGCCTCTATTGCGGAGGTGGTGCTGGTGTCCATTCGGCTGTTGTTAACCGTCCTAAGGGAGCAAAAATAATTACATTTAAAACGTGGATAGATATTAAGAAACATAATGCTAACAACAGAGGGTGCACGTAATATGCAGATACACAGTTATAAAACAAGACTAAAAGGCTACAGCCATGCTAGAGGCTCTATGAAGCTAAATGCTAACATGCTGATGTTAAGCCAGTATGTTCCCTGGTAACATTAGAATGATAGTAATGTCAATGGTTTTGCAGGTATACATGAACCAAATTATTACAATTCATCCTCTGGTGAACATCAACATTTAAACCAAATTTCATTAGCATAACCACAATTCATTAGTTGTCAAGACCACAAATGGCAACCTTGTGGTGGCCCCAGATGAAAAGTAAAGTCACTAGGATTCATCCTCTGGGGTCCACATGTCACAACGTCAGTTATTGCGCCATTATTTACTATCTGCTCTCTGCCTTTGTCATACATTAACTCCTCTGTTATCTGTCTGTTGCATGTCTTGCCACTTCCTTCTGCCCTGCGGTAACCCCTGTGTTCCCGCCACTCACATCACCTGTCCCCTCGCACACCTGCTCCCACTTACTCATTAGTCTTCCAGTAAATCACCTGCCCATTTCCATGCATTCTCTGTCAGATCATCTAATGTGCTTGCTGCTTAGTTGCCCAGACTTTTTCTCTGCTTGCCTGTTTGGACCCCTGCTTGTCTTTTGGACTTCTGCCCCTTTTGCCCGTTCCCTAGCTGGATAATTTTGCCTTCACTTTCATGTCTACCTGGTATTGATTCTTGCCTGTTTTCTGACTAGCTGCAACAAAATGTTACTTTATCAGTTTGGTCCTACCCTGCCTTACAAGTCTGTACCATATTTCATGCCAATCCATCCAATACTATTCATAGAGCCATGCTGCTAGTGTGGCTAAAAACTGTTCCTTGCAGTGCAGTATTTAGAGGGATAGCTTCCTCACCATGTGTAACCGTGACATCTGAATGCCTTTACTAAATAAAGCTTAAGGACCGTATTGTTTGCACAAATACCGGAAAGACAGGTAGAGAGCACCAGGGTGGCTTAGTGTGCAGAGAAAGTACACAAGCTCACACACCAGGAGAGAGTGAGGAAGAGAAGAAATACTAACATGCCGTGACGCAGGACATGTCGTTCCCACTCGAGGCTGTTGGTGAAGCAGCGGCCACAGAACTCGCACGGGAGACGCTTCTCTATGCCGCTCGGCCCAGAGGTGCTGCTGGTGCTGCTGGTGGGAGATGCAAGGACCTCTGGCAAATAGAGTTTAAATGATGAACAGAGTGATTTCAAGCGTTTGTTTCTTGGTACAATATTTTAAAAAATTTGCTATTATTATCAGACAATCAGTATTCTATACATAATTATACATCAATCACAGAATAAAGATTCTTATATTGGCTCCACTGTAGGGATGATCAGTAACATTCTCCTTCGGTAAGCAACCAATATGGAGTCAAGTGACTCAGTGAATTATTAGATATAAGAATGAAATGAGAAAATCAATTCAGAATTACATTGAGACAATGTTAGAAGACAAACACTGCTCATGAAGAATGGCTAAAACACATTATACATTATATCTTACTTATGGGCCCATTTATCTGCCTTAAAAAGGAGACATGGGAGATTTCTCACACAGATCACAATTTGATATGAAATAAATGAGAACAGAAAAAGACAGAAAATGACTTGTCAGCAGAAAGAGATTTATTGTGTAATCCCAAAAGGTTTTTGGAAAAGAAATGTGTTTTTTGGCTCATAGAGAGGAGTTAAATAGTATCAGCACTGTTCTGGTCTGTAGTGAACACAGCGCCCAGGATATGGCATGTTGTTGCTTAATAATGTCTGTGCATGTTTTTAAAACAAATAAAATAAAATAATGTCCCTCTTCATATTTACATTAACACAGTCTATCAACAAAGTAAGGATGAGTAGATATTAAGCAGGAGAGCGATATATTTACCTTGTAGGGCGGGCCTCTCTTCCTCCACTTCATCTTCTTCCTGTTCTTCCTCCTCCTCTTCCTCTTTGATGTTGTCCTCCATCTCTTCATCATCCATCTCTCTCCGTTCCTCCGCCATGTTTTCCATCATTTCCATTCCTACGTCACCATCGTCCTCCTCTTCCTCCTCCTCTGCAGCAGCTACCTTTGCACCTTCGACCATCTCCGCAATCTCTCTGTCTTCTTCCTCTTCTGCGCTGCTCCCTTGTTGTTCCTTTATTATCTCCAGCTGGTCAAGGTTGACCCGGCCCATCAGCTCAAAGTTCCGGATAACCTGATCAGAAACAGGACGTGTTAATCAGTTTGGTAAGCAGTTTTGTTTTTTTTTTTCAATCTTGGAGAACTAACTTTTCTTTTCTACTGTGTGTGTTGAACCTTGCAGTTTATGTTAAGGTAGAATTTTAGGCTGATGATAAATTCTGGTACCACACCCTGCCTATACCCAATATTCAAAGCAGAGTAAAAATATAAACGTAGAGTAAAAGTTTAAACGTTTCAGCTGACACCCATTTTTCAATAGTACCTTTATGTTCATGTTTAAATATATATGTTTAAAGAAAATGAGATATAAGTTACTGATGCAGTTTGTCAGCTCTCAGGCCAAAGGTGTATTTGTATACTGTACGATACAGCAGCATAAGATCATGAGTCAATTAAAATGATCGGAGACAAAAGTATTTTGACAAAGAGGATGACGTTTGATGACAGAACCAGATCATCTGATCAGATTGTGGCTTATGTATTTTGTCACAAATGATGTCACTCCTTCTGAGCAATCCCCGCCTCCCTGAAGACTCAAGAGCTGTAGCCCTGCTCTTACACTCCTACTCGAATAAGATTTCGCTCTCTGTCTCACCCAGAAATAATATATAAATCCAGCATAAGAAATATTTCTGGGTTGCTTTCATTATTTTCTGGACCCATTTTGACCTTCAGCCACACTGCACACTGTAAATCACGTGTACTCGCTGTATTTACAATGCTTTAGTCCTCAAATCATCAAAGTCATGCAGACAAACAGCACCAGTACCATAAAACCCACAACCACCAGCAGCAACTCTCAGTATTCATACTAATTAAGGTCAATGAGCCCTTCTAATTAAAAACAAACCCAGTAATAAGCTCTCCTAATTGTTAGCAGGAATAATTTACAAATGCCAACTTGTAATCTGATCAAATACATATAAATACTTAAAAAATACTGTGCCAAATGATGTTGTAGTGTACTGTATGTTTACATATATTTATATATTTTATAATATTATATATTACTGCTGTTGTTTGTCTCAGATTTTTACCTGACGACAGTAAAGTGAGGACCTGTGATTGACAGTATACCTAATCCTTGGAACAGATTTTGATCCAACGCTGCAGTGACTTTGTAGTAAGTGTGACCTTGATCGACATAACACCTTAAATAGCGCCACTTCTTTGCCAAATGATGATCTGAATGAGAAAGATGTGTAATAATACTATGGACATAAAAGTGATGACTGTCACTGTCCCAGAGGTGCTTCCTACCTCCTCTCACCAGTATCAGATTTTTACAAATTTCCCTCTCAACGTCTGCTGTCGTCTACAGATGTGATCTCCTACCAACCAGCAATCTGAAGCAGTCATGGCTCTGGCTTTCAAAAACCTACACACACACTGATCAGTGGTGGTAATGTCGTCATCTCGTGGCCACAATCCATCCATCGCTTGACACTAAACTCATTCATTATCTGTAACCGCTTACTCCTATTTTAGGTAACAGGAGGGCTGGACCTTATCCCAGAATGCATTGGATTAAATCATGGATCCAGTCATGTAAAGAATGAAAAATGATAACCCGGTGCCCTTTTGAATGTTGAATGTACTCTAAACTACAATCTGCTTTCTCACATTATCTCATGAATTATCTCCTTTGAGGGAGGCTGAGAGATGAAACCTTCTCCCTCCTGGATGTGGTTAGAATACACTGAAGCTCCGGCAATCTGATATGCATGTACCAAGTCATCATAGCCCACTGTATCATTCAGTAGCCATTCCACTGATGTTTTTATCTCCTTATCTGTCAAGAGCAGAGGAGCGTAGAGTTTAATTTGGGCTTTATAAGTTTGTGCATCTTTTGTTTTAATAAATCTTCTCCATGTGTCGCTTTTAAGGACTTTAAAGAAAGCTGGAAAAATAGGAAAGGAGAGAGCAGAGCCGTTCTCTGGGCCAAACAAATTAGACAGTTTACGTACTTTTCATAATCCTGACCGACTTTATGGTTCAACTGTAATTGGAATCCTCTAATCATTTCTCACCTAATAAAGTTTTATTACACATGTTCAAAAACATTAAACCACACACACATTAAATGACAGCTGTGAGCCAATCATTAACAGGATTTTCCCTGCCTACATTTAAGGTGGGCTGATATAGATTGTAATGTGGAACTGCTGTATAAGCATTCACTGGGAGTAGCTGATTTATGTTTTGACTACATTTCAGCTTTTTTTTTTTTTTTTTGGTCTTTTGCTCTGCTCAAGTGAACATGCTAAGCTAAGTGCTTCTAGTGCTTGATGAAGTTTGTGTGAACCTAAAATCACAAAATAAGCAAATTCATTTCCTCTGCTGCTGCTGCTGCACTTCACTGAGCATCGATTGTTGTTGTTCCAATCTATGTGAACCATCTTCCTACCTGCTTCATGGGATCACTGCAAAATATTAATGCGAGTTATCTCTACTTCTTGTTTTACTGTGCAATGAGATGATAAAAACACCACAGGCGTTTTAGGACTTTGGTGGCCAAAGATGAAACACTGCTACTTACTTGCCTGATTATATAGATAATTTCTTTTAAAAGTTCTGGGACTATGGGATCTAAATGTTTTCAGGATGTACAATCCAGCGTCTTACTGTGGACAAGTTTGATTTAGGAGTTGCTGGCATAATAACTTGATACTGGGGGAAGACAGGCCTCGTGATTACCTCCCATAAAACCAGCAAAGGCCATACAGAATTAATTGAACAGTTTGAAATTACAGTGTGCATAAACTGTAAACATCTCATGTTACCAGCCATTAAGCAGGTTGATTATTAAAACCTGTTCTTATGAGTAAACCACTAAACCACTAAATACGACTCTCCATCGATAAGCCAGACAGCGTCATGTCCGTATTTTTCCTGCTTTTTAAATCATATTGTAAAAAACAATTGTGTGAGGTCACTTTAAATATAGTAAGGCAAAACTTTATGTGGACTCAAACTGACCTTGTGCTCAAGGCGTAGATGCTCCTCTAGCTGGCTCCGTCGGCTGCTGTCATAATAACAGAGCTGGCACTGGTATGGTTTGATCTCATCGTGCTTCTGCAGGTGCAGCTGCAACGCCTGGTCGCTGGAGCATGTGAAGGTGCATTTGTGGCAACGGAATACCAGGCCCTGAAGGTGGCGTGACAGCTTGGAGCGGCTGACCTCCAGTGGCCCCACACGCTCCTCTGATGGAGGAAGAGGAGAGAGAGCGAAGTGGATTATTAGGTTGGATGGAGGGGAGGAAAATGGTGGTAGAGCAGGGCAGAGAAGAGAGCTAACTAGAGAATGGGAAGAGGAGATGTGGGGGTGAAGGAGACACACACACACACATACAGTGGTAGAGAAAAAAGTAATCACAGTGGCTGGTACCTTTTTGTGGTTTTGTAATTTTCTCACTTTCAAGGCAAACACTTCCTCTAGATAACTGAAGATCTCATATAGAAACTACTCAAACACCCCAAAAAGTGTCTTATCGACTTATCACATCAGTTTCTTCTCTGTGTGCTTGCTTTTACTGTATGTGTTACCTCTCAGTTCTCATGAACATTCTCATATACTGCATATGATACCTCAATAAATGAATAGCTCCATTGGTATTGCGCATATCATATCAGTTTGTAAACCATTCCGAAAATATGTTTGATAAGCCCGAGCGCTGTAGAACTTCCATAAACCTTTAAGTCACACACCACATTTCAATTGCCAGCACTAAGGTGATGACATTTTTATCTGACTGCGGTAGCATTTAAAGCAATAGTTTTGGGAAATACACGAGATGGCTTTCTTGCCCTGAGTTAGATGAGAAGATTGATATCCCTCATGTCTGTGTGATGTGATGTTGCAGCCAGAAGATGGTTAGCTTAGCATAAAGACTGGAAACAGGGAGAAATAGCTAGCCTGGCTCTGTTAGAATGTAAAAAAGTTTGCCTATCAGCACCCCTAAAGCTCACTGATTAACACATATCTCTTTTATTTAATCATGCAAATATCAAAGTGTAAAAATGTCAAGTCGTGAGTTCCCGAGACAGTGACGCTGCATTCATATCATATTGTTCAAATTGCAGTTACGAGCAGCTGAACCCACTGACCGTTCATGTCAACATCCAACTTGTAATTCAGAGTATCGGAAGTATCAGTATTTTGTAGCAGTGATGGTATCTCACACTTTGTGAAAAGAACTACAGGAAGTGTTAACAAACTGGTGCCAACATGGCTGCAATACCACCATCACTGGCTGGTACATCTAAATAAAATCTGACATTAACACTAATGCAGTCTATTCAGCTAATTTAGGAGGAGCTCCACACAGGCCAAGAAATAATCCGACAGAAGCTATTTCCAGGTTTCACATCTATCCCTCTGCAAGAAAGTGAACAAGTGAACATTTCCCAAAATGTTGACCTATTCTTTAAGAAGTAGAGTTTACTATGTCTTTGGTTCCATTCTGCATGGTGTGTACCTCTGTGCAGGACAATGTGGTCAATCATATTGCTCTTGTGTTTGGTGTGATAGAGGCAGAGAGGGCAGCGTAGGTCTTTAGGGAGGTCGTCAGGTGCATTGTTGTTGTGACCGGCTTCCACATGCATGGTGAAAGTATTCCTGAGATGGATTCAGAGACAGAAAGAAGGATCACTAAACTATTGAGGGGATTTATCCAGTGCTTGTCTATCTAGTATCAGCATATAGCATAAATATACAACATCTCAGTCATCATTCTATTTTTCCCTGTTTTCTTACTTGTAGCAGGTGAAAAAGGCACAGTCTTTGCACTTGAAGAGCTTCTTGCCACCGTGGCGGTCCCTGTAGTGCCGACGCAGGCTCTGCATGTATCCAGAGCTGAACTCGCAGAACTCACAAGTGAGGATGCCGTCTGGTCGATTGTCAGCCACTGTTGAGCCACCAGGTGTTGAGCTGGAAGACATTTGACTGCGGGAGGCCAGCTGGTAATGACTAAGCTGCTGACGAACATCCGCTGGCTCCAGGTATGATGGATCTGAGAGCGTGGGGCAAAGAAATTTAGAGGAACATGCTGTTTATTATTATATTGCAACACACTGTAAAGATTCAAGTGAGACTGTAACAGCTTATAAAATACAACACATTATTAAAGATTAAACTATTGGTTTCCAACCTCTTTGGCTTGTGACCACTGATCTCAGATTTTTAGAATTTGTTAGCAGCTCTCTCAAAGAGTCTAAACTTCTCAGATGGTTTCATTTAAACTGTTCAAAGCCCACAGGGGGAAAACTCTCACCAAAGAGGCAAAGGTTAGAGAAAAGTCCAAAGAATGAAGGCCTTTTTATGTTGCAAAACTTTGTATTTTCTCCTTTTGTAACCCATTAATCATCTCACGACACATCAGAGTTACCCACTGGAGGGGGGCAACCCCTAGGTTGAGAGGCCTTGTACTAAACTACTTAACTGTGCATAAAGTAGTAAAACCAGCTCCACTTCCAACAGCTCCAACAGTGAAATGCTACTTTAATACAGATGCATCAGTACTCACAATCTAATAATGTCATATATAATAATATATCAGTCACAGGGGACATTCTCCAGTAGAATGAGTACTTTAGATACTTTAATTACATTTATCTAATAAATTTCTGCACTTTTACTAGGTAGGATACTGAATGCAGGAGGTTTATTACTTATTTTAGTAGTATCTGTTAGTATTTTTTACATTGCTGAATTGATGCTTAAAGTCTGTGTAAAGGGAATTCTGAGATTTCTTTCAAAATATGTTAAATATGTTGGAAAATAGTTGCTGAAAGCGTGAAAAAACTTTGAACGATATATTACTGAAATGTGGGGTTAGAGGTTAAAACCTAAAAAAGTTTTCAGTCCAGGATTTTTTGGGCGGTCCTTAAAGGGTGGCTCGATGACACACTGAGGCCACCCTGAGCATACCCCTGCACCCCTAGCAGAGAGATAGAGATGAATTCATCTCACTCAGTGTTTCAAAGTTAGTCATGTCATTTTCTGAACTCATCTGACACGTTTCAAATGCTTCAAAATTGCTGCTTGACTGCTCCCACGAGTGGGCGTGGCTTCAGTAAATTCAGCAGCCATGCCCCCCCACAGTCCTGGAGCTGAGAATACTGCTCATTTTTACCTGATTTTGACACCTAATTTCATAAACTTGTCCATATTTTTAATCATTCAAATTTGGCTGGGTGGTTAATAACACTTTCTTCTTTGGTCTGACAAACTCAGAACACAAATTTATTCTTAGGATCTGTGCTATTTATCCACATTTACTCTAGAGATATTTGTGGACATTATGGAGGAAAAATTAGTTCAAGCTACAAGCATATTTCATGATTGTGCTTTTACACAGACAGGAAGTAACCACTCAAACAAGAACACACAATGACTGGAATTAAAAAAATACATATTCTCAGATAATTCCGAGAGTATCTGTGTGCAAGACTGTACATATACAGAATATTAAATAAAAAGCTATTGGGAGGCAGCAGATGATCCTTTCCTCTCTAAATAAGACAATAAGACAAGACTATCTGGAATTTCATCATGCTCACACCAAATGCACCCCCCCCCACCTCCCTCACAGATACATAAGTATCACTACGACTGTCATTCGTCTCCTACGTCTCTCCCTTTCTCAAGAGTTTATAATATCAGTGAGCAAGCTCATCTTCTCGTCCTACTTTGAGCCTCCAACACATCAATAAATAAACCACAGTGACACTAATAGAATATCTATCCATGTGAAAAATGCTTCTTTCAGCACTCACAGTATGAGGAAGCATGGAAGAAAAGGGGGAAAAAAAACTTCTTTTAAACTTTAAACTTTATAAAATGCCTGAGATCCAATTTCTCACTTTTGCAGCGGAGGCAGAGGAATTCACAAGAATCAAACAATGCCACAGTTGATTCATGCTTTTAATATCCTCTCTGCATTGTGGAGATGTATGGAGATGAGATAGCAGATGGAGAGCAAAGTCTGTCATGAGGTGGTGATGTGTCTTCTTGAACAGATTAACGGTCAAAACTGTCTATTGTATTGCATAAATGAGAGGTGGAATACTTCTGTGAGGAATTGGAGAAGACAGGGGAGGATGAGGAGAACGCCTTAAAAATATTTCAAGGTTTACTTTAAAAGAGCATAAAAAAGTGAGGATGTGGTTGGAGTTCAAAAAACTTGGGGCAGTTTTGGGCAGTTGCAGGTGTAACTGCAGCTATACTCAGACCATTTCTGAAGAAATCAAAGTTAAGAGCCAATCAAATGTTAATCATTTCAAAACAAACCCTCTACTCCACTGCAAATCTCAGAATTTTAGACATTCAACTGAAGGTAGTTAGTTTGGCACGGTAGTGAGACATTCAATATGTCAGCTCTGCTCTTTCTCAATGCTTCACTTGTCTTGGTAGGGCACAGCTGACAGTGGTGGTTGGTGCATTGAGGAATGCTGCCCTGCTTCAGCTCCAGGGAAGATTCCACAGCTCCAGCAGCAAGGTGACAGCTGCTGCCAAGAACAGTCTGCAAGCTAAAGCCGCGGCTGCACAGCCACTAAAACACCTACAACACGGCAAGGCATCAAGGAGTTTGCTGCTACACAACCCTACAGTGAAGGTGTCTCTTTGATAGAAATATTCTGTTAAGAAAGGTGTCAGAATCAAACCTCAACTCCTCCTCATAATTTATTCAGTCTGAGCGCACAACCCTCTTCCCAAAGACAGACTTGTTGACACTAAGTGCTGATTTTCCATATTTATAGCAAATCTAGTAATGTGTTATATTAATAATATAAAAAATAAAATAACCTTGGATGAAAACGCCTGGCAGAAAATGGACATGTTTTAGTTGTTGCCTTTTAAGTTTAAAATGTGCATTAAATGGCTCAAAGTTTTTATTTGCTGATATATAGCTTTATCTATCTATCTATCTATCTATGTATAGACAATTGATGCACTACAATTATAGAGAGATAAATTGGCAACTATTTTGATATTTGATAATCAATTTTAGGTTAATGGTTTAGGTTTAGGTTAATGATAGTTTAATTAAAGATATTAGATGTTTTATAGACCAAATTATTTTATAGACCAAAAGGAAATAATATGAATAATATGGTGCCTTTTCTCCAAAGCTAAGAAACTCTGTTTTAAAAATTTCTGTAGAATCATTTTATGCTCAATTGAGACTTTCCAAATCTAGCTTGACAAGCCTATCACATAATCTTATATCTACAGTATTACAATGATATTATTACCATCTGGAGCCAAGGGAGTCTGCTCTGTGTTACTGGACAGCCGGGAGGGCCTGAGGGTGGCATGAGCAGCCTGGGTAGCAGCCCGAAGTTTGTGGAGGGTCAGGGCCTCACCATGGTCTCTCAGAGAGTGCTCCTTCAGCTGGCTGATGGTCATGGAGGAGAAGGGGCACGACAAGCACTTGTACATGTGCTGCTCACCTGAAGGAAAATCAAGAATCATAAGTCAGCAACTTCACTACTATACGAAATTGACTATATAGTATTAAATGGCACTTCCTTGCAAATGGTTGAAGACTCCTAATAAAAAACATAGTGATAATAAACACATCCTCCACCATACACAAAGTTATTCCCCACTGAGCCAATCTGTAACAAATATGTCATCTCGTACTCACTTAGTGCTCCCCTTGGACTAATTAGCATAATAGAACAAAGTGTTGAACTGCAACGTTTATTGAAGTTCCATTAAAATTCAAACAGAAATGTCTTGAGGTATCACACATACACATAATCTCATGAAATAATACATTAAGTGGGATCCACATTCTAACTCCCCAACATGCACTTTCCTTGTAGGCAATTTAGAAGTTACAAAACTGATTTTGTATTTACTGGACAAAAATCAACAGTACACTATGTTAGATATATACAAATCTCACATTGCCAAAGGGAGGCGAGTCTGGAGAGGAGGTAAAATGTTCTTGGGGAACTTTTTTCGCTGATTTGCATGAAGCTCGCCTCTCTCTGGTAAACATTTATAAACATTACACAGATAAATGGACCAGATATTTGTAACACTTTGTTAATGGTTAATAAGTGTGTGTAAACCGTCCATAAACATTATTTGGACAGCTATTAAAATGTTTAAAGTTATAATTTGTTGTTAAATGGTTAAAAAAAACATGCCATAAATGTTACGTTGATGTTCATTATAAAGCTGCAACAGACGTTCATAATGCTTTGTAAAATATATAATGTGTACTGCACATATGAACACAGCCCATTCTGTAATTACGTCACACATTAAAGTTAATTAACGTAATTATTTAAATCCAATTATCTTTTCTTAAACCTAACTCTGTTATTTTCTTGGCCAAATTTAACCAAACTGCAACCGTTTCACAACAATAACCACGTGTTAGAAAGCCTCTCTGGTGCGTGTCATACATTTAGGGTGCTCAGTGAGTCTGTATGCGATGCAGAGGAGTGTGACAAAGCACGTCTGTCTTTGGCAAGTGTAATGCATGGCTTGTAAAGCATATATAAACATTATTTGAATGGCTATCATAAAACTGCAACTGATGTTTACAATACTGTGTAAATGGATAATAGATGTTTTGTAAAGCAGACATAAATATTTGAGTGAGTTATAAAGTTGCAACTGATGTTTACAAAAGTAACACTTTATTTGATGGGCTGTGCAGACTGACACAACGCCGTCATGATCATCACATGGCATCTGTTATGAATGAGTCTTTATGAATGTTTGACTGTTGTCATAAGTGCCACCATTTGTTAAATTATGTATTTTGTAATGAAACACTGACTTTGTTTGAGATGCCTTTGTTATGACAACTTGACATTAAGACGTAACCTGTCATAAACATGACACAGCAGGCCAAAGTATCCAACCTTTTAGCTTTATGTGTTAACATCACATTAAACTGTCATATGTGGTTGGCTTATGTTATATAATTAGTAAACATAGTAACATTATTAATTGTCATTTCTGTTTGTTTACAGTAAAAATTTCACTTAACTTTAATGAACTATCAATATACCATTTATTAATGATGGTTATTATAAATTGTTAGTGAAGCTTGTTAGTTAGTTTGGCTGCTTGTTGTTGTTTTTCAGTGAAAATGGCAAAGGACAAGTGATTGCAAAAGTCGGTCAGTGAATAAAAGACACTGAATAAAGTTTTGTACATATTGGCGAGCCATGGATATGACTGTGCTGTAACTGTGTGCGTTGGCAAACACTTTGCCAGAGTTTTAAATACTTCCCTGGAAGATTTATAGCACCTTGCTTCCTGTAGCTGTTTGAATATTTGAATACAGCCCATAAAGTGGCAACCAAATCTGATCTGACTGATAAATATTTTTACTAGAAGTGGTTTAATTAGGAAAAAAGACAATCAATCCAAAGTTGCCACAAAATGTACAAAATCACCAAACTCTACTTTTCAAATGTAATCACACACTCAGAATTGGTTTGTGTCAATTATCCACAGCAGTTGTTAACTCTTACTGCTGTTTCTTGTTCTCTCCAATCAGACAGTGAGAGCACTCAAATGCCTTTTGAAAATTGGCCTTTCTAGTTTGCCAGTCTTAAGATTGTTTCTTTTGCTCATGTATTGATCGCTCAGGTGGAGCTTTTTTGCATTAGCTTGAAAGTCTGTGCCTTTGTCTGCTGTTGGGCTCCCTCAAAAACAAAAAACACAACCACAGGCGAAGAATCACATCTAACTAAAGGCACCTGTATGCCTTTGTAGCATGCTGTTCCCAAAGACACAATATTAAGACTAAATTCATCTGGATTATTTGTACTAAAATCCAAATATAATTCTTTTGGATGTGTAATTAGGTGTATCTAATGGACCCAGTGAATGGTGAAGCTGCTCTGCCAGCTTATCCACTGGTTGCATTGTGCTGGATAAGCTAAATCAAGCACAGTGTCTTTATGTGGAAAATGATAAACAGGAGGCTGCTATTCTGGCCCGGGAATACTTAGTTAGTCATGGATACAGCTGTAAGACGTAATTTAATGTATGTGTGTGTGTGTTTACCTGTGTGTGCCTTGTGCAGGTGGCTCTTCAAGCGACTCACGTAGGCAGATTTAAAGGGGCAGAGTTTGCACTTGAAGGGCTTGTGGTGCCCGTGGTGAGACTGCACATGTCTGTCCAGACTGGAAACAAAACACACACACACACACACAAAAACAAGAACGGAGGATATGAGATAAGAGGATAAAAGATGTAAAAAAAAATAGATGAAATCGGGACAAAAGGATGGCAGATAAACAGAGAAAGTGACAAGACTAGTAGAGGAAAGAAAGAGAGAGAGCTCTGCTCCACGGCATCCACTGTGATGATTTCAACAGCAGGGATTTTCAGCAGCATCTAAAGCGCTCAATTCTGTTTACCTCACAAACAACAGCCGCACCAATTTCCAATGACTACAGAACAAGGAGCCGTGGGGTGAACTCATCTACCCACAATCCCCTGGTGGGAATGAGTGCGTGAGTGCCTGTGGGGACGGTGGCTGTGTTTTTAATGCCAGCCTCCTAGGTGGCATGGGAATGCGGCTTCTTTCTGGGTCAGGGCACATACAGTACAGAGGGATTACACCTGGGAGCTCAGAGGAGATGAGGACTCTCTCTTTCCCCTCTCGCTCTGTGTCTCTGTGATGGATAAAACAAATCACACTACCAAAATGCCTGTCTCTCTGTAATGTTTGTCTTACTCTCCTAGGAGGCAGGAAATCTTAGAGAAGAAGATTGAAGATTCAAAGGGCTTGTGGTAGGGTAAACACAGCAAGGTGTAAAATTGTGCTATGTACAAAATGAGTTTAACATCCTGTTGATTTGCAGAACAGCTGGTGTAAGACTGCTAAGGTATATAAACTATGTACTTCCCATATTTTAAGGGTGAGGGTGATCTATTACTGAATAAAAACAGCAATTATTTAATGTCTTTCTATAAATGGTAGCTGATTTTTAGCCATTTTGCTGCTGCTAAATGTCCAAAAATTAACTTTCAAAATGTAAACCTCTAGATCTGCCAGGTAACAAAATCAGTAGCCTTAAAAGTTATAATCCTTAAGATTACCACAAGAACAAACCAGTCAGTATGTTTTCAACAATTGCCATTCAAGGTATTTACGTATCTACCTCACAATATTGTAGTTTTTCTTGTTTGTGGCAGGGTCCGCTATTCCTACACTGGATTTAAATTGACTTTACATGCATGAGGGAGTCACAGAAAATGTTTACCGTCCCCTCTCTCACAGCCATATCGCAGCCATATTGATAGTAAGTTATAACTAATGTAAACAAATACTTCCTACTGACGCACCTTCACATTAAAAGCACTCAACTGGCAAACCACAAAGGTGCTTTTACTGTGAAGTCGACACAGGAAACACAGTTTGGAGCTTCAAAGCTGAGTTTAAATTTAGAGCTGACCGCAGCCATTCATTCATAATTTCTTGCAAAATAGTTTCTATTTTTATTTGCAGGGGAGTAATAGAACAAGAAGGAGGTGCCACAAAAGCAACACTCACTGTTGTATTCCTGAAAAAGTAGCTGCTTAATGAGTGTTTGTGTCTGCATCAAGTGGCAGCCACACCTGCTGACACCACTGGTAACCACAGGTGTCGCTATATCAACCAGGATTAAAACTTGAATTAACCTTTCTGATAAGTAAGGGGACTCTATTGTAGGGGACTATTGTATCCTCCCTACTTACTTGTGTCTGAAGGGTGAGACGAACTGGCAGTACTGGCAGCTGTATTTGTCTTCTCTGCTGAACAGTGCCATGGCTGAGTGGCTCCTCTCATGGGACCTCAGTCCCTGCATGGACATGAAGACTCGGTCGCACTGGGCACATGGGTGTCCCCCTGCAGTCAATCGCTGCTTCAGTTGCTCCTCTGACACCACGGCCCTTGCTGCAGCCACTAGGGCCGCTGCCCTTCCTTCCACGGCATTCGTTTCTGGCTCCAGTGTCTCTGCGGCAACAGCAACACCACCAGACACTGTGGAAAGGTGTTGTGGACCCATCATTGCGGACACGGGTCTCTCAAGATCATCTGCTTCAGCTGCTTCATCCTCTTCCAGGTCGCCATTAGTTAGGCTCTCTGAAGGTAGTGTCAGGGGAACCTCGCTGACTTCTTGCTGCAAAACAAAGAGAAGCTGTTGAATAATCTTTCTGTGACTGCTGATTTTCTCTGTCGAGGCCTTTTTGTTATGCAGATGCACACCACTGCAATAAAAGAAAAGATTAAGGGCAACAATTTATTTGGATAGTCCAACGTTGATATTCAACCAACTACCAGATGACAAAAATACCTGTTCACTCAAGTATCACTTAGAGTCTGGCACTTCTAACCCTTTTCCTGAGATCAGCCAAATCACACAGCACATAAGCAACAGTTAAGCATCTGTCTCACAGCTCTGCTTCTGTCTTTGCTGCATCAGCACAATCACTCTCAGTTAAGTTTCAGTCACAGCTCTCTCTCTCTCTGTCTCTTCTCACCTGCTGTATTGTCAGATGAATACATTTATGCTCGAGTACTGACTGTTAGAAGATCAACATGTGGGTTTATCATTGACCTGAAAGCCTTTCTGTGCATCACATTTTCCTGAAATACTTGTCAGAAACAGCCAAAACACTTCAAGCTGCAGTGCCAGCCTGCATGAGGGCAAAATGAAAATGTTTCAGGTCCAAGAGCAAAAGACAAAAAAAACATCAAGTCCAGTATAGGCAAGCCCCAACAGGGGCTACCTTAGGCTTACTCATCCCCTGACCTGAAACTATGTGGTCTGCCAGTATTTACGTCAATAATGAGGTGATTGCATGAGTTGATCGAAATGGAATGTGACATGATATCCGTCTAGGAGCTTTGATACTTATCATTCCTCCATCTTTTTATCATGCATCTCTCAACTGCTCTAAGAAGAACGTGCAGAGGAACCACAATAAAATTCTTTTTAACACAATCCATCCCAGTAAACCCAAGCAACCCTCTTATACCAAAACACACGCATTTACTCTAAGTGATTAATAATCTTTGTCTGTTTGGCTTCTAGACCTGACTACTACTTTGTTGTTTTAACTACAACAAAACAGATAAAGAGTTAACCAGGAGGCCTTGCACATTCTACCAACAATAACACGAAGCCAACTGCAAAACAAAACTCCTCTATCTATTTCTTCTTCCTCCATCTGCTGGAGTGCGAGCTCTGTTCTGTAGTTGTCACAAGTGGACAGACAATCACCATGACTTTTTTTATTGCCCCAAGGAAGCTCATTCTTTCAGTGGAAGGACCTGACCCTGCACTTCATGCAGCCATAAATAAGATGTGGCATCCACAGACCCAACCTTGCCATCCAGTCTGCCCTGACTGCACTGTCAGCCTGTTCTTTATCCAACTATATTAGAAACCATTGCAGAAATGAAGCTGTATTCATGATACTATAAAAAGCAACATTCATTTTCCCCCTTTGCAATGTGTAAAACATACAGTATATTCCATCTGGTAGAGATGTTGTACATCATCATGGTCATTGTGTTGTAGACCATGAATGCTTGCAGCTAACTCATAACCCTTGCAGGATAAGAGCCACTAGCTACACTAGTTAACATTTTATCCACTGTACTGAATATACCTAAAAGTCAGAGTTGCTACAGAAATACTTCACTGTGTCATCCTCAGTGGCCCCAAGCCATCTCATCTTAAATACGTAACAGACGGACAGAGTGTCTAACGGAAGAACCAGGCTTCCGTTTGGGTAAGGCGTTGGATCCTTAGGCCTGTTCCCCTCACTGGCAGCCTCAGTGGAATACTAATGTTCGAACGGTTACCCGCCGCTGCCCTAAAAGTTATGGCTCACCACTCCACTCCTCCCCCCTCCACTGCAATGGGACAGCATTGCTTGTTTTCTCTGGGGGAAGCTGACAGACTGTCTACCCAGAAGCCCCCATCAGTAATAAACAAAATGGGAAGCAGAACTCAAGTTCAGTAACACAGATCACTGCAGAGCTCAGAGGATGAGGGTTAGATTACAAGATAGAAGCACTAGGGACAGATAAAATGTCTCTTTTAAGTATTGTTTAAGAAAATCTAATGTTGATACAGCTAGCTGCATATCAATTTAGCAAAGAGGGAAACAGCTAACTTGGTGCTAATCTAACAAAATCTGCCAACCACTAACACGTACTAATTTCCCCTGTTTTCAGCAAGCTGTGAAGTGAAGCTCATGCAGAAGAGCCAAAAACTGTAGTTCCTTGAATGGCCACTTGAGGCTGGCAACAGAACAAGTCAATCTCCATAAACCCCCATATTAAAGGGTCCAACTTCACAGCAATTTCCCTGCTCATGACAACTGTAATGAGTCTGAATTTCTATTTACCTTACACGTTCAAATTATGTTAAGGCTTAAAGTTGCACATAATTACATAATTAGTGTGGCCCCTTTGATTGACGGGTGTGCACCATTACAGGTGGCTTGTTTGAGCACCCAGGTGTTATTCAGCCTGCCTTAATATAACCGATGATCCACGTCTTTGATGATCTTTAGACTAGGCCGGAGGCAGAAGAGGCAGGACTGCCAACACTCTCTGCAAAAACAATGTCTCTCAATGCATTTTACAAACATTTTACTCTAACAGCAATAGAGAATGAAAAAAAAATCATTTACCTTGATATGTCCCTCTTTGACTTCTCCATACTGAACATGTTTCCTAAGGTGGTTGCAGATGGCTCTGAGGGTTGGGTGCACCTCTATGCAGAAGTTACACCTGAATCCTATAGGTGTTTTATTTACAGGGCTTTCCTGTTCACAGAAAAAGAATGACGAGAAGAACATGTTTTAGCTGTTTGACATATTTTTTGACAGTGATTTATGAAGGGAGATGTTTAACTTTAATTAAACTGTTTAACCTTTTAAGGACATCAACAGTGTAATTTAGTGCCATTAATGACTATGAATCAATCTAAGCCAGCTGATTTTATTTTTTATTTTTTCTGTGTGAGATTTACTTTTTCTCCATGAAGTTAGAGACTGTCGCTGTTCTCAGATATACATTAAATTAGATCAATGGTATTTTTAATGAACTTATTATGAAACCAATTATCACACCTCATTATCATTATGCACTGTTATATGTTCCTGGTGACATTGAAGGGGCAATTCGAAACACATAATTATCTCTTTAATTTAATTTTGGCAGAATGGGACTACTTTGGGTACAACTGCAATAATTATGGATTTATAAAGTCATGTTATGATAAATTAACAATACTCTCTCTATGAGACCTTTTCCATGGATTTTTTTAAACACCATGGGAGCTTACGACTTCCAAGAGGTCAGGAACACATATAGTATGATAGACACTGGTAGTTGTATGACATCAAAAGATTTAGAGTATGTTATCCGACAATGATGTAAAAGGAAAATTTGTTTTTTACCTTCACAAGGTTTAATGGAGACCTATATCCCTGCTCACCTTCTCAGGTTTGATCTCAGGTAGTTCTGTGGTCTTCTGTTTGCTGAGAAGCTGCCTCCTCCTCTCCTGTCTCATGGCCCTCTTCTGAAACTCCTCATTGTGGTTCAATAGATGCTTGGCAAGAATTGGGAGAGCCAAGAACTTCAGCTCACAGTGAGAACACTGGTACAACTCGGAGTCTTCATCGCTGGGACCGGGCGATACCACAAAGTCTCTCTTCAAGTCAATGCTATGGTGGTCGTTGTAGTGCAAAGAGAGCAGCTCACCTGTGCTGAAGGACAACCAGAAGCATTTTAGACACTTGAATGGCAGCCATTCAACCTCGCTGTCCTGCTCAGGTTCAAGCGGAACCTCCAGCACTTCCTTGTCTTCCTCTGCCGCTGCACTGACAGCAGTCTTCTCAGGTTCTTTGGCATAGATAACAGTGAAGTAGCGACCAAGCTTGCTAGCATGCTGCTTTTTGGGGAAGACACCTGGGTGGCGTTTAATATAGTGTGAGACAATACTCTTTCTGCTGAAGGCCTGGAAGGCACAAAGAGAGCACCTTCGTCTCTCCACAGCCAAACGCAAATCTTCACTCATTTCTGAATTGTCCCCTTCTGACGGTGGGGTTGCCACCACTTTGTTAGGCTTTTCAGTCATGGTCTTGGAAGCAGCCAGACAATGGGTGTAATAGGCATCAATATCATGCCGTTTCTGGTAGTGTGCTGCCAGGCCTTTGCGTATAGGGTTTGTGTACGAGCACAGAGCGCATTTGAAGACATTGTTTTTACCCTCTGGCTGAGCACGGACATTGTTGTGCTTGATACGATAGTGTCGAGCGATGCCTTTCCTGGTGGAGCAAAAGTATTTGCAGAGCTGACACTTGAATATAGCATGTTTCTCAGTCTTATTGATGGGTAACTGAGAGAGGGCAAGGTCCAATTCACTGACCTCCTGGACTTTTGCTGCACTTGATATATTACTAGCACTGCATTCAGCTACTGGCTCTGTTTCTTTACTGGGAGAGAAACTTGTCATAGAGGGAGTGAACATATCAGAGGCTGACTGATTGTGATATTTCTCATAATGGATTTTGAGTTTCTCCAGTGTTCCATGTGTGTACGGGCACATTTTGCATCTGTAAGCGCCATAGCCCTGCCTTTGGGTTTTGCACTTGTCATCTCCTTCATTTAAATCAGCAATTTGCTCTATATCATCTGCAAAGTCTTCTGCAGTGACTTTCACTAATGGGTGTCTCTTCTGATAGTGAGTTAGGACACCATGGATCCGTGAATTGACATAAGGACAGTGACGACATTTATACACAGAACTGGGATTGATGTCTGCCTCCTGTGCAAAATCTGCAGCTTTTACTTTCATGCCTGGGTGTTTTTTTCCATAGTGGGTTAGGAGGCCATGGAGACTGTTGTACTCTGACAGACATACAGTACACTGATAAGGATTGTTAGAGATGGAAAGACGTGGATGGGAAGGATGGGGATTGCTTTCTTGAGGCGGGGTAGCAATGATCAGTGCTCCATCATCTTCAATAGGCTGGCAATCCAAAGACACATGTTCTTTGGCAACCTGCTGGTGGATCTTTTCAGCTGAGCCATTTCCTTTGATGATATCCAAAAGCACAGATTCATCCCCTTTAATGGCCCATGGGTGGACTGCCTGATAGTGACTAGTGATGTCCCATATTGTACAGGCCTCAAAGGCACAGTCTTTGCATTTATAATGTTTAGTTTCCATATTTCCCCCTTGTTGGGTGGTCTCTGGACCAGCCCATAGCTTGCTGGCCATGTAGGTGTAATCAACGTTATGCTCAGGATGCCGTCTTTGGTAATGAAGCAGTAGGCCTTGGGGTTCAGCGTGGGAGTAAATGCACCACTCACAGTGGTAGCCAGCCTCCAGAATGCCATCTTGGTAAGCCCAGTGTAAAATGGTCATGGCTGTGGCTTTCACAGTGGGGTGCTCTTTCTTCAGATGCTTCTTTAGGGCATAGACATAAGGAGATGTGTAGGAACAGTGTCTGCACTTAAGGGAACGCAGCGATGTAGCGTTTTCAGAGTCTGGAGGGGCTGGGGTCATGGCAGAAGATACACTGCTCGACTGAACCATCTGTGCACGCTCACGTTGACTCCGGACAACAGCAGTGTGGCGACGTACAAGGTCTGCATTGGCCTTGGTTTCCCTATGCTTTTTCTGGTAATGAATAAGCACTCCTTTTACAGTGCGGTTGCCATAATCACAGTGCTGACAAAAGAACAGCTCGTCCTCACCTTTATCACCACTGCCTGGTTTAGGACTTGAGTTGTTAGCTCCATCGTGACCGTTGTTTTGAAACTGCTTCAGAAACTGTTTGGGAGTTGCAATTTGCAATTCATCCATTAATTTCATCAGACCAGGGGTGGGGGCACCATGTTTGATATATTTTGCTGTCACTTTTACTTCTGGGTGTCTCTTCTGATAATGCACCAACACTCCAACAACAGATCTATTGCTGTACACGCAGTGTTTACAGTAGTACATCTCTTCATCTGATCCATACAGTGCTGCGCTTGGTTGTTTTGGAGGCGTAGCCATGCTGAGATTATACGAAGAGTTTGCAACAGACTGTGATTGATCCACTGAGATGACTTTCATGGTTTTCTGTATACGGAAGTAAGACGCCTTTTGCTCTGGGTGTTTCTTCTGATAGTGGACTAAAACAGAGTGCATGTTGGGACTGGCAAAAGAGCACACATCACAATCATAGACAACAACATTGCCACCCATAGATTCTTTCAGAGGGTCTGTCTCAGGAGTGGCTTCAGGGGTCTTGGAGACTGTTTTCAACACTGGGCTGGAGGATGACCTGGGGGTTGATGTGGCTGAGTTAAAGTTTTTGGGGCCAGAATTTAATATTTCCCTCAGGGTTTGTGATTCACCTGTCTTGTGGGACTGCTCCACTACATAGCTGGAGAAGATCATAGCATTATTAATTTTCACTGTAGGATGCATTCTTTGGTAATGGGGCATGAGGCTCCTGACGTTGGGGCTTGTGTACGAACAAAAGCGGCACATGTATACCAGATTTGGTTGGTTGAAGTTGAGCACATTACTTGCTTCGGGGTGGTGATCCATGTAGTGTTGGTGTAGATCGTTGTAATTTGTGTATTCAATATAGCACTCTAAGCAGCGGAAGACTGCACTCTGGTCCTCTGGGTCCAAAATGTACTTAAAGCTGAACTTGATGTAAGGGTGCATCCTCTGGTAGTGGGTGCTGACGCTACGAGCTGATTTGTTGTGGTAATCACAGTGCTTGCAGTAGAAACGTGTAGTTCCTGGTTCCTCTGAATAATCAGTGTTCTCTTGGATAGTACTGTCACTTGGGTCAACAGAGATGTTTTCGCTATCATCTGAGAGAGTCAGGGATATAGGAATGTTTCTAGGTTTTGACTTAGGGTTGCTTTTTCTTTTTCCTATCCTGCCTCCCTCTTGAGAGATCATTGATTCTCTTGCATGATGATGTTGAGTGTTATAAGTGAAGACAGGGTTTTTATTGTCATGGTCTTTATCCTCTTTATCAGCACTGGCGTGGTTTTCTCCTGCATCTTCATCATCCATGTCATCTAGGTTTATGATCATGTCCTGTTGGCTTTGGCTTATCTTACTTTGAAGGTTACTGGCAATTTCATCAATTCTAGTTCTCTTCTTAACTGAGGACAAATCCAAAGGCAAGTCATTAATGGACTTCCTGGCTCTTTTCCCTGTTACTAAGGGCTTTTTGGTGGCAAGTCCTAAAATGGAGGTCTGGGTTTTTTGTAGAAAGATTGGAGAAGCATCCACTTCAGAGTCTGGCTGGTCAGTCAGCTGGCTTTCAAAGACAGTTGCATCTAGGTCATCACAGTAGGAATGCTTATGCTGCTGGTGAACCCTCAGACCTTTCAGAGTGGTGGTAGAGAAGCTGCAGAGGGTGCAGCGATGAGGATTCTGCTGGTCATTCGGTGTGCTGGTTATCTTTTTTCCATTGACTTTGGAACTTACATTACCTCCATTAACTGGCTCTACAGCACTGTCATTCTGAGGATCTGGGCTATCACTTGTTAGGTCCATGGTCTCTAAATCTGTGGAATTGTGGCTCTGTTTGTGCGTGCCGAGTTTAAGAGGGCTGGTGCAAATAAACGGGCATTCATCACATTTATACACTGTGGTTTTACCAGAAAGGTGAATGTTTTCAATATGGCGGGAGATGCTCCGCCTGTGCATGGTGAGGAAGGAGCAGAAAGGGCACTGAAATCGGTTCATGTACTTTCTGAATGGTATTCCTTTAGTCTCCAGTAATTTATTATCATCATCAGTTAAAAGCTGCTTTGCATCTGCTGACAGGGTCCCAGTATAGCTGGGATCATCCATATCACCCAGCTCTTCGTCGTCATCGTCATCTTCTAAGCTGCTCCTAGAGTCTTCCTCATTGAGTAAGTTGGCATCCATCTCTATGACACTGTTGGAGACATCAGTTGAAGCAAACCTCTTGGACAAAATCGAGGAACCTGTGCTGTTTGGTGTTACTGCACTCATCTGTGCATATTCAAAGGATGAGATCTCTGGGAGTGGTTTTTCCGATGTGTTTTCTGCTGTTTTTCCTGCTGACTCTTCATTTCCAGTCAAACTCAACTTTAAACTAGTTGGACTTTGGGAAGCAGAGGGAGAATCTGGTTTGGGTGAGCTTGCCTCCCCTTCCAGTTCCGCAATGCAGGAAACTATCTTGACCTTGTCACTGTGTTCTTTCACCACGTGATTAGTCCAGCTGTCCTTCTGGTCAGTCTGATAGTCACACCATTCACAGGCAAATGTTCCCTTCATGAGTCCACCGGCTGAGTCAGATTCATCTCCAGCCTCTGTGGAAGGATCAGCACACTCTATGGGAACTTTGTTATGATACATTAGTTGGTGTTTGACTATCCTTGCTTTGCGTGGAGACTTGTATGTGCAATACTGACAGGAATACACTTTTGAATGGTCATTGTGCATTATAACGGTGTAGCTGGGCTGCTTAGCTGTCTGTGAGGAGATACTTGCATCTGAATCTTCCTCTATAACATTATGCACTTTTTTGGTGTGGTTTCTTAAGAATGATTTCGATCTGAAGTAACGGACACAGAACTTGCACTGGTAAAACGGCAGATGGGTTTCAGCTGTCTGCTTTTGTGATGTTTGGCTGGAATTGTCAGTAGAGTTGGGGCCTAAAAAAGAAGAGAAAGTAAGTGAGATGCCTGCTGAAAATGGTTCATCAATAAGTCACTTCATTTGACTACTATTACTTAGATTTTCAATAAAACCAGCATCAAACATTTCATGCTACTTAATAAAATATACAACTACGTGACTGTGAAGAGTTCTATGAAACAGAAAAAGAAATATTTTCTAATCCTTAACAAATTAACTGTAACATCTGAATTCATGTGGTAGGCATACCTATTCCAGCTTTAGAAGGCGTATAATCCTTGTCAAGCTTATCCTCATATTCTTCCTCTTCCTCCTCCTCTTCCTCCTCATCTTTCAGAGAGTCAGACTCATCTGCATCTGCAGGCTGAAGGAAAACAGTGTGCACTTCCTGAATGTGGGTCTTCAAGTCATCATATGACTCGGCACGGAAGTCACAGCCATCACACTGCAATACCTCCATCACTAAAAAAGGGGAGCACTCCCTGGAAAATCAGGGAAACCTACAAAGAAACAGAAAGAGAAAGAAATCATGAGGGCAAGCAGCATTTTCTAAAGAGTACACGGTACAATAGATGTATATTTAAAGTCTGTGTAAAGGCAATTCCATGTTTTCTTTCAAAACACAATAAATATGTTGGAAAATAGTTGCTGAAAACATGTGAAAAGACTTTGAACAATATATTACTGAAATGTGGAGTTAGAGGTTCAAACAGTTTTTCACCAGTTTTCAGTCCAGGATTTTTTGGGCGGTCCTAAAACGAGACTGCATAACGCACTGAAGTGAGCATACCCCTGCCCCCTAGCGCAACGGTAGCTAGCTAGCTAGCTCTGCCCTCAACATCCCGAAAATGCATCTTCCCTGGATGCCAGAATTTGCACAACAGCTCCATTACTTTATTTTAATTTCAAAAAAACGAAGTGATGAAGAACAAGTGGATTATGAAGGGCCATATTAATGGAGACCTGAAAATAATACAGTAATTACAGTAACGTTAGGTGACTTAGTGCACAGTATAGTGATTTTACATCGTGTACTATACATAATCACGTTAGGGTTTCTCATCATTTTCATGTGTGTTATCTAATGTCAGTGCATGTAACATTAGACTGCTCTCGTTTCCTGAGTGGAATCCAGAGGAAAAAACACCGGTAACGGGACACGGGACGTCTCTTATATGCAACAGCAGCTTGTAGCTATGACAGGGAATATATGTAGTCAGATCTGAGTTTACGTGTGTTGGTAACGGCGCACACGTACGAGAGACACCTGCCTGGGTGTGACCACCTGCCGGGACAGTGTTTCACTGAGATACATGACTTATGTACGTTTGGACAGAGAGAGAAAGACACAGAGAGACAGAGAGTTATTCAACTCGCCCAGAGTGGTTCAGTGGACACGACCCCACAGTCCTGGAGCTGAGTATACTGCCCATTTTTATTCTATCATTCAAATTTGGCTGGGTGGTTAATAACACTTTCTTCTTTAGTCTGACAAACTCAAAACACATAATTATTTTTACTTTACACGGACTTTAAGTAGTTCTCTAAAAAAAGTAATTTGTGAGAATCATGTTAAAATATCCAAATCCACTGGTGAACTTCCATTTACAGTGCATGTAAGGGTCAATTTAGTCAAGACTCCAGGACTAATATTATCCTGTAATAATTCCATATTCAGTGTAGTGAACAAGCCCTTCCACAAAAATAAGCTTTGTGATGGTTTAGCATGATTATCAATGACTGTTCCTGCTGTGAACAAAGAATAATCAAGAGCAGGATGGATGACACATCGCTTCCACTAACAAGTCAGACAGTGGCCAGCGAAAGATATAATGCTTTCAAATGTTCATGATTATGTGCTCAAAAGACATCCTTCTAAAGCAGAGTGTCATTTGCTCGAGTTATAGAGCCTCTTCCACGTTTCATTTGCAAGAATTTGCAACAAAATGCTGTCAATTTGGCACTGGGGTAAAAAATGTTTTTTTGGATTACACTGCGTGACTGTAATTTCAGTAAGGATTAATTAAGACAACATGATGGGCATTTATTTCTTCATGATTGCTTTGATGTTGAATAATTGTGGAAGTGATGATATGGTAAACCAAAAGCTGACGTTTGCAAAATTTTAATAAAATCTAAACCACCAACTAAATTAATTACAACACTGAAATACAAACACACCATGCAAATTAAAATTATTGAGCTTTCTTAATACAAAAAGTCATATTTTCAAAATTAAATAAAGAAGAGATATTTGTCCAATTACACACAACTGCAACACATTTATATTGTCTCATTATGAAGGCAAAACCACAGTGATACATGGAAGAGTCACAAATACATATAAAAATGAGAATATTTTTGCCTAGAGCTGTCCACAAACTCTCATAGAAAGCCTCACAAAAACATAACAAAGGAGAATTCAGCAGATGCTGATGTTACTCAGAATACTAAGAAGGTCCCATTTTTTAGCATAGCATCATTCCAAGAACAATGGAGAGACTGAGGAGGGATTATGGGCTGATTTGTCCCATTTTTATTACCTTGGGATAAGCAACAGCTGGAGAGCAGCTCCACAAGCTCAGTATTTAGAGCAGACTATTCCATCAGATTGTATCAACTGAAAAAAGATTGAATGAATCAACTGAGAGATGAAGGCTTTATGTCTCTGGGCTGCTTTGCAGTTTGGACTTGGCCAGAAAAATTGATGTTGATGATGTGGCCATCATTTCACAGCTCTTTCATCATGGCTTTCTAATCAACTGTCATTTTGTCTAGAAAACCGTCTAATATGACACCAGTTTTGAGATGAGTAGGTAAAGGACGCGGTTTGCAACCTTTACAACTCTTAAAACCCAATCAATATGATTTTTTTCACACTTTCTTTTGAACACAATAACAAATAAATTGTATTATTGTGGAAACTGACTAACTTTGCAGTAATGAAGTTGAATAATATTACTGTTGTATGACTATTAATTATACTGTAAGTATGTGTCAGCTGTGTGATTTATTAGGGATGTGGATTCCTCTCTATAGATGCAAAATGGCCAACAGCTTTTTACAGCATCACGTGTGTGTGGTACAAACATCCCCAAATCAGCAGGCTTTCATGAACACTGTGGACACCTTTCAGGTATGAACATATTACAACGAGCACAGAGCTACGCCTTCGATTACAACATTTCAAGATGCAGGTGGCCGTACTTTTCATTAACTCCTTGATAGAAAGCCAGGTGTTTTCCCTGTATGTCAGTGATGGAGCGAAAAGGGGAAATACAAGACTAAAACAACAATGAAGTTTGCACATGGAAAGTTGTGCACACACTAGGATATGTACACAAATGTACATACACACTGTGTAAACTATGTGTTCTGTTAGAAACTGGTAAAAACAACCAGGACACCAGGTTGCCTTAGCATGCAACAACTCTTTTATGTGTTTCTCATTTGTACCAAACTCCTCCGTGTACTGACAAAGTAATAAACCTTGTGGTTTTTTAAGATATTTCTTTGACATTTTTTGGCTCTACTGTAAAGGGTGACAATACAGCGTAACATGTGGATAGAGAAAAAAGAGTCATTTGAGTCATGACTCAAATGACTCAAACATTGGACACATTATCATCCATCTTGACATCCCAAGAAGACACTTTCATTTAAACAAAATTAAATGTAGCTGCACTTTTCAAACTAAGCCACATGTGTTGTTGAAAGCTGACAGTCACAACTTCTTAGTATTACTACTTCAGCCTGAATTTGTTCATCTTTTCTATTAGGCAAAGACAGATATTTTGCATGTATTCAAAGTGGATTAATGGTTCACACAGCAAACATGGACCTTTGTCGATCTATTGTTCTCAGTGACAAAAGTCTTCATCACAATACGCCATGGCTCATGTCTGGAATACAACTATAACTATATCAGTTCTCCTCATATTCTCACAGAAATTCCACGGAATGAGGATGTTTTATCAATGACTGTAATGATACCCAAACTAAAAAAATTCACTATCATAAACAAAACCTACTACATTAATATTAATACAAAAGCAGCATTATTAAGCTGCTTTAGAGCAAAAGTGGCATAAATGGGATCTCTACAGCATATATGAAATTTAGATAATGCCTTCATCCAAATTTTGCCTGGCTCCAGAGGGCGATCAAGTGGGTGATGTAGGTAGCATGTTTTGATGGAAAATACAATATCTCTGATTCTGCTGTATTCATTTTGATCATTTTTTTCTGTCTTTAGTCTGAGTATAAAGCTTAATCGGTGCAGTACTGTTTTAATGTCTGCTATGTCTTCTTGCCGTTAATAAACAAACATTGCAATATTCCTTTCGCATTGCCCTCTGTCCACACAAGTCAGACTATCTAGTAGACTACTACTGTATCATGTAAATACAGACTTGAAACAAAAACACTGCTGTATTTGACATGAATTTGCAGAGTTATAGAAAATGCAAGGCTTTGGCTACGGCCGTTGCCATCTTGCTTTTTTATAGTCAGAAGTGACCATATTTGGATAAGAACACTGAGCTGAGGGATGACGTACTGCAACTTGGGCTGCACTTGGTTTTGACCGCTTTTTCAAGCGGGAAAAAATAGTGGCCTGCTCAGTCACAGAAGTTCTTGTATTACAGATAAACAGTAACTAAAAAATGTTTCTGAAAACATTTGAGGTGAGCAATGGGCAATGCAGTGACAAAAATCTTGATTCATATTTGATCAACACTCCCTAGTTTGACAGTTTGATCTGAGTTATGTGAGCCTGGTGTGTTGTTGTCACTTTTCCAGTGACCATTATTTACAAAATGAACATCAAACTGAAACTAGCGACTGAGAACATAAACTCATAAGGAGACTGTTTACTGAGAATTAAGGTAATTTCCCCATGAAACTCAATACAATCGGACCTTAGTGTTACAGCCGATAGAGCTTCCCCCTGCTGCCCATTAGAAAGAATGCAGCTTCAAGACACTTCCACATTGACTTCACGTCACTGACCCTGAAGCGCCGTCCGCTAATTATATGCTTTCAATTATTAGTATTTGCAAACATAACCAAATGTGAGGTGTTGACACTGATCTGACGAATCCACATTTCAGTCAATAGTTTCCATTTTGAGAAAACAAATATTTGTTTTCAGGAAAAAACAATCAAACAAGTTATGCAATGCTGGAAAAAAAAACTGTCTGTCACTGTATAGTGTTACGAAGTCAGCTGATTTTAAAAGATACAACGTAATGTCGCTTTAGCGCCGTGATCAAATTCAGTCCACTGATCTGGATACTGAAACCGAGAAATTTCAAGAGAGATCAAGCCAGAGACAGTTGGGAATCCCGCCCTGCCTTCCCACACCCAACTGGCCGGCCAGTGGAGAGCTCCATGTGAGCCGGCCAAGCTGCCAGTATGTCCCTGAGCAACCAGGGGATCCATTGTTGTTCAGGGTCAGGTTACAGCCTCACCACGGGGCCCCACCCTACTCTTTTGGCAGTTCACTGCTGTTTTGAACAAAGTTGCCTCCTAATGCCAGGTTCCTTGACATGGATATCAAGAGAATCCTTTCGGAGAGAGAAGGGGAGAGGAATGCCCGGGGAAGGAAAAAAAAAAGGAAGAAAAAAAAAAAAGCCTCCTACACAACCACCATCTGCCTTAGAGTTGGCTGTGTCTTTTCAGCCAGTCAGTCCCTGTACCACACCAAGTTAATGGGTGAGATTGTGTAACTGCTTTCATCTAGTCAGCTGGGGCTCTAACAGGCAGCGACTGAGCTGCTCAGATCCTCCTCTGAGCTGAGCTTCAAGGGCAGCCATTTTAGGAGCTGACTATGTGCGCTTAGGTGTTCAGCCAGCACACAACATGGACCCACAGATCTGATCCTCTTCCTCAAAGGCAGGCAGCCTGACACTGGAGAGCTGCTGACAGAAATCTATCTGCCAGATGTACAGTGCTGTACCCAAGCCCTCTGCCCACACAGCTCAGCAGAAAACATCTCACACTCTTGCTAGGCTGACTTTGCAACGTCCTTTCATTTCTCAGGGACATTATCTCTCACATCAAGAGATTTTTCAAAGAAATGCTACAACAATCCGCGTTCCAAAGAAAGACAGAATAGGTCAGCGCGAGCAGCATGCAGCAGCACTTTGTGGAGAAGCTGCCAACGTTTCCACAAGGGGGGTCTAAAAATGTGAGGCATGTCTGAACTTCTTTATCTCAGAGCTCTGTAAACCCTGAGCCCTCGAGGAGAAGACGAGAAGAGGGCAGAGAGAAGCAGAAGGGGAGAGAGCAGGGCCCTGAAGGGGAAGGGTGGGAGGAGAAGGGAGGCAGCGAGAGAGCATGACAGAGCCACCTGGAAGACCTTCAGCAGTAAGCAACAGAGGACAAAGCCATCCGACTGGGCTCCCCAGATTTCAAAGTCTACTGACATTTGTTAATCACCAACCGGTCTCTCTGCATCGGCGAGCTCTGCCAGCAGTCACACCCTCTACTCAAACTGGCTGACAGCAGCTGCTCTGTCTGAAAGAGGGCCTTTGAATAAGCCAGCATTAAGCTGATTAGGAGTACAGAGGTTTTGTCCTTAACTGTTGGTTAGTGCTACCATCTCATGCTGTCAGGGAGAGAAAAATCCACTGACGTGTTGTTATATTATTATATGGTGAGCATCCTGGCTACAGATAATTCATCTGGCAAACAAGACAGGACGTGAATCTTGTCAACCTGCACATACTCAATAATTAATGACCCATTGATTTAAAACGACAGGCTGCTTTTTAAATGGAAAATACAGTGGCAATAAGAGCAGGTAACCAGATCCATGGAAATTGATTTTTTTGTTTTATTTTTGCAGAGATGAGATGACAACATCAGAGAAAAATCTATATTTTTTTGTTTCAAGAAAGTTATTAAAAAGAGGGGGAGCAAGGTGTAAAGGTAAATGCTTCAAGTTCTGATCTCTTCAGCCTGCAGTATCTTCCAGGTTTTATGAAACATCTCACTGCGTCTGCAGGAGAGCAGAAAACATTGCGTCAGTGCACTGGCAAGAATTTGGCTTCTTGCACAAACAGGAGATAGAGAGCTGGGCATCAAGATGGTTACTCCTATCCTCTGATGTCATCAGGACCAACATGAGAACTCAACACACCGGATCTGATAGTGTGCTTCCCAGTTGCTAATACACAAATAGCACACAGCATAGTGCAGGGCAATACAATTCAGTGCAAAACTATGGCCAAACCAGGATGCTGGTTGCTATAGCGTAGATGTTCAGATGTCCACCTGCTCTTTATGGACACATGTGAAGCTGTATGACTTTAAAAGATGTTCAAATTTCACAAATAAATGTGTTATTTGTGGTGAAACTAAACACATGATGTTTGAAACTCCAGGCAAACCAGGTTATAAACATTTAGCTCACATTTTCATTAAGAAAGCTCCAAAAACTATAAACAGAAAATGAAACTTCTGATTATTAGATTAAAAAAAAACACCAAAAACGAAAAAACATCATCTCTGGTCCATAGACACGTGTATTAGACCTCACTACAACTGTAAACGTTAGAAGGTAATATCCAAAAACAGCAAAACTTGGCTTCAATGTCTAAAAACTTGGCTCCGAAATCAAGTATTGGATCTCGAGAACAGGATACCTCCCTGATACAAGGTTAGTGCGAGGGAGATTTGTTTACATGAATTCGGCTCTTTGCTGTGATTTTTTTATCGTACATCCATCGCAGGCACAAGACACGAGGTTCATAAGCAGCAGCTTCTGCAAGCTGGCACGCCGGCTCTCTGTGTAAATAACTAACATTCAGATTCTGTGACAATCTCATCAGTGCCAAATCCCTTTTCTCACTATTCCCCTCCCCAACATCTCCCTCGCAGTAATAATATGAACCTGTCATTTGGGAACATTATTTCACTTTAACACACTTTCTGCTATAAAATATGTCAACTGGTGACAGGATGAGGCTGCGATACATGTGGTCGAAAAATGAATTTGAGCATGAGCAGCTAAATGCATGACTTTTATAACGATATGTATTACTATTGATCACGTGTAGAGACTCTTACATTATATTATATGATGTTGGCAGCAATGAAGGGCTTTTACTGTGGAGCACAGTTTTTTTGGTTAATCTGTTGATTATTCTTAATTGAATCAATTAATCTATTTAATTTTAAAACTTTTTTAATATTCCATCAAACTTTTTTTTTGGCATTTGTGCTTCAAAATGTCTTAAAAGATTGATTAATCGATTATAAAATGAGTTGCCAATTGAGTTTCAATCCACTCACTCATCAATTAATCATTTCGGCTCTACACTGAAGCTTACATGTTTACACCTTTGTGTGGTTTTATCACTTAATATTCTTACTTCCTTGTTACCTATCAATCTTTTTAACACCTTTTTGTAAATTGTAGTTTAATGCTGAGAGAGAAGGGGGACATTTTTTGACCGTGATGCTCATCGCAGTAACCTTTTTGACACAATTGGACCTTACCTAAGAGAGGCACCACTGTAAGCCTTACACCAGATGTAGTACTAACAGCACTTGTGTTCAATCTAAACTTAATTTGTGGGTGAATATTGATCAGTTCACTCCTTATTATAAAGATGTCGATGCATATTTATTTTCCTGGGATACTGTCCTCCCATGCTGTGTGCAAGCCTCCCCACCAACCCTTGTTATCACACTTTTTGTCTTAAGTTTAGTAAACATTTAATGGTACAACCTGCTTTTCCTGAATGTGCGAACTCGGCCTACGTGTCTCTGAATCACCATTACACTCATTTCAAATATGTTTTCCATTACACTTTGCCTCTCACACCACACACCACACACAACTTTATTAGGTAGTTAAAAGTTATTAAAAGGTCAATTGTTATTGATTTCCTTCGTGCAAGAAATAAAAAGTGATTTATGGACATTTTGGGTCATCTTCTGTTGACAAACTTCAGTGCAGCTTTTCTTTAGCTTTTTGTAGTATCTGAACGCTCAAATCATCGTCTCATGAAATCCAACATCTGCTGATGCAAGTATGGGCCAAGTCAAGCAGCAGCAAGAAATATTTATTTTGGCACCAAATCTTTAAATCATTCTCTTTACCAGACACAACTGAGGGACTCTGAAACCAGAAAACTGAGGTAAGGGTTTAGTTTCAAAGGCAATTTTTTTTGTGTGTGTGTGTGTGTGTGTGTGTGTGTGTGTGTTGTTCATCCTACACCTGGTGACTGCATCATTAGGTGTAAGATTTAGAGTGAGCGTTAGAGCCTGTCCGTGAGATATGCCGGGTTACACAAACAATTAAACTTGCATTTGCGATATTACAGTAAAATGTCACAATATTAAAGTGTTTTGTGGACTGATAGTAGCCGTTTGGCAGAAAATCATTTAATATTTTTATAATAGGATCTTTTTTCAAGCAAAAACGCAAAACGCTCTAGTTTCAGCTTCTCGATTGTGAATTTTCTTTGTGTTCCGTGATCATAAACTGAATATTTTTGAGTTTTGGACAGCTGCCTGAGCTAAACAAATGATTTGCAGTTGTGATGGACATTTTTCATTATTTTCTGACATTCTATGGACTAACAAATACACAACTGAGATATAATATAATCACCAGATTAATGGATGACAATGATAACCAATAGTTATTAATCGTAGTAAACTCTAGAGCAGATGACTGATTTGCGTGTGGGTGTTTGAGCGTGTGTGTTCTCTGCCTGAAAACAGAAGTATTTCAAACTTCAAAAGCAGTTTCTTTTTTATGTGCAGCACTTATCACAGAAAATATTTGTCTGTCTTTTTAGAGCTACTTGAGAAACATTTTCCACCACAAGTTTTCCACTTTGACTGTACAGCAAGAGACACCTAAACGATGTGCAAGCTGCATTTCAGTGCAAAACGTGAAATCGTCAAGAAAATTCCAGCATGCTGAAGGGAGCACTAAATCTTTTCAAAGAGGACAATATGTGACTCCTGACAGGGTTCTAACTATATTAGGCATAACTCCCAAAACGATGGAAACATGCTTACTCGGATGGAGCAGCAAAACAGTTCAGACTTGGTGACTGCCACCACCATCCGGGCTGCCCTGAGTTGCAAATAAAGCCACCACAGACGCTGACTAGAGGATCAGGACAACTGAGTCACTCCTTCCACATCTGTGGGAAATCTTAACACACCATTTCTGTTTGAGCTGTAGCGAACTCACTTAACCTTAGCATCCTTTTTAACCACAAAAAAGTTTGATCTGTAGCAACTGCACATTCAACTGCAGCTCTGTATATAAAACAGGTTAATGAAACTATTACTCAAGGTTCTCAATGCCCGTATCTATGGGAATCACAACAGTTAACTGAATTTAAAGCATGAAGCAATGACTGATTATTTGTTTTGTCTATAAAATGTCCAAAAAAGGAGCCTATTATAAATTCCCAGCCTGAGGTGGCATCTTAAAATTCTTGGTTTTATTTGACCATTGATCCAAAAGCCAAAGATAAACAGTTCACTGACATACACGACAAATAAAAGCGGCTAATCCTCAATTCAAACACAAAATCTAAGCTAGAAAGAAGAAATAACTTCTTTGTATGAATAAAAAGTTGAATTCGCCTTTTACAGCATTAAAATGTCCTCTCTAAGTTCTTATTAAATAATACTGCTGCAGTATAATTTGTCTGGCATAACTTTCATTTTCAGTTTGCTAACTTTCATGACCTATTCAGTCAACATTACACACACTTTAAAGTGGTTTCAAGCACTTTCACCGCTCTCATGGCATTGTTTTCGGCAACAGCAGGCACCTTTAAAAACCCACTGTACCTGCTCAGCACAAGACAGATCCAGTTATGCAGTGAAGCATTTAACAGCTTAAGCCAGATATTTTCCACAGAAGCTGTTAGAAACCAAAGACAGAGCTAAAAGAGGATGACTAGTGGACTTACATTCATCAGCTGGCCAGAAACACAACTCCAACTAAATTATTATGTTGCTCCATAACTTCTGGATGTGTAAAAAAAGCAACTGCTTGCTCACCATAATAACTTAAAAGGTGATCACACGGCAGGATTGTGTTCACAACTTGTTTTTTAAAAAAATCAGATCAATGAAAATGTACAATAAAAAATAAAACATGACATCGTAACAGTGTTTATGTCATAATTTTCGGCTGTATTCGTGCTGTATTATTTATGGTGAACAGACACAGGGCTGCTAAGAGCGCTGAAACCACAGCCAACGGGTAACCAGGAAGCATAATTAATGTTTGGACGGTTAGACTGTTGGCTAACATGCAACCATATGTGTGTGTACCTTCATTCTCTCAGTCAGCGATGCACAACATTCTTAAGAGAAGGAACACAAATACACACCCATGCCCACAGTTACCCAGCACCATCACCGCCTCAAACACACACAAAGGTCTGAATTCCAACGTCAACTTGTTTTGGGTTCTTCATAGCTTTGCCTCACCTTAAGGTCTTTAAACATTAAAGGAGTTGGTTCTAAATATGTCACAGAGCATTATTCCCTAGAAAGGATCTCCCAGGAATTTCGTACTACACACTTTGGAAGTTATTTTGGTTCAGATTAGGAATGGTGCCCTCAAATGCAAGCCAGCCAAAATAGCAGCGTCTGGTTTTTAGCGATTCTTTGGCCTGCTTGCAGCTTATGCTCTTGTTGGCTCGCAGTTAGGCTTTTATCTGTCGGCACTGTAGCAGATAACAACACTAGTTCAAAAGAGAAAAGCTGGTCCGACTTCAATGACCTTCATATTCCAATAATCCCTTCACAGAAGAATAACATATTGACAGATACAACCACAACACTGCATGGTAGTCTCATATTGTAATAATAAGCATGTAAAGTGGAGATTATGTACATAGGTGCTGGGTATCCTTGTTTTGGGGTTTTACAGATTTCTATGAAAAGCAGATCAATTTTAATGTATCTTTGCTTGTTATCTTTCTTGGTGCAAAGGGTTGAGTTTCCTGCGACAAGTTCACAGTAAACGCAGTCCTTGTATGATAAGGAGAGCTCAGACAATGAAGAGGAAATAAAAATGCTAATTAGATGCTTATTTTGAAAAAGAGTGGGGCCACAACTACAAGTGTTTCATTATTAGTCTATTGATTATTTATATAAAATGTCAAAAATTAGTGACAAATCTCAATCTCAGTTTCCAAGAACCCAATGTGATGTGTTCAAATGACACGTTCTGAACCAACAAATAGTCCAAAACCCCAAAGATTAGAGTTTACAACAATATAAAACTAAGAAAAGCAACAAATCCTCACATTTAGGGAGCTGAAACCAGCAATTGTGTTGCCATGCTATGATCAGTTACTCAGTCTGACTACAACTTTGGTTCCGGACTACAATATCTCAACAACTTTTGGATGGATTGCAATGAAATTGGTGCATGTATTAAAAGGTGCCCAGATGATGAATACTAATGACTTTGGTGATCCCTTGATTTTTTTCATCTAGCTCCACCATCAGGTCAAAATTTACATACCTTCAAAGCTAATGACATTCCATGTTTAGTGCCACTTGTTCTACTATGTTGGCATGCTAACAAGCTAAACTAAGACGGACAACATGGTCAAAACTGCACCTGCTAAAATCAGCAGGTTAGCATACTGATGTTAGCCTTTCGCTTATGTTGCTAGCACGGCTCTTAGTTTTGTTGATTGGATTTTCCTGATTATTGATATATTTAATTACTTTTCTGTCAACCAACTAATCGATTAATCAAGAAACAGTTCTAGCACTACACAAGAGTGATAATAAGATATATAATAAATTAAAAAAACACATGAATGACGTCAAATAATAATGTGTCACCAGATTTGCATGGCTGGAACCCCATACGTCTGTAGTGGTGTTACTTTTTATAGGCATAAACATGTAATAATAATCCACTTTAATCTAATAGGTAATCCAATAGACTTTGACTTTGGAATTAATTTACAATACCACAATCTAACCACCTGAATCAGACAGAACGATATCTTGTTACTGTAGTCTTGATGAGTATATCTGTTTCATTACAACATTGTTTCAGCTGTCTGGTGATAAGAACAACAGTGAGCTGGACAGCGACCTCACTACTCTTTGACTGTGATCAGAGCAGAGAGCTTCCTTAAATGATGTGATCACATGGTGCTGCTCATTTGAGGAAGTCTGAATACACAGAGATGAGACATCGATCCCACCTGGCCGATCAATGGACCAGGCCTTTTCTCATGAGATGTGAGGAATCAATAATGTTCGGTATGAACGTTTTGTCATAACATTCATCAGACATCTGGTGGAATGGGATGAAAGGGATAAGAACGGCATGAAGAACAGCAGAAAAAAGGCAGACTAGAGCTGGAAATACAACAGCAATGTCACCACACAACTCCCTGTACACTGTCGGCTTACATTTCTAACATATGATATTTTTATTTTAAATATTTTAAACTTACATCCGAATGTTAGGGTACTTCCCAAATCATGCTTTTTATACATTCTCTTTCAGTTTTGATTCTCTGAGGTCAATGTGCTAAATAAATACGGAATATAGCATCATCTTTTAAGTTGAATCACCAGCTATGAAGCTACACATTAAATTATCCCAAATCATCAACATTATCATGAGAAATTATGAACCTGACTAAAGACTCTGGTGTTAATCTGTCTACAAATCTGTTTCAGGAAGCATATGGTATTCAAAAAAGTAGGTCAACCATTAACCAGCTAACAGGCCTTGGCCAGAAACATTCTTCTAGCAGTCCTTCATCTCAAGCTGAAATATCTCATGTAGAGCAAAAATATTAAAGCAATGTTATTTATGAAATGAGTAATAACACATTCTTCAAATTAAAGTACATAAAAATAAAACACACCCTTGCCCGGATCAGTACACTTTGTTTTGCAGCCTGACTTGATCTGTTATGGCCAGTAGCTTACGGTGACTAATGTTAGCAGACATTTGCTCTGTAAGTGACTCCAACCTTATGATTCTTCTCTGCTTGTGCTAGTGTTAATCTACATTTTAGCATCATCCCATAATAGCTACTGTGTTGCCACAGTTGCCGTTCAGCCAAACCTACATCTAGGATCGCTTTAAATGAAGCTAAAGGAAGGTCTGCCCATTGTGTAGGACAACTGTGTTTGCCTGTTTTATTTAAAAGGTTTTTAAAAAGGTTTACAGATTATTGCAGAAGAAGTCTTTAACTTCTCAGTTATTACATCACACAGGAGAAACATCTTCTGCTTTGCTACATTTGTGGATTTTCTTTTCAGCCACAATAAAATATGAAACTCCATTTAACTTAACTTAATAGGGAAACATATTGGTGTCTTAAACTGATCTCTTCTCCTTCGAGCCAACACAACAGCTGTGCAGTATTAGGGCGTGTGTTTCAGTAAGCATTGTCCTTAAGGTGATGACCTGTACTCCATGTGTCTTCGCTCTATATTTAGGAAATAAGATCAAAACGCTTCATCTGATCGCAAGTTCCACTTCCTGTCATGGGAATGAGCCACATGCTTGCAAAATTAACACGTGGTCTTTGGTGAGAAGTACTCTTCATTTTGTTGCCCCTCAGCTCAGAAGAACACATAAAACTCTTTCTAAGTGCAGGTTGTGGATCGACTCTGCTATACAGTCCTTCAGTTATTTTTAGCTTGCTGTTGGCCTCTTGGTAGTTTTTCCTTTACAGCTTCCTCTTTACATGACCATCCATCACAGAAACACGACCTGATCTAGATAAAGTCCTGATGGTGCCATATTTTCTCCAAGTCTTTGAGTTTGTCTTCACTTTGTTGCAGAAAAAGATTCTTAAATCTGATTTTCTGTCTGTTTCCAAATCTGAATCTTGCAGCGGTAACATCTCAAACATGTTGTGTTGGCTCCTTGCCGCCCCGCTCATCTTAGTACGCTTTGACCTTCACTAAAAATCTAGTTTTATTTTATCTAATTAGCATCCCTTCACTGAATTTAAGAAAAAATAGCTCACTTCTTGATTTCCAACGCGAGAAACACAATCTTAACACAATTACGACCATGAATTAATGAGATATGCGCCTACTTATGCAGTTAAAATGTTTACGCATTCTTAGCACAAAGGGAAGACAAACAGCAGGCTTTTGTGTTTTACTGGTTACTTTAACTGAATGAAGGAGACCAAAAAAAAAGTCTGGGTTTCTGGTGAACATTCAGGAAACCAGCTCAGTAATCCCACATTGTCTCCGAGGACTGGTAAATACAGGTGCAGAGCCTTTCAGACGCTGCAATCCAGCGAGCTTTGCTGATCTGTCTGCAGCCTGACCTTCACTGCTGTCACATTCAGAGGGCGTTAAAAAGAAACACCTCACTGCTGCAGGCCCAGGCGACCCTTAAGGATTCTGGGTAAAGGAGAAGATCATGTAGGCTTACCACCATCCTATTAAGTTGACTGAAGGAGGTTTAATGGAACAAAATGAAGCCAGAGATGCAGAACTGAATCCTTTTTTTTCTTGTATCACTGAATGGGTGTTTGAACAATTTCACTGCCCCTAAAACGGGTTTATTCATCAAAATCATACATGGGATATCATCTGATTCAAACATCAGAGTTAATGCGTTTCATGATAGGAACATGTGCCACCTCTGTAATAAAGGACAACGAGCAGAGTCTCGAGGACTGGAGGATTTTGATCTTTGGACCTCAAAGTATTCTGCTGACTGAGGCCTTCAAGCAAGTACTCACATCAGAAAGAGAGACAGGAGCTGAAAGAGAGAAGGAGGAATGCCATTAGCAGGGCTCCGAATTGCAATACCATGCTAATCCTAGGAAGGGAAGATAATTTTTCTATTTTATGTGCGTGTCGTCCATACTACAAGGTCAGACAGTGCTTGTGTCAGCCTGTCTCTCTCTGACAGATGGTTACCTGACATCACCCACCCAGTCAGACGGCCTTTAATACTTAATATCACCGCGCTCACTCTCCTATGTATATTCTTCCGTTGCAAACCAAGACATTTCTTCTCTTAATCAAAGATATCCAACTTGCTAATTACATGTTTCTCTCTAAAGCTGCACCAAAAAGAAAGAAAGAAAGAAGCTGGCCATCACGGTACAAGTAACCTTGCTCCAAGGGTAGCCTTTGTGTTCGGCAAAGGCCTCGGATTGTTCTGTCTGAAAAGGAGGACGGCTGCAACCCAGAGCACTCGATAGCAACATTTGACCTCTTTTGCACAGAAGATAATGACCAAGCAGATTAGAAGGAGACAAGCATTAATGGCCATCTTCCATTTGGCTACTACCTTCAGGTTGTCATGGTGAAAACTCACTCACTACCCCTGTCAAAAAAAGAAAAAAAAACTACTCCATTCAAAATGTTAGCGCTTACAGTGTTTTGCATCTTCTGCATTTATGTTTTAATCACGAGAGATAGTTATGTGACCTTCAAGCCTGAAATTTTCACAAAGCAACAAAACAGGGGGCTGGTAAATCCCTCTGCTAAAGCCTGCTGGGTGTGAAGGTTAGATAATGAATACCCTTACATGGTCCCTCTCTTCATTCCTGTTCACAAAACCAAAAATGAATCTTTTTATCTGAGCTGGTCTTCTTCTTTTTTTTTTGTAGCCACCGCGTGTCAGCTAATGCAAAAAGCGCCACATGAAAAATGCAGTTAATAACATAAGTCAGACCCCAAGAAATCAAGTCACTGGGATAAGACATGCATGAGTTTGAATTCTCTAGATGTCTACAGCTCAACCTCCCCTTAGTATAGTCACCTCACTTGGCTGCTCTCTCGTCTCTCTCTCACAGGGCTGACAGAATTATCTTCTGCATCAGAGCTGAGGCTGGGCCAACGCTCCACACAGAGGACTCCATTTCACACAGCCGGCCCCACTGTGGCCAAGGAGACACAGCCAATCATGCAGGAGTATCAGTGGCACGGCCATCCACCATTTTGCGCTCCTCAAGGTCTTTGACTGTCCTCTCAGCTCAGCTGTGTGGAGCTGCCTCTACTCGCTTCTGCTATCTTGTTACACAGATGGAAGTGTTTAACTTTAAGAGCACGGACCTGAGCGAGCAGCTTCCCCTCCTGTCTGTTCCTCTGCAGACTGTCATGGCAGTCAGCAAAAGCAGAAGTGAGATGTGTGGTTTTGTTCACTGCAAAGATGGCCACCTAGAGTGCGGCTCCGCTGTTCTTCACAAGCTGAAGGCAACATCCTAAAGGGATCTGAGGACTGTGCCTCTAAATATGGAGCTTTCACTAACCCTGCCTTACTAAACACTAAGAAGACAAGTGTAATCTTCAGTAGATAACATGATCAGATGCAGGTGACCCAAAAATTTTTTGTTTCAGTGCTTCTATGAGAGAGGTAAAATCTCTTTTTCTTCTAGACTGAAAAGCATAAAAGATAAAACTTGGGGCAACCCTCAGCAACATGATTAAATATTCCATCCAAAAATTATTAAGTGCACAATTTAATTAATAGCCTTAGGCGTGATTATTTTTACAATTTTATATGGGAAGGAATAGGTAGATATATTTGGTTTTCTCAAGAGGTTTCTTCCCTCGAGCTTGAAGAGAAAAATTCTCAGAAAAGGAATTCTATCCAGTACTGTACACAACAGCAAAATAAAACATGTTTTTACCACTCCAAACACAACACACAAGTCTTTAACACCATACGTGTTCACAATCTGAAAATATGCTCTATTCAGATGTCCTAAAACTAGGTTCATGGGCTAAATAAACACCACTGAAGAGTCGAGGGCAAGTGAAGGATGTCCAAGGACAGATCTTGGAGAGAAACCAGGAAGTGTTTTTCCACAAAGACAATTACTCCAGGAAACCTTACATTCCACACAGCCTTGTAGTCCATCTCTCCTAGGAAACCATTTCCTGATGTAAATCAATCTGCTGCCGCCTCAAATAAATCCTGTATTATATCAAACAACATATATGGATAACTGGCAACAAACTACACCCTTCAGCTCTCCAGGTACCAAACTCAAGGGTAGTAATTGAGTAAAACTATGATTTGGTATGTATGATGTGACTTCCTCCTCGCTACGAGCAAAACAGTCTTCCAGGGAAGGACTCTTATCTCATCTCAATCAACAGTTTAACACCTTCATTCATTCCTGTTTTCCATTTTATCTATTAAAATGCCTTCGGCAGTATCCAATTCCACCAATTCACCAAAAAAGAAGAAGAACAACAACAAAAAAAAAAAAGATGACAAGAAAAGGCAGCAAGATGCACTGAAGGGATTCTTGTAAGTGGTGCTCAGTGGACAACTGCCAGAAAACACTGCAATGCTGACTTCCTTGTAAGCCTGACATGGCAGTTACTACAGTTACAGGGAGTGGGTGAGGTTACAAGCTAGTCAGGATGGAGTATTTCAGAGTGACCAAGAGAGGACATGTGAAGCAATAAAAAAGAGCTGAAAAGTCAAACTCATGTCTAGTTTATTTGCAGAAACGTAGAACTAACATGGAGGATAGAAGATTTTTTTTTTTTTCTGGACAGCTTTTTAAAGCTGAGTCTATCTAAGAAGAGGTGAGGTTCCTCTCCAGGTTCACCAAACCGACCTCTTGAGGCAACAAGTTTGAGAAGGGAAAGATGAGAGACCCATCAATATTAACTTACCACTGAGACCTCCTTTCCAAGCTCTTAAATATTTAATCGTCCTTGGACAGCTCTGTTGCTTCGTAGGCCGAGCCAGTGTGGATCCCTTCTACAAGACCACTCCTGTTCCTGCTCAATGAAGGCCTTGTCCGGTGGCACCACACTGCCCAAGGAACGGGCGTCTCCAAAGAATTCAGGATTTTTTTCCACCACAGGCAGCTCAAGGCTGACAGAGTCAGTTCACTGTGTCTTAGTAGAGAAGGACATAAATCCTGAATTTAGGCTGGAAACCTGAGCACGCCATGATGGCTTAATTTATCTCACTGGACACACTGTCTCTCATTTTCTATAAATCTAACCCTCTATATGCTTAACATATGTGCTGAAAGGATTGGAAAAGATCTAACAGTGAGCTATATTGAGCTACAAGCATTCTTTTTTCGGGAGGGGGAAAGGTGTCGTTTAAACTGTTGATGCTCTGATGGAAAGCAGAGAGGAGGAACCAGTTTTGCAGCGATGTGACGCGGCAACTGACAACAGAAACTGGAATGACACCTCTAGCAAGCCACTTCCTTGTTCCATTTAAACCCTGACATGATGTTGCTTTTTAGTTTTTCACATCAGCGTTTAGTTACACAGCATTCAACTACTCGACTGTAACACCGCTTTCATATCTAAATCAAGAAAAAAAAAAGTGTATACGGAGTGAGGAAGGTTGGTAAAAATGCGAGAGAAAAGTAGTGAAGTTTTCATGCTGCCACTGTAAAGACTACAATGTTTTTTTGGATCTGGAGCCCTGTGTGTGTCTCAGCACACTTACAAGTGTAGCAGCAGGGCCAAGCTGCATCTCATGAGCCATGCATCATGTCAAGAAAGCACTCACTGGAGCATTTCAATTTGCTTTTGTGCGTCTCCCTAGCCTTCTTCACTGCCCCAGGTAGAGAAGAATGGAGGAGTGCATCACCCAATGTGAGTGAGTGAATGAGAGAGAAGGAGGGAGGGTGTGTATGTGTGTGTGTGTGTCTGTGTGTGTGTGTTTGCAAGAGACACAGAAAGAGTATCAGAGTGAGTGATGAGCTTCACAACCACTTCCTTCCAGCATTCAAACCATCACAGAAGTCTCTCTTGTTTAATCCTGTGTTCTCTCTCTCTGTCGAGCTTTTTAGGCGTAATCCTGAAAAAACCTCGCAAAAATCCAGTTACGTAATTTTTTTTTTGCTAAAACTATCCACCATAGTTCGGTTCTGACCTGTTGTCACCTTAAAGCTGAACTCCAGCGATGATGTGTGTTAAAGATTTAAAGCAGAAGCACTCCAAACATGTTGTTTAGTCAGTCACACATATAGACCATGAAATTACAATTAAAACTACAAGTCCCATGATGCCATGTTACCCATTTAATAGATCAATGCTGTCTAAATATATTACAAATGGGCTGTTTAAGAAATTACAGAAACTTCAAAAATATAAAGAGCCAGATAAACCAGCTGAGGAGAAACCCACACCCATCCACCTACACCTCCTCCACAAGCACACACTGACTCCCCCAATACATTTTGCTTAAAGTCCCTGAAACCAAGCAGTATGTCTCCACTGGAACACAATCCAGCCCCGGTTAGGTGGTAATAAAGTGATTTAAAACAGCACCATGTAGGCAGAATATTATTAAAATGCTCATGATATTAAATCCAATTTAGTTATTCTGGCTGCAAATGATGATTTTTCCTCTGTTAATATTTTTGTCTCAAAAAACGGTAAGAAGAAAAAAGTAAGAACTGCCCCAAGGCCACATGTTCGTATGTCTTGTTTTGTCTGATTAACAGTAACAAAATATTAAGGTATTCAATTTACTAAGATACAGTATGAAAAAAAAGAGCAACTGTGTACAATATATCAGTTTACAATAATATAAAAACAGATAAAAGCATAAAGTCCTCACATTGGAGTAACTGAAACTGGTTTTCTTACTTAAAAAATGAATTAAATGATAAATCTATAGTCAAAATAGTTGCAGATTCATTTTATGTCTATCAAACCATTGCTTGGACGCAAGGGCCCTGTGTATTTACATTTTTAATTGACATTAGTGGTGTATATTACCAGGTAATTTTCTGATAACTTTGGGGCCCTCTTGAGAGTCTGGGGCCCCTGGGTCAGTTGCACACTTTGCCCTGTGAGTAATCCAGCCTTGCTTGACTATAAACACAAACTACTGGAAATACCATCTCAGCCACAGCAAAAGCAAACATCCCTGACCCGCATGACCTTAGCTGGTTGAGCTGAAGTGAAAACCTGTGCAGAGACAGATTAGCTTCTTGTGTAGCTTGAATAAGCTTCACAATTGAGAAAAGAGTCAAGAATGTGTTGAAGACTCATGAAAGTTACTACAGAAACTCAAAGCTCAAAGAAACACAGGCACACGGTGTCAGTATCGCTGAAACAATCTGAGAGCTTCCTCCACAAAAGAAACATCCCAATCACTGGGCTCATTTGCAGAACATCCACTAGACTACATCCACCGCACCCGCCCGCGAGACAAATGTGTCGACCGCAGCAGATTCCTGCCCGGCCTGTCCTCTATCAACTCCCTCCTTGAGAACCTGTTTGCCCTGCTGCCATGCCAGAGAGAAGGAGCATCGCCACCATTTTGATTGCTCTTCTCAGCCCCAGCATTGTCGCAGCACAGTGTGTCAAGCTCACAGTCTCCTTGTCAGCAAGATTTCACACAGTGGCCAGGGGAACTGCAGAGCGTAGCATAGCCACACACACACACACACAAACACAGGGGAGCACACTACAGCTTGCAAACACACCTCCTTCACTCTCCTGACAGGCTGGTCAAAAAACACCTTAAGGATATAATGTGTGAAAAGTCACCAGGTGGATATAGAGTGCATTACAACACAGAACTAGTTAATAGATAACCAACAAGCTAATCTATTAAATAACTTTTAGAGTACTTGAAACGGCAAGTAATCTTACAAAAACAGGCACGTGTGCAGCCAAATAAACAGAAGTGGGTCCACTAGTCCTTTCATAAATAATAACTTTATACATAATGAGTAAGAATATCAAACATAACACTTAGCAATACAAAGCCGTCACAGAGTGTGCAGACAACAAGAGAAGGAAAGAAACTCATCTGAGAATCATCTTGAGAACTTCCTTAAAGAAACTATCTGCAACAGTCACACAGAAGTGAGTGTGTGTGTGTGTGTGTGTGTGTGTGTGTGCATGCTGAGACCACTTTGTTGAACATTAACTACCTGCATGACCCCCCTCCCTTCTCTCTTACAAAAAAAAACAACCCACCGCATTATTCAGCATTTAAATTCCTCTCTCATTCATGTGTCCCCTCAGCCATCATTACAAACACAGCACTGTCCAAAAAGTGTCACCTGCAATACATAAACATAGATAAATAAATCTAAAACAATCACATATATTCACAAGACAAATGCTGTTTTTAATCGTGTCAAAACAAAAATAAAAAAGCAGCAAGTTGATGGGAGTTAAAACACTCAAGTTAACCTTGAAAGCCCAACTAAAGGGATCTAACCTCACTTCGCAGAGTTCTTCTGCTTCCTCTAGATGACTAAACTTCCGAGCTGAAAACGCAGAAAAAAAAGCAACAGAAGAAGAGGAAGCAGCAGCAGCAGCAGCAGCAGCAGAAGAAGAAGAAGAAGAAGAAGGAGAAGAAGGAGGAGGAGGTGGTGGAGGAGAAGAAGAAGGAAGAGGAGGAGGAGGTGGTTGTGGCCGATTATTTTCTTGAACACAACCTTTGTTCTGGCGTGAGATCCTGCCTGTCTGACTCCAGGGCTCTCCTTGGAGACTCATCTGCTTTCCTCCATTTTATGGTGAAGCCCTTACACTAGTATGACATACCTGACTTGAGACCAGTGACAGCAAACAAGGCATCCAAACAGTGCAGGGTTAAACAATGTAGCCACACAAAAAAAGCACCAAAAACATGAGAGTAATAATAAAAAAAAATTAAAAAAGAAAGCAGATCAAGTCCACACTGCGCTTAACATTCATGTCACCACCAAGAGATATCTACCTCCAACCCTGTGGAGAACCGACTCAAAATCGCCACCAGATAAGGTTTCTTTATAAAAAAATAAAAAAAAATAAAAAAAAGAAGCTGTGGAGAGGGGGTGTGTGTGGAGAGGTGGTGGTGGTGGTGGGGGGGGGAAGAGAGGTTGCACATATAGCCTCCACACACTGGACATGGCTTTCATAGTGTGTATGTGACTGGACCCAGCGGCTATGCCAGCTCCTCTGTGTCGCTAATGGAGGCTGGTTGGGAGAGGAGAGCAATCCGTGCAATGGCTTCTCCATGAAGCTAACGCGCAACAACACGCACGGCCGGAGAGGAGAAGGGGGGGGGGGGGGACGCACAACAGACCGGGGCCAAAAAAGCAATTCCCCTGACCAGACATGTCAGAATAACAAAACACTCCTCCGCTCCGGTGCTGCTGAAACACGCAAGGCGACCCCTCTCTCTTTTATATATACACCACCGCGTCCATTTCCTTGTGTCACTTTGACAACAAACCGACAGGCGACATAGCGAGGAAGCGAGGTAGGTTGGTTAGGATATTAACTGGGAAGCGAGAAGACCCACTTGACTTTGGCTGCATGGGTGCCAGCCGGAGCGCCCACCCGACTAAAAAATCTCGCCCCGGCTTCCTCTCCCAAGTCGGCTGGACCTGGACTATAAAAAAAAAGGAGAAACGGTGGAGGGGGGTCAGCTCTTTCCAGGTCATTCACGAGGCGCTCTCCAAATTATATCCCATGATCTACCATACCGACGTTCTCGCAGACCTTGAAAGCCCAAAGCCGAAATCTTGGCGAAACTGGAAATATAGTGCAAGAGTGAGGGGAAAAAAACTCACTGGTACAATCTTCTCCTCAAGCGATCCTCCCAAAAGTTGTCCTCGTATTTCATGCGTGCGCCCGGTCGGTCTAATGGATGATCGCCATCTTTCCTGCTTCTCCTTTGCTGCAGCTGCAGATGACCTGAGATCCGTCTGTCTCTGAATAATGAGCAACCACACAGACAAGGAAGACAATCTGCAAAGCAGGCTACACAAAGAAGTTTGGGAGACTAGCAAGCACCAGAGGGTGCACAAGAGTTTACGATGAGACGAGGGAGCATCAGCAGGATGGACAACGTCTATGTCTGAGAAGCTCATCCTTCATCTAGACTGAAGTCAGATAGCCCCGCAAAGCCTTATCAGCGGCTCAGACCACCACCAGATACACGCAGGGCTCTGTGAATTTTATATAGGCTTTCCATACTGTGTCTGCCACGTCATGGGGTTATCTGCAGTTCACTTTGGTGGTGATGATGCTGCTTCACACTTCAACCAGACAGACAGACAACATAGATAGATAGATATACAGATATATATATATAGATAGATAGATAGATAGATAGATAGATAGATAGAAAGCTCACTTTATATAAATAAAAATTGAAATATAATAATAAACATATCAAAATACATCATAATAAAACATGTATAAAAGTCACCAGTCCCATCCAATGATCACACTCCCCCTCAAAGATTTATCATCTTTATTCAAATAAAATTTTCCCCAAAAGAGTATTAATGTTGCGGTGTGTTGTCATTACTGTAAAGTATACATGATGCTGCTGCTGCAGGCTGCAGCCCTGTCCACCAGCTGCTAACAAAAGAGGGAGACCAAGACAAAAGGTGCAGGGTCCTTGCTCAGATGTATGTCAGTGTAAAGGATGGGTGGAAGGGGTAAGGTGGGTGGGTGGGTGGGTGGAGGGGGGGGTTGAGCGTCAGGAAAAAGGGGCACGCATGGGCGGGTGGGTACTGAGGAGAAGAGTCTACCTTGCATGATTGAATGACTATAATGTCATCTGAGAACGTTAATCTGCCTCAGTGGGTTTTGTTGAAAAGAGTTGGTGACGCTTATTAGGATGAATGTTACACTCAGATATCTAACGTATGTGTATAAAACATATATGATCATGTAGGTGACATTTTTCAATAGGAGAAACATTCTTATGTCAAGAGTGCTCACATTCATACACGCAAACTATCTTAAGATTGTAAAAGCCACTTTTTTCTCTCACTGACCTCAGTTCATCTTTAGTTCTCAGCTGAATGAATCATGCATCATGCATACAATATAAAGTTCACATTAAAGCTCGATTACATTAAAAGTTATCTACTCTTGGGTCTATTTTTTGTTCTTGCATAATTATAGGCAAAGATTATTAGTATTAAACACACATATGTTTATCTTAATGCCAGCATGTTTATTTTTAATACTTGTTCATAGTAATTACCACGCTGTGTGTATGTGTGAGAGTGCTCTGAGGTTTTCTTTTGTCTTTTGCAGACAGTAGATGGCAATAACATCTGCCCTGATTTTAACAAGAGCATGTGAACTGTTCTGCAGCTTTTCAAACTTGTTTGCATCCCTGAAAGTTTTTTTTTTTTTTTTTTTACCCTAAAATCCCGTCTGTGACATTCAAACATCTGAAAAACATCAGCCACAAATCTTGTGAGCTCGCTCGCTAGTGATTGTTTGCTGATTTACAGGCAGAGACACAGAGAGGAATTAAATTTGTGTAAGATACAGACGTAGTTAATCATGTTTGACAAGTGTTGGCGTTGCCTCTTGCGAGGGTTCGGTTATGAATTATGGATTGTGGGATACATTTTTTTTTGTGGAATTTAATAGAAAGCTTCAAGATAAGAAATTATATTCAGTCAGTCTTTGTATCACCAACCTGCACACTGTGTCACCAGTGCTAATACTGGGTTGGATTCTGCACAATGCTATTAAACAGTGTGATGCAAACAGTGTCTAAAATATGTGACACCTTTGGGATCTGAATCATGTGAAAATATGAAATATATAATGTGCTGTTAGGCATAAGGTGACAGATGGAAACAGGAATGAGTCTTTTTTTAAATGTAGGTCCGTAGTGCCAGTTCTCCTGTTGCAGTGACGTACATAGCCCCATGTATTTCCCAAACACTGTGGCAAATGATCACTTGGCCCAAAATTGACTTCCTCCTCCTTCAGGGTTACCTCTGATGCCCTTTTTTTCATTCATGCTTTTTTTTTTTTAACTCAAAAAATATAAAACCACACAAAAATACTTGTAACATTTATGCCAAAAATATTTTTGATGTCTCAACAGATCTTCTCTAGGAAAGTCTCTGGAGGAACGACATGTGAAATACACACACCCATGCAGACACACACACACACACACACACACACTGTGTTGACAGTGCGTCCTGTGGGTGCCAGGTAGCAGCCGGGGTTTATCATGCTGCTTGGACATATGGCTGCTGCGGCAAATCTGATTAATATGGGATGGCCAGGAGTCCAGCGTACAGCAGAGGACAGACTGCACCAGGACATCCCCACTGGTCCGGCCTCCCCCGCACACCGTGTCAGGCCTTCATCCAGCACGGCTAAAAACAGACCAGTCGTCAGGGATTCAGATGGTCTAAGCGGTGGGAGAGCGGGATGAGTGGGAGGGCGCTGTACAGATTTAGAAGGTGGCCAATGATTTTTTGGATACATTAATATTAATGTATCACAATTTTCACTGGGAAAATATTATTGCTACTTCAAAACAAGCATCTTCAGTTAGATTTTTTTTAGGTTTCTGCAAATAAAAACGATAAAATGTGAGAGGTGAATTAAAAATGTGACTTTTCTTATAGTGCATACTCGGCACTATACTTGTATGATGTGTGAGAACTCAAATGCACCATCTTGAAATATTCCCAAGACTGGAATTGAGACACAGCAGAGTCTTGTATGGGTCAGCAAACATTACTAGAGGTCCACTGTGTGCCAATGGAGAGGCGGCAAAAGGAGATACGAGGAGATAAAATGATTGTCGCCCTGATAGTATCTTCAACTACAAGTCTAGTGAGTTCTTTTTTTTTTTTACCTCTTTGACATCTCGCTCTCATAAAACACAGACAACCCCATACATTCACACACAATGAACACATATATATACATATGAACTGTATGTGCTCCTTCAATTATGATTCTATATTATATAAGACAGGCCCAATGAAGGGGTTCTTCCAATAGTTAGACCGATTTTGACATGTCTGAATAATTGAAATGGATTTTTCTGAAATTATGATGAAAGAAATGGCAATACACGTTATTGTTTCTTTCATCAATATCTACACCATCTCCCCAGAATAGCTTTTTCTACTGCAGCTACTACATGAGAGATCACTTGAATTACAAAACACAAGAATAACAATGTGCATAAAAACCAGTGGCTGCTGCCTGCAAGGACTTCTAGACAGAGATGGTACATACAGAAAATTGTTATGGCATGTGCCTAAATGGAGAAATGATCATGAATTATTAATGCTTCAATTACTATTTCATTTAGATAAGCCCTTTAACTTGTCAGCAGCGTTTTCTAAATGTCTCCATGTTTTCAGGATTACCAGAAATGGTTGCAGACAAACTTGGATCTGGCCTGTTGTGTGAGCATTTGCATGTTTGCTTGTTTTTCTTGCGTTCACATGGCTTTCCTCTGTGTGTGTTCAACCGTCATCTAACAGCTCAAAAATGCAAATAAGGTAAATTTGAGGCCCTAAGTCGCCCAGAGGAATGTATGAGTTTGTCCGTGTTTACCCTGCAAACTGATGACTTGTATAGTGTGTTTCCCTGCCACCTTCTCAGAGCTTGCTGGGTCCAGCTTACCTCAACTCTGAACAGGAATATGCAAATACAGAGAATCTGTAAAGATGTTCACCAAAAAGTAATGACACGACTTTTGAGCGATACCTGAGGTGTCGAGAAGAAAAGTAAAGAAAAAGAAAAAACAGTCATTTAGGTGTTTCAGAGGCTTTATTTAGCAAGATTTTTGTACTGCATCTGGTTGCAAGTGGAATTTCCTTCCAAATCAAAAGAGAACAAACAGTACAATCATTACAGTGCACTAACAGTACATTTCAAAATAGCACAAGGAACAATACATATACCTGCTGTGTAATCTGGATGCAATTTTCCGCAATCTAAATTTAAAATGCTTTTTTTGAATGAGAGCACTTTATATATTTTTTTGGAACAACAATTTCTGATAGCAGACAAAGCAAAGGGACCGAGAGAGAGAGCATTTCATTTTTACCTTTATGATTTAAAAACACTGCTGTTTCCCTTAAAATATGAACACTCAAAATGTTCCTAATCATCATGTTTATAGAGCATCTTTAGTTATTAGGAGCAGATTATCAGAAGACAACTGAAAACATTTTATGACATTACAGTTCCTTTCCACTGACCTTCAGTAAAAAAGAAAAAAAAAAAGATAGAAATTAACTAGACACAATATGTATTTTCACTTACTTCAATCAGCAGCTAACAAAAGGAAAGCTATTCATTCGCATACGCATAACGGTAGAAAGAAAAAATCTTAATGTTTCATAGTCTTGTAGGTACTGTTTGTGAGAAACTCCCTGATGTGAAAGAGATTGACCAAACATGACAGAACCAGCATGGCTTACGCTGCTGCCCAGTGATTTGCATAACCTTTTCACAGCTCATTTGACTATCATATTCTAATCTGTAGATGGTGTCGCTGGATGTATCACCTTTCTACAGGGCTGAGGGATTGCTCTGCCACTCGTGTTTATCCCTCGCCTCCCTCATGGCTGACTGGCTCTTGTGCTGATGGTACTGTTGGTGTGTAGGAGCAATCTGTACACTTGGACTGCATGCAGACAAATGGGTATGTCTAAATGTGCTGCTTTTTATTTTTCTCAGATCATCAACAAGTGAGCTCTTGATATTATAAATTTAGGATCAAATTAAATATATCAGCAATAGCTAATGTTAGTGCTATCTCACAAATACTCTGGATTTTATCATTAAAGGGCATAGGCTACTCTTCCACATTATGCTGGAATATACTAAAATTAATGTTAGCAAAACTACAGTCTACAGTCATGCTGGCAGCTCTATGAGACTGTAAGTTTGAGCCAACGTGAGCATGTTTAACTATTTTAGCCGTTTACCACGTTCACAATCTTTGTTTAGCACATTTGTATGGACCTGTGTCCGTGACGTCACCCATGGCTTTCAGAAGAGCCGTTGTGAAGCTCAGAGTGTGGTGGCTAAGGCCGCCACCATGTTGGCAGTCCTACCTCTGCTGCCTCCTGGCTAATCTAAAAATCAGCAAAGATGTGGATCATCGGTGGATCTGAGGCGGGCTGAATGACACCTGGGTGCTGAAACAAGCCCCCTGCAACAGCACCACCTGTCAATCAAAGGGGCCACACTGTTAGTTATGCATCACTATAAGCCTTAATATAATTTGAAAAGGTGCGTTAAATAGAAATTCAGGGTAAGTATAGTTGTCATGAACGGGAAATTAACTACAAACATCAAAACTGTTTTTTGTACCAGGCTGTACACATGTTTATTTCTGCTGTGAAGTTGGTCATTTTAATATGGGGGCATACGGAGATTGACTTGTTCTGCTGCCAGGCTCAAGTGGCCGTTCAAGGAACAGCAGTTTTTGGCACTTCTGTATTGGCTTGTTTGAGCACTCGTGGTCCACCGATGATCTAAAGCAGAAGATATATATATATATATATATATATATATATATATATATATATATATATATATATATATATATATATATATATATACACACACACACATTTAAACAAAAGGGAAAGTAATCCCCACAAGGGCATCACATACATTGGAGAGATTCTCAATTTGCTTCTTTCATTTTTACTAAAACTGCAAAAAAAAAAAAAACATGCAAAAAATGCTTGTGTGATTTTATGCATCTGTGAATCAATGCATTACAATTGACAAAACTGTGAGGAAAGGATTTTTCCTCAGACTATAATCATACCATCAAAATCTATAATTTTAAAACTCAGTTTGATTCATTCTTTGGGAACCATGAACCATGCAAATTTTTATGGCATTGTAGCATACAGCTATACCACAGTGTTTACGTCCTTTATCTGTTGGTTATCTACAGTTGAAAATAGATGTGATGCGACATGTAAAGGTCCTGTTCTCTGCAGAATATTGAATAAGTGCTTTGGCATATGTTTTTTCACAGTAAAAGTGTGCACATGTGTGCACTGGCGGATAATTTCACACTGTGGGGGATTTTATTACTTTCAAGTCCTCATTCTCTGACCTCAGTGAAGTGATTGCCTCTGATAATGCCATTAACCACTGCCCTGCAATCCTCTAGGGTGCCGTCAAGAGACTGAGAATAGGAAATACTTTTATTTCTGTGAGAGGTGTGGAGGTTTCTCGCTCCTGATTTATCAAAGGGCAAAAATTGACCACATTTTATTTGCTTCTAACTAACTGAATCATACATCGATTGATCCTCACTTGCTAAGGGTTTCATTTATATGCAGTGACTGAGGCAGAGAAAGATGGTCCAATGAATGGGCAGTAACAAATGGCACTCAAGTGTTAAAAATGGTAAGGCCTTCTTTTCTGTTTATTGCTGTAAACATCAATAGAATTGGGTGAAATAATCATCGGAGCATTTTGTATAATCGAAATATAATGGAAAGAAGTGACGATGTCGAGACAAGTTTTCTCAAGCTGTAATTTATTATTGAATAATGTGGGTTTCTTTTCTATTAATATGGGATTTTCCAACTTTATGTCACCACTTGCAAACAAAGTGGCAACAGTTTCTTTGCAGCCATTTATTCAGTTGAAATGTTTTAAACGTTTTCAGCCATGCTAGCAGCAACTAGGGATGTCAACAACCATTAAATCAGTTAACCACAAATAATATTTTTGGCCGTGTTACACATGTAGGTCTATAGATACATTTGCATAAACACACTCCGCTAATGGTTTTGCTAGCTAGAAGTCTGAGGTAAAAGATGAGGCATGCCAAACGTAGGCTGATGTGTGACGCTAATCTTCAGTTTAGTTTGGTACTAGCATTATGCTGTACCACATTGAAAACAAGCACCCATCAACTGATTTCTGAGGATGGCGCTGACATTGCTGGGGAGGAGAAAGTGATGCGTGGCAGTAGGTTAACCCTTTGATGCCCCTTTGCACATTTTTGTGTATTTGGCTTTTACTTTTTAGCATATTTTATCATTTTTTCATGCATATCATTGATCTGATATGTGCATTTTTGAGTGTTCTCAAATTTTCTAATGTATTTTTTATTTTTAGCCTATTTGTAAACAACATGGACTAAAATAGACCTGTTGTTACTCCTTTGCACATAAATGTGCACACTGAAACCCATTCAAAACACTATTTTTGATCCTGCTCAAATACAATTCTCATTTCTCCGCTTCATTTGAGGCCTGGGGCTTTTAAGTGTAGATTAGTGAAGATTTTATGAAATATGACACTACAAAAAAAAAAATAATAATGCATATAAATAAATATTGCTGCTAATCTTTCACATACACCAAGATGCAATAATCAAACCATAAATAATCCAGTTTGCATGAAGTATATTGAAAATAAATAATAAAATGGAGGTGCATTATGACAAAAACTGCAATTTAAGGCTTTTTTTTAAAAAAAAAAAATCATTAATATTTGATATGTATGATTAGGACTGATGCTGGTTTAAAAAAGAATAATAATAATTTATAAGATTTTTATAGCTTGCGCACATTTATGTGCGAAGGGATATTAACGTTAGGATTTTAAAGGGCATTAAAGGGTTAAAGACCAAAGGAGTCAAAGAGTGAGAGCTATTGTGCCTAAATTAAATGCACTGAAAAAACATTTTGAGGAGAAGGATGAACTAAAAGTCAAGCAAGCTCGGGCAGACAAGCTAGCTTTGAGCTAGTACCTCAGCTTTCACCACTGACAGTATAAAGACTGGACGACGTATGCGTGATGTCACCTGTAGGTTTCCAAAGAGCCATTTTGAAGCTCAAAATCTGTGGCTCCGGCCACCGCCATGTTCGCAGTCCTGCCTCTTCCACCTTCTGACTAATCTAAAATCGGCAAAGACGTGGATCAACTGCAAACCTGAGGCAAGCTGAATGATGCCTGGTTGCTTAAACAAGCCATCTGTAAAGGCACCCACCTAGCAATCATTCATAAATTCATAAAGCAGCATCAGAAGGTAAAAATCTCAAAAATGAATGACATTCCCAACAGCCTCTGCTGTACCTTGTATTTAGTGCTAATTAGCAAATGTTAGCATGCTAACACACATGATGGTGAACATGGTAAACATAATGTATCAACATATTAGTGTTGCCATGGTGAGCATGTCAGCATGATGATGTTGTTGTAATGTGGATTCATATAAATCACTTGCATGCTGCTTGCTGCATCTTCTGAATGAAAGGTGCTAAGCATGTCAAGCTGATGAATTTGAATTTATACCTCATCGTCTCTTCTTCAGAACTATCTGAATGCGTTAGCTGTGTCTCTCCCTCCATCCTTCTGTCTACGTTTCTGTCTGCAGTCGGTGTCCAAGGTGCCCAGTATTTATCCCCATATATGTAACAATAAATCTGCTCTGCCACAGGAACTAAAAAGTCCCCAGGTGAGAGCTGCGCAAGGAGGCCCTCCTATCAGGGAACAGCCAAGCATACAGTGGACAGTGGCATCTCTGGGATTAAAAACTGCTGCATCCACTGTTCCCCTGGCCCATTGACGGATGGATAAAGCCTTGGACTTCACCTTATTGAAAGAAGGAGAGAGCGCCCGGGGAGCCATGAAATCCATAGACCCTTCTTTAAATGGGTTTGTAAGAGGCTTCCGCCAAGCAAACCACGGCTGAAAGAGCCCATTAAATAAAGCCCAGCTCCTCGGCAAGAAGCTGGGGCAGATTCATCAGAGAGAAGAAGGCAAAGATAATGATAGCTCATGGCCAGATGTGAGACGTTAGCTCTGCTCGCATGTCATGTGGGACCACGTCAATAACAACAACAACAGACAGACAAACAGTCTTTTCTCATTTTCTTCTATTGTACCTCTTTGAGGGGTTGTGTCTTGCAGAAGCAGCTGGACGGACATATGAACACATAATGTACACACAAGTTTGTGACAGAAAACATGGAGTTAATTCACCCCCTAGGTGGAACATTACCTTACCTAAGCAGTCTCTTTTACTAAACACCTTCAGCTTATTTCATCACAGATTTTACGCCAGTGAGTTGGATATGAGTGCTGCAGAGCACCAGCTAGAACATATGTTCTATCATTTTTATATGTCCAGCTGTGGATTAAGAATCAGGGTGGGGACATTAGCCCACCTTCTTTCTCTCTTGGTGGTTTGGCGAGACCTTCACGGCAAGAGAAGGTGGAATGCAGCCAGGGTAGATTTGAATATCAATGTGGTCAGATAGGATGGAAAGGTGCTGGAAGGGGGGGGGGGATGGCTGAGGAGGGCCTCTGGCAGGACAGTGGGTGAGATGGAAAGAAAGAGAGAGAGAGAAAGATGGAGGGAGGGACGGAGAGAGAGATTTGTCATTTGCTCTCCGTTCCACCTGCTCCCCTGTCATGCATCCTGCCGGGGGGGAAATACACCCTGATGTCTGAGGGAGACAGAGGGAAAAGGATGAGTGAGGTGGCGGGGTGGAATAAGCAAATAGAGGAGGGGAAAAGATGGACAGGAGTAAGGAGGAGACAAAGGAAGGCGAGATAGAGGGGAAAAAAAGAGACACAGTTATAGAAAAAAGGAAGAAAATATATGCATACCATTGCGTATTTGAGGTGCCAAGTCCTGAAATGCAGGAGCTAACTACAGGGGCTGGCAGGTATGCAAATAGGAGGATGTACCAGTGCGCCACCAGATTACTTTTCCTGCATTTGCTATTCATATATTTGCAAGGTGACTCACTTCAGACAAAGCAGGTGATCAAGAGCCCTTTCCTTTTCCCTCTTGCTTTTTTCCCTTCCCCTCTTCCTCCACATGTGAATAGCAAGAAGAAGAGGAGAGCAAGCAAGGCATGATGGATCCACAGCCTCAGCAGAAGTCATAAGCCTTGCAAATGCTGCAGCCCACAATTGCATGTCCGCAGATTTGATATGTATTCCGTCAGCAAACCCCATTTAATCCATTTTGTTGTCAGCCCCCCCTTAAAAGCATCTTGACTAATACAGGGGAGAGTTTAGAGTGCAGGAGAGAGACAAACAAGACACCAACATGCGTAGCTAACAATCACACCTGAATCACAGAGAAACATCTGAAATTTGCATCTTTATGCTTTTTTACTTCGCTTCTGCTGACCAATTCTCTTTAAATCACTCTCTCTCTCTCTCTTGCTGCTTCTGTCCTTCAGAGATTCAGACTTCTACATTAAGGGCTGACTTTCCCAAAAGCATCTAAGCATTGACATCTCCATTGACTAATTGCACAGTGTTTCAATTTTGACTAAAATGCTTTTGGCAACTAAAGCCCAGGTTGCAAATGAGTGTACTTGACTTTGGGAACATACTTGAAAATGCTGACCTGCCTCCTGCTGTTCTCTTAATGGACATCTAGTTAAACAGAGCTCATCTGCCTGTGCATACAAATAGAAAAAATCCCCCAAATGATATTTATATAATGAATTATAGCCTTTCTAAAGTTGGTTTTCTACCAGAGTTGTAGTAGTTTTACTCTGTGTTGTATTACCTGTTTACATTATCCCAACATTAATATACCAAAATGCTCCTATCATCAATGGGACCACTTCACTCTCTCCACATTTGCCCGAGTTTCTGTCTAGGCCCCTGTTATTCTTTCAGCTTCTCATATTCCTCCTTGATGTTGCGGTCACTTGGGACCACCACATTTCCACTGCTATATTTTCTTCCTTTTCCATTACTGCGTCGACCTGCCTCTACCCACTCATCTCACCAGATCTGGAAGTCCCACAAGATCCAATCTATGCTGTTCTCAAGCCTTTGTGTTGACCCTCTCGTGGATTTGGCATGATTCAGTCCACGCTCACCTTTACAGACAAGGACACAACATATCACACATCATATTATTGGTTGTATGATGTAATGTTAGCCTTAAACTTTGACTTTCATATCACAATGTGACAATGATATTTGAGTTTTTTTGAGCGACGTGAGACAGCTAATTCAGTTAATTTCAGCAGACACACTAGCACTGCGTTGGTGCTTTGAGCAAAAAGCTAACATGGTCACAATAATTATGCTAATATGTTCACCATCTTGGTTTTTGCACGTTAGCATGCTAACATTTGCTTGGCACAAAATAAGGGCCAGTTAGTGTTGCAGGTATTTGGTAATAGTCCATCCAGTTTTTTCCATAACCGCATATCCTTATTAGGGTCGCAGTAGGCTGGAGTCATACCGAGCTGGCATTGGGTGAGAGGCGGGGTACACTCTGGACAAGTCGCCAGTTCATCACAAGGCTGACACATACAGACAAACAACCATTTTCCACCATCATGTTCACACCTATCTGCAATTTAGAGCCACCAGTTAACCTGCATATCTTTGGACTGTGGGGAGAAGCTGGAGAAACCCACACAGATAATGCATGGCTGGGCGATTCGAACCAGGAACCAGGAACCTTCTTGCTATATGGCAACACTGCTAACCACTGCACAACCTTGCCACCATACACCAAAGTACTGGACAAATTAGATTTTTTTATCTATATGAATAGTTATCAAGATACTTTACTCAAAACTACAAATGTCACCCTCATGGTGACACTAAAGGAAGTACATTAGCATACACCATATTTGAAGCATGTTTATTTGTACAAAATTTCATGGCAATCCATCGAGTTGCTGAAATATTTTACAGCACAAAAAGTCAGCGCTCAAATACCAAGTGCGACTGTCAGAGATAGAGTCAGTTGCCAACATTTAAACGTGGTGTGTAAAGGCAGGAGCAGCCATCTGATTCGAGTCAGCAAGTCCAAAACAGATACATGTCTGGAGGGATATTTATATGTATATTTAGCATAGTGATCAGGATTTCACTATCCTCACCAGGCTCTCAACAAGTCTCTAAGGGCTTTGTCTTGGTGAGATCTGAGATGAATCTTTCCTCCAGTTCTATTTGATAACAGCCTTGTAAGCTCTCAGTAAACACAAGGGACAGTACTGTGGGAATAACATTGTACATTTTCCTTTAAAATCATGAACATTTTACCATCACATGAGAGGATACGGTACATAAAAAGGATATCTGTGATGCACCCACAGCACTACAAGGTGCCACAGTCTCTGCAAGGTCACACTTCATCTCTCCAGCAAGGCTGTCATGCAATCATGAGAAATAAATGAAAAGCATGCAGCATCCTGAGGGGGGAAACTGCAACAAACATTGGGCTGTGGTCTTATGAAACCCCACAAAGGGGATTTTGAAACCTGTCCATTTGGTTTCATGAATCACAATATTGTTTTTAACAGTTTTTTGATATATATATTATTTTTAGGCAAAGCTGTGACAGCCCCAATATTTGTGAATTTCATTTTGGGTGATTTTTTCCTTCAGGTCAAATCTCAGGAACCAAATCCAGGACTCCAGGCAACATGGTGACCCATATTTCTTTGTGTGGCCACTTCCCTTACGTGACTTGTTTGTTTCACTTCACCCAGTTCTGGGAAATGCTATTTCTCCTGATCTCCAATGCTGCCTCTAATGTTTCAAAATGTTTTAATATCAAACATTGGAGAATAAAAATAAAATACACTGTGCATGAAATATGCATGTTGCCTTATGGTATCTTCTCAGAAAGACAAGGTATATATATATTAAAAAAAAAGAAAAGAAGTGTTCATATATAAGATGTGGAATGGGAAAATAAGTGAAGAAGAGGGGTAAATATCATGCATGTTTATCACAATTAATTGGTATTAATTGAGGCAAATTTTCTCAAAAATCAAACAGCCTGAATGGATATTTGAAAAATTTACTTTCTTTACCTGCAGGATAATTATCAGGCTCTCTGCGAAGATGAGGAATAACCAGCGGCAAAATCACAGTCCATGAAAGGACACTTTATGTTGTCTTTTTCCTTCATTCCATGTACCCAGTTCTAGTAAGGTCATAGTTGTCAATAAAAAGATATGGAAGCAGGTATGAAATATTAAAGTCAGGGCGTAACTCCAGAAAGCACAGAAGAAGTTGTCGGCATTTAATTTCACTTCTTTGTTGAGATTTCTTCCTGAGACAGTTGGCGGCGTCAGCAGATTCTCACTGCTGGCACGAAATTCATGGGACAAGTGTCCATGTCAGCACTTTCTCCCCCCTCAGCCGGTGTATAAAAGGACATCATACTTGTCAGCTGCAGTAAGCCAAAATTATAAGGACAAATAAAATGGTGTGTCTGTGAGCAGGGCTTTTCAAAGAGGATGTCCTTTTGACTGAACGATATGATAACTTGTATAGGGTTCTCACATAGGCTGACAGATCGTGTAGCTCCCTTGGTCTGTGTGTGTGTGTGTGTGTGTGTGTGTGTGTGGTGTGTGTGTGCTGGCTCGTTCTGGTTGCATGCATTTGTGTGAATTCTGCTTAAAGAAAATACTTGTTATTTAGGCGACATCTTAAAGTTGAACTAAAGTCTGCTCGCATTTTGTGTGAAGAAATATCGCTTAAATTATACTGCAGATATTGTGTTTTTCATAGGAGGAGAATACTGTTAGTCATATCAGAATTTGATGTTATATGTATGCATCTAAATAAGGAGCTACACTATCAACTCCTGAGCAGTACTGATAGGAGCACATCACACTTTACACCACAGATTATAAATTTAGATACAAGATTCCCTTTTTGGCAAGCCCAAATAGCGTTTTCTGTTGTTTGTGATTTAATCCTTTATTGTCTGTATATATGTATATGTATAAATGATTTTTAAATTCAATTTGACCCTAACCTATGGCAATGACACCCTTCACACACAGTGCTAGTCTGTGAGTGTGAGGTGAATCAGGTTAGGAATTAGTAGCAGGTAGGTGTGGATTAAGGTTTCTGCTCATTAGTCAGAGGTAGCAGGGCTATAATCCACATCCTCCCTCTTTAGCATCTATCCACACACACACACACACACACACACACAGGCTGATATACAGCATACACACAGAAATAAACACCATGCTCAATCCATTAAAAAAAGTACAATCATTACATTACATTCATTAATTTTGCATGGCCAAATGGCAGGAGGCTCTCTTTCAGGTTTTACACATGGAGCTGCTGATGTAACTGGGTGGAAATGACAGGAAGGTTGCAGCAGGTATATAGGTTGAGATTTTTATCTGAGAAAACTGGGAAAATGGCTGTAATGTTGCAGCGCCTGAATCTGGATTATGGCTGTGGTGTTTTTTTTTTTTTTTTTGTGGCTTCTGAGTCAGTGAGATGGAGCTGAAGCAGAGGTCTGCAAAAGTCTAATCCTCCCCAGTTCTGTCAAAATCCTCACAGGGCGTCATTATGAAGTTATTGATCTGACAACTGGCCGTGCTGAATGTCACAGCAAAGATAGATGTAATTTTCTTGGTATTTGCAGGTATCAGAATTGCACGCACTGCAGTGTTGCAGAAAGAAAAATGAGTCAGGAGGTGTAATGATATGGTATAATGATAGAAAAGTGGGAAGTGATGTTAGATGTTAGATATAGGACATGACACTTCCTGTGAGAGGAGGTATTAGCAAAGGGTAAAACCGGGGTGCAATCCATGAGCAGTGATCAGTGTTTATTGTTTAGTGTTTGTAAGACAGTGCTTGCCTATCTATCAGCAAAGCTGCAAAACATACTCTTCATTTGTCTTTGTTTGCTTATATGAATATACATTAACAAAAAGAGATGAACCCAGCAATATAATTAAAATACACTTTTAAAAAAACACATTAAAGTGTAATTAATTGAATTACTGTACATGATGCACCACTTTAAACATGGCAACATTGCATTACCATAGTGAACAAGTGTTTTCAATTCCTACCAACCGATGTGAAGATAAAGCATGATTATATGTATTTCACTGCTGTTATGTGATTTTAAATGTGTGGAAAGTAAAGTAGTAAAGTAAAACTAAGTAAAGTAAAACTTTTAGCACCTGACTCTATATTCTACTGAATCTTTACTCATAGCAACTGTATGTAAAATGTTGAAAGAAATTTGAAGCGTGTCTTAATTAGCTTTTGGTTGAGTGGAGTGAAATTTGGATGTGAATGATGTCAACAACAGTGCAGCGGGAATGAAAACAACATCTTAATGATCCAGTCGGTTTGTGAACTAATTGGTGTTCATCAACAATGACAGCTCTGAGTGGCTCGAGAGAACTGTTAGGTTTTGTGAGCTGCGAGGCAATCATATCAGCTTTAAATAAGCAAAGACTTTAGCTGCGTAGGTGGGTACACCTCAGTGGGAAGTGTATGTGTCTGCATTTGTTAACATTCATTTTCCTGCTTTTGATGGACACATATTCTTCCTAAGTGTGCATAAGACCACTTTACATGCATTAACAGTCACGTGCCAGCGCGACCGAGTGGAAAAAACATTCATTTTGAATGATAGTTTTCATAATCAAAATGTTTTTAATGGATTTAGACCCCCAGGTATCTGACTTTTGCTTGTTGCTCTTCACTTTTTCTCTCCTCTGCCTATAATCATGTGGGAGGGCACTACAGCTCACAAAGGCAGCACCTTTGTAAAGAAAAGAAATAAAAAAAATATAAAATCTGAACTGCATCTGAAGGAGCTCCACCTTATCTCAGAAACACTGGAGGCAGCTTTTCAGGCTTCTGATGTTTTATATTCAGGGGGTAATATCCGGATTCAGATGAACAGAGGAACCCAGGTGTATCTGGCCACTGTCTGTGCAGAATTCAATCAAAGCAGGCCAGATCTGCTCCATCTCCCTTTCCTCCCTCACTATTTCTCTTAATTTCACTTCAATTCACAGCGCTCTATTGGCATGAATGATAGATGAGCTGTATTTCCACAGCATCTAACAATAAACATTGTTTCTTTTTTTGACCATTTGTATCTGTGTGTACTATACATACACTATATATTGATGTATTCAACAGCCAGAGCCCTTTGTTGCATCTCTATCTCAATTTATCTTCTCCTGTCAGGTAACAAAACTTTTGACAGGTTATCTAGATTCATTTCATGAATTTGAACTAGGTTAAACAGGTTATTTTTCTTTTATCAGAAGGAGTTTGTTTGTGTCAAGCAGATTTTCTCACTGCCATGCAGATCAGAGTTTTGGTTTCATTTGACCTAGTTTTCACATATCCGGACTTGAGTATTTGAAATACAACTCACTTCTGAAGATTGAAGCAGTGATATAAGTAGTTAAAACTAGCTCCACACACAGTAATGCATCAGTAATAACAATCTAATAATACCAGCAGAACCAGTATGTTTACGTTTTATACTTTCTTGACATTTTGCTGACCACATTTCTGCACTTTAACTTGAAGGAATAGTGTGTATGATTTATTGACATCTAGCTGATTGCAACCACCTTCAACTCACCCTGTGCTTCCTAGCATGAGGTGTCCACAAAATGCATAAAAAACACAAAAGGCCCCATCTAGAGCCAGTGTTTAATTTGTCCATTCTGGGCTACTGTAGAAAAATGGCAGTGCAATGTAGCTGACACCATGAAAGTGGGCCGACACTGTCTGTAAACATGATGAAAAACTCATTTTAAGGTAATAAAAACATAAAGTTTGTTATTATCAGGTGATTATACACTAATGAACACATACTTCTGTAAATCTTACACACTTAGACATGAATAAATGCAGGACTGTAATAGTAGAGTATTTTAATATTGTTGCAGGTGGTAGTGAGAAAATTTGGATGAACCAATCCTTTACTGTAAATAGCACAAGTTGCTGGCCTGAAAGAGACGGGGCTCTTCATCCAGTCATGCTTCGTGGTGCACATTTGCTTCTGTGTGTATTTGTGATCACACTTTGTTGGGAGGGGATTGGATTTTCTTCCTCCATTTGGGCCAACAGTGATTAGATGAGTCTATGTCTGAGAGTTTAATCCTTGTTGGAAGGAGCACCAAGTTGCATGTGGCATGCACGCGCAGACACACACACACACACACACACACACAGACACACACACACACACATCGAGATCCAGATGTATCTTTTTTTTTTAAAGTGGAGCTGCATCTGCAGGGAGGCATGTGGTCCTCATGGCACAGACCCAAGCTGCTTATTGATGGGCAGATTTAGCCATTCATTTCACTCCTTTGTCAGACCCCTCAACCTCACTTTCTTTCTCTCTCTCTCTCTCTCTCTCTCTCTCACACACACACACACACATGCACGCACACACACACCATGTGTCAGATGATGCCAGCAGGGGCTGGAGACTTTGTGCAGCAGGCCAAAGCATAAAGAAATGATAATGTCCATTTAAAATGCTCTGTAACATAATCCAGTATTTAGTTTTCTCATGCCGGCTTCCTTTCTCTCCTCTTCCTCTGTAATTAAAAAAGAAAAACACCCACAAAAGTTGATGGACCAAACTGACAGTGAAATGTACATCAGTGCGTCTTGATTGTAAATCTGCCTGAGCCAGAAGGACAGAGTGGGTTTAGCATAACAATGTAGCTTCTCTACTGTACATTAATATTCATATTTACAGACTGCTGCTGCTGTTCTGACAACTTGGCCCCTCTTGCACCTGCCAGACATCTGTGTCTGAGTGTGTTTTTGCACATATGCACATTCATCCGTAAATAGCCAGGGTGTTCTGACCAAATGTACTGTAGACTGAGGACAAGGTTGCTTCTCCTCCTATATGAGGAGGTTACAGTTTAACTTGTATAAGTATATTCAGACATTTCACTAATGAAGTTGCATTTTTTTTATCCACCCACTTTCATCCAGTTCTGGTAACTCTGCCTCCATCTGTTGCTTGGGCAATTTAGATTTTTGACTGATTTAAAGTCTTCCTAAAAACTCTTGAGACACAGACAAGTGCGGGTTCAGAAACCTTTGGACGGGGACATTTTTAAAGAAGGGAGGCACATAGTGAGTGAAAATGTGTCATGACACACATGTTGTTCTGGTAGGTACATTGAAAATACTTACATTGTCAATAAATAGCTATAACTCCAAATATCCTTCAGCTATGGCTAGATTAAGAGACAACCTTTATCATGAGACATATGTGTACAGGCCCTCACCCAGAGTGAAAGAGAAACAAAACATCCCCTTGTGATCATTTTGTGTTGCTTTTGAGACATTTTTGCCTCAGTTTGTGGTTGTTTTGCGTCATTTTGTAATTGTCTTGCGTCATTGTAGTCATTTCCAGGAAGAAATCAACCCATACAGATGTTCTGATGCTAGTCTGGTAGAGGGGAAAATCAGATTCCTCCTGTAGATAGAATGGAAACAAGTTCCACTGTTAAAATTCATTCATGAATACATTATTAAATATTTGAAATAACACTTGAATCAAAGTATTTCAAACCTGCTAATATAACCTCATTATTTTTGCATAATATGAGGGACTTAGAGTTCTGCTATTAATTTCATGTGTGTTTACAAAACTACACAACAAACCTAATAATGGATTTTAGCACTTTGGAGACAAATGACAGCCTGTTAAAGTCATTAACTTCAGCACCGTCTTGAATTAAAACACTAACAAATAATGGACTACAATGGCACATAGTGGAGCATTTATTTAATTTTCTCTTTCATGAATTTATCACATGTACAAGGACAAGGTTAAAAATACAACTAAAAGTACAGCATTTTTGGTTTGTTATTGTCATTTAAAGGTTTGTTGAAGTGTTTTTTTATGAGTAGGTTTTTGTTTTAGTGTGATTTATAGAAAAAGCAAAGCAGCTGAAACAGTGTGCTGCTTGATTGTAGCATTTTTCCTAAATTGGATTGAAAATTTGTGAATTTGTTAAATGGTACGACGGGAACATGACCATCTTGGATGTTGTTGTTTAGTGTCTGTGATTTACTTTTCGAGGTTTCTCTGTATGTGAGTCTGTGATCATGCCACAGCGACTGCCATTTTCTTATGTCCTTCAGTGCAACTCATGCATCCTCTGGCTCCAACACACATCAACATGTTACTCATACCATCCTAAACCACACACGCAAACACACACACATCTTACTCATCCCATCCCAAGTACAAGGCCTGCCATTTATGAAATGGGCAACAGCGCATGGTTACTGAAGCCCTTCATTGCACTTTTTTTTTTAGATTTCCTTTTCCATGAGAGCGGCTCATTCTCCTTGAGAATTTTCTGCATACGTATATTGAAAAGGCCTGTAGATATAATAGAGACATAGAACACAGCGTACAAGCACAATCTCCACTACTCTGCTGAAGTCTTGTTGATAAAACAAAATCTGTTTTGTGCATTCAAATTCAGTCTTTGTCTCAGTCATTTCTAAATGTTTGTCTCTCCACCAAACCCTTTATTTAAATTGTAAAACTGTGCATGTTTATGCCAGAGAGACATCTGGATACCTGGACGAGCCCCTCTCCTCAGAACTGTAATGTTTTTACATGACACTCCAGTATTTCACTTGTGATCATCTTTTCTCTCAGGCTGGTAATAACATATCTTACAGGACAGCAATGGGAGCGTGAATGTTGAGAGATGAATCAGAGAAATCGGCAGATATCCTCCAGGGGAGAAAACAAGACGCTTATTTTTGTCATTTAATTGAGGAACAAAAGCAAAGGTGATTGTCGTGGAATTAGAACTGGGAAAGGGGAGAAACAACAGTTGGGATGCGAGATATCACTGGAGGCCGCGAGGAACAAAAAGTGGGTTTGCAGATGAAGAACTCCTGTGTTTATATTGCCATGTAGACTTTTTGTCCCCAAACAATCACATTTTGTCCGTGTTTTGATCTACACCAGTTCTCCACGGATAACGCCAAATCTTAGCTATTCGGCAACCTGTCTTGGATGACACTTTTTATTGCGACAGAGACAGTGAAAAATAGTCAGTGCCTTGCATGGATGTCTGCCGTGTTCTCAGAGGTGAGCAATGCGCAATTAGTATGCAACAAAGACACCTCAATGTGGCCGCAATCTGAATGGAGAAAATGAAAGTTGTGGAAAATATGATGTGTTTTCAGAGCCTTGGGAGAAAGGAGCTAATATGCATGTCAGTCAAGCCTACTGGCAGCAGATAAAAGCCGAGCAACCATTTTATGCCTGAGAGTGACTAAGATATTGGTGTGAACTAACTGACCGGATGCTGTTTTCAGAGTCAGTGACCTCCAAACAGAGATTTATGCAGAGCAGGGGAGTGAGGGAGAAGGGAACAGTGATTCTCATTTGTCCGAGACGTCATTCAAATCAGGAATGGAGTGACACTTCAATTAACTCCCCGTCCTCAACAAAGTTTACCTTGGTCTTCAGAAAGGCGCAGTATTTCATCTCATCCTGCAGGATTAGCCAATCATATTTCCAATCTCAGACCTGTCACCATGGTGTCGCTGTGCGGCAGCTGGTAGTCATAATGACAATCTATTCTTCAGGAAGTGAAGAGCTGTTTTTCCCTCTATTTTCCCAACCAAAAGGAACATTGTGTTTTTACTCTCTTATAGTTCTTTATGATAAATACAGAATTTTCCTCTGTTTATCCATCTGTCTGTCTACCTACCCTGACTTGTTGCATGTCTGTTTAACTGTCCATCTGTCCCTCCATCTGTTATTCATTCTTTCTGTCTGACTATTTGTCAGTTTGGAAATATAGACGAGAGTTATTTTTACACGTTTCCTGAAATGAAACAACATTTTCCACAAACTAAAAATACAGAAGAGAATTTGAAAAAATTAAAAAAAAAAAAAAAAAAGGTCATTTACTCGTTCCCAGCATTCCACCTCTGGGTTGGGTCACACAAGAGGTTTGTGTCTACATCAGAGACAATGTTGGCCCTGGCCAGCCAGCAGCAGAAATACCCCTGGCATAAGTCCAAAGCTTTGTGTCCACAAGTCTCCTCCACAGCCTGAAGAAGCTGCACTTACATAGGTTTTGGTCCAACATCTTCTCCTTTCACAGAGAACAAAACTACATCGTGGCGTTAAAGAATCAGGACTAGGTTTGAGGAAACACTCTGGGGAAATGGCCGATACGAACCAGTGGAAACTGACATTGTTCCAGATGTTGTAGCAGGACAGCTCTGGCCAGCGTCACCTCCCTCTGCTTCTGGAATAAAGCACCAAGAGACAACTGAGGAATGCAAGCAGATGTTTAGCATTACTGTACGTAGGCCCAGTCTGTCTTGGCTGTCCCATGATGGCTGACAAAGAGTGACATTGTTTCCGTTGCGACCAAGGACATCCGCAATGATGCAGTGCATTCACTGCTGCCTGAAAAAAAACATGTAAGAGAATAAACATTAGTGCTGTCAAAACATTATTGTAAAGTACTGCAGAACAGATCAGGATAAGTAGGCCATCACGCAGCCTACAACAGATGATTCTGGGCTTGGCTTTCACTTCTTAAAGGGGTGCTGCACCGATTTTACATGTTGAGGTCAATTCATGATTCATGTCTGTTTCTTTTATCTTAATCAGGAAAGTATTATTTGAAATAAGGGCTTTTATTATGAAACGTATTTAGTATTGTATGTGAGATAGTGTGCACGAGAAAAAATAAAGTTGAAGAAAAACGTGATGAGGTTTTGATGACACTTTCTGACCTCATCTCTTTTATATCTTCTCTGGCCGGCTAATCCAAAAACGTGGGTAGAGCTGAGGTGGGTGCTCATACACCAAAACCACCTGTGATGGCACCTACATGTGAATCAAAGTGGCCACGATCTTAATTATACATAACTTTAAGCCTTTATGTAATTTGAACAGGTGAGTTGTATAAAAAATCACACTCAGTACAGTTGCCATGAACGGGGGAATTAGCTATAGAGACCAAAACTGTTTTTTGTACCAGGCTGTAAACATGTTTTTTTTTTTTTTCTGCTAGTGGGACATTTTAACATGGGGGCTTATGGAGATTGACTTGTTCTGCAGCCAGCCTCAAGTGTTTGAAGAACTGCAGTTTTTGACGCTACTCTTTGGCTTCAATTCACAGCTATGGAGATTGCCACTTGATGTGCCCAACTCCTAATATTTGCAGTAGTGGATGGATATGTACATTAATTAATTTAATTAATTAATTTCTGTCAAGATTTGTACTGACTTTATGCTTAAAACATGAACGAACCCTCTTTTATTCTACACGGTGTTACTTGTGAGTGAGTATCGCTGCAGAAAAACAGATGTGTGTTAATAATGGCTTCTTTTTACCCCTAAATCTACCACCATCAGCTATTTGTCCCTCATTTCTGCAAAATTAGAACAACTGCTGTGTTATTGTCTCATTTGTACTCTCTCTGCTGGTGGTATCTATTCATTGCTCCAAAACATATGACCCTTTCTATTTTCTTTTACACATTCAAATTGGTGATTGCACAATAAAGCTTTTAGAGTGAGGACTTAATGTTGCGTTGTAATGACTGGTGTTTTGTATGTTGAATGACAAAACTGTGAAATCATGCTTTTTATGGTTTGTTCTGTATATAAGCAGTTGTGGAAAAATGCAATATTCTTGATGCAACATCAGTGAATTACTACTCCCAGATTTATTACCTAACTGTTGTAAACAAGACAATCATAATGTCACATTTATTTCCTCTTTCACATCTTTAACCCTCTTTGTCTCCTCTTTTAGCTGCATTGTAACCCTACCTCCCAGCTAACAAGTGCCCTAATTGAATACATACATGACATAAAAACCTAGTGTATACACGAATGCATTCATTACTTTAAGATCCTTAAAATGCTGCAACAGGTTTCGTTCTCCCTCAACCACCGCACCTTTGCCATCCAATATTCATCACTGAACAACAAACAACTCTCCTACGTTAGATCTGCGTCACATGTGAGACTAGATGATCAAAAACCACCGTGACTCACACACAGATCCAATATATTTCTTTTTTTTTCTTCATCTGAGTCAAGGTGTCATCCTGTGCTTGCAACACCGGCTCATTCCAGCTGATGCAAACATAACAAATATTATTCCTTCCATAGCCTCGTGTGGTAGGACATGACTCCTCCATCATTACACCCCTTAGAATGTGGATCCATGGTCATGAATATAAATTCAAACGCCCCATAAAGGAATGGGTCTCAACAACAGCATCTAATAAGAATATTCATACTGTACACCAAGGCATGCATGAATAAATATAATTGAGCAACGTGGTGCAAAGGCAAACGGGAGGAAATGACAGACAGGAGAAACGCTGTAAGGAGATGGGGAGATGGAGGCGTTGAGGATTGTGAGCTGAATACTGAGCTTAATGACTGAAGAGCAAAGAAGAAAAAAATATATCACGCAACAGTTGTTTACTGTTGCAGTACACGACCCTGAGCCTTATACCTTACTTTCTACCTTTGAATTATTTTGATCTTATTTCTACCTTTTTCATTGTACTGTCTTTAATTGTCAGTGTGGCAAACTCAATCAAATTACTATCAATAATAATCAATATCAATAATATTTAATTACTCATTATCACCCAGAAACAATAATAATTACTCATACCATAATACTGGTAAAATTAATTGTTTTTGTCTAGAGTAGGGGTGTCAGACCCATTTTAGTTCATGTGCCACATACACCTCGATGCGATCTCAAGTGGGCAGGACCAGTTTTATTTGTGACCTTGTAGTCACATGTTTTTTGGAACTTTCCAACAATATAGTATTTTCCTTTTTTTATGATTTGGAAATATTCTTTTAATTTTCAATACATTTCTGTTACTGTGTAGTAATGCTGGCATCACCAAATCACACCAACTAAAGTGGAAGCTATCGAGGAAGAAGATTAAGACCACTGACAAATCAGAAGTTTAGGGTTATAACTATATTGTTTTAATATATAAGTCTGACAGATTATTCTGGACTGAAGCCTGCCAAAAGGTCTCATGTATGTTTGACACCCCTGATCTAGAGGATTTAATCACCACTAAGACTCATGGCTGTTACACTTACTAACTGACTATATGCATGAGAAATGCCTTGGTAGACAGTGGTGCAATGGTTAGCTGTCGCCTCACAGCAAGAATGTTCCTCGGCTGGGGCCTTTCTGTGTGGAGTTTGCATGTTCTCCCCGTGGGTTCTCTCCGGGTGCTCCGGCTTCCTCCCTCATTCATAGACATGCACTTAATAGGTTAATTTGGTGACTCTAAATTGGCCGTAGGTGTGAATGGTTGTTTGTCTGTATGCTGGCGACTTGTCCAGGGTGTACCCCGCTTCTCACCCAAAGTCAGCTGGGATAAGCTCCAGCCCCACCATGACCCTGTTGAGGGTAAGCAGTTACAGATAATGGATGGAAATGCCTTGGTTGTCAATCAACAAGAGAAGGATGCATGCCTTGAAGGATGTCGGCTCCATCTGTCCCTTTTCTTGTGTTGACACCAATGCATGCACTGAGCTTAGAGTCACCTTCAGCTCATTTAGGCTAACAATCAGATGTTCGACTCATAATAAGAAGCCCTTTTGAAGAGTGACAACCAACTGAAAATAACAAATGACAACCTATCACTGACACAACAACAAAAGTAAAGTTCAACTATGTCAACGTCACATCCTCCACACTCCGCCACCATGACATTAAACATGTAGAAAAAGAAAACAAATTATGGATTAACGAGTACCCGCCATGCAAAAAACATTAAACAGGTGCTAGCTTGACATTTCTAGCCCTATTTCTGATCTATGAGTGCTGCTGTGGGCTAACGGCAGGGCTAATGTTAGGCCACAGCACCATTTGTAACCTCAGCACTCCTTTGTGAAAAGGTCCAAACTTTTTTTCCAGCAGAGTCTTAAAGAGTTTTCATGATTTCACTAATGTGTGCTTTCTGTCTAGAATGATAAAACATTTGCTTGGGGTGAAGCTGACATTTAAAATCCAATAGTTTTACAGACAGTGCTCTTCTCTTCTTGACTGATACAGTCTGTTAAATCTGTTGGTGCGACGGCTGCCGCAGTCTGTAAAAGTATAGAATTTAAATGTTGTTTCACCCCGGGCACTCTTATATCTGTTCAAGAACACAGAAGGCATCTGAGGTTTGAAAAAAAAATACAACTGTTGCTGCTTACAGTTAAAAAGAAATATTTAGACTTTTTCCCATGAAGTTTGCATAGGGTGCTGCATGACTGGATCACTGTGAATCACCTGGATGATTGCTGAATGTTTGTTTGCCAGTGGCTAGCTAACCTAGACACAACACAAGACAACACAAGAGCTAAATCAGAAGATATAACATGTAAGACTGTTTTGGAGCTATCTGGAGTTGCATTCCACCTCTTTTGGTTGAAGCTAACCACCACCTATAGTAGTATAACCTGTTCTCAAAATAACACATGGCACGTTTGGCTGAAACATGTACCGACACAAGCCTTGAAATAAAGTAAGTGGAAAAACAGCCTCAGGCTCAGTGATGGTCAAATTCAAATGAAAAATAAAACTGAAATGTTGTTTTTTTGTTTGTCACCATTGGTGAAAGGTGACAACAAGGTCACGTTGTAGTAGTTTCATGAAGATTCACACAGACAACCCTGCTGTTTCTGGTTTGCTCAGATGCCTGAGCGGGTTACACACTTACCACATAGTTTCTGTTTGATTGATATCATTTTCACACGTTGGCCACCTGCCCTGTTTGCAACACTTCCTTTCTAGTTAATCTTGACGTACGTCTCCTGGAACAGTACAAAGATCTGCAAAGTATTTCAAGAAATTGTAGTTGTCAGATAACTGTTTATTTATGAGCAGTACTGGAACAACAAATAATGGTTTATAGAAAGTTATTATAGATGTAAACAGATATAATAAGAATGAGGCTTTGCCTGTCTGTCTCTGTCTGTTTTGTGTGTGTGTTGCTGGGCGTGGCATCCGGTTTTCCCTCTCACCTGTCTAATCACTACTATCTGCATCGCATCATCCGATCAACCTGCACGCTACAAAAGACCGGCTCAACCTCTCCGACTCTGCTAGATTGTTCTATCTCTCATGCGGTATCTGACACCAAATTCTGTTTTTTTAAACCTTGCTCTTCCTCTGCCTGAAGTCTTTTGCCTGCCATATCTTCCATGTCCTGCCAAGTCTTGTCATCCTCTCCACTTCTTGGATTTTTGCCACCACCAGCCCTGTACCTCCCTGGACACCGGCTCATCACAGACCCTCACTGACCCTCTCCTCAAAGATTCTGCATTTGACCATTTTTAATAAACTTTTAGCTGATTCTAGTCTCCTGACTTGTCTCTGTATATTGAGTCCACAACTGTTGATTATAACAAGGACATTTTAATGTCCTAACAGATGAATGAGTAATAATTATTTAAATAAATGCATTAATTATATCAGTGAAGTACTTTTTGTAATTATACGTATTTTATTTATGAATTAAATATATTTTTTTAATCTCATTACAGCTAAACATATGAAAAAGGCCACAAGATGTATGTACATATTTATGGACTGCATTTGTTTCTGCAATAACAATTCAATGAGTCCGCCATTGCCACATTGGATTCAAATTGCTTGAATCACATGAAACAATGTTCGTGTGTAATCTTATTTCAATGTCACAACAGCTCGTACACACAAGGTGGATAGTAAATTACTCATAAATAAGAAATATATAGAAAAAAGTTATGCTGGTGTTAAAGAGTCTGACAGCTGTTAGAATAAAGGACCTTACACTATAAGCATCTTTTCATTAAATATGACGACAGCTTACACTTAAAGATCTAAAACTTATGAAATTATCTGCTTACCACTACATTATACTGTGTAATAAACAATATTTTGAAGGTTTGTATACTTCTGTGTTACCTTCATGTCTTTCATTTTATTGGTGATAGCTATACTAAAGCTATTTCACGAGCAGGCTCAAACGAGTCACCTCTTTTTGCTGGTTATCAGTCTTCATCAAGTTTAAGTGCATAAGCTTAACACCGCTGACCTTCTCCTAGCTAATGACCCTTGTTATCACATGAGCTCCACACCAGCACTTTACACCAGGGAGACAGTATAAACAACAGCCTCAGTTGACCAGCGTTCAATCACTGCTCCATAATAGCAGTTACCTTGGCACAGTGATATCCGTCATCATCATACAGCATTAACTTATCATAAGGGATGAGGCATTAGAAACTGCAGAGGGACAAAGCATGGCAGAGCAGTGACAGGGGCTCCCTCTGGTGTGATGAAAAAACACACTTGGAGCTCCATGCTGTGATGGGTAAAATAGTATGTATGTCACAGATGTGACAAATTATGTTTAGGGAAATTGAAGAAGATTGCCAGAGAATGATAGTAATTTAAGATTTTGTAAAGGTCGGATTTAAAATGTGTTGGAGAACTGTTTTAGTTTGTTTGTTTGTCTTATTGTACATGTATTTGTACATTTCTCTATTTCTGTGGCACACACAGATACATATCTGGTCCTGGACTTGCATAGAGCCCAACAACATGATGAAAAACGTACAAAAATATATCAGGGCTGTAGTTACTCCTGAGAACACTGAGGTCATGTTTTAGTATTTTATTCTGGGAGTTTGGCTAAGTAAATAAATAAACAAAAGATTCAATATTCCTTCACCAGAGGTTTATTCCTGGCACATGGAGATGCTTTGGAACAACATTTAGACTTTTATGTTGAGATATAAAGTCAAAGCGCTGTGTTTTACAAGTCTGTCATTTCCTTGGAGGTTTCCTGGCGACAACTACATACTGATTCAAGGAAAAATACAGATTATTATAAAGATTCTTTTTGTTTATTTTTGTTTTTATATGCAGCTGTTAAAATAGTAGTTTCAGTAAAAAGATTCTGTTCCATTTAAATAACCAAACACTCGTGGAATATTACAAAACACAAATAAAGTCCAAGTCTTGTCCAACTTATTGTTTGAATGTTTGGCCTTCATTGTGCAGAATGATGTACAGTATGTATAAAGTTTGACTGCTTTCACATTCATCTGCTGAAGGGTGAAAGTCTCTCAGTACTCATTTTAAATCTCAGTTTAAGACATAAACAAACAAAATGATTTTGTTCACAAGTTTCGAGGCCAATCATGGTGCAATGCAACTTATACCAGTGTGATGTGGAAACTTGGACATATAGGTTTGACAGTGAAGTATTCTGGGTTTTTTTAACCAGGCAGAAGGAGTAGATCTATTTTTTTTTACTTTTTTAACTGGGTAATTGAAGCTTTTCATGTAAAAATCATATCAGACATAATTAACTATTCTAAGCAGAGTATTTTATGTCTTTATATGTCTGGAGGGGATCTTTAATAGACTCTCTTTTTGGTGGTGGGTTACATTTCCATATTTAGTAAGTGCAGCCATGTTGCAGGTGCAGAGGATAAGGATATAATGATAGAGTCAAACTATGATAACTAAGTGTTGCAGAACATGAACAAACTGCAGAGGCTTTTCACAGTCGCTGTGAGACTGTACAAACAAGCTTCAGTTTATAGTAAGTAGCATGTTAGCAGTAACAGTGGTAGGTGTGCAGACAGTTCCATAGGGAGCTGTGAAGAGGAGGTGCTGTCTCCCACAGGAAGGGTTTCGGAGCAGATGGTTGCCTGGGTGTGTAGGCTCGGTGGCAATCCTTCCTGCCCTTTTTTTGTGTGTGTGTCACCCTGGCATCATGCAGCTACTTCATGGAGGGCAGCTGACAGCCATTCACCCACTCATCAGTGCAGACACCATGTTGGAGCTTGTCCTTGATGTAGGAGGAGGAAGCAGATTAGAACCAGATTGTGGCACAGGATTTAAGGATGTTTTGAACCATTGGTTTGTAAAAATGGAGCATGGTTGGTGAGGGAAATGCTGTATTTTGTTTGTTTGTTTTCATCTTTTTGATTTGTTAAGAGATTTTGGTTATGGTGCCGCAACCCCAGACAAGAATGTTGACAAGAACGTCAACTGAAATACTTATGGTTAAGGTTAGGGTGACTATTAATTAAGATGCAAGTGTTTATTGCAGGTCTGTGGGACACAAACTCTGTGTCATGCATGACAGTTGGATGTTTGATTGCGTTTTCTCACTTTTGGACATATGCGCATTGTGACTATTGATGTCAGGAAAGATCGTTGCTATGGCAAGTAAACTGTGGTGTCACACACTGTGGTCTCTTTCCTGAACACTGGCACTGGAATGCAAGTTGTACGGTGTAAAACTGACCAATATGGACATAATTCTTTGGGATACTGGACAGAGTCTAGCCAGGTCTCTGTCTTGTCAAGCTCAGAGATGTTTGGACAACATCTCTTCATAACTATCAGAATAGTAATTCAGTCAAAGCCATTTGTTTAGTCTCCAGAAACTGCAGCTCGGGTCAGTTGTAGTCACCCTCTTCTAACTTACTTTACTGACTGAATTTCTCAGTGATTTAGAAGAGCAAACTATCTCAACAATTTTGATTGTTACCATCTCCAGATTGCTGGCTGTACTTCCTGGAAGCAGCATTCCTCAGAGTCGATCTCCACATGCTGATCTGTCTTGATCATTGTACTGCCACCTGTTTCCCTGTCCTCTCCAGACATTTCCTTTGTGTCATGGTGTACTTCCTCTTCCCGTTCTCATCACCCCTCCAAATCCAGTCCTTACTTCTCGTCACTATCCGTTTCCTCCCCCTGCAAACCCTTCTCTTTGAAGACACCACATGTCTTAACATTTCCACATCCACAAACACACACACACTTGCCCTAGTTTACAATCAACTTGACCTGCGCAACAGTTCTACAGCCCAACTTGAATGTGTGTGTAAAAAGCATTATTAGTTCACCAAGTATTGATGTTTGCTGTTACTACAACATGAAAAGCATGAGCTCGCTCTACCTTTGTGTCAGGCTTTCTTTCCTTTCTCTTTCTGGCTGGTTTCTAACGTATTCTACCCCTTTGGTGGCCTCCAGCCAGCCTCGCTCTTATGTTCTTTAACAATGGAGAGGGAGGAGGTCACTTGATGCCTCTCCTAAGCTCGACTCTGCTCTCTTTTGCTCTCCTCATATTCCCTAATATGCTGTGTTCCCATCTCTCCTTTCTTCTCCTTTCCTCTCCTCTTTTCTGTCTGCTCCCCTCCCCTTTCGTCTTCTCCCCAGCCCTCTGGGTGAGGTTGTCCTACCAGGATGTAACTAAGCTCTCTCTCTCTCTTGCTGTCTCTCTCTCGGGAGAAAAGAAAGAGCTGATACAAGACACATTACAGGACAGCCAAGTTCTTTCCAGTCCAATATCCGTTGAATGATTCTGTATGCAATGATTTACGTCTAATGTCAGCATCTAGTGCCAATGCAGGAAGTCATTTAAGTAGTGAAGTGGAAAGTAAAGGCTGGGTTATGCTGAAAAAGAACCAGTTTGACGTATTGTCCCACCTCATTGTAGGCCACAATTGTTTATACCTGTTCCAAACAGTCACACTCAAAGATGGGGTGAAAAGCCGGCTGTCATGGCTTATGAAGATATGTTTGGAGTTATGGAGATAAGGCCACACATTTCAGACTCTCCAACATTCATGGTTCTGCAGTAGATTAGTCACATAAAAATACATGTTACATAGAAATGGATGCCACAAAAGAAAATAGAGAGCTAGAGTTGACTTTCTCACCTCCTCACAACTGAACAGTCACATATAGAAATTGTTCGACACAGTCCCCCTCCCTAATCCAGTGTCAGAAAGATGTCGGTAAGGGGGTTTCCAAAGGTATTCCACCATCCAACAAAGAGTTCTGATGCAGTATGCTGGCCCCTAAAGGTTATCAGTGTACTGGGTGGGAACATCCAAGTAATGCATTTGACTTTCATGAGGAAGGCCAGAGTTTGCATCCAACAAAAACAAAACAACTTTCTTATCTTCATACATTAACCGTACGTTTTTATTTGGCAGAACAGCAAACCCAACCTTCACCACAGCAGATATTATAGAAAGACATAATTTTTTAAAGACGTTATTCTCCCCCCCAAAAAATGCTTGCTGTTCAGTGTTTTTCAGAATCCTCCAATATCAACATTCTTGTCTGACAAAAGGGTCAATTTGTCAAACTCAGAAAACTATTTCTTTATGGACCTCACATTGTGTGCAAGGGTGTTGTAATGTTGAACCAGGAAAGGGGCTTTCCCAAATTGTTTTCCACAAGGTTTAAAGCACTCTGTTCTCTAAAATAGCATTGTATGCTTCTGTAGTGAGATTTTCCTTAACTAAAGGTCCTGGTGAAACACAGCCCTTTAGATAGTTGAATACATCTTCAATCTTTCATTCAACCTGTAAGTAAAGCTTTAATCATGATCATAATGCTGCTTCCTTCCACATCTCTCTATGCTCATTAGATCCAGACGAGCTGCATCAGGATCCAGCAACCACTGCTGTAACAGCCTCGCACACTGCATGTGGAGTCAGCAGAGGAACTTGCCATCAGGTCCTGATCGACCTCCCCTCAACCCCTCCGCCCCTCCATCTCTCCATCCCTCCATCCCGGTCCTGGACCCTGCTGGCGGCCATGATGAATGATTCATCCTCCCAGGAAAAAGAGCTGACTCATCGCTGCATTTCAGCTCCATATTTCCAAAGTGGGCAGAAGCTAAATGGCTTTACCAATAGCTTTGCCTTCTGACCAGCTACCGCTACCTTCTTGTTCTGCTGCTGAATATGCAAAATAAAGAAATACAGTGTCTAAATGTATTGCTGCACTTTGAGTTGAAGCCATAAAGGCCTATTTATCTCTCTAGACTGCAGTTAATTACGGTGTAGTATATCTATATACTTTCAATGTAGGTGCATGCATATATTTTATCTAATGTGCTGCCTCGTGAGGTTATTTCTCACTTCAAAAGCGGCTATCTGATCATTTATTAAATGGTCATCTTAAAAGCTAAGGTCACTAAATAGACAAAAAATCTGATTGGAGTAAATGTCTGTCTGTTTGAAGATATGGTTTTTGAGGACTTGGTGCAAACAAGTATCCACATCCACTCACAGTGTGACATTCTGAGATGAAGGACATTTTAGTTCTGCTCTGCTGCAGAGGGCTAATGGTCAATAACAGATTCATTTTCATCACAGTACAGTACGTGTGTGTGTGTATGGGCTGTGTTTGTGTGTGTCCTTCACTTCCTTCTCCGGCAGTTATTATGGACATTTGAAATTCTGTGCCAGCTTCTAGATTGAGCAGGGGGATTACTCATCTGCCTCAGATATTGTGCTCCTTGGTGGTGCTTGGCTTTGCAGCTGACTTAATGAGAGTGGAAGGCTTTGTTGTTGTGAATTTCTCTATTCATCCAAAAAAAAGGAGGAAAGGTGTTCCAATGAGAAGAAAGAAAAAAAAATAAGGTAGCTACTCTCAGCTGCTTTTCTCGGTGAAAAGGAATGACAACTAATACCTGAGGGCACTTCCTTATCTCCAGCCTGTCAACACAGACAGGCCATATCATTCACCTGGAGCTTTACTCAATGGGAAAAAGCCATCCACCAATGGGAATAAGCCCTTTCTTGAAAACAGTGGTGCTCTATCTCTTACTGTGACTCGGTAACCTTTATCATACAGTGTTTATGGAAGAATGGTTCCTCACTCTGCCAAATACTGAGACTTTCTTTCATTTCCTGATTTCAAAGCAAGGCTGAGATGTTCTCGGCTTAGAGGAAACAGGATGAGGTGAGGAGGCAGGAAGTGCATTGTGGGACAAGGATGAGATTATGGGGTGAGGAGAGAAGATCAGGTTGAGATTCAAAAGATGTGCTGACCGCAGGTGGTATTATTAATGTGTGTGTGTGTGTGTGTGTGTGTGTGTGTCTGAGAGAGCAACGCTCTCAGACATTTTTCTTCATCCTGTTTAAGGATCACATTTTAAATGATGAGGCAGTTTTAAAGCTTTGCTGGAAAAACTGAAGAAAATCATCTCTGAATGAGACATTTGAAAACATACATGTAAGTCATGCATGACGCCAGGAGGCTTAAATGATTAAATAACATAGTGTCTTGAGAAAATATTATTGATTGATGTTGATCAGGATTATTAAGCATGTAACAACAAAAAAAATATTATAATTTTCTCTGGGGAATCTTGATTAAAGGTGCTCAGAGCTGTGCACGGAGAATTTAGGGAACTAAAACATGAGAACATTTCATTAAACCCCCAAACAAAACCACCAAGTACTCACTAAAACCACATCCGTTTAAGATATAGATGGTGCTTCTTCATGCACATTGCGGTAATTCTCATGTATAGAAAACTAGTCATGTTATTTGGACACACACCTTTAAAAAAAAAAAAAAACAGTCAGTCAGTGCAGCTGAGCTCTGGCAATTTCCTGATGAAAGCCCTCCAGCCCCCATACAAAAGTGTCTCCCAAGAAGAAATCGATGACCTTCTGTGGGAGGTGGCGATATGCCACAATCGACTACACAGCCCACTAAATAAGCAGCCACTGGCAGATGATGTTAAATGAAGGTGGGAGGAGATAACACATTGGGTTACAGCACTGGACGGTCCCATGAGAATGCAAGACATTATTCAATGGTATGGTAAGTGAAAAGCCAAACAGTCATAAGTGTCAACTAGTGGACAGTATTTGGTAAAATGGAATACAAATGGATTGGTGGCAGATCTTTTATGAATTATTACCTGAATATTTTTAGGTATTTATACCAAGTTTTTTGTGAACGGCCAAAGAGGCAGCTGGACACATACTTGAACACTGAGGGGATGCTTCATATTGTTATGTATTGTGGCTCTGTACAGCCTGTACAGCCATGATACTATCTCCATCAGGCTGAAAAAGCAGTGCTAAATGTTAGCTGCCTTGTTAACCATCTTAGTTTAGTGTGCATGCTAACATTTGCTAATTGGCATTAAATGACCAGTGTGTGGAATTTAGTATCACCCTCTTTTTCTTAGTGTGAAGGTGAGCTACGGTAGCTGCACAACGGCCAAAAAAAGCAAAACAATTGAGAGCCAACGTTCACGGCTACTGTAGCAACATGGTGGTTCAACATGGTGGATTCTGTGGAAGAGACCCCATGACATCTGTAGTCTCCTTCTTTGGTAATTCTTATTTTCAGGTGGTTATATATGAAAGAAAACCTAGTTATGAAGATTATATTCAATTTCTGCCACATCCTGTATAGCAAAAATCTCAAACACACAAAATATCAAGATTTAATGTTTTGTACAGGGCACACATAGATATTTTTAAGAACCTTTCCTCTTCCTTTCCCCTCTGATACTTTCATTCTCAGTTCTCCCCAGTAACATCAAGTCTTGTGGTCTATGTCTGATAATGACAGTGATGATGAAGTATTGAGGACCTGTAGTCTCCAGAGTTCTGAGTGGCTCATATCCACTTCCATCTCTCTCTGATATGATTGGTCGCTGAGTTAATTGTGGAGGTCATAGATGGATGGGGAATTGAACTTCTTCCTTGGAGACCACAAAAACTAGATCACTCAGAAGGAGACGGCATCATTAAAAGTAAACTATTGCTATACTAATAAAGACTGATTGTGACCATTTCTTTGTCCTTTGTAGAAGATCCTACGGTGATCAAAATTTAAGATTAAATTAATGATATCTAATGTAAAAATTACACGCGTAAGTAATGAGTATTAAAAGATTCAAGTGCAAATTTCAAGTTATTTAAGTAAACAAATACAAAGATGCAAATGTGCATTTGAGACCCCTGCACAAAGGACTTTGAGAATGAGCTGCTTTGTTTTTCATTTGGACATTGCTTTCATGATTATATTAATTTTTCTTTTGGGCATCTTTTTAATGTTTGGATGCCAAGAAGATTATCAACTGGTATGTTGGAAACTAATAGGGATCCAATAAAAACAAATAATCAAATACACCCAAACTGATAAGAGAGTGAACATTCTAGTTCTTGAGAATGGCAAAGAGGAAAAAGCATGGCTGGCGTCATAAATGATCATGAACGTTCTGAATTTCTTCTTTTGTCTGCATTTTTAGGGTTTTAAGTGGATTGAACATGGTTGGAATGCTTGCTTCGATTGTTTCTTATTCAGCAGTGATGTTATGGTTGCAAATACACTATCTACTTAAGAAGAGATAAAAGAATAACAAAGTATAATGTTTGGAGTTTCTGCATGAACATTAAGATGGCGTTTGAAATGAGTTACAGTCACTAAAAACATGTAAATGCCTGTAAAGTCACACACACACACACACCTGACCAGATATAAACTCAGACTGACTGGGTTTAATCCAGTTTCTCCTTGCATATCTGCCTCTATGTTGATGCCAGGGAGATCATCAAGATGAAGAGTTTCTCCAGACACACAAGCACAAAACTGTTCCCAAGATAGTCAAGATTAATGATTGAAAACAAGTGGGCGAAACTGAGAAATATCAACTATAAATACTGATGCTTTAGAGAGCTGGGATCAGGCTGGAGCGCTGCACATCAATAAAAGCTTCTTTGCTCTACTTTTGACACTCATTGTCTGTGCAGTGAAGTGAATTTTTTTTTTTTTGCACTGCATTGACTATAAATGTGAGCCATTTTGAAGGTGAGAGTTTAAGGTTATATGACCTGACATTTGTCCAAGTGGTCATTTTTAATTCAAAGCACATCAGATATTTATTGAGGGCTGTAAGGCTTAATATAAAGTGCTGACTTCTGCTCCTTTATGGACATGCAAAGGAGTTGCTGTACATCCATTTAGCACCTCACATCAATGGGGTTTTAACCACCAGTCCATTTTGTTCATTATTTGTGGTTGCCCAATAGAAAAGAAAAGCCTTTGCTTCAAAGAAACTGTTTGAATCTAGAATAATTGTATATGTTTGTTTGCTCTCCCTGATTACGTTGAGAATGACCTGACAATCTCAGGTTTCTGTGTCCTCTGAGACTGAATAGGTAGATGTTGGAGGCTTCCCAGGTGGGTGTTGGGTGTCTGGGAGCTCCATCACTGTAAGTGGTTGTCTTTTAAGAGTCATAGTGTTGTGTTTTCCATTCCCATGTCAAGAGAAATTGAGGTTACTGCTGTGAAAGTAAGAAAGTTTAATGTACCTTTTCTACCATTTCTTGTTTCTGTTGATGTGAAAATAAAAAGTGATAAGTTGAGATATGATGGCTTGTTGTTCACTCATACATCAGTCTGGGGAGAAAGGCTAGACGCCAGTCCAGTTCAGGCAGAAAGAAAACAAGAAGATGGCCCTGGCTTAACTTCTGTTGGTACGTAACTGATGTCAGGAAGTTTGGCAAGCACACATACCTGGTGGATTAGCGGTTGGGTTAGGGGGTTAGAAAGATTACAAAATTTGAGAGTTGTAAAATCCTGTCTTGGAGTATTTTAAACACTGTGCAGTGTTTTGGCATTCAGTAATCTTCCATAAGCATGGATCTATCATTGAAACTTGACTTCCTGGATCATTTTTCCTATCTCAACGGTGGTACCTGAAGCAACACACTCCCACCATCGTAGCCCTTTGTGTTCCTTGAATGCAGGTCAGTGCTGAGTCAGAATGGCCACTAAGATAATAGTCTCAGTACAGGAGTAGAAAATAGAGGTCCTCCTACAAATAGCATCCAAATTGCTATTTGGTCAAGCTCAACTAAATCTGGGTTTATGGTTGGCAAGGTTTTGATTTATATTTCATCAGATTTGACCTGTTGATAGCACCACTGCAAAACTAGCTGGATGTACCATATATGATCAGCCCATATTGTGCTTTAATTATAGTTCCTATAGTAACTGTGTTTATATTCTTTCATTACTTTGTGGTACAAGCAATGGTGGGGCTGGAAGGGTCTGCCTTGTTTCATTCCTGAATATGAGTTACGTGTAGTTGCTAAATTTAGATTATTTTAATCACTGTCACATGTGTGACACTGAAAATGAGAAGATGTCTGAGCCTTTTTTTTCCCAACTCACTTCATGTTCTCTTCACTCTCAACAATCTCTGTCAGCATCAGAAACTCTAAGATAAAACACAAGAAGCACAAGCTGACCAATTACAGTTCATGTTGTCACCATGTGGTACCTCTTAGCCCCTAACTATGGACCCTATGCACGTTGTCATGGTAGGTATGACATAACCCTATAATGCAGACGTCTAGGTTTAATTAGCTTATCATCTGTTCTATGGAACATCTTGCTTGGCATTTGTGATAGGTGTGACATTTTATGTTATTGTCAAGGTAAAATATGCTAATCCATTTTGTCACTCTCCTCCATGAAATGCTAAAAAACGTTATTTTGCTGCCTCATGTTATTAGAAGATCTTGCCAGGCCACCAGGCCTCGACTCAATCATGAAATCCAACCAACACTACAGTTGTTTCTTTCACTCTTCAACTATGGAACATCCTCTGACAAAGTCTTTTGTTGTTTGGCTTTCACTTGATTTTGAAATTTTTATTTTGTCCCAGGAGGAACAAAAGTGCCAGAGAGAATGATATGCCATTGTTTGCTGCTGAGTGGAACTAATACTACTGGCTACTGGTACCACTGCAAGCTCAGCTAATCATATTTTTTGGTGGAGATCTGGTCTTGAAATGCAAGACTATCAAATACCCGACGATACGTTTTTGATAAACGAGTTAGCTCATATCACAACTTCTGGGTGATCCACTGGTCGATATATGCAACTGTAAACAGTGTGTACTGCAGCTGTGACACTGCATAGGTACAGTAGATGTTGTAGCTCAGACCCATGACTTGGTGTTCGGCCTCGGTTTGCAGTGTCCCTCATGGTTGGACTTCATTCCAACCATTCATACATTCCTTTCCAGAGGCAGGTTGATCTCAGTGCCAGGGTAAGCTGGAGTAACAGATGGTTGCTGGAGCAAGCCTGGCCTTTCCCCGTCTCTCTCTCTCTCTCACTCTTTCACTTCCTCACTCTCTCTCTCCTCACAATAACCCCACTGCTGTTCTCATGGTAACACTATCTGCCAAGTCTGAAGGATTGGATTTTTACAGGACACATGAGCTCAGCACTGTACCAGCGGTGGACACTCAGCTCCCACTGTCTCTCTCCTTCCCTCCTGCACCTTCATCTTTCTTTCTGTCTCCATCGAATGTTTCATTTCTTCCTCCTCGCAGACCCAGGATCTCTTTGTCTCCTTTATCTGTCTCCACCTCTCCCCAGCTCATCAGTCATTGCTGCTTGTTGAGTCAACCGTCTTTTCTCTTCTTCCTCCTGGTGTTGTTTCATCATCCAGAAATCCCAACCATGACTGGGCTTTCTATCAGTTAGCGGGTATAAATCTAACTCCAATCTAATCTCTTGCATCTGCTGTGCTATTGTTCCTCTTTTCTTTGTTTCACTGTATCTTCAAGCGGCCTGCCTCTACTGTATCATGTTCTCCAGACAGTGCTGATACTCTTATCACAAGACTGATGGTTTCAACTCTGGATATGATCTCTCACCTTTAAAGAATGGGACCCATTTTGGTGTTAGGTTCATGTGGTCTGGCTTGGGGTTTTTTGTTTTTTCTTTTTAAAATTTAATCAGGGACACACACATGCACAGACCCATACAAACACACTTATTAAGGATATTAGATTTAAACAGACACAGCATGGTGTAGGAAAGACGGCCAGCTGTTCTTTGGACCAACAGATTTCTGAAACAGTGGCCATCTGTGGCACACCGATTGAGGGGGTGACCCATTCTGAATTCAAAACATCTACAAATCAAATGCAAGACCACACACGCACATTTGCCCAACCCCAGCCCCATCAAAGAAGAAATTCAAATCACGAGAGTTAGCTTTCTGTGTGTCTTGCCATCTTTCCATCCACAAGGTGAGCTCGCATAGCTTTCTCTACCTCCTCTTTCCCTCTTTCTTCCTCTGACGGCATTGTAAATGGAATGAGTCTGGTTGCATTGCTGTATTACGGTGGGATAAAGTATCAGTGCTGGTAATCTTCCGTGGATTAATGGCTTCTTCTTTATCTGCTGCGGCTGCTCTGCTCAGATGTCTGGCCGGGCCAGGAGCCTCCTGCTGGAATACTAATGACAGACAGACAGACAGCTCCAGCTCTCCCTGTCCCCAGCCCCAGCCCAGCCCACGGGAGCTGTGTATGTGTGTGTGTGTGTGTGTGTGTCAAAGTGTGATCGAAAGAAAGGGAGCACATATGTGTGAAGTGCATGTGCATGTAGATAGAGAGGGCACACAGCAGAGACAGAGAAGGAGACTGCACGTGTTAAGTGTGTGTGTGTGTGTGTGTGTGTGTTTTCGCCCCCAAGACCCTGTCGCCTCCTTTGTGAGGTAGTCGCTGTCCTCCTTGTCCTGGCTGACACCTGCTTTGCATACAGGAGGGGCCAAGCGGAGAGGAGGGGAGGGGCAATGATGGTGAAATGAGGGTCCCCCAGGATGTGAGAGAGGGACACAGAGGGGACGAGGGAGGGGAGGAGGAGGGGAAGGAAGGAGGAGGAGATACAGCAGATTAGTAGAAGAAAATAAAGCAGACTGATGGAGTGAAAGAAGGAAACCGGAGAGAAAACTGAGAAAGGAACAATGGGAAATATGAACAGATCCCAGCAACTGGACTACACAAAGTCTCCCTTCTCCTAAGAGCAGATCCACCGACAGACTGTAGTAAATAACCTGCTGTAGGGTGTAGTCTTTGTGGGGTGGTAACTCCAATTCCATTTCCTTCGCAAGGTCACATTTACCACATACAGACCGTGGGCTAAGAATATCTAGTAGGTCCTTTATGAAAAGGAAAAGGACCAACACTAAACGCCATCTGCTTCCACAGTGAAAGAAGAAAAGAGGAGGAGGAGGAGGGGGAGTGACAGAAGCACACTATGTACCAACTACTGGCCATGCTTATGTGAACAGATATACAGAGGAGAACAAAAGAAGACCATACAACCAGAGCTTACCTCATTGCCAAGGTGGAACCAATATGAGAGTGGAGGCGCCAACAGAAGATCCAACCAGAGTTAAAAATGAAATGACAACATCTGAGGAAACTTCACATCAAAACTCAAGAAATGTGACTATATTTAGCAAACAAAATACCAGACACAACAAATGCATTTATCAAAATGATTTCCCCAGATACAGATCCATGTACATTTGTATATTTGTAGCTGCTATATCACTGTGTTGTGTCTGCTTTTAAAGCTCTGATTTGATTAAAAACTACACCTTAGCATTCATTTCATGACCTCAAAACTGAACGTCTGCGAGAGAGACCCTGCGCACAAGGATTCATAAGCTCTTATAAGAAGCACAAACATGGAGCCTTAAGAAATGTAGTCCGATTCAGATAAGCTCTTTTCACTACGCTGCCTTCTTCCCCTAGAAATGAAAACAACTAGTGGTCATCCTAGCTAACAAATTGCATGCTGATAATGTTTGTTGACACAAAAAGCTGCTAAACGTATAATTTTGTTTGGTTAGATCTGCAATAACTGATTTTTTTTTTGGCCACTTGAGACCAATTGAACAAATTATTAACATAACATTGACTTTTTTTTAGTTGATATGGTTGTAACTTGTTAGCAAACATCTGTTTATTTATTCCGCCAGCAGTTACGGAGCAATATTATATTTAATTTGTACCCACTCTGACACAGCATGAATGAAGTGTGGACATCGTAGACTTGAAAAATGAACATATAATCAGTCCACTCATGCCAGTCTAATGCAATCCGATGCAAAGGTCCCGTACTCAAGCATAAAGTTTGTGAAGCTTATCATGTGCAGTGTTTGTTGACACTGAGTCAGAGAGGTCTTTATTTAGCTCTATGGTCATTTGAGGTTGTATTTAACGTGCATAAGGAGTGTTTTTAACACTCATACAAACAAATATACAAACAAAATATTTTTTAAAAATGACCCTTGAATATGTTTTCTTTCCATCTGAGCTTTATTGGAAGTATATTACATTGCTATAACAGCTGCTTTATGCATCTTTAACATGTTGATATAAAGAATAATGTGATATGCCAAAGTTTGCTAATTTAACTACAAAGTAAGTGAATAAATCATATGCTAACATGGAGGAAAACCCTTTCATTTTCCAGCGTTTTTGTTCCTCACACACAAACACACACAGCCAGTCTGCTAGTCAGATTACAGTAGCTCCATTTTTTGGCTTTCTGCTTGCAGCTGTTCTTTACAAGTCGGATCTTGAATGGTGGTAGACATCAGCCATTTGGTTTGGCGCTCGGTTAGAGTTCTATGAAGAGACTGCTGTGTGTGAATCTGAGTGTGAGTGTGGGATAGAGAGAGAGAGAGAGAGAGAGAGAGAGAGAGAGAGAGAGAGAGAGAGAGAGAGAGAGAGAGATGTCATGCATACAACACCATGTTGTAATGATGCCCTGACGTGACTCCCCATTCCTATGTGGTCCCCCCATTTGTCTTCTTCTCCCCCCCCCCCCTCTCTTTTTTGCCCTCTATCCGTCTTTCTCCTTCCTTCTTCCTAACTTCCCTAAGACTTTTCCTGTGTGGTCCCAAGCAGTTCTCTCCTTACTTTCATCTTACTTGAAGAGATAATGAGCTTGATTGCATCACCCTCAGAGTCATTTGACAAAACTCTGGATTAAAAAACACTTTGATCAGTTAAAACAATCCCCAAAAGAAAGAAGCTGTCAATGGAAAATAATAAATATTATACGGTGCGTTTTGCTGTTACTGTAAGAAGCACCTGTGAAAACTTTCTATTTCATTAGTTTTTCTTTTGTTCATTGATATATCATCCATGGCAGACATCAGCTCAGAGGAGAAACGTTCCCAATAGGGATCATGTCAGTATGTGGTGAGAGGCCAAACAACGTCCAGCCCGAGACATCGTGTTTAGACACCACTGTGTTGGAGCAGGTGCACAGCCACAAGCCAGAAGATTGCAGCTACTTTAACACTTTCACAGTCATTTTCATGGCATGATGGGAGGTGTGTTGGGGCAAAAATGAGATGATTGACTGGAATTAAGCCAAAAAGGAGCTCACTGTAGATAAAATTTCACCTTATCAGCAAAATAAACAACAGTTAAACAACAACTATTTAAATCTGGACTAGCATCCGCTAACGATGAACAAAGATAATGACAACAAAGGTGTGAATGTGTGTGCGTAGGTGGGGGGGGGGGGGGTCATGTTTGTTTCTTTGGAGAAAGACAGGAAAACAAAGGGTCTCACTGGTGGCTGGAGGGATTTGGTGAGTGTGTGTGTGTTTGTGTGGGCGCACGTGTGTTTGTAGGTGTGTATGTGTGCCTCAGAGCTCTTTGTGCCTTTTTTATGGACCTTTGTTGCCACTCTACGTGTCACATGCACCGACACAAGCACACACACATATCTACATACAAGTCAGCTGGCTTTGCTATCCTTGAGAGGACTGTAGTGTGGATGTAGAACACAGGAAAGTCCTTGAAACCCCTACACTGCTGATCATTTAAAATCTCAGTTGACTTTCAAAACATCGAGGAAGTAAATTTGGAGTTTGGCAGTTCCTAGGTAAGTGTATCTTGAACCACTACTCTACAAATCATCGTTTTTATCCATCCAAAATGCCCTCAAAACCTAAAATGTCCTCACAAGAATAGTGAACTGTCTAAAGTCAATCCCCACAAGCACAGCTAAACCAGCCCACACACTCACACACGTGTAGTCAGCTACCATTGGCTCTGCGAAGAGGGTCCCCTCCTGTCCCCATCCCCTCTTGCCTGCAGCTGCTGGCCAGCCTGTCAGTTCCCAGGCATCAAGCCATCAGAAGATGACGCCTCCGCACGCCACCAAGTGGTAATCACCTGTCCTGCACCACTCAGCAGCAGCAGCAGCAGCAGCAGGGGCTCTATCCTCCAGGCAGCAGTGGAAGTTAAGATGCTACCAAAATGTTATAGCTTCACTTATGGAGTTTGAAAGTCAGTGTGTGAAAGTGTGTGCATTTAAGGTGGGACCGAAGGTTCAAGTATACTAATAAAACCACATTGTGAGAAAAAGCTGTATACAGTGGGATAAAGACTTGCTGTCCATGTGGGTTGTACCCTGGTACTTTTATTATCTTAAATCCTCTTTAATATGTGACATTATAGACTAAAATAAAGAAAATATGAACAGCTTTGTGGTCAGTCTTGAATGTTTTCAATCCAAAAAAGTTCAATGCAGTAATTAATTTTTGTCCTGTAATGCTAGAGGTGAATAAAATGTTACTTCTTCTGTGTGATCTTAACACAGGTTTCATTTCTTAGCACGTTTCATCTCTCTGTACATGTTTAATTTCTTCTTTACACATGTCAAATTTCTATGCACAGGTTTAATTTAAATACAGATTTATCTTATAGGTTAACATTAACATATGTTTACTGTAGTATAGGTTAATTTTAATGCATGTTTACTGTGTCTAATACTGCTACAGGACGCTTGAATTTCCCTCGGGATCAATAAATGTATTTATCTATAACAGGAGTAAATTTGTTGAGGACTATTTTCAGGTCCTGGTTTGCAGGTGAGCATTTATGGCAGCAGTATAGTTTGTGTGGGACGGCATCAAGATGAACTACAGCGCCCAGATCATGGTAATGAAGGATCCTACTGGCCTACAGACACAAGCTGTCAGTGTCAGACATACCCTGATGGCTCCCCAGTATTTAGCCAAGCTGTTTTTCTTTCAGCCTTGTGCTTATGTGTGTGTGTGTCTCTGTTGTGGTGTCAGTATGTCCCTGACCTACTTAGACGTCACTCTGGGTTCAAAGTCATGTGTGTAGGAATGTGCGTGCATACAGTAATCTTGAAAATCTCGGAGCCATAGTTTGCCGCACCCCTGCATACATAACCTCCAAAAAAGGTCAAGTATATGTGTGCTTGTATTGTGTGTGTCTGTGTGTGTGTGTATGATTTTAAGTGTGTGTTAGGCAGCTTGAGTGCACATATTTAAGGATTAATTTTCTGCACCTGACAACGGGAGAATAGGCAGAAGTCTGGGGATAAAAAAGAGGGCTGAGGAGACATACTTGTAGGGCAGGTGAAGCACAGGGAGCGAGGGGCGAAGGGGAAAGGAGCAAGGGCTCGACAGCAGGGGGGCCGCTCAGTTCAGTGAGTAATTGTAGCGGGGGTCATACAGGTCCGGACCTCATTAAGAGAATTGTCTGAGATCTTTCAGGCTCTGAGCTGCCATCATGTCACCTGCCTTCTTGTCATAGGAGGCAGCGTAAGGAAAACAGTGGCTTATTAACGTGTCTTTCAGTTTTCCAGGTCACACAGTTCACCATTAGTCAACACACACGCACACATGCCAACACAAAGCAGTTTTGCAGGAAGCACTTTTGAGATATGAGTCTATAACTGACATGCATACAGCTAACATCTGTGGACTTGAGGCATATTAAAGACAGGTACATCATCTCAACCGGTATGGCTTTTGATCATCTTTTGAACATCTTCTCTTTTCTCTCCAACACTCCCTCCACCTTTCTGTTCTTAATTGGTATTCACAGGGGGGTTCTTCTCCGTCTGAGGTTACATAGATGAGAATTGGGGGGGATTTGGGGGATTTCTCTCCAGCAGCCTTTTAAAGTGAGTGAGGTATCAATCAGGTGCTGATGTTACACTGATGCAATGTTTCAGCCTATGGAGGGGGTTACTTCTGGACGCTGTGCTGCTTTATACCAACTTAACCAGGAGCTAACAGACAGCCTTCTTTCAGGGACATACAAATTTTATAATGTAACGTTTTTATTGTAACTAATGATCAGTTTGATGCTTTAAAGTGAGGTCATATGGAGTTGGATCTATGTTGACTGAGCTGTACAAATGTGTGAGAACAGAAATCACAGAAACACATTTTATAGTGCATTACACCTGTTTAATCTCATGCTTTAAGTGTAATTCAAAGCATTCGCTAAAGAAACAGAATACAATACAAAAGTTGTCTTCCATTTTGAAATGTTATACATTCAAGAGTGCAATTATTTAGTATAAATAGGGAAAAAAAAAATATCTGCGTGTCATAGAATATAATCTCTTTTATAAAATGTTTCTAACCATTTCAGAGTAGGAAATATAGCATTTACATGAAGCAGAATATATACAGAGAGAAAAGGATACAGACATTCAGAGATCAGCATGTGCACAGCACTGTTCCCGAAACCCAGAGATAAAATGATTATCAGTTTGTACTCTTTTTAAATATATATTAAAAATTAAGCTACAGCTTGTACTGCAAGTGTGCAACCAGCCCAAGAATAGTACGATGGTCATATCCGATAGCATGAATATCACAGTACTTTAAGGATGGGGTGATTATCCCACAATAAGGTGCAAGGTTGGTTGGAGTCCGCTCTTGTTAAAATTCTATTTCAGCATTTCAGAAAGTTTAATTCAAAGATGAATCAGAAATGACTCCACAACCCTGCTTAGAGGTGAAAAGGCGCTATGGGGCGAAGGCAGACTAGTCTGTCTTCTTGCAGCTTGTTTGCTCCGCGTTCTCTGACTCTTCTTTGGCTTTGTGTGATCCACTTTGTCCCTTGACGGGTGTGTGATTCCCCGCCGTTCCATTTTTGCTGGACTCTTTGGTTGCGGAGGTGGAGGTCGTCATGCTGCTTGTGCCATTATCGATAAAAGCTTTATTTACCTCGCCGGTGAGGGCGGCGTAAGGCGAGCAGCCGGTGAAGAGGGTCTTGTAGATGGCCGACTCGACGGCAGCGAATGGTGAGGTGGAGGAGCCCGTCAGCATCATCCTTGACTAAAAAAAGATAAATGTGTCATAATGTGGGGGAGGGGTTTATAGGTTTAAAACAGAATATGTGAGGCTAATGCTTGCGTCCAAAATTCATTCATCATGGCAGCTATGATCAATGTTTTTAAATTAAAAATGGACCACGTGACTACTGTATCTTTAAAGTGTCTTTTAGCTCATTGTTTTGGCTTTCCAACTGAAAACTTAACTGTTTTCACAGAAGGCCAACAAAGTTAGCGACTAGCTGGTGAACATAGTGGGGCATTTGGCAGCTAAAGAGATGGATAGTTCATCATATCATCTTTATAAAGTGATAATATATCAGTGTTGTGTTTACAGCTTGCATCCCAAAGTGGACATAAAAAGTGTTATTGCAAGTTTATCATATCCTCCTTTTTCTGATGTCAGACAACTGAACAATTATAAAACGTGACTTCGTTTAACATCACGTGATGAGGTCAAGTCTCCTACAAATTCAAGATGGCATTGGAAATAAAAAAAATAATGGAAACAGTTTAGACATTACTCAGACTAAATAAGTGTGTAAAGTATCCACTCTCATTAGGAGCATCTGCATCATCAGGAGCAGAAAATAATAAACAACAGGTTTGGACACAACGCTTTAAATCTGATGAAATGTCTCTGCGTTAATTTGACAGATCAGAGTCAGAGAGAGCTAACAGAATGAGAGTTGAAAGAAGACATGGTAGATTTATCTGTGTCTCAGTCAAGAGCACAAGTTTCCCAGAGAAGAGAAGAGAGGATGATGCAAGCTGATGAAAATGATGCAAAAGCCCTAGCCCTACGGGTAATACCAAGCTAATGTGAGTCACATCAGCTAAAACTTCAAAAAAGCAGAGGGAGAAAGGTCATTTAGAAGACGGGACACCAGATTTAGAGGGAGCTACAGCACCAAAACATTGTTACACCTGACTTAAGATCAAATTAATAACCAAAGCATGGTATTAAATAGCTTTGTTTGTCATCGGTAAGCAATCAAACGGACAACACGCCTCCTGTTTCGCATCTAAATCACCACCATCTTGGGGGTATATATTTTCAAGGTCACAGGTTCGGTTATGAAATAACCCAGACTGACCTTGTTGACGACGGTGAAGACGGTGTAGATGAGCATCAGGTGGTGCTTCTGGATAGGCAGGTAGTGGGTCTGCTGCAGAGCAAACAGCACCGCCCCGATAAGGGTGATCTTGGTGGGGCTTAACAAACACGCAACAAGAGAGCAGTTACGACAAATGATGATAAAAGAATAATATCTAAAAACGTCTGAAATAAAGAAGGTGATAACTTTATGCAAATACTTGAAAGACATCACATCATATATGCTTGAATTATTATGCAAATTAACCAAACTGGAGACAGGTATCACTGTAGATGTACATAGCATCCCTTAAGTAAATGACTCAAATCGGTTTTAATGCTGCCTTAAGATAACAAAGATGTCTGATAAGATTTTATACACACATAGGTGAGACTATCCTCAACTTTGTTGAGCGTCTCCATCCTTGGTTCGGAATAGCTTGAAGTTTTGGGAAATACGCTTATTCACTTTCTTGCCAAGAAGTAGATGAGAATGTCGATACCACTCTCATGTCTGTAAGGTAAATATAAAGAGGCACAACCAGGAGCTGGTTAGTTTAGCTTAACATAAAGACTAGAGGCAGGGGAAAACAGCTATCCTGGCTCTGTTCAAAGGTAAGAAAATACACTTACTAGCACCTCTGAAGCTCACTAATCGATATGTTATACCTAGTTTGTTTAATCCGTGAATAAAAAAAGTCTTTTTGTCTTTCGGACTAGTTCTTGTCTGCTGGCTGACAGTCTCCAGGGAGTGACTGGGCCTGACACATAGCCAACCATAACACAAACTACACAAATAAGTGTATTTCCCAAACTGTCAAACTGTTCCTTTAAATTGGCATTACACTCAATCCTTCACGATACACGCAGTGTATTAAAAAATGCAGTTTTATAAGCACAAAGACAGTCCTGATGAAGACTTACTAAGACATTTTGAGGAGCTCGTTAGTTTCCGGTTTCCATACACCTCGAACAAGCTGTTCAAAATTACTTATCAGACCACCTCCAGCACCTAGTGTGGGTAGAAAAGAGACATCTGGTTGACACACATTCATATGTATGATATTAATTAGAACACCGCATACTTAGTTGTTACTCCACAGCTCTGACAAAACTATTTTATCATAAAACAAAATCCTTCAGCACGCACCACCAGCTACTGACCTTTAGCCCAGCCGATGGCAATCATAACCAGCAGACTGTCCTTGTATTTGCCGTGTGCCTGGGTGACCCCTCCGAGCACTTTCCACGTCCTGGTCACTTCCTTCATTCCTGACAGCACCAGCCTGAGAGGCAGCAGGGCAGCACAACAGTACACCAGGTCCATGGGGCAGTAAAACACTAGGTACCTGCAGAGACACATATGGCTCAAATAAATAGTGCGCACGCACACACACTCAACAATTCAGCTTCCTGCTGCTTGTAAACTATGTGTTCATTAAACATTTTGACAGCATCACCTGCCAGTCTCTTTCAAGTACCTGACTTCACCAGCAGAGGGCACAGTGCTTTTTTGGCGAGAAGGGTGCGATCATATGTCTCACCAGGAGAGGGCACCAAATGCTTCATATTAAGAGACGGGAACTTTATAATAACCTCTCTGTTTCATTCAATGCCTTCCACATTTCATGCTCACTTTACAAGAAATAAACCAGCCTTACATTTCTTCACAAGATAACCTGATTATTCTGTATTTTGCTCTAGGGCTGCACAGAGGGAAACATGTTTGTGCATCCCTTTTCCTTAAAGTCGCAGAGGGCCTCTTCCTGAATCTCATCACTCACTCTTTTCTCCATCTATATATTATATTTCTTGAATATTTACCAGATAACCGAAGCGAGCAGAACACTGGTGCTGTTGGACAAAGGTGCGACGACTGGCTCGGCCAGCATGACCGCAGACAGCACAGCTCCACCAAAACAGAACAGCATGGAGCTGAACCAGCAGGCTAAGGGGCTGACCCTGGAGACCTCAAGAGCACCTGCACAAGAACAGAAGTATATTCATGAGGAGGATCACTGTGGATTTACTGTGGAATCCCCTATACGTGGTATATTTCCCATACATACGGTATTAGCAAGCTTACGGGGTCTGTAAAAGCCTGGGAACACCCTGCAATCACTGTTGTTGTTGAATGCTTACCACAATAAGCATTATGCATGATTACTATAATTATAGAAATCCTTCCACTACAGTGAAGACAGGCTTTGTGGCTATGAGTAACATTTAGTCTAGACTGGGAGGCCTTTGTGAAGTCTATATGAGGTTATAAGAAGACAGCAAGGTTTGATACTTTGGCCTTTCCCTATCTGTTGCACGATTCTCCCAATCCCTGGTACTGTATAATTATTAACCAGGTAGAGTTAACGAATACAGGGAACAAAGAGAGAAATGTTTGTCAAGCACAGTTACATTATTTGTGACTGGGCCTACGGTTCAAAGTGCAGAGGAGAGGCTAGACATTTACAATTACAAATTATATCAGTTCACTGATGATAACCATCAGCTGCGCAGTGCTCCGGCTGTGTTTCCACCCTGTTTAAAAAGAACACTGCATTCCTTTTAAACAACAGCATGACTTATAGGCAACTCAAAAAGCATGTGAACTGATGTGTTTTATGATATAATGGTATGTTCTGTGTGTATGGTATGATCTTAAAGTGTCAACACAGGCTTTAGTGATAATATGACACCACAAGATCTCATATATCGTTGCTATAACTCTGTCTACCTTTGCAGAGATAGCGCAATATTATGCAAGACTGACATCTCTGACTACCATAGTTAATACTGCCAACATACACTATGATATACATGTTTCACTTAACCTCAGACAGGTAGCGTCAGGGCCACCTGCCCCGATACACTATGGCCGCACACAGCACCATACTGGTAATCTGAGGATTACAGAGAGATTATAGACTCCTGGAGAGAGGTCGGTACACCAGGAGGATTCATAGCTCTATGTGCCTCCTCTGCCGACTTCCCGTGGATACAGTCCTTTTTTTAACTTTCCTCTCACTTCTAAAAGAATATGGAAATGACAGAGAAGCCATTTCACTTACCACCCAAAAAGTTACAAATGACTGTTTCTAAATGAGATACATTTTAAAAGATTATAATTTCTGATGCTGAAATAATAACTGAATATGCTCTCGTGACGACATACTACGGAATGGGCTATATCCTACTACAACACAGTGGTGAAAAAAGACTCTTTACTTAACGTAAAAGTATCAATACAACAATGTAAAATGCTCCATTAAAAGAATAAAAGTAAAAAGTATTAACAGCAAAATTGATTTAGAAAAGTTGTTGGGACTGTTTTGTAATCTTTGTCTTTTTGTGAAATAAGAGAAGTTTGGAAACACTAGTTTAATCTTAACATCTATTTGTTATATTTCATAAATCTATTTTGTAATGTAAAGAAATCTAATTTAAAGTAACTAGTGACTACAATTATCAGATAAACATATGATGATAAGTAACATAAAATGGATATACTCAAGTGAAGTTAAGTATTTTAAGATTTTAGTGCTGTACAGTATGTTCTTGCATAAAATATTCAGAGGGAATTACCCATTAACAGATGTCTATGTGGTCGTGGTCTCCATTCCTACATTACAGGGTCACTATTACAACCAGTTCCAGGAATGTAAGAACCATGTCGATGAGACGCTTTGTGCCTTAGTACAGTCAAAAAAAAATGATAAGAATGTAATAATAAGAATGTAAACAGGCAGTAAAATGTTGACATGCAGGCAGTCAATTAGAGGTTAGTTGTGGGCTACAACTGGAGCTCCATTTTTAGCCCCATATATGTTCAATTATGGCCAACAGCACCATTAAAAGTGTATGGAAGTAGCTATTGGCGGTTCTTGTTCGCAGTGTACCCATGGCTGTACAGGGAACTATCACTGGAGTGCTTTGATTGATTCTGAGGCAAGTTCTCAAGTTAAAAGCTGAATCAATAAACAACTAACTACTACCTCACGTCTCTCCCTACAATTCTTCCACAGCCCCTGAGTAGGTGCACCTCACAGTTTGAAAACATCTGGTACATACCATAGCTCACAGCGGGATATGCAACTAATGTGTGTTTGTGTGTACATGAAGAGTGTTGTAATGTGGTTCAGAACTAGTTGCCACCGTTAGAAAAAGAAGAAGTAAAAAAAACAAAAAAACACACAAATGTCAAACAGGAAAGAGTGGTTATGAATTATGCCAACAATCTAGCATTCATACCACTTTCTCCAGTGAGAGCAGTTGTAGCACACGGTTCACAAATGCAGCACATTGCTTATGCTTACATAGTAAACAGTGCTGCTATGTCATCACTTCTAGTTTCAGAGCAAAACACACTGCTGCAGTCTGAGCCCGACTGGCCGACCACCAGCTTTGAAGAGGAATATCCATGGTGACTGATTTAAAGGTGTGTAAGATTTAAGGGGATTGGCGGCACAGAAAATGGCAGAAATTGAATATAATAATCATTAAGTGTTTTCATTACCTTGGAATAAGCCCTCCATACACAGAGGGAGGTCCTATGTTGAACCACCATGTTTCTACAGTAGCCCAGAATGGACAAACCTAACACTGGCTCTAGACAGGGCCTTTCGCTTTTTTCGTGTGTGGTCACCGTAGTTTCTCCTGCAGGAGTAGGGTGAGGTGCGGAGGTATTCGGTTGGTTGCGATCTGCAATTTCACTGCTACAGTAGATGCCACTAAATTCTACACATCAGTGCTTTAATAATCTGTACATGTAGCACTAATATGCTCTGACATTCTGCCCTACGAACACACCTTCACCCGACCAACATCCTGTGTCCAGGTTTGCATTTGAAGGAGACAGATTTACAAGTCAAATATGAGGAACACAAGGGAAGCGACCATAGCTGACATATTGCGCTGGATGAATTTTTAATTCCTCATTCCTCGTCTATTCTTTTTTTTTTTTTTTTTTGGTCCACCTCAAATGGGAAGGTACAGACTGGGCATGTTGTTACATGTCTCCAATTTCTTCTCAGTTTCTCCCAGGAATTAAAACAAGAGAGAGATTCCCTCCTTAGGAAAGCTCTCGCTCTATCTCCAGAGTATGTTAACATAGTTGTTGTAACATTGTTGTAATCTGAGATCAGTTTTGCATGTGGGGTCCTTTTAAATGAGAGCAAAGGCCACTTGTAAATGATCTTAGATTAGTGTATGTACTGGAGTTTGTTTACATGCATACAATTCCAGATCCTTGCAAATGAACACAAAGGAAGGGGACATCCAGACAAGTCTTGTGACTGAGAAACAAGTCAGTGGTTGCGACTGCAGCAGCTATGATTATTATGCCTGCAAATACGACATCCCCGAGCTCTGTCTTTTTCTTTACTCCTCAACTGCATTCTCTTAATCGACAAGTCAATAACTCTCCCTTTTTCCTCCACCTCCATTGCTCTTTCTGCCACTTTTGTTCTTGCTTAATTTCACCTAACCTCTCCAAAGCCAAAGCCTTGTTTTCCTTTGCTCATTATTCTACTTTTATAGCTCTTCTTAGAGCTCTTCCTACACCTCTCTTCTTCTCTCTGTTGGACAGAGCCGTTACAGGCTGCACTAGATAAGAAAAAAGTGGCTTATCTCTGGTTACTTTTGGCATGTACCACTGATTGGCATGTCCCTGTCCTCCTGTGTACTATAGAATCCACTCAGCAGTGTTTATACATCTGCTTAAAATAACTCCACAGTAAACTGTAGTGACGGTGTGATAAACTTAGACAAGAAAACTTTGCTTTAATGCCAAATTAAATAGGCCATCTGTTTTCCTGTTTGAAGCTTTGGAATAACGTTTTTGTCTTCTTTGAGTTGAACAGCTCCAGAACTAAACTGGACTGGATGCACTATAGAGCAGGAAGAGAAGATTTAACACAGGAAAGAGAAAAGAAAGGGAGGGTTGAAGGGTTTATGGCATTCCTTTCCTTTTTGGGGGAAGAAGAAGAACTGGAGCGAGCTCCCTGAGTGTTGTGAGTCTTCAAGTTTTTCCAGTTCTTACAGGGACACACAGGGAAGGATCTGGTGTTACTTTTCTGACCTCTGGCATATTGTTTGTCCATTTTTACTCTCTGTGTATCTTTCTTGATAGATAGATGGGATCAGAGGACAAAGGGTTAAAAGGTCGCGCCAGCTCAGATACTTTGCGAGGCAAGTTCAAAAATAGACTTAGAGCAGCAGGACGACAATGGACTGTGTGTGTCCTTGTATGTTTGTGTGTGTGTGTGGAAAGTCATCTCGCTGTGCAGTTAAAGTCCACCTGTCCCTGTAGACAATATTTCAGTGACATAACATAGCTGGCTCGGTGGCTGCCTTTAGTCTGAGCTGATACAATCGACTGTGGCTCAGTGAGACAGTTGACAGTGTATTCACACGGTACGCACTCCATATGTAACATATCTACATACACCTTCAAGTCTGTTACACCAACGTCAAATCGTACTGTCTAAACGTACTGCACTTTATGCAGCCCTTTTGTTTTGTTTTGTAATGTGTGTGCACGTAGCACCACGGTCCTTGGAGAAACACTGTCTCAATTCAATGTGTACTGTGTATATGGTTAAATGACAATAAAACCCACTTGACTTGACTTGTGTGTGTGTGTAGGGCAAACAGAGTGATGGTAGATTGGTTTTTTTGCAATAACAAGGTAGCCAATGTATCCAAAGTCACACTTAAAAACTGATGTTCAATGCAACTACAACAGACGGAATGACTGTTTAAAGTGCAGTACTTCTGAGGTACTTTAATACTTCAAATTTATGCTGTTGCATACTTCACACCCTTCATTATTTCAGAGGGAGAGATTGAACTTCTTACTCCACAGCTACAGTTACTTTGCAGATTATGATCAGTATATAAATGATCATCAAACTGTATATAAAGTAGTTAGAATGAGCTCCACCTCAACCATATTGATGCATTCAGTATATTTGTTTCTGACGGTACCTCTTTACTTTTACTTAAGGTGACTGTAGGACTTTTATATATTTACATATTTACTTTTATTTAAGAGAAACATCTGGATACTTAAGACTACTACTGAACAAAACAATTTGTTTAGAACTATTTTTTGTAACAGTATTTTGTAAAATGATTATATCATCCACTGAAATTCAGCAAACGATAATACTGAATTACAGCCCAACATTAAACATATCATATCAATATAAAAATATGTAAAATAATGAGGTTATAATGAGGAAATAAACTGTATACAGTATAATTTTAACATCTAGTTAAAACTAAAACAGTCCTGCAATGAATGTGACCTTCACTAAGGCTGGGGTAATAACATATAATCATTTTAATGTAATGATTTTGGTGGAGGGTGTAGTTTGTGGTGTTGTGAAACTGTATTGCATTATACAGAGAGGTGTTTCTGTTATTTACAGTGGACAAAATAATAGACACACCTGTTGCCCAATAAATAATTGATTACATAATGGTGAATACTGAATTCACAGAGGCTCCTGTAGCTTTTAATAACAGTGAGGCTGCTGGTATGAGATAAAAAAAACTCTTTATGTGCCAGTGAGGCTGGTTTAGTTAATGTGCTTAACACAAGAAAATAGATGTTGTCATTTTTATTGAAGTTGCCACACTCTAAGTGAGTGAGTGTGTTGTCATGTTAAGTTACAGCACAACTTCATTGTGCATTGTGGCTGCACTCTGTTGGTGCGTTTTAAATATCAGGATGTCTGCGGTTTATTATCTGAGTCAAGTTTCAAGTTTCACCAGGTCGAAGCCATGCAAAACATCCGCTTGTTTTGCCCTTCAAAACCTGGTCTAACCTGTAAATGTCGTGCCCGTGAAAACACTTTTAATGCGCTTGAACTTTGCGTCACTTACCTGGCTGCTCCCTCAGAGCCATGACTGATATGACATAGTGCGCCATGTCAAAGTATGGAAACATGGACAAGTTTGCCAGCCCGTGGGACAGCTCGTCCAAATGCAGCACTCCGAACAAATCCATGATCCTGTTTGTTAAACTCTTCAACAACAAAAAGCTAGTCTAGTTAATCCTGGTGAGGAGTTCAAAGTGGAGAAAAGGCACCGGTCCAACTCAGAGCATCAGGGCAAAGCCTCGGCTTCATCCACCGTCTGTCAAGTGTGATACCAGCCGGTGGCCCAAACAGCTGTGTGTGTCCGAGCAAGATAAAACTGCTGCCAAGTTGCTCGCAGCTGGTTAGTTGACTCGTCGCCGGGCAACAGATCTGTGTAGCCAGAGGATGGTCATAGTCGGTGTTAGCCCCGTCAACGGCGCTGTCATCGGCGCATACGCGGAATTCCTGCTCCGTGTTCCGCCATGCTAGTGATGTGGCGGGCGGAGCCAGGGCGGCTTTGTGATTGGAGGAGTGAGAGCACGGCGAGCCAATCAGGTGTCAGAGTGTGGCCTTACTGAGGTGATGCTACAGGATTTGTAAAAGCAAACAGACCCCACAAACCCACACACAAACATAACGGTGTAAGCTGTAGTATTTACAAAAAAACACCATAACATTCAAATAAAAAAGTCATGATAACTCAGGAAAATAAGTCATATTTTTCTATAATATTCAGAGAAAAATGTCACGATATCTCAGGGAAATAAGTCGTAATATACCTGTATATTTAGAGAAGGAAAAATCTAATTTGCAGAGGAAAATAGTCATTAAATATCAAGAAAAATAGTCGCAATATTTAGACAAAAATGTCATGATATCACAGGAAGGTCATAATATTAAGAGGAAAAAGTCACCGCATATTGACATAAAAGTCATAATATTCAGGGGAAAAGGGTTGAGCGGAAACAAATATCACAACATTTGATATTTTTATTTGGGCTTTCATTTTGAGGGTTGGACATAATAGTTTTGTATTAGTTATTCCCACCTATTCAAACTAGAAACATGGCAGTTCAACATGGCAGACTCTATGAAAGAGGACCTGAAACATATAAAGGGCTCATTATGAGCTAGCAAAACATAGTTATTCATACTATATTCAATTTCTGCTATATTCTGTAAATAAAGCCCAGTAAATTTTACGCAACAGACCTTTAAATCGGATGTAAAAAGCATAATTCTTTTCCTGATATAGATTCTGAACTGAGGAAAGTTATTGACCTGTATGTTAATAGTGCAATCACAGTAGACTATGAAAGTAAACTATGCACCACATTGTGTGAAAACATGAAAAATCACAACGTGATGCATAACCTACATACTGAATGCATTGTGCTGTGGTTTTTCAAATGGTTACATGCAGACCATACCATGTACCTCAAGAACATTTCAACATTCACTGATTGTAACACTTTCTAATCATCACTCTGGTAAGCAGATGCAGCCAAAAAGTTGTCCTTCATGAAATTAAACTTTTTCTAATAATCATGGTGTCACCCATTGTGAATAATCAAAGTTGCAACACTAATGCTGATATCATTTGGAAGGAGCACCTCACTGTTTATATGTCATCTAACATCCCAGCGTGTCTGAGCCTAAAGCCAGACTTTTAACCTTTTAACCAGCTCCAGAGGAGGGCCAGAGTTTCAGATTTAAAGGACCAGTTTATAAGATTAATTGGCATCTAGAGGTGAAGTTGCTGATTGCAACCCCTTTGCTTCACTTCACTTGCCTGTGTTAGATTTACAGTACTAAATCAGCTGCTCTTAAAGATATTAATGTCATAGTAAATAATAAAAGAGTCTAAACCAGCGTTTTTCAATCCAGGTCCTCAGGGACCCCTGCCCTGCATGTTTTAGATGTTTCCTCCTCCACCACACCTGATTCAAATGATCAGCTCGTCATCAAGCTCTGCAGTGGCCTGATAACGAGCCACTCATTTGAATCAGGTGTGTTTGAGCAGGAAACATCTAAAACATGCAGGGCAGGGGTCCCTGAGGACCTGGATTGAAAAACACTGGTCTAAACAGTACAGTGGTTAAATGTGTTTTAAGAGCATTCAAGAAGCTGTAATGTGAAGTAATAGCCACTAGATGGCAGCAGTCTGCCATCCATTACACGCCACATTGCAGGACGTCTGCTCTCATATAACCATCTGAAACATAACCATCCATCAACAGCAACAGTCTAATAATCACTAATATCACTAATATCATAGTTTATGTTCTCTTATTAAAAATGTCAGTCTGCATGCAGGAGACTGTCAAAAAGAAAAATAGTCCTTATGAAGTTGATAAAAATGTGATATTAAACTTTGGGCTTCATTGAGGTCTGACCCATTGAATAGAATCAAATCAAATCCTTTATTGTTTATTGAAAAGAAATGCTGATATTAACCTTTTTCCAATCTTGTCTTATACTACATAAGCCATTGTGTCACTTGTTGCAACCAGAGGAACAAGTACGCAGGTCAGCCACATTGTCAAAGTACATACATACATACCGGGTGCTGGAGCCTATCCCAGCTGGCATTGGGCGAGAGGCGGGGTACACCCTGAACAAGTCGCCAGTTTATCGCAGGGCACATAGAGACAAACAACCATTCACACTCACATTCACACCTACGGACAGTAGTTGCATGTTTTTGGGCTGTGGGAGGAAGCCAGACTACCCAAAGAGAACCCACGCAGACACAGGGAGAACATGCTCAAACTCAAAATATATTTAAAGTACCAAATGTAAAAGTGCTCATTATGAAGAGTGGCCTATTTCAAAAGGATGTGCTAAATATTGTTGGATTAATGTGTCCATCCATCTGTCCATCCATTCATCCATTTTTAATAACCAGTTATCCTCAAAGATTGAGTTAATTTCAACTTCTTTATATACTTTATTTGCCCCTTTAGATCCTCCGAGGGATCAATAAAGTTTTTTATTACTTCATAACGTATTTGTTCATTACATTTGTAATTGCAACTTTAAGTAACAAATACATGTAGTGGAGTGAAAAGTATAATATTTGTTTCTGAATTATAGTGGAGTAGAAGTATAAAGTAGCAGAAAATGGAAATACTCTAAGGTACAAGTACTGTGATGGAAGCTCCTGTTGGCGGTGACGTGATTCCATAGCCACAATGAATATAGACTGATGAATAGCTACAGAAGATAACGTGGAAAACACAGAGTACCTGCATGGCCAGGTGATGATGTAATCATGTATTTAACATCACTGAAACTCCACCCGAGACCACTCCTGTGTTTGTGTTGGTAGCAGATTACTGAGATGTGTATCAGCTTGTTGAAGCCTCTGACGTGTACGATATGTTGTCACTGAAAGCTGTTCATCATTTCTAAGGGCCTGATTTTTAGATATCCCACAGTTATATTGTGTGACATCTCCCACAAATCTATTATAGGGCGTTTCAGGTTCAAGGCTCAGTGCTTGCTTTCAACACTCACACACACACACTCTCCACCCCCTCTGTCATTCAAGCACTTCTCATCAGTATTCTCCCAGTGGTGCAGGATTAAACTGTGTCCGCAGCGCCGACAGCACAGGGACGGCCTCTCATTCCTCGGATTTCTGGGGCCCACCTCAAAGACCCAGAGGCTAAAACTGGGGATTTCTGAACAACTGGAATCTTTATTCAATTATATCTGTGGCCTCCAAGCCTGTCACCAGTGTGTTACCCTCTAGTTCAAACCGAAGAGTGCTGTCTTCTCAGGGAAAGTCAAACAGGGGTGAAGTCCAATGAGGCTGGTGTTTCTAATCAAAATGTACATGGAGAGTTTGCTGGTCTTGGAACAACTCTTGTTACATTCACGTCAAACAATTGAAGGTCAGGTAAAACTATTCAATGAACTGAAAATAAAAAGAGTGGGCGAAGAGCTGCTGGCAGCTAAAAATAAACCACAAATTATTTGGCTTGTGTGTGTGGAAAATTTGATTTTCAGGTCAACATTTTTCCCCTTTAAACTTTAAAATAATCAAACACTTTAATCATGGTTTGTTGACATGGTGTTTGTGGTTAGATAGCTGCATTATTTTCTGACACTGGTTTCATATGGGGGAGAAGAAAGTTCATAATTTGTTTATGGGTTTGTTTGTTGTTGAATGTTTGCATGTTGTCACCACCTGTGTTTCCTGTGAGTAATTACGCTTCCTCTCACAGTCCAAAAACACAAAGGGCACGTGAAGGTCATTAACTCTGAACACTTTGAATGCAAATCTGGTTCTCTGTGTTCACTATCAATGGAAAGCTTTCTAGTGTGTTTGTGAGTGACTATGGAAAGGAAAGCACAGGTAATCACATCACCTGAATACATTCATTAATACATTTACACAAGATTGAATGAGATGATTCAGGGAAACTTTCAGTGTCAGAGGTTTTTCACTTCACTCCTGTACTGTCTTCAGACAACTGTAGATCATTTTGCATCTTTTCAGCCACTTGGGAATAGCACAACACAACACTGACATATTATCATTTACAAAGCTGTAATGGTGACCTTATTAGCAAACAGCTACCTAGATATACTCCCATCAGACACATAAAAGTTCATTTGAAGGACCAATGTGTAAGATTTTGTGGAATTTGGACGAATACTTGCTGAATTACAACTTCTCTTCTCTTCTCTGAAATTTCGCTTCACTATGTTCACCAGCTAGTCGCTAACTGTGTCTGTCTGCCGTTTGGCGTTGGTCAAAGTGAAGCTAACAGTGGGTTTTTACTAAAAATTGCTTCCTCCTGCATCTGGAAACAATGACGCAAATGAAAGCGGTAAGAGTGAACCGAAACAGTGAAGTTGTGGGCCATAAAAGAAAAACAATGGGTTGAAAGCTGCTAAAATGGTCTGTTGAGCCACAAGGAACCGCACAGTTGGGTGATAAGTATCTGTACTCATAATTATTTGTTCTATTGTTAACCTAGAAATATTGATTACAGCAGCTTTAAAGGAGATGTTGGATATTTTAGTATATTTGTATGTATTCCCAGCACAAAGGAGCAACCTGTAAATGTGTAAAATGATAATTGTGTCATCATTTAACAGATTATAGCATTCAGAGGTGTGCAGGTCATACAGTAAGCCTTCTGAAAGATGACATAAAGACAGATTGAGTAAACGTGAATGTGTCATACATCTTTAATGATTACCAAATTTCAGGTGAAATTCTCCTGAAAATGTAATCTATGACACACAGCTGCACAACTGACAGAAAACATATTTATAACAGATGAAGCTTTCTGCTGTAAACAGCATGATTGGGCTGCATGTTGCTGTGTATAAGCGTAATAACAGAGTGAATTCCTCTGTAGGGTGAGTGAGATGCAGTGTACAAGCCCATTAATCAAACTGAACCACTGAGTAGGTCCATTATTTGTGTGTACTCTTTCTGTGCTCTGCAGTATTACAATATTATATATATAAATAGATATAAATGCACACGATTGTTACAGACAGAAAACTCATACGAAGGTCATGATCATAGTTTCATAATTATTTAAGCAATAAAAGTACATTTTAGATGCTACCTTTGGTGCTGAAGTTGGATGAAAAATATCTCAAAATTCAACCACAGCAAGACAAAAATTTACAGACCAACTGTGCATTTACAGTACGTGCCAGCTAGGTCATTTTATTCATAACTGAGCTTCCATCTGATACTTGATTCTGAGATTGCGTCACAGCTGTGGCTGATTTCTCCTCCATGCCTTCTTGGACTCTTGTGAATCATTCATTTAAATGGCTTTTAATTATAGCTTGAAACCCCTAGTCCTCCCAAACTGCCTGCTTATGTTTCTGCAAACAATTATTCTTCAAAGTTAAACCTTATTGTCAGTGACGGATGTGTTTTTGGCAAGAGTTGCTTACAGTAAATGCATTTACAGAACATGTAGACAACATGTAGATCAGTGTTTTGCAAAAAGCATGATAGTTTAGTATCCTGTTAGGGTGCAAATTAACTTTTCCTCTTAAATAATGTCAATATATTACTGATGCTAAGCTCATCATAGCCACTTAAAGTCCACTATTCCCTCTCTTTGTAGCTCAGTGACGGAAAATTTGGTGCTTTACTTGTAACCAGTTTATGTTCCCCTACATTTATTTGACAGAAATGGTTACTAGGATTAGGGTTAGGATTTCACATAATAAAACATATGAAACCAGTGGTTTCCAGTGCTTCAGAAATTCCACCAAAGATAAATTTCCCCTCTAAATTTATCACATGCTTTCATAAATAACTATTTGAAGCCAAAATGTGGTCAAATTATCTAATATTTCACAAAAAAGCTAACTGAAAGCAGTTTTTTCTCTTCTTTCTTTGCTCAGCAATCATCTCACAACCCCCAGATTCATTTTGTGACACTTCTGAGGTGCCTGACAACTATGTTAAGAACCAGTGCTCTGAAACACCTAACTGAATATGAAGCAGTTAAATTAGCTCCATGTTGAACAGCTTCAAGCTGCAACGAGCAACGATCTAATAATGTATCACAGTGGGCCATTTTACTAAAGAACATGTAGTCTGTTACTGATAATACTTCTGTACTTTTACATAAATTGGATTTGAATGCAGGACTTTTACATGGTACTTTTACTTCTTCCAATGCTGCCTTCTGTAAAAAGCCATATCAAGGTAAACAGTGTCACCAAGATTTTTTTACCACATCTATCCCAGACAAGTCAGGCGCTGTGATACGTCACCTTCAACCGTTAATCCCCAGCAACACCGCTTAAAACAGAAACTAACCCCAAAATGCCCTGGAACAAGCAGTGGAAGTTTTGTGGTTAGCTTAATATGTCAAGCGATAGCAACTTGAAACCAGTCATATAAGGTTACGGCTGTTTAAAGAACATCGGTGGGATGGTTATATTGGACCTTTACCTGGTGGTGTTTGTTTCCACTGAACTTTCTTTACACAAACACGCAAGCGATTCCTTTTAGGATGAACTTTCAAGGAAAATAAGAACATTAACAGCAACAATGTTCTAGCCTGATGATGCTTTATTTATTTCAGCAGTGTGACAAACTCCTGAGGTTCCTCTCACTCTCACGAGTCTCATGATCAAGCTTCCACAGCAGACACAAAGAAGTTGGTTACACAAAGACTCACTTGTCTTTTTCCTTAACGCCATGTTTATATGAAAACAGAAGTGCTGCCCTCATGATGACTAAAAAGGTCAAAAGGGGTTCAGGATCAGTTCCTTCAAGTAATCTCACCCCTCCTCCACTCTTCTGGCCACATCAAGCTGAATAAAACCAACGCAACTAGTTTCAATCAGACAGGCTGTGGTAACAATCTGGGTTGAATCAACGTTGATTTCAAATAATTAAAGTGTTGGAGTAAAAACAACCTTCCACAAGGATATGAATATTAATCATTTAATCCTTTCAGAATGATCAGAGAACACCTCATTGCACACTTTATCCTCCACCTAAAGAGCTGAATCAATTCACAAACACTATTACAGTAACGCTAACATAATCAAGTCACCTTCATTTGCGATAAATCTCTGCATTGTCATAATTATTGTTGATGAGATTTATAGATTGTAATGATGTGATAACACAACAATGCTGTCTTTCAGTCTTATCAGACAGTCACTGCCTCTGAGGCTTATCTCTGGCTGTGTTGACAATGAAGAACAGCTACTGCAGGCTGACTGCATGAACAGAAGGCCTGACTATGCATTATGTATATGTATGCAGGAAAACCTACAGAGTGTACTGTAATATACATGCAAATAGTCCACGTAGCTTTTTAGCTGAAGACACAGAGAACTGCTGGGCAGACGTAAGGGAGAAGATGCCTCGGTAGAATGACAGAGTAGGTGGTTTAAACAACATCAGGACAAATCATAATTATTTTGTCATCACCAGCAATAATCAGTGTAAAACTACAGATATGTGACAACAACATCACAGTCAAATCACATGCACACACACAATAATGCTGCATTATTGACAAACTCACACTGTTAGACTGGGTTGGGCCGGTTGCCTTTTAGATTTCCTCTAAATCAAAATATATTAGAAAAACTAAACATCTAGTGATCCCGCCAACTTCAGTCTTTCATTGCTGAGGGGAGATTCTTCAGTATTTTAGGCCTGCTAGTGTAACTAATCCATTGTGTATTTGGTGTGGGACACTGAGGGGAACCAGATCTGTTTGTTTTTGTGCTTCTGGTTGAAGCTACACTAATCAAAATTCTTACATTAACAATGGGTCAAATTACTCTGCAATGTGAAAGGGGTCACTTGCGGTGACAAACCCACAATATAATTATCTCTCGACTCTGCAGTCCCCCTCAGCTGTAGAACTTTTTGGCTTATTGCAGCACACTGTTTTGGTGTTCTGGGCTTTAACTTTACTATTTTGGTTCACCTTTACTGCTCTTGTCAGCATCAGTTATAGAGGAGCATTTGTTAGCTAAAGAGAGATATAAACCAGAAATAAGCCAGATATTTCCCTCGGGAGTTGGTGAAGTCCAAAAGAGAGGTCAGAAGTCTGAGATTTTTATATTTTTACACATTCTGTTGAGCCAAACTTCTTTCAGACACACAGGACATTATTTTATATTATATCATTATTATTTTACATATATTCATTTAGAATATGCCAAAGTGAGACTGAACTTTGGTAAAATGTGTATTAAACGATGCGCAAGACATCTGGCACATTTCCATTTAAATGAATGGTATAGCCGTAGAAAAAACATGGAGTCTTGGCTCATTGTAAACATCTTTTGCTTTCAATAAAGGTGTGGAAGAACATGATACATGAAGAAGACAGTGTGAAATAATGATTTTATAAGCTTTAAATGATTTTTTAAGCTTTAAAGCTTAAAGCTACTTACATGGGAAAATATATGGAAACTGGATATTAAGGGGCTTTTTTCACTGAGGGGGTTTAATTTGACAAAATACTGTGTGAATAATTTGTAACCATAAAATATCAAGGTTAGATATTTATATTAACATCATATATCATATACATATATATCAATTTTCACCCAGACAAGTTCTTAAGTGAGTAAAGCCTGAAGTGTGCCATCATTGCTGTGTTTATACAAGTGTTTTTTAGTCTTTACCAGAAAAGGGCTTGAAATTAAACAACAAACAACTCCAGACTGTGACACATGGGACAATGAGGTCTATGGCACAAGAAATGTACATAGAAGGTCAGTCAGTGAGTCAGCTTGTTGTTTTCCGCCTCAGGAAACTAGATGTATGTGGGACATTGGCTGCCTCTGGGTCTGGCTGGAAAAACCTCTCACCCTCGAGACCTTTCCACAGTGCTCTCAGCTGCCAACTACACACACACACACACACACACACACACACACGCTCCCTAGACACATAAGTGCACCGAACTCTATCTACAGCATGCCCGACTAAGTGTGTGTGTATGTGTGTGTCAGCCTGACCACACAACGATGCAGGGAGTCGTGTGGCTGGCGTCATTCTGTGGTAAATTAGTAGTCATGTTATAAACAGATTATTTTAGTCTCTGATTACGTGCGCACCAAATGATGGCTTAGCCTAAACACCAGTGTCCTCTCTCTGATTACACAGAGGAGGTTTGGATGATAATTATTATACTAAAGAAAGTTGCACAGAATGATCACCAAAAAGGATAAAGGTATTACTACTAGTGCGAGAGAAAAATTTCCTCATAAGGATCGAAGGGGATTATCACAGTTACTATTAAAAAGTAATGTAATTTGACAGTTGGAAGTAACAAATTTGTTCTTCTTTACTGTCCCATTAATCATCTCAGGACCTCTGACATTTATCTCGACAGCCATAGGCGGAGGTCTGACCACCAGGTTGGGAACCACTGGACAAAACTACTCCATGCTACAACAGTAAAAAACTGGTTACTCATCAGTATTAAGAAACTAATAGTGTCATATACAGTTAAATGGACCATTTGTCTACATAATGAGTACTTAAAGTATTCTTTACGTTACACAGTGCTAATGTAATATGTACAAGTAATATCTAAGTGCCTATATTATATTATATATCCCTATATAATGGATTTCTGATTGGTGTCCGCTCAAGATTTCCCTTTCTATTTCCTTTTTTATCTTTCTCCGGATGCAGCCTCTGTTTCCGCATACAAGCAGGAAATGAGGAGTGTTAAATGCTCCTATGTGTCACACCAGGATAACGCTAAGGATTATCAGCTCAGTTGTTCTTCTGGAGCTCTTCCAGTTATTAAAACAAATGAACACCTCTGCATGCATCATGCACTCTGATGTAAAGGGAAAAGGGTGGAGGGTGAACTACACCCTCTTTATAAACCTCACTAACCTCCTCTCTCTCTCTCTCTCTCTCTCTCATAAACACACATGCGCACACATGCACTTTTTCTTTGCTACCAGGCTACACCGTATCATTTTGGGGAAAGCCAAATGTGGGTGTTGCCTGCTTCTGGTGAAACCACGCCACAGAGCTGGTTACAGAGAGGGCTGTGGCATTACCTTAATAGAAACTATGACTGTTTATGTTAGTCAGAGAGAGAAGTGGAAAGAGAAGGAAAAAAATGGCTTCACCCAAATCTGGCATCACCAAAATAGGACATGATTTATACCCTCCAGTGTGTGTTTGTATGTGTGCACCTCTACTGTTTGGAAATGAGGGACTTGTTGATCACAGGGTAACACATGCAAAACGTTTTTTACCAGAAGACATGTGATACAGTGAGAACGAAAGCAAACATAAAACACACTCATCATGGCATTATAGAGGTCAATCCAGTATCGACCTTTCACATTGACCTTTCACTTGTTGACCATCAGTGAGAGAAGATGACCCACAACATTGAACTCTGGGTATGTAGGCCATGTTGTTCCCATGAACCTTAATGATCCAAACGTCACTTTTATAGTTTGAATACAAGATAGTCTTACAGTCAGGACCTAAAAGCTAAGCATTGCACATTGATATATCAACATTAAGCCAATTACATTTAGATATGCATCTTTTTCTCTCTGTTCCAGCTCTTCATCCTCATTAATTGTGTTTTTCTCATCCAAAAATGGAGCTTTCCCAAGAACAGACTGTATAAATCTTTAAATGCCAGCTTGGAGTTTTGCAAATTGATGATGCAAACCTGCCCAGATGAACTGTCACTTTTAACCCTCACTTTAAATGTCAATATAGTCAATCACACAGTACAGGTGTGGTCATTAACCTGTGTTCACGCTGACTTAGTCACTGTAGCACCTTTGAAATGAGACGTGTAGTATTTGAGACATCATTAAATCACTACTTCATACTTGTTCCTTTACAAGACAAACCAAAAATATGTAAATGAGAACAACTAAATTATGAAATAAGCTTCATATAAACACAATATGAGTGATCACAGAGAGCTCAGGCTGACACTCAGCTACAAATTATGTTTGTAAAATTAAATTACTCATTGTAATTGTTGAAATGTAGATTCAGATCACTTCATCTGCATGTTTTTAGTCCTTTAAGGAAAATCTTTGTAGTTAACTCTACCTGTAGCTGCAGGAATTAAAAGTGTCGTAACGTCTTTAACTCACTTTAACTTTGTACTGTGAAGCTTTTGCAGAAACTACAATATGTGGTTGTGTTAATACTAAGTTAAAATTATAATAAGAAAATGGACTGACAGAAAATGGTGAGGCTTTAATATAAATGTAAGTTTAGTAAGAATAGTAGCATTAGAGTAGAATAAAACTTCATGGTGTCATGTCCAATATTATACAAAAGCTAGGTTGTTTTAGCATTCAGTGTGGTGCCTTCTTTGTTTCTCTCTCTCTGGTCTATTCACTTGGACAACAGTCTAGTGATCAATCTCTCCTTTTTTCCCCTAAAATCACAATCAACAGGGTGTCAGCCCGCAGGTCAATTAAAACAGCTAGATCCACTGAGAGACTGCCAAAAGGCCCTGCCTGCTCTCTGGTGAGGAATAAGAAGTGTTTGTGTGTCAGTGTGTGCAAGGGGGATTCTCGGTGGGAAAACGGGCAACGTTTTGTACTTAGTGAAAAGATATGAGCTCTCTGTGTTAAAATCAAGGCCAAGTCCTGACTAAAGCTTTGCAAAGTTTGCTGTCGAGGGCAGTCTGAATTAGTTATGTGTCCTTAATCCTGAGTGACAAAAATGTATAATTGAACTTTGATTGTAATACTACTTTAATCATTTTTCATTATTATCTGGATAGTAACTGAAACATCGGCCTCGTGTTATCATTTGAAGTTAAAATGAACTTAATTTACTTGTTATGTATTTCAAGTCCCACTAATTTCCCCGTGCTGCTTCAGACAGGCATTTGGATTAATCAAGCCTGACTTGAGCTGTTGTCATGCTGAGGAGGAATGCTCCTCTTGACTCCCTTCGTGCTTGAGGATAATTGGTACTGATTACCGCCTCTTACTGTGTGTGCTCAGTGCTCACTGATGAGGAATGGCTCAAAACACACAGATGCTCGCAAACACATAGACACACTTTGTTGTCTCCAAAAGAAACAAAAGGCTGCTGCGTGCAGATACACACAGATTTCCCCCATTATCTGCTCCGGCACATACCTGTAGAGGAGGAAGCTTGTTTATTTGAGCTGCTGTGTCTCTTAAAGACATTCCAGGGTGGTTTTCCCACGCTGAGGGTAGTGCTGGTAGCTGGTGAAGGCAGCGGCGGTGGATAGGCTTGGGGGCAATAGCCTCTTGGACTTCGTGTTGATAGGTGGTGCATGAACGGCCAAAAAACCCCTGCCACAATACATAACACACATTCCTGTGAGACAAGTCCAGACATGTTAGAAAAGACTATGCAAGGACACACACAAACTTTCTCACTGATATAGTTGTTTAGAAAAAGAAAACTGGGATTTTCTGCATGCGTGTACATGTGCATGTTTGTGTGTGTGTGGGGTGGAGATTTTAATAATGCAGGATTGCTGTCGTTTTTTTACATCTCATATCAACACGGTGCATCTAAACACAGATGCTTGCTTTGGCAAATTTGAAAAGAGGGCAGCAACAGTCAAGCTTTAAAAGAAAAGGTAAGGGGGGCGCTGGTTAATCCGGCTATCATTAGAGACAAGGTTAACAGAGAAAAGAAAAACACAAGTGTGAAGCCGCCCTGAACTGTGCGGCTCCAAAATAGATCTTATCGGCAAGGCTCCTGTTGCCAGACTGACTGCCAGACAAGAGGACTGGCGAAAGAAAACGCTTTATTGTCTATTTATGCACAGACATGTGTGAGCACACACACACAGGCCCACTGCAGCATCGCCAAAGCTCTCTTTGTCAACGTATAGCAGTAGCGTTTTGGTGAAACCAGACTCCCCTATACATCAGAGGGGCAAAGAAGCAAAGCACCACACCTCCTCCTCCTCCTCCGCTTTCTTTCTCACCCCCAGCTGCCAGGGAGGGGCAGCTCTGTGCCCTGCAAGACCCGGGCGTCTGATTTATACTCTGCAGGTGTCTGGCATGCTCATGTGCATGCATGCATAAGTCTGCACGTGTGATGTCAGAACAAATCGACCCCTTCAGTGTGTTTTGCTATTTAGTCATTTAGGCAGTGAAACACTAAGATGAATGCTTCACACTTGGAGGCCGGTCCATTAATTCTGCACTGTAAAAACAACTCTTAGAACCTCTTTCTGCCACTGCACAAAGCAAATTCTACATTTCTTTAGAGGCCTCCATTGATGGATACAAGCTGTTATTTATCAGAATTAAGTGCTTTATAATATTTTCCTGTAAAAAGTTATAAATAAACAGTAGTTTTTGTTTGTTTCATCTGTGACTGAATGGACTCCAGAACCTATAAATGCCAACTATTATCACGCTGAAGGGATACAGGGAACAAATGCTGTGCTGATGTTTGCGAGACACCCCTAGTTGTGCTGTTACATCATTAACATGAACACTGGCACTATGTGTACTCTAAATATGCATCAATCCACAGCAGAAAATAGTCCCCAAGAAATGTATTTTTTACTCCTTTCTGATTAACAGTTACAAAAACTACAGTCCTGGTTACAGGCTGACACTTTTGGTCTTTTAATGGGATTTGTTGACAACACGGGAAAAATTTAGAAAGAGTGACTTTTTCAGTCCTTTAGTATTTACTGATATACTAAGATAGTTTCACAAGTTCACACACACTACACCAAATTCTAAACATGAAGAAAAAAGCATATTGATGTGCACAAACTGTTTATACTGTATCCGTGCCATTTAATTATGCCACATTATAATTCTTGCTCAGTATTAAAGAAACAGGATTTTGGCTTGTGTGTAAACACCCAAAACAAAATTGCTGCGTGAGTCTAGTCTGCTGAAAAAATTACAGACAATGATGCCGTGAAATACCTGCTTGCCTGCATGTCTGTGAAGTTCACAGGAAGCAGATTGTGTACTGTGGATCTGTTGACATAAGCACACACAGATGAATGCACAGAGAAATGAAAACAGTACGTCTTGTCTTCGGAAGGTGTTTACAAGATTGTGGGTATCAGATTCAGAGAGAATCTTTTTCTTCTAAATCTAGCAATCTTGCGCTGTCTTTTCAACAATGACTTGTTCCTTACTGCACTTCTTTGTCTCTATATCTTGGTTCGTGCCTGAACTAGCCCCCCTCCCTCCCTGCCTCCCTCCTTCAAACACCACCTAAGAGTCCGTCTCTTCTTTCATGTTCCCAGACGAATACTCTTGATAAAGGGTATACTATTAGAAAAGATGGAGAGGAAAGTGATGTGGTGATAAGAAAGAAAGGCCGTGGGGTTGGAAAAGGGGGTGAAAAGAGGGGTTGGGGGTCAGGTCAGTACAGTGCTGAATCAGCTCTTCCTAACACCCATCACACGATCTATTCCAGAGCTTCCCCAGGGAGCAGTTATGTTCTCATGGCTCCACGCTCTATATAACGGGAACATTCATAGGACAGCACTTAGTGAAACAGATCACATTACCGGGATGGGGCAATACGTGGTAGAAAGGCTCCATATAACTGCTCATGTATGTAACAGTGAGTCAAAGAAAGAAGTCCAAGCTCATGTGATCTTAAGTGTAACGATCTGAACACCCTTGAGGGGAACTGTAAAAACGACGGCTCTGTGATAGCTGGTGACTTTCCATGTGAATGTCAGCAAGGTAACAGGGCAGGCTAGTGGGATGTTGTTTTTAGCAGTGTCACCATGCAGTGTTATTTCCATCTGTCCCAGAAGGACAGCATGAACTTAAGTCAAATACTCTTAAATATAATGTGATGTCTTTCCACATCTGTCAAAACAGTACTGTTTGTCCTCGACTCTGTCTTCCTCATGTTGCCCCACATTCAGCCCACTCGTCTCAACATTCAAACAATAGAGAGAAACCTGGAGTAGGTCAAGGCTGTCGTAGAAATCACTTAAAAGAAAGGCTGAGCTGACCAAACCACCACAAGAATCTGATACACGACTCACACGACTGTTTCTCATTGGCTGACAGGAAGGAAGTGGATGAATACCAGGAAGTGAGGTTCATTGAAAAGACCTCAACGGCTGCAGTAGCCTTGGTTGTTTGCGGGGCACGAATCATGAAAAATTTCCTGGATCTGCCCTAAGTGTGGCTGCTGTAGCTTAGCAACGCTGATTAAGTTTAATCACTGAGAGACCATTATCTGCTCATGACTGCAAAGTGTGCCCTGCCCTTTGGTGAGGTCACGCCAAATGGTATGTGTATGAAGTCATGATGTGCTCACGTGTACGTCAGATAATTAGTCTGTTCGATTGTATCTCTGTATCTATAATCTTGTATACAGGTGGATGATATGGATACATCAATATATAGATTCTGAATTAAACCAGTGGGTTTTTGGTTTCAGACAAGGCCAGTGAGTGTAAATATTGCAGGCTGTAATGACAAATATTGTTGACATTGTATCAGCTGTAGCTAGCTAGTTAATTAAGCAAAGGTAAGTTTAATGTTAGCTCCATGAGTCGGGCAAAAAAGCTCTCCCCCGCAAATGTTTTAATGTTTCCAAGAGTAAAGCACTAATGGTCAATTGCTATTGATTCCGGAAATTATAAGCTCCTATTTGTACTTTGTACCCAGCTGCCATCACACCTGGTACAAAATTCAAGATTCAAGATTTCTTCATTGTCATTTCAAAGTGCACTGTAAAATGAAATTACAAGCAAAAAAATCACAGAGTAAAACACCACAGTATAAATTATAAAAGAGATACAAAAAGTTAAGTCAGATAATAAGCAGAATAAGAAAAAAAATGTGCTACATTGAGATATTGCACATTATTATTATTATTATTATTACTGCCCATGGATTGTCTGATTTGAGACGTTGGTAAACGATCAAACACTAAGTACATATGTGTATTGTCAGTATTAACTCTTTAATCAGCAGCTACATGTCCATTGTTCAGTAACAAACAACACACTACATGGAGTGATAAGGACCCGTGTGCCACTGCTTGATGCAACCATGATAAAGAAATAATCGTCTATGCTTTGCAGGATGTGAGACAAATATTTGAACTTTTCATAGAATATCATACAAGCCAAAAATGAATGCATAACTGGATGTTCATACACATACATGTTGCTATAGTAAGCCTTAGTAGATAAGACAAGTATTCCTTCTCCCTTTGGCTGTATTTTCTTTATCTATTTATCAAAAACACATTTATTAAGACTGTCTGAGCGTCCACAATGCATTTTCTCACAATCAACACTCCGCCTCAGATTTCTTTCTCTCACACTCTCCTTTTATCTCTGTGCTTTCCCTCCTATCTCCTGTTCAAATCTGCTTTCTCTTTCTCTGCCTCTCATTGTGTGCCTCACCTTTCTTCCTCAGTCTCACTCTCCGTCCTTATATGGAAACAACAGGTCAAGGTTTTTCTTATGAGCTTCCCTGATCCTACGAGGGGAGAGACAAAGAGAGAGAGAGCAGCCATTTTGTAGATATAGAGGCCATAAAAGATTTATTACAGGTTAGAGATGCCGTATTCATCCCGCATAGGATATTACTTTCTCTTGTTCATCTCATGTGACTGTGGAGGAGCAAAGAAGGTGGCGGGAAGGCGAGAAGAAGCAGACCATAGATAAAGTTTCAGACTTGAGGGAGTGTCACAGAAATACATATTGAGGAGAGAGAGAGACCAAGCAAATTATAGTTGCTCGACATTCATCATCACCCCTCTTGATTGTAATAAAACAGCATTTTTTATACTTTTGGTACCTTATTCTGATGGTGTTACCTTATTCTGATCAGTTATATATAAACACTGTAACCCTGTGCTCCTTTTATCACCATCACAGCCAGTTGCATTTCATGTGTTACTGTCTTAACAGGCAGAACAACACTCAAAGACACATAGGGTATAAAGACTTTGTGCCACAGGACAAATAGAGACAGCTAACAAAACTACCGCAGTTATTAATCAAACCACTGATACAAGGAGACAGATGGCAGGATGTAGGTGTGTGTGTGTGTGTGTGTGTGTGTGTGTGTGTGTGTGTGTGTGCATGTGTCTAAGACAGCTGTGGCTGTCATACTTGTTTGACGCAGACCATCCCAGGTGTTGCCTCCTGGGCTTCACTAAAGGGGGGCACAGTGGGCACCGCTTTTCTTTCTGGGTGTGTGTTCGTCTGTCTGAGGGCAAACCAACGCTTTCATGAGTGTGTGTTTTTTGTTCTCCACTCAGGTTTCGGTGCCAGCGTACAAGTGTACGTGTCATGTCATGCCTTTGTCAAAGCGAGGGTTAGCAGTAAATCTCATGCTGTGCCTCGAAGTAGCTGGCATGGAGAGAGACAAAGAGAATTATCTTTAAGCTGAGGCAGCCCTCACGTGCACATTCCTCTCATACCAAAAGCCAGCCAAAGCCAAGATTAAACAAAAGAGAGGTATCTTTTACTCTTTGAATATTTATTCAGGAAGTCCCACTGAGATCACACTGAGAAGTTTGTGAGACAAGGACTGAATCACAAATAAGCAAATCAATAACGCAATTAGAAAGAGACGCTTCAAAAAGTTTGTGAGTAAAAGTGCATTCTCAGTTGATCTACTGTTAGAAAATGCTGATTTGAAATATCCATTCTGTTTACTTCACATTAGCCCATTTATAAGGCTGCCCCTTTTTTTTATAACGTGCCACTAAAACACTGCATCTTAGTATCAGCAAAGATTTTCTATGATATAAGATACCGCATTACAATCTCCGCCAGTGATATGAAATAGTGTACACTTCCTGTCTCCTAAGTGGGCATAATCTCCTCATCCAGATTCTTAGACCTCATTTGGAAGAGATTGTGTTGTACCAGAGACGGGTTAGAAAGTTATTTAAGTTTTAGTTATGTTGTTTTAGAGTATCTTTGGTGAAACAGAAAGACGATTCCGCACCGACAGAGAGAAGAGAGATCTCGCGAGAGGGTGTTACTGCAGAGACAGCGGCAGGTCTCGAACAAAGTCAAGTTTCTCCTAATTTGTCAGTCTGAAAAACATTATTTTAGTGTATGAATGTTCAGAAGATATGTTGCTTAATAAATCCAATATTTCTTCAGTGTCTACAGGGTGTGCTCACATTAGAGTTAACATACTCAGGACCTGGCTAGGTCTCCTAGAGGGCAGTGGCTAAACGCATGTAACACTGATACAGGAAATCACTCTGCAGTGATGAGTGATGATCTGTCTTTTCTTAACCGTCTCTGGAGTTGTTATGGTATCGTTTTGGTGATTCTCACTCTTTGCTCCGGCTGAAGTGTTTTTTGGCAGATTTATAAAATAAGAGTACTCCACTCCTGTTCCTGTAACACTTCCAGGCTCATAATGGACAGTTTAAAATTAGATTACATCAGAATAGATGCAGGAGAACCAGATATATTGTTTCTTTTTAATTCCACACATTTTTCTTCCCGTCAAAACCTGGCGCCTGCATTAGCCACAATGCAATTTGATTCGATTCACTCGACTGTACATACTCAGGTCTGTTATGCTAGTAGTGTCTAATGCTGGTGGCCTCAAGAAGAGATGAGGAGTACGGAGCAGAGGTCTGGTAATGTCACTTCTTTCTAACTCCACAAATTTCCTTTTAATTCCTGATCATTTATGATCAAATGGTCCAATACAACAACATTTTATTCTGATCGACATAACCACACATGACCAGAGTTATAACTCATGTTGATGTCAATCTGTTTCCCATCAGAATGAATGTATTTGGAAACAGATGTCAGTGAAAATAATTCATTATGCATCTAAAAGGCAAACATGCGGTCATCTGATTAGTCATGCATGCAACCTATGAGTAATGTGAAAAGCCCTGAGTCTGCGCTCATGTGAATCACTTCAGACACCAGCTAACAAAGTTTGCTGTGTCAATCATTTGCATTTTTGTCATCACTATAACATTCTGGTAAAGAGCTGGCCATGACCAAACATTTGAACAATGGATTAAGTGTGTGTGTATGTGTGTGTGTGTGTGCAGAGACAATACGTTTTGACTTCAGACCACAGGTTCCGGTGGGCATGATCTGACTGGTCCTTGAAGAGAGTAACTGTCACCTACTGGCATCACACAGCAGGAAGCAGATCACCGGCTGATCTTGTTTCATTTCCCCCTGGCAGCTCAAAAGCAGGAAGTCAGACTGATTAGCAAGAGTGGCCACAGACAATGAAGAACTGTAGAAAATGTCAGTAAAGAGGATATACTGAAATATTCATGCATGTGTGCAGACTTATGAACACCGCATGACTAGCCCGGGACTGTGTGTACGTTTGTGAAACATGATTTATGACTAAAGAAATGCTTGCACTGTTTTCTTTTGTGCGTAGTCCCCCAAATGAGCTTATTGTTTTACTATCTGCAGGGGAAAAAAACACACTCGGCAGATTCCCCATTATGACCGGAATTTATCACGTTTCCCACAAAATGTTTTCTCATCAAAAAAAGCTTGATGGAAACAAAGGACCACATTCTTTGCTTGCAGTTGGAATACTTTCAGCTGAACTGCAACATCGCTGTTTGGAAATAATAATGCATGCTGGTGCACATTTGAATAATTCCAGGATTAATTAAAAGGAAGTGGCAGGAAAACTGCGAGAAAACTCAGTGGCCTAATTTAAGTTCTGTGTGTCATTGTGTGACTTTGCAAAAGAGATAAATTAGTTAATTGCTGAGAATGTGGGTAACGGCTCTAATCTTATGCATCAGGCTGGTCGTTCGGTATTTTTAAACGGTGGGAGGCTGTGAGTTCCTCTCCCAAAGGACACAGTTCAGGATGTCCTGCCTGGTAGCAATCCTTCCTTAAGGAAAGGAGATGAAAGGTCAGCATGTGTAGCACCGGAGATGGGAAGTCAGTGTCGTGTGTGTTTCTGTGTGTTTGTGAGCAGTCCTGTCCTGAATGAAACTGTCTGATAAATTCCTCCCGTGAGCGCAGATTTACGGAGACAGTGATATCAACCAACTGTGGAGCTAATGTTAGCTTAATTAGCAAGCTAATGTGATAGCAACAGTTGTCACGTCATCAAAATTGATGGTTACCAGAAATGAGAAGCCTGCTTTTGTCCACCTACAGTATGTGTGCAATCAAGCACATACTGTTTAATCTGAATTTCAAGTTGTTAATCTGCCACTATTACCATGGAAACTGCACCCAAATCTAGTTTTCCCCAAAAAACAGGTTCAGGAGTGTAGCGTGCATGAATGTGTGTATGCACAAAAAATAATAATTCTGCTCCTGTTATCACCCAAATGAAGTGCACATCAAGTTCAAGTGACCCAAATAGTTCTGCAGCTCAACCAGCATTCTGCATCGCTTACAAGTATAATGACTAATCCAGTGGTCATCCCTCTCCCCAAACTCTCTCTTTCTTTCGCTCTCTATCTCTCTCTCTCACACACACACACACACACACACACACACACACACACACACACACTCCCCTCAATACCACAAACAGAGCATAGCCAATTAAATAAGATGAGCAGCAAAGCTTGGGGTTACTGGAAGCACACAAAAGGCTTTTGTCGAGCTGCCCCAAACTGACACACACTGGTTGAATGTATGGGAAAAGATTAACTATGCATACATTACTATGTGACCAGCAACCATTATGGACTAGTGTGATTCACACAGAGTGTGCCTCCTTTGTACACCATCGTGCTGCATTACAGTAAAGTCTCTCAAACCAATTATTTTGAGAACTGAAGCATGTTAAAAATGTGCCTAAACCCCCTCCCCAGAGAGGTTTTCATGTATATTCACATAGCTGATTTTTGACAAACTTTTAAATGTTACAAAATACAGAGAAAGCATGAAGACAAGTCCTGTATCTTTAAAACATAAAATTCATACACATTGGTGCATAAAATACTGCAGTTTCTGTCGCGCAGAGCAGAACAGACAGGAGAGAAAACGGAGGAGATTAAGTGGCGTGGGGGAAATAGAGGGAGAGAGGGTTGGACAAAGACTGACCCCTCGCACAGCCAAAAAAAAAGAAATCATTGTTCAAGCAGAAAAGAATCATTATTAAATGAGACAAAGGAGAGGAAAAGAAAAGGAAAACAGAAAGAAAAGAGAGACAGGACAGAGGAGTGGGCATGTCTTGACTCATCCACACAGACAATAGTTGAATGATACAGTGTCTAACCTGGTAATAATTCAACATATTGTGTGTTTGTTGGCAAAGAAAACCAGAGGAAAATAGTGTAAAGTGAAGATATTAATGTTTAAAATGTCTTGTAAATGATTTGTGAAATCAGATATGGCCATAGTCTAGTAAAGTAAATAGACAATCGTGTATATATAAAATCTTCCTTTAAGATCTGGTTATATTTTTTAATTATTGTCTTCAGTATCCACCCTGTTCATTAGAAATCTATTTTGTCTTTTATCCTGGATACCTCCCAGCTCGTAAAATACATATGTGTATGCAAGCATGCATGCAAACACAAACAGATGCAGACATGCATACAAATGAAGACATGTTTTGATGCCTTCACACCTCCCGTCTGATATCATGCTCCAACCTGCACAGTGCTGTATGAAATTGAATAATTCAGCAGCAAGGAGAGTTGCTTTTCTCTGTCTTTTCACACACACATACACACACTTACAGTATGTACTTGATGACTCCCTACCTTCATGCAGTCTTCAAGGGCAAACCAAGAGATTTCAAATCAAAAGACTCAATTACGAGAGCTGCAGGATGGTTTCCAAAGCATGCTGATCTCCCAGAAAAAAAAGACATTTTGTGGATATGAAGTGGCTGACTGAACACGTAAAAATGAACATGAACCTTCATGAAGGAATAGTTTGACAGTTTCAAAAGTATGCTTTATTAAGAGTTAGATGAGAATATCAATACCAATCACAGTATTAGCTACAGCCAGCAGCTGGTTAGCTTAGCTTAGCATAAAGATTGGAAAAGGGGGGAACAGCTCACCTGGCTCTGTCCAAAGGTAACAAAATACACCTACCAGCACCTTAAAGCTCACATATTGACAGTTTATGACTCGTTTGTTGTTGTAATATAAATATAATAAGTAAGATAAGCAATATAAATATGATAAGTTGTGGTTGTATGCAGGTTACGTAAAGTACCAGACTACAGGCTAGCATTCCCCCCTTGTTTCTGGTCTCTGTGCTAAGCTAGCTAACATCCATGCACTGGCTGTAGCTTCATAATTAACTTTCTGTAGTGAAGCTAATTAGCGTATTGTATAACCCAAAATGTTGAACTATTAGTTTAATCAAGCACGAGCGAGTAAAGTGAAGTGCAAATGTTGCTCAAAGGTCCAGTGTGTAACATTTAAGGGGATCTACTGGTAGTAATGGAAAATAAAAACATAACTATGTTTTCATTTGTGTATGTTAACCTGAAAATAAGAATCATTATGTTTTTATTACTTTAGAATGAGCCTTTTATATCTACAGAGGGAGCAGGTCCTCTTCCGTGGAGTCCGCCATGTTGAACCGCCATGTTTCTACGAACCCAGAACAGACAAACTAGAGAGGACCTTATCTGTTTTTTGCAAGCCACTGGAGTTTAACCTACATACTTAGAACAGGAGGGTGAGGCAAGCGGTATTCAGTTGGTTGCAATCAGCAACTTCACCACTAAATCCTACACACTGTACCTTTAAATAAAAAATTATAATGCATTTTAAAATAAATACAAAAAATACATCAGTTGTTTACTTCTTTTAAATGTCTGACATTTATTTCCAATCAATAATTTATAGACTATTTTTGTTTTTCTCTTTCATGCACACATAAACTCAAAAAAACATCCGGTGCATTTTTAATGTTAAGTAGAGAGAACACATTGATTCTCAGTGTGTGAATTCAAAATGAATCTAGAAATTATTACCAGACCATGGACAGGCTAGATGACATATACATACTGTACATCACTGCACATGTTCCTGATATAACACCATGTGAAACACGAATCAGTGTTGCAGAGTTCAAGAAAACATAGGAGGAGACACATGTTCATATCCCCTCTATGATTTATGTGACATTTACTGTGAGATGTTCCATCTGTACCCTCGAGAGAGTTTTGAGTGCCATCAAATTTTTCAAGTTCCTTCCCTTCTCAGAGGAAAATAAAGGAAAAAGGGATGTAACCTCGAGGACTGTTGGTTTTGTTCCGTCTCTTCTTTGATGATGACAGCTTCAGCAAGGAATGCAGATCTAATCATTGCCTTTGGGAGAAAGTTCAGGACAAAGTAGTCATTACACTTTCCACTTTCCTTCGCTGGAGGTAGTTTCCACGCAGAGACACAATAAGAGAGAGTGTGTGTGTGTGTGTGTGTGAAGCAGGTGTTTTTTAATCTCCTGAACTAAGGATCTGAACAAAACATTTAGTCCACAGTGCAGTTTTCTACCTCTGGAGGGTTACTTCACTTTAGGCGAATATTCAAATGAGGGTTTCAGTGTGGTCCTACAGTCAGAGGATTTTCCTTTTAATCATTTACTCATTTGTTAGATGCTTTTCATCCAAACTGGCTCAAAAGTCTTTCAGTTAAGGTCTCACACATGTGGGTTGCTAATGCAAGAGCCACTGTTGGTTAAAAATTCACAACAGCAACTCTTCTTAGTCATATTTCATATGTATATCCAACTTGCAGCAGTCTGGTTTTCTTTTATATTCAGTTAATTGAAATATGTTTTTAGAATCTCCTTGAACTGTCAACCTGTTAATGGCTGAATATCATTTCTGTTTCCATCTTTGCTGATGTTTTCATCCACAAAGCATTCAAGGTCTGTTTCATTATTCTGCTAAACTAAATACCTCTGCATATCTCACCTATATTAGTTTTTGGAGAATTTCTGTAAAGACATTTTTGGGAGGGAACATTGTGCTTGCTGTTATTTTCATTTCATATTTGTAATTTTACTTGCTGCTGTAAATCAACCTTATACTGTAAATACTTTTGGGAACGACATGGAATATGAAGACTTTTATCTGTTTTAAAACAGCTTGTGTCCTTATCTGAGGTTGATAAGTCAAATGATTTGCATTTACACAAGTAAAAAATATATGCTATGGAATACTGATGGTTGCCTGTATAGTGAACTATTTGAATATATAAACTCTTCATGAGTTCTCCTTTAATTTTGTGGTGGTGTAATAAAATATCAAAAAGTGTTTTCTGTGAGCCGAGTTTCTTTTGCTGCTTGACTCTCGAAGATGAATAGAAACACCACATGAATTCATATGATATTCATGACCATTCAAATTGGCTGATCACGGGGCGCTTTGGTGCTTGAAACGCAAAAATATTCATCCCCTCTCTTTCTCTCACACACACACACACTCTTTTCTGTATATATGGATCATCTTTAAAATATTCAGAACCCTTTTACAGGGTTCTTGTTTTAAAACAAGTCAGCCTCAAACATTAAAAAGTTAACCTTGTGTGTTTTTCAATCTATTCATGAAGCTAACGTTAGCTTAATTAGCTAGCTGCAGCTGGCTTGCTAGCAACAATTGTCGCTCCAACTGATAAAATGGATGGTCACCGGCTAGAAATGGGAAGCCAGCTTCTGTCTACCTCTGTCTGAAATTAATTGTTTCCAAAGTAATTGAGAATTTTGATTGGTAAATCTGGCTTTAACTGTGGCAAGAATGAATGAAAATTAATGAAATGCTAGATTGATGTAGCAACAGTAGCTAAGCGGGTTGGTGCCTAACGAACGGTCACTTCTGCATCTGTTCAGTAGTTCGCAGCCAAGGTTTCTGAGCTAAGCATTAATCAGGTTTATTACTTTGTAATACAGCAAAATGTTTATGATAGCTTATAAAGCACCGGATGTCTAAGCAATAAATACACACTCAGCTGTATATGCATTATACAGTGTATTTGGCTGTGCTGTAAAGTCTACTTATGCCTGCAAAATGTTTCCTAAAGGTCTGAGAGAAGCTACACTTCATCAAACAGCCCATTAAATTGCTGCTCTGAAGAATGAGGGTGAGACTGTCAAGTATACGACTTATAGCTAACGGCAGAGCAGTCCCAGAAGGTCTAAATGTTCTGGTTTCACTTCAGAAATAATAACTACTGTCTCAGAAATACATCAGTGCTCCTGCATAGACCACTCAGAGCAGTTAATTAAGAAGAACAAAGTGTTATTATTGTCCAGTGCTGGCTTTCCAAAAGTGTTGCTGGCATCATACTTTTCAGCAGAGGGTTACTTAATAAAAATGATGAAATTTACAGACATCAATTAACACCATTTTTCGTTTTGCAAGCAGGATTGAGCTTATTGGAGTTTGTACATTTAGAACACAAGCCAAGAGCTGTCCAGTCATTTACAGGGTCATGAACAGCTACTAAATAAAGCACCTCTGTGCTAAGAAATAAATAATGGAAATGTCAATATGTTTCCTCATCCATGAGTTGTTAAAACAATTAAGGGGAGAGTTTTTTTCCCCCCCTCTTCCAAATGTCGGAGCCAGTCTCTTTGTCTTTGGATCATCTATTATTGCTGGAGGCCAGTGTAATTGCACAGAGTCCATTTTCTGATTCAGCACTTCCACTGTGTTAGAAAAGCAATCAGGATTGTCCCACAGCGATCCGGTTTATTGCTCCACTCACGCCGTCTTATTTCAGATGACGTGAAGTGAAACGCAGAACAATGTTCAGTAATGCTCCAAGGCCAAATCTGGGGCGGGCGGGGAGTTTTCCTCCATCTTGTCAAATTGTTGTGTTTGAATTCTCCATCTGCAGGGGACATCCCCACTGCTTAGGCCAGCACAACAAGAATATATTGTCTCATCAGTCAGGATTTTCTTTTCTTCTTTCCTTATTGGAAGGATGGAGCAGGCACAGAACAAGTTCAGCCTCAGCCTGTAGAGTCCTTGTACAGTGTGAAAATATCAATACTGTATTCATTAAACAGATATTACAAATGTATTCCATCACATTTTTGAGATTTATTGGCCATGTCTGACACAGTTGGCTGATTTTATTGATTATGTCTGGAGACCATTCGTCCAATTTAACTCCAAAACAAAGAAAATAAAATCATTAAAAAGGTTTCCATTCATACCTGACCCAGGTACACACAAGGACAGCAGGCAGATGAGCATAAAGGGCAAAAAGTGGCACAGCTGAAATTCATCTGCATGTTAACTTACTTATTACTACTTGGGGACTGCCTATTATTCCTGTGACCCATTATTCCAAAGCCCCAGTAGATGGAAAAATGTTTCCATTGTCCAAGAGCCCGTTACACCATAAAGAGAATACCCATTGCTTTAAAAATACACACTTTCCCTGGAGCTTTTGCCTTTAATATCTCAGTGAATTTGGATGTGCAGGGAAGTAATCACAAGTCAGGTGACCTTCATTAGCTTCATCATGATGGTAATAAAATCAAACATGGTCAACATGAAATGGTTGCAGTTTGGTTAGGTTTAAAGAAAAATAGATCGTGGGTTGGGTTAGAATGAGTACGCTATAGTTACATCAATTGCGTTACATATGTAAGTTGGTAATACCAGTGTATTTTTGAAACAACTGTCTTTCTGAGCAATGGGCAGTTTGTTTTTGGAACAATGGGCTTATGGACAAATAGGACGTTCAGTCCAAGCAAGATAAAACACTAACATGCTAGCTAGCACTGGTCAGTCACAACATCGCTCCGACCTTATTTCTATTTTCTATTCTTTGCTACCTGAAATGAAAATGTATTTGTTCTGTTGAGTCTTGTTTGAACTGTCCTCTTGTGGACCAGTTATACTTTGATGGAGGAAGTTAAATAAAAGTAGTTGGTGCAACATAGATAATAAGCTACGATAGCTTTCTATGTTTAGGTCTCTCCAACTCTTTGTTCCTTCAACGATCATTATTGTCAAGATGGCTTGCTATTAGTCAGTGGTGTGAATACTCAAACTGCACTAAACTTGAACAAAACATTGGTTCACAAGCAAATCACATCAATTAAATTAGGATGAATTAATTATGCAGAGAAACTTTGCCATTTTGAATGCAGGTGTGTTCATAAAGATTATTCCTTATCATAGCTGCTCTAGATACTTTTGTCGAATTTCATTTAATGTCTACATTAAATCAAAAACACTTCCGTGCCCCATTTTTTCCAGCATCCATTTATTTTTATATCATTTCACTTCAATCCTAAGACCTTAAAACTGTGACTATGTATGTCAATTTCTGGCATTTATCTAAAGTGCCTCATTTATGACTTCATCGTGTATTTGGCATCCTCGACACAGCAAACAAAAAGATTATTTCCTTCCTGTAGCCAAGCCAAATTACACTGCTTCCAACTTAAACTGTCATTTCTTCCCGTGTCTAATTTTTGAATAACTCCCCAACTGAGTCTGAGAGGAGAGGAAAGAGAAAGATTGAAGACGTTGAGAGGAGACACAAAGACTCAACTGTAGCCAGACATTTGCTTCTGAATGGACCGTGGCTGAAACTCTGAACTGAGCACACTTCCGAAAAGAGTAATAGAGCTGGAAAAACCTGCACCTGTGGCTGTGCTGTCAACAATTGACAAGCGATCAGTGATCTTTGCTGTGATGGGGCTTACCAGACACACAAAAACACACACACACACACAGAAACCAGACAGGAATTTCTGCCCCCCCCCCTCCCCTGACAGGTGCTTATTAAGACTGCAAAGCCCTTCTTTTCTTCTTCTTCTTCTTCGTCTTCTTCTTCTTGTGCCCTACTTGGCTGAGGTCAAGAGATTGAATATGAGCGAAAAAAGCAAGATAGTGAGTGAGTGAGATGAAGATTTCTTCCAGACCACCCACCACCATCCTCATGATTTCTTGCTCTTTTTTTCCCTCTCAGATAAAAAAAGTGGGACAGGCTGCCAAATTCTCTCCCATCTCACCAGTTAGCCAACTGTTTGTATTGCAAACACTGTATAGCTCTGGGATAAATGAGCAACGAATGTAGTTTTTTTATTTACTGTATTTACTACTAAAGCAGATAAAACTGGGGCTTTGTTGAGACTCAAAGTTTCCTGGGAAGCTGTTTTGGAATTCCCAAACAGATGGAAGGAAATCCACATAATTCACAAAGACTTTGAAACCAGCTTTGAGGATTTAAAAATGTTTTGTTTTTCTTTTAGATGAAGAAGCTGCATTTTACATTATAAATCCTTTTTAAGTTTTTTTTTTTTTTCCAGCTTTTATATTTCATGACCAAAGCAATCTGTATCCAGTTCTCATTGATAATAACTCTGGACAATCCTCCTAAGTGCAGCAGTCTGAAGCAAACTCTGCTTTTAATATTCCCGCTATTGTTGTGGTTTTCCTCGCCCCGTTGTTAATCTGGAAGTCGTTTGATACGTGAAGCCAAAGTGCTCTGGGGTTTCTTGTGGTGGTTATTGATGGAGAATGGTATGTCCTTTATGAATCAAAGATTAGTGATATTGTGTGGGAGTAAGGATAGCGCTTCCTCTGTGGGTAGATGGCATGTTTCATGGTCGTTATTTATTCTGCAGAGAGGGAGTTTGCAAAGACGGATCTGACATGACAGCCGCCAAATAAGACTGTGATTTTTTACATTTTCCATGTGCAACATGACATTGCATTGTGCGCGTGTGTGAGCATGCTTCCGAAAAGAGTTTGTGTGTCTTTGTTACTGTACACTGCTGCACTTTACAGCACTCATTAAGCTTGGTTGGATGGTTACTGTAACTCATTAAAACCTAGTTTGGCATGGCCCATTGCGCATGTATGAACCCAGAAAACCAGTACACCCACAGAGGGATACAATTTACTTGGCGCCAACTGAGGAGATGAGCAGAGAACAGAAGGTAGATCAAACAATATTTGCTCAGTTATGCTGCTGTGTAGTTTGACATTTCAAGAATTACACTCGTTTGATTTGTTCTCAAGAGTTAGATGCGTTAATTATGAATCTACAGTACAGACAGCAGCTGATTAGCTTACATTTACATTTAGTCCCAAGTGTAAAACCTACCATAATGTCACCCAGCAGTTTGTGGACTACCATTATGAAGCCTCGAAACATTATGGCTGTTGCCTAAAACCTACTTGCAAAAGTGTGTAGCTGGGGACAGTACGCATTGCTACGCCTCTAAAGACTTGTCAATCACAATGTAATCATGCCCTAAAGCCTGCTTTGCCATCTATTTTACTCAAAATGGGACCATAATTGGCAAAATGAACATCATGCTATATTTAAGAAGACTTGAAACTAGCAAATGAGTCAATAAACTTATGAGGAAGCTGTTTACTGAGCTAATAAATCAAGTGAGAAATAGGGTAATTTTCTCATAAGACTCCATACAATCTGACTTCTTTTTGCAACCTATATAGTCACCCTGCTGACCATCAGAAAGAATGCAGATTCAAGGCACTTCTTCATTGGCTTCACCTTTCAAACCCAGAAGGTCTGTCCACTAAGTCTATGCTCTGTTCAAAGGTAACAAAATCTGCTTAGCAGCACCGCTAAAGCTCTCTAATTAACAAGCTATAGCTTGTTTGTTTAATTTATACCTAAACTGAAGCATAATTACAATGAGTCGTGGTTTTATGGGGAGTCATAGGGAAGCCTGGAGTCTGAAACAGCCAGATGCCAGGCTAGCTGTCTCCCCCTGCTTCCAGTCTTTGCGCTGAGTCAAGATAATTGGCTGCTGGCTGTAGCTTCAAATTTGTGCGACAATTTCTGTAACTTTACAAACCGACCAGCTTCAGACAAGTGATAGCTGTGTTGAGGTGAGAAAGGAGCCAGGGCTTAAACCGCTTTCTCTTATTCAATTCATTATACAACTATATCTGTCACATCTTGTGTTTACCAGTGAGTGCAACACTTTAATGTCTTCCAGGAGACACTGTCTGGAAATGTGTTATTCCCATGTTTAAACATTTATCACGTCTCGTCTCTCTCTGTGATGGCCGGCTTTTCACCCCTGCTTTGACCCGGCCCTCAGTGCACAACCAAAAGGGTGGTATTGATCTTCTCGTCTGACTCTCAACAAGGTTTCTTCTTCCAAGTGAATAAATACATCCAGCAAAACAAAATACTGTTTACCGTGGACTTCATACCATTTTGCTATTATTAATCATAGTTATTATTAGTAGTTGTAATAGTAGCTTTGGCGGTAGTTGTGGCTGTTGTCATTATTCACAGTATATAAAACTGTAATTATTTTTATGCCTCATTCCAATCTGAGTTTCCTCTCATTAGAGCTTAATCTCACTCTTCATCTCTTTCTCCCTCAACACATAATTATTAATCACCACATTTTAATTTGGCACCATAAACTCTGGCCTCCTTTCTGTGTCTGATAATAACTATGAGAGAGAGCAGGTGCTCTCATCATGCTAATGCACTGGCTGGTAATGCGATCTCCTGGGTAGACGGGTTGTAAGCGAGCGCTTTCCCCTGTCGTCTCTCCAAATCCCACGGGGCAAAAATTATGCTCATCTGAATTATTAAGGTGGACATAAGTCTGAAGGGTTTATCATCACAAGATGTTTTTTGTTTTTACCTTAGATAACCTGCTTGTAACATTTCTCTTTATTTTATGTCTGTGAGAAGAAACATGACTAACATGCTGCATAAAACCACAAACCGCTGTCAGTGTTGAGGAACTGCTCCACCTCCTGCTCTCCAGTCTCTCTTCCAGCTGAAACAAAACATAGCAGACGTGAAAAGAATTCCTCTTATCTGCTCGAGGAAGAAAAAAACAACTTGTGTCAAAGTGTGCAAGATAATCTGTGCATGTGTGTGGTCAACCCTCAGCAGTATAATGGCACTGAGTGCCAGATGTGCCCCTGTTACATTATAGATGATACTGGCACAACATACGGTGTGCGTGGGGTTTCCGCATTATTGTCCCTTCTTTGTTCAAATTAATATCAGCTTAATCTTAGTGGCTGTTTTAATGTATTTAATTAATATGTTCATTTATTGATGCTTTGTTATTTCTGTATGCATCGTTTTGTTTTGTTCAAATCCAAAATTTGGATGTGCATTTACAAATCATAATGGTCCAGTTGAAATCCCATTTAATTCCTTATCAAATATGTATTGTTAATTAATATTTTTAATTATTGAAACAAAAAAACAAAAAAACAAAAAGGGGGGGAAATATCAGAAATAATCTTTTTGTCTCACTGGCTGGAGGGGTGGTTAGTTAGTGTTTGATTGACAGCAGCTGGCAGGCTGAGCCCCAGCAGGGGACAGTAAGCAAACTTACAAGCATCTAAAGTGATATTTGCATGTATGGTTACTTACCTAACTGGCCATCAAACATTATGTCATTAGTGAATGTCTGTTTGATTGTTCATCCAACAAGGTGCAGGATAAGACGTGTCTTTGTGTTTGTACGTTAGAAAGAAGGAGACTTTAGCGGGAAAGCTGATGTGGGTTGTTGTTCAAAGTCTGCAGCGCTTGTGTTGTGTAGCAGGCTGCCGTCTGGCTGTTAGTCACAGTGACTAACAGCGGTTACATGACTGCTTTATGCAGATATGGTTTAAAATTATGCAATTTGATTGGCTGTATGGAAACAAGTTCCCCATCTATGTGGAGAACTAACAGTAATCTGATGAAGCAGCAATTATGAAACCAAATACAAATTTCTTCCCTTTGGTTTCTGATCACAGAAGAACACATGACAAATAATTTACAGAACATATTGTATCAGACTGAATTAAAAAGATCCTCTCCTCTCTTCTTCTCCCCTCTCTTCTTCTTCTCTATCCTGTCTCTTTTTAAATTGGTGGGGCAGGTGTTTGGGTGCAGCAGAGGTTAATGCATCATCCTTCCAACTCCTCTGAGACCTGTGTCCTCAGCCCTGTTTCATGCCATTAAAAAGTGATTGTGATTAATGCACACTCTCTCATACACACAAATAGTAATACCTTATCATGTCCATTCAATTAGACTATAGTGGAATATTCCTTCCCAACGTTGAATATAATGTAATACTTTACAGTAAATAAAATCTTGTTTGTATTTTAAATGGAAATTTAAAAGATCCTCGCCTTGCAACTCATTGTGTTTATCATTCTAGCTCAGCTAACATAACATTAACTTCCACATTTGAATCTGCTTGTGTGAAGTTTTGCTTTCATTTGATCTATGACCACTTCATAATATATACAAACATTTCTAAATATAAACACAAAGCTGCACCCTTGGGAAATACAAACATACAAATATATGACAGAAGGATGATTCTTGGATGTTGTCTGTCTGTAGTTGTGGCTTAAAGCTTCCCACAACTGCCTCAGGTTATTATATGAAAAAATCTGAATATATTTGATATTTCTGACTCATTGTTTGCATATAGAGAAGAGGAGCAGATTGGTCTTCAATAGAAATATGCAGTTTTTGCAGTTTATAATACACGTACTTGATTAAAAAATGCATTTTTGGAACAGTGTATACAATGGTGATGATGGTGATGATAATAAATATGATAATTATCACTGTAATGATGATCATTACAGCAATCTTGATATTACCACCACAGCTGCTCATAAGCAAGATGCAAGAAGATGCGATGGCTGATTCGAATGCAGATGAGACGACCTACTGAGAGAGAGGGAAGGCACGTAGATGCTTCTCTCTGCGTGAAACTTGGAAATGCAAAACAGTTTTACCAATCATGACAGGATTACCAGAACGAAGCACAACCCATCTACAACAGTCTATTCTTGTTTGTGCTGTGAAGATATTTGTTTTGATCCGTGCCTGGTCAAGAATGTTTTATTGCACCACGCTCCTGCACTGTAATAACCTTCACATATTGATTTCCTTTGAATTTAGTTAATATTAATGTTACTGCGGCTGTGTTTCTCTTTCACAGGCAGTATTTTAAGACAGCAGTGTGATTTTGCAGTAAAGGTAAATTTGAGCTCTTTGATGCAACAGACCATTTATTTGTAGTTTTAATTAATGCCTGTTTTTGTGCAAGTATTTTAAAAACACTGTTATTCCATTGCATTGTTTCTTTAGTTCCATATTTTATGAATCATATGTCTAGTAAATTTGACTCTGCAGATCTTGCTCAATGTTTCCCATTTAGCTGACTCTACCTGGTTTCCTGGTTTCAACACTGACATCATTGTTCTTAAGAGGAGGCTTGCAAACAAAGACTCCGGTGGGGAGCCACATGCATGCTTGACTAAACCGGGGTCTTTTGTCTCTGGTTCTGGTTCAACACACAAATGTAAGTGAGTGAGGAATCACCGGACTGACAGGTTCCCTGCAACTCGACCTGACTTTGGCTAACCTGTGTGGAATTTCAAGGTTTAGTGATCGAGTTTGCATTTGAGAGGCTGACAACATATGAAATGTTGCACATTCCTCCGTATAGAGGAGTCTTCTGAGCCACAGTTATGTATAATGTCTGCCGAAAGTTATTATTTGAGTGTTAACAGGAGACTATTTCACATACTGGGAATCATCTTAGGATTGTATGACAGCAGTGCAACTCAGCAGCGACTGAAAGATAAAATTAATTCGGGACTAAGTGGAGGTTTCTTTCTATGCTGCACAGTCTGGTATATAAGTCAATTTAGGATGGGTGGTGAAAAAAACAGGTCATTGTAGAGAGGGAAAAAAACGCTGCCAAACTTAGAGCAACCAACACCCAACCCGCTGCACTCTGATACAGATATAAACACAGCTGCGTCTAAATAAAACGAGAAGTAAAGCCATCCAAATCTGCCGTTTTCATCTCTGTTCCCCAGACAGACAAGAGTTATTTCTGAAAACATGACTGGCTATTTTTACATGCTGAAAATATCACTGTCTTGTTTACTGATTCTCTGCCCCACTTCACAGCACGCCCTCCTCTCCTGTTCTACTTCTCTATCCCAGTCTGCGTACTTTAAACCACAAATTTATCACAAATCACACCCAGTCTATGACTTTACAAGACGTGTCTTTCCCACATCTGCTCCTACACTCACTTCTTTTCTCAGTTATGTCATTGTCCTCAATCTTAATCTTTCTTTGTGTTAATCATCCGACTTGTTTTTTTTGTACAGCTGATTTCTACATTCACATCTCTCTTCTTAATAACCTCTCAATCCACTAAGCCTTCCATCTAACCATAGTGGGTTGACGGTGGGACAGACTGGAGACAGAGCTAGGGAGCCAATAAAACAACTTCTATGCTACAAAAATAAATGTACTTCTACACCTCACAGTGAAGTACTTAAAGGCCAAAACGTTTATAAATGGCCAAATTAATCACTTGTTTTCTTGGCTCATCTCTTCGTGTCATTAACATCCTGCTCTCTACCAAACAAGCGAACAGAAGGAAAAATAAAATCATGTAGGAGAAAGTTAATTTAGTGAAAATCATCAAGAAGATAATTTGCACACAATCGCCACAGAGATATGACCCCTCCCCCGCTGCTCTGCTCACACTGTCTGCATGGCACAGGTGTACAAATCGCTTCCGCACCAAAAAATGGTATAACCATTAGAAACTGCAGAAAGTGTAAACACTTGTGAATGTTTTCTGAGTAAATATATCAACATTTATAAGTGCTCAAATGTCAACTAGATGAATACCTTTATGCCTGCCTCTCAGAAATTCTGTTTATACGCTACTAATTTGTAAAAACAATATATGTTTTAAAGGAAACCCAATGCCACCTCAGTTATGTGTTTTATCACCATTATAGGACATTTTAAAATCACAAACTGAACATATCATTCATTTACTATCAATCTATTGTTTTATTACAATATCCACTCTTGTAATATAATACCTGCTCAAAGCGACTAAAGCTTAACTATGGTCTTTTATGGTTATGTTCAGGCACTCACAGCACTTGGTTAAACTTTAGGAAAAATGGCGTTTTAATTTTGTTGCCTAAGTCTAACCACAGATGTGACTGCAAAAACCCCAGTGTCCGGTGTCAAAGTGCAGCATTTTGCACGCCCAACATCCACCCCAGCCACCTCCCTGCAACTTCCATGTAGTGCAACAATATAGAACTTCATTCAGTGGGAAAAGAAACCGAACTCTCACCGAACACTGGCAGTGAAGTTACAGTGCAAGAAAAGATTTGCTAGGCTCCGGCTTCCATGTTTCCATGTCCAAGCTTAGAAAAAGTAATCAACCTAGAAAAACAATTAGTGATAGTAAATAATACAGTGAGGGCTGTGATTTAATGAGCTGATAAAAATAGATATGATGATTGATGAGATAGCGCTAGAAGAATCCACTGCATGCATTGCTCACATGATGAACAAGAAGGCTGGCGACTGCAACTCTTTTCATGAACAGCCCTCGAGTCTTTAGTGTTTGACATGATATAAAGACGGGCTGACCTCCAGAAGGTCATCAGAGGGTAAGAGAGGAGGCAAACAGGAGGGGGAGGTGAAGTCTGAAGTAAACGTGCGTCTGGGAACCAAGTGTGATTCACACGCTACTCATCACCATACAGCTCTGTTCCATACAGAGCCTCGGGCACTTCTCTGAGAGGGGGCTTTGTTTGGAGTCCTCTGAGTGTTTGTGAGTGCGAGTTATAAAGAACTCGTGTGAATCAACAACTGTATATTTCATTTGTCTCCTTCTGACAAATCAGAGGTTCATCGTTTATTCATTTAGTCGTTTATTGTTCAGACTCAAAACACCCTGCAGAAAGAAACAAGTCAAATTCAAAGAAGACGCTGCATGATTTCAGCTTCCCCTCTGAAACAGGAGTTCAGTCCCACAGCCAGCGCACAGTTAGAAAGTTGTTCACTTTGTGATGTTTCACTATACACGTGGCACTAAGTGGGTAAGTAACAAGTTGAAGAGGGTTGTTATTATCCACAAAAGAGCTAATTAGAGCGCTGTGCTGCAGGACCTGAAAGTGACAACTGAGTGGTCACAAAGCTCACAACTCCGTGACAACTGCATCATTCACACCTTCAGGTTCAGACCTTTTTAACAACAGCAAGCTTGTAAAAAAATCTCTTTCGATCTTGAGTGAAGTTTTATAAAGAAAGAAAACAGAAAAGTTGTAATTGTTATATGTTTTCTGACTTTTTTTTTTGTTAAGTAAATATCATCGTTCAGACAACAGACAGATAGTTTAGCGTTTTTTTTTAATAATTGGCAGTCACACTGAGCGGGAGAAATGTCAGCGACTAACTGTAATGCCGTCACTGATGATGATCAATCTTCTTGTGAAACCTAATTTCCATGTTAGTGGGTAGCTTATAAATGTCACAACTTGTCCAGTGGAGCAGAAAAAATATTATTTGGAACAGACTATCTTTCTCCGCATGAGGGAAATATTTTCTTTTTAATCAGTACTTGTGGTTTCCCTTTGTTTGCTCCTGTTTTCGTTTGTATTCAGTTTACAGCCCATCACAACATTTTCAGCGGGTATTCTGGTTTAGTCTTGTTGTCTCTGTAAAGTGAAATCATTTGTCAGGGTTTTGTATTGAAGCTGTAGGAATAAAGCTGACTTGACTAATAAAGATGGCTGGGGGTGGTGGTGTCCTGTTACTAATTAAGGGGTTTTGATGCCTTTCGTTGTGGGAGACTGAAAATGGGTGGCAACAAGTCTAACCATGATATCAGGTGGCTGAGTCACTTGAAAACATAAAAAAAAGATGCACAGCCAAAAAACAGTAAGTCTGTTTTTATTCCTTATTCAGTGTATTTTGCATTTTAATGAGTAAACACTATATTTTTTTGATTCCATGGAGATGCAGATTTCAAGCAGAAACCTGAACACAAAACATCGACTGTTTTTTTTCCCCCTCTGCATTTATGTCACGACCTCACCACTGTTTGGTTTGGCCTTGTCGTCTGCTGATGTGTTCTGGGAAAGGCTCCAGCACCTCTGTCACAAGAAAATGCAGGTAATGAAAATGGATGTAATATGTGGCTTGGAGCTACAGAAAGAATGGAGATAAATGTAGGTACTCTGTATATACTGTATACACTGTAGTATAACCTCCACAATCATGTTTGTGTAGAACATTATAAATCTTTTTTGGAAATGTATGGGTCTTTTTAACATCGTCAGTGATTCTAAAGTGCCATACATAACAACATAAGTCAAATATGACATTATTAATGATATCATAGTCATAACGTACTGTGTGGTCATAGGTTATGAGGTATTTTGTACTTTGATGTATATATTATTTTGCTTTTGCTTCAGATTTTAACAATATTTCAGTTATCTTCCTCTACAATAAAGGTGTCAACTTGTCAAATGTATTGCCTGTTGCTGGGAGCCATAAATCTGGGGAGTAGATCTGCTGCAGTGTCAAATTTGTTTCACTTAATATGCCTCTTCTGCAGGTTTTCGAATCTAACCGCATACTAAATTTTACACAGACAGCAGTTACAGCATCACAGACAAAACAATCATAGTACAGTACGTCTCTCTTTGTGATTTGTGCTTCGGCTTGGCAAGCAAGCCACTCTGATTTGGCACAAAAGTCTAACTGGTAATAGATTCCTGTCACCACAACTTAACGGCAAAGCTCAGATGAATAAAGTGTTTAACCTTAAACAATCTAGCTACATAAATGTAAATTTAAAGAGAAAGAGAACCCCTCTGAGAAAGGAGGCCTTTGGCTGAGTTGTTAAAATTATCCAAGCCCCCTCATGAACCCATGAACTCGCTCCAAATGCCCTGCTATGATAGCTGAGGCCCAGTCTGACCTGGGCATCTGTAGACGGCTAATGCATCTGGCAGATGGCTCTATGGGTGTGTGTGTGTGTGTGTGTGTGTGTTGGTATGTGTGTGCATCTGTGAAAACTATGCTAACATTCGTGTTTGTGTTTATGTGTGTTAAGTATTCAAGCAGAGCAACAGCCCAATCTCAGGACAAGCAGGTCAGTGGTGTGTAATAGGTATTAGTGCAATCTGTGTGTGAGCCAGATGCACGGCCAATCACAAAGTGACCAGCTGGTATGTCTCTGTATCACTGCCTGACGGACACGTCCACCTGATAGCAAAAATCTATCAGTTTTGACCCTGTGGACTGTAATGAGATTTTACCTTCTGACTGAAACGCTTTCACTGGGAAAAAAAAAAAATCTGAAGAATTAAGTGCTATATCATGGCTGCAGAAAATATCACAGTCTGGTTGGTCAGCAGGTGGGACACACTGAGACATACTGTTTTAAATCAGTATGAAAAGTATATAGAATTGCAAAAAGCAAGAAGGTATTTTCTTGGCTGTAAGTCACCCTTTTAAAGATTTATTTGAATTATTTCCTCATGTTTTTAATCCTTCCAATCACTTCAGATTATTTAAACTTTGTTTTTGAGATTTCTGTTGGTTTATTGGGGTGTTATATTATACCTACAATCCTCTGCCTCCCATAGGAAGAGAGTCAAAATGTTTTGCTTTTGCAATACTGAACAAAACACATGAATTCATCCCAAAACAAACTGATTTAAATTGCTAATATATAAGTTTGTACAACGCTGGTGATTTAAAGAAATACTTTTTTTACTTTTATGTTGCAAGTTGATGAGTAGATCAATACCACTCTAAAGTTTGTCCGTCAAGCATGGAGCTGTAGCCACGGGGCGATTGGCTTACTGTTAGCTCTCAATTAGCATAAAAACTGGTAGCAGGAGGAGAACAGTTAGCAAAGTTCAAAAATTTGCCAACCAACACCCCTAAAGCTATCTCATTTGTTGTTGTTGTTGCTGTAAAAACAAACTGTGGCCTTACTGGCTGTTATCTAATGTAAATAACCAAAGTTACTGCGTCCAACAGCTATTCGCCAAGCTAAGCTTATTGCCTCCTGGCTCTAGCTCTATGCGCAACACACTGACACGAGAGCGGTATCAACCGTTCCATCTAGCTTGGAAAGGAAGTGAATAAGCCAATTTCCCAAAATGTCAAACTACTGCTTTCATGTTTTGTTTTTACCGAACTGCTGCTTTGGCTCGTACTTGACTTCCCTCTTCACAAGTACACAGGCTTGAACTTTTGACTTCACTTCAATAGACCATTTATTTTCTGAAGCATTTCTCCGTCTTTTAGACTTTCAAGTCCTTCCAAGTCTCGAAGGTGCTCAATCACTGTGGTTTCTCTATGGCGACCTTTGGAGAAAGTAAACAGGACTTTTAACTTGAAATGGCAATAATAACAATACAGTCCAACTCCGAAGCTAACTATACTACTGCCCTTTCTACTTTTAATTCTGTAGTATATATTACACTGTTCTGCTGCTGTAATAAGTAAATTTCCCCGTTGTGGGATGAATAAAGTTAAATCTAATCTAATCTAGCTAAAATGGATGATGGTTTAAACACAGCTTCTCTTTTGTTGGAGGTGAAGTAATAATGCATCACCTCATTTCATGTTTTGTTATTTTTACTGGGAAAGCTTGTTCAGCATTATTGCCAAGTATAGTTGTGTAATATAAAAAACCCAAGTTTCAAAGGACAAACTTTGAGCTACACAGTATCTCACACTACACAATAATTTGGGTAAATTAAGGTGAGATCACGTAAGAAATTCCCTCAATCTCTATAAACAAATGATGTGTCCTATTGATGGTGAAATGAAAATTCTCTGTGTTTTGTGTGTGTGTCATAATCACAGGTTAAACGTGTAAGGACAGGTACAGGAATGCAACGATGGAGGCAGCGGAGAAATATCGTCATCGGAGACTGTGTAGGTGATAGAAAATATACAGGGTGGGTTTATGTATTGTTTGGCTTTATGTGTATGTGTGTGTGCGTGCATGCGTGTGTGTATGTGTGTGTGTGTGTGTGTGTGTGTGTGTGAGGCGCGGCTCTGCCTTGTGTTATCTTTGCATTCCTGACTACACCAACTCCTCTACACGACTGCCATGGCAACCCAGAAGGGAAAAGGCACTAAATCTGACACCCACCTCTCCCTTTGACACACACAGACAGACACACACACACACACACACACACACAATTAATTCCTGGTGCCTGGCTCTCAGAGGCATACAGTTACATGAAAGGGTTACCTTTGAATGTTCAGGTTTTAAGAGGGACCTGTGGAGAAGAAAGTCAGTCCTGAGGGAGCTGGTGTACATTCGGCCCCTCTCGCTCTTTATAGTGTTTCCGACAAGCAGTAAACAGACTGCAAACAGAAGTTTATTCCTTCTTTCATCTTTCATTTCAACCACCTGTTGAAAATGTTCAAATTTCACTTGAACTTTTATGTTTTTTTCTTGTTTTTTTATTCAGCAGAGGAGAATTTGAGTGAAGCATTGAGTTTCAAATGGGAAGTCTAATGTCTCCAGTGACTGACTAAAGAGTATTCGTCACATGCAGGCCAAATGCAAACAAAGACCTTTTGGTGTCGTGACAGGATATCTTTTATGGGGCCTCCTGTGGTAATGGGAAGTGACACACAGAAACAGATAGAAACCTGAGCAGCACAATACCTGGTTTGTCAATTAGCCCAAACAAACACAGTGAGGGCAAAACTCTGAACTTCTCCTTTTGGTTAAGAGCTCTTGTTGTGGAGAGGCTTCGCATTTATCAACAGCAATGCCCACACAGACTAGAGATTTCTAGAACAAAGCACATGGAAAATGACTCCATGTAATCATGTAGGACTAAAATCTTTTGGTTTAAAGAACCAGTGTGTAGGTGTAGTTGATGGTTGCAACCGGCTCACCTCAAGCTCCCATTCCCGGCATGTAGAAGAAACTACGGTGCCCGCAATCCCGGTGGTTTGTCCATTTTCGGCCTCTGTTGAAACAAAGTGGTTCAACATGACGGACTGTGGCGTCTGGAGATATAAAAGACTCGTTCTAAGGTAACAAAAGCATAACAATGCTTATTTTCACACTAATAAAAACATAGTTATGCATATTATATTTAATTTCTGTCATATTCTCTAAATAGACCTCCCTAAATTACACTCGCCCTTTAAATCCTTGTAATGGTTTTACATCAAATGTTTTAATGACAAAGACCAAAAAATATATATTATTTTATTCTATTATTCATAAATTACATAAGATTTACAATTTTTGTTGAGCGTTAATGTGTGTGGCAGCCATTTTTGTCCTGCCACCTACAGTATAGCTCTCAGCCATGGCAGCAGTATAATAATAATAATATAACGTGTGGCCATTGTTATAAGTTCTGCTTCTGTTTCCACTGTTCTCGAGTTCCTAGAATTACATTTGAGCACTTCAAAAAAAAAAAAAAATTTTAGAAAGCAGAACAATGGAGAACGTCTGTTTACAAATGAAGATCTTCAGGCTCTCATTAGTACACTGAGGAGCTGAAGTCAGTTATTAAAGGTACACCTAAAGGTTTGTCACTGCTGGTAGAAACGGGGGGATGTTGGAAACATTTTGGACAATCGTGCAGCAATGGTACAGTTCTTACCCACATTCTGGAAAATGATTAACTGAGCATGAATGTCTGGTAGCTTTTTACCTGCTAACAGGAAATGAGAAATCCTAGAGATTAAAAAAATGGAAATATGGGTGCCAAGAGAAAGTAGAAGAAAAGTTCAGACAGGCAACTGAAAGTTTTAGACTGCATATATGGGACAGGACAGGTTTCATAACTGAATATACTGTGGAAAGTTATTGTCACTCAAACTCTGAAATATTCACTCTACAGAGCTTTTATTCATAACAGAGACTCATTCTCAGCACTCAAATATTACTCAACTTATCATGACAGTGGACTCTAAGGGAGAGATACTGTTGGTCCTATCTGACCTGAGTAATGCCTTCAATCATCAGAAGTCTACTTCCTGCTGCTTTGCATTAAAACCCACTTCTCTCCTCGCTGAATTTAATTTGAGATGATTGTCCCTTTAATAATTCATTGGTACTGAGGAGAAGTAGAGCAGGTACAGCAGTCTGGATCTGGAGTGTGTATAGAGATGTAACCCATATTTCCATGGAGAAATTGGATCAATCTGCATTATCAAACAATAAATATTCTATGTTATCCATGCACATATTCTGTACATATCTGATAGTGGTCATGGTGCATTTGTGTAGGAAAGATACAAACAACATACATCATGTAGAGTTCTCCAACAGCATCCTCATGATGCAGTGTGCAAAGAGGGTGCCTTTATCCCAGTCTCTCCTCACACAGCATCCTGCAGCATGTCAACAAACTGCTAATTCATCAGCGTGCATAATGTGGCAGAGGCTCTCATGACCGGCCAGAGTAAAATTAAGTGACTCTGATTCGCTTCATAATTTAAGGGAGCGTTATAAAAGATGACCAACTCCAAATGTTTTATGGGACCCAGTGTGCACAGCCTGACAACTTTAGATGCATGCCAGCACAAGGAAGTACTGCGCAAGTATATGTGGCATGCAATACACACAGGCTAATGGCATCTTTAATTTATCTGTAATAATTTATGATGGGTGGTTTGGTAGATATCAAGGAAGTATCTAGCCAAATAAAATTCTATTTTCCCACACGTTGTTTCTAAATCGCCCTCGCTATTTAATTTCACTGTGTAATTTCTCCTGAAGAAATTCTGTGGGAGAGAGTCTCCTGATACTGCAGTGTTCATAAGCAACTCCAACCCCATCCACCCCCACTGTGCTCCTCTAATTTGGATGTTCCCACAACATCTCAGCACTAAAATCTCAGCTCATGATAGAAGATTTATCTCGGTGCGTCTTGGGAAACAGTTTTATATGGCAGCCCTCCCTGTGAGCTTGCAGAGTGACACCACATATAGTTAACAAGAAGATTCTTAGCACAAACACACATCAGTGCTGGAACAGGATAACTTCCTGCATGAATTTAATGTACGATGCGATAATAATTTGCAAATTGAATTGATGCCTGAGCAAACAAGCCAAGTTTAAACAGTGTGCTTTCCAAACATCCTTCCATATTTTTATGTAAAAGCAAAAGCTATTAGAATTACCCCATTAGCAGAATTATTATATGCTCTGCACTGCCAAAAATAGATTCAATGCAACAAACTCTTAATCCTCTTGAGAGGATTGTGACTCTTTCCAAATTCAACAGGTGGTCTTGTAAAAGACCTCTGCTGTGCCACTTATGCTGATTGTCTGAGCTCTGCTATAAATCCTTGCGTGAGGAAGGAAACTGGTGGTTTCTGTGTCCAATCGATTCATATGCATGGATGTCTACTTTTCACAGGAAGTAGACCAGAGCAATAGGATCAGTGGAGTGCGGGGAACGGCTACTTGATTTGGTAGTTTTTAGATCTAGTGCTGTTGTTTTTTCTGCCATTTTTTTAAGGACGTTTGTATTTATCCATCATTTTAGGGCCTGTCGTTTTGGCCTACTTATGACTGACTAAATAAAACCAAAAGGAAATGTATAAAAAAAGCAGAATAGACACAGGTGTTTCTGTTAAAAGGAGTCAAAAGGCAGACAGATAAAACCTGTGTTATTTCTCAGTAAGACATGAGATGAGGTGCTCAGTTAAAAGGTTCATCTCCATGGATGACTGCCTTCATCCAACACAGCGGCTGTGTTTGTCACTCTGTGAGCTTTGCCTCTCCTTTTGCTGCCAGCAATGGAAGCCAGCAGGAGTCCAGCCTGGCTCAGTTAACAGTGCCAGTGTTTTTCTATCACTCTGTCACCCCGGCCATGATGAACAGAAGCAGGAGCTGCCCAGGGGGTAGCAGGAGGGAAAGGGGCAGCAAAACTCAAGGAAGATTGTGCACATCCACCTTTTCCACATCAAAGGGCTCATGATCAAGAGTGACTGCCTGTAAAATAAACCTGCACAGCCCAGTGGTTTTTAACCAACAAAGTGTTGGCTTTCTTTTTGTGCATCATTTGTAACTTCAAAATTTGGGGGTATTTACAGTATTTGTAAAACAATAAACTGCAAATCAAATGCTGAAAGCTGGGTTGTGCATTTCAAGAAAACAAAAATCCTCATTACAATTATAAAGACAAAAGCCTTAATGAGGAAACTGTGAGTGTGGCTACTGGCCACACTGCATGGTTGTCAGGAGCTCCTCCCACCTCCTTGTGCTCTCTCACCACGCTGCTGCTGCAGAGGACTCCTGCTCCGCCTCACCACTCCACCTCTGCACAGTGCAACACCAGCAGCAGCAGCAGGAGCAGGAGCGGTGTAGTAGGAGCATGCCTGTCTAGATCCGAAACCAGCCTGCAGAAGCAGCACACACACACACACACAGAGCCTCCTGGCTCTTTAACCTGTCGCATGTGGGATACGTGAAGACAAGACGGATATCTTCTATAGCTTCTGCGGGAATCAGGGGAGCCCAGCTGTGCTGTTGGTTGTTAATTTTTAATCTTATTTTTTTTTTGAGAGAGATTTTGTGTTGCCAGGGAAGAGAAAGTCCGAGCAGGTAAGCAGTCAATAGATAACCTTGGCTACTTTAACACGATTATATTAAAGCGGCAGCCCTTTAAATACGTATGTTATTGCTTCAGTGATATAGGTTGAATGTCATATGTGTTCCTATTAATGAGATTATACCTATTTTTCCAGTTCCCTCAGTGCACGAGGACATGAAGGATTTTGTTTTCTGATATAACAACCCACCTTGACGCAAACTTACCTATGTTTTTAGCCAAAATATTTTTAATTTATCACATCGAAATATGAGGCTTTAAACCGAAACACGTGGAGGGGCATCACCTGTGTCGAGATGTGTTTTAAAACAGGTGCTCATGAAAAACATTCACTCGTCTTAATGTGTAAGTTTTGACGTATTTTGTCGCAAAAGTTCACAAGTTTTTGGCGGAAATCCGCACCGAGTATCGAGGAAAAAAAAAAAAAAAAAAAAAAAAAACAGGTTGTACCCCTCCTGAATGAATGGGCTGCGCGAGGGAGGCATGCGTAACAAATGTTGCTCGTAAAAGAATTTGTATTCAAAGTGTGTGACTACACACCGATGTGACCTGCTTATCGGACCGTTATCTTATTATTATTTTAATTACAAATCGCTGTTATCATATGTGCGTACCTTTCATTTAACGAGCTCTTGTTTTATTAGTTTTTTTGGCACGACCTAGCAGTCAGTTAGCTAACGCAGTGAATTATGTTACAGTAACCCAAGAATAATAACCATCAGATGACCTATACTTCATTAAGACTCCTGCGCATGCGCAAGCGCGTGCGTGTGTGCCGGGGTGGGGGTTCAGATGTGTCTGCTGCTGCAGGATTCAAACAAAGTGCAGTTCTTCCAGCTGTTGAGTGTCGATAAGCCTCTCTAACCTTTACCTTAATTGCTCCTCCTGGTCACCATATCTGTGGGCTATTTAAACTGTTGCCATCCTGTCTGACATTGCAGCCTGACTGCATTCTTCAATGCATTGTTAGCTTCCAGCAAATGCCTATTTTTGTGTCTGGTTTACAATTTTGGTTTTCACACTGAAGACATGTTTAGAGTCTCTCAGATTAGGGTTTTTAATTTTTCAGCAACATTTGTTTGTTTTTTGAGACATCTAGTGGCCAGAGGTCAAAGAGATGTGTGGATGGTGACTTCTTTATTAGGTGGCCCAAAAACATATTCCCCCATCATACCAACATCCACCCTCATGTTATTTCTCCTTGCATTTTTTTTAGCCCCCAGTTTCTAACATGCTTGTGAGATTTTTTTTTTTTTTTTCAAAGTCTGTGTTTTATATTGCAGGCAAGGCTTGGATTCTGTCATATGGTTGAACTTCTGAATGTTATGCCCTCTGTGTGTGTGTTTTTACAAGTGAGAAATATTGGACCTTGAGCTTGAGAAGGTGTGGGGAATGTAGACAGCGGGGTCTATCTCTGTTCAAACAAGCGGGGCTGAGCATGCAAACAAAAGCGAGAATAAACCTAAACTGAGGCGTTTGACATATTTGTCTGTTTTCTCATAAAAATACAGATAGAGCATGAATGAAGACATTTCAGATGAACCTCTCACATGTCCACTGTTGTTTTCTGTGATTCCCTGCTGGGACTAAAGTGTCCCTGTCACTTTGGTTTTAACATCCTAAACATACCGTGACAGTGCTCTGTCTGCCTGTGCGTTGTTTTTGCTCAGTTGTCCCATAAAACCCCCTGGACATGTTTTTGACTGTCACTCTGTTCTCTAAAGAAGCAGGCCTAGTAGCCTGACGATGTGTGTCTCCAGTCACTGATTGCTTCATATGACTCACGCACAATACCATAAGATGTTAGGCAAGGCTCCGTTTCCTCTGTTGTCGCAGGAACGGTTAAACAAACAGTGAGCCAGTGGGTGCTTTCCTGCCCAAACTGAGTCAGACAGAACAAAGAAAAATGTAAACAAGCATTATCTTTATTAACAGGAAAACTCTTCATTCCTATAGGATTAGTGGAATGCATGGTTGTAATACTAGAGCCATGAACTTCCAGTAGTCTTAACATTCCTTGTATGTTATTCTGGTACTTTTTTAATCAGTAAACAAATGTAGGATTTAGAGTCAAATTAAAAATCGCTGTGGATACAAGAATATCTAATATAACTAATATTTAGGCTACCTGAGTGCATATATATAGGCACCTTTCATTGTCTTAGGGGAGTCATTTTTCATCCTCCTGCTTCCTCATTTTTTCTGGATAATGAGGCTAGATAGTGGGCTAATGTTGCTGTGTATCATTGCAGCACCTTGTTGAGAGGCAATTAAAGCTGTGTAAAGGACATAAAGAGGGACACCCAGATGCAAGGAAACAAACGATGTCCCCGAAATGGTGTTGATCCTCTCACTGTCAGTCTAGTTAAACAGGACACACAGAAGGGGGGAGTGGTGTGTGTGTCTGTGTGGGTCAGTTTGTTTGTGAGAGAAGGAGGACACACATGTGGAGTGGGAGGTGTGTGTGTGTGTGTGTGCGCGTGTGTGTGGGGAAGGGGGAAGGGAGGTTGTCGTGGGTGTGAGATTCACCCTGGTGAGACTTGCGCCTTTAGACATTCCTGACATTCCGACCTCCGGGATGCTTGAGGCTCCTCCGTCTTCTTCTAGCATGTCGGGGGGCTGCAGAGGACTCTGGAGGGCTTTTATGTTGCAAGACTCACACCGGCAGGCTCTTTGGTTGAACAGAAACCACATACCCTCTAATTTAGGAGGCCATGGGAAAAAGTAGCACAGCAGACAGCAGGTCTTAAGTTGAAGATGACACCTAAATTCTAACGAAGGTCTTGCCCCCCACACACACACCCACTTTCTTAACACTCTTGAACTTTTTGACTTCCTTTCTCTTTTTGGGTAAAATTACAAGCATCTTGAGTCAGAACATCATAAATCTCATGCAAAAAATTAAAACTTTTTCTCTCAAGATTCCAATACTTCAAGTCATGGTAACTATCGAGTACAGATCCAATCTCTTTATCTAAAATTTAAAATCTGCAGGCCTATAACTCGTTGCATAGAACTAATTGAAATAAAAGTAATTGCAGCAGCTCTAAGCAAGTATGAAACCCAGTTTGTATTATTTGTAAAGTGTGGAACAGGAAATGATGGGATATTGGATTTTGGGGGAAAAACATATGGTCAAAAAGTAGACATCATGACTTTATTCTTTTAACAATGTAACTCATTCTTCTTTCTCTCTCCTCTCCATACTATCTTGTGATGCTGCAACCTTCTGTGGGCCAGCCATGACAGTTTGTCCTGTATCTGCGAGATCACTCAACAGCCACTTCTGACCGAACCTAATTTAGCAAACCAAAGATGTCAGCGTGCAGTGACTTTGCAGAACACGTGTGGAAACCTGGCTCTTGTAAGAACTGCTTCCACCCGCTTAGTGCGCACCACAAGACTGTCGGAGGCCTGGGGGGCAGTGTGCCAGCCGCTTGTTTGAAGAGCAGCCTGGGAGGTGATGAAGAAGCTGGAGTAACAACACCTTCGCCCTACAGCAAGCCAACCATCGCTGTCAAACCCACTATGATGAGCCTTGACACCAATGAGTCGATGACTGATGTCAACATGAACATAGAGCAGGTAATTCTCTTGATTATCTCTTTCCTGTAACACACCTCAGAATTTATTGCTGTCCAGAATTATATATCTGTTCTTTAATGTGTACTCATGTTTATGTGTGACAGGAGAACACAAAGAGCCCAGTTGAGCGTTTGAACCTGAAGCAGCTCTTGGACCTATCGCCTCTTATCATTGACAGTAATGGCTGCAACAAGGCCCATAGAGAGGCGGTTCTCCAGAGCCCAGAAACCAAGATGGACTATAACAACTGCTTCTCTCTGGCTTCCTTATCTCCCAATATCCTGCCAAAAGAGTCCATGATCATCAGCAATATCTTCGTTACTCAAGAGGAGGGTAGAGGTTCTCAGAGTTTAAAGAAGAACACCAATGGAGACACTTGTAAGCAACAGACTACAAATACCACTAAAACCAAAAGCACTTATAATGGAATTGGTGTGACTACCAGGGCAAATTGTCAGGAGTCCCACCAGGCATCTGTGGATATACCTTTTTCTGTGGATATTCTCCCTTCCAGTCCTGCCAAAGTTCATAGCAATGGTATCAGCAGTGGCAGTACTACTACTGTTACAACTAAGGCATCCAGCACTTCCCCCACCACAGCCTTAAGTGTGGACACAAGCCACAATCCACCGCCATCCCTCTATTCTCCTCCAGTCCTTTCTAAACAGAGCAGTCTGTCAGACTCCTCTTGTTCTTATCGCAGTAGTACAGATTCACTTCCTGGGGCAGAGGTGCCGGGAGGTAGACAGGTTATGACAGGGAGCCCCCAAAGCCCATCAGCCATGGGTAGCTCACAGTCTGCTCCAAATTCACCCAATGGACAGCAAGATTCAGAACCCATTTATGCAGAGAGCACCAAGAAAAAGCGCAGGCCGCAAGGAAATGGTCTGCAATCCCATCCTGAATCCCCAAACCAGACTAAGAACTCATCCCAGTGCTCTGAGTTTGAGCTTTCAGGAGAGACTCAGCGGGCGACCATCACTGTAATGGCTACTCACACAGAGGAAAACAACAGGACCTTCTACCTGAGCAGTCCAGATTCAGCCATCAGCACCCAATGCCACTTCAGCCCCACAGCACGTAAAGACCCCAGCAGCCCGGCCTTCCGTTGGCCCAGCCCCAGCCACAGTGCACCCTCATTGGTCACAGAAGCCAGCCTTGCCCCTACTCTCTACCCCAAGCCCCAGTCTAGCCCACCTATACCCCCGAAAAGGATGACCCGTTCCCCCAAACTGGGCACCTCTAGCCTCTCACCATCCATGTCTTCTCCAGTCCCTCTTCCTGATCTCCCCAAACTGGGCACTTCGAGCCTCTCAACATCCATCTCGTCTCCCGTCCCTCTCCCTGAACTCCCCATGCTTTTTCTCGTCTCTGCTAGAGAAGGCCACTTTAAGGTCCATACAGAGAACCACAGCACAGCAATGTCCGAACGCTGGCACAAGCCCCACCACCACAGTTCTGGCTGGAACTGTCGCATTGAGGAAGAAGAGGAAGAGGAGGAGAGAGAGCGGAAAGAGGGGGAGAAGAAGAAACTGGCCGCCAACCCAGGGACAACCTCTCGGGTGACTGGCCTGGTCAATGGTGCCGCTGTCTGGAAGGAGGCCAGGGACTGGAAGGCCCACAGCAGCCCCCCTTCGATGACAGAGCCAGGCACGGCCCCCCCGGCTGCCCCTAACAATGGTGCCTGTCAGGGGGAGACTGAGGGCACCGGTGCAGAGGAGGAGGGCAAGCATAACGGGAGCATGCCGGCCAGGCAACCGATGCACGGCAGCTCATCAGAGCTGCTGGCAGCTGGGAAGGGAGCTGCCAGCAATGAACCCAATCCGCCACCTCCCCCACCTAAGAAGCTGCACAGGTAAGACGAACAGAGAACTTTTTGTTTGGCCTTTTTACATATTCAATTATTAACCCTCAAATAACATATGAACATTAGTACTATATAAGGGTAGGACCATATTTGATAGATGTCATATGCTACTGATTAACATTTTTGAGTTAATCATGTTGTCAGTGAAATGTCAAATGTAATGACAAATTGCCAATTAGAAGTCAGCCCAAGTGTGAGGCCATAAGAGTGCTTACTCAATTTGACCAGTAGACATAAATCATGTCAATCAAGAGTTTACAACATGAAGTAATGAAAAGTGAGCAGTAATTAATAATTGGGAAGCTGTGACCACCAGATGACAAGAACTTTCTCTAGATGACACACTTAGAAGATTAAGTAATCATTAATTACATTTCACCATCGTCATTTGGCTTCGTAAGTGGGTCTTCCAGATTTCTCAACTATATTTTATGCAGTGTCTTTTTTTATTTTGTTTAGTGCAACTGGGAACATTAAGCGGTGCAAAATGTTGTCATTTCTAACAAATTACCTATTATAAATTTCTCATAACAATCTTTATGCTAAATAAGGTCAAAGCACAGTCGATACACAGGTATCTCGAGAAGGGTTGGTTTTAAATATCGTTTGCAATAAGGCAGCTGTGTAAAAGAAAGTCTAATAAGAGGTTTAATTACATGCTAGGACACGATGCACTTGCTTTAAGATGAATGCTATGCATTTATCAAACTGGAACTGCCCATTATAGTGCATACTTGCGTGACTCTCCTCCAGTCTCCTACCTGAGTATTAATGGGACTGAGACTGTGGTTTCATTATATTCCATAATCTAGCACGTACAACATGCACTTAATCATAATGCATAAATGGATTTTGCTCTCTGATGGGACAGCACATATATATGTGTGTGTGTGTGTGTGTGTGTGTGTGTGTGTATATGTATAATATATATCCTGTGACTCTGCGTATGTGCTCATACATGAATCTTAGTGCAGTCATCTGTGTGAATCTTACTGTGCTTTCTCCTTTCATAGCGTCATTATTCAGCCTTGAATCAGCCTCCATTCTAGGGCCTTGTGATCATTCAAACTGTTCCGGCATATTCCTCAATGCATGCCTTGTTCTATTCATGCTAGTAATGTGACTTTTTCAATTCTAATTAACACACAAAATGGGTCTGTTAAATAGTCCTCTGCTGTGTCACATTGCTGTAAATGTGTTTGCACAATAGACTGTAAAAACAAAACAAAATCAGGCCTTATTCCTTGTTGATATTGTCATACATCTGTCATTAGCATGAGTTTAGATGCATCTTTGGGCAGAGAAAATATATTTGCACCGTGGCATGCTTTAAATTCTTGATTTTTACATGCACGTCCTGCTTATTTGTGATGCTTAATAATCGTATTTAATCCCAACATATGTAGAATGACAAAGAAATGGATTCAAAGCTCACACTGTTGTGACCTACTCTGCACAGGGCTCCTAGCCTACATAGCCATTTATTAGCAGTAACATTTGCACACGTGCTTTAACCTGAGTCTGCACGGGGCTAAGAATACACTCCGCTGTCTGAGTCAGCTACCCAAAGCAGGAACAGAGAAGAGGCCTTGTGTTGCAGTTATTAGAGCGTCAAATGATCTCCTCCACAATAAACTTTGCATTGTCTGTGGAGGCATGGTGAAGTCCTAACACACAACCCTGACTTCCTCAAAGCAAACAGATGTTCTGCCATCTTGAGCTGCTAGAGTCGGCAAAAGCTGAGTCGTAATGTTTTGCCGTCAAAAACACAGATTGCTGATCACATTTCAAGAGCCCTTATGTTTGTGGTAATTCTAGTAAGGACCCATCTCTCCTGTTATGACATTGCCGACATTCTGCACTGATAAAAATACACCTTGTTGAGACGCATGTGGGAACACGCCTCGAGTCAGTCAACAGCACTTGTGGCTTTTGGGTGCTACAAGTTTATCAGCGTGTGTTTTTTTTTTAATCAACAAGTGTCCGCAGGTACCAGGCATGCACTGGAAACTCAATGACAAAGTGCTGCAGGTAATCAGAACCTTGTCTGCAGAGCAATCAAAACGAATGAGTGGAAAATATTCACAATACAAAGATGCACATGCACCCTGTGAAGCAGCATTTTGAGGTGCTGAATCATTTAAAAGCCACAGATGGTTTGAAAAATCTGCCTCCCGGGGCCTTTTATCAGAGTGGAAAACACCACGTTTTTCCTCTTTTCTTCTTTGTGTCAGGTCAACCAACATGTCATGTGCTGGGTCAGCCTAAGAAGTGTGTGTTTGTGCATGTGCTTGTGTCATGCATGAGTTTGTGAGTCAGTACTCTTTCATGAGGAAGGCGTGTCAACTGGTCAGTGAGGGTTGCCAAAGGGAGGGGCTTTAGTGAACAGATTGTTGCCCTCGGCAACTCCCAAACTGTCCCCAGTCTGGCAGTCGGTTGCCACCAATAGAAGCAGAATTTATAGATCAGCCATGTGGATTTAAGTCCACTGAGGTAGACTTGGGTTTGAATTGCCTTTTGCTCTGTAAACTATCGTTCCAAGACGTGCTGCCCCTCCTTCCATAGATCCATCCTGATCCCTTCTGTGCGGCAGAACAGATAGCATCTTGTTGCCGCCTGACAGACCTAAAGCTGCACTAAAGTGAACTACTAGGTCAATGAGTGAATGCTATATATGAGATATGGGTGCTTTAATTTTGTGCATCTAATGGGTGCTGTGGCTTTTCCTGCTGAGAGAGACTTTAAATACACATATGACTCGTGTGGAGCCAGGGTTGTGTTACTACACATGGCGGGGATTTAGAGAGCCACCAGTCTGATCCAGGGGCAGTTTGCACCCGCCAGCCCGACAAGGACCTCTACCTATCCAGCATGAGGTAGGCACCTGACGGCATCTTTTCCTCGTACGTATCCTCGGTAAGACAATAAACTTTATGACACATCTATCAGTAGACTTGTGACGGGAAGCTGAGACGTTCTTGTCCGAGCAGGAAACTGGTTGCAGAGTTTGTGTGTGTTTCAGGAAGATCATAATAGAGCACAGAGCCTTCAGAGGTAAGCACAGGCCTTGGTTTATTTTCACACCTCTGGTGCTCGGTAGTCAAAATTCAGAGGTGGCTTTGAGTAGCACAGTGACAGATGGCATGTGGTCAACTTTGTGCTCATTTTACTTCCTGCCTCTTTCACACCATGCCTCTTGCTCTTCTAATATCTCTCAATTGAGCTTACCTGTTAGTAAGATTAAAATAGTGGTAAGACGAGGAGGATGAGACGTGAAATTGAAGTGTCTTGCAACGTGGTGCAAAGAAATGAAAGTGGGCTGTAATGAATAAGGCACTGAGATAGCTGACAGAGAAAAAGATAACAAGGCAAGGCTGGAGCAGTTTGCAAAAGATAACAAGGATTGGTGTCAAACATTAATGGATCTTTGTTTCAAAGACATGGTTTATATGGCTGTATAACCATGGTAACAATCCTACAATCTCTGGAAGGGAATAATACATGCCATTCTTCTCTGCACTATATTGTAGCATACCAAAGTTGCACAATAACAAAAACACACGCACGATATAATGTGACCCAGTACAACAACAAGGCAATAAACACTACCTTTTGTAAGTTTATATGATACAAAAGAAACGCCTAAGAATTTAATATCCTCTCTCAAATCAAAAACTTGATATTGTAAGCTGCTGTAGGGGGTTACATTACATTGTACAGGTGATCATGATACCACCTATGCCTGAGTACAACCTGAGTCATCCTGTCTACCGAACTCCACCTAATTTTAACAAAACCCTCATGTGTCAACATAAACGTGTTGAGTGTAATCTGGTTACAGTATTCCATGTCATCACTCTTTATGTTGTATAACCATCTTTTTATTTACTAAACGATTGGTGTCTGTACATAAAATAGCCCTGGAAAGCGAATTAGTTTGTACGTGTGTGTCTGCGAGTACGAATGGACTTAAAATACTTTGTCTCTCAGATATCATTTTATATATTTATATAACAGGGAAGGGCCTAAATATGAGTCAGTAAGTGAAACAAGTTGTGAGAACCTGAGCCACAACAACAACAACACTGCAGCTTAGATTGGGTTTCATTTGACACTGTCGCACTGCTATCTGTAGCTAGTTAGCTGTAACCCCAATCTGATCCCTTCTTTTAAAAACTCCCCCAGCTTCTCTCACACAGCTTTATTAATACCATGCACATGTCAGGGTAGCATGTGTGTGTCAACAGATCCGGCGTGTTACTTACTGTAGCGTGATTGTTTACATTCTAAATCTGGGCTGCTGTCGTTGCCGGGCTGATTGCAGAACACAGATCATGACAGATCATGATATCTAATGTTTTTTTGTTTGTTTTTTTAAAGCAGAGGAAGCATCTAAATCCTATCCGAGGAAATAAGCAATTAAGATGTTTAATAATAGATGTTTAGGCTAAAACTGCACATTCCAAGTAGAGTGATTAAAATCCTGATGAACGGGGCTTCTTTGTGTCATGATGACGTGAGACCTGTTATTGACTTCAGTTGAAATCCTCATTTATTTTAACTCACATGACTACATTCAGTTGTAGATAACCAGTGTAGTGCTGTAATGACCCATTAACTGAGTCAATCCACAAATAATTAAGTAATCAATTAAATAATTTTTCAAGCCAAATTGCAAAAGTTCTTAGCCAGTATTTGCTTATTTTCCTTGTCTGACTTAACTATAAACTGAATATTTTCAGGTTTTAAACTGTTACAAGCATTTTTTTTCAGCTCTAGGAGATTATGGTGGTCATTTTTCATAATTAATTCATCATGAAAATAACTGTCAGATGAATTGATAATGAAAAACTTCGTTAGTTGCAGCCTCTGAATGTTTTTATAGCTCTACATGCAGAGACTCTAATCAGAGTCAAGGTCTTTTTTTGCATGCCCTTGCTCAGGCGGCTCATTCAGCCACGCACATCCTCCCACAGGACATAAGCAATGACGTTCTTTCACCAAGGAAAATCTCATGTTTTGGATACAAATCTGAGAGATCTAGAATGAGACATGCACAAGCGCACACATGCACATAGACTTATAATCCCTGCACCCATTTCCATTTCTCCCCTGCCTCAGCATTTCCACTGCCTTTCATCACTGCTCTTTTGTCTGTAAAACGATAGCGATCCTTTAGCTAACTGCCCAGAGAGAATACCTAAGCCTTTGTCTCCTCCCCCCTTTTCTCCTCCTCATCTGTTTGTTCTGCTGATTTATGGTGGAATTGAAGTCAGGGGCCTTCAGATAAAGGGATAGAGGAGTCATTTTGAGATGGAAGAGAGGAAAGAGAGATGAAGGGATGGGTATTGGACCCTGTTTCCTTGAGCCATTAGCGAGTATAATGAGACAAGTGAATGGCTGTCACTCAGCCTAATTGGTCACCTTGATTAGGAAGTCTGCTCATGCACAGTTTTCATTAGTATTATAAATGGCAATCATAGTGGCTGATCAAGAGGAATACAAAGCTTATTTTGAGTATATAAAAAGAAATAATCCCACAATCTTCCTCTTACAAATGAAAAGTTGAGTTCAGAAAGAATAAAACGCACCTTTGATCAAATCAATACACACAGGGCTTTTGTTGCTACAACCTTTTAAAGATATTTTTGTGGTATTTAATGCCTTTATTTATTGCCTAGAGGAGAGAGATGGCAGGAAACGAGGGGAGAGAATGATAGGAAATGACATGAAGAAAAGGTCCCCAGCTGGATGCAAACTGAGAATGTTGCTGTTCATGGTTGGCGTCCTAACCCCTGGGCCATTAGTGTACTCTGCTGCTACAGCTTTACTTGGTCTGTAATGACCAATAGGTAACGGTGGCTAACTGTTGTTACTGGCTATATGACCCCTCACTTCTCCTCTGTTAGTATGAGGTTTGGATTTCAATCCTTTTACCACAAAAGTTGAAAAAGTGAACGCATTTTGATGTTTCACGCATGGTTGTTTTCCTGCTTGTGGTCCAATTCCAGTTACTCTCAGTCACGTTACTATCTGGATTTGACTCACAATGGATAGGCTTTTCAAAATCGCCACATTTTCTTGGCACCTACATTACCCACAATGCACCCACTGCTGACAGTTTGGTTGGAAATTCAGGTGTTACGCTAACAGAGGCTAATGTAGCCTCAAGCAGAAGTTAAGTGTGCTACAGAAGTCTGGTAACGTCACTTCTTGCTAACTCCACGCCCCCATATTTTTCATTTTTAAACAAACACAAAAAGCTTTATACAACTTTACTCAGATATGCAGTAGAATTCCCCAACCTGACCTTTTAACAGACTTTGGTTTGTGAATTTGTGAGTTCCCCTTGAAGTCAAGGGAAATGTAGGGAAATCCAATGTGCCATTGTCCTGTACAGCAAAAGTCAACTCACTATCAATAAATATCAGAAATAAGCCATATGATAGACCGCTATCATGCCATCATCTTTTGGTTTTTGGCCATTATCTTTTGGTTTTTGGTAAGGCTGGTTGGTTGCCGTCATAAATCAACACAACACAATGAAGAAGTGTGCCTCTTTAACAAGGAAGTGAAACTACTCCTAACAGCACTTGTTCGTCAATCGTGTGAAATGAAGTGCTCTTTCACATGGACTTGTTCGTAATACATAGTGCAGATAAAAAGACATCAACAGGAAGTGAGTGGTTCCACATTCATAAACTGATGCACAAAATGAAAATATTCTATTGCTCCATGAAAACCGACAGACTAAACTACCAGGGGACGCTGCACTTGGCCAGACTGATGTTCTGGAAAAGCTGAGACTAAGGCAGACTGCTTTGCAGACACAAAATATGGCTTGAATGCATGTTTGTTTATCTCACCATATTCACTTATCCTGTCGCTGTTGTTTTCTCTCATTACAGAGTGTCTAGTAAGATGAGTGGCAGCAACATGGAGCTGGACCGCTGCAGCCAACAAGGGTCAGTAGAGAGTCCCACTTCATCTCTACGGGGCCTGGGCAGTGTCAGCCTACCTACTGCTTCCACTGACAACCTGACTGTTGACACCGGTAAGAAAACACTCACACTCATATTTCTGGCAGCTTAAGAAGATTTATTTAAATATCTGAGTGGTGCGGTTGCTCCAATACAAACATGCACAGGGAGCCCATGGATCATATCTGTCTGGTAGTTTGTTCAGCAAGTTAGGTACTTTTTCCACAGCTTTTAAAGACTGGGTATGATTTAGCTGTTACGTGTTTGCCTGCATGTTAGTTGTCTTGCTGTTCAGATGCTGTTTCATAATGATTGAATGAAGATGCACTTTGTCCAGAGTGAAACTGTGCAACAACAGTGAAAAGAGGAAAGGGAGCGATACAAGGTTTATGGCAGCAATCTGTCATCTTATCTCTTCCTCTTTCGTTAAGTGCACATATACAGTTTGTTTTGACCGGCTGTTCATTTTCATTACTGAGTTCAAGATTTCTACAATCCTTAAACCTGAGACGTGGCTCTCACTGAGTGGCATACATCCTTGGTTTAGAAATTGTCATCCTTCACATATAAGCTTGAAACCTCTGTGGCGCTCAGACGCTTGTAATTGCTGAAACTTCCTGGGCAATGTTGTTTGAAGAGATAATTATGGACTCTGATAACGAGGGAAAAAGGGCTTGGCTACATCCTACAGAGCACTTTTTTCTTTACAGTCTTCCTCCTCTGTGAAAGCAGTTATTGAAGACGGCACTGCACAATTATCTCAGTATCTGTCTCCTCTACTGTAAATGTCAAATTCCAACTTTACAACAGTCTTTAATTGACAAATGGATCACGATAGGACGGAAGATGTTTTCTGTGTCAACTTGAACCCTGGATTGTGGAAATTTCCAGCTCTTTTGAGGAAACGAGGTATGTGTTTGTAATAAGGATAAGCAGTAGGCAGAGACAGAAGGGGAGTAGTAGATGAATCACATTCACAGCTGTCACCCAGGAATATGTAAGTCTGTGTGCACTATTAGGTGACAGGAAACTGGCTCACAAGGACGCAGAGAAACAAAATATATCTATTGTGTGAATCAAGCTAAAGAAAAGCCTCCAGTTGGTATCTGTCTGTATCTGTGGTTGTGTATATTTTCCCGTTCAACGTCTGTCAGTTAATTCAAGTGGAGGAATAGTTCTGGAAATGCGCTTATATGTTCAGATCAATACCACTCTCTCATCTGCCTGTTCAATATGAAGTTACAGCCGCAGCCGGTTAGCACAAAGGCTAAAAAAAGGGGGAAACAGTTCTTGTCAGCTGGAGTATTTTTGTTCCCTTTTAGTACAACTGTTTCATAACATTTACATCAAAGGTTGTTCCGCAATACAGTACACTACACTATAATTTACTGTAAATGAAAGTGTTACGAAATGGTCAATATTTTAGAAATCGACTGGCAGTCTGCTGATGTAATTCCTTTTTTTCCTATCTTAGGTTCTCGGGATGCTACACGGATGTCTTGTTCCTCTCCATTTACCAGAAGTCCAGTGGCCTCAGCTCCAGGATCTCCTCACACACCCTCCTTTAACAGCTTAACTAACCAGCCACCTCCACTGCCAGAGAAAAAATTGGTCAACCGCACTGTGTCGGCTCCCGATAGTGCAAATGGGAAACCCTTTGTCCGTGCCTACCCACGCCTCCCGTTCACTGGTTCGGAGAGCAACGTGTGTCGACCTGCCGATAACAGCTCCCGGTCCAGTTTACCGTCCAGCCCTGTTGACCCACGACCAATTTTCTCTTCCAATGAGTCCCTGGAACGCTGCCATGCCCTGCTAGGCCGATCCTCCAGGTCCCGGACACTGGATGAACCACTGAAGATGCACGGGCGTCTGGGTGTCCACTGCCGGAGCAGTATCACATGCTCCTCTTCCCCCCAACTCAGTGTGCCATTCTCAGCCTCAGAACCTGGTCTGGCACCAAATTTGGGCTCCAGCCTGCAGCTCCAGACACTTCTGAGTAACATAGACAGTAGGGAGGGAGTTTACTCCAAACTGGGAGGCCTGTACGCCGAGTCTCTGCGGCGCTTAGCTCTAAAATGTGAGGATCACTTCACTCGCTCCCAGAGGAACCCCCTTAGGTTTGAGGAGAGCAACTGGTCTCTGTTCAGACTGACCTCTAACAAGCCAAGCTGCAACGCAGGAGATGCTGTGTACTACTCTGCTGCCTGTGCCTCAGACCCCAGCAACTCCTACGCTGTAAAGGTAATAAAAACTACCCTAAATACCTAAATTTGACATCTATTTTTATTTATAGAGAATTTGTTAAACATATGTTTGTCATAACCACGTTCACCTCCTAGAACACCTTTCAGTTCTGGTACATTTGGTGATACATAAGGTATACGTGTGGTGTGATACAACAGATCCTAGAATTCTGAGAGCAGCAAACACTTTTGAAAGAACGAAAGAGAAACTGGTCTCTCTATTTACAGTGCAGCCAAACCTCCTTTTGTTTGAATTAAGATATCAGTCAATAGTAATAGTCAATAGTTGCCCTCACAAAGTCATCTTGAGAGTTGGAAGTATGCAGTCGCCATCACCAAAACCAGATTACACACGTAACATTTCCTCCAAATCCCTTGTATGTAGGTAGGAAATTTGAATTCCATATGAGTGGCGGACTCCGCCACTAAGAAGGAAAGCTAATCTATAGAGGTAATCGTATAGGCTTTTCGTAAATGTAAATACACTGGATGGCTAATGCTAAAAAAATGCAGACCATAAAGGGTATTGAAAACAGGATATGACTTCATGAAAATCTTCATGATTATAACTTTAATGCTCAAGAGAAACAGAATTATGTCCATATTTATGCATCATCATCACCGAACACCTCATACACACCTAATTTACTTTAAATGTTTAATTAATCTTTACTGGGATTGAATAATCTTGTAGAAATTTGAAATTATAGGATTGTAAACAAATGTGGGTTCTGTGTTTGGTTGTTGGCTGCAGTGAAGACTTGTTTTTGTAACATACAGATACAGATGTTTTGTCTCTCCACTCAAGAGACTGTGGTCAGGAAAGCAACTTGGAGCTCACTCAAAAACATCTTCACTGTTGTTTAAGGAATAGTTTACACTTTGGGTGTTGTAAATTGATCTTTTAAGCAGGGATTTGACAGTTTAAGGACAGAACGAGAAGATTAAAATAGGGTGGTGGTCTTGTTTGTTCTTAAGCTACAGATGGGATAGCCCCGTTACAGCACAAACCTTAAGGGCATGTAGTGTAAACAACCAGGAAGAAGGGTGTGGATTGGGTCTCACTGACCTTTGTCTCAAAGTCATTAGTGCGGTACAAAGCAGAGGCTGTTTGTACAGTAAGTGTTGTGCCACAGTGTGGGTGCCCACAGTCTTGCTTAATATCTCTAGGCCCAATTAATCTTTACATTCCAGGAAGGATTTACAGTCAGACAAACCTCTGTTGTCAAGGCCACACACACAACCCAATACACACAAACGTAGTATGAGACTATCGGCACAAAAACTCAATGGATTGATATTCAGACATAATACCAGTGTGCTGAACCTCATGAAAGTAGATTTTAGTCCTGTTAATCCCAATAACCCTGAACACACATCATGAAACGCCATGGGAGACATTAGCATGTTTTGTTTCACAATTCTGATGGAAGATTTTATTCAGAGTGGTTTGTCATTCTCTCGCAAGCTGTGGGAAAATTCAGACACTGAGGAGCTGTTTACTTTAACACAAGTTTAGTCCTGGCATCAACTAGTCTACTAAAAAAATGCTATTTAAAAGAAGCTTTCAGTTCAGGATTGGGTTTAAATCTGCATCAGAGACTTTGATTTCACTTGAATGAAAGCAGGAACTGAATTGGCGTTGACCTTGGAACCTCACTAACAAGAATTCCTTTCTTATGTTTCTTGGCTCCACTCCCTTCCCGTCTCTCTGTGTGGAATTCTCCCCCCCTCCTGTCCCTTTCTTCTCCTTCGTTTCATCCTTTCCTCCCACTGTCCTTTGTTTATACCCCCCAGATCTGTAAGAGTCCATCCATGGAGGCCAAACAGGGCCATCTCTACGGTCTATCAGTACAGCAGAGCATGCCTTCCCACTTCAACCTCCAGCAGGACTGTGGCCACTTCCTTGCTTGTGTCCCCCAAAGCATGTTGCCTTCTGATGAAGTCTCTCTGCCCACCACACCTGCTTCGTCGCTGCCACAGCCCTCCACTTCTGCACCCAGCCAACAGACAGACAGAGAGCGAGTGGTGGTCATCACTTCTGAGATCCCTCAGCAGACAGCAGCTGACTTTGTTCGGGAGTGGGAGGCGTTCCATAAAACTCAGCCAGAGGTCTATGAGCGCCGTGTATGCTTCCTCCTCCTGCAGCTCTGCAATGGCCTGGAACACTTGAAGGAGCACGGGGTCACGCACCGTGACCTCTGCCTTGAAAACCTGTTGCTGGTGCCTCATCTCCGCAGGTCCTCCCAGTTCCCCCAACAGACCACTGCTGACAACACCACCAGTAATGGTTCAAGCGGTGTAGACATTCAGCGTCACCTTCCCCGACTCCTCATCAGCAACTTTGCCAAGGCCAAGCGTCGCTCCTCCGAGGATGCTGCCTCAACCACTGTGGATCCTCGCATCAAACGTGACCACGCCAGATTGGCACCTGAGATCGTCTCAGCAGCTCAATACCGTAAATTTGACGAGTTCCAGACAGGCATCTTGATCTATGAGCTCCTCCACCAACCCAACCCATTTGAGGTGAGTCCAGCTCTTAAGGAACAAGACTACCGCTGTGAGGACTTGCCTGCAATCCCCTCAGTCTCCCTTTACTCAGCCGGCCTCCAGAGGCTGGCCCAGCTGCTGCTTCAACCTGACCCCATCAAACGCATCCACATCCAGGAGGCCAAGCGTATACTGCAGAGCCTGCTCTGGGGCCCAAGGAAAGACCTGATGGAGCAGCAGTGGGAGAGACATGGACAGGGGGGAAGCTTTGTCGCCCGATCACAACACGAGGGCCTCCTCAACTGGCTAGATGTGAAAAGGGCCCTACTGATGATGAAGTTCGCCGAGCGTTCGCTGGAACCCGAGAGGAACGCAGAGCTGGAGGACTGGTTGTGCTGTCAGTACTTTTCCTCAGCTCACCCTCTGTCTCTCTGCCATACTGCTGAACTGCTCTACTCACTAAAGTGATGGCTCATTTTAGGGTTAAATATGTGTGTGAGTGGAGCCGAAGTAATGCGTGAATGCGTGTATGAAAAAGACCAATAAAGTTAATGTCCAGACAGTGTGATCCTTTGGAGATACTGTGAACCTACCCACCTGTTTGCGCTATTGCTACATGCATGAGAGCCACGCATCAACCTAGCCGTCCACTGTCAGTATCCTGTCAACCTAGCAAAGAAATAACCTGTGAAAATTCAGCTGTTTTTAGATGTTCTTGTAACGGTCACATGGACAAAATCACTAAAACGTTCACTTACAGCCTAGAATCACTTTGTGCCAGTGATGCTGAAAAACACAGGTTCATAATCCTATAACACACTTACCAAAGTTTCATGTTTGACACTGTTTTGTGTGTATTTATTAAATATCAATTAAGACTTTTACCCACTGAGAACAGGCCAATAATTCATAACCGTATTCTGTGTCAGCCAGCTTTGCAAAGTAACACTGTGTCACATCTACGTAAATGTGCAGCTAACTTTTCATTTGTCTGATATCTTAATAAATGTATGAGGTCACTTGCAGACTTTCACTGTTGCACCTTTTTCCATCATGTTTATTCATGGGCACATAGTGCTGTACTGTATACCGTGTAAACGACACAAATTCAACTTTTCTTTAACCAGACAAAGTTTCAGAATAATTCTTATTCCTCGGTGAATGCTGATTGGAAAGAACAGGGCAGGCTCCCTTAAGTCTGTGCTGTGTCTCAATCTTTGTTAGACAGCATTGCGTAATAAAGACTTAGTATAGATTAATCATAAGCCATACTGTCTAACACAACTCGATAGTAATTGGATTGACAAAACAATTGGCGACGTTGGCGATTGCTTCTACTGAACAGATGCCCAGTTTTTCCTTATGCTCACTTTTACTGCATATTTAAATGTTTTGACATTTGTCGCAGTGCCTTTTGTTCTTTGTATATGTTACAGTGACTCAGAAGCCAAATGTAAATATTGCTGATCATTCGTCCTTTTGTGAAACTGGCCTTTCACAGAATGTTCTAGAAACAATTTTGTACAGTAATTTGTAGATGAGCCCAAGCAGGTCTTTAAAAGCCATGAATATGAGCAGCAGTTAAAAAATATTTATGATATAATTTGTTATCCTGTAGTAGTCACTGGAATTTCTCTGTTTATTTTCATGTGGATTATCAAGCTATTTGTTTTTGTTTTTTGGCACAGCAGCAGCTGGGCCTGTTTTTTCTTTTTGTTTTTTTTCTCCTTCTTCGTTTTTGTCTCCCGTGTCCCACCCAGGCTGCAGAGAAATCTTCAAGTTACTGGAATCTCTTAGGGTTCAGAAGAATTGACCTGCCTGCATGCAGGTTTCTGTCCATGGCTGACTCCTGTTTCTAATGTTGAAGAGAAAAACAAACATGGTCAGAACTCACAACTAATACATTATTGATTTGAATTATTTTGTGTGTGCCTCACCTATTTGCATCTATCAATAAACTGTGCATATATTTTCTCACAGTATCATCTGGTGTTCTGATCTCTTTATTTTTGGATGCAACTCCTCCTAATTATATGGCTATTACCAGCTTCCTGTGGTGTGACACTAATGAACCTCTGCAAAACATTTCAACAAATTGACATTTTATGTCTTTATTACAGATTTTAACTAATGTAAAAGTGCTTAATAAATAAAACGTTATTGTTACAGAGATGATGGGAAACAAGGGGCTTGACTGGAGTTTGGTCCCCATGTCTGTGACAGAGGAAGTGTAGGATGTTATTGTGATGTACAACACGAGCAAGACTGCATACAAAGTAACCTAGTCTTTGTTAGGTTTTTCTTGTCTTACTCTATTTTCCAGCTCAGAATTGAAGTACATTATGCAAGTCTGTGGCATCTATTGTAATTGCGGAATGAAAAACCTTAACCCTGTAACAGCCAGTGTAATTTGTGAATGCCACTAGCGTCAGGCAGTATGGAAATCCTCAGCAGGAAACAAAATTTCAACTGAATACGTTCTTTTTCCTTGTCTTTCTGCTGTTAAGTTGATTTTTCCAACATAATAGAATTTGTAAAGGTACGTACATAAACTATGGTAGATCTTTGTGCAGGGATTAAAGCAATTAATGCATTTTTCAAAGTAAAAGATATATAAACAGGCACATGAAGAATGAACAGAGCAGCTGAAGGAGAAGCCTCTGCTGAGACAGAGTGCATTTCACGGTTCAACACAACAGGTTGTACGTGTAGTGGAATCTCAATTTGAGTTTGGAGCCTGAGGCCAAAACAGACCCCAGACTTTTCCTCCACCCCAAACCCTCCCTGAGAACTGCCCTCACCCCTCCCAAATCCACCTCCTCCCCCCCATGTAGCTTTCTGCTTCACATCGCTCCTTCAAAACCGCTGGCTGATCCCTTGTCATAGGTGGAACTATGTTGCTATGGTGTTTTGACCAATGGAATGGCATTTCCAGGAACGCAGTCTGTCTCTGTCTCCCTCTCTTTCACACACACACACACTCACGGAGTGAAGCAGCCTGTTGAGCAAGAATCCAAATAACCCCCTGGAAACAACATGGCTCCTTCTTTGTTTGTCCAGTGAACACCGGTCAGGAGGTTGCATACTTTATTTGAGCAAATACGCATCCCAGAACACCGTCTTCAGAGCAGGACCTACAAAGACAAAAACAAAGACGCCAAGCTCAAACCACGATTTAAGTAGGAATATGTTGTAAATGCAACTTCTGTGAGAAACATTATTTAATGTGATATGAAACATAAAGGAAATATTCACTCTGACACAACTTATCCACACTTAGCCATGCCCACTTGTGGGAGCAGTCAAGCAGCAATTTTGAAGTGACTGAAACGTGTCAGATGAGTTTAGAAATGACACGACTAACTTTGAAACACTCTGAGCGAGATGAATTAATCTCTATCTCTCTGCTATGGGGTATGCTCAGGGTGGCCTCAGCGTGTCATCAGGCCACGCTTTAGGGACCGCCCAAAAAATCCTGGACTGAAAAAACTGTTTTAACCTCTAACTCCACATTTCAGTAATATATTGTTCAAAGTCTTTTCACGTTTTCAGCAACTATTTTCCAACATATTTAACGTATTTTGAAAGAAATCTCACAAAGTTCCCAGTCCAAATTTACATTCACATTGTTATAGCAGTGCCAGTGGCTCATTTGAAAGTAGCTCAAAGAGCCCCTGCTCCATCAGTTCAGCATAGGTGTCCATTAGAGTGTGCCTGCTTAGCGCTGGGGAAGATTTTCAAATGAAGGTGAATGGAGACCAGTTATACCCCCTCCATCTGTGCCATTTGTGTTCAGTTTTTACCTCGCAGCCTGTGGGTTTCTGCTCACTGCTGTTTACAACTACACAGCAAAGCACCTACTACTGCTGCATTAACTCTTTGGGCAGATTCATGGCTATTATATGGGTTAGTCCCCGGAACATAGCTCAAACCCTGAAGCCACTGGCCAGCTCTTGATGGGCCTTTTTCAACAGAAGACATTTTGACACGTCACAGTAGGGAAAACACAGGTGTAAATAATAAAATTAATGATGTCTGGATCCAATTTAGGCGCTTCATTTTCAGGGTCTTGGTGTTGTGCACGCTGACTCGCTATCACACCGTCATGCCTACTGGGTAATAAAACATAGGCGTTGTTAATTCGTAACACCTGTGTCAAAAATGTCTGCTGTGAAAAATACCTATTAGGAAACAGACATGGCGGCTTTGCTCTCTAATTAATTAGAAATATTAAAGTGATACGTTACCCAGCATCCCCTGGGACCATCTTACCCAAACAAGTGGACGTTATACAGTCACAGCTGCAGTTCTCTGCACGTGTTCTGCTGTATTCTTTGGTGCCTCCTTCTAATGATGATCATTACATTGATTCACAGATGTGCCAGAGGCTCCACAAGGTCTTATCTCACCAAACCAGAGACTGGACTCGATAGAGGTTATGCAGGACTTCATGGTTTGACCGCTGTGTGCTCCGTCTTTGTCTCCCGTGTTCTCACCTGAATAGAACCTTTAAGCCCTTTGTGCAATTCCCCCCCCACCGCCCAAATATCATGTTGCTGTTGGCTTTATTACCTTCAGTATAGCACAGCATCTTCCATAAACCTTATCAGAGAGAAGCGACAGCTGGCCTGAGACAATATCAAGATCCCACAGGAGGAGCTAAGGATTTAGGCTTGGCAGCACCGCCTCAATGATTATCTAGACATCTTTGGCTTCCCCTCCTAGTGCATCACACTCCTCAAGCTTTAAGCTCTTGTCAATACAGCACTCCTGCAACTTTTTGTCCTTGAATGTGTTCTGCCTCATTTGCACTTTCCCCTCGACATGCTGCTTGTTTTTCTGCAACAATGAGGTCCATTAACTTTAATAAAACAGAAGGCAGCCTAGTTAGTACTATCACGTAGTAGTACTAACAATGTTGCAGAATGTTGTACTCTATAAGAAATATTGCACATTTTAACACACATCTGTTTAAATTCTTAATGGACGCCACTGAATTATGTTCCGTCAGCTGTGGTTCAAATGTACAGGGCAGGATGTATTTTTAGGTTGTTTTTATAAAAAATATTGACGTTTATGTAGTCAATGTACACAACAACATAAAACTGACATCTTAACTACATCAAAAGGTTTTTATCCAGTATATTATTGGGACAGTACAACAGTCTGGACATATTCCTGGTAGGATTCTGACACCTAGTGGCACAATGTTGCAACTACATTCAGATTTCATGCAGCATTCTCCAAACTCCTTGTTACCCAGATGTAGTTTTGATTGTACATATAACTTTCTCAAATTTGTGGCATAATAAAGTCATTAAAACAAGCATTTCTTGTAACATGTATATTCGAAACAACTGATTCTGGTTGTGCCTTTGTTATTATGAGGCATTAAGTCCTTGAACAAGTTCAGCTTTAACAGAATTAGATAAGACTGTACTGTTTAAGTCCCTGGTTTTGTCATGAAATCTTGTGCTACAGTGGCTATTAATGGACACCCAGAAATGTCATGAACCGCGAAACTTTATTTTAAGATCAAAACAAAGCACAGCATTAAATCATTTCAACAATGTAATGACAATCACCCACTGTCTTAAGTGTGTGGAAAAAAAAAGATGCAATCAAGCACTTTCGGCTTAACATCATGCTCAGAGTTAACGTTAGTCCAACTACTTTGTTTGGTCATGAAAACTAATTTATCTTTTTTGACTTTACATCACTATCAAAAAGTTGAGTTTATCATGCCAAAGCCTAAGCAGACGTGAGTGAAAAGAAATACACAGAACTTTGAGTTTGTGATGCTGAAAAAAATGCATTCAATCATTCATTGGTTATGTGGTCAAGAGTGTTTTTCTGATGACTCGTCAGTTATGCAGCTCTCTGCAGTGGAGCACCAGGTCCTCGGGCAGGACACCGGTGAGATCAGCCCAGGTAGAGGAAGGGATGGGTGGGAGAGAGGAGGAGAGTTTTTGAGGGGTTTCTGAGGTGGGGTTGGAGGGGGGGAAGTGGTTCAGGTTTCAGTAAATGGGAAAGATGGGACATGGGAGAGGGGAGGGAGGGGGGGGCTGATTTCGAGGCTTTGTGTTCATTTCTTCTTGGGTTTTGCCTCCAGGGGTAGGCCAATATCCCTCCCACGCAGTTTCAGCCCTGTTCATGGACATATGGCTTATATAACTGGTAACTGAGACATGAATATGATTATTCAATTTTAAGCAAACAGTGTTCTTCTTACCAATTGCTCTCTCTATCTTGCCCATGACCTGGTTGTTGGGAATTGCTCTCCCTGCCTCATAATCCGCAATGACTTGAGGCTTCTCATTAATTTTCTGAGGAAAAAGATTTGACAGAAATAATTTATAACTTTGTTAAACCACAAAGTCAGCAACACTACTCAAGCATACAAAAAATAAAAACCAACTGTGTAGCTGTGAATCCTTTCATCTCAGGGCGGTATTGTTGACATTATTGAAGTGGTTGTTCAGACTTCGTTTTCCATGAACTACATGATATAACATGTACAAATGACTCATTTTATGATACTTGATTGAACACTTTTACAGTCTATCTATCCTAGCTAAGATACTGTGTTTAACAGGAGGCAGTATCTTCTAGAGTGTGTCAGTCAGGAAATTAAGCTAATTATGGCTGCACATCGGTTATGTTATCACAACAAACATACATAATCCAGTTAAACAGTATTTTAGAAATCCAGCAGCTGTTACATGTTGTGTATGCCGATACATGACAAGTCTTTATACTCACAGTGGCCAGATCTTTCTGGGTCAGGCCGTTCTCCTGTCTGCCAAGCTGAATGACTTTCCCCACCTCCAGGGGAACTCTGTCATGGTGTAGCTCCTCGGTCTCCCGGTCCAGTTTGGCTGTGTTCTTTGTCACAAGATGCTGTTTGTTCTGCCCTGCAGACCCTGTGTGACAAACAGTGGATCAACGCCACATCAGAACATCGTACAGGGTGGTAGACGTGCGAAAACAGCACGATAACAACAGTACATTAAATATATTGTACGCTTGTCGTGTTTAGTCTGCAGAATTATAACTTGGAAGGCATCAAAATGAAGTCACTCTTCTGAGCTGTGGTCTTTACCAAATATGTACAGAAAACAGAAATTTACATTTCTTGGTCGTCTCAACTTCCTCCCCACGTCTCTGAGCACCGGTGATAGCCTAGAGGAAACATGGACATGTACACATTTCAAAACATACTCCGAATGTATTAACAGTAGACTGCATTATGACCCAAATCAGCCTTTGGCTCTTAACAAATCATGTTATTAAGTAATGAATCTGCTTATCTAGACGATAACATGATCAATCCAGCCTGAACACAGTATATAAAGACACATTTTAACAATATGCATTGCCAGACATCTGCATATGGGTTGGATATGACGTCCTATCTCACATAAAAACATAAAACTGCGTCGGTGCAGCAACGTTAGTTAAGAGTGGCTGGCTACAGCCAGGTTATCCGTATCAGGTTAGCGTAGTTGGCTAACGCTAGCTTGCTAGGTAGCTAGTGGCTATTTCGGTCGTCGAATATTTAACAAACCTTTAACGTTACACCGACATGACTTCAGAGCGAGGCTCGTCATTCCTAAGAGACCAAACCAGAGTCACATTTTGAAGAAACATGCCTTTAATTTGAGTAGGGGGAACGTAAAAAAAAAGCTATCTGGAAATCCAACTGAACTTGGGTTTCGGCTAACTATAACGGTAGCTCTGCAATTTACGTTTGTTTGCATAGAAACACACAAGCCGTACTACTAACGGCTATTACGTCCGCTTCAATCGCACCAACTAACCGTTACTAGTCTGTTAGCTACACCCCTGAGTGTGTCGTTGTTAAGAGACAAACCTGGTGGTGCTGACCACTGTTGTTATTAAACGACACATGGTCGATATTTGCTCGTAACCACACGCAGGGGTGATTTATTTTTTTTTTAACCAATATATTATATAATAGCCGTTTATTCCGTGTAGTCTGAAACCTTATGTTGCTATAAAATCCACAGCTGAGAGTACGTTAGGCTCCGGAACACATGGAATAACAGACGAAGTGAAGTGTCCATGCTAACCTGCTTGGATTTGGCCTGGGCAGCAGTCGGCCCCTTCTTCCTCAAGACAGTCACGGTATCCCAGTCGCTTTCTGCCATGTTTTCAGGGGTTCAATCGATACCCGTAATGTTTAATATAGATACAAAAATAAGTTCAACTCCGCGTGTTCAAAAGTCTCCCTTTAAAGAGGGTAGTGCTGCACTTTGGCGTATCAGACGCTCCTTCCAGAAGTATCCCCACGCGTTCTGCCAAAGCTTTATTTAAACCACAGCGATGAACACTTGACATAACGGAGGCGACCCCTGCTGGTGGAGCGCGCCGACCTACATCCACATGGACAGGTTTTCAGCAGTGACAGTACACAATGCATGATTGCACATTTAAAACACATATTACATCAGACACACTGCAACTTATCTTACTAGCTGTTACAAAATATCTGTTTGTTGTATCTGTGTTTGAGAACAAAGGGCAAAAACTTTGCACTATTTCCTGGTCATTCAGTGCAAACAGCCTAATTTAACTGTACATAGTTTTTCTATCTATCTATCTATCTATCTATCTATCTATCTATCTATCTATCTATCTATCTGTCTTACCAAGTCCAAGCTTAAAGGTTCAGTGTGCAAGATTTAGTGGCATCTAGCTGGGAACTTGCAGATTGCAACGAACTGAACACCCCTCACCTCACCCACCACCCCTTCCCAACAAGTGGAAGAACTTAAAGCAGGGGTGTCCAAACTTTTTTTTAAAGAGGGCCAGATTTGACAATGTGAAGATGCCCGGGGGCCAATAGTAACATTTAAAAAATTAAAAAATTACCAATAAAAGTTACATGCAAATGCACTGTTCTGTAACAGTTTTATTTCATTGTTACAATTATCTTTTTTCTTAAAAAAAAAAAAAAAAAAAAAAAAGACAATGTAACCAAATCTAAGCCAATCAGGTGTGAACAAATCTAAAAACCAGTTCTTCCTTTCTTTCACATCTGAAGTCAGATAACAAAAAATTAATTGTATGGAATACGTTAAACTTGCATGAATTTGATACAAATCTGAACCTCGTGTTCATTTAAAACATGATTTATTACGAGTAATGCAAAGTCTGTTAACATTTAAGTTTGAAACATGTCACTCTTGTTCTTGTCTTTAGCAAAATCATTCAGAAAGTAATTGTGTATTGTGTCACATCTACAGATATATAACACCAGCAGTTATGTCCTTAGAGGTTAACGTTTAGTACATTCAAATGTTTCATTATGTCGACCAAAAACACCAAATATTCCAACCATACAGTATCTGATCATCTTAGCAGGCCATAAATAATATATTATAAAAATGAAGCTTCGGGCCACATGAAATCTAAACGCGGGCCGTGATTGGCCCCCGGGCCGTACTTTGGACATCCCTGCCTTAAGTTTCTATTTTTGACAGAAAAGTTTCTGGAGGACAATGTCACATGAGTTATGATGATTGTCTTCAGTATTTACAGGGCCTCCTCCTCCATCAGTAGCTATCGATGGCAGTGTTGTTTCCAACCTGGACATAAAAGCTACAAAAGTAAAAAAAACAACGCAAAGGTTGAAACAGTGAGTGACTCTAAGAATCGTTTATCTGGTGAGCATTCATCTTTTCAAGGATTTCTTGTAGTATGAAATCATAAAATTGAATTGTAGAATATAAATAAATAAAAGCAGCTACCCAGGAATTTTCCATATATGAAGTATTGCATCATCTTTTTTGAGCTCTCAGCGGTGAGCATGCATCCCCTTTGGACAGCAACAAAAAGGATTTGAGACACTTAGTAAGTAAGTAAAAGCTATATTAAGACTATTTTCCCCACTTTACCATGCTGTCAGACAACTTTTTTTTGGCACTATCCCATGCTGTACGCTGTATTACACCACAGATCAGCTGAAAATATACAAGGTATTAAAATGTACAAATGTATCAAAAGTAAAAGTACTTTAGCCTAGACAGAATGGCCCATGTCAGAATAATATATATAATAATATCCCTGGATTATAATTACTGATGCATCTATGTGTTCATTACTTTGATGTTGCAGTTCAAGGTACAGTGTGTAGAATTTAGTTGCATTTAGTGGTCCAATCACTGCATTGTAATCTCCTCACATCACCCTCACCTTCCTAATGTAAAGGAGAAACAACACTTTAAGGACCCTGTTTAGAGTCAGTATTTAGTTTGTCTGTTCTGGACTACTGTATAAATAAGCGGCCTCCATGAAAGGGGACCCTCTCCCACTGTAGATGTAAAAGGATATTTTTTAAGTAACAAACATAAAAAGATTCTTATTTTCAGGTGATTATACATGCATGAAAACATAGTTATGAATATTATATTACATGTTTGCCTTATTCTGAAAATAGAGGCCCCAAATCTTACACACTGGACCTTTAATGTGTGTAACAATTTTGAGTCATTTTGAGTCATGAACAGTACTGTATGCCGTGGGCGAATCATTGACCTGTAGAGCTATGATTGGTCAGGCCACATGGTGCGATACAGGCGTTGCCTGAGTTTAAATAAAAACATTCTTTTTTCCTACTCGGTTTTTTCTCCTGATTCCTGCAGTTATTTCTTAAGCAACAATTGAACACATCACAGCAAGAGAGGTATGTGCACCATTTGATGTTTGTGTGATGATGAACGATTTATGCTTGCACAAAGAAAGGGTTTAATATATACACTGTACTGTGAAAAGGTTTTTAGTCACTTCAAGATAAGTTCAAGTACTTATTAAAGCAGTAGATGATGGCATAAGAGTGTTGATTATTTTCTCATTGGGGCTCAAAAACACAAATGAAATGAAGCTAAAAACACAAGAATCTGTATTTTAGACTCACAATTATTTCTTATGTGATATTATGACATATTTTCAGAAAGATTTGTGGTAAATTCTTAAGCTTCGGTAGCGGAGGATTTACATAATCTTACTCCTAAGAGAAGGTGAAGTGTTCTGTTACATGTGGATACTTTTTCTTTTAGTCTAGACTCTGGATTAATGGTATGAAGTTAATCTTCATAACCTTTAACAAATCCACAGTATGTCATGGCTTTCTCTACAGTGTTTTCTACCTCATTGCAGATCATGGACATGGTTTACATGCTGTGGTTATTGTGGGAGAACATTTTGCCATGGCTTACAAGTGAGTAAGATTACATCTTTAAACAGTTTGGGAATATTTTATCTATGAATGAGTTTCTAGAGGTACAGAAGCAACAAAGTGCATTTGACAGGATGAGAGTGTTTTTTAAAAATAAGAAACTTTAGCTTTAAATTAGGCCTGCAGCCTGCAGAGTACAGAGTAATTACTCATGCAATCTTTACAGTGTATCAGTGCATTACCTACACATACATGTAGGTACTGTGTAACGAGATGTGAAGTTATGAAACAAGGGGGTAACAATTCAGGATGTTACAAAGACTTCAAAGTTCAATATGACCATAAAACTGAGAAAAAATCTTTCAGGGAAGATTGAGTGATGATGTTGTTGTCTTCTGCTGTTACGATCAGTGAGGGCAGACCCAAGCACAATCTCATACAATGAGGATATGTTCAGTGCAATGGTTAGACAGGAAATGATGAAGGCGGTTGGCTTAGTAGAGGAGGAGCAGGGGGAACTAGGGGTGGTGTGAGCATGGCTGGCCCATGGGAACAGTTCTGGGTGGAGCAGGCATGACAGGCAGGAAGACTGAGACGTGATTATCTTGAAGTCACAAGCACCAGAGAAAAACACCATGCAGCATAAAAATCCAGAGCAGATATACTGTCCAGTGCTTACTTGAGCTCTCATCTGTGCTGTATAAACTGTGAGTGAGCCTCAACATGTATTTGGGTTTCATTAAAGGTACAGTGTGTAAGATTTGGGGCCTCTATTTTCAGAATAAGGCAAACATGGAATATAATATGCATAACTATGTTTTCATGCATGTATAATCACCTGAAAATAAGATTGTTTTTATGTTTGTTACTTAAAAATTCTCCTTTTATATCTACAGTGGGAGAGGGTCCCCTTTCATGGAGGCCGCCATCTTGAAACACCCTATTTATACAGTAGCCCAGAACAGAGAAATTAAATACCGACTCTAAACAGGGTCCTTAAAGTGTTGTTTCTCATTTACACTAGGAAGGTGAGGGTGATGTGAGGAGATTACAATGCAGTGATTGGACCACTAAATGCAACTAAATTTTACACACTGTACCTTTAAATCAGAATTGCAAGTTTCTCCTTTTTGACAGAAAACTTTCTGAAGGACAGTGTCACATGAGTTATGATCATTGTCTTCAATATTTACAGGGCCTTCTCCTAAACTAGAAGCTACTGATGGCGGTGTTGTTTCCAACTTGAACATAAAAAGTAAAAAAACAAAAAACCTCATCTCAAATGTTGAAACAGTGACTGGCTCTAAGAATCGTCCATCTGGTGAGCATTCATCTTTTCAAGTATTTCTTGTAGTATGAAATCATAAAATTGAATTGTAGAAGAAAATATAGTCAGTAAAGTGTGTAGCTCTTGTCATTTCAAATGTTTTTTTGTTTTTTTTTCTTGTTCAGAGAATAATGTTGGACAGGGTCGCCCAGCAGATTACACTGCGCGTGGTGGCGGTGTAATACGTATTGACAAAATACATGTCGACGAGATTGACGGTGATCTTGACCTGTCAGTGCGTGTGACAAAATCATAAGTAAGTGCAGAACATTTTGGACAACTTCTTACTTGAGATCTGTTAAATATTTGTACAGTATAATTGTGTCTGTGTTATTTAAGCAATATTACACTCGAGGGTGAGCTTGAACGTCATTATTGGCACGACAGTGATGCGTCCGTCAGCGTCACCGAAGTACCAATAATAAGTTAAAGCTCACCCTCGAGTGTAATATTGCGATTATACAACAATTACAACTTAAATAAAATATAGAATCAAAAGATATTCGTGTTTTGGGGCGATTTGCTCTCAAAATAAACATTTTCTTTGCTCGCCGTTTCTGTTCTGATCTCCATACTTATGGAGATAGTGACTAATACCTAGAAAACAATCAGTCACAGCAGTAGACTCCTATATATAATAGAACCCAATTCACTACTCCAGCAAGTAGCCGGGGCCTTAGTAACGACCTAGCAACGGAGAAACTTTCTAGTCCCGTCAAAACTTACAGTATAGCGGAGTTTTCCAAACTGAATAAATAGCGCACATATAAACACTAAACTGATATTTTTCCATGGATGGACTGGCCTCCTAACTTCACATTTATTTTGAAGCTAGCGCCGTATCAGCGACTCACCGGCACAGCTGATGGAGGATGATCCAAACATTTCCACTAACTCCACAGCGCTGTAAAGTCCAAAAGTCAAAATGTATTGCGCAAAAATTGATGTAATGATTTCCAAAATGATCAACATGTTTTTATCTAACCAAATATTCCTCTTCAGTCCATATTGGTCCAACTTTAGTCTTTAAAAATATTTTCTCTGAGCTCATTGAACTGTTACACACCTGTATTAACGAGGTACGCACCTGTATTAACAAGGCGGTCTAACAGCTCTGTAACACACAGAATATTCATTAAAGAAAGCTGAAATGGTAAATTCAGACGTATTACTTTATTAAAGTTGACTTCCAGTGGACCTATTCGTGTTATATATGTTATATATTTCAAGATGTGACAATGAGGTGGTGGCGGAGTGATATTTTTATTGATTAGTCAGCTGTGCTGTCATGCTGATTAAAGCGCATTCTAAACGAGCCACTCATTTGAATCAGGTGTGTTTGAGCAGGAAACATCTAAAACATGCAGGGCAGGGGTCCCCGAGGAGCAGGGTTGAAGAACACTGGTCTAATTGACCAATCAGATTGCTCGGTCGGACCTACTTGTTGTATAATATAGGAAATTCTTAGTTTTTACAAATCACACAAACACTAAAAAACTCAAAGTCTGGAAGAGCTTTGTAGTTAATATCTGGTGCTGTGTATGCAGGTTGTTTATTGTTATAATTAAATGCACTTGACTGAAGAATTCATGAAATATTTCTTGTTTTTAGATTGATTCCAGTGTTATACACCTTATAACACATGACCAGCTAAGAGAGTATCTCTCATCCTACGGGTATCGACTAGCTGTTTTTGGATACTGCAGACGGAAGGAAAAACACATGCAGTTTTGTATGCTGTTAATGTTTTAAATGTTTTAATGAAATAAAACAACAGTTAATACATGTATGGAGTTTCCTTTTTTACTCAGCTGTTAGAAATAGTAAATACAGGGATAACAAAGTACTTTGTTTGTGTTTATGTACTGTGTGTTTTGTTAGAAAGACATTAACATATTTGGTACATCTTTGATTTGTCTGAAATAGCTACATATATTCATCACAGGTCAAAACATAATTTTGACAATCGTAATACGTATAAGTTTCAATTTGTACTGCAGTGAAACATTTGAAATACAAAATGTGACACGGGACCAGGTAAGTTAATGATCTAGATCTAGTTCATTGTTTATCAGGTGTCTGAGTTCGATATACAGATTAACTGTTTCAAACACATCGTTTGTTAATTTCAGATCATACTCTGACGTTACGTCCACACAGATATGGAACACATCTTCATCACATGGAAAGCCCTTGAACACACACTCTTCAAGGCAGACTTTTTATCTCATAATTATGACTTTTTATCTCATGATTTCAACTTTTTATCTCATTATTATAACTTAGTATGTGATTATTTTTTATTTTATCAAGGCTAAGTTTTCATCTTTCTTTTTTTTTACTGGCAGAAATGGGCTTCCATACTCTGTAGATATAAAAGGCTCTTTCTTCTTCAATTCTTATGTTCAGGTGATTACACATAAATGAAAACATGCTTATGACTAGTACGTTCCATATTTAGCCAATCATTTTTTTTCTAAATCTTACACACCGAACCTTTAAATAATAAAAAGTAAGCCTACATAGTAATCTGTTCGACATTAGTTAAGACAATACTCTGAGTAATGTATGCACTAATAGTATACCATGTGTGTAATGATTTTTATTAAGCAAATATAATTCAGAACTATAGTTCACAAAAGTTAACAAACTTTATAAAAAGTTAGCATGGACATGACATTGACAATGGCAGGGTTAGACAGCCATGATTTTATTCAAAATGTAACATGTTCAATAACACAACAATACAGGACATAGAAAAATGTGTAGTATAACACTACGTCATGAGTGAAACTGTACCAATAAAAAATGTGCAAAGTGTTTTGTCATCAATTTGGAGGAAGTGAGCTGTAGTTCACTTCAGTTGATCTTCTGGACACAGTCTGCCAGGTCACCAGTTACAGGACATCTCAGAGGCAGCGTCGCTGTTTCGCCGCGTGCGAATCGGGGACCAGCCAAACTCTGACTGGGCGTCCTCAGCCTGGTGGAGACGTCCTAAGCGGTAGCCATGTTTTGAACCCTGTTTCCCTGCCCATGCACGAACCTTGGGGTTCATCTGTAAACAGATAAACAGATATTAGTGTAGAGACAAACACACCATACACTTTCCAATGTTTACACTCAGTCCCAAGTAGAAAATAGGAATTAATTAAACATGATCCAACTGAAGGAGGTAGCTAGCTACTCCAGTTTATGGTCATGCTGTTTAGAGGGCTTTTATCAAAATTTAGTTTTAATACCATTCATATTTGAGTTGGTATTATGCTTGCATGGTGCATATTCTTAAACAAATTTGTGTTTAATCACTCTTTTATCACTAACTAACTGAAATACATAAAACCTGAGGCAAGGTAGTATTCCAGGAATACTGGTTGATTGCTGAAACTCTGGACACAATGCTTTGGGAGAAACGTCTGTGTGCAGCTCAGAGGGGGCCCACTTTTACCTCACAGTTATTATATATTGCATTAATAATATTCACAGTGCTGATTTATAAAAACAGAAAAGGATTACTGCCAACTTTGCCATGCACATTCTCCATCCCATCAGAAATGGACATCTGTTTCTCACCTGAACAAAAACAGTTGTGTTCATGTGAAGAGTCTCCACTCGCTCTGACAAGTGATTCAACCATTCCAGATGGTCAGCGATAGACTGGGTTAGATCACTGTTGCTCTGTATTAGAGGGAAATAACGTCAAAACAGAGGAGGGTTCAAGGGATATGGGTTTGGTTAAAACTGTTTTTATTTTAGGAATTTGTTGCCTGCCTAATGTACCCCAGACAAGTTGTCCTTCAGTTCAACAGCAGCGAGGCGAACGTGTTCCAGTTTGTCAATCTGCTCTTTCAACCGGTCATCGAGTTCCTGCATCATCATCAGGCCTTCATCAGGTCGGACACCGCGCTTGGTAGTCATCCTAGATCACAGGAACACACTTGTTATTTAAAGAAAACTGAAATGTACTGTCTTATGACGAGATCTTTTTGAATGTATTAACCCTGACCATGATGCAATGTAAATATGTTGCTTTAATACAATCATCTACCGTGGAAACAACCACCTGTGTTTAACTAATGACTCCAGTCCTACGTGCAAAAGTTTACGTGTCTTTTTAAACTCAATCTCAAAACTCTCATACACATTGTCTATTTAGTGGACACATTTTTGAGATGAACTCATTGGAGGTAAACACACTGTTAAAGCTTTACTTGTAGAGAATTCAAGCTCTTCTTCATTGACCTTTATGTACAACCACCAGAGGGAGGCACAGCTCTCATTCAACAGACAAAGTTCTGTGCTGCAGTGAAAGAAAAGTTCACTGCTGTATTCTGCTGTGACTGTACATTTCTCAACAAGAAATAATGACTAGCAGATTTTCTGACCACCAGGGGAAAGATTCAGACACAGTTTACAACTGTTACCATTAAAAAAGTTGTGAACCACCTCACTGATCAGGACATACACAGCAAATTATGGTTAAGCCAGCAGCTCAATATTGCTTGCAACTGGGTGACAACAGAAACAGTGTAAATGTAATGTTTCTTTTAGTATAAATATGATTTAGAGAAACATAGGTAAATAATATCACAGTAAGTAATTACAGTTTTTCTACATCACTATTAATCTTGGTCTTTATATATGCTCTATGGTCTTGATAAGCATCAGATGGCTACATGGACATCTAGATGGACTTCTAACCACACTAGATGTGTGACATTAACAACAGTAACATCAGTTTTAGCTGAGGCTCTCAATGTAGTTTAGTAACATGGTAACAAAAACATAGCATCTCAGTATCAAATCTCCGGCCTCACAAACAGTACAAGTCAACTAAGGACTATTTTCATTATCAATGAATCTGTCAAGTGTAAATCGATTAACTGTTTAACTACACAAAATGTCAAAAATAGTGAAACATTTGCATCACAGTTTTTCCAGAGCCCATGTTGATGTATTCATGTTTTGTTCGACCAATAGCACAACACCGATAGTGTTTGGGCTTAATGACGTAAACGACTAATCGATTAAGAAAAAAGTCGACTGCTGACTTCACACTAACATTGACTAATGATGTAAAACAGCTTTCAACTGACACCCAGCCGATTTAAGAAACCTGTTTTTACAAAGGAGAGTTAAAGAGATCCAGGTAAGATGGCTGACATGTTTCACTCTGTTTTGGAGTGACATGAATTTTATGTTTCAACGTCCATGTTCAGTTTTTCTTCCAGTATTAACGGGAGACTTTGGGAAGTCTTGTTTGCTAGCGTGCATCGTTTGCATGTGTGAGTTACAGCTTCCCAAATAAGCCCTACGTTGTTTTTAGCCAGCAGCACATCATGGCCTCGTACATTATCATACTAGCAGTCTCCTGTGGTCCCATAACAAAGTAACTAAAAGACGTATCGGTTACTTTGACAACGAGGCTAAACGCTAGCGGTAAATTTAGAATGTTCAACGTTACTCGCGCGTGCACCAACACAGCAGTGAACCAGAGAACAGGAGTCTGTCTTCTGGACTAGAACGGCGTTGGCGACAAAAAGTTAAAAACAGAAGTGAAGTTACCTTCTTTATCTGATGTACAAACACTCAAAATGCTCGGAGGTAAGACGCCAATGAATCCTGTGCTGAAATAACCGACTTCCTCACTCTGTAGCCACAAAGGGAAAACTTTCTTCGTCCGGACAAGCCTCTTTGTCCTGCAAAAATGTCTGGAATTTGACACTTCTGACGTCACGCCGCCTGCATTGCTTTTTTTTACAGGTGCATTATAATTGTGGTATTACGGTAATTAGTGACCAAACAATGGGGAATTATCACCCATCAGGTGATTTAAAGGTAGAAAGAAACAAACGTTATTATATCACTCAGTATTACATGGATTTAAATGATAATTTAGTAGTGCTGTTTCTTGACTCATGTAAGAGTAGCTGCTATGTCTAGATCATAGTTTTCCTTTTTTTTGTTTTATTGTGACTACTTAAAGGTACAGTGTGTAAGATTTGGGGCCTCTATTTTAAGAATAAGGCAAACATGGAATATAATATTCATAACTATGTTTTGATGCATGTATAATCACCTGAAAATAAGAATCGTTTTATGTTTGTTACTTAAAAAATATCCTTTTATATCTACAGTGGAAGAGGGTCCCCTTTCATGAAGGCCGCCATCTTGAAATACCTTATTTATACAGTAGCCCAGAACAGACAAACTAAATACTGACTCTAAACAGGGTCCTTAAAGTGTTGTTTCTCCTTTACATTAGGAAGGTGAGGGTGATGTGAGGAGATTACAATGCAGTGATTGGACCACTAAATGCAACTAAATTTTACACACTGGACCTTTAAAGGTCCAGTGTGTAAGATTCAGAGGGGTTTATTGGGGGGGTTTATAAAAAGTATGTTTTCATTAGTCTAAAATCACCTGAAAATAATTATTGTTGTTTTTGTTGGCTTCAAATTAGTCTTTTGATCTACAGAGGGAGCAGGTCCTCTTTCATGGAGTCGGCCATGTTGCACTGCCATGTTCCTAAAGCAGCCCAACACTGGCTCTTAAGAGGGCCTTTCGCCTTCACGTGTTCACGTGTTTCGCAGCCACCATAGTTACTCCTATACACGCTTGGACGTTAATTCAGTTGGCTGTGATCTCCAACTTCACCTCTAGAAGCCAATAATTCCGACACACTGGACCTTTAAAATGTAAACGTAATGCCTGTTTGTGATCCTTCATTAATTATTTATAATATTATTTACAAAGACCCAACAATCCTTTAAGAGGCAGAAACCAAGCAGAACCTAGCTCAGTGGTAGGCAGCCATCTGCCACAACCAGCTGTGTTGGAGGGGAAGAGAGGAACCTATCTATAGAGATGTACAGGTCACAGCCTTTATGTAGACATAAATTATGAGCGATTAACCCATCCTCAGATTTGTTTCATCTGGGGGATCTTTAGAAGCCTGAAGCCTGTGAAAGTTCCAGCATTGCAAAAGAACATCAAAGTTAGATTTGACTTCCAAATTTGCTGAACAAGGCCGATTTGTTTGTTTTGTGCCTTGAATAAATGGCTAATCCTGGATTTGCTGTACCTGATAGAACTGTCAATGCAAACCACCTTTTTGTTAAAATTCGCATCATATTTCTGAGCCGGCAGTGCTCCAGTTCCTGAAGGAAATTCCGGTCTTTGGTTTCAAGTTGAACATTTCTGTGTGAAATTCTACAAACACAACATAACGGTCAGAAAATGTGCTGGACGCGCAGCCTAAAATCATTTCCCCATAATTTCTCCTTTCACAAGAATTTGATGCATGATTTTAATATGACAAAGTGAGAATACAGAATCAACAGTACATTTAAGAAATCACAACTGCTTTATTTCTTTTCTTTCAATAAGCTCTTTTTTTTTCTTTTTTTAACAAGGGAGAGTAATGACCAAATATCTGAAAGGATAAAGATCAGGTAGGATAAATAGAATGCTGGATCAGCTGTAGAAAGCACTGGTCCTCTGACAAAATGAAATATGCATCTTAAAAGTACAAAAAAAGTCAGGGCAACATTTTGGTGCAGGTACAATGATGAGAAGCATCAAGATCTTTTGCAGTAAGGGATGAGAGGCAAAACACTCCAAGCCCGATAAACCTAACAAAGTGAAAGCAGTCCATTCTGAGAACACAGTGACCTTTTCAACGTTAAATCCTTTATAGTGCCACAATATCTAAAATGAAATGTGGGTATAAGCCTCTTCTCGCCGACAAGGCTCGACTGTACAGTTAAGTATGCATATACATATATACCAGTGAAACACTGTCATAAAGATAAATCGTAACATTTTGTAGTGTCATGGAGCGTTATGGTAAGCAGTAACATTTAACCAGTTATGACGTTGGCATTGTGAGTTTCAAAATGAGTGTACGTTACAAAAAGAACAAAATAAAATGAGGATTCCAACAGCTTCACATTTTCAAATAGAACAAACACTTTAAAAGTCCTTCGTAGTCCACTGGAACTGCAGTGCTCACAAAAAAAAAAAAAAAAAAAAATCTAAGTAAAGAGCGTATTTTAATTCAACAAGCAATGCTAAACGCCCCTCGTTTGAGATCATTAGCTTTAACAGAAAAAAAATATATAGTTATTTGGACCCTGATTGTGATTATAGTTAGGCTGCAGTTATTGCTAGTGCCACCTCAGAGACCAGATGCTGAATAATCAAATGTGGATGAGTCCGTGTCTTCAGAATTCCCCACAGTACTGTTAAGTGGGATTTTAAACGGAACTAGAGAGAGAAGTCTTTCAAAAGCCTTAAAAGAAAAAGAAAGAAACGCCCCAGGCTGAGGGACGTAAAAAATCATCACTTACATCACATGTTCATCAACAGACAATTTGATTAATTACAACCCAAATAAAGCGATAAGAAAGCAAACATCTCAATCAGCTTTTTTTTTTTTTTTTTTTTTGGAGGGGGTCCTTTACAGCAATTGTGAACGCAACCCCTCCCCACCACACATAACTTCACAAATGAGCCCCCCCCTCCCCTCCCGTCCCCTCAAAAAAAAAAAAAAAAAAAAAATTGTTGCCAGCTTGGTTGATCAAAATCCACACAGTCGTCGGCAGCACTATGAAATGCTGAGTTCAGGTACAGTCTTCATGAAATGTTGCTAGGTTCTAGGCAGAAATCCTGCGAGCTTACACACGTTCAGCAGATCACATGCACACGCTGTTATCAATGCCAGTGAAGTTCCCATGGAAGCAACATGATTTTGGTAAAATGTCCACCTTTTATGTTTAAATTTACATACAGAAGAGAGCGAGTGACAGAATGTAAAAGCAAAGAACAGTTTTTGAGAAAAGAAACAATTTCTACCAATCTAAGCAGTTTCACCACGGTTCATGGGCTTGGTGAAGAACCCCAGAAGATGCATTTCTAGGGTGATGCACTCGACTTATGTGTTATGTTGACATGCAATGATGTCCACAGATTGGAGGATATTTTTTTTTTTTTCTGGGTTAATAAAAGAAGTCCTTTACCAAGTGGAGGAATGGTTGATGACTTGAACATTTTATTTACCAGCAAAAATGCCAATGAAATATGACAAAAAAAAAAGAAAAAAAAAAAAGTGCCCCGCTTCATTTCAAATTTGTTTAAAAAAATTGAACAGACTTTGCTTCTCATAATGAGTTATATCAAGTGTCTGCTTGGTGTTAAGGGCTACAGTCCATAAACAGGGAGTAAATACAGTTTGGCAAAATGGTATGAAAAATGAACCATCTGTTGGAGTTGGCCACTTTCCTTTTCCCCACCTTGGAGAGAAACACAAAAACAAATATCTTTTCTCTATACCAATCTCTCCTTAAAAGTGACTAATAATAAATTAAAGAGGACCTTGAAGAGATCTGCTTAAAAGACTGTTTGTGTCTATGTATATATTTATATATATTTATATATCTCTATATGTGGTGTGAAATAATAATGTCCAGTTCTGACAGTTCAAGAGGAGTAATTCATTATGATGTCTGCATGTATGCCCCTCGCCTTGGTGCCTTGAGATAAGGTGGGTCTTAGCAGGCTCAGGCATTGGTCAAGGGGCTTGTGTTGGCAGGCTGGGTGGTGATGAGGATTTTAAGGTCCATTGTTACGCCTTGCCCTCCTCTACTTTGACAGCCTGGGGTTTGATGGCTCCAGTGCGTGCTGGTTTGGCTTGCCCTGTGGAGGGTAGGGGCTCCTGGAGTTTGCTGGTCATGCCCCCGGATGGTGTCTTGCCCTCGCCCACTGCTTTGCGCACTTCACGCATGGTTTTATTCTGCACAAAGAAGAGGCGGAGTTACTAAGATCTAGAGCAGCGCCTAGAAAACCACACATTTAATGCAGACTTACTTAAACTCAAGCTCCTATATGCTTTTCCCTAAGAAGCAGTGCCAGTAGTTACTTGTACGACAAACTCTATAAAATAATTTTACTGACACATAATCACCTGGAATTAAATTGATAATCAGCTTTAGACAATCCAAAATATGTGAAACTTTATTAATATTTGATAGCATTTATATAAATGTCATTACTGTTAGCTGGTGGAAAAGAATGCTCTCATTATTTTACATTTTATATTTAGTCTATACTAAAACATTTTCATTCTACAGTACAGTCTATACACACAGTATATTCAATATTACTATTAAAAGTATAGAATTATAGTATCCCAGGTAAGTCCTCTCAGATATAACTATCACTGTATACTTAAAGTCAAAGATATACACAGAACAAGTAATGCAAATAGAGAAAAAGAAAATGGATTAAATCAAATTACCTATATTTACAGTGGGTGGCTCACCTTCATGCCATCCTCTGGCCCTTTGACAGGGGGCTCGGGGGCGGAGGGAGGGGTGGAGTGGGGAGGGTCGCGGCCAGGATTGGGGTAAGGGGGGGAGCGGATGATGACAGGCTTGCTGACCTGCATGACTGGTCTCTGAATGGGGTTGGGGAAAGGGCCTGTGGTGGGGGGTCGCATGTGCATCACCATGCTACCCTGACCAGGTGGGACCTGTTGGTCACGGGAGAGGAGGAGGGTGGGAGGAGGGGGGGGGGGGTAAATGGGTGAGGTGGGCGGAGGGGAAAAAATAAAAACAATTAGCATGCCAGTATTGATTTTCTTAGGGCATTTTCACACATGGTTCAGTCACAGGTTTGTTTCTTCAGTTACATCCCATCAGTGTTAAAAAAACATTCTAGCTGTAAATAACTGCAGGTGACACAAATGTTTAAGTCGTGTTTAAGTGTTTCAAAACAGTTAACCCTGCGATGGACATGGGAGCACTTTGTGACAGCAGCTTTCCCACTTCAAACATACCAAACTCGACAGCTTAAGCCTTTCCCATAAAAACGCCCTGATTACCCTTGTAAACATATCTCAAGCTATATATTTCAAAAATAAATACCTGTTGGGTAAAATGTGTAGGCAGAGGGCCTACAGGCCCCCCAGGACCAGAGGGCTTCCCACTGGGGCTGGCAGACCCAGGCCTGATGAGGAGAGGGCAGAGAGAACACAGTTTTAGACAGGTCACTTCTATTATCTGCCAAAGTCATTTCCACTCAGATATGTAGTGTAAAAGCGCTTTGTGTGGTTGGAAGACTAGAAAGGCGCTCCATTTACTCACCTGTAGGACCCTGCAGATATGCCTGGGGAATGATTGGACTTGTCAGAGAACTGAAAGCCTTTCATTTCCATCTGCGAGCCCTGAGAATAAAATAATAAGACACTGTCAATACACACAAACAACTGTGGACTCGATATATGTGGCTACTATATAAATTTGGCTACACTGTTCCTTTAACTCCCATTAACATCTGAACAGAACAGTTTTTGGTTGAGCGATCAGAAAGTCTCACCTCTCGGCTGCCGGTCATGACAGCAGGCTGGGAGCCTGGTGGCAGCATTCGGCGTGGGGCACCGACAGACAGGTTCTGTCCCTGCTGCAGCTGGATGGACTGTGGGAGGATGAGATGTTGCTGAGCTGAGCCATAGCGCAACTGAGAGCCAGGTAGGGGCATGGTCACCTGGTAAAAACAAAGATTTGATTGTAAATGTTTAGGGTAACACTCTATGAAGGCTTGTACCTGCTGTGCTAATACGCTACATATAAATGCCACTGCTGTAGTGAAGTCCACCCACCTGGATGAGCTGAGAGTCCATTAGCTGGGAAGAACCCATACCAGGCCCCTGGTTCATCTGGCTGTCATAGACTAGCTGCTGGCTCCCATTCATAGGCTGATAGTGTGAGCCTGACTGTGACTTGACCATGTCTGAGGGTTGCATGCCAGGGAAAGCAGAGTAGGGTCCCTTGAGAGGGGCTCCGCCCGACAGCACCATGGGGCTGGGCTGTGACAGGTTGGGGTGCATGTAAACCTGGGACCTGAAAGGAGGAAGACGAAGCAGGGCCGCAGAATGAGCGAGAGAAAACACAGAACTACACTGTGGTAGCAATATCATAAAGTTAGCAAACTAATAGGACCAGTGGGAATTCATTGAGAAATTTGAGGTGGCAGTACCTGAAGGGGGGAATAGAGTTGAACATCTCTTGGGACTGAGAGACGGGTAGACCTCCCCGAAGCCCCAACTGAGCCTGAGCCTGAAGAGACGTGTGCAAAGAGATGGGAATCTGCTGGGCTGCAGCCGCCTGAAGGGAGGAACAAATGCATAATGACAATCCTGCAGAGACACAAACCTGTCTGTCTACATGTGTGTATGTGTGTGTGAATGTTTATCTCTACCTGTTGGTAGGTCTGCTGCTGGGTCATGGTGGGAGGTACGAGGCGTGGCTGGCTTGGAAAGACATGACCATCCAGATACAATGGAGGAATATGATTACCTACAGAAGGGACGGGAAACAACAGGCTTTTATAGTTTGGGTTCGCTCAGAGTTTAACCCCTCATGAAACAGACAAAACTGAAATGCAGTTTTACCTTGCATTGACATGGACGGTGCTACTGATGCCACAGGCATCGGAGGCATGGAAACTCCTCCAAAAGAACTGTAGCTGACGCCGCTGGATGAGCCGACGCTGCAGGGAGGCTGAGCACCTGAAGCACCTCCGCCGGGCGAGCCCTGCTCAGGGAGAGACTGGGAGTTCTCCCACGCCTTGCGTGCTGATTCCATCTGAAGAAAAAAGAAACATGTTTGAATAACAGTCAGTCATTATGTCCCTGTGTTTACCAAGAAAAGGTTGTATAAACACTGACTATTCTTTATTTGTTATATGAATAGATAGAGCTCTGTGTTCAAATACCTTGAGAGTGAGGTCAGCACTGGGGAAGGAGATAGGGTTGAGGTTAATGCCAGGCTGCAGGTGGTTGGAACGCAGCATGGGGATACTCTGATTAAGAGCCGTCTGTTCAAAAACAAAAGTTCAGGATCAGTTGCAAGTCGTCATGTCTTCATTTATGAGCAAGAAAGACACCCTTTCCTTATCAAAAAACAAAACAAAACACAACCTTGAAGCATTCTACTCCTGATTTCACATCGACTGTTCTGACAGTTTTCTTATTTACAAGACACCACAAATGTACAGACAGTCACTCACATTGGTGGTAAGTGCATCCTGAAGCTTTACAGGATTGGACACGGGCACTGGAGTGGAGCCCGGTGGTAGGCTGAAATCAGAGTCTTTGGCACTGACACCAAACTCAATAGGAGGCACAGGCAGCACAGTGTCCACATGGAGGTCAACACCATTGACTGGTGTGATGGGGCCACCTTCCAGCCTGTCAACACCTTCGGAGCCCTTGCGGTGCTTTAGGGAGCGTTCATTCCCGATGGGCCCTGGTTTGTGCTGTTCTTTACTCTGCTCCGGGCCAGCATCAGAGTCCTGCCAAGAAGAAGAAAAGACACTCATTTGTTTACGGTTTCCATAATTCGATACCGTTGCTTCCAATTATGTTTCTCAATAATGAGGCAGAGAAGAAAAATGATAGATAAATGATAGATTGAGGATTCATATTTTTACAGAATACATGCAGTGTAGGAGGTTTCAGTGAGCAGCTGTACTACCTCAGAGTTGGGCTCGCTCCCAGTGTAAGACACCTGTTTAGTCCACGAGTCTCCCCCTGAAGACTGTACTGAAAGAGCTAAAAAATGAATGACATTAGTTAGAATACAATCAATTTCTCACCTGTCACATAATTCCCATTCACAAAAAAGCCCTAAAGCTATTTATAAAAATGGATAAATATGTAAATAAATATACTTTTTCCTAGACAAACGACTAGAGTAGGCCAATATACTAAGCAAACTGTAACATTACTAAAAACAGACAAAAGGTTAAGAAATTTTGTCAATTCAACTTGTGCAGAAATTGTAAAGTTACTGTAATATTGTCTCGGAGGTTTTTGCTTTATTGCAGCAACAAAAGCACAATGCACAAGCAAAGATGGGTCTGTCTTATTACCTGAGCTGTTAGTCTCCCAGATTTCAGTTCCCAGGTTGTTAGAGGAGAGCGCTTCCTCAGGTTGTTCAATGCTCATGCTTCCCTGCTTTTTGGCGAAGCGTGGTGGTATCTTGGATGTCATGGTCCGGTTCTTCACTGGCACCTAACAGAAATTAGAAACAGTTTAACAAACTACACACACTTCTTCATTCTACATTCGTCCTTGCCACGTCTACAGAGCATCTGGATTGAGCATATGCTAATTTACCGCAGCTCCCTGTTCCTTCCTCCTTCTCTCATCTTCCTGTGGGCGCCTTTGCTTTTTGGACAAGGCATCCTGGTATCCATCTGGATTCGAAACTGGTGCTCCTGTGTCTCCTTCAACTACAAAAAGAGGTATGTGCTTAAACGCAAAAAATATCTGTAGATAAGTTGGAACTGCAGTACTGAAGATAATCTGTATTACTGTTTAAGATTTGGTTTTAACCAAATCTTAAACAGTAATACAGATTATCAGCAATTAGATACAGATTATCAGCAATTAGTATTTACCCTAAAATAGTAGACACACCAGTTATCTAGGGATTTGGAGCATTTGTTCACATTTAGAATTTCTAACTTCTATTACCATGAACACTACAAAAAAGGTCAATTAAAATATATGGACTCACTTGGGTAGCTGCTGAGCTCATACTGGGACAGAGGTTCAGTTATGTCTGTCTTGACAGGCCCTTGCTTCAGCTCCTTGTCTAATTTCTTCCCAGAGGGCTCATTGGGCTCCCTCTCCTCTGGCTGCTCTATGCTGTAGACTGGGCCTGTCTCATCTGGGCCCCTGCTGGAAATAGGAAAGGCAGAGACAGGAAAGGTTTTAATTGGGTATTCTGAGCACTGCTAAAAACAACAACAACAACAACATGAAAACATTTAACAGTGGCAAAATAACCAAAAACTTCAGGAATCTAATCCATCTAAAATCTTTTGATTGAGCCAATTAAGTACAGCAAGGGCTCCAGATGGCAGGTGGAATAAGAAGAAGAAAAAAAAAAAATCTAGTGATGTTCATTTAGCCAATCCTCCACTCAGACACAGGCACCTTTCCCACTCTAGCCTCCTTCTGGAACAGACTGTGTGGTGAGGGGTGCTCAGTAATAGTAGAAACTTGGTTTAATAGCAGGCATATTACTTCAGATCAGTTTTAATCAAGTGATGGGGAATGGTATGTGGCTATTATCCAATTCCCTTTGAACACAGGAGGTTAAATCTAAATTGCATGAACCTTGAGTCAAAATGGAACCTCAAAGGGTATCACTTAGTATACACTTGGACTCAACACTAGTGCTGGTAAACTGAATGCTAGGTATCTTACTGAACAATTACTTTCTCTGTGTCGCGTAAACACTCATTTTCACACCTTTGTAATACAGACTTGTTTGTTTCCTTAAATAAAAGATGAAAAATTTGAATTGGTGTTCATGCTTGTCACTGTGACAGTGTCGGCCATAAAATATTTAAGTCAAAACAATAAAGGAGACACACTGTGCTGTTCGTTTCTAAGCAACTATAACCACCAGACCTGAAACAAGACACTAGAGCATTAATATAATTCCCCAGCACATATTGAGAATGCGTCATTCCCAGAAGGAATACATATGTGTACATGATACTATAACCTACTATGTGTTCTATTGTTCATCTCACCTTTTACAAGATGTCCCTCCATTCTGCCAACTGTCACTCCTGTTAGAGGAAGAGGTAGGGGGATTATCAGGTGTACGCGCCATCTTGTTTGCTTCCATCAGTGATGGCTCTCCTTTCCTGTTCTGCCGTTCTACTAATGGTCTCTGGCTGGAGAAGCTTCTCTTGCAAAGTTCCCTCTTCTCGCCAGAGCCTGGTTCACTATGGCCGGAGTCTGAGGGAACATCACCGTGTCCCTGGGTAGCCGCGCCCCCACTTCCACCTCGCTTCTCTCTCCAGTCACCAAAGTCGCTGTTGTCTGATCCCGTCTCCCATTCCTCTGTCTGACCGTGTTGGCTAGAGCGTGCACCAGAGTAGTGGCCGGTGGGCCAGTTGTCTTCTCCGCTGCCTTTGGGGCGACCAGGCCAGGGGTTTGCAAAGTCTCCATTTATGTACTCCTCACTTGTCCACTGGTTTGAGCCAGGTTCGCGTTCTTGTTGTAGACGACGGAAGCGTGGAGGTTTGTCTTGACGGGGTGGACGTCGTCTCCTTAACATCTGCCTGTCAGGGTTGTCATTGTCAAAGTAGTATTCTCCTTCACGGTCCTCTGTGCCATTTTCCATGAAGGAGCCAGTGAATTTAGGGGGGTACTTGAGAGTATCACGTTCAACAGGGGGTCGGCGGGAGTAGGTAGTCTCAGCTCCAGGACCGTAACCATTTTCTTGCATGGAGCCACCACTATTAAACTGTGGTCCACGGCCTCTCCATGTAGAAATGTCCCTGGAACCTCCAAAGTTTCGACTGTAACTTCCAGTGGTGTTCAGTCTGGGTGGCAACATACGACCTCCAAAGCCCCTGCTGGACTTGGACTTCTCTCTGGAATCTGGGGCTGACTGGTCATCTGTGTACACCTTGTTGGATCGCCAAGAGTCTCTATCAGCTTTACGGATATCTCCAGACTCTGAGTAACCTTCTCCATTTTCAGATCCCTTCTGGCGGCGCCTCTTGGGCAGTTCCTCATATTCAGAGGCTTCGCTCAAGGTCTCACTGACATTTCGCCTGCGGGGCTTGCCCCTCTGGAAATCCTCCACCTTGACAAGGTCCCTTGGTGGTGCTCGGCCTCTGCCTGTGCGTTGAGCACCACTGCTGTTGTTATTGTTGTTATAAGCCCCTCTGAGATTGTCTCCACCTCGGCCACCACGGGTTCCACCTCTGGAGTTAAATTCCCTAAAGCCTCGACTGCGGCCTCTACCTGTTCCCCTGACGGCACCAAAGGCCTGTTCCTCATCAATGAAGATCCAGTTATTGCGCCGTGGTGCATGGGGCTCCCGGTTTTCCTGGCTATCTCTAGGTGACTGGCTCTTGCCACTGTCCCAGGTGCTCTCCTTGGGAGAGTCATCACTGTGGGTGCTCAAGGGCCTCTCTGTTTTGGTGGGAGCTGGTGACTGGCGCTGCCTTTCTTCAGGCTGTTTCTCAACAACTGGAGAGGCTGAACGCCTGTTGCTAGCAGGCTGGTTATCTTTCTTCAGGTCGTAAACATTAGTAAGGACTTCTTTCTCCAGGCGGTAAGGGACAGTCTTCTCCTCAGGCTCAGGTTTGGGCTTCTCATTCTCCTTGTCTTCTACTTTGAGAGCCTTAAGAACAGGTTTCTTGATGGGCCCAGTTCTGCGAGTCAAAGAGCGCCCACTGGTCTCAGATGGCTGGCTGACACTACTACTAGAACTGGAACTGGGTTCAGACCACTGACTTTGAGTATTGTTAAGTCCTCCGTCTTGTTTCTGGCCTCCATCTCTTTTCCAATTGTCCTTGGAGCCATCTAAGCTCTCATCGTGAGATTCAGGGCCATCTTTCAGATGCTTGTCTCTGGAGTCTTGTTTTGGGTAGTCACTATCTGCATGATTCTGGGAGTGGTTCTGAGCAGTGGTCAGCAAACCTTGGTCATGGTGTTGGTGTTCTCTGTCAGGGCCTCGACTCTGGTAAGCATGATGGGGGAGATCATCTTGGGGGTGAGTCAAGCATTCATTGGACCTCTCTTCATAGGAATCCTGTTGGGAGCAGGTCATATCACTTCTGTGGAAAAAAGAAGATACACAAAGATGAAGAATAACAAAAATGACAGAGGCTTACCGAGAGGAGATGTCACCCAGCTGGATTTTATTCAGTATAACATGGAGGCAGGTTCTGGGGATTTGACAGTGAATTTAACAATAACTGACCTGTCATCTGGCTGGCCGCTGTCTGAGCTTTCATGCTGCCTTTGGTAGGGTGGAGTGAAGCTGCGCAAAGGGTAGCCATCTTGGTTCCACATAGGATAAGGCTCAGTGGAAGGGGCTCTTCTTTCCTGGTGAAGGTTGGGATGGCATCCCTCATCGGAACCAGGGCTGTTCAAGTGATCTTGATGCATTATGGGTTTCATCATTCCTGCGAAAAACCAGGGTTCAAATTGATTGGTTGGTTTGGTTTTTCCATGACAGAAAACCAAAGGAGGGGTATGTGCTCATTTTCTTGGATTTAGTGCTTACCTGAAGAGTGGACAGCACCAGAGTAGTAGTCCACAGTAGATCGTCCTTGGGCCATGCGGGGATCCATGAATGGTGGCATCATCATCCAGCGGGGATCAAAACCAAGGACATGTGGGGGATAGTAGCCCCGCTGGGCATGGCTTGACCCAGATGGGGCAGGGTGACCTGACTGCTGCCAGTGCTGCATCTTGTATACTTGTTCCTGTAGAACAAACACATTTGTAAGAGATGGTGGGGAAAATTCACAGTCCTTGTTCTGTGTAAAAATGACCCTGCCATTATCACAGCAGCTGTTCTCTGGGAGGGAGAAATTGCTATACAGTCTACCAATGTAGTAAAGCATTAGATAACCAAACAACATTAGCAACAAAAACCCCTTACAAGAACTAACAATGGACTATCCAATCAAAGACAAACAGGATAACACCCTTCACAAAGCACACTGCTTTTTATGTTTACATGTTAATCACTGTAACTTTTAAAACAATCCCCTTCTGTGAATTCTTCAAATCCCTCTTCTTATAAAGCATTCACTAACATTGACACATTAGCCTGGGATTAAGACTTATGGGTTAGAGGGGGCATCAGCTGGCGCTCACCTGCTGCTGCTGCTGCTGCTGCTGCTGCTGCTGCTGGTGATGCTGTGGCTGCTTTTGAAAGCGGGGTGGGACGGGTTTGGAGGGATGACGTCCACTGTATTCTCCTGAGGGGGAAGAGGGCTCCTGGCCATCATCCTCACTGCCACGGTAGTTAGAGAAGACAGGTTCCTCACGGTAACTATGACCAGGAGAGTTGTCAGGGGCACCGTCATTAATATCTGAAAAAAGTATACAAAACATGGTTACAATCTGATAATATATACTTTATTGTAGGGTTATATTCTGCAATAACATTTATATTCAATGCATCATATGTAGGCCTAAATGTATTTGTCCACTTTTTACCTTTTGTGCTGTACTGCCAGTTCTCGTGGTGGCCTTTACTCTGTTCCCTGTTTGGGGACAGTGGAACTTCTTTACCATCTCCCTCTTTCTGACCCTCATCTGTCCTTGACATCTGCCTTTCAGTCTTCCCAAACTTCTCATCCAGCTTTTTGAGTTTTTCAGCACAGGCAGCCAGTCGTTCCTCGCGGGCACGCCTCTCTTCCTCTTCCCTGCGCCTGCGGGCCCTCTCAACAGCCTCAGACAACTCAGGCGACACATACTTTGCCCTAGCCGGTCCCTGAGCCTGGGATTGGCGCTGGTGATCTTCCTGGTCAGCCAGTGGCTCACCTTGGTTTTTCTGCTGGGCCTAGAAGTAGAACAGAGGCAGGAAGGGCTTAATTTTTTTACTTTGTTTTTATGAGTGAGTCGGTGAGTACTATTCTCCAAAGTGACCCAGTCACCACTGAGTGACCAACAGGATTTATGGATTTTAAAAGTGTATACTTTGAAGTAGCCATCTGTTTATCCCGAGCATTAATATTTTAGGTAACAAAACTAACCTTTTCTTAAAATAAATCCCAATAGTTCCAAATTAATGAAACAAACAACAAATTAATGCTTACATGGTAAGCACTACAGACCACTAGGGTTTAAAGATACCTAAATTAATTTGTTAAGCCCACCTGCTCACGTTTAGAACTTAAAAACCTCAGTGACACATAAAAGAAGATATCAAATATGCAGGCTGAAATATGTGATTTGTATGATGGATTCGTCACATTTAAACTGGTGAAAAAAGAGAGGGATGATCCATTTCCATTAAATATCACATCCTTTTCTATCACATATCACAAGCCTTTTACTTGGCAAGTGAAAAGTAGTCAGACACATATCTCTATGGTTACTGCAAGGTCATCTCTCCCAATGCACAATGACAATCTCACTTGAGGGTGTGCAAAGGCACACTCCTATTCATGCGCTCTGTTGTGTGCCACCGTCACAGGGGGATTTAAGAACAAGATGCATTTTAACTGTGGATAACTTCATTAGGAGTTAATCTTAGATAAGCGATCTCAAATGGGAAGGATGAAAGTAGAAAAACAAAACAGAGTGTAGTTACCAGGGCGTCTGTTGAGAGATATCTGCCATTGGTCTTCCTAGGAGGCTCATGGTGGTGATGTTGGTAAGAATAACTCTCCTCGGGGCCATCCTGGGGGTAAGACGCCTCACCTGAACTTAGGGAGGATTGGCAGTCACGCTGGATCTCTCTATCCCTCTCCCTCTCCCACTCAGTCCTAAAAGGTAATGGATCAAAATTAGACCAGGAACCCTTTGAATGATGTCAAAAAATAAGCTTATTTAGGGGAATAATGAGCTATGAGATGAGATCTTACCACATCTTGTTTTTTTCACCGTGGTCGTCCTCGTCATCACTGAACTTGAGCTTCTCGCTATAATCGACTTCCTCATGGAGTCCTGAAAAATCGAACAGTCAGCAACAGTGCTATTGGATGTAGAGCACTAGGAACAGGCATTGGTATCCCATTAGCATGTTCTTAACTGGTTAACAACTGTATTTAAGTATTAATAGTGCAGTTAAATAAGTATTGTCTACCTACACGTGCATGTCATTTATATTGAGACTGCAACGACCAAAATCTGCAGTGGCTTTATTCAGTGTTTCCAAGTGAAATTACAGTTTAAAAAAGGTGCAGAATTATCTGTCAGACTGTGATAAATTAAAGGCTGACAAACTTCGTTCTACCTCTTCATTATATAAACATGACTTTGGATGTACTTTGGATGCAGGCTATAAGTTACTGTACACTGTTCAGCAGGTTTTTGTGCGCAGAATTTGCCTACATATTACACTTCCATTACACAGCACACACAACCTATGGCAGCAGTGAATATTTAGAAGCTGAACAACTTTCACATGGCATAAACTAACATCACACAGTCGAGTGAAATCTTTAATTTGGCCTCACTATAAGAGGAGGCTGGAGGTAGTGAAAGTGTAAGAAATACTGACCAGCCCATCCATCCTCACAGTCATTGTCAAGCTCATCCAGATCCTTCAGGTCCTCTGGATTAATGATGGCGGGGCGTTGTGGTCTGTCACCAGGCCTGCGGATGGGCTGAGAAGTGAGTCGAGGTGGAGCGCGGACAAAGCGGTTCTCTCTCTTCACATCACCACTGCAATCACAGATGGTAAAAAGACAAATTAGCAATTGCCATATGTCACAAACCTCTCGTAAAAGCTGCTTAACTAATGGATAAATGCTCTCGCATTGTGAATATGAATCTTACTTGACGAGTTCAGGTTTGGCGTAGCTCTGCCTAAATGCGGGTTTGCTTTCAAATCGGGCTGGGGCTGCAACGGTGGTAGGAACATGGTCTGTACCTGGAGCTTCACGTGTCTCTTTGGAGCACATCTAAAAACAGCAGAATGAAACATTGTGTTTCTTAGTAGAGATATAAGGAGTCACAGCTGCATCTGGCTATATCTAACAGCTGATTTTGAGCTGACGGACAATGGCCTGATGGAGTCATAGTACTTACAAATGCAGGCAACATGTCATGGTAGACAGCAGTCGAGGTGTGGTGAAGCTGGTACTGCAGGGCAGTAGGGACGGTTGATCTGCGGACAGGCTGGGCGGGTCGCAGGGAAGGCTCTTTGGGGTCAAGGACTGGAGACTGAGCCGTCACTACGCTAGAAGAGGTTGTGCCGGTGGTAGAGGAGGGGTGAGATGAGGCTGGAGGGGTGCCGGTCTCACCCAGGGCAGTGATCTTACCCTCAGGATCTGCTGGCAGGCCGAGGGTCAGGGATGAGGGTTGAAGGTTCCTGCCACCACCTTCCCTCCAGCTCGTCACATCTTGAAGCACGGAGAGGGAGATTTCAGAAATATCAATGAATTAATTCTACATGGAAAGACTTGCACTGACAAATTTGTGAAATTAGAAGTAATGCTGCACTGTATTAATCCCATCTCCGTGTCTTTAATGACACGAGTTACAAACGCTGCGCTATGGCCACATTCAGACAGGCTCACGTGCTGTGGCGGTGAGAAAAGGGGGCTGCTGGGGATGTGTCTATCTGTGCTGAACATGACTGCTGTGAAACAATCAGGAGATAACTTTCTTTCTCAATGCCGGCGCCCTGTCACTCTCATGCCCTCTCTGCCTCTCTCTCAAACCAAAGGCAACTTCTTCTTCTTCACTATTTCGCAGCATAAATTACAAGCCAGACACAGATTTAGAAGCTGGGTACATGAAATAAACCAAGCCAGAACACAACAGGTAGAGTATCAGAGTTTAGTCCACAATTCCACCTGGATAGCTTCAATTTCAGTGACATTTCAGGCTGACTGAGGTCAGCCTGGTCTGAGCGTCTGATTGGCCTACGCAGCATGACATCGGCTGCATTTTTTTCAAAAATTGGATCTGGCTCAACTTCTCCGCCAGAGGTTTCTGCGATTTTTGCCGGACATCCCTGTGACCTGCATCGCCGACTACCCCCACTCAAATGAGTGCCGTATTCTGTCTGAATGTGGCCCAACTCAACCAGTGAAACAGCAAAGATAGATCATCACAAGTTGTGACAAAAAAACAAAACAAAAGCTATTCTCCCAAACCCACGACTTCCCATTGGTGGAATTGTCTATTTTCATTTATTTTATTTATCGACAAGCTGTTAATGTGTTTCAACATTATCATCAGCTTCCAGAGGGTCAAAACTCTTGCCACCAATTTCATAATTTGCTTTCCAGCAGACTATCTTTTAAAAATCTTTCATTTATGAGACTGACGGCCAACTCCTGAGGGTTTAGACTTACTCTGGGGGCGGAGGCTTGGTCCGGGCCCATACGACGGATCGAAGCCGCTTCTTTCCTTGCCAGCCCTGTCCTGTTCTCCAGCTGCCTTCAGCGTGGGAAATTCCTCGTGAGAGAAGGGCTGAAGTCGGTTTGAGGCCCTTAAACCTGATGTATAAATGGCATAAGGAAACATGTCTGAGGACTGTACTTGTGTGTGTGTGGTGTATGTGTCAGAACATGTTAGCGTGTCATTTGATATCTCTCAAATTATAGATAAATCAGATGACTCACCATCTTGCTCTACTGCCTTTCCATTTAGCTGGGCCCATTGCTTTGGTCCACCTGTGTTTGTGTTCTGTGGAAATAAAGAAAACCAAGGTCACAGTCTCATAGCTGCATTAGGTCTTTGAGGCAGGAGTCTGAATATATAGAAACGTCATATATTAAACAAAGACACTGCAGCTTTTAAAATAAAGATATAATAATATTGGAACAGAAGGTGGTTAAAATGTTAGCTGCCAACTCCAACGTGACTTTCTCTCTGTGTTAGCAGAGAGTACTGGGTATCATCATCTCTGGATCTTCCAAGAGAAAAACAAAATCCATGTCCACCTGACAGAGAGATTTGGTTGAGTGTGCTGCTCTCAAACTGTGTTATTGCGGTCAATAGTATCAAATACAAACTGTGAGATTCAAATGATAAAAGTCAGGATTGTGCTGCAATTGTTCCTTTCATTTTGGAAATAATGAATGAAATCGGCACTACATCTGCAGTTGTGTATTAAGGAAGGCTTCTCAAGGATCAAATGGGAGACAGATGTTAAAACACAGTCTTTGTGGTGGTAAAAACTCAGGACGAAATGTCCCGGAGCGAACACATCCATAGCTACACGTACACACCTCCTGGTTGGCTACCGGTGAGGGCTTCTGAAGATTGGAGACAGATTTCTGTAAAGCCAGCTGCGGCTGCAACTCCGGCAGCTGTGGTATTGATGCAATAGAACTACAAAAAAGAACGAAGGGAAACAAAACTGTTAGTTTCGTGAAATGTAGCTGAAGCAGGCACAGGTACTATGACTTGATATGAGGCGAGAGCACAGAGGACTGGACCTCTGAGCAGGTGTAAATACAGCGACTATCTCGAATGATAACAGCTTTGCAGTTTTTACAAAGCTCAGAGCCTTATTTTACTTTTTCCTGACGCTGCTCTCTGAAAAAGGATAAAAGCATTTGTTTAAAGCTGATGGTGTCCCTCTCCATTTTACCCAGTTAAATTGTTTTTCAATGCTCGAGAGCCTACATCCTTATGATGGAAACCACAGAACACCACTGTAGTTCATAAAATATCACAAATTAATAATAAAAATATATATTAATATAAACTTATAAATATTATTAAAAAATACTCATAGCAGTCCATTTACTTGAACTTTGACATGAGGATAGTTTGTAGTGTGTTAACCTCTCTCCCCTTACCTCTTTTGATCGGGTTGTTCCTGCTTGTTTGCCCATCCTGTACCGTCTTTAGGCACAATAATCACGTTGGGATCGTTTCCTTTGTTTTCTGACTTCAAGCTCGGCAGGTGAGCAGGTGGGGGCATGCGCCGGGCTGTGGCCACTTTGCCAAGACTCTGTAAGCCATGTCGCGGAACTACTGGCAGAGAAAACAAAGGCAGCGGGATGAAATTAACGAATGGATGGAAACAGGGTAACAGAAATGTAACGAAAGTAATTAAGTATTTGGGAGAAAAACAAATAAACAACCGTACCTGTGTTTTTCTGAGTTTCTATTGATTTTCCCTTGTACTTGTCAAAAAGGCTGAGTGAGGAATACTTGCTTTTCCCATCCTTGGACTTGGTTATTTGCCCCAAACGATCGGACATTGCGATGTAATGTCATCGAGTATGGAAATTTTTCTTTGCGCCTCTTCCCAGTGCCTTCTGATTCTACAAGGAGAAGAAATATCAAGCTTAAGTACAGACAACAGAAGAAAATATTTAAATTTAGGGTTCATGTTATGAGGTTGGGTATCATCTAGATATCTGACAATGCTTTATTTATTTCAGATTCTTTAGATCATTCCGCTTCAGTATGAATAGAAACCAGTTTTAAAAGTTTAAGGAGTTTAAGGAGTATCATACTGAAACAAGGTGTAAGTCTTGTGTTTACTACCAACTACATGAGAAATATTACAGTAGAAAACACCACTAAACAAATTCCATTTGCCTCCATTGTACTGAGACTGTACCATTTCTTTAAAACAGCTCAAAACCTGCTCATTAAACTTAAAAATATTTATGTAGCTAGCAACAGCTATGAGATTTGGGTTAACTGATTGTGTAACACGAATTAGCAACAGCTGATAAATCTGCTTATGAAGGTTATCATTGCAACAGGAGAAATTGAAGCTCGACAGCTAAAAATAACCACCGTTTTGCATATGTGGCCGCCCATCAGCCATAATTTGTGTTTGATGTGCAGCACTAATAGGGACAGTATAGTCTGAAGTGACCGTTAACCAAAGCGTTGCACTGACTGTCTCTCTGTCATGTTTTGCACATTAGAAACACACAGTGACTCGTTATTTCCTCACGCAGGTGCAGAATGCACATGCATGTTGGCGGTGTAGACGGGTGCCGTGTATGGTTTTTCAAATGTGTTCGTGTGCAGCTTTTAACAAAAGACGTGAGCCAACGCGAGGCGATGCATCAGTCGCCCTTTGTTGGTGCTAGTTCTTCCGTATGTCAGGGCCCTGGCCGCAGAGATCAGAAGCATTTCCACGGCGACCTCGGCGACGTGGATGAGATCAGAAAATCGCCTGTGTCTGATTCTGCTCTGCTCGTGGCTGCTCACAGCTTGACGCAGAATGAGCACAACAAACGTGGAAAAAACTTTTTTGTGTTCGTGTAAATGTGATATACGGTTTTGAAATGGGTACTGCCATCACAGCTTAAATTTACATTTGATATTAAATTAGAAATATGTGATATTCTCCATGTTTACATGTATAGCTGAACTTCACTTCAGCTTTTGTTTATTCCATATCCTGACCTGAGCGCAGACAGGCTGGTATTTTTTACAAACACATACCTGACTTGCTTCCCCTGCATGTGTCCTTAGGAAAAGTATGTAAGTAAGTTTGAACAAGATTAATTAACTGTTCACTTTTTAACTAAAACTTTTCAAACAGGACATCAGAGCATCCCTATTGCCATTTTTTTCCTTTTTACTTATTCATATTTATGTACTTTGAATCTGTGAAAACGGTTGAGGTTTGTGGATTATCCTGAGCAAACGTAAACACTGTTTCTACAGCTTCTGAGTCTTTCACATATATTTGCTCGATGCTTTGAACAAAAATAAAATAGATGTGGCACTGCCTCGCTGAGTGTAAGCTGCAGATATCGCTAACACTGAGCACTTGGCTGGACAAGGGGTGAAATGTTTCTCTGCCAGATTGGCTGTCCATTTTTAATAAGTAATCATTTGCCGTGTTCAGCACTTCATTCAAACCAAAATGTATGAATGACAGACCAAGCTCTGGTTGGCAGGAAGTACGAATCATGATGTCGCCGTGCAAAGAATCCCATCTCTTTCCTGGTTGACACTCCGTTTCCATCTATTCTTCCTTTACCGTGGAGCTACTTTGTATAACTGCTGCCGTGTTTGTGGCTTTTACTCATGCTGCATGTGATGTACTAAGAAAGAAACATATTCCCAGAACACGAAGTTAAGCGCACGTGTGCTATTTGTTATAATTCACATCGAACGAAATCAAAATCACAAGTTGCATTCTTGAATAACTTACTTGAATATGCCAACATACACTACAGCAAATAGTATTTTTACTTCCAACAGCACTAACTACCTATGTATACAAAAACATGGAGATAAATAACAATATGCAAGCAGAAAATAAAAATATTTTGGCAATTCATTGGTGTTTACCAGCACACGTTACAGTACACCTGCATTTTTTTTGGCCTTTCTAATTTATTCATTAGCTACATCCACACTTGAATCTCCAACAATAGTAAATGTAGCAAGCAACTGCAATAACAAGAGCTACCAACTTATCCCAAAGCAATCTGATTTATCTACTTTTATACCATCTTAAATGAAATGATTTGAACAACGATGACACCCATGTGTGTGTGTTTGTTGTTTCCAAACATGTTCTTCCATTTGATTATTGTTATAATGGCTACTCGCGCTCGCATTTCAAAGTGGCTGTTTAACATAACCTGAACAGCATCTGTGAAGAGAGTGACGCTTATAGCATTCATTAACGTGGGGGGTGAATTTACATCCTTTTCTAGTTTAAACCGTGTTGGCTACGCTCCAGGAGTCCACAGCTGATGTTTTTGAATATTTCAGACACAAACTTATGCAAATAAATATCGCAGTTTGAGCCGAATACCAGACAATCCATACCGTATCGGAGGCCGCTCGGTCAAAGCTCCGCATAGGCGTTTTTACCAGGGCTTGTAAAGAAAAATATCCGTCCATCAAGGTCGATTTAGTCAAGTATTAATATCTTCATGTCAGTCTATTTCCCTCTACTTTAATTTCAGTAAATAAATCCCTATCATTTTTACAAGGACCACCAAATTAGAAATTTAGCGTCAGTTACAGCTAAGTTAGATGTGGAAGCTAACGCCATGACAGCTAATGTTTTCCATTTCTTGATTTTGTTTACATTTTAAACGTCAGTTTCACCAAACAACTACAAATAAATAACACAAGTACTCAAAATGAATATATTAGCTATAACTATAACATATTTTTCAACCGCAAAATGACGTTTAACCTCTATAACGATAGTTGTGTGTGTCGTTAACGTTGCCTCGTTTAAAGCTAATGCTAATAGCAGCAGATGAAACTGACACTAGCCAGGCTCGCTGCACGAAAACAAAAACACAATCTTTCTCAACACGCAAAATAAAAACAGGAAAAAAAAAAGGAGTCCTGGTCAGTTTATCAGATTTTAAAGACTACCCGACATCATCTCACATCGTAGCGTAACAACACAAACGTCAAGAAGGACCCTTGGTGTAGTTGCTAGCCATCACTTGTAAAAATGTGCTAGCTGCTAAGAAAAATAGCTATGTAAACATCAAGTGCTAGTTGGCCAACGTCATGTAGAGCAACAGCTATGTTATTATGCTGTTCATATCTAAGACTGTGAAGATAAGGGTGGTTTTCTGTTTGTCTGAGCAGTCAGTAATAACAAAACACAACCAACCGCTCTGCATTAGCTAGCTTCGACAGTCGCAGCTTGTTCGGAAACTAGCGAAACGGCGATCCGGTTTAACTTCAAGTCTAGTGTTCAAAAACAACCTTGACAGGCCGGAGCTTTCCACTTATGCAGCGAGTGCTTCACACTATTAAACACAGCTCTTTTTTAATGGTGGAAATCTGCAAAAACACTCAAACCGCGCGTATATTTTCAACCTTTCTCGGCTTTCGGAGCGGTCAGACGACAGGGATGGGAATGTAGGACAAGGCGATTAAAAATGGCTGCTGCACAGAACAAAGCAACAATAAAACTAGGCAGCGGAGAAGACGAGCAAAAGTGAAGATTTGACACAACCACACGCGTCCATAACTCACCGATTCAACGACTTAGTGTACCTTCTGATCAATGACAGTGATATATTTCCACAAAATGTTGTCTAATCAAAGGATGGATGGCGATTGTAAAGCCCAATCTTCATAGGTTGAACCGATCGCAGTATTGTTGCTGGGGTCCTACCCGGCCTGGAAATGAACAGGGCTGTGTGGAGGCTGGCTCGGCTCGCCTCAGAGCGTCATACGTCACCAAACGACGTTTGCACGGGGAAACAGAACGAGCGACCCCTGGTGGTTGATTTAAACACTTACAGATAGATAGATAGATAGATAGATAGATAGATAGATAGATAGATAGATAGATAGATAGATAGATAGATAGATAGGGGAAATTCTTGTGTTGCAGCCGCAATTACAAGTATTACACACACAACACAGGCATACAATATGTACAAAAAGACATGAGGTAGATAAAACTCAAGTATATAATCACAATATAAACAGAATTCAATTTTAAGGGAAGGAGGGACATATATTATTGTTCTATCCATGTAAGAAATAATCCCCTCCACAGAAATTAATGGTGTGATCCAAATTAAAAAGTATGTGAAAAATGCATAAAACATCCACAGATGTGGAGGGAATTCTTATGGAAAAATCTGATCCGTTTTTTTTTTTTTATCACGCCCAAGGTCAAGAGTAAATGTATGAATAAAAATCTAGCATGCTGGGGAGAATGTGGAGTTTTCAGGGCGGATCACTCCCATATACTCTGGAACTGTCAAAAAATCTTAATTTTCTGGAAATTGGCCATTGGTTCTAAAGTTATATATAAAAAAAAAGAAATATATAAAATATACAAAGAAAAATATACATAAACTCTGTACAGTAACTTGTGCAAAAATGTACTGTACATTGTGCAATCTTGGTCAAGAGTGTCAGTACAAGTTAAGTCTTAATGTCCATATCCAAACAGTAAATGTCACTGCAATAAAACACATAATGCACTCTGACATCCAGGCATATTGGCATTTATTTAATACAACAATTAGATCAAATAGTCAGCGATAGGCAGTAATAAGCTGAGTTAGGGTATAATCAATCTCAACAGTAAAGTGCTTTAATCCAGAAAGCTTTATAATCTGTGTCTGCATTCACACAAACACACACAGTAGCAAGCTTCCATCCAAGGCTTAACCATTTTGTCCTCATGTGCAACTGGGGTTAAATATCTCGCTCAGAAGCTTCACTGAAGTTTGAACACTGGGTATCAAACTTGACTGGGTATCTAAGCTCTGAAATGCTATTTGGAATTGTTTGTATGACATCTGGAATTATCTTATGTGCAACTAAGAAATAGTACTCATATGATCAACATCAGGCATACACAAGTACAAATCAGCTAGCGCCAGCTGAAAACCTGACAACCCACACAATGTGGTCATTTTATCATATAGAGTAACAAGTCTCTGATGCAGATGAGATGTTATATTATCTACTGTCTGTCTGACTAATTGCAGAAATCATAACAAGAGTTGAATCTGTGCAGAAATTCCGCATTCACCTTTACAACTAAATGTCAGTAACCGTGCATTAACTCACTGGCTCCGTGTTGCATCATCTTCAAAAAGGTCATTTTGTTTTCCATGAAGTTCAAAGTTGGGTCACACCGTCTCATTGAGAGAATGTCATGTATGTGCAAAGCTGTCCTCAAAGCAAAAACTGGTTACTTTGAATAATCTAAAACATAGAACATATTTTGCTTTGTTTTCACTTTTTTTGTTCACCATGTAAATCCATATGTGTTTTTTTGTATAGTTTGGATGTCTTCAGTGTTAATGCACAACGTAGAAAGTAACAAAAATAAAGAAAGAACATCGACTGAGAAGCTGTGTCCGAACCTTTGACTGGTATTGTAAGTATTTTGCATACGGCAAAATAATGAATTAGAACAAGCAAATGTGTATTTTTGTTGTATACACTGATGTGTACATATACCTCATTTATCTTATACAGTATGTCTGATTCGACAGTGATATCTAGTGCCAAAATAACAATGCCACATTAAAAAAGTTGTGATGAATACATTTTTAATAACATTCACAGACAAATGGACTGACATGGGACAGCTCAGTTCTGAGTCATACCCTGGCTTTGATATCATTCTGGGTATTACTGATTCTACTATGACTATGACTGATCTCTATAGATGTGTCTTTTATTAAATCAAAATAATAACGACATTTTATTTCAGAGAACTCAAATATTTTCCCTAATCATGCAACCATGCTTTTATATGAAATGATGTAACTCTACGAATAATCACTCAGGCCTGTCCTTCTAATTCTCAGAAGCTGAAAATAAAAATCATCATTACATTTGCTTCACTTCACAAGTAAGTTGTCTGTAAAATGAGCTCTTTAGTGTAAACTAACTGTCTCAGACAGTAGGACAAAATTAAACATGATAGATTAACAGATGAAATTAGGCAATGAGCATAAAACCGAGATTGAAATCCAGGACAACAGAACAATGATCACATTTTATTTCAGTGGGTTCATGATTTTCTCTTCCTGCACTCGGCATTCTTATTTCCACAGGTCAAGGTCAGATATATAAAATAAGGTCACATTATAAGCTTTGAATCCATTTTCTAGTTGCAAGTAAACTAATGGCAGATAATGGCCAACATCAATACATTTCCAGAACTCTGGAGACGATGTTTCCTGGAGATTCCTCTAGAGGGAGCACTTGCCTTACACTTCTTCAACCATTCCTTTCAAAAGGCTGCTCCTCCCCCCAAAATACTTTTAACTGCTAAGAAGATTAAACAAACTTCAGGAAGAGTCACAAAAAACTAGAGATTTACATGTATATATGTATAAATATTTATTTGCAGCGAGCCAATAAGATGTATGTTTCTTGTGTACCACTGAACCATAATTCACTCCACTAGTTTGTCCTAAACCAATTTCTTTGGAGCATATTTCATTTTTATGCAGCTATTGCAGCATAAAGCATTGCAGACTCCTGACAAGTGCTTTTATTAGCCTGCAGTACTTTCATGGGTGATCTATTATACAGTGGGGGTTTTTTTATGCCAAAGAGGGAACATTTCTGAATACCTGTTTGGGATTATAACATGCTCAGAGCTACATGCATGCAGCATACAGAGGTCAGCAAGACCCAAACAGAGCATAAAGACACAACAGCAGGACATGTGGTGTCTGTTGAGCCAGTGCGTGTGGACCCTGCGGAAACAAGCCTGCGAGCACTGTCAGCACTTACTCACAGGGATATTTTGGGTACATGCTACACAGGGTTGTGGAGGACTGGAATTTGGCACAAAATCAAACAAACCTGCACTGGGACAAGCTGTAATTTGGTGATTTTGCTCATGTTTTGCTGTATGAACTTTTATTTCACCTCGTGAAACCTCATATAACAGGCAAGACTACTGCAAGTATCGCTTCCTCTTTTTGTAAACGACCCTCCTTCTCTTTGTGTACACACATATTGATTAATCGTGTTTATGTGGCAACTGTTCTGGTGGTAGAGTTGATAAACACAAACAATCATCCTCAGTGAGTCATAAATGTCAACAGCAAATTCCCACTACTTGTCAAAGTTGTACTAGTCAAATATTGTTGGATGACTTTACTGTAAATCCTGCTGTGTACTGAAGTGTTAGACGATATAACGACCAGTTGCCTGACAAAATACAGTATTTGTGCCAGTGTGTGCAGCAGTGTCATAAAATGGTTCCTATAATTGTGTCTGTCTTGTCTGCACCCTTCACAGTTTATGTCTCTGCTACTCTACACTGCTCAATCAAAACAAACATTGTGTCTGATGCCTACCACTTCATGCATAACACGTACAAATAAGAACTCATACCCTCGGACTCTCTGCCAGGGAGTATTTTCTAAAGCAGTTTCTGTTCCTCCAATTCTTAACTGTTTCAGAGCACACGCCAATGCGCTGGTGTTGTTTCCTGTTAGATATTTCTGTGGTAAGAGTAGTGTGACAGGAAACTAGTGTCAAACGCTGTGAAGACCAAAGACAGTCAGAAATACTGCTGCATGAATACGTTAATGTTCACCCCTCTTAGTCAAATAAACGATTCGGTCTAAAATGATACTAATGCAATTATATTTAACCATAAGACTAAGACTGAAACACTATCTGTTGCTAACAAGTCACTCAAACCTGCCAAGTGAACCCCTTCTTTGCACACTGCACAGAGCACTCTTGTAGCAGTGGAGTTGCGTTGCAATTTGTAAGATGTAATAGTGGATCATCACATTTCTTTTTTTAGTCTGATGTCAGGACAGAGAATTCATTAAGTACGATGAATTTATAACGTTTATTTTAAACATACAATGACTAATAATTGAAAATGATAACTGGAATAAAGTAAGAAAGAAAAGGCACGTGTCAGATGGAGTTCTAGCCTATAACTTCTCACCATTAAGCACTTAAATTCACCACTTCCAGTAAGAGTATAATGACAACATCAGAGCTGTCTCATCACTAGTCATCACCATGTGATGGCTTACAGTCAATGTGATCTTTGAAGCAATCGAAGCAATTTGCTGTGAAAGCCGCCTTATAAATAGGGAGGTAAGTTTCCTGTTTGCCTGATTCATAAATATGATTCATCAAGTTAAAATAGATAAAATATTTGCCTTGTACTTGTAGATGATCCGACACTTACAACCACAATTCACCCTGAAAATGAATATTAAAAATGAGCACTCTGACTATTATTGGCGTTTTTGTCTTCACACATGCAAACAATAAAACACAAAGGCATCCACGTTTTACTGACAGCCCACCTCGTTTTATTAATGAGATGGAGAAACAAAGTAAAAACATGATATACAGATCCCTGTACAGAACAAACTAATGTACACAAAACTGTATTTACACACCAAACCAATGTACTGAAGTATGTCAGCCACTAAGAAAAAAAACAGCAGGTTCCATTCATAGGTCCATAAAAAACATTCAGAAAAGAAAGGTAATAATTTGTTGAAACTTGATATTTGTGACAGATATTTTTAGTTTGTATGCCAACAATCACACACCCACACACAAAGTTACACACACACGCTCACGCTTCAGTTGTTTTATGGGGCACAAAATCAGTATCACTGACAAACCATAAGCATCTGTTAGCTCTAATGTGTGGACTGCAGCAGCCTAAAATGAAAGACCTGAAGAGAAATATCTGCTATAAAATAAAATAAAAACTCATGAAAGCATAAATGGCACGTTGAAGGAATTTATATTTGACCCCGTAAGAAAAATAGTAAATTCAGTGGCATCAAAAATAAGTTCATATTTGATAAACACACAGTAAAAACAACAGAATTCCATCAGAAATATACAAACATATTATTAGTCAACGCCAATTAGGAAAAATGTGGAATATCCAAACAGCAGTCACTTTATATATTTTAACGTTACATCCAATGTTATAGCCTTGCACCAAACTCTATTCAGTGTTCAACAAGGTGTTTCATCTATCCCAAACTAAAAGCACAAATATTTAAAAAAAAAAAATGAGAAAAGAGGAAGAGGTTACTAAGAAGGAGGAAGTAAAAGAAATTATGATGGTAAAGAGAAAGAGGCACACAGAATCAAGAGAGAATTTGTCGGTTCAGTTATGGATGAATGGTACCAGCGTTCATACTGTATGAGAAACAAAAATCTAACATCAAAAATCTTAAGCCTACATGTACATTTTCACCAAATCATTGTCAGTTTGATCTTGATTTTCCTTTTATTAGTAGTACTTAACGGAAATTAAAAAGCAGTAGAGGGTGTGTGTTAGTAGATTTGACTAACTAGGATTTGTGAAGCATTATGAAGGTCTTGTGACGTGCCTGTCTTTGGCATAACATGCAAGCCAGCATCTGATTCCAAATGTGAATGCTTCTCTAGTTCAAACCCTGCGTTAAGAACGGACCCTTGCAAAAATAACTTCACAAGACCCTGACATTGCGAGGTTATTGTATCAAATAAGCCTTGTGTGCTAGCTTCGCTGTGTATCAAAAGCTCAGAAAAAGGGGCTCCAGCTGAGCGTGCTTATGGAAATAATAGTCTGACAAGTGCTTGATGAGAGCCACACCGACTCCATTAAGCTAAAGTGGAGCATGCCCAGTGCAAAGCCACACACCATATCAGTTAGGTGGTGTTTCCCCAGCAGCACCCGGGATATGCCCACCAGGAAGGCCCACAGCACCAGCAGGATGCGAAGCGGCACAGCCAGGACCAGGTGAGACAGCAGGAACTTGGAGACCATGGCGGCCCTGCTGGCGTGAGCAGCAGGAAAGGAGTAGATGTCCATAGCGACGCAGTCGAAGAAGCCCGGCGTCATCTCCCATGGTCCCCTGCGCTTCACCAGTCTCTGGACTCCAGCCACAGTCATGACATCAAGAATGAGGGCTGTCATGAAGAAAGAAAAGATCCTTTATTTAAAAGTGGTACCAATACTCATTTTTAAGTATACAGTTGGTACACAAATCCATACCCCCCCCCCCCCCCCCCCACCCAGGATGAAGTGTAATCAGGTCAAAATATTTATTTGCAAATTTAATTAAAGCTTTCTATCAGCCTCAGATGAAGTTTGTGTTTAGAATTAATTAGTAAATGTAAGCATAAATTAAGATGCAAACATGGTTAACATCAACACTGTGAGCATGTTAGCGTGTTAACATTTAGCATTTAACTAGCTAATCTCACAGAGATGCTAGCACAGCTGTAGACTCTTGTTAAATCATCTGATACAGTTAAAGTAGATAATTAACAGATAAGAGTGACAAACTGCTGCCGTAGAACATTGTGGTTTTATCTATACTTGTTACAGAATATTGTGACTCCTCACAGAAAGCACAAAACTATAGCACTGTAAACAGATACCTTGGTGACCAAGAATAACCAATAAGGCATACAATACCAAGTAGCATTTGCTTTGAGTCCACATACCAGACATTTGCAGATGCCTTTTATAGCCCCATAGCACCCCCCAAAATATCTCTACCATCGCCATCTTTAACTTCTGTTCACGTCTGCCATCTTTAGACTCAACCAGCCCTCCCGCTAAATAACTGTCAGTTGTCTGACATATTGGTTTTGCTACCCCACTTCTCATTCCAGTCACCCACTCGCTGTCCTAACGGGGCTATTATTTTAAACTTCTTCTACCTCCTTAAAGGCAGTCTAGTGATGTGGTGTCATATTCATGTTCACTGGGGGAAAAAAAGGGAGGGATGAAGGAACAAAAGAGAGGTGGGCAGACTTGTAAAAAGTAAAAACTGTTCAGGATTCAGCAGACAATGAAACTAGTGAACTGTGAGTGAGGACAGTTGTGATGTTTGCCCATGATGCCCTCTGGCAGTCTCAGAAGTACTGAGGGGAAGAAGAAGGTGAGCCAAGAAATGATGCATCATATTATCACCTGTAAGGACAAGCCTGTTTGAGGTGCCCTTCAACTGACTGGTGTAACAGCGACAATTCAGTTTGTTAAAATCGGTTTGTTTGGTATCATCAACATGATCAAACTCTTCAAGAACACGGGCATAATCTGCAAAATGACCTTTTTCTTTAGCACATTTCAAATGAACCGTCTAGACCTTTCTGCTGGCAGATGGTGTGACCCAGTCAGGTTTCCTGTTCTGCAGTGCGTGCTGTTACTGTAGAGACTTTTTTAGTGTTCTTGGCTGTAAAACACTGTCAGGACAGACACAAGTGAAATCAGCACAGCGTAATAACATGTTTGAAGTCAGCCCCTAGTCATTCAGCACATAGTTATTGATCAGAAAACATTTTCCATCAGTGAGTCAGACTCTGGGTGCTGAACTTGGTTCCCTTTGATTTACTGATCAAGGGGAAACTGCTATACAGAGAATGGAAACTCCATCCCTAAGATGTGCAGCAGGTGTGGGCAGGTAATTGCTCAGGCTGCCACAGATCAGCTTGCATTATGAGAAAATCCCACAATGCCCATAGTTTCTCAGACTACTAAACAAAGATGGAGGAGTACTAGAACAATGCTTTTTGCCTTGCTTCCCCTGAGTTTCTTCTTCCCAGTGCTAGCAAGGGTAAAATCAATTGCAACAAATATGCCAAATATGCCATCAGGGCAAAAAAATCACCCTACCCATCTCAAACTCTTTGCTGCTCTTCTAATTTACTTTTACAAAACAGTTCAGCTCTGAGTATACGATTAAAACTATTTGAAATTCCCCTGTCAGGACCAGTGATTTCCCATTTTTTAATCCCAAAGAGGGATTCCACACCCCAAATTGCAATTCTGCACACCTACTTTTTGGCCACTTGGTGGCAGCAGAAACCAGCTGTAAACGTACTAACATATTACCTGACTTGTTAACAAATGGCAATTCAATTGGAGTTGCGTGTGCGCTCGCTTGATATATTCACTCTCTTTTGAGCTTTGTTTTGGTCTCCACCAACACCAGAGTAAAATATCTATCTCTTCAACCGCTATGTTCACCAGAATAGAAACCAGAAAACACCACAGCAGAGCTACACTGCAGATGATAAGGATGGGAACATCCTCTGCACAGTCAAGGTCTGCAGTCGCTGTGTGGCTAAAACTCTGTTTTCAAAACACCATATGGGAAATATTTCTGCAGTGTCCATACGCTCGTGACAGTGGACTGAAATTAAACCCATCCCGACGTTATTAATTCCCCACCCACTGTTCAGTATGTTTGGAGATTTTCTCCTGACAGACCTCAATAGACTACAAATTATCCTGGACCGACAATTAATGAACAAGCATTAAGGGCTGAACAATGTCCCAAACACAATACGTCAGTGTCCCAAATGCAGAGATTTACTGGCTTCCAATCAGAGCTCAATGTAGCTACAGCCAGGAGATTTGTGCTGCTTTTTGGTCGATAATCTGTGTTTGGGCTGGAGACTGTGCATGTGTGTGTACAAGTGCATACCCACACACACACACACAGATCCAACATTCATTCAAATTCAAAATTTGATCACATGTAGTCTGCTCTCTGCTGCATAAACACATTGAGATAAAATGCTTTGCACCTAATTTACCTTTAGTAGTGAATAATTTAGTGCTGAATCAACAACCACAAAGATGTTTTACATAAGAAATAATGTCTGGATATATTTGGGTCTTGATAGAAAATGTTTGAGAATACAATTGCTACTGAATGGGCACTGATCAAAGGCATCATGTTCTGCCGCTAAACCTATGGAGCACATTGCGAGAGTCAACATGAACAATCTAATGCAACTGCACTTCCAAAATAGTTACTTTGCATATATTATGTATATGTCATTTTGAGTACTTTAAGTGGCTGGACTAGACTGCATTATATTATTACGTTACATAATGGTAAGGTGTAACTCATAGAAAGTTAAATCACTCTGACACAATGTCAACGGCAATTGAACATGATCTATGGCAACTGATGATGATGAATAAGATTCATAAAGGATAAAGGTATTTATTATAGGGTGATTGCACAGACAGTAAAAACAGAGTGCTTTCTAGTTTTAAATGGGTCGATTGTATACATACATCCACATACTTATGTGGAAAGTTCCAATCTTGTGATTTGAATTTTGGTGAAGGGGTTAGTTTACATTTGTGTTACTGAATCTTGCTGCTGCTGCTGTATGCAGGCCTAGCTGTACAATACATAGCTGATCTCCATTCCATTATCCAACATCTATATCTGTTTATCCTTTGCAGGGTCGCGTGGTTTAGAGTCACCATCTAACATTTCAACCTGCATGTCCTTTGGACTGTGGGATGCGAACTCCACACAGAAAGGTTCAAGATGGTTGGCGGGTTTCAAAATCAGAACCTTCTTGCGGTGAGGCGACGAAACTGTCCTCTGATGGCAGACACAACACATGAGGCTATGGGCTTCCTAATCATCCTTGCCCAAAATGCCATAGGCCCAGTGGGCAACTTGACTGTAAGCTGTGTAGCTGTATTGCCTTGTGATATGGGACACAAGATCTCCAGATAACTTGATTGTCTTCTTATTAACTTCATCAGAAGTGTCATATATGTAGGTAGTGCTGATGTAAATATGAGCAACTTGTAACAGACAATGACACAGACTGAGTTGTAATATTGTAATATTATAATGTAACCAATGGCTTCTTTCATTAGATACTTGCTAAATATATTATTATCTTTGTCCACTAGGCTTTAATTGTAATTGTTTCGAAAATCACATAATTGAAAGAAGCCAACAGATTATTTCTACCCTAAACATACTCATGTCTGCAAGCCTGAGAAGAACCATGCTCCTGCCTAAAGCTCACGTAGTCTATCTGCAGCACAAAGAGATTCAGACAGCATGCTACAAAGCCTGGGTACAGCGTCATGTATGTTATGTCTAGTCTGCTGGTGAGATCCTCCACGAGGATCCAACAAAGGCATCCGCCACCCTGCAGCTCATAGCTAAAGCCATGGGCTGGCATTTCCCACACAAGCACCTATCACACAAGTTTATGGCCTGTCTTTCATCTCTGTCCCCCCTTTCTCTCTCACCACTGTGATCCGGCACCATAAAACGTTGTGTAAATTTATATCAGGCAATGCGAGATACGACTGGCACAAGCTGATACTCTCACATCAGTTATGGGTAAGTATCAATACTCCTTCTGTATTTTTCTTCTTGTAAAGTCTGAATTTGCTGCTTTTCTTCTCTGTTGTTGTGGGACAATCAGCACAATATTTATAATGTGTCACTCATAACAATCATAACAAGATACACTTTGTATAATGAAGGGTAGGAGTTTGAAAATACAATCTAGTACCACTGTCACACCTTATGCTAATGTCAGCAGTGGAGGAAGTAATCAGATCCTTTAAAGTATTCAAAGTAAGTTCAAAGTAGTCACTGCAGAAAAATGGCACCTGTGGTTGTTATACTATTATACTGTATGTTGTATCATCGGATTATTATTACTGATGCATTCATGTAAACGCAAGATTTTACTGTTGCAGATGGAGCTCATTTTTTAAACTTAACTATTTTATAGAGGACAACAACTAATGATTATTTTCATTATGGATTAATCTGCTGATTATTTTCTATATTAATCGATTGATTGTAAATTCTGTCAATAGTGAGAAATGCTGTCATAGTTACCAAAGCGAGGCGTTCATAATGCTCGTTTTGTCCAATAATTATATTATTAAAAAAAGACTCAAATAATTAAAAATGAAAAGCTGCAGATCATCACATTTGTGAAGCTCAAACCATGAAATGTGTTTACATGAGAAATGACTAATAATTTTCTGTCAATTATTGAATTGATGAACCAATTAATTAACTAATTGTTTCAGCTGTATAAGCTGCTGGGTAGTTTATAAGAAAACATCATATTTTATGAGCTCCTCATATGTTTTGTATTTTAAAAAAGTACAATATTTCCCTCTGAGGTGTAGTGGAGTAGAAGAAGGAAGTGGTATGAATAGATGTACCTCGAATTTGTCTTTAAGTACAGTACAGTGGTTAATAAATCATGTAATAATGATTTATAGACTAGTAATACTATTTTAAGGTTGTGATATTGTCAAAATCCCTTTCTCATCCTATGTATCTATAAAGTAATTAATACAAAACACATTACTTGTTTACTTATACTTGTTTACGATGTGTTTAAACTGGGAAGGTAACTGTTAGCTGAAGCACTTGTAACTTGTAATTATCATGTCATCAGTGACTTGACCTGTATGGTGCATTCTGGGTATTTAACTGCTGGTTGGTTAGTGTGGTGTGCCATTTACCAAGCAGCAGGTTGACCAGGACTTCTTGCCCAGCTAGAGTGTTACTCCTTGTGAGACACACAATAGTACCGATGATCCACGTGATGCCGTGCCCTGTGAGGGCCAACAGGGCGACCATGGAGCGGCAGCCTCCCCAGGAGGACGACGTGTAGGCGCACACCCCCATGCGCTTGGACAGACAGATGTCAATGGCGAGGAGGGAGTTCATCGCTATTCCCTTGAATGAAGGGTTCAGCTGCATGCAGTCTTCCTCTGGCATTTTGCTGGGCTCTCTCCTGTCCTTGCTGCCGCTGTCGGTAGGTTCTTCACTTGGTTGGCTTGTTTGGTGCTTGATTTGACCCGGTCGCTTCGCGTTGCCGCGGCTCTCCGATGGGCCAGCGCCGCCTGCGCCGCCGCGCAGGGGCTGATTCAGTGACATGAACTCAGGTCTGCTCAGGACGCTGTTTCTCTCCCGCGCCCTGGATCTTACATTGTAACTCGAAGGCATGTTTGGATAGGGCCAGATTCTCCTCTATGGGTTCAAAAAACGATTGTCAAATCTCCTGGAAGATAATTCAAGTGGTGCGTGTCCACCACGACAGTGAAATGTCCCAGGATAAACCCCCCTACACCAGTCCTCCCCCTCCTGTGGCCTTAATAGATATATTTAGAACAGCTGGAATGTGCGATGGCCATGCTGTTTATACCGCGACCCATGAACGCAGAGAGTATTGAGTGGCATTCGCCTCGGCCAGTCCAGTGAAACCCGATCTGCAGCATGGAGATAAGATAACAACATGAGCATCTTGTTACGCCACAACATGGCACAAATACACAGCGAACAGGTGCTTTACTGGTGCGTGTGCTGCTGTAGAAAAACGGTCTCAGAATGTGCAAGAGATACGCAAGACACGGTGTTGTTATCTTACCAGGCAAAGGATGAACATGAAGCATCCCTCTAAATCTCCCCTGCAGCCTCCATCACACCTCTGATCCCCCCCAGCGAGGAAAGAGGACTCTAGTTTATAAACGATGCAGGCAAACCCTGAAAGTTAACAGCCAATGCTTGTATCATAAACAAAGGGTGAAGACAATGTAGCCCAGCCAGTGCAGCATTTTGGCTCTTCCGGATTTGACGTAAGTTTACGCACGGTCCGGATTCAACATGCGCGGTGCGCACCGCTGTGGAGCGGAGTTCTCCAAGGTGCTTAAACAGACAGAGGAGCGCACTGTGCTGCTGTCAGCTTCACAAACACACAGCGAAGACTGTCAACGTGCTACTGAACACAAAACAAATAGAACAGACCTGAAATAAACCAATACATAAGCAAATAAATGTGTTTTTGGTTGTTTTAAAAGAAACGGTTTTTGGCAGCTATATTAACAAATAAAACCACAAAACAAGATATTATTAACCGTATTGATTATTGATTACTTTTCATCACTGATTACAGCAATCTGCCCTGCCCTGAAAGCTATTTATTAAATCATATTAGCAGGAATCGTGATGCTACGTTGTATTGCTAAAGCTAAATTACAGTGCAATATGTAAACAAACATATTTTCATATGTATATGTATATATAAACATATTTTTCGAAACAAAATTAAGTTAATAATTAAGTAAAAGTTGGTTAATTAATTCATATTATGACTGAGCTATAGCACAGCAGCCATTTCGACATGAAACAGAAGGGTAAACGCAGGTGTTATCAATGATACTAATTAAGGAACCGAACCTTAATTAGCATCACTGGAAACACCTGCGTTGACCTTACTATTTCATGTCAAAATGGCTGCTGTGAAGGTCTGCCTTAAGGAATAAGATCAGTAAAAGTGATACTCTAATTATTATAATAGCCTTAATCATTATGATTATTATTATTTGCCACCAAAAAGGAAGAAAGGTAAAAAAAAATAATAATAACAAAAATGCGGTAAAATCATTTCGCCTATACAATGTGCTACCACATCGAAATCGCTGTGCCTACATTTCCCAGCTTGCACTGCAGCCCAGAGCGGAAGTGTCGTCTCAAAGATACTTATAAAGCTGCTTCCCAGGCGGCTGAGAGAGACCAATGCGTTGCGGGGTGAACCTGCCGTGGCGGCGATGGGACGAGCACGGAGAAATGACAGCTCGTGCGGGAATTTAGGCTGAACCGCATCCCGTCACACAGACAGGACAGCGACTGTCGAACTATGTGACAGCTGACGGCTCACTCCTCCAAGAGGCGTGATAATTTTTTTGTTTTGAATTTTTATTTTTTAATTAAAAAAAAAACACCTAAGAATGGATCCGGTGAAATGGGTGTTAAAGTTGACCCGGTGGTGTCGTTTGGATGTTGCGGTGCTCCGTCCCAAACTCGACTAGATTTTAACGCTTTTTTCTTTTTTGGAAGGGGAGAGACGCTACCCCTCTCTCTGTGGGACGGTGAAATCATTTGCAGCTGCAGGGGAGAAATAACGGGAGCGGGTGTGAAGGAGATAACGGAATTACCTCTCTGACCGATGAACTGTGTGAGCCGCCGTCCACTCTTGAATTTCTCCGTGCTGAAGACACTTTCCAGTCAATTGTTTCATAGGTAGACTTCTTTTTTTTTTTTGCATGTTGTTTTTGTCGGCTAAAAATAGACCACAATTCATGCAACTGCACCGCACGAGCCATTAATCCGCACATGTGTAAAAAACACGTCCAGTATAATCTCTGAATTACACTTTTTATTGTGTGGAATTGAGGTTATTGCGGATTAAATGGACACCAGGCTGCTGCGCACAGTGTGAGCGTCACCTCCGAGCTGCCATTTGTCCTTTATAACTATCCAACATTTTTTTTTTTTTAATTATGATCCCTGTCACCAGCTGGACATAGAGCTTTATCCACTGGATAGTCCAGGGATTATCTGTTAGAATCACACAAAAGGAGAATATGACGCCAAGATGTAACATTAGTAGTTTTTGTTAATTATTTAGCTCACAATTAACTTGAACCTTTTACGCCGGACTTTTCCAGTGGATGCATGTTGCCAAAAGGTTAGGTCCTTTTGTGATGAAGCACATTTATGAGGCAGTGACATGTGACAGCATGAAAACGTCAATGCACGGATAAAGAAAGTTATTGTACCTGCGCTTGTTTGGTGAAGTTGCTTTTACGCACCGGAAAGCATGCGCCCTACACATATGAAGATCTCCTAGCCCTGTCTTCTTCTTCTTCTTTTCTCAAAGTAGTTTTTGATCAAAGATGCATGGCTCTTTTTTCTGAGACAGCCCGCTATAAATAAACACTTTAAAATCTGGTAAGATATTTTTTTGGGGTGGTGAGAACATGATGTGGATCCAACTGTGACGGTGATTTTCTTGCTTCCATGCGTCTTTCTTCTCCTCCAGACCTCTGGACGTTGTTGTGGATTGTGTTGCTATTTAATGCAATGGGCTGTATCCAGAGTATCAGGTGTAAGCCCAAGAGTTTCCGAGACAGTATCATCGTCCTGGAGGTGAACAGTTCCATCGATCCCAACCCTACTAGTATCGACGAGTCATCCAGCGTGGTCCTGCGCTACCGGACACCACACTTCCGAGCTTGCGCCCGGGTCCTGGTGCCGCCAGTAGCCGGTAAAGAGACATGGACCATCGGTTGGATTCAAGCTTGTAACCACATGGAGTTCTACAATACGTATGGAAACAAAGGGATGTGAGTATGCGCTGGTTCTTACTTCTTTTTTTTTTACTGTGCTGTCACGATCATCATTGTTAGGTGATTGGCATGTGTTCAGCACATTTGGTTGAGGCTTGTACCAGGGATGCATGAGAAACATAAGGCTCTGTGTTTGGAATATTCAACACCAAAGGTCCAAAACTAAAAAATATTCAATTTACTATCATGTGACAAAGAGCAGCAGGAAATCCAGAAGCTGAAATCTGTGAATGAATACAGTTTTTCACTATTTTTGCTTGAAAGAAAATGATTAATCAATTATCTATAATAGATTAATCTTCTGTTAATAGACTTAGTCAAGTATTTGATTAATAGTTTAAGCTTTAGTTAACACAAGTAAATGGTTGTACTTATAAGTACTGTCCAACAGATTCAAACATGAGATCACTTTAGACACTTTTTCAGGAAGTGCTGTCACCCAGAATAGAGAACTACATCAAAAACCTGAGTTTTGAATGGTTGTAGTCCAACAAATTCTACAATAAACCGTCCCTTAATACTAGAAGAAGAAACATTTGAACAAGATTGGACTTCAGGAAAAGAAACCCAGCTCAAGCACATTATACGCTTATTGCCATACGAAAAGAAAACCTTTATCTATTATTTAGTGGGTTGAGTAATGAGAAGGTTGCTTCCTGTTTTTGTAATGCTAATAATGCTAAAATTATTCTTAAGTGGAAATATTTTTAAGTAGTGAGACTTCTGTGGTCACGTCTGGGTTGCCCATTTGAACGCTAGCATCAGTCTTTTATATGTAATCAAAACATGACACATGAACTTTCAGGAAGATGAGTACTATTATTAATTTTTGTTAAAAAGTAAAACAAATTGACTTGTCTGTAAGCACGCTTTAATATTCAACCACTAGCTGTAGCCATCTACAGTATGTGTGTGCTTGTGGCTGTACGCCTTCAGGCTACAAAGCACTTCAAATCCTGACAGATGGGAGAGCAGGACGTTGTGATGGTATATAATTGCTCTGACCTTTTAGATCCATCCACTTGTCGATATAGTTATTTTGCACCAGTGGATATAAACGAGAAAAACGTAAGCAAGTTCAGCTTTCGGAAAATACGTCATGACACAGAGTGGTTGGTAATAGGTCTCTTTCTCTTACTGTGTGTGTGTGTGTGATTTTGGGACAAATATTAGACAAATAGCATGTATCTTACATCCTGTAGTGGGCAACCACAAGCTTACATATACCCAGAACATGCTTTATCTGTAGACATTGCAGCTGAGGATGTTTGAGTGCTGCACGTCTAAGATTAGAGACACAGTCCCCTCCCCAACACCCCCACCCCAGTATGGCCCTACATGTGTGAGAGTAGGTGTGAGAACTCTCAAGTCCAGTATGATCAGTGCCTTTTGTGAACTGCATTTCTGTTTACAGTAATTGCCTCTTTCATCCAAGCAACTCTGTTCTATTGCAAATATTTGCTCTTTTTTCTAGCTGAAGGTTAATTGGCTCTTTTCTCAAGCACGTCCAATTTTTAAACATAATATGACCAAAAAACATTTTGAAGCCCAAAACATAAAAAAATTGGAGACTAATTTTCAGTGTACTGTACTCGACTGGGCACCCAGTAAAGGAATGAACAGATAATCAACACTATACCTCTCTCTTCTCTCATTTTTTAAGTAAATTCCTTTAAACACTAACTACCAACCAACAGGATACAAGTAGTGTGAAGTCTTCATTGAAAAAAAGTGTGTCATAACAGGTTAAATGTCTCTTTTTCAGCTATTAAAGAGCGATGGTAATCAACACTTTCACATGTGACGTGCTTTGAGGCAAAATGAGACAATGAAAGAGGTTCCAAAGATATTATCGATGAAAATTAAGAGATCGTGTAAGTGTATGGTGAATACAGACAAAGAATAGTGATCACATGCTGGATCTAACTAATGTAGATGTAACTGATACACACACTCATACATATATATATATATATATATATATATATATATATATATATATATATATATATATATATATATATATATATATATATATATATATATATATATATATATATATATATATATATATATATATAGAGAGAACTATACTCTATATATGGGGGTGTTGGAATGCACTCACTCGCCTTTGCAGCAGTGTTTGCAGAGGGAAATCCCCTATAAATACACTTTCTGTAAGATGTGTAACATATTCTAATACTAAAGTCATGACCACGGCAAGGCCACCTATTCTTGATGTTCATTTTAGGATGCAAGAGAGTCTGCTCTCACTGCTGAGTTCTCATACTAAGTAGTTTCTTTGATGGCAATAAAGCTTAGGTGTGCTGTAATTGGACAGAACAGCCGACAATGGTAATGAGGATGATTTCTCTGTTGGTTTGGACGATTACTCTGGATTCTGGGCACATTTAACGCCTCTCCTCCCATTTGTTGTCCCTCCAGTGAGGCACAGTTTTATAGGTTTGTTCAGGATGTGTGTATCTGTAAACACGCACGCACGCACGCACGAGCACATACCGGCATGTGCTGTGATCACACGTGGCTTCTTGTGTTGCAGTGAAAATGTAAAGGTGCTAAAAAAAGGAACAGCGGTAGGAGTGAAACTAAAAAAAGAAATTTATTTTCATCTGTTGTAAAAGTACAGTTTGTTAAGAGCATTTACAACTTTCTTAAAATGAATGTTGAAAAATATTCTTTGGAGAGCAGGGCAGTAGTCTACACACAAGTGGTTGGGCAGAAACGTGCTGTAATTGGTTAATTAATTGCATTGGCACCTTATTTCTTCACTTCCACTCCAACAAGGCTGATCTAATCCTCACCATCTGTGAAAGAAAACATCAACCAAATTTTGATACTCCAAACTCTTTGCCTGTAACATACAAATGAATGTGGCAGCACAGTTGCAGAAACAGGAAATGAGTTGCGTTTCAACATTGCTCAATAGATGCACAAATTCTCAATGAAGCCGTCTGCAAATAATCGCAATTTCAGCCTGTGAAATCAACTTCTGTTTAAACACATACATGCAAGATTTCAGATGCGTTTTAGGTGCATTTCTTGCATGCATTCAGTTGAGTTCTTATTCTATGTAACGTGTGGCAGTGACTTGGTGGGTTTTGGTTCAGTCAAACGTTTGATGTGTAGCACACAGGGGATTATTATAGCTGGAGGTTTAAAGTCACAGGTGAACAGTAAATTGCAAAACATGTACAGTTCGACAGCAGTGCTTTCCAACCTTTTTTTCAGCTCCTTCATCAACACCACCAGCCGTGTTTCAAATGTGGTAATTTAGCTGATTTTAAACTGGATCTTATTTAACACTGTTATCGTATAATAGTGTTAAGTGTTTAGTTTGGTTTGATCAAGTTTGCATTGTGCCACCAGTGGAAGAAGCTAGACATTTAGACCATTTATCCATTACTTTTAGCTATTTCATTATTTATCCACTAGTTATCGATTTCAGTTGTTTATCCATTACTTATATTGAAGTAATTAATTAATTTATGCAGTAATTGTACCGTTTGAACTGTTTAAATTACTTTTAATGTTAGCTATCTACTATATTTCAGTCATTCATACTTAACTTTTAGCTAGTTCTCATGCAGTCTTAATCACAACCTGTGGTGTTCAGGTGTTAAAACTCACCCACTATGTGGATCAACGGGTTTTCAATCAAATCATATTTCAGTTTATTGAGCTTCTCTACAATGTTTTAACGTACCGTCTCGACTACAAGCAGCCCCTGCTGTGGAATCCCCGTGCTGGAGTGCGTGCAGCATTTCCAGTAACTGACACGCTCAGGAATTACAGTTTCTCGTCTGAGTGAATAGTTTTTAACGTCCCTGCAGTTCTGTCACAAACGCTCACACCGCTTATTGCAGACCACTTGGTTGTGACAAAGCAGGCGGTGAAGACACAAACAGGAAGTGAGCCATATCTCTGCAATTGCTTTCCCCTCTCATGATCGAATTTCCTCAGCGGGTAGACGGCTCCACGTTGTACCTGTGTGCCCCCACGCCATTGCTGCTTGCCACTTCAGTATGTTCTTGCTTTTGACATGCATAATAAATTCTTTGATGTACAGACTTAGGTCTCAGTTTGCCTGTCAAACACACCAACATTTAGGAACTATGGTAGTATCACCTAATGATGGAAAATGCTATAGACTTGACATGTTATCATGAAGTTCAGCTGCACATGTGAGACCCATATTGTGTGTACGGTGAAAAATCTGGAGGTTTATATCAAGCCATGTGCTCATAAATAATAAATAATACAGTTTTCCTCTGAGAATCACATGTAGATATTCACTGCTGAAATATTTTGAGTATTGGAGCCGTCTGAGGTCATGACAAAATGAAAGAAATGCTGCAAATTATTTTGAGGCACCAGTTGGGAGGATTATGTGATTTTTGAGACTAGAAATGTACATATGCACACACACAAGAGCACGCATGCACACACACACACAAAGGCCAGGCTATTATCATGCCCAACATGCTAATCTCACCCCCTGGGTGAATACATAAATCACAATGTGAAGCCAGGCCAAGCAGGCAGTAAGTCATGTGGCCGGTGATCACACTGTTATCTTTTCTGTCCCGCTGAGCCTCAGCTTCGGGGAATGAAAGGTAATCTTTTTCCTGCTGTGGGCAGAAAATCGATAGGCTGACAGAGCAGAGGTACCAGGTCACTTAAGTCGTTCCGTGTCACCTGCTGTGTGTGTCGCAATATTTCATTGTTGCATTGTATTTTTGCTCAGCAGTTTGGAAATTGGTGGAAAGATCCAACTGTGAGGCACTGAGTCAACTCCTTGTTTCTGTCATGTGTTGTTAGATACACAGTCATATCAAGCGGGACACTTGTCACACTATTGAGATGCAAATTCTCAGCTATTTATACAGAAAGGATTAGACAGCAGAGCGTTTTACATGAGGACTCTTTTGTTGTGGTTTAGTGCACCATTCTTGTTTCTTGTTTATTACAACTTGGGTCTTATTTTGTCAAGTTTTTGGCCAGTAATAGAAATGATGACGCCAATAAAAAGAAGTCAGACAGGTAAAGAAAAAAACATAACTTATTTAGAAGAGAAACCAAACCGTTAAATTCTAACCAAAACTGCCACCTGTAAGTTTACAAACCACTTCCTGCTTAAACAGCTTACTGTATGTGTACGTGCAGTCTCCCTGTGTAATTACACATGTAACATTTCACATACACTCACCTCCAAAGGAAGTGGTTTGAGTAAAAATTGGCTTGATTGTTCCATCTATAATGACTCATGAATCGTCTCGTGTTTCATGTTATCATAACCAATGGAAATGATGATCAAAACTATGATCAAAAGTTGTAATAAACTTCAGTTTTTCAGCCTCTTGATGTCTATGAGCTCCATGTCTGGAAAAATCCTCATCTGTGACTCCTTTCAACTTCTAGGTCGAGTTGGGAGCTCCCCGACTTGCGTGATGGCAAGATCCAAGCCATTAGCGACTCCGATGGAGTGAACTACCCGTGGTACGGCAACACAACAGAGACCTGTACGGTCGTAGGCCCCACCAAGAAGGACAGCAAGTTCACTGTTAGTATGAATGACAATTTCTACCCCAGCGTGACCTGGGGTGTGCCCGTGAGCGACAGCAACGTGCCTCAGCTTAGCAGCATCCGCCGCGACCAGAGCTTTACGACCTGGCTAGTGGCCATCAACCAGGCCACCTCAGAGACACTCGTCCTGCAGACGATCCGCTGGAGGATGCGGCTTCACATCCGAGTGGACCCAGAGAAGCCTTTGGGTCACAGGGCCGTTCTAAACGAGCCTCTGGCTCAGGAACAGCCCCAGATCATGGGCAAGAATGAGCCCATCCCAACTAACGCCATGGTCAAACCCAACGCCAATGACGCCCAGGTGCTGATGTGGCGGCCAAAGAATGGTGACCCTGTGGTGGTCATCCCACCCAAATATTGACCTGTTTCACTGACCAGACTGGCCTTGGATACCTTAACAGTATCATCTCTTATTTATCTTTCTTTTTTTCCTGCTCGTCACCAGCTCTCACTGCTTTAACCCTTTCCCTCTTTTTTGCCTCGATATTTTTCTGTCTTATGTTTAAAAAAAAAGACTGACAGAGAGAGAGAGAAAAAAAAACAGGCAGAGATGAATGAAAACCAGCTCTGAGAAAAAAAAAAAAAGACCAGCTTTGAGGTGGGGGGGTTTTGAACACACTTTTAAAACTGGAGCGAACAAACTGCAACCATTCTACCTTCAAACTGGGTCGGGTCGCACTGTGCTAAATGAAATCATTGCAAAAATGAAAAAGTAGAAAATTTCCTTGTTTTTTTAATTTTAATTTTATATTTTGGCTGTTCGGGCCAAGTGACGTTGGGTTTGTGAGTGTGGGTGCATTTAAGTATTTACGTGATCATGACTACACACATGCTACGTACATGGATATGCACAAACTTTGTGTATGAATACTAGTTTGTGTATTTATTTATGGGCTGGGAGAGAGTGCATTCAATTTTGTTTGTTGTTGTTGTTGTCATTGTGTGCTTCACATGACGAATTGCATTGGGTGACATACTAGATTTTAGTACCTTTTTTTTAAAAAAACAAAAACATGCAAGACATTCAATCCATGCTGCCTTAAGTTTACATCGCTTTCCACTGCAAACTTTTTTAGCCTTAAACAAAGTGCAATGCAGTATTTTGCTCAATTGTCCCGACTCTTCCAGACTGTTGGTGCTGGCATATGTGGGTTTAGGACAGGAATAATACCACAGAAGAACACCCAGGCGTGACGCTTTTATGGTCAAATGTATTGTCTCACGAGTGCAACTGGCGTTATGCGTAGACACAGTTACACAACCGAGCTAACTGGTTGTGTTTCAAGTGCATTATGCAACAGAAGAGATGCAAGAAACATCAGCAAAGTCAATAGCACTCAACACAATAGCGTGCAATAACAATTTGAGCAAAAAGTACTCAAAAGCACTCCTTAGCTAGCCTCACTTCATTCACTTTGTTCTGTTTATAGGAAGTCGTAGCATTCGAGTTTTCCTTTATCTGTATCACTCCATCTCAGGGCCTCTTTTTCACTTCCCGCTCTTCTCTTTTTTCATCCATCCTGTCTGGCCTACTCTTTCTTGCCACAGTGAATAACTAAGTAACACACCGAACAATCAATACTTTGATTAATAAGCAGTCGCACAGAGGGTAAATAACTCGTAACAACTGGAGAATAAAAAGAGCATCTGCTTTGTCAACCTTTCACCACTCGCCTGACAATCCTTAAACACGTTATAATAATAATTGTTCCTTTTAAATCAACAGCATCGCCTTTCTCTCTATAATATTAAATTCTGTAATGTTCATTACATGATTGGTAATCTTCATCTACACCAGTCTTCTACCGCCCTCACTTCTTCACCCTCCTCTTTCTCTCGTCTCTATCTGTTGCCGAGGCTGAAAAGCAGAGCAAGAGGCATGCAAGTTTGATCCTGACTGCTCGGTTGGCATATAGATGACCCAATTCTCTGCTTTGCCAGTTGTAGCTCTCGCTGCAGAAATGTGGGGCTTGTCTCTTTTTTATTTCACCGCCAGCAAATGTACGACACAAACACACGCATAAACAAGCAGCTCTGGTCAGCAAAGACCCAACATTAGCTGAGATCATGCCCATTTAATCTTTCAGAAGGGCTTCAGCTGAAAACTGAAAACTCTTTTAAAGGCAAAGAAAAAGGCTGAATTCGGCATCAGGGTGTTTTATCTCTGTATCATGCGAAGCAAAACATATGAGTAAAAAGTTTTTAGTCTGTGCACACACTTTTCTCCTAATGAGCTCTGTAAGAGTTTGCTCTTCTAATGGCCAGTTTTTCACTTTCAGATGTTAAAGCATCACTGAATCTCTGTGTTTTGGCTCCAACCAAAGAAATAATTTGCATGCAAGTCTGATCTGCTCATGTATTTCACAAAGATCAGTAAGCTGCAGCTGTTTCAGTGTATAAGCATCTCCTTACTATCAACTATACAAAGCATTCACCTGTGCAGACTTGGTTCAGGACATTTATTTTAGTTTTTTTAGGATATTCTGTTTTATTCACTTTTATGTCTGTATAGTTAATATGAAGCTACAGTTAGCAGGTAGCTTGGCAAGATCTGAAGAATCAGTAAACAGCTAGCCTGGCTCTGTCTTAAGGTAATTTGCCTACCAACACATCTAAAGCAAACTAATCTTAAAATGGACAAGTCTTGGCTTTACAGGAGGTGTTTCCAGTCTTTTTGCTATGCCAACTGCCTCCTGGCTATAGCTCATATTTAACTTAGTTATATATTCTTGTCTAACTGCAAGTATTTCCCGAAATACTGGCTTGCCGTCTAAATACTTCTTTAACTGTGAGTGAAATCCAAATATATACAGTGGAATGACAACATTACACTTAGCCAGTAAAATGTATGTAAGTCAAATAATATGAAGCTGATCCAGAGATCAAACATCAAGTCACAATGTCCATTTGATGCCACCAGCCAATCTGCTTTGTTCACATTATAACTACTTTCTATCTATCTCCTGTTCGGCTTGGTTCACATGTAACTGCCATAGCCTCTGCTCCAGGCTGGGTCGCAGGGTGTTGGTGGTGAAGGGAGAAGAGAAGTTAAAAAGGCTACTGGGTGACTGCTATCATAATTAGATCCGCAGTGACACACTTATATGCCCTACATGGACTGAACTGTGCCGAGTCGTGCCGTGCAACTCAAGGGCTAGCTAGAGCCATGGGTGAGATTTGAGTGAGGTCAAATGGCAAAAGGTGAGGGTCAGGGAGGGTCAGGGGGGGGCTGTCAAAGTCCTAAAATGTATTTGTAGACAGTCGTGTCGCAGTGGGGGAATGAATATAAAGGTGACAACAAACCGAATCCATTTAGACATTAAAGCCAGCTCAAAATAACATTGGCATTTGCTCAAGTGCAACTTGGATGTCAACCACAAGTTATTTAAATTTGCAGTTTGGTTTGAAGGCAGCGGAGAAAGCTACAGCGCGGCTCATGTTATGACCTCAGTGACCTTTAACGTAACGTAGCATAGGGGACATCTTCACATCGTGGACTGCCTTGTAATGTCTTCGATGACCTATGGACTCTGTGGATAGCAGTCAAGCTGACTTCACGTAATGTAATTAAACTGTGACATGTGTGTAAGTGTGTGTGTGTGTGTGTGTGTGTGTTAAATCCCATTTGAGGGATTTAGGCTGGATGAGGAATTTCACTGATGTGCTTCCGCTGTTGTCGAGTCATGATTCCTTCTCTCTCGGCCTCTCTCACATACAGTGCGGGGAAAAGTAACGTCCTTGTTGTAGAACAGGGACAGAGCTTGCCCTCACAAACACACAAACACCCTGAGGGGGAAGGAGCAGGCCTGGCGTGGTATCTGATGGTCACAGCAGTGTCACATTGGCAGCGTGAACTCATTTTATCAGCCCTGCACGTGGACCGTCTGAACACATGCACATGCTTATGAAGCCATATGCACAAACACACCTGTTTACTAATAAACAGCAAGTGAGATATATATATCTTTGTGAATAGGATTCAACATGAAAAACAAATGGAGGTATTGAGGTCACTGAATGGGTGCCTGTTAACTATCAACAGCATTTCATGTTATATTCTAGCAAAAGGGCACTAATTGTCTTCTGTGTGTCTGAATTTGTTAAAGATGTATTAATCTGTATTTTATGTTCACACAACAGAAAAACGTCATAGATGCTTTATGTGCTTCCTTAACTAAGCCACAGAAAAACAAAATCGCAAAGTGTTCGTTTGCTGTATGGAGGGCAAAAAGTGCCAAAATTGGACTAAGCCAAAACTATGCAGTCGGACATTGTAAGTGACTTGTGACTCCAAAAAAAAAAAAAAAAAAAAAAAACCTCTTGGCACTTAATAATAGGACTGTTTTCAAATGTTTTTGATCATTAAATGCGTTTATCGTGTTTGTATTTCTAGAGAAACATCACAAAAGCAAAATGTAGCCATGTGGAAGATTCTTTGTTGTGCTGTATTCTGTTTGTAGGGCTGTGCCAAGTGAAAGAAAGCTTCCTCTCCTAAACCCACACCATTACAGTTCTTCTGAGGGCTGCTACCTTTGCTTCAGATCTTTATGTTGTTATATAACGCCATGAGGCATCAGTGAACCGTCATCCCTTTAATTTAAACCAATATTTAAACCATCCTTACGTTCACACTCAGGATCACCTGCCTTCATTTCCTGGCTTTTACTTGTGGTTTTATCCCATTAATAGGAAAAGTTAGTATCAGTTCATCTTCAAATAAAGAACATAAAATAGTCCCATGGTTTAAATACAACCCTAAAGGTAGCATATACGATAATATGAGCAACCATGTATGTTTCTCATTTTGTTTGGTTTGTTTTCTGGAAACACAGCACTGAAATAGTTAAAGCAGTTTGTTTTCTTTTGTTCAGCTTTGACTTTTACACCAATACTTGAAAATGGGTCAGTTCTGGCAAATATTTAAAACTGTGAAAATGCACAACACTGGGGAAACACCCCCTGAAAATATATATATAAAAAAAGGTCTTTTTCATGAATAAATGTACAAATGTTATCTGTTGTCTTTCCTTTCATTTTTAGTTTAAATAGGTTGATTATTAAATGTTTTTTTATATTTATGGTGTCTAACATGTAATATACTCAGAGGTAAAGATACGTTTACAATTGATTTTTTTAGCTTTCTTGTAGACCGTTGTAAGAATTATTATAGCAAGTATATTTCTTAAATATATTTTCTATTTATATTTCTTCTCTGTCTGACAGATACACTGCACTGAATGACTAATAACACTGCATGAATATACTAGTTTCATCCATACATGTGTCACTTCAGGTTGATTTACTTTCCAAACATGTTGGGCTACGCGTTCAGTCACTGCACAAATCAAAGAACCAGATTCCCTCTGAGCCAGGACAAAAGACACACAATCTTAAGTGCTGAATTGAAAAAGCCTGCACGCATACGAACAAACCCCGAGGCTACACATACATGGCTGAGCACATGATGTACTGTATGCCTCAGTCAGCCAACAGGTTTCTATAGCATCGGAAAGGATGTTACTCCTCTATAGGTCTCTTTTAGCTGATGATGAAGACTGAAAGTGGTAGAAGAAGATACGGTAAAGGGAAAACCTGAATCAGTGAGAAGAAGAATAACAAGAAGCAGATGTTTCAAGTCTTTTCTCAGTCAGCAGACCAGATAGACGTCACTACCCACCACCAACAACAAATGAAGGAATAGTTTTTGGAAGAATGGTGTCCAAACCTCCAGTAGTGATTCAGAAACTTTGAGAATCCATGCTAAGGGGCATTAAAGCTGTGCACTTTGCAGTTTTTCCTCTAATTTTCAACAAACTGTATATTGTATATATTGCGTTTTTATACACAAATATAACAAGCAGCTATTATCTTCTGAGTTTTCATTTATACTTTCAAGCACATTGCTATTTAAAAGATAAGACTGTCAGTATACATTTTCATTATTGTCAATAAATCCCATAAAAAGACCACAACTAATGACACTTTTGTCCATCTTGCAATACCTTATGACTTCCCTGCCCTGTCGTCTGTGGCATGTTTATTTTTAAAAAAGGCTACGTAATTTCCTAAAACAGCTGAACAAATTGGAGTAAATTTGTTTGGGACTCTTTTCAGCTGCAGATTAATACACATTTGGTGTTCGAGTATACATGGTATGTAAGTGTGCAGGATTGACTTAAAATAAACTACAGTACCCATATTCATCATAATGAAGGAACATGTCACCCAGTGTGGCCAATTGATCAATTGATGGATTTTTGATTTTGGAGAACAATGAGGTCAATGGCACAGATGTTTGACTGAAACAGGCAATACTTGTTAGTAAGATCAGTTCATTGTTGGTTTTAGTGTTTTCATGGGATTACATAACAAGAAAATTATGAAAGGATAAGGCCAGAGATATTCTATATATTCTACAGTTGAAATTAACAGTTTATGTGCACACCCTGCCCATTTGTCATATTTCTGTTTATACTATCATCAAAGGATTTATAATGGATATTAAAAAGGATTGACTTAAGTTAAAGCTACATTATATAAGGTGAGGCACAATGCAGCAATGATTAACTCTCAGGGGATTGGAAACCTCTTTGCATCCCATCAACACACAATCATTGGTTCAAATGATCAAAATGGAGGAATCTGAATTAAGTAATTGAAATTCTGAGAGGACACACAGGTATGCTGAACAGCAATAATAAGCAGAGGGATTTTTTTTCTGCCGCCACTGCAGCTCCATTATAACTCTAAAGAGTTCTCAAAGGATTGCAAAGTGCTCTACTGGGTTCCTTAATTTTCACTTCATCACTTGGTATATGATATTACCACATTAAGCACGTAGGTAAGGACTTGAAATTAATCTCTTGTTCACGGCATAAGCAGAGAGCTGATATTTTCTCTTCCAGTAACGGGCTCAGAGAATCCCTGCAGATATGAAGGACACTGACTCACAAATTTTAAGACAAGTTTGGGATTTAGCTACTTGTGGTTTTAATGAGAATTGTGAAAACTCTGGATAGCAGTGAAGTCAGAGGGGCTCATAAAGTAAAGTGATACTTGGATTGAACAGCTGCTTTACTCAAAATTGTTCACCTTTCGATTTGCCCATACACCAAATAAAACGATTAAGTCCAGCAGTGGCTTCCGTACGCCCTGTTGGACTCAGATCTAGACCGGCAGCCTCTGTCTTTTCTATCCTGGTCACATTCCTGAGCTGCACATTCACGGCTATATTTACTTGGCTCAGGGTCTGAGACTATGTTGCAGTGTCTCCCTGCATACATCCACCTGTCCCTAGTTGTAATACTAAATAATCACTGCACACTGGATCTTTGGCACCAGACGTTACTATTAATACTTCTATGATGCCAATGTTAGAGTTGCAATAGCTCTCTATCATTCTTTGTGATCTCTGGGATAATACCGGGGCTTATTAGCCAGTGAGCCACACAAATCTATTGGCTATTTTGGTCTGAAAAAGACATCCATCTTTACGTGGGTTGACCTCTATAAAACCTTGGTGTTCGGAGCTGTATTTTATATCGCAATTTTGATTAAATTTCAAAGTTATAAGGCTTGCAAACCTTTGAGTTTTAGGTTTTTAGCTACTAACAGGAGTTACAATTTAAAAACATACACATGGTAGTCATTAAATAGGTAGATTCCAGCATTTTCAGACTTTGCAGTTTGGAGAAATCTTACACAAAATCTAGATCATGTTGGTAAATAACAGACCTTTTCGATGTCTGTTGGACGTACTTGGACTGAGGTATTTCTAAAATTCTCAGTAAACCCTTGGCTAATGTTGAACACATTAAAAGTTGTAAGTAAAACCACAGGGAGCCCTGAATTTTATTTTATTTTTTTACATGTCAACAAAGGGCAGGAATGAATTGTTTTTGAAGGCACTGTGCTGTATATGTTTGTCTGTCATGAAATAATCAGAGAGTGATGATTTCACAAACTGCACTGTGTTTGGATCCCTGTGTGCTTTCAAGGATGTAATATCCTCTTTTCCCTGTTGGATTCTCAGTCAACACAAACATGAAAAATTGATGGAGGGAGAAAAAAAAAAAAAAAAAATTTCTATATTTCTCTTCAGTCACAGGATTTGAGATCCCCGTTGTAGTCACAGGATGTCTGCAGGGTTAAATTTAAGACTAGTTAAAAACCTTTTAATACCACATGGAGTGCAATGTAAAACCTGTTTGTACGATCATAGCAGCTAAGATGTGGCCTAGAATTATTGATTATTGCATCACCTTTTTTTTTTTAGTACTTCCCAGCAGTATACAACAACAGTACTTAATGATGCAATTAATTAAATTAAACCTGGACCCAGATAAGTGGCAGAAAATGGAAGGATTAGCCAATTAAGTTTTTGTTAAATCGAAACTTGGGCTTCCTAGCTACTGTAGCGTGCAGTAGTGACAAGTCTTTCCAACAGGGCTGACGATGCTGATTGAAACTCCACAAAAAGGTTTAAACAGACAGGGACTTTTTAAATACTTTTCAAGGCCTGCAGACATTAAGTAACTTTTATTTAAAGTAATTTAAGTAACTTTTATTTAAAACTAATACTCCAGCAAAGTAGATCAATCAGCGTTAAGCCAGACACTCGCATTGCAGCCGCACACTTATGTAAAAGCTTGGCATTAAACTAAATGTACATCAGGACAACATCTGGACTGTCGGACTTAGCCTCGAATAAGGACAATAACTGCTTACTACACAGTATATTGTAATTTTCCATTTAAATTGATGATGCCATTAAATGCTGGACATCCCTCAAGCTGGGACAGGGGTACTTATAGGGAAACTTTAATTGCCATCGGTGTAATTACAGCATGTGATGTAGTTGGATCTCGAACCTCCCACATTCTGCCAAGGCGTTTGTAATAAACCAGGACATCACAAGCAACTCCTCAAGGAAAGCGTCAAGATCTCTGACACAATTATAAGCTGAAGTCAAACTGAACATCTCACTGATCCGTGCCCGCCTTGCCCATAATTCATTTCTTTGAATATTAATACCTTCACTCGCATGAATAAAACATAAGACTTGTTCCCCTTTCGTTTGATAGTGACTTTAATTTTATTCCCTCCAGAGCTGTAAAACTTAAAGGGGCTCACCAAAGGTCGGAAAAATCCAGTCTGATGACAGCAGGACAACGTTTTTTTGTGATCCCATTACAGATTCATTTTACTCAGGCCACATTGATAATTCACATTGTCACTGTTGTTGTGCTATTGCAACGCTGTCCCAGGTGCTCATATGCTGTCAGATGGTGATATGAATTATATATTTGTATATGTCGAGCATATGTTCTGATTAACCAGCTTTTTTTAATCTCTTGCGATTTTCTGAGTGTTGAGAACTGTCAAAAACATCCAAACATGTCACTATGATTGACAGCAGTAAGGCCAAAGTGTGAAACATTCTTCAGTGCCATTTATCTTAAACAAAATTCATGGCTGTGGACCGTCATGTCTTGTCATTCCACGCTGCTGTGCCATGTGTAGCACATCCATATATCAACAACAAGCTGTCGTCTAACAAAAGTGCAGAATTTTTGGTACCATTTTCTAGCACCTTATATAAAGGGTTTCTAAGTTAGAACAAATGGGTTTAAAAAAATGGAAATAAATTATTTATTTATGCTTCATACTGCTGTTACAAGCCGTTAACACATTTTGGATTGTTAAAAAAGTCCTAATGGCTTGTGTTTCTATTTTGTAATAAGTGTAATAAGTATAGGTGAGAAATGGATCTTCACGCTTTCTCATACTCATCACTGCCGGTATAAATGTGAATAAGTCCTTAATAATGGGCTTCAGACAGCAATTCTGTAAGTCCTTTGGTCCAGAAGGCCGTGGTTGTAGCCCTAACAGTAAAAAAATTTGTCATAACCTGGCAATATAAAAGGTGTTCTTATTAATGTTAATAACTGATTTACTACATTTTTTAAACAATTAACAAAGCCATTAGTCATGACTTTTAACAGCTTTATAACAGTTTGTCATTAGAAAGTGTTAAAGTGTCAAATTTTTTACGTTCAGCCAACAAAACTGGAGTTGGAAAAATGTATTAGCTTATTACCTGCATTTTATTTCTCTTATTTCTATTCAATTGGCATTACTATTGGCATAAACAATATTTACATTTAGTCATCAGCAAACAAATGAATTTGCTCATATATACTGCAAAATAGAAACAGCACATTATCTGCAGTTGGGGTTTTAGTAAAGCTTATTTTTTCATTCTCATCTCATCTGTCTGGCAAAAGGTAAAAATGTACACTGAATAATTATCCACCGTTCGCTAACTGAGCAAAAGCCAAGAAACAATAACAGATTGGATCAGCACCTATGTTGGCTGGCATACTACTGGCATTATCCGCAATCAAACATGTTTGGATGTAATTAATTTAAAAGCTTAGTGAGCACATGGCCCATGATTCCTACGCTTATCCTCTTTGACCAATCAGAAAAGAGGCCATTGGTGACCGGTAGGTTGGCCACATGCCTGTTTAAATAAACGTACTATTAAGATGAAAGCATGCAGATGTTGGACATGTTACACACACAGGCTCTTGAGTTGACCAACATGTCACTGTCTAAAAAAGGTATAAGCTCATACATTGTGCTGAATCATTTGCAACATCTCATCAGCATTTAGACATTTAGATTTTTATTGACAATCAAAAAACAAGACAAAAAAAAAAAAAAAAAAATGGGTGGATATGGATTTAGTTAATTTATGCACCCCAAATTTGGGAAGTACAACACATCTGCTGACACCAGCAGTGTTTAATATGCATTCAAATGCAAGATGCTTGCTTGGTGAAAAGGAAGGAAAGTCCTAGATTCAGCAAATAAGAAAATGAACTACTGTAAGTGTTGACTGAGATTCAGAGAAGAGCTCAGACTGAAACACTCTGAAAGGGACATTGATGAAATAAGTCTTCTGTTTTAAACAGATTTAATGATATCGAAATCACTGCCATCAAACTGTGCTTCAAGGAACATAACACTAGGTTTAACAACATAGCTTCCTTTTGGGGACAAGGTTGGTGAAATCTCTGGGAACTGGATGCCAGCGCTGTAGAAAACAGGGAATGCTCACCTGAGTGGGAAATTTAGCGGTGATGCTGGGGAGCCAGCTGTGGCTCAGCTCCTACACTTAAAAAGAAAAACAGCCTTTGTGGTCAAAGCAAGGGGTTGACCTCAAGTGCACTTCAGCGGAAAAGAAGGAGGACTTCTCACATCAGTGGGTGCAAGAAGCTGGTTAAAGATATCTGATAAAGGACTCATTATGATGACAGCAGAGCCACAGAATACTGTCAGAAACAAGAAATGATAGTCGTATGAGGTGTGTTGATATGCTATATCATTTATTTATTAGGCTTCCTGCGTCTATGTATATATCTGGTATCACATATTCTCAGTTATCACGTATGAATCAATGGTAACATTAGCAGATACTTGAGATTTTATCATAGCGAGCCACACACTTCCACATGGGGCCTGTTTTCCTTCTCCTGGTGGTGTTTATGGTCTTATTTCAGATGTTTTATGAGTATGTATTGCCTTTGTAAGTGTGTTGGGTCTTCAAAAATGTCATCAACACTGTGTGGCTCTGGTGATGCTCAAAGCCTCCCCTCTGACATCCACGATCAAGTCTATTAGATAAGACTTTAAGCCCCATTCTGTATAATCCATTCACATGCAAAGTGAGTGTTGAAATCGAATGCACCTGTTTATGTTGTGCTAGGTGGAAATGGAGAAGGAGTGTTGACTTCTTCTGCAGAGGCAGGGCTCTTTTTCTGGACACTTTGTGTACACCTGAAAGACTAAATGGAGTTTGAAATTGAAACTCTCAGTATAAAGCTCCTTTGAAGTATCAGGATAAGTAATGACACTGAACTGCATAATCCCTGTGAGTCTGTTAAAGACTGAGAGGGAAAGAGGAACTGAGAACTGAGGTAGGTAAGTAATTAAAGGTTGGAAGGTTGGGATGGACTTATTTGTGTAGAGGCTCTGATGTTATTTATCATGCATTGTGTTCATGTCAGTGCAATGCTACAATGCTCAAAGCCGTGCTTAGCATTTAAGCATGAATACCAACGTACAAAGCGATTATATCCTTATATTGTGCAACTTAATAGTACCCATACCCACAGGACTGTGTGAAAGGAGTTGAAGGAATAGTTTGGGTTTTTTGAAGTATTTTGATGTACTTCTGCATAATCAGTGTGGTACCAACATAAGACAGCGGTCAGTGTGCCCTCACTTTGGAGGAGCAGACAGAAGTCCCAGCATGGAAGAAGAGCAAACCACTGCTGTGGACAGGGTCAGCAAAAAAACGTGTTTTAGCCACATAAAAAACGATCTATATCCGTTAAAGTGCACGCTACAGTGAGCATATTCTCAACGGGTAACGTTGCCGTCAGTTCTGCTGTGTTAACGTTCAGTGCATGGCACAGTTTGTAGGTGTATGTAGGAAATCCATCCAATAGTTATAATAGAGATATTTCACCTAAAACCAACCAAAACATTCATGGGCTTACAAAATCTTAAGGATACATCCTCTGGGAACCATAAATGTCAATCCTCCAATCTAAAAACTTCTCTGAACTCTGAAATCTATCCAACAGTTGTTGGGATATTTCAGCCAAGTAGTGGACTGACTGACAGACCAACATTGCCATCCCTAGAGCTGCTAGCATGGCTTACAAACCTTGAACTCAAATCAATATGTTTCCAGATAGATTTTCCACTGATGTAATGTTATGAATACAAGTGATCTGAGTCTTATTTTGTTGCTCTGGAGGGTAAAGCAGCGGCTCTGCAGCTCAGATATGAAAAAACTGACACTGGTAAACTAAAACATTTGTGTCCTGTTGACCTCATTTATTTACCTTCCTGGTTATTTTTCTTATAGTAAAAAATTTAAAGCAACCTTGTGAAATCTTTCAAACTTTTCACAACAGTGTGGCCACGGGCTACACATACATGCTATTCTCCAACTAGGGGGAGGCCTTAGCAATCCACGGTGCACCATCAAATCAGACAGGGGAAACAGGGGGCGAGGTCTCCCTGGTCTGTTAGTGGATTATTGGATTTGGATTATCTGTGCAGACAAAATTACCCATTAGGGAAAATTGTAGCGTGCTCTTTCAGGAGGGCTGGTGCTGCATAACACTCACCTCACACAACAGTGTTACCTGAACAGCCCGGTTGGTACACTACGTACCGTATGGGGAGACACTTCAGTGACCAAACATCAGGAGCACGATGTTCATAGAAAATGCCTGGAGACCCAAAAGATGCACACGCTGGGGAGTGCAGTGGCACACGTAGGGATGATGAATGTGTCAGCAAAGCAAGGCAGGATGTGCTCAAGAGCTGCTAATCATCACTTACTTGGGGGGGGGGGGGGGGGGGGTGTGGGAAAAAAAAAAAAAAAAAAACAGAACAAGGGAGGGGGTTGGGGGTGGAGATGGTTTAGCTATTTTTAGCTGGATTCCATGAAGACAGCTGTCATCCTCCTGAGTGTTTGTGAGACCTTCCTGTGCTTTCCATCACCAGGAAGAGTGACACAAGAAACAAGAAAAGAAGGACTGGTACTGTTGAGTATTTTTGCTATATTTGTGGGAGAATAAAAAATAAAATAATAATAATATTTAAAAAAAAAAAAAAAAAAAAACACACACACTCCCCCAACCTTTAATGCTTTCATAGAGGCCAGTTGTGGAGTGGGCGCTGAAAATCTCATAAGCTCATCCGCTTTAGCTGAAAGCATTACAGACTTTGGGCTCTGTAACTGCCCGTGTGTCTCTGTAATCTGCCAATGTGTCTGGCTATAATTCTTTACCTCAGACATCAAATAGGTGCTGAGCACACATCACTGTGATAATGCTGTCTCTTCAGACAAAAAATACAAAGCTAATTAGAAAATATTAGTTGCTCGCCAAAAAAAAAAAATCGAATTCTTATATACATTTATAATTGAGTTATAGCATATAGTGCCAATGGCTCCAGTATACCATTTTTACATATCTATTTAGGAATTTGGATTTGACCATTCCAGCAGGTGGCTGGTTCAGGTCACATTTTATGACCCTGACATTCCCGTGCCACTTCAGAGCGGCCGGGACCTCTGCCATCCGTTTGGTGAGAGACGGGGTGGAGATAAGGGGTGGACAGAGTGACAGTGACGTGCCCCACACATAAGCCGGGAAAGTCATTCTGTAGATGGTGTCCAAATGCCACAACATCCAGGCTCTGACACAAGCCACAGATCCCCCATCAGCATTCTCCCACAGCCCAATTTAGCTCTGAGCCAGTGAATTCTTTACTACAGATGGAGGAATGAGCTGCATATTAAGAAGGACTTAGCATTAATTAGTGAACCATCCAAACATGGCCTTGAGCTTGCTGCCATGCTATTTTTCATGCCACTTTGAATTAAAGTGTTTCAGTTTATACAGCTAATATATTTGATTTTCCTCTGTATTAAGAAAACATTAAGCCAGCAATGCCCCGTTTTCATCTGCGATGACGTAAAGTGCCGATGTGTGTCAATACATTAAATTCAGCAAAATGAAATCAGAGTATCACCTAAACCACTTTGCAAGAATGTGTCAGTTGCCTAAAAGTGCTTCCAAGATCAGACAATAATGTTAGATTTTGTTCTGTTAACAACTTATTAACAAATACAATTTTGAGTAGACAAATATTTTGTTGGAGAAATTTCATTTATTTCCACTTTTTCATGTAAAAATATACATCAAGCGGGGGTTTGCTGCAAAAACCATTTTAAAAAGAAAATATAACTTTTTTTTTTCCATCTCAAACCACAAAACTTTTTCTGACAGTTCAAAATGTTTGGTTTGGTTCATTTTGGTACATTCTACATGGGCGTACATTTTTTTGACATTGATCCATGACTGTACTGAATTAATTCACATAGCCACGATTCCACATAATTCAACGAAAGAGTGAAATGCTCAGAAGTTAAGTTCAAATGTTTTTGTGCATTTTCATGTCTAAAAGTGCAGAAATAAACTTTTAAATGTTGGACACATCATGAACCCAGAAGTGTATGAGTATGAGTGTTATGACAAAAACGAACTGCCTCAATGTACATTATTTTATGAAGGTCATTGACCTGTTTACAAGAGAGATTATTTTTAATTTTCTATAGAAAATCTGCTTCACACTATACGTCTTCTGCTTGTATGGATGTCAATATTTGATTCTCCAAGTGTTCTCCTATGGCATAAACTTCCCAAATGAATATATATATATGAATATATATATATGAATATATATATATATATATACATATATATATATAGTTTTCTACACAGAAAATGCATGTTGACTTATCACCTAATTCACTTTATTTATTTACCCCTTTAATATAAAAGCAACACAATCTTCCCCCTTTCCCCCTTCCTCCCATTGTGTGGCACAAAGAGCTTGATTGCAGAAAGTACTGTAGCAGTGACGAGGAGGTTTAATAAAACTAGCTTCTCCAACTGGCAAATGTTTGAGGACTTGATCTGGAAGAAGAAATAACAGACAAAGCAGAGAGGGAAAGATTACTGAAAGAGGCACTAGTAGAATTATTATTATGAGCACAAGACCCTTAGAATTTACTATTTGATGTAACGGTGCTGTAACATGTTGCATAACAGATTTCTGGAGGACAATAAGAGGAAATTGTGAGTTTTAGCTTTAAACTAAGAATAAATGCAAACTAAATATTTGTTTTTTTCTTGTGTCTTGTGTTATTTATTTATTTATACATCACTGTAAATGAAATGGCAATATGATTTTGAATGATTTTGACCAAAGTGGGTTTATGATGGGATGGTGATTTCTGTTCATCTGTGATTTAATTTTGATGTTTTTGCTGAGGTGGGTCGTTAAATTATGGTACAATTATGTTTTTTTTTTTTCATATTTTGATTTTGAGCTAATGTCACATATTATAGAGGCTTGTTTTGCTATTTTAATTTTGCTGCAATCCATAAAATGTGTGCAGGTTAGCAAATAAACACAATGAGCATAAAGCTGAATATACTGCAGGAGTAAGACTCGGGAGAAAAAAACTAAAAAAAAAAAAAAAAAAGGAGGAGAGAGTGGGATTATTAACAGCATGTGAATGTGTCCGATAGGCTAAGCCTCGTCTCCACACACTCCTGCACACTTCTGAGTGCATTCCAGTGGAACACACCCCGGGGAACGCTGGCTGCCATGTGACACATAGCAGCAAACGGAGAGCGAAGCGGCATAAAAGGGGGAGAGGTAGAAAGTGGGATTGAGGGATGAGAGACAGAAAAGAAGAAGATATTGGATGGGAGTGAAACTCTAATCGCAAGAGGGCAATTAGTGAGGAAGTTGTACTGGAGCGTTGAATCATGCACCACCCATTTCAGGGACAGCGACTTTCCACAGGGGGTCAGAATGATGTATGTTTAGTATGTGCAGCATTTTACAGTATTTATTGTATTATGTATCAGATCGCCTTTTTAAAAACATGATGTAATGTATTATTCATTTATTTATTACTGTTTTTATTCAAGGTTGAAACTGCCAAAACAGAAAACACTTTCTGTATTTCAATGCAGTGAGATCGCAATAAAGCTCAATCAGACTCTAAATAAATAAAGAGAGGAGACAAAGGAAAGAAAATAAATGACTGTAGATGAGGTGGTATTAAATCTGAAAGGTTCTATGGGGAGCCGCGTTGTCAAAGACAGATGTGAGCTTCAGCAGAGTTCAAGCACCACAGGCACAACACACTGCTGCCAGGGAGAAATGCGAGTCTGTCTACGCATTGATTCGCACACAGGCACGGAAAACACAAAAAGACATGAATCAAAAGTAAATGTATTGGATGCACTTACTGGTTTGTAGAGCCGAAGGTGTTTCCAGAGAATCCTACAAAGAGGAAATAAAGTGATTAATTGGATGATTGTCGCAATAAAAACATTCTAGCTGTCAGCGTGCCAACAGATGGAAACTCACAAACCGAAAAATTCTCATTTCGCAGCACGACCTGTCTAAAACAAACAGATCTGTGAGTCTGTGTGTGTGCTGTGTATGTAACATGACCTGACAGAGGCTTCAGAGACAGAGAAGGTTTAGGAAGATGAATGGATGAAAGGTACGACTGGACAGGCTGGTGTACGGTGTGTATGTGACCCGCAACAAAAGCCATTAAAGGCTGCAGAGAAGCTCAAGGTGACTGAACAAGTTTAGGAGACCAAAGATACGAAAAAGACACAAAAATAAGCGGGAAGAAGACGGCAAGAGAACTCTGATCTGCGAACAAATTTGGAACATCTCATGGCGGGACACTTCTGAGTCCAATAACAGGACGTCTTTCATCTTGTGCAAAATCTACACTGACAGTATAATTACTGCCCCAGGAATAAGTATGGATGTAAGAATCTTGGCTGTTTCTGTTGTGCAATTACATTTCATTACTATTTTAATAATAAACAATGTACGCCTGCATTTTAAAGCTTCTCAAGATCATCAAATAAAAAGATTATGTGCACAGACATTAGATAAACCGACACATAGCTGGTGGAAAGGAGGTGAAAAGAGGTGAATACTGGACTGGAAGATGTTTTGTCGTACTGTACTGACTCCACTTGTGTCTCTGACCCTGCAGCTTGCAATATTTAACTAACTGCTGATAAGCAAGAGGACGTTTGAAGAGGATGAGGAGAGGGGAAAAAAAAAAAAGGGAGCCACTAAAGTAGTAGTCTCACCTCCTGTTTGTGGCTGTTGTCCAAAGCCTGTGAAGCTGCTGGGCTGACTTCCAAACCCAGAGCCCTGCTGGGCCAGGGCCCCGAATGACGGAGCGTTTTGACTGGCTAGAGCGCCAAAGGACGGCCCGCTGGGAGGTGAGGCAAATCTGAAAACACAAGAGAGACACGGACAATGTGACATGGTACACAGTAGCTAAAAAGGTACAACTACAAGTACTGAGACAAAATGAGTAAAAAAAACCAAGGATGCCATTTAACAGCTCACAATTTATTTGTACAAAGAGAGAAATGACTATAGTGTATATATGTAGAAGGTGTCAGATGGTGTTTGTGAGGATTGAGAAGTGGTAATCCCTTCCACAGGACCCATGATTATTGACTCCCAAGGGACAGAAAATGGAGAATAAGCAAGAGAGAGGAGATAAAACCAGAGAGAGAGACAGCAGGCCAGTTTAATCTGCAGGCAGAAGTGAGATTATCTGAGGCGAATAATCTAGTCCATAGTTTTGGGCTCGTAGCCATGCTCACTCTAACAAAACACTGTGGACAAACAGGGTTGATTAAACTAGAGAAATCACTGGGGTGGAAATGATGGGAAAATAAAACAATCCCTTCTTCTGTGGGTTAAACTGAAACTTCAGGTGGAATAAGTCTGCTGGAGGATGACTTAAATTTTAAGGACACCCCTGTCAGCTCAAGTTTTACCTCTTGGGAGTTAAACAAACAACACAAAACAAACAATCGTACGTGTATTACAACAGCGGATTCAACATTGTGAATGAATAAATGGACAATAATGTTTAAATGTTTAACAACGCGGTGAATTCTGCCCATCAGTAGCTTTATTTCATATGCTTGTGTGATGGCGCACTGAGAGAGAAGGTCACAGATGTTCTGATTCCCAAAAAAAAAAAAAAAAAAAAACCTGCTCTACGCTGCAGGCAAAATCCTGCTGCTCCTCTTCCCCCTCTGTACTGCACAAAAAGCCTGGTGACACTGGACCAGCGACCAGAAAGACACTGACAAACTGCTGGTTTAATGTGTCACACTACAAAGTTGTGCCACATGTGACCTTGAATGCTGTTTAGTACCACATGTCAAATCTCAAAAAAAAGACATTTTATTTTGTCAAACAGAAAAAAAGAGCAGCTGTCCTACAAGCTGCTGTGGAATATGGTCTCATATATCTTCATGTATATATTCTTAAAAAAAAGGGGAAAAAAAGAAGATACATATTTTTTTTCCTTAAACATGACGTTTCTCACCCAAATCCTCCCATGTTGGAAGCTGCTGTTCCCTCTCCGAACACTTTGCCAGCTGATGAACCCATGTTGTTGCTGAATGAAGCGTTTGAGCCGAACGCCGCTCCACCACCAAATGCTGGGGAACTACCAAAGGAAGGGGGACTCCCAAACACTGGAGCACTGCCAAAACCACCTGTAGAGGGGAAAAGATACAGGTGATTAAAAGAAACTTTGCAACAGGAAGTAGTGGGATGTATTACAACTTAGTGTCTACACGGAAACGATGAAAAAAGCTCACTCGGGATGTTTCTGTGGCTCTGTAGCTTATCGACAAACTATATTTCATCTATGTGGAAGAAATTTTCCTCTCACGCGTGCCTCCTGGGCTGAACACTGTGGTCTCCTGTGTAAACATGACCACACATACATTCTACATGTGGTCTGAACCAGGGCCGATAGATACACAAGAAACTCTCTGAGCATGGTGAATACAGTTACTATTGTGTCTTGTTGTATGAAACACATTGTTTTGGAACAACACACTGTGACAGCTTAATGACTCTACAACAGTGACAACACTTCACTACAACTCAAAGCCTTCAGAGCTAGGAGTGGCAGGGAGAGAAAGGGTGTACTGAAATTTCAGCCTGGCTACCAGCATGCCCCAGTAAATAATTGATTGAGCTAATGTAACAAGATTACATTCCCTGTACGAAGGCCAGTGATAGGGCATTAGTGTGCTGAGTGGTACCAATATCCCAGTGGAGCTAAGGGATAGCTTGGATGGCTGCTATCGCGACGACTTGCTACCCAAGAACTGCAAAATAAATCCAAATAAAGACGCTCAGTTTGCAAACCCAAGTAATCTATTTGTGAAGGTATGAAGTTAATTCTTCATCCCTAAACTTGCTCTGCAACTAATTTCATCTGCGCTTGATCTACTCAACTTGTCAATTTGCCAAGCAGTCTTAGACCTTGGTTGTACAACAGCATATTAAGCAGTTTAGACCCAAGTTAAAGATCTAAATAGAGTTTCCTTTTTTATTTTTACTGAGGACAGAATCGGCTGCCATGACTGATACAAATATAAACTGGAATGTCAATCCTCTTCTAAGTGAAGCAAAGCAGTTTTAAAGCAGTGACCAAGCACCATAACCCAAAGTGATTACATGAGATGACGCATAAACACGTGGATGTTGTATCTGACCATCAGTAACCAAGCATCAAATCAAATTATGCTTATATTCAGCCGTGTTCACATGCTCTGAACTGTTACAAAAAGCACAACTGTAGCAGAAAAATGATACATTTTTATAACTAAGCATGATGAATATACACTCCACTCCACTGGTGATCAACATAGATGACTCATTTAAAAATGACAGTTTTGAAGTAATCTACGTTTCTGTGTATCAAATACGCATCTTTTTCTGGTGTTGAAATAAATACATCACACCTTTGACCCATCCCACTGTGACTAAGCACTGTTGAGAGGTAACACTGCATCAGCAGTATTCAGGCAGGTAATGATGAAGCCTGACTACCTCACTTTCTGCTCTGCTGGGGTGAGGAGATAAGGGCACTTGCTGTAGCTCAGATGATAAAGGGGGAAGGCAATGTCAAGAGTCGGCTGCTGTGCAAAATGCGATTATGTATAGGTGCAGAGGGGTGCTATCACAGCCATGCTACTATCACTGAACCTCACACATCATTACACCACAGCCCTTAAGCCAGACACCCCCCCTCCAAAAAAAAAACAAAACAGAAGAACAATATCAAACATCACTAATACTATCAGGTGAATGTGTGTAAGCGTTACGAAATTGTGTAATTAACAGTGCTATTTACATTTGCTAGGCCCTTTGCTCAAATATAATTAAGAAAATTAATCCCTACCCTGAGGAAGTATGAGCAGCACACAGAGACAAGTCTGGTCTGAAATGTCAGCACTATAAATCATCTGATAAAATGTTAACCGCGAGGCACAAACAAGCATCACTTTCACAGAGCGGATCAGAGTATCTTAACAACGCGGGAATAGCTGTACCTGGTTTTGCAGGAGTAGAGAAGGACCCAAATCCCTGTGATGCGACACTCCCCGCACCAGTGCTGAAGGTCCCGCTGGGCTTCTGCTCACCAAAGGAGGACTGTCCAAAACCGAAGGTCTTGGCACCACTATTCCCAAACAGGGTGTTGGTTCCTAGAGGAGGGATAGGAAGATTAATGTGTCTCTCAGAGATGATAAAATAGGGTTTGTTTCTGGTACATCTGCTACCATTTTTAAAAAAAATAATTTATTTTTATTTCACAGATTGCATTCGCCCACCTGTCTGAGCAGGCTGCCCAAACCCTCCGGAGGTGCCAGTGGTGCCGAATGGGTTCTTATTGGCAGCGTCTTCGCTTGGTTTACCTCCCAGGCCACTGAAGAATCCTCCAGCAGCACCTGAGCCCGCTGCATTGGTTGAACTTGGACCAAAGAGACTCCCACCAGATGGTGGCTGCTGTTGCTGCTGCTGCAAGAGAAATGTTAGTTATACAATAGGTCCAAGTGAACATTTATTAAACTTTAAAGATAATACTACTCACTACTTGCTCTATCTATTCAAACTAAACAAACAAACAAAAAGTCAGTGGTTGATACCTGTCCAAATAAACTTCCACCGCTATGTTGCTGGCCAAACGCAGGTGTGGCGGAAGAGCAGCCAAAAGCTGTAATAAAAAGGAAAGGAAATAAACGTCAAGGTTGAGACATTCTCTGTTATCTTTACACTACTAGATTTTATGTAGCCAGTGATGCTTCATAAATTTTCTAGTCACCACTACATGGCTTCCTTTTCTTCCCACAGTGTCATAGAAAAGAATGAGCTGATTATGGAAACCCGACCCCCCGCTTAGAATCTGGAACCAGGAGCTGTGTCTAACTGCTGAGCTGATACATTAACATCAGCTGTCCACAGAGACACAGACATTCCCACACTGCGTTGGGAATTTAGAGAATCTTTGGGAATGAGACAACTCCCCTCATGCCACCCTCCTCACACAGACTGCCACACCACCACAAATCGCACAGCCACTGCCACACCTCCAACCGACTCAGGCCGGCAATATGCTACAGACAAAATTGTCTGTCTTCTCTCCTTCGGGATGACGGCCTGTCAACGAAATGGATGTCACATGTGACTTCAATCACCAAAAATATGTGCAGGCTGGTCAGCTGAATGAGCCAAACTGCCCACTGCCCTTACGGACACACCAATATAATTCAGGGAGTTGTCAGATGTTGTTAGCTTGTACATTGTCAGACACGACTAAACTGTGTGTAGCTGTGTCAATCTTATTAGAAAAGATGAGTGACAACGTCATCTCTGGCTGACTTTTTTTTTTTTTTTTTTTTTTTTTTTACAGCTGACAGGTTTGAAATTGAGAACTTTGTAAACCCCATTACCTTGAAAGCGTGTGTCACTTTTCTAATTTATAAATAGCCACAGTACGTACTGATTCCAGTGTGAATTTGATCACCTGAAGATGCTGTGCTGAGGTGAAGTAATGTACTGCACAGCTTCACTTGAGTCAGTCAGTACAGCAAGGGTTGATAAATAGGAGAAGGCAGATAAAAACATGACACAGAAAGCACTATGGTTCTTTTCATGATTAACTAAAAGTGCAGCTCTGATCGGGCTTTTAGGAGGTAACTATTTAGGTTTTTGCAATGCACACTGTTTAAGTGACTAGCTATATCTTATTGTGCTACAATGAAGCGATTAAAATCCTTTCTTCACTGTTCTCCTCTGTGTTTTGTCCACCTCAGCCTGCTTATGTTGCAGTGCTGCTCTCCTTTACCGCAGCCTACAGTGTGAGTATTCTGCTGCATAAAATTAGAGTGTGTGAAAGAGACACCGCGGTTGACAAAATGCACAGATCCGCACCAATTATAATTGGCAAAGAGCAGCGTGAGCAGCTCTCACCGGCTGAAATGACAAACGGTGGCAGCGGTGGCATTAGGTCACATCAGCTGCCTGATATGCAATGCGTGCTCTTTGCGAGCTGGTGTCTGTAGTCAGCCGGAGATATTTCGTGAGGGGAGATGCTCCGTTCTGTGACACCACAGCAGGATCGAGAGGCGACTGACAGTTTCTGTAGTTCTGACAAACCAAACGGAGTGATGCATCCTCCCTCTAGTGGACTGAGTCACGTACATTCTCCCAAGTGTCTGAACCAATTAAATAAGGTTTATCATTTATCATTTAGATGTAGAAGGCTACAGCTGTTACCTCAATGTGTCAGATACATATCTAATCAACATTTAAGTTAATCTAAGTATAAAATCACACTGTGTATCTGCAGATATTCAAAGTTAAGCACTCGACCGATTGGGATCAGGGCCATCCCTAATCTTTACAAATCACTTGATTCTGAAGATATACTACTATTGTATCCCACACACATTTTAGGGTTAATTGCTGTAGAAACAAATAAAACTGTTAGCCACAAACTCTTACCACATTTTACCAGTCACCAGGAAATAACTGCAGATTCACACTCACCTGAGGGCTGTCCAAAACTGAATCCTGTAGATGAGGATGTGGTGGTGTTACTCCCAAACACAGACCCTTGCCCAAATCCAGAGCTCTGGCCAAACGCTGGTGTTGTGCTTTGTCCAAACAGCCCTGAGCCAGTGCTGCTGGCTGTGTTGGCACTGCTTGTGCCAAAGGAGAAGGAACTCGCGTTGCTAGCAGTAGCAGCACCAAAAAGACCACCACCAGTAGTTGCACTGTTAGTACTTGCTCCAAATGCTGTTTGTCCAAAAGAAAACCCACTGGCTGTTCCAGTGTTGCTGGCAGGCTGGCCAAAGCCACTCGTCTGGCCAAATACAGATTTGCCAAAACCAGTTCCAGTTGATGCACCAAACCCAGCTGAACCAAAAGCTGTTGAGACTGGGGCTGCAGGGGCCGCGGGCGCTGAAGGAGCTGAGGATGCTGGGGGTGCAGCAGGTTGTGCAAACACGGTGCTAGCAGTAGTTGTTGCTGTACTGTTAACAACAGTAGGGGTGGGAGTGGTCGTTGCAGGGGCAACTGTGCTGATAACAGGAGTGACTCCAACTGAACTGCTGTCTGTTATTGCAGGAGCAGGCTGAGTAAAAATGGAACCTGGTTTGTCAGAGCTGGGCACCTGGAATGCTGCTGGAGCCACCTGGGAGACAGGTGCTACAGCTGGGGTGGCAGCAGCTGAAGTGGGCACTAGAGCAGTGGTGGTGGTGCTGTCTGGGGTGGCTTCTATTGCGGGAGCCGCACTGGCTGGTGCCGGAGGGGTTGCTTCTGTTGGTGCAGTGATGGAAGATGGAGGGTCTGGGGTTGGGGCAGTTGTGGCCAACGGAGGTGCGACTGTTGGTGCTGTAACCGGTGCTACTGTGGTTTCTGTAGTGGCAGCATCTGCCTCGGGGTCAGTTACTGCGAGGGGACTGGCGCTCTCTATAGCTGGTTCAGCAGCAGGTCCTTTTTCAGGGGGTGGTGTGGGTTCAGAAGGTTGTGGTGGAAGTTTTGGTTCCTCTGAGGAGTCTGAAGAAGCTGCAAGAAGACTACTGAAAGATGTAGGTAAAGCTGAGGCAATTGAGTTAGGTTGGGGAACAGAGAAGGCCGGCTTGGAGTTTGATTCAGGAGGCTTGAACAAACTGCCTGATACTGCCCCCTTGGATAAGTCTGCTCCTGTAGACTCTTCTGCAGACTTTTGGAGAGCTGCACCGAAGGTAAACTGTGCTGGTCCCTTGCTCATCCCAAGTCCAGATTCCCCGAAAGAAAATGAGGCAGCAGCAGGTTTAATGGATGAATCTTTTGCTTCTTCTCCAGCACCCACTCGTAGTCCAGAGAAACTGCCCAGAGTTTCTCCTCCAACTGTCTTCGGGGGCTGTGGCTCTATCCTCAGGGCAGCTGTGGTGGAGGTGGGTTTGTCTCCTGGCGTGTTTGTAGGCAGGGTGGCAGACCCAGTACCGAGAGCAGAGGAGAACGACTCCTCTCCAGTCTGGCCAAACATCATCTTACCATTTCCACCAAAGGAGAATTTATTTACATCCTTCACTGGAGAGACATAAGGGGGGAAAAAAAGCAGAATATGACGGATATGTTTGACACCATGGTAAAAATATCCAATATTAAGCTGCTGCATTGTTTTTACCTTGTGACATTCCAGCTCCCTGTGTAACTGAAGCAAAACTGAAGCCTGCGGATCTGCAAAATAAAATTTAAGTCACAATGAAACAGCAGTGAGAGCATCTTAAGCTTCTGTCATGTGACAAATCTGAGTGTGGTTCGATTAAGATTTTGGAAAAGTACACAACCCATGATATTCCTCTAATAGCTATAGCGACCCACAAGCAGTCAAGTTTTATATGATATAAGGTGTTAGTTGGATGCCCCAAATCCCATTTAATTGGATAAATAAATTAATATATACAACCCCATAGTGCTGATGAGTGATTAAAAATATCTCGAACCTTTACAGGAAGATAAAAGAGGGATTCTGATATATGAATATGAAAAATCTTTAAAAGGAACATGGACAAAACGTTAGACGTTCTTTGTAGTTCAGAATGGTTCTATAATTTTCATAAGTTGACTCACCCAGATGTGAAGGAGAAACCTTTGCTGGTGCTTTGGTCTGCTGAGCTAGCAGGAGCCACGGAAACATCTGTTTTGGACGACTGACCTGAAGGACACAGAAGTTTATGAAGTCAGTCTATCATAGAATAAAATGTCAGGATTTTGGTCAAGAATCACGAGCAATGTTCAAAATTGAAATGATATTTATGTGCAACCAACTCTGGGCAACTTTACAGGGCAACTGTAAGAGAAAACATGTGTGTGCACATATTTAAGCAGTGCTTACCAAACACAAAGCTTCCCTGTGGGGTGGTCGTACTTTCAGTGGATATCTTCGGAATACCTTGAGCAGGATTCTGCACAGACAGTTTTAAGTAGGCATAGCTTAATACCACAAAGCATTAATAGAGGAAAACACTACATATCTATTATGTGTATGAGATTAATAAATTCATTATGCAGGTTCCTTTGAACACACTGCTACGGGTTACAATATAGGTGCAATAAACTGCAATCTTAAGGCAGATGTAGAGAAAAGGTAAGTGTACATGTGCACTCATGTAGCTGGAGATCAGTATGTTTGGGTCATTCTGATTAAATTGAACTTGAGCCTGAGCAGTGATGAAGATTTGTGTGAGGAGTTCCCCTGTCACCCAACTGCAATTTATAACATCAACATGGGAGGGAGCTGGGACATTTCTCGCCCATACAGTTCATGGTGTGTCCTCACGTGTAAAACTGTCAGCAATCTGTGAATTCTCACAAGCTGAATGCTCTTTAAAGTTGCGAGGAGAGGGATACTGACAATTTTGAATATTTTGAGTTTTTAAGTACTAGACTGTATGTGATGCTAAAAAAAAATCTCAACTACTACAGAAGGTCAAATATTTCATATTTCTTTTAACCAATTCATCAGTTTATCAGAGAAGCAGAGTGTTATTTCAGCATTTATGGTAGGAGTGGCTGATACAGGCCAAAATAATATCCTCGTAACATTTTATTTTGACAATGCTGACATCATCTTATTATGTTTCATCAACTCAGTAAAATATTTGAATTGTGAGTCATTCAAGATGTATTTTACAAACTATTTCAAGGGTGACATTTCATTTAAATGATAGAAGTGTGGGTGAACAAATACATGAAAAGGGTAATGTTTGGTGAGTGATGGGTAGACAGATTTAGTACTCACTCGTTTGGCCTGGTTGGAAGAAACTGTTGCAAAGACTTGTGATGGTGGATCTGTTACTGATGAGCTGGAAAACAGAGCAGAAGTGGGAGAAGAGAGAGTGTTCAGTCTACCGGGCAAACATAACAAACATCTTACAATTTAGTGCAATCAGGTGTTTGTTTAATTTATGTGTCGACAGCCAAAAAACCCTGGTCTGTGCAACAAAATATTTCCTTTGTGTAGGGCTGGAATTCATTATTACAGTTAACCACCTCTCCATATAATTATATTGTAGCACAATTTTCATATTGATTGCTTGGTTCACATTCCATTACTGTTTGACAGAGATAAAGAGAGCGTTATTGCAGAATCTAGGAAAAGCCCACTTTCATTATCATCTTACTCACACAATGCCTTGCTTTGCTAGTTTGTTATTGTGAGCAGGCTTTATATAGGAAAAGCCCCAAGGAGGGGATGGCCTGCCGAAATATCAAGCACAAAAGTGGAGCACGGCCCAGTGAGGCAGAAAGAGTAAGGTGCAGGAGGCAGGAAGGAGCGAGACAATGTGAATCATGGAGTGAATAAAGGGCCAAATGAAAGACATGAAGAAAGCGAAGTGAAGAGCATAATGGCATGAAAAGAGGCAATTAGACAGTGCACACACTGTGCAGTCTACATATTCAAATGTACCTTCCAACACGATTAGCATATGAACATATCCTCGACAGCCAAAACAATAAAATACAGATGACAGTTGAAATACATCAGGGGGGTTAATAAAAGGAAGGAAATCTCTGAACATTGAAAAGGTAACACTTCATTAAAAAAAAAAAAGTATAAAAGTTATATGTAAGAGATGTGATGAGAACACAAATGTGAGACGTCCTCAAAGACTGCTGGCCTCTGCTAGTTGTGCACATTGGGCTAAGTTTAGGCGGAGTCAGTGACCTGATAAATCTATACCGAAGAGACACACTCAAAACAAACACTGGACCCCTCGAGGACTCATAGTGACAGACAGTCTACTCACTGTATCGGAAATAGAAAGTGGATACAGGCATGAATTAACGCCATAAATATTATATAACATGCTTCATATTAAACAGGAAATAAAAAATAAATAAAATAGATTCGACACAGAAGACAGACAGAAAAAAAGCACTTAAATTGCAAAATGCTAATTAACTTCATCTGCCATGTCAATTAAAATGTGACCTGCACAAAAAAGGACTGCAATTCAAAGTGAAGTGCATGAAATCCAGTTAGGAGATATCTCAATGATGAAGCTTTGAAGTAGCACATCTGTGGACAGTGACTCACAAGGGCTCACAGCTAAAATGTGTGAGTTACATATTCCAATTAAAGCTTTTCTTTACACTATATATACACACTAACTATCACTTCTTTAAGGAAATTTCATGATAAAACAAAAGAAAATTGACATCATTTTTGATTTTTTTTTTACCTGATGATACTGGAAACCGCTACAGGAGGCCCTTTGTCCTTGAGCTCCTGGACATTGACCACCTGAGGAACAGTCTTCAAAGTGGACTCTGTCAAGGAGGCACTAACAACTACTGGAACACACAGAAACGCATAAGTGAGCAATTTACACACAGAGTTGTAACCTACATACACATGCAACTAATGTTTAAATTAGTCAAACAGATGTAATTGAATGAACTCAATGTTTCCATGGTGACGTGCTGATTTAAGCCTGGTGTGAATTATACTAAAACTAACAGTTTAGTAAGCAAGTCTCAGGTGCGACGGGGCACTGAGGTGGAAAGTGAAGCTACCAGGCTCACATTATTTGGTCTGGAGGTCTGTGTCTCCCCCTAGTGAATTACACCTGGCATAGCAATACAATATTATACAAACAGCTTCTTGTATACAGTGTTTCCCATATTCACTACCATTTAAAAATACACAAGTAAATAATTCTTTTCAATTGCACTCAAAGGCTGGTGACTGTTGCATGTTCTTCCTACCTGTCTTCTGATTGGCCATCTGCCTGCGCAGAGCAGCGGTGGCTGCAGCCTGCTGGGCAGGGATGGTGACAGGGATGGTCCTCTCAGTTGGTGGGGCTCCATGTTTTACTGTCTTCGTGGCGAGAGCAGTGCTGTCAGCACCGCTCAGGTTCATCTTATTGGTTGGAACTGAAATATCAATACAGTGAGCGACGTTTATGAAACAATGCATGTCTACTGGTGTCATCTCATGGCTTTGAATGGCAAAAAACTGACATCTCTGATGAATAGTTGGTATGATTTACTCACCAGGACTTGCAATAGGGCTGAGTCCAAAGCCCATACCCTGAACTGAGTGAAGTTTAGTTAAAGGAGTGGACTGGATGGCCCCGAAACCTGGCTGGATAGAGGGGGTCCTCACCACTGTGGGGTGGCGGGGTGTGGACAATGCTGGAGGAATGACAGGCATGGGAAGGGGCTCTGGCTGTAGATCTTCCTCCTCGAGCTCCAAGTGAGCTGGGTGGGGCTCCAGGGACTGGGACAGGGAGGACGTGGAGCTCACATCATCCAAGTCCTCATAGTATTTAGGTGAAAGGAAGGCTGAGCGAGACAGGTTGGCTGAAAGAGAATAGATAAAGAACATCTAGATCACTAATAACTGTGGTAGAGCTGCTTTAAGGTAGTATCCTCTTTATTTCTTTACTTTAATAGACAGTCTACTCTTGCTCAACAACTCTATTTAAGTCAATATTCTCCCCAACATTTAGACCTATGATATACTACATTTGTAAACTTCAATGCAACCACAATTTTCTAGTCAGTAAACTAAATTTACACAAGAGAAAGAGATTCCCACCTTCGTATATCAGAGTAACCCTTGTCAAATGAGTTTAAGCAGGATATGTGTACCTGGTGCAGTAGAGCGGACAGGAGGCATCTGTCCCTTTGAGAGGAAGTTGCGCAGCTGGGACTGTTTCACTGGCGATATCTTGGCTACTAGAGAAACATATAGTTAGTATGCTGAAGTATGCTTTATGGCTTTTTATATGAAAAACATATAAAGATTGACACCTGGAGATTTGGATTTGGTCTTAGGAGGGGTGGTGTCCAGCCTGGCTTTCAGGAGTGCGTCCCTTATACTCTCAAGCTCGCTTTCCAGACTGTCATAAAACACAGAAACAAGTTGTTCAAACTGCAGCACCTTACACAACAACACACCTATTTTAAAAGCTATTTACAGTGAACAGATGCGCATAATTAGAAATGAATGTTAAAGGCTGCTACACTGAAAGAAAGAAATTACTGCAATCTTTATGTTATTCTTGGACTACGGCGATAATATTGTTAGCTATAATACCATCCAGTTATGAAAGCAAAAATTGAATTTATTCAGTTTTAATTATTCAGAAACTGTTCCAGATTCAAATTCCAGCCCATTTAAGTCAAGGTTAACTTGAAATATGAAGTCTCCAATTCCCAAACCTGCCCTGCAGAACATCCCTTCTCACAACAAATCCAAAATCTACAAAATGTAATACTCATTTATCTCATTTATAGTTCACATTCCTCCATTCCCACTCCTTGTTCTTTGCCAACTCCTACCCAGCAGTCGGTGCTGTAGCTGTGTTGCGGTTTATAGTTGGAGCGGTAGTCTTGTAGAGGCGCAGTGAGGTGAGTTCCTTAATCAACTGGTCCAATCGGTTCTTCTGCTGGTTGATGATGTACAGGTTGTTGGCCAGTGTAGTGAACAGACCCTCACGCCCTGGCACGACCATGTGTCTGTGAAGAAGAGAATTATTTCATATCAAATGTTACTTAACCCAAAATCTTTTTAGTATTAAACACTTTGCTGGTGCTTACTTCTGCTTTTTCTTCTTCTCCAGGTGTTTCTCCCATTCCACATCCAGCACGTCATTGACATCTTCCACAGCAAACATAACATACTGATACAACCTGCGAATCTCCTGAATGAAGGAAAAATTAAAAAAAGAATAGACAAAATGTGTGAGTAGATGTAGAGGATTCATGTAGATGCTTTATGAAAAATATCATCTTTCTGGTGTTCACCTTGAGCTGTTCCTCACTGCGCGGGTCAAGAGGCTTTTTGTACAGTAGCTGTCTGTAGTTTTTGTCTCTGCTCAGCTCACTCTGAGCCTTGGCTTCTTCTGCTCCAGCAAAGCCCTCCAGTAACGTGGTCTTCAGTGTACCAATGTCGCCATGGAGAGACTGCAAATCAGAAAAAGAAAAAAACAGGTATTGGAAGACGATAGCCTTGCTATTATAGGCTTAACTCAACAAGGACACCACAACTATTAAACTAAAATCAACAATACAGCTAAAAATTACAATGGAATTTGGAACTTCACTCACAGATAAATCTGCTAATACCAACAAGTCTGGATACACATAATAAAGGCTAAATATATTTGGCAGACTATTGATTGTAAATAAAAGACTACTTTTATACTACACCATACTATATATATATATATATATATATATATATATATATATATATATATATATATATATATTTTTTATAGATATAGCTATATATATAGAGAACATTTAGGGCTGTCCAAAATACAGTTTTTCTTTGCTGTTGTTGTTAAAGGGCTACCCCAAATAATAACCAAAATAACCAAATAACAAAATTATATAAATTGTATGCATTGCCTCCCCCGGCCACAAGAGATGAAGATGGTATACATGCTATTTATTTATCATAACACTAACTTATGAGTTTGATGTTCTAAGTTCTGACTAGGAGGCAGTAAGGTTTGGATTTGGGTGATTATCTGAATGTGTTTGTGTTTTGAACCACAGACTTACCTCTGTAGTTTCCTTAATCTCCAAAGTGAAAATATGAAGGTCCTCTGACTCCTTCCTCAACTCCTTCATCTCCTCAATGGTTCCAACCTTGAAGTCAGCTCTCGCGCTTCGTGCCTTAAGGTCATCCAACTCCTTCTGGAAGTGTGCAATCTGAAGACAAGTCAAAGACATGCTAAGTTATTTGTAAATCCTTCATTACGTTTTTATGTGATGTCCTTGCTAAGGTCCTTCCTTTTTAACACCATGGCCAGGAACTACAAATGAAAAATAGTTTCTTGGCTAACTCTGAGAAATTTGCACTGTCGCTTCTTTAAACAAACTAAATCAAACTGATCACTGTGCTGTCCCAAAAATAAACCTTTTTGGGACGCCAAATGATACATGAACATACAGTAGCAAGCTAACATAAGTTGTGTCAACTAGCTAGTTCACTTAGCTAACAGTATGTAACAATTCAACCTGGCAGTTATAGGTAATAAATATTAAGCAACTCATTTCTACATGTTAACCCAATTCAGTGACGCGTAAATCTCAACATATTAAACAGTGATGTTATAGTTAGCCTTGAACTTTAGAAAGGCCATAATTTGTGACACTTAACTAAGCTAACGCTAAAACATTTCAATCAAACCTTAAACGAAATACAAAAAAGCAGACAGTACAGTTAACGTTACTTCAAAAATAATTAACAGATTTACTTATGCAGGAGGAATGATACAGAGAATCTGCAGTGTGTAGTCACACAAGGATCTAGCAAGTACATTTCCCCCATATGGTTTGAGCCCGAGGCTCTCACTTTTTTAACAAGTTCGCCAATTAAAAGTGGTACATGGTACTCCAGTGTTGACTGGATGATATGTCTCACCTCCTCCAATATACCAGCCATAATGGGATCAGAGTCTTTCTTTTGCTGTAGCTGCTTCTCCAGGGCCTTCACACTAACAGCTGCCTGTATCGAGAAGTGGTAAAGTAAGAAACTCACACCAACAAATACACAAAAACCGTATAAGTTTGAACAAAAAAATAGCAAGAATTTCTGTAATGTAATATAGCTCCACTTTTCTTCTGCCACTAACAGTTGGTTTCAGTTGAAGACTTTGTTGCTAGTGGCAACCACTACCAGCACAGTTCCATAGCAGTTGTGTCTTAACTGACATCATTACATCCACCATTTTGTCTGATCTGTTACCAAATATTGAATCCTTTATCCAGTTAACTGTAGCATTCTCCACACTAAATATTTTACAGTTAATCTTTTGATATATTTTTAGTCAAAATATCAACAAACCAGACAATACCTGTGGAGTTTGGACGCGGGCCTGGGCAGCAGGAGCAGGTTTCTGCATGACTGTGGGTGGTGCGCTTGTTTGAACTGGACGCACTGGAGCTGCAACACAACCAACAATGTTAGAAGCACAACGCCAAGGCACGAGCACCTATAATTTAATAGTTTTTGATAAAAAAATACAAGGAGAATGATGTTTTTGTGCAAATTATGATAGACAAGGATCTCAGGCAAGGACTTTCATACCCAATACAGCTGGCGGCTTAGTGGCTGAGAGTGAAGGGGCAGTCAAATTACTGGAACTGGAGACAACGGTTTTGGGCTGGGAGGAATTGAATGAGAAAGACGGTGGCGCCGGAGTGTCCAATGCTGAAAACCTTGGAAAAGGGAAGAACAGATTAAAATAATAACAATAACAAATAATAACAAAATAATAATAATAAAAAAAAGTAGTACCTCTCATTTAGATTCAGTTTCACCGTCGGTGGGGAGGGAGCAGCAAGACTCTGGGGTGTTGGAGCTGGAGCGGCCACTGCTGATGGTTTGATGGAAGGGGTGAAAGAAAACGCTGAAGGCGCTGAGGGAGTGTCAGAGGGAGGTTTGGAGGCAAAGGAGAAGCCTGAGGAAAGTGAGCCAAAAGGTGTGGATCCTCCCAGAGGGAAGGCTGAAGGGGCAGAGGTGGAGCATGTAGTTGGGACAGAGAAAACAAAGCTCGACGATGATGACGACACAGGAACTGTGGGGCCAATGCTGAACGGAGAAGCGGAGGAAGAGGCGGCAGGTGCTGGAGGAGTGGAAGTAGCTGCTGAAGTAAGCCCGAGATTTGGGAACGTTGCTGGTGTAGATGCGATGGATGCAGCGATTTTAGGTCGTTGGGTTGCCAAAGAACCTGTGAACAAAAGAAATTTGCTTTTATTTGATCTCATCGCATGTTGGGCACGTTTTGTCTACTAGGAAAGATTGCTTATTCTAGAGGCGACTGGACGAGCCTCTGAGAGAAGTCCACATTTTCAAAGTTTGATACTTACAGGCACGACTTCAAAGGAGTTTGCACAAATATTGTCGAGCCTTTTTCTAAATGAGTTTGGCTCAGTAAAACACAGTTTTCTAGCTTCATAGAAAAGTAAGCACAGCCTAGTCAAAGATCTCTGCATGATGAAAAAAAAAAAAAAAAAAAAAAAAAGGGTCTCATTCAATAAATATGTAATTAAAAAACAAAAAATTATTAATAAAAAAGCTCTTCACAATATTCAAGCAAACATAATAACTGTCAGTATTTATAAATAACATTTTGCTTTCAAAAATGTGTAAAAAAATAATAATGATAATACTCAAATTAACAAAAATGTTTTCTACATCCTGCTCTAATCACCGCTACATTCAAACACTTTGTAGGCTCTATTTGATTATGTAAAAGTCTGATAAGACATCCAAACTTCATCCGTGGATCTGTAATTAAGTTACAAACTTCTTTCCTTTAAGACTTTAAGATAAGCTTAATGAGGGATGTATTTGGACGTGTGTTAATTGGCATCTCTTAAGCTGTTAAACTGAGCTGTCGAGCTTCTCAACTCCACAGACAACTAACAAGAGAAAGATTCCAAATTCCACACAGTAACATGTCCCTAATAGGTGACACGTGACATCAGATAACATGTCAACAACCGATGACACAACACACAACACTATGGTATCTCTCTGCATTCGATGATTATCACTTGAGGACCGTGTCTCTTGACAACACCTGTCAAGTTTACTGTGCACGCTTACCTGGCTTGGGCAGTCTTTCCCCTTCCAAGGCGAGGGTAGTGGGGGCTGAGACCAGTTGCTTAACCTCTGGATTGAGGTTGAGGAGAGAAAACGGGCAAAGAAGTCCCTCCGTGGATAGCATTAGCATAGTGGGCGCTGGGGGCAAGGTCTTCTCATCCGCTTTGAGAAGGTGGAAAGACGGGATAGAGACAGAAGCAAAGACATGAAACATTCAGATGGAGAAATACTGCAGTCCACATGCTGTGCAGTAAATATAATAAAAACGCACGCATAACTTTCTAGTCAGATCATCTCCCTCTTCTGCAACCTTCCACAAAGAGTTAAGAAGAATCTCTATAGTTCTCTGCTAGGAAATTTTGTCTCAAGTTTATTAATTAAGAGCCACATGCATATGTAATCTGCATTATGCAGTAACAGACTTTTGTGAGAAATTATTTAGCGTTCTGCACAGCTTTGTGCTTCCAAATCACACCACTGCACAAGAAAGATAATTAACTGAAAGTGTTGTCTGCTCACTCTGTTCATCATGACAAAATGTTGCTTGTCATGAAGGTGTTAACGGAATTTCAGCACGAAGACTGTATGTACAGCGTGATAGTGCTAAACTTATTGGATTGACCTTGGCTCGTTCTGCCCTCCAGTGGTTAAAATAAGTACCCAGTGTTCAGTTCAGAAAGTCACACTGTATTCGAGACGACTGTCCTAAAGATGCCTCAGTTGGTAAAACACATTCCACTGCATTCCTCTTCTTGCCAAACCCCACAAACTCTTTCCTGCTCTTCACACCCACTTTCCTGCACTTTCCAAAAATCACACAGTGTGCTGTGGGCTGCAGACGAAAATGGCAAATCCAGTCTAAACCAACATTTAAATGATGAAACTGTTCACACCCCAAATTAAAGATGCATTAGTCAGAGTCTGTCAATGGCCAGAGTTGATACTAGTCATTTTAGATTCGTCAAAGAAGCAAACTGAACACCTTGTCTTTGTTCTCTCTACAGATGTGTCTCACATCTATTGGCAGCAGTAGCTAGTACATGTCACGGTTTGATGAATTACTACTTACTCTGACTATTATCCTATATTTTGCATCTAGTGTGTGTTCAGTTCATGCACAGCAGCATTAGTATTTTATTGTCTGAAACACATATACATCCACACACAAAAATACATTTACAAATTCAAGTCAAGCCCAGATTAGTATTAAGTTTCAAGAAATAAAGTGATCCTGAGTTCTGAGCACACAATGCAGAGAACAAAAAAAAAAAAAAAAATACAGAATCTTATGTTTAGTTTCATCTCAGCTGAGAAAGTATAGTTTCGAAAGATAAAGAGAAGCAAATAGATAGAGGGTAAAAGAGAGAGCGAACACAAGGGAGAGGCACACGGTAAACCTCATCAGCATTCTGCAACAGGATTGTCTGGGCTTTGTTGTTTGTTGTGGTCCTCTAGCTTGCCTGAGCCATTTTAATGAGTGCGTTTTTTTTCTTCCACAGATAAGTCTCTCGTTACTCTCCCTTCGCTTTCCCTATCTAATGTCTCACTTCGGATAAAGGTTTTGATCAGACTACAATCATGTCAAAATGTTGCTCAAATTGCAGTTTTTTTTTTTCTTGCTGGGGAGGGAGGTCTTAGAGTGAGCAGGGAGAGATGTGACTAGACAGCAGCAGCAGCAGCTCTACGTGAATGTCTGGCAGACTAGGCCATTTAAGATAAAACAGTGTACTGAGACGGTAGCTTATCACTATTCTTTACACACGCTGCAATAGAGCACTGCAGTGGCTGCTGTATGCACAAAGAAACCTGACGGATTTCAGCTTCATCTGATCATTTAGGGGAGTGTTGAACATAAAATGTCTTAGAGCAAAGACAATGGAATGTAGCACAAGAGATAACAGCAACTATTATGAAATCAAATTTAACTTTAATATGCAACTTTATAACACAGAAATAATTAGTTTGGAGGAATCTGAAAAGACAAATGAAGTTTTTAAAAAATAAAAACAGTACATCACATATCCTACCCGCTTCAATATGAAATACACGTTCATTAAAACAGGCTTATCGGGGTGGGCGGTATCACTGGTGGCAGATGGTGTATAAACCTGCCTAAACTGGTTTAATTTTCTCCTCACTCCATACTGTCATTTAACTATTTTCTAAAAAATCCCAGCACACTCACTGTAGATGTGCAGCATCGTTTATGATTAATAACGCTGGGAAAATAAAAGCGATATCCGAAAGTGAATGGCAATTACAAGCGGGGGAGACTGAATTTAATATCTTTTAAATATCAAAGTGGGAGACGTTGTGCTTGCAGCTTGATTATGGCAGCGAATGGTTGCAAAAAGAGCGATACGTCTAACGTGTTGTATCACAGTGCATGTTATTTTATATCGTGGCAGCGATCATATCAGAAGTGGGATACAGTAGATTTTCTGAATTCAGAAACCAAAAGGTAGTGTCTGTTTTGACTTATAAATCAAGGTTCACTTCACTGACACATACATCCTATAAATCCAATACTGCTATAAACCAGCCCTGCACACAGATTTTAAACATTTTCCTACCGGAGAAGAGATGGTACAGAAGAAATCTACCTCAGCTTTATGAAAAAAAAAATATATATAAAATGCTTTAGCACTAACCCAACTTCACTCTTTGCTGGTGGTGGCAGAAATCACAACAGGACAAAAACTTTCCCACCACAACAAGATTGATTAAAACAACATAATTATCATAAAAAGGCATTTGACCTTTGCTTAAATGATTTGAAAGCTCTTAAAATCCCATCAGAAATGCCCGCTCCCCTCAAATAAGAAAGTGGAGCCTTTTTGAAGTGCTAAAACAGACTTTACAAATTCAAAATTTGAGTGCCAGCTTTGATGAAGGGAAATTAACTTTAGTATTCAACAACAAACGATAGAATAAGTGTAGTCTCATTGTGAAGATGTGCAAATCTGCCCAGAAAGGTGAAGAGAGAAAAAGTACACAGAAAACACTTACTTATGTGGATCTCCTGCTGGCTGGTGTAGTCTATTGCCAGGCCAAGGGGAAGAGTGTCTTCATTTGTCTCGGTCACTGGGAGCTCAGCCCTACTCGCATCCTCCAGGATCCAAAGCTCCCAGATCTGAAAATGAGCATTCAAACAAACAGAATACAATCTTTTTTTCTTTTTTTTTTACAATAAAAATGAGCATCAGAACTTTGTCTAATCAGTTGTAGCTTGTACAGTAACTTAAAAACTTGAGCACAGCCACAAGTTGGTCCAACGGCCATCATCAAGAGAGCTCTGCTAGCATAAATGATTTAAAAGAAAAGTGTTTTGATTGAGAAGAACTTTGTAGAACAGTTATGTAACTCTGCTTGGTACTGCGGAGCATCTCAAACACCCATGTTTTTCTTTCAAAACTTCATCTCATAGTTTACTTCTCTCCTGGAATTTCAATAGAAATCTATACTAGTGAGAGGCACCTTTCATTTCTATCTTTGTTTAAAACATTATCATTTAAGCTTTTTTTAATAACTTCTTCAGCGTTTCACTTAATTAGGTACCTTGTCCTCTTGTCTTGCTATGACGCTGACTTCAATCGAAGTTGCTGATGCTGCAAACATGAGGTCCCTGGAATAAAACAAAACAATGAGACAAAGCAAAACATGACACCAATTTAAAAGTTTGAAGGAACAAACAGGGTTCCCACGCATTTTCCAGGACCTTACAAAGACATTTTAAAGCACAGCACTTGCTCACAAATGGTCATATAATTTACCGGCACTGACATACTGTCATGGGTTTCTGCTAAACTCACTTTGAAGTGTTCTGCACTACATATTCTACCAACAGTCAGGTCTCAGACAGAAAATCCACCTAGGTTTATACAGGCGATCTGAGTGAGGGACTAAAACACAATTAAAATTCTCCAGGACAACATAGATTATTTCCAAGAGATCTGGTTATTTTTAATTAATTTTCAGGTGTTTCCATGACTAGAAAACTCATCTCTAAATTTCCAGGTGTGGGTACCCTGAATGAACAACACACTGGGCGCATTTGGGTGTCTATCATACCACTGATGCCTGTAAACTGTGACCATTCTTACCAGTCCTCTACATGGCTGAGGAAGAAGTGGTGTTGTCGCTCAGTGCAGCTGCCGTACACAGTGTCACTGAAGTTCAGATACTTAGTCTCTGGCCGCTCATCCTTCTTCTACAAAAAACACAATAAAAACCAGTTATATTAGTGTAGTATATACTAGTATATTTTAGCTGCTCAGTAATTTATCATTTTACCAGAAAAATAATGCCACATACAGAAATACTGTGTGTATTAACATGCTTGACATCCAAATTTAATTATCTGTGACACAGTTGTATGAAGAAGCACGTGTGATAATGACGTAAGTAGCTCTATGAAACCAACAACACAGCCTTGTACTGTACAGCTTAGGCAATTATATTAAGCATCCTACTCAAATAACAATACATAAAGGAGGCACATGTCAGCTGCAGTAGGAGCCTCTTCATAACCACACAGCCACTACAAAAAAACACCACAAAAGCATTTGGCCTTAAAAGCTACAATTCAAAACCCGGCAGAGCATCTAGTGCTGCATTTGTTTCTCCACCTTTTTGTTGTGGCCATGTGCAGAAAATACCAGCAATGAGCAAGACAGGGTTGCAAAGTAATAAAAATCCCATCAAATGGGATTAGGTGAATTCAGTGGACTACAGATGTAGGGCCTACTCACAGGGAGGGAGATCAACACAAGCTCAGGAGGCGTCTCGAGGGACCCGTCTGCGGCAGCGTATGCCACGGCAAACACAAACGTTCTCAGCCACAGCACATCGAGAACTGTGAGAGATAACGGGAAAGAGAGGCGTCAGCTACATCTGAGATTTAAACACAGTAATGAAAAACACAAGTGGAGAATATGAAATAAATTATCATTATGTGCCATTTTTAATCCAGTTCAATATATGAGCGTACAACACTCATGTAAGTTTACAGGTATGGGATGTGCCTTACCTTTGACAGGGTCATCAGAGGTGTAGAAGTGGGGACATTGAATAACTTTCTTTTCCTCCAGTGCCTTTTCAACAGAGAACATCACTTATTCATCTTGTCAGTCACTGGATACTGCAGCGCTCGGGGAGCAATAAATGTTTTAATTTTAATAATGGAGAATTAGATTCACTTACTGGTGTATACTGACTGACTGTGGCGTTCATTTTTCCTGCAGCAACTTGTTTTCCTTTTGGACTCCAGCAAACTGTGTGAAATGAAGTGCATTAGCTGACAACTGAGCCACGATAGAAAGTACGCGCAAACTCAAGAGTCTCACTCACTGCATGTGATGCCACTTGCGGCAGGTAGCTCGGCCTGAACTCTGACACCGTCGGTAACTTCCAAAATTTGCATACTGCCGTCGGACATGCAAACAGCCAACATGGACACATGAGTGGGATTCCACTTTAGGTCCTGCACTAAAGTGCCAGGAGGTAAGGCTGGCAGGAGTGATGCAAAAGGTAGCTTCTGTGGTCTTGCCTGGAAAGAAGACAAATCAACAAGTCCAATGCTTAACGTGACTACTAAGATATTTATTTACTGAATATCTGGGCAGAAAAATAGTTAAATGTCAACTAAAATTTGTGAATCTGAAAATCTGATTTTATTATGCACTACCGTCTAATTGCTTAATTGTTAGTTCCATACTCAATATGCCCATCAGCAGCAGACATTTACAAACTGTATTTTATAAAAGGACAAAATAATAAAATGGTAGATTAATTATTTGGAGACTTTGTGGTGAATTTGATAAGCAACATATGCAGGTCTGTTGCTGCTCAAACTGGATAAGTACCAATCACAATGTAAGCTTAAAACACGCACAACATTTTTACTACAACAGATAAGTAACTTCCTTGTAGACATTGCTAATATTTAATCAGTCATCTCCATTGGACATTTAGTGCCTGTGGTGATCCAGAGAGCTGCAACAACACACCTTCACTCACAGTACAGCACAAGAGTCTCTCTAATACATTTGTAATACAAACATGCATATATATACACACACACACACACACACACACACACACACACACACACACACACACACACACACACACACCTGGCAGCACTTTAAATAGGAATAATGCAGGTCTAATACGCTGGCACATTAAATACACAGACTTAAGTAGTCACCTTGTTCATGAAGGTGCGCACGTCGTAGAATGTGAGGGACAATCCCGCCTCCTCAGACAAGCCACATACTGACAAAGTCAGTTCATCACAACTGAGAGCCAAGTGGTGCAGAGTCAGATCCACAATCACCTCCGCCACTGCTGTTATCCCTTCAACTGGAATGAAGAGGGAAATTTCAGTCAATTGTGAGACAAGAGTGCAGGAATGGAGATTGCGATAAAGTAACGATGAACTAGATGATAATGTGGTGTCAAACTGAACGGACGAATAGGGTGAAGTTCATACCTATTTCATTGGAGTTGCCGTCGACTTTATCAGCCGCCAGAATGTCTTTAGTCAGGTAAACTTTGAATGTTCTGTTGAGTCCAACAAAAGTCAAACCAAATTTGTTGGAGACGGTGAGCAGACTTGATCTTTCTTTTGGCAAATCTTCAGCAGGCTCAAAAACTCTTGCTTTCTTCATCTGACGAAACTGGAAATCCTGTAAAAGACAAACAAGCCCAGTTTGTTTCCTTCAGGGTGACCAGTTATAGCAACAACACCTCCTCGGAAGAAAACTATTATTTCCTGTAAACATGCTTGACGACATGGCTAATAAGCATACAGCATAACCCAACAGCAATATTTCTTCAACTTGCTTTTAAAACTTTTATTTCACTGCTTTCAATTTGTCTAGTTAACGACACAGTTTCGAATAACCTGAAAATGAAAGTTATAGCTAACATGCCATGCAGTCACGTCACGTCAGCTAATAATGCTAAGCTGCGTTGGTAACGTTACAGCCAACTTTACTGCACTTAACACGTATTTAATGACTTTATTTCACACACACACAGGGTGTGGTTAATACACCTAACCTCAAGTTAGCATTCAACTCTCAATGAGCTCATGTAAATGTAGCGTTTATATGCTATTAGCCACCATGCTAGCGTTAAGCAACCTAGCTGGCTACAAGCAAAGAAGATAAAAGTTGTTGTGGCAGCTTTTTCTTGTCAGGCATACAACCCGAAGTATCTAAATGTTAACCGCGTTCAAGCTGGCTCTGTGAGTGCTTTTGAGAGAGGGTTAGCCAAACAGAAAACAGCTAGCTACGCAGCTAATCTGGCCACAACCAATGGAAATGAACGAACACCGTGCTAGCAAACATTAGCTTACCCATGCTAACCTGTCAACACAACTCGAAGAAGAGAGCTTACCTTCATTTCCCTCTCGGGAGGGGAGTCTGTATCGTCACTCATTTTGAAGGAGAGATGTTGTTCCTCCTCCAGACGATCTCCTGTGTAAGTTTATCACTTCCTAGTCTGTATTTGAGACAAATTTCTGGCGAGCCACATTAGTCTGCACACACACACGCCGCGCCGTTTTGCCTTATAATAAACGTCATCGCTACGTAGGATGACTAATAGATCCCAGAGCAGCCTGAGCTCACGGCACAGCTCAGACCTGCTCTCCAGAGCTGGGACAATAATATCTGGCCATACTTTAGAATGAATACGGGTTACATTAAAAGATAAACACAAAAAATATACATTCTACTTAAAACCAGATTTAAAAAAAATACACGAAACACATTACTCCGCTCCTCAGTCCTGTTGGTCTGACCTTAAAGGACCAGCTTGTAGGATTTAGTGCCATGTAGTGGTGTAGTTGCTGATTGCGACCCCCTTGCCTCACCCTCTCCTTCCTAGCCTTAAGAAGAAATTATGGTGGCCATCAAACATGTGAGAAATGCAAATGGCCCTGTCTAGAGCCAGTGTTTGGTTTGTCCGTTCTGGAAATATGGTGATTCAACATGGCGGACTCCATGAAAGAGGACCTACGTGTCTGTAGTTATAACAGGTTTATTCTAATTTAACAAACTCCTAACTTCTTCTTCTCAGTTTTGTTATTTTCAGGTGATATAGATAAAAGAAAATATAGTTTAGTATAATATTCCATTTCTTCCATATCCTTGAAAGTCTATGTAAAGGCAATTACGTGATTTCTTTCAAAATACATTAAATATGTTGGAAATTATTTACTGAAAACATGTGAAAAGACTTTGAACGATATATTACTGAAATGTGGAGTTAGAGGTCAAAACAGTTTTTCACCAGTTTTCAGTCCAGGATTTTGTGGGCGGTCCTTAAAGGGTGGCTCGATGACACGCTGAGGCCACCCTGAGCATACCCCTGCACCCCTAGCAGAGAGACAGAGATTAATTCATCTCGCTCAGAGTGTTTCAACGTTAGTCATGTCATTTTCTGAACTCATATGACACGTTTCTGTCGCTTTAAAATTGCTGCTTGACTGCTTCCACGAGTTTGCGTGGCTTCAGCACATTCAGCAGACACGCCCCCCCACAGTCCTGGAGCTGAGAATACTGCTCATTTTTACCTGATTTTAACACCTAATTTCATAAACATGTCGATATTTTTAATCATTCAAATTTGGCTGGGTGGTTAATCACACTTTCTTCTTTGGTCTGACAAACTCAGAACACATATTTATTCTTACTTTACACAGACTTTAAATAGAATTTTAAAATTTTACACACTGGACCTTTAACCCTTAGTATCAACATAATAATACACATGCCAGAGGACTTTGCAATTAATGTCAGTCTTACAGCAAGTGATAGCAACTAGGCTTCATAACCTAAATGACTGCATCTCTGTTTGCCGATCAGTATCTGTGACGACATCACTGGCTCTAATAGTATCAATAAAACCAATGTTCTTTACTTTAACAGAAAGTATATGTTTGATAATAGCTCTCGGTAATTCAGTTAATGAATATAACCAACAATGAAGAAGCTGACAGAGTAAATTCTCATTGTGGCTTTGCAAAAAATGAAAATATACATACTATACATACATAATATACAAAGGTGTGATTGTCCTGCTTCTTGACAACGTTTTGCTATATTTTATGTGAATCTGAATGTTCTATTTTGAGCTAATGTTTTTTTAATTCAGGTTTATGATAATTCTCGCAATATATCACTTAAGGTGTGGAAGAAGTAACAGCAAGAATTATTTTACTTTCCCTCTGTTGGCACCTACATTTTGGACAGCTATATATTCCTACAAATATATCACCACTTGCAAAAACTTCTCAAACAAGGTTCCTCGGGGTGATATTTGTGGGTCAGCACTGTGCAAATCCCTGAAGGTAGCTATTCTGCTCTGGAAACACGGCAATCGTAAAGAAATAATTTAATAGCATACAAACACAGGCAAAATAAAGAGGGGGGCATTATATGGTGAAGTAAGGACTTTTATTAGAAAGCAGATTTTTCTGTATTGCATTTAAAGAAATCGGGTACTCTTGGACTACACAACTGAAACTGGTGATGGCAAATACCATGATGGGAATGAAAGGTAGATTCTTATGCAACATCAAAAGTGGCAACTTGCATTTCTGTTGTATATATTATTGATGCTTGAGTCAGAAGGCGCATAAACATTTTAACATTTTTCATTTGAAACATAAAGCAAGTATCAACACTGAAATTGTCCCATCCCAGTTTTCCTGGTCCAAGCCCTGTTGATAGTGAAGAACGTTACCATGATCAAAGTGTAAGGATGCATGATAAGTTCCTCTTTTTTATTCATATGGACTGCTGTCCATTGAGAGGTTACCAATAAGCACAGACTTAGGACCAAGTTCGGCCCACGCTTACCAGAGCATTACAGATATGGTCCATGTCAACATGGGACAGCTCTGTTTTCACGAAGCACCAAGGTATCAGTCAAATATCCGTCAGTCCTTGTTGCAGAGATACACACTTATAACCAAGAAGGCTGGAGTTAACATCACTATGTCCCCTCCACTCTGGAAAGTAAGCTAGCACAGACCAAAGCAAGCTGGAGAAAGACAAAGCAAACAGCAAGAGCACAGCAAGTCATGTCAGATCTCCCATAATGCACTTTGGGTCTCATCCCTATTCTGATTGTCAGCGCTCTGAACACATGGCTTTAAAAGTTGCGTTTTCCCCTCATTCGCCTAACCCTCTGTCACCCTTTTCTGTTTTCTTTCATTTGTCTAAAGTGCTGGCATTAAGTTCAAGGACACATACATACACATACAAACTTTTAGTGCATTTTTTCGGAGTCTGCTGAAGGTTCAAATGCACACTCAACTGGGTAGTTAGTCAATGTATTCCACTCTTTTTCCCTACTTTGCTGTCTTTATTATAATAGGTTAAACTTTACCTAAAACATTCAATAAAAGGCCAGGGTGTGTGATAAAAATACAACCCATATCATTGCGAGACTCCACAGTCTTTGTTTGCTAACAGTGACAACAGTTATTCAGCATAAAATACATGGTGCATAAAGATCAGAGGTTTCATTGGGTTAGAGTGAGTGTCTGAATGGCATGCATTTTATGATACAAGTGTCTCTTTGCATATAAATGTATTGTTTTCAAACCACTCAGTGGAACAAAGACTACTGTGCCCATTAGTTTGACAGTAATGAAGGTTGAACAGAGCACTACTTAAGATTTTAGAAAGTAAGTAACAATTTCTTTGCAAAGATCCCATCCTATCTCTTATTTAGTCACTTTCAATGATCATTCAGGTGAGTGGCAGATATTGCAAAAGACAAAATTCTGGCACTAAATTAAAAAAAAAACTCAACTACAGAGTTTGCTGTGAAGGAGACACTGGTTTCAATCTAAAAGACATATGAAAAAAAAAAAATACAGAAGATTACAAACATTTTACAGGACATTTTCTTTCAGCCACCTACAATAGAGCTCCAAAGGGTTAGCCATGACATTCTCTGAGAATTTCTCAGTTAACAGTATAGTGCAACATCATCCACGTTCAAAATCACCCTGCACAAGGAGAAAATAATCTAAGCAGAAGAGAAGCAAAAAGTTTTTCCTATGAAGGTTGGTGGGTTTTTTTTGTTCGCCAGGTGAGAGTCAGACATATTTTGCAGTAATGTGAAAAAGCTGAAATATGAATGCATCAAGGAAAAATAAAAGCAAAATGTGTGATTGTTTTGTGAGGACTATTCCGAAGTATAGTCTCTCAAAAACAGATCTGACTACAATAGATTTATGATTAATTATTTCTGTACTTTTTGGGGCTGTCTGTCAAACATATAAAATAACATGAGGGATTCAGGTTTTTGTTGATTGACTGTTGAATGCATCTGTAATTGGGCTAGTGCACACTTAAAGAATGAGATGATGGCAAACATAAGAAAAAGAGTAAATAAAATATTACATACATTATGCTGAGCAAATGTTTTTGGAGACCAATTTTAGTAGAATTTTAACTTAAGAATCTGTCAATCTACCCCTTCAGGTACTTTAATTTATTCATGTCTGAAGATCCACACCCACACAGTCACAGTCTAAGGCACTGCTCCACACCGCTTTATCACTACAGTGTTGTTTATCAATGTTTCCCACCCTATAGTATTTACCACTTTGTTTTAGTTCATATTCATATCAAATTTCTCTAAGTTAAAGTGGTGGCCATGCACAATGCTGCGTGTTTGATAACATATCGAAAAGCATAGACTTATTGTGCATGAAAATACAAAGAGCAAACATTAGAATAAATGTATATGTTATATTTATTACACAGTTTAACAATGGTGTACATAGGTTTTAATTTTTGGATGCCAGGTTCATTAAATTATTTTGTAATCTAACAAAATAACACTAATTTGGTTTATTTCCAAAATAGTATACATATGAATTTTGGGTAGACTGTTACCTTGGCTGACAAAATCAGAAGTGCAGGTGATCCTCTAAAAAGTCCAGTAATAAACAACTTAATATCTTTATTTTATTATTTTTTTACAAGAGCAACTGAAGCTTAATAAATTAAAAATGAGATAAAGAAATAATTTGCAAAATCTTTAAGTATATCTTTACAGAAAAGTTCAAGATCTCTGAGTTTTGTGACCGTTTTAACATTAACAGACATACAAGTGCCAAAATATTTTAAAAAACGAGGAGCTTGTTGGGATAAAAACAGAATAAACAGAGTAATGAAAGCCTGTACTTGAACTTCGCTCAGTTTTCTGTACATTAGGGAAATGCTCCCTGGTGTTCACCACATTGGAAGACCTATTCACATCAGTTTACAAATCACAAAATCACAAAAAAGCTTTAGGTTAGAAGATCACCCAGCCTCACAGTCAAATTATTTTATATCATAGCCCATTTTTAAGAGCATACAATTGAAGGAAAAGTTAGGTATATAAAAAGTATTTTGCCATAATCGGTTAAGCTTTGGACCCCCCGCCAAAGCAGTGCTACAATTTACATTCATCATCTTTCAGCAGCCATTCTTTCACGGCCCTGTTTTATCTATGGCAGATCACATTTCTTCCAAAAGAAAAAAAAAAAAAGATATTGCAAACGTCTTTATTATTACCTAGTGCAATTATAACCCTGTGTTTCTTGTGCAAGAGTCCGAAACAAGATGCATAAAACACAAGAATAATCTGGCCAAACTTTTCAAGTGGCAAACAGACAGATTAAATATATCAGGGGCATATTCTATGTTTTTGTTTGTTTCTTAGCTTTTGCCGTCAATTTCTGCAGAGGAAAAAAATTCTGAAAAATTTTGTTTTTCTTCATATATAGCTACGCTTTAACAAAACTTGTGGCTTAGAATAACTTTGGGGTTCATTCACTCATCTAAATTTCATGGTCTGAACTTGTGATTAAATGTGCTTTGACACTGATTGAGAAATCCCAAGAAACAGAAGAAAACATAACAACAGTGTATTTCCTAAAATCAACGCACAAAACAACAAAAAATAGGCTGTTTTGGACCCTATGTGTGTGTGTAGAAAGCATGAAAACAGATGTCAAAAAAAAGAAAATGAGTATGATAAATACAGGTTTAAGTCCTTGTCTGACTTGTTGCCTCACTCCAGTTTTTTCCTTCCAAACCCACAATCCCCAAATTAAAATAACTTATCAGGTTGTTGTGGAGGAAATTTTCAGTCTTTAGTACAGTCACATTTTGCCAAACATCTTTGTTTCCCACCCTTTAACCTTTTTTGCGTGCAAATGCAATAAGCCAACAGAAATTGCTCTTATAAATTTTATTTAATAATTTACCCCCCAACCCCCCAGGCAAAAAAAAAAAAAAAAAAAAAAAAAAAAAAAGGATGGAAGCAGGACTATGTAGTCTCGGTGCCAATCACACCACCACATCAAGGTGAAACAGTGCTTCTCTCTGACATGTTTCCTTCTACCACTCAGTGTAGTGCACTTCCTCTTACTACTCCATATATTCAGTCTTCTCTACCCGTGGTGACAGCACGCTCCGTAGTTAAAAAAGAAAAATCCAATCAATACTGTGTCAAACACAGTCAATCCTGGGTCACACCCAGGTCAGTTCTAACGTGTGTCAGACTGAGGTCAGATCCCAGTGAGAAGTGGGATAAAAGGTCCTTTTGCGTATTAATGGTATATGTCGAGGCAACAGTAGCTGTTTTCTTATTTAGATGCAGGGTTGTGGCTTTGTTGTCGTTTTCAATAATTCTCTGTATCCATTGTTAGTATTCATGCATGCAAGCTGTTGTGTTCTTGTTCATGTCTCTCTCTCTATCTCCAAGACGGCATGATGTAATTTAAAAGGATTTTTTTTTTTCAAAGTTAAAAAGCATTGTTACTTTTTTTTTTTTTTTTTTTTCTTGGACAGGGTATTTTTAATGCATTGGTGCAGATATTAAAGGCTAGTATCATCTGATGAGAAATGTGCGCACATGTGTTTGTGTGTATCTGCATGTATGGTTGGGAGGGGGGCGGTCTGGAGCAGACACAGGCATCACATTGACAATCTTATCCAATATGTCACGGGCAAATATGCATGAAAAAACAACCCCATGTGATAGATTATTTGTTAGATTGTGTAGAAGTCTTTAGGCTTTGCAGAAAAAAACTTTTCCTCCTCTTTATCATAAAAATACGTGCTTTTTTTGAGAAAAAATAATGGTTTTGTTTAATGGTGCTAATACAGTACTTGATCCTTAATTATAATACATTCTTTGTTATATATTCATACATTTTTATCATACAACAATATGATGTAAAGTGGTCAAACGCGGCAAAATAAGCTGCTCTTTAAGCGAGCTGTGTTTCTCTCATCTGTTTTTCCCAAGGTTACGTGGGTTATTTTCAGATGCAGCTTTCCAAGAAAACGGAATCATTTTACAAACCATTATACCACACTCCATAAACTGCCAGCAAAGCAGCTGTTGCTTTTGTATTGCACTGAAATGATGAATCATTACAGCCATTTGTTCTGCTATCAGGCCTTTGTAATATTGCTGCGGGTGCCGAAAGACTAAGTAAATACAGAATATATGAAGAAAGGGTGGAGCAGAAAGGGTTGATTTTCTCAATGTGCGAATGCCATGCCTGTGTCTACTTCTACTATCGTTGTTCTATATCCACTATCAGTAATTAGCGTGTACACAAGCACACGTGTGCGCATGCATGTGTGACAAATTCCTGTATGGTAAGACCTACGAGCGCAGCGTTTTGTGCTGAATAGTCCCTGTTGAGGAAGCACAGAGGAGAAGAAAGAGTGGTGGACGAGATGTTAGAGTAAGAGAGCAAGCAAAAGAAAATGCGGTGTTAAACAGATTTCACAATGTGAGAGGCAGCCCAAGGGACATTCACTGTCCGTTCACTCTCAGACCTTGTCCAAAACTTTCCACTTCCTGCTCAGGCGGCGTGTCACCACAATTGCCTGCCTCAGCTCCTGGGATCAAAGTTGGCGCCCCCAGAGATCCATCGACACCTTCTAACGCAGCTTCATCCTCATCTTCTTCCTGTTCCTCCTGGACGACTCCTTCACCTTCACCTTCGGCCTCTGCTCCGGCAGCCCCAGAGCCGGGGCTGCCCTCTGTCAGCGGTGGGTGAGTCCTGAGAGGGTCCTTGCGATCTGGATACAACCTTTGCTCTAGGGTCTTGAAGTCAGACTCGAAGGGGAGGGGTACCCCTGATTGAGGGGCACTCAGTGCCAGGCCAAGACCCACAGCAGCACCCATGCCCATTCCTGCACGGTAGACCTCCATGCCATCAGGCAGCATGGACTTGATCTTGGGCAACCATCGTTTACGGACACGCCTTGCATTTGTGCACATGTCAGCAGCAATCACATTCATTTCACTCTCCTTGAAGTTAGGGTTGAAATTTTGACAGTAGACTGTAAGAGAGAAAAGAAAACAAACTCCATGTAGACAAAGTGTGCTCTTTTAAAAGATCTATCACATATATTAGATGAATTGGACAATAAACCTACGTTTGACAGCGTTGAGGACCCTGCTGTCCAGGGGTTTCCTACTGGGGTCACTAGTGGAGGAACGGATACCTGTCCCACAGCTATTGGCTAAAGTGTTTCTGTAGGGATACAGAGTCAACACCAGGGGGCAGAGTCAGCAACAGGCATATACAGTGGATAAACATGAGAGCACACACAACTAACCGCATTGCACAACATGGCCACAGATGGAGTGTGAAAGTTGGTTTGTGACAACAGCGGTAGTGTTGAAGTCACATACACAGAACTCTAATCTTACAGAAAGACTAACACAAACTGTTCTGCTCAGTTGTGCATGCCTTTATACTCACCTATCGAAGAACGTGGCTAGCAGACGGCGGAGCAAGACTTTGTGTTTGATACCAGCACATAGATGACAGTTCATCAGCTGGCCTCGAGTCATGAACACCTGTGTACCTGGTGTAGTATAAAAAAAAGAGGATTTGCTGAGAAACCTGCTCATATTACAACCCATTTCCTGTCTTTGAAGACTCTTGAGGTTTGTCATTTCTTTCAGATTTACAATCTTCATCTTTTATTCTTTTTGCTACTTTTGCTATTTACTCCATGTTCAAGGAGACCTCTAATGGACTTGAACAAAGCTTCATTTGTTCAGAGTCAAAAATCAAATGGAGCAATTGAAGTTGAAGGCCATAAAAACATCAAACTATTAAATTACCTGATTTTAAAACCATCTCTTGCACATTCATGTACATATTTTGTGCCTTACATGCAGACTACACAACTAAATTACAGGTTTCCACTGTGTTCCATTCTGTTTTTAACTCAATTACATTACAATCTGATTGAATCTGAGAAAGTTTTTTAACTGATTACTGACTACAGCTTGCATCTGTGTGTGTCATCGTGTTCAGCTGTGCCTGTGTGTAAAAGTACACTGGGTGATATTTAGATTCTCCCAGATTATTTTGTCTGTATAGATTCAGTGCTAAATTTGTTAAACTTTTTGCCATGCCCCATTGTAGGAATTATACTTGAGCGGCACCTGGTCTCTTTCAAATTCTCTGGCCTGACTGCCAAGAGCTGTATCTGGCAGAGTTCATATTTTATCTCATCATACCAAAAAAATCTTTTTCCTTCTGCTCTCGGAGGCCTGTAAGGGCCATTTGGCAAACTCCTGGCAGGCTGTCGTATGCTTTTTACTCCAGAGTGACTTCTGTCTAGTCACTCTACCATAAAGGCCTGATTGATGAGTACTGCAGAGATGGCTGTCCTTCTGTCACAGTCTTCAATCTCTGCAGAGAAACTCTGCAGCTTTGTTCTGTCCCTTTCAGATCAATACAGTGACGTGGCTCAAAACCACTACGGCAGCCAATCAGAATATGGGTGGGCGAGACAATGCTAAACAGTGTTTTCATTAGGGATTAGAGTTGTCGCCTCATGTTACTGTCAAATTTAGGGTTAGGTTTCTGTGACCAGAGATTAACCTCTGACAACAGTCTCATATGGGTCAAACAAAGGTTGAATACATGAGTCTCCTGCATAAAAAGAATATTAGTAAGCATCACTGGGTTGTGGGTAACCTCCCCAATCAATGGCCTCTTAGCCCAGTCACTGAATTTAGGCATTTGGCCAACTTTAGGTGAGGTCTTGATTTTAAAACCTTCCTATTTAACAATATTGGAGTTCTCTACACTTCGGAATTTATCAGTTGAAATTAATTCAGCGTTCAATTAAATTTTACCAACTATTTATATTAAATGTGCAAATGGGTGGCAGTATGATTACTTTCCAGACTCACTGCACACAAGTTATTCTCTGTATGTGATAAAATGTGAGCGAGTAAAGTGTGTGTGTGTGTGTGTGTGAGTAGAAGTGTGTTTATGTGTGCGCGCCTACCAGCTACCAATTCCAGCTTCTCCCCAGGGTCCCCCTCAGAGTAGAGCTTAGGGTGGCAGCGGTAGCCTATCTGGCTGATGAGGCTTGCAGGCAGCGCCACCAGGTCCCTGCGGATCAGCACACAGTTGCGGTTCTCCAAGGCCAAGGGCACCGCTGCCATCTCTGGCTTGTCCTGGACTGATGATAGCAAGTGAGAACAGAAAGAGTTCAGAAAGCTTGAAAAAAAAACTAAGAGAGTTTTGTGTTACACCGTTCAATAGAAACAGATAAATCTATATGCATCCATATATTTATAAGACTATGAATACATTGTTACACTATTGTCCATACCCTCTGTGCCCCCAATTTAGTTAACAATTAATAGAGCAGGTTGGTGTAATCTCATACAAGTTTGTTGTGTTTCATAAATGTTTTAGAGCATTGCAGACGTATCCCAGATAAGTCACGATGCTGCATCAGCAACTTGACTTTTAGAGGGGGGACAGATCCAAAGCTGGGTGTTAGGTTCTTTCACACAAAATTGTTTCCCCTAACCTCTGAGATGACTCGCAAGTGTATGCACATGCACGCACATCCTGTGCACACACGTGCAAACACATGCACTTGTGCATGCACACACACATACACTTAGAGAACAGGAGAAATCAATCCAATAATTGTCACACACACATGCACGTTGTGTATCCAGAAAAGTGTGGATTAATGCATTTGCATGTGCACGCACACTTAGACACGCACACACGCGCACACGCACACACACACACACAGGAAAGATGTGCATGGTTCTCAAATATCCCACAATGTCACCCTGGGGTGCTCTGACTGATTGCAGATAGAGTGGATTTCATAAATATCTGAAACTCTAGAATTTGACAAACCTGTGTGATGCCTTTGAGCTGCAGGATGCTAAGAATGATGGAAAGGGTGTGTGTGTGTGTGTGTGTGTGTATATGTATGTGCGTGTGCATGTGAGGTTGACAGTGTCCACCATTCGTCTCCAGTCTGTGCGTTTACATATGAATGCAAACACAAGTGAATCTATGCCTGCATGTGTAGGCAAATGTGCACTAGGACAAAAGTACGGTAGAAAACCATAACAAAACACAGTACAGACCAGCTGTTGTAGCTATGATAAGGAGTGTGTTGTTGGTCACGATGCACTCCAATCATAACTCCATAAAGCTATCTTTATGCTGAGAGAACCCACACACACACTGGAGGCACAACATCCTGCTTTTTCAAGATGCGCAGGATACATGATTTATGAAAGATTAAATAATGTAACTGGGATGAAATGAATGTGCATCTGTTTTTTTCCACAATATATAACAAGTCTGGACAAGGAGCAACTATGTTCCAAAAACCCTGCATTTATGGTTATATATTTCTGCAAGTCATGCCCAGTTTTACTTTTAGATTTGTCTGATATCAAATGAATTTCCTCTATTTGAGCCAAGGGCAATTGAGAAAGTAATTCACTTACTCAGATCTTACATGACTGGAAAGATAAAACTGACGCAGGTTTGCCGTTGAGATTGTCTTGTTAGCTTGACAAGTTTTTCCTCTAAACTACTTTAATTTACTGGAGTTAAGAATATTCCACTACACTAACTTTTATAGCATGTATTTCTTGAGTGTGCTGTCAGATAAAAATGGAATATTAGTTTTTGTCTATAACTGAGGACATACTGTATTTTTAGAAGTTTTACTGATGGAAAATATTTCAGAGTAAAGTGTCAGTGATGAGTGCTCTCCACCAAAGACCGAATGGTTTTTGAAATACACCTAAGCACATAAAACTTCACAAAGATCTCATAAACGTATGAATATAACACAATACTCACTCCCGTAGGGGTTAGCCGAACGTCCATAGAGATGACTGTAGGCATCCTCTGTGATCCCATCATAGGGCTCTTCTTCAAACTCCTCATCTTCATTCTGGTAGGACGTAGGACTGTCTGTGGTTGGCAGGCTGGATGCTCCAGGACTGGACCTTTCAACTCCTCCCCCTGCTCCACCTCCACCGGCCGAGTGAAGGTGGTAGGAAGGCATACCAGGGATGGTGGTCCCACCAGCCGTTGAGTAAAACAGCGAACTAGCCCTCGCCAGTCGACTCCCCAACTCCGAAGACGAAATCTTGCTTTGTGTTGAGGGTATTGTCAGAGGCGTTGGGTCACCCCCTTCTAGTTTAATTTTACGCTGCGGCATGAGTAAGGATGGAGACCAGCCTGGGGTTCCCAAAAGGGCAGCCACTGCTAGTCCGTTACCATTATTACAAGGACTCTGTGGCTCGGATCCGGTTTCCTCTAAAGACCCTGCTGTTTGCGAGTCACAGTGAGGTGAGTTCGCCTTGAACATTAGGTCCATGCCTCTTTCAACTATATGCTGAATTTGGAGGTAGCCAGCTGTGTACATGACCACCAGCTGTTCACTAGCTGCCATTGTGAGTTTCCCTGTATAGCAGAAAGTGAGGATCTGCTCAAAGCAAGCAGGTGTGACTGAGGAGGGCAACTCAAACTGGGTCTTGGTGGAGCTGCTGAAGAGGTCACGAAAGTAGAGGCTGCTGGCAGCCAAAACGGCCCGGTGGGCTTTGAAAGCCTGACCTGGTTCATAGAAATAACAGAGAACAGAAAAAAGGTGAGAATATTGATTAAATTTTTTTGTATCATTTCTCAAGTTCTGTAACAAAGATAAAACCACCAGGTTTTCCTACAAACCAACCTTTGACCAGGATGGATACATCGCAGTAGTGTCCCAGCAGGCGCTGCTCATTCAGGGAGCCCAGAACTGTGGCTCCAAAGTTCGGGATCTCCACATGGAGCAGCTGGGACATCTTGGCCGCAGAGGAAGAGGAAGATGGGGTTTTAGATATTCACTGCAGACTCCGCCACTGAGAGAGGCATCTATTAAAAAAAAAAAAGAAAGAAAGAAAGAAGAAAGCATGGAGAACGCGTTGGAGAAGACAAATGCAGCGATGAAGAAAGGAGTGAATAGAAAATGCGTGAAAGATGAAAAGACATGCCACAGGGAGGTAGAGAGGCGAGAAGGGAAAATTGAGAGAATCTTAAAGGAGGCAAAGAACAAGATTGAAAATAGAGTTGAGATAAAGTGAGAAAATGAATACAGTTGAGGGAGAAGTGAGAGGTGTGTGAAAGAGAGATGGATATGCAGAGATAGTGGGTGAGAGAGTAGAGGCAGGAGAGAGAAAGGAGGAGTCAAGTCAGTCGACCAAAAGGAAAAAAAAAAAAAAAAAAAGAATACAGTGCCGAGCCTACTGTACATGAGAACATTGTGAAATACCTTAAGGCTATGTTGTTTTACATGATTTAAATTCCAAGAACCTTGGACTCATTCCACATATTGCACTTAATGCATCAAAACATTTGCGTGGACTTGTAAGTCTGCCTCGACAACTTTTCTCAGTAAGGAAACCATGCTGAATACAACCAGTTTTTCATGTCATAGTTTAGAGATACTCCTTGATTTTGCTGACTGTACATCTTTGTCAGCATTTGTCCTCTTTCTAAACTACAAAATAAACTCATGTCACACACACACACACACACAATTTCATATTAACTTTAACAGCTCCCTTTTGTCTCCTTCTCGGTAGCATTCTCCAGGCATATTTGCACCTTCTTTCCTACCCTGTGAACCTTGTGTCATTGTTGTTTTTTTTCTCCCCACCAACCCACACACACACACACACACACACACACACACACACACACACACACACACACACACACAAACACACAAACACACACACCGACACACACATACGTATAAGCACAAGTTTCATTATTAAGCAATGCTGCAGAACAGTTTCCAGGAATACAAACTGAAAAAAAAATGTCACCGCCTCTCTTACACACACACACACTCTCTTTCTGTCTCTCCCACTTTATGCACTCCATACAGACAGACATGCCTCTGGTTTACTTACATAAAAGTGTGCGTGCACACACACACAGTACTGTATATATATATAAATATATACAGTACAGTCTGCATAAGGAAATTATTGTGTAGCGTGGCACGCAAGCTCTCACCTGGAGAAACCAGCACACGACTTTCCTCTACTAACAGTCTCTCACACATGCACAAATGTAGAAAAAAAAAAAGCGCTCACTGTTATCCCAGACAGTTCTGACCTGTGTAAGCCAGTCTTCTGGTTAAAACACACCATGGAGCCTTGGGCACACACAAACACACCAGCAGCAGTCAGGACCAGGACAGAAGAGGAGTAGTTGGAGATGGAAGGAGAGCACTCTGATGTACTCCGTCTGGTCGACTCTCTCTTTTCACTTAAAGTGTCATTCCCGCTGTCTCAAAGATGATTCTCTCTGCTGTCTGACTTTTCCTTGTCTGTCTTCACCCAGTCTTCTTCTTCTTCTTCTTCTTTTTCTTCTTCTTCTTCTTCTATCTCTATATCCTCCAAAGCCCCATTCTCTCTGCTCACTGTCTGTTCTAGCGCTGTCTCAAAGCCTCCCTCTGCCTCCCTGTCATTATCTCTCTCTGTTTCTCTCCCCTCTCTCTATTCTCCAAGGGTTGAATTCAACAAGTGCCGCTGTAGAGAGAGAGAGACAGAGAGAGAGAGAGAGAGAGAGAGAGAGAGAGAGAGAGAGAGAGAGAGAGCGAGCGAGAGAGAGCGAGAAAGAGAATGGGGAGAGAGAAAGAAAGCAGAGCAGAGCGAATCAATGATGAAAGGAGTGGGAGGCTCAGTGTGTGCGTGTGTGTGCATGTGTCTGCGCGCGTGTGTCTGATCAATGCAGTATCTATACGTCGCAGGGAGTGGGAGGGAGAGAAAAACACAGGCTACAGTTACAGACGGAGACAGAGACTGGGCAGAGCTAGAGAGAAGCAGAGGAGGGAGGGAGGGAGGGGAGAGTTGAGACAGAGAGAAAGTCATTTGAGGACAGTACGAGTAGAGAAAGACAATTAGGTTGAAGCAACTTCTGCCACTTGCCCCTGGACACAGATGCCTATATGGTCTACCAGAAAGAGGAGGAGAGTGACTAAGACAAAAGAGAAATGAGAAAAGCGTACAGAGGTCACTGCCACCATTAATTAATTAGACATCGAATAGTGAAACTTCTGAAATCCCTGTTTGACGCAATTCTGGAGAGAATGCGTCACGTCTTGGTAAAGCTTTACTAAACTGGAAGCTTTAATATACACGATGCAGTAATCCTCTTATCCTCACAATTGTAGAATAAAAAAAAAAAGGTCAATCAAGAACTCTGTCATTTCTAGGTATTCCCCATTTTTCTTATAATCTGTGGAAGACAATAGTTAAAAAAAAAAAAAAAAAAAAAAAGAGGTTTTACTTTTTGAGCAAGTGTTGTGTATTTTCTCTGAATCATGCAAGGACCTCTCTGCCAAACACCTACACACAAGCGGAGAGAAGTTCTGTCTTCACGCAAGACTATTTTGTATTTTCTACATGAATTGATAAATTAAAATGATTAATTTACGCCTCCACTGTCGTGGCTCAGCTTATTCAGGTGACATTTCTGTGTTTTTTTGCTTTTTTTTTTTTTTTTTGACCGGCGCATTTTGAAGGCCTCCTTAAATGTTGCTTGATGCGGACGAGGGAGGACAGGAGCCACATGTCACTGGCTGTGACAGGCAAGGAAAGATAAAAAGACAACAGCTAAGAGAGAGGTTAACTTCCAGAAAGATGTGTGCGGGAGGATAAGAATGTTAAAATTGCTGTGACAGATGAGTGCGTTTTTATAGTATGTGTGAACACACAAACACACACACACACACACACACACACACACACATAAATGTGTGGTATGTGAGAGCACAAACACAATAGAGGAAGCTCTTTGACCTCTGCGCTGCATTCTGGTTGTTGAGAGATTAAGATGGTAAATATTTCAGTAAATGATTTCAAAATCTTTTTTTTTTTTTTTTTTTTACCTCACAGTGCACATTCGGTAAAATAAATAAATAAATAAATAAATAAATAGAAAAGCTGATGCAGATCATTTTTAATCTGAGCGTGTCCCCAGAAAGTAACCAGACACATTGCGCTTCATTTTTTGCCAAAGAAACCTCAAGTGGAGAAAGTTGTGCTAAACTGAGCAAACTTTTACTCTTCAGTCACAGCGGAAATATGAAAGAGAGGATATCACAAAGCGTTGAATACAGTGAGTCAGACTTTGGTTTAGAGAGCTTTGCCCCAGCAGTGTGATATCTGCACGGCACATATAGGCACACATGAGTGAGCACACACAAAAAGCACAGTCAAACGCAGGAGACACAAATCCGCAAACACACTAATGCAAATAGACATATACACACTCCCCCCACCGTTCTCTCTCTCTCTCTCACACACACACACACACACACACACACACACACACGCCAACACACAGTCAGGTAATCTCTCTGTGCACACTCAGCAATACACATTCTGTTTGTTTGTCTGTCTGTCTATCCCTCTGTGAACCAGCCACACTGCTTGTCCATCGGTCCGTCCGTCAGTTATTGTGACTATTGTGTCCTTACATCGCCTCTTGCTTCTCCCCGCTCCCTTTTTCCTCTATCCTTCCCGCCCTGCATACCACATACCCACTGTCTCTCTGCCAATTAATGCACACAGGGCTGCATTGCAGTGAGGTTGGCGCGTGCCACGGCAGCAAGCACAGTACAGAGTCTACAGACATGCATGTACGTGCCAGCCGGGCAGAGCGAGAGGGAGGGAGGGAGGGGAAGGGTGGGCTGGGCTGGGTGGGGGTGGCAGAGGGGAGGAGGGGGTGTGAGGGAAAAGAGGAAGAGGGAGGGGGAGAGAAAGAGCAAAGGAGAGTGAACGGAGAATATGTTGAGTCAGGCAGACAGGACGGCGGTGTGCCACACTGCACACATATACACAGAGACACAGCAGCAAGTAAATGTATGCACGAATGAATATGAAACATGTATGTACATGTGCAGTACATTATGATGGTTAAGTGCACACACATTCACACACATATAAAAGCGCACACATATATAAATATATACACACACACAGAAACATGCACACGGAAATTGCTGCCTCCTCCTGCCTGTATTAAATATAGACTTTGCACATCCCCAATAAAAAAAAATATATATAAGGTATGAACTCCCTCAACTTGTTTGCCTAACGAGTGATTATGTGTGTGTGTGTGCATGCCTCTCTGCTGCTTGCGTCCTCATTTCCTCCTGTGTGTGTTTGCATTTCCATGTCAAAGTTTCTTGCATACCAAGGCGTGTTTTTATAATCATCGTTATATACCCGGCTGTGACTTTTGGCACTCTATGTTAGGCATGTGTGTGTGTGTGTGTGCGCCCGGCATAGTTTGTGAGTTGATATATGAGATTTGAATGCTGTTCTGATTGCTGTTGTCTGCTTTGTTGGAATGTGTTACATCCATTTTAATCAAGGATTCATACCTACGCAGTGTTATTAACTGTAGCAGCAGGTCCAGGCATATTTGAATAATATGAAGAAATGAGACGATTCGCCAGATGGCACACACACACACACGCGCGCACACATGCATACACACAGATTTAATTACTACTTATACTGCAGCTACCTACCAAATGACAATAGAGTAACATTCAAACACAAAACCATAAAAGTCATACACAGATATGATTCATGCACTCGCCATTTAGTACTTTACGCAATAGTTCATATAAATTCAGTCTTGACGTTAAGTTGGTGGCAACTTTTATTAAAGATGCAGATTATAAAAATCTAATTAACCTATAGATATATTAAGAAAACAAATACAGATAAGCGATAACATGAATTTATATCTCAGTTTAAGTACATCAATCCACCAAAAAAAGCAAACGAAAAGAAAATTTTGAAGGGAGCTGAAGAGGAACAGTTCCTTCCCTTCTTGCTTATGTTGCCTCTATACAATCTCAATATGAACAGTCCCCTCGTTATAAATATTCAGATCCTGCAGTTGTTCTCATGTCTAAAGTGTACCAGACAACAGATTCTATCCACGTTGAGACGGCAACGCTCCCTGGCAACAGTTCTACCAATCGGGACCGAGCGGGTGTCTGCCTGAGACTGTCTGAGTATCATTATGGGATGTCGAGAGAGGGAGCGAGAGAGAGAAAGAGTGAGAGAGGCTGCTTATCACTGCTTATAATGCAACATCATTCTCTGTGTATAGACCCCGCTGGGTTAAGTTGTCTGCACATAGTCAGGATCAAAATCATCTTTTCTTTAGGAAAAAAAAAAAACTCCCTATGATTCATGCAGTTATGTAACAAACAGACAACTATGAAATGATTTGTTGTGGGCTGAATATTGTCTGGTATCTTTCCACTTGTATTCACTCAATATGCACCAATAATGTAACTCGTGGTCTGGTTTAACTAATGGCACAATGCTGCCTGATGACAATGTGAACATAATGTCATGTAAAATACTACTGTGGGACTGGGTGGTGACCTCAAACCTATGTCATAACAACATTTATTTTACTGATATCAGTGTCTGCTGGTTTACTTCTGACAGTACACGCACTTAAAGAGTGTTCTGGACTCTTGGACCGTCCTGTGAGCTGATTAATTTGTCGAACTTATGGTTATATGTAACATTAAGATAGCACTGAATCTGAAGTCGGCTGTCAGCTTGTCATTTAAAGCTGCTATAATAAATATGTTGATGATAACTTTGGTTTAAAAGACTATCTGGGATGTGAAAGTGGTGGTTCGTAGTGACAAACCGACTAAGGATTAGCGCCCAACTCTGTAGTTCCCCTAAGCTCTATGGAGCTTTATATCTTCTTTTAACGCATGTTTTATGTCTTTTTTTTTATGCCCTATCACATACTGTACTGGTCACGGCCTCTTAAAGAAAGTTTTTCCTTGCCACTGTCACCAAGTGTTTGCTCATGGTGGAAACTGCTGGGTCTCTTATAAATGATATTATCATTTTAAGTCTACGATCTAGACCTGCTGCATATGGAAAGTGTCATGAGATAACTTCTGTTATGATTTGGCATTGCTGCTACTGTAGTTATTGGTCACCATTTATTTCCCCTTCAAACTGTCTCACAGTCTCACTTGCCACATGTGCGAAATGAAGAATAACCATCCATTTGCACACACATATACACAAATATACATATGTAAATGCGCAGCAGTTTTGTAGAGGAAGACAGCACTGCAGCCAGTTAATGACTATCAACGCTTATTCCACATAAAACTCTGACAATTCACGGTAGTTGGGGACTTTATCAAACATTAAGTTGTGACAGAAAACTCCTGTAACAGTGAGCTACCTGTCAGTTTAGCTTGTCATCACGGTGATGTGCGTGAGAAAAAAAAACTGACAGTGAAAGACAGAAGAAGAGCATGTACGTGTGTGTGTGCGGCTGTGTGTGCGTGTGTGTGTGTGTGTGTGCGTGTGTGAGAGTGATCCTCCTGAGGCAAAGGCATTGCTAATGAACTCCAAGTGGCTGTGGGAGGTAAACAAACAAACACAAGCAGCGGCTACTACATCACACCAAACTCTGGTGACTAGGACATCGGGATGGCTGCATACACACTTAAACAGAAATAAATCAATCCACGCACTCCTGAACATACATGAAGACTTTTGGGTGTACAGTTAAAAGCTGAAGACGCAGACAGATAGGGGAGGGAAATTAAACTGAGAGAGGTGAAAAGGAAGAGCGGAATGTATGAGATAGACGAACAAAAGGAGAGAGGACAGAGAGAGGGAGTGTGTGTGAAAGATGCAAATAGAAAAGAACAAGAGAGAAGTTGACAAAGCACAGTCACAGGGAGAAGGGAGAGAGGAATAGGGAAATTAGGCTGAGTGATAGAGAAAGGTAAAGCTCAAAAGGAGTTCTGGACGAGAAGAGAAACTGTGGGAGCCAAAAAGGTAAAAAAATAAATAAATAAAAAGAGGTCCGAAAAGAACTGCTGCAGAAAAAAAAAAAAAAAAAAGAAAAAAAAAAAAAAAAAAAGTGTAGAGCCCGACTGATACTGGATTTTTTTGGGGCCGATATTAGAAAGTAAAAACTACCAATATAGATATGTTCTAATATTTTATCTATATAAATAAACATTTTACAATTGTCACTCAAGCGTAGTTATCGAAGATGAAGTAATGGCAGAATATTTTACAATTTTACACTCAACTTTATTACCCAAAATGACATAACTTCAAAGCTTCACTCAGAATTGAATACTTATGAATAACTACATGAAACAAGGCTTAAGTTTCTGCATTATGTCTTTCATAGCGATGCATATCAGACAACATATTCGTCTATATTTATATATCCGTTGCAGGCCAATAGAAATCGGCCTACCAATATATTGGTCAAGCTCTAAAACAAATCAAAATGCCATTAAATAAAATAGACCTGATTGGTTGTACCAATCATATTCTCATTCAAAACTTGATCAGAATGGGAAATAACTTGGTGCGTGCTGTGATTTAATTTCATTTCATTTGGCTTCTGCTTTTCATAAAAAGGCACCAGACGAAGCAAAGTGACATCAACCAACTGACACTATGTGTCACAGCTGGTTATGCAAGACAACAGGGATAGGACCCAAACGCAGACAGAGAAGCAGCAGGATGACTTCATTGATTTATTAATGGAATAGCTTACTGGTGGGTACAGGTAGGCAGGTGCAGGTCCGGATAAACATATAGCTAACAGACCCTCAAACACAACAGCACAGAACGAAGAAATGAACTGACGGGAGGGGTGACTGAAAATTAGCTGGTTAAAAGCTGGAGGACTGATGAGAAAAACTGAGACAGGTGAGCAGGTGGACAGGGAAGATTGGGCAACTGCAGGGCTGATGAGAAGTGGGAACAGGTGAGTATAAGGGTGGGGCAGTCGGGTGATGGGGAAAGGAGGGAAAGTCCGAGGGCATCTGGTGGACAGGAAGAGAATGGCAGTGGTTTGAGGAAGTGGGAATGTGGCTAGAGAGTTATAGTGTGACATTTTGTTCTAATCAAAAGAGATTACACCTTGACACGCAAAAAATGTCAGCTGTCATTAAGAGACTTTCCAGACTGTCATTTTCTGGGAAAGAAAATCCTCCTATATGACAAGAAAAGAGAAGAGAATACAGTATAACATGAGAACAACAGGGAAAGCGTTAAGGAACACCTTATTTTGGTAATACTAAGCTCATATTGCAGAACGGGGGTCGTTCCAGTATATAGCAACACATAAATGTGACGGTATGTCAGGCCCAGGACTCACGCAAGACTGAGATGTTTTGGACAAACATTGACACAAGAGTAAAAAATCCCCTGATTTCCAACTTAAAAAGGAAACGACGTAAGCAGCACAGGAACAAAAGGAGGGAAGAGAGAGTCCACCAAGACCAGAAATGATTCAGGAGGCATCAGGAGAATGAATGTGTGTATGTTCAGCAGCAGCATTTGCGTGCGTGCACAAGAATGCAGCATACTGCGCCATGACTGCCATGTGATATCTCTTTTTTTGGGACAGTTTCTTACTAATGAATCCTCTACACTGGCATCAGCTCGCAGCTGCCATGTGACTAGTGGGTGTCCAAAATACAACACAGAACTGTACATTTTCCGTGAGCCTAAGGGATCTAATTTAATGCTGGCTGGCACTAATCTACTGCCAGCAAAGTATCAGTTCTGATTGTGATTTTGATGGTGATGAGATTTTTTTTCTCACTTTTGCTTGTTTTTTCAAGGATCATCATGATATTACATGAAAAGAAATGCTCATTGAAGGGCAAAGTGATAATGGTGTCAAATTTTGGTATGTATGGCATCTTTAATTCCAGTTTAAACGAACTGTTAGTAGGGACTGTAGGACAATTATTGTCCAGAAAAAAGAGGGAGGGTTGTTGGTCTCAAGCAGCAACTAAACTAAAAGCTACAAAGTTACACGTATGTGTACAGATAACTGTTCATCTCCATAAAAGTTAACTTCACTTGAAACAAATGTCACTTGCCCTTGGCATCAAAGTAGCGGTGTTGTACTCCTGCCTTGTGACTCTGCTTTGACAGAGACATTGATTAAACACTCAGAAGCTTTTGTGGCATCTCTCTACAAACTGTGATTGTGCCATGGCAGGGAGTGTACTGGTTTAAGAAGGAGCTAATTGGCTGTAGTTGATGCCTGTCTTTAGAGCACCATGATAATTTATTCTTGCAAGTACAATTACAAAGCAGGTGTGTCACTGCTGTGCTAGCGCTCCTGGCCACAAGACATCTGATACTCAAGTATGCTAAAACACTGTGGATTTGTGCAGTTGCTTGCACTTTGTTTCAAAAGCACAGGGCCCTCAAGTCTCATTGATATTCTCCTTAATGTGACCTTCATCTGCAGAAAACAGGGAGCATGAGATGGCCTGCTGAGTGTCACTGACTGTCACACAAGGACTACAATTAGGTTAGATTTCGCAGGATGTCTGTATGTTTACGAGTGTATGTGCATCAGTGGTGTTACTCCTTATGCATTTGTTCCGAACATGATTTGATTTTCATGGTACATGAGATAGTAAAATGGGGAGGAAATGGATGAATCAGTATGAAATGAAGGCATATCAGTGATAATCCTGCATATGCATATACTACACAGAAAAAAGGAGTGAATGGAGTGGGTGAGAAAATATGCAGATTTTTTGTACATATCAAGAGAATGGAGTGGGTACTGTATTTTAAAACTGATCTATTGAATAGGCTGATTTGAATTTGAAAACAGTTATCCTATTATCTCAGCCCTAATAAAGACATCTTGTGGCGTTTACCTATTATTGAGATGAGGCCTAATAAACTCACTGAGTGTATATGCTTAAAACGTTAAACTCCTGATTTGTTATATGCATGTTTGCTAGCTTGAAGTTATCTTCTTCACTGCATTGGTTTGTGCATTACTACCACTGTAGATAGCAGATCAAGCCATAACCTCTGGCTGAAACCAATGCAGTGCAAAAACTGCAGTTTTTCATACAGCCACTTGAGGCCGGCTATATATCTGTAATCTCCCTGTTCATGACAACTGTACTGAGAGTGGCAAGATGGTGGCAGCCACACTCTGGTCTTCACGACAGCTCTTTAGAAACCTGTGCGTGACATCACAGATACTACGTCCATGTTTATACGGTCTATGTACCAGATGCGCTCAGCCTGCTCGGGGTCCTACGTTTACAGATGATTGGCTGTACAGCCCGATCTGTACTGCACATGTGCAACTCAACAGAGGTGTGAAGGAAGCAAGATGGCTCACTCATTTGCTACTTCTATGATCAGCTCCAGAAAAAGTGACCTGGTTAATTCAGAATGTTCTTGATTAAGACTAAGTATATATGGTGACTCATAAGAACATCACATCTATCAGTATATAAGTGTGAGATATGAGTTTAGCTAACGTTAGCAAAGGTGGCACCAAAGTTTTGTTATGTCTAAATGTGACCTTAGCTAATATTGAGGCACTTCTTACAAGGATAATGATGATGATAACGGAAGTAGCTAATGAGTGAGCATCTTGACTCTTTCTCATCTTAGGTCCGATGTACAGCCAGTCACAATGTGTTAATGTGTTAAAGCATCTGTAAATGCAAGGCACCGAGCAGGACTGGCAGGCTATAAGCAGAACTGTCGAGTGTGGCGCCCACATACTTCATGAATGAATACAAACAAAACTGAAATATTGATCCGTATTGCTACTAATCAAAATCTCTACATTCTACCTCATAGGGCAAAAATAAATCGAAAAACAGTTTAGGCATTTGCCATACCTAACATACCTCTTCTATTCTTATCTCACAGTCTTTTGTCTTGGTAGATATGTCAGTCATTCAGCACTGTGATCTTTGTGAAGATTCTTAGTCATCCAGGGCAAATGCTATCTAGCCAATTGGGTTTGCTGTTTTAGACTCATCCAAGGAGCTTCATCGGTTCAGTACTGACTGGTGGGTGGTTCCCGTGCATTTAAACCTCAAACAGTTTACGTTTTGCTGAGGGAGTTTTAAGCTGATAACGAACAAACAATCCAATCCAATTTCAAGCATTCTTGAATACCAAAATGCAAGTCACCTGAAACTAACTGTACCGGGTGTTTTCTTTGAGAGAATCGCTAGGTGTTAATTGCTATCCAGCAAAATATTGTAAAATGTTGCTAACATTGTTAGAAAGGCTGGTAGAAAATTCCTGTGCTTGTAGTTGCTCAAGCACAGCGCTGTACATCAGACTAAATGGCTTTACAAGTTCTAGCCTTTTCTAATTTATGCTGAAAAAACTCTCCTGGGAAAAACAACAGTGCAGACTGTTTAAACACCGTTTTATTACCTTCTGTCATGTCTCTTATTTAACTATATAGACTTGAAATATGAACGTGTCTAAATGGGTTGAAGTCTATTTAGATTTGTCTGTATCTTTTCACCTGTAAGAAACACATCACATGCTGCAATGCTATTTCAAGGAAAAGGTATATTGATATTCATGTGTTGGAAGAATGGGACCAGTTATGTCTGTTCATCCAAGAACAATTAAAAATGGCAGATAATGGCAACAGTGTCAATCAAACAGGGGCACGCACGATGAGAGGAATTTAAAAAAACACATGAAATTATGTGTGTGTGGGGTGGGGGGAGGCATAATGACATGAAAAAAAGAGATTTTCCAGTGCATATAGCGCCAGAAAAGAATGAGTGACAGGAAGAGAGTGACACAGAAGTAGAGAGAGGGCGGAGATGTGAAGAGAATAATCATGCCATTTTGATCACTGTCGTTTCTGAGCTGAGTGTTCGGCAATGACACATGCGTGACATCAGAGCGGTCCAACATGACCGCCAGAGGAGCCCAGTGCAATGCAAAAATGAGGACACATCTTTCAGCATCAGTGCCCCACTGTCTACAGACAGGCATACACAAACACACACCCACACACCCACACAAAGACATACAGAGAGAAAGAGAGCAGTGCCCACATCGACTGTACATTTTTCAATTACAGCAGACAGAATGCTTTAATTCATTCTCTTGCACGGAAAAAAAAAAAAAAGTCAGTAGGGGAACGAAATGCTGTTTGATATCACGATCAGGGTAGGTGAATCAAAAGAATGTCTCATGACATGCGGCAAAGATTTCCCATGATAAAAATCATAATGTTGTCTTGTGTTATAATGTTACATAAAAGGCAGTTTGTACAACCGTTGCATGGCAGTATGTACTTTTGAGTGCGTATATGCCACCAACCGACCCCCACCCACACACACACACACACACACACACACACACACATTACTGTGACCTAAGAATCCTTCAGTCAGCAACAGACTAAGCTAGCATGCATGTGCTCAAATAACATGTCACCTTGGTTAACCTCATCACACTGGTAAAACACCGTAGCTGACCTAAGTGAACAGAGCTTGTTTATCTCTGTCTCAAGTCAGAATTAAGCAAACAACATAGAAACAGGCAGCACCCTCACACAGCAGCTAAAACATGTGGAATTTCCACAAAATGAACACACACATAAGTATAAGACGGGAGTGTTTACGCCACAGATTTCTATAGTGTTTCCGCGAACAGATCAGTTGTAATCCACACTTGCGTGACTTAAAGTCCTCACCTTTGCCTGATCCTGTACAAAGGTATCAAGGCTATAATAGTCCGTGTTGTAGAGATAACGTTATTACTTTAAAGTGACTGTCAGTTCATTTTGAATTTATAGTAGGGCTATATATATGTACCAATACTGCTGATGGACTGACAATATGGAGCAATAGTAATAGCAATAGTGTTTTGCATTTCAAAGAGGCTTTTAATCAACATGATTTTTTTATGTTAGAGCAACAATTCTACATTTATGAAATTCAATTTAAAGATCCAGTGTGTTTAACAACACTTTGGTTATGTTTTTGTGGACGCAGCTACTGGACCGCTACCCGCAATGTTGCACCGCCATGTTTCTACAGTAGCACAGAAGTGACAAACTAAACAATGGCTCTAAACAGGGCTCTTCACACTTTTTTTTCACACTTTCCAAAGCTCCCTCACGGTAGAAAGGAGCTCAATAGCCATATTTGTACAGTAAATATGAAGCTACCGTCAGCAACCGGTTAGCTTAGCTTACGATAAAGACTGGAAACAGGGGAAAACAGTTAGCCTGGCTTTGTCCAAAGGTTAACAAAATCGGCTAACCAGCACCTCTGAAGCTCACTAATTAACACATAATATCTAATTTGTTTAATCTGTACAAAAAAATGTGCGGGACTATTTCTTGGCAAGGAGCAGTGACCTTATGGATACTGTCGCTGCAAGGTTGTTAGTTAACCAGCATTTTTTGTACAGATGAAGCAAACAAGATATAACGTATTGTTTAAAGGTGCAGGCTGATATTTTTTATTAGTTTTAATCGCTGCCTGGCTAGCTGTTTCCCCAAATCTTTATGCTATAAACGTTAACCGTCTCCTGGCTGTAGCTACATACTGAACAAACAGACATGAGAGTGGTATTCTTAAGCTGTAAATCTTGGCAAACCCTAAACCCTGAATAAATGTATTTATTGTGAATATTATATAAGAATAACAGCACAAAAACACATCAGGGAATTATGAAGTTAATTGTTGCCATCAGAGTAGCTCCAAAACAAGTAACTTTCTGGCATTTAAAGATATTACAAAACAATAAATGTCAGGACAAAATTTCAAGGTAGAGTGGCTTTCACCTTCTGCAGGGACTATAATGAAAGCATCAGGTAGGTAATGCTGTGATTTAGCAGTAATTGCTAACGCATGTTAGCTGTGGAAATGTGACCGGTGGGGGGGCTGTGTAGTGCAAACTACCCGCCTCAGATTCCTGTCTTTTTCCACTGGCCCCTAGCAGCATTCTGCCAGGGTGTTAGGACATGAAGAGCACATACAGGACAGGTCATTGCCACAGAAAAGAGGTCGGCCTATTTGCTTTCCTCACTTATTACCTTATGCACTAATTAGCGAGCTTTGTTTACTGGCAGGAGTCTTGAGAGAGGCTTGAAGTTTGCAGCAATTTAATTATGTACAGCACACAGCGAAAGAGCATGGAAAATTGAGGTGGGCTGCGAGGATAAATGCCATCCACAGTGCTCTCTCTCTCTCTCTCTCTCTCTCTCTCGCGCTCTTTCTCTCTGTCTACTGCGTGTCTTCTGAGCGGGTGTGTGTGTGTGTGTATCTGCATGATTCTGTGGGCTTTATTTATGTGTTTGTGAATGTGTGTGTGTGTGTTTGTGCATGTCTCCGTGCGTCATCCCCCGAATTATAGGTTTGACTTTCACAGTAAATCTAATGTCCCCTCACTGAAACTCAAAGGATCCCAGAAAATTGTTCTAAACCTACTCAGGCTACCGTCTTCATTTACAGTGGAGCTTTTGCAGAGATAAGGGTGGTTAAAAAGTTGATTAAAACCTACATATTTTTCTCTAGAGACATTTAATTGAATGGCAGTGACCTTATGGTCGCAAGCCCTGACAGACAAATTAAATATACAAAAGGCGGAGTCCAACTGAGGTTGCCAAAACTGGAGAAAGAAGAAGTGACAGGTAATAGTAAGAACGATTACACAAGTATGAACAACTTTTGAGAATTGCTTCTAATGCATATTACATTAACAAGTGAAATCAGCTTTCTACCAGGCCATATAACCTTCATGAATTTTTAATGTGCCAACGCCACAAATACCATCAAATGAAGCAAAATAGCTTTGTCTATGAAGTATCTAAAATCTAATTTTCCATCCCGTTTAAGAATGCGATCTCATGACTATATCATCCTCGTCATACGTCTCGGCACTCTGTAATTCTGTGCTACGGCTACGTGCTTCTATTCATGCTGAAAATACTTGGAACAATCAAATGTGCACAGGCTCCCTTTCTTTTTTTTCTACTCACAGCACAAATGCACAGACATACACAATCACACACACACACACACACACACACACACACACACACACGCACATACTCACAAACACAGGCACGACATTCATGCCATGTGATCTTGCTAGGCATTATGCCAACGGCCAAACATGTCACTTACCAGAAATCTCTCTGAGACAGAGTGAGATAGAGAGAGAGAAAAAGAGAGCAGGAGGGAGAGAGAGAGAGAGAGAGATTCTGCACATTTGCCAGTTTGTGAGAGCTTCTTGTCAAATGTAAGTACAGTACATACACAGGGAACATGGAATTTAGCTGCTACAGTTATCTGCAATGTAGGCCTACTGTGGTGTGGGGGCTGTCGATTCTGAGAAAAAAAGCAGACACGTGATCTTTGAGATCTAATGTGGAATTGTTCTGAGGAACATGCCATGTTTACTGTTCATTGTCTAAATTCTTGGAAGGCTTCCTGAAAAGCACGTAGCGAGCCAAAAGCAGACCAAATCAGTTACATTTCAAGATTCCTAATAGCTTTTGCTGATCCTCTCATTTGCTCCCTCATTATTTTTCCACTTTTCTGCATTTCAGCATGTACATAAATGAGCTGTACCTGCGTGTTTGTGCACAATTTGTACTCTAATGTATCAGAAAACTTAGATCCATGGCTCTATTGTTATCTGTGTGTGTGGACTACAAACCACTGAAGGAATAAGATATTCATTTTAAAGTCTGTGTTTTATTTCATCCTCAAATCTGTGTTCTCCTCACATTTGTCTGAAGGTAAAGTATAGGAGCAATTGACAGGAGCTAGTTAGGACTTCCAAGAAAACCCCCACAATATTGCATATTAAACACAATGAATGCCCAACCCACTTTTGTGGCGTTGGCAATTACCTTTCACACCAAAAACAAACAATGTCACACTAGACAAACATCTTCTGGTGCCAACTTACACAAAGGCCTACTGTATATAACTTAACAACTGAACAGCTAATCTCTGTGGTTGATTTATTTTTCTCCTCCTTACCAACATTTTTACCATTGATTCAGGTGGGAAATGCCAACTACCATCTACTGTGTATCAGTTGGAAGACAGACCACCGGAACCTCGGTCATTTGGACGTAATTTAGTTTATCTAAAGTAAGCAGTGCTGCCAAATTCACCCATCTAGCAGTCAATCTGATTTGATGCAACTCACAACTTAATTTTGGCTTTAATAGGAAAATATGTGGACAAGGCGAGGTCACCGGGGCCTCCAGCTTTGTTTGCTATTCATCTGCATTTCAGGAGTTTATACCCCCTGAAACCCGCACACGGAGATGAGTGGATACTTCAGATCCCCTGCAGATAAACCAAGTAGTGTTTGTGTCTTTCAGATCTTTTGTACGGCGAACATCAAATCATCTCACATTTACTGACTTAGCGGGAATTTATACTGAACTCTCATATTGACAGATCTATCAAGAAGGTATTTTACTTTCCCTCAGTCTCTCTGCAAAATAGTTTAAGTGTGCAAAATGCCGCAAGAGGAAAAAAAATAAATACATGACAGTCCACAATTTGACATCTGAGTGTTGCCCAATCAGAACCAATTCCAGGCAGACCTGGAAACAGTTAAGTATAATTGGAAAGCGGATTTTAATTGTTGCCACTTCCAAGTAAAAAACACCATGACACCTACACAATCAATTCCTGTTGACTGGAGTGCGGCCGATTTTATCCAGAAAATGTAGATGAAATTATCATTAGCTTCAAGTATAATATATCATTGGGATCTCCAACAGCTGTCACATTATATGATTTCTTGACGGATATCTGTGCCGGATGTCTAACATTCAGTGGAAAGACATTTCTCTTCACAGTTAACTGTCTGAATTTCAGTTCCATTAACGGCAAACCAACAAGCCTGAACACACCAGCAGCAGCAGTTTTTCTTTTGTTTTGTTTTGTTTTTTTTTATCCATCAGGGTTTAACTAGAACAGACTCTCAAGACTACTGTAAGAGAATATAACGTATGACTGGTGCCCTGTATCGCATACCATCAGCAATGACTCATTACTGTCTCAGGAAAGGAAAATCATACACACGTAAACACACTCCCCACATGAGTATACACGCATATACAGTACAAAGAAAAGGGTGCTCTCTTCTTTGTACTGAGGGCACACACGCACAGAGCAAATGAAGCAGGAACAAAAAGAAGTTTCCAGGTTTTAAATGTAGTTTGGATGAATAAATATTTTTTATATATATGAAGCAAGGGAACAACTCTAAGTTTTAAGTATCAGTGGCATGCAGTTTTACTCGTCTACCTTGTATCTTTTACAAATCTGTGGAGGAATGTTATAGGTTGTAGCCTGAAGATACTTTTTTTTTTGTTTGTCACAGCGTTGAGACGACATCAGCTCTTCATTTATAGGTCTAACAAGAAATGAGGCAAGACCCCTCGATGAGGCAAGATACTCTCTCTTTTCACCCTTCTTTCTGGCAGTATCCGCATCAGTTGCATTTGAAACTGTGTTGTCGTTCTCTCCCCTTGACACTCCCCACTTGCACGTAGCCCCGGGCCCCCTTGTGGAATGCTGTATAGTGTGAGGCCTATGGAGGAAGGGCATCCCGGGACACAGCAAGAGCGCACACACATACACACACACACACACACACACGCTAACACGCTCACTGACACACGCAAAGACGCACACACAGACAAATACAGCTGTTGAGAGCCATCAAAACCCTTTGGCAGACGTCCAAGTCAAAGACGAGTGGTGTTGGAAGGCCTCCGTTTAGAGAGAAAGAGAAAAAAAAAGAAGTCCTACATTTTCCATGTATGTTGTGTTAAACTCTGAAGATAGAAACTTGGCAGTACTACCCCCTTTACCCCGAACTGATTTCCACGTATTGGGAGGAGGAGGAGGGCGGTGGTGTCATAAACTACCTTGATAAAAGCTGTCTTTGTGTTGCCTTAGGGCTGGCAGGTACACTTATGGATACAAACTATTGATATATATTCAAAAGGTAAGTAAAATTCATCTCGTTCCCCCTCTACCCCCCATGATATTTTTGACACAGTAGAAGCAGAAACAGATGGCCACTAAAACACTCAAAGACTCTGAAGTGGGATTCAAAACTGTAAAATGACACAACTTAAATGATTCATAGGACTCAAAGCTTTAAGCTTGTGACCTGCGCAACACCTGCTACAAGTTACACACACTGGGTTGTTTACCACATGACAAAGACAAAGATGTAAACCGCAACGAACTCGCAAATATCTGGGATTTTTTTCTCATAGTCATCTTGAGAGAATAAAAAAAAAAATCACACAGGGCTTGACGGTGGACTAGAAAATAAGAATGAGAGCATCTGAGAGGGAAGGAAAGTGACAGGAAATGAAGAAAATTGCCACAAGCTACACCATGCCGGCTAGCCACACACTGCACCCATGTACACACACACACACACGCACACGTACACACACACACACAGGAGAAAGGGGTGGGGGTGTTATATGTATAGTCAGGCGGCTCCTGCAGGGTTCAGGTAAGGTAAACAGAACCACAACTGACATGAGTGGATTAACTGTATTTTATTTCATCTTGATCTTGCAGTCAATCTGACTTTACTAAACTTATTTAACACCATGAATTGAAGTTTCTTGATCTATTTTGCTTCACACAGACTACACTATAAACATATTTATAGCTGATGCAATTAATATGACTCTTATAGACATTTTAGTGTATACATCTTATTGTAAATATCTTGAACGAACAGTGAGGAAAATGCTTATGACTGAGGATTTGAGCTCCTATTATTATGATCACTTGTGAAATAATGACCCTGACAACAGCAGCCACTTACATTTGAGTAAAATATTGCAGCAGCCATGCAACATATAGCCCAGCACTACAATGGATGCATTATGGGTGGAGATTTTTTTTTTTTTTTTTTTTTTTTTGTTTAGACTTCATCATGACGCAAGACCGATAATATCATGCCACTTTCTCTCACTCTTACACTAATGCCAACACTATTTCCTGTGGTTTATGTGTTCAAAAGTGCTGCCCAAGATCCTAATTAGACTACAATTTGAGGTGATTAAAAAAAAAACTACAAATGTTTATCAGATCTGATTAAATTCTCCTAGTGGCGCGTGGTAGTACACTTCTGCGGGAATCACCCACCATCCTCCGGCGTTAAAAAAAAAAAAAAATCTTTCACATTTTCGTGCTGTTACTTCCATGAAAGTTGAAGTGTGTAAACTTAGTTTTAGCTGCTAGTTTTATTCTAAATTAACTCTGGTGTTGTAATGTCAGCACATTGTCCGGGTCTGCAGCTCCCTTTAAAGAAGGAGTAGCGAGGGAATAATGCATGGTATTAAAAAAAAAAAACCCTATGCGTCATACAAATCAGGCACTGTAAACATCAAGCCAAGACAGAGGGGGGGATATACTTACCCGATGATATGTCGCTATTCCATAAACTGCGGCTGTCCGCTGGCGCAGATGTGGCAGGCTCTCTCCCTCTCTCTTCGGATAACCTATAAAGTTTGCGGGGTGTTTAAAAAAAAGAAAAAAAAAAGAAAAAAAAAAAAGAAAAGCAGGCCCCGGTTTCCCCCTCGTCCGCTGGCTCACTCTATCACTCTCGTCCTATCTTGGCCGCTCGTCCCCCATCTCTCTATCCCACTCTCTCTTCTTTCTCTCTCTGCCTTTGCAGGAAGTGAACGCCGCTCACATGAACAGTATACGGACTGCAAGCAGCCTGACATCATGCACCACTCCGCAAAGAGTTTCTTTTTAAAGACACAGACATTTTACTCCGGACCTGCCAGGTTTACTGTAGGTACACTGTCCTACTGTAGTCTACGCGGTCAGCAGTGTTCGGTCATATCGTGCCGCCTTTACGGACACATGAACTCGCTGCACTCTGCGGGCTTAAAGGTGCAGACTACTGTAGGTGAAACAAAACCACACACCGGGCGAGTTAACCTGCTACCAGAAAACCTGTGTAATGTGATGAAAAGACAGTAATAAGGGAGCAGCGTTTTGGTACCACAAGTACGACTGAGGGTGCTTTGTTGTGCTCCTAAATAAAATGTGTGGTTACCTCACGTGTCCTTTACGTGATGACAGCTGAGGCTACATGATGCGCATGTGTGCTATTCTGCTAAATTATAAGCGCCAACTGCTGGCGGTGTGACCTCAAGTCAACTTTTCTTTACTGCAGGGCAGGCATACAATATGACAGAGCCACGGCTCACTAAATCACAGCCACAGGGTCAAACTGTGCTTCACGGTGAAAGATAATCTCCATCACATCTTTCAGTCTATATTTAACATATTTAGAATGCAACTTCTACCCATGATTCAATGCACTTCATACATATATACATATGTAATATCCACATAAGTGGTGGGAAGTCACTACAATAGTATAATTTTGAGGTATTTGTGCATTTCATTCAATCAGTCATAATCAGTGATGATACTTCATGATCTGAAATCAATGAAATTGACAACCTACCCCAGCAGTATGATAAATATAGTATATAACCCCCCACCTGTACCTGTGAAGTGATTTATTCAGAAATAATTAAGTAATATAATATACATTATTCTGCCATTCTGCATAATAAGTAGTTTTAATTTGTCAGATGCTTTGTCCTTTGATATAAAATACTAAATGCATTATTTCTTTTTTATTATTATTTTTGAACTTTTATTCAATCGTGACAGCTGAAGAGTGACAGGAAGTTAGGGAGAGAGAAAGAGGGGATGTCATGTAAGTAAAGGGCCGTCTGGGCCACTGTGGCAAGGTCTGAGACTTTTGTACATGGGGCTCTACCAGGTAAGCGACCAAAGCGCCTGGCCTTATTTCTTTACTGTGGTATTGCTACTTTAGCTTAAGTAAAGACTTCTTCCACCACTGCCCACAGTACATTTACATCTACTTAGAGCCATATGTACCCAGAGGTGGAAAGATTTGATTACTTTATAAAGGCCTGACAATATAAAAGCAGTTAAGCAAAAATAAGATAAATGTTTCCTTAATCATCTTGTGACCCCTCCTCATATTTATTCCATGACCATGATTTATTCCTTTCCATGAGTTAATGAGAGGTCTGACTCACAGCCTACAAATAAATGTTGAGTAAAGACAAGAGTGGTACTTAAATTTAAAAGTAACAGTGTGTAGGTTTTTTGTTGCATGTAGTGGTGTAAGTGTTGCATTGCAATCTCCTCACCCTTGCCATGCTAGCGAGGGTGCAGGAGAAACGACAGTAGCAAAACACATGAAAGACACTATCTAGAACCAGTGTTTAGTTTGTCCATTCTGGGCTACTGTAGAAATACGGCAGACTCCAACTGAAAATACAAAAGGCTCGTTTTAAAGTAACAAAAACAAAAAGATTATTTTCAGGTCATTATACACTAATGAAAACATAGGTATGCATAATATATTCCATGTCTGCCATATTTTAAAAAAATAGAGACCCCAAGTCTTACACACTGGACTTTTAAGTACAATAAAGGTCCAGTAAACTAATTTTGTAAATGTATTTAGTTACTTCCCACCTCTGTTTACACCTAAGTAAGATTATCTGCAGAGGCCACATCCCAATTTGTCTACTATTATTGTTTGCACTGGATTATCTTTAATCCTCTTATTATATTATGTGATTTCCTATTCCTAACTAAATTTCAAAATGAAGTGTATTTATTTTCTATTAGTCCTGTAATATTTCTGTGGGTTTATGACATTTAATAAAGTTTACAGTGCTCTTATTGTACCTCTTGGTATTTAAAGTGTATGGTACCACTATGATGTTCCAATAGGCACTATCGTGTGTCTGTGGTACTCAGTGGTGAGTTTATAATGATCTCATTGTACTTAGGTCTATGCCATTAGTAGAATTACATAATCATTAATGTTTACAAGGAAATTAAAGATGCTTCGTTGCAGCTCATTGTTCAGCTAAACTAGTAAAACTGTAACTGTAGCCTAATAAAATGACAGCAGACAGATTTGTTGCTGTTCTAATTCTAATGACACATCAGGTCAGTTTTCATGATCAAAGTTCTGCAACAAAAGGATGAATAAAGCACAAGTTTTAACTGATTATGAGAGAGTCAACATATGATAAATCATCCTGTGATCTATATTTTTAATGTATGTTCAAGGGCTCAAGATCTGATCTGGAACACAGAAGGTGTCATCTTAATAATTAAACAAGACCAAAAAAAAAAAGGAGAGTCATTGAGACTAAGCAGACAACTTCAGCTTTTCAAACAAAAACAAGAAATGAAACCAAGTAAGCCATGATCTAATCGTCAAGCTCTACTTATTGCACTATGTTGACATCACAAGACAATTCATGTTCTCTAGTTCTCCTCTGGTGTAACTGGGCCTGGCTCAGAGTCCGAGGCATATGATGTGTTTATCCCCAGAACAAAAGCTTATTGTTGCCCCCTGATTATCCATTTACAGCCTGAGGCCATACCAGTCTCAAGCATGTCTCAGTCAGGCCACCAGACACTGTGTCAAAAGTTCATATCTAAAGATGGAGTCCCAGCAGTTTACAGTGTCTTTTGCTTGGTTTCCTACACTAGCCGATGATAAACATTGAAGTCTGAGCTGAAGGTGGTACGTGAAGAATTCAGATCTTTACAATCATACCAGGTTACATGTAAACAGCTTGGAAAAATATTGTTACACCTGAATTAAAAATGTTACTTGTGAAGGATTTAGTGGCATCGTTGTTAATGCAACCACCTTGCTTCACCCCTTCCTAGTGAGGGGAAACTACGGTGGCTGTGAAACATGTGGAAAAACACAAAAGGCCCAATCTAGAGCCAGTGTCAGAGGCTTGGTTGATGTTGTTAAAAGAGAAAATGTCCAATTACCCAAAGCGATACCATGACAATGCGTGTTTTGTCCAAATGAAAACCTCAAAGTTATTCAAATTAAGCTGTCATATAAATGTGGTGGAGTAGAAGAAGAATGTGGCATTGATGATACTCAAGTAAAGTACCCCAAATTTGAACTTCAACAGAGTACTTGAGTAAATGTAGTTACATTCCACCAGCGGTCCTCATTAGATCCTGTAAGCATACTTCATGCCATGTGAAAAGGAGACTATATATGGGGATTGGAACACAGCCATTTCCATTGTTATGCTTGGCAGAAACAGCGGTGGTTAGTTGTGGCTGGCGTTTGCGTGCTGGAGGAAACTAAACAGAGAAGTCTGTCAGAGTAGCTCTCTCGACTGATGGAACACTTGACCCAAAGACATTCTTATTTGAACTGTCACACACTCTTATGACACAGCCCGAGGCATGCCATCATGGGTGTTACAAAACACAGTCAACACATTCACTCGGTTCGTGCATTTCAAAGCAGACAAGATTTCATCAACAGAAAATTGATTTAATAACTTTACAAAAAAAAAAAAAAAAGTTAATGTTTGTCACATACAGTCCGTTTCTCCTGTTTCGCCACACAAAAGCACATTATGCACACTTGTTTTTGGTCACTTTGTCCACCATGAGCTACTGTATATCAGCTTCACCTCTGCAGAACGTGTATGTATGTACGATAATATTGTGTTTACACACAATATTATGAAAATAATCTCAACCTGGGAATCATGGTACACTTTTATGTTTGGAGCCCAACTCGTGTTTTGGCACAAATGACTGTCTTGCATCACACAGTCATGATGCACATCAGTCATGTGTTCAGGTCACTGTTTTTTTTTTTTCATGCAACATTAACATTCACATTTTCCATTATCGTAAACAAATGAGTTTCCAGTCAAGATGCCCTTTAAGATTTGTGAAAATGGAGAGTCCTGATGACTCAAACCTCGACTCTCATTGTCAGACTTCACACCTCATGCATCATTTTGACTTTTCAGCAACCAGGTGGTTCTTCTTATACATGACCAACACTTTTAAAAAGGGCCGTACACACACATTTGTTCCACTTATTGGATTCTATCATATCTGAAACTAAACCAATAAGATTTTAAGTTGATGTCAAAGGGTGTTTTAAGAGTGTATGTTGTCCCATAACAACACACAACGCTGAAGTTACAGTGTGAAGCATCCACATCATACACTACGTTTCCCAACGCTGCTCACATTGCAGCTACATGTCCACGAACACCATGAAGCACCAGCCGAGCCCCCCCACCAGAAACATGGTGATCTGCATGCTGTAGATGATCAGGTCATTAAGCACCCCAAAGTCCAGGCGCCTGTGCCCCAACAACAACAAGATTACTGACAGCTTGTACTGGAGTCGCAGGAGTACTCGCACGCTGACGTACTGCAGGAAGAAGAGAGCAGAGAGTGCCACCCAGAGCAGAGAGGTCAGCAGACTGCAGCCAAAGTAGAGGAGGAAACGGAGGAAGCTGTACATGCAGCGCGAGCGCAGGTACAGGTCGAAGTTATTGTACTTGGTGCGCACTAGCTTGGAAGCGTGCGTTGACCCGCAGGCCGAGTGCATGCAGGTGGTGTGGGGGCCATGGAAGCTGCGCACCCGCCGTGGGATGGGGATCACAGGCATGGGTGGGCTACCGGAGCCCAGCACAGTGCACAGGAGTCACAGGTGGAGTCCCGTGTGTGTGCTGCTTCTGTGGAGGCAGTTAGCGTCATTTGGTTGTGGAGCAAAAAGTGGCTCTTGCAGGAGCCCAGGAGTGAGATGTAGCTGCTGGTGGTGTCGGTCTGCTGTGAACTCCAGTCAGCAAGGGTTTCTCCTTCCAATGCAACAAGGTCCTGTGAGGAAATCACACAGTTACTGTATGATTTTAATACATTTTCTAAGATGCACATGCTCACTTTAGTTGCAAACAAGAAACGCAGGCCTGTGAATGCATGTTAAGCTGGTGTAGATACATTTTAAGAGATAGGTTCATGCTCTTAAAGCTATCTTGTATGACTAAATCATAGCTAACACACTTTATTCTACCCAGAAAGGACCTTTCATACATATTCTGCCTCTAATAATAAGTGATCGTGCAGAACCAATGGGGATCTTACATGCAATACTACGACGTCTTCCTCCTCACCAAAAAAGCTGGTGTTTGATTCTCAGACGACAGGAGCATTGTATCACATTATAAACACTTGGCTGTGATATAAACACACGACATTTGTTTTCGTTTTGTTTTGTTTTTTTTTCCCCCCTCCTCTGTTTAATAAGAGCGGAGATGAGGCAGGCAGCGACGGACGGATGGCGAGCCGGTGCTTGTACGTCCTGTCGCAAAATATACGAGTCATCCCGCTGTGACGACAGCTGCCCACTTAAAGGGGAAGCGCTCCCCGAGAGAGAGGGTGCTCGATTTCATCTTACAAGACTGTTCAGCAAATATAATGCATAGTGTGAACTGTGTCTTCAGTGTGTGTGTGTGTGTGTAACTTTGCTCCAGTACATTGGGAAATAAAAGTCATATGATCGGAGTTTGCGTCTACGTAAACTACTGTGGAAAAAAGAGTGATCACAACCACTTGGTCTATAGACTAACTTCCAGTGGTGTATGAAGTATTTAAATATTTTAACTTAAGTAAATATATATTTTAGCAGCAGTACCACATTTATCAGCAGTACTCTTTAAGCAGCAAAATGGTCCCTGTTGGTGTTTTACTATAATAAAAGATGTTTTTGGATCAGTCTTACTGCTGCATTAAAGTTCAGATTTATTTGTCATATGTTAACACAGGGTCAGCTGTACAATGGAATGTGTTTGGACAATGTTTGCCCTTACAATATGTTTATAGTTATCTTCTTGTTATAAAATCCTATCAATAAAACATAAAGTAACAATACAACTAGAAATACGTACATTAGACACACACACATGCACACAAAACCACTCAACTTGTGCTAATATAGGATAGAATTCAAATAATATTTACAATTTCCTGTCAGGTAAAGCCTACCTTTCCATCTTTAATGATGTGTATGTGCATTTAACTGCTAATTGTAACTACTTTATATACTGGTGGATAGTTTAATCTACAGCAATGTGTCATATTTTATAAGATCAATGTAAAAAAGTCTTTTCATGAGAAAGTTAGAAAGACACTCTGATTTCAGCTTTGTGACACTGCATTTCACAGCTAATTCCTGTTTTGTAAAACAGTTTATTTAGTTTAAGAAGTAGGATTTCCTCACCTCATCAACAATATAACCATCAGTTTATCATCCATCCATCTATCCTGCCATTTTTGTAACAGCTTATCCTCCTTAAAGGTCGTACATCCTGAACAAGTCGCCAGCTCATCACAGGGCACATAGAGACAAACAACCATTGACACTCACTTTGCCATCAGTTTATCAATAAAATTCAAATTAAAAATCACCAACCTTCACTGGACAGGAAGTGTATGAAAAATAGTAATCTGAAAAGCAACTAGTAACTCACGTTGTCGGACAAATGTATTTGAGTAAAATGTACAATATTGGCCTCTGGGACGTAGAGGAGTAGAAGTATAAAGTAGTATAAAATGGAAAGTGCCTCAAATTTGCACTTAAGTAAAGTACTTGAGTAAATGTATTGAAGTTACATTCCACCACTGTGTATGTGAATAGCTTTCCCACAGTGCACTGGAAAAGTCAGATGATGTAAGTTTGCGTTTTCTAGGTTCAAAACGGCATTGGGAAAATGTCTGATTTTCCCCACTCCCCCGCAACAAATAGAAGCTACAGTTGATTCATTTCACAACCACCGGATCTATAGACTCATTTCCTACAGCATTAATGGCATAAAAAACATGCAATGACTCATAGTGTACCCACAATATGTCACAAGATTTATGGAGAGGTCCCTTGCAGGGAAGAGGTGGAAGAAGTATTCAGATCTTTTACTTAAGTAAAAGTACCAATACAGCAATGCAAAAATACTCTGCTACAACTAAAGCATTTAAAATTCTACTTGAGTAAAATTACAGAAGTAGCTCTAAAATGTAAGTGAATGTAAAAGTACTCTTTCTGCAGTGAAATGTCCCTGTGACTTATTCTTTATTTAACATTTATTTAACATATCATACTTGTAGCAGCCAAACAAATTGGAGTTTTACAATTTATACTGCTGCAGTCTTGGTAAAAAATAATAAAAAAAAAAAATCTTCAAAACTTTGCAAAGGTCATGTGTGAATTTGTATTCATGTGTCTGTAAACCTCACAGAAGGTTGCACAGTGTGCTCACACGCACATCCTCAGATGTGTGTGAGACACATAAAGGTGTTCTAGCCTCTCGCTCTGTATATCAAGTAACCTTCATTGGGCCGATTTATGGGTCGGCCGAATGATTACATCTCAGCTATCTGTCAGCAAGCCAGATGGCAGCAGGTGTCAATAAATCATAATAAATACAGGCTTTTTTAAAAGAAGAGTTTATTACAGTTGTTAATAGTGCGCTAGATCACTTTACTGGGAATTTAAAGGTGTATTATGCAAAATTAGAAAAACAAACCTTATAATATTTAATCAAACATACATAAAACTGTCACTGGGGCTGAATATATTAATCTGTGTACTTTGCTTTCACATTATGATTGAGTTTAGTAATGAAATCCATAGCATAATAATTTGAGTGGCAGCCAAAGTCTGAAGTCAGCTCTGGCCATGAAAATTAGAACTGCTGGATTTATTAAAATGGAGAGTATTTTCTTTGTCCACAAGAGAGCACTCACTGCCCAATACTTACCTACGATTTTAATGCCACAAAAACTGACATTATAAGTTCACAGTTATCTACACCTATCAGTTCATTTCTTAAGAATGTCCACAAACGGCACTCTACAATTACACACAACCCCATTTGTGCAGGAGATACTTTTATATTAAATCCTGCTCCACAAATAATCACCTCTCATCTACTTCAAGTATCTTAAGTGTCGCTTCTGTCAACACAAAGTTATGATAAAAGGTCTTTCTCTGAAATCCACTTACTATCAGCTGTGTTTATTTAGTCTGTTGACAAAGGTTTTGTTACGTGATCCATTTACCCAGATGGCTTATTTTTCTGAAGTATTCTCCATGAAGGTTATCTGATCTTATCTTTATTGGGGCCCCATTATTAAGACTCGCTCAGGGTCAAGCCGGTGCATGTGCTGCATTCACTGGAAGAGCTCTCTCTTTCATTTGCTCATGTAATCTTATTGCTCATGTGCAAACTTGATCTTTGCCTTACTGATGCCATAGCTGTGACAAACAGCCTTTAGCCAAGACGCTAAAGTCAGAGGAAGAAAAAAAAAAAAAAAACAGAAGACCTTTCATTTCCACTATCAATAAACAAACGTTAAGCCAGGATATATGTCATAGAAACTCTGAACATCATACACCAAACACTTCACTTGCAGCTGCACAAATCAATTTCCTGTGCTGTAAATCTCTAAGTTATCACACCCATTTGGCAGCAACTTGGTTAACACACTTCTTTTCTGCAGGAATCTTTTTTCTATCTTTGCTCTGAATTGGATTTTTAGATCTTTGGGACCACTTTGGGACCAGAACCTGCTGTGCAAGTTGTTGCACTTCCATTTGGCAATAAACTTTTCTGCCTATCTTCCTCTGCAACTCCCTCGAGAGGTTGTTCTTATAATGGGTTGCACTATTTTCTGGTTAGAAGATTAATGGTGGCCATTTAGGGGGGGAAAAAAGTACCTTGAAGGTTATCCTTGCTTGTCAGGTTGTGAAGAACTAGATTCCTTTCTCAGGGATAAATGATGCTGGCACACTGGGAGAGAACACAGGTCACAGATAAAGGACAAGGCATCAGAATGATCTACTCGACTGTTCATGTTCATGTTGGCCAAGTGCAAATATGCAAATATGGATTTATTTTATCATTTGATGGCAAATCTTGAAATAGAAACTTGTAAAAAAAAAAAAAAAAAAGTCAGAAGATGTTTAAACATAAAATATATAAAATATTCAAAACGATGGGCAATTTACTGTTGCTGTTGAGTCTTAATGAGTCTTAATCACATGAGCTGGCCTATTTACAAGCCTCACTGATCAAACAGAACAAACCAATGTTTGAATTTACTTGTGATGCCAAGTTCATAATTGGTGTTTCACAATGGGAGATCTGATCTGACAGGAACACAGGCTAACAAAAGTTTTTTTTTAAATTAATCTCTATATACTGTATGTCAGTCATACTGTACATAATATCCACAGAGAATCATGAATTTTCATGTTTCATATTTGTTTGTCTTAAACATTTCATTGCATTTTCATTTATTCACAAGAAACAGCTGAATGAAAGTGTCTTTGTTGGATGTTCGCCTGGAAGATGAGCCCACAAGAGAAGACATTCTGATTTTACACCACTGGAGGGAGCTGTTTGTTCAAGTATCACTGCATGTTAGCAGTGCTTTCCAATCCAGTGCTTGAGAGGAACAGCACATTCAATCAAGGGCATGGCACCAAGCTATCTCCCCTCCTTCTTATATGGGCGTATTTGAACAAAATCCAGCTCCTACATTACCGCCGTCTTTGATAAATGGACACATACAGCACCATTACAGCTGCAAATGGCACTAAATAGTGCCAAGTTTAGATGTTGCCTTTCCCCTACATCTGGTTAATAAGTGCACCCAAGCTGAGGAAGCTCCTCTGTCTCGTACCATTATCAAGAAAAACGATGTCAATAAAGTCCATGCTAGTGATTTAGGCACCCATGTGCCCTTGTAAAGGATGTATACTGGTTCTAATCATGCATTATGGCAATATTATTGACTCATATTTTCCTCTTCTAAAACATGAAGACCTTTAGAGTATTGGCTCATCTTCTTGGTGAGAGAAAGTAAATTCTGTGTGCGTTTAAGTTTCTTTTCCAAGTTTTAAAGTAACTGAAGAATAGTGCTTTAAAAGTGTCATTGCCAAGGCTACTTCTTCATTCAGTGACAAACTGCAGAAGGCCAAATCTACTCTGTAGAATGACATTTGCAATCCACAGCTAACCACCCTTCACCCCCTCAAACCTTTGCCAATACATAGCCTTCATGACCCAAAGAGTATCTAGAGTAAGCAAGATTAAAGGGACAACATGTCAAAATCCTCTTTGACTCCTCCAAATACACTTGGGCTAAATCAATTAATTCATTAACTAAGTAGAGGTCACAGCCAATAGTTGAGCTAAGACAAATTAAATCAATTAGTCGGGCTAATAAGATGAGGGAGACTTTAATTAGTGAAAGTTTAATCAAAGCCATGTTTGCGCCGTGCTGCGTTATGAAGCGGCTCAATAGATCTCCTATAGAAAGATCCATTAGGCCTGTCAGATGAAACTTTGCCCGCTTACTTGAAAACACGTGTGTCCTTACTTTTATCTGCTTCTATGTTTGTTCCACTTTAGTAAGAGGACTTTCTGCCTGCTTTTACTCGTTTTTTTAAGGAATGCGATGCATCTGGTTACCAGGCTGCCCCTCAGGCTGAGTATGTTTTTCAACCAAATGAAATAATTCATGAAAAAAAATAGTAAAACAAATAAAATTAAAAGATGAGAAAAGGGCATAACACTGATCCACTTCCAGGACAGTTAGGTGTGCAGAGGATGCCAAGCCTCTGAGAGCAAATTAAGTAGCCAATTAAACTAATTAAAATAAAACATGATGCAGGCAGTCGGGTCAGGCAGTTGCTTCCAAGTTTCTTTGGTATATAAAGTTGAATTATTAAGGAAATAGCCCTGAGCCTGTTCAAACACTTTCAATCTCCTTCAGTGTTTTTTCATCTCTTGTGCATTTGTGTCTTTGAAGTGCACAAATCTGTGTGTTTTATAATCCTGTCAAGCCATCTGTTGTCATTAAAAGCTGCTCCTGTTGCACCATAGATCCAAAGTATTCATCTGGCCAGATGTTACTTCAACATCACTTTCCCAAAGTTTTGCCAGTTGTTTTGCGCAAACAAGTTTGAACATGGCACGTATCAGTCACTTGGTAAGTAACACTTTGGAGAAATGCTTAAATCTGGAATATAGAAGCGTTATCCAACATTTTTATTTCAATGTACTGCAATGGATGTTTATCCTGCAAATTTAGCTTATAAATAGTACATTTTGAAATAGTGCACAGGCATCATTGACTAAGTTTCCTTTTTGGTCTGTCTCATCTGTCTTTCTTGTTCTCCCTCTGTCCTCAGCCACATGTGGCTGGATTGGGCCTGGAGTGTTAATCCTTGGCATAAGGGGTCTAGGCTGGATTATCGACTCATGTGGAAACATCTGTATGGGTGGATGAGAGGGTTGTGAAGCTTGGACCTAGAAATGGAGGAGGGAGGAGGGGGTGTTTGGGGTGGACTGCGACCTATGGGAGCACATTGAGAAGCCAGAGGTAGGGCTGGAGACGAGAAGGATAGTGAGAGTCAGAATATAGCATTTCTTTTCTTTCTTAGTTGCAGCAGCACACAAAAAAGCACGCATGTTTGCACATGAACATCACCATCTGATCTTTTGATGCGTCCTCTCTCATCTTGCCGTTTTAGTATATAGTTTTGTCTTTACTGACAATTTTCCAACACGCAAAGCTGTTTAAAAATCTGTTTCTCTTCTTGCTTACCAAGAGCCTCAAGATGATCCAAAGCATGGGTTTTGTGCTTTGCATATTTTGCATATAGACTCATTTCTATCTGCATTGGGCCATTAATATGCAGGGATGATTTAGAGGGCAGGGGAGACTGAGGGGATTAGGCCTGATTCAGTCCTCACTGGGGAGAGTTTGAAGAAGGAGGAGGTTTACATCAACAAGCCCTGATTTACGTTGGTGAACAGATGGTGGAGAAATTGCTCTGTTTGGAAAAGATGTGCAATTTATTTCAGTTGATACTGTAGTGAAAGAGAGAGAGAGAGAGAGAGAGAGAGAGAGAGAGAGAGAGAGAGAGAGAGAGAGCACTGATTGTTGCAGAGAAAGAGGGCTGAGATGAGGTTAGTTTAAAACTTAAAAAAACTTGTACAGTAAAACACATTTGAGGTTTCCAGATTAGCGTAAATCGTGGTAGACCAGAGTGCAGTGCAAGCACATGGCAGTTTGTTTTGAGCAAACTCAATCTACCATTTTTGGTTGAAGCCCATGCAATTCTACATTAAAGCAGAGTAAATGGCCAAAAACAGTTAGGTTGCTGCCACAGACAGCTTTACCTTCCACCACTAAAGCATTCCAACCTTTTGCTGTGAATCTGGAACATGAAGGGTTGACTCATTAAAGTTGGCGACCAACAGCTACATCCTTTACGTTTATGTTCTTAAGATATTTTTGTAGGCAGAGCAGTTTTAAACATGGAAAAGAAGAAGAAGAAGAAGAGATACTTTATTAATCCCTCAAGGGGGAAATCCTTTTTTTCACTCATTTTTTTTTTACATGCATTTTAACCACGAAACACACACACACACACACAAAGGGCTCATAGACGTACAATGTGGAGAGAGATGGTGGAGTGATGGGCAGCCCCAAGAGGAGTGCCGTGCAAGCAACTTGGGAGGGGGCCGGGGGGTTCGGTGTCTTGCTCAAGGGCACCTCGGCAGTGCCCAGGAGGTGAACTGGCACCCCTCCAGCTACCAGTCCACCTTCCATACTATGGTCCATGCTGGACTTGAAACGGCCACCCTCCGGTTCCCAAGCCAAGGCTCTACAGACTGAGCTACTGCCACCAAAAGTAAGACTAAAAGTAAAGAAGAAAGTCGTGAAAATAAATTACAGCTCTTACAAACCTCAAACTCCCATGTGATCAAGACAAACAGCACATTTCCTGAATTGACTGAAGCATTCTGTTCGTATCAATACATGTTGGTTCTGTGCCAAGTTGGATCCTAGCTCGGTAGAGAGCAGATATCAGAACTGTAAACCTGTTGCCCTGGCACAATTATATGTTTTAGATGAAAAATATGGCACCTATATAAATCATTTGGCTCCAAAGAGTTCTGAAGAAAGGGTACGGGTTGTTTTGATTGCTGCTTCATGAAATGTAGTTATTTAATTAAGCTAAAGTGATAACTTAAAGAGCTAACTTAAACCTTGTTTGGCCCATTCGTTTCTCAAGGCAACCTGTGCACATCTGTTCTGATTGTTTGTCTGGAAAGGGAATAATGTATACACAGAAGTCACGATTCAGTTGATACCTCAGTTTAGGAGTCAGAGTTCCTGCCGTACTGCAAGTTTGGTACCCAAAATGTGTAAGTATATGTTTCTTTTCACCTGGGTGATGCCTAATGTACATTAGCATGTATATTAGCAACCGCGGAGCAATGGCGAAAACACTAACCTTGTCGTAACCACAGCTGCTTTATTACTGCTCGCTGTAGAGTACCTTACTCAGATGCCAATCAGCTTGCTAACTTCAACATATGTTACTAACTCTGGACTTTGGTTGTGCATTACATTTAGGATACTGTGATGATTTGACACAAATGCACAAACTGTTGCAGCCCTATGATGTGATGCTGTGATTTAGGTATTTCCCAGAAGTAACAATGACCACTATAAGTCTTACAGGCACCCTGCTGGAGTTTGGCTTCTGAACCGTCACCTGAAGTTCGCCCTGTGTCTGGAGTCACACCCCTGATGGAAACCCTCTTGTCAATTAAGGATCCATACACTACCATTACATCAAATAAGTGGAAACATGATACAGTTACCACAACCTGGATCCGATCAATACAGCCCCTACTGCCACTTCCCATCGACACACATACACACACACACACAAAAGAAAGAGCATTTTACTATATAATTGATTTATGGAGATTCAGCCTGCAGAAACATATTGATCCACATGAGGCAGTTTTGATGGAATATGGTGATTCTGCATTTTTATGATTAATATAAACAAGTGGTCCCAGAAGGGTGTATTTTGTACATTTTATACAAGACTGAAAACTGTGACACAAAAAGTTAGTCGTGATTCCGGAACAGGCTAGAAGTCCTACAGTGTTATTGTATTATAAAGTGAAGTGCTCTAAGGCGGCCTGTTGAGTTTAACAAGCGTTCAGAGAGAGAAAGGTCAATGCTAACGCGAGTCTCTCGGTGAAGAGGGTGCCAATACAGGCAGTTAAAATTGAGAAGGGTTAGAAACCTGTGGTGTGAGATAGGCCTGGATGTCAGTCTGTGTTTGTTTGTGTGTGTGTGTGTGTGTGTGTGTGGGCACACAAATAAAGAATGCAAGTGAAAGGATACTAGTGAGGTAAAGCTCAAACCACTAGCCACCATTAGCCTGATTGGCCGGAGAGGTCAGCAGGGGTCAATTGATGGGTCAATCACATTGTCGATTTGATGACCCAACCACATTGGTTTGGCAAATAGAGGGCTGGACGTTGGAGACGCTCGCTCTCCCTCCCTCTGAGTTATTGCGCATGCCAAAGCTACGTTACATTAACACAGAAAAATCTATCCGATCACTTATGCTGATTTACGCTAGGACTGCACTGCCCCGTCAACCCTCTTGACCAGCTCAAGAGAACATTTTTAATGCAGGAAGATTTATGCTGCAAATTACTTCGCAGTGGTAAAATATGAGTGCATGAGGTCTGACATCTGAAGTGTGTTCGTGTTGGATTTTTTCAAACCAGGCTCAGTAACTGAATGTTAAAAAAAAAAGAAGATCACTCTCTTAAAACAATTTCCCTCGACTCTTTCCAACAACATATATCACTACTGTCACTCAACATCTTTTCGCTATTGTATCAATTACGGCCATCAATTTTAAAAAAGCCAGACCTACATGTGATTTGAACCAAAACGTGGCCTAGATAGAAAACACAAGATAAACGCATCAGTTTTCGAAGCCTGTCTCCTAATCTGTAGCAAAGTGCCAGGAGATCTGCGTATCTTTATCGGTGCCCCATTAATGATACAGCAAGTACAAAAGTACCCCAGCTCGGATACCACTCTTCCTTTAACCTGCCAGATCCAGATCCGCCTGAGCCACCAGAAAGAAATACCTCCACACACTGCTCCCGGCGACATGATGTCAGGGGTCAAAAGGTTAAGGGTCAGGAAAGCAGGTGACCTAACCTCATTACGTCATTGTCACCAATGCAGTAACGAAAGGATTAAAAGGGGGTAAATAGTAAACTTGTTTACCTAAATTTCTTCCTTTATCTGTTTGTTAGTCTGGCCCATTTTTATTTTTGGACTACATAAAAAACTGAATTTATATTCCTGTAAAAAAATCTCATTCAAAATCACATTGTAATAGTACAAATTAGAGAAAAACAGCATACCACACAGTTAAGTTGATGTGTCTAAATAAGACATAATATCATTGTTTATTTAATATTTTTGTTTTAAGAGGCCTTTAATGAACAGTATTTCCCATAAGCGCTACTGTACACTGTCGCAGGTTAAATGCCACTAGCTGGACAGAAGAAGTGAGCTCATGAGGCAAGCGGCATTTCAGACAGTGAAGAATGCTGCAAAAACAGTCACATTAGGACATTACATTACATTAGAACAACAATATCCACCACACATTAAATGGTGGATATTGTGGAAATAGAACTGACAGTGTACAAGTATGTGCACTGCTGTGCTGGTTCATTTTAATGGGAGCTGCTGTTCTTTTGTAAAATAAAAGTAATATTTGTTTTTTTAACTTTGTTAAAGCTGCATTAACTGATTTTTTAGGCCGCTGTAAAGGAAAGCTGTAAAGACAGCAGTGACATACTGTCATCTGATAAAGTTAATAGGACAAATGTTAGCAAACAGTTGCCTATTTACACAACCAGAAGATACTAAGCAACATTAGCATTCATTTGGAGTATTGTGTTGTGTCAACCTGATTAATGTACGTCCAATATTCACTGCTGCTGCTTCTAGCTCTGCTTTGGTCTTCAACTCCTGAGGGAAATATCAGGCTCTTTAGCAGCTAAATGCTCATCAGCTAGTCGCTAACTTTGCCTGTCTGTCGCTCAATGCTGGGCTGGTAGCATACAGTGAGTCTTTAAGGGATTTCCCCTGGAAAGGACGCTGATGAGTCTGGTGAAAGTGAACCATGAGAGTAAAATTGTGGGTGGCTAAACCAAAACAATGACCTGAAAGACACTAAAGCTGCATAAAGCTGAAGGGAACTGTAGAGTTGTGTTTGCAAGTGAGCAACCTGTTTCACATCTGTGTAGTTTTGATATAAGAATAAAATTTGTCTGTGTTTCTTTGTTTCTGTTCTCTATCCTTCACTTGTCACATTAATTTCAGTTAATTTGCTTCTGCTCACTCATTCTAGTGGCTCACTTTTCTCCACTATCCCTCCACCTGGCAGCAAGCGAGTTTACTTCTTGCATCGCTGTCCACACCTTCGTCCTATATTTCCCCTCTCTGTCTTTTGCTCCAGATGTCAGCAGAGGGCTTTAAGTATCTGAGTGATTGCTCTTGTACCTCATATTTCTTCGCTGGCTGACGGGAGATTACAAGTGTCAATTACTGTATATTGGGGTTCCCGAAACTCTCTTAAAAAACCTGAATCTTATTGGAATAAAAACACAAGTTGGTGCGTATTTATAATTTTTACTATTTCACATGCAAATATTTCACTTGATTAGAAAGAGCTGTGAATAGCAATGCTGTAACGTATAACACACATAAAATGTATCAATGAGTGAAGCAAATGAAACAAAAATCAGGTTAAAGATATCAGTCCTCCAGGCTGCCGTATTTACAATAGCTGCGTTCAGCAGTGCTGCAGATCAGGTGTCCAGCTTCACACACGGTGACCCCAGGTTTGCAGGTTTGCGGTTACCTCAAACTCCTCCAATATTAAACACAGACGTCTATTATCTGCATCTGGTCTCCCTTTACACAGCAACACACGCAAAGACACACATGCACGCACATAAACAAGCATCAGCCTGTACAGTGTGCATGCGTGTTTTTGTTTGGTTGTGTTTGTGTGCCTATGTGTGTATGTGTGTGTGTGTGTGTGAGCTAAGAACAATGGATGGGCTCACAATGAAATATTTAAGAAAGAGCAGCACATAGCCTGTAAGGTGTTAGAGGTCACATCACCGGGGGAAAGAGGAGGAGAAAAGAGGAGGAGAAAGAGGAAGAAACAGGTAACATCAAACTTTCTGGTTACAGTATGTGCTTAAAACTGCATCGATCCTGCCATTCACTTCCTTTCCTTTCGTGCAGCTGTTTCCTGCTCTTTTTAGCTTTGAATTTGTAACTTATACATAATTATACTTATTTTTTTTACTTACTTACTTGAGGTGCTTTGTGATTTTGTCTCCCAAAGTGTACAACATGTTTAGGTTATTATTTCTTCACACTAATAGCTAATTTTCTTATTTCGTTTCTTCTTGTGTTTTTTTTACTTTGGCAAACTATCTCTGTGATAAAAGGTTGGAACTAAACATGTTTTGCTTTTTTGATAAAAAAAATTCCTACCATGCCATGGTTTAGAATTAGTTCCTCCACAATTCCTAGCATGTTAACAACATTTCCATGCTACAAGAGCAGACTTGCTTCAGAGCTTGTGGCGGCTTATCCTGCCCAGGTGGGGTTTTGTCTCAGTCTGCTCGCTACAAAGAGCGTTTAGCCTCTCTTGAATAATCCAATGAGAACATCCGGTAGATGGAGACCTAGGGTTCGAAACCTGAGAGCGACATCTGACACATAAGCACAGAGGGGACCTGGGGTTGGGGATGGTTGTTGATATTGTTGTTGGTGGTGGCTTCTGGACATGTCATCTAACCCACCGCTCTCTCTGCCCCCCTTTCTTCTTCTCCCTGATGATGCCTAAATGGGGCAGAGTAGGCAGTGGTTGGAATAAATACACTCTCTCACCTGGCACTGAAGGGTCCAGTTTCCACCAGAGAGTCTCTGGTCTGGATTGGATGTCTTTTTGTGGTCTGGCTTGATATTTTCCCTCTACTGCGTGGGAGTCCATCTGTATTTGATTTTGCAGCCAAACAAATATGCTGAAGAAGAAAGAGGCTGTGACAATCTGAAATATTGCCTCACACGACAAACTTGGATGACTCTTTTTAAAAAATATTTGCAAATAGCTATTTGAAAAAACAAATAAAATATGTGATAAATGATCAGACGCTGGCCATTTGAGAAGTGCAATGTTGCACCTTTTTCATACATTTCCCACCAAAGCACGTCATAGTGTGATGCAGCCTTCACAGAGGTTCATGTCGCAGCTGTCAAGCAATCACAATTACTGTGTATTTGTTGGCCACCTCTACGACTCGCCCTGAACGTGGTGCTCAGTAACTTATCGCCCCGTCCCTAACCTTTCTGGGCAGAGGGTGCATCCATCATCTTAAAGTGCGATCTATTCCGGTCTACCTTCAGTCAGGAGGGGAAAGGCCTGAGCCAGCGTGTGTGTGTGTGTGTGTGTGTGTGTGTGTGTGTGTGTGTGTGTGTGTGTGTGTGTGTGTGTGTGTGTGTGTGTCGGTACAACTTATGGGCTGTCAGCACAAAGTGCAGAGCCTTGCCGGAAACTGACAACCACTGAATGACTGACAGGGACATTGCACCATTACGTTCCCTATATATATGTGTGTGTGTGTGCATGTTTGTATGCTTGTGTGTATAATTGTGCACATTAAACCTGCCTTCAGTTTTTCTCTTTGACCTAAAGGATCTTTCTCATTTTTTATGCTATATTCTTCATGTAGATGGCTTCAACTTTCTCACCGAAGAATGTGATTGTGGCAAATTGGACAAGCCTCCTTTGCTACAGTAATGACGTTCATCTTTTCCCAAGATTTGTATAATTCTTTCTTTTTAAATTTAATGTACCTCTATACATTTTCATATCTTACACCCCAAAAACATATTAATCTCCTCATGGAAAATGAATGTGCACCTCTGTGTCTCTTTGCGTCTAACTGTAGCTCTTATTCGCAAATCTTCTCCTGCATGACTCCTCCTCCTCCAATTCCAATTGTTTTTGCTCAGTTTCTCTCACTTTCAAATATTCTCGCCTGTTTTTCCGCTCTCTCTCTCTCTCCCTCTCTCTCCCTCTCTCTACCACGTGATCCCCTCGCTCCATCTCTCCCCCTGCCGACCCTCCTCTTTCCCATCAGCACCCAGGGGCTGATGAATGCGTGGCCTCCTATTGATCGCGATGGGTGATGGATGATGGCTGGGAGATGAGTGATGGGGTGCAGGCAAAGGTGCCAATAAGGGGGCAGCCGGAGGGTGGGGTCTCCCCTACTGTCGCTAATGGGAGAAGACTAGGGGAGATGGGCCGCTGTGGCAACCGCTCAGCCCCCCCGCCTTCTCAACCCCAACCACACGTGGTGCTGCGCTTCAGCTCTGCTTTGCATTTCCTTCCCACACATGTATGGGTCACACTTGTTCGTCCTGTTTGAGATAGACATTGCATCCAATTGTGTGTTTGTGCATGTATGTTTTCTGTAATTGCATAAGGTTGCAGTAAGTGTTCCTGTATGTGTGGCCATGAGTGGAAACAGAGGGTAAAGGGTGTGTATGTGTGCGTCTGCGTGGGTGGTGAAGGAGAGGGGGGGGGTTTGGAGTGCCCAAGTGGTGGTTAGTACGAAAAGATGATGGATGATGGGGCAGGAGGAGAAGACTGCTTCACAGCTCCAAATTGATATCCCAGCAAATGTTTTTGTCTGCTGTGAAAAATGGTGCCGCAACTCTCATCTCCACTCCACTCCCCCCCTCTCTCTCCTCCTCCTCCCCCCTTTTGGTCTCTCTTCGGGCTTCTCTCTCTGCAGTGAATCACGCCCTGCAATCCATTCCCAACACCCAAAGCTTTACTTCCCGCTCCCCGGTATCCTGACAGCACCTGATCACTGCACCGGCCTCCTGGCTTTCCGCTCACATTGTATACCTGGCTCTCATTTCCTTGTTGCCATAGAAACCTGCCTGGGATTATTGTTCATCGCCCCTCATCATTCATCCCTTTCTTTGCCTTGCCCTTCTACTCACAGTATTTACAGAAAACTACCTATCAGTGTGGACTATCAGTTGTGGACCATTAGTGTGGCTGTGTTGGAGGAGGAGTGGAAGAAAAAGTAAAAGTCCTCCAGGGAGAGGGCGGCTGATTCTCTAATTGGTATGGATGATGTGGAAGTTTGGTAATAGAGATATACAGTTCAGAAAGGCTATGATGTACAGATTTTTCAAGATAGTATAAAAAAAAAAAAAAAAAAAAGTTTCACATTTATTATAAAACATCAAATGTGAATTAAAATCCACTAAATATCTATTATAGTCTATATAATATATATACTATATATTATATATTATTATAGACTTTATTATAGTCTATTAATCTATCTGATCGAAGGAAAATGAAAAAATAGAAGGACCATACTGTCTGTTTTTTTTCCCCATTTGTGCTATGCATGTTTTAGATTTTTAAATGTATTTTCCCACCATGTCTTCTGCACCAAAATGACAGCAAAACAGATGATGTGCAAAAAAAGGAAGTAGCAACTGCACTGTGATGGCCCTTTCAGACACAGCACAGCAAGCACTGTGTGCTCGAACCTGCTATTTTCAGTGGCTTGTGACCCGCATCAACAGTTTTTCGCTGTGTGGAGGAAAGCACAGCACAGCAGTGGTCCGAAGTTCAACCAGGTTGACTACAAAGTGCGCTGAACCTGGCTGAACAGAGAGCACACCACAGATGCATTGTGTCTGAAAAGGCCATAATTTTGAAATAAGATTTCGAAGTCTCTGAACCTAAATGTATCTGAATCGGAGGAATTCTTACTCACTTTTACTTTTTCACCTCCAAATAGAGTCGTAAAAATATTCTGGCTGAAGTGTTGACTTGTTTGCAATTTGTTCTGTCATCTGACCACTTCTTTTTTGCCGTGTTGGACGTCTCTGTAACAGTGTTGCCACATTCACAGAACTCAGTGATTGCTTTGGTGAGTACGATGTAATCACAATCGATAGTGATGTTGGCAAAATCCAAGAAAGCTGAGACTCCTGTTGTAATAAACCTGAATTTTACTACAATAGTTCGTTTAGGTTTTTATTTAGATTACTATAGTGAAGAAAGGCTGACACATTCACACCACTGAAAGTGCTCTATGCTTTATGGTTGTGGGGGAACATCAAGTGTTCAGGATGAGAAATGAAGCAGTAATGTCGGGAGAAAGGGATGAGAGAGTTGAGAGATAACAGGGGGATAACAGGAGAGATAGGGATGAGCTCACTTCTTTTGCAGTGCTTAAGGAGAGAACCATCTGCAGGAGAGATTGTGCCTCAGATTAGGAGTGAGTCGAGGCTCCAGTGGAGAGGATTACGCCTGTGAAACAGAAGCAACACTAATAGAGGACAATCCAGCTGCCTGGAACAAGCTCTGCCAGCCACCCAGGAAGACATATTAGCAGAAGAAAAAGAAAAAGAAAGAAATACAGACACAGAGAGAGATACACTCAACGCTAAAACTCACACATGCTTACATTAAAAGTGGATTTTAGAATTAATGGAATCATCAGCAACAAGGCAGCGGGCCAAAAGCAATATTTGAAAGACAAGTGATAAATATTTGTCTATGGACATCATAAATCAGGCTCATTATTTCTCACCCTGACTGTTCTGTATCTGGAACACCTTGTAATTTGTTTTTTACGTGGACATTGTTCTAATGCTATCATCACTAAACACATTATCAGCAAGCGAGTGACAATGGTGCTAAAACTTGAGAGATTTGACGAAAACATTTTGAATTGTCCAAAAACATGTCTTACAGTGAACAATCTCTAAATCTCAGGATATAGTCTGGCGATGGTTGGCTCCGGGATATGTCATAACTCTAATCCTAGTTCACTAACTGGGCTGCCCAGTGAAGGGGCCAAGAAGACCATAAGACCAATCTATCTGACATCTGGGCCTCTGCCTTTCTCTGGGCTCCAGACAGATGTTGGATGATTGTTAAGCTCCCAGGGTTCTTAGGGATGGAGACGTGAGAGTTGTCCATGTTTGGACAGTGGTTATGAAATAGTTCTGTGTCAATCAAGCATTTAAGTATGACAAAAGGTTTGTAGATGCTGGGGGTGAGTTCTGTAAATTCAAAGATGATGTGCTAAACTTGGAAACTAGGAATTTAGGGGTTACAACAAACATGAGAGCATTTTTAATCATGCTAGTAGAGCCATGTTGGTCTGTTGCTTGGTCAAAAGTATGGATTGGCACAATATTATCACACTGTCAGTCATGGTAAAATGCAGTATACTGTGAGTATCCAAATGGTGCACAATCAAAATGTTGAGCATGGACACTGGACCCTTGTGCTTCATGGTTGCCATTTTGGTTACATAGCAGAAGTGGAGGGACCACCAACATTGTGAGAGTGGCAGCCAAGGAAGCTGCTGGAGATGAAGCAGTTGTGGAGAATACCACAATTTACAAATGTGAGTTGTACATACTGTTTTATATTTATATTTTTTGGCGGTCAAATGTTGATGCTAATGCTCCACCTGGCTGCAATTCAATGAAGAAGAAGCGGTAAAATGTTGGTGGCAAAATTTTTAGTCATTTTTAGTATGTGTACAACGTCTGTACCCAAATTAAGACATTACCCTGCTGAAATGAGTGCACTATGGCAGGAAGTACATAGTAGACGAGAAGCGCCTGGTGGTTTTTCTGCAGGTAAAGCCAAGGCCCTAAAAAAGCCCTCCAAGCAATTTTTTAACCAATTCATCATGATAAATCCTAAATAATTTTTTGGCATTTACTGCAGTGTATACAGTATGTATTAAAATATTACCATATTATTTATGGATTTAATCAAGTCACATTGAGCATCATTGTATTGGAACAGGCAAAGGTCAGAACACACTTCAGGTCAGAAAAACCTTCTCTGCTGCTTCATCAAATCCAACTTGACATCAGTCAGCTGTTTTCTAACCACAGAATGACCTACTGTGTAAGTCATTCAGTCAATGTAAACGTGCTAAAACTCCTATCAGGATCGTTTTCCTGCCTCTGCTAACTTTAGCACTCTCCTCCAGATTTACAGTTGGAGGGTCAGATCCCTTGTTCTTCTCAGTCTACACAGATTTATGGACTTTGGGTGAGTGTCCCTGGTCAGCCAGTGCTGAAATAATTAACACATCAGGGAGATGTTTATAATAAAAGAAAAAACACAGGACACACACATCCATGCACATGTAGACTCACACAATGAAACATAAATGTATATGTACACAAATTAGGGTTAGGGCTAGGGTTAGGGTTTTGAATGACAATGTGAAAACACAAGGGATTGCTTGTAGTGATGAACCCACAAAGAATTATCACCTAAATCTGCAGCTTCCCTCGGCAACTTTACTCTTCTGGTTCACTATCACCGCTCTTATAGGCTTGTTTTCAGCACAAAAGCGATAAAAACCACTGTGCTCTACCTGCTCAGCACCAAACAGCAGACAGCCACAGTTTGCAACTAACTGGTGAACACAGTGGAAAATTTATCAGCTAAAAAAAGAAAATATTTGCCTCAGAAATATGATAGCAACTAATGAATGATAATATTGCTCCATGTTGGTGAGCTGAATGCTGTGTTCACAACTTATTCCTGCTGCTCCCAACTGAACACAACATCAACCCTCCATCTAACTCTAGTAATAGAGTGAAGTACGGAGCATTAATGGGGTTTGAAAATGTGGTGTATAATTGCTAAATCACAAATTGTAGTCCCTACACTAGTCGTTACTAAAAATAATATTCACATTGTTACACTGGCCATGGTTCCACAGGACACGTGTGTTGTCTAATCCTGTGTAGCCTTCTCACTTCATATGGATTTTAGTTTATCTCTCCAATTAACAATCATTCATTCAAATACCGAACAGTGCTTTGAAGCTAAAATGATTTGTATTTGATTTGCCTGGACAATACTTTCTGGATGCTTCATAGCGTAGTATGCTAAAAGATGCTGAAACGTGAACCCACCCTGTTCACCCCATAATGTCTAGTTGTCTCTCTATAATGGCCATGATATAGTTTGATTGGTGGATTAAACACTTATCCCTCCCCTCAGTCCGCCTTATTGATTCCCCCCCACCTTTCTCCCCCCCCCCCCCACCCCCTCTCTTAAAGGTGAGGTGGACGCATGGCCTGATAAATGGCAGACGATTGATTCGTATTTAATTAACAATTTGCTGGAGACTCTCTCTCCCTCCCCGCTCTACTCCCCATCCCACCCCTCTCTTCTTTCTCTCTATAAGGTCTCAGACGGCTTGTGAGACACGCAATGAGGAGAGGAGAGGTGATGCATGGGTAATTTATAGTCTGATCGATAAGTCCTGGCCTAACATCTACACTGCCTGGATATGAGGGCCGGAAGGAGTGTCAGGGTCCACCAACTGGGAAGAAGGTGAACTCTGAGAAAGAAAGAGGAAGATTGATAGAGGCAGGCTGAGACAGGAATGGCGCAAGGGTCACAGAGAGTATGAAAATCATATTTTCAGACAAAACATAATGAAAATGACAAGCCATGGCAGGTTCACATGCTGCAATCGAGGAGAGAAAAGTGTTGAAAAGCTTGTGTAGTTCTGGATGGAGACAAGTACATTACACTGTTGGAGATGGAGATAAGATGGAGGAGGTCAAGAACATTAAGCAAAAACAGAACTAATAGACATTTTTCACAGCAGCCATTTTGACATTGAAATAGTAGGTAAACACAGATGTTAGCAATGATACTAATTAAGGTCAAACAGAGTCAGGGTGCTCACTGGAAAGTTTCTGCTGCAATAAATGGAACAGAACTCTATTTCATGTCAAAATGGTTGCTGTGAAAAAGATGTATTAGGATCAACAAAATCATGAACAAGTGAGTGAAAGAAAGACAGCAGACATTAGTTTAGCACAAATATTTCCACTTAACATGAACTGTTAAGTGGAAATATTTGCCTTAAATCATACAATATATATTATTTTTATATTATATTTATATTTATTATAGTTTGCATGTGCTGCCTGAGTTCTCTCCGGGTACTCCTGCTTCTTCCCACAGTCCAAAGACATGCATTTAACAGGTTAATTGGCTACTCTAAATTGGCCATAGGTGTAAATGTAAGTGTGAATGGTTGTCTCTATGTGCCCTGTGATGAGCTTGTGATTTGTCCAGGGCGTACCCCAGCATCTCACCCAATATCAGCTGGGATTGGGTCCAGCCCCCCGTGACTCTGATAGGATAAGCAGTTATGGAAATTGCACGAATGGATTTACTGCTAATGAACATTAATATGCAGTTATGTGGGTAATTGATCATCAGAATATATTTTCAGGCAGAAAAAGCTAAAATATCTTCTAGTTCCAGCTTCTCAGTTGTGAGAATTTTACTGCTTGTCTTTGTCCTATGTGACAGTAAATTGAAAACTTTTGGGGCTTTTTTCCAATCTTCTGAAATTTATAGACAAAACAATTTATATTTTAATCAGCAAATGAACATATGATGACAACATTTTTTAGTTGTTGTCCTGTTTTAGTTATATAACACTCATCATACCTCATCAGATTAAGATGCTGTTATTCTGTGACACATCCATCAGGGGGCAATGCTGAGTTTAAGTCTGTGCTCCTCATATGAGCCCACACACAGAGCAGAAAAGGAAAACATGAAAAACACCTCTTCAAGCCCATTTATGTGCTGTCTGCGCCGCACAATGAAGCCCTCATTATGATAAAATGCCTCAAGAGAAAAACAGATACTCATAAAAGTAATGATGCTCAGCTGCCTTCCAGCTGCAAGACATGTACAAATAAGATACAAGTGTTTGTGTGATTTGAGAGAGGGGGACAAATTAATTTACCCAGAACCAACCTGGACCAAGGTGAGCACAAAGACAATTAGTCAGTGCTGCTGCCTCCCCCTCCTCATTCAGGATCACTGGATCTGGACACTGGATACCAACCCCTCCCCAATCACACACACACACACACACACACACACACACATAGACGAAATGGGCCGCTGAGTGGGCACAGTACGGGATGAGACCGCAGCATTTACAGCCCTCCCCATAAAAATGTTTTATCACATATCTTGTAATGCAACACATTAAGGGTTGCTGTTGTTATTTCCGGCAAGGTCATTTTTACCCTCTTCCCCTGCATCTCACACTCTGCATCAGTGTCTCTCTCTCCTCTCTCGCTCTCTCTCTGAGCTTCTCCTCCTCTTTGCTGTTCTTAGCACGCCATGACAGTGAGGCATGATGGCATTATTATACTCATAAAGGTGTGAACATTGAGAAAATATACACATGTAGGAATAGCAGAGGGCTGCATCGAGACAAGGTTATCTGTAGCACTGTCGCATCTGCCCCACATTCACAAGCAGTGGTTTATCTGTGTGTCTGTGTTTGTGTACTGTCTGTGTGTACATTTCTTCAGCCCATATGCACATTTCTTTGTTGCTGAGCTTATGTGGGATATGTGTGCACTAAGTTTCTGCTCACTGTGTGTAATCAAGTGTTTGTGCGACCGTCTTCTGTGTCATCGCTGAACTACTTTTGAGCTTATCTTGGGATTATTATTCTGTGTCAGACCTACTTTTACCTTTTTTTTTTTTAGCCCTTCTTTTATTCAGGTTTTTCATTCAGTCATCATCTTAATGAACACATATATGTTTTTTTTATTTATTTTTTTATTATTCCTCCCTTCATATTTAAGTCCACAGGCTTTTCTGGTAATCCTATCAGTTCAGGCCTTACCCCCCTAACCCCACAACTCTCCTTCAGCTCCAGCAGTAATAAAAGAAAAGCATAATCCAGTGTTTAGAAATATGAGATTTGCTTGTTGGAATCCAACAAGCAATGTTGGATTAAGGATGGCTGGCCTAGGCCGGCCCAGAGGAGTTGGCTCTGTGCCTTCTGGTTGCTTCTGGCACTGGAGAGGCAGGGAGGAGAGTGTGAAAAGCACAAGTTTGGATAGTGTGAAATTTCCATTCGGTGACATCAAAAATGTTTCTCTATCTTTGCAGTGGCAAAAATCAGTGCGTAGATAAACAAAATAAAATGTAAATAGATAGTTCAAATATATTTTTGTACCTTGTGTGAAAAAAGTATGAGAAAATTACCCTTTGCTCAGAAGTGTGTTTTATTTATTTTTTACTGTGCAAGTGTGTGTGTATAAGGGTGATCGAGAGAGAATGTGTGTGTGTATGTGTGTTCATGTTATTTATGACTGCCAGGATTTGAGATGATAGAACAGGAAATTGGGCCGCTTTTTCATTTTTTTCCCCCTTCCTATTTTACTGCACCCCGTTCATTTCTTTAATACCCTCTAAAATGTAAATCCGTATGCACACATGCATCCTGGACAATGCGCCCGATGTGAATTTTATGTAAAATGTACCCATAACTCTAGTGGACGATGTAACATATGACTCGATGTAATTTCATTACGTAAAAGGCTTTTGTGTTTGTTGGTGAGCCGGGTGGTATATGCGTGTGTGTGTGTGTGTGTGTGTGTGTGTGTGTGTGTGCATGTGTTTGGTTAAAAAGACAGAAGAAGTGATTATTAGTAAAGCCTTATGTTTGTGTCATGCCTGTGCGTACTGTGTAGGGTCGAGGGTGAATGTGTGTCAGCATCAAGATCACAGAAATGCAAAGTGGACAGAGGCATTAAATAAAGAGGAGAGCCTTTCATTGACATTAGAATAATCCAGGCAGTTTTTTGTTTAGAGATTTTACCATGCACTCATGTAGGTAGGCAATCTACATATGGGGGGCTGAATTGAAAAGGTCTGATCCCAATCATATCTAATATTCTAAGTAATGAAAAACAGAGGCTGATCTCAACTTCGATAAACCTTACGAGAAACATAAATGAAGATTAGAAATGTTATTTTGTTATGTATGTTTTATTATGCCATTTTTATACAAGGAATCCCATACAATCAGACAAATTGTATCATTTTATGTTTCTGTAGATTAACATATTTTTTTAAAACATTTGTTCATAAATAATTCATAAACCATATACATGTATTTTTGTATGTGCAAAACAAAGATGCTGCACATGATACTAAAATAGGAAATAACATGAAATAAAGCATGCTGCAAAAAGTTTAAAAGATGGAAGTGGCCAAAATAAAGTCAATGAATTTAATTAATTTAATCATCTTCATTCACCATTTTCTCCAACCAAAGGTGAAAAATGTATTATTATTATTTTTTTTTTTTTTTACCCATGATGCATAATTTGTCTTGATCCCTTGTTCCCTGTTGACTTCATGAATTCTCATGATCAGCACCTAAAAATAAAATATATTGTGGTTACATGCATACAGTTTATGAATGTGTATTTGAATCTCTCACAGTCCTTTGTTTTTATCACTCCGCATGTCCTCGTGGGTGCATGTAAATATCTCTTCATGCTGCTCTGCTTACGCCATAATTCTCATATGTATATGTCCTTGTGTGGATTTCATTAGTGTGATTAGAGGCTGAGTTTAGCTGAGTATTATATATTTTACTGCTTTATTTTTATTCACCTATTAACCTTTTTCATACTACCTTTATGTTTCCATTTATGTGTGTGAAGCAGCCCTACAGTTCAAAGGGTGATACACTGAGCTGTTTCTTCTTTTGTATGCTGAAAAATAGCCTTTGCACATTTAACAAAAAGTTGTGCCCATGTATCCTTTCTGGATTTTCTTATGTATTTGAGAAACATCAAAAGAACCTTTGCAATATACAGTCATGGCTTTCTTTCCAGTATCACTGCATAAACAAGCATAGACTGTACACACACTGCACACGCATGTATGTGCACACACATCAATGCTCATGCACCTTTTCTTTTATTAAGGAACTGCCAATCTATAATGTGGAAATCATGCTCTGCTGATATTGATCCAGGGTGCTTGGGCGTGGTGTGGCTGTTCAGTAGCAATTGCAGCCAGACCGTGAGTGTATTCCAACATATATATTTGTGTGGTGCGTGTGTTTTTATGTGGCTCTCTCTGTGTGTGTAAGCTGTACCAGACACTCCAGTCTATTGGATTGAGATTCATTCGCTATTTAAGGGTCAGGGTTCGGGCCACGTGTGTGCTGCATGCCTCACTGATCAATACCGCTGCCACACACCCTGCCTGACCCCAGCATTTTGTCACCGTAAATCCCCGAGCTCCCTTTTTCTACCGTTTCGCCACCCCCTCCTCCTCCTCCTCCTCATCCTGTTTTTGCTTCTTAAGTCACTGAAAGAAGTGATGGATTCAAGGGGGAGCACTTTGTAAGATCTAAATACATTTAATGTAGCCGGGGATCGCCCTTTGATGGGTAATGCTCAGAGAAACTCAAGTGATGGTCTTGTCTCAGGAGGGATGTGCTGAGGAAGGAATTTTGAGTTACTCGACCGATGATGACTCAGTTGGTGTGAGGGGAAATTTGGAAAAGGGTTTTTATGATGTGGGGTGATGTGCAGTAGGAGCCTGATCTTACTTGTGCAAAAAAGTGTACTTTTTTTATCTGATATACACAAAAAAGTCAGCTATTACACTGAGCCCTGACCAAAAACACACCATTTGTTGGTTAAGGTAAAAGTGATAAACTTTAGTAATGCTGTAATATTACATAGGATATGATACTAACAATAGTTTTCTTTATGTATGTCTGACAGACCAGTAAAAACACAGTGTCAAGTGTTTAAGAATTTCCAGGCCTCCTTTTTCTGTCCTTTAATGCACACACACATTCATGCACAGGTACACAAATACACACACACATGCCAAAATAAAAACACACAGCACATTTGCCCTTCCTTTGTGTCCTTCACACAGCCTTCAGTCTGCTCCTCATTCCATACAAAATGCAAACACGGCGCCCCTTCACCTCCCATCACTTCTGCTCTACATACCTCCCTCCCTCCACCTCTCCTGCTTTCCTTCCTACCTTCCTTCCCCTTTTCCTTCCCTCCATCTCTGGGCCGACTGTGGCAGCCGTCACACCGCACAGACATGTCTGCCTGTCTGCTTTGATATAGTGGCTTAAGGTTTGCCTGATAACCAAGGTCAGGGACGAACAATCTATTCAATCCACTCATTATTATTAGGGGTATAAATATATTTAGGACGGGAGGCTGCACCTTGAACCTTGAACCTTTCCCCTGAGCTGAAATTTATCTTTTTACCATTTTCCCCTGTTGCTTGGTGACAAAAGGCGTCTCTTCCTCAACCTCTCTACCTCTCTGCCTCTCTCTCTCTTGTGGCCTTTGGTCCGAGTGTGCAACGAATCCATTAACTGAATGAGATGGATGCTGCCACTCTGCATATGCAATATTCAGAGATACAGTTTCCGTATGGACAAATATCTAGTTCTGCTATACAGTTGGACAGATGTATCTGTTTACCAATTTATGGCACTAATATTGTTTTCTTTGATTGAAACATAAGGATAAAAATAAACCACATTTTAAGTTACCTTTTCATTCTTATTCTTGACCAATGTTAACACACACACACACTGGTAAGAAACACTTTATACCACACAAGCTTTTGTAGTATTTAAAAAAAAAAGACACAACTAGGTGTCTGGTGTGAAAAATATACTGTGCTAAATCCACAATGTGTGAACTCGGTTAACGTAACACCACAAACACTGGACAGGAGCTGAGAGTAAATAATGCTGTCCTACATTACATTACAGAGACTGGTTTAAATAGACTTTGGGAGATTCCTTTCACTGCTGTTGAAACATGTATGATGGGCGACGTCTTTTGAAAAGTGTGAAGATATCTAAGCTTAAAAATCACAACATGAAACTCTTGCAATGTACTGGAATCTGCTCCAGCGTTAACAATAGTTCAGCGTCTCCCTCTCGCTTTTGTCCCTGATCTCTCCCCACCCTCCCTACCCCCAGAAACCAAATTATAAAATCATCGAGAGCATGATGAGATTGCTGCTCGGTTATTAATCTTCAATAAATACATCTTGACCCAGGGATTAAGTGTATGCCCTCTCCACCCCCTTGTCCGATCCACCCCCCCACCCCACGCCAACCCCAACACACACACACCACCCTCACTCATCTCTCCAGAGATCCTTTGACATGAATTATGAAAAAAAGGAAGCAAAACAACAGCCAAGGGTTGGAGAGGAGGGAGAGAGGGGCTGGAACAAATGTTCCAACCTGGATTGAGCTCTGGCGACTGATGGCGGCGACCTTGGGGGGGCCCTCGGGCTGAAGTGGGATTACTTCTTCTCTCTGGGAAAGACAAATTGCGTGGCTGGAAACACAGTGAAATGGAAACCCGGGCACTCAGGTTCAGGATGGGTACAAGGAATGAGTTTGCAGAAGTGCTACTTTTTCCGACATGCTGGTTTCTAAAATAAAATTTCAAACAGCATCAGATTGTATTATACCAGCAGCTTTTCAGAATAAAAATATACTGCATGTACAGCTATATAACATAACTAATTAATTAGACATGAGGTGGAAGGTAAACCAAAATCATGATCACAAAAAAGGAACTCTCTCCATCTAAAAACTGGGCTGTTTAGACAGATAAATCCATAAACCTTGACCTGCATAATAGGACTGGTAAACTGTGGTCCTGTTGTTGCTTTATCATGTGACAGATGTCTTCCCTATTTTGTTAGGCCTAATGAGAGAAGACCTGGCTCCTGCCACATGCTTCTGGCCTCATTGATTACCTGTTGCCCCCCAGACGCAGCACCTGACGGGGGATAAGCAGGAGGGGAGTGAGGTGGGTAATAAATTTGTGGATACAGTTGGAAAATGTTAAAAAGGATCGAGGACGTAAACACATACACTCAGGCAGAACAGGACAAGGAAGTAATTTAAATCAATGTTCTAATTAAAGGCTTACAGTAGGCAGGTCATAAACAGGCAGCAGGTCAAAACACTGGGGATCAGATATCAGGTGGAAAATCAGGAAGAGGAAAGCAGACACCGGTGCAGACAGAGTGCACAACATGACAAAGTGGCAAAGGGAAAAGGACCGGTGAGCTGCTTATATGCACTGAAGGACTGTTGAGACAATACGAGGCAGGTGTCAGCAGGTGAGCAGGTGGATGTGGGAGTCAAGTGACCAGGATTGGTGGTGGGGGAAGTCCTAGGGCATCTGGTGGACAGGTGGAGAATGGCAGGTCTGGAAAAGTCCTAAAGAGGAAGTGAGGAATGACTGACATTTTGGAAATGTTTGTCTGTTAAATATGAAGCTACATATATATTTGAATTTCTGTTCTGGTAACATGTTAGTTGGTGAACTTTAGAGGTGCTGATAGGTTGTTTTCTTTAGACAGAGCTACGGTAGCTGTTTCAAGTGTGCTAAGCTAAGTTAATAGCTTCCTGTTCAATGAACAAACCTGATAATGGTGTCAGTGTTCTCAACCAAGTCGTGAAAGCTTCAGATGAAATATTGCTGCATATTTTTCTGATCAGTTTCCAGTCATGATTTTGATAGGTTGCTAGATTGCAGGTATAAAAAGGCACAATACAGTGAAATAATACATACTGGGAAGAAAGCCCATTAAAACACCTGCAACTTAACATATCTGAACGCAGATATTTAGACCTGTTTTTGTCTGAAAACAGCCAACGAGAAACCTCACTCAAGATCCTCAATATACTGCCCTCATTTTCCTCTCCCCGCTATGAAGCAATATTCAAATTAAAACACTAACAAGCAAACATGCAGGGTTGCCCTCTCTGTGTCCCCTCCCCTCTCTCCATTTCATCCAGGCAACAAAAGTGAGCCGTGAGTGCTCCAGCTTCCCTCTCCTTCCTTTGCCATTTCAACTGCTGGCTTTAAAAACAACAATTATACAAAGTGAGTATCGCCTCCTTTAGCCAGAGATCAGAGCAGACTCTGTACCAGGAAGACCCCACAGCAGATGTGTTACAGCTGCTTTGCTGTCATGCATGGTATTGTTGGTACACTGGAGTCTCTTCTTTGGGTTTTCCAAGTTTTGGATGCAGGAATTCTCTGCCTCCCATCCCTCCCTCGCTCCTCCCCTATCCCCTGTGTCAGTGAGCACTGACAGCTGAGCAATGGCCTTTCCCAGAGCGTAGCGATAATTGAAAAGCATGATGGCTGGCTGCTGGTATAGCGGCCATCTGTGAGTCTGAGTGGTTTGGTGAGTGTTGCGTTCGTGGGCGGGGAGGTCGAGGGTTATGTGAGAGCCAGACAGCCTCCCATGGGGAGCTGTTAACACCTCATAGATGCCAAAAGGCCCCGCGATGGCCCTTTGCAGAGCCAAGGTTCCTAATGAGAAAACGGGTCATTATCCCACTGTGAGGCAAATATAAACACGTGCTGTTATGAATCCTGACAATAGCAATAAGAAGGCCAAATCCAAAAAAAACAAACATGTCTCTCAGTTCCTGTTCTGGCTAAACCATTGCTGCTAACTTCTACCAGGAAACTTGTTTGTGAATAAAATTGTACACAGAAGATTTATTACCTATAAAAAAAACAATTAATGCTGGAATGATTGCTCAATTATTCAGATGATCCATGGGAAATTAATTAAATCCAGATACGAGAATCATTTTGTTTTGGTCATTTATCAAAAATGCAAAAGAGCGGGTTACTTATCTTTGTTTTCTGTCATGAAAAATTGGATGATTTCTTGTTCTTCAATGTTGGTCAGAATAAGTCAATAATTATTAATAATCATTTAGCCCAGATAATTTGTAAAATTTCTTATTATTTCTGACATTTCTTCACTCCATACAATACTTGTTACAAATATGTAAACTTTTCATCTGTAAATTTTTACATACAGCTCAAACAAACCTGCTGTTAATGATGATACTTCTGTCTGGAAATCAGTATGCTTCTCATGTACACCCTCCCGGGTTAATGCCCGTATGAAGTGCTTTGAAGATTACATAAAAAATGACAAACACCTAAATGCCAGCAGTGAGAAGAAGCGCTGAGTGATGCATTATTCGATACATTTCTAATATGAATGTTCCTGAATGCATTTCAGTCAACCATTGCAGACAGATTACCAGATATTGCATTCCCGTCTAAGAATGAAATGAAGAGATAATTATGCAGCCGGCGAGTAATGGAGAGGTGGAGCTGTGATAGATTTGATTAAAGTAGTCAGTAAAAACACACGCTAATGACCATGTTGATTAGTTAGATTGCTTTAATGCCGCTGCTGCCATTAATCTATGGCATAAACAAAAGTATCCTGTTGGTCAGTGCTATGCTTGCAGTTTGCCTCTGTGTGTGCATATGGAGACAAAAATTATTTTTTAAAGCTCTGCACCTATTTATATTAAGTTTAAAGCAACTTTTATGCCTAACTTTTTTGTGCTGTTATTTGGAAATAGGAATATTTAAAACAAATCCATTCATTTGTTTACCAAATATGTTTAAGGCATGGAAACTGACAAACCCAAAACACGTGATATGACTCATCTTCCTATTAGCTTTCCTCTTAGTTTTCCACATCCTAGCCCCTTGTCCTCTTCTTACAACCATAAAATTTTATATCCTTTATATTTATACTGAGCCTATGCTGCGGAATTTTGCTCAAATGTACATTGTGAATGTACAGCTGAATGACAATAAAGTCTGTCTAAAGTTCTAACCACTGCAGGATCTTATTCATTAACACGTTGCTTTAATTGATTGATATCTGTACCACAGATAATCCCCCCCCCCCACATCCCTTCATCCCTCCCCTCCTCCAGTGGTCCCAAAATGAAAAAGAGCACGCCGCTGCTTCCATACATCTATGCATACATTTAAAACACACACACACACACACACACACAAACACACACACACACATGCACGCACCAAGCGGCCTCCCCTCTGTTGCTGCTCCATTAGGTCTGAATTGTAGCTGTGATGTGTGGGACCCAAGGGAGGTGTTATTGTCAGAGCTGATTTACTCAGCACCATCTGACACGAGGCTGGGGGGCATGTGTGTGTGTATGCGCGTGTATGAGAGACAACAGGCGTACTGCCAGACTTAGAGTCCTTTACAGAAAGGACAGTCAAAAGCAACAGTTTAACAGTTGCTGCAAAGCAATAGGCAACCTTTACAGTCATTGGAATATAAATGTAGAATATATTTGATGATTTATACCTTGTAGTTTATATTTCATAATTGTTACACTGCCTGCAATCGTGACTTTGTGAACGTTTATTTAAATTTTATTTTTGTAATTTAAAAACTGAAAAATTACCATTATTTTACTCCTGTTATGTGTAAATATTATATCTATATATATATATATATATATATATATATATATATATATATATATATATATATATATATATATATATATATATATATATATATATATATATATATTGTACATTTAAACATTGGGTTTACATGGTTAAATATTTAATGTTGAGTTACCCACATATTTTTTAAAGCATTCAGAGATTAAAGATTTTTATCCATAATTGCATGGCAGATTTTATTGCTAATCCAATCACAATCTTGTCTCAGCGAGGACCAATCAAAATCGTATATTTATCGATTGCTAATGTCTTTTGAAATGGGAGTAATGTTGGTGTGCAAACCTGAAATTGGTGCTTGTGGGGTTATTATGAGACTCCGAATTATGAGATATCTAATAGGATTTTGGGGCTATTCAGTTTCAGTGGACAACAACGACTCAAGTGCGAATCATTTCATCACCCCGTGTTCTCATTTTTGTGCAGATTAATGACATTAACATTTCAGCAAATGGTGGAGACACATTGAGTCAAATAAATGGTGAGTAAATGAGACATTAGACAAATTACACACTTCCAAAGAGTTGACTAGAGATGCAGTATCAGTGCTTGAGACAAAGGCAAAACAAAAGACGGGACAAAATTGCCAAGATAGCTGCCAAGAACAATGGACCAGGAGTTTCAAAATATGAACAGAACATTAAGGTCAACTTCATCTGGAGTAAGTAAAATACCCAAGCTTGTAGTGACACTAAATTTGTAAATATTGCTCTGTAAATTGTTGTAATAACTGAATATGACAGTAGCTTGCTGTGATATAAACAAATGCCATTTTACTGCAATACTTCACAGCTGTGTTAATGAATAAGTGTGCGTTGTGTTACCTGCTTAAACTGATGTTTCCTCACTGTAAATACCTAACAGGTGAATTAATTAAACGTTTTGATCAGTTTTGAAGCCTCTATATATCCAAACAGAGTATACGACGTACGATTATTAGGTTTTAATATCATAGAGGAAGCATTTGGCCTAAAAGCATTTGGTTTTAATCAGCACTTTGCTTTATTTTTCAGTCCTCTCTCAAGTTTTTTTCGTGCCCTCCACATGTAATAGCTTTAAATTACCTTCCTACATGACTTTGTATTGGGTACAAGATAACTGACACCGTTGTCTCTTGTATCTTGCTGCATCCTCATCCTCAGCAGCTTTACACTTCAACAGGAAGGCGGATTAATACAGCCATGTTTTGTCTGCCAAAGAACGAGATTTAGTTAACTGTCACGCCAGTCTTGCTTTCACTTATGTGTGCCCCAGCCGTCAACCTCTATTTTCTTTTTTTCTCACATCATTTTCCCACCATTTTCCTAATTATTGTGAAGCTCCCTACATTTATATTATTGACACTAATACCTCACTGACAACTCCTTTTCTCACCCTCAAGCCATCTGACCGATTGCATACCGAACTTAATCTAATTCTTTACTCAGAAAATGGTGGATTTCCAACTCAATCTGAAAGAGTGGGGTGAGATAATCCCAGTTATTGGTTTAGAGGAGTTCATCCCATGGTCACCAAAATCTCACACCTGCTGTGTGACAGAGTTATTAAAGGTGAAGGGACGTGTGATAATTCGCTGAGAAATTATTTTGTTGTCCGTGTAGCAAAACTATCTATGCAGTCAACAAATTCTAACAGTTCTTAAAAGTTGTACAGTTGCATGAAGATTTAGCATAGGTGGCCTGTTTCTCAATTCCGTAAACCGTCGTCTTCATTAACAGAACCACAATAAAGAGATTAGGCTTTTCAGGAAAAAGTACTTCCTGGTTGCTCTGCGGGCAAATCAGCCTGTCTAACCCCAAATACAAACAACCTCGTAAACTGACCAAGCCAGGTATCTAGGAGATTAACACAACCTTTCACACTTCACTCTCACCGCCTTTCTGTCTTTGCCAAACACTCTTTGGGTCAAGTTACACACCTGTCGCTTTTGAGAGGCAACAGTGATACCTGCCACTCAGCTGGAAGGATTCAGATGAATATCCTGTCTGGTGTTCCTTTTCTTGTTCTGGGAACCTGAGGAGCAGAGCGGGCAGCCATTAATGGTGGAGGAAGTCGGAGGCTGCACTCCCAAAAGAAAAGGTTTGAGGACAGCTGGCTATCACCTTCATGCATGTCATACTTTAAAGATCTGCACACACACACACACACCTTTGTGTGTAAAGGTGCACAATCATGCAGGCGGACATTCACGCATATAGAAACACAATAAGCATGCAGCAGTATTTACTTTGAATGCTTTGGTCTCGTCACTAATTTTGTTCACTGATTTTGCATGAATGAAGTGTTACATAATTAATTTGACTGTATTAAGTTGTGGAAAAAGTACTCAGATGTAAGTAAATCTATACTAATGTACCAAGTACTTCAAAAGTGTATTTAAATACAGTACATGAGTAAATGTTCTTAGTTCCTTTCTAATATGTCCAAAATAAACAAATTGAATCTACATATTTAAGTTGATTCAGTTGATACTGAACTATGGAGTGGCACAAATTTTCTTTGGTAAACAGTTAAGAGGCTTTAGAAAGTCTCCACGGATTACTAGCTAAATAAATAATAGATAGATAAAATGCAAAAAAAGAAAAAAAAAGCACCCACATACATATCACCAGCCATTACAGGAGCAAATACATAAACATGCAATTGCATGTGCGCACACATTCACACGCGCGCACCTATGCATATACTGTTTAATCTACTTAATTGAACCTGACTTTGAATAACTAAACAAATGAGGAAATTCACAAGGGGCACTTGATCCCTTCTCGGCTAATGGATTGGAGATTCCTTTCCCATAGGGGCATTTGGGCAAACAAGACCCAGTAATCTCTGAATTGATGAGTTGACTCTCTGTCTGCATCAAATTTCTCCACTAAAGAGCTGTTGAACCCCTGATACAGTGTTGGTAGTTAGCCAGATACTCAATTTGCAGACACAGGCAGAACTGTGGGCTCGCTCTGGTTTCACTATCAGCGCTGTGATGTGCTTTAGATATGCAAGATAAATAAACAGGATAGATGCTGCGTGTAAGATATAAGATAAATGTGAAGGATGACTGGTTTGTTGGCTTCAGATATATCCAAAACACTGTTATCATATTTTTCTTGTTTCCCATTATAGTTCTTTAAACACATTGATATTTCAGACTTACTACTCAGTTTGACTCATAGGATGCACAATTTTGATTTTGGTGACAAATTTATTAAAGTCCTGTCATTTAATCAGGAATCATCATCATCATTACCAGAAGGAATAAATAAGACATAAAACATTTTCCACATAAACAAACATATACATCAGACCCCCGGGTGCTACAGCAGTTCTTCCTTTGGGGTTGTTTTCGGTAGAACAAAACGAACGAGATACATCTGAGAACACACAAATGCATAGAAGTAATTGGACCCCTAGGTACCATTTAAGACAACATCTACATTTTTGTCTATATCCCTGTTGAAGAATGTACAAAGTCCTCATATCTGGGTTCTTATTCATGTCCAAGAAGGGGTTTGTATAAAAATAAAGTCTCCACAATGATAAACCATTATATATATATATATATATATATATATATATATATATATATATATATATATATATATATATATATATATATATATATGTCATGTAGACATGTAGACATTTGGCAACAACCAGACATTTAAAGACTCTGAACGTTGAACTGAATTCTGCACCTAAACACAGAGCTGATAAGAAGAAAGGGGGGAAGTTTGTGAAAATCCAAATGATCGAAGTCTAAACTTTCTGAGTCTGTGGTCTCTACATTGTTGTGAAAAAGCTTATTGTGGTATCTGGATATTTCTGACAGATTTCTTGCTTTACACATGGTTTCACTACTGAAGGACAATTGTTAGGCCAAGTGCTTTTAATGGAGGACATTTTCTCTCCTTCCCTCTGTCCAGATCACAGATATTTAAAAGGCCTGGTAATCAGATACTGGTGAGATCCAAGGACAGCAGTCTAGTCCTTTACACAATCACTGTCCTGTGTGACTAATTTCCAGTTTTTAAAATCCAACAGAAGATACAGAAAACCAAAAAAAAGAAGTTCAAGTTCAAGAGTCCAATTTCTTGACGTTGACAAATCAAAACTGCCCGTGGTCCACTTCATCTAACCACGAGGCAGGACTTGCAGGAAAGTCTGGGTATCCGCCGCTGCTGCCAGTGGACAGGTCCGAGCTGGGGCCGTTGCCGGCCCCCATGGAGACCCTCACGGCAGGATTGATCCCAGGCCCGCTGCCCTGGGTCATGATAGAAAGGCCGGAGTCAGGGTAGACCAAGCTGGAGATGATAGGTTGGTGTCTGGGTAGCGCCTGAAGTGAACCCGGTGACTGAGGAAGGCCATAGGGGCTGTTGGATCGGATGTCGTGGAACTGATCTTGAGAGGGGAGGACGCTGTGTTCCAGGGGAAAGGAGCTGTGGTTATTGCCCCCTTGGCGGCCCCCCATGGCTGGAGAAGACTCACTCAGACTGCTGTAGATGCCGTTGGTGAGGCCAAGCTCTGACATGGGTGGTTCATCTGTGCAACAAAGACAAGAAGAGGATATTTGTTGCTCTGATTGGACTGCTTTTACTAAAAATGAATGAAAAACATGAATTTCTTGTATATTTCTCTTGTACCAGCCTGTATTTGTACCACTTGATTGTGTAAGCCCTTTTTAAATAAACTGTGTCCACTTATTGTCCTGTTAGCGACTGAGCTAACATGCTTACGTCACAACCTTGGATAATGTTTCATAGCACTTTTATTGAACAAAATAATGTGCAAGCACAGGAACAACATGCCAGGGCGGGGTCAACGACACAGTACAGGGAAATTACAACGAGCTATTGTGACTGCATATCGTTAGCATGTTCCCACATGGCTAGTGTGTTAGCAGTTAGCTCTAGCTAGCTACAGGAGTTTGGTAGCTGTGCAACTTTCTGGTGTAACTTAACTGAACATCAATTATGAACAAAAATTACATAATTTCAACTGGATACAAGTAGAGGAAATGGCAGGTTTATAATAACCTACTATATAAGATATTTTTGTTACTGGTGAATAATTTGCTATTAATGTTTTATAGCCTTTAATCACAGTCTTAAAAGGGCCTTGGCAATGACACACCTAAAAAGAATATAGTTGTCATGTGCTATACCTGCTTTACCTACTGACAAGGCACCCATTTTGACATGTCATTGTAGGAGAAGCACAGGTGTAAATAGTAAAATGAATGACGGCTATATTCCATTTATCTGCTTCAGGTTCAGGGCCCTGGTATAGATACTGGTTCACTCTCTGTCGCGGTTTACTTGAACTGAACAGAGCCATCACTCATGTGTCAAAATGTCTGCTGTGAAAAATGCCTTGCTCTATTCGTTTTGTGTGCCTGACTCTACCTGTGAAGGACACCTCGGCATCACTGTCCATGCCCTCCTCCTGGATGCTGTCCTTGTCGGATTTGGAACTTCCCCGTGATCTCTTCATGTTGCGGAAGTACTGCCCCCACCTCTGCCGACCGGCGTCTTTCTTCAGCCTTTTCTCTTTAGCTCGCCTGTTCTGAAACCAAACCTGGAGGATAAAAAAGATAAGATGTGTTATTGAGGCATATTAAACAAAATGGTTTACAACACAATCAAACGTTATATTCCAGTAACAACCAAAAGCCCACAGTGTTATTTAGTCATCATGCCTCTCATACACAAGTCAAAGTCCTTTTACATCCAAAGTCCTCTGCTCTTTCTTGATACACATTTTTTTTTTTACCTTAAAGCATTACAACAAAATTAATGTTCAAGGACTGTCTGGACTTGGCTTTGTGAGTCTGAGTGAGAGACTGAAACAGTGACACTGACCAGTAATCGAGGGACCAGCGTCCCTTACACCAGATTTATCACACATTTAATTAACTTCACGACAGCTACAAGTTGTCCTCACCCCAGGGAGCAGACAGGTTAGCGTGCCACCGATTTAATTTATTAAAATTTTTCTATATCCACTTTTGATCTGATCTATAAATTTTTAGCTTGCACTTTAGAAAACACATACACAAGGTAGTCATAAACTTAAACTGGCTATAACATCACTACCTCACTGCTTGCGAATGTCTATGAAATCTGATACAAAAAAATGAATAAATGCCCCATTTCTTATTAATTTGATCTTACATACAAAATTAATTCATTTTGGCCACAAGCACAAAAAGCAGTTTTACATTCTCCTTAATGATATTCCGCCCTAAGTGAACCCTCTTCACCCCTTCCCTTTCACTGAATAATGAGGAGCATTTTAGTGGCTTCCGTCTCTACTTTTGTCCTTGCAAATAAAACAATATATATGACCACCACCCAGCAACCAGCGTGAGGCTCCTCAGCAGCAGACAATATGCGAGGGGCCCTCTTAGCATTGTTAACGAGCTTGCACTTAAACCATGCTGACTCTCATGTGGACTTCATTTTACTCCATCTAGCCGTAAATTCCCCTCCCCAACACACATACACACTTATTCGTACAGTAGGCTTGTGCCAGTTCGGGCCACAATTGTGCCTTGATAATGCTGTCAGGACACTAATGGAATAGACCTTAATGGATAATAATATACTTTACCTGCACAACCCGCATATCCAGGCCCGTCTCTGATGATAGCTGCTCTCGGACGTGACGGGCAGGTTTGGGAGAGTTATTGTAGGCGTTCTTCAGCGTTTCAAGCTGTTTAGCAGTGATGGTCGTTCGTGGCCTTTTTGCAGTCGAGTCTGCTTCTGAAAAATTAAAGGACAACACAATGTTGAAGGTAATGTAAGCCAATGCTGGACAGTTATTTTGCAGATATGTGGACCTTAAAGTTGTAAGTTTTTTCAGGGTTTCAAGAGTGAGGTCTCAAGAAAATCAGCTTAGTTTTACAATGATTAAACAAAGAGGGTGAGTTAGATAATGAACACAGTAAGTATGCACAGTCTAATAGTGATTTTCACTCTATGGACAGTGTTTCAATTCATTACTGTCAATACAAAAATCATATAATGCTACCAACAAGAGAAATCTTCCGATAGACTCCCTGTGGCAAATTCTGTATTGTATTTTGGGTCAGTAACATGAAAATCTGTGATAGAAACAGACATTCAGAGCAAGTGATGGCATAAAACAACTTGTATAATATACAACTTTCTAATTTAACACAAATGGATAAATTCCCCTCTGCCTATAAACCAAAATCTGGCATCCTGTGCATAATTGCATCATGTCTGCACATCTGTTGGCCAGCACAGCAAAATACAAAACCATCATCCAAATGGATGCTGCCCAAGTAATTGCGCCCTCTCATTAGTAAAATAAACGTGTGTGTTTTTAGTGAAAACTTGCGTTAACTCGTTGCATAAATCAACACTTGGTGGTCGGGCAGTAAATTCAAACAAACAGATGGGGAGATAAAAACATGAGCATGCACAGGCTGCCCTATCAGGAGCAAAGCCTGCTGGGATTTTCAGTAAAGTTAATGTGGCGTTAGTTAATAAAATCAGGGTTTCTAATGAAAATGTTGGGGGATATAAACAGTGTTGGAGAAAAAGCTGGAATGCTATTGACTAACAGATGTTGACGTATATTTATTTTTAAAGTAATGCAAATACTTCAGCTTTTAAAATGTGTATTATATTAATGAATAATTCATAATGAAGGTCTAGTTGTAAAAGCATATATTTACTTCATTGAGCAACAAATGACCAAATATTACTTTTGGGTCTGTAACTTTATATGTGGATTTGATAAGTGAAGTTTCTACAATATGTTTATGAACAACTTTATACTTTTTTTGTGCACTTTGATAAACAATAGGAATATGCTTTGATCAGTTATTATAGATAGTAACCCGAGCTCTTTTGGGGTAAATACATAATATATTTACCAACAGTTGTGACTTTATTTTTCTTTTTAGAAAAAGAGAATTATATTATTCTTCTTTCTCAAAATTCAACTTACTTAAATTTTAATAATGCAAATTAAAAAGGAGCAGTTATGAAATTTCTTTATCTTCACACTTAATTGCTTCAAACTACCTAAAACACATGAATCAAAGTGGGGAAACTACAGACTGAATTTATTGTAAATGTAGAATTTCAACTCAATTCCATTTTTCATTTAAATACATTTCGATATTTTATTTAGGATTGCTGAAGAATATTTGCATCTATAAATAATTAAACATAAAAATAAATATTTTGATGTGAATGATATGAGCTCTGCAAATAATGATCCTAATGATGAACATGATCTGTGGCGCAATAACAAATTGTTGAACCACCAGAGCGCACGTGCCACTTTGCGCATTTTGCTATCGATTGGGTTGCAGGCAATGATGCAATTAGCACAGGTGGGTCAGAGTTTATGGGTGACCTCATTGTCACGCCGAACTACAGCGTAATGTAACTCACAGAATAAGGTCTGATAATGACGCAGTGGTTTGTAAACTAGCGCATCGTGTTGTCATTTTGATTGGTCGTCAGTTGGACCCTCACCTCTCTGCTTGGCGGTCTCGTAGTCGGCCTTACAGACCAGCCTGCTGTCCTCCATCAGGTAGTACTCGTCCCCTGTGGCCAGCTGCCTCTTGCAGACGATGCAGGCGAAACAGTGCAGGTGATAGACGAAGTCCTGCGCCCTCCTCACCACCTGTGTGGGCGGTATGCCCTGCTGACAGGCCGCACATTTGGTCCCGAATCTCCTTTTGGGAAATTAGACGGTTGCAATCAATGCATAATAACTTTAAAAAAAACAACAACAAGATTATGGTCTGGATTTTAATCAGTTAAAGAGATGAAAATATTTGAGAGGTACTCACTTGAAGAAATCCTCTTTGCAGTAGACGCTGTCGCCTCTGCTGAAGCACTTCTCCGCCAGTTGCGCCTGACAGTCGCTGCATTTCAGGCACTTGCTGTGCCAGTGGCGATCCAGCACTTTGAGGATAAAGCGGTCCACGATGTGTTGATTGCAGCCTGCACACACTGGGATTTCTGCAGGAGACATGATGGAGTCACTTTAGTCAATCCAGTTTATATTGGATATGTTAAACGGCATGGAGACAAAGAATGACAACCCAACCTGCGTATGTGCTTAATATTTGCACGCTCAAAGTAATTATCTGTTGATGAACACACTTCTCCCTCTACATAACTAATTATGCAACACTTACGTCACATTTTATAGCTGAGATAAACGCAATGAGTGCGCAATGATTCACTTTTTTTTGTACATTTTATCTTTCTGTATTTTACAAATAATTTTTTTTTATCCTTTTATTTTTCATGATTTTATAAAACAGTCAATACAATTTTAAGAATAATACACAATTTTCAATAGGAAGTCAAATTATATTGGCTCGTATCTAATAAAATAGCTTGTAAGACCGTTTCTATCTTCGCCATTCACCACAACTCTTACTGAGAATGAACTTTCAATATTAATGTTATTAATACGCAATTATTTGATATAGTAAATGTAGTAAAACAATGTCGCCCAGTTTTCCTAAATGCTCAACAGATCTGGAAAAGAGCAAGTAAACGCAGCACATATGATCAGCCTCGTACAGTAGCAGGTAAGCTCTAAATCAGATAAACAGAATTACATTGCAGACTATAAACACACACACAAACAAAAGGTATCACGTGTTTTCCATCATTATATTATATCACAATAATATTCCTTCCCCTTAGCATGCGTCCCTCCTTTATAAATGTCTGATGGTGTATGACAGCGATATAATGCGCGGTGTCACCTGACATTGGTGTCGGTGCATGGATAAACCTACAGATTTCTTCAAGCATTTAGTTTCATGTAATCGAAGAAAAAAAAAAATCACAATCACCACCTGCCTGCAATATATCGGAATATTAAATAAATATTTTAAATTACAGTCCAGGCAGTCCATGTTTGGCGTGGAAAAGATGGTTTCATGGGCTCGAGAGGAGCTTTATAAATAAATTTAAATAAAACTTAAGAAAGCTTATATAGCTCACTAATGTGCAAAGGGTAAAACTCTTTAAACGTGATGAATTTATGTGAAACCTGTTATAGAATTACTGGAAATAAATGGATATCACTGTAAAATGCAACAATAACTAGACAACCAAACTTTTTTTTTTTAAATATTCATGATATAAATGGACATGTGCACACTTATTACTACTAAAGCTCACATAGAAGCCATAAAAAGCTCACACAGAAGCCATTAGAAAATAAAACCAATCCAACACTGTGTACCAAGACCGAGGAGTGCAGGTTTGCAGGATTAATTTCACATCTCTAAATATGGTGCAAGCTACAGCATCCCCTTGGGAATTAACAGCTCATCAATCGAATAATGTTCTTCTAATTTTTATTTTGTCACGTGTAGTCATCTTTAACAAGCAACAGCCAGTTTCAGATATAATATCACAAAATCACATTTGTGCTACATTAAGAAACACCAATGATGGATTAAAAAAAAACAGCATTTAATATTAAAAAGAAAAAACAACTCAAGTAAAAATAAGGACAACTAAAATGTCAAGTAAGACCTTATCAGTCCTCTTTATTACTAATTAAAAGAGGCTCAACCACTTCATATTCCATCCGTGCAAGGAATCGCATTCCTATTGTTCTGTTGTGGGCAATTCATGAAACATTAATGAACCATTTCTTCTGGCATCACCAGCGAAGCCCTGCACAAGTGTGGTGGGAGCCACGTCAAGAACAGGTGTATCCAGGTCATCATTAATTCAACGCGCTCTGTAAAACTAGAAAGCCGCGGCCTATAGTCTCACGGTACAAACCAATAAGGTGTCTGGACGATTTGCTCACCTTGTGTGGACCACTAGGAATATTAGAAACATATTTAGATACTTGTAAATGCCAATCGAAATCTTTGACTTTATGATATTATCTAAGTTTGGAGCAGGTGGGGTTTCACGTGTCATTTTCCACAACTAATGGAAATGGAAATAAAATGTGGAAATGTGACGACCTGACTCAGTGCACAAAGAAATATTTTAATATATATTCTGCACCTTACATGTAGTTAAAACTGTATTCTTCAACGTGTACAACCTTCATAACAAATATGTAAAACCAAGTTCCAAATGAAAGCTGAGTTAGTCCTGATTTAGCCTCCAGAAAAAAAGTGCAGTAAATATAACATATCGAAATGGGAACGAGCATTCAGATAAATCAAAGGTTCAAGCCTGGTGCGTAAAAGTTGCGTTGCCGAGAACTGGAGTAAAGAAAAACAGCCTAACAGCTGTACAACTGAATCGCCCGACAGGACAATTTGCCCAAATTAAAACGATTGCAAAGCTAGAACATCCATCATCCATACAGCAGATATGATAGCCTGTACACACGTAGTGGAAACATCATCAACACACTGCAATTACCCCTACAGCCACACTTAAAGGCCAACGTTTATGATCACATGCTACACACACAAATACATTTAACTTAAACTGAGCAAAAAATGGATAAACTGATCATATTTTGGCCTGAGGTTACCTTTCCGGAGCTCCTCACTGTGTGACAGCAAAGCCAGGAGCATCTCCGTGTTATTTGGTGCCTCTTTTGGAGAGTTGCGCTCACCATGTCCATCCATCGCTCATGATTTACGCTTCACATTAATGCAAATCTGTCTTGTTACTTGAGATCTATCCACGCTGATGCACGAGGCTAGGAGTCGTCAAATTTTGTGTAGCACGAGCCCCTAAATGAGAAGAGAAGCGCGCGTGTGTATGTATGCGTGTGTGTGCGCGCGGTGGAGTTTGCTTTAATGCTTCACTGTGTTGAAGCCTGTGCAGGATTACGCTGCGCCGTTTCCCTGGGCGACGGGGAGATAGATTAACATCACCTACCGAGTACCTTTACCCGGAAGAAGAATAAACAGGAGGTGAGGAGGAGGAAAAGCCAATAGATTTTCAGTGCTGGGTGATAACGTTACTCAGAGACACGTTACAATATTATACCCTAATACTCTCCAAATAACACGATTTATTTATTTTCTTCACATCCTCTTTTGATTTGGTTAACAAACTGAAGTCGGATTATATAAAATCCACTTTTCTCCAGCTCTTCGTGCTGTTAGTTACATATTCCCACTACATTGAATGATATGTTGTTTTTTGTGGCTGGCCTCCTCAAGCATAATATTAGAGTTTTGTAAAAGGTAAAATATAAGCAAATATTCTGCAACTAATCCTGATAACAGTTTTAATATTACTTGACCGAGCTAATGTAACATCCTCTTAAATGTTCTGAGTTAGAAGCCCAACAAGGTATTCGTTTAAATAGAACATGATTACATGAAATGTTAATGATCCCCCCCCTCGGTGAAACTGGACTGATGCAACGAGCATTTGGTAACAACAAAAACAAACAACAAAACTAGATCCACAGCCTCAAAAAGATTGAGAAAAGTGGACACCATCAGTGTTGATTTATTATGTAGATCGAGCAAAGTGGCTTCTCACGAGGATTCGCCATTGCAATCCATTTTTTAACATTTAGATTCCAGCACTGCCATGCGTAAACGAAAGATTGGGCCCTTAGGGAACACCGCAATCGTGTTTACACCCTTATCTTGGGCTGCCTTTTTGATGCATTTATTTATTTTTTGCCGTGTGTTTATTAGAAAAGACTATTCGGGATTTTTTTTAAAACTTAGATTATAAAATAGGTGCAAGGATTTTTACATTTGGAAGAAGATAAGAAGATGTTTTGTTTGTTTCTATTATTAATACTGGATAACTGCGTTTTTAAATATATTTCTCGTGGTGCAATGTGTATTTAAAGCTTTCCATCCGATCAGATTTTAAATAAGTGTTTTTAAATATCTTACACACACACAATCTCCATCTCGTGTGTTGAGTGGTCCAGAGACAAGTGTTTATTTAGGGGAGAGATTGGCTGTTCAATAACATGTTGATCGGGCCAACACCCCAATGAATTTTATTGACACTGATCTTTGGCACAAAAGAGCGTCTGGGGAAATCACGGGTAGTGCCACAGCCGCCCCGGACCGCTGATGAATCTAAAATCAATGTCCTATTTGCCTGTATTTCAGAAGTATATGAAAGACGTTTTGGAGAAAAAGGTGTGGGGTTCATGGGGTGCCCCTCTTTACTTTCAAGCTTTGTAATAATTTTTATGTCATATTGATCGCTCACTTTTGGAGGAGGGTGAGCCCGACAGTAATGTGACAACAAAGCGATAAAATGACCATCAGAGTAATGGTAAGTCAGTTAGAGAAAGTCGGCGGCATGAGAGAAGAAATTCACGTTTTTAGTTTTTCATTTTTTGGGGTCAATAAATTTGGTTAAAATCAATTAGGTGACCTGATTAAAAAAATGTATTTCAATTACGCACACCCCATCTAGTTCGACTAAAATGAAAATGTAGTTCTGTGTTGAACAACACAAAATATATAAAAAATGCTTTCTCCCATATTTGCCTATATATGCCACTAAATATTTGCACATTTTTGCTATATTTATCGGAAAGCGTTGACTGTCCCGGCTCCATCACCACCTCCACTGGCCAACCTCAGGTGTCCCACCTGTCGGGGCAGTTAGGTGACACCTGTTGAGCATTTAGTGTCGGTGGGCTGCGGGGTGGGAGCAGCTCCTGTGCCTGCTGGCAGCCTGTCGTACACGGCCGCAGAGAGGCTGCTGTCCGGTGGTCTCCCTCTCTCCATCTTATACGCTCTCGTTACAACCGCAGGCGGCGGTGTGAAATGACAGCACGCGCTTAACATCTGTTGGTGTGATTCTCCAACAATGAAGGCTCATTACAGATTCATAACGTCTCCGCACGCAACGCAAAAGAAGCGCCTCTAACAGTCAGCAGACATCAACATGAGGGTATCTACAACTGTTGCGTCTTTACATCATTTTTCAATGTCTGGCTCCTGGATGCACGCACCTGAACCACAGATTATTAATTATAATTAGATGCATTTTTAATAGAAATGTGGTTGCTTGTCACTATAAAACACTTTACAATGTCCATTTCACGGTTGTCAGAGCCGCCTCCAGTCCTGCATTATCCTCCTATTTCACGCACATTAACGGACCACAGGACATCAGTTAAAACCCCAACTAGTGCACAAGTCTTCCCCCAAAATTTAAATGCAAAAAGTGAAATTAGTGAACTTGGACTCTTACCTTGGCCCGAACTGTACCGGGAGAAATTTCCGCTGTTTTGACAACTTGACCCCGGGTGTTCAAGCAACATTTTGAAAATGTTGTGATGTTCCAAATTGAAGAAAAAGCAGCGCCGAAAGACGCACAGTATGTGTTTTTTTTTTTTTTTTAAAAAAAGAAGGAAAAAAAAGAAAGAAGATACCGAGCAGTCAACGGAGTCAAACCCGCACCTTCCTGGAGATTTATCCTCTCGAGAGTGAGTTGCGCTCTGTTCGGTGGCAGCTTGATTTCTGCAAAACGTTAAAAAGGACGCCTTTGGACAGCCACCGAGAACGGGAACTTTGAATATTCATCAAGTTGCTCTTTGATTCCGTGTAGATAAGCTCGAGATGAGGTGGAGACGAAGGGGCGGGTGGAAAAAAAAAAAATAAGTGGAGAAGTGTCTGACCATTAGCGGCGTCAGCTGACTCTACTGAGCCCGGCAGACTGCGACTTCACCTCGGCTACGGGGAGCTGCGGTCAGCGGTGCCTCTGTCCAGGGTGCTGAAAGGGGGAGTTTCTCTAAACAGGCCGGAGGCGTGTGTGCTGCTCCTATATCCCCCGTGGCTATCTTTAAGCACTCACACACACACACACACACACACACGCACGCACGCACGCACGCACGCACACACATTTGCCCTCCCCTCTTTCTTCTTATCTATGTTGTGGTGCACGTGTCTGTCTTTCAAGGCGCACAATGGGGAAATTGGGCATCCCACTGGACATTGTTACGCGTTTCCATCGCTGCGTCCCCTCTTTTGTTTGGTTAAAAATAGACCGTGCATGCCGTTGTGTTAGCTCACGGTTAGACTTTAGTGAAATGAACACAAGTGCGTGCATATCATTAATTAATTATTGTACATATATAAATTTTAAAGGCTGGAAAACTGTGATAAAGTTTTTTCATCAGCTGATTCTCTAGTCACTAGCTTGAGAATTATGGGCACTGATATACGGCGCAGAACATTAATAGTTATGGGTGATAGGTAAAAAAAATAAAATAAAAAATACTGTCCTTAATTTATGCTTTCCTGTAAAACTTCACGCGCTTGCGCAAAGATGTGCGGCTATTTGGCCGAGTGCCATTCGTCCGTGCTTTTGAAGCTGTGCCAATTACCACCACAACGCACAAAAACTACTCTGACGTAGTCCTACAGCTTTGATTCAATTTTGCTCGCCCAGCACGCCCAGCACACAAGTGGTGTAAGCCAATTAGACCTATGCTGTTCATTAGTCCACTCAGGGCAATTAGCCTTTCCAAACTTGGAAAGAAATCAACCATCTTTTTCATTTTTTCATTACACCTCACTGACTTCACACCATCTCTCTACCATCAGGCATTTTCACTACATTCACAAGATTTAAAAAAAAAAGAAAAAAAGAAAACAATATCCAGTGGATGTTTGTTTTCAGGGAACACATTTTTGTGTTTTTGGGAATGCTAATCTCTGGTCAACATGTCAGTGTGGATCTTTATGCAGATTAAGGGAGAACTGTTTGTAAATCTGGAAGAAGCTGTACTCAGTAACCTAAAGCCAATGCAGCGTCAAAAGGAGCTTAGACTACAAGCACAACAACAGGGCTGCTTTCCTTTTCCTTTCATCAGCTGTGAGAAGGGTCTTTGCTTTTTCACTGTAACAATGTGCATGATGAAGATGTGTATGATTTATGTATGTAACTCTAGGATCTCACACCATGCTGATACTAATAAAGGTTAATTAATAATCTATAAATTATTGCTTATATCACCAAGTTACTGTGTGAATCATGACAAATCTGAACAGAAATCTGAGCCGAAATCAAAAATAGAAAAAGACTATGTTGTTTCCGCCACTTTCTACGGCCACCCTCTTCCCTCTTCCCTCTCCTTGGCTCCCTCGCATAAATATTAAGATGAGTCAACCCCTACAACATGCAGAGGCTTTTATCCTGTTTTGTTTGTGAAACCTCGAGCATCATCACAGAAAATTGGTAAAATGTTAATACACCTGGGTCCTACTTGAGAAAGCAGTTGCAATCAGTCACTAATGGTCCTCCATAAAGACTCGGCCTTTTGCACCTATTAGAACTTGATTTTTGACCTTGAATATGAGCCGGTTCAACAGGCTCACAAGTGCTCAGCCCTTAAGGATTACTTCAAAAGAACAAACAGTGTGCTCCGTAGGAAGCCTTTGTTTTCTGCAAGTGACGACACTTCTGAGGGGGTCTTATGAATACAAATCTTTACTCTGATCGGTTGCATTTCATGTAGAGAAGAAGAGCTTATATTTGTGTTTTTGCAATAAAAAGGTTTTCAATTGGAGTTTTCACCTTTTTTCTTGCAGGAGTCAATAAAAATGAAGCATTTAAAAGTGATACTGTGTGCTCTAAGGCTTATGTTTAAAAAAAGTACTGCTTATACTTATATATATATATATATATATATATATACACACAATATATAACTGAATGGTATATTTCCTATAAAATAAGTTTAGCCACATTATTTAGGCTGCCATGTATAATGTAGTTAAACAATGATCTGCAAAATAACGCTTTACATATTAAATACAGCATTTTTCTTTTAGAGAGAAATCCATTACCTTAAACGGCCTCAACTTAATAACAAAATACAGAAATATGAATTAAATATTTTGAGGAAAAGTTCCTATAATCTACTGTTGATATTTTATAGGAGATTTCTCACATTATATCCAGATTCTTCTGAAATTTGTAGTCAGACTGACTGTCAGTGTGTTTTTACATGCACATATTGAAGCACATGGCCATGCTTTGTTTGTATCTGTCATTTTACGTGCCTGCGTATGTCCACAAGCGCCTGTGTGTCCTGTCCTGAATTGTGTACATATATGTGCATACATGTCGTGTGTGTTTGTGTGTAACTGCTTACGCACAGCTGAGTTGGGTGTCCACGGGGGGTCTATGTGCACCCGTACCACCCCTCTTGACACCAGGCTGCCATTGTGCTCCTGTCATGATCAGTCATGTCCTCCAAAGACTGGCCTTGTTCAGGAGGGAGGGGACCAATCACACGCCTCATTACCCAGGCTTGGTTACTCCTAAGCGGAGTAGTCCCAGGACACCTCAGCCTGTTGCTGTCTGGAAAGAAAAAGGAAGAGAGCAAGTGTGTGTGAAAAAGGGCGAGTTATACAGAGGAACAGGATGTCAAAGATGGCAGGAGAATGTCATCTGAATCTGAAAAACAAGCATTGTGAGAACCTTATTGGATGGTGTATATCGATTAGATATGTCAGTGGCGGTGTTACGAAAACTTTAAGGAAACCAAAATTTTAGCTGCCCCAAAAAGTTTTTTTTTTTATATTGCAAACCCAACCACCACATCATCTACTGTAGATAAAGGCCCACCCTCTGCATCCCCTGAGCAACCAGCCTCTAGTTTTCAACCATAGCAAAGCAGCTCTCATTGTTTTGAAATGGCTCCATCTGGCAAGGTTTCACTGACCAGGCCAGCCGTGGCTCGCTCCCCCAGCAGCTGGCTAAACTGCCCAACGGCTTTTACGCTTGGCCCTCGGAGTAACCGACACTATCTGGTGGCTTTGCCCCTCACACACACACACACACACACACACACACACACACACACACACACACACACACACACACACACACACACACACACACACACACACACACACACACACAATAACACACGGGGCTAACTGCCCCCGGCCTGCCAGTCCTGGGGTCAGCTGGCCTGAGTTGAGAGAGGGGTGGGAGGGAGGTTTGCTGGAGGGGTGGTGTGCGGGGTAAGAATGGGTGACACCATTTAGCCCTTTGTTATTCAGCCAAGAGAACTGGAGAAATGGTTGAAAAGTGTTTCGTGTGTACTGCAAGACATTTCAAATGATCTTTGGGAATGTAAAGAAAAGGACAAAACGGACAAACGCTCAAAGCTGGGACTCAAAGTCAACTCCACTTTTAGATCGGTTATGATTCATTGCACTTCTTATCATTGTGGCCTTAACTCAACAGCTGGCCCTTAAGAGTTGAATGCAGGTTTCATTATTTGTGTATGAGGGTCTACTCTAGGCTAAAAAGGCTGCCACCTCTGTCCAGCATCAGCCCCTTTGAATATTGATATGCTAATGATGAACAACACAGGGAACAAAGCCTGACTGCTACCACTGGAAACCAATACAATGACCCTTCAGTCAGGCCTTGACACTTTTACCACCCAACATGTGTCCCTGGTTTCATGCTCAGACAATAAAGGCCAACAACTGTCCATCCATTTATATGGGGGATGCTGTTACTCAGTTCGGATGCACCGTCTGGGGACCCGACTTGTTACGTTGTGTTTCACACGTCTTTGTCCAGGGTGGGAAATATCAGCTTTTTAGAGCAATGATAAGCCACCCCAGAGCCATAATGCCTGAGAGGTCAGAGTTCAAACGTTTCAGGCATAGCTGAGGCTTGACCTAGCTTGTCATTACAGATGTTGGCCTCCTGTGGGGTCTGTCTGGTTTGCAGGTGGTATATTTTGGTAGAAATGCAATAATACAATAAAAGGAGCTTACCAGTCATATGAGCTTTACACTTATCTCATTTAAGTAAGTTATTTAGACCTAATCAGCTTTGGATAGCTTGATAGGATATGTTTTATTATGTTACACAGTAACATGTTTTGATCCAAAAGAGGCACCCATGTAGTCAAGGATGCAGTCCATAGGAAAGACCATTTAACATAATCAAATATATAAAAAATGCTGCATTATTATTAATTTTTTTTATCTATATAGCTACATTCTTCATATTTAAGTTTTTATCACAATGCTCTGCGACAAACCTACTTAGTTGTCAAACACCTACATTCAGGTTTTGTCCTTGGTATATTTCTGTGGAAATTTGGTGAGATTTGTATTTAATTTAATTTAAAAAAATGCACCATTTTTAGAGGCAATACAAACATCTGGCTACATTTCAGGCGATAGATTAAAACTTTAGCATTCATTTTTCCCTCCAAACCTGTTCAGGGGTGAGAAATCAATAACTCTGTGAAAACAATCTTAAGGAAATACAAGTTAAATCAAATGTAAAAGCTAATAAAAGAAAAAAAAATGACTTCTTGCAATAAGACCCTAGTTTAGTTGCTAATGATTTTTATTTTATTATTTTACAGAAGAATTGTGTTGGACCATTAGAAATTAAGTAAATGTGATTTCAATTATAATGTGAATATTTGAAATGTTCATAGTTCTAACAGCATCTTAGAATAGTGATTAGTCCACAGCTTAGGAGACCTCTCTCGTGGTAGATATTTTGATTTGTTATTGATGTAAACGCACATGTGAACCAGTAACACTGATGATGACCATTGAGCAAACACCAACAACAGCAAGTAATGCCACATACCGTGTGTTCATGCTGACAAATTTAAAGCTTCATGAGATGTCTTAAAAGAAATATTTTATAATAAAGCTGAATTTGGGGCTTTAAATGTGATGTGCTGTGAAAAATTATAGATTTCATGATTTAAAAAAATGGATGTTTTATCAAACATATTTTATTCCCTTTAAAAGGCCTTTAAAAAAATTCCCTTTAAAATAATACTACTGTCTTGTGGTTTAGTGTATGGTACCATGGGACACACTTTTATTTATGTTAGTCTATACCTTTATAAGACCTAAAAAAAACTGCTTGCATGACAAAAAATACTTAATCAGAGACACTGTGGCTTAAGTTAAAGCTGTGTTTGAATTTTTTTTTTTTTTTTTTTTAATAAAAGGAGGTCATATGTGGCAGTGAGTGCTTATAATTGAACTTTAATTGAAATCTCCATCCTGCCCCCCTCTCTCTCTAATAAACCCTCCCAAACATGGAGTATGCTGGACCAAAACAATGAGATGAGCTGATAATAGTTCTCTCTGCAGCACTGAAACAGCCCAATTTGAAAACACAAACTATTTTCTCTTTACTTCATTTTAAATCCACCAATACTCCTACGCCATTTTTCTTTTCCCAACTCTTACTTTGTATCCTTATTTCAAAGTCGCCACAGTCCCTCACTGATGTATCCCTTTCTTTCAGCATGAGTAGGTAGAAAGTAGAGCGAGGGACACTGATTAGCGACTGTACAAGGCAACGGCGACCTCGAATGATGGATGTAATCATTCGGCTGCAAAATGAATGTATTTATTATTAGTAATTCATTTGCTGATTAATCATACTCCATGTCAGAGCATACCAGACAACTAGCCGGCCATTAGTATCACAGGGTCAGCTGTTTAAAAGCTAGCATTTATCATGGTGTCGCTATTAGATGTCATTATTGCTGAGCTGGTTGGGATTCGGTAAATTATAAAACACTTTAGTGGGAAACAGTACAAATCACACATCCTACGGTGATATAATAACAGTTTGTTTACTTTTATGGAAACAACACCATGTTGTAATTGTTGTGAATATGTATTTCCATTACTTAAATTGAGCAACATGATGCATTTTTTTCTTAATTACTCACTCAGAGATGAACATTGGGAGTCAGTTCTGAATTGTCTTAGACTACCAGGTTTATGGATGTTTGTGTACCCGTGGATGGTGGAGGGTAGGTGTGTTTCTTTCTCACTGAAGGGATGGGATGGGGGAGTCTAAACATTAGGGATAAGAGGCAGCCTGGCACACGCCTGCCTGACGGTCGGTAATCCCACAGTCTCAGACTCATGACCCACTTTCTTGGAGGAGCGTGATGGAGCAGCGACCTCTTACACAGGAGGAACCTCCAGACGCAGGGTGGAGGGGTGGAAAAACCCCCCTACTCTGTCAAGACAAAGGAAAAGACAGACTCTTATAAAGCCAAATAAGAGGTTCAGGAACACTAATACCTCAACCTGATGCTCTTATCATTCTATGTAATAAATAATTCAGAGGACGTGCCACTTTGGTCTCGGTGCAAAATATCTGTTAGCTGGGGGCTTCATTTATTGTTGATTACACCTGTTGTTGTGCTTGAGATCCCTTATAGACACCACAGCACTTCATCAAATTTGACTTATGGAAATGTCATTTTATGCAGATATTTTATACTTTACCGTAAAACTCAAAACTCAGGTCAGTGGAGCAATATGCCTACTTTGTAAGCTTCATGTCAGATAACTATGACCCTTCTAGGGATGCTTCTTAACACCGGATGCTCTACAAAGTCCCAAATCTGGAAATACCAATAATATTGAGCTAAAATCCGAGCCATTTCCTAATTAAACCACTGAATTAAGCAGCGATCATCCACTAATACAAAGGAAATGAAAAGAACAGCTTCTCCATTATTGCGTCTTATCCCTTGAAAACATACTGACCGACATCATGGCACGAGCCACATGCAAATGGGTCAACAAATGGTGCATTGATGTATTAGATCATATCACCACCATACATTATTTTTTTTATTAACCACCCCCGCCGCCCCTCCTCTTCCTTTTTTGTTGTTGTTGAAAACATCTCTCCACGCACATCACAATACACGCCGCTCTTACTTCTCTCTGTCTTAATCCCTGGCAGACTTTAAGTGTCTGGCATCGGGGGCAAAATCCCAAACTGGAGAGGAGCATGTTTGGAGACCTAATCCCCTTACCCATACACTCGAGTTGCCCTCAATTCACCTCTCCCAAAGTAGGCCAAGAACAAGGAGCCACAACAAGAGATAGAAGCGGCTTCACGAGGGCTCAGCATTATCACGCTGCCAGACAGACGGACAAGAATGCCACACACAGAGGACGCATGGACAGATGTATAAGCTGATATACAGTACAGTATAGATGTACATGTGACAAGCTGACACACCCAGAGGCCAACCTGAAAAACACGCTCTCCCTTCCTGGTTACTCTCTTGCACTCTGTTCATAATGCTGACTAACAGACAAATACAAACAGTCTCCTGCAGTACTTGTACTTTCCCTGTTCTTCAGCAGTCACCTTTTAATGATTGATTTGGCTGCTGGAAGGCAAAAAAGATCAGCTTCACTCCAGCATGTATAGTCTCTGTTTTGATAATCACTTTCTTTGATTGTACAGTGGCCTAATGGGAGATACCACCCTGCTTTCAGTATGGCATGAGGCGCTGAGTATAAGCTGTGAACACAAATCAATAATTTTCTTCCATTTCAGCGATCTGTAAGCTTGAGCAGATAATACCCTAAGTCACAAGTCTGTTGAAGAGCACATGAAATGCTAACTTTAAATGGCTAGATGACGGCAAAGTGTGTGCACATTGACCGTTGCCATGGTCTTTAGTTACACCTGTCATTATGGCAACCACTGTCAACATGTCAGCCCCGAACAGCATGAAGATGAATTCATGTAAACATGTGCATAGCATAGACAGTATAAAATCTGGACGTTGTTTTTGTGATGTCACCCACAGGTTTCTAAAGAGCCATTGTGAAACTCAGAGTGTGGTGGCTCTGGCCGCCGCCGTCTTGACAGTCCTTCCTCTGCGGCCTCCCAGCTAATCTAAAAATGGACAAAGACGTGGATCATCAGGGGAGCTGAGGCGGGCTGAATGAAGCCTGGGTGCTCAAACAAGACATCTGTAAAGCCACTCACCTGTCAATCAAAGTGGCCACGCTGGTAATTATGCATAACTTTAAGCCTTAATATAATTTGAACGGATAAATTAAAAAGAAAATCAGACTCAGTACAGTTGTCATGAACGGAAAATTAGCTATAGAGACCAAAACTGTTTTTTGTACCAGGCTGTAAACATGTTTATTTCTGCTGTGAAGTTGAAAATTTTAAAATGGGGGCTTACAGAGATAGACCCATTCTGGAGCCAGCCTCAAGTGGCCATTTGATGAACTGCATTTTTTTTTGGCACTTGCACATTGGCTTCACTAATTCACAGCTATGGAGGTTGTCACTTGGTGCATACTGGACCCCTCAATGACAAAATTGCTGTAGCCATTCCCCCCATCCATACTGTCAGGGGAAACACAAAGAGGACATTTCACAGAACAGAGACTCTAGATTATGTTGTTCATCACTTAAATTATAATCACACTGGGAACAGTTTTATAGGGCCAATGAAGACATGAACAATTATTAAAAAAAAGAACAAAATCAAAGAAAGAGCAAAACAAAATTTTAAATTTTAATGCACACGCGAGTATTGGTTTAAGTATGGGTTCTTCCATTCCTTCCTCACTCTCTGCATGCTGTACTTTACAACTTTCACCTTAACAATTATCCTTCTTGAGTTAACCGATGCCAGAGGGGAGTAAACACTGCCACCCTTTGGGCTATCAGGAGCAAATCTGACCCATATACTGTACATTCAGTTGACAGTATTGCCAAAATACACAAACATAGTGTATATAGCTCAGTAGACAGTATGACAGATGCATAGAAAATCTGAAGATAGATATTTGTGTGTTATGTATAATCTGTCAACTGCAATCCAGTCTGTATTTAGAACAGTTAATGCGCACAGAATATATGAAGCTCGTTGTAAAGTTAAAGTAGATCTAGTAAAAATCACTTCCCATGAAAAACATTATGGAAAACTGAGTCAACACAACTCTGCCTCTACATACACTAAGGGGACTGTTGGAAGCCTATGCATTGTCTCAGGGATTGCTGCTGGATCACAGGTGTTGAAAGAGGTTTAAAGATCGAGCTGAGAGACTTCAGCTCAGGTTGGATTCTAAAATTCTCATCCCTCGCTTTGCTTTTCCTCTTTTTTCCTTTCCTCCCTGCCTCCCTCCATCCCTGGCTGAGGTTCTAGGGAAGATTAGGTCTGATTTTCCCATTATGCAAATTGTTTTCTCCATTTCAGTCCCCTGTCATTACTTAGTTTTTTTTTTTTTGAGAGATTGATCATTAGTTCCAAACTGCACATAAAATAGCCAGGTTTTAGTGTAGTGTATTACAGTGAGCCACATAGGCCTGTTGTCCTGCTTTCAGATTATTAGAAAGCCCAGATGTTTGATAGGTAATCACGAGAGACACAACAGTGGTAGAGAAAAGATGCCATTTCTCATGGATTCACCAGAAAATCTTGCTGCAGTTCATGGATAAACATTTATAAATTATAAGTCTTAGCTCCAATTAGTTTAGTTGTTTAGTGTATTATTAATCGTATATATTTTTTTATTATTGTCAATGTCAAAAACATTTTTTTGAGAATGCCTATCCAGTTGTTTCTAAACTTGGATGAACGATAAATAAAATGATAACCCAAGCACACTTTACAGTTTCCTTTATTTAATCTTAAAGTTACTAGAAGTTGACTACATTGGATACAAAAAACAAAACAAAAAATGAACTTAAAGGTACAGTGTGTAAGATTTGGGGCCTCTATTTTCAGAATAAGGCAAACATGGAATATAATATTCATAACTATGTTTTCATGCATGTATAATCACCTGAAAATAAGAATCTTTTTATGTTTGTTACTTAAAAAATATCCTTTTATATCTACAGTGGGAGAGGGTCCCCTTTCATGGAGGCCGCCATGTTGAAACACCTTATTTATACAGTAGTCCAGAACAGACAAACTAAATACTGACTCTAAACAGGGTCCTTAAAGTGTCGTTTCTCCTTTACACTAGGAAGGTGAGGGTGATGTGAGGAGATTACAATGCAGTGATTGGACCACTAAATGCAACTAAATTCTGCACACTGTACCTTTAACATAAGTTAAAAGGCTTATATGCATGTCTTTATAAAAGTATAAATCCCACTGATTAAATCAGTGAGGGCACAGATTGAAAGTAATCTTCAAACTGCCTCAATGAGAGGTCAAATGGTCTTAAACGGGCTTAATCTATACACTGTATATAAGGTCAAGCTTTACATATTTAGCAGTCTGCACATTTTACACTTCACACCTTCTGTATAGTATTTTTTTCTGTTTGTTTGTTTCCATAATTTCATAAGATGTATTTGGAACTATTTGGAATGCTGGTCTCGAGGAGACAAATGATGCAGCTTTTGTTTTAGCATGCAGCCATAAATGACGCACTCCTTGTTTAATAATCAGCTTTTCATCTTCAGCTCTTCTCTTGCCGTCTTAGGTGGAAAACTTTATCAAGCATCTAAATCTAAACTGTTTATCTCATAATTATGAAAATGGGGTCTTTCTGGTATTTGCAGTTGTTGCGGCCTCAATGTGTGATGTCATGTTTGTTGTCTTAAGAATCATTTTCTAACTTGTCTGTTTCTCTTACCTTTACTTTCACTTCATCAACAAAGACAGATTTTAAGTATTTAGCATTTATCTCATTTGTATTTGATGTTTGGACCTTTACTTCATTATCATACACATACTGTAACAGGCCTGCAGCTGACAAAAGCAGCCTTCTACTTCTGTTGGCAAAAAATTCTAACCAACAACCCACTAGTTATTGATTTCTCAAGAACAAAAATAACATACAGTAGCTCTGTGTGCTTCCACTTGTAACACCAGTTACAAGTGGAAGCACACATTCTCATATGATGCAGATGGTACACAGCTCAGGATGCTTCCTTATTGCTTTGAGATCGCCTACAGCAGAGAGGTCAGAATCAATCAATCACCTGGTGCTTTTTACTTTATCTTTCAGTCTTTTACTGTATCCCACACTGTTATCAGGGGATAATACAGCACTTAATCATACAGGATTTTCATTTATCTATCTGGTATCAGTTTTAGGATTCAAGCCAGAAAGGTTTTCAGAATATAAAATACCAATGGTTTTCTGTTCCAACTGGCTAAAGTCTAGCAAAAATAAAGTTCAAAACATCTCTTCTCTTCTATGGCCAATTATCAGCACTGATTAAGCAGTATTACGGCCATGATGAACAGCATCAAAAACTCCATAGACTGTCCTGGATGTTTTGGTGCTGTGATAAGCGAAGAATAGCTGGCACAAACTCCCAAGACACTGAAGACGACCCATGGCTCCTAATTGTAACAATCACAACTGTTGCCACAATAATTTGTCTTAAAATCCTAAGACAAAACATGAGAGGGGGCTACATATATCAATATGCTAACCACACTAATTTCTTAACTGGGTTCTGTGGATGTTTCTTTCAGTGATGAAACGTCATAAAGCAGCAAGTATTCAGAAAAAATATCTGTTCATCTGTGAATGTCCATATTTTCAGGTAGACAATCAGAAATGTAGAAAATCTTTTTCTAATCATGTTTTCAGAAGCAAATATGGTTAAGTTAAAAAAAAAAAAAGAAAAAAGATGTGATCATTGTAACTCATGGTCAGTCATGTACTTAAACCCCCACATTAATCTTATATCATCAATGACAAAAATGTTTTTATCCAGAATGTATAAGGACAATGCATGTCCCTTTGATACAGATGTACTCTCACTGTGGCTTCTGTAACCCAGTGAAAAACAGTACAAAATATAGAATACCTAGGAGATGCAGGCAGATGGTTTTGTTATTGTAAAAGGGGCTGCCTCACAAAAGAGAAACAAATATGAGTTGCTCAGTTTAAATCTGCAATCAGCTTACCTCAATCTCATTTTGCGTTCGTTGCTCCTTGTTGTCTGTAATGAGTTGTTGCTAGTGCCGCTGTGCTCAAGATCCAACAGATATACGGCTGGAGGATTAAGGAAAAAACACAACAGAACATAAAGCAACAGACCAGGGGGAAAAAAAGAGAAAAGATAACAATTTATGAGTTTGAAGTAGCTGTTTTGTGGAGCTTATTATTTCAAATGCAAGTGGAATTTCATTAAAATAAGTGGTTTCCATTACAATAATATAATAGACAAAAACAAATACAGTAGAACATACAGTACTCTGATTAGTGGGTGGCCATTTGTCCTGTAGGAACAATTTTCTCATTTTAGTTTGCCGAAGCGGTTCTGAATAATAAATTTGACATAATATTGATATTGCAAATAGTATAATACTAAAATTTATATCGTAGAATGAAAATAAAACATAATGGAAAACAGGGTAATATACAATGTAAATAATTTCTGCTTTGAGAGTTTTCTATTCTATTTTTCCTGCATCAAATTCTAAAATTCATAGATCTGCATTTACTTAAAGATGAACCATTAAGCATATTATTTATTCCAGCTTATCCTCTGTTTAGTGGGGAACACTTCATTTCTTGTTTCCTGGACATGTGGCTCTATACATTAATAGCATTTTCACATGTCTGAATCTCATTATACATTGTCATGTTGCTATCAACATATTAATGCTACGGAGGAGGAGCATTAAGGAGTGCTGAAAATCCAACAAGACCTGATACATTGCAACCAAAACAACAGGATTGTCAACATCGCAGCACAACAGCTTGAAGACTAAATGGTTGGCCTGTACATGCTGTAGCTCAAAGTGATGAAAAATCCCTCGATAAGAAGCAATGAATGTGATATATCATTCTGATATAAAAAAAAAAAAGGTATATTAAATATAGACTTCTTTACATATACACGCACAAATAACTGTCAAAAATGTGATCATTATAGAAAAATAACTTGACCTTTTGTGCTTACATCCATTTTATGTGTGCCAGCACTGGTTCATGTATATGTGAAGTGCATTGAGGTGTTTTCAAATGAATACAGTGACAGGCCAATGATGCAGAGCAGTAATAAAATAATAAAAAAATCTAAATACTGAAATATGTCCGGTCATGAGAATTTAAAAAAAGGGATAATTGCTGCTGGAATTAAATACCACAAACCACAATAAGAGTAAATCTTCAAAAAATAATGACTAAGCGGCAAACATTGTAGAGCTTTGAGCACACTTGCAGCTGGCCAAATACCATTCAATTACTTTGGACTTTGAGTTTTCTGTAATGAATGTAGCAGATAAACTGAAGCTGAATTTGATCATGACTTTATCTCATTAAAAATGCATTATAAGAAGTTAGAATGCAAATAATTGCAAAGATAGTATCTTGGCATCAAACTGTTATTGTTGTCTGTATTTTATGTTATTGTGTCCACCCTTTGTAGTTCTTTTCACGTTTCTGATGCTCCAGCACAAGAATCAAATTGTATTTATTTAGGCTCGTCATTTACTAGTGCAATGCTGCTCTCTTATGGTGAATATCAGGTACTGCAGAGACGTCTTAATTAATTATGTAAGGCAGAGTGGGTGACATAACCAAAACATACCTGAACAGCTTTTATAACAAGCTGATCATTAAATTATATACTATTTAATATAAGGTACATTTATACATTTTTTATAAATAACCCCATACAACAGATTCTTGTACATTGCTTTACATAAATTCATTTTCAGGCTTCTAAAAATTACTCAATTACTTTCATACTTTCTTTTAGTACAATTTAGTATATGACATGCTCATAACCTATAGACCCATGCCTTCTTTTGATGGATTGCAAGTAGACACAGCTTCATATAAAGAGATAAAGTCAAAAAGGTTGAAAGATTACTGACGTAAAGCTTATTTTAATAATAGTTCAGCAATATAGCTGGACAGAATCTCAAGAATCAAATTATTGCTCGGTGCTTGTTGCCCTTTTAACAGTCAGTATGACAGTGGAGGGTTCTCAGGGCATCAAACCAGTTGATGAGGTGAGGGGGCGACATTGTGGTCTACAGCGTCACATTAAGGGGGATATGTATGAAAACACTTAAAGAGTATGATTGTTGTTAAGCTTTAGGGTGTTCAGATATCTGGAAGCATTAGAGTACAATCCGGGATCGTCAGGAAAGCTGAAAGCTGCTATGCTTGCAGTTTGGGACTATTGACTCTACTAATGAGGCAAATCACAATTGCTGTTTAGCTCTATACTGACAATATAACAATGATCCAGATCCAAATGTCTGGATGAGGTACTGACAGCCAGGGGAGAGAGAAGTCCCAGGACAACTGATGTTGTAGCATATAGAAGCCCTGATTAAAAAGAGAGGACAAAGAGGACAGAAAGATCGGTTTCTCCCGGGTCACGGATCCATCCATTTTCCAACACTTCACCCCAACTGCATCCCCACCAACATGAGGAAGGAGCCTTGAAGGGAAACCGTTTTTTCTTTTGCTTATTACATAACTGATCCTTCAGTAGTATACGGTATACTGATTGGTGTCAGTGAGCTGGGAGAAGTTTGGCAACAGTCAGGGGTGGGAGAGAGGTCTCTCAATCTGAGAGTAAGGTGAACTGACAGACCAAAAAAGAAAAAGTGTGACTGTAAAGTAAGTGAAAGCTGCATTGAGGTACAGACTGGTTGGTTGACTCTCAGTGGGATTGACAGTACCAGCAACACACTGACATTGTGTTTTAAGGCCATGAAAACCTATCTTCCTAATCAGTGTCTTATTGTGAGCAAATGGGTCAGACATACCAAAATTTCCAGGCAAGTTCTTTTCTTTATTTCACAAGACAAGTCACTGGTTTGAAGTGGCCAAGGCCCAGCTGGAAGAAGGTGATGTTCTGTGCACCAATCAGTGAGGTTATTCATGTTGCCATGACAGTCACTCAAATCTGATCAGACCACACCAACAAAGTCCCCCTCTTTTTTTTTTTTTTTAACTTTGAAGCTGAAGTTTACATAAATGGGCATCCATTACATTCAAGACCTTGTCAAACAAGTTTGCACAATTGCTGATTAAGCCCATCGCTGCCACATAAATCTCCAGAATACCAGAGTTTTTAAATCTGGTGTCTGTGACAACGTTACCACACTGGCAGTGATGAGTTTCATGTCAACAAGATTTGGTTTACCAGAGCTGAAGGGGAGCAACTGTAGTGACAGAGTAGGCAACAACAACTGGGAGTATGGCAGAGGCATACATCATAAGCATCCGTTGACAGTGTTTGTGTAATTACTGTCACCTGCAGAAAAGAGAAAAGTTCCACATAGCAGGTTTGACTTAACTCAAACAATTAGAAATCCTGTTTCCACAGGCTTTAAAAAGAAAAAAACAAACAACCTAGGATGACATTTTCATTTAAGTACTTTTAAGACTCAACATTTTAAAAATTCACTGCTTTTACGCTAATAATGACATTTCTATTAGCTATAAAACAGGCACACTTACATATAAGAGTAAAGTTACACTACCTGATGAACGATGAAAAGGTTTGAGGTTGTCCTGTGAGCCACAATGAAGCACGGATGGTGGTTGAGGGGCCAGTAGAGAGAAGGCCTCTTGGTGAATCTGTCCCACAAACACACAAACATTAACTTAATGCAAATACATTACAGATGTATCAGCTGTGCAAACAAAGTCACTGTGCTATGTACCAAGACTTCATGACTCTAATGTTAGCAGACATTTTGGAACAACTCTGACGCTAATGCTAGCTAACATTAGCAATTATGCCTCATTAGCAGGTGGGTTTCAAGATAGCTATGCTGCCTTACAACATTAAATTCTAACCACACGTTGATGCTTTTTGAAATCATTATGTTGACTAATTTGGTAATTAACTAATGTTACGAGACAGTGTTCACATTATCCTATACTGCAAACAATACCAGAGATGGTTTTATTTGTTTTTACATTATTTAGATGGAGTGCACACACTGTAACACTGTAGGGTTATGGAAGAACTTTTCTGTTATATTTATCCTTTGTTTTGTTTTTTTGTCAAGGAGTTACCATGGTTGTTGGGGAGGTCCCTTCCTCTTGAAGCAAAAGGTGTGCCTGGTGGGCTCAAGACTCCTAAATCCTGGAGCCAGCCCATTGGACTAAACCATGTGCTGTCATGGCATGGGGGTCATTTGGGTTTAGTTAGTTTTGCCTTGTATTTAGTTGTAGTTGTTGTCCACTTTGTTTACCTCTTGTGTCTTAATTGGTTTGGCCAAACCAGTATATATATGTTCCCTCTGTCATTTAGTTAGGTTTGTTCAATTAACACCTTGTTTAGTTGCTGTTTTGCTGATATATTTCTTTAACCCTTTTCGATAGGCAAAAAGTCTCTGAAACATCTTAAAACAGGAGAGGGGGCTCAAAAGGACTCATTATCAAGGATGTACCTGTGGAACAGCAAACAACACAAAATTATTCACAATAATAGTGATAAACACACAAAAACATCAGTATTTCATCACAGAGACATGATTGCTGTAATCCAAATTTTGTCATCCTTGGTTTGAAACACCAGGTGGTGGTATTGATATAAAGATATGCATCTGAAATAGCTGAACTTCATCATGTCTTGTGACCTTTAGCTGTTTTGCCACTGTAAATGTTTTATCATACTTACTACATATATCATACATACTTCATTTTGATAGGTAGGCCTATTTGCACAAGTAGTACCCCCATAGTTTTTAGATAGGGTAACACATTTTGTTTTTTGTTAAACAAAAAATGTGACCTGTCTTTTAAGATATAAGATATTTACTGATTAATTCCATGTATTCAAATTTATTTAATTGGTTTAAAAGAGATGGGGATAAGACAAATAATACAGTAATGTTATGTTCTCACTTTTTATTGTCCTGCCACAATAAATGGGCTGTGAAAATCTGACTTTATAAAAAGAACTGCGTGCACAGTATCTCATAGGAGTGACTATATATGAATCTATTTAAATTGCTTGCAGATAAAATAATGAATCAGCATTTGTTTCAACAATTTTCTTTTCAACAGCAACTGAAAAATCTTATGGACCTGTCAGAAGTCTACATCACAGTCACATGATCACACTTGAAACAGGGTACTACCAAGCCACAATCAGTTTCAATTAAAACAGGAAGCCTACAGAATACACTGAGTGTGTTTTGCCAGTTTACAAGTGTCTCCATGTGATCACAGCTGATAGAGGTAGTTCAGTGAGCGTTTGATTATTCTACTTGGATGAGATGTACAGATGAAGAGATGAACAGATTTACTGATACTGCATATGATGCTCAGGTTTTTTTTTTACTGCATAAAGGCAAATATTGGCCTTTATGCCTATCTGATAGATAAATCTACTTGCTTGTCTAGCTGTCAACATATCCCCATTTCTATTTATTTTTGAGACACTGAGTGTATAATCCTACTGATGGATAGAGGAGCTTCATACAGTGCGACATCTGCTGGTCATGTTTTGCAACTACTTTTGGTGTGCTTCCTGCAAGTTGTAGGTCACTGTTCTTTTTCATTATTGAGAACAGACTTTTTATTAATGGTGATAATTTCAAGCACTAAACATACTACAAAGAGTTTTTAACTGGTTATGAAACAGTCTCAGTTTAATACTGATACGTACAAAAACAAACAAGACCACCAGAGAGAAGACTGGCTATACATACAGTTATTCTTAATATCTATCCAACAGGGTAGATTTAGTCAGACTCCCCTTGAAATCTGCTTGAAACAGATGAGACATGGTGGTCGAAACACTACTACCTTTGCCCGCAGGGGCCACCAGAGTCAACACAAAATTAAAGTTCCACAAATACAACACCTGGAAATCATTATATTTTTGCTGTGGTATAAGTCGATTGCAGATTGCAAACAACCCTCACCTCCCCCTCTTGTTTCAAGCATGATGGAGAAACTACAGTGGCCATGAAACTCCTGAAAAACAAACAAACAAAAGATCCGATGTGGAGTCGGTGTTTGGTTTGTTCCCCCTGGGCTTCTGTAGAAACATAGAGGTTCAACATGTCGGACTCCATGAAAGAGGACCCACTTCCTCTGTGGATATAAAAGTCTCATTCTTAGGTAACAAAAACATAAGAGTTTGGATTTTTAGGTGATTAGACATTAATAAAAACATTTTCTGTCAATAGAACCCCTTAAATCTCACACACTGGACCTTTAATTAAAATAATAAATATCAATGCCTGTAAATCAGACAGTATATTTTGGTAGAATTCTGAAATTAGCTTGTTTGAAATACACTATTTATAAGATAAAAAACAATCCTCTCAGTGTGACTCTCCCTCTCTTCTTTTGCAAAGTTTGGCTAATTGTTAGCCACACTTCCCCATGAGCTAGCACCTTCATTCACCGCTCGCTCACAGGATAAGCAACTCCCCGGCCGTGTGACGTGTTTTTCGGGGGGAGTGTTTTCATGGTTTATTTGCACAGTACCTCACTTCCTCAGCAGCAGCAGCTGCCATTGCTGTGGTGTGTGAAAAAAGAAAAAAGGAAAAGAGGGAGAGACACAGTGGTAAAGAACGGGAGAAAACAGGGGGAGGGAGTGACAGAGAAGCGGAACGACTCAAGAGAGAAGAAAAGGGTCGCCACCTCGAGGGGAAATCATTGTGAAAGGACCTCATAACTGGGAGGAAGCAAGCTACTAGGAGGCAGGCAGATTAGCAGCGGTTCTATGGCTCAGTCGGCTGCTAACGGTGTGAACCAGGATCTGGCCAGCAAGAGGCTGCACTCAAGGTAGGGCTCTATAGAGGGGGTACATCGGCCAAACAGGGGGGTCAGCATCGTAGCTTGTCTTTGAATGGCTGTCAGGAAAAAGAGAGTCGATAGGGAGCGGCTAGAAACGAGAGGGATCAACAATAGAGAATAATAAAGGCTGCAAGCTCAGTGCTGTTGCTTACTAAGGAGGAGCAAGGCAAGCGGAACTTCACCGAGCAGCTTTCACTGATTTTTTAAAGCTCAAGACCCAGCCACAGTTTCAGCCAGAGAGCCCAGTTCCAAGCCTCATTCCTGGCTCGGGTCATTGAGCTGCTGTGGCTGGAATGTACAGACTGAGAGGAGCCTCATAAGATGTGAACGTGAAGGGGGGGAATTAATATACTGTAGCGAGGATGTCTGCGTCCAGGTTTGACAGCGCACATGGCTGTGGTTTAAAGGTGCCAGGTGTGTGCAGGAGGTCAGGAGATGACATGGATTCATGTTGTGTGTGTGTGTGTGTGTGTGTGTGTGTGTGAAGCAAAATGTTGCCGGTTTAACCCTCTTATTTGCATACTAGGTGTATATGCCATAACTACATTCCCACACATTTGCAAATTTTCAGTCTTTTCCTGCCTGACTATATCTGTCTTATTAAGCCATTTGCATGTAAGCAGTTTTAACTTTTGACTGTCTCAATGCCACACCTAGTTGAGAACTGTCAGTAGTTATGTAAAATTGTGGTTATTCGAGTTTGACACAAAGTTTTCATTATCAATATTTTGATCAACTGGCTGCATGTTTGCCTATAAACCCCAAAAATATTGAAAAAAATGGCTATTATTATGTGTTCAAATTCAGTGTTTTATCAGACAAAAGGCCACAACCCAAATATATTCAGTTTACTATCAAACGTTACACAGAAAAGTGTCAAATCCTCACTGTCTACAAGTTTAAAGCAAAAAATGCTGGGCATTTTTGCTTGAAAAATGATCACAACTGTCAAAAAAGTTGCACTTAGCGTACCTTATTAACGTGCACGACGTTCACAATGAATCTGAATGGTCTATGGGACAGTTTGATGTGTTGTTTGCCCTTGTGTCAAGCCCTCTCCTCAGACACTACCGATCAGATGTTGGTAGAAGTTGTGAGAATACTTCATCTCTGTTTTATATTTTGACATTATAAAAAAATAAAAGATCCCTCCACATCTTTGTTAATAAGTCAAGTAGCATTATTACGATATACCGCCTACGAAGTACATGAGAAATTGTTGAGGGCAGCGCTGCAAGTAAATTCGAAGTAATGTAGTATAAGTTTGCTATTTTGTTTGTGGGGGACATTTAGAAGTTCTAAGCCCAGTGTCTGTGACACAGAGCAGACTGCAAAGTTAACTGTTGAGTTGGGAAGTGACATTCATAAGCTCTGCAAGGTTGTCATGTCCCTGACAAATGCAACCCCCCCCCCCCACACACACACACACACACACACACACACACACACACACACAAACACACACACACACAAACCGATACACTTAAGCACACACAGTCACACAAAGATAAATACATAGAGTGACTCACGGTGCTGGTTATGATCATATGGTCAGGTTTACCCTCTGATTGCTTGTCCTCTATTTTACAAACAGATAAAGTCAATACATGACCTTTCTACAATGAGGGTTGTAGATGTGTGTGTTTGTGGTTTTGTAGATTATGAGGAAGCACAGATGAGCCACAAAGAGATATTATCTGTAGGGTCTTTGTTAACAAACAATTGCTAGGAAAATGTTTTGTTAGGATTTCAGTTCCAGGCTTAATTGTATTTTATGGATGTTGCCTAAATGAAAACAATGTTCGATGATGCATAGGAGCAACTCAGCAAAGTATTTCAAAGCTTATACTTCTTACTTTGCTTAAGATGTCTATTCTTCTTGCTCACACATTAAAGCTACAGTAGGTAACACTGGAGCAAGACAGAGCTTGATTTTAAAAGTGTTGAGTCTAGTGAAATATTTGGCTGGGTATATAATAGCCCTTGCCACAGCCAGATATCTTAGATCTTTTTTCCAGAGCGTTTGATTTATTTATTGCTGTTGTGATGTGAAGAGAATTTCAACAAATGTAATAAAAGTGCTTCTGAAATACAGTACCTATCCTAGCTTTAAATTATCAATCAGCTACAGAACATCACGAAAAGGAGGTTCATTGTGAAAGGATCCATGTGAAGAATTTGCTTTTTAATTCTTTCTTTCTTTTTACACTAAATTACAGTTTAAATTGACACATTTTTAACCAAATTCTGCAATTAACCTCAACTTTGAGTTCACGAAACTCTAGGTATGTTCCAAGTCTTCTTCCCTAAATGCTTTGCTCTGTTATTTTCTCTCAGACGACAGAAGATGATACCACTCCATTAATATAGCCGCAGACAAGAGAAACTGAATCACAGGAAATTGAAAAAGCAGTTTTACAAGAGAATCAGACAAAAGAAGAAAGGACACGGCTCTGCTCTAACTAAAAGAGACATGCACTGCAAGAGGAAAAAACATTCCTAGAGAGTTTCTCTTTGGTTTCCCTGACAACTAGCCATGGCACTCTGTAATTATGGCTGGATTACTACTCTGAGCACAGAGTTTCTAGCTAGGCCAAGAATAATGGGGACAGTAGGGTAGAACCCTGAATATGGATCTCTAAGAGAAGGAAAAAAAAGTCAAATATATTTTTTGAAAATAATTGTCATGATTTAATTGGGTCAAATCTCATGGGTCAGGTCTGGTCTGGTTGTATATCTGAACACTAATTCCGGTTCAAAATTGTACTATTCATCATAATTCATACAGGTTATTCTGCTCCTCTAAATATGCCCGATGACAAACTGGGTTTTTGTATTTACAGTATCGTGTGTACGTTTATGAAGTGAATATGTACAATTAGAGTCATGTTGAGATGTTCCAACAGTTTACACTTCAGCAGGTTTCACGATATCGAATGTGAAATGGAGTTTTGGCATTTAGCATATTTGAAAGATGGTGAGCATGGCCAATGTTGTCTTGGACTTTTGTTCATATAAAATGTAATGGAAGAGGTGGTGTACAGTGTGTGGCAGGTGTACAGCATATTGCCGCGTTTGTTTACAAGTATAGCTCAATGGAGGCAATTTATAATTATTTACACTGTCGATTAATCTGCTTTTATTATATTGATTCATTGTTTGATCCACAAGATGTGAGAAAGTTCCTAAGTTTTGTCAGAGTAAGAATCTGAAACTTTCAAAGACATTAAGTTTACATCATGTAAAACAGAGTAGGGCTGCAACTAATGATCATTTTTATGATTGACTGATGATCTGTCGAATGTGTTCTCGATTAATGCTAAAAAAACCCCATCAAATCTTGACATTTGATAAGCGGATTGATATTTGATCCAGCAAATGTTGCTTAAAAAATGACTGGATTATAAAACAGATTTTCTTTCAAGCCACTAATTGAGTCATTGGTTAAGCATAGAATCTCTAAAACTGAGAAAAGCAACAAATTCTAACATTGGATTGATTGATTAATCTAATACGATTCAACTGGAGCTGAAACAATGATTCAGAGTCTACTTTATTTACTGTAATTAAAAGCACTTCCTGAATATTCCAGACTTCTTGTTATGCACACAACATTGCCCCAAAGCTTGTTTTATGGCCTTTCAGAAGGGAAGAAGTACGGTATTGTTTACTACCTGCAGTATGTGTGTGTAGTACCTGCACAGTACCATTTATGGACAAAATGTCACGAGCAGGTCGTGGTTTTTGATAATTATTCTTGCCAGGCCCTTTCCTGGCTTCGCTTTGCTTTGCTTTGCTTGCATTTAGCAGCTCGGAGTCACATCCAATATCTGAGCAAGCATGTATTTCACTAGACTTGATATTTTTCACAGACTTATTCACTAGTCATTCTAAAAAGCTGAATCATGATTCCTAAACTTACTTACCAAACTTTCAGACACCCGAACCTAACCCTAGCCTTAAGTTTGACTTCTTTTCTTTTGCAGTGTAATCTTTCTGTGGTAGACGCACCTGATCTTTGTGTATTTACATAAAAATGAATAAATGGTGATTCATGATTTGACAAAGGTTCATTGTTCGAATTATGCCGTTTTCTACCGAAATAACAAACATGGCATAGTTCATCTTACTCACAACAGCTTAACTTACTCCTTGAAACCTGTCCAATATGTTACATGTGCTCGGTGCTACCATGGTAACAGCACTGGGAGACTGTCTCTCTTAGACCACAAGCAGGCTATTATGGGATGAGTGTCTCCCAAGCAGACCAATTAGAGTGGTAATCAGAGGAGAGAAAGACAGACTGTACTGCACAGATCCATTCTTACGCCGACCACAAAGACGGTAAGAATGAAAGTCTCTTTGTGAAAAAAAAACCTCAAGGAGAATAATCCCTTTTTGTCTTTGTCTTGTCGTCTGTTTGTCCCTAAATGTCTCACTCCTCGTCTGGTGTTCTTTCATCCTTCTTTCCGTCTGTCAGTTAGCCCTCAAGCTAGCTCTCACGCAGGACTGTTAGTAAGTTTACTCACTTTGATCAAGATGGATGATGATATATTGCGGCCTCTAACTTTACAACTGCACAGCTTAAGTTATTTAACCATGTCGCCAGGCGTTCTTAAGGCTACGCCCTCTTTCCACAGTCTGTTTTACAACTCTGGGTTTTTACAGTTCAGTCGTGGTTTCCAGAGGCCCCTGCACCATCTGCAGCTGGACTCAGTGTCCTTATGTCTTCCTCCTCCTCTTTGTCTTTTCTCCTTAATCACTATCTCGCTGTTACAAAGATACTGCACAAATGTCCTCACAAAGCCTCAGCATCCACCTTTGATTGGATCAATGCTAGGTTTCTGTGCTACCTGGTACCTGCGCAAGACTCTCCCCGTCGTCATTGGTTCATATGCCTCCTGTTTTCGTCAGACAAATTTGATTGTATTTAAAGCAAAGGATACAACTGAAAGCAACATCTCATTTGCTTCAAGCACATCTGTGAGCCTCCTGAGGACATCCTAAACCTTATGTGCAGCGTCAGAAACAACTGAAGTTGAAGGGACAGGCTTTACAGCTGATTGGTTAACTCCACGTGGTGTCTTCTTCATCATAGATATGACAATGTTCAACTATAAACATACTCCCTGTGTAATATTTTGTAGCACCTTTCATCCCTCTGGCTACTGCTGTGGTATTTCTCACTGAAACATTTCAGGGCTACAGGGTTTCCCCCCAATGTTACAGAAGTAGTTATTGCTATTTTAAGTCCCTCTTGTTTTATGCCAAGAAGATGACCTTGCACTTACTTTAAAGGACTTTTGTCTCCAGTTGTAACCACTTCCATCCACTTTCCAGTGTGGTGACTCTTGTCTGTTATTGCCAGCTTACTGAAAATATGTTTGGAGTACTTTTTAGCCCCAGGGTTTGGGTGTGTTGCTCCAACAACAGCAAGATTCATTTGATATCAGCATTGATAACAATTATGTCACTCACTTCATGGCACTTCATGGCACTGAATGAGGGTGTGGATTTGCCTAATGTTTATTCTTGCCCAGAAAGACAGCCACTTGTTAAAATTCAGTTTTTCTAGTAGTCGTAGTTTTATAACTTTGTGTATTTTTAATTTGTATTTGTCAGTTTGTTATACAAAGTCTTGCTGTCTAAATCAGACGTATGATATAGTACCATTAGCCTAAAGATTTAGGTGTTTGGGCAGTATGGCAATATATTTATTGTGAGATGATATAACTTTATCTAACATCAGAGATTTTGCCATCCTGTTTATGCCATTAAATCTTCCTTTTTATCATCTCTGGCTGTGGTACACTATGTTGCAATTCAGGGACAGGACAGCTTTAAAGCAACGTCGAAATGTTAACGGATTTTACAGTAATGTGATGAAATAAGGTACTCAGTTAGTCAACAATATACATTTGTGTCTGTTTATGTCATTCATTAACAGTTTCTCAACTGATGGGAATATTGCACATCACTTTATACATTAACACCACAATATAAAAAGATTTATACCAAGAGTAATATAAGCAACAAGGAAAGACACAAAAGACATGTCTAAAGGCAGACAGAATAGTGGCTGTTCCTAAGAGGAACATTGATAAGTAAGTCTAGATTTTTGATAATGGTGCACCACCTTAGTTCACTAGACCTTTTTCCCAGCATGCATTTTTGTTATAGCAGTAAACACAACACAACAATAAAAAGGATTAGTTGGCTGCATTCCGTCTAGGTATTTCAGTGGAAGGACCTGTTTCTGTGTACCTAAATGGAACAGAGCCATTGTTAATGTTATTAGTTACACTAGTGGCGAGCTTCTGCCATCTGTGTCAATAGGTTTCTATGGCCTTGCACTGTGTACAGTCACAGGAGGTGAAGCGTGAGCAGCATGATGGCAGAAGAGCAACAGCAGTGCTCCATGTTTTTCTACCCAGGATGCATTCAGGCACCATACTGAGAAATTGTAACTAGAAATTGTAGATTCAATGAACTACACTCTAAACTGTGTCAAACCAGTAACTAATGTACTTTTAATTTAACTTTTTTTTTTTTTTTTACCAAGAAATACAGACAATTAACATAACACATATAACATAAATTAAGACTTTTCATCCATTTATTTATTTTTTGTGAAAATAATTGAAAATCTATGCACTCACATGACATTTACAGCTCCATTACCTCTTGCTTTACTCACAGTATTACTTGTCTTGGCTGGCGACCTAATAATGTTTCTGCTTGTGTCAGCAGATAGTTGGATTTGTCAGGGCCAATCAGTGCACTGTGTAGTCTCTACCAAGGAGTTGCAAGTGATTGGATTAGTAATTGTCTCTCTCTCATCCTTCCTTTCTGTCTCTCATTGGGACAGTGGGCATGTGTAGAAGTATTTCACTCACCTAGAATGTTCCCTACAACATCCCTTCCATACGCCCTCCCTCTTTTAAAGTGTGACTTCTTGTAATGGCAATGCAGACCAATGGATCTCGCCGTCACCGCCGAGGACAGGTTGAAGACAATCAAAGGAGGAGGACACATGTTTGGGATAGGAAGAACGCGGTGACCTCACAGCAACGGACATCTCAACTTGATTAAATCCAGTTGGATTAGTGAAATATGACCTCTGTAGACTTTTAAATCAACACGTTTATGCGAAGAAGTACAATTGTAACTGGAGTTGCTTTTTTTCATGGAATTTCCTACAGTTCCCTTCTGACTGGCTTGACTGTGAGAGTAGAGGGTTCAACAATTCAGTTTTTGGAAGGCTCTCGAGGACTTGAAAAGCAGATGTGATTCTTGGCTGGTCTGGGACTCTGTGTAGAAATTCCAGTTGGATTGTGTCCAGGTTTGCTGCAACATTGCTGACATTGTAGCTTTTTATGGAGGACTCTTAATGGAAAATATGGACTTGGAACCTGGAAATTTCATCTTAATAACCTATATCAGCTGACATCACCAAAAGTCTCAGCACTGCATTATCAGTGATAAGTGCACTGCTTGAATGAACTGCAATCTCTAGGTAAAGAGTTGCTAATTTCTTGTTTGCTTTGACATAGCTAGTCTTGTTAACCCTTGACCTCATGGCATCGGAGCCTTGCCCTCTGACTGGAGCTGAGAGAGCTATGTGTAGACTGGTCCACCATGGACCCCGACCTCAAGCCATGCTAAGGCCTCTACATTTGGAGCTACAGGTGTATGTGGACAAAATGCGAACCAAGCAAAAACACAGGTACTGCCAGAACACTGAATTTTGTTCCTTGGCAAGCAACGTTTTGCAAACCAAATGGCCATGGGGAGCACACTGATTCTAGATCAGGAAAAGTTGACTAAAATATCACCTTGGTAATGCAAGTTACGATAATCATTGTTTTATCATTCAGGAAAACAGAAGAGACATTTGCATCTATATTTTTACCTGACTGCAAAAGGCTATAAACTACAGAAGGGCCTGTACTGAAAGAATTCAATGAGAACTGAAGTGTTACAACGCTATAAGGAACCAAAGCAGTGGTTTGAGTGGAAGTGAAATGATGTAACATCTCTGTGTGCCTAAAATAATCATGGAATATGGAGGTGTGTTGGAACAGGTCGATTAAAAATGAATAAATAAATGAGACTGAACCGTAACCAGAATAAATAACTGGTATATATAACTGATATAACTGATATATATTTTATGGGAGGCGAGGATTGTAAAGTGGAGGAAGAATGCACCCAGTATCTACTAAAGCTGCAGGTGAAACCACATATGGTGCACATCTCTTTGCTTTACTGAATGGTGCCATTTGTAAAACAGATTAGATTCAAGGATAATCGTTTCTTATCTCTACATTCTACTGCCTTATCTGGAATTTAGAGCTGCACCCCAAATTGGCTGGTCTTTAGTTTATCCAGGATTATACAACGAATCAGGTGGGGGGGGGGGGTATACTTTCTGGATACAATTCACTGATGAGGCCTTGTTGTGCCTCTTGTGACCACACACACTTTCGGTTTGATACATCGATGTTTTGTCACTTAAAAGTCCTCTCACATAACACCCTGTTCTGATTTTATTTTGAACAGACATCTCAAAAATAATAGATCTATGCGTTCTATATCTTCATAACTGCAGGATGTTCGCTTTTCAACTTATTAAAGAGGTTACGTTGAGTATCTTTTTAGAATTTGATTGAAATGTCCCCTTAATGACAAGGGAGCTGGCAGTACTCCATTTTTTTGTCCTTTTACATTCCCTGAGTCAGCGTCATTGATCTTGCAGTTGCCATAGTAACTTATGCATTGTAGAAGTGGCCGGAAGACTCCTCTTGTCTTAGCTTTTGATAGTTATTTCTGTTATGTTCCTTCTATTGTATAACAGCTTAACAGTGTAGTAAAGTAGTAGAAGAGAATTTCACCATGTTTACATGGACTATGAACAATATCAGCTATATGAATTACTCATATGCATTAATATCCACATAATGCAATGTTGCTTTTAATTTCACACACTTTATAAGTGTAATATGGCTAGATATAGTCAGTCAAAAATGAAAGAGAACTGTGTGTCTTTATCCATCAGACTCTGATATTTGCAGTAATAAGTGAAAAAGTGCAACACTTTTTCAAGGTACTCATCTTGGAGTCTTCGACTCAGTTGCTAAGGCAACAGTCCACAGATACAGATACAGCAAAGCTACAGACCCTGTTGTCATGGTGACACTGGCAATTTGTTCCTCACCATGTTGCACTGCCACCGCAATAAGTGTCCATAGTACTATACATTGTTCTTTATATAATAGCGCTCATATGTTAATACTGTGAACTTGTGTGTGCACCATTTAGGATGGAGGCCTCCTGCTTGGAGTTGGCCTTGGAAGGAGAGCGGCTGTGCAAGGCTGGAGACTTCAAAGGTGGTACAGCGTTTTTTGAGGCTGCAGTGCAGGTCGGTACGGAAGACCTGAAGACCCTCAGTGCCATCTACAGCCAGCTAGGAAATGCCTACTTCTACCTCAAGGAGTATGGCAAAGCCCTGGAATACCACAAACATGACCTTACCTTGGCCAGGTGAGCAATGAATCTTGTGATAGCTGCTACCTACCACAACATGTTTTAAGACGTTCACAGTTTTGTGAGAATATGTGCTGGAACAAACTTTGTGATACTATAAATTGAGTAACTTTCTCAATTTACTAATTATATATTACACGTGTAAGTATTTTTATCCAGTCAGTTCACAGTTTAATCAAAAGGAATCCTCTTTGCTTTGTTCTGATAATGGTTTAATCATTTTGGCTTGATGAAGAAAGTTTTGAAGCTTAGGCAATGTAAAATTCCAAGAAAAAGTGAGGAGACATTCATGTAGTACCAGTCCACTACTACCAGCTGGATATTTAGTCTATACGAGTAATCCGGATGCACTCCTGCAGTGAGTGCATCTGGTGCTTCAGCAGGGAAGTGATCACAGACCCAGGGGAGATTTACGTTGTTACATTACAGTCTCACCAGGGCCACTGGGGACCTGGTCCTAGGAATTAAGCATCCAATTAAAAATGTACTATACAGCATCTCCTGATTAAATTACCTTAATGACTATCGTTTAACTAAGAATAATCAATATAGAAGAACTGTCTTCGGTCCCGCCACTGAACATCATTTCTTTGCTTTCTCAGAACAATAGGAGACAGAATTGGAGAAGGGAAAGCCAGTGGAAACCTTGGCAACACATTAAAAGTGTTGGGGCGCTTTGATGAGGCTGTTGTGTGCTGTCAAAGACATTTGGATATTTCTCAAGAGCAGGGCGACAAGGTGAGTTTTTATTTATTTATTTATGGCATGTCATTAAAAGTCTACAAAAAGCTGCAAAACATTCATTCTTGTACCACATGACACCTGTCCTATGGAAGCTGTATTTAATATTTGAGATATTTTTCTTGTATGAATTGTATTTTTTAATGCCTTCAGTTTATTTACGAGCATTATGAATGATGTTGCACATATTAAATCCAGATACACACAAAAAAGAACTACTCACAAATATTTACCTGTAGAAATTCTTCTTTTCTGTGTCTCTTTATTTCCTGGCTGTAGGTTGGAGAGGCCAGAGCCCTGTATAACGTAGGGAACGTGTTTCATGCAAAGGGCAAACAGCAGTTATGGGGCTGTACCCAGGAACCAGGGGACCTGCCTCCTGATGTCAGAGACACACTGCAAAGGGCTACCGGCTTTTATGAGTATGTATTTCATACAACAAAATCTCTAAATCACAGCTGATTGATTTAAACTGTGGTGTTAAATGAATTGAACGCAGGGAAACAATCCACTCCTTAATTTACTTTTCCAAAATCACATCCAGAAGTTTAATTTGAATTGGCGTGTCACTACTTTGATTCCTACTTTTGGTGCACCCCTGGCTTTTATTACCATTCTTCTGTAACAATATACAGATATTTCCATTTCGACTTTGGCTGCACGCTGTTTGTTCTTGTTGATTTGATTTAGCTGTGTGGCCAGTGTGTTTCATCAAAACTAAGTGCCGCTAAGATCTTTTCCACTCATATGCAGAATAGCATGTATATAATAATAATTGTTCCATTTATTCTTAAAGTTGTCACAGATGCTTAAACGCAGCCCTACACAAAGCTGTATGATTGAATCTTACTTTACATTGTTGCTGAAGATTCTTGTCTTTATTTTCATCAGACCACAGAATAATTTACTCCATGCTTTAACAACCTCCAGGCTCGCGTTTGCCTCTCTGTAAAAAGTGGTTCTTTAAGGCCAACCTGCCTCGCAGTCCAATTTTGTGAAATGCTCATACTAACTGCTGTTCTTTAGACAAGATCTTCCCTCACAGCTAAAGAGCTGTGCAGTGTTGTCAGATTTGTGCTTGGGTTTGGTTGGACAGGCTTTTGTAAAGAATGTGAAAAGAAACCTTTCTGAATAAATTGCATATCAAGAAATACAAGCAGCACATATATTACATTTTAATTTTGTGGTTTATGTGTAGATCAGTGTTAATTTAAAACTTATTTTATCTGAGGTCCAGCAAAATGTAGAAAAAGTGGCATTTAAATCCTTTCCTAAAGTGCACTAGAAACAGGAAGCTCACTGGTAGGAATGCGTGTAGCTCCATTAATTTGAAGCAGGCTGATGTTGAAAAATAGCAGATGCAGATTTGGTGTTGCCTGGATAAACCAAACATAATGAACACCTAATAATAGCTCATCTCACAGGGCAATTATCTAGGCCCTCATAAAGCTGCTGCTTATTATTATTATTATTATTTATTTATTTTTTAACAATGGAGCAGTTAACATCAAATTGAAAAACTGTCAAAGGTAAAAGAAGATTCATACATGAATACATAAAAATATTAAAGGCTCAATGAGTAATTTACATCATTTACATACATGCATTTCGTGTGTTACATCACTAATCATAATAAATATGTAGAAATATTAAAAAAATATATACTGCAGACTTATATTTAGCTGTTGTCTAATGTCAGTGGATTACTGGATGTACAAAGAAGGAATAAAACTGACATCCTACTGATATATTTGTGTGCAATAATCTTTGTAGGATGAACTTGTGTTTGGTCAAAGAACTTGGAGACCGTGCTGCTCAGGGGAGAGCATACGGCAACCTTGGCAACACCCACTATCTGCTGGGAAACTTTGTCGAAGCCATCAAGTTTCACCGTCAGGTGAGAAATTCAAAATGTTTACGAGGGTCACATATCAGCACTGGTGCATAGATAAGAGATATCAGGCTTGTTGTTGTGCCAAAACAAAACACGTGACCTTGCGACTCTAGAGCAATGTCCCTAATTTGCTTCTGACACAAGGTTGTTCACCTTGCAGCTATTTAGTAAGTTATTATTTAGATCAGGTCTCATAAACACTGTGAACATAAAAGAGGAAGATGTGTTTAAGTAATGTCACTGAGTGTGGTTTGCTTTGCCCAAACCATTAACATACACATTAAAATGTGGTTTGGGTGTGTTTTGGTGGCTTTTGCACATGCTGTGTGGCCATGACGTCTTTCAGTGTACTCCCTGAACCCACATGATAAATTTGCAGTGTTTGGTTGTCATCCTGTTCAGCCTCTTGCATGTGCCTCTGTCATGTGTAGTTCAGAAGCAAACAAGTGGTTACCACATAATTTACTGTTGCTCAAAAATGTTTGCATGAGTTATTATAGGTGCAGTCAGACTACACTGCTGTTCATCTCGAAGAAGCAGCATTTGCTTCTTGTTGGAAAAAGATCTTAACTCGTTTGCATTGCACGGACTTCAGTCGGACCTGAATTTTACATGCAAAACAGCAAGACAGGCCAAAGCACAGCAAGTTTGAGAGTGAATGTGGGACTGACCTCTCATTTCAAAGTGTTTTACTTTTGCCATTGCAGATTTAATACAAACAGCAGAGTAGAAGAGATGGGTTTGGTGGCAGTGAGTGCAAGGACATGGTTAGAGGGTAAAGACAAAGTGTTTCATCAAAATCTCTGTTATTTTCTTGTGGGGTGCCAGTGTGTCATAGTAGTTTTAGTTTTCTCATGTGTAAATATCACCTTAGTGAGTTTTCAGTGGATCACGATCCACCTCATGCAGTACCATCACACACTGTGCAGAGATTGATGTCCTCTCTTAGAAAAAGAAATTGAAGGAAATTGGTTTCTTGGTGAATCAGTGGCAAGCATTGCCTTAGGCTCTCTTTCCCCATGTTTCCTGTCACTCTCCATTGTAAACCGCTTGTTTCCTCATGGGAAAGCCGGTCTCCTCTCTTTCCCATTACAAATCTATCAGTAAGCCATGTCGGGGAGCACGCTGCTTTTTAAAGGGAATCAGAGGAGCTGATCTGATGCACCGCCGGTGTAGCAGCACATCTTTTCATGGAATCGTGTGTCCAACGGCGCTTGCAACTTGAACTTTTTTCTCCTTGTACATTGAGTGAAAAAGAAAAGAAAAGGAAAAAACAAAATAATGTAAAAAGATATGAGAAGTTAACTTTTTGGTGTGATTCAGCTGCTAAAATTAAAAAAAATATTGCGTTAATCTGGTTTGACTTGACCTTTCTGCTCTGTCATTCACAGAGATTATCCATAGCCAAAGAATTCGGGGACAAAGCGGCAGAACGGCGAGCCTACAGTAACCTAGGCAATGCCCTGATATTCCTGGGCCAGTTCAACACAGCCACAGAGTACTACAGGTAAGCAAAAGAGGGGAGGCTGACATCTAGTGGAGATAAAGTGAAGTGAACCACTTTCCGCAAAAATGAAGACGTGACACGAGTACAAACTGAATATGAAAAAAAGACTGATGCATGATTGCAAAACATTACTGTAAGACTGGCTTTCCTTTCTCTTGTTAACTTCTACACTTGAAATGTCTTTATCCCTCGGTTTCTTTTCCTAAAGGAAAACTTTGCAGCTGTCCAGGCAGCTGAGGGACCAGGTGATGGAGGCTCAGGCCTGTTACAGCCTTGGAAACACCTACACTCTTCTGCAGCAGTATGAGAGAGCCATAGACTACCACCTGAAGCACCTGTACATAGCCCAGGAGCTTACTGATAGGTAGACTGAGCATGAAAAATATCTAATGCATACATACAAACATGCATGAGCATGGGGATGTTGTTTTTAACCGTTGTCTGTATGTTCATGTGTCTTTAGAGTTGGCGAGGGCCGTGCCTGCTGGAGTCTGGGAAATGCATACGTGTCTTTAGGGAATCACAAACAAGCTCTTCATTATGCCCGAAAGCACCTGGACATCTCTAAAGAAGTGAGGCCTTTTTTTTTTTTTTTTTTTTTACAGACAGTAATACTGAAAAAAAAGCTTCCTTGGTGAAGTCAAAGCTTCTTTTATTCACAGTAATTCAATGCTCTGTTTGTCTCTTTGTTTCTGCCTCTTCATGTCCTCCTCAGATTGGAGACAGAAATGGAGAACTGACAGCTAGAATGAACGTGGAGCAACTGATGGAGGCTCTGGGGGTCAATGAGAGCGACCTTTCACCCTCCAGTTCAGAGTTTGAGATGCAAGGTGAACTAATAGTTCATTTTTTAATGGTTCACAGAATTCATCAGCTTTTGAACAATGCCAAGCAAGCTGTTTGCCCTTGTTTTTAGTCTTTATGCTAAGCTAAGCTGCCTGTAGCTTCATATTGAACGGATGTAAGAGTAGTATTAATCTCTTCATCCAACTCTTGGCAAGAAAGCGTCTTTCCCAAAATGTTGAACTATTCCTTTAAACAAAAATATCTATACAAACTCACAGAGTGGGGAGAGTCTGATTCAAGAGATCCTTTAATATTTTAAATGTGTTTAGTAATGGAATAACACTAGAAGCCTCTTATTATTACTTTGTCATTAATGCATTACATTGTCACCGTTCCCAGCGACTATAGTTGTTCAGATAATGTGCTGTGTGTAAACAGAGTGGCGCTCTTTGTCCTTTGGTACTAATGAAGAGCTTTTATTTCATATTTTGAAGAGCTTTTTGAACAGAAGAGCTTTTTTAATGGTAAAATGACTATTAAATATGGCAGTCAGGTATACCCATTATCGTTTAAAAGCATTGTGAACACTAGCTTATTATTTCAGCTGGAAAACATCCAATGTGCTAAATTATTGAGTTGTAATCAAGTTCGGTAATGATTGTCATGTTTGTATCTTTTATGACTTAGTCTGCTGTAGATTTCACATAATATAGAATGTTTAAATTCATATGCAACCATAGGTGAGGACTGTAGTTTACTGTGTTTTATATGCATTCATGTCACAACATTTCTTTAAAGTTGTGTAAGCAAGTTACTGCGTTTCCTTAGTCATGGCTGAGAAAAGGGCACGGCAGATGAAAAAGCCCAGCTCTGTGTGTGTGCTTGTATTTGTGTGTGAATGTGTTTGAATGTGAATGTAAAACAGAGACTTGTCTGTTTGCGCTCTGCAAACTGTGGTTAGGAGAAGCTGTGTTGGAGCCGTACTTGCCCTTCCATCGCACAGAAATGGGTATCAGTTTTAAATGTATAAATCCGACAGACATGTTTGTTAAATGCATGTTTCTCAATTTTCACCTCAGAATTACAGATAACATACTTTAAAATCTGTCTTTAAATAGTTTGTAGATTCTTTTAACTTCAATATGTAGCAAAAATAAGATGTGTGGGCTTGAGTAAGCTAACTGGAATAGTGTGTGTGTGTGTGTGTGTGTGTGTGTGTGTACACAAGGTGGCCATTTAAATTTAAAACTAAGATGAGACAGACATCACACACCGACAGTGTCTGTTATGTCTGTACTGAGGCTAAAAGTGAGAGAAAGCAAAGTGTGTGAACATTTTTAGGGTAAGGTGAAGATTGTTGTGTTTACCTCCAGTCTGAAGAAGATGGTTTGTTTTCATTATCCTTAATAATAATATTGGAGAGCACTTGAAACATAGAACATGAAGCACGGAGAAACTATCTTTATCTGCAGCCTGGCTTTCGTGTGATGTTTGCGTTCATGAACCCTTCTCTGGGCAGAAACTCACACCCATGTCCTACATTTCCCTCTGTGGTGCGAAGCTGGCAAACAGACTCTTATTCAGATTGTTTGCTCGGTTGTCTGCCTAAACCGCATATCCACATCAGGCATCATGGGACCAATGCTGACATGACAGGCTGCTTGCAGGGAAAAGACAAAGAGTGCCTTGCATGCTTTATTTTGGACTGAACCTTGAGCGATTCAACAGATTTATATGTAATAATGTTTTATTTACTTAATGTATTATTTCTCCATAGGTGCAAGACCGAAATTCACAAAGAGAAACAGCATGGACAGTGTAGAACTGTGGAAGTACTCTTTGGATAAGGTGATTTCTCTTTCTCACATTTCAGTACGACACTCCAGAGAGAAATGTACCTGTAAATGCGATCCACACGCTTCTCCCTGAACAGTCATACTCTAACAATCTTACTCTTTTACTGCAGAATGGTGAGAACCAAGACTTGGAAAGTATACCCAGGAGATCCAAGAGTCAGATGTCGCAGCCAGGTAAAAGAAAAGGCTATCCTGACAGTCAGTCATCAGATGAAAGGCCGTGGTTGGACTCTCCTGTAGACACTGATGACATCACTGTGCAAGTCACGCCTCCAGTGCCTGTGAGTAGCTGTGTTTATTTTCTTATTAGCTTCTTACTGTGACCCAGTTAGGTTCATTATGTGCTGCAAGGTATAAGCTTATCTCTGGGCAGAGCTGTGCTAGCTGTTTCCACACTTTATGCTAAGCTAAGATAACAGACTGGTGGTGATGGCTTCATATTCACCATATGAAGATGTTTCTGAGCAGAAAAGCATATTTTCCAAAACTGTTCCTTTAGACATTCTTGTAAACATCTTTTTTTTTTTTGCCTTCAGCCTTATAATCTTCTTTTTTCCATATCATTTAATAATTTGAAATTGATGTATGATAATTGCTGCTATGATTATAAATGAAACAGTGTCCAGTTTCTTGTAAAGCAAGTATGAAAATTCAAATACACCTCCGCTTTGAGACATGAGTTATTGCAGTTTTACTTGATAAAAGCCAAAGAAGAAAGAAAGAAAATTCATGCCTCAGAGTATTTAAACAATCCACCACAATGCATAATATCAGCCCCTAGTACATATTTGCTGTTTAGGTAAGATATTTCCACCTTTTAAGTCAATCTCTGAGAGCCCACCCGAGAAAAGGTGGGTGTAATTTTACCTCATAGAAAGCATCAAGAGCACCTGAAACGCTGACTGCTGAATTCGCGTAACTACTTTTTCCATTCTTGTCTGCTCACCGCCCCCCCCGTCCAAGATATCTTCAGGGCTTCAGCTTTAAAGAGAAAATTAGAGAGATTAAATTGGGATCACTTCCCTTAATTTCCCATGAGCATATACAGCATGATGTAAGAAGTCAGATAAAGTGTAAAGGTGTCTTCTCGTTAAATACCAACAGTGCTCCATTTGCCATGAACTAGATTCTTAATGCTGCTTTGCAGCTGTTGTATCCCAAAAATCCTCTCTCCCCACGCAGCACACAATCGTGCTGTGTTTTTGTGACGATGCTAATTGTTGTAATCAGCAAGCCGACGGGTCAGAAAAAAAGTGAAAATTACTGGGCTGCGTGATGATAGTTCATCACAAGGGCCTGGAAATGGCATCCAGAGATAAATGTTAGTAATCCTGATGACACTGAAGCGTACCCTTTTTCAAACCTGCCAGTCTTTGAAAGACAGTTTTGAAAGACAAAATAAATAGTACGCCAACTTTGGGACCATCAAATGATTAGTTATCAGAATGAAGTTCACATTCTTGTTAAATAAAATCAACAAACATGGTATTAGTCAATAACAATGTCAATGCAATGCAAAGAAATTCTCTCTGCTTTAGTTCTTTGACTTTATAGATTGATGCATGTGTAGAGTTTTGACTGTGTCCTAGGCCTTTAATGATAAACAGCATATAGTTGACAAAACATTCTGAACTCAAGATCTGTTAACTCACTTGTTTCATAGCTTTTGACAACACCACATGGTCTTCATCAGCAGACGGTGTTAGCTCTGTTGTGATGGAACTGTAGATTTCCAAACCTTATATTGACTTCTCGTACACGTTGGCTTAAAAGTTAATCTTGAACACAGAGCTTGATTAAAAACCAACTACTTCCTTATTCGGGAGCTTGCTAAGCTAACGTTAGCGCCGAAGGTTGGTTGGTGTGCAATGGATGGCTATCCTAAGCTAAGCTAAGCTAAAAGACTGAGGCTAAAGTTGTGCCCCAGGAAAAAGGTCAGCCTCTTCACCAGATGATGATCCACATAACAGACATCAGTCTTGTACTGCAGAGTACAGCTAGTTGGCTATGTTTGGAAAGTTGGCGAGCTGTCAGTTGCTCATTGTTTGTTCAGGTTTAATTTCTTTTTAGTTTTACTTTGTTCATCTGTAATTAATACCTCGAATGTAGAACATTTGAAATTGAAAACAATGGTGATGTAATCTAGGAAGAACCACCAAACACACACAAGCACACACACACACACACACACACACACAGAACTTAATTTCCCTACCTCTCACTCTGTTCCTCCCTCCTTGTTTTTTTTTTTTTTTCATCATCATCACGTGTTCCTTTCTCCCTTGTTCTGTCCCTTTGGCCTACTTGATTAATTGGACAATACAGAAAGGGGAAGTGAGGAGATCGACCATGGGGCCAAGGACAGAAACCGCTAGAAGTCACAGCTGATTAGTGTGCAAAAAGCAACTAAATAGCAATCATAATGGAGGTTTAGAAATGTTTTTAATTGTGAATGGATTTTTTTTTTTGTGTCAGTTTAAGAACTGAGTGCTAACTTTGGCGGTTCTTGTCATTTGAAAGTGGTTGATCCCCTCCTCCCCCACACTCTCCCTATCTGCTGATAATGTGACCTTGAACACAGAACTGTTAACCCTCCCCACAACCCTCAACCCCCCCTGCCTCCCATAATGAGTTGTTTTCCCACACTGGGTGAACGGGACAAAAATGGCCTGCAGGAGAGCCACAGAGAGAGTGAGACAGAAAGGGGGGGAAAAAAAAAAAGAAAAAAGGAGGGAGACAGAGAGGAGGAGGACGAGTGGGGGTCGGGGGGTGGATGGTAGAGATTAAAAGACGGCTGAAATAGAGGGATACGAGAGGAGAGGAAATTAGAGGGAGGGAGTCGAGGACAGCAGGGGAGTAGAGAGTGATGCAAAGTGGTGGGTGAAAGTAGGGGAGAAGGAGGTGTGAGCCAGGCGTGTGGACAGAGGGAGAGGGAAAGAGAGCTCACAGCGACATGAGAGGGAGAGAGAGAGAGTTGGATAGATAGAGGACAAAGAAGAAGTGCTGCTGGTAAGATGTTTCATTTATGTTTCACAGCTTGAATAACAACATGGTGCAGAGGACACCAGAGCTTATTAACTCTATTTTACTTTAGATTTCTGACAGTTTGTGTGTTTTTACCGCATGTATATATATTTTACTCTGTCTCTTAGGGACCTGAGTTTGAGTGAAGAACTTTTTATGATAAATAGCAAAAGTTCTGTTTTTTGTTTTTTTTTTCTCTGAAGCATAGTTTGACTTTCCAAAACAAAAGTTGCATTAGAAACGATTCCTAGAATAGAGCTGAGTAAAATCAGGTGCCGCTGACGCTGACCTACTTCACATCTCGCTGGAAGGCAAAGTGATTTGAACTCCATCCGCTAGTTGGCGCAAAAGGTGTCATATCTTATTCTGGCTCAATGATACATTGAAATACTTTTAATTGTGAGTGTTGATTGTTATTGTTGTATAAAAGCTTTCAGATAGAGACAAAATCAGAGTTTTCACCTGCTTTCGGGCATGTTGTTGATGTTTAGGCTTCGAAAAGACTTTTGCGATGGTTAATTTCCATAAATTATGAGATGTTTTGAGTCCTAATGCATCGTTAGTTTAGTTGATTTGCTTTGATATATTTGATGTTTAAGAAAACAGCATGTGGATATGATATTTTGCAGTGAACGGTCCTGTGTGTCTTTCTGTAGTTTTGATAGAATCTAAAAATTTATGTTTTTTTAAATGAGGTATATCAAATATTTACAATAACTCTTACGTTGATTGGTTATTAAGGCTTAAACAATCTGGCCTTTTCTAGCATTTAGTTTGTCTAGTTGACAATTTTATTGTGAGAGATTTTATTGTTTTAACCACAGTCTATATTATGGAGATTTTACCTCCTTACTAAGGTTGTTAAGTTTTAAGGCTTAAAAGGAAAAAGGAATCTGTTCCAAGAGGCAGTTTTTAATTATTTATCAGGTTGACTTTGCTGAATAAAAGTCGCAGTAGTTTTTAAGGCTTTGAAATTTGTAAGAGAAGTTTGAGGAAGTACAATTTTAGTTTATTATTGTGTACAAAGATACAGCTCAAAGCTTGTTTTGTTTTGTTTTATTATTTTATTTTTGCTTTTTATTTTCTCCAGATAATGTCCCAGCACGGTAATTTTTATTCTGGCTCGACGTCATTGTGTACAAGCAGTTTGCTCATTCAGTATCATAACACTGCAGTGTGATTGCCAGAATATTTCAGTCGCACTGCTCTAACATAATAAATTCCACATCTGCGTTGCTGGCTCTGTGTTATTTATAGCTGAATCATGGTTCATTATTATCCATTTCAGCTGCAAAGCTTAAACACACAAGCTAGACGGTGACACTGCGAGAGGGAGCACCTCAGAGCACTGTCACTGTCAGAGGCTGACCAGCAGTGAGAACAGAAATTGCATTCAATCAATCAGCGACTGAATCACTGATCGGCTGATCATTGATTAGAGCTGTATGCTCATTTCCTTCACTGCTGGCTGAATCTGAAACAAAGACTGTCTGTGTTAAACGCTTCCACTACTCACATGAGCAAGTTTAAACCAATGAAACTAAATGAACCAAACAAAATCTGTGACAATAGTTATATATTTCCATCTGATTTTACCAGCTACAATTATATAGGCCATTTTACTTAAATGCAAATGAGTTGTTTATTTTTACATGACATTTTATGACATTGTTCCACCTTCAATATCTAGGCCAAGGTAGTCTCACCAGGAAGGCCATCCCTCGTGAGTTACACTTCTTTTTTCTCTTCCACAAGCTGGCCATTCTGAAAATCCTCATTTCTGTCCAACTCATACTGGCACTGAGTTTAATTCATTTCTCTGCATATCATGTTTCTTGGATTAAGGGACAGTTCAACATAATCAAGTAGGGTTAGGAAAGCACTTCATTTGCGCTGCGTTGGTCTCAGTATCATGTCTCAGCTTTTCAGAAAGAGCTGTGAAATAAAAGCTTTTATAAGAAAATGCATTAAGGAATGGGGGCTAGTGGAAGCTTGGAAATAGGGCAGAATTACTCCAAATATATAGTATTTCATTGCCTTATACTTTAAGGAAATATTGATTCCAGTAAAAGTAAATCAACAAGACCGGATTTTTAGAGATGAGCAGTTCACTCTTTGTCTGTTTGTGCTGAATAATAACAAGAGTATTACTACCTTCTTTCTTTCAGAAGCTGGGCCGTGACCCCTCAGATGAAGACTGCTTCTTTGACCTCCTCAGCAAGTTCCAGAGCAGCCGCATGGATGACCAGCGCTGCCATCTTGATGATCCACAGAATGGAGACAACGGAGAAGGTGCCGCGAACTCCGTGTCATCCCTGAACGAGATGATAGGTTGGTCACGTGCCTGTTTAGACCTTTGTCGGCTTTCTAAAGGACACCTGAACCCTGGGAGCGTTAAATATATCAGCACTCATTGGGCTCTTCTCTTGTCTCCTAGATCCTGCGATTACCACTTCCCCCCAGACTGAGGAGCTGTTCGATTTGATTGCTAGCTCTCAGAGCCGCCGTCTTGATGACCAGCGGGTTAATGTTGGCAACCTTCCAGGTCTAAGGATCACTCACAACAATCTGGGACACCTGGTGGGTGAGGGAGATCATCAGGAACCCAGTGATGACTTCTTCAACATGCTCATCAAGTGCCAGGTAAGGCCAGAATTCATTTATTATTAGTGTTATAGACTATACAGAGATTGTTGTATAGGGAACTAGATATCAAGCATGGATTCAGTGGTGTCATATCATGCCAGTCTAAATGTATGAATCTTTCTGACTGTAGTCCTCTAGGATTGATGATCAGCGGTGCTCTCCACCAGAAGCAGGCCCCCATGCCCCCACAGTGCCTGATGAAGACTTCTTCAGTCTAATCCAGAGGGTGCAGGCCAAGCGGATGGACGAGCAGCGTGTCCAGCTGCCCTCAGACGACCAGGACAGCCCTCAGTCCCCTGAGCCTGAGCCACCTGGTGGTTTTTCCAGCTAGGACTCTGTCGAAAAAAAAAAAATAAATAAATGCTGCGCAACTTCATGTCAAAGAAAATAAAAAGGGGAAGAAGTGAAAGAAGCATGAGCCAACATTTAAAGACAGCACTGAAGGGTGAACTAACAAGATTTTTAATAACAAGACAAATTCCATGTGCAATAGGTGGTGCCCTGTCAAATGTTGCTTTATGTATTATGTTTTAAATGTGTGTAAATATAACAGGAAAACTAGCAGAATTTAAGCTCGGTGGTGGGAGGACGAGAAAATAAGTTTGGGATAACGTTTTAAACAACAAACATGATGCTCGATCTAATGCCTTAATCAGCATTTTTTTCAGACTCAAGATTGTATTTCCTGGTGTCAGACGTGCGTTGTAGAAGCACATGATGGGCATACAGTGTAATATGGACAATTAACTTGGAGAACGAAGCATGAGTCTGGGAAATCACAAAGATTTAATGATGAAAACAGCAGAGAAATGACAGATTTGCACTGAAATCTGAACCAGTTTTATAAAGATATGAATCATTAGGTATATGCCAACATTCTTCAAGTCAAGTTCTGATCAATGCTGCTTTTATTATTTGATTTTTGTGGTTCCTACTGCTCAAACTGGTGTTATTTGTGCAGTAACAGTATTAGGGAGGTCCATCCAGTGTTAAACAAACTGCTTTGGTCAGTTTAAACTTTCCACTGACTGATAACCACACGAGACAAAATAATAGGATTCATGACAAACTGAGTGAAATCAGATTTTTCCACATAAATGTAATTTATGTGCATTTATGCGTTTATAAAAATGCATCTCTTCACAAAGTCTGCAGTAACCGTGGTTACTGGGCAAATGATATGAAATAGCTGCTTATTTTATAGATTGAATATTAGAGTTTTGTGATAATTCAAGGTCCAGTTAATGTTTCTGCTTAGCTTTTAAAGTAATGCTATCTGCTGCCCATAATGTTCTCAACATCTGATGACAGACTACTGCTTACTGCCATTATTATTGTTTCATAAGAGAGAAATAGAAGCTGATGAATAAGATGGATGTGACAGTACTGAAGCAGTAATTCTAGGTTGTGCTGCCTCCTTGTGGTCAAAACCTTGCATTACCTCTGTAAAAAAAAATACAGAGTGTGGTCTGTTCCCTACTCTTGAATATTTGTAACCGCAAATATGACAAATCTGAGGACAAATCAGCAAAGTTTTGCCAGCTTCTAACATAAATGTGGAGATTTTTGCCAATCCTTACGTGTCATCAAAATCAGGTAGATCCCACGCATTCCTATCCATTTGTTGCAATGAAAGTTCCAAAATCCAAAACCTTTTTGCTGTACAGAACATCTGTATAATGGTACTGTACAAAAACTATTTGACCTTACATATGGGCTTGCTTTTTATTCAGACGTAGTGCATACCTCATTTTGTACCTCAAAGCTTATGAACCTTAGAGATATTCTGAACCAGGATGGATCATGTTCGTAGTGGTTCTGTTTGGTTCATCTATCTTTGATAAAACAACACATTGGGAGCTAAAGTTAATATTTTTGTTTTCTGTTTTTTTGTGAATTAACATTTTTAGAAAATACCTGGTACGCTTCTATTTGTCTCTGCCATAATTTGTACATATAAATATATTTTGTATTTATGTTCCATTTGAGGACATGAATATGTCCCCTCATGCTTTTAATAAAATGTTTCAGATGTTTCTTTGGCCTCTATGTTTATTTATTTGGCTAAAAAGAATGAATAGGGTGACTTTTCCAATGTAACAATTCCTATTTTTAAGCTTAGGGGAATTACATGAGTAACAGGGACCTCTAGAGCACAGAAATATCATCACATTGAGTGCACTGGAAAATTAATCCTAGACCTACTGGGAACAGCGCAATCACTGGACTGTATTTCCTAAGATCTAATCTCTGGAGTAACAAAGCACAATGGACTAAACAAACCGGTTGGTTGCATAACCAAGAGTCATTGCGCATGCAGATAATTTATAAAGACCCAGATAATTAATGCAGTTTCTGTTTCGCAATGACATACTTGTTATATTCCAGTTTTGTCATTTCTAATATTATGATTATGACACCTAAAAGCCTTGACATACTATTTCCAGTTCCTTACATCTTTCTGTGTGTGAATAGGAAGTGAAGCATAAAACAAATTTAAGTTTAAAAGAAAGAACTGAACTAATGAGTCGTTCCTTCTGTCAATGCCTTCCCCTCCCCTTCCTCTGCCTCCTTCTGTCCATCATGCCTTGTCGACCTACCTACCTCACTCTCCTTGTCTGTTCTTCCTCCCTCTTACCCAGAATGCAACGCAGGCTGAGCAGGCTCAGCTGAGCTATAAAAAGGCATGGCATGGGGGAGGGAGGGCTGCCGTGCAGCAGGGACTGTGCAGACACACACACACGGGGATCCAGGGACAGCAGCCCCTTGCACTGGGATCTAGAACCACAGCACGAAAGCGAGGTCAGTACAGAGGACAAAGGCTCCATAGAGGGAGAGGCATGAAAAGACAGGGACGGGGCGAAAGGAGAGATGTTAGAGAGAAAGAGTGTGGGCAGCACAGTGGGCAGGGCTGTTTGAAGGGATGGAGAGTGAGAAAAACAGACTGTATTGGTGAACTGTCACTTTGGTTAGTTTCACTATTTAAAATGGTTGACACTGTCAGAAGATCAGGCATTTCTGCATAGTGCAAAGGCATGCTGCTCTTGTGTGTCATTCACAGTGAAGCCACTCAATGGATGCCATAATTGTTTGCCAGAAAATATGCATTACCATCAGTAATTCTTATTGTTTTCCTCCAGACGTTTGCTTTGCACATGGTTTTCCTTCACTCTGATGACATGTTAACATTATCCTCCACCTGCACCCATTAAAGGCCATTTTCATACAAGCTTTTCTAGCCCTTTAATTCCACTTCCATGCTTCTAGCCTCAGTAATGATCATTAACAACTGTTTAGAGGCTGAGTACTGTTGATTTTTGTGAGTAGATGCCGCACATTAAGCTGAGCCGAAGCTTGCAATTTGGAACATAAACACATCCACAACAGCCACGACCAACATGGATATTATCTCCATCCATTGACAAACATCATGGAATATCTCCCACTGCACTGACGTCAAAGGGTCCCCTGTTCTCCCTTAAAGGGACAGTGCGCTCATTTAATTTGCAGAGTGCCTTAGTAACCATGGCACACAGAGAGATTCATGGATCATGTGCTCAGTACTTTGTTTTCAGCCCAGTTGCTTCGAGGGGCACTCAGTGAAAGCTCTGTGCCCATGTGCTTATTGAGAATGGTTGACATGCTATCCTTTAACAGCTGCAGACTGACTGTGTCTTTTTTTAGCAGGACTGAATGTTAAAAACCAGTAATAAGACATGAGGGTGGGACAGGGGAGATGGGCTATTTGGGGTGGGTGGGTTTGTGGTGAGTCCAACATCTCTAAATTTCAATTCAAGGATAGAATTTCAAAAATCACATGTTCAGATGTGTCTTCATGTATCAGGTTCTCTAAAGTACTCTTGGAGTCTGCATTGACAGAGCACTCAGTTGCACGGTATTACATTATTTATTTTGTTGTAGGAGATTCATGCACTTTAAGGAGAAACAATATTGATCCAGTCCAAGTACAACATTCACAAGGCTTTGTCCACATAAAGATAAAGTCCAGTTCAAACATCTTGCCACATTTTCCACTGATACAGCTTCTGTTGGAGAATGGATTTGCATGATCACACTGCAGCATAGCCATGTAATGTTTTTATGCATACCAGGTTTCTGTCCTGTAATACCATGCAGAATTGAGCGCAGTACCCATGCCAAGAATCGTGTAATGTTGTTTTCACCATATTAGAACCAGAACACGTCTGACATGCCAAAGAAGCAGGGGACCCAGACGATGGCACCATAATAGGCCAGAGAGGGATTCCCAAACCGGCTCTGTGCTGACTCAGGTGTCAGTCTCCAAGTGACATTTACACAGACCACAGGGTTAATGGCCACTTACATAAAACTGGACACTTGAGACGTGGCACCACCAGTACTGAAGAGTATTGCATGTGAGAATTAGATAACATGCTGGCAGCATTTTGCAGATTTGGTGTGTCCACTGCTAAAGTACATCTTCATGATGAACCAAGAAACACGTTAGCTACTAGAAATCCAGTTATTTGGAGCATGTAAAGTGTAGTATTGCTATATATATTTTACTCTGCTTGCTGCAGTGTAGCCACAGTGAAACAACTCATATCACCTTTCCAATACCTTACATTCCCTAAAGCTTATTTATCAATCTGGCTCTATAGTGTTTGAATAAGAGGCCAGTGTGCCAGTGAGCAAATAGCCATGTTGTCACAAGGTCAAATTCAAGTCTTGCTAAATCTAATCTAATGTCACTCCTCCCATTTGTTTCTCACGTAAAGCAGCAAGGCTTTTGACAGTTCAAGACAGTCGGATACTTCCAAACTTGGACTTAACCATGTAACTGAAGAAATCATCCCTTTGACCTTTTGTCACAAATCTGGTTTCACAAAACTCAGACGAGCAACATATCAGGTTACTTGATTACCATAGCATGCATAAAAGTAACTGGGTGACCAGCAGAGACAACAAGCTAAACTAGGGAAGGCACAACTGTAAGGGAAAGCGACTATTACTGTGAAATAATAATGGATATAGACAGTATATGATCCATATACTGCACATTTACAGGTGGCATTAGAGTGCAATAGCAGTGATAAATAGCTGTACTGACAAGTTCTGGCCTATGGAGAATGTCTCTTCAGTCAAAGCTGATGCAAAACTAGTTTTGCATCAGCTTTGAGATTATTTCAAGTCAGTTGTTTCAAACACACCCAATTTCACCCTGAGACACAACAAGCAAGTCAAAGCAAGAAGCTATTGAAGATATCTTTTTACAAGGCTGCACCCGTGACTAACCCGACCTCCTTCCTCATTATTCTATCTTGAAGTCAGCTAAAAGAGAAGTGTAAACAGGAAACTTTGTGGCTGTTGTCTTCTTTAGATATATTCACTACTGTTAACACAGAAGTCATAGCCATTCCCTGTGCAGATCGAAGATAGTGTTAAATATAACACTAGCATTTTATCTGCGATGACACATACTGTAAAAGCTACTTTGTATTGTCATGCCATATAAGTGTGGCTATATAATAAAACATTTGTATATCGATTCCTCGGTATTTACATTACAAAAATACCCTCTGACCTTAAAATATATATAGAAATTCACATGTAAACCCATACATAACATTACCAGCAATACTAATACTATTACCAGCAGCTACTTCTGTGTTATGTGTTGGAAGTGGAAGTGAAAAACCTCACAGCTTGAGTTGAAAGAATTGAAAGGTACACCCAGTCTACAGAGAGCAGGTTACTGCCAAGGGAGTGGATTTCTTGATAACAGTAAAAAAATATCTAAAATGTTTTGTGGTTATGCAACGCTTCAATGCAATGCTTTTTGGACCTTGATTATGTTCCTTCTGCAATAAAATAATATAATAACTGTTAGGACTTCATTTATAATAGGAAAAAAAATATTTGGAGAGTCCAAAGTTAATATGTAAGAATTTATGAAATGAGAAAAACATAATCAACAACATGCCATTTGTCTTTTTTTTTTAACTGTGTGAGATTAAACCTTGCCTTAAAATGAATGAAATTGATTTCCACCTTTCACAAAATCCACAATAGTCAGTTTAACACAGAATAATATAACCTAAATTAAATGTGACCTTAATTCTATTTGACTTTCTTTGTTAAAATATGTGCTGTATTATTTACTTTTTTGTGGCCCTTTCTGTCTTTTAGTTGAAGGACAACACTCATCTAACGCAACACAATGGCAGGTAAATAAAATATCATATAATATTGATTAATGATGTACAAAGTGTTTGTTTGTATTTCTATTATTAATCTTAAAATAAGGCAGAAGCAGCCTTGTTGTCTTTTCTTAGACTCTACTGCCCCCTTTTGGTAGTTTTTGAGAATACAGTAGTGGCCTTACATTTAACATTGCTTGTTATCAAGATATTGCACTTAAATACGGTACTTGATTTATATAGAAAAATAGATTGTTATGATATAACATTTAAATAACAACAAACCACAATAATGTAATTATCATTTAATATAGTTTGTAGTCTGCATTACTGTACATTATAGTTATGAACAAGTCAAAATGTTTCCTCATTTGTTAGATTTATATTACTGTTATTATTATTATTATTATTATTATTATTATTATTATTATTATTATTATGTTACCTTTTTCCTGTAGGTACATTTTCCTGTGGTTTCTTGTTCACATAACATTATTCGGTTACAACTGTTGCCATGCCAACACTGTTTGAGTAATAGCACAAACCTCCACCAAAGCAGGCACAGTGAAAACAGACTATAGAAGATCAGGCAGCACTTTGCCCTGCAACTAAAACATGGGAAATACATGTACTGCTGCTTCCACAGTTGACTGTCGAGATGGTTTGTTGCCAAAATCTTCTATTAGTGGATTTAACTGATTTATTTACTTACCTACGGACTCATAACTTCTTTTGCTCATTTCAGACAAAATTAAAGATGCCAAGATCATCTTTGTTGTGGGTGAGTACACTCATTTCCCACCATACAAAACATTAAAACACTAACAGCTATGCCTGATCATGCTATAACGCGTTTTGTCTTTTCTTTTCAGGTGGGCCTGGCTCTGGAAAGGGCACCCAGTGTGAGAAGATAGTTGCAAAGTATGGCTACACCCACCTGTCATCTGGGGATCTGCTCCGTGCAGAGGTGTCTTCTGGCTCTGAGAGGGGAAAGCAGCTCCAGGCTATCATGCAGAAGGGAGAGCTCGTCCCCCTGGTAAGAGACCGGGCCCCTCAAATGTAATTTAATCATTTTAAAAAAACATATAATAGAGTAAGAAAGGATCACTTTATACTCATCTTTATATGCTTGTGCAATTGTTTTGTTGTGCATCAAAATGTGTGGACAGAACAGACAAAATGGAAATATGTAAGTTATTACAATATATACAAATATAGATGGCAGTTTATTATGTATACCTACACTGTAGTTAAAATTAATGCAGTGTAGTTAACGGCCCTGCAATAAATCCAACCTTCATGAAGGTTATAATGTTCAGTTTTGGTTTGTTTTGTCAGTCTTAAAGAGGTGTTGGTTCAGCTTTATTGTCATTTTGGAGGATGAAGCTTGTGGTACTGTTGAACTAAATTTCATTATACCGAGAGGTATTCCTGTTATTTAGCCTGCCCTTATTGATTTTAATGGTGAGGACACAATAACAGGAACACCTGTCAGTATAATAAACTGGCAACTAAGTGTATTTTCTAACAGAGGTGTCATATCATTGTGAAGGTTGATCATAATGTCCTGGGTCTGCTTTCAGGACACAGTCTTAGACATGATTAAGGACGCCATGATCGCCAAGGCTGATGTGTCCAAGGGCTTCCTTATTGATGGCTACCCCCGTGAGGTGAAGCAGGGCGAGGAGTTTGAGAAGAAGGTAGGAGAGAGGGCATGAGATGCTGGTCTATAATTCATCCCATCCCATTGAAAAAAACGTCAGTCCATTAAACTGTCTTTGGTTCCAGATTGGCAAACCCTGCCTGTTGCTGTACGTCGATGCAAAAGGAGAGACCATGGTCAAGAGGCTTTTGAAGCGTGGCGAGACCAGCGGCCGTTCTGATGACAACGAGGAGACCATCAAGAAGCGCCTGGACCTGTATTACAAAGCAACCGAGCCAGTCATTGCCTTTTATGAGGGCCGAGGCATTGTCAGGAAGGTGTGTATGACTGGTGCGATGGTGAAAATTGAAAAACAAAATCATGCATAAAATTTAATGAGTAAGATTCTCACGTGATGCCATCTTACTCTGCCCAGGTTGACTCCGAGCTGCCAGTGGATGACGTCTTCAGCCAAGTCTCCAAGGCTATTGATGCACTGTAGTAAAACAACATAGCTAGATGAGCTGTGCCTGTTGTTGTTTTGTTTTTTTTATTCTCTAAGACTCAATTTCACAGGGACAGAACATGAACAACATCAGAAGTAATACCCTACCCACTCATTTTGCTTAAAAATACTTAAGGCCATTAGGATCAAAAGATGCCTTAAATTTAGTCCTACTCCAGCAATAGGCCTTCAGGCTCACACAACAGTGAATCTGCTTAAAGCAGCTTCTGGGAAATCCATTTGTTCCTTTATATAAGTCTTGCTTCCATTCTGTGCTGAGCATGTATGTGGATGTCTCATTTCAAAAGGTAACTGTACACATGAGGTGTCAACCATCTCCTAACCTTTTAAGGCATGTTCTCTCTGGGGAAAACCTGCACTTTACACAGTGTTTTTCCCCCTCTTTAACCCTGCCCTGTAGTGTTAGAGTCCAGACTTCATGGGAAAAGAATCCTTTATGATTGTGACACTGAGCAGTTGCAGAGATCGCCCACTGCGGACAAACTGGTGAAACTCTGCATACATGTACATTTTAAATTACTACTGAATTAATTTTTTCAACCTTCATGAACTTCATACATTTACAGCTATATTTAAAGCACAGAAACTTTCTATTTTTTTCACCAAGATGTATACATGTAACATGGGTGTCTATAAAGTGGTATATGTAACAAAAAGAAAATTAAAGTATAAGGTAACTATAATATTTAAAAATATTAGTCTATTAGTGGTGATTTTGTTTAAGTACTTAAAAAATACACTTTCTAGTGACATGCAGTCTTTAATACTACTATCCAGTGATATATTGTGAGCAATCCAAGACAAAGACGCACATGCGCACACAAACATAGACACATAAACAAGGCACTTCAATGCTTCAAAGTTGGAAAAGGAAACGCTTTTCTCTTCAGAAAACATGGTCAAGGTGCTGGAGCATGTAGACACAACAGGATACAGGACATGCTGCTGAAGCCATAGCTCAGTACTGTTATTATAACTTTTAGCCTTGTGATGACCAACAGGTCTTCCTTCACCTCTCACCTTCCTCACACATACACATACACACACACACACACACACACATGTCCAGCTGGCCAAGCAAACACTGCAACAGGTATCCGGACTAACCTCCAAGGAGAGCTCTGATCATGACTCCGCGCTGTAGGGATTAGGAAGAGGAAAACGGCTTCTGAGGGGGGACAGGATGTGTCCATCGGAAAGTCAATCAAGAAGAGGCGTCTGTAAGCACTTTCATAAAGTCATTGAGGATGCTGCCTGAATGCTTGGAATGCTGCTCTTACCTCATAAAGGTACAAAACAAAAGGGAAGAAAGGAGGTGGTATTTATCACGTACAGCAGAGAGAGAAAGAAGGAGACACATGTCTGTGAATGTGGGGAAGAGAGGAAACAATGAGCCTACATTCCTGTACTTCAGGGAAGTGAACTTATGACTCAAGTTTGAAGACAACCCCTTGAACTGCCAAGTGAAGAACATTTGAGCGTTCAAGACAGGTGACGAGATGTAGGATTTGAAAATGTCTGACCTCCTGTGGTGGCATGATATACGGCACCATTTTCAATTTAATATTAAATTGTCATCTCAAACCTCACTACATCTAATCATCTACCCTGTAGATCACTTAAAATAAGGTAGTGATGCAAAGCCCTACAATAAAGGAGTGGAAAGATATATATTAATTTTTACAGCTCTCAAAAATAGTAGGAACAAACGGCCACATGGATTTATTCAAGCATCACATATACATACAGTAGATGCAGCAGAAATACTGTTTAAATACTTTTAAAAAGGCTTAAAGACCGTAGAAAGTGATTAATAAGGAATTTGCAAATGTACAAACAAAGGCAGATAAGATGAACCTGAATAATATGTGCATGCTATATAATTGTGTGCACTTACTGTGGCTGCAGAGTCTGACATAATTACGTGTGATGTGCAATCAGCTATGAATATCACATACCAGTTTGGTATCACCTACTTTTTCAATTAGGCTGGCGGTCCTAAAATAAATCAGTTGGAAAATGTACTGTGGCATATGGCAGCTCACAAAAAAAAAAAAAAAAAAAACTTGTCATAGACATACTGAACATTCATACTTTTGTTTCTGCTGCGAGACGACTGTGCTAATATTACAAAAAAAACTAAACAAAAACAACAACTAATAGTCCAGAAATAAACTACATGAATATCAAATAAAAGCTGGTCACATAGTATCTCATGGGAATCATGTAGGCTGCTAGTGAGTTATTCATCAATGGGTGACCTTCACAGCTTTAAACATGGCTTGCTTAGAAAAGAACCGTCTTTTTAGACTGCCGATTACATTCAGCGTTGTGACTCCAGTGTAAAATGAATCAGGACCACTCGCTTAACTGAATCTAAACTGCACCACCGGCAAAAACCCTGAATTACATTCAAAAATGAGATATGATTGTGCAAATTGGGTGTCTATATAATGAAGGTCCTAGTCAATTAGCTGCCTTACAGGATTGTACTGTAGATGTACATTCATGACTTTGCAGGGCTGACAGACTTCTGTTCATCGAGTATCAGTCTCGGATATGACCGCTGCAAGGCCATGCGTCAGATCCCCCCTTTGAGGACGATAAGGAAATGAGAAAGCTGGCACATACACTTGATTTTCTCTCTCTCTCCTCTGCTATGTACTGTGGCGGGCTGGCTGGCTGGCACCACAGAGACCCAGTGGCACCGTGCGGGAACCAGCGTCAACCTGTGATGAAAGACGATGGCCGATTGTTTCCTGTTATTGAAACACTACTCATGGGTGGGGGTGGAGAGCTGGGGGGTAGGCTCCAATAAAAAGGAAAGCCATTGAAGGAGAGTGCTACTGTAGAAGTGTCTTTTGGCCAGCCCCAGATGCGATGGAGTGCCAACTGTTACATATGCCTCTAAATCCAAGTTGTGTCAACTACTAGAGGATTGTAATCATTTAAGTAACACAGGGTACAAGTGGAGTAAAATTATCTCGACTTAGTGTAGGATCCCATGTGCATTTCTTTGTTCTTGCTGCCTGAAGGAATGAGGTCAAGGCAAGTTCACGGAGTCAATGAGGAGAATATCAACTAGTCTCACGAAACACAGCTCTGTGTACAATGTTGCTAATGCACAGCGGGATTTTAGCACTCTTACATGTCAATTAGTCAAATTAATCATTAAGCATTGATGATGAATTACCTAGATTAAGTCTGTTGAGCTGTACGAGTGCACGTTAGACTCCATTTAAAATTATTGAGGCAGATTTGTTCTTTTTACAGAATCTTGGGCATGTGAATTATTAGCTGAGATAAGTTAACTGTGAATTTGTTTACTGACAGTGTCATAACAGATTTCAAATTCACTAGTTATGATGAGGTTTCACATTACTTTGCAGGCCTATACTGTTATCTTCAAGTGTTTACCATGTGACTTGCCTGCACTAAATCTGTAACAATCAGTTTTTGTTATGCCTTGCAACTGCACTTTGTTCCTGTGATGTGCAGGTACAGTATGTTCCCGAATAACAAGATCCATATATGGGAAAAGAGATCGGCTTCGCTTCAAACACTCCTTTCAACTTTTTTTTTTTTTTTTTTTTTTTTAAATATCAGGATTTGGAACAAATTTAGCTGAAAACAACTTGAATAGTTTTTTTTTTTTTTTTTTTGTACTGAACATCGAATAGACGAGGATCAAGCTCATTTCTGATCTCCTGGCTGTTATGTACCAGTGTTGCTGTTACCATACAACACGACACACACAGTCAAAACAGACAGAGAGAGATTGACAGGGTTGTGAAGTGTGTTTATTTTGTCTGCTACAGCGGTTTTGTAATTACTCAACGCTTTTGTGGCGCTGTTCAAGTGTAGTCTATTTGTGTGATTTTCTTTTCTGCAGCTCCTTTTGTTCGACCAATGGACTTTGTGTGGACAGTTGATTTGACGTAACTACTGTATGACTCCTCTGACTCTGTTCGGTGCAGAAAGGATGTTGTGTCTACTCCTTCCTCCAGCCTATTTTTCCTCACAAACTACATGTGCTGCAGTAGTTAACGATAAATGCTGTTCTTTCAAGAGAACATTTTGTTTTTTTTAAATCATTTTCAGCTTTAACAATAATGATCAAAACTTCATAACATATTCCATTAATACCATCCAGTGAGTTCAGAGTATATGAACAAATCTAATCTAATAATTGTGTGTGGCTCTTACTTTCAGTGGTCAGCCCACACACCCACAATATACCCAGAGGTGTTTTCACTTAATTTGGTTTATTAGACCTCCTCTAACTGTGTGGGCATGCACACGCAGAACTTGATAGACCTTTTCAACTCAAAGCCTGTCACAAAAGCACAGGTCTAAATAATAAGATGAATGTTGGCTGAATTCCACTTGTTTTCCACTGTTTCGGGTCCTGCTATGAACATTTTTCACAGCAGACATTTTGACATGTCAGCAGGAAAAAGATAGCTAATTGATTGATAACACTGAAAAATGACTGCATCCCATTTAGTTGAGCTAGCTCCAGGGTTCTGATATTGTGCATGCTGGCTCACTGGCATGGCTTACTAGGACACTTGATGGGACTGATCCATCATTAAAGATATCTGTGTCACCTGTGTTTCTTTCTGCTCTGACAAGTCAAAATGTCTGCCTATTGTCTATTGTGCATGTTAGCTTACAAAGTGTACATCCATCTGTTTTTATGTGGATTTCCAATGCGTGCATAAAAAAGTGGAAATGCTGCAAATTCAGAGAAAAAATGTTTTGCAAAAACATAAACATGTATCAATAAAAACCAAAATATGAAAATGTGCAAAGGAAAAAAACATATACAAATAAATCATGACATACATGATGTCAGGATTAGTTTCATTGATTCATTCTGCCTTGTGTCTGCTTCATGCTCTAACTGTCTTGTCAGCTTTGATTGTTCTCACCTGCTCACCATCATCACTCACTTGTTTGTCATTCCCCTCATTACTCATCAGTATATACACCAGTCCTTAGCCACTAGATCTCTGCCAGATTGTCTATGTGCCACGAGCCCTAGCATTCCAGCGCCCATTTATATTGCCACCTGTTTTTTTTTTACCTAGCCTGAAGTATTTGGATTCTGCCTCAGCCTAGCCCTTTAACTTTGTTTGCCTGCCTGGATTTTGTATCCTTGAACATTTTTTTTGTGAAGACTCTTTACTTGATTTTTGCCTCCTGAGTTGTGTATTTGGATTGTGTGTTTTTTCTTCAACTGCAACACATGAAGCTTCTGTCTTAACTGTCACTCAAGCCTCTGCTTGCAAGATACAAAAAATGGTGACTGACAAAAACATCAGATCTGTGTGGACTGATTTCTCTTTGGCTATAGTCTTTATCTTTAGGTACATATGTTAGCTGTAACTACAGTTCCTCTAAATAACATGAAACTTCTGTAATGTCTATTGTTTGATTTGACTAGTGCCACTTTTACTTACTTTCATTACTTTATCTTGTTGTGCCGTCTTCTTCTGCAGTGGTTTAATCAGACTTGAGAACTAGCACCCAACTCCTAATATTTGCATTAGAGCAGTAGATGGGAACACACATTGAATCACTTTTTCTTTTTCTGACTGTTTGGAAATTCAGTTAAACTACTCCCAATATACCCTACAATTTACTCTATAATGAGCAATAAATCAAGAGCGCAGACACTTATGAATCATCTTCATTTTGCATCATTACTGACACAAAATGCTGGAGGGTAATCACTCTGCCCAACTTCAACAGAGGGCTAATCAGCACAAATGAAAACATCTATATGATTGTGAAGGGTCTTTGATAAAAAGCCATGCTTACAGGTCAATAATGACTAAATGGTTGCAGACTCGAATGCACGGTAAAATCCAACACTTTTATACGCCAACAACAGCGATTACAATGTTTAAATGGGGCAGAAAAATGTAAAATTCAAAGGCTCTGCTACATATTTCAGTCTAATTTAAGGATCCATTTTCAGTTGAAACCTGACTGAACATTTCACTAAAATAAGAATCAGGCCTTCCTCTACTTGCGTACAATATGTGGTGACAACTTGTTTCGTTTCATGCTGTTATTGTAATATCTTAGAAATGCATCAATTTCTTGTGCATGGCTGGTTTAAAAAGGGAAATGGTAATGAAGCGATTTAAATAGCGATGATGTTTCTACAGTACAATTTGAGACACATTTCAGATATTGCAGATTTGTGTTTGGACATAAAACATTCTCACAAGTGTTGAAGTAATGTAAGACAAAAGTGAGGTAAAGTAGGGTATGTGATAGTAAAACTATCAAGAAAGTCAAACAATTTTTTCCCAAATGATTGTTAGGCAGACGGACAACATCTTTTAGACAGAACGGGAAAAACAAACAGTCCGATAGAACGGCAGCATGGCAAAGTGAAACCACATGACGATAAGTTGCAAGAGTGAAGGCAAAAGGTTGAAATACTTTACCTTTGGAGGACAATGCCGTCAACTCTTGCCCTAGACAGTATTCTCTGTTGGCCTCACCTGATTTTACTGTCCTGCTTTCAACCACTAAAATGATATTCGGTTTGCCGTCTACCATATACCTGAGTCCATGTGAATGCAGCATTAATCTTACCTGTAAAAGCACCTAATTGATCCACAATTGAAAACAGGTAAATCATTTTCACTAAAACAGACTTGCTAGTATCTTTAAATTATGCATCCATTTCCTATAGACCTACAGACCATAAAATACAGCATTGACCTTTAACTGAGTATAATTTCCACATTAGAGCGGTAATTACAATGAAATTACCTCCCCGAGGCACACAAAAACTCACTTCTACATTATTAAATTATACTTGAGTATTTGAACAGGTATACCTCAACAAATGGAAAACAGCTTGATTAAAAATCTATCTGAAGATAAATGAGAAGAAAGCTACAAAATTTAAGTCCTAGACCTAGACTGCAAAATAAGAGGCCACAGCATAAGACAATAAATAGAAAAACTCATTGAGTCTTGCAGTTCTCCTCAATATAAGTGCTGTTGTGGTTTAATTTGCAGCATGAACAAAGACAGACTATGTTTGTTAAGTGTCAGACTATGTTGTTTAGCAGTGTCACATGTTCTGTGGAGGTGGAAACATGTACAGTTGTGTTCTCTGTGCCACATCACAATTCTATTCGTACATTTTAACAGATAATAACAGATACAAAGCAGAATGGAACTCAAACAAACAAAAGAGTTTTTTCTCCATATGTTTCCTGCTCACCCTTCAAATACTTTTAGGAATATAACTAAAACGTTATACTGAAAAAGGTCTGCTAAATGTATTTGCATCTATGAAAACATCTCTTTCAAAGTACTGTTTTTTTGTGTGTATTGTACTTTACATGTGACATTCTTACTTTTCATCGCACTGTGCTGATAATCAAAAAGGAATTTGACAGAATATTTGTGACAATAATGTTAGGATATTACTAATATACAATACGTGACTTGGGTTTCATGCTAAATTAAGCTACTATGACTCATGAGTTTTTTTCCACAAAATTCATGCCTTTTCCTTGTAAAACTTTTCCTATCCACCCTTTGTCTAAAAAACACAATGTCATTCCAATTTGTAAAGTACAACTACCCACACAAATTAAATCAGAGAAAATAAGAAAAAAATGTATCTTCATCAATTGTCATCATTCTGTGATATTTGTTTTCACTGTTTTTAAGCTAACCACATCCTACAAACTGGATAAGGTTTAATTATAGTACAGTTTTTTTTTAAACTGTATTGGGAAAACATGCGGTTTATTTTTTTCATGGAAAAAGGTAGATGAAACAACTGATAACACTTGCATATCCTGCAATCAAACATGAGAAAGTCCATATGGGGGTTTATGAAGATTGACTTGTTCAGCCAGCCTCAAGTGGATGTTTGAGGAACTGCAGTTTTTGGCACTTCCGCATAGGTTTCACCTCGCACCCGTGGGAGGTAACCGCTTGGTAATGTCTCAAAACGGTAGCTTAGCTTAGCATAAAGACTGGAAGCAGTTGGGAAATGCTAGCTTGTCTCTGCCAGGTTAACAAAAGCACCTAACAGCACTTCTAAAGCTCAATAATTGACATTCACTCATTTATATCTCTATGTGGGTCTCTATGGGTTTTTTTTTCTTTCAAAGAACAATGTTTAAGAATGGCAAATTGTGGTTTTATGGCAGTCAAGCAACCTCACGCGATGACAAAACTCAATAAAGACAGTCGACCAAGAATAGTTCAGCACTGAACCCACAACTTGTTTTTACATTTCGGTTTCTGTACAGATTAACTTAAATTAATTAGACAGATTGTGTTAATAGACCTTTTTCACAGCAGCGATTTTGACATGAAACAGTAGGGTAAACACAGGTGTTACCAATGATACTAATTAAGGTCCCTTTCCATTCAGGTCAAACAGAGTCAGGGTGCTGCTGTGGTGCATGTTGGCTCTTAATTAGTGTCACTGGAGACACCTGTGTTGTCCCTACTATTTCATGTCAAAATAGCTGCTGTGAAAACGGTCTATTGCAGAGCTTCCAATGTGCTGGCAGGTGGATTGTTTTTTACCTTTGGACAGAGCCATGCTAGCTTAATATTAGCTACTACCCCCCCTGCTTTCAACGTTAAAGCTAACCACCTTGTGGCTGTAGGTCCACTAACTTTACCTTCAAATTAGAGTGATATTGATCTTCTCATATATAGTTTGCTAGCTCTCCGCAAGAAAGCCAATACATGTATTTCCCAAAATGTTGAACAATCCCTTATGGGATCCTCGAATGCATTATTATTCGTGTTAATTAAATATGATATATTTAACAGCAAATTTTGTCATGTAACATCTTTTAGCAATATCACCCTGAGAAGAGGGTTGAGGTTAAAGGGTTTGAAAGAGGTTGAAGGCGAAAGACAAGTATAGGTAGCCTAACTCTAGCTGCTGTAGACAGCATTTCTGCGAAAATATACAATGTGTACCTTTAGATAATGACAATAGCTAATTGTTAAATAGAAAATAAAATTCAGTGATAAAAAAATCACAATACTGAGTTGAGTTTTACATGTATTTTAATATACTCTATGTTGACCAGATGAAACAATACCATGACAGGGGCAGGAAAAGGGAGAGAGAGAAAAAAAAAAGGCCGGTGGTGGGAGGGGTACAAAAGTAACTGTGCACCGCCCAGGCAGCACAAAAAGTTTGGAAAGTCCTGACTTCTTTTAACGTTACATCGCTGAATGCAGCCACACGCTCTCCCGTGGATTATAACGCCTGCCTGACTCAAGGAAGCCACCTTTATCTAAAAAAAAGTAAGTTTTTTGATTCTCAAGTTTGTTTTCACTTTCGTATTGCTTCAGGGAATGTGTGGTCTGTTTTATTTCCCTCATAACACAGAGGGCTGCAACTTAGACATATTCTTTCCTTTATTCTGGAAAAGTCCGTTTTCTGTCTGTTTTGAAACGACTAGTCGATTGTAACAGTGTAAAGTTGTAAAAATTAGAGTTTAAAAACACTGGGTTATGGCTAAAAATGCGGATAGTCGTGTGTACAGTAAGGGATTTTTCGCCTCATTAATACCCTCATCATTAGTTTATTAAAGTTCATTAGGCGACTTATAAAGAGCACTTTAAGTAGTCATGTTGCTAGATAAAGACATTTTCCTCTTCCAGTTAGAGATTGAGGGGAATAACGTGACTTTTTGTTTTCCTTTTGGAAGTGCATAAACAGTTTACACAGGCTCTTCCTTTCCCTCTATATGAATCATATAACAAGAGCAGTCTCCTTTCTTATCTGATCTCGGCATTGTGGTATTATTTAAAGCAAGCCATGCCGTAGCGCTTCCTGAAACAGTCGTCCAGAAGTTAGTGACCAGCAGATAACCCTTGGGTTCAGACCCTCATTGTACACCAGGAAGACGGGCAAAAGTGTTGTGGGATTGTCTCAGGAGCACAATCCTGTCATCCCACTGAAGGAATTTCAAACATGTGTTGAATAGGATGTGTAACCAATGTGTTTTCATGTATTTTGATGCATGGAACTCTCATTTAATGATATATCTTTTAATATAATCATCAATACTTATGAGCATATTCGTGGTTATTCAGCATCAGAGAATATATAACACAGGATGTGTATGGGAGTGACATCTGTAACATTGGCAACATTGTCCTTATCAAGCATTTTTTTTTTTTTTTTTGCTGACCTTTCGACATTTAAAGACCGAAACTGTCTGCTCTTCCACCTCCACAGTCATTGCTGCTCTGCCACTCGACAAGGACACTTCAACCTTCAGCACTTCACACCCAGTGACACAGACTGAACAGAGATGGAGGGTCACGTGGCGCGGTTCGCCCTGCTTCTGTACATCACTGCTGCAGCCTCTGGTGAGTCTACTACCTCATATTTATTGTTTTCAGCATTTAGATCTTTTGTTTGTCTTTTCGTTTTTTACTGTATTCAATGTTTTTGTTGAAAAGTAGACATCAGACCATAGGCCACAATATTTAGTGAATTTTGAGCCTTCAGGGTAATTTCTGTTGAGCTAAGTTCAAAGGTAGATATTAATCTTGTCCCATCCCGCTTTCTGAGATAATTTCATTCTTAAGACATAAAAGAATATTATATGTTGTGGTGTTTTTTCTTGCACACTAAATCAGGATTTTACAACCGGTCTGTAGAGAGAGGTCATGTGCAAACAGTGGTTTATCCTTACAGCCACTCAAAGATTACACAGCATACAATATTTCAATAGAGTAGGGAATTAAATATCATAACACAAGAGCTAAGTTCAAAACATATGTAACTGCAAATGACAATCAGACTATTAAACCACAAAGTCATCTTGGGAAGCGTTTGTTTGTGTAGTTATTCAGGTTTTAGTGATACAAAATATTTTATTGAAAGACAGTCCAGCCACAAGAAACAAGAAAAACATGTGGGGCCCTCATTGATTCTATGTGATCCTCCTCTGTTGGCACCCTCTAACACTCCCTCCGCTAGCTGCCTGTGGCTGCCCATATCAAATTCAAACCTGTAATCCATACAAGGTGGCGAAGGGAGCTGAAACCCTCCCTATGCCCTCAGGCCATAATCCAACCTCACTCTCTTACTGATTCTCTGCATTGCTGCTGCGGGGTGTTTGGGTCCCGCTACCCTGCAGCAATCTGGCATTTGCTGTGGCCACATGGTTTTTAATTAATGAAACAATGCTAAATTATTTATTCTTTGATTATTATTCCCCCTTTGTCCAAATATCTTCAATATAATGTTCCAAAACTGATTTATATCAGCATATATAAAAGTGCAGTTCAATAGGCACTTTTTGTTATAAAATATTGTTTTTTTCCCCCAGTTAGAAGATATATACTTTGTTGAAGAACTGGTTCTTTCAATCCTATGAATGTGCTAGTTTTAATTTATAAACTAGTACTAAATTATAACATGTTAAAACAGTGTTAAAAGCATGTTTTTTGATATTTGAGTGTATATGTGAAGAACAGTTTCTCTCAGACTCTAAATGTCAGAAAAGAAAGCATATTGCACCCTGCTGTTTTGTAATCATTTTAACACGAACTGTTGGCAACTGTCACATGTCTACATTCATTTCCCAGTGCTGCACTTGAAGGTGAAATGAACACTTCAGAGCCAAATAACCCTTTTCTTATTATGTGCCTATAAACATACATCTGAAAAATAAACTGAATAAGGTAAAATGACCCTGGCAAGCATACATCACTGTTAGAGAGTATGTGCCAGAAAAACAAACCTGTTCACTAGAATCTGGCTCTGGTGCCGACCTACTGTATGACAAATCACAATATTGCCACAAGTGCTAAACACCCTCTCAGCAGGGGTGCTGGTGGCATGGATACAGAGGTATTTTTTGGCCAACTGGCAGACTTGTGGAGAGTTGACCTCATGTAGCTTCCACTGCAGGGGACAAGTCTCACTGTCTGCTGGTGGAATCTATAAGGAGCTGTTTAGCTCAGCCTTAATTGCCCCTGTGACACATAGTCCTGAATTTGCTATCATTTTTTTTTTTTATACTTGTAAGAGGTTTTTCTCTTCCTCTGTTTTGCATCTGCTACAGCAGCTTTAAGAGAAGACCCAGAGGGAGCTGTAGCACTGTTCTCAGACAGCAGGGCTACCGAATGTTGAAGCATTAATCAAAACATTGGTGTGACATGTATGAGTTCCTCCATCTCAGGCGTTGTTTATTTGACATTATGTGGTCCGGTATTGTCATATTAATTTGTCATTTCCTCTGAGATTGTCTCCTGGGCTTAGTACGGTGGTGTTGAAGCACAAACATCTGTGTGCCACACACCGAGGCCAACAACATAGTATATAGCATATGAAATCAAATTTGCACATTCCCACACTGAATAAGGTGGTGCGAAATAAAACAACGCCCGTATATTCACTGTGATTTGAGGTCTGCTTGTTTAATAGCATCCTCGCCAGCTACGTGCCACTGTGGGAGCAGGCACCATGTGAAAGTTTCCTCGAAGGAAGAAGTAAACACAGAAAAAATAGAAGTAAATCAAAAATAGCCTGCAGTCTGTAACAAATCCCATGGTACCCTTGGCCAGTTGCAGGCGATGGTATATTGTGTTTTACTTGAGCTCAGTTTTACTTTAGCTTTATTGAAACTTGTTATGTTTGACCTTTAGTCAGCTCCTTGATATAAGGCTTAATAAATCTTTTTGGGATATCCAAAGCATGGTTTGATTATACAGCAGCTATTACGCTCATGGTCAGATCTATTGTATAGATCATAATATATAATATATGATATAGATAGATAGAATCTTGCCAAGTGACTGAATAAAGCCAGAGGATGGTGACTAAGTCTAAGACTCATATACTTGCTGATCCACTTCATTTCCTGAATCTGAAAGATTAATTCTTCCTTAGAGCACTCCCTTTGCCTGTGTCATGCATTTATTAACTTTTGGACAGATGCAGTGGGATGACTGGCCGATAAATGGAGGAATTGGTGTTGTGCAGTTTCAACACTATCGCTTTCAGTACTGTTGTAGCCCTAAAAATAAATCTTTCAAACAATCTGACCAATCGTGCAAATTTTGAAGGCTCTCTAGCTGATGGAAAGCGCTAGATGTCTGACAGCCTTCTCCAGCGATATCAGAGAAAACTGTAGTTATGTTGTTAAGCCCATCGGAGTCAAGGTCTTCAATTCAAACACTCACTTTCTGCCTAAACCCACAAGCAAAAGAACGCAGACACAACTCTTAATTTAACCCTGAAATTTGACATCAGCTCTAAAATATAAAATCAGCCCCTACCTATCTCCTTCACACCTCAAAAAGATCGTCCTTGCTTTCAACTCACACCTTGATTGTTAAAATTCCATGTATGTTGGGATAAATCAAATTTCTGTCATACTTACAGCTCATCTACAATCTCTTGACAGGCTTCTGTCAGGCTCCAATAAAACAGACAACATTGCAATGGTCTTAGTTTCACTGCACTACCTCCCTGTGAGGTTAATTGTGTTTAAAATGTTTCTGTTTGTTTTGAAGGTCTTACACGGTCCAGCCTACGGGTTTACTCTGAGCGCCTGTGGTGCCACAATTCGTCTAAATCCCTCTTCTCATTTAACTGGGGGTATTTGTTTGCGCCGAGATCATACAGGCGGTGATGCCTTTGCAATAGAGGAATTCATTCACGCTCTATGTTTGGTCAGCTGAGTCCTTCCTTTTTAATAAAAACACGCTAAAGGATTACCTTCTCTCCTAGTCTTCCAAATGTATTGCTTGTTTTCATTTATTTGTGTGGACGCTTCTGTTTTATTAATCTTGTTTATTTCAGTTTGTTTACTGTTTGCTGCTACTAGGCACTGTTGTTTAAAAGGCATTTAATAGATTTATTTAATCTGGTGCCTGATGGATATGATAACATCTGCCTCAGACACGGCAATGTACATAATTTACTTTTAAATACATTTTTATATATCTCTGGAAGGGTTACTGCAGCAATTTAATATTCCTCATCCACAGCTGAGGGACAGACTGAAAAAGAATAAAATAGTCAGAACTGAAGCAGCAGAAGTTTAGATATTCACATTTTTTTATAGTAGAAGCTCTAAAAAAGCCTATCCCATAATGCAATATGACAGTGTCTTTTTTTTCAGCCCTTCTCTGGCTGCTAAATAACCATTTTTTACAAATCACACACCCTCAGTGTATTATAAACAGACTCTTTGTTAAAAATTTGTAGTCTCATCATGATGACAGCATCAGGGTTATTTTTCTCACACATGACAAAGAACTGCCAGGGACGCAGAGGACATTATACAGCTGTTTACACAGGCGAATTAGTCCTCCACATAATGAGTAAACAGATCTTTATGTGTAAATTTGGTGGAATGTCCCTTTAATTTTAGCATGCATTTATCAGAACTAGTATTGGCAGACTGATGTGCCTTTAAAGACCTTGAAGAAATGGATGTTCTCACATTCTGTCTGCTTCTAACTGCTTATTACGCAGGAGATAATCGTATAGGACCTCCACAGGAGAGGATTTTCAAATGTTTATTTCCAGATCACTATATAATGACAAGCACAATAACTGTGACCACTTAAGCTGACTAAATCAGTTGAACATATTAACAATTATCTGTGCGTCTGGCTGCAGTCTTTGTAGTTAGCGATTTTATCCACTGTGTGCCCGGCATTTCCTGGCAGGGAAGTAGTGTTGAATATGCCCCCTGCTGCAACAACTTTCCCAGTGGGAGCCAGGCATCATGATGTTAACTGCCAGACCTCCTGCTGTATTTGTGCCTACCCCAGAGTCTCCCTCCACGGGCTGAAGGAAAAGCACAAAAGTGATTAGCAAGCCGCTGGAGAAGGAGGGGGGGCTGTCTGAACATGAGTTTTAAAGAGGGAAAGAGAGACAGACAGACAGACAAACAGAGATAACAGAATTCATAAAGTCTGATTCATGGAGACAGTAAGGGAGTGGGAGGTCAAATTTATGTGACTGTCAAAAAGCAGATAAGTGGTTCAGAGGGAAGATGTAGGGAAATAGAAGTAAGTAGGGGATTAAAAAAACAGAGATAGGAAAAAGGACAAAACAGAGATAAAAGTGGAGATGTGGAGACCCAGTTCTAAGTTAGAAAAAATTAAAATCAAAGTCTATGAGTAATTACATTAAAGAGAGAGGAAAATAAACTATTTGTTAGTCAGTGATTTAAAAAGAAAAAAGGAATGAAAGGATGACAAGGTTTTCTCAGAAGGCACGCTGTAGTAGAATAAGGCAGACAAAAAAAGAAAGGAAAAGAAAAAACGTCATGTTAAAAATGGCGTTGAGAGTCAAAACAGTCCACTTCCCCTGTTTTACTGTAGTGAGCCAACACTGCCTGCAGTCAGACTGGGTGGCAGGGAGACGCGACCACTTGTCGCTGCCTCAGACCGATTTCAATCTCCTCCAATGTTATGCCCCTCCCAAATAACAATCCATTTCTGACTGCCTTGCTTTTCCTCTGTTTGAATACAGAATGCAGTGTGAGAGAGCCTCACTCATGCTATGTTCTTCTCTTCTGTTTGTTCCCACATGATTTTCACCAGCTAAGACTTGCCTGTTTATCAAGATGGCTATAGCATGCGATGTGACATGTAAATAATGATATTTTTAGCATCCCAAAAGGAAAATGAAATCAATTGAGTCTGAGCGGCAGAATGCATGATATATGGGGCATACGTTGCAGTGTTGGACATTCTTTCGGTCTTGGATTTTAAAATAGATCTGGGAATTTATCAGTATTTGTTTTGAATAATAAAAAACAGGTGAGAATCAGATAAATCCTGCAATCTATAGTACCATTATTATTATTTTATTACTCAGGAGGACTCTCGCACACTTGGCAGCTCTTATGTGTCATCTCCCCATTTGTCTTTTCACTTTCTATTACTGGAAATATATTTTAGGCTGTCCTTGCCATGAGAGGACCCTGGTTTTTGAAAATTGTGTTTAGCAGTGTCCTCATGCAGAAAATAAATGTATTTTTGGGTAAAAATCTCAAAGAGATAACCCTTCTTTATTGCATATAGTGTTTGAGCTCCACCTCCATGTTACATAACTGGGCCTCTCTCTGGCACTGCTTTAATAGTCAAGTCTGATTCTAAAATAAGTAAAGGAAGAGATTTATGAACATCTATAATGGTCATTATAGATCAGATTTCAGATTATGGCCCTTTGCTGAATCTTGTCTGAATTCCTCCTGGTCATCATCCCTGTGTGACTAGGGTAAGGTCTAAGGTCTTGCACCCTCTGGCCCAGTGCTTTTTATTATGCAGTTGCATGAGCACAGAATGGCTCATTAGTAGTGGGCAAGATAAACGCCTCGTCAGCATGGCGACCACTTGTGCTCATGTCAACATGCCTGCCGTCTGCGCAGATAAGGCATGGCATTATGTACTCTTATCTCTAGGTCTGTCTGCCAAGTGGTCAACCCTGGGGTCTGCACAAACGCAGGAAATGTACCTGTACACTGGGACAAAAGGGAGGGAAAAATCATCAGCTGACTCACCTGTGACTTAAAGTCAAAGGTGCTCAGCGCAAGGTTAAAGAAACCTCTGGGAGGGTTTCCGATCTCTGGCAAAACAAGATACTGTTTTAAATCACATGTCTTCATTTTACTGCAACTTTATTCACTAGCAACTTCAATTAATGAGGGTACTGTATGCAGGGCAGAATCAGCCACTTAATCTGTCGCTGGCAGAGTAGCTATGAACAAAATGTTCTCAGCTAAAATGCTTCATGTTATGTTTTTGCACGAACGTAGAGGCATTGCTTTGAACTTTTCCCTTGGTCTAAAGGAGATGGCAAAAATCTATAACAGTAAATGTTAATGCAATTACTTGGCATTTTCTGTAAGAGAACATACTGTCTTTCTGCATAGATGTAACCTGATTTCTAAAGTGGCCAGTGCTGTACAATGTGTACTCTGCAGTTCAATGTTGTATAATGGCAAAACCTCTTGATTCAAGCACTGGGTGGGTAGTTTTCCTGTTGATTCAGGTGCCACACCGGTCAATCTGTATTTAGATAGCTGAAATCTCTTTCTGATGTCTGACTGTGTGTGTGTGTGTGTGTGTGTGTGTGTGTGTGTTTGTGTGTGTGTGTGTGTGTGTGTGTGTGTGTGTGTGTGTGTGTGTGCCGTATGTGTGTATGTTTGATGTGATGAAAGAATCCTCACTGGATTTGGACAGTGGATTTTTCATTTTGCTCGTATTTCTGCGATATGTCAGGAAGCATAATATGTGACTCAAAGAAAAAGCCTTGAGACATCTGACAGATTATTTTAATCTGCTCTTATACTGTAACTACAACAAATGCAACAGTCAAACTCTGGATACTTATTAATCTTTTCACAGACGCCAGAGGGAATAAAGTTACACTTGTCAAACAACTCTCCCTAGTTCAGACACTGCCATTAGTTAAGTGAAAATGAAATCATAAACTTGAAGCCATCTCATAGACCTCTCGATGAGATCATTCAAAGACATTTTTGCTCTTTGAGGCTCAGTAAGTTTTTAAACGTATCTTTAAGCATATAATTTAGCCTTTGAACTACAAAGAAAATATACTTATCATAATAGAAAATAGGCTTCTTTTATTGATGTCAGCGTCAGAAAGCGATATTTGGTTGTTGTCTGGTGTCAAAGTATTAAAAGAGCTATCAATCTGTTTGGGAGTGATGACTTCTCTGATGCCACTTGGGTTCACTTTGGTGGTTTGTCAGCTCTTTTGTTTACACTTGGATCATGGATTGTACCTTTGACTTCACTCTGCTTATTTGAAAAAAACAACAAAAAAACAGGGTCTTCATTAGTATGCCACCCTCATATCGGAAAGCATTAGTATTTAGTGGCAAAAATCAGTCAAGAAAAACAGGCTAATCTCTGTTGGTTCTACTCATAGCATATGTTGTGCAAAGCTACATTAATCTTGAATGATTGGGAGCAACCACTGTGCAATGAATCTAACGCTTCAATCTGCTTTGGTTTGCTCGCAGTTAGCATGAAACTTGCTAAATTAGTCTGTCTATGCACCAATTAAAACTCAGATGATTAATTGTGTTTTGCTAGTGCTCTTTCAGTGTATTGGGGAAATTAATACATAAGTGAATGGAAAAGATGCACTATACCCAGTAACTGATGGTGTCTGAAATATAAGAGATCACCTGAGACTATAGATGAGCATAACATAAAAATGATGGTATATTTTTCATGCCTGCAGCTACTGCTTGCTTACAAAGAGCCACAATACATACGATCAAAAAATGGAATGACTAATTACTAGCAGCCGACGGGGCATAAAGTTAGTAAGCGAACAACGGAGGAAGTGAGCCATAGACCTTCCATACGCCACTGTTGGACTTGTTGTTCAGCCGGCTTCCGACAACGATGAGACGACGGACGAATGGCTCCCAGAGGTGTAAACAGAGCTAGTGTGAAGACAGGCTGTCTCCAGACCCGCTATCACATCCTCAGTTCCTCTCCAGCAAACACTGGACGCAGGACTTGGCACACAGACACACGCATGAAAAAGTCTTCAGCCATTAAGCTGACAAGACTAATCAGCAAAAATTTTTTTGATAGAATTTCAGGACTTTGGGGGGGTGGGGGGGGAGATGGTCAGGAAGCCTGTGTATGTTGTATGGAGTGTGTAATGTGTAGTATGCAGGGGTGAGAGGCCAGGGGACAGTGCAGGCCCCTGCAGAGTACTGATAAGAGCTTGTTTACCTTCCTGTGGATGGTCAGGCCTCAATCTGCAGTTGCGGAAACGCCGGGACAATAGGTGTGTGTATATGTGTGTGTGTATGTGGAGTCCAGAGAGAGACTTGAGTTAGCCTTGAAGCTCCCCTTTCCCTCTCCGACTAACTCTGATAGGACCACTGACCCCTCCCTCCCCGCTTCCCCATCATGACTCCGTCGTCCGACCCTGGACACAAACAGTTTACTCTATCCCAAGGGACCAAGGGAGACAGTTGGTCTTGACGTTGTCTGCTGTCAGGGTTTCCCTTCTGTTTTTCCACCCTCTTTCCTTCTTTCAAATCCAGCCATGCAGTGTAGCTTAAAGTTCTACAAGTCTTCTTTTTGCATCTAAACTCTAGTCAAGTAGATGATGCTCCTTTCCACGGTGACTTACAATGAGGGAAAGCATGAAAGACTGGGCATGAAATCAAGCCTCCCTGCTTGCTCGCCTGAGGTGAGTGGAAAAGCAGCCAGTTATTGGGCTGCAGGTACTCAATCCCTTGAATCTAAATCAACATTTAGTTAAGGTGTGATAGAATTTTAAATTCAAGGCCTCGTCAGTACCTGTCATTACTGCAATGTCGGCACAGCACGGATGCTCAAAGTTGTAGCAACAGTGTTACAGACAGTCAGGCACCTCTTGAGGTCTTTAATTTACTTGCAGAAGTAGTTAGCAAACATAAACAGGCCTGGCTGTAGCACTAACAACAAACCTCATCCACCAAGTACACCATTGTACATATGCTGTAAAACACTCTAAATATGGAAAACATAACCTCAGGAAATCACAGCAAACAATCAGCAAAAATCTGTTTGTTCCAGGAAACATTTATCTGAATGCATCAAATTAAAGTCCTTAGTATTTGTTTTTCGAAAAACTACTCTTTTCTCAAGAAGTGGCTTTTTGGTTGGCTTCTGAGTATTTCCTCTATTACTTCAGTTCGTTCATTTTTGGATTTATTTAAGGTCATTTCTATTTCTGCTGACCAATGAGCTGCTGACACTACAGAATGTTAAAACAAGAAGTGATTAGTTAGTCAGATATACAGTATACAGTACTCTGCTTCAACATGTACTTCTGCTTTTTGTGAAGTTCTAGACAGTCAGGAGCCACAGTGTACCAATTCAGAACATATGATATGACCTCTAAACTATTACATAAGATGCTTGTTTGGTGAATTATCGCTTACGTAAATGAGTGGAGCGACAACAATTCATCGACTCACTTAAGGAGAGTCCCAGCCTCTTCAGGGTTTCTACTTGCAGCTCTCAATGTTCTCTCCGCTCACATTAAAATAAAACTAATTCCGCTTTGCTCCATAAGATGGGTTGGAACAGATTCATTTTTCTTATCACCATTATGTTAACATAGTGGGTAACAATATAGTGAATGCAACCCTAAAGTTAGATTATGGGCTGTTAGCATAATGTAATGGGATGGAGCTGTGTGCTCACATACCCTACAATGCCTTTTTGGCCTTGCTAATACCTCTATGGACGCCCACATGATGGAAACTTATTTTCTCGAGCATTCATTACACTTAAATGTCATCTGGTCCACCCAACTTTGAAATATATATGTGCTTTTTTGCATTCATGAATGCTACATAACATTCGCAACAAATTCTCTGATGATTCGATAGTCAGTTAGTCGTTCTGTTAAGTGTTTTTGCGAAGTTCTGCGTATTGATAGGGTGGTGCATTTGCTTCTGTTAGCTCATGGCAATCAGGGACAAACACTTCTGGCACAAAGCAGCAGAAGAAGGAGAAATACAGGATGTCAGCACTGTGTAGGTCTACTTTGATCCATAATGATGATAAATCACCTCAAAGCCTCCAGTAACGCCCCAGCACAGCTACTGGTCTCAGTGCATAATTATGGACAGTGAAACTTAATTTAGGAGGTTCAGGTTGGCAACCTGAATTAATTACATTTTTACAGTGTTTTAATTTGAATCTTGAAACAATGGAGATAACACTTTGATCCACACAGTCATTTACACAGCTAGCCTATAAATCTTTTAGCTCACTCTGTCCAGCAAACTGTGGGCATACCTGTAATCAATGCAACAATATTTCAATCAGCAGAGACAAGTGAACATAGTAAAAAATAATGTCTATTTTATAACAGATGATATGTGATAATAAGTCTTGTCAAAAAGTCTTTTAGCGCTTATAAATTTGTGATCGAGTGGCATCTGCCCTCAGCAGCAGCATGATAAATCCCCCCATGGAGTCCAGACACCAGTGGTGGTGGAGGCTGATGACTACAGAGACTGATGGGTTGATGAGGCTGATGAAATGATGAATCTGCAGAAGACTGGGAAGTGATGCAGGAGAGGGGGTGCACAACAGCAGTATGAAGAGGCAGAGACAGAGAGAAACATTAAAAAAGGCAGCAGCAAAATTATAGACTAATGATGAAGGTGTGTCGCTAAGCTGTTGGATAGATGTGACCAGCTGATAAGAACATCTCATATCATATTTGGCATCCTCAGATAATGACAGCAGGGAAATTAGTGTAGGAATGCATCATGGAAGGATGAATGAGAAATAAACTATAGCTCTAAGCATGCAAAAGAATAGTCTTTTTACTGCTTCATTAAAAGGTTATGTACAGTACACCTCAAGCTCAACTTGCCAGGCTGAACTCTGAACTGGAATGTCTATTGACACCCATAAGACTCAGCTGCACTCCCAATATCCTACTGTGTAAAGCACATGAAGTTAACCTGAACTGGCCTACCTAAAAAGCCTCAGCCAAACGCAGCATGTTGAGCTAAATTCAACAAAGTAGGCCTATAGATTGATAGAAGCAGAAAATAGTTGTCAGGCTGATCGTGAGAAGCCCTAAAATGGTCACAGCAGTGATACTGTCTTAATGGTACTATGCACGATTGAACACATGGGAAAACGGATGTCTGTGGTTTGATGACCTAGTCTCCAAGTCTCCTCATTTTACTATCTTTTTCTGGGAAGCCCTGGAGGGTTAGTAAAGAAAGAGACCCGTTCAGAGATCCAGGCAGACTCTGGACATGTGAGGTTACTAGATGGGAGCTTTTGCTCTCCTTGTTAGTTGTGGCTCCAGGGTACTACAGAACCAGGAGAACTGCTGAGGGCAGTTTAAAGTGCATCATACTGTAAGTTGTTCATGGCTCCTGGATATTGGCACACTCCACAAAAATGGGCTGTCTCCAAAGACTGCTTTACTAACAGCAATTTGTCCATTATTGATTTTGGCTGTACACTCATTGGCCTTAATTTTATAAGCATTCGATCAGTTTGCTATAATGTGTTTAATATGTTTTCAGTCAAATAAAAGTGCCCATTTAGTCTGGTAATTTGGCCATATAGTGTTATTAATATGGTAGTCAGCAGTACTGTATAGAAATGAATTGATATCAATTTAATGAGGGTAACTGCTAAAATGTAATTTGCATTATGTATTAAAGAAAACTTTTCGTGAGTTGAGGCCATTTTCTGTCCTTCCTAATGTCCCTTAATGTTTTATATTCACATCTCTCCCTCATACCTAACATCTTAATGGAAATCACCAGCATCCATAAACATGTCTTCTCATGGAATGGGAAATGGAGGGGACTGATATAAGTAGATAAAGAGGACAGGGAATGGAACGGTTCTTCTATACCTCATTTACCAGCAGACCGCTTAGTGAGGCCATTGGCATTTCCGGGGTCAAGAGGGCAAAATGAATGTTCTTCATATCCTATGGTGACTCGTAAAAGGGAGACCAGTGACACATGCATGTACCCACACACACACACGCAGCCAGTGTGATTTATACCAAGACCTCTCGGGTGACAGTCATGGGCCGTTGGCTCTGTCACAGCAGAACAAGAGAGAAATAACTTTATGGATGTGGATATTGAGCAACAGACATTAACAGAGAGGGCCAGAATAACAGGAAACCAGCCTTGACCTCTGTGGTGAGATGGGGGGGGCAAAGGAGCATGGACGACTCTCCATCATGATCTGCAAGAAAAGCAGCAGTCCACAAAAGCTGAGCCAAGAAGCAGTGAAGATGTTGGTCCAAGAATGTTATAGCCTCCCTGAATCCCCTAATTAGTACCAAATGTGTCCATGATTCGGAGAATCTATGACTAAAGGGCAGTGGCATGATAAAGTATTTCCATGGAACACGAACAAAAGATGTTTAATCTCCAAAAAATGTCATGAATTAGCAGCATCTGAGATATTGCGTGTGCCAATCGTTAAAATGATCAAATTGAAATAATTTCTCATCAGCATCCCTTTTTCTATCAGTGGTATTGTGAGTCTGAGATGTCATGAACAAATGAATAAGAATCCATAATAACAACCCACCTTCATTGCGGGGACAATAAAAACAGAAGAGCTGATTATGTAACATGTTCTGGCTCCTTTTTTGTGCTGTTTTTTTTTCATTGCATTCATCACTTTCTATCCAATTTTATCTCTGTCTGTCCATTCTCCTCCACCACTAGTGATGACATTGCCTCAACCAAGGTCTTTGATTAGTGCCACTTCTAAATAAGGCACATCCTGTTGACCTTCCAAATGTTGCAATTTCCTATTAACCCTTTCCTCTCTGATCCTCTGTCTTTCTCATCTGACTTGTTTTACACCACATCTCCTCACTGGGGCATTGTGTCCTGCTGGGTGAGCAGACCAAATACATCATAAAAGTCAGTGGAGCAGTATGTCATGGAGCATTTGCTTACTAAATTAGTTGTTTCTGTTATCATATCACACTTGCTCGCTTACATATCTCAGCACCAGCTGTTTTGAGGGTGATTATGGCATGCGTAGTGGATGCTTTGGAGTATATTTCTTTTATTTATCTTATTGGAGATAAGCTTATCTAATGTTTAGGTTCAGTACAGAGTAGTTCTGACTGATCCTTTGAGAGGTGGGTGTCTTTAAGGCTTTGTCCTAAGGAGTAAATCCAAATTAGAGACCATATCAGCGATGCTACCAAGTCTGCAATGCCACAGGATGCCCCAGTCAGACCCTTTCTGCTTTAATCAGCAAAAGGTGGGAGATGGGCCAGGAAAGAGATCCCTGATTGAGTTGGAAAAGGTATCTGACCTTCTACACTGTATTCTCCACTGTTCTTCTTGAGGAAAGAGGAAGTTTGCTGGAGAATATTTTGTCCCTGCCAACTTCAGGCAAGTTAGAGTGAGCATGTGCACATACATACTCTAATCTAACACAATAGCACACATACACACACACACACACACACACACACACACACACACACACACACACACACACACAGAGCCCAGGTCAAACACCAGGCATTTATACCTAACCTCATCCATGACCGCATAGCCTCGGCTCGATTAATTCAGCCTCCAGAGACACGGATCCCCAGGTTAAACAGCAGGCTCGTAGCAGAGAGCAGAGTGAGCAGGCTTGATGGATGACTGCAGTCCAGTATCCTGGCACGTCTGATAAACGTGAACCGGCAGATTCGTTTTTAAACAATGTAGTCCTACCCACACATTTAACATCCATACTCTGAGACCAGGGAAAAGCTTTCAGAATGACTAATAACAAATTTAGCCCCTTTCAGACAAGGAATCTGTAACATTCCTAGGTTTGTCTACCAGTTAAATAATGTATTTTGGCTTGGACACAGGTCTTCATTCATGTGCTGTTGATGTCCAAATATAACTGGATTGTTGTAGAGCTGTAATCTCTTTGACCCACACAGTGAGATAATGCAAGAATTTGCGTGTTAATGTCAGAATCAATAAATTTAGTATAACTTATAATATGCTTAACCATTTGTACTGGATTTCTTTCAGCCTCACATCAAACATGTAAACCGGAGAGGGCTAATAAAAACCCATGGGTGCACGTGAGAGAGATGGGAATTGGCTGTTGGACCAGCTTCATCAGCAAGGACAACGCAGAGATCCACATCCTTAACCTGAACTATGTGGCAACCACGGTAAGCATGTCAAGGTTATACAAATGAGATGCTGAGCAGCTAATTATGTAAATGTGCAAAAATACTCTCACTTATTACTTACTTAATGAGCAGTAAAATTCAGCAGGCAAATGAAACCTTTTCAGTAAACCAGATAACAGTTGCAGAGCTGAACTGCAACAGAGCGTAGAAAGTTAAAATGCTGCACAATCAGCACTATACATATCTGTCAAGCTCACAACTCAGCTTACTTGTCATTTAAATCTAATACCACAGCCTGTCATGGGTATGTTATCGTCTGCTTATTAATCATCCTTTTCAGTCAACTGTACAATATGTCAAGTCCAGTCACACCTAAGAAGCAATGTGTCAGTCCATGCATTGCACACATGCTCACCTTGTATGCATTTTATCCCTTTCAGATAATAGAATATGTCACTCACTGTTACAAACATAGGGAATCTGTCGGAATTCAATTTTTCTTTTATTTACAAAGGTGAAGGCAATATGTCCCATTATTAAATCGTAATCTAATAAAGCAAAGTGGAGGCTGAGTTTTATGTGAAGGACATACGTAGGTAGGACCCTTTTGCTGTAGAAAGTGGTCAACTATGATAAATACAAGGTGATTAAGTCACCATAATTAAATAGGCACATTTCCCAAAACATTATTACTCCTTTAAAATGTTTAAAGGAATTATCAAATTACCAGCAAACCGTCACAGGCAGAACAGAAAAGGCTTTTTCCACAGGAGACATTTTTACGCTGACATTTACATTTACTGGGGGCACTGGAATAGAACAGTAAATGTTAATAGTTAAACCTGTGATTTTCCTACTATGACAAGTGAAAATGTGGAAGAGGCATATAAAGGCTGGAAAAGACAACATGGATAACCTGACAGGGACTGACTGATAGCTCTCCTCTGTATATACTGAGGCTAATTGCAAACGAGGAGCAGCTTGGTAGGCAGGTGAGTCATGTGACGAGCTGACTCAACACTGACGGTTGGCAGGCAGGGGAAAAATGGCAGATTCAGATTGACCTAATGAGAGGTTAGTGTGCACAATGCAGAGCTCAGATCATCAGACTCTATTCATCAGAACTAGAGCCAGAAGAGGCAAGAAGGAAGGATGAAGCAACTGACATACATGTAATATGATTTTTCTGGTATACTGGAACTCCATCAGTTTTACCACAGTTTTCTTTTTATTTCTTATTTTTATTTTTATTTCTTTTTATTTCTTATTTTTATTTTTAAAATCCTTTATAAAATCAGATAAAATCTCTTGCTAATCAATTTTCTCTTGTGATGTCACTTGCGTAATCATCAGTTCAGACTACAAGTTTGAAAATATGAAATTCTTGGATTGTGGAGTTAATAAGTGAGTTTATCAAATCTCTGAAGCCACATGGCTAAATTAGCACTAGCATAACATACCTGAATCTCTGCCTTGACTGTATGTGGTTGAGTTGCATTGTGGGTATTGTAGGCCTATATATTGTAGGATTTGACAAGGAAGAAGAATGTATGTAGTAAAAAAAGATAATATCTAGAAAATCACTCTAGATAATGTTTATTTTTTTTTCCTTTTGGTTAATAAATGCTGACCCCACCGTTTAAATAAATAAGGCCCAAGAAACTTCTTCCCACACTGTGAAATGTAAACAGACAGAATCCATGTGTAACTTTTTATCAGCCAAGTAACTAGCTAACCCTTAACAGATGCCAGACAGAACAGGAAGAGGATAGGCATGTTGGGAAAAAGAGGATTTCCCAACATGCCACAGTCTTTTTCTTTTTAAACTAAACAGGCTTCTATGACATGTCAGCTCTGCAAGTTTGGCTGTGTGTTTTAAAAAAAATCCTTTTTCCAGCCAAACAAGCACACACCATAATTGCAGATAGTGTATTGGGTCATTTTGATTGTAAAACTTTTAACTTTAGGGAGTGACACCAGAAAATAACAAGAAAGAAAACTTTTAATCTATATGCTGTTATTGCTGTGCCAGACTCCATTTTTCACTGTCCAACATTGTCGGTCAGCTCACATTAGTCATTTCTTTATCAGTGTGCTCTGTTTGTTTGCTTCTTCTGTTTGTTCTCACTTAGAGTTCTTTATGTAGTACTTTCACATAACTCGTGTTAAGCAACTACTGTTTATTTATTGTCTCGTTTTCTTTTTCACTCTCTTGGTCATTCTTTCTCATTTGGTAGTGATTATGAGGAGAGAAGCAGATGTGCTATGTGCATTCTAGCCAAGGCAACATCACAGGATGGTGCAATACAACGCCTGCCTGAATCCATCACATCTATAAATCCTTCAGTTGCTTCTACTGTAGGAAAGCTCTAGAGAATCCTGTCATAATTTTTCTCTTACAGGAAACTCTCACCAGTAAGCTAAGCTGACTACAGTATGAGTGCTTTTAGAATTAATTCACACAAAGACACATTAAGGGTCTGAACCCTGTAAGAGGTATGTTTCCTTACTTAGTTGTGTTTTAAATAAGAGTGCTAACATTGTGCAAGTGGAGGATTGTCTTTGCTTAAAGACTGGGCTATTGGCATAAATATTGCCAAACTCTTTTGCCAACTCTTTAGTCTCATTTAATGGACTGCTGTGTTTCAGCATATTTAATGGACTGGAAATCAGAAGAAAAAAGCAGTTTGATGACTAAACAGATTTAAAGTATATTAGGAGGGAAATGCTTCTGTCAGTCAACTTATTAGGCCCGAAGAGTAAAACCAGACACATTATGTTGCGTGGGAGACTATAAGAAAAAACACATTTCATTGTATAAAGCTGGAGTTTGTTTAGGAAATGGTGCCAATTGTCTTACAAAGTAGTATAAATTGGTGTAGAGTATGTGGGAGGAATTTGGCTCGGGATCGGTGTGATGCAATGGATGTTGTACAGAGTTAACATATTTTGTTCTCTTGTGGGACAATGAGTGGATGTTTCATCAAATGAAAGAAGAAAAGTGGACATAAGATCTCCCAACATAGACCCCTTATCTGCTCTTGACTCTTCATCACATGCCGAACTGTCCAGTCAGATGGGAGGTTTGCTCTTGCCTCCCCCTTTCTTTGTCCTTTAAATTTTCTTATCACCTTCTTCCTCATCCCCTTTTGTTTTTCATACTGATTTACAACCTGCCAGAGACAGTTGACTCTCACAGTTTGACCGCACAGAGAATTAGAAAGAGAGCATCAAGGGCCTGCCACAGGCCAGGAGAATTCATAGGGAGGAGCTGCTTGTGCAGGGTCCATTGATGTCACACACTGGCTTGGGTAGTCAGGGTTTTGGCACAAGGCCGAGACTAGACCAACGGAGCCAATTCAAGGGAGAGAGCCAAAAGAATAACTGGAAACTGCATCAGCAAAGGCCCTTCAAAAAATGCTCTCGAGAAAAAAAAAAAAGTCTGAGAAGGAAAACAATTGTATCTTGAAAGCACAGGAACAAAAGTAGCAAAGGTGAGTGATCAGGGTCAGCAACAGTCATGATTCAGAGTTCAAAATGAAAGAATGAAATTCACAAGAGGATGAAGGGAGGGAAACTAGACAGAGAGACAATGAAGCTCATTAGAAAAGAGTATTTAAGGAAAACACTAGTGAGTTATCTCCTTGTGAGGCACAATGAACTCCCTCGGAAATGCCATTCATTAATTTACTCGAAGTACTTGCAGCAAGATTCAGGTAAAAAGTGGTATTTCTGGGAAAAAAATTGCGGTATTACAATTCAATGTCTCAGACTCTGATTGTGTTTATAATAACCCAGTCTGTTTTATGTTCCTTCTGTTTTCAGCACAATCAGGCTGTATTCTTTTAATATTAATTCTGCAGTGAAGATGGAAAAGTTTTGTGTTACAATGTTGAAATGAAAACAACATCCAAAAGCAAGGCAACAGTGAGCAGGTCTGTTGTAGGGGATCCTGACTCCTGGTCCATTCAGGAACAAATGTTACCATGTTTTCACCTGGGATTGCAGTGCTCCTTTTGGCCATTTTTTTTTTTAAGAGACTAAACACATTTTTGAGGTTCAACAGACATTTTGCAAAACCCACTCTATACAAAACATTGATGATATAGTGTGTGTGTATATGTGTGTGATCCCTCCGTTCATTGCACTGGGTGTGCAAGCCTCTCTTTCCAATGCATCTTTGTTTTACTCATAGGTAATTTGTTGATGGTCTCCTTAGACCTAATTTGTTCTGTACTGGTCTGAAAATGTCCATAGCACAGGCCTGAGCTCATCACAATTCTCTTGGATCGAGCTCTGGCAGCATCAGGTAGCAAGTAAATGAATTTAATATAAGGGATTCACACTGTTTCCACAGCATGCTCGTTGTCTCCCCGGCAGGCTCGGCTCTGAAAACAATCTACCTTCAAATAAACAGAATAAAGTATTTGGTGTCAAAGGCATCACGAATGGATGAAAGCAGAAATTTGTATTTATGAATGTTAAATTCCCACAAAAGCATCACACTGGAGAGATATTTCCAAGCTTTATTTTAAAAAAAGCTGTTCGTTTCCAATGCATTGACTCATAAAATTGAACCAATTTCAAATCCATGACTCTTTCACTTTTCCAAACCCAATTATCTTGGGGCTATTACAGAAGTAAAAGTAATTAGAACTAGGATTTATGGAATTAAGCCAGTCTTGAAAAAAAATGTCTCTAAACTCAGACTTATTATTCCTCAGTGAAAAGGTTTACTCACACCACTTATATCCATAAAACTCAGCTGTACAATCTTTACCCTACGCACATGTGGAGCATGGTAATTAAGGCTGATTCACAGAGTGACTGTGGTGGTGATTAGTGAATCACATCACCATTGTGTTACCCTCAGCTGAAAATATGGTTAATGAGGTATTACATTATGTGTTAAATTATGTTAATTACATTTATATAAATATGGTCAGCCACATGTGGGGGGACACTGGGTTGCAAGTTATAAAAAATATATAAATTGATAATAAATACTGTACCTAAAATAATCTTACATCATTACTCCAGAGTTTTATCACATAGTTTCAATGCAGCAAAAACTTACAGCATAAGTTTAAAAAAAGCACTTCATAGCACATCAGGTACATATATAATTTTTTTTAGAACTTCTGATTTGCTTTTGACTCTTTCCCCCTTGTTGACTCACACTGGAGAGAGACGTAAGAATAGAACCAAGCTGCATTACCTCATTAATGTCTCTGTCAATACGGAGGCAGACAGCAAAGACAGCTTTCTGTCTGTCTCCACGAGCGCTCTGTAAATGACTGGTATTGCTTTTTCTGGAGAGATGCGTGTGTTGACATTTCATAGTTGCGAAAAAAAAGGATAATTGTCATATCCCCCACTGATTTTTGCAATAGGGCAGAAATGGAATCAAACTTGTGTAGAATTAAACTGCAGTTGGAACTATTTTTAAACTTAGTGCTGCAAGCAAAATGTCTCTCTACTCCGTCAACTTGAGGTCTGTTCATTTAATGACACTTCACGCCAGATGGGGAGGTTTGCAAATTGGGGAATAGTTATATCCCATTTCACACAGAAAACAAATGCTGGCTTGCAGTCGGAATATTGGCAGATAATCACTGTTCGTTGTGTATATTTGTATACATTTTGCATTTTTTATATTTCTAATACATGGCTCAGCGCTTTCCAATATTCTTATATTCTCAGTATCACTTAGAATGTTTTTAATTCTTGGCATTAAAGTATCTCAGCAAAATGGGGTGTTGTTTAGCTCAGTCGGTAGAGCATCCGCCCATGTACAAAAGCTCAGTCCCTGCCGCGGCGGCCCAGGGTTCGAATCCGACCTGTGGCTCTTTCCCGTATGTCATTCCCCATCTCTCTCTCCCTACATTCCTGTCACTCTTCAAGCTGTCTCTGTCAAATAAAGGTCAAAAAAGCCCAAAAAATATCTAAAAAAAAAAAAAGCATCTCAGCAAAATATTACACGTTAAGCCTGTTACATGTTTCTATTTGACAAGACTGCACAGATAAATATATCTCTACACCGTGCTGTATGACAACACAGTGAACAAGTAATGGGAGCAAGACACATTGTTTGAAGTACACCAAACATTTCATAAAGTTTTTTATTTTTTTTATTTTACTGTTTGTTTGTATAACACAGCACACACTCAGCATGGTGCACTCACCAAAAAACTCATTATAGGCGGCACAGTAGTTCCCGTGTGGAGGGCTTCACAGGGTGAGTGAATATTTATGCCACACAATTTCTTTGTGCTCCTAATCAGTCCCAGTGTTCCACCTGGAGATTTACACCACTGCCAAACTTTCTCTGCTTGCAACAAAATCATAAACTCCAAGCCCTTCGACTTTCACACAGAATTAAAAGTTGTTAATTTATTTTCTATTTTTTATTTTTATTTTTATAGTATTATAATTGGTGGGTTTTTTTTTGAGTAACAATTCTTTTTTTTCCCTCTTAGGATACTATTTTCCATCTGAACATGACCAGTGCCAAGCCAATGAACCTCATCCTCACGTCAGCAGACACGGCCTACAGTTTAGTCAGCATCAACCCTGATGTTCACATTTATGTGAGTATTGTCTCTTTGTTTTTCTATGTCAACTTTCAGACTGTGCAGATTGAAGGGAAAATAAAATACTGATCATGCAACATACAGTACCACTAAATTAATTTCACTCATTACTCTGTTGTATGTGATTCCATTTCTCAGCTTGTTATTGATACAGCAATGTTTAACAAGTACTAACTAATCATGAAAAATTAACAGGTTGTGGGGACACCAGTGTTTTTATCTTTTTCAGTATTGTATAATTTTCAAATTTCTCCAGATGTACTTAACTCCTGTCAAGTGCCAGCTGTTTAACATACAGTCAAACTGCCACAGCTGTGCAGCTCTCCGGGCCTCTTAAGAGACAGTGAACCATGTTCGTCTTTCCATAGATATTCCCCAGTGGCTGCTCTGCACGAGGCAGTTTGTGATTTTGTGTTTTTATTATCCACACCATAAAATCGGTAAGAGAAGTTTTAGAGCGTCCAGCAACAAGAGGGGCTGATGGCATCGACTGTAGAATTAATGTTCCAATGAAATTAGAGATTCTGACTTTTACACACTGTCCTCAAATTACATCTGTGAATTAAATCTAGTGAGGCCACAAAACAACTTTTATTCAGCTACTTGAGTGTGTAATTAAATAGAGGAATGATGCTGTTATGTGGACAAAGCGGTTGGTCATTGTGGTGTGACAGACTGTGTAGGTATTTAAAATTGCATTGTGGATGAATGTACCAAAGTGAATCAAACACAAAAAATAATGTTACTGAAATAAACCAAATATGTTGCAGTCTTTTACCACCACACTAAAAAGACTGTCTTAAAGAGGAAATTATATTAAAAAGGACTGAGATGTCCAAATAAATTAGATTGCCTGGACTATTAATACTAAATATGTTAACGATGAAACACCTCACTTTCAATGAAAAACATTGATTAGTTTCAGTTGTGATCAAGACATGAAACTACAGTTTCAGCAGATGAGGAACCTTATGGAAAGTTATAACCATCAGTTAAACCAATATTTAAATCATTAAACATCTCCAAGTTGTTAAAGAATCCAACTACAAAGGTAGTTCTATAGGATTGTTGGACCATTGTGTCAACTCCTTATTACACAACTTGTTTTTCAGTGTCAGTTTCCTTTACCAAAGTTGCACTTTTGTACTCTTATTAATGTGGTGGTGTTGTTTTTTTTTGTTTTGTTTTTTTTTTACCTTTGGCAGTCACTGGTATCAGTTCATATCAGTACAGCAGACAGTTGAACTGAGATTTGAAACTTCTTTCTTCATTTTATCAGCTTTATTTCTTTCCACAAACTTAGATTATCATTGCGCAGTCTTGGCTTGTCGTCTTGGGAATGCTTGAGACTTGACAGTCGGCTGTCAAATGGTAACCTCTACAAGATAAAAGGCTTCTTAATTCACATAGCCTCTTTCATGAAGTTACAACTAGTTGTTTGTCTTCCATGCTCATGACTAAACTAATCTTTTTAACAGCTTCAACACACAAAAATAATTTCACATTTCACAAAGTAAAGATGAAATAATGTCCACTGTGATCATAACCTGCTACTGTATATACTGACGAGAAATAAAAACTACTGGAAAAAGTTTCAAAAAGCTATGATATGCTTGAAAAACAATGAGCAGTATTAATTAGCAGATATAGATGACAGACTAACACATAAAAAAGACATAAATAAATAAAATCCAAATAATAAAATAAAATTAAAATCACAGCTGACTAATCACAATGATGAAATGTTTATAGGAGTGTCATCAGTTAGTGATACGCTGACAGCAGTGTGATACCACATCCTGTATCATGTCCTGTCGAGAGCCTGGACAACATTGCCTGTGAATACAGGATGTTTTCGTGGGATGAGCAGTATCACTGGGGGATAATAGTGTTTTACTGCAGATTGCAGTGTAAGAGAAACAGCATCTGTTCTGTGTCTGACAAAGAACGTCACCAGCTTGACAGCTTGGCACAGTGTCACAATCACAGCCCTTGTTGGCTTCCCAGAGTTGACCTGAGTACACAGGGTTGTTAAAAAAGCAAAAAAGCAACACAGCAAGATTTTTGCCTATAAAGTCTTGTGACTCTCTTTTTTTTTAATATATTTATTTAACAGTTTGTTAGTCGCACAAGTAGGTTTTTCAATGTATTTCACACATAATGCAGTATAGCTTAAGAATCTAAGCCTAGCATCTGTAACTCACACACACTGCCTTCACAAGGCAGACTAATGGAAAAGAAGTATTAGAACTTTCTGTAACTCTACACTTTTTTCTCAAAACATCTGAGTTCCTTTTACTGTGAGCCTGCAGAATATCAAACTGATTTCACAGATATTAATCAGAGTTAAATTCTACTGTAATCATTAAAATGACTACCATTGTTATTTCCCTTTTTCTTCCCGTCCGTCTTTCCCTGTCTGCCTGTTTCTATCGTGACTGGTTTTCCCTCTTTTATTTTTGGAGTTTCCCTTCACGCTATTTTTTGATTTTGCGTCAATCAAATATTCATGTAGAAAAACCAGTGACTCCCTCGGGCTTTCTTGGCTTTCAACATTTCGCTCTGTGACGCAAGGACACACACACAAATAGTCACATATGCTAGACAGGTCAGGAGAGGGATTTATCTTATTTAGACAAGCATATTCACGCTTGATGAACACAACAGGATGATACATAGAAAATACAGTTCTTTAGTACTCAGTTACTCAGTTCATCATAACCTTTCTCTTTCACCTCATTTTGGTGAAATGCAATGAGCTATGTGTTTATAAGTGATTAAAAACACTGATTACACAAAGGAAGTTGAATAATTCTTGAGTCAGAATCCAGTAAGTATGTATCACACTATCCATGTGTTGTGTTTTGAAGCTCACAAAAGTGAAAAACAAAAAAGAAATAGTTAGAACAAAGCACAATAAAACATGAAATATAATGGCTCATCAAACTGCATGTAGTTAAAATTACACCTTAATGAAAGATTTCCTGTAAGTATTTCAGGGCGATGATCTCACTGTACTGTCCTATAAAGGTTCTTAGAGTTTCCTTCAGTTGACAAGTGTTTACAAAATGAAGAGGAGCACTTTATTTTCCACTTCAGCAAAATTGCTGAGGAAGAGAAGGACAAATCAGTAGAATGAAGGTTGTGCCTGAAATAAAACCAGAACATGTTTTCTGTCTTGAAACGCTTTGAACGCATTTTTATGCTTAACTGTCTAGAAGCCCACTATAGACTCCTGTGTTCCCAGTGCCTTCCCCTGCCTTGTTATTCATGCAAAGCTTAATGTAAACTCCATTATTTCCCATTGGCCTGGACGAGGAAACAGCGATGTCTAGTCGATGAGATGGATGTATATATTTATACCTTGTATGGAGCCAGATTCCAGCCGACTGCGGTGACGCACAAAGCTAAAAAAGGTCCCATTTCCTGGCCCCACTCAGGAAGCAAAGGAAAGACCATGGCTCCAACAGGGTTGCGCAACAAGGCTCGTGGATACTTAACCATAATAAACATTTCTTTTTAACAGGACCCTGCTCAGAGAATAGAGGGAGAGTTGGGTGGAGTAATAGAGGAGAATGAGAGGGATGGGCAAACATGTTTCATATGACAAAATATGAGCAGACATGAAATAAATATAACTAGATATGAAGCTGACTCACTCAGTTCTGTGTTGTTGCAGCAGTGGGTGACAGACAGAATTGTGCATTTGAGGACATAGGTGATTCTAACTGTGTTTCTGGAAATAGTATTATTATATGAAACTAATTGGCATGACTTGGCCTCTACTTTGCAGGTAAAGAATAACTCCAAAATTACTCTACATGGTGTTGACGATAACAACAACATCCACACTCAAGACTTCCCTACTCAGGGTGAGGAGCTGGTGAAGTGGGCGAGACAGAAGTTTGGGGGTGTGACTTCATTCACCACAATCCAAAATCTGAAAATAATCTCATGGACGGGCACAAGCGGTGAGAATTATTTGTGTTACCTGGCTGATATATCATTAACATACTTTTGACGCAAACAATGTTTCTCCTCCTAAATAATCTTTTTGTGGCTGTGTTTGTCAGTTTGGACAGAGTCAGTTACGAAGTCTACATGCCAAAATATGAAATGAGGATGCATGCGAAAGATACCTAAAAGTGTTTCAGTTTTATCAGCATTGACAGTATGATTTCTATCTGGATCACGCTATCTGCATTTCTGTTTGGTCTAAAACAATATTTCTTGTGCTGGAGAGCAAAGTAACAGCTCCAGCTTACATAACTCAGCAGCAAGTCTGCAGTATAGTAATCAAGGATGGATACAGCGGTGTTTCCAGGGTTCTGCCTACTACTAACCTCTTCTGTTATCCTAAGTGTGTATAAAAACTCTCTCTGATGAAATCACTGAAAAAAAGAAAAACTGCAATGAACACCACGTGGCATTAAAAAAAAGCAATGCCTGCATATTCTCGCTGTTTAGATTTTTACATTTTATGTTCTGCATATATATATAGATCTATCTATCGATCTATCGATATAGATATATTTCTTTAATATAACGGTGCGACATGGACAGATTTTTCAATCACAGACAAATACATTACAAAAATGTTATGGCTTGCTTTGGACATTTTTCTTTTCAAACCAGAAACCTTGGCAGCGATGTGACAATAAAACCTGCCCCCCAAAGCTTCATTACATACAGTAACAGACCCCATGCAGTTTTAATATTTGGAATCTTCTCTGTCTTTGAGCCCAGCACTGGCTGCCATATGGCCATTCTTCTACAAAAAGCACCATAAACCATTGAGGGACTATACCCTCTCCTGAAATATATCACTGTCACAATTCTATATACTTAAGATACTGAATACAATTCTAAAAATCTGATAATAATTTAGTAAATCTTAAAACTGTATCATTGTGACATTTATCAATTGCTGCCATTTGTTTAGAAAATGCCTCCTGACTTTATATTTATATGGGACAGACACATTGGCATTTTATTATTTAGTTAGTTCCTCTCTTAATATTTTCATCCATGTTGTATACGCACTCATGCTTTTCATATTTAAGATATGCTCACTAAAACTGCCCATACTAAGATGGACAAGTGTCTCGAAATGAATGCTGTAATCCTTCATCATTTATCTTTTAGCAGGGAGCTAAACAATAGATGATCTGTGTCAACGTAAACATTCCTACCTCAGAAAAGTTATATTTATTTTATATTGAGCACCAACCATGTGGAGCTTTGAGTCAACTGAAAATATTTTGTAGCATATATTCCAAAATAAGCAGCTCTACTTGGTTTTTAACACTCAGTAAACCTCTCATAATGCTGTATGTTGGAAACACAAATACCCGTACTTTCACAAGCTTGTCATACGGGAAAAGTAGTCAAACCCTTAGCTTGGATAAAGTAAAGTGCTGTGTGACTAAGCTCAGAGTTCTCAGTGCTGACAGGGCGTCATTGCATGTGACAAAACATTTTGACCGGGAAGCTATGGACAAATAGCCACCGATGCTGAAGATGGATGAAGTGAACTTTCACTTCACGAGCTGGGTGGACATTAAGAACATTATTTGCTGCTGTTGCCAGCAGCAGTATCAGCGGGATGCTCGATGCAAGCACAATTATCTCCTAACAAAGCTTCCTTAAGGCGGTCTGAGCCAAAGCAGAGCCCTGACATGGCTTTAGATGGAAGTGAGCAGTTATGATGCTGGGAATGTGGTGGCTGTTTTAAACAGTATTTTGAATAGATTAAATTTTAATCTCTCTCTTTATGATTGCCTATCCAGGTTCATATGATTACAGTAGGTGATGGGTTAACGTCCTTTCGTGGCAATGGCATACTACTCGTTTCCAATTTTAAATGAGTTGATTAAATTGTGATGAAATGCTGTGTTTTTTAGCCACTCTTAGTTTTAGCTAGGGTTTTCACTGACTCATAGTCCACAAGGGCATTCAAATTACTCAAACAGTGAAGCAGTTTACATTTTACTATTTTGTTGTATCCCTTGGCTCATAATAGGTTGTTAGGTGAACTTGCGTAGGCCATGTTGTAGGCGTTTGAAAAGTCTGTGCAATGACTACACAGCAGTGTGTTGCCAAGTTGAAGGCTCGCTGAAGAGAAAATACTTGTCCTTCAGGTCTTCTGAATGTGATTTGAAATTCAGGTCATGCTATTGCTCATACAAAATAGACATGTTAACAGTGTTAAGGAAGTTAGGCAACCTTTGGATTGTAGTTGCTCAGCTACAAGCCAGTCAGGACATACATACAGTAACTAAAAGTAGTTTGCACAGATTTCTCATCTCAATTTTTCACCCATGTGCTCAGTGTGTTTCAAACACTTTGGCTCAAATATGCTGACTGCTCAGCGCACTTGGCTGTTGGTGTGATGAGGCTATATGAGGTGCTGTGGGAAACGTATATCACCCCAGCATAGTATTTTGAAACAAAGTGTGAGCAGCAATTTGAGCACTACACCAGGGTGCACTGTTAAACCATCCGTCAACATTATTTGGTCAAAGGCTGAGCATAGTGTACTCTCATGAGACTGCTCCTGGAACATCTTCCATTGCAGGGAAGGCAACTTGCTAATGTGCCTGTCCCAGCAATTTGGTCTCCTGTTGCAGCCGGGGCTATGGCTCCCCAGTGCTGGCCACTGAGTGAACTGTCAGCTCTGTAACCAGCCACACTGAACAGAAACATTCTCTGAATGCATCACTCTCAGTGTAACTACTTAAATAAACATAAAAATTAGGCTTTAATTGTAATTTCATTTTGTAGCCACTACCTCTCTGCCACAATTAAATATTTAAACAGAAGTGCTGGCAGTCCATTTTCTGAGCTGTTGTCTTGTTTTTTGTAAGATTATGGATGCAGAAATAATTTTGTTACTCATAATTTCCACTGTAATGTCATTTTTGTTTTGCAATGAATAAACAGCAATGGCAAATGAATGTTTGTCGTTTTACAGGAAGCAAGCCTGGCTCTAATTCCTGCGTACTTAAAAATGAAGATCCATTTGAGAAGCATTTTATAAAGATTGAAGCAGGGACCTGGGCTTCGATCAAATCTTGCTCCCCACAGCCAGAGAACCTCAGTGCTGGAGAGCTCCACATCATAAACATCCCAGAGAATGCCAATGTTCGGTAAACCTTGAGATTCACAAGACATATAGAAGCACCTCATGTATAGTTTTGCTATGTTTGCTGGCAACTTTTCTCTGCAACTTTTCGTAATTTTTGAATCTTTATGTTGCAGCAATATATCAATTCGCATGGACAAGCATGATAAGACCAGTATGTTTCTGAGAGGTCCTCAGGGCACCACATGGAACTTTCTCAACCTACAACACACAACCTTTGCTGTAAGCTTACGCGTATACACACACTCCAGTAGAGAGTTAGCATATTTATTATACCACAACCACATGTGAGATAGGATTTGTTAAGAGGACAGACTCCACTCTGTGTGATTACATTGTTTTCTATAGTGAGATATAGATCAATAAATTAAGTAAATGAGTTTGCATACTAAGCTTTCCCATGTCATGTGGAAATGTGTTTATTATTGAATAATATTATTGTGAATACTTGTACAAGAAAGTCTCTAAATGACTTTTTTTTAACTTGTCTCTTTCTACAGTCCAACAATATAATCATTCTGCCCCCCCTGAGTCAAGATTCATCATTGAAACTCACAGTCCCGCCTTCCCTCACATTGAACAACGACAGTGCAATGAGTGTACAAAGGGCGGCTTTAACACATTTTAAAGCCAGTACTTTCACCAGCTACACTGAACTCAGTCCAGAGGACTCTATGATTTTATTGGATCTCGGAAAAATGGAAAAGCCAGCAGGTAAGACGATAGAAGGTAAAAAAATGTGTTGCAAATAAAGCCATAGGCTGCACATAACATGTTACACAATGCCTGCAGTGAGATGAGAAATTGGGAGGATAATGACTGCTTTGATTATCATTCTCACACCATCATCATTATCATTATCACACTCACTATATTATTTTACATACACAATGTGCTATTCTGGAGTCTGAATGAGCCCTTTTAGGTCTTTAAGTTCTTATTTTAAGACTTTTTGTCTAGAGGAGGATATAGACTTAAAAAAAAAGTGGTATAAAAGCAAAGTATACACAGGAAAGGACAACTATTTGCATGAAGTTCACTAGAAACAGTGATAAAAAAGGATAAAACGTATGCATCCATTCATTTTTATTTTTATTTTTTTTTTTATTTCTCTCTTAGTTACAGTCACAGTACCAGAACCAGTCGGTCCCGTCACAACGACTGCACCTCATCAGATGCCTCTGATGATGCAGCTTTACACTTCTCCAGACTACCGTTCTCCGCTGGACCCGAACACCAAGGTGCAGAGTGACAAGAGAATTTATGCAGAGGTAAGAAATCATTCACCCTCTCAGCTGTTTTTTTGTACATGACCTCATTCGACTCCTGCATAAAAATAGCTAATTATATGTTGAATAATGTAGCATAGCAATAAAATGGTTCATTATTCACCTGCAGCTAATATGATATTGGTGAGTCCGTCTCAAACATAAAAAAAAAAAAAAATCACTTTACTGCGCTTAGCTGGTGCCCATTTGTCAGATTCATTCTTGTGCTTTTTCCATTCTGTTGGAATTCATTTTATCCTTTCTCTGTTTCCCGCAGATTTCAGGGCACACTATAGGGAATATTGTCTTGACCATCAAGGTGATCAGCTGCGCTGTGCACTCCAAGGGCTTATGTCCTGTAGTGAAAGAGCTGCCCTTCATACCAGAGGCCTGCTCCTTAAATTCTTGTCCCAACAGCACACGACTCAGCTTCTCCTTAGATCAGCTCCAAGAGCTGACGTCCACCACATGGGACCTGGAATGCTCTGTCAAATTTTGCTACAGTGAGGTAGGAAATTTATTAAGTGTTGCACTTAAAATAAATCATGTAAAATCTGATGTGTTTTTATTCATAAATAAAATGTCATAATTAATTCATAATTTAAATAAGTTTATAATATAACCTGTGTTACACCTTTCCTTTGGTTGGCTTTTGTATTCATTGGCAGTGTAGATCTGTTGTGGTGGGGGCTTTTGACAGGACTTAATCAAAATACTGGAACTTAAATAAAGTTTATGACAAACTAATAACATATTGACCTTCTCCGCCTCAATAGAAATGTGGAGATGGAGGAAGAGTAAAGAGGAACCTGGAGGTTACCCAGCCGTGTCTGCAACCACCAAGTGAGTTCAGTTTAAACTCCAAATGGATCATTTCATTGTGTGTGATTTTTCACATAGACTTCTCCAATATTATTACATTATTCTCAGAATCAGTGTTTTTGTCTCTACTTATAAATAAAACAAATGATTTCTACTCAGACTTGTTGCAGTGTCTACACACAAATCCCAATTTATTGTTAGGAGATTAGGCCCCAGTCTTTTGGTTTAGCTGATTTTTGCTTCGTTCTTTCTTATTTTATAACTTGCTTATTAAAACTGACATTCCAGAAAGAAAAAAACAAACAAACAAATAAACTTTTGCAAAGCAGTAAATAACAACAACACATTTGCAGTACTATTGTGTTCCACTAATGCGTGGTCCTTTTTTCAGTTTGTTTTTTGAGCCTGATTAATGATTGATTCATTTTTATTAAAAAATATTAAAAAAAATATATTTTTACGTCAATGAAAATACACCAAACACAACAAATACAAAAAGGTCCAGCCTCCAAAATGTTCCACAAAAAAATTGCAGTAAAGCTTTTCCTGATGGTGTCACTTCTCGATAAACCCTTGCTATGATGATAAATGTTTCATGTTTAATTCTCTGACAATAAACTCTCTGAACTTTCAGAAGCTTTTAAATCGTAGTACTTTTAAATTTATTTATTTTTTGCCCTCAGGACTCAATTGCTAGTCTGGTTCTTGGCCAGCGAATTGCAGCTTGCTGCTATCATTTTCATTCCTATTGTTGCTTTCAGTGCACAAGAAGTGCTGCTCGGGCGGTTGTCATAGCAGTGAACTCAGGATATGCAGTGAAGCCGGTAAGGGGTTGCGGGGCAGGGCCTCGTCCTTTAGGAAGGTCTGCAGGCTGACCTTGTGGCCACAATCAGAAGTAATGGCCCTCAGGGGAGGGGTGCAAAGTCCTTTGTGTTTCCAAGGGGTCTGCCTGTGTATGCTGTCCAAACACAGCCACTGGGCCTGGTGCTATTGTCAGACCATTCGACACAATTAACTCAAACACGGAAAGATGTCTCCAGCCAGATGATTCATTCCTAGGAAAAATTTAATGATTCAATTTCTGACTGAAGAGACACAAGGCAGTAGATGTTGATTAAATAGGGGATTATCATGATCACGTCTTTTATAAAACTGATAACAGATTTGTTTATTCTTTATCCTCCATTTCCTTTTAGAGGAGAAAGATGGAAGTTGGTATGTCAGTGTTGCAGCTGTATGTGCTGGGGAAGCTGACTAAACGACTCATCCATGCTTTCCTGTGTCCTGTTTGTTCTCCTCTTTGCTTACGTAATTAGACATGTTTTGTTCTGGAGACAGGGACGTACTGAAATACAGGAATGGAACTAGTTGTAAGGAACAATGCTGGTTTGGTAGGTCTATTCATACGGTTCCATTCATTAGCCTAGTGTCAGAGATACAAGGGTTATATCAGCAGGACTAGCAGACTGCATTCTGTTGCGAGGCTTCACTGGGCAGGGCTCCATTCAGCACTCATTCCTGTTTGCTAGTTTTCATACAGAGGGCTCTAGGGAGTCACAGCACAGGCCTGCTGTCTGTCTCCTCCTCTCCACCTGCACTGGAGCTTCTGCTTCCTGCTCCTGTTTACTCAGCTTTGCTGTCAAAGCCTCACTTACACAAACTAACACAGCGACTGATTACAGAAAAGAAGTCTCAAGAGAAAGCCTGCTCAAGTTTCTGTGATGTTTCTGGCCCATTCGGGGTCAAGGAATGTTCCTCACTGAAAGATCAACAAACTGGGTCGGGTGTCTGGGATGCAGTCAACCCAAATGCCCACAAGATGTCACTGTTTCAGTGCTCTGGGTCATATTTATTTCAGTTGAAATTTGGTATTGTTCAACCAAATATCAGCTTGATAGTATTTAATGTAGTCTTTATTTTAATTTGAAATATTCAATTAAAATGTTCAATTAAACTTAATGGTGTCAAATTCAATATTGGGCTTTGTACTTTCCTTATGTACTTTCAGTTCAGTTGATTGTTGTATGTTCTGATATCAGCATTAAGTTCATCTAGAGCAGTTGCACTACACACAGTTATTCAAATAAACATGATGCACACAGTGGTGGCAAGTTTCTCCAAAACAAACCCACTGTCTTTTGTCCTTCATGTCCTCTCTTTAATGTACTTCAGGAAAGGAGAGCTGTAATGTATGAAGCCCAGTATAGTTCTTAGCCTAGCACATTCCACCAGGAGGCAGGAGGCAGCAGAGGCAGGTGAGAGAAACTCGTGCAAAGGTGATGATTAGTTTCTTCCAAATGTTCTGTATACTTGTGGATGGATCGCTACAGGTAGCAGAAGGAGGGGAGAAGGAAAAGCATTTGAAGGAGCACGTATTTTTCTTGATACACAACACATAACAAGCCCAGACAAGCTATGTCTGAAAACAATTTGACAGCAGCCTGGTCAGATGCAGAGCATATTGAAGAAGTCAAAGTTTAGATTATAATTATAACTTTCCAAACTCCCAAACTGCTTTCTATATCATGATTATTTAAGAACTGATCTTGGTGGAACGTTTTCAGTTGATAATATCTATTTTCCAGAATAAGCAAAGTTTGATTACTGCACAGTTAGTAGTTAGTTTGTACAATCAGACGTTTAAAGGTTTAAGGTGAAGTCTGAGTGAAGGGGAAAACTGTCCATAATCTATTGTAGAGCCTTCTTCAAATGACATCTATCTCAAGATAATCATTTTGTGGTCTTGACAGACCACAATGAGTGGAGCAAATATGTGGAGATGGCCTTGCCACGTTAGTACAGTATGTTTGTATGTCAGAAGCAAGTTTTAGTGCTTACCTGTTCTCTTACACTTCCAGGACTGAATTGAGGCAAAATGATTTTTATTGCTTCTGGCTCAGAGTTTTATGTTTTCTATTAAGTTTGTTAGCAGTGAAGCACGTAGTGTGGGACAAGCCAGAACACAGCTTGCCCAAAGAACATCACCAATGCCAAACTTGATTGTAAATTGAAATTTGTTTCATTAAATTAGAACAGAGAAAATTATTCCTTTTTTATTTCAGTTAGGCTGAGGTCTAACTCTGCAAAAGTAATGACTGTTATTTACTGTGTGGGCTTTGCTTATATTGTTTGGGGAGTAGTATTAAAGAACAAAAATGCATTGTAGTTACATGGTTATATAGCTGAAAGCAGGATTTTCTTATAAAACAAACAAACAAAAAAAAAAAAACCCCAAAAAAAAAAAAAAAAAAAAACAAAAAAAAAACACCCACATCGTTATTGGTTCATGCCAGGAAACTCCTACATTTTAGATTCATAATAAAAAAAAAAAAATGAATTCACTCAACAAGCAGTACAATTACTGTTTGGGTGTTCTGTTAAACCGCAATAAAATTTGCTGCTGGCAACTGGTACTTTGACTTCTTGTTTGCTTGGGTTTCTCTGGAGAAATCAGATCGGATCAGAGCCAATCCTTGAACTTTTTGCTGTTACCCAAGTGAAACATATTATATTATACATTTCTGCAAGATATTTACCATAACCAATTTATTTTTCACTGTGACTGACCACCTACTGTGTATCAAGAATTTCCAGTCTCTGCAAATTTATTTTCAAACTGTGTTGACATGAATGTTAACTACCAGTTTTGACTTGTGGTTTTTGAGACTGCTTTTGCTTAAATTAAGCTTGCATACATTTTTTTTTTTATGTATATGTTTCAGCCCCACCATGCTTTGATTTTGGCCTACCTGGTGTTCTGTGCATTGCATTTGGAGGGTTCCTGATTGGAGTATTACTTATTGGAGCACTGTGGTTTATCAAAATCAAAACAGGTAAATGTATAACCTCTGGTTTCTGGTTGGATATACATCTGAACTGATGTTTGAATAGATTTGACATTGTCACATTCTGCTTAATTCAGGGTACCCAACTGGACTGGACATTAGCTCTACTGCAGCAAATCTTCCTGGTAAGGATTGTTTCTTCTCGTCTTCTTCTTATTGGTTATTTTCTTCTTTTTATCTTATTGGCTTCTCTCTGATCTTCTTTTTTTAGGATGCCCCTGCTCAGGAGCAAAACGGCAACCTGTCTCTACCAATCCCTCCCCCTCCGAGAACAGCAGCGCCAACGCTAGCATTGGAAGCACCCAGAGCACACCGACTAGCAGCATGGCATGAGATTATGGTAATCTCCACCACCAGCAGGGCCACCATCACCCTTCAAAGTCACCTATACGGGTTTTGTGCTTTTGTTTTCTTTAATAATGCTTACAAAGCATTCCTCCCTTCTCTGCCCCTTCTCATTAAAAAGCACAACCCATGTCTTTGACACACCAAGCCTGAAATGGATGTGATCTAGGAGTTTGTAATGGTGGATGGGGGGGTGGAGGGCGCTGGGTGACGGATAACAGAAGTCCAATCAATGGCTTCTGACGCTCACCTCTGCAGCCTTTCTGTAAAGTCAAGCTCCTAGACAGGAAGTTAAAGAGGGCAAGAGAAAAAAAATTGGCTCCCAGCAACAGGAAAAACAAACCATATCCCCCAAGAGCTAACAGGAAATTCACTGCATTCCTTTCAATGAATTGTGCTTGTGTGATGGCAGTACAATAATAGTTAGACAGGAGACAAACCGGTCAAAAGACTGACTTTGAAAAACAGATGAAAAGCTGTTTTGCATTCACTTCTAAGCTACAAAAATATGAAGGTTTTTGGCTCGGTCAGTCCCAAAATTTATCAACAATGCCTCGGGGTTTAAAAAGCTCAACATGTTAGGATCTCAAACCAGTCAATGAAATACTCACTTCAAGGGGTATTTGTCTTAATTGGAGTTCGAGGTCAATGATTAACAGCTACCTCCTATTATTTAGAAGTCTGGAGATAAGTTTAAACTTAACGCTAGATTTCTCTGGTGAATTGATCTTATTTTTTGCCTTTTTCAATTTTTGTTTTATTCTTGTATCACTTGGTGAATCTTCTAGTTGACACTATATTTTAAACAAAGTTACGGTGCCATTTTCATGCTATCCAATAGCTTTCATAACTCAACAATATCCTAAATCATATTTATGGCCCAAAGGTAGCTATGAATTATGAACCATTAATAAAAAAGTACTTTCATTTATGTGAACTCAGAGGTAATCACTCTTGTAATGTACAGGACAGCATGCAGAGATACATGGCTTTATTAAGAGAGTAATGTCCCCCTAATGAGGAGTTAGTACCAAAATTCTGCACATCAGTTTTCAGACCTCAGACTTATATATGGAACTAAGTACCTCTCATACAGCTACGCCCACAGGGTGGAGTTTCCCCAAAATAGTCTTCCTGGAGGTGGATTTCCAGTACTTTTCCTTTGCACAATGTCACTTCTCAGCAGAATCTGTAATAACTGCCTGACAATTTGTTGTACCTGCAATTTTTCACCATAAATGTAATGTGTGTGATAAAATACACACACATACAATAGAAAAAGAACTGATTTGAAGTGTTTTCAGGCCATTATAACCATCTCCACATAAACCTAGATGCGGCTATTTGTGGTATATAAACCCTATGTGAAGATTTACATTAAGCAATTATAAACTGGCCAACCTGCTTGCATTCAGAATGTAGCCAGACATTAATGTTCTGTTCTATCTTGTGACTGGAGATGAGTGCCCAGAAGGGAAAGAATTTTTAGTCCTCTAATGGACGTTAATGATGATCACCAATGCATTTCAGAGGTTTCACTTTGACAAGCAAGCCTGCTGCATCCTGAAGTGTCACCAGTTCAATGTGACCAAACTCCTGTAGACTTTTATTCCAACAATTTTACGCAAAAATATTCCATAAAGTTCCACATCTAATAATTTTTTCTTACTCAGAAGGAAATGAAATCTGTGAGATTAAATGCAAATGTTTGTTTTAAATGAATTGGCTAGAAAACCCAATTTCCAAGAGATGGTAATTTTGGTATATCTGTACATTTAAACCCTCCCGAAAATTGATTAAACACCTGCAAGCTCCCCCCCACGTTTCCCTAACTTCTGAAATAAGTCATCAGCTCTGGACTTTAGACTGCATACTGTATTAATAGTAACAATAGTATGACACCACATCTTGTAAGTACTGTTTGCAACATAGTATTAGTCATTCAGCTGTGCTTTAATCCCATTAAGACTGCTTTGAAAATCAACTTAACGATATGGAAACTGTCATTTAAGAGAGATCTGGAGAGTTTCTTGTCAACATTATTAACTTCTGCTCTCTACATTGGATGGGCTGCATCAGCCACTGCAGTGGTAACGATAGACAGAAGCTGCATAGGTGCATAATGGTGACTTTCATGAGGCCTACAACTGTAGAGCGACGGTTGATCCGTAAACTGCTTGTTTCAATGTACAAATGTAAATGTATTTTATATTTTTATTGCCACTCTTTTACCTCTTTAAAAAACATTCCAATCACACGCCAGGTCTTGTGGCGTAAGTAAGCAATTTGTATCCACAGTACAGTACTTTGCATCAGAACTGTGATGTTAAAACGATTCTATATATACGTACATTTTGACACACATTGATTTACTTTTACTGAATCATATATATTCACACTCCCAATAGTTACTCACCTTCTGATTTGGATTGCTAAAATAAATTATTCACTTTCAAACCTAATCTCAAAAACATTCAACCATTTGTAAAACCTCTCCTCGTTGTATGTGAGCTATGTAGCCTGTTACCCCTCCTAGTCTGTGCGAGCATGTACGTTTTTCTCTGCATTCCTGATTTTCTTTGAGTATTTGTGTAGCGACAGAGAACAAAGAGGGCCAGTACAAATTGCCACTTGAGTATTTGTGCAATATGATGAGGTAAACTTGTATTTAATGTCTATATGTATTTTATTTTTTTTTAGCTTTTTTTTGGAAGTGTTATATGATATTCATACTATGAATAATTTTCTTAACCTGCTTTGTTCTTTTACATATTTGGAGAACTGGGACAATTCCTAATCAAGGCACTTATCAAATACTTAATATTTGTTTTGTATAGTAATCTTTTTGTAATTCTCATATACATTTTGATTCTATTAAAACCACAGACAGTGCATGTCACATCATGTCAAAGACAGTACATTGGGTTCCTTGGTTTTACCCCCATTTAACACTCTAAGATTCACGCCACTGTCTAAAAACACGGCATATCTCTGCTGATACTGACATGCTGACATTGTATTGTCTGAATTTCTCACCACAGAGAGGCCTCCGAGTTAAATATTCAACACTCACAAACTTGTCGTTCGCAGAAAACCTTCAAAATTAAATGTGTGAAAATGCAGCAGTTAGTGAGAACTTTTTTCCATTTATTTTTAGGAAAAGAGTGACGATATTCTCTCACTTTTTTAATTTTTCTTTTTTTTATTGTCAAATGTCAGGTATTCTGTACCTGTATTAAAGCAGCCCCAGTGAGTACCAGGTTCTGTCTGAGCGCTGACAGTAAAATCAGACAGCCTGTCAGTTAATTTGTTAACCCCGCAGATCCTTTCGTTACCTCTGACAACAATTTCCTCCTCCTGAGACACACTTCACAGTTAACGAAATATGTCTGTGTCTGTGTGTGCATATACGCAGTATATATACTGTATGTGTGTGTATGTGTGTAGGTGTGTGTGCATGTGTGTGTGTGCATCTGTGTGTAGGTGTACAATAGATGCCGACATTAATGTGAGCAGATTCCTTCTTTTAATAATGTCCAAATTCGGAATTTTCACCGTAACAACTCGCCTTAACAACATGTCAGAATGTCTGCTTTATAAAAGGCAGTGTTATTTTTGTGCTAGAGTGGGCAATCTTTTACCATTTAAAATTGATTTTATTTGTTGAGACAGTACTCAACTGATGTCATGTACTTCTATGTTGTCCCTAAAGAAATATATGTTTTGTCTGAAATTATCTTAATAAAATAAATCTGACGAACATTCTTTGCGTTTCTTGTGTCTTTCTTAAAGCCTTGTGACATTGTAGTGGGTAAACCTCAAAGCGTTATGTCGCATTGGGAAAAACAAACTCCCCAGATACCAAGGACATGTAACATCATGGAGTGATAATGCAGCACACTTGGCAAAGCAGTGACACAGAATAAAGAGCCAGGAAAGTTATACACACTAAAACTTATTAATAACAACAGTGGGGGAAAAAAGGAGCAATGAAGGATATACTGTTTTTAAGTTGTATTTGTCTTTTGTTTAATAGGAATATAGTTATGGGACATGTAGGTCATGAAAATGCTCAGTTATTTGACTGGTCTTGTCTTAAGTTTCTGTGACATTTTCACTTGATGATTTGCTTACAGTAGGTGAGATGAACTCCATTATAAAGAGTCTTAGCAAACAGAGGGGAAAAGTTACTTTCAAATCAAGTAGTGGACACATAGAGTATGAGTTGGCATAATGACTAATGACAGGAGGTCTCACAGTTTACCGCAGTTTGAACACATTAAATCCAGATCATAAGCGTGCAGCCTGCTGTCATTATGCAGCTCACGCTACAGGACAGATTAGATCCAGATTAAAACCTGGGTCACAAGTGTATCTGACTCAAACGATGAGCTTTTAAGATCTTAAAAACAACAACCACAAATCCTTCAAATGTTTGTATGCGTTTAAACCTGCATGAAATTATAGACTTGTTGTTTCATGAGTGGTGGAAAAAGTGTTCTGATTAAGTAAAAGTAGCAACACCACAACGTAAAACCTGCATTCAAAGTATATACATAGGTATAGCAGTAAAAAGATACTATAAATGTAAATATACTTGTATAGAAAAATACCTCTTGTCATTGCAGTATTATTATGTACATATTATAGTATTACTTTTAGTATTACATCAGTATAAGCAGTATTTTATGTTGGAGCTGGTTGAATTGGAGCTAATTTTATACAGTAGTGTCATATGCAAACTGGAGCTGATAAATTAATGTAGAAGTAGAAATTTTCCACTGTGAGGTGCAGTGGAATAGAGGGAAGTACAGATGGGTGACAAATTAAAGCAAAAAAACAAAATAGTGTCTTAGTAAGGTGTCGTGCCTATACATGCAGACAGAACAGCTTGATCTGCCTTTGCATTGATTCTGAATACTCTGAACTCTACTGGACTCTGAACCATTCTTCCAAAAGATAGATATTCCCTCATTTAAGAACACTGTCTAACACGTAAATCCAAAATCTCCTGTTTTCATCTGGGTTGAGATGTGGTGGCTGTGAAGGGCATAGCATGCGATTCAAATCATTTTTATACTCATCAAACTATTCAGTGAGCTCTTGTGCCCTATGGATTGGGGCATTGTTAGTCCATTCCCATCAGGATAAAAGTGATCACTCAGGGCAGTTTTGTATTGATCCTTTATCTTTTAAACTTAAGAGCTTTTTTCTCTAGCCACCTTGATACAAAATCTGAGCATTGCACCTGCGTGGAAGCACTGCATTTATTATTTTCTACATTCCATGTTCTCCTTTAATTTGTCACCTGTCTGTTGCCTTAAATGAAATTTGAACCTTCAAATTGCACTTAATTATAATACAGAGTAAACATACCTAGCTACAAAATGGAGTAGCATCAATGTGTTTTTTGTGTGTGCATCTGTGTGTAGGTGTAAAATAGATGCCGACATTAATGTGAGCAGATTCCTTCTTTTAATAATGTCCAAATTAGGAATTTTCACCATAACAGCTCACCTTAACAACATGTCAGAATGTCATATTTTTGTGCTAGAGTGGGCAATCTTTTACCATTTAAAATTGTTTTTTTTTTCACATTGATTTTTTGTGATTTTATCACTTGTAGTTAAAATGGAATGTGTTCTTTCTTATGAAAATGTGTGTATTTAAATCTCAAAATAATCCAGAAAATAAAATCTTTATATCTTGTTATTTTAATTTCTTTTTTCTTTTCCAGATTTATTGCCTTTATTAGATAGGAGCTGCAGAAAGTTATAAGTTCTAAGAAAGTTGAGTGGGAGAGTGGGGTGACATGCCACAAAGAGCCACGTTTTAGAATTGAACCCAGGCTGATTCAGCAGAGCTTGACTTATGAGTGACCTGAAACACAATGAGCTTAGAGAATCGAAAACATCATACTATAATGGTCTTGAGAGCCATATATAACCTTTATTGTTGGGTGAAATGATGAAAAAATGGTGTTTTTGTCCATCTATGGCCTTTCCCGGGGTTTCGAGTCTTCCTTTTTATATACAAATTCAATCGTGTTTTCAGAACTGGAGCCAAAGCACACAATACATGTTTATGCACTGCCATCATCTCCGAATATGACCATGGAACCATTCGGCCTTGCACAGGATACATTATGTGACGTGTGTGCGCGTGTGTGTTTTTATGTGTATGTGCTTCCTTGTGCTTGCTTCGTCAGGTTGTTTACATCTCAAGACAAATCTGTTCTTTTCTGCAAAATTCTGAAATTTGTTTGTTATCTCTGCATAAAGCATGCAGCAACAACCTCAGGGCAAAACCAGTCCTCACAGCTCTGTTATATAAAAAATTAAGGTGTGAGGCGGTAAGAGAGAAGAATTTTCCTTTTTCTCTTGACAGTGTCGTGCAGTCTGTGTGTTTATATGTGAATTAAGAAACAGACATCAGTATTGCATAGAACTGTGAGCTAAAGGATATTTTGTGTTAAAGCCGTCTGTCTTTGCAAATTAAATGTAAAATATATATTTGTGGATGAACAAAGGGTAAAAACTATGTGCGTTATTGTTGCTAAGGCATTGCTTCCCAACCGTATACATCATAGTGTGTTGCTAGGCTCTCAAGGGCAGCACATTAGTGTGAGACATTAGTCAGACCATTAGAAACAACGTATGATGAGTTTAATAAGTAATGTACTATACACGGTAATTGTTAATAGTTTGGGTTAGCCTGTGGCCTTACCTGATAATGAAAAATATTAATTGAGATCATTAAACAATAATACAATAATCAGAAAAAACTCAACAAAAGTAAGAAAAATGTTTGTCCTGATATTTCTGAGCTGTTCCTGGAGCTTTCTTATGACTTTTACTTCAGATGACAGTAGCTCTTTCATTCCTCATGTACACAGCGCTGTGTAGCAACAGCACACTCAAAAACCAAATAAATTTATCATGCATACTGACATGAGTACGCTTAATTTGTTGTGTCAGTTTTTCGATGCCAAGCCATTACACATTCATAAACGGCATATGAGGGGTAATACGTATACTTGTCATGTTTTCATCACCAACATATATTATTAACACAAGTTTGCTAAAGAGTAAACGGCAACATTGGCTCTGAATGTTCTGCCTACATGGTTCCAACACCATTTGAATGACAAAAATGGAATGACAGGAAAAAAAAGGGGATCAGACAAGGAGCGATGAGCTGAGCTGGTGTGAATAGACAGATCACTGGCAAGTGGATGGAAGCGAAGGCATGATCTCGCTCTGCAACCTTCAATAAAATTAATCTCATAAATAGAAGAAGACGGATGAATTAGAGGTTGTGACTATGACTTGTTCATTAAAACAACTACAGAAATAACCGTATTTATTTTTTTGAGGCTTCAGTTTCAACTTAAATATCTTATGATCATGTTGGCTAATTAATCAAATTCAGTGATTAATCGGCTAAACATTTAATCAGTTGACTACCACAAATGACTGTCAATCAAACTCCTGTGTAATAATAATACAATAAAAAAAAATACAAATATTGAGTGGGACAAAATATGAGCTATAGGAGCCTTAACATTTTCTGAGTTTAATGACCCTAAAATGGTCATATGCAGTAATATAGACAGTAAAGGTCAAGTGTTTAATTGTATGTCCTGGAGCACTGTATGAGTACTCTGCAAACTGTCAAACAGTTGTGCAGTTTTGGCCAGTGACTATGATGAAATTAAAAAGATAAACTATCCCAGTATAGCTTTCATTATAGTGTTAGATTTGCTGGTAACACTGCATAATGAGTGGCTGCAGGGAAACGTCTCATTTAATTACTCTGATAAATGGATTAACAGTGACCACCACCAGATGGTGCTATATTTTTTATTTTCTCTGAATACAGATTACGTTGCCTATGAGCAGAAGAAGACAATGAGCCTCATTGTGAAGCACATTTGCTGATAAATAATTGAATAAAAACAGAAATGAAGCAATGCAACATGAAAGCATCCATTGTAACATCATGCTGCTGCCTTTACAAAACACACTGACCACCACGTGCCTACAGATACATGCACCACACAACAGTGCCAAGGAAATGATCATATTTTACGCATTATTTGCAGTTCATAATATCTCATGTAGCTATATTCAAATACCCTTTTTAGAATCAGGTTAACAAATCTGTGACTGATTCTGACATGAAGCCCACAGAGCCTTGAGGGCATGTTGAATTTAGGAAGCAACATGTGAGCATAACTGAAGCTACTCGGAGTAAGCTGCCGCTCCCTCAGACTTTCACACCCTGAGGCGCTGTGCTGCACACAAGGTTGTTTACACACACCGAGACTGTGTAGAGGCTCAGCCTCTCTCCCCATCTCTCACCCACACTGAGACGTTCACTCACTCACAAGCACCCATATACTTGCTCACACCTCTGTATCCACAGCCTGGACCAGGGTAATCCTCTAACTCAGAGGCAGTGCTGTGTGCTCCAAGCAAATCCCATTCCTTCAAAATGCAGACACCTCTGGAGCTGACATGTGGCCCAAACACCTCAGAGGTGATATAACATAGCTTTGTCTTCTTTTATGTCTGCTCCTTTTGCTGCACTCCTTGCTCTCTTATATGCCAGTAACTATTAAACATATATCATTCAATAAAAATGTCCAGTCTTCAATGAGTTATTATTATAATAACACTTTTTGCAGGCTGGATACATGACTGCTTATTATAACATAGTTACAACACACAGGACCTACTAAAAAAGTGAATGTAATGCAAATTTACTGTATATGCAGTTAGTGTGATACAACATTCACTAAATTAAACAGATCATAATTAGAGATATTACAGTTAAAGAAAAAAGAATGAGCAGCAGGTGGATGGTTTACTGTTTTGTGATTTAGGGCTAAAATCACAGGGTACAGAAGCAAACCAGGTAGGCCTGTAAAATTTTTTGGTATTTTGTAAAATTCATTACCATCTCATAACTAAAACAAGCTTTGTCCCTTTGATTATTTCTGTGGTTGTAATTTCTGAAAGGATGTATGCCCTCCAAAATCTATGAATGCTTTTATTACTCTCATGTATAATTTCTTAACCAGTCTGACACATGTCACATCAATCCATTCCACCCAATTGTGAATCCGCAGTTGTTTCCACACCAGCTGAGAGAAATAAACCTTCCCTGTCGTCTCCTCACTCACAAAAGGTGCCACCTGCAGGGAGACCCCTACCAGAAGCTTGCTTCATCTGGTTGGGAAAGGATCCACAGGTCCCACTTCTGGAGCACTTTTACCTCCACATATGCTGGCTCGTTTCCTCGTCAAAAATTGCCAGGTTGTCAAGGGCGCTCCAACTGAAGTCATTTTTTCAAATGAGATACCCAAAAGTGGAGCCTGAAACTGTACATTTTTCCACTGACATAAAGTTAAGTCTTCAGCAATGACAGACATCCTTGTGACAGAGCAAAGGCATGACTGTTAAGTGTATTGACAGAGTCGTTATATTAGACGGATAGGAAATGTCTTTTAGGAAACAACTTGCAGATAAGGAGGAAAGGAAGATATCATTATTGTATCCTTTCTGCCATGACTAACCAGTCAATTAATCTGTAGTTTATTTTGGGAGAAACCTAGCTTCCTGTCCCTTCTTATCCCTTTTACATTTGCTTCTTGCAAAATTGGTGATAACATAATGTAATGTGAAACTGTTGCAGCTCCATGCGCTAGAGTAGGGTTTGCTAGCTTCCTGGCTACCTGGCTTAAAATTAACTGACAGCAAACTTGCTTTGTATTAGCACTTGGGGAGATTTTCAGGAAAATGCTGCACTGTTGCATTACAGTGCCGGAACAAGCAAGGTAAGCAGTGCTGTACCACAACCTCACCCCACCCCACTCCACGTTTGTTTTCAATATTCTACAAGAGTAATGTTTTTCCTTTAAAAATCGACTCTTGGAGTAAGATGGAGGGTACTGAACATTTTCTCCTTGAGCGTCTTGCCTGGTGATCAAGCAGATGTGTAATTGGCCACAGTAAAATGCTTTACAGGTATTGGGTTTTGTTTCTCTTCTGGGTTGGCTCTCTGCTTGCTGCCACAACAGATTATAGTTTTCTCATCCGTGTTGCTCTCTCTTTTAACTGCTAATGCTGGTCTCTCAGAGCACTTTTCATGTTTACTGCTTTTACTGAAAATGCTGCTGATGTGTAATGATGATGCTCATGTGTAATTTGATGTAACTAAATAGACACCAAGCAAACCCATAACTCTGCATTGTGTTTTGTTGGTAGGAGTCGACTCAGACTCAGAACAATCAAGTGTATATAACAAATACCATGGAAATATAGATAAGAGTTGAATTCTGGTCAGTCAGTTTACTGAGCATTGTCGACACAGTAGCAATATCATTAACAATCGCATTTCAGAGATCATTTCAGATATTTACAAGGAGAATATATGAACTGTAAGTAGCCACGTGCAAGAAATAAGATAACACTTCACTCAACAACACCAACCACCAAAACACAAGTAATAAAACAGGCATGGGCAACGGGGTGAAATTTGACTGGCCCCTGAAGTACCCTGTTCACTTAAGAACGCTCTACAAATCCTCTATCTTAAACTACTGCACTGCACCTGAGCCCTAACTCTACCCCTAAACCTTGTTAGCCCATGTTAGCTAAGGTCTAAATGAGCATTTACTTGCTGTCACTGAACTTCTCTGTCACTAATCAATAGTTAGCTAGTGCTAACCGGCAAGCATTGTTGGAAGGTAACATTATCTAGCTTACACACACAATATTACAGCATGTAAATAAAGTTTATAGGATCTTATGGATTAAGGGTGACTTGTATTTGTCCTCCCTGATGAATAACATTGTTGTCTGGCACCTGAATTTTGTGTTTGCCTTTTCAGAGATCATTCCGCCCTAAGTTAATTTGTAATTGGGTAGGTTGTGGTTATTTACATTTGCATAAAAAGTCACCAGAAGGAAGTGTTTAGGGCCCCTTTGTGGCCACTGATTTGCCTAGCCTGGAAGGGCCACAAAATATAACTGTTTTTTGAGGGTGAGCTTAACACTGGCTAATTGGCTGGCTGGCTGGCTTTGGAAACCAGGCAATTAAGCCTTGGCATAATTTCACCACTTAGGTGAAGACATTCTGTTTTTGACAAACAGACTTGTGTCTTGTTTTTCAAAATGAAATGATGAGAGATGATGATATTGTTTTCTCACTCATCTCAGTTCCTAAGGGTGGCAGTGAGTGTATTGTGCCAAGCTGTCTGGTGTTTGATCTCCCATCAACCATGTGAAGTCGTCAAGGAGATTTTCAGGATTTGATGCTTCCTTTGAACTTGCCTGGCAGACCTTAATTTGCATTTGTTTCATAGGAATGTTATTTTGCTTATTTTTGTTAAGACCAAAATCATTATTGACCTCGTCTTGCATTGCTGTTTTTCTTGCTGGTGTTGATGTTGTTGCATCACTGTTCAGTCTCTCTAAAGTGAATGTGTGCCCATACTTTGGTGATACCGCACAGTCTGCGTTAGTTATAGTGTAAATGTGATTGATACATTTTCTCTATGAAGGGAAACTAGGACCTCTGTGGCAGATATGGAAATACGTGGAAAGGAAAACACAAATGTAAATTAGTGTAAGCAGTAAGTGTAGCTCTAGATAAACCCCTGACTGGCTGTAAAGACAAGTGCCTCCGTGCACAGAATGCTGAGCACAGCTAGCCCCTTGTAAACAAAGCTTCTGCTATTTAGTTTCAGTTGGCTTAATTAGAATGAATGAGGGGGCCTTGTGCAAAGCGGACAATTTTTTGTGGGTGGAGGGAGAGAGGAATTGGCCATGGTGGATGGAAAGCTGGACTGAGAGATAAAGTTACTAGCGGGTGGCATGGACCAATTGGACAATGACAAACAAAGCCTTGAGCCAAAAGCACAGCCATAATGAATTTAGGGGAACAACATACATGTTAATGTCCGTTCAAATCAAATTACTGTGATTATATTCCATGTTTTATCTCTACACCAAAGAGAGAGGAAGTGTGTGTGCGTGTGTATGTGAGAGAGAAAGATGATGGTTTTATGTGTGTCTGTGGTTGTGTATTTGTTTGATTTGTGTTTGTCGACTAATATTTAGTCCTACTAAGACACTTCACCATATGCGTTAAACATAACAGCAAGGAAAACAGATTGTTTTTCATCATTATTTTTAATACCAATGTAATGATTGCTGTTCAAAATGAACATTTCCTATTGCAGTGACATTTTCAGGCAATATTTTGAAACAATTTTGCATCAGAACTGACTAGGATTTTATTTTTTATTATTAAAAAATAAAATTCTGTCTGACTGCGTATACCTGAGTAAAGATTTAGTCGTACTTCTTCACTCAGTATTTATTTGAATGTGCTATATTTTTTTCAGTTTCCCCTCAAAAAGACAGAGTTATTGTGAAGGGTAATTATTGTTAATTTGATGTCTTGAATATTTTTGACTTCAGTAATCTTCATAAAAAAGGGACTGTCAAAACATTTTTTTAATTTGCAGCAGTGTGAGTAAACATGGCTAGAGGTTTCTTATGTTTACCAAGGTTTATTTTCATTTGTCCCTTTTCTTTTTAAACTATTTAATATTCTAGGATTTTGGGTGGTTCACCTTAAAGTGTGAATCCCTCCCAATTAATGTCTTAAAGTCAGACTGTTCACATTCAGTAATGTGTTTTTATAATGTAATGTTAAAGAAAAGGGGAAATATTAGAAATGTTTCTTTTCGTCTCAGCCGGTGTTTGATTGACAACAGCTGGCAGGCTCCCAGCGTGCTAGTGTTACACTGTAGAGAACGAGAGACAAGGTAAACAAACTCAAGCTGCAGCCTACATGTCACGGACAGACAGCGCGTTTTTTGCAAGAGGCAACCTCCGTGGCTGGAGCCAATGAGGAAGTGCTAAAAACTGTAATACCTCGAGCGGCCGCTTGAGGCAGGCTGCAGAAGTGAGTCAATCTCCATAAGTGTCCATATTAAATTGAGTTTTTGTTTAACTCACCTATTCAAATTATATTAAGGCTTTAAGTTGCGCATAATTAGTGGGTCCACTTTGATTGACAGGTAAATGCCATTGCAGATGGCTTATTAGAGCACCCAGGCGTCATTCGGCTCACCTGAGGTCCACCAATGATCCTCGATCCTCGCCAATATTTAGATTAGCCGGGTGGTCGAAGAAGCAGTACATCCAACATGGTGGCATTCTAAATGGTTAAATAATTAATAGTGACCTGCATGTTTTTATTACAGAGGTGTAGTGGTTATACTTTAAACCCAAGTCACATAATAAAACTATTTCAATATTAAAGGTCCAGTGTGTAACATCCAGCATGTATTGGGGGATACAATATTAGTATTAAAAAAATGATTCTCAATATTTCTTTCAATACCATGGCAAAAAATCCTATTTGAATACTGTCATATGAAGGCTGTTTGCCTCATCCGTTCCCAGTGTTTTTCCACCCAAACTCCACCAGATCATTCTGTCACCACAGTGGTAACAAGTGCTACGGCCAGCTGTTCCTTTGAACTTTGCTCTTTTGTGAGTTTTTGATCTTTGCATTAACTCTGATTTTCTCTGTGCCTCAGAAAGACCGTCTGCCATCCGCCCACCGTCTCAGCTCTAATTGTTCATTACTGCACTTTTGGACTCCTGCCACCAGCAGCCCTGAACCAGCCCCGGACACCCCCCTTCTCTGGATCACCTATTCCCCTGAACACTCTCCCTGGTGTTCTCAATAAATTGCCTTAAACCGATTCAGTCTGTTGGTCTTTGTTTCCATTTGAGTCCGTATAGTTCAGTTTAACAAACACATTACCACAAACATCATAAACATTATCTTAGTATGTCTCTCTCTATAAAAATACAGCTGTTCCTGTGTAATACAAAGTATCCCCAAAAACAAAACATGCCCCATTAGTTAAACAATGGCAGATGGCATCTTTGTAATTGTAGATCTGTTGTTTTTTTTTTAAATAACTTTGGTACTTTGGGATACTATAGAAAGTGAAATTAATGGAGATCATATTGCTTTAAACATGTGATGTCGAAAAAATATTGATACTTCTGACAATCTCAAGCAGAATAAGTATATTATATATTCAGAGTATATCATCCTGATAATAAGAATTGTTGTGTTTTCATTACCTTAGAATGAGCCCTTTATAGCTACAGAGGGAGCGGGTCCACCTGTTTCTACAACAGCCCAGAACGGACAAAAAAACAGTGACTCTGGATATGGTGTTTTGAATTTTTCGTTTCATTGCCACCCTAGTTTCTCCTACATACTTGGAAGGGGAAGTCAAGGCGAGTAGGTTGCAGTCACCACCCTCACTGCTAGACGCCATCAAATCCCACACACTGGACCATAAAAATATGTGACTGGGCTATAATTTTGACTAAATACAGTTCTACAGTTAAACCAATGTCCTTGATAACCTCTGTTTTATCCTCACATAGAGTTTTCTTTTAATCAATCATTCAATCATTCTTAAAAGCTGAGGCAGGATATTTTTGTTATATTTTTTTTATATTTGTTATGCCAACAGTCAACAGCTACACTTCTCAAAAACCTTTGACATAGGTGGGCTGTCAGAACCTCATGGGAACTGTTGTAGCACCATACAGCATCAAAATATCAGATTAAGGAAAGCACCAGTTCCATGTTCACCCACAGACATGACATATTGAGGGTGAGAGGTCACGTACACATCGAGAAGGTGATAATGACCAAAGTTTGGGACAAAGCTGGAGACTGGAACTCAATCAGGTATGTGTCACAGCGGGTCTTGTCAACCATCGAAGACTGGATGATAGAGTATTGTTAAATGTAAATGTTTGAAACAAAACCAAGAAACAAAAGACTGAAAATGTTAATTTAAAGTTTTAAGGCTGTAGATGAAAAATCTGTCGTACACAAAGTGTACTACTTTAACATTTGACATTAACGAATACAGTTAATCTACATTCAGTAAGAAATGCATCAGGCACTGAGCAATGGTGATTAATCAACATGTCCCATCTCAGGTTGCATTTTTTCCCCTACACATTTGGTATATAAGCAACAATAACAACAGAGGTTACTGTGTAATGTGTTCAAACGCGAACAAGTCGCCCATATTGACTTTGTGTCACCCTACCACTTGGCCTTTTGTTTTGGTGGGGATAGCCTGTCACTGAGATGGCAGTAGACGGAGGGAAGATTTCTCTGAGGAAAGACGGCAAAAGGAAAGGTCATGGTGAATAAAAGGCTTTTAATCTGAGTACCTTGTGTCGTGTGCCCAGGGAATATCAAAGTCATCCCATTTCTAGCGAGGTCAGACCAGGGCAGCCCCCCTGTTTGGCCACCCTTCTTTACTATGTTTGTGATGCCTAAATACCCAGGGTTGAAGAGCTTCAAGAAAAGGTTAGAAGCAGGATTGTATTTTGTCTCACTGTCTTTCTGCCTATGTCTGTTTCTGTCCATTGTGTTCTTCTTTAAAGCTCACAGCAGGGAGATACGATATCAAATGTGGCTCTGAAGCTTATGGCTTTGTGATGTTCTCTAACAGAAGGACGACTAGATACTGTATTTGCTGTCGTTTTGTTTGGAACCATTAAATAACAAACAAGATTCCATCACTTTGCCTGATTGATGACCGAAATGCATTACAAAAGCTATTAAATATGTGCTGGGTTTATACATATCTGAAATATATTCTAGATTTTAGTTTTTGTAACCAGAGGGATGCTGATTTCCACACATGAACGGTATACTTTTGTAATACAGCATTATGCGAGTGTGCGTCTGACCATGACAGTAGAGATAGATAGTAAAGCTTTAATTTGATGTCAGCAGTGTTGTCAGCTTGGCAAAATGTCTAGGCCTTTATTTAGGAACTCTAGCAGTCGAGGGGATGGCTTGCCAGTCCATTAGGTGTGAAGTGGAATCACGTTTTCCACAACACTGGCCCTGAGCATCCATCATGTCACACGTTCACAACTATTCAGCTCCACTACAGTGCTCTCTGACTGCTTTTAAAGTTGCACTCTGTGATCCAAACATAAACAAAGGTTTAGACTGATGAGGGATCAAAACGCAGCAATTGAAAAAGCAATCTCTTTAAAACTGACTGGAATCCATAGGAGAACAAACGCATCACATCAGGACTCAGGTCAAGAACAGATCTGAGGACAAAATGTACGTAAACAAAAAGCATATGTGTACATGAAAATTGAGAAATCCTTTAATGAACAGGAGTTTGGGAATGCAACCTGCTAATTCCAGCACTGTTATTACATCTATATGTATTTCAGCTAGGAGACAGAACTTAATATATAACAGGAATACTGTATTATGTTAACATAGTCCATGTTCTGTGTTCATGTTGCAGTTTTGTGTTATAGATTTAGTTATAAATTTAAATTAAGGTTCATTTTCTTTGGCCACCATACAACAAACCATACTGCTGCAGCCTGTGAGGGATTTTAAGCTGTATTTGGTGTCTTAAAAGAACACAGTGGTCACAGTGAAATCTGCAGATTGATTTGGCAGGCAGGAGACAGTGCTGGATGCTTTTCTTAGGTCAGAATGAACTACTGTAGTCACTCTCTCCAATTGCAAAAACGTAAACAGTCATCAGAGAAGGCACTGAGCTGATATTAATTTATTTCCCTCCCAGTTTAAATGACACCTAAAACCTCAGTTAAATGCATGTACAGACATTTTAAAATACTATTAAAACTGTTGCATAAAATCAGACATGATGTCACCCTTAGGTTTCTGAAGAGCCATTATGAAGCTTAGTGTGGTGCTCTGACCGTCGCCATCTTGGCACTCCTGCCTCTGCCAGCAGAAGAAACGAGATTTAGAAGAGATGGACTCTAACCAGCTAATCCAAAAATGGGCAAGGACGTGGATCGTGGGTGAAGGACATAGAGCGTGGGTGGAGCTGAGGCTGGCTGAAGTTTCATGGCAACCACTTCTCACTTAAAATATACCAAATATCATTTTAATGGGTGAGTTATCTAAAAATTCACCACCTGCGCAGTCATGAATAGGGAAATTAGCTATATTGACCAAAACTGTAGCAGGCTGAGCTTATGTAGATTAACTAGCGTTTGTAACCAGCCTCAAGTGGACGTTCAAGGAACTGCTTCCTTGTTGACTTCATTTCACATCCACAGAGGTTTCTGCTTGATTAAAACTCCCTGTAGCCAATTGACTGAATCATCTGTATTAGCACTGTGTGTAAAGGTTCCCATAATTTCCATACAGCACTTATATAAGTACTTTTCCCTCATGTATTATGTTTTTCAGCTCACAAAACTGTTTGTGCACTCACAGTCAGAAGAGCAGTAGCATGTTCAGTGGGACTACAAAAATAATAGTTCATCTGTGTTACTGCAAGATTGGACATCTTACCTGTACATACAGCTGAACTATTATGACGCTAACACTAGCACTAGCTAACCATGGATGCTCTGTCACATGCTCACAACCTAGAAGCTAATGCTGGATAATATAGTTATTGTATAATATTATGGACAATATACGGCTTTAAGGTAGAGTTAAATCATATTGTTCATACATTTTTTGGCATATTGTGGACTGGTTCTACTAATCTATACAGTTATATCAATAGGCCTTATACCACCATTGTGTAGGCTTGGATAATTGGCAAAAAGTATTGCATTGTATTAAGGTACCCTCAGTTCAAGGTATCTTAATGTGATAATTGCTAAAATGAGTTAATTTAATTGAATTATCAATGCCATAGACCTTTGCGTTTATTTTAATTTATTTCTGATAATGTTAAACACACTCACACCTTTATAACGTCATATATAATGAGTCGCTGACATGGTTTTGACCCTTAACCAACAGCAGACACATACAGCACTTAACAACTACCTTGACTCGCATAATTGGATACACTTTGCACAGATCATTTTTAGCAATACAATGTGTTCAGCTATTCTCTCATGGTGATTAAATTAAGTTATAATTTTTAAACTACAGCCATTTGAATAATGTCAATGCCATTCAATGCTTTACACCTTAGCAACTATGTAGCACCAGAAACCTCACAGAACATCATATCAACCACTAATCGAAAACCTACTGCTCGCAGGGAAGACTTCTGCAACTGCCAAATAGCCCTAACAACTGTACAGACTATTGTTTGTAACTGATATTCATTCTGTAATGTGATGACAGTAAATTGAAATTTACTTGCAATAACCTCATATTGATTATTAAAACAAGCATGTGTCGATAAATAGAGCAACAGCTTAAATGTTCTTCTAGTTTAGTCTGTCACCCTCAGTTCAACACAGAGCACTATCTACTTGTAGATTGTTGTTGTCTATCTTAGTGTGCACTGATGGAGACAGTTCCATTTTAGAAGAGAGAGATGGCCAAGCTCAGAACCAATAGACTGATTGTAATAGACCTAGTTTGTTATTGATCAAGCCCAAATGTATGCCTGAACAAGATTAACTTCATCGGTGCAAGTATGAAGGATAATGCTGTGGGTGTTGAGTTTATTTCCTTGATGGCAGAAAGAAATGCAGAATAAAAGAAACCCAGTGATATTTAGATATTTCACTGGAGATTTTTATGTTGTGCAGCTGTACACACAGTATTACTGTAGGTCACTGGAAAAGCACACTGTTCATCTACCAGCTTCATGCAGACATTTGCAGCAGCAAAGTCAATGAGTGTTGAATGGGCATGTGGGGTGTATTGATCTATTTCATTTATATTATCCACAGCACAGGATTCAGACAGCTTAGCATCCTCCTGAGTTGGGCTAAATGAGAGATGTCAGGGATGACACATAGGTCAGGACTAGTCGATGTCTCAGTTACTGTTCCATGACTATTCATCCTGACAACATACTCTTCCCCTCCTGGACTGTTTCAGCCCTATAATCAGCTTGCCAGATTGCCTTCATAGAACACTAGTCAAACAATGTGTGTTCAGACACTAGAGAAATCAAACAAAGCAACCAAAAAAAAACAAAAAAACATAAGGTCTTGGCAACAAGAGTGGTACGTGTCCCACTTGGTTTGCCACAAGCACACTGGTTTTATGAAATCATCTGGACAGGCAACACCTGTTGCAACAGCTTCCTGTCGCTAGTTCTCTCATCAGGTTTTTATCTCCTTTGTCATTTGCTCTTTTTCAGAGCTGGTGGCTCAGGCGTTGCATTTTAAATTAGGATACCGTGGAAGTCGTAAAAAGGACCTTTGAACTATTTTTCACATGCAAAATAAATAAAAAAGTCTTTTCACTTTTGAACATGTTCAGAGTGTTGGGATGTTACAGGTTCTAAGCCGAAAAAATTCAATACATCCAGCAGTGCTGGATTGCAAAAGAGAAGGATGGACGTCTTTAATGAGATGGGGATGAGATGCCACCGTATGGAGGTCAGCAAGATGTATTGACAAGAGCTGAGGCAGCAGAGAAACTCACTGTGAAAAGGCCATTTTGCATCAGAGCACAGTGTCTGATGTGGATGAGATACGATAAAAATGCCTTTTAAAAAAAGCAGCTTTTGGACACGAATACCAATTTTTCAGATCAATGAAGATGATTGTTATATGAAAGCTGTGTTGGGTCGAATGTGTGGTGGCCATGCTTCACCAGGGGAATGTGCATCTCGGACAGATTGACCTTTCTTGTTGGGTTCAGGTAAGGCAAAGGCAACACATTTTCAGGAATTCCATTATACTTTTATGTACTTTTTCCCCTGCAAAAAATGCATTTGTCTTCTGTAACTCTATAGCTACAAAGTATTCTTGTCAAAGGCTTTTTTCCTGAATTATTAGATTCTTCTGTTATAATGAACAGACTGATGTGCCTTTAAATTCTGCCTTTGAGTAGCCCTCAACAGTAGCAAGAAATATTGCTTGGTTATGTGCCAAGGCATTGATTACCATGGTTGGCCTGGGTTGAGCATCGTATTAATGGACTAACTTGTGAAGTAATTTAATGTAGAAATTACTTTGGATTTCTGGCGAGTAATTTCAAAGGTAAAAATACAGAGTGGAGGTATGTGCCTCTGAAGCATAGAAGATGAAACTGAGCCTGACCCAGGCTTAAGAGGATGTGCCTGCCATGTCGTGTTTGATTAATGGCACCACAGGCCTGCTCATCAAGAGGTAATAAAGTATGAGGGCATAAGTCAGGCCTCATCCTAGGGTTCTGGCAGGTGTTCAGGTCTTTAAGCACAACCTTCTCCAAGGTAGCAAGGATCTATCTCTTCCAGCTTTTGACCACACCAAGCATTAATGTCAAATTGTACATTTGTGCAAATTGTGCAGAGCTGTACTTCCTACCAATTTTACTGTGTCAATATTTCATTCCCTGGATGGCAGAAAAGCAATGGTTTTAGCCTGTTCTTTTAAGAAATAAAAAGAAAGACCTCAATGCTTTGTGGAATTTCCAAATATTACAAAGTGTTTCCCGAAGTCTTCTCCACAGAAATGGGCTGGCCAAGAAATATGCTGTCACAGAATATTATGTTAGAAGATGGCAAATCCTAAGATGGTCTTGAAAAAATCCAGTCAGAGGAAATCTTTCTTTGGTCCCAAAGCCAGCTGCCTGCAACAACTTGATAGTTAAGTGTAGTATGTGAATGGAAAATAGAATGAGGAATGCCGAACTACCAGAGTTATTCAGCTGAAAGCTTTGGAAATCAACAAACAGCTGAATCCCTTGTTATCTTTAGGATGGGCTATAGTTTTCCATGCTGCTGTAGCAATTTACTAGTACTTTCTGTTGTTTTTTCAATTAAATTTCATATAAATTTGACAAATGCATGTAAAAAATGCTAAAATATTCTATATCTTTCTAACAAAGGTTGACTCTGGCTGTTGCAGTATTTGCTTCTGTAAGTACGTCTTGTGCTGTGTACATTAGTCGTCTCGGGTGCCCGTAGTTCATAGCAAATATGTAAATGTGATGCACGCACTGGGAATGATCCGTACACAAATGTTCAATACTGTCAAACACAGAAGAGAGGAGCGAGTGGAGACTATGCTAACGGCTAATGAGACAGTAGCTGAATAATGAAAGAAGATGATCTACTGCATAGCTTTTAAATAAAACACACCAGTTTAACCATGATGGTTCGATAGGGGTGTTTGCTGTACAAATGTGTTTGTCTTCTCCTCCTAATGAATCTCCAGGTAGAGTAGATGCTGCAAGGCATATTGATGTTCCCTCTGGCAATACTATATTTTGTTCCGGATGGAAGAGTGAAATATTGATGTGATCACCAAACACTGCACGTGTTACCAAATTCACCAAAACAGCACCTCAAAATAGTCCTTGGGATACTTGGATAGCAATTTTTTTTTGTTTTGTACACTTTACTTTGATCAAGCATATTTTCCCCTCAGAGAAAAACAGCCAACACTGCAGCAATTCCCACCACTGCTATTGAGTTGATTGAGTTGTTTATTGAGTTGATGATGATTTCTATTACAGGCTGGTTCTATTACCTTAACATATTGCAATTATTACTATCTTGGTATACATATCTCAGGTTTCTTCTTGAAATATTAATGCACAACTTTTTCTCATACCTTTGTACCTATGTATGCATATTTCACAACACTGCATGTAATATTACTGGAAATACCTCAATGAATCATGTTTTAAATTTCCTGTTCACAGAGGGCTTGCGATCGTAAAAGTTGATACTGTGCAGCTGAGAGATCAACCTGTAAGATCTTGGCGAAATTGACTCCTTTGCCAGTTTCTTTTTATACTTGGCCTCCCATCTGCTGATACGAGAAGATATCTTTTCATGTTTCATATTGATTTTTTTTTTTCCATTGTGTCCCTCAAAATATTTGTATATATTCACCTTCTCAGTGGTCTAGCTGATACATATTGGCATTTTTGGCCTTTTTGCAAATTCAAGTCAATGTGGATAATTGTATACTAGCATATAAAAGTGTCAGTCATCTTCCTGAAGGTCAAAGTCAGGGCATGTCCACCAGATTGAAGACAGCAACAGTTTCAGATCCTTAATATGTCAAAATCAGCTGGATGAAAATATCAGAAAATATGTCTGTGTTTCAAGTGTTTTAGAACAGAACAGATAACTGTGTTGCCATGAATCAAACAAACATTCATTGCAGATCAAAAGACAAGACACTGTAGTCAGAGGTAAATCAATCATTTCAATCATTTAAAAAAATAATTATTTTATTTTATACATGCAATTCCTGATTACTGCAAATTAATGTATTGTTATAGCAAATGTTGTAGATGGAGACAGCACTGCTGTGTGTTCAGAGGTTGTTCAAATATAAAACTACGACATAGCAGGAGATTGATATGCTCTCTTTCATCCAATAGACTGTAATGGGGTGCTGTCAGAGTGAACTCATGTCAAGCTGTCACTCCAGGCTCAGCTCAGTCAAACTGATGCATTTGTGCTAAAACAGACCAGGCTTTAGTACAAGCCATTAAACAAGAGTTAAATACAACAAATTATATAACTTTTAAACTTGATAGATAATGAGTTACGAGAACCACTACACTCCCAAGCAGAAAAAGTTGGCAGGTTATTCACCATGAAAGTTGCAACAGCCATAATTAGTGTTTCTTAGACAATTTTTGGCCCTAACTAATCCCACATGCTTTCACTCAGACACTTTGAAATGAACTTTTAAACATACAGCCTCTGGAGGACGTCTTGTGTGCATCTGTATTCAATTTTTATGCTTTATTTTTGTTGTTTCAGTTATTGAGATATTTTTTTCACATTTTCGTATTTTTGCAAAAAGAATCTGCTCATAGTTTTACACACAACATATATGTTTACATTTTTCCACAAGCCTAAATTGTCTGAATTGAAGGCTTTAATTTTCCCACATCCCTCTGCCAACTCTCTGCTTTCAAAAGACTACCCATCCCACACAGGTGGCATTTGGCTAATTAGCCTTCTCCTCAGGAAAGTGTGTGTGTACAGGTCAATTTGCCTGGGAGGCATATCGGGTCAGTGGTGAGCGCTGTTGCCTCACCATAAAAAGGTCCCTGGTTGGTCCTTAGTGTAGCCAACTTTTTTGTTGTTTAATAAAGATGTTTCCCTCACCAAAGGAATGTCCTGCTTTCAGAAGATTTTCAAACTCTCACAAGTGTCTGGCTAATTAGACCTATCCTCAAAAAACCTTAAGCTTCTGAAAAGCAGTATTCTTGACAAAAGCATTACCTCAGCACCCACCAAAAGGCCCTGATTTCATATTCATCTCTGACCAGCATTTCTGTTGGTTATTTAAGTTACTGCATTGGAAGTGGTTGAATAAGCTTTTATAACATTAGTGATGTGTTTTAAAATGCTGTTTTTCAGTTGGAGTGAGCTTTCCCCCAAAATGTGCCTTTTTTAACTCTATAATTAATTTATGAGTTGTAGGTAGTTCATTTTGAAAAAGGTTATAATTATAAAAAAGACAGAAAAATGACATTTGACTTTGCTTGTAAATAAAAAGACACAACTTTAAGGCCGGTTAAACCTGCACTAGCTGCTAAATTTTTCACAATGTTCACTGTCTAGTCACTACCTGTGTCAGTCTGTTGTTTGGTGCTCAGCAGTGAATTTTTTATTACTTTTTGGCTGAAAACAGCTGCTCGCTGAGGCCAAAAACGGTGCTATGCGAGCTGTGAGAGTGAAAGCTCTATCAAGCCAAGTAAGGGGCCCATTTCACACTGTTACGTTGTTCTGAAATTGTCATTTGATATATCGTTATTGTAAAACGATCCATTATAGCTGCTTTAAGCACCTGATGTTCTGACTATAGACCTGTCTGATTCTGCCAGCTGCCCCTTCAAACATGAGATTTACTTAAGAGCTGAAGCAGAATGTGTTAACTGCTGTGAAAATGAATGCAAACAATTCCCCAGTTGTAATGCATCTCAGTGGCTGCTCCCTAAAAGACCTCCTAAATGATGGAGCCTTTTAGTGAAATCAGATTTAGTCATAATTGGATGACAGGCTCAGTGTGGACTCCCTCAGGACAGTGATGCTCATATTGTACATGGGTTGGAGAAAATAACAAGAGCCAACTGCAGTACAATGTAATGTCATGCAATAACACAATAACCATTGTTAAACTTGAAATATTCAACTTGTTGTTGATACTTTGTCAGTGAGATGCTGATTCAATGCTGGTAAAGTATGAGTCCCCAGTCTGTGATATTGCAAAGCAAATATACCATTACGTGTTCGGAGCTGGTGTTGGTCTAATTGTCAGCACTTTGGTACTGCAGTATTGTTGTGTTTGGCACTTGACACATTATGTAATTTTAGAGTGGTTGCAACAATATATGAGAAAAAGAAAAACCTTTTTGTTCTGCAGGTCCTCAGACACACTTATCAAAATGCTAATTGTGTGACCTGTATTAAACCTGACACATAATGCTAATTTGCATTCATCGTTTGTTTGTAGTATGCGTTTTAATTAGTGTAATTAAATTAGAACATATTACAGCAACTGAGTGACATTACAAGTAAGAATATGAAAAATCCTTTTCATATTTTTTTTCTAGGAAAGTAGACATTTTTCATTGCAGACAGTTTGACTTTGATAGCAGGAAAAGCACAGGATGCTCCCATTCCATTTGAGTGTCCTAGTAAGATGTGCTACTAAATAAACACAATAGCGAGGCTGTGAAACAGAAAAACCTAAATGTCATGCATCCATTGTTAATGTTACATGATAATTATACCTGTTCTTTTCCTGCTATGACATGTGAAAATGCCCACCTAAAGGGCCTATTCTGTAACTACAGTGAACACAGATAGACAGGAAGACCTTATAGGTCACTACTTCCTGAGGTAGGCAGCTTGTTGCAGCAACTCTGTCATGATTTTATTGGGGATTTTTGTCTGCTTTCTTAATATAAATTAGTTTGCACCACTACAGAATGTGTAGTGTTTTTGGTGGATTGTATTGTGTTTTGTAATGTATTTTTTTTTTTTTCAAAAAAGCTGAAGAATATGGTTATATACTCCCACAACGAGTTCCTGGAATACCGCCATAGAGCCAGAGTTCATTTGGTACGCATATCAGAGGAGATATGGAGACACTGTTGCTGCGCCAGGATTGCTGGTGTGAAGGTCCTAGAGAGGATCGAAAGGGACAGGAAATTTAAATGGTTTCTTCCATCGATCATTATGGCAACTGTGAGGCCACTCGCCGACTAACAGCTTTGGTAAACAGCCAGCGTGCCTACAGGCAGTATAGTTTGCTCTGCTTCACAGAGACATGGCTGAATGGGAATGTACTGGACAATCTGCTTGAACTAGCCGGCTTCACACTAGTGCGGGCAGATGGAGGAAAGCGCTAAGAAAAGACAAGGAGATCTTGATGTCTTTGTTAAGTCTAAGTGGGGTAATCCTGGACATGTAACTGTGAAGGAATGTATTTGCAGCCCCAATATAGAACTGATGGTAGCAGGATTGAGACCATATATATCTGCTACGGGAGTTCCCGTATGCCATTGTTGCTATTGTTTACATTCCACCATCTGCAGTGTCATAAGTGGCATAGTTCACACATATGACTCTCCAGTTCTGACCAACTTTAAGCAATATCTAGACTAAAATCCTGAACCTCCATGTGAATGAGGCATACAGCTCTTCTTACCCCAACTCAGAGAATTAGAGAACAACCTAATACACCTTAGAGCCACCTACAAGCTATTGGGGAAACATCAGGTGGGCAGCCCAAGGACTGTGAAGGTCTGTTCTAACGATCTCCCTCCAGGAGTTTTTCCATGTCACAGACTGGGAACTGTTCCAGGAGGACTGTGGGGATGACAGTGACAGCATCTATCACTGCATAACAGACTACATCAGTCTCTGTACCCTCCAAAAAGGTCCACTTCTTTCATAACAATAAACCATAAATTTAATAAAGAAATCAAAGGCCTTGTCAACAGAAAGAAGAAGGCCTTCAAGTCAAAGTATTGTGATGAACTCCAGGCTGTCCACAAGGAGCTTAAGATGAATCTACAGGGAGAAGAATTTATCCAATATTGGATGAAACAGTGTTGAGAAAACCTTAGAGGACAGCCTCCTTCAACCTCCAGGCCCCCACCCAAACCAACATTCCCATGACAATGGACCATGGTGCTACATCACAAACCCCTCCACAACAAATCAACCACTGCTGGAAATTCACAGCTCCATGCAACCCTCACCATCACCCTTACCACTAGTCAGGTAGAAAGTGAGGCTTCAGGCTCCAAATGAACAATGCCAGTGGGCCTGATAACACGAACACCAGGATAATAAAAGTGTGTGCTGTACAGCTTGTAGCCTTTCAGCACAGCTTAAAATTTTCCCTGAGGTTGAGGGAAGCGTATAAAATATGGAAGACCTCCTGCATCATTCCAATGCAGAACAAAGGCTTTCCCTGCGGTCTCAGTGACTACAGACCTGTAGCTCTTTCGTCATATTTCATGAAGACGTATTCTGCAGCACCTGAGGACCCTGATTACTGCTTTCCGAGCACTAATACAGTTTCTACACCAGCCACACATTGGAGTGGAGGATGCTATCATTTTCATGGCCCACAAGACCCACACACCTGGAGAAATACTGTGAGAGACATGTTCTTTGACTTCTCCGGTGCTTTCAACACCATTCAGCCCTGCCTTCTAAGGGAAAATCTTCTGGTGATGCAGCTACACAGTATCCATAACCACAGCATGTCAGAGTAGATGACAATACCTAAGGTTGTGATAAGCAACAATGGTGCACCTCAAGGAACTGTTCTGGCACCATTCTTCTTCACACTTTACACCAGACTTCCATTTCAGCTCTGGGTCCTGTCACTTTTAAAAGTTTTCCAATGATTACCTCTATCGCCATAGAGAGCTCTGTCACATCATGCATCAACAATCACTTGAAGCTCAACATCAGCAAGACCAAAGAGGCAGAGAGGCAGAAAGGAGGATAAAGGACAAGAACAGAGCCATTTTGGATAACCTCTCTCACCCTCTCCATGACGAGCTGTGGCAGATGGGCAGTTCGTTCAGCCACCAGATCATCCCACCTAGGTGCAAAACGGAGCCCTTCAGGCACTCATTTGTGCCCACTGCAATCAGACTGTACAACAGCAGACTTCACACTGACTAGCCAGTTGTCCACCCCGTATTATACTATATTATGTTATATCAATATCTATGTTTAAAATAATATTATACTGTTTTTTATTTATTTTATTTTAATATTTTCCATCATGTATTGTGGATAAAATGTAGTATTTAAGGTAATGCAAATTAAATAAAGATGTTTACCTAATTAGCAAGAAACAAATAATTTTTTTGTTCAGTCAGAAATGGGAAAGCTTTAATTATCCTCAGCTCAGATGGACTCTGTGTGAAATTGTAACACTAATAGGAGCTTCTGCTCTCACTCACAGTTCTAACCAGTGGAGCTCTTTAAAGGGTCTCTATCTGAGGAATGTCCTGCTGGTTTCCCCGAAGGAAGATTCAGGCTATATAGCCTGTCAGGAGCTTCAAACAGGAGCAAAGACAGAAGCAGTGCGGCTAGTGGCACAAATGATATCTCTTCTGTACACACAGCACAAGAAATTAAAAAAGATACTCTTGGGGTAATGCTTTCCTCCTCAGTGGGGAGCTGGGTTGTTAGATAACACCTCACTTTTCACACAGGTACAAAACAGATGAGGTATCGTTAAGACCTGTCACTAATTTGTTTTTGTCAGCATAAAATAAAGGTGATGAGGGGATAGCTAACCCATTTGACTGTCTTAAAAAATGAAAGGCAAATTTATTCATTCTCCCTTAAGCACTGCTTAGGGATTCTAGGCAATATTTGATAATGGCATAGCTGGAGTGCTTGTCAAGATATGTAATCAATTCAGATTTTCATCCAAGGGATATGTTGACCCACATTTGTGCATTATTGTATGACATAAAGCACAGAATGCAATGCTTTGAAAAAGCGTCTCTGTCGAGAAAGAGTTGAAAAAGGAAAGGAATAAAAAATATTTAGGAAGAAACAAAAGCACAGATTCACACTCAGAATTATATCCTCAACAACCTTTTTCCAGAGAGTAATGATGCACTTCAAATAGACTAACTGCCAACTTTTAAAACCAATGGCACAATAAAGACGCTTTGAAAGTAACATGTATTTCCTTCCTTCTTTCCTTCCTTGCTTGCTTGGCTTTCTAACATGTCTGGTGGGGCATAAGGAGAAGAAGGAAAGGCATCTGACTGGGCGCTGTTGCAGTCCATCGACTGTTTTCTTCAGAGGGAAAGGTCAGAGGATACAGTACGATGGGACACCTGCTGAAGGTAATCATTAATAAGCCTGCTGTCCTGTCAGGAGCCCCTGGCTTTACCAGATGTGTTCTACTGAAAATGTGGCAGGGGTGTCCACACATCATTATTATAATGGTGGACTGTCCGAAGCAGACATGCAGCAGTGCTGAAGTGTGATTTTGGATTAGGAGAAACTAAACTGAATGTGTGAACTGGCATATCTTGCCTGTGGTTAGTTACATGTATGACCTGTGTGACTGAGAAGCCAGATGCCACAAAGCTTTTCCTTATCCAAGAATGTGTGTCTTATTTAAAGGTTACCAAGACAACCCTTTCTCACACAGTAGATGACTACCAAGGCCAACTATTAATGTTTGAAACTGGGTTTGTTGCCATTCAAGTAGTGTGGCAGGCAGCTCCAATGGCTAAAACACTAACTAATATAATTCAGTATGCACATAATAAGCTCGTTTTGTACCTCAGCAAAGCTGTGCACAGCGCAGATGATGTTTTTTTTTTCTTTCTGTTTAATGAGGTTATATAAAAAATGTAGATTGGCAGCAGTTTATCCATGATTCATTTTCTAGCTTTGTGGCCCTTTCTAACCTCTTCTCCCTTGTTCTCTTGTTTCTACCCACTATACTTCAATTGCAACTTCATGCAAATAAGTCTTCTGTCCTGCAGAGGAGAAAAGGTGGGAAACCAAATTGGATCGAATGTAATTCAGTTCAACAAGCAGGGAATGAATCGATAATGCTGAGAAATGGCTTTCAAGCACTGAGTGCCCACCTTGGGTAAGAGGTATCTTCTGTTTACAGCACAACCTGGGCCTGCCTGCTTATGTATTTTGTATTTTACGACAGGTTAATCAAGAATCACAGTACCCAGTTCTTCATTCCTGACATCCCTTCTTGTGATGTTCACCGCGCGCCGCACTTCAGAAAATGTCCTGCCTGTTTGAATTCTCAAGTGTGATAGATCGGCTTGAATGGTTTTTCCATTGACTGCAGATTTGCATTCTCATCTTTGTGTAATGTATTCACCGAATATAGCTGAGCAAACAAATTGGTATAGTTTGTATTTACTCTCAGGCCCATCACGCTACTTTCAACATGCTGTGTTTGTATACTTGTACACACAGATGCCTTATACACTATTCAGCATATGCACTCAAAATGAAACTTTACAAAGACATTTGTTTTCTCTTTCTTTCTCTTAGTCAGTCCAGCACACACATAATTAAAATGGAATAATGGCCACATTGCGTTCAGATGATTACACAGGCATACTGAATGAATTCTCCTTTTTTTATTTCTACTTATTTTTTTTTACAATTGAATATATGAATTTTATTGAATATACTGACATATAACTGGACAGCTCTTAATTTCCATATTACTAGATAATTATAACACAATTATGTGGTACTAATTATAGTTGTATTTTCATGCAATTATTAGTGCAGCATTTATTAGTGCAAAAATGTAATTACCCATTTTGCAAAAACCAAAGGCACTCATAGGGTGAGGACTCCAGTGATCCGGAGGGACTTTGGAGCCAGTCCATTGCTACTCTGCAATGAGAGGAGCCAGAAGAGATTGCTCAGGCACCTGATGTGGACTCATTTTTCTTCCAAGAATTTCAGGCACTATCAAGTGAGAGGACACCCTGGCAAAGCACCTGCTGGAAGGACTACATAAGAGCACTCAGAGATCCAACAATAGGAGTTGGAAGAAGAAGCTATGGAAAATAATTCTGGGGTTACTGTGGATGCTTTGTGCAAAGTAATGATTACTTAGATACCTGGCTTGAGAATGGATAGCTGGATGTATGGAGCACCTAAGAGTTTATCAGAAGTGCTTCCTGGCCAAAGGGTTTGGAGGAATCATTGCCAGCAGAAAACTTAGGAAAATGTTAATAACTAAAAGCACCTTAAAACAGAGATTCATCAAACTTTAGTATACTTTCAGCAAATTTTCTTTCTCTTTATTTACCTTTCAGAAATATAAACTTTGATTTATATTTTGAAAGAGTCAGCAAGACAAAAGCTAGTGAATAGTAAAAAATGTGCTTGTTGTGCAGTGTTCTCATGTTGAGACACAGGCACAGCAAATATCCATGGCACTGATGGGAGATTTTGGACCAGCATTCTCCAGAGTTCAGAGTTTCAGAAGTCAAACAAGCCCTGAAGCTGGCGGTCCAACACCTTTGAAAGACCCTTAATGATGTTATTTTTCTTTCATTTGTATATGTTACATAAGAGAAGTGAAAAAAAAGTGTGAAAATTCACCAAACAGCAACTTTTTCTGAGTGCTTGAGCTGCCATATCTGCCTCTGGCATATCATGCCATTCAAATATTCTTAGACCACATGTCTTATGTAATCTAATGTTTAGTTAAACAGTAACAGCATCTATTCACTCTGTATAAAGGTGGCTATGGGTGTATGTCTTCAGGCTGGGCCTTTGTCTCATTGCTCAGTGTAAACTCTTGTGCAGGCTCTATGGTTTGCCAGCCACCAGGCAAAGCTATGGAAAGCAGGGATCCATTAGCAGACCATTAGCATTTTGTTTGAACAGTTTCTGGCTGTGCCTCTCTGCTTGATTTAGGATGGAAGTGAGAGGGGGCAGGGAGAGCATAAGGGAGAAAGGCAGTCAAATAGACAGCATGATGCACTGAGTGAGGGGAAAGAAGGAGATGCAAAAAAGTAGCTTTTCATCTCATGACAGCCACACCTCAAAGAGAAAGAGAAGGGATAGCAAAGCAAAGGGAAAGAGAGAGTTAAAAGATGGAAAGTAAGAGCTACAAAGATTTGGAATATTGCTGGAGGGATCAGGAGAATGGGGTAGTGGGAGGAGGGCTGCAAAGGAGTGAAGGAAAGCAGGGCAGAGGCAGCAACTGAGGCAAAAAGACATCAAGCTATAGGAACAGGAGAGGCTGATGACTGATGGAGGAGAGGTGTGATTAAAGTTTCATTAATCTATATTAACATTAAATAAATGTCTGCATAATTAAACTGTCTGTGTAATCTGGAAAGGTTATTCGACTGCCAAGACCTACAGAGAATCAACACATAGCAGCTTGCAGCTAATTGTTTGGCTTCTCCAGTCCAGTCCGACTCTATGGATGTTCCCCATTGGTTGCTCTAATCGACCCTATATATAGGCACCCATTTCCAGTAAACAAGCTCAGACAGGCTGAGCTTATAGAACCAACCCAATGGTAGACAACGAGAGCTAAACACTCAGAGATTTAATCTAATGAGTTGGTGGACCAAACCAGAGACTAAAGTTGAGGGAATACTGGCCAGAAAAAAAACAGACTGTAGACTACAAAGGGATACCCATGTTGCTGTTCCTGCTGAATGTGTAATATGTTTGTTATTGTGAGTCATTCGACCTTGAAAAGTCTAAACTATGCTCGGGCTAAGTTGCTGTGACATTGTTTTGAAGTCTTTCTTTTCTCCAGAGGCAGAAAAAAAAACATAAATACAACAGGCAGAAAACATTGTACTGGATGAATTGGAGAAGAAACAAAAACATGTAAAGAGCAAGAAGTCAAAAAAATAAGTGACTGAAATAATCAAAACAGAGATGCCATTTTCTGACTGCCATTATATCTAACGAATGAATGACGAATTTTGATTCTACGCAATTTGCCTAAAATCTGTCCAAGCCATGATTAGTGTGAAGGACAAACTACGCTGGCTGCGAAACCTGCAAAAAACACAAAAGGCCCTATCTAAAGCCAGTGTCTACTGTGGCTACTGTAGAAAAAAGTTGTTTCAACATGGAGAGCTCCATGGAAGAGGCTCATTCTAAGGTAACAAAAACATAATGGCTCTTATCTTCAGGTGATTGTAACATTTTTATATTCCAATTCTGCCATATGTTGTAAAGAGAGCCCCCTAAATCTTAAACACTGGATGTTTATTATATGTCAGAACAATAATTGTTCCCTCAACATGCACTTTTAAGATGAGTTCAATGCAGTTTAAGAGGTAAAACTGATTAATGCTAGTGTAGCCATGGATATTTTGAATAGCACTTGAAAGTACTTATGATGGACATAAAGACCCAGTGGCTGGAGTCACCATACCTAAGGAGGGCTGTGTTGCCCAGAGCAACACTGTCTGCTGCTCTTCTCTTTGCCCATTGAGAGGCATCCATGACAAACAAGCATGTCCTACAGCGTGGCTGCGACTGGCTTTCTGCCCTGCTTTCATGTGTGCAAGCAAGGGGCAAAAAAATGGATGAAAACAAGTTAGAGTAGAGAGACTAACAAAGTTAGAGGAAAAGCAAAGGAAAGAAAGAAACAAAGTAGGGGTGAAGGGTTGAAAACAAACAATAGTCACGTTCACTGGGGCTACAGCACTCACAAAACAATGGATTGTAAATTAATGGGTTGGTCATACACACTTGATCTGATGCAGCATTGGCAGTGGCCACCAGAGAGTCTGAGCACAATTAGAACTGGTTTTGGGGCACTGATTTTCTGATAGATGGCTACTTAGAGGCCCTATACCTCCTGAATAAGAAACCAGGGCAGTGTCTGGGGATGTTACATCAATGCTACTCACGTAACATGCAGAAAATAGAGGGGGTGACTGGTGGTAGGGGGGAGCTGTGCTATTTGAAGTAAATCCACTGATGTACAATGCACCGAATGCACATAAGCAGCAGCAGCAAAAAGGTAGACAGAGAAAATGCAGACATAATAGGATTGCAGGTATATAGAAGCTCAGAAAATAGTTTGATTTTCTTTGACCAATTGTTGATTTGTAGATTTTAAATGAAAATAAGTTAATTCAACCCCTTCAGGGACCTCTTAAACAGAGCCTACAAACCACAATCTTGTAGTACCTGTCCATTTTTGAGTTCTTTCTCCACATTTTTAGTTCAGATATATTCATTGACCTTGGAGATATAATCACAAATATTCAGCAGTATTCAGATTCCCTTTAAGATGTATTTATTTATAGATAAGACATGTATCATGCACGGCAATGATTACATAGCAGTGTAACCCCTGTACCAGTACATTTAGAGACAAATATACATATGATAACTGATGCCATATAATTCCTATTCTTCACTGAAGCATTTTTTCCAATTCCATGTTATGTTGTGCTACTTTAAAATGGTTTGTAACAGTTAGTTTTTTTCTAAAAGATGTGGGCTTCACAATGTATTGAGATTATTGCAATGCAAGACTTTAATCTCTTGTCTCTACAAGCAGTTCACGGTTGATTTTGATGTGGATCAGTAACATTCAACTTTTTTGTCTGACATTATTCTTCCTGGATTTGTTGATACTGCAACAACATTTTGCATTTCAGAAAAGGATGGCGATATTTGGTAACCCACACAAATCATGGTGGTGGATGGAATGAATGAAAAAATGAGACCCCTAAGACGTAAAGATCCTTTTACAGCACAAAAGGGAGCGGATACCATATATCAGAGACTCTCTATCAGGACACTTGGCCAATTGGAGTATCTGTTATCCATTCAAATCATGGAAATTGAACTGGGCTGATCTGATCTCAGCTGATTGGGTTTTAGAAGGCATCATGGACTCCTGCTGGGAAATTCCCCAAAGAAGAAATCAACTGATCTGTGCAAGTTACGCTCAGTGCACCCTAATTAGCTGCAAATGTTTCTAATCCAATGAGTTTAAAGTATGCACTGCCTAGTTACAAATTCTCAGGGAAAGTCCTTTTTGTCCAACTTGGAACATCTTAAGAGCAGATTTAGTCAAAGTCCTGGATTTTAATATTGTTGTGTGCTTTGGCCAACAGACCAACCGCTTCCACTGGCACTAAGATCAGTGCTTTGCTGTCCACTGTGTTAGGATGTTTCAGTGTGTAACTTAGTGACAGCTTGTAATTCAGGTTTGATAGAGGTGGCAGATACATGTCTTTGTTTTAAGGAATTTTCAGTGGAAAAAAATCACAATCACATAACATGGGATTCACAGGTGTTTCCCAGCAATACATTAACTTGGAGAATTGGAGAATATATATCCTGTTTGTCCTATATGAGTCATATTTTGTGTAATATTCAGTTTAATAAAAAGCGTCTGAGAGATGCAAAATAAGTCTTGTGCTTATTTTGCTGACAAATGGAAGAAATGTCATATTTGCTAACACTAAGGGAATGGGAGACATCCGTCCTAGCTCGCACCAGTGTGGTTAGGGATGATTTAATTTTTCACAACATGGAAGAACCAACTTATTGGCATAATCATTATTACAACTTAAGTGCATCTGTCATGTTTGCTCAAATCATCTGTGTTTTATCTCAGAGAAAAAGGTGTCGTATACACATTTCTGTCTAAAAAATTGAGTGACAATGTGTGTTTGTCTGCTCCCTTAGTTTGTGACAAATCCACCTACAGTATATGAATCCATTCTTCTACCTTTTCATTTACTCTGCTATTGGCTGTCATTCTGTGTGCAATTTTGAAATGGATGGATGATGAACAAATTACATACACATACTTGCCCTTGGCAAGATATGTATGTAATGCCCAGCAGGTGAAATGGAGGTGAAATGGCACCTCTCCATCCACCAGTCTACACTCCAGATTATGGTCCGTGCTGGACTTGAACCTGCCACCCTGGCTGGACTTGGCCTCCCTCCCGTTCCTAAGATGGGTCCCTGTAGAATGAGCTACTGCAGCCCCAAAAAGATACCGTACAACATCCTCATTTCTCAGCTGCATTAGGAGGAGCCTTTGGAACAACCTTGATGACCCCTTGGCCTTGAAATCTAAGCTTATGTATTACATATGAGTACCAGGATTTTCCCTGGCTCCAGATGAAGAACCAGCTGGACTTGCCCTGCCATGGGTTGAGTGACTGACAGTTTGATTGTGGTGTGATTGGTAGGCAGGTACAGTATGCTTTGTTGGTCTACTCATCAAATGTACAGTGCATCAATATTTTTGCAGTTATATAAAACATCAGTCATTGTGATGTTAATTATATGTGGGCAAAGAGGTTGTGGAGTCATTTTAATCCTGTAAAGCAAAAAAAAAAAAAACAGCAAAAAGCTTACACGCACGTACACACATTTATAATTAGATCCATCATGTTCGAGTGATGCCTCTTCACAGGATCTATGCAGCTCTGTTTATAGCATGCTGCTTGGCGTCTGTCTGCCACCAGTTGACTTTCAACAGTTTTTTTCCACATAACCAAAATAAGTACTTAAGTCATGTAAAAGGATTATTATTGGGGGTGTGAGTTTATGCTGTTCTGAGCGCAGTATCGGCAATGGACACATTACTGTGGATATGTATATATATAAGCAATAACGTAATGGTTAAAGAAAACTATAGATAAACCACAAAATACTGCAATTTTCTTTGCCACAAACCTTTTATTTTAGAATAAGTAATTTCAGCACTGATGATGTTTGAAATTTTGCTCACAATGTCCTGATATCTTTCATGGAGGAAGCTCCCTCCCATACTCCCAATTATTTTCACACTCCAAATCTGTGTGGATTGGCTCACGAGCCTGGTGTCCACACAAGCACCAAAGTGAGCAAGTCAAGTCATTAAAAAATGGATTTAGGAATATTGAGCTGTATGAACGAAACACCACTTGTATCCTTTGGATTTGGGCAACAGAAAGCTGCATTTCTTTGGAATAGGCTTGTTGCCTCGTTATGATGCATTCAGTGTTTAAATATTGACTTTGAAGGCAGCAGCCCCATGAATTAAAACAAAATTAAACCTCCTTGTAAAAAATTGCTTGGTCTGTCTTGTTAAGTTAGCTATGAGCAAACAATACTTTTTCTCCACTTACACCTCAGTTAAACACACCATATCATTGATTTAGCAGTTTCTCTAAGTGGCATCTGGTGTTCAGTGTAGTCCAAGGCATGTTGGCAAACTTAATAGCTCAACACTCTTAGCATATTGGCGCTTCCACTGGCTGAAAAACTGGGTGCTGAAAATGAATGAGTATCACTGTCTCAACCTTACTGAAGCGTTGTCTGTTCCTCGATCCTTCATCAAAACTGATAATAACGTAGTTGTCTACTTTGTTATATTAGGACGATTGATGATACTTTTTATAATCTAATTACTTAAAATAGGACTTGTAGCTGAACCTTATTTCTCAGCAACATATTATTGCTTACCAGGTTCTCCTTCACCTGGGTATTGCTAAGGTCTTTTGTCCTTATGCAATTACTTTTAGATATGAAAAATATTACAGAGCAACAGTCAATACGCTTATTTTAAGCATCATTACCTGCTAGTAAAGAAAATTTGTGTAATGGTTCATTAATTTGCAAGTTATAATTAGAGCTCAAACAATGGCTCATGTGTATTAGCTTTAAACACATAATGACAAACAATCATTCAGTGAGTGCTGCAGTTGTGCATTAAAATTGCATTTCCTGTGGACCCTTACGTCACAGAAGGACTTCCACAGCAAATTAGTAATTCAAACAACCGTGTCGAAAACTGTCAGTCTTTGAACGAATCGCCAGATGGTGAATATCTGAGCTGACGGCCAGGGATTGTGTTCTTTTCACCAAAAATGACTCAAACAAGGACACCAGCATCACACGACAACAGCCTGAAACAAAACAAGCATTGTTTTCAATTGAAATAACATAGATTGCAGCCTGTTAAAATAAATGAGAAACTAGTGACGCTGGAACACTTGAATTACGAAATTAGAATGACAGCGTGCAACAGTATAAAGGAGAAGATCGTGGCTTTGACCAGTGCGGTTCACCATTAATAGAGGATTGCAATCACAAAAAGGTCATTCCATTGTGTCCTGGCAAGGCAGGGGCTCTTTTAAGGGAGCAATTACAGCATTCACTGCTGCCAGGGCCTTGACTTATTTCTCTTCAGAGTGCGCTGTACACATAGTCCATTTTGCTTTTGCCCTATTTACCATCATTTTGTCTTCCCATGCTGTTCTGAGGTCTTGTTACGACTGCTGTGGCTTCTAGTACAAAGACCTAATTACAGTAATGGCAAGGGATAAACATATAAACAAGCAAGCAGATGAACTGCAGGCCAGGATGGCAGTTTGATAATATGTAAACCTCCCACGCTGCATGCATAAAATCCATCCCAACCAGCCAGTTAGAAAGTCAGGAAGACCAGCCAAGGGCTACACCAAAGCAGATTATAAATAAGCATTAATATGTTACGGCTCTGTGTAATTATTCAGGAGATGTCCGGTGGTCTCATAAAACATGCCATTAAAATTAAATCAAATTCCATTTCAAATGTAGTTTTGAATTTGAATTTGAACATGGTTGAACATCTGCATGGGTGTGTATGTGAAGTGTGAATATATTCAAAGCATGTGCAGTAGCTCCAGGCAAGATAGCAGAATAGGGAATGGGTGACTAATGAGAACTTGTTTTACCACTGTTGCCTCGACTCTCGGGGTGTAGTGCTTAATCGTGACTGTGCATCGTATCTGTCGTTTAACTATGGGACCCTGTCTTCACCATGAAGGGCTTGATGCAGGTGCTGGAGAAGGATAGAGGAGATCTAGGAAACTGTTGTTGTCCTTGATACCGCATAGTTCAGGATTATTGATCCAAGGAAAAGCACTCAATCATGACTGTGTGCCTTCTGTAGAGCCAGCAAAAAATCCCTTGCCTGAAAATGAGTCCCAAGGAGCAGCCTCCTCCAGGTTTTCAAACACAAGCAGGCACAGAAATCACACATAAAAATGTGTGTATGTGTGCATGCATTTTTGCACTGACGGCTTTTTCATTTAATCTTGTGTTGCTGAAAGTGAACACAATTGAAATGTTAGCAGTTTGCATGTATGATAAAAAAAACAGAAGAATGTGAAAGAGGAGACAAAACAAAGATGCTGCAGCAAGTAAAAATGAGCAAATTCACGATTCATTCTTACAAATCATTTAAACATATTTTAACCCAACTGATGATTATTTTTCTACACCCACAACACAATTTAAACCTACAGTGCAGTGATGTTTATATGAGCTATACCATGTGAGCAACACAACAAGTGTGAATGTTTTTTTCAGTCTACAGATTATGTGTTGTCCCTGTGACTGACTGGTGAGTTGTCCAGGCCTGTCCAATGCATCATGGAATAAACACTCAATACTCACTCAATATAACATCCAAGAGATTTCTGGGCTTCATACTTAGGGAAAAATGTGATTCAGCAGTACAACGATGATATAAAAAATGAAGAAAAATTTAAAACATTTTTCACCTGAAACGCAATCACGTAGGAGCGAACACATTGTCTGGTACAATTACTTATACTGACGAATAATTGTGCGTGTGCAACCAAGTTAAAAATGTCTGAGTCAAAGTTCTGAGTCTCAAGTGTAAAAGAAAGAGAATAAAGTAAAAGGACAATAGTCAGAGGAGAGAGGCAATGAAGTGAAATATTGAATCGCACAAAAGTACAAAGAGGGATTCTGATCTGCAGAACTTGAATAATCCAAGTTAACATTGTCGGAGGAGCTTGGATATTAACAATTTAGCAACTGAACCTGAACTTCTGCACCACCTAATGGAGTGTAGGTGAGATGAGAAGCAAGGGAGAGGAGAAAGGCCCTGACCTGTTTGTGTTGACGGATGATATCGGCAAGAACAGGCTTGTATGCCATTTGTCCGATCCAGCACAATGAATTAACTTTTGTGTGGTAATTTTTCTTTTCAGGACATAATAAAACTCTACATTGGTATTCACTTTAAATAATTTTCCAAGAAAACACTACTGTGACTGAAAGAAACATACCAGAGAAGAACATTTAAAAGCATTCTGATCTTTATTTGGTTACATTTGCTTATACAGGTGAACATATGGAGAAAGCCTTTTCATCAGCCTTGAATTAATCAGGCCAATGGACTGACATGAGCAGAATTTTGATAACACAGGTAAGAAATATTCAGAGCAGTGTCCTTCACACCCAGTGAGAAAAAGATGGATATTGCAGTGATGAGTTTAAGAGTATTATGACAGAAATTTTCATGAACGTTGAATCTTAAGCAACACATCCCAGAGTCTGTCCAAGCAGTTGTTTGCTGCCTGCATAGCAAAAATAAGGTCTGCAATCGATTAATCTCACTCGTGAGAAAGACCCTGAGATTCCTCATGTGGGGCAACAACTCAATCCCAGCCGGGGACAAGCCACCTTTTCCTGGCAGAGCACCGAGGCTTCAGACTTGACACAGTTGACTACAAACCACCCGAAGAAGTGAACTGAGAACAGACTTGACATACTGCCAAGAATGTGGATGTGACTTCTAACTTTGTTTAAACAAGAATAGAATAATAAAAACAAAGCAGTTGGTGAGTTTGCTGACATTGATCAAACCTTTAGTGTATGAAATGTGAGAATATGGAGAAAAATCCCCATCCCAATTTCCCAGAGCCGAGGTGATGCCTTCACATTGCGTCTTTTGTCCAATAAATAGACTGAAACCTAAAGACATTCAATGAACAACAACATGGAGCAGAGAAAAGCAGAAAATCCTCACATTTGAGGGACTGCAACCTGAGGGATGTGTGGCATTTTTGCCTTGACAAATGACTTAAACGATGAATTAATCCATCTGAATTGTTGTACATTCATTCCTCTTCAACTAACTATTTGATTCATCAGCTAATCCTTTCAAGCACTAATTGAATTCAATGAACGCTAATCGTTTCGGTGGTAGCTGAATGCATTCTTCCAAACTCTTCCTTCCCTCCTTTGCTTCTTTTCATTTCCTTTGCAAAACCAAACACTATGGGACACAATCAGGGACAACTGCCATTGTCACTCTCATCACTTGCACGTAAGCCCTTGTCCGACCCCAAGGACGAGTGCACTCAATAACTGTCCCTGTCCAGACGCGGTAAGCCTGTGCCACAATCCCTTAAACCCCTGAACTCTGACATGCTTCAATGAGGTACATGAAGCCTCCTCCTTTGGGAGATTAAATTGAACCTCTTTCCCACTAAACTCTTGATTAATTGGAATTTTTTTAACAGTGCTAATCTGCACTCTTGTGTATTGTCCTCAAGCAAGCGATAACATCAGGCCTTACTGATGAGACGTGACAATGCTCCAGATCAGGACTTCTAGACAGAAAAATGATATGGTGACAAAGACCTCGGATATGTTTCTCAGCTGCTCTCACTGATGAGGTTTTTGCGTCACCTTCATCCCTCACATTAAAAACTAATCAGAGCTGAAAATGCAATTTTTGCTACTGCTGTGCACAAAGTTTTAGACCCTTGTTGCTGCTTATTTCATTTCAGCCACTACTTTTATTTATTTATGAATTCAAGATAAATGTGTCAACTCAGTTTCTTTTTGCAAGGCGATTATCTGTCATTTCCTCCTATCTGCCCGCCTGTGTCCTACATACAGTTCTGTATTTACCCTTCAAAATTTCTTATTTCCTGTTGAGTTTTGGATATCAAATTATAAGCATGGCAGTCTCAGACAGTTTTTTCCAAACATATTCAATGAGGACTTTTATCATTTGTTTCAGTAGCTTACTTTGTCACATGCAAACTCCAACATTAATCAATGTTATGACAGTGTAACTGCAAGAACAAGAACACATACTATGTTCTTATATGTATCTTCCAAAGAAAAATTACCACATGTACTTAAAGGATCAGTGCGTAGGATTCAGTAGCATCTAAAGGTGAAGGTGGGTCATTGTAATCTCTTCACCTCACCCTTGTCTTCCTACTGTGAAGGAGAAATAACAGTTGCAAAACACACAATATATCCTATCTAGAGCCAGTGTTTGTGTTTGTCCATCCTGGGCTACCACAGAAACATTGTGTTTCAACATGGTGGACTCCATGGAAGAGGACCTGCGCCCATTGTTGATATAAAGGGCTCTTTAAAGAGAACAAACAAAAATATTCTTTTTAGATTATACACTAATGAAAACATAGTTGTACATATTATCTTACATGTCACACTTTCACAGTGGACCTTTAATTACCTCTGCATTGGCAACCTTTCTCAAGACATATCAAACATAAAGTGACACAGTGCAATCCATAATTGTGTGGTAGTTCACAGCTGTGTTGGAGGTGTGTCCTTGATCACATACATCAGCTCTCTCTTTCCATCTATCCTTCTTGCCTGTCTTCCTGTCTGTCTGTCATCTAAGATGCTACACTGCACTTGTTTACTTTTGACTGCACACTATTGTAATCCCTGAGGTGAGCTGAGATGCTAGAGAAACGATTCTCTGTGAAGTGAGAAGCAGAAATGAAGACTCTTGAGTTTGTGTGTTTTTGTGTATCTCTGGAGTCAGATCATGCTGCTCTACGGTGAACAGTGCAGTCACATACTGTGCTGTACACTGGTTTCACCATAGGTTCTCCAGCAGAGTGATTGAATTTCTGGCTCAGCTGACCCTTGCCATCAATACTGACTATATATGTTCACTTTATGTGAATTGAGCCTGGTTTCACTGGTCTTTCTAAATGTTTACAACTGACTGTTAAATCACATCTTTAAAATTATGTTGTCACTGTCTATGTATACTGTCTATTACTATGGCTGAAATATAAAGCTTATTTACCGCATTGGTCAATGCTGTCAATATACGCCTCCCTATGGAAGAAAAAAACCTTGAGTTTTCATAATGACTGTTACAGAGGGCACCTTTCGTTCATGGTTCACTACCGCAGTATTAGTCCTCAAGTGTCATTTAGCCTCAACTGGGAATGGAGCTCAGATCACAGACTGATTCTTCAGAGAGCTTTGCTGGATGTGATATTTGGCTTCAGTATCTGAGCTCTTATCTGAACCTCTTTAAGACTCTTTGTGTATGTCGCTGAGAAAAGATATCTGTCATCCTTCTTTTGCATAAAAATCCCATTAATTCCCCCAGCCTGTTATCGCTGGATACATTTTGGAGGCATGAGATCCAAGAGTGGTTTGTCACATACTAAGCTATTTGAATTATCTGTCTATTGGTGTGCCGGCCAAATTGTGTTGAAATAGTGACTGGAAAATGTGAAATGACTGACAGACAATATTTTTGTAAAAAATTTAATATGTACATTAAGATATTGATAATATTGTTTTTGCTTATAAATATTTAATTTTCTCCTATTATAATACTTTACCTCTAGTTAAGAAATAGATGGCAATAAGTATAGCTAAATATACTACTATGCATTACCTTTGCATTAAATCATAGAACCTTACCATATATTTTGCTAGTTTTGTTGATAATGTGTAAATCTTCAATATATTAATAAGCAATGATACATTAAATGATAATCATCCTTGCAGCCCTGCATATAGTGTAACAACTCCTCTTGACTAAACTGAGAAAGAAAAAAATACTATATTTGCCGACATTAAAGCAGCTACTTTGGAAGCACTGGGAGACATTTCTTTTACAAAGGTGTCAGTGTCAAGGAAGCATCAATGTTGAGAAGTCCCAAAGCTACTTGATATCAGGAAGAAGTCATTATCACAAGTTCTCACTTTTTTCCTCACCTTTGGAATTAAATAAAGAGCAATTCCCATTGTGGGAGGGCCTGCTTGTCTTCAAGACATTTATATTATACACTATGGAGGAAATATGAAATTTAATACATGAGCTGTGAGTAAATTAAGTTAATAAATAGGTGCGTCTTTGGGTTAATTAAATATGTAGTTGCCTGTTAGGTACTACTTTAACCTGCATTCTCTCTAATGGCTGGCAGGGGGCAGCTCCACTGGGTGTAATAAAATCCAGTTGTACTGAGTTTTATGGGAATTTCGGAAAACAGTTTCCTCTAATCTATAGTCTAGTTTCGTTAGTTTCAAGTCTTCTACCACAGGCTACAGCAAAGTAGATGATAAAACAGCATATGCTTTGGGGTGTGGCTACCTCGTGTTAACAACACATTCCTAGTGAGCCCATATACCCAATATACTGGGCTCACATAATTCAGGCAGTGCTGATCAAATATGAATCAAGATTCTGTGGCTGCATTGCCCATGTCTCGACTTAAAAGTGTTCAGAAACTTTTTTTTGTTTTGTTTTATTTGCTGTAATAGGAGAACATTTATAAACAAGCACGTCACCATTTTTTACTGCTTGAAAACGAAGTCAGCTCAACTTACAGTATGTTATTCACCAGCTCCATGCTGTGCAATATAATAATTTCTGGCTCTATGCTGAACTCAAGGCATCAAAGTGGTTGCCCACAAACCAACAAGTTTTTTTTTATGTACTCTAAAAAAGGTTTTGCAAGTTTAAAATGACAAACATGAAAAATAAATAAATAAATTAATATATATAAACTTTTATAACTTTTTTGGTATCATCTGAGTTTGGGTTGTGCAGCTCCCATCATGCTTTGGGGAATGTAAACAGGAAGTTAGCTGTGATCTACCATCCATGTGGTCTACAACCTCTCACGCTTTTTAAAGCCTATATTTGTTTACATTTCGCTCATGTTGCATTAGCTGTTTGTTGGGTTTTCTTCTGGCATTTTTACCCGGGATGTACTCAGTACAACCAGCTGGATTCATTTTGAAGCTTAAGAAAACGGAAATGGCGATTTCAAAGTGGATTTGCAGATATTTAAAAGTAAGTTGTGCAGATTCCAGCAGTATGTGTATGATGTTTGTGCATTCTGGTTTGACTGAGTTATGACTCAGAGAAGAGGGGGGGGGGCGCCAACCTTTATGCAAAATGGCTTAACAATTGAGTGTGCAGCAGTGAACTAGCTACAGTACAGAGTAATATAACACAACCATGATGGATGAAAGAAAAAAGATCTGTAACCTAGTGTGATCTGCCAGGTTTTTGTAATCATTTATCTTTCCTGCTATACACCCACAGCATTCATCCATCCACTTACCTGTGCTGTCCACAGCTGTGGTGCAGCCCTGTGACCACAGGGGAGGAGGCCACTGTCCATCCTGTTACATCTGAGCCCACCTTCGACATCACTCATAAACTTTGATCAGGCTGGATGCTGACAGATGAGTAGGTAAGACCTTAGCTGGTATCAAAGACTTTTTTTTTTTAGGTTAAATTAATAAAAGGATCTTCTTTGACTGATCCTTTTTTGCTATGTTATGCATATTCTGAAATGGAGTCATGGTTTGATTGATCTTAAAACTTAAGTGCTTTGTGGAAATAATATTTCCCTATTTGCAACTATGTCCAATATTTGAGTCAAAATCTTATTTGTGTGATATTTTAAGAATACTACAGTAGCTGCTGGGTCAATGACTGACCCTTGAATGGATTTGACTTGCTGTTAACTTCACTTATTTGTCTGATATGTCAAACGGCTACAGTAAGTTCTTGGACAGCTTGGCCTGAATGATTTTCTGGCCCAGGTTTTGGCCTACTTAGTGTTACAGCTGTATGTAGTCGTGGCCAGCACCAACTGTGTGAATGTTTTAAAAATGTTTTATTTATATCAAATCTCTGTGTAGTCAGATCAGTTTAGCCAAGCAGTTTTTTGACCGGACTCTGCTTTTGAATGCATTTCAGTTCACAGTTCAGTTTACTATGTTTTCCACTATAAGTTTGATAGATGTCATGAAAACAGCATATTCTGTTTGGATATTCCTAATTAGGCCTTTTCCTATAAGACATGTGGAATATGTCGATATTATTCTTTATTATTCATTTTGAATATACGTCTCAATTCAGGCCTCTCGCCTGTTTACTGTCAGCTCTGTGTGCTGTAAACAAACAGTTTGTATTGTTCGGGTAGAGAAAGGTCCCATTTCTGGTGTGAAGGAGAAACACACTTGTTTTTAAGAATAATCAAAAACTTGGACGTCAACAGGATTTTGGATATGACATATAATATAAGCCATAGGACATAAGTCATTATGTTAATTGGAGTATATACACCGCTGCATGGCATTGTTAATATTCATTTTCATTAGGCATTTAGGAGTATTTTCTTTTTCAGAATAATGGCAAAAATCTGGATATGTTATGAATGTAAATGTAGTCACTGTCTAGTCTCTTAATGGGGTCTTAACGCAGGTGGTGCTGGAAAGGTGGGCAGATGAGGGCTTTAAGAGCGAGTGGCAGCATATTTAAAAAGACAGCAAAAACCAATGACTGAATGATTCAAACCGAGAGGATTTTGACTAATTGGATAATCAAGGAAAGCAGGAACACAGTGAAGTACCTCGTGGTGTAGCTGAGAGGGAGCTGAGAATAAAGGCGTAAAGGATGGGTGAGAGTGCACATGAGCATTTTTGCAGCAGCAATGCATGAAAGGGACCCATTTCTACCTTAGACATATTTAGTCTGTAAGACCACTTCAGAGAGTCATGGTGTGGGGGCCACGAACCTCTGAATATGCCTGACACACTCCACATGTCAACAAGCAGTACATGGTAATCACCAGCACATCCACACAAGGCCTGGCCTCAGAAGAAGTCAATATCTGTCAGCAGTGGGCATCAGCAGCCTGGAGTTCTGGCCTGGCCCCCTACCGCAGACCTGTCAGTATGCCTCAGGCATTGCATCATTAGTATAACCCCATGTCAGCACTCACTCATGTTGTAGCCCAATACCCACTGTTTTCGTTCATAAAGAGATATTTTGAAGTCTGTGTGCAAACACCATATGTTCATATTCACCCCTGAGTGAAAGATTGGAATTGAAAGTTGCCTCATATTGAGGCTGACACATTGAACATCATATGGCTTCAAAATATCCTGACCAGTTCTTTAACCAACAGGCTGTATTGATGGTCCAGTAAAACTAGGCTGTACATGTTGAATGCTTTTGTAAACAGGTATTATGTTATTTCCTAATAGTAAATAGGCTACATACTAGAAAATATAATAAAAATAAAACGCATATCTATGAAAACATAGAGTTAAAATGAACTCTTTTCTATTGTGCAAATAGAGAAAAAAAAAAAAAAAAACTAATCAAAAAATGTATTTGTGTATGGACTGTACTATTGGGTATTCCCCAAATTTGCTTTCAAACAAGGCTTATAATAATAATACAGACTGCAGTTAACTACAGTTCTAATGGTTGTTTTTATTATTGCTTTGTACATTTCTCTGTCTACCCCCCACTCATACGTCCTACTTAGTTTTACTTTATGACTCATCTGGAACATATCCAATGAAATCCTTTGGGGCTGCCTCACATTTAATGATGAGGACACTGATTAGACAGTCTTTGTCTTAACTGTATTGAGGTTGTTGACAGGGCTGAGGCTCCTAAGTTAATCAAATGAAAACAAAAATCAACATCTTTAATCGATGGGTAGAGGCAGCAAGGCAAAATGTCAAGCAGTGAGGAAGTTGCAGACCTGCTAAAAGCTCATGCACGGTGTCTGTCTACTTCCAGTATATTGTAAACACATACAGACTGTATTGCATGAGTGTCAAGATGAGAGACTGAGGATTCCCAGTCATTTTTTAGCTTGATACATGCTCAGTCTGAAGCCTAAGCAACAAATGTGCTCTCTGGGGAGTCTCTGACTTCTTTCTCTGTCTTTACAGAGAGGGAGAATGTATGGCCATTGTCACTGATGTCAGATTCAATGCTTGTTAGAGCACATTTATGAAAGAATACCAACAGTTCACTTCATACATTTTGGTTCAAATGCTGCACAAGTTACAGAATGCTATGAAAGTCTAGACTGAAGAGTGTTCTTCTGTTTTCCCTCTCTATATTGAAAGAATAGAACTGTAACATTTTATTTTCACGTAAAATGATCGTTTGACTGTTAAATAGTAGGAGAATCAGATTTGTTTCTCAGATCAGAGCTTTAAGACTGACTGTTTGCACTGTTATTCGCAACTGATCAGATCGGATTTGTGTGTCAAGACATCGCCAACATATCTGCATGGGTTGTTGTGGTAATGACGTAGACGCAAGTAACTATGTAAACTGATGACACGGCTATCCAAGGTGAAAGCATGAGAGATGGAGATCCAGCATATCACCGTCCAAACAATTGCATTTGTTCAAGGATTGTTGTTCTCAGCACTATCGTCTCTGCTAAGTGCGGCAGAGTGCGGATTCTGATCAGCCGCTCACTTCTGTCACTCTGGATTTGCCGTTGCCATTGTGTGTCACGTTGTAAGTGATGCAAAAGAAACTTTGAAATATGATTTGAGCGTCCATACTGAGACAGGTCTGAAAATATCCCACTCCAAATGTGGCAGAGATCTGATTTGCAAAAATCTTTCCGTCCAGACTTCCTAAAATCAATCTGGATACAATTTGGCGGAAAAAAATGATTTGGACTTGCAGTCTGAACAAGACCTTGGAGTTACAGTGACATAACTAAAATAAGACTTAAATAAGATTTAAGTCATGAGAAAATAAAAATGTGAAACATGAATCATCGGGCAAAGATGGCAACAGAACCACTTTGACTGATGACTAATGGACTTTAGAAAATAAAAAGATTTATGACTACATTGACAAGAGTTTGGCTTCAGGTGCGCTTGCAAATTAGATATAATATAATGCCATTATCAACAAACAGCCAAAGACCATCAAAAAAATTAATTAATGTTAATGTATCAGTCAGGAAACACACCATTCACACCCACTCACCCATCCACCCACAAACAAACAAAAGAAACCCAAAGTTATTAAATGTACTCTGGATGTTTCTGTTCAGTGCATCATTAAAGCTGAAGGCTCTGTTGCTTGGCATTGAGTATTCATCAAAATGTCCATTCATCTTTTAACTTGTGTTTGAGTACTTTTCTTTTTGAAGGCAAGCTGAATAAGATGGGCCCGGTGTTTCTGAGCAACATGAACTGCGGTGCTCAGAGCTTAGAGTTGAAAATGAGTTCTTTCGTGTTTCAGTGGGTACCTCCATCACGAAGATAAGGGTGAAAGCTGTGAGTGCAGTTGGAATAGCCTGAAGTGCACTGTAGAGTACACTGAGAATGTTGGCTGCAGTCTGTTTTCCGTCTTTATGGAAACTCATTGTCTCTATCATGCTTTTCACTAGAATGTTACTGTGAAAACAACATCATATTCAGATTTAAAGAGTTCAATGCCAGATTATTTTAGTAGAGGCTTTGATTGATCCGCAGTCTTTCTGCAGCCTCTGGGTTGGATGCAGCCAGTGCGCTAATGACCTCTCCACATTACTCTTCACCACAAGCATTTTTTTTCACACAGCATCAATAATACTGTAAAGTATTCTCATGAGTTCAAATTTTTCAACTCTGACATTCTGTCTGCTTAATAAACTACAAATCCAGACAAAGATTTAGTGCACATGCATCTCTTGCCTTGACAGCTTGCACCTGCCTTGGCATCTACAGTGGAATCAGAAAGTACCCAAAGTGTTGTAAAAGAAGTCTCTGTGCTTAGTTTCTCAATGCATTGCAATGTTATGCACTGTTAACAAATGCAACTGCCGTGAACAAATCTATATTTCTTGCTGGTAGTTTTCTGTTTGACAGCTCCACAAATGCTAAAGCCTTATTTCTCATGTGTTTTAGGGTGTTGGCCTTTTAGTGGATAGCCTTAGCTGTTTTGTCGTCTTGTAAGACAAGAGTCTATAAAAAAGCCTTTACATTCCTTGACTGCTCTCCATAAGTTTTAGGAGGCTATTTTTATAATGGGCTATGTGCTCTAATACAAACACTGAGTTACAGGCAGAGTATAAACTTTCAGAGCATCGTGGATGAAAAGCCGTAGTGGTAACCGTGGAGACTGTATCATCCGCCGGTCTAACAATAAAGCCTGCCACCACTTTGGTAAAGTCTTGATTCATTGGTTAGTTAGGAGATGAAAACACAAACATTTTTTTGCAGAATGACATTTGGAGTGAGGCAGGCGAGTGACAAAGTCTTCTCCGCTGTGTGTCATGGTGTGTTTTGACTTGAAGGCAGACTGACTCATTATCTGTGCAATTACGCAACTTAATTACGACTGCTAGGGGCTAGCCCTGCATCTCTACTGTCCATCTGTTAGGCATCCTTGAACTCCATCCATCTTTTTATTGCCCCCTTTCTTTAGTTTCAAGCCCAAGAATGCAGAAAAACTGGGATCTGAAGACAGCTGAGGGCTGTCATCCGTCTGTCGCTTCTTCATCCCGATATTGCAGCGACATTGGTTGTCTTGTTTTTCAGCCTTTTGAGCGAATGATGTTCACTTTGAGCTCGAACTGTTTTCAAAGTTGAGGTATTATTCTTTGCTGAGGACATGGAAACTTTGTCTCTTTCAAATGCTTTCAATCTTTACCCTGTCTCAGTGGTGACAGACGGGTGTTTGAAGGAGTTCTCCTTTTAATAATGCTGACATTTGACTTACCATGTCTTGAATAAGTGCAGTGCTATTCCGGGCCGGTAAAGTAATGTGGCCGAATTCATTCCATGTTTAGATTTATCTTCTGTGAGTGGTTGCTAAAAAAAGCCATTCATTCTCTGTGGTCATTAGCATTAATCATTTGAATATGAATTCATTAGAATAATGAAAAAAGTGTAAGTTATAGCATAGTGTTAAAAAAAACTGAATGTGACTTTTAGAGCAATTTCTGGATGGAGACCTATGTTGTTAGTCGATTAATTGATCAGTCAAAAAGAAAATGAATCTCCAACAAATTTGATAACTGATTCATGATGGAAGTCATTTATCAAGAAAAGGAGAAACAAATATTTTGTGCTTTTGACAGTATATCTTGAATGAAATACCATTATGTTTTTTTAAATTTAAAGATGGCACCACAGGCTGTGAGAACACTGATGGGCATTTTTCTGGCATTTTACACACTGAATATTTAATCTACTAATTAAAAAAAGCTGAGAGATTAATCGATAATGAAAACTAGGGCGGTGATAGAATTTCTCTTGCAGTGGTTTTGGGTGGCTCAACAGCGTAATATGCAGCATTTTTGGTTTGGTTTCTGCAAATTACTTGGGTAATGGGTACAGAAGGATAATGTTTCATCTTAGTACCTGCTTGTACTAATCACCTGCACTCTCTCTGCTCTTGCCTTTATTGAAAATAACCAGTTAATAGGGTCACTTGTTAAATGAAACGCCGCCAAGCAAACGCCAAAGGGAATGAGGCGGAGGCTGTGTGACTTTCTCCTGTGTGGTATTGTATCTGTTTTGCTTCTGTGGATTGAGGTATTGAAAAGTGACAGGAAATGAGGGGAGAGAGAGATTGGGAATGACATTGAGCCACAGGTTGGATTCAAACCCTGGGCTAAGGACTGAGCCTTTGTACATGGGGCAGATGCTCTACCAACTGAGCTAAACGACAGCCTTGAGTCTCTTTTCAGCCTAGCTGTTCTCGGATGCTTTTCTGTCTTAAAAAACAAAGAATAAACATGACATGATGCGATGTGACGTCATATCCTGTTGTCGAGATTACTTACCGTCCCCTGTAGTTATGGCTGATTTGTCAATAGTAAGGTATATTACTAATGCAGTTTTTTAGCTGTATTTATGTCTATATCTGTATGTACATTGAGAACAACATGGAACCGGAGTCAAATTCCTCATGTGTGTACACACAGCTGGCCAATAAAAGTGATTCTGATTCAGTTATTGCAACAGCCCCAATGAAAACAAAGGTCTACATTAAAATAATTGGAAACATAAAATATTTTACCATATTTTTTTATCCAACCAACACGCCAAAGCCCTGAAAGATTTGGTTGATATATCACATTGGAAAAGCAGGAACCAGAGGCTGTTTGCCATTTTCGCTTCTTAAACGATAAATCAATTGTCAAAATAGTTGCCAATTTATTTTTCGTCAATGCACTAATCAAGTAAGTGATTCAGCTCTAGTATCGGCTTTGTTCTTTAATTGCCCCGGCAGGTCTTTAGGTGCTGCTAGTACACATGGATTTCATTTGATGAATTATTTATTTGTTTATTTCCCCCTCATTCATTGCTTGGCTCATATATAGACCAGATCACTGAGATATTTTTGTTTCATCATATGTTATTTTGTGCACACGATTGGCGTTGTTTCCACTATAAGATGAAGAGATATTTGTCAGTTTTATTTTGAAATAACTGTTAAGACCAAACTGTTATTCCATTGCTGATTCTTCACTTAAAATTCAATTCAAAATGCACATTTTTAGTAGGATCACTACCCCATTACCCTTACATGAGTATGAGTAAAGAAGATTCAAATTTCTGGCAACAGTCGGCTTGCTTTATTAATAAGTGTTCAAACACATGCTTGATGATTTCCATATCAGTGGGATGTGCAGTTTAAAAAAATATACATGACATTTGATGCAGTGAATTGATTCAGTTTAATTGATTAATTTTGATTTACAGTGAACAGAGCTCTCAGAAGCTGCACTGCAGTCCTATACTGGGGGACATCAAATGGATGTGTACACACTGACATTATTCATGAAGCTGAGAAATGAAACCATGATGAATGACTGGACTGCTTATTTATGCAAACACACACACACACACACACTCATACATAAAAAAAAAAAAAAGACAAGCTTGCACACACACATGCCATACACACACGCAAACACTGCACAAACACAAGCTGCTTTGAAACCAGTTCGGTGAGTCAAGAGTCAGAATGGCTCTGTCAGTCTAATCAGCAGTCAGCACAAGCTCAAGATCCATCAAGAGAGACAAGAGATCAGTCATTTTTACTTACTTTTAATTTGCTGTATTTATTCACACTCTCCTTTGGCTGCTCAATTCTGCGCAACAGACAACATATTAATGTCACGAAATGCGGCCAAAATACAAAATAAGAGAAGAGGTTTTATCACTTTAACTCTGCTCTAGTCCATGACCCTTTCTCCAGTGTAGCTCACAGTGCTTTAGCCAGAGCAGAAATAGTGAGGGGAGGAGGTGAAGGAAATTAAAGGGAGGATGAACAGGAGGTTTGGAGCCATGGGATGGTAAGTTAATTTTGACTGTAATGATCAGATCTGGGGGCTGGACGGTGGTCTTCCATCTATTTGCTCAAGGCAGGCATCATGCCAGCGCACATGAACAAGGCAGTGCAAGCAAGTCCGCGTGTGCGTGTTTGCGCATCGAGGGATAGTTCGTGTCCCCATGAGTGTGTGTGCGTAGTGCATGAGCTCTTGTGTGTCACTACCATGTGTTTACCCAGTGTTATGAGCCACAACCTTGGCACTGTTTTCATACTCCAGACATGCTCTTCCACCCACACAGCTCTGCTAGTGAGGAGATCTGGAATGAACCATCCCTGCCACCCACCCAGCAGCCTTCTAACAAGTAGTTATGGGGCGTGTGTGTGTGCGAGTGTTTGGTGAAATGCAGCAATCAAAAATCTTTTTGTTGATCTGGCCAAAGTGATAAAATGGTTTTCTCCAATGTCCAAACAAAGTTGGAGTATTAGCTCTTTTACCCTTTGCCTTCACAGATAATTCGTAAATAATTTACACATAAAACTTGCATGTAAAATGTCAAAAGTACATCCAGCATACACACTAACATTACAGGTGTATGACTTATTCTTGGGAAATGAGACAAACCAGGTCTTAATATTTTAAAACCATCTGTTTAATTAATGATGAAATTGTATCTAGGCCGTTTCTGTCATCAGTCTGGTTCAAACACAATTTGATTTCACTTTTTCCTCCAAATATAACTTCATGTTCCTGATGGAGACACAGGCCTTTTACAGAAGGCTTTTTTATTTTATTCGCTCACACAAATTTCTGGTCCCTGTTGCTAGGTTGCCTCTCAGCCCTTTTTAAAATGCATAAATTTAGTTCCATGTTTAAAAAAAAACAAAAAAACAAAACCAAAACCAAAAATCAGATCATATTGCATTAACATATCATAGCTGAAACTGCGTAGAACCAGTCTAAATTGTGAAAATATAGCAAGCTTACCGGGACCTGTGTGACCTTGAGTCCTCTGAGCTATTGCTGACCATGTGGTTTCTGCTGCACTGCTGATGAAAAGCAAGAGCACAACTCAGCAACAAAATACTGAGTGTTGTTTAAGATTATGAGCATGTGACGTTCAAGCTTCTCTTTCAGATCATAATCAATTGTTTTATTGTCTTCTTTCTTAGATCATTTCAAAATGCACATTCATCTGAGGACATGTAATAACATAATGTAGTGTTCTTCTTGTAGGTGCCAGGATATTAAGTATATAAATGTGTTGTAAATTCACCCATTCTTGCTCAGGCCACTCATTCCATTCCCTGAAGGCGAGTGTCTGCATATTGAATGTTCACCATAGAATTCAAAGTGTTGGCTACAATATTTGTCCCTCCGTGGACCGTACTAGTGAGCTGCACATGCACAGACGAATATTGTCCCTTAGCAAACAAATCAATAAAACTCATTTCCTTTTGGTCAATTGTTAATTAAATGCCAGTTTTCCCCTCAATTAAAAACTGACTGAAGTGCAGTATATGGCATATAATCATATTTTTCCTCTACATCCCCCACGGCATTTGCAAATACCCAGGGATGATTGCTAATGCAAAATCATTTTCTGATTTGTATCTGCAAATTGCTGCTGCCCTTGTGGTATCATCAAAGCTAGGTAAGCTTTATCAGCCCCCCACCTGGTAAATGATTTTAATGTTGATGGGTTAGATTACCCAGAGAGTAAGGCTTGCCAGTATGCTAAAGGTCATTCAGTATTATCTAAAGGTTATGCCTGACAGTTATGCAGAATAGGAATGTGGTCTTAAATCCAAGCATATGGTATATGTACAGTTTATGTGAAATATAAGAACACACCAGCCATGTTATTCTATCAGGACAAAGTGTTCATTACTGCAATATTCCTCAAAGTGATAATGAAATGTCAGAGTGGAGCTGCGACTTTCTAAAACTCTGCCATCTTGAACGAACAACTGCAAGGTCTTTTGTGCTGCAAAGAGCACTATATTACATGAAACCGATATCTGACCTTATGAGTAATGCATTCGATGCTGGCCTTGGTGAAGTCACCATCAACCAGGATCACCCATGATTGGAAGGGCAGGTGTGGAGAAAAGGGGAGGGGGGTAAATGGAGTGGGAGCAGAAAGGGGGAGGATTGACCATGGATCAAGCTGTGGTGCAGAGATGTTGCTCAATGGGCCGCAGTCACAGTGAGATATAAAGCTTATGACAGATGCTTCTCTTGAAAATGCATTACTGCAGTGGGCTTGAAACCATTCAAGTTCTTCGGAGTGTTGAAGGGAAATACCAAACCTGAATACCCAAAGCTTTCACAATTGTCAACATGCATTCTTTCCTGCTGCCAGCAACCAAATGTTTATACTCACATAGTCTGTCATATTCAGAGACAGACATGTCACACATATCCTTGCTGTCATGCATCCGCCCAAACACATTCACACATGCACATGCAATAAAAACAAGCATTCATATTCTCATAAAAACCTCCACAGTTGTAGTCACAAATATATCTGTTCCTGTGTTGCAAAGCAGCCCTGAAGCAAACTCTGCAGGATGGATTTTCTCTGTACTGTCTAACACCCAGACTATTTGCATTTTCTCCATACCATTTTATTTATTCAGCTTTTACCCAGACGGTGTGTATGTTTATGTAGAATCCACATACAACAAAAAACAGAACATTTTAATTGAGCAGTTAAACAAATTAATACTGCAGCTTTGTGGGCAGTAAAATCCGTATACTGCTGATTGGTTTAAAGCCATAGCTAAGTGAAAATCAGATGTGAAACAAACAAATCAGTAGTTACCTAATGGGCTTATGCAACACAATTGAAATAGCTTTTCAATATCAGGGTAATACATCATTTTAAATATTCTAATATGCTGAGGTGAAAGGCTTTATTGTCTGTTAACACAGCAGGGAGTCATTCCGTTATTCATCCTAGTGAATTAATCTGTTTGTGAGTGTAAGAATTAATCACAGGCTGTAATTAAACACAGGTTAAGTTTAAGCTTAGCTGTGATTTTGATGTTGTGTTGCAAAAGGAATTTCTCAACATTTAATATTCATGACTAAATATAAAAACATCAATTGATTTTGTTTTATCGAGACTGTGTGGCTCACAAATTTAATCATATTTTAATTCTGATGTTGCTAAATCCTTATTGGTGCACAGAAGTATGTGATATCATCCTTTTTCCGCTAAGCCCTGTCCACATTAAACTAGTGACAAGGACAAAAAACCCAGAAATCTGGCATGTCAAACCAAAACTGTTGTACCTTGGGCAGAAAAGTATGTGTTTCAAAGGATTCCATTCACTCAAAGCGGGATGCTGTCTGAGAAAATGGGTTTTCAGAAAATAAGCCTTTGAAAAATTAAACGACTGTGTTGGGGTGGATGTGTTGTTTCAGGTACCTGTGAGACAATGAAATACAATCCTGGAAGTCCAGTTTGAGTAATAGATTCGTACGTTTGAAGGCTTACCAGATAACAAAACACTGGACAATTGTTTACAAAATTATGTGGAAGGATTGTACTGCTCTGAAAAATTATCAGTCATGATGTAAACAGTAAAAATACAGTATTCATATTATAAAGTAATTTGCCAAGAATTTAAACTCCCCCCCCCCTGCAGCTCTTTGCTGGATGATGTTGCACTGCATTCTGGCAGAAGTTTAGCCAAGTTCAACTTTTTTTTTTTGCCAACTCTGTGTTTTTTTGGCAAAGCCCCCCGTGCTGGCAACTTTTAATATGTTGTGTGGTCAAATTAATGAGGGGGCTGCGTCTTTTGTCCGAATGCTGCCTTAGGGAGGAGGTCAGAGCTATTTTGTCCCCCTTCATCTGCTAGCAAGTAAATTTCAGGGAGTCGTGCTCCTCTTGAACCCAGTAAAACATTTATGGATTGCTTTTGGATCCAGAAGACACCCAGAGACATTTGTTGCATCAGGAATACTGGCAAAGCGTGACAACTTGGCCAAATGTTCTTCAGAGTTTATAATGTCAAAGATCACTTCATTAAAGTATCCTGGAAGTGTATCAACGAAGAGGTAAGCTTTATTCTATCCATCATTATCTTGATTTCCTTTCATTTTATCTTATAGCTAAACACAATACTATTTGTTGTTATATGAATTAATTCATTCCTTCAAGTTTGGAGAGGTTTATTTCTTTCACCCAGTTTATAGAGCTGGTGAAGTGTCTATATTAAAAAAGAATTCTTTAGCAGCAAAGTTATCTAATTTACATGCCGTCTAGTTCTATCTGTACTTTGTTTCAGCTTTTTAACAAAGAATATTATGGCTGAACTACAATAGATTGGTCCTTTGGGAAAGTTGTCAACCCTGAAAACTGTTCTGTTTTGAGAAGCCTCATTCACTCTGGCCTATCTTCCCTGAACAAGACAGCCTCGGTGTGGTCTTGTCAAATCCCAGTACCACCATCGCAGATCTGGAAATCATAGATGGATGCCAGGGATTCATGCTGGTCGTCCATAATGTTCGGCAGCCTGTCCTCTGTTGTGGAGATGGCGTGAGCGTGGAGCACACTGGTCCACTGTTTTCATGCCAGATGCAACGGTGCAACTCCTGTTCTGCATTTGGAGCAGCTTGTGGATGCTCTCGACCAGTTCCAGAAGGAAATTATCCTCCAGCAGGTAAACAGGCAAATTATTATTACCTTCAGACACTCATACACACACATACAAAAGCGTGACACTCATTGCTGGGGATAGATAGAAGTCACCGGGGATAAAGGACCTTGCAAGTGCTCACAAAGGATATTTCTACACAGAATTCTCTCTGCATTTTAATTTACAATGTAAATTATTAAACTATGCATGTTAAAAGATGTTGCTGTATGCTCTCTGTTGTTTCCATGCAACTGAAGATCTTCCTGTAGAGGACAGGTGACAAATGGAAGGGCTGATGGCTGTTGAAACGTAGGATGTAGACACCAATGCTACAAGACATGGAGGACATTAAAGCTTTCGCAGTAAAAACAGGTATGTTTTGCAATTCAGTATAAGATTATTCAAATCAAGATGCTTCTCAGTAACGCAACATGAAATTTAAGTGATGCGGCAACAATTATTTTGTCTCATCAATCACCTCTTGTCATTTTCTCATTTCAAAGAGAGAGGTGGTTATGGTGCAATGCTGCAGCAATTTCAGTGGAGGTTCCCGGATTTCATCTGTCATGCACAAACCCGGAACGTGCACTTCTGGATGATGAAGACTGGTTCTGCAGCGAGGCATGTGAGCAGGATGGATCATATAAATCGATTGTTACTGCCACTAAAGTCAAGGGGGGGGCAAGTGGTCCAGTGTACTTGCAGACAGCTGCAGATGATTTGAGGGGTACCGTGTTGAGTGTCTGAGACGGCAGAAAAGGTCGCCATCAGACAAAGTGTAATGCAAGTCTCACTGCAACTGAAGTACTAACTTCAGTTTAGTTTATATGTTAGGTTTAATTGCAGATAAAATAGAGAAAAACAAGAAATGTGCAAAAAATGATATTATCATTGCAAATTATGTGTTTACCACAGAACAATAATGCTCAGACATTTCTTGTTAATGTAGAGAATGAGGATGAGGTCCAAAATCTATTCCAAAGCTGTCAATGGAGAACAATTCTGCCACCTGGCCAGACATAACGCTGTGTGGGTGGGCGATGGTGATGACAGTTCCATGAAATAAAACCTAATGTGTTTTTGAGACAAACAACTCAAAAAAAAAAGAAAAAAAAAAAACTCCCTCACCCTCAACTTTTGACTAGTAAGATTTCTAAACCCACCCTTCATTCATTTGATCATGATTTCTCTCCACTAAGTAACAGAAACAAAAAAAGTTAACCATGACGGAAAACCTGAGGTGCAACTGGCTAACAAAACTACAAGGTTAAACCAGGAAAAATAATGGCTTGGACTTCAGTGAATGAAGGTGATGGAAAATGTATTCAAAGGTTTGAATTTAAGTGTATTTCAGAATGTTAAATATTTAATGATCCAGTCAACTCTGTTTGCTTCACAATAGAGGGCTCAAACTTGGATGCACTCATGATTCCTGAGACAAAGTCTGACTGAAAATAAAGAGACAATTGAAAAATTCTTATTCATTTCTCTTTGTTGGATAAAATGTGCAAAAAATCTTTTTGCATGGTCATGATTAGTAGTTCTCTTATGTATAGGAATTAAATATTTCTGAAGGTGATGGAAGTGGTAGTATCAAGGTAGACACTCAATCTAACAGCAAAGAAAGCTATTGCCACCTTTTGCAAAAGTCAGGTGAAGTTTGGGGATTATTTTCACAGGGAATGTCAGTCAGACAAGAAACACAACTGACTGCTCAAGGCCAAAAAACACAGACGGAAGAAGAACCTCTCAAAAATTCAAAGCTATAAGAAATTTCACTTTATTTGCAGCTGGCTTGTTGTTTTGGACTGAGAGAGAACGCTGACGTTCAAAATAAGTGACACATGATGCTCTGCCTCGACGCCATGCAGCTCACATAGCCAACTGATAAGATTTGGTTGATATTACGGTCCTTTTTTCACCTCTTTGATATATATTCTCAAGTTTGCATTGCAGGGCATACTATATCACAACACTCCTAGCAAATTTGGTGTTTACTGACTTTGAATATTGTATATTTTTTACCACATAATCAAACTGTACTTAATATAGTCCTTAACCCTTTCATTTCTTTCATTGAAATGTCCTTATAAAAACTTAATTACACGTTTTACACATTATGGTGGTCGAGAGTCATGACAGACATTAAAACTGACCAATGTAAAGAGAAGGCTTGGGTAGACTTGGATGAAATGTTTGCCAAGGCTGGAACTGAGTTTTTCATGTCCCCAGCCTTATCTCAGAGTTCTCAGAATTCTGCACACGTAAGACGACAAAGGCAGTACTTGCAAAGTTTGTGAAACAGTATGGAGAGAACGGAATGTTTGCCTTCCTACCAGGCAGGTAGCACAAAGGCTTTGAGGGATTTAGATATACCGCAGGGAAGACGAGGAATAAAGATGAAACACGGGTGTGATCTGAACATTGGATTAAAGAGGAATGGCATATAAATTTGACATAAAGCTAGTTCAGTGAGTTTTTTTTCTTTTTTCAAAAATATATTGTGATTAACTGTTACAGACTTGTTGAGTCAGAGGCCATGATCAATTATTAAGTCAGTACCATCTTTTTTGATTGATTAATTCACTTTTTTTGGCAGTATGGGAAGTCAGTCTCAATCAGTTCTTTCTGTATAGATTCAAAGCTCGCCCTGTTTTGTGGCCCTACAAATTTCTAACTCTGTTATTTTCACTGCTTTGTTCTGCTGCCTCCGTCTCCTTCATCATCCTGCCACTGGATTGGTTAAATCCTAGGTCTCACTAAGCGTCTTCCCATGAAAGACTTCCAGAAGATGTCGAATTATCCGTCACTCTTGTTACGCACATTATTTGTGGAGAATTGAAATCATGGTGTCTCATATGTGACTATTCAACATTCCCAGTCTCAGTCTTTTGATGCCGACAGTGTTGGCGAGCTCGAGTGTTACCTTTCAAAATGCAAAATGACGAAAAAAATGCTTCTGCAGTTTTCTCTTTTCAAAACTGCAAAAGCAGGAATTCATGGAGAGCCAAGTGCCTTTTAGTTCCCAGTGTAATTTATGCTTGTTAGAGGTATAAATTGTATGCAGTGCAAAAAAAGAAAAAAGAAACAAAACAAAAAAAAAAGAAGTGTTTACTTCAAGTGAGAATACAAATTGGTTATGAAAAAAATGTACAGACTAAAGAACTTCAAACTAAAAGACAGCCACACACTTAAATGTATAATTAAATTTATTGTCCAGTGTTTTACCAGACATGCTATCTTTGCACACAGATCTTAGATTTCAGTCATTCCAACACAACTACAGTTGGTGTGTGCTAATCTAGTGTCTTTAAAGCCAATTTGCGAGTTTAAAAAAAGTTAGGTATTCTTGACAGTTTTGCTGAAATTGCATGTAATTGTATTCATGAGCCTTGCCAGTGTTTTTTCTTTTTACTATTCTGCCACTCGCAGCGTGAATACAGATAAGTAAATATCTAGAATATATAGAAAAATGAAAAAAGAAGAAAATAAATGGTAGTAATGCAGAGATCACACAAATGCTAATCATGAAGCGCTGCTTGCCTTAGACTGAAGGATAAACCTTTTTATCAGCTTAATCCTGCATATCATTAGTCCTGATGGGATATAATTGTGCTATCTTACTTGGGGATCATTTTGAGTTCATCCCTCACATACTGTTTACCCTCCAACATCACTGCTGGCTATCTGTGCAACTGCACAGTCAGGTTTATCCAGCCAGTCAAATTAATCCTCAGGAACAGCTTTGAATGTACCGTATCACGGCTGGATTTGGCATATGCACATAAGAAAAATGTCATTCAGAGGGAAATAACAGACTCCTGTTGGCAGCAATTTAGAGACAAAAGATACATTAGCTACCCATATGGTTTTGCACTCATTTTCCAAAGTGCCTGTCCTATCCATATGGTTTTACATATTGTAAATTACTGCAAAGTGCAGACTTCCAAGTAGACTCTCCTGCCTCATAATCCTGAATATGGCCAGACTCATATTTTAGGTAACTAATAGTGCCATACACATCAATAACTCTAATGCCACTTGACTTACTCTTGGAGTCAATTTCACATCTTTATGCAAGTGGTCATAAATTTTGAAATTCAATTAATCTATTGTAGAATCATTTATCATTAAATCATTTATACATTTAATTTCATTTCATACTTCGTTCTCACTCACTTCACACATGGAAGTAAACTTTACAGCTTGACATTATAGCTTACACAATCTCGAGTGGCTTCATCCCAATTTCTAACAGACAACCTCTGCCCATGTTGTCCCTTTAAGATATGGCACTGTCAAATGTTTACATTTTGTACGCTTCCACATGCAGCCAATTCAGTCAGATGATATTTACAGTATTTGTATGTTTTATAAGTACACTGCCACTTAATGGCTCCTGCCATACGTCCCTCTTGTGTTTTCAGTTCAGTCATACTGCTTTCCTGATCCTCCCTTACCTCTGTTACAGTACACCCACAAAATATATTTTTTCAAGTTGGTTTGAATGTGGACCAGCTGACAACATGTGTTACTCTGAAACTCAGTCTGTCCTGTGAACTGACCCACACTTGACTTTTGCCCAGGGGTCACCCCAGTGGGTTCAGCTGAACATCAGTTGAGTGCAAAAGCTTCCTTCTCGTCAGAACAGAAGCCCAAATATCCGATGGGCCTTTCAGTGTTTTAATAAATGTTCTGTTTTATCTCAGCTGTGTGATCCAGATGGTAAACCCTAGGATATCTTTATTCTTCTTAAAAATATAGACTCAGGAAATGTAAAATGAGACGCAAGATAAGAAATAATGAACACTAAAGTGAAGCAAAAAATAGAACATTCATGCAAGACCTGAATACGATGGCATAAGGATTGTAAGATGGCACGGCAGGCCAAACATCTAAAGAAAAAAACTGGTTGATGAGGGTTGATGATGTTGTGTTTGGGAAGTAGATGAAGCATCAAATCAGTTTTGTTCAAAATCTGAAGTACCTGTAAGTAAGCTGCTATAATCCATTTTTTTTTTCTTTATATAAAAATGGATGAAAGGACTATGTAATGTGAAAGGGGTCGCTTATATTGATGAAACCAGAGAGAATTACATATCTGTCAACAATCCTGTTTTTCCCAGGTTTCTCCCGTATTTCAAGGTGTCACAGAGGTTCTCAGACCATTTATGAAACACAATCTATACATTATATACAATTCAACCCACCTGTCACCGTGACCGGAGTACCCACAACATGATTTAAAGGGTGTGTTTGTAGCTGCTGTCTGCGCAGGCAGATGGACGCAGTACTTAACATGAGCTGTTGTCAAAATGTCAGAGCATGATGACGCCCCCCCCTAAACAATCTAAATATACCTGCAGATTTAAGTTGGTCTGAAGTGAACAGTTATTCCTTGCTGGTAGCTACACATACGGTACTTTCTCAGACTCATGGATGCTGGAAGTAGAGGGAGAGAGGGAGCGTGTGAATATATACAGAAGTGTTGACATGATACAAAAACGTTCTTTGATCATAAGCCTAATGTTACTCCAATTACACAGACATAATTCTGTGAAGTGTATGAACTGCACTGCAGACTGGAGTCTTTGTTAGTCTGTTAACAGTGACAACCAGACAGATAGTTCTGTGCTATACTCTCATTTCCCCAGTTTGTATGAAATGTGGTCTGTGTGCATTATTGTTGCCCCCCTCACCCGCTGAAAATAACCCAAAACAAACACTCACTCATTTTGAAATGGAGAATAACCACCCAACTATGCATTTCCCCTCAGCTCTGCAATGTTTTTTCAGCCTGTTGTTTTGGTTTTATGTTCTGCAACTTTACTGTTAGGGTTGTTTCCAGACAAAGCAAGGCAAGGCGATGTTTTCAGTAAACACAAACAAACAAACAAACACAAACAAACAAACAAACAAACAAAAAAACTGTACAGTAGCTGTACACGACCACAAAGTTTGCTATAGCTAACTATACGCTCATACGCTATTATGTTTGCCATATTAACTTATGTGCAAGCCCTTAATATGTCAGTCATGTTTAGCGTAAGTTTACTGTTGGTTTCTGCTGCTCCCAAGTGGCCAAAAAAAAATGTTAATTAAGGTTTAATGAATGTTGTCATAAAAGGTGATTGCATTGAATTAAATTGCAATATGTGTTTTTTGTCTCACAATAGAAATGTAGGAATTTGGAGCTAGACAATCTTAGCAACCTTTAGCAAAATGTCTTTGTGTATAGACTGTAAGAATAGAAATACTCAGGTGTGTGCATGTGTGTGTGTGTGTGTACATGCAAGTTAACCTCACTTGAAGGAGAAGGAGGCTGAGCCCATTTCCAGCCACTTTGTTAATGACAATGACTTTATTGTCACGTTTTCTCAGACTACCTAAGCCTTAGCTTACTGATGCTCATTTTATCTAATTACATTTATCAAACAACAAAAGGCCAGAGCAGGCAGAGGAGATCCACACTAATTACATTAGAGCTGCGGGAAGATTGGCACATACGATGAAGTGATTTGGCCACTCACTGCCCCACCGGCCATGCTCAATAACTTCAAGCCCATCCCGGTTGTTTATGAGATTGAGCTGTCATTTGGACATCACTCACATTTAAGATGCTGCGTTAGTCTCTATGTTACAGAGCCATACTAAGACAAGTGGCGCAGGAGATGATGTTATTGAGTGCCTTAATCAAATTAGATAAAGATCAGGTAAAAGATGGTAAACTAACAAGAACATCATTTCTTTGGATAGAATGTCAGTGCATTGTCTTTACACATTTTCACACCGCAAACATACACTGCAGGAAAACAGTTTTTGCCATTACTTTCCTGCTATTTAAATTGCTTTACATCATTCTCATCATCATGCAAATACCATTTTATGTATATTCTGCACTATATTTTTTGCTCCAGATGCTTGGCACGGCGAGCTCCAGGAGCACCAAGCAGCTCAAACAGGTCCCAGAGAGCAAATCCAGCATCTCTTTGTGGCAGTCACTATTTTCACTAGAAGACAGAGTGTCGCTCTTACTACTGTACAAGCTTTCAACACAACTCAGAATCTTCTGTTGACACAAAAGGGTGCTTGTGTGTGTGTGTGTGTGTGTGTGTGTGTGTGTGTGTGTGTGTGTGTGTGCGCGTGCGTGTGTGTGTATTTGTCTGTGTTTGCTGAGGGAGTACAGACAGGAACTTAGGAGTTTGCAGCTGTCACAATGAGATGTCAATATTTATGACATGTTGTTTGCTATCTGCTACGTGTGAACTCTTTCTCGTCCAGACATCTGCTTCAGATATTTGCACATTCATATTACACACTCAAGCATTATGAGCCGAAACTAGAAAGCCAATAAATTAAAATTAACGACATGCAATTAGTGCAATGTCTGTAAAGGTAAATTATTTCTAATTCTTCTAATTCTTCTAATTCTTCTAATTCTAATAATTCCTCTTTTTAAAACTTTTATTCGAGGGAAGATTTCCCTGAGAGAAGAGCTCTCTTTTGTTTACAGCAAGGCCCTGTTCTTAATCACACGTTACTGTACACACATTCACACCTGCTAGCTTCTTAGCACAACTAAAACCTGATCTGTCTTAATCTGGGGATTAAGGGCTTTAATTACTGAAGGTAATAAGAAAGGGTTGAGTGCTGCTCTTTCACTTTCCCCATCCAGATTCTAACTGCCGGTTCCAAGGGAACAAACTGGTGACCTTCCAGATACAAGCCGCTCTTAAGCCAGAGGTCAAAACATTATGGATTGATTATTTAAAAAAAAAAAAAAAAAAATACTATGAGGGTGAGGCTCAAAGGTGTAGCTATGTCTGATGACTACTATAAAAAAATTATAGCTGCAGGTTTATTACAGGTTTATTAATGTCTGGGGTCAGTTCCATCTTCTAGCATTCAAATACGTCTATGCTCAAGTGACAAATCCTTAGTCCACACACACTACGGTGCAAAGCATATGGCTTGTTTTGTAGCTGAACAGACCATGAGGGAGATGGTTTTGCCTTGATGCCTCACTAGAGCTTGTATTGTTTCCCTTTGCCTCCTCAGCACTGCATCTGTTATAAACGCGTCCATGTGGACCAGGACGTTTGCTGGCAGTCAGTAAGGCAGGTTTCCTGCGCTGTGGCGCGCACACCGACACTTCTTCTGAGCACCTTCTTCAATCAGACCACACTTCTCCACCAGTCAGCCTAACACAAGTCATAAATTAGACTTAAGAAAAAATTAAAAGTGCCAGAAGGCATCATACATCTTGCACTGTACAACAATGTCACAAAATGTTATTTTGCCATCTCTTTGATTTGTGTTTGTAATCAGTTTGGCATAGAATCACTTGCCTTGCCTTGTTGGGCCTTCATACCACCCGTTTTTCAGGCACAATGCCACTGACAATGCTTTGCTCAATTGGAAAGCGTTCCCTCACACCAACTTACTTTGAGACTGGCTTTGTGCATGCTGATGTGTTTTCATGTCTTTCCAGCGTCACTGTAATCAGGCGGTGTTTTCTTTACCTCATTAAAAAAAACACAACTTTGAACGTATAGAATCTCACTGCACTCTCACTCACCTTCTGTCACTCTGTAATGTTTTCTTATCAGAAATCCTAGAACTCAATCCTCCAAACAATCTTGTTTTTCCCTTTTCTATTTAATTTACAGAGCATCACATTCAGTAATGTTCCAGTTTCACTGTCCGTCCTTGTTTCTTTCAAATTTTCTTCTCAGACACACAGTTATCCTGATTGCCTTCATGCTGTGATTCATAATGAGACACAGGTGTACGTGGTGTTTTGTGAATTTGCAGGTAAAGAGAATTGTGTATGTAGGGAATTGAGTATGTATCTTTTACTTGCAAATCTACTAAAACTATTATATACTTGGGGCTAAAGCTTCAATAATGTGCTTAAACTCCTGCCAGGCTCAGGCATCTAAAAGCTCTCCTTCTGCTCAGGGTGATTAAAATATCATCACAGCTTAAATTAGCACTTCATTAGCAAAACCACATTTATTTTACAATGGAGTAGCCAGGACTCTCTGCAAACAAACACACAGGCTTTTAACAAACGAAAGAGCAAGGCATTAAATGAAATGTCGAAATGATTAAGTGAAGGTGAAAACGGAGTATCATAAGTGTAATATTCTTTAAGAAGTGCCCAGAGCTGAGAAAAGTCTTTACAGTGCTACATCGAACACATAAATGATGAGTAGGTATGCACATGAAAAAGGCAAAGGAGCAAATATAATCTGAAAAGGAATGAAGAAAGACGTGTACATACAGAGTTAAAGGGAGGAAGAGAATGCTGAGGACAGGAAGAGTTGCTGTGAAGTGGAAAATGGAAAAGTGGAAGGCATGAGATTTCTTCTTTGCTGGCTACAATAACGCATATTTTGCGAATGTAGAGCTTCAGCCCAGTCCACAGCATGCCACTGAAGCCATCAGACCGCCTTTGGCCACATCCTAATCACTCCTTAATTATTTAGAGTGAACAACTGCTCTCAAGGCTGTTCTGTTATCTTTTCCTTTGTAATCTCATTGCATATGTTTATTCTCTTCTTCTTTCTGGAGTGAGAAACAAACAAAGCTCACATTTTTGTTTAAATTACATACTTTGCCAAAAACAATAAAAGGAGTGAGAACCCCCCGCCAGTGGTCAGCAGGTACAAGAGCTAAACCCTTTCTCAATTTGGCCCACATTTCTATTGTAGATTTCACGTGATAATGGTCTCTGTCTCACATTATATAGGTGAAATACATGTGAATAGTTGGTATTCAACAATAGGTAATACATGCATGTTCTATAATTAACTCTAATCATAAAGAATGTGATGTGATTTCAAAGTTTTAATCTACAGAGAGCAGTGCAGCAGCAGGTTTCTGTCCTGATGAATTATCTTTAAACATTCTGCACTACAGTAATAATATTTGTGGGCTATAACCTGGTATTCTGCATATCTTTGTACAAAGTTACAATTACTGCTTTGTTTTGTTTGTGACAAGCTTTAGTGCCTTGAACATGTTTTTTTTTAATGGCTTTGGAATAATTGCAAACGCACGATTGTTTGCAGGGATTACATACATTGTTAGAAATTAAATTGACTGAAGATTCAGTCAGATTTACCATTTACAATGGTTTTATAGTGATTTATAGTCATTTGATTATTTATAAACATAAATGACTTGAACATGTCCTCACATTTTAACAGAAATTAAAAAAAGCAAAAAGATTTGTTCATACTATGCACTGCATAAATTAATTATGGGTGCTTTAAATATATATTAATATATAAATAATACATTTTCTTTTTATACATGTATAGTTAATATAGCTTTTAATCAGTTGATGGTTTAATATATTCCGGTGGTAACAAATTCATCAAATCCACGTGGCAATAGAAACAAACTGGATAATTGCATTATTTCACCATTAACTATGGTGAATGATACTAATGATGATAATGATGATAATAATAACTTTATTCATATAGAACCTTTAAAAACTGAGCTGAGACTAAAGCTAAAGCCTTGCTAGTGGATCTATGAAGCTCTGTGTCAGGTACTGAGGATGTCAGGGTGCCTAGCATTCCACTAGAATAATACCACTAGTATGGCTGAAAAAATAGCCCTGCATTGAAATGAATTAGTCTAGTCCCACACTTTAGCCATTAATCTATAATGTCAATAGTTATTTTGTATCTGGCTGTCTAAAATCTACCAAAAGTCTCATGAAGTTGACCATAGTAGTACATCAAATAGAGATTCGTATAAAAATGCTGGTGAACTACTCATTTCCACTGGGCACTGCTGCAACATGTTCTGGATTCAACATGTTGAGCTGATCGCGGCTGTTTTACACAATACTTGTGATTCCACCAGAAATGCCCCAGCATGTTTCAGAAGTGTCCCAGAAGTGGCTCTCAGCTCTGCTCCATGGAGAATACACGGCTGGTCTATTTTTGACGAAAGCTGCGATCAGCTGTGTCAAGCAGCACTGAGCAGATCAAGTTGGCTGGAAGTCAGACACAGATACATCATAAAGAATCCGGTCAGTTTTCAAAATAAAACACCCAAACGCAGACCTCTGAGCTTAGAAGCAGACACAAATTAAACAGTTTATCTATGCAGCTTACTAATCCATCCTAGAAGCACTTAAATGAAGGACAAATTTCCAAAATCTGAGCAAGTTAACAAAGTCAGGTTGGCAATATACTCCACTTCTGAAATGCTCCTGGCATGAAACTGGAGGACGGACTAAAACAGCATTGTGGACACAATGTCACAGACTTTGCCCAGTGGAATCAAGACATAAGACTTCACCACATCCATACAACTTGTGCTTTTGAGTTATTCTTTGTATTTCAGCTGACTTATCTCACAGACTTTTGATCTTTTTAAGCAGAAGTTACCAAAGAAAGGGAGGTATAATGATACAGGCAAACAGTATTTTAAAGGTGAAGGGAAAGTGAAGTGTCAGAGGCAACACTCTAATAGACAAGCCCTCTTCTCCGTTAAGAATTTAGCAGAGTCATCCAAAAACACTGGCAGATTGTTGAATCCCACCCACTATACTCAAGACTGTTTTCAAGGAAACTCATGGTTTGCTTAACTTTGTGACATGGTGTGCACCCACGGTTGCTAAGTCCTTTGCTTTTGTGCCAGATGGGCAATTAGAAATATGGTTATTGCATGCTGAGCAGCCACCCACACACTGGCAGCAACACTGCCACATGTGGTGAGATTACCTGTAATACCACTCATATTATATACTTCATTCAAGGTCCTTGTCACTGTGATTTAAACTTTCTGTGCATTACAGAAACTGTGATGGTTTTAAAAGACAAATGTGATGTTTTGATATGTTCTGTCATTTTATTTAATTTTGCTGTGTTTTGTTTGGTTTTAAACATTGGCCAACAAATGCACACGTCTCTGTCACTGTGAATTTTTGTTTTTTGTAATACTCAGCAAAGGACTTTTGGCTTAAAATGGACGATTCAGGTGGCCTCAACAGTGGAGTAATAATTTTAAAAAGTTGTTGTTTCTCTGTCTGGATCTGGCTGGCTGACTGTCTTATTACCCAGAAAACTTCCTGAAAATGAGTTTGTTTTTCATTAGAGTAGCAGAGAGGCTAGAATGGTGTCATCTTCATTCATCTGTGTTTCTCCCACTTGACCCTCCCTCCCTCACCCTGTGAGAGAAAAAATCCTCATGACTGATGGACCTGCTGGCTATTTGGACATCTGTCTTCTTGTTCATAGCCCTGGCAGGGAGAGGCCTGGGTACAGTGTGACAGGCTTCCACAACAGCGTGTACTAACACCGGGTAGAAACATCTCTGTGGCCTAAGCCTTAGAGATCAGCCATTAGTAGGTTGTCAATCTAGCAAGCGCTAACAGTCTTTTGGGCAGCTAGGAGGAAGATTCAGCCCATGGCCTCCAACAAGGAGGTAGATATGAGATCATTACAGTCTAGTTAAATTTAGCTCCTGTAAGGGTATTGTGTCTGTGCTGGTGTTGAATATGGCACAATTATTGTAGTTATGTGGATAATGGAGTCAAATCTGCACAGTATAAAAGTATATTTTTACCTGACAGTGGTATTCCCAGAAGGCTGTGAGTTACAAACTTTGGTAATATTTGACATAAAGGAACGCATGCTCACCAATAATGAGATGGTGAATGACATGAATGTTGGCATATTGCTCCTTAATTCCACTTACAAGAAGTCAAGTTGATGTGCGTAAATTAGCTCTTAGTATGCTTTGCACAGTAGGTGATGGGGCTAATAAGGTGCTATTTTGAGAAAGGTTCATATTGTTCCTTGGTAAGACTTTAAATGTTTTAACACATATGACTGAAAGACCTGTTAATTAGAGGTATTAATTCAGCTAGATCTCTATAATCAGATATCTACATAAGAATGCAGAATCTGTAGGCAAGGGACCAAGATTTTTGGGCGTTCTGATTTCCGTTTGTACTCCGAGTAGTATTGACCAATCATCATTGATCCGGCTTGGGTTGCATGAAGGTAAACAGTCTGTGTGGAGAACAAAAGAGGTGGAATGCATTAGCCGAAACATTCTCAGAAGCAAATGGCGATAATCTGACGACAATTTAACTTTTCATTTGTTTTCTTTATTTACATTTATCTGCATTCATATGCAAATATATGTTCCAAGTTAAAATCAGACTGTAGAGGAAGTCTTGGCCTGGATATCCATTATCTGTGTTCAGGATATCCTACACAGGAAGCCATGAAACATTGCTGTTGTCTCTAGAGGCTAAATCATCATCATATGATCACATCTGTTAAATAAAAAACAAAAAAACAAATGGCCTGATTTTTATAAAACGTGGTGGAAGGGTGTGGCATAGGCTGGATCTGGACTGGCCCTGGAGCACCAGCAGAATTTTGGGTTGCCTGGCAAGCTGATTAGCTTATAGTGTCAGGTGCAAGGCAGCTAGAGTCCCTCAGAACTATAAACTATCAGGCCACCTGCCCTGAAAATAATAATAATTATAAACCATTTGGCTTTTTTAAAAGCATTTTGGATGTGCTTTTTGAAAAATAGACAATGTTACTGGTATAAACACTAAACAGTAAAAAATGATCTCAACTAAATGCTTACTGGATATGTGGTCTGCTGTGAATGTGGAGATTGGCCTGAACTGACTTTAGATGCGGCTTGAATTATTATCTCAGTCCTCCCCTGGCATGGGCCAAGGAAGAACCCATTAAATTTTAGAGCGGATCCGAATCAGCAGATACAAGAATTATTTTTCACTTTGCGAGATAGGTCAATTGTAATACAGACATGCTTATATACTGTATAGTGGTGGGGCTTGCAGATTTGTAAATCATGAAGACTATAGGAGAAGTCTGTATTATTGGCCTTGTTGGAGATCTTTTATTTATTTATTTTTACTATTTATTTATTTTAATTTTTCTAAATAAAACATCCAAACACATTGATCACAAAATCTAAGTTCTGTGAATGTGGCTATTTAATGGATTTCACAAACAATCCTGGTTGTAAAAATTAATTTGAAATCAAAAAGTCTCTTTACAATCAGAAAGGAAAGGGGGGGAAAGGCCTCCAAGCTTCTGAGGAGACAAGCGAGGACATTGGGACACAATGTAAACATTAATGGTGGCTTACAAACTAAAGACAAACAATGTTTGTTAGCAGTGGTGCAGAACAATAAGGAGCACAGCATTTGGCAGACAATTTGCAAAGCAAATATGTATACTGTCGCAGAAAATAACAGTGCAGTCTATTTTAGGCTGGACTTCAAGAGTTTGATTTTAGTCTTCATCCAAATTCACCAATAAGACCTTCATATATCTGTAAAACTGCCATCCTGTCAGCTCTGCCTGGGGAACGCTTTCGCTGAATTTATTTGTCTGAAAGGTGATGTAGAAGCAGAACAACAGAACACCTCATTTTATCTCTAATATCTGTTATGCCAAATGCCCAAGAAGTCTGTTTGCTCACCAGGTCTCTGTCCAACAATCGACAAACATTCAAAATTGAAGATCGTACTCTATATTTACCTGTTCAGAGGGGGTTTAGTGGCCTTGAAATAAAGGATATTTTTGTGCGTGTGTGTGATTGTGTGGTACACAATGGAATTCAAATCACATTTTTCAAATAATTAATATATTGCCAATTATTATTTTTTTTGTATGTTTGCCTCTTCTTTTAATCCTCCTCGTCCTTTTTAGTTTGCCAACAATTCCTCACCAGCACATCCCCTCTGGAGATGGGGGAAATTTAAAATATGCATCCTACCAACAGTCTGCTTGTCATCACTCAACCATACACACACACAACACACACACACTGCTACACATTGCTTCAGACAGGCGTACCCAGTGCAGCGGTGGTGTTGATGGTTCACTATGGTATTCATGACCAGCATGCATAGTTTTTTTTTATACCCAGTACTTCTCCACCATCCACAGTCACACATGGAAAACATACATAAAAAAAAACACAGTAAATACTTTGCTTACTTTGACGTGTGATGAAGCCTTGACTGACATTTTCAGTCTCTGAAAATCCAGTCCGTCCATATATAGTGACTCATATATCAGAGAAAGTCTGACAGTGACTTGTGAATTGTTTGACAATGTGGCATTACATACCAGTAGATCCACGTTGAAAGTATTTAGAGAGTTCCTTTTCCCCCTGGTGACAGTAAATCTTGGAATATGCTAATGAACAAAGTTGAAGGGAAGTTTCAAATTAAAAGCTACGACCAATAGAATTATGAAATGTAACAACTTCAATGATCCCTGGAGTATTTTATGTCTACTAATGCAAAGGCAACTTGTCACGTGTCACCACCACTTCCAGGCTAATGACTCTGTAATGGCCCCATTTATCCATTTAGCCTCATTGAGTTCTCGGCAATACTGGTCCCGCCAGGTTCTTTGCCCTTTGGTGAATGCTTCAAACACTTGACTGCAAGTGGACCATTGGGGAACTAGTGAGTTGCAAAGCTGTCAGTACATTGGGTGGTACATTGTACATTGGGGTTTATTGGAATCTGTGAAACTGTAATAGTACAGCTTTGGTCATACTGTATCATGTAAGTCAATGCAGTAGAATGTCTCTGGATTGCATTTCTGTTCTGTTCAATTACTCTGAATTTTGAAAGAAGAGGCAAACTTTTAAGCTTCAAAACATTGAAACTGCACAAGAGGAGCCTTACTTTTTAAGCAGCCTTCGTTAACCAGGCCAAAAGATGATTTGAGACAGAGTTTCAGCTGCTAAATTCTATCAGCTTGATATCAAGTTGAGCTTTCATCCATATATTTTTATTGAGGTTCAATAGTACAGTACAGCTGTGGAATATAGTATTTGGAGTATCTAGTATCAGAGGTGGTATTAGGATTAAAATGAGAGGAATTAACATTAAATAATACCTAGAATTGCAAGAGGTGTCAGTACATAAGAAAGTGACTAACTTACTGTGGTGTTTATATTATTATTTAGACATAATAATTATTAGTAGTCATTCTAGTGAATGTGACTGTGAATGGTTGTTTGTCTCTATGTGCCCTGTGATGAACTGGCAACTTGTACAGGGTGTACCCTGCCTCTTGCCCAATACCAGCTGGGATAGGCCCCAGCCCCCGCGACTCTGATAAGGATAAGCGGCTCAGAAAATGAATGGATGGAATAAGTAGTAGTAGTATTAGTAGTAGTAGTAAAAGGATTTGTTCAAATAACAACACCAAAAAGCAAACAAATACATATATCCCACTGAAGTGTTTGATGGCCTTCAAAAACACCCATATATTGGAGACTGCTGAATCTCATAATTGTGTGCTGCATTGTCCTGCTCTTACAAAAGGTGAAGTGTAGTAACTTACACATAGTAATAAACAGTGTCAAACAGAGTGTGTGGGCTATGAGTTAGACTTCATTTTAGAATGATGACAGTAATTTTACTCCCACAAGATCTAAAGTTACTGGGGCTTTCCTAATGCTTTTAGTTTTGTGTTGTGATTTATATGTGTTTAAGTTATTCAAAACTGTAATTGAGGGAGAAAATATTGCTATAATGTTGCCACCTTGAAAGCTCGACATTCTAAGTAAAGCAAGTGATTTGTAATGACTAAGCTACTAATAAGCTGGTAACATGCATATCATTAAGCAACAAATGAGTAATGTAACTTGCATGTGCAACGGTGCGCTATTGTAATGATCAAGTATCATTCGTAAGTCATGCATTGCATAAGATCAAAAACACATAAGCAGCCTGTGCACAGTTGCTGGAGGTGTCCCGATTAAGGGAGATGCAAGTTGTTTTAATTGTGAGTAAATGTCAGACATACACAAACATAGAATGCAACACAATAGTCTGAGCTTTAGGTTTAAGGAAAGGTATCCATGACAGGCTGTTTTTACATAATTCCTCCAAATTATGCTTGTCTCAACAATTTTCCAAATCCTTAGTACTATTGTCAGGCCAATATTATTTTTCAACAAGCCCCAGTCATCAAATCTGTAACCAGGATTTTAGGAAAATGAGTTTCGCAGTGATACCCCACCACCTGAACTAATTTGGCTATATTTTCAGTCAAATGTATCTCTCTACATGATTGTCTAAAAACTTCTTACAGTGCTAAAAAATATCATTCTAGTGGAAAAATATAAAACCCTCTTTATTCTAATTATCTTTTTCTTTTTTTGGTCTAAACCTGACAAATGTAAAAATATTGACATTAGACATTTTAAAATCAACCTCAAACCTCAAATCTGCATCTAACTGTAGAATGTGAACTTTTAATGAGGTAATTACAACCCCCCCAGATTTAGATAAACAGTACAGAGACTATGACCCTGCCAGTCATCAAACAAATGAGGTTTATGGTCTATATACTGTATGCATGTAGTGAATAAAACAGCTGACATTACACCTGCCACAACGACCTAACATCTACATGTATACCGTAGGCCTCTTCAGTTGCATTTCAGAACCACGGACAGATCTACTAGCATTTAAATAGTGCTGTACTTCAGCACCAAGGACAGCACATATAGAATTCTAGCGAATTTATGTTTCAGCACCATGGACAGCGACCAGAATTATACTTTTCAAATGTCTTACAGAAACTATCAGAAATATATTTAAAATTATCTTTCGGCATCATGGACAGGAGCCACCAACATTATACTTTTTAATTGTGTTTCAGCTCTGCTGCGTGCTGCAACTACCAGTGTTTCACTTTCAGATAAAGTTAGACTCCACAGAGCCCGGTCTATGGGGGATTTTTCAGAAGGCAGACTTTTCAAGGCGAGTCATTCCAAGTTTACATTAACACAGTCATACTGTACAGTCACGTTGTATTTTATGCAAAGTACACAGCCCACACGTGGCATAGTGTGGCACCTTCTGTGCAACTCACCGCCTTCTCACTTTGTTGCTGTTTCGATTTCCCTCAAAATCTCTCATGCCGATTAAATCATAAAGCGTATCTTCCCCTATGCTTAGATCTCCCCCCAATTTTCCGCACTAATTAGTAACGCTCAAACTATCTATGGTGGTCAACCCGTAGCCTTGCTGTAAATATGTACCTATGAGCAGAAAAAAGTCACGACAGGGCTTCTTATCCTCATCCACTCTCAGTTCCCTTGCCTTCCACCTCATACAGTCCAGACCCACCCCTTACTGTCTGCCATGACCGTCCTCTACAATATGAGACTGTATTCTTTGTACCTCCCCTTTCTCGCCCTCAGTCTGTGCATCCCAGCCTCCCTTCCTAGATATCCATCCCACACCTCTCCACCCGCAAACGGCTCCTACGGTGAGAGAAAAAAAGAGAACAGAACAGTTTCAAACACGTCGGCATAAATCTCACATCCAGAGCTCCCTTTTCTCCTTTCCCTCCTGACGGACTTCATTACTTTATTCCTCTGTGCGCCAATGCCCGAGACCACGCCGAAACGAAGGATTTTTTTCCCTTGAGCATGAAAAGGATTGCCAAATCATCCGCAATCCAACATCACCGACTGAGCCACCAGCATGAGCACTGGATACATATGCTCCAGCAGAAGTTGTTGGCTAGAGAACTAACAAATCTTGGACCACAAATACAGCTAAGAGGGGAGAGTCAGTTTTAGGTAAGTACGGCTATCCCAGCTTGGACCTCTAACATAATATCAGGGTATCTTATGTATATTTTTTTCTGTCCATCACTGACCACGAGGTAGTGATCGGGTAGGCAGGGCTATATTGTGGCACAATTATGGCGATGTTGCGTGGTCAGCATGTTACTCGGGTGGCCGGTGGCGTCCTTTTTCAGAATGGAGGCAATTTGTTCTTCTCACTGTGAAAGCTACCTTTTTAAATAATCGGTGTGCGAAGTCCTTTCAAGCTCCGCCCGGGCTGAATGTCGAACGGAGCGTTCTGAGGCTATTCCAAATAATAACACGAGTCTTCTAATCGTATAAAGCCCATCATCTCCAAACAGTATGTAAATGAGTTTATTCTCCCGATTATGAGCACTCGACTGCATTTCTCTCTGCACGTTGTGAGACAGCATCTTGCCGAGGTGATGCTGCAGAAGTGCGGACATAAAGGAGCCAAAGAGAAAAGAGAAGAAGAAGAAGAAGAAGAAGAAAAAGATTGGAAGAAACAATGATCTCAGGATTTTGGGGTTGCATATTAAGCAGACGTGCCGCGCGGCTTTAATGAATGGCTTTACAGGGGCAACATTCAGAGTGAAGGTGTATTTGCAGGCCTACGGATCACTGTGCAGTCGACATCAATATTTGTATTCAAGCTAATTCCGTTTGCAGCCAAGTCCTGGCTTTTTTTTTTTTTTTTTTTTTTTAACATCCATGTTCATCAATTCCAGGAAACTGCCTTATCCATTAACTAAAAGTGAGTGGCATCGCAGCCTGGATATTGGATATGGAATGGGTTGCGGTCAGGCTTCCTGTCATTATTATTATTTTTTTCTGTAGATTCCATGTTAGGGATAAATCACTGCCTGTAATGAATTCTCTGAAAGCAGATAGTCCACCGGATCTGTGTTTATGTGTACGTGTCTGCGTTGTACGTGGCTCTGAGCGCATGAGAGTGCGCGTGCATGCAAGCAAGCACGAACATGCTTGTTTTGTGTGTGCGTGTGTGTGTGTGTGTGTGTGTGTGTCACCAGTAAGACAAAGTTGGCGTTCCGTGATCCCTCAAGTTGCTTTGATTGCTGTTCCACTGACTAACTGCGAGGGGAGCTCATGCTCTTTTACACAAGGTGTCATTATGTGGCTAAAGGCAAGATAACTGTGCATGAGACTGATACCAACTCTATGAAATTAGAGAAGTGGCTTCTGTTTGAAATTGGTCCGGAAGCATTATCTACACTTCCATGACTGCTACTGCAATTCTTGTTTTGTTTGTCATTGTGTTGCTTTTGGAGAGTGGGCCTAATCAGTTGCGCTCACAAAGTATGGACAAATATATCTGTTGAAAAAAAAAAAAAAAGCACTTCTGGCAGTCAGTCTCATGTTAAAAAGTATGAATGGGCCACCATGGACAATCCAAGTGAAACACACAGTTTACCCTTTAAAGAGCAAGTTTAAAAAAAGGTGGCAAAAGTGGCACCCGGCTACGAATAATCCTGCATGCCGAATGTGAACTTTAAGTTTTAAGTTTTAATGTTTGAAATGAGCATTATATTGACAGCAAGTCAATACATTCTGCATTATTATTCTGCGTTTTTCTCCAAATGCAGTGCAGAAAATTGCACTGGCAGCGGAAATTGCAGAAGAAAAGCTGCCTTATTCAATATGCCTCATTCAATCTGGTGGCCTTTTCAATAGTAAAACGCTGGCAACATGTAATCATTTTCAGAGGGAAAGCATTCCACATCACATTGCCAAAATGAAAATGCCAGCAGTAGCTTAAAGCTATATTTGTGTCATGGCTTTAGATGACCCAATGTTGATGATGCTTTCAAGGACTGAAAGAGAACATTCAGCAGCAGAGGTCCTTTTACAGACCTTGGCATTGCAACTTACTGATGAATTGTCTGCAAAACATGTGGTGGTGTTTCTTAAAAGTCAAAGAAATAAACACCCATAAACATAATTAGAAGGAACAGATGACAAAATTAATGCATTCACCTTTTGCACACATAGCTGCTCCATGTAGTGTCTTGTTTATAAGATACCATTGGCAAACTGTCTTTGTGGTAGACAGAGAACAGTACTAGTCTTGTACTGGCAGAAACCGGCAGCTCTCTTTCTGTCTCTCTCTTTGTATTCTTGCGTTGGCACGACATTGTTTTCATGTGGGTGCTGGCTGCAGCTGTAGTGGCCAGAAGGCTGCCTCCCAAGAGGCTTTTTAAAAAAAAATCTGTTTTTATCGGAAACAAACAACAGGGTCACATAATGACATGTGACAAAGTGTCACAGAAATGCTGGTGAGTTTACAATATTTTAGAGAGGCAGCTGAATCATTTGACCTCCAGTAGGGGCTGTCTGACCTATGCACTGCTGCTATCAGTCCCATAAGACCGCATGTGTCTAACAATGCTTGTACAGTATGATATTCAAAAAAGAATTTTCACCCGGCAGGCTCATAATTAAAGGGTTGGTAGCTCATCACAAGTGGTTAATTGCATTCTTGCACACCATAAAATTTAAACCCTGTTAAGCCTTGATTAACAGTTCCAGAAGGGAATTTAGATCTAATTTTTCAATGGCCTTTAAAAAAAAAAAAAAAAAAAAAAAAAAAACTTCATCTGAACGTTTATGTGGAGTGACACTCCCATGCACGGTACACGGTAGCAAAAACAAGCCTTATTACATACAAAGACAACCATAATTTTGAAATTCATACTTGGATCTATTACCTTTCGCTATCTTTGCCAGTTACTGGAGCCACAAAAATTTGTGTGACGCCTCAGGGGAGCCGAAAGTAGGCTTGGAAAATCCTCAACATCTTCACAACACTGACAGTTTTTATTGTTAATAAACTGTTTAAGCATTCAGTTCACACACTTCTTCATTTGTATGCAGTGGTCTCTGTCCGGTCTCTCTGCATCTCCCTCTTTCTCTTCACAGTAGGAGACCACAGTCTGAATGTTTGTTCAGTGAACATGAGCACCATTTTTATCATACAATCTAAAATAAATTGCACATCAAAAGTTTGCAAGCAAGCAGAAATCTGTTATTCATCAGACAAATATACATATGCATTTTCAGTTCCTGAAGGCAAAGCCTATTGTGGCTTGCTTTCCGACTGCAGATGAACTTGATGTTACGTAAAACAATCATTAAATATTAACTTTATTTGCAGGAGCTGCAGTCATAGAATTTTGCACTGGAATTCTAATTTGCGATATATAACATATTTTGTTGATATTGGTCACCAAAAAGAAAACATCAGCTGATGACCTTGATGTTATGTATGACTGGCATAATTTCACTAGTATGTATCAGCAGTGCCAAATGTCAGTGAAACCAAGGAGAAAAAAAAAAAAAAAGCCCTCCTCACATACTTGTTCATGAAGATTTCTGCTTTCAAATATGCAAAAGCGCACTTTGCATATTTGTTTAACCCACACAATCCTCTGCAAACTATGCATCTTGACCCAACATTTGGTGGTTGCCAGGTGGGATACGCCAGATAGAAATGTGATGCTAAATTGAGCCTCTACAAACCTGACCCCTGAGTCATTAAGCACTGCCAAGGAGCTCAGTTATTACTCCTTAAAAATATGATATCTCTGACAACACAGTAATAACTACAGTAATTTATCTTGCTTGATACTGCCTTAGTCTTGGTCTTTGCTGGCTTGCTGATAGCTCTGGTTGTACAATTTTCTGCCCCGTGTTACTGAGTAGGAGAGGGAGAGAGATGTTTTGATCCGCTGTGGTCTTTCACATCACTGAACAATAGAGGTCTGCACTGTCCGGCGATTACATATACAGTAGAAACTCTAACTTAATTTGCTTCACTGTTGCTTCCCATGTTCCCTCCAGTAATATAATTTGATCTTCTCCAGTCTGGAAGTTGTGTCTGAGGTATTTTAAACAACAGTCTTCTCAGTGGTAAAATGTCTTGAGGCCCTAATTTCTATGGAGATGACCAGGATTTGTCAATTTTCTTGTGGAGATTTTCTTTCCCACCTTCATCTGTTTGGTAAGTTTGTGGGAAGCCATGGTATGAATACACTTTAGGGGAAAGGGACATATCTACAGAACCACTATATGTGTTTATACTGTTCACATTTTTTGGTGTTATATGCTACAATACCACAAATCCTAACCTCATTTGACAGCTAAGTCTCAATTAAAGTATTGTTAAAACTGCTTTATTCAATATTTCTACATTAACAATAGATCAAATGACTAAGTATAATGAGAAAGGCATTGGTAGTTCTGATGAACCCACATAGAATTACCACCAGTTATAGGGCTTATTGTTTTGGTTTTAGGGCAACTTTACTTGCAGATGCATCACAGATGCGGCACGCAGCTGTTTTTATAAAAGAAAAGAACATAAACCCACTGTATGCTACCAGTCATGGCAGACAGACAACATTTAAAACTATTTGGTAACATAGCGGTTGTGTTTGTTGTGCCAAAAAATGTCAATTATTGTCTGTTTCAGGTTAGGCCACTAAAATGTCTTGGTTTAACCCAGCACATCTGTCTAACACCACAACCTCCACCCCTTTTCACTACAAATGTCACACGACTTCCTGCGTTGGCCAATGAACATTATAAATTAGGTGCCTCCTTGGCCATATACTCAGCTCATCATGCCATAGAGAGGTTAAAGAAAAATCCAGTCCTACTTTTAGCCATTGATCAGAATTGCTGCAGAATTGCAGAATCAAAATGCAACCTGTCAAAACAAACATACATACCAATCCACTCTGGGCAACCTTGTGAGAGTGATTTCTTTCCATCCTTGTGCCTTCTGTCTCAGTGTTTTTGTGTTATTCACAGCTTCCGGCGTTCTACAATACAGTTGCCACTGCACTGACAGTGATTTCCAGGCTACACATGGAAAACAATAGCTCACACAGATCCACAGACTATTTTCTGGATAGTAACACTGTACTCTCATCAAAAACATTGTGTTTCCAGAGGTGCATCAATATCACGTTATCCCTTTCTCTCTTCCCAAAGTTTTAAGTTGGGTAGTGGAAGGACATTGTTCTATCACATAGCTCTGTCACATCTGCCTTAGTTACAAATCTGTAGAGTGCTGCCTTCAGGGCATAATGGGAAAAACAAATAAGGCAAACAACTAAATAATTCAAAGGTTCAATTGTACTGTGTGAATCTTCATCTTTCATAATTCGTTTGGGTCATTATGGACAGACAAAACTGTCCAGTTGAGCCAGTCTTAAAAAGCAGTTGGTTTGGAATCATCCGTACAACGGTCAGTGTGAAGTGTGTCAGTGGAGCACACCATAAGCTTTTAATTGGAATGAGAGGATCAGATTTGATTGGCAATAAAATGACCAAATCTATGGTTATATTAAAGTGGACTAGAGCCATCAGTTTGTCCCAGCAATTGTTCCAGGAATAATGAACATGAAGGTTTACATTCTCGCTAAGCAGGATTCATAACTGAAACTCGCAAATGGAAAAAATTATTTTATTTTCTTACAACTAAATTAGATATATAACTTAATTTTCAACGTGCATCTCTTAAGGAATGCATTAAAATGGTCTAATCCTGCTGTCAAAGTTTCTAAACAAATCCAAAGCATTACTTATATCTCAGCTAAGTGGCTGCCTGTGTAAAAAGCCTAATTTTGAGATGTGTGCAATCATGGGACCATTATCTTTCTGAAAAAATTTAATTAGACGTCTAACAGAAAGGTTTTAATCTTTTCCAATCCTTCGTGTGCTGACTAGCAAACGAGAAGCACTCCCAAATGCAGCATTTTAGGTAACCCCCAATTATTCTTTAAGAATAGAGAAACATTTACCACAACATTTTAAATTGTCTGAAATTAATGATATGATGCCTGGATGGATATGAGAAGCTTCCATTGTCAGAAATTCTCAACATGTTTTGAGAAATTAAACAGGAGCAGTCATTTGGTAGATGGGGTAGATTCATAGACTGACCCATGACCGATGAGATGCTGGTGAGTCAATGCACTGTTGGCTCAAGCTTGTGGCTCTCAGCATCACTGACCTATATTGCAGTTCAGGGCAGTGGAAGCCTACAATGCAGCAAATGACTGATCAGTTATGAATATCCTAATTGGAGTGTAGGATAATATTATGAGGTGCTGTAAATCTGGCTAAGCTGCCATAGGGATAAAACATTAACTCAACAAGTTTAGCTTTCTTATCTACTCCTATTGCTGTTATGTTGCTATTGGATCAGCATGGGTATACTGATTTTATTGTGTATATTATTGCCAATTTGTGGCCTCACTTGTAATCTAATTGTGAAATGAGTATGTACCCTGGCACTGATTACAAGCAGCAGCGACAAATTATGGAAATTTACTTATCTTTCCCACAAACTGGGTTTTATGTTGATTGTGAATACTATGATTTAGATTACTGTCTAAAGCCTCTTTGAGACGTGCACCTCTGTACATAAATTTAATGTATTTTTTATGATTTATCTAGCAGGGACAATGCATAATATATATGTAGTGCCAGATAGAGCTAACAGCTCATATTCAGCTCTCTGGGTGGAGGCCACGAGTGATATGCAGGTTACAGAGAGGGAAAAAAAAGGATCTCTATTAGTGTCAATAGTAGTATATATATATTAAACCTAACACTTTGTAAAAATTGGATACATACCCAAAGAAACACCAAATAACAACCACCCTGAAACAAACAACAGAAAAAGAACAATACTAGAATCTAGTCAGCACACCTTCCGCAAGCGCAACACCATTAAAGACTGGCAATTCATCAGTACAAGACATTACCAACCAAACACTCAATACCAATGCTGGCCACATTTAGTTTCTTAAAACTCCACGGCTACAGAGCCGACTGACCTTTTTTTTAAAACTACATTTAAAACATCTGCTTATGGATACTCATGGCTGCCTCAAAATGTTGCAGCTTTGCCCAAATGTTGTCTCTTGTTAATCTTGACTGCCAGGTCTGCATGTTGCTACAAACTGTTTAAGAGGTTGTGGTGGTAAATGTCAAAAGATTATACCTATTAAATATATTACAATAATGATGAGAGTTAGTTGTTTTTTTTTGTCCATGTTTTTCAAATATGATGCTGCTTTACTTTATGTCTTCTAATAAATGGACAGTCCAAGATGTCTTCTGTGTGAGAAGGCATAAAGAAACAATAGGGCTTGTCATTTCATCTGGATGACTTGTTATAGAAAAAAAAAAGATATATATGTTATGTCTGAATGACAAAAAGCCATCACTTTATTGATACATATATAGATATAGATTGAAGAAATTTACATATATAATACAGCAGTCGCACTTTGATGTGTTAATTTCACAAAATTTAAATAATTGAAATATATCCCGACTCAAGTCTAAACACTCTCTTTTTTATAATTTTCAACTTGTTCGGTTGCATGAGTGGATATTGTGGGATAAATAAATCATGTTTTCTGTATTTACAGTACAATACCTCATGACATTATGGACATAAAGTGGACATCATTTGTAGGAGAAAGAGTTGATTAGTGCAGCATTCTCTTTCTTTAAAGAACTTTATTGCTGTAAAAGGCATTGTGCTCCTGACTCCAGAAGTAGCACATGAATGACCTGACACAGCACTTTCACAGAAGTACCAACTTATAGATTTTATGTACCTGACCTTGCCTGTGCCTGTATACTGTATGTGTGTGTCTTTGAGCATGTTTTGAGTGGCCGAGGCTGAAAATCTGCCACGACAGCAGACATGTATATTAATTAGAATTCTAAACATAGATCCTTCATGTTCACTAATGTCAGTCCTACATGTCCCAATGGATGGACCATTAGCACATTTGCATTCTTAGTATGTGAGTTTTACTGCTTAAGCACCACATCCTGTCACATGTAGCCCGGGGAACATTGATTGACTAGAGATCCATGCATATTTGTGATCATTTGACATTGCCTTCAGGGGCTGTTGCTATGGTAACTCCTCTAACCTTGTATCATGTCTTCAACTGGTGTTCTTGTATTTGGCCAGCTTAATTTCTATTTATCATTCATACAGTGGTTATTTTTTAATTTACCCAATGAATGAATGATGAGAAAAAAGAAAAAAAAAAAAAACTAAGTTCAGCAGTGAGTTTCTTAATGACTTGCCGTGCTTAGATTTTCATGACTGCATGTGTTTGAAAGGAAAATTCACACCTGAAGGCTGTTATATTGTTCTGGACATTTTTGAATGTCAGATAGATTTGCCTCAGGATGAAGAATATAAATAAAAAATAATGAATAAAATATTTTATTCAAGCCTGCAAGTGTTGCTTTTATTCCTTGGCCTCTAAAGAGTCTTCTATGTTTTGGTAAAAGTTTTGGAAACAGTCAAAGAAGTAACATTATTTGCAGCTATTTTAGATTTAGTCTTGTTAGATCTAATCTCATTTTTAGTTCACGATTTTTATCCTTCATGATTTTAGTCAAGTTTGAGTCAAAAACAACGGACGCTTTTTGGATCAGTTGCAGTTTGTTTCAGAAAAGTCATTACACTTTAGTCAATTTCTGTTAAATGTTTTCTCTCATTAAGCTAATTTAATTAGGCTAATCAGTCTTGCAAATTGGAAGGAAAGTGATGGCATTGAGTGTTGAAATTTGTAAAGCAACACAATTCTTTTTTACCTTTATTGTAATAGTGATGTGGTGGCGGGTTTGGGTCGACTTACTAGAAAATATTACGTGATTGGGCAAGCGGGTAAAGTGGCAAAGCAGCTTTTGGAATAATTTATTAATAACTTGCAGAAACATTGCGTGCAGTAGTCCACCTTTCACCTTCTCTTCCTCCTCTCTTTGTCACTCTCTTTCAAACACACATGTGGGGTGCTGTGCATTCCAGCAACAATCACCCTTTTTCTACACAGTGTAGCTCAGCACAAGATTGAAAAAGAGCAGTCTATAGACTTACACATTTTGTTAAAATTCACTTCAAGCGGGAAAGGAAAAACAAAGTTCATGTCCTTAATGAGGGGTTACTTTCTTTTCTGCTATTCAACCATAAAGAACACATTTGGAACAGTTAGTATGTTTATTTAGCCTAGATCTTTTCACGTTACAGTGTGCGGGTGAGAAAGAGAGCACTCTTAGCCGCTCCCAGCAGCAGGATCAGGCCCTTAGAGAGCACCACAGTGCTCAGTCCTGACAATTGTGCTACTATAATACAAACAGTTTGTGGTTTGTGGGTCAGGTCTCTTATTTTTCAGGGGAAAATATCATGAATTTTTCTGACTGTTGAATAGCCCACTACTAACATTTTGTCTCATCAACCACAACAAAATATTTTGTCATATTTTTTATTATCAAAGATCTAATTTCAGCACAGTTTTTGTTAATGAAATTAACACTGAATCAAAGTCTGTTGTTTTTAATTCACATTGTGCAATGTGTAAAATGGCAACAAGCTTGAGGGCCTCTTGTATGTGACTTAACGTTATTAAAGATGTATGTGCTTTGAAAGGAGTTGGAAAGATTATAGAATTATGATGAAACCAGATCACAAAGTTAAAATCTCCTCTCTTTTTACTCAGTTGAAAGGGGAGTGAACTGGGATTAAATATCTCCAAAAAAGCAAGAACTAAAACTGAACCCTGCCAAATCCCACATGGAATGTCCATTGAAGATGAAACAAGCAAGCAGATGTTGACTGAAAGACACTGAAGCAGATGGAACTGTTTATCTTAGACCCACTCTAATGAATAAATGTACTGGAAAACTACATGTTGCAATACTGATGACCATTCTGTAAAATACATAAATGTGACCATTTCTTTCATTCCCCAGTAATGTAATTACTACTCAGTCTTGTGACACTTCAGAGGTTCATCTCCTTAAAAAATCACAGTCTCATTTTGGGCACTTAAGAGCAAAGCTATTATTTTCATCCATAAAGAATACCAGCTGTGTTATTAAAAGTATTTTCTTTTATAATCCTGCATGAAAAAGGTCAATCTAAAAAAGTGCTCACAGTTTGCAGGAAAGAGGGTTAGGTCTGGTTTCAGAAAAGAGGATCAAGCATTGCATATTTAAAAGTAGAAAAGGGAACTGTGGCCAGGGAGCAAGTAAAAATAGACAAAATGTTGAATCAAATTAATTTGAAACTTAGTAGGACAATTTATTGGACCAACTGGGGACTTATACCAGATTTCTTAACATTTCTTCACCTTGCTTAATGATTTTATTACTTCTTCTGCTCATGAAAGTTCTTAACGCTCATCAAAATCAGAATAAAATGTTTATAAGTGGAAATACACTTCGAGGCATCATATTAATTTCCATTCTAATACTTTGTAGTACTTTCCAATCACACTACTGGATCTACTACTCTTAAAAATGCCATCACTTTATAGTTTTTAAGTGTTATGCTACAAAACAATTTAGGAATGTTAACTACGGTAGTTTCCTTACACAAAGTTACCTCATGTACATTATTAAATGATTTAGATCTCAGAAAGACACAACATGTGATATGGTTTCAGACCTCTGAACCATTCTCTGATTTGCTCATTGATTTATATAGTTCTGGTGTTGTGCTGATTGATGGTTGTTTCCACCAACTAGAGAAACGTTTAACAATCAGAGTATTCATTTTCCTATATAGCTAGCTAGCTAGCTTCACCATAAATAAATAGTGACAGAAAAACAGTTAACAGGTAAAAGGACACAAAATGGCAATAAGCGTGTATAAGTTTCCCCTGTACCTGTTGCTGTAAATTGTCCTATATAAATAACAAAGAATCAACATATTTCTTGCCATAGTGAAAAACTTCAAACTAGCTGCTCCTAGAAACTGCTTCTGCGTCAATTGAAAATAATGTAAAATTGAATAATCTCCCCTTCCCAAATTGGCTAACATGAGCACAATGTCAAGCTGAGTATATGAAGTGAAATGAAATAACAATTCAAATTATTTGGCTAATACACTACATACACATTTTATCTTATCTACACCGGGCCTATTCAATTGGCAACCTGCAGGCAACATCCGGTCCATCCGGAAATGCTTTTTTGAAAATATGTCTCTGTCAACCCTGACGCATAAAATTGGCAATGAAATATCAGTCAATATAACCCTAGCAATAACTTTTAATGGTACCACCATCCCCAAACACCTAGTTAATGTGTTTAATTACCAGTCTGTGTGTTAAAAAAAATAATATTCTGACCAAATTTCTGGAAAATCTGAAGAGGGATGCCAAAGTGCAGAATTTGATCGCATCCTACGATCACAGCCGTATTACCCTGGTGTGGTCATGGATGGACCAAAAGAGAGCTACAGCAGCTTCCCTTGAGAAAGAAGAAAAGGCCACTTAGAAATTCAGAATCCGTGAAAGAATGCATGCTGGCTGTCATGGATGAGGAAAATGATGAAATTAAACCGAGTGCAGGGTTGAAATTCTAGCAACAGATATTTTTGAAATGCTGTTAGAAAAAAAGTGAGCTTTCTGGCACAAATATTTCATACTATATTAACCTCATTATTTCATAGTTAGACTGCTTGTGATAGTAATGCCTAATCACCACCTGGCTGCTTGCAGACTCAACTAAATATTTAAATTCTTCTGTATGACAGGATGGAACAAAACAGTCTCGGTGCAGCAGAGGCTTTCATGCACTGTTGGACTCCATTCGGCTCTACTTTGGTTTCAGTGAAGGCTGTTGGGATTACTAATAAACAATGGCAGTGGGTTGCCACCTGGCAACCTATTGCGATTGCCTGGTGAAGGGATGAGACCCAACCAGCTGGCCATTCTTTACCACTGATTCCAGCCGCTATCCCTTACACCGCACGTGTGTAGTGTTCATAAGAAAGAGATGCTTGCTCTGTTGTGCATCCATCACCCTCTCTAGGTTACAACCCTCTCACAGACCGGGGGCGAGACTTGCACTGAATGTTTATAATAGCAGTTTACTAGTGTTAAGTAGAGAGCGTAGTATTGTATAGTTTCATGCAGTGTAAGCTGGTGCCTTTGTGCTCCAGCTGCAGCTGCCTTATGTGAGTCTAGTACTGTGGATCCAACTTCAAAGAGGAGACGATTGGAGGGTGAATAAAAGCTCCAAGTCAGTCAATTGGCCCTGAATTGCCGGAACTTAACTGCAATATCAGCAGTGCAAAAAAGTGGCTGGCGTGGTCAACTTTTTTCTCGACTTAACTTGCTCAGCCCCTCACATTGACATCAGGGCCAGGTGGATGGGGAGGAAGTGGAAGGAAAGGAAGCAGTGTGCTCGATTTATCAGTAATTATGGAGTGCTATTTTCTCTGTCTCCTATCTATGTCTGCCCTGGGAAGCAGTAGCCATTCTTTAATCTTGACACCCGGTGATCATGTAACACAAGGAAGTGCCTATTAGAGGTGGAGAGAAATTGGAGGGGGCCTCTCTCCTGATCCTCTTTGAGGGGAGTTGGGGTGACAGATATGGGGAGTATGGGGATACATGAGGGGGTAGAGGGAGAAGGGGGTTGACGAGAGATGGAGGTTGAGGTAGTGAGGACAATTATGGAACTGGTTTTCAAAACTCAAGAGGTTTTTGAAGGGAGTGAGGTTAATGGGACCATCCAGGGAATCTTCTGTAGGTTTTTTTCTTCTGGTATATAAAAAAAGGAAAGACTTGCCAAAGGACACATGAACTAATTTGATTTTCGAAATGAACTAAAACAACTGTAATAATGTGAAATTCAGTTGTAAAGCAGAACATGTATTTATGCTGCTCCCTCTGGGCTTGCTTTGCAGTGAGTCAAACATAATCAAGAAAATGTTGGGGGCAATTATGCTTTGGGATGATGTATCAGATAGCAAGCAAGGCCAAATTTTGTGTTTCAGTATCTCTTTTGATTTGTGTTCAAGACTATATCCGGCAGCCAAAACAGACTGAACACCTCTGTGAAAAACAAAAACAAAAAAACAACAACAACATCTTCTTTGTTTCATTGATTTTACTGCAGTCTTTTTACGGAGAGGCAACGTGAAGACCCAAGAAGCCAAACAGATACAGTTCATTCTTTCTACGTTCATTCTTAATTGGGTAAAACTGGATGCCCCTACAAAGTCAATCCATATGCAGGAAATAATACATCAAAATGTTCCCAATTTAATTAATTCTGAAACACTTCAGTGGGTGACACACTTGTTGCCTTCCATCAAAACTGCAAAGGCATTAGAAATACACATTGATTGAGGCTCTTAACATAAATAATTTGTTTTCTCAACCATGTGCAGTGCCGCCAGCACTGTGCCAACCTGGCACCTCACTCCATTAACAGTTCTCTTCTAATTTTGGAGGAACATGAAAACACCAAGTGCCAAGATTAATGCAATCAGTCTTATATGTTGTTCTCTACACAGAGAAGATAGACAGTAAGTGTTTGAACTATGAATATAGTATCACAAATCAACCCACAGTGGGCCTATTTGTTACGCTGAAATGCCATTTTAGCACGAAAACCCTACAAAATCCGACAAGCATGCCTGAGCCAGACAGGGAAAAGATTTGTGTTTCAGTCAGATTTGTGTTTGAATCAAATTGCCGACAGTGTGCTGCCTGGGAGAAGATGCACAGTGTGAACTGTAATTCAGAGGCAGCTCGTATATGATTTAATCATTCAATGCACTGTGATTTACTGTGAGCATGTTGTGCTATATTTAATTCCCAACCAATTAAATATAGATGTAATGCTAGGATGTTGTGGGTTTTCTGGATACTGGGATGTTAAAGTCATATCATTGTTTGACATGTTGCTTGCTAGAACTGACAATATGTTTTTTTTGCATGGATGCCTGGTTGTTAGCACTGTAAGAAAATCCTAGCTTTCAAATATTGGCCCTGGTCCTTAGTTCAGTTCAGTTTTCTCTGTGTTTACAGTTTTTACCCCCAAATCATCTTTGTTTCCTCTGATTCTCAACAATATTCTAAACTAAGGAATTTTCTCAAAACTTGTTGGTAATTGAGTGTTGAAAAATAGATGGTTCATCTAAAAATCAGTAGTCTAATGTAATTACTGTAGTCATGCCATCGGTGACCCATGTGATTATTGGTATATGTGTAGTCTTCTGTAAAATATGACACATTACCAGTGTGTGTCTCATTGATCTTGTATTGGTGCTCACTCAACCACATAAATACACAGACAGTGTGTTGAACGAAACGAAAAAGAAAAAAAAAAAAAACATTGATTGAATCATAGGGGACAGGAACTAATACACATTTACATGTTACACACACATGTTCACAAAGCACACACACAAAAACACACACACACACACACACACACACACGTGTACCATCCCCAAAGACCTTCGTGCTGCCTTGCTGATGGAGCTGTTGTTAGTTTTTAATGATGGAGAGGCTAGTCCAGGTGAGGCTAGCCTGAGCAGCATCCTCTCCGGTGTTTTTGCAGACTCAGCACACCAACACGACACCAATGTAGGGCAGCGAAGAGGCAACGTGGCATATTCAAGATACTCTGGTGAGCAGAAAAACAAAAGTGCTATGGTAGTAGCCTTTGGCTGGATATCAGTCTGGCTACATTCAAGGAAGAGCAGTTCTAGAAACAGATTCCATTTAAAAGAGACACAGATAGTGACTTCAGATTATATTCTGCAAACGTACTATTGAGCTCAGTAGAGATTCCACAGTACTTTGATGCTCTGATCCAATGTTCTGAAAGCAGATCACATTTAAAAGGGCAATTCTGAAAACAGATCACATTTAAAAGAGACACAGATAGCGACTTCAGATTATATTCTGCAAACGTACTACTGAGTGCAGGAGCGATTCTACAAAATGTGCTTGTGCTTTGATGCTCTGATCCAATGTTCTTTTGTTCGAATGGTTCATGGGACACGTCTTTTATCACTGTAATTGAGCTTAGCTAAAGTTTAATAAGAAAGACTGCTTCATTTTTAATTCTTTCACCTCTAGGCTACGATATCATTCATTACTCCATGCAAGCCACACCTCTCGGCTACATTCCTTTTATTCCCACCTCCCGCCATTACAACATCAGTTCAAATTTGAAGTGGCAACCTTCTCCTTAGTTCATCATCACATCAAGTAAGTCTAAAATTCACTCCTTCTTTCCTACCTACACAGAAAGTAATCATTAATCAGTGCAGTCTTTATTAACCCCCTTGACTGCTCCTGAGGCTGACTGCTTCCTGGTGGTTTTAGTGGCTTTTTTAGCACCAAGAACAATGTTTCCACTCTTATCACAAGTTTTGCCAGACACACATTGCACCACACACATTACATAAAAAAAAACAATGATTCCACCAAGCCAGAGGCTTGTCACAAAAGAGGAAATGGATTAACAAAGCTTATTTCCAGACCAGTAAAAAAATGGTTTTCTCAGTGGAAAGGAATGGGAGCCTCACTTAGGCTTAATTTCTTTAAACAGCATAACATTACTGTGAACTGATACAAGTTCTCCCCATTTTTGCTCTAAGCAATCAGTCTTTGATCTATGATGACCATCCTGAGCTTACTCAGGAGAATGCAGGCAGACACAAACTGTTTAATATTAACAGGAAATTAGGCACCACTCCAGAAATTCACCCTGGAATCCACAAACAAGGTTGCCACCTTTAAAAAAAAAAAAAAAAGAAAATGACAAATACAGACAGCAATTAGAGCAGATTACAACAACAACCAAAAGTTAAAGGTTGACTCTTGAGGACATCTTTACAGCAACACTTGCAAACAGTAAAAAAGAAAAATCATATATACAGCCAAGGAAGATAAGAAAAAGAAATGTAAGATGTGCCGTTCTCCTGAAGGTACAGATCCTAGTTATGGCAAGTAAACACCTTGACTCTGCCATCTGGATGACATTAAATCTAACCTAATCTCTCTCTTTCTTGTTTTTTTGAGATGTTTTACTATATTTGTATAAATACTTTGAAGAGTTCCCGCAATTGTGTAATATGGACAGCGCTGTACATTTTGTGCAAGCTTGTCATTTTGATACAAACACTGGGGGCACCAAAGTCAGTAATTTAATTTTTAATTAAAGTTTGATATACAAGAAGTGCAAATACAAATGCAAATAGATTATCTATACCTATATCACCTGATTAAAGTTTTAATTGTAAAGAGTCATATGCTGTCTTTACTGGAACATAAACATTTGGAGAGTACATTAGATAATCACCTCTGTTCTTTGTGGCTCACAGCACACTTTTTGAAAATTTGGCTTAAATTAAGCTGCTATAGATATGTTGTTATTGGCTACCGTGCATTGAGGCTTTACTTGGTGCTTATAACCACAGATGAGGTGAATCTCTGCATAAGCACATGCATTTTACATGGCTTATGACTCAGTTTACTTCGTCTTGGAAAGGAAGGAGGCCAAAGAAACGCTGGAGCATGGGAAATGAAAATGCTAGCCTTGTGGCAAAAGCCTCTGAGCTAGGACATAAAAAGAGAAGAGCTTAGGGGAGGAATACAGCGACAGTGGAAGAATTTCAAAGGTAAGAGGTCAAGAGCACTCTATTTTCAATCTTAACATGGGGAATGGGTACAAGTTGGCTGCTATAACCCGTATCAAGGGCACGTTTTTGCAAACGATAACCTCCCAAGAAGAGGAGAGTGAATATGGTGCAGAAAAGAAAGAGCTTTTCTCAGCAAAAATTCACAATCCTTTTAGTCATATCAGGCCTGAAAATGTCTGCTCAGGATGCCTTTGCGCATGTGGATCTATGTACTTCATGACTGTGCGTGCACGTAAGCGTGCTTGTGGATATGACCGAGCATCTTCCCAAAGCTGTACTCTTTTCACTACATCTCTCCCCTAAGATGCAATGAATCACTTCTTATTTGAAGTAAAAATCACTGAAAGTTATGACACGACAGCATTTACCGCCATAAAAGATCTTTAAAGAAAAAAAGCTGTGACCTCCATATTTTACCATAACTGTAAGATGATTAATCTTTTAGATTTATTGGTTAATCGTATTTGCATCTACAATAAGACAGTGACAAACTCGCAAATACATCCAAATGAACTATTTCCATCCGTTTTGTGACTTAATTGTCACTGTCTTTGGCACTGCAGGGTAATCACTAAAAAATACTCCCAATTAAATTACAGATGCATCCAATTCATCTGGAAACTACAAGCAAACAAAACAGCTCATGCTTTAAAGACTCCTTATAGATGGTATATTACAGATCTGATCTAGTTTTGAAATGGTATTCTGTGTATGTCTTTGTGGGATAGATACACTAGATTGCAAGTGACATACTGTAGGTTAATGGGTGACACTAAATTGCAGGTGACATAGAGTAAGTTCACTCTAACTGTGAGGGAGATTGAGCCTGGCACTGAACAAAACACCGTTAGAATATTGATATTCATGCACAGTACTGACACGAGGCATATGTAATACAGAGCAGTTTAGCTTTGCAATGCTTAATCTGCAAGGAATTGAGATGGGAGCACTTTTTTTTTTATTTTCACCATCTGCTCTGCCTCTCTGCAGATTTTGCTGATTTATGGAACCCACTGAGTCCGTGCTTGCTCCTCTGCTTTCCTTCCATTTCGCAAATTTATGGCTTTGAATTAGGAACAATAGGAGCAGTGACCATCGCCTTAACACCCCATTCCTTCTGCTGCTGGAGAGCAAGGCGGTTGGTCAGATAGGGAACTCTCGCCAAAGTCTCGTGATTAGCAATTCGTCAAAGGATGAATTGGAAAGTAAACATCAAACTGGGAAGAAAATGAGGTCAGTAAATTCAGGGATGGCATTGCATCAGAGTGCGTGGAGCAAATGAGGGTAGCAAAGGCGAACAAAAATAACCCACTGCAGCTGGACAAAACCTCTCTGCACATAATGCCAGTGGTCCAGTCTCTTGAGAGGGCTGCAGCTGTTATGTATTTCTGTCAGAGAACCCTCCCCACCCTGCAAAAAAAAAAAAAAAAGTGCAAAAGTGGAAGGTTGTCATGGAAAGGTTAGGTGAAGCAGCATTAACGCCCAGAAATGTGCTGGCAAAACATTTTCCTTTATCTTTGCTTTTTTTTCCGCAGACTTTATCCTGTGATATATAAACATCTGGCAGTAGAAATTGCTCAAGTATGACAGTCGTTAGGTGTACAAGTGGGGAGGGACGAGTTTGAGAGTGAAACACATTGTGTTCTGTTTCAGGCTTCATCTTGTGCAGACTCTGATAAAAACCAGGATGAGAAAACAAGAAACATTTCTTTTCTCTACCAGAGTCCTCCACGTTAGATACTGAAATGGGATGAGCAAATCTCACCCTGATAAGGTGATACTTTCCTCACATATGTCTCTAAAATAAAATGCAGCTCTGCAATCCAATTGCCGTCTCGCAGTTGCCTCGCAACAACACTTCATCACATTCTACCCCAGAGCACTGATAGTGAGATTTGAATAAAACGTTACAGACACAAGTAATTATGACAGATCAGTCACAGAAGGGAGAAAACAGGAAGGAGGTTGCTGTTAAATTCCGCTGGTAATTGCAGTAAAAAAAAAAAAAAAAAACATATTAATGGGGCCTGAGGTGAGCTGCAGCTTCATTAAATGCCTCTCTTTTTTACTGAATGCATGGGTTGCATAGTTACAAATCTGTCAAAGAAAAACGAATTTGTGAATGCACACAGGCACTTAACAGAAAAAGCAAGAAAGCTTCTTGGGTGTATTTATATTATACTTATCTTACATGCACTCTCTAGGAGATAAACACATTTAAACTCCCACTGAGGCATTCTTTTTCTCCCTGTTCATCCTTTTCCTTTGGTCTAGACCTTCGAGGTCTATTCAGTGCAAATCATACAGTGGATAACATCACTTGACATTTACATGCATGAGCAAGGAAGAACTGCGGTGCGAACAGTGTCATTTACATCCTCCCAGCAACTCCTATTCAGGCTCTTATTCATGTCAGGGGCTCCTCTGGGTGCATTTTCACTGTGACCAGCTGAGGGAATGGAATTCACTCTGGCATTTTTGCCTTTTATCTCCCATTGTTTCAGCGAAACGTTTGAACAAGAGGTAGCATGCAAAATCTGCATTTTGCCCCATTTTAGTTGCCCCTATATTGCCTTTTGGAGGGTAAGGTGAGAGACAACGTATTCAAAACAAAGACTGTGCCCAGTGAGGTAAATCGAAGGAAAGCAGTCAGTGGTTTCTCATCAATAAAACCACAGAGTAATTAGAGAAAGCACTTGAAAGCCAATTTGCGAGTTGACAAATGATCAATCTTCATCTGTAACGCAGCCACAGTAGCATAAAGCAGCAGTGGTGGATGTGATGACAAATGGCTTGCCTGTGCAAGCTAGCATCTCATTCTCTTTGGTGTAAGACTCTGATACTGGCTAAAGAAGTAGAATCCTTCTATTTTTTCCTATCAGCTCAAAACACCTTCTCCTGGAATGAGATGAACATAGAAGCAAATCAGTGCCGCTGTGCTCTTCTGCACTTAATTTGTTTAAGAGACATGTGGTACTGATAATCAATTCGGTTGTCCCATTCACGATGGTAATGAAAAGGTGAAAAAACTGTAAAAAAACATTAAACAGATTGAAGGGAAAAAATCTGTCAGGAATAAAAAATAATTTAAGTGTCACACTGTTTCTATTTCCCTGGCTGCAGAATCCCTCATGAAGCAAAAATTAATTTCATTTTTATTTCATGCCGAATTTAATTGCCCAATGGTTAGCCAATGTGCTTAATTTATCTGAATCACACATCCACAAAGCTTATACCTGTACCATCGACAGTTTTTGCTTTAATGCTTACCCTGAAACCTTATTAATTAGTTTGCTTTATGACAGAGACAGTCCTGGTTCAGAACCATCTCATAAACCGCCCCCGCATTGCTGCTGTTCAACTGGGCAGCGATCAAATAAACCTCACAGCACACTCCTTGCACTGCTTCACATGACAGATGCAACCGGCTCCCCCTCTGCCCGCTCCTCTCCCTGCCTTGCATTGATCCATCCCCCTCCCAGAATAGATTTGGACACAATAATTCAGCAGCCAGGTAAATTGGAATAACTCTGACCATTAGTGAATTAGTTTGCTCTTTAAAATCAGCCATTGATCCCCGAGCTGAGCTGATTGGTTGCTGACCAACCAGAGAATTTAATTATCAAACAGAGTGTTGCTTGCTCAGCCATGTTTTCTGAAGGTCAGGGTGCCACTGCAGTCCTTTTTAGAAAAAAAAACGACGGGACCAAGGCGAGAGATTCGTGCGGGGGGGAAAAAGAATCCAGTACAAACGAAGTTAGCCACGGCCCGGCTATCCCATTCCTCTGTCGCTTCCCAGCAATTGCAAGTGGCAGACCATTACCACGCCTTTCCAGACATGGCTGTGAGCTGTGCAGTAGTAATTCTCAGAATTCAGATGACACCGGTTTGACATATTTAGATGCAACTCTGCTCTCTGTCTCCTCATTCTGTCATTCCCTTGCATCATACGCCTAACATAACCCTTTGGTCCCATTGAGGTCATATTAATATGAACTGTGAAGCAAAAATAACCCAGAGCAGTATAAAAATTCATTTTTAGGCTGCCAGCCATCCATTACCTTAAGTCAAAGGTTTTGCTTCACTACACGCATTATACCTGTATCACTGGGAATTAATTCACTCTGAGGAAGCTGTACTGATATCAGATCAGAGTGACAACTCTATTTGCTTATACAGTTCCATCTATAATGAATATTACATATTGGTGACTACATGCATGAGGAGGGGATATATAGATAGTATAGAAATAGTGAAGCTGTTCCAATTCCCTTGAGTCTACCTGTCTCCTTGCAAAAGCCTTCATTCTACCCTGATCTCTTGCCTCCCTGGGATTTAGAATACAAATAAGGAGAACAAGCCTCCCCATTCTTATGAACTTTATAGAATAAAGAGGGACACTTAGGGCCCCACACAGGGGAGAGAGGAATTGATTGGCAAAGCTAGTGACGGGACCAGAATGGAGATTGAATCCCCTTGAATGAACCAGAATGGAGGAGGAGTTGCGGCATGAATAAGGCTGTTTAAAAAGAGGATGGAGAAAACAAGCCTCCCTTGTCCTGTCTTGTGATTTCCTGAAGCAGACATCCTCCCCTTTTTACCCTGCTTATTCAAGGGTAACGTGATCCACTCTCTGTCTCTTCCTCTCTCTGTTTCACTAATCCACTCTGCAAATAACAGCAATCTGCAAATAACAGACGATGGGGAATATTTTTAACGTCCCGCCGAACATATTTGCGGAATGGTATGTAAGATTTGGGATCTGAGGGAGTTATGATTTGATGCAGCAATGGGACACAAATACCCCAAGAGGGAAAGGGAGTCTGAAAAATTGCATGTTGCCATAAGGTTGATGGAGTGGAGTGGAGTCCAAAATATTTGGTGCCTTATTTTTTGTTGAGTAAGCAAACAAGCACTCTTGAAAGGTGAAAAAGTGTCATTTGGTACTGCATTAAAAGGGATTGATTGGACCAGCATTGCAAATTTGGGCGCTTAATATCAGGTGGAGTTGTCAGCATATTTAATTAGTGAATAAGGTTTTTGTTAGGGTGACTTTCTGATGAAATGTGCAATTCTTATAATAAAGAATAATATCAAATTTACTTGGCATGAGATAGTGGAATGGATCCCATAGGTGATGTTGGTTGGTTTTCTGCTCTGAAATCACATTTAGTCAGCCCTTTTTGTAGTCAAAACCAATGCCAACTTGCCTTTTAGATGTACTGTAAATATGTTTTGTATTATTAAAAGGAAGAAAAGGCTGGGAAACTGTCAGACATGCTCCTTTCCATCTCAGCCGGCTGGAGAGGCGTGTCAGTGGCAAAGCAGACTAATTTGTGCTGTGGCCTTCATGTCATGGCAAGACAGCGCATTTTTAATGGTCTTACAGGACCACACCAGCATCTAACCAGGCTGAAGTGACATTTGCAGGTACATTTACATGTTGTTTAGTATGTTGCTGCTGACCACCTAATTAGCTATCTAGCCTGCAAACTGACACACTTTTCCCTGGTGAATATTTGTTTGGTTGCCCATTCGATTAGCTAAGGTGCAGGTCAAAACGTGTGTTCGTGTTTGTAAGTTAGATAAGGGGACTTAAGCAGGGATGCTAATGTGTGTTCAGAGTCTGTGGCTCTTGTGTTTGGTAGCAGGCTGCTGTCTGGCTCAGTGTGACATCTGCTCTGCCTGTGATAGAACGCTGACGTGACCGCTTTATGCCAGAAACCAAAAGACAGACATTTCTCCCTTTTTGGTTTCTGATTTTCTCTCAAATGAGAGACACAGGACAAGTGATTCACAGGGTAGATATGTATGTTGTAGCAGATGAAAAAATGCAATTTAATTTCAGTTGGACTTTAAGCATCCCACTCAAGGAAGTAATTTCCTTTTTGAGCATGTCAAATCCCCTTTTGTAGAGATTGCCATCATCCTTTTCACTGCTCTTTCACCAACCTACTCTGACCTTGATGTACAGTGTGTGACACTGGATACTGTAGCTCTTCACGTATAACACCGATTCAATGTATTGTTTTGAAAAGATGCAGGAAATGTAGTTTATAATTTCATTTATTTGACATTTCATTTTCTCTTTTCTCTTTGTACCAGGTGACATTTTAACATTAAATTTGCATTAAATGCATATTTATCCAACATCAGTACAACTGTACAAAGAAAATGTCATTAAATCAAGATGTTTTTGCCACTGTATCTTGTTTACAATTTTTCACATAAAAGGCATAATCACTGATTTTACAGCATTCCACAAGTCTCCAGATTTCCTCCCAAAACATCGACATTGAAACCAATTTGGTAGAACTATGCATGTATCTCTAAATGCCAACCTGCAACCCCTAAAACCTTTTATACTTTGAGCTGGGTTTGCAGATGCAGTCACATCCTCAGCACCAGTGAGGGACTGGCCATAGTGGATGGCCCCCATCCAGTTGTTAAACTGTCCCTGTGGTTCTCAGCCAAATTATTTGGCTCTCCTTGTAATGGCATTGAACTGTTTCCTACATTGGACAACAGTTCTCATAGGACCTAGGCAACAATTATTAACCAAATGTGTTATCTCCACCCAAAGTAATTTAACATCGTCCGCCCTTAGTGGCTTATTTACAGTGTTGCATATTTACTCTTCGTGAGTCAGCCCTTCTTGCAAGTGAACATCAGTTTATTTTTGAGAGAAACTATTTTGTGTGGCAAATTCAACCGACTGTTCTCTGTAGCCTAAAGAGCGACATGGCGTCTGTCGCCAAGTCTGCATTTTTTTAAAGGGAAGGATAAGAGTGTGTCTGATTCCTAATCGCAGCCCACCTCCAGCTGTGCAGCTGGTGCACTGCACCACATGGCTTCAACCCTCAAAGTACCAAAGTTCCATCATCTGCATTGTGCGTTCATTCAGTAAAAGTGGGTCCCTCAGATTGTGTTGTAGGCATGTAGTACAATCATTTTGATCAATCCAACAGCATCTCTTCTAATCATGGTTTCTTGCTACAGAAAACCCCCTTTTTTTCACCTTCATCTTTTGTTGGTATAGGAATATCTCATCTCATTATCAAGACAAATGGGATTTTTTAATACAGAGAACATATTTCACTCCATTCACAACATCCATGTCATCATTGGAGAAAAGTGGCCATGATGTGTCCAGTATTCCTCTTTATCCTTTGATGAATCAAAGTACCTTTTATCTGAGTCATAAAGCTGAGTTCAAGGTGTGATAATGTTCGGTTACAGAGCTCACAAAGCAAACAAGCAGAACCATGGTATTAAAAGATAGACAGATCTTCATATATGACTAAAAACCCAGCCTTATACAAAGATGTACTGAGAGTTTACTTTCATTATATGGATGTGAATTTGTAATCACTGCAGGAGGTGTCAGAGATTCACTGCGATGATACCTCAGGAGGAAATGACAAAACGTCAACTGTAGAGCTGATTTTCATGGTTGGGAGTACTTGCAAACTAACTTTAGGGTTAAAGTTCGGTAACTGTAAAGGTGAAGATCAGAGTTGGGCTCAAAGTACAAAATATAATTAGAAGATTATCCATTCTTGCACAAAGAAGAATATCCTGGGCCAAAACAATGAATGAATAAATAAATAAATTCATTGTATTTTGGTGAATATTGAACACTACTGTTCATAATATGCTGGTGAAATGGTAGCACCACTGATAACTAGCAAAATCAGGTAGTGCAACTAAATTTGGTGAAATTGTGCATTTACCAAATCTGAGTGGTCCCGTCCTGCAAATTTTGGCATGTGGTTCATTGTTGTGTCCCGTAAAGTGTGTTAATTTTAATTTAATTTTGTTCATGTTCAGTGGTTTATGTTTCAGTCACTTCCTGTTTTATTTTGTACTCACCTTTTCCCTCTCGTTTCAGACCCTGACTTCCTCCTTTTGTGTTATTTTCCCGCCTTTGTAATTGTTTGCCCCGCCCCTGATTGGTTTCACCTGTTTTCACTCACCTCATGTATAAATAGTCCTTGTCTCCCGTTGTCCTTGTCAGTTTGTTTTGTTCCGTTCCTAGAAGTGTATGTCAAGTGTGACCACCCAGTGTTCAGGTATTCTCATGTTTAGATTGAAGTTTGAGTTATTATTTTGATCCTCCTTGAGAGCGCCTTTTGTTTGATTGTGTTTTGGACCCTCCTCGAGAGCGCCTTTTGTTTGATGTTTTTGCTGGATAAATAAATACTTTTTTGTTACGTCGTCATCAGTCCCTGAGCTGTGCATTTGAGTCCACCAGAACAGTGTGAGGTTGTGACATTCACCCCTAAAAGCCAACCTAAAGTTTAAAGATATATAAGTTATAATGTGTTTTGAAATCTACCAATTCATCTGAAATCAAATAGTACTCTAATAAAATTAGTAAACAGACTATCCAAATAAAGTGTTGCTGGATTTTAAAATACATGTATGTACTGTAACATGCTTAAGCCTTATGCTATTATTTAAGTCAGAAAATGGGGTCATGGGGATGGTGATGATGTCTTTTGTATTTCTAGACAGCCAATGAGAACAAAGAAAGTCCAACGTTGTTCATTATTTATTCAGCCTTATTCAACCTTATTAATATTCAACATGCAGACATACAGTTCAATAAGATTTCATAGTAAACAATAGCTACTGTCAAAGAGTGGGTTTCGCTGGAATCAGCCCATTAACTAATTAACTCAAGCACTGCTTAGAATCTTTGCTTAGGGTCACTACTGTACTTTAAAAACGGTCAGTATTAAGTGCTTACATGGATAATGACAGCATTTGCGTTTACACATACAGTAATTATGTCGTAACGCACGTATGTCAATGAGCCACATTCACGTGCAGTGTCTGCTTACAGATTGTGTTGCTTTGAGCAAATTTACTCTACAAATTTACCAGGTTTGGAAATGCTCAGAAGTGTTTTCTTGTTGCTATGCTCCCAAAAGTCATATTCACCAAATTGAACCCTGCTAACTGCAGCTTGTGGCTATTTTTTTTTAATTGCTATTATAATATTAGATTTGTTTTAGAAAACGTTGACCGTTGTATAAAAATTCAGCCAAACAAAGCAACAATTATAAACCAATTGTTATCATTTTTAGATATATTTACTCAATTATCATAACTTTAAAATTCACAAACAATGCCCTGCGCATCATCATACCACTCTCAGATTGGGTATTGTTTTATTTTGACAGCCAAGCTCAAATTGATTTTATGCAATTAGTCTAAAATAGATCTGTTAAGTATACTGCCGTATTTTGGCATTGTCACTGAGTATCTGGTTGATGTGGGGAAAATGAACACTTGTTTTCCTTCTGTCAAACATGCAATTATAGCTAAAATGCAGTATTCTCTGTTGAAATTTCATTACAATCAGTTAAAAAACTGATTATACTTTAAATATGGCAGTATAATTATAATTAGTTACACAAGTTGAGATATTCAAATTCTCCCAAATTATTCCATGGTGCTTGGCAAGTAGGTGAAACAGTTTTTAAATAATAAAATACAGAATTAATTTAAGGCATCACAAGAAACTGACACTAATTTAAAACATGATGTCACAAAAGAAAAAAGGAAAAATCTCTCTTTTTTAAGTGTGCCATTGTGATTTCTTTAACTTTTGTAATCAAGTACCTTATCATCTATTTAACAGGGAAAAATTAGGCCCATTAAATTTTCCCTGCTCTTTTATGATGTGTTATTTTCTAACAGACCATGAAAGGGGGACGAATTTTTGCTTACTGTAGCAGTTGATAGCACACTGTAGGGTGCTCCACGGCCAGGGGACGAAGTTCTTCAATGCAATTACCGATGAAAATCATTTCTTTATCAGTAACTTTGAGACATAATTTCACTGCCAACTGGATAATAATGTTCGCAGTCAATGCACAGTGAGGAAATGTTTCATTTTTCAAAATGTTTTCAACACTTCAAGATCAATTTTATTCCATGAAGCAGGCTGTGATGATGTTAAATGTTGTGCTTTTTGTACTATAATGGAGTTGTGGCTTTTTACTTTAAGATTATTGCAAGTGGAAATAAATGAGAACTTATACCGTTCTGTATACTATACCATATTAGTCATGCGACTGTATTCTTAGCCAGTTAGCCAGCCATATGCACTGTAAGTTAACTAATCCAGGCAGTGTTACAGTATGTATATTATCTGCTGCCTCTAGGATTTTTTAAATAAAGAAACACCATAAATCTGGCCTTGTTTAGATCTGTTTTTAGATGACCCGTTCTTACAGACTGCTACTTTGCTGATCTGTGTGTCCAATCTTTTTTAAATGCGTTGTCTCTGAAACATTTATAGAACACAGGGTCATATATAGTATTATAGGAAAATTTTGTAAATCTTCTGTTTGTATTTGATGCATTTGATGAACATTTTGTGCCACAATATTTTTTAACAATTCATGAGATTTCATCACAAGTCAATAGTGGAAAGTTTTTCCTCCAGCAGTAATTGACACCATTGGGTAAAGGGAGATGGTGTTCTTCCACATTAGTGGCTGGGTGTCATAACATATCATAAAGCAGACTTCTAACCTTGTCAGAATTTATCATGACACCAATTAGCTTTTAAAAAAAAACAATAGACAGCCACACAGCCGAGGATGTACTTCATGCTCATCTGCAAAAGGGTACAGTTCTTATATGGAGAGGCACAATCTGTGTGGCTTTCTAAAAAAACTCCAGGGAACCATGAAGGGTGAACAATCTGAGAAAGAGCAGAAAATAAATACACATCATGTCACAGTAAAGTGACAATGACAAGGGCACCGTCTTATTTGTTCAGTACAACACAATTAACCTAACTCTATGACATCTTCTTGTACTGCTAAAATAGACTGTGGCATGTAACAGCTCTTTTTTCTGTGTCTCCCTCCCTCCCTCCCTCCATCCCTCCCCTCTTCTTTCTCTCCCATCAGGTCTCCACATAATGGAGCGAGAATGAACAGAGAGCGGCTTAAAAAAAAGCATGAACTGGAGGTTTATTGAGGTCATCTGCTTCCTGTTTATATGGGACCATATAACAGTTCAGTCTTCCCGCCAGGACCCGTTGGCCACTGAACAACATGTCACCAAGCAATATGACTGGCTCATCTCTGACCGTGGACCTTTCCACCACTCTCGGAGTTATCTGTCCTTTGTGGAAAGATTCCGCCAAGGATTTACGACCAGATATAAAATTTATAGGTGAGTTCACTTTCAGTCTGTGTACTGATGCCACCAGGGCTTTTTAAGAGTCCGTCTGTTTTAATGGTTTTTCTTTTTTGAGACTTTAGTTGCAAAAAGCTGCCCTGTGTACATTTCTAACCTATTAAGTGTGCATTTTTTATATTTACTTGCAGCAACTCTCAGCACTGTGAACTTCTTTTTCTTATATTAATGAAGTACAAGCACTTTTGCTCTTCTTTGCTATTACTCCAGTTCCAAGTCTTTTTTTGGTCCCTAGTCACATGCAATATAAAACTAATAACTGTAATATAGCTTGCATTTTCCAGACTTTGTTGTCTCTTTAAATAAAAACAAAACAAAACAAGGGCAGACACTAGCTTGAGGATCTTATTATAAAATAACAGCCTAAATATGTGCACACTGGTATTAGTCAGCTTCTTAGTAATAGGTACTGTGTCTGTAGTTACTGCTCTTACTGACAATACTGATCGTATTGGCTGGTGCAGTGTACTGTGCTGTAGAGAAATGACAATAGTTTGATATTTGTACATATTTGAACAATTAAAGTGCTTCTCCAGCAATTTATAATCATGCTTTCGTAAAGTCGGGAGACAGATTTAAAAAAGAACAGGCAAATTTTGGATTTTCAGTCATCACTCAAAATCCCAAAATACTGGATCCTACACTTCCCACAATGCAATTCAAATGTGTTCCTTTTGTTCTTAACACAGATCTTACATAATGTAGTCTCCAAGCCAAAGCCAGGATAACTCTGATGACATCACTGGGGTCACACAAACATGTAAACGGATCATAATGTGTAAAATTGGTAGAGTGCCCATTTAAAACAGTGGAGAGAAGATGCCGTTTAGTGGCTTTAAGTTTCATATTGCCAAACTGGACACTGCTGAGATTTTATGATATCTAATGATTAACCAGATATATTAAAAGGTGTGTAAATCTTCTCACTTCTAAAAAATATAAAAGGGTTCAGGGCCCAGAATGTGTTTAGTCATGTTAATCAACATGGGAGGAATTATATTAAGGAGTAATCTGAATCGTCTGTTCTGCTACTTTTCAATTTCACACACACAAATTTACATTCTAACAACTTCATATAAGAATAGTTGTCAGTTTTTATGCCAGTCCTATACCATATTAGGACCATTAAATACGTCTGTTATTAAACCACTGTATTTCTGTCAACGCTAGACTTTTTTGTGCTTGTGACTAAATTAGTCAGTTTGAAATTCACTACATTTTATATTTCCCACCTCACATTTTGCTTTGCAGGTGCATCATATATTTAAATGTCACATGCACAGGTAAAGTTAGAGAAATTAGATGGCTAGAAAACCTCTTTCTCAGAATGATATGCTTTGATTTCCTTGCATCCCTCTGCAGGCTGATAACTCAGAAGTATAGAAGGACTGAGAGAGATAATAAGAGAGTCATTTGCTACATATCTTTGGCAGATCTTTCAGTTTGTTCTCTCTTTCTCTCTCTTTCTCTCCCGCCTCCATCTCTCTTGGTAACTTGCCACAGCCCCCGGTCCCCACTGGCTTTCGTGCCTTGATATTGTCACATGAACAGTAAACAATGTATTTGCATAATGTGTAACTTGACAGGGCGGGATGTGGCACAGAGACATGAATCTCAGAGGCAGAACTTCTGAAGCTGCTTCCCACAGACACTGTACAGCCGTCGAGTGCTGTCTGTGATGCTGCAGTGATTTATTAAAACAGAGAGTGTGTGTTTGCATGTAGGGTGCTGCTGGGAATGTAGCTGGGCCCAGGTGGCTCCTGTTGTTTCTTCCTCTTAATAGAGAATTAGTGAAATCAAATTCAGCCATCAGTGCTAGATGTCCCTTTACTAATGACAAGACAATTAAATCTTGCATTAAGAGCGTGCAATGTATTTCTTGTTAAAATTAAATGACAACAATCAACAAACCACATTCATCACATCTGTCAGACATCTGCAGAACTGTCAAACAAAGTAAAGTTTGATAGATTCCTTTTACTTTTGAGTGATAATGCCTTTAAATAATGCCTTCGAGCATACCCAGTACTAAATGAAAGATGATTTTAAAGAAGGGATACATATTTAGTGAACAGAATTTGAGGGCATGGTTTAAAACGTTCCCCCAGAGGTCCAAATGTTTGCCAAGGATTTTCATCCCAACCTGGACCACCAGTTAATTTCAATGATTACTACGTCTTCAGCCAGAGAATGGGAGGAAATCAGTGACATCAGCTGGTGCAGTGTTTGGTTGGAATGAAATCATACATACCCTCGGTCCTCTTCGGCACATGATTGCCCAGCCGTGCTCTACTCTAACCAGCACTGAGAACTGAATCGCTTTGTAAATTTCCCCGGGGACTTTCTCTGCCTTGACGATTTAGTGGTGGAAAGTGGTTGAATCAGATTTACAGAGAGACAAAGCATCCATTCCTTTCGGGTTCTCTTATCAAGAGAGATTACCTCGGAGGCACGTTGCGTGGACAATGCCAACCTGATCAGCTACAAACAAATCTGCCCAATCTTTAATAACATGGGCACTCTGCCTAATTTGGAGGATAAACACAGATTTAGGAAGTGCCAGCCCCTTGTCTAGTGCCCTGAAAAGGTCACAGTCGCTTGAAGGGGAATGACACACCACAAGGCACCAATTATCTTCTCCCTCTAGACTCATGTCTCTTAAAGAAATTATTGGAGTGTGGTTTGTATAAGAAAGCATCACCACTGTGTCACCTCCAGGTGCAATCTTCAATTTGAATTCCTTTTTTTTCTTTTGATTTCTGGTCATCGCATACAAGTGTACATCCCCTATATGGTATTCATCAGTCGCAAGAAAGCCACTTTCACTGCTGGCTGCATATTGCTCTTGTATCAGACCTGCAGTTGACTAATGTGTATCAGTGTGTGTGCTTCAGTTAGTGGTGAAATTCGGCGGCCTGTTTTGCTCACACTAGCATCTCTGGTTCTGTTGCTTGTACTCTATTATGGGGTCGAATGTGTTTCAGATGATGCGTGTTCTCTCTTTGGTCTTTGTTTGCAGAGCTCTATCTCAGGTTCTTGTGTGCCTGAGTGAAAAACCAATATAAATGCAAATCTGGTAGCCATTAATGCATTTTAAAGGCCTCAAATCAGCATTGCACTGTAATCAAAGCAGCAAGATGGGGGTTGTTATTTAGAATAAAAATATTTCTGAAAATGAATAGCTCTGATTGATCACACTTTGAAAAGCCATGCTGAAGTGAAGGAATAGAGATGGCTGATATAGCTACTCTTGGACAAGGGCTCATCAAGACCTCAAAATTCATCCAAGGTTTTGAATGAAAAGCAATGACCTGTAGAAAAATAATACTTGGAAATTCAATTAATATGAACATATTTTCCATGCTAATTACAACAAACAGACCATTTTTGGACTTTGATTAGAAGGTTTTCTTTTTGAGATTTATTCATTCTTGCAAAGCCCTGACACAATCATTTCAAATATGTACAGTCTATGAGTATGATAATGTAATGTATAAACTAAGTGGCAGACTCATTTAAAAAGGGAAATTGAGCCATTGCATGTTTTACTGCCCTGTTTAACATAATTGCAAAGCCAGTATAATGTCTGCCATGGCCATACTAAATTAGAGTCGTCAAAATCTTTAGAGATTACTTGCACATAAATATGTTTCCAAAATGGGTAGCGCTACTAAAAAATAAATAAATAAATAAATAAAAAATCAACACTATGATTTTCATATCGATATTAGATATTATTAAATGCCTCTCCTCATCTGAGACAATTCCTTTGTGTTACATAGAATCCAGAAAATATTAGCTTTGGTAATATCTCATTTTATTGCTGCTGGCATTTTATTTGTGTCTCACTTTATTCCATTGTGGTCTCTTAGGATGATACAGCAATAAAGGCTGATTTTTATGAGTTATGTTGCATGAACTGATTTCCCAACACAAAACAAAACATTACACGTTAGCTATTTCAGTCAATGTATCACAAACATTCAATAAAGAGTTAGAAAGAGATATACACAATTATCAAGGTTTATGAATCAGCATTTTTCAGCTAATATTAGAGCTAATTAAGGCTGTACACAATCATACATAATACCATGCATTGTGAATTTCATACAGTACGTGCCTAGCTCCAGAATTAATCTAGCAAATGGATAAAATAAAAAAGAAGTATATAAAATAGGGGAAAAATTAACAGAGGAACTGTAATGATGGTTTTCTGGATCAGCAGATTCAGTGAAGAGATGAGGCCAGAATCTGAAGTTCAAGTGTGCTTTAATGCGAGCTCGGTTTCATTCCCACATGCTGCAGAATTTCCTTACGACTCCTTATATAGGTTTAGTTTATGCTGTATCAGATGTAAGCACCCGTTAGGGGCTCCCTCCATCCTTTATCAATACATGGCTCCTAACTATTAATACATATATCCTAGGTCATAGGTTACATGGTACTGAGAAACACAGTCATACATCAAACAAGAACACATTCTAACAGGAACAATGAATATAATCAGTTATGACTTTCAATGTTGAGGGTGCATTTTCGGTCAGTGTCAGTGAAACAGTATAACCAGCAGTGAGTTCCAGAAAAATGAAACAATAACCAGGGCATAATAATATATGCAATATAAGGTGACATCAGTGTGACAGTGATGTATGGCAGGTGGATGGATTATAAATTATGGGTGTGTGTAAAGTCACTGGTTCAGGACCTGAATGGCTCAAGGGAAGAAACTCCTCCATATCCTCTCTGTCTTGGCCTTCAGGCAGCAGTAACACTTCCCTGACTGCAGCAGAGAGAAGGGCCTGTTGTTGAGGTGGTTGAGGTCTTTTATGATCAAGAGACTAATTTACATTTTTATTTTGTGCCAATGGATTTTGTTGCTCTATTTGGCCTGTTCAAATCAAGAGTGATTGCTGTGGTTGCTAACAGTCAGTGACAGTTTGGGTAATACTTTTATTCATCCTTTTGCCAAGAGTTAGATAATAAGATGGATACCATTCTCATATCTGTATGTTAAATATAAGGTTATTGCCAGCAGCAAGTTACCTTACCTTAGCATAAAAATTGGAAACAGAAAGACTCACTAAAAACACAATATATCTTCTTTATTTGATTTGTACAGTCTCCCCTCAAAGCATGTGATGTAGGACTGACCAGCGTTGTGAAAATAGAGACAGAGCACTTGAATAAATGTTATATTTATGCAAATGAGGGCAACATTTGCCTTGAAAAGTGATGCTACAGTGGAACAGGGTGCTTAGTCCTTAGACCTCATTATAGTTTCTGAGATTGCTTTTTTGTATATCCATTGCCCCCGAGATTAGAAGAACTGTTGCTTGGAAAACGTCACGTAAATAGTTGGAGAAAGTGGTAGGTTGGTAATTTACACAAATCTTTGCTAATGAGCAAGCTACTAGTTAGCTTGCATGTGCTTACATACCCACGGTGACAGGCAGATGCAGCAGAGGGTTAGCAGGGTTTTGTAATTTATACACTTACAGTTGGTTTTTTTATCCCATTCATTTCAATGTGTCTTTTTGGTTTGAAATGAGCAGACGTGCTTTAATGCTCAACTTCAATACCATAAGACATACATTTCCATTATATGTAAGATCATTGTCATAATTTGATAAATATAGCATTTACCTTTATCCTCCAGCTGGCTTCGTAAGTACATCAAAGCAGTGTCTAATGCAAGGTTTGACAGACTTGACATGGTTATATTTAATACAAGCACATTATGCATCTCTGAACATTTCCTTCATGATCTTAATTATTCCTAACTATAATCAGTCCAAAGACAACCACTTGATCAGCACTAAACCTTGAATGAATAATCTGCAGCTCTAATTTGCATGTGATAACAACTTCTTTTATTCAGTTTCTAATTTAAACTGTTCTTCAAACAGATAGGCCTGCATCTTGAGACTCAAAGTTTCCATCCTCATTTTTCTTTTATTTTGTAATTTTATTCTCTTAAGAATCTTCTCATGAAGAAAGAGCAATGGCAAAAACGTGTTGCGTTTCCTTATGTGTTCAGTGTGGATGTGACTGTCAGTGCTGATCTGGACCCGATTTGTTTTAAACAGAAACAAGGTGTAACATTTGTCCGACTCAGGTCTTGCATTAGTTTGGATGAGCCATCTGTAATTGGATAGAGCGAGGGAAGGCGGATTTGATGTAGTCGGCAGATTTGCTGAGAGAGGCTGCAGCAATGTTTAATTCAGCAGGCTGTAGCCAAAGGAAGAGAAAGAGAGAGGCAGTCAGGAAGTTAGGAGGGATGAAACAGACTCTAGAAAGAGGACGAAGACATCGAAGGGTCTGAGACGCCATTAAGCAGTGAGACAGGAAGGTGCTAAAAGTGTCTGATAAAAAAAAGTGTATATAAGTGCTAGAGACATAGAATGGGGGTCTGGTGAGTTCAGTATCAAAACAAGGAATGGGCGAGCAGACAGGTATCCTGGCAGTAAGGCCATAGTCAAGGTGAGTAAGAGCTGCCCAACAGAGCGGTTGGAGTGGTTCAGATGACTCACAAATACCATGTACCCAAGTGCATCGCTCTCTCACAAACAAAAAACAACAAACGTCATCCATTATTAAAGCCTCCCTTGCAATGCATCATAGCTGTGTTTAGAAAATCACATATTTATCATCTGTCAAAATGTTTTTAATATCCTTCAAGACTGGGACAAGAAGTCTGAGCAGCACTAGAAAACTGAACACTATTTGACTATTCCTATCCATTCATGTACGTATCTACCAATAGTCAGTGGATGACACATCACTTTATTTATTTTATCTGTTTTTTTTTTCTCAGCAGAACAAAGGTGACAGCCTCCTGAGGATGAACATTGTGGTGGAGTCAGGATAAAAGCTGAATAATAATCGAGGCCATGACAACACACAATTTTTTTCTCACTGTATAAAATGCTTTTTAACAGTTGACAAGTCCCAAGTACTGATCTCACGCCCAGCCCGCATGGAGCCACAAAAGTAATGCCTGACCTGTCGACCTAAATCTGAGTTCTTTAACAATCAGTCTCATCATGGCAGAGACATTTGCTGTAAAAACGTAAATATTTTGTGCATTTTCTAAGTGATACTGTTACAAAGTGAAAATTTAGATTAGATGAGTCATGAGCATGCTGTCACCATAGAGGATGTTGGCTGTCACCTCACGCTCTGGCAGCCGACGTGATTTCCCATTTGCTGACTGATGCAGTAACCACTTCCAACACTTGGATTTCGAACACTCGCCTCGGCCAATCAGGCAAGCTGACATTACAGCACAGCTTGTCACTGTTGTGCACCAATTGAGTAATTTATTTCATTTAAAAACATTTTGTGTGTGTGTGTGTGTGTGTGTGTGTGTGTGTGTGTGTGTGTGTGTGTGTGTGTGAGAGCATTGTTTGCCATGGGCCACAGAAAATATTGCAGTCACGATGACTGTGATATTAATGTAGCAGCATGATGATGCATTCTCTTCACATTGTATTTACATTATCTCTGCATCATTCTCTCTTACACACATGGAGACACATATATAAAACAATATAGTGTTATCCTCGGGCTACACTGTAATTACAATCAATGGAGGAATGCTGACACTGGGTGCTGATCTGTCTTTCTCAGCTGTATAAGTTTGGGAGAATCAACAGGGGCTGATCTTGGGAGGGAGTCCATGCCACTTCCCTTCTCCTACCTAGTGGTAAAAAGCCCCCGCTGTGGGACGACTTAATTACTGGCAAGGAAGGGATGGTAATTAGAGAAGAAACAGGAGGCTAGAAGAAACTGTCAGGGTTAAATACTGACTAATTCAATGCGTGGGACGCCTGTGCCACTCTCCCTTGAGACTGGCAATGCAATATCAACACAAGAGCAGCAAGCTCTTAACAGAAGATGCTGGAACATTTTTGTGATGTGTTGATCATAAGCTAAAAAATACTAAATATAATAAAATGAGTCTTGCAATTTCAAAAAATAAATAATAAATAAAACAGAAAAGTGAATATAATAAAACATGTTCTATCATACATTGGACAGCACATTGCTGACCATGAAATGAATGAAGAGATGTGTGATTCAGTGTCTACAGTTTGCTGTTTTTGAATTTTAATCTACAAAAGTAAAGCCCAAGGACTCACCTATTGCACTCTGCAACTTCTTCTTCTTATTATTAAGTTCATATTTTACATTTTAAAAATTGTAGGTAACATGCAGGTTTTTCTTTAGCTGATTAGACCTTGTGTCGGGTTAAGGTTTGGTGGAGCTGAGGTCTGAGGTCTCCAAACTCCATATATTCAAAAAAATCAGAGCTTTTAGTTGTATTGCCCTAACAGGTACAACACAAATAAACAAAAAGGGTCAGGGAGATGTCAGTCAAGCATGAAGTGTACAAGCACTTCAAAGTCCTGAGAAAAGTTTGAATCAGGCATACTAACTGAAAACACCTGTGTGGGTGGTCTCAACTATTCTTTAAATGTCTAAAATTATGTTCGCTCGGAATATGTTCAGTCCCGGAGTCAATGCACAGCCGAACGCCTCAGCAGAGGTGTCTTTACTCCCATACTTCTCTGTCCTGTAGTCAGTGCACAGCTTTGATGGTTTGTGTGACCTAAACAAACACAAAGAAGTTTATTCCCAGCCTCCCGCAGAACATCTGACTTCACTTTCTGCAAAACACTTAAAAATGCTGGGGATGTTATCTTTGTTAGAAATGTAGTTTCTGACAGGATCTCCTGTACTAAAGGAATTCAGAAAGGTTACTTGTCCGAAATGAATTTTAATAAAGCTACCTCAACATGTTGGCGGTTTACCTGCTTCTGGTGGGATTGAGTTGATGCATGACCATTGGATGTATGTATTTCTTTGCTAAGTAGCTTTTTTCAGATTCATGTAGTCAGATTCAAGTTAGAATCCTTAAAATTTCATTTTAAATGCTGCTGAACATTTTATTCAATGATATTGAATTAGTTTGAAGACATTAACATGTAGCATGTGTTCTTCATACAAATGTGTTGTTTTATATTTTAAATAATAAGCCAGTGCCGTGGTGATTCAGGTCAGAAAAACTATGCAGCGTGTCTAAAGAGAATTTTAGAAATAGGTGAAAGACTTACACAGCCTGATATCGTCAGGAAGGTTGTTATGATCTCTAGGGACTCACATAGCAAAGGCCTGGTTCATGGGTTTAACAGCTAATGACATGTTTCTCGTTTTCAAACTTGAAGCAGTGAAGCAGGAATGATGTTATAAATTACCACTGACTTGTTCATGCTTGTGTCCAATTTAACACTTCTGATGTGATATCTAACAACTAAAACACATGAAAATAGCCTGGAAATGTACTTACGCTAAATCATATGTGGCCAGAGAGATTTTTTCAGACAGAGTGCGACTCTCCACCTGCGTATTTGCTTGGATCCGCAGGCTTTCACTGCACTGACAAGCACTCCATGAGTAAACACCAGGCCCTCTACATGTGGTAACCATGGAAGTGGCATGGCTATGAATATCCACTATTGTTAAATGAGGACAGTTAAATGAAACAACGTTATATATCAGTATGTCAGTACGTGAGTAAGTATTTGACAGCGGTGACATCCCTAATCACAAGTTGATTTGTTGACACATGGTGGTAAAATTAGAATAACTTTATAGCCTTAACTTAAACTAAAACTTTTAACTGATGCATTGCGTCATACTTCTCGCGTAACTCACAAACCACAAGGATCAGTTTCAGTTGCAGTAGGTCAAGATGAAAAAAAGTTCAAGAGAAGTCAGAAGTGTGCGTGAGATGAGCAAGACCTTATGGGATTGCGTCTGCTTGACGCTTTGCCTGTCAGATTGCCCATGTGTCCCCACATACCTTCTCCTTTCATCGAAAATGAATTACGAGGTGACTCAATTGTTCTCTTAGTTCTGTGGCATTAGTACAAAAAATAGTTTTCTTGAGTAAAAAGGTAATTTCATCAAAAGAAAATGACAAAACAAGCTTATCAAAACCTTTCCTGATCACAGAGTAAAGTATGTCAACTTATTACAGTAGGTGTCGAGCTTGACAGTTCATTCATGGCACTGGAAATGGCAGTAGACAACGATTGAAACTCAAAGTCCACTTACTTACTTGATCTGGAGCTTTTGAGCCCATTATTTCTTGACAAATTATTTTATGCTCTGAAGAAAATAAAAAGCTCCAAATGGTTAGACATACAGTATGTCCTCTTTGGCCTTCCATATACACTGTACTAAGTGTGTGTGATGTTAAGCATACACAGAATCTCAAACTGGAAAGTGCCATCCTTCTTATTATTTATTTATTTTTTTATTTTTTTTAGGTGCTTTCCAATACAGTTTACAAAGAATGTTCCTCTGAATAACACTTGTATTGACTTTCTTGAATTTGACCTGCATCCAAAGGTTTCTTTCTGTGAGGGAACTATCGCTGTCCAAGGTGCTGAAATCTATCCGCAAATATCTTTTTGCCTCAGCACTCTTCCATCCATTTATCTGACTGCCAGGCAATATTTAACATATTTTGCTTTTGGGGGGATTTGATAGCATCACCATATATAGCATCAGTAGTATGACACTGCAAAAGTCATTTGGATATCCTTGAATTAAAGAGAGTGAAGTAAATTGTTCAAAGCTTTGTTTCCGGTAGATGGAAAGATTATTGAATTGAAAGAGCTGGTTTTTATTTTACCCCTTACACCAACAGGAAATAGTACATAGAAATCATCAACATAATGCTGTTTTATTTGGGTTATGACTGACAGTTATTACAGGGCAAATTGAGTTCAGCAGCAAATGGATAGGATACAATAAGCGGCATCTAGGGCACTCACAATAGCAGTCGTTTCATTTTACTGCATGAATGCCTTGACCTTGGTAGGTTTTTTGTTATATGTACATAGATAGAGCATTGTTGGTTATTTCATTACCGGACACAGAAGGTGATGAGGTGTTTCATCAACTGTAAACAGTATACGGTATACAGGAAGATGTTACATGTGAGATGGAAGTATATGGGAAAAGATGAAATAATCTACTGAACTGCGCTGGCATTTGTGAATGCAATGTAAGCAATATTTTCAAGGTGATCATTCAGCCGTATGTTCTTCCCTTTGTAAGAAAATACTGTGAGGATATTTTTCCATATGATTCTGGATTTCACTTGAATGCAAGCCAGTCTCTCCAATCCTATTATCTGTAAGGAAGGCTTGTGACGACTTCCATGCAACCCTTGGCCACACAGTTAGAATAGTTCATCAACAGAACTTTTCACATTACACAGTTAATTAGATTCAAACACATGCTCGTGTCACTCACCCATGCATTCGCTTCCGGCATCATGTCCCATCAAATTCTTGAGATTAAAGTAAAGAGATTGTTTTTGATTAGATCCATTTTCGTTTCATTGCCTCATCACAATTACACAAAGAGCGCACTAACAAAGCGATTATGCCAGCAATCATATTCCATTTAGGCAATCGCGTTCCATTTGCTGATATGCTCCAATTAATGGCTAATAACTAAGATGGTTACGTAGAGTTAGTTAGTAAAATCATTTTAAGTGTCTAATAATAATTACTGATGTTCACAAAACAGTGAAGAAATAATAATTTCTTCAATATTTGTGGATGAAGAACAGTGGTTATTTTGCTAAACATGTTCTCTGTTTGAACACTGATTTCCAACGTATGTAGCAACCCCGAAAATAACTCTGTTCTAAGTTTGTGCTATGTTACCACTGAGCATACTTTATCACATTAAATGTGTCATTATGGTAGTAAGTAAATTAGATTCATACTGTTTATTTCCCCTTTGCCTTCACTTGCCTATTGAGGATTTCTTCTGGTGTCAGCCCATTTTCTGCAGGCACAAAATTAAATAAAACGATGGTCTGGCCAAAAGTCAGCCAAGAAAAGTTTTTTTTTTTCTTTCTTTTTTTTTTTTTACCAACATCAGTGCAGTTACTGCAAAGTTAAGAAATTAATTCACAGATTATTTTCTGTTACTATTTGACACACTTCAACTTTCTCAACTTCTTTTTAGCCCTAACTAGCTGCACTGAATAAACCAATACAACTTTTCAAAAGGGAAACCGAAATCGACTCATCAGCTCCTACAAAAGCTGGCAGAAGAAATAAAAAAGTCCAACCCCCCCTCCCTACTATAAGATTAAAGACAGCCTTTCTACCGCCGCATGTCTTGCACATCACAGTAACCTTGACGTAATCCTTTCTACATAACTGATTCTCTCTCTATTTATCCGCCCTTCCCATCCTCTGCACTGACAACAGTATGGTCATTACGGGCCTAATGCCACCGTTTTACACAGATGGACTCTGCAGGCATCAGACATGTTGCATGACATCACGACTTGGAAAGATGTTGTTGCATTTTGTGAAACAGTGGTTATGAGAGAAAAAAGCAGGGTTTTTTTTTTTTTTTTTGCTTTAATCCTTGACACTTTGCCTCATGATTCTGGCAGGATTAGCGACATTATTATAGCTAACATCCAGTCCATCAGATAACTTGTACTTTAATGACTTACAACCTTAAAACTGTCACTTTTAAGAACTCATTCTTGATCTAGATCAGATATTTAAAGTGCATATAATGACACTTTTAGGAGTCAGTCAGTTGCTTCACTGAATGTTTCTATACTTGATGAAAAATATGTCAGCATCTCTGTTAGACATTGTGTATAATATTATCATTAACGTGACAGACATGTAGGAAGATTGACAGTGAGTCTAAAGCGATTTACTGTTAACACGCACCTAATTTTATCTAAACCCATTAGCTTGGAACAGCCACTTGGATATTTTTACACAGCCTTTTTGCTGATGCTATCTACTTTTTTTTTTTAGCAGCACTATAACAGAATTTCAAAATAGCCCCTCCGATTTCCTGCACTATTTACACTGCTGTGTTTAGAGATCTGGTCTATGCCAGTATTGAAGTGAAAATAAATAAAACAAGCACAAGCAAACAGTTCAGGCCAAAAAAATAATAACCCACCTCTTTCCGCGTAGCCCTTCACTGTGCACTGGAGCATAGGATTAAGTTTCATTCTATAATATTTTGAATGGTTCTTGGTGGTTGAATTTCATACAGGATTTCAATTGTATCTCTGTCTGTTTGATTTATTACTGGGCTTTGCCTCCTTATTACCATGAAAGGCCTGCTTTTTTTTTTTTTTTTTTTTTTTTTCTTTCATTCCGTCAAGCTGCTGCATAATGCTGTGGCAGCACAAGAAGTGTTAGAAGGTCTCAGGTTATGGGGGCCTTCCCCCAAAGAAATAATACTACCCCCCAAGGAACGTGAGCATGCAAATCTTCGGTATGTAAAGCACTGCAGATAATGAGAGTACTCTGGCTGCATGATTGTTTCGAAATAGTTCAGTCCACCTTAGCCAGATCGCAGTGGTACAACCGGTGAGACACTTTGCTTGTCAGAAAGCCAAACTTTTTAACCATACAGGTATTGCTTTTTGATTTTGGCTCAAAACTATACACTGACTGAGCATTATGATCTAATAATTGTGCTGTAGTAGAAAGCACAGACCTCTTAATTAGTACCCACATCTCTGATTTGTCATTTCTGTCATATTCCTGCATAGCTAGCTTTAGTTGCTACCTAGCTAATTCCATGAAAAGCATGGATGACGGATAATGTACGTTTGTTAATCATGCTGTCTGTCTTTGTAAGATCGAGGACAGTCTGGATGAAGTTTTACTTACCAGGTGTTTACCCTCAAGTGCCCATCTACTCTATCACTGCTCGATCACATAAACATGAACAAGCTTGTGCAAGACATTAATCATGGGAGCCGCTTGTTGTTAGCCTTGACAAGTTGTTCTTGAAAGGAGGCAACCTCCGAAAGGCAACACATAAACCCTGCTGCCACATAATGGTCTCGATGTAAGAACATTTATCCTACATCCCTGAAAATGTATCATATTCAAGTAGATGAGATCACGCTGCACTGTTTCTGTGTGGGAACACCATGTACAGAATGAAAGGGAATAAGTCAATACTGTGTGGGAAGACAAAATCGCTTCACAAAGTCATTCATGGGGGAATTACCATTATTGGATCAAAGTCTCCCCCAGTACTCGCAGCTTGCCATCGTTTTCTGTTGAGGCCCTCATGGTGCACCACTATCAGTCAGCTGAGCATTACTCTATAAACAGTGTGGCAATGATTCAATCAGTGTTGTCTATGGAATGTTTAATGGCCTTTTGTTAATAATGTAGGATGTTATAATGCAAAATCCCCATGTGTAGGATCATTTGCTAATTAATTTTAATAAGATAGTATTATGGCTATTGACAAATGAGATCATCATGGTGAAGATGATCGCACCCCACCCCATCCCCAGTCATTTGGGCCATACTATATTACCAAGCCCTTATCAGTTTTAAAAGGTTGCACCAATTGTTTTTGGCTTATTTATATATATAGTTTATTTTTCAGACAAAACACAAATTATCCCCACCTTTTCTGCAGCCATGTTTTTTACTTCTTCACCTCTCTTTCACACTTTCACCTTAAAAAAGCCAGTGATAAAAATGTAAATGAGTGTAGAGTGAGCCAGTAAACACAACACAGGAGCTGAGAAGATGCATCTGCACCACTAAAAACCACTTTGCTGTCATTAAACATCCATTCTCAATTCTGAAAAAAAATATCATAAATGATAACAGACCCGCCCATGTCATGCTCTGCTTTCACTGAGAGCAGAAAGAGAGCTCACTGCTATTTCTATCATTCTTTTTTGTTTTAATGGTTGTTTGATGGATCATATGCTAATCAGAGTCAATCAGCATAAGCACTACTTCTGTGCTACAATATTATGTTAAAATAGTTTCATAAATGCAGAAACGGTAAATGACCTCACAGAACTGTAAGCAAGCATCACAATCATCTGAGAAAGTTTTTTTTTTTTCTTTTTGCATGAAAAATTGCAGTCTTGGTTGCATTAAACAACCATGCATACATACTTCAGCTCAGCTGGAGCTGATTTTGATTTTAGGCCCGACAGCAGATGATGTTTCACACCTTTGATTGGTTGTTGGAAACGGACTGTTACCCTCCAGAGTATTTTGTTATGTGACAATAAATATAACTAAAGCACAGTGTAGTCCAAAACAATGTTTTTGTATTATATCCTTTTCAACCAGCAATTGAAGTATTAGTCAAGCCATCCCTAACAAACAAGTAGTGGAACAAATTACCAAAAATGAAAGCTTCATCCTTCATCAAAGCATGAAAATTGATGCTGTCTGTTTCTTCTCACATCAGGAGGAGCGAACACTACCACATCAATGGCTCCAAAGAAACAGCTTATTCCATGAATTTTGCATTTCACAGGCACCATGAAAACAACCTGAATCTTGAAAGGGAAACAAAATTTTCAGTTTAATTGGAAGAATTTTAATTAATGGCTTTGTGTTAGATAAAGCTTTTGTCATTTCTATTGTCTTAACAAACAAAACTGTTTCTGTGTGTCATTTTCCATGCCATAGAGAGCATCATGTCCCTGATTTTACTGCTGATTTTAGCAGTTAGCCCATGGCACTCGATTTCAGACTCAGTTCTTCTCTGATTTAGAGCCTTTTTAAATTCAAATATATATCATGGGAATATGGGCAGGAATAGCAGAACTGATTGACATGATATGAAACATGTACCATGTGAAAGGTGGACTGGGTGACAGTGTGAAGTGAGTGAATGTGAAGGAAGTTGAAGGGAGTACCTGCTGTGGAGGCTTTCAGTGGCCATTATAGCAGCAATAGAGCAATGGAACAACAGGGTTTACAAAATAAATGTAACTCTAAATTAAGCACTGGGTGTGACTTCAGCAGGATAAATATTGTATTCCTCTATATAGTGAGACTTCCAGCATGATGAATATTGTAGCTTCATCTATAAATTAAAACCTTGAGGCAAAAGGTAAAGATAGATCCATTTAGGGTATGTGTTGCACCACAAAGACAAGACAAGAGTTTTCAGAAGTTAGTTTTTTCTTTTATAAATTAATATGTGGTATGTTAATAATAATAAAAAAAAAATGTCTGTTTCTAAATAAATAATAATTACCAATGTTGGAACAATGCCAAACAGATGCTGAAGTCTTTATCCACTCTGTTTTTATTCACAGTGTCAGTAAACAGGTGTGATTTTGTTCCCTTCATAAGTCATTTGAGATTTTTTTCTACTCTTTGTGCAATCACTACTGCCATTTTGTTACAATTTGATCTAAATATAAGATTTTTACAGCCAGAAATGTGCCATAAACTGAGTTCAGGCATTAGCATTAGCTTTAGCATTATAATGCATCAAAATGTTACCAAGATTTTGATTTTGTGCAGCACTTTGCACTTAAATAAATTTAGATGACACTGCATGTTTAATGCTGATTCAGATGTCCACCAAATAATGCTTTATTAACACTGTACTGATTTATTATTAATCACTTCTTTGCTAAGTGTCACATCGAGTCGACGAGATGAGCACAAAGTACTTCAGCTAAAAAAAACAAAACATGCAAGATTTATTTTAGCCTGTTTTTGTTCTTGCATTTCTTTTTTTTTTCTTAAGCAGGTGCATCCTTTAAATCATCCCAGTAAAATGCTGAGTGTCACACTGTTGCCCTTTATGACAACATCTTGTCTGCTTCAAATAAAGTCAGGATGTTTTGATACCACTAACATGTTTATAGCTACGTGTAACATTTTTATTCGGTCTGTTTCATCATAAATGGTTGTTTGTAACTCTCAAGTAAAGAGAAAATGGCGCAGGCTTTTTGTTAGACATTCATGTTTTTTTTATTTTTTTATATATATATCACAGCCTGACAAAGGTCAAGATGTAACAGAACAGCATATCATTCTGAAGATGTTTTGCACCTGACTGTTAAGACTTTGATACAGTATGAGAGGAGGACAGAGGTAAACCAGAAGCCAAGTATGACAAGTTCTGTAATTTACTGACACTCCTCCTTTGGTTTGTTACTTACGAGGCATCCAAGAACATGCTGTCTCTGGGTCCTGCAGAGCCAGTTTCCCACTCAATTAATTAGAGATTTTCTTTCAACAAAACGCTGCCTCTCTTTCCTCTGTGCTGCTACACTTTCACTTTGAATGTCTGTCATACACTCTCAAGGTTTTTTTTTTATTATTTTTTTTTTTTAAATAATATGAGCTCGAGCACCAGGATCAACAAAGTGCCTGCGGTGCTACACTCCATGATGGTCGTTTCCTGCCCCTGTCAGAGCTTTAGGGAATATTCGCCGGATGTCAATACAGTGCAGCTCTAATTGAAGCAGACAACATGCTGCCTGGAAGGTGTTGTGACATGCCATAGCCACACTTTCCATCCATTATAGTTACAGAGAACACCGTGATATTCATATCACCCTATAACTCGTGTAAACTGTGTGTGCGATTACTGTCTAAACTCCTGATATTCATATAAGCGATATTCATTGTAAAGAGTTATACTGATGTGTGCAATGCTTTATGCACTTTGAAGGCATGTATAATGTATTTTAGATTTGGGTTTCATAGAAACAGCTATCTCACATTTCAATACAGGCAGGGTGTTTGTATGTTGAAGTAGTCTGCTAAATGGCTGTGATAAAGGGATAGTAGATTTCAAATGTACTCCTTAAAGGTTAAACCATACAGTGATACTGCTCCGGATTTGTGAAAAAAAGCAAGAAAAAAATGCAGACCTAATAGTGTATGATTATTGAAAATCTTATAAATTACAACTTTGAGGTTTTGCAGCACAATTTTAATCTTAGTCTCAACAACTATTTGAAATTGCAGTTTGGTTCAAAGCATTTTAAGTTAAGCATTACTGAAGTCAGAGTAAGTCACCCTGCTTATTTCTTTTAGCAGATTGATACAGTTGAATTGGCATAATTTACAGTTGATGCATTGATGCAATGAATGAATCATTACATCTCTTGTAAACATCAATTAATCCAAAATGAAAAAACAAACAAACAAACAAACAAACAAAAAAAAAAAAAAACGGGGACATTAGCAGAATTGTGTCAATGAATTCTGTTCAATTTTTAATTTGTTTTCATTCTGCCATCTCAGTTTATACATTGCATTTTGAATCCGGTTGATCCTCAAACGATGACTTTTGAGTATGTTCTGGAGCACTCTCTGTAATTTGGCTCTAATAAGGACAGACACTATCGTTGATACAAGATACTGTACACAGTTCATGTTAATATATCATGCAAGAAATCCAAAGCAAATTCAAACTAAGCAACGTTCTCTACTTTGCACAATTCCTTTTTTTTCAGGCTTCTTGATTAAAGCCTAAAATAGAAGTACACACTTTAGAGCTGCCAGTACATTACAGTAAATGATCTCTGGTGAAAAGCATTCTACATCTGATCTACCATATTTGACGGGGCTGACTGTTTGATTACAATAATGTACTTCCTAGCAACCACTCTGACTAAACTGTGCCGAGGCAACCATTGGAAAGGAATCAGATAAAATGGTGGTCTGGGTGAGGGCACTGTGGGATTAAACTTCAAGAACTTCTCTATCATCAAGCAAACTCTTTGTACAACATGTTGAATCCCTATGCATTATCAATGCATTGTGCAAGTCTGTCAGTTTCCGTTTTAAAAATTAAGTATTTATTTATCGCTCTTATTTATGTATTCAATATTTCCTGTAGGTCACAGACACTTCCACACATGCGAATGTAATGAACCCATCCTCCCACACCAGTTACTCGAACACCATAAAGCAATAATCACCTATGTTCTCATTTTCTTCCTATGCAGCTGCAATGCCATTTATCTCCTCTTAACTTCCTTTGATAGGTCATTAAACCGGTCTTGGAGCTGTGAAGTAAAGCACTGAATCATGTCGCAGGTTCCATCTGCTGGCATGCCTAATCTGGGGCAGAAGGGCCCAAGTACATATGGCTTGCCGTATAAAGTTTTATGTAATAATTGGCAGTGACGGAGCCATGAGGAGGATTCACTGAAAATGAATTGATATCTGAGGGAGATAGCAGCAGCGAGGGATGCAGTGGAGAGAGAGCTGGGCAGAGAATGAAAAAAGTGAGAAATTTCAGTACATCTGCTGCAAATCTGAAAGTCTCTCTCAGCTCTGCTGGCTTGAATGTTTGTTCCAGATTTGAGAAATAACAGCTACGTGTACCTCTTATAAAGCCAAGTCATGGAACAGGAGGGGAAGCTGAATCAGCTTGTACTAGTATGAGCGGTTAGACCTATCCTGCCAGAAGTTACGTCTTTGCAATGTTCAGGAATTGCAAAGTTGTCAAAAGTAAGACCTCTGCAAATCTGCCATAAAGCATATATAAAATATCTGAGTGGAAAACATTACTCTATTTATGTGATTAGACAGAGGATTAAAGCCTATACTGTCATTATATAACCATTAACTCTGAGACATGTTCATTTCTAACTGCTCTTTGATCGAACTAAATGTTTAAAATGACCTCTTCTTTGAGAGAGTTGTCAAGATATTACCTTTGAAATGTTGGCTGCATCAGAAGTTGTGTGATTACGGAAGTCCACTGGCAGAGAGGGATTCAACTTTAAATGCTAATATAGAGTGCTGAACAGAGCATTAAAAAGTGCTGCCGTCAAGCCATGCTCAGGGAGACTGACACATCGCTGACTGCGTGTCAAAGAATTCAAACGAAAATAACTGACGATCAATTTGAACGGACCCACCTATTCATGGCTAAATCATTATGAGGAGCCCTTGAGGGTTCTGAAGGAAAACACTCGGAGGAAAGGTTTGGATAAAGCTGTCATAAAGCGCTGTGCTGTAGCTTTTATCCACATTGGTTACTTTTTCAATTAGAAAAAAATATTTTTTTCAAGGTGGTAACTGCACTGTCAGTCATAAAACAACATCTTAAACCTTTACAGTGTTATGATGTTTTCTTTTTCTTTTTTTTTTTTTTTTTTAGATATTTTTTTGGCCTTTTTCAAGCTTTATTTTTGACAGGGACAGCTGAAGAGTGACAGGAATGTGAGGAGAGAGATGGGGAATGCAAAGGGCCGCAGGTCAGATTCAAACCCTGGGCCACTGCTAAGCCTTCGTACATTGGGGCGGATGCTCTACCAACTGAACTAATCGACACCCCATGATGCTTTCTTTTTAATTCAGTGCTACGCCACAAAATCTTGACATGTGCGAGCTATTATAGCCGAATTAACTCCTGCAACGCTTCTTTTAACTTAACGACGCGTGATTTACTTGGTTTGTTTTGATTGCAATCAATATGTGTTGCAGGAGTTTCTTCACACTTTTCAAAGGTTGCTCATTGTGAGCGTAGGCACCTTTCACCAGCAGTGTTAAAAAGAGGAGAGGACACACTGATTCTCAACAATATCAATATCTTCCGCACATCTTGACAGACTGTTGCTATCTATAGTGCATACAAAAATGACTAAAAATGATTTATTTCAACAGAAATGAAGTGATTCAGAGAGTTAGTCTCATCAAACTTTAGATTGTAGAATTGCTTGTGCATTCTGTTCCCATTTGATTTTTTCAAGGCTGATGTAAATACATGTTTTACTAAGATTAAAATGCAAGATCAAAAAAAGCCAAAAGAGCAGCTTCAATCATTTTGGATTACTTTTTGCATGCATTTTTGCATTTTTTTTTTTTTTATTATTTATTTACATCTGTTTGTTGGTTGATAATTCTACTAATGAGTTTATATGCATTTATTGAATGGAAGTCAGATTTCAATTAGAGCAGGCTTTTAGGGTTACATTATTGAGACGATGAAGCCTTTTGTTTGTTCTTATTCCGATGGAGCTTTTGTTGCACTTAAAGTCACACACTTACTGTAATTGGGCTCACCATTCATATGCTAAAGTCTGCGTCATTAATTATATCTAAATTCAATCTAAATCTAATTCTGAGGAAATGCTTTTAAAACTATCAGTCAGTAATTAGGAAATTACATTTCCCCCTGTCTATAAACTAAGAAGAATTAGTTTTGTGCTCATCACAGCAGTGTGGAGAGTGTAGACTTGTCTGTACTTATACCATATGAACATCTAGATGTATGCATACTCACACCTTTTAGGTAAAAGTGTGAACACATGTATCACACATCCAGTCCTGATGATGGATTGGTTCGAGAAGGTGCGCGATCCATATCGAAATAGAAATAAAAAACAGATGATGAGGAAAATCACAGCTTCTGTTAAAATTTGCATTAAAATGATACACCAGAAATCTTTTTTTCTGTGCCTTTCCCGTAAAAAAATAACATGTATGAACCACTTATTTTATAACAATAACAAAATTCAAATTTGTGTGCAGCTCTATACTGACAATTTTAGCACATGCCAGATCATATCCAGATCCTTGTTTTGCTAGGTATTAGCAACTGACTCAATAACAGCATGCCTTCTTTTGCATTTCAGACAGCTGAAGAAAACCTGCTGTTTTTATCCTCAGGGCAGCGATATGTTTTTTTTTTTTTTTTCCTATAACCCTCAGAGATGCCTGAAATGTCTCTTGTCTGTCTGTGGAAATGTTTTCATGATATCTGTCTTAGTGGATTCAGAAGAAAACATTGTGAACATCACAACAACAGTAATGCAAGGTTATGCTGTGAAGTATATCTTTCACTGCAGTCAAAAACAACAAGTGCGGAATGATTTGCAGTTTTTCACTTCACCCTCGTGGTTTAAATACTTTGTTGGTTTTAGTAGTTTGTTCTTAAAGGTTCAAGTTGGAGCAAATAAAAATCATAGAAAAAAGGACTGAGCAATTTAAATGAAAACACACCCTATGGCAGATGAACATCACAATATCCAAAGATTTTTGTGTGAATAAAACACAGAATACAAAGCGTCTGCATCATCAGACTCATTAAACATCTGTGTTATTGTGTTTTACTGTCTTAAAATTTAAATTTGAAAATACATTTTCAGATCTGCAAGCTCAGAACTGCTCCATAAATTATTGAAATAATCCAGTCTTTTTTTTTTTTTAAATTGTCTTAATTGTCTGACAGATTAGACCACAGTGTGCACCACCAGATGTGTATTGTTTTCTCACAAATGCATCTGATGAAATGGAGTCAGGCTTAATAATGTGCTACCACACTGTAATTAATATCATTTTACATCAATTGTTGATGGTGTGGTTGCAAATACTAAGTAATTATGGTGTGAGTAATTGTTTTTTCCTGTGACTGTCAGGGAATTTGCACGTTGGAAGGTGAGGAACACAGCGATCGAGAGAAGGGACCTGATCCGGAACCCAGTGCCACTCATGCCTGAGTTCCAGCGCAGCGTACGCTTGCTGGGCCGCAGACCTACTACTCAGCAGTTCATCGAAACCATCATTAAGAAATATGGAACCCACATTCTCATCTCAGCCACCCTAGGAGGTAAGAGAAGTTTCATTTGCTCACTTGAATGCTTAATTAACAGTTTTTACACACTGTTTAAAATGTTTTTGATTTTTTTTTCACATGTGGTTTATGGTTTGCTTACATGTTCATGTCAGGCATGATTTTATACGTAAGGTTAGGGAGGCTTCTCTCAGAAACCGAATTTCTCACATACAAGCATATATATCTATGCAGAACATTCATATTAGATACTGAACTACTACTTCTTGATATTAATGTTTAATGTGAATTGTATAAGTAATAATTCATATCTATAATTTTAAATATCTATAATTTTAGATTATTATTAATATTTTATGAATCAGTAATAATTAATCGTGGATAATAAATGCAACAAACTTTAAGACAGAACCATTTCAAAATGTGAATGATTATTTCTCTACTCATTTGTACAAATAACTGTCACTATTCAGTGACATGTGATTATACTGTGAAACTGCAACACCACGGTGTCAAGGATTATTCATCTGCCTGTTTGCAACAATGTCAAAACAGCTCAGTGAAGCAGTTTGGGGTCAAGTTGTTCTCCTGGGTGTTGAAAAACTCTCCGGCAGCAAAAAACTGCAGCCACATCACGAGAGGGCAGGACAAAGCAGACCGGATACATTTTCACAAACCAGATGACTTTCTTTCATAGAGAGATTAGGGCAACTTTAAATGACCACAGTGAAAGATCAGTAGACTTACTGAACCATTTTATAAGACATCTTCGTGCCAGAGCAGCACATGCATCCATAAAGCAAAGCCGAATTAACAAATAACGGCACTGATGAATGAGTAGCAGTTTCCAATCCATCTCTTTGATGACAAAGTGTGTAAACATTTAGCATTTGTCCAAACAACCCGAGGAGTACATGAAAGTCATAATCAGATTTGTAAATGGTAATGGTTGTAATTGGATACAACTGCATGAGATGTTAATGTATCAGCATATGAGACCCACATTTAAATATATAGTGAAGGCTATATTCAGATATGTGGATTTGTCAGTTGTCCAGTGTTGGTGACTTACACAGTATCGACTCCACAGTGACCGCAAAGTATCACAAGTATCACTCTATTCTGAACAGGTATTCCATCTCGTCTGGCTTAAGTGGATTTTCCAGCAGGACAGTGACACAAAACTGGCATCAAAGCTATAACAGGACTATCTTATATCAACAGTCACCAAACTCCATTCCCACTGAACACGTGGGAACATTTGATAAGTGAAAAGGCAAATAAAAAAATAAAAAAAAATAAAAAAGAATATGAATTCTCATAATCTTTAATATTGCAGAGGCAAAGTGTGGCTGCCATCTTGAACCTGTCAACCTATTTTGTAGAGAACTCAGACTTTTCATTAATAGCTTTCTTGTATGAGAAAGGATCCGTCTGTATCTAAAAGAATACAATAGTCAAGTTATAGGACAGTTCACTTTTTGTACATTAAGAAAAAATGAAAATACCTTAAATGCTTTGAGCTAGATTCAAACACAGAACATTGAGGTTACATGAGAGCTTGGCCAACTGATCCCAAAACAATATTTTACTGGGAGGTTAAACGTCATTCTACCAACTTGGGTACCTGCAGACTACAGATGTATACTTTGTACTGTGCATACTGTCTATTGGCTAGAAGGTATTTTAGCTCTGTCTGTATGTAGACAGGAAGTCAAAAATAAATTTTGACATGTTCCCGCAGGCAATATGAACCCAAAAAATACCCAGCTTAACTCTAAGTTGCCACAATATGTGTTGACTTCCAGCCAGAACAGCCTTATTTACAAGCAAGTAAGAACATAATTTGATTAATACTTTTGATTTTTACATCTGCACATTATCATATTTCCATAATGGGTAGATGGACCAAATGTGATAATATGCAGATTCCAGGACTTTTAGAAAATAATCTTTTGAAATAGCTGCCTACATGCACAAGGATCTAACAACAAGGCTTCAATTTAATTCACAACGCCCTGAGACCATTATAGATGTGGTAATTGCATTTTTATGTACATGCCAAATTTAACCTGAAGATTGTCTTCTTCATAAGTACTTGTACGCATAGACCTGCCAGGTAAGAAGGGGAGGATGATTATCATATGAATTTCTCTGACTTCGTGACAAGTACTGACTTATTAAAGATTAATAACAGAACACTTTTCGAGGTGGCCTATATTAACGGAGAATTACTTTCAGAAATGGAATTTTTATCAAGGAACTCAAAAAAATAAAACAAAACAAAGACAAAAAAAGCCTCCCAATCATTTTAAAGTCACATTAAATTCCCAATACGAAAAGCTCGCTGTGAAAACAGGAATAAATGCTTCTAATGGATAAGTGTTTTGGATGTGCATCCCAAAATAAAAAGTTGAGCACCCCTGCTGTCCAAGTCTAAATATAAATGGCTTCTCCCTCGAATCTCTTATCTTATTTCAAGCTCTGAGAGACACATGAAGGCAGCTAACTGTGATTACTTTGCCAATTGCATTTCAAAGATATAATTAGTAAGATAATCTGCCCTTTTACCCCAACCCTGTATTATATAATTGTATGCATGAAACATTGCCAAGTAGTCGCTCCAGTTGTGTAAAATTATGTTTGTCGCTGTGTAATCTTACAATGAAATGCCTTTAAGAAATATAAATTTTTGTCGCATGTTTCCTGTCTGTAGTAACACTGTGTGGATCTTTGAACTTGATGTATGCTAACCTGATTTAATTGGGCTTTATTTGAGCAAGAAAGATAATTAGGGTACATATAAAGATAAATTGGGTTACTAATGAAGAGTGTAGAGGTTATGAACAAGCAACATGCATCTATTAAAGCTATAAATTATGTGCTGTTCCTTTGTATTTAGAGAACAGAGACAGTCTTTATTGTCTAGTCCTTATGTCTAATGATTACAGTAAAAAATTCTGTTTGTATGTCAGTATTGATACTTTATAAAGAACCATCAATGTGCCAGCATTTAGCAGAAAAATAAAATCCAGTAGACTTGTTTCATTTTAAAATTTTGCAAGCCCCTTAATGTCAAACAGTAGGCTTTAATAATTTAGCTAAACCGTGCAGAGGAATATCAAGTATGAAGGGTTAGAGTTGCAATATCGCAGCCCTCCGTAAGACGATTCATGCTGAGACACTAATTTTGGAAATTGGAAAGACAATATTGGACTGAAACATTATATGAATGTAAAATATAATTAAGTGTGTCCAAGCTAGAGGTAATGCTACTGCCACTGATGCACCAGGTGGCTAGAATTGGACGATAGTTGAAAAAATTTGTCACAGAAATAATCACAGTATCATTTTCAACCGCAGCATCCTGCATCATGTTGCATCACCTCATATTATTCCTCCTTCTCTTTACATTTCTTGCCTTTCATCATTTTTTAACCTTTGGCTCATCTTCTCTACTTAAGAGTTATCACCATCTTATATTTAACCTTGAGGCTATTTTGTTTCACGTTATGGGTCAGCACACTCTTATCTCAATCTTGGGAATGCCCATTAAAGACCACAGTTATATGAACCAATAAAGCCACCTCACATAGACACCTCACTTTATGGTCTCAAGAGTCATTATACACTTGAGGGGAAAGAAGTGAAATTCCCTTCTCACTGGCAACTTAAAGTTGAGTGGTCCAATCTAAAGAGCCCCAATAGAGTTCTCCTTCGTTGAATTAAATAGAAATTGTTACCATGCATAACCACTGAACCACTGGTATGTCACCTAGCATGTTTTTGTTTATTTTCTTTATAAGTATACTGGTTGTACAAGGCAGTAAATGCACAATATTGTGGTGATCTTTACCAAGAGCCACATCACTTCCTGAAGTCAGTGAAATATGTCTAGAAGAGTCTGAGTAGTCACCTTAATGGACATATTTTAAAAAATATCAAATTGCTTCTTACTTTCTACCTAATTTTATTGTACAAATACAAATACTGCATGTGATGCATGCATATTGTATTGGACGAAAGACTTCAACTGTCAGTATGTAATAATTTAAAAATTTACAAATTTTCTATGTATTGTCTTGGCAAGTTTGCTAACCAGTCTTTGTCTCGCCATCCTGGTTAGAGCTGTTGGAAATCATCTCATCTCTGTATTATATTCCCTATCATTAAATTTGTCTGTCTCAGAGCATGTCTGGTCGTGGTCTGGTGATGTTCATTGGGAAGCAGCTGAGCCGTTTTCCATTGCTTGTTCACTTGGGTCTGGTTCCGGTGCCCATTGCAGCCACGCTCCCCTCCAGCATTTCCTGCTGGGTCCGAAACCTTCTCCCCCTGGCGGTTCAAACTCTTGTGCTAGCGGTGTAAACACCAACACTCCCTCGGTGCTCCGAGCTCCTAGAAAATGCACTCAACGTGTTTGTTAAGCCTTGAAAAATACACTTATTGCATTTTTGATGTGTAACACTGAGCGTAAACAAAACCGAGGCACCAACACAGGGCACCTTTAAGGTATGGTCAAACTAAAACAATTTAAACTACTTAGTTGGGATTAGGGAAAGAACATGGTGTTTAAGGTCTGAGGAAAGATGGCCTTCAAAGAAAACAAATTATTGGGGTAGAAAGACTTTTTATCTCCAGTGATTAATATTCACTGGAATGCACAAAAGGAAAACAAAACAAAAATGGCAATATCTGTTTGAACAACTGACCAGTGCTGTTGTTTTTGCTCATTTACTGTAATCCTTTCAACTGATTATGTAACCCTGTCCCTTATCCTAGTTTAAAACTAAAGCCCTAAATTTTGTACAGTATTGCTACTGGATTCTACAAATATAGTGTGACCTTTTTTTAAATTTATTTATTTATTTGTTTGGATTGTATTGTCCCTTTGCTTCTTTTCATGGGAAGAACAATGGTGCCTGTGGTGCCTGGAAGCACTGGGCACCAACGCGCAGTGTTCAGAGAACAAAAAAAACTGTTTGTGACAATACCCTTTGTTTTTGTCTGGATTTATGGAGACGCTCTTTACTGAATATAAAGCCTTATATATTTTCGGATGCCTGGGGAGAGGCATTGGCCGATTGTACAGCAAAGCAATGACGGGTTGTTACACTTTAAAAGACTAATCAGATTTCATAGACACAAAGAATGTTTAGGGAGCAGAACATGGTCATATGAGGTTTATTTACAAATAACACAGCATGAATAGTTATGAAAATAACACCTCTTTTAATTAATAATTGGACCATGTTGATTTAAAAGTCTTAGAATTAGTAAATGTGTGGAAATATGGTACTGTAATAATGAGTAAGCTCCATTCTAACAAGCATTAAAAGAGAGAGCGATTGTCACTTTCTTTCTCTTAATAAAACTCACTGGCAGGGTCTGCTGAAGATGTTTGGCGATATAATTAACAATTACCTGCTGCTTTTCTGCTGTCTGAGCATTTCAACGTCCTTATAACACCTGAAGCTATGTTTCTGGCATATGTGGGAGCTTTAAAGGAAGCATTAAGGAATGTGCTTTTTGAAATACAACATATAACCTGACTGAATCCTGGGTGCGCACTTTGCGTGGGAGACTAAACAGAGCAAAAACATTTCAGACTTCCCCAACAAAAGACACCGCCGCTGTGAGTTGATGCTCCCGAATTTAACTTTTGAAGCTGATACTGAAAAAAAACACATCAAAACAGTTTGACATAGATGCTTAACATCCCAGGTTTGGCAGCAACTACTGAGAACAATACTGTAGGTCCAGTATGTTTATTGACAACAGAATCCAAGCCTATCTCTGTCCAGGGCTTTTAGAATGGTGACAGAGTTGCTACACAACCACGGCTGTATAAAAATGCTAAAGGAAGGTGTTGCTGTTGGAAGAAGTGTGAAGGAGAGATTTGCATTTTGCAAAAGCCGTGAGGGGCATATTTCACCACATCTGCCATTCCCACTTGCTCATATGTTTGAAATCAGTTTTCCACTTTGAGTGAGAGCACTGCCGTTTCACTGCCAATACCGTTGGTATTTGTACAGGGAGGTCTAGAGCATTTGAGTTGAGATAGAGAAGAGATGCCAATGTTTATGAAAGCGTAGGAAGACAAATGAGCAATTGAAATCACAATAACTAAATTTTTTTAAAAGATCATTGTCCTGGCTACAGAGGGCAAAAAGACACACTAAACTCTTAAACTGAGACTATGCAACTTTTGTTGAACACCACTTGCAAACACGAGATGAATGCTAATACATACGCAGTAGCACAAGAAGAGAAGAGTTGTCAGTTCAGTAACCACCATTAGCTCTGGTCATACCAGATCAAGAAAGGCTGATAAGCTGCTGAATAAAGAGTTCACATGTAGGAGGGACTGTATCTTAGCTCTGAGTCATTTGCCCTGCTACGCTCTAGTGAATATCCAACATATATGGACTGGTTTAGAGACCTTTTCAGTGCAACAGTCTTACGTGTTCAGCACTGAAGAGGAAGAAGTAGTTTATTGAAATGACTTGTGGTCAGTGAAGCCTGAGGAGAGAGTTCATATGCAGAACACTGGCTGTGCCCCTGGTTGCAGTGGAAGACTACCAAGTAAAAGCTGTCACAACTACCTTTTGCCATGTCATACTTGGAACTTTTTGTAGTTGCTGTTGTTCTGCTGCCAACATCAAAAGTGCAGGGCATAATTGGGCATTGAGAGCGTGGCTATCTCAAAGCAACAGCCCCACTTTCAGAATATCTCTTGCATAAAGCGGGGACAATCTAGTTATTGTTGAACTGAAAATGAGTTTAGTTCATTCCTCTACTTATCTGAATGTATTGGGTGTATGCATTTATTATGTATTTTATTTTAGTCTATTCACTTGTGTTTAAAGAGAAAAAAATTACAGTAATCAGTGGCCATTTATATATTGTATTCATCATGTTTTTTTGATTAATGTAGGGAAGCAAATTTTGTACTTGCCATATACTGCCCTAGTTGGGTTTTACTATTCTCTACTGTGGTCTGTTGAAAAATATACAGGCTGTTAAGCTTTGTGTATATTTATATATATATATATATATATATATATATATATATATATATATATATATATATATAATGCATCCATGTATAATGGGCTCTCTTTCCTGAAATTGACCACAATTTGAATGCATAAAAGAATAAAGCAGGATAAGTTTTGATGCATCTCGCTGTATCTGTGTATGTACCCTGGGAATCTATGCAGGTTCTGAACGTATTTTGAAAAGGAAAGAAAGAAAGAAAAAAACAACAAAAAAACATCCATTAGCTTCTTTCATCTGCACTGTGGAAAGCAGTATAGTTTAATGTTCTCCATAAAGCGACCCACATATGTACCATTAACACCAAATGGAGCACTCCTAGCTATTCCATTACTTTAAAATCCTACTTGAACTCCTAACCTTTATCGACATCCACATGCATGTAGACAAAAAAAGAAGAAAAAAGTTATTATGTAATACTGCTCACTTTCACACACATCCTTACTGATTTTGAGGTGAAAACAGTACATTGTTTTTAAATACCTCTCAGCTGTAAACACAGAAGCTCCGCATGAGCTGATTAATTCTGGCAGCGTGCCAGTGAGGTGCCCTGTAATAATGTAACACAATGTATTACTTACAGAGAGGTGCACTGCACACAAATGAATTTTTTAAAGCCTCAGAGGTAATGATTTTGCCTGACCAGCAGCAATAACCACAAAATATTTATGTCCAGAAGACCTCCTTTATGCCACACTAAGTTGCAATAGAGATAAAAAAAGAGCATATCAGCGGCTTAATGTGGGACCATTATTCTTGTGCAGTAGTGTAAGTCAAGTGTGTGTAAGTAACTTTGCTAACTCCCAAGGGAGAGAGAGCATGGTAGCGTCAGAGAATGGGGCCTCATCCCCTTAGTGCTTGTACTCTAACCAGGCATGAGACATTGGCCTTGACTGTTACCCACCCCTAGTCACGGTCACCACAAGTTAAGTGACCAACTCCAGTGCATCGCCAGGGGGCAAATAACCATTCACATCACTGGAAACCTGAACATACTGTATGTGACACACTCTTGAGGGAGTTTCCAGGCATATGGTTTGCCGTTTGAACAGTAATCTTCGAAGGCAAGTTTGCGTGAGCTTGTGAAAATGAATTGGTGTTTGCTTGTTTGCTTTTCATGCGTCTGTTTCTGCTCGCAGGAATGAGAGATGGAAAAATGCAATGTGTATAGAATGAGCAGCTTCAACCCCTCATAGTGTGTCAACAAACAAACACATGACATGCAAATCAGAGAGATTGTCTGGTGCTCTGTAAATATTTGGCCCTGTTACTGCTCTAAGTATTCAGATTCTTCCCCTTTTGTGGTGTACAGACGCTTACTTAAAGGTCAGTGGTTTCCGTTTAAATGCAATCCCCACTGGTTTTCCTGTATACATTCAAACCTGACTGTACACGTATGTGGTAAAGAGGGAGGGTGTTTTTTGGGTTTCTAACCTTTCCAATTTTAATTCTGGTCATAGGACTGCATTTATGGAGACAGATTAGACACGCTGATTTTTTGTGTGCATAATCAGTTTTATATTCACAGTAGTTGTGACCTTATTACAGTGGCAGTGATTTTAAATTCGTGCCAGGTGGGAACTCTACCTCTTTACCTCAAAACATGAGTCAGGATTTCAGCTCGACCCAAATCATCATTCGAGCTGTATTCAAAATGACACCAACAACAACGATGGCTCATCAGGGATGTTCAGTTTAATTTTGGAAGATAGATATGTTAGTAAGACACCAACCAAATGCGAAACTGTCAATTTCCCTGTTCTTTTTGTAGCTGTAAGCTTATTGAGTTGTGTGAAGATTATTGTTGATTTAAGAGCATCTTTGAAAAGACTAGAGGAAAAAGAAAATGGGACCATATCTTTGTGGGAAAGGAATGATTTAACACCTCTCCAGGCGGTGCGTTATCACCAGACAGGGTCAGTAATTTGATTTAACCATGCACATGAGGAAAAATAGTCAGTCATCAAGATGAACAAAATAAATCAATGGTAATCCAGGAACATGCAACACAATCCTAATGTACAGATACGCATAATCCTTCTCAATTGGCTCCACATGGTCTTAACACTAGCTGCAACAGCTCTTGCACTTTTAACAATTTTTCTAATTTTCTCAGCACAAATTAAATCTCTGCAATCGGTAATGTAATTCTCTGTGTGTGTGTGTTTATATTCAGTTTGTCTTTTCCCTTCCTGGGGTAGCTGAAAATTAAGAAACGATACCGGATGTGATATATTTGTTCTCCACAGGATAAAATTCCCGTGGTATTAGGGTAAAAATTCTATATCACTAGACCTCTCATGGAAATAATGCCAACCCAATAGGGGTAAATCCGGGGACATTTCTGGGGATGGTGCCAGCTGGGGATAAAGCAGCAAATACTGAGACTGTTCCTGGAAAACTGGGGCATCTGGTTTCTCAAGCTAAAACTGCTTGCCTTGGTATTCAGACCTCTGACTTATCTCTCCTGTTAAGAGCTCTATTGGCAGCTGAGATAAGCCTGGATTGGACAATTCTCACAAATGAAGATATCTACAGTATACTCACATTATTTATTCAGTGTGCCCTAAATTTAGGTAATTTATTCAGTTGAGACCTTAAATACTTCACTTGCTATTTTAGCACGTTAAGTACATCAAATGCTTTTTCCCCAAAAAGCTTCCAAGGCATATGCAGAACCATTCGAAAGTTTGGACACACCTTGCGTTACTTTCTACTAGATTAACTAAAGGCATTACAACTATGAAATAACAAATGATGTGGTAAATGGAAGTGCAAACAATGCATGATACATTTTATTTTATAGATTCTTCAAAGTAGCCACCTTTTGCTTTGATTGTGGCTTTGCATATTCTTGGCATTCTCTCAGTTATGAGGTATTCACCTGCACTGGTTTCCCAACAGTCTTAAAGGAGTTCCCATATATGCTGAGCACTTGCTGGCTGTTTTGGTCAGGTGATTGTAGAGGCCAGGTCATCTGATACAGCACTGTATTGGGTCATTGTCATGTTGTAAAACAAATGATGTTCCCACGAAGCACAAACCAGATGGGGTGATATGTCATGCTGGTTACTGTAAGTGTGCCTTGAATTTTGAAAGCATCACCAACAGTGTCATCAGAAAAACACCCCAACACCATTGCACATCCTCCTTGATGCTTCATGGTGGGAACTACATATGCAGATACCATCGGTTCACCTTGCCTGCATTTCATAAAGACACAGTGGTTTGAACCAAAAATCTTATTTGAGCACGTCAGGCCAAAGTACAGATTTCTACTCTTATAATGCCCATTGCTTGTGTCTTTGCCCCAGCAACTCTCTTCTTGTTGTTGGTCTCCCTCACTAGTGGTTTCTTAGCAGCATTTCAACCATAAAAGCCTCCTCCAAACAGTTGATGTTGAGATGTGTCTGCTACTTGAACTCTATAAAGCATTTATGTAGGCTATTTCTGAGGTTGGTAGCTGTAATGAACTTATCCTCTGTAGCAGACGTATCTCTTGGTCTTCCTTTCCAGGGGTGGTCCTCATGAGAACCAGTTTCATCATAGTGTTTGATGGTTTTTGCAAGTGCACTTGAAGAAGTTCTTGAAATTTTCCAGAATGATTGACCATATCTTAATGTAATGAAGGACCGTTGTTTATCTTTACTTGGCTGAACGGATCTTGTTATAATATGAATTACTACAGTAGTCGAATAGGGCTATTTACTGTATGCCAACTTCTCTGAGCAACACAGTTGATGGTCTCAAATGAATTAAGAAGACAGGAAATTCCGCTCATTAACTTTTGACAAGGCACATCTGTTAATTGAAAAGCTTTCCAGGTGACTACCTCATGAAGCTGACTGAGAGAATGCCAAGAATGTGCAAAGCTGTCATCAAAGCAAAAAGTGGCTACTTTGAAGAATCTAAAATCTAAAATAAAAAAAACATCATTTGTTAACTTGTTAACACTTTTTTTGTTTACCATATAATTCTGTGTGTGTTATTTCATAGTTTTAATGCCTTCACTTGATCTACAATGTAGAAAGTACACAGATAAGGAACAAAAAAACACTAAATGAAGAGTTGTGTCCAAACTTTTGTCTTGTATTCTTCGTATGTATATTCCTAATGATGTTTTCATTTCCTTATGCTACCCGTAGGAGAGGAAGCGCTGACTATGTATCTGGCCAAAAACAAGCTGGACAGGAAGCTTGCCAACGCTACTCAAAACGTGGAAGCTCTTCATCAGCTGGCCTCGTCCTACTTCATTGACCGTGACGGGACGATGAGGAAGCTGCATGAGATCCAAATTTCCACCAACGCCATCAAGGTTGGTGCATACTGGACATGCATATACAAGCACATATTTATTAAGTCATGTTGACACTGTTGTGCGATGAAACATCTTATATGCAGTTTACACAGCTGTATTTCAGAATAAATGGAAATGCATTGTTTTTTCACAGAAATTAGAATTCATTAACATTATATAGCATTTATTATATTAATAATAATCTATTTAGTATATATTTTCAGCATGTGTGCCTTGTTGGGTATTCTTTTTCACCTTAATTAGAGAAAACTCATGAGACAAAATAACATAGTCTGTGTTTGTGAGTGCTTTCCAAAACAACAACTCCTATGTCAACTAAAACTACGTTATTATGAGAAGGGGAAGATAGTCCTTACAGCTAAAGTTAAGGAAATATCACTTTCACTTTACTTCTCAGTAGTCAACAGTAGTCTCTGTTGTCAGATTTATTCTTACTCATACCCAACCTTCCTCCTTTTTTCAAGAATACTGCGCTACTTGCACCTTTGCTAATGTGATGAAACAGTTATTAGAAGAGGTTGCCTGTTAGGAAAACACAAACATAGTTTACTATCAACAAACCATGTGATTTGACAGTCAGAAAAACACCCTAAAGAAGGTGTATAATGCAAATTAATTAAATGTAATTGACATAAATTGTAAGGTAGCATTATACAGACAAGCTACTTTAAATGCACAAATTCACAAACTCATATAGAGGAGACGGTGTGCAGACGATGCTTCCACAGACCGGATGTGAGCAGGAGCAGATGAATTGTAAAACATATATTTACTTATGTGACTGAGTTGTAATCTCCGCGATTCTCAATGTTTTCTTCCTGTATACACATTCATTACATGTCAGTGTCATATGAAAACATTTTCACTAGAAGGTGCTCAACATAAGTTAACTATTAAAATTAACACACAGGAACTTGGCACATAGATTTGAACAAATGACTCATACTTGTTTTGTTTTTTTTTTCCTGCTGAACACAGTCTCTTCTTTCTGGTCTGCTTTCAGAAAATGAGATTTTTAAGCTGTGTGAGCCTGCTGCCTGCAACTGCTTGCCAGTTGTGGTCATTCCCAAGCTTATTCACAAAGGGGGCTAGGGAAAGCAATTGTAAAATATAAAATGTAAATAACATCAAGTTAAACCAAATAGGCCAGAGTTTTGGAATACTCCTCCCCCGTGAGCATGTTCCAGTAATTAGCTCAAATTTTCATTCACGTCTCAGGTGAAAAGGGAGGCAATATTGGCTTAAGGCTTAAGAAATAAGGTTTAGAACTAAAAACTGTAATATACTAACTAAACACAGAATGACTCTCTCCCTCCTGCGATACATTGTTCATAATATTAATGAAAATAATTCATCAAACGAGGTTTGACTTCCATCAGAAAAACTGGAGTTGCCCTTGTTATCACATTTTCAAATGGTGTGTAAACACACAAATCAAATTATTTTCTGTCAACTGATTTTTCAACCAAACTTAGAAATGTAATGACCTCTACAGTTTTGTCTTTCTCTACCATAAATGTCTTCTAATGCATGCTGAAATTTAAGCATTTAAGGCAGTTTTATTGCAAGAAAAAAAAAAAAAAAAACTATTAAGCAGCATGGCCACAACAACTCAGGCCCCATATCGTGCTATGAATAGTGCATCAGTCCAATACCAAGCAGGCAGCGATAAGCATTATAATTCCATGTGTATACCTGTATAACAAATAAATAATACTGCCCAGGGGCTCAGGACAACATATCTTGTCTGCCACAGTATGACCTTGCTCATATGCACCTAGTTTGCAAGCTAATACATATGCCACAACTGAAAAACTAAAGTTGGAGTGAACCTGACTATGCAGCACTGCTTCTGGGGTGTTTTGTTTTGTGAAGACGTCAACTTGATTAACAAGTCTGCAGTTCAGAAGCAGGGAGTGCTTGTTTTTATCATGCTTCCAGTATAGTTGTAGGGACCCTGATAACCCTGAGCGCCTAAGCATTGATTACTAACTGTGAAATGTGTCAGTGTATCTCTAGTATTATTCTACCCAAGTACGTTCATGTCCAAGTAAATATGCCAAATATATCACAACACACATACACAAAAATCATATGTTTACAGCTGTGTAGTGACAAAAACAACATAATTACTATGCAAATTTCATTCTCACTAGTTCTCTTTTAACATGCGCTCCTGCTACAAGAAAATCACTACTCTGCTGTGGCTAAAAGAGTTGAAACATTTACTATACAGCACCTCACACTCAACAGCACGAAATCCAGAAATGGACAATAAGACAACTGTGCAGTGAACAGAGCAATGTTTATTTTCTATTTTAAGAAAGTGTTGGAGAAATACATAACAACACACATTTTTAAAGCCTACCAGAGAAGTTTTCAAGCTATGGAAATAGAGTCAGAAAGCCTCAGCCATCAAAGCCGCAGGTACAATTGTGTTACCTGCCACAGTCACATTTTACCTACACCAAGCGAGTTAGCTGGTGTTAATTTCAAGCCCAGGTGATCATAATTATTTAGACTTCTTCGGTTTTCCATGGGTCTGCAATCACACAATTCTTAGCAGAAGCAGATTGCAGATGAGAAAATAGGCTTGCACCACAAAGAAATTGGAATGTCATGCATTTGTATAAGACTTTCAACCTGCAGTAGTAAATATCAAGACGACCATCTAAACTTATATACTCAAGTCTGTCCTCAGACTGAGAGATTTTGGCTCTCCTGGCCCTTTTGAAAAGATGTATTGTTAACGATGATGTGGGACAATGTCTCAATTTATCTAGGGACCTCCTGACCACTGTCTTACAAGATGAATCTTGCTAAATGAGATTTGTACATCAGCGAAGGTATTGATGCAATTAATCATGCCCAGTTGTCTTAAAGTAAAAATCAAGAAAAACATTTTACAATTTGTCATCTATGGGCTGAATAATATTTTGACATCTGTTTGATGATGACACAGCTCATGGGACTGGAAGTTTCATAAAATTGAGATGGTGCAAAACAAGATTGTTGATATTTTTAACACTTTGTACACTGTTAGCATCATCATCAAAAATGCCCTTTAAATGTAAATCTGCCAATGATGCCAGTGAAGTCTATTCTGAGCTAAAGATTAATGGGTTGTATTATCCATCAATAACTGCATGTAAGCTGTTTTGAGGGTTTTATTTTTCATTCAGTTGGATTTAGCTGTCTGGGGGCACCAGACATTATATTTATAAGTTTTACTTATTTGGAGAAAAAAAACAAAACAAAGTGCAGTTACAGAACTCCAATCCAATGTGGCTATCTTATTTAAATAATGCAAATCAGCACAGGGCTGTTGCAAAATAACCAGACAACCATCTGTGCGCATCAATCTGCTTGGTTATTGTAGATATTCTAACCAAACTGCTAGTTTTTTTCAGTGCACATCAGCGGTAATGTATCCTGCAGCCATATTGGACGCACACAGACTATTGAGATCCATGAAAACTAATTTAAACTTATCTCTTCTCTACATCACCAAACATCCTCAGGACTACCCACTCCTGCCAATCCTCTTTCCATGTCTTCATCCTGAGTTAGTGGGATGCAACAACTGCAAGGCTGGTGCCCATCTTGCCAGTGGGTCTCGGAAAAGTAGCACTGATAAAATTGCATTTTTAATACAAGTTACTGTGATTGTAATTCGCACAGCTGATAAAAAGTTTGAGAAAGTGCAATATCAGTTGGGCAATGTCTTTCACATAATCTGCATGAATGCTTCTTTTAGCAAAATATGCAAAACAGGGCCTATAAAGTATGTATGCATCACATGGTGACTTTATCAGGTTATTTTTAAGGTTTTTAGTTTTTATCATTTATATTCAGTAAAACATGAAATCTATTACTTTAAAAAAAAATAATTTATGATATTCTTTTTGTTTACTTTCCAATTTATTTTTCCATTATTTAGTTAATTTTCATTTGCTTAGTATTATACAACATACTTGGAAGACATTTTTCTTTTAATGATTTATGGGCTTCTTCTTGGTATAGTCTTGGAATAGTGTTGAAATTTTCCATACGTTTTAAGGTCCCACAGCTGCTGCCATGCACCTGTGCCTGTGCACCTGCACAAAAACCTCCAACCCAATGCTCCCATGCACCCACCAATGCTCCACCTCCTTGTCTTCATTCAAGGAGCACATTCCTAGCTTTTTGTTGTTGTGAGTGACAAGTGGATTAAGGGGCTCTGGCAGATGAGACTCCAGGTAGCAGGAAGTCAACCATGACAAAATTAAGCAGACCTGACAGTGGCTGCTGAGTCAGTTTCTCAGGAAGGGAAGGCAGGAGGTGTTGAGATGAGAGAGTATCCATACAGCCTGCACCCACCCACACCCACACACACACAAAGTGACTGCAAAGCTGAGTGGACTGCATGTCTGCTGATCAAGACTGATGGACCTGTAGCATATGTCAAGAGGTGAAGCCTCGTCTGAGTGTGGAAAAGGGCTAGGAATGGATTGATGATTGAGTGAGTTAGTTAATGGGAAAGCAGGCATGCAAGATAGTTTGTCTTTCACCTATCAGGTATTGCATCCTCTGAGAGTTGGTAATGACTTGTTTGAAACTCACAATGGATGTCTGTGGCTCTTCTAACAGGATAAAATAGGAGCTTAATAGGCTCTATCAAGTGAAGCAAACATGGATGTGTACATATAGGGCACAAAGTAAGCACTGTATAGTGGGGAAGGCTGTGCACTTAACAGTGTTTCTTTTGGTTTTTTTGACACACTCCACCAGTAACGTACCTAGCTTGGATAGAAGTAGCTTGGATGGAGGTTTCACTTTACACTGAATTCAAGTTTTTCGACATGATCCATGGTTTTAGGCTCAATTACTGACTAAGCATAATGATCATTTGCCCTGGGGTCCACGGAAGCTCAGAGATCAGTGTGTGTAATTGCTCTGTGGTTATTTGATTAAGAAAATCAATGATAAGCACCTTAAGATGAGTAAATAATTATATAATCCTAAATTCCTGTCTTGTAGAGGGGCCCAGTGTTAAAATTTAGTTTGGTATCTTTTTTTCAGTTTATATTGTTTTGATTATATTATATGATTATATACCTACATGATTCATATTTCTCCACATATCCATGTTTAATCAAATTACCACAAAATACCACAAAAAAAAGGAGCACACCAAAGGCTCAATATGTAATTTCAGGGCACAAATATACATACGAGTTTGTGCAATTTTGAACATTACAGGCACAAGAGTGATGTGGAAAAGAGGGTAAAGGGTGAAATTGGCATGAATGTGTTGTTCGGGAATATATTATCAGAGGATAGGGTTGGTTCAGCCTTCAGTAATGGCCAATCACATTAAATCCTCTCATCTCAGCAGACAGTTTCCTAATAGTCTGGAAGTAGAGTCCAGGGCACCTTCTCTACAAAGAAATATCTCCCTATGTCCTCTATGTTCTGCATTGCATAAAACTTGAAAGTCTTATGCATGTCCATAAGTCACTACCTTGATGTGCATATTGATGCACATACTGATCTTCATGTCTTCTGATAGTGCTGGATTAAATAGCATAAAATATTGGTGAAATGAGAATTTAAAGAGCTTAAAATAGTGGTTGATCAGGTGCAACAAGTTTTGTGGAAACATAAAATAGCTTTCATTTGATTTATTTTTCAAATAGTCATTAAAAATGTACGTCACTGTCACATATATTGTATATCTAAAATCTAACGGTGAACTTGTGTTCTCGTATCTCTCGGATATAAATAATGGCAGCATAAATTGCAGTTCTCCAGTCACGTCGCCAGCAGACAGACAGTGATCAAAATGTGCAGAGAAAGCAAAGTCCAGCAGAAGGCATGGATCTATAAACACAGAGAACAAGGGCTTTGCTCCTCCAATATTGATTCAGTATGGCTGTGAGACCTGCTTTGGAGTGCAAACTTACAATCAGGATGAAAAACATGTGTCAATACAGCAGACATTCCCCATCTGCAAGTAAGCAGGTTAAAAAACCTGGTCCACTTTGTTCCACAATATTTTTTTTTAGTAATTTTAATGTCTTCCTACTCTGAAGGATTCATCCTTTCATTAATTATTAATTGGATCATTTACGAGCTGTCTAACAGTTATTACTCATGTAGCCACTTTATTTGCACTATTTTGCATTCAGAGAGTTGTGAGATTTTTTTTTCCTGACACTAAATACATTGGAATATGTATATTCTCTTTCAATACACAAATGTATTTGATTTTGATGAAAAAAGAGGCTGTATGTTGTGCAGATGTCAGGGACAAGCTGGTGGATGTCCCCCTCCCTTCTACAAAATGTCCCGAATGGTTTCCCGCCAACTTTTTCTTTGGCTCTTCGCCTGATATCATAGAACTGTTTCCGATGATGGATGGCAGTTATCCTAGAACCAAAACAAAATAGTAACCAAATCTGTTAGCCTCCTCTGAGGAAATGTAACATCAGGTTTGGTTGCTTACATAAGATGTGGTAAATTTACATATAGCCTGGCAAACACTGAATGAAAACTAACATCTAGCCTTTGACTGGCCAGTGAATCATGCAGATGAAGTGTAAGTGAAGTTTAGCAACAGTTTGTTGTTCCAAAACAAAATCCATTTTACAGTTAAATTAACTGCACAGAACGCAACATTGTGTGATTTAATGTCCAACTGAAATCAATGAAATCATCCAGTTTTTGTTGTCAGTTTGTCAGTTTTGAGTGCCGTGTTACGCTGTAGGGCCTTGATAGTTGGGCATCACAACTTTCCGTGCACTGGTGCACTTTTTCATTTTTTTTTTTTTTTTTTTACTCCTGCTCCTCAGACCACCACTGCCAAAGACAACGCAAGACAAAGTAACTCGCTCTGTAGCTTACATCTCACAGGCAGACAGCATGTTGTTAGTGGCATTGAAAAGTAGCAACAACAACAGCATCCAACTGGGCTGAAGTGACATTTGCAGGTTCGTTTACATGCTGTTTAATGTGCTGCAGTGCTGAGCCGCTAATTAGCAATCTAGCCTGCAAACTGACGTTAGCAGTTAGCTTTTTTCTGGCGAATGTTTGTTTGATTGTTCACTCAAGAAGTTAAGGCACAGGACAAGATAAATAAGTCAGTCAGATAAGTCAAATAGAAGAAGAATTTAGCAGGAAAGCTAATGTGGTTTCAAAGTCTGCTCGTTTGCTGTGTAGCAGGCTGCTGTCTGGCTCAGTATGATGTCTGCACTCTGCATAGTGTGCTGACGTTACAGCTTTATGCAAGATCGAAATAAGGTCTCCATCTACTTAGACGGATACCACGGAATCAAAAAAATCTATTTCATAAATTTCTCCCTTTTGGTTTCTGATTTGACACAGGTGATGAAATGATTTAATGATAATGATTTTAGATATGTATGCCATAAAAGACAAAAACAATGCAATATAATTTTTAATTGGTCTGAAATGCAAATCGGCAGTATATCAAAACAAAATTTATGCAGTGTATAATTTTTTCAAGCATTATTTGATTAACTGTGTCATTATCAGACTACTAATGAGGCGGCAGAACAGTACGTGAACATCAGGGCAGCCAGCAGGATATATAACAATCAGTCTTTGATGACATCAGACATCTGCACAGGCTAATACAAAGCTTTCTCATTATAAACTCAGTCGACTTTTCATCAGTGAGAAATGCAAACAATTGTTTGATTGTTATTGGACTCCTACAGGTAGCACATGCTGTGCAAGCTGCAATGGTCTGAATACTGAAAACACATTACAGAGTGCTTTTAACAGCATATACAAATTGATCTGTAAGTAGCGCTGATTGTTTTGTTGATATTATATAAAATGTAAAATTTGTTGGTAATCACAATCAGTGATCCAAAGTTGAATAGAAGATATGTGTTAAACAGCAAAAAGCAGCTTTCTCTGTGTGTGTGTGTGCCCTTCCTGCAGACTATATCCAATTGCCTGCCACTAAATGTGTGGACTGATAGACTACGTGCATAGTGGCAGGCTGAATTTATCAAACCTTTCATCCTTGATACTCGGTTCTGTCTCCCTGAGCCTTTGCGCTGCTTAAGAGGTCTTAGCTAGATGTGAACGTTAATCAAAACCAAGACATATCCCCCCTGTGCTGCCAGTGCCCTCAGCAAAATCTTAGCCTTGTTATTTACCTGAGACCCACCTATCCAGAAACACATCGGCTAAAACAATGCTTTTTTCTTTCCCTCCCTCGTGCATTGAAAAATACACCTGAACCGCAGCTGTGTAATGAAGATAAAAGTGAAAATAAAAGTCAGGAACAAATGTACATGTAGCTAAAAGGTGAAAAACACAATGCGGGATGACTGTGCATATGCACACTCATATAAAGCTATGGCATACATATACACACAGACAGAAAAACAAACAAGCACACATTAGAACCAAGTACAGAACAAACTGGCCTGAGGTTACGATGTAATGAGATCATACAGTATGGGGATTCCTGCTGTACATGATTTATCTCTATGAATGTATTTCAGCTGTTTTATTAGATAGAAAGAATCCATTCAGCATAGAGGTATTATCCCTTTGTATCCAGATCCATGAATAATTTTTCAGTACCTTCTTGTGCCAAATTCTGTATTCATCATCATTTTCACTTCCTTCCCAACTACATTTGGCTACTGGGCTGCACAGCTCTGATGCCTTAGTGTGCCATTTTTCCCTTTAGCAATCTTTTTGAAGGAACAATAATTCATTTCATAATAGGGACATATTTCTCCACATACATTATACATCAGTGGGGTTCTAAAACAAAACAAAAAAACATATATAGTCTATACGAAGATAGTTTTCTTCCCACTGTGAACAATATCATACCTTGCTGATAGAAATAAATCACATGTGGTTGTTTGTCTTTGTGTGGTTGAATCTGATTGCTGCATGCTAGGACAGTGGGGAGGAAGGGCCATTTAGGAATGAAAATAAGATGCCCAATGGGGTGTTTTAATGGAAAGAAAATGTCAGTTTTACGAGGGAGTGTCATCCTGTGGGAAAGTGTGATTTTGCAGGAAGCAGTGCGATTAGAAATATAACTGCATGCGTGTGTGTTCGCATGCTATCGAGACTGCGCACGTGACCGGGCGTCTGACTGTGGCGTGTGTACTGTATATTCATTCATGCATTAAGTGTGCAAGTATGCATTCCTGCTGGGGAGTGTGCTTACTGCATCCCTTACAAGGTCACCTATCCATACAGTTACTCTGGACTGATTTACACAAGCGTTCAGTATGCATATTTCCTGATGATGCTGCAGTGCTGTGCGTGGTGGTAGTGTAGCAGCCACAGCCATACTATTCTATTTCTCGTATCACTATCCACTCATGTGAGCCTCATGTGAGGTAAGGCAAAATTTAACTTGTATGACCCAGATTATTGTCGCCTGCAGTAGCCAAGTTTGGAGCAGTTTACATCTAATTTGCATTCGCCACAAGCAAGCATGACAGATTTTATATGCTGTGTTGCTTGAGTTACGCACTTGAGGCTGCCATGCTTATAATTAGAAAAAAAAACCCTCATTTTCTCAGTATCGTTTAAAACAAAGGAGTTGCATTAAAAATGGCTTTCACAGACATATTTTGTCATAACGAATGCTATTTTAAGTTTTCATATAAGGAATGCTATAGATATACCAGAGAAATTACACGAACAGTCAGGAAGAAGAAGTCCCTGTAATGTGACTTTCAGTAACACTATAGCCACATGTAATATGATATGAACAAGACAGAAAAAATGTCCTCAGAGATCTTCCACTACCAGGCTTGGAGAATTACAGAGGAGGACATCTCTTCATTTCTATGTATCCCGAAATAGCAAGTCATTAAGAGAATGGCAGGTGATGGGCATATTAGGAAGGCTCAGCAGAGGCGATGTGTAATGAAGACAGTTCAACCTTACAGTATTCTTCCCTGTCCCACTCACGCAACTTATTGCCTTCATCCCTTGTTTTCCTTATCTTGCAGCTTCAAACCCGTCTTTTTATTCTGCTCAGTCTTTCAAGTACAAACACAACCTGGGGACAAAGTATAATATGAGGTTTGGTTTCTGAGAAATATACTCTGCTCAGTATGGTTTCAAAAAACAGGAGTGAGAACGCACTGCTCCCATGACCAGTTAGAGGAATTATAGAAATAATGAGAGCTCCAGATGCTGTGATAATTTTAATCAGCTTGGTGGAAAGTGGTTTTATTGCACAACTGGAACAGTCAATACACATCCAAGGGTGATATCTAATGCATATGATTTCTCCTTCGCCATTCTCACAGGACTGCAATGCTAATGTAAGTTAATACTGACCGAGTCCAAAGAGATAGAGAGACTTTTGATTTTATTTCATGCATTATATTGCAACTTATTTAAATGAAAAAAAAAATGCATATGTTTGCTGTATTGACACCGCAATACAGATATAACCAAATAATAATAATCATAAGAAGAAGCAGATACGTGCAAAACTCACAGTACACTCTGTGGAAAATGACATATATAATCATGTGTAAATGATGGAACATTTACTGATTTGCATATTGTTAGGAAGAAATTAATAACCCTTTATTTGATTGAAAATGACCTACTTCTCAATCACTCTAATTAGGCACGAGGAAGTCCTGTGACATTTATCTTACAATTGATGCTCTGAGAGGCCTACAATTATCCCTCATAATTCACAGTGCTCTATGATAATGTAAGTATGTTTTGCAATTACTCTCTGTAAGAATATTTGCATCGCTTAGTGCAATAAGAGCGTGCATTTCCTCCGTCCTGAGCCGACCTTTGGCACCCCATGTTGACTGCTGAAACTAGAAACTGTGAAACTCCTATCCTAATGAGGTTTTGAAAACGTGCTTTACTAAATGTAGGTGCACTGGAAATATAAACCATGTAAGTGAATAGGCCCATGTGCTAAAAAGTGCTGGCATCACTTGTAAGATAAATACAGTACACAGGACGTACTCTGTGTTGTTTGCTGCAGGTGTCTAATTAGAGTGGGTCAGCTCGGCAACTTCGATTCAAACGGTGCCAAACATTTCTGTTCTAATTTTAGGATATTTATAAGCAGCGGATTGCTTGAGATTTCAACATGTAAAAGTGTAGAAAAAGCTTGAGGTCAAAATGTTTGGCTGGCATAGCTAACAACTGATTATGCATGTAATTGCCAGACACAAGCAACATTACAATATGAAAAGAAAGAGTCTTAACACTAACATACACACAACGAGAAACCACATATTCACCCAGATGCACCTGATGTACTGTGGCATCAGTTTGCACAGGCTGGAGAAACTTAGTTTTTCAACACTTGGGATTTGGGGAATAGTATGTGGATATTTGGGTGCCACTGGAAAATACAGAAACAAAAGAAACTTAGGATCTCATGTGCATCATCTCTTATTTACTTGGTTAGATGATTTGCTTGATGACAGATGACAATTAGAGAGGATGTTCCAGAACCGTGGTTTCTGACTGTTGGCTGTGATATAGTCTGGGTCCAGTGGGATTCCACTGTTGTGTTCTGCTTAATAATCCAAATCCTCTAAGTCCCCCTCGGCCCACTTCAGTCCTTTGATTGCTCCTTGTATTTTTATTACGTTATACTCCATTTTCATAATCTGGTGCACAGCACTCATATGGTGTGTGCTGAAGAGAAAGAAAAGAGAGCCTAACAAGTGCTGCAAAATGCTCTCCTAAAGTCATTCAGATTACAAGGGTCAGTCTCTAATCCACAAAAGCTTGGTATGTCCGCTCCCACTTTGGAATAATAATTCTTGGAGAAAATATACTGACTGTGGCAAGCTGTGCTCATGTTTATGCACATCCATTAGAGTTTGTGTGTGTGTCATTTGTGTGTAGCCACTAATGTGCCTGCGCTAGCTCATGCATACGTCTGCATTGCCACCTGGGAACATGTCCGCTGGCGACAGAGGACAGATATTCACTTTGCTCAGTCACCATGGATCATGCAACACAACCTTTTGAAGGAAGTAATTCATTTGGTGATAAGCACAACAAAAAGGGAGGAAAAAGAGCACTGTCAGCAGTCATCAAGATGGTAGAGTGTGATAGGCAAGTCTAGCTCTGTAATCAATCTGCACATGCACTTTATGCAAGGCCACAAAGTGCATTTTAAAGTCCAGTGCTTGGCTGGAAAGAACATGTTTGGAAATTGTGGACCAAGATGAAAAATGCAATCAGATGGTCATTAATGTCTCATAAATACCTTTAACTGTCTCATAAAACAGTTCGCAGTTTTACTAAAACCAGGTAAACATTTGTTTTATTGTGTTTCAAATAAAACTGGATTGACATAGGCCTGTGAATATAAATGTTTATTGGCAACAAAAGAATGGTTTTCAGTTTTGACACCCAGGTGGAATTTTGAACATTTGTGCTAACCAGAGAAGACTTAAGACCATTAGAGTTGTGTATTATCCTTGAAGTAGTAGTTGTCTTTTCACACAAGCTTTTGAAGATCCAGCAGCCTCCAGACAATCATCCAAGTCTAAACATTTACTGTACTTGATCCCACCATCATCAAGAATATAAAATCATTTGCAAATGGGTCTGAAAAATCTAAATATTTTGTAAACTGCTCAGTGAATCCTACATGTGATAATTTATATTTGTTTATTAGAATATTCTTTCAGTGATGTGAAACAAATTCAGTTTCATCATCCATAAAGTGACAGTTCCATTTAAGAAATTAATTTTAATATTTCCATCTCACAGAGGGAGCACAACATGTTTGTAATACAGCAGCAGGACATTGTTGAAAAATGCAATTCTACTAACCATTGGTAACCGTTTATTCTTAATATTCTATTCTCTGTTATTTTGATTACATTATCCTTACAGGATGTAAAACATCAAAAATAAGCAGGCTACACTTGATGAACCTGTATTTCACAGGGGAAACATTATGAAAGAGTATTGGTAGCGTAACAACACTTACGTTAATAAATATATTTAATATACATTTTATAACATCCCAATAGTTTTGGAATACTAATACACATTGCAATCAGTCACTCCAATGTCCAACAGTGATAAACAGTCATACACTTCAATCTATAGTCACTGCAGTGTATTGAGACGTTTTTTAATAGTAAAGACATTAAATCATACAGCTCATACAGCAATCATGTTACACCACTGCGATGATAAAAAATAGCCACTGAATAGTAAGATTGAATAGCTCTCCTACAGAGTCTGTCCCTGTGTGTCTCTGCATGATTTTGCATTTTTTCCCCCAACAGCTTGATGCCAAGGGTAAGATATACATCTGTCTAATTTCTTGCTTGTCAGCCCACCATCTGGTGCAGTATCAACATTAAAGACAGCAAAAACAGTATCGCGCTGTCAATCAGAAACACTTGCACACTAGTGTACAATGAGTTACTGAGGCCATGGGCGACATCTTACAAACATTTTGGTCATTTTTGTTTATCCATTAATGCGATGTCAGGTTCAGTGTGACTAGAGATCTTTCTCAAGACACCAGTTCAGTCTTAAGCACATTTCAGTCATTACATCATTTAGTACACATAGTACAAGTAGATTCTGGTGTTTTAATAGAGTGTAAAGAGGTGCTTTTAACAGCAAGCACAATAGCTTACAATAAGCAATGTATTGGAAACTCATCAGGCATGTCAAAATTGGCCCCAATCCCAGTCCTGTGGATCAGCTTAGAACACACTCCATTGTATTTAAGCCCTCTAATCTTATTAATATAATTTTAATTTTGTATACAAAGCTTATATAAGTTTTTAAAACATTATTTATGGTGGGTAGTATGATTCAAAGGTGGTACTGATTTTAATTTATTTTACAATCATCTTACTGTCAAATTTTCTGCTCTCATTTCAAGAGGTTATGAATAATATATATAATATAATATATTTTAATGAGCACATGACTACTTGCATATCAAATGGTTTGCCTGTAGTTGTTTATTTCTGAACTGAAACACCAGTTGAATAATTTAAATATTTGATTGCTGTCTTAATAGTTTGGCATGTGTTTTGTGTTCTGGAATTTTATTACATATTAGGCATTTTTATTGCTTTGCTCAAAAAAGACCCGTAAGAAAAAAAAAGAGAATGTTTTAGTCTCTAATCTCCTTTTCTACCTCAATTGCCTTCTTGCAACCTTTTATAAATACTCAGAACTACTGGAAAAACTTAATGAGCAAGAGCAGCTGAAAAGAAAAGAGATTTCACTGCTCACATCCTTTCTTTTTCTGTTCAAGCAGCCTCCTCAAGGTCTCAAAAGTGGAGGCTGTATTTTTTAGACAGCAGCCTCTTCCCATCTGAATAGCATGATTATTTCCTTTGGTGGTTCAGGCTGGGCAACAGGAACTACTACTATAGTCTCGCGCCATTGTTTGTAACAGCACAAGGACGTAGTGCAAGAAAAGTGGCCGTTAATGTTTCTCCTTCAGAATAGGGTTTTTAAAGAGACTAAAAGATATCACATCCTTGCAAAATACTGGACATGTCCTGACAGCTGCTACACTAAAGATGCATTGTGAAAGATGTTGGTTAAATGCATTTAAGAGTTCTCTTGAACATTGTTAGTCCTCACATTATTGCTGTGGGAGAAATGTTAACATGTTTCCGACATGTTTCTTGTGTGAGAACTTGTCTCACTACATTTTGTGCCTGCACAATACTTCTTTTGTCTGTGGGCAAATGTGAACTAATATGAAAGTCTATGTCAATCAAAAAAGAAAATTGCCTAATGACTGTTACATTATCCACTGACAGCAGTCACGAACAGGTGTTAACGTCTTACTACCAGCTGTTAATGGCTGGTGGGCCTTGTGATCCCTAACTTTGCACATGTTGTATTAAAGAGTTGTCTTGAGCAAGAATACATCAGAACAGAGTGATGAGTGTAAGAGTAATGTGCATGCAGATGTTTGCACAAACACACATTTACACAGCCACATGTGCATTTACTTGCTCCTCACTTGTTTCTTAATTCTGTTGCAGGTGACAGAGACACGAACTGGGCCACTGGGATGCAGTAGCTATGACAATCTGGACTCAGTTAGCTCAATCCTTCTGCAGAGCCCTGAGAGCAAGCTTCATCTGCAAGGTAAACAAAGTCAGCTTATCAATATTTTTTTATATGCTGCACCGTGATGTTGGACATCAGAGGGCAGCAGGGTCAAACACCATGTCGGAATCGAAAATTAAAGGAGATCTATAGTCATACATAAAATGCTCTTAGGTGCACAAGTGAAACAGTTTGTGCTTTCTCAAAAATTGAATATCAATGCATATTTTAATTGGGGCTGGGATAGATTTGCTCTGCTGATCCCCTCTGGGGATTGCGATACGATTCTCTTTGGTTATAGACGTCAACCTTCTAACAGGCGTACACTTGCATGAACAGTGCAGACTACTCAGGCATGTGTAATTAGACATCTTTTAGGCTAGACATAGCCTAAAAGGTATTGCTATGAATATTAGTATTAAACCCTGATTTATTTATATTTTTAGTCCATCAGAATGTATTTCAAGAGTTTATTCAGCGTATAAACCAGTCACTTATGTTGGCCTTCCTCAATATCAGAAAATTAATCTGCTAGTCACTCACTGACCATACATCAGCGGATGCAAATAGCAGCTTATGCTCATTAGTGGCTATGTTCTTTTATGTGAAAATAGTTCTGTCTTAAACATTGACACATCTAATAATTAGCCTAAGAAGAAGAATTGCTTGTAGTGACAGTCACCCTGGGGAAAAAGAATGATGAAACATTGTGTAACTGTGGTCAAGTGTTTGAACAGAGTGATTGGTTCTTTGATTTATTCAAGTTTACGCAGGTTATTAAATCCAGATTGAGAATCACAAAGGCTTATTTTCAATCCAGCTCACACTTCCCTCCTTTTCCTTTCAGAGCGGAATCATTACTCGTCCTCTAAAATCAGAGAACTAAGTGGTTTGTCAAAGAAACACTTTTAAGTCCTCCGCTGCCACTTGCTAAAAGAACTCTATAGGTTTCGGGAAAAGCCTTATTGTCATGCATCAAATGTATTAGCCTTGCGCTTTGAAGGCTGTGTTTTTTTACAGAATTGATAGATGACAGGCCTGGGAAAGATTCTTACTTTTGGCTTGATAACAACCCCAAAATAATGGAAAAGCTTTTCTGATCGGTTTCTGGCTTAGAGTTCTGTTATAGGCCAAATTATATTTGTGCATGAGTGTATGCTTATGCATTTTGTGCGTGGGTGAAGGGTGATGGGAGGTGTTGAGTGTTGAGTGCGTTCTTTTAAGAGCAATTATCGTTTTTGCCTTTAATTAGAAAGACATCTGATGGTGTAACTTCTTCAACAATCATAGTGCTCTTCAAAGTGATAGCGCTTCACACAGCCCATGGAGAGGCACGTAGTCAGTGGAGAGCTTTTAAGGTCTGTGCTGCTCAAATATATTTATAATGAGATCCAATCATTTTATTCACCCCACAGTTTTCCTTCTCATGAACAGGGTAAGTGTAATAAATCGTCTTATTTTATCCCTTGGTGAACCATATCTTCCTCTCAGGTCAGGTCTACCATGTGCATTTATCCCTCCTACGCAGATAAAATTGGCACAGGTTGAACCCTTTCATTCACTTGAGTCACAGGCTCTGGTACACGCGTACTATGTTGGTAGGACTAACTTTTTTTTGAGTTTTGTAGGCAATTCAGGCAGCTTTAAAATAGTTTTTATTTATTTATTTTTCTACTGGAAAGTGCAACATAAAGCCATTATGTAATATCCTAGATCATCAGGTTTATCTGATTTTGAAAGATCTGCACTTATGTAAAGATGCATCAGGCTTTGTCCATGGGCCATTTTTCCTTTGCGTCAACAAATACAAGCAGTTGACAGAGAAATGCAGAGACGATGTTTACTTTGATATGTTTAGCAGTACTCCACAAAGGAGTCAATTATTTCATTTTTTTTTTACAAAATATATGAATAATGCAAAGGACTGTTCTATAACTGGACAAGGATACATTTTCTAAATTAATTTATTTGTATTAGCAACAGCATGTGGTCATAGCAAGCATGGCTAAATGTTGTGTTGGTAGGGACATTGCTAGATGGGTGCTACAGTAAGTGGCTGCTAGTGTGTTAACAGATACTTTCTTGTTGTTCAGGTTGCAGCACTGATGGGTTGGGAGTGGCTAGGTAGCTGAAAATGTGTTCCATGTGGTCGTTGGGGCATTTTCAGATAGCTATCAATAGATAGGGTGTTTGGTGTGGCCACTAGAGTGGTACTATGTGGTCGCTATAGTGCTACTCGCCCTTTTATTCCATTGGTTTACTTCTGGGGTATTATTCCTGTTGTAATTCTGTTTTTTATTATAATAAATGCATACACTCCATAGACAAAAGGTGTAAAACAGCATGTGTTTTTCTTTTTGTCTGGACGCACTTACAGTAATTGGAAATGTGGAAAATGACAAGTTAATGGTTCCACTATTTTATAACAACTTGTGTACCAAACAGTGGTTCCAAATGCAGCTTGATCTCCTTTTTACTCATACAAAACGCAGATTTACTGTATCCCTTGGCTGGTCTTTACAGTCAATTCCCCCCAAAAATGACAGCTTTGACAGCATTGTCCTGTTCTTTGACAACATGCCACAAACAGACTTCACAAACTGTCCCTTGAGGAGAAGAAATTGGCTGTGCCCAGGACTGTACTAAGTACTAGTGGCTCTCAGTAGATCTAATGAACACCCACCATGTGTCTCATTTTCAAATGTCCATTGACCTTTTATCAGGCAATTAGCTAAAATGCAAACTTTTGGCATTTAAACTGTGAGGAGGAGTCACATCTGGCCAATATGGGAAATCATGGCTCACCGGCAGCACTATCTAATACAAAATATGAAACATTTGTATTGGAATAGAATTAACATTAATCACTAAACACTGAAATCTAGACTGGGTTACCCCAGTGTGGATGATTTGTCTGTGTGGTGGTGTTGTTTACTCTCTTCACGTGGGTAGGATTTCTTTCAAAATGAGCAGGAAGGACTTTTGGGGCAAAGGATAAAGTTCAAAGAATAGAGTCCACTGTACACTCACTATTTGTAATGTGTGGTGGGTTCAGTCAATGAAGAACTGAAAGAAAATATGGACCTATTCTCGTGAGGTAATGGCTCACAGGTAGACATCAAAGGGAGGCGGATAGAGCTGCACACTTTTAACTCTGATGCAATCATTTTATTTTTATCTCTTTTACACATCTTCTAAGTGACATATGTACTGTCAGCATTGTAAGTACATGCTTTAAATCAATAAGCTCACAAGGCAATCAGCATGGCCATAGAACTACAGCCCATGGAAAGATTATTCAGGCTCCCAACATTCGTATGTCCACGTGTCAGGAATAAGCTTATTCAAAATAAAACTCATATGTTCAATTTAAGCAATAAGTCTGCAGAGGGAAACAGAACCACTTCCCAGCAATAAATACCTCAGAGTAATGTATGCTATTGTGATAGAGATGCATTCATGTGTTTCTTTCTATTCTTCTTGTAGAATTATTGCTTGAATGTTTTTCTGCTTCTCAGCTTTTAGTGCCTTTTCTTTTTACGTTGTGCTTTCTTCTTCCTACAATGTGAACATTATGTAGAGGGAGGCCTGCGTTGAATTAATGGCCTCCCTATGAACTCCCATTAATTTGCTTTGACTACCTCATGAGCTCACTGATTTTAATCAAATGTGCTACACACTACATATCTTTCAAAAGCACCCATCTCCACATTTGGCAATTTTAACTTTTTCAGATAAACTGGATCACTCTCTCCCAGCAGCAGACAGTCACTTTCAGGAGTGTGGCCTCATGGCTAGTGACAGATTGACCACCATTTAGTGGAGCAGGAATACAGCTGGGGAGGGAGGAGTTGGTTGGTGATGAAAGCTGCCACCATACATCACCTGCCTCAAGAAATTAGCCAATAGTGAAATTCAGATGCAACAGCCAAGTTTCAACCAGTAGAAGGAGGTAGCTGCGCATATTTACAGCGCAATATGTAGAATTTAAATACTTTGCAGTAAACTGTCAAGATTTACATGTCACCTGATGGATTTGACGGATTTGCAGTTTTTTATCCTGAGAACAAAAAAAATGCTAATTCATAAAATTTCAAATAACAAGATTGCATCTAATCTATAAAATCACATCTCTGTCCTCCTTGCTTGGCTATTTTCAACTAAGCCACATATTACATGTACAAGACAGTACAAAAGAAGGTCTGTACCCACAATATATGTCATGTCATTTATCAACACTGGAAAAATAATGCAGCACAAATATTTCAGCTTTCATCTTGAGACTTGTTCAATGTGCTCTTAAACCGAAGCAAACTGATGTGCTCTTAAAAAAAACTTTGCTTTGACTTATCATTATGACGTAAATGTTGATTGTATAATTTAATGGATAAATATTAATGACACCATGTGCATTTCCAAAGTGGTGTTCATCATTTCTTAATGTAGCCACGCTCTTTGGAAAATGAGCTGGTCTTTGGAACAGCAGCACAAACAATAATAACCCTTTGAAACACTAGGGGGAGTATGTGCGGAGTTGAAAACTGTTTCCACCCTAGATTTCGGTCCTGATGGATACATACTGGGTGGATGAGAATCTTTTTGAGACAGCTGTCTAAATCACTAGCAGTGAGGGAATGAAGAATGAATTCTTCTTTTAGAAGGTGTCACTGCAGAATGATACATTGTTGCAGATCTATTTTCTGTTTGTATGATTGAGTTGTTACATCAGAATGGTGTGTGTGATCTTGCACCTTAACTGTAGCCATTTTTGGTAAGCCAAGAAAAGCAAAGTCAAAAACATTTTGTCACCTTTTGCACTTATTTTTCTATCTCAGTTTGGGTGATTCCAAAATGGTTCTTTTGGGAACCTTTTCACCATGTACCCCTTATTTAACCCATTTTCTTTGTTGTTCTGTTTATGACTCTGCATTACATGACTGTGTTTTTGTTGCTGTTTTTATTTATTTATTTATTTCTGTTTTTCATTTGGCTAATTGGCCTTTGCCATCTCTAAAGCATGATGTCACTCAGTCTGCACTGTACAGAGAGGTGATCCATATTTTGAACATGTTGTTCTTTGACCAACTGTTAAGTGTTACACATAAATCATTCATGTATATTGCTGCTGCATCCTCTCCATCGTTTGGAAATGAATAAACTTATAAAAACCTTAATCTAGACTAGCTATTTTAATTGCTTATGAATTAAATAAGAGGATCATATTAGTATGCAGCACCATGTGAGTTACAACAAGGATGCAGTAATAGAAAACCCACTCCATTTCATTCTTCTAATTAAACTTTTAATCATGCCCTTTTTTTCCCTTCACTTTTATTTTTCCATTCCAAACCTCAGCATTTTATCTACCTTAAGGCATAAGTGCTACTGCAAAACTTTATTAGAAAATATACACAATAAAATGATTACAAACCTCTAACCAAACATTCTCTGCTGTTTTTTGAGAGATTCACTTTGGCGGGATTAGCTATAGAATGTCTGGGGACAGCATTTTGGTTTAAATGAACAGGCAAGAAAAAAGCAAGGATAAATTTAGTTGTGGTCAAATTTTTCCTGGAGACACTTTAGACAGTTTTTTTTTTTTTTTTTTCAAAATAAGAGAATTTTCAAAAGGGAATGTTCTTCTTTTCCTCTCCTTCTCACCCCTGTGGTCTTGTGTGGTCTTTATGAGCCGGTGGTGCTGCGAGCCACAGATAACACAATGCGGATATGACACTCCCTAGATATTCCCCCTGCTTTCACTTAGATTTAGATTAGAATGCTGTAGTGGACTCTGACATCAAGGGAGCTACCTATCAAAGCCTGAACTCAGTCCTCTCCTCTCCCACAGTTTTACTTTGTAAAATGTTTGGCAAATTAAACAACACCTTCTGCTTTCCCCCCTTTTTTTCTTTTTCCTTTTTTTTTTCCTGACAGAATTAGAGATGGCACTGGAACGATTTTTTTCACATCAGATTTCATGCATGACTTAGCAAAGCTTTGATCTATCACATATGAAACTTTCAGTTGCTTAAACTTGATTTAACTGTGGGGGCCACGGCTTTGGCATGTTTAACGCCTGCATGCTATATGCACTACTTTATTGGCTAGCTAAGTACAGGACCACAGGGCATCAGGATATGTTATTAGCAGAGACTATTTGTGGACATGCAAGAGGAACTCATTGATCCGGAGTCTGCCTCTGTCACCCAACATGAATTACAGTATAACCTTGCAAACACTAATGTGTCTGAACATGATATAACCAACCTATTTTGGATTACAAATTATCAGCTGGGCCAAAGACATATTGTTCATATGTAGCAAAATCCATAAATATGAATGCACTCTTGAATTTTTAATGGGTCCTGTGATTCATTGGAACCTAGACCTTTTATTAAGGACTCTGGTTTGTTTATTCTCTCAAATCTCAAGATCAGTCTAAAGAAAAGATCCACACTATTTAGCTTTACTGCGATTGGGATTTAAATACACTTTTGTTCTCCCACATTAATTTGTTCTCTGTTTGTTTGTCCTGTCTCCAGGCTAAAGCTTGGAAACCCGATGATATTGGTTTTGGCTGGATTCTCACTTTCTTCCTCCATGGGGACATAGAAGTGAAAAAAATAGTTTATTGAGGGGTGAGAATTAAACCAAAGAGGGAATTAGCATGTGGTAGTTAAATGGTCAGGATTTTCATTGCTTACTTAAACTCTTATTATACAGTATGTTTCACGTGGTAAAATACCACATTTTTATTTTCTTTTAATATCCCAATTTCCTACCATCTGTTAGAATTTATCATTGATTACCATATTTGAAATGGTGATAGGTTTAAATAGCAAAACAGCAGGGACCGTCGGTATATTAGATTGGAATATTGGTGGTGTAATTTGATATCTAACTCAAATAGAGGAAACATGCACTGGGGGTTTAAAAATAGCAAATAGCTTACATATATTAACTTGGCCAAAGAAAGACAAAGGGCCCTGGAACCTCCACAAGCCATTACCTTGCAAGGACCCAATCACCTCCAATATGGCTGTCATAAATAAGCAGCAAAACAAAAGCAAACTAATTTGCTTCTTTCAATCCCCAACACATGCTTTTCTCTTTTTCTCTTTTCTCCAGTTTCCTCAACAGTCTATCTTGGAAGAGCCATGAGCCTATCTGGGAAGATTTATGAATATGTTAGAATAGCCTGAGCCAACAGTTTTCAAAATGGTGAAGTGAAAATAAATTAAACTGGCCCTGTAGGCAAGTCGTGCAGAGAGTGATGAATTAGATACTCATTGCTCTGTCGCTCGATGCCTGTCCCTCTTTTCAAGCAAAAACGCTGTAAATACTGTGGGGAAGACAAACAAACATACAAATCAATTAAGTTGTTTGTGATGACAGACTTGTTGAAAAATTGATTTGGACACTAAAGTATATCAGTTAACACAATGTCTTTGGTTACCAAAGAATAATTTACTGAAGAAAAATCTTTGGTGCAAAACATGGAAAGAAAATGTTGGACGAGCACAACATTAAACACACAGAGGCTTTTTCATCATCTTGTCTCTCTCCGACTCAGTCATGCTCTCTCTTGCTCTGCATTTTAATTTATACACACAGCTGAAAGATAGTCTGGTCTTTCCGAAACCTGGACACACTACATAACCAAAAAAATGACATATTTATGTCATGAGACTAATTGTACAGGTAAAAAGATTAGGTAACTGCATATCTCATGGATTTCCACAGAAGTTGTCTGAGGGATTGAACCTCCCAGACAGGCACATGCATTGGAGCAAGGCAGCTGTTTCCTTTATGAACATGTGTGTCCCTGTTTTTGCCCAGAGAACTGATAACGCAGGATCATTCCCATCAAGATGGATGGCTGCATGCATTTTTTCACTACTCTCTAACATGCTGAAACCCCAGTACCTGATGAAATCTTTCCATGTTGACCTGGAGGTCAGCTTTCAATTGGAAGTGGTCAATCAAGAGTGAGTTTCCATTTGGGCCAGCATGACCATAAATCTCCTTTCCCCCGCCCTTGCCAGCTGCAGGCTGCCATTTCAGCAAGTGCCATAGTTTTCCGCTCAGTCTTTTTTCTCTCTGTGACAGACTAAGTTTCATCTATTGATTAGGGTTTTCGTGACTTTATTCCTCCTTTGTGTTTACAAGAGCCATTACAATATTGAACTGTTTTTTACAGTCACTTTGTGTAACACGTTACTTAAATTATTGGTTATACTATGCACATGCATCAAGGCGTTACATTGTAATTAAACATGTAATATGAGTAATGAGCAATTATAGTGCAGGGGTTGTCAAAGATCCACCAAAGTGTCCAATCCGTCCTTAAATTTCATTTTTTTTTTTTTTTTTTTTTTTAATAAAATGCACTGCTGTTCCTGATTTGTCCACTAGACAAAGAAAGAAGTAAAATATTGAATTGGGGTGTGTGTGGTCCATGAACTAAAATTAGTCCCTGGTTTAGTTCATTATAAGGCCAGTATTAAAAAATTAAATATATTATTTACCACTAAATAAATTATTTACAGTATGCTCACAACCTGTAATATACATATAATATATGATATACAATGATGATGATACTCATATATCACTTATATTATCAAATTGAATAACATGTTAGCACACATACGGTAGCGCATAAGGTTCAATATTTAAATAATAAAATAGGCAACCCACAAAAGGTCCAGCTTGTATAGTTTGTCTCACAATTTTCGGGATTACTACACAACACACAACAGTTTATTAATGAATGAAACAGATTGTTCATTTTGAGCAAATTGTAAAGCAAGTGTGTGCCTCCCAATGCAAATAGAATAGCATTATTTCTGTATTTATGGATGTTTTATATAATTTCTGTGGTAAATCTGGGCTTTTGATCTGAGATGTGTATACAGCGCATCTTGACACTTTGAGGGCAGTTGTATCTTTAATAGCTGAAATGGAAATGTCAGAGCTTGTCATATGTCTCTCCTCCCCCTCTCCAGGGTTCTTGTAAAACATGTGATTTCTGCAAGAGCACGCAAAGGGTGTGTACATGCGCTCGTACATGATTCCATGTGTTTCTGTGTGAGTGTGTGCACGTGAATGTGTGACACTAGTACAATATCTCAGCAGCCAAGGTCCTACTGCTACTGCTGTGCAGGGACACATGGCAGCGCATGACAGAACAGCTTGAACAGTGCTACTGAAGTGCACAAGCAGCCATCAGCAACCACATCACATATTTTGAAACACAGCTAATAATTATTGTTTGTTTGGGGGTCTTTTTCTAATTCAAAACAAAATGACTACCTTCATCTTGCACAGACTCACTTTTAGGGTATTGTTCTTTAATAAAAAAATCGCCCTATGGTGATCTTGCACACAGGAAAGGGAGAAGAAAAGTAATCACTAACTTCTTTTTACTCTGACTCAACTTGTGTGTCTGTGTCCAGTGTGCAGCACAGCTGCCAATAATTCAGCACCACGGAGAGCTCATCTACCTCTCCTGACTGCCCGGCCTCCTCAATCCAGCAATTGCTTCAACATGCAATTTCAGCAATTCCCTTTTTTTCAGGAGGCAGGAGAAGCAAGCTCTGAATGCCAAGACCATTTTTATATGTAATTTATGCTTTTACAGTGATTACTGCACCTGCATCCTTTCTTGCTTTGTGTGTTAACAATATGAATAAGTGGGTCTCCTCAAAGCTAACACTATAGATATTGTGTGAAACGCATTGTGTTCCACAAGTCTTTCTGTTCTACACAGATAGACCGGGGTGCTATCACATATGCATACGCTCGCACTTGTATGTTAATATGTTCTAGGAAATGGGATTTGCAACATCTCTGTTGTTATGCTGCGTCAAATATATGTGTGTCTAAGCATCAGTGTACCATAAAAATCCCAAAAGGCTGAAGAGACCATTCAAGGAAGAAAAAAACAAATGTTCTTTGAGCTGGACTTTGGACATGAAAGGATATTTGAGATGGAAATATTGATTAAAGTGTCCCAAACCATTATTCCCACACACAAATACTTAAATAAGATTCTACAGCGAAAATTCGAGTCAACGGTCCTTTTTGATGACACAGGCTGCTGCCTTTGAGTGTGCTGAGAACACTTATGATAATCTATGATAATCTGCACTAATCTACTCAGCACAGAAACAGTAGCATTATCCATTTGAATGCTAAGTACACCTTATTCAGAACTTTAAAAAATGCTAACACATTCTGAGAGTGGCTCCAGTGGAACGTGTTATCCTCTGTCAGGCCTAACACACACACTGTCAAAGGCCTAAAGCGCTTTATGTAAAGAAATGAAAAGTGGATAAATAGCTACTTTAGCTGCACCTTTACCTCTTAGTTGTGGATGAGGAGATCCCGCTTGAAATGGGCCAATGCAGCAAATCTTAAAGTTACATGCCCTCTTGGTTTTAAGTATCTAAGGATCAGTAAGGGTGGACCAGGCAGGCCTGGACTGAAGAGAAACAGGCAATCTTCCGATTCAGAGGTCTTTGGTTTTTGTATCATGGCTGCAACGATAACCTCCAATTGTAATTTAATGCCCCCATTGAAGTAATGCACTTTATTGCACCAGTGGATTAAGTAATGATTATTTTGCGAAATTGCGGCCACACAATGGTCAATTAATCTTTAATGAAACTGTAACTTATGAGGCGGAGCGTGGCATTGCAATAAGCAGGCAACTGCTTGCCAAGGCAGTTACAAGCCTCAGTTGCAGCCTACACTCCCAATCTATCACCATGTAAAAATAGAGCACTCTAGAAAGAGACATAATGAAAAAGCAAAGTCACAGTTGCAGAGTCTCCGTTTTTAGCATTCATGGAATGTTTGCGGGCCTATATTCCAACGTACGTGAAGGAAATATATCAGCCTCTGATGTATGCAGTGAGATTAACTGCCATTTTGAGGCGCTATTTATTTAGAGCAAGCCAGGCATAAGAGTTGCAGGGAATTATGTGCACTGACAGAGCATGAAGTTGGAGGTTATCAAATGGCTGCATGGGACTTCCAATACGCACCTATTCATTTTATCTGCAACTCTTTAATGATTGTAAGTGTAACTCCCTACTTCAATATCTAGTGTTTTCCTCAACAAATACCTGCCTCAGAGCCACATAAACCTGAGCTTTATGGCCCAATCACTCTCAGTGTTTTCACGTTACTACACTAACACAGCAAAGCTACGAAAGTCACAAGATAAATGTTTTTACTCTGATTAGTTTCTCATTTCATTTTTGGCCCGAGGGCTCCAATTCTCTTACTCATTCCCCACTGCACTAACAAATGTTGATGGATTTACTTTTATTGCATGACATCATTTCTACACTGGAGTGGGAGGACAAGACATCAAATTTCCAATACTCGAGTACGTGCTCGGTGGGAGAATGTAGAGGAGAGCAGAAGAGGTGAAGAAACAGGAATGAGGAGAGTGATTGATGGAGTGAATGAAAGCCAAAGGATGATGGGGGACGAGTCAAGGGGCATGTGCATGAGTGTTGAGGGAGTAGGAGTGAGTGTAATGAAGTAAGACAGAAGAGGTGTGTACAGAGATGGAGTAAGAGAAAGAGAGAGAGAGAGAGAGAGAGAGGCATGGGAAGAGAAGGTACAAACATTGAGAGGAGAAGGGAGTGGAAAACAAGAGATCGCAAGGCTGATAGAGCTGAATGTCAGCATCCCAACAGTTTCCTTGTGTAATCTCCTGGTACCAACATATTGATATCAGGAAAAGAAAAACGCCTGTGTGTGTTGGTGGTATGGTTGAGAATATGAAGCATGCTTAGACTGACGAAAGAAAGAGGGAGGGCTGAGCCACTTGGTGTTATTGTGCACCCGGCCGCTGGCACCAGCACTGTCAGTGAGCAGCGTTGATCCGTGAACTTGCCATCTGGATTCTCCCACAAATCACATTAAAGTTTCAAGCCCAGGAATACATCAAGCTAAATGAATATTGGATCCAGGGGCCGCAGACAGGCCTGATGGAGAAAAAGCCCTGTGCAACCCAACTCTTTTGTGGTCAGACATGATCCATCCATCCCTTTTACTCCCTCCCTCCTTCTGTTCCCTTCATCATTGATGGGCAGTGGTTCTGATGAGGAGCAGAGCAGAAGGGAACCTCGTTTTATTCAAAAAGGCGTACATGTTACAAGGAAAGGTCGTTTGATGTAAAGATTATTTGCCTAGTTGAAAGCGTTGTGTGCTGAATAAATGCAGAGGTTGAAAGTAGGTTTGTAAGTAGCAAACATTGCTGCATAAAAGGCTGTCACCATGGTGATGGACACTGAAGTTGCCCTATGTTTCAGAGCCAAATCGTTGCACATAATAAAATCTTCATTTGCTTCTAGATTACCCACAGTTTTCAGTTTAGCGTATGTTGGGTGAAAATAAGTGGAGTTAATTGCCACATGCATATGCATAATAAGAGATACCATTTGACTCCATGACAACACCCTGAAAATGATTCATGTGTTCAATATGAAATTATATGCTTACTTTCCCTTTCATTCTAGCTACATTATGTTGATTTTGCATAAATGGATTCCTGTTTTCACCCAAAGGTGAAAATAATATGTGAGGGGAAAAGAATAATGCAATCATTCATCATTCAATAGCATGTTATGTTCTGGTTCCTGGTTGCATATTTTCTGCTGAAGCACTGTTTGTGCTCAAGTAAAACCTATTAAGAAAATCTTGCCTCACCAAGATGCTGTTTCATATGAGAAGGGGGGAAAAAATCTATTTAGTCCTTTTCCAATCCAGTGGCTTGTAGAGCTAGGGATTCATTTTCCCCGGCATGGATTGAAGAGAAAGGCTTTACTGTTTCCCTGTCCAAGCTTCAATTCGACGAGATCCCCAGGGTGAGATATGGATTGGCTTAGAGTCTAAAAATTATAAATACCTTGTCAGTGGTGAGAGTGAAGTGGCACTTTTAGCTTCAGCCTCAAATTGGCCACTAGATTACAAATTCAGCCATTGCCATTAGTGTATAATTAGCATAATGCTGCAAAGTTGGGAAAGTAAACCACAAGCAAATACAAATGGAAACACTTAACGCTCATGTGCACACACACACACACACACACACACACACACAAAAACAACCTGAAGAAACCCAACACAGCACAAGAGAGCTGACACCAATCATTGTTATACACTGTCACATCATAAGCGACCCGCAGACAGCTCAAGTTGAACATAGTCGAGCGTTGAAGAACATCCTTTAGAAAATAAATGAGTACTTATAACACAAAGCAATCTTGGAAGGGCATTCAGCTATTTCACTGCCCCTTATCCCGCTCAGGTACCTTTTATTTTCTCATGTGTTTTCTAATATGCAAGTCAGTTCTTATCACAAGTGGCCTATAGATTTAATATAAAGACAAAATGATGAAAAGGCCATTGACCTCACTCAGTAGTTCTTTGGCTTTCTGCATAATATTTCAGATTTTGCTTTGAGCTTTTGCTAACAACAAAGAAAAAAATGAGTTTATTGTTTGTTGCGCTGAAGCACTTTATGATGTAAACAGCATGAAGGCTACACATTCCAGGTTTCTTTTGTTACTAGATGCTTCACTGCTTTCCAACACAAGGAGATTAAACAAGGAATGGAATTATTTATTTTTTATTTATTGTTTTTTAATTGTACTTTTATGTTTTTAAATACACTATGCTATTACTAAAACCTGCCATTTATGTCTGTTTCAGGTCTTCAGGTAATTTTCCCAGAATACCTACAGGAGAAATTTGTCCAGTCAGCTCTGAGCTACATTATGTGCAATGGAGAGGGGGAGTATGTGTGTCATGACAACCAGTGCATCTGTCAGTGTGCCGACGAGTATCCCCAATGCAACTGTCCCATCACCGACATCCAGATTATGGAAAACACCCTGCTGGGGATGTCTGAGTCCTGGGCTGCCTCTTATAAAGACTTTGAGAATTCTGGTAAGATGAAAATATTTCCAACTTTTCTTAACATGACAATTATGAAAATAGTATAGATTCTATATTGCAATGTTCTATTTCTAAGCTGTATAGGATTTTAATATTTTTGACATATTTAGCATCTTAATTAAAGTGCATATTATTAGTGGGCACACACGCAGAGCTCAGACAGTCAAAGTAATCTCATAATCTGGCATTTTTCTTTTTTCTCGAAGATCATTTAAAAACACATTTCATAATTTGGCAGCTTATTCCTTCCTTGCTCATTGCCAAATCTACATAAATTATAGAAAATTTAGTTTTCTTATGCTCACCACAGAAAGTAGAAAAATTCAAGGCACAAAAGTCAAAGTGAACTGTTGGGCAGACAATATTTGCATTCCAAAACCAAAGACTGGGCTTCATTTCCTGTCTTCAACCAATGTTAAACATTGATTTCCTCTAACCGATCACCTCTAACAGTGACCTTAACTTGTGTTTTACACAGGGGAAATAGATAGAAAACACTGATATGCACAAGCAAATAACATTTTATTACTCAGGTAAAATGCTTGAATGTCATGGCAAGTAATATTCTCTCCCATACAAATTTCTCTGTTTTTATTAAATGCAAATGCAGACACAAAGGGTGGCAGTGGAATACTGTATACAGTGAGGAAAAAAGCACACATAGTGCCCATTTGTTACATGGCAAGTCACCATGTTTATCTATTATTGATATGATATAAAAGTGTCCCAATAAAACCTGCCAGCATCAGATAAATATATTTATGTACCATAAAAGAAAGTTGATGTGATTCATGGAGGAGATTGGGTGCAGCACATCTGTGAAGAGATGCTTGAAAATGACGTATGCATTAAGAGTCCAAAAAAAGGAATTATATAAATGTATAACTGACCCAGAAAAAAATGCAATTCACACACTCACCAAAAGAGGAAATTAAGGAATCAGGAACTTTCTCAGAGCCGGAGAGCCTGTGTGGAACATTTGTTCAAACTTTGCTTTAAAAAAAGGTTGTTTGCTCGATTTCTATCCTTGAGCGAGGATTCATAGCTGCTAAAATAGAATAGATTATAGAAATCCAGAAAGACTGATTATATAATTTACTGTATGCAACCACAACAAAGAGCAATACATACCAAATAATAATCTTTTTGTTTAATTTCATTATTAATATCATATTATAAACAAATCATAGCTTAAACATCATGACTGTCAATTATTTTAAGCTATGATTTGTTTATAATATGATATTAATAATGAAATTAAACAAAAAGATTATTATTTGGTATATATATATATATATGTCTGTCCCTCCAATATGATAAAACCAAAATGACATCTTAAGTTACATGTGTCATGTATGACTGCTTTTCTCACCTCAACTTATTTAGTATTGGTTAAGTAAAACGATATTGCAAATGTTGTATGTCTTATCAAGACAGTTTTTTTCTGCTGATGGCAATTATGCACAAAGACTCCTGCTTCCACTTTGGAGATTGTTTTCTGGCCTTGTCAGTCGCTTTTAAAGGGAAAGAGGAGGGTTGATTTGATTTGTCATGATTTATATCACTATCTACCACATTCACAGATAATGTATTTCCACTATGAACATTGCTGCATTTGTGCATTGTGCGTTTGTCCAAAAAATACCATGTCAGCTAGATATTTTACATGCATATGTTCTCCCACTGTGTGCTATTAACTATGGTTGGGTCGGTTTCTGGTTTTCCCGGTTTGGACTGGTGTAAACAAATTGAACCAGCACTTGTTAGACAAGACAAGACACTAAAATTCAAAAGAAGCAGCTCTCAGTGATTTACGGCATGTAGCATTAGCACACATGACAAATCACAGTGGTGCAGCGTTAGTAGTGTTTCATGGAAAGTTTGTATCTAGTTTATGAAATATATTGCTGTTTTCATATTCCAGTATTACTCTAATATAGCCCTGTCCCTGACAACGGTCATGTCACTCATGCTTATCACATTTGTTTGCTGTCTGAGCGAGGTAGCTAACTAGTACAGTCAGTAACGTAGCAGTACAAAGCCTCGTTTTGATCTGATCCCATTTGCCCTGTTAGAGTTACTGTATTGAGCTGTTCATACGAACCTGACACTTCCTCTATCCGTTTCAAATTGAAAGCCCTCTAGTGTTTCAGTTAACAGAAAATCTTCATGTCATAACAAGGCTTTTATTGTGAAACATTTGCAGAAACATATAGAAAACTTGCAACTCCACTCTTATACATGGCTCAGATTATGCTCCACTTGGGAGCGGCTAAGTCACATGTGACACCTAATGGTGAAATTTGGTATTATCGATCCGATCCAATCTTCTATCAAACCAATTTGAAAATTTGTACATCAGCCCAAGCCCAATGTTGACTGATCCTTTGGGCAAAAAGTGTTAGTTCAGGTGACACATTAATGTAATATATGTATGTGATCCTCAAACTGCTAGCTACTGCAAGAATCTACTTTAGCTGATTTGGTTGCATACCCATTTGTCACTTCTGTAGATATTACAAATGCCACGTAAATGCAACATAAATGGTACAACTACAGCAAAATAAAATATGATGAAATATCTGTCATTACATATCTGGAACCCAAGGTAAAGTGGGGTTACATATTGAGAGCTGTAATCTCTCTATAAAATGCTGGGCAACCGGAGATAAGAGCTATTTGAGGGACTGTGTGGACTCTTTGGAACCTGTTTCAAGGAAGGGATCCTCGATGGCTTTGAAGCTTATGCGGAAGGACTTGGCAACTGTTGAACTGGCATGAGAGAATGACTTGATAATGGATTTTTTTTGATGAGGAAATCAGACAATTCTGAACATTGGGTGCTGGAGACACCCAACTTTTTTGGAAAAAAAGAGTGAGGGAGGTAACTGACATTTCTGAAAACTGGGTGGAGGAATATGGCAAGCTCAAAACAGGGGAGGAGAAGGCATCTGGCCTCTTTGAAGAAAAGGGGGAAGGGAGCTCTGACATGCCTGGGAGGAGAGTGGAGGAAATTCTGACATTTCTCGGCTGTTGCTGAAAAAGAGCTCTTAACTCTGTGGTTAATGCTGTTAAACTGTCGTGGAGAGGTCTGTAGGAGGGTGCTGGCTTACTGTACAGGTCTTTGCGTGTCTTGAATAATGGGATCTGTTCTTTTAGGAGTTGAGTTTGGAAAAGTTCTCCAAGAACATTTGTTTTATCTTTTCCTCCATAAAAAATATTGATTTAAATTTGGAATATAGATTGTGTATATCTTTACATCATCTAAACTATGACAGTATTAAGACGAAATACGAACCCTGAGTGGCGATGGTTAGAGGTGGCTTTGTGTTGGCTGACATTGCTAGAGAGACATTTTGAGCATTCATTTGTTGACTTTATTTTTTATAATGATGTGCTTCAATTTATCTCTTTCAAAATAATTATGACCTACTCTTTAGTCATTTGACTCAATATTTTCTTAATTAGCACACCAGATAAAAGATTCCTTGTCCTTGTGTATTTGCTGTTCGGGTTTTAGTAAGATCTTTTTGCCCAGTGTTGCTAAAAATTGAAGCGAGTGTTTAAAACGAGGGTCAGAGAGCTGGGCTCACGGACTGTCTGAGGAGAAAATCATAGGAGGCAGCAAGAGGAACTTAAGGACAATCATCACCACTGGTGGGAAGAAATTTGTTTGGGCAGTGCTCTTCAGTAAGTGTGTGGCTGTACAGGGTAAGAGGGTATTTACTGCACTTACGTCTCAATTCTCTGTAAATGCTCACAAGAGAAGCAATCAAAATAATAAGAAGAAATCAAAGACGTCCAGCTATAAAGTAAGGTGAAGAAGATGAGTCAGTATTCTGGGTGTTTATTGACTATTAGGAGCGCATGCACATCAAAACCAAAAGAGGGCAGATGCTGAGCCGAAGGTGAGCTAATAATGAAATAAAAAAATAAACAGCTTGCACACTGCAGGGCTCCAATGTACACTTATTTACTGTACCAAGGTGACATTTCGAGCACAACTCCTCTTCATGCTAATACTAAGTTTTAATGAAGAGCAGTTGGGATCTTAACGTCACCTTGGTGCAATAAATAAATATACATTGTAACCCTGAAGTGTGTGAGCTGTTTACTTGTTTATTTTATGCTTATTGACCATTGGCACATTTGAAATTATAGAATTGGTATTTTTTTCAAGTTCCTTTGAAACATAAGGCAATACAAGTCCCTTTGAAATGATTCTTCGAAGTGTGTGTCAGTTAATATTCTTTGACTTTTGAGTGATCTGGTCAATTTTGATCACATTTTGCCTGTGACAACAGTTTTATGTCCTTACTTTATGAACTGAAAATGTTAACTCACATGAAAGCAACTTCAATTGCAATCGTTTTCTTCAAACAATGTTTCTTCCCTGCAAAAAAATGTGGCACGCTTTTCAACAACAGTATCATTGTAAACATAATTTTACTTGTTTTGTGCAGTAGCAGTTAATTTAGTTATTTATCAGATTAAAACAGGAGTCAGCTTGATAATAGAGCAATAACATTCACGAATGCTACAATATAAAGAGTACTCATTTGCTTTATCACTTAAGAAAAGTTCATTCTGACAGTGAAGTGACAGTGACTGTTTTGTGTCCTTCTATGTTAAAATGCTAATGCCAAAATTACAATATAGTCAGAGGTTAAGGCAAAGGCTGAAAGTGGTGACTGTACAGCTGTGACATTGCAAATTTATAGAAGTCCTGATAGCTTGTTCAAAGGCACCCTTTTTGAATATGAGTTGTGTGCATTTCTCCACAGATTGAGCATTTTGTTCTTCTCAAATGGAGAGGCTACATTTTTGCAAATTAACTGTACGTTTTGCTTCATCATACCTTTTCACGAACCCTCCTCCTGTCCTCTCTTGCTCATCTCATCTCATTCCTCTCTGTTGTCTCAGATGAGTTCAAGTCCTTCCTGAAGAGGCTGCCCTCCACTCACTTCTTGCCCATCAGCAGTGTGCATCTCCTGTGGGGCAGTGACTGGGACCTTCAGGCCCGCTACAGGCTCCTTCAGAGTTCCCTGGAGATCCAGCGGCTCAAGATTCAGCGCACCGCCCGCAAGCTCTTTGGCCTCAGCATCCGTTGTCACCACAACCCAAACCACCAGATGCCTAGGGAGAGGTGGGTAGAAATATGACCTCCACATCATGACAGAAATTAGATGCGTCTTTACTCAGCAACATGAAGCAAAGGTCCTGTTATTGTTGTTGATATTTTTTTTATTATTTTCTTTCCAAGCCCTGGAAAAGCAGGTGTGAAAATATATTCCACAGAGGACTGACATCTTTCAGCAAAAATTCTCCTCTGAGATGATGTAGGGGTTTTATTTTGATTGTTGCTTCTTGAAGTGTGCTCAGTAAGGATGTCATCCATTATATATTTCAACTTATAGTTCTGTTGTTTCTGTCCATCAAGTCAACTTAGTGCTGAGCCTTGCACATGCCCAAAGCACTCTTGCTCACTCTTGTATTTCACATTGCAGTCTGAAAAGAAAATGTAGCTGTGGGAGTTTTCTTGATAGGTCATTGCACACATCTGTCACCACCTACTGCAGCTGCAGCTTAAGAGCCTTGCTGCGGATGTGCCATAGTGTCAGCGCTGCCTGAAATGCCAGGTACTTCCCCATCCGCTCTAGCAAATATCAGGAAACACTGTAAAATAAGTTTACGACTGCCACATGAAACACCCCTAAAACTATTCAATGTAGGGGATGTCACCATGTAAATGGAAACAGAATCTTTAAAATATTCATTTAAGTGGTCTGAAAATGAGCAGTTGTCAACTGTCACTGACAGAAAAGGAGCACACCCACATTTGTGTGTGAGAGTTGGCACAGGTTTGTTCTGAAGTGTTATCAAAGAGCCGCAGTATACGCTTCCTCTTCCGTGGAGTACGTATCAAGGGTGCCTGACGGCACTGGAAATAAGAGCAGTGTGTTTATTTGCTTGCTTGTGTGAGACAGCTTTGCATCAGATGGGGGACTTATTTGTTTTCGTCACCTTTGTGTGCGTGTGTGTGTGTGCGCGCTTTGCATACATGCGTGAGAGGGGCCGAAGTGGTTGGCTCACACAGGGGCTCTAAACTATGCTTTAGTGTTTTGTTTTCATATTAATATAAAAGGTTGTTTTTATTGTACTCCAAGTATCATTAACAGTATTTGTCTGAATTGTACAAGTTAGTGTATAAAAAAAGACTATGTCTTTCTCACATATTTGTGAGTTTGCCTGCCCTCTGTATGTGTATAGTCACTATTGTCCCATTAAAATCTACCTGTCTCTTCCTTTGTCCCTACTTCAAGAAAAGTGCCCCCATCCACGACAGGGCCGCCAAACCCTCACCTCTCCTCTGGGCAGCATACAACAGCTGATCAGAGGAAGAGGGAATTGAGGCAAAGCTGAAGGCCCATAAAGCATCAGCCCAAGTGTTTTTCAAGTTATGTGCCAACCACCTCAGGGAGGCCTTCCAGCACATCTTCAACCTGTCAGTGAGGCTGCAGTGGGTGCTGATGATGATGTGAAAAACATTGTGCCTGGCCCCAGTGGCCAAGAATGGGCACACTAGGGTTCTAAATGACAGCAGGCCAGATCCCTTGTGAGAGACCATTTAGATCCCCTCCAGTTCATACATCAGTTCCACAATGGGGAGGATGATTCTATCATCCACCTGCTACTGTGTGCATACTCCCAATTGGACAGGTACTATAAGAATCGTGCTCATTGGCTTCTCCAGTGGTTAAACACAATCCAGGCTCCTCCGCTGGGAGACTTTCCTCGAGCTATGCATGTGCAGCCACAGATTACCCCAGTGACACCATAGTTTTGGAAGCTAAATGGTAAATGGGCTACATTTATATAGCGCTTTTATCCAAAGCGCTTTACAATTTATTTCTCATTCACCCGTTGACATATGCACTCAGATAGCAGTCAGATACTGTGCAAGGTGCTGGCCTGACCATCAGGGAATTTAGAGGTCAGTCTTGCCCAAGGACACTTTGACATGTGGGCAGGAGGAGCTCAGGATTGAACCACTAACCCTGCAGTCAGTGGACGACCTGTTCTATCTCCTGAGCCATAGCCGACAATACGCAACTCTGTGTCAGATCAACAAGCGGGAAGTACAGTGACTCCACAGGGGGATGTACTATCTTGCTTATTAACCTTTACTGTACATGTTAGAACATTTAGAATCAAGCTGTCTTCAGAGGTTTCTTGAAAATGTGATAGGGGACAGCATCTGTTAGGGGAACAAGGACAAATACATGTGTCTGTCAAGCCTGTCAAATCACTAGTGACTCAAGGTAACCAAGACAGCAGAGATGACAGAGTAGTATAATCTTAAACCTGGGGCATAATTGCACCTTCTAGTTAGATGAAAACATCCCCCAGGTAATTAATAAGAATGAATTCTTATTAGAATTAACAATAGAACTGTAGCATCACTATTGGAACTGCAAATATATTGCAATATGAAGGCTACACATGCACATGCACACATACATGGCTCTGCGGGTGGCCATTGCAGTCTTTTGCAATGTGCTGTAAAGGTAAGAAAGAGAAAAAAAGCTTCTGTGATGATTTGTTACCTAGGCAACCTAATTAAGAAAGCTAGATCATTCAGGGAGGTGAACTTGGACTCACAAGGAAATCGTTTTTTTATGTATAATGTATTTCACTTGAGTGACCTACCTGCTTAATAAACCATGTTTATCATGCACACACTGTTAGTGCATGCATAATTGTGAATATGAATTAATGTACAGTATATTCATAGCTAAATTAAAAATAGAGGTACAATATTATACATTCAGTGATAATGTATTGACTGACATTACAATACAGTAGAGTGATTCATTCTTAATGAACTATGAACCAGCTCCTCTTAAGTTTGATTTTATTTCAAGTCTTACATGCAGCTTTAAAACATTCATGTTATGCCAGTCCAAATACACTTTTAGTTCAATTAAATTATGGATGCAAAATACAGGAAGGAATTATTATGATGGAAATGTGTGTTGTCAAGTTAAACTTAACAAAAGAATCCTGTTGCCTTCTGTATTCCATATGTGATGTGTGCCAAATGTGTATGTAATAAGGCCAATCAATAAACATATTTAAACATCAGGTAATGAACGACAGGCACCCTATACATTGTTGGCTGACCATTAATTTTGCATGCGTATCTGCATAATCATTTTTCTAGGTTTACCTCACCACAAGGCATCCATTCATTACAAGCATCGTAAATTCCTGTTGTGAACACTCACTGCAATAACTGCGTGGAAACTTTATAGCTGAACTATATTGGATTTGCTATTGCATTTCCTGTAATGAGTATAGCAGCTTGCTTCAAGTAGAATGAACATAGCAGTTTGTCTTTGGTATAAATGATTAATAGTGACAGATATGAAGTAGCATCACTCGCAGCCAAAATCATTTGCATCCAAGCTATGCATTGGTTTTAATTATTCATGTTCAAAGTCAAGCATATTTACAAATATGAATGTAGCCTCCAAGTGATGAATTACTTTGCCCCAAATTCTATCGATTTTGACATGACATGCTTAAACATATCCTGTCCAAATGTTTGTATTTAGTTTTAAACTGCAGATATACCTGTCACATTAAATCATCAAGGTTATTGCTCTCTCTCACAGTGAGCCACAGAAAGGTCATGGTTGGATATTTTTTCTTTTTTTTTTTACTACTTTTGCATTACCTCATACCGGTTTTGCATTCCATTGAAATATTTTTTGCACTCCCCCTCATCCATAGGAACAGTTATTATGCCCAGTTATAATAAAAAGAAAGGAGATAGAATGTAACTCTTTACGTTCTGCTTTTATTGCTCATTATCCTTTCAAAAGGCTGAGCTCTGACAGTATATAGCCAGTAGCTGTGAGCTGCTTATATCAGTGCTTATATCAGACATGACAGATGTGTTACCAATACACCACAGGAGTTCAGGAATACAGTAGTTAAGCCAGCACAACCATGTCAATTCACTGCCCACATACAACCCCAGCATTAGTGTTACACACATTATACAGTAAACAAATGCATCTATCCTATAATCATAACAACCAAAGCTCAGGGGGCCATTTAGCTCAGTCAGTAAAGTGGGCGTCTCATGTACTGAGACTCAGTCCTCGCGCAGTGGCTCAAATCTGACCTGTGGCCATTTGCTGCATGTCATTCCACTCCCTCTCTCCTCACTTTCCTGTCATTCTTCAGCTGGTACTATACAATACAGTACTATACAAATGTTCATAAAGCCCAAAACATATATTCATATATATGAAAAAAACAAAACAAAACAAACAAAAAAAAACAGTGCCATGGCTACAGCTACAATCACAGTGACAGCAATGGCCAAAGCTATCTTATCCCACGGCTAAAGTCATAATCTCAAACAGCCTCAGCAGCATTCAGTGAGAGAACTAGGTCAACTAGCGGAGCTAGTTATGTATGAAGCTAAAATAATACAGACTTGCACCTGAGGTCACAACCAACAGGGGTCTACTACATAATACTAAATCATGGATCAGAGGGATCACAAAATTTAATGCAAGGGAACGCAAAGCTATTCAGAGGTAACCCCAAAAAAATTAGAAACAAAATTCCCACAGTGACTTTTTGATGGCTCCATACTTCCACTACAGTTAAAACCATTTTTTTAATTTGTTTGCCCCATCTGCTAGTCTTTTTTTGTTTTTGTTTTTTTCATCAGAGGTAGACTCATCTGAATACCTGGGCTGTTTGATGTCCCATTACAAACACAAAATATGCTTGGATTCATGAAAACAAACAGCATCCATTCTGGTCTATTTTCATTTAATTTCCTATAGCAAATCTAAGACAAGCCATTTTAGATGGAAACAAATAAGGGAAGAATAAAACTTGCTACATGATTCCCTCAAATAGCTTATTGAAGGAGGCAGTTATTTGATAGAACATATTTTAGTTCTGTGACTCAGAGAGGATATTTCAACAGTTATTGCAAATAAATTCAAAGGAGGGATCATTATGATTGTGCCAGTGTTCAATGCAATAATGAATAGCCAATAAAGAATAATGGAATAGTTTTATATTCTAGGAGGCTGTGAAAACTTAGACAAACAAAGAAAAAGTTTGAAAAGTGTTGTGTATTCTGCAATGTCCTGATTTATTTGATGTAAATATACATATATGCTTTGTGTCACATCCTTGTTAACTGTTGGCTAAGGATTCATATCTAAGATTTGCAAGTTACACATTAAATAAAAATCAAAACCCAATTACCTACAAAAATACACAATGCATTAGCTTTCAAGCAAAAAGTTTTTCTTAAATCAATGTGGTTAAAGTGGTAATCCTTGAGAGTGATTTAGTGACACCTACTTAATGGTGGTAACAGTTCAATACAAATGTTACAGGTCTCAGAATTCTGTGGGCAGAAAAACAAACTATTGTCATTTCAATAAAGCAAGTCAATAATTGGCCCTTTTTCCTCTTTTTTTTTTTTTTTTTGTTCTGCGTGCAAGCCTGATTTGATTTTATGCTCCTCATGGCATGAGTCAGTGAACAGTGAAAGTAAAAGGAGTTGGTTAAATGCTGAGAAGTTAGAGGTGTGCAGCCTGTCAGAGGTGTACAGCTCTTCATCTAACAGCTCACTGTGGCTGCTCCTTTTTGTTCCATTGCTCCTTGCAATATTTGAAAATGATCCACTGTCAAATAAATCCCAAAAATGAATGTGGTCTTGCTTTTCTTATCTGTGACTACCTCATAATAAAAGTGAACATTTTTTTTCCCCCCAGTTAAATTCTGAAACTGCAGAAGCATTAAATGTGCATTTTCTATGGCCATGTCACCAGACACCCACTTTACAATACTAATATATATGAATAACATATAAATATTGTAATAGTTTCATCTGTGGGCCATAGCCTTAATCACCAATTGTGTTGTCTGATATAAATAGCAATAGATAGTGACTTCATAGAAATGTATTTACATAAAAATATTTTCTTGATATGATTGTTGTGGCCTAATAATCACCTTGAGTAGTATTATCATTATAAAAACATGAAATTTATGAAATACAACTATTAGAACTGAGTTACTGAAAAAAAATAGTTCCCACCACGATTGCCTCACATTTTATCAAACCTAAAGGCATTATATAAAACCAGATTGGTTTTTAGTTCAATACAGTTGATTAGAAATTACTATTAAGCAAATTATCTGTGGCTCTTAGATTTAATGTACAGTGCACTGGTTTATGTTTTTATACACATTCTGATTTCTTTATTCGTTGTTAATAGTTGTACAAAATATATATATTAATTGAATTAATTTAACATACACAGATATAGGTGACGCTCACTTGTGATGAATATAATGTGCACAATCTTGAAGCAGCAAGTTTATTTTATGTCAGTTATGTAAATGCATGCTCACACTCTCACTGAAGGTTATGACTCAACAGTCATAAACTAGCTGTGCTTCAGTAGGTTGACGAGCTAATGGAAATGGAATATCAAGTAACGACCATAGTAGCTAGAACTCAAACAGACATATGCAGAGCCTGGTTAGCTGACCCTGCTGTGACTTGATATAATAAAATCGGTATACTGGCACTTGGTAGCTCCTTTAATATTCATACTGGAATAGACAGCAAACACAGGCTAGAGGAAGCTAACATGATATCCCCATCTCTCTAAAGACACTCCAGGCCAAACTGCAACTCTAGAGAGAGGCAACGGAAAATGATATAAAATCACAAATATAGTCTGCATCAGGAGATGAAGACATTTCATCTCTCGGGAAGGCAAAAGTAGACATCAGCACACTAGTGCACATGAGAAGACAAACTCAAGAAATAGTTACTCCACACAAGACATATTCCAAGTTTACAATGGAGCAAACAATGATCTGCAGCATTGGAAAGGACCATTCATGGCAGTCCAAGTACAAGAAAATGCATGACAAATGCACAGGTCAGTAAAACTGAAGCTAAGACAAAATCAGAGGATAATCCATATGTAAGGTTTGCCAACTCTCAAGTGAGATAGAAGCTTTCAGACTTCATGTCATATTGCAAATGTATCATGCCAAACAAAAAGCTAACTATGCAACCAAGGCGTGACTCTTCTATTAGATGAAATACATGCTGAGCAGATTAAAAGCCATGACCATACAAATCTATAGGCAACAATAACACTAAAAGGACACTTAAAGCATATGTTTAAAGATGTCTTGTCCTGCACAACACTTTAATCAAGAAACTGCACAGAAGAAAAGAAACTAAACTCATGGACAAAATATTGAAACCAGATTAATGCTTATCAGTTTTCCCTTCACCAGATTGAATACAAAGAAAATACATCCTCTCCAGACTGAAAGCAATCTGTTTTTATCCGTGGAGATAACTAACCTTCTGACTAATGCAAAACATTAATTTTGCCAGTGAGAGAGTTGGCAAAATTTAAGCATTCTAAATTAAGGAGATGATGAGATCCAGATTACACTTAATCTATAGGAGATAAATAAAACCTATGAATTATTTGATATGAATGAATATTAAAAGGAGTTCTTGGAACAGTTTATTTTTGGTTGTTTTGGTTGTTTTTAGTTTAACAACATATGCATCACTAGACTGTATATCAGAGTTTTACTAGTTTTCATGAATTAGATCACCTGTATTGTACTTTATATATTTGATGTGTCATGTGATTCCAGTGTTGCAACAGTCATTATCATGGAAGTGGCTTGTCCACATGCAAAAGCCCTGATATGGGGAACTGTTAGATTACTTGATGCTGATAACAAGATACTGGATTATCCAAATGCATGGTGCTTCTTTTAGCTCCTTCTGAATGAGATGGGATTCATGAAAATAGTGTTGTTTAATATATGAATATCATTTAGCAAATTTCAGTGCTTATTAAGGTTTGGTTTGTGTCCCTGACTTTATTCTTTCAATGACATCAGTCATTCCTGATAGGGTTATTACCCTTTCCCTTCTTGTTCATGCGATTTCCCTCCTGAAGAAAGATTTTATTCGATTGAGTAATGTTAGTATTTAGAAGCTTAACAGGCAAAGAGTGCATCATTTCAAACCTGTTGCCTCACAGTATACATACTGTTACCTTCCTTGAACAATTTTAAGCCATTTTGATTATCTAGGTGTTCTCTCTCCACTCTCCATCTGCCGTGGTGGTTTAACTACTATTGTAAAGATTAATTTCTTGTTTGATCTGAATGGAGAAATATGAATGTTTATGAAACAAAGATTTAAAATATAAACAATCTACAATAATTTCCCATAAAGATAATTACTTAGAGAGGTGTATAATAGTAATCAAAGAGCCCTCTTGCTTTCCAAACAAGAGAGACTAATCGGTGTTGAAAGGTCATTTTTGTCATAAGCAGAAGAATCTGTGCACACATTTACTCTTAGAAATAATGCTATAACAGCAGTATAATAAATAATAACAATTTCAAACAACACACTTAAAGGAAAGGGGGTGCAGAACACAGGAAATATGGATGAAAATGAATAGCAAAATTATGGATATAAAAATATTGGAAATACCTTTATATTACAAGCAGTAAATAAAATCAACAGCACAAGAATTTACAGATTATACTGAATTGCACAGCCATTTAATGATCACTGAATGTGTTGACATTATGTTTTGTAAAGGTGTTTTGTATTGGGGACATATTGAGTACGTACACTTCAAGTTGATGCTTTAAATTCCTAAAATGCAGGCCCTAAAAGCCTAAATATTTGGAAGGTGTGCAAATGTGGGATTATGAAAACTTCATTCCATCCTCAATTTGAAGCCAAAGTTAGTTGAATCAAACAGTGTGCCTCCATTGTCCTCTATAGGTGATCTGTTCTGGGCTCATTTGGGGTATAGCTTGGGGGCTTTCTGGCCTGCTGAGAATGCAATGTCATCCATCATAGTTAATGTGTGGGTTCATTAACATGTCAAGCTAACCTTGACCAGCCCTCCTCTCTTAAGAATCAGGATTCAGAATTCACCTCCTTCAGTCAGAAAAGAAGTTCTAGTACTGTCAAGATGACAAGGAAAGATGCCTGAGGGGGAAAGAAGAGACAAGACAAGAATAGAAAGTAATGCCTTCCACCTCAGGGAAATAACACAACTCCTCCCCCTTGAAGGGAAGAAATTATCCTATTCAGTGATTCTCCTGAATGATGGTTTTCACGAATACATAACTGCCAATTTAACAAAGCATTTCAAAGATTTGTTGTTTGTTTTATTTATTTTTTGTTTTATACCATCCACCCATTGGTGTCCATTCATTTTAGTATGGTTAAATCAACTTGAAGAAGATTTGAAGCTACTACATTAGGTATGCTCAGTAATTTATCCCAATTCACTTGATGGTTTTACAAAACTTTCAAGTGCATTGCCACATAGTAAAAAGGGAATTCGCTAAAATTAAAAGTACACTGTGATACTGTAGAAAGCCTGTCACAGCAAGTTTCAAGTCTCTGCAAGGTGATTGCTACAATCTGCAGAGATGAATGAAAGCCAAAAATAGAATAGAAATGTATAGTGTAAAAAATGCAACAGAACATCAAAGTATGCTATGGAAGATTTGTCAGGAGTAATGTATTGTATGCACAATTTGTTATGGGGTTCAAAATAGTGCTGATATGATAAGGCTTCATACTGTTCATCCAACCACTGTTAATGCTTTTTTCTTGATTTTTCCCCCTCCTCTCTCTCCAGATCTGTGATGCAGTGGCTCAACAGGGTTCAGTCCTTCCTCTACTGCAATGAGAATGGTTTCTGGGGGACCTTCCTGGAGAGCCAAAGGACATGCGTGTGCCACACGGGTGTCACCCTTTGCCAGCGACCGATCCCATGTGTCATAGGTGGCAACAACAGCTGTGCCATGTGCAGCCTGGCCAACATCTCACAATGTGGCTCCTGCAACAAGGGTTACAAGTTGTATCGTGGCCGGTGTGAGCCCCAGAATGTGGACTCAGAACGTAGTGAACAGTTCATCAGCTTTGAAACTGATCTGGACTTTCAGGACCTGGAACTCAAATACCTGTTACAGAAAATGGATTCCCGACTGTACATTCACACTACTTTCATCAGTAATGAGATCCGCCTAGAGACCTTCTTTGACCCTCGATGGCGTAAGCGCATGTCCCTGACTCTTAAAAGTAACAAAAACCGGATGGACTACCTCCACATGATAATCGGTCTCTCAATGAAGATCTGCCAGATGCGAAATAGCAGCATTGACCCCATGTTCTTTGTTTATGTCAACCCATTCAGTGGTAGCCACTCAGAAGGTTGGAGCATGCCCTTTGGGGAACATGGTTACCCACGCTGGGAGAAAGTACGACTGCAGAACTCCCAGTGCTTCAACTGGACTCTCCTGCTGGGCAACCGGTGGAAGACCTTTTTCGAGACGGTGCACATCTACCTGCGTAGCCGTGCCAAGATCCCAACTGGTCTGCGCAATGATACAGGACAGGGTCCAGTAGATCTTGCAGACCCTAACAAGCGCCAGATCTACATAAAAATATCCGATATCCAGGTGTTCGGCTACAGCCTGCGGTTTAATGCCGACCTGCTCCGAAGTGCTGTGCAGCAGGTTAACCAGTCATACACACAAGGAACTCAGTTCTACTCATCCTCATCTGTTATGCTCCTGTTACTGGACATTAGGGATCGGATTAACCGCCTTGCCCCTCCATCTGCACCTGGCAAACCCCAGCTGGACCTCTTCTCTTGTATGCTAAAGCATAGGCTCAAGCTCAATAACAGCGAGATGATTCGAGTAAATCATGCCTTGGACATGTACAGCACAGAGATACTAAAACAATCAGATCATCTGACTGCTAAACTCTGTTGAACATAGTAACATTATCATAAGGACAAACAGAAACACCCAACAAATGAACTATGAGGGGATATTAATCTTAATTTTGTTTTCTCTTTTTCATTTTTGGACCTTTTCTGCCTTTTGATGTAATATTAACTTTGTAAGCATAATTCTTAAAGAGAAAAAGGAAAAAGGCAGCGATGAAAAGCATTTCAGGCAGATAAAGAAGATTAATGGAACCACTATAAGGACTGTATCATATTTGTCCCAGCATGTCTGTCATTCCCTAAAAGAACCTAAAAGAGAGAAAGAAAAAAAAAAAAAAAAAAAAAAGAAATATTAAATCTATGTACTGGTGAAAAAGAGGCCTTGATTTTACTCTGAGGGATCAAAAGGTTATATCTGAAACTGCCATTCTTTACTGAGAAAAACATTTTTAAAGGAATAATGACATAACACAAGGGCAGACCAGATATCCTTTTATTTCAGTGCAAAACATTTCAGACATAATGGACAGTTTAATATTAAAAATGTTTATACATTGTAAGGATTAAATAGCCCTAGTGAGTAAGTAGTCAACGCATTACTTATAGACTCTTTATTACATTTCAGACCCACAGCGAATCTGCATTGCTCTTTGTGAGTTATGAGGCACTCTGTCATTGTTCTGACACATAAGGCACACAGCAGGGCAGTAATGGATAGTCATGTCAAATAACAAAAGCCAGCTGTTTATATATACATATATATGTGGGTGAATGTGTGTGTATGTGCGCGTGCGCGTGTGCAAGTGTCCGTACACCTTTTTTTGGCTTGATGCTTATTGCTGTTCGTTAATTGAATGTGTCATTTGAGATTGACTCCAGTCTAAGCTAAAACTTGCATTTGGAGCGCTTCTTCCCGTGTTTGAAATTCAAGCTGTGTTTTTCACAAGGCAGTACCTCCTGGTGCGTGAGTGCAATATTGTGGTCTGAAGATTTAACAATCAATGCTATTTTGTACAGCTTTGCAAAATGTACATGTTGTGACTGCTGATTTGTGGAGCTTTTCAGCACCAAGAGCAAAGTGTAAACATTCATCATTCAGGCACATTTGCAAGACAACTTAAAGCCATACACTTCCCTGAGGTAGACATACAGTAAAACATTAAGTCCATCCCCGTTTCACAAAGTACTGACTTCATAACATGAAAAAAAGTTCCATTTGTATGTTTTTATTTTATTCTCTCAGTTTTTAGATAAGAGCACAGCAAAAAGACAGATGACAAGAGAAGGAATATTATGTTGGATAAGAATCGTATTGTAAAGCCATTGAATTTCTCTGTTGTGCCACAGGAAAAAAAAAAAAAAAAGAAATGGTTATATTAAAGCTTAAAATACCTTTTTGGCAGTGTTTAATCTGTAAGCTTTTTATTATACCACATGTAAAGATTTATGTTTTTTTTTTCCAGATATACAATTTAACCTTGTTTTGCATGTTGCTGGAAACATCAACAGAGCTGCAACTTTGTTTAACATTCTCTATCATCAAACTGAAATATGAAACACTACCTATGTATTGTTGGTCACACTTTATTTGGTTAATCTGATGCTGAAAGATTGATATTGCTGATGACGTTTTGTAGGTCCAGTCCATCACCTGCATGTTTGTGAACAACAACAAAGGCAAGGTCACTCATGTCATACAACCTAGCAGTTCTGGCCCTAGGGTATGAACTTAAAAAAAAAAAAAGAAAAAAAAAAAAAAAAAAGAAAAAAAGTATTTAAACTAAAAACTAAACTAAAACTAAACTAAATATTTGCTGCCATGGCACCCAAACTCTGGAAAAAACTTCCTCCTGGTGTAAAAGCTGCCAGCTTGCAACAGCAAGCTTTTAGAGTAACATCTAATAACTCGTACTTTTCCAGCTGTTCTAATTCTTTTATTGTTTCTATTTATTGTTTTTTTTATGTCTGTTCTCTTGGTGTAGGTTATAGTTTGGTTGGCTTGGTACTTTTTGTTTCATTTCATGTTCTTTTAAATAATTGTTTTTCTTTTGCATAGTGATGGGAATAGTCTTTTGGGAATCAGCTGTAAGGTTTAGGGTTTATAATATATCTAGGAACAACCATGGTGGGTTGTGACTTAAATGTGGCGTGAAACTGGAAAACAGGTTTGGAATTCCACGACTTATCCAATCTTTTGAAATCGGGTGCAATGATTTAAACAAGAAATAGCAGTGGAACAAAACTTGTTTCTCATCTTCGGGATGTACTTTTTTCTGCATCCACAGTCACAATTTAAGTTGTCTCTAGATATGCACCCTTGTCATGATTTAGGCTAACGGACTCATGTCTGGCTTTGTGTGACAATGATTATACTTGTGTATTATTTTACTGTTGTCAGTCTTTTTGTGAAGCACTTTTAACACTTGAGAGGTGCTTTATAAATAACAAGTTAGTCATTCACTTAAGTAACTATAATGTATCACTACAAATCTAATCAATTTAAGGTGATTCAGTAGTCTGCAAAATTGTTTGCTAATTTAGTGCACATGTGGTGGCCAGTCCAGGACAACTGAGGCTCAGGTTGTCAGGCTCAGCTCTATGTTGTTAATCTCACAATATCAGTCTTTACCTTTGTCAGGTTAACAGGATCTATGAAGGTGCAGTCACCTCTGCAGTGCTATTGCTACCAATTTGCATAGGTAAGGATCAGCAGCAAGGATAAAAAGGGTATCTCGACCGGTGGATGTCAATAAAATGTACTGTATCTTGACCAGTGCACCTGCTTGATAGATAGTAGCTGTTAACTGCTAGCTGTCTCAAAGAGCCATGGTATTGTACTAGTTTATCAGGGTTAGTTCCGACTTTTCAGCTCAATAAGCTAATGTCAGAATGGTAACTTTACACTTTTGCAAATATGTTAGCATCTCCATTTGTTTGGGCAGATGTAGAGCTGATTTTGACATTCTAAAGCGAAGTCTGAGATGGCCACAAAGCCTTTATTGAATAGAGATGCAGTAAATAGGGAACTTGATTGTTTAGCATCAACATTGGACTATCCAAATGAATTGTTATCTTATTCTTCTTATTATTTTTATTATTATTATTATTAAGTGCCTGTTATCTATCCCTTTAACACGTATAGAGCTGGAGAAAACGTTTAGATGCTACACAGAAGAGTGACACTGAATTAGCTTCAGAAATTGAGACCATTGATGTTGATCAAATACGCTTTTCATCTCCTGAGAACTACACCTTCGAGGAGGTTTGTGCATGTGGGGAAATCAACCACCAGACAGAGACAAAGGATGACTTGAAGTAATGGTGGATATTTTTCTGTCCCCTCTTGTACAGTATATCTGTAAATATTTACTCTGTTACAGTAACAATGCTCTGCTACAGTAACAATATTATAAAATATAACAGTATTGAAAGGGAATACAAAGACTACTTCATAAAAGCCCTCACTTCAGTACATTGGCACAAAGTACAGGGCATCCATGTCTTATGTATCTAATTAGATTCATGACAATTTATGACTGTTTTTATATTCTCAAAACATACTGTACATTACAATTTAGTTTGGAGACACCGCAAGGTCCATAAAACAAGCACATTTACTCGTATGGCATTATGCTACCACAGTGTTGCTTACATGTATCCATGGATATGTCTGAAGATTTTTACACCTAATACCTTGCCTATGTACTTTTTTGCTGTTATGTTGAGATCATTATATCAGCTTATTTCAAATGAATGTTTCATATAATAATCTATTTCTCATTAAAAGGCTATATTTAATAAGAAGACCAAGGCTTGTTTGTACCATTTCCCTGTATAGGACATATTCAACAATGCAGTACATACTCTATACAGAGTATTTAACAAAGACCTAGCTAAGTTTAGTGTTTGGACATGGTCAAAGTGTTGCCAAAATACTTTTGCTTAACTCCAGCCTTTGGTTCTATAGAAGATTCTCAGCATGAGCATTATCCTGTCTCTGAAGTTTGCTGATAACAAAGATTTCTTCCTCTGCCGCCCAGTTTTTTGTGTGGCCTCACATTTTATTGTTTGCTGAGTGCAGTGAAAGAAATAATGCTTGTGCTCAAGGATCCACATCAAGTAAAGCAGTGGCATTTGCCACCACCAGATTTGTTATGTATTTAATATAGACCCAATAGCACCCCATCTATTCATCCACTTAGTCATGCCCTGCGTTTGTCTTTGCAACACTTCAATGGTTAAAAGCTGTGCTCATACACGAGCAGAACTGTTACATCTATATAGTAAAATATATCCCCATGATGACATGTGAGGGATATATAAATCCATACAATATGAATCTCAAACCTCACAGCTGCGGCAACAACTTGAAGGGGTTGCTTAAGAGTTCCAGGTCAGGGGGGATTCAGAACACTGAATTGTTGCTACATTGAGATTTTTTAGCCCCTTATTTTAAGATTTTCAGAGGAGAAAAAAGAGAAGGCTTCCTGGTGAAGGTTTCAGTAAGAAGGCAAAAGACTATTGATTGTAAATCTGTTAGGATAGTGTCTCTGTTGAAACTGCATCAGCACAACAGATACCCAGGTGAGTGATAGGGCAGGTTGTCTGTACAATCATTCTAGTATGGTAAAAGCTGCAGTGCCCCCTACTGCACAAATTCATAGTGATTAATACAATTATACCAATAATTATTAATACAAATAATACAATAATAATAATAATAACAACAGTATTGTTCATGATGGACAGGGAAGAAGAGTCTGTTACTCTACTCTTCCTATCTACCTTATTTGTTTTAATGTGTACCAATGTTATACACTGTAATACTAAAAAAATGTAATATTAAGACAGAGATTAGGTAACAATTAACGGTTAGCAATTAGGATAGTTTTAGGATTTATATGATGATGACGGTTTTGTATTGGTCTTTTTCATGTTTGTGCTGCCTCACAGAAAACAGTGTTTGGTAGCCTCCCCATTACATTCCCCAGCTTAGTACACAAAAACTGTAGTACATGGTGAATTGGGAGAAGAAGTGCTTAAAATAAAGGTCTCATGCAGTTAAGCATAGCTAACATGCTAACATTGCTAGCTCCAGTGGATACTCTATAGTTCCATAAGCCCACAACAAAATGAAACATGATGACACATGATTTTTTTAACAGCAGCATTGTGTAGAATGTAGTGGCATCTAGTGGTGTAGTTGCACATTGCAACTCTCTCATTTGACCCTCTCCTTCCTAGCATGAAATGCATTTTTGTTATTTAAACATCAATGTATTTGGCTTGAAGAACAAGACTGTCAACAGAAACTGTGAGACAGAAATTACAGTAGAATCAACTGACCTGGGAAAGAATATTGTGCAGATAAACAGAACGGCTAGGTTAAACCAAGCTGCTACAAGCTTCCAGACACCCTTCCTTGCTCAGAAGGTCAGAATATTGATCAACAAACAGGGAGACAGATTTTTGGAGTTGTGCATGTCAGCTTCTATGAACCTTGAAATGTTTCCCCAGTCCACTATGTAAAGTGTACATTTGACATAAAATACTGCCACCACAGTGTAAGAAAAAAAAAAAAAAAAAAGCAAAATGTAATAAGAATATTAAAAAAAACAAAACATTACAGTCATTATTGTATTGTACAATGTAATTATGTGAACAAATGACAGTGATTAGTTTTGTTTTTTGTACATCTACATGCAACATGAGTGTAAGAATTTCAAAACAGGAAGCAAAAGAGGATAGAAAATAATATTTTTAAAGGAAAATCATTTTAGATGATTGGCATAAATGATTGCTTAGCTCCCCAGAGCTCCTTTCTTTTCAAGGAAAATGATTCTGTCATTTCAGGCTATGATTTGAACTAAAAGGATAGGTTTTACAAAAAGAAACTCAGGGAAAGCTTTTAAGATAATTTGATAAAATCTATAAATGCAATACAAGTGAAGCAGTTGTTCAAATCAAATACATACGTGGCAGTCAATTTCTGTATGTAAGGTAGTGATTTGAACAACTGCTTCACTTCTATGAGTGTACTGCATTTAAATCAAATGATCTTAAAAGTACATATATATGTCTATAATCTCAACTTGGTAGACATGTATAGAAATATTTTAGACACTCAGCAACATACAGGAACAATGTTACCGTCAATTTTATTAGCAAGCTGCATGGCAGTGGTTGTCTGTTTTGCTCTCATCCTCCATAAATCAACAGAAATTGAACAACACACATTGGGTTCCCCTCCCCTTTTCTTCAGCTCCGGCTAAACTAATTGAATAGCTGAATAGCTATTGTAATCCAAGCATCTTAAGTGAGACACAAAAGACTTAGTGAATCTAGTTCTCTCTCTTATGATGGAGTACAATGGTGATTGATACTGTGTTTCTGAGCTTGGTCTTCATGGTAATTGAACAAATGTTACAGGGCCTTCAATTGTCAGCAAGGTTTCATAAATAAGTAATGAAAACTGACATTGGATACAATTTTAATTTCAACTGTTAGGAAGCTCTGTGGTCACATTCCAGAGTTCCTAGAAATGAGTAGCAGCTTATTGGACCAATGGAGAACAGCAGAGCCTCATATGATGCATTCACACCCCTAGAACATTTTTACCGTAAAGACCACGGTCAGGAATGTAAAGATCAACTGAGCACAAAGAAAATCTGGACAAAAATCAGAAATAAGAATTTCAAATAAAAATACAGGCAATATAGTCATGCTGAATCTGTTATTTTTAATGCAAGTCACATATCTTTGCATTTCACATTGTAGTCCTTGTCATCTTTTTTTTAGGATTAAAGGTTGCAGTTTTTGTTGGCTGGTTTGCAATCACACGTCTTTGCACTTTAATAAAAAGGTTAAATTGAATCACTTAGTCACAATAGCATTGCACCAAATTTGACTCTAGTAATAGAATAGTTGCCAGCTATGTTAAGTCACATCCCCCTGAAGTCATGACTGTTTACTGTATGATGTATGTTGCAACACACAGAGGTGCTTTCAAAGGGAAAGACTCACATAAACCAAGGGACAAAAAGCCAGAGAAAAACATTTCCAGTCAAAGACATAGCAGTGAACAAGAACCTCTACATGTCTCCTGTAGAAACAGAGACAGAGAGGATGGCAAACACAAAAGAATGTGTCCCTATTCGTTACATTGCATTCATTTAGCTGACGCTTCTATCCAAATGCATGGATAACCATGCATGAATTTAACTTTGCGGATAAAAAACAAATAATGTCAAGAACCATGCAAGTACATCAAACTTCATCAAATATGCTGAATTTAATTGCTACAACAAAAGAAAGGGTGTTTTTTGTAGGTGAGTTTCAGTCCGTGACGGAGGATTTGTGAGTTCAGCTGTTCTGTCAATAGGGAGCCCTGTTCCACCATTTTGGAGCCAGGACAGCAACAAAGAGTCACGAGCTGGGGCCCACTCGCAATGAGAGAGTAGCAAACCAAATGTCATGGTCTTGTGTTTCCTGTTTTATTTTGCAATGTAATCATGTCTGTAACTTTCCTTCCTGCTTTTGTTGTGCTACCCCCAGTTTTGATTGTTTGTTGCGCTCTGAATAGTTCCCCCTATTTCTGATTAGTACTCATCTGTGACTCATTATCCTGCCCTTACAAGTATAATTCATCTTTGTGTTTCTTTGTCAGTTCATCTTCATTTACTATTTTTTTTGTTGTTGTTGTTTTTTACTCCGTACCTTCCCAGCCATTTGGACTTATGATTTTCTGCTTGCTCCCATTCGGCTTACTTGTTTGGACTGCCTTACCTGTTTGTGACCTCTACCTGCCTCACCATCCTGTAAGTCATTTAAGTTTCGTATTAAAACATGATACCGCCTAGCTCAGCCTCTTAATCTGCATTTAGCACAGTGTAGCGGATGGGCTGGGCTGTATGGTTTGACCATGTCCTAAAAGTTGGATGGCCCTGAACCAGACCAGTGAATTGCCAGTGGTAGTCAGTTGGGGTTCAGAAGAGAGGTGTAATGTGGGTGAACTTGGGTAGGTTTAAGACCAGCCAGGTTGCTGCATTCTAAATGAGCTGAAAGGGTCGGATGACAGATGCAGGCACACCAACCAGGAGTTGCAGTAGTCTTAGTACAAAATAACAAGACCCTGGACCAGGATCTGCACTGCCTTCTAGGTGTGGAATAAACATATTCTTCTGTTTTTGTGGAGAATGAATCTGCAGGAGTGAGCTGTCGCAGCAATGTTGGCAGTGAAGGACAGCTGGTCAGAGTGTCACACCTAGTTTCCTGCAGTCCGAGCCAGGGACACCACTGAGTTCAATGGTAATAGAGAGGTCATGGATGGTGAGATGCCGTTCCTGGAAGGAAGAGCAGCTCCGTCTTGTCGAGACTTAGCTTCAGATGGTTTGCAGGCATCCATTAAAAGATGTCAGCTAGACACGCAGAGATTCGTGCTGCCACCTGGGTTTCAGACCAGAGAATGGAAGATCAGTTCAATTATTCAAAGATATTACGACACATGTGGAAAATGCTTTTATAAAAGTTTGAGTTAGGCTGATATTTGCTCTCTGCAAAGAATGGGAACTATATAAGCATTTCAGTTCCCCAACACGAGAATTTTCACACTTAAATCTCAGGAACATTCAGATCTTGATTACTGCATGCTTGTGGAATACAATTATTGATCCTGCACTGTTTGCAACATAATTGTGCAACCTTGCATATTATTTGCATATAATTTTAACATATACAATTTTCTAAACAAATTTTACACTGTCATATGTGAATGTCAAAACATTGCATATGTGGCACCGGGTCAATCGGTTAAATTGAAAACACAAAGAGCTTTGATGATGATTTCACAAAGCTTTGTTTTTTTTAAGGTTCTCCAGTTTTCTTCTGGCCTATAAGTATTGCTAAAGGGAGTAAGATTCCTCGCCACATGATTTGTTTTGTCAGAATCATAATCAGGTATATTGCCAAGTAGGTCGGTGCATAACAAAGATAAAAATATAAGGAGGATAAAAACTCAAGTAAAATATAAACAACAGAAATATATACAATAATACAGTTTGTACATGAAAAGATCCATTGCAACAATATCACCCTGGGCCTAGTCCTCATTTGGAATATCACAGTTTCTGATGTAACATTTTTCCCTAACAAGGCACGCTGTAACATCACACTACCCTGTCGACTCTTACAGCAACACTCATGAGATGTAAAATTTTGTATATCGGCCCAAAGCTCCCTAAAGCTAATTTCCTAAGCAATATTACAGTCTCAATAAATTGGCTCATAATTGCTTCATTATTGAGTGAGAGCTACAAATATAAGCTCCCTCCTGAATCTCAGAACTCATCAATGCTAATAAAGATAATGGTTCCTTTTTTAGCAGTTTTTTTTTTTTTTTTTTTAGAATCTTCTCAGTGACCACCTCCTATCCTGGTATCCTTTTTTTCCTTTTTTTTTTTTTTTTACTTCAAACGGCTTAACATTCTATAATGATGCATTTGATTTCTTAATGCTCTTCAGTTGCAAATAATTGACCTAACCAGACATGAAATTGTCAATTTACCTAATAACCTTGCTGGTCTCTCTAGGAATGCTCACCTACTGCTTTGGTGCCCACTGGCATATTTTCTAAGTGTTTGGCATTAGTACATGTTGCTCTACCAACATCTCCCTGCCAATTCAATTAAACTCTTGCCTATGTTAGGATGTCCTATACATAACTGAAATACTGCATTTACTGAATTTTACACAACTGAATCATACATCACAAGCATATTTCAGATGTCTGACATTGATAATGAGATTCATGCAAACTGTAGGGAATCTGTACAAGATAAGATAGATTTAATTGATCCCAAACTTGTTACAGTGGCTCACGATATACAAGGTGGATAAGAAAAATATAAATAAATAAATAGGGGCGCCCTGGAGATTCAAATAGTAGAATGGGCTCCGCACGTATCAAAGCCTGAGTCCTTCCTGCAACGACCCGGTTCTGACTCCGGCCTGTGGTCGACGGACATTTCCTTTGCTGTGTGCCGCTCCCCGTCTCTTCCTGCTTTCCTGTCTGTTTTCAGCTGTCTGCTCTCACAAGTTGAAAGTCGTCGAAGAGTTACCAACGAGTCCGAAGTGAGTTCAGCCATGTCTCTGTGATACTCCACTCTCGATACTCCCTCTGTAGCCTGGTTAGTGCCATTAGCTGATCCATCTTATTATGGAGAGGTCAGGATGCCGAACCCTACGGTGTTCCACAGCCAGTAGCGATGCACAAGTCGGCACATTTTTAACTGCCAGTCCCAAGCCCGGATAAATGAGGAGGATTGCGTCAGGAAGAGAAACCAGCAGAAACGGCCTGTGCCAAATTAAAAATAGAGATCATTAGGTCTCCATGCCTGGTGAGGTTGGGCCCAGTTTCCTGTGAGATGTAAACAGATGATCCATTGTGGCAACAAAATCATCTGCTACCGAAAGATAAAAAATAAAATACATACTGTGTATCCATACAGAATGACCTAAAAACTTAATCTGTGCACGGACAGCTACAATACGTATGTACCATGTAGTTTATCTTGCCTAATCTTCTATCAATCAGCTAACTCAGTCATAATTATCATAATGCGTGAATTACAATAAATAAATAAATAAACTTGGGGACATTGTGCACACAAGTTGTAGCCACCCACATATAACAGGCCACCGAACCTTGGGTTCTAAATGGCTGTCTTGGTGATGATCTCAAGAAGAATTGAATTAAATTCAAGTTTTACTCTACGAAAAAAAAATCCTTTTAAGTTCAGTAAAATAAATACATAATACAAACAATTTAAAATCTCCCTTTGGTTCACAGAACCGTTTACAAGTGTGTGCTTGTTTGACTTTTACATTGAAGCACATTGTCATGCTTAAATTCGTGTCTTGAATACATATTTTTGTGGCGCAGTATCTGAAACATCATAGCCGGCACCTGGCAAAGTGCAACACAGGAGCAAGAAGACGAGAGTAAACAGATATCTTCTATCAAAGACATCGCATCCAATCAGCGTTTGGCTGAAGATCAATGTTCTGTGACTCATTTTATCAGAATTAGGTGGCAACAATGAAGGTTGCAAGGTTTGGAAAAAGGAAGAAATAAGTATGGTACAATGGAATTTACATGGTAAGTGCAAGGTCTGATTTTAAGCCAACAACCACTCCCCCCCCTTTTTTTCACACACTTCATTTCACTGACTCCCTCTGGTTCACAGGAATTGATTGTGTTTTGAAGCACAAAACAGAGAAAGGAAACATATTTCTTAAAGTTCACAGAGTGTGGAGCTTCCAAACAACAGGAAAGTAGACTAGAATGTTAAAAAAGTGGGACAATGAAAACTCATATCCTCATATTATACATAGGTCATGGAAACAATTCAACCTCAGTTAAATAAATGTCAACTAAATAAAGCCCATTAACAAGGAACAAGTGAACTTATTGTTAAATTTTTGCTTTCCTTTTTGGCAGAAAAACAGCTGACAGGAATAAACACACTTGTTAGTGTACACTCTCGGCTTGCAAGGAATTAGACACAACCTGGCAGGTAGCTCTCCTGATAATTGAAGACACTACACCGTAAACACCTCAAGGCTGTTGTTATTCTAGAATCTTGTTAACAGCTCTGGATGACAGAAATGTGTGAGTGCCTATGTTAAGGGCATTCTGCAGAGTGAATTTCATGACAAGCCACAAAAAATAACAGCACAAAGTATTTTAGGTGCAAAATGTTGTCATACGGCTCACAGCTAGAAGGAAATGACTTGAAACACCTTAATGCATTTTCTTGTGTGGTGAAAGCTACTGTGGTTTGTCTTGATATTATGTTTTGGGTTCAGCAGAGGTGTGTTATTTATGATTGCCCTCAGGTGCAGAGCAAAATCACATATTTGCAAAGAAAACATGAAATAATGAGTCTACGCAACCTTTAAAAGCACAAAATGGCACAAGACTATAAATCAGAGGCTAACACATCAGTTTTGTAAACAGTATGATGGCACAAGATAAATCTATTAATCAGAAAACAAAATGACAGCAAAAATCTAACTATTCAGATTTTTTTTTTTCTTGTAAGATCTGCCTCCAAAAAGTTGACCTCTTCTCAACAAATTTTCCATTTTGATGCGCAAATGTGTCCCAATGTGTAAACCAGTAGTTGTAAACTCTGCGATTCCTCATTCAACATCCACAAACCAGATAAGTTATGTTTTTATTATCATTATATCCCCTCTAAGTGCTGGGTCGGTCGGGCTGGGCTCGAACCGCGGTTGTGAGAGAAGTCATCCCGTCGCCCTTCTCTCTCCACTGCCTGAAGCACGTGACCCAATAGGCGTCGCAGGGCGGTGTCCGACACCACGCCGAAGACTGGCCGGCGGAGGGGATCGGGTTTTATGTCTACGGCCAAACAAGCAAGAAATGTAGCACAGTAGCGGTAGACTCATGCTAAAACTATTAGCCAAAAGTAGCCACACTATCTCAGCATCATCGTTCTTCAGAGACTGGTTTTACCATACTTTTGTACTCAAATAAAATAATAATAATATAATAATAAAACGTTTTCCATCTGTATAATCTGGAATTATTAGTGTTAGTATGAAAATCAGTCTACTAGGTACAAGACCAGCGTGTATCATAGATGGTAATATGCCAGGACTGCCTTATAATTTTAGCACAGGAGTGTTCACCCCATCCTTTTTTACTGCTTTTAAGCATGATATAATGATATAATCCTGTGCTATAAACTTGGAATTATAACCTGTCATCTGGTAATGAGTGCTATACAACTTTAGCAGTTTAGTGATGATGAGAGTGGGTACTGATAATTGGTTGTTGCTGTTTTCGGTTCTAAGTACCCAGCCGGCTACGTCCTGTAGTATTTTGAATTCTAAATATTGTCTTTCTTGTCTGCAAGGACACTTTTCTGTTCAACACAGACTTGATTTTCTGGCCCCTATGATGGATTCATCTCCTCCTTTTGTCAAAATATATTACTTCTTTCATTTTTAAGGTTTTCCTAGACTTCTCAGATGCTGCTAGAAAATACATGTCAGGGAGATTTGGGCTCTAGTGCAAGCACACAGTTGTTCTCGTAACATGTTATTTCTGTATTAGAACTATATTAAGGTTAGTGGAGCCAAGTGTACATTTATTTTCTATGTTGAACATAACATTCATTTCCAATATAACTTTTATTGTCATAGCCTCACAAGCCATATGGTCCAATCAGATTTGGGGGACAACAAAAGCGAGACATGAACAGCAGGAACATGAACAGTAATCGTGGTAATGGAATTTGAAACCACCCATTCTATTGAAAGAGAACAGTGCAACCTTTTCTTTTTATATTGAACTCTGGCTTGATCGATTAACAGCTCATTGGTAGTAAAGACGTAGACACAAATGTCATTTCTAGTATCACTGAGTTGCAGCTTTGTGTTAATAAGGAATAGAAGTAGTACGCTGCCTTAAGGAAGTCTCACTCAGAGTTTGAGTCAGCAAACAGCAGTAAATAGTCAGTTAAAGTGTGAAGGATTATTCAACTTCCTTCCATCCGTATGACAAATGTATTTGCACTGTCAAACTTCTAGCTGGAGTTTGTCATTGCAACTTTGTTGATCATTACTGATGTCACTCACTTTGCCACCCAGGTTATCTATATCAATTGATATATTTATACCTAATATATATCTATATCTATATCTATATCTATATATATATATATATATATATATATATATATATATATATATATATATATTATGCATTTTGTTCATCTCAATTTTAACCAGTTTAAACATCTTAATACTCACTCTGTGGCAGAAAATGAATGAGCCCCTCTTCTTACCCATCTATCCTGTAATAATTAATCGCAATGTGATAAAACACATTTAATGAGGAAGGTGTAGTGGCAAATACTGAGGTGAGTGTGGAGTGTGGGAAAACTGTAGTTTACCTACCTTGTTTCCCATTCATTGATTGCTACAGATGATGTGAAAGGAAACTCAGTCTCACTTCAAAGAGGTGCATAAACCGAGTTTACTTGCATTTACCCCCCACTAAGCCACCACACCTTTTCTTATGAGCAGTATATTGTCTGTCTTTTTATATTCAAGTGCCCTCTCAGTAACATAAGGAAATGCTACAGTTTTGGAAGAAAATTAATGTTAGCGTATAATTTTTAGGCCTTAACGGTCAGTCAATGGACGGTCAAATTTGTTTAACATGTTGCGACTCTATCTATATGTGCCTGCAAATAGTCCTCAGAGGCTGTTCATTAACACAGGACCTACAGTTTCACTGCCCTAGTTTCACTGTTTGATTGACAGAATGGGGCAATTTATTTACATACTGATGACCGACAGCTTCACCTTTTACTACTTAGTTCTTTGCATGAAGCTGCTGGAGGCTGTTTTGTCTCTGAGGCCTCAGAATAGTGTAGCGTAACACACTCATCTTTTGTGAACACTAACAAACTAGCTCTCCAGCCTGCTTGATCTAGACAGGCACTGGCGAGATTGATGGCTGTGACTTGAAAGCTGTATTTCAGAAACTGCCTACTCTCCCCTGACAATATTCTATAAACTGCTTCCTCTGGTAAATCTGGTGGCTCCCACTCCATCTGTCTCTGTCAAGGGGGAGACACACACACTCACACACACACACACACACATGCACACACACTATGATCACAGTTTCAAAACACAAGCCAGGAACTCCTTTCTAGTCTCCCTCTCTGACTTTCCAAGGATTGTAGTACAATGGAGTGAGATTAGGTAGACACAACTATATGCATTCATTTATCAGTATCAGGATGGGTGGGGTCAAAGACAAGCAACCAGTTACTGTCTATTGGAGGGGTCACTGTGCTACTTTTATTAAGGACCTGCTTCTGTTTTAGGGACAAGCTCCTCCTGGGTGTTGAGGGGAGCTCTGAGAGCTAAATGCCCAATTAACCTTGCCTGGCCCAGGCACATTTTTACAAATTTAAATGGTTCCCAAATGGCAAAAGGTAATTAATTAATTTTAATGGGACGGCATGCTCACCTCATTGTTAAAAGGTGCGGAGTTCACATGACACTAATCAATGGGATTACCTTTGGCCTTGTTTTGCATGTTACTGAGAGGAATCTTTGGCAAAACAAATTATGATTTGTAGGACAAGTAATTAGTCTATGCTGATACCACACTACTCAGCCATTGAGTAAATGTGTCATTTTGACAGCAATTTTATTGCTAACCGATGTATCCAAAGAATATACAGTGTAGGCATACAAATGTTTAGTGACGACATTAAAAAATCGAATGAGATACAGTATTTTGAGGGCTTTTTCATGTTCATATTTAGATTTTATTAAAACTAGGATTTAATTACATTAAATCCCATAAGACTGTGGAACTGTTCATTTGTAACTGTATATTTGTTTATAGCATTGGTGGCGAGAAGTCATTAACAAGTGTTCAGTGCTTCCTTGCTGTTTCTTTACTTCCCTGGTGTGATTTCTCTGTTTTGATTCATTCCAAATCGCTTTATCTCAGATGCACTATGGATGAGTTTGACATAGCTATGCAGGCCATTGTTACAGAATTAACATTTTAATCAGCATATTTCTGTCATTAATTTAAGAAATGTTAAGTTAGCTCCTACAGCAGCAACTGGTACAGCTAACTGCTTTGGTATATTGAGAAAATATGGTTAACATGAGCTTAACATAAGAATGAATAATGAAGTAAAAACAAGTCTGATTAGCAGGTTCGAAAGTTTCCGGGTATGGAATATTGCTCTTTGCTGGGTACTGCCTTCAGGGCAGGTCATTACTTATTAAGTTAAATTTGCAAGAATGGTGTTTTGCTAAATTTTGTGAAAGGAATACTACTCGTGAAGCAGTATTTGACTATTTGTTTAATTTTTTTCACCCTAAAAACTCGTAGCAACGATTCCAAATCACACACAAAAATACAAAATGTATACAACATGCAGTGTGCACATAAACCAGCTTTCAATTCAAACATGTAAATTTGTTTGTGGCAGTTTTTTCAAAACTAGTAAAGTTTTATTCTTGCCAAGTGAATGTGAATTGTAATCGTGTTAATTAGACTGCACCTGGTGTTGTACTGTTATAACTGTAGCATTGGTTGGACCTGATGCTTTGTGGCATCATTAATTTCTTGTGTCCCGTCTCTGCCTAAAATAAAAAATTAAAAAAAACACATAGTTATAAAAGACAGGAGTCGTTACGCCACGGTGTTGTGTTTAGATTTACCCACATTTCAGGACTGCAATAATTTCATCAGCTCCTCCAGACTGTTGTGGCTATTAAAGCTCTCCAGCTGCAGTAAATGGCTTTGGGATTACTCTGTTACCTTCACGCTGTACACCATAGTTAAGGAGCCTGTCGCCTAGCAACCTCAGCCATGTGCATTTGTTTTGGTGTTTTGTCTTTAGGTTGTTTGCATAATTTATGGGCCCTTCATGGTTTTTGTTTGCGTTATATAGAAACTGAAATTACCACATGACCCTCCTCAATCACCACAAATAAGGCAAGGTCTTGTTGGGCCGGAAGGGGTGCTTTCTAACAAATGAGTGCATTACAGACTGCCATTTTGAGATTATGTAAATGAGTGTAAAGAATGATGATTTTTGAAATGCAACACTCCTTTGTCCAAACAGATTTAGTAGTGTCAATGATAATACATTTTCTTCAATACTAAGCCCCCCGCAGGCACCCTTGATCCTCCTCACAACTGAACTATGCTCCACATTAAATAATAATAATACATGACAAATAAAAGCATACTGAATCAATTCCCATGCATGCCTTAATGTACAATACTTACAAAATAGGAAACTAAAAAAATGTTTCATATTTCAATATACATAAAGTGGCAACTTTACGTCTCACCCTAGTCACAGTTGCAAAGAGAGGCCAGCTGGCTGTCACCCCATGGGAGAGCACACAGTTTTGCCATCTGCCACCAAAATTTAGCAGGTCTAATATGTGCCTCTTGCCGCTGCAGTAACAGCCAGGACCCAATGCTGCTGCCAATCAATGATAGGATGAAATATTACACTGCTGACAAACAGAGACAGAAGAGAAAAGCTCTGCTGCATTTTTATGTTCATATAATAACACTTATGTTCTGTGTATGCCTGAGTAATGTGAAAGGGGACCTCATAATGTGAAAATTACAAAGAATTAACCACCCAACTCTGCAGGTCCACAGAGGTTTTTAGCCTCTTCTAGGTCATTCTTTTTGGTTTTATCCCAGCAACTTTACTGTACGGTTGAGTCTAAGCAGCTTTGTTAAACCCCTGTGGGAGGTCGTTGTCAGCGACATTTACTGCATTGTTAAACAGAAAATCTATAAACCGATCATATGTGGTGTGTACATGTCTGACAGCATATACTGAGGCTTTTCTGGCCCATATTAGACACAAAAATCGATTAGTGCAGCATTAAAACAGACAAAGTAGCAATGTACACATGCTAAAAGACTCGAGAAAGCTGAATGCAACCTTGTTATCTGATGAACTCAAATATTTTGCATCATCAAAATCTGCTTTCAGAGAAAAGTAGTTCTACTAGTAATGTTTCTTTGTTCAAATTTCATATTCAGAACATCATATCTACAGAAGATTTCCTGCTAATCATTTAGATATTCCTTCAGTATTCATCCACATCAATATGTTGCGTCATGTTGAAGGTTTAGCAATTGCACACAATTGGCAAGAGTATAGTAAGACTTTGGTCATGCTTGATTAAATAGATGTACCAATAGTAGCTGCTTAGACAAGTTTCAAAGAGCTTACATGCACAATGCATTTCTTGTGTCTCTTACAGCTCCTGGAACTTTTGTCAGAATGACATCTAATGTCCTTCAAATTCTTTTTAAATTATCATCACTGAACAATGTGTAAAAACTTAGGGCTCTGCAGGACCTTAACACTCTGTGGAGGATGGGTCCCTGTCAAATGACTAAGACTAAACAAAATGAAAGAGACAAGGTTGGAAGTGCCGCCAAGTGAAAAAGACATGATATTGTGGTTGTAATCACTAATGAAGGAGACTGTGTGTGAAGTGGTGAACAGGTACAAACTCCACTCATATCTGTCACCATTTATGTTTAGATCATGAATTACCAGTATTTGTGTGACGTGTTGATTAAAATTGACAATCGAGGCATTAATGGTCTTGTATGTAGACAGAAAGCGCTAGCCTGTTGTTAAATATTATATTGGGGGAATCGAACAGAAAGCTGTCAAAATGGCCTGACCACGGACAGTTAAATATTTCTGACATATTATGAAATGTGTCTTGTCTACTTTGTTCACACATCACCATTTACATGGATCTCCATTTTACAAATACAACAGAAAGCCCTCTGGATTCACCCCACAACTCAGGCAATACACACCAGTGGAGACTGGAGAAGTCCATGCAAAACTGTCAAGGCTGATGAGTTAAGTAGGGCAGGGATTCATCTAAATTTACATCAGCTTTGTAAAGATGGAAAGATGAGCGTGACTGATTCACTGTTCAAATTGATGAGTTGATTGCGCAACCCATGTTGCCCACCCCAGGACAGGAAGGCCATTAAATACAGTGACCTTTTGTCTTTCAATGTGACAACAACGAAGTGATGAATAGGACTGAATATTTCAACGTTTTAATCCTCCCTCTTAAAGTCACCCTCTGTCTGCCCCACGCTCCATCTCTTACTTTTTTACACACTGTTTCTCCATCCTTCCCATCTATCTCCCATTTTTAATCATTTGCTCTACTCTTCCTCTCTGTGCATTCAACCCCCTCTCAATCTGTTTTGATCCAATTCTTAACAGCCGTGTGCACTTCTGTAAGTAAGAGTGAATCACCCAGGGGGCTCTCATCAAAGGGCTGCCAGAAAGACAAAGAGGCTGGGCAGCCCTGTGCTAACTGCCAATGTCCTTAAAGGGGACTTGCTGGCAATGCCACCTTTGATCAGTCCACCATGACTGTGTTTCCCATAGCACTGGGACTGTTAGATTGCTTTCTGTGCCATACTGTAGCATTCAAACCAACATCGTTGGCTTAAGTAGACTCTCATCAAACCTGTAGTTTCTGCTCACTGTTGTTGTCTTTTTTAAAACATACTTTATCAAAAATACAGTTTTCAGGCTTAGTATTATTCATTAGCACTCTGGTTTTAATAGTGGAAATCTGGATTAAATGAGTTAAGCAAGAATATCCACTTAATTCATGGAAGAGGATTTTCATGCTCAACTGTGACCATCATCAATATAAAATTAGTTTTTTATTTAAGAATATTTTAACACTGTCAGAATTTTCTGCGTACCATCTTTAATTCAGGGAACTTGTTTTACCCCGCTGTGATTTTAAATCTGTGATGAAGCATACTGGCATTGACATCTCTGTGGGGGATGTTCTTAAATTGTACGGGGTTTGGAGTGAGGGTCCTCCTGAGTCATGCAGAGTAGTAAGCTGAGGTTTTTGATATGGCAAGGTCAGGCCAGAGTTTAGGCCACCTGCTGTCAAAGCACAAGGACAAGGGCAGCCTTGCAGAGCTGAGCCAGTGCAGTGTCAATCAAGCTGTGCACCAACACAACTGCTATCCCTTCCTTTTCTTCACTACCCACAACTTCCTTCTTGCTGCCCCTCTACAAAGGACGAGCGGAGGGTGGGAATGGTGCTGTGTCCCTCCCCTCCATCTGGTGCCGCATGCCTCTGTCAGGATGTCAGCCTGCACATAGTAATGAAGGGTGTCATCAAGGTTACTGCAGGCTGGAATGTTGCCGGCTCCTCCTCCTCTCTCTCTTTCTCTCTCTATTTTTCATCCTTTGCTCATGTAACCCCTATTGTCTGTCTGTGTAAGATGCTAGTCGTGGTAATCATCATACATTTTCTTTTAAAGGGTTAGTTTCAGTTGGGATGTCAACTTGGTAGTAAACCAAAACTCTGCTGTATACTTTTTATCTTGCAAATGCATTTGCCTTAGAGTTATTGATGAAAAGGTAATAACTTATACTACAGGGGATGCAATAAAGTATGCAGAGCACATCTATAGTGCTTTATGGGGGCACTCATTATTTGACTTATAGTATGCTATAACAGCCCATACAGTGTCATAAGTTATCATTGTATGTGTTAAGTAAAGTGAAGTACATATTGATGTATTTATAATAATGCTTACTTCATTATGATACTGCATGGACTTTTATACTACACTTAATTGCTGGGGTATATAGTGAGGATAGAGTCATAATGTATTATAAGCCTCATATGTTAATTGGTACAGTGGTTACTCAAGAAAAAACAAACTATTTGAATATCTATCTTTGGATATTATGTCTATAACATTTGTAGTTGTTGTACTCATTTCTGTTTGCCCGTGCTTCTGTAATAACTCATAGCATATTTGTGCTGCTCTAGCTTCACCCAGTAATTTTTCATTGCATCTGCTAATTACCCGCTACATTTAAACTTACACTAGTTCTGTTCAAACACCTATAGCCCTCTCCTTCTTTTAGTGTCTTTCTTCATAATTCCACAGTTTTTTACATGATATTCGGTTTTGCTAGCTACAATATTTTAGCTTAGCAGCTAATGATGGCTTCTCTCTCTCTCCCTCTCCTGTTCCCTCTTGCTTAGTGTAACTAATGTTTAGTTATTTCTCTGCATCCATTAGTGATAATGGTACATGTAATAAATGCAGTTTATTTGCTGTAGCCTGTTGAATGCGAGGTATGACTTGGGATTGCGGCTCCATGCTAAATCGTCTTAGCTGCTGTAGTTATCCAGCCTACAATGGACGTGGCTTCTATTATGATTTGGCACTATTGAATTAACAGGTGATTTTTAAGATTGTTTTGAATATAACTGACTCTCTATGCAAGCGAGTTTGGTTGTGAACACTACCATCACATGGTTGTTGCTGAATTATTTGTTAATTTCAACTTACTTACGACGTACTTTTCATTTTCAAAATGTGATATTGTGTGGCAGACAATGGTGCTGTTTTGTTTTTTTTCTTCACATCGAATAATTTTTATAATGTAATAGCAGTTTTGTTGACATGCCAATATGTAACATTCAATAAAAATAAATAAATAATGCAATAACCCATATTTAACATAATTTGATATTGTTAGAAGAGCAATTACAACGTAAATATACAGTAATCAGAGGCATTTGCCAAGTTCAAGAATTACAGGGTAATCAATCACCTGTAGTGACTATTAGAAAATGATGAAAGGCACACTAATTACAAAGAATAATTTTATTACAATATTTATTCATTATCATGAATCTGATAAAATGGACACTACCCAACAACACACCATATATTAATCAATGCAAGGACAAAGTTGTGATCACATGTTTTAAACATTTCAGTCTTCTTCATAAGGAGTGCTTGGATTCTGTTAATTTCAAAGTATTGCAATGATCATTAACTAAACATTAGCTTTTAATCACTCCATCATGTTTGTGACCCTCCAACTAACATGATGAATTGTTTCTCCCTGAGACTGATCTATAATGTGTTATTAATGATAGCATAATTAAAATAGCGGGGTTCTCACTGAGAACTGCTCATCTTTTCACTCCAGTTATTCTAACCTCTGACTGAATGTTCTTCATATGAAAAACACAGAATTCATTCTTAATATATAACCATCTTAACTATTCATTTAACTGCTTTATAGTTTGTTTGTTTTTTTAAATGTAGCAAATCCAATATCTTTTGCAATAAAAGTGATGTTGTCCAACCTTGTGATGAATGTCTTTTCATGTTAAATTTATTGTCAGTATTTGAGATGAATTGTACTGAGACAGAAGCAGAGACGGAAGGAAGCCTGATATTTACTTTCCGTTTATTATTAGCTCTAACATATAATGCTTTGTTGAGGGTGAACTTAGCTGATCTCTCATATGTCTGGCCACTGAGCAAGATGCCATCAGTGGCATTGCTGGGCTCGGGATCTCAGTGACATTAATTTTCCCAGTGTCACCGCTGATGTATGGGACTACTAGATGAACATGGTAGGGAGGGCATGCTAACCTTGTGGGAAACTGTTTGGGGTCAAAGCTTACCCATCCCCTGAATCTGTGCCGAGGAAGGCATGCAAAACATACATTTTTTACAGTAACACAGTGGAAACTCTGCAACCCATATTTGCCTCTTTCTGTCACAAAACAAATGAATCATTGCAGCTGATACATCAAATGAATTCATTACTTCACCAGTTATGAACTCTTCAAGTTTGTAACATTTCAATGAAGGCCTAATTTCATATTTTATATGGAAATTGAATGATATACAGTACCTGCATTAGAACAAGATTTTGGAAAATCTCTGCAGACGACATTCAAGTTTCAGCCCTCTGGCTCCTGAAAGAGTTAGATAATAATACTGAATTAATTTCCCTGTTCCAAAACTGCTGGTGAATAAAAGGGTTTTTGTGTTTTATCTACCTATGCTATCTGCCTTGTCCCCCTCTGCCCTGGGAATCAGGATACAATAGAGAAGAAAAAAGAGGGACATTCTCAAATGATCACTACAGATCCCTAGAATGAGGGCATGACACTGCACCCATGAATCTCTTTGTGCAGCATAATGTCTTTGTGAATCAGGACAGACTCTATATCCACACACCTGAAATAGTGCTCTTGTGAGAGGGCAGGTGTGGGACAAGGTGGGCTCTGACCATTGCTGCTCAACCTTGTCAAACAGCAAAGGGAATACACCTCAGCCAAGCTTTTAAAGAACCATTAGTGTCATAGGGAGTGGTCTGACACAAGCTATGAATGGGACTACGGAGGGAAATAACTTGACAACCTTGGCTTTATAGTGTACAGACACAGATATGCTCTAATGGTCCCAGAAAATACTGGGTAAAGCGTCTGTAATCTCCTAGCAGATAAAAAAAGGAGAAAACTATTGCTTTTCACAAAAAAACAAGTCAAAGGTACATAGTAGATATAGTCATAGCTTTTTTAACATTTTGACAAAAGTACGACTCAACCTCCTGTGACATCCTTTAGGTCCTTTGCTCTACCTAAGAAAGCCCCCAAGAATTGTCAGGTATTTTTGGTATGCAAATTCTTTATCACATTTTACTGAAAGATAAGTTCTTAATAAAGTTGTAATATGCAATGAATAGTTTTTTTACAGCAATACGTATACACTGCATGAATTTAGGCTGACTATGGTCGCTGTCCTTTGAGAACAATTAAGTCTGGGAGAGAGTATCATTTACACTCGATGACATTATATCACATAACAAATAAAGAGGGATAATATTGAAAAAACAATTGCAATTTCTCCTCTGGGGGACTGCAGTTAAATTCTTAGCACTTAAGCCAGATTAACTACTCTTAAATTTGGCTCCAATGTACCATACATTTTTAAATATTCTCACCTGAGAGAACTAGGCCTTTATTTAAAACATAGTTTTTATTCCTAAACTTTCTACTGTGTTTGATAAGTCTATTGTATTATATGACCCTAAATAGTATTCATAATTTGAATATTAAACATCTATTATTTGAATACTACTGCATCTTTTATTTGATAATTTGCAGTATCAGCCTTCCATTGCCAACTCATGCCATTTTAATGCGACATATGCTTTATAATATATGGACTACCTAAATCCACTGTAAATTCTCTGATCTGTTTCCAATTATTATGTCTATATGCCCTCAGGATTTCTTGGCTATAGAGTTCTTAAATGTAGTGGAATCCTTTCTTTCTTTCTTTCTTTCTTTCTTTTACTCAGCCTTTGCTCTTGTCATATGGTATCACTTTGAGTTATGAGTTACGTACAGACATTGGGGTCACTGATCACAGATGTCCTGACATTGCCTTCTCCAACATCACCAACTAGCTGCCTTACGCTTGCATTTCTTATTCCAGTTTGGCTGCAGAATAATTCAAAGCATTTTCTGCTTTTCTGTGAACATCACTTTATTGTCAGCATGTAGGATTTAATATCAATTTTACTACAGAAGCAGCAATAGAATGCAGCATGATATTTACTTTACTTTAATATTAACTTCCATATTATGCTTTATTTAGGATAAACTAAGTGAATCTTTCATGACCCAAGTTTAAACATACAAATGCTATACAAATTTCATATACAGACAACATAACAATTTTATGTTAGTGCTGCTTAGGGAATATAGAAAGCAACTTGGCCCTCTTGGACAAAAAAACAAGATTACCATGGGTCAGAGGAAAATATTAACGGAGGTAGAAAAGCTCTGTGGCTTTTAAATCTCTGGCCTAATGGACTGTATTGACCACATTAATAAAACAGGATATGTGTTTCTAATGTCCTCTCCGTGGTGCATTAGGCTTTGCTTTGACTACGGTTCCATTTGTTTGTCTGGATGGCAGCTGTGCGAGAGCAGAGATCTGAATCCAGAACTCATTTTATTTCTTGCAGAATGTGGTTAGAATTATTGCATCTTTGGTTGAATAAAAGTATAAAGGAAGACAACATCTATGAGTCAATGTTAGAAGAAAATGTGACTTATGAATGTTATAGAGACAAGAAGATAAAGGATGTAAACAGCACTGAATGGTTCCCAAGTATTGTTATTTTTTTTTATGTAAGCTCTTTTTATGTGCTCTCTGTCCTGCACCCTTTTTTTTATGGAAGACCCATGAGCCTCATACTCTAAAATCCTCCCTGTAATATAATACTTGTACAGTGCCACGTGTACAATAATAGGTGATAAAGGTAAAAAAGGTAATATAAATCTTGACAAGGAAGCAAACATTCTCTGTTTTTTTGCACTGGTCTTGCCAGACTTACACAATTCTTACACGGATACAGTAAATTTGTGTTTAATGAGCATCAAGACTAGACAGTATATTTAATTGGCCATAGACAATTTATTGAACTCATCCTTAGAATCACATTCATATGCAACTACATGAATTGAGGGAGCAAAATACACTTTGAGGATAACCAGATTAGTTTTTAGCTGCAATGTGCAATTTCGCATTTTGTAGGCAATGTCAACCAGACCACCACTTATTACAAGCAGAATAAAATATCTCAACAACCATAAAATTTAGATATTCGTGGTCGCCAGAGGATTAAACTCTTCAGCATGCTAACATGCTAAGCTAAGATGGTGAACATGGTAAGCTTTATGCTTGCTATAAATTAGCATTTTAGCATTGTCACTGTTTCTTACTTTAAGAGCACACTCAAAGTGAGGTGCAGGCCAGTACAAGCCCTTTCAGAATTAAACTGTGCAATGTTTTATTTTTGTTTGCATTGTCGTTATTAGCATGCTGGCATGATCTCCTAAGCATTTAGCCTCACAGAGCTGCATAGGTCCTCATAAAATTTCAGACAAGACATTGCATTGCTGCTTTGATCAGGATATTCTGATTCAATATCATATAAAACCACTCTGTGGCTGAACAGCTGAAGTCAAACATCTGTCTGTTTGGTTATAGCTTATGTGACGGACACCACAGGTTCTAGCCATATGGAATTAAATTAGGAAGGGTTACATGACGAACAATCGATGATCCAACTACTAGAACAGTCGGGGTGCAATGTCCCTAGGGAGTGTGTAGGGAGGTTTGTCCAGTTTAGATGACATAGGTGCAAACTCCAGCAGGGAGTTCTGTAAGCCCAAACTTCCTTTGGATACTTGTGAGTCCCCAACTTTAACTTTAGCAGTTCTAGAAACTGTTCTATTAAACTGAAACTAGAATCCACTGAAATATTCAGCTTCAGACTGGGAGAACTGATTTCCATTATAGTAACTGTCTTTGACCATGTAATTATTACTGGTGATTTTATTATCCATGTTGATAACACAAATGATAGGAATGCTTAAGAATTGTCCTTTATCCTTGAAAACTTTGTAATCTCACAGCATGCAAGAGCCTACTCACAACAAAGGCTACTAGACCTGGTTATCTCCAAAGGTCTTAATATCTTCAGTGTCAGGGTCCTTTATGCTGCCTTATCAGATCATTTTTTTGTGTTTTGTTTGATATGACTGTCATAGTGGGCACTTGCACCAGGTTTGAAACATTTCAAATGATATATCAATGAAAACGGTGGCATAGAATCTTCTCCTGCAATGTCCCTCCTCTCTGTCAGTATCAGTTGATGATCTTCTGGATTAATTTAATCCTCAAATTGTAACTGTCATTGATTTAAATTGCAGTCAACATAACTTCTGGTAAGCAAAAGGAACTATGGAAGAACACTCCAAACTTCAAAAATGTTGAAAGCTGAGTACAAATGGAAAAACTAAACTCCAAATTCACTATGATCGCTACAAAGAGTCTCCACAAATACCATGTAGAGCTGAAAAATGCAAGACAAACATTCCTGTCTCAGATCATTAATTCAGAACATACACACTGTTTTCCACTGTGGATAAATGCACCAACCCATAAGTACAAGTGCCTCCTGAATTCAATTCTACAAAGTCATGTAATGACTTTGTTTCTTTTTTCATAGAAAAAATCGAAAGATTAGGCAAACTATCAGTGCTTCCTTTCTATTTAAATAACACGCTTCAGCAATCAACTAGAACTAATCTGGTAAAGATGAGTCATTTTGATGTCACAAACACTACTCTTGAAGAAATTGTTTAACATTTCAAACTCTCCGCATATTGCCCTAACTCCCTGCCTTTTTAAAAAAAAGTCTGGATATAAGCACCACCACGGTACCGAGACAGCTCTCGTCAATGTTCTGAATGACATTAATCTCAGCATATATTCTGGTAACGTCTCTGCACTTGTGTTATTGGTCCTTACTGCTGCATTTGATATGACTGACATTATATTACATTTTTTTCTTGATTGCATGCTTAATGAAACTGGGATCCACTTGATCTCTGCTGTGCTAAGAAGGTTATTGTCATAACCCTCTTAGCACAGCAGATGTCTTTTTGTCTCTTTCTCTTGCAAATGCTTTAACACATTTTCATTGGTTTCACACATTTTCACACCTCAAAACAAAACTCAAGATTCCATTAAAATAACAGTTTTAAATAAAAAAAAATATTTATTCACAGACGACATGAATTACTTATGAATCTCTTAGGCACCTGTATGAAACTACTTTACACAACTCCTCATTCATTTAGTCCTTATCCATCTATAAAAGATGATAAGATAAAACAGTTTTTGTTTGAGTATATCTGAGTCTGGGTGATTTATTTTTTATTTATTTATTTATTGTTTTTATTAGTTCTGTGGTGAAAGAATTAAGTACAAAGCTGTGCCATAATGAATGTCCAAGTTTGTCTTGTCTAGGTAATTACTTTAGGTCTTAGATGTCCACTACAGTTTATGGGCATGTAAAAACCTGCAAGAATAAAATAAATAAAGAAAACTCTCTTTGAAGATCTTCATTTTTGTACAATATTTTAACAGAGCATCTCAAAAAAGTGTAAGGTGCAGGATTTTTGTTTTCGCTGGTGTGTCTGATAGATAATTTATGCTGTGATATGCATCAGCAAATGGCACAGGCATATATTAAGGTTGAAGACTGACTCACAGCAATGTGTGGAGATCCGCAAAGATTGATTCTGGTTCTGGATTACTGACTGTTCCGAGATTAAACCCAGAGAAGCTGCTTTTAGCTTCAGTTCTGCTTAAATGTGGAACAAATTGCGAAAACCGACTCAAGACAATGTAGACTTTCAAAGCTAAACTAAAGAGCCACCTGTTTAATCTTTTTTTTTTTTTTTTTTTTACTTTTTTGTAAGTCGCTTTAGATAAAAGCATCAGTAAAATGACTAAATGTAAATATTACTTTTAATCATTTTCTTTTAAATCAAATTAATTTGTTTGATACTCTGTTCTCACTCCATGTGTTCCTTTCCGTTTTTATTACCTGTTTTTATCATTTTTTTTATGCCTTTGCCCGTCTACTCTGTAAAGCACTTTGGGCTGCCTCTGGGTATAAAATGTGCTATATAAATAAATTTGCCTTGCCTTCCCTAATGTCATGAGGACACATCTTCTATCTCTCTGTGAATCCCTTCAGCCTTAGATTATCATTTCCCAGAGTCCCTTGCATTTTTAAGAAACTTTCCAAACCTGTTACTTCCTCCCCATCCAGCAGTTGTCTCCAGTGTGTTTCAGCTTTTACACATTACCTGAACGCCACACCAATATGCTCACCTTCTCCTTATCACCTCATTAGGTCTTGGTAGACTATATGAAGCAGACATCCAGCTAGTCATTGCCAGATCATTTATTGTGCCCCTCTAGCTGTATAGCTTTCCAGCCTCATGTTTCCTATCTGCTTTTTTTGGAGGCCTGCTTCCTCTTTAAATATATTTGCCTTCACTGATTGACTGCCTGTTGCTGACCTCTGCTTCAAAACAACCTGCTGTGTCTGCAGAGTCTGAACATCCTCTACCAGAGCCGCTACGGCTAAGGTAATTATCAAATGATGGCAGAAAAACAAAATCAAGCTCTGGTACACACATGGCAATTGAGTATAGTAGATACATTTCTGTGTCTAGTTTTTCATTTAAAGAGAAAGACATCACGTCTTACCATCTGTCTAAAAAAAAGACCTTTTAACTTTTTAAACCAGTCAAGCACAAACTCAATGTGCGTTCAGTCCTTTTTCACCCTTGAGCAAGCATTGTAGAGTAGAGATTCATAGCTTTGCTAATTAAATTTTTGCAAACCTGGTGGAGCCCCTGGCAGCCATTATCTGCCAACAGGATTTTGATTAACTGGACATGAATACACTATTATCTAGAGTTACTGTTTGGGGCTTATAAACATCAGCCCCCTAATTAAAAAGAATAATGCAGCGCATATCATGTCCAAGGCAATCTGCATCTTGCTTGGCTATCATGGGAAAAAAAAATAGGAAAGTTAAACACCTCTTAAGTTCATACATAAAACATAATCAAAGCAAAATGATGATTCCTTTTGTTATATAGCAGGGAAAACATTGTTTCAAATCTTATACAAGACAGGGCAAGTCTTGTTTCACCAGACAATGAACCTACTGCACAACTGAATATTGTCAAAAACTGAAATATTTGTACTCTCTTTTTTTACATGCAGGCTCAAGATGATAGATACTATTTTTTATTTTTTGCCGTATAGTGGAATTTTCAGGGTGAGGGAAACATCCCTTGTTGTGTGAAATGATAGAGTAGCATAAAACATATGGATCGAGTATTTTCATTGTAAATATACTGTATGTAGTAGATTCTGTGCAATCCATTTTACATGACGTGACCTATTTCTCTCTAAGACTACTTGTAAACAAAAGCAGTTGTTTTGCTGCTACTGCACACTCTTTGTTTAATATTAAATGAATTCATAAAATCTCATGCCGACAATCGCCAGGTCTAACACATCAGTATGTCAAAATCTTCACCCACTCTGTAGTGGTACAGAGACATTACGGCCAGTGACATAAATAGGTCAATGAATAAAGGGAAAACTTTTATGGAAACTAAGTCAACAATGGCTTGTCGAGCTCTTAGATAAATTCAGTCATGTAGAGGCTAAGCACAATAAAAGGAAGCACCTCTGCACAATGTGATGCAATCCAAGGTTAAGTCTTACAATAGAAGTAAAGTTTTCTTATGTTCTGTGTATATTTTTAGATGGAATAATGGTGTGGGTGTTAAACAGAGAGGTTGAGGGTATGTGTCCCACAATTCCTAGTAATGGCCTTGTCATGGAGGCTTACGCAGAATATGTTTAAAGTTGAACTCATTAATTGACCCCTGGATCCCACTGGGCAAGGCTTAATGACGTTGTGGCTGCAACACTGTTTTGATCCATTTTCCATGCGACTTCATAACCCACCACCGCGTCAGAAGTGGAACATTCTTCCTGCCAGACTTTGGATCGTTAAGTTTGGTTCAGATTTGGTAATTTTTCCTTGGTTTATCTGCTTTTACCATGAGTAAGTAGGCTACGTACTTTGTCTGTCTTTATGATCGGAGTCTGCACAGGGTGTTTTATTTTGAAAATTGACTAGATTCTTCATGCCGTTTCTGTGTCTGACTTGCTGCCAGCTTGATCTGGTCTGTGCTGCTCGAGGCAGCTTGTTGCGGCATCCGTCAAAAATAGACCAGCCGCACGTACTCTGCGGATTGGCACAGAGAGCAAACATTGTCTAGAGCATCGGAACAGCTCCGGCAGCCATGGTGCAGCCAGAGCATGCTGCAGACATTTGTATTGTTGTATTACTCATCAAAATAAAGCATAACCACAGACACTCATCTTGGACGCATACTCAGACATACAGTAACACACACCAACCACTTTAAGTAATTTTGATCTTCTCCCCCTTATATTCAAGCATGCAATATTCTGTCCGTAACTTTAGGATTGGTTTACTTCTGTAACATCACAATTATTCAAGGGCAGCAAGATTCAAAATAAATCACTACAAGTTACACTAATCAGGCTATGAAACAGTTTCCACATTCCCATTTAATTAGCTTCACCATAGAAAATATGAAACTTTGTGGACAGAAAGACAGCTAATCACGTACAGCGTATAAAAGCTGTTTCACAGAATAAGCTAAGACATACAGCGCATAGTATTTTCCCTGGGAGATGTCAGGGCAGAAGAAAGAAGAATGAAAGCTTTGCAATAGATGGTGCTCGCCATTTGACGCCTCTAGTACAAACTGGGCTGCACAGCCTATTCAGAAATCTATTGTGTGTTGTTCACCTGCAGAGCAAATCTCTCTGCTAGCCCCCACTAGCCAATGACGTTTTCAGTATGGGCTTTGTAATGCCGGGACTGAAGGTCATAAAGGTCTTGGTATTTTTCTTTCACAAAGTTTTGCTTGTGCATCGTGACAACTATGAGATTACCAACGAATGTTAGCTGACAAGACAATAAAAAGAAGTACAGCAGGACATGCCAAACTAGGCGGTGAGTTGCAGAAAGAAAATAAAACGCTTTTCTGGGACATCAGCAGTAAAACAGAGCAGGTGCGAGTTCTGTCCACCTGCATTGACGCAGCTGCGTTTTTCCCTCATTATGACAACTACATAACACAAACAAAAGGAAGTGACTAGAAAAAGAATTTAATCATGGTCCTTAAGGTTAGGCTGGGGTAAGCATATGAATCTGGCTGCAGTTATTCATAGTCACAGTTTTCCATTCAGTCAGGTTTTTGTTGTACATTTGAAAGCAGATAGCCAGCACAGGTTGATTTTTCAGTTGCTTTTGTCTATAGAAAAGAAGAGGAAGGCAACATGGTTCTGACACTTGTGTTACAGACCCTGTTAGAAGTTGTTGTGTGGTTGTGTGTTGGTTTAAAAGGAAAGCATCTGTTCATAGATGGATGACAAAAACAAATTCAACCATTTGGTGTTTACAAGACTTAATGTTTTGCATGGTTTTAGCTTTGTCAGCCAACAATGACACACATTTCAGTTCAAGCTTATTAACACTGCTGTGTTAAAATCTGTGATGTCATCTCTCAAGTTTTTAAATTTTAAATTATAAAAGATATCATTCAGTCAAAATTAAATCACATTTTTGCAGGACCAGAGAATCAGAAAGTGAAAAAGAATAACCAGATGAAACCACAAATCAAGGATTTATGTGGTTAAATGCTAAAACAATGTATAAGATGCCTTTTCATTTTTGTTAGAAACATATAAAGTAGGTAATATGTAGTAGTTTCAGTAATTTATATCCATGTGCTTTAATTGATATTTCCCTTTTACAACATACATTTGGAATTCAAATACTGAGAAAGAACACACTGGGAATTATGTAAAATGTGCTTAAAATGCAAAATTTCCCTTAAGATTCATTCAAGGAAACCAACTTCCAAGAAAATTTGTTCAACCTCTGAGGGAAACATAATTCAACGTGGATAATTCTGTGTCATAAGAAATGTATAATTTAGCTTCAAATTATTAAAAAGGCCAAGAACCAACGAAACAAGTTCCTACAATCTCAAGCTGATACAAAATCAGATAAAGCAACCCTGCAAACCATCTTTCTCAGTCCCACTCTGCAGAAGATGGGCAATTACATGTAAGGATCGCCCTTTGAAGGTTGCCCTTTGAGGATCATATCTTTTACTTTGGCATCAATCTCGGGAATCAGTATAGACCTTCCACAGGATGTTAACGCAATAGGCTGTAGATATCGCCCACACAGCTTCAAAAGACTTAAGATTTCTTGATATGTTTTTTTTTTTTTTTTTTTTTTTTTTTTTTATCTTATCTTCTCTTGATAGCTGCTTAGCTCAGGTACTCTGAAATTATTTAAATGTTTTGTGCACAAAGATAATACGCTGACTGACATTAAGTGATAACTGATAAGATAGTATATAGCATTTACCACGTTGTGTTTTCCTTAGAAAATCCAGCCACGGATCTGTTTTAAAGGGATAATTGTGGCTGGTAGTGTTTATTTCTTGAGCATAGTCTGTTTTTTGCTCAGATTTATCTAGGTTTTAAAGCATGGACCCCACAGCAGCTGAGGCTTCAGCTGACTCCCATCTTCCATGTAATTTTGTTTTGGCCTGCCACAGGCCACAACATAATTTGACATAACGGAGTCTTACCTCTTCCCTGGTCTAAGAATATTGTGACCTTTCATTTTAAAGCCCCTATGAATCCAGTTCATCACCATAGCTTAGGGATTTGGTAGGGGGTGGAGTGGATTGGTTTGCGAGAAGTCTGCAGGAAGCACTCTTCTTAATGCTGGCACTGGAGCGATGTTTAAAAGTGCTCTAGGGCTCTAAAGCAAAGACCCTTTCCTTCAATTAGATTGATTCAGAAGCCCGTGGCTTTAACCTCTGCTGGAACACAATTTGTCTATTTTCTCTCTGACTTTAGGATGTCTAAAGCAATCTCACAAGTACGTGCAGATTCCTGGCTCTTTATGTTCTTTGCCTTGCGCATCGTTTCCACTTTCATTCGTCTATTTATGGAAAGTGAGACATTTGACAATGGATATCCAGAACACCGCTCTATACACAGAGCAGGAGACAAAGAATGTGTCTCTAACAGTGAAGGCACCACTGGTGCAGCACACCATTGCCCAGAAGCTGTTGGGGGCCCATCCGCATGAGTGAGAATAATAGAGCTTAACCCCATTTATTCTCTGTGGTGTTTATTATTATTATTTTTTTAGCACTGTTGATGTAAAATGTTTTTTGCCATGAGTAAGGAGATGTTGTTTCTAATAGAACTTTTTTATCATTAACACAATGTGTCAGAGTGACAGACGCCCTATAAATATTTGCACCAGGGCCAGTCACAATTATGTACTCTATTGGTCTCAGATTTCATGTTTGTGACTGATTTTTTGTTTTTACATATATTGGCCCGAAATACAACCGCTCACAGACATGCAAATGTGGAGAGATAGTGGAGTGATGGGCAGCCACGTAGCGGCACCCTGGGAACAGTTAGGGGTTCCGTACCTTGCTCAAAGGCACCTCAGCAGTGCCCAGGAGGCTAACAGTCCACCCTCTATAGTTTGGTCCATGCTGGACTCAAACTGGCCTCTCTCCGGTTCCGAAGATAAGTCTCTACAGACTGACCTGCTTCCACCCCAATGTAAAGGAGGTGAACATATTTACCCTTTCACTGTAACCGTGCTTATGATGTAACGTCTTTTTTTGGTATGAACGAATAAACATAGGCTTAAATGATACTACAGACTGCTTGGCAAAAAGAATATGATAATTATGATTAAGGTTTAGAGCTGATTCATATTGCAGTATAAGTAATAGACCCATCCAAGGCATCGATTCCACTAATTTTTGCAGAAAAAGTCACAGGAGATCATGCACACTATCTAAAGTGTAAAAGCAGCCTTTGCAATACTCTACAGTAAAGGTCAGCGGTTTGATCCCCAGACCAGCAGCATAAATCTGGTAGAGGAAAGTGAAAGAGCAGCACTTGCTGTTCCCTCTGAGGTACTCCTGTGTCTTGCCTCTATTCAGTGATATAATGCAGGGTATATGCAGGTATACTTACTTATTTTTCAGCATTGTGCATATCCACTTCTAAATCCCCTCTGATGCACATCATTCAAATGTGTTCTGCAACCTGATTTTATTTTTTCTCTAGTAGGAACAAGGATAACTCAAAAATGCATAATTATGTTGTTGTCTCACTCACCCAGTATTTATGATAACACATACACTTCTCTGGCTAATGTTGTTTTCATAAAGATTCTTACTTCCTGAAGTCAAGCAGCAGAAATCAAGTGACAATGTGCAAATACTACTGGCCTGTTTCTGGATGAGCTAAATATGCAAGAGTAGTTTTGGAGTGCCACTGTTGAGCACAGGGTGTTTATTCTTTGCTAAATATAAAGAAAAATAGTGCATAAATTAAGGTTATACGAACTCCTCCAGACATCACTAAACTACAACTATTTCCCAATTGCTTCAATGGCAGCATGGCTACCAGAACAGACTGTATACTTAACAGTGTGAGTGTGAACAAGGCATTCCTGAAAAAGAGAGCGTTGCCCAATCTGAAAAAATGAGACAGCCTTGTCCAACACATATGAGTCTTTTATAATTATTGGCTCAGTGATATGTATGATACTTCAAGTGCAGTCTTGTGTGAAATGTGCTGACCTGAGGTCTTATTATAAACCATTCTAAAGGTACAGAAGGTCCACAGCTACGAGCAAGCAGGCTCAGTTTATAGGAAAAACATTTCTGAACAACTCAAGGTAGAAATGTAAAAGAGCTTTTGTATCATTGAGGAGCTGTGGTGTACCCTTTTCTGTGCTACCTTGGCCAATCAAGGAAATTATTTTTTTTATTAATCCTTCTGAGTGCACACAGGGAAGTGACATAATCCATAAACTAAACCACTGATACTTCTCAAAGATTTCTTATTTGGTGATTAAGCGAAAGTAAGACTTAACTTTGTTATAATTCTGCAGCACTCACAGACCTTTATTTGTGCAGAAATAATTACATTTAGATCGATCTAACATTAAGAGCAGGTGAAAATGGCTTAAGACATTGTCTAATTAGTGCAATTTCTTACTTACGTTGGCAAGCGTGATGAACAAGACTGAGATGGACCTGTGTCCCACCAATGATCCCGACAACACAGGGAAAATCTGATACATCCATTAATTCTGTTGTTGGCTGGTACATATGTCTGATGGAAATATAATCAATTATGGTCCTGAAATAGTTTAATTTAATTGCTTAAAAGCTTTACTTCATTGGGCGAGAAATACAAACACTTCTGAGGGAAAGATCAGCCAGGAACATTGTCCTTGCACAATCTAATCTGCAGCACTTGACTAAATCCCTGCTATTCAGGATTTGTTGAACTTCTCTCTCTCTGCAGAAAAAACCTCCCAAGATGCACTACCTCAACAACTCTTCACCTTCAGGGGTGTCTTTTGGCAAAATATGCTTTGTGAATATAGGATTTCATTTGAGTATCCAGAGCAAAGAAAATGTCATAGTTTAAAGTGTCCTTAAAAACTTCAGCAGGGACAAAACCCTTCATAGTCCGAATAGCAAATGCAGATTCAAAGTACTCAGTCAAGTCAAATTTGAGAAAATGATACAGGTATTCAACTGTTGTATCCTAGTCTGGTTTGAAAAGGCCAATATTTATAAAAGCAAAGTAAGATTTCAGGTGTGAAATAAAGACAGCTCCTCCCCCAAAAATGGTGGAATAGTCAGACTCGAGATCCAGTGGCAAAAGTACAATGATCGATTGATGCTCTATGTGCTGTTGGGTTTACCTCATAACTCACTGTAGTAAAGTTGATACAGTATCTTCCACTCACTTCCTCTTAGTTGTGTCCAGTGCTATTGACATCGCTCTCATCTGCTTTTACTTGTTTGGAGTTACTGTCAGTCAACTCATGTATTGGACAGGGGCATTTTAATAGGAAATGCAACTACATATTTTATTTTCTCTGGTTCATAAGTGAGAAATAATTCAAAGACATAAAAAAAGTGAAAGCTGAAGTGGTCAATACTACCTTCCTTTGGGGAACCATGAAGAAATAGAACCAACAGGGGGATAATTGAATAATAGTGGGCAATGGCATGCATAAGTAACAGCGGCAGGGAACGAGCAGTGAGTTTGACGTCTTAAATCAACCACCCTATTGGTGATGACAGCATGCAGACTCAGCAGATCCTGGACGCAGCATCATGTGGTTGACAAAGTATACGTTTTTATTTAGATCCTCTCATGGCTTGTGCTTAACTGAGACCAGATGTGGCCCCAGGGAGGAACAGGCCTGCTGGACATTTTTTTTTTATTAGCCTGGTGCTGGAAATGACAGTGTTGTAAATATTCATAGGACTATGTGTTGGAAAGGCACAAGAACAAAACAAGAATATCACAAATCATGGTTTTAAACCTTGTCAGTAGAAACATAGGAAGCATGGGAGGTGACTTAGAAAATAGATTGCAATAATTGCAGTTGTATGAAAGATAAACTTGCTGCACGGCTTTCAATACACAGATAAATATATTAATTTTTCTGGTGTTACAGTATTTTGCTGTTTAAAGAAAATCACTTTTTAAACTGACCTTACAGGATTCGACTTTGATGACACTGTGACTCTCCCCATTGTCTCAGCTACTGCATTCTGTAAACAGATAGTGGCATAAATAGGATTTTCTCCCCCGAGTGCAGGAGCAATAATCCACTTTGTAACGTTACCAAACATGACAGACAAATTTCCCAATTTCCCCTAAGTGGTGCAGAGTCAACACTTTGCTTTGGTTTGCATTTCAAATCTGAGCACACACACATTTATGTAGCAAGTATAGTCCAAAGATGACCATAGTACTAGCTCAGTTGTGGCAGTTGAGCTTTTCAAATGTTATTTATTATTCCACTCCATGTCCCAAATTTGGTATTGCCATTTGGTCAAATTTTTCTTCTCTCAAACACTGCCCAGCCATCTGTAGTGTCCTGGAGTGGTCCCTAAACACAACCCTACAGTGGATGGTCAGACGTGGCACACAAGAAAGGAAGAGAAAATCATGTCATCAATCATAAAAGCTTAAGGCCAGGAAGGCAACCGCAGCATCACGCCATTCATCTCTCGCTCTTTCATTCCTTCTGTCCTTCCTGCCTCTTTCTGTCCCTGATTCCACCCCTCCCTCCATCCATTTCTGTCTCACACTGAACCTTCCTTCCTCACTATTTCCCTCCATTTTATCTTTCCTTCCTCTATCCATCACTCTCTCACTCTATCCATCCTTTTACTCTAGACTTAATCCCATTTTCCCTTCATCCACTTTGCCTTCCCCCCATTTTTTCCTTCTGACTTCAGTCTCTGTCCATGACAGTTTTGTCCAAATGTTTACTGTTGCTTGAAAAATGAAAATCACCAGACAGCTTGCTGTTCACAAGAAAAAATACAAGTACATTGACTTTTTTTTCTTTTTCTTTTTCTTTTTTTTTGTCAGCTGGTTGACTAGCAAGCAGGTGTTTCTCTAATGTAATTTCCCAAGGCAATGGGTCTGTGTAGCCAACGACAAAGGTAGTCTGAAATCATATCAGTGCAAAAATCAAAGATGAGATGAAGAGATGAATCAAAAAGAAATATTTTAGCATCATACAAACAGAAAAAAAAATGACACTGGCTAACTTAATTCAGGATTTCAATAATTTCTGTAGTCAGACTGTAGACTGTTCTCTTCATAGCAGACCCTTGTTACTTAATAGCACAAGGATCACTTATGTTGTCAGACATGAAAAAGAATTAGAAGGACTGATGATGGTGAGTTTAGATTATAAAATATAGGCTTTATAGTCATTTGCATTGACCAGATAAAAGCTATAAATTCATGAGTTATATGAATTTTAAATATTAAAATGAGCATATAAACTCCATAGGCGTACAAAACGATACTCCTCCACTTCTCTCCTGGATGGACTGCAATGGTCAGTGAAACAGAAAGGCAGATATACCAACTGTTTTTACACAAACTGGATCAAATCAGTTTTTCATGTTCTTGGAATCTTGTAATTCATATTATGGCTCCACAAATAAAGGATATATATTTATACATATGCCAATATGCAGCAGCCTGTTTTTTTCCTTTTGTTTGACAAACTCTGAGCACTCGTTTTGAGTATTTTGTTTGTCTTGCCTTTCCAAGCTGAACTCAACTTTCATTTATAATGGATTATATTCGATAATGAAGTGTTTGCATTTCAAATGTTGAGAAGCTCAGACCATGACCAAGGCTTTTCCCTGGGTTTCTTAAAATGTGGTTGAAGCGAGGAATAAAAAAAATAATAATAATACTGTGAAGAGAAGGTGTAATCCATGTGTAGATAGGAAGGCAGCAGCATCTGCAGCTTCAAAAAATAATGGCTCTGGGAAAATCATAGTAGTTTTTCAGCTGCAGAACAGTTTAATCACATTTTTCATATGATAGGGTAAGTATTAGGGGGAAGGTGGGGAGAGCGAAAATGTCTCAAGGACAAAAGCATGATGCATGCTTTGCAGTGTGATGACTGCAGATAGGACCTAACTCTTGGATATCTTTTATTGCTTTTATATTTGCTCCTGTCCTTGGGTTCTTCATGAATTGGAATTTGTTTCCTTGAAGTGCATTCCTCCCTGCACACAGAAAAATAAGCACATTCAAATGTCAGACAAGATACTTACCTCTAAAGGCTTTTCAGGTAGACCAAGGCTTCAAATTGGTTACTAGGATATTTTTTCACTGAACAAAGGCTTTTTAAATTAAAGTAAAAGTATTCTTCATATTCAAGTTTGCATACCAACCACGATGTAAAATTGAATCTTATTGGAAAATCCTGAAATCAAATAAACTTTTATGTTTTATTCATTTTACATTTATTTAAGATACCCTCTGAATGCTGCTGCCACATAGTATAAACTTATTTGCATTGTTTGGACCAAAACAGAAATATTAGAAAATGCAAATCAAACTAAAGGGGCAATGAGAGACAGATCTGCTCTGCTGTCACAGTTGTTTACTGTTGTTTATGATCCCTGATATATTTGTGTGATACTTTTGTTATGAAATTGCAGCTCTTTACCGCTGAGAAAAAAAAGAAATGTGGCATCAAGTGCTCTCCTCTACCCAAACAACAATAGGATTCAAAAGTATTTTATCATAACAAACCTCTGCCACTTATGACTGAGATACACTAATGATTTTCTTACAATATGTGCACATGAAGTGGACTTGATGATCAGACTAAACTGCCAGTGTGAAAGCTCTCTTGATCAAACATCACTTTTTTCTTATTCAAGTAAACCAGTGTGATTTTCTAAATTTTTGAGAATACTTGCAAAACGGTGTGACTTGAATCTTTGTACACCATCTGGTGAGGTTTTGGCCAGTTGTTGTCACTTGATTAATTCAGAATTTAAGAATGGACCTGATACAAAGTGCTGAAAATATCCCAGACATCAAATTGCAGATGAAATGAAAGTTACAAAAAAGGGAGGAGTAAAATGCACACTGGTAAGAATTTCATACAAGTAGATCTAACCCCCCAAATTCCACCTGGCGTGGATGCGCCGCCTTCTGTGTGCACCATGGCCACTGGAGCTATACGCGGCCATTCTAGTCAGTGTTTCAAACCCCAAGCCACGGTGAGGTTCAGAAGCGTCCCAGAAGCGGGTCTTTGCTCGGCTCCGCATGGAATAAGTGGCTCTTATATTTTTTAAAGACACCGCGAGCACCCCACGTCAATCTGCAGAGCAGCTCGAGCTGGCCGGAAGCCATACACAGAAACACATAGAGAATCCGGTCCATTTTCAAAATAAAACCCCCTGTGCAAACTGACAGTTGTAAAAACAGCCAACAGGGATACAACTGAACTATGTAGCATATTTACTTGTTTAGAAACATATTTAGAAGCACATAAACCAAGGAAAATGACCAATTCTGAGAAAGTAAACAAAGCCTGGCAGGCAAGACGCTCCGCTTCTGAAACGCTCCCGGTGGGGTTTGAAGTCGCGTGGAGCATGGACCAAAACAGCGTTGCAGCCTCGGCATGACAGAAATGTGCCCAGTGGGGTTTCGGGGTAAAGTGACAAGTGACAATGTGAAGATGACATCTTCATGAGGCAATTGATCAACAAGAGCAGACCAAAACATCTGAAACATCTGAATTTCTATTTGACCCACCTATGACTACTAAACACAATAACTCAGTCACATTTTAATCATCCATTCAGAAATGCATTGATGATTTCACACTGTAACATAGATATTAAAGAAAAGGCATATGCAGTTGCATGTGTACAGACCAAAACTTTTGTTTGTTTTTAGTTGGCCAGCAGGTTATGCAGGTCAGACACTTATACACAGATTTGAGCAAACGGAATGAATAACCAAGCTGAAGGTGCTCTGGCTCACGCCAGGTGCCTCACCCAGGTTATATGGGAGTGAGCTGATGGCAACGAAACCATGGGGTGCTGTCACTTTCACTGTGACAGAGAGCATGCATGGACTTAATGGTTTGCCCCCACTGTCAGCTGCAAACACCCAACAGACTTAACCGAGGACCGCTCAGGAGATATGCAGCTTTGTCGTTTACTCCTTCTGAGACAGCTTGATGAATGGATATCTGAAAGAGTGGATAAATTCTTTGCCCCTATAGATTTGTGGCCTCAGCCTGTTGTGGCCGCTTTCCATGTTCCCTACAAATTGGTTCAATAAATAAATAATCATTCAAATATGTCAGGAGACAATGAATAAAACATGCCTTCCCATACTTGTGGTTGCCAGACAGTTTTTCTCTGAGTGTGGTGCAGTGGGTGTATAAGATCAAAATGTGCTCATGTCTCATATGCTTTCAATTAACACTGGTGGGTAGGTGTAATCTAACTTGGCAACCAATTAGTGAGCGTTTTATGAAAATAAACATTCCCTGTATTGTCCTTCATTGATGTTCTCTCTGTCACAATGCCGTGCAGTTTGATATTCATTCAACCACTGACATGTGTACAGAATGAATGAAAAATGGCTGGCTTTATATCAGAGATGATTTGCAGGAAAAACATGAATAATTCATTCATTAATCCTAAAATTGCATGATGATACATGTCTGGCATTGAAAGTTGTGACCATGGTTTCACAACAATCTCAAATACACTCAATACATACAGCAAGGTATCCATGGAAATGAACATTTTTACAGAATAGTGTTCAGCAAAGTCACATAAGTGCAAACCTTTCCTTTAAAACTAAAAGTTGGCAGGAAATTCATTGAACCATGTCCATGGCTGTTCTCACACAAACTGCATTTACATGAACATCAACCACTGTACTGGCTGATCAAGGTCAGTTTGGTGTTTCTTTCACTCCTTCTACGTACATCACATCCATCTCTTCTGCTGCGTACCACAAATGAACTCTTGCCGCATGCATTCCATTACAATATTACAGCACATTTAGTAGAGAGCTTAGGTTATTTCCTCTCATGCTGACAAAAACAATTTCCCTCTCAGGTCTTAATGAGGATTGCAGAGCCTTTCATATTATGGTCTCACATAGGTTATCACATCTTGGCCTATGTGATATTGATGAGAGGCAAGCGAATGCATTCATGAAATTAAGGTCTTAAAGTCACTGCAACAGAATGCACAGCAGTTAGCATTTCTTCTGATGATTTAGGAGGTCTATTTACTGGCAAGTGCATGGTTTATAGCTTAATTCTCGCTCATAATTCAACAGCAACACCATTATATACTTTGTAACACAGTTCTTACACAAGGTGAAATAGGGCACTGAAAAAGAATAGGCACAAATGATCAGGGCAAAGAAGCAAGTGAAAAGAGAGGAGTGTTTACAGGAAATAGCAGAAAGGTGAGAAACAATACAACAATGGAGAAACCCTTTATTAGTGGGAGTGCATATGGGCCAAATCTGATATCTGATGTCTACTGTCAATTAATCATTTAGTCAATCAACAGAAAATGAATCAAATATGCAAAGATTTTGATCATCAATCATCAAACATCTTAAATGTGAGGAACTTATGCTTTTCTGTTTTATATCTGAGTAATCTGAATGTTTTTGGGTTTAGGATTGTTGGTCAGACAAAACAAGACATCTAAAGATGTCAACTTGGACTGTTGGAAAATATAGTTTTGCTTTACAAACCGCAGTATTGTATTTCTGCTTTATCTCTGCTTTTTTCTTAAAAGAAATACAATTCTCAAAAATAAAATACACTCAAAACTGACAACGCAAAGAGGCGCAATGGTGTTATTGCTTTTGTTGTTGGTATTGGTATCATCATTGGTATATTGTTTCAGACTGACACACATTGTGTAAGTAACACATTTACTTGTGCCCATTGGTCTGGCTCATAGGTGTGGTCAGGTGCATTGGTGGTGCATTGCTATTTTGTGGCAGCAGAAAGTGATCGCAGCATTGACCAACAACAAGCTGGTCTAAAGTCAATGGTGCAGTATTGTGCTATTCAAATAGTAAGATGTGCCTATGTTGGCAAGTACACAATGAGCATACTCTCTGCTTGTTACACAGGGCAAGCAACATTGCTCCTTCTCTTCCGTTAAATATTATGCATTTGCCCATATGTAATCAGATGGATTGGTGGATAGGACAGAGGATTGAAAGGCAGCAGTAGGTCCACCAGCCAAGGACCACTTACCTGTCCCTTAGCTAGGGAAGCAATTGTAAACTTCACTTATCCTGCCAGGCTATAACAGACATCTGTAATCTCCTGTTAGATTATTTGGAGACCATAAATTAATTGTTATAAAAACTATAATGAAAATTTCTCATCAACAACCTTTTCCCCCATAACTAAGACAAGATGCTGCTTAGATAAAAAACTATGATTAAATGTAATTTTTGGATGTTTTTCTTTTTTTTTTTTTTAGATTTTCTCCCAGTTATGCATCCAGCATGTCTGTGAGAATATAAGCAATGCATCTCTGTCATTGATTGACAATGACATGATGGTTTCAATGCACAAAGGTTTGGTTGGGAAAAAGAGAATAACTTGATGGACCCACTTAATTTAGTTTATTGTGTTTTTCTTTCTGCTGAATTATAAATAACCTAAACGTTGATTAAAATGTAATGACTTCTCGCTGACTAAAACGGGACTAAGACATTTTGAGAAGTTGTCGACTGAAACTAGACTAAAACTATAAAGAATAAAAATGACTAAAATGTGACTAAAACTAATTAGCATTTTCGTCTAAAGAATAAATCAAAAATAGCTGCCAAAATTAACCCTGTTGGAGTTCAATGCCAGCTGTCCCTTTGCACTCCCCATTGCTGTCAAGGTCATCCGTGCATGACCATATCTGTTTCCTCAGCAGAAAACCGTTTGCCAACTTTCCCATTCCACCATTTAAAGGACCAGTGTGTAGGATTTAGTGGCATCTAGCCGTGTAGTTGCTGAATGGCGCATTCTAAGGTACAGAAACACAACAATCCACATTTTCAGGTGATTATACACTAATGACAACATAGTTTTGCATATTATATTCCGTTGATGGCATATTCTGTAAATGTTATCCCTAAATATTACACACTGGGCATTTAAATAGCCATGTGGCAGGTGCAGGCACACCTGGCTTTTAAATGGAATGGAAGATAACACTCTGATTTCTATCTATGATTAATTAGAAGACTAAATACAACCACTTTGTGCCCAGATTATGTGTCATTTAACTAGTGGAGTTGTATACGCACTAAATGCACTTGCTATTCATTTCAGCCCATGCACAATACATCATTTGAACAGGGTATTGCATCTCCACCATACCTGCAAAACTATGTTGACATCCCATTGAACAATGCTGAAAAAAAAAAAAAAAAAAAAAACTGCCCTGGAGTTGAACCTACAGATGTAGCCATCTAGAACTGCTGGCTGGTCTATGGCAGGGCCGTGTTTATTTGGAAGGATATATCCAGCTGGCAGCAGTCTGTCAGGGGCACCAAAAGTGGCTGGTACTGTAATTGCTGACCCATGGCCTTTACTTTCGGCATTACTGCACATGAGGTGATAAATAATGAGTCATAAACTAAAAAAAAAAAAAATCATTCTACATTAATAAAGGCAGACTTCACCAGAGGGTTTTTTTTTGGACATGAACCCACTATTACACCTCTGATAACATGCCAGTAGAGTGAAATGAAGCATGCAAAAACACCAGTATGCTGTTTAAATATCCTTATTAAAGATGCATGAGTGAAGAAGAAACTGAATTGAATATGATTGTGTTCACTAAAAACCTGGCAACACAGCCAAACAGGAAAGTACGTTATCCAATGGTGGCAATGATTTTGAACTGCATTTTGGCACTTACAGCAGGGTGATTATTTCATGACTCAGGTCACAGTCAAGTGGGATTTTTTTAACCTAAGTAATTATGGTTTCATTCAGTTATATTTGGAAGAACCTAAATGTAACAGCGTCACTTCTGTCAAACTAAGGCTGTGAGAAAAGTCAGTTTAAGTTGCACAGCAACAAACAGCCAGCGTGTTGTTATTATTAAAGCCACAAGACCTTTAATGTATATAAAAAAATCAACTGAAACTTTTGCCAGCTCTGTTGGAACAAAGCTGATGACGCACTTAGCTGTGGCACCCCACTTACCCAGTGTTATGTCACAGAACTGAAAAAGAATTAGTAGTCTTGGGGGAGTTCAGTTATGTCGTGATGAGAGAAAACTTTAAATTGTACATTTCTTTCATTCTGAAAAGTCAACTCTGTGTGTTTCTGAGCCAATCAGTGTGATGTTCATAAGAACACAGACGTTGGTCTGGTTATTTAGCAACAACCTGGTGGTGGTTTTGCAAGATTTAATTAAGGTGACTACAGAGGAACTAGCATGTGTGATGTGTGCCGCTGAAATTAGAGGCCGCAGATGGAGCATACAGTACCTGCTGACTTCAGATGGTTATAAAGGGAGTTAATCAACTGAAGGGGAAGGCCTTCATACATGCAAGCTGTTGTGGATGACATATGCTGTAAGAATCAGATAATCATTTTTTTTGCCTTCCAGCATTGTTGTATAATTAGATTAAACCTGCATTTGTTATACATCATTTAGATGTTGGTTGAAGAATGTGTAATAAAAGTAAGACAGACAAGCAAAACACACATAAAAGGCGCAGCTGTGATTTTTAACAGATTTGCTCTGATGTGCTTCCACCAATTATAATGATTAAAATATCAGAACAAGAATGTAGCAAAAGGAGGTCAACCTTGACACCAAACATCTCACAGACTAGTAGAAACCATGTGTTTGCTTAATTTCTTTATTTCCACTTTAATGAGACCCCGTTTCCAAATAAGAAATTGCTATTAACTATTCCACTCAACTAACCCTTTTTTCAGAATTCACTGCTATAAAACAATTTTCAGGAACATCACCATCAGATGTCATAACTGTCCTCAGGAGAAAGTGCCACAGTGTGAGCTATTCAAAGACAGGTCAAGAAAATGGTCAAGATTCCCAGAAGGCATTTGCTGATGACAACAACCACTTGACAGATGGAGAGGGACCCGATAACTTAAACCAAGACTGATGTGACAGGGGCCGCCATTAAGGCACTGACCAGCTGACAGACTGTGTCATACAGATGGACATAGGCAGACGGGCGAGAGGGGCACTAGACAGAAAGACAAAGGGTGTGATGGATAGGGAAGATGACAGACAGACAGACAGACAGATGCAGCAGCTATTGGCAAATTATAAAACGTGGATTTATCGTGATAACGTGATGCACAAGACATGAAGAAGAAAATCCATTTCTTTTTAATGATGCAGCCATAAAACTGTGAATTTCATCCAGTAAATGCATCATAGCTGGAGTGAAGTGTTGGGAAAGCAGATACACAATACTATTTCTGTTCATCATCATCATGCAGTATAAAATGCTTGTACTGACAGTTCCCTTATGTTTGTGCTTGTACTGATCTCATCAAACAAAATTTAGCCGGTGTACTTCAATAAATAAAGTTTGGCTCATTTTTTCTTTAAAGTCTATTTTTTCCTTCTTCAGCAGATAATCTGTACGTAATTTATGTGTCCTTTCTTCTCCTTTGAGAAAAAAAAAATTGGTCTTGCGATGTTTAGGATGTATTTGTGTTAAGATGTACAGTATGTGACCAGTGTTCTGTCCTTTGTAAAAGTATGTTTGTTTATTCATCCGTGTGACTTTTGTCAAAGAAAGACAGATATCTTGGTTTGTTCCTGTTCCTGAACCCTAGAATGAGTAATGGATCAGGTTCAGAAGGGGACCCTAAATGCTGATTAGAGATACAACGGTGGAGGTCCAGAGAAATGTAAAAGGGTTTCCAGATGTGAGTTTGGAGTTTGCCTGATGTATATTAAGGCTGCATCTTTCTATTTTGAACAACGCAGTCTGTGGTCTCCTCAGCACTGATATTAAACCGTCAACTGAAGATCAACTTTTTGTCTGTTTTGTATATTCAACTGCTTTTCTCTTGGTCCAGATGCCCGGTGGTTTGCATTAATTTGATGGAATACCGTTCAGTCCTCTCTCTACATAGATGTAGACCTTATTTCCATACAGCAAGTCAAATCTTTCATAACACAGTTTTGCAGGCAGAGCAGACACCACACTGATCTTAACAACTTACAAACATGAACAGAATTTGTCCTGAACCTTTGTTTGCCGCTAGTTCATTCAACAAACTTTCACCGTCATCACTTTGTAGGCCAAATAACTAATTAGTTATACAGCTGCAGCACATTATTAATAGCATGTAAATGTACCTGCAAATGTGACTTCAGTCCAGTCAAATGTTGTTGTGGTTCATTCTCTTCAATACCACTAACAACACGCTGTCTGCCTCTGACATGTAGCGCAAGTTTGTTTGCTTTGTCTCTCCTTTTGTATGGTATAACACCGGCACTCTGGCAGCCTGTCAGCTGCTGTCAATCATACACAGACACCGACACACCCCTCCAGCCAGCTGAGATGAAAAAAAGTCATAGCCAAAGACATTTTTTCTTCCCTATACTCATAAAAAAATTACAAACAAAACATTTAAAACACATGTTGACAATACTTTGATAATGAATGTGATCTCAGTTTTGACTTTAATGTGGCACCATAAAATAAAAGACAATAACATTAGTGGCGTTTTTATCAGCTACACCCATAAATTTCCCAGTGGCGATAACTTCAGTGTGGCTTCAGACATCAATTCTTAAGATGTCCTCAACAATTTTTTATCTGATGTCTGTATTTAGCAATGTCAGCATGTGTTCAGTCATCCATGTCACACAGTATTCAGTATGAACATGTCATCACAGACAGCTTGGACTGGATCAGGAATTGAAGTTTATTTCAGCATTCACAATGGATAATATAACAAACATATATCGTCCAGTCCAGTCAGTTCCAGTCAGTATTATTACACTTTGCTTTGTGGTAGTACAAATTTCACAGTGGCTGATTCAAAGAAAATGCAGTCATCCACACAACCTCCCACAACTGTTCTGCCATTTTATTTCCGTAACAGTTTTCAAACTACGTCTCCTGAAAATTCCATGAGGATTGTGTGGACGGGTGACCGTATCACAGTGGCTAAAACTGGAAGTGGACAATGTGAAAAATGTATACTTTTAACCCTCATCCTACCAACATATTCAACATACAAGGATTACCGACTGAAGAGTCAACTTCTGTGAGAAACAACCATCATAGCAAAATCTTACTTTAAATGAGGAACCATGACAAACATGGACAAAAAAAAAGATCCATCTGTTAAAACTGCATAGGCAGAATTGGGTGTTTTTGACTGGGGTCCCCCAGGATCCCATTACTTTGGTATTTTTTAAAAGCACTAATTAAACCAGTAGCAGAAAACAGTGATATTGAATAAAGTGCCTGTAAGATTTGACAAAAAGTATACCTCTAGGGTCTGTAGGTGCCCCAGTTGGTAGGATGAGTGTTAATCCTCAGTTCATGCACAGTGCATTTTGTGCTCCAACGTGTGTGAACTGAACTGTATACCCATTTTTTTTTTTTTTTTTTCATTTTTTCATTGCTTCTGGTCAGTATGCTATAAATGGTGAAACACAGCATCTAATTGGGTAATAGTGACACTATGAAAAAATCAGTTTATGCCCTTCCCATTGTTAGGGAAACAAAATGGCAAGATGTCAGTTATGTGAATGAATAATGACAGAGGGTGTATGACATGATGATAAGGGTTGTTGCTTTGATGTCAGTCATAAGAGGCAAACAAATACCGTTGGCATAGACTGAAAGCCTCATCAAACTAATTTAACAAAAATCAAATAAACAGCCTTCAACTAATCTGTTTTTTTTTTTGCCCACATTATTTATACATCTGCTTTGGCGCTGTTTGGGTTTCTCAAAATATCAGAATGTGAAATAACAATGAATCCGACAGCTGTGTTTCGCTTTGTGAATTGGACGTGTGCTTGTTATGCTGCTGTTTTGATTTATCTGGACTATCAAGTATTATCTTGGCTTCACTGAACAGTGCAATAAAAAGCAAATGTTTAAGAGATGAGCAGAGAGACAACCAGTCTCAAAAAAAAGGCATTGCATCTGTACTTCAATTAGTCTGGAGAACTCCAGAGCAGCATGACAAATCCATGCATGGTGGTATATTAAAAGCCTCAGTTTCTTTTTAACCTGCTGGAGTTATAATCACCAATTCCTTTGTGTGACCTTGAGTTTCACCTTCTGGTACCCACAGAAGAGCACATCAAAGAAACTTCAAGCAGCACATATGGCCCTCTAGAAAAAGATGAAAAAGTGGTGCAACCTCAGGCATTACTCTTAGAAGTAGTAATCTCCTATGGTTAAAGGTAGCTCAAAATATAAAAGGACAGTATTGAGAGACTAAATGAGAAGGAGAAGAAATCATTCCACTATCTCTCAATTCAGCTATCAGCTACTATTTTCTCTACTTTCTCCTCTACATACAAGTTAACCTTTTCACTGCAGATTTAGATTTGAGTTTGTCTGTGTGCTGTGTTTTTCCTGCCTGTATAGAGCCTACACTTGCATTAGAATTGAGCACTGACTTGACAAGTTACAAAATGTATCACTGTAAGTGTTCAGATAGAATGGGAGAATTTGCTTTGACCTGAGCATATGGGAACATGACAGTTATTTATGTAACTAAAATAAGCTATTTTATGTGGAAATGGTTTTCTCTCTAAAATAAAACCGAATAATCTAAAATTCATGTTAGTTCCATTTTACTATGAAAATATGAATAAATTATTCACCATACAAAGTACTTTGGCTCTAACACCTTAATCACAGTATGTGTCTCTTTCCCATTTTCTTCACTTTAGGAGATAACTGTGCATGTCCAGGGTGCAGGGTCATGATAATTAAATGATCTTGATTTAAGGAAAGACATTACATGCTGAGGTCTGGTTAATGTTTGTGGGTGTTATAATCATGTAAGGGTCATCCCATCCTCCCTGGGGATGCTGTGAATGGTCTTGGAGTTAATGATTTCCCAGGGGACCGTATCAATCCATGCCATATTCAAGTGTCACTTCAATTTAGTCATTCAGTTAAAGACCTGGTGATTGCACGGCATACTGTCAGACTCTCAGAAATATATTTCCCATTTTTGGAAAATCATTTTTACTTTCATAGTTGAATAACACCATGTTTGTCATGTTAACACTTATTTTGGAAATTGTTATCAGGTATAATTAGATTCCTTGATTCAGAGTCAGGGATACATTTCTGTATCAACAAAACTGATTGCTTTTTAAAGTCTCTTAGATATGAACCAGAACTAACATGTAATTTGTTCTAATGAATTTTAAACACAACCCACGTAGTTTAATTATAAATTATGTTGCAGAATTTATGATGTTCTGTTCATTGGCATGGATGGTACGAAGGTGCAGTGGTTAGCACTGTCGCCTCACAGCAAGAAGGTCACTGGTCCCCTTCTGTGTAGAGTTCTCCCTGTGACTGTTTTCTCCAGGTACTCCGGCTTCCTCCCACAGTCCAAAGACATGCAGGTTTAATAGGTTAATTGGCGACTCTAAATTACCCATAGGTCTGAATGTGAGTGTGAATGGTTGTTTGTCTCTATGTGTTAGCCCTGTGATGAACTGGCAACTTGTCCAGGGTGTACCCTGCCTCTCAGCCAATGCCAGCTGGGATTGGCTCTAGCTGCTCGTGAGGATAAGCAGTTATGGAAAATGGATGGATGGATGGATGGATGGATGGATGGATGTCCATTCGCCTCAGTTGCCTGACTTTAGTGACAGGCTAACAGCTGACCTCAGATTTGTTGTTGCCAAAATGTTACTGTAAAGCAGAATCATTTCTAAAAGGCAGCAAATGGCCTCACCTTTATCCAAAAATATGTCCATGTATGGTGTCAAAACCGACATCATCCGTGACATGATTCAGTGACATGATTATCTGTCAAACATGGCTTGTTGTCTACATCTACAGTGACATTTTACATGTGTCTCTTGCTGTGCAAGGCATTGCACTGTGAATTTTGTATTTTTGGGCAGGTTATTAAGACATTAAATTCTTTGTTCATATTCAAATGGAAGTTCAAATTTCAAACTAAAATCACAGGCGTACGAATTAGTGTGCATTGCATGTTGTGAATAGTCATCACTGCAATTTTACCCCCGCACAGATGTTTTCAGTTATTTTGTCAGAATTGATCTCTCTTCAGCATTGCCAGTTCACACCTTTTTTGGCATCTCTCTGACAAAGTTTTGTCACACCTGTCAGGGCAGAAAAATATGACCTCTTTTCAGGAAGAGTGTTCTCCATTTGGCCTTTCTGCTTTTTGTAGCTGCAGTAGCTGCATTTTGGGGCAGATCATTAAGACGTTAAATTATTTGTCCATGTTCAAATGGCAGTTCAAATTTCAAACTAAAAATCACAGCCGTAGTGTGCCTTGCATGTCATGAATATTAATGACTGTTTGCAGATTGCACTCAGAGTAATTTTATCCCTGCACAGATGTTTTCAGTTATTTTGTCAGATTTGATCTCTCCTCAGGATTAACAGTTCAAACCTTTTTTGGCATCTCTCTGACAAAGTTAGGGCAGAAAAAATTGACCTCTTTTCAGGCATTTGGCCTTTCTGCTTTTTGTAGCAGCTATAGTCAGGGCTAAATGTTAATCAGCAGTGGATATCTCTTGGAAGGTTTATTAGTTGATGACCAAATAGTTTCTCTATTTGACTTTGAGGAGTGTCACGCCCATTTCCACACCCCTAACACTCTACTCCCCTTGTCCGCTTAAACAATACACTTATGAATACAGAAGGCATTAAACAAGGAACTGTTTGAGCGTTTTACAAAATGACACTGAGACATACACCACAGCCAATAGCCCGATTACAGAGAGGAGGGAGGCGGGTGGTTGTGATCAACTACATGAAGGTGCAGACAAGATAGGAAGAGAATTACAAAGAGAGAATGAACTGGGTTTAAATGATGGAATTGAACTGAGAGAGCAAGCACATCAGATAGGGCATACAGAGGCCTAGCATTACAGAGAAAGACTGAAATAAGATTAAATTAAGGAGAGAAAAATTGGCAGCAAGTAGAAAAAAGGGAGAGGAAGAGGTGAATATCAGTGTGATAAGAGAAATGTGTTTAATAATAGCAGACAGTTTCTAAGCCCCTGATGAGAATCTCGATTAAACTTCCTTTTAAGGTAACAGGAGACAACCCACATCTCCTCGTAGACCAAAAATGACATTATGCGAACATTTCAAGTTGAATCAAGAGTTAGCATCTCTTCAATGATGTGTGAAGATGCAGGTGATTTTCAGAAGTTTCATCAGCTTATGGACTGATCGATACAGTTTAATTTGCAGATACTCTGGAATGATTATTGACAGGGCCAGGGCATTAAAACAATGAATAGCTGCACAGAAAAAGTAATCTGGTTTTGCCTCATAACGGAACCAGCAAAAAACACAAAAAGCACTGAAATCATTAGACCAATGGCCAAAAAGTATTGGACACTAGAATGAGAAATTCTGAATTTGAGAGGATTACTGATTGATGAGAAAAATAAACACATACAACATGTTCCAACAATACCACCTAGGCCTCGAGAAACAAAAACCAAGGATATGTTTAAGAACCTGAATTAAAAAGTAAATCAGAAATAAAGGTGGGAGAAGGCAAACTTTTACAAGAAGTATAAAGGAATATTAGACTGCAGTTAACTATCTTATGCATAAAATATTAGACTCCAAAAATTGGATTTGATGAAACACATTTCCTATAATTTCTCTGCAGCTGACCATCACTTTAGAAAATCGGAATAGTCAGTCAAAAGAAAGAAATGATTTAGGACCATGTCAAAAGCATAGAAGTTGGCTTAATTTATGACTCTTTTCAAGCTCTTGGTACAGTAAGAAGAAAATTACAGGAAAAAGAGAGAAACAGACTAGCATTGTTTTTAAGACATGGACAAAACCACATAAGCAAAAGAAAGACAAAAAGGGATTTAAAGACCTCCTCTAAAAATGATTTAGCTTTCTGAGCCACAGAGGGAGGCTGTCGTAGAGAAACTGCAGCAAAAGCTTAGTTAACTAAAGTTTTTCAGCCTTGACCTTGGGACAGCCAGAAGTCCCTATTGTAAGGACACGTAAAGAATAAGAAAATAGATAATGGAAAAGATGGCAACTAGGCAGGTCATTTTGCTGGAGGCAAGGTGAAATTTCAGGCATGCAGGGTGATTCTTTCTGGTCCGGTAGGTATAGGTCATGTTGAAAAAACAGTATTGGAATTCTTTGCAGCTAAGCTGCAACATTAGGCATAATGACATATTGTGACAAGAGGCAACACTTGTAATGGGACTATGTAAAGGTCACGGTACCGTGATGAGGTGATTTTGGCTTACAAAGCCACAACACAGTGTTTGAGTGGAATGTCCGTTTTACATCCTGGTAACAGGTAAATAAAACAAACTGTTGAATACCCAACAGAAATGTTGAACCCGTAGTACACAAGCAATCTGGAATACACTGAGGTAGGACAACTTCTGCCTGTTCAAAGTGTCTCAGCCTATATATGTTGGCCACATAGTGGTCCTTGTTTTATTCTTTCAGAATGTTCTTCTGATGTTGTTCTGATAGATCCACTGTGTCTGTCCTGGAGAAATTTCACAGAAAGTATAGCTTCATGTCTATTTAATCATAACCTACAGTATACCTAGTCTTGGACTCCATGCACATTATTGATTAAAAGGATCAGCTTTTATTTCATAAGGATACACTGTTGGATACCACACTGTATGAGTGTGAGTTGCCGTTTCATACGATTCATTTTAAAGTGTTTTTTTTATTTCTTCCACTGGCTCAGTGTAATCTATGTTTTTAACCACTGCATGTCATTAGCTATAGTCCACAAGGAAGACAGGTCAGTCACTTTTAATGACTCAAACATGAGGCAGAAAGCAGTGCCCCCAATGTGCCTGGTCAGTGCCCAAATACTCACCTAAAAACAGAAAGATCATTTGAAATGCAAGAAGAATCTTTCTGTCTGTGCAACTCGGGGGAAATTTTGACGGGTGGAGATACAGAAATCACAGAGAGTGAGAGACGAGGAGATAATAGGGCAATTGCCAGGCTTACAAGTGCTTGAGTCTGTAGTCTTTCCACTGCAGGTCAGGTCCTGGGGGCATCCACTTAATCAGTAATCAAGATACAAAGCGCAGGTTGGGGCACATAGAGTTGAGAGCACTTGTCAACTTATCTTGAGAGTATTGATCCAGTATCGATTCAACAACACTCACCCCAGATGGGGAGTGGGCGCTGTCCCTGGTGCTGAACAGCAATAGAACGTCTTGTCCAAGCCGGAGCTCTCGACATACTGTCTTGTCTATTCCCAGACACTGTGAAACTGCGTGAGAAGGGAAAAGACAGATGACACAGTGATGATGAGACAGATAGTTTGAGAGAGGAGTGAAGGAGAGAATGTGTGTCAAACACGAACAGCCATCCGTGAACAGTGGAGAAGGCCGGCAGGAGCACTTATCAGATACTTACAATGTCGTCCTAGGCAGTTTCACACCAATTCTCACTGAAGTTCACGTGACTATAACGACCGCCATGTGATCTTGATAAGTCGCATCTGATGGCAGCAGCCTTCATTCTACCTTAATGAGTGAACACCCCCGAGAGGACTAAATTCTTGTGAACTCCCTAAGTGACGAGACAACACTTTGACTTAGCACCTATAAATGTCCTGTGTTTAGTTTAATTAAGATAACTAATATTATAAATGTTGTTTATTGTCCCAGACTGGATAGTCAAACTTTGAAGCTGATGCTGCTGTTTCTCTTCATTGATCTGCCTGTTCTGTAATAGTGAAGAGGTGTGTCATTCAGGGAACTCAGATTCCAGTAAAATCAGTCCCTCTGCAGCGCGGTTCCTGCGGTGTTTCCATTGAAAACAATGGAAACGGCGGCGACTCCCCGTCTGAAAGCACCGTATGCGCATTGGAAACTCTGATGATACACAAAAGCGTGGAGTGAAAAAGGCTCAACTAAAAGTAGCAATCACTGTGAACTAAAGACCCCTGCTTATCATTCCTTATCGGTCTGGAGCACTGCAGCAGCTCACATCTCGCCACCATGTGACACAACAATGGAATGGATTAACGAGCAGTGTCATCAGCCTCGGTAGGGAACTAAAATAAAAGGAAGAAAAGATGCGTTTCTCTAAAAATACATTTGGAACGGTAAAATCAAACATACAATGAAGCACTACTTGAATAAAGTTAACAGGACAGAGGCCAAATCTGACTTTAGAGCAAGAACAGCATTGGTCCTGGATCAAGGATTGCGCTAACATTAGCAATATACTGACCTGCCTGGAAGTATTGCAGGAGTCTTAAGAAGTTGGAGGATTTGCTGGTGTGTTCATTTCTTTCTTTATTTGTTTGTTTTTTTTTATTTTTTATTTTGCCTTAATTTGACAGTAGCAAGCAACAGGAAACATGGGGAGAGAAAGGAGGACAAAGGGGGACAAGGGTCCTTGGCTGGACCTGAACCACAGACACCGCAGGATAATGACGTGCCTCTCAAATGCTGGGACACCAGGATGCAACTATTTTTACTCACAGATGGTGCAAGGCACACTTTTTTTTCTGTTTAGCTTTAGGGCTGTTAAGTTCCTTAATCCAAATGCGAAAGGGTAAGGAACATGTGACCGTCGCAGCGTGCTGTCTGTGTTGATTCTTTTGTGTCACACGCTTGGCTGCCTGGCAGGCAAACAATGTGATGTGTCAAAGGATAAAGAAAGGGTTTTGAAAATCAAATGTTCACAGTGAAATGTTCACAGCGCCATTATATCAATATTAAAAATGTATTGTTGTGTCTGAGTTAACTCTTAAGTCTACAACAGACAAGTGTGACATGGAAAGTTTGGCATTTCTGGTATTAGACAGTACGGCTGCATTGGGTTGAAAAAAATGCACCAAGGTCTTACCCTTAAGTATCATTGACATGCAGTAGTTCTTGTTGCCACTGCGGAATATTGAGCGAAGACTTATGCACACGTCCTAAGACATGCAGTATTGTGCAGACAGCATTAATAGTAAATTGGGTGCACCAGGCAGTCGCAGTTGTGGGAGGACAGTCAATAGATTTCCATAGCATAGCAAACAGCACCAGATGGTGATGATGTGATGGGCTACAGAGTCGCAGGCAGCAATTCTTTGTGCCCTCTTGTTCACCTTGCTATCATGCAGCTTTTCCATAGAAGCCAGCTGACAAGAACAAGCATTCACCCACTCAGCAGTGCAGAGCAATATTGTGGAAAGGAAACTCAGACTGTGATGTAACGCGTAAGGGCCTGATCACGACTGCTGCATTTTTACAAAGCAGCGGGCAACTTTATCTATTCAGTCAGAGACATTTGATTCAAGGAATTGGCCATTCATAGCATTTTTTTGGGGAAAAAGGCTCTGCTCTTTGAGGGAGCTGATTCTGCTAGGAGAATTAATCCCCCTAATAAACATGCATGCACATGAGCTTACTTAAATCAACAATCTCTAAGTTTGGAGTGTTGTAGGGAGTAAATAGCATTAGCATGAGTGCATCATGTTAGCACTGTACACCTGCATAAATATGACTGGACTTTATTGGACATTAATCCTAGTTCAGCCATGCAAAGCCTAACTTTGTTTTGAAAAGGGCTGTATAAATAATGTGTATCATTATTATTATTAATCAGCTAATGCAAGTGCGATTCCAGTGCTCTGCCTTAAGTGATGCTATGCTCCATTTGTTTTCACTTTCAAGAACTGCATGCTCTGCATGCTGTTTTAATACATAAATATTCAAATAATGTCTCACTTAGGGAAGTGGTTGGTGGGTCATTATATTTAAGTTTGATTATGATTTATGTTGATTAATGGCAACATTTACGGAAAATTGCTCAAAAATAACACAACTGCCTTGCAGAATATGCAAGCAAATATAGTATCAGTAAAGCTTTCCACTTCCAGAGATCTATGTCTTTCATAATCCGGCACAAATGTTTATTCGATGGTGAGAGATGGTGTTTGTGGGTTGTCTTGTTTTAAATGTACAGATGCTTTCATGTGTCAGCCACAGCCGCGTTTTTTCTGTCACCTAATTTAACTCTGAACCACAAATCAGTCCAAATCACTGAACACAACAAGGTGCGTTCAGCAGACACTTGTAAACTTATATTCAACCGTATATTATGTCTGGATGCATCTACATGTTGGTTTTTCTGCAAGGTCACAGTTTTATTATTTTTATTTTTTTGTACAATTGTTCTCAGAAAATATGGCCGCACTTGCATTTCAGCGAGAACAACTGAATTTAATACAAATGCTGCTGATCAAGCACCAGTTATATATTTATATTTCTAGTGTATTGTAATGCAAATGCATGTAAAGGTAAACATATTTTTTTCATTACCTGATATTCATCTGGGTCTATTTTATTGATACTTAAAACTCTGATTTGCACTTAAAAATTGAATTCATGGGTTATAAATATTTATTTGTATTTTTAGTATAAACCAAAGATAATTAGCCATACTTACTGCTTAGCATCTGGCCTGGTAAATACCAATAAAATGAGATGTCTATAAATGTCATTTCCTGTGTGATTTACCACTCTTTTGGAAAGCTGCCTTGGCAATAGGTAGTGACATGGTCTGTGCTAAAAGTTCCCATTGGGGCAGTATAAAGGGTGTGTCTAAAATGTGCACATGCACTCTGAGGCAAGACTATCACCATGCCATCTGTAGTCACTCCACAGGAACATAACCAGCACCATTTATTGCACATATGATTACTGGTTGGCATACTTTTTTTTTCCTTTTACAAGCCATCTGCTCAGTAGAGGTGAGAGGGGATTTGTGAAATGGAATACTGTAGCATATTGATTCTCTGCTTTAACACATAAATATCCATTCTTAGCACTTGGCTGTATTTTAATTGTGTGAGGTAAATCTGTTAATTCAGTGGCTGTTATTTGTCTATATTATGACCACTCATACTATATCATATCTTTTCTGAGAGAAATGATAAATGGCAGGATCAAACAGGAATAATTTGTGACAAGCTGTGAAATCCCGAGCAACAAAACCCTCAACCTCACAATATTTAGATCACATATTGCTCATGTTTGTTCACAAACAAGCTGGCTCTTTGAGGTGAATGATTGGAGCTGGCTCATGTATCTGAGCGGCCTTGTTTATGTGTGTGTTTGTTTTTGAGCCCATGTACCCATAACGTCTGACTCGTTTGGTGACAAAGCTTTGGAGTCAATTCTAACAAGACTGGGGGAATGTCTGTCTCCCTCTGGTGTGCTAGTGTCTGTGTTTGTGGATATGAAGCTGAGAATGAGTGTCTGAGTAACTGTTACTGTATCGATGAGAGGTCTATGTGGACGTGTGGTTACACTTTATGTCAGAATTGTTAACAATAAATACATTTATGTCAAAAAAAGAAAAAAAAAGAAGATGTTAGATGTTCTGTGCACACTGAATATTTTAATATCATGCTGTGATAATATTCAACTGGAATACATTTCTTTCAGGAAATTTGTGTCATAATTAAATACCCATTTTATTAAGGCTAATTAACTTTGTTGTGCACCTTAGGAGTCTCAATTTTGAAAATATTTTTATACTTTTATGGTTGCTATGCAATTTCAGTGGATTATAAAAAGCCATGCTTCTTAATTCCTTAATGTTTTGAGAGTCCCAATAACAATTATGTTTATTTGGGTATCAAATATACAAAATGTATTACAAAATTGTGCTTTTTGTAGGAAAAGGTGCAGCAACACTGTAGCACACATATAATCAGCCAAGTGTCACTATATCTTCCTGTTAATATACTGGATTATTCTGCAGCGCACAATTTATATCCACAGCATTTAGTGTTTTGTTTACACCTTAATCTTGAGTTATATGCAATGAACAGGTAACCCTCCTTAATCAGTGATATTGCTTTTGCCTTTGACATTGCTCTACTGACGAGGATACAATCTACTTATGATGTCAGTATAAATAAATAAATATGTATATATATATATATATATATATATATTTATTGTGGCCATTCATTTATCAGCTTGTTGTTAATTGTCTCTTAGTGTGACAGAGGTTTTAATTTACTGTGTCTGAAATGAGCCTGCAAAATTGTCTTAGTCCAATCAGGTAGGCATCGTTATGGATGAATTGTAGCAACGGTTGCAAGATCTGAGGAACTCAGGAGCTCAGGCATTTGAGAGTTGCCTGACAGTAATCTAAGTGCAAGATTTCTCAAATTTAGACTACAAAATATCAAGATTAAGTCGTGACTTTAATGTGAGCCCAGCAGGACTGTTTGTTTTCTACTTTGACTGCTGCCATAAAAACTCTTCATCGTGCTTGTGATTAAAAGTGTTTTGAAGGCAGAATCGCAGACAAAATGTCATGCCGAAATGTACACCAAAATTCACACTGTGCCACTGATCTGCATGAACACAAAATCAGCTGTGCCACTCTGCCCAACTCTCAGACGGGTTCAATTGGCACTAGCAGAGCTCTTTGGGCCAAAGATCAATGACTGACTTTGTAGCTGTCTCATTAGGCTTGAGGTGTTATGTCCTGGGTGAAGTGTGGAGCTGAGATGATCACCACCTGGTCCTGATTTGGATCAGATGGTGAAAAAGGTAGAGTGTGTTACCGTATGCACAGTGTGAATTTTATGTCTGTCCAAAATTATTTCAACTTTCACCTCTGAGCAAACTTTCTCTGTTTGTCGGCAGAGGTTGGGGACACTTGGAAAATGTTCAAACCCTGCGGCATGGACACCAGCAGTGTGGGAGGCTGTCAAGCTGCAGAAGGAGCCCTTCCAAGCCTGGTTAGCAATGTTTAGCTCCATGAAAGCATGGGTTTCCATCGGGCACAAAAGGCTGTGTAGGTCAGAAGGTTGTTGTGGTTGCAGAAGTAAATGGGTATGTTTGGCAAGGCTACGAAGGATGACTCTGAAATGGTTTCAATCTGAATAGCAATTTGAAACTTAAGCCTCTTCAGCCTGGCAAATGATTGCTGATTCAACTGTGGGGATATGAATATTATATTTAACATTAATTTTAATCTTTAATATCCACCTACATTAATATTTTATGCTATAACTGAATTAGATTTATTTTTGTATGCTTGGAGACTGTCATCACAATGCAATTGGGGCAACATGTCAGCAACTGACTGACTTTGACTGGCTTTCCCACTGTCTAGTCTTTTAGAAATGCAATATGCTTTTTGTCTTTTAGGTTTTTCTATCCTTGTATCAACATAAAACTATCATTCCACAGAAATACAGCATACATCAGCACTGTATTATTAGGATAATAGTTGGATCTGTTATTTTGGGATGTTTTATCTGCTTTATCAAACCTTAAAAGGGGATCAACGTTGTGATTTTGGTGGTTTTAATTTGCTTCCCTCATAATCTCACATGCAGCTTGGTTTCATGCGGGAAGTACACACAATCACAAAGCCCCTAATTCCAAGTGCAAACGTGTGTCGTTTGGCGCAATAAATGCTTCTAAATCCTTTCTGACTGAAATTGTGTGAGTTCAGCTGGTGCGCTGAAGTCGTGCACACCATTAGCTGATAAGTACTAGCTGACTCTTACAATCACCGGTAATCTAACAAGCTTACACTCTCACTCTCACTCTTCTGATCATTTATGCTGCCTCTACTTCTGCTAGTGTTGCTGCTTACTCCTGCTGTAGTGTACGCGCTGATACCTCCCTCCTCCACCTCCTGTTCAACTGTCTTATTACCATACTTGTGATGACATCTCCTGCCTTGTGCATTATGTATATCCCACATCTCAGTGATATTCACCCTCTGGGTTCTCTTCTGTATATTTCTTGTAGTTTTAATGTGCTCCCTGAGAATCTCTTATGCTGCTTGGATTCATTTAGGGAGCACCGGCATGCACAGAACCTTTTTATATTTAAATACGGTCATCAGTCAGTGGTTAGTAGTCCAGCCTCACAGCAAGAGCATCCTGGGTTGGGACTGGCTGAACACTAGCTGGGACATGTATGTGGAGTTAGTGTGTTGTCATTGTGTCTGTGGGTTTCTTCTGGATAATCTGGTTTTCCTTCACAGTCGAAATGACAAAACAAGCAAGCATAAGGTGAATTGGGAACTCCAAATATAGTGTACAGTTTGTGCAAATCCATTGTTTTAGCCATGTGTCAAACAAGCAACCAGTCCAGGGTGAAACATGCCTCCCATCCAAACGTGGATACGTTCCAACCCTATTTGACCCTGAACAGGATGTATCTGTTACAATAAAAAAAAAGTCCTGAAACCTTTGACGTATCTGTGACAAAATTTGTAATTTCCATTTGTCATCATATATGTTATTATACACTGTATGAACTGTAGGTTCAGCAAGACTTGCCATAGCTACCGTAACACACTAATTAAGCAAAGTATCATTTCAGCACATACTTCTGGCTTAATAAATGTAAAAATAATGACAGACTGTAAGAAATAAAAATCAGCTACAGAGGTGATATCTGCCCGTGTTACCCAATCTTTCAATCTGCCACATCTGCTGCACCAACTGATGGGTTAATGAGGGCCATGCATGTCCTGTCCTATTTCCTGCAATCAGCTCACTCAGACATTTTGACAGGAGGCAATTATGGACGAAAAATACTGAGGAGGCTGCAAAATTTCTTAGACACACACACACAGATATATCTATTCGGAGGGTCAAAACTGCATTAGGGATAAGGCTCAGTGCACCTGATTGGCATACACTTTGGAATTAAGCTTGACATGTGAAGACTGTGCACCACTTAAACCCCAACCTCAATCACATTTGCACACACTGTAGCTACTATATTTTGCAAATGATATGGCGTCATGAACAGATAGGCGATCCATATATTCTTTTAACAAGATTTTGCAAGATTACTTTAACTTTGTTGTTACACTGGAGCATTGGAGTACCAGTACAAGCAGAGATAGCAACTATCAAAAAAGATACAGTAGACCTCGCACATGCTCACATAATTTAAATCATATGCATTATTATATTTAGTTTTTCATTTTTAAAATCACGTCACGTGATGTACAGAAAACACATTAACACAGGAGTGACCTTACAGTACATAGCTGTGATGTTACGTGAACTATAGAAGACAGCAAATAGAAAGCAGCTGAGATTACCGGCTTTTGACTTGGGTAGAGGTTGGGGTCATTAAAACAGTCTGCCTGTGCATCTCCATCTTGCTGAGTGATTGAGCGATAAGGCAGTCACAAATGATGCAGACCAGTCATATATCAACCAAATACTTCATATAACCCACCTCCACACCCCTGAATCCCCCCAAGGTGATATTGACTAGAGCTTGATAGAGAAGGGCAAGAGAAAAATGTCTCCACTCAGCACACTAACATCAAACTTTAATCAATCTAATACATGTCAGAAGCTATAACTCTTTTGTATCTTTTTGATTAGAAGAAGGAGACTAGGGCATTATTGTATTAGTTGCTGTGACATTTTGCTTAGGTATGTTTCACTCAAATAAGTGCCTATTTCATGCACAAGAAAATTATTTTGGTATTTTTAGTAACAATCAGATACTGCTTATAATTACAACCATCCTCCCTGTGGAAAGTTTGCTAATCAAGGTATAAGACACTTTTAAATAAAGGGCTTAAGAAACACATTAAAAAGCCCCAGACTAATTCACAGATGCCTGGTTTCTGACAAGAAGCTGATTTAAACCCGTAAAGTGTCTCCTAATCTGCCCTTCCACCTTGGGCAATCTGTCATGATTGACAGTGTGTGTTCAGTGGTAACAACACAAACATTCAATCTGACTGTGGAGGCCCCACAAGGCATTTATTTCTCTCCAATGAGACAGCTAGGGAGTAAACCCTGTGATTACAGGTATAGCACTGGTTAAAGTTCAGCTTGGCAGGATACTGCTCTCTGGTGATTCAGGCGCATTAACATCCCAGACACTCAAGATGATTTGCATGCATTGTCAGCCCTTTTAAAACATCACACAAAGCACTTGAACAGCTTGCTGCTACTGGGGCCAAGAGGCCTCAGACCTCCCTGCTGTCAAAGATTTGTACACTCACAACCCTAATCGTAGTGTTGAGGGTGGTGAGGTTACGTCTTATCTGAGGAGAATGACTGGAGTTCATTTTTCTTTTTTTTTTAATCTCATTAATTGGCATTAGTGGGGATTAGTTAAGGTATAGTATAACTTCTCAGGTTAAATGGTACAGACGTGCCATTTTTGCATCTAATTAACCTGATATGAATCATTATTTTCTTCTTTATTTGTATTGCAATAGACATAATTAGGTAAAATGAAAATATGTGATTACGTGCATGTATATGTGATATGTGATGTATATGTGAATGTGTGATTACATATATGAAAGTAATCTTAAAGTAATAACTAAAGTGTAAAACCTTTTTTATAGTTTAAATGATTAGTTATGATTCATTATTTTGTGTCAAAATAAGTAGAAGCTCATCAAACCCAGGCTAATCTGCTGAGATTAACCAGCAAACGGTGTCAGACAAAACCCTGCAATGCTAAGTAATTCACATGAGAAGTCACACAAGACAAAGAGATAGAGATGCATAAAGAAATGCAGCGAGAACAAGTGGGAGTTGGAGGTAACACCATCACCCACAAAAGTGAGGCACTGGAATGTTGACATACTGTGTTGAGAATGGGATTTATATGGCGTCAGGATTCGTAAAAGATGATCCTTCCAAAACACACCAGTGTCACATAGCGGCTAAAGATAAGCATTTAACTGCCGATCCCTACTAACAGGCATAAAATGAACATGACAACAAAGACTCAGACAGTCATCAGACAAATGTAGCCAAGTTTAGATAGCAAGCAAATACTTAACAGATGTAGCATCAACATACCAGCAGTCAATGGACAAGAAGACATGTTATTTGTGTGTATGTTTTAAAACGTATAATTTAAAATGCACTAAATGTGTCTGGCAAACATGTATCTCTTACTCGATTGTTGTTTTTCTGCATTTGAAGCTGCGTATTTCCCATCTTTGTTGAGATTTTTTTTCCTGCACTGACACACTAGCAAAAAGCATATTAAAAAAACTAGAGCCTTTGTTACACTGTCAGAACAAATCATCTGATTAAATTAAAAATATTCCAAGCAATTTCTTGAGTCTTATTGTAAAAATGTGTTGTTAGACATGCCTCAGTGAAAAGTGAAAGCTAGACTGTTCCATAATCTATTACAGTTGCCTTGTTAGTGTTTCACTTTGTATTTATGCTGGATGGCCATGAATCTTCACACCGTACAGTAAGGGTCAATTCAGCAAAATAATCAGGTGCCTGTCTATTGTAAGTTCTACCAAAAAGGTCAAAATCTTTGTAATACGTGAGATGTTTAATCAGTACTTTTTCTTTCAGATTTTTGACTATTAGCTGCCCTCTTGTTCCTGTTGGCATTGGTTGTCTCATTTTGTTAAGATTAGAGGAGAGTTTCAAGTCCCTTGTTTGTCACACACATAAGAGCTCACTCTGCGCTGCCATCCAGAACAGAATCCAATAAAAATAAACAGTCCAGTGGAACTCACTGCAGCATGGTGTCCCTCTTCTACTGCAACAGCTTCCGCCTCCCATCAGTAAAGTCCTTCTCACCCCTACTATTGTTCTGGTAGAATGTATTACCTTCTGCCAAAGAGGGTATGTTTTTGGTCCCAGTTGTTTGTCTGTAAATATCTCAAACACGTGTTAAATTCAGTAGGAAGCTGAGCCAAGGAACAAGTGATTCAATAAAATGTTGTGTTTTAATTACACAAAATATTAATGATATGAATCTTGAATAAAAAATGGACATACTGATGATTAACTGATGGCTGACGATGCATACATCATTTTCAGGAATATTTGTGTTTGTACGAAGGATGTTTTTACAGTTTGAATTCATCTTGATGTTGCAGTGCCAGATAAAATGTCATTTCATTTTGCAGAATGGTTCAGATTTTTTTTTTACCTCAATATGACTGCATTTTCACAGTGTGTCCAAAAATGTATTTGAGTAGAGAATTAATAAAAAATATAAAACACATACATCAACTTTGCAACAATTATGGTAAGCAATATTTAAATTAATTAATAACTTTTTTATGCTCATGGACTCATCCTCAATATTACCTGGGGGATATTATATATGATTTGTTGGAGTAAGCAAATTGTGAAAACAATGCAGCAATATATTCACAATGAAGAAATGTTACAATTGGAAGCAGCCTCAACCAAGGAAATGAGTAATCCAAAAAAAAAACATGTTTCCACATTTCACAGCTCTGAAAGTATGAGCCAAAATATTGACCACATGGTGGCACCATGTAATCCAGATGCCAATCAAAAACAAATGAGTTGTTTGTCTGTAACACTTAACACCACATCTTTATTGGAATCTGCTGACAATGTCCTGTTATCAGACTAACAAACTTGGCTAAAAACCTATTTTGACGAGATAATAAGACAAAACAGATGGTCCTAATCGCACTTGTTGTTTCCTGCTACATTTGTTACATCTAAGTCGACAAGTCTGGCCTCCTGTTGTCAGGATACCTTTTTTTTTTCACACAGGAAAGGACAGCATTCACTATTTTGTCTATATTCCTTTTTTCTAAAGAGACATACATGGTAGGTTAATTGTAGCTCATTGTAATATTTTGTCACAAAGAAAAAATCTTGTGAGAAGCCAGGGATCAAGTGTCATGTGTGATCCAGTAAATTTTTATTCAGATGGTTGTATTCATTTTGGATTTTTCAGTGATATGGGGAAATGTATCAGCTTCACATGGTATAAATTGTATAAAAACCATGCTACAGTGTACAGTATTAGTACTTGGTATTTAGAAGTTGCCAATCATTTTTCTCTAGGTGTCAGATAGATACTTACATGAGTGCGTCAGACATATCCAACACTGCTGCACAAAAATGCTTTATCCAACCAGTACAAAGACTACAATCTCCCACAAGAGAACTCACTGGAGAGCTTAGCAGAACAGACTGTTTTTGCTCTGTCTCGGTCAGGAACAGGTTATACACATAAACCTGACCTGCAGTTTTTCTAGATGAGGCACAATTTTCGTTCATGCTGGGTGATGCTGTTTGTGTGTCCATCGCTGCATCGTTCTGCACATCTTCTTTGCTTCACTGAATATGTCTGCAAGAGAGCCAAATTAAGCAAGCCACTTCTAATCCATCAAGACATCTGCTTGATCAGGCTTCTTGTCACACAGAATGAAAACTCCTTCCTCAGACAAAATGAACATGTCAGCATTAGACGACTTCACCTCTCTGTGCAGGGGCAGTGAGCGATGGTCAGTATCCACTTGACAAATATTGCAGCACAGTTTGAGATGCTGGTGTTGATAAGGTTAACTGCATTCAGAGTGAAAATCAAAACTTGATAACGGCTATATCCTTCTACAGGAAGCAATAGCTATAACGTATGGCTCTGTTTATATGTGTGTACCTGCTATGTTCATGGTTCATTGCTAATGTGGGGTAGGGTTATTGTTCACAGGTAAATCTGACACATGGATACTGATGACATAAAAAGGCACACTTGGTAGCAAGAATGTCACAATATTTACTTATTTGAAAACAGCCTTTTTACATAAGGATATTTCAGTAATGATGAAATTGTGAGTTATTATTACATGGGTCGAAAATAGGATAAAGTGCTGTATTTTTCCAAGATTACGTACTTATATTTATTTTGGTCTGTTTCATATCACCTGCTATCAGATTGATTTGATGGGCAGTTGTTTCGTATCCTTTTATCTTACATACTTACCTCCCAGTTGCATCACTTTCAGCCAGTCCTGCACAACCTCCTTTGGGTAAAGCTTATCTTTCAGAGCATGAGTCACAGAGTTCTGGTTAGCGCAGTCATGTTTTTTAAGATGCTGTGGTGATTGCTTTCACATAATGATGTGTACTTTCCCTCCCACGCCATTACCTTTTATCACTGTGTTGCAATTATTGTGTGTTTTTCTTTCGTTAGCAATTTTTAGCCATAAAGTAAATCAGTCATTTGAATGAAACTCTACTCAAGTGCATAATCAGTAGTGCTTATGGCGCAGTCCTGCAGATGCATGGAACTGCAATATGTCATTGCTTTGGTGTCGCTTCATGATACTTAATGATGATAGAGCAAAAATTACAATCAACCTCAATGTTCTAACTTACATTTACATTTTTACTCACTTATTATATTCAATTTATCTTGGCGACAGTTCAATTTCCACAGAATTAAGCTGAGCTGTCACAGGCTGCATAACATTTTTATATTGCAGAAACATTTACTAAGTGTGTTCAAGACAGCAAAGGTATTAGACCTGGTACAGTATATTTAAGAATGGTTAGATGTCACATTCATTTTGGAGCAGTGCTTCATTTAAAGTTTAAATTCATGCTTTGCTTCTTACTTTTTACATTAATCTTATGTAACAGCACTGAAATCAGATTAACTCGCAGTAACATCAGTAAGATAAACAGAGAACTGTCAGCCAGTTGGACAATAAATGGTGGCAGCACCATATCTTTTTTACTCAGAGGAGGAATTTTGCATAAAGATATCTACTTTGTTTTCGGCATGTACATATCTTCAAAGATTGGCTATGAGGAAATGTTTGCACCTTTTATAAACCTGAATTTTAATAAATTTGTCAAACTGAACTTTTATATTTACAATATTATGCAAATGCACCCCCAGTTGGTAAAAGTATGAAGGCAGAGCCGCAGGGAAGGTGGGGACAGTCAAACTTTTGGGCAGATATAAACAAATCCAGTGCAAATTGACCTGTATGTTGGACAGTCTCTATGAATTTGAAGTATTTTGCGGTTACCTGTTTTCAGGGTCTGGTGGCTCCCAGAGCTAGGTGCTAGGGTCAGTCCGCCTTTCATAACAGGCTCCTCTCATCCTTTTTTAAAAGCAATGCTCTCCCACCGTGACGTACTGACAGTTTGGTAATGGAATGAGGAGTTCAGAGCAGCTTCTCTTGAAGAATCTAATATTCTAGCTTCGGACGTGCAGAGTTGCAAGTTTGAAGATACAGCAGTCTAGCTATGATGCTGACAGCAGATGACGGATCACATATCAGAACATTTTGACAGTTTAGAGATCAACAGTTTTCATTTTTCTGTGCTTGATGTTGTGAGCTTTTACTTAAATGACCATCTATTGCTATAACATACAATATATCAGATGTGCATACTGTATGTCACAACAATTAGAACACACGTATGGAAAACATACTGTACCTGACAGCCGTACTTGTTATAGAGCATGTGAAGCGGTGTTGGTAAGAATCAGATAATTGAAATAAAACTATATTCTCACTGTATAATACAATACAAATACATTTGAATAAAAATAATTTCAAAATGAACACAAGGGGTTTGTGTGAGGATTATGTGGGTGTGTCAATTAATGCACAAAGTCCTGATGAAATGACAGAAAACAGTATGCAAATCATCTCAATCAGCAGGATGATATTATTTGTCTGTGCCTTTCAAAACTGTTGATAAAGAAATCTATTTTATGATTAAGATTTGGTTAGGTTCAGGCACCAAAACAACTTTCTGTCAGAAAAACATGAGATGGATAAAAAATACATCTACAGTGCAACCAGCACGGACAGGGTTAAAGTGGTGCAGAACATTTCACATAACAATGTCCGCACCATTCTGAGAAAAGACAGTGATTATTCACTCATCAGGAAAACATAGCCCATTTTACTTCCACATATGAAAAACTTTAAGTGCAGGAAATAGCACAGCATGGACTTGCTCCAAAATGGTGGATGGTAGCTCAAAACATCAGTCAGTCTTCAAAAAAAAAACACTACTGGATTGATTGTGGCACTACCTACCATCAAGCTTAGGCTGGCAATCTAGCAATTCTGTCAAATTCCTTCTCATCTGCTTTATAAAACACACTGGAAGATAGCAATATCAGCATGGCCCACTTGATAAACTGTCTATTTGATTACACAGTCCCGAAACTGTCAATAGCTAGGCTAACTATACCGTAAGTGCAGGGAGTGGTACCAACATCACCACCCCCAAGCTCTTCAAGTGGATCTGTCTATCCATGTGATGTCAGAAATAAAGACAGAGTTTGAATCAAAAATACAAATTAAATCAATAAAGAACAGAAAATGTGAAAAGGTGGAACAGAGAGAGAGAGAGAGAGAGAGAGAGAGATCAGAGAAAAAATGCTGCAAGTTAAAAAATGTTACCAGTGCCAAAAAATCATGCTAGCTGAAGCAACAATATTAACAGTTTGCAAGTACCAAACGAAAAGGAGGAGAAGAGGAAAGAATCTAGACACATGAGCAGCAGGCTGGTTCCAGCGGAGAGCAGAAACAAGAAGGGGAGGCCAATGCTGAGGACGAGCAACATGACAACCTCCCAGCAGGTGATCCCATCTACTGCCAACTTGATATCTACTGCTTAGCCAATGTGTTATAAATGAAGGTTGGAGAAATATGGGGCTGGATTTTGTTCCGGCGCTGACCCTGTCCGTTATGCTGTGGAGTTCACAAAGCATGCATCTGCTTTCTACAATAAAAACACACCGGAAGATGGAGCCTTCTGTCTTTAGATTGTGTACTGCTGTTACAATTACAAATATATTTGTTGAGCACTTTTAAAAACACAGTGCATGTGTGAATAAGATGTAATGTGATAATCATATTCTTCTCCAACAAAAGGCTTTTGTGATAATACACCAGTTTGGCATCCTGTGCATCACCATAGCACAAATTAAGTAATTCAGTGTAATGGAGCATATTTTTTGTCATGGTTATAGAAGAAGTTTTATACAGCTTTATACATTGTAAGACACTTCTCATGAGTAGAGACCGGAACATGGGTCACGATGGTATGGGCCAAATGTACCACCCACCTCTGTAACCAAAGGACTTTTTTTCATATTTTAGTGTCAAACTTATTGCCTATTCTCATGTTTTCACGCCACCTCATGGTGGTAAAACACTTTTTGTACATAAAGAACACTTTTGCATTCACAGAAATGATAGAAGACCAGCCTTTGTCAAACGAAAATAGATGTGGGAGCTCTGAAAATGCCAGATCTGCTCTAGGCTTAAGGGAAGAGTGTAATCAATTCAGTTGTACCGGTTGCTTGGTAACTGAGGTCACGCTTGGACATTTTCATAGGTTATATATCTGTTCACAATGATGTCCCTGAGCAGTACACTAGCTAAGCTACTTCACCAGTTAAATCTGTCTATCCTTGTGCACACATCAACAAAAAGCATTTCAGTATTACTATCTCCCTACAGAGAATCAGGAGCTGCAAGTGGAACAGCTACGTGAGCTGCATGGCAGGCTCGTATTTTACCTTCAGGCACTGGCTGTCAGCATCTCGACCACAGAATTACAAATGACAGAGCAGTTCCTAGAATCACGACCGTCAGTTTTTGCACACCAGAAGATGGTGGCCATACAGTGTTCCAGAGTACTATGTTCTGCAAGTCATGACGGATTTCAAATGTAATGTTTGATATTTCTATTTACTTTATTTTGTTGTCCCTTTCAGTCTCCATGTGCAGTACAAATGCTCATTCTTACAACAAACAAAAAAATCTTCTAGCTATTACTTGAGTCACCACTTCATTTGGTCATCCGTATAAACAGATGCAATCCATCTTGTACTGAGATGTAGGATATTGATATGTGATGACAGTATATGCCGACAGCTAAGAACTCGGGAGGTAGGCTTTGCCTTAAACACAATATACTCTGTTATTTTGTAAGCACTACAGCATACATGAGTACTATGCCACTGATTTCCTTCTCAACTAAACAGGTGATGGCCTCTTAGTGTGTATAGGTCTACATTGAACTCACTGTTCTCCATTCGGGAATGTAATCAGGGGGTTGGTGAGAGAGAAAATTCCAGTAATAAGTTTTTTAGTTGTTATCCAATTTTTCTTGAAGCAAAAAGGCACCAACTGCTTCAGCAAGTCATTAACAATGTAAGTGTACAGTGTGTGTGTGTCCAACAAAACAGATGCAAACTATATAGAAACTATTCATAACTTGTGGAATTAACTTAAATTCCTTTGTCTTGTTGTCTCAGGATGCCCTGTTGGCACTATTTTCATTTAGTTTGCATTGCCAGTTTTTACAAAAATCTTCACTTTTCATGGCAAGGTATGTGTAACTTGTTTACATATGACATGTTGCCTCTCGGAGCGGCACTGTATGGAGTTGGAGTGGAGTATGTTCTCCCCATGTCTGCATGGGTTCTTTCTGGCTTTGGCTTCCTTCCACAGTCCAAAGAGAAGTACTTAATTGGTTCATTGGTGACTCTAAATTGCCCGTAAGTGTGAATGTGAGTATGAATGGTTGTTTGTCTCTATGTGCCCTGCAATGAGCTGCGACTTGCACCTCGCCTCTCACCCAAAGTCAGATGGGATAAGCTGAAGCCACCCCTGTGACCCTTTCTTCTTACATTCACTAACTCTATTGTTAACAGGTTTATGAGGATTCTTTTACCTATTCGACTATGAAAACGTATATCCCAGATATCACTCTTGAAAGAGAATTGTGCAATTTTACGTCAGTCTGTTTACAAGTCTTTGGAAGTACTACTGCATATGTGAAAAAAATGTTCTATAAACCCTCTTATAGTGCTCCATGGGGAGCTGTATGAAGTCTGATAATTTTTTTCAGTCTCAAGAGATGTAATTTGAGGTGACGTCAGTTGGGCCTGATGACTACAAGTATAAAACAATCTGGGTGTGTAGAGTTACTGTATGCTCAAATGGAATGAGAGGTGAATTTAAGAGGAAGTGCAAGGTCAATGAGAGATGTAATAAGACGCAAAGTTGCATTCAACCAAGTTCAAAATGTTTCAACTTGAGCAAAAAATTGGCTTTGCTCTTTATTTATTATTCAAACTCATAAATGTACAGAGATGAGAGGGAAAAGGAGAGAGCCTGGAGGGAATCAACAGAAAGAACTTAAGTCCCTTGTGAGTTCTGAGATCAGTCAAAGGCTGAGCTGAACACACACACACACATGCACACTATAGACCTTGCATAGCCCTTGTCTTTTTTCGTTTGTTCCATTTCGAGTTTATCTTCTGGTCGCTATTGCTGGCTACATTGAAAACAAGTAAATGGTTGTAGTCCCGATTGCTTTACACAGCCTACTGTACATATCTTGCAACATCCATCCACCAGCATAGATCAGATTGAAAAGACAACTTTGATTTCATTCAATGTTAGCTAGCCTACAGCTATCTCAGATATCTCAGTTTGGGTTGCAGTAGCATTTTTTTTATGGTGCCATATGAAGTGTCACAAGCTACGATGCAGATTATTTTTATCCAACTTTGTAATATTTTGTTAATTCATAGTAAAATAATTAGTAAAAATAAGCCCATGTCGTGCAAAACTGGACCATGTAGTGTTATAGTGTCTCTACTCAAATCTCAAAGTCTTCTCTGTGCACTATGTATTTTGGATGAGCAAATATTGTTTTTGCCCATGGGTCAAATAAACACAGACTGCATGAAAAGGCAAAAATGAACCTCTCTTTTCTGTCTGAACACACCTTTCAAAAGAAGTGAACATATAGCTGCTGTTCTGTAGTCTGCTCCTTATCTCTCCTTTCACATAAAGTATGTATGTACACACTCTACACTCTCAGTAAATTGTACGGCCTAAATTCTCATTTCCTGACACAGACTGGAGCTAGACCCGCAGCAAACTGTTGCAGTAGTTGTGCAATTATAACCAGTGAGAAAAAAAAGGTGAAATGTTGAGTAAATGAAAAAAAATTCTGGAAGGAAGCAGGCATTCAGTTCTGCAGCAAGAGGTGAAGGTGAGAAGGCTGGCTTTACAAAGAAAGACCGGGGCGATATCTTCATATTGAAAAATACAACAAATAATGTATTGTAATCATTAACTTAGTGTTCCCAAGACATCACACAGAGGTCACACTGAGCTTCTGCAGGCAGTGAGGCTTGATTGGTGGAATGCAGCATACACAGTAAATGTTGACAGGACCTATAAGCCAATAAGCACAATCAGTTCAAGGTCATGTGGGTGAAATCACAAACCTTTATTGGGACATGCCACTCGATTAAATAAGGAGAAAGGCATTCTTTGTCCTTCTGGGCTGTCACAGCATCTGATAAGCTTGACTAATCAAATACTTTAGATAAAGATGGTTAAGGTCGGGGCCATGATTAGGGTTAAGGCCAGGGTATGCTTGAAACAACCTAGTGTGTACGACGTGTTGTCTGATCAAGGCAACAGTGTTTACAGCCACACTCGACACAGGGTGAAAAATCTGCCAGCATGCCTACTTTCTCAACACCTCACACTGGGCCTATGGCTGCATGAAGTGCTTGGTAGATTGTTGGTTTTGGAAAGTTGCAAAAATTCTGAAAGGTGTCTGGGACTGGGTTTGAGATTCTGCACGATGATTGGACAAAAACTTTGAAGCATACTGATCCCGATGGCGCCTACCAGTCCTCACAAAGGAGGCAGGATTTCTATGCAGCCTCAGAAGAACCTCTGTGTGAGAAATTCACCTCAGAGCTGCAAGTCCCATGCTAGACTCATCCCATATTAATTGTTTGGGTTTTTTCTCATGTATTTTTATTCCAGGCCATAGATGCTGTTGTACCTTTCCCTTTTTTACTTGTCAGTATTGGTTGCATTTAATATTCAAAACACAACTTACAGAGAGAATAAAAAGAGAAAACACATTGTGTACTACAAGATTCAGCATATTACCAGCTGTCATATGTTACAAATCTCCAGCCTGATGGCACCATATGTGGATAAAAATGGCAGTGGAGTGCAAAATGCATGTGCATCATCATCTGTTCTCAGTATCACTACATTATTAAAACGTGAACAGGAAAATTGCCATATGTGCCATCTTATGTGCACTGATACAATATTAGATTAGATTCAACTTTATTGTCAGTGCACAAAGTACAAGTACTCAGACAACAAAAGTTGCAGTTTAGTCTCTAAACAGAAGTGCAAAACTAGTGCAGAGTAATGTACAAATGTTTATAGCTATATATAAATAAATATAATATATGATAAATATAGTACATATGAATACATTAAGCTTAGATAAATACAGTACGAACAGAGAGAAAATAATACACTGTATATACAGCATGTGCAGCAGTTACAGTCATCAACTGCATCAAGTGTAATTATACAGTGTGGGTGTGAGTACAAGTAATACAATTGATAGACATTAGTTACAGAATAAAAAGCTAGGTGTAAATGCACTTTAGGTCAGATATGTACAATATAGGTCGTAGCATATAGATACACTATAACTATAGACAGTAGGACAGCATGTATATGTAATAGTATGTGGGAGTGTATTTGTAAATAGTCTAGACAAGTGTAGTAAGTCTAGGTAACTGTGCAGTACTGTGGCAGTAAAGTGGCAATGGGGTCAAAAATAAATAAATGTACAAAAAAACAAGAAAGGATATATTAAAAAGGGGGTCATTCACATTAGTAAGTATTGCTAGTGTAATTAATTAATTTCTTGATAAGCAGCGGTTCTTATTTTTTGCAGACTCCAGAATGCAAACAGGCATTTTAATCTTGTAACCTTAATGTTTATAAGTATGTAGCAAGGTGTTGTACACAAAGTTAAATAAGTACTGATAACACATCTCCAAGAGAAAAAACTATCTTCATCCCTCGTCCTCTTTATTCAAAGGATTACAGTGGCTATTTAAGCATGCTTTCCCCTCCTCCTTTCCTTCTGTGACATTATTATCATTTCCAATGGGGTAATGTAACACAGGCAAATGCCCTTGGAATGTAATGTGCTATAATTAAAATTTGGTTAATTTACAAGGTGAATCACGGGATGAGTTTGCAGCAGCAAAGTAGCTCTAATGCTGCCTATATTTTGCATAGGATATTTCCACAAGATGGCATTGTGAAGACATATATATAACATAAGGCATAACATGCTGTAACTTTTTAATTGGGTGACAGTCACTTTGGATTAGGTCGATGTCACTCAGGGTTTTAGGCCTGAGGATCAAAATATCTTTACTCAATTAAGTTCTACTCAAATGTATTCCATCTTTTAAAACTCTTGAGAACAAAACTCTCACAATCTAAATTATTGCACCATGTCAGTGAGACGTAAAAATGTTCAACTACTATTAGCATGCAAGGAAGTAAGGAACCTCACACTCAACCCAACTCATTAACAAAACACCACAGGCAGTAGTGAGTCAGAGGATAAATCTGTTCTGAGAAAAGAAGGCACACACACACACACACACACACACACACACACACACACACACACACACACACACACACACACACACACACAGTGTCTAACTGTTGTGCAAAACGTAGGTTTAGAGATGTCATTTACTCTAGAAAAGCTATAATATATTTTTTAAAGGATGTTTTGAAGCATTTAAATGGGATTGCTGTTTACTGTTATCTTAGTCCATTTCTGAAGCTAGAAAATCCAAATTTGAACAAAGCATGGGACAAGTAAAGACAAAACCACTTCGCTATGCTCAGAAAAAAACGTCAGTCAATATTTTTTAAACCTAAAATATGATTTAGTCACTTTTGCTCATCAGTGTTATATCCATTTTTAAGCCAAGTGAAGAGAAACAGATGAACAGTTAGATTCATTCGGGAAGCTGTTGAGCTGCTTGTCCTAATATACTCACATTGTTTTGTGAGAGTTCTTATTTCCTTGAATCTGTAACAGAGATGGCAAGTGCAAATTTAGCACAACCTTCAGAGTCACAATGGCCAGATTTATGGGAAATATGCCATTTCGAAATATAACGGAATTTCCCTTAAACACCTTGTTAATTAAACCATAATTCTCCAAATCACCCCAAGACACACATTAAAAGAAGTGAAATTAAATATTCAAAGCCCAGCTTTTTGTTGCAAAAAATGTGTTGACTGCAGCTGAAGGCATTAATGTTGATTTTGACAAAAATAGTAAAAAGTAGATTCAGTTTCCAGCTTATTTGTCTAATCAGGCTTGCTCAGACTTAAAGCCGTGTGCTAAAGGCTAAAGCATTGTTATGTCGTATTACTTGGGACCCATTTCAACAAATTAAGTCTAAGTATCAGCAGCAGGAAGGCCTGACAAGCAGCCATTTTCTAAGCCCAAAATTATGGATTCATTATCATAACTTCCCTCATAGGAGAAAATCAACCCATAATCATGTGCAGCTTGTTGCAACGTGAGATCGTGGCGCCCCCTGCTTTAGTAATTTTTCTTGTAATTGTTTCCTGTAATTGTTGTGTTTTCGTCAGAGACAATGATGACGACACAATGAACACTTCACAACAACATGAATGGAAGCTCCCTGAAAGCTGCAGATGGATGGTGAATGTGGATGCCTCGTGCAGCTGCAGAAGCAACATGTTGCACATGAACGTGCCAGATCAGAACACCAGGGGGATTTCTGTGAAACTGTGAAAATCATTTTTCTGTGAGCTCAGTGATGGAAGTCAACCTCTTCTGTCAGTCGTTCTCTCCTGCATCTCACTGATACACCACCTACATTTTGTTCCTGCCATTTCCACTTTCACTCTCTTCTTCTTCGCCATCTTCACACATGGAAATGGCAAATGCTTGGATCACATTGCCAGCCTCTAACTGCATCATGTCGTCGCAGGCACAGATTTACCCAAATTGTGGTTTAAAAAATACAAATACTGATACTGCACTAGTAAGTTTGAAAACATAAGCAATCATTAACAGTTGTGCCATCTCTACCACCTCCACATCACAGTCTGGTTGTGAGGAGGGAAGAGCAGAGCCCAGGTATTATTCCACGCTGCTGATTTGAAGCTGTGGCAGGTTGTCAGTTAGAGACACGTTGCACCTGTCTTGTGAATGGCATGAAAAAGTATTACTATATGAAACTAGCATGCATGACTAACTGTGCTATCTTTCACTGCCATACTGTCCAGCATCTTAGAAACATATGTGGAACATCACTGTCAACCTTCTCCACCTTCTGCAGCACAGCGAGATTCCCACAAGACTGCAGGTTAGGAGCAGAAACTACCTTTGGAAAGTGGGAATCAAGAATCAAGGTGTGTTCATCCTAATCAGAGCGACTTCTACTTCACTGCGCTGCACAATCTGTTAAGAGAAACATGAAATGAAATTACATGATGCAGGAAGTACATCATTCATAGAACAGCACAACAAGTTTTCTATCACACAAAAAAGAAGTATAAACGTTTGACTGAGTATATTGCACAAGTCACACATCAAACTATAATACATATGTAATGCATGTCTCTAAAAAATAACTCCCTGGCAAGGCTGGGTTTTCACACAGTGCCCAGAATGTCTTTCTTTCTCCAAGTTGGAACGAAGATCAGTTTCTGTGTGCAAAACAGTGGTTGCTATGCTTCATATATGAAAAATATGAATAAATAAGAAATAAATCGGTGTCTTAATAATATGTTTTACTCCTGCACAGAAAGTGGGTGTTTGGTTACCAGTGGTAACCATTACTGTTTCATACAAAGCCTCTACAGGTATAGGTACCCTGAAGAATAAAGTGTGCGTAGGCTGCAGTATCAGGTAAACATGCAGATTCAATTGTTGCCTTTATGAAAGCAGCTGATGTAATGCTGTATTCTATGCTGCCTGTTCAGTTGTGTACCATATAAGCTGACGTCATAAAGGATATTCTCTTAATATTTGCAGTAATGTGGTATTTGTTTTGTTCTGTATAAAAAGATATACTTCTGTATGAAAGATATTGCACAATGTGTGTGATGATATATGTAAGACAAGCAGCAACCTCTGGCTGTGAAACCTATGCGGAAGTGCCAAAAGCTACACTTCCTCAGATCGCCACTTAAGGCTATAAAAAAATGTAAATCTCCATAAGCTCCCATATTAAAATGTCCAACTTCACAGCAGAAATAATCATGTTTACAGCCTGGTACAAAAAATGATTTTGGTCCCTATAATTAATTTCCTTGTTCATGACTGAGTCTTTTTTTTTTTTTTTTTAACTCACCAGTTCAAATTATATTAAGACTACATTAAAGTAATGCAGTAATTAACAGCATGGATGATTGATTGACTTCGGGTGCTGTTACAGATGGCTTGATTGAGCACCCAGATGTCATTCAGTCCGTCTCAGGTTTGCTGATGATCCATGTCTTTGCCGATTTTTAGATTAGCTTGGAGGAGGAAGAGGCAGGACAGCCAGCTTGAAAATGGCTCTTCAGAAACCTGCGAGTGACATCATGGATACGCCATCCATTATTAATACTGTCATTGGTGCGAGATTCAAAATGCAAAAAAAACCAGACAACTGGCTGATGAGAAGCAAAGATTTTATTAGTATATCTTTATTAGTATAATTACACTCAAAATTCATAGTGAGATGGAGAGAAGGGCTTGCTGTACAAAAGTGTACTAAAAGGGTGTGGTGATTTGGGACATTTTTGTTTCCTTGGTCTGTGGAGGCGTGCCTTTTTTTTTTGTGTTTCAGGCTGGGTGTGGTCTGCTGGCACTGGAGTCCCGGTTCCCTCACCTGCTTCTCATTACTCATCTACACCAGTATAAAGCCTCCAGCCTCTCCAGCACTCCTTGCCACATTGTCTGCACTTTCGTGTGGTATTCAGCTCATCTTCAGTGAGTACTATCGTTCAGTGCTAGTGTTTTTTCGTTGTAAATCTCTCCGGATCAAGAAAGCTAACAATCACCTGTGCTCTTTTTTCTCCAGAGTCTCCAGCCTCCAGCTCCAGTGCCTCAACAACCACAAAACCTCAAACCCACCTTGCTCCCCACCGGACTCATAACCTCAACCTCCACCAGAGTTATCGGCAGCTCCACCTCAGCCACGCTCACTCTCCCCAACCCCAAACCCTTTTTTGCTCATTAAATCCTTTTTTCCCTCTCTACCCAGTCTGAACGTTCTGCTTTTTGGGTCCTGACTAACCCAAATCACCACAAAGGGAGACTGAAAAAAGGAAATTATTTAAGACGTGCTAGAATTTTTATCTGTGTTATTAATATGATGTGAATGCTTAATTTTTTAGATGTTATGGTTATCATCAATGCCAATTGCCACCCATTCTCTGAGCTGTTTGTCATAGTCATGGAGGATAGGAGGATGCTTCCAGTCTATGAATAGACTTTTTGAAATTTAGTTCTTTGGTGTGTGTATTTATGTGTCTGCCCTCTTTATAATGTCTGCATTTTAGAGGTTATTATCACTTTTAAAAATGTCTGTACACTTCCAATTCACATTCTCTTTTATGCAATATGGCAAACATACTTGAACTTGAACTCGATTTTAAAGGCTGCTGTCACAGATGTCCTGCCAAACTATTTCATGCAGGCATATTATTAAAAATATTTACGCTAGATGCTTGGCCCTGGTGCTTATTTATTGAAATAAAATTCCAGAGTGCTCTAAATGCTGTCAAAGCTGCTGAGCAGTGCAGGTATTTCATAATGCTAACCATGCGGGTCACAAAGCCCATAGTCACCAATGAGAGAATGTATGGTGTGTTCGCTGTTATGTGTCCATAAAACTGTGTGGTGCAGGGGGGCGTTTGTGTGTTTTGCAGCAGGGCGCAGCATGGCTATATTCTCTTAATGGCACTGACTGTTACTGTGGGAGTCTGCAGCTGAATCTTAAAATTATCAGAGCTGTTGAAGATGCCAGTGGTGCCAAACCCACATGTTTTATAGTTTTCTCTGGAGATACTAAAGTTTTTATCCCCAGGGATCATAAAGTGGGCTCCCAAATCAAATACTGTGGAGTGCCTTCACCCCATATTAAACAAACTGCATTATTTCACACAGAAGGTGTGGATTCCAGGCGTTGCCAAAGATATGGACGGATCTCCTGTTGGGACACACCTGTTCACATTTTCCTGATTTTCTGTGAAGAATTTATTAAATTACGTGCTGCCTTCCAGTCAGTGTGAGACCAAGATTGAGCACAGCTTATACTTTCCTGCCATCCTCCCTGTCAGTCTTAATGGTTATTGCTACAAATTTGACACCCTGAAGGTTCTAGGAAGGTTCTACCACAAGATTTCCCCACTAGGCAAGACTGCCAAACAAACCTCATCAAGTATCCTCAGCAGCATAAAAACATCTCCCAGAGGTTTAAAAGGAACACATCATGGCACTTTTATAACATGTATTTGTGCTTTATATATGGAGGAAAGGGAACTCTGGAGGGAATAATAATGTCTTTTTGATGTTTAAAGTACTTTGTACTGTATCATGGCAGAGTGGAGAAAGACAGGGAAATAATGAAACGTATTCAAAAGAACTAGGCAGTTCAGACCCTATTTGTGCACACCTTTCATAGACTCTTCACACAAGATCCATTTTCTACACGTATCTTTCATACAGCTGGATCATATCTTTTGTTATAACCAGCCTGGGCATTATGCAGGGTAAACATAGCAGTGACAGCAACAACATTTTTGCAGTACAGTACCTCCAAAACAGATAAATAAAATTCACAGCAGTATTACTTTTTACTTTTAAGTTTCAGCTCCATAAAGTTGAAAAACATTTGATTTTTACATGTATTCATTAGTCTTCCACTGTGCTTTCTTCACTCCATTCCACTCCTTACACCAAGTTTTCAATTAGGTAAGAGGGCATATAACATGTCCACTCACAAGGACAGTGAAATGGGCCCAAATTGTAGCATTTTTTTAATAAGTGGACTGAAAAAAATTACCTGAGCAAGACTTGTACCGGTTGTACGCTACACAGAAGAATTGTTAACTGTATGATTTAAGGATATAATGATACCTATTCCTTTCCCTACATTATCACAACACACACCCCATGGCTGATATTAGTTAGTATCCAGCCATGCTACCTTGGAGAGGTGTAATATCCCAGCAGGCCTTCGAATTTCTCATCATCATCTCTGTCCTTATTTATGCACTCATTACATTTTGATGCAGTGGCCCCAGCTGTTACTCGTGCATACTATTTAGTTCAATAAAAACCTCACACTTTAAGCGATTGATATAGCATGAACACCTGCCAAAAATGAAAGGCGCTGTCAGCACCGTGCACGTTTGTTTATCTGATTTGTTTTGTTTTGCCTTTGCACTTTATCTGACTTATGTACTAAATTTGTTTTGCACATGTGATGAGATGCTGGATAACTGATGCAAGTGTCTTTGTGTTGGAATATGAAAACACAGTAAACCGATTCTGAGTGAACACCCAGAAGCTATTTGTCTAACCTGTGCCACATTTGATTTCTTTCGGATATATAAAATGGATGCAAGGAAAAGCAGACAAATAATTCCTGTACTTTTAATCCATTCCACAATGTGTTTGTCAAGTGAATGAGACTCTAAAAGGTTTTGTAAGGTACCCCGCAAATCATCATGAAAAAAATGCTTACAAACCAACACCGGAAAAGAGTGAGCACACTATCACACATAGGAAGGAAAATGTGGTGATTTCCTATGAAGCAAATTACCTCCATGCCTGGTGGTGCTTGTTTTGCTGGGACATGCAAATATCCACACCCAGCAACAACATTGGCTGTATAACAATTAGTTCCTCCTGTGCAGATGTTGAAGTATCCTTAGGCAAGACACTGAACCCCAAATTACTCCGGATGGTCAGGCTAACGCCTTGTGTGGTAGCTCATTGTCTTCATAGTGTGTGTGTGTGTGTGTGTGTGTGTGTGTGTGTGTGTGTGTGTGTGTGAATCAGTGAAGGATGTGTAAATGGCCCCAGAAAAAAAAAAAAAAAAACACAAAAACTGTTTAAGCATGACTGCATTGGTAGCCCCTTGGTTTGTATTCTTTTAGTTTTGGATTGTCTTTCCTGCTTTGGTCTTAATGTGTGTTATATAAGTGTTCTTGTGGTTGTAGTTCTGGCATTCATAGTAACACTACCCAAATGTTAAAAAATAAAATGATTTCCTATGAGCGTCCCGAAATTGAGGGTAGGTGACTTTTTGGGAAGTTAATTAAGCAGTGTAGATACATACTGGGCCCTGATTAGCTATTGTAAATGAGTGGCTGAAAGAAATATCTGTAGTTGTGGAACTGTGTCTACAAGCTTGCTGTTCACACACAGCTGTGTAAGATGAACCTACCAACGTAACTTTTTCAACCTACAGCACTAACTAGCTGTTAGCAAACAACACAGTGAATGCTACTTACATTCATTCAAACCACAGTACTGCTGTTAGCAATAGAATTCTCATAATAGGCAAGCCTTAATGGAGGCTGCACTTTTGATAGTTGAATGTAACTTAGTTGTCAAAATGTTTCTTCCCTATTTTTGTTGCTTTATACGTCATGGTTTAACAATGAAGACATCAAATGTATGAAATTACACATGGAATTTTATGGTAAACAAAAGTATAAACAAAGAAAAATATGCATTATATTTTTGATACTTCAATGTAACCTTTTGTTTTGATATCAGCATTGCACACTCTTGACATTTACTCAGCTACATTATGTTCACCTGGAATTCTTTTCAGTTAACAGGTGTGTTTTGTCAAAAGTTAACAAGTGGAATTTCATGCCTTCTTAAAGTGTGTTTAGACCCTCGGTTGTGTTGTTCAGAGCTAGTGCTATAGTACCCTATTCAACTATAGCAGTCCATTTTATGGATCACGCCAGGTCAGAAAATTGCCAGAACTCTGAATGTGTCTGAATGGGTTGCAAAAAAACATTAAACGCTATGATGAAACTGGCTCTCATGAGGATCACTCCAGGAAAGGAAGACCAAGAGTTAACTCTGCTGCAGAGAAAAACTTAATTACAGAAAACCACTACTTGAGGGAAATCAACAAGAAAAAGAGAATTGCTTGGGCCAAAAACCACAAGAAATGGACCAATGGAATAGACCAATGAAAATCTGTACTTCGGTCTGAGTCAAATTTGAGAATTTTGGTTCCAACCGTTGTGTCTTTGTGAGACACAGAAGATGAATGGATGGTATTTGCTTCTGTGGTTCCCACCGTGAGACATGCAGAAGGAAGTGTGATGGTGTGATGGTGTGGGGGTGTTTTCTGTTTGCGGTACAGTCACAGCAGTAATGGTTAATGCATTTTTTTCAGAAAGCAGTCCTATTAAATTAAGAGCTGAGAAGTCTGATGACCTGGTGGTAAAAAAAGTGTTCTCAAGTCTGGTGGTGCGTGCAGCCATGCTCCTGTAACATCTGCCAGACAATATCAAGGAGGACAGTCAGCTGGATTGCTGTAGTCTTCATAATCCTGTATGCCCTCCTGAAGGCACCGCTGATGAAAAATGTCCTGTATGGCCACAAGTCTGTTGCCAGTGGTGTCCTGTGCCGGTTCCACTAGTCCCTATGGTGATTTGCAGCTGTTGGCAGAACAGTTCCCTTACTAGACTGTAATGCAGCCTGTCAGCAAGCTCACAATGGTGCACCTGTAGAGGTTTGTGAGGATACTGACGGAGTAGCAAATGTGGATTTTGACTAGACGCTCCAAGCACTTCATGATGATTGATTTCAGTGCAACAGGGCGGTAGTCATCAAAACAGATTACTGGTTTCTTTGGTACAGGAACAATAGACTGAAGTCAATAGACTGACTAAGGGAGAGGTTAAAGCTGTTGAGGAACACCACTGGAAGTTGATCAGCACACAGTCTGAGAGCCTGGCCTAGGGTATCACCTGGCCCTGGTGCTTTGCAGGTGTTGACCTTTTTTAAGAACTGTCTCAAATCGGCCATTTCTAGGGGTAGCATGGTGGCCTCTGCCAACATGTGGACTCATGGTGAGCACCTCAAACAGAGTGTAAAAAGTGTTGAGCTCGCCCAGGAGCAATGCATTGGGCTGAATATTTCTCCTTTTTGTACTCTGTGACGCAGCAAATTCCACTCCCATGCCTGGTGCCTTTATGCATGCAGCAATAGAATGCAGCAGTGGTCTACTTTGCAGTAATCCAGGGTCTGCTTTCCACTGGTGAGAAAAGTGATATATTAGTATTTGGGAAGAGCGTTCTTCATGTTGGCTCTGTTAAAAACTTCCCAAACTATGAATGCAGCCTCTGGGTGAGAGTTCTCCAGTCCATTTACTATCCTATACAGCTCACTCAGGGCTAATGATTTGTCAGCCTGTGGGGGGATGTAAACAGCTGTGAGGAGGACTGAGCTGAACTTTGTGGAGAGATAAAAAGATCTAGCTCTAATGTTCAGTTGTTCCAGAACTGGGGAGCAGTGCGTTGTTAAGACATTCCATAACCATAAAGAACACTCCCCCTCACCTCGACTTGCCTGAGACCTTCATTCTGTCAGTAGACAGTGAAAACCCCTGGAGTCGGGCATGCTGGGCTCCATCCACATCTCAGTGAATGCCAAAACAGAGCAGCTCCTGATGTCTAATTTGTGTTTAACACATGCATGCAGCTCATCTAGCATATTTTTAAGGGCTTGAACATGAGCTGGTAGAAGACTGGGCAGACGAGGGTTGTTGTTTCTCTGTTAGGTTCTCCACAGAGATCTGGTGTGCTTCCTTCTCTTTGTTTTCCTCTGAGTATGTGAAGGTAAACAGAAGACCCGGGGCAGTACGTTGTCCTCTGAAAAAAAGATGACTTGAAATCCAAACTGATTGATGATCATATCCAAGTGTTTGCCGATCATACTGATTATGTGATAGCACAGTATATACAAAAACAGACAATAATAAAAAGCAAATACACAAAAGTTTGCTGAGCTCACAAGGAGCTCTTGACAAGGTGCTCTTGTCTTGCTATATCATGGTGCAAACGGAACCAGGGATTGACACTGCTGATCTATTTAAATTCAAGACACACTTTACCAGCATGACAATCAACTATTCTGCAGTGGCAAACAGTCCTGTCTGGTTTGTGCTTAGTGGGACCAGTGTTGCAGTACTATAGTAGTACATTTTTCTCAACAGGACAATGACCCAAACACACCTTCAAGCAATTCAACCACTGAATGAGGATGTGTGTCCAAACTTTTGACTGGTGTATTTTTAAAAATGAATTATATTTGTGATCTCTATCATGCACCAAATATGTATCCTGGGCAAAACAGACCAGTTCTGTATGGAGGAAGAGCACACATAACAGAAAGATGGATATTTATTGGCCACTGTTTGTTCATATTTAGAGAAATGACAATGATGTTGTGTTTTACCAAATAAACTTGAGAGAAATTGAGTGCAATTTCATTCAAAAAGCAATGAGTGTTGCGAGTGCAAGTATGGAGCACAGGAAATGTAGAAGACAAATCACATTAATTTTTAATTATTGAGACTTTGGCCTGATGTGACACTGGCAGATTAACCTACTATCCAAATTTGATGCTACATCCCAACAGAAGACAGGCAATTCTTTGGCACAGATGAAGCAATTCATTTAAGTCTTAGATAATTAAAGTGTTTTATCTTTGTGACATTTATAATGTCCATCTCCTTCTTAGTAAAGGGCAGGAGGACTGATTAGTTCCCATTAGATTTATAGCTTGAAATCGTCAAAGATAGAGTAGACATGAAAATTGAAGACTAAATTAAGAAGTATATCACCAGGAAATTCCCTGACTTAATTTTGATTTGGTATGACTAAATTATTTGTGCATCTACAAAAATGAAATATATTAATGTATTATTTAGTAGCCCTGTCTAAAGTATGTCCTCCAACTTGTAAAATGTAAGCAGTACTTATCAGTTAGAATACGGGCATCGGACATTGGTATAGCAATCTAATAATAGTCAAAAAACAATTTTCTCTAAATGGCAGAGTAAATGAACAACAAAAATACCAAGCATATTCCTGATCCCAGGGTGCATTTATATTCTGACTAACAAGACTTTAGAGTCAGCTAAAGAACAGAGCACTTTTTAATGGAAGACCTAATCCATGTTGCCCTTTTTAAAATTCGTTTTGCAGGTATGACAACATATTTTGTAAATGCAGTGGTTTTGGAAACTTGGATGGCTGGAGACACGAGCACTTAAACACACAAAGCCACAGAACAGCCTTTCCTTTTGTCCCAGTTTAAACAAGTTAACAAGTACAATGGGAATACAAGGGCTTTTGTATGACATACTCTGCTGAGAGTTAATGCTAGCTCTATCAAAAACATTAAATCCCAAACCATACAAGTCCGATCACATGGGTCGCAGCTGCAGTCACATGAGTGCTGCTCTGCCATGCCTTTTGCACAGTAGGCATTTAAACAATGAGAGTTCAGTGACCGCTTTTTATTTATTGATTTATTTTTTAAATCTAACATTTTGCACTCATCAATTTCTGTCCTCAATGTTTAGATTCTGCAGGTTATCTTTGCAATGCATGGTAGATGATCTTGAAACTCTTAATTGCAAATGGGAGCGGATGGCAGTGTTTGTGTGTTTATGGGTGTTAGCCTTGTAATAAAGTGGCAACAGCCTGGTACTGTTGGAAAAGGCCCATTCCTCCACAATGCCGCATATAGTATAAGCCATTTAGGAGATGGAAACAGTAATAGGAAATTGATGAATGCTGATGCAGTATGATCAGATACTCAAGTTTTTTTTCAACAAACCAAAGATTTAAAAAAATATATATATATTATCTCAAAGACTGATAGAGACATACACATTTCTCTGAAGACAATAACTTTATTCCTTTAATCCATGTCTTTGTCTTAGTAAGAAGTTTGAAACATTTACTTGAGGATTATGTGTGTAGTTTTTTCTACATCTACTGTAGAAAAGGAGGATCTTATTGTAATAGCTAATTTAGCAGGTTAAAAGGCAGAAGCTTCACTCCACTTCTCATTAGAATCAGCCACAGTCTGGTAAATATTCTTGCCACAGTGAAAAAACAATAAACGGATACTCTCCATCCTGCTCTGTGGTCACATTTACAGCCAGATAGTCACTGGCTCTCTTGGACCAAGACCTAGATTTGTCAAAGACCAGCCTATGCACCGTACATGATTTCTTCTTCTGTTGCCCAGCAACTGACCTTGTTTCACTGCACATGCCTCGTCAGATGCTGTGGTTCGAGGTAGGACCATCCCCTCCAACAGTGTTCATCAGTGGAGAGCATAGGTTTTGACATTTGATGTCTTTCAGCTGAGAGAGAGTTTATTGAAGTTTGCTAATCTAAAAACTTCTTTTCATTTAGCATATCCTGAACCAATTCACATTGTTTCTCTGATCTAAGATCCATCTCAAATTCCCCAAAGCTCTCCCATGTTGTTTATATCTAATGTTTAATATTCTTTGTCGTGTTTCAGATTTATCTGGTTGGATCATCTAATGCACAGTATACACTCAGACATTTCTGTATTTCGATTAACCACAGCAGCCAATTTCATTCTTTTCTTCTGAAGACAAATAATATATGACTGGAAAAACTTCTGCTGATTTTCTTCAAAAAAGTTCACTAATATTGAACATTGTATCTATATGTCCACTTATTGTACCTCTTTTTTAATGCTTTCACAAATTACATAAACAAAGAAGTGTGTGAAACCAGTGTGAGTTACTTTTTTTTATCCTCATAAGTCGTCACTGAGGGACCAGCCATTCTTCTTGGTGTCCACAAAAACAAAACTGCATTTGGAACATAGAAATAAAAATAATGAATGGAACCATCTGATATTGACAAGTGCTGAATTCAGCACACAGACCACTGAAAAATGCTGTTCGTTAGCAAACAAGAGCTCAGAAAATAGCCAAATATGTCACAACATGTGACAAATCTGTCCCAACAAACATGTCAAACTAATGACATGCTGGTTAAAAAAAAAAAAAAGGTCTAAGTTATCTCAAATTTGACCCACCTCACCCACGTGTAGTAAAACAGCTGCAGTACAACAAGACAATGAAATATAGACTGAACAAATACAGAAATAATTGCCACAGTAGCTCTAGCAACTAAAACTTGTCTTTTTTTTGCAACTTTTTTGTTAACATAGCATCTGCACTATGGATAATGCTAGCTGTTGCAAATTTATCATGGCTCAATGTAAATTTGTTTTCTGTATCAAATACATTCTGGTTTGTGTAATGACTTGGGGATCTTTTTTGTTTTGTCATGCATTACTTTTGAGTACACACACGGTTTTACTTTGTGGAGAGAGGTAAACAGACTAGAGGAGATGCAAAAAAAAAAATGAAAAAATAAAAAAAGGTAAAGTTTAGAGTCCAATTTTTTGTGATACGTAGACATGTTTGGTTCACTTTTGCCAGGATTAAGGGTCTGAATTAAACATACAGGCATCCCAGCTGAGAAAAGCACCTGGTAAGCTTTGAGGAAAACATCTCATAAGCCTGTGTGCTGCTGGGATAAACAGGTACAAGCCATTCAGAGACACGCTCCAAACACGGCATCAGAAGCACATCGGAAATAGACCAGTCCAGCTGAGCAGGAGAGGATTCTGCCACTGAGCCAAGTACTGTAGAGAATATGGGAGGGGGGATGGGGTATGAATACCTTGGAAACTTCCCTAATCTCCCCGTCAGAATTCCGAGCCAAGCTTGTGAGAAGGAGGCATAGTGCTCATTCCCGGTGAGGGGGGGGGGTTGTGCACTGTGATCCCCCAGCTATTGTCTGTTGCTGACATGGGTACCTGATAAGAAATACTTATAGACTATAACGTTGATAGAGTGTATAGAATCATATTAAATGTTTGCAAGTTCATTTTAGCATTACGTCATCATGCACCGTCATGGTGTGTTGGCAAAAGAGGATATTAAATTTAAAATCACATTTATAGTCTAAGTTGGTACAAACTAATACCGAAGTATTGTACAATGGCCTGAGCTAACCTTCTATCGGGTACACAGCTGCAAAGAAATACAACAATACATGTGTAAAATTTTCAAAAGCACAACACAGATCATAAAACTACAATACTTTCAAGTTACTTTGTAATTGGTATTGATTTAAATTATGAGGGTCCACTATTCTAGGTCATTTCTGTAATATCAACAGATATTTGTGCTGTTCTTTAGCCTGTCTAATCGGGATAAATGTCCCTGAATATAACTCTGCCTGATTTTTGAACCAGACTGGTGTATCTGATGGGCCTCTCAAAAGTAACAAGATACACTGATTGCCTGAATCACATATGATAATCCGACCTGGAGCATGAAATGCGCTCCTCTCTGATTCAAGGTTCACTGGGTTAAGTCAGTGCTATTGTTATTATGAGTGCTGACATTCAATGCTTGGCTTCCCTGATGGTGTACCTTTTTTAATGACAAAGGTCGTCTCTATATATAGCTGTATGCATAAAAGACACAAAATTCTGTTGAGGACTTTTATCACAGACATGTTCTGTTTTTTATTCATGTGAAACGAGCATTTGAAGACTACATTTACTCTAAGACTTTAAACGGGGTGTATTTTTTTATTATGTAAATATTTCAAATTTCTCACCTGAAATGTAATTTAGTCCAAATGCATTTCTTGGCCAACACTATTTTTAAAAAAATAGGGCTGAGTATCACAAATTGACTCCCCTCATTTCATACACAGCACCTCTTTATCATGTTGTAAACTTATTGTATTTTGATTAATTTCAAATTGCTTGCTTTGCTTCAGTAGAGTGTGAAATGCACTTTCCCTTTTGTAGTTTTTCAATTTCTATCATTGTGAGCAGGGGGAAAGAGTATGGGGCAGGCAAAGCGAATGAACACATGGATGTCTGGTGCAATTAAGAAACTGAAGTATTAGAACAGGCAGTGCCTTCACCAGCTATAATTCATCAAACATGGTCTTAATTAAATTGTTTACACAGATGTCTGCAAGCTGGTTCCTGCAACAGTCATTCTATTATAACAACGCAATATTATTACTGGACACATGAAAAAATAAAAACAAAGTTTTGTGTGACTCTTCATTGCACTCTATAGGACACCATAAAATTCTAATTCCTATTTGAGAATAGCTAATTCTAACTAGTGCTCTATCTCTTTTTGTTATGTAAAAGACTGCGTTCTTTGGAGTGGCAGCTGTGTGTGTGTTTTGTGTGTGGGTGGAAGGGGGGTATTGAATACCTCACTGTCAACACATAATTGAACCTTGATGGGCAACTGCTAGGTGTTTATAGTACTTTTCAACATATTGATTCATGAATTCATAGTATTTTTAGCATGACTTTAATGTTGACATACAGTAGCTGCAAATTAGTGTGTAGCTGCAGATTTGTTTGATTTGATTTTGGAATCTTTCAAGGATGAATAGTTTCGAAATGTTTTTTTTTTTTTTTTTTTGTCTTTGTTTCTTTTTCTTGTCTCACAGAAGAGAATCAATAATTCAAATTAATAACTTTAGTATTCTGTACATCACTTGAGCTGAGTGGAATAATTCCACATACAACACAGTCAATGGGGCTCCTGTGAGAAGAAAGGGCTCAGGGCAGCTTCCCTTTTTAGCGAGTTAACAAAACACTGAATCTTTAAAGTCTGAGTCACACCCTGTCAGACTTATCGGAGGAATGTAACCGCTGTCTCAAACGCTCTCTTTTATTAGCCCGGAGCAGACCAGTGGTCTGCCTGCCCTCATTCCCACTGTTATCTCAGGGATTAAGGGCTTGCTGTCTTTGACCAGCCTCTCCTCGCCTGGTCACACAGATATAAACAAACACTCTGAGGACCTCCACAAAAACACAGGCATGCAAGCACGCACTCACCCACACACAAGTTCCCCAGTGGAGTTAGAGGGGAATAACTGACTATATGGGGGGGTTTGGTGGATATAGTTTAGTTTTTTGTTTTTTCCTTTTTTCCTTGTGCTCAAAGATATCTCAGAGTAACTATTGTGAGTTTAACAAAAGAAAGGAAAAAGAGCTGCATTTAATTATATTATGTTTGACCACACACTGACTAACACATACTGTAGCCATGACATAATTTGTTAATTTTATTTTGGTGAACCAGCTGTAAACTGGGTTGATGATGGTGGAATTTTCCAACTGTTAAACTAAAACAATGGGCTAAACTAGGCTAAAAAGCTCCATACAGCTTGGAGGTTTAAAAATAATTCTCTGTGGGCTCATCACCATGAGTAATGCTCCATGAGTTCATCACCATGAGTATTCTCTTTCATATTACACATAGTTATTTTATAGATTTACAGTGAGTCACATTGTAAATCTAAAAATATTGATCAGCGCAGCTTTAAAAATACAGATAACTCACAATATGACAAACTGACACCATGAACGTCAATATCTTTCTGCTACTGTTATTAGCAACATTGTAGGCCTGAGAACACAATTATATCACCAAAAAGGTTACCATATCAGAATTCAGTAAGAAGTACATGACTGGATCACATTTTCTTTTACATGTACTCTAATAACGTGCTTATGAGCCATATCCTGGTTTTAATCATACCCCCCTATACTTGATTGTACTGTCATTCAATGTCTGCTTTCTCTGCAATTGTGTTGTCAGCTCCTTGAATGCCCATGAGTCTTTGTTATATGTGCAGTGACTACATCCTACATAATTTGCAATTTTGTTTCATGCCTGCCTGGACACTTGCATTGTAACACTGTGATACTGCCATGCACTGTCACTCCTGGATTTTGGCCTCTTCATCTTACAGACATCAGACTTTGAGTTTTACCATGTTCAACATTATTTTATAATCATATGGACTGTTTTTATGCCACTCAAGTTCAAAGTGCAAATAGCAGACAGTGATCAAAAACCTGCTTTTTCTGTTTGTACTCTTGTAATAAATAAGGATATGCAGAGTCAGTCAGAAGTAATGCGACAAAGTAAGTTTGGAAATGAGGAAGGAAAAGCCATTTATATGTTTTTGAAGGTCTTAGATAAAACAGTTCCATTCAACATGTACAGACAGCTGACAGCTCTTTAAAGATCGTGAGGACCAATGAAATTACCACTCGTTTGACTTCCGATGCTGAAAGCAGTAATCGACGGGTTCAATCACTGCAATAGCAGCTGATTGCAACCTTGTTTGAGGGAGGTTTGATGGAAAAATGGGAACAAAAACAAGTCTGTTCCTTCACGAACTATCCAGCCAGCATTACATATTTATTTTGTTTAGATGCCCAAGCTGCAAAACTGACTACAATGGTTTATTTCTTTGTAATACAATTGTTTGATGACATATTACACACACTGGTCCATTCAACATGGTATTTTCCTTTGCTAGGATTCCAACCTACAGCTGCCAAATCTTTGAGGTTACTATGTGAGTATGGCATGGTGAATAGATGTGGATTAATTTTAACTTTTGGTGTGAGAAATGATAGTAGTTATTAGCAGAAAGTAGCTCATCCAAGTGAAAAGTATGGCAAATGAGGTGAAAGATTCCATCATTTATCTCTATTCAGTAATAGCCATGAGGGAAATGCCTAGATTCTCACATATATGGCATTTCAGTATAGATATTCCATTTGGCCTCTCTTGCAGGTCTCACTCTTGGTTTCTGTCAGACACAAATGTGCACATACCCACATGCACACCGAAAGACGACAAATTAGCTGTCAGTTTTACTTGCCATGTGACCTCAAAAGCAAAGAGAAGGGAGATAATGATCTTAGGCTAAGGACAACTATGCACACACACACCTACACGCACACACTTTTGCACCCTTAAACTACACTGTCCAAGGACTTCAGGCTCGCTAGATTGACAGATCAGGGGGACTGGCGTGAAAACAGAGAAGGGTAAATACAATTATCACATGACGTGCTTTAGCTGTCTTAAACTGAGTTGATAAACTGTGATGCATGCATAAAATTAAAGTTGCTGTGATTAAAATTGTGGCACAGAACATCCTATATATATATATATATACACTCCCATAAATGAAATGAATGTTTTGTTGGTTCATTTATCATTTACTGAAGGGTATTACAGAGCAGTCATCTACATAAAGCCAAGTGACATATTATGTATTTATAAACTAGACACATAATGGAATTGCCTTACTTGCTTTCACCTTGTAACCATGCAAGATACACTATAGAGTTGGGCATGAGAACACACAGACAATGGACACGTTTGAACCCCACAAGAAGCTGCCAGTCAAACATTTGAATACTCAGTATCTTCCTTTTCAGCACTGTAAATGTAAATTGTGTAAATGATAAAAAAAAGTAACCATGAAAGTAAATTAAAGAAAACTAATTTTCTTTATATTAGAATGTAATTGGAATATGCCACCATTGAACACAATATATATTGTGTTACAACTGATATTGGCACTGAATGTATTCTTAACATTTATAGGCTTAACTGGTTGACCTTTCCAGTACATCAGCCTTTGATAAAGCATTAATTAAGAGTCCCTTTAGGATTCGTGAGAGCTTGCCAGGTTCCCAAATATGGTGGAACACTCAGTGACAGGACGGAAAATGCAAGCTATCATTTATCGAGGAAAAGAGAAATTGCCAAAATCCCCAAACGTATCATTGAGCACTGATACTATCCAAACACGTCTCATAGAAAAAGGTTTGGCAGACCTTCTGTCTCTTAAAAAACTATAAAGCCATGACATAAATTCCAAGGCAGGTTTAATACATTTCCCTCAAGCCCTATCATCTTATTTTCTCAAAAGAGAATGCCCTCCTCGTCTTAAAAATAATCCATATTAACAGGTCCCAAAGTGCACTGATCCATCCTGAGACGCCTTACATAAAATAATTAACTATCTGTGAGTTTTTCCACAACAATGCTCTGTTAAAAAAACACATTGTTCCAGAAAGCAGTGATTCCCAGACTTTCAGCAGTTAGTGAGCAAAGCTATTTTGGTTCCTCTCCCTCATGGGCTGATACATTGGCTGTGCTCTGATCCCTTTGTCCATCAGAGAGACAGAGCATTTTCAGCCTAATGCAACTGGACCCTCGCTAATGACAGCAAATAGCCCTGTCGGCTGGATGACAGCAGCTGAGAACAATACTTAATGTTGACATCACTTGCTAGGGGAATCTATTTCGGGTTTCTTCCTTTTATAGGTGTGCTGTTGGAAATTGCTATCTTGCTCCCCAGACAAAGCACATATAAAAGCTTTGGAAGAAGCGGTGACCCTCTGTGCTTGGGAATCACTTCGAATCCCCTCAGACTCTTGCTTGTTTCTCAGCAAGTACCGACTCACCTCTGAATCCCTTAACAACATGGCACCAAAGAAGATTGAACCAAAGAAACCTGAGCCCAAAAAGCCAGAGCCTAAGAAAGATGCTGCTCCGGCTGCTAAGCCAGCTCCTCCTCCAGAGCCACTGCCTGAGCCACCGAAGGAGCCTGCGTTTGATCCCAAAAGCATCACTCTTGAGTACAGCGCTGACCAAATTGAGGAGTTCAAGGAGGCTTTCACCTTGTTCGACCGCACACCGACTGGAGAAATGAAGATCACATATGCCCAGTGCGGAGATGTGATGCGAGCTCTTGGCCAGAACCCTACCAATGCAGATGTGCTCAAAGTGCTTGGGAAACCACGGCCAGAGGACATGAGCACTAAAATGGTGGACTTTGAGACCTTCTTGCCAATGCTGCAACATATCTCCCGTGCAAAAGATCAAGGCAACTTTGAGGATTTTGTGGAGGGGCTCAGGGTTTTTGACAAGGAAGGCAATGGCACCATCATGGGAGCAGAGCTGCGCCATGTGCTGGCAACGCTGGGAGAGAGGATGACAGAAGATGAGGTGGACAGACTGATGGCTGGACAGGAGGATGCCAATGGGTGTATCAACTATGCCTCCTTTGTAAAGCATATTCTCTCCGGGTGAAAAGGACATTATAAACCATATTATCTCCGGGTGAAAAGGACATTTAATCATAAAGACTTTACCGCTGTTTTTTTCCCCCCCTTTCTGGATCATTGCTTAACATTTGTCCATTAGAGGTGAGCATGTCACTTAGTCTGTGACATTATTTTTCTGTCAAAAGCAGGAGTAAAAGTTCAGTGAAAAAATGTTGGCCCCAAGACCTATGATTGGTTCTTTTTAATAAGCACTCTGAAATATAATGAAATGCCAGTGAGATAAGAATATGGACGTGCATAAAGAACTCCATTAATAAAGGAAATATGATTACAAACTGCCTCACAAATGTATACCCAAAATTTAAATTAGAAAAGAAAACAATGATTCATGCAGGATTTCTGATAAATGTGCTCATTTTATGTCTATTCAACTTTACACATCAATTGTGTTAATGTGATTAGGGAAAAGTATTGTTGGAACAAAAAAAACCAAAAAAAAAACAGGATTTGGCTCAATCTGAAAATAGAACAGATACAAGTCCATTCTACTTTACACAAAGAGTGTTTGAATGAGCGTGCCATTGTGCTTGAGGGGCAGCTGCTGTGGATCAAGATATACTACCACATTCTGGACACACACAACACACACACAATACACACACATATTCCCTTTGACAACTGCAAGACAGGTGCTCCAAGGACAGATCTTCATCTCTATTGAAGTGTGTTGCCTTTTTAGAGCAAACATTTTATACTATTTTGTATAGTATTTGGTTAGTGTTTTTAGTCTTTTAGTGGAGAAAAGTATTCTACACTATGTAAATCCTCAACTATAAGAATGTGGCTACCTCATATTAGCATGTATCACTTCAGTAGGTCAGTACATCAATTTATTCAGGTCTCATTAACTTTAATAACAGTTGTTAGGAATACTCCCAAACATCTGCATCATCCACACTATTTTACGGCTGCATTAAACATTTTAACCACAAGGGAGCTAGGAGGATTAAATTGCTACATGGTAAACTTAAACGTCAAGTGTGCTCTCTGGCTTGCCATCATTTTGCACTGAGTAGGTAGCACAGATTTGGCCCGGGCAAGTTCATGTAATGAGCACTGCTGACCATCGTTTATATAAGGGTTTGGTGAGAGCTGTTGCAAATCAACCACACGGACCAGTGAGCTGAAAACTGTTGAAAGCTGAAAAAAAAAAAAAAAAAAGGCTCCAGGTTTTCATTCAGAGCAGAGTTGATGGTACTGGAAACCCACATCATGAGAAATCGCTTTTTCAATGTCAAAATAAGACACAGAGCTGCAAAAAAGAAAAAAAAGAAAAAAAAAAAAGAAACTTACAAGGTTGTTGTGTAGTTTGGATTTTGAAGTTTAAAAGCAACTGGGGTACATCGTGTCTCTTTCTGCAAGTCAAATTTTACAGTTCAAACAATTCTCATCAGTATTCAGACCTTTCTGTGGTGCTGTGATGTACCATGCAATTCAATTCAATCATGCATCAAACCTATTGTATGTCTAAATGAACAATGAACATTGAGCTAGTAGGAGGATTCCAATTTGGATGACTCATGTCAGTTGTTCTCCCCTTTTGGAATAATTTTTCAATCAAATCTTATCAACTAAGAATTTACCCTATAAAGTATAGTTGTTGTTTTTTTAAAAAAAGTAAAGTATAGGTCCAAGTTGTATAAACCAAAATGGGATGGAAAGTTTATTTCCTTTTTAGCAGTGGACAGTGAAGACATGATGATGAACCCCCTATTGGACTGAATAATCGCAGAAGAAAATTGCATATGAACTCTCAGAGGGTAAGAAACACGCAGGGGAAATTACATTATTAGCTGATAAAAAACAAACAACATTGGTGTATCAACTTGGAACAGTGAATCATTAGATTTATTGCAATTTATTACAAATATAAACATGTTTTTTTTAATGCACTTTTGTGCTTTGTTCACTTTTACCTTTAAGGTAAAAGGTTTACCTGCACTGAGACTGAAGACCTGAACTTAATGAATTAAGTGGATCAATTAAACAAAGACTGATTAAAACACACTGGCAGGGGCAGAATAGATCTCACTTTCAGCACAGTAGTTAAATAATGCAGAGTGGCCAGTGTTAAAGGTTGTCGAAGATGCCAGAGGACAATAAAACAAAGCACAACTGATTGTGATTAGGGTGTACCTCACTTCACAAACAAACCACAACGTAAGTAAATAAATAATAAAATACTATGGCTAACAAAAATTGTTTTTTGGGAAACTTTGAGCCACATTGCCCATTGTGGCCTTGGTGCCCTGCTCTCTGTCTGTTTTGTTATTTTCTCTGCCTTCTCTTGTCTGCCCTGATTACAGAATCCAAGTAACGTTACATGTACTTGGCAACGGTAACAAAATCAACATGTGTGGCAGAACATGTCTTCTCATGCCAGTACTATCAATGTCTGGCTACTCACCTAGCTAACTTTCATAAGACGCTATCCTGCCTATATGTGAGTATAATGTTGTTTCCCTGATAATGCTAGATTGTGGACAGCAGAGTCCTGTGGTGTTTTTACAGTTAACAGAACTTATACACCTAACAGAGCTGTTAAATCCACTCCACCTCAGTGCACCAGTAGTAACTTTTTTAGTTTTTTTCTCTGTTGATTTGTGTGTGTTGTCACTGTGTGCTCATGACTGCTGTAATCTATAAATGTAAATAAAGACATGTATCCTAAAAACTGGTGACCAGTACCCAGAATGCACTATGACGTGGTCGCTGCCCTCTGGTGGGCAGTGTATTGACACATAGTACATATTAATAATAGGCTAAATTGGAGCATTTATTGTAATGTAATGTTTCTCAAGAAATGTTACATTATTCATTAAAAATGCATTGATGCTTTTAGAAATGGATTCATCAATTTAAGTTAATCAAAATCCCATTTTTTTTAAACTTATGGACTTAAGCTGTGGCATGTGGCCTTTGTGCCCTCAAAAAATCGTATTAGGAAACTCCAGCCCTGGTTACATTATGTTTTACTTTTATTGTGTACTCTAAGTCAGCATTAAATCATAAATATCATAGACATGCACTGTAGACAAAATCCATGTGCATAATGTATGTTATAGTACTTCAACCTTAGATTGATTTTACACATGAAACTGCTGCAGTAATTTGTCCATGTCTGTGTACTAAAAGAAAGTAGCTACTGTGCTAGCAACTGCTAATGAGGAAATAGGAACAAATAAACAATTTTATGTATCCTATGCATACAGTGCATGTAATGTATAATGTGTGCAATAAAAGCCTTATAGCAGTAGTAAGTATTGATTATGCGTTATGCAACCACAGGAAGCTCTGAATTGCAGTGTCTGCAAGTAGTTTGGCTTAGATTAGTTTATAATTTGGGTTAGAAATAGTTCATTTGTGCCACTTTTGAAAGCTCTGTTTTACATGGTGACATATACATTAAATTCCACTCATTAATATTGGCATAACACCATAACACTAAAGTTAACTAAATCATTTTCCCAGTGAATTAATAATTGAATTAGGATGTGTGATGGCACTTTAAATACACTGTGCTTCGAGGCTATTTTTGGCTTACTGTAGAAGGAGTAGAAAGATGCAGCTAAATAGGCAGAAGTGGCACTTAGTCTATGCAGCTGTCAAGTACATGCAAAGGAGGTTCTTAGTGCACTGGGCATCCAGCTCCATACCCGGTTGAGAGGCAGCCAGTAATTTAGACCCATCGTGATTAATCAACAGCTGTTAGCTTTAAAGTCCTTTGTCAAATATGTGGGGCTCTTGGCTGAGAGCATCCACCAGCTTGTGAATGCACGTTTTCATTTTAGTTATGCAGAGCATTTTCGGTATGAAAGGTGGACACAACATGTTAAATGTTTATTGGGTGTGTCAAGGTGATGCCTCCAATTTTCACAGCCATGGTTTCTGCCATTGTTAGTTCTGTTTTAGAGCGTATTATATTAAAATGTCAGATATACAGACTGCTCTCCACATGGCTGTAGCAGCCCAGGTGGCAGCATAAAACACCACAGCACACACACACACTCACCAGAAATATCAAGTGGCATTTCTCATTTAAAGTGGTAATTTGTGAGATCCTCATATTTTGCCAAGGGCAACATGCAGTGTTTGGTGCCAAGCAGTTTTTGCTCTAGTGATCTTGCACTGTACCTTATTTTAGGTGTCAAACTGTGTAATGAGTACTGAGTTGTCTCTCACCATGAATTTTAATTTTCTGTATTGGTCTTGTCGTTGTTGTTTCTCCATGGCCAGAATGCATAACATTGTAGGATTTCTAATGAGCTATAGATTGCCACTTGACTATCCATTAATAACAGCCAATAGTGAAAGAGACATTCGTCTTTTTTTCTGGAAACAGGCACAGTTTTAGAAGATTTCTAATGTCCAGTTTAACACTGTTTAGCTCAGCACTTACAAATTACCATGAGAGTAATGACAAAGATAAATGGCAACCTTGATTATAAAACAACTGGGAGTCAAAGACGGTGTGCCAAGGTCAAGATCAGCCAGCATCATTTGTTGGCAGCTTATCATTTTTCATAGGGAGCAACAAATTCACCACATTCTATTAAGAATGGATGAACTCATTTCATTTACTAGGCAGTCTGGCTGGATTTTGAATTACAAGAGCAGGCATAATTTATGGAGTAGGTATGATATTGTGTGAGTAAAATTCCTCTGGAGTCAACTCTTTAACATTGTCCCATACACAATGAGATTGCTAACTCTGCTCAGTAGGTGACAGTCACTTTAATAGACATTCATTCATCAGGTACAGTGTGATTACACGAAACATAATATCTACCTTTGAGATCCACCATCCAGCTCTCAATTTATAGACTTACAGGTCACATTGATGACTTGCTATCTTCTTTCAGCTGGCACTAAAAGAATGAAAACCTATGAACACTGATACTTCTGTCTTCACAGGCAAATTAAAGCAGTTAAAAGTGAATAAAGTTTACTTTTTTAAAAGTGAGCACCATCAACGAAATCTATTGAGACAACTTTAAATAGAATTCCTACTCCTACGTGCAGATTTCTAGAACATTCTGTACCATTACCATGGAAATCAGGAGCCCCTGAATTGCTGATATTGTTATTGTGATGCACAGCACCAACAAGCTTGTTAGCACTAATTACACTAGTGTGCATGTGTCCTGCTGACTGATGACAGTTAAGTAATCACACTGATGCTGTGTGTCTTTGGTTTAGGTTGATTTTGTCCATAAATTTTAGTTGTACTCTCTCCTGAAGCTTTTGAGCTCTTAAAACAAGACAATTAGGTAGATTAATCAGACATCTGGTATTCTCCTGGGGCAAGTGCGTGTGAAATTAAGGTGTTAAACATATCACTTAAAACATTTTATAATTATTTTGCATTTTCCTTTTGCAGGTGGAAACCTGATGATCACGACTTGAAAACAATGTGAAGATAAACACAAATTTGATTAATTTAGATCTATAAATACATGCACACATTGTTTAAATGATTACAGAATGAGAATTTATAACACAATATCAATACAGTCTGTGGCTCTTGGATAAGCCTTTTGTGCAGTGTCTTTTATAGCATACTGCAGGCAATGCAAAGCCTCTATAATAAACTGTCTCTATCCTCACGGCTGCTTTCATTACCGTTCATTCAACACATACTGTGTCCAGGGATCAATACTTCTTCACCTTGTGCAGCGCTGAAGCCAGATTAGATGCAGCTCCAAGGGCAATAATGAGAAGTGCTTGATCTCGCTTCACACAAACATGTGAGTCTATAGTATTCAAATTGATCAGTTTGAGAGAAATCAAGGCCAGGTGCTCTTGCATTATAACATTGTTTGTGGTATTTGCATACAAATAGAGAAAATTTGTCATAAAGGAATCAATTTAAGCAATTGCTCCTAAATATGACATGATATATGATAGGATTCTATATTATTGGATGAACCCATTAAGATTCTATTTGGCAATTTAGTAAAAACGTGAGCATCCTCAGAGAGTGCTGTTGAATTCCTTTTTGGTTTCATCTAGCTAAGCTGCAAATTAAAAAACAGGGAAGTTTTAGCACCCTGGTCCTCCTTACAGTGCAAAAATAGATGAGGGAAAGTAAATGGTGGACTGAATACTGTTAACTTAACTTGAAATGACATGGTTGTCTGTAGGCAGATAATCATAAAGTGACCATTTAATTGTCTATATGCAATTCTAATGTGCATATTCAGTGAAAAAAACAACCTAATTTTGCTTTATAGGGTCAAAGTTTGATTCCAAAATAGTGAATATGCATAATTGTACAATGGGCTTGAAGTGCTGGGGCAGCGTTCCCCCTCTGATTTATGCATTGTATGGTGTTTTGGAATTCTCTCAGATTTCCCTAACGGTTTCCTAAAATATGTCTTAATTAGAGTGTCTCATTGCATTATAGGATGTTGAGAGGCAAGAGAAAACATGATCATCAACCTTGTTTGTCTTATTAAAAGTTCTGAAGTTAACTCTTGGATTTAGGAGAAATCTGAAGTAAAGTTACTGTGGAGACATAACTTAGGCCTTTATTGGTTCATTCTCGCCATTATGTCTTGGAAAATGTATTAGGGTGCCTAATGAACCTGTGTGCCATCTTGTAGGCTGCAGCTTGCTGCCATTTATTTTAATTCCACGCAATATGTCTTGACACTGGAAACCCAACATCCAAATTGTTTAAAATGGTTAATATGGAGATTCTTTTTTGTTTCCAAGATCACTGCAGACTATACAAGGTCACTACAAGACCATGGTGTCTCTCTAATGCTTCATAGGTGAATCAAGATCTGGAACAGAGCTACACTAAGCTGCGTTTCACCTTTAAAAAAAAATCCTTCATTTGACATTTATTATTCTGGCTGGCCTATAAATAAAAATAATTTCTTAGTGAGGACAACTTTTTCTGCCAGTTCCTATGCCTGCCCATAGGGAAGGTGAGCCCTTGCCTAAACCTCCAGAGATGTCTCCTTTGCCATCCTCAGCAGCATGAGGCTATTATTTTTCTGTATCTGTGCTCCTCGACAAGAAGTCAAGCTGACAGTCACGCTGGAACTTAAAACCTCAGCAACTCCTATCAGAGGAAAACAAATAAAATACAAGTCTGACTTATAGATCTAAAGTTCTTCAATCAAAATACTTTTTGTCCAAATTTTCTTTTACTGTTAGATCCGTTTTACTCTGTCCTTTTTCATTTTTGTGTAATTTATACAGTTATTTGATAGAATTACGTAGAGAGAAGCACAACAGACTGACAGAGGATTTGACCACATGTTATAAAATCCCTGGTTGGATTCTCTTGGTCTCAACATCTTAACAATTGGATGCAGCGTAAAAATGGAGAGAGAAAAAAAATCTAGAAAATGGTGTAAAAATAATTGGTCTAAGACATTCAGAGCAAAGTTTTAAATGTAGCATTCAAACTTAACTAACTATAATGTATGACTGTCTGAAGCCTGAGGTCAACCTAAAATGTCCAGTGCATAGTAATTAGGAGGATCTATTAGTAGATATGGCATGGAATAGAATATTTGCAGTGTTTTGCTTCATGTATAATCATTTTTAAATAAGAATTGTGTTTTCATTACCTTGGAATGAGCTATCTTTATCTACAGAGGGAGGTTTTCTTCCAAGTGGTTCACCATGATGCACTGCCATGTTTCTACAGTAGCCCAGAATGGAAGCACACACACTGGCTCCTGAGAGTGGCTCTTACACTTTATTTATGTATTTATTTGTGTATTTATTTATTTATTTATTTCAGGTGGTTGGAATCTGCAACCTCACTGCTAGGTGCCACTGACTCCTTCACACTGGTTCTTGAAGTATGGAATTGTTGTTCACAATTTTTTGTTGTTGTTGTTGTTGTTGTTGTTTTTGTTTTATTTATTTATTTTAATTTTTAAACTACAGAACCTCTGAGAAGCAAATGAGAAAAAGATTCTGGTCACACATTTTCTAAGTCTGATCTAAATTGTTTTGTCTGTTTTACAAAAAGAAAAGGGAGAAAAAAAGATTAAAAAACGGATTCGTTTTTATAAGTTTTAGAATTGTTTTTTATCTGTGAGAACAGATGGAGACTTTGGATGCACTTTCAATTTATTTATTTATTTGTTTGTTTGTTTATTTTTGCCAGGTTGTCAAGTGTTTGTTGTTGTAATACTCATTCTGGCCACAAAAGGCTGAAGTGCTCCATTACCCCATGTTCTAAATAGGACTGATAGCATTCACATTTTCTTTTTAATTTCTCTGTGCACTTTAAACACTGCGTGTTAACATTCAATATATATAAAAAAATATTCTGTGGTAAAAATGGTACAAAATGATAATGGAATCACTTTGAAGTGAACTATGAAATCTATGAGCTTTCAAAAAGCACTTTGATGTATTGTGAACGATTGCATGAAGCTGAATTTTGGCTCTCCATCATATGTACATATGTAAATGTGGATGTAATAATGAAATATGTTGATCTTATGGAGGCAAACAAAAGAGAACACTATCAAAGCTGTAACTGACAACCTACAAACTGTGGCCTAATCCAGTGTTAATCATCTGTCTGTTGGCAGTTCATGGTTGGATATATTCAAGATTTCATTTGACTGAAAGGATTCTACCAAACCATTTTACTATGTTGATATGTGGGTGTGCATAAATCAAAAAAAAAAAAAAAAAAAAAAAAAAAAAAGGTATCTACTATGTTGTGAAACTTATTATTTCTGTGTTGGGACTACATAGGGACATCATGCAGGTCTCCTGCAAAGTAGCACTTCCCTACATGTAAATTGCAACATTGCTAAAATATCATACAAATAAGAAAACACATTGGAGCCATGTGCCCTTAACATCCATGTAAATCACATGGAATTAAGTAATTTGCCTAAACATGATATTGATGTTTTGCTGTTCGAGAGAGGAACACTTAATGTAAATCTATGTCCTCAGGTCTAATCCTAATTGAGTGTTCTAGACTGTGTTTTCCTTATTTTTTGCCATAACTGAGAAACCATTGTAGGGATTACAGACACAGCCTCTGGCCAAAACATCTAAGTAGCACTAAGAGGAAACACTTTCTTACATGTCTCATTAAATATTGCAAATTTTCTTTTGCTTCAAGTCTGCTTTGAATTCTATGGTTAAACTGACTACATGCTCACTCTCTTTTTGTTTTTTTAACTCTTTTTCCTCACAGGTGAAGATTGTCAGTCTACAACGTACTCCTGACCCCATACATCTACCAACCAACCCTGTGTCAGACAATTTAAGAAATGTTTTTATAGTAAAGGAAGAAATAACAAAGTAATCATTTCAGGGCAGGAGATTAATTAATCCGCTGAAGTGGTTAGGCTTCATTACAGCAAAGAGGATGCTGATTTTTCCCCCCCTCCCCTTTTCCATCTGGAATTAGTTTCTTTTGATGACTAAGTTTTCTAAAAAAGTACATTAAATATCAGCATCAGTCATAGCCAAAAGGGATTCAAAAAACTTTCAACAGTTAACTTCCTCTAGCCAAACAGTAACGTACATGATGAAGTGATTTAGCTGAGAAATAGCCCCTAAACATATTTGCTATGTGTGGGTAGATACACTAGGTGGATTAAGTGAGGAGTGAGTGACAGCAGCTGTTGCAGAGACAAAGTGGACAGATGACAGATGCCCCTCAAGCTGAAAAAAGGCTTCAATCACACCTTAATGCATTTGCACTGCTAAACCAGCAAGATAAAACTCACACTATCACAAAGTTTGAGTAAATTGGTTTGCACAACCATGACCCACAAACATACTGGTGTTGGCTAAGGTTGTGCACGAGCATCTGTATGGAAGCAAACTTTCTACTAAAGCAAATGCATCAGTACTCATACAATTCAAAGCGTATGAAACTTTATTTGGGTTAATAATGGAACGATACCATGGCATAAAGAGAAAGCATTTGCCTTATCAAAGTCATGACAAGTTTGTTTTGGTTCTGGTTTTGCATTGTCTTAAAATAATTACAAGAAGCAAATTCATTTATCAAACACCTCCTTTAAAATGTCACATATGTGATTGTACATTCAAATGCAGATAATGGACGGACCCAGAGGATGGGAAAATATGATGAATATATTTGTACTAAACCCTGCTTTGCTGTTTCATTTCAATCACAGGCAAAAAATAAATTGTATCCATTTTAAAATAGCGCAATAAAAATGAATGCGTTTTGATTCTACTGTAGATCAGCGTATATATTTTATTTTCTGAAAAGGCCAAAGTATACTGCATGTCAAAGCACTGAGTCATTTAAAATGTCAAGTGCAAAGATAAGTGAAGCTGACATGGCCATTGTGATCACATCTGCCCGCAGTGCTAGTCAGACTGTGGATAATAGTGGAGTCTCATGTCCTTCCACTCAGTGTGAAGAGCTCTAATGCACAGTCCACATAATGGCGACCATACTTTGTCTTTAATGGTTTAGTGGTGTGACAGCATGTTATTTCCTGATAACCAAATATGTTTGTCTGTCTGTCAGCGTAGTTCTGGGAGGGCTTTCAGCAGATGAGAGCAGAAAATGGAAGGCTACTCTATAATAACTAGTATATTTTCTAGTGTATTATATCTGATTGGGTGTGATAGACTTGGCAGTGAGATGACTTCCGGTTGTTCACAGTAACAGTGAAAATTTGTTCTATTTTTCTTCTAAAGATGCAAAACACTAAACTTATGCAGGGCAGAGTAAAGGGCTGTTTAACAGTACTGCCAGAAGAAGGGGTCACTGTAGAGTTACAGAATTGACGAGCACCACACACTATTGTTTCTTCAGTGCAGGCTAGAAGTCATGTAATTCTTCAAAGGCTGCAAACAATGGGCCCACCCCATTCTTTACCTGTCTACCACAAGTGATGAGGTGTGCCTTACTTATCTCCATAGCAATTTATTAAGCACTCAACTTAGTGAAAGAAAGACCTCCTTTTAGCAGCCAGCTTTATTAATGTTGACAGTCATAGATTGTATCATTTCATTTGCATTAATTCATCCAGTTAGAATAGTCAGACCCTATTTCAAATAGATCAGTTGACTAAATTTTTAACTTTTGTCCTAATTTGTTGCCTCATTGCTTGCAACATTTGTGGTTTGCTGTTATGTAGATAGAATTAGAAAAATAGACTTGCAATGGCCTCTGCATGATGTATTAGGGTCTTACCTTTTAGTTGATTAGATCCAGCAGTAGGTGATTTGAGGGGGGACGAGGGAGAATCCCATTCCACTTGTTAGCAAAATGAGCAAAATACAATGACCTTGCTAACTTACCATCCCCCCTGTCTCCATCCCCTAGTATCAGAGAGAGTGCAGGGGTATAGAGGGGTTGTTTAGTTGAATATGTTAGTCCAGTCTGCCTGACATCACTAATATTGATCATAGCCTATACAGTATATAGAGTAGTGTCACCTTCATGATCAAAGTGACAAGAAGCAAGGTGTAGTGCAAGAGCAAGAGGATCATATAGAAACACTGCTGCCTGTAGTATTCCTATAATATTCCTATTTTAATTTTTATGATCATTCAGTACCATCTGTGCTGCTAAAAAGACATACCATAACGCAGACCAAGCCACCAGACATGACTATAAATATAGTTTTTACTATCGGGTGAGGGGTTAGTGGTAGTGTTAGGGCCTTTCATGCTGTTAAAAATGAACAAACCACTGACTGAGTAGATCCCCACAACCATTTAGAGGTGGAAGGCATGTGCATCCACCTCTAGGCTGCTGCAATATAAACAGCTATTGTGAACATGAAATTGGTTGGTTGACTCACACTTCGGTACTTTTCCAGTTTATGCCGTGCAAATAATCAGGAATGTTTGGCTGTGTGTGTCCAAGCATGTTGCAATCTTCACTCAGTGTACAATGTGTCCATGAAAAATCAGAAAATTTAAGTTTTTTCTTCTCACTACACCACTGCCCTCACGACCACCTGTTCCTACCAGGACCACCTGTTCCTACAAATCTTCTTACCAGGTTCAAATCCAAAACAACAGATTATCAAACTGCCACCGTATGTCAACTTCATTTTATTGGGCCAAAGTAAAAGTAATGCCTAAAGCATTTTTACAGTAATTATTATAAAAGGCAGAGAGCAACCTGTCACTTTACTGTTTTTTGAAGAATGAATGAGGGTCATTAAAGGAATTCTCGGCTTATGCAACCACATAAAGATTTAAATGCACTATTGCTTAATTGTATTCATTAATTTATTAAATATTACACACAGCAGAAAAATGTAATGGAGCCTAGTATATTTTCCTCTGAAATGCAGTGCTGAAGAAATGTATACACAATTACACAAAATGAAAAGGAACCTGTATTTTAATATGTATTTTGTTTAGCACATGATTAAACATACTCTATCTTCCATTTATGCACTTGGACATTGCATTTGCATGTACTATACAAATATCAGAGGATTAATTTGACATTTGCTTTTATGCCGAGTTTTCAGTGAGTAGTAGAGAATTCTTGTTGTCACTGTGAGGTTACCTAGCAACCATCAGAGTCGTCACTGTGTCCAATTTTAGAGGTTCAAGTGGACCTGAAATCACCCTCGGATTCGACTAGATGCTTCTCCCTGCTTCTTGTCTTTATGCAAACCTAAGCTATATGTCTCTTGGTGGTAGCTTGATGTGTAACAGATATATATGAGAGTGGTCTGGCTCAGCAAAAGGTGTATTTCAAACTATTACTTTAATACAAATAACATGCATGTTTGCATGCATGAAGTTCTGGACTCAATATCAAACCGTACATCATAGTGGGGAGAGAAAGGAGAGTAAGGATAAGAGGAGCTGATATGTAATTCATGATAATATATTCTATCTAATTCCAAATTATTACCACATGCTCTGTTACTGTGCTGCATGCCTCCAGCCAAGCCCATACCAAAAATCTGCTTCACTCTCGGCCCACTGCACACCCCCCTTTGCTTTGTGATTGTGTTTGCCATGATTGACATATGCTAAATATGGCCCTAGATGTATAGAATTCCATACAGGCTACGCCCTCTAATGAACTCATTAGGATATAATATTGTTGAACAAGGAGAGCAGCGCACCGAAAAGCAGCAGGTGATCTTCGCCCTGCTTGCTGCATCTGCGTGGGACCTCAGCATGCCGCCGGCAGTCTCCAGGAGTTTCCCGGCCTCCTGGAGTACAGAACGCTTCCCATGGGATATAAATAAATGCTGTATGATATGAGTGTATTATTATATAGTAATGTGGTGGTTATGCACATTAGGTATTTATTAAAATAGTTAATAGGTAGCCTACACCTATTCCAGTGACAGAAGATTACAATAAAAACAAGTCATAGAACAAAAAAAAGTCATTGGTAAAATGTGTTATGAATAAAATATATAAAACAAAAGGTTTAATAATTTATGATAACATGAAATAATTAGTCATTTATTTTTTCATTAATCAGTTCCATCCCCCTTGCCTGCAGGTGCAGAGTCTGACAACTGTCCATCACCTGGGTCCTATTAGTCCCAGTATCCGCAAAATATGTATACATCCACCTGTGCAAGGCAGAAAGAAATGACAGTCAATTTTGTCTGACCTTGTCGTAAACTAAGGCCTCCCAATTTAACTGTGTATAACCTTAGTTTTTGACATTGCCTGTCAATTGCAGATCCTAAATATGTCCCAATTAGCTGCACTATGGTTGTCACTGTCCTTGGCGAGATGGTTTGGGCAAGGAAGAGCCTTTAAGGATAAATACTTTTTTCTTTTTTTTGCAACACGGGTCTTATTTTTGTAACTCTGACCATCATTCCTTCAGGCTATGCTGATATTTTATTAACTAAGTTGAGAAGTTAGATCAGGGGACGTGGCAATACATCATTACTAAAACAATAGGGAAGTAATACAGTTGGTCAGACAATCAATTTGTATTTCCTTCTTTGTAGTAATGCACATGGTAAAACTCTCTCTCTCTCTCTCTCTCTCTCTCTCTCTCTCTCTCTCTCTCTCTCTCTCTCACACACACACACACACACACACACACACACACACACACACTCACAAACACTGATTTGACAGTTCTGACAACCAGTCTGGTATCTATTAGAGAAAAAAATGCTGCAATGCAGGTTTGAGAATGCATAAAAGAGAGATTGCCTCTAGATTCCCACTGGCCGTACCTTTCCACATCTCAGATCAATATTGTCTATCTAGTGAGAGCTTTTGATAAATGGGGAGCCATTGCAGTTTCCTTCTCCCCACTAACTGTGGTTCTTGCTCTTTTATCAACAAATGTATTTTTTTTTGTTATTATTATAAAGAACCTTTTCAAAGGAACATTGGAGCACTGAAAATTAGGGTAGCGCTAATGAAAGCAGCGTCTTGTGAAAGTGAGGAGAGAAATCCTCAGTGAATCAACAGCTGTGTCTACTGTGATATCTTAATTACAAGGTGGACTACATTTAGGCCTGGACACAGAGTTCATAACCCAGACTCCATAAAAAAAATGCTTCAATCATTTATAGGGCATGAGTCTGGCCTTTAAAAATGAGGGAGAGAGTTGTACTAATTTAATGAATAAATAAATAAACATTTTATTGATTTTGAATATATTGTGTGTGCACGAGTATTGACAAGAGAGTCTCTCTGACTCCTAATACAATACTGAATGATGCATGTGAGCTTCACTAAGTGTTGCAGTCTTCAGAATCAATGGATAATGTTCATCAACAGAGCTGACTGTAAAATACAGACAGACAAGTGGAATAAATACTAAAGACATAATACATTATTTATTACCCTATTTATTATAATATTCCAGACAGCTAGTCAAACAGACTATATAGTATGTAATATATGTAATATGGTTTATATACAGTGAGTCTAACGCTGAGTAGGGACAAAGCACTTGACTTCAAGATAGCACATCACACTGCAACATAACTAATGTACAAGGCAAACAGTGACTAAAGATGCAAATGATACAACAGCCTTTTTGTAAAGTAGCCAAAGATAACTAAACTATGAAGAAGAACTTTGCTCTAGACACCCCCGCGTACAGCACAGGTGTGGAGGTGGACAGCAGCACCAGAAAAACACAGCGTAGGCTTCGGTAGTTTACAGACGCTAGACTTGAATGCTGCAGGGAATTTGACTCAACACCTAAACAAGCAGGAAAGAAAATATTGGCTCTAATGGTGTATGTTTATTTTATACAGCAGCAGAGATATCAGTTGCAAGTTGTTGCTTTGTTTTAAAAAGACGGAATTGATTACACAATCACAAAACAGATTTATTAGAGCATAGGCCCCCACCATCTTCCTCCTCGTCTTGGGAGCACATTTGATTGTTTGCTGGTATTAGCTTGGGATGTAGTGCTTCAGGCTGTTCACTCGTCTGTACCTTCCACCATGCATTAAAATTGTATAACATTTATCAGAGATCTGTCAGAATTTATAGTTTTTAGTCCTTCGTGGAGATTCTGTGCTGACTGTTAATGGAGCAGATTCACATATTGTACGAATTCCTCTGTCCTCCTCCTACTCTGCAAAATTTTAATTTAGCAGAATGACAGGTAGATACAAACAGGTCTCATGCAGCACAAACAGAGAATGATAGAAACAGCTGAAATGTTTCTTGACAGGACAACATTTGTAAAACACAGCCAACAGGCTACCTACCTGCCAATGTTGCACCATATTGTGACTAGTACAGACAGAACCAGATTGGGACATACTGCTCTTTCTGCCACTGTATTTGTAACCACACAAAATACGACAGATTCTGTATGAAATCTAACATAGGTATTAACATGTTTACCATCATATTGGCAGTACTGCTGTGCTGAAGTCAGTCAAAGACCTTTACCTCTACTCTCTCAACTGTTGAATTGTTATTCCTGTTGATTGAATAAACTGAATTTGAGCCAGATGAAGATCTGTAGAAAGCCATGAGTCTTCACACTCTTTAGACCCGGGATGAGACAGTGCCGATTGAACAGTTTGAAGCAACTCCAAATATCATAGTGTAAAGTCATATGATTGTCAAATGTTTCTCTTTAATTTAATTTTATGACAAAAAAAGAAAAAGAAAAAGAAAATGGAAAATCTATGTGAATGAGGCTTTCAGAGGCATTGAGCTGATGTCAAAAACTAGATCAATTCCATTTTAAAACCATTTTTTAGCTCAAGAGATTGCAGTGGGGAAAAAAAGAGTGTAGACACAGCACTGACCAGTAATGAAATACAATCCACTTAATAGACAGTATGCCTATACGGACACACACACATACTGATCTAAGGGAACTCATGAATGGAGCTAAAAACCCTTTAATCCACTGGCTTGTTCTCTGTGCGGAATGTCTTTGAATGTGGACCTTATCTGTCTTTCGAAGACATATCTAACTACCTCCCTATTACTCTCCCATTATACGCTGCCACTCTGTGGCATTTTCACAAAACCTTTGCTTCAGTGAGAGAACACGATGGCCCCCAATTGAAAGCATGTTAAAAAGGTCACACATCCAAATAAATGCCAACAATGCCAAAGTATTTCCCCTTATATAAACACTCAAGCAAAACAGAGGCTTGCAGCACATACAGGGAGAGCCCAGTCTAGTTGAAAGGAGTTGATGTAATGTGAGCTTGGCCTTTAATTAAATAGCGCAGGATTGATTTTTGGCCACAGCTGAATGGAACTGTAGAAGAAACTCAGCTTCATTATGACGTGGCATAGTGTCCAATATGATTAGATGGCTTTTAGAGGGTAATTAAAAGTACTACCGTATCTGTAAAGTTTAAAGCTTTTGTTAGAAAATGCTGCTTATTACTTGTTTTTCTGAGAATACGTCAACCACTATCAGTTTCCAAACAGATATTTTCTAGATTTTAGTTGCAAGCTTTCATAAGGATTGTCAGTGAGGAATGGAGCACAGCTTGCATGTGTGATAAACAGCAGTTATGCTGTGAGAGTAAAGGCTGTGCGTTTGACTTCAACCCCTAGCTGACAGCCGAACTTGCTGGGAATGTATTCAGCGTGACTTTTGCCAAGGTTATAGAGACATTTATCAGTGCTGAGTTCTTGCTAAACACAATAGAAGAGAAAGAAGAATGAGGGCACTTTCCTAAAGCACAGGGCACTCGCTGAGCTTTACATCTTATAAGCAGAGTGCCGTGTTAGTGTAGAGACAATGGTGTCGTAGGAAGCAATATTTTATTAATCTGGTTGTCCAAATTCATTCATTTACGAGCATTCACTTCGGTGCATCTCTGTTAAAAATCAGTCAAGGATTTCTCTCCAGGACTATCGACTGATTTGAATTATCTTTGTAATAAAATCAATAAGACAAGTAAATCTGTTTATTTAATTCATTTTCTTTCCTACTTATTCTTCCCAGGGTCACAGATCACTGAAGCCTATTGGACAGAGGGCACAAAATAACATGTGAACTATTGACTATTTTCATCCCCATGCATGTCTATGGGGAGGTAGTAGGAGTGCTTGATATAAACAACCCACTGTAAATAATAAGTGAGATATAAAACAAGTCAATTTTAATGAATGTATCATACCTCCACAGTCATTATTAATGCACAGCACATGAAAATATCATGACACTTTTTTATACACAAGAGGTTGCTAAACGTGTACTGCAGTAGCCTCTATTTATAATTAATACTCAGTGTGAGGTACAGACCAAGTAAATGAAGCATGCAATGCAACATTTTGAGAATCAAAACTATGGTGCTGGTTAAAACCAGGAATTAATTTGGATAAAGTCCTGTTGGTTCCCCCGAAATTTTAACATCCATAATGGTGGCATTTTGTCAAGATAATGAAGAAGTAAATGGTGTGGGGTAATAAATGAATTTGTTAAATGAAATGGAAAATGAAAGGTTGATGTAGTACCAGCCTTTTTGCATTTTTATTGTATTATGCACCACCATGCTGAAGCCCCACATCAGTGTCACACAGGCAGACCTGGCTGTAGACTACATGATAAACCTCATTCTGAATACAAGAAATTGCATGAACAGTCGATGTGGTTCTTCTTCCTTGTGGCAAGAACAAAGCTATGAATGTACAAATAGAGCTGGATATAGCATGTCAGCAATCCTGGAGATTTGACCATTGGCTAACGATGGTACTGCAACGAAAGAATCCCATGTTGCCCAGACTGTTGACCGAGACACATCTGTAAAACACCTCAAACAGCACAAAAGGGATGTAATTATTCATTGTATTGTGAATTTTGAGCTACAAAGAATTTAGGAAATATTTAAAGTTTAAGCTGATAGCTCCACCATAACATAACATAACATGCTACAAACAGGCTGATTTTTAATTGGTAGTGTGAACACATTTTCTTGCATATTTGTATTAGTAGGATTTCTGGAGAAAAGCACATTGTACACAGTGTATTTATTTTGTTTAGTTCAAACATCATGTTCCTGCAGTCTCATTTCAGTGTTAATTTAACTAATCATATAATACCATGTGTTTGCTGCATTACTTTAATTAATTAAAGTTATAATAATTTCATTATTTTTGTTTCTAACATCCCTGGAAAATTAAAATAATAACAAATATTATAGTTTATTTTTAATAATACATGTAATTTGGTATTTTGAATATCTGAGGTTGAAATAAATGCTGGAGTGCCTAGGTAGGTAGCTCACCTAAAGCATATATCAAGGCCTTGCCGCAGTAGCTAGTGTTTTTAAATTCTAATACTTTATTGTGACCCTTTGCTGCATGCAGTCCCCTCTCTCTCCCCCCAGTTTCCTGTCTATCTTTGACTGTGTCTATCCAAAATAAAAGCATAGAAGCCCTCCAAAAATAAATAAATAATGCAGCTCAGATTAGGTTAGTCCCTTGTATTAAGTTTATATACTTTAAGTTGGACCAATACTGTTTTTCACAAGGAACTGTAAACACAGCTCTGAAATTAATCAAACATTTTCTTTAAAAGCAAATAAATCATGTTTGACCTTTTTTTTTATTTTTTAAATTGATCATTTTTACCCAGTTTGCCAAACAATGAAATCACCTGCTATTTAAATGCAACTCTCCACTGTCTTTTTCAGCATCCTGAGCTCCTGTAGTGATATCATGAGACAAAAAACTCTCTGGAACCACTGTGAAAAAACAATATTCAAGCTCCAGAGGTACAGCACAACACAGAAACAGCTTCATCCCACACACTGGGCATCAGCTTGGCTTGACTGATTAACTGCTTTGCTGATCTGCTTGGTCTCCTTGATATTAGAGGAAAGTAATAAATGCTCATGCCTCTAGGTATTTTGGAGAGCTAGAGCTGGGCAAGACAGGTTCAAATGGCTTACAGAGGGAAGAGGAGGGTTCCTAATTCTGTTAAGAACAGTATGACCATTTACAAAGACGAGTGTACAGATGACCCTCAGCAGGTACAGATTCCAGACTTTCCTGATGTTCTTTTCAAAAACAGCGTGTGTCTTTTGTTGAACCCTAATGCAATACTCACAGTTACATCCCACTCCTTCACAGAAGGGGATACATCGCTGAACAATGTGTGTCCAACTCTCAAAACTTTTTATGTCCTCATTAGCCTTGGGTACACTCACAATAACATAATAAAGGTGGAGCTTGGGTCAGCAGCACCGGTACCTCACTTTGACCAAGTGAGTTTCATATAAAAGCATAGCCTACCACAACTTTATCAATTACTGTCTTTGATGAGCTGCTGCTGGATGATATTTTCTGGCAGAAGGAGCTGAGGACAGAGGATACTGCACCCCCCACGTGTGGACTTTCACTTCATTGACTGGTAGAAACTTGATAGTCCAGCCACAGCGTAGTTATGAACTACCTCTAATGCAATACTCTCCAGTGCCAGACCCATTTTGTACATATACACAAGGTGGTCAACAAACATGGTACAGTATTCCTATGACCAATATTCTGTGATGATCAAACTTTTATATGTCATCTCTTTGTTATCCTGCAGTGAAATTTTTGTGATTCTACTTCCTATAAGTTTCTTCAGTTCATATCCGCTGAAAAATGTAAAGAAACTGTGTAGAGGAAGATTTCTAGAGAGGTTTGTCACAGTAATTGCAGTGATTAGCAAAGAACGTGAAAACTATTAACAAAGTATTGCTGCATGGTTCGTTAAATCATTTATACATTCTATAAAATCTGCACTATCACTGATCATAGAATCAGTAGTGTGTTCTGGTAGGTAGATCAGGAACTTGCAATGATACACACTTGCATAGTTGTGTGGCATATGCATCTTGCTTTTTAGCTTTGAGTAAAGATTAAATGAAAATTGTAAAATACACTCTTCTCAAGGACATCAAGTAAATCTACAAAATGAATGCTAGATAAAAAATATAAACTCACTGCACTGTCTGTATTGCCATGTGTCAGTTTAGAGAGACTATGGCTGTCTGTTTTCTTTTGCTGTACTCTCTGTGAATGCCTCTCTATCCCCTTTATTCATTCTCCAACGGCCCTGTTGCAAGTCTGTCCTCCCTCTCTGCTCTCCAACCTCTCTACCGTCTCTAATGTTCCTCTCTTGCTCTTCTCGCTCCAGTGGTCTCCTCTCCCTCTTCTCCTTTCTTCACTCCATTTCCTGGAGCTACACCAGCCAGTCTGGCTCTTCGTGCTTCATAACTAGTGTGTCCTCCTCTTCACAATCTGCCCGTCTTTTGCCCTGTGCTTGTGGTGGAGGAGAAACCGCTGCTGCGTCCTTGGGGGAGTCACACTGGGCCGGAGGATTAATGTGATGTTTAGGTCTAAGCGTATCGTCCATCATCCTGTACCACTTCCAGGATGCAGCAGTAGTTTCTCTTCCCTCTGTTGCCCATCCCTGTGGGTGGGTCCTTTAGCATCTAAAAAGAAATAAAAAGACATTGTATTATTTCAAGGTACTGTAAAATGTCTTGAGCCGTGAAAAAATAACATTGCTTTTTCACTTTCTTGAAGATTCCCCCATTCTCCTTTTATTATTTGGTTCTATTTACCCCTCCAGGTTTTTATTTCATTCAAGCTGTATAAATATATGGTCAATTAAAATCAGAGGTGATTTGCTTATGACCCTTTAAAAGTGATTCAAACATAGAATTGCTGTGTGATAAATTGAAATATATTGCCCGTTCTTTAAGTTTTGTTACTGTTAGCTGTGTAGACCAGGGGCCTCTTTGACCAAAGTGGTTTCACAAATGATTGTCATGCAAATTGCAGATCAATTTGTGAGTCCTCTAGGGCTCTTGCATGCTCATACATGTGTCCAAGTGTCATAATTTAATGGGAGAGTAAATGATCTCATGATGATAATAACAGTTTACACAACACTGTTTATGCACACTGTAGTATCTGCATGTGTTGTGCTGAGGTGATTATTTGTGCAATACAATAAGGCTATATTAACCCTATGGGCTTCTTCATCTTTTATTACCTTGTTTAAAGCTAAAAATATGAATGATATAGCCATTTCTGTCTGTATACTCGCAATCACAAACAACATTGTTTTTGTTTAATTCAGTTTCCTGTTACCATTTAGCATCCATGAAGCCTAAAATCTAGCAGAGGAATAAGAACTTATGAGAAAAATATCTGCCTCATCTTATTGTGTCACTGGGGATGGTACCTCTAACCAAGAAGCTGTTAAGTCAAACAATTACAGTAGGGACAGAGGCAGTACGTTCACAGTAGCAAGTTAGGTCATGTACTTTGTAGAGAAAACCGACCTTGTGTTTGTGTCCTCTGATGTTTAGCCAAGTCAATTCTGGAGCCTTAGCCTTTTGGCATAGTTTTGTGACTGTGGAAATGGTAGATTGTTCATGTAGTAATACAGCCTTAGTTTCTTCCTAAGGATGGTGAAATCAAATGTGTAATATTTCCCACAGTGTTTAGAATAGAAAATGGTCTTGTAAAGAACAATTATCCCAAAATTATATTCAAGTAATAATGGTCCATTGAGGGGGTTCACATCAAGGAAGCAGAGCTAAAAAGATAATTGATTGTATCCATGGAAATCAGTAAGCTCATTACCAAAACCAAAGTTGAGAAGCATGAGAGAGGACCAATACCTAGATTTTCTAAAGCAGTCCAATTCATTACATCGGCCCCTTCATACAGCACATATCAGTGATGCTGGAATGTGGTTACCTTGACCGTCTAACTAAAATGCATGAAGACAAATGTATCACGTTTGTTTGGACTTCTATTGGTTTGCAGATACACCTGAGAAAACAGAAAATATTCGCATAACTTCTGTGCACAATTTATGGTTGTTGTCGTGACATCTGTAGGTATCACATCAGCTGGCCCCCAACTTCAAAACTTGTGCCAGCACTTCTGTTCAAAATCTGTTCAGCTCCATAGGCTGTATAATACTGGGTGAATTTCCACTTATATATCTGCAGGAGAAACAGTGAGTTGACAGGGAGTGCATGACACATCACAGACAGGGGAATAGTGTCATCTGGCTCCAAGGCCACTGTCCCTTTACCCCCTCACAGTGTGTATGCTGGCTGCTTTGATGAAAGGTGAAGTGACAGCTCTGTGATATACAGTCAGCTGTTAACATAATTTACTGCCCCTTGGTCACAAATGTGACTTCTTTGTCTTATTTTAAACATCTTATATTGCTGAAAACAAATAAGTCAAGAAACGGGTAACATTTTAAATGTGAGGACAGCACAAACAGATAATTTAACACATGATAGACTGATGGTGATGCTAGCAGACTGTTGGTAAATCATTCTTCTAAAATGTCTGTGATATTGCATCTGTCACAACATTTCATTAAAGGATTTGAGACTTTTAATTTTGACACTGTTCAGGCTCTTACCGTACTACTATGCTTGAAATATTAATTTTTTGACCATCTTGCATTAATAAGCTAAATCTCATACTTACAAATGTTAGCTAACTTTACCAGCTATTTGAATACTAGCTGGTGACTTTGCATTTGGCAAACACTGGGCACTATTATGCTATATTCATGCTGTCAGCAGTGGTGTAGTGGCGCCTGGAAAAGTGGGTATACTCTTGATCTATGCCCCCATTTTTTAAAAGCAGCCTGGATAAACGCCCTGTGTTATAAACAGTGACATGTAAGACTACTCTCGCATATTTAGCTCACCCAAAAATGGGCCAGTAGTGTTTGCACATCACTTAACTTCTGCTGCTTGACTTCAGGGACTAAGGATCATTATGAAATCAACATGAGCCACAGAAGACATGGATTTTGCAGTAAATAGTTGCCCTCAGACAGATGAGTCAACAGCATAAGTATGTATTTTGAGTGTAGTATTTCTTATTCCTTTCTCCATCCACTCATGAAAATCTGACAACAATGTCACGCCTTTACCACCCTAAGAAAAAAGGAACACTACTGAATAATGAATCCGAGAAGATTTACACGCAATGCTGACAGAAGTAGGTACACTGCATACACTTGCATATATCCTCCATTACTGGCAGAAAGCCAGCAGTATCATATACATACAGTATATGCAATGCCCTTTTCATCACGCGTATGTCCATTTATTTATGTTTGTGACTTTGGTGTCTTCAATGAACCAAATGACCAGCTTCCCCCGAGATAGTTGGCCTATCTGACATTGTGTTTATGCAGATGAGGTGACACTGCCATTTTTGGAATGCCATTTTGGCATACAATTGTACCTACATTTCTGCCCACTGGGGTGTGTGAAGTGGAAGTATTATTTTTGTAGCAGACGTCTCTGTGAACGGACAAGAGAACATGTAACCAAATGTTTTTTTTGTTTGTTTTTTTTTCTTATTTTTAACCAAGCACTGTAACTGCAACCCTCAACTCATCAACTACTCTGAATACCTGCACATGTTATTTCATTACAAAAGAGAAATAACTAAATTCCACATGGGTGTATTGAAATAATGCAATTAAAGACAGTTAGCATGTGCAGACTAATTTCATTTGCCTAAGTGAATCAATTTCACTCTATTGTCTGGAGCTATAGAAGGGAAGTAAAGCAAACTTCTATAGATTATTATATCCGCTGTATCTTTATAGGCTACTTTGAAACAATAAACATCAGGCTTGTAACTTACATATCAAGCTTTTAATGATTGTATGTGTATGTGATTCTAATTAAATTAAAAGAGAAACATATTTTACTTGTCTCGTGCATTCAGAACGTTTTTTGGACAGTGTCTAATTATATTGTCTTGTGGCCACACAAGCACATCCAACCATCCATTCTCTAAAGTGTTTATCCTTTTCAGGCTCGCAGGGAGCTGGAGCTTTTCCCAGCACACATTGGGTGAGAGACAGGGTACACCCTTGACAGGTCACCAGTCTGTCACAGGGCTAACACATGTAAACAGAAAAACACATGAACACTTGTTGCCAAATCATAGTCACCAAATTGTTTAAAGTGCATGTCCTTGGACTGTGGAAGGAAACCAGGACTACCAGAAGAAAGTCACGCACAACAGAAAGAACTCACCTCAGAAAAAACTCAGTCGGCCATCTGAGGATTTTCTGTGAGTGAGGTGACAGTGCTAACTGCTGAGCCACCTTGCTGCCCAAAATGCAATCATCATGAATAAGATATTAGAGCTCTGGCTTATGTCAGCATTTGTTCATGGCGCAGTGGAGGCCTATTTGCTTTGAGCTGTTCTCACTTATGCAAGGTAGACCCAAGGAATTAGATGCAAAATAAATGAAAAGGAACGACTATGGATGAAAGATTTGCATTAGACGTGAGAAATTTCTCATAGCTCTAATGTTTGTCTTATACTCATGTATTATATGGTAAAATAATATTGTTTAAATTATGTATTTTACATAGGTAGTCATGCAAATAACTGTTGTCTTTTTTAACATTGAAGGTGATCTTTCCCTAACCTGAACCAAGTAGTTTTAGTTGCCATTGGGGTGGTAGATCCAGAAATACTGGAACAGTCATATGCTGTTCATATTTACAGTGGCCAAGAGCTAAACACTGCAAAAACACATGTGAATAGACATGTTTGTGTTTCTGTATTGCACCATGTTTTTAAATGTTGCTATCAAATTCATAAAAGCGTTTTCTTATCTATTTGCATGTTTTCTTAGGTTGTGGTGTGTTAAGCTCTCTCTGCCATGTTAGATATGGGTTGTTAGAAATGCACAGAAATGACCCGTCCTTGCGTGACATCTTGATACATTTAAATCTATACCAGAAGCTAAAAATATGTACCGGTCATGTGTACGGAAACTCACATAGGCCAATACTGATTACATCTTTCCTGGCCACACAGTCACACATGCAAACACACATGCAGATGAGCTAAAGAAAAACAACAACACAAAACAGTAATAAATGTTACCTTCCAAGTGACACTAAACTGTCACTCAGCATGTAATGACTACCAAGCAAATGAGGGTGACAAGATACTAAAAGAGAGCTATATTTACAGCATTCTAAGAAGTGCTTTTTTTATCGTGACAAATTAGTATATAGCGTGTATTGAACACCAGAAGCCGTCTTTCCACCTTAGTGATATTTTCTTCCTTTTATATATTTATTTATATATTTTTTAACATGCATTTGCATCAACACTACTACATATGAGTTATGTTACAGTTACATTTGAAGATAATTAGTAGAATTTGTCTATGAATCATTGCATGAAAACATGCATATGACATTTTAATGACAACATATTCAAGGTATGCTAAAAACAGGTAATATGTATGTATACATCTAGTTACACCTTTCTGAAGGAGGGTGTGCTCACACACACATGCACACACTCACATAACTTTTCACCACCCTAGCTTTTGCATGAATAACACCTAGCTCTTCTTGCAGAAGCCCATCTGGCAGCTTAAAGGCTAAGTGACCCTCTCAATCTGGAACAGGTCAGCGCTTTTGTGATTACTGTCATTAGCTCTTCCAACACCAATTTGAAGTCTTTTTATCATCTGAAGCAAAAAATAAAGATTGGGTGGACTACAGGAACGAATGAAACTGAAAAGTGAATCAGAAATAAAAGTGGAATTTTACAGAAAGGTTAAATGAGAGGAGAGGGTTGTGAGGTAAAGTAAATAAAAAAAAAAAAGAATGACGCAGAGCTTGAAAACAAATGCTTGAGCGGTTAGGTGTGGGGTGTGAAGTATGGAGAAATGAATGGCAGTATGCTTTATGTTCATAAGTGCAGAGTGACAGAGCTAATTATAGCTACCAGGATGTTCTTGTGTTCAAAGGAACAAGACAAAGCCAAGCAAAGGGAGAAAATACTCAGCAGGTGGATACAGCTGTGCAAAATCCCTGGGGCACAGCGGCACATTCGTTAGCATGTGTGACTCCTCTTATTAGCTGTTTTTTTTTTTTTTTTTTTTTTCAAATCTGTAATACTGTGTCCTTGTCACTTGTAAGGTTTAACAACTTTCATGGTTTTACCTTTCTCTGCAACTGCACATCTGCTCAAATAAAGTTTATTTTCTTAAAGAAAAAGCACCTCTTATCCCCTTCCTTACCACATCACTATTTCATTGCAGCTGTTCTTTTTTTTCACCATGTGGTATGTACTACTTAACCACTGTCACTGAACACATGCCAGCAGTTAAAAAGGGTCAAGGATCTGCCAAAAATGATTCCAACTCCTTTTCTTTTCCATCTTTTTTTCTATCTCTAGCTAATGAATTATGATATGAGGAGTCAAACTGAAAAACAAAATCTAGAGCTCCCAAAAAAGTATAAGAATTTAATGGTAAGTTACTCAAAGGTGCGTAAAGGTATCGTTTGACATTTCATAAGGTATAAGTATATAGACCTGCTAAAGTGTTGGATTTATTCAAGAGGGTTCAGTAAGTCCACTTATGTCATGATAGGACACATTTTAATAAGTTAAAGAATACCATATTTTAGAAGATGTTTTGTATTCAGAGTGCAGCAAGAGTGTGAGCAGAAAGAGTGATATTAATGCAACCTCCAATCATGGATCCATAAAGAAAGCAGCAAAGAAAGTAGAAGTAGAGAATGGGCAAAGTGTGTGACAGATTAAATAGGTCGCTCAATTGTTTGTGGAAAAAATGCAAGCTCAGCTGATGTATCACCCGATCTATTACAGGGCACCAACAATAGTTATCCAAACAAAAGAGTTTTATTTATTCCTGCCTGTCAAATCCTTTATTGAATAGGCACAATTTTATTAGAATAAGTGTAAATTTAGATTTCATTTTATGATCACAGCTCCATCTGGTATTGCATACTAAAAAGGTCAGCAAACAAATGACACAAGGTGAGACCAGTGCAATTTATCAAATCCAATCGTTCTCCTACAAACTATCAGCTTTGATTTAATTAGGATGGGAGAAATGTAATCACCATGATTTTATGAATGAATAAATTGAATCTTGAACCTTGAACTGTGGATCATGGAACAATTTTGCATTAGGAAAGTATGGGTGAAACAATACCACCTGAATTCCTGCATCAAATCATGCTCAAGCCCATACTGTATTGGCATGGAAAAAAACAACACGTGTAATACAGTATATAAGTATTGGCATGGAAAAAAACAACACGTGTAATACAGTATATAAGGGGCATTATGGTAGTAGGAAATTGTAGTAACTCTGGGCAAAGTAGAGTCAGGTCGTATAGCATCACATTATTAATAATCAGACAGAACTAATTTTATAGAAAATAATTGTGAATAAATATTTTACTTTTACTTGCTGTAATAAAAACACACTATGACCTCGATATCACTGTACCAACTGATCCTGGATATGCATGTTACAACCTTGCTTTTGTATCTTCACTCTTCTTATTGGCTATTACTGCTGTAGAACTTAGAGTACTCATTGGATGCACATGCTGCTAATTTTGCAGGCCTACAATAACATAATAAAAGTGCATAATTGCAGAAATGTTAAAACATATTACCACAGAAAGTGATTCCAATAGACTATTCCCTAGTAGGACTAGGATTGTGTGCCAGTTAATTACACTGTACATGTATGAGGAAAAATTCTAACTCCAGGTCTCCACCCCCCCATCAATTGATTTTTCTTTCGTTCCATTGCACTGAGCAGAAATGCCCACTCCATCTCAATTGTCAGAGGCAGCAGGATCCACTTATAGGTTCTTCTCAGGTAATTGCAATGCAAATGAGGTTCTCCAAAGACAAATTAGCCACCCTGAAAGAGAGGCCATGTCCTCAGTTGGCTGTCTGTCTAGTGGCTAGTCCAATGGAAGGTAAAAAAGCCCCAACTTTGATTAATAAAACATGACTGAGAAATCCTGGTAATCTGTATGGGAGATGGCTTTGATCCCTATCTAGCCATTGCAAAACACCGGTGTTCTGTGCTGGACAATCTAAATGACATCTTACAAATAATGATCAAGGTGATGCTCTGAATCAGATATGAGGAGAATAATAACTTGTGGCTTGTCATGTGTTGTCATTTAAAATACTTTTTTGGAAAACATTTGTGTGTATTGGGTTTTGAATTTAATCATCAAGATTAAAGTCAGTTTGTTATATTTAAGGTGATACAAGTAATCAAAGAAGCATATTTAATTTCTTCTGAGATTTCTTTCCCACCCCCCAAAATAAACCAATTTTTATGTTTTTTTATGAGCAGGGGACCATTGCCTTTGGTTAAGTGTTGATGTGAAACTATGTTTAAACATGCACAGTTTCTCTTCTTTGAGAGCAGCATCAGTTACAGTGCACGTCCACTCAGCTCTGGAAAGAAGTAGTCTCATTCAGTCTGTTAACATTAGACTCATGTAGGGTCTCCAACTGGGATAACACAGAGTGAAATCATTCATGTTAATTTGTGCATACACAAGGTGCAACTGTGTGAGTAGCCATGCATTTTAATGAAGCCGACACTGAACTCTTGGGTAGCAGTGTGTTCAAGTGTGGAAAATATGTTGGTTCGAGCGTCTTTGGCACTAAAGCCTTCCTTGGCCCCGTGAAGGGGACACAAATTGTAGAGCAAGTCCGTAGAGAATTAATGTGTGCCTTATTGCATCTCAATTTAATACTGCAGTGATTAATGAAGTCCTAATTAGCCATAACTTGTCCTTATCTTTTGCATTTGGGCTATGCTTATCTTTGAGACAGTATAACAGTATGAATCGATACTGGATATTCATATAATCCTGCTCTAGCTCTAAATACTGTACAACAGCATATAATACACCAGATTGCTCAAAGGTTCCTTTTATAATTTTTAAAATAACATCTCATTTTGCAACATTGTTCAACAGATGTTCTCTTATACAAGATTTAATGAACAGGGACTTAACCTGCTTGGAAGGGCATGCAATGGAAACGCCTTGGGAGTTTTAAACCTTTGACTTTTGACTACCTTTTGAAAGGCTGATGTTGCACTATCTGATGTTTTGCAGCAGTGGTCCACAGAGTCATTCCGATTTCTATAGCTCATTAACACTAAACAGATGAAGTTTAAGGCAATTAACGAAAGGTCATGTCTGTCAGTTCCAAGAACCTCCTACAGTGGGTATGGCAGTAGGCCAAAAACTTGAGAAAAATCAATGAGACAGGGTCCCTTAGGACTTCCTGTTGACAAAATGGATTAGCTATGGAATTCAAAAGATTATCAAAAAATCACGGTTGGGGTCACAGGACAGATTAGGTTGACGAACCCTGGACAAGAAAGACAGGACTCAGATAAATCTGTAGAAATATTTTATTTTCAGATATCACATTAATATACAGTAGACATACTATTTTAACTGTCATAACTATATCATCAAGTGAATAAAGACTGATATATATTAACAATTTTACATTATTGTGAGCTGGATTTATGATTTGGTCTTTATGTCTCTCTATGGAGTATAACATAGTGTATTCCATGAAACAGTAATAATATATATTAAGTCCAATGAATTAAATATCAAACCTGCATTTTCTGTTCTGAAGCCCCTATTGGCATGACTTTGTCAGAGCCCCAAGACATTGCAAATCACTGTTGCAAAAATAAAATTGTTTTCTGACATGGTTATGGTAAAGTGGCACTTTTAAAGGTTAGGATGACAGCTATTTTCAACACTTCTCAGATGCTGTCCACAACCTTGGACATAAATGTAGCTGGACTGCTGGGCTAGAAGTGCATTGCTATATCTCAAAGATTTTTAATATTCTCTGAATTCATTGGTAAAGGAAGCCTGGACTACTTACTTTGCTAACTTCTTCTTCAAAAGACAATCCTAAATTCTATCCGACACAATAGATAACATTGTTTCACCACTGATCTCTGTGTTAAAAATGTCTTCTGTAGATGATTACAACAAGTTCCTTTCCTTCTTTGTTGATAAGGTAATGGCTATCACGTCTAGTATCCATCCTGGGACCTGTCTGCCAAACTCTAGCGCCTCTCTCTCTTCTGGGCTCTTTCCAACCCTATCAGCCTACAAGATTTGATGTATGTGATTAGGAAAATTAAGCTTTCTTCTAGTTTGCTTGATATAATACCACCTTCTCTATTACTGAAAGTCTTGGCAGTTGTTTGCCCCGCTGAATCAGCTTTTGTTAACTCTTGCTTTTCTACAGGATGAGTCCCTTACTATTTTAAGCATAAAGAAAAATAACTTAGATCCTGCTTTGCCTAAGAACTACGGCCCTATATCTCAACACCAACTCACTGCTACATTTGAGAAGCATATTTATGATAAAGTTTCAGCATTTGAAAAAGCACGCTAAAGAAACTTCTGACTGTTTCTTACAATATCCTCACGTCCACTGATGTGGGAGATTGTTCTGTGATAGTGCTTCTTGACCTCAGATCTGCATTCGACACAGTAGACCACCTCATTACCACAAGGTTACACGATTCTTCTCCATTGTCTTCTGGTGTCCCACCTTGGGGCCCTTGTTATTTCCTTTATATTTGTGTTTTGTGTTACAGATTCAATACTGAAAATCAGCTATCGGGGACTCTATGGCAGAAATATTTTACAGCTCCTTGCTTATAAGACAGGGGTACTAGTTGTTGCTCTAGAAAAGGTTTCCCTTATGTTCATGCAAAATATTGGGCCTCTTTCATCTGCTGCCCACATCAACCTGCAGAATTTAGGGGTAATAGTTTAATAATTCTTGTCATTCAACACCCATGTTTTTTTTTTTTGTTTTTTTTTTTTACAACTTAAGGAATATTAGATATTAGATATGCTTATACGTGCCTTTATCTCTTTCACTTGTAATGCATGCATCTCACTCAGTATGTCTGCTCTTGATTGTCTGCAGACAATCCAGAATGCTGCAGCACAACTACTCACTATGCCATATATACAGTCTCACAACCCCTATACTAAGATCTCTCCAATGGCTCCCTGTGGAGTAAAAATGGAGGATAAAATTTAAAAAAAGTTCTTACACCGAAAGAACATTGCACAGTCAGACCCCTGCATACATGGCTGAACCAGTTCACCCACACTCATCAACTTGCTCTCTCAGGTCAAATGTGCTAAATTTGCTGTCTGCCCAACGCGCCCACCTAAAAACCCATGGGACTTGGGGTCGTAGCAGAAAAACTTTGGAATGCTCTGCCCACAACCTTATGGTCGAGGGATTCTGTGGATTATTTTAAAGGGCAGCTAAAGACATACCTGTTTAGCGTAGTACTATTGTACATGCTATTTAGGTAACCTTTTTGTTGCCAATAGGTTACCTAAATAGCATGTACAATAGTATGTACAAGTAGATTTTAGTTGCTACTATGGTTAAGGTTAAGGCTTAGTAACAAACACTTTTCTAGAGTTGCATGGTTAAAATAATAACTATTTGGTTAAGGTTAGTGAATATGATTAAATGAAACCAACAATCACAGTTAGTAAGCAATTGGAAGCAAACAGTGGTATACCAATTTAAAATTCTAAGATTTGTAACTGAACAACCTTCTGTGGATTTTATGGCTCTGTAGGCAGGTTTCCACCAAAACATAGTGCAAATTTTAACTCCCCAGAAAATCAACAAAAGAAAAGCAATCCAGTGCATGATTTCCATCCACTACCATTATGCACATATTAGGAGTTGGTTCAGCGAGACAAACATTCGGTGGTGCTAATTCCCCAGTCGAGCGCCATTAAGTAATTGCAGAAGAAGACATGACATTAAACGAGCTGCAGTCAAACAATGTAGAAAAGATGATGGAAATATGGCATTTGTGTTTGTTTCATGTATTATTCAGGCTTTTTTATGTGCAAATTGAAAATGCGCATAAAAACAGGTGGCTGGAACCAACACTTGTCCCTCCTCTGTTCCCAATGGACAAGAGTCATTCCTAAGGCATAAACATATGTTGTTTTTTGGGCATTTGTTGAAAAGACAAGTGAATTCTCTATTCAAATTAGTAATACAGGGAGGACAAATTGTAAGTCAGACAACAATCTTGACTCGGCATAACATTATCAAGTTTAAAGTACCAAAGGAGCAAATTGTGTTGTTAGCCAACAACAGCATTTGCATTTTGATCAGAAGATTCAAGTATTCCAAGATATCCATCTATGACCTATTCAAAATCACTTGAGATACGTGAGCAGGATCATTAATCAAACTAGGCATCAGCCCACATGTTTCCCATGGAACCCTCCATGAATGCAATTTCTGTCTGAGCTGGTCAGAAGGTCTTTTTGTTTTGACCTGTGATAATAAAGCCAGTGAAAAAGGCTAAAACACACTTGTTAGTTGCATCATGCCTCCAAGTTTTATCCAAATTCCACAAGTTTATGTGAGGCCAATCCAATCTTGACAAGTTGTTGTGGAGAACAATTACATTGCTGTGTTATTTTTTTTTTTACAGCTATTCTAATGCAATAAAATGAGTGCTGGTTCCGTAACGTCCATAAAAAAACATGTTCAGCATCATTAATTATTTGCCCACTGTGGATTGATTTTGCTAGAACACAATTGGATCATGCAGCACAAGCTGTTCAAAGTAATTTATGTTGTTTTGGTGGTTTCTATATGGTCTCAGCAACTTCAGCTGTTTTGGACAAGGCTGGCACAGGGCTATAGGGCGATACCGTTTTCATATTATCTGGAGACTTCAAATATATGCCGTTCCACAAAATTTGACAATGTAAAAATACTGATTTTTGAAAATGTATTAATAGAATTATTCTTCAGATTGTTATCTGTCCTTTAATTCATCCTATAGAAATGCACCTATTACACGTACACATCTGAACATTGAGAAGAGGCTTGTAACTAAAAACGTTTTCAATTTGAAAGACTTATGTGATTCAGAGGAACAGTTTTGTGCTGCAGCCTGCAAACACAGAATGATTCATTCAGTTCACAAGGTTCATTGTGGAGTACTTGCAGATGGCCGTAGAAAATAAATGAGATTTTCAAAGTATGTGTAGGTGGAATATTTCTGTGTAGATGCGCTGTGCCATAAACACAATTATATGTCTAACCCCTGACAGCAGGTTGAGAGACAGAGATAGCAATAGTGTTTGCATATATCATCTTCTACTCTGACATCTAGTGTGTGTGTGTACGTGTGTGTGTGTGCGTGTGTCTGTGTGTGTCACTGAATAGGTGTGTATGTGGTTACAGTAAAACAAACCTTAATTGTTATATTTTTGTAAACATACAGAACCGCAGGAAGACAAAATTCAAAGTTTGAGATTCAATAATATAACACACATTTGTAGCAACAATGAGGGAAATATACACTGTTTGTGTTGGCATTGATTGTTGCCCATTAAGCCCGAGGATGCACCGGCTCTGTTGAGGAACTAATTACGGTGGATACCATCCAAGACGAACCCACATCTCTGGACTGAAAAACCAGTGTTTGTGCAGTGAAGTCCCCTGTTAGAAATAAAAGAACTCTAGACATAAAACAAATAGTCATAATACATTTCAGTATGGTGAAACTGGTGGCACTTCTCCATCAATGTTTTGTCTTTGACAAACAACAGATTGGCAACAACAGTAGTGGAAAACACCGGTAACCAACTGTGCTGATTAATTAGTACTAATGAATGTCATATATATAATAAATGCAGATGGTGCATTTCTTTATCTTTAGCTTATTTATCTTTGTGATTTTTGCTTCTATTAGCTCACAGAAAAACACTAAAGCAATGGTTTAAGTTTCTAAATTATGAAAGAAAATGGCTATTTTCTCCTTTTATCCCTCAAGTAATAGCAAGTAAGTAATATCAGGTTTGCCTCATTCACAGCTAATGGCTTTCATGCCTCACTGTCAGAGAAGCTGGGAAAATATGACCATTACAGGCAAGCGTCTAAGTTCCACAGGGATTAACCACCTGTGAGGGTGTGACTTTACAGAAAGAGGATAACAACCAGTCATGGACAAGTGGCCCTTGCTGTAGGCAGTTTTAGCACGGCAGAAATAAGTGATTTTATCAACTGGACTGTTGGGAGGAGGCTTTTTGTATTGTAGACACTTTGGGGTAGCACAACATTGAGCATCTGCTACTTTATCAGTGCCCTGTTAATTCTGACTGTGTTGTGCATTGTTTTATTTTATTACAAATAGAATAAAATCTTGTAACTCACCATGTTTACCACTTATGTCTTTGATTAATATTAGTATTTTGAAAATGTCTTACCAGTAAACTTAAACAGTAGACTACTTTTTTTACATACATACACATTTATTTTTTTACATAAATAAGCATTATTTTTAACAATGTAAATAAAAGTCGATGGATCTCTTATGTAAATTAAATGTACCCAAGAAAAGCCACTTAATAATATTTCTAAGGTCCAATAAAAAAGATAAAATTAGACATATATGAGAATAAATATAGGAAAATAATTATTTAATGAATAAGATGGATAATAATACTAAAAATAAAGAAAATAAGGAAGTCCAAACATAAGATGAAAAATATATAAAACCAACTGAATAATAACATTAGAGTTAAAAAAAAAAATAGACTAATGAGAAAAGTGAAATACAGCATTTAAGTTAAGAAGTATAAGTGTGAAGCAAAATTCATAAAGACTTCCAGCCCTGTATAAAGTCATAGCTTTCTTTTAAAAATATTTAGCTGGCTGGTTTCCCTGATATCTATAGGTAGTGTGTTCCACAGCTTTGGGGTATAATTGACAAGGGCTACTTCCCTGATCTTCTTTTGGCTATTTCTGGGAATCTCCAATAAACCAGCAGCAGATGATCGCTGTGCTCTTGAAAGCAAGTAGTTGACAAGGGAGTTGGCAGTGTAGCTTGGTCCTAGCCCATTAAGGGCTTTGGGTATAAGGAGCAGGACCTTAAAATCAATTCTAAATGTTACGGGAAGGCTGTGCAGAGCAGCTGCTAAAATTGGACTAATGTGTCCTCTCCTCTTGGTTCTGGTTTCTAGACGAGCTGCCGAGTTTTGAATGAGCTGAGGTCTCTCTTTTTTTTTTTTTTTTCCTTATCTTTTTGGATTCAAAAAGGTCATACTTGCTTTGTTTCTTAGGATGAAAAATTAAGTTTTTGTCACCTTGTTAATGTGGGAAGCTTAGATCTGAATCTGGGGTGACACCAAGACTTGTAACCTCAGATTTAATCTAGGGAGTCAATTTCCCCAGATAATTAACTTTTCTTTCTTTCTTTCTTTCTTTCTTTCTTTCTTTCTTTCTTCTTCTTCTTTTTTTATTTATTTATTGTTTTATAGAGCACGCTTGCAGAAGTCCTATTTTGTCCATGTTTTAACTGAGAAATGATTGCTCATCCTTTTATTGATTGCAAAAAGACAGGTAATAATGGAGTTTATAGCTGCATCATCATTTGCTGTGACCACAAAACTGATATAAAACTTTCTCCCTTTTATGTATGTTTTGAATCAGTTTAACATTCAACTCATCAGTATTGTTTTTATTATTATTATCACTTATACCACAGTGGATTTTACTATATTGAATCAGTCAGTCATATCTGTTAAATTGCATTATTCAATATACTGCTCAAATGTGAGCTCAAACATGTGTGTGTCTTGGTTTGCTTATGCATGTGTGTGTGTTAGGTTAATGACAAAAATAACCTGCAAAGAGAGTTATCTCTGACTCTCATCTGAATTTATTTAATTGCCTCTCTGGTTATTAAAAATGTGTTTTCAGACTGTATGATTTATAGTCAGATGGTGGGGTAGGAAATGGTAAATTCATTGCCGTGTGTTGCACCAGCTAAGGCACCACCTGCTCAACAGCATGTCCAAGGGGAATCACTGCAATCTATTACAAGCTCTCTCTAGAGCACAGCTTGTTTTGTCGCTCCATGCCCAGTGGGTAATTTGGAACCTAGCCCACTGTTTTCTAAAACATCCAGGACACTTATACAACAAAATATTTCAAATGCAGAATCATGCTCATTTTATTCAGTAAGTAAAACATAGCGAGCAGAATGTGCTTTGAAAGACATAGAGTGGCATAACATGAAAAGGTTAAGGTGGAGAAACACAGCAGTGTTAATCAGTACATAACTTACAGTAAAAGGAGGTCAAAAATCAGTATATTTCATAAAAAACTGACTAATCAGGGGACACTACTCTCTAGACATTAAAAACAATGCAGAACAGCAACGGGCAGCAAAGATTTTTTTTGACAGGTAAGCAATATTGTGACAACAACAGAGCGGACCACCTCTTTTAACTGTAGACTGGAGAAGTGTTGGGCTACAGTAAAATATGCATGGGCAGCTGGTCTAATCCCCTACACTGAAAGTATTATTAAACATAGTCCCCTCATATGTGTGTTAAATTTTATGCTGAACAGTGAATTTTATGCACAAACTTAATTTTATCAACACTACAGTCATCAAATACTCAATTAACTTTGAACTTTAAGGCAAGGGTTGGAACCATGGAATTTATTTATTTACAACAGCTTTGCTCTTACTTAGCCCACCTTTCAGTAAATAAGCATATCGCCAAGAGTGCTTGGGTAAGCAAAATGCCAAAGAGAACCAAGCACTAATACATGACTCTAAGCTCAGTATTAAAATGCTGGCCGGTGAGATAAATGTAATTTTTTTGGTGTTATTTTTGTGATTTTAATGCTGCATGTAGTGGTGATAATTTATTAATTTATTTTACTTTGTTATTTTATTTTTGGAGATACAGTGTGTGATCTCATTTTGCTAACTCTACAACTGAGAACACCAGTTTGAGTATCTCTAATATATGGAAGTTCTTCTTAAAGTTTTCTTTGCATCTAAAACTGAAATACCAGTTTGCTGCATTTAATTCTCTGAAGAAACTTTTTACCCCTCATCCATATTTCATACACCATGCAAGTCCATACAAGCATTTGCTGTGCCAGCAAGCAAAAACTGTTTATTTATTATCAGAAATGTCTTAGTGCACTTCAAGTTGTTTCATTATTCTTCTTCCTCACATATTTGTACACCTACTCTGCAATAACCATACTAAAAATGCAAGTCATTACAAGAAAGTTTCTATTACTTTTCTAAGTAATACACCTTTTTGTTTTAAAGAAATGTGACTTTGTGGTGTTGTTTACTGAGTGGAGGAATGTAGTGAACGCAGCAGACCAGCAGGTGTTGATGTTACTTCATAAATGTCAGCAGGAAACATCCAGGCATGCAAAGAGGGGGGAAAAAAATGCAGAGCTCTCTACTCTTTCTGTCCATCTGTATTCTTTGCCTGCACACTGGACACTAACACTTCTTTCCTGGACTGATGGATCTGTGTGTGTCAACACAGCAGTAGACAAGACAAAGTCAGCTGTCATTTTGACCATTTACTTTCTTTATGAACATTCTATTGGATAACTATATAAAAAGTCAAACCATCCAATTTTGTGGCACCAGCATCAGTCCTACTGTATATTTGTTTCTTCTTATAAAGCTGACTCATCCTCATTTAAGTATTACACCTTTATCTTAGATCACCATTATTCATCCTCCTCTGCAGTGCTCATCAACTGTTGTTCTGGCTTTGATATTTGTTTGCACATGACATCCATTATTCAATCGCATCATTAGGCAGTAAGGTGAACTGATGATTTGCAAGAGCACAGTAGGCAGAGGTGAAACTGACAACTATCATCATATATTTTGTGAGAGGACACCGCGTTGTTTGTAGGCAGGTATATGCACACGTTAGAGTCACGTGGTATTGAAGCATTAGTGCAGTTCGTACCCTCATAAGTGAAAGCCTGCATGTGCAATGTGCTGTCACACCACACTGCCCCACTCTGCCATGCTCTCCTCTAACACAGATAATAACGCCATTATTGTGCAGCAGCAGCATACTGTTTGTGCGTCTTACATGTATGCATTATCTGTGAATACCCTGGAGGGATACTAAGTTTGCATTAGCTGCAATCAGGCAAATGTTGAAAGTCCCAATATGGGCAACAGGTTGGTGCTGAGCCAGTGGCAGCCACTGTAGCTGTGAGTGATCCCATGAGACGCTTGCAAGACAGCAAAAGTGGCCCTAAATAAGCCCTAAGCTATGATTTTCAGCACCCTTTCCACCCACTTTGCCAGATCATACTTGAAACTACATGGTCCACATTCCTTCAGCAGCTGAGCATACCTCTGTTCAAATTGACACACCAGCACTAAAGGCACGCTACCCATCAGAGGCTCTCACTGTAGCTGCATGTTGTGGCAGAGTAGCCAGATTCATGCTTTTGATACCATCTCTTTCAGTTGTGTTGCTAAAAATATTATGTCTACGTCTGAGTTAACTTTGGATGGACTACATAGGGCAAAGCAGCAACGTCATCCAGAAAGTAAAGTAAAAAATAAAAATATTGCAATAGCATCAATTTTGTGTCTGAGAAATAAAGACAGCCGAAAACCTTCCCTTGAAAGGTTTTTCAAAGTACGTTGCACGGGTTGTTCGAAAGTATGTGAAGTTATATCCAACAACTGACAGCTGCTGGCAAGATTCCACCAAAAAGTGATTGTGCATCTGTTGGTTAGAATCCAGCAAAAAGTGTCTATGCCCCCTTGTTGACGAGAAGTTGTCAGAAAGTAGGTTTTGTTGGTAAAGTTACTACTGTTCTCACAGCAGGAGAGTCTTTATTCTTTCCTCTAGGGTTTTTCTTTTTTTACTGAAGAGCTATGTGTCTAGATACACCAGATGCACTCTGTTCCCTTCAGCCAGCTGGGCAGCTCTTACAGCAAAGGGAACAATATGATAAAAGTTAGGTAGAAGTCTTGTTTTTTAGACATCTCTTGTTGACATAACTGATTCCAGAGATCTTCAGATATTGCAGGGAGACCACTTACTGAAACTTGTCATTGTAATTTTGAGCAAATTACTTGAATACTGCTGTTATTTCAAATTAAGGCCACTATTGCCTCCTAACTCAGTCTAATCTAAATGCAATTAATATCCAGTTAATTTCGATACTATAAGATGTAGCCTACAATTTGATTTACTGCGATCTGTAAGCTAATATTCCCCTCTATGGCTGTTAACTTAATAAAGTCCTCTTCACACAAATGAAATTTTGTCATAGCATAAAGTATGAAACATTCATTTTTAGGCTTAAGTGAGGCTAAGTGGCTTACCCTATTCTTTTACAGAGAAAAAGAAGCCTGTGTGGTCATGAAAGCATGGGAAATACAGTAAACAAATCAATGAGTCAGATACTGGCTAATTAAAGAAAAACCTGCATTATGAGTGGAGAATTATAAATGAGGGTGCTCCCATACAGGTCATGACCTCTACAGTCAGCAGATTTCAGCTCCATCTGTGTAGGATTTAGGGGGATCTATTGGTAGACATGGAATGTAATAATAATAACTGTTTTTATTAGTGACACTAAGAATTGTTGTTGTGCATTGACTATGCTGCATCACCATGTTTCTACAGTAGCCCAGAACAGACCAAACACTGGCTCTAGAGAGGGCCTTTACATTACCTGAAGGCCACCATGGGTTCTCCTACACACTTGGAAAGGGAGGGGTCAGTGGAGCAGTATTCAGTTGGTTGCAATCTGCAACCTCACCACTAGATGGCACTAAATCCTACACACTGGTGCTTTAGAGCATTAGCATTGTGATTGTTAGCATGCTGATTTTAGCAGAGAAGAGTTAGCATGTTTGTAGACTCCAGTCTTTAGTGGCAGAAGAAGTAACTAAATCCAATTTACTGCTCGTTATGTTTATCATTTTTCAAAATATGTATTAACTGTATAAATACTGAATTTTGTTTATTACCTCACTGTACTGTTACCCTTTCATATCTGCCATGTCTCAAATCCTATTCTACTCGCTATTACCAGTAACATAATATATTGAATAATATATTAACTATATCATTAGTATAATTGACAATGGTTTTAGTGTTAGTAGGATATAAAGACTCTTTGTAGTTTGGATCACCACAGTCTTCTATTACATGATCACAATTTACATTATGCTGAGAGCATGCAAGGCAATATTTTATAGCTCGTTGTACATGAACATGAACAGATATAGTGGAATTATTCAGCTGAATTGAATTTAAATTACCAAGAAGTATGACGTCATACCATTAACTTGGAAGAATTCCCTCACTATCATTTTGTTTATCCATGAAACAAGACATGGTAACCACAAGGGATTTATTCAAAAGGGTTTGTCACACTAACACCCTTTTCCCACTGCTGGAGGTAACACTTAATTAACTTGCTTCCCATTCCTTTTTTACCTCATGACTACTGTACCAATATATCTCGTCTTAGAAATATTACAGTGAAGAAAGAGTGAGAAATAAGTTATAAATGTCCTCCAGCTTGTCTTCGAAGAATGCAAGTTGTCATCCGTCACATGACTTCTTTTTATCAAGGTAGCTTACTTCCTCGTTCTTTTGATGTGTGTCATACACGCTGTAATTGATTCCACTCACTTCTGTCATGCTTTTGCCTGCAATTTGCACTGCAATATGCCACCCTGAACTTTTTGAACCCATAGCATAATGGAAAAGCTGTAGGGCCTATGAAGCGTGAATTATCACCTGGTCTTGCACATAATGCTGCTGGCACAAGAACACAGAAACTCAGTGTGTCTTCCACAGTAAGAGAATTACATTTCTGATGAATTTACCAGGAGGTGCTATCGTTGCTTGACTACGTGAGCACCAGACGCTTCGATGAGTAACTCATTAAATTATTTTTCTTGTAGTTTTAAGGGTGTCTCTCTAATTCTCTCTGTTTCCCACCATAGCAATGTAAGGCTGAAATATAATCAAAGTTCATTTGTTTCTCAGAATGAAAATAATGATAATAATAAATGGGTTTGTGTATAACATCAGCTCCAAGCACTGGTCTCAGTAAAAATGACAATATAGCACTGATTTTTTTTTCTTTCTACTTATTTAATGTTTAAAACTAAGAGAATATCAAATGTTTTCATGTCAAGAGCCATTACATTTCCTTTTCCTCCCTTAATCGGAGGCATATGAGCTATGGTGGAGGCAATATGGTCTGTGTTTCCTTTCTACCAATTACATCTAGTGTCATTTATTATCCATTAAAGCTTCAGCGTTTTGTTTGTGCTGATGCTGCCTTTCACTAATACAAAACTTCTTGATGGAAAAGAAAAATGTTTGCTGCCGTGAAAAGTCTTTGAAACACATAGCGCTTATATAAATAAATTTGGTTGTGTTTATTCTGTCAGTCTCCTGATTACTTGGATTCAGTGATATTTTCAAGATGAAACAAGTCACAAATTTGGCTTGACAAGCAGAGAGGCATTATGTATGAGAAGAAAATGTGTTCGCATTATGTTTTCTCTTCCTCTTTACATAAGTGAGGGCTCCCACCCAAACAAGTATTTGGAGGAGGGTGGTGAAAAAAAAAAAACATCTTTCTTCTACATGTCAAATATGACAGTGGACTTTTATTACTTTTAATATTTTATTTTAGCCAGCTGGAGTGTTCAATATAAATACAGCATCATGTCTTTGATGCATGCAGCCACATCAAACTGCAGTTCCTTCTCCCGTGCTAGTGTCATTTTGAGTGTTGATCAAGAAAGTAAAAACCTATTCTTGCATCCAGTTAAAAATAACAATCCTAGAGGTTTGGAATTTCAAATATGCATATGCATGACCCTTTAAAACCTTTCCCCAATGAAGCAGTCACAGAAAACACATGGACACAACAGGCATGTGCTCACACAGCTTAAACAGCCTAATGCAAATGCTAACCCAGAAACAAGTGCAGCCTAGAGGAGGGAAGCGACGAAAGATAAAACAAAGTGACTGTGTTCTTTGCACTAATAGTATACACTGTAACCCAAAATGTTTTTCAAAGTCAGCTTGGGGCTAAAAAGTCATTTGTTTAATGGTTTCTGCCCAGCAGGAAGCCAACAGTCTATTTTTAAAAAGTGATACTGATAGGAAGGCCACACCTTCAGAACACCCAGTACTTTGCACGGTAGTGTATCCCCAAATGGCCTCAGCAAAAGTGCATATGCTCAATTTCAATGCACACCTCTTCGATAAGGTCGTTAAAACGGCATGACTTTCTAAAACATTGCACAGTGACTAGGTGAGAACAATGAGAGAGGGCATGAGAGGGGAGAGTGAAAGGGAATGGATATCAGGAGGTAAAGTCTCTAAGAAAAGAGGCTGAAAGAAAGAAACCTCAGCCCACTGTATATCTGCTTAAATCAAAGACCTCTGCGACTTTTTTCCCCCCACTCCTTTCATCCCTTTGCCTATGCACTACTGTTGCTGCTCTCTGTGGTCACGGAGCCTTTTCACTGTGACTCTCAGTGTGGTGCAGTAAAGCTCCCATCAGCAGTGATGTGAGTGAGAGGATCTGAGTAGACCTCTGCTACCACCTAGAGGTCTCAGCGATGGTGGCGTCACATCACATCTCAGCTGAAAAACCAATCAATGTCAAGTATTTGTATAAATTAAGACTTTGGGTAATTGATTTAAAACATGGTGTAGGCCATGTTGGACAAGAATAACAATTTAATATCATGTTTTTTTGTTTGTTTTTTTGTATCAACATACTGTGTTGAGGCTAAGCAATGCAACAGTTTTACCAATAATATTTAAATGATTAATATTTGAACATTAGAAAAACAAACCTGTTTTTCCCAAAATGTGAGGCGTGCATTTTTCTACCTCATTCATCAAAGCCAACTGGGTGAGACAGGAAGTGTGGAGGCTTTGGACAGATAAGGTTTCAAAGCTGCCAGCCAACAGAGAATTTTATAGCACCACCTCTACATTTGAGCCTCGACTAGCTTCATTTTGGGAAAAAAAAAAAAAAAAAAAAAAATGGACACAATCCCAGATAGGCGAGTAACTACTTCACAGGGCTTGTTCCACATGGTGAGAATCAGTTTCTTTAACTTCACCCAGTTCTTTAAAAGCGTCAAGCTTCTGCTTGCTTGGGGACAAGCTCATAGCGATGTAGGTGGACAACAACTTGGATTTCTAGAGTTACAGACTACCTCAAAGGCAGTTTGTCTGATAGCAGGGCTACTTTTTTTCAGCATGGTGCAAAATAACACAAGGACAAGCCAAGAAATCTGTACTGTCACCTTACACACCCCAGACTGAACTCTGGCTTGTCTGAAGACTCCTCCATTGTAGAATACATCACTGATGGCAAAGATGTAATGGAGATCACACAAGATTGTAAAGTGCTAAAAAAGTTAGGTCTGTGGGGCAGAGTGTGGACCCTGGAGGGAGTAGCAGAGGGACCAAACTCAATTCCATCTTGGATATCACCTCTCTCTCCCACCATAATGAGCTGATGCTGCTTTGAGCAACTTGGGCCTCGCCTCACCTCTTGGAATGGTGCAAAATGGAGTGTTTTACTCACTCTTTTGTGCTGACAGACATCACAGTGTACAGCACTTCCAAACAAAATTCTCCCAGCCTCAGCAATTTAGGATGCTGGCGAAGCAGGACGCCTGAATTGTCCCACTATTTTCACATATCTCTGCTTTTTACTAATCCATGCAAGATTTACATACATGGCTCAGACATGCAACTTTTTCTGCAGGGCTACAGCCTCGTTATGAGTCAACACATCCATCTTAAAATGGATATTAATGCACAGGCATGTAGTATTTTGTACACATATAATACATACAATGTAACAACTGGCACAACTGGCAATGTATACAAACAGGCAGGTCCAAGTGCATGTCATTTTCATCTAAATATACATTTTTATTATTTGTGTCTTCACCAACGTAGAAACTTTCTGCTTCCTGTTTTTATTCACACCTTTGACAAGATAAATTACAAAGTGTGTAACAAGAAACCATCGCCAAGATATGTATGAATTCTGGGGGACCCTTTCAACATTCATTTCAGTTCGTATTATGTTTTTTCTTTGCCGTGTCTAAATTGTTTCCACGAGAGGCGAGGCTTTTCTGACAACAATCTCGCAAGCATCCTGCTTGACATTCAAATAACAGGTAGATATGCTGCGTGAGAGGGGAACTTTACAGTGTAAACAAATTTCATGTTGCCTCCATGGAATACACCAAGACTTGTGTTTAATTGAAGTTGTCAACCTAGATGATGCTAGATAAACCTTTAAAATAATTACAAAGAGCTTCAGAGCCTTTAAGCCCTTTAGATTCAGAGATGGGGAATCAGGGCTGACCACTGGCATCAGAGATTTAGGGACCCTCAATACACAAGGCTGGCAACAAATGTAGCATAAGAATAAAGCTTTGTACACACAGCATAGTCCTTCGAAAATATTTTTATTCACACATTTAAATTGCATACTATATTATTCTGACTTTATTGAAATGCATTGCCACACACATACTCACATGCTAAAAGCTTATAGCCTGATTTAAGAGTCTACACACACACACAGTGGTAGTTGTTTTTCTGGCAGCTGGGCGACGTGGCTCCCATGGCTCAAATAATGTCACAGAATAGTGTATAATCTTTGGAACAGCTGTGGCTGGAGATAAAACCTTAATCAGGTGAAGGGAGCTCGGTAATATAATAACCTAAAGCTGGAGAGTCACCAAAGATGGACTGATAGACACAAAAGAGCACCGCTTGATAATCTTAGTTCAGGAGCTTACTTAACCTCTGGTACTATCATGGCACACTCAGAACTGGATAGACATGATTGGAAGGCTTAATGAAAAACCTATTCATGTTGCTAGGTGCTCAAAAATACAAAAAAAAGATATAACAAGAGGGGAAAAACATTCAGGATGAAAGTGTTTTAGTAGGGGTGTTGTTTAGCTCAGTTAGTAGAGCATCCGCCCCATGTACAAAGGCTCAGTCCTTGCCGCAGCGGCCCAGGGTTCGAATCTGACCTGTGGCCATTTGCTGCATGTCATTCCTCATCTCTCTCTCCCCACATTCCCGTCACTCTTCAGCTGTCTCTATACAATAAAAGCTTGAAAAGGCAAAAAAATATATATCTTTATGAATCCTGACGGGGACATGGAAATGATATTGGTTTGTAATGGTGTTGGAGCAGTGCCTTCTTGACAGGGTGTAGAATCAGTTAAATATCAGGAGAGTAAGACCCTTGTAGTCAAATGTAGCATGTTCTACTGAATGTGTATGTGTCCATTAAGTCTACATGTCTACACAACAAACATGAGAAATTCATTTTTGAATAATTTCTGCATTGTTTTCATCCAGATTTGCTAGCTTGCATATTGCTACATTTCTTGGCACGTTACCACAGCCAACAATTAGTGCAATAGCATGAATCTATTAGCAGGACTGTGTACCGCGAGCATCCGCATTGTTGAGGGCCTGCACATTACAAACAAATGAGGACCCATTTGCAAAAACATTGCATTATAGTGCTACTAGTGGTCAAAAACTCAGGGTTTAGGGTTAACACAGGGTAGCTTTAATGTAGCTCCCAAACGCCATCATTAAATTTTCAGAAGAAACTACAGCGGTGGGCTTGATTCCTAACAATGAGGCAGCATACAGGGAGGAGGTAGATCTGCGACTGTAGCAGGCGGGTTTACTGAGAACAGCTGCCTCAACATCAAAAAGAACAAAGGAATGGATTGTGGATTTTAGGAGACACAAACCACACATTCATCTACAGTACATTGATGGATCTGCTGTTGAGAGACTTGACAGTTTTAAACATGTCCACATAAACTAAGACGTCTGATGGCCCCTCCACATTCCCCTCTCTTATCAAAATGTCTCCATTGTCTGAGGAGGCTGAAGAAGATCAAGCTGCATCCTGAGATCCTGACTGATGTCTACAGATGCACAACTGAGAGCATACTGACCAGCTATATCACAGTCTGGTATCACTCAGACTGCGCTGGCACCCATACAGCACATCTTTGACAAGAGATGTCTGGGGAGAGCGTGTTGCGTCACCAGGGACCCATCACACCCCAGCCTTAACCTGTTTGACCTCCTGGGAGAGATACAGGACCATACAGTCATGAACCAGCCGACTGAAGAACAGTTTCTTCCCAAAAGCTGTATGACTGATTGAACAGAAGAAAATGTATATTGCAGTCTACAATTTTACCTGCAATGTTTCAAGTGATGGGTCCAGAGTCTTTAGAGTAGCATGTTGACCTTGCAATGTTCAATCTTACATCACCTATTCTGAAGTAAAAACTATTTGGAAAGCTGTTAAGGAGAGAAAGTAAGTTTGAATTAATTGAAGGGGAAGAAGGACAAGATTATTATTATTTTTTGGTTGGAGTATGTATTTACACCTACTCATGCAGCATGAAGGTCACCAGTACAGATTTACTGTTCCAAGTGACAGTTTTGAAGGAAGTTAAACTCTCCACGTCCTGGGGTTTTTAATGTCAAACCACAAGGTTTGGGAGCTGAATGCAAATGCAGCCTTTTTTGTGTTTGACTAAGCAAATAAGTAGTTTGGATGACCTTCTACGTTGCCTGGATAAAATTAGAACCTGGCAGCATTGTTTTTATAGGCGTTCCAAAGCCTGAAAGAGACACTAGAAACAAAAGGATCAAAACTACTGTAGGGTCATGACGAAACATTCTCTGACCCTCTTTTCAGCCTCAGTCCATATCACTTCCCCCAGGCAATTTCTCATGCAACTCAGACGTCCTCATTGTGTTCCCACCTTCACAATCACCTGACTTCCACGCCCACGTGCACACCTGCTCTTGATTTTCTCATCAGCCCCTATTATATAATCCTGCCTGTAGCCATTGTTCCTTGCCAGGTCCTTGCTGCTATCACATTCTAGCCGTTCTGCCTACCTATTCCTGCTTCCCTGTTCCTGTCCCAGTTATCATGTACTTGTTTAGACCTGCTGCCTGTCCCTGACCTGTCTTGCCCCAGTGGACTTGTTTGCCATGACTATGGCTTTCATTTTGCTGTATGTGAGGTTGTTCATCGACCAGTTTTTTTGGTTTGTTTGTTTTCAAGTCTCTCTACCTGTACCTCCTATGCAAGTGTGTCAACAATGTTGAAATTAACTGGTATATCTATATTCATAAACTGACATTCAAAACATTTTGAATGTAAATATAACTTTACATCATACCGCCTTGTCAGACTGAAGAACAAAGAAGTACTTGAGACATAATTGCTATGATTTTGTAACAGCAGGTTTTGATTCATTTCTAGGTATTTTATATTTCCTTTCGATAATGCTCTCTTCTAGACTCATCTACAATGAATAAGATGAATAAGCAGTTAGAGGTTCAGTTTACTGTTCAGCTTAGTTCAGCTTCACACTTCAAAAAGACACATGATCGTTGATGAAAAGACTCACTGATCAAACCTGTCATGTCTTTGCCACAAGAGAGTCTCCATCTATTTGGCTGCTTAATCATACTGCATATAGTTTTTGCTTGATGTTTTGCTGAATAATAAAAAAAAAAGACTGTGCTGTATGGTCAAAGTGTTCACTGTAACCTTCAGAAGCATAGTGCTATTAATAGTGTGCTTAAGAATAGGGCGGCTTGCAGGTGTATGGTGTGTGTGTGCATACAATAAACACCTTCAAATATTTGGTATTGGATGCTTCAGATGTTTACTGTAGACAAACATATTAATGCAATGACCAATGAATTGACCAGAGAGATGTTTGCAAACCAGTTATGTGCCTGTCCTCTTCTTTCACTTATATATATTATGCTATTCACATTTTAGTGCAGTTACAGGTTGTTTGGGGTATTTCTATCCAAATATGTCATTTACATGTGATTGATAGATAATTAAGCTTTTTATTTCAGTTACTTTAATACCTGTAGCCATCATACAGGAGCAGGAATATTATGTGAACTGCATTTGAAGCTTCTAATTTGAGGCCCGCACTGCGTATAATTGGGCACAAACAGGTTTGGTACTGATTAATTAGTTAACTCAGTTGATTAGTTAAAGCATGTAGGATTGCTGCCTGCCTAAGAGCCCAAATAAATGCACCTCATGGCACACAGGGTCTTCTCAGATATGTATATCTGACCAGAGGACACAGACACAGAGAGACAGATGCTTTTATCACTGTCGCTCTTCTTAGTGAAGATATCAGAGGTGTGTTGGTTATCCATCTCTACGACCTGACTATCTGTAGGTCATTGGTAATGTTTCATTAGTAGCTTTCATGACAAAATCATACAGTAGTTGACTGGTTCAGACTCAGCTTGGTAGGTTTTATGTTTCTGAGCAATACAACCAGAACAAAAACCTATAATGTGATACTGGCTTGCGGTCAAAGAAGTGGTGGAGAATTTCTTGCATTTGTCATTGTCAGTCTGTGATAAGGCCAGTCAGTGTTGGACCACACTCCTCAAGAAATGTCAGGCTTTGAATCAATCCCTCCTGCTCTATACACACGATCTCCACTACCCATTTCCTCTATTATTCACACAGAAGAAAAAACTGTACAGTGACAAAGTATACACGCATTCAAGATGTAGATACATTCGCAGGCCATAAAAGGTATTTGATGATAAAAAGAAAAAGCACATTCCCTTGGTGGTACATAATGTAGGAAAAAGCCACGTTTTTCTTTAGACGTCAGTGAAAAATATTAGCTATTTCTTTGTATTGTCCACAAGAAGAATCACAAAAATGCTAGAAACTACTTGTCAGGTGTATCGATGATCATTTAATAAACATTCAATGAGCATCTTTCTTTCCTTAATACAGTAGGAATAATATAGAGCCCAAATGTACTTACAGTCTTAATGTAAGTAAGTAAAGCCTTCACAGAAGCCTGATTAGCTTTTAATCCCTCAGAAAAATATAAAAAAATATTCCTTTCAGAAGAAATCAGCTGTTGCACATCTCTGTCTGCAGAAACAGATTTGGAATCCAGCTCCGGTCATGCACTATACAGCCAGCCAAAAGAAAAAAACAATGTGATAAGAAATAGCATGATAATTTCGATATAGAAAAAAGGAAATAAAAATAAAATAAGCGTAAGACTTCCACTTCCACAGCACAATGCACAATTTACAAAGTACATCATAGATTTATCGATCTCAAATAGGGATTACAGATGAGAAGTGTTGGCCTCTCAGTTAAGCTATGGTATACACACTGAATACTTTGTCCACATCTCAGCTCACTCCACACTGACAACAATCTTGGGGGGGGGGGGGGTATCTAGCAGATAGGGTTCAGAGTAGCAAACTACAAATGCAGTATAGACACCATGCTGTAACAGATCAACAAAAAAAGTAGAAATAATAGATATTTGTTTCTTCTGAGTGAGTTTTCACCCTATACACAGCAAAAAATATCCTTTGTTCCTACACTGCCTCTGAGATGTGAGACAGGAGACTTCTACACTGAACAGAGTGAACATGCTCTCTCCTGTGTCGACTGTTGGGTCTTTCACTTTGTAAATACCAATACTCAAGTGATGTCTATACTTAAAAATGTTTTTCAGTAAAAATAGAAACTATAGTAAATTCATTTGAATACCAAGCTTCTATTCCTGATCTTATTATTTTTATCCCTTTCTTTTGATTTTCGCGGAGACAGCAACACATACATGCTCAGTGAAAATGGAACCCTGCGTCTGCAGACTGGGTGAAATTAATGCTTTCATTTATTTGCCAATAATGAATGAGTCTCAGCTGAGACAGAGATGATTCCTTCAAGGCTCTGCCAACATGCTCTGAAGATATTAGGTCCAGCCTTTGCCAATGATCAAACAGTGACCCACCAGTTCATCAAATACTCTGAGCTGGACATTCATAAAACATGCTTTCCCCAGCTAGCTCTTGGCATAGGCTCAGATGTAATAAATCACATACTGTATATTTTATAACCTAACTGGTCCAGGGTTGTATCCAGGGTTGTATTAAGACAGTTGCCTTAGATACTGGAGATAGGATTTGCTGCATGTTTAATCATGGATTTCATCCTGTATTACTGACCATCTCACACCACCCTTATATGAATTTAATATCCAGTGCTACATTAAACCTACAGCAAAAACATGTAATTTCAACCAAAATTGTGTGAGATTAAAGAAACACTGACATGTATTGATTTGACTTCTTTATCCTAAATTCTAACATTTTCTAATCATTTTTTGATATATTATAAAAGTTCACTGCCCTACTATATTATGACCCACTTATCTGTCAAATGGTGCGTACATGCACACACACACACACACACACACACACACACACAACTTCCACAAATGAACCATTTTCATTTTTACAGCCTTCTTGTTATCGCCAGTAAACTGCCCCCTTGTTATTGCCTCCATGTATTTCCAATTATTTTATATGTGAAAGAGGGCAAAGGGACAAATGGAGTGGAGACGAGAGAGAGAGAGAGAGTAGCAAGCCAAGATGCTTTGTAATGCCATGGGCAGGTTATAAGGAAGATAAATAGCGTGACACCTTAATGGAGCCATACAGTTATCCTTTATGAATAAAGTGAGATTGCTTCATAAAAGGTACCGTACATGATTAATGATAGAACTGAACCACTTGCATCGATCCTGGATATAAAAGGACTCTCCAGTATTTACAGCTGTTAATGTTATAACAAATGGCATTATAAAAGTTGGACGTACAGTGAGTCCAATAAAATGCTATACAGACTTGGGAATTACGCTGAGCCTCTGGTGGCTATTGCTATTAGTGTGTTCTTAGAGTCTTTAGGTGAGGAGACAATGGCGATAGTACAGAAACACAAACGCAGTGGAAGAAATAATGCAGCTGATATGCAATATATTTGAATTTACCAGCGCACTAGGTCAAATTGGATAATTTGTGTTTTGCAAATTTATGTTTTTGGTGTGATTGCTGGGTTTTAGTGTGATGCACTTTGTGATGGCTGTTCTAGAAGTGTGCTATATAAACAAAGCTTACAAGAAGAAGCAATTATTGGAAATAAACAAGCAAAGATGTAGGAGATATAACGGTCTAGTGTGTTATAATCACCTGAAAATAAGAACTGTTGTGTTTTATTACCTTAGAATTTATATATATTCTATATATTTACAGATACCACTTGTCCTCTTACACCGACCCCACCATGTTTTCACTATAGACCAGAACAGATAAACTAGACACTGGCTCCAAAGAGGGCTTCTCACCTTTCTCACATGTTTTACTGCCATCGTAGTTTCCTGCAATCAGTTACTACACAGCTAGATGCCACTAAGTCCTATACACTGGTCCTTTAAATAACTTCTCATCACACATCAAAGAGCACAACAGCAAAAAAGTTCTGACCACACTTGTGAGAATGTTATCTTTCTGAGTTTCTCTGTATAAATGGACTCTGGTAGTAAATGACTGAAACAGATGCAATCGTCTCTCTGCCTGCATCCCTACTGAGGGAGCCAATAACAATTTGCATGGTTTGAAGGCAGAATATTAACACCTCAAAGTCATGCCATGTTGACAGCTGCACCAAGATATGCAGTACAAAAAAAAAACATGTCCTTTTTGAAGCAGTATACAGAGACATATTTAATCGTGAGGAAAAAGCTCTGACTCAATTAGACAGCAATAGGCAACAATGTTTCCAGAAATTGTTAACATCTGTTGTTAGAAATCGCCAATCACAACTAAAATACAGCTGGAACATCACAAACAGCAGCTATGACATAATGTTAAAAGAATGAGAGTTGATCAAATTATAAACAGTGAGTAATTGTTTTACTTGAATATGATTTGTTTGCATGCATTGTGGTGAGATCATGAGAGTCATCTGATGCTAATCAGCTGATATCATGCACAACTAATCCAAATTTTGATGTTGGTGAGGCTCGCATTAAGGGAAGCCTGAGGTAATGATGAGAACTGAAGAGTGCACCGACTTCTATCTTAAAAAAATTCCAAATAGGCAGACTTCACCTGCATGTATTTTACAGGGATATCAATGATTTAAGCTAACATCTCTGCATTCACAAGCATCCTGCTCCTCAGAATTTACAAAGCATCTGATGTTATTTTTGCCGTTTGGTATTTTCTCACACGTTGAGACAAAATATGATCTCGCTTCTCACAGTATTTAGGCTGTTAATTATCCCATGATTAAATGGAGCGACACCTGCAAGCTAGTTTGGGCAGTGAACTCAAGCTCCTCTGGTATATACATATGTGATATGCCTTACTCATCTACCAAACACACCCTCCTAATTTGGCAGTCTACCTAAGCTGCAAAAATGTCCTATCTCTCAGCTGCCTCATCAGTGCCACTGCTGTACTGCATCAGTATTGCTGCCGCCGCTTAGAGAGTCCCACCACCCTGGCATCCATCGGGTGCAGGGTGCAGAGCGGAGGGGGCTTACCCTAGCAGAGATCATAGTCCTTAATATATTTGTAATTATCACAATGTCAGTGTTGTTAACTTTAATTATATTATTCTGTTCATCAGGAGTGGTTGCACACAATTTATGCTACTCCTTCATGATTTCAGATATTATATTTCATCAATTTACTCTACCTTTGTTGTTAACATCTGAAGACAAACAATTAGAATATGTTGGGTTTTCTTCTAATGGTCCAATATATAACAGTAAGATGTGTGACCATTATGGGTTGTTTGTTCCAGGATCTAAAGGACACATGTTATCCTTGGTGTCTTTATCTTCAATTGAGGACAGTGGTAGTTCCTTTTCGACTATCCACTAGCCTTAATGTGTCTTTAAACCAAATGAAATAGTATGTTCCTCCAATTCTACCAAATTGTGTTGTCAGATTTCTCAGGCTATAGAAAAAAGAGAACATTATTATTGACAGTGTGAGTCTGATTGAAACTGCCATTAAATCTGGGATGATATAAACTGTTCTCTTCATTAAAATTCTTTCACACAAACCACAAATGTATGACTTGGTAGTCACACATGGTTAACCACAATCACAGTAATCCCATAGACTGTAAAAAAAAAAACATGTTTTAAGCCTTGGTTTCAAATTTTTGTAAGATACAGGAGCCAAGAAATCCACATTTAGGCAACAACGTGGAACGTTTGTGAATTTAAATGCAAGTAAACAACATAAGCACCTGTCTGTAAGCCAGTTTACAGTGGCAAATGGAGAAACAGCACTCTGAGTCATTTCCACTGTGGCTACAACATATAGCCAAGAGTTGACAACCTCTCAACTGTCATTTTCATGTTCTTCTTTAGTCTTCTATTCTTGATTTAAAACAACGTATTAGGTTGAATATGAGACTAAATGCCTTGTTAAGACACTTTTTTTTTGCAATGTGTCATTGCCTCTTGTGATGATGACCAATGAGAGGAGATGTGGCTCAGATCAATGGTCTTTTGGATGGCCTGTTGAACCTGGATCAATAGCTAGTTGAGTGAGGACTTGCCCTCTGATTTGGTGTTTCTCACTGTCAGACATTTGCTCATAAGCTACAGCCACTCTTTCAGCTATCCACCCCTGCACTAAACACACACCTACACACACACACACACACACCTACACACACATATAAATACACTTCCCTCCTTATCTGTTGCTCTCTCTCCAGGCTAAATAGCATGCTGGCAGTCCCCGGTGCAGCAAGGTTAAGTCATCACGCCTTTTGACAGAGATGGAAAGGGTTATTATCTGACGCTGCTCTGGATTCATGCTGTGTGAGATAAAGGTGCATTTGGATCAATACACATATAAGTGCTATGGCTGGGACACTGAGCACAGTCTAGTACGTCATATATATTAATATAAATCTGACTCACTATCAAGAGGTCAAAGAAGAAGACACAATGATGGTCATTTTGTTCTTTGGATCCACAATCTTGAATAGCCTTCAAGATGCAATTGGACCTGTTTGAATTGATTGAAAGTAAAATATTTAAAATTGTAATTGAACAAAATAGCTTTAGGGGTTCATATGGGGTTTAAAAAAGAGTCAAACCCTACTTGTGCTGTCGTAGATTATTTTTCAAGGGTTTCAAGTTTCCAATTTTCACCCCGTGCCCTGAACATCACTCTGTAACAAAACACTTGTGCTTGTGTCCAATTATGTTTTGAAAATGAAATTATCTATCATTGGGAAACCACTGGCATTTTGTCCCTTACTTGCAAGCAATTCCAATAAAAAGATACCGCAAATTTAATTGGCTAATGGAGTTGCCAGTGACGGAGAGGAAAGGCAATAATTGCATTTGAATTGCAGATTCTTACTACTAAATCCTAAGCTTCTAAGGCATAGGAAGGAACAAACATCAGCATTTCACCCTGGGAAGAAAAAAAAAAAAACAGCAAGGACAGCAAGATGGCTGACTGCTGCTAGACAATAAACAGCTGACACTATAGGTTGCCATGCACTGATGTACTCCCACTGCTATGTCTTGTGAGGTAAGTCTCTCATAGAAATTTCTGCTCTCTAAAAAAAAATCCATGCATAATCCCAGCTTCCAAAAAAGTGAGGGAGGTTAAACTTAATGATATCAGGCCAGCACCTTCTAACAGCCTGTGAAGACCTTTGGATCCCTGTAATTTGCATTTCTGCCATAAAGAAGATGCTTTGCCTTTGCATGTGGTCTGTGAACACCTGGAGAGAACCAGTGGTGTCATCAGGATTCTGTTGTTTTACTATCGTAGGGCTTTTAACACAGTACAACCTCATAAATCTGAATGTCAACGCTCAATAAAATGGATTCTGGTATCTAACTGAGCTCAGTTTGTTACTTAAAGGGAACATGACTTTAGATCAGATCTCCGCCAACTCAAAGATGTGCTCACAGTGTTGTCTTGTCAGCTTCCTTGTTTATCTTACATAGGGTGTAAAGCACAGTGAATTGAGCCATATGCAGAAATTTTCCAGTTAAATGGCAGTTCTCAGTTGTATTTTCAGGCTGCAATGAAAGGCGAAGAAGGGAGAAGGAGGGAAAATGCATCACACATTACATCTAACAAAACAATAAGACTACATCCAAGCTAGCAACACTATAAGGGTGTACTTACACACAACAATGCTTTAAGCTAAATGCTAACATCAGCTTGCCAACATACTCATAATGACAATGCTTACATGTTGATGCTTAGCTGGTATACTGATGACCATGTGACCATAATCATAGTTTATGTTAATATGCTAACATGTGCTACTTAGCTCTAAAAATAAAGTACAGCTGAGCCTGGTGGGAATATAATTGTAGGTATTTGGTTATGAAGATTAATTAAACTTGTCCCAAATTATTGGATTAATTAACTTCTAACCAGATGACGAAGATCAAAATTCAGAAATGAGAAATCAGAGGAGGTGTTCATTCTGAGGAGAACGTAAACCTCTGTGCCAAATTTTCACATGCATGGTGGCATTAAAGAGCGATCAGGGGATCATCAAAGCTGGTAGTTTGCATCCTCAGGGGACCATGAATGAATGTTTGAAATTTTATGGCAGTCCTATTCAATAGTTGTTGAGATATTTCAACCTGGGCCGAAGCATAGCATTTCCATGTCTACATTGAGACACTTTTAAACGTTTATTGTAGTCTTCTTGTTACTGTTGCTGTACGGCCAGGTTGAACCAATCTGGACAGTCAGATCACAGTGTGATATTTCAACACAAATGCAGTTTAGGCTGTTAGGTAATGGGCTTTCCAGAATGTCCACAGAGAAATTGTAGCAGTATGTGGTAAAATGTGAAATGATCAATTCATCATTCCTTGACCTTTTACTTAGACATGGTGAGCTGTGCATCTACTGTACAATTTGTACACTTGTACTCTGGTTTGTGGTTTGTTCCTTTTGCACTGGTTCTTATGTTGCTGTAACACTTAATTTTTATTCTAATTACAAACTACCATTTTATTGGAGCCTACCACTTCCAAAGTGTGTTTTATCAGGTTATTTCTTATGATGAAACCACATCATAAAGGACTTAACCATCCTGAAATACAGTGTCTTATAGCAGTGCTACATTTGCAGCTACCATTGCACCTAATGTAAGTTTCCATTATGAACTATAGGTATACAGACTGTATGGAAAGGTAATTCTTGGAAAGAATTGGATGGTTTACAATAACGAAGTGCTGATTTTTCAACAACATTTTTCGTTTTCTAATCTGTCTATAATTGAGACCCATACTAATACTAAAAAAACAGCACATTCGGTGGCCTTGTTTCAGTCTCTTCAATAAACTTTACAAATCCCTTCCACAAACTCCTCTTCACTATGACCCATTGTGAATGCCTCTATGCTCTGGGCTCTTGCTGTTGCCCCCCCCTGCCCTCAACCCCATGAACACACTCTCTGCAAACTGAACTTCGTATTCACCCTTTTTGGTATTCCAAGGACAACACTCTTTGGACACAATCTCCTACCAAGAGAGCTCTTGATTTGAACTGTACTATATCGATCTTTCACTTCTTTTGGCATGAAAAAAACTACTTTTCTGTTCTGCACCTTTGGTTTTGTGGTGCCATTCATAGAATTCAATTCCCAACTGAGGCCTTGTTTCACCCTGTCGAAGTCCTGTGTTAATTCATCTGTGAGTTTAATATGAGATTTCTGTCACCTGTTGAGCATTCCCCAAGTCAGTAAAAAGCTCAGCCAATATTCTATTGCACTCCTGTTGTGAATTGTGTATGAAAACCATGAAATAGCATCATATGGGTCACCGGTAGACTTTTTTGACCCCTACTCAGGAGCCCTGGCTATTGTGCTGTACCATCAAGCCCAGGCTCTTTGATACAGAAAGGATTAGATTTAGAAAACAGAGGACGAATTATGCACATAAAAGACAGTGGCACAAATGTGCCTCAGCCACAATGGAGCACTACACTGACCTTTGAAAGAGGTACATACCACAGGAAACACACAAATCCACAAACGTTGTATTACTGACAGTACAACATCAATCACAACCCTTAGGAACAGAAAGTTATTTCAATCACGCACATCAGTGGGCTTTTAATAAGGAAAAGCATATTGTGCTGTAGCCACTCAGAGAGAGCATTGATGTGCAAATCATCTCTCACAAACCCTTGAGTTCAATAGGGAAGAAGTCCACTTTCCATTAAGTAAATAGATACATACAGTAGAAAAAGAAACATTCCAATGGGGGACAAGCATGCTATGGTCCAATATTTCCTTATTCTTTTCAAAGAAATTTACAATTGGCCAGGGAGACACAACTTCAAAAGAGAGTCACTCCCCACTGAACCGATCTCTTGACTCTTTGATTGTTAGTTATTCTAGCCATGTATGAGGTATTGTAGAGGCTATAAAAAAAAGTATGACCTCATGTTTTATTCATGGCTTCTCCACTTTCATAAGATAAGCGGTGTCATTGTTGCACCAGAACAAAGTTAGCAGAGCTTCTATGTGAATGTTTCACCTTCAGCTTTTGTAAAATACTGCATTGTTCTAATCACAATTGCATATTGATCTTGGTGGAATAATGTGTGGTGAACGAAGGCAGACAAGACAGACATCTCTATTAGGATCACTATCCAGGCTGGATAACATACACTTAACATACATGTGATGTCTCTAATATGTTTGGCAAAGCATCTAATACAGTTGGCAGATTAAAGCATTTGCATTGGTGGTTGCAATGCTTATGTTATGTTAGGTTATGATTTTCTATACCTGCAGCAATATGCATGTACCATGCATGAAGACATGCACACTCGTAGGTGTGCATGCATGTATACATGCGCAAATGACAAAAAGAAACATGTTGTTATGCTCCAGTAAACAGATTTGTTGTAGATGGAATTTCTGGTGAGGTCAGGGGAAACACAGGAAAGGGCTCCCTGAAATGACATGCATGGTATTTTGTGGTGTACCTGAGTCGGATAGCTTGTGCTGATATATTTGGTCTGACATTTACGATAGCCTCACTGTATTCCCTAATTATTGAACAATTTCAGCATAAAATCCGATTTAGCGGTTTAAATGAAGCTGCCTGAAGTCATTTGGCTCTAGCCAAGACTTATCTCCTCTGGTGGTTTTATTCATTTGTTTTGCTATATTTTCTTCTTTTGCCAACCTTCCCACTGTATGTGCTCCATAGATTTTCCAGCCCTGAAGTCTTAGAGAGTGATCAGTTTAATCACAGAACAACATTGCCCCCTGTTGGTTGCACATGGGGAAACCTTCAAATCCTCACTCCTACAGCCATAATATGTATGCTGAGACCACACTTGCCCACTTTGTAGTCACACACTTTTTGTTGTTACAGCTGATTGCTGACCTTGTCTGCATACCTATTATAATATTGGTATCACATTAATACCCTTGCATCTTAAGTAAGTACAAAACAGGTACAATTACACAGTCACCACGTAGTAAACACCAGCTTCCAGGTTGGAAAGTAAATCATTGGGGTTATCAGGCAGGCACATTGCCTCACTGATGTTTCAGTGAATTAGGCTTAACAGTGGATTGCAATTTCATGAGCATGGATACACAGTAATTACAACTAAAATTCCTGTTGATTGTCATGATTGTTTCAAACTGCTGCTGCTGGTGGACAGACTTGCATAATAAAATATTTAATTGACAGCAGACACTCCAGAATAATGTTGGAATTAACCAAAAACATGACAATATTGATGTAGGGATTAGCAACATGTAGTCAAGCTGTCTTGTTGAATTTGTGTGTTCTATGCTACTGTAGGCACTAAAGCCAAGGATTCTGGAAGGGTTTTTTTTCTTTGCATTTCAGACGCACCATATCACTTATTTAAAAGTAAGTAAAGTAAAAGTAAAAACTAGGCAGGTGTGTAAATGAAACTGGTGTATATATAAAAAAAATCCATTGCTATTATTTTATGTCATGCGGTCAGAACTATATTTTAGGTCACCTTTAAAAGTAATGTGGCAAAATGGTGCTTAGACTACAACAATGTCATTAGATATTGCAGAAAGGGTTAAGCTAAAGATGATTTTGCTATGTGGTATAACAAACCCTTGTACATGACATTTGGCATTTCCACAGAATATATAATGGAAGGCAAAATTAAATTTGCAAATGCACAGTGCTCAGAATAAATATTGACTGCCTGTGTCAGGGTTTGTTCCCATTGCCTCTTTCCATTAAGCAATATTAAAACAAACAACAGTCTATATACTGTACAGTGGGAAAGTCTGTACAGGTATTTAACCATGTTAAAAACATTCAGAATCTCTTTTAACCATACATATGCTGGGATTTGTCTGTTATTCTGTGTCCACAGCCAGTGAAGTCACACAACACGTGAAGTCACATAACACCATGCCATGGTGTGCCCAGAAAAAATTGGCAAAAGTTGTGTTTGCCTTACTTACTGGCAGAAAACATTTTCCTATCAAACAGTGTGCTGCTCTGAAAATTTGGCACTGTCTCTAATTTACAAATGTTTGTTTTTGTTGTCCCTATTGTTTATGTTCTTATGAAATGATGATTTTTGGAGCTTGCACCGAACAATATTTGATTTAATACATAATCCATATGACTTTAGTGTTGTATTATTGAGGAGATAATCTACCTGGATAAACATTTTTAAGTTGGAGGCTGGTCCGCTCTACATGTCTGAGGTTCCTCAATAGCTCCAGTGTCAGTTGTTGCAGCAAGGTGTTATAGCTATGGAAACAGTACAGTGTTAATGCACAGTGTGGTTAACTGTGCAACATCCTGTACTGATTCATTATTTTGGTGTTGATTGTAGCCTGCTATCGGGGTGTTAATTACTGTCACAAGATTACTACACCACAATCTTCTACAGCCATGATCATAGGTCTTAGACCCATTATGCATGCAAAAGATGCATACTAAAAAAAATACATATATTTAATTGAGCTATATGTATAATTTTTTGTTTAACATAAAAAGCATACACAAACTATCAACAGAATGTGGAAGTTTTTTTTAATGTATTGCGCATATATATCTCCTGGAGTTAGCATGCTTGTCAACCACATCCTTGTAATACCATTTAGTAACTAAAGAGGTGATAGTGAGTCATTGTAGTGTCCGATTTGCCCCAACATGAGAGAACAAAGAGGTACCAAGAAACCACAATTAGCAACATAGAAAGAAGTGAGTATGATTTCAACAACTGGACAATTCTTACATGTAGCTCTTTTGCTTGAAGTCAGTGTGCAGATGTTTTTGTGCAGCATATGGTGTTTTTGTATATTAATGCACATAACCAGTGTTGTTGAAAGTTAAAGCTAAACTGACAATAATGGAAAACAAAAATATAGAATCTAAAGAAAAGATTAAGAAATGATGGGTGTCCAGCCATAGGCTAATGCTATCTGGAGGGCCTTGGCAGGTTTGGGGATTCCTGCACTAAACATATTATAGATAGACAGACAGACTAGCATGATACCTGAGTGAAAACTGACTTAAAACATAGTCATATACGATATTGTAGTTCAAGACTATTTTACAGGCTCTCAACCTTTGCTCAAAGCTAGACATTATGCACTGCTGTAGCAGACCATTACCAACATCTTCATCAAATGTGATATATTGGGGTTTCTATGCAAATTGTGCTGAAGTAGACATTAAAGTAGTTTAGATTTTGCATAAACTCATAGTGATACTCATATTCGTCTAGAAGTTCTATCAGATCTTTCGTTATTTTTCTTATAGAACACTTGCTTCTAATAAGCACAAGGTATGTAGTAGTAGTAATAATAGTATTTATTATAATTCATTTACAGCTGCAAACCATTTCTTGACTGTTTATAAAATCAAATCTGAGACTGTAGTCGTTACTTGAATCTTAAGTATCTTTCTCGGTATGATTCATCTCTGTATCTAAGAGCATGCATTTGTAATGCAGATGTTATCAAATAAGCTTATGAGAAGAGGTTGAACATCCAGCCTCTGGCCAAACTATTACTTATGACTCCATCATCAGTTCAAAATCAAATAGACGGTAAAAGGGGAAAAAAAATCATAATTATGCACAAATTAAAAAGTGAATGTTATCAATCCAAAAACAAACAAAATGTGGCATATTAGTAGTGTGAGAGAGTAGTGTCTTGACATTTTGAAATCATCACTGATGATTTTGAGTGTGCATGCAAATGTATTTTGGCTAACTCATCTTTGAAGTAATTCATAACCAGTCTGTGTAAACTAAGGATTAATGATAAAATGCATTACTGAAATAGCAATATTTTCCTCCAGCAGCTACTATATCTGATCATATTCCACTGATTCCTCCCAAAAAACCAAAAACTTTCAGGCACATATTTAGTCACAGCATTGGTTATCAGTTTCTCTAATTGCATTCTGTGTCCATCTAATAGTTTGTAGGCAGGGATTTTACACCAGTCAGTGTGTGGGAGGGTCATGTCAGGAACTGCAAATTAGGTCTGGGGTCTTGTTGATGAGCCAGGGGCATTGGGGTGGATACCAGAGTACCATGACTAGATGGAAGAGATACAGTAGTGCTCTAATAATCTCTGCAGCAACATTAGTAACTCAGATCCTTTCTCACTTGCTCTTTTGAAATCCTGTTCAGTAAATGTGCTTTGTTTCTGTATCAAATCAAGAGTACCTGTTACATAAGTTGATCTGGGCACTGAAGATAAACCATGATATATATATTGTTAATTGTTTAACTCAGTTTGCAGTGAAATGTGGTTCTCAAAGGATCTGCTTCTGCGACCTGATAAAGATTTTAACTGGCAACACTTTCCCCTCTCTCTTTGAAATATTTTAATAGAAAGGTTAACCAATAATATGAAAAGATGGCATTGAAATGTTATCTGTGAAACTGCAATTTTCAGTGGACAAAATGTGTATTCTTTTTAGATTATCTCTAACCATTTAAACAAAATAGCACTGGTTTGTTACATGCTGCTAGTACTTATTGTGCTTCTTGTTAAATGTAACTCATGGCTACTTTCCCTTTTTAATTGCTTAAAAGATCTCCTCCCCCTCCTCCTCCTCCACCTCCTCAGATTTAAAAAGATGAATGTTATTCTCCCTTCTGTTGCTCTGTCTACAAGAAAGACAAGCTTGACATGCACTTATATAAAATCCAATCCCTATGAATGATAGATATATAGATAGATAGATAGATAGATAGATAGATAGATAGATAGATAGATAGATAGATAGATAGATACGATGGTAATGTTATTGTTAATAACTGTATATAATAACAATATACGTACACATAGAAATGTGTCATATTTAACCTGTGCAAGGTGTGCATACATAACTGCAATATATAATATGTACATACATACATACACACACATACATACACACACACACACACACACACACACACACACACACATATATATATATATAATATATGCATAATAAATACTTGACTATACAAGATATACATACTGTAAATAATATACTATGAATATAAATATGTAAATAGAATGTGCAAAAAGACAAGAATATTGTATAAATATGATATATAATATCAATACGGTTAATATTAACACATATCACATATGATATGAAGTATATGTTCCAGTATTTGGAGTGGTGAGATACAGAGTGCAAAAAGTGACAGATAAGATAGTACATGTAAAAAATCCATTTTAAAACATATTTAGAAGAACTCTACATTTTCGCTTAATAAATGAGGACTAAAGATGCATGTTCAACAATACAGATAATAAAGTAATAGGATAAAAAAAAAATACTAAAGAAATCTAATTCTATAAAGTTGAGATTTAAAGTGGTGACTTAAACGCAATTATAATCACAGAAAGTTCTTCAGAGTGGTTGTTCAACTTCCTGACTTACAAATCACCTTTGGCCTTTGTCAGGCCGAGGGCCTGATAATAAAGCTGTGTTAAAGGATTTTAAATTAAGCTCGCAATTGTGTGCAGGGGACACATTCACTGTTGTATGGGCTAGTTTGTCATATGCAAATAAAACTGGCCTTGGATTAGACTTCATTTTCAGTTTCTCCATACAAATGTCAGTGCTGGCCCATCTTTCATCCAGAAAAGTAACCCTATAATGAGAGTCTTAAAATCCACTTGAGGCCAGTACAGGGAAGCAAGAATTGATCTTATATATTCTCTGTTCTAGTTTGGCATCTGGCTTCACCTTTCTGTATAAACATACTACAACACTGAACTGTGGTTTACAATAAAATAAGCAGAAACTTTGAAGTAGTTATTAGCTATTATGAGCAGGAAGAACATTAATTTGATTTGATTTTTCTTCTTTTTTTTTTTTTTGTTGAAGTGAGAATAGTGTCAAACTTTATTCCTATATTTATAGGGAAAATTTGACAGATCATCCGGTTTTCATTTTCAAGAGTCAGATAAGTTCAGCAAGGCAAAAGATTAAATTAGCGTTGACAGGAACGAGTTGGTGCTCTTCGGGTAGACAATTTTTGTAAGTCTGATTGTTAGTGCTCCCAAATTTCACAAGCACAATAAATTTCATCAGCTCATTATAGGACAGAAATGTTACGACTAGAGGAAGACAGAGAGGCAGCTAAGAATAGCTGATAACAATGTAGAAATTACCAAGAGCAACATTGAAATTAGTTTGACAATCCATTTTTTTTAAATTGCAGCTATAACAATATTAAATTGTCAATACTTTAAATTCATTTCACAGGGTTCAATTTCTACTGCCTTGCACTTGTTTTTTTGTTTTGCTTTGCAATTATTACTATTTGTTCTATGAGCACCTATGCAACCAAGTTGTATTTTAATAAAAAAGAAATCAAAGAAAAAAAAACATTTGGGTGAGAATGTCCAAACAGGAATTAAAACTCTCAGAGCAACTTTCTGCAGTAGAGTCCAAGTGCAACAGCTTAAATGTTGTAATAAAACATGCCTGGGGATGGGAGGAATATATTGCACCGCTCTTAATGCTGGTGACAGGTGGATTGGGGAGGGGGGGACTAAAAGTAATGGCAGGGAGCAAGGCCAGAGTAATGAGAGTAAGACCATACTTCTGACCTTGCATGACTGTCCCGCCTATCCTGCCCGTCACCAGCGGGACTAACGGATGGGTGAGTCAGTGGGCCAGGATAGTGGACGGTAAACAGGGGTGACAGCTGACCTGGCAGCTCTCAATGGGGATGATGGAAGGGGATATAAGCAGGGGGTGGGGTCATCCAGAGGTAGATTTCCTAACACTCGGAATCTGTCAGAGAGCCACCGACCTGTCATTGAGGTGGTACATGGCCCTGAATGACAACAGTCCATGGCTCGAGAGCATGTAGTAGGGACATGAATCCTATTGACTGCAGCGGGCATAAAATACCTAAGATACATGCTCGGACTGGTCTCCTGTGTTGTTACAAAGAGAGGGAGAGAGAAGAGATAGCGAGACAGAGAGAGAAAAAGAGTCATTTTCAAAGACTGATCAATCTTTTTGTTTATTTTCATAAATCATGTTTTTTTATTGGGAACTCAGGAGAATATCAGTCAAACTGGTGTCTGTTTATTCATTTAGAATACAGAACAGACATCTGATATCAGATTCATCTGTTGAAAATGAACTCATCAACCAAAGAAACAATAGCAAAAAGGGTAAATATATATTTTCAGGGCTTCACAAAACTATTAAAGAAACATTACATTTATGCACTGACCTTTTGATGCGTTACTATTCTTCAAGATCTTAATGTGCTTTATTTTTCAGTTTTTAAGTCACAAAACTTACAAGGAGATTTGAACGTAGTTCACATTTTTATCTAAATCTCTCCATCCTGACAGCTTTTGAACTTTCCTTTTCATGTGACAAAACTTTCCTCCAAAGACATTATGGGTCCTCATTGTCTCATAGTCAAGTCATGCTTTGCTTCCCTACTGATTCAGTGTCAGTTCTTTTCTGCCTCAGTCAGGGAGCTGTCTCCTATGTTATTGGGAAATAAATAGTAAATTACCCTGTCCTCTGTGGAGGATAAGAACAAAAACATGTGCATTTTGGTGAACAAAATGCTGATGCTGCTGGAAAAAACTCACAAACCTAATTTTTCCCTGAGATCTTCACTCAGTGAAAGGATTGCGTAGTTTCAACTCAAACACTCATAATTATACCCTAACTTATCTTTCTTGATTTCATAAAATATACCAGTGCTGATGGAAGCCATTTTGAAGAACCGTGAAATTTATCAAGGTCTAACCCCCACATGTGTTACATCACTCAACAAATTAGGGGAACAGATTTGAAGTTCCTGTACTTTGAACTGAAAAGACTTATCAGGAGTCTGCTGTACACATTTGCTGGAATGTGTGCTCAGCACCCACTAAACCGATTTGTTAGTGTTTTCTGTGTGCTCTGTGTGTCTTGTGGGTGTGTGTGGTTGTGTTTGTCCTCCAGGTGTAACCCAGTTTCTAATTGAGGAGCTCTTTGTTTACACCTGCAGAACTGCGGCAGTCTCCAGATAACTTAAACCAATCAATTAACAAAGATAGCTCCGGAAAATGCTGCCAGGACAGCACAGCTCTCAGTATTGTTTCTACTTAAACCGACATATGAAGGACAAGCGACAAGAAAGCTATTCATATAGCTTCATGAGCTACATGATTTCATAACACAGTACTTTTTTAGCCAATCAAGCGGCATGGCTTTATGAATGTAAATATTGGTCTGTTTGTCAGTCAGTGAATTGGTCAAACAGTCAATAGGTCAGTTGGATAGTCCGCCACTTTGGTTCAGACCCGGCTTTACGTTCAGCATCACCATGACATTCATATTTATGTTCTTTTGTCCTCCTAATCACTGATCTCTAAAAAAAATCCCAGTTTAGAATCATGTTAGCCTGTTAGCATGCTGACATAAGCATTTAACTCAAACTAATCTCAGAACCCTCATGACGATTTAGTCTCTGTGGGCAATAGGCACTGTGGGCCTCCAGTGAAGCCAGTTGATATCCAGAAAATGGATAACAGATGTCCAGACTTACTTACTCTATACTCTATATCTTACTCTATAGTCCGATGAGCAAATTGATACACAGAAATGCACATTTGTGCTAATCTTTATTGACAGATATCTGTATATAAATGCAAGTAACTTTAAAAGCTAATAAAAAGGCCAAATTGTCATGAGACAATAGCTGGTGAAATCCAAGTAGGCCTATGTATTTTAGTCCAAGCATTCTCTCTTTGGCTCTCTACACTCAACTGTTGCAACCATACCCCACTCAACCATGATTGGTTAATAGTTCTACTTCAATACTACTAAGACTACAAACGGAAACCAGAATGCTTCCGGTGGCAAGATTTCTGTCACTTTGGAACAGATTCAGCATCTAAATGCAGATATCTGTTCATGGTATGTATGCTCAAATAACTGCTTTGCTGTACAGCCTTACAGCAGCTAGCATGGCTGTAGACTTGGATCAAAGGTTAAATAGTCTAACTTCAAAACCTTGTATGTTTAATCTGCATTAACAAACTTTTAGCTGTGTCACAAGTGAGAGATATGAAGTTGAGTTTAGTCATACTAGCTTCGCATATCAATATATGAAATTTGATTGGGCCCAATCCCGCCCACATTTGAATAAATATAACCCAGACACACAAAATGCGTGCTATTTGCCTTGGCACCCTTGCTTTACAGCTTTCTAACCTGTATCTATAGTAACTCTGGTGGGTGCTGTTTGCAACAAATGCATAGGTCATTAAGCTGTTAGAGCCACACACCCACTCATGTACACATTTACAGAATGATCTGTATATCCACAGTCTTCTCCAACTGGCCTTTGCCCAGGTCCATTTAAAGATTTGGAGCTTACTGAATTATATATTTTTGTTAGCAATAGATGAGGGAACAGAAAGAAATATTCATTTTCTTTTTCAATCCAATTTTGCTTCTCTTGTCCGGGGATTTAGACGCCTTTGGAGTGAAGATGTGGCAAAAAAGAACGCATTCCCAAGTCTAGTGTCTAATGACATCTGACTTGAAGGAAAAAGAAGAAGACAGAGTTTTCAATCATATACTGACATCAAACAACACTCTCCCAGTCTTGCTGAGGAAAGCAGGGTGGGAATAGGTCAGGTCCTTCTCTCATTATGCCACAGAAATCTGTTTAACCATCTCTGTCTAGGTGCAGTGGACGTTAGCTTGTTGTCTATCAAATTCAATTTTGCGAGAGTCAGAGGCTACCACGGCATTCAGGTCGAAGCAATTTCCTGAACAATAAATCTCATATAACCAACCACAGCTCTCCATCAGCTAATAACAATGCAGTTTTCCTTTCCTTACCCTTGTTTGAGGTGCTACTTGCAGCTCTCCGCCACCTCACCAAACACAACAACATCAATCAATCCTATCTGATGTCTTGTTACTGTTTGCCCATTAAAGACAGACAGTGTTCAATGAAATCTATCGGCAAAAGAGGTTATGTCTGCAAAACTATGGCGTATGCTCCATGGGCCCACACTAGATCTCTCCACAGTGTCAGCATTTTCACTAGGAGGACAGCGAAGCTTGTCAGATTTGCCCTTTAGGCTAATCTTTGTAGCCAACTATTCTATCAGGAAATCATTATGACAGACTGACTAAAATGTCAAATTAACACAGAAGGGAAAGTTGCTGAAATGCAAATTACTGTAGGGGTGTGGATGTGGCAATGACTTCGATGGGTAGATGTTAGCTCTTCAAAGTATGGATTAAACACTGCAGCCACAGAACTTCAGCAGTGATTCAATGAGACCAATTAACTTCTAACTCCATGCATACCTTGGGTGTCACTAGCAAGATAAATAGGACGGATTTTGGTCTATGTCTGTTAGAAAACCAAAGACTGTAAACACAAATTGATAAAAATGACTTGGATAGAGAGCAGGAAGAGATGAAAAGCACCATTTCTGCAAAAAAGTACACCATTTAAATTGGTCCATCTGTCATCAAATTCTTAGATCATGTTCAACTGATGAAACAAATTTATCCATGTCTATTATATAAGGAAACAGCCAGCTTACTAAAGGTTGTAAATGGAAAACAATGGATCATTGAATTTGGATGCATTCTCTGACAGGAGCCTTATAATGGTGATTTTGTCCGGTAGCTAGAAAACACCACACAGATGAAAGAGTATACTCTGCATCTTTAGTACTCACAAACAATTTGTCCTTGGCTATGTGATATTCTAAATGATGGCATATTCAAAATTGAAAGAAGAAAATACACTATTTGATTTGCATTGAATTTGATATGTGTGTCTTTAGAATTGAGCTTGGTTCGAACAAAAAACAGGCAGACAGACACAAAAATGACTCAGTTTGATTCTGCACCACAGAGGGAGACTGAGTTTGCAAGCACATGCAAACAGGGCTCATCTCATTTGTCTTCATTCATTCATTGTGTCTTTGTTTATCCTACTTTCATCTTTTCCTTGTGTCTTGGCTCTCCCACTAGAAACCATTGAGGAGATACAAGGGAAAGATCTAGGTAAAAAAAAACAGAAGAGGGGAAGCACGTTCGTGCCTCTCAAGCATGATAAGCAGTTGGTGACTTATGACTGTTGCTTAGCTGTCAGCTGGAAAAGTGTTCTGTGGCATATTTTAAAGAGTTTGCGATAGTAGATAGATAGCAGATTAAGGGATGCACTACCCATACAACTTGAACCATTACTTCCAGATTTTCCTCAAGATGACTAAAGAGAATATGAAAGAGCCATGACATGTTGTCGCTTAGAATTTAAATAGCCAAAAGTCAATATGGTGTACTAGGTAGGAAACCAAGACTGATTTTGGAAACTTGGCTTTCAATACCTCAAAACCATGCAGAGAGAGAGAGAGAGAGAGAGAGAGAGAGAGAGAGAGAGAGAGAGAGGGAGAGAGACTTTTTTAATACCCACAGTACAGTATTTGCAAGTTAAGTGCCGACTTGTGTGACATGTTCTCAGTGATTGCAATTGTGGTGGATTCAAAACATGCACTGGGACTCACTTAGTTAATGAGATCCACCTGTCACTCAGGCAAATTTTGGCTTGTTTGTTTGAGCTCACATGCTTTTTTATTTGATTTTATTTATTATTTGATTTTTTTTATTTATTATTTGATTTTTTTTTTTTTATTAAAAAACAAACAAAAACAAATAAATACAAACAGCAATACAACAACATCCCAACAATTAACCAAAATTGAAAAAAAACAGAAATACGTATTTAGGGCAGCTTAGGGCATAATACAATAAAGTAAGCGGTAACCCCATTTGAGGTTCTGCCAAAATTTCAGTGTTTATACATGAATAAAATAGCTGCATAATTGTTCCCGGCTTCCCAGAGCAGAGAACATTGGGATCAATATCAAAATTAAAAATTCTGAGGCAGGATACTTTTTTTTTTTGTTTGTTTGTTTCTTTTGTATCATATCCCTGCAGCTTTTGGGGCCTCTGAGCAATCATTTGTTTAAAATTATTTTTGTTATTCATTATTGCCTTTTCAAAAATTAAAATTATAAATAAAAACAATATATATTTCATGGTCCTATTGTTTGATCTCACTGTGCACATTAGGGAGACTATCAGTGCATTGATTTCACACCAATTCAACATGTCAAGGAACTTAATGACCTTAACTTATATATGTGTTACATGGTATTAGCTGGAAAACCAGTTAATAGATACAGTACCACCAACAATGTTGCACGAGACCAAGATGAATTATGTGGACTGTATTTAAATCCAATATTTCTACTGCTTCACACCAGTATTAGAGTAAGTGTGCGTCAAGTGGGGGTTGAGTGTATTGGCTTTTGCCTTTCATTTCAATACAATACAGTTAAATGGTCACATATAATCACACAGGTACAACCATCGTGAAACATTTCCATATAAATATAAATAGTGTAAGAGGATAGTAATAAGAATACAAAACATAAATAATGACTATTATGGAAGTAAAGGCAAGTATAATTAAGGTTCAGTCTTAGGCCTCAAGGGCAGCAGCTCATGCTGAGGAGAGTAAATGTGCCTGACTGACTGATTGACTGACTGGCCAACACATGCTGAAATGAGCATGGTGTGCACTTAGAACTACCCCAGAACTGCCAGATTTGGCAACTTGTAAGACCCTTTTAGCAACTATATTTTTTAAAAGAACTTCTGAGACAGACATTAGCTCCTTTTCCTTGCAAAGAGTTAAACGGGCTAAGCTGTGTTCAGTTAACGTGTGAGAGAAGACATGTTCATTGATGAAAACTGCACGGTGTGGATGTTCAGCTCTATTGTGTGTTACCAATGGACTGCACTCATGATCTGGCAGGTAGGATTACTAAGTCAGAAGTAACAAAGGTGCACCTTCTTACCAGGTGGCATGCAAATGTGCACCTAAATACTCAAGACTGCAAGTTTGGGTACTGGGACAGACCCTGTGACTGAATGATTCAGCACTATCGAGAAGAACTGTGAGAGTGTTTGAATATTTCAGCCCCATGGAGAGAGACGGCGAGAACGTCTGGCGCTGTGTCCCTTTTCCATATTAATTATAGGCAAGTTTGGAGAAAGCAGTATGTTCACACCACACAAAGTGAATGATAGAGCAGGAGAAACAAGTTGTACTTAGTAGTGAGACAGCTTCAGATCTTGGAAAGCTAACAATAAAATATTAAACAATTTTCTTTTTCTTTTTCAAGTTTAATGTCACTGTATGATTGATGTCTATGTGTGGCACCTTTTCCAATAGTACAACGCTAAAGAAGGCTACATCATTTCTGGTGTACTAATTACAAAAACATAATAGTATGAAAATTAGTGTACAAGTACCACATACTGTGTAGTATTTGTGTGCCGTATTTGGACACAATATAAAGTCTGGGTGATCCAGAAAAATTATAAGCAAGTAAGTAAGTAGTTTACACAACAAAAATAAATTTGACGTTGACATGCTTCTCATTTTTCTTCCTTTGAATGTAGAGGCTTTCGAATATTTTCATCTCTGAAAAAATATCCATGAATTCTTGAAAAGAAATGAAGATATGAAAACTGATATGAAGTCATCAACATTTAAAGAGAGGTGAACCACTGACGCTGCCTCATTACATAAAGTTGTCACATAACTAAAGATTGCTTTAAGAACAACTTTATTTATTTACTTATTTATATTATTAATATTTTTTTGTATAATGTAACTATTGTATATCTTTGTAGAACACCATGTGATTTTACTCTGAAAATTTGCTCATCTTCATTTCTGGTGCAGTCACCCAAGGGGATAGATTTCAGGGTTGAAGGAATGTATTTTACTTTCAGCTCGGTTCTTTCTGGTGAAACTGCACATTCACTTGAAGAGGTAGACTTAATGTAGCTTTTATATTTGAAAAGATCTATTTTAACAGTGAATGAGTTGACAGTAGGAGTGTGGATGAATGAAAATTCTTTGCTGAGCACTTGCTCTTTTAAGGTAATATAAGATGAAGGCCTGATGTCTTATTTACTTAGTGCTTATGCATATGTGTGTTTTTGTACTGTTTACTATTAATTGCTATTTAATATTTTAGTGTAGTGTGTTTGTTAAACATCGATCCTTGCGTTTTACTGATGAATTATAGCTGCCCATTGAACTTATTGACTTAAACTGATTTCAAGAAAACAAATAGGTAATTTTCATTGAACATATTTTAAATCTTAAAAATTAAAGTATGATTGTTTTGTCAATTGCTGTTTGCAAGGTCAAGAAGGAAAATTAAAACCTCAACTTTGGAGTCAACATGGATGAGAGGTCCTTAAAGTGCACAGAAAAACAAATAAATAAATAAACATACGAAATATGACAATCCAGTATCATGGCATCTGGCAAATGCAATCTGCTGACGAAGACCATGCGATATAATCGAAAGCTCCAGAACAGTTCCTACATGGACCTAAAGCTGATATGGTTTTGTTAATCGATGTTTCCACAGATTTCTAGAATGAACTTTGAACCTCATTAAGATATGTTTGGAGGAATATTTAAATGTGACCATCAGTGGTGGTATTCAGATTAAGTAAAAGTAGTAATACCACTCTGTGAAAATATTTCACTAAACCAAAAAGTACCATCAACAAAACTTACTTAAAGTAAAAGTCCTCATTCTGCAGTAAAATGATTCCTGTCAGTGTTTTACTATTATATAAATAGATGATGTTTTGAGATTAATATTACTGCTGCATTAATATGTTGCATTTTACTGCTAATGTTTACAGTTAAGCTCATTTGAACTAGCATACTGCTGTAATTTAATCTACAGCAATGCATCACGATGTATAAAATCATGTTTGTAGCGTTGTTGTCCTTTGAAAAATCATCACTAAAAAGTAAATGTTTCATGAGCCGTTTTCGGCTTTGTGACAAAGCATTTTCCAGCTTCCAGCTCAAAGACGGTTTTGAAACACTTTATTCAGCTAAAGCAGTAAAATGATTTTCTCAGCCCATGAAGGAACGCTTAATTCTTTTCACAATCAAAACGTACAAATCAACAGAGAGGAGTTAGTATTCACTGGACGGGAAGGGTAAAACTGTAATGTGAAAAATAACTAAAGATATCAGACAAATGAAGTAGACTAGAAGTATAAAGTTGCATAGATTTAAATTACTCAAGTAAAGTACCTTAAATTTGTACTTATGTAGAGTACTTGAGTAAATGGACTCATTGCATTCCACCACTGGTTTATTAATTTACTTACTTGTTAATATAACAGTCCAAGTCCTACCACAATCACTGATTTCAGTTTGTTTTAAAAGGTAAAATGTTCAAAGCTTCTGAACTTTTTCAGACTTTTCATTATAATCAAAGGTCTTCTAACTTTTATTCTAACGCATAAAGCCTGAAAAGCCTACATAATGGCTGCCATGCTGACTCCACCTCATATATGTCTTTTAAAGGACACGTGCTTGATTTGTTATCCCGACAGTGTGAACGCAGATGGATGCGTGGAGCGAGGAGCCCAGAGATGTCATTCTCAGTACACCTGTGCTGCCGCCTCCTGGACGGACGCGACTCCTTTGCAGCGACTGTACTATAAGTGAACGGACAGCTTATGAGCCCCACTCAAAGCGAGAGAACCACACACAAGGAGCGGGAGGATGGCGAGGATATTACTGCTGCACGTCCGCGTCCTTCTCGTGGGGCTCTTTTTATTAACACAAATCCGGACAGTCCGAGCGAACAGAGGGGCGGCATCGCCCGACGAAGAGAGGGACAAAGAGAGCGACGCGGAGACGCCATGTGAGGTGAAAACCGTTACCGTCTCTACCCTGCCCGTACTCCGGGAGAACGAGTTCAGCTTCACCGGCGGAGCCTCGGGGAACGTGGTCGGAGGAGGAGGAGGGGGTGCTGCTGCTGCTGCTGCTGGAGCAGGTGGTGTTGGTGGAGGAGGAACTGGAGGAGGAACTGGAGGAGGAGGATCAGGAGGAGGGGGGGAATCCCGACTTCTGTTATTCGTTAGAACCGACCTACCTGGGCGAATTTCCGTAATGGATGATCTTGACAACACAGCTCTCCCTTACTTCACACTCGGTAAGAACTGCTTTGGTACTGTACTGTGTTTCCCCCCTCCACGGTGATAACCAGCCAGCTGCACATTTGTGCGCATAGGGACCATATACTGGTGTTTTCAAACATACAAATCATGCCTGGGGTTGAAGCACCTGTCCTGTCTCCATTACGTTGTTTGGATCAACTGTAATAATTAAGCCAGCATGTGCAACTAATAATCCAGGAAAAAAGACAATGATTTCATTTTTTCTCCTTCATTTTAAATCTTCTGAAAGCTTCTTTTTCCAATACAAACCACCACTCACGTTTAGGTGACACTCTTATTTCCTCCTCTCACCCTCTTCCTTCTTACTCCCTCTTTCTGTCTGGCTTTCCCATTTTGTGGTTAAACATGATTATGACTTGAAATTTCATGCATACCCCAAAGTGCGGTGCCCCAATCAAGGAATGCAATTTGGCCCTGCAAATATGCATGAAATTGGTATTTTATTCTCACTTGAGCACATAATTTGGAGCACACACGCATTCCTGGTGGTTTAAGTTTAACTGAATAGGTTAGAGTTTGTAACACTTGACCATGGCGGGTTTAAAGGGAACCTACACAACACACACCCTTTTTGTGTTTAGTCACAGATAACCGTGTGAATCAAAAGAGCACAACACTGATCTCTGACAGGTCATCTAAAGTTCTCGGTGAAACACATTGGTTTTAAAGTGGTCTCGGGGAAAAGCAGCACTGATTGGAAAATCATAGTGGACATAATAGCGGGGGATGTATTTCCTGCCTTACCACAAAAGATATTTGCTTCATAAGAGGAGCAGACAGGAACTTGCTTACCTTGCTTTCGCCATGTTTTTCACTTCTGTCACAGTGTCATGTGAAAGATGGATGTTCTCATACTTACCCGTTGTGATGTGTGAAGCGAGCAACTGTTTTTTATGACTGTGTAGATGTGCAGAGAGCGTGTGGCACACAGTAATGTCTGTTAAATGCAATAAGCCACACACGGTGGATCATAATTGCAGAATGCTGTATGTTTCCCACCTCCCAATCTGTTCAGGGAAACTGTATTGGCTCAGTATGATAGAAAACGTGTTATATGGCAAATACCAAGATGCAAGACTCTGTGGAGGTCAGTTATGTGGGTACTGAGAGAATCCACGTCTCATTACTACAGTTTTTCGGACTGTGGGTTTGCTATCTTTTTTTTTTCGTGTCCATCTTCCTCTTGTCTCAGTTTCATTCTCAGTATGGAGAGTGCCGACTAAACTGGCTGCGCGAAGCAAAGGCGGGCAGGCAGGCTGAGGGCTGGAGCATTAAGCTAGTAAATCACTTTCTATTCTCATTAAGGACAGCCGTTGACTGGTGAGAAAGGCCTCTCTGTCCTCCCAGTCAGCCAGCTAGCAAATTTGCTGCTTCACCCTTCCAGTGCATGACTGCATGCTGTGGAGGAAGGAGTAGGAAAAAAAAGCGCTTTAATAGTTTAAATGCGAACATGTTTGCCCACGCCGTTGACCAATTTGGGAAACTAAAGAATAGCTGAATCCAGGGTAAATCATAATTTTCTCATTATACAACTGAAATTAATTACATTAAAACACTAGTAAGATTTTATTTTTAAATAACGCCTTCTAATATATATTTTTTTAAAATTTAAGCTGCAAAAAGTGTGTGCGATACTCCAAAAAGAACAAAATACCATTTTTTTTTTTATGACAAGCTGGTATTGTAAGACACTTGCTGGGTATGTGTCATGACACGGCCACGCACCGAAAGCAAATGTCGACGTGAAAATTCGTATAATTGTGTTAAGATCCTGACACCGGTCCAAGACAGAAGGAGACATTTTGACTCACCTGTGTTTTCCTTCAGTATTCACCACCATAATGCATTCAGTCATGTTGACAGCTTTTCTCCTGTTGGATGTATTAATGGCAGAGTCCTGCTTGTGAGATGAAATGTTGCTTCTGACGTCATGAAAACACACACCGTTGTTGATTTAGCAGAACAAAATGAGCAAATTGAATTACATAGTGGATTTTTATTATCAGAAACTGTGTTTGTGGCATTAATATTCTACCTTATCATTTTCTCCCTCCTATTAAAATTGCGAATTCAGACACTCCAGGATGCTACTAAAGCTTAAGCCTTGCCAAATACACAGCCATACACACACGCACGTATTATGTGGGCTCAAGCAGGGGCATTTTTTATTTATTCCTTTTTTTTTTTTCATTTTATGGTTTAATACCCACTAAACATTATATAGGACTGTATAGTGTGCAGACTTTGTTGGACTGAGGCTACCAGCCACCAACACTGTATTCTGTGTGTTTAATGTCGGTTGCTCTGAAGCTTTCGGAAAGCTCTTGACATCTCAGCGCCTGCGACACAACAATAACGGCACAGAGAATGCTACCTCCAGTAATGTAATCTGAACTAAAGAACAGAAAATAGTTGCAAATAATGCAAACAACTCATGGTAAACTATTTTAAATCTTGTGTAAGTGAAAAAAACATTTCTCACTGGTTCAGAGAATAAACACCTGAAACACTTTTGCTCTTTTTTGTCTCTTGGTGAAGGACGTTTTGACCTCTTATTCCTAAAATAATTTAATTGGCTGTTTTATTTTAGAAACACATTAACAGACCCCTTTTTTCATGTTCGCTCACTACTTTGGTACCACTAGTGCCTCATCAGTCAGTTTATCCTCGTGCTACACTTTACTGACGTGTAAAGGAGCAAATCTCGCATGTTACATTACACTTCCTCGAAGCAGCTCACTTTCACTTGCATTTTTTTGTTTTGTTTTGCAAATTGTACCACCGAGATCTCCTTATTAGGCGTCCAAACGGATAACGAGCAGAGCCTTGCGTCTGTTTCTTCAATACTGTCAGATGTCCAATTGTTTTGTCGAACCAACGTCAGAGGTTAGAGAAGGGGTGGGAAAGGACAGAAAGTCCCCTTCCCCACTGTGGCCTGCCTGCTCAGCCTTGATTTATTACCTCAAGTGTCATGGAGAATGGATGAGCAGAAAGGGCAGTGCAGAGGAAATGTACAGGGCTCCTTCCCCATCCCCCTTTCTTGTTTTGCTTTTATTATCTCTTTCCATGTGTTAAAAAAAAACAAGCAGGGAAACAGTGAGTGAAATCAATGTATTTAATAGGCACACAGCCTTTGGTGCTTTTGGTACCTTTGGTGAAATGATGTGCATTAGATTTGCTGATATGTTTTTGCATTTTGTGTGGGTGCATTTTATCGTCTTGGGGAAAAAAAAAAGTTTCGTATTGAAGCCACCTTCGATCTATGTGCTGAGCTTTCCGCCTTCAGGGCTTTTCTTTCTCTTCCCTACATATTCTACTGTTGCACCATCATTTCACTTTAAAAACTGAGTGTTAATGTAGATTTTTTAATGCGGTTTTAGTGTGCAATGTGCAAAATATGTTAGTAATGCAAGCTTGTAGCATCGTTCTTCAAAATGCAAGGGAGAGAATTCCTGTGCTGCTATGTTTTATCACACAGGATCATTTTCTTTGCTCATTTTAAGTGATGCTGTGGGACTGGGAGAAATCAATACATTTAGCAACATGGCTGACTCGGTAAACACCTCTTTAGGAGTTCACCTTTATGAAAACCTTCAGGCACTTAACACATGATCGAAAACATTCTAATATCTCGCTGTCCTTTATCATCTCTGTCTATCATATTGGACTGCATCTTTACACTTACACTCATTTTCCACCACCTCTTAGTCTTTTTTTTTTTTTTTTTTTTTTTAACACATCTTATCAAACTCAGTCATGTCAACCAGCCTTTTCCTCCCTCTCCGTCTCTCCCCTCTCTGCCTTGCTGTATCTCTCTGAGCAGGAGTTACAGCAGACCTTGCTTGCTTAGAGATGGGAGATTAAAAGCAACAGTAGTAAAGTGAAAAAAAGAATGCCTGCACTGGAGCGCTCTGTACCCTGTGGCACAGAACATGTACACACTGCACTACATCTCAATCTTTTGTCAGGGGTTGAGTTCAGCACTGCAGGACAAGCAATGAAAGAAGGGGGGGAAAGGTCAAGAGGAGAGATGGGGGTTATTACACGTGTGGAGCTGAGATGGATGTGTGAGTTTTCATGAAGAATTTTAAAATTTTAGCACCTAATTTAGTGCCGTTTTGAATGGAGTGTGGTTAGGTATACTACAAACAAGCTCATCCATCCAATATACAGAGAGTGTTAAGAGACCATAGAGAAAAGCTCCACAGTGGAGCATGCGTAGGCCATCAAATGGTCTATTTATCATCTTTTGACCTGCTATAATAGACCTATAGCAGGCTGACATTTTTAGGATGAACGCTCTACTACAGGCTGTCTCATTTGTAGTGTGAATTTTGTTCCTAACTAAACTCTGTACATGTATTGCCACAGTCATTTCTTTTGGTTTGTTCATGCACAGCAAAATAGCAGTTTTCTGATAGAAAAGAATCTAATTTGTTTGTTGCTCGGTGTTGTGACTGTGTAGCGAAACTACCTGATATCAGTCAGAAATATATTTTATATCCGGTTGGATGCAGTATCACATGATTTCAAGGTATTATGTTTTACAACTTGTTGTGTCTGCTTCCACCATAATTTATCAGCCACTTCACTGGTTCTGAATGTAACTATATAATATGTGCAATAGCATACACATGCTATTCGGTTCTTACCTTCTTTCACATTAAATGATTTTGATGATAGTCGAGATACCGCTGCTTCCGATGGCTTACACTTGCATGTGTAAAAGATTGATGACTCTGGTGTTAAAAGCAGCCACAGCTTTGTTTTAGTTGTATAAAAGGGTGGCAACTCTGACATTTCACCACAAAACGTGTGAGAAATTAAAGAAAAAAAACCCGAAGTGTCTCAATAAGGTGCTGGATTATAATGAGGCACTCTAACCCACCCTCCCCAGTCGCTGTCCACAGTCTCACAGCCAGGTGTTAAACAAAGTGACTGAAAACGATAACGTGCAATTCACATAATATTTATACTCATCACTGATTCTTACATGGAAGCATCTGTATTCACTCATGTATTTGTTTTTCTTCCAGTTTGTTGACATGTAGTGAAATTACGTTTCCTCATTGTTCTTTCTATTAACAGATTTAAAGATATACGATATGAACACTGATATCTGATAACAGCTGATTAAGAAGCACTTCCACAACCACTGACGGCTAACTCTGGAAGTGGAAATCAGGCTTGTGCACACAGTTTTACAATTACTAAGATTTAGTTTTAGGTGACTTTGGAAGTTTGATGTAAGGAGTGCGTACACGTATTCTGGCTTTTGTACATCTGCGTTTTTATTCTTGCACCTGCATAGATTTGTATGCGTCTTGCCCCCCCGTCATAATGAGCATACTGGTATTTGCTTACATCACCATGTTTGATTGTAGTCTGACTGCTCTAAATGTTGCTTTGTTTGTAGTATGAGTACTACAGAGAGACACACGGCTTTCTTATGCAAGGAAGTGATTTTCCGAAAAAAAAACAAACAACAGATTGTGAGGTTGTATCATCTCACCTCATGGGGAAACTCATTTGACAGACAGAGAGTGACAAATCATGGCCATTTAGCTTAATGGTTACAGGCCTAAGTGATGGCATAAAAAAAGGATGAATGACTTGTGGTCAGTGACCCATGCCGGTTGCTCTCTTTTGCAGGAACTGTATTTTATGCTCATTTTTATTACCAGTGTCTTCGTTTTTGCCTTGTGGCAGTGGTGGACAGCTTTGATCTTAGGATAATCATTTGATCATTACCATTGCTGAGAGGCGCATTGTAGTTATCTTTGACGGACTGAACAAAGAAGTTTATGTAAATAGCCCTAATGAATGCAAAAGCTCAGTCTTTCTGGTCTTCTTTTCCTCTGATTTATGCAAAGCAACAACAAGCATAATTGTTCATACCCCCCCCCCCCCCCCCTCCTTTTTTTTATTAATTGGCAGAGAAGATCAAAGATAATGTCGGCAAATGAGGGAATTCAATAGCTTTTTGTTTTGTTTGGATTTGTTCTTGTTTGTCATATATTGCATGTTTTGAAATGAACCAGCCAAGATGCAACCTTTTGAGGTGATTTACTGAAGCAGGATAAATAATAATAAAAAAAACAGGTAGATTCTGATAAAATATTTACCTTTTCTAGTACATAAACATGAGGTGCAGCTCTGTTTACTTATGTATAAACAAATTAGATTGTCTTATACACAGTTGTAATTTGTAATGTAATTTTTGAAGCTCAACAAAATCTGATATGTAGAAACCTGAACGTGCTGCTTGGAGAATACTCATAGATGTGTGGTGTACAGCTACTGTTACCGACCTGACAGTCATTTCAGGCATTAGCATTTTAAAACAGGACCCTCCGCTATGGTTTTGAAAGCTTTCATAGGTTCAGTGACAAGCACGGGGACTCTCACCAGGACTATCATGTCTCTTTTCATGTAAACTGAAACCAGTGGACCGCATTTATTTAGACAGTGGCATGAAAAACATGAAGGCAACTTAAACATTTCAGCCATGCGTCTGCAAGAGTTTTATCGTGACATTTTGATGGATTTCAACTAAGCTATTTTCACAGTGCTGCCATATGACAACCAACAACAACATATAATCAACTTTATCTTTATGATTTTCATTGCAAGTATGTTTTAACATTGTTTTATGTGGGTGTACCTCTGTAAGTCCAAGACAACTTATCTTGATATGTAAAGCAGGGCTAGTATCAAAGAACAGCCTGGTTTGTGTATCTAACAAAGAGCATCTTGCAAGTAGATTCCCAAAAGATTCATAAACTTTCTGCTTGTATACTGTAGAGGGACTTACTAGTCTGTGCACTGAATGCATAATGTGACACTGATTTATAAAAGCAATTCCATTTAGTTGCTCTTTTTGCTCCTTTGGGCTCCTCTGGTGTGTCCCCCACCACATAATAGAAGGCCCCCTGTGACAAAAAAGTGTGTAATGTATTTGCTCTCTTAGTGAAATACTTTTTTTATAATGTGAGCCAGACATTTGGGGCACAGGGAGTTTGGGTGAAATCCATCAACTTGAACAAAACATCTTTAACCAAGCATGATATGTAGACATGTTGAATATTTTATGTTCAAATCACTGAGGTCATCATCTGGGGACAGTAAAGACTTCAGTACTGCAAGAGGAACACCTCAAACAAATCTTGGGTTTAATTGTATAAAAGACAGAAAATAGAAGGGAATTGGATGGACTTAGATAAAGACAGCATTGAATCCAACTTTGAAAAAGGTGAAATCAATGTTTTCATCAGGTTTCTAAACCGATTAACAAACTCTGCACTCTCCACCAGTCGTCTGGATTTGACAGAAAATGACTGAATTTGCACAAAATGGAGGCCACGCATCAAAAAGATGAATAAACTCCATTCCTATTATTCTGTTATTTGATTTGATTGGTTTTGTTAAGTTCATGGAGAGTCCAGCAATCTGAGTTGAATGTGTTTGTCCACTGCTTCTATCAGAATGTGATATTTCTTTTCTTCTGGCATGTCACTACTAAAGTTGGGCAGATCTATACTTGTGTACCATCCTGACGTTTAATTTTGAGAATCAAAACCTCACCTAAAATTATTATTACCAAGTGTTTTGTGTAAAAACAAATTGCTTTCATTAAATAGAATGGAAGTAAATTTGTATTTGGGGCTAAAATTGAAAAAGAAATTCACACAGACACATTTACAGACAGAGAAACCAATCAGACATTGACCAGCTGTTATCCTGAATGAAGAATTCACTGGGATTATTTCGTTTATTATTGAATTCACTTGTTTAGTATTTGATTAGCTGGGAGTTTTGACATAATGTTGGCTCCTTAATTCCATTTTGTCTGCTTTTACACATTTCCCCTTCATGTACACAGGTAGACATACAAAGAAAAGCCACCACTAACAAGTTTCTAAACACCTTTAGCTCGTTCTGTTTGGAAAGTCTGTTTTAGCCCAGCGTGAGGATTCTGACTAACAAGATGACATGAATGAACACAATAGTGGAGTAGAGTCCACCCCTGACTGTCTGAACTAAATGAAACATGAGCACAGAAAAGGACTCTGAGAGTAATTTATGGAAAGAAACGTTTGTTCCTTGAGGCGCTGTGTGTGTTTGTGTATGTGTGCTCACATTTGGATTCCTGCTAGGAGGCTGCAGTGTTGCTCAAAGATGTGTAGTCCCCATGTGAGAGCTATCAGGGTGCTTGAGAGCAGGTGGAATTTCCTTTGCCTGGGCAGCGCTCTTACTTGTGTGTGCAAGTTCTAACTTATCTTGGGTGAGTTGTAATGAAAATGCTGCATCGCAACCTGCTGATACTCAAGCCAGTCGGATGCAGACTGCTCTGTGCCAACTCTGTGTGACACACAAGAAAAGCAGCTTTTGACGAATGGCAGTGCTGCTTACAACTTTCAGAGTCCTCGATAAGGCTGCTTTAAATTTTTTTTTTTTTCTATCCAGACTGTTTATGGATATGCTAACTTTTTAGCCATTTTCTGCCATTTCCCTGCATAATTAATTTAGTGGAAATCAAAGAATCAGTCAGTCATCAGTACAAGCAATTTATTTTCAAAGTCCCTTTTCTCTGTGGCATTCACTTCTTGCCAATAACAGAAATGGCAACAAAGACAAATTCAATCTGTCTGGATTAAAAGGAATAAAGTGAAATAGAAAACAGTGCATTGCCAAAAATAGGCTGTAAAGTGTTTTACTCCATTTAGTCACTTCATTTCTCCCCCTCCCCACTTTTACCAATGTTTTTATGTTGAATTATCATAGTTTTTTCCAATTATAAATTATTCCTATGGGGGAGTGATTTTGTTGTCACAAAGCTTCCTGTTCGCTAAAGGAAATTGAATTGCTTCAAATTACAATTGTTCTTTAAGCAAGTGCATGGGTGGGTCCATCAAATTGCAATCTGCAACACTAACACACTACTCACTCTGCCATACTTAAGACTGTGGAGGGATACGATGGAAGCCAACATCAAACTGTCAGTGAAATGTACAGTTTACCCAGAACCTGGTTCAGTGGGATTTACTTGCAAACCTCCCCCATCTCTGTCTTCAAACAGACCAAATGTCCTTCTACTAGTTGACAGGTTAGCCTTCCAGATCATAGGCAGGATAAAAGCCCAGTTTCACTCTGTTTGAGCCTCACTGGCTCTATATCCCTCTTGTCCTTGCTTCTTTTATTCAACCTCTATATTGTTCACCAACCTCTATTTTTATTGCTTTTATTCAGAACTTCTACTGTTTTTCTTCTGCTAACAGAAGACTGTGCTCTATGTTTCAGGATTCAATGTCATGTTCTTGTAAACAGTTCCAACAAATGTGTTTTTCTTAGACATATTTCTTCGGTTAGTCGAGACTATTTAACTACATTATTTATATGTGTGTGTGTGTGTGTGTGTGTGTGTGTGTGTGTGTGTAGTTAAATGGTCTCGACTAACCTAGTTAATGGAATTATTGAAATCACATAATGGTCTTATTTTGCAAACATGACAAGCACTGTGTGTGTTTCAAAGAGGAAAAGGAGAGTCATTGTTCATATAAGCTGGCCACAATGATGTTTAAGACCCATAAAATTTGATTCCCACCAGAATTTGCTCTGCACCTTGGAAACATGCCAGCTCTGCACAGCTCACTACCGTCATATCCCCACGGTTCCTACAAAAGATTTTAAACCTTTTATCTATGCTGGTGTGTTTGTACCTATTTGCATTCGCTCCAAGCTGTACAATCTCTGAGATTTCCTTTCAGATAAAAAAATGTGCACCATTAATCTCCCCACGACTGATGGTTTCCCTCCCACAATTTTTTTTTTTTTTTATGCTCCATCATGCACATCTGTCCAAGTTCCTGCTGGAGTTTGCTTTATCTGCACAGAGACACGTGTTTTTTAAGTCTTCTTTTTCCAGTTGTCAGTCTGGATAATATCAGCCCATTGATTCCAAACAAAACATAGACATTTTCTCCACTCTGTGTAGTAAGATGTAACCAAAAGCTGTGTATGACCTCAGGTAGTGTAGATGGTTTGTTAGATAATGGTGGCATTGTACAGGTTTCACAAAGGAACGTCTCTTCTGAGAGAATCATACATACAACAATTAACAGTTGTTTGGTTCGCAGGGGTGCCGATAATTACATCTGTTTGAAATGTGTTTTTTATTGTCAATTCTTTCTTCTTGTTTTTTTTTTATTATGCATCTGCAGGACTCATGAAGACATTTTGTGCAATCATTATGCATATTGAAAGATGGATGACTATGGTTTTTAAATTGATAAATTTGCAGTATGTTTCCATGTTATTATCAAACTCCACACTTTGTATTACCTTTTTTAGAATAAGTCCGATGTAATCTTTCCTTTCATACACCATCAGTAAAACTGAATAGGGGTGTTTTCAGAACAGCTATGCTCTTCTGATAAGCCTTAGGGGAAAATGGGCATTTGGCCTCACACATTGTATGCGTATCCAGAGGAAGCTCATTGGTATGTCATGGCTGTATCTGCTTTGCCTCCATACAGAGGCACAGCACGCAGTGCTTTTTTTTTTTTTCAGGTATTTTGTCTGGCTCTGGATTAGCTCTGATCTAACAGCAATTACCCTTGGAAGTGTAACACAGCATAGCATGCTCTCTTGAGGTCACCGGTAGGTGATGTGTCTTCGGACTGGTTAAGAGCATTGTCAAGGTGAGCAATGGGTACGGTGGGATTTGCAGCTTTTTATTTTGTGGTTGTTTATGTATAGGATCTTCGCATGTATTTAAGGGATTGTTCATCATTGTCATTTTAGTGCCAGAAGTCGACTGTTTGGAGAGCTGTACAAATTAAAGCTGATTTGATTAAGACTCTACACTAATACCATTTAAGTAATGCAATCATGCATAGACCCAATGGTGATAAAACAAGTGTTGGTGGCTTACACAAATAAGCATGTAGACATATCCTCCTTCCATCTGTTTCACAGGATTATGCATTCAGAGTGAGAACGAGAAACACATGTAGCATGCCTGTTTTTAATGTTAATGTCATCTCTCATCTCATGTCTTGAAATAAATAAATCACACATGAAGTAAAAAGGGAGAAACAGTGAGGACTGTAGCGGGGACATCATGATAGCTGCAGTCCAAAGGAAGGAAGATATTTGTGAAGTTCTCCTCTAGAGGAAGGCTTTTTTTTTTTCAAACCTGTATGTTCTGGTTCTGGGGAGAAAAAAACAAGGAAGGGTGAACCAAGCTTTTCTGTTTGTTTTCTCTATAGTCCACATTGAGGAACAGGTGTCTGATGGCAATAGAGTTACTGGAGTGTGTAGCAAACACATAACATTTGCAGATATGACATGCCAGATGCATATTTGTTCATTACAATTTTTGTTCTTGAAAAAGTAAAGTTACAACTAGGTAAATACTGCTACTAGCGTTTTTAAAAGAAAAAAGAAACTACATATTCATCAGTAATGAAAACAATCATTAGTTTCGGTCTTAGTCCCTTGGTTGACATTAATAAACCAAAGACTTACATTTTCCTTTTTTATTAAAAAACTGTTGTGGGGTGATGCTGTGTGACTACAGGCCCTTTTTCGGAAAATGTTTTCACATCTCTGTGTGTACAAGATCCCCAAAGGCAGCAACATATCTGTGTGTGATAGTCAGGACTGATTTGGTTCTGATACCCTCTGCCAGAGGGTAAAGATGATATACTGATGTTACTTTTGTCATCAGTGTATACTTTATTTCTGCTTCAGGCTTAGAAATCACAACTCCGAAGACAGCCTTTCTTGACAGTTGGAGTTAAATGGAGGACTTATTTTACGTGTTTGAACTTATTTATAACATCAATTTTCCAGTTCATTTCAAAACTACTCTTCCATGTTAATGACAAACTTAATATTCCATTGTGTTTTTGGCTTCACCGTAAAATAATACAGGAAACAATACAGAACAAAGATGAGGACAAAATGCAGGGACACAGCATTAACAAGCAACATGATTTGATCTAGCTTTTTTCCTATTTATTTTTTTACTGTATTTATCCATTTCAGATTAGGCTATACATTCCATGTACTACATGTCCTGAATGCATTTGGCAAGAAAGACTTAATTGTTTAGAGCACCAGAGTTATTTAAGGTAAGCTAAATGAAAGACATATTTTGTCAGTGTTTGTTTAGCATAGCAATATGAAATTTATACTCAGGATTTGTTTAGACTTTTAGCTGCTTGTTAGGTTACGTACACAACTTCATGGTATCTCTCCATGAAGTTATGTATGTAGTCTAACAAGCTATTTCTATGGGATCTTGTAACTTAATAGGAATCTGTAATTATTGTAATTAATCCTGCAGCCTCCTGATCACTGATTAGAACCAGTTACCTTCATTTGTGGCAGAAGGTAGAGCATGATTGCCAGTGGCGTGGCCCGCCTCAATTATTTAGCACATGTGCCATGTAATTACTGATTGGATAAAACCTATAATTTATTTACACACAAGGGCCATTATACATGACAGATGATGTCTTTAGTGGAGATTCCATATACATTTTATATAAGCATGCTGTCCATGAAAATACAGTAATTAATTTTGGATATGGCACCTGTTGTTCTCTGTTGTGTGTTGTTTCCTCTATTGTCTGGACCTAAATAAAAAACAAACCAGATTTAGTTCCATTTATAAAATGATTCTTAAGATGACTGTAGTTATGGATAATTTGATAAAATAATGACATTTTGGTATAGGGAAACCAGACAGATCATTCTATATTGCTGTGTATGCAGTGCGCCTTCCACCCATTAGTCCAACAGTGAGATCACTGTTCCGTAACATGACCGCAATCAGGACAAATGCACTATTAACTCTGTAATGAGACAGCTCAACAAACAGAATTAATGGGTCCATTCAAAACGGCACTCTCCAGCAATCAACACTTAGTTAGGCTTGTAACTGTGGCTGTCAGAATCAGGGAGAATACTCTGCTTGAGTGGAAGTGAAGACACAAATGTAATGTGTAGATTGATTTTTTTCGTTTGTTTCTAACTTCCAGGAAACTTCAACAACTGAGACATAAAGGCTAGAACTTTGACTTGAACAATTTTAAATACTTCAGTAAATTCTGTCATCATGGCCTCAGAAAGTTTGGTCTTGGTCATGAAATGTTGGTCTAAAACCCTATTGGATAAACAAACATTCGGGAAAACTGTGGTAATCTGGTGCAGAGTTTCATGAATCTCAATCCTTTAATGTACTAGTAGGCAAAAAAGTACCCACTTAATTCAGTGTATCAGGAGCTTGCCACCACCACCCGTCTCTGCTCTCAAGAAGGCGCTGTACAATGTGTGATTCAACGCTTTAGCTTTTACAGTAAATACTGGCAACATTCTCACCTCACTTATGTTTATAATGTGATGTATTACACTGTATGTTTTTGTTTAAATCTCTCGTATCGCTCGTATGCAAACAGAAAAGTGCCTCCCTAAGGGATCTGCACATTTGTTTTTATCCTTAAGCTAGCTCTCTCCATCAAATCACAAAATGTATAACAACCTTTCTACCTAATATTGGATATAATACGGCCCCTTTTTCCAAACAATCGCTTTGTATTTATGGTTCTTCAGGTTTAAATCAGATAATATTGTTTGACTCTAAAGCCCTGGTGTTGGTTGGAAATGAGCCCTGACACAATAACTAAAAACTGGAGGATGAAATTTGGACCCACTGTACATAAGATATGGAAAGTATCACATCTCACCATGAAAAGTTGATGCTTCTGTACATACTGTATGACCTGAAAATAGAAAATGGTAATCAAGATCCACACTAATGTGTGTGTCTGTCACAATTTCAGTTCTAATACATACATTTGCAATTTAGTTATTTATATTTTAGCCAAAGCTTTATATGAATATACATATTAACACTTAGAAACTATTAAATGTCAATTTCAGTTTTATTTAGTATTACACACCACTTTTACCCTAAACATTAGGTCAACATTAGATGAACCATGATAGATCAAAAGTTAAGTTGACAATTGTTGGTGGTAAAACATTTTTTAGCAGTTTTCACACTAAACTCAAACACTTAAGCTTATTTATATCACATGTTCTGTTTCATTTTACTTGACATTGTATGTACAACTTTGCCGTGTTGGATACTGTCAAAGCCAGATGATTCCACATTAATAAACTCACCGACAACCCTGTGATGGATTTATTCCTTAGCTCGTTCACTATTACATCCACTGATCTAATGGGATTTTCCAGACTGACTATTATGATGAAGTAGGCAAATGATTGTCAGGATGTTGCCACTCATCAGTCATATTAATTGCATTTATATGTCATTATTACAGTTTCCTAATGGATGATAGCTTCTTGCAGGCTGGCTCTCTTCTCCTTAACCTAATTGAGTTTGAGCCAATGTTTTTCTCTCCCAATGCAAACTGCAACTTGAGTGCTGTCTTTTCTGGTGTCTCCATAAAAAACGTTGCTGCCTTTGACTACTTAATGCTATTTGTCAGTAGATTTGAACAGGCTTCTTAGTTTCCAACCTATTGATCCAGTGACTGTTAAAGGTTACATGGCTTAAGAAAGTCAACATCTAATATACAGGGATCAAAACAAACATATTTTTAGTGTATTGATTTTTTTTCACTGCAGTGATGCCTCCCTGACTGAACAAGGAAGCAGAGTGCCTGCTTTTCGCCCGTTTTAAGTCATTTTCAGTTATAGTGAGCTGACAAGGAGATACCACGCACATTCATGAGTGTAATGATAAATTAATGAGAAAGTGAAGCATTCTTTAAGGATCAACAGAAATAATTGCAAGGCAGTCTGAAGGGCGATATGGATGCAAATACAAATTAGATCCAAGAAGTTGTATGCTTAATCATGAAACAATACAGCACACTATAAGTGTGTGTTCATCAAATCTAAATAAATCAGTAAATTCTATTATCTGAGGCTATTACTCACCAGATAGCCCCCGCTCTCGCACTCCCTGTCTAATTTCAATCTCTCAGTATGCCAGTGTGCCATTCAAAATGGCTGGTTCATGGTTACAGTGCTGGTATGGGGCTGTGTGACTGGCAGGAGCCATTTGATTAGTCGTGAGGCCATATCCCTGCTAAGGTCAGACCGATTTCTAATGATGTGTTGTGTGGTTTTATGGACTCTTCCCATGAGTATTGGATAGGCCACTCTAATAAGCTGTCACTGAGGCAGAATCACCCATTAGAAGCCACTCGTAAATGTCCACATATTCTCCAGTCTAAGAGGTGAAAGTTCTTCGATCATGTCACAATCATGACATTTTATGGCAGCTTGTTTGGCTTGCAAGCAATTAACCCTTCAGTTTAAAAGAGCTTATAAAAATGGACTGGAAATATTTGGTGCATAGTCAGGGGAACTGTATCAACTTTTAAAAACACAAGAAAAAAAAGTACTTTGCTTCTGACAGTTCTATATTTGCAAATTTTGCAAAATTCTGTCATAAGACATTGTAGTCATAAAAACCCTTTCAAGATGTCTCAAGTTGGGACTGAGAATGCCAGAGGGGCTTTCATTCATTTTCTTGGATTTTTCAGGGTTGACTGCTTGACAATCCATACACACTGATGTTCTTTAGTCCTTTTTACAAGTCTGTTTATGTTCATGTCTTTGATTTCTTTAGCTGATTTTTCGCTCATGTTGATTGGCTATCGTTTAAAAACATACAATCAAGTGAGCCAGCGAGCCATGTGTTGCTGTCTGCTTAATGATTTTCCATCCACCATAGTACCTGCTTCCTGTTTTCTTTAAGTAAATAGATTGATAGATGGTGATATACCGTAGGAATGAAATTCAATTGCCAATGTCATGGCTAGATGTTGTATGTCTCTTCATCCCAGTTGATACAATCATAAATCAAATTTAACATCTGTATAATTCACAATGAAAAATGATGTCAGCATTTATCAAGGGGATGAAATTAAGTTACATTCCAATGTTTATAGGGCACTGATTACAATATGTCTCATATTCTCACACAACATATGCATGGCCATTTTAAACAACTATTCAAAGAAGTCATAATATTGACTTAGTTAACAGAGACTTACTGTTGCTGTCATTCCTTATCTATAGTTTTTAAGGGAAACAAAAGTCGGTGTCTCTGTTTGTTTGGTGTGGTATGTGCGTAATTACTCCTTATCCGCCTCATGGTGTTTATCACCATATGACAAAATAGAGTTTGATGTTATGTTCTCAGTCTCGGTACACCTGTCTACTTTTAAGTGAGTCTTTGTTGTCATGAATACATTACTATCAGCCTGAGGCACATGGCATTTAGAGCTGATTTTGAGGTTACAAAATTTCCATGATGTGATATGTTCAGTGCGATTTTGAATTAATCTTAATAAAAAAAAAGACTGCGTGCAGGTTATATAGGTACTACAGTATATGTACTTAATGTACTTAATGTCATGTTACGTTAATGGAATTCACTTAAGTGGCAACTGCAGCTGACTGCTGTGGAAAAAGCAAAAGATGTAGCCTCTAGATGGTTGTCAACATGCATTATAAATTGTTATTCTTGATGTAATGCACACCTCGGCCCTGTATTGGTACATATGGTGTGGTGGACAAACTGTGGAACAGGTATGCCCAGAGGCGATGCTATAATGAAGCCTAATGAGTCGCTGTCTGGTAGGGTCTAATATTTACTGTCTCTGCATGTTTAACATCATTGACTGTAGTACCTGTGACCTCCATCTTAGTATCTAGTCTTTTTAAACTACATCTAAATCTTTCTCACACATTACAGAGTTCAGAATAGCACATAACTGAAGCTATTTTATATAGATTAAGGGAACAGTGTCATCTTTATGTATTTTCAAAGTCAAGAGTCTGTTCCATCAAACCTTCTTTATTAGTGATTGTTGAGACATTTATTTGACCTGTGTCGCAGCCATACTTGCTTGGGCTGTGATATCTCTCCCTATAGTGTACCATATTTATGGCTTGCAATTTTATTTTTTTATTTTTGTGTGAATTCTGTGAGAGTGTAATTTCTGCACATATTCCCTCAATGGACACAAAACAAGCAATGTCCATGGTATGTTAAAGTATGTTATGATAAAATTCCAGCAATGCAATAAGTGACATTTTACAGATTCCAAAATTAACAGCACCACGACTTTTACTGATGACGCAAAATGGTGATGATTCACAAATGTCAGAAGTATAAATTTACTGCTTATTTTAGAAAAAAAAAATGTGTCTATATACAAAAGATAATAAATGAGTTTACAGTGGGTGATTTTAGGCATGGCTCTCTATGCATTCTCTATGTGTGAGAAAAAAAATCTGGATTTTTAGCCTCTGTCCTGCCTATATATGATATTGCTTTTGGTTCCAAGTAGCTAACAGGAACTGCCAAGCTCATACATCTACATTTGTAATGCCAGGTTTTGCGTATGTAACAGCTTTTCTTTCACCCTCTACAAAGCTCAGGGGCTTCTGCATAATTTAGTGGTCTGGAGTGGTGACCTCATCCAAGTTGTGACAGTAACATTCATTACACTCTTTTTTTTATATATATATATATTTGTATGGCCTTTGGGAACCCAAGACTTTGTTCCTTAACAATCCACATTTTCAGAAAGATGATTGATGACATCCAACAAAGACTTGTCTGCGTCTGTATGGGTCTCTTTGTTTTTTTCCCCCTGAGATATAAAATCCTCCCAGAGGGAGATTTTGTGCATATAATGTTTTAATTCCACTCAAAGTTTCTAAAAGGGATCCTTCAAGGGCTTTCTTTTGTTGGAACAGTTGCAGTTTAAAAACAAATTCTCTGTACTTCACAAATGACTAAACAAAATGAAAAGAATGTGGCTACATGATGTTAGAACATCTATTTAAGACTTTTAATTGGCAAGCCAAGACCCACATTTTTTCAGCATGGGATGCTGTTCTGCCAACTCATTTCATTTCAGCTCTGCTAAGCTGTCTTGTCTGAAACCATTTAAACGCAGGACTCTACTTCTAGTAGATGCAGTTTCAGCACCGGAGAGCTCCTTCACTATACTTCTCTACTCTCAGGCTATTTCCCACAGGCTCTGAAAGTTACAGTTGCTAAGCCTCTCTCTTTAAAAAACAAAAAAAAAACAAAATACCTAGACAATTCAATTTTGAGCAATTACAGGCCCATAACTTCTCCGTTTTAAAGAAAATAATTGAAAACACAGTCTGACCACACCACAGCACTGAGACTGCTCTTGTGAAGGTCTTGAATGAAATTTACTTACACATAGACAGTGGAAAAGTTTCAGTCTTGGTATTATTAGATTTCACGGCTGCATTCAACATGGTCAACCACAACATATTACTAGACAGTGCTAAACTGGTTTGATCAGAAATTACAAATCTGAGCATACAAAATGATATGAAAAGTTCCCCAAGGCTCCATTCTCGTGCCGCTTCTGTTCATCAAGAATCCATATATCAAGAATTAAAGGATATACTGTATGTCTCAGCAGGATTTAGAAAAACAACTGTCTTTACAGGTCTCTAAAAAGTTGTTCAGACATTTATAGCTATAGCTGATTCAGTGCACTTCTGCTTGAGTTCCCTCCAACACCCAGCACTTTTAAATCACAAGTTAAAACTTTTTTAATGTGATCAAGTTAAACCTGGGACTATTTATTATTATAATATAGTTTTTATTCCACTGCTTGATTCATATTATTCTATTTTATCTTACTTTTATCTTCCATTTTATTGTGTTATTGTGCTTCCTTTATATCTTTCCCTAAAGCCTTTATGCATCATGTAAAGCACTTCGAATTGCCTTGCTGCTGAAAGGTGCTGTACAAATAAACCTACCTTGTCTTGCTTTGCCAAAAAAAATAGGAAACAGAAATCGCTCAATGTCAGCACTTCCGACTCAACAGCTCATGTTTCACTTTGCAATAACGCCACAATACGATTATCAGGAAAAATGGACAACACCCAAGAAGAATCAAATGAGAATGGACGTTTTCTTAACATAGTTGCCTCTCAGATTATACAAGACCGTGGAGCTCATTTTATGAGATTCACATTATTCCTGTGTAAAAACAGAGAGTGCGTTAAAAGACTGTGTAAAATTGTGTGGGTCTTTCATTGAGATAACCAAGCATACAGATTGGTTCCACTGCCCTTTAGTGATGAAGGTTTTTAGTTTTATTAGAGATTTATGCCCCTACTCATCTACAATAGAGGTTAATTAATTTTTTTGAGGAAAAAAAGAAAACAAAAGCCACCAAAGAAATAGTTCTTATACAAAGCATTGACTTTGGGGTCTGCAAATTATCTACTGTATTAATATTTTCCAAATGTACTTGGCAGAATGCTTTGAATAGTACAAATGAATTCAATTCAACTGAATTGTTTAGTTTGTTTTGGTTGTCTTTTTGTTTTGTTTTTTGGTGGCAACAGAAGTTTTTAGTGGAAGTTTACAGAACTATCTGCATGGCTCAGTACCACTGAACGCATAAATATGCTTTTGTGATTTAGGTGAATTGACCCTTTAAGCTGTTCTCACTCAGAGGATTTTGTCTATGCATTTGCCTGTGCTCCAGTTTATTTAAAACATTTGCATCTTTGTCATTTCCATCATGAGATTGGGCCATGGACTATCTACTATGCCATGGTTTTATTATATTTATCTCGCTCTCACACCCGCATGCACGCAACCAGAAGTGGATATAAAAATTGTTAAGTAATGAATATGCATATGTTGTACGTACATGGCTTTTTCTGCATGGAGACACAGTGCGAGCATGGGTGGGATGGCATTTTTAATGTCAAAATCCTGAATATTAATTATCTCTTTGTTAGCATGTTGCAAGTAACATTTGTTTAATTTGAACATTGATTTCGGTGACTTAGTTTTGTGTAATTCATGATTTTTTTCTTTTGTTTTTTTGGTTTTGTTTTTTTAATACTGCTTTTCACACTTTTCAGTATACTCAAAATGTGAGACAGTTAATGCAGTGGATGTAGCACCTGTCACTGAAGTGGAGTGGTCTCATGTTATCTGGAGTATCATATGAGGGATTTTGGCTATAAAAACCATTGCTCCAAAGACAGATTATCTAATGACTGAGACCATCCTCATATGGAGCATCTGAAAACACTGAGCATCTATTAACGCTAATGCATATTTAATCATTTTTTTTCCATCCCACTCTGTGCAGCCTAGCAATGCCTATGATGAGTCGGCAATAACTTGGCACATTAACAGCAGAACACATCATGATTACTTAATTGTAGACATGTTTTTAAAGTTTTGTTTGGGGGTTTGCGTGTGAAAACCATTACATCCTGAATATACACTACTGTATATCAGATGTATTTGGTGGTTATTAGAATGCACACAGCTCTATATCATGAAGCCTGCAACTCCCAGTGTACTGTAGGGCTTTGGATATGTGATAGAAGACGCATACATAATGCACTAAGTTAGATTCCAGACTGTTTATGGACCTGACTTAAATTAAAGACATAAATATTCATTACCTACAGTCCGCCTTATGAAAGAGGCAGTTAAACCCTGTGTGTATCTCCAGTTTGGATTAAAGAGTGTTTAACTCTTTGGGCTGAATCTGTTTAAGCTTGTTTATTCTTAAAAAAAAAAACAACGAAGTTATCCAGGAAGTGATCACTGTTGATGGAGGTGTTATCGAGGTTCTGATTTATTCAGGGAAAACTGCCCCAGGGGAAAACATGGCATCCCTTTTAAGATATCAAGTGAATCAAGTGAATTACAAATGTTTACTTTTCAGTGTGGAGTGTTCTTGGAAATGGCATCATGGAGAGTTCAGTGCAGAAGGAGAGGGTCGCAGCCAAAAAAAAATCACTGGAGCCAAAGGGAGGATAATCCAAGTGGTCAACATCTGCTTAAGTAGACTGCCTGGAACTTGACAAAATGTAGCATTCTAAAAAAAGTTTATTTATCTATATATCTGTAAAAGTCTATAAATGGTCTAACCAATTTAAAAAAAAGCCTATATTTTTTTTATTTTATATTTTTCATCACTGCACGGAATGCTTTCAGACACACATTTATCTTACCTTGAGCTATATTTCCAAAGGCTTGCCTTGGAGGCATTTATCATAGAGATGAAAAAATGAATCTGTGTCATTGGCTGGGTTAAGACTGTCTGCGTTTTATGTCTGCAGACACCTGGGGCTCGTCACACAAAGCAGTTACCTGGACAACTTTTCTGAGTAAAAGCCTGACCCTCCCCCTTAAATCAGGACATTGGACTGACATAAAAGAGTCACTTCGGGTTTTAGTCCCTGCAGTTATTCTAACTTAGTGATCTTGCTGTGTGGGGCCACTGTTTGTTGAAATGAAAACAGCTGCATGTGTTAGTATTTTTACATACATTTATTCTGTGTGCTTGTGGCTTCTGGTGTCTGTCTGTTTTCCATTGCAGTGTGTGTGTCTTAACACTGTCTGCTGTCTAAAGGAAACAGAGTTGATGGCTAATGACATCTGACAGAGGCCATCTGTCATGGTCATGTGATATGGTCTCAGAGCAGCGAAGGCCCGCTTAAGAAATGTGGTCTGACCAATGAATCCATACAAGAAAACAGAAGACTGGCCACTATACAAAGAGGCTGATTCTTACTTCATCACATTGGATGAAAGGGGTGGGTAATACAGCTGTACATACTGTAGACAATCTAAATATGTCAATCATGATAGATAATAGAGATCCTTTTAACATTTCTGGTTGTGTTGGACCATCGTAAGCATTAATATTGTAATATAAAATTAAATGTACTTTCATATGACATCACCCACCCCAATTGCATGGCAGCAAATCAAATAGTACTCATTTAGACAAACTTCTAAATAGTGTCACCTCTATTCTGTAACATAAAATATAGAATATGTGAGAAAGTGTCTGTGCACATCTATAATGTGCTTAAAGCAAATGTTTTCTGTGGGCCCTCAAGAAAAGAAAAATACACAGTGTTTGTTGTTTGAACTTTAAAACATTTTTGATCTGGTTTGCCATGACAGAAATAATGATTACTGTATCTATGTGAGTCATCAGCTATAGACATAACAGTTCCTCTCATGTGAAAGTTGCAGGAAATGGAATAGAATGTCAGTGTTAGCAGGCAAGACAGCAGTGTGTTTTTGTGTTGAGAGAACAAGATGTACAACAAGTACATACATGTCACAAATCTAACCACCCATCTCATCGCATTGAATCATTATGCCTAATTGGATCCACACACATATATACCGTACAAAAACACATGGGCATATACAGTGATTCACTCACCCATCAATCACGTACGCCTGCATCTCCTCATCTGGCTCAGATATGAATCAATGTACCAGTCAAGTGAATCCAGGTGAGATAGAAATCCACTTACAGACCTCTGATCACAATCAAACCACATGGAGGCAGGTTTACCTAAGGTTCAGAAACACAGGGCGATGGCACAATGGGGGACAACTGTGGAAGGAAAGCAGAGGAGATTACATCTCAGACTCTGCAGGCTGCTCCGTGGGTGGTGCTGGTGGTGCTCAGGAAAGAACACATGGGGTTGAAGTTAGAGAACTAACACAGACTGACAGAGGCTAGGATGAGACCTCGGTTAGATGAGTGGTGCTAGTGATCTGTTATGAGTGTGGTTGCCTGACTGGTGCATGTGGTGCATTAGGTTTGTGTAGGTGTAAGAAAACTGATTTTCAAACACAGAAAGCTAACTTTATTATATATTGTTCACTCATAGACTGAAATGGATACTGTTACATAAAAAGATTTCATCCGGGATATTAAGACATCAAATCTGATTTTGTGCAATGAGGAACTTGGTAGGAGCGCACACCAGGGTAACATTTTTGGTATGATCAGTACATGATGGGTTATTAAAATCTCTTTTATCATATTTTGCCTGTTCTTGGATTTTCGTGTACATAAACACACTGGAGTCTGGTATCCTGTGGTGTGTTGTGCTACAGTGTAAAGGCACAGTGCAGTCATTTTTAAACAAGCTGCACGATACTTCCTCCTTTAAAAAAGACATACAACGTCTGTATTGTTTGCACTTTTGTGCCAGACCACTTAGCAACCTTGGCTGATGTGGCCTGCTGTCTGCTAGAGACCTCTCCAGGAGACTGTTGGCCATGGAAAATAATTGATAACATGCTGCAATAGCAGGCCAAAGTGGGATGATAGAGAAGTTGGAGGCCAGACAAAGATAGACGTCTTTATGAGATTTCCTGTGGTGGCTCAGTGACTCACTCTTGTTGAACTGTTGATCAGTTATCCCATATTTCTTGGACTTTCTGTTTATAAAACATGCACACAAGATTATCCTTGGCTTTCTTTCTTTATACAAACAGATTTACACCTTGTGATGTGTTACAGAATATAGCACAGATGACTGGGTGATCCAGCCTGACTGAGGGAGAGGTGAAATGAGATAGATGTGTCCTTGTGATCTGGAATTGTCACTTCCTGTTATTCCCAGATTGATGTGCATGGACATCCCATAATGGTACTTCACCTCTGCTGCACAATTCGCTTTGTATGCGCAAATCACAATCATTTCCACACACACGCACATCTCTGAAAACCCGTGGAGAATATCTGAAAGATTTTCTAAGCTACTCGTTTAAAATATTTATTCATCGCCAATCAATGTTGAATTGCCTGCAACTTCACTCCGAGACCACTGTCTGCTGCTGAGTTCTTTAGGTGAAAGTGTCATTGTAAGTCAGCACATTTAATATGAAATGTCTATCCAGTGCAGTCTGCAGGCAGGCTGTCTGTCGGTGTCAGCAAGGCTTTTTAAGTGCTTAATTATCATAAAGACATGCACTTTTCTCCTTTCTGGTAAATGGAGCGAGCTGTCAAAATTTTCGGTCTCATGTGCCTGTCCATGTGACAGCCCTGGTGGTGTGCATGGGTCGAAGTATAACCTGTCAAAAATTGTTAACCTGCTGTAAAGGGTACACTGTGTAGTTCGGTGGGTGAGCGGAATGTGAATGCTTTCACACAGATAAAATAAGAATCAGCAAGAAACACAGCTCTAGACTGCGTATAAAAAAAAGATAGGGATGGCAAAGACTGTTGGATGTTCAATCAACACCCTTAATCCACTTCTCTGAAGAAAAATAGCTTAATAACCATTCAGTTGATTGCTATGGAATTGGGTTCCACACTGATTGGATCCAAAATGTTAACTTTAACTATTGGGTGACATTTTTTATCTTTGGCTGAAGATTATTTTTTATCTGTCTTTTATCAACATATCCATTGAAAAGACCAGAATCAATAAATGTATCCTAATAAGTGAATTTGTATTGTCTGTGTAGCTAAATCCTGATACGTCTTATTCCTCTTATTATTCCAGCTTCAAGTTAAATAGGACACCAATACAACTAAAGACAGATCTCCCTTTAGCTTTAGTTGTGCTTTGAATGAATGCTAAAATACTATGCTGACATGCTAATGTTAACATTCTAAACATGGCTAACAAAGTACAGCTTAGACTGACTTTTAAAAAGTGGATAGCCTGGCAAGCTGCAGATGTTCTAAAATGAATACAACGCGTAAAGTCAGTCGATTATCATCTTTCCTCTGGCTTCCAGCCAGGTCAAATTGTACATGTTTTTAACTCACTAATGGTAAAGGTCTGCTGCAAGCGCAGATTTATTTTCCATCCACTTTCCATCTATCAAGCAGTTTTGTTTTCCGGTAAACTAAGTGAAGAGCCTCAGTGTTGCTGAGAAGGTTTAGACAGTTTCTCTATTCAAGTGAGTTTATTTCTTGCTCTGAAACATGGCACTAGAATATGGCTGTACTGTTGCCAGTCTTAGACTGCAGTACAAACATCTCACCAATAATAGTTTTTAAACTGCCACAAAACAATTCAAATTAAAAGTAACACAAGTGGAAAGTAACTACAACACTGTTATGATTGTGGGCCTATTAGCACTATTTGTTAGAGACTCACTGGCATAAGGGACATGATGAATTATGATCAATAAAACAAGTGATGAGTGGCTGATTGCAGCAGTGATCAAAGGGCAAAGATGGGTTGAAGCTATAAAAGAGGAGTTGACATGAAATGATCATAAGATTGTGAAGCATTACTTTCTTTGGCTCCAAAAAGAGCCTGATTAATAGATATGAATTAATCTTTCCTTACAATACCAATTATTTACTATCAGCTGTAATGAAGGAGGTTGGCATGGGACAAGAATAAACCTTGATTCATCGCCTGCAGTTAATATGTGAAAGATTTTTTGTTTCCCAGTTCCTCCCCCAGAACAGATGCCAGAGTGAATATTCATAGTAGCATAGACTGCCAAGTGAACCTTCTTTCACTGTACTTGTTGCATGAACTTTTCATGATATTTCTGTCACTTTCCATCAGCCATGCCACTGAAGTCTCCATGGTCCTCTCCAGCTTTCCCTAATCTCCTTTTATTTTTTTCGTTGACAGTGTCGTCAGTATCTAGAGCTGGAAGCTTATACAATACTGAGTAATATTGGAACTGGGTTCATATGCTGACGATAAGCCTCTTACGCTAATAAAGTATACCATGCCAAGTTGACTCTGATTCCCCGCTCATTTATTTATCAAGAAAGCTGGGAAAAACAAAAAGAGAGAATTAGGTGAGATGAAGGTCTTTAGAGTTTTTTATGCATTTGACAAGGAGGTGGACAGAGTGCTGAGGATATTAGGGATGATTGAAACATGTATATATAATAATATATGTATACATACATGTTAATTATCTATCTAGATTTTTGAAGGAACCAAGTCCTAAAGATAAAATGCTGCTACTACTTTTTTTTCTTTTTTTTATCATCCAACAAGACGTGACAAGTGTCTTCAGCTATAGCTCTGTGAGGCTGTGCATAGGTGCAGCAATGCTTCTAGCTAAATGGTAGGCCCAGCGTGCTAACATAGTCACAATGACAACATGCTCATGTTAAGCAGGTATATTGTTTGCCAATGCCAAAGTTCCGCATTTTAGCATGCTCATATTTGCTAATTAGCACAAAGTACAGTTGATTTTCAGGTATTTTCACTAAACTAAAATATTGGTCAAATGTTTTATTTTAATTTTTCCTGAGGGGGGCATGATTGTCAGTAACACATCCATCCAGTACTTGTTGAGACCCTTCACAAAACCACAAATGTAAATTCTATGGTGGCATGGCGGTGACTGTGAGTGTCTATACAAACGGACTGACATTCTGTAGAGCTGCGCTTTTAGCATTGCTAAAAAAAGATAATTTCACATTACTATATTTTGGCTTCAATGTGCCATCACTGGTCAGATGTAGTAACTTCACAGCTCTGTTTGGTTCATTTTCTACTGTCCTTTGCTGTGAATATTTGTTGTTGTTGTTGTTTTAACTGAATCTTAAAATAGATGAATATGCAACCATGAATACAGAGGGGTTTTTTTAAATTCGGTTTTTGTTTGTCAAGCTGTTAGACTTCCCTTTTGTGAAAATGGCAATCAAAATTATGATGGTACCTGAATCAGGCCAGCTGGTTAGGTGACAGACATTCCCCTTTTCTTTATCTTCCTGTGACACTTGGGCACATGGTTGATGCCATGCAAGTTAGAGTTTTTGGAGTCAGGGATATTTTGCAGTTTAAAAACATTGTGTCGGCCTTGCAAATTCAAATTCAGCTTGTTAAATGATAAATATACTGAAAAGGAGAGAATACGTTCTGCCCTCAATTCATACACCCTGGTAAGCACTCTGCTCTGTGACAGCAAGTGGATATTTGTATGTAAAATTAATAACATGTGAGTCACCTCCATGGTCATGCACAGCTCATTGAAAAGGTGGTTGCAGAGCACTTGGTGCAAGTACTTCATAAATGTGCTATTTTGACTGAATTCTTAACTAAGTTTGAAAGATTTTCATTATACAGCTGCACCACTTATCATGCTCTTACAATTATTACTTAAGCCTAAACTACATAATCACTATAGGAACATAATTTTTTTTATCATAATATCCACCCTTTGGTTGAAGTTGAAATATAGTTGTCTAGCCTGAAATATCTACACAATTATTTAGTTGGACTTGGAGGTAATCTGCAGCTCTTAGTGTTGAAGTAAGTTGCTATTTTGTGTAAAATGAATCCTCAAAGATACCTTGTAAGATGTTCTAACATGGTACCATGTTAGTATTTCTAACATGGTATCTTTGAGGATTCATTCCACACAAAATAGATCTAGAGTAGATCTATTTTAAATTAAATTATCAGATGAACATTTCTATAAGATTGTACCAAACACATATATTAATTCTATTACCAGATAGACAGAATGTTAATATTCAATATTTCTGAATTCCCTCGATATCTGTGAGCAGAAACTGTTGTATTCTTGGTTAGAGGTTGACAGAGGTTAAGCAATTGAAACTACTCTTCATTTTCTGGCAAATTGTAGATGGTGGATCAGTTGTTGGTCTGTGATGGGACATGGACTGACAATAAAAGTCAGATACAACATCCACCACCTACACCTCCACATTATTGCCTCACTATATGAGTTCCAATGCTACTTCCTGCATTGGCCTTTGCATCACCCAAAATGGACATTTTTACTAGGTATACCGGGCTAGTAATGTCTGACTCAGAATTCATTTCTGTGAAACAGTGCAGGACTTTTTTTTCCTAAGGCTTCACACAAACCCAAAGGACATGACCTAATACTTGTATGGTCTAGTCCTAGTTTTCTGTTCTTTGTTACAAGCTCTCTGCTAGTTATAGGGCTCAGAACAGTGGCATTACTAGTCTACAAGGAATTAATACAAGTAACTCTGGCTCTTCCTGATCACATAGTCATCCATGTCTTGTAGCTAGTTGACATTAATTGGGTAAAGAGTGATTTTTCAAGTATAAAGGCTAATCCTTAGAAATTAATACTTGAAAATGGAATCTCCAGAATAATTTTGCTGTTAACACAAACATCACCACAGTGGAATATTTGTTAATGTATTATTAAGGTAAATATCCAACAGTCTGAGTTATAAGGATCCACTATGCACATTGTCAGTTCCCATGTGTCATTGTCTCATAAGTAACAAAGTACTTGACTTGTGATCGTGTACATCCACAGTCATGCACTTATTGTGTCGCAGGTCATGAAGCCAGTAAAAGTGAACACGTTAGACACAGCTGGGCCATGACGCCTTACAGTGCACCACTGATTTATATCCAGTGACAAGGGACCCAACTCAGCATGCCAATGGCATTACCATCATTAATCAGGCAAGACACTGCCATGCCCACAGGAAATTAATTAACTCTTAAAAATCAGGATAGGCTCATTATTTATAGTGGCTAATTTAACGCAGGATTGTGCATGTCTTGTTGTACCATATAAACCTACATTCACAGATGAAGAGGGATATTCATGTGTCAGAAGAGTAAGGCGGTTGAGACGGAGGAATGGGAAGATTGAAAAATAGTGCTTTCTAAGACAGTCAGCGCCAGTATAGTGTCTTGCTGATTTTAATTAGTGTGATTTTTCAGCTTTGAATAACTGTCAGTGCTCCAGATGAACAGTTTTAGCGGCTTAGAACACACTCCTAAATGTCTGTTCATGACATGCATGAGTGCAGAACACAGGACCTTATGAAATGGCACCACTTCCTTTAATATAGAGAGCAGTAGCTCTAATTGCTGGCGCTTAGCCATGACTCTGTAGTAGTCATAAAATGCAGTTGATCAGATTTGATTGCCAGATCCTATTTCTGAATCTTCTGGATATATTTTTTTTCCTGCTCAGATATTTCCTTTTGGTACCAGACTGCTGCTGTTTCAAGGACTTGTGAACGGGTTTAGCAAAATGTTCTGGAATGGCTAACAACAGTCAGTGCCAGTCTTGGACACATTGTGTGTCCAGCTAAATCCAGTGGTTAAGTCTCTTTGGAAGCACATGTAGCCCCCAAGTTTGAATCCTGCCAAATTTCTTTTCCTTTTTTTCTCATACATTTTGCTTGATTTAAATTATCCATTGGAGTAAATAATAATAATAATAATAATAATAATAATAATAATAAAATCATGGAGTGGCTCTGTCATGCAGTGGCTCTTTTATTGACTGCGGTCAAGGCACACACACAGACACACATACTGCTCATTTCCGGCTGTTTTGTTCTCACAACGTAGTTAATAAATATCACTCTTATCCCTCTTTCATTCATCTTTTCAGTTGAACGACCGAGGGTGCACACTTTTTATTTATGCATGCATTTTTACAAGTTATTGTAACCCACCATTTGTGTATTGCAGATTCACCCTGCCATCTCCTATCACAAGTTTAGTTGACAAAACAGGAGCGTAGACATTTTCAGCTGTTTAATAGTACAATCTCACACGCTTTCATGGTCATGTGAACAACAGAATTATGTTTTTGTTTGTAATGTTGCGCTGTATCTAAGGTGTTTTGGTTGAATATGTTGATAAAAAATGCAAATAATCCTTAGATGATGATGATAATAATAATATACTAATGTTCGAGAAACTGTAAATGCTATAAAAAGGTGTTCATCATATTTTCTTATGGAAATATTAGGCCTAATGGCTACAGGTTTTAAAGGGGCTGCCTTGGCCCTAGTGCAGTCAGTCTTGACTGTTTATAGAGAAGGTAATATCTGTGGAACTTTAAAACTGAGATTGGATTGTGTGGGATTTCTTTTTTTTTTTGAGTTTGAGTTTTTGACAAGTGGGCTTGCATATAAAGTTGTTTTGTTTTACATAACACATAATAAAAATGTGCTTTTCACTTTCCCTTTGATTGTAGAGTGCTTATATATTTCAGTATGGCAACAAAGGATACATAAATACTTGCCCTTTGAGAATAGTGGGCAGTCTCTTGTCTAAAACTCTAAAAGTACTAAAAAGTAATCAGTATTTCATCATGTTAAGTATGTCTGTCAGAATAAATTTGAACCATAGTGACAATGCATTTGTGCGTTCAGAAAATAGGCTTATAAAGAACATTTATTGCATATCCACATCAAAAATTGCAGTGCTAGTTGAGCATGTACATGTGTGGGAGGAATCCTGTGAGGATGGGTTTGGGTCATGGGAAGGTTTATTTTGTCAAGTACAACAAAAGTACAATAATGTATGTTCTTTTTTGTGCATACTACAGTAGAGCCAATTATGAACATGGTGCTCAGTTGACAAAAGAAAAGTACTGACTGGCGAGTTGGGAAAAGGGCAGCTGGGGCTGTGGGTTGTCAGCCGAAACTACATTTTGTTAGAAAGGTAAGGCCATACTGAGCTACTTACTGACAACAAACATACCCCTGAGGAGTAAAGGGGGATAAGAGGGAAGAGCATACTGGTCACAAAACACATCTAAGGTTAACATGGTAATGGACAAGTAAATGTCAGATGACTTAAATTTTAACAAGAAAATAAAATGCACAAGAAACACAACACTTAGAGGGAGAGAGGGAGGGAGCCAGACCTGAAAACCTTTAAGTATTTGAAGACGACTGAAAAGAAATGAATCAAGTGACTGCAAGAATCGGGGCAGAGGCTGTGCCCTATAACCAGCAGCCAAGGGAAACATGGAATGGAGACTGCCAGCAATGACTACACATCATGAAAGTTGTGGCAAAGATTTATGAAACATACCAATGAAAAAATGCACAATAATGGCAGAGCTGCACATAATTCTCAGGCTTCTAGTACTGTGTGAGGCAGAATGGTAATCTCTTCAGTTTGCAGAATGGTAGCCACCTGCCAAACTCTAAATTGAAGTACCTACTGTATGAGGCATTTACTGTTATAATACCAGGGAGTGAGATTTGGTACATTACTACATTTTGAATAATTGTCTAAATCAAAAGTTGCAATTTCCCGGAAGACCTGCAAATGAATAGGGTGTGAGTGAAGGACATCTTTGTCAATATCTGTTTACATGTAGCCTTGCTCCTCTAATTATCGAAATAAGTCAGAATGAAATACCTCATCTGAAATATATTTCATTTCATTTTAAATGGGTGGCTTAAAATTCATAATTAATTTAGACTACTCTAATAAACTTTGTGCACATGTCCACTCACTTCTCAGAGGAATGTATTTTTGTCAGAGCACACATTTTTGAATAAGTGATGTTTACAGCTCTATGTCCTCTGTTTAGTGATTATGTCCCCCCCAAAAATAAAAAATGACGCTTCAGCACAAAAAGCACAGCAGTAAACCAATAATGCTGCCAAACTTACATTGCAGACTCATCTTTTCTAAAAGTTTACCCATGATAGAGCATCAGATCAGCGTCTGTGATGATGTCTTCCTATCTGGCACACTAACTTTTCATACGCTTGACATGGACGTCATTAAAGCATACACTATTATAGTGACAATGCTGGTACAGGCTACAGAGCCAGAGAATAGTGGCTCAGGATCCACCTTCTGGTTGAGACTGATTAAGACCTTCATGTATGGCAGCATCAAGTCTGTGCCAGGAAGAAGATGGATCCTGCAAGCAGCTGGCAAGGTGTCAAGCTCATCATGTCAAACTAGATCAATTCCTGTTAAGAAGAAAATAGTCACAGGCTGATTTCACTTTACCTTAGCAAAGTTTTCAGTGCCAGTACTATGACAACATTCATTAGGGGGCAAGAGAACAGCCTGAGGGACACAGCAGCAATCCAGGGATTATGCCAAGACCTGAATTGCTGGTTGAGATGTGTCAACATCTACAGACTTTTCTGAAAGTTTAAGATATGGCTCAGCCAGCATGAGATTAACCCAGATCTGTTCTTGGCCTGCCCCATGAGCTATGTCCACAAAGCACCTGTCTTAGCAGTAAAGTATCGCTAGAAGGGGCTGAGATTACCAATGCACCTGTGTACCATCAGTCTGACACTTTTTGAGGACAGGAACAAACTTTGGTGGAACTTCAAGACCCTGGAGGAGGAGGTCATAGTTACACATATGAGGATGGATGCAGTAGGAACAACCTAAAAGCAGAGAGGAAATACTAGAAAAGCATGAAGTACAAAAATCGGTACAGAAATCAAGTACAGTAGAAGCAATGGAGCTCACTGAGTCAGAACTTGACCACAGAAAAGTCTACTCTGCAGTTACTAAAGCAGGACTTGATTTAATACTGATTTCAGGGAGAGGTTAGACCAATGACAGTACAAAGAATGGACAGAGCATGAGTGACGATTTCCGAAGTGCCTCTGAAAATATGCCGCGTTGCTGCCATGTTGGCTGTACTGCTTCTTCCGCCTCCCGGCTAATCTAAATAATTGCAAAGACGTGGATCACCGGTGGACCTAAGGTGGACCGAATAATGACTGGGTGCTCTATCAGGCCTTCTGTAACTGCACCTACCTGTCAATCAAAGCAGCCACGATGTTAATTATGTGCAACTTTGAAAGGGTGAATTAAAAAATAAAATACACTCAGTACAGTTGTGATGAACGTGGAAATTAGCTGAAATTGTTTTTTGTACGGTTTATTCCCGCTGTGAAGTTGGGCATCATACGGAGGCTAATGGAGATTGACTTACTTTTGGATCTGCCTCCAGCAGCCAGTTTGAGGTATTGCAGTTTTTAGCACTTCCGCTTTGGCTTTATTTCCCGCCCACAGGTTACCGCTTGGGTTACACAGCAGAGGCTTAAGTCCAGGCAGAGAATGAGAATACAACAGAACAGAGCCTGAACCAAGTGGAAGTTGGCTGTGGGCAGAAACATCCCATGTGGTGACCCTTGACAGCCATGACATCAAATCCTTGACCAAGCTATTTGTGATTTTCTCCTGTGCAACCACATGCTGGCAAATGTGGAAAAAGTCCCACATGAATTCCCAGTATAAATTCAAACTCCTTGACCAGTGCACTTTCAGTTGGGTACACTTGAACACATTATGGTCTGTTGTTACAAGGCCATTATTGCTGGCACTTTAACCAGGACCCAAGCAGGATAATAGCAGAAGCCAGACTGTCATACTGAGATCAGTGTGACCAAGATGGTAGAGCTCCTAAAGCAGAGCTCCTGCCAGCTTCATTAGAATCTTAAGCCAAAATCTATATCAACCTTTAAGCTTCGGTCAATCCAAACTTTATAAAGTTGTTGATTCCACACAGCTTCAGTAAACAAACTCTTTTCAAGTTCAAATGATAAATTGTCTTGGCCTCAAAGCCATGATGAATCTACAGTCTCTTGCTTAAATTTTACCTGACTTTAAATGGGTCCAGTGGTACAGTGCAATATGATAAAAGTTACCAGTAATACTTCTTAAAATGGCCTGCTGTATTATTGTTTTATCCCTTTACAACATTGACCTCCAACTTTTTCAGCCCTTTATAAAGTGTTACTTTATTCGTAACTTATTCACTCACTGATCTTTTTGTTGACACAATGACATTTGACCATTTACCTAGTATATTTGTTCCATATGCATTCTCCCTACAATAAAATACCACTGCCGTTAAGTTGACTGGTAGAAAACACAGTTCCATGGGCAACATGTCAAACAGTTGATCTTTTTACTGGTGCTATGCAAATCAAAGTGATTGTTATTGGCCGCAGTTACATCTGTGGTTTTAATAAATATCCCTAAAAATGGAGATGATGCATTTTTTTGTGCCACAGATGCTTATTTGCAGCAGGCTAATTAAATATCACCCAGATTTAACAGAAAGAAAATGACACTGGTTCTCATTCAGCTCCAGTGAGGACCTTCCTCATTACATATCTTGAGGGCACAGGGCTTTTTTGTAGCCATATCAACATCTTTGCAGATGTATTTGTTTTTATGTTTAGTCTCATAGGCACAGGTTGTCATGAATGCTGTAATGCAGTCTAAATTCACTGTGTCATTGCATTTGACTCTTCTTTTCTGACTGAGGTCTCAATTGAAGAGGCCAAAACAAAGGATTAGTCAATCTTAATGTGTACTATTACACCCGAGCCTCCCACTTTGGCACCAGAAGACAACCCCCATCGGTGGACAAGCTTTACATTATAGAAAGGGAGACTGAGAGAGATGTGAAATCAGAATAGGTCTTGTTAATGGGATTGTAGTGTTTTAGAAGAAGTCTATGCACTCAGCAGATAAGGGGACTGTTTATCCTGTTAATGTGTCACTTTAAATACATTAGGAGTGGGAGGTCTCCTGATTTTTTTCCTTTTTTTTTTTTTTTTTCTGGCACTGTGCCTCACTAATCCTGAAGAGCGCAAGGGACAAAGCATTTATAGATCCTCACATAAATTACACTGTAACTGTTTTTTAGTGGGTTAACAATACAAAATTGTGTTCTGACTTAATTGGACACTCAAATCTGCAAAGGGACATTATTTTGAATATGGAATTAAAAGATTTCAAATGAGTTGACCTTGATCAACAATGGAGGCATATAGTACGTAGGCGCATGTGCATGGAAAGCACACACAAACACACACACAGGCACATGAACAATGACACACAACAGAATGTATTCACTGCTAATGAGAGATAATCCACTATGCCACAGCGGGACCAATGGCATGCAGCTATTTGTTTATTCTATTTACACTGTCACAACAGGTTCCCAGAGGTCTTAGTCCCACTATAAAACAAATGCTATCCTGTAATTCATTGCTTAGTTTGCACTTGTCTTTGTTGGAAAATATGTAAGACAGTGTTAAGCAATATTTCTGGATAGCTAAGTTGTAGTTTTAGTAGTTTAAATTTGTATTGGATTTTTATTTTCAGTTTCTGCAGGAGTATGATGCATTATATGGCTGACTTTCAATTAACTTCTGGGATGTTTATTGGGGATAAACAAGGCTGAAATATCTGCTTTCTTTAAGAGGCTCACTGCGACTTCCTAACACTGTTACTGCCACACCTTGGTTGTGTGTTCTGAAGTCATAAGTCACCTTCTCCTTCATGCTGGGAGGCTCACTGGCGGTGTCTCTGAAAATATGATTGGTTTTCTGTAGGAGGTGGTCAGTGCGCAGTCCGACAGCTGCCACTGTGATTGAACACGGTAGGAGCTAGCGTGGGTGTGGACATCAGTGATAAGGCCTGAGTGGCACTGGCAGGGCCTCTCGTTAGCAGGAGATCCTTCACGGGACTCCACTAAGAACTCAAAGGGCAGAGTTGGTTTCACTGTCTCTAATCCAATACTCCTGCGCCACTGATGTTAACTAGAATGGCTTTTTTCTTCACATACTGTATGCACTGCAACAATAATATGAATTTAGAATGAATTGCATTAGTCACTTTAAATACTTTTAAGACAGTCTGGCAGTGACTAACTCAGAGACAGTTTTAGGGGAAAAAAGAAGTTTCGTTCATGAAGTGCCTTAATTTAGTGACTAGTAAGACTGTTAGTGGTAGTAGTGCTAGTTAGACATTTCATCTTGAGAAAATTTAGCTGTAAAAGTATATTGAGTGGCCTCTGCAGTGAGGAGCATGTGGGGAAGTGAGGTGAAAAACAGGTCATCTAGAGAAACCGGTGTTGAGTCAACAGAATTGGATCCTACAGTGCTGATTAAGCTGAGAGGTATAGTGACAGCAGTCTATAGCGCTTGGAAGTCTGAATGAAGGAGAAAATAATGACAGTGTTTTGTTTTTTTTAGCTTGTTTCTGTTAATTTCACAAATTGGATATTCAATAGAAATCCCAGTACTAGATGTTAGATTATTATTAGAACTGTTAGAATAATGGGCAGCTTAAAGCAACATTTCCTATCTTTCCTACCGATTTACATTTTCCTGATGGACCTTAAACTAAACTGCTGTGAACTGTAGCTGCTGTTAGCAAGTGTTAGTTCAGTTTGTTAATCTTGCTTCCTGGACTGTAAGCTCAGAGCACTGGGAGTGTTAGTGTTTGTACCCCAGGTGGATTGGACGTCAGGAGAGAGGAGGGTTTCCGGTCCAGGGCGTGGGTGAATGCTGAAGAGGAGCAGAACTTGTGTCGTGCCAGAACCGGAGCTGAGCAAGTGGGCAATATAACCAGGCTCGTAGCCTCTACAGACATGATGACAGAGGCAAAAAGACTGAAGAGGATGTTCACAGAGGAAGCTAAGAAGAGAAAAGGAGAAGAAGCCACTGGAAAAGAATTAATCTAGGAGTGACCTTTAGTTGCTGATGAGAGATTCATGATATAAAAGGCTGAAAGACAGACGCCGAACTGGGCTTCTTGCTGTTGGACTAATAAGTAATATTAACTGGCTGCTATGTCTTGTGTTGCTCAGTATTTTTTTTTATCAAAAGTAATATAATCATAACAAATATACGACAGTATATGACACTCACACACTCACGCACTCTGAAACGGTTGATGCTAAATCACAAAAAAAGAGATGAAAACCCACAAAAGCAAGATCAAAATGAGAGAAAGAACTGTACTTTTCCCAAAGCATGCCACAGTTTTTATTTGAGTTTGCAGACAGCCATTGAATTTAGATAATAAATTTTGTTGACAATTTCAAACTTGCCTGACATTGGTAGTCTATCACAATGGACACAATTATGTGATATAACTATGTGTTGGTAACATGGCTGAAAGCGTAAAACATGCACCAGACTTTTCATAGGCTTGGTGTTGGGGTATTGTAAGTGACACTCAAAATCTGCCTTTGTGCTATTTCGTACCAGTTATTTTGTACTCGTTCTAATTTGGAAATGCTAATTTGGCTATATAAGAAAATTCCTCTTCTTGATTACTGAAATCCAAAATACCTAAATTTGCAGGGAAAGTGGTGCTTAACCTCAGAAAAGTCTAGTCATATAGCAAAATGTAATTACACAATAATTGTGCAAGGGAAGTTGGTCTCACATGACTAACCATTTACTGCAATGCAGTAGTTTTTAAGCCCTGGAATCAGCTAATGCTGATTTGGCTAGTACTGGCTGAAAACAAGACAACAGTGAACTTTCAGCTTGTCCATGGAAAGACAGATTTAAAAAAAAAACAAAAAACAAAAAAAAAAAAACCTCTTTGTAGAATATTTTTTTGAGCCTCATGGGGATCGAGGGGATGTTCAGGTACGCGTTCACTGAGTTAATTTGGGCAGGTGATAACAATTCAATTTGACTTTTCATGTACATCAAAGAATTCCACCAAAATTGTTTGAAAATGTGGCACTCTCTCTTTTCCAAATAGATTTAGGTATGGCTCATTGATAGTGTGAAAAGAACATGGTCCACCTTCTAGGATACTGAAGCATTTCAACAGAAGCACACTTATATGCATAATATCCCACTGTGTGCCAGGCTAGTGTAGATAGCACTCTTACATTTCCTGGAAAAAGAAAAAAAGTCTTGATGCATTTTTAATTGGTTTCATTTTCATTGGTCTTAATGTGAATGCCAGCTATTTCATTAGTGTTTGTAATGAGACGTTGGGGTGGCATTTAGTTGCATGGGTGTTAAAATGGAAAGGAGAACCCTGCATGCCTTTTGTATCCCATCCTGTATTTGTCTAAATATTCTATAGCTCCCATCAGGTCACTATAAATGGCAATGTGACAATTAGCATTTTTGAAATGGGAGGATGTGACACCAAGATCATTTAATAGCTAATGAAGGATGTTTTTTTTCCTTCAACCTGTTTGTTTAGCTGCTGATGAACCATTTTCATCTGACAGTAGTTTGAAGTTTAAAAGTGAAAACATGTAGAATTTTCCATTGTCACAGCTGACAGACGTTTTGAAGCGGAATTTGAATGTCGAGGCGGTATGCTAATATTCCTGAACACTTTTGATGAGTGTCAGACTGATAAATCCCCTTCCCCTTTCTGTCTCTTCCTCTCTGTCTGCTTGTCTCTCTCTTTCACACACTCTCACCTCTCCTTTTCTGTCCTTGCTTTCATTTTTGGGCTGAGACATTTGAAACCAATGAATCTACCTCCATCCATCTCTCATATGAATTATTGAATATTCATCTGCCTATTGTGTTGTCACAAGACATCCATACTATAGGCAGCCTGAGCAATGAGATGTGCTGTGCAGTCAGTGGAAGACGGACGCGTTATGCCACGTATGTAATGACAGGCAGCAAAGTGCCTTTAGGGTGCCAGCTTTCATCATCGTAAATGTTGAGGACACGGGCTTGTTGCCGAGCTGACAAACTGTCAAGAAGCTGTCAGGCTTGCACAATCACTGACTCTTCACTGCTATGATCACCTTTAAACTGATCAATGCCAACCATTTGGGAACGTGTGTTGTTGTGTGGGCGGGCCAACAACTGTGTATGTATGTGCATGTATGTTTGTCAGCTCCTAGACACAGGAATTGTTCCTGTTTTGAACTCTTATCTGCCATCTGTCACACTGTTGGAGGCAGTGCAACCTTGACAGTGATCAAGCACAATCACAATAATAGCAAGACACACTCTGATGGTGCTATAATGAAGGTAAATATGTTGTTTAAAAAATAAATCTGATCATAAGAGTAATATTGAATGGCATATTGTTGTTGTAGTTTGAATTCAAGGGACACTCCACTTCCACTTTAGAACAAAATTTCAGACAGTGAAGTGTCTCCAAACATCGACTACCATTCCCCTAGCTGGAAATAAGAGCATTGGGGATTGAATTGAAAATGTATTCAGGTAATACATTTCGGAGATGGTCCATTGACACAGAATTAGATTTTGACTCTGTGGGCTCGTAGAATTTTTCAGACATTCTATTCAAATGAGTTCCAGCTGTGATTCAGAAAATATACCCGTATCTCAGTAAAATCACCATGGGTCCCATCGTAGTGTTAAAGGAGTTTTTCCGTTATTCACAATCTGTGGAGCAGCTCCAGGATTTGTCTCTGGAAAACATCATTACGAGTCCTCTCCCTCTTGCTCAGCGTAACGAAGAACTAATCCCTACTAATTCAAATGCTGAAATGTTGGAACAGCAAATGTATATTCAGTGTTAGGGTGGATTTTACTTTTAAAGGTCCAGTGAGTAAGATTTAGGAGGCTCTTTACAGAATACGACAGAAATGGAATATAATATGTATAACTATGTTTTCATTAGCGTAATAAGAATGATATTGAAAACAAGAATCATTTATGTTTTTGTCACCTTAGAATGAGGCTTTTATATCAACAGACACCATGTTTCTACAGTATTTTAGAAAGAAATGGAACGCTGGCTCTAGATAGGTCATTTTGTGTTTCTACACATCCCAAGGGCACCGTAGTTTGTCGTTCACGCTATGAAGGAGAGGGTAAGGTGAGGGGGTTGCAACCAGCAACTGCATCGCTAGATGCCACTAAATCCTACACACTGGTCCTTTTTAATAAGTACATTAGCTTTGTAGAATTTTGAACTTTGAAGAAGTGTGAGATGAAGTAAATTTGTTTCACTTTATAAAGTTGATATGGCAACTTTATTAACAAACAGTTGTTTATTTACACATCTAGCAGATATAATTACATTAGTATTCACTTGTCACTAATGTATCTGGTGTCTGTGGCTGCATGGACAGGTAGTGTACACTTGGTCTTCACAGCTCGCTTGTTGAAAACAGCTGCCTTTTGTGAAGTGAAACAACTAGCAAGATGGCAATTAGATCTGATCGCTGAAATCTAGTATGATGATGGATATCTGCACAAAGGGAAGCAAACAAACACCTGGTTTAAGGTGACACAGCTCACTTAGTTAACACATGTTCATGTTTATCATTGGTTCACTGAACAGTACAACAGTTTGTCTGGCTCAGTGATCAATGATGATAATCAAGGTGGTCTGTGTTTAATTTGAATGTGCAATATGCAGTTACTAACATCAGTGAATGTAATTCAGGTTTGATAGAGGTGGCAGACTGGATTTGGAAAAAAAACACTATTTTGTTATGGTTTTTCAAAGCCAACAACAGATGTATGTTTACTTATCTGATGTTCTTCTGCAGCTGATTGAATTTCTCCTGATTAAATGAATGTGAAATATCCTGGTGCAAATGAGTAAAACTTTGTCTTTTGTGTTATTCCAACATGAATTCAGGATACAAGTATTTTGGATTAGAGTTGTCTGTGGGCTGTGAGCAGCCTCATCTCATCAAATATCCAACTGTATGAGACTGTGCTAAGTGGAAATCACTCTTGCTCAAGGCAAAATTTGAAGAATGTGAAAACTACAGTCTGAACTCAAAATTGAACTCGGCACTGCTAGCCAAACCTTGCAAATGAAAGAAGAAAGGATGAAAGATCTTAAAGGACAGAGATAAAATAAAAGCAATGAAGAAAAACACAGACAGAGTGTGCACTTATGACGATCACCAGCTCATGCAAAAAGCATTCTGCTAACACTGAGTGTTCGGTACATTCCGCCTGTATCTTCAGCTCCTACAGTGAGGGCATAGTATAGAGTAAAAAGGCCTTCTGACCTGATTGTTATGCAACTTCATGAAAAGTAAAAAGGGACTAAATAAAGGTTTTCATACTTGCCTACCTCAGATATATATTTAACTCATCCAGCAACTCGTAGATGGCTGCTCACTAAAGATCAATGATCCATATCATCAGTCAAAGATGAAAAAACATCTTTGAACCACTTAGTCACTCAATAAAGAAAGCTTTCATCGTCATACAAAGAAGAACAATTGGGAGAAATATATATAGTGCAAACAGCATAGATTTATACGGAAGCCTGGAAGGGACATGGAGAAAAAAAAGTCAGTGGCAGTGTAGTTTTGCGTTATCTCGCAAAGTTTTGCAGCTGAGGCTGCCAGTGACCTGCCGCAGCAGTTGCCGGTGTCTGAGGGCAACTGCCGCTGATATGGGCATCTGTTTTTATTTTTTATTTTATAAAACAGTCGTCAGTTTTGTATTAAACTTGTTGGAAGTAGCATATCCATTACATACTGCATTAATTTGCAGGGTTTCCTAATTAATCTCTCAACCGCTGCCGCTGTGCGGGGCAGCTGCCACTGAAATGCTGCTGCAGCTGCCAGTGGCAGCCTCAGCTGCCTTGGCAGTCTTCGGGCAGTTGCTGGCGTCTGGGGCAGTTACTGCAACGGCAACTGCTGCTGTTATGGGCATCTATTTTTATTTTTTATTTAATTTGCATTTATTTAATTAATCTCTCAACATCTGTCTCAACCGCTGCCGCTGTGTGGGGCAGCTGCCTCTGATGTGCTGCTGTGCTGCTCTGCGAGTGAGATACCTTTAGTTTATGAAAGTTAGTAGTTAACAGCGGCAGGTAAACAGGTTATGGGTGTCATTCTGCAGCAAACTGTTGCTGAAAAGGAAATACACAGCCAGCTACTAATACACCCCCACTATTATACAATGCGACAACGGCACCAACGCGCTCTGAAAACTCGACGACTGCCACTGACTTTTTATTGGGTCGACCGGAAAGCGCAGCTCGCAACTCACAACTTGCAATGTGTTGGAAGGGGCTCATCATTTGGTTCTGGAACCGGGGAATTGAAAGACTTACCTATCAATATATAGGTGGCAGGTCAGTGGCAGCTGCCCCACACACCGGCAGGGCAGCGGCATTTCAGTGGCAGCTGCAGTGGCAGACCGCACAGCGGCAGCGGTTGAGAGATTAATTAAGAAAGCCTTGCAAATTAATGCAGAAATCACGTAATGGAAATGCTACTTCCAGCGAGTCTAATACAACACTGACGACTGCTTTATAAAATAAAAAAAATAAAAAAAGATGCCCATAACAGCAGCAGTTACCGTGGCAGTAACTGCCCCAGACTCCAGCAACTGCCCCAGACACCGCCAGGTCAGTGGCAGACTCCAGAAGTGCCACTACTAGCTGCCGCTGCCACGAATTGAGCCAGCCCTTGCTGCAGCGATCATTGAGCAGCTAACACCTAGCTGTTGCTAAAAACAGACCGGCAACCAGACTAGGTCTCACGAGATCTTGTGAAATATCGTACAACGCCGCGAGATTCCAAAGATCTCACAAAACTTTGCGAGATAACGCAAAAGTACACTTACGCTGTGTTTTTTTTTTTTCTCCATGTCCCTTCCAGGCTTCCGTAGATTTACACATACAGTTTATTATCTAGTTTTGACACATTTACAGTTGCTTTCAGTTGCTGCCTAAGTTGCTTTCAAGGTCCACATCGATAGACTGCTGCTATTTTCAAAAGCTTACAATACATTTTTATTTCATAAAGCAGTTCCTGTGGGTCATTTTTAATTATATGAAAATACACTTGCACAGACTGAATATGAACTATCTTGCTTGCAGTTGTTACGAGCCAGATATCATTTTGAAAACCTGACCTGTTGGTGCAATTGGACACTGCAATACTTTTGAGTTTTTTTCTGCTAAAGAGCAACCTTTTTAATGCAAGAAGCAGGGGAATTCACTAATCTTTTGCTGACGTTACTGTTTCCTCAAAGCTCATCATTGCAGTGTTCTTTAGCAGATGAAATGTATCACATTAAAGAATATTTGAAAATGGCTAACACTAAGAGAGCTACACTATCATTCCACAATTTCATAACTTCAACAAAATTAATGCATAAGACTGCTGGTTATATCTTTGTCAATGGCTGCTTGCAAGGTAGAAAATGAATTTAAAACCTCTGCAATAATGTAAAGAATACACTGTTTATTTATAGTTGGAACCAAACAATACAAAATCACCCGGTGTGGTCCCTTGATTCAGATAAATGGATGATGCCACAAAAGCCGGTCTCCCACCTTTTTTGTCGTTTAAGCAATTTTGAATAATGTGACAGCCACAGCGTCATTTTGTCTTCAGCTTTATGGCCACAATGTTGATATCGCCAAAAACATGAGTACTTGAAATGAGCTGTTTTACCCTGTAAGGGTTCAAGCAGTATGATGCGTCACCATTTCTCTGTGATCGATATAATTAAGGGAACATTTCTTTTAGGTCTATGCAATGTTCACTATGGCATTCCTTGGGTTGTCCTTGGACTTGGGATACACTGTTGTGCTGACACTCTTGCTGGGAGCATACTGGCTTTACTCACACACATGCAGTAGAAACATAGCCACACAGTCATGCACACATACACATTAATAATGTTCCTCCTAATGAATTACAAGCAGACCTTGAGGCCATACACCTATATCCCAGTAACGTCTGGCTTGGTGCCCAATGACAAGCCTCATAGCACAAAAGACAAGGACACACACATACACCACACACACTGACAATCCTTTTGTCTTTAAATAGCATGCTTACTGAGCTTCCTCATCTGCATAACAATCGCACAAAGGTAGGTAACAGCCCTAGAAACTCTATTACTGTCCATCCATCCTGCAATGTGATTGCTTCTATTATCGCAGGAGTCACTTTACAGTTTTTCAGACGAATACTCACTTTTAATATGGATCAAACTAAGTGTTAGTCTTGTGCATAATCCGAGTTATTTAAAGCTATCTGAAAATCAACATAAAGCATGTGAGCAAAGTGCCAAGGTATATTTGACAGGAGCATGATAAGGTCTGTTGAAAACCGTAACAGATGGCAGGAGGCACCTCACTGTTGGCCCAGCAGACGAAGTTTTATCTCTCGTCAAGGTGAAAGGTCAAGCAGTGTGTCTTCAGCCCGCAGATTAAACATAAAGAGTTGAATAGGCAGCAGTTATGGCATTTAAGTGTTTCACACCCCACAAAATTTTATCATAAGCTGTAGTCAGCAAAAGTATAGAACACCTCACTATTACTGTACAAGAGGGAGGATAAGGAAAAGTGTACTTTCACAGGGTAGGAGAAGGAATCCACATAATGTGTAATTTGGCTTAATACTGAAATAATCAATGGTCAGTGATTTTGATGAGTTGTCACTATTTTCTTACGTTTTATAGATTCAATAATTGATTGATGTATTGGAAAAATAATAGGGAAAAGGATAGAGGAGAGCATAAGGAAAATAAATGGTAATTGCAGCCCTACATTGACTATATTTAATATTCCCCAGTAGTTAATAGAGTATAAATAGCATGATGTCTATCTGTCTTATATATGTATGTCATTTTTTAAGAGGATGTCTAATTTACATGGTCCCTCCTTGCACCTGAGGGGCCATGGCACTATTGAGCACAGCCCACATAACCCTCCCCAGCTGTCCATGTCCTCTGACCCAGAGTCAGTGGGTTAATAACCAGCTACAGCGAAAGCCATTTGTCACTTGCTACCTGCCACTGATAGAAGATGTCAGCAGATGTCCATGCCCTTGTCACCCAGCCACATGACAAATACTGTATCAAGCCTCGCAATCTGAGGCTCCCCGAGGCTTCTCAGTACTCCTCTACTGAACAACCACTCCCACTTGATAGCATTAGATTCTTGTGCCGTGATCCATATAGAGATAAACTGGTGATCCCCCTGTTTTGTTTTGTTTTGTTTTTTTCATAAATCTCTTTCATTGCCCCATGAATTGCTATTGGGTCTGTTTTTTTTTTTTTTTATTATTGTTTTTTTTTTTTCCCCCATTTTGCACATTTTCTCTCTCCCTTTGCTTTTAAATGTTTCCAGCTCTTCCTTTGATGTAGGATACTTAATGCCAGCACTGGCCCGGAGCTAACGGATTAATATTGGTAGAAAATGTAGGATGATTTATGCAGATAAGAAGAGGACATCGAATGGTGAGACAGCGTTTCTACAACTGCTTTGGACATGTGAATTTAATTGGGCTTGATGAATCCATTGTCTTCACATTTGTAAAGTTTCTGTATCTGTGTTTCTTGTCTGACTAAAAAGACAAAGAAAGATAAACAAATGGATATTAACTGGGATAAGTATTTCCCATCTGTTACTCATTTTGTCCAGAAATTAAATGCTGTATTGATTGTGATGGCTCAATCATTTGTGTTTCTTGCTACTTATTAATTTTGAATTTAGACAAATCTCTTACTAATACCATGGGTGAAAAAGTTGTCATGAAGATTTCATCAAAGCAACTAAGCAATTCAATTGCTTGACAGTAATTCTTACCAAGGCAGCTGTGCAAATAACAGCCTAAGAAGTCTGTCCAGCTTTTCAAGACTTCAACCTTTTTAGCTGCAGCACTGTGCTGATGTGCATTGAGACAGAGCACCGAATACCAATGCATAACCTGTCAAACATAGACTTTGGTTTATTTTTCACAGGCTATTTTGATGCTTTTTTTATTTTAAATGTTCACATAATACGGTTTTGGGAAAAATATGTACTTTACACACACAGTTTAAATGTCAATTTCCCATGGATTAAATGTTCATCTCACAAACCGTTTCCCTTTTTTCTCTTCCCTTGTTCTCCGCAGAGATGTCGGGTACGGGAGAGGATATTTCTCAGGTACACTGGAAGCAACAGTGGTTGGAAAATGGGACGCTGTACTTTCATGTGTCCATGACTGAGTCTGAGCTTCTGGCTCAGACAACGCAACCAACAGCGCGGGAGCCTGCTCACGTCCTACATGAACACATGCATCTCCTGCACATTTCAGTTATGGTAAGTCATGAACACACAAGCCTACGGAATGTGATTGTGGATATACGTAGAAGCAGTCATGAATACATGTAGCATGGCAAATGCGTATAGAAACACACCATTGGTGACAACCTTTTGCAGGTAAGTGTGACAGCTTTTATGCTGTCTTTCACAGTGGCTGGTTGTTGCTGATGTCTGGGCCTTCTTCTCTTCTTAATATCCTTTGCATGTGAGTGAGTGTCATAACTACGGCAATTCCCTATTAACATAGACATGTGCACACACTACAGTGCAGCTGATAACTCACCTAAATATTTTTGTTCTGCAGAATTCTTTCACCGAAATATTCTCTCTCACCGTCCCACCTTATGTGCTGTAATTGACCATCCACTCTCTCCTCTTGCATTTTTAAAACATTTATTACATCATCTCACCTTTATGGATGTCAAGTGTTTTATCTCTTCTTGTTAACTTATCGTGAATTCTCTCTTGCTGTGTTCTTACAGCTCTCTGCTCCTCTACCCTTCGCTCTCTCCCTGAATTCCAACTTTTCAGGCTTCGAGTCTCATGCTTCGCACCTATTCTGTTGTTGACTTTTTCTGCCTCACCTCTCCTTGCACATCCCACCACCTTCTCTATTTCTGTCTCTCCCCTCATCTCCGTGCATCATCCTCCTCGCTCTATCCTCCCCCGCGTTCTCTTGAATTCTCTCACCTCTCCCGCTCACAGCCCCACCTCCTCCTCTCTCACCCTCAAAACACTTTTGGTGACACTTTATTTGAAGAGGTGCGCACAATATTGTCATGAATATGCCACAGAAACTGACACATCCATGAATTAAACATTATGAATTAATATGACCGTTGTGTGTGTTAGTGTTATTTGGTTTATGACACTTGAAACTAGAGATTTCTGTCTTGACAACTTGACATGAACGACCATCTAGTGTAATAAAATTAATGTTATTGTTATTCCAAAGTTGCAGTTTTTTTGCACTTGTCATTTACTTCAACACTATTATTACTGTGTAAACTGTAACCACACTATTAAATAAACATTTTATTCTAGGCACTATCATAAAAGCATTTGCAACATTTAAACCTGCCAAGAAATGTTTATGACAGGTTATCTCCTCAGTGTCATCGTACCAAAAGATCTCTCCTCTCTGGAGAAGTCTCAGCTTTGCACTAACAGTGATGAAAGACAATGATAATTGTGGTAATAACCATTCATTAAGTTGAACTTAGGTTCATGTCTGTTTTAATGCCTTATGCACAGGCCTCCAGTTATGTTAATGCACCTTCTCTCTTTTGATTCCTTTTCAACCTATTTTAATCACTCTGCATCTCATGACCCTCATTTTACTGCTCTCTGTAAATGTGAATATGAGAAAGACATAAAGTCAGGGTTTGGGGGGGTTGTTCGGTTTAATCAATTTGGGTTAATCGGTTGATCACCTTTTATATCAGTGTATTGCCTGATTAGCTAGGTCTTTTTCACAGCAGACATGTTAACTTTATTGTTTTATTAGGACTAGCACAGATGTTGCTTCGTCGTTCATTTTATCATTTACACCTGTGTTGTTTTTAGTGTGACATGACAAAATGTCCTCCACTATAAATGCCTATTCATTTTGATTTCAAAATACTTGACGCATATTCATACTTGGATTCAAAATATTTTCAAAATTCACAACTTTAAAGCACTTTTTTTTTTCCTCTCTGCTCACCTCCTTCAGCATCAAGTTCCTTTTAGTATAAACTGGTCTAAAATGCAGAGTTTGGTAAAATCAAACAAATTTAAACAATTTGTACACTGTTTTACACTTTCCATTTCAAGGTTTTTACCTCGATGTAACTTCTTTGATATATATCCTCCTGCCTAACATAGACATATTGGAGGTTACATCAAAACAAAATCTGACCTTTCTTGATACATAGATCTATAAATCTCATCCATAGATCAGCCCTGTGTAAGAAATCCATTCTCTCTGTCGTCTTTTACACATTTTTCTTTTTTTTTTTTTTTTTTTTTTTTTACTTTTTTTTTTCTGGTAGTAAATACTATCTTTAATTTATTTCAAAATATGTTTTTATTTTCTAGCATATATCTACAATATGTTATTGTGTTAAACTGTTCATTTTCATATTTCTATCACCTGGAAACTGCTTATTTTATTGGCAGACCAACGACATGCATCTTAGCTTAGATTCACAACTCTAAATTGACCATATATGAGTGTGAATGTGAATCTGTCTGTGTGTGTTAGCCTTGTAAAATGGTGACCAGTCCAGGATGGAGCCTGGCTCTCACCCAATACGCAGTGGATGCCGAGATAAGCCTAAGCCTCTTGCTCACAAAGAGCAGAGGAAACCATTATAGGAGATTGATGTTTCTTTTGTTGTGTTTGCTGTTGGATTAATTAATTTTGATATTGTTGTAATTATTAGAATAACTCATGATTATTGCTCTCCTCTATTTCCCTGTCTTGGTTGCACCTCTCTGTCCTCTGCTTTACATTCTCTGATACATCTTTGTAATTAGGCACTGCTGTTTCCTTTATACTCCTATCCTTGTCACCTTCAACCTATACCCTTGATTGAAGAACACCCCAGTTTATTTGTGTGTGAGCTAGTAGAGTGCCACCAGTGGTGAGAAACTCCATAAAGTACCTTAGGCATTTGTTGTTGTCTTGTTTCTGCACACTTTTTGATGCTGATGAGAGCTGACCAAAAAACAGTAAAGTTGCAGGTTGTAAACCTAAGCAATAAGCTGAAAGAGCTAAGGGGAGCTATGTGGGTTCTACCAGCAACTGATTTTAGTAGTCATGTGATCCATTGTAGAATGTTGATTACAGCTGCTTTGAACAGTTTTATACAGCCATGCCAAAAACTATACAATTGTTTCTAGAGGTAGCTTTTACTGTGTCTGAATTTGCTGTATCTGTATAAAAAAAATATTAGTCTGTCGAAGCAGCCAGAATGGGACAGAAGGTGTGGTGGTTTGGCCTCATGGCCCCAAGGTGTCTCCTGGCTCTTTGAGTGAACATCACGATGTCTGATGCTGTCAGTTCTGGCCTAGACTGAAGTGTGAGCACTCTATTCTTCTGGCATTGAGCTGTCAGTTTCTCACTCACTCAAGCAATCGTTTTTCCCCAACTCTCTCTGCCTTTCGCTGTCCTTCCCTTATGCTGTCTCTCCGTCATATGACAGCAGCAGAGACAGGTATCAGTTTTAACACAGGTTAAAATGACTACTGACTGACGTGGCGATCAGATAGATTTGTTTTACAATAAGTGACTCTCAGGCTTTACCAATTCATTTGACAGTGTCATTCTTACAATGAAAGCTGCCATTTTGACAGGGAATAGAGTGAACACAGGTGTTACCAATGATACTAATTAAGGTTGTTCAGGTCAAAAAGAATCGGGGTGCTACCATTGTGCGTGTTGGCTCACTCTGCTATGCAAAATCTAAAAGAATTAGTATCATGGTTAACACCAGTGTTTACCCAACTATTTCATATCAAAATGGCTACTGTGACAAAAACGTCCATTGAACAAATTGTCAGCATATTTCAGAAATACTCTACGCCGTGTTAGCTATTGTGTAGGCTAGTACTTTGTTAATGCTTATTGTGCTCTGTGTTTTCATAAAGAAATGGTTACTCTCAAGGCTTGCGTCAATAGAAGTAATTCTTAGAATGGCTGTGTTGACATTTCTTGGCAAAATAGCCGCCTTGTCGATTTTTGTACTTTTTGTATTATACATAAACCTGTTTACTATCCAGTGACCCTCCACTGTCCTTGCAGTTGTATTGTAAATAACATAACATTGTTTGTTTGTTTTTACTTATTTAAACTCTTTCTAAAATGTACTTATGACTGAGACCTCATGGTTATAACATTTTATCACTGTGACGGTACAGTGTAAACATATTTTAAGCGCCTGCATTTCGATTGAAATTCCAGCAAACCATTGTACATAAGCGAGCATGCATGCAGAAATACCTTACACCTCAAAGTTTCATATTCTCATTTTTAAAAGCATGTATGTTGTTTTCTCATATAGTAAATGACCTATAATTAACAACTGCTGCAGAATTCCCTCAGCTACTTGATGAACTGCCTTGGACAGTATGGGTTGTCACATCAGTTCACATAGGCAGAGATACTTACTGCCTGTCACATGCAGTTTAATTGAAGTGGAAGTTATGACACTTAAGAGTAAGGCATATGTTGTTACATTACATGGATAAACTATATTTAGCAATGCTAATGATGGCAGCATTTAATTTGGGGCTTTAAGTACTTTACACAGGCTTGCATAGAGTACAGTACAAAACATGATGAAGGCCTAGTTGGGGATGTCTAAATGATAAAATGACATAATTACTACTCTATATAGAATCAACAGAATGAAATGGGGATTTTATTGTGGCCAGTTTAGTCATATTTTATGAGTCAAAAGGTCACAGTTGAAGGCACTTACATTCCCTGACCAAATTACTCCTGTTCTCTGTCTGCTTATAACCTGCTGTACACTACACTAGTCTGTCATGGAGTTGTGCCTCCTTTGTGAACTAATTGAATGCAAATACTGTATCAAGTTTTTGCTGCATTTTGGCATTACAAGATGTACTGTTCCCTGGATATGCCCTGAGGCTTTTATCTGAAAATGTTTGATTTGCATTGTGTCATCAAAACGATCTCACACGCTTTTGTAGCAAGGATTTTATTTGTTGTTTTTGGCTTTTTGTCAAAATGCTTTTAGTCTTTGCTCTGCTCTTTTTGATTTGTACCTTTTGAGGAATGTTCTATCAGGAGCCAAACTGCGATTGTAAATCATCGGAAGGGTAATATTCTATATATCAATATCAGTGAAGTGCTCCATTGCAGGTCACTGCTGTCTGTCACTGTTTAAGCGCAGCCTCAGACTCTGCTAATAAATAAAATCTAGTCCTTGTGCTGCAGGTTTTTCTTCGTCACACATTTGCAAAAATGGCAACATTAGAGGCAGTGTTAAAGAAATATGAAACCTAAACTCACACACACACTCACAGACTGGGTAATAAATCTGTTAGCAATATCAGAGGCAAAGATGATTGATAGAATTTAAATCATTTTGGAAAGAACTTTCACAGCCCCATAGAAAAAAAAAATAATGTGATTCATGGAATTATTAACATCTAACATCAGACAGTTTGCCTCTAGAAAAGAGTCACACTTGTGGTTTGATCAGACCTCTGAGATGTACTGAAGCAGCGCTTAAACAAAGCCCCCATCCTACAGCTGCAAGACTGATCACAGAGAAAAAGCAATTTTCTCCACTCAATGCAACCTTGTACACTAGAAACCATCCATGATGCACAATGCATGATGCAATATAGAAAGTTTTTCGAGAATAGAAGAATTATAGGTGGGATATAATTGCATTCCCTTCTCATCAGTACTGGGAATGATATAATGCAGAGGGAATTTGAATATGGAGTTCAGAGGAAGCCTCAATCAGTCATGTTGTGTATAGGACTGTGGAGGATTTTTCAAAGAAATGGCATGTTTGAGTTCACAGGGAGGACAGGTAGTATTTTACCAAAATGAGATGCAATAAAGGCTGGCAGTTCAGAGCTTTTCATATGCCACGTTACAGAACATAATCATCTATTCCCTGAAATCTGGGTGTCTGTGGGACAACACAAAATGGAAATTAGACGTGTTTCACTGAATATCTGGACGTTATGTTGGCAAGCAACTACAACAAAGTAAATGACATAAACAGCAACCATTTAATTTCTGAATTTTATCTTTGACTCATTTCTTATAATTGAGCATATGCCTGGAGTTGATTTAATATTCTCGAGCTCCCACAATGTGAAGAGACTATACTATTCTTATCGCTGTCCTGTTAGATATGCATGAAGATACAGCGCACCCTACACGGTTGAAATGGCGTCCTTATAATTAAGCAGTCACTGGTGATATATGATCATCAGTGCGGTGGGTCATCGAGGCATTTGAGGCAATTGTGGCTCCTTAGGAATCAGGGGCTACAGAAATTAATTTTCACCATGCCCCGTCACAGGCAGGTATAATGTGTGGATGAGGACATTTGCAATTATTACATAAAAAAAATCCAAGTGAGTTACATTTTAATTTTGTGAAGCTTTAATTGTCATCTTTTGGTTTGTATGATTTTATACATGCATGTTCTTGATCAGTGCTAATTGAAATTTCTGGTACCCAGCAGCTTAAGAGACTGACATGAAGCCTCAGTATGCTTATGCTTTTTGGCATATGCCACCAAATACAAGTTGTTTCTGGTGGTTTTAAAGATATCAGACTAGTTTTAAGACATCAGACCATCACTGTTATGCTGTGTTGCTTTTACCCAATTTTGGAAAAAATGCGTATCTTCATACCTAAAAGACTACCATAGATTATTAACATTCCAAAATGACACTTCTGAAAACAGCTCTAGATAATTTCCTGCTGTCCCTCATGACCTCACACTATCCCAATTAGTACAGCCTCATCGGCAGTGTGTAATACCTCTGCCTTGTGAGGGATTTGAGATGCAGATTTTATATAATTCCTTTGATCTCTTACTGATGATTAACACTTACAAATTTCTGATAAACCCTCAGGCATATTGCATTATACTGTGGCCACTGAGACATTATTTTTAGCTAAAATATTTTGATTTTGTGCACACAGTAAATTTGACCAGATTTTCGTTTCCCTCCATAACTGTTCTTCAACCCCTGCAGCTGATATCAGCTTCATTGTTGCCATTTCTAAGGGCCTTTCTATTTCACCTTGTAAAGTTTTATTGTTCATATTCCTGCTAATAACAAAAACTTGTGAAATTAAATTAGTCTGGTTCTTTTTAGCCCCTTTTCTCTTTTGTTTTCCCTCTCTTTTTATTTATTTTTATTTTTTTTTATTTTTTCAAGCTGGGGTGCAGCAGTGCAGCAAGCTGTAAACACGACACGGGCATGTCATCACCATTTAAAGTTGTTATGGCAAACATTTTAGCTAACAGTTACCCATGTACACACCCAGAAGACACAGATTATCATTATCATTCATTTGAAACCCTGTTTCATGCAAGCTGAGAAGTATATAAGTCAGATATTTACATTCCCATTTGCTCTGTTTTGATCTCCACAACACTGGAGAAAATACCTTGATATTTAGCCGTTAAATGCTCTGGTATGTTCACTAAGTAGTTGCTAACTTTGTTTGTCTGCACATTGGTGCTGGGCAGTGAGTAATGGGATTTTAGAGCTTTTTCAGTAAAAAAAAAAAAAGCAGCAGTTTTGAGTGGAAACAAAGCTGATGACAGCTGTCAGTAATTACCTTGATGATTACCTTCACAATATAGTCTTTTGACACATTGTTCATATAAAAAATAATAATATACATATTGATTACTGCTGCTTGAAATAACTCAAAATAGATTTTTTTTTTTTTTTGAATGATTAAGCATTCATCCATATACATCCACATCATTATAGGCAATACATCAGTAACATTAAGTGGGCACTATGAAAAGGCAAATGTTAGCTGAAAACAAATGTCAGTAATCTAAGCTTATATCTCAACTGAATTATAAAAGATTAATGTGTTTTGTTTAAATAATTTGAATTGGAGAGTAGTGTACTTATTATTGTTATTAATCCATTCACCATCAGTGTTGTATTCACCACTGAAAAGTGTTCATGACCATTCTAATGTCAAATGGAGAGCACTCTGTTTGAGAATACTCTATGTGCACTGCATACATTGAAACATATTTTACTGTGTGTGATCTTACTTTGAAACCAGTTAAACGAGATGAGTCCCACCAGAGACTATATGAATAGTTGAGTAAATATTTATTAAAATGCATGATTTGTGGTATAGCTGAGGTCATTTCAGTGTAAAATTGAATCACTCTGGAATGGAACTCTTGATTCCTGGTGAACCTGTGATTTGCCAACTGACCCAGACTTAAAGTGATGATGTGCCTGAAGTCAAAAACACATTTCCACTGCAATGCAACAGCATGTCATATGACACTTATCATTGAATGCTCCTAGCACACATCAGTCGTGCTTCAGCATGTTTTCGAATAAAACATGGTTTGCTGCTCCTGAGTGTGTTATTTAAGTTGATACCTCAACTGAAGAGAATAATCTTACAAGATGATGTCTTTTTAAAATATGATCTTCATAAAACTGTGACTGTACGTTGTAAATATCTGGATTTTTTTTTTCTCTCCACTGTAAGCCTCCTCTTGTCCACTGTGACAGCTAAAAGTCTGTAGAGATAGACATCTCATCATCGGACCCAAAAGGATGTCAAGTTATAGTAGCTAAGATGTGCCAAATCGAGGAAGCGTGTCTGAAAAAATGCTACTCTGTGGCATCAACAACTCCGGCACATGAAAATAGACCAGCATTCTGTTTCAGACCATGATGCATGTATTGCTCAGTAAAAACTAATTAGGCCATCTGTTTCTATGTCTCATATGACACTGGTGTCTTTCTGACTTTGTGTCCTATAATGTCACACGTGCAGCATATATTTGATAAATAAATTCAAAATTGTATTTGCCCTTTGAATTAAATGTGATGGCTCATAGGCAATGGCTGATTTGTGAACTTAATATTTAATCTGTTTGAATTTACTTTTCCTGAATCAAATTCAATTTTGTTCATCCAATTTCAGCTTTCAGGAGCATAACGGACATTTTTTTCTCCATGGCTGCCAACAGTGGACTGACCCACTTCACTTGGCTAACAACAAGACATGTGGCACGGTGCCTTGTTCATCATTTCAAACAATGACCAAGTTATACTCTCCAGAGTCAGTGACAAGACTTGCAAGTAATGTATTAGTTGCAAGTATTGGGCTGGAAACATTGGGCACGTTGGCATCTAACCAATATGGAACCATGGCCTGGCATTTAGCTGTCAGAATCATCTTTGGCTACTTTACAGCTGCACACTGCCAAGACAAGTCCAAAATGCTGTTTCCAAGTTCACCCTACATCGATGAGACATTTTAATCTATGACAACCTAACAATATCCAGGGCCTTCAGCTTTCCCTTCAAGCTCTCCTACTAACCCACTGGATGCTGCCATTGGGAGCAGCCCTGAGCTCCCTTCTGATGATGAATCTCATGCCCTCTGTCCAGAGGGGTTATTTATTAGTTTAAAGGGGTTCCCCAGTGTTCTCCATACCCGGTCTGACAATTGAGGTCTTCTGAAAGTCAACCCATGTGTGCTCATTCCACACATAAGCCTTCTCTGTTGCAACTACAGCCTTTCAACCTACTGGATGATTGCATGATGTTCTTTATATACCATATGATGAGCACAGATGTTCAATAACACAACACGTATGCTTAACAGCGAGGATATTCCTCCACATAATACCCCTTCAGGCGTCCAAGTCACTAATGTGTTCATTTATGTTTTCTAGTCCTACTATAGATTTGTAAAGCCGCTCACTGTTCTCCAGGAAGGCAATGTACTTCAGCCTTGCTATTAGGTGCTTGAAAGAAACAGTTAATGTTCTCCCTTTTCTGCAACATGCAGTCACATTGGGGTGACCCTCTCATCCACTGGGACTCTCTAAATGTGCCTAGTTGCAGGAGTGGGCCTTGGTGTCCCTATTCCGGGCGTAGTTCCTTTTGGTTCTTGGTGGAAGTCATAGGGGTCTTTTTGAAAGACTGTTTGTCCTCTCACATGAAAGTGTTCTACCTTGCATGTCCTGATAAAGGTGAGCATTGGGGTAACATCAGAACTCACCTTGCAGCTAGAACAAAGAATCAAATGTCAAGAAAACACAGATGGTTTTACATGTGTGCCTGCCAGATGAAAAGAAAGGACATTGACTGCTTTCGTATAAGACAAACACCTTAGTTAGTCTACACCTTCCCCACAAAGTCAATGAATGACCTGCCTCACTGCCTCGCTAATTGTTCTTAACCAGAGCCATTAGGGCCATGACATACTGTTGGGGATGACTCTCGTGATGTAATTAAGACACAAGGAACATGATGTTTAATAATTTTCTCATTATAACTTCATGTTAGCTGCACAGTTCAGTCATCTGGTAAGTAATACGTGTTCATGTGTTGGATTTGTCATCGTCTTACACATTTTGTGTAAGAAGATGAATCTCTTGCAAATGTCTTGCAAATAAATATTGCTTACTTGGAAAATGACTCTTATTGTCTGTGATTTTTTTTTTACTTTAAGTTTTCGTTACACACGAATCACAGTTTTATGCGACTATACTCGTACATGTGGTTCATGCAGGTATTTTCCCTTCACTCTGTGCGTGAATATGAGGCCAGTAGTACACTTGGGGAAAGTGTAAAAAGTCTAATTTCCTTTAATTAGTCCATAAGGAGGACATGAACTTGTTACAGATGACTATTCACTCTCCACTTTACTACTAATCTACTACAAGCAAGCAACACCGTATGTGTATACAGTAGGTCAAAGTGTTCTCTATGCGTTCTGCTTGGGCTTGGCTCTGCCCTGTACTTGTATCCATAGGGGAGAGAATGATACAAGCAGCTCTCATGGAAGCTTCCTGGCACAGTTCCCACATGTTCTCATTCATAGCCATTCTGTTCCCAGATTTTAGCAGCACTAAACACATGGTCAGGTGCTGTAGTGCTGCTTCAAGGACTGTGCCACTGTCATGATGGCTTGGGTCCAGGCTTTGGTTGAGACATGAGTGTAGCAGAGAAGCAACTGTTTCTTTGTCTTTGGCTGTTTAGTAAATGATGTCTTAGTATATGAAGTCATTTGGAAATACCTCCATAGAATTATCTGTGTAAACAAAGGGTATAGTTTCTTCGTCAAAGCTGTCACAATGGTAGTTCACGAAGTAGTTATTTGCATATCCTTTGGTGATAACCCAGTGCACATTGAATTATAGCCATCTGCGTTTTAGATTCACAGCATGTTATGGAACTGGTTTGTTGGTCAGGCTGTGGAGGGGAGGTGCACACTCCCAAAAGAGAGAAAAAAAAAGGCAGGACAAACAGTGAGGCTGTGCAGGTGTGTGCGCATGTACACATACACACATGCACTGAGTATCTTCTGCTGTTGTTTCTTTTGAGGTAAGGCATTTCCCTTAGTACAGTACAGTGAATGCTGTCTTCACCTGACTAAGTGTAAATAAACACAGAAAACTATGAGCTTCAGCTTGATCCATAAACCTTTTATTGAATATTAAATACTTAAAACAGAAATACACTTTCAAAGCAATTACAAACACAAGTTATATCTTTATCCAGTGGTGGCACAAAAGCATCTATTCTCATATCAGTATCTACCAGTCAAAGCCACTGCAGTTTTTTTTTTTTTTTTTGCCTATAGCTGGTTGAACTGGAACTTCAAGGTCAGAACTTGAGGTCCTGCAACTGCAACTGTGGCCCTGCTGTTGGATATTATAGGCAAGGCCTGATTTAAGTGGTGACATTGTATCTTTGTTTGTTATAACAGTGTATATTCAGCTACATTCAGTGATGACAATTTAGCTGACATTATGAGTTTTGGGGTTTTTCTGGTTTGTTGTTAAGCTTTGTGTAGAACATTTTGTGCAGTTATGCATATGCATGTGTCTTGTTTGCAAATGAACTGTCCTGTATATGTGGGTGCTTGAATGCATGTGCACATAGTGCTGGCCTCTCCCTTTCCGCATGATTATTTGGGATCACTCACCTCTTTTAGAGTTTATGGACACGTTGTATTCATCCATTTTCTGCATGGTCGCAGGGGGCTGGAGTCTACTGCAGCCAGCTATGGGCATGACGAGTTCCACCCTGGACAGGTCGCCAATCTTTTACAGAGCTGACACGCAAACACAAACTCAAGTTACACACATATTGATGCCTATGTGTAATCTGAGTTTCCAAATCATTGCGTGTCTTTGAACTGTGGGAGGTCATGCAGACATGAGAAACAGAAAGTCCACACAGAATGGCCTCAGCTTGTCAGTGTATTTGAACCCAGAACCTAATTTGGTTAAATTGTATTAAGATTAAATTCACCTGATAAAATCATATAAGATTGTTTGATTGAGATTCAGAAGATATACGATTGACTGTATGTATATATTACTGTTTAGATTATTCTCTTAACAATTATCCTTTTGAATATCTATTCAGAGAACATTCCCTGACACAAACGTGTACAGACATACTGATGTTTCACCACATACACAATCTGGCTGTCCTTATTTCACAAACACAACACGTGCATGCTTGAAAACACAAAGTGTTGTAATAGAGCACTTGTTTGGCCGAGCAAGTGTCATGACCAAAGCAAATTAGTTCTCTTCAGACTTCCAGTTGCCGTGCAAGTGAAATGGGAGGATACTATTAATAGAGACAAAACTCAGGTAGAAGTGGCTGCATCCACCCATCTTTGTTTTTTTATGGGGTTTTTTTTTTTCCTTTTTCTTCTGCCCATTCACTCCCCTTCTCTCTGTTCTGTTGCCTGGGTAACAGTTACCGATGGAGACCAGGAGTTCGGGGGGAACAAAAGAAAAGGGAGAGGATTATTGAATAACTGTGTTCATGCATGTGGTTTTGACTGCTTGTGTATGTAGACGCTTTATTGATATGATTGCATATTGTCATTACAAAGAGCTTTTATGCACACACACACACACACATAATTGGTCCCATAAACATGTACAGGGAATATAGATTGTTCATAAAATAGTTGAACTATGTTGCTCTTTTTTTTTTTTTTTTTTAATTTGTAACAATCTGTGTGTGTCTGTAGCTATTTTGCATCCAAACAACTGTCAGAGAGTAAAAATAAACAGCCAAAATACACATTTAGGTCTTCATTTTAGGACCATTGCATTGCTATTACATCTATTCTCATTGGTAGATTCCACCAAATGTTAACATTAGCTAATGCTTCATTAGCATGTTTAGGCTAAACATAACATTTCATAAAATGTACTTTGAATAACCCGTCAACTGGGGAAGTAATCTTGTCATTTCACCTTAAACACATCTGCACACATGTTTGTTTGGACTTCTTACAGAGCCATCCCCTGCCACTCTCATGTGTAATTGAAACTATACAAGTGTTTTGGATTAAGTGGTATCTAGTCTAGGTGTATTTGCTGATTGCAACTCCCTCTCCTCACCCTCTTAAAAAACACAAAGGGTCCCAATCTAGAGTCAGTATTCAGTTTGTCTGTTCTGGGCATCAATTCTGTAGAAGAGGACCTGGGGGCATCTATTGATATACAAACCGGCCACTTCATTAGGTACACTTGTACAATCCAGTGTGATCCAATACGAAAACTCTGCCATAAATTCTACTTTTACGAAGCTTATAATGTTCTCGTTTTTGTTGACACTGTCAGAGAGGTATTAATTGAACTATTATTATTACTACTATTGAGGTTGTAGTTTGCCGTAGTGTTAAACTGGACCGCATTATATTGAGAGGTGTTTCTAATATTATGTCCCTCTCATGTATGTAAACGGGGTGGCCAAAGTATTAGAAGTGGGCGGTTGGTATATAAGGTTCATTTTAAGGTAGCAAAAACAATTCTTATTTACAGGTGCTCATACATTAATAAAAAAATAGCTATGCATATCCATTTCTGCCATATTCTGTAAATAAAGTCCCCTAAATCTTACACACTGGACCTTTAAGTTTTAAAATGAGGGAACACTCAACACTTAGGCAAATTAGTATATTCAGTTGAGATGCTTCTTTATATGTTGATGTATCACTTCAGGGATGTTTACTGTTGGGAATTAGACCGGCCCCACTGCATATCTCATTAACCTCTACGAACTCGAAAGATAACAACACCAAGCTCTGCCATACTAACTACCTTAAGCTGGCAGACAAGCAGCTTTTTTTTCTTCTCATCTCCTCATCTGCTTCAATATCTCACTATTGATTCATTCCAATACTTGCTCTTCTCTTAATGGCCCCTTGAAAGCACAGTGATTAAAGTCCTGGGGAAATTTCCCATTAATGTATATTTGAACTGCTTGTTTTCCCTCCCCTTAGTGCTAATGATAGCAGATGTGTTTTGCTAGCAGCCATTAATGACTCAAGCACCAATTGGGAACATCTGTGCTATTTGAATTGGGCTCGAAAGTGTTATTCAGACCTGTGTTATCTATTAGCATTTTCAAAGTAATCTGAATCTATTACATATTGTCACTGCAGAAGCATGTAGGCTGTAGAAGGCTGATTAAAAGTCAAACAAAAAGACACGTTCCCTACAGACTCCTGTGTTTTAACCCCGGGCCTTGGAAAAATAAATAGGAACACTCTATAGTGCATATAACATGAAATATGTGGCGTGGAGCTGCCAGTGTAGTTTGGAGACATGGCTGTGATATGAGGAGGATAGGGGGTCTGAAGGGGAGAGCAGAATAAAGGGCAGAAGTGAGTTTTTGATTACATCTGGCACGAATGGACAAAGACTACCTTTGCCTTCAGCTGCTGGCGCTCGCTGACAGGTTTACTCTCACAAGCTGTTGTGGTAACACTTGGCCGACAGCTGCAGATACAAATAAAGGCCTCACTTCAAGCTAAACGACATGGAATATAACAAGGACTGAGGCCCCAGCTGCCTCTGATGTAGGTACATGGGAACAAACACACAATAACACATAAAAACACCTATAATCACACATAGCTCCATTGCGCCCACCAGCTTTTAAGGCAAGAATATTTCTTTCTCTATTAGAGAGCATTCATTTCACATTTTTAGTCTCTGTTTATTCTGTTAAATGCCACACAATCACTCCTGACAACACAGCAAAAAGAACAATCTTAATAATCCTTGTAAGCCTTGGAAAAACTTTTTTTTTTTTTTTTCAAACATGGTCCTCAAAATGGAAGCAAAATGGAAAAATAACTGTGTGTGTGCATCCACCATTATTTTCCGACATGCTGCTCTTTAGATGCACTATTGTCCACACTCTTGATGCTTGTATCTTTACAAAAGCAAAAATCCATTCCCTGCCCCTTTCACTCTTCTGGCCTTTCTTTTTCTCAATCAAAGTCACCCCAAGGGCCTCATTGTCCAGGCCCTCTTATTGCCTTGTTATCAACAGCTGTAGCAAACCTGTATTGGCCTCCTGTGACACCACTGCAAATATTGGCATTACCTTTCTAATCACATTTCTTTCTCTGAAATGTCACAGAGGCGGGCATGTGTGCTTACAGTTGGCTTACACTGCCTCAATGTGAGAATATCATTTATCTCTTCTAAAAGCAAATGAAAGAGCCATAATGTTCTGTGGGTGGGTGGGGCGGTGTTGAGCTGCGAGGGCATTGCAGTCTCTTCTTTTCCAGCAGTACTAATTTGCCACAGTAATGAGCAAGCAGCGGTGCATGGTCATCAGGCAATTATATTTGGTTACCATGCAAACAGTGAGCATCATGGGATATCATTATACTGAGAAATATAGCCAGGCTCCATTACAATGGTGGAGGGAAAACAAATGCTAGCCGTTATCTAAATGCAGCCCAACATGTGTGTGATTTTGAAATGCAAAGTATTTTTCCTCAAGGGGACAGTGCTCATGGGTAGCAAACTGATGCATTCAGTCATCTATTTTTTTGTATTTTTCTAATATTCAGTTGCCTGTATTTATTCATTCTACTATTCATGACATTTAATTACATCAAATCAAACTCATGTGGGTTTTCCATATGGCCTACTCTGTAATTGTTTTGTTTGACTGAGAATTATTTGAACATTACAAAGGACATCATTTATACAGTAAATAAAATAATAATAATAATTAAAAAAAAAACATCGAAAAGACAATTTTACCCTGAACTGTATACAACCAGAAAAGAAACAAACTGTGAATTGAAAACAAAGATAATAGTTTCCTTTCACAGGGAAAGCCAGAACAAATCTATGTATGATTATGCTTTGAAATGCCCATTGGGTGGTATAATGGAAAATGTTTAACTGAATGCCCCTGTAGATTTTAGTAAATACTGATTTTCTATCAGCCGTGCAGCCCATCACTGCATGAGACCCATTTCCTCTATTATGGAAAAGACCCAATTTAATTGTTGCTGTGCTCCCAGAGCTCATTGTCACTGTCATTTTACAGTGTATAACAGTAATATGTCAATATAAAGAGGGATCTCCTTATACAATAATGCTAATTATTTTTGGTCAGGAATATGTTCCTCACTGAAAGAAATGGACTGTACTTGTACCTTTCAATTAAAGTAGATGTAACACTGGCAACCAGCTAGCAAGACAAGACACAATAATAACAATGTTGGCTTTTTGTAAAAAGTTACAAATATACAGACAATTGAAAGAAACATGTTGATGCTTGCAATGTGTAAAAATCAGCTAAAGTACATGTAGTGTTTACATTTTACTGTGTGTATATAACATTGGACAAATCAGGTTTCTTTGTTGTGTGGCATGGCTAAATGTACAGTACCTTTTTAAATAATTACTTTGCTCTGCAAGTGTTGCATATGTATAAAGAACTGCCCTTTCATAGCTGAGATGTGATTTATCTCTGTAATCTATGCTGTGGATACAGACTTCATCTTTCTGTAGAGGCCCCGAGCTTGGAGACCTTGAAACAGACTTATTGTTTGGCTGGCTGAGAGAAGAAAGTGGTGGGTGTAGGGGCATGGGCTAAAGCTAGAAAAAGCCTGGGAGAGAGGTATTGGGTGGGCAGGAGCACCACACTAGCAAATCAGCCCTAATTCTCCGTTCTAATTCACAAGGCCAGGGCTCAAGACAGCATTATCTGCCCTCAAAATTTTTCCTTGTGTGAGATTGAGTATTGTGGCATGTAAAAGGGGAGGATAGAGGTGGATAATGAAGGGATGGGACTCAAGGCGATTGAAAAGGGGATGGGGAGTGGATGATGGAAACATGCATTAGTTCTCATGGCGAGAGGGACAAAATGGAAAGGTCGACCTGGTGCTTTCCAGTTAAGCTGTGTGAGATTTTCATTCAGTTTTCAATCGCAGTCTAATCAGATTTTATGATTAGGTACAGACTTTTGGTCAGTGTAATTTCTCCTGTGATTTACATAGCTTTTAAAATTGTCACTCCAAAATACATTATTTCACTTGCAGCAAAAAGCTTTACCCTACCAATTAAGATATAATATATATATATATATATATATATATATATATATATATATATATATATATATATATATATATATATATATATATATATATTTCTGAAAGCTTTGAAACCTTTTTATATCACATTTCTCAACAACTGAACAAAACCTGTATTAACAAGAGCACAGAGTGTTGATGCAAAGCCTCCTACACACATATGCAGTATTGGAGAGGGGACAACAAATGATCCATTTGTTTGTAGATATTGTTGTGCATCCAAAAATGCCACTAAGGGTTCAAATTAAAACAAGATGAGTCAACATTTGTGCCAAAAATCTTCCATTCTGCCATCTGAAAAGCAAGATCATGTAAAGCTAATATCAGCCTGTCTACAGACTGATAATATCTGTGTTATGTGTTTGAAACTAGTAACTCTTTCTCCACGCGCCCAGGTAATGGACAGAGATGGTCTCGCCAAGGTGAATTAGCCGAGTGGAAACATTAACCAGAGAGCCAAGTCCTGTCATTCACGCTGCGACTTCTAGTTGGACAGAGAGAATGGAGAGCAGATGCTAGGGCACATGCCACTTTAACTTCCTGCTGCGAGAGAGTGATAGGAGAAACAGATACGGCACTGTGGAAGGGGGAATAAGAAGGAGTTGGCGGTCGACATATAAAAGATGGTGACAGAAAAGAAAAAAGATGCATAGCGAGGTAAAGAATGTTGTTCTTAAAGGTTTTTGGCAATGAGCATAGAAACAAGCCATCAAAGGTGTGTTTGTTTTTACATGAAAGCAGCCCATTTATATGACTGTGCGTACACCTGGGCTTCTGTGCATTTGGCTGTGCTAGCTTGCATTCATATCCAATGCTTCAAGGCACGTCATCTGTGGATTTTTGTGGTAATACATACACATCATCTGCTACCTTTGTTTCTGTTTGACTGTCTGAATTCAGCATGTCACAGTGGCATCTGCTTTAAATAATACACTAAAGATTGGTAGTCCACTCTTCCCCTGGAGCAGGAGGTATTAGGTATTAGGTTCCTAGGGTTCAGTGAGCCATTGCCTCTACTGTGCACAGATGGAGGCTAAACCACAGAGCATGTGTTGGATGTGTTGGCTCAGAGCTGTGTTGTTTCGCTGCATAAAGGAGCTTATTAAGATCATAAGGGAGTCACAGTTGTGCCAAAGTACACATGAAAGTCCAGTTTTTCCTCGTCTTGATGCACCACGGGAGATATTGAAGCAAGGGTGAAAAGCAGATCAATATAATTGATCATCAAACTTCTTAGCTCTTAAAGATGATGCGGTTTGAGGGTTTGATTGAGTGAAGTTGCCATCAATTATGTATATACAGTTTGTGTGTTTGTTTCTTTATAACCACTTGGCACACACTAACTGTTTTCTTTTAATGAAATTTGCAAAAAGACAGTCAAAGATGTTGTATCAGAACAAGATTTTGATACCATGATAAACAATATCAACATCATAGCTTCACATAAACAACAAAACAAGATATAATTTAAAATGAAATGAACGCTAAACCTTTGTACACACTCAGTAAATAAGTTCTCATAAACACACATCAAATCTTACATTCAAAAAGGGATAGGACGGAAGCACTGTGGTGATAGTGGTAAATAACCAGATACATTTACAGTCATCACATTACAGTATGGAGATATTTACCATGATGTTGTTTTTACTGACTTCATGCCACTCACTTTTGTTTTGAATATGGAATGTAGCAAAGCATCTGCCTAAACATCTGCTATTTGAGCTCTCTCTGATAGGGCCAAAGAGAGGTGACACATCTGAGAGATCCATGGTGACAGTGCTATTTTTGTCCTCAACAGAAGAAATTGCATCTGAATAAGATTGCAGAGATACAACAGCATAAATAGGAAGGAATAATATCAGAGCAAAACACCTACACACAACTGAGATGTTGGTACATCTTCGCAAGATGTTGCTGAAGTCGGTGTTGACCGTATATCTTGCAAAGAAACCCGGCTGGTGAAAAACAGGCTCTAATATAATTTTTCATGAAAACTTAAGATGCCTTATATCCAATATAAAAGATTCTCAGGGGCTTCAACTCTTTGAAGAAGAAATACAAAAGTTAATGTATAGAACTCATGATTTAAGAAAAAAAAAAGTTTAATGAAAAAAGGTTTAATGCTGAACAGGAAATTGCATTTGATATGCTAATGCTAATAATCTAGGTTTTGTGAGTGAGTATGAACATCAGGTTCTGTTATAACTTTCAAACTGACTGACAGCGAAAATTTAACTTGATGATTTATTTATGGAAGCATTGTGTGGCTTATTTAAAAGCCTTGGGACCCTGCACATTTCTACTTCCTTCATTAACACACACTAGGGGGTATCTACAATTAATCAGTGATTGAATATCTTTAATTCACATTCACTACAATCAAGCTTAATGATTAGGGCTAATGAGGTTTTTCTTTGGGTTTCTTAACCTCTTGACTTTCTACTACTTACTACTCACTGAGATTGACTGTAACCTGGTATTTATGGTGTTCAAGTGGCCATATTCAAGTGACCATGTAAACTGTCACAATTATGCAAGTGCAGTACATATATATTCATCATGACCCTGAGAATTAAAAGCTACAGTGTAACTCAGTGATTCTCTCTCATGTGCCTGTAAGGATGTTTGAGCTACTGGCTATTGGCCTTGCATGCTTGCGAGCTTAAGTTTCAAATTGAACTTATGATAATAATTTGAATGAAAGACTAGCTAACCCTGCCTATAGATAACTTGACCATTGGCTAGTGGGTAGCTAGCGGAGTATTATCGTAAAGGTCTCGTGTGTGGGATTTAGTGGCATCTAGCAGTGTAATTGTAGATTGCAACTCCCACCTTTCCATCTTGCAGGAGAAACTACAGTGGCTGCGAAATGTGTGAAAGCCAAAGCCAGTGTTTAGTTTGTTCATTTGAGGCTACTGTAGAAACAAAGTGGTTTAACATGGCACAATCTGGAGACCCATGGTGTCTGTAGATATAAAGGGCTCATTATAAGGTAACAGAAACATAATGATTCTTATTTTCACAACATTACAACCTAATGTAAAACAGAGTTATGCATATTATATCCAATTCCTGCCATATTCTGTAAATATACCCCCCTAAATCTTACACATTGCTTTTAATGCTGTAACAAAGACTGGGTGAAGATTCCATGTATTCATTTTGTCCTTATCCTCCCTGCTCCATCGTTTTTTTTCAGTGTCTTTCACTTAACTTAACAAGATTTTCCTTGAAGAAATAAGCAGCCAGGGAAAACAAATGTTAACTCACTGTTAATTGCATTGCATTTTTCTATAAGTCGTCCATCTAACAAAATCCTGTTCATTGCTTTCACATAATAGTGGATATTTTAGTGTATTGTGTTCTGAATGTGGGAGAAAACAGAATTACTAGAATGTATTAGGCTCACATTTGCTAATGTATGCTATTGATTTTTTTTCTAACCCAGCCCCAAAACTGCATCACAAGTTGTTTTTTTGTTTTTTTTTTTTATGTTGGGCTTTATGAAATACAGCAAACACTAAACTGATGTAAAGTGATCAAATAAACATTCCCCAGTAGGAGCATGATTTAGCATTTTAAAAAACTGCAAATCTTTTTTTTCCCTTATAACTTGACTTTCACTCGACAACTAAATGACTTCCATAGCTGCATCCACCGCTTTCAGGTTCATTCTGAGGTCGTACACTAAGCCCATATAATTCTGACTATCACTGTTCACTTTAATATGCACCAACAAAAAATATAAACCTGCTGCTGTCCTTCTCCTCCTGTAGTTTTAAGATGACTGTCATGGCTAAACCCCGGTAATAGTTTAATCTAAGGAATTTACTGGTATTACAATATGTCCGTTGGAAAAAAGGGTGATCAGAAACGTTGAATAATTCAGTGCTGGTGTTTGTGGCCAAATACTACATTCAGTCTGTAAAAGAGTGAGGATAAAAAGTAAGTGAGAAGGGATGAAATGGTGGCGGGCATGCCTGGCAGGGAATGATGAAAGGAAAGAGGCAATATGATCCAAAGTAGAGAGGAAAAAGGGGAATGTGAGGGTTGGAAATGAAAGGTAAAGAGCGGGGACAACAGTTGAAGAAAACATGGGCAGGGAGAAAGAAAACATGTAAGGTGATTCAGATGGGAAATGGGAGTATTATTGTAAAAAAAGGAATGCAAAGTAAAGAAAATAATCGCAGACTGAAGTAAACCTATAGTACCGAAAATAGCGGAATTATGGGACTTCCAGCCACTCTCCTCCCCGTGAAGTCACTTAGGACTAAAGCAGCAGGGATTTGTAGGGTCTGAAGATGAACAGAAAACCCATTTTCCCTCATGGCTACATCTGCCACTGTGAATTTATATGGCTGTTGTACTGAAGAGTGGAAGACAGATGTGATCAAACATGAAGGGGAATGGAGACTGAGAGACACAGTAATCGGGAGGGAGAGAGAACAAAAAAGTGGGAAGTGCAGAGGAAAACATTGTGAGCTGATACAGGAAAGGGAATTCGAGATAATCTTAAGGGCACTGATGTGACAGAGACAGAATCAAATTAACAGAGCTATGAAAAGAAAGACAAATGCCTTGTGCTTGCACTTTGGAAAGCTTTTAGACTGTCTATACTGTAACAGTACTTGATTACCAAGTCTGCAGTATTAAAATTTAAATATAAGGAGGCTAATTAAGGTTTAAAATGTCAAACATGTCTTATTCATGCATGGCAATTGTAAAAACAGCAATTACTTTAAATTTCCATGTCAAATGGACAATTCTTTCTTTACTATCCACTGACAATCAGGTGATGTACGTTGAATAAAGACTTCACAGAGCTACAAAAAATATTTCTGCCTTATGTTTTGGCCTGCCAAAAAGAAGATCATTTTAAACTGAGATTTCAACCTTTTCTTTGTAGGTTTACATCACCATTTTTCAGTGGTGCTGCAGGGCCATGCAACGTCACTCCATTATCACCCTGCTGCTAAAATGAAACATAAGCCTTCATATGTTTTTGCTATTCTTCAGCGGGAATTAATGTAGAAGTGCAGGCTAAGGGGAGTTTTGCGGGACTGCATTTCTGCAAAGCTGCCATCCTATTGGAGATTAATGAACAAGTTTGTCCGTGGTAGTAGTCCTCTGTGCTGCCTCTCCTCTCAGCGTAGTTTGATTTATGGACACCCAGCAGTGCATGAGTTATAATTTCAAAGGGGTTTGTTTTTCCTCATGAAGATGGAATTTTAAATGTTGTGATGAATGACCCCTTGTGGATTTTATTTATTATTCTGTCGTGATTTAGTTTCCATCTGTGTGTGTGTGTGTGTGTGTGTGTGTGTGTGTGTCTGTGTCCACATGTGTGCATGTGTGTGTGCACACGTCTTCCCTACGTTCATACTCCTGTGGCTGAAGTTTATGCACATATGCATGTGCGTGTCATTTCTGTGAATATCACTACATCTTTAAATGTGCTTGCAAAAGTGCTGATGCTGCATGTTCTGTCTGACACCACAATATATATATATATCACCTTTAGGTTGCCATGTCGTGCTGAATCAAATACTACATCTCACCTATTGAATGTCATTGTGAAAAATCAAAGAATAAGTCATGCCACCATTCTGTCTGTGCATATGGATTTACTTTATCATCCAGCCACAGCATGTATGGCAGGGTGTTTGATGTTTCTATGATGGTGAGATATTGGATGAACCATGGAGAAATATGATGCTCCTTGGTGAATTTGCAGTACCATAGTAAATGCTTGAGGAAGAAAGGGAGGGCAAAACAGGCTAAAAACCCTGGGGCACTGGTGTGTGTGACACTCTAAATATAGGAGTCCAGATGCAGCATTGCTACAAAGAAAAGTATTTCACCCTGACTTCTGTGTATATGTGCTGGAGAGATTATTAATAGGGATTGGACACAATAACAGGAACAGTTGCACAATACAATGCAGTCCCAACTAGTAGCCGTGGAGTAAATTCATCATTAGCGGATCTTATGGTGTCTAACTTTGTTGAGAAGTGCTTATTCAATGTTATGGTCATTTTTAAATTGTACTTTGACTTTTTTGTCTCCTGTGCATGGCCATGCATATATGTGAATGTGACCTCTGTATGTCTGACTATATAAAGTGCACGATGTACTAACAAAGTGCTGATTTTAGGCACTAAAAATCTTAAATGTGCTGTATAGCAATTTTATTGTGTGTGTGTGTGTGTGTGTGTGTGTGTGTGTGTGTGTGTGTGTGTGTGTGTGTGTGGTGTGTGTGTGTGTGTGTGAATTAGTGTCTGTCTCTGTCCTTCCAACCTTCTAATTACTTGCTAGCGGGTGCCCTGTGTTTCATTCCTCATCTTTCTTTTCTGAAATAAGTCCAGAAATACACACCTCGCCAGCTTTCTTTGTCGCTAAACGCGGGCTAGACAAAATAACGTAAACCTTTAAAGGGAATTTCATGGAGCGTGGAGGCTGAGATGCAAAGATATAGCGTGAAGTGAGGAGATGCATCCTGGTGTTCTGAAAACTGTTTGAATTTTTGCTCAGTCGTGAACCCAGTTCATGTCAAAATTAATACTCTTTCTCTAAGTTAAATCTTCAAGAACTTGCCTTAGAATCATCACATTTTTTATGTTTTCTTTAGTCTTGAAGTAATCCAGTGGTAACTCTCTATTAGTACATCCATAGACACATTGCAAATTGCCAATAGTTAATTCAGCACATATATACATACATATAACTTACTCAATACATGGCAATATTATGCTTCCTGTTTTCGTCCCCAGAACATTATGGGAAATGTAGTTCCGAAACCTAAAGCATGACAGTCCCCCAAATAAGACAGTTACCTTTTCGAATACATTTTTACATTGCAATATCAGTGTTATTTGGTCTGAGGGGGTGTACACGATGTCAAACCCCTTGCTCTATGAGGATGAGTGTGCGAGGTTATTATATTTGAGAATAGTCTCTTTTCACATATTAAATCATTTGCTGTATATTGGAACAATGGACCTGTAGTTTGGGCACAAATTATTTAGTCTTTTTAGGGCTGTGTCAGCTCCCTCATGCTGCTTTCAGAACTCACATATTAAGTGCTGATTGCCAGACCTCTTCAATAGCTAGCAAATGGTGATAATTGGCATTCAACCCATTATAACTGGCGCTGGTGCAGTGATTGTAGTTGTTATTGTTAGAAGTAAAGTCTATTTTCTATTATGCGTTTGTATTGTTGTGTACAACGTGAGAGACCGACATTACCAATTAAAGGTGAATGTCAGTGTTGCAGTCCTTGTGTCCGTCCCTTTATATTCTCTTTCTCCCTTTTGTCTTGCTTTTATCCAGGGAGGCCTCATTGCCCTCCTCCTCCTGATTCTCCTCTTCACCCTCGTCCTATATACACGCCACCGATGGTGCAAGCGCCGCCGTATCCCCCAGAAGAGTGCCAGTACCGAGGCCACCCATGAGATCCACTACATTCCTTCTGTTCTGCTTGGACCCCAGGGCCGCGACAGCTACCGGGGCTCTAGAAACACACACCAGCATGGAAGCTCTGTCATTGGAATGCCCATACGTGAGACCCCCATTCTTGATGATTACGACTGCGACGAGGAAGACCCAGGACACTCCCTTAACTCTACGCCCAACCAGCTCCACACTAAGCTGAATGATGGTAAGGCCCAGGAGGACTATGGAGTTAACATTGGGCAGACAGACATGATGTGCAAGGACAACGAGATCAAGCATAATTTTGAAAAACGAGGTAGGTTGACTGTCTGAATACATTTCTGAAAGTATTTAGTATAATGGAACTATAATAATTGTATGCATACATGTAATCGCTGTAATATTAACAATATTGTGCTGGTTTTATTTCTATCATACAACTATGAACAAACATTTGTCATAGAAAATCTGTTGTGCTCAGTGGTGGTTGTCCTGCTTTTGCAAGCGTGATTTGTACATCCGCGGAGGCTCTCAGTGCCAGCTCCCCAGATGGACCAGCCTGGACAGTTCACTTTGGCTCTGGCCAGCCCACCCGTGTTCTTGATAGCACAGCATGTTCTGCTTTCATTTTGTCAAAAATAGGCGGTTTTGTATGACTCACGTCATCTCTTCATGCTGGTAATAATATAATTATCCTGTATTCCATCAGTTATATTTTTTTAGCATTTACTTTCCTCCTGAAACCACAGTGATGATGCAGTGATACCCACTGGCCCTTCTCGGTGAACACAGCTATTGACTTTGTGTGTCAGGTAGTAATGTAATGCAGTGTCATGTAATTTAATGAAATGTGTAAAGGTCAAGTGGCAGAGGCCATCAGTGTGGTCGATTAGATGCTGAGACGTGTTAGTGGCTGGCGTGTTAACCCTTGCTAAACATAGGCAGGGGTCTGCACTTCAAGCGAGGGCAAAAAGACATGACACTTTAAAATTATCTACTGTAGAGAGTGTTACCCAAACATTATAATCTCAGGCTATGTAGAAATTGTTGTTGATACAATATCCTGTTGAACTGAACTGAAAGTTGGACTAAATAATTGAAGGGTGCTGACTGAGTTGGAGGGTGCCCTGGTTATTCATGTCATACTGAATTATGCATGACTTAAGTTTGTGGAAATGCCCTCTTGCTCCCATAGTGTTTATCACGCTACATAACTGTATTTACACAAGCTGTTTGCAGCTGACTGTGTCCATTACTTACTTAGGATAGGCTGGAAAAAGGACTAACCACTGAGAATCCTTTTATGTTAGGATATAAAATGATTTCATTTATATCAAAACACATTGCTGATCTATGTTTGAGCCAGCTCAACAACAGAGAAACTGATGGTTTCTAGTTTAATTACCATTCACCAGTTATTTGAATATATTGATAAAAGGATAAAAATGCAAGTTAAGTTGACACAGCCTTTAAATCCCTGACCGATAATGGATCTAACAATCAAACTTGCATTTCAAACATGGTAAAGCGTGGATATATCATGCTGACCTTTAAGGATCTTCCTCATTTCTCTCTCTAAATTGAATTCCCTCGATTCCCTCACTCAAACATGCAAATAGATTCACTACAGGGACGAGTAACATGAGTAATCACTACTATCTCATGACTTGACCTTACAGGTCAATTATCTTTTCACCTCCAAAAATGAAAGTGTTTAGCTAGCTTTTTTTATCTTCTCCCCTATTATATTTAGGACACACTTATATTTATAGGTCCCTTGACGTTTTGTCTGCTGACCCGCTATTTTATCCTTTATTTAACACAAACAGTCCCATTGCATTTAAAGTCCTCAACCCAGTGTTGACACTGTTTTCGGATAAAGACGTTATTTTAAAAAAAAAGAAACAGAACATTATGCAAGGTGGTGAAGGGATGGGGGTTAATTTCTGCTCTATTCCTAAGTGAAAAGGCAGAATATTTGGATTAGACACTGGGAATAAAGAACTGAGTCAGAAGGCAGAGAGGTCAAGGCTCTCACTGTATATACTTATCTGTTGGGGTAATCGCCCAATGCTGCCATTATTATAAGAGAACAAACAGTCGTCCCCAGTCACCCAAAGAAGAGCAGTAAGGAAACACAAACACATACATGAACCAAGTAATTACCAGCAAGAATGTGGCACTAAATAAACTGTTACTAATCCTGAGATACTGTATGGAAAAAATAATCTAGTGGCCGAGTGACACCATGTGTAACATGAAATAGATTAAGGTTAGGATAGTAAATTATGTGTTCAAGTGAGTGAAATTATGAATTTCTTGCAGTATATGGCCAATATGTAAGTCAAATGGCAGAGCATTAAAGCAGGACTCTTACTCTGTATAAAAGTATTCCATGACAGATTTTGGTGACATTTTTGAAACTTTATTTTTTCAAATACAGTTCTTAATACACCCTACTATCAGTCTCATAAACATTCTGGCATTTTCCAAAAGATGGCACACAAACTATTTCATTTGATGTCTCTGCCTCCCCATCTGTACTCTGCATAAAACTGCAACATTTGAATACAGAGGCGATTAACTCCTGTCCCACCTGCTCTGTGCTGCTCAGCATCCCAAAAAGTCTCCAAATACCAGTCATCCTTTATCAGTCTGTCCTTGCTGACAGATAACCCCATTCAACTGAACTCAATAGTATTATCCCCAGGGATTAGGGCTATGCCTCACAGGGTTGGGCATGGCATTGGCTTTTGTTACACAGACAACCAAATAAATGAGGCCTGTCAATTTCATTATTCAGCAGGATTCCCACGGTTTTGGTAATGTATTGAGCAGCGTGGACAGTGTAAATCAGGTGCGGAAAAATCTTAACAGCATGGAGAAAATCTTGTTCTGTGAGGATCGCTCAGGGTCCAGTTATCACCATCCGACTGCCATCATCACACCTACCTCTCCTTCTCAGTTTACAGTACACAGCAGCAAGCTCCATCTTCAACTGCTGACCTTCATGTGTGGCCTGTGTTGTTAGAAGGGTAAATTATACATATCATGTGCTTGAAGTCATACAGTTCAAATGCAGTTGTTAGATACAGGTATAGTTATGTAGTTAAGTATCAAGAGCTCTTTGTAGAGGTCTTGGGGTCTTTATACGTTTATCCTGCACATCACAGTGTTGTAACTATTTACAGATCTGTGCCACTAGTACTGTGTCCTACTTCTTCAAACAAACAGATTCAAATATCACACCAAACAACCTTGCCCTGAATAATTTAAAGCAAGTTTAGAGAAATTATTTCGTAAAAACAGTGCACAGTGTTTGATAAGGTTGACTCTGACAAAAACCTTACAGTACCTACGGCTTCTTCTAACAACAAGCACTAAAAGCTAATCATATTGGCTCTGTGGACACTGCGCTTTATCAGTTTCATTCTTACATCGCAGGAAAGTATCCCTGCAGTAATGCCTCATCTTTTTAAGCACAGTTACAATGGAATACCACATTGTTAATTAATGGGCCTCTTTCTTTTTCCCATGCACTGTAAATTCTTCCTCTTAGCATCATTATGTGTAATAATCATTTCTTATCTACTTGGATTGCTCAAGTTTTTTAGAGGCACTACTTTTGCTTCGGTAGTCGTGAGGGAAAAATACCAATGATAACGGTAAATGCCGTGAATGTTGACAGCTTTAAAAGTCCAGTATGTAAGATTTAGGGGGCTCTGAATATATTATGCATAACTATCTTTCCATTAGTGTATGTTCCATTACAATGTTGAACTGCCATGTTTCCACAATAGCCCAGGACAGATCTGTGGGCTTGTCACGGTGTGAACGAAACGGTGAGGTGAGGGGTTGCAATCAGTATCTACACTGCTACTAAATCTTACACACTGGGCCTTCAAGATGAGAGGCAGGTGCATGAACATGTTTGTCATCACTGCACGAGAAATGAGAACAAAAAAGTTGCTACTTCTTGCCTCCAATATTGGCACCATTCAATACATAAATATTATGTCTACATCACAACTGGTCAAAACCTGGTGTAAAACTGTGGACCCAGAAGATTTAAGAATCTGATAGCCTGTAAGTGTTGGCATATTGTTGTTTTGTTTTGTTGCATTATTTCTCCCGAGCCCTTGAAAAGTCTTTTTAGGAAAGAAAAAGAGTGAACACAGAATATGCAGAGTTCAGATAGTCACCACTTTCACTAATAGAGTTAAGAGGTAATTCTTTATTCTCTTGTGTCCTGTAGATCGAAAACATTTTGAAAATGAGGTGCTTTCTTTCCTTGTAGACCTTGAGGAATTTATCCCCGCTTTTATCTTATCAAATCAGATTACTGTAATACTCACCGGAGACCAGGCTCCTATTTCCAGATAGCACAAAATGCTGAATCTAGCTTTTACTCTTACAGAAATATATTATTGCTACTATTTTAGTGTTTTGTCAGCCACAACCACAGAAAATTATCCACTGGGAGTAAAAATCAAGTATTGACCAGTTTGTTTTTGCATCTACACTCTTGTTTTTGTTGGTCGTCTCCTTAATTAATGTGATTAATGTGAAAGGTTTGATGGTTATGCATATCAAAACTAAAATATTGACAATTCTTCACATTCTGTTGAATGTGAACTGAACATGTCTGCTGAGATACAACATACAGATATGTATAAAGTTTGATATATGTTCCAGAGTGTCCAGGATCTCCTCATTGTGCTGTACTGGATGGATACAACTGCACTTCATATTTAAAAACATTAAATTCGATACTTGGTTCATTCAAAACAGATTTTTTTTTTATATCTGCCAAATGTGTGAGAAATGTAACTGTCTTTTTTTTATTAAAAAACAGTTTTTTTCCCAGGAAACACAGATGTAATCACACCATCTGGGACCTGGGAGTTTATGGCAGAAGGTGATATACAGCTAATGTTGCTATTGCACTGTTCTGGATGGTCAACAGCAACCTCCCTATGGGATGAAATGGCCTCAGGCTCAATGTGTCTGTCTGCTGGACAAAAGGAAAGGAGACTCTGTTGTTGTTCATTACAGTCAACTGTGAAAACATACATCATTTCTTCTTGGCTCCATTCTTTCACTGGGTGCTGTCTCAACATGTGACCAGTTTATAGATAATAGTTCATTTTATTTAATTAAAAACAAGCAAACAAAGAAAAACATTTTCTTTTAGCTACCATTTTTATTTACCGTTCATCGACCGTTTTCCCCCTCTGGAGATTAAACAGGTCTGTGATGATTCTCTGATGTAGAATCTCTGTATGAGTGGGTGTCATTTAGCTCAGTTGGTAGAGCATCCGCCCCATGTACAAAGGCTCAGTCCTTGCCGCGGCGACCCAGGGTTCGAATCCGACCTGTGGCTTTTTCCCGCATGTCATCTCCCCACATTTCCTGTCACTCTTCAAGCTGTCTCAAATAAAGCTCAAAAAGGCCAAAAAAATATCTTTAAAAAAAATAAAAGAATCTCTGTATGAAGTATGCAGAGATTGGGGTAGAAATAATAATAATAATAATAATAATAATAATAATAGCCTGATTCAGAACATACTATTATTATTACTACAGTATATTTTGTTACATCACAAACAAACATAATACTAGTTTTTATAGCTGAATAACTACTTCAGATGTAATTTGGTTAGCACTTCACACCACTGCTCTGCCAACACAGTTCTGAGGGTGTCTTGGCTGGAGCCATTGAACTGGTCCTCACACTAATAACAAGCAATCCATCCAATTCCCATGCAGAGTGACTCTCATCAGCCCTGTCTACCTCACACTTTCAGGTGAGGTGAGCAGCACAATGCATTTAGCTGCTTGAGTTCTACCGACAATAGCGCTTTTCTTTTTTTTTCCCTCCTGCTGACATTATTGCCTCTCACTTATTTATATGAGTGATAGAGACAGCAAAATTCAAGTTCACATTATCCTCTGAATGCACTAGAAGTAAATTAACCTAAAGCTTTGTGTGTTAACCTAGCACACTATCAACACTATGAACAGAAGGGGACTGCAGTCTGTTGCACTTTCACTCAAGTTACAAATGAGCAAACATGTGCCGCCTGATATTTGTAGATCACGATTGATCGAGAGAAACATACAGTGGTAACGTTTTTTTAGTGGAACTTTTGAAAAGTCTTAAACTAAACCAAAAGCTAAGCTGGGTGATGAAAACCTAAGCTAAAGTTATCTCGTAAGATCTTGAAAGGAGCAAAAAAACACTTGACAGCTTGCCGCTAAAATATCGAGGATATCTACCCTAAGAAGTTTCCTTTGGTTTGTGTCCGTTTGAGAGACAGACAGAGAGACTGAGAGCGCTCTACCTGAGCAACATAGAAGATAACTAAATAGACTTGTGCTCATCTTTGGCAGTAAAATCTTAAGAGATCCCTGATGGTGATTATGTGGTGTGATTTTGAGCAAAAATCTTGAATTCATGTCTTTGTAGCTTTCTGTGGTGGTGGTGTTGTTGGTAATGTTTTTGGCCACTTTCACGAGAGAAATCAACATATTTTTATATGGAAAAGTCACCACGACCTGGCCAGTCCTTTTGCGTCTGCCCTGTTGCAGTGAGGTGGGTAGGCCGGATTTTTCCATGTTTATGGAACTTTTTTCATCAGGCAGAATCTAACGATATCTCCATTAAGCTAGTTTAGTTGCTTGCTTCCATGGCTATAGCTGTGTTCAAATTTGTTTTATATCTGGCAGCCTTGGTGTTGACACGGGCAGTCGGCAGGATCAAACAGACCAAAACACAAAAAAACAGACATTCTGCACCACAATGGAAATTTCAAAAGGAGAACATGCTAGCTGTACCATTGCTGTCAAGGAGCCAGTTTTTTTAATTTAGCATGTTCCCTTCTTTCTCTGATGACATAGCATGGTAATTTTATGATTTAATACAGTAAATATGTTACATATTATTCCTTTAAGTGATACATGTGCTTATGTCTATTTAACTGATCCAACAATGAAAGCATTTTGATTTGTCTTTGCAAGAACCACCGTTGTTATATTATGATAAAAGTTTTTTTTTTATCTACAAATGTATAGTACTGTAGCTAATGAAAAAAAGCTTGCACAGTAAATTCAGGTTTCTGCTATAGCTAAGCATTTTAATATCCCAAAAGACTTTCCTGTTGTGCCTCTTATTCCTTTCATTGAAATGATGTTGTTTGTAAAGATTGCCAAATGCAATTACTGGGTATTTATTTTACATTGTAAACACAGATAAAGCCTTGGGCACCACATCACATGTAACCCACTGAGAATCTGCTGAAAGATACATAGCTTTTTGCAACTTTGTGGGAGTAAACGTGAAACTAAATATTAGTTTAAAATAGACAAAAGAGAAACATGCAATTTGACAAAGATCCCTAGCTAGTACAGTGAAGTTTTAAATTTCTTCCCCTCCCGTGGAGCCACTTCACAAAAGCTGAACAAAAAGAAAGCATACATTTCCCTCAAGACTTCAAGAACTACAGTGATCTGCATGTTGTTTGTTTCTTTTTTCACAGTTTTTCTACAACTAAAGCACTAGGGAAGAACCAATTGGACAAATAATAAAACTTTGCTCCAGTTCGGTATAAAAAAACAACTAAACCAGAGCAATGGTATAGCCAGTCAGTAGTAATTCTGATATGTTTTGTCCTTGTTTATGAAAGAACACGGTCATGGCAGGGATGGATTATAGTTACATAGCTCTATGGAGTTTTTCAGTCATAACTGGGGGATAAGACTTACTTAGATTTACAATGGTAATGATCTGTACTGTGTGCCTAAAATATTCATATTATTTACTCAGAAGAGAAATTGAGTATCATCAAAACAAATCCCCCCCTGAAAAAGTCACAAAAAATCTGATTGTTTCATCACCCACAAGACCACTGTCATTACCGAGCTTATCAAGTGTTTACTGACTTCTAATTGAACTCAAGACTGGAGAGTAATAATCCAGTGTCAAGCTTCAGATCGCTAATGTGACATCATTGATGAGAAATAGCTGCCAGCTTGGCACACTCAAGCTAGTTCAGGGTAATGTTTTGATTAATACTAAATCAGGCTTGTCATCCTTCCGAATGACAAATAGATGGGAGTTAATTACAAAGACTTCCCATTCTTCCTTTTGCCCAATCTACGGAAAGCATTAAGGTTGTGTGTTGTCAATGAGGGCAATTTGAAGAGATGAATAAGATGACTGAAAGATAGACATTCGCAGCATATGTACGAGTGAGCACAAACATCGCCGCATAACCAAGATTAAGCAGGTAGGCTGTATGTTAAAATAAATCTACAAGATAAACTAAGGTAATAAATCCAATAAGTGTGTACTGAATTGGCATTTTTTTAGGCAGTTCATCATAAAAGTCTAGTTTTTCTTCCCCACTCCAGCGTGAAAACAGCCAGTGTCATTGTTTCATCAATCATAGCTTCTGCAATCTCAAGTGCTTTGTGTTTGTCAGGAAGTTTCCAAGGAGCAGTGAATGAGCAAAGCCATCAGTGCACAGTACAACAGCTGATGAAATAATTCACAGCAAAAAGGATAAGAAAAAAAAAGGGGGGACAAAAAGGAATAGTCTAGGTGTAGTAACTCACTGAGCAATGAAGCTTTGGTAAGTAATCCAATGTGAAGCCTTTGTCAAAGAAACAGACATAAAAAAAAACAACACTTGGCACTAGAAATGGGTTTATAAGCGCCAAAGCCACGTCAGATCAATATATGTGGGTCGATTGCATGCCAACTCGTGAGCCATCTTTATGAGGTTGTTTTGAAATGTGGTTTGGGTTCCTCACTCACATGTAATGGTCAATATATGCCTCAATGTTTCTGTGCTTGCAGCATTTCAAAGACTCTTAGTTCATTAAAGTCGTTATGCTGCTTATTCAAACTGTTCACATAGACACTGTCTTTGAAGGCCTGTATGCAATTAATTTGGGGAAGAAAACAGAAAGGCCTAGAGGAGGAAGGCAGTAAAACATTTACTAAAAATAGTATATTAGGCAACACAATTTCATGCTTGGACCCCTAAATAATTTATGGTGTTTCTCTGTAAAAAACCAAAAGGGTTGAAATGCAAGCAGTAGTCCTTATATATACAGTTGATATTAACAGATCAGGTTATGCCATCATAAATATTAGACAACTGAAATGTTACAGATTGGAATGTGTGCATGCCTTAAATTATGTGGCCTCTGTTCAAGTCGCCATATAAATGGATACCCATTCATTTTTTGGGTTGTTCAGGAGACAATCCAAAGCTGTTCTCCTTAGCCTGCCTTTGGTCAATATGCCATTGTAGGAAGAAATAGTGTTGCTTGCAGCGTATTGAATTAACTGGATTGTTTCTGGGAGTGATGAATTATCTCGGTGTGTGATAAATTGGCACCCTATCATAATTATATTTGCATAATGTCTTTTCTGCTTCATTTCCGCTCCAACTTGTACCGGAAATTTCCCAGTAACACTCTAGCAAGATCTGGAAATAATTAATATTCTTTTTGTTGTCTTTAGAATCTGTCAGAAGTTAAACATAGTTATACCATGAGGACATTCATCAGTGTCTCACTACACAATCACTGTATAAATCTTTAATCTACATTCTAGGTCAGTTCGGTCTATTGTGTGCCCTCTAGGTTACATACAGACAGATTAGTAAGGTAAAATAAATTCTCACAAAGAAAAAGCCCTAGCAGACAGAATGGAGACAGTTGCCATTGAACGTGCTGTAGAGGATGGCTTTCATGCAGGACTCAACTACACTTTCCAGTCCAGTCTGGGCACCTTGGCTAAGATTTTTCGAGAACTCCATCCAGCTTCACACAGGGAAAGACAAAAGACGGGCAGAGAAGGTTACAATCTAGGAGCAGATATATGGTCTTTTGACCCAACATGCTGCGTTCCAAATTATGTGGAGGCCTACCCTTTGAGAGAGGTAGCAGCTAAACAATTGGCTGCAGTCACGCTTAAAGTTTTCAGTTAAGTATGGACAAAAATATCCTTACTGACTAGAACCCAATTTTATAAGTTTCCATGAGAGTTTCAAAACTCAGGGGAGTCAAAACAACGAACCACTTCTTAAACCTCACAGATTAATGGAGTGGCAGAGCATTACAATGAAACACTGAACACATTTGCTTTGAAAAAAGTGGGAATAAATACAATTTTTTGCTAGTTGCATACAGAGGGGCTCCCCAAAGCTCAGCTGGATTGTTGCCATGTGTGCTGAGCCCATTAGGTCAGCTGCCCTCTGAATGAGCTCTGTGAAATGTGCTGGGAGGGTGACTCACTTGTGAGAATGATAATTTTCACAATGTCATGACTTACTAAACAATAAGAAAACAATCATGGTGCTGATCATGGGTTAAGAACTCTGCCGCAGCTCAAGAAAACCTTCTCAAGTCCTGGCCAAGTGCTGTGACATAGCAGGGAGCCTGGTGAGCAAATATTGATATTTTTGGCAGTAATGTTGGCTGGGCTGACCCGGTCAAGCAGAAAGTTGCCAAATGTACATGCGAGAGCGTCAGCATCCCTAAAAATCTTTTGTGAAAAAATGGCATCCAGGTTCAGTTGCAGAATCTCTCTCTACTATTTGAAAGGTTGTAGAGAAACTGCTTACTGGGAGTTTTTTTTGATACATGGTCAACCATCACTGCTCCGCAGGATGCATTGTTTCTGCCTTGTTTTCTAAGATAGGATCTGAAACATGGTCAACAATGCATCCAGTGAAGGGTTGATTGGTAGTCAAAGGATGTTACTGCCTTTCTCTCTGTTGCTCAGCAAACTTCACATCTGTGTAGTGAGAGTGCCTTTCCACACGTTTCACTTTACATGTAATCTTGGCTCTCAGAACCATTTAAGATTGCACTGAACCACTTACAAAGCCACTTAACTCACACACAGATTTAAGATATGTGACTGAAGAAGTCATGCCTTGTGCATAATGCCTTCCATTAAATCTTTGTCATTGTGAAAAAGATGTGTCAAAATAGAAAAAAAGATATTTTCAATCTTTTGCATTGCTATCACCATTTACTTACCACTTTTAATAAGATGTGTCTATCTTGGAAAGTATATTCTTTACATGCTTTAGGTCAGGGGTGTCCAAACTTTTTTTTTTTTTAAAGAGGGCCGGATTTGATATGTGAAGATGCATGGGTGCCAATACTAACATTTTAAAAATGAAAAAATTACCAATAAAAGTTACATACAAATGCAAATCCAAATCTAAGCCAATCAGGCATGAACAAATCTAAAAACCAGTTCTTCCTTTCTTTCACATCTGGAGTCAAATAACAAAGAATAAATTGTATGGAATACGTTAAACTTGCATGAAGTTGATTCAAATCTTAACCTCATGTTCATTCTAGACATGACTTATTATGAGTAATGCAAAGTCTGTTAACATTTAAGTATAAAACATATCACTCTTGCTCTTGTCTTTAACAAAATCATTCAGAAAGTAATATTTTGTGTCACATCTACAGATAACACCAGCAGTTATGTCCTTAGAGGTTCAAATGCTTCATTGTGTCAACCAAAAAAGACAAATCTTCCAGCCACACCGTATCTGACAATCCTAGCAGGCCATAAATAATATATTATAAAAATGAAGTTTCAGGCCGCATGAAATCTGACCGCGAACCATGATTGGCCCCCGAGCCGTACTTTGGACATCCCTGCTTTAGGTGTTTCCAGGCTAGTAATAGGCTGCACATCACTGTGATATTGTTACTTGCTGAAAAAATTGGACAGAATAGATTTATCTATACATTTTTGAGTCACTTTGACACTTTTTTTTTATATTCTTGTTATATTTTGGTCTTAAATTTTATGACCTGGGCACATTTGTGGTTGTCAGTTAGGAGCCATCAGGAGCAGTTGGAGGTCAGAACTTGGCAATGTTCAGCTGGCACAGCATGGGAGGACACATCCATATTTTATTTTGGCCCATGGCAAGAGCCGAGCTATAGATAGCACTTTATTCTTGCTCCTCTGCAAACAGCAGAGACCTTAAAATTACAAGTAGAGGCAAAAGCTTGCAGAAAAGAAGAGTGTCTGACTAAAGATGGGACATTACATGCTTTCCAGTAGCTGGAAATGACAAGGCATGAGACAGTAAATGTTCAAATCCTACAGAGAAAAGAGAGAGTAGGGGCAGAGTGGGGGACTTTCTGTCTGTTTTTTGGTGTGTTTCTAAGTGCACCAGATGTCTTAAAGTGTTTTCAATTGTCAATATATTTTCAGTTTGTACTGTCTTGGCAATCACCATAGGAGGGAAATTCAGTGCCGCACATGCTTTTCTTCGTACAATTGTAGGGAGAGAGAAATTGTTAAACTTCCTATTCCTCACATTTTGGAGTTCCTGTTTTGTGTTTTATCTGCCGTCAAACCAGATTTTTAAAATTTGCTGCTTCCTACTCAGCCCCTGTTTAGTGATTTCACCTACAATGGCATGGATTATGCGCTATGACTAATGGCAATTCCTTTAGCATGTGGCATCATATTTGCCTATTCATGGATCATTTCAAGTGCTTTGGTATTTTGTGATATAACTAAAGTAACTAATTCTCTCCTTGTTGGTATATGAAGATATTTTTAACGTCACATGATAACATAAGTAAAGTATTTCCGAATCACACTCATTCACACATTTTTTTTGTGTGTGTGTGTGTGTTTTTTACTGGAACACAGTCCTGTAAATGTGAATAAAAAAGGCAAATATTAAAGCCCCACAGCTACAGATTTTCAGGAATTCAGAGAATCACGATATCTTAATACGAAATATGATTATATAGAAAAATCATACCACTGAACTTTTGCCCAGCTCTATCACAATGTGACAATACATTACCACTGGCAAATTACAGCACTGTTTGCCTCTGAGGATTTTACCCAGCTATTTGCATCTTTTCCTCAGATTCAATATAGATCCTTTGCCTTTGAAAGATTGGTTTATTATTGTCTCCTTCTTTCTCACTAATTTGGTTTTATTTTATTGTCTCTCCCTCTTACTATATATTGACTTTCATTCTTGCTCTTTTCCCTCTGTGATCACTTTCTTCCCCCCCTTATTTCGCTGCCTGTCTTCCTCACATATTTTCAGCTTATGCTACCCTCTGCTCTTTAAACCCCCTGGCTCTCTTAACTGCATCTCATTCCCAGTATCATCTCCTTTCTCTTTCTTTGGCATCCATTGTTTACCCCATCTTGTCCTCATACTTCTCTAGCTATATCTCTTTCTCTCCCACTTCTTTCTCCATTCAAATCTGGATCCCCTGTCTCCACCGACGCTGGATCCCTTGTCTTCTCTGACACTTTAGTCTTTTTCTTTGTATCTGTCTAACCTCTTACTCTCCTCTCATGTACCTGTCACACTTCTAGAAGCAGTGCTGTCAAAGCTTTCCCAGAGAGCTACACTGGACCGCTCCTATTGAAACAATGGCAAATTTAATAAATCACAGAGGGAATCAGAGCCGGGGTGAACCCCCTATTTCCTCTCCATTGATCTCCACTGCACTCATTTGCTCCCCAAGCCGTGGAGGGAGGAGAAAAAAACAAGGGAATAGAGATACGGCTAGAGAGTGTGTGCGGGTGTTGGCATGTGTTGGAGGTACCGTAGAGGCAAAGAAAAGAAGTGAGAAGGGAGCGATAAGAGGAAATGTAATAAAAAATACAAATCTGCAGGAATTTAATTTCTTGGTCTCTCTTTTTCTTTTTCTCCCGTGGATTTGCTTCAAATTAAAGCAGCAGGGGTTTGTAAGGTCCAAAGATCTACAGAAATGTTCCCATCATTTCCCTTGTGGCTACATTTGCTCCCGTGAATATGAATGCTGTTGGGCTTCCAGACAAGATGGCTTAGGATGGGAGTTAATAACTGACTCTCATGTTATTAAAACATGCATGTGAAATTGGTGGCATTCAATTGGCAGTGTGTGCAGAAGTGATACCACAGCATTTGTTCCACTTTTTACTTCAGCACCTACAGCTGGTCAATAATCACTTTTTTGATCATATGATCAAAATACAGTTATTGAAGTTATTGCTTATTTTACACTTGCTTGACATGCTTTGTCTGATCTAATACATACCATTGGAACAGAGTTGACAGCAATCAATGCAATATTTAAGATATTTTGTCTGGAACAGACGCATAATGGGCACAATATGTAATGCAATAATCTCCTTAAGAATATGAACATATTTGGCTAAAGCCAGTTTAAGCATAGAGGCATCGTCTGTAGAGTGAAATGCAGGATGATATGGAATGAATTTGACTCCTACCATGCATGTGTGTGGATTCAGAGCACAGTAATCCATCTTCCAAGATGCATTGCAAGCTGTATCACCACCTGCCTCAGGGCACAGGGCATTGTTGAAGAGCCTGAAAATGTTGCCTTGTGTCTCACTGACTTTCAGTAGAGAGGAAATATCTTCTTGAGCCTAAGAGAAATAAGGGTCAAGCACTATTTATGGACAGAGAGTCATGGTCAAAGGTTTCAGTTTCTGACAGACAGTAATTCCCATAGGCTGTATCAGCGTTTTGGTGGAAGCCGGCCTAGTCTTGTTCATTTGGCTTTTTGGAGTAGCTAGTCCTTCAGTGTATTTTTTTTTTTTTTTTGCTGACAAAACAACTGTTGCCCTTCCTGGTGCTGGGTATCATTTTCTGTAAAGGCAAAGGCATCAGATACAGGCATCATTGAATGAGACGTTGTCATGCAAAATATTTTTAGAAACCGCTGCTTCTGCAAATTAGTGCTACACCGGTGAATCTTTCTATGGGGAACATATATTTTTTGCATTATTCTATTCTAAGTTTTACCATACCATCCACATTTATTATAACTGTTATTGTATTGTAGTGTCAGAAAGTATTACTGATTTGATGGTGGCGTACAGTATATTTTAAATACTTTTGGTAAGCAACTCAGTTGTCATCTGCTGTGATTTATTATGCTGCCTACATTTTCTTGTTCTTCGGTCTTCGTCTGCTTTTTCTTCCTGTCATTATTAAGTAAATACTTTTTACCAATCAGACTAAAGTGACAATGTCAATTTTTTCCTTGTTATTGGAAGTGTATCTCGCCACAAGCTTACTGAAGGCCTTAATGTCAGCATTTTATGATACACAAATAATTAAAACGATAGATCTATCTAATACTATTGGATTCTGTTTTATTAACTGGCCCTATCACAGTAATGGTGATATGGGAAGTCATTTTGAAAACTGACTGTTAGGCAGTGCCCCTGTTCACCAATCAAGCAAGTTAATAGCTATGTCAAAATAAGAGTTTGGATTAACAGGAAATAAGGAAAAGTATTCAACTTTTCCCCTGAGTTCAGTCTCTAGATCAACTGAGTGACCTAGAGACAAGGCTTTTTTGCTGGTGCATGTGCATATCCAGAATAACCTTTGCTATATGTAAAGGCCATTACGCAGCAGTTAACTAGTCTGACAGTGAGTACCTTGTTAATGCTAACCCCTTTTTTTGTGTTTTGCCTGACTCGTAATGCTTTCCTGTCACCTCAGTGGACCCTTAATAAGAACACTGAGTACATGTCCATCAGAAAGCAAATGGCAGCATATTTTACCTCTCTGGCTCTGTGAGTGCATTGCTCAACAATGAGGTCCCAGGGGAGCCTAAAATATGAGAGATGCAGAAAACGGAGGAGGAGGGAAAAGCAGATAGGTTGTATTATGTTTGGAGTGGACACTTCAGCAGTATTGAATGTTCAGTGTCCCTTGGTCTTAACATTGGATGTGATTGTATATATAGAATATAATTGTATTTTTTAAAGCTTTTTTTAACAGCTTATACCGAAAATCTTTTTGTTTGATGGCCATTTTCATTCTTTGAAGTCCATGAAAACATGAAAAAGCTTTCCACACAGCTGTGGAAGTAATATATTCAAGGCACATGAAGTAGAGAATAAAAGCGGGATGGGAGTTGGGAGTAATGCGTAAACACTTAAATTCACAAAACACCCAAACATGCATATACGTACACACTTTCACAAAAGTCTGCATACACACGAAAATTGAGAAGGGTTATCTTCTCACACTAGGCAATGTGAGACCACCAGGAATAAGTTGACTGAAGCACCATGCTGTTGACATCCACTGCTTATGAGACACTGTTAGCACACACTCAGCACTGATAAGGGAGTAACTGCAGATAAGGATGAAGATGAAAAGGAGAAAATAAAGGCACCAGAGATTTAGCTGACATTGAACTCAAAATGAGAAGCCAGTCTGGACTTGGGGTCTAGGGAAAAACAAATGTCAGAATAAAATATCTTGGTAGTTGCTTCTGACAGGAGTGAGAAATGGGGACTAGCAGCAACACAGTGAGATATCTACAGTAGGAGGAATATAGAAAAAAAATGGACAGATATTTGTCGAGTATTCATGACTAACGCAGACATGCATGTCTTACAATATCTTGCACCATCTGTGAAGTCTTGTGGTGGATCAGTGATAACATGGAGTACCATCTTGTTGGTAATTAAGTTGAATGATTGCTCTGCATATTTGAATATTAGCCAAAGAACAGGCATGAATTTTACAGGATTAAAGGTCCAGTGTGTAGGCTTTAGGGGGCTCTATTTGCAGAATATGGATGAAATGGCGTTTAATATGCATAACTATTTGCATTTACAGATACCAGGGGTCTGCCAAGCTGAAATGCCATGTTTCTACAGTAGCCCAGAATGGACAAACTAATCACTGGCTCTAGATAGGGCCCTTTGCATTTTTTTTTATGTTTCACAGCCACCAAAGTTTCTCCTTCACAGTAGGAAATGGTGAAATGAGACGGTGCACCGCTAGACGTCATTAGATCTTACACAGTGGTCCTCTAAGTGCACTCAGTGGTGCAAACACATTCCCATCCGATGCTTTAGTATTTTAAGATAGTTTCGCTTTGAGACGTGGGTTTGTGGAAAAAACAAGGATAAAAACAAACATCAGCAAGAGAGTCATGACAACCTTGCGAGGCACTCCTGCTCTTCTTTCCTCAAAATGGAACAAAGAACGAAAGATAAAGAGAGTTCTAGGAGGCCATGAAATATGCATGCAAGCAGTTAACCTCAAACATGCTGTCACACACTCTCCATAGTCAGAGAAGGTTAAAGCTTAAGTGCCTTCTTGTTTGTTTGCTAAAACAAAGTACCCGAATTAGCCTAGCACTACCATGAATGCCCTCAGGGAATGCAGCTCATTTAACAACTTTTGACATCCTTAGTTGACTACTCACTTTTCTTTCAAGGTTAGGTAATCTGATGTATTGACACTATAGGTGAAGCTCTACTGGATCCAACAAACAAAAATTAAATGTGTTGTTCAACGTTTGTCATTTTATTTAGCATACTTTTTTTTATAATATAATTGAATCATATGATCACATTGTATTATTGTTTTACAAAACAGTTTGAACCAAATGAATGATTACATGCATCATAACTAAAAATGAACAGTCATTAAGTCATGTAATGCAAATGTTATTTCCAAGAAAATTCACACTATATGATGCACATGAATAGGTTCCATTCCATTCTCCTACTCGACATGCAACACAAGAGAAAAGTTCAGTTATTCTCCCTCTTAAAGAACTCTAGTCCCGAAGTGTACCATAAAGCCGATGCATAGCACTCAATAGACGGAAACCAATTGTCAAAATATATAGGATTATATTTTGAATTATTTTCTAGTGCAGCTGGGCATGAACAGTCCAAAGCTGTATATTCTTTGCTCCCAGTGTCAGGACAGAAATGCTGAGTGATGTGTGTGTACGAGTGTGTATTAACCAATGAGAGGTGATCTACCTTCTTTGCATCACTGTGCACCGTTCTATGAATTCATGGGTGACTTACAGTTGTGTGAAAAAGTAACTTGAAGAAAACAGCAAGGATGAGGAAATCCTTTACAAATAGGTGCCAGAAAATGTTGGGAACTCTGTTTTAGTTTAGTGTGTGTCATGTGTTCAAAAGCATTCCTTCGGCACAAGGCACATCGCACTCGCAGCCAAGTGTTGGTGTACACACACTTAGGTTTTCAACAATATTGCCAGAAGCAACAGCTACAGTAGCTGCTTCAGCATCAAAGCCAGCATGCGACCTGGAAGAAGTGTTATTTCTGTCAAAACATTTTTCTTATTCTTTATTGTACTATTAATGGGAAATACAATTGACTTCAGCGTGATGGCTCTGTTCAAAGCAGTTTCCCTGCCGAGCAAGAATGTCTTCTCCTCCGGGGCAAAAGATATATGGAAACTAGTTAATAGACATCACACTGGTGTATCTGCACATATAACAACAAACAAATGTTGGTGTGTCTTAGCTGTAGTATGTTAGTTAGCTTAAAGTTAAAAAAAACAAGGCTGCTGTATAGTAAATTAATTAGTTATCAATAACAAGCCAGTAGCAGCAAGTAGCGAGCAGCATATAATGTTGTCAGCAACATTATATTATGGGCAATATTTAATAAAGATATAATAATTGATTAATAATTAATACAGATACCTGGAAGTTCTTAGACAGAAAGGGCTTATAAACATGCAAATGTGGAGAGATGGTGGACTGATACGCGGCTACGTAGCAGCACCCTGGGAGCAGTTAGGGGTTTGTGGCGTGCTCAAGGGCAACTCAGCAGTGCCAAAATACAACTATTGCTGACCTATACTTACATATAGCCACCTCACACAAATATGTGTGATTGTACATTTTTGGCTGTGCTGTTCATAGGGTTAATACTTACCAGGTGGTTCAACTGCATGATCACGCATGACTCCCATTTAGGATTCTGGCTGCCTTCTGGGCATTGTAGATCCATTTATAAAGTGATAACATAGGGTTCAAACTTTTAACACACTATTATAATGAAAATATCTCTGGAAAGTAGATAGCCCTCTGGCTGTACAGAAATCTAGATACCTTAAAAAAAAAAAATCAAACATTGTTGGACTTTCTGACTCCCTCTTTAATCGTGTATGAATGTGTGTTTTGATTCAACACCTCTGGCAAATGGCTGGGGTCCAACCTATGTGCGGTAGATATAATATCTAAAAAAAATTGTTTAACCAATAAACAAAATCCTGCTTATGATTGTCGGACCTCTGCTATTGTTTTTCTAACATTTTAGGATGACTTAACTAACACCCAAACAGAAGAGTTAACACATATTGTAGCCTATGCCTTTGGAGGATTTCACTCCATCATTGTAACTGCTTATAGTATCAGGAGGCATGGACAGTTTACAAGTAACGATAGCTCAAAGGGAGAAGCTGAATGTTTTTAATACACCAAAAAGTCATTCACACATATAAAATAGTTTTTACCTATTACAATGCATTATTGTGAACGTTACCTGCATACTGCTTGGTGTGTAATGATGTGTGCAATGGTCCTCAGTTTGCTTGATGGCTTGAAGCAAAGACGCACATGCGGCTCTATCTAGGGATATTTGTTGATGGAATATTCCAGGACCAAACAACTTGAAGGTATTTTAATAATATTATTAAAATACAATGTGTTATAAAAACTGCTAACTTGCTAACCAAAGAGCATAAAACAAGATCTGTCTCCCAAATGAGGTCATGGCCCCATTGCATCATCGCTTGCATCTGGTTACAAAGAGCAATTACCTGTTTGACAAAACATGAGCTTAGTTTAACCACAAGAGAATCAAGAACAAATACGTATCAGCGCAAGGATAATTATTTGTTCTGAGGCTGCAACGCCTCTTGTTATTATTAGACTTACATTTATGACATCAAAAACAATGTGAATACTTCTGCCTCTTCACTTTCACCCTCGTCCTCTTCATCTCCCTCTTCCCCTGCTCTTGCACACTCATTGGCATGCATGATGAGCATCCACTGGGAGCAACACATCACCATTATTCATAGAAGGAGTACACCTCAGAGCCAGACTGACAGATCAAAAGATGTTGATGATAGGTGGGGGTAGTGGTAGTTGGGGTGATAAATGGCCCCATCTTTTGGGGATGGCTATACTGCTTTAAGTTTTAGGGCAGAGATGTTTTCACTGTTTTTCAATGTTGGATGTATTAGGACACAGTTATCCAACTCTGCACTTTCAATCCAGACATGTAGTATAGACAAATCAGTACTCCTTACATAGATAGATAGATAGATAGGTCTAACTATCTCTATTAAATCAAACTACTTCAAATAACATAAAGTAAGTCAGTGCTTATTAGCAAAGGCCTATAGAGACATACATAGTTGAATATCATGACCTGTTTCTACCTTTTTTTGTGTCATACACAATAAGGGGGCAATATTCTCTGCTCATAATTAGTCTCATTGCATGAATGAACCGGAACATATCCAGGCAGGTCATAGGAGTTTCCTGCCCTTTCCTTTTTGTAACAAAAGGGAAGCAAACTCCTCTCTCTACGATGCCCTCTTTCCCCACAGCCAGTTGTTTTGAAGTCATTCATCAGGAAGAGTGAAACTGAGCCATCAGTGAAAGCGTTGGCAGGATCCCTGCAGAGATGAAGCAATATTGAATTGATGGAATCATTTAAAGGCCAGAAAAAATGGAATAAGAAAAAAAAAAAATTCTGTGCTGTTTTTTTATTTAATCTTTTTTTTTTACTGTGCCTAAATGGGACAGCCTAGTGGCTTGTGGGGCATATCGTACTCTAATCTCTTACCCCCCCTTCCAAAAAAAAAAAAAAAAAAAAAGGAGAGAAAACATAAACCAAGCTATTTTTGGCTGTTATGCATCTGTGAATATATTTGTTTTTTTTCTTATATCTTGTGTGTCTGTCACTATTTGCAAAATAATCTTCACTTTAAAGCCTTATGACATGCCTGCCATTTTTACTTTGGATCTCTTTTTCATAGCCATTGACCCAAACACGGAGTCGGTAGCGGATTTGATGCAGAGATTCCAGGACAGTTTCCGTGTTCCCAACACGCCAACAGACATGTCTCACTACCAGCACGTCATGCACAGCTCATCGACAGGCCGCCGCAGGGTCCCCAGCCACAGCAGAGGTAGGACAAGAAGTCATTCTAAGTTCAACGTTTTGTTGACAGAATGTCACAGAATTTGCAACAGAGGATGACTTATAATATTTGGGCGTTGTCTTTAATTTTACTGTGCATACTGGACAATGTTTGCTGACTTTTGGTGCTTCTGTGGTAGCAATTTTATGGTTTTGGGCAGGGTTATTTGCCCTCAGAAGTACCATTTAAAAGATGCGTAGGGCCAGTGTATAATAAGCATGAGGCCAAGTGTTTAAGCTGTTTCCACTTTGCTTTATGAGATGTGTAAATTTAGATATTTTTTCCATCTACTTTCCAGCCATTAACCATTATTTGTATTTGGAAGCATATTAGGATGTCACAGAAAATCATATTGTGAGCTGTTTTTTTTTTGTTTGTTTGTTGTTTTTTTTTGTAAAATACTAAACTGGAATGCCAAATTACATGTTGTTTTCATTACTGTCAAACATTATTCAAATAATAGTGTTGTAGATTATTAATTAGACGGCCCAGGTGGCCATTGGTTCCAACGCATCTACAGGCACTTTTTATGTTCTATTTCGCTTGACCTGCTTGATTTTGTAATGAGGGACTATGACCTCTAGATGACTGTGTTATCCCATGCCACTGTGAAAAATGTGCTTTGAAAGCAATGTTTCACAGTTCATTTCACAATTAATTTCTTTCAAGTATTGATTTATCATTCCACATCCCATTTGATATCTTTGAAACTTATTAATATGTAGATGTTTTATTTAAATCATGAAACTGATGTGTAATGTATGGTTAAAGCACATGTAGAATACCACATATAGTGACTTTAGACAGAGACAGATTCGTAAGTTGCAAATGAACATATTCATCATATTATATATTCAGCACTGTGGTCCACATCTTGCATGCAGACCACATACCCCTGTATCTGACCCACTGTACAGGCTTGCATTTATCTGCCTAGGGTGAGAGCATGAATATTAAATAATCACTTAAATTCAAAATATCTCCAAGAGAATCATTGAATTTCTTTAGATTTCTTTTCTTTGTCAGAACAAATTTAAAAAGAAGCTGCTGTGTATAGTTCTAACCTTTGTAAGTCAGTGATTAGCTGTTTTATTATAGCTGCTGTAAGCTTACTCTGTTGACTTTCTGTTGCATTAAAGATCAAATGATAGCACAGTTTCACATTTGTGAAAAAAAAATATGCTTGCTGCAGTTTTGAGATGGGACATACTGGTGACACCAGCCTTTGCCACAGCAATAAATTCAGCTCATTACCAGGAACATCCCCAATCATTTTAATCGAGCATGTTGCAAAAAAAAAAAAAAAAAAAATGCAGTCTGTATCATTGGTCATCCTGAGACATTAACACTGAAAATTAGACATTAACCATGATGAGTTCACCTACCCTTGACAGAATAACTTACTCTCCTCTTGATCACTGTCACCTACAATAGATGCAAAATACAACACTGAGCAATTTTTCATATCATGCCTACTTACTTATATGGGGATTATTAATCACTTCAGTCACATAGCCAGTGGTGTAGAGAGTTTATATTCCTGGCTATCTAGAACACTTCAGCTTGGCTTGACTTGTCTTATTTGCTACTGAGGATTTGACTCTGTAATATTAAAACGTATCTTGTGTCAACATTTTGAGCAAATTACGCCTCTAAAATGAAATCCATGCAGTTCAAGCTCTTCAAAACTCTGTGAAGGACACTGTTGAGAGGTGTCCTCTCTCAAGTCAGTGGTAAAAGAGTTTCCTTTGTGGGCCTATAATTAGGGGTGAAAATGTGTCCTCCGTGTCCCAAGCGTAGGCCAATACTACAAACATGATAATGGGGCAAACACTTAAACTGAGGAGGAAACTCTATTAGTTGGAGTGAGGTTAAAGGGGAAAGTTAATTGGTCAGACTCAGAAGGTTAGTGCTGCATAAATGAAATGAATGCATGCACAGTTCTTTGAGAAGCACACCATGCAAAAGCCAAAAGAGACATGGATTATGGTTTGGCACATGCTTTTTTAGTTGCTTACTTTTTTATGCTCTGCAATAGCTATGTTTCTCTTGCATTTAATCGTATCCCCAGTGACTATGGTGGGTGGCTGAGGGTCCTATTACAAGTGGCTGCAAATGGTTTTCTTCACCAAGAAATGATTTTTGGCAATGTAAATAATATATAAGTTTCTCAAAATGAGCCAAAATGAGAGCCATATTATAGACCCATTAATACTTGATTCCACAGGGATCCATGCAGACCTAACCAAGTGACACAGACAGGTCGAGTGAAGACATTATCTGTGTAGTTTACAAGATGTGACAGGAAGTGCTTGGGCTGAGCCACTGGAATTAGTGACATACATGACGTGACATGAAATATAGGGAGGTCTTATCAATTTTCAATGTATTTTTAGAACACTCAAATTATGTATGTATTTTAACTGGGAAAAAATGGTTCAGATTCAGATTTTCTTGTCTTTCTAACCATGCCCTGCTTGAAGGGGATTGAAGGGGAGTACAACAATGATTCTTATGAGGAAATAAGATAGACACCTTTCAATCATGACACACCAAACCTGAGCACTGGTACCTAAATGCATCTTGAAACTGAAATCCAGTGGCTAGACAATCATTATATATTTAAGGCACCTTTGAAAATAGACATCATATCAAAGGAAAGAACATGCACGTCCCAGAAATTCACCCTTAACAAAAGTGGAGCTCACAGTTACATCTCACAACCTAGTTCAGCTAGGATAATACTGATTCTGTAGCTGATCTGTGACATACGGAACAAGGAGCTAACATGCCATTGTTGATACACAGATAGCAGGCTAGTCTGAGAGCTATTGTCCAAGACATCTGACTTGAGAGGACGAACTGTAAGGATATGATATGTGGGGGGTCTGCTTCCAGCAGCACACACAGTCATTTCCAGAAAATGCACATTTTTTTCCTTGGAGCCTGGGAGATGGGGGAAAAAGCATGCCACTAATGGCCAATCTGTGAGCCTGAGGGCTGTCGGGATTGGACATTTTCCCCAAATCTGCGTAGGAGTGGGAAGAAGAGCAAATAAAAGAGTGGTATAGAAACACACCACATTAGTGCCTGTTTGTCAAGTATACCTGCCTATAGTTTACAAGCCAAAGCACTTTAGTTATTCACATTTACATTAATGGGAAAACACGCCTGAATATCTACTCAGCTAGAAAACTACAGTAGCAGTTATGTCTACTCAGCTACACCCTGCAGCTGTTCATCTACTCTTCTTCTGGTGTCCACAAGCCTGCATATTGAAATGTTGCTTTGTAGCAACATTCCTCACTTCCCTGTCAGCATGTATTGCCCTAGTTTCTTGTAAGCACCACCTTATACCTGGACTCTCAGAAAGTGTTAGCTCATGTGCAGATTTTCTAGTCATTACCTTCACTTTCCAATTTTTCCATTTTAGCAGCCACTCTGAGGACCTTATTTGGGGGATAATTCACAAAGCATGACCAGGAAGATAGCTAGATTTAAATTGCGGATATAAAATTACATAACATGATAGCAATTTTGAATAATTATTAAGAGGCTGTAATTCTGCCTGTCCTGCAATCCCATATTGCATCCCATGACAGCTGACCAGTAACCCATTTAGCCACTTAATGTGTCTTGGGTAGATAGGATAGCTATATGAAAGTTAAAAGCAATAGATATTTCCATATGCTGCTGTTATAATGACAGGCAATTTGGAGAAAAAACATGTTTACAGTGGACAGTATAAGTCAACATTGCATCTGTGACCCATAGGTTTCTGAAGAGCCCCATGTGGAGCTCCAAACATGGTGGCTCTGGCCGCTGTCATCTTGGCAGTCCTGCCTCTCTAAAACTGGACAAAGACATGGATCAACAGTGGACCTGAGGTGGGCTGAATGACACCTAAGTGCTCAAACAAGCCATCTGTAACAGCACCACCTGTCAGTCAAAATGGCCACACTGTTAATTAAGCATAACTTTAAGCCTTAATGGAATCAGAACAGGTGAGTTGCATAGAAATTCAGACTCCGTATAGTTGTCATGAACAGGGAAGCTAAAGAGACCAAAACCATTTTTTGTACCAGGCTGTAAACATGTTTATTTCTGCTGTGAACTTGGTCATTTTAACATGGGGGATTATGGAGATTGACTTGTTCTGTAGCCAGCCTCAAGTGGCTGTTTGAGAAACTGCAGTTTTTGGCTCTTTCGCATTGGCTTCACTTCACAGCAACAGTTATTGCTTGGTCTCACTCCATTAATGTAAGTCATTCATGTGATTTTGTTGTTTAAAAACTAGCTAAAAGGTTTTAGCATGTTATGGCTACCAAAAAAGCTAGAACTACTATACATGTATTCTTCTTTTTTACTATTATTGCCACCACCTTGACCAATGTGTGTCCCACCCAGATAGATGGTACAATCAAGACAGATTTTGATCTACCTCATGAAGATGCATACTGTAAATGTAGTTAATAGTGTATAAATTTAATATGAGGCACATGAAATGATTTGTATAAGCAGAACCAATTACTCTGTTGTCACTGAACTACATAATCAATGCCCACTTATTTCCCTGAGAGAAGTTGTTGAATTCTGCTGTCAAAGCATGTGAGTCAGTAATTTTCTCATGCCATTTGAAGCTTGGAGAGTGGTTGGTTTTCATGTTTTGTTCTATATGGAATATTCCATTACCGTGAGATGCTCAGAAGCCCTTTCTTTTGTAGTTCTACAACCCCCTGGATATGCTTTTTTTTTCCAGCACTGTGAACACTGGTTCTAATGATCTGGAAGTGACACGCTGTGTGCTGCAGCTGGTTCTACTCCCTTTACACTTAAGTTTGATCAGGGGTAGCAGTTCATTCTAATGTTTTTTTATGTCTCTGGTGCCTTGTTCAGTGCTTTGATTTAACCTGTGACTGTGTCCTTATTTCCCCCATCGACTTCTACATGACATTATAGGCGTTGGGAGTGGCAGTTTACGTTGATTGCCTGGAGATGTACTCTTCTCCCTCCCTAGGCCTATGAATGGGGGACTTTGCTGCAGTGTTGATCTGTCCTGCACATTATGTGGTGCAAGTGTAGAGTGTTGGTCATTTATGGCCCGCAGTGGACAGAGTTCTTCCTGCTCAATGTACTGTACACATCAGAGTGTTGTGGGTATTAAGTGGCTATTTTCATGTGTCATTCTGTCAAGCCTAGAGTTAGCAAAAATTGCATTTTTCTCTCATTCAAAATTGCCACCTTAAACCACCAGAAACCATATCCACTTTCTTTTAAGTAGTAAATCAAGTTTGACAATTGGAACATATTTGTGTAGAATATACCATATTAAGACGCTAATGTATAGTATTAGTTTTGAATGGACATGCACCAGCAAGGACCTGCTTCACCCTCAAACACTGATAGAAAAAAAAAATCACAATATTCTGTGAAAAGTCCCTTCAGAAGCTGATGCCAGTGTTTGTAAAACAACATGTAACCATCATTGTTTCGGTCTCAACACATTGCAATTTTGTCAAATATTAAGATTTGTCCTTAGAAAGTTACTCCCTCATTTGCATGCACCTCTGCACATGCTATTCCCCACTGTGGTGTTAGTGCATTTCCATGCGCTGGCTAGAAGCTGCGGTAGTGTTTTGATGTGTCACAACGAATACTTTGGCTCATTACGATGAGGATAACCTTATGGTTATTATCCAGCCTTTCTTATGTTTAATTGATGCTTTGAAGTAGCACATGAAAGCAGTTCTGGGCTGTCTTGTATGCGTGTGTGTGTGTGTGTGCCTGAGAGAAATATATATATGAGGGATGAAGGGGAGAGAGAGGGAATGTGTGTGTGTTCCATGGTGCTTGAATTCATTCCATACTCTGCTTCACTTTCAGCAGTCCTCAATCTTCGCTGCAGACAAAACACAGTGATTACAGCTGTGGGTCTGCAGCCCTAGGGCTTCTCTACAACATGCCATACAGCTGATATACTGCCAAGTCAGAGCAGTGTGTGGCTCGGTTTTTGTATGTCTTTTGTGTGTGAAAGACCCAGAGAGACTGAGACAAAAAGACAGAGATAGATCACACAAATGTCTATTCTTTTCCCATTCCAATGCTCTGTTCATATAATGGCTAATTTGATAATCGTCTGTTGCATTACTTACTACATAAAGGCCTCATTAAATTAATTTCTACTTTATTATTTTACTGCAGACATCCATATTTTTTAATCAACCTTTTGTTGTTTGTTTCCAAGAAGTCACTGATCAACACAGTTCATAGCAAAACAGTAAATGAAGTCCTCTTTTGATGAGAGCAGCTGACTTTTATGTTGGATTTCCACTTGTTTTTAACCAGAAATAGAATCTACATAACCAGCAAAAACAGAGTCAACTCATATACAGGAACTACACCCATCCTAATTTTAAAAATGGCAAAGTGCCTTATTAAATTGTCTTAATCCTTTATTATGCATAACCGAATAATACTTCCAAGCCTGATATTCCTATTCAATAGTCCTAAATTTAATAAAAATCAATATCACGGAAATATATAGCTTTTCCCTAATCCCAAACATTGATCCTGCTCTGTGAACAATCTCACTGCTCAGAGAAATGACACAATGCTTGTCCTCTCTTTCTCCTTACTGACGTCAGTGAATCCTAGGTGAAAATCCTTGCCACGACTTCTTGCACATGATTTCTGGCCGTGTGCACACAAGGAGTGGCCACTTAATGGGGTGTACACACTCAAGTCGAACTTGGGCTGTGCAGTCCACAAATATGTCAACGTGCCCACCACTTTCCTTAACAGAATGAGACAGGCTTGATGCGTGCGTGGAGAGTCTGTCCATTGTACTTGAGCTGTTTTCCTGAGGAACACAGTCGAAGTTCAGTGGAGAGTGTGGTAATTTTGCGCAGTTAATGTTGAGGAACAATATTTATTAGGTTATTCAGAGAAGTGTGGCAGACGTTGCGTATGCTGCTAGTGTTGGCACATGGAAGGGAGTTAGAGCAAAACAGCCATGCAACGGGGAGGGGGGTTGGGTTATCCCCCGTCACAGCCTTTGACAGTATATATTAGGGTTGGTCACAGGCAGCCATGCCTCTCCTGTCTGGCTGAGCCAAGCTCCAGGAGCAGCTGGTGAAGTGATCCTTTGGTTCTCATTGCTTAAAGGTCATTTTGATGATGTTGAGCTGGCTGGGCTCGAGCTCAAGGAGGTTACATTCCAGAGTTTTCTATAATCACGCTGCTTTCCTGCAGTCATTTTCTACCAACCCTGTGTCCTGAAAATGATGTTTATATACAACTAATTTTCAACTGCAAATACGTTTAGAAGAGAATGTACTAACATTGATGATGTTATTAATTAATGCATTTGGTAAGTTGTGAAAAAAACATGATACTGAATGAATCAGTAAAATGTTAATTTACAATGTATTTTATTTGTTTGCCACCAAAATATCAGATCATACACTATAATATTAACTCTTGACTTCAGCATTATTAAACATCCTTGTGGTTATTTCTAGGCAATGACACTACTTGTTTACGATCAGACAATGATCATGGCCTTGGTTTAATGCCGGAAACAGTAAGTGAAGTCACAAAATACAACGTGATTATCAGCATTTAACCAAAATTAAGCTCTTTTCCAAACCGTAACCAAAGTGCCCACCATCCACCACCTCTTATTTCATAACAAATAAACATAATTTCTAGGAGATAGGGTTATTTTCTGCACATACAGTATATTTTGTCTGTCATTTCATTGCTGGCAACAGACCCACAGTGATCCTAACTGTTTTGATGCTATGTGTGAAAGCACCGCAGGTCATGTTCAAGGCCTTTTTAAAACTAAGCAAAAAAAGCCACCGTTCAGGTGATTAAATTTGCCGTTAGCAAATTGAGAATGGTTCCTTACAGCCCACCTTGAAGTGCAATCTGTTTATAATATTGCTTTGTTATAACTACCTTCTTTGACACTTTGACTCAAAGAGTCTGGGCATATTCTTTGATGTTGCTTACAGCGATAGAGTGATATTCAGGAGACCGGTGATGTGAGTATCTTCTTTATTTGGCTATATGTGTTGGTATTTTATTATTTAGAGAAAAAAAGGTAAGAGGCTTTCATTGCTACAAATGTTTTACCAGAGTAAAGTTTATGTATAATTTAGGCGCTCCACCTGAAAATAAATGACACATCACATGCATAGAAAGCAGTAACACAAATGACCTTAACTTCAAAACAATGCTAAATTGACTGATGGCTATGTCCACTGCCTGTGAAAGTTATTTTCCATCAATATGTAAATTTTGTGTGTGGCTTGATAATGCTGCTGTCGTTTGAGTGACACCAATGGAACCTCATAAAAGCACACATTTGCGCGCACATTCTGAATGAAGTCTTTTTTTTTTTTCTCGCATCTTAGGCTCTTAGACCAGCTTCTTTAGTAGGGATGGGAGGTGTAGCTCATTGTGTAACAAGAAATTTACATTAGCTAGGTAGTTTTAGCAGTGAAGCTACAAATACCAATACCAATTTAACCTTTCACATGTTTGCATCTTAGAATAAACTACAGCCACTGAACACCTCAACTTATTTTAAGTCTTTCACATTGTTCTTGCTATTGAATTACTAGAATCACCTTTGTTATAAGAATGTCCTTTGTTTGTATATTATTCAAAATCCATAATATTGCCCCCAGGATTTTATCTACTGCTGAACATACAGTATTGACAATATGACCCTAGTTTTAGCCTTCCTGCAGTGGCCGCCTTTTCATTTCAGGATCCCTTCTACGATTTTGTCATCTCAGACCACAGCATGAATTATCCGTTGCCAGAGCTACATTACTCTAACCTTTTAACTCTCTGTCTGGACTACCAGACTGTCCTAAAGCAAGATCCACTATCTATTTTTTCCATCGTCTAAAATATGAAGGAAGGTAACTGAGGAGGCTGAAGAGCAGATATTTTGGATTTATAATGCAAACTGTAAAATCAAACCTCACCTCCAGGAGTTATAGATATGACCTTCCAGTTTTCTCCCTTTCAACACTGTTGTGTTGCAGTCAGCTTACCGACTGAGAGCACCAGACTGTGCATGCTTCCTTCAACGCCCTGCTGAGTACCGAATCTCTCTGCAGTGATTGAAAGATGTTAGACTCAAACTGGGGCTTAAACAGGTTAAATCGTCAATGTCAACTTAAAATGAGAAAGATTAAGTCACTGATTGATAAAAACACCAATAAAAAAGTGGTTAAAACAAGGCCATCCTTTTTTCATACTCATAATTTTGGATCACTGCATTGGAAAGGCAACACTGTTTTGGCTGACAGCTGCCATCAAATGCCACCTTCCATGGCTTTACCACTGCACAAGCTGGTTGATAAAAAGGTGAGAAAACAACATACAGCCTGTTGCCAAGGGCCACTGCATCTGAAATTACCCTTAACAGCCTGTCACACCTTTTCAAGCAATCACATATCTAAAATCCCAGAGTGGTTTCCACACACTTTACCATTTGCTTATTAGCTCTAAATTGGCGTGTGTACTCTCGATGCAAGAGAGATACAATAAAAAAATATTGAGGTGAGTGCACAAACACTGAGCTCACTTGAGTACAAGAGCCAAGTGGTGCCTTGTTAAGCCTCCCACCTTTTCAAGTCCTTTCTCTTCCATATAACAGGTAGCAACCCATAAATTTAGGTTGTAAAATGTGTCGGTGGGGCTTATATTGTGATGCCCTTTGTAATAACTTTTCAGCATGCCTAGGTTGTTTATGTATAATAGGATTTCGTGTGTGTGCGTGTGCAGGGCTTTTAAAAATACAATGTGCAATGGCAGAGTAGAGTAGTATTGATTAGGATTATTTTGGATGGGCAAACAAAGCAGTGGGAAAAGACCACCGTGACATACCTGTGGGCAGACTGGGACAAACAGAAACAGAAAATAAATCACAGCTTCCACCTCCTGGATTTCCTTCCATCTATGTGATACCCCAGTTTACTGTGTTGAATCCCTTTGCTTGGTGCAGCAAGGCTGGATGGAATGCCTCAGGCCTTTCTCCCTGATCCTGACCCCTCCAGCTTGTGCTTGTGTTTGTATTTGCTCCCAGTTTTACCAGTGTAGAACCCTGTTTCTCAGATCAGTCTAACATACATTGGACTTGCAAATGTGGAATTTCTAAAATTGTTCTTAATAATCATCATCTAAAAGTCAGCATTTCAGTGCATACAGCTGAGTTGCAAACTTGTATTCACATCTGCACACATACATTTTTAATATATTTTCATTTCTCAGTGAGTACGACTTCTCAATTTTGCTCTTGCAGCCTCTCACATGCTGTCTTCTCAATTATAAATGGCGAATTTACATACTCTCACCTTTTGTATGAATGTAGATGTCAGTTTGCATTGAGTTGGAGTTGGAAATATTTAGCTTGCCGGTGTCAGAAAGCCTGACTGCCGAATGCAGCTGTGCCTTAATGTGATTACCAGTTGCTGAGCCATGTGGGGACTGGTGTTGCTGTCAGCTTAATTTACTCACAAACACATTGTCACATGTACTCATCCACACATACAGCACGAGCATGCGCAAAAGCATACACGCTGTACAGTGTACACACAAGCTTACATTTAGTTGTAAGTCTAGCAGCTACAAGTCAAAGCAGTTCGTCCTGCTCAGACAGTTGCAGAAGTTGTTGAACTGTCACAGCAGTCAGTCACATGCACACATACATGTACATTAAATGAGAGTAAAGAGTCATGCTTACATACAGGATTTATGAGCACAAGAGCATCCTAATGCACAATCCACCTGTCAACATAGACGTTGTACTAGACATTTTCCTCCCGTATTGGCTTTTATTCACACGAACGCAGATGTATACCTGTGAAAGGTCTTTCCTGTCACATGTATCACGCCTTCACACACCTCTGTTTATTCTCATGTCTGTATAATTATATGGATGTTACTCTGGAAAAAGCTGCATGTAACCTTTGCATTTCTAAAAGTATGGCAGGCACGACTGCCGCAGTTGAAATGAAGTCTGTCCAATGAGCTGAATTCATAAAGGCGCTATAAAAATGCGACTCATGCACATGATGAACTGTATATACATTATACATAATGAGTCCTAAGGCTGCCTTTCAAATAGGTAATGCAGGTTCAGGCATCTGTGTCGACAAACCTCTGCCCAGCTGAAGTGTTTTTGAGGAGGGCTGTGTGTCCTGGTACCTCAGCTCAATGGGTTCTGTTCCGTAGCTAACCTCTATATATAATTTATTGTTCAATTCATACACTATTAATTTCAGCCTTCTTCATACTGTCATACACTCTGGCACTCCTGTAGAGTTACCAGCCAGCCAGACACCCAGTACATAATTCACCTACTGTGTATGTAGTTTCTGTATGTGTGTGGTTTTTTTTGGCTTTGTATTTGTCTGTCTAAATCTATTTACCCTCAGTATAATAACTATATGACGTCTGTGTCATGTCAGCACTGCGTAGAGGTAGACCCTGTGGGCTGGAGTTAAAATTCATAAAAACTCACATGCGCGAGCATAAGCTTGACCAGCAAATTGGGTTCGAAATCTCTACTTAGGCCAGTCAGTTATGGCCAGAGCAAAAATTATTTTTATTCCCCAGAAAACAGCTATGACTGCGTACACTCATTTGTATTCCTCTAGATAAGATGATGTGAGATTTTTTTAATCTTAACTGTCAGTGAAAACCATCCCAAAATGTTTTTGCATGATTTCATATGAGTCAGATGCCTTATCCCCATTCAGATGTGCCATGATTTTATATTGTTCTGCGCAGTGAGCTGTAATAATATTTTCCCGATACATCTGAGAAACAAAATCAGTTCGACATATGTGTTATTATTCCACAGATTGTCTGCTAACCTGTGTCTTTCAGCACATTCACTACAGGATAATGTAGGGCTGGCACGTTTTTTTTCTTTTCATTGAAAATGAATCTGATTTGACCAGATCGTTTTTTTTTTGTTTTTTTTTAAATAAATAAATTGATCATCTATTCAATCCATAATATATCAAAAGATGCAAAGCTGAAACCAGTGGAAAATGTATAGGTTGGCTTAAAAAAAGACTTTATAATTATTCTATTATCAAACACTTTTTTTTTTTTTTTTGGTCAGTGGACTAGTGTAGATCCCTGGAAAAAAAAAATTGGGCTGTTGCTTATCCTGACAATAGGTCAATCATTTCCACTCATTATTAGTTGGTTGTTTTTGGAGATTGGTTGTTGTGGCAGAGTTTCACCAGATGCTTGTATTTTTATTCTGTCAGTTTAGGAATCCACTTTTTGCCATTCCAATAGGCCCTCTACAGTCGATGCAGTAGAAATCAGGGTACTGTCTTCAAATTTGAACAGATTAAATCGAGACCCAGAAAGCGGTATGAAATTCATGGTAATGTGAAGAGTACTGGAGTTTAATGCAATCTTCTCACTCTCTCAATCTTACTCAATAATTTCTAAGCGTAGATAAGGTCCATTAGGTTCGCTGGTGTGAGGTTTTTTTTGTACTGGTGTAAAATATAGTATATCACAGTACTACCAGAGTGTGATGTGCCCTCCACCTATGCAGAAGATGATTAGCTTTTACTATTCAGATTGAACTTATCACCTCACCTCCCTGCTTCCTCATAACCATTAATCATTCTCATTACAGGAAGGGTTGGAAAATAGGTCTACTTCTCTCTCTGTCTCTCTGCTGTACTGTATGACTGTTTTGTTTCCCTGCAGTCAACAGCCCTTAGTCACTCTCTCTGTCTTACTTTCTCCTTAAACCCTTGTAACACCAAATCACATCATTCTTGCTTCCGTATATAATTGCACCATCTTATTCTCCTTTTGCCTGCAAATAATTTGTTCATGGCTGTTTTCATCCTTTCCTTTTCTCTGTTCTTGTCTTATTTTTATTCATGTGCTCCAACGTACTCTGCGTACACGTTTCTCCATTAATCAGCGTATATACATAAAATTTAAACAACCATCCATGCATTAGCTATACCTGCTTATCTTTTGGAGGGTCAATGAGTGAAAATATGAGCATGCTAAAAGATAAAAGGATTTACAATGTCAAGTAATCACTAATTAAAACTCTTTGATGCTTTATCATTCCCCAGAAGCTTTCTGTGGTCGACTTATTATTATTTAAGAAATAAAACATGCTCAAATTCACAATTTTTTTATTCATTGATGGTCTGCTAAAATAAAACTGGCAGAGCATAATTCAAATAGTTAAACATTTTGCTCTACAATCATCTATCGGGATGAAAATGACAAATGCTTATTCATTATGACACAATGAAAACTGGAACCAATCCTTTCTGTGGCTAACTGATATGCAGGAAATTGTAAATGCAGACACAAAAAAGGGCACTTGAGGTGAGGTGTGACTTTATAGGCTAAGAGCACATGTGTTTTTGCAGAGAAAAGCAGTTGTTGGAAGAGTGTTAATGATGACAGCAGGTGCCTTTATCTAATGAAAGAGTAGAAGTCAATACAGGTTAGTAAGAGGCTGTTTGAAGCATGCATCATTTCAAGAAAGTAATGCACCATACTAAATTGTTGATTGAAACTCATTGAGAAGTAATTATAACACTGAAGACTTTTTTTTTATTATTTAACTTTAGATTTCTTTTGAGCAGTTAATTTAGTGTGATTGTTGTATGCACTGTTTTTTTTTTTTTTAACAGAACAGATGGAGGACAAGCAGATTGACAGATGAGAATGCGAAAAAGACCTAGAGGACTCTGAAATTATCTAATGGACTTGAGGACTGTGAAAGAGACTGTAAAAGTCAGATGGGTATGCCTCAGTAATTGAAATTTGTAGTACCGACATGCTGCAGCTCTGCCTTAGTGTTCTGGGAGTTGATGTTTTTATGGGACTTGGTTTTGAAGGTATTAGAGCAGAGGGAAGAAAAAAAGCAAGATCAAGACAAAAAGAAAATGTACTGGAAGAGGAAGAAACACGGTGAAAAAGGAAAGAAAAGCATTGAAATAGAAAAGAGACAGGGCCAGATTTCTAAAGACTTTTGCACCTTATTTTAGATGTATTCTTGTGTTTTTTTTTTTTTTTTTTTATCACACCTGTGCCCTTCTGCACAAGCACAATTTACCGTCATCTAAATCACACACACAGTGTCTGTCAGCACACCTTCTGTGTGATCAGTGAAACGTTACTCTATACTTTATGCATATGGATCTGAAGCAGGATCATGCAAATCACAGAAATAAGTGAGTGTTGTTGGCTTTATAATCCGGCTTCATACATTTTCTTTGTATCTCTGCAGCTAATGAAAAAGTGCAAATTTGCAAAGGCCTATTAAAATACGTTTTTAATGGGACTAGGAGAATGTAATTGTCCAGCTTTCTGTTCAGATCTCAATGACAGCAGACAAAAGGTGAACACTAGCTGTCCAATGGAGCTAGCTGCATGAACAGAAGTGCTCAGAAACAGGGTGCAGAGCTGTGACTGTGTAGTTATTAAACTCAAAATTGATTTTGGATGTTCGCTGAGCTCCTAATGCACCATGGCAATCGCTCTATTTTGATAATTCATTCACATTTTGCTGGCTGTTTCTTTGTACATCCTTTTTTTTTGTCATCACACCTCTTTTTCATTACTTCAGAAGTTCTACCTAAGAGGATATATTTTTTCCAACTGCACAAACCTTTTATAGATTGAGATTATTTCTAGGCTTTGAAATTGCAGCCTTAGCAAATGTTTCAGAATATCTTGCTCCATTAATGAGTCATTCCGTTACAGCATCACTGAAATATGATCGCGCATAGACAGAAGCTAGAAAGCCGTCCGAATCTCTGATTGTGTAATTAGCTCATGCCTTAGTAAATCAGATGCTAATCTGATGCAGGTTGCAAGTACAGATTTAATGGAAGCTAATTTGTGCTGTGCTTTCATGTGTGTAAGTGTAGTTGAGAGTGTAAATGGTAGATGACCTGTGTGCATCTACTGTGTGTGTATTACAGTTTTGTTCTTCTGTTTTATTTTGGTGGCAACCTTTTTGTGCTCAAGACCTTCAGAGTACAGTAGACATTTTTTGTGAGAACATTTTGGTCAGTCCTCATTTCATCAAGGGTTTTTTAAGGTTAGAGTTAAGGAACATAGCCAAAAATAAGTCATTTGTGTTGTTTGCCAAACCCGAAATGTAAAGCAGACATTTATTTCATCACAGTTAGACTACCGAGATGATATTGCAGTAGATCCTTGCTACTCTTTACTAGCTAGAAGTTTATGACAGCCAGTTACATCTTAGATGTCGGTCCCCTACAAAGCTTATAAACTGAGTGCAGCTTCAAATGATCAAGTACGGCCCTTTATATATATATATATATATATACTTTTTTTTTGTCAACTTACATTATGACTAAAACCTTTAGAATGACTAATATAAAAACAGAACATTTTTCATTTTTGGAACCTAGTTGTAAGCATTGATCTACAAAAACAGATGTTTTAATCATTTCCACAGTTTTTTTTTTTTGTTGTTTTATCCAAAAGCACTTATCCGCCTTTTCAAAGTCATTCAAGGTCCAAATCAAATTTGAAGACTGCACAAAGCGCCTTGATGGTTTGTGTGCGTATTTATTTCTGCCTGCATTCAAAGCTGTGATGTACATAGCTGGAATTATTATATAAGACCTGAAGCACTCCCTATACCGCCTAACTCAAGGACCGCAAACATGAACATCTTTCACCGATTTGAGACCCTGAGGGAAACAAGTAAAATGAAAATGCACTAGTGGACAGAAGGGTGATAAATGTATTGAATATATCATTCTATAAAGTATGTTTTTTTTTTCTTCTTATGTTGAGATTTGAACCACTTACTGAGTTTTCAAGGTTTTTCTTTGAGAAACAGCTCTTTGTAAGAACATATAGACGTGATTTATTAGTGTGAAAATAACAATAACTTAATCCTGTTCTTTGTGAGATGTTAAAAGTAACACTTATTTTCAACAGTGTAAACAACGAACATTTTTAGGCTGTCGTCATGCTCCTTTTTTAATATATTTGCTCGACTCCCCGTTTCTGTCTCTCTTCCTTAGTCTGTCTTTGTCTCTAGCCGCCACCTCTCTGGGCATGTTCTAACACGATGCATAAATTCAGAACCAATTTTACACCACATTGCCTTGGCTTCACTCTCCAAATACCGCCAGACTCTCACACTCCAAATCCAACTCGACTCTCAACCTGTTTAAGTGCAGCAGACCAAGAGAATGACTACAGCTTTCTGTACGCACGTTTTTTGGGGGTTTTTTTTACACAGATTTAATAGAACTTTTAATCATGTCTAAGATCTTTATGGTGCGGGCAAATTTTCATGAGTTATGACACAATGTTTATGAAGTGAGTAAAAGAGGGAATTGTACCTGCATTGCTCTGCATTTGCTCAGGAATTATAGCTGTGTCCAGTGAGCATGGAAGACAAAATATGTTGCTCTATTGTTGGCAATAAACTACTTTTAATAAGGAAGATATGGGACTCAGAAGAAAAGAACAGAATTAGTGAATAAAAACAGGTGTTCCGCATGTCCGCCTTCACAATCCCTATACCTTCCTGTATTTAGATACAACCCAAACAATTTCTTTTGGCATTTATCTATTTGCCTCTGTGTAAGCATACCAGCTTACGGAAATTTCTAAAACTGAGTGTTTTTATTTTTATTTTTTTATTTACTTTTGATGCCTGAAACTCACCCATGACCTCATATTCTCCTGTCTACAGTATTATAACTAAATATAATCTTCCCTTAAAAAGAAATAATTCCTTCCATCTACAATTGCGTTAGAACACAGCAGCTTGGCTTGACAAGAATGAAAACATGCTATCAAATCTTCAAAACAAATGCAAACGGGCAAAAACCACCCTTTTATCAATTATACAGTATTGCTTTAGCCAACATATTATTCATCATGACCAGTGATTCATTGTACAGTGGCTCCAAAAGGTTTCCTTCTCGCCTCTGCAAACATCTGAGACCAATCTGGTAGACCATTTGAGCTCTCATAAAAAAAACATGAATAAATGATGCATGCCTTTTACAGAAGTTTGCTAATAAGAACAAAAGTGAAGAATCTTTACTTTTATATTTGTTTTTTTCCGCAGATATTTGATAAATACAAGCCCTGATCTGACTTGAACCTTGTAGGAAAAAAGAAAATCATCCCCATATGTGGCTAAACACAGTCCAAAACATTTATTTTACCCTTAGTACCCCCTTTGCTCTCATTTGCACTGCATTTTTATTAGCAGGTGTCATTAAAGACACAATTAACAGTATCTCCGTAACTGACAGCACTTAGAAGTGTGGTTAGGACCTGTAATCATCCCTGTGGGGGTTAAGCTTTTGCTTCTTACAGAAGAGTAAATGTTTGAGCCATCATCAACACATATTATGAATCACCTTTTTGACACACCGACCCGACTGTAGGCTTTCTTTTTTCCATGCTTCCTTTTTTTTAATTTGCCGTCAACAGGTGAAGTATTTCTTCTCAGATACTCTTTCATAGCAAAGAGAAAAAGCATTGATTTTCTTTCTGTCCATTATCCCCCTTCCACTCTGGGAGATTAGGAAGTGTAATCACTGTGATCCTGGGGATTATACAAGCAAAACATATCTACAGCCATGAGGAAATTAGATGAGTGTTATTAGCACATAGTCGTTTCTTTAGGGTATGACTTAGGTGAAAATATATTGTGAAAACAATGTTGAAAGTGTGCTATTTGGAGTCATAAACAATTTTAACAGAAACTCTCTGGTGGAGCTTTTAGGATGCAGTTCAAAGCTGTCCACACATAAGGTTATTTTAGATTACTTATTTATCCATCAGTGGCTTAACACTTTGCAAATCCCTGGCAATTATCACTTTGTGGCAGCCCCTGTGCATTTAGCAGGGATGTGTGTTTTGATGTCACAGTGGCAGAGCAGTACAAACAAAGCCTCTTAACTCTCACAGCCTTGCTCTTGCTCTCACCATGACTTAAAAACGCAGACATGCATACAATGGTACACATGCACACACTCAGGGGATGTGACCCAATTTGATTAGCAAATTGAGCTCCAGAGACTTGGTAACATGGACAAATAATGAAAGAGATCAGACAAGGGGGGAGAGGAAAGGGTGGAGGGTAACTACAACTACACTCATTTACCATCCCCTAACCATTGCATAATGTTAATGCAACCTTCAATTTCTAATTCTAAATCTTTGTTATCAGAGAAAAGGTCAAAACAGGCTTATTAAATCCAAGGGCCTGATTAAAAAACAAACAAACAAACAAGCAAAAAAAATGATTCAAAGTTTGATTAAAATAATAATAATAATAATAATAATAATAATAATAATAATCAGTGTTTTCACTTAATATCCAATACGTGCCTAAAATATGAGGCCACTGTCTGTTGTTATATAAAGTGAAGTATCATCAGCATGTTACTGGAGACAGATCATATGTCTTTGTATAACCAAAGGGGATCATGCAAGTACATGTACTGTAAAACACCTAGAATTGACCCCTGGGGAACACCACAGAATAACTTGCAATGGTAAGAATGGTTGAAACCATAATCCATAATGACGACTCAAAAATACAGGCAATGAATTCAAATATTGCAATCAACTGTTTCATTTCAGTTTTAGTTTGACAGATGAGTTTAGTTTAGAATGATTTACATCTCTATTATACTGTTTCATATCTATATCTAAGATTTCACATGAAACACATCTTTAATATGTAATACGTAAGTTAGGGTACAGGTATTTTCTGTTCTAGAAAATGATACTTAATGATACCTGAATGAGATCAATTTGTCATTGTCACCTGAAACGGATATTGTATTTCCCTAAAACTTAAATGCTTCAGTAAAATTAAAATAGCTACCATAAATTAATTAGAATATTTGGCATATGGCTGAATGTTCAGAATGGCCGATTTTTCTTTTCTTTTTCTTTTTTTTATTTTAATTGAAATTGAACATTTTTTGTCTTTTGCAGTGCCATCATCATAGTGATCATGACTTGCCTGAATAACTTCCATTATGTCTTTTTCATGCAGTTCTCACACCTTTAATGAAACTTTTTCTCTGCCCCGTGCTTTGTCTAATGCAGAGTTTCTAAGTATTGATTGCCCGAAAAACTTTCTGGTTAACTGTTGCCATCTCTTTTTTTTTTTTTTTTTCAGTATAATTGTGTATCCTGAACTACTATAACTATGGATTGATTGATTCTTCTTGGATTTCTTTCGACTTACTTTCTCCTCTTATCTTCTCACTGCCAGCAACTGGAGGTGTGTTTGGTCCTCAAGGGGAATCAGGATCAGAGCCTGAAGATGACAGCCAAATGAAGTTTTACACAGAGCAGCATAGAGGACGAAGACGCAGCAAGGGTGAGAGGGAATGCAGGTGTACTTCTTTGTATATTGTTATAAATGTGCTACATTTTAAACACATTAACTTGCACAGTGGGGGACCCTCTTACCACCGCATACTGCTGCGAACCCAATAAAGTAAAAAACAGGGCAATAAAATCCAATAAAACATTTTGAAAACAAATGATTCCAACCTTACAGTGGTTGAATATGAGGGGGAATAATGGAAGGGCAACCTGAGTGAAATGAGGCTAGACATTTTCTGGAATTGTCAGCATAGCTGGAAGTAGGAAGGAGTCGTGCACATTCCCGATGGGGTTTAAAGTGCTGTTCCATGGCACCGCTCAATGACAGTCAAAGCAGATATATGAGCTGATGTAAATGGAGGCTCAGTGATGAGCAAAGCTGAGTCAAATTACTTTGATGGGAAGCATGATTTTAACTTCCCTTACCACATAATGATATGTGATAGTGAACTCTTTCTGTGTATGTTGCATTTGTGTGTATGCGAGGGAGTGACCTGGAGAAAATGAAACATGGGATTAGTCTGTCTGTGTCCATTCGGCACTGTAGTTTCTGGCTGAGAGAAAAATACTTCAGGAGGAACAATGTTGTAACAAGGAGTTATAACCCAGGAACCAAAACTTAAACTAGGTCACCAAAGGTGAAATGGTCATGACACTTTATTTTGTGTCAGAAATGGTTCTCTGTGTAATAGTCAAAGGTGAGGACCTAAATTTCAGTTGAAGAAATCTGTCCTGTTATTTTAATGAATATTTTTCAACACTCCAGTGAACAAGATACGATAAGTTTGTAAAACGAATGGTTGGATGGATTTTAGAACATTGATGTTTGGCCTTTATGTGATCTTAGGTAGGTATTATATAAATGCTGGTTATTCAAGTTTACCTCAGTTTAAATGCAACCTTTTTTGGAATGGGTGCAAAGATTGCAAGTCCAGATTTATGAGCACAGTCGGGGATCTAAAGGTTTCAGTTGAATTGCAGTGGTGCATTTGTTGTGGAATTTCATATATACGATTAATGACAGGTTGATTCATTATTCACAAAATGAAAGGGTCCTTGTCCAAACTGTCAGCTCTCACTTAGATTTTATTAGAAAAGCACATGGGCTCACGACTGGGTAAGACATAAAACTCATGGCCGCGATCTGTGTTAAAGTTACAACCTGTGTAAAAAGGTTTCTCTAGCAGATGGGCGGAGGGAAATAAATGAAAGGAAGACATTTTATTTAGAGTTCTTTAGGGTTGCCCTGTGTATTTGTGGTTGCTTGTCACTTTACATGCATAGATGTGTTTCTCTAAATGCCTGTTATTGGTATATTTGTGTGCATGCATGAGCACTTGGGCTAGGTGTTGGTTTGTGGCCATAAAGTAAGTGTTTTCCATCGTGAGTGTACATGCTTTTGTCCACTCAGTAGGCTTTTATAGTAATTGAGAGAGCCTGTCACAAGCTCAGTGACACCACACACACCCCAAAGGGATTAGCTGTTCTCCCATTTTTGCTGCAGACAGCTGTTGTTCCTGTCCCTTCACAATATCATGACATGTAATTCAGTTCTAATGAATACAGTATACTAACTTTGTCTCCCTGATTTTGACTTTGAGCAGTGTCTTACTGCTTCCAAACTTCTGAAAAGCACACTTTAGTTGGAAAGTTGCAGTGTTTTCGAAACTGAAATTTTGTCTGCCTCTGGTTTTCTGAGGTACCCACTGATCGAGTTACATAACTCTAACCAGCAAATAGGACATTTGTTCAGTATACATTACTTAACCAACACAAGAATTTGCTGCCACCTGAGTTTGCCTGAGTTCCACTGCTTTGAAAAAGGGAAACAAGAATAGGCCTGCTATTACTATTGACTTTTGCAACAAACCTGCATAGTATTGTGCACCATGGGCAGCTCTATTCCTAGAAGAAGTAGAAGAGATACTTTATTAATCCCTCAACGGGGAAATTCGGGGGAAATTCTTTTTTCACTCAGTTTATTTTACATGCATTTTTTTTAACCCCGAACACACATACAAGACATGCTCATAGACATGTACACATACAAGGGCTCATAGACATGCAATGTTGAGAGAGAGATGGTGGAGTGATGGGCAGCCTCCCTGAGGAGCGCCCTGTGAGCAGTTGGGGGGGTTCGGTGCCTTGCTCAAGGGCAACCTCGGCAGTGCCCAGAAGGTGACCTGGTACCTCTCCAGCTACCAGTCCACCTTCCATATTTTGGTCCACGCTGGACTTGAACCGGCCACCCTCCGGTTCCCAAGCCAAGTCTCTATGGACTGAGCTACTTTGAGCTACTGCCCCAAAGCGGCAGTAGCTGTGTGAAGAAGCTCTTCACACATTTTCTGATGTCTGGAGTAGATTCACAATATATTTTTAAATTAGTTAGAACAGTATTCCCAAACCAGTGATATCACTACCTCTTCCCTAACACATCCCAGTAAGCTGGCTTTCAAAATGGCGGCCAGCTTTCCCATGATGAATATCAGTAGACAGAGGTTAAGCGGTTAATTTCATTCCCTATATCCTGGCTTGGAAATGGGAGCCCTGACAAAGCCAAAGGGCAACCAAAACAACCAATCTATAACCCTGTCAGTGGCAATAAGATCATATATCACCCCTGCAAATTATTCTGGTCTGTTCTGCAGAAGCTCAGTTATTCTCAGTCATCCTTTACTTACTCAGGCCAAACTTGAACCTGGGTTAAATTCATAAATCAGGAGTACAGTTAAATGTATTTTCAAGGATTGAGGGAGGCTTACAGGCTGTACTTTTGACAAAGCTGTGTGCTAAACTGTATAATTTAGTTTTAGGTTTGTGTTATATGCCTGTATGGTGGATTATGTTTCTCTGTGCAAAAGTATGAACCTGTCATCTTTTGTTAATGATGTTCAAATATAGTTATTTGTTTGATAAAATGAAATAAAAAAATAAATGAAGAAACGTTCACCTTTGCCTTTTTCTCTTTCTCTACCTCTAGGCCACCCACACAGTCCTCTAAATAAGGTCACCCTGACGTTGATCACCATCAGCACATGTGTCATTGCCATTGTCTATGCTACGCAGGACTCCTGCCCTCTCACTGTCAAGGTTACTCTCCATGTGCCTGAGCATTTTGTCGCGGACGGTAAGTACAACACATTCATTAGACCTTGGCAGAATATATTTTGGCGTGGGTTTGTAGCTGTGCATTTATTTTTATTTAAACTAAAATGCAGAAACTCTCATGTTTCACTCTCACTACAGCTGTCACATATTGGATCTCAGGCCAGTTGACTCCCTCGCAGTAAATGGAAAAAGGCTGATCGCTGACAAAAAACTTACTAAGCTCGGTCAAAATGAAACTTGGTGAGATAGACTGTGAAATCACTTATCACTTTTGATGTGTGCATAGCAACTGTAGTAGGATATAGTGTACCTAGTACTTTATACCTCACCCTTGGGCAATGTTGAGCTTTATGTTAGCTAAAAATAGGATATAGAATTGTGGTGCATGTTATCATAATAGCCACTATCAATCATGTTAGAACTTTGTTTCATTTTCTTCCCAGCCATAATTGGATACAGTTGTCCTTCAAGCAGCATACTGCAGGGATGACTGTCGAGTGGGCGCACGCTGTTATTGAGTTGTGAAAATATTATGTGATTTGTATACTTTTTGTCGTGGGGAGGAACACCTAATGGGTCAGGGACAGCTCCACATGCTTCCTCTGTTTCTATTTACAAATGGCTTGCAGTAAAATCTCCACTCCCTCAACCGTGATTTGTGGTTTTCAATTTCAATGCTTTTCAGTCTCAGTATACTCACTGCACGGCTGATAAAGTACTAAAGACACGCATTCATGGAACAAAAAGTAAATCATTCGCTGGAACTGAAAGATGAGTAAAAATCAGGACAATAAAGCCCACACACTGAAAGCCCCCAATGGGAAAATATGTTTATTATCAGCACAAACAGCTGAATGGCAGCCATCAGACTGATAGAGAGTAGTGTGCTCCAAACATGATTGTTATTTCTTTATTTTTGCACTCTGAGCTTTCAGTGTGCAGACTCTATTATATATGACTACAGGCTGTAGATTGGAATGCTAACCTACTTTATGGTTTATACTTTTTTCAGTTGCTATGCTACAAATGATGTATTGAACTAATATCTACAAGCTATATGCTCCAAAGTCAAACTGTTATCAAGAAAGTAGAATGAATACTGTCTTCTGTGGGTTCACATGCTAAAAAATATTTTCAAAATACATGTAAATTCAGGATAATCAAGTATGTAGACACAGATGCCTAGGCAGCTACTTCAGGAGTTGTCCCACTGAGTCTGTTTTAAATGTTTTGTTGGCGACAGGATAATTGTAAATTGGGTACGTGTATTGGCAAGATACCACAGTATAAACCTCACTGGGAGGTAAGAGAGAGGCCAATGCGGAAAATGTGCAAGGAGTTAAGTGAAGTAAAAAGGGAGTGAGGAGCTAAGGCAATTTAACTAATGATTGCCATATCTCTAAAAGCTCTGCATTCACATATCAGTCGATCAGGTGCTCTTGCCACCGGGGCCTCATTCCTAGTCCGCCCACACACCCCATAATTTGTGTGCACATGGACGCACAATAGAAGTAGAAGAGTACACAAACCTTCTATAGTTTATTGTGTAACTATATGTAAGATGAACTCCTGGAAAACATATTGTAATATACTGTAAAAGACATAATCCTTGAATGAGTTTTTCATACTAGGCTACTGTTAGATGCTGATGTGCGTTTTCCTCTTACCAGTTCTACCCAAACTAGTCAAATTAAATATCACTTCACACACTCATTTGATATATATGTCTGTCAACGAAATCCTAACAACCTTAGGACTCATACAAACCACTTACTAACTGTACTAATTTTCTCTTCTGTAAGTAATTCACGAGTGGTCCAGACCTGTCGTCAAGCATCATCCTCCGATATAACACCTGACAGTGTAACATCACCTCTTACAGGTTCTGTAATACCACTACTGACACTGCTAAGCTTGCTGTCGTTTTGTCTGATGATTTCCAAACAGTGTTGAAGCTCTGCGTTCTGAAATCCTTCTTTTTGCACTTTTGGGAATGAAACTTGCCCACAAATATTTGCCACAATTTTATAGATGGGTGTCAATGACGCTAATGATGGAAATTCACAAATACACACCTCCTCCTGAACAGACGGCGTTCATCAGGCTGAGACAAGATATTTTACAACGAGTTTAAGCACTTTTGTGTTTACAACTAGGAACACTCAAGCCTCAAAGAAAAAAAGCAAAAGAGGTTTGGTATAAGATTATGAAAATATTCATGCGTTGACCCAGTTTAGTGTCCATAACAGTCAGTTTGTTATTTTGTCTTCATCTCTGCAACTGCTCGTCGGTGTGCTGTGAAATGTAAACTGGATACATGCAGTCCCTGAATGAGAATGATGTTTGATTGATTTTGGAGACCTGCTGACCTTTGCTCTATCACTACTAACAAGGCAGAATGTTTACTTATACACAAGAGTTTTCTTAAAAGTTTGCATGCTACTTGAGCTGACCTCTGACCAGCTGCTCAGTTCTCAACTCTTAGTGACAATAGCAAAAACTGGTTGGAGGTTGATATGGTTTTCCATCCATGAGCACCAGAGAATTAATTATTATTATTATTTTGTTCATTTTGATGACCCCATGGCCTTTCCTGTAGTACCACCCTCAGGGAAAACTTTACATTGAAGCGCTGCTACAGATAATGTTCAAAGAACATTATCTGTGCATTGTGTGTTCCATGCAGCATTTTTTTTTTTCTTTCATTGTGGGGTGAATATGGATAGAACACCCTGAAGCAGCCATAAGCAGGGCTTTTGACTTTTGTTTTGTTGTTCCTTTGCAAACTTGAGTTTACTGGAATTGGCCTCAGAAAAAACAGACACCTGAGGCAGAGCAGATGTGATAAAAGGCCTCTTAAGCCATTGGTCTGGCAGGCATACAGTCGGCAGCAGGCAGGCAGTCAAAGCAAACAAACAAACAAAATCCAACAGATATACAAACAAAGGAAATCCAAACTGGCAAGCCATGTATAAATATAAGTTGGAGGGACAGGCAAGCAGGGAGAAAAAATTAACTAGAATTCTACAGTATGGCTAAAAAGCAGCACATATGACCTGTTAAACAAGACATGAGCTACCTTCTAGAAACTACCTTCTCTATACTGGTGAAATACTGAGTGATAGGAGACAGAGGAGCGGACAGTTGATGAGGCCAGGTATCAGTGTGAGCAGTAACTTCAATATGGGTGACTAGTAGACAGGTGAGACATGACACTGAAGCTAATTTGCCAGTAGGTAGCAAGAAGAACTGGAGACAGATAGGACTGTTTAGTTAACATGATGACAAACTCCTTGTTAAATCAAATAATGGGTGGAACTTAATGTCTCTTAATGAGGTTAATGAGATTAATACGCATGTCATGGACCATTTTATTATGAACTTTGAAGATCTCCTTTTAGCACTGCAAAGTGTGAAGTGAATCGTTGGATTTTCTTTAATATTAAGTCTAGGAAGGGAATTGTTTTTTTGATTTTTGATTTTTTTTTTACATGGCAGTAAAGACACTCAGATGGTGGTTAAAAATAACTCAATTAAAATTACAATCCAAAGGTGGTAATAAAACTTAGCAAATACACAAATTATGAAGACATACTGTAATGAGGAAAAATCTGTCATTAATATGTTTAATCACGTATCTTAAAAGGTGAAAGTAGACAATGTACTTATGGCAATTAAAGATAGCAAGATTAAAGATAGCAGAAAACACAATAATGTAAATTAGAGCACTGTAGAAAGAAAACGTAAGCAGAAGCAAAACATAAATAATGAAAAAAAAAAGATAATAATCTGTCAGTCAATGTAAAATAAAAGAACTGAAAATTATTCAATAGATACAACTGCTAGGTCTGCAGAGTTTCTTTAATTATCACTGTCCCCATGACACAGATGTGCAATGCTTTCTATTGCACCTTAATTCCCAAAACAGTAGAAAGGGGTTTCATCCAACAACATAATTTCCCCCCAGTCTTCTGCACTCATTTCACAACATGCACAGCAAAATTGCCAGCAATCAGTGATGTTCTTACTGCTCAGGAGGGTTTCTTCACAGGTCTCTTAGAAACCAACCCATAATCTAACAATTGCCTTCTCACTGCATGAGCTGAAGCCATTAGATTTCTCCACTCTCTCAGCAAATGAGGGCTACTGTGTTCTCTAAACTGCAGTGTTACAGGAAATAGCCTTATTATGCTCACCTTTGGTCACTCTGACCTGGGAGATGTTTTCATGGGTCTACGCTGCAGAATTCTGTTTGTATTTTAGTGGCTACTGCATATTTCCTTTTCAAGAGCAGCAACAAGCCTTGTTTCTAAGGGATTGGTCAATGTTTACTAATTTTATAAATCTAAATTGTAGGTTCAATTCATGGAAATGTGCTACATCTATCTATCTTGATTAACTTACAGGAGCTTAGCTATAATACCAAACATACATAGACCTGTATGAATAATACAGACTTTAATTCATACATTAATTCACTATCTATAGGTGGATGCATTTCAGCTTTACTTCAGTCCATGCTGTATGTACAGCAGAATAATGGCTACAAGCAATGTCATGTTTACTCAAAAGCAACACAGCGGGCTTATTATTGATCTGTACACTCTAGATGAGAGTTTGCCAGGTTAGTCAGAAACAGTAAAACTTGAACATATGAGTGTATTTTTTTAAGGCTCTGTGTCCCGGTGTAACGCTTTTCTGTTGAATTAAAAGAAGCAGCTGGTGACTTAATGTGTGTAGGAGGAGGAAAATGAGAGTGCATTATATTAGGAATTCAAAACAACTAAAAAAGAAAAAGAATAGATGAGGCTGGGGATGTTTTTGCTTCATCTGTTGCACGGTTTCAGTGCAGAGCCGACTTTGTGGGGTATTTCTCCTCTGAGTTGTATATTTTACTGCAGGGCATTGGCCCTGTAAACTTTTTTTTTCTGTGACTCAGATTTGAGTGTTGCCTAACTGTCTAAGCTTTTCCATCTGAAATAATCCTCCATTTAAAAATACAGCCTGAAGACAACCATCACAGAGTTTCACGTCATAAAATAGAATAAATTTATCAAGGCTTTATAATCCCACAATTGCTATCTTCATTTGCATTGTCCTTGAAATGTATATTTACAGTACTAGTTTGTTTTACAAATGTACCTTCCAGCTGTATACACACAATATAATTGTATAAGAGTCTTTGTATTCACCAGAGAGCTGAAGCACAATCTCCTCACAGCTCCCTTTGGAAGTAAAAGTCATTGGCATCAATTAGGGATAATCTTGTTCAGTGATCAGAGTTTAACGATTGGTCGGGGACCAGTAAGAAAGGAAGGTAAGTCGGCGTCAATGAGCATAGCCTTTACTGATTGACTCGTGGAACTCTTTTAGCCCCTCTACTGCAATTACCAAGGAAATCCCATCAATACACACATTATAGGTCTTAATTTTCTCATTTAAATTCAGCCTGGTCAGGAGGGGAATTAAAATTACAGTGAAAACAAAAGAATTAGCCACTTTCCAACTGATTTAGCAATACAACGGCCAAAAATACAAAACAATCAACTTTTTTCCAGCTTTAAATGTGTGTGTGTGTGTGTCTGTGTGTGTGTGTGTGTGTGTATATATATATATATATATATACATATATATTTTTTTTTTTTCGAGGAAAAATAATTTTTCCTTTTTTCCCCTTTTTTTCAGGAAGTAGTTTTGTGGTGAGCATGGGCAGCTTCCTGGATGTTTCTAATTGGCTAAACCCAGCCAAGCTAACCCTCTACTATCAAACCAATTCGTCCACACAGTGGGTCCGGGACTACTGCGGCCAGAGGGCCACTGAGCCCTGCGAGCAGCTTTGCGATCAGGACACAGGTTAGTCCATACGAACATGCGAACACACGTGCACACACTTTCACAACATTTAATTTATTTCCTTTATTTTGTCTGGTAACAATTCAGCAGACGAAAAAGGTAAAGGGTGACATAAGGGACATTACAGTTATTAAAGTTCTCAAAGTCATGCACTCATATCTCCCATGCTGTTTGACTGATTAACACAACACCTGGTACGTCTATTTATGTCCTCATGGTGAACATGAGATCATACATTATATAGGTCATAAAAGCACCATATATCATAAAGAGAAAAAAAAAAAAAAAACATGATGTCAACCAAATCTAGGGATTCATCATCAGCCTATAAAATGCATGTACAAACTGTGAACCTCAAATTATTAACAATTATTGGTTGGAAATGTCAGTAAAGACATAGTTCAAGCCCTTTTGTACCCATGTTGAGTATGTTGAAATTCAAAGAAATACATGCATTTTAACTTCTTTTATGTTGTGCAAGGCGAAGGACTGCAATGCCTGAAATGAGGAGCGAAGAAGGGCAGCTCTTTCTGCTTCAGGGTTACCCTCCATAAATGTCTTTTTGTGTTCCTCACCTGAAGGCAGTCATTGGAGGAGTCTGATCAAACTCTTAGAAAAATGAGGGTCAGTCAGATTGCATAATGTCATTGCTGTAACTATCACAGCAGCAGTAGGCCTTTACATATTAAACAGTATTTTCTTCATGTCAATGAAAAACAGGAATGATATTCATTTGGATTTTAAAACTTTATTTTTGTTTAGTGTAAGGCTTATCTTATTGTATAGGGGATGTTTCTTACTCAGTTGTGGAGTATATGTAACCATCTTCTATAGTTGTAGGGTCCAAGCTCAACCCACCAAACTAGTAAACAACATTGTTTGTGTGTGGAGAAGCCCTCAGTGCCCGTTGCCCCATCCAGGTAAATAATCACCAGCCTCCACTGCAGACTGTACACAATCAGCTCGCACAATTTTGCACCTATTTTGTGCTGACATTATAACTATACCAACAAAAGCCAAGCGTGCAGGGCGATGATATTTATCTTCCCACGGGTGTTTGTAACTCCCTTGTGTATTCTGTGCCTAACTAGATAAAGTCTAAGCTCATTAGAATGGATTACATCTGTAATGTATGTGAAATTTATGTCACCCTGGTCAAGGGCAGGTTGAGGGCTGATGCATAATGTATTAGAGCTCCAGACATTCAACTCAGTCAGTATACATGAAGATGCCAAAGATGGGGTTGGCACGCATTGTATGTGTTTGTTTATTGTGAATGTGAATATGCTTGCATTAGTCACTCCACATTTATGCGTTGTAAGATCAGTAATGATTGCAATTGAATGTTGGAGTCATTCACTCATCCAGACGACCCCAGTAAATTCAGTGTTCTCACTTTATTAGTACTTCTGCCTCTCTAGTCCCCTTGTGTCTCTTCATTTATTTCTCTTTTCAGCAGCAAGATTATTTGATCAGTAATTTCCCTGAAGTATGTTGTATCTCCTCGGGGTAACCAGCATCCATCCAGCGGCAAAATTAAAGGTGCTGGTCAAAAAAAAAAAGCTTTTTATTTCCATCACTGTCTTCTGCTATGCGTTATAGCACCCGTGCAATAGCACACAACAATGATATACACATTCACACACACTACTTTGCTGTTTCTAAAGACAGCACACCTGAAACTCTTTCATTCAAGCACATTTATGGCAGTTCCAACAATAGAGTGATCCCCTGCTTGTGAAATGTGAAAGGGTAAATCATACAGGGAAGAAACGTGCATCTGCACTGCTCTATGTGCATTGAGATTTTCCAGCATGCTGGAGTTCATTCACAGCAATGAGCAATGTCAAAGTGGGTATTTTACCTGCTGAGTGACACACAAACACCTGCTTGGCCAATTCTTGTATAAACATGAAAATAAATAAATAAATAAATAAAAGCAGCCAACCAAAGACAAATACATGACAGTGTTAAAAAGTAATTGGCTGGTGGATTGCAATTGATTCACTTTGACAACTACCAATTTTGTGGAATTACCACATGACTCTGTAAAACGTCCAGTTTGTTGTAGAAATGGTCAGAACTCAAATATTCTTGTGAAGGCTTATGTACATACTGCTGGTGCCAGAAAGTAATCATCATCATGTGTTATGAGGATTCATACACTGCACTGACTGCCTCTCTGAACCCATGAGAGAGGGTAGATGTTTTTTAAAAAAAATAAAGAAATCAGTGACACATTGTTGGATTTTATGTATTTATTTATTTATTTTTTACATGCTCATGCCATTTGAGTAGGAGGTGCTATGCTTAAACAAAACAAAAAGACACTTTTGTTCATTTTTGCAACATGAAAAAAAAACCATGCAAAAGTACAAATATAGACTACCTCATCCACCTGGGTGTGGGGATGCTTTAACACTTTCCGACTTCCCATGGGTTTTCATCGCTCTACTAAATTCTGGCATAGGACACGGCGACATGTCCTGGTGTTTTCTGTTGGTGTTTGGGCAGAGATTTAAAATGACAGTTCTTCTATTGCACAGAAGAAAACTACATGTACGGGAATACAGAAGGCCAGCTGCTCACTTTTCGGACAACTGAAGGGGTAAAATGGCATCTGCGTGTTTTTATACCACCACTTGGGCACTAAACATTGTTGTTTTTACTCTGATGATCTGAATGATCTAAGCGTGCCCACATTTCATGGGGAAATATGCAGTATTAAATCCACACATTTAGATATTTCGACCTTTTGGATTCATCAGTTTTCCCCAATCATGTACACAAATACACCAGCAGCCATTTTTTTGTGTGTTTTCTTTGTGTCCTATAGCAAATCCTCTTTATCATGCACCTCCATCCTGCTTCAGTGTCACGCTGGTTCACTGTCACTGTTGACTACCTGTTGTTGTCATTGTGCCTGGATAATCAATCCTCTCTGTCTTCACCTCCACTCCATGGCTCCACTGCTAGTATGGAGGTTAGTAGATGAATGTCACGTTGCAACTGTTTGTTGCCTGATAGCTTCTTGGGATGTAGCTGACTGTAATTGGACTCGGGCCATGGACTGTCTTTGGAACAACTGATAATGTAATAACAGCTTGATACTGAGGAATCAGATAGGTTGAAAATGCAGTGCATCCATGAGTGTAATCATTTCTTGTTATATGCATATAATATATAATAACATAATGGCTATATAACAGGTGATTATAAGTTTAAATATAACATGTTCACTTAAGTTAACAGTAATTTGAGATATTGCATTATTAGTCAGCCTGTCCTATCTCATATATGCCCTACTAAGGAGGAATAGATTGCCACTAACACCATTCCATCTATCATCATAACTAACCTCATAAAGACCTGTGAACCTCCTTGGCTGCTTTTGTTTTCCTCACTTTAAATAATGTCTCCCTGGCTCCTCCAACCTCACTTAATTGGAACTGGAACTGCTGGAGTGTTAACATATAGCCTTGCTTTATCATCCCATTCAATACATACAGCACTTGCATGTGCATAAACACTGAATACTCCGATGAGAAAACACTTTTTACCAATTTACCAAAGACCTTGGGCAGAATGGCTTTCCCTCCTGGAAATTTTATAATAAGCACATATTTGCATCAGGACAACAATAACTCTTTTCTCTCCCCATAGCATGAACCTTGAAATGTGAAAATTATCTATGTGGCCTTGGTGTGATACTAGAAATCATTATAATGAAAACACGTCATTTGTAGCATGAGGTTAGTTATACAGGAGGAAGAGTGAAGACATATCATTTGTGGTATCAAGTGATTGCCACTTTTATATTTTTGGCTCTTAATTTAGAACAGAAGGATGGCTAAAGTGAGAGAGCTAAGAGAAAAACAGCACAGAATGAGGGCACAGTGGTGACATTATAGTGACAAATTGTATTTTCAATTGTATATTGGTGTTTATACTGGATAGTACTATCCCCATGTGCGGTATCAGGTTTTGTGTCTGTGCAGAAACCTGCCCGGAATGTAGGAGGAAAGTGAATGTGTGTGTGGGCACAGTTAGATAATTGTTGTCATCAAATGGCCATTTCCAATCACAGGTGATTAGCCCTAAATTAAGCCGACAACATGTTCTAATCAGTCAGCCATAACTTTTGGCATCACTGAATAAGCTTTATGCACGGCAGTCAGAATCTCAAGCTGGTTGACAACTTCAGCCAAGAATACAACTCTATGTCAGCATGGTAAAGCTAGTCACCATAGCTACGTTGAGCCATGAGCTCAAAAATAGAATTATTTCAAATATAACTGTTCTCACTTTCCACACATTTCCCAAAGACAAATAACTATATCTGACAATATCATTTTAACTATTAACAATAATCACATCTAATGCAACTGACACGACACACAAAATACAGATCAGGCCTCCAACTCCAGATGGATATATACATCTGAAAAATTGGGCTATTCCGGTTTATTTTCAGAGAATCTCAACCAAAAATAAGAATCCAACTATGGATCATGGAGATCACGACTACTGTTCCATTACAAAGTCTGCTGTACTTGATCTCACCCTTGTCCAGACTTTCCAGACTTCACTTTTTATTTGATGTCATTAATAAACTGTTTATAGCAATGAAACACTATACCAGATATTTAAATATATCTGTTGCAGTATGTAAAACGTCTTGTCAAATGTTGTTAATAGCTATTAGAGATAAATTACCCATGCAATTAAAATTGATGCAAAAAGCATGAAGGTCACATACATTTAGTGTGACATAATTATCGTGAAAACATTCAATTTGCACTTGCAAGCTGCCTTATACAAAAAAACATCTGATTTGTTAAGGTAGCATAAGGTGATAAAAATATCTCGAAACACGCTGAGATTTGTTCAAGATTAGCAAGAGCAGAAAAGAAGCAAAATGCTGTGATGCTGAAATACAATATCTCATCAATAAAGTAATAAGTTTGTGAAACATGACGATGCAAAAACATATATGCTCCTCCTCATCATGATCATAACAACAAGTATGCAAAATCATTGCAACTGAAGGCATGAAATGGACACACAATAGATTTAGATAGATTTTTTTTAAAGAATGATATAAACACATGCATAGAAGAAAATGTAGCTTGTGAAAAATTAAAAAAACAATGAGCCACCACATCAGCAACCAGTCCAAACTAATAACATAGCAGATGGAAAGCATGGATATGGCTGATGTCGCCCCAGAATCCCAAGTTAACTCCAGCCAAATGCACGCTGTAAATGTGAAAGGAGAGCAGTTTCCACAGTGCATTAGCATCTCAGTGAAGTTAAAGTTCAATGACCAGACAATCACAACTCCCTCATCCCCCTATTTTTAAGAAGCATTTTTTTATTATCTAATTCAGCATAGCTACTCCTCTTCACAGTTGTTTGTAGTACTGTACACTCTTTTGTCTGCTGTCATTGAGTTTTCTACTGTCATTTCAAGTGTCTCTTCTCAACCGCAGCCTTCCTGCCTGCGCCAGGTCTTTAGGGACAAATGCAACACAAAGCTAATTCTTGCAAGTTGTCTAAAGGTTAGTTAATCCAGCAGAATTTGTAATCAACCAGGCGTATCTCTTACCATTAATTGCTCGAGCCTCCTTTAAATGCATTTGCATAAAAGAAAGAGCCACTTTTCACCGATTACTTGCAAGGTGTGTCTCAGATTACAGACAAACTGTGCTTCCAGGCTGGTGCGGCTCATCTGAAACAAGGTAGAAAAGACTTAGTGAATGTATCCTTTTTGCAGCTTCAAGGCCTTCACACACAGGGCTGTACAAAACACGTACCTCCTCCCACTGTGCAGCTGGACGGCTTTATGTACTTATGTAGAAGATATATATCTAAATCCATTGTCCTCACTTAATTGGAGTGTGATAACCGTACTCTTTTCTGCCATTGAATGCATTTGCCAGTCTTTCTATTGTTAGTCACATTATGCAGATACTCCTCAGAAGACCAGCTTCTTTAATGTCTTACTCAGGTGATGAAGAAAATCTCACACTGTGAATAAAAGACAATAATAATATTGGGATATAGCATTGTACATTTTCAAAAGAGGTATGTTGACCTTTTGACATGACTGCAACATCACAGGAAATGATACGAGACAAGCAATGGCACAAGAGCCAGGATGAAACAGCAGGGGACAGCTTTGTGCTTTTGATCAAAGCTAAAGCTAAAATGAAAGCCTTCAGTTCACCGTGTTTCCAATTTCCACCCTTTTCAGCTCAAAATAACTGTTGACATGCTGTGATATTAGGACCTAACATCTCTGATTCAAAACACAAGCGAATCAGAGAAAAACACAACACCTATACACTTGTTTTCTTGATTCACTAATACCTTGTACACACTCAAAATTATCTGGTTCAGTTGTTTACAGTAATATATCAGTAGATTTCATCAAGGTGAGCTCTGCTGCAGTTAGAATACTGATTTTGAATAAGAATAGCAAAGGTCAGACAGTTATACAATCTCTGTATAAGCTTTTGATTGTTCTGCTGGCAAAAATAATCACGTTCACCTTTGATAAAATAAAAGCCAAGACTCTGCTTTGAAATATACACTACCTTTTAGCTACATCAAATTGAGCAGCGCTAGATAAGTGGGAACAGGTTAATCCAAGGCACCGACTGGGGCCCTTCTGTGTGGAGTTGCCCAGTCTTCCCGTGTCTGTGTGGGTTCTCTCCAGGTACTCCAGCTTCCTCCCACACTCGAGGTGTGAATGTGAGCATGAACGGTTGTTCTGTGATGAACTAGCGACTTGTCCAAGGTGTACCCCGCCTCTCGCCTAGTGTCAGCTGGAATGAACTCCAGCTCCTGTGACACTGATGAGGATAAGCCATCATCGAAGATGGATTGTAAATAGGATATACAATAATCCAGGTTATGGTCATTTTATTGGAGTATATGATACAACATAGACTTGGGATTACTTTATATTGGTTGGACAAACTATTTTGTTTAACGTCAACATCCTAAACGCCCAGTTATATTTCCAAATACAAACCGGTGTTTGGGGCATCAAGGGAATACATTACATGACAGAATGCAAGTGTAACATTCAGCTCTGTCACTACCACTTGATTCCAAACTTGCTTTGCTGGCAGTTCATTCAGCAAAGAATCACTGGTAATTTAAGTATTGATTAAATTTTTTTCTTTGGTGTATATAAAATGTGGCCATGTCCTATTAGATGTTTCTTTTTTGAACCAAGCACAAGCTGAGTGTAACAGTTGTCAACAGCAGGCACAACCTTGTCAGTGGTGCTCCTGGATGCAGCCTACTCCCATTTCTCCTCTCCAATTAATCAAAGGTGCAGTCAGGCATTTTCGCCAGCAAATCAGAGATTGCTATGCAAATCATTCCCATTGCATATGTAAGAAAAATCCCAAGTTGGGGCACTTTTGTTAGCCTAACCACTAACATGCTACTAATGAAAATGCCAATTCCAGCCTCTTGAGGGGGGGTGTTGCAATTTCCTCTTCACTTCTCCAGCATGTAATTGGTAACATGTGACCTGACTGCACATGTGCAGAAATGATTTTATTAAGCACTGCCCCTGGCAGTCAAGTATAATTAAATATAGATAGATATAATGAGGCTAAATGTATGTAAAAGAGTAGCAGTGGGAGGGTGTGTACTGTATGTATGTGCGTTTGTGTGTGTTCCCAACATGAATCAGATACATATTCACATATTTCATACACCCAGCCATACATGCCTGGGAAAACAAAAAAGAAAACAAAAAATCAGTATATGTTTATGTTCAGGTGACCTAGCAACTATAGGAGTATGACTTTTTTTCTCTGGGGAGCACAGAAGGTACTTACAAACAATCTCACCCAGCCAATGCAGGCGATTTGGAGGACTATGTCTTTTAAACTAAAAAAAATAAACAAATTATGACAATAAATTCTCATCCTGAATGCAATCATTGCCCTTCAATCTCTAAGCTCTTCATTTATCTTTTATTTGAAATGGTGATTTGAATTTTGGCGATGTGTCCACACTTTAAAGTGCAGCGATTTTAAGACCTCTTGCTCTTCATTTAGGAAGGCCACATGAAATGGCCTCAAACAAATGAAAACATTTGTTGCTTCCATCTGACTAAATGCCTAAGTGGTGCATCACTCCATGAGTGAGTCTTAAGGCTTTAAACTCAACCAGTAAATTATTTAACACTAGGTGATAAAATGTGAATGGCGTAGCCTGGGTGGCCATTACACATTTTCCGGTTATATGCCTCCATATAGGTCAACAGAAAGCAGTCAGTAGCATTTATTTTAGGAATATTGCTAATAGAAAAGTTGGTAAAGCTATCACTGACTTCAGATTTCATCAACGCTAACATCCACTTAAAAGGCATTGCAAATTCAGTGTATTGTAAATATTTTATTGGCCATACATGACACTATAAAGTAATTCTGTCTTCATGAAACCGATAGAGTTGGCCCACACAAAATAAACCAAAACCCAATGGCTTGTTTGATATTATCTGAGTAGCGGTAGCCTTACAGTACAGGAGAGCACAATTTATTGTGTGTACAGACGAAGCAAGGGTGAGAGTTTTGTTTTGTCGAGTTTATTTCTATTATTTATAGTCGTGGATTAGCCGTGATAAATGGCCATTGCTGTTGAGACCTGTGTTTCAGAGAAAGAGAGATGCATATTGGCTAGACTATTCCTGTTTTATTTGAGCTTCACATTATATACTTTTGTACAATGTTCAAAGATATTTTCTAGACATAAAGAACATAAGATCTACCATGCTTTTAATGTCCCTCTGTCTTTCTGCTTCACTTAATCTAAGGAAGAAATACATACATTTCCGACTGTTAATAGCTGGTCAAAGTATGAATTGTGACATTGCAGTCCATTGACCTGCATGTTACAATACAAAAAGTGTTTGTTTTTTAACTCAATAGCTAGCTGGTGAGGCTACAGCCAGAAAGATGCATGATTGGCAGCTTCTACCAAAACAAAGTAACAAAGCTGTTCTGCTGCCTTCTGAATGTCTATGTTCATCGTGCAGTGGGAGCTGTCCACCCAAGTGCAGAGAACTGTGATCATGTACAGAGACAAATAACTCTCAAGGACAAAAATACCTCCATGAAGATGATAAAGACTTACAGTGATACTGGGAGCAAACAGAAACCAATGTCACTTTCTGTCATGTCCATGTCACTGGACTCCCGGGAGTACCAGCATGTCTGCAAATAAGCATATGTTTATGTCACTGGTTTCTTACTTGAGTGCTGACTGATGGTGACCTCAGAGCTCTGTTTTTAAGCCTTTATACAGGACAAAATGTATGTGCATTCAAGTGATATCTAACAGGTCCTTTACTTTACCAATAAACCTGATGTTCATAGCGTTCTGGGGGAACATTCGATAGTGGAAACATGCTACTCCATCCTTGTGACTTGAGGACAAACAGTCCAAGAGAATGATTGCTATTAAGTTTAATAAAATATTTCAGGAACTAGCCTAGCAGATAGTACTGGTTCTGTTCGGTGGAGGGAATTAGCTGCAAAATTAGGTAGCATAGCAACTGCTTATTTGATGAATCTCTAATGAATGAGGACGCCAGGGTCACTTATATGGTAATTTATTCAGCTACTGAGGACAAATAAATATCTGTCATTCTGCCCCTCTTGTACTCTCTGTCGCAGGAGAATGCAGCTGTCACGAGGGTTATTCCCCCGATCCTGTCCATAAACACCTCTGTGTTCGCAGCGACTGGGGTCGAAACGAAGGGTAAGTCCTGTCTGCTGTATCCACTCATATCTGATAACTCACTTGTACTTAAATGACCTCATGGCTGGTTTCACAGTTCCTACTCCCAAATGCATTACCGTACGTTATTAACTTTACATAAAATAAAGGTGAATTGTTCACTGTGATGGATTAGCTATCTGGAGCTCTTTGCAAGGTGATCTTCAGAGTATTAAAATTAATGTAAACCAAGGTAGAAAATCAATCTAATGACTTGCTGTATGCTTTTAAAAATGGTCACCAATATTGTAAAATATATATATATAAAGGAGTTTGTAGTGAATGAAAACATGCATATGTACCTGTGTGGTCTTTTAGTAGAATTAAGTGTGTAATGAAACAAAACAGCAGGCCAAGAGCAGAGTGTTAAACGAGTGAAATAGATGGACAAATAGAGAACAACAACAAAAGAAAGACAAATCATAGAAATTGACATCATTAGGATAGAAAAGTGAGTCAAATAAACCCTATCTCTGACTCTGACCTAGTTTAACAGTTAGCTGGCTTGTCCAGTCATTGGTTGAATTAAAAGGTCCCACATTGTTGCTCAACCCCACCTGTCATCTTCTGGATTCAGTCCAGTCAGATCAAATTTCTAGTCCCAGAGTAACAGCTGACAGAGGATAAACCATTTTACGTTTCACAAATTTCATCACATGGTGTTTGTTTTGATTATGTATTTACATTATTTTGGTTTGGTATATTTAATTATATGTACTGTAAGTATGGAGTATTTAAATCACTTTATATTTCACTTTATAAATGAAAACATCCTCGATTTTTACTCAGATCACATAAACACATTTAAATCTAACTATAATTATGTAGGTTGTACATGACATATATATTTATTTATATATATTTCTCTCTTTGATTTGGTGCTCCCTCCTCTCTCTCAAGTCCCTGGCCGTATGCTAACTTGGAGAAAGGCTATGACCTAGTTACCGGAGAGCAGGCCCCAGAGAGGATCTTCAGGTGAGTCCTGCACTTCTGGTGCATCTCCCCAGTGCATGGCTTCTGCTGGCCATCTGTGACTCGGCGGACACACATTGAAGTGATGGTGGCGTTTTTGGCATGAGTTTGTGTGTGTGTGCATGTGCGTGACGGAGTGTACAGGTGAGCAGCCGGCAGATACACATAGACAGTCGGATGAATGCACAAATACAACTCGTGCTGGGGTGAATCATGCCCACTGGCTCTCATGTGGAGAAATAGCCCAAGGGGCAGTCCTCGATGGACTCCTTTCAAATGCTTTTACTGCCATTTTTGTTACACTTGTCGTTCTTGATGGGGTCATTGTGTCTCACATTTTTCAAGAAGTGCAAGGCTTAAAAGACCCGTCCAGTATCACTCAGCTGTTCTTCTTAAAATGGTCTACAATAACATCCTGTTTTTATGTTGTTTTAAAGATGTATTTTTATCATGTTGTACCTTTAAATAGTCAATAGTTATGTTGATTTTAAGACTTGCAGACTCTTTTACCATACATCGCTAATCTAGATAAAATATGGAATGAACTATATGAACCCTTCGTGTTCACTATAGCTCTCTTTATGGAGACTTTTTTATGAGAAGACAAGCTATGGAGCACTTGTATCTAGTGTATCTACAGCATATATTATTCATAGAAATTATAATCATGATAAATGATCAATACCACCATTTACTATTAGCAGTAGTAGTAGTAAACGTTGGTGTACCTGGAAAATCACAGTAATGCAATGCCCTGTAACCCCAAACACTGATAACAACAATAATAATTATCTACAAATGTATACCCTTTTTGTAAACCTTTCAAAAGTTGATGCCGCCATTTCTTCACGCAATTTTATTTAGCTGTATAACTTAAGTCGATAGCCTTTATGCTCACTACCCCTCCAGTCTGAAGGTAAGAAGAGTTCTTTGTCACAGTAGTCCTGTTCCTCTTCACACTGACCTTGCAGAGTTAGCTTCTCAGTGGGAGTCCACTCTAAGAAATGAGGTACTAAATCCACAATCTTTGTTCTGCACAAAAACCCATTCTAGCTTTCAGCTGCCCATTGCCAGCACTGCTTGGATGGCGCCAGCACACACACACACACACACACACACACACATCAGCACACACAAAGGAAGCAACCAACTCTACTGCTTGGTCGAAGCACTGTGTCGGAGGTTGAGAGAGAAGAAAGATGAAATGACAACTGCACACACACACACAGCTGCAGAGCACTTTCTGAGTACTTTCAACCATGTATACACTCATACAGATAGCAGACAAAGTGAGTAAAGATGCAGCAACCAAGTGGAAACCTTAACTGGTTTCCCATTGGAAGGTTTCTGTGTCAGTGCTGTGTAAGGGAGGATAGGAGAAAAGACCGCATTGCTCTTCAGCTGGACAGTGTTAAAGTCGGTCCCGTGGCAGTGAAAAGAGGAGCTTAATCGAAACACGGAATTGGTTTCACCGATTGAGAGCTTTGTAGGAAACCAGTGCTGCCTCTCACTTTTTTTTCTTGATGCTAGGAAAAATGAGGAAGTAAGCGTCTGAGCTGATCATCTTATTCGAAGGCACGCAAGTTACACAAGGAATGGTTGGATGAAAATGTAATGATTTAAATGTTAATAATAAACATTTTCAAGTCAAATTTGGTTTGAATTGTCAAATAGTGAAAGGAGATCTGAGCACGCACATTCAGATTCTCTGACTCTAAGGTTTGGCAGCCCAGATAACAAAGTGTTCCAGTTATCAGGTACACACAAAGGCATGTTTGACAGGTTGGATGTTAGTGGATAAACGTACATGGTGCTGCAAAAGTGAAAATATTCCCATTGTGATATCTTTTATGTGGGAGTCAAATGAGAGAGTTTGATTAAATGTAATGCCAAAATTCTAGACAAGCGAAGCCATACAAGCTTTCTAGGTTTCCAGAAATTTGTAGTCTTGTCACCCACCTGCTCAGCTGCATTAAAAGCACACAATGCAAAGCACAGCCATGTTCTGTGCTATTTGCGAGGCCTTGCCAGGTGCTGTTATTCCCAAGCGACAAGTCTAGGTCCGCTGCAGGGTGTCCTCCTGAGGATATTAATCTCCGCTAGGAAGAAAAATCTCTGGCAAAACCAAAGTGTTTTTTTTTTTTACACCATTTTGAACAATCGTCATCGGCACACACGTCTTACGCATGCTAAGGCATTTCATTTGGAGAGAACGGAGATCTTAGAATTAATAATAAAAATAAAAAAAGCCAGGCCAACATAGCTACTTCTAATGTATTTCTCCAAGTTCAATTGTGTTTCCAACAGTGCTATGGATGCACTACATGTGAATACCAATTAAATTAGTTCCATAGGACTGGCATCAAAAACCAGCATTTGTTTACTACTTTACTACTACTACTAAACAGTTTGTATAGAGCCAATCTTCATAGCTAATACACCATAACATAAACGTATTCTGTTAAATGTGCTTCTACATTTATTGCCGCATGTTCTACAAATTAACAAAATTACCTTTTTGTTCATCACTTCAATGGGGACTACATGATTCAACAATATTTTTCCCTATGGATTTTAATCTCGAATACCACACAATAAGTGGAACTGCAAGACATATTTCTTAGTGAAAACCTGTCCCAGACTCTCCCTTAAATCAATATCGCCTTGTCTTATCTGGACTTTCTCATTAGCCTGAATACGAGTGAATACAAGGAAGACAATGCTGCTCATTATGTATTAGCCTCAATATATAAAATTATACAATATGCCAGCAGTTGAAGATTGTGTCTCTCTCTCTCTCTCTGTCAGGCTCTCACCAAGCATGTGCTGAGGCTTTTAAGCCTAGAATTTTTATTGTGCTCATTCCTGCATTGGTATCAGCGCACACTTGTATATGGTTTGTGTGAAATAACAAAATATTATAATGTGAGAGAAGTTTGAGTGACATTTTATGTCTTGTGCCAATACAGATCATTCTACAGTCTGGGGCAAGGGTTGTGGCTTCCAGTCAGCAAGAGCTTTGTGGTGCCACCAGTGGAACTGTCAATCAACCCCATCGCCAGCTGTAAGACAGACGTGTTGGTTACTGAAGATCCAGGGGAGGTCAGGTCAGTCTGACTCTGCTCAGAGCTCCACACTCACTCCACTACAAAAAAAAATACAGTGAAATCAGTGTTTATGGAATCAGAACCTGGCTCTACTGCTTCAGCGACTCCAGGAATACTAAAGGAGTGTCTAAGTTAAATAACTTATATATTTACTTTAGTTATGAGCTGTTTCCATGACACTAGAGTTAGCGCTAATGCTTCTATTCTGATTTTAGCACAGAAGGTCATTATACATGACATTACCACATGACTAAAGGATATCAAAGAGCTACTTCTTTATAATTTTTGTCATGGCTTCTCGTTTTTCACGGCTGTAGTCACTATACAGCAGTATACTTTTTACTGGCTGTAATGTGTTCTGTTTTGACATTGAAAATACAGGTAAGCAGCAAAGATGAGTGTGTTTTATATACATAGAAAAAGGTTTAAGCATATTACTCAAAGTATAATAAATATAAAAAAAAGCGATTTGGTTACTTTGCTTTAAAGAATTACTGAAAAAGCTCAGACAAAATAAAATGTAAAAGATACCCATTCAGCAAACAAGTTGTTAAAACCTCAGAAGGTTTTAAAGATTTAGAGGACTGAAGTGACAGGCAAAGCAAAAACAAAAAGGGATCTAAAAAACAAATCCACACAGGAAAGTAGTGTCAACAAGGTTATGGATTTGGCAATCCCACAGCGCAATAGCAACATATTGGCAACCTCTGTTTTTTTCTCACCCAGCCAGCCAGTCGCTGGCATGCATCAGTGCAGCTGAACATTACAAAACATGTCAGAGCATCAGCTGCAGATTAAAATAATCACCCATCTATGGAATCCAACTGACACCAGCAAGTGACATTTCATTTGAAAACCAAATCATCTGCCATTGCTGCATAAAACATGTTGCACTTGTTGTCACATTATATAAAGGGGAAGAATAGTATTGTAAAACAGGAGTACAATGCCTGTGTAGGCCTGTGAATCACCGCAAACCCTTGTGGCCGCAAAAAAACATAAGTTTACACCATCATTCAACATAATCTTCGGTACATATGGTAGCACATAATGTGTTTATTAAAACTGATGCAGTGATGCATTTTTTTATCAAAATACTGGTGTGGTAAAACTTATTCACTGATGCACTGTATGAATACTAGAGGCTGTGCAGTACACACTGCGGTATAACCAACCACATCTGGGGTACACCCATCCACATCTGGAACCTTTATGTGGGAGTCAAATGAGAGAGTTTAATTAAATGCATAAATATTTACATATTAAATATCCACATATATGCATAATACATTTAGTGCTGTAAACAAAGACTAGTTTTGCCAAAAATGATTTTAAAAAATAAAATACTTTGCTTTCTTGCACCTGCCACTATTATACACTCAAACCCACCACTAAATATATTGTATTTTCTATTCTAATATATTGAATTTAGATGACCTGGTGATTTTTGCATTGTAAGAAGGTCATTGATATCCATTTGGAATGTGAAATGAACATTTCTCAAGGCTATGTTTCCCAAGCACACAAAGCTTTTCAGCTTTCAAGTGGTAAATGGCTGAATAAATGGTAAGTTGACAAAGACGATAAATATTTTGCTTAAAATAATAAAACATTGTTCCATCTTTTTGCTGGTCAAGTGGCTGTGACGGTGAAGGGAATTCAGCTTCTTTAGAAAAGGTCCACAGATGAAAAATAAAAGGCTAAATATGTGGTGTTTTTATTGCTATTGTTTTTACTTATTTATTAGTCAAGCATGGTAGCTTGACTCAGTGCCTTGAACCTGGACTGACTGCCATCTGGAATCACTGATCCCAGTGTTCTTTGGTCAGCAGCTTCAGTCAGAGCAGGTTTAGGAGAATTAATGCATTTCTCAATCCATTACTCTTTGAACTCTCTGTTCTCGTGATCAATTTTCCTTCTTTTTTTTTTTTTTTTTCTTGCTGCATGCATTAGCGATCTCACACCACTGAATATGTGTGAACACACACAGAAATGGGAGCAAGCACACACAAAAAACTTGGTCATGACTTCATTTCAGGTATTTCTGCCTTCATGTGTAAGGCAGCTAATTCATAGTTGAAATGTCCCCATACTTTAAAATGACCATGACATGTACACTTGGAGAGTACATAGAGCGAGGGTACTTTAGCAGTGATTACATCTGACCTCTACTGACTGGAACCACACTAAACACAGCTGAGGTAGTCTTTATGCACTGACAAAGTACCCTGGCAAGTACCTGCTGTATGATTGGAGCAGAGCAAATGTCAACACCCCAAATGTCCCCACAGAGGACAATTATAGCTTAGGGAATGTTGATAATATAGCTAATAACACAATGCTAAACAATGATCCTTGTCCTGTACCTCAGTTGATGACTTTCACATTGTAGGCAATGTTTTAATACTGTACAAAGTGTCTCATTACCAACGCATGTGACGAGCGGCACTGAAAATGTATTATGCAGAACACGCTCCCTTTACCTGACTGATAGACTTCTAAGAATCTTCTCTGCACCTCCAACACTCTTGGCTATTTTTAATGCCAAAAATTCAATCCACTAATGTGTAATTCACAAAGCCTAAATTACAGAAATCAGTGTCTAATGTGTAGAAATTGTTGTTGCAAATTTTATCCGACTGCAAAAATCCAAACTTTTCACAGGTTTTATGAGATTGCCCCAGGAGCACAGAACTCCCAAGGCAATTGTACACATCTGCTAATTCTGACGTGAGTGGGATTTCTCCATGCCTCTTGAATGATTAGCCAAGGCATGTCACTTACTTTGAAAAGGGGTTGTAACCAGTGATGGTGAGCTAAAAAATGAAGCTAAAAATGTTTTAGAGCGGCAACAGTTCATAGCCACATATCTGCTACATGTTGGTCTGATCAGCTTTGAACATTTCTGACTGAAATCATGATTGAGATTTTCTATTTAGCGAGAAGGTAGAGCAATTATCTCAAAGCAATTATGTCTTTTGTGCCTTTTCTTTTTCTTGAATTTCACTCAAGTGCCGCCCATATGGCGTGTTGAAAAGGCCTTGCAGGGTTACATCAAAACTGCAGGTGCGAGTTAAGCTCTTCAGCAGGGGGCGATAACTTTTTGTTTAACTCGCGGCAGAGCTAAGTTAAGCTGTTCATCAGTGGAAAGACGTGCCTTCATGGAAATGGCGAAAGTGTCTGCTCCTGTCACTTCCTGAAATAAAACCAGCAGTCTTTTTTTGTGCTTCCATCCTGCCTCATGGTATGAGCTCCATTTAGAGATTATTTTTTGTTAACTGCAAGTGAGATATTATACCTGACGCTATGACAACATGACGTATTACATTTAAACATTGTTGATAGAAACAAATGGATCTTTCTCATCTACCAGTATCAGTTGAACTGCTGAAAGATAAATCACTCTTAAACAACATCACACCAGGAAATAAATAACAAAAGCATGAAGGAGGATATGCACATTGTATGACTATGACTGTATGACTGTATTTGGTAATGACCACATGATTAGTTCCTGTAACATAGGAGGATCAGTCAGATTGTCATGAATAATGCAGACAACTCATTATCCAAAGCATTTTTGTGGAACAATGTCTCACGGGACCTTATGGAGTTTCTGGCTGATGCACTTTCCCAAAGTGTTTATGCAGGCACTGATGTAGTCAGTCAGTCATGATAGACATGTTGATGCGGGAAGTAGTGAGATGCTGTTTCACTTCTGCCCATTGGCTGACTGTCAGAACTCGATGAAGTTTTTTTCTTATTCTGTATGAAAAGGTAACCGAGTGTCAAGGTAAATGCGAGTGTTTAACCAAGCTCAGCTTCTAACAGAAGGTGTTATGTTTCTTTATTGCAACGTTTCCAAAGCCATTATTGACTAGGGTTCTTCAATAAGCTTGTTTTATAATTACACGCTCACACAGTATGTTAAGAAAGTGGTGTCTTTTTATTTTTATGAGACTTACTTCTTTCTGTGTCATTGAATCACAACATTCATATTGAAAACATTTATTATGGTTACACAATTTAGGTTAAGAATGGAAGTTTTGTCGCACATAAGCAGAGTCAATGATGACCTTGACCATAGCTAAGGTCTGCTCAGTTGTCTTTTCTCTGAATCGGGTTGTTGATGAACTCCAATCTTTCAACAGCTGCAGGCATCATTGTGTGGTATAAAGTTGGTTCTTAATGCTAACAAAATCAAATTCATGATCATCTCTAGAGCTCACTCCCAGATAAGCCTGACAATCACACCTTAGGAGGAGTATCATCCTTCAAGTACTTAGGTATTTGGGTGGATCTTTTAGAGTGCATATTGAGAATCTAGTAAAGAAACTGAAGATTAGGCTGGGTTTTAATCAAAATAGGGCCTGCCTTACTTAACTGTGCTAGACCGCTGGCTCTTAACTTTTCCCTTGTATCTAAGACAAGCTTTTATTTCCTGATGTCATTTCATTTTGTTCGGCTTCATGTATACTTAAGCTTCTTGCCAGAAATGACACATTTTGGCCAAGACCTGTCCTGTCCTTCAATAAAACCAGTAACTCTCGACATACAGCTGTAGTTTATTTTTTGGTACTGCCGAGTCACCAGCACTTTCACATTTCTCAGACGTCATAAACTATTGACATGCTGACATCTGACATAGCAGGAAAAATGAGGATAAGCTAGCTAGTTGACCTCAAGAGACTGATGAGGTCACAGAGGTGTGGCCTTCTAAATAGCCGACAGTGCTGGCAACCGCTGTTCTAGACCATGGGGACATTATATGTTATTATGTGTACCATAGTTCTCTAGGTTTGATATCCGACTCATTTTCCTGTACACATTGCTGTGTACTTTATGACCTGGTCTCCTGGTCTTCATTAAGCCTAAGACAGCATCATGGGTGTACTTTTATTTACAAAGCCATACTGAATGAACTGAACTCTCTTCATATCTGTGTAATCCTCTACCATTCGCCAACAGCTATTTCTGCTCTACCAAATGGTTGCTCCACCATGTTCCCAGGATTTGCTCAGAATTTGGTAGAGCAGCTGGTCATGGACTAACAGGCCACATTGCAGCTTAATGTTTTTGTTTCCCTGGGAGAGTTCAAAGCTCTGATGAAAAATATATAATCTGTTGTCTTTCAGCTGCTTGCCATGCTCTATTTTATGATCTTTGTAACTCATTTTGTAACCCTGGTGTGCTACTTTGGCCAGGCCAGATTTCATTCTGAAGTCTTCTTTTTTTTCTGGTTTAATAAAGGTAAATAAAAGTTTCTGGTTACTCTTTCATTTTACAAAGGAAAATGAATTATGGTTCAGAAATCATTTAAAATACATGAACGTTTACCGAGTACATGCTGATTGTATGCAAATTTCTGTGCCCTGCTCTACAGTGGTGAGTGTGCAGAGTTTGTTAGAGGTTAAGACTTGTGTGAAATAGAACAAAGTGCTTCCCTGATTTCACTTTGATTTCATACCATCTTAGTAATGTCCTCTTGACATACAGTATTAACCTGCTTGACTTAAAGGGTACCAAAAACAGCTTGTCGACCATTTACCTTTAAAATTCTGCCATGATTTAAAGCACCAGCTATCATTAAGCCATCAAGCTATATCACAAGACTCGCTCCCTTTATTCTCATTCTATTTATACATGCATTACTTTATCTGCATAGTCCGTGACATTTAAAGCCAGACACTGCTGAGGAAGATTCATGCAGTTAAGATATTGAAAACTGAAATACAGGACACACAAAAGGAAAAAAATGGGTCATAAGAATAAAAGCAGAGCCTCTGTTTTTGTGTTCAGCATGAGCTGTGGTTTAATATTTATTGTATGAGATGGATTTATTAGAACTGAGACTTAGTACATTCTGTACATACCACATTTGAAATAACGTGTCATTCATGAATCAATGTATTTGTCTTTGTGCATTTGGGTGGCAAATGCAAAGATATGAAAGACAATCATTACCATAAATGACCTCATGTTTGTGAATTAGCCTCCTTTAAAGACTTGCCCTGACAGTACTTTTTGTTGAACGTAAACATTCACACATTTATAAGTTTTTTTTGTTTTTTTTTTAACTGCACAACCCTGGATGGAATGCAAAGCAGAAAATTTGTTGAACTGGTATGCTGTGCAGTGTTTGGTCTGGTTAACTGATCAATAACTGCATCAGTGTCAGAATTCAGACTGAGCTTTTTTTTTCTTGCCTTGGTAGTGCTAAGAGGAGCCATTGTGCTGTACCTCCAAGCCATAATGCAAGATATTTTTTCACTTACTTTCTTATTTACTTACTTTGCATATAAAACTATATAAGAGTCTATCTGTGGAGAAAAAAGTGGAGAAATTCAGACCTGTTTAACTCTGTATATGTTTATTCTCCCCAACATTCATTTCATTAAATTCTCATATTTTAAGAATTAGTGTGATGACTCTCTTTCTCAATAGTAATTGAACTTTAATTTTAACTTTATTCTTGAATCGAAGTCAGTGTGTCAACAAACACTTCAAGAATATCACTCTATACATCACTCATATACAGGCACTCACAAACTGTGCCCGAAGACTAGCATTTTTGTCAATAAAGAACCGTTAATAACCCTGAGTAGCCGCTGACACTCCACACAGGTGATTAATGACATCACTCACCATGATCAAGTGAACCATCAAAATGTGCCATTGCCAATATTCCAATGCAACAGCAGGACGTTGACACCAGGAAAAAAATGAGGTACATAAATCCACATCTCCTTCCTCCAAATCTCCATCAAAATGTTTTACAAGTCTACACTCAACAGACCAAAGAATTGATGTATCAATCTTTATTTTATCACTTCGGTTTACCTGCTTTTTTCACCCACTAGATTTTTCCTCAGTGATTACAGCAAGCTTAAAGAAAATGCACTCTATTCAATGACGAAAGTGCTTGATGAGAGTCAGCATATTTGTGGGAAGCTGGAACAAGAGCATTAATCAAGTGCAGGGGCAGACCAATAACAGGCTCTGTAATCATGCTGCAGCGCTCTAACTTTGGGCTGCGTCGCCTGGTCATTCATCATCTGGAAAAGCAAGAAGGCAGAGAGGGAGATTAATAACAAGTACATTAGTCAGTGTTTAGATGCAACCAATGTGCTTCTGGGTCAAGCTACAGAGTCATGGTGCCAAAAGAGGTGATCTTGATTAGCTAATGATTTGGGAAAGAAAAACTGTCAGGATTTAAGTCTGTTGTTGATTTTTGTAACAAATAATTTAGGAATTATAACAGAATAAAATGTATTTTAAGTAACTTTGTAGAGTGTTGTATGGTATGCTTTACTCTTCCATACACCTATGTGGATCAGTTTTCAGACTCCTGTTAATTAAACAGTGAGAGGAAAACGTTGCTGAATACTTTCCACACTTTCCGATGGCCTTACTGAGAGTTTTCTTTAGTATTTGTTTTCCCAATTTTCCTCCCTCTGGACTTTCTTGCAACTGGCATCTTGGAATTGATTGTTTTTTCATCTTTAGCTCACTATTCCCTCTATCCAGAAGGAGAGCCAGTTAGCATGCACCTCACAGCTGAGACAACCCATTATTTTTGTCTGTCTCACCTTCCCCTCCCTTTGTTTTCCTCTGAATTAAGGAGTCATTTGTCAATGCTTTGAGTGCCTGCCAGAAAGAACTGATGCACAGAACACCATGTGTTGTCTTTCTAATTCAGAAAAATTGAGTTGCCATATAAAGGGAAGACGAATAAGAAATGTGAGAATGAGAGAATGGGAGAGACAGTGAGTGAACTTTTCTATATTTTGGTACAATACACTAACAGTACAATAATGTGCTGAGCAAGGGCGCAACCCAGAGGCCGTGTCTCAATCATAAGAGGGAGGTTTGAAGTCCAAAATGACAAACAAACCAAAAATAGTTTAACAATGTGAGTCTCAGTTGCAACCTGACACCTTGCTAGAACTACTGTTTGCAGATCTGCTTTTTAGGTGAAAGGCTCACAACCCTAAGGGCCATATCAAACCAACTAATGCTCAAGAAAAGAAGACAATAATAAATAATAATGACAATAAAATTCTTCAATAGCAGGCCCACAATTACTTTTTTTCTAACCAGGAGCACAGGATAGAAACATAATATAAACATACACTTATACACTTTCCTAATAGCCTACTGTTTAAATATGTCTTGCTCCCCATTTATTTGATTTGTCTTTTATGCACATATACGCACCATTTAGTTTATAGTAAATGTTAATTGTGTTCAGTATGCTATAAATTTACATTTTAACAATACATATACCTGTATGGTAACTCCACAGTTATACAATCAAAGCATCTTTCAGTATTCCTGGTTATTGATGCTTCCTGCTCATAGTGGAGAGTGGAGGGTGCACCCCAGCTGTTTATTAATACCGTACCTTATCCCTTAATGCGAGAGTGCCCACCAGGTAGGTCTAGTGGATGAGAATCAGTTTGAGAAAGGGCAAGGTCTTCATAGACCTGTTAAAAACAGATGCCATGGAGATTATCCTCACAAATACTTCAGTTTTTTGTTATGAGATTATATACAGTATACAGACAAATCCACCCAGTTAGATAAGGCTCAACGCTCTTAATCTTTGTTAACTATTTAAACTAGGTGTCCTGAAGTCATGTGTGATTTAGAAATTGCAGAATGGATTTGGTGCTCATAATGTAAAGCTGCAGTCGAAATTAATACATACAGTTTTTTAAAAAAAACATAGTATTCAGTTTATGTTGTGTTCAGCTCCAATATTTAAAATTTAGGTGTCTAATTTGTGTAGCTGTGGGATTTTTTTGTAACCTGGGCTGCTGTGCGTGACAGCTTACTAGCCATTGTTGCCTAGCAACGAAGCGCATTTGCGCAAACAACAGTAATAGTTTTTCCCTCTCTGCATTACGCAGCTAAATGATGGTGACCCTCTCATCCACCGGGAGAGTCCATCCGTGCAGCAGCCAGCCAGTGATTTGTCAGTAGTCCTACAGCCGCCTGGCACGTCTCAACATGGACAATGCCTGAGTAGGAGAGAGTCCACCTTCTATCAAGGAGTTTGGTTCCAGAGCCAATGCTGTGCATAGAGGTGAGCCCAACTGCATTCTGTTGGTACCTCTCAACTCCACACACCAAATCAGGCACCTTTCCCAAACAGTGATTACATTCCATGCTCTAAGGGCAAGGTTTCATTTCAGAGGTCCACAATGACTAAATCTGTTCCACCTCTAGCCTTTGCCCTGTAGGCATTGCACGGATCTCTACCTTTTGACTTGCATGGTCCTTGGCTCTGGAACAGTTTCTGAGCTTGTTTTCTCCAAGCAGATAATCAAGTGATCATTGTAATTTGCTTTTGATGATTCCATACGTTTTCTGGATTGGAAAAAGGCGGTGTTTCTTTAGGTATCCTGTGAAATGTGCTCTGGCAGCATCAGGTGCCAGAGTCCTTGTTGTAAGCCATTCAGTTCCAATATACAAGGTTTATCCTTTGCCAGTGTTTCAAGCACATTATATGTGGGTATCAATGTGACAAGAAGTCACCCTGTCCCCTCTCCTGTTTTTAAATTCATTACGGTGCAGCTTTGGTCATGGGACTATTCAGTTTGGTAATGATATGGCAACATTTCCATTGTATTTGGGTGTGTTGGGTTTCTGGCTTCATCGGTATATGACGTCTGATCATCAGATCATCATCAGAGTTTGCAGCTGAGTGTGACAATGTGATGCAAAAATATCCCCAGGTTTAAGGGACATTGGTCATGGACTTGAACCACCCAGGAGGAGAGAGCAGCATTTGTAAATAGCACACTTATTGGGGTCCTACAAGTGTAGTATCAGAAAATGGTTGTGAAACGGAAGTTGATACATGAAGCAAAGGTCTTGATTTTCTGTTTAGTCCTTGTCCTGACCACACGCCTGTGCACTGGTTTGTAACCAAAGAAATCAACTGAGAATAGAAGCACGAGGTGGGTGGTCTAAGGCTGCATGATGGGATAAAAAACTTAAAAACTGAAGAAAACCTTGGTTTTAAGCTCCGAGGTGGATCAGAAATCTATATTAAGAATGACCCCTCAGTCTGACTCTTTAGGAGGTGTAGAACAACCGAAGACCAGATCTTGAGGAAGATCCGGGATGACTTCATCTGTCAGCTTGCCTCGGAGTGGAGGTGGGCAAAGTTTCTACAGAAAAGGATATATAGATAGTACCAGAATTTTCTGCTCCACCTCCTCCATTGCCCAGAGGACTCAATTTTAGGCTAATCTGTTTTGTATTTGTAAACTGAATAAAGGATGTGTAATTATTTTTGCTCAACTGCTTCATTCTGACCTATGCTTCCTGAGGACCTTTAACTGAAAAATAATTAAGATTAATGGTTCATTTTATGCGTGTCCTTTTGGCAATAATACTGATCCACTGTACCAATTATCGAAATGAATATGGGAGAATAAACAAATGTGAACTTATTTAGCATTTTTGTGGAATTCTCATCCTATATATTTGAAGAGTTCAGTTCACATATCCTGTGGCTATCCTAGAAATGCTAACCAAAACAAAGCTGAATAAATACAATTAAGTACATGAATTTTAGATATACTCCGGTTTCTGTGGCTGGTTGACCAAAAGGTTAATTTCTTACCCTGTGTACAAATACTGTTTATTTGGCCTTAAGAAAAGTAGGCATCACCCAAATACTGAACTAAATCACAGCTGCTCAACAGTGAATATGTAATAATGTAATATATTGCAAAACGAAAAGTGTGTTTGGAGAGTTGCATTAGTGCATCGATCTCGAGTACTGGGAATTACTGGGTGACATCAATACTACTGATGCATAATGGGTCTGCCATAACCACATCACCAGTTTCTATAAGGGGCAATAAAACATTTCTTTATCTGCTGCAAAAAGAAGGTGACATTTTAATTATCTTAAAATGTTTTAGTCTAATGGTATTGTTTAAACAAAGGGTCTGTTATCTAAAATGATTAAAATATCATTGTAAATATTGTTATTCTCTGTCATGTTGGTCAACAGACTAATACCATTCCAAAATACATTTTCAGTTCCTGTTTAGTTGATGCCATTCATATCCACATTTGAATGGATGCTCAAATCAGATGGACCATATGCGTAGTTAATTAGGTGGCCATTAATAGCGCAAAGCACAAATAACCGCATATATATTTATATTGCAAAAAACAAACTCTCCTTTCTTATGTTTGGATCCTGTGACGGTGAGTGATTTGCTATTAGCACAGCAATGTGTCAGAAAAGGTTTGATTTTGCAAAGGGGGACAGTTCCAATGTGCTGTCAGTGAGTGGTAATACTTCACTGCTCACTGCTTAAGATGTGACAGTTATGGACTGATGTGCCATAAATCTAACATGAAAACCAAATATTTCAAATGCAGAGACCTTTGCTTAAAACAATGTGAGGTGCTGTGCAGCATTCTGGATGCTGATCACGCATGGTCAGACACTATGAAAATGAAAAAAAGGATACTGTTTTGTAATAGAAAAGGTAGGTAGACGGCGGAGCCCACATCTACCGGTAATACATCCTTGCTTACATTAATGAGATATGAATTCTGAAGGTATTTTTGTCAATGCTTTGCACAGAGCATTCCTTTTTTTGATAAATTTTAATGTTTTGCCTGAAGCCAATGACAAGGTCACAATATACAATTCCTTTCATATTTTTTTAACAGTGAATACTGATTCAATAAATTCCCTTTGACATTTTTGCTCACTGAAGAGATTTGTGAGATAAATCACAAACATTTGTGATGGTTTCTGAAGAGAGGTTACTTAGGGATATATTATTTGAAAGGAACACCAACATCAATATGTGTTATTGGTTCAGTGGCCCTATTAACAGTTTTTTCTTTGAAATGACATCATCACGTAAGCACCTAAGTACATAGAGACAACAACACACAGAAAGTGACAGTGCTCCAAAATCCTCCTTGCTCAGCAGGGCATCTGTCTCCCCATCATCCGAGATTGTGTTGCTGTTTGCAGAGTCAAGTCGCCCTCACAACACACTGTGGTCCCTGTGGTCACGTTGCAGAGAGACAGTGCTTTTGTTTCTGTGCAGAGAAAAACACAGGGGTTGCTTACCCCTTGGTTCACTCTGACAGCGGCATGCAGAGCTCAGTGTATGGGCATGGCTGAGCATGCTGAAGTGAGCACAGCAGTTGAGCTATACAGTACTAGTCCAGCTGACATTTCACAGAGGAAACCACGAAGATTGCTCCTTTCTTTATTATGTTTATCTTTGATTTTTTTGTTTTGTTTTAAACAGTAGTGGCCTTAGCAAAGGCAGAGTAACTGATACACACATAAGCATGCACACCACATACTGCACATAGATCAACTGAACTTTGCCCTAACCCCAGCTTGCCCTAGCCCTAACACCAGTGCCAGCACACTCATGTGCTCAGCCTTTTTTGGCTCTAGGGATGGTAAATATAAGTGGGTCCAACATTTTTTACCTGAAATATCTCAAAAACTGTACAGTCTATTACCCTGACAGATTTCAATGAAATTATGCACAGATATTCATGGTCCCCAGAGGATGAAGCCAATTTAGATGATCCTGACTTTCCCAGTGGCACCACAACAATGTCACCATTTTTGGTTTTGAATGACATTTCATCAACTATTGGATGGATTGCTATGAAATTTGGTGACACATTCATTGTGTTCCACAAATAAAACAAATTAAAAAAATGTGTTATTACAATGTTATCCTATCAACAAAATCAAATGTGGAAATTAAATGTGTTTAATTAAATAAATTAGAAATAAAGACATAAGGAATAAATTAATTTTAATCTACTATTTACCTTTTATTGCATCTGTTTCAGTGCATATGCCTGCATCTGTCTGTGCTTTTCCTTCTTTGTTCTTCTGCCAGCTAGGGCGGGCCTGGATGCCTTGGCCTTGGATTAGTCCTGCAAATTTATGGATGGAGAATACTGATTCCCTAAGCTCTCCATCAACACACTGTGACAAACATGTCCAATTAATGCCAATGAGCCGATTAGTCGCAGACATGACCCACCACAAACCAGCATGAACACCTGCACGCATCACTCCACTGAAACTTTTAAACAGTTGTTTTAAAACTGCTTTAGCATACTGCAGCACAACATAAGCCCTAGGGTACATATATTTTAAACTACTATTGGATTGTATTTAATAATGTTTGCCTTTGCACTGTCAGTCACAAAACAAAGTTTAAGCTCACAGAGGAATCAAGTCATATTAAGAAACAAAAACTTTCCGGTATGCAATAACAGGTCTCTTGTTATGTTCAGTTTTTTTTTTCTTTTACTGAAGAAAAAAAAAGATTTGCAAACATTACAACTAGTCATTAATTGCAGGTGGAAGGGCAAAAGCCATCAGAACTTCACAATTCTGTCATGCGCAAGCATGAATAGTTTCTTAATTGCACTAGAAACAGCAAAGTTACAAAAGAATTCTCTGCAGGTGGTGAAGGATTATGTTCAGCTGCTCAAGCATTTATTTTCACTTGTCATTACTTAGTATGACCTTATTTACCTATTTATCATCTAGCCATCTGTATTTTCTTCGTTTTAACATTTTGTATCTCCCGTACCAGGGAAGAGGCCATGATGTCCACTTACTTTGAGACAGTCGAGGACCTGCTGGCATCTTTTGGGCCCGTCCGTGACTGCTCTAAAGATAATGGTGGCTGCAAGAAAAACTTCAAGTGTGTTTCTGACAGACAGTTAGACTCATCTGGCTGCATGGTAAGTGTGTGTGTTAAATTTACTTGTGGTAATAAAAGGGCAGGTTTTATGAAAATGTCTGAGAGAGAGAGAGAGAGAGAGAGAGAGATGCCAGTAATAGATCTATTGATAAAATATCTAGTAGTTACACTCATCATCCAGACTGTCAGCTTTACTGACACTGAGCTGTAGCTAACTAGGTATCGGAGCTCAGAGGGTGTTGACAACTGATTTCAGTGGGGCAGCAGACAAGAGCCAAACTAGTAATGTTGGATTTAAGCTTTTAGTCTGGCTAGACACACATGAGCTACAAATGCAGGCTGTGTGAGAATCCTAGCATTCAAACTTGTCACATTGCATGTATTTTAGCCACAGCTGTGCATTTCCCCTCGGTTTCATGGAAATTGGAAACCTCTGGACAAACAATAGCCAATTTCCTCAGTTTTTGCAAATAATGTAAAATAAATGTAAAATAACTGTGTAATCATTGTTATTTAAGTTCACATAAGGGCCTCTGCTGCTCAGATTTTGCAGGACTTTGCAGCTAAAAGACTAAGTATTGAAGTGATACGAGGTATATATTCTAAAATTCCTTCTTTTACATAATCACCTCTTTTTAATGTTTCTCTCCCAAGATAATGCTACTCATTAAATTTGCATACCATCTGCTATATAGCATGGCTTTTGTGATATTTCCAAGCAATCTATAATATTTTATGTGCTGTTTACAATCATAATTAGCATGCTTTGGTGTTCCTCTATGTTCTTTAGTGTATATATACACTATATACTATAGGGCTCTGTGGTTAGAAGCAGTTATGGTTCACACCGTTGTAGTGTGTGCTCCTGCATTCATTGTACACAGACCTAACCTATAGTATGATACTGCCTACTTTAGTTAAAGTTGCACAAGGTATGTGTGACTCTGTGAACTTAAAGCAAGTTTTTACTCATGTAGAACTTAGGAAATTTACAGAAATTGTCTTACATAAGAAGATACATAAGGTGTGTCATTTCACCCTAATGATATGATGGGGCTGTTTTTCACTGTATAATATGGATCAATAGTAAATGGTCCAGTGAGAACAACAGCAAAGTAAAAAGCAGTGATACCATTACATTTTTAATGCTACACTAGTTTTTACGCATTCTACTATTTTGCATAGAAAATGTATTACGAATTGCATGTTTAATATAGTTCTGTCTGTCTGTCTTCATACAGCCCTTTTTGATTCATAAACTCTAGTTTAATTTTAGATGCAACATAAACGGCAGTGCAAAAGAGGTTTTCTCCTGGCATATTTACAAGTACAGGGTGACTGGAAACTTCCAGTGCCAGGATTCTGACAGCATGGGGCGGGCCTGGGTTGTAAAGTAATTAAATTGATGAGCCATCTCAATTGCTGGAGGATGGTTTGGTGAGTCATTAAGAGCTTGGACAGAGCTATAAATCGACTGGTCTTTTCGTTGTTTGTGTCGACCAAAGACAAACACTGATACTGCAATTTTCTTGTTTTTCTTTTTTCTTCCTGAAATAAACAAAGTGTTGCTTCTACCCCCAAATTTGTTATTTGTATATACAATTCATGAAAATCTTCTCAGTGAAAGTGATATTACACTTTTAGTGCACTCCTGTCTTACCTTATCATACCAGGAATAACTCGCTGACATCACCATGTCATTGAGTAATAATGTTTACTATGACTAATATACTTGATAGAATAAGATAAACACTAATGTGGTCTTTTTAACGTTTTCAGTAAGATCCTTTTTTAATCTTTATATATATATATATATATATATATATATATATATATATATATATATATATATATATATATATATATACATATACACATATATATATATATATATATAGTTATTCTGCCCTACCCCAATGGTGTGTTACCATGACGACTACTCCGCATTAATAAACCTGAGTCATATTCCCCATCATTCATCAGAACCAAGACGATTTCCACCCTTGACATATTTAGCAGCTTGTGGCTGTGCTGTTTATGTTTTCATCTACATGTAGTGGTAATTGCCCCCAAATGTGTTGACAGTATAATGTTCATCATTTTGTCACTGATGATGTGATTTACAATAACCCTAGGTCTCTGCAGTTGTTGGCGTTTTTCTGCTGTGCCACCCAAGCACACGCAATATGGATAATTTATTAAAAATATGCATGAATGGCAGCGGTGCGCTGTCACTCTTTCCTGAGTAGCACAGTTAAATGTGGCTTCTAACAAGTATTTCATGCATTTTTCTGTCTGTTCTGTGATATTCTAAAGGCTGCAAAGCTTTAGTCTGTTCTCCAAATAAAGAATTACTTACATAAGTGGCTTTTAAAATGCAAACTTATAAATGTACTTGGTTTGTTTTAGTTTAACATTCACAGGATGTTCTGTCACTGTGCTATCATCTAAAGTTGTTATACCTAATTTAACAAATTGTATAGTACATTCCTATATGTTCATCAACTAAAAGGCTTTCATGTAGGGTTGGATTACTAAACTTCAAATTCAGTCATGTTGGCTAATGTAAATTATGTGCTTTTCATTGTATGAAACAGCTGATATTACAGCTGTATTAGGTAATCTGTTAAATTATTTACAGTGTCACCCATGTTTTATGGATTTTCACAGCATTGCATTGTATATGGTGCTGGAGACTAAAATTAACCAAGCAGTTGCACATAGCAAACCTATCCCAAGATTAATACCTATTGGGCCCAGAGGTGTAAAGTAGTAGCCAGTGCAGAGAGTGTATATAAAATATGAATAAGTATGTGCTAATAAGCCTTTGGATTGTTTGTCAAAGTCTATCCCACATCAAGCCCCTGGACACATCGTGACATGTTTTATTAATAGTTGCCACAAACATGAGCAAACACACAACTATATATTGTCTTTCTCCCTCAGCTGACCATTTGCTCAGGTAGAATCGTATCAAAGAACCTGAATTAACATGTCAAATAAAGTAAAGATTTAGCTTTAACTCATATTTTCAGAAAGTATAAATGTTGTTTGAAATATTACTTAAAATGATTGAGACTGTTTCATGCCTCTGTGTGCAGCTGATTAATACACAGACAAACAGACTGACAAAGCCTTCTAGTCTTCAAAGATTAACTTAGAGGATCACAGACACAGTGGTATTATTTTCTTTTCTGGCGCTTTTGGGGTTGGTGTTATTTTAACCACCCTTGTCAGAGTGGGTGCTAACACAGAGCAGCGACATGCCACACGGAGGGCTTAAAATCCATTATCAGAGTCAGTCCCTCAAGGCTGTCTGCTGCTCTTAAGACAGTTGAAATGCATTTCCAAAGAATTAAATTTTAGTCAGAGCCAGTGCTGAAGTTTTGGAGACATTGCTTATTCCATTTTTACCCGTGTTCCCTTTCTGCTTGCTGCTGAGCTGGAGACGATGACAGGGGGTTTATTCTTGTGCTCGCTAACCTCAGCTTATAACAACAGCTGTTGTAAGTGCAGGTTAGCGATTTTAGACAGGTAGGGTTTTTGTGCCAGCACCGTCCTTTATCATCACTTGGCTCATCAAACATCACTTGATCATGTTCTACATTACAGTGTACAATGTCCTGGATAATACATACTTTTTTTTCCACTGTGTGAAATGGATAGTGGTTACTTGTGACTAAATTGCTTAAGGAAGAGATAAGGGAATAATATATTTCAGATCATGGCCACATACATAGTATATAAGCAGAGATAAGTGCTAATCAATTGGGTAAGCTACATACACAGTAGACAAATCGGTCATTTCAATTATTTATATATATATATTTATGTAAAATTATAATAATAATGACAGATTAAAATGGGTTGAAATCCTTATATTGGAGTAAGTTTGTTTTTTTGTTTTTTTTTCACTAATTCTTCAATTTATAATGAGTATTTTAAAGTGTAATACCATATTAAAAGTGAACGTTCTATGATCTGGCATCACTTTGTGCTTTGACATCTTAGAGGTAATGAGGCAGTTTTTCAAGTAGAGCTTTAGATACAACACAATACAATTCCAAGAATATGTGAAGAAAAATCTCTGAATAAATTCAAATGTCAGACATTATGGGAACATTATGTATCTGAACTAACCCAGCAGGAGGTTCCCATCTGAACAAGCAGTCAAAAACTTGCCAATAACTTACCAGAGTTATTACACTACAGAAAATCTTTTTTTCTCTCTTCATCAAAAAGTTTCCTGAAACTTTGCATACGGTGGGGGGGTAAAAAAAACAAGAAGCTCTGTACACTTACAGCAGATCATCTCCACTGAATATAAACTGAAGAAACAGAAATTCAGAAGCCTCGTTTTAATTATGTTGCAACACAACGGCAGTGGAGTGTAGGGAACTTCACTGGGCAGCCCAAGGTTGTGTGAACAGCAACAATCTAGCATTTACCCAGTGGTGTGGAATGAATGGTCAAATTCTCGTTGAACCTGTGGTCAATGTGCCGTGTCATCCTCTGTTTGTGTGAGAAAGGGGTATTACTGATGCACTCGGTGAACTCTCCTGAGGCTGCACGGTGAAGTTCAAAACTCAGTAAACATGGATTTTCCTGGTAGCTTGCCATTTTTTAACTTTAAGTTTGACAACTGCAGCATACTGTGGTTTTCTGTGCTTGTAATGTTTCTCTTTATGACACGTTGTATCCGGATATAGTATCTGTCTTCCTAATGGAAGTACTCGGAGGATGAGCAGATGGTAGGATATTAGTGGCATATCTTTCATCAGTTGATGTCCCTTTTGGGACATCTCTGGTAAAGTTGTTTGGATCCATGGTTGGCAAAGATGTAGATTTTTTACTTCAACCTACATCCAAAAGTTTAATTTTGGCCTGTCAAACTCTGGTAGTTTATAACAGTTCAGAGAAGACAGATATTGTTGTCTCCAAGCTCATTTTAAGGAGCATGTATACTCTCTCAGTATGCAAGAGTTTATTAAAATGTGTGGCACACTCCAAAAGTCAGGAATTAAATGATGACTTGTCAGTGTGGAGCCAGATTTCCACTTGGTTGCCTCTGGTTTGCATAAAGAGTCAGCAGGGAGGAAAAATGGCAACTCCACCCAAACAAAAGTTTTGTGCAAACCCTCTTCCCCTAATCCCTTTACCCAGCATCCACTGTATGTCCCCACAGTCCTGTGTTCCTGACAACTGAGCATCATGGCTCCCCCTGCTCCGCTGCACAGCACAGCTCAGTTTACCTCATTACCATTGAATTTCAATGCATTATAGTTTAAAGCAAATTGTAATAATTCTTTCATCCTTACAGTCTGGCACTCTTGGTTAAATGCTGGATCAAGTGTGTCATTTAGTGTACCACAGAGATCCAAATAATACTGCTGCAGCCAAGGATGGGAGTTAAGACGTGCGTACAATGGAGAGCAGTTCTTAAGGGGGGGGGGGGTTGCAGCAGAATAGCAAGACTAATACACATATAATTTTATTCAGTGTATTAATATTATCTAATCTGCACACTAACTGATTAGTCGAGACAGAATGGGTAAAAATGCAGTGACAAGAACAACTGAAGCAGCGTTTTTAGTTTTATCATGAATGTGTCAGCCTACACTAGTTTAAGAATGGAATGCTTGGGGTGGCTCCAATATTTTATATATTATTTGACAAGATGTGTTTTTAAATAGTAAACCCAAGCAAACATTGAACGCTTTCAGAAAGAGTATTAAATCATTCCCTACTAGCAAGTTAGATACCCAGAGAAAGATTAGTATTTTAATTTCCTGTCCCTTCTAGTAATTAATAATAAACCTCAGGTGGATTTTTTTAAATGAAATACAGATAATATCTGTTATTCTTCATGGCAATATTGAGATATGAAGTAGAGCAGAAAATATTTATTGCTCACCTGTTACAGTAAAGTGTTGTGCATTCCTGATATTTTTGTAATAACCTTCAGTGAAATTTAAAGGAGGCGCATCAGCCTCTCTCTATGTATCTGTATATCTCTGCCTCAGAGGCTTATTTCAGAAAATCCATGCAATGTGAAGATTGAATTCAAGTGATCCAATCAAGACTAACCCATTTTAATCAATATGTTAACTTTGACAACACTGTAAAACTAAATGTGTGTCCAGTAACTATTTGCTTTCCTGAGAATTCCTTCCTAAGAATGCAAGTAACTGCAGCTTTTAAATGTCTTTGGTGATCAAGCTGAGGTGAAAGCAGCACAGTCTGGGGAAGTGGCAGGACAAAGCTGTCCTTCGCTCTCATACTGTAGTCATCTGTTCTTATTGTCACCACTAAAAAAAAGGTGGAGGAGAAATAGAGACAACACGTCCTTTAAATCAGTCAGTTTCTATGGTGTAGAATGGACTTGAATGACTTTCCTGAGCAAATAAATGGAGATTTGGTGCAGAGCTGTGGAGACGAGTGCTCAAAAGGAAATTATCCTGTTAAAGAATAAAGCCTGGGTGAAAAAACAGGGCTGAATATTTTTAGCTATCTACGTACTGTATGTTTGCATACGTAAACCATTTGCACAGAAATACAAATCAAAAAAGACGAGCTGAATCTATCTTAAATAACAAAGTCTATTTTTTGCCTTTAGGCAACACCATTTCCCACAGCTAAGAGATAACTGTGGAGATTAAGAACGAAGTATGAATTCACATAAATATGAGGAACAAACAGCTGGGTGGAGACTTCTTCTTATTTCTAACCGGGGACTGTATTGCACCCTCGCATTTTTTTTTTTTTTTTTTTTTTGCTCATGCAGCAATAAAACTCTTGTGCCTAATTTAACCCATTTCAGCAGCAGTGGAGCTGCAGGGCATGCATCTCTGCCACCACTAAACCAGATTAGGCTGTCAAATATGCTTTTAGAGTATTTGATTTCATATTTTTTTTTCTGCACCCGTCAGTGTGATTTAGAGCTGTGCTGTTTTTTTTTTTGGTATGTGTTGTTTTTTAAAATACTCAGCACATCTTCCTTGTATTGTTTCCTTATTATCCATAGTCTTATGACTGATAGAATTAGTTTTCGTCTTTGCTTTTCATAGCATTTCAGCCAATTTATGTTGTTGATTTCAAAGGTCGCAGTTGGACTATGTATAAATCCTTGATCACTGACTGTTCTCATTGTTCACACTCTCTCTTCTTGCTGTGAAATGTGTGATGTAGGAACATCTGGCATCTTAATTTTGACAAGATCATTAAGAGACGAGTTCTCAATAGATTATCCTCAGTTCATGATTAAAGCTGAGGACACTAATGGCTAATTAGGAAAATGTATAGCAGTCATTCCAAATGTGTGAACTTTAATTTGTAGGGGTGATCTATCTGCGATTTATAATGTGTAGGGAGAAGTATGTGCAGTTATCATGCATGCTTGCATTTTTTTTTCATTTGTCTTTGATTTCTTCAAACCTGCTTACCTTGTATTTTTAACCCCCCAAGTATGTAGAGGAGTGAAATATCATCACGCTGATATTTAATGGTGTCATAAAATTCTCATCTGTAATTGCCCCCAGAGAACACAAGCATAGTCAATCTTTGGTGTTTTATGCTGCATCTATATGCCTACACTCAAATAAAGCAGATATACAGGTGAGTACAAGGAGCAAAAAGATAACATGTAAACATCCAATCTATCAGATTTAATCTAATAGTTCAAGCTGTTAATGTTATGTGATTGAACTAGCAAATGTATAAACACAAGCACACATACACACTTGTGTCCAATGTGCCCTTTTTGCCAATTATTTTAAATATTTAATATATTCAGTAGTAAGTAATCACTCAATTGCCAATATCTTATGTTTTTTAATGTAAATTCAATTACTGATCAGCTGCCAAACTGGTAATTATAGTAACAACATTGCAGTCAATAAAGTTGTTTCTGTGTTTCTTGAACAAGTGTTGGGTTGTAAGGCTGCAGCAGATCTCTTGGCCTGTTCTCAATGTGCTGCCATCGCAGAATCACTACAGAAGAACTGACTAAAAGCATTTATGTGAAATGCAAATCCTTTCCCTTCCCCAGCCTGTAGGTCTTTGGAGAGTTGTCCGAGCAGAAAGAGCAAGTAGCTAGTGGGCACCACTAATGGCTAACCTTAAATCCTTTAATTCAACCATAGAGTGCTGCATGACAATTCTGAATTATAGACACCTATTCCCACAGCTCTGCTTCAGTGTGATGAATGGCTCCAATCTTGTTCTAGTAAGGAAGTAAGCATTGCATTCATGAGATACAGTAAACGGATATGATACTGGACAGCTTTTCCAGTGAATGTTGAACATATGGGACTTTGTAGAGAAAACACGTGGACAATGCACAAAATTTATTGCACAATTATTCCTATTTAGTGTTTGGCAGAGGTTCTCCTAAGAGATCAAAAAAAGCTATCACTCAATTTGCTTTGTAAGATTTGCCTACAGCCCAGAGAGAGCTGACGTAACCTTAATTTCAGCATTCATGTGTACCCTTTGTGTGGAAACTGCATTTGTTCATTCTATGAGATAGTGATCTTAATAATTATGGTGATATGATCTTGCCATTATGAGAAAGAAACCTCATAATCAGGAGAAAAGTACCCCTTAATTACTGTTAGTTGAGTCAATACTAGAGGTGGATTGTGAATTGTGCTGCTGATCATCAAACTAAAGACTAATGACATCAAACAGCCCCATGACCTGTCACCCCTGCACTGACAACAATCAAGTCCCCATATATCTATTTCCACAATTGGATTTCCACAATTGGGTTTCCACAATTGCTAGCAATTGTTAGTGTATAAAATGAAGAGGAAAAACATCCTTGAGGGGAAATTAAAGCCTGACATGAGGATCTTCCAAATGTCGAAACACATGATTTGATAAGCATAACATGGCGTCCTCAGCTCATCTACCTCTTCCCTCACCATTTGGTTTCTTGGCTGTATTAAAATAGTGTGCTTAGTGATTTTTACAAAAGCCTTGATAACTGGAGAGTGGCTGATGTTCTGAGGGCATTCAAGGCTTTGGATGTTTCACATTTAGCAGGGGTGCGCTTTCCAATTTGAGATTTTATTGCTGATGAGATGTTCCAAAAAAAATAAAAATGGAGAAGGCATGCTCTACACAAAGTTTAAGCGCCCAGCAATAGATTTTTATCAAGTCCAGCGCTTTTAGAATTTATCTGGCATAAAAAGCATTGTCACAGTATTTTAAGTGTTGCGAAAAAGTGCGTCTTTTTACCCCTTAGCTGTTGCCAGCGACAAGCATTCAGGTCTCACTTTGGCTGTTTTTATTCCTGACTTGATTTGCCTCCTAATTTCCCTGTCCTGCATTACATAACCTATTATAAATCCATCAAATGAGGCTTTTAATTGCTTTGGTAACCCAAGGTTTATTACAAAGGAAATCCTTAATTTGTTTACTGCTGATCTGAGGGACCTTGCGGAACAAGATAGTTACATTCAAGATCAGTTAGTTGGGTTCTAATGTTTAATACTGTCCAGTCTGTGCAGTCAAAACACTGCTGACGGGCAAGGGAACTATTTTCAACCAGAGGAATGCAAGATTGTAATTAGTGTGAGTGGAGGTCCAACTCTAAAGGCTTAATTTGGTGGTGTACATAATATGTGATGTGTGTACTAAAAAAATATTAATAAAGAGAGAGTAAATGAGTGGACGATATGATGAGATAGACCTATAGAGCTGGCAGAAGATTAGGTGTTAGCTTCATGGCTGTGTATGCCATACTGCACAGGGATAAATTACTGAGGGAGATAAAATGGAGAAGCTCAACACCTCTACGTCCAGGAGGCAGAAATGTTCACATGCATGTTATGTTACTGAACTGAAAGCAACAAGCTTTCATAAATAGCAAGACACAGGCTTTCCTGTTATTGGTATATCTTTAGATAGTTGACCACTGACAACTTTTTTTTTTTTTTTTTTCAGATTCATATTTTTCTCACACAGAAAAGAATAAAAACAGTGGTAACACATTGTCTAAACTTTGACGCTTTCTGTATAGCATAAATACACCAACACCTACAGATAACATTTTTACTATGCATCATTTTACTGCACACACACCCACACTTAACATAAAGAATCATAGATGAGTCAGAGTAGCTGTAAGTGAACATGGTGAGCAGCGCTTCACAAACTGTGAAATAATCTTGCGAGTCTCTTACAGTCTTCATTTTAAACCAACAGAGCTTCAATACTCACAAAGAAGCAGAGAAAAATGATGTTGGTGGATAAAACCGACACATTTTCAGCATGTGGCTGATGCCTGAGTGTGTTAATTGATTGTTGGACTGCAACCCCAGCAGGCAAAACCCATCAAATATTCAAAGATGAGCATTTTTCCATAACAACAATAAACTGTTGATAGTATCAAGTACTATATATGTATCAATCTCTATCACTCCAGTACATAGTAAGTAGCTGCTGTTTTCAAGCATCTAATGTCTCACTCAGTAGGATACAACATATTACATGACAAGTGCAGCAGTGACACACTACCAGCCTGTGAAACTCAGATGCTCTTGCAAAGGAAAAAAATGGACTTGAAAAGCACTAGCTTCTGTAACATTGTTTTATATAATTATATATTATACATGATCTGTAACCACTTATCCTCACTAGGGTCGTGGGGGGTCTGGAGCCTAGCCTATCCCAGCTGACATTGGGCAAGAGGCAGGGTACACCCTGGACAAGTCACCAGTTCATCACAGGGCATAGAGACAAACAACCATCCGCACTCACATTCACACCTATGGACAATTTAGAGTCACCAATTAACCTATGAAGTGCATGTACCCGGAGAGAACCCATGTAGACATGGGGAGAACATACATTCTCTCATGCATGTTAGGCGACAGTGCTAACCACTGCACCACCATGCTGCTCCAATTACATAGTATATTATATTATATTATATTATATTATATTATATTATATTATCAGTCTGATGAAGAGCTGAGCTACTCTGTGCTGTCTCTAACACTCTGTGCTGTGGTTTATTTATTTATTTATTTATTCTATGATTATATGTTCATGTTGCTTTTTCTACCATCTAAATAAAATTAGTTCCATAAATTCATGAGGTGTAAACGTAATATTAACTGACAAAGATAGTTGGTTCTGATGGTTTACTAAAGTTACATTTCAAAACAGTAACAGCAATAAAATTATCTAAAACATGTTAATATTTAATTTTTGTAAGCTACAGAATCTCATTCTTCTAAAAGAAAGAAAGGAAAAAAACAATATCATTGTATAAAATGATGAACAAACTGAACTTGACAATACTTGTCAAAAGTGTCTCCCGTCAGCATTTTTCTTGCCTCTAACACATACGCTGAGTAAGCAGAAAAGTTCATCAAGTGTAACCTCTTTGGTTTATTTCTGTAAAAATTTTTTGTTTACGTCCGAAATGGATAATGCAGCCCAAATCATGAACAGTAGGCTATTAAGTCGACAAGTTATTAATGGTAAGTAAAACAAATTTTTAATGGAGTCCAGCTTTGTTATAAAATCCATCTGCTGTTGTTGTATTCATGCTTAATTAGTATTTCTTATGCTAGGGGAAATGTAATTCATTAAAAACTTCATAAATTAAATTCTGTACAGTAAATTAGCCAGTCTGAAGTTATTGGACCCAGTGTTCCGATTTCTTCAGATTTCTGTCCAGGGTGTGTATGTGAGTGTGTTTTGTGTGAAAGTTGCTGGGTGCTAAACTGATGATGAATTGTAATTGAGACTAAAACACCACAATGTTTCCTTGTGATAAAAGCTTGTGATATCAGTAACTTCTTGCTGGGTCACAGACAGTGCATTATTTATAATTAACCCAACCTCCACCACTTTCTTCACGATTGCTGATGAGTCTTAAAGCCCTCAATGTCATTTCAAGGTTCTGAATATGATATTTTAATTGCATAAAGACCTTTACTTTTTCTCTATCCTATCAAATAAGATAATTATTATCTTTCATTCGTTTTTCTTTGAGTCTCCTTCTCATTTCTCAAAATCCCACTGCCCACTTCTCCTCTCTCATCTCTTCTATATTATCTATCTTTGCCTCCTCAGAACCGACTGATCCTGATTAAAATGCACACGCTGACCTCTGTGCCTTACTCTCTTCTTCTCTCTCCCTAATTTATGCCTTCCTCCTCACCCTCTCTCCTTAACTCCCTCCCACCACCTCTCCTTCTTTCTCTGTCTCTCTTTTCTTGCAGTGTCCTGAGGGGCTGAGGCCAATGAAGGATGGCTCAGGTTGCTATGACTACTCCAGGGGCATTGACTGCACGGATGGCTTCAATGGAGGCTGTGAACAGCTGTGTCTCCAGCAGCTCGTGCCCCTTGAAGATGACCCTAGTTCCAGCAACGTGCTCATGTTTTGCGGGTGAGAATAACTAACAGTAAAAAATTTAAAGTTGTCTGCAGGCTGGGAAAATAGCTTCTTTGTGAAATAAGCTCTGTGGGTGATATTTCAATCGAGATTTTTTTTTTTTTTTTTTTTTTTAACTCAGGCAAATAGTCAATATGAAAAATAGGAAATAACCAGTCACTTCATATTCACCAGATATGTGAAGAAATACAGTTGTGTGAGATTACATATAACAAAGCATTATTTTAATATACATATGTTATTCCAAGATGTTTTAAAATATCGCTTGGTCCATGTGTCACTATTATATGCCCAACTCTGATGGTAAGCTTTTATAAATCCTGTCATACATACATTTATATAGTTTAAATGTACACATGATTGTAGTATCTATATCAGTAGTTACAGTCACTAGTGAACACGTACCCCATGTAAAAAAAATAAATAAAAAATCACCTCAATGTTCCCACTTGGATACTTCTATGATCGATCAAACCCAGTAAAGTGCCATTTACAGTAGGGTGCTCTCCCACTGGACAAATAAGATCAACTGTCCTCTTGCGTGCCCTCCCAGTGGACAAAATAGATGAAGTACCTTCCAGGGCACCCTTCCTGTGAAAAAATAATGGTAAAATACCCTCCAGGGTGCTAACCCCAACCCTGACTACACTGTTTATCCATAAATCCATCACAGCTTTCTACGCGCTGGTGCCTTACTCCATAGTTAGCGCCCTTTTTTATCAATTGTTTTGCCCCTGTCCCTCAGACAGTCTGAGTTTGCCACTGGTTACCGTATTTCTACTGCATAACCCATTTGTCTGCAGAGAAGCTTGAATTTTTCAATGCAGGTAATCAAAAGTTGGGTCAAGGATTAAACCTAAACCTTGAACCTTGCTGGCTTTACTTCCTGCACAATGTTCAGCGATGAATTCATTCTATGAATGCCATTTTCTTCATTTCATACATCTTCTACTGAACTAGTACACTGTGTATGAACGTTTTTGAATGCCTTTCCTTCAACACCACCATTATTCACCAAGTATAGATCTGTCAGTTCAGGCTGGTGTGTTATGTTTGTCAGCGATATTTCAGTAGAAATTACAGAACAGCTAACTTTTATTACACTTGCCATCTGTATTGTCTCCTTGCCTCGTAGCACTACTGTAGCACTTTCTATTTTCCTCTAACATCTGCCTCTTTGCGGGTGTCAGGCAGGTGTGTACGTGGCAGGAGGGAAATGGACCCAAATGCAGTCATCCAGACAAGAACAGTTCAGTGATTTAAATCAGGAGAAATTAATAACACATAAACTTATTGGCATGGGTAGCAAGTTCAAACAGAAGTAATTGGGAATCCAGAGGTTAGCAGTAAAAAGGTGGCAGCAGGTGCAGGTACTGTACAGATATCAGTTCAGGTTCCAGGTTTCACAGGCTGGAAAGCAAAGTCACAAAACAACATTGACGATCTGGCCAGGAGCAGGCGGATGACGAGCTGGTATAAACATTGTGGGATATAATTCGGGAGAAACAAGTGAGAAATGTCTGAGGGCATCTGGTGGATGGATGGAGAATGGCAAGTTGGAAGAAGTGAGAAGTGGCTTGGAGACTGGGACAGGGGGGCAAACTGAGACAAACACAAATGTTGTATGCTGATCTAGTAAGTTTGATAATACCACGTTCAAGGTTGCTTACTTCCTACGTCACTGTGGATCCAGTGCTGGAATGACTTATGAATGACTATGAATACATATTTATATGCAGCTCCTGATAACTTTTCGGTTTCTGGCATGCGGCAACTTACCAGACGGAGCAGGCTGACAGGTGAAGGATATCCTAATTCTCCTTGAAATGTGTCAGGTTTACAGTGTGGAGTAGCATGTTATTTTCCCAGAACGTGAGGCTGCTTTACACGATCTGTGAACGAGCCGACATCAAAATGCAATTTGCAGCAATGTCCACTTTCTCTAATGCAATTATTACAATTGACTTACTTTTCACCTGGATTGATGATTATTTTTTTGTCAATCAAAAATATTTTCATACCATCAATGTGCACACCCTCTGTGACATGCAAATTACTCACTGAATAATAATCGCTGTCACACAGTGCCATGGGTCAAGCCATGATTAGTTCCATCTTTGATTGATCAGTGCAGTGTGAGGGTGCAAATATGTAATGTATCGCTTCTTGTTAAAACTGGACTGTGAGAAGAATAGATGACATTAGTATGGTATGCTGTCATAGCTGGGCTTCTTCTGTGGATGAGCAAACGGTTGGTTTATAGAACCAGAAATGGCTTTGCCTTCATGCCACACTGCTCCACCAGGTCTGCGGAATTTTCAGAATAGTGTTGCCAGGAAAGCAAAGAGTCCTTCTTCCCACTGAGGTGCTGAGACCTGATGAGCTATATGAGCCCAAATCTCAGCACCAGCCAACAGCAAGCAGATACTCATCCTCCTCTGCAAGGGAGGATTGTGCAGATAAATGGAGGAGATATGATAATTGTGACTGATTGCACGGTCTGCTGAATTCTGCCTCATTGGAATCTGTTTCCAGCAGAGTGCTTGTGTCCACAATCTCTGCAATGACAATGGCAAGAACGCAGCTTATCTAATGTAAAAGACATTTTGGCCAAAGCTACGACGATAAGAGCCAGAAAAAAACATCAAACTCACATTAATACTTTTGCACAGCTGGGATATATTCTGACTGCTAGTGTTTGAATTTAGCTGGCTGGGATGGTGTCCATAGATTGGTGGGAAGTAATTTACAGTTGGAAGGAATGCCAAAGAAAAGGACTAAGATATTGGCTTGGTAATTTGTAGATTAAAGTATTAAAATTGGACCATTTTTCTATTGGTTCATACAGTGTTTTTTTTTTTTTTTTTCCATCCTGCAACATTTATACCACAGTTTGTCCTCTGATGTTCCTGCTAACAACTATACATGTATCATTTCACCTCAAGTGTTAAACGGTTCAGAAACATTACATGTTACAAATGATATTGACAGCTTTTCCCTCCTCCTCCTCCTCTTCAGGTGTGTGCAGGAGTACAAACTGGCAGGGGATGGGCGTTCCTGCCTCTTGCAGTCAGACAACTGTGAGGGGCAAAAATGCCCAAGGCAGGATGTCCACTTCAATGACACGTTGTTTGGTGAGATACTGCATGGATACAACAACAAAACCCAGCAAGTCAACTTGGGACAGATATTCCAGATGACCTTCCGGTAACTAGTGTACAAGCACACACATATACACTTACACAAATGCACAATCATCATCAGAACTGCATACAGAAATGCTTTCCATTTCTTGAATGTTATTTAGAATGCACTCTTATCTCATAAATCCCCTTTCTTTCTATAATTTTGTCTTTTTGTCTTTATTTTGAAAGGTATTATTTTGTTATTTCAATGTACTGGTGTAGATCACACTTCCTTTGAGACCTGTCATTTCACACCTTAACTGTTTACATTTTTCTGCGTCTCCGAAGACACATCATCAGGAGTAACGGTCGTCTTTTATCAGTTTTGGGTTGAAGGCGAGATAGAACGGCTTGAGATCTCAGCGGAGCAACTCTGAGAATCATCAGTCAGGGTTTGCCGTTGGGATGCTGCATCTGTGTTTGCACAGATGTGTGCGTACATAAATGTGTGTGTGTGTGTGTGTGTGTGTGTGTGTGTGTATGTGTGAGAGAGAGGGAGAGAGAGAGAGAGAGAAAGAGTGATGGTTGAGTGAGGATTGAGACTTATCCCATGGCAGTTCTCCCTAAACTGTCAGCCCACCGAAAACCTGGCTCACTCTGATAAGTCACATGCTGTTTGTGGTGAAATGCTCCTGTAATCACAGAGAGATGATGAGGGTCTATCTATGCACAAATACAGTGCACACAGAAAACCACGCTCGGCCTATATCCCGCTTTCACTGTGTTGGTCTTGTATTTACTCTTACACACACACACACACACACACACACATACTATACATTGACACCGTTTTTTCAAGGAACCATGAAATGCTTTTCATCTGCTCTGACCTAGGGGTCACGATAGTTGTGCTTGAGTAAACACAGTCACATGATCTGTTTGCTGTAGGTTCTCAGAGCATATATAACATATTTGATATGAATGAGAATTTCTGCTGCATACATGGAACCCTGGATACAACATTCATGGAAAAAGAGAACAAGTTAACTGTTTTTCCTTTTAAATTTTTGTGTTAATGATCACAAAATTAATGATCATTTCACCACCAGGCAAAATGTATTGTATTTCTTTAGGTGTAAACAAATTATATGTTACAGAGATCTCATAAAAAGGCCATGGTTTGCTGCACTATGACTTTATAAGTAGTGCACAGTATGTTTAAAGTAGTCCACAATTTCTAGTGAAAGGAGCCATGAAAAATGTAATGCTAATGATGCAGATCACTCCTTAAATCCACTGAAAGCTGCTTTTGTGAAGTCTTCTCTTAGAAATGTGCTATAATTTAAGGGCTGTAATTTGACATAATTTTTCAAAGTAGTCAGCTTTGAATGTTAGTAATCCACAGAAAAATGTAAGTGCATGAAAAAGGTACTTTTGCTTTAATATTATTTCATTCTTAATATAAATGGCGTTGAATTTATTCAGCACTGAATACATTAGTACACAATTGTAGTGATCACAGCAAGTTTTTATTAAAAGTTAAACATAGATCATTCTCATACTGTAGAAAAAATATTTGCATAATGAGGGAACAGTGATACCAATGTGTTTTTAGCAGATTACACAGCACCAGGTGGTATCGGTTGCATTGTGTTTCATCTGACTTTTTGCATTGGTCTGTACTAAAGAACCACAAGTCATAGAGTGGGACATGTTCAAGCTATGACTTAAAAAAAAGAGTTATAGTGTTGAGAGGGGGATTGCTAACTTCGATCACTTAAAGAGCTACGAGCTAAAGGGGGCTTACAATCCATTTTAAAGGAGAATTTGTAGGAGTGACTGACAAGTCTACAGCTGTATATTGACTAAGAGCCCCACGTTCCCAAAGCTAAACCAGCTGGGGACTATCCTTTAATACACCAAACATGCCACAGTTTGACAGATAAAACAAAAGCACAGTTTGAGGATTTTAGAACCAGGGGAAGCAGACAGTCTTGATCCATTTGCCCCGAAGCAGTGGAGAGCACAGTGGGTCTCCTGCCTCCAGACTCCAGCTCTACACACTGGGTTACATCAAACCATGGCCAGTAAGGGGATTTACACTGAAGCCAGGGCTCCGGTGGGGTTATGCACATGATAGCTTTAAACTAGTCAAACACCTTGGCAGTCTTGAGACACACTAGACAAGCAATGAAAGATTTGAGTGTCTTTATATGGGAAAAAGTACATAGAGGACATGGCACACTTGGGGAAAAAGATCCTACTGTAAATCAGTTGACTTTATTGAACTGCTTATTTATAGACATGTGATTACTAACCAGACCGCTATTTTTATTTGATATGTGATCACGATTCAAAAGATACAGTCCAGTGGTTGGATTTGTTTTAGATCACCTATCTAAGACAAATGATGCTGCCAAAATGCTGCAAAACAAATACTTATTAACTAAGTAACAGGATTTCAAAACATTTACTTTGGTCACAATTTAGCACTGTCTGAGAGCATTTATTTGTATGTCTGTTAGACTTCTCATAAAATTGTAATAGTGCTAATAATCTTTATAGAAAGATTTGTAAAAGCTGGAGTCTACCTACAATCCCGAGGTAACTGCAGTCAAATGTAAATCTCTAATAAATCTCAAACGGTCACTCTTCCCTCTCACTGAACACCAAGTTAAAGTGTTAATGACCGCTTAACTACAGCTCTCCATCCAGCCTTTGTCTGGCTTTATATATTGATTAGGTATTCTTTTCTATTCTCAGAAGGTTAGTCAGTGCTGCTACCTTGTACATCTTTTTTTTTTTTTTTTTTTTTTTTTTTGTGTGTGTGTGGTGCACTTACGCTTGTGTGAGATTTCAGCAAAGTACATTCCGACTCAATTTAATCTCCCGCACCTCAACCTTCGTTTTATTACACCTGTTCTATTTGCACCTGCTCCCGGAAGGTAGAAAGATTTCCATGCTAATTGCGAGATGCATTTACAGCCACACTTATCATGTTCCCCGCAGTTAGAGGCACACTTCACTGATTACATGCAGATGACAGGCATAGTGCACTTTCAGGCTGATGTGCCTCTTTGGATAAATAACACATGTTTCTAGGTGTAGTAATGTGTCTGCAACGAAGCGCAAAGAGCATTTATGCAAACTGACCTACTGTAAACTGTTCAGTGGATACTGGAGGGGGCAGGCAAACAAAGGAAAATAAAATGAGAAATAAAGATGTTACTCTCTGAATTCAAGACTGAACTGAGCACCAAATTAAGAAAAAAAAAAAAAAAGAAAAAAGCTGCCTCTTTTTGTACAATATGCATCATAATTGTGTTTACAACTTAGCAATATGGACTTGGGCATATTTAAGTTAACATTTTGAAAGTCACATTTTACTTAAGCTATTCATCATTCGAAGTCTAGCAAGACAAGCTAAGCACCCAGGAGTATAATACTTGACTCCCCGTGCCGCTAATTAAACATGTGTATTACTGCATGTCATCTCACCAAAGTGCTCATTCTGCTCATCAGATCCTCTGTGTCTTTTGTCAAAAGAACAATAGCTTTGTCTTCTGAATGACTTGCTCCCATAAGAGTCTATTTCACACCTGGTACCTACAGTATATTTATGGTGATATGTAACAGTTTTCATTCTCCTCATTTTCTCCACTTTGCTTTGTGCCGTCTTTGATATGCAGATGAAAGTCTCATCCCACAGCCCTGCACACCTTTCTCTCTCCCACCTTCACTGTCAACTCATTCCTTCTGTCTTTCACAAACACACACACACACAGACACATACACACATACACACACACACCACCCCATTCCCTTGCACCAGCAACTCAAATGAAATATCAGATGATTGAGATAAATTACATGCTCTGAGTCACAGCATCACAGGTAGCGTTTTAATATAAAATATTGCCTGTGATTTATGACTGTTTTGCATGTATTTTGTTTTAAGTGGATCCCACTTTGCTCAGCCTCTCAAACTGGACATGGGGAATGAATTTAACATATTTGTGTGATAAAGTTGCAGTTGTAATGTGAACGTCACGTCTGAGAACCATTACAGCACGATTGCAATTTTCTAATGTATATAATATGAAAACAGATAAATGTAGTCTTCATTCTTTTTAAAAAAAATGTCTTTCAGTGAACTGACAGCAGATGCAGGATAATTACAAGCTATCTTTTTTTTTTTTTGACAGGACTTTATATCCTTCTGATATTTAAATGCATACCAGCCTCTCCATCCAATTTTCAAATCAATTTGAAACACTTATTTCTCCCACATTCCCATCATTTTTTTTTTTTTTTTTATAGTCCATGTTCATTTTAGTCCTTTGTGCTTCTATATATACAGTAATAACATCTTAGACAGACAGGTGGTTCCACACACACATACATGCACTCAAACCAAATGATCGCTGAAGAGCAGAGCTGTGGAAGTATAAAGGATGGTGAGGCAGTGATAATGGGTATCACTCGGTCCTGAAGAGTACATTTCTGATCCTGCCTCATGAATCACCACATCTATCTGCTACGTATCCACACACATGTACTGTACACACATACATATGCCATATAAGATAAAATAAGATAAGATCGGGGAAATTAATATAAGGATGTAAATTGAAACTGGGGGAAAAAAGCAGACATGAAGCATTCAGTGATGATCATTCGCTGAAGAAGGACAAATGAGCAGACAGATATGCATACAATGCATTGAAAAACTGACGCACTGAGTAGTGTTTAACAAATTGCAGAAGTGTAGTGGAGCAATAAATATAAAAGGCCAGGCAATTTTGAACTGTTAAACTGTTCACAGTAGATGTCCTTGGACCCAATTTGAAATAGTCCCCATGAAAAAACCCACTTCAACCCAATGTGCATAAATTAACTTTCAAAGACCAGAGATCATCTGCAGAACAGAACCCTACCCACACCTGACAATTGATAATAAGGAGCATTTAACTCCTGTCTAACACAATTATATTCAAATTTGTCATAATGCCATAATGAGAAAAATCATCCTATCTTCTGTTTCGTTTTTGTCACAGCACCTCATCAATATCGCAGGCAATGCTCTCCCATCACCTAAGGGAAGCAATGTCAAATCCAGCCCTTAAAGCTTCTACTACAGCTGTATCTGTGCATGCATCTTCCATAGCTTGCAGAAGAGGTGTATGTGTACAGGGATTGCCTGTCATAGACCTTCCATCTCTAGGTAAAAAAAAAAAAAAAAAAAAAAAAAAAATCCTCAATCAGATTGAGAAATGGAGAATATGGTGGGAGATAAAATACTGAAAAGCACGGCTATTCAATGAATCAGTTGTAGACCATCTGGTCTGGTGAAATGAGCATGTTGTGTAGTGAAGATGAATTAATGTTCCACTGCAGCTGCATGTAGCTCAAGAATTCTCTAAAACTGGCATCATGACAATATCAGAAATAGACCTAGAGCAGTCAATAGTAGAAATTACATAGCATACATATAACGCATGGGTTCCAATGCTGTATTATGTCTATACAGTGCTGATCATTTGTATGAATGCATAAGTCTTCGACTCTCTCTGTGTTCCTTTCAAATAGAGGTGTAGAGGTGTTCCATGCTCACTTGGTTTTGGTGCATGACACGGTCTGGTGAGACATAAAACATTGTCTCCCACACTGTGGTGGGTTTAGAATACTGTACTGATATCTAAGACTATAATACTCTAATGAGATTAGATTTCCCCGCTATGCTAATTTTATAAATTTGCTATATGCTATTGTACACCTTCTCAAGTTTGGTTGAACTCTCTGTCCAGCCTCCCTCATTGTTGGACCGTGGTTGACCACACAGTCAACCAAACTGGCCCGAATCTCATCAGAGATTATGGCTCTCCTTGGTCATGCTCTTCCTCTTCCTAGTCCCCCTCCTCCCTGCCTCCTTTTACTTTCATCCCTCCTACGATACCGCTTCCTCCTGACTCCTATGTTCTGCTTTTATTGCTAAAGCCCTGATTGGTAATGGAACAACTGTACAACATGTGTTTGCCCATGTGAGCAGTGAGGAGTGGATAGTAGGAAATTAAATTGGAGAATTGTGTGTAGTGTTTTGAAAAAGTGTGGTTTATTGCTGTAGTCTGAGTGTAAAGCTGGAAATGTGCTTGTGTTTTTTTGTAGAATTAGTTCAGGGGATTGGTACATGAGTTATGTGTTGTGGTCACTGTGTTTAAAGCAGTGTTAGTGTACAAGCAATTGAGAAACTCTATTATGTAGACATACATGACAGGGACAGTTGTTCGTCTGAGAATCCTGCTTGAATCCCGCTCATGTGTTCATCTTTTGTTAGACAGACACTCTGTCCTGAGTGTTTCCCTTCCCTCCAAACAACTGCACAACATGAATGCACCATAGCAAATGACTGTTAGAAGTTTTGGTTGTGATGAATGAGAAGCGGTGGTTGAGAAAGAGAAGAAAAATACGTTTCACCTGCTTTGTCAAGGTGATGCTGCAACCCTTGTCACTCTGATGCTGAAAGATGTTTTTTTTTTCACAAAAAAGCAAAGATACAGTAAGGAAGAAAAGAGACAAAAGCGCTTTTGATAGGCACACTCTTCATTGCCGCTCACCTCTCAAACTAAGGCGACACCACGACATGAATAATTTGTGAATCTGGCAGCCCACAAGGCTCACAGACATAAACACAGCCACATTTCCATGTCCCTCTGTAATTTTCAGTAATTATCTCCTTGGTGCACACACAGTACAGCTTCTACTGGGTAGTTGAGTCAACAAACATTATAAGGCAATTTCTTCCCACATAATGAGTAGCCATGAGACAGTGACTGCTGTGGTGAAGGGTTAAGCTGCTCAAGGTTGATGTGAAGCTTCACATTTCTCTTCTTAATATCCTAAAATAAGTTTTTCTTTTTGCACGCTCCTGATGTTTGATTTAGTGTTTACCTTTTTGTTTGTTCCTATGCATGTGTGTGGGGGGCAGTTCTGTGTCTGTTTCTGCCATTTCAAAACAGGTCAAATAAGCTCTTTGCAAATACATATGATATTCAGATAATATTTTTGCATATATTAGGTTAATTTCAGTCACTAAATGATATACACACACTTTCTGTGATGTTTAAACACATTTGGCACAATCACAACATAATGTGTACTACTACTCCAGCCTGCAATACTGAAAACTGGGACAATCTTGAGAATTTACAAATTCATTGTAGTGGATCAAGTTTAAAGGATCATTCCACCACTTTCATACAGGTAGGCTACGAAGGTGCTGAAGGTAACTTCACAGTCGTCTCACCAGTTCCTCAATGCTTTGAGCAGAACTGCAATGCTCGCAAACTTGCTTGCAAACTGGGGCACAAATCGTCCATACCAACCAGCCCTTAGGAACCTTAGGAACACGGTAACCTGGTCAGATGTCTAAGAAACAGCCTTCAACATCTTGAATGTCTACCTGTGGTCTTCCCCTGTCCTCTAGAGTCCAGACTGTTAAACAGCATAGTATATTAACACTCTGGAGAGGCTCTGAATGGAGTTTTCTGTAGCTGAGATAACCCCTAATGATGTCATCAGTGTTATCTTTGACTTGAATGCATAGATTTTTTATTCACAGAAAGCCTGCATTACAAGCTGGGGACATGGCATTTAAAAGATGTGGGTGTTCACTAGGTCGGGAGGGTCTATTGAAAAGATGCTATTATGGGAAGTGTAGTTACACCTGCATGCATCTTGTATCATGCTATAATCTGGAAGGAGAAAGGGCTGTTAATGCAGCTGTAAAGGCACATAGAGTGTATTGAAATGGGAATGTTTGGATGGCCCAGACCACATCTGGAGGTGGTTGAATGTTAGCCAGGTGTAAATGAAATCTATACAGTTTGACCCCATTCTAGATGGCATCTTCTCATTATCTACAGCCAGCCTAAAAAAATACATCTTCTTTGGCAAAGTAAAAAGGAGAAGAGTCTAAACGGCTACATCACAAGAAAGCTTATTAAGACCAAAATGTGAAAGCATTAGCCAATGTAGTTGTCTTTCAGATTATATGTTCATACGGGTATCAACTAGGGTAAAGCTTAGCTTTTGTTGCATTGATATTTACATTTTTTTTTCTTTTTGTTATCTGGCTCTTGTGAGTTTTTATTGTTTATTTGTCTCTTAAAGTGAAATATTAAATTGCTTTGATAGGCTATTTTCAATCCTGTATGATATGGTTGAGAGCACAAGAAGACACATTACATAAAATAGTACAGCAACATTTACTTTAAGTAGTCATTACGCAGTAAAAATGGTCCCAGTCGGGGTTTTGGATTAATATTACTGCTGCATTAATGTGTATGTTGCATTTACCGCTGTAGACACAAACAATTTTAACTGTTTTATATAATGCTGGGTAGTGTGCAACAGCAGTGCATCATATTATACAATATGATGGATTGTTGCTGTGTTATTTAAAAGTATAAGAGTAAGAATATATAGCCTCTATATATTGAGATATTATTTATAAGCCCATCCAGTATGCATAGTGCCAAACACTTGCTGACAGAAGTCTTGATTTCATTGGATGCTAACTTCCTCAGATGACTTAATGTTTTGAAAAAATGCAAATGTTTTACTTCAGATGCCTGCAAGCTTCGTGGCACTTATGTCAGGTGGAACATAGAACTAAGTGTTGAGACATCTCCTTGATCTACTGTGGGCTGGATCGTATCTTATTTGAACTTCGCTTCAGACAGAGGCATCTGCCAAATAAAAAAAATATAAATAGTAAGTAAAATAATTTGTCCTACATATTTGTAATTTATAGACTTGGTGTTCACATACTGTATGTTAACAGCAAACGTTAACAAAAAAAAATGTGTCTTTTCTCCACATACTGCAGCAGCTGACTCCCTGGAAAGTTTGCACATAAATTGACGGCTTAGCAGAATTTAGCAAATAAGATGCATGTGTAAGAGGAGGTTCTTAAATTCCTCCATCTTTGTGACTTAGTAGACATAAGGTGAGCACGTTTGTGAGATTGCAGAGGATTTGCGCGTGTGTGCTCAGATGTTTGAATGGGTTTGTGTTGATCTTTTTGTTGGTTTGTGTTTGCTGGTGTGAGTCAGCGCACATGCATACGTGAGCTTGATCATTCTTGAGGCATCCACACTCTGCTCAATAACTCACATGGCAAGGCAGGACCTAATAGACCTTAGCCTAATATCAGCTAATGTCAGAGGGGCTTATAGCTGACTACCTGCTGCTTGACTGGCGAGAGTGCGAGAGAGAGAGAGAGAGAGAGAGAAAGAGGGCGAGAGAGGTGGATTGGTAGAGGCAGAGATAAGGGTTGAGAAGGAAAATGAATAGGAAAATAAATGGAAAGAGAAAAGGCTAAATCAAAAGAGCAACGCTGAGCAAATGTTAGAGAGCAAGACAGTAAGAAAGAGTAAGTGTGAGAGAAATGCAAAAGAGGAAAAAACAGAGCAGCGGTTCACCAAATGAGGCTTCTTAAGCATGTTGAACTGTGAGGCAGTAGTCACACATTGCACACAGATAGATGTTAGACCATGCAGGAAAGTAAATGTATGCAGGGCATATGCGGCTCAAAGAACAGCTTAAAGTCTGTACATCAAAACTCCTTTCATATGTAACATCAAATGACAATGCTTCAGTGAAAGGTCTTTGTCAAACAATTACTGCTGTGTGTGTGTGAACCATTACAGTATATACTGATAGCAAATATAACTTTGCCTGATGTAGATCACCTGCTGTCTTTTGGCATTTGTTCTTTAAAACATCTGTGGTTCTTTGCATTAAAAATACATTTAAGACAGTATCCTTAGCCACTCAAACAAAGAACATATGCCATTGAGGGTACAGTTCTCTTCAGGGGCTAAGCTTGTGATTCCCAGGCACTTTTGTATGTACTTTCATAAGTAGTCTTTTAAATAGAGCATAGAGATAAATCCTGTTCTCTTTATTGTCCTGATTTCTTGATCATTTGAAAGTTACTGTGTATTGCACCCTTAAAAAATACAAGACGAGACAAGGCAAGGATCCTGCAAAGAAGACTGACAGATGCCCTCATTTACATGCAAGTTAAGTAGAACTAACTAGAAAATGGAAATTAACCAAAAAAAACAAAAACAGATGGATTGTGCAAACGTTCACAGTATAAATAATGTTTTATGTGAATGTAATACATCAAATTACATCGACACAGAGACTTAATTATTATTAATAATTAATGTAACATGTAGAGTCCATGTGTGGGATGAGAATCAGTGTCAGTGAAAGTCCTGGCTGATGAGGCCACCTGATGTGAATGAATTGTTCATGTGGTGTGTGGTTTTTGGTCTTAATAGACCTCAGCCTCTTGTCCAGGGTGGGCAGGGTCACCCACACCCATAGATTATTTGGCTTGACGGTTTCTAGATGCCCCATTTAAGTATGTAGAAATGGATTACTACTCCCGCCTGAGCAAATCTTGGAACATCATTGTCACTGACCAAATTTTATTGTTCTGGAACTTCCTATAGCCATTCAAAAGAGCCTCATATTATAAAGTAAAAGGTTCCTTCCTAGACTAGGCTGAAATCTGTACAGTCAGTTGTATTACTCCCCACAGAGAGCAGAGGTTTTCAACTGTTGCTGTTCCTATTTTATTTGCATCAGTGTTTGCCACCTGTGGTCTTCAAGTATTTTTCACATAGTCCTGTTCAACTAAAGGGCTAATTCATCATGAAAATGGAAGTGTACTTTTTTATTGATTCAACAGCCTCTCCACTCAGACACATTGCAATTATACAAATTTGACACCAATACTTTATCTTGTGCATAATTTTGTACAAATCACTCTCAAACCTTTACCTTAAGTTGTGGATTTCTATCTCACTTAAATTATGCTTGGAGATCGCACCAGGGACAAGAATACTTTTTATTTATTTATTTTTTTGAATTTAATTAACTAAGCTGGTGATGCTGTTGTGCACTCGCGCAAGACTGATAAAAACACTTGCATGTGCAGCAGAATCAATAGTAGACTGGAGGGTAAAAAATGAGAATATGCAGCATAAAGCACTGAACCCTATGCCACAAAATGTGATGGAGTTGCCTCACAGGGGGCAGCTAACAATGTCAAAATCCTCCATATGGCTTCAGCTGCCTCTTTCTTTCACTTAAGAAAAACCTGCATGGAGTAATTTATGGACCAGGGCTAAATCCTGAATTAGTGGCTAGATGTTTTTAGTATTGATTAATGAACTACTCCTACAGCAGTGAACTGCAGGGTGGCAGCACTTGTAATTTCGTATCCCCTCTGGACTGCTATCTGTCTTAACACTTCCTCTTCCCCATCCTTCTCTCTCCATCACTCTGCCCTGCTTTCCCTAAGATTGTTGTCTTATGCCGTAAATTTACCATTCATAAATTATTCATAAATATCAATTCGTAAATAGATGGCAGCTCCCAGCCATTTTCAGTTTTATTCAACTGTAAGAACTTTGCTACATTGAGTATTCGCCCACACTCACCTCTGCAAGGCCATACTATGAAGCAGTTAATTACCACTTCTGTGATATGATTTCCTGAGCCTGCCTTTCAAAATGGGGACTACAAAAACACCTCTACTTCAGTGAATCGTATCACGTTGACGGACAGAATATCAGATAAAATAACAACATTTAATCATGCCTTCATGTCAGTCATATCACTATGTAATTACACTGTAAAATAAAAGAATACAAAGACTACCTCGCTGTCGTGGCCCATTACTGGCGATCAAATACAAGACAAAAGGACTGAGAACATTTTTTGATGAGACTCCTAAACGTCCTTTATGTATCTTTGATATATCAAGATGGCAGAAAACACGCCAGGCCTTGATAGAAAGTGGTCCTTCTTTTGAGAGATGAAGGATGCAGGCTGATGGATGCACACAACTTGTGTACAAAGATACACACTTGCACACATAAACCCACACAAATAAATGCATCTGCATCAACCTCTCCAATCAAAGTTTCAAAGCTACTTCTTCTTTTATGCTTGTTTTATTGGGCACTCCCTCTTGTGAATTTCTCAGTCCACAGTCACTGTTCTGGCAGTGTCATATTTGAAGAGGCCATTTATTCTATTGTCTTTATCAGAAAGACAGAAAATAAATTATTTGTCTTTTGACTGCCTGTTAAGTTTTCTTTTTTGACAGAATTGAACATGGTCAAACAGTTCTCTCTCTTGATTGTTATGCCCAGTAAAGGAAGATAACCTCCCGTTTGTCCTCTATCAAATTCTCAGAAGTGCTGCTCTGCTTTCAGAGTGATGACATGAGAGTTTGTCAGGAACAGAGCTTTTAACTGCTGGTTTATCCTTATAACGTGCTGTCTGTGTTTGAACGAATAAGAGAAAGGAGGAGACAGTAAAGAAAGGCAAAAGTTTGCCAGGATGAACAGACACAAATAGGGGGTTAAGAGAATGTGAGAAAGTGCATGTGGAATAATAAAAAGTTGAAAAGCAATGGCTTTAATCAGTTCCACAACTAGCTGGCCTGCATGCCCCCTCACTCTGCATTACCAAGCTTCATCTTTATGGTAATGCTCCCGGCCACCAGAGTTCATTTCCGCAATTTCCTAAGGCAGGCCAACAGAGATATCAAGGTACAAAAAAAATTGCCTATGCACGACCCAGGGGAATAGAAGTGAGGTTGAGTGCTTTGTGTGTGTGCGTGGGGGTCTGAAGAGGAAAGAGAGTGACAAAAACATCGAGTAATGTAATAATTGTACAACAAGAAACACTTGTAACACTTTTCATCATTCATCATCATCCTTCTCAACATGTCTCTCCCTCCAGCAAGGCATAATTTCAAGTCCTAATTTTTCAAACTCTTCAGGCTAAGTTTGATTCTATGTGAAACATGCTGTATATCTGACAGGCACCATATTGACCATCAATTTCGATTGGCTGGACAGCATCCTGCGACTTGTAAATTAGGCAATTGTCTACCATAAAGCTTGCATGCACACAATCTCTCATGTACAGAAACTACTCCACAGTACTCCAGAGTGTGCTGTCCATCAGAGGCTGTTTCATTGACAGCATCACCTCCCAGGGCTAATCAATATTGGCCATGAGAAGTCACCAGATCTCCTTCCCTCAATGGAATCGTTCATCAACTGAGCTGTAGCTGCAGCCATAATAAGAGATTGTAACACAAGTCTCAAGGTAAACATCTCTGATTGTTTTATTGCACTACAAATTAGCCTGTTTTCGGATGCTGTCCTTTAATAACTATTTAATCCATCATCTGGGTGTCTGTGCCCTGGGTGACACAGGGTGCTTTATCTTTGTTATGACTCATCCGACAGGCCCCACTCGCACCAAGCGTTTATTCAAATAACAGATATTACAGCTATTAAGCATATTACATGCAACTGGATCGGCTACACACCCCAGCTCTCATAAATCTTTGATTGTGCGGTCCAACAAATTGGTGGATGGCTCTCAAGGGCAACTGTGGCAACAGTTTCAAAGCAATGATAGGGAAATAGCCAGAAGGCCGGTTGGATTGATTGATAATGTGATAGGAGACATTAAATGTTTAATTCAGATTATATGACATAGTCTATAATTCAGCTATATTCATTTCATTGTGAATGTAAATGTCTTTGAAATGCATTTGAAATTTTCTCCCTTTTCTTTTTATTACTCAAGAATCAGTTCACCCAAATTGAACCCACATTACAAAAAAAACTGCAACACAGTTTTTCTTACTACTTTTTCAGTCCAAGATATACAGCAGATTATGAGGAACACCAACTACTGTTTTTAGAAAGACCTAAACACAATTCACTTGACCTTGGTGGCTTTGGGGTTGGGATTTGGGCAGAAACCTCAGAAAGATGTCTAAAAACCTGAACTAATAAAATGTCTGCATGGGTAGACACCGCTAGAGGTAAAGTAAATTATGTTTTTAGGTCAACTATTCCTCTAAATAATTGAGTAATTTGAGGTGTTCTGTAGCAGCTGGCGATGAAATTTAGGCAACATTTTGAGATACTGACATTTTCACACAGTCTGTAGATTCCATGTTGTCAGTTGACCTTTGTCTGATACTGAACAATAACTTTGGATTCAAACTTAAGTGAAAATGTTCTGTGTCTGTTTCTAGTGGCCACTTTTGCATGTTATGTATAATTTCTGGTAGAGACGACTGTTCTGAACAAGGCCCTTTTCCTTTTGTCTGTGCTGTCTTTTGTTGCACGCTTCTCTTTCAAATGCCGGGTAATTATCCCAGTTAGGGATGAATCCAAACAGCATGGCAGGCATAGAAATTACAAACAAGCTGTTTCACGCTGGATGTCAAAATTTCTGTTGGTTGTTTTCTAGCTCCCTTGTGTACGTGTAAGGAGAGGATTGGGAGGAGATCGCTGATGAACCGACGAATGCTCACCACATGACCATAACTTGTATTATCTGCTTGCAGCTGTGTAATGGTGTATTTTAAAGACCCTTGGAAGAACAGTGGGTGTTTTTTTAAAAACATCTTGGAAGATGTAGCAAGAGATGTAGCATCGTAGATTGCTTTTCTCATCATTATTCTTTTTTTTTTTTTTTTTATGTGCAGGCAAATCAGAGAGCCAGCGTTTGCCATCATCATTTCACCCCTTTTTTTGTTGTTTTCTCCTACTTCCAGTCACGTGTGAAACAAAGAAAGTTCTGGTCCTCCTCGTATAAGAAATTTTTACTGTAAAAGATCGACATCACTCAGAAAATGTTTCTTTTGTCAAGCCTGAAAGGCATTCTCTCTCTCTGTACTTCAAGTATTTTCTTCCTCCCTCTTGGTCTTCACGCATCCACTTCTGACACCCTTTCAGCTTACCCAGAATGCTGCAGCCCTGCTTGTCTTCTGTCTCCATAAATTCTTCAAAATAACACCCCCCCCCTCCTATCTGCACTGCACTGGCACCCAGTGGCTGCTCACATACAGTTCAAAACCCTGTTGTTAGCCCACGAGGCTACAAAGGGCACAGCACCCCCATATCTCCAGATCATGATTCAACCCTACAGTGTCACACTCGGCTTCTGCTTCTTTCTCCCTCCCTTCTCTGTGGTAAACTGCCCTGTCCTGACTCTTCAACCTCACCTGGGGTTAGACTCTTCTCCCCTCTGGCGCCTCAGTGGAGAAGCAATCTTTCCACCTGAGTTACAACTAAAATCACTTCCTATCTGACATGTTCTAAGAATTCTCTCTCTCCAGCTCACCTCTGAACTCCAGCTCTGTCACACACACATGCATGAACACACAGAAACACTGACTATCCTAATCCTAATACCAGCAGTTTTTTCTTTGGCACAGAGAAAGAGCAGCCTCTAGTGGTGAATATTACAATTGTGATCTTTCCCCTTTTTCCTACCGTTCAGTTAGTTATTTATTCATCATTATAGAAAGTGCAGACTCTTTGATTTCACACACACTCAGAGTGTCATAACTTTTGCACTCCGATGTTATTCTGTAAGTGGTCATTAAATTGTGGCTGGATGCGGTTCTGTTGTGGATCATTTGACAGGATTGTGTAAACGGAGCATGACTATTAAGAAGTAATAGGCTGACATCAAGATTTGGATGGGAAAATGTATTTGGCCTTCAACCCCAGCACACAGTAACTGCCAAATCACATCGACTCTAATTATTTTTTAATAATTAGCAATAGTGTTTATACAAAACCTTATCATTATGATTATTTAACCCATATGTCAACCTCACTCTCAGTTGGTGCTTGATTGTTCTGTAGTGTCAAGATGCAGAACTTCTTTTTTCTCATATTTTCAGGGTTCTGGCCATCATTTTCTGTAATTTAATAGAAGATTTTACTTCCAATCTTAATTGCCGAGATATGACATTATGTGGACTCAGCACACTAATTCAGTTCAGTTAACCTCAGTTTACTTGGAATTGAAGGCGGACATGACATTTAGAAGCCAAAACAGAGCCTCTGATAATCAGAATATAGCCTTTGTAAGCTTGGCACCAAAGATTTGTATTTATTTTCAATACTCATTTCCTCAGGGGAATTAGGGAGTCTGTGTTAGTGCTTGCATCAGTCCACAAAGGCCGCTTCTAAATTAGTGGAAAGGGGCATCCTGCCTGGCTTTCCAGTTTGCTGAAACAGTTAGGTTTTCTCATTGTTAGGAGAACTGTTTGAACCCCGGATGCTCAGTCATCTCTGGAAACTATGGATGCACATATAATTCATTTTCTGTACTGATAGGTTGGCTGTCCCACAATCATTTCTAAAATTGAATTTCTGAATGTGCCACTTCAGACCCGCTGAGGTTTTAGGCCTGAAATGAGAAATGTAGTTGATACAATGTGCTCTCCAAATAATCTTTACACTACTTTTGTAAATTTGCTTTTAGTTTTCCAAAGTTTAGTATTTTTTGGTTCATAGTAGGTGTGTTAAGCTCCTATTTGGTAGATTAGTCCAAATTTTTAAATGGTGGGAAGAAAAATGTGACAGAAAAACAGTGAAGGAGTGTAGTGGTGGATGTGATTTTCCAATAGAAGCCACTATACAGCACCATTAGCCAGTACTGTTGTCGAAATGAGTCTTGAAATTGTGGATAATGGGATGTTGTGAAATGTCGGAGCAGTTAAGATGTAGTGAGTATGGTTTAATGTGTCTGCCCAGTCACTGCTGCAATGTGGGGATGAGGTTCCTACACGGATGAAACGGCACAAGAACCAATTACCTCAGACAATGTTTAGATAGGTACCACTCAATATCAGTTACACAGTCACAAACTGAGATAAACATACTCACTAGAACATATGCACGAACACCTGTTCTCACACAAGTGACTTGTAGCCTCCGTGCCTATTATAAACTCAGACAGATACACACTCAAACATACAAGGAGAGAGGCACAAAACATTTTTCTAAATTGACTTGTAGATAGCTCTCATCTGTGCCTATCACCAGAATGCATGATTTGGGAGGTGAGAGGAGGTGTAGCCGGGATAGTGAATAAGCGATGTAAGAAATAAGGGATGCAGAGAGAAAAGCAGGAAGGGTTACCACTGGGGACTAGGCTGAGCAAACACTGAACAGTTGTTACACTCTATAGGAGAAATCCTGACATAGATGCCTGTCTGTGAAACACAAAAGGAAAGAAAAAAAGAAACAATTTGCATGTGAGATATGAGCTTCAGTGCTTTAATAAACAAATGTGTCTTTACTGTGTTTGAATTTAAATAGTACACACAGAGGGCAGGGAGAGAAGTAGAGAATGAAGGAAAGTGGGAGAGCAGAAAAGTAAGAGAGTGCTTTAATATATATGCATGAACTGGTCTTGAATATTTGTATTCATTCTGCCAGATATAATTTGTAAAGCTTGTGTTTTGGAGATTCTCATTTAAATGAGATGAGTCTGCCACTTGTAGACTCAAGTAGGATAGGAAGCCTGTTTGGCCAGGAGGGAGCCCACTGTCCACTGCCCTTAATGAACACACATGGGTACTGAATGAAACATGAGTAAATACACAAGTTTGCTGGCAAATCCAGACTCATATGTGGTGTGGTGTATGGCAGGTTGTTAAGTGCGGTGAGGCTATGTAGAAGGGTTTGTGTAAGGGTAATGTGTGATTTCTAAAAGCTCAGTTGATAAAATGAGGGGCTTGGTACCTGGAAACAGGATAGATTCAACCAGGAGTAGGTCTTAATCTAGAAGGGATAATCCTGGTTTAAAAAACTAAAAACTATATTAAAGCATTCTAAATTTGGAGTTCTGGGTGAAGTTAAATCAATGAATGTACTGTACACGTGACTTTGGCCTGAGTTGTTTATGAAAGCTGGAGCAGATGAATGCACATATGTTTTATCTCTGCAAAAAAGTGAATTTAAAGTAAAATCTTGAATGAAGATACCTACAAAATACTGTACATTTTATGTGTCAGATTGGAAAAAAAAACATTGCTCTAAATAATATTATAATGACTGTATTTAATTTAATTATCTGGCAGTTATGTGGGCCCTGGTATACTGTATGCTGGCTCATAGTCACACTGCCATGGCTTACAGGGACACTGGAATAGAACCTAGCCGTCATTAAAGGAACAGTGAGAATAGTTAGATGTCTTTAGGGCAAATATGGAGCTACAGACTACGGCTGATTAGCCCTCCTCAGCATGACTGTAAAAGGAGAGAATCAGCTAGCCTGTCTCTGTCCAACAGTAACGAAATAAGCCTACCAGCACTTCTACAGCTCTCTACTTAACACATTATCTCATTTGTTTAATCAGTACAAAGAACAAAGGGTGACAATTTGCAGTTTTACGGGGGATTACGTACCAGACTATTCTTGGCTGGAAACACTAACTTCCTGGTCTCTGCTTTATGCCTGGCAACTGATAAGAAGCAAGAGGAAAACATTGTAATGGTATATAACATGTTCCCCGCTTTTTCTAGTCTTTTGGCTAAGCTAGGCTAAGCTAGCGAGCTGCTGGCTCTCACCATTAAACGGACAAACAAGAGTAGTATCAATCCAGATGCAAATAACCGTGAATTTCCTAAAATGTCTTTCTAATCTTTTTATGTTGTAAATAACGCCAATCTCAAATCTTGCAATTTGTGATCCTTGTGATTTTTTTGTTTTTTGATTTCTTTATTGACCATTAGCTCACATTTTTAGATGAAATGTTAAGTTGTATATTTTCATCAGCATCTCCTGTCATTAACATTCTTAAATATATTGAAGACACTTTGACTTAGTAGATTCTACAACTGTTCTAGTAAGTCATGACAGTGTGATACTGAGCCAGGATGTTCAATAAAACATCCTGGCTCAGTATCAGGATGTTCAACTGGAAAGGAATCATTTTTCATTTTCTTATTCACACCTGTGGTTTTCCTACAGACATGTCAGAATTTTCTATTAGTGGAAACACATTGTAGGATAAGGGTGAATACAACCAGCATGTCTAACAACATGTTATATAGATAATTAATTTAACTCAATAAATCCAGCTGCGTAATCACATTCACACTGGTGGATGGTTTTCTATAGACCTTTACTCACAGACATTTTGGCTTATCGTGGCAGGAAAAGCAAGTGGAACTAATAATGATAAATAATGATGGCTCTATTCCATTTAAGTTTCAGTAAGCAATATCAGTGGGCCAACAAGCACATTAATTATATTGCCAGGTCTGCTGCTCGTTAAGTTTAAACTCAATAAGTTAAACTTAATGGGCCAAGTCAAGTCAATCTTGTCGGTATAACAACATGTCATTTCGTCTCTTCAAGGTGAGATAAGTTAGCCATGAAACAGCAAAAGTATATTTTTAGGTACTAGTTGTGTAAGAGGAAAATGATCTGGAAAGACAAGCAGCTGGCTCATCTTGTTAACAACATTTGTATGTTTGGGTTGTAGTGGTACGGATGTGGGGATGTCTCCTCCTCTAATGAGCTGTCAGCTTAATAGATGCTTCAAGCTCCCTTCCAGTCACATACACATATACGTATATACACGCACACATGCCAACAAAGGCCATCCAAAGAACAGTGGTCTCACGTAAATCGCGTAAACAGAAATCTTCAGGATTGACACTTTGACTGCTCTAAATTGCTGCCTCACCACTTAACCTCTGCGGAAAGGGATGGATGCCACAACAATCCATGCTCATCTTAGATGTTTTTCCTCTAAGGGTAGAAGACTTTTTCTCCTCTAGTCTTTACACATTTTCTTCTCCAAATGGAGTCAGTTTTTCAGTTTTGTTCGAGCAACTCTGTGGTGAACGATGATATACGTCACCCTCTTGTGCTGTATGTCAATGTGAATGGGAGTGTCAAGGACAGTCCACATCTGGGCTTGAAAATCCATAAAGCTACATATCGTCTTGGTCCACACACCTCCAAAGGATCTCTGAGCCTCGGCGTGAGACTGGGTGATTTAATTTTGCAATCAATATGTTTTCTGTGAGCATAAGCTACGGTAATCTTTTTACAGCACCTCTTCTCTCCCTCTCTCCTCTCATCCTCTGCCCTTGAGTCAATCCTTCCACCCGTCCATTGTAGCGCTAAGGCTGTGATTGCGTCTAACAGGCTTTTGTGGTTAGAAGAAGCAGAGAGAGAGACAGAAAGAGATGAACAGGATGAAAAATTGATACCAAGAAGAGTGAAGCATACCCCCATTCCTCTCTCTTCCTATGGCACAAGGTCTGTGCTCTGAGACTTGGTCCCATAAAAGTGGATTATGGGAATTGCTGCTGCTTGCCATGCTCTCAGAATGCAGCAAGACAACTCATCTTTTTGACAGGAAATGAACTGCAGCTGCTTTGGTTCAACTAGAATGATCTATCTGCTGAACAAAAATGGAGCTGAACGTACACCATCTCTTTACTTAGCACTGCTGCTATTCATTTTGCAAGTGATTTGTCCACTGTGATATCGCATGGAGGTGCAAATAGATGCAAAAGGGAATAAAGAATGGAAAACATGTATGCTTGTATACATTCTCAGGTGTTTTAGTCTTACTTCTCACTATATAGCACAGTATGTGGGTCTTCTTAGCCTTCACTCCCACACTTCCTCTCTCATTACCATCCGTCCTTGTACTTGCCGTCTCCAGCTGAGAAAAAGAGAAAGATTACAGGGGGGTCTGTCTTATCTTTGGCTACAGCTCCGTGTTCTGCCCTCAAACTGGAGGACATAACTGGTTTCTTTATTGGGCCGTCAAGCATCACACACACACACACACACACACACACACACACACACACACACACACACACACACACACGTGTTTTGGCCTTCTGCCACATGTCATTGGAACTCTTTAAAACTGTCACTCGCAGATGGAACAAATCACCACAATGATGATGCATGAAACGACACTTACCTTGAAGGTTCATTATCTTCACAGTAATTAAAAGCAACCAAATGAGCCTAGCATGTCCATTGTAACCTCTGTGAAGCAGAACAGATGAAGTATGTCAACACATAAAACATTATCATAGAGAAACCTGCAAGAGAAAAACAGTAAAATCTCTAAATCCCTGTCTCTGAATGATTCAGGAGGCCAGCAGCTGGACAGGGCAGTGGAACATGTCGGGATTGTAGATATTTATTGTGAACTGTTGTTGTTGAGTTGTTTTTTCATGGAGTTCAGAAGCTGTAGCTGCACCGTTGACTGTTAAACATGACCTTAGAGGTGTGTTACTTGGTAGTCAATAGTCTGTACCTTTTGGTACATCCAGTTATTAGTTAGTTACTTTATAAATGCTTGGAACGTATTATAGGTGTTAGTACAATATGCAGTGGTGGAATGTAAGTACATATACTCAAGTACTGTACTTGAATACAATTGCAGATACCTGTATAGTAAAATCCTGCTTTTACATTAATGCATAATAATTATAATGATATAATGATATAATACAGAAAAGTCTGTACCATATTTCTGCATTGAGTACTTTTTCTTTTTATACTTTCGGTGAATTTTCCTGATTATACTTACATACTTTTACTTGAGTAACATTTTTGATGCATGAGCTTTACTTGTAACAGAGTATTTTTACAGCATTAGTATCTTTACCACTGAAAAATTAATACATGATTGCTACAATACAACCCAGTTAAGATTTAATTACTTAAATTGTTGCCTTTTCTTTCTTTCTTTCTTTCTTTCTTTCTTTCTTTCTTTCTTTCTCTCTCAGGGACAACAACTTAATTAAGGACTTTCCCCAGCTGGCTGATGGTCTCATGGTCATCCCCTTACCAGTAGAGGAACAATGTCGAGGGGTGTTGTCTGAGCCGCTTCCCAACTTGCAGCTCCTCACAGGTGAGGGTGTGAATTTTGGGGATATTGCCCTTTTTTTCTTGTCTGTCTCTCCAGCTGAGAGTAATAGACAAATAGATTTGATTCACTGGATTTTCAGTGGCAGCTCTATTATCTCTCTGTGATCTATTCACGGTCAACAGTGACATGAAATAAGAGTTCATAGCAACAACAACAGTCAACAACAACAAGTCTATGAAAGACCCTTATGTACTCGGGCTCTGTAGTCTTACTCCATTTTAACATTTGCCTGGGCCTGAGAGAACATAAGAACATGCTTTATATAGAAACTGGTAAATGCAGAAAGGCAGTGTGTTCTTGTTCTTGCCGCCTCTTTTTGTGAAATTTAAAATCAAGTGAAGTGCAAAATCATTTATATATATGGACTTTTTTCTGTTAAAACCTAAACTCCATCAAAAAAATGCTAGAATAATATGCACTACTAATATAATATGTTAATATAAACACCAAATATTATGCATATACATGCCCAACACACATACATGTGTTCTGGACTTTGCAAACTCTAACACATCCTGTCGTCCCTTTATCCTTTTCTTGACTGTTCCAGCCCATCTTCTGGGGGACAGAGTCACTTAGACATTTGGCTTGGAATCTCCACCTCTGCTCCCTAATCCCTCCATTAGCTAAATTGGCATTCGGTCTACATTGACCCCTGACATTTTTACTTGGGTTCTGCTTTCACCAGAATTGGACACACACACACACAGAAACTAAATTGCCCCTTTTCAATGTACATGAGTAGCTCAGGTGGAAAACGTTTTCCAGAGGCACAGGATCAAGGTTCCTGTAAGCAGTTTTCTTTTTTTTTCTCTCTTTTTTTCCTCCTTTGCTCTTCACTTTCATGACTTTAGTTCTAAACTGGTGTGAAAGTTAGGTAATTGAATTGCAGAGAAAGGTGAGATTGCTCCCACTTCTAATGTCAGCAATCCAATTGGAGTTCAAGTTGCACTATATATCTACCATTGATCCGGGACCAGCTGGGATATGGGCTGTGATAATAAACGATGTTAAAGCAATAATGGATAACAACAGATCTGCAATAAACTTCTCAAATGAAATGATGGATTTTATTTATGTATTTATTTATTTTTTATTTATCTTATTTGAAATTTCAGCTGCTTTTTACGAATCAGTTCTGTAATATGTTATATGTAATCTTTTTTCTGTCTTAGGAGATGCCCAATTCAGTGAGGCAGTGGGCTATCCTATGGTTCAACAGTGGAGAGTGCGAAGCAATCTGTACAAAGTCAAACTCAGCTCCATCACCTTATCTACAGGTCAGTGTCTGAATAATTTAACCCTGTGGTGATTTCTTAACATCGCAAAGCACTGCACACATAAATTTAAATCTGATTAGTTCCCAAGGGAACTATTATTGCTTTTATTGTCTTCTACCAGCCTACACAGCTTTCTGTATATTCTGCATATTGTCTTGTATATTTGTCTGAGCTTAAATAGATCTTGATTTTAAGCCTAACCTCAATATCCGACCCATCCTTCCCACCTTTCTGCATACAAAATCACCATTCTCCCATCTCCTTTTTAACCTGGTAGGCTTTTCAAAGGTGCTGAAGACGCTGTCAGCCGAGAGCACACGTGAGGAGCTGCTGGCTTTTCTCCAGCAATACGGCAGCCACTATGTGTCTGAAGCCCTGTACGGCTCCGAGCTCAGCTGCAGCATCTACTTTCCCAGCAAGAAGGCTCAGCAGCAGCTCTGGCTGCAGTATCAGAAAGGTGAGCATGCTGACGGACAGGAAGGAAAATAGGCCAAAAACACTGAATTTTAGAGGGATAAATGGAGACTGATTTTTTTTTTTTTGTTAGAGAAATCTGTCAAAGGGACTTTAGGGAGTGATGGGGCTATCAAATGTAACCAGGGCAACATAACCTATTACAAAGACAGTGAACAAAAGTAGAGCAGAATTTACTGTAATTTAACAGCGGGTGGGGGTCATACTTTGTTTGACTATAAACTGAACTGGGTTATATTTGAAAACGTCATCCTTAATTCGCCTCCTGGTGAAAAGGCAGCATAAGCTGCATGAATTGAATTAAACAGCAGTGTGACTTTACAGCATCCTAAAAGCATCTTGAGGCACTGTTCTATTTAAATGGTGTATTTTTAATCCTGTTTATTTGTGAACCAAAAAGTGCTGATTGATTGGCACCTGGGTTTCATAATTAATACAATTACATAGTTGCTTACCTTGTAGGAACATAGAAAAAACAGGGATTGGGGGTCAAAGAGGGACAGGTTTCGGATTTAATTATTTAATGATTAGTATTCAACAAGACTCCAACGTATCAGTAAAATCTTTTGATCAAATGTTTAACTGGATTGAAAACGTGCATATTTCGTTAACGTGATCATGCTCTTCACTCTTTATGTGGCACAAAAAAAGAAGTTGTGCTAAATAAAGTACATAAATCTTGACAGGAAGTAGTACAGAGGTACACCTTAAGCAGTGGTGGAAAGTATCTACTAAATTTACTCCACACAACTTTGAGCTGACAGGACTTATCTCAATTCTTTGCATATATTATACTGTGTACTTCACTATCTTTAGCTTTAGCTTCTAGGTTCTTCTTTATAGTTTACATACAATACATAAAAAAAACATGCTTTAAAAAAAGATACTGTAAGATATTAAACCACCCAACTACCAAAGTAAAATAAGTTCCATCTTAACTACCTACAACATTACAATGCTTACATGCAATGTTAATCAGTGTTTATCCAATAATACTGCCAATACAGGACAGGGACTCTTTATTTTTTGGTATTTTGAGCACATACATAATATCCCTGTACTTTGAATGCAGTATCTTCATACTGTTGTATTTCTACTTTCACTGAAGGATCTGAATACTTTGATACACAACAAGCTATTGAGAGTTTACTACTTTTGAAAACTAGTCTCATAATCATTCTAGAGCCTACATTATTGCATAACTACAGTATGAATCGAAATGTGTTTAAATTAAACTCTACAGTCTGTCAATTGTGGTGCCAAGGTCACATGGGAAAAGAAGGTTGTATGAGTACACTCATTTGATAAAATCAAAACACAAATGTTAGAATGGTCTCAAAAGAAAACTGCTACTGACATTTGAATCGTTTCATAAATGTTTATTGCACTCAGATATTCAACAATACAAACATGAATTTGACTACACGGAGATGTCTGAAATGTGTTCAACACATTGTAAAGTTCACAGCCTCTAAAGGACGTAACACCTCAAACACATGGAAGTTTGGTTCATGGACATATTGCAGTATCATGATCTGAATAAGTTTAAATGAATAAACTCTGAAGAAGTACACAAGTTAATAACTTCTTTTCAGTGACATACCACATAATAAAACATATTCATGTGATGTAACACGCTATGTTCAGCACACTGACACAAGGACACTTGATTTTTTCTAGCATTATATGCATTTATCTGTCACTGTTGAAGTTTGAATATTCTCTAGTAATGACTTCTTCTAGTGACAACTTGAATTAAGTGTAAGCACTGAAAAAAAAAAATCTGTTTTGATGGCGAGGTTGACATGCAGCTGAGACTGTCTTAAATTAAAATATGAGTTTAGTGTTGAGAGATATAACGTTGTCTAACAATAAAATAAATACATCATGTGAAATTGAAAAAAGCTCAAGGATATGACTGTGACAGACTTCACCTGATACTTAAATTGTTTATTCTCCTTATCACTTTTCTTACATAGAAATATTAAAAACACATTATTGTTTACGATACAGTTTGATTCTCAGATATGTATATTCGTATGTTGCTGTTTAATAGGGCTCCAGGTGCAGAGTTAAGGTCAGCTTTGTGAAATTATTTATTTTTAAGGCTGAAACTGAGTCAGAATGCGATATGCTCTCATGAGCAAACCTGGGCTGGAAGATACGTATGGCCTCAGAACAGGCATATTTCCTATTTACGACTTTATAGACATAGAATAAGTTACATACGATATTGATGGGTGGGTTTCAATGATTAACTTGATTCCCCATATTTAGGCCACTAAATATTTTGATTAAAGGTGTCTTTCATTGTTATTTTACCTGAAAGCATCGTCTTTCTAATGATTCATATGGACTGAACATTTCAGTAAATCTACATGATAAATAATAAATACATGCGGATATAGATTCATTTTAACTAACACTAGCACCAACTAGCAAAATACTGTATAAGGCTGTTGTCTTTACCATATCTACCAACACTAGAGAACTCAGGTTGCAAGTTGTCTAGTGCTTAATAAAAAACCTGAGGGAGACATAGCAACGAGGAACCAGCATCCCAGTGTAACAGAGCCAGATCTGGTGTGTGATGCGAGTTTTCACTCTCCATTATCCTAACGGTGCTACTCTGTACACTCCCTGCCACTGATCCCTGCAAAGACTGTGTTACCACAAGCCAGGCATGAGGACACAATTGCATGGAACAAGTTCTCAGGAGTAAACGTCAGGTCTGAACAAAGTTTGTAAACACTATTCAAGTTGAACATGGCTACTGTACCCTTATGCTTTATGTGGTCTGGGTGCTGGAGCTATTAAATATTGGCTATACTGGCATGGAGCCAGACGGTAATTTATAAATGATTGTATGGTGTAGGGAATAGAAAGAACAGAGAGCCTTAAAATTTTAAGGGCCTTCAAAGGTCATCTGGGACTTGAGAACTTTGCTACTCATAATGGACCCAGTTCTGTCTGAGAAGTATAGGACTAAAACTAGGAGCTGCAGAGTCTGTGGTCATAAGTAAAACAATAAGAGTTAGACAAAAAGCAAGCAGAAGGGGGATGTAGAGGATGTGGAGCAGATGAATTTTATCTTGCAGACAGTTACCTAAAACTGCCCCTTACTCACATAAATGAGGCTGTGGTTACGGAGTCACTAGATGAAGGTTGAATGAAAGAACGTGAGACAGTAGATGTCTTTTAAGCTCCAAAATGGTGCAACTGGTTACTCGGGGTGTGGCTGATGTATACAGGATGGCTGGCTAGGCAGTGTTAAGTAATGGGTAAAGAACTATAATAATAATGTTGCCTACAAATTAAACACTAACTCAGTTACCCTCAGAGAACCTTTGGAAAAAATTAATTTAACAGATAAGGGTATCTTAATTTTTTTAAACCATTGCTCTTTTCTTGTGGGTAACATAATATTCTCCACTTAGTGTTCCCTGAATGTTACTGAATGCAATTCAATGAATGCTGATCCTTGGTTATTGGGTTGCCATTAGCAAACTGCACAGTAAGCTTTAAAGCTGCCAGCTGCATTCAGCAACACCAATGTTAGTCTGTGCTACTAAAACCTAACACTAGGAAACAGTGTCTTGTCAACAATAAAGTGCTTCACAGGCCAAAAGCCTTGGTATGCTTTATTTCATATGTAAATACATGTTCATTTCAAGCTCTTCTTCTGTTTTTTTTTTTCTTCTGCGAAGCTGAGCCAAATCAGTGAAAGCCATGCATCACACACAGTCTGACTGAATGGTGGACAACGCCGTCAATAACAGAGGAAAGAAAATCATCTGTGCTTTGTGCCTGCATTAGTTTTGACGTCAATGGCTTCGTTCGCTTATTTAAATGTGACAACTTGTGCCAGTATTCTTTGATATAAAAACGCTGCAACATCTGTTTTAGAGATATGATCCATAATCAAGTGAAAGGCAGCTTAAGTAGCTGATTTTTAATTTGTATTAAAATAAAATCCAATAGATTTAAAAAGAATCAAACTAACTAGAACATTTATTTAATAACCCAATGAAAGCTGGAGTGAGAATTGTTTGGACTGCGGCCAAACTAAAGTGACAGATAAACAGTGTGTTTCTACCTTTTTTAAACTTCCATACACACCAACACATACCTAATAAACCTCTTAGTGCTCATGTGGACTGGACTGTTCCTCTAGGAAGTGGAGGAGTGCCTCCTCTGGATGTATGTGTAGACTTTGACACAGTGGTCCCAACAATCCAGCACTAGCAGTTGTCCTTTCTGTGTGGTGGCCACTCCCACAGGGCAGGTCAGCCCTTCCTGGATGAGAATTTTGAATCCGCCTTCTTTAGGAAACTGGAGGATTTCTTTTCTGCCACTGTCTGTTACCAGCAAATCCCCATTGGCATCTACACACATGCCAGTGATACAGCGGAAGTCCTCTGTCTCTGAGAAGAAATGGCTGAGCTGCTTGCCTAGCTGGCCATCGGTGTCTACTGAGCCGATAGAGAAGCCACCCTCCAGGTGGGGCTCATTGTGGCGTTTCTCAAAGTTCAGGGCCAGGCCCTGGGTGAAGTAGACTGTTCCAGCTGCATCACAGGTCACAAACTTTGGCCGAACAGCAGAGCACAATCGGTTGTAGCTGACCACACCTACATTGCGGTCCACTGCTAGACACCACAGCTTACCACCTTCCACGTCTGACACCACAAACTGACCTGATGGCATGGCTGTAATGCCCCAGGGTTTAATGAGTTGGTTCTTATGGCAAGCCACACAGTGTCCATCCATAGTGTAGACTTTAACCGAGTTATCGTAGTTGTCAGTGACCCCAATCAGGCCTTGAGGAGTGACAGCGATGGATAAGGGAATGAGGTTAGGCAGGTCAGCCCCAAGGAAGCTCAGGACAAAGTTGTCGATGCTGCTGGCATTGCGGCGGATTTCACGCTGGAAACCTTTGCGATTAAAGATCTGGATTCGGTAGTTCCCACGGTCAGCCACCAGCACCTCACCCTGTTGTGTTACACAGATGCTGACTGGTAAATTGAACATGCCAGATAGAGTTCCCTTGCAGCCCATCTTCTTCACAAACTGGCAGACTGGTGGCCCTGCACTTGCACCAGCTCCTCCTGGTGATCCCCCACCTGCATCCATGGACTTTGACTTAAAGCTGCCTGGTGAACCACATACAGCCTCCTCTACAGCTGCTACCATGTCAATGTCTCTGTAAAGATCCACCGAAGCCCCAGTTGCACCACCAGTGGCCCCTGCTACCCCAGCTATACTCTCTAGTTCACCCTCAAATCCAATCTCCAAATCCTCATCGTCTGTATTGACTGTATAAGTATTTGTGGTCACATGGCCCACTTCTACAGGTTTAGTGTGCTCTGCTCTGACCAGTTCTGGCTCTTGCAGCTGAAACGTGGTGGGTAAGCTGCTCCTCAGATCCAGTTCTTCATCATCACTGCTTTCACCATCATCCTTTAGCAAAGCGATATCGCTCTGCCTCACAAGCATTGTCAGATAATCACAGCGTGACACCACTTTTACCTCTGCAATGTTAAGGAGATATGTCTGCTCCTCCAGTACCTGTCCGTTTAGCTTTTCCACTTCTGCCATGGAAGCCGTGAAGGTCCTTCGAGATCTTCTGAGCTCCTCTTGAAGACGTAGCTCGGCTGTAGTATAGTCCTGCTGCACTGCCTGGTATTTTTGCCTTAAGGACTTGTTTATATTTTCAATAGCTGTTTTCTTCTTTTGAATTTCACCCATAATACCGCGCAGAGCAGTCAGCTTGCCACCCAGTTCCTTACGACGCTGTTCAGCAGCCACCCTAATCGGCTGGACTGAATGGCCTTGATGCAGGTGGCCCTCTCCTTTACAGAGCTCACAGAGGACTGTGGCACAATCATGGCAGTACTGTCGTGGTAGGCGGTTGCAGCACGACTTGCACATTAGGGCAGCAGCAGCAGCACTGCAGGATGTGGTACAATCTAGGATCTTGAGCACAGTGAGATTATCGGCCAACTGGGAGATGCTGCTCATACGAGAGACCTTGCTACAGAAGGGGCAGCGCACACCATTGATAGTATTAGCCAACAGCTTCTCTAGACACTGCCGGCACACTGTGTGACCACACTGGAGGAGTTTGGGTCTCATTTGTTCCTGATTGTAGGTCTCCAAGCAGATAGGGCATTCAAGAACCTCCCTCATGAGATCTGGGTCCAGTGGGGACAATGCTGCCGCCATTATGGTCCTCTCCTTGAGTGAGAAAAAAAAAAACAAAAAAAAAGGGATTATGTTTTGTAACATAAAACAGATAACTATGTGGGTATCATGCTCAATTTGTGATGCCTCATGGTCGTGCATTATATTGGTTACAGCTGAAAAGTGATACTCCAGTTCTGTATTTAACTCTGACCCTCATCTGATCTGATGATCTTAAACGCCAGCCTAATGTTAGTGGGTCAGTTTGCAGCTTATTTGCTAAGCAAAGTATGTGACCTGCTGCAACTATCACAGAAAGCTAGCTCTTCTCTTCTCTTCTCTTCAAAACTAGACAGTTGTCGCAGTGTAACTTTGGCTGACATAAACTAATTAAAATGACTTATTTGGGGGGACCAGTTAACAAGGAAACCATTCACTGACAACAGCTGTCTAACGTTAGTCATCAAAATTAAAGGCTATCATTAGTTACAAATGACTACATCCTCTTGTTAGCAAATGAGCTACCACGGGGAAGCAATGTTGCTACTGGCAGGTAGGCTAGCTCTCTGATGAGTTGTTGTTATTTATCAGGGAGCTAATTGGCACGCGGTCGTTTTACTTAATGATGACAAGCAATGTGATGCAAGCTAACTAGGTTATGTCTATCTGCCGGCACCGTCGTGCTCCCTTGATGTTTAAAAATAGATTGACCTTGCAGACCAGACTTACAAACGATTATCATTGACAATTCGCTCATTTTAGACAAGTAAGTCGGAGGCCTGTCGACAAAACAACACACGTTAACGTTGCCCCCTCCTTTGACAAACGCGACAATGTTATTCAACATTATCACGGGGCTGTTTTTGATTAACGCGCATTCAATAAGATATAAATAAGATATGCAGCTCCTAGTAATGCTTCTCTGTAGACATTTCTGCTTTAAAACATTACCTTTTCTTCAGTATTAGCTGGCTGGAAGTACAGAGGTTGTGATGGGCGTGCTGTGTTTCTGCTACTGCAGCTGCTAGTGAGAGACTGCAGTGTTGACGACGTCACGCACGCACAGCCGGGGTGTTACACAATACGCACAGCACGTAGCCTGACGTTTGTTTTGATTGGCTGCTGTGTAGGCTTGTAGAGCCACATATCGGGGTACAGGTGATATATTCATGACCCCGATGCAGTTCATGATGATGTTTGACTTCCAGCATGAGCGAAACACTTCAGTACCTCCAGTATTTGCCTTATTCTTAACATGTACATACTTAAAAAAGAAAAGAGTTTGCACAAAGTGTATTTTTTATTTATATTAATGGACAGTACCAACTAAATATTAAAATAAATACTGCATGACTAAATTCGTATATATTTTATTGTTTATTAGAAGGACATGCCTATACTTCTTTGTGGTAGTTGTCTGCTTTAAAGAATAACCATGCAAGATTTGTTGACTTGAGTGAACTAGTAAACAGACCTGTAACTGAGAAAATAAGTCTAACAAAAAGAACATGAAGTACTGCCCACAGGCTACAACTGCAACTGAAAACGTCCAGATGTTGTGTGACTTGTTTCAGCGTTTAGACCGAAGCCAGTAATTATAGAAAGAGGCCACTAGATGTCAGAATAAGTCTACTAGAAGAGTAACTGTGGGAAGTAGGACCCAACAAAGAAACTGTCTGCTCTTCTTTGGTCAAACACTTTTAAAACAAATAGGTTCAGTCATTTAACATATCTTATGAACGTTGCTGTATTTGGTTTGCTATTAACAGACAGTTGTACAGTAATTGCTGTTCAAATAATTGATATAGTAAGTATCACACATTTTAATTGGAATACTTTGTAGGTACAGCTTACACAGTGCTTATTTTATTAGCATGTCTCTCTCTTGCTGTACCAAAAAGGACTGCAAAATTGTTAGGGAATATGAGATAACAAGAGTCTGTTCAAATCTGTGGTACATGTAGCTGTTTTAATAAAGCAAAAACAACAAGGCCAACAGTAACCATATCTAATAACATCTGTATTAAATTGCTATGGAAGATATCTGACACCTTTGCTGTTGTTGCCTGGGCAACATAACCCTGGCCAGAGGGGATGTGTCCCTGATGAGTAATTATACTGCAACCAGTCTACAAAGACATTTTAATTAACAACGGCAGTGCAAGATCAATGGCTAGGAAATGCTCTCCATTTATATCCTCACTATGTTTGATGACAGGCAAGTGTTGCAGCATCACATTCATTCCACACAGCAATGAGATGTCATAGTTTATAGAAAGGCGAAATGACAGGCAACTCCTTTAACTGCAGAAAAATACATACGGTCCAGTTTAATTTCCTTATAGGGTGTCAGCGTTGGTCAGAAGTCAGTGAAACTATACATTGCACAAACACAAATAATCAGACACTCAGACAAAGTACTCTAGTGATTCCAGATGGAAATTATATGTTACAGAAGTTGCCAGTCTCAAAACAATATTTAGAGTAAATGCAGTTAAAGAAGTTGTAAAAGTCCAAAAGTAAATACAAAACAGGGGAAACAAGTTCAGCACTGGAAGAAGTTCTCAGATCTTTTACTTAAGTAAAAGTGAGCATACTGTACCACAGTGTATACTCTGTTATAAGCAAAATGTATGCATTTAATTTAATGACGTAAAAATACAAAACTATTAAACAGCAAACATTAGTATACTTAAAGTACCAAAAGTAAAAGCATTTTAAATATTTTATGGATTAAATTTTATGTACCGATAGATAGCATTTATGTTATTCATATAATGAATTATTTGTTGATTATGTTTTGTTTTCTTAGTTTAAAGTAGCAGAAAATGGTACAAGTACCTCAAAATTGTACTGTTCTTACTTTCTACCGCTGCCTGTGAACTATTATTGTCAGCTAACTCTGACAATCACATCACCTGGAATATGTTTTATTTGCTCCACAGATACTTGACAGTGCCAACATTTTAGTAAAATGTGTTTGTTAAGCTAGATACATAGATATAAACAATAGTAATCTTGGGTGAAATGAGTGAAAGGGGGTGAGAGTGAATAAGGCTGGCTGGCCAGAGCCAACCTGAGCCACAGGGATTTATTGTGAGAGCTGTGTTTCGACAGCTCTTTTCTGTGTCTGTGTTGCCTCAAGAAGTGTATGTAATTGGGCTCTTGGGCCACCCCTTGAGCCTGTTTACATACTGTCGCACATGAAGTTACCACCCACCCTTTTTACTGCTTGCCAGTGTCTTACATAGGCATACAGAGAGTAAGCCACAAAGACATGCATACATAGATGTATATACAATCTAAGTTCTCTCTTACACACAAACACACACCAGGGTCATAGCTACAACTAAGGACACAAGGGTCATGTCCTTGATGTTTTTTTGTTTTTTTATGGGGAATTTGAAAGTTTCAAAGACCTGTGGTTGAGTTTACATTTAATAATTGAATATTGCACATTGTAGGGTTTGTTTGTTTTTTAAAGCTGATTTCAATATATTTTAGATCTGTTAGATAAATATGTTTCGTAACTCCCTTACCAGAATCTCCATTGGCCTCATGAACAAAGTAATCCCCCCAAAATTGACTACAGCCCTGTTTTTCCCCATGGCAGTGAACTGTCACTAAAGCTTGTTAATGCTGGCTACACACATACATATATACACTCTTGCATCACATTGTCTTCTTCTGCTTTCTATAGTGAGGTACATATTGTTCAAATAGCCCAAAAACTCAGTTAGCCTATGTTAAAAGCATCTTTATGTTTATATTCTTTTGTCTTTTCCAATATATATTTTCATAATTTTCTTCTTTTATTATATTAAATCTGCTTTTAATTTTATGAAGTACGGAAATTAATGTCGTCGAGGTTTTCTAGGCGGATGTTAATTATTATTGCAATGCCAATTTTCTCACTATTCTGTTATTTTTTAACAAAGCAAGATAACACAGACTTTTTACAGTTTTCCATGTTCTGTAATCACATGATTTCTGCTTGTTACTTTAGTGTCAACAATACAACAGAAAACTAAACTTTCGTCTAGGCCTTGTGGTCTCAATTACTTAGACTGAAACTGAAAATTAATTTGAGATATATTGTAGTCAAATAAGTATTTCATGCTGTATGACTGACTAATCGTTTTAATACATACTGTATGTGATTCTTCACTGCAAATAATCTTGGAAAACATCTCCATCTGTGTTTTTCTGCTAAAGCTCGCTGTGTGTTTGTGTTTGAGAAATGAACGGTTGAAAGTTTACACACCCTTTTCACGTCTTGGGTTAACCTATTTAACATAACTGACATTACAGGAGTCAGAAGTGAAATTGCACATGAAGACACATTTAGATTTAGATTTATTTCTCTCTGTCTCTCACACATACCCTACACTATTTGAGTTCATGCGCAGAATGCTGTCTCTGCCACTTACAATAGTTTGAAGTATGTTTGAGTTCACTGTCATTAAAACTGTTAACAGGAAATAAGCCATTTAAAATATTAACCCTAATTGCTCCCAATTACCCCACCTTGAACAATGTCAAGGGCTTATCCTGCTGTCTTACCTGCTTCCTTCGGGTTTGGGGTTTCACTTGTTTTTCTTGTCTTGGCCTGTGGGTATATGCTCTGTTGCATGTGTGCGTATGTGCGATTATGCAACACCGTCTGCAGTACTGCATCGGTAATCTCCTCGACCCTTCCACGTGCTTCTGTGTGTGCATGTGAGTGGGAGTTTTTGATCGTAACTTAAACTTCTGCAAATTCTTTATGTTTTAATACATTTATTCTTATGTATGAAGCTGATGGTTTGGATTAGTACTAAAGTACAATACATATTCTGCAAAATGGAGAGCTTGATAATTGAAATCATACTTTTGCAGATATACTGTACATTCCTCATGCATTGTAGTTCCTCCAAAGCTACATCACAAGCCAGTAATTCCAACTTTAATACACCTTTTTATCACCAGAAGGAATCCCTTATCGCTCATTTGGAAAACTCACATATGTGTCCTTGTAAATCAAATAGACACAAAAAGCACATCTGCCACATCAGCACAGATGGCAGATCCGCTCTACTGTAACATGCGGCCTGATGTGTCCTCCAAGTGAAACACTCGACACTCAAGTAGCATTCTCTCCTGTGTCTACTCCTCGCCTGCTTCTGTCGATGCTGTTTTGTCAGTGAAAGAGGAAATGATGATTAGGGGGAAGTAAGAATCCCCCCAAACTCAAGTGAGAACATCAAATAGTGGTTATTGACACTCAGGAGAAGAAGCCAGTGACACCCCTCATCCCTCCTCACTCCCATTCATCCTTTGTCTATGAAAGCTGATGACAGTAAGGGATTAGTTGTTGTTTTTTCTTCTTTTCCTTGGCAGTAAGTGAAAGTAAATCCAGATGCGGACGCTCACTGCAGCTGAGGGGTTGTGAATGTGCTTTGCTCTTCCAAGTGAAGATTACATAAATTGTTTTATGGAAATACAGATGAGAGAAAGTTTAGGAAGACGATTTTTTTTGCACTTTGAAAAGAATATATATGAAAGTCGAAGAAGTGGCTGTTTTCCTCCCTCTTCTTTCAAAATGAATGTAAATAAGTATTGTGTTAACTTTGTTTATCTCCCCTCCTACCCATATCCTCCCCTCCTCTCCTTCCTGCCCCTCCAGAGGCAACAGACCAGGGGGTTGGCGGAGGTGGGCGGCGTGAGCTGAAGTCGGTTCCCTTCATCAGCTACCTGTCGGCGCTGCAGAAGAGCCAACTGTTGACTGACGACATGGTAAATGGCGTGGAGATCCGCTGCGAGGAGAAGGGCAGCTGTCCAGCAGGCTGCCACCTGTGCCATCACCAGGCCATGATGGGAGGAGTGTCAGGGAGAGGCCACAACGGTAACAGCAGGAGCGGAGAGCAGCCGTCCCCTATCCCTGTGCTGCTGGAAGTCAGCCGTGTGGTGCCCCTCTACAGCCTGGTCCAAGACAACGTCACCAAAGAGGTGAGAAAGCAGCATGGTTGTAGGAAGTCCTTGTGTGTGTGTTTCTGCTTGTGTGTGTAGAAGGAGAAGCTGAGAAAGTGACTTTAAAACGAGAGAATGACAAAAAGAATCAAGTCAAGAGATCTGATGGATGAACATACCCAATGGAGTTGAAGGTAAAAAGCAAAAATAACAAAAAAACATCCACATCCAGGAATGGACTTTCTCTTAAATTCAGAATATAAACAGTGTCAACGTATTATTAACAATGATGTGACGATACTACCACCTCTGCAAAGAGAGGTTTATTCTAAGTGTAAGTCAAATTAACACATATATGTTGTGCTTCCCTGTGACAAAAGGTGTAATCTGTTCTGAAGGTGTAGGCAGCATTTGGTTATTGTTCCGTATATTTAACTTATATACAATCTATGCGGGTGGTGTAATCCCTTCATACATACAGTACATATCTATTGTCTTCTGAGGCATTCAACTGATGCAGTTGTGACAAATCACCTCTAGGTGGCATTAGTTGGTTAACTTTGACCGCTGGAAATGAGCGCTGTAATACAGAGGGCATAAAAAAGATGACATCATGGTTTTCTCCTCTTGTGGGAAAGTCAATGTGTATATGTGTAGATATATGTGTGTGTGTGTGTGTGTCTGTGTCTAAACAAGCACACACAGCTGAATGTAATATCAGCTTAATGGCCACATGTTGTGTTTATGATTCATCCTGTATGAGAAGTCTTTGGATCTTTGTGCAGTGAAAGTTAATCATATCGGATTTCTTTTCCATAAGGTAATTTAGGAGGGGGCTCTGGCATCACTTGACATTTAGTTTACCACATTTTGCTCTGTTTGGGCTTCATCTTGACATTGTCCTGCTACCTAATATCTGGTACATGTTTTCCTTAAGCGTTTATAAACCAAACGCAGAGCACCTTACAAACGCAGAGCTGTTTGCAGGTGACTCACAGCCAACACACATGCATGCACACGCCATAGGGAGCAGACTGGTTCATGCTCCCCCCAATCAAGCGTCTAATTACCTTACCTTCTGAAATGACTTCAGGCAACAACAATACCAGAAGCAAGGAGACAAACACACACACACACACACACACACACACACACATACATATATGTATATATACATATATATATATATATAGATATATATATGCACTCACAAACACACGCAACAAAGCCCCCGTACGTGCCGCCCATAACAAGCACCACAGCCCCAAAGAAAAGAAGGCACAATCAATAGCAGACGATCCCTAGTGGGCCTCATCAATAGCTAAACGTGAGGAAGAGCAAAATGTCTCTTTTCCCTCTCTTCCAAACACCTCGCTATCCATCCTTCTCTCTCCCCCTACCCAAACCATGGTCTTCTGGGGATGTAGAGAGTGAGATGTATGAGGAGGAGGAGAAGGGGTAGACTGCAGTGGATTGCTCTGGCAAGCCCTTCTGAGGTAGCTTGAGGCAGGATTATTAGCTTCTTATTGATGTCATCGACCTCTTGGGAGGGAGGGGAGTCCATCATCTGCTCCTCTTTTTCCTCCCTTTCTCGTCTTCTCTTGGCCGCAACCGCTGCTGCTAGTCTGAAAGGCACATACGTATATTGCATTAAAGACAAGTGACACCACAACAACCTGCCCCTCCACACACACACACGCACGCACACACACACACACACAAAACCGCTAATTTTCTCTCTTTCTCACATACACTTTTACTTGAGACAAGCTTTCTCTTTGGCTGGGTCTATCGGGAAAGACAGATGCCATGTTGCAAAAGCTTTCTCAGAGATTAGGTTCTTTTATTTTACCATAAACTGCTTGAAGCAGCCAACATAGAGGCTTAGTTGTTCCGCTTATGATTAGGTGGCCTGAGGTCATACCTTTATGTATATATAATATTTGTATGCATGTATCTGTGTGCCAACTATCTGGTTTACATAGACCTGTCACTCTTTCTTTGGCTCCCTTCCTCCCTCCTGTCTCAGCTACCTGCATCTTTCAGTGGCCTCTCCCTGGCTGCCTGACTGTTTGACAGGACATGTCATGTCCCTTTCACAAAATCTCCTCATTATTAAGCCAGAGGGGGATTTTGTTACAATGTAAAATTACCCCTTCCTTGAAAAGACCACTACCAGGACTGAAAAGAAACCAAATTAAATGGTAGATGGCTTGCTCAGTGTGGCTCTGTCAAAAAGGAGAATGGGGAATAAAGTATGTCTTTGTATACATGCCCAGTACTGACATTACCAATGACTAGTTAAGGATTTGGGGGAAATAATACCTGGAAGACTGATCCTATCAGTCAGTATTGGATAGTTACTTGAGTATTTCCTAGAAAACATGAAACACGTTAAATGGTTGGTGTACCCAAACAGAGAAAAACAAACCTTTTGTGGTGTCTATCCATGCCAGATTTTAAGACATGCATCCTTGATATATTTACCTCCACGTCAGTACAATGAAGGTGAATGGGAAAAAGTATGTGGTGCTCACCACATTGATGTGTGACATTTAAAAAATTCAACAGTAACATCTCTTTCCTGAAACAATTCCCCTTGTGGACCATCCACAGGCCTCACTGTCCAACTGTTGCTGCTATAATGAAATCTACAGTGTGGTGTGCAGAGTATTGGCAACATTTGTTTTTAACTTTTATTTTTTTTATGAAGACATTCAAATGCATTCAAATTCAAGTTTCAGTTTATTTTTTTCATGCGCAACATTACAAATAAAATGTATTCACCCCATTGGCTAAAAGTGGGGGCAAGGGAGATTTCTTTTCATTTCAGTGGGAGTGGGGTGAAATAAATGTTTAAATAAATGTTATTGTTTGATTCATTATTTACCTTGCAATATAAAATGAATTTTACCTGCCGAAACAGAATTTGCTCAAACATTCATCAGTTGCACGTACAGCTACATTTGTGAAAACTTCATTAGCTTTGCGCCTCTAAGAGTAGGAAGCATAATGTATTTCAAGAGTACTCTAAGAGGATGAAACGAAATAATTATGTTTTGCATTTGGAAGGAAAGGTTTGAGGTTTACTCCCCCTTTGTCTTGGTATTCTCAAGTTGCTCTGTTCTCAGGCTTGGCTTGTGTTAAACCTGGTCTTGACTTGAATTCGACTGGAACCGGTCTTGGACTTGGCTTGGACACGACTAAGGTGGTCTTGCTTACAGGCCTGGTGTGTGTGCACGCAAATACACACACGCACACAGATACTCCCCTGTTTTAGTGCCAGAAAAAAATACCTCAGTGGATAAATAAATACGCTAACGCCTGTGGAGCTTGCCAGTGATCCTATGCCCTGTGTTGCTGTGACTGAATTATGGCAAACCTTTTGAACAAATTGGTTGTGAGTCTAATGGGTCAGAATGCTCTATATCTTGCCGAGTGGCCGCTGTCATGCTCTCACCATAACGCACTACTGCAGCCCTTTGCAGGGGCGTGCCTAGTACATTTTCAGTGGTGGCAGAGGGGAGCACAGAAGCAAAGGAGCAACAACATATCTGCACTAAAACAAAATAAGTAGTAGCTTTACACACAAGAGCAGTACCATCGCTTCAGTACCAAGGAGAGCGCACATTCCTATAGATCATTAAACCAATTCATATAAACTCTTTATGACCACTACTACACTCAGTTGTCAGGTTATCTCAGTACTGTATATACACCTTTCTAAAACTAATGCAGTCTAATACATCAGCCCTACAATAAATCCTACCTCCACGAAGTTGATAATGTTCAACTGTTTTAGAGAGATGAAGATTGTGGTACTGATGATCTGTATTGCATCATACAAAGAGGTGTTTGTTATTTAGCCTATCTCATTGATATAAACAAGTACAATTCAACAGTACTGCAAACTACATCCTCCAACTTTCAACAAAAACTGAAGATTATAACCATCATGGAGATAGGGTTATTGCAGGTAGGGGTGTGTCATATCACACCGGTTCTATGGTGGAGAAGTTTGAGCCAAAAAAAGGGGCAATTCAGTTGTGTGGAAGTGTGGCAACAACAAAAGGGAGCAGCCATATTATTTTAGGGCCATATTTTCCAGTCCTAATTGCAAGGCTTTTGTATTAGACTGCATTAGTTTTAGCTTGGTGTACCTAATAAACTGTCAACTCTATTTGTTCTAGTCAGCATTTGTTTCATAAAATAAAAATAATCAGCAGTAGTACAGACAAAACCAAATTGACCACCCTGACACTAAAACTTTTCCCATTACAAAGAAAAAAACGAACCAAAACAGCCCCCTAATAATGAATGGTCCAAAGGCAGCATCGATAATTATTTCATGAATCACATAGAAGACAATATCCAGTCTCCAGTCCAGTTAGTTTCCACTGATATTTTCATGTTTTTAAAATTATTCTTTTTTTTATTCCCTTCCTCAGTTGGCTTTTTTTTATTGTTGACTCAGAATGTTGTTGTTGTAATTTTGTAACACATAATAAGATAGCAGACTAACAAGTAAATTGACTTTGCTTTGAAAGGTCAGATTAGTTTAGAACATTGCCAGACTGACACCTACTTCTTTGATGGTTCTCCAGTGACGTCACAATCCCCCATCAACCTCTAGGTGAACCAACCCTCCAGCTGCCCCCTGTGTCCAATTTCCTGGAAAGAACCTACTTCTGACAACCTTCCTAGAACCAGCCCATTGGTTCCTTTGTTAACACCATTATCCCTGAATGATTGGAAGGGATACATAACGCATTCATGTGTGCGCACACACAGGCATACACACTTAGGTCACTATTGATGGTGTCCTGTGTGTGCTGACTTAGACTCTTTACCACCACTGGTGATCATCTTATAAATCAATACTGTGGGCCAGCTGGCCAGTGTTTTCATGTATTAGCGTCTGAATACAGACAGTAATATGGTCAGCTTAGACTAGACAAACAGATTAATACATTAAAGAGGTCACAATGGCCTCCCTTGCTTTCTTGTAAGTCACGACAGCCTTGTACGAAAGTGAAAGATCAAAATAGTATTTTGGTGCCAGTGAGTCTGCATGGCCCAAATGATGTCAAGGCTTGGAATTTGTGGCTGGAGTTGTTGCTGATGTTCAGTAGCCTTGCTGTTCACTGATCTTGTCTTCTGCTCAAAGCAGGGGGTGATTACATTTCAGCTCAATTTGTTCAGTATCGATAAGGTCAATAGAGATGAATTTGTGGCATATTTGTGAAATGGTAGAAGGATGTGTTATTGTAACCATTGGGGTAAAAGCACAAAGTGACTGCACAAAACTGTTACAGTCAATGCTCAGGTAGGACCGTCTTTGGAAAAACACTTGCTTTTCTAATATGAAGCATAATGGATAAGGTTTGTTCCTCACCTCTATGTGACCAACGGAGTATGTATGTGGATCTATAGTGTTCTGGGAAATGCATGATCTTTGGTCAATCAATACAGCATAGGGTATCCTCTTTTCAGCTATGACTTATCTAGTAACTGCATTAAACACAGAAGTACGTTCTCCTGGGCCTTTCAGAGTGTTTGTTCATCTCACTAAAGGATTTCCGTTACTGACCCAGGCCTTTTTTTACCTGCACCAGCAGTACATATTGAAGTTTTCACCACATCACCTTCACATATTATCACTTTACATGTATTAGCTAACTATCGCTTTTTCTTGCTTTTCTCGAAATCCTCATCTCTGTTTTACCTCCTGTGCCCCCCACCCAACCCCCCACCTCATTCTCTAAACCACAATTAGATTCCCTGTTTACCCAGTGGAGACTGGCTTGCATTACTCTTCAAACATAAACACGGCGGTAATCGCTTTGTCTATTTTTCACATGTGCAGCCATGCAATCAAGCGCACAGACCCATATGGGGTTTTTCTAGGAATCTGGTGGTGGTAAATGCATGGCGGTCCTGTGGTCTTTCTCTCTTTTGCCCCTAGCAGCGGAGGTCATTTCTCATTTCTCATATTTGTCTAGTCTGTGTGCGTGCATAGACCTTGTGTTCAGGTTTTTTCTTGTTGCCTTTGTCTGTGGCCTGCTTCCCATTGACATGAGGTGGCAAGACCCCTGCTGCTGTTGTTTTCTGGCAGCAGTTAGCCACATGGGTTCAGGCAAGGGGGGAGAAATGTAATTACCTTTTTCCCCTTTTGGTTTTTCCAGGGGGGTATTATATGGCCATGGAGTACTTGCCTACCCCCTATAATAACTGCTCATTCAGCATGCTCATTTAGAGGGGCTTATATTGGAGGATAAATAATGGGAAAACCTTGACTGCTGAAGGATCTTGATCCTGTCCCACAGTAAGGTGGGGGATTCTTTGGGACTTCGGAGTCTCCTTTTTCACACCTTTGTTTCCTTGTTCATCTTGTTGACTTTTTACTGTCCTATTTTCTTTGGTCTCTCTAGCCTCGTTCTCTTTTTGTTTCACTCTTTCTTACTCTGCTGCTCATTTAGGTCACTTTCACTCTCAAGATCCTTTGCCCTGAGTGAAAGCAATTGGTATTGGAAGAAGTCAGTTCCCATGAAAGACTGTTGAGCCTCCTTTACAGCTAACAATGTAGTGTTGTGGAAATGCTAACATCAGCTTCTGAGTGCATACCCTGACTCTTTTTTTGGCCAAGCCATCTGCCTTTCTGGTCAGGACTATGCCCAAAGTCATCTCAAATGTCACTTTCACTAATCAACACACTGCAGAAATCTTCCTTGGCATTTCTCCAATGAAATGAAACAACCAACTGTGGAAATCAATCTTTAATTGGAGTGCATGCGTGTGCTCATGTGTGCATGCTGCATGTGCGTGGTTGCCTTAAGGATGTGTGTGGTCTCATCAGTTCCTTTGCTTTCGGATAAGTGAATGTCATGGTGTATTTTAACAAAGGAGTGGCTTCTCTCTGCTTTTTGTTGGATGCCTGGTACCCAGTGATAATGTTTCCGCATGGTTCCAGTGTCCTATTTTTGTGACCATGATCAACTGCATCTCCAAAGTTGTCTGCATGAGGCAGCACTGCCAACCGGTTAGAGCACATAAATAACTGAGTGCTCCATTGATCCATAGTGTGACAGGGGGAGCCAGAGTGCTTGCGAACTCCCTTGAACTCACTCTCTATCATGCCTGTGGCTTTAGGGAAAGCCCTGACATTATACTTTATTGCTTTGACGGTTATATTGGCATTTTGCTGCCTTTTAGAGGATGGCTGAGCTTCTGCCTTTGATTTTTCTTTTGCCCGTTAATGAAGCAGCACAAGGAGATGTTAGGAGATGATGTCATCTCCTAACATCCCCCCCCCCCCCCCCCCCCCCCCCCCCCCCCCCATCCCCTTCACAGACAGACCGACAGCACCAACGTCAGATCCACACACACACATACACGCACACAAACATACGCATAGAATGGAGGAGGTGGGGAGTGTCACAGCTTTCACACCTCCATCATAAAAGTCACAGTGCATCTATGATATCACAGTGTAAGCTTGTCGATGTTAGTGAGATGTTCCTGCCTTCCGGTAATTGGGAACGGTGGGTATGAAAAGGTCACTCCGTGTGTGGGTGTGTGCATGTGTACCTGTACTTCTGTCTTTGTGAGACTCATTTTGAGTTCTAGACCTAGAGAGAGGACATGTTTGCAAAGTAAGGACATTTTGGCCAGTCCTCACTTCGTCAAAGGGGTATTAAGTAAAGGCTGAGATTCAATATGTTAACATTGATTGTTAATTTTAGGGGATGGGGAAAGGAAAATTAATATAGTCAATGAAGAGTCATCATATAGACTGAAGTACCAAGATGTGTGCCTGTGTGTGTTCTGGGATGAGCTGGGGGTGGGGTAAGCATAGATGGACGGGGAGCACATGTTCCAAGAGATAATTGCATTTCTCTCACCTGTTACCCTTTACAGGCCTTCAAGAGCGCCACAATGAGCTCATACTGGTGTGCCGGAAAGGGCGATGTCATTGATAACTGGTGTCGCTGTGACCTGAGTGCCTTCAGCAAAGATGGCCTGCCTAACTGCAGCCCCCTCAGGCAGCCAATGTAAGTGTGAGGTGACACCATGACACCTAGGAATTCATGCACAAGAGAGATTTCATGGATGTATGCTCTGATGCACCATATCACATATGCACATGGACATGCACACGCACATACACACACACACCTGTCTCTACTAACTCTGGGGGGACTTAAAAAAGTTGTAGACAAAAGCACAGTCCCCAAAGATCTAATAGCTGTCAGTCGGCCCTTACACCCTTCTGAAAAGAACATGCTGTCATTCAAGGTGTCCTAATAATACTCTTGTGACTTTTGTGAGTCATCCAACCCAGGTATTGTTGCCCTGAGAACTTTTAAAGAGAAACAGGAAGTTGAAAGTTCAAGGCTTCAGAGGATAAGGCTACAACATTTAATTAAAGAATGACAATAAAATATGCTTATTAGTATGTTATATTATGGAATGAATGAGGGGCAACATTTATTGGCGTCGCTCTAGAATAACAGTAAAAGTTTAACAAGGATAAAATATAGTGTAGCTGCAAGAGAGGATTCTGGGGTCCAAGATCTAATGACATTTGCAACCAGACTGACATTTGTTTGCAGAGATCATGCCCACATTATCTAACTGTTACCACAATTTATAGTTTTGCATTATATTTATTTTCTAAATTTCATGAACTCCACACCATTTGGTGGTAATACTGTAATAACTTTGAGGGAGATGCAACAGTACAAGCCAGCTTTTCAAAATGCTGATGCTGGACAAATTCAATTTGAAATCTCTACTTTTTCTCCGCACTCAAACAACATAAAAGTGCAATTGAACTTGTTTCACCTTGTCATTGTTGGTGTACTAGTGGTAGTAATAATGCCATTGCCCAACAACAAGATAACATTAATAAATCTTCCTACCAAGGTTAGGTAGCAATGGCATTGTCAATTGGAGAGGAGTGGCCCATCAAACTAATAAGAAGGATATGATGAATGTAGATTATTTAAAATATAACCAATATTAGATTTAAATTACGTATGTAAGATTTTGATTACCACCCCTACAGAAACTACAGTGGCCACAAAAAGCGTGTTTAATTTGTCCATTTTGGACTACTGTGAAAACATGATGGTTCAACTCTCATAGAAGAGGACCCGTGGCATCTATAGATAAAAAAGGTAATAAAAAAAACAGCAATTGGATTAGTGGATTAGTAAATGCAATATTAAACTGCTCATATTATACCTTATTCACAGGTCTTTAATAATCATAGTAAGTAAAATCCCCCCAAGTGCATTTGCATAAAGGTTTCTTTGGACTGATTTCCTCCTAGCTTATGGCACACATGAATGGCATGAAAGGAATGTACTAATTCAGCTTATTTGTGACTTACATTTTATTGGATGAAATAGATCAGTGTTTTTCAGTCCTGGTCCTTGGGGACCCCTGCCCTGCATGTTTTAGATGTTTCCTCCTTCACCACATCTGATTCAAATGATCAGCTCGTCATCAAGCTCTGCAGTGGCCTGATAACGAGCCATTCATTTGAATCAGGTGTGTTTGAGCAGGAAACATCTAAAACATGCAGGGTAGGGGTCCCCGAGGACCAGGATTGAAAAACACTGAAATAGATCAAAATCAGATTTTTCATTTTTGGGGTGTTTTTTAAATCTATTCCTTGTTGAACAGCTGTTCATTTTGTAATGATTGTGCATGGGAAAAAGTCTTTGTAGCCTAGTGTGCATTACATTATCTTCCAAAACTGACTATGGCCAGTACGTCAAAATCGCCTCATGGCCCAGCATTGTTCCTATGGGCTTGAATACACACTGTTAATATACATACCCTTTGTATTGTCTCAAATGAATATTGAACCTCAGGTTTTAAGCCAACGTGAACAAAAAGACCTTAAAGAACTAAAATAAATGGAAATGTACCATCTACAATTCCATGAAAACTAGGAATGATTGGGGTTAACGTTTAGCTTAACTTTACCAGAAATACTGCTATTTGGGACTTAAACAATGATACTACAGTATTATTAAGTAGTTAATACTAGTAAGTATTGCACAAATAGTTTGAGACGCTTAATGTGGTTTTGGTATTGTTTTGTTTGTGGATTGCGGTTGTGGAATTGGAGAGCAAGGGTGTGGTGCCACAATCACAGTTTTAGTCAGGCTTTCCCTGGGCCCATGCCTGCTGGCCCAAAAGGGCCAGTGAAGAGTCACTGCAGCAGCCAAATCTCCAACTCTGGCCAGTGCCGGAGTCTAAGGCCAGTAAAGACCTCCAGTACTTACTGTTATTGTCTGTGAGAAGGAAACTGAGCTGCATATATTTTATGAGAGAGGGATTACCTACCTCTCTCAGCCTTTTTCAAAGACACAGCTGGAGGGCAGGCAAAATGAAAATATTGTTATTTTATCTCTTTTGAGCACAGGGAGCACTGCTGGAGAACAGGTGGTATTGGAATGCTGTTTTGTTCAAAGCAGCTGTTTGTCATCCTGTTGTCCAATAAGATACAGGCAGAGGTGAATCAGACTCTACTCTCACACAATAATGACCACATGGGAACCAACTCATCCATGATGATTTTAGGTCCATGCTGTTGGGCACATGCACAGACATAGTTAATTTGAAATTCCAGATTGGGATAGTAGCATTTTGATCTCACTGTAAATGTTTATCTTATTTCGATATCGTAATCCTTGTCTTCTCTGTCTTACTCCATTAGTTTGCGTCTAGCCCCGTACCTGGAGCCCTCAAGCACAATGGTGGCCCTGGAGTGGATGGATGTCGAGCCTTTGATTGGCTGCAAAGTTTCTGACTACATCATCCAGCATAAAAGAGTGGAGGATCCCTCTGAGGCAGAGGTCTACACAGGTAGAACAATTATCATCCAAGTTTTAGATTCTGTTTTAATGTTTTAACTGCAAATAGAAGAAAAAGGTCTGTGTTCAAATAAATAGTATATCTGCTATAAATAAAAATACAAGGGTTAATAACTCTGTATGTTTACATTTGAGAATGGATCCTGATTGCAGGAAAACTAAATAACTAACTTTATGCCCACATCAAGTGATGTATTGCTGGGAAATCAATAATGAGCCATGTTTTATGTCAAGCGGGGACCAGGGCTAAATTCTCTTTCAGCTGTCTAATTTAGTTTGTATTTTCTTCTCAAAGAGTATTCTTTCAAAACAGTGATGAAAAGATGGACATAGTAATAATATAATAAGATCAGAAATGGGAGTTACAGTAAACCGACAGATAGAAGAATAAAGATGTTTAATGAATTGATAGAAGACAGAGTTAAATTTACAATGAGGTTAAAGTTTTGGTCTGGATACAGAACAGAAAGAGGAGCTTAGACTGAGGATGAGAGAAGATGACGCAGGGCAATTTATCAATTGCCATAAATGGTGCTGACCATTGTGCCATGGGGCTAGGGAAGTGGTCATGGTTGTGATGAGGGGCTGGGGTGAGTCAGAGGAAGGGTGATAGGAAGGAATTTAATAATATTGGAGAAATGAGGTGGTCTGGAAGAAGCTGGCTTTAGTCATTGGGAAGTATGGACAGGCCATCCATCACCCCTGGGAGGAGTGCTGATGAAGCGTGGGCACCAGTGAGCGAAGAGAGGGTACAGACAGCTAGACACAGGCATGCTGGCAGAGGTGAGGTAGGAAGGGGCAGATGGTGTGGGTGACTCACTCTGCTATGTGCCAGTCACCACTATAAATCATGTCATAACAGATAGTATGATACAGATTAGAAGTCATTGTCTTTTTTTTCTTTTCCCTTTATGCCCATCTCTATTTATCTCTGTTAATTAGTGTCTGTTTGTTTACTCTCAACTTTTTTAAAGTATCTAGACAAAGTTGAAATGCATTGTTTAAAAAAAGCTAAGTTAGTTGAGTAAATTGATATGCGTGTGTACAGTATATGACCCACTTAGAGAGGAGTCGGTAATGCTAATTGGCAGGAAACTCTGGCAGACTATAGGTTCTCCTTTTATAGAAACATCATGCATTATGAACTGTATAGGTATGCATCTGGGTACCTCCCACTTCCATTGCAAATACTGAAAACTGCGGCTACACAAAACCTTCATTGTTCTCCAAAACGGGGGGATCAAGATTGCTGATACAAACTTGGAAAGCGTTGCAGGGGTCGATTTATGAAATAATAGGGGCCTCTTAAAATGGTGAGATCTTGTTCTCTAGACTCAGCAAATAAAAGCCATAGTGTTTGAAAAGTGTCATTTTCTCACACTTACTTTGACTTATTTTGAAATTATTGGATTTGTACGCCCTGTGCCATAGTACGTCTCGTAAGTCTATATAATAAGGTGACTAAGGAGTCCAGTTTAGTCTTGTGCCCTGCACACCTTGTGGATCCAAAGTAACAAACTCATCTCATGCTGTCAAGCTCAGTCAAGTCTCTGTGCTTTTTTTCTCAGCAGTGCTCCTCTCCACTTTTGCAGATACACATACACACACACACATTCCCCTGTTGAAGCTGCCAGTGAAACCAGTCTTCTACCGTTGGCCACTGAGCGGCTCTAATGGAGCAGTTTGGGGATAAATACTTGGATAAATACTTTGCTCGAGGGCATCTTGGTGGTTTTCTGGAAAGCAAGTGTTTCTCCTTCATTTTCCCTGTTCATATTTTCCAAGACTGCGTGATGATTTGAACCAGCAAGCTTGCAGCCGAGTCTTCTCCAACATATGAGGGTGGGTACACACTAAAGGATTATTCGGCTGATTTACTGTAAACCATATTTGACAATCTAGACAATCGTAGGAAAAAATCCTGATCCAAAGCTTAGTCGGTGCTGATATTTGGCATCATAATGCAGTGTGAGGTGTGATTTTATTTAAAAGTTTTAAAGAGAGAATATTATGGAAAATAAGACATAGTTATATGTGTTATTAAGTGCAAGTGAAGCACAAAGATGGTATTCCTCACTTTTTTACCATATTTTTATGTCATCAAATTGCAGCATTTGAACAACCCGTTCTAAACTTAGGCTATTCCAGCACTGACAGCTAATCACAGTAGTACTTTTTAATACTGTACAAACATCATCTTTCGGTGCTGGAACCAGTAGCATTTGATAATTGATAGTCTAGCCTACAATGAATAGAAGAAAATTGAAAATTAATTGAAATTAGAAAAAAAACAAAAAAACATCTGAGTAATTATGAAAAAAAATTGAAAATATTTGGACAGGCCAGATCAAAATAGATGCCTGATGACAAAAAAGTACCAAGGACAGTTACAATGACAATACCATTGCAATCAGAAGACAGATGAGACACAGATAAACATGGTCTGGTGGAGAGATGGGACTTTGACCATCCCCAACATCATCATTAAGGGCAGCACCTGTGTCCAGTGGATTGGATTCAGCCGGCGCCGCCATCCACAGAAGCTGAGGCTGCATCCAGATCCATTGCCAAGTCGAAACACTGCTTCAGGCTGGTGTCTGAGAGAGAGAGGAAAGATAAACAGACAGCCACACACAGACATGCTGAGCATGAGTCACACACTCAGAGCACACACATTCAGCCATGTGCACACTCATACAGATGGCAGACAGAGACAGAGAGTGAGTATGGAGATGCAGACACTTGGATGCAGCTCTCAATGGGTTCCCGAAGCCATGTTTCTATGTCAGTGCTGTCTAGACTAGATACTGTATCGCCCGCAAGATATATATTGTTAAGGTCCGTCATTCGACAATGTAAATAAATAGGTCTTGATTTTTATGTTTGAATGTTTCCACAGATGTGGCTCCTCTAATTGCAAGAGGTAGCCTACTTGATTCCATAGATTAATCTCATTGGGAAAACACTGTGTGTGACCTGCTTTTATACTGCTCTTATTTTTTTCTCAGGGCTATCCAAGCAACCTAATTAAAAATGGTATACAGGTCAACTTCGACTGGTATTATCAATCAAAGTTATGTCTACATATTTTAAATTTCCCATTTTTATTATGTGCACATATGTAATCACACGTTTAGTGGCACCCAAATGCTTTACTTAAGCTTACTTATATTTTAAGTTAATGCTTGTATGTGTGAATGAATCTTTGCTTATTCAATGATGTAGAACTTCCCAGCAGCATCATTCACAAAATTCATCTCACGTCAGTGGGGATATGTGGGGATAAGTTGTGTTTTTAAAACCTCCAAATGCCCCATCATTACACCAGTTATCACTGCAGATGAGGAATCGTGTCTGTTTTGGAATGCAGTGAGTTTTTCCACAAGCTGGGTGACAGTTTTCTTCATGTTAATAAGCTGATTCAAATGATGTAATATGCCACCCTTTTGGCTCGGGTTTTTCATCCGTAACAGCTTCCTGCATGAATAGATGCAATCATAGAGTCCTTGACAATCTTGACAGTGAATGCTATCTTCTTCTAAGCTAATATTCATAAATGTTGCTAATGTGACTCCCCCTTGCTTGATGTAAATTGTAGAAATGTTTTTTACGCTCATAACATAACATAGGGCTGCACATTTCCTTGCATTGGGCATCAGTGCTGACTGGAAAAGCCATGTCAGAATTTGAATGTGTTGTTTGGAGGTGCCTTCTATAGTTATAAACCCTCAGTCATTATGGTGGGTGGTGTAAGGATCAACCATGTTAGCTTACTGACTGTTTCCAATGCTGCCTTAGGCCTCTTCCTGCAATTTATCAATTTCTTGCTCAGTGTACCCTGGCTTACATCACCTTAAACTAAAGACTTGAAAGTAAAAGCTAGGACCAAAATCAATTGTGATAATGAAGAACAGTTTAGTGTGTTAGAATATCATCACGCTCTCTTTTCAGCTTTTCCCAGTGTTGTTGAGAAAAAAGTCTTTTCTTGAAGACTTCTCCCTGGTCACTCACAAATCTTCCCTCTGAGGTCAACAGTGACTGGAACATAGACTTGTTACTTTGATGTGCACGGAGAGCAGCTGAGCCCTGAGTTCATATATCTTGTTGTTTATATGCACATGACGCTCTGTTGGCACCCCTCAGTGTTTCCACCACCACCCAGGTTCGGACCCATATCTGCATGGTGGTAAAGCATGGGAGACAGACTAAGGCACTACCTGAATCATCCCCAATTGTTTATCTTTGTTCACAGATGGTTATCATCTGTTGACCATGTTTTCTGATTGCAATGTCAGGTTGTCTGCTCAAAACTCTGATGTTAAACAATTTTGTTAAAATTGAAATGACCAGCTGCAAATTGACCTGGCAGAAAGGCCCGAGACCAACAAAGAATCTGTTTGTGTGTACTATCACAAATACCCTGACATACACCAAAGTAGTTCACATTAGCAGTTAATTACAGTAGGTTGTCTGCTTGTAGATATCAAACCCCCTTCTATCTCATTCCCACATAGTGAAGCTAGGCTTTTCTTTTCCAAGAATTTGAAAGTGAAAGGTACCCGGGCAACTTTGTTTGCCTCTGACAACTGCCTGTACTATTGCTGGAACCCCTGGATGCTATTAATTCAGATCTGTCATCTACGTGATACTATAGAATCTGGGAGTGGAAGTATGTAGATTTCTAAAATAACGATAAAAATAATTTCATTTTTGTTTTGGAACCTTCTTTGGTTCTATGAGCAAAAGTGTAACCCTCTACCAGTGTCCTTTGAATTTGTCGGACAGTCAGGACCAGCTATACATATTTATTTTTGCTAGCCAAGACAATAAATGGTCATCCAGCAGTCCAACAGACTTTTGCATCCATCAATAGAAGCTGACCTTAGAGCACAAGGTTGTCATAACGTTTTACCTGTAGTCAAAGAACTGGGGCTGCAGTTCATAACCATTTTTGGCTGCACACTAACTACATGCTTTAAGAAATTCTATATTCTTAGAGGACATTATGGGAAGTACTGCCATCACACAGAGGCATTATACAGAGGAATGCATCAGGCATTCCTATCAGTAAAAGTCCTCTCCAAACCTTGATTGACTGTGATAATGCAAATCAGGATAATAACATTCAGCCTTACCCTGTAGAACAAGGATGCTGCCAACCACTCCTGCTGGTCTCTGAAGAGACTTGAGCATTGTTCTAAACTCACAGTCCAATTGTCAATGTGGAAGGCCCACATCATTTCAGCTCAGAACAATCGACCAATCCTTGCAGCAAAGTTGAAGGTGGGGACATTAAAGAGTCTCCTGAAGAGATAAAACACGAGATGTTGTGCCGAGAGATCCTTGCCCAGGAAAGTGCAACTACATAGTATAGACCAAGTAGAAGCCATTCAAACTGTCTTCACAGTGATCCAATGGACAGAGCACTCTAAAAAACATTTCATGCTCATGCTTAAATGAAAGCAGTGCTTTGCCCTGCTTGTGAGATACAATGACAACCAAATTTGTTTTGGTAGGGAGTTCCCAAGAACTCTGTCACCTTAGCATGTGCGCAGGTTGCAAGTGATGCAGGGAGTCAAGAACAGGTGAATGGGAAACTACCACTGTGTCAATGGACGGTGTCTTATTCACAACATCCATCCTGTCTTTGTCATGAAAACGAACACTGAGGATGAGGGTACTGCAGACGCTGTCATTACTGCCAAGATCCAGGTCCCGTGGCTTAGCACAGAAGATGTCCGAACACCAGTGCCAGATGTACAGATGGAGCAGACAGAGAGGGATCACCTGTTCCTACAAGGCCAGTAAGGCAAGTGGGGCACTGACTCACTGTGATGAAGCGTAGGTGAAGATGAGGTCATTCCTATTACAGTTAATCATCTCAATAGGGTGTATTCAAGTGCTGAAAAAAAAGTAAATGCAAGGGTGAGTTTTAATGGCCATACACAGTCTCCAAACGTGATATGTCATCCTGATTGGCAGGCAAATTCAAATGTAAATTTTGGTGCCCTTCTTTGCAGAGGTGAGTGATATAGCTTTTAGACCCTGGTTGAGGGCAACAGAACTATAATTAAAATAAACCCTGATCACCAATGGTATTTATTTCCTTAGTAAAACATTTACTTCCTGTCTTCTTACTCCATGTCTTTCAAGAAGCAAAAGTCAATGAAACCCTACTAATGCTACTATAGAGTAAAGCATCGTATTCTAGAAACCTCTAGATCTATTTATTTATTTATTTATATCAATTTATGTATTGACTAATTCACAGACAGTTGCATCTGTAGTAACATCTGTGGGCAAAAAGCATATAAAATATCTAAAATGTATTGATTCATGGTTGCTTTAGTGATCACAGTACAATATAAATACACCTTTTAAATTTAATAATTTAATCATACCGCTTTTAATTATACACCATTTCAGGAGAAGGAATTGTGTCATGATTAACTATGTCCCACATTCATTATTTATTTCAGTTTTCCAAAGCAATTGTTAAAAAAGGCCTTTATGAAGTATACTCTTAAACTACTCATTCCAACCTTGGACCATTGTGTAATTTATTAAACAAGCTCCTTTTAGTCACATTAGTGATGGATATGAGTGATCCACTTCACTGGGCCTCACACAGGCCTCTAGATGGCACACCAAGGCAGAGACAGCATTCACAGAAAATCCAGTTGGAAAGGCAGCGCTGACGTATTAGTGTGGGGCTCAGCATTCCTCTACAGCAATAGGTCAAACTAGCTGTGATATGTGAGAAGATATTGAGGATCACAAATGATATTAAGAAATTTGATAAGAGCATTAAAATGGACAAATGCTAGAAAATCTCTAAATGTAGCTTTAATACCTGCATCAGCCAAAAATATATGACAAAGCAACAACGAATAAGCAACTACAAGTTGTGTAAATGACAATGTATTGACATTCAGGGCATGCCCTTTTAACCTGTGCTTTAAACCTGCAAAATTGCAAAAACAACCCTCTAAGCATAGTTTGATTTGTTTTTTGTAACTATGCCAATGTTAAGGAACTCACCTGGTTTCATTTAAGTTTCAGTCATCTAAGGTACCACAGCCAGGTAATCAACATCTACCATTTAAAAATCTCCTTTGAAGTTGAGTGAATGCCTTTTACTGTGGCTGCAACTGCACATTGTTTTGTAAAAAGGATGTAAGAGTGTATTTTCACTGCATGGGAATAATTTGTGGCTTACCTAGACTATAATGTCAGATGTCCTTCAACTCTGTTTCCTGTCGATCTCACTGGGAGTTCCCAGAAAAAAAGTGGAAGGCACCAAAAATGTTATGAAATTTGTCTAATAAAAGGCTTAACCAAAAGTATCCCTTATTGGCTGAATTCAGACTGCTTCTAGGTTCCATTATCACATTTTTACAATCCCTCTATTGTCTCGTCAGTTGCTAATTTGGTCGGCTTGTCCTTAAATCACAGTTATGCTGAGGTGACACTTTTTTTGTGAATGTGCTCATCAGCGTAGCACTGTGCTTCCCACAACTCTCACACAAACGCACACACTTAACGCTAATTAAAAACCTGTGAGTCTCTCTGTGTTGCATCACCGCTGTATGACACCTGATTTTGTGGCACGTAGAACAAGCATGTCAGAAGCCAGAGCAGAGCAGAACTACAAGGATTGTCAGGAAAATGAGAACGTGAGGAGAGATTGTGTGAAAATGTGGAAAGACGCGGGGAAGTGAGAAGAACTGGGAGAAAATGGGCAGAAAAGAAAAGACAAACAGGGAGAGGAAAGAGAGTCTCATAGTGTAGAGGAGTGGGAGAGGGACCCAGGCAGCAGACAGCAGACAGCTCTGAGGGTTACACAGCAATGATGTCACCTCATGCTGGCACTGTTGGACTGAGAAACAGATTAGACATTTGATCTCTGCCCTTATTTTAGGTCCAGTTTCCTCCTCATAGCTCACGGAGCCAGCTTACTGGGATACATGACATGTGGATCTTCCTCTGCTTTACTCTCCTCTTCTGTCACATACCTCATACCTCTCTACTATCCTCATGTCTCCCTTTCTTCTGCGAACAGGGTCAGTGGTATCCCCCTCCCCTGTTTATGTAACAGCTCCATTATTGGTTGAGACCAAGAATGCCCCCCAATGCGTCGATAAGCCCTCATTCAAAGAGATTGAATTATATGGAGATAAACGGTGTCCTTGAGCATGGGTGCAGATAACAGATTGGAGTGACACAGCTGACTCTCTTTGTTTTGTTAATTAAAGATGACCTCATCGCTAAAAATGGACGCTGTGCACCTCCTCGTCACGAGCCTCGCCATCAGCAGATTGCAGATTGCAGGCAGGGGGCCAAGGGCTTTCTGCATTCCCTTTCCCTTTTTGCTTCCTTTCCCGTTTTGCCTCTTCACAGACACATTGTTAGTCTCTCTCTCTTCGCCATAGGTCTAGACTTTCCTGTTTTTTTTTTTTTACTTTCCATCTCTCAGTAACCATGACATTCCTTCGATGTCCCTTATGTAGATATGAACACTTAATGTGTGCTCATGGAACCTCAATGTGGCATGAATTGATTTGTGCAGGAATTGTAATTAAGACAAGACAAGGTTGGTGCATCTCATTGCCTTCCTTTTCATTCATCATTATGCCTTGTGGGGGATTTTGTCCCCATCAGACACAGGGCTACTAATGAGATCTTTTTATGTTATGAAGCAATGACACAACTTATGGTGGTCTGGACTAGAACTTTGTTGAATTTGACGTTAGCTAAAAATCGATTTAAAATGCATTTAAGCATTAAATTGGGATTGATTAGTCTCAGTTTGCAATTCGGGGCATTGCAAACACTTAAAGTGGTAGAAATAAATATTTACTCATGATGGAATTGCTCTGTCTATTAATGAACAGGAAAGGACCAACAACCCTGCCTAGATTTATCTGAAGCTATTATAATCATTGCCCAGACGCATTTTGCTGCTGATGTAGTGTATGTATTTCTATTGCCCACAATATACAAAAAACAGAATCTGAGAGATATTTTTCACTGGAAGTACATGTAGAATAGCTTGTTGTGTTGTTGAACAATAATGCATTATATTATTTCTATGGTTCTTTGTCTCCACCTGTAACTAAAAGGGTTGCGAAGGATAACCATGCTTACATTTTACTTCATAGGAGGGGGCAAATAACTTTATACTAGCCAGTATACTACGGACGTTAGGTGGCACAAGCTGATCTCAGTGACCAGCAATAATTGTTCACCCTACACTAGATTACTCCACAGAGCCAGCTGAAGCCACCAGAGCCCTCCAGTCTTGTGGCACAGCAGGTGGAGGATGGCACTGCACATCAACCAGTCAATACAGTGCAGCATCACAGTAAGACAAAAGCCAACAGGCTGTCAACACCCACAGCTCTATTCTTAGTGCTAAGTACAGACCCAGGGGGAGACAGAGCCACAGTAAAAAGGAGCCAGGGGCAGTAAAAACAGACCACATACGGGTCACATCAAAATGGTAGACATGGACCTAGGTGGCTGTTAGTCCGTGACGAAACCACCACACCGGACCTAATTTCTTGCTATGCAGAAAGGGCAGGGGGACCCCAATGCTGAACGGCACAACATTTCCACCTTGTCAGAGCCAATGTGCCACACAGTTCTAAAGAGGAACCCATCAAGATCTGACACAAAGGTTGTTACCAACAGGCAGGACACGGACCATGATGCTGCTGAATTACGATAGGGCTTTTGAATGTGGATAATTCTTCAATACATTCAACACAGGAGCTGCTTATTTGCCATTTGTGGTTACCGTTGTTCAGCTATGACCTCATTTGGCCTCATGCCTGTAATATCATCAGTGGACAGAGTTGAAGAAATATCATTGTACTGTGGTTGACGAACAGGCTGACAGTCAAATTAAACATCAGTACTGTCTTAAAGGCCAATAAAATAATTAATTAATCATTTTTTTGCCATTACATCATTCACTCAGACCCATATGTTACTTTAGCTTCAAATATCATATTTTATCTTTGATTATAACATGACCTGGATGAAAACTCAATTATTATTAGCTGGAGGGAAGTTGATTAATTTCAGATAACTGTGAGGCTCTCACGTAATACTCTTATTACTCTTGCAAATTAACATGTTATCAAGATGTAAGAGTTCCACCAAACTGTCCATTGTTTTACTGCAACAACAACATGCAGTCCAAGCAGTCAACACATTCAGTAAGTTTTGTAAGTATGTGTAGAACAAGATGCAGCCAATACATAGGTGTAGAGGTGCAGCACTTTGGGAGAATGTTGGTCATTTGACGGCTGTTTTGGTCCAGAAATCTCAACAACTAGTTAATGTATGACGATGACAGATGATGATGACATTTTTGTTTGTTTTGACATTTTTGTTTTTAGTTAAATACCTCAGCATCTATGGATTGTCATTAAATTTGGTACACATTTGGTGGCCAGAGGATGAATCTTAATGACTGGTGATCCCCTGATTTTTTTGTCTCATCTGTGTCTTTCCACAACATTTCACCAATCCAGTGAAATATTTACTAGATGGATTGGCCTAATTTTTGCGTTGCATTAGTATAAATTACACCTGCTAAACATCAGCATGTTAGCATTGCCATTGTGAGCATGTTAACACATCTTAACATGTTAACATTTTAGCAAGCTCAAAGCACACCTGCGTCTACTCATAGCCTCAGAACTCTGCTAACGTGGCTGTAGACTCAGTCCTTGACTTAGTCTTGTTCAAATATATGCTACTTCTGGGTCACAGAATCAAAAAACAAGTAGAGGGCTTCCCTGTTCTGTTGTTATGCTGATGATATTCAGTTGTACCTTTCAGTCAAGTGGAACAAATTTTTGTTCTCAGCAATGGTTATGATAGAGAAACATCTCTCAAATGTACTGCAGAAGTATCTATATCTATATTTTTGGGCCACCAACTTTCATGCATTGACTGAGACTCAGTTGACACTTTTCGTACTCTCAAGCAACATGTCCATTTTCTCAAATTCTTAACTGATAACATCAGTCTTCAGCATCTCTCCCCTTCTCATCTCACATCGTGCACAGGGAATTAGAAGTGAGGAAGCAGATATGAGAGGGATTTACTATGTTTATGGGGATGCTCTTTGTCACTCTGAAACTCCTCTGGGTCTTGACAATTACGCTGATCAATCATACTTATTAATCACTGATTATTGAGCTTACATGATTATTATGACCTCTACCCCTGCGGTGAGTAATGTCACAGAAGTCCTGCTGCGAGACGAGAGGGAAAGATGGTTTTGTCAGAAGAGCCGCACACTTGTCTGACCGTCTGTTCGTGTCAGTGTCATCTTTTCATCCCGTTAGCAGTCAGCAAACTGTTTTTCACTGCTTTAGTGTGAGAGTCTGTTAAAGTGTCAGTTGCATGAGCCTCATGGTCAATGCGTGAGAGTTGGCAGCCCAATGGTGACTCATAATTGCAACCAAAATGTCTCAATGAAAAAAAGAAAAAAGAAGACAATTGGTTCCATTAACTCTTAAGTGATCTGCCTACATGGTAGAGGCCAGAGCACTTTTGAGTTTAAGATTAGATTAGATGATGTAGTTATTGGTTATCTATCATTATGGATTTCCCATGTTTTTTTAGGAGTCTACTCACACTTATATAGGCTGTTCCAAAATAACATTAATTTTGTAAGAAAGTGAAAATATTAATTATAGGCTATTTAGGCCTAAATATTTTTTTCGTTTTATTTGAAAGTCCGGTCCCCACAGTGTCTGCTTAGAAAAATTATGGCCTTTGGACAAATGTAGTTGATGACCCCGGTTGTAAATCTAACAACCAGCAGGGTAATTGCAACACTACGCCCTGCAGATGTAACTCCTTGCTGTCAGGAGAAAAGGAGCTGCTGGCAACTCAATATGTATCTGAGAAGACACATTGAAATCTTGAGTCTACACCCAAACCAACCTGTAATGGCACGAGGACAGTTCGTACTGAGTTTATGTCTATTTCATTCTATTTTTGCCTTTTCTCTCAAACCATGAAAAAAACTTTTTCATGAATAAATGATGTATTTTTCTGCAGCACAATGCCTCATCAGGTTTGTCCAAAGGGATGTCCCTCCTTGGACAATTACGTGGAACTCAGCCTGCATGGAGAAATTTGTTTCCCACAGTGTTTTGTTCCTTCCTCTAAATATCTACCTTGGATGCCATTAGTTAATCTCTGCAACTCAATTGCAACCCCCTCCCCCCTCACATAAGCACACTTAGATGTGTGTCTTGTTGTTTTGTTTTTTCTTTTTTTTCCTTTTTTTTTAAATTTCCTGCCATAAGTGGCATTAGGTTCCGCATGACAATTTGTGTATACTCGTGTTATGTCTACTGTGTGTGTGTGTGTGTGTGTGTGTGTGTGTGTGTGTGTGTGTGTAAGAGAAAGAGGAAGGTGATGTGTAGGCTCAGTGTTGGGAGTGGAGGGTTGAGTGCTGACAGTTTAACAGAAGAGGCCCCTTGCAGGTTTGGCAGCCCACAGGAAATATAAAGCTTGTGATTTGTTTGTTAATGTAAAGCTTGTGTTTTGTTTGTTTAAAAAGAGTCCACTGTGCATTGCGAGGACTCATAGTAGGTTGACATAGAAAGAGAGACACAATAAAAAAGGGAGAAAGAGGGTAGTTTGAGGACAAACAGAAATGTATTTTGAGAAAGAGAATGAATAAAAACAGAAAAAACGTGAGAAAAAAAATATAGACAAGCACGTACTGTAATATATGATGATATATCCATGCAGTACCATATCATTTGATTTGAATTCATGTGAAGTTATCACATTTCAATTTCCAGTAAAATTATCATTCAACTACTACATCTGGTTATGGAACTGCAAAAATGAATTTGTCACACTCACGTGTGTCCAGGTTGTGCCTGTCCTGTTTATTATTGTGTGACATTACAAGCTGTTATTACAGTAAAGCCCACAAACTTAAGAGACAAGAAAATACTTTTAATACATTGAATATATATTTTTTACAAATCATATAAAAAGTTTCTTTGCTTTGCATAACTTGTGAACACAAATATATTTCATTATTTGTTAGACAAAATATAAGATCAAACTTCACCTGGGTGTGACATTCGTTTGAGTCGGTATGATACAGTATAGTGATTTTAACCTTTGATTATCTACTGGCTAGTCATTTACAACAAGAATTCATAAAAAAATGTGAGAAAGGACAGAAAAATGTCATTCATCTAACAAAAACATTATCATATTACTGCTGTTTAAAACGTGTATACTGTTAGTAATTTGTACACACATTATAGATGTATATTTGTAGATACATTTATACATCTTCTATACTAAATCGAACCTGGGCAGAGAAAGTGAATAAACAGTGCCATACTACAGTGTCTTTTTTCTTCTGCCACCTTTCTCTCGAATTTCCTCTTTGAGTCCACTGACTTTGAGGATTTACACGTATGATCTCTCTAACTCACCCACACACATACACCCATACACAGAGCTAATGGCTGAGGCAATTACGCTGTGCCTGAATTCAGTTGTGTAATTGCAATAATGTGAGGGATAACAGTATAGTAAGCCTGGCTTCCAACATCAGACGAAATTCCAACATGCTCACACCTGTCTTCACATCCAGCCACAAAAGGGACAAATAAGGTGAACGTGTGTTGTGCTTGTGCGTAACTGCATACATGTAGACGTACATACAGTTCATTGTAAACAGTATACATGTTGATTGTGTGGTTTGTAATCCCACTGCTGGGTTTCTATTTTTCTACTGTTCGCTTTGCAACGCTCTGCTTACTCTTTGTTGTTGCCCTTTCCCCGCCCATGGCTACTATTCACCACAGAGGAAGGACCTCTTTTTGAATTGTTTCCATCCCGTGCCTTCCCCCACCTCATTTCTTGTGTTTTCTTATGTGCCAATGTTTTTTTGAGAGGGATTTTCCTTGTCTTCTTAGAGAATTTGTGAGTCTGGGTCAGGAACTGTTGCTGTTGTGGGCCGGCAAATCCCTTTGAGGCATTGTATATGATATTGGTCTGTACAAATAAACTTGACTTGACTTGTTTGCAACTACATCATAGTTGTGAGGCCTCTGTGTGTTTGAATCAGAGTGGTTCTCTCTGTACGCTGTCCATCAGCCCGTCTCGTCATGTTCCCATGATTTGCTATTATTTGTTCCCCTCTCTGCTTACTAAAAAGGTCACCTGGCATTTACCATGAGGTTTTAATCGCCATGTAAGCTGGAGAACACGCAAAATGGCTTTTACCGTAATAGAATTTCGGGGGCCTTAATTTTTGCCAGCTGTGTGCTGTTTTGGCTTTGGTATTGACAGAAATGTTGACGGACCACAGAGCTACCCATGAGGAACCCCTCAGAAGGGTACAACCATAAATGCTGCTTCTGGGTGGGTTTAAATATCTTATTCTACAGTTAATGGATTTCATTTTGAGCATTATTAACTAATTCTAGATTGTTATGCAAGCACTTAAAAGTTACCACCTTGGAGGCAGTGGATGATTGAAGATCTTCAGTAGAAATGAGCAAACTTCCACAGAGATAGCCATGCATGTGTGCCAGTGGTTTATAAAAACACTTCCAGTTTAGTAGTTGAGTCATACCATAATTTTGCATGTGCGAACACTCCACGTTCTATTCATCACCCTGTGTCATTTCCTCTGCCCAGTCTGGGCTCCTTCAGTTGCACACACGCACAACACACACACATGCAGCACCCCTCTTTCTCACCTCTCCTCTCCTATGATAGTGAATGAAAGCAGGTCTGCTCATCTTCTTCATCTGGACTCTCTCAAACAGAAGGCTGTAGTGTAGGGAGGGGCAAGCTGTTAATAAAGGGAGTATGTTTAAGTAAACCAGGGTATGTTTTGTGGCTGTATATGATTAATTATTAACACTGGGAAACAATATTTATATGACAACAATATTTATTAGAAAGTTCATTGTGCTTTGGCATATTGCGTTTGTCAGGGATTGTAAGAACATGTGCCAGTGATTCATAACTGTTGTTATACAGCAAGTGTTGTTGGAATTTCCTCTTTCTCTACTTTGAATCAAGCAGCAGCTCGATTAGGAATGTTATAGATTTTTTGCCAGCCCTGTCTGTCAGTGTTCTTATCTAGGATTATGTAGGCTCGGTTTGCAACTTCAGGTGGTGTCACCTTGTATTTGATGTCTCTTAAATCAGTACGGAGAGAAGACTGGGCCAGTGATTCAACTATTTCCGCCCTCTATTGGAATTACATGCTGCTATTGGCTTGTGCATAATTCAAATTTGCATTTTTCTTTTATAATGATATTTTATATAATTCCGAATATGTGCACTTAGAACCGTTCAGTATTTTATTTCCATTACTTACAATTGTTTTCTTTTTGCAAACTGACATTTACATATAGAAAAGGCCAATATCTCCCTTTTTACTGTGTGCAAATGATGGTACATTGTGTACCCCTACTGGTCTTATATTTATGTAATTGCATAACAGTTTATAGCTTTCAGATGGCTCTGTTTAAAGAGGGTTTGACCGATGGAATGTGCGGCTAGAGTTTGCTAGGTAAGGATATATGAGTGTTAAAAGAACTAAAACACACACTGTGTTCTCCTGCTGAGTCCTTAAATTGATAATTATACAGTAAGCCACTCAAGAGTCTTTTGTTTAGTCTTCCAGATGGATCAAAATTACTTAAGCACTTCCTTGTGCTGTCAGTGGTCTATTTATCACTGTACAAGTAATGTCCAATTATGACACATTGCCTCATGTCACTAAGCTCATGGTGCCCCTCTCTATTTATGCCTATGGGAGACATAACACATTTCTAATTCATGGATATTGTCACGCCAAGTTTATTTTAAGTAGTGATTTAGGACTCAAACTGTGAGAGAACAGTGTTGCAAATTAGCCACAGTAAGAACACTATGATCAACACATTTGATAATTGCTTTAGTGCATTGTTTCCCTGATAAATCATAAATGAATTATACATTCACAGAAAATGTTTTTTTTTTTTTTTGTTGGATATTTTGGAAAGATGCGAATAAAGTTTCATTAATTGAAGTTATTATTCTTTCCTTTTTGTCACATCAACTATGTGCTGTGAAAACACCTGAGGTAGCCTTGCTTGCATAAAGTAGCAGCAGAACTTAGTTTGCCATATCATTTTATCGTCTCTTCTGTCCTAAAACAATTTGTTCGCAAACAAAAAGTTCTTTTTTGTTGTTGTTTTCATTCTTCTTTCAAGTCTTCTGGGAGACATGTGCACTGTTCTCTCAATGTATGTCAGTCATTGACAGACTGCATTTTCAATGAGTCTGTAAATTAATTAAAAAAACACACTTGTGACCTTGAAATGATCAATATCTAACATAAACATCCGAGAGTATAAAGGGTAGCCAATAAAGGGTAGTTTGCAAGTCAGAAATATGTTATAATCACATGCATCAACTCACCCCCACTAAATAACTCACAAGTGGTTATTCCTGAACTCTACTGTAGTCACGCATCAGCTCCTTGATTTATTCTGATTGTCAAAACATCCATTGACATCATCATTCCTCTCCACAACCACATCCAAAATCATAAAACATCAGAGCACTCACCTTCATTTTTTCTTCCCTCTCTCATTGTTTGTCTCATTCTCTCTCCATTTTTTTTCTCTTTCCTTTTCCTTTTGTTACTCCGCTTTTGTCCACGGTGTATTTGGAGCTGTCTCTTTCTACTTTTAGCTTTTGTGAAGTAGCAAAAATCTGGCATTCAATTGGCATTCCTTTCGTAGTTGCTTCCAATACAAGGTGGGGGAACAGACTTGAAAGGCATAATGAACACAGGCCAAATCAGGTCAACAGTCAATCTTAAATAGATCATTACCAATTATTTCTGGGAAAGATTAAGTGGTCTGCTAGGGATAATTTATTGTTCCACCAAATTTTGGTTTGTTAACATACTTAGCTCACTAAATACACTGACTGCATGAAAATTAAGAGAATTGAACACCTGCATTGCCCATGGTTTGAGTGAGTTAAAAAAAAAAGTAAGTGAACAAAGTACAAAGAACTTGGTTCTCGATTCTGGAACAGTACAACTGGCAATAACCAGTTAAAAAAGTGGAGCTAATTAAAAAAACAGCCAGTTATCGCATGTACAGTACCAGCTTTAAGCTGATATCATGAATTTCATCCTAGCTAAACAGTTTTTAGTTCAGTCTAGCCATATTGAGTGTCAAGAGCCTCCAGTCAAATCAAATACCTGAGTGAATAGCTCCTGGACGATAAAATCTGTTAGGAAACACTGGATCCAGTATCATCCTAGCAATATATCTGCCTTTCACCTTCAATTCAGTTCATGTACAGTATTACATTCTTAATGTGGTCTTTTTAGAAAATTCTGTATCCTTGTGCTTAAAAGTTGATAATTAGATGAAGCACCTGTCACAGTGTAGAGGACAGCCTTGTTAAACAGAACACACGGAATAGTGACACATGGTTATGTGTGTATAATGTTGGTTATACAATTATTACAAATCATTTCTCCCTGGGAAAATCCTTGTGAAGGCTCAAGATATTATAGTCAATATAGAAACTTTTACTTGACGGCACACTTCCCAGAATCACAGATGCATTACCTTTTACCACAAAGCTAATGGTGTATCAGGCAATATTATTCTGCATGCTGATGTACACTTGGAAGGTTTGGACCACCTACATTTTTATACAGTTCAAATAACACAATAAGATTTGTGACACTGGTGTGCTCACCCATGCTGGCAGGTTGAGTATCCATACCAAGCTTGGAAACTGGCTGACAACTATACCACAAGTTTCTCTAGAGCAAAACTAAGGGAAAAGGTCCAGATGGTTGTTCAGTTTAAATATGGGCATACAGTGCTGGGCACTGACACTTTAGACGAGGTTTCACATCCTGAGTTCTGTTTATGGTTAGATTTAGGCTACCAAAACACTTTGGTTAAGGTTAGGATAAGACTGTGGTCCTGCTTCATATTTTCAGTCAGTAATTACTTTTTCCAACCAATACCACAATCTTACCCTAATCTTAATCAAGTGCTTTGAGTGGCCAAAACATAACCATAAAAACACAAATCATGTTTCAGTTGTAATGAGCTGAAATTGTAAAACAAATAAATGAAGTATATTATTAAATGTTATATTCAGATATGCTCATACTGAACATTTTGCAACTTTGCATATTTCATAAATGTTCCTTCATTATGATGAAAACCTTATTAAGGGCAGCACTACTTTTCTCCAAAAGTGAATTTGCTGCTGCAATTTAGTAGTGCATGTATATAAATTCTAGGAGACATGGCTGTATACGGTATAGCATCTGCGGTATATGTGTTCATGAATTAGCCAGTTGGAAACTTGTAAATCTTCACTGTTACTCCTTTTAATAGCTGACTCAAAGAATATGGCACCACTGAAAGGAATACTTAATTAAATTAATAAAAACTAACAGAAAGAAGAAAGTAAAAATATAGAAGGCAACCAGATGATGTGCAGATCTACTCCATAAATAATAATAAAAAATCACAGTGCTGAATTTTAATGTTCTGTTGCTCAAGGGTAGGTTTATCATTACCAAAACAACAACAACTATTGACTTTGTTAATATGTTATAAAATATAATGGACAGTTGTACTGAAAATGGTCATTATGTAAAACATCTGGCTTTTGACAAACCAAGATAATTTATCTGTTTAAAGCAACATTATTTAAGATTTATTATTTGTCACAATTTAGCACCCCCAGTTTTAGGATGCTGTATTATTGTTGTAAATATGGACAGATGTACACATGCATTTGTAAAGGTCTTTTCAGATGGGGAGCGACTCTCTGCCTGCGTTCCCTTTCGGATCCACAGGCTCTCACTGTGCTCCTCATGTGAATAGACAGGCAGACAAGTGCTCTACGTGTGGTAGCCATGGAAATGAAACAGATATGAACAACGACTAGTGTTAATTGAGGAGAGTTAAGTGAAATAACTTTAAGTTCCTTGACTGTGGCAATATCCCGAATTACAGGTTGATTTGTTGACACGTGGTGGCAATCCTGTCTTTGATACCAACCACACATAGCTTTAGCCTGGCTTAAATTAATATGTTTACTTGAAACATCCAGCCTGATGCTCTGCCAAGTGAATGCCCTCTTGTTTATGTCCCAATAACTATTATGTAGTTTTCTCATCCATTGTAGGTGTTTGTCCCAGAATAGTAGTGAAAAATTCAAGACAAATGACACAACATTTTTTTGGGAGTCACGTTATGATTACTGATAGCTGAATAGCTAACGATGACTACATTTCGCCGTGACAACAGGGTAGACGCTCTTCCTGAGCCTCTCAGTTCTACACTGGTATATTCGAAACGTTCTTCCCGATCACAGCAGGGACAAAAGTTTGTTAGATTCTCCTAGCCTTATTTCTACTGTGTCTGGTATAAATGTCTTTTAGACAGGGTAGAGCACCAACTATTGTACATGCAGCTAAATGAACAACTGTTTGCAGGGACTTGCAGTCTTGTTCGGTGCTGCTTTCGTACCAGATGATGTTCCCCATCAGAATGCAGTGTACGTCATTGTACGCAGGTGGTCTTGAGGCTTAAGAAAGTTAGGAAATTAAGTGATTTTTAAGTTGTTTATAGTAAAAGGTTACAAATGGGAATTCCAACTTGAAATGTATAACACACTTCATGGGAGGTCAGTCCAACATTTTAACAAAAACATTAAGATTGCAAATTTAGACATACGGATATTGACAACTTCTTTTGTAGCCCTAAGCAGGTTTTAACAACAGCATAAAAGAACCTACAGTAGTCTGAGATTCGTGTTTAAAAAGGTAAAACCTTCAAAAGAGCAACAGTGCAGGAATGTGTTTGGGGGAAACCTCCTATACACAGAGCTCTTTCTGTGAAAAGGTCAAATCATTCATTCGTGCAGTTCTTTTTCCTCTCTTCTGCAACCTTTTCTTACCATCCCCTTGTGCCCTACCAGCCAGACTTACTCCCTGTGTTTATAAGTTGGCCCATGTATCATAAGCTAAAACTAAGCTGCCCTTTACCTCGTGTAGAAATAGTTGGAAATCCAACTGTTTGAGAGTTTTTAAACTATTTTGACAGCTCCCTCTTTTTTCCATCACCCCCATGAGCACTGGAAACTGGCGTCGTGTATGTGTGTGTCTAAATGAACAAGTGTGCGTCGCTCGCCTTTCCCGTAAGCTGACATGAAAGATATTTCACAACTTGTGAAGTAGTGTTTTGTGAGACGCCAGGGTGCTCAGTGAGATATCATAGTAACAGTACCATGTGCCCATAAAGGAAAGAAATCCTGTTTTCTTACAGTTCTATAATGTCCGGTGTATGGGTTGGTGCCAATAAAAGGTTATATTTAATTTAGCCTTGGGCTTGGTGCAAGCAAAATGGCTCCCACCTGACCAGGCAAAGGTGAAACACACAACACCATAGAAGAAAATGGCACAATAATTAGACAGAATATAAATTCATTCATGACTAAGTTCATGTTGTGCATTGTTTTTCCTGTGATGAAACATGTAGTGGAACCAAAACATGTGGCATCGTTTTGTTTAACTAAGAACAATAGATGAAAGGTGATGCTGAAAGATAAGTTTGCTTTTTTTTCCCCCATATTTTTTGGCGAAAAATACAAATAACATTTTCAAAGTGACCATATTCTAAGATTTTCTGTTTTTGTTTCTGTCTTCATTTTGTCCTTCCTTTTTTCCCCTCTTTCCTGTAATTTCATCTATCTACCAGGTGAGGTTCTGAGCTTGATGGATGATCTGTTCTCTGGTTTGGGTTCATCCTGTGTTGTTGCTGGGAGGAGGACTGGAGACCATCCTCATTCTGTGCTGTATTCAGTGGTCTTCAAGTGCCTGGAACCTGACAGTCTGTACAAGTAAGTCTGCCCTTTGCTAAGTCAGTTGACTAACTGATTTATTGTGGCTCTTTATTTCTTCACCATATACAAAGCTTCAGTCATGTGTTGTGTTGTGTTGTGTTGTGTTGTGTTGCGTTGTGTTGTAGTTAGTGCAGAAGTGGTTACAAGGTTCCTGCACAAATTTATATTAGACTTGGGGAAAATGTGTTTTTGTGTCATGTGTCATAAAGCGCAAAAAACACAATTTGCCATTTGATCATAGTGAGGGGGTTATGGAGCTCCTTGTAGGATTTGCCATGGTACATTGGTCCCAGGACTTTCAAATGTCATATAGTCAGTATCTTAAAAAAGAACATCCTTGCACGGAAGAGGGAAAACCAGGGCCCCGTCCTGAAGCCAGAAGACCTTTAGGTAAATGCTTGGTAACTGGACCTGTGTATGTATGGGGTCATAGACAGCCTCAGTTTGGGGTTTAGGTATGTTTGTGTCATTTTTCTGGTGCAGGAGATATGAAGGCAAGTGCCAGCTATCTAATACTAAGAAGATATTGTATAATATGGAAGTATTTACAAAGGTAGAATCAAACTTCTTGATGGGGATTGGACTCCCTTGTTTTCCAGAACTGCTAGTGTGAGAGTCAAGGTCGATGATGATCAAAAGTGAGAGAGTGTCGCCTCAATGTGATTGTGTGTTGGAGCAAGGAAGGCACGCTGTTGTGCCTAGCACGGAACAGCAGGTGTATTCAGCTGTCTCAGAGTTTCTGTGTTTGTCCAGGTGACAGAGAAACCTGACGGGGGTTGCCTAGCAGGAGCATCCTTCATGATCTGAACCTGATCTGAACCATGTGGTGTTTTGTCGTTGGGTTTTTTTTGCTAGTCAGGAACTTTCCATATTGAACAACCATATTCAAGCCTTTTCCTAAAAATCCACAATCACATTTGTAGTCATGTCCAGTTTTTAAGGTAGCCTCTTATAGGTGTGGCCTAACGGCCATCCTGGCGGCAAGATCTTGTGGTTGGACACCTGCAGAGAAGGAAGCTGTCAAGCGAAAGACAGAGACTATTAGACATGGTTAACCCAGGAGACTTCTAAATCAGTGGTCACGTTTAAGAAAGCTGAAGTACTGCAGCTTTTGTTGTCTCTGAACCAAATGTGTGGAAGGGGTTTGGTTTGGGAAGCTAGCACCCATGTCATTGGTAGAGGTAGGCAAAACGTGCACCATGATTTTCTCTGAAATTCTCAAGGCTCAAGATATGTTTTGGCAGGGGTGCCCTGGTAGCTCACCTGGTAGACCACTTACTATGGCCATAGTGCATGAGCTACATGCCATCTCCACCTCACTCTTTATCCAGCTGCCATTATCTAAATAAAGCAGAAATGGCAAAAACAAGACACATGTTTTAGCAGTCTTGGTCAATACACCCCATTGATCTAATGTGGAGGTCAGGTAATGTGTCTGAACTGGCAGAAGAGGGAGTTGGTTCCCATTTTTGATAAAAAATGGAACTAGAGGGTGTGCTTCATTTATCTGTGTATCATGCTATCAGCCGTCAGCAAAGCAACAAGGGATTAGTTTTGGATTCTAAATTAGGAACAAAGAGTGGGTCTAGGATTGGATTTGGATTTGTTTTTGTTAATTGAATGTTAGAGTAAAACATTTCTACTATTTCTAGAGATATAAATAGAAAAAATAGAAATCTAATCTAATCAAAAAGTGAATTACTTTACCAAGGCTGGACAATCCTGTTGTGACTCACCTACAATATGCTGTGAAATTGTTCATGGTCTCAGCTCACAATTTATTGCAACCCAACTGACTTGATCCTTTTCTGACCACATTTTTATGGGTTCAATGTTTCCCATTACCATATAAAGACCTTTCATTAAACATTATGTTGTGGCCATGTTTGCATCTTTCCCAAACAACAGTGACTGAGCAAATATCAGCAATACCACATCCTCCCCTGGGTGTCTACAATTCCCACTGCAAATGTTATTTTGTTTCAGGGGGTGAATTTTGTTACCTACTCCTGAACAACAGCTGGGTTGAGTTAACCAGGGAAGCATACTTAGTCTCAACGTGGTGGGAGTGGTGGATGCTTCCGTTCTTTTATGTTCTCTTTGGTCAGAGGAGAACATGGTTTTAGTGAATACAGAAGGATCCCTGTTAAGAGGCAGTATTTTTTAAACCTGAAAATCAAATTGGCCACTGTGTGTAGATTTTGCAGGGCATTTAGCTAACAAACAGACCTTGCCTGAGGCATTATATCTGTCCATAGCCATCACTCTAATATATCATGCATTTACAACAGTAAAGCAAATTGTGACAGTGTGACAAATGGGCAGCCAAGTCTATCTGCTGCTGCCGATTGTGGATTTGTTGAGTTGGTCATATGAATAACACGTCATGTCCTACAAACATTGTTAAGTTAGCTGCATGATAGAGTGGTGCTGTACTGGAATGCATTAAAATTAAACCTGTGGGAACAAGAACCATACAACAGTACAACCACAAAAATGACTATGGAGCTGACTCAACATGTCTCTGACACAGTGTCAAGACAATTCAAAAACTCAACTGTTTATAGGATTGAGCTACTATAATCAGGGACTTCTATTTTGTTCAGTTCTGTTCAGTTAACCAATAAGAAGAACATTTTGGACTTGATATATTTGTCTTTTTTCCCCACTGGGTATTGCTGTAATATGCATTTCCTCTACATGTTGAAAGAAAGTTGCTAGAGCAGCAATAATGGGTGAACCAGACAGAACCCAGATGTTGTTGTGGCTGTCACTGGACACATGAAACACACTGTCTTCTCAGGTTTTGTTAAGTGTCATATGTTTATAATGCTCTTGTTATTTGCCGGCCTTGGTTTGTTTTGGGAACTGCAACATTTCCCCTCTCACAGAAGCAGCCAGAATTTAGAGCTATGGGAAACCTCATCCACAGGCATGTTTTCCCCAACTTAAATGCAGGTATACATATACTGTACAAGTCAAGGTCACAGAAAAGTTGCAACACAACACTTCAAGACATCAGCATGGTAGGACCGCTTCTATTAAATGCAAACAAAGACGATAAAGTAAAAGAAAACAAAGCCACGCTCTCTGGTTGCTATGACAACACATTCACCGTGGGATATACCAGTATAGGAAAACTTTAAGGAGCTTTAACAACCAAAGATGTAAGTCCAGCAGAGCATTCTTGCCACATTTAAGCTAGCAAGTGTCCTACAGTAAAGGAAAGGTTATTTAGTTGTGTCAAACACTACAGAGCAGAGATACAGTTTGGAGAAGCTACATTACATGCATAACAAGGCCTTTATATTGCAGTTTGTGTAGGTGTGTTTACACCAGAGGGAAGGTGATTGATGGATTAGCTATTTAACATTACTGTCTCCCAACAACACAGCTGTAACACAGTAAAATATGTGCCATGTGGTATTTTAAATTAATCTAACATTAACATTAAAGTATGTTTCAGTTTCAGATACAAGGTAGCACCCAGGGAAGTGCAGATTAGTCTTTTTTTGAAGGATTTTCCTGTCTGTGGTGCAGCATTTAAACAAGTTAATAAAGATGATAAATTAAATCCAATAAAAGAGCCAAAAAGCAGTCAACAGCCACTGATGACACTTCCAGAAGCTTATGGCCATGTCAACAACACAATTACCATCTATTTAGTTAAAAATTCATGATTTTGAGTTTCCTAAAAGCTTTGACAGTGGATGAAGAAAAATAGGGGAATTACTATTAGTTTAATCTGTAGTCAGGCTTACACTAACAAAAACCTGCAACAAGAGCCTAATTTCCAACTTTGTAGCAGTGTTATCTTTGTTTAGGCATTCTCCACAGTGTTATTTTCTCCGATAAGAGCAGAATTTACGTCGGAATTACGTCTGAGGGCACATCTGTTTGCAGCCAACTCTGCTTGTCTTAATCAAGAGCCTGATAAGACCTCTACTGGTATTGGCTTAGCACTTGATCATTACCAAGGCTGCTATGGCCCTCATGTTCCCCTACAAACTAAACTGCTGTTTGCTTTACGAAGAGTTACACAGCTCATTTCAAAAGCTGAATTTTTAGAAAATAATCAGAACACGATGTAATAGTGTGCTATATTGATGCCAAAAAGTATAAATCAGGTGTTAAAAGTGGCATGTGCTAAGCCAGAATTCTCTAGAGAACAACAGGCCACATATTATTATACTTTCTGCACAAATCACTAACCACAGCACAAACTCTTTTGTGTGAGTGTTGAATTTGTTTATCCAGACATTTAAGTAGAGTTATTAAATTGGTGACTTTATTCATTGATATAATGCTTAAATGTCTCTGAGGGGTTATTTGACTTGCAGACAGCAGGTAATAAATAAGGAATACAGAAAACTACAGCAATTGCTTAAAAAAGCAAGAAGTACAATTAGAAAAAGCAGTGAGAAGAAGTCTGAAACTAGGGACCACCCTGTTCCCTTCACAGCTAGTAAGGCCAGATTTTGTTTGAAAAGTAGTTTCTATAATAAAAACTACTGTAATATTGGCCTGACAGAAATAGGATGTCTGGAAAGAAAATTGACAACAACAACAACTGATGGTTTTATCCCGTGTCGTGTATCATAGTGATAAGAAAGTGACTCCACACAGAAAGACTAGCACATTAGAATCTTGTATTCCTGCAATGACTTGTTCATAACCATTACCAGGAGCACATAATGTTCTTCTCTGCACTGTAAACATGACAAAGCAAAAAGTAGAACGATGTTGTTAGTGCCACAAGCTGTGAAATGAAGAAAATGTCAGCGTCACCTGTCTTTTTTAGGCTTTTTTCATTGTAATGCTGAGTCAGTATCATATGCATCACCGTTGTTTGTTTCTTCTGAAGGTATCCCTCTATACCACCTTCTCTGTGACATCATGCACATCATAAAACACAGCATGCTATGATTGGTCGGGGATCAATGTGTAGTGTGCCATGCCTCTCGGACTAGTCACAGCAAAAATGTACACCTCTATAATTACAGAATCACAGAACAAAACAAAATATTGTATAGTCTGAACCCAGCAGAAGACTGATGTTGTGTTCCTTCCTGTATTTTATGACAGTTTGTCATAATATATGCAGTCACACCTTGGCTCTCTGCGTCACTTGACAGACCCTGAATCCTCCCAGTTGTTCCTAAGCTGCTTCTAATTGCTCTAGACTACTTAAGACAGTGTCTCTAGATACCTAGTCTGTCTTCCATTGCTATCCTATCTACATTCTTGCCTGCCTGAACTCCTGAAATCATGCTTTATTTCATTTGTTTTTTTCCCTATATGGTTTTTCCTCTGTTATTGGTGTGCTAGCAGCCTTTTAACAGTTCAGACTCAACCATATCGCTGGCTGTCTTCTTCTGTGTGGCTACACATTAACGCGTGTTCATCAATGTCAAACCAGAACACGTCGGTCTTCCCAGCAGATTATTAAACTGAAATGATGATTAAATACATGATTAATCAAATGTACACATAAGCAGTAACTACCTTTAAAAATGGCTTAGATGTTGTTATTCAACAAATCCTCCTGTCAAATTAAGTCTGAGCCAGATGAGGGATGTTGCAGTTACATCATAATACACTGTACGTCTCAAGCACTATAGGTGACCAGGATGCCTGCAGATGACCATTTTCTGAATTGTTTGCTTCATTTACTTTGGTGACTTTAAGGCAGCTACATTTACTTTGTTGTGGTTAGAAAAAGGTTGCAGTCATGGCAAATTAATAATGACTTAAAGGTCAGTTACATTTTTATGGGCCAGTGTTTTGACATACAGAATCAAGATCTGAAGTTTTTGCTGCTAATCAAAGATTATTGCAGTGATGGAACTTTGTGATACACCTGTAGATTCATTAATATTTACAGGGACCTTTAAAAAGGCCAGTGGTTGAAATAAAACAAAAGACAACAGCAGCAAAGAGGGCTGAGCTAATATAAAATTACTTCTGTTTCTTATTTTGATTGTTTCTGGGCATCGGAGACCTTAGTTGAAAATAAGCAAGTACATTGGAGTGCTGCATATCACTAAAACTTAGTGCAAGTCATTTGAATGTTATTTAATAGTTTTATGTGAAAAGAAGAAGAAGAAGAAGGGGCAGTCATGGCCACACATTGCAGTACTAGTTCAACTAACATGATTCAAATATTCTAGAAATATCTCAGTTTCCAGAAATAGCTGGTACATACATTTTAAAACTGTTGAATGACTTTTAATGGGGTGTTGTCATCATTACATTCATTTGGACTGTAAGTCTTGCTTGATCTGCAAGTGAGATCATTCAGAGCTGAGATAACTTTTCTAATTTACAATGAAAGGCAAAGCAATGTTTAGAGCTGTTGCACCAGTGTAATGCCACTTAGATCTGAGGATTTCAAAGTCATGAGACACTGTAAGCTGCCATAAATTCTTCAGGCAGTGAGAGACAATTCTATGTGGCCTTGATTGATTTGTGGACTGGCTCAACTGATGTGTGTCCAAACGCTGACGTCATGGAAAAGGCATTCCCTACTGCCCTGGCTTCTCTCAGCATGCCAAAAATACTGCCCTAATTGATCCTCTCTCACTCTCACTTTCTCTCATTCCTCCTCTCTTGCTCTGTCTGTCTCCGAGCTTTCTGTCTTGTCATCTCTTGTTCAGCCGTCTCTCCGCTGTCTCATTAAATTAGAGGACAATGGTTACTTTAATGGCAACGTTGTTCATTTACACAAACATTAATCAGCCATTTGTCCGCTTCATTGTTTGCTGATCTTTCAAAACTATGGCGTATGGATAAAACCAGGCCACTTCCAATGGAGTCATGTGCAGCCCTGGAATAGACATAGAGAGAGGAATTAGAGAGAGGGATATACAGAGCTGAGCTGTATGCAAGCAATGTAGATAGAAAATTAGAAAGACAGAGGAAAGTGTATCCGTCTGTGTGTGTGTGTGTGAGTAGCTGGGTGGGTTGCCGGTGTGGTTGTGTGTGTCCTGCCAATTCTGTTTCTTGATGTTTTGACATTTCCGTGGCAGGCCAGACCGTGGCTGGTTCCTTTGTTCTCCCAGGCGATCTTTATCATCACTGTACTGAACGCAGACACCACATTGTCCATCAAGCCTCCCTTCTACTATCTGTGTCTATGAATGAGATTCCCACAGTATGAAAGACCCCTAGCCAAGGTTCCTTTGCATGACTGTGATCTAAATCTTGTAAAGTTGCTCATACATTTGCTGTAAAATGTCAAATGTCCTTGCACAAATGAACGTGATATCCTACCCAAATAAAATGCAGATCTCCAAAGTTGACTCTCTGAGAGGCCCAGTCTTCCGGCAGACACAACTTTATTACAGTACATAACAATCTTGTAATTGCTGTAGGGGCTGTATAAGGGGAAACAGTACCTGTCATTGATGCCAGCCATTTAAACGACCTAAGATGGCAATAAAAGGCTGGCATACTCACATCCTGGGTCCCAAACAAAACTTTTAACAAATTGCCTTGATAAAACTCCCGCCTCGTCATCCTCCTGCTCCCCTCCCCTCTCCCACCTCATTGTATCCATCTGCACGTTATGTGGCCACATAATTTAAACAGTGTGACTGTTACATGCTGGCATTGTTTTGCTGGGCAGAGGAGCCAGTGAGGCCTGTGCGTCTTTTGTGAGGTTCTTGGGGAATACCGCATCCACCCTGCTGAATAACAAGACCAGACAAACTATGTGAGCAATGTCCAAACAGGTCATGTTACAAACAAAACAATCATTTGACAGCATTGGGATGAATCTCAAAAGACATTACATGAAAAAAAAAAAAGGCAAATGGGTTTAGGAAGAAAAGCAACTTTTGTAAAAACAATAATATCCTAATTTCTTTATTTTCTTGTATTTCTAAAAGTGTTTAGCATTGGAATGCCATCTCAGTTGTTCATTTTGTCTCACTGTGTTTTGTGGTTTCCTTTTTGTCATTCTGTTGTTTCTACAGTGGTAACTCTGTGGAAATACTGCTGAAAGCTTACAGTTTTTCATAACTAGTTACAAACATTTCTCAATACTAAATTCACTTTTTCAAAACTTCCCCTGCAGTAAGAAAAACAGTGCATGTGGACAAAATGATGATTTTTTTTTTCACTCAAAAACAACCTTCAACACAACTGCACATTATTAAAAGCATACTTCATTTATCATTTATCATTCCATTCAATATACAACCTTGAACCACAGGTATTGGTTGGAAAAATTTCAGCATCCAGGGCAATGTTTATATTGTGCACTCTGCTACTACTGTATATCTGTAAAACCATATTGCATAAATTACATCAAATTTACAGTAACAGCTTCCATTAAAAGTCCTTTACATGCATGGTTGTTTTTAGGTATTCTGATCAGACCTCTGCTCAGGTGGACGTTGGTTGGAACTATGCTAGAAATGTGTGAGGTCACCAGACTACATGTACCGATAGGGATGTTAAAGTTGTAAAGTGACCTGCCATAAACAGGTTAAACAAAGCTGTCAAGGCTCTCAGGAAGATACATATCAACGCAGTCTGTACATACACACAAAAGTCTAATTAGCCAAAATAAATAAAATCACTTATATGGTTTTACCATGTGTGGATGTGCAGATCTTTTAATATTTAGTTTAGGGTATAATCCGTATTAGTATGGCATTTTTGTAGGTTGTCTTAGCTAGTTTTAATATTTGGCTAGCATAGTGTAAGCCTTATTTAATATTCTTTTTGTCAGTCTTACAAGAATGGTGGCACATTTACTTTTTGCCAGAGAGTTAGATGAGAATGTTAATACTATTCTCATGTATATCTGTAATATGAGCTACAGGTTAGCTTAACACAAAGTAAAAACAGGGAGAAACAGCTAGCCCGGCTCCGTCCAAAAGTAACAAAATCTGCCTAAAAGCACCTCTAAAGTTCACTAATTAACATGTTGTATCTTGTTTGTTCAGACGATACTAAAATTGAGGTCTAAAAACAACAATTTGCCCTTTTACAGGGGTAGTAACCTCGACTATTTCTCGGCTAAGAACAGTAACATTCAGGAGTTTCCGTAGCCAAAAAAGGCTAACAGCTAAGCTAACCAGCTACCAAATGTTGCTTGCTATTTACTGACATAAGAGTGGTCTTGATCTTCAGTTTTCACCAGAAAATGTATAATGTATTCCCAAAATGTTTAACTTGAGGTTTTAAGGTTGGGTCAGTCATACTGGAGAAAAATAGCAGACTTTTAGCAACATTCCTAGATCTTCAAATACTGTTGTAAATGGGAAACAAAGGGGCTCAGAGTGAACCACACAACACAAGAGGTGTCGTTTGTGTGGCCAGGTCATCAAATACAGACGCTTTGAGTGCCGAGCCACTTTGTTTGTTTCCCATTCATGTGGATATTTGACAACCAGAGAATGAGATTCAACAATCATCAATCTTTCTCCAGAATCCACATACTCTAATCTCATCATGTAGCCAAATAATCTTTTTCACAGCCGTCATTTTGACGTGTCATTGAATGTACATTACAGATGGCTCCGTTTTATTCAAGTGTCAAGAAAGTGTAAGAGTTACGCAGCATGCACAACACCAGGACCCTGAAAACAAAGCAGATTAATTGAATTCAGCCATTGTTAATTTGATTATTTTCACCTGTGCTTTTCTTACAGTGACATGTCAAAGTGTCTTCTGTGGAAAAAAAGGCCAATGTGCTGTAGCTGGTTGTAGTTTGTATTAGAGAAAATAGATAGTATGACAGAATTTATATAGCACGTTACGCTAAACAAATATCATTGCTAATGTAACTCCAAGACCCTTTTGTAATTGATATGTTTGTTTACTGCTTGGGTAAGACATATATAATTCAGGGAAGTGAGAGACCAGTAGAAACTAGCTTGTGTGTTTTCCTTGGTGTGGTTTCCGTGGTTGCCATGGTCACACAGAGAACCACAGCGGCAAGTTAAAAGTTCAACCATCATCAAGACGGCAGTGGCAAATAGCCGTGGCACATTCATGAGAACAGCAGCCGGCCTCTCTCCATGCTGCTGCGAGGATATTGATGTCTTAATCTGTGCCACCCTTGCTCCTTTTTTAGATTCAATATGACCAGTTCCTCCTTGTACGTCTTCTTATTCAGAAGTACACAGATTGGCATTTTGAAAAGGACATGTAAAGGTCATTTGTTTTCTATTCCGAGCTGTGTGGCCCTACATTACTTGAGATGCGTTACATTTTCCCAGTGTGTCTCATTTCCTCTTGCAGTGTCTTGAACTGTTCACTGTTATATCTTATCAGGATACTGAGTGGTCTGGAAGTCTGTCATGGAACCCAAAAAATTCTGATGCTTGACATTTTCAGAGAGAGGAACTTTTGTCCTTGTAGAGTGCTTAAAGTCAAGCCCCTTTACTCCTTTCTCCTCTGCTGTTGTGGTACAGGCTGCACTCATTTTCAGATATAATTAAATCCCAGAATCCTCGGCTCATTGTTCATTGTACATTTTCTAAAATAGCATATGATGTCAGTTTATGGTTATATATTATCAAACATAATATAACCTAGCAAGACCACCATCACAATATCCTACAAACCAAAGAATTAGACTATTTAAATGTATTTGCTGTCAAATAACCGTTACTAAATCACAGCCATGTGAAAGGCACATCAGCATATCCAAAATCTTCTTATGGCACTCACTTGTGTGGCTAAAGTTTTAAGTTACCAGGTCTTGGGATGTCGGTCACTGTTAATGAACTTGCTTCTGTTGCTTTTATTTGTCATTTACTGTACAGATTCACTCTCTATGCAGTGGATAGCCGAGGCAGCCACTCTGAGTCAAGCTTCGTCTCAGTCCGGACATCTTGTCCAATGGTGGATGACAGCCGAGCTGAAGGTATTCTCACTTATTCTCTTTTTTATTGTATTTGTTTTATTTGAATGCCCTTATAAAGGCACGTTACCTCACGACTGTTGCGTTCCTCCAATGAACGACGCCTGGCTCTGCCACCTGTGCACTCAGGACAACTCTCTGTTGTTCCCCGTCGGTGGAACGCTCTACCAGTTCCTACCAGATCAGGGGCGTCCCTTTGGATAAAAGTGTCAGCTAAATGACAAAATGTCAATGTAACTGTATTTCCATCTTTTGCATATCTCTTACATCCTTTCACATAATCACAATTTACCTAAAAGGGTACATATCCACACCGTTCATACATCTGTAAAATGTCCCTTTTAAACACAGCCAGTCTACAATTTAACATATCAATACACCATCAGGTTTTATCTAAACTGAAGTAAAAAGCTGGGACAAAACATTACAGTAAAGAGGTCGGATGTGCACATACTTGATTACATATTATGAATATTAAAACAAGCTGTGGCAACATGTAAAGGGCCCCTCTAACAATTTCACATGTCAAATCCAATTTACTAATCATGGGGAGTTTGCCAGGCGGGGAGGGTCTAAGAAAAGACGAGATGCATTATGGGAATTATAAGACCCAGTGTATTTGAAGCTTGACCTATATTAGTGACTAAAAATCAGTAAATCTCTGCCTCTACTGCATTGATTTTCACCTGTCTCTCGCATATCCCCCAATCGTCCCTCAGTCTTATTGTTCTATGAAATTCAATTCCAGATTCCTATCAAATCGTTGTCCCACACTTTTATCTGCTTATGTGCTTTCCTCCCTCACCTTTCCTCACCATGTCTGTGTCTCTCTTCTGTTTGTCTCTTACTTCATCACAGAGATAGCAGACAAGGTTTACAACTTGTATAATGGCTACACCAGCGGCAAGGAGCAGCAGATGGCCTACAACACACTGATGGAGATCTCTCCTCCACTGCTATACAGAGTCCAGCACCACTACAATTCCCACTATGAGAAGTTTGGAGACTTTGTCTGGCGTAGCGAGGATGAGCTGGGCCCCAGGTGAGAAAATCTGAATGAGCACAGTTCTCTCCCGCAGGCTGCAGAAGATGCTTCAAATATTTCCAATTGTTGGGTTTTTATGTAGAACAGTTGTTTTTTCTGTCTAGAAATGTCCTTATTTTTCCAGCCTGCCACTATTTATCCTTGTCATCAAGTTTGATGACGTTTAAGATCAATTACAGTCATCCTGAGGTTTCTTACATAACAAAAGCCAAAGCTGTCTGAACTGGTGTTGCCAGATTCAGACCATTAAGCCAGTTCTCATGGCATTGTCTGCACCCTTTCTATGCAGGAGCACCATTGCACAACTACCCCGTCCCCCTCCTTTTTCTCCCCCCTTTTCCAAAGTGCTTCTACTGGAAAGCGAGTGGGCAAGGTCACCGTGAAAACTCTGGGGTTACAGTCCTTCCTCGCATTACCATGGTGATGCCAAAACAGTGTTTGACAGCCAAGCCAAACACTAAATTTGATAGTCAGCTAACACTAACTCAACTTCCAACTCCACTTCCTTCTCTTTCTCATTAAAAAAAAAGTTCCTCCATGTCCACAACATGCCAGCACCTCCTCATCCATGACCCTTTAATGGGGACACCCCCATTGATAGTTTGCTGTGTGAACAGACACTACAACAACATGGAGACAACAAGGAAACTCACTGACTTAACAAAAGTGCAACAGGGGAGTCATAAACAATACTTAAAGTATAGAACAAAAACATTTGTGTATGCGAGTCTGACAGAGCAGTTGGTCCAGCACTGATGATAGCAACTCGAGATCTTAAGTTACTGCCCCAATGTTTTGGTTTGTCAAACCCCACTGCCTGGAAGCACTCCTCTAAAGCCATAAATAATATAATAATTGTGGAATAACTTTGGTCTGTAGGAAGATTATGCTTGTCTCTGATTGGTGAAGGGGGGTGGGAGGCACAGGTTGGCCATTGGGACTTAATATGGGGATTGGGGTGGTCGAATGGTGTGTTTGTGTGTGGGCAGCAGCTGTGTGTGTGTGTGTGTGTGTGTTGGAGGGGTTGTTGGGGGGGGGGTAGTGGATGAGCGAGCATGGATTATTTACTGCCTGAAGTTGGCAGGGTTGAGCCTCGTTGGGGTAATTTACAAGCAGCCTCTATTGGTGGTGCCTTTTTAAAAGGTAACAGAATGGCCAAGTGAAACGTAAGCACAGTCAGCACTCCCCCAGGAGCCGAGAATCCCAGGAGCCCCCAAATGTCCACCCGCATTGTTACAACTGAACACTGGCTTCTTTCATAATTGCATTGTTCTCTGGACATGTTCTGATACATGGTTACTGTTTTTTACCGTTACTGTAAACACTATTATCTTTTACTGCAACACTATTTTTTTTCTATGTTCACACGTCAGTCTCTTTGATTTGATGTTGTTTTTAGTTCTGGGCTGTATTCCCTTGAAGCTATGTTTGTGTCATAATCAATTACTTAGGATTCAGTAGCTTAAATGTCACGTAACCAGATCTATCACCTAGTTGTTGCCTTAGCTGCAACCTGAAAGGTGAAGCTGAAATAATATTTTAAATGTATCTTTCGTCTTCTTTTTTTAGTAGTTTCTTTTGTTTATCATCATGAATGACATTTGGCGTGTTTAATTAGTCCCTCGCTAACATGCTTGTAAGCCTCCCCTGATTATGTGTTTGGTATTCTGTTGTTTCAGACGTAAGAATTTAAGGGAAATGAGAAAATGCACCCCCTCCCCTTTCCCTTTTTTTTCAGCAAATAAATGAAAAGGATGTCTGTACTCCTTGCTTAACTAAAGACAGATGTTGATGCTCAGCAGACACTGCTTTTCAAAACAAATGGAATTTTGCCCTTCCCCGTGTGTGTTTTTAGTATCCATATGAGCTTAACAACCTTGAATGCTCATACTGTAGGAGTAATCTGTAGGTGTATTTCTGTTTTGCATGTATGGAAATAATGTGTGTGTCTTTGTGTTCTGAGGCATCTTTTCTAAATTAAAGGTGACCTGACATATGGCTCCTTCATGTCGTAAACAGCAGCTCCAGACTCTGGACCTGGAGACAGAAATGAGTGATTCACTCACTTTAGACAGCTGCCTCTGGTATAGTGTTCAACAGAATCAGTACCCGAGAATTTAAAGTGCAATTTCATGTGGTGGTGTTGACCCAGACTGGCAGTCCCGACAGAATGACAAGAGAGACACGGTTGCAATTTCTATCAATTCTGGTAACATTTAAAGCCATGCTTACGTGCAGACACAAAGCCGGTGGAGGTGGAAATGAAGGCTCAATGATATATTTGTCTGTTTTCTTTTAAATTTATTTGTTGACTTTGTGGCATCAAATAAATCTCCTTGCACATGAGACGGGTGGTGTGGTTCATCTGAGGTTGTTTTTATGCAGATCAGGTGCTGCATTGAATTTTAAGGTGCCCACTTTGGTATGAACTTTATTTTTCTTTTGTTCTCATCCATCCAAAACATGACTAACAACTAATCACGAACAGAAAAAAACAGATTTTGTTACTTGTTTTGTCAGCAGCACACACTTACATCTCTCTCTCACACAAAGTAGTATTCACCTCTCCATTGTTTTATGAACTATTTTTAGGATCTCATGATTTTCATGATTGATGTAAGACAACACACAGATCCCAAAGTACATACCTTAAATTAATTTGAATGATTCATATTATTCTAAGTGTTTTTATAGACTGCACGAGAATTCTGCTTGTGTCTGTGGTCACACAAACTGCTGGACTAAATTCACTGCGTTCATATGTGCTTGCACCCCAGATTTAAAGATCCTTTTAATCTGTTTCTGCATCTGCATGTCTCAATTCTAGATGTCAACTTAAACTTGAGAGAAAATGTATTGGTGATGTGATTAATTAAATTGCATTTATGTGATGATATTAAGCTTTTTTTCTTTCTTTTTTGTCTTCTCCTTTAATAGGAAAGCCAACCTGATACTACATAGGGTGGAGAAAATTAGCCACTACTGCCGATCCCTCTTGCGCAGCACGCACATCCAGAGCCGCACCGACACCATGGCGTACGTCTACTGCCGGAGTGAAGAGGGCCGACCTCCCAGTAACACGTGGCATGGTTCTTTACATGAAAGTCGCACCATGTGCATGGAAAAGCTCATTTCTGTACAGCGTAACACATACAGCAACACCAAACTCCGATGAGACAGGAGACGAGCGGTGCGCTTTTTTTCCCCCCTGCAAAATGACATCAGTGATTGATGTACCTCGTCACCCACTCTGCAGCAGGTGTCTCTCAAGTGACAGGTGGATTTTGAAAACCAGGAGAGCCTAAAAAACCTCAGAATTCACTGGACATTGTGTTTAAGCTACCGAAAAACATATTTTTGCGTGGCCTACTTTTTAAGACAGAATATGGAGAAAAAAGAAAAAAAAACACTGGAGCTGACATATTTCTCAACTGCAAAATGCCAGTGATTGCACATATCAAAGAAACTGCAGTGTGAACATGTAAAATATTATTCAGCCAAGAGAAAAACTGGTTGGCTTAAATACTTTTGAATGTAATATTGTAGTTCCTCTTCGGTGCTTTGAAGCTTACCTGGAACACTTAAAAGAGAGAAAAAAAAGGAAAAACCAATAGCATAACTTATTTGCCTTTACTACCTTCATTTGAAAGGAGAGACTGAAATGTTTTGAAGCCATTTGAAAATCACTTTCTTGTTTTCAAATTCACGTTTATTAAAAAAATTAAAGCTTTGCTTCATGAATTTAAAATCAGTAAGTGATAAACTTTGTAGTTAGTCTTGTATTACATTTGATAGATTCAATTGAAATAGCAAGGCTTTGTGTAACAGGATTGACGAACAGGCTACTGAGGGCCGGTTTAAATTATGCAAAGACAGAGTGGCATTCAAGCATTACATTAATTCATAGACTTTTAATTCAGTGCTGATTTCACAGCTGAAATCTAGGAATCCTTGTGTCATCATTTCTCTTTGATATGACAGTACCCAAAATAAATACTATTTTAAAAAAAGAATTTCAAGAACATTTCTCAGACTTGAACTAGACCCTCACACAGTGGATTATCCAAGAAATACAATGATTTTGCCACACTGAAGTCTTGAAATTAAATGTTTTATAGAATTTGTTGGGTTTTGGTGTGTAATGTAACAGAACAACAATGCTGATACTGATGAAAATGAGGAATCACATCCTATAGCTAGATTTAATGATAGCGGCAATGCCGTATATTATGCTCATAATCTAATAAATTACAGCTTGTCAGTGGAATTTGACTTTGTCATCATCAGTTGACAAGTTCTGCAAATTAAAAATAGATCTGCTGTTATAGACAGATAAGAGATGCAATATTAGACATACTATTAGTCACAATATGGTCACGAATGAAAATCAGACCTAGACTGAATATGCTGTATGCATCTTTGAAAATTTTCTCCCTCGCAGCAGAATTTGATATTTGCTCATATTTATGTGCGCTCATAGAAAATATGGCAGGATAATAGGATAATAATTTTAAGGAATATTTTCAGGTGCCCAAACAGTTTGCGTTGAACCAACTGTATTGAATTATGAAGAATCAGTAATTTTAGGGATCTCCTGAGGTCCTCTTTATTCCTTTTATTTTTGAATCCAGTGTCATATCTTCAAAGCCATGGATATTGTTTTAATAAAGATAAAAATTGCCTTTTTCCAGTACTTTCATCTCATGTTATATGAATTGTAATAATAAATTATTATATTGTAAATTTTAAATTGTAAAAAAAATGGAAGACATATGTATTATTATGTGGCTTTGATTGTCTTTTTCTGAAGAATGTGAAATATTAAAAATGTATATAAAATCAGAAGACATTTCTTTCATCACTACAGTGGAATACTTTAAGTTTTAAAAATGAATCCTGAATGGCTGTGTTATTTCAACTTGTTTTAACATCACAAGTGGCATGTATTTACTAGCCGCTAGCTTTCAGCTTTCCCAGTGTTCATGAGTATTATTTGTTACTTTCCACTTGTTAGTTTTTTTGTTTTTTTGTTTTTTTCCCAGACAGCAAAACTTGCTCATTCAACAATGAGTTATGGTCAGAAAGTTTTCTCTATGAGTTTAAAAAAATCAATTTCAAATCAACATTCTTAGAGCAGTCACACATTAAGAAAAAATGGTTCAATTAGGGTAATGTTTGCAAGAATGAAATACTAACATTTAGTCAATATTGTCTAAGTGTGTCTACTGCCAACTTTTCAGCCAAAATATTTTAAAGGAAAATATTTCCAACAGTCATTTTAGATTCATTTTAAAATATTGCACTTCTTCACTGTGATGCCTGCAGCTTGATTGGTGTTTTATGACAAAGAAAATGTAATAAGTTATATGTAAGGACAAAAGACTGAAAGTCTGAGTGCTTTATTCAACTGCTCCTACAGCCCAACCTTCTGATCATCTTTCACTGTTCCAAAGAGAATGAGGTAATTTAAGATTAAGTTATAATCTTTTATTTTAGAAAAATTGCATAGCTTCAAAAAACAAAAACAAAAAGCAGTTCAATCAGGAAGACTGTCTTTATGCCTTATTTATTCACAATTCTCTCTCAAATCAATAAGATTTTCTCTGCTGCTGTCGGTTTTCATTTCAGTGTGAAATTGTTGCTCACCTCCTCCACCACATTCACCTTCAGATCCTGTGCTCAAGTCAAGCTCATCGGAAGTCCACTCTTCATCACATCCAAATCTTCAGCAATCTCTTCATCCCTTCACCACCACCAGTGGTAGACTCCAACAGGTGGGTTTTATAATCATGGCTTCACCAAACTCTCTAAATATGATGTCACGATGAGGTCTAATCATTTTTCACATCTCTCTTTTTATTGTACACGTGTCAATAGATATTTTTGTTCATTCAAAATGAATTTTATTTTACAGTGGCTGCAAAATGGTTGATGCCTCTCTAGATCAAGTGTTTAGTTTGTCTTGTCTGGGCTACTGCGGAAACATGGTGACTTAACATGGACTCCATGGAAGAGGAGCTGCAGCGTCTGTAGATATAAAAGGCTCGTTCTATGACAAAACCATGATGATTCTTTTCAGTATCCATGGCCCACTTAGACCCATAATATGGGTAGACTACAATCTGTTACCTGTCATTAGCCTGGCAAAAGAGAGGCTAATTAATATTAATGAGACAACACAAACACCTTTTCTTGCTAGAGCTCCAGAGAAAAATGTAAAATTATAATTGGTTAAGGTGTTTTTTGGTACTCAAAACTACAAACATATGTTAATATGGATATCCATCTATCCATCCATTATCTGTAACTGCTTATCCTCATCAGGGTCATGGTGGGCCTGGAACCTATCCCAGCTGACTTTGGGTGAGAGGCGGGGTACACCCTGGAGTTAATACGGATATCAAGACTTCAAATAAAACACCTTTAAAATGTTCATGTTTGCTTTCAGTTTGTTAAGCTCTATTGCAATTTATGAGGCCATTGTTGCTTTGAATGGGATTGTGTTTGATTGCAAATTGTAATTTTGTTGTTATATTGCAAATACAACAACTGCAGTGCAAATGCAAACACATATTGTACAGATGTGGGCGGTTGTGGCTCAGGAGGTAGAGCGGGTCGTCCACTAATCAGATGATCGGTGGTTCGCTCCTCCAGTCTGCATGTCGAAGTGTTAAAGCTAAATGTAAAATGCAAATGCAATGCAGATGTAAGTTAGCTTAACAACCACTCTCTTTGCAATCTGTCAAGACTGGACTTCCAAAGGTTACTGAAGTAGTGCAGTCAATTAAATGTAATTTAATTAAACAATTAATTGTTTAATTGAATCTCTGTTCTTTTTAATGTTGCACTGCAACATAAAAAAGATATTGCAGCTGCATTTCAGCAGTTCAACAGGTTGTGAGAGGAAGAGGACGAGAGAAAGAAAAGAAACATCATCAAGTACAAGATCATGTATTGTTGAGATATTGCATTTCGCTCGCCGTTTGCATGACATGCTGTGATATTATATTTGATTTGTTTTATTACATGCTCCAAGGCGCATTTAATCATCTTGTTAGTAAATATTTTGTACATTTTAAAATAACCTACTGTCATTTATTTATTGGAAATGTTGAGTTAACTAATTTTATTTTCCTAAATGAAAGCAAATGTTTTCTGTTGTTGAGAACAATATCATGTTGCACAAATGTATAAATAAAGAAAATGTTATATTAAAAGGTATGGTTTCTGCTAGTAAGTGTAACATTGTTTCAATATAACAAAATCAACTAAAATCTAGAAAACTCTGTCTGAACTAAAGAATGACACACACACACACACACACACACACACACACACGTCTTTTCAACGAAATAACACTGCCTAAATAATTGTCACAGTGTGTTAGTTAATAGCCCATTTGATACTTTGATACTTGATACTCCCACACTTCCTTGTTTAATCTTGACTGCTCATCTTACATCATATCAGAAGAAACCGAAGAATGGGATGTTGTTGCCACAACTTGAAAGTGTTAACACATGTTGGAACACCCACATGCAAAACCAATTGTATTCGTGACTTCCAAATCAATAAACTGTTGCACATATTCACTTTTTGTAAAAAACATTTGTTCATCAAACATCAAAACAAATGTTTCAATAACTAAAATATGTGCTTCTTTTGATTATACAATTTTAACATTTTGTGGTAACACATCCATGGCTGATGGTAATTGGTGGAAAATACTGAATCTTGTGAATATCTTGTCATACTTCCTATAGCAGCAGGGTGATGTCAAGCAACTCTTGTGATGGCAATGGCTTCACTACAGGATGAAGCCATTATTTTTGGTTATCCCTTGATTTTTCATTGAGTACCAACATGAGGTTGACATGTTTGAATCCCATCCAACTACACTGGCGAGAAATCAGGTACATCTAGTGCCATCATTGTGTCACTCCCGTCAGCCTCAACTGTACGTTTGGTTTAGTGCTAATTGGAAAATCTTAGCATGCTAACACGCTACATTAAGACAGTAAGGACTAAAAATATTAGCATATTATCATTTTCACTGTGCACATGATAGCATCAAGCTGCAACCTCCGTGGCTGTGAAATGTAGCTAATATGGAAGTCTTATGGTTGTTGCTTGAATGGAGTGTACAGCTGTTAACAAACCTACACCTTTTACATTTTTGCAAGGACACTCCTTACCAGAACTGATGCTCTCCACCCATTCTCCTCCCTAGTTACAAGCACATGTCTTCATGTCACCGCCCCAATATGAAGAGCCTCCCTAAAGAGTTTGGATTGGTTCTGCAATGCGTTTCTTTTTCTTTTTTTTTTTTTAACTCTCTAATTGTTTCCACACTGTTTTTAAAAAAATTAAAGCTGTATGAAAGAGTAGATGAAAGAGTTAAACATTATTAACAGCTCAGGACATCAACACCAGCATGTAGCAGCATGAAGAATAATGTGGTGTTGACGTCAATGATCGGTCTTGTTAATTTTATTGATTTTTATTTAACCCTTATTTAGTCAAGTACAATAATCTCATTGAGACACAGGGTCTCATTCTGAAGAGCAGCCAGGTCAAATTTAATCTGAGATGCTTTTGATCAGCTGATGTGGTGCACATGTGTCCTGCCTGAACTGACACAGACTACAATGGGAAAAATGCCCCTTGGGCACAAACCATTACATTGAAGTTGCACAATATCACAATATTTGGGTAAGAATTAGTTAGCATGATGGCAAACTGGTGAAATGAGACTCAGATGAAATATAACTGTAATCAGATTTTAACTTGTAGAATGCAATGCAGTGCTGTTATTTCCCAGGATTTACCCAATTTACCACATGATTCAGATGAAAAATATTTACATTGAGCTGGAATGGGGGGAAATCAGTCACTGAACTAACAGACAGCTATCCCCTATGAATTACTCTAATTTATATCATTAACTGAAGGTGGCTATGCCTCTCTGCATGTGAGCTGCTGGGAAGCATTTTCTTTTTCCATCTCCCTCAACAAACTATTCCTTTAAGCTCAGATCCAGTTTCTTTCCAGTCATGCAACATTAACTGCACTTTAAAAATCAGTAGCTTGATGTTCATTCTCACAAATTAGGCCATTAACGTCATTGGTGTGCCAGGAACAGCACTCACATTTTGATGCCAATGTATCAATGAAAGCTTAAAGAATGAGTTCCTCTTTTATAACCACCTCAGCTCTTTTTTGGTTTTGAAAAGGCTCTCTATGGATTTTCGGTACCTCATTGACTTCCAGAGAAGTTATAAAATACAATATAAAGCAGATCCAGAACCTGGTCACACTTTTGCGTGATGTTTTCAGCAAGGATGGAAGAAAAAAACAATCTAACTTTCAGAGAACTGACCACACTCCTCCGGCTTATGTTCACTTTAACCAGTGTTTTATTTCTACACAATAAATGACAGCAAAATGAACATGATACTCATCTTTATGACTCTTCCTTATGAAAATATAGTACACATCAGACATGTTTTGCCATGTACCAGAGCACCAAAATATATATAATTGCAACTGTGAAAACAGAGAGAAACATCAACTGAAACACAAAAGTCCAATCTGTTGTATATGTGCCTGAAAAAGTGCATACTGTGTAAGAACCAAAGAGAGAGGAGGCCATCAGAGGGAGGGAGGGACTATTGAGTCTGATGGCTACCTTTACAGTGTTGGTGAAATTCTCAGCAACCACAAAGGCATTGGGTTTGGATAAGACTCAACAAATAAACAGTATGGAGTGAGGAAAAAATGAAACCTGTTGGTTGGTGCCAGTCAACTTAGACAAATTTTGAATTAACTTCTCAATGCATAGCAAAGATCAGTCAAGTCTGACTATGAGGATCAATTTCAGTCAACAGACTCCTAAGACCCAGAAATGACCATTATGATTTTATTAATTTTGACAACAAATAAATAATTTATGACTCAATGGATAAATTCATGGTTTAGACAACTGACAACAGTGCTTGTACTAAGCCATTATGAACAAATAAATGCTGACAGCGAGTGGTGTGGTAAAGCATCACAGGTCTTTTTTTTTTTTTTTTTTTTTTTTTTTCTGTCTTGCAGGTGATACTTTGACACAATGCACAATATATTCACGGTTCATCTCTTTGTATAATAGTTATGATAAAAATCAATCCAAGAGCTACTCCCAAACAGTTAGTACATGGTTTGCAAATACAATCATCATATAATATTATTATTTACATCTTAAAATATATTTGTTGAGCAATCGGGTACGAAACATTGCAGTAATACCACTAGATATCCATATAATATGTAAATACACTTTTTTTTGTACTTCCCACTTAGAAAAAGGACAATTCACCTTTTTTATTCATTGAGGGATTAGGAAACAGAGATAAGTGGACCATTCTATAACCAGAGGCCTGTGAGAGGTACTTCATGTGTTACAATACACAAAGAAAATGTCTTACAACAAGATGGCACATCAGTATTTTTCTCCACAATGATCTGAGCAAAAAATATTAGGGCTTCAGACACTCTTTCTTACAATCCCCATCGCCTTGTAATGACACTACAAAGTTTTTGCCATTTTTAGACAAGCAATACAACAACTAGGTGTTAAATTGGAAACAAAGGAGGGACTGTTGGTGGAAAATGTGGAGAGGTATCAAAGCCTGTCAAAAAAAGACTGCTATACAAATCATATTATGTGATAAGCATAGGCTCTAGGTGAGGAGAACTGTGTTCCTTCAGCCTAACTTCAAAAGGCTCTGTAAGCTGGGCAAACATCCTCTCTCATTTTCACAGGGCCAGCTTGACCCTGGCAGCCCCGCACAGGCATACCTGACAGTGACAGATGAGGCAGTGTGTCGAAGAGTGGGGAGGTGGAGGTGGGAGGGGTGAGGGAGGGGGTGGTGGGAGTCCCAGAGAGGGATGGCTGCCACCCCCAGGAGAAAGTCTGACTCATTGGCCTCGGCTTGTTGCCAGTCAGTGCTGGCCACCCCTGGCCCAGGGGCAGCCTCTGTGAGTACACATTTTCACACCTGGACAAATAGCGACACAGGCCAGGAAAAGCAGCCCACCCATCCCTACCTCTCTCCCTGCTCACCTTCTACCCCCCCCCCCCCCCCCTCCCCATCCAAGAACATTCTATCTGGGACACGATCGGCTGCCTTCTGACCTCCAGTCCTTCTTTTTTTTTTTTTGTCCCTCTCTTTGCCACTTGCCCATTTTCTCCTGCCCTCAGCTGGCTGTGGACATATATTCTGCGTGCCTTACACTGATCTCTCAAAACATTATTTGCTATATTATGGATGTACTTGACCAATATATACTTGGTTTTCTTTTCACAACTTCTTGTACATATGGCTAATGTGAGCATTAAAAAAAACAGAAAACAAAAAAACAAATAAACTTTACATTCTGGTTTTAAACGAAGAAAAAAAAAAGATACACTGCACTCAGTAACATGTGAAAATGTGGTGAATCCTCATTGGATGCAAGCAGTGTCCATCTACACTTAATGACCAATGAGACAAATTATTGTTTGGTTGTGGGCCTGAAGTGTACTGTATGTCTGATCAATGCTTGACAGCAATGATCACATCAGAGTGTGATGACAGAGACAAAATGACAGTTTTGACTCACAACCAATAATGTTTTTGTTTATAAGAACAATGTAAAAAATAACTTACATGGACATTAAATATAACTTAAAAAAGTATAACACTCTCAATAAATAGTTCTACTATTTACACCATTGTTATGAGACGCAAAAATGTCACTAAAATACCAAAAATATAGAAGCAGCAAACATTACAGGCATGAGGTACAGCAAGGGATCCTGTGATGACTACAGTAGAGAGGTGATGTCCTCATCCAATGCGTAATCTTATACTTCCTTCCATGAATATCTTTGTTGGCTATGGCTTATGGGTACCTTCTCCAATATTAAGAATATAATTTTTCAAGTTGACGTGCTGTCACATTCTGTAGCATTTTTGATAGATCAGTTATTTTGGTATCCAGACATTAGCTGAGTTGTTTGAGGAGGATATTTCTAAGTTAGTCGAAGTATGTTGATGCAATGACAGGTTATGTTAACTCAGTTTATAGAATGAAGGGAAGGATCCAATGACAGATGTCGGATTCATCCATTCAAATGACTAGAATGGCTTTCCAGTGACCTCAATGGCAGATGATGAGCCACAGTACTGCATGTCGTTGGCATAGTGTAGTGATTGCAGGTCAGTATCTTCCAACTGATAACAGTTCTATGTAAAGCAGCAGTATCTGGAGTACTAACATTACATATAATTTGACAATAGCAACATAATACAAGTCTTTTTTTTTTTTTTTTTTACCAGGGCTATATATTTTTTTCATATAAAGTGTTAAATGCAATCTTCGACGATGATGTAGCCTTAACAACGTTCTTACAAAGTTTCATGTTTCATAAAAGTTACAAAGTCTCTCAAAAGTCCCCTTTTAATGGGAATTCCTTCATTTAAGCTCGTCCTTCCCCTTTGACATCTCTTGGTTTCTCTGCCAAAATTTACACCTCTAACCTAAGATGATGTGTTACACACATCAGGGTAAAACACCTTAAATACATGACAATATATCTAAACATAATTTCTTGATGTGAACCCTATTTTGTGGGGGGGTGTAAAGCCTGTATGGATGATGGATGGACATATGGTTCATAGTGACAATACCTCCCTACATCATTGATAACATTGAATGCAAAGTCAGTTTAGGTTGGAGAGGAGTACTACGGCCAAATACAAATAAAACGACTGACAGGAAAGCTAATAGCAACACAGGGAGTCAAATGACTGAATATTATACAGTTTGTTTCAGATCACCATTCTGACAATAGCAGCTTCTAAACATTTTTGAAAGATATACTTTTTCTTCTTACATGGAAACTAAAAAGTGCAGTAACTGAGGTCAATAATACAAACACTGATTAAATATGACATTTTGTAAAAATGAAATACATGAAAACAAAAAACCTAAAAACATTTTCCAATGCTCCTGTCTATCAAGAACATATTTACATGACATTTTTGATTTTCTTTCTTTGTATTTGGTGGAAAATAATACCTTCTCACGGTCTCTGCATGTTGTGGTATTGTCTTGGTTCTTCACTAACATTGGTTTTAAAATGACATGGAATTGGCCTTGCCACTTGTACAGTTTGTTGAGTACAATGATTTATGAGAATGCTCTGGAATGCTATAGCAGCCTAATATAAGTCAGAGGGACTGTGCCATTGGCCCAAAATGAAATGAAAAAGCATAATCATGCTGATTGTAACCATGACTATAGTTGCAGCCAAATAAGAGCAGCAAAATTTGGACCAATAAGCCAAGCAGCCTTCATTATCAAATGTGCACGAGAAAGAACTAGTATATATGTGTCTGGAATGAAGAGTAACAAAATACAAAGCTATTGTAGCAGCCATATAATCTAAAGACGTTAATTGGTGGGGGACGGACACCCGTTCACAATACTGAAAAGTGCTGATCAGAACAACCAAGTGCACTTTTTACTGCAGAGACAAACGTTTAAATTAATTACTTACACACAAGACCCAGTACAGAATCTTTGAAACTTTTGAACATATTGAGACAGAACTACAGCTGAGTGTCCAATACAACACGGAGGGGAGAGAGTGAGAGATATGTATGCGTTCATTCGTTCATGTGTGTGTGCATCAGATGTGGTCTCCTTCCATCTATACTCACTCTCACTAAAAGCCAAGGCCTATATCCAGCCCTTTATTTCTATACTCTTGTGTGACTGTGCTATGCAGAACTGTGCGATCGAAAAAGCCACAGACTCTTGACAAGCATTGACTACATTCTGAACAAGGCTGGGATCATTTTAGTTTCGGTTTAAACTGTTTTAAGTGCTTGAGGTAACAAAGTTCTTATCAAGCACCATGAGGGAGAAGTTCAAACTGAAACTAATATCACCCCAACCCGAGGTGGGGTGTTATCGATGACATTCTTTAAGTCGTGGTCAATATCGTATTTTTCTTGGCCAGTTTAGTTAAATGGGAATAACAAGTGAGGTTCTGGGTTTTTTTTTTAAAGTTCTTAGTGCATTTCATATGTGGTGCTGTCAATATTCTTTGAAGGTATTATGGACTAACATGCAGGCGTGAATGAATGCTATAAAGAGGTACTGTAAGCAGCAAGGCAGACAACGCTGTCTAACCCTATTAGATATTATGATGTGAAGATGGCAAGTAGCAGCAAACACAGTAGCAGAAGCCATGCTAAAAATGTTTTAATTATGCATTCAGGATTTTGCTCTAAGTATAAAATTGTCTTAGGAAATTATGTCTGTGGTTGGTCAACAATTGGCTGATATTTCTGTGTGTGTTTGTGCATTTTATTTTGGCTTTTGTGGCTTGAAACTTAACAATATGGCTGTCTCATTCCCCACCAAGCTAGGAATAACCTCTATAGCCTCTGATGCGCCTATAAAGAAACACACTTCACAGAAAAGGACATAGAGATACAGAATGTCTGACCAGTTTGAAACCAGGAATGATATAAGCACAAACTTCTAGGCCCTCCAAAAAAAATTCTGTGTGACACGCCTTTAAAGTGTCTGAGGATTATTTTTAACATGTGTCTTGATTTCCTTCATATTTGCAAAACACAGAGCCAACATCAACACAATCCCCCACTTGCACATTTTGATTTACCTTTGGTTCAATCATGTGATTGTAGAGCAAGGTCACTAAAATAGACACTGAAGCCAGCACACAACTGAACAAAAGGCATGCTACCTAGGCTTGATTATGTTAGTTTAGGTTTTTTTGTTTGTTTTTGTATTCTTTCAAAAAAAAAAAAAAAGTCTTGTTTCATGTAATTTATTTTTTTCTCCTTGCTATATATGTTTTTTTAATGATGATATTGCATGGTTACTTTCCTTTTAGCTGAGAAATGAAGTTTTCTGTGGAGTCTCATGAGTCCCAGCCTCTATTCTAGATCTTTCTGTGATGTGGAGGCGGAGGCATTTCAGCTGGTTGGGGTTGCAGTATGGATGGAGAGGTATGCCTGTTAAGCAGCATGTGCAGGAAATTGGAGGCCGAGAGGAGGATGAAGGAGGGGTCTGCCTCGGCCACTCTGGCTGTGTTGTGTTGGAGCAAGGGTCCTGGGACGTTGAACAGAAGTCCCTGCTCAGGTTGGTCACCCCAGGGAATGGACATTTTCATCCTTTCTGTTCTCTATAGCATTGGGATCCCGACAGGAGCACTCATCCCGTATGTCACAGGACATGGGGAACGGAATCACCTGGGTGGGAGAGAAAAAGATACCTTCACAAAGTGTAATAACTTCTACATCCCAAAGGCTCGTAACAATGATTCGAAATTCCAGTTAAGATTTGAAAAAAACACCAGACATGTCATGCTGAATTCCTGGGAAATAGGTAAAAATACTTTGTTGGTCAATGCCCTAAAGACAGAATTTTTCTGATCAGAACCCAAGATTAATATTGTTGTTTGAAAAATCAAAAAAATCTGATCTAATCTGATCTTACACTGTTATGATTAAGGTTTAAACACTAAAAAGAACTTTAGGGAACTTTAGGGAATTTAGGGTCAAGGAAAGATCATGGTTTGGGTTAACTACTCAAGTTTATTACAATAATAACTAATAACCACTTGGTTAAGGCTAGATCGTGGTCATGATCCTTGAGGCAGGCCTTGATCTCCCTTGTGGTAACCATGTTTTGTTGAGTCTATTCTGGCTTCGTCTGTCTGTGGACTTCACATCACTTGACTTCTTCCTTTACTCTTGTCATAATTACTATGGACACTAGAGGCTTTTATAACATGATGGTAATTTTGGGGCACCTCCTGAAATTAATTCATTATTCTTAGAGAGGCATATACTCCACGAGGCAAACTGCTCTATTAGTTGTCTCAATGGAGTCAAACTGTCAAGTGATCAAACTTTTGAAAAAGTAGTTAATTTAATTAATTTAACGTCACTAATATTTTATCTTTCTTTATCTTTCTTTCGTGTAGCTTTCCGAATCTCTCTCTTTGTCAGATGTACCCACACACAAACACTCTAGGTCTATAATTTTTTCTCTTCTCATAGTTGATGTAGACCAGATTCTTGCAAATTTCAAACAGGTCTGAAATTGAATTGTTGTGGTTCTCATTAGGCTATTTTGTAATGGGCACACAAACTCAGTGTACAAAGTGTACCTAAACTCAGAGCTTAACTGTTCATAGTGTCCATACTGTTATTATTTCAACATGTCAATACTCTGAATTTAAAATGACAAAAGAAAAAAAACAATGCATCAGAGATGAGTAGGTCCAAGAAAATAATGAGCACCTGCCTGCCAATGACAGGCGACAGTTCTTGTTACATATGTTATACATATGTCTTTATACACATACATGTACGTGACACTGTCAAGCAGTATGATTCTTGAGTCTACTTGAGGTCATAATACGGAATGTGCCTTTGGCGTTCATAGAAGACGAAGAAGAAGAATATCAGGGACATTGTTATCCCACTTTCTCTGATAGTCTGATGTCAAAGTGAAATAGGTGAAAATAGAACCGGAAGATCGTGGCCGTTGCCCCTGGCGTTTGACGTCATTGAATAACGTTGGCAATGCGTCACAAGCACCAGCTGCTGCTGCCTTGTCTGCTTGCCTCTCGGGGGGCCTGCTTCAGCTGTTTGGGTACACAAAATGTGTCCCCCTTCTCCGGGCCAAACAAGGAACACATGTGGTCTAAGTCATGAAAGGCAGGCAGCAGACCAAGGGCATGTCTGCATTTGTGTCCTGGTGGCTTATCAGATCAATCTGTGGGGGCCTGTGGCCAGTGTCGCTTTTTGGTGTTTGGGCTGAGTGGTGTTGCCTTTTTGCACAATGGATCTCTGTATACAATGCAAATGTAACAACAATAATGGGCACTGTAAGTAACACAGATACTTAGTTGACAGTGCACCTTATACCAAAGACAGCTATGCCTTCAATGCTATTAGCGAAAGCTGTCTGCTTGCTATGGGAGGAGTCGTTTTCCACAAGAGGGTCATGGCGCTATTCTCTGAATATGGAGTAGCTGCTGTATAATTACTCAGACTAGTACCGTAGTGCCAACAAACAAATTGCATCATGAGCTAATACTATGTGGGGCTAGGCAGTCGGAGGGAGGGGGTGGTGAGGGGTAGGGTAGTCAGGTAATTACGAAATGCATTAGCAAAGAATGAGAATTTCCCATCCACTAAAAGATGCATTCATAATAATAGCGTCCATTATATTGCATATTATATTGCAACATCAACGTCCAAGTTCCTGAGTCAGCTTCAAAGTCCCAAAATGACTAAACATATAAATACAAATTCATCTTGTTATGCTAAATATTAATGGAACGGCTGTGGCAGGTTTCTTACCACTAATTGTTTTCATTTTTGTCAATTTGCATGGAAAAATACACAAACTTTTTTTAAAGGACCAAATTCCTTTAAACTGATTTGATAGATGTGCATTGTCATGTGCCTGAAGGTTGTTGTGTTTCCTACTACAAAAATATTTTGACCACCATTAAACAAGTTCCGCACTTCAGAAAATCTTCCAATGATGGAAAGTGAAGAGGATCAGGAAACAGAGTCTTTTTGTCTGTTTGTTTAAGACAAATAAAGTTTATTTGTATAGTACATTTCAGCAACATGGCAATTCAAAATGCTACAGGGTGCTATGTTTGAAAAGATAAATATTTACTCTTTGCAAATCAAATTTTTTTCAAACTTTTTTGATCAAGAGTCTTGGAAAATCTCACAACCACTTTCTTTTAGTTTTGTTAAAAGTATGTCATTAAATTGGTCTCACATTTTGTTTGTTATATATGTTATAGTTAGTGGTAAATGCAAGACACAGGAAACACCACCAATAGTTTGTGAGAGTCAGTGATTTGTAGACAGCGGGTCTGTGTAATGACATGGGGGAGCATGCTAGTCACTGAGGAGCAGTGACGCAGGCTCCCCTTTGAAAGGGAGTATAAAATAAGTTGTTTGTGTGGGGGGGTGTTCCTAATGTGAGGGCCAGGTGGGCAGTGCCCAGACTCCTCTGAGAAAATGAGGCCTGCATGTGATGACTTTACAAGCCCAGGGCCGGACACACTTCAGAAACAGCTGTCAACCGCATGAGCAGTGTTTCCTCTGTGGCATTTAGAAGCCAAGAACACACGGCTGCTCACTCCCACCTGACTCTTTCTCAGTTTAATTACACTATCTCTCAGTTTCACACTTTCACCATGTCTCCTTTAGATTCTCTTCCTTATTTTGCCTTGCTTTATTACTCCTCTCTCTTGCAGCACACGTCCCCACTACCCCTCCCATTCCCCTTCTACACCTCACTTCCACTCCAAGGCCACTTCTGTTTATCTCTCTATCTAGAAAATGATGGTGGGTGGCAAATTTGACATGGTTTCCTTTGACCTTGACCTCAAGGGTGGCTGGGCCAGCTGCCACATCTGGCCCTGAATTGAGGTTCTCGCAGGGTGGCTGGGAAATGGGACTGGCTGGCCTTGTGGGCCTGGGGGCCCTCATGCTGCCCCATGTCCCAGGGCTGGAGGAGGGCTGGGGGAGGACACCCACTAACAGCAACATGAAAGCCCTTCTGAAGAACGCAGACCTTGTCAGAGCCCCATCCTTCCATCTCAGGAACAGGTCAAAATAACACAGAGTTCCTCTCATTTCTGTGTGTGCGCAGTATGTGCGTGTCAGCCTGTGCTTAAAGGGAAGAAGGTGTGTAAGGGGCACACTCCTTGGGAAAGGGGGGCCGGCTGATCTAGTGATGCATAACACACTGTTCATTAGCAAGTAACAGTTGCTATTAGAGTTAAACCTTGCAACATTTTTGTCAGTCTTCAAAATGTATTAACAGACAGTTTAGGGAATACAGTTCAACTTTGTTTTTTTTCTAAAGGTGTTTTAGGGACACACAGTTTACAATGCAAAATAATAGGAATACAAAAAAGTGAGCTGTGCTTTGACCAATTATGTTCTTACAGTTCGTGATTCCGAACAAGCTTGCCTGACAGCACAATCAATCCTCAAATAAATCAATCACTGGAAACCATTGAGCCAAGTGTGACATCTGACAAAAATCTAAAGTCTTTGAGAAAAAAAATATTTACTCTATATGCATAACTTGAACAAATGTCTGAATGAGAGAAGCAGAAAGAAACAGAGCAAGAGGAGAGGAGAGTTTTAATGGATACGATTGGGAGAGAGCAACTTAAGAGCAAAAGAACACATAACTGAGTTTGGCAAAATAAGTGCAAGCACTTGGCATCAGCAAACAGCCAAAACTCCTAAAAACTGTGGGGAGTTTGTGCCTACCCCCACCCCCAGTGTGTAACTACCTTTGCTCAGCTGTATAGAAAAGCCCTACTCCTCCCTCCACATTATCCTTTCCTTCCACTCAGATGCATTTTGGAATAAAGGAAGCCATGGCATATTTAATAATTTGCCATATGGAATTTGCTTGTAGACTGACAACAAGGGGGAAAGAATAAGAAGTTAAGGAAGAAAAACTCTTAATGGCATGACCAAGAAATCCCTTGACTGTATGTACGGGGGCCTGCTTCTATCTGTGCCTCAGCCCCTTCCTCTGCTTTAACTGCCCTGGCAGAGCCTTGGCAATGGGGAAATAAAGTCACCTTAGCTGCCCTCAGACATTTAAAAAATAAAGAGCTGTTGATGGCATGCCCTTTTGGCATCTAGTTATGTGAATATTTATTGTAGAATATGTTAAAGCAGAAAATGAGGTGGAAAAAAATGTTTTTCATTACTGATAAACATCTGTCTATATCTATCTGCCTGTAAATGACCAAAAGATGGTCTGTTAAAATCTGATTTGTGTGGATTAAACAGGAATAAGTAACAATCCAAAACCAAAATGAGAACATGACATTTGATATGTTATTTTAAAGGATTTTGTCTACGCAAATCACCAGAGACAGAGGGGTTAAGTGGTCAGCTGTGGCCATGGTGGCTATCACGGACCATCAGTTTAGACACAAACATCAGTCGTGACACATAGCAAGTCACGTATTGAGCATACTTGTGGCAGACTGAAAGTTGTAAACAGGGGTGAGGGACTGAGAGGGATCTCAGCACTTACCCAAGACCCCACCACCAACGCAGACAGAAAAACCTACAGGCACGTTGTTTTAGAGAGGCCAAGCCGTATAACTATATAATCGGTGCCCTCTGCGTACTGCTTCCAGTATCCAAGAAAGGAATTCCTTCCAAACTAGTGGGGGGTGGAGGTTGTGGGGGGACCTACAAAAAGGGTCTTGCACAGGCAACCCTCAGAAAGCTACACTCCATACCCTTGCCTCCTCTCCTCCCTGCCTCTCCAAATCCAGCCAACAGCTTGCAACTATTAAGGGGAGATCCTGTGGTGACCTTACGTGCAGCCAGTCCTTGCACCTTCAAAGCTCCTGGGGTGGAATAATACACAGCAAGTCATCCAGAACTCCTTAATACACAAATCTCTACCAAAATAAAAGACGAGGGAAGCATATGCTGGGAAGGGGAGTAAAAGTAAATGAGCGGCTGAGTTGCATTGCTTTCCACAATACTGGTCACTTTACCCTTTTTTTCTCCTTTCTCAGTTATTCGGCTCTTATCAGGATGGATCTCTGAGTTTACAAGAAAAAAAAAGAAAAGAGGAGAAACAGGAGGAATGTGGAAAACTTTAATATTTGCTGATAACCTAATTCCTACAATAGCATTTAGGACTGTTTGGAAAGAGAACAAATTGCCCAATTGTTGTATCTGGAAGAAATTGGAAAACTGGGAAATGATTTTTCATATTGAACCATTGAATCATTTTAGATTGGAGAGGCATGGTGTTTGATGTTGGAAAACATAATAAACAATCATGCAATTGCTGTAAAGAAGTCACTTCAGCATCTTCTACTAAGGGGGGGTTAGCAGATGTTTTCATCCGTGTGTTGTGACTCCTCCATCAGTTGACTGAAGAAATAATACTGCTAAGAGCATTTGGTTTAAGGTCACAAAGTAAACAAGTCAGGCAGAGCTTTGGGCTGTTTGGATGGGATAAAGGACAAAAATATATATGACTCTGAATGATGGGGGAGAAGTCTTTAATACATGTAAAAGCGTGTGGCAGAGGAAGAAATAAGAGGTGTGTCTCTATGTGTTTGTGTGTGTGTGGCATGAAAGAGGTCATATCATTGTTCTAATGTGCTATGTCACAGCACACTAGGGACAACAACACTGAGCTAGACTCCCACTGAGTCGACAGACCTCGTGTGCTTAACAGCTGATGGCTGGTGTGTCTGTTCATGTGCTGTGTGTGTGTGAGAGAGAGAGAAAGAGAGAGTGAGAGTGAAAGAGAGATAATGTGAATGAGTTTCTGCAGGTGAATCAGAGGGAGAAAGACTGAATGAGAATGAGAAAGTGAATGAGGGGGAAAGAAGGTGTGCTTTTTCATTTGTCTTTCACAGGTCTTAATGTCCAAAGTCACAAAAAGTAACACTTGTGGTTTTGGGTGTATGAAACTGCATATATGACAATATTTATATGTGTGTTACTTGACATACAGTATACACACAGCTACCAGTTTCTTAGCAAAACTATATAGTCTAATAGAGCAGTCCTGTTGTTGAAACTGTGTGCTCATTTTGGATGCTGACAGATGTTTTTATTATTTTGTCCACCCCCTGTACATTGGTGAGGGTCGCTTACAGTAATGACAAATAACCCCTCTCTCTTTAACGTAACACAATGTCTGTTGTGTTTGTTCCTGCTGAAAATGTAAACCTTAAAAAAAATGGACGTGGATTAATAGACCATTGCTGCTGGGTCAATGTATGTATGTATGTGGGGTTGACACAAAAGAAACTACAGAGACCATGTTCATTGTAATGAACATGCAACACTGTGGCTCACTGGTGTGTTTTTTTAATGTATTGGAATGAGATACGAATGAGCTGTGTCAGGCTTTGGTTACATATATTCAAACTCTTATAGGACTACTTAATTGTCATTAACAATAAAATGCATACAAGACATCTCTAGACTTCATTACTGCTGTTACTTAAAGATGCTACACTGTTTCAGTGCATGGATTTTTCTGTCAGAAAGAGCAGGTCAGATTAAAAGAGGCATATCATATAGTTTGCAATGCACCCAGCCAGAAATACATTTAAAATATATTTTACTAAACCTTTACATAAGTAAATATTTACGAAATTTTTTAGGCCTTTGAAAGAGTTGCTTCTTAAACTATAACAGTGAAATGAATGCAATCCAACCCCACAAACAGCAGATTTTATTATTTGCACTATCCATAAATCTATTTTTGCTTTAGTTGAGAGCCAACAGAGGATCTATTAAATACACAGTAAGAACACAATATATTATTTGTCTGTGTATAAAATAAATGCCAGGACCAGCAATAAATACAGATAATTCATCACTGACATCAAATGACCTCCACTGTGACACAGACAAAAGAATCTGTAATAACAAAAATTTGTGTTCAGGAACAATTAAACAAGTTGGGACAAAGTCTTCACTTGTGGTCTGGAGAAGAACATTGATTTCCCTTTAAAGAGGAAAACACTGGCTGTCTTTGTCACCCAGCAAGTGTGTTATTCAGCAGCCCAGAGGAGAGAGACTGTCATAAATGAGTTACAGATTCCTTTTGTCATATATTGTGTCATTTTGTTTTGTTTTTTTGAGGTTTTTATGCAGCTCCGTCCTTGGTCGTCTGCCACGCATGTGTTCAGTTTGTGGAAAATCAGAATCAGGTGCAAAATTACCCTGTTTCTGTTTTGACTGAGTTGATCAAATAGGGATGACTATGAGGATAAGCTCTGCCCAAAAGGAATAAACAACTAAATCCAAATGCCTAACTAAATGCAAGTACCAAAACGATAATAAATACAGAGGGAATTTAAATGTGGACAAAAAATATCAAAGTAATAAAACGACAAGGTGATGTTGTCAAGAAGGTTGGCTGATACTAATTTAAAACTGACAATCAGGTTAATTTCATGGAAATAAGGTATGTTTATATTGGCCAAGCCATTAAACAACATGTGTATGCAAGCAAGCGGCATCAATTAGGCAATGGGCAAAAGGGATTATATCAAACATCTGGCTTTCCTCTGTTCCCATATCAATTTCACATATCAGCCTCATTCCTTAGTGTTTCCTTTTTGTTTCTCACCCACAGTAACCTTCCTCGCCCCTTTCTCCTGGCAGCCGATAAATCAAATTATGATTGGTTATTTCAGAGCAATTTTTCGTATCTTTCCGAATAGTTTCCAGGGATCTACTAGTGGAAAACACAGACAGACTGTTTTCCTCAAACAATGCCAGAGCAAAATGCATTCAAGGAGAATTTGGACAAGCAGCCTGGAGTTCTGAAGCCCAGGTAATCCACTTATTGTATCATACTCTAGCAGACCACTGAAATAACAGTTGGAACAGTTGGAATAAAACTGCTCTTTACCCAGTATGTCTTTGTTGGTGTGACAAAAATTAGCACCAAGCACGTAATTTGATCCTCCATTTGCTTGTAATTATTATTTAGGCAAACTGGTAACACCTGTTGTGCAGACACTACTATTGACCATCGGTATGTAGCATCCTTGGCTTGGAAATACAACAACAGCAAATTTGGACCAGATTCCTCTAAAAGCATGAAAGTCCAACTGAAATCACATTTAGTAATTCCCATATCCCTCCATCCCTTAATACAGTCAAAAAACAACGTCAACATGTTTGTTTAATTTTTTGTCAATGTTTTTTTTTTTTTTTTTTTTTATTAAAAAGAAGAAAAGACAAAAAAAAAGGAAGGTGAAAAATGTTCATGTTTGATTGACAGCTGCTGGCAGACCCCAGCAGGGGTAACTTACAAGCTACGGGCAGACTGTTTCTATTTAAAGCAGAAGAGTAAGAGTAAGGACCACACCAGCATCAAAACGCTTAGTAACATGAATTCTGACATGTGCTCCATAAATAACGATTATTATTAACCATTATTATTATTATTATTAATTAAGCAATTTGATTGTCTGTATTGAAACAAGTTCTCCATCTGCATAGACAGAGCTGCAACTAACAAGCCAACACGAAACAAAAAAAAGCTAAATATAAAATTTTCCCTTTCAGTTTCTGAATTTATTCTCAAAGAAGAACACAGGTTGTGATTAACAGAGTTGATATGTACGCTGTAGCAGAAAAAAAACAAAAAACATTTGTCTTTAATCTGGATTAGTCTTAACCCCTTTTTGGGAAGTGGACCATAATGTCAAAGCCATCAAGGAATTTTATCTTAAAACTATAAATTTTTTACGTGGCACCCAAACATAAGATGTTCAGTTAAATTAACTGTGATGTACAACATGACAAATACTAACCCTAACAAGACCCATGGCCTGCTCTCCTCAACCTGCTCCACTCAACCTCTTGTTGCTGCAGTAATTCAATGGAGTCTATCCTCCCACTGGGGTCTGTCAGTAAAAGTGAGTTATGCAAGTTCTGGCTGAGCCCCTGCACTGGACTGGGGCCAGGAGATGTAGAGATGAGATAGCGTCAATCAACAGCAGCAAAACCACTTCAGGGGTGAGGTCACTTCCCAATGGGCTGCTCACCGACTTTCCCGCTGCTATTGAACTTAGGATACAAAACCTTGCATCTGATACTGAAGTTATGAATAAAGGACAAAAACAAACTTTCTAGCCGGAGGTGAGTTATTGTCATAGCCGAGTAGCACAGTACAATCAAGTGTATGAAGAGTAGTTGTTTGGCCTCTTAAACCTGATATGCTTAGTACTAATTTTGACAGACATCTAGTACTTTTATGATAAATGCTACGATAAACCCGAGGGGGATGCCAGTGTCTGAGTTTGATTGAAAGCAGCTGGAGGGCTGCCAGAGTGATGTCAGGCTGTCTTTAGACCAAAGCAGACATTGTGGCGATTAGCTGCACAATTGTGCAATGGTGTGAGTGTGTTTATTTGTGCTGAATATAACCATTGTGAAACAATTAGAAAATAATGTATTGTTTCTCTAATTCAGTTTTCTTGTTACCAGTGCTCCCTCTCCTCAGCCATCATCTATGTCGCTCAACCACTGTTGTCTCTCTGTGTCTTGCTCTCTTGCAAACAAACAGACACATACCAAAGGAAGTTTCTTGGTTTTGTTTTTTAGAACATAGACTGCAAGCCAGACACAGATGTAGAAGCTGGGTACACGAAATAAAGTGAGGACACTACTGGGAGAGTATAATAGGTCCATGAACTCCACTTGGACAGGAGCCTGGTTTCAGAAATATTTCAAGCTAATTGTGGAGCAGTTTGACCATCAATGGCTAGTTTGGCCACCTCAGTGTGACATCAGGTTGCATCTCTTCAAAAGTTGTGTTGTTGTTCTGCCAGCAAGAAAGTTAATGTGCTGGGTGACTGTTGACCATTTAAAAAATGTAACGGTGCTCCTTGTAAAAGCAAAGGCTATGCCTTTGTCATATAACGAATAATTAATAAACATCAAAGAATTATGAAATTCATCAAAAAGTACTGCTACCAGGAAAGCAATCATGGGAACTTTGATTGTACTGTGGAAAATGTGGAGATGTCCCTTGTATGACATTTTTTCAAAAAGATAAAATAAAGAGGCTCTCCAAGCACACAGATACAGCCAGTGAGACACATAGGCTGTAATATAAATCCAGCCAGACATACAGATGGATATGCCAGGAGTACAATGAAAGTCCCTTGTCAGATCCACAGAAACAGGCCAGGCCAGAGAAGCAGATGCTGCAGCACAGAAGCTACAATACACTTCCAATCAGATCACTTGCCAGCAGCTGGCTGGAACGAGCTAGACAAAGTACCTCCCTGAATTAAGAGAGTTACTACCACAAAGATGACCAAACTTTTTGTCATGCTGAGCTTAATGCTGAAATACAACACAGCTGATAGAGTGTTGACCGACTTTTTATTAATCAGAAGAGGAACAAGGAAATTATATTTCAAGTTTTTATAGTCATGACCTTTACTCTCTATAGTAACTAAATTGCTAACATTCTAATTTTGGGTAGTGGGTAACTACGCATGAATACAGGCATACAAAGACAATATAGACGTTTTATACATTAGGAAACTGAATACCACAGAAAAACAAAGACTATTGATGAAGTCTGAAAACTCCCACTCTCTTGGATGTGGAATCAGTAATCTGTCTACCAGTAATCTAAGGTTGGACACAAGGCAAAGAAAGAAAGAATTTGTTTAGAGATGTTCCAAGACAGCAGCCTTCCGTTATACTTACCTTGTGCAGACAGACATAATCGTTTATAAATGTCAAAGCTTGACAGTGACAACATGCAACCTCTACTGGATGCACAACAATGAGAAAGTAAAGAAGTCCACGTGGGTAAGACACAGGGAAAATAAAATACTCCTAAGCTATGTGTAACTGCAGATTTGAGGGACAAACACTAATTCTTGATCGGTGTGATCAGGACCAAATCCAACATCATGTCACTGTCTGAAGTGTAAGGATTATTCTGAAGTACAAGCATGCCACTAACCTTCTTGGTCTTGACAGTGGATTGGCAACAGTCTCCCCCATCGTAGTTACAGAAGGCTCTGTTGTTGACCGCATCACAGTAGTTGTCTCCCATGAAAGGCTATACGAGAGTGATAGTGCATCAATTAGACAAAAACACAGAGTGAGGAAAGTGCCACCTTTAAACTGGTTAATAATGCTTAAAAGGTAGATTACCGACAAAGTTTTTTGTTGTAGTGTTAGTTTCCTCTACAGAGGCCCTTTAGTAGGTTTTTGCTGATGAATCTGATTACATTAAATTTCCCTCATCTCTCAATGTGACTTTTTAAGCTCTTAGTGGACCTGACCCGTAAATCAAACTGAGGACACCATAAACTATTCACTGCACAAAACACTCCAATAAGGTGATTTATTGGATTGGCCCCACCCTGTCCACTTGGGTTACCAATCAGATTATCCAATTGGCCTAAATGATATCATTCTTCCATGAAGTGAAGTGGAATTCTTTGAGCGGAAAGCAGGTTTACCATGTGATTGTGTGTGTAAAGATTATTGTAGTAATTGTAGTAATTTAGTGTCATCTAATTACAGCAGGTTAATAAGCATCTAGGAGCCACATTAGTCTAACACCAGATGTGGCAATAGCATTTTTAACTGGCTTACAAATGCTTGAATGGTTTTTGCCAACAACCACCTGTGCACCCTGTGCAGGTGGATGTCCTCACCAACTGGCATCAGAAAAAAAAACTTCAGTGTGAACAATTACTTGCGAGTGTGTTAAAATATTTTTATCATTTCTATATTCCATATCTACTAGCCTGTAGAAAAAACTACCTGCCAATCTCAGAAGCATGTTTAGACTTCAATCCTAGAGATGAAATCTTCATAGACAATGAAGGTTGGTTTCAGTGTTTTACTTGTCAAGCATCGGCTTATTCATTGTCTGAATTGGCAACCATCATCTGTCCAACTCCATTAGGAATAAGAATTTATGAAACCACATTTGGAGATTATTAAGCCTGAGTCATTTGTTTCTAAAACAAACTGTGTACAGACGGTCATGTTCATGTGTACTTTTCATGTATTTGTATTTTCATGCGTGTATGTTCACCATAAAAGTGTTACATGTTATATTTGCCACTACAAGCGTCTATACTCTATATATTTCTCATCTTTTTTTTTTTATTATTATTGTCTGGGATCAAGGAAGGTGGAATTATTAAAGTATTAACATCTTGATTGAGACTATTACTCCACAAATACAATGAAAATGCTATGAAAATAAATCAGGTTAAGCCTTTACCTCACATCCTTTGAGGCAGTGGAGCAATTCTGGGTGTGGATACCATTTCAGTCCCATTGTACAGACTATACTCTGAAAGATAAGACAAAAGTTGGGGTTAGAAACGCTGGTGTTTTCAATGGTTTGGGTTATTGCTTGTGCAGCACGTGCTAACTGAACCAATTGAATAGCTTTGCTAATACTGTGTTCTTTTTACCTGTATTTCAGTCCACATAACTCTACCCTGACTAAAGTCATTGGGTACTTTCTAGCTGCACACACACACATACAAACAAAGTGAAACACAGGAGTTACCAGGAGAGCTCATGTGCTACAAATGGAGGTTTTCATTTTGAATCCTTCTTTGATTTAAAGTGACCTTTTCTCACCTCATAACAAAGCTGAATAAGTTGATTTTGACATGATAACATGATATAACTCAATAAAAATTGTGTTTTTTCATAACTAAGTCATGGCCCCGGGAGGGCAAAGAGTTGAGAGCTAGAGAGAGAGAGGTAAAGAGCACCATCTTCTCAAATATCTTTGCAGAATGTGTGGAATCCCATCCTGTTCCCCCACTGTGCTCTTCATTGAAATGCAACAGAAAACATTTGTGCTTAGGGGAGGTGGGAAGCACTGTGCATAGAATGTGTACACTGCATGGGAAAATACATACATGCAGTCATACGCTGAAGGCACATGAGACAGCATGACTCTCAATGGACATGTGTGCCCTGTGCTGCGTGACTGTGTGTGTGTGTGTGTGTGTTTGTGTTAGGTGTAGGGGCAGTTGTATATATCTCTACTCGAGCCAGCAGGTGGAGAAGGGTTTTGTTTACAGTATAAGTGTGACCCCACACTTGGATAGTAGTGTATGCATGATCAAAAGTGCCATCCACAGCAAAGGACTGGCTGACCTCAGATGGTCCATTTCTCAGACCCCCTGTGTCCCAATATCTCACAAAGTTGACGTGCTTTTCTTTTGTTGCTGCAAACTAAGGTATTTTTCATTTCAGTGCTGTCAGCAAATCAATGCAAAAAAGAAAGATGGGGGGTTGAAGGTGGAGAGAAAGAACAACATAGCATCTGAGGACAACTGAGAGCTGCGGGAGTAATTGCTCTACTACTGCAATGTAGGACTGCATGGCAGAATGCAGGCACGTCTGTGGTGTGTACACGTGTGTTCATTATGATGGTTAGTCCCTGTATGGTGGAAGATTAAGCACTTTTTTTGTCTTAGAGGTGAAACTTTTTGCAACTTCTGTACTTTTATTCTCTTTTTCCCATGGTCTGCTATGATGATGTCATCCAGAAACTCCTTCTCTTCCCCTCTCTCTCATTTTCTCCCCCTCTCTCTCTCTCTCTCTCTCTCTCTCTCACTCTTTTTTTCCTCTCTCAGCAAGGCCGTAAATCATGATAATCCATGATCGTGGCCTGGCCTCACCCCTCACTACGTATAGGATCCTCACCCTCTGAAACCTCCCCGGGGCGCTGATACCACATAAAAATAGATCCCTATCTCAGCGCCACCACAGACGAGGTCATGTCATGTAGAAAATGACTAATTCCACAGCAAGCCCGACAGGGTAATTTTGCTGATAAAGGGGGAGGAGGGTGCTGGGGGCACAGAATCGTTAGATATAGAGGGACAGGAAAGAGAAGAGGAGGAGGTGGAGGTACGGAAGGAGGAGAGAATTCTAAGTGGGTCACACTAAGAACCGAAATACAACTAGTTTAAAGGTAATAAATCAACATCACTTATTAAGGTGGGAAACATTAACCTCCAACTCAGCAAAGTAGAACTAGAAAGTGGATCTGGGGACATGAATTCTGTTTTAGATACAGTATGAAGAATCCCATCCTTGAGGGGAGTTTAGAAGTACGTCGTAATGTCCACTCCTACTTACTACACTCCTACTGTTACTACAACTGCTAGCCATTGCTGTGATTGATTTATTTTTCCACCGCAGCAGTCTCCTCCTGTTCTTGTTTCTTAACACCAATACTGACAGCCCTGTGCATTTCTTCTATCTTATATCTCAAGCATATGTATTTGTTCTGCTTGGCCAATGGGTATTCATTTCAGGAGCATCCACTTGCAGTTACATAAGTGTAACTGCAAATGTAAAAGTCCTACATTTTGAAATAAGACACATTTCTGTCTGCTCATCATTAAGATGTTTGCAATCATTTTGATTACTGTTGGAAAAGTTGTACATTATGTGCTGGTGCATGTGTGTGAGAGAGAGTTTGTGGTGTAATTGACTGTCCTTGCTTTACATATATCAGCACAGGAAACTCTGGAAACAATCTATTTGGAATCTATAGGCTGACCGCTGGCAGAGAACGAAACATGACACATGTTGAAGTATACGCAACTAGCAGCAACTCTTTTTCTCCAACCTTCCTAACACTGGTACATGTCTGAAACACTCACCCCATCACCCTCTGACTTCTCTTATGCTATCCTCTGCCCCCAGCAGTATACCCTCTGGTCTCAAATTACCACTGAGACACAAATCATATCAATTACACAAATCCATGAAGAACAGATCATTTCATGTCCACGTGGCCCAAGCCACCCCTCTCTCCCAACATCCACCACAAAAAGCTGCTGACTCAGTGTGACTCTGAAACAAAAACAAAAGGAGTTGTAGGGGGAAAAAATACAGTGAGAAATACAATGTGTTCCTTTACTCGGCCGTGGCTTCTCTTTTCCCCCTCTCTAGTTACAAAACTTGATGCCATTTAGTAGGATCTCTCTCTCTGACTCCACAGCTAAAAAGGCATTAAGCTGACAAAACACTTAAAACAAATTGCACATCGTTGACATTAATCAAGTTAAATGGGGAGAGTAAAATTAGAAGAGTAGGTGTAGTCTAGTACTTTTCACTTACTGCACACACACATAGACACACTCGTATATACACCATAATCCTACCCCCACCTCTTGACCCCACCCACAGGCTTCATAAAAGTCCCAAATGACACCATGGGGGGCGGGGGTGCCACTCATGTGTGAGTGGCACTCCCACAGGGACAAGGTGTACAGTTCTGTGTGTAATGACCTCCCCCACTATAACCTCCAACCTCTCTGTTTTTGCTATCTGCCAGTTTAAGCAAACAGTACTTAATCAGTACAGTCGGTAGCTGTAAGGTATATCTAAATCAAATGAGGTCATTAACCAGTGAACGTCATAGGTTTATTTCAGAAAATTACAGTGATTACAAATGACTAGGCATTTGATAACGTTTTACAACTTGGCCACAGTGGTAGTGGGGACCAAATGTCTCACAAGAATTCTGCAGTTGTTTGTTTTTTTTTTTCATTTAGGGTTATTTAAGACAAATACTTGGGAAATTGAATTCTACAAATTGCAACATTTTTCACAACACATAATTCCCACAGATGCTTTGCAGCTTTTTATTTCTCTAAGAAGAAATGTTGGGGCAGGGATGTGAAGGAGCAGCACCATGTTTTCACACTTGCAATCAAAAACAGAGCAAAAATGTTTGAAGGGTTGCCATGCTTCAAAGACAAACATTTGCACGGCATTGTGCGCAAAAGACAAGCTGGCATTTTGCAATTGTGGGTAATAGAGCCAGGATGTTGATGCTATGCGTGAAATTCCTTACAGGAGAGTTGTGGATCACAGAACTTTGTCAAGTGCGTCTGTCAGAGCTGCGAGGTGGACACAAACACCCTTACAAACTTACCTTGACTTTGTGCGGGTTCCTCCAGTGCTCTTTAAGTACACTTTCAACCGTCATGTTGCTAGGGAGGATCACCACGTCGTTGTTACTCTCCCTGCACGTCAGCTCACACTCCTCACCTGTGTGCATGTGTGTGAGCAACAGAGAACCACAAAAACAAAACCAATAAGAGAACAGTACGTTCAAACTACACCTAGATCAAAGACAAATGACACATCCTTCACCCATTTCCCCTTTCACTTTCAAATGATTATGATATTGTGTGAAATTCAAGTGATATGTTACATAATAATGATTATAAAGAGTACAAATTGAAAAGGAATGAGTAACAATGACGAATAATGGCACACTTAACAAAAGCTGTGAGTAATACAAACAATGAAAGATGACTGCATTAAAGAAAATTGTTATTATAAAAGAGTAATACAGACCTATGCCATATCCTCGCTTGCATGAGTACTGTAGGCTAAATTGGAGGTTTTGAGGTAAAGAACACTGGCCCTTGCTGTGTGGGCATAGGCGGAATGACCCTGTCCAGTTCCCATCCTTCTTACAGCGGATCACATTGGACGCTGCCCCCTGAAAATAACACATATATTGACTAACAAACAATTATACACACACATTGACACACAAACACTTGCAGGCCAAGGACATTGAGATGGCATCCCGTTGCAAAAGGGGAAATACAATCCAATTTTTATCAGGCATCCAACCCACAACGCCTGAGAGGCAGAACAGATTAAAAGGTGTATACATTTCAAAAGTCTGTGGCAGCAGGACTATTCTGGAAATCAATAGCAATCTAATTAGCATGGCGTCAAATTGAGTAGGGCTCAGGGAGACAGGGAGAGAGACAGGCAGTAAGAGAGAGGAGTTCAGACAGTGAGGGCAGTGTAAGAAGCACTGGATAAAAAACAACAAGGATAGTGTGTATTTGGAAGAAAATGTTTTTTTCTTACTAATTAATTCTGCATATTATCTTCAGCCATCATGAGTATACATATATGGTATTTGATTAGAGTATGTCTACAATGATGTATCTGTAGTAGACTAATACTGGATTATTCAAGGTCTGGGTCCTAAATATATAACAATACACTTCTAGTAGAAGCATTCACTTTGATTAAATTATTCACAACTTATGTTTAGCCTAAGTTATAGCCAGTAAGGTTGCAAAACGGGGAGAAAAAGAGAGAATGTTTACTTTTTATACGCGTGACCAAAAGAAGACAAACATATAGGTAAAGCAAGAAAAGACAGAGAGGAAAGAGATGAACAGACCTGCTTGCATGGAGCGTGCAGCAGCCTCACCGTATGGGCAGAGCCTCCTGTGGCGGCGTGAGCTGTATTACCGGCAGGATCAGTGCAGTTGAGTCTGCAGACGCTGTCAAAGCGGAAGCCATCGGTACAGTGATAGGAGCCATGGAAGATGGGAGGCGGTGGATCACAAGTCACTGGCTCGCATGCCCCCTCTAGCCAGCTGCCATCCTCTGTGCACTGCCGCTTAAATGCACGCCTTAAGGGAAGGGAGACAATTAACATTTAGAGTTTGGGTTTTAGTAACTTTAGTGAGGTTTATATACAGTATAGGTTCATATAAATAGTCTTTAAATGTAACTGATTCCAGGCCTTACTTTCAGCTGGAAACATTTTTCTGATGACGAACCAAACAACCATTTCTATTTCGTTCTTTACCTCTTAGGTTTGTTGGTGACATGGTAGCCTGGTTTGCACTTGTATTTGCAGAAGGTTCCCACTTTGAGGCCTGTCTCATTGCAGCGCTTGGTCTGCAGCACAGCATTGGGTACGGGGGGAGGGGCTGGGCAGCGGAGTTCACAAAGAGCCTCCGGGAAGGACCACAGACCGTCTTCTAGGCAGGTGAGAGTATTGTTTGTACCTGAGGAGAGAAAGGAGAAAATGATATGGTCAGTGAATTTGAAAAAGGAGACCAAAAGAAGACAAACAAAAAAGAAACTCTGTAGATTGTATAACAGAGTATGAAATGAAATATGAATATGAAATGTAGTTGTTAAATAACCAATGAAAGACAGTTTAGGACTATTATGATTGAAACCTAAATAAAAAACAACACAAATTCAATAATTCTGAATAAAATACATGTACATGAAAGACCATTTATTCATGAGAAAATGTGTATTTAATCAGGATCCTGTGCATTAAGCTTGTAAAATCTAAGGCAAAAACCTTAAAACAAAAAATATGGTTGTGCACGCTCCTCTATGCATCTCACCTACGAGCTGGGCAGGTTCTCGACACTGAAAGGTGCTTTTCTTGCCGTAGGTAGTGCCCTCTGGGAATGTGAAATGGGCAGGATGAACATGGTATTTGTCTGGCAGACCACAGTCCACAGGCTCACATGACACCTGTCTGTTCCATTTCCCATTTGCACAGGTTATGGTCACTGAAGAGTCCGACTGGAAAATAAGACCACATATTAAGTGAGTGTCAGATAGAGACAGATATATGGACAACAGGCTTTCTCCAAAGTTGGCCATATGCATATAAGTATGCACTGACACCAGTATTCATTTGAGACTTGATGACTTGATGTCTTACACACATCCTATAAATGTTTACCTCACAAAAAATGACTACAGCAATTCAGCACTCGCTCTCTAATCAGTGTGTAACCCAACAAAGCTTGATCAGGCTTAGTTTACTGTATGTCAGTAAGCCTCACAGGCTACCCTGCAGCTCAAGTAACTGCTGATAGCATTTGTAAGGTCAAGTCATGCCACTCAGACAACTGATATCCAACAACTGCACAATCAGCCCTAACACAAAACAGATTGACTTTGGTGGAAGTGTGACAACTTCTGAGAAACACACACACACACACACACACACACACACTGTGGGGATTTATCGTTTTTCAGACTTTCCGTATATCATGATACTAAGAAATAAAAAGCTGACATTCCTGATGTATGACTTTTATACTGTACAGAAATTATATTCAGGTATTGCTATGCAATCGATCGATTTTGCTGTTAGGTGAGAAACTGGAGGAGAAAAAAAGGTGGCTTTTGCACAAACATAGAAAAATAAAGCATACCAGCTTTGCAGACAAATGCCATGAGTGCATTTTTTTTCTTAAGTTAGCCCTGCATGGCTTAGTGGTTGACAGTAGTCGACTATGCAGTTGCCTGTCGACAGAAAAAAAAAAAAACAACTTTTCCAGTACTCCTTTCTGTGGAAGCTTTTCAAAATCAAGGCAGACTGCCTCACATTTTCAAGCCTACAGAGTGCATTCTGTGCGATTGGGCCCTTACATGTTGTTGGAATGTGGGAGGAAACTGGAGAACCCAGAGGAAATCCACACATGGGGAGAACATGAAAAATCCGCAAGAAACGGACTCAGGCCAGGACCAACAGTTGTAACACCACTCTACTATGACAAACAAAGACAAGCTCAAGTCTTACAACACAATATAAGACCTAATACAATAGATTATCATCCCTTCCATTCCCATTATGAACCTATCAGAGAATAGCCCTTGATTAGAAACAGCAGCCATTCAGGTTACTGCTGAAGGAGCTATGACCTGGCACATGTCTTGCATTAATTGTGTGTGTGTGTGTGTGTGTGTGTGTGTGTGTGTGTAGGTGTGTGTGCTTTTGTGCGTGTATGAACTTGTGTTTATATACCCTGTACACACATCAATGTGTAACCATTCCTGATCAAGAGTGATGAGAAGATTGTGCAGAGAATATAACTTTAAGGACCCAGCATTTGCTGCTATAGAAGTTCCTGGAAACAGCGATGGCAACCAGAATCTTTCCAAAACATTACACTTCAAAATGGTTCAATCTCTTGTTCCTGAAAAATAGGTCTATTTCCTATTAGAAATAGCTCTGATTCCTGTAAATTATTTGGCTTGCGGTATGATATTTGCAAAGATGAGACCAAAATGGGGAGCCACTGCATCATCCAAACCTCAACTGTTTTCATCCTCTTCCATTAAATAGCACCATGTAACGCAACAAGAATGCTTAAATTGAAAGTGGTGCCAAGAAATCTCACAACAAAGCTGTGAGAGCTCAATCATTCTGACTATTCCTTCTCCGAACAAAAAAAAAAAGGAAACCTGTGTTTTACCAGAGTTACATTCCCCTGTTTTGGTTAACTTTAATTACACACATCTTTGTAAAGAGTGGACAAACTTTAAGGCCACACAAGCTGGACTCAGTTAGCATTACATATCTATTGCTTCATAACCTTCTCCCTCTTCCATGTATTTCTATTTTTCATCTTGATCCCATTATATGATACTGCATAACAGTATCAGGTTCCCTCAAAATAAATAAGCTCCTTTCATATTTGGATATCCAACAAAGTAACATATGCATCACATGTGAGCGCCTGCTGAAAAATAACTGGGTGTAGGGTTGAATGAGTCAACGATGATGGGAGGTTGTGGGGGATGTCTACGTGGAAGAAAATGTGGAAGGATGTATTTAGTGTTAATGCACTGACTGTAAATATGTGTGCAAATGGAACGTTAAGTGAGTTTGTGAAACTGGTGTGTGTGTGTGTGTTAACATGCACGTTTTGCCCGTCCTGCAACATGTGTTTATAAAACTGTGGTCATGCATACGGATATACAAAAACACACAGAAACACATTTACATACATTTGCCATGCGATGTTTTCGCGTTTAATCAGGCATGTATCCCCAAGTGTGTGAGTGTATATAGGCTTGTGTGCCTCTGTGTGTACTGTGTGTGTAAATGTGTGGGAATTTTCCTTCCTTTAAAAAATTTACAGCTGACTATTTCTCTTCCAGAAGCGATTTTAACAACCTCTGGCTACTCTGCCTAATTCAAGCCAGACAGACTAACAGACAAATGAACCGACAGACATACAACCTCTTCCTTCAGCTTAGGAGCTTACCTTAGCTCGGATGGCACACAAACACATAAACACATAAACATAGTAATAACCCAGAGCTGCACACTGATAGGCAGAGATTTTACAGTTGTGGTATTAAGTATAATTTATTATTGTCTAGTCCTCATGGAAAAGCCCTTATGAAACAGTTTTGGAGAAAATAATCAACATTACTTAGAAGCAGAGAGGTTTTTATTTGCCTGGAATATACACATTCTGACCTAACGGTACTCAGAAGTAGATGTGCTTCTAAGTACAGTACATAAAATTCTGGGGGGCTTTTTTTTTTTTTTTTTCAAACAATAACCACGTTTGGACAGAGTGGATTTCAAACTAACTTGTGTTACAAACCACTATGTGAGAGCTTTGGAAGAGAGAGTGGAAGAAGTAAGAGTTTGCATTAATGAAAATGTACAAGTTTGTCTAAAAAAAGAGAAACTTGTTTTTTCCCCCCAAATGAAAGTCACACACTTTCTGTTTGCAGACATGGAGTACAGGGAATGGCTCTCTAGGTTTGATCATTCTTCACACATTGACATTGTCCGTTCAGTGAGGTGTTGCTAATCAACTGGTACCAGACATTTCTTTTACTAGGTTGAGCCAGGTTCAGTGCGCAAGGACATTTCGGCATGTGGGACGGTAAGGGGTAGGTGGGTATTGAACTGCTAACCCTGTAAAAAGCAAACAACCCAGTCCACCACCTGAGCCACAGTTGCCCCAACTGGTACCAGCCATACAACTGTTAAATCCTAACTCAGGATCCACAAAGTCTGCAGCTTGAGGAGCAACAGGGTGACAATGTTAAAGGGATTACAATGCAAAGCATTCACTCTCATTCAGACAAGATTCGCTTATAGGCTTACACGGGTGAAGCCCAGTGTGGTTTTCCCTGCGGTAGTGTTGTTAGCGCTTCCATAACACCTCTGCACATGGTGAGGAAAAAGTAAAAAGTGCTATTCAAAAATAGCCTGATAGACCCGAAAATCACAGAGCTTCTGTAATGTGACATTTTTTTATGTGAAACTGAATATATTGCTCTGCTAGCTACTCATTAGCTAACGGCCAAGTGCGATTTATATGATGGGTGGGGTTAGCTAGTCACCCCAAATCAAATTTGATTGGATACATTTATGAAACCATCCCAGAGTTCAAGATTTTGAATTTAGCATGTATGGAGGATAGAGGATTAAAACTTGCACATAGCTTTCATTACTTTACTTCTTGGCTCAGGGGAAAGGGATGTAATTCTGGGATAAGGCCTTTTTATTTATGTTATACTTTATAAATTACTATGGTGATATTTGTCCTCTGCAGTCGACCCATCCTTAGTAGCTACAGCGCAGCACCTCTGGATCAACTCCAGCTCTCAGGCCAGTGCTTTGATGAAGGTCAAAGGCAAGAGTACTTCTAATGCATTACCTTACATGCACATCCTTTAGAGTGAGAAATATGGAGCACTAACATCCAAACTCTATGCCATGGTTGAAAAGAGAGCTGGATTCTGTATATCAAAATGGTGCCCACTTATTCTAATCAAAGTTGCTCACTGTGCATTAATGCTGAAAAACATCTTCAGATGTCTATATTTAGGTGCCCATAAAACACACTCATAAAAGTTTTTCTTTGGCTAAGCTGGCAACTGCCAGACAAAAATAATATGTTGATATGGCTATTACTAGGCCTTAAATTCATATTGTATATAATGGCTGAAGTTATACTTGAGGTTATTTCTAAATGTGTGAATTTTTTGTCATCACTTTGATGAGACCCGAAGAAGGTCTTTCAGTCATTTAAAGCAAGTGGATAGGCATCCTATAGTGGGCAGGTAATGGTTATTTGATGGCCTTGTTCTACGTTATATGGTGGACAGTAGTAAACATAAAGAGCCTGTTAAAGGAGAATTCTATCTGAAATAAAACTGTCCTTTTCAGTGCCAGCAGTCAGAGTTCCCTAACCACTTCAAAGAAAAAGAGAAAGATAGGGAAAGCAGACCGCAATAAAACACACAAATACAAATCAAGAGAGGGAAACTGATTTTTTCTGAAGATAGTATTATCTAAGAAGGTGGTGTTCCCAGAACCACTTTGACATCCCTGAAACAAGAACGTAATTGGCTAATGAAAGAAGACAAGATTGTGCTTAATGGTGCACTTTTCAACCTTAGTGTGGAGGTGTGTGCGTCTTTTCTTTGTAAGCACTTGTGTGGCTGGAAACAGGGAGGTCTGAGGTGAAGTTATTTTTTAAAATGTTTTTTAATTTTTTTTTTTTTTTTTCATTTTTGTTGTTTTGTTTTTGTTCTTTAATTTCAAAATTCACCACATCTGAGCTGTAGATGAGAGCAGATGTACCCTGTGAATCTGGCCAGATCAATTTATTATTGGCCCTTTGACTAATTCCTTAACTACTTGACATAAAGCACATTTGTTACGTTTGAACTTGAATGGATGTGCCCAGTGATTCTTTCAAATCTCTATTGTCCTATTTGTCAAATTCTGTCCTGCAGTCATATAGTTTAGTCAGTCACAGCTGTGCCGCTGTTGCAGTCAAAGAAACAACACACTGCTGTCCCTCACTGGATTCTACAGCTGGCGACAAAACCTGCACCAAAATGTTGCATTCTTCTCTAAAAATAAAGAAAAGTTTACAGTGATTGGACAAAAAAAACAACTTTACTTTCTGCTGAATTGTGCCCATGTGTTTGCTTGCAGTGAGACTGTTCCTGCGTTCCAACTTACAAAGGCTTTTGGGAGGAGACTTCTACTGCCCCTGGAGGGACGTGCAACTGGTGAAATCATTTCCCAGAGAATTGTTTCACTCTTGGACTTGAAATGGATCAACAAGCTAGTAATAGAAGCTATGGCAGACAGGGTGAGTTAAAAGAGGATTGGATTCTGTTATGGTAATTATAAACATCATTCAGTCTGCACATCTAGTTTGCAGCATCATTTTTTTTTTACCAGTGGCATGTCAGCTGAGCACAATGATTTATTTGTCCTCGCTGACATTAAATGGCTGAGCTTAAAATGATTTCGGAACTTAGAAACAGGATTTTGGCACATAGATTTCTGTTGTCCCTGCTGAATGGCTATGTATGAAGACTCAGTTCAGTTCTATTCAATTTAATTTATATTGCGCCAAATCATAATAGAAGGTATTTCATGACCTTTTCCATATACATCAGGTCTAGACTAGTACACTTTTTTTTTATAAAGTTTTGAATGACAGTGCATGCAAGTTTTCATAACATCCATAAACAACACAGAATTCCAAAAAGAGGAGTAGATAATACTGTACAAAGAAAGGTATATTTGTTGTAATTCAAAACACTCTAATCCAGTATATTTACAAAATTAGCACTACATGTAGCCATTTTGCACATTTTAGGTCACAGAACACAAATTAGATTTATTAATCACATCTAAAAACATGTGATATCTTAGTATCCAAGGAGGAAAATTAAATAGTCCAGATTTTACAAGATACGTATCTAATTCTGGAAAGTACTGTTAATTAAAAATAACTGCAAAATGCTAATTTGATATAAAACCAACAAAACAGACCATTTTCCTTTTAGTGGACTGAATGGATGCCAAAAGTTATTCATAAATAACAGGTCCTCTAAATACCTTTGAACTGTCAGTCATCATTTGTGCACCTTCCAAGTCCAAAAAAAAAAAAAAAACGAAAAAGATATTTGGCACAGCCCTACCTTCTTTTCTATTCTCTCCTGTCCCCCACGTTCTCTGTACTTTCCTGTACTTTCCTGCATCCCCCTCTCTGAAATGCATAATTTATCACTAAATGAATTGACATTGATGAATAGCCACATAGTGTACTGTCAATCAAAATCTAATGCAATTAGAAGTCTGTACAGACTCAATGGAGAACTACTCTGATAGTGTTTGTACATACAGTACAGATGTGGATCTAAATGTGCTTCTGTGCATGTACACACACACACACGTGCCTATTTCTGTGTGCAGATACATTATACAGTATGTACACGTGTGAAAAAGGCCATTTATTGAAAGACAGCTGACGGACTTTGAGGTTTTAAAAGCTGTCCAATTATGACGAGTTACAGATCACAGCGACAGCCTTGTGAAAGATTTGATAAATAACACATTGTCATGGTCAGAATCATGTGCCAAATCATGAAAAGGTCATCATTTCCCGCTCTCTTTTACTCTGTAAAACTCTCTTTTCGTAAATGTTTTTGTCCGTTACTTGCATACACATAAATACACCCACACATACGGTCCCAGACTGTAATACACATAAAACAAAATTTACCTTGTTCTCTGAACCTCCCATCTCTCTGAGGGAGCATTAATACATTGTCTTGCAGACTGCTTTACAGAGCCGTGGAGAAGGATAAAGCGTTTATATGGCCTTTACAGCAGCTTGGCCTCAATCCAAAAGGTTTACAATGTGGTGTCAACTACCCTGTTTGTTTGTTTACTTGTGGTGTGCGTGCATCTATGTGTGTATACTCTATATCTGTACACATCTGTGTTCTGTTTATGCAGGAGATTGTCTTGTACTGTATTGGTATCTACATGGAAGCAGTCAATGTGTGCTGCTGTGTGAGAGCAGTAGCAAATTTCTGCCCTTTAACAGAGACTTCAATGTGTGCGAAATGAGCAGGGATGGAGCGAGGGAGGGAGAGGGAGCAGACACTATGCGATGATGTCATCGTCCCGGCGGAGTAGCGATACAAAGTGACTGTTTGAGGTGATGGTGCAGCATGCTCAGCAAGAGACTAAACACTATTATGTCTGTATGTGTGTGTGTGTGTGCGTGTGTGTGTGTTTGTGTGCGTATGTGTGTATGTGTGTTTGTATATGTGCAGCAAGCCAACAGGAGGAGGAGACTGGGGCGTCTCCACTCCTCAGTGCAGCACTCATCTACCTGGATGTTCATGATGTCATTCTCCCTGGAGGCTTGCCGTGCCAAGCCTAGTTTCTGCAGGTGACAAAATAAATGCAGAGGTAGAGAGGAGAGCAGAGAGAAAAGCGTGTTTGCGTTTCTCTCTTATGGCCATATGTGTACTTTAGTTTGCATCAATGCATCTTCATGTGTGCATTCACAAATTCATGTTTGCACCCAGGTTCCCATATGCTGCAGAAATGCTTTTGCACTTAAGTGTTTGCATGTGTACATTTATGCATCCATGTGCCTCTTTGTGCACCAAGCTTCTCGACCAACCTGTGTGTGCGTGTGTGTGTGTGCCTTTAAACATGTGTGTAGCAGTGTGTTTACCTGGCTCTTGATGATGTCATCATCCTGGTGGATTTGCAGGACGTAGCCAGAGTTGCAGGAGATGGTGCAGCGGTCTCCATTGTAGAAGTGGCGGCCAGGGCTACTGCACTTGAGCTCTGCATTGCGGATTAACGGTTCCTGGCAGTCAATGGCTTCGCACGAATAATGTACACAACTACAAGTGAGCATGTGTGTATAGAGAGAGAGAGAGAGAGAGAGAGAGAGAAAGGGGGGGAGGGAAAACTAAACATCACATTTAAAGTTACAACCAACATAAATTTAGTGTATAAAATAACACTGCAGACACTAAAACATGGTAGCAGTCATACATTTGCTCCCAAACAGAAAAGCTACGCATTGAGTCCGCCACATCCATCCATCAATGACGGCTTAACATATCAAATCAATAAACCACATGGAGAAAAGATTGCCATATTTGCTATGAAAAGAGTGTCTGTGTGCACGCACACACACGCCAGAGTATACTTTGTGAATTAAGAGCGACAGGATATATTATGTGCAGGCTACAATGGCAGAGTTTGGTCACAGCTCTATGCTGGTAGACTGATAGAGAAGGCATTTAATGCTCTTGGAATGCTTGGATGCCCAAGGCACCTTTTTACAACAGTCCACATTCTATAGTATAGGGTTCCCTTATGAAGCTGATCGAGAAGGAGAGAGAGAGGAAGAGAGGGAGAGAGAGGGGAAGTCATGGAGAGAGAGGATGTAAGAAAATACAGATCTGGGGAAACATTGTTAAACTTGCTCCTGTAAGAATGGAATCTCTATTTTGCTCTTTTCATCCAGTTCTTTTCCTGCTTCTACTTCTTTCACCTTTCTATCCAAATTTTCTGAATGTATTAATAACCCAAACCTTCTATGCACCTATATTACTCCTTATATTCTTAATTTTCCCACCATACTGTCCCTTCCACTATAACACTCAGAAAAACGTGGTATTAAAAGAAAGTAAAACCAAAAATAAAATCGTAAACTCACAATTAAAATACTCATGTTGAAATTATGCTAAGCTGGGCAGGTGAAGACCGTTTATAAAGCGTAAGAGTTGCAGTCCCTTATAGGCTTTTTGAGGACAAACTAGGGAAGCCTAGAAGCCTCCTCTGTGGACACTTTGGCTTGGAACAAAATCTCTTTGTGGTTTTCTGCTAGTCACTCTGGAATTTCTGACATAAATTACAATTAACTACCTGGAAAACTATCCTCCTCCCCTGTGAAATGAGAAGTACAGTATACAGCACAATAGAATAGTATGCACGACAAAGAGAAGCATTGAATAGAAAGGGGAGAACGGTAACAATAAAAGAGGTGATGAGCATAAAAATTGAGAAAAATAAACATTAATGTGAGAAAAAAAGGGTGCGAAAAACTGAGAGAAAAGGGAAAACATACATGTGCATGTATTTGCAGAGAAGCGTGGAACATAAAACTGAGTCATGTTAATAGCTCCTGTTGTTAACAACTCAGGGAAAAAGGGATGTGGTGTTTTGTGGAGGCATTAGTATTACGGGAAATGTGTTGCTCAGCCCAGGAGAATGAGAGAGTGAAAGCGGGAGCAGGAGGCACAGAAAAGGGAGAATTAAGGAGAAGGGGATGGCAAACAGTTAGAGGGAAAGGAGGATGATGTGAAAGTGAAGGATGAGAAGACAGCATGGGATAACATATAATGAAGGGGAGGAGGGAGAGGGGAAATGTGGAAAAGCAGGGAGAGGGAATAAGGAAGTGAAGACAGAGTGAGGTAAAAGTGGAGAAGAGGGACAAGCAATTTGGAAAGTGGGGTATAGAGGACAGAATGATGATGAATTGGAGTCGATTAAGGAGAAGAAACAGATCAATGACATAAAAAGAAAAAGAGACTGAGCCAGGATTCTCCACTGATGTTGTAAGAACAAGCCGGTAAATCATAACTCATCACAATACTATATTATAATTATCAACTTGTGCTGTGTCAAGTCAAACTGGTCTGATTGACTTGCGATCATAAAGAACATTTGTTTTCAAGAGCCAATGACAATTAGAAGAAGGGGGGAGAGTATGAAAGAAAGAAAAGTCAGTGAGAACTCTGGGAAAAAAGCAACTAGTCTGTGTGTGTGTATGTGGTAACAAACAATTTCCTGGCTGATGCAGATACACAGCAGTTTTAATCTATTTAGGTGCTCTTGGATGTCTTACTGGCACACAACAAAAGCCACAAACAGCTCTATCTCTCTGCACAGACCCCCGGACCATCCATTCTTTGTGTATTGTGGTGTTTATTAGTGCATTTCTTGTTGAAAGGGTTGCGGGAGCATCAGCAGCATGAATTGTCTCATGCATGACAGTGGTGTGGAAATTGGTAAATTGTGACTCGTTGTGCATGTGTGGTCTGGTTTAGCTGTGTTTGTGAGGAGTGACTTGACATCATATGGTCGGTAGTTAAAATTGAAGGTACTGGAGACTCAGAAATTGTGAATTTGCAGCTAAATGGGTGTTAATTGTTTTTTAGTGGTCTTGCCAACAGCTCTTAGAAATGTCTTCAGTGACTGTTGTGCTTTTTACTCAAATTGGCTCATCTTCATTTCCTGGTTTAGATTCTGGGTTTCCAGCTGTTATGAATCATGTCGTCACACACAGAAAAATATCCAAATATGGAATACTGCTCTGCCCTGGGCAGCATCTTTGAAGTGATAGCTTTGATTGACAGGTCATTTTTTTATTTAATTAACTAGTTAAAGTTGAAAAATGGCAACCAATAACCTCAATGTATAGCTGAGCAATGCAAAAACTATTACCAGAGAAACATCCGCTTTGGCAGGACGTTGGAAAGAATATTTGTATGCAGAGAGCACTTCAGCCGAACTCAATACAAAACAAACTGGGGTGGTAAACAAGATTTATTGCTGGAGGCAGTGCGGCGGCTCTGTTGTTGGAAATTTGTGGAGCTCAGCAACAGGTCCAAATTAATTGTAAATTTCCAGCGATATTATATTTGTTACCTAGAAGGTTTTATTGTTATAGCTGTAGCTTTGGGCAGACGTCTAACATTAAACAGCTTGTTGGGAACATTAATTAATGCATGCCTCTCCCTCTCTCTGGCTAAAATACGCACACACAAACACTCTCCTGTCTCCTGCTCTCCTTTTGTGTGAATGGTAAGAATAAACTATGGTGTGAGTGGATGCATTCTTGTGAAATGTCATGTCGTATCCATGTCTAGGGTTTTGATGTGTGGGTAACATATGTAGGCCTCATGTTCACCAATATTCCATTTCTCTTCCCTATTTCCAGCCTCACCTCTGGCCTGTGGGGTTGTAGATCTCGTTGCTCTGGCAACCACTTATCGTGATGGGGTCGAAGGACTGGAAGGAGCGCAGGCCTATACCGGAGATGGCCACGATGCATGAGGTGAACATGACCATAATTGCCTTGGTGTGGTAGAAGGCCACTGACAGGTCGTGGCTTACTGGGATCACCAAAGGGTTGGTGCGGCAGCTGAGACGCCATTCACCTGTGGAGAGGATATAGAGGATAGGAAGAGAGAAGTAGGGGGCAGAAGCAGAGAAAAAGGAATCAGAGCGGGAGATGTAAATCAAACCTTGATGGTGAACTAGGGGAAAAGAAAAGGGTGGAAAGGCATAAAATAGCATGCTACTGTTAAAAGACTGATGCAGAGATGGATGAGCTTGGCTTCGTTTTGTACAATGCTCTGTGTTTGAGCTTTGAGCTCAACTTTCCACACATATTTAGCAATCTGACACCAAGGTTGAATCAAGGTTGTAATTTAAAAGTACATAAGACAGTTCTCACCAAGACTATGGATGGCCTCCTTGGTGTCCACCAGCTGAACAGTGATGTTACACTGAGTCTGATCAATGTAGGTAGTCCCATCAGCTGCAAGATGTATAATCGCTGCTGCTGCCACCATGGGATGAGAAAAGAAGGCCTGAATAAAGAAAAAGAAAAAGTATAAAGTCAAGCAACCGTTTTCTTTATCAGTTGAATGTATAATTTCCTCAGTGGAATTATGTTTGATGCATCATATGTTATCAAAATCATCCACACTTCTTCTGCATTTGGTTGTTTTTAAGTTGTAATGTGGTGTGTTCTCTAAGCCACCATAATGATGGCAGTGATGGTGTTACAATGCACTGCATGGTGTCCCTGTATAGAATGGAAGAGATTGAGAGCAGGAACACAACACAAGGTGAACTGGAATTCATTAGCTTGTCTTGTTCATTATCTTATTATATTGGCACACTTTATTGTACATTATTGTTGGTGGGCATTCCTTTTAATACAAATAACTCTTAATTTCCATTAAATTTCAAATTTCCATTAAAACTTAGAACATCATTATAATCATCATCATAAATAGCTTTAGAAACAGTGATATACACCAATGCAAAAACTTATTTTCTCAGTCATTTAGACTTCAGAAGACAATCTTTTTCTGTATCATTCTTTTCAGATAGATCTTACCGTGAGCACATAGTTAGGATACGCTGCGGGTGCCAAATGGGCCTCACGACAAGGGAACCATGCATACTGGGACACGCCATCTGATAGATCAAACACCTTGGACTGACATGTCTAGAGAAACATAAGAGAAAAAGAAGGAAATTGGGTCATTTGTAGACATCATTCTAACTAAGACCTGTATGTTTGTTTTTTTTGTTTTGTCTTGTTTTTTCATGATGTGGGCCCAAAAAATATAAAGAAATAAATCTAAGATAAAAATTAAGCAGATTTTTTTCAACCAAACTTATCAAAAAAAGAACATCTGTCTATAATATGATATTTCTTTTGGTTTTGTTTTCTTGTTGTTGTTTTTTGTATGGAAAACAGTTAATTACTGTGTCTTTATCCCCACAGTGAAATGAGTATTAGGTCTGTAGCTAACTGACTTGTATTTTACACATACTGGAAAAAGCTTCAGTTTGGTTACTGTCTTGCCCTTAAAAGCTGTGACCCCTGTTTTTCCACAGCTGTCAGCTGTTTGTCTGCTGCTCGGGCTGACGTGTAGCTGACGTGCATTCTGTACAGAGCTGTTTTTTTGTGTCTTGTCAACAAACCCAGCACCCGGTCATGCATCACACGCCACACATCCCTCTCTTCTACTTCTGTGTCTGATTCTCCTGCATACTAGTCTTTGTGTGTTTTTGTGTTCTTGCCTTGTGCTGGATTTTTAAACCTTGTCATGCCACACCTGCCCACTAGAAGCCCTCAGAGAGTTTTCATGATTACATGAAGCACCTGAATTAGTGTGCCAGACAGCTGTACAGCATTTACTCATTATGTGTACTACATATGGCAGTTTCCCCCTAGGCATGCTCACCTGTTGCACAGATATTTAACCAATTTCCTAATGATGAAAAAAATGTGTCTGTCTGGTAACAGACAAACAAATTATGTGTTCATAAACCACTGCTGTTGTGTCTACAAGTGGTTACAGAATCCCAATCCATTCAATTTCACCATGGATCTGTCCTACCACAGAAGAAAGTGGAGGTTTGTGAGTAACGGTGAAAGAGATGACACTGAAAACATTCCTGAGGGTGAAACACAAAATGAAGACAATACAAAATAAAAACATGAACTCTGGCTGCACTAAAAGTTACTGCTAATTACACAAGCAGATGATTTAAAACAGGTCCTGGCCTATTTTTATTTCAACAAAAAAGAAGGTACATTTGTTCCCCAAACCAAACAAAGTCTATCCACTATTATATGGTTTGATGTTTTTGTACTTGTTTGTATAATTACATGCTTAAAGAATACAAGTAGCAGAATGGGACAGAATGCTGTGTGCAAGTACAGATATAGAGGGAAAAGGCAACCTGTGGAGTCAATTTCACTAGGCCAATTCTACTATGACCACACATCATGTTATCACATCTGGGGAACATGGAGAATCTTAATAAAATAGCTTTTAAAACAGCAACTGAAACTTTCTTCTACCCTAGTAACCCACCTGTAATTACATATGGAGAATATTCAAGCCAAAACAGCTAAGGTGATTAGTTACTCAACCTCTCCTTTACCACTCCATCATCAGAAGCACTGATAACAGTATGGCATAGTTTTAAAAGGAGCAGGAATGCAGCTGAATTCAAAACTATGCTGGTATCCAGACATCGTAAATTCTATAATGACAAAGTCACCTCATTACTGTAGCTTTGCTGACATACAGAAGATCAAAGTAGCCCCTTTAGGATTTGTATCCCACACATTATCACCTCATTAGATACGTTAGGATGAGGTCATGCAAGATAAGGTGAGAAACATGGACAGAAAGGATGTAGAGAAAACTGTGATGAAATGATTTGAAAAGTCATTATGATTAAAATGGAGTAGAAATACAGAAAAAGGTGATAGATGGACACATCTGTAAAAGACTATTGAGCAATAGATAACACAGACAAAGGGGAGAGAGGGCACATACCCAAGGACGGTGAGTTTCGCCCGCTCCCCTGAGCTAGTGAAATGAGACACCAGTAACATGAGAGTTTTGCTAGAGCGGCTGCTGTAAGATCCTGCCACCGTGGAAAACTGGCCAGCTATCTGTCTATATATCTGTCCCCTGGATCTGTTGACGTGACCTTTCTGCCCAGAGCTGAAGTGGCAGAAATGAGAAATGCAGGTGACAAACACCTAAGATCAGTCGCCATGAGATTTTGGCTCCATTTGAGTACAGCTGTGTAGATCTTTATTTTTAATTCATCAGAAAACATAGTCATTTGCTAATCAATAAAATTATGAAATAAATACAGTAACAAAATTGAAAGCCAGGGTTATTTTACTCTAGCAAGTGCGGGGGAACCCAGAGTTCAGCATTGCTTACCATCCCAACTTTGACTTTGGTCTTGACCCACAAAAACCCTCAACACTCTGAAGTCTCTGTAAGGCTACAGTCACACATAAAATCAAAACTGGTGAATTTTCTCCTGTACACTTCCATTCTGAGTGAGCGAAGGAATGATCTCTATCTTGAATGGAGTTCAACTTGGTGAACTTTGTCAGGCGAAGTCGCCACATCAACCAACAGCAAATATGTTGTGGTTGATCCTTCAAATGGACTATACACCAGCAAACTGATTTCTGTGTGTGCCCACATCTCACCTCGGCAGGCAATGGTCACTCGTAGAACTGTGATGACTTGCAAACTGATTACTTATTCGTGTAAACACAGGTGGCACTAGCTACACCTTCCTCCACCCTCCTGCTTTCATCCTTAACTCCTCAGCTCCTGGTGTGTTTTTCTAACAACCCACTGTTCAAGACAGGCAAACACTACTTGGCATGTCAAAGCCCCTGTACTCAAGCAAACAACCCCCCATAAAGTATCACAACAGTAGGATACAATTCACAAGTCTCCCATGGCTCATTACACTTCCTCTAACCTCCTTCTCATGCAATGCCAAGAGTCAAAGCTCTTTAAATAGAACATCAGAGGTTATTGATTTGATTTAATCATTAAAAGAAAAGGTAAGAGAGGTGATGGTAATGCATGTTTGCATCCATTCACTGCTAAGTAAGTTACTTTAGTTGCACACATTCAGATTTTATCCAATCATTTATATCTATATACTTTTCAGAGTCACAAAGGGCTGAGCCTATCCCAGCACACATTGGGTGACAGCCTGGGTACTTCCTGGACATGTTGCTACCACAGGGTTTACACACAGAGACAGACAATCATTATAACTCACTTTTACACCTTCAGGCAAATTAGAGTTGCTAATTAACCTAGCATGGATTTCTTAGACTGGAAGAGGAAATTGGAACACCCGGCAGAAACCCACACAAGCACGGGAAGAACTTACAAACTCCAGAGGCCCCAGCTGGCCATCTAAAGACTGTAAGACCTTCTTGCTCTGAGTCAACCAACATTGCACCATGGTGCTACCACTGTCAAACTGTCTTTTCTATAAGATTCCAAGATTTTATTTTTAAACACTACAAATTTAAATTTGAATTTTAAAAATTTCCTTTTTGAAGCTAATGAAGCTAATCTAAAACAAAAGTGTTGATAAACCACACTGCCACTTTGAATTTTCTGTCAAGCATGCCAGAGAAACTGTTGACAGCGGATGTTTCGCACAATATGGGAGATTTCCAGGAAACAAAAACAGCATCCTTCTCCTCTCAGAATTTTCTTTTTTGTTTTATTAAAGCACAATGTTTCAGTGTGTAGGCAAAGCACATTTCTTTCTTTTATTGCCAGTTCTGCTCTCTCTTGACAAGAACTTTTGAACAGATGTTTAATAGATGTTTTTAAGTTTTTTCTTTACAAATAAAATCAACAAATATGATGACCTTGGTGCCCATTTTTGTCACTTTCTCAGACTGGAGATCATGGATAAAAAATCCTGTGTCTAATTTGTACCATGATCAGGTGCTAATTAAGGACTGAGGTAAATGCATTCTCAACAGTAGGTCCCCAAGGACAGTAAAAGGCACGTGCGTTGATTAATGTACTGAGGAGAGAGGGATGGGAGCCCAGAAACATTTATAGCCCTCACTTTATCATAGGTTAAGTAACAAGACCTGATAATTTTGCACAGAATTTGCAACTTCAAAACATATGGCTACAATTATCAATATACAGTATAAACACTGTTATTTTTAAAATCTGTGTAAAACATCCCAGTATTATCATTTCATAAATTTATTCTATTACACAGAATCTGTTATTAAAAAGTATAGGTCAACTTCTGTCTATGTCTTTGGTTTGCCTTTTTTTCTGTCCCTTCAGACACAGTACGATTTTTAAAATAAACTTTTATGGCTAATACATCAGCTGAATCCAGTGAGATCAAATGAAAAACAGATGTGAGTTCCTCTATCGCAGACATACTGCAATCAGTCCACCCCTAATATTAGGAATATTAAATCATCAGATTTGGAGCAAAAAGTCATTGGTGTCAAATACATTATTTACAGTACTTTTGTATGGTTTGTTTGTTTTTTAGAACCAATCCTCTTGTGAACAGACAGATTTTTTTTAAAAACATTTGCACATGTGATGTAACACCAATATTATCATATTAATGGAGGCCTTATATATGTGTTTCACAAAGGATCTCAAAAGCATTGACTATAACAATATTGTAACCCCAACAGAGGCTCATTAAGGCTCTGAGTCTAAACAGATCATACAAGAAAAAGAAAAACTAAATATAGAATTTAAGTAAGGAAACAGCACATATGCATCTAAACTAAGTCCTGTTTTTGTTTCCTCCTTCAATCCATTATGTCTATAAAATATACCACCTGTCAGCAGACCTTCAAATAGTTTGCTTGATTATAACTACAATATCACATCAGGAATTGTTAACAAAAGACAGTCAAAAGTAGTCTCTCAGTTGGGAAAAGACGTGGCAGATCTGGTGATTGGGAGGTAAAATGGATGATTAAAACTGTTACAGATGACAGGAAAAGCTGATGTTGTAATGCTCATAATGTGTAATCATTTTAAAGAGGTTTGCCTCTAAGTGGAAGTCGTTACTGTTAAATTATTACCTCTGATAGCCTCTCCTAACCCCATTCATTCAAAACACGTTCCCTTATTCTGATTCATAACAAAGACATAACCAAATTCTAGGTGCATAATTCAAATGTTGAAATGTCTGGGGGAAAAAAAACAACTTCTCACCTTCCTTGGAAAACAGTAACAGGAACACTATAGGTGAGTTCAGCTTCTTAACTCAAAAACACACACACAATCACACAGTTACACACATGGTCTTAATTTGTACCAGCTGGCTAGTCAGACTGGCAGACAACAGCCAATCCCAGGTCTGTAGACACAAACTGGTGTTTGTAAATCACCACTTCAGATAAAAGGAGAGCTAAGTGTCTTGAGCCAAGGGGAAACCAAGGGAGATAAAGGTGAGGAGAAAGAGAGGGTGCAACTGTCAGCCTCATTACCCTGAAAATATGTTTGTACTGTAAAAACATTCATTAGAAGCATAAAACAAAACATAAACTTGAAAAGGGGGAAATAGAGAGTGGCGCTGTTAGTGAAGACAGAGTAATGACAATAATAATGGCTCTAATAAGCATAATGTACCTCAACCACAGCCTTTCCCCTTGTGATGGAGATTTGGCGCCACGGTGAAGTTAGATCACCTCTACAGAGGGATGCCTGCACATATCCATACAAACATAAACATATGCTACATCCACCTTGGCTCGAATACTGATGTTGAAGCCTCCAGATTGTCAAACTGTCCTATCCTGGATTCAAATCAAGAAACCAAACAGACACAAACGCAAACATGGGCCATATGTTCTTGGAAGACTACTGAGGCTCTCAGACATTTAGGAGGCCCATGCAAAGGTCCTCCCTGTTTGAATACAAGAGGATGACCCAGGAGCTTGAGGAAGATCTCAGCTCAACCAAGGACTTTTCTAACACTCTATACTCACGTCTCTTTATGTACAACACAAAGAAGAGAGATGTCATTTTTTCAAATTGGCATGGCCTGTCATTATTAAACCCATGCCACACCTAATGGGGTCAATAATTAAAGTACTGTAATACATTAACCAGCATATATTTCTGTGTCAATGACAGATCCCCTGTGGTATAAATAGATAAACTCAGTCTTAAACTATTAATATGATGCAGCAATTTTTTTTTATTCATTTTGATGTCATTTATAGGTATTGCTAAGTACAAAGCTTTGGTTATGAAGTGGTGATCATGGAAACATATCATATTTATATACAGACAGACACAAGGACACCATCATGGCAACATACAGTAATGTCTCACATACTATGTTCCATGTGGAGGAATGAAAAAAAAATCACTGGTATAGTGAATTGGCTTGTAGTAGCATTTCAGTTGTTAGGATGTTAGACTATATCTTTGTCAACCAACTCACCCACAATCCCCTTGTCTACATCAATTTGCAAGTTCTCTTTTCCAACCCCATCCATCGTCTTAAGTCTTTATATTCTGTGCATGTTTTTGTCTTCAGTCAGTCACTGAATATAATCACTACAACAACTAAGCTGTTCATTAATTTTGCGTGATCCAATGCAATCACTTTATTCAACACAGTGTGTGCACAAATGCACCAGAAGTCAACAGGAGGATACCTGCTGAGTTTATTGTTTGTCCCAGAATCTGCTTTATGACTCTGAAGTCAGGCAGCAACCTGGTTTGTTTGGTTTACTTCGGATTTGTGGAAATTTTGGACACATGCAAATTAAGAAAACAATATATAACAGAATATTTATCCTGTCACAGCACCTCCTAAAAAGTGTTTATTTCCATTAAAAGGTATTTCTTCTTCTTTTCCATTGCTCCCTCTCTCTTTGTCAAAGCCATATACTGTATATACAAATGTGAAGCCCAAGCACGGGAAGCAGGAGTGAGCATCTGTGAGGCATTTGTGGAGAAAAAGAGAGAAAGAGTAACAGAGAGAAACTAGTATGAGTTTCCAAGCACCATCCCATGGTTTACTGGAATGCTGGTGAGCGCCTGGTGTGTGAGGTAATGTCCTGTCACCCAGCCCCACCCATACCCACTGAAGCTCACCGTCTCATTGGTCCAGGCCTAATGATGGGCCACTTCCATGGCCTACTGAGAATGGGGCTGTAAAAGTTAGTGAGTGGGTGCAATTATGCAGTTTACCTATCCCATTCTCATCAGGGCAGACATGAGTAGTGGCTGGGTGGTAGGGAACACGGACCACAAAGTAATGTATAGGGACTGGTGAGGGTACAATGCCAGCAAGTTGAAAACAGATGGGTCTGCAGAGAATATAAATGTCCTTCAGTCAGTGGCCCCCTATGCTCAATAAAACAGGGCCAAAACCTTGCGTATTAACAGCTTGAAAATGTTATGGGGGGTCATCAGTGCCATGAAAAAAATACCCCAGTCACAATGAGGTTTCCACATGGCAGAACCACAATAATAATTGAAACAGGAAAAGTAAAAGGGAAAAAGGAACGCCATCCCAGAGGTTTCTTTTTAATGTTACCACACGCTTATGTCACTGGCACTGTGCCTGACGAGGGCTGTGTGGTTTGGGGGAATGTTGGTGAGAGAGACAGTGCCAGAGAAGCTGGCCTTCCTGTGCTGCTGAAAGCAACAGCTCGGCTACTGTATGAGCTTTTGTTTTTGTGGGCATGTTATGTATTTGTGTGTGTGTTTCAGCTCGCACAGCGGTATGTGCAAGTTTGCCTGTCTGTTTGTTTGCATGTATATGTAGACAAAAATGTATTTAAATGTGTATGTGTGCTCTGCAGTAGCCTATATACAATATGCACGTGTCCCCCACTTGAGTACGCAAACACACACTGCTTGGGACAAAACTGGGCCAATTATTGTTTCCTTGTTTTTACCAGCCAGAATAATTTATTTTACAGTGTTCTCTTCTCCCTCCTTTTCTCCTCTAAAGCATTACTTACCTAAAGATGTGGTAGGCATTATTTAATTCAAACCTCATGCACATATGTTTGTTTTACATCTTAAGATGGGTGAACTTCATATAGGCAATTTCGTGCAGCGTGAGAGGACTAAAATGTTATCCCTTCTGTTGCCTATGTATAATTAAGGGGAGTGTTCTCCAGGGGTGCCCAAGGGTTGCGTCAGAGATTGCCTGGGCAGCAGTCCTCTCTGGAGAAATCACCTGGTTTGCTGTTTGATCTTAAAGTTTGAATGCGCACGCACACTCACCACTAACACAAACTCATCTACACACACATACACATGTACGTGAAGGTCTGCACACATACATGGATACACACACATGGATGCGCACACACACACACACAAACACACACACACACAACACACACAGGTTAGTTGCTAGGGCCAGTTCTCCAGTCCAATCCCCCTAGAGCAAGTTGAGCTGGCTCACCATATTCCATGGTGTGGTAGTGGGGGAACATTATGTTCTGCTCCACAAAGACAGCAGTAGTACATTTCAGTCCCCTATGGACCTGCCCTATAATCCTGCATGGAGTCGGCAATGTGTTTGTGTGTGTGTGTGTGTGTGTGTGTGTGTGTGTGTGTGTGTGTGTGTGTGTGTGTGAGTGTGTGTGTGTGTGTGTGTGTGTGTGTGTGTGTGTGTGTGTGTGTGATTGCCTGTGTGTCTTACTGTATACCTGTGTGTGTGTAAGGAGAATCATTTAAATGAGCTGAAGCCACCTTAATATATTTACAGGTAGTCCCACATTAGAGGACTTCGACATCATTTTGCAATGAGTCTGATGTTGAATGAGAGAACAGAAAGGTTCCCAAATATGGAAAACAATATAACTATTAAACCTGGCTAGAACGTTTTTGGCAGTTATGCCTTTTTGTGATCATTAATGTGTCTCAACTTTATTAACTTCATACATTCTCTGGTGTCCATATGGTATTTTGATTGGATCAAACTGCTCATTTGAGGACATTCTAACGTGGGAATGGCCAATAAGAGTGGTTTTGGACCATTTTCTACTTTCACAATCATTTTTATTCAATGATGTATTTTCTTTTGAATGCAGTAAGACTGTCGGTCAAACTAATTTCCAGTTTGTTTTACCTCCAATTACAGCCACTAACTCCATCCTTCATTTGTGTTTCTGACTCCATATATTATTTCAGACGTCATTTCAGCTATCATATAGTGTATATTTATTACTCGTTCATTTTTGCTCGTTTGACAGAACCTGACAGCTGTGTCTTTTTTACTCATTTTCATGTACAAATATGTGCTTCATTCTCTCAATCTGCATTACTTGACTTGTTTTTGTCGTTTTACTCTCTGCCATTTCATCATGTAACGTTTGTGTACCGTCCAAGCACAAAAAACATGACTATAGCGCTGCCATTGTAGCTTCAACCTAACACTCTATGACCCAAAAATGAATGTGTGTCATTCTTACAAAAATCTAGCACACATTTACATTCTGTAAAGGTAGACTGCAGGCTACTAAGCTATTGTGTACAAAAGGGCAGTATGTATTTATGGCTCTATGCACCAATTATTTTTATGATGCTGAACCCTCCCTCAGCAGTGCTTTAAATGTGGGAGCATTCACCCATCCTTCTCCTTGGCCTTGCTCTGGTGCGTGAAGATTCAGAAGTTAAGAAAAAAAGTTCAGCTGTTGTGCACTAAGGCTGCATATTGAGATGATCATTCGCCATGGTATTTAATGGACAAATTGATGTGTATTTCTGTTTCCCTCTCAGTAGACATATATTTCTTTGAAGTACATTTAGTAGATTTCGTGCAGATACATGATTTCTCTTTCTCCTCAAGTGCCTTCTTGTGCTGTTGTTGCTTTCTTGCATCCGCAAAGATCCCTATCACTGCCGCCCGCTTTGCACTCTCTCTGTCAGACACAAAGACACACGTACACATACACACACACACACATAATCAGGACTGTCTTTAGACATCAAACAGAACTGGTACACAAATCCAGTGCAGGGCTTGTTTACTAGATCAGAAGGAAATGATGTACTATGACGCTCATTCAGAACATAATACACACAAACACACAGAGCTGGTTACACATTGTTCTGTATCAGGGAAGCACATCTTTAGCACAATTCCTACCAATGAGCTGTGAGCCATGAACATGGAAGCATGATTAAATTAAACCGCAAAGGATGACGTGAGCTGTTATTAACAAGGCAGAACAATGTGTTGTTAGTTTCTGAGAAAACTATAACAACTACAACTAGCCTGGACTTTCAGCCTTCAGCGTCTCATTCACTGTCTATGTCACTGTCTATGTCTCTTGATCAAAGTTTTCTCTCTCTCTCTCTCTCTCTCTCTCTTAAACTTCTTTCTATCACTATTTTGCAGTGTAAATTGTTAGCCAAAAAGGTTTAGAAGCTGAGTAGCCTACCTGAAATAAATAAAGGAAGAACACAACAGGTAGATTATCGTAGTTTAGCCCATAACTACACCTGGATAGCTTCAGTTTCATTTCAGGCTGACTGTGGAGGGGTTTGACCGGTCTGATCTTCTGTCTGATTTTGCAAAAGTTTGATCCTACTTGACTTCTCTGCCACAGGTTGCTGTGTTTTCAGGTGGACACACCTGTTTGAACCACACTTCCGCAGCTAAATTGCAACAGGTTCTCCAAATAAACTGAAAAAACATATTTGTAAATGGACTGACATCCATATAAGCAGGATGACTTTTAACTCCACATTAAGTCTTTTCACATGTTTTCAGCAACTACCTTCCAACATATTTAATGTCTTTTGAAAGAAATCTCAGAATTACCTTTACACAGACATTTTTTGATCTGGTTCAGGAAGAATAACAACTTGTATGGTTTGGGGAAAATGTATCGTCACGGTTAAAAGATAGTCAAACAGGAAACAAACAGTCGTGTCCCGTGTCAAACAACAAAACAAAAACACTTTGTTGCTCTGTCCCCCACCCTGTCCCCCTCTAATTGTGGACTTTATGACTCTATAACAACATCACACTATTTCCACCTTCCCTCCAAGAGTCATAATTACTATGGTCTCTAGACGGCTTTGTCACTTGAATGTTAATCTCTATAAACAGATATCTGCATATGAATGTAGAATCTTTGGGCAAGTGATGAAGAATTTGGTCAGAAGTGTTCTGGTTTCTGTTTGTCTGTCTGTTTGAGCAGGCTTTGGTTGCAGGCAGGTAAACAGTCCGTGTACAGAGCAAAAGAAGCAGAATGTTTTAGCCTATGGCAATCTCCGAATCCATCAGTTATGTGTTCACAATGATTTAGCTTTTTATTCGTTTTTTGTTTTTTTCTGTTCATAGAGATGAGCCGAAATGTGTCTTTCTCCATATTATGAAGTGTCAAGCTGCTAATCAACTGCAGAGGAAGTCTTGGCCGGGATATGCGTTATCCACATGGGCTACACTGGAAGCCCCGAAACATTGACCATTGCCTACAGAGGATAAATTAGAGGATACATTAGATGACAGTAAATTGGATTCCAAGATTGCCTGAACGTAAACATATGTTGTTTTAGGGCACTGGCTGAAAAGTTCCGTTGGGGGTTTGATACATTGGTTGGCATTTGTGTATTCAGTACATATTACTCAAAAAATATTAGATAGAATATGGCTCTAGTTCATAGTTCAGTTTCTACTCTCAGTGCTCATTCCTCCATTAGGGATCCGGAGAAGCAAAGGAGCATTGAAGCTGATCTGGTGGCTTGCGGTGACCCAGCACCTTACTAAGACACTTAATTTTGGTTTACTTTGTACACTCTCTTTACACTTCTAACCTATTTCTGGGCCTCAGTTTGGCTCTCTTTCTTTTTGTCTCACACACAAACACAAGCATACACACACACATACAAAACCACTGAGAAGGACAGTAATGGTACATATTGTGGGATGGATGCTAGTGGTTAACCAGACACTAACTCCAGCAGAGAACTTTACTGTCATTTTGGCTTTATGCCGTGGTAATGACATTGTCTCTGGGGTGTGGTTAGCTGAGATCAAAGGGTTACTCTATGTGCCAAGTTTCCAACAACAAATGACAGTTGCCTTCCTCTGTATCTCTATTACTGATGCCGTCAAGCTTTAGAATCTGATGTACTCATTTAGTATCATGGTTGTTGTAAGTCTCTTGTTGTAAGTTTAGTATACAGGGAATGGGTGAATGACAAAGAGGGAATGAGTGTGTTGTAACCACATTGTGATGCTATGTAACCCAAGAACCATGCCAACAGCAGCTTAGCTCCTGACAGGGTCAACCTTAAGTTTATTTATGCATGGTCACTCAGCGCTCATAACAGTTGTTTCTTGAGAAAAGATACTATGTTGCAATATGCCCTGTATTTCTACCTCGGTAACTTCAAGTAGAAGGAGAGAAAAACTATTCAAATGATTAAGTCATAGCCCAATTAACCTTTTCTACCCTGCATATTCAATTTATTCACTTTATTCATGAATGTGTCAGACAATTGATGACATTGTCTGACTTTTGCTGACAGCCTTGAAGTAGCAGGTAAATCCATGGCAATGAACTATCTACAGAAACTGCATGGAAGTCCTTAACATCGGCAGCTATGTTACAAAATTCAATAAGTGCCAAATAGATCTTGTCATGTCACTGTCTATAAAAGGCGAGCAATAACATTTCACTGCTCTCTATTGCCAAGAAAGCAGGTGTCAAGCTCTTCCAACAAACATCACTGCAATAAGGTGACTTAATGAGTTGAGTTCATACTCATTTTCCAGGACAAATGTTTAGTACATAAGAAGTAATGTATTCAGTGTCGCCTCCCTTGAACACAGAAAATAAGCTCTGCACCTCAGTAGCAGTTACCATTTCTCAATCCTTGCCACTGATGACAGTCATCTCAAAGTTGCCAAGCAATTTACTTTCTAACTCCCTGTCAAGGGCAATATGGGAGTCTGCATCAGCAAAGCCACAGGGCTTTTGGCAGACTACATTGCTCAGAAAAATGACATCAAAATCTCAACAAAGATCAGACCTCAACAGTTTACCATCATAAGTGACTTGCAGATCTAAGGCTTGGACTTTGGTTCTCTTGGTTGTTATCACATCAAATGCCTATAGGCATTTCACATCCCATTCCACCAAATAGTCCTTATGCCAACAATCACCAACAAACTGAGAAAACTTGGACAAAGTACTCTAGATAGGGAATGCGATCCAGATGTCTGAAAAATGACTATTCATTGGCTGATTCTGGTTGGTATCAAGACCAATTCTTGGCTAAAACAGCAATTAAAATACCAGATGCAAGACGTCACTAAAAGCTCCTTCAAAATAGGTAATATCTTCAATAATTTTGTTTTGCTACCGATCAGGCACTGCGGTATTTTATATGTTGTTCTAAAGTGGCCACATTTAAACTGGATCCATGAACAAAGGAAAGCCTACTGCCTGGTCTTCATCTCCAGAACCAATCCTCACATGCCTCATCTGTGGCATGAGCCTCCAGGATAGTTGCCACGGCCACATGCATGCAATTGCACAATTGCTTACGATCATTGCCTGAACGAGAATCTCAACTTTAGTTATTTAAGGCCTTGTTATGTTATTTTTGTTTTCCGAGAGGGACTACCATAAGCAAACAAGTGTACGATTGTGTGTGCATGTTGTGCGAGCAGGTTTTTTTGTTTATGTGTGCATATGCTTGAAACTGCAAGGACACAGTGTAATCAAAGCTAATTTGGAGTTGAAGGGACGGCATTTGATGCTGCTGTAGTGCATGTTACTGGAGTGGAAAAATAAATGTCAGCGATTACAATAATATGTGCTGATTTTGGTGAGAGGAATTGGCTTTAAGGACACAGTTTTTATTGTAACAGTGTACCTACACGCTCAAGACTTACTGGATAGATGACAAAGAGTATAAGAACTTATGGCGAGTGAAAAGAAGAGATTCAGAGAGTGTTTTGTTAACCCGTGTTTGCATATTTTCCACACATGTACTTGTGTGTGCACATAGAGTATACAGGCCTTGTAATGACGTGATCTCACCACATATGACCCTTGAGGAACAGTGTGTTCTCCACAGTAAAAGTGCTTTTTGTATGAACAAAGTGTCCTTCACAACAGAAATCCTTTCTTTATGGTTACATGGACCTGTTCCACCGGTGTCTCATTCCACACAGAGAATAAACCATCTGCAAAGTTGTTGGTTGGAACACTTTTTTGCTCAGACAGAAGTGGTGCCATATAAATATCAAATGCATTAAACGGTGCTGGTTAATCTCCTACTTTTGTTTTTTTATAAATCCTTGCCAAAGTGTTCTTGAGCAAGGCACCTGACCACAGCTGTTCAAGAATTCCTAGTTCACTGGCCTTGTAAAATGCATCATCAGCAGTGAGAACAAGCTTTACAGCCAACATCACACACTTCCAACATCACACACATGCCTCTGAAGAGAGAGCACTGTCCATGCAGAGGTGTGAACCCTAATAACTTTGACACAAAGTCTTTCCTTTGCATGGTTATCAGTATTTAACGATGCATATTGTTGTCACTCAAAGCACGATTAAGGAACTGGACAATAATAAAGCTTTAAAGTTAATTGTTTATCTAAATAAGCCTTAACTGTGACGATCCATATTTGTGATAATGGACTTTGATGTGTTGGATGTTCTTTGTTCTTTTGTTCTTCAATAAGAATTACTTTAATGACAGAGTAAAACTTTTGTACCCACCCCAGGAGACATCTAATTAAATGTCCCAATCTCTAAAATTACATAACTGGCAAACAAGCAAAATAAGTTGTTTCACAAGTGTTTCGCAAAAAATTGAGGCTTCATTATTATTAATGTGTAAAGTGATTTATGATTGAGAAAGTAAGCAACAAATCACTAAAGAATAACTAAACCACCCCCTAAAAACTGAAGGGGAATGCTTGCTTGTAATGACTAATTATGATCCTATTTGACAAGCTATTTGATTTCATGTCTTCGCAGTACGGAGAATGTTAATACTTGTTACATCAAATAGTTTTACACATGTACTGTATACAGGACCAACTTTTTACATAACCTTACCTTAGTAACAGCAGGATATCCAGCAGCCACCTCACCGGAGCAGTAGGGCTTGGCCTCATGAGAAACTTCAACAGAGGAGGCCCACTGGTCAAGGAAACCACTGGGGGTGTAGAGGCCACAGTCTCTCACACCCGTCTCTCGCTCAAAGTCCTCGCACACCCCATCACCATCATAGTAGTAACACATGCTTGGCTCCTCTGCAGGTGAACAGATGACAGAAAAAATCTAAGAAATTATAATCTGTGTTTTAAGTGAGGATTGAGTACAGCTAAAATATCAATTGCTTCTACATATTCCCCACCATTGGATACCATTTTAACCTTATCACTATTATTTTGAAAGGTGAAGAGGGAGAGGACCTGATAAAGCAGGGGGAGAAAGGTAAGAGATAAAAGTGCATGGAAAAGGGAGGATAAATTCTTGGGTTTATGAGCATCCATATGGGAGAATATGTTAACATCAGGAAGAAAGAAACAAAAAGAAAGAATGAAAGGGAGAGAGCGATAAAATGAGAGTGAGAGGAGGGGTGGAGGGGGGAACCAGACAAAGTCAAGAGGTAAAGAAAGATACAGCCATAATTTTTACAGACGTTCCACCCGGAGTTAAGGTCTGGAACTGGAAGCTTATGGACTGGAGGAGAGGGGAGCAGAGCAGGGAGGTTGCCTGGGCCTCATTGCTCTCAGCTCTCAGCTAAAGCAGTGTCAGCCGGTGGGGTTCCAGTGAGGGGGAAAGGCGGCATTCTGTGCCAAGTTGGCCGGGGCCTCCTCCTCGAAATTCCAGCCTCCTCAGCAAAGCCAAAAACTCAAGTCAGTTCTGTGCTCCGGCAATGGTGAACCAAGGGGCTACTGAGGGGGCATATGGAATACGCTCCCACCACTCACTCAGCGGGAACAGAGGCAGGGAAGAAGGGAAGGAGCGAAGCTGAGACAGGAGGAAGCTCAAACAGTGGCTTGTGAAAGCTACAAGTAATAGGTAGAGCATGAGCTAGAGAGAAGAGAGAAGAGAGAAGAGGAGAGAAAAGGACAGAAAACAAAAAGAGTATTGCAACAGTATTTGAATTTGGACAGGGATAGAATAAACAGATAACGGAAAAAGTGGAAAGATGATTAAGTACAAAAGAAGAGAGCTCTACTGTTGGAGAAAGAAAGAGAGTGATGAGATGAACAAAGATGGATAGAGATGGAGAAAAGGCCTAGAGGCTGTCAAAACAAACTATACCTGTGTGTTTTTATGACAAAGCGGGGTAAATCTGACCTGCTAAAACCATCACTTTTATGATAGCATGGATATGTGAATATGGCTTAAGAAAATCTGATTGCGTTTCCTTTATGCTTTATTTGCACCTGTGTTTACTGTGGCTTGGAGCCCTACTGAGACAAGCCCACTGGGACTGTAACGCCAGGTGGGGTCATGTGAAAAGAACTTGTCGATTTCGTCAATTCCAGATATAATTCGGCTCAATCGTGTGAATAGCCTATTAAAGCTCATCCAGACTGTAGCACCCTGGCCCTGTTGTATACTTAGTGTCAATTCTCCATCCAACTCTCTCTTTCACTATCCAACACGCTGACAAGCAGGCACTCTCTCACACATACAGGCAGATGGACAGAAGGTCCCATCATTATAGTGTCAGATTTCTGTGCAAAACTACAACTATGTCAGACAGTGTTAGACACACAAACACACACACACTCACATACACTTACGCACACCCTTGAGCACTGCAGTTGGTGGAAAAACAGCACAGCCAATGCAGTCATCCAGCAATCTGACAGGGATTAAGTGGCCACTTCACAGAGGCTCGCACATGTGTGTGCATGCATGCATATACTGTACATGCACACACACACGCATACAAAATCACAACAGGGGGTAAAATGATTGTCAGACAGCAGGAGAACTGGACAGGAAACCATCCATCTATTCATTAAAAAGAAATGCAGGAGATGCCAGTCACTCAACTATGTAAAGTAAAATGACTCACCCTTAGAAAAATAATGATTTCCAGATTTTTCTTTTTAACTGGAGGTCAAAGTGATTATGGTATCTAATGGCATTTTTATTCTTTTGAGAAAGGCATGAAGTACTTGGATAAAAGATGCCCAGATGTCAAATCTGTTCATTCACAAAGTTAGCCTGTGGGTCCTATCGGCAACTTTGCAGAGTTTCTAATTCTATTAAATGCAAACAGACAGTAATATCATGGCACAGAAGTGCACAGAACTGAAATGTTATGTAAGAAACTGGTGGTAGTTCAAATGTTAACTTGATAAATGTCATGTGCATGTTACATGCCATTTAAAATGTCATTTTTGGCTAGCAAAATAGGCTTAGAGGTTTATCAGTCAATGTTATTGAAATAGTCACAAACACATATTTGCACACAACACACTTTGAATACAGTACATAATATAATCATCCAAGTTTTTCTTTCTATTATTCTTTTTAATAGTTGTTCTCTTCAAAGGTAAATCAATCTTTAACTGGTTGTGTATTCTCTTCTCTTTCCAAACTGTGTCAGTCCTAGACACATTTACTAACTACTGCAATGCTTTGCTTTGTCAGACTGCTTCTGATATGTATTACAATCACATCCTTCAACTAATGGCAATAGAGCAGATATGCTTGAGAAGTCAGGTGTTAAATACCTTGGTCAGAATTTGCGCTGGATTCAAACCAACTCTTCTCTGTTTCCAATATTTTTCTCAACAGCAAACCAGAAAAATAAACCAGTGAGCAAGCATTCCTATTATAACCTTCATGACTTACCAATACAGTTGAAGAAGGGCTCTTTCTTGCACTGACTGGAGCAGCCATCCCCATTCACGGAGTTCATATCATCACATTCTTCTCCTTTGGAACTAAAAAGAAGAAGGCGGCACTCAGAAAACATCCACACAGACATATACTGCCAAGCTAATAAATACCAAAACACATTGGGATTAAAGTTTATTTCGGAAAATGTTTCATCGCACATCTGTATGCATGCATTTTAGCAGTAGTACCAGTGATCACATTAGTGTTGTGCTTGTTACCTCTGGATGCGTCCATCCCCACAGTAGTGTGCTCCTAGTTCATGCACCAGAGGTGGGGAGGGCTCACTCTCACTCCGGGTGGAAATGGTTTGGACTCGGTAGGTGTACACAACATGTGGCGCCACATCCCTGCATAGAGAGGCAAATATGAGAGTAAGTCTACACATTTTTATATAATATCTGATAAGGAATCTGTATAAGGAAAGGAGAAAGAGTAAAAATTCGGATCAGGCCTGTGGAGAATGGGTCGATAGGACATTGCTAGTGAATGTGTATGTTATAATCGTTTAGTAGCTAACACTGGTGGTACACCAGTCAACACAAATAAAAATATCTGTCTTGACATACTTCCACATATCTACCTATCCCGTTTCACGTAGATATGGCTGCGTTTACCCGCTTTGGGTCCAGCTTGGCTTTGTTTCTTTATCATAGTGATTGAAGGAACCATCATGATGAATACATAATGGACAGGAGAAATATTGGGGGACTACTCACTTTGCCGGTGTAAGTCGCCATGATGGTTTCTTGAGTCACCATGATAAGGAAGTCTGAAATAAAAGTCTGAAAGGAAAAAAACATAAATGAGAAAACCAAAACCATAAACAAAAAAATCAAAGCTATAAATTAGAAACCAAAGCCATAAGCAAAGCAACAAAACAAAACTCAAGGAAAGAAAACTGTAATTCAGAAATCACAAAAGTGCAAGTGAGTGTGCTGACATGGTTTTGGTTGTCCTGTTTTTGTTTTTACTTTGTGCTAACTTTCTCTTCCATCTGTTGTTTGCCTTTACAGCTTATTTGTTTTACTAAAAGTTTAATAGATTTAACACTGTTTTAACAATGGGCAGCCTTACTGGCTCTGTACTGTAAGCCACTGTTCTCTTCTCTGGGTCTCTTCAGACTCAACAAAAATTAAAATTAAAAAGTTTTATTATGCATTGTTTCAGGAAGATAAACAAAAAAAACCCCAAAAAAAGGTAAAGGCAAACAAAGAATCTAAGAGTTTATGTATTTATCTGACATAAACAATAAAAACAGGATAACTGATTTTCACATCAGCACACTCATTTGCAACTGTTTACAGTTTTCTTTCCGTTTTGACTTTTTTTTTTTCTTTTTGCTTATAGTTTTGGTTTCTCATTTCTAGTTTTGATTTGTAGCTTATGGTCATGGTTTCTCCTTCATGGTTTTCTTTTTTGGCTTTCAGAGTTTTTGACCCTTCATTGTGGGTGCGCGGGTAGTGTTTATGAGCATGTGTGTAAACAAGACCGAAGACCAAAGTTAAGAAGTTTGTTCTATTCATTCTGATTTTGATTTAGATATGCACTCATTCTAATAAGTTATGCTGTATAAATGTCCAATGTTAATGTGAAATCTATATTCTAAGCATTGACTGTTGAAGATAGTTCTCCATTTATTGTCATCCTGATATGGTTGCAATTTTGTTTTGTTTTGTATTTTTTGTTTTGAATGGCAGGTGATGACTTTGTTACATTAGAAGAATCCAGTCTCCTTACCTATTATCAGATTTTAGATATTAGATTTTAAAACAAATGTTCAGTAATATTTTCAAGGACATGATATGCTCATGTGATGTTTTGCTCATGCTAGAAAAAAATATCAGTGGTAAGCAAAAGAACTGTTCTAAAAGCTAAAGAAATGTGTTAAAAGTTTTAGCAGTTCTTTTATACTCTAATTTAATGTAATTAAAAACACATTTTAAAAGTTTTTAAAAGTTTTTAAAATTACTGCAGTTTCACTTTAGGTACACATGACTATGATGGCACTATAGAGAAAATGATGGAGTATATTAGATGCTTCATCCTCTATTTCTAAATGCATACAGGGCTAGGAATTGTTGTGTATAATTATAGCACAACATTATAGCATAATTATAGCTAGTATATTATATATAATATATATTATATTAGATAGGGAACAACATTAGCAAATTAGGGTAAATAAGACCAGTAGGTTAGCCATAGATCATATCATGTGGACCATCAAGTACCACAGGCCTAATGCCCTCTTGAATGCCCTTTGCAATGGATACTGTGCTGCTCTTGAGGAGCAAAACAACTCACACACATGTATGCTGGCACAGGCACACAATATCTTTGGTATTGGTTAACACACTGCCAGCCAACTACGGACTTTAAATTTAAACAAGAGTGTACAGGCATGAACCACTATTCCCACTGCTGCCATGTAATCGCCAGTGTGGGGGCAATGCAACACCAACAGCAAACATCGCTCTGGTACCACAAAGGTTTCACCCAAGGCCAAAACTAAAGTCAGCAATCATACCAAGAAAGTGCTTGAGCAATGTGCAGAGAACCCATAACCTTTGATGAGCTTTAAGTCAAACCAATCAGTTGAATTCAGTTTGATGAGGCAAATTATAGTAAATAAGAGGACGACTAATCACAGGGTTGGTGGTTCAGTCCCTGGCTCCTCCTGTCCACAATGCAAAGTCCTTGGGCAAGACACTGAATCCCAAGTTTCTTGCATTGTAGCTCTATGACCATCGATCTGACCATGTGGGAATGGTGAAATGAGAGGCAAATCACTGTTTTGTCCATTAAAGTAGAAAAGTGCTATATAGGTACACCATTTACCATTTATATACAAGTGCAGATCAAGAATACCAGAACATTCTTGAAGACATATTTAATGAAGGAGGCAGGTATGTAGTATACCCATGCACAAATACATTGCATTGCATGAGAATTTTAGATACAAACAAAAAAATTACAGGAAAAAAGTACTTTTTTCATGGGATTTCTGTCTATGGTCTGTGGCTTTTGTTTTTTTTTTCCCGTCATCTTGATTTCTCCTGTGTTTGTTCATCACATTCCCAGCAGATGGAAGTAGACCGTGTTCAACTTAGCTGTGCTGCCCTAAATATAAAAAAATCATCAACCTAAAGATCAAGTAACAAAATGAATTTCCCCACAGCAAAAGGTGGACCTAGCATGAGATATTTATGTTGGCTTTATTATTATCAACACAGAAGTTTGACCTGACAGACTCTCTTTTATATTACAGTATGTCCTGTTCTGCAATGTTGGCTCATGCTGGTGCAACTCCAGGCTACACTCAAACATGCCCCCTCTAATTGAATTAGTTTAGCCCCTGGAAAAGTCAAGCTGTGGGAGACTTTATCTTTGGGGGGGAGCAAATACACAGAATAGACGGAAACAAGAGAGTAACAGATATTGCTTTGCAGCAAGGCAGCACATTAATTGAGGCATTCTGGCTATCATAGGTAATCCAATGCACAGAAAATAAGCACTCGTTGATAAGGCCAAACTGAGATACATGGTCATGCAAGAACAAGCAAGAACAAAGAGACAAGTGGATAGATCTAACTGAGTGGGAGGTAAATGGGATTGGCAACAGGAAAATACATAGCTCAACAAAGAAAGAAACAATAAGGGAAAATGGTGAGTTCTAAAATAGGGTCTAGAGAAGCTGTGCATATAGGGCAGGGGGACTTCTGCGGAAAATATGATGAGGTAACAGTCATCTATTCCACATTATGCTTTGGTTTATTCCACTGGTCTTCCCACGCGTTGTTAGAATCAAGATAGCACTCTCCCAGTAGCATTAAATCAGCTGGTGTTTAGTTACTCATGCTGTAGCCAGTTATTGGAGATTTTCCTGACAATGTCTGGCAGTTTTGTCTTAATGTTTTAATGACAGTCCCATTTCAGCAGCAAAGGTGGAAGCAGAGTAATGCTGATGTGACAACCACGGTCTCTTAGACTACAGGCTGTGGTTTACATCCACAGTCAACGTTGATTTTCTCTCTAGGCTAGGAACTTCAAACTAGTCAGCAGTGTCAATTGCAGCCTACTGCAAACACCTTTTTGAACCAGACTCCACAAATTCCTCCTGTAAAAAGCCGTAAAGGTCTCAGGCAGCTTCAGAAGAGTTTTCACAAAAGTCCTAACCTTACATTTCAGGCTTATTGATTCAATTCAAAACACTGAATTGAACTCTGAACTCTACCAGACCTATACCATCCTGAAATATTTCCCCAGACTACACAAAGACTCAGATGTCATGATTTTCTACCTTCTTGGGCCACATGGGCAGCTCCCTCACCCTATCAAAGCATCTACAGTACAGGCCTTGGGGCCTTTCTCTATGGTCCCAGATAAAAGGTTTTGTTTTGCAGCAAGCCTCTGTGTATGGCACCTTTCCTACGCAAAGGGTTCCCCTAAGACATGACATAACTTTTCCTTGTTCTTATCTAACTGTTTAGGTCTCGGTTGAAGAGCTCTATAGTCTCCTGAACTACTCTTTATACAGCTACTACCTCAGTCGCAGAGCAAACACAATGCTGGCCATTGCCCCCATCAAAGCTATCAAATGACTAGATCAGAACTATTTTGCCTAGCGCAGGTCATTGTGCTTCACAGGAGAAGCAGTTGGTTATCATCTTTTTGTTTGTTACAGAGTTAAAAATGTCATAACAAGTTATGTCATACCAAAATGTCTCTAAATAGACTGCATACATTATTTCAGAAATATATATAGATAGATATCCAAGGACATATTCATGATGTACTCCATCACTATAGGAAAGAATGTAGCCTGGGTGTCGTGTTGGCTCTGCAAGCTCAACAGTGCTACTTCTCATAGCGTGATAACAACTGTTTAAACATGGCTCTCACCCTGTTCCCAATTAGTTGCATGCTTGATTTGTCCTGAACTCACTACTAATAGCCATGCTGTGTTAGGCAGGGATGAATTAGACAGAACATATGGTGCGGATGTAACACAATTGCACGACTTCTCCATCCTTTCAAACTCTGTAAGTGGGAACAACATTTAAAACAACATGGACATTAATTAACAGAAAATTTGTGGATGTGAGATTATGGCCAGCATCATCTCCAGCTGTCACTTGATGTGGTCCAATTATTTTACACATCTGTGTAATTGATAATATTCAGTGATAGACTTGACTTCTGGCAGCCATCCAGACATCATAGAACTACACTTTCATCTGTAACTGATTAGACATGATATGTAACTGATCTAAAATGCAACTCATACTTCAAAGAACTCTAGTTGGAGACGAGGTGTCACATGATAAGATTTCATCATTGGTGCCTCTTTGTGCATCCAGACATTCTTCTCAAGACCACTGTAGGAATAGAGGTTTTATCTTGGCTCACGCTCAAAGTCAGGCACAAGGCACTGTAATATGCCTTTCAAATGTGTTTTGATAACACCAGGTGATTACATATGGAAGCATGTGCTAATGTATGTGCCTGCTACTGAGAGTGTTGGTGTGTGTCTGTGTTTATCTGTGTGTGTGTTCCAGCCTTCACTTATGTGTGCTCTAGGTTTATGTGTAAGCATTCATATGGATGTGTTTCCGTTCTGTAGCTGCTTGTTGTTCTTGGCTGAGAGATCCCAGATGAGAAAGGCAGATAAATTTAAGGACGTATCTTAGATTGAGCCTGCAAGAACAACAAACAGGACATTACTCCTTTTGTCAGCGTGGCGTCTGAGATGCATTTGAGGTTTTACTGCTATTAATTTTACACATACAGCTTATCTAACAAACTAATTCCACATATTTAGACCTAAAAGAGGTACTTTACAGGAGACAGGAGATTGTTTTAATGGCAAATGCATGCATTATAGAGGGCGTATGTTTTGCTATGTTAACAGCTTGTTTTTGCATTAACAGATACAGCTTTGTGTTGGTGATACATCATCAATGACTAACTAAAGATATTCCAGTCTTCCCTGACCACTTACCTGAATCACAGCTTGCATCCAGCTCACTATGGTTCCTATCCTGTGGATGCCCCCAACATATGCACACACACACATACTAGGTGAAGTTTGTTCATAGCCTGCTAAATGCCTACATTGCAGCTATTGATTAAAATTTCTATCTTTAATTTGAAAAAGGTACAGTAACCACCAGTCTAGCCTCGACCCAAGAATATTCAACTTTCTTCTTATACAAACCTGCCAACCCACTTCTGATAGCCAATTTGTCAGAGCAGTCCCGATTTATTCCTATATAATTTGTCTGTTTCCTATCCTGGAATACAGAGTGCTGGAGAAATTCTAGTGATTGCACCAGACATCCCATGACTCCCCATGAGGACTACACTATTCACTCTGTCTGCAACTCATGAATGGTTCATATTAGGAGGATTACGCAAGGCCAACATCCTATACGGAAGGGGGGGTGAGTGTAAGGGGGTGAGGGTGGTGATTGGGGGGGTCAGCCTGATATGAAAAGTTAAACTGTTAAGAAGTAAAATCAACAGGATTGAGTGATGAGAGGAAATAAAAATTTAAGGGGAAACAGAAAGTTTTGCCAAAACCATAGTTTAAAATATTGCCAATGACACTTAAAGTCTACTAAAATTAAATTCTAATAAAATAAAAAAAGAAATACAATAAAGTACAAGTTCAAATTTGAAATTCACAGTGATGACTGTGATGAGCGCGGAGCTATTTCTCCAGTATTTCACATTAGCCAGAAAGTGTGTAGCACAAAAAAACATAAACAAGTACATCTTGCATCTTCTTTTTAAGAGGAAACATGAGGTACACTCAGTTTTCAAGCAGCAGCAGACATGACAGCAAAGTAGCTAAGGAATAAATGGGGAATATAATGGGGAAGAGATGTGCAGAACCAGGGCAGAGTCAGATTACAGAGGGGGTGTGGGGTAGTAGTGATGCTGGGGGAGCTGCCCTCTCTCTCACTCTTTTGGCTCGGAGGTCTCTTCACATCAGCTCTGAGATAGGCTTTGACTGAATGACAGCTCTGAAGCCCATGTCAGGAAGAGGATTAGTCCATGGGCTGGGGTACCTCAGAGGGATAGGGTCAAACAAACCAAATCCTCCTACCCTCTCTCTTCATACTTTCTCGACCCCCTAATGTGCTCCTTCATCACCTATTGGCCCCCTTCAGCTTAGCAATGATTTACCCCCAACTGGTCCAACCTTCCACCCCCGCATCTCCTCTTCACTTTACCCTTCTTACTCCCCACCATAATTTACTCTGTCACTCTGACCTCCCAGCCCTTAGCCATTTCAAACAAACCACCACCCATGGATGAAGCCAAAGGAGCCAAAGTGTCAGTTGTCCTCTTGCTCTGTTTGCCCCAGCTCAGGTGAAGGCCAATGGTTTGACAGTGGGAGGTCAATCACCCCCATGAAGACCTCCATTGCTCTATCCATGGAAACATGTTGCAAGAAGAAGCAGCTTACTGTGTGGTCAACAAAAGTATTTCAGCAGCTGGACCGAGGATCATCAAACACAAGACTTAACATTAGATTTGTGGCATGCCAAAACATCTGAGTGAACTTTGTTCTCTTCTTCACCACGTCAAGGGCTATGTTTGTTATATGAGATGACAGGTCATACAGTACTCACATACTGCTTCTCTTTCATAAGTATCATAAGTTAGATACAGAGGTCAGTGCATTGATCAATAACTGTGCACTAAAAGTACAAACAATGTCTTTAGCATGTTTTCTTTGTTTTTCTATTCTCATAGTGTGTTTTTTTTTTAAGATTTCATGTTCTTATGTTTTGTTTCAAACAGTTCAAATAAATATTTACATACATACTGTATATTGTTTTTGTTGTTGTCACACTTATTCTTCATTTAAATGTACTAAACATTTGTGATCACTGGAACACATATACTTACTTGCTACAAAACTTCTCTGACCATCTAACAGAGACAAGATGCCATATGCTCTCACAACAGAAAATAGTCAGCCAGCACCACTGACCACTACCACTGGAATGCAACCACAGCTAGTGAAATATACCACAGCAGCGAAACTACCTACAGTACATCAATAATCACTTTAGTGTGCCAAAACCCCCAAATAAATACATCCCTACTGCAGACAGCCTTGCACAGACACTGCAATTCAAACAGGAAGTTGTGTACTGACATGGAACTTAGGTATCATCACTCCATCTTGCATAACACGCATACTCACCCTTTCGCCTCTTATCAAGCATTTTCCTTCTCATGTGAACCGCGCTGACAGCACGATAGTGAGATGGCATAACACGCAGCAGTGCCATGTATAGCACAATCTTTATCGAGTCAGCACATTCCATGAAAGCAAAGCACTAAACTCTCACCACAGTGTGCAGATAATACCTTTAACAAGCCATCTGTTTGTCTTTGCTTCATGGAACATGGGAAAAAACAAATGTGGGCAACGATTGACCTGTGACTTAGGAAACAAATGTTGGGCTGCAGATTTGAAACTGCAGAAGCAGTGGTGGCTTGCTAGTGCTCCTGGGGGTAATGAAAAGGATATCTGGTATTACAAGAACATATTTTTTTGGATAGTTTCCACAGATAGATAAACACCTTCTTACTGTTGTGTCCAAAACTCCTAATTACTTCACATTGAAGCAGGAAACTAAATGATAATCAGAGGATCAGCAATTCTCAACTCATAAAAGAAAATACTTTACTGAAGAAAAAAAACAATTTCAAACCAAAGCAACTCCAATGTGTTGTAATTGATTTTTCATGACAAACATGACAAAAAAAACAACTTTTATTATATATGTAATTTTGAGTTCTCTGAACCCAGGAATGTCAGGGAGAACATTGAGTTTTATGCAGATCACTGGCACAGCCAGTCATTGATGACTGATGTCTGGATTTGTGCACTCGTACTAAAATATTTACCTACCAGATCACTCACCTGTCTGTATATCGTCGGGTAGGTTCATTCAGCATCAGACCATGGGGTGCATGGCTGAAGGGTGGTTCACGCAACAGGTGGTAGCGTAATGGTTGACAATGCCTACAAAGTTTGCAGTCGGGCCTGGACGCCAAGAGGGTGGCGTCAATCTCTAGGTGTTGCTCCATAGTGAAAAACTGTACCCCATACACCTCTTCTTCGATGTCCAGCTTCAGAGTCAGTGGTGTGTCACAGAAGACATTACTGGGGCCCAATGAAATGTCGTTGCCACTGACAGTCAGTAGCAAGATGTTATGGATGGCTGGCAGTGCTGTTTCCTCAAGGCTGAAGAAGGTGACCCACACAGTCAGGGAGTCTGGTACCAGCGGGTAGGGGAACTCTAGCTGAAGCATGCAGCCCTGGAGAGGGCACTCCGACAGGCCGACAACTCCTTGCTCAATCCCTGCATTGGGGCTCCAGGTGCGCACACTTGGCTCACAAGCCTGCTCCACATCTGGAGGGCCTGTGTGATAAAATTACAAAAAATGAGACACAAATTATAAAGAGACCTCAAATTAATTTAGAGATACAGCAAAATGAAATTCAATATAACTCGAGACACAATAAGCAAAAACCACCTGGCCGTTTCCTTAGCTAACATAATGAATGATTATTAGATTGTTAGAAGATGTGTAATGTCAAATATAAATATTTTATGCTTCAGGTCCTTTAATTCCTCAAAAAGGAAAGATGTAGGATGTAGATAAGATAATGATTTCAAATAAAATGATGAAGTTAATATCATTTTTATGAGAGCTGACGCATCAAGAATTTGCATCACTGATATTTTTAGTGTATCTACACTTCGTGCAACATCAAGGTAGAGGTGAAACTGAGAGTTCATTGTGAGTCCATCTGCAGAGGAAAGGCAGAGCTGAGGTGTGTACCTTATGAGAGGGGCCTGTGCAGGGTTCTCACTTCAGCACAGTCATTACAACCTCTAACAGTCACACTCCAGCCATATTTGGAGTCCACACACAGCTAACTCGCATTATCCCAAGTGACGTACACTAACATTCATCAAGCACTTTTAGAAGCCAGCAAGCAGCAGACACTATGTTCTCCCTCGATTTCCTTTTGTGCATTTCCAAGCTGGCAACCAACTAAGCCATTTGCTAACCTCATTTCTGGGCACCGTGCAAAAATTCCAGTGTTTAATCAAGTGAGGACTGAATACGGTTTCCAAGCCACATTATCTCAACACATTTATTATTGTACTGTAAGTGTGTGTGTGGCCAGAGTGGAGGTGAATTAAAGAAAAAGAGAAAGAGAGACAGAGAGAAAGAAAAAGAGAAGGAGGGAGAAAGAGGAGGGGAGGCTGGGAGAGAGTGAACTAAGATACTCCAAGAGTTTGGCTTTGCTCGTCTCATGTAGTCCTGGCTTTCTGGGTACATTTTCATTGAGTTTGCAAGGAAAGGAGCTGTAGCCACTGAAAATATTTTGTAATGTCAGCTGTTATGATGGGCCCTACTCCTGGTCTGGCACTGCTGCTAATGTGGTTGGAGATTTAAGAGGAGACAGAATAGGGGTGTCATCCACTGTGTAACCTAAGGCAATGTAAACTGTACTCAACTGCACTCAAAGTTGTGAAGATATACCTATGATTGGCAGGACAATCTGTGTGCACAAAAGGCTTGAAATCTAACATCAAAACCATGATTTATATTTAATTATTTGCTTAATTGTAGTCAGAGCAATGATATCAAAAATATATAATACTATATTTCATATCAATGTCTTAGTTCTCCAAACCTCACAGCAGAACACAGGCCCACCAAAAATGTATATCACTGTACAAACAGCCAACCTCTGAAGTGTTTAACCTATAATTCCCTTAGAGCTGGGAGAAGGGGCCTCAAGGTGACTGAACCAACCAGACCTTAGCTTTGAATATGAGCTATTCATTCTGTGTTGATGAGCTGATCCCATCTGGGTATTAGTCTGTCGACAAAAAACACTCTGACTCTGGCAAAAATTAGTGAAATACATCGATGTAATTAGTGCTAAGTTCAACTTAAGCCAATATTTCTGTGCTCTAAAAGCCCTCCACTATCCCATGGATACAGGTAGAGGTTTGAATAAATGTGACTGAAATGGACAAGGTTGCATTTCATTTGAATTTTGAGGATCAGCATTGGTATCCTGCTTGGATAGGAAGCTTACAGCTGCTGCTACAACTGACTTGTAGAAGATGAGGTGGACAATGGGCCTCCATGTCCTGTGACTGTTATATATTAAATGGTAGTAATATATTAAAAGAACTGATTCAATTACAAATTTCTCATTTGAAAAGTTTTAGATTTGGATAACAACCTTAGAATAGACAGTAAGCATTGTCTATTTGACTGTTCGACTGAGTTCGACAACATAGCGTTGTTCCAGCTGATTTCATTTGAGATTTTATTGTGTTCAGACCATAAAAAAATGCAAGAGGCTGCGATGGTGGGGGTCATGTTGTTTCAGATACCACTGAAAACTGGAATACGATCCAGGAAGTCTAGCTTGAGTAATAGATCCTTGGGTTTGAAGGCTTATCAGACTGGACAGCGGTTTATAATAATATGAGACAGGATCTTACGACTATGTAAATTACAAAAATTTATCTTGTCTCATTGTAATGATCCATGGGTAAACAGTAGAAGCACAGCATTCATGTTACAAAGTAATCTGCCACAACTGCACCCTTGCACATTGCAGAAAAGTTGAGACTGATGGAAAAAATGTGATATACTGTTCTCAAGTGATGTTTGATACAACTTGCAGAAATGATCTAAAGAGTGACTAGTTGGCAAAGTATAACAGGATAGATGCTGGTGCCTACTCACTATCCAGTTATAATCCTTCTGCTCTGGAGAATCGTACTGATCCACAAAAAGTCCAGAGAGCCGGATGGATAAACAGACAGGGATATGTCCGGGCATGCACGCTTTATGCTTTCTAAGAAGTGTCTGGCTCTGGCTCTCACTATCGATGACTCACTGTCACACACTGTTACACACTTCCTCACTCAGAAGGCAGACATCAACCCACTCCAACCCTTTTGCCCTGACACACACACAAACAGAGAGACACTTCACAGACACGCTTTACGGGGGCAATAGACACTCCATGGCTTGGATACCAATGTCACATCACGTTGTGTTCAGGGTATTTCAGAGGTTACAAGTGTTACTTTTGGGTACACATCACTACAGATTTGTTTGAGTGAAAGTTGTTGGTAAAACAATCATTGAGTAGAAAGATAATGGCCAGAAGAGGATGGAATGGGAACCAAAATTTGAAGATTGATGTTTCTTTTGCTTTTAATAACAAGTTTACGGAAGGAAAATAATGAGAAATAACAAATTGTGGAGATTGTTTCACATTGTAAATAATGTTAGCTTCAAGCAAAGTAAAACTGAACAGGTTTTTGAAGGGAGCTTTGTGGTTTTCTCTCTAAAGAGTTACTGTTCACTAGGGGTGTAATAATAAAGTCAGCTATATCAGAGATTAGACCATTTTCTCAAGCCTGGCCAGTGTTGATCCTTGCAGATCAAAGGACAACACCCTTTCTCTTTTAATGACATTAGTACTATTCGCATGTGACTAGTATTACCTGGAGACCTCTAGTCATTTGTAACAATTGTGTGAATTGTCATATATGATTCTAATCCTGTGCGAATCTGTTATGTCCGTAATAGTGCAAATACTCAATTCAGGGGGCTTATTTGACTACACAGCATGAAAACCCTTTCGCAGAAAGAGAACGCTTAAATCCATCAGGAGAGTGAAATCTCAAGAGATGATGAGATGGATGACGTGCAGGGCAGCATGCGGTAAAGAACATTTTTCTATCTTTCAACAGGCTCAACAGTTATTATGTGGGAGGTTATGTTAGGCAGAACCTTGACATCATATCCGGGGGATAATGTCAGTAAATCTGAGTAAAACGGAGACTTCATGTGCAAATGCACTGCATGAAACACAGATATATGTGTGTGGGGAGGAGGATGTAATTTCTAAATCACATAGCTAATCACATAATAGCTATGAGATCCCATCAAGATGTCAAATGAGCAGTACTTTCAGTACTCATATATATTTTTTCTGTCCCAGATTAGGTACAAATACAAATCGACTGCTACCAGGGATTTGCAGAGTCATGTAATGTCACTGTGTTTGTTAAAACCAATGGATGATCTGAACTGAATGACATCTTTGCTGTGGTGAAAAGATTGTTTCTGTTGACCAGAGAGCTTAAAACCCAGATGATGCATCGAGGCAATTATACATGGATAGTGTCTGAAAGGCGTGTTTTTGTTCGTATTGGTTAGTTATCCTTCATGGACCTGGAGGATGCCTTAAATTGAACCCTCTGTTCTTGAATAATGTCAGTGAGACAAACCCTGTGTGACATCACATAAACCAGAAAGGCCCAATACTTTGTTTCTTAGAAGCTTCTACGAATTTCTTGGACCAATACATGTAGACATATGTTTGCTGTTAAGACTTGTTAAGTAAATCCATACATTTACACACAAGCAAACATTTTGTACATTCCGTATATTGCAATTTCATATGAAGAGCTTTACTTTATAAATGCACCTCCATGTGCACATAATAACAGGAATGTGTATTCGCTTAGAGCTGCACACACACTGCACACATTCTTACTCACACATGATGGTGAACATACACATCCTGGCTAGACCTTTCACTTCCATTCATCCACACTGCTGTTTTCAATCAACCCAGGATCCTCCCTTGTGGATGTCACTAACCACATGCAATTCTCCTAACTATCTTGGGTGGTTTCCACCCCACCCAACCTCTCCTACCACCTCCTTGAATCCATATCCATGTGTGTTTTTGCCTCTTTTTTTTTCATTCTTGCTTTTTTATCTCCAGCCATATTTTTTCAGAGCATAGAGTGCTAAAGATTTATGAGAGATACTCTAGGTCAATCCGACCACTCCAGTGTTTCCCAGTCAAGTAGTGTGAGGGCACAGCCCAGAAATCCTTCAGATAACAGGTGCCATGTGTATGCATGAATGCTGATGAATGCGTGTCGACACACATGCTCAGTCAAACAAGTGCATATGTTAACACACTCATCTTCCAATATAAGGATGTTATGCCAGTAGTTAATATACTAATGCTTAAGTTACATAATACAGTGTCTTAGAGTCAGCAGTTCGCCAGAATGTGTATTGGAAGTTACTAACTGCTGGACACATATGCACCATCACAGCAGGAAACAGCAGCTGTGGTATCCAGTAAGAAGCTGGCCCAAGCAGAGTTAACAGGGAATGGGGAGCTGCCACAAACAGGGACCCCTTCCAAGAGGGAAAATAGAGTACAGTTTACACACACAGCATGTTAGACAAGCCCAGACTTGCCTCTGGTACACACACTATAGCCAGTGTTAAGGCAAGGTTCAGTGACTTTAAAATCTATAGCATCCACAGACACACACACACACATGCAAACATGCAGACAGACATTCAGACAAGGCAAAACAGTCAGGGATAAAGACACAAAACTAATGCTGCAAATTAAATAGTTTGGAATAATATTATTGTCATTATATTATTATTGGTGTTGTGTTGTTGTTGTTGGATTATTATTATGTGTTTATTTGATGCAGGTGATTCCAGTCAATGGTTTGCACATGGAAGCACAAATTGCTTCCATCCAGTATTTGATTCAGTGGTTTACATACTGGTTTGATTGAATGATGATTGATGACTCACTATGTTTACTGTAAAACCAAGTCAATTTAATCATAATTAAATGAAAATACACGAAAAGTTTGTTGTTCATGAAAAGTTTGGTGCAAAATTTGAAATGGATGAACTTAAGATGAATGTATCTGGATTTTTATCAACTTATCACACTCATCAGCCAGAAGATGGGTTTAGGACTGCAGTGACGCATTGAGGACTGGAGGGTGGCCAGTATGGACCAGGTGTGTATGTGTGTGTGTGTGTGTGTTAAAATATATTAACAGAGTGAAAATGAATTTCCCAAAGGGAATAATAAAATCATTATTATTCTTATTTTAAAAGTACACTTTTTGTAGTTTTTCTCTTTTAGAAATATGCATCCTTGGTTGTCAGAGATGTTTATGTTATCTAGGGAACCATTCCTATTACTTCTGGGCTCAATTATAAATATAGGAATTTGACAGATTCTAAAACCCTAGCATGTGTGTGTGTGTGGTGTGTGCGCATGGGTGGCTGCACAGTTTGTTTGTTTATATATGTGAGTGAGTTTCACTTTTGCCAGGTGGTGTTTGTGCATATGTGTGCCTTTAGTTATATACTCTATATACAGCTCACATTTGATGAGCTCAGAATGAAAAGTTTTACATTTTTTTATTGTTATGTAATCATCATTACTACTAATAATAGTAGTACTAATAGTATTATTGATTGTTTGTTTGTATTTATTTATCTGTTATTGATGGAAGTACAATTAAAATTTCACTTGCATCAAACTCAGCCTTGAACATGCACTATATAACATAAACATACAGATGTAGAATTAAAATAAACAAATAAGGGATCATTTAAAATAAAAATGTGTTTTTATGCTTCTGGAAACTGCTGACAGATTTAACTGATCTGATATATGTTGGAAGATGGTTCCATAGTTTAAGGACCAAAACAGTGAAAGCCCTGTCAGCCATTTAGATTTAAAGGTGGAGTAATGGATGGATAATAGACCTTAGTTCGGACAACATCACCTTACAATGATGTAAAAATTCATCACATCTTAGTGATGGATGCTGATGATTGACTGTGCACAGCCTTCTTGGTAAGGTTAATTAAAATATATGCTATAATTTACTGGTACTAACTATAAAATATTGGACTACGTGACAAGTTCTTGTTTTTATATTTTGTTGTCTCAAAGAGAGTAAGCTAGTAACTAGCTAACTTCTAATACTGCTAGTATGTATTAGTACTACAAAGCAGTGTTCATGTAGCAGTTGTGTCCTTGTTTACCCAAGATACGAGTCAGGTTCATGGGTTCAAGGTTCAAGTATTGCTTTCTCCTTTGAATGGCATACCCTCAGTGTGTTTTAAGTCTCTGTCATTTAAAAGCTGGCTGTTTTACCATTTGTACTATTGTAGACTGACAGGGATAAACTTGTTAGCCAAGCAACACTAAGGTTACAACCAACCCAGAATGCAACATGCTCTTAAATCATCAGGCTCTCTCAGAAACGCAGTCATCTTGCTCCATTTAAAGAGAACATCTGCTAGTCCAAATTAACAGAAAAAGGTTTGGGCCTCTACGATACTATACTGCCACAATATTTTTCACAAGTGGATGGAACACTGCTACACCTGAGAAGATATCTGACTGAACAAAACCTTGCAAGACATGGTGTCTAATGCGACTTTGATTTTAAAAACACAAAAATTAAAATGTTCATTAGTGAAGTAAAGTGTAAGTGAACAACAAAGTATACACATAGTTGCACATAGTCACATGCATAATATCCAGAGTATGTTAATGTTACTACTGCCAGAACAACAAAGTAATCAGAGGTGCACAGATGGGACAACAGCTATTTTTATATCTTAAATACCTCATCGCTAATGCCTGTCCATGTATAGCTGTTCTAATATTGAATCACTAGCAGGGCAAAAATAGAAAAGAGAAAACTGTTTTTTTTTATAAAGTCCCACTAATTTCAGCATTTATTGCACTCAAATACCCCTAAACTGAAATTTCAAAAAAGGGGGAATTACAGCTAAGACATGATCTTTAACCTTCGTTTTGGGCCTGAGCCCTCATATGGGAATTGCGGTACCCAATAGCACCATCCATTGGGAAGCGACCTCCTTGATCCTTCCATGTTGTCCCACGGCCCAAGTGTCATGAATGCAGTGAGTCATTTGCATGTTTTGAGGTTGAGTCACCAAACTGTTTTGCATGTTGGAGTATTTACTCAGAAAATCAACAAAAAGCAAACCTCAAATCATATTATCATACTTTTTGTAAACTGTGGATAAAAGGTGGATGTGGCTTTGCTTTTATATTAAATTTGCTTTATACAGAAACAGCCCATTAGTGCAGTGAGATTCAGTGCAGAGTGTGGGATGAGGAAGGACAAATATTTACATTTTATTTGATGCATTATTTTACATTTATTATAAGCATCAGTGAGTGAATGCTTGAGCCACACAAAGTAAACCAACAACCACCTTAACACCATAAAACCTAACAACAACAAAGTATAGTATAGTATCATACAGTATTAGTCATAGATCATATAGTATCATAAGACAGTACCTTCAGCCTCTCGTGGGGACCAGTGTCCAGAAGGAGCACACGGTCGTGGAGAGGAGGAATTGGAGGCGTACTGCAGTAGAACTCTCCCCTCAGTGCATTTATCACACACTGATCCCACTTCTCTAGGAAACCAACAGACAGGCACAGCAACCAACTTAGATACAGGCCAAATACACATAATTCATACAGTATATAAAGATAATGGTAATGACAATAACCTAAGATTTAAAGTAAAGTTTTAGTCTGTAAACACATGATTTAATTACACTATCATTAATTTAAGGCAATGAATAATCAATAATGTAATTAATCTCTATCAACTTTATTACCATACACACCCGCATCTGTTTGGCAACCTATGTAGCTCATTTCACCTGTCGTAAAAGTGTCCAGAAATCGGTGGAAACCATTCCAGGGTGATGGAATTATGATGCTGCTCAACCACTTGGGGTGCCATTGGCACTGGTGGAGGTTTGGAGGCGGGTTGCCAGGTCTGGTAGATGAGGTCCAGGTAGCAGTGCATCCTCGCCACCTGGTTCAGTGTGAAGGAGTCTGTACAGGCATCATCTGCAGGTAACAGAGGGAGTTGATTGGTTTGAGAAAAGGGGATTAGATTTTGGTGATTAATCAATGACAGGAAAAGGTAGTATTAAATCATTCTACAGGTCTACATTGCTTAAATAAATGAAACCACCAATTTGTATATGTTTCCATTTAGCTATGACAACAAAAAATGTTGAACTTTTGCACAAAAGGAACAACATGAAAGGATGTGCCCCCTGCTTTGTTTTTCCCATGAAATGTCCCTGCTAAATTCCACACCTGTCTCAGTATGCACACAGACTCAACAAATTCCTCTATGGCAATCTCTGTGTGTCAGCCTTTGCATGTGAGAGGTATAACTGTGACATTTTGCCCAGGTAAGTCGCATCTCACCTGCATAACTCATGTAGTTGTTAAACGGCGTGTGTGTGAAATGCCGACAGCCACAGGTTTCGTTGCCCGGTTCAGGATCGTGGCAGCCTTTGTATTTGGGAGTGGGGTTGGTGTCTTCGCACAGATCCCCAGTCTCCATTGAGGGTTCAGTCTCCAAACATGCATCGTTACATGACTCGATCTCTGATATACCTCGAAACACATGGTAAAGCCCAAGACTGTGACCGATCTCGTGGACCATTGTATCAGTGTGACCAAATGTACCATAGAAGGAAGGGTTCAGCACAATGCCACCTGAGAAAACACAGAAGAAGATACACATATGCACAATGTAAACACTACAGCATGCATACAACACTAAAGCTTATTCCTAGTGTAGTAAAGTAAACGTAGAATTATAGTAAGATTCAGATAATGCATTATTAATAGTCCTCCTCAGCTTCATTATCACCTTCTTCCCTGTTAGACCTGTGATGAAGACTGCTTGAGGCTTGAACTGTAATTAATCAAAATCAACAATCTGGGCTGGCAAAGAAGGGATGTGTGCAAGTGAGTGTGCATGTATGCATGCATGTACTGTATACGTGTTTATTGGTCGTCTACCCAAATGTGTGAGGGCCTCTTTGTCCCAGGGCCAAGTGGCGACCCCCGCCAGATCTTCATCAGAAGAATTGGCAAAGAAGACATTCAGGTGAGTCGAGCCATCCAAATGCAGAATCTCTTTCAGCTCTTTCACATCCAAATAGGCTCTGGAAATTGTTTTTAAAAAATTAGGGGGGAAAAAGAGTATTTCAAATTAAGTTAATAGCACTGCAATGAGGTTAGTCTCTTCTTAGCAAATGCAGATTTGATCATGGCAAAGTTTTACAAATAACAACAGTGCTCCTGGCCAGAAAGAGCTTGTGTGGTGTTTCAGGAAAACAGAGCTCAGAATTAGGTCCCTGTTGATTTTAAATATTTGATTAAAGTCAATTGGCAATTTCAATGGCCCTTGAACTAACAGAATGAAAGTTGAATAGGAATAGTTGACCCTGTGTGGTCGGAACCCATTGGCTTTTTAATCAATACGCCTAAACGAATAAAGACTTTTACTAAAACTTCTCTCCTTGTTCTACCTAAGAGAGCCTGAAGTACGTTTTTCTTTCTGTGACCAGAATGAAGGTTGACCTCATTACAAACCATCTTGTAGTTTGATAATTCCACAACAATATGTTTTAGTTTCTTTTGACATACAACAACACTTGCTCACTTGGATATGACCAAGAGAATTTTGCCAATTTTCTGTCTAGAAGGCCTGGCACAGTGATTGTGCACCTGCAGTGCGATTAGAAATGGTGTCAGATAAGGTCGGGCTGGTATCAATTTCGACCAAATCATTTCTTCTCATTCCTTTCGGTTTTATTGCAGTCTGCTCACTTACACTTGTGTAATAGAAGAGTGATTACAGACCATGTTGTTGATGTTGTTGTCTAGGACGTGCAGAAGGCAAATAAACAGTACAATACCCCAAATATGCAGTTTTGGGCGTATAGTGCTTTTTAGGGTTGAATTGTTAGTTGTGGAGACACAAAATGCCAAGCCGCAATGTTTTTATGTGCATGACGATGTCGGATGTCTTATGTTGGAAGAAAGTGAATCATACAATAACCAGTACAATAAAACTTTTTTTTTTTCATTATACATCTGTTTTTGACGATTCCCTCGAGTGTGTTTCCTCATTTACAGTAAGCGATGTCATGACAAGCCACATAAGTACCAAACAGGTGCTTGTGGGAATAAATGCACTTTACCAGTGAGACTAAAAATAATCAGGGTTTTTTAGACATTTTAATATTGTGTCAGTGTTTTTTATGGTTTTATAGGCTGAACGGCTGTAAAATTACTTTTTTTTTATTTATTCGAATGGACTCCTAAGTGAAATAACCAGAGTGTGACTTCTGCTAGGCTGATTTATACACATATGATATTTGATATTACAGATTAAATCTTCACACAAGCTCTAAATATACTGAATAATATATTATACTGTATATGACAAGGTGCTAGAGTGGCCATGAAATATGTGCCCCTGCAGTGATGGGTCTCGTTTGCTCTTTATTTAGATTGCATCTTTAGCACAAAATGTGTTTTAACTTTTTTTTTTTTTTTTTTTGGTCTGATAGCATTTCAGATGAGCCGGACCCATTCAAGTCAGCCTGAGACTTGATCAGTTGTTTAGATATTCTCATGTCTCTATCCATGACACAATGTGTTGTCTTGGCCCTGGGATGTCAAACAGCAACACTGAAGACTGCAATCGTTCAGCACAATGAGATATCTTTTTAAGAATACCACATCTATTGTGTGTTATGGAGACATTCATTGTTAATTATAATGCATTCATAAGACTACACTCATTAACATGCATAATGCTTTCTGATGCAGTATATGAACAGTCATGAAGCATTATAGATGTGATTATATTGAATTATATATTTATAAGTATAAGTATATAATTTATAAGTATCTGATGGATGCTCCTGACTAGTTAAAAACTAGTGGTTTATTGATGGTGCTTATAACTCATTATGACTTACTTTGAAAATATACTATATAGGTTTTAAACCTTAAGGTTCTAAAACAGCAAAGTTTTACCTGTAATTCTCTGCATTTGGGGTTGTTGCAAAATAATCACAGTGTTACAGCACAGACTCTTTTTGATGCTTGAAAATGTATTACATTTTACTTAGCACCAACACTGAAATGTTATGATGAAGGATGCTTTATTATAGATACATCAATATGTGTCACATTTTATGTTTTTTGCATTATGTGTGTTCATGAGCGTGGTCTTAAAGCATTATGGATGCATTATAATTCACTATGAATGTTCCCTATAATGCACTATAAATATGGTGTTACCGATATCTTTCCATCAGTGAGACTGTCATTCATTTTATGAACACATCAAACAAGTTTTTCTCTTTGAGCCTGGCTGGTGGTCTTGGCAAACAGCATCAACAAGCTCAGTCATCTCTTGGAAGAGTCAATAATCTGTCACATATGCTGAAGTGAGAGTGTATTCCTTTCCTTTGGCTTTAGACAGCTTTGGAAATAGATATGCAATGGATACAAAAACAGGAGTTTATCAGGAACAAAACATGACATTGGCCCTACTATCCCAAATTAGATCCTCTTCAGATGTTCTAATCTAGTTTGCGTGACCCACTTGCCCGCCTTATATTCTGTACTCATATTTTGGAAGTGCTTAGGCTTTAAGATTAAGTGCAATAACACTGGAGCTAAAACAACATGCCTTTACTGCACCTGACCCCATACACCAGGGAGAGTCTCCTCCCAGCAAAAGAGTGCACTAAGAAACAGGAATGGACCTTCGTGAAAGGGTTTTGGCTGAAATTGAAGTGGGGTGCTAAGACCTGAATATAAATAGTGAAAAGGTGATGAATGGATGAAAATGTGAATTGTATGGGTGGTAAACAAGCTGATAGATAATGGCAATGTATAAATGAGATTAGAAATAGGCACAGCACTTTATGTGCCATCTGTGACTGTGCTTTGCCAAATAATAGAGACTGATTGGTCGTGTCAAAGTAGTTACCTTGGTGCAAGATTGATTTGCACTGCATATTTTGGTTTACATGAAGTACACATCTGATTTTATGTCATTATCATGGTGTTTTGGTTTTATCCATTCCATATATCATAAACACAAAACCTGTCAAAAGTTTTTGGACATTTCTTACTCAGGTTATACTAGCAACCATTAAAACATACACACATGTAATTTTCTGCAACACCATTTTAAGAGTAAATGTTATAAATGTCATGCACTGTCTTTTTTGAAGCACACAGCACATTTGTCAAACTTGAGTGAAGGTAAATATAGGATAAAAGCAAAAATTTCAAAGACTCATACTACATTTGTAAAGTGTATAACCCTAGTGTGTAATATTTATATTTACTCTCTTACTCAACAGCTGACTTGAAATAAAGTATATTTACTCTACGTATTGAGTTGCTGTAAAGTTATAAGGTGGTGTACAGTTCCACCGGACAAAGACACTTGGTTTGATTTGATTTCCTTTGTGTACAAGATAAGGGGGTGAGGTTATCACAGTATAGCCCATACACTGGTAAAATTTCACTACTGTGCATACTGTCATTTAACAGTTTTCTGAAAAAAATTATTCAGCGAGACTCACTGACATGCAGCACAGTTTATGATTAATGGCCCTGTGATAATAGCAGCTCAAAGTAGAAGGGATCAAATTTGATGTCTTGAGATTTGAGATAAATTATAGTGGAGTATTTGGTTGCCAAAGTAGTGTAACTGCGTGGGTGGTACCACTTTAGTATTCGGTGTTTAGCTAGTTTCTCTCCATATGCCAATTTCTATTCATCATATAAAAGACATTTCAATTGCTCCAAGTCTTGTTTCTATTAGACAATCTATTCTTTTAGATCATTAGACTGTTTTATTTGGTGTGAAGACTGGTCTGAAGTTGACCTGAAGAATCTATTTTATATGTGTAGCATGTTTTAAAATCATAAAAAACTGCAAACTGTGGCAATATGCTGTTTTCCTTTTTTGGTTAAAAGTTCTATGTTTGAAAACCACATGTCTGCATAAAATATTAAAATGTGAACCAAGATGTCTCATAGCGTATGTTCAATGTAGCCTAAAGGAAGCAATTTAAAAGTCAGTAACGCTGGTGTTTGGCAGTGTTCTGGAAGAATTTACACCAGTGATATAATTCTCCCATTGCAACAAGCCTGCTAAGGTTACCACCAATGAACATTTCATATGCAGCTACATGAAATGTTTCATAACGTCTCTACAGTCTTTGTTGGACAAGTTTCAAATGACAAATTGGATAAGGAGCTGCTCAGTGAAGATGCAGCATTCCCTTGAACCAGACGTTTTGAATAAAGGGTTCAGTGTAGAAAATGCTTTCTTCAAGCTTATGTTAGAGCAACTGGGGGCACTCGCTGGGGCCAGGTCTAAGCAGTGAGAGAGAGAACAGATGATAAAAGGTCCCTCTTCCTAATAATTTCAGGAATTTCATTATTTCCTTAGAAAATATTTGTCCAGAGTTTTGGACATGCAGGAGGGGGAAGAGGGTCAGAGAAGTTTGATGCTGAAATGATTGAGTCAGCAATGAATAAGAGCAGCAACTCTACTGTAGGGTCAAAACCTAACTAATATGAGTTCAATTATTCTAACGCCCTTGGCCCTGTCACAAAAACACAATGTGCATCACATGCTGGACTTATGCACAGGGGAACTTTCAGACTAAAAGCAGACAGCTTTAGTATAATCAACTGAAAAACAGGCATGGCATGTGTGAATACTTGTGTTTACATGTTTTTGATTTTCACACTGCCTAATGATCACATTAGTAAAGACTTTGTAAAAGCTTTGGTTAACTGCCACTGTGTGAAATTCGTACCCAATGACTTCATTGTGAGGGTGTTGTCAGTTTGGACGTTTCAAACACTGTCTATCTGTTCATCCACATCTTACTCAAACCAATAACCCTTTACCCCGCTTTACCCCGCCCCCGGTGTGCTCTCCCTCTCTCACACACCCCTCAACTATTTCCCCATCCCATAGCCCCAGTTTCCCTCTCTTGCCTCTCATCATACATTTTTTCAGCCGAGATGAGCCACTTGGGAAAGATAGGATTTTCCATGCATTTAACCACACCACTTTTCAGACATGTCCTGGGAAAAAAGAAACTTTTAAAGACTTACAAAGATAGAGAATGAGAGAGAGTCAAAAATTGAGGGAGGGAGGGAGACTAAGAAAGGTAAGGTGCAGAAAGCTTTGCCAAATTCACTTCACTCAATTCACTGCCGGGCATCTGTTGTGGGGAGATCCAGGGGTGTGGGAGGCAGCTCAAACTGCCGTGTTAATGCTTTTATATCTGATACATATTAAATGGGGGATTATGACTTCATCCATTTACACCCATATATAATTCATATAAGCCCATAAATTTGCCTTGTATACATATGTCTGGGGCGGCATGGTGTGAAAGCTGGGGTGAGCTGGCATGGCAATGACGTTCTCACAGCCAAGAACACTTTTAAAATTGGAGGGGGCCCTCAACTCCCCTGTCATCAAGTCGGTCAACACCACAGCCCCTAAACCCATCATTCATCTCTACCTTTATTACTATACTTGCACTCTCCTCTTTAACCTTCCAACTTACTCCTCTTGATTATTTTTTCCCTTCCAAGGAAGACACATGCATATGAACTGTGTCAACACTCAGATTCCAGAGATCCTGCCATGACTGCTCGCTGCTGAGAGCAGAATTTGGAAAAGCAGGATGTGGAGACATATGGAATAGACGGTTGGGATGGTGCAAATGCTCCCAAACTCTTCTAGTTTGTATCTGAAGTCAGAACTCTTCAATGAATACTGGGAGGAATATTCTCAGTGCTGGCAAAGATTTGTGAACCTCTTCATCAGTGCCTTCCTTGACTTCTGAACCACAATGACCTTGCCAAGGCATTACCAACTGAATTCCCTGGGGTGTCATATTTTCAAGAGACCACCTACCCTATCTGGCAACATACTATTTCATCATAGCCAGATGCAGCTGCCCTACCTGTCTAGTGGCCTAAGCAAAGCCCTCTCTACTTTCCCTCCCAGAGAAGCAAAGCGACTTCTATCAGCCCCCATGAGAGCACAGGTGAAACCTTGACAACAGGTGCTTTTATAAGTGTGCTGTGGCTTTAAAGGGGAAGTGCAAAGTCCTGGTATTTACGCCCAAGCACTCCATTATGTTTTATGGGATGGGGGCTTAAGGTTTAGACGACCAACTGTAAAACACCCAAGTCAAGGGCCCTGGGGATTAGCTCCCCACTCTGGGCTAGAATACAGCAGGGAGAGGGAGTGAAGGAAAGAGAAAGAGTGGTTCATCCATTAACCTGCCACAGTGAGAGGTATTGACTCAGGAGGGGGAGAGAGACAGAGGCCAAGGGAAAACAGATGACCTATTAGCCTCTGATAAAGTCAGACCAGAACTTCATTTCCCCAAAACATATTGAGGCTAAAATGGGCCTAATATCCACCTTTCAAAGTTTGTTTATCCATCTTGCTTGAGTTTGGGAGGTGTTTCCAAAAAGCATTTTAATTTCAGGGGCTCACAAAAACCCTCTGACTCTGATGAATTCTAACATTATGGGGATGATCTTCTTTCCAGTTGCTCGGATAATACATTCATCTTTCACTGACAGTCAAACACACGCATCAGCTTCTCAACCAACTTATTCACAGTGCTATTTGTTTTCTGCCTTTCTGCAGACATAATGTAATTCACAGTGTATAAATTACAGCCGCAAATTCAGATGTCCCTAGCTCCAGACATAAGAATGTTCAGCCTTACAATACAAGCTGTCAGATAACATCGAATACCACCAAAACCATAAGAAGTGTCAAAACCAAGGGCTGTGAAAACAATGCAAAATATTTTCAAATGCGGAGGGAGGGAAGGGGGGGATTATTATCAATGGTATTTTCAGAGGAGAGACTATTGCAGGACCACAGAGCTGCCTGTGTCCTGTGTTAGCCAGATTTTTGAAAACACTACATGTAAGTGGTAACAGGCGCAAACGCTAGCAAAAATAAATGCAGGATCTCACAACCATTGTTCCCCTGCATACGCAGTACATTGTTCATCCAGAATTCCATAATTAAGGAGGAATGTCTAACTGTTTGTAGTGCAGCTCTCTGCAAGTCTCTCCAGACATACCATAATCAAAGCAAAATAAGCAACCACTTGAGGAGATTATATCTATTTTTTCTTTTTTTTAGACTGAGAATTCTCTGAAGAGAATTCTGTCTGTGTCTTTCTCTCTCTTGGTGGTAACCTTCCTTTCACAAGCCCATCCTTCAAAAGCCCACAGGGAGGTTTGAACATTGCAACGGCAAGTGTTTTGCCAATGGCTGATGTCTAAATGAAGTAGTTTGCCTGCCACTTGATGAATGAGCTTCTAATGATGACTAAGCTGGAAGGGATGTGGTGGGAATTGAGAGATGGAAGTAACGGCAAACCCACCTGCTTTTCCCCTCTGATGTTGTTAATTAGATGTCATTATTTAGCTATTTAGCGGTCATTTTAAACAACAGGATAGTGCCAAACAGACGATGCTCCCAGCTTAACTGTGATTGAAAACAGTCTGGTTCCCTTGATTCAAACTATAAGAAAGACCCAAACAATCCCACACACTAGGTCTGCTAGTTTTTTGCCCTTTTGCTCGTCCCCCACATGACAATGGCAAGAAATACTGACAAACATCTGAATTTCAGTCATTTTTGTCTCTTTTTCTGGAGTAACCATAAAGACCCCCTACATTGTCCGCAAAAATGTCTCAGTCTACTGTGTTGAGTTTCAGCGTACCAAGAAACAAACAATCCTGCTATTGGAGGTCTGGCACAAACCTTATTACAGCGAAATTCCTGAGATTTATTCTCCTTGCCAGCTTTTACTCATCATCTACAAGCCACAATGAGATTACCACAAAAACAAAAAATTGCATGCATTTATAAAGGCCTCTGTATTCTCCTAAAGTAGCTGCATGAAACCACATTTCTTGCTTGATGTACAGTACACCTAGGAGATTCTGTAATATTGGTATTTTTGTGCAAGTGAAGTGAACTTTATTAACTGTTTTTCCTGGAAAATTCTTTCAGGCACCCACGTTTAGGGACCCATACCTACCTCCCCAGGAAACATGTCTTTCAGTGTTTTCCTGGAGAGAGTGGTATGTCTTTGAAATTATTTCCATTGCTGCAAGCAAAAGTCATATTGAATTCTCTTTTCTGACCTCTAATTGCCCTTACACTCTGTTTAGTATGTCACTCTTTCCAAACCAACTCCCTTCTCCAATCAAGCCAGCTTAATTAGGACCACTGGGTATAGGAGACTCAGAGTAGAAGAAGGTAGGAAGAGTTGTTGAAAAATTGATACAAAATTGAACAGTCTTGCCTGCGCATTTGCTACCAGGAAAGTCATCAGGTTGAGTTTGTTTTGCCCTGCTTAAGTGTGGAACACTGATTGAACCAGGCCAAGGCTAGATTGGACTAGCTGCTCCCAGAGGATTTCCCAGGCCACACAGGCTGGGGGTTATGTTACACTCAGCCTCAGCCGAAATGGTCAGGAAACAGTAGGACTAGACATCAAAACCTCTCTTCGGGGACGCATGTATGGAAAGATTTGTTGTTTGATTTACTCTAGGCATGTAATGCCATGGTGTGGAGTTGGTTCACCAAAATTATTCAATCATGTCAACCAAAAAATGTATCAAATTAAGCAAGGAATGCTGTGGTTAGTTAAAGCTTTTCGGTGAATTTAAGTCTTGTGTTTATTAAACAACTACTTAAGAGGATTACCAGTGCTGAAAACATGATAACATGAAAAATGTGAAGAAAGCAATCTTACTTGTGTGTAGAAGAGCGGTTGAAGCATGTCTTGGTCACATCCGTCACATTGGGGTTACAGCAGTCGCCAAGATCATAAAAGAAGTTTTCCCAGTTACATTCAGGGTCACAAATACCATTCCCCTGCTTGAACTCGGGGCAACGGCTCCGATGACCTGACATGCAGTCACCTGCATCAAACCCTGTCAGTGGGTGGTTGCATTCTGGGTCACATGCATCATCGCCAACTTTGCTGATATCACAGTTAGCTAGAATCAAACGGTTTCGAAGGGAGGAATTGGTCACATTGTGAATGCTAAGCTCCCAGGTGATGTTGTAGGGGCTAAAGGCATCGTTTAGCTGCTGGTGCTGCAGGCTGATCTGGTGGTCTGATACAGTTGGCCTCATCCGTGCATCGTCCCAAATATTTATGACACGATATCGTACTTTCTTGGGTCGACGGAAGCTCCAAAGGTGGTTGTAGTTTTTGATGACCTCAACATTGTCACAGACAGTTTGACCACAAGTTGGAGGCTCTAACGTTGTGTCCAATAATCCCTCTGAATTTCCACCACCCACAACCCCTAATCGTCCACCTCCTCCCTTCTCAGGCTGAGGAAAGCTACCATCTTTTACAGTCAGCCACTTCCGGCCTGGGTGCTCAAATGTTTCACGAATAACCAGCTGAGGTAGATCTTGGGGGTCCTCGTGGCCCTGCATATCCCTGATAATCTGCCTCTGCCCTCGGGCATTCCTCCATAGACCCACCCTTTCCACTGCCCCCCTGTAATTATGATTCAGTGCATTCCCCCCAATCATCAGCACTTTGCACTTTTTGGTCAAATGGCTGAAGACATCGCCCGATTGCTCCCGACTGACGCCCACTTGGGCCCCATTGACAAAGAGCTTCATGTACACGCCATCATATGTAATTGCCACATGTGCCCATTGGTTAGGTACATAGCGACTGTTGGAGTTGATGGAGGTCACTTTGTGGGCACGGTCAGTTTTAAGGGAGAAGAAGAAACGGGGGTCACGATTCCCGTGTTCACTAACCGCCTGGATGCCAAGCAGCCAGCCTCGGTCGCTGGATGCGTAGAAACATTTGTCGTATAGGCCTGTAGAGAGAATGAAAAAAAAATCTATTAATATGTGACTGCCTTTATTTTTTCAAGTGTGAATGTGAAAGTAAACATGGAAGAAAATTAACAGCAGTAATAAAAAGCATTGCTCATTGGTTACCTGTAAGAGAGCTGCCACTTTACTGGCACTGTGAGACCACATCTTTTTTCAATAATAGCATTTTTTGAGATGTTTACAGATCACATGCAAATGATTCTTAATGCTAATTTTATTTCATTTTATTTGTTGGTTAACATACAAATTAGATTTCAGTGTGTACATTTTGAACACTCTCATTCTGGAATATTCAGAAAAGTGAGACAGAATGAGGCAGAAAATACAGTCGAAATTAGGGAGCAATTGTTTTAATATGACATATATTTTTTTATAACGAAGTGTGTGTTGTCTTGATATTGCGTTGAAGTGCATGTTTAGCAGAGGGAGACCCCATGGAAATCTCTCTGTATAGGTCTTTCGTGAACACTGAGCGCATTTAAAGCTGTTCGTGTAAATGTCCCTTGCCAGTGGGGTAGCCAGAAAAGCGTAGTTTTCTGCTAAAGCCTTGTTTTTGTAGAGGCACCAAAACACCTTTTTCCTGTTTCACTTGGACCGTGTATGTCAGCTTCAGCATGGTAATGTGTTTTCACTTCTTAGGGGATCTCTGAATGTTAACTGTTTGTTTGTTTAGCGCTTGTTGAGGTACGTGTGTGCAGGCGCACAAGTTCATGTCTGTGTGTGTGTGTGTGTGTGTGTGTGTGTATGTGTGTGTGTGTACATGTGTATTTGTTAATGCATGTTCGTGACTATGTGGATATACAGTCCAGTCAAAGTGTGCAAAGATTCCAAAGCACCTTGACATGCCTCACAAGGTCCATCTCAGCAAGTGAAAGTCTGTGTTCACAGGTGATTATGGGGCGAGAGCAGGACTACACTCTTGTCACAAGAATACATTCCAGGGATTTGCTGTCAGGGTAGTACTTCTTCTAATTATATCTGTCCACAAAGAGACACTCAATCTGTGACCTGCACACCCAGCCCATATAGGCAAGGAGTGTCCTTTACAGTTGTTTCTCGGATTTGTGTATCATATCTCTGTAAATACCCTTGATATTTGTCTGTGCTACCTTTAGTATCATCTGAAATTATAAGCTGATTATTATGGTGATGATCATATCTTTGCCTCAAAGTACTTGTCCACTCAGATGCCTTTGTTCCCCATCGATTAGGCCACCTGAGCCTGCAATAAGTGGCTTGCTAATGGTGATTGCACCGACATCTTGCTAGCTTTGACCTGTTTCTAATTAGATGCACACTCCAGTATGCATTCATTAACTTGGTATTTCAATGGACTAATGTTCAAAGAGTAAGGGTTGGGTTCAGCATCAAGGTCAGTCCTTTGGTGGATGACGTTTTCAGGCTTTCCACTACACTGGAAGGAAAAAGCCTTCCATCTGTCAGCTAGTGCACTCAAGGCTAAAAGGTGTGCTAAAATGCTCGTAGGGCTCCTAGTGTAAACAGCTGTCATAATTCTGCCATGCTCAATTAATCTAACACACTACACTTTTCCAGACCCTGTACTGCACCTCCTCTGGCTCACACAAATACACCTACACGCATATGCACATACTTATACAGACATGCATATATACATGCTCATGAACAAATCCATACACACAGACAAATTGAAATACTGAAGTACACATTTGTGTCCTCTCAGAGAAACACACACACGCATTGGGATTTGCATGTGCACACGCCATGGTAGAGAGCTGTTCCTGTCAGGTTCAAAGGCAACCTTCCTCGCACTTGCCATTTGTCTTCTTCCAAGAAAAACACGCTCAGGAAAAAAGGAAAAGTAAAAAAAACACACATACACACACAAAGAAAAATGTCACAAGGACTTGATAAAAAGCAGGGAGGAAGGGAACAATGAAGACTCCGTTTACTTTTGAGCTGTTCTGGCTCTGAAAGGTCAAAGAAAGGCACTTTTCATAGTCATACTGAAGTGACCGCCGCAGCAATTTCCCCATGGAGACAATGGAAAATTCCATTGATATTTTAAAAACAAACTTAATGAACATAACAAGGATATTGATTCTAAAAATGTCATCACAGCACTTAAAAACACTTGACTTTAAACATTTGACTTGGATGTCAAGTTTCACTATGAATTCATTCAACTGAATGGTGGTTTAAATGACTCATAAATAAATGTCAGATTACTTAAATTGACAACACTTTTCTGCACTGTAACTTATACTACAGCACTGTTATTACAGAAAACCTCCCCAATTAAGTTTAAGGATATTAATCTGGATTTTGGGGTACTCATCAACAGTTTTCCAAACACAGGTTCAGGAAGGCACTCATGACCATGATGATGATTCAAACTACTGAGAAAACTGTGGGGATGTTTCTGGTTAAGAAAATGATTGCTGCGGATAACTTTTCACCTCTTCTTCAAACTCTAACCACTCAAGATTATTCATCTTGCTCTTAGTATCCCATTTGCAGTTAATTGTGATGCAACAGGAAGAGGACAGTGTTTTTAAGAATCCATAAATAAGAGATCCTCGGCGAGTATCATCACACTAGAAAACAGCACCAAAGCATATTCGTTATCACTTCAATTATCTGCCAACGTCTGCAAATAATTGTCCCCAGCAGGTCATGGAAGAGAGCCTCCGTTCCTCTTGTGATTTATTTTCCTCTTCCTTTGATGCGGGACAACCCAACATGACCCGGATACAAGGGCTAATAGGGCACAACAAAGTTTGCATAACATTTGGACACAGAACTTGATGTTCTGATTGTGTGGTTGTGTGTATGTGTGTGGACGGGTGGGTGTGTGCATGTACGTGTGTGTTGAGTATGTGTGTGTGGGGGTCTGAACCCTGATAGGGTTTCAAATGCTTTTAAACCTAGGATCAATTCTGACCACATGTAACTGTCACACTCGGGAAATGACAGCACAGGAAGCGCTGTTTTTGTAGTCTTGTGGTTCAATTTGTCGAGAAGAGGACAATCCACACTTGTATCGGTGATGGTTTGACCAGTCATCTGCGAGTATAAAATAACAGCTATTGATTCCTGAACATTTTCATTTCATCCAAAAGTAGTCTTGCTCTACCTCGCCAAGGAATTGCGATAAGAAAATTGGTTAACTGAACTTAAGTAACTCCAGTTAATCATATTGTCAAATCAAAAAAACAAATGCAACTTTAATAGTCGGTTAGTTTCTATTTTCTATTTCTCATCCATTGTTTCAAAATGATCTCAACAGAGTTATGAGAAGTGTTTGTGTGTGTGTGTGTGTGTATGTGTGTGTGTGTGTGTGCGTGCGTGTGTGTGTGCTAGACACAAAGACAAGAGTCACCAGAGCTAGTCAAGGATGTAAAAGCCCCAGACAACTTCTAGTTTTCATTTTTAAGACTGTGCTCAGTGTGTGATGATTGCCCACCAATTGCACAGAAAACAACAACATAAGTCAACATGCTGTAACAAAAAGGTCAACTGAAATCGGGGGGAAAAAAGAAGGCAAAGAACAAATGAGAGAGAGAGAGAGAGAGAGAGAAATTGCAGTGGTCAAAACAACACAGTTAAAAAAATAAAAAATAAAAAAAAAAACAGCTGCTAATGCAAACAACACTTTGCCGGGATCAAAACAAGGGGATGGAGCATTTTTAGAGGCACTGGGATTTTTGAGGTCTGAATTGGATTTAAAAGATTAGGCTTTATTGAATTTGTTTGGTCATCCTATTTGCTCTGTTTAGGTCGCCTCTCTGGAACACTGACATGAGCGTGATGGGAGTCAATCCTAAGAAATGAACACACAAAATGAGTGGTAATCCCCTAGCAGGCAGAAGCCAGTAAAAGATGTGGGGGTATCACAACTATGACACCTGTACAAAATAATGAGATCTTTACATCTGTAAAGCTTATTAATATTCATTTTTCTATTAAGATTGGATCTAGGAGGTGTTTGTGATCACTGTGGAGGTTGTTGTTCGTGGTGTTATTGTACTGGATTGCATTAAACTGTACAGATGTTGCTGTTATTGTGTCCAACCTCTGTAAATCTAAAAGTCACTGAGGTCATAACAGACCCCCCCCCAAAAAAAAAGAAAAAAAATGGGTAGTACCTAAAAATGTACTGTACTACATCTCAAGACACACATGTGTGTGTGTGTGTGTGTGTGTGTGTGTGCGCGTTAGAGAGGGGAGTGCTTTGAGAGAGCCAGACAGAAGGAGTATGTAAATGTACTCATATGGTTTCGTAAGGTCCCTAAATGTGGCTGGCATATAGGAGGCTGAGGAGTTCAATTCAGTTCAGTTCAGTTCAGTTCAAAGGAAGCCATCTGCAAGTACTGTAGCAGGCAATGAGTTGTGTATGCAACGCTCCCTATCGGCAAGGAAAAGCAACAGAAAAAAAAACGTCCTATACTGTAATACACAAAAAGCGCTGTTGGTCATAACAGATGATGCAGAGCAGTTTTAACACCTCTCTGGTGCTCCTTTACGCGTGGCTGCAGACCCGGCAGGACAGAGTATGGAGCTTTCCTCCTCCGACAGGGACCTGCTTAAGTGTCTGTGTCCTCCTCTGCGCAGTCAGTGGAGATAGAGATGCATCATCACTATCTGATTGTGCCTTAAATTAGAAACTCGCCGTGATTTCGCACAATGGTCTGCGCTTTTGGAGAGACTGTGCACGACACCACCGGTCACCACACAAACATAAGCAAGTAGGACATTTTCGGGGCAGGAGGGGGGAAACCCTGGATCTCTCAGTCCTGTCCCGTAACTCCGGTAGCCAATCCAAAGGTGTCGATTTATTCGTCTCCCTCTCTCTCTCTCTCTCTCTCTCTCTCTCTCTTTAGGATTGGAGGGGGGCACGCATTCAAGCTTTGCGGCTTGTGCTACGCGCTTTGAGAGCGGCTACACATACAACAGATCTCTCCCGCTTTGTGCCTGACGTGACGTGCTCGCTCACAAAGTTTTGGCCATTACGTCATAGTTTTAAAATAGCCAAGTCGGTTGAGAGAAATTACATTTTACGCACAGTGACATCAGCTGCCGGTCAAATGATGCAGTAGCTTATATCTGCTACCACTGTACTCCTCACTGAGATTTTATGATCATGACCAGCACAAATCATCATTCCGAAGAGGGAAAAAATAATTTGTAAAAGTAAAATCACATTGCAGCGATTTACTCTCTGTAAGGTCGCCAACTTAAATGTGATCAAAATCTTCAGTGACCCTGTGCTTGCACTACCTAAAATATCCGCTGTACTTTTCAGTGCATTACATCATTGTCTAGTCTGATAGATGAACTCATTTTCAACTCGCTGAAACTGCATGTTGCTTTGTTAGATAGACTACATGACACTGGGACAAAATACTGCACATTTGCATATTTACTTCTCATTTTCCCCCCCAATTGAACTCGCTTTGGAGTTTTCTACTGATAAAAGGAGTTGGGTTGACAATTGGATGGAGGATGTGTAGACTATCCTACCTGCAATCACTGTGGGTGATCGTTGACCTCCCTCCGGTTTGATCCACATCTCCAGAGTGAAATTCCCTCTGGGTATCTCCACGCCGGGCTTCAGCCGTAGCTGGTCTCCCCTGCCGGTAAAATAGACAGCTTTCCCCCGGCCTGGAGAGTTTTCTTCCGCTTGAGAGGAGCGCCGACGCTGGCGAGGCACCCGTCGCTCCAAGCCGGGCAAAGACCGTTTGCCCCGGGGCAGACGTGTGGCACAAGCCCCTGGGATGGTGGCTTTCGCCTCCCTAATGCGCACCAACTCCCTCTTGGATCTCCCCTTTCTGACTGTCCCGCACTCTGATCCAAAACACAAGATGAGAATCACCAGGCAAGACACCCAGGGAGATGTCCAAAGTTTCATTTTTCGGGAGAGGAAATGGCAAAAAAATATTTAAAATAAGAAAAAAAAAATAAAAGAAACAACGTAATAACTAGAAAAAAATGTATGTCCACAATGTTCTCCTCTTTGGAATCTTCTCGAGTTTTTCCTTCTCTCTTTTTTACAGCGGTAGATTGTCAAACCGTAGAAACTGTCTAAATAAACCCATAAAGCTATGCTGTTTTTCCCTCTTTATAATGCTAAGCCACGACCCCCTCTCTTAAGCAAAACTACTCTGGAGACATTCAGGGGACACAAGAATAATTCATTCATGTATGTGTTCCACGGTGCCTTTTCAATGGGTCCCATTTAGCCAAAGGGATGACTAATAAGTAATCAATCAAGAGGGGGGTCCGGCCGATGCCCCCCTCATCCCCTTTGGACGGTAGGAGTTACTCGCAGAAATCCACAGTTGTCCGCCAAGCTCTTGTCACACCTTTTTGTTGTTTCCTTATCCTACCCGTAAAACAGCATAAGAAATGGCACATGTTAAATTCCAAAGAAAAGTGACAACAAACCGACCTCTCATATTTATTAAAGGAAACAAGAGGTAAATTGTGATCAAAAATCAAATCCAAACTTCCCTTTGCCTGTGTGCCTGTACAAAAGTTGAAATGCACTATAATATCTGGTAAGGCGAATGAGAGAAAGAGGGACAGAGAGCTGCAGAAGTAAGCATCGCGGTCCTCATTGATTGCCTGAAGCAGATACACTTGGAGGAGTCGGAGCTCGCCGTCCGCTTTAGAGGCAGTTTCTCTCTAAGTCTTTTAAAGAACAACTCATGTTTCAAATGTTCCGGGGCTGTGTGTGTGTGTGTGTGTGTGTTTTTTTTTTTTTTTTTCAAAGTGGGAAGTCACACAGGTAGGCAACTCTCACTGACGGTAATTCTCTCTGTGGCACATAGTGATAGGATGGTGTTTACGGAGTTTGAAAGGCGTATATGTATCCCTCTAGCGGTTACAATTTAAACAATCCAACACTTCCACCAAGTCCACAACACAGGACCATAACCAAGCAGCCTGAGAATAAAAGGGAATTATTGCAGAATAAAAGAGAATTACTGCAATCTTTGTTGTTCTTGGTCGAAATTCGCACAAAAAGATATACTTTAAAGTTTATTTCGTTTTCAAAGTCATATTCAGACACTCATATCCCTGCAGATATGCACAGAAAAATGTTAACTAGACTACTCCTCACTGTAAATGCTCCCAATTCACTGTAACATATAATATAGGCTCTATATATTGTGCCAAATATGACTTAGAGATCAAAGCTGATATCAAAATAAAAGACCTATTATAATCCAAAGTAATCAATTTAAAAATACTACATGTTCTACGCAATATAACCCACTTTTAGGCTACTCACAGATTTTCGGGAAAGTCCTCCCATTTTAACTTTGTTAAAGTATGATGTATTCTCTAAAAGTAGACCTGACTGTCCCGTCAAAGTCATGTTTCCCATTAATGTCTTTTCAAAATAAAGCAAGCAGTAGATCAAAGATATAATGGGAGAACAATGACAAAGCCATAACACTTCTTGTCCCTTCTTTACTTAACTTAATTTGATGGATAATATGCCCTTTCTTCTTACTGTTTAAAAGCCATAGTTTGATGTTTTTAATCACAAAATGGCAATAAGTGCACTTATGCGTGCATTTTCTGCCTGTGAACGTTTTTGGGTTTTTTTTCTCTAAAGATCTGCCTCATTTTACTCAACAATACACATTTATTCCAATTTACTATTACCACACAAGGATTCGTGTCAAAGGGATTTGAAAAAGAAAAATGTAACAGATTTGTAGGTTTCAGGTTGACTCACACATCCTAGTGTTTACAGACCCGTCACTTTAGATGGATGTGAGTTTCAAAACCACACTCTTAACTAAGGTTTATAAGCCTTTGAGACCGGCAGTGACGAAGCCTTCGTAACTCTCAGCCGCTGAGTGAAATGAAAACGATCCTTTGGTCAATGTTACTGTTACTCAGAGAATATTTTGACACAGAGAAGACAGTGACTCTACCTTTAATGGCTTTCCATAGAGACAGTCAGCTGGAATGTCAGTGTTCCCCTTTCTGCTCTCCCACGGTTGTTTGTTGTAAATGTGTGTTTAGACAGCCAAAACTTGCCACCTACCATAAAGGGAAGAGAGAACAAACATTAAATATTTGCTTTCTTTTTCATATGGTGTTGCGACTTTGGTTCCACATATTTCCTTTTGTGTCTTGAGCAGGGGGAAATGACATATTGAAAGGTGTTTGACCTTGAAAGTAGCTGGAAGCAGAGTTTCACATGGACCACACATTTAAATCTCGCCAAAGGAGACAGTGCATTACTTTATGTGTCCAAACTTCACATGACAGGTTGTTAACACACATTCTCCTTTCAGATTTGGTTGTGTGGCAACACTTCCATCTCTTTGAAAGATGTTTTGTTTGGGCTCTTGTCTCAGCGACCCCTGATTCAGATGAGATTGCTTGCTTTTGATGCACAATTTGAAGTAAAATGCATGCTTTTTTTCAGCTGACCTATATCTTTTCAGCCAAAAAGGATCGCAGACTTGAATGTAATTCAGTGTTGCAATGCACTGCGAGTAGATCTTCATAAAATGTACTTGATATAAGAAGTTAACACTGAAAGAAAATGGAAATGCGAACCCACTAAGGTGTCAAAGTATCATGACAGAAGGTGAAAGACTTCTCCAGTCCTGTAATTGCATTCTTCACCTCAGATCAGACTGTAACTCTCTGTCTCTCTAAAGGAACATGAGTGCCGAAGATAGAAAAGATGACCTAATGTCTTACAGTCAGCATCCGTTCAGGTTAGTACACTATGTGCAGACTGAAGAAGGGGGGGGCACTGAAACATACTCACATAAAGGTCATTCATCATCGCTCCGTTATGCAGGGAGATTGCGTCGAATTGTTTTAATATGGTCTTGCACCCACCACCAAACCCCTCAGGGCACAGACCAATCAACATGCACAAAGTTCACACGGTGTACCTCCCTGGCTCTGCCATTTGCCAGTTTGCCGAAGAGCGTCACGATATCTCTTCTTTTCAAAACAGGCAGATTTCTAGTTATTCCTGGAATTGATGGTCCAGAAAGACAACATCCCATCTTAACCCAATAACCTGTGACGGTTCATGTCACGGAGCCCCTGTGCAATTCTGCAAATCCCACTGCAAATCTGAGTCTTTCCATAAAGTAGAACCAACTGCATCGCTATCAGAGACGCATAATGCTGGGAACAGTCAAAGTTCAACAGTGAGTAAAACAGCACTGGACAAACACAAACCTTCAACAAATCAGGAAAACAACAGGAATAAAAGACACATGCAGCAGGGATTGGTTCATCTTGAACAGGGTCATTATAATGTAATAATCTCTTTTTAACCCAATTGAAAATGCAGGAGACTCCCAAATTATTTGAGTGACATTATCTGACCTTTTTGTCATGAAACCCCTAATGTCAAACCATCTATCCTTACACAATAAAAGCTGTGTAGTATAGGAATAAGTAAAATAAAGGAGTTATAACAATAAATGACACTTTTAAGATTATCTAGATTCATTATCTGAATTCATGCGTACATTTTTGGGGCTTTTTTCTCTTTCTCTCTCTCTCTCTCTCTCTCTCTCTCTCGCCACTCACTTTTGACCCAGAGAGATTACATCTTTGCAGGCTAAAAACAGCTTGGTGAGATGGGTGAAATATGAACACAGAGATCAGTAAGTTTATATTTAACATGGATTTTAAGGCTTTTTAAAGATTGTTTCCATGTATCTAACTTTCACTGTATTAACTTTGTCTGATAACATGTAGATCGTAAGCGTCCTCAAACTTCATCTGGAGCTCCACTATGCTCCCATGGTGGCTCCATATCACTTCTGTTTAGAGAAAAGTGGTTGAGGCATTTTACAATAATCCCACCACGTCATCTGAGTGACTGTGGAGCAGTGTGAGTCAAATAGGAAAAAAACATTGTCCTATAATCCATTAATGCACCCAGCTTAATCTGTGACTGTGGCTGTTTCTAAAGTGCAACCCTAAATGCTTTTGCCTTATTATTATTGCTATTGTTATTATTATCATTATTATTATTTTGTGGATGATCTGCAGAGTAAAATGATATACACACGAGTGTCAACAATGTTAACATGTTAAAGAATAATGCAGATTAGGATTACAATAAATATGGGGGAATTGTGAATAGTTGAGAGATGTGAAAGGAAAATAAAAGCAGTAGCGACACAATTAAAAATAGCGTCTGGCCCAAATATGTGCTGACTGAAATAGAGGTGTTGTTTGTTACTTTTAAATAGAATATCGCAAAGATTACAGAAAATGTATACGTTCACGTAAATCGGGTTTAATCTTTTCTAATGCTTATCACAGCTGTCATTTATATGCTCTTAGCATGGAAGGGCGGCCAGTTCAGCTGGACAGTACATGTGAACACCAGGAAGAGAGTGCTATTGTGTTATCGTTTGAGAATCAAAACACAATCAGAGTGTTGGCAGAATTGTATACGTTAAATATTCATAGCAGGGAGTAGTCAGATTACTGCCTGCTATGATGCATAAAATCAATAAAATGTCATATTTTGTTGATGAAAACCGAAATGTCGATTTTTCCATCTCGTTCCACGTGAATTAGTCAAGTCTACTGCTTAATTTACATGAATTCATCACAGCAAATTGAATCATTGTAAGTCAGATAGTAGATCATTCCGGATCACAGCGAACAGGGAGAAGTTAACTCAAGCACATGGTTGTGTCCTACTTTTTTGTCTGTAATTTAATCGTCTGTCCTAAGTGCAATTGTATCACTGTGCTATGATATATTACATTTTATGCATTTTTTTTCTATATGTCATCCATATCCCACCCATCCCCTTAACTTTCCAGTCTGCCCCTTTATCTTCCCTTATCCAAGTGCTACATCATTCATTAGTCATGGCTTCCAGCTGTACAGCAACAGAAATAAGAGAAGAGGATGTGACTATGTTGTATCTCTGCCTCAAGCTTTTCTCACCACAGAGAATCCAGTCAGATTACATCTGTCCACTTACCTACACCTTTAGGGTAGATTTTCGCTGTCAAATCACAACTCTTTCTTAGAGCAAAAGGTAGTTTTCATATACTATTCTCATATACTCTACTGAACATACTGCCGCCAAAAAATGTAAACACCACCATAGCACAAAAAATCCACTTTCTCAAGTAAAAGGCTGGAATGCTTAACCACATAGCACCACTCCAGTTATATAACAGCTCACAAAGGCTAATCAAGGTAACATATACAGTATCAATTCATGCAAACTTTCCAGACAGAGATAATTCACATACTAAGACAGAGGAACATGGATACAATTGAAAATGTAATTTACTAATCAAAAGTTTTCTGTCCACGCTTGCATTTTAGGTCATTCTTGAAATGTTTGCTGTCCACATTTTAATGCCAAAAACTTTTTTTTTTTCCTTCATTGTATTTTAGTTAGATGTTGGTTGACAAACAATGTCATGATAATTTACCACCAGCATCTGGTAAGCTGTGTGGTTAATTAGGTAGATTTATTTGACAAACTCAGCTGCTGATGCATTTTGCTCTGTCTTAGCTGGTAAAGTTCACTTCTGTTGCAACTTACTTTTTTTGTGATTATGTCTTGCTTTTTCTGTTGTCAGACTACTGGGCTAGTATAAAGTAAATAAATGCATAAGAGAGCTGGAGGTGGCAGAAAGTTGGTGTCTTTCTATTTCCAGTAAATGGAAGTGCATTGGCTATGTTTTTGAAAGCTTCAGCACATAAAAATCATACATCAGCGTAACTTTCCCATCCTTACTGCAATGTAAGACTGGCATTTTCTAATTTATCTGCTTTGGAGAGCCAAGATGCACAAAATAAGTAATGCTTTTGTCAAACTTTAAAAGCAGAAACTTTCAGAATCATGATGAAACACAATTCCCAGATGCATGATGATATAGTCCAATAGTATTTACTGAGATACGATGGACAAGTGCCACTCCATTGGAAGCATGGCTAAATAATATAGACTTTTCAGTACAGTGATATAATACTAAATAGTTTGAAACAAAATGTCTGCACTGTTGTGAGTCTATGAGCAATAGTTTAACAGGAATATGTGTCTAACTCCCAAGGTTAAATATTTCAGTTGAAATACGGAACCATGCTGAACATCACATCACTGTCTGCATATGTAAATGTGCATGAGGAGTGTGTTCCTCATCATCTTCACATCCTGGATTTTAGCCGCTGTTGTGAGCTGTGTGGTAAACAATAACCCATTATGGGTCCCCAATGGCAACCAAGGCTTGCCCTTGGTTTAACTCTGCTGCTTGTGGGGAAGAATTATATGTGCAGGGGAGCAGAGTACGGCACAGTCAGCACACCACTGCTTGCCACCACTACTGCCCCTCCGTCTAGACGTTAGAGCACGTCCATATGGAGGTGGTTAAAAAGCTCATTAGCCGGCCTACTTGAAATACAGTTGCAGTGACGCTTGTCCATAAAAACACAAAGTAGAGTGGTATTAACCAGGTTGAAGCATCAAGCCCCCAGGACTGACAACAATTTGGCGCAGGCCTAAAGTTCACCAAACGATGGCTCAAACTGCATGCTTTCCAAGAAAGAAATAAGGAAAGAAATTATTTCTTGGAAAACATCTGAACCTTTTTGCTTGAGGTAGTCTGATCCATCTGGGTGAGGAAGAGTGGAAAAATGTCTGGTAAGGTGAATGGGATATGGCCCATTGGAAGAAAAATGGCTTGGTCTTATTAAAAAAACTGAAAGATTTGAGGAAGAGTGCGCAAAGACCAAATTCATGCAACAGCTTTTCCAAGTTTGTCACTACTGAATTCTTAGCATTACATTCACACGCTGAACTCATTGAACTAAGTCAAACCCCTCCTTCTTTTACTTGCAAGATGTTCCTCACATAAAATAAACGATATATTATGTAGGCTTTCACGTTGTAAAATACACCCATAAGAATGATATTTATGGTATATCTGACCCCTTTCGACATTTGGAGCTGTAGATTAAAGCACCTTAAGCCCTTTCAACACCTACTGTACATTCACAAAGACGTCTTGATTTAGTCTAATTAGGGAACGTACTACCACGGGGGAAAATGTACTTGACTGTGCAAAAAAGAAAGTTATGTTTTCCATTAGATTTGCATAAAAATTGAAACCTTTTAAGCCACAAAATTTCTTTTTTTACATTAATGTAAGTAAAACATGACCACACATTTCCCAATCTTGATCAAACAGTCAATATACATTCATTTTAGCTTTTATTAGTATTAATATCAATATTTTTACATTAACAATTGATCAAATGACTAAGTGCATTGTGAAAAATGTTGCTCGTAGTGACAAACCTTTAGAGATGAACCTACCCCATCAGCTCAACAGGTTTATAGAGTCTTTTTACGCATTGTTTTGGTTTTACAGCCTGCAAAAAAGCTAATAAACTCACTATACGCTACCTTCCCGGTGCCAAATGACAGACGAGACAATGTTAGCAACTAGCTTGTGAACTTAGTGGGGCATTTAGCAACTAAAGAGCAAAATATTTCCCCCAGGAGTTGATGGAGAGAAAAAGAGCTAAAAGGAGAGTGAATATTGAACTTACATTCCTTATGCGAACACAACTGGACACCAAATGACTGCTAATGTTGCACTGTTGTGTTTACAGCTTATCGCACTGCCCACGAATAATCACAGAATCATTTAATGAAGGTTTAAACAAATGTTTTTTAAACCAGAACCAAAAAGGCAGCATTTTTTGTTTTTCGTAATCATAATAACTTTTCTTTTTGAACGCAAAGACTAATGGTTTTAACAGGATATGTCAAATTTGGAGTTAATGGTTGCAAGAATGATCGTAAAAAGGGCATAAAAAATACTTGCATTTCATATCCATCAATCAAAAAACGTCATAAAATTACTGCATACACTTGCACACTAACTACCAAAGGTTGCACAGAGGCTGTTAAGGGATGAATCAAATTTGACAGTGGTGACCACAGAGCAGCAGTAACACTGTGAAGCACTAAGAAGAGGAAACCTCAAACATTACAGATGAAAGATATAGATAACAACTACCGCCATAGTTTAACTGGTTTCAAACTGGAGGTAATGCTGATGTGGGGCTTGACTCAGCACAATTGGAGGTGGAGGTCAGGAGGTCTCCACATCATACACATCACATTGACGATTTGTAACAAACAAAAAGGGAATCATCACAAAGACAGTGAATGTCCCTGTGTTTTGCTGTTCAGTCTGAAATTTTAAATACAAGAAATAAATCTGAATATTTACTATACGCTACTGACCTGTAGATGCAAGAATGACTAAAGCTAACCAAACAGCTGTCAAAAAAATTGGACAAGCCCTACACAAGTACAACAAAGTCAACATTCTCTCAAGTATCCTTTTGAGTACATATCAAAGCTTCACATCTATTAAAGTTTTCCTGTTATTAATACAACTGAGCCTCGTTGCTCAACATCTCTGAGGTTATGTGTTTCATTGGCAGGGCATGTTTACACTGAACAATAAAAGAAAAACTACGTGACAAATACTCATAAAGCATCAGAGTCATAGAGTGGCGCCAGTGTCACAGCTCTGTGGTATATATGCGTATGAGTGTGCACGCTTGCACACCAGTATTTATCCGTATGACTGCATTTAAGTAGATTGCACATGGTCGATGGAGGTGCGTTTTACCTGTAGGCAGGGTTTAAGCCAGCATACTTTATGGTAGTGAGCAGGAATGCCTTAATCAATATGGGAAAAAAAGTGAATTCTCTGTGTATAGGTAGAAATGTCTCACAGCATTCAAAGAGGTGCAGTCCTTAGGCAACTATAACTAAGAGAAGAATGTCTAGAATGTGGGTGGTACACAACGTTAACAAAACGCAGTGGACTTTGTAAAGAACACGTATACATCTGTATTATTCTGTTTGGGAGTGTCGGAAATAATCGAAGTGGTTTGTGGAATACGTAAACAACGTTGTGGTTTCTGTACACGCACTGTGTTGTGTAAGATGTAATGTATATTTTACTCTGGCTGGGAAAGAAAACATAATGCGTTTAGTGAGATGGTGAAGTCAGTAAGCAGAAAAACACATGCTGCAGCATAAGTAAACAATGCCTAATGCTACATTGAAATGAGCAAACAATGGGCACGTGCTGATTTGCAGTCAACAATGCAATGCCGCACCTTAATGTGTCTGGGCCAAACAATGCAAAAGCCGATTATGCAAATTGGGGTTATCGAGGGCATTGCAATGTAACAATGGCATCAAGTTGATTGAGCTGAGCTGTGCGTGTGTGTACACTACCCGTCCCCTTGGGTTTCTTTTTTCCCCACAGATGCCCTTCCTAAAAACCCCCTATGCTATGGTCTCTGTTCTGAGGCCTCATTATAGGGGCTGCTGTCAATCAGAAGGTCAAGGGTCATGACAGAGGATCATCTTGATCAATACCCCCCGGCCTGATCAATCAACTTGTCTTTTTGCTTCCACCAATGAGATGCCAGCTTCCATCAAAACAAAGGAGTGAGAGGAAAAAGAACGCCAGAAAGAATCAGGAGGAGTAGGAAAAGGGAGAATGTAAACAAGCCTGCCTCGCTGCACAGATCCCAGAAGCTTCTTTTTTTTTTTTTTTCTCAGTTTAGAATGACATTGTCAAGGACTAGGACATTGATGAGTGGTGTGCGTCATCACAATGCACCTGTAATGCCCTTGGGTCCTTCTGTGTTTGCTCCAGATCAGAGACACCTTGGGGGAGATTTTGATCCCTGGCTGCATAGTGATCAGTTCCTTATGGCAATAACACACACACACACATACACACATGCACTGGTCATCTTTGCCTTATCTAGTGATAGCAATAATTTTTAAAGAAAGTTAATATTTGTAGTAGAACACATTCATCTAAAAACCTTATGTTGGAAAAACCCCAATTTTTGCAAAATAACTCAAACAATTAGCTTTACGATTACAGAAGCATAGTTCCATTTATTATAAATCACCTCATTTTATATATCCAAATCATCAGACACAGGCGGCCTCTCCTCATTTCCTTTTAGCAGTTGCAGAGTTAAGAAAATTGAAATGATCCATTAGCTTTGATTATCAAACAGGCTTAATAAATGGGTCATTTTTCAGTATCCTCTCAAATTAAAATTGCCCAGTGTGTATTTTCAATTCAGTGTCTGCTTCAGTGCCAAGGAATTATTCTCCCTAAGGAATCATTCCAGCCACCAAGTAGTTACAAATCATGGAAATGAGATGATGGAATATAGAATAGAAAGGCACTCAATGCTAAATCATTAAAAATGTACTTTCTTTACCTCAGCTCCAAAGCGACGCCTCACATGACATTAGTTGGCGGAGAGCCAAGCATAAAGAGCGAGCTGGCCTGTGCTGTGCTGTGGTAGAAGATAATTCTTTTAAAACTAAGGGCAATATCCTAACAACACAGTCATGACATGCAGCAGTAAAACAGATTTAAAAGGTTTGTAATACAATTTGAATGCTTTAAAATCAGACAGAACAGTATACTTAAGTGATGACACTTGGACTACTAGAAGGAGAAAGTCACTCACAAAACTTCTTGCACCTCATTACTGTGTTATCTTAAGATCACATGAACATGAATGCCTTCATTTTTACAAGAAAACAGTAAATTCATCGCCATCGCCATTGCCCAGCATCACAAAGCAAAAAAGAACAAACCAAAAAAGAATAACATCATCTTTAACAAACAGAAACCTCTTGATATGCTCTATTTTCATTTCATCTTTTTTTATTCTCCTGTTTTGTTTTTAAATACAGAGAAGTGACACGGGCATGAATCATCATATCATGAATCATAAAATCCTGCGAGTTGAAACAATGCAGGCTTTAAAGGAATAGGAAATTCTATTCACTTTTTTGCTGAGAGATAGATGAGGAGATTCATACTACTATCAATTTTCTATTTGCCAAAAATGTTGGATCTAGGAGACAGTTAGCCTAGCACAAGTCTAGGACGCACGGAGAAACAGTCTAGCTCTGTCCCAAAGTTAAAAAAAATAAAAATTCTAATCTACCTATCACCACTTCTGAAAAGGTGGTTTACTTTATTGAGTTCAAACTCAGTACTTTGAAAACATGACCAATAAGATGTTACTATTTTCTTTAATTGTCAGTGTGTATAATTTTGTATTATTTAGTTGTGAAGTTGTAAACTGAAACCAAATGAGTACCACTCGCCTCACCGTCCCCATCCAACCGTATAAGAGAAACAACAGTGGCCATGAAAAGCAAAACGCCCTATCTACAGCCAGTGTTTTTGTTTGCCTGCTGGGCTACGGTAAAAATATGATAGTTTAACATGGTGGACTCAACACTAAAAACACAACAATTCTTATTTTCAGGTGATTATACACTATGAGTATGAATATGATATAATTATTTCATATTCTGCCAAAAATCCTACACACTGGTCCTTTAAAAACATTTTTAAATGATACTTACATGCAGTGGAGGACAGGTCCCTGAAATAGGGAGGAGAGAAAGGAAATGAAAGAACAAACAGGTCATGAACTGGATTTAAATTCACTATGTCACATGTACATGGTATATGTTCAAGCTTAGTGAGCTGTCAACACAGCCCAAAGGACTGTGTCTAACAACTCATTTGCAGGGAAAGAAGTTTGAAAGGTGCAGCAAAAGGTGAACTGATTGAGAAGCTGAAAACTGTGCAGACACTACAGAGGAGGAGACAAAACAGGGGAGCGAGGAAAAAAAAAACTGCAACAGAAGGAACAGATCTTATAATAAGCCAAGACAGAGGAGTTGATTACTTTCAACTTCTGACATTTTGTAATAATTCCCAGCCAAATAACACAATTTTATTGGTATGTGCAATGTTACTTGTCAAGCCTTAGGTTCTCTTGGTGCAAATTAACTGTACAATACAGAAATTATGTCAATGAAAAACATACTTAACAAAAGGCAGAGTCATGTCGGGAACATAACCACTGATATGCCCTGGCAATAACAATGGTTGTAAAGACCAGCGTCAGCAATCCTGCATATGGCAGTTTAACAAAAGGGCAATTACGTCTTCGCACAAAACAAATAGGCCTGTTTCACTGAACCCCAGAATATATGGGCTTCTTTTTGAGGGTCTAAAATTCAGGTTAGATATTTGTGCTCCTCTTGTCATTGTCTTCAGCTGTTTGAAATGGCATAGTGAGGCTGGATGTGCTCCCCAGATCATGACGATGATTAATAAATAACAACGGTGAGATCAGGGGGACATCACTGAAGGGCTATTTATATCCACAGAGCAAATTTAACCTTGACCTCCTTTTTCACAGTGACCACACTTGCCTTTCTCAAGCCAGGAGTCAAACATCATATTTTCACACTTAGGCGTCATCTCATAACTCTGACTTAGACATGAAATATTCAAATGCTGCTCTGACTACTGTAATAGGCAGTGAAATTCCTCATCACAAGCCTCGCAGACTGTGTGCTCTTTGTTCCAGGGAGGATGTTGCCACCACCTGTGTGCTGGTGTGTACGAGGAGTGCAAAAACACCTGGACAATCACTGTGTGTCATTGAGAGCATCATACATCATATTGTATCATATGTGGCTTTGGGCAAAATCCAGTAACTCTGAGAGGTACATGAGAAGCCACTAACTCAATCTTTCTGGCCTACTGTGGGAAAAGACTCGAGTCTGTGTATGATGTGCGTGCATGTGTATGTATGCGCAGGTGTGCAGAGGGAACAGAGCAGGCAGGCGAACAGACAGGCAAACCGGGTGCCTGTGAGGTCAGGGGCTAGGTGGAGTGTTAGCGGGAACGACACCTGACAGCAACTGGGTGGATGCGCCCTGGCAGTTCTGTACATTCATGTCACTACTGATAAAAGTCAGCACCTGCTGAGCAGGAGAAACTACCGTGCCTGCGCCACCGGGTCCTCCATACAGGACAGGGAGAGGAGGATGAGAACACTTCCTTCCTTCCTGTCCTTCCCTGTCCCTCCAGTGTTCACTGAGCAGACAAGTCGGGACAGCTGTGATGGACATTGGTTGGGCAAGGGTGAAGGTGCCAACCTTGTCAGTGCCAGAGGTAGGAGCAAAGCATCGCCTGATTTGGGCTTGGAAAGTGAAACCTGAATGCCTCTCTTTTGGTTGTGTAACAGCCAAGGGCAAAAGGAAGTCTACAGAACTTTCTCTGTTACCGTAAATGTAGCTGGACGGCTACAAGTGTCTTACTGAGTAAAGCAAAACAACCAGCTTCAGGGGCTGAATTTTTTTTAATGTGTCAGCATGAAAGAGCTAACAAACATGAGCACTGACCAGAAAAAAAAACTGTTTTAAGTGTAGTAGTGCAGAGAGTGAACATGAAGGGAGGTCAAGTGTACAGTAGGTACAGTGCTGCATAGTAGCCCATTGATTCATGGCTATCAACCTGACTCTGTGTGTTTTTTGTCGTGTTTATATGGTTTCCTGTTGTCAGGGGATTTCTTCAGGTGCTCTGGCTTGCTCTCACTGTCCAAAAACTCATCTCTCTTCCTTCATTGTGTAAGTGAATTTGGACTCCCGTTACTATGTATAGTGAATAAACTGTTTTCATCCCATAAACACAGGCATAAAGGCCAAAATTAAAAATAGTTTTGGATTATTGGATGAGCTTTTGGCAGTCTTTGTCTAACCTCGAGCACGACAGCATGTCAGTGTTTCCAGTTATCAAAAGCTCAGTCCAAAACTACCTAATATATGATTTTTGTTCTCAAATCTATGTGAACTTCTGAGACCTTAGTTTGTAGTGTTGCTATAATGGACTGCATTGTATTGTGATGCTTTTATTCTTGATTCTGTAACCAATAAACAGCCAGATACTGCCACCTAGTGTTCACAAACTGGTACACAAAGGAAACCCCTTTATATTCAGCTGCTGCTGCATTTATCACACTCCAAGTGCAGTCAAAGCCCAAATTTATCATTTTAGAATTTGAACAATGAACATATTTTCTGCTTCTGTGACTTGTGTGGATGTATGCCGATTGTACAACAGTCCCACATCCACCTCCTTACTTACGAAAGAGGTGATCTGCAACTTTTCCCTTACCCAGAATGAAACGGAAACGATTGTCCAAAAGCCCGGTTGATTTCCACACATTTTTGCTTCCTTCAATGACTGAAAAAACATTAGGGTCTGCTCACAAACACTTGGTGCTGTAAGCAAAAACAAACTTAGCATGTCACTGTAGTAATGACTTGTGGAAGAACGTCACCTTCAGCAGTGGGGTGTGGAGGAAGGGAGGAGATTGTATTGTATGTGTGTGTGTGCGTGTGTGTGCGTGTGTGGTGGATGGGGGGGGGGGGGGGGGGGGGGGGGGGGGGGGGGGGGGGTTGGTAGGGTAGGCAAACGGACTGCATGTGCTGCAAATTAGGCTTTTGGTAGGCAGCCCTTGTGCTGGGAGCAGCCAAGGAGACAAGGGTGTGGGTGTTTCTGCATGGCTGCAGACTGCCGCACCTTGGGGGCTGACTGACCCGGGTGCAAAAGGAGGGAGAAAGACAGCAGGCTGAGATGAACACTTGCTCGCTCTTTCCCTTCTTTCTGTCTCACTGCCTTGCTCTTTTGCCCTATTCATAACCCCTGGGGAACCCTTGCACGCACCTCTAAGCAGCCTCTGTATATTCACTCCCCATGTGCGAGTCTTCAATCGCTCTGCCCTTATATAGGGCCTCTTTCCCCTCTACATGTGTTTGAGGCCCTCCATCTCTCCCTCTCAGCCACTGTGGAAAGCTCTGCTTCATTTCTCTCTGGGTGGGAGTCCTCATTCACACTGAAAATAAGCAACCAGCCTCATTTTTACAGGAAGATTGTCAAATATTTTCTCAGGTTCTCTTGATTCATAAATACAGAAGCAGATTCTCTAAACATTTTACATCACCCCTTGACTGAAAAAGAAACTTATTTCACTGTAAATGCGGGCGAAAAGAGTTTAAAGCTATTTAGGTTCAGTCTAACTATTAAAAACACACGTCTATGGGAATAAAACTGGATTTAAAGCATTAAAATACTTTCCAGGTCCCTCACCATCCTCCCTCTATCAACACACATACATACATACATACATAAAGCTATCATTCCTATATATATACACACCACAGTTTGACAGATTTGGAGTTTATTCACACATCACATACTACAGTGGGTAATGTATTCAAGAAACATTGAACAGCGCTGCCACATATGACACAGGAAAAAAAAGAAAAAAAAGACACTGAACCCTTTCTTTGCCATTATATAAAAATAGTGTTGCTACAAAAGTATAAATTAGGCTTACTAATAAGACAACTCAGATTGGAAGCTACACAGGAATCTGCTGCCAAAGTGCAATAAAAAAGAATAGAATCAAACACATTTTTTTGCATTTTAGCAGAGTATAAAAGGAAGTAATGCCTGTAAAATAGGATGAAAGCAACACTAAATTCTTAACCTGAATTGATAATACAGACTATAATCCATAGTTAAACAGAACGGATCTCCATGTTAGCATTCTTATACCATATTTGTACAATTATTATCTGAATAAGTTAAAATCCTGAAACAAAATAAAACTTACAGCTGATTTCAATTTTCTAATAACAGTATCTAAGTTGAGTTTTCTATTATATCAAAACCTTTTGAAATGCTACTGTAGAAAATAGAGGTATAATGTTATTGGTGTTCCCTACTGTATCTCTGAAATGAAGGCTCCCCCTTGTGGCATAAAAACAGCAGTTCTCTTGTATTTACATAAAACATCCTCTGAAAATGGATGATGTCAACCCATAAACACCAACCTATGATCAGCATCGCTACTCTCACCTTGAAAGGTTCAAATTCATACCGGGTTGCTCATCTGACTCTTGATAAGAGTGTTTTAAGGTAACGTCTACTCATAAGCCAGTGTTTGTCATCAGATGCAAGTGAATCATGTTGGCTCTAACTTTATATAGGAGTACTCTTATTAAAAGCATGCATATCTTAGATATAATTTTCATTTAATCAACAAAAGGAACGCTATTTCTAAGTAAAATCAAGTTGACATCATCACGTCAACAATGGCATTTTGTCCCAGAGCATATTCTATTTAAAATACTTATTTAAAAACTGTAAGAAAAATCCCTTCATCAGTTCAATCAAGGATCACTGCTAAAACCGCAAACCAATCTACAGTATTTTGACTATTTCTGACCAAAGCTAGATATTGTATGAACAGCTGATTTCCAATTTTGAAGTTACAATATTACCTTCTGAGTACTGAGGTAAAACATTGGATTGGTACTTAGAAAATTAAATTTAAAATATAATTTACAGCAATTTTCTGTTTTTACCAAAATATAAATGTATGACATAAATCAGTTTGAAAACAGCAGTATACATATTGATTTCAGGAATGAAAATTATCACGATGAAAAGAAAAATGTATGTCTTGGTTACACTGAATCAAGTCCCCAAGATATACAGAGGAAAAAAAAACAGATAAACTGTTCAGAGGTTTGATTGCCAAATCAACTCAAACATAATAATTCCTTTCAATAAACTTAATGTTAAAAAAAGAAAAGAAAAATCAGACATTAAGAAACCATTATACTGTAACTTAACACCCCCTGAAAATGTAGTCATTGCTGACCTCCACTGGTTTAACTTCTCACCTGGCTGCTGTGATATACAGGTGTACTCCAAGACCCCATGACATCACTGTTGGGTGTGGTTACAGGTGCAACAGTGCACAGTTCTGACCAGTGAAACAGCCTTGAAAACCTTCAACCAGAGAGGGCAGCAAAACAGTGCTGGTGTTAAGTTACTCTTTAAAAAGGAGAGAAAAATATATATGAAACACTAAAATCAAAAGCAGTAATTGGAGGTAAGGAGTCTGTTAAAAACATCTTCTGTAGTTGTGAAACAGTTTGCAATGCAGAGCCATTCACATTTGATTGACTGACAAGCATTTTTGACCTTTTATGCATTTCTGATACAAATATTTTAATCACATAACTGAAAACTGACAACCGCATTCAGGTAGACTAAAAAGTTTCTCATTCTAGTGAGAACCACGTTCCGTTCTTAGCTTTACACTAGACCATTCACTCAGATGCCCTATAATTTCCCATGTGCAGTGTACTGACTTCCTACTTCCTGTGTCCTTATAACCTAAACATAAACATAAAAAAAGGTACAGTCACATTGGCCTTATGTTAAAATTGCCACAGGGCTACAAGAGAAGTTGAACAAAAGGTGAACTCTGACCCGTGTCCACCATACACACTTCAACTGAAATAAACAGGAGACTGAGTAAATGTCTGTTGGGCAGAAATGTAATGTGACTGTACCTCTGGGGCCTAATGCTGGAAAACATGATAAAACAAGAAAAAAAAATGTTTTTTGCTGTTGATAATGGGAATATATTTTCAGTTATCACTATTACTGTTTAATATTGGAATAAGGAGTAGATGATGCAGCCTCTGGCAAGGGAAAAAAAAAAAAAAAACAAAAAAAAACCATTGTTTTGGCCAAGCAGGTGGAGACATTCCATGTTCATTTATGTGGAGCGTTTAACTGTACTGCATGCTTTAGGATCCAAAATATTCATTTTAAGCTGCACCACAAATATTATAATAAACAAGAAAGGAGTTTCGTACCACAGTATCTGTATTGATATATCTTCCTGCTCTGGTACGGCTTCCAATATAGACCTGCTAATGTGATTTTGTTAATCTACTACTGAGTCTTTTCAGTGTGAGTTTATACAGTGGATACTTGTGCTTGGGTGTGTTGTTGTTGTTGTTGTTGTTGTTGAAATAATTCCTGACTTGTTATATAAAACAAGAAATTACTACAAAAAGCATGCATGCTCAAGAAGTTCAACCTTTTGAAAACTTTGGAATAAAGCACTTGTCAAATACCACAGCTGTCCGTGATTTTAAGAGGTCTACATTTGACCACTAGAGGACACTGTTTCTAACCATCAGCCAAAGTCCAATTAAGTTAACATGAGTAAAAAGGACCAAGGAAAAAAAAAAAAAAAACTACAAGCTTTAGAAAAGATGGTGAAAAGAAGGCAATTTAACAGCAATAAAAAGGCATGATGTTGGCTCTGACTGTAGGGTTTAATGTGGTCGCATGAAAGAGACTTAAGGCCCAAAAACAGAGATGACAAACTAGTACTTGACTAGTTAGTGCCAAATGCAACAAACACATTTACAGTATAACTTCCATTCATCCAAGTCATTTTAAGAGGTATTGGCTCAAGTAAATGTATACTAGAATCCATAAAAAAATAAATAACTTGACTTCATTAGTATGCATGTGTTGACTGAGTGAATGTACTGGCAGAGTTTGCTGCATCCTGAAAAAAATTAAACCCTCAGTGATCCATTTTTGTTTGTTTGTTGCAAATGGCACTAACTGTATTTGGGGTGGAACGTTTCACAAAAGTCACGGTTCAGTACATACCTCGGCATTGAGGTCACAGTTTGGTGTGTTTTTCGGTACAGTGAGGAAAAAAGTGGCGGTGCCTGCGTGGGTGCACTCATTCCTGAGAAAATCCCATTGATTTCACAAACAGAAAATAATTTACCATTAATAATAAACTGTAGGAGCGTCATGAGAACAGTCATATGTAGCAGATAAAGTTGGAAACTATGCTCGAGGATAAAGCTTATTGCCTTAAAAATGGAAATTTGTAGCTTACATAAGGAAGACAATGTTTATATTAGAATGAGGAAAGAATAAATAAAATAAGTTCCAATGAACGAGTATTTACTAATTAAGATACATATAAGCATATACACAGTGGGCAACCACACAAGGATTTATGCAATTATGAATTAAATCCTTGCCTACAAGCTTACCAAACTGATGGCTAAAAACATTACTGCTGTTTATGAGGGCAACTTATACTTGACTGCAGGTATCTCTTTTTGCAGAGCTGACTGATGTAACGTTCCTGAATTACCAGCACTGCAAACTATCAATAAGCCAGACAAAATGGCCTCTAGATGTCATTATTGTGTGGATACTGACATAAAAACTGGGCTGCAGCATCACAAATGAAAGGATAATAAGATTTACCTATCCAACATTTAATTTCCTGTTGGTGTAATCAAGCTACAGTATAGTATAGTTACAGTTATAGTTTAATATGATGCTTAACTTTTTGTGCAGGAAAAAAAAAAAAAAAGAAATATTTGTTAGGAAATCTCAACCAAAAGCCTGATTTTATTCAAGTTAACTTCATGTTACTGGCCCTTCACTACAAATCTAACCATTTGATTTGCATATCTAGCAGCAGAAGACCTCAAGTTAATTTTAGAAAGAAAATAAACCATTAGATTCCTTTTTTTTTTCTTTTTCTTTTTTTTTTTTAACAATTTGTAACAAACGAAAGCATATTATCATGAATGTTTTATCAGCTGCTTTTTTACCCCTTTGAATGAAAAATACATGCAGCACGGTGCATGCAAATGACCCACAGCTACATTTTTAGGCCAGTGAAGCAACCGTCAGATTAGCTGCAATGATTTTGCTCTCAGTTGCCTGACCATCTCCCGTGGCTGAATATGTTCAAAAATATATTTTTCAGTGACACGATAGTAAATCATAAACCTGGTTCACTTATTTGTCAGAGGTGCAATGGCAGTGAGGATTCACCACTTCAATTTCTTGTCATATACCAATGAAAATGATCTTTTTTTTTTGTCATACTGCTATACAGTATATCTCTATTGTTTTCAGAGGTCTATGACAGTAGTTTCAAGCAGTGAAAGCTGACTTTACCTGAAAATGTTGCCATCCAGTGAGAATAACAGCATTAAAGCCTTTTAGCAGTTTAGTCATTAGGCTGGAGTAACTCAAATCACTGGCTGGGATAAGACTGAAATTCATCCTGCTCATGTGCATCCTATACCGAGGGGGGCGTACCAAACAGGACAATCTTTTGAGAGTTACCGTTCCACCCCTACATTTTGTCCACAGTACTTTTCAACAGTCCTTTCTCCGTATAAAATATGTAATAAGCAGTATTGTTTTATGGGTGTCTGCAACCTGTACATTGTGAGTTTCCTGTAAATATCTGTCTTGAGAAGTATTTAATGTCCATACACATTTAAGTTTACAGTTGGTCTAAACCTACAGTATATAAATAATAGTCTTAAGTCATTGGTTGGAGGTGAAGGTTTGGTTGGTTAGGGTTGGTTGTGTTTCTCTCCTAGCCCATGTTGGAGCGAAGGAAAATGAGTTTGTTCATCTCTTCAACGGTTACCTGCTGCCTCCTCTTCATAGCCAAGCTCTGCTCACACACAGTCACACACTCGCTGCGTATGCCCACAGCAGGCACAGCAAGGAGCCACAATGCCAGGCGAGCAAGCCTGGGGAACTTCTCTCCCACTGCTGAACTCCAGTACTGGAAAAGGTCAGGTGTGCCTTGGAGAAGAGGCTCAGCCAGGTACTGAAAAATCTCCTGTCTGATTTGGCTCTGACTCTCATCGTTACCAGACACTGCAGATGAGGAGCTACCCCTTGAAGGGCCACCGGTGTTTCCCGCTCCCTCTATGCGGCTTATTTTAGGGGTTGGTGGACCATCGGTGTCTCGTTCTTCACCACCTGAACCTCCGCCACTAGTTATACCTCCATCCCTGGATTCAGCAGCCATTTCGCAAGCACGAGAGATTATGTCTTCATGCTGGTACGCTGGCACTGAACGCAGCTTGAGCTGCGGGTCCAGGACCATGGCTACCTGGTGAGCTCGTTCGACCTAGAAACAGCAGAACATTTCAATGACTGTCAGTCTTTCCTAAAACCATGCATTCATCATGTATCAAGGCAATACTTGTTTGGTACCAATGGTACCAACTGTCAAGTTGGTCAAAGCAACAAATGTCTGGTAAAATCTGTACTGTATAATCTGATTACAAATGACTAAAATAGTTGGTCTAAATATTTCTAGTTTTAGACTTCAGGCAAAGTTCTTGTACAGCTGCTTTGGTAACAGAACCCAAACTCATTGTATCAGCACCAGAATTGGTAGATTTCAGAAATACCCATCCCTAGTCCTAGAATTTTACTAATTTAAGAGGAATCTTACAACTTTGACAACAAAAATGTTTATTTAAGAAGCTTAAAAAAAGTAATACCAATTCAGTACCTTGAAATTTTCTTTAAGTGCTTCCAGGAAGTAGTGGCAGAGTTTGCTAGCTGTGCCGGTTCCAGCCTCTCCAGCTTTGGACGTGAAAAACTTCTCCAAGCGTAGGTAGACAGGCAGCACCTGCTGTAAAGTTGGTCTCCTCTGACTGCTCAGCTCCAGAGCTGCCAGGCGCAGTGGTGCCAGCAGACAAGCCAATGTCCCTAGCAGATGCTTGTTGAGACCTTGGAGGACTGGAGCCGTGGACTTACTGCGTCCATAAGCCTCACAAATCTGTTCAAAGTGGGCATGGACCTGCAGAAGAGCTTCGGCCATACGATCCCAGCAAGGAGGGGTGGGGCACTGTGCAGGGCTGCCCTGTGTACCTTCCTCAATTGTGCTTGCGAATGTGTTGGTGCACTGGTCCTCACGAAGGGCCAGCGTGGAGGAGGAGGCGATATCTCGGCACGTTGAGAGAAGCTCAGCCAACTCATGAAGACCTCGGGCCTGGAGGCTACGTTTCCCCAGCACAGCTTGGACAACTGCACCGAGTGAACAGCCTGCGCATCGCAAGCATATCCTGCCCCGGCTGCCACCAAGCGTCGATCCCGCAAATCCTGCTCCCCAAACTCTGGGCTCCGAGACATACACAGTGCGAATGTCTGACATCACAAACTCAGACAGCACATTCTGCACCCAGTGGTGAACCTGTTCAGGCCCTTCCCTCAGCTCGGCCTCCCTCACACCAAGCACGTAGCGCTTCAGTCTCGAGCCCTCAACCTGGTAGGCTGTTAGAACATAGCAAGCATCTGGGCCTGCTGTCTGGGAGTGGCAGGTAACAGCAATGCCAAGCGAAGCATTGGAACCTAGAGCACATGTGACTTTGACTTTGACTTGGTTGTACATGCGGGGCAGCTGACGCAGTGCCAAGGCACTCATGTTGCCAAATGCATCACGGGTGGAGTAGGCACCATGACGAGCACCCGTATCCACTAGGGTCTGTGCCAACTTCAGGAAGTCCTTGCTGTTGAGCACGTTAAGCATGCTCAGATCTGAGCACATTACCCGTAAGAGACGCTCAGCCACCTGCTGTCGCTCCTTCTCAGGTAGTCCGTTATTCTCTGCGAGCATAGACAGCAGATAGATGGGTAGGAAGGCAGAGCAAAATATGAAGATAATTAGTGTAAATGTTTGTTTGATTTTACATATTGTCAGTAAATTTTCCATTTCAAAGACTATACAAAGACTATAAGGGTGTATAAATTTCATAGCCCAGTAAATACAGTAACTCTGTAATGTAGTGAAATGAAGTTAATGGCAGTACTTACGGCTGAGGGTGTGGTTTCTCTGGGAGATATTTTGAGGCTGAATTTGTAGTTTAACTGAGGAATGGGCCTGAGCCTGGACCTGGACCTGGACCTGGGCCTGGGCCTGAGCCTGAGCCTGAGAACCTCTCCACAACTGCTCTTGAGGACCGGAGGCTGAGGAGGTTTTGGGAGAGTCCCCTTTGGTGTGGTTCTCATTGTCGGCTGAGGAGATACAGAGATGGCACATCAGACAGAAGCAACAATATTGCAAGTTTTTGATGAAAAATTTGGATGGTAAGTGATTCCAGTGGAGAAAAAGGTAAATAATAAACATATCACACAAAATTAAACAAACAAAACAACTACCAGCAAAGGAAAAGAGAAAAATACATTACTTGGCCTCCCACAGTCTTTCATTAACAAAATGTTCCTTCAAAATTATCTGTGCAAGGTTAAAAAAATATATCAGCCACATATCTTGCCGGGTGTGTCATTAAATGAAGTCAGTCTCACAGGAAACGCCAAACTGCTGAGCGTATCATAAATTTTCAACTAGTGCAAATATATTTTTGTTTTCATAGGTAAAGCCCGGATAACATTATTTTAAGACTGTCCAGATAATAACTATAATTCTAACTGCATGCAAGGACAGATAACATGATTCATGCAGCAGAGGGTAAACAAACTGCACTTAAGTCATTTATCAAGTAAAAATACCAAACATCAGGTGGCTCAACTCATGGGTATTTGCTTGCTATCCTTGTTTTCATACCATTGAAAATTAGTATTTTTGCTGGCAAGACTACATAACTTTATACTTTCTAATTTTAGAGTTTCACTTGTGGTTGCTTGAGATTGGAATTGGTCTTTATTTCTAACCTTTTTTTTTTAATACACTAAAGAATTCATTACTTGATAAACATAAAAATCATATGCAGCAGTCTCAGAACCAGATCTGCAACAACCCTCAATACAACAATAAATTCCTTGGGATTCTTCTTGTGTGCAAGAATTTAATGCCTACACGTCAATAAACAATTAAAAATGATGTGTGATCTCACTTTCACATGCATTGCAGCCACTGAGGGTGTGTTCATATTCTGTATCTGTTTCCCTGTTGAGCTTAACATGCATTTGTAGTCGTGGACTCACCAGCGTGGGACTGCATGTGCTCCAGCAGGTTGTTGTAGAACTGGAACTGGATGCCACAGGCACCACAAGTGTAGGGTTCTAAAAAATCACAAGGCCCAGAAGAGTGTTGACTCTTATTCAGAGGACAAAATGAATACACTGCATCTGTCCATATACTAGCCTCTATTTTTCCTGATCAGCTGCTTTGAAAGTCACTTCAACCAAGATGTCATTTGAGATTTTTGCAGTCCAAAGTAACATTTCTGAAAAACTGTGAAGTTACTGTGTTACTTTGCATAAAATTAAAGCGATCTTTAAAAGTTGTACGTTGGGGCGTCCTGGTGGGGTTTAATGAGCTGACCATGTAATCATGTAAGCACAACGTCCCTGGACTGAATCTGGCCGAAGGCTTTGCTTTTCATTCATTCTATCCTATCTAATAAAACAACAAAACAAACAAATTGATGTTCACATCTTTAAATAAAAACATACAAAAATTTGTAACAATTCCAACAATTCTTGTTCTCCAAAAGAAAACTTTGTAACAGTACAAGTCAACTTAGTTATCAGTCATTACAACACTACTTTATCTGAACACAACGTACAATAAGACTGATGTTAACAATCCTGTTCAAACATTGCCTAGTGATAATGAAGCTAAATGCAGAAAATCTGGCTAATCACAATGGATTACAGAAAAGCTATACACACCAAACAATGGCGGATTAACACAAATTAAAGCACAACAGAAAAAAAAAGAAAAAGGAAAGAGGCAGCATGCATATTTTCTGCTCTGAGCAGGAAGGTGGGGCTGCACTTACTCTGGGTTGTAGAGAAGGAAGTGGCCACCAGAGGGCTCGGAGTTCCTGTGTGCAAGAGGATAGAGAGGGAGTTACATCTACAGACACAGTGGGCCGTTCTCCGTCGTCAACATCGTTTTTGTTTAAGACAAGCATGATTTGCAATCAAAAAGAAATTTACTGTATATTTCTATGATTTGGTACCAAACCTCATGAGACCTCACACAAATGTTCATCAGTGACTGATGACGTAAACTGTATGCACTCAATTGAAATACTGTTTTTATTACAGGCACATATTGATTGATTCCACCACCAGGCAAACAAACAAGTTCCCCAAAACCACAAGAAGTCTCAATCCTCACATCAACACATGCACCTACTACACACACTGATCGGGACAAGAGAACCACACCCGTAAAGAAAAAGTATTATACTGCCCGTCTGCATTTATGTTATGGTCACTTTAACTTTAACTCTACATTTACTGGGAACAAGCTAAAAGTGGTATCTATTAAAGTCTGAAAAAGTTCTTGGATGCCACAAGGGCTGGTTTGAGCCTGATCAACACAGCAGAGTTCCCCGTTTCAAAATGAGTGCTGGGTAGGAGATGTCACAAGTTGTAACAGTTATCATGACAGACTCACAGTACCTCTGTTGTCCATGGAAAACCACTGAAAGTGGAAAAGCCATCCACAGAGAGGAGCACACATCAAGTGAAGCACTGACAGCTTTAACTTAAAGCCCCTGGAAACGTGGTTTCAAATCTCAAGTCTTAAATCTTCTGCATAACATGAAATATTCATTCTGAAAAATATTAACTTCCTTAGGTATAATTTGTTTGGGTGGGTGTGGTTGCATCACGTTGAATTGACAGTGGCTTTGCAAGAAAAGCAGACAGACGTCACACAGTCATCAGATCTGATTCAAATGTTGCTGATTGGAGCACAGAGATATATGACGTCACCTTTTTCCAACTTAGCCCAAACTGCTTTAAACAAGTAAGAAAAGCACAGACAAAAACAGCACAGGCAAATAACTGTCATCAGTCTTTCGTAACTTTTGCAGACAATTTTGTGTTCATGTAGGACAGCATTGTTCACAGTGCGTGGCTGATTATGAAAATATGTTTTGAGGGCCTTTAATTACAAGTCTATTTTTGGGTGACTGCCATGGTATGGCAGCTGTTACCAGAGCCAAAGATGATCCAACACAGTATTTATCAAGGTGTCCATTTTCATGGTTTGAGTGTGGAGTTGAATAATAACAACAGAGCTCTTGGATTTGAGTTTTATATAGTAACAATTGATGCGAGGTAGGTCACACAAACCTCTTTACATCATCAACCCTCCATCTCAATTTTCAGCCCAGGCAACTGAAAATCCTTTACTGTTTGGTAGAAATGATACACAAATATACACACATACACATAAAATAAGTGGCTCAGTTCTCACCGCTTGAATTCTGTGAGCTGTTTGTGTCAACCAGACTAGACTGAATTGCACTTTCCAGTTTCCGCCTGAATGGACTGTCTGTAAGTGAAAACGCAGGAGAAACAATGATTGACATGCCCATGCTAAATAACGTGAATAATATTCTTAATTCAAGCTATGAACACACACACACACACACACACACACACACACACACACACACACACACACACACACACACACACACACACACACACACACACACACACACACACACACACACACACACACACACAGCAGTTAAGATGGTGCAAAGTCATGACATGCAATTTCTTAATCTTAATTTTACTTAGCAGCATGCAAATCAATCACACTAACAGCTTTGACAAAAGGATCCAAATGCTCGTATTACATTTAAATATGGGTTTAATTCCTCCTCTTCATTCCATCTTTTTGACCCACTTCTAAGATGTGAGTGTGTGCCATGCTTTAAATAGTTCTTTACGGCAGAGTGCTTCTTAGCAGAAAGATGAGGGGGTCATGTACCACAAAATACAGTACCAGTTTGGAGAAAAATAATCATGGATTTATGACAGCTGGACAAACGTTTTGGTGTAGCAATACAGCAGAGTAACATAATCGAAAATTGCCTGCATTGTTGACAATGTACTATATGTAATATACTAAAATAGCAGTCAGTCTTGTTTGCTTTTTTTTTTTTTTTTTTTTTTGTTTGTGAATCTCTGAAAAAAAAGACAACAGCTTTAATGAGACTAACATTTAGTAAGAAATTAGGGAATCTGCACGGCCTGTATTAAATTTCATTTTAATGTTTTTAATCATAACTTTAATATGTTTTGGTGCTGGAGGCAATTAAAAAAGATTCATAACAAGGGAAAAAAAAAAAAAAAAACGCTTAATGTATCATCAGTGAAATTGTGCAATTAACCATTCACTAAAGGTTAATAGTTTCCAGCAGGGTTGCCACAAATACAGTGGCAAGGTGACCCAGAACCTTACATTCAATCTCTTAGGGTTCTCTTATATCCTGTTTCCACTGGCTCAGTGTAACACACTTTAGCCATAGTGAGGTATGCTCTTTGAATTTTTACCACCGCTCACAGCAGGACAGTGATATTTCTGTGACAGACCGTGCCCTTAAACTGGCTGCCATTTTAAGAAGACATTATTTAACAGTACAGCCAATAGGTGTTTTATTTCTGATCGTGTTCACTTGGTTGTTTTCACATTTTATCAACATCAATTTCTGCTTGATTCTGACCTGATCCATTTCCAACGATATTACAATTTGTCATGTTGACACCCTGAGCCCTCTACAAAGCACTTAAGATCTACATCACAAGTGATAAATATCATGTCTATGATGTCTAAATATTATACTTAGCTCTCAGTAAAAGCTAAAACAAAAGATGCATGAGACTGAGTTTGATGAACATATTTCATTTAGTCACCAACCAGTGCAGAAACAACGTAATTATATATTCTTTTAAAAGTTGATTGAAATGGGCTTTAAATTTTAAATATCAAAAGCAATATCAACAATTTCATAGTACCCAGGTTTTTGTAGGTCAGCTGTTGTAAAGTATCGTTCTGTCATCTACTGACTTTCTGTGTGTTTGTTCCCCATGGCAAGTTATTGTTATTAAAATCTGACCATGTGGCCTTAGTGTGATACATTCCAAAAGATATGACTGTTAAATCCACAAAGTAACACTTGAGTCTGTGTAGTTTATCCTTTTAAAGATTCATTTGAACATGTAATGACAGTTTTGAGGGTTGATCTTAGAAATCAAGATTTGATAATATAAAACAATAAACAATGGCATAGCTGTTTAAAATCAAGAAAATGAATCACGATAGCCTTTCTTAGCATTATACAATCAATCAACAAAACTACTGATGAAATATAGAATAAAAAAATGATGCTTACTTTTGATCTTACCAGTCTGGCTGTGGCCAAATTTAGTCATATCCATGCTACCACATTCCTGTACCCGTGATGCCTTCATATCAAAGGAGCCTACATCAAGACACAGTAGATTCTCAGTACGGTCAATGGTAGCTCATTTTTAAAACTAAATTCAAGATGTTGGCACTTCCTACATAATGCACGTTTATAAGAGGTATTTACACAAACAAACAAAATTAGTAAAATAAATACAATTCTGAAGACATTTTCAAATCTAACACATCGTGGCTTCAGGCAGAAACTTAAAGGACTCACCCATTGGTGTGTGAAGAGCAACATGTTCCTGGTATGGGTTGAAATACTTGTACTGCTTCCCACAGAACTCACAAACATAGCTCCCAGTTTCTGTATTTAAGAAAACGCACAATCAAACCTTTGTTTGTATCAAATTTAATGGTACTGGTGAAACCTGTGTGATATCAATTAAGATTAGGTTTTGTGGATTAGTTGTGTTCAATTTAAAAAGAAAGGCACAGAATCAGTCTGTTAATCATGTCTCATTTAACTATGGAGAGAAGAGGTCCTAACAGAGTGGAGAAGAGGAAGGAACTGGTGATTCTGATCGTATCTTTTCCCGACTGAAAATTCCCATCTAAATGTTTACATTTAGCAAAACCTCAATGTTAGAGAACATAAAATACACATGGGGTTTCCCCTGCATAGTGCGTGGAGGTTCACGCTATCCCCCCAATCATTAGTGCTGTGACAAGTGCAGGCTTCCCACCTGCGAACACTGCCAATTGTGTTTGAAGGGACACCCGCTGCCGTCGGATGAACCCGCGGTCTCTGCGGAGGTGGGCGAGTGCTTTTTCCCCTGCGAAGGAGGACTTTTGGACTCATGTTCTGAAATCTTTTCAGTGTGGAGTTAGCTCATATGCTTAGTGTTATTTTCCTAAAATGGACCATCACCATGACTTAAGGTCGTTCACTGCAAACTGTGTCCAATGCACTGAACTGGACACAGGTGGACCTGAAGCTGTCAAACTGCACGGCATGTTAAGAACAATCAAAAGGAATTATGGATCCACCTAAAATCTATTAAGAAGTTTAATGCCAAGTAAGAAAATATGTGAGCTCAGATTTCATATTTTCTCCTCTAAATAACCATTGGAATATAAACATGAAACAAATGAAAGCAAATTATTTTGAAGCAATGAGTTACAGTGACAAATGATCCCAATTTAATCTATTTCTTCTGGAGGGTATAATTTGCTGCTTAAGCTACTGAATGCATAGTACATTTTGTAATCTTGTTCTGCTATGGTATGTCTGTGGAACTAACTGAAAATAGTGCATCAAACAGTCTTACTTGGTCCAATTTTCTGGTAGGGTTCAACCGGCTCCTCCTCTTTAAGGCCATCCACAGGTAACACTACCTGTTCATATGGATCTGGGAGAGATGAGGAAGATATTGGCAGATATTATATTTACATCATCTGTACATTTCAGAATTCTCATCTTGTTTGTCAGGTGTTATTTTGAACGTGTGCATATTCTCCTTACTGTCCTTTAAATGGTGTATTTAAAAATTGTGAAATGCTAAAAGAAAACACCTGATGGAACATCTCACAATTAATTAGAACTAGCAACAGGTTAGTAATATGATTGGGTCTAAAAAGAGCATCCCAGAGAGGCTTTCTGAAGTAAAGATGAGGAGGGGTTCATCACTCTGTGAAAGACTGCACTGGCAAATAGTGCACCAATTAAAGAATAATGGTTCTCAAAGTGAAATCGCAAAGATTCTTGGGATTTCATTGTCTACATTACATAACATCATTAAAAGATTCAGAATCTCTGTATGCAAGGGACAAGCTCGAAAAAACAATATTGGATGGCCGTGATCTTCTGGACCGCAGATGGCACTGCATGAAAAACAGACATGATTCTGTAGTCGAAATGCTACCATGTAAAAAAGAAATTGTATATAAACCAGATACAGAAACCCAGCTGCCTTCTCTGGGCCCTAACTCATTTAAGATGGATTGAGGCGAAGTGGAAAACTGTCCTGTGATCTTACGAGTCAAAATTTGAAATTCTGTTTAGAAACCATGGACGCCGCATCCTCCAGGCTTAAGAGGAGAGGGATCATCTAGCTTGTTATCAGCGCACAGTTCAAAAGCCAGCATCCGTGATGGTATGGGGGTGCATTAGGGCGCATGGCATGATCGGTAACCTGCACAGTTGTGAAGGCACCATTAATGCTGAACGACATACACAGGTTTTGGAGCAACATATGCTGCCAAGTGGACGACGTTTCTGGGATGACAGTTTTGCTGGGTGGGTGCTGAACTGGCCTGCCTGCAGTCCAAACTTGTCACCTATTGACAATGTTTGGCACACTATAAAACTTAAAAATACGACAAAGAACTGTTGAGCAGCTGAAATCCTGCATCAAGCAAGAATGGGAAAACATTGCCCTTTCAAGATTACAGCAAATGGTCTCCTCAGTTCCCAGACGCTTACAGAGTGCTGCTAAAAGAAGAAGTGATGCAATAGAGTGATAAACACAACCCTGTCCCAACTTTTGAAACATGTTGCTGACATCAAATTCAAAATGGGCATTTTTTCCCCAAAAAAATCCTCCAAAATTCCTCAGTTTCAACATTTATTAAAATATATATGAGACATCATGAGTTGTCTTAGTGCTATTTTGAATTAAATGTGGGGTTTCAATGTTTTGCATCATCACATTTGTTTCGATTTACATTTTACACAGCATGCCAACTTTTTTGGAAAAGGAGTTGTATAAACAGAAAAGATAACCAACAACAGCATCTTTGCTTCTGTTCTACTTACAGTGCAGAGTGGCAAGGCCATTCCACTGTTCACTTACATATTTATACATTTTTTACCTTCTTATGTATGACTTCAAATTGAGTGATAGTCTGTAGTGCTGGTAAGATGGGAAAAATGTGACATTTTGTCAAAATATAGTGAATTCTGACATCTCTACCTCTGCTAAAGTGAGAACTACCCTGTCTGAAATGTATTTTACCTGAGACCAGCTATTATTAAACCTCAGCAAAGTTTCAAAGAAAAAAAATAAAAATTTCATGCAAATTGTTCAATTGGTTACCATCAACTGCATGCAGGTCACGGTGCTCCTGGAAGCAGCTGTAGTATTTATACTTCTTGCCACAGATGTCACAGGAGTAACGGAAGCTACCTGCAGATGAACAGATAGAGGGAGAGAGAGCAGCATTGTTTATATGTGACTAACATGCAGGCAGGCAGACAATGGATATTAATGGCACTGACAACCAGTATTTTGGGGGTGACTGAACCCAAAATTGTAAACTTGGTAGATAATAACTTGATAATATTTAAATAATGACGAAACCTTGCTTTGGTGCAGAGTTTAAAGAACACCTCGTACCCCAAGGTGTTCCAATTAAGCATTTCATTGAGCCATACAAAGAGGAGCAGAGTTCTGATTTTAGTCATTCCGCATTAGAAAAATGGATAAATGAACAAAGAAATAAGATTAAAATACACAGGAAAAGATTTGATTGCTTTGGGACAGAGAGACGGGGAGGCTAAATGAGATTAGATAAACAAGATAAATCGGCAGATGAATCCCTGGAGGGAAAGTGAGAGAAAAGTTAATAATGATTTGATTATTTTTAAGAGGAACACCTCCATATAAACAAAGCTAAAATAACAAGAGTATGCAAAACAAATTCCAATGCAAATTAGATTAACGCTCCGTTTTACATTTGAATTCAAATAGTTTGAGAAAGTAGAATATAAAGTAGAGTTATTAAGAATAAAATGAGAATTTGACGGATTACTCATATTGCTGACACATATTTTAAACTGGATTATTTGAACTGGAATAACATGTCATGCAAACATGCATTTCTGGATGTGCATTCATTTTGCTTCTCATTTACACATTTATTAACTTTTAGCCACCTCATGCCAAGTGAGAGAGCCAAGAAAGCGAAAGGACTTGAAAGGACGCAGATTACGTGCTCTGCTTTTGATAATTTAGTTGCAGTGGGAAGCATCGTGCTGCCAGGTGGCTGTTGACAAGAATTCCGTGAAGTGCCTCTTGACACACTACAATGAAATCCTGTCTGAAGGCAATCTGTTGCATAAACAGCATCGCACAGGACAACTGTGAGACAAAGTCAATTTCTAACCTCCTTTGTCCAGTTGGTTCAGGTTTACTCTTCTCTCCATAATAATATTATGTCTGAGTGATGTTACCCCAGCAGGCCCCTGACCTTAGACACCCATGTGACAAATGTTTTATCATTTAGCAGCAGAGCGACAACTTCTACATTTTCATTCTGACTCTGTTAATTCAATCAGCTGCATTCTTGGCTGGATTCCTGAGGTATCTCAAAGATGTGTTTAAATGCTGTACAAAATATTTTGTATGTCTTCATAATCTCTGTCGACGCACTGAGAAGCAAGAGAACATTTTTCATTTTCAATATTATGGAAACACAGAAAATGGCTGTCCCAGAAATGGGATAGGCTGCATGGGGGCAGAGAAACACAGCTGATCGAAACAACCAGTTTCGCCACTTTACAGCAGGAGGGTTCATGCAATTTATGCTTATTTGGCAACAAGAAAATACAGCTAAAAAAGCGATTATTAGGGTGCCCAACTGTAATTGCATTTATAACACCTTAAGGCTCCAATAGCATGCATATTCTATAATTTCCCCACAAATTAACACGATAAAAACTATTTTCCACAAATTAGTCAATTCCTGGCATTTTTTTGTGTAATTAAAGCTCACATAATATCATTGCTTTAAGCACAGGTGAGGACAAATTCAGAGCAAATCGACACAAATACAGTAACAACATAGATAGAACAGGTTGTGGATACACGATCCTTGCAGTTTGGACTCTTTACTGTAATGTTTCTGTGCACTGGCTATTAGAGCTAGGCTACAGAGATATTACAGACCACTTCCACTTTATTTTCAAGAGACTCCCAAAAAAAAAGAAGTGCTAAAAGCCCAAGATTTGACAGCGTTGCCCATCTTCTGATTTGGGTGTTTAAATAAAACACCCGCCCACTAGCTGTGATGGATGACTGAAATATTTCCCGTGAAGCCTCGGAAAATTCCGTTATTCAAATGAAAATGCAAACTGGCATTTTGTCTTCACTTGATAAGCACTAAAAGCCATGAGATATTTCACATTCAAATTCAATGTACACTTTGTATCAAGTTTACACACTGTCTGCCAATTTATATTACTTTGCAGCATGAATGCCATATTTCTATTCTATTTCTATTAAATGATGTCAGTGTGATCAGAACCTCATAGGATTCTCTCTGTGCAATGTTTGGCTGTCTGATGGTTTGAATAGATATACGAGCTATTAGTCAAACCAGACTTCCTGTATTGCATTGTTTTGTCTCAGCGGTACCTGAAGCAAAACACCCCTACCTACGCCTGCATTTTTTTTTTTTTTTTTTTTTTTTTTTTTTTTAAACGCAGGACTGTTTTTGGTCTTAACGCCCACTCAGTCTGAACTACGTAAACGTTTGTTCTAGCTGGGCTCTGAAAATACTTTCTCCAATTCCAAGAACTCCTCCACAACACTACAGCCGGTGTTGTCTTCTGCTTTTCAAAATACCCACACTCCTTTAATGCAGCAATCATTTACAAACTATTCAAACTGGAAAAATCTAGGCTTATTATCAGTTTACCTGGCTTAATTTTCCTCAGTCAGTTTCAAAATGCTGGCAGCACGGGATAATCTCGAGTAAGTTGCTATAGCAACCAATTATTAAGAACAATAACACCGTAGCTTCACTTTGCTGCTCTAAACCTGAGCTTTAAACTTTTGATCACTGGTACTTAGAACCAATGTTATTCTTCCTGAGGCATTCTATTTCTTATATGAAATACATATGAAATATGCTGCTATTGAAACAGGTTACAATTTGCCTCTGCTTGTTTCATCTTGCTGCCACATTCTTTTGGGGCCACTTGAATCGCTCACAGAAGCAAGTTATATTTAAAATACATTCATAAATTAGCATGCCAGTCATTATCAAGTATAAAGTCTAAATATGTGATGTCAACTGAAATTTTTTACAGGATGTTCCATCTTCTTAACAATTTAATCTATCAGCATTTTATCTATTTATTTTTTTTTTTGGTCAAAGAGCCTCACTGGCCTACTTATTAACAATATCAGTCTTTTTGGTTACACTGTTTATATTCCTCATGCAGCCAAAAAAAAAAAAAGAATAACGTGTGTTTGTCTGTATAAAGACGATTACTTTGTCTTTTCTCCCTGCCATGTTGATACCACTGCCTTTAAGCAATGTGCACATTCCTGTAATGATTGCTGAGAGTGTGTGTGGGACACTTTATAAATAACTCTCAAGTACTACTCTGAGGTAGGAGTATTTTTAGTCCTAATCAAATGTTCACCGTGATTCCTGCGAGTGATTTTAAGATACTCGATAAATACAGGCCCTGGCAGCTCATTGCATACAATTAAAAGAGCAGCATCCCCCTATATGCATACTTTTATGAAGTAGTTACAGCTTTATCAAAGTTAAATTGGAAGAACTGGTGTTGCCAGACAATGAGGATAGTGTGTGACTTTTCTGGCTGTGAGGAGAGTCTTAAATTGGTTCCAGTGAGATAATTAAGTTAAACTTCAACTAAGCTAATATCATCAGCAAAATATCACTGTGATAATCAGAACATTGTGTCCACACATTGTAGTACTGTGCCAGAAATGCTGAGATTATGGTGGATGTTCCCTTACAAGTACTTGATATTAGGATGTCACTACGGGAAGTAAAGGAGACACGACCGGTGGGGGGGGGGGTAAATAATCTGGCTTTTAGCCTGCTAAATCACGGAGACAAACAGTGTCTTCAGTTATGTCTGTTAAATGAGCCAAGTATGAAATAAACAGCTTGTGTTGGCATGCTAATAAACTTAATTGTGTTTACTGGATGAGTGTGCAAACGTGTACTCACTGTTGGGTGTTGGTGGCAGGCCGTCTCCAACCATGCTCTCTGATTCTATCGGGGGGGAAAAAATGAGTCAGTCTTAGACAAATCTGTGAATAGATCAATGAGTGCTCACGAATTCCAACTCGCATCAAAACAATTCAGATAAAATGAATAAAATACAATTTTTGGCCAAAACAGGACATGTATGACTCATGTAGAGGAAGTGAATCATTTCAGGACTGTCAAGAGAGAAAAACAAGGCAAGCAGACAGTTATTTTTTGGCTTTTTTATAAAGACAAAACACAAACTGAACAACACTTTTGGGTGCAGAGCGGTCGCAAGCTGCCACATGCACACTGTCTTTATTGGGAACAATTGACAAAAAAAAAAAAAAAAAAGATGCTGGCACGCAGTATGGACACAAGCCCTTAGTGAGCACTTCTTCTTTGCCAAGATAATCCATCCACCCGACAGGTGTGGCATATCAAGATGCTGATTAAACAGCATGATTATTGCACAGGTGTAAACCAGTCAGTAGGGTATCTGGTGTGACCGCTATTTGTCTCATGCAGCGCGCAAGACATCTCCTTTGCATAAAGTTGATCAAGTCGTCGATTGTAGCTGGCCTATTCCTCTTAGATGGCTTTGTGAACACACTGCCAAAAACACCAATCCAGATCATCCCAAACTCAGTGGGCGACATGTTTGGTGAGGATGCAGGCAATGCAAGAACTGGGGTGTTTTTTTTTTGCAGCTTGCAGGAATTGCATATAGATCCTTGCATCATGTGGCAGTGCATTTTTATTATCATGAATGGCACAACAATGGGCCTCAGGAATCCTGCCACAGTATCTCTCTGCATTCAAATTGCCATCAATAAAATGCAACTGTGTTCTTTGTCTGTATTTCTCAGATTTAGCACAGGCTCAAAAAGTGTTTTTTAAATGCCAAAAATAACAGAAAATATCCCCTTTGTGTGTGCATCTGTGTGATGCTGTTCTGAAACATGAATTAACCTCTGTGTTCTTGTCTGGGGAGCTCTTGGATGGAGCAAGATGGACTCCTTCAGTTTAGCTAACCTGACCGTGGTGTCACTTAAAAACAAAAAAGTAAAAAGAAATTAACCTTTTTCTCCAAAACCAAGAGCCAAGCAAGGAAATGATATCAGGCAGAACTCAAGTTTCACTTGTATTTGCCTACAGAGCTATCATCAGCGTACCACTGAAGAGAGAGAAAATGGTGGAAAGTCAGCTCAGTGAATCATGACCAGAAGAAATCATTAACAAAAGGGTAAGACCACGAGTCAGTTGGTAAGTTCATTTAAAAAAAAGGGAAAGAAAAAAAATACTTAATTTTTTGGGACACAATGAGGGTTAATTAGCTCATTTTAATCTTTGTGAACTTTACTTTGACAACTGAAATAGCTTTTGCATAGCGTGAACTTGCACAACACCAATTTGAACTGTGAACATGGTTTGTATGCAATTTCTCCACCTCCGCCTTTTGAACCAGGCACAGGTTACAACTCACTACAACTCATGATTGCTTTTGATAGCAATATAAGTCTATCTATACTATAAACAGATCTTAGGAACAAGCTGCAAGGAGAGCACTTGAGGGACTGGATAAAGATTTTAATAAATGGCCTTCCTGTGGCAAAATTTCCATATCATCATGCCATGGTGAAGTCCTTCGCCAAGCCAAAAAGGATAAAGTAAAGCAATGACTCATGTACATGTACAAAATTCTCCTTTTGATTACTTTAATCACTACTTAATAATACTTTATTTAACTGGTATATTCAAGACAAAAACATTTGAACATACTACCAAGCCAGAAAAAAAGATTTAGGGAAAAAGCTGAGCCCAGCTTATGCTTATGCCAGCCCATACCATAACCCCATTGCCACCACTCTGTTCACAATGTTGTCATACACACTATCTGCCATCTGCCTGGTACAGTGAAAACCAGGATCTATCCTTGAAGAGAACACTTCTTCAAAGTGGCAGACGCTATTGAAGCTGAGCCCACTCAAGAACAACAAACTACAGAGAGGTCAAGACCCCAGTGAGGACGACAAGCACTCAGATACGCTTCCCTGAGACAGTTTCTGACAGCTGGTGCAGAAATTCTCTTAGCAAACCAACTGTTGAATTAGATTTACAGGTGGCTGGTCTCAGACCATCTTGCAGGTGAAGAAGCCGGATGTGAGGTCCTGAGCCGACATGGTTACACGTGGTCTGTGGTTGTAAGGCTGGATATTGCAAAATTCTCAGAAACGACATCGGAGATGATTTATGGTAGTAAAATGAACAGCTCTGGTGGATATTCCTGCAGTCAGCATGCCAACTGCACACTCCTTCGAAACTTGCTACATCTGTGGCATTGTGCTGTGTGATAAAACTGCATTTTTGAGTGACTTTTTATTGTGATCAGTCCAAGGCGCACCTGTGCAATAATCATGACATTGAGTCAGCATCTTGATATTCCACACCTGTCAGGCGGATGGATTATCTTGGCAAAGAAGTTCTCACTAACACGGATTCTAATAAATTTGCTAACAAAATTTAAGGAGCATTAAACATCATAGAAAAAGTTTTAGATCTTTTATTTAAATTCATTAAAAAAGGAAGCAAAAAGTTTAAATTATATTTTTGTTCAGTTTACATTAAAAAAAAACAAACAAAACCCATCTTACCTCTGTGTGCCCTGACGTGTGTCTGAAAGCAGTTATAATACTTGTATTTCTTCCCACAAACCCCACATACATAGGAACCTGCACAAGAATTCAAAACAGTGTCAGAGAAACAAAGTTACTGTATCATCAGGAGTACAAAATAGAAAACAACATGTGATGTGCAATACATTGAATCTTGATACTTCATTGAAAATAGCAGAAAGACAACTTGATTGAGAAATTTTATTATTTTTGGAAACTCGTTGAATTTGATGCCAGCAACACGTTTTTAAAAAGTCGGGACAGTTGTAACAAAAGACTGGAAGAGTTGCTAAAAGAAAGACTTGTTGGAACATCTCACAATTAATGAGGTTAACTGGCAACAGATTAGTAACATGATTGGGTATAAAAAGAGCATCCCAGAGAGGCTGAGTCTTTCTGAAGTAAAGATAGGAAGGTGTTCACTATTCTCAACATAACATTGCAAAGAATTTGGGGATTTCACTGTCTATGGTACATAATATAATTTAAAGATATGAAGAAATGTTACCATGTCCTGGGTGCCTGAGCTCATTTATCATAAGATGGACTGAGGCAAAGATGTCAAAATCTGAAGTTCTGTTTTGAAATCATGGACACCACATTCTCCAGGCTAAAGAGGAGAGAGATCAACCAGCTTGTTATCAGGGCACAGTTCAAAGCCTGCATCCGTCATGGTATGGGGGTGTATTAGTGCACTTGGCATGATGGGTAAACTGCAAACTTGTGAAAGCACCATTAATGCTAAACGATATATACAGGTTTTGGAACAACATATGCTGCCAAGAGGATTGGGTCTTTTTCAGGGATGGCCTTGCTTATTTCAACGATGTCAAACCACATTCTTCACGTATTCTGACAGCATAGCTCCGTGGTAAAAGAGTCAGGGTGCTAAATTGGCCTGCCTGTAATTCTAGCTCGTCACCTGTTGAATTGTCTGGCGCATTATGAAACATGAAATATGACAAAGGAGACCCCGAACTGCTGAGCAGCTGAAATCTTACAAACAAGAATGGGAAAACATTTCACTTTTAAGATTGAGATTGAGAGAGTGTTAAAAGAAGAAAATTCAAAAGAAATTCGAATTCAAAAAGGGCGTATAATTTTCCAGAAACAGTAAAATTTCTCAGTTTCAACATTTCATAAGTTGTCTTTGTGCTGTTTTCAATTTAATATGGGGTTTCAATGTTCAATGCAAATCATCACATTTTGTTTCTTTTTATATTTTAACCATTTTGGAAATGTGGTTGTACATAGATTACAGCATATTTGATAACATTCTTTCATGTTCTTAGTAATCTCCATAATAACGAACTAAATACCAGAATAACCAAAATATTACCAATAATCAGTAAATGTTGCAAGCTTCAAATAAACGTCACTGTCCACAAACACCTTAAATTTTTTTTTTTTTTGCATGTTAAAATTCTAAGATGGGTTTTTTTATGCAGCTTTTGTTGCCCAAGCAAAGAATTATTACAAATCTGATTCAAAGAATTTGCATGTCAGGCGCCAAGATTGACATTTTAAACACTTTATGGGGGTGGTCACACTGGAGGCATCCACCTGCGTTTTTCCGGCTTAGACAAGTCAAAATGTCTGCTTTGTATCCATTCATGGTGCTGCTGAATTATATGACTCATATAGAGATCTTTATATTTTGTCCTCCTCATTCAGATACAATACAATAATATTTGAAACATTATAACCTTGAAGAAAGTAGGATTATTGCAGGGCTGTTGAATTTGGGCATTTGTGCAAATTATTCATCCAAATTACAAAAAGAAGTCATATGTTCTCATTTACCTGTGAGGGTACAGTCTGTAGTCATGCAGATAGTGTTGTTTAGTCTTGGTTTTATTCGCACAGCTATTGAGATATCTAACTTTAAGCTTTCAGTGAGGTCTGTGGATTAATCTGAAGAAAAGAAGCACTGCTGCTGCTTTTTTTTCCCTTTTTAAATGCTGTGCAGTTTGTTCATGTTGTTTTGTCAGTCAGGAAGAAAGGTCAGGGTCAAGAGAAACATGATTGCAGTCAGGAAATGCGTGTATATATCCATATGTACAGAATATTCACACACCTATGCATGAGTCTGTGCTCTTCGTTGGAGGAGGAGTACCAAGGGCAAACATACCCTCGGTCTGAGCTCTACGGGATCCACCTCCACTTGTTCCGCCATCATTTCCTCCAATGACAACACAGATCTCTGCAGGGTTGGCATCACCCACTTTCCCGTTACTCGTCTCCGAGGTCCCAGGCTCTTTCTTTATTGTGACAGGTGGTGGAGTAGTACTATTGGACTTTGGGGCTAAGGTTGGTGAGGGGCCATCTGTGGGTGCACTCCCACTGTCCGCCTGCTCCTTCCCAGGATTGGGTCCCTCTTGTGCGCTCATGACTCCACCTCCTCTGAGCCTGTGCTTCTGTACCAGGGGAATAAACAGAGACAAGCAAAGACTTTACTATACTTTAACAATATACAGCGTTCAGCATTAATTTGTACGTATCTAGGTACCTAAGTGCCTAAGAGCAACCTGTGCATAATAAGCAGTAGCCTGTGTTCTAGAAAAACCCTCTTTTTCTAAATATGCAAGTGTGAGCTCAAAATGCACAGCTAATGTATCTGTGACAATGTAAATTTAAGGACAGAAAGATTTCCTTGTTAGCCATAAAGAACAAACTTAACTGTTTGACTGGCTTAACTGTTCTTAAATGACCTTTGATGGCATAAATTCCACAGCATTGTGACACCCAAATGCTCTAATTTCAGAAATATCCAAATTACACAACTTGCCACTTCAGCACAGGGCTATAAAAGGCCTTGTCAAGAGAATGTGCTCAAAATGCAACCAAGCAAAACAGAGTTATGCCAGGATGACTGATATTATGGAAAGAGGGAAAATTGGTCTTCTAATAATAGCGCACCAATACAGCAACAACAAGCCTTTTCATAGCCCAAATACACCTTTCTCTGGATATGACACACGACCAAGACACCTCAGCAAACAGGCCCATGAAATGGATAATGTCATGTCAAAACATTTAAGGTTTTCAGTTTAAATTGCTTACATTCATCTGTGGGAAAAAAAAGTACTGTCAGCTCAATCATGCAGGCCTGCGGTTGTGCAAGTTGTGCTTTTTTTAGATATTGAGGTAGATTTTACATTCAATTCTATATTCTGTATGCCATTAAAATCCACCCCATATTTCATGAGAATTCAGTCAATTTTTCCATCTTCTAATGAACAAAATTGTTGGACAAGGGTAAATTTGACCTCCCAGTGGCGCTACAGGGCTAATCATAGCCAGAAACTCTGGCCACATATCATGGCAAACCATCCATTTAATGGCCAACGTTGCCATTTTAATTTGAGTACTTCCATTTTAGGTTTTCCATTAAGGCCATTTTTCATTTTCAGTTTCATTAAAGAGGGATTCCTTTTCAATTTTCCATTGCCACAATGAGTATTTAAGCATTTATTTTTTATGTCTTTCTCCATTTTAAGGAATTTCCATTTCTAGGTTTTTCAATTTCCTTTTCTATTACTCTGGACACAGTGTTTAGTTTCACCAGTGGCATACGGTGTACAGCAGCTGTGTAATTTTACACTGTCCTTGGACTGAAAGTGTGAGCAAAAAAAAAAGCCAACAAGCTTTGTTTATTTTTACGGGTTAGCAACGGGACCTTGTTTCAGATTTTAATACCTCTGAATAAAACAAATACTGTTGTTGAAAATAAAAATGTCTCTGTACTATAGAAATAAACCAGATTCATACACCTTTAACTAAAGGCTCACAAGTACAATTTTAATCCACAGATCCTTGAACATTCATATGTGTGCTGTATATGTCTACATTACATTAAAAAAGTGTGAAGCCAAGCTTCTCTGTGTCATAGGTGTTGCTCAGTGTGACCTTTGGGAAGCACTTGTTGGGAAAACCTATTTCTGACAGTGTTCTGCAGAGGGCTTAACACCTGTGTGAACCATTTTGTTCCATTTAATCATGGCCTGATTACCCCTAGAAGTAAAATAAAAAGTAATGAATTACATTTCATACATTCATTCTTTCCACAGTGAAAACTGGTCACTACTGGGATATGAATCCACATGAATTCAAGCTGTCAACAATGAACTGAAGCAGCCAACAAAAGTACGGGGTTCCTGGCAGAGGCTCAGTACAAGTGAGATGAGTTTTTAGGGTATTTTAAGGTTAGAAGTTACTTTAAATTTGAATATTCTTCACAACTTTTTGTTAGCTAGCAGATTTGATTTATATAATGAAACTGGTTACGTGAAGATACTGACGCTTTTAACTTTGGTAAACAACAAATCTACAAAATGTGTCGAGGTAAACCACGCCTTCTTCTGAGTCATCTTTACTCAAGGTCTTCTTACATTTGGAAGCAGCAAACAGAATATGAGAAAAACGGCAGAAAAGGCCCCACATACACTGGCATACATACACTGCATACACTTTTTTTTTTTTTTAGGTCAGCCTGTACAATCTCATATAATTCAATAGATAGATAGATACAGTACTTTATTTATCCCTGAAGGGAAATTCTTTCGTTGCAGCAGCATTAAAAAATATACATAAGAAAAATATACATATGGACTCGTCGGAGCCAACTCGTCGATGGACAACAGCGTTATACCTTTACAGCTTTATTATAATGTTCCTCTATTATTGGCATTGTCATGTCAATGTGTAAAAAAAAAAAATCAACTGCATATGTATCCGTGAGTCATAGTTAGGGGTCGGTGTTGTACTGGACTGCATGTTTATTGAGTGATGTTTATTGTTTTTTGGTTATTTCTTTTTTACAGAAGAAGAATATAAGAAACAACTCTGAATATAATGCAGCACAAAATCACCACTAACTAGAACTTCAGAGGTAAAACATATGACTGAATTAACACCTCTATGAGGGTGTAAAAAAAAACTAGATAGGTGTCACAAAGGTAGAATTTATTGGAGAACAGTGTCTTGGATTGTATAGGAGTATCTAGTATCTTTATTTTTAAAGATAACAGTAACTATAAGTTAACCGTAATTAGAAGGAAACAGTAAATTTTTATAAGTGACTTGACTGAATTATTGAAAAAATAATTACGCAGAAAAAGCTGCAACTATTAGTCAATTAATCGATCGAAAGAAAAACAATCCTGAACATTTTTCAAGCAAAAGTGCCAAACATTTGATCGTTTCAGGTTCTCAAATGTGAGAATTTGCTACTCTTCCTTGTTGTATATTATAGTAAATTTATTTTAAATGTATTTCCTCATTTTCTTTGGACAACATACAACATTTGATGACCTCATAGCTGGAAACATTTTACAAACAATTAAAGAAAATAATCAGCAGATTAATTTAGAATCAAAATTAAGTACCGTATAAAAAACTAAATCTATTTAACTTGAATTATAACATATTAAAAAGGTCAGATACACAAATATGCACCCTATTTGCAGACCAACAACAGCAACAGCCATCACATATGATTATTTAGTCATAATGTATTATTCCATATGTAACACTCTGGGTCTGTATACCACAGCAGCAGGTATATACCACCAGTTTGAAGAGTTTAAGATCACACATGAACTCTTCATTTATACATCCATAGATATTACCTGCTAGATATTAACTGATTAGTCTGCGATCAGTTAATATCTAGCAGGTAATATCTATGGATGTATCATTCTCTTTTATCTAAAGCTAGAAAATAGAGCAAAATCTTAAAATTGTGACATTTGTATTGTCATAACAGCAGTTGTCACGCTGCAAATGAAAAGTACATTTTAGCACTGCTACAGTGATTTATGAACCACAATTTAAACCTCATTTGAATGCAGAAACTTGCACAGAAATATTTTGGGTCAGCAAAGTCAGTGGCCCATATATATTGTCTACGCAGCCGTGCCAAATTTCACATCCCAGTGACATCATAAACTAAATGGTCAGCTCTCCATTTTCTGGCTTTAGGAATGGACTGTTTTTAATACAAGTTAATTCTTGTTCTCCTTTAAGTGCCTTGCTCGAGGACACCTCAAATGTTGCTGCTCAGGGAACAACCGTTATTATGTTTTAGAGATGAGGCAGGGAAATGTTTTGTTTCTACTACACTGATGTGTAAACAGTACATGTCTCCATTTCCGTTTTAATAAATACCATTGAAGCATTGTATTACAGAACACAACTACAATAAAAGCTTTGCTGGTGTTTGTCTCTATATGTCTATACATCTCTGGAAACTTATCCTTACAAGGCTTGTTGTAGTTGCCACTATCACTGGTCCACAATACTACATCAGTGTAATTTCACACGTTCGCACTGTCATGTAACTTTTTTTAAAGCCAATGTGAAAACAAAAATGACATCCAGAAGAATAAATAGCACCTGTGAGCGAAAGGGAATTAAGTTTTAACATGTTCTGACTCATGGAGAAAGAAATGATGTAACTGCAGATAAATTATAGGAGTAAACTGTTTGCCAAAATAAACTTCAGTATGGCAGCAATTTACGTTCAGCCTTGAGCCAACTTCTCACTGCATGCAAGTTTGATCAATGTATACGGGAAATGTAAATTTTGTGAGGCCTGTTTTCCATTTTTACCTACAGAGTCTAGAAGTTTAGCTACAGTGTGTGGATTATCTTTTTTTTTTCTTTTTTTTTTTAAGGCAATTTTAAAGTAACTGGCTATGTTTTTATAATCTTCCCCTTGCTGAAAATGCTGTGTGAAGTCTGTTTCTGTGCAAATTTAACAGCACGTCATGAAAAATACAGTAAAACCAGGCCTCTCTGTCTCAGCCTTTTTTCATAACGTAGCCTAAGGGAAGCAATTTCAAAGTCGACAACACCAGTATTTGGCGGTGTTCTGGCAGAACTTACACTGGTATGAAAATTTCCTACCGTGACAAGCCTAATCCCCCACGCATACAAAAAAGCAATGTGTCATCATTGTTCTTTTATGAATGATCGGGTAAAGGCCTTCTGTCAGCTTAAATCCCAGCCAAAACAAACGAAGACAGCACAAATATAGTGACTCTTATCTTTGATGCATTTATCATTTGTTATAAATTATTAACACTAAAGAAGATGCATTGATCAAGTCACTTGCTATGGGAGTGAAGCCATTTGATTTGAGTACTACAACGCAGCAACTACTTCCTATTCACCACTTTTACTCCAACAGACAAAACCATGTAAAAGTCAAACTTCTTCATCTATAGTACAACTAGGGATGGGTCTTGTTAAGATTTTAATGGTACTACTACTCTTACAGATACTGTTCATTGATCCTATTAATGGCCTGTAATGTTAGCAAACAATCTGCATCAGCGCTGAGTCAACAGGTTGCTCTGAGCGCTCTGAAACAGAATTTCTGAACGACTGTTCGGATGATGCTCTGACCATTTCAGACTGAATCGATAAACGCTGATATTTATACCTAAACAATCACCTGAATAAAGTCTTAATTTCTCCAAAACCGACTGCAGCTTATCAACAATTTAGCCCCGGGATCTGTTCATCACCTTTAAGTACTTTTTTTAAAAATGATTGATACTTCTAGTTACCAGTGGTGTTAAATAACTAAGAAGATTTACTAGTAATGTCACTCAATTCCGTGTTACACCTTTAGTCTTATTTCAGTCCATCACATTACGACAATATTTTCCCTTCATTTTGGAATTTAGGGCCAATTTAGGGCCAATTGAGTTAACTCTCCTGTTGTCCTGGGGTCAAATTCTGAAGTACTTAACATTTTAGATTACTTTATATTCTGCTACTCCAGTACATTTCAGAGAGACATATTGTACATTTTACTCCACTACATATATTTCACAGAAAGTTACTTGTTGTTTTACAGATTAAAATTTTACATGGAAACACATATGATAAGACATGTGATGTGTGTAGGAAAGGAATGAGTGAATCAAGAGTTGCAAAATGAACAGTTTGGAGCTGGATTTTGCCTTGCCTGATGACGTTTGAGCAGAGAAATGCTGCAAATAAATGTATTATCACAAGCTAGGCAGTGTGCAGGACTTTATTTAGCAAGATTAGGAAATACAACACACAGCTTAAGATTAAACTAGTGGTTCTCAATCTTTGTTTGTGACACAAGCCCTCAGTAAAAAAAAAAAACTGTCTGGTTGGGGCCCTTTTTACCACATTTAAAAGGACATTTGCCTCCTCCAAACTTCTCACATGGTTTCATTTAAATAAGTCTTTGAAGCCCAAAAGGTTAAAATTATCCATTATTTCATAAAAAAAAGAAAAGATTAGAAAAAAGTCCAAACAAGAAAACAGATTTTGTGTAGCAGAACTTTTCTTCTTTCCTCTTCCATTAATTATCTCACCATTTATCTTCTGACATGTAGGAGAGGCCCGAACTACTGGATTAAATTGATTGACTGTCTAAAGTAGATAAAGTAAACTAGCTCCCCCTCAACCAGCTACAGTAAAATGCTGCCTACACATTGCTGCATTAGCATTAACAGTATGATAATGTCATACATTGTATTACTGCGGAAAGAGTACTTTTACTGATAATATTTTTCCAAGCAAGCATTGTGTTGTTAAGCAACATTGTGTAACAGCGTCACCGTCATTCTGATATTACACTGACTTGTAACCACTATGCACACTCTGTAACTTTGGCACCTGAATCGGGAGAAGTATGTAACACTTTATGGCACTAGGTAACATACCAATAACTATTTCACTTATTTTGGTGAAACTGGCTCATATTTTATGGAGAATGTTTTCTGCTCGCCTCAACTCTCTGTGATTCACAGAATTTCCTGATGGGAAAGTAACTGCTGCGAACTGTACCTGCTGTTAGCCAGTTAGTTCAGTTAACCAATGCCAAGCCGCAACCTCTGGTGCTGCGAAATTAAGCCAATGCAGAAGTGCTAAAAACTGTAAATCCTTGAGTGGGCGCTTGAGACAGGCTGCAGAAGTCAATCTCCATAAGCACATGGATTAAAATGCCCAACTTCACAGCAGAAATAAACATGTTTACAGCCTGGTACAGGCAACCGTTTTGGTCTCTATAGCTAATTTCCCCATCCATGACAACTGTGAGGAGGATGAATTTTTTTTAACTCACCCATTCAGATGTATTAATAACAAATAAATGAATTAATTAACAGCGTCGCCACTTGATTGACAGGTAAGTGCCGTTACAGATGGCTTATTCAAGCACCCAGGCGTCATTCGACAAGCTTCAGATCTGCCGATGACCCTAGTCATTACTGATATTTAGATTAGCCAGGAGGCGGAAGGAGCAGTACACCCAACATGGCGGCGGCCAGCGCTGCATATTTTCGGCTTCAGAAACCTACGGGTGACATCACTCAGGCTCTGTCCATTCTTCATACTGTCATTGACCAAGCTTCTAGGGGCATAGCTAATGGCAGAGGCGAAGAGACCGAGCAAAGAGACCGGGCAGCATAACCAGGAAATACAACCAAGAAGCTAGAAAACTATTTTAGTGTATGCGCCAAGTGAACATTCTCATTGGATTGAATGGGTGCCATCTTGGTGTTCTGTATCTAGCTGATTATAATAACTGATTATATAGCTGTGGTCGATCCTATTTTGCCACACCGCCTTTCTTTTCTAATTAATACTCGCATGGACTTTACCCGGAGAACAAGCTGCAGCTAAAAAACACCTCACCCACGATCATCAAGTCTGACGTGTTTGAGTGGGAGTATTTTAGACATAAACCCAACAAGGTGGTGCTCTAAGTTCTGCTAAGCGAAAATGTCTTATCACAGCAGTACAACTGCTAAGCACGGACATATGCGAAAGCATCTCAGGACACTTTGTCCATGTCCAGGCATGGAACTATTAACATGCACAATGCGTTTCTATTAGTAGTCACTTATAATTGATTTTCTAAATGTTTCTTTATCACCCCCATGTTAAAAATTTTCTGCATCACTGCTGTTATGGTAACATAACATTACACATTGTATCATCTGACGTTGTTATTCAGTGTTTTATGTTTACTTTAACAGCTATGTATGAGTATGAGAATGGCTTAAAGTAACATTCAGGCATGCTGACTGGTAAGAGGTGAAAAAGATTTGTTTGTTTTTTTAAATATACTACTAAATGCTAATTACTGATGATTTTATGATTACTCTGGTGCTAACAGTACAGGATTTAGCAAAAAGTACATAATAAAGAACAAAGTATTCATTTAATAGACCAAAAGTGTATAATTAACAGGAATGCATTAGAATAAACTTAAGGCAGAAGTTGCATTTAGTTGCTGATCTAGGATCAGTCTCATTACCCCAAATGTAATATCGACTAATACAAGAGAATATTCAAATAATTATTGAACACAAACATTAATCAGTGATTGCAAGCTAGCAAAATAGCCAGTTCTGTTTGTTATTGAATCCAACATGTAGATAGGAACGTTAGGCACACTGATTAAATAAATACATCCTTTCCTGTTTTCTTATGCTTTTGATAAGAGCTATTTAGTTTATTTGTGCATTACATGTTGTATACATAACGTGAATTTATCATCTACTGCAAGAAGAGAGAGATAGCAACTTTAACATTACATTACATCCAGGTTGCTGCCACTGTTCCTCGTAAATGAGCTGATTTAGTCATTAAAATGTGAAGAATTAGGACCACTGAACCTTTGCCACCTCAGATAGTCTAAATAAATTTCTAGGTCTGGCCTAAGATGGCCCTATCTCATGTAATGATGTTGTAAAGTTAGCTAGTTAAATTATCTAATTACTGCAGCTGCCCATCTTCGTACTTTGGCCATTCAGACACCAAGTGTCTTTCTTATCTTATCTTTGAAAACCTGCTTTTGTTTAGAAAAAGAACAGGAAATTTGCTCTCAAAAGTTCCCCAGTGCTCAGTGCACGCTACCAGTAGCTGACAGGAGAGAATTGGTGGACCGGAGTCCCACATGGACTCACTAACATCGTGGTCAACATGGCCACCTCAAGTCTGTGTTTGGTTAGAGAAAACCATAAGCTGCCTCTGACAGCTGTGAGAAGAAGATCAAGCAGCCACGATGGATCGAGTAGTGAAATCAATTCTATGCTTCACTTATTTTATGGCGATGTTCTGGTTGGGTTATTTATTTATTTACGTATTTTGATCAGCTACGTTTAAGACCGCCAGTCGAGTCATTTGTAATGAATATTGGCAGATATTGATCCTGACTGATCGGAGTATCCCTACTGTGGGTGAAACAAAGAAATGCATCTCACTGACTTCTTAAATAAAAATGAAAATACTTCAAATCGTGTGTAATCATATAATAATGGCAAGGAAACATGTATATCTGAATTAGATCGATCCCTTAGTCAACCATGTAATATCTCCTGTGCAACATTTTCAATGCATACCCTGAATGTATGAAATGCCTGTTGTGGTCCGTTTTCCTCTAATTAAAGTCAAAATGCAAAATTAGCCATCTGGCCTTCTGTTCTTTCAAAGTCTGAGTGTTCTGATATACTGTAACCTACAGCAGTATGCAGAACAGAAATCCAAACCAGATGTACGTTTGCTTGATGTTTATTACAAATAAAGGACAACCTAAACCAACTAACACAAAAAGGCCAGTAAAGATAAACACCACATTAAATAATCAAATATCATTTGCAGATAAAGGATCTATAGATGTTATCACTTTAATGGGTATCGAGGCAGGAGGTGGTATATGTCAATTTATTAAACTAGTTTCTCTTTGTGATTTGGGCCAGCTGTGTTTTAAAATGTCGGTGTGTGCTTATTAACAATAATATATTATATCACTGTACTAAATGTATCTAGGGTTACAGAATAAGGAGGTTAGGCATACAAGAAAAAACATCTCTAGGACATACCTCTGTTCAGAATTCAGAGCTTAGTCGAGGTACTTAAAATAATTGGCCTATATTTGGGCAGTACTGTATCTGCCTCTGCACAATAAAGAAGTAAATCAATCACTGTGCTTGGTTAAAAAAAAAAAAAATCGTGTGCTTCTAACTTAGAGAGATTTTCTTAGTTTGAATTGTACCTTGCATTGCCAAAAATCACTGTGCTCTGCATGCTAAGTAGACTGGAGCAGAGATTCCAAATATAAAATACAAATTTGTTTAAGGCTCATGAAAATGTTTCCACTCTGGAGGGATTAAAAATAGGAATCAGCTAAAATGGGGGATGGAAGGGGGGGGTCACTTCAATCACTGCTTTCACTGCATGTTTGTATTATCCAGAGCAGAGTCAGTGACTAGGAGCAAGGGTTGACCAAAACCTGTTTCACACTAAAAGCGTTGCTTTCCCTGTTTCTTTAATCAAATGCACATTTTCCTGTCCTCTGTAATAAATGTCTTCCAAGATGGTGTATGACCAATGATTTCAAAAAGCAATAATGCAGAGAAATGGATAAACCGACCCACCCCACACACACACCTCTCTCGCGCGCACACACACACACAGGACGCTCTGGAAAAAGAAACTGTGTCGTCTAGTAAAATTCCATCAGCATACACTCAAAACCCCCATAAAAACCTTTTCAATCTATATGTTAATGCCACGAATTAAAATTTAATAACAAGAGATATTGAAAAGCAGACTTGAATTATACAAAAATAAATCCTGAAAGATCAGGCCCCTAAAATTAGAAATTCAGGGCGGCATCCGGTCTGCTGCTAAACCCTTGTAGGCTGGCAGATTAAATTTTTGATGAAAATCAAAATTACACTGCACACTGACGCAGGCGCAGCAAACCTGGCACTATTGTGATTTATGGATTCATTAAACCCGCGGGAGTTTCACCCCTCCCCTTTTCACTCAAAGAAATGAGATTTGCTTTGCTGAAAATTTGTATTTTCAGAAAAGCTACTCAGGCTCTGCTCTACCTTCAGAAAATGGTCAAGGAAAAAAAAAAAAAAAAGAAGCTTCTGTGTACATAACCACTGCACGTAAACAGGCCTAATTTTCATTGCAGCAGCAATTGAACGTCCTTATGCATTATTCATGAAACCAATAAGGTTCATTTTTAAAAAGGAAGAGGCAGGAAAAAATATGTGCAGAATGCACAGAATTTTTTTTTTTTTTTTTTTTATGCAGCAGCCCCAACCCCTGAAAGCCATTCCCTGGAGACTAATTTAAGTGAAGCCATTTTCAGACATTTTCAACATGCCAGTAATAGCAGAACATAACATTCTCGCTGTGTTTAGAAAGGATGTATGTTTGTTCAGACACATCTAAGCACATATCATGAATCTGTAATTGTGCATTAACGAAGAAAAAGAGAGAAGAACTGGCATGACATCAAAGATAGAAGCTGTTTGTGTATCATCGCTTACCCTTTACACCGAAAACAAAACCTCTGTACCAAGTTAATGACAATAAGAGCAGCAACTATGTTTCAAACACTGTAACCCACAGGCTGTGATATGATCCCTCACCATCTTATGTTTATCAGTGCCTGGGGTGGAGGGGTGGAGGAGAGAGCGGAGGGGGGGGGCAAGTTTCACCTCTCCATCCAAACTATTCGCTCCAAATATCCTCAGTGAAACAAAGCTTTTGTTCATTAAAGTACAGACAGACCAGCATTCCTCCTACCTTACTTAAAATGAGAACACTCCCAGAATACAGTTCCCCATTAGCCATATCAGGGTTTAAGGTGTTTTTCATTTCAACACTGCAGCATTACTCCTGAGAGCTTTATAGTTTATTACTTGGTCCTTCAGGTATTCTGCATAAACATTCCCATCACTCACAGGGTGATCCAACCTCCCCCCCCCCCGTTATAGTCATGACACTGGTTGCCTCTCTTCACTTCTGTACTTCAACTCAAACTCCTGCATTTTGATTAGACTTTCCAAGCAAAGGTCAGAAATTACACCCAGATTTTGCATACCAACCATACAATTTCCAAACAGCTCTTTGAATTTATACAGATTTTGAAGGTCAGCATTAAAATTACCCACAGCAAAATGGCCTCCGCAGTTTCCCTTACATTAAAATAAAAGCAAGCCATGCAAGATGGGAAACTGTTTGGCGTCTGCAGGATTAATATAAACAGTGGAGGCACTGGTTGTGATTGTTTTTCCTGCCCTCAAATTATGCTGACATGCTCTTTCTTCTTCCAGTGCTGTTCAGTTCACTTTGGATAGTTATTTTCCGCTTACACATTTCCAATCTCTAGAAATAAAAGTCCAAATTGTTCCATGTTTACCAAGTGGTAAATTATATCTGCATAGCCAGCAAAACACATAAACACACAAAAACAAGTGAGGAGAAAGAGGAAAATTACAGTTAATGTTCAGGCCAGGCTGAAAAGATTTAGGATTTTTCCCTTTTCTTAAATCTTATATCTCTCATGCACTTGAAGCTGTTTCTAATAAACCCTCAAGTCCTGAATATACACCATGAATAAAACCAAAGAAGACTTATTTCATTAACTTGCACGGTGCTTTGAATGCCGTTTTTTAAAAAGGTCATTTTGCATTAATTAGCATAGAAAAGACACCTTTCATTTTAATGTGTGAACATCAAATCCAGATGGCGTCTGTTCGTTTAAAAAGCACAACATGTGTCTCCATTCACATAAACTAACATTCAAATTAAAAAAAAAAAAAAAAAAAAACAAGTCTCAAAAACAAGTCTCATTACAATTTTTTTTTAATTTCTAAAAATGGCTGCCTACAGGTGGCGCCAATGACATAGAGATTTAAAATCCCCTATCTTCCCTAAAAAATAAAATTCCAAATGTGTTTTGTCATGACGACACTTTGGTGGGGTTTCACGGGCATTTACGATGAACACGAAGCCGTCAAATGCGAGCAAAAGTAACGCTAACGCTGGGTGAGTTTGAGGAGGAAAGCAACTCCGGAGCTCTGCTCAAATTTGCTGGAAAATTCACAAAACATGGCTGCAGGAGGTTTTTGTGTTTCAGATTGTTCCTCCCCTCATCGTCCTTCATGTTGCTGCCACTATCGCCCGGTCCCTTTGCTCTATCGGAACATGCACAGTGCATTTACCGAGGTGGTGTATATGTGAACTAACTAGGTGCACAGACGACTAGTCAGCAGTTAGACCGAAACTTCATTACGAAAATTCAGTCAGGGGAAAAAAAAAAAAAAAAACATCAACAGATTAGGTCTATTTCGGATGGCTTCAAAGCCCTGCACCTGGTTTACAGGCAGGCAATAGAGCAAAAAAAACCACTGCCAGGTCTCGACTATCAAGTACAAGAAACAGAAACTTAACATCCTCTAGTGAAAATTTCTAAAAATTTAAGATTTCTAAATCAGAAAAAAAGAAAACAGCGGTGTGACATACCTCCAAAAACGATGCAGCTCATGCGAAACAGGCTGCCGCTCCAGAAATCTTCCCTCCCCGACCAGAGGTGACTGCACAACTGCTTCCTCAAAAAATTGTGAATTAGTTATGAGAAATTCCCAAATGTTACAAATTTTTCACCACAGCCTCCCCCCTTTTTCTTTTTTTCTCACCCCCCTCCTCGACACGCTACGTTACATTTTAGAAAGAGTAATGGCGTAATGAATCGTAAATTTGCCGAGGTTTTTCTCGGTCCGTGCAAGCTCTCCGTTTTCTGCCTTGCACGGGGGGTTTGTGTTGCGGTTCTTCCTGTGGAAATTTCGTCCGCCATATACAAGGGCAGATTCCCAAATTGCAGCGCCGGCCTGTATATTAGCCTACGCGGGGAAAAAAAGAAAGAAAAAGGAAAAAAGTCTGGGAAGAAGACAAGGGGGGGGGAGCGGATGGACGACTATGGACTTACACGGTGAAAAAAAAAAAAAGAGAGACCTGAAATTACGCAGAGGAAAAAATTCTCATGTGAAGTGAGAGCGTTATAATCGCAGGCTCTTACTGCAGCTATTCAGACATGGAGCTCTTTTAATCAGATATGAGCTTCTGATAAGGTTAATGTTTAAGCTTACGTTGCTTTCCCTCAAGTCAGATAAATGCCCAAGTTTCACTGCTGCTTTCCAAATTGCTCATTTTAATGGAAAGGAAAACAATAACGGCCCCCTCTGTTCAAGGCGGAAGTTTTCTAATTGTTTAATGTGAGTAATTATGAGAGTTTGGCCACAGCACATTCTCCGACATGTGAATGTGCTGTTTAGCTTACTGCAGCAGGCTCCACATGCAGTTTGTCACTTGTCAAGAGAAAGGTTTTGGTTGGCCAACACATTTTGATTTCAAATCCCTACTCTGAGAATTAACAATCTTTTTTTTTCTTTTGAAATAGTTTAGTTTTTGTTTCTAGTAAGATGTGTTGGTGACAGGATGTCTAAAGAAGCAGCTTTGGCTCATCAACTGTTTCTAATATGTTTATTGTGCAGTCATAGGCTATAAATGTGGGTGGATTTACTGAAGTTGACAATAATATAAACATACAGTAACAAATAATATATCATGTACTCTCATAGTATCTCAGCATAAGCATTAACAGCAATATAATAAATACTGAAGATATTTAGGATAGTTTGTCCTTTTTAAGACTTTTATTCTCCACTGAATCTGAATTTTTTTAAAAACGTGCAAAGCTGAATAATTAATAGATTAATTAGTTACTAAATACATTTTATAAAACATAAATGTATCCAGTTGGCCATTCAATTCATTAATTTGTAATTAGTTAATTAGTGAGCTGGTAATTATGGATTATAAGTAAGTTAAAGCCACAGTAATTGGCACTAAAATCTATGAGCTGTAGAAAACTGCAATAAATCTACAAATGTGTAATACATTAATTCAGTAACATTCCATCTCTTACAACCCTACTCTCAGCAGGATTTATTTATAACGGTTTGATTATTTTGACACTTTTACATGAAATCACAGTGATTGTTTTTACATTCATGACGTAAATAAATGTCATGAATGAATTCTTCATTACAGAAAACAAAATAATGTAAATAATTTGTTGCATAACTATTTGACTTTAACTTTATTATGACACAGCTAAATCTGACTGCACCAGTTGTTTTTAGAAGTGTCCTGTATATATCACAAAAGGTAAATGAAACCATGAATACCAAGAAACACTCCAAATGTGAATCTTTATTGCCAAGTTTTCGCATACAAGATTTTTTCTTTGGTGCATTGGTGCATAACAATAATAAATATAGTACAAGAAAAATAAAAATAGAGATGAAAGAAAGTACTGCTCAAGTCTGGAAGTATAAATAGAAAATAGACAATAATGTATGAAAAACATAAAGACAAGAAAAAGATCTGTGACAAAGTTATTAAAAAGTACTAATCTGGGGAATGCTGCAAGAAATCATTCAAGGCACCAAATATTCCCTAGAGTAAAGTAAAATCAGTCAAAAATATGGTGTTATTGCAAACCCGTGTCCCACGAGAACAGCACTGAGGGTGGTCACCAAAAGAACTCAGAAGAAGCTGCAAATGTCTGGTTGCTTCACAGAGTGACAAGAAAAGAAAGAAAAATAATAGAAAGAAGATGATATCAATTACATCTGGGCTGAAGTTGTTCAGAAGGCATGCAAAAGACTCAGAAACAAAGAGGACAATAGTCACATGAGATCAAAAATATGTTTTTTTGGGTATCATACTCATACTTAACACTGCACATCAACAAAAAAACAACATCCCTACTATGAATCTTGATGCAGGCAACCTCATGCTGATGCTTCTCTGCAGCAGGTTCAGGAGGGCTTGTGAAGGTAGAGGGGTCAGATGAATGCTGCAAAACAGCTCTACACATGAAGCCACAGCTACACAGAAATGACTGAAAAACAATCATGTTTATGTCCTGGAGTGCCCAAGTCCAGAGTCCAGTAAAGAATTTGTGGCGGGATTTGTAACTTGCCCTTACCTTGTGGCTCTTGTGCAACTTAACAGAGCTGCAGTTAGTCCAGATGTAAAAAGCTGAAAAATACATGCATAGACGAAGGCTGCTATTGCTGTCAAAGCAAAGGTGCCTCTGCCAAATTAATTGAAAGCTGAGTGTTTAATTTGTGTTTGTACTGAAATCACTTTGTAGTTTTCACTCTGACATTGTTTTTTACTGTTATCAGTCTTTTAAAACCTAATTTCACACTGATTCAGTGATTTATTGTTGTAAAACAACACAGGAAGAAGTCCAAGATTGGAAGGGGGAGTGGGGCATTTTAATAATAATAAAATATGAGGATTTATGTTACCTTCCTCATGGGTTTAGCATGATCTATTTTACCTTTATTATCAAATTAAAATGGGACACTTTTTTCCTATTGTCTTGAATGTGCAGATTATTACACAGAAACAAGTTTTTTTTTTAATATATATAACGATATGATTGATATTGTTATGGAAAGGCCACAATTTCCTGTTTTTCAAGAATCCAGAAGACATGATGTTCTCTCTTTCAACAACTGCTCAATAATGAAATTATTGCCCTTCACCATTGGAAAGTAATCACTGATAATTTCATAAATTATTCCTTCTATTTACAATACAGACACATACTAATGAGGTCATTTATCGTGTCTTATTCATAACAAGTCTAATGATCACACAGGGTGGAGGAAATAGTTTACGTCCATTCCAATACTTGTGCTCACTGTGCTCATAAAGTGCTCATAAATAAAGACGTACTTTCCTCTTGTTATCTGTCATTTTCATCAGTTACACAGAGTTGCTTTTGTATGCTAATTCTATCACAGATGTACTTGTAAGTTCGTAATTGGTCCTGGTGTGATTTATTGCATATCACGTACAGTGAAGTGTTTATGATCAGCACTCTGTGCCAATCTTTTTTTTTTTTTTTCACTTTTACACCAGATGAACCCTGCTCCCTCTCCCTCTCTCTCTCTCTCTCTCTCTCTCTCTCTGTCTTTCTGTCTTGATGTATTTATTGTTTCTGTCCAGCAGAGAGCACCAACATACCAATGAATAGTCGCTTCCTTTGCTCCTATGCAGTGGCCAGTGAGTAGGCTGCATGTGCACATCAGAACCTGCTCTCTTTTTGCTCTCTGCCCCCCTCTGCTGCCTTGACTTTGCAAAGGTCTTATCCAGTTCATCCCATCAGTTACAACTACTGGAGTCTGTTCTTTTGCCTCCCCAGGATAATGTGTTGTCTGACACTCAACAATGAAGCTGTTCAGTCTCGGATTCAAGCCCAGAAACAAACAGGGAAAGTTCCCTCATGGGTTCTGGCTTGTCTTCATGCAAGAAGGTTAATCATCCATTCAAGTGTTGTAATTTTTTTTTAGCTAGGGCTGTTAAGTTAACATCGGCATACCTGCGGTGCGGACAGCAAATAGCATCTATTTGGTGTCTAGGAGAGTCCAGATTTCTCTGGGAAAGCTTAATCTCTTCTTCGTGGTATCACTTTTTTGGTTGGTAGTAATTGATATGCCACTAAAATGGGGGAATGCTCCCTGTTTATTATAATAATGCTGGATTAAATGGATTTAGTTTCAAGTTTATTTGCAGTGCACAATCTCATACAAAAGCAATCCAAAGTGATTTACAGAGTGATGAAACAGATGAAAATATGTGTATGGCATGTATACCCATGTCTTTCCAGGTCTGACTGTGATTTAAAACAAAACATTGATGCTATTTTAGTGATGCTACTGATGTAAAAGTTGAGGTCAACATTAGTTATTACTCCCAGGATGCTTTGTTTGTAGGCAGGAAGTGGTTGAACACACTAAACTCTGAAGCCAGCAGCTCACTATTTGTGTCCAAGCGTTCATGGTGATTCGTTCAGCTGTGTTTTATGTCAACCAATGTTGTTTTAAGAGGTTTTCTTCTTCCACAGTGATGGCAACAAATGCAATCAATACTGAGGTCTGCATGTAAGACATGAGTCCAAGACTGAAGGATATTTCAGGAAGAGAGGAATGAATGAGACAGTTCTTCACAGCAGCTGAAAACAAATTGAATCCACTGACTCATACTGAGGAGTTTCTGACTCCTGCTGAAGCATTTGGCAGTTTAGAAATTTGGGATAAAACCTAGCAACCACAGTGTCCTTAATATTACAAAACACAATCTAGCTTTCCTCTCCCATTTTTCATAGCTCAAGGTTGGCCTGACCTCCTCGCAGCCTACTTTTTGAGAAATATTCCTTCAAGTGGCAGAAGAACCAACAGGTGAGTGGAGCTGACAACAAGGATGCTATTTTTTCTCAGTGACCTACTTGGGTTTGAGAGCCGGCAGACCTTTGCTGCATGCTCAAGAGCTCGGCATATATTAGGAGACAATTCTCCCACACTACACTAATGCAACCAACTAATATTACCACAATGTAGCGTTTCCAAAACTCAACAGAATATAACCTGGAAAATACGAGTTACAAGTAAATTTAAGTATGTCACAGATACACATTTCAGTGATGTTATTTTATACTACAACAAGGTGTAAGCATATCCTATCTCACTAGAAATTAATTAAATTCATTGTGTCTTTCTGTAGCTGCCGTTTGTGCCTTCAGTTCTTGCTGTTAGACAGCAAAAAAATCTCCCTTTGGAGAACTGGTCGACAAAGGAACTGATCCCCTAAGGAGATGCTTTCCTTGCAACTTCTACTCTGGCAATCATTTCTGACATGAACAAAAAAGTGAACAACAGACACAAGCTGTACATCTTGGCCCCGAGCCTCCGTAGAGCCTCCTATCTGTTCTTTCAATTCGTCTTATATTTAACTAGTGTCGGTTCAGTGGTTGAATTCTTTCCTTCCATGCAGGAGTGGCATGGTTTCAACTCCTTACAAAATAAAAACCACAGTTACATATATTAGAATATGTTTTTTTTTTCTTTTTTAACAGAAAACAGACAGGATTTCATCATTCAGTGATGAATTCTGACCGATTCATTCATTCATATATCTGTAACACAGTTGTTTTTTTCTTTACTTCACTTCAGACATTTTGTCATAATAGGAACAACACAGTATTACTAAAAGCATGAATGCCCCTCTCTATTAATGTATCCAAGTAGGCTGTGACAGAGAGACAGCATCCACAATACCCTCAAACTAAAGCAGCTAAATGGAAGTCAACCATCATTCCTTTTATTATTTACACTTTTCCTGCTGGGACATGTCAAAATGTCCTCCATGAAAACATGTAACATCATGTAACAAGCGATAAAGGTCCCTGAAGAACAACACAGTTTTCTTAAATCACAACCTTGGAACGGAAATACTGTTTACTTTCAGTGCACTAATTTACAGACAAACTGTTAAACACACAAATCACACAAAGGGAGGCCTGGGTTTACGTAAAGGATAGTGTTGAGCACAAACAAGACAAGAGTATGTGTACGTGTATGTCCACTGTATGGACATGCACGTACACATACATTTGTTGTTGTTAGGGCATGTCGACATTCATGCACAAATACAACAGATGGTACTGAATGATGTCAGTGTTGAACAGTTATACTGCACTATAGCCCGATCAGTAAACAGTATGATACAATCTCTGACCAATTTCTGTTGTCCAAGTTCATCTGTTACCTAATATGTGTTGTTGGTACAAGAAAACAGTAGTTGTTGGCTGACCACAGACTAGTAAAAGCAGGTAGGAATCCTGGCTGTTGTTCATTACGTTGCCACTGGTAATTGCAGGTTTTTGTCAAAGGCCAATCAAAAGCCTCTTGTGTTCATGTGCTGTGTGTTATTTAGGATCAGGGAACTTGTTCAACCAAACCAAAAATAGAATAATTTTGTTTTTCTAACCTACCTGAATTTAAAACAAGCTGGGGTAGACTTTAGGCTTAACATATTTAAAGGAACAGTCAGATGTTTTGAAAAACATGCTTGTTTGCTGCGAGTCAGATCAGAGGTTGAACATGTATTTCATTTAACTGTGTCTAGTTTACAGACACACAGATGTCTGTACATACAGATCTATGAGATCAAACACATCTCATAGTCTTTATCAGTGGATTTTGCTCAGAGTTTGCTCAGTTGTGAGGTTGAGTTGAGCTTTGCACAAAGACTGAAAGAATTACCTCGCAGTATACAGTATATGGCTCCAAAGCTGTCTCTCGTGTGCGTTATATCAGGGTCACATCATACATATCACATAAAATGAATGTGGTCAATGGCTTTTTTAAACATGCAAAAAGTCTTTTGTTTCAAATTTAACATTTGCCTCTCAATGTATATAAGCATATCACTTACATCTTTCTTGAAGTAGACAAAAAATTTAAGTTATATTTGAAAACAGTCAATTTTAGTCAACCACACTAACTCTTGATGATGCGATTAAACGTATTGGTTTGAAGTAATCTGGCTATAGGATCACACAATCAAAGAAACAATTATAGAGATTATATAAAAATACACACCACACAACTCTCATCACACTCTCTTACCTGTATGCTGTTTCATTTTGCACTTGTGACGTTTTCTCTGATTGCGCTATAGTTTCACTGTCGGTCCAGTTATATTCTTCTCATTGCCGTAACACACAAATCAAGAAGTAAAACATTGCGCTTCTATGTGTCAATGTGTAAGTGTAGCTTTGAATGTTTTTTTTGTTTTGTTTTTTTACAGATTCCACAATACACTGATGGCACTATGCCTATTTTGAGACAAGTGATCATTTTCACTTTTCAACCTCAGGCTGGTAATCAAAGGCTCTTGGCTGTTTTGTTCCTGACATGATTGCAAACCATGACAAGAGCACATAGCAAAAAAAAAAAGCCCATGATTGCTTTAATGCCATCTCTACACTTATATTGTGAGCACCTGATTAGGGAAAGAAAAGTGAGTAATGTAATTATAGTTATGACAGGGTAGTATGAACTGACTGAACCTCCTATGCTTTCATATGTACGAGAAGTCAAAGAAGAAGCTAAGAATAAAACGTACAATGATTGTGCAGCAAACCTCTGCTGCCCACAATGACAAAATGTATCTGATTACAGCACTGCCCTTTCCTAAGCTAATTATAGTTATCCACTTTCTGCACTTGGATGTTGTTTTTATGTTTGGTCACTGTAAAGAACTTACAATCTTCATCAAGGAACTGAAAATATCAGAGGCTGCATGCAATGTATTTATATTTTTCATTGAACTCGCCCAAAGTGGAAATCAGACCAGACATCCGGTGACTTTAGTAAAATTAGTACGTGACTAAATAATTATAACTTATTTAACTTAAAATAAACCTCTAAACACAAATTGAGTGTTGTGGTCTTTCTAATCTTGCCAATGAAAGCCAGATATGCTTTAAATTCATGAGAACGATGTCATGTAAGGCTCACAAACAAACTCTCTCTCAAACACAACACATCTAACCTTCTCCAGTTCTCCATGCTCTCCTTTGGTTTTACCTCAACATCCTTTTTTAGCATGCTAACATTTGCTAATCATCACTAAGCATGAAGCACAACTGAGTCTGATGGGAATGTAATTAGTTTAGCAGATGTCAGCCTCATGGTTGTGTAGAGCAAACTCACAGGATCACTAAAGTCATTAGGGTTCATCATCTGGAAACCATGAATGTCTGTACAAAACTGAAATCCATCCACAGTTTTTAGATTTTCCAGTCTGGATCAAAGTGGTGGGCTGATAATCAGTGCCTAGTATGGCTTAAGGATCAGGCCAAAATAATAAGCTTATGTAAAAATATACATAAATAATGTTTTACATATTTATTTTTTGTATGTTACCATTTCCTGTGAGTCACACTCCCACTCCTTTATCTTTTAGAATCTATTGCTATTCCTGTTGTAGTTAATAATAGGATATTTCTAGACCTCCAAAAAAACACACTGCAGTTCACACTAAGGCCAAGGTTAACAGCTCATTCCATTCATGTCTCCTCCAATTAGCAGTAAAACTTCATATAACCGCCACCAAAAACCTCTTCTTTGTGAAGGTCAGTGAACTCAAAACTGCCTCTTAACCACCAAGTAGCACGAAGCATTCATTAGTCTTGTTTTCATAGATTTTCTTTTGGAAATTATTATTTGCACTATTGTCTATTGTGTCTGCTTTGGTGAATAATTGCTTCTCATTTTCTGTGGAGTATTATTTAAAACTACCACTGGTGAACAATGTCAGGAATCCTTAAATTTAAATCTCATTTTCTTCTCTTTCATGTCCCTTCTTGGCAGAATTTCTTCCTCTGTAACTACAAGTGAGAGAAGGCTCCTTCTCATTTTATCACAGTAATATAATACCATAAAGAAGTTAAGCGTTTTTATGAGGTTTGTTGTCTCTTTGTTTTTTGTCTTGTTTGTAATTTGCATTTGTCTCTTCTTGGACATAGTACTTTCTGTTTTGCCAGTAGAGGTTTATTTAAACACCCATAAGACATTTTAGACTGCTGCCATATTATATATATCATATATTATTTACAGCCATCTATACAAAAACATTATCACTCATATTTGGCCAAACAAGCACCGATTCTTGTTTTGTTCTCTTTCTTTATATGTTTTGCCAGATTTGATAGTACCATATCACAAAAATTTCCAGCACTCAGTATTTGCCACTCACTGCGAGTTCAAAATTATAAATGAAATGAAGCCAGGTCATCCTGTTCCATCCTTTATCTGTTCTGTCTGTTATCTATTTCTATTCCTTTTTTCTCCCCTGTGTCAGAGTCATTCTTTGGTCAGTTGGATGTCCTCCAGAACTGATACATCTTAACAGCAAAACCCTGTTTTCTTTTGTCCCTCAGGTGAAAGATAAAAATGAAAAATGAATCTCTCTAGACCAACATGTTGAACACCACTAGTGATTTAAAGTTGAAAGAGTTTCTTAGAAGACATAAAAACTACAGTTTTGAATTATCATGTATCCTTATGTACAGTACATGACGCTCCCCACAAGTTGTTTCCCTGGTTTATTCTGAACACTGCTGACTCTGCAGCACTCCACATTCTCAAGGGTTGCTGAGTTTATTACTAGCTAAATTAAGAATGCACACTGATAGATAAATTGAGTTTAGTATATTGAAAACAGTGACAATGACCTAAATGCGCCATCTGTCACAGCTTGCTGGAGAACAAAACCAGGAAGAGAGCCAATACAGCGACATCTGATTACAAGGCATTGCAAGTATTAAGGAAAACAAAACGATTTTTCCATCTGCAGAGGGAGGAATGTATGTGCCAGGAATTACAGATGGTGACAAAATTTCACAAAAAGCACAGATGGTTTCTTATCAAGATGAGGACAAACACAACTGTTCAATAAATGACCCTCTTTAAATGCTTAGAAGTGCAAAATACATGATAGAAGTTGGAATATGTTTTGTGTACTCCTGTGAAGCTGGACATATGTCGTTTCAAGAGTGTTCAAATATAAAACGTGTCAGTGGCATCAAAGAGGGCCACCAGGGCAGTAGTAAAGGTATTCTTAATACAGTAGGTGTTAGACCAGGAACTCCTCACAGGGTACACATTTTATCCAGCTAGAGACAAAGAAACCATTTTTTATATGAGACCCTGGGTAGACACCACTGTGCTTTACTCGGCTTCATATCAATGTAAACAAAATCAGAGGTTCTTTTTGGCAGTCTGGAAGAGCTTGTAAGTTTGGCACCATGTGGCGTGCTCATCGTCTCAAAGCTGACCTCTGCTCTGACCCACAGCAGGGGTCGTGACAGTTGACATGAGACAGACTGTCTGACCTCTGACCAGAGAGACAGAAGATGTGGAGACGGCTGATGACACACGCACCACTAGAGATGCTCTCAGGAAAACTACTTGATATTACTTGGTTATGATGCATAGCTTCATTCCATCTGAAAATGTAATTATCCAGAGGTCACAGTTTATTCAGAGATAATGGGAATTTAAAACTGGAGTCTACTTGTGTAATGAATTTTAAAAAAGGCTTATGAGCACCTTCCCTAAAGCCCCTAAAAACTGGATTTCAAAGATTTCAAAGCATTCCTCTACATCCATAAATAAACAAGCAACAATCAAAGCTTAACAACAACATAAAAAAACAACCTTAGGTATTTTTTATTAAGGGTTTAACACTCAGCTAATCTGCTTCATCAGGACTGTGTGAGCTTTGTTTGACAAGCTTTGCTTTACATTGATCAAACAATACACCACCTGTGATTAGAGTCTGCTTCAAATGTTGCAAAATCCTGATTGTTATGTGACATCAACTTTTCAATTCAGTTCCTTGCAAGGGAATGGTTTGTCCCAAAATGTGATGCAGGATAAACATCAGTGAGATCAGACAGAAGCTGCCCCAAAAAGAAGAGTTCACACATCATGGGATGCAGGTAGTATTGGATCACGATGATAAAGCGAGAGCTGAGCCATAAAGCCAAAAATAGCTGATCTGCACCTTTATAGTTCATGAAAAGAGCAAGATACTCCAGGTTCAGTTCAATTAGAAGTTATTACATGCCAGCATGGCAGCCATGTTTGTTCATGGCTGGTCAGCGGTTTTAATATGATTGACCTTGAAGGCTGTTGTTGTCAAGTACAGCCTCAAGTTTTAGTTTCTAATCAAATCTTATGTGACTGTAACAGTATGCATATGGGTCAAGAGGAACCCCTAACATAAATTACTGGACTAATAAATTAGGAAAGCAAGACTTCTCAAGGTATTCGTAAATTACATTTATCCATTAGGAATGTGCTCCTTTGAGACTCAGATATGAAGATACGTGTGTGTGTGTTGGCTTGACCTGAGCACTGACATCATATAAATGAACAGTCTATAAATGGAACCTCATTAGCAGGCGGTTAGAATAGAGACAGGGCATCTCAAGGACCCTGGGGGCTTTAAATTCTGCCAGTGATGCAACACTAAGAGACGTCTTATTGGCTCTTCCACAAAAGAGTTCATGTCTGAATTGTTGCCTGATATCACTTTTGAAAATGTTATACTGTGTGTCATTGCTGCAGATTGTGGGGCTCATTCTGAAGGGGAAAAAAAGCATACAATGTTTAGTTTTTTAGTTATTTCTAAATCTGAATCTCACCAGAGTCTTTGCTAACATTTATTGATGATTTTCCTGTTGACCTTGTACCTTAGAGCAGGAGTCTTTCCAGTGAGTCTATGAAACCTAACAGCAATCACTTACAGCAATTACAGAAAAATGGTCCATTGAATGCCTTTCTGATTTCTCTTGTCTGAATTGCTTCAAACCTATAATAACAGTTTTTGGCCACTTGGGGATATTAGAAAAAAACTATAAACACAACAATGACATATTGTCATCCTTTAAGTTAGCATTTTAGCAAACATTAGTTGCATATATTAGCATTCATTTTCATGTTTCTATTCACCTGATGGATGCAAGTTATGCAAATATCACTCTCCTCTCAGCTCTGTATTGCTTTCCATCACTTCCTCAGAAACATATTGGACTCTTAAACATCATCAGGCATGGCTGCAACACGTTTCGGCTGCCTCATGGCCGCCAGAGCTCATTGCAGCTATTCTAGAGAATGATTGTCAGCATGTATCAGAAGTGGCTCAGAAGCGCTGTTCAGTTCTGCGCCGCAGAATATATATATATGCAGCCAGCTGCATCAAGCGACACAGAACAGATCAAGCTGGCTGGAAGTCAGACACAGAAACAGCATGGAGAATCTGGACAATTTCCAAAATAAAACATCTTGTGCAGACTCCTGATCATAAAAACAGATAGAAGGGAAACAATTTAACTACGTAGCCTACTTACCCATGGTAGAATCACATAAACCAAAGAAAAATGTCTAAATCTGAGCAAGTTTGCCTGGCAGGCAAAATACTCCTGGTGCATGGAGAATGGACCAAAACAGACTGCTTTCATGTTGCAATAATAAAGTATCGTAATATATATACGTATGAATATGTATATGTTTACTGTGAAGTGAGGCCTATGCGGAAGTGTCAAAAACTGCAGTTCCTCGAACGCCCACTTGAGGCTGGCTACAGAACAAGTCAATCACCACAAGCCCCCATATTAAAATTTCTAACTTCATAGCAGAAATAAACATGTTTATAGGCTGGCACAATTAGCAAGCTAATTTCCACGTTCATGACAACTGTACTAAGGTTGAATTTCTATTTAACTCACCCATTCAAATTATATTAAGGCCTAGAGTTCAGCGTAATTAACAGCGTGGCCACTTTGGTGGGTGTCATTATAGATGGCTTGTTTGAGCACCCAGGCATCATTCAGCCCACCTCAGGTCCAGCCATGAGCCACGTCTTTGCTGATTTTTAGACTAGCCGGGAGGCAGAAAAAGTAAGGACCATCAAGATGGCAGCGGCTAGAGCCACCACAGTCTTAGCTTGAAAACAGCTCTTCAGAAACGTATGGGTTCTTTATACGGTCAATTATCAATGCAACACTCTGAAAGCAGCCATTTTGCATTACGAGTACTTTTATTTTTGATAATACTGACTACATTTTACTGTTAATACTTACTACGACTGTATATTACTATACAGTAGTAAGTTAAAAAAAAATCTGTAGGCAGGATATTCAATTGTGACGGAGTGTTTTCATAGTGTAGTGTTTCTATTTTACGTAAGGAACTGAATACTGTTTCCACCAACTGTACAGAGTGCAGCTGTAGGTATTTTTTTAAACAAATGTTATATGGGCCTTTTATAATAAACATGAATAGATTTTTGTTTTCTGGGCTTAGAAATATATGGTTTTAGGTTGTTTACTTATCCATCCTTTAACTTCTCTACCCCCCTTTGTGGCTCCTTTACCTTGTTAAAGGTTATGTAATGTTTGTCCCTTCAGTATGTACTTGCCTGTCCATCCACATTTACTGAGAGCTGTATATTCAGCTCTTTGAAGCCACTGTTCTTATGTGAAGAGCCTTTTTCATTTTCCATATTCATCATCCTTTGTGTAATCTGCACTCAGGATCCTCTCAGCTTGGTTTTGTCTCCTTTGTCCTCAGTGTAGCATGACAAGCAACTGTAGATAAGTGTAGGCAGAGACAAAATAGAATGACTTAATTAAACTGAATTTATAAGTAGGTGGAGGACATTTTACAGTTCTGTCTCTGGACATGGATTTTAGCTTTTTTGTTTCATTCCTCTTTAAATTTTGTCTTATGACCCTGCTATTTTGAGCATGTTCTTCTTTCTGAATATTACCTTTATGTTGTCCTCCATCGTCTTCAACATCTCACATCATAAAGACAGGAAAGTTTCCATTTTAAATCCCACCCACCCTCAGTCCTCTACCCTCTCCCTCCCTCTGTCTGTTTTTCTCTCTTGTGAATGAAAAGTCAGTGACTGAGATTGAGAATGGGACTCTGCAGCCTGTTACAAAACACTGCAGCACTTGTTATTCATAGCGCCGCCCTACTTTCATCAGTACCTATACGTGCATGTACACACACACACACACACACACACACACACACACCTACAATGAATGGACTGATTCACTGATTGTTAGCTATGACTGACTCATATGTAGATCTGAAATGATTTTAGACAGTGATAATGAATATATACATGCGTACACTTTGTACCAGCTAGTGTCTGATGGACAACCCAGTTTCCACCATTGAACAGAGCTGAAGTCCATTCTCCATGTTAGCTGCTTCACATAAAATAATTCACTGGAATAAAATGATCCTCTTTGAAGTCCTGATGGCTCCTACATAGAACAGCTCCAAAGCTGTATAGCCAAGGCACCTGATTTTGAATTGGCCTTGATGTCGGGTAAACTTATATTCAGGATAACTTTTTTATTTATGCAGAAAAAGAGAAAATGTTACATGGTTGGATGGATGGATAGATGGATGGACTTATTGTACTTTTCTCATCCTGCTTTTTTATGCACAGTACACTAAAACGGATATGAGACAGAACTATTACATCACAGACTTAAACAAACAAGACCAGAGCTTATGTGCGTTTGTGTGGGTGCAGTTGTCCAAATGTATTCCTCTCAAAGTGTAATTCAGGATCACCTGCAAATGCACATGCAAACCTTGACGAGGTCTCTGAAATAGAAAATCAGCCCAGCACTGCAGAGCGCTCATGTTTTTCTCCTCCAAGTTCTTCTCTGTATGTCCCTCCTTCCTTTCTTTTACGGACCGTGTCAGTCCATTTTCTGTCTTTACATGCATCAGAAATAGAGCCACTCAAGCACATGCTCTAATTGTGTGAAATTACATAATTGACCTTCAGGTATAACAGACTTGGAGAGTAGGGAATATGCTGTTCTTTTTCTTTATTTTCTCATTGTTCAGCCAATGCAAAGTAAAAACGCTACCGTAATTTCTGTCCTTAAAAGCTCCTCTTTTGCCCCTACACAGAGAGAAATGATAACAGAAAGCATACTGGATGGTGCAGAAGTACAAAGATTTCAAATGCAATGTACCTTTGATGCTGTGAAATATAATTATTCTTCCAAATGTGGGAAAATGTAAAAACAAATCAATTTTAAATAAAGTTTTGTAACTTGGAGCCAGCTCCAGACGGTGATACTCACAATTCTCCCACTATTACAGCTAAGATTATGTATATTATAAGTATAATGACAAGCATGTGTTGTGTGGTTTTGGTCAGATTGTTGGCGTCCCATTCACAGAGCCAGAGATATTCAGTGAATCTGAATAATAATAATAATAATAATAATAATAATAATAATAATAATAATAATAATAATTGTGTATTGGATTAGAACCGCAATTGATCGTTTGACATTGAACTTTACGCTGGTAATTTCCTTAACAAAGATTTGCCCTTTAATGTTAAAAACAACAAAACAACAAAGCTGCACGATGTTCAGTCTTAATATTTGTGAGTATTAACATGATGTCATTCATCCTTTTGTTTTGTTTTCATACATGCAGCTAAAAATAGATATCAAATAACATTAATGGATGAGTCCTTCTCCTGTGACGTTGGAAGCTACAAATCCAGCTGTGTATACAGTCACGAATAGACACACACACACACACACACACACACACACACAGACACTTGTGAATGTGCACTTTTGTTTGTGCATCATTTCCAATCATAACGCTTTGCTGATGATGCCAGTGTTGAGGATTATCCTAAACCAAACGTGAGGTCTAATCTGGATGATTTCCCGACAGCTTCTATTTCATCTTTGAGGTTTGAGTAGGAATGGAGCTCTGCAGTGACCTAAATGCTTTATACCAGGCTTTCAGTTATGGTTTTATTCGTGAATGAATGAGATCCACTTGAGAGTATTTTTAGGTTTGACTAAATACTCCTCAGTGTCTCTTGTTCTAATGCTTATCCATTTAGCATCCACCGTTATTCCACAAATCAGAATTGAGCACACCTAAAACTGGTCCATGGATTGTTAAAGCATCCAGAACTTGACTAAAAGTAGACATATGACTAAAAGAGTCTGTACAAAGACGTCAGATACTAAAGTTAACAGTGGTGAGAGCAGATAACTGTATCACGGTGGCCTTCACAACCATGCTTTTGACCTTCTTTTGAAGGTAAGAGACAGCCTTTTGCTGTGGGAAAGTTTAACTGCACATTTCAGGCCTGGAAAACATGGGCGACAACCTCAAGTGGCGAGACACTAAAGATTGTGTCCCAGAAAAGCACCAGAATTAGACTTTTTCTGGGAAAATTGTATCTTTTTACCTCAGGACCTTCCTACTCTGGGGGTGGACATGCTGAGTTATCCACCATAACAAGAAAAAAACCTGCTATATGTTTTCTCTGCCTATGTCTCATTCCTCCTCAGGGAATAGAGTGGCGTCATTCTGGTAGCCACGGTACTTGGTCATGCTTTCTTGAAGCATTACAGTAGGGGGGCAATGGAGAAGTAAACAGTGAACTTTACCTTCCCTCAACGGCATTTTTGTCTTTCATTCTCAAAACCCTCTTTAAACGGCCACATAAGCCAGTTAGTTACAGTGTGACGTAAAACATGCGTCATACTGAACTGATAGAGTTATTGGCATGAACTTGGTGTAACTATTTGTGCCTTTGTGTGTGCTGTAAGAGTCAACGTAACTCGAAAATTCACTGCCCCTTTTCTTCCTGTGTTGATTCATTCATTTCCAGTTCTTAATTGTCTGTCAGTGACCTTGATCGTCTGATGAACTATGTGTTTACATTATACCCATCTACTCATCCACCGCACCCAACTACTCATCCTCTGTTTGTACATAGGAGTTTGTTTATGCAGCATACTCAGATGATCCCTGTTATGACATCAGTTCAGCAACAAAAATATACTTTCGCGGGCAAAATAGAGAAATTAGATGATTCAATATTTCAGGAACAATTATGGCATGAATGGTACATAGAAGGCTTCTTGGAAATGTTAGATTTGTGTGTGTGGGGTGAAGGTTGAGGTGGCCTTCTTGGTAGAACTGCTACTATAATTTCATTAGTTATTTTTAGTTTCAGATCAGCAGTATTTTATCATCCTTCCATGCTGAGCAGAAGAAGGAAACTTGCCAGTTTCAATATTATTACAGTTTATTGCCATTTTGAATGTAAGAAGAAGAAAATACTGAAAAGCTTGAACTGGAAAGCCACAGTCGGTGTAACAGGTTGTGTAATTGAAAATAAATTGAAAACATTCGAACCATCCCTTTTCAGCATCTGTCAACACTGAACCTGGACTCACTGAAAAGCTCTGACTGATGTGTGTTTTTTTAAGTATTTAAGGAAAGTAAAACGGATATTAGAGAAAGATCTTTTATTTTGAAATCTGTCTCAGATAACACATGGTCCCATTCTTAGACATGTGGTTTCCCGCGAAGATTTTGTGCCTCTAGATATCTTGATAAGTTTCCCAAAACTCCCTATAATCCTCTCTTAATCTACTGCAGATACATGCCACTGCCTGACACAATGATGGAAAAACATAGCAATAGATCATAGTAAAAATTACAATCTGTTGCCTTTTCTTAGCCAGCCAGTTGTCAAGTCAGTAGGGAGTAGAATGAGGCATTATGTTGCCAGTCTCTGGTTCCTGTTTTCTAATTTTACATGAGGATATGAGTGGTTTCTGGACTGCGTCCTGAGGGATCAAGCCCTGGTTGCTAAGAGACTAATGGAAAGTCAGGGGCTAAAGGAATGACAGGAGTGAGTCATTGACCAGCAAAAATGTGTAGTGAGAGAAAGCAAAAATGAACGCAGGAAATGATACAAAATTTTCTACCTCTACATCACTACGGAACAAAAATAATATCTATAAATAGGCAGGATCATCATTCCTTTTGGTTTGTTATTTCATGCAAACATCTGTTTGTGTGCATGTGCAGCATATTACTACGTTATTGCTCATATGCTCTAGTGGCTGTTTTGGATTGACACAATTTTATTGATCAGCGCTCCACTAGAAAAGAGGAATTCAAATTCAAAACATGACTCAGAATTTCTTCCTATAATTAGACACCCTGAAATATGGCTCTGCCTAAAAAAGCACCAGTTCTACAGTTAGTGTGTGGTTTATACTGTAGGAAAGTCCCTCAGGAACTTTAATTAGTTTATTTCCCCTCATTCTAGTGACACAAAGCTTGTGTGATTGTGAATCCGCATCCGTGCAGCGTGTCTTTAATAATGTGTAACGAAGCAGAGAAATGAGAAGGATGAGTAGGTTAGCAGCACTTATTACACATCACTTGGCCCTCCCAGTGCTATTAATGTGCTATTGACGCCACTGCAATGAGGCTGGATTTGTGCACGGATTAACTACATCATGGACAGAAAAAAGTGTTTGACATCATCAGCTAGGTGTGTAACCTGCACTTGATAAAACATGAATAAAAAGTAAAATTCAAACCACTGGTCAAAATTAACTGTGACATTTTATACCTTATTTTGGTTTTAATAATGATAATAACTTAAATAAATGTCTGACACAAAGCAATCATAATCAATCATATGTTGTAGTACGTCATAGTGCTCACTGATTTTATTATAAATTTATAAAAGTTCAACATTTTTTCACATATGCTTGTTCAATTTCTTGTCAAGAGTTGGATAAGAATACTAATAAAGCTTTCATGTCATAATAAGCTTTACTTCTCTAAGACTGGAAACAGGCAGAAACTGTAAAATTCTAGCTCCTACACAGCTCACTGATTAACACATTACACCTCATTTGTTTAAAAACGTAAATGTAAAAATGACAAGTTAATGACAAGTTGTGGTTTTACAGGGAGTTACGTGCCTGAATTATATACATGCTGGGACTATTTTTATGACTGAGCGAAGTAACTTCCTGGGGTCAGCAATGGTTGCCTGGTGAGTTTTTGAACAATAAAATAATCATCAGCCCAACAGACTTTTACTGTAATTCTAACTTAGACATTGAAAACAACAGAAATTATACTAAACTCTACATAATTTGTGAGTGAAGCTTAGATTGTTTATGACTTATATCAGACATGACCTTGTCATTGTCAGTAAAGTGTAAAGTGTTGATTTCTGTCTTTCCAGACTTAGAAAACTTAGACTCCACATTCAGAACCTGGCAGCACAAGCTGACATTAACCGTTGTGGTATTAGGTAACACGCCTGTGGGCAAAGGTAGGACATGTGTTCCTGTTAGGTTTAGCTAGATCTACAATGAGGTTTTTCCTTGACATTTGCAATGAAATAGAGAGTGGGTGTGTGTGTTACAGAGCTGCTTTTGTGAGACAGCCATTCATGTATCTTTTTCTGAATACATCAGTCCCACAAATGTGTTGTTTCATCCAGTGACACATACAAAACATAAGATATTAAAGATAGTTCTCACACAAATAACAAATAGTCCACATGTGTACAGGCACACACATTAGTACGAGAATAGACATACAAGCAAAAGCAAGATAAAAATATTCTTGTTTCTAAAAACAGTCCTGACAGAAAATGTGTTGAAACCACTGCCTTTTCTAAAATGTGATGGAGTATGACAGAGAGAGAGAGAGAGAGAGAGAGAGAGAGAGAGAGAGAATATAGTTTCATAGTGCAGGTATAACAGAAGTCACTGAAAGAAAGTGTTGTTCCAGGGGCACAAACATGTAAAATATAGCCATGCTGCCACAGACTACCACTGAAATTGTTGTTCTGTAGGTGAATTTGATGTTCTGAAGATGTCAGCTGATGTCAAACTCTTCTACTACACCATGCTTTTCAGCTGCTTGTAAGTGGTTTTCCTCACTTGATCTCTGGGACGTGAGGTGCCAGATTGCAAAAGCTTTTACACGATCCAGACTTTGACTTGTACTTATAGAAATCAATAGCGCCCCTGCTGTTTTTAAGAGGCTCACTGAAAAAAACTGTGGGAGATGTGAAACTGCTGTGAAACCTTGTATACCTGCAATTTTTCAAACCACCAGTTAAGTATGTGGGACGCAGTGTCTGAGACAGGAATAGAACCAAAGGAAGTGAAAGCAGTCACCCAGTGGAAAAAGCTCATTTGTCATCACTATGGTTTTTACTAGGCTTCTGTGGCTACAATTGTAGATTCAAAGCCGTTATTCTGCCATTGTCTAACCACCAACCAAATAAACTTTTTAAAGTCCTTTTTTAACAGGGAAGAGGTGTTTATTAAGGACAAGAACAACCTCAAAGAAGCAGAGCTGTTTGGAGACCAAAATTGCACTGCTGTATTTTCCAAAAATCGTCTACGAGCTCACCCATCCACATGTGTTTGCTTCTTGTGATGTAACCAAAGTGAGTACAGAGTATAGATTTCAGCCTGAAGGAGCAGTAATCAACAAAGGATACACAATGGGGCTAAAAAATAAACAAGTCTGAAAAGCTGCACACCATCATCTGCTGGAATTTCTGACTTTTTTTTTTTTTTTTTTTTTTTTTGTGAATAAATTCCAGGATTGCTGGACAACAATCTTTCCACAATATGTGTGATAATGACCAAACTGAATGCCACTGGCCACAGATGGCTGGCAGGCCTCACTGCTTATGATTTTGTTATTTTGTGACAGCTGGAACACACTGAAGCACATTTGTTGTCCTGAAACCAAGGCACAGAAAAAGATATTTCCTTCTGTAAATACAGTCTTCTGTCACCAGGTAAGAGTTAGTGGATTGTAAGATTTCTAAAAGATTAGTGGTAAAACTGTCCAATTCTTTCTGTTTCTGGGTAGTCTAAAATAGCACAGAAGCAGTTACTTCTGTTGCTGGATGAGGCTTCCTCACATACTGCAGCTCTTATTTGGCTCAACCTGCAATTATACCAAAAATAAAAAATAAACTTTTATACCATAAAATAATAGATTTTTAATAATAATGATTCAACACTGATGTGTAATCAGTGTTATTTTATTGAAACTCGATCATACTTTAAGGGAAAATGTTTTATGGTATTCCCTCTGATGTCCTCCAGCTGTGTAGCTTCAACTCTATGTGATTTACAAGGTTTCATGATGGACAATAAAGTAAGCAGCTCTAAACTATAGCGACTGTTAGCTAATGTTAGCTCAGTTAGTTAGCTGGGGCAGTGGGCTCAGAGCACTCATGGAGCGTTTTTGTATCCTTTAGTATTTGTACCAGGCATTTTGGACCACTGAGAAAAGGAGGTTCTAAGACTAAGGGAGTAGGGGAATGCTGACAGTGAGCAGAGCCAGTGTGGTGCCAGAACCGGAGCTGGGTGAACAGGCAATGTAACCGGGATCAGCAGCCTCTATGGACATAATGGCAGAGGTGAAGAGACTGAAGAGGACAACCGAGGAAGCTAAGATTCGAGAGGCCGTCAGACAAGAGTAAATCTGAAATTTACTTTTTAGCCACTGGGGAGAGCTTTGTGAAATAAGGCTGAAAGACAGATGCCGTGCTGGGCACATGCTCATTATTAATGGATTCATGCAACATTTTATTCATACCTAAGGGAGACTTTGAGTGGTGTGGAATAATTAGAAATTACTCTGCCTAAGACATGTTATTCGTGGAATGCCTAAGGAGTCAAGAACTAATTATACAAATTACTAATTACTAAGATAGTAATTTATATAATATAAACATGGCATAATATGTGTATGTGGAGAATGTTGTATTGTGTCCTGTCCTGCCCCACTCTATCTCGACCTTGTATTCTGATTTTCTGCTTTAGATGCTGTCCTTCCTTTTTTACACCCAACCCCTCCCTTTTGGTCTATTTTTAAATCAAGTATACAATCCATTTTTATCCGGCAGCCTATAAATGCACCATTAAAGAATTAGTGGTCTGCAATCACAGGATGTGGCCAAAAGCCAAGAGTGAACATCTGTTGACGTGTCAGCCTCTGATCCCATATGACAGCACCACTCCTCAACCAAACCCCCACCCACACCCTACCCTGATGATGAGGTAAACAGGAAGAGGAGATGAAACAAGTCATCCACATGTCAGACAGTAACCTGCCTCAACAAATCCATAACTCTCCCACTGGGTGTTACCATCCAGAGGTTAGACCTTGTCTTTGTCTGTTTGACTCTTACAGACATAGTTACCACATGGAAATACTTGCTAACATGTTCACCATAAAAATCTTGAGAGTGATAAAGTACGTATTTCAAGGACTGTTGCTGTGAGCGTATTTTGGAGTCAGCACTCTAACATTCAGAAATCACTTAATGCCAAGCTCTTGCTGTGTCTTTTCCATCCTCATGCCATAATTGCACACATGATGAGCCAATAATGGAGTTTCAATGGATCCTTCTAGGAAATATTCTACTAGGAAAAGTACTTAAGCAGATCTAAACAAAATAGTAGATCCAGAGTTTGCATTGTGTAGAAGGGCCATTTAAATGCAAAATGTTAAAACATTTTCATTTGACTGTGTATCAAAAAAGTTTTGCATATATGACAGAACATAACGTGCATGCATAATTGGGAAAGACAAGAGTGGTTACAAGTAAAGGCCAATGTCTCCTATTATTTCCCTTCCCCAGTCCTCTTGCCACCTTTCATGTGTTTTACTTCTTTTATATGTGTTTTGTATTCATCTATGTATCGACAGTTACATCATTTATTGTTATTCAGTCAGAAATGGATTACATGGATTACATTAGTTGCTAAAGTAATTTGGCAAGCAAAAACATATCCAATCAGATGATAGTGTTTTACTAATAATAACATTAGCAAGCAAGCCAGCTAAGGTTAACCAGCCAGCTGCAACCCAGTGACACTGCATGTATTCAGCCGCAGACTGTTATAGGCAACTGAAAAAGTCATAGAAACACATTTAAAAAAAAAAAAAAAAGGACTTAAGCCCCAGCTATATTCTTTTCTGCCTCCTGCATTAACTTGCACATACTTGGCTGACACATAAATCCTCAAGGAGATCCAGTTTGCAGATGTATGACTCACTGCCAAATGGAAACCGCTGAAAACCCCTTTAGCTCATCCAATGCCATCAGTCACCGCATTCTTAGTGATGGAAGATAAACTTTATACAACCGAGTTCAGATTGACGCTTGCTGGCCAAATATTTCTCTCTCTGCAAAGGAGGTTTTTATATTAGTGGGTGAGATCTTTGCCAAGTGAATCTCAGTGCATCGTTGTTTGTATCTTGTTTCTGGATGAAGAACTAATAATTATTTTGGTTTTCTTTTCCACCAGTCAGACTCAAGACACAGACACAAAGCTGTCATTTTTATTTATTTTTATGTATGTAAGTAGGAACGAAAATACCATTTGGGTATGGCCCAAGACTCTTAAAGTATAAAAGTGTATTATCATTGTAATTGCAAACAGGCTAAGTTGCATGTCTTTCATGTTATGAAATTTGATCATATGAAATAATCAGCATATTATCCTGTAGTACATTTGAGAAATTCCTTTCAACACAGAGGTAACAACACCCCATTAGTCTGTCAATGCACAGGCTTATTCAAGGTAACAACTCATTTCATATACAACTCTCTGAATTATCACAACTCATCTTATTTATAGATAAGAGGTATGCTACATCCCCAAATCCTGATCTGTATAGGTAAAGACTGCTTTTCCAGTTTGAGTATGACAATGTTTATACTACAAAGACAGAAAAGATGCTGTTGAAGTTAAGACAGGTTTTCCATTAGCATGGGGAAAAAGCCAGGACGTTTTTGGCTCACCACCTAAGGCGGTCAGCTGCCAGGAGTGTAATCTCAGAGATTCGCACAGGCCCAGGTACGACAACATTTGATCCAAAAATAATTAATAGCCAGGTCGAACACTATTACTCTTCCCTGTACTCCTCTGAAGCTCTAGTTAATACTTTATACAATATTTTCTAGTTAACCTGAAAATCCAAGGCCTCAGGGGTTCTCAAACCTTTTCAGCTCAAGACCCAAACAAGAAATTTGGAATCTCCCCAGGGCCCAAACATATAAATTGCATTATAGATTGTATCTTTATATCATACCATTGTTGTGTATTTTACTCACTGGGGACCCATATGAAGGGTTCCCCATTGAATTTTATGCAGCATTTTCCTCAAAACTTACCTCCACTGTTAAACTTACGTATGATGAATGTATCCTATTGAGAAGGTACAGCAGATCCTCTGTACTGCTTCTTATCCCCCTTTTATTTAATTTGGCCATTGAGCATCTAACAATGCCGCTGTGTTCCCAGGAAAGAAGTGATGGTGCTCTTGTAGTCATGAGGAGAGAAATGATCGACAAGGTGTCACACTATGCAGATGATTTGCTCCTTTATATTTCATGTCAGAAAACTCAATACCTCACTTACTAAAAATCACCCCTGTATCGCTTATGACCTCTCCATTACCTCTAAATCCGGGTACCCACATTACAAATCCCAATGTAAAAATGCAAGCAAGCACTTTTTTTGATAACAATCATCTTTTCTTGCCATCACAAATAGACTCATTCTTTAGGTTATGGCAAAGAAACAATCTTGTACTTGTCTCTGATTTGTTTATTGGTAACAATTTCACCATATATGAAAACATATTTAATAGTAATACTATCCACAAATTACACTTTTCTCGATACTTGCAAGTTTTTTTTAAAAGCATTTTCTATCCTTTCCTCATACTCCCCCAGTTGATTTTGTACATTACAGTGTAGATATTATCCCCTATGAGAAGGGCCTATTTTCAAGAATATACATTTCAATCCAGCACATGAAGCCCCTTACATGCACTGACAACAAAGCAGCTTTGGATGAGGACATGGGGAAGAACTAACGGAGCAGACATAGGGAGATAATATACAATTATCAAGTATCCATACCTGATCACTCTGTTTAAGACTAGGACTAGTACAGTTCGAAGCCTGAAAATCAACTAAAAATCAACAAAGCCTCCTTCATTTATACAGTGAGTCAGAGAAATTATTACCTCTCTGAAATTAGAAAAGGTCAGGAATTCAGCATGCCACGAAAAATATTTTATACAACTTGGTCAACTTTTATAAAATACATAGAAACTCTCTGTTGTTTGTAACATGTATGTATGTATGTATGTATGTGGTAGGGATTGAGGTGGAAATGGAGGGGGACAAAGAAAGAAAGAAAGAAAGAAAGAAATGGAAAACAAGACAAGCTGAAACTGTCTGGTTAGTGTTAAAATGTTGCATAACCAAATGACTGTGGCAGAGAAACGGAAAATGGATAATTCATTCAGCTGTGGCAGACACCTGCAGATGCAGCTCAGTACACCTAATCCATATGTAAACCACATATTGATTAGTCCATGCAGGCTATGGTTGTATGTGTATGAGGCATAAAGAGGTGTAAGTGTGCCTGTGTGTCTTTATGTGTATGCCTTAGTAAATGCAGTTTCTTGATTTCTGTGCGCTTGTGTGTGTGCAGCCATATTGCTTTCTGAAGCACTAATGCCTTCCATCTCCTGTGCCTCTGAATAATGAATTGCACCCAAAAAATAGCTGAAATTGCACTTTTTAGAACATGAAGGGGATGTCAAGATGTCTCAAGAGTGCCTTAGATAATCTTTATAAACCAATTTTGTGTTTTAGTAACTGTGAAACAAGAAAATTACTGTTATATTATTACTGTGGAAAATACTACATGTTTCATTTTGTGAACGACCGTCCTTCAGCTTTGTAGGAGCCAGACCTTTAAAAATCTCTAAAGATTTATGGCTTTTTAGCAATGAGATGGCTATGATTCCTTAACTGGAAGATAAAAATAGAATATATTAAGTCATGCTTTTAATGGAGGTTGGCATATTTTTCCTTTTTAACGGAAATATGATTTGGTGTAATGGCTCTGATCAAAGTGCTGCCCAAACAAAAAGCCTTCTCGTAATGGGAAAAAACAAAACCCTGGTAGGAGATAAGCAAACAGAGCCGAGCATTAGGCTGTTGTCCAGTATTATTTGTGCACAAGACAACATGGTTTTGCCTGATGGGTCAAAGGAGCCGTAATCCATATTTTTACATTAACAATAGACCAAATGACCATGAGCAGTATGAAAGGGGTCATATGACGTACAAACAGTGAATTATCACCCTGCTCATCAGTTCCACTCATCTTTCAGCTGATTATTTTAGTTTTAGTTTTGCCGCTTGCAGTTGTTTTCCTTGAAAAATTTGCAGCACCAATCACGCAACAAAGTTACCAAACATGGTAGAACGTCAAGTAGCTAAAGAGAGGTTTTTTCCTCCGGAATTGGTAGAGACCAAAACAGTGCTAAAAGAAGGTGAATATTGAACTTACATTTATCAGGTGGCCAGGAGCACAACTTCATTGTCTGGATGTGTAAACAGGGAACTGCTTACAATGAATGACAGCAATGAAGTCTGAAACGATCAGCTCATCTTAACCACTTTACCTGGAGACTGATGATGAGAACATCCAAAATGTTCGTTATAACCCACTGTCGCACTGCAAAACAATAGATGTGCCTAACTACAAGTATTTTAAACCGGGAATTCTGTTCACTGGTATGAATATTTACAGTTCAGTTGCCTGTGTTTTCTCCTCAAATTAACTTTGGCTAGTCTTGAGGTTTGTTTGAAACCTGCATAACTGTCTGATCAATTGTATTTCTTGCCCTATCTGACTTTTTTCAAGAGATGTTGCCTTGTTCTCACGGCGCATCAGTTAACCTAATGAGTGCAATGTTATTGTTACTGATAAGAATGATAGCCAAACACAATGACCCAACCCAATTTGTACATATCCGGTGCATGACAAAAATGAAACAGTTGAGAAGAAAATCATTTGGGTGAAGGCTGAGATGGTACATGATGTTTTGTCAGTGTTTAAATAGACCTCTCCAAAGGGAAGTCAGCAGATGATCAGTTGATCTGCGTTGCTTAAGTGACTTCATATTAATCATACACTTTTTAACTCCATTTAAGGGCAGCTATTTTACACAAACTGTTTTTGGACTTTTGTAAGCCACAATAACAGGATAAAATCTGTGTTCCATCTCAACACTTCCCATTGCTGTTTGACCATAAATTAAATCTGCAGCTAAATATACTCAAGTTGAAAAATTACTGAAACAGTAATTCCATGTCTAAAGCTTCTATCCAGCCCAAATCCTTCTGATTCGAGCTTCCCTTGATTCTGTCCCAGTCTCTTTGCATGTTCCAAGCCATGGCCTTAAGATAATCCAGAGCCACATGGCAGAGGGGATAGATGAGTAGTTTGACCTCATCTGACAAGGTTAAGAGGTGTCCTGGCGCTGGCTGTATTGTACAGTGGTAAACAAAGTTGTGTCAAATGGCACTGTAGTAAATGGAATCACGGGTGACTGATGTGGATGTTTCCTCACATTACAGCTTGATTGACGTTAACCAAACAGGTTTATTTGTCTCACATGTCCCCTCTCTTTTCTGCTCTCTAGTCATGAGAGTCTCTGTTTATCTGTAGCGTGAAGAGCTCCAGATTTACTGTGTATTTGGTAATCAGGACAAAAGAAACAGAAAAAAAAGAGAGATATATGGAGCATGTCAGTTCTTACTGTCATTCTTGTTCTCCTGAGATTTTCATGCATGAAATCTTGTTTCTATATCCAATGATTGCAGAATTGGAGCTGCAAGACATCAGTGTCACATCAGACCTACGACACAAACGTTATTATGTTTTCTGGTACAAGCATTGGCTTTTACTTTTCCTTCAACAGCATTTCCAGGAATTGATTTATAAGCCTAACTTGCCAAAGGGTTTGTGACATTATTAATGACGTGTGTTTAAAGAGTGCAAGCATTTATTGTTGTTCCCACTGGCTGACTCAGGTGATGAGGTGTTGACGTTGTTAAGGATGTTGTTTCTATTTTCGCCAATGCATAAAATCAGCTAACTAAGGAGAAAATTAGAAATTCATCTGGGTTTTTTCATGCTTCAGTGCTTGAAGATATGCAAGCGAGACAGCTCTCAGCTCCAACCAAGTTCATGGTCACATGAAATGATGTGTGAGCGTCATGTTTTCACAGTCATGGATCATCATTCCTGTGATTATGCCTCTCATTTTTTACAGTTTTTCATCCCTACTGGGCCTCCAGATTTTTCCATATGAAAGGAAAACTGTATACTGTATGTATGTAGTTATATTGAATGGTAGCAGGCCCAGTGTGCAAACACAAGCCATAAGGACAGAATCAGTTAAACAGTTTATTGAACAGTTGCTGAATCTTCTGAGACTGTGTGGCTGAGGGAGTCTGTGGTGAGAGAATGTCCGGAGAGGTGCAGGGCTGGTGGTGGAAGAACCAAAACAGAAGACAAAACAGGGCTGGATGTGGTGAATATGGCAGGAAGAAGTACTGAGACAAAGGGAGAGCAGGGTTAGGAAGTCCAAACTTGGCCGTAGCAGCGGTTACCACTTGGGAGATTGAACAATCTGGCAGAGTCTGGGTGGTTGAACCAGTTTTTATACTGGTCAGGTTGATGAGATGATTGGTAGCAGGCGTTGCAGTGAATTGGCACGTGAGAGGGACACTGTAGCCACATAAAAATCAAGTGAATGTTTGTAACAGCTCATGAAGATATCCTTCCTGGACGATGGTAATTGTTCTGCATGCCTCTGTACTAGCTCCTTCACATGAACTAAACCGTGAGTCACGTAAGATCTGGAACAATGTAATAGGTAGGATGCGCTGTGGTGACATCATGAGCTTGAATCACTTCCGCTGTTTCACTTCCTCACTTTGAATGACACACAAACACACTCACTAATGCCAGTTCACCACCACAGCACTGAACGGCTCATTAATGTGAATCAAGGCACAGAATGAACGGAGTAAATCACAGGGGGAGGAGGCAGTGTCATAACTGGCAGAGCGTGCATGCCTGTAGCTGCCATCAGCAGCCTGGAGTCTGGAATGCTTCACACAGAGAAAAAAAAATGTTCCAAGAAGAAATGGAAATTGCAGATGTAGATTATGTTAAATTCGCTTGGATGGCAAAACCAATACACTGGTTTGCATTTGATTCTAGAGAACAACAAAATAGAGGGTTTATCGCATTTTAAAGACACGTGAGTGTTTTCAATTTTATGAAGTTCTTACTCTAGTAGCAGATGACGAAAACAAAACTTAAGAGTCTACAGCCGTGCTAACAATCCAATGAGGTTTTAAAGCTCATTCTTAAGAAATCCAAACACAAAGGTGAGATAAACAAAAGCATTAGATGACTTGAAATTTTGACCCATTGGTGGTGTTGGATAAAAAGTCAGGGGATCACCAAAGTTCACAATGTGTGCACTACATTGTATGATAATCCATCCAACAGATGTCAAGATGTTCATCAGTGTTCTTAGCCACAATGACAACCTGCTGGTGGGGCTAAGGAACTAAAATGTCAACCTCAAGGTGCAGCTACAGGGAAAGATCAGGGGTTAACCAAAGGCAGTAGGCTCCATCCTCTGGAGACCATGAATGAAGTGAAGAAGTGATGGATGAGTGACAAACAATAATAAAACTGACAATCAGGTTGCCTTTTACTCAGAACTTGATACCCTTGTGGTTAATCTATGGATATTTCTAGGATTATATATGGTCAAATTCCAACAAAATTTGAGTTTTCTGCTCCAGCATACATATCGTCTTTGTACATCCCATGCCCTGAGTTGCATTTTGTTCTAATAAAGAAGCAGGTTTAGCAAACAACACTATTAATAGTGTAGGGTAGAGTAATCTGATGAGGTCAGTGGGTTTTCAGTTAATTACAATCCTATTAGTGACGGACATTATTGAGGCTTAGTGTTACTGTACTTACAACATTCATCATTTAAAGTGTTTTGTTGTGAAAAGAACTGAAAATGTTCATGTAGGGCAAAATGGTAGCTAATGCAGAGGAGTGAAAAATCAAAAAATATACTGTTAATACATAAAAGGTCAAAAATGGCTTAATGAAGTTTAATGATATAAAATCTTTCCTCAAGACAGGATCAAGATGTAAACAGATAATATCATTATACAAACACGTGTACTGTTACCATGTTTCTGTGTCATCAAACCTTGTGAAATGAAATGAAATATTAAAGTGGGAATATCTGTCACACCTCAGATGGTTTAAAGAGGGCGCATAGACTGATTTGCAGCCAGGAAAAACACGTTTTACCCGATGCTTCACTTGCACGTAAATGCTTTTCAGTTCATCTCAGTATTTTCTTTGTTTTCTTCAGGTTGACCTTCCAGAAGGTTACTTTCCTTTTACAGTTCAGCTTATAATAAACTGTTGCATGGTGTTGATTAAATGCTGTTTCATTATGGAAGAACCATCTGGAGTGGTTTCACTGGGAGAAGAAAAATATGTCCTTGAGCTTCAGAAGCAGCAGAAGTGACATATATGGAGCCTGAAAATAACTAGGGAGAAGACAGTGAGACAGCATATTGGTATAAGGTGTTGGTCTGGTCCCAGAAAAAAAAGCTATTGTGTAATGTAATTGATGGTTTCATGATATTAGCTGAGGAGTTTAACAGAACCAGCAGTTATGCACAGGAACAGTTTGGTTGCAGGAGGGAGCAAGCTGCCAATCCTTGACACCAAAATTGCATTGCACATAACTACAGCTCTTCACAGTCAAGTTCACAGCACGACAGTAAAACAACTAAGGCATTTAAAAGTTTCAAAAGAGCTTCTACACAACAGTGTCTGTGAGTTTTTATAGCTTGATAGTTTGATATAGTTTGAATAGTTTGAATATTTGAAATATTCATATTGAAATATGTTTATTTGCTTTCGGCCAGTAGTTAGATGAGAGGATTGCTTGCACTCTCATGTCTGCCCATTAAATATGAGGCAACCTGAGGTTAGCTTAGCTTAGCATAAAGACTGGGAACAGAGAGAAACAGCTAGCCTGGCTCTGTCCAAGCCTGCTTATAAAGCTCAGTAATTAACATCATTTTTGGTTTTACAGTGGGTTATGTGCTGTTCAACTTCTTGGCAGTGAATTCATACCACCAGTGGATTTTGTTACCTTTTGTTACCAGCATAGCTAGCTACACTAACTTGCTGCTGGCTGTAGCTTCATATTTAATAAACGGAAATGAGAATGGTATCAATGTCCTCAATTAACTCTCAGCAAGAAAATGAACGTGACGATGAATGAAGTGTTTTTCCCAGAATGTGAAAGTGTTGTAATAAGATTTTCCACTGACACAGTTTTAGGTCATTTTATGCAAATCAGATTTTTGCTACGCCCGTCTGTCCTGTCATGATATTATCACCCATTATTTTCATTTTTTTTTACAATTATGACACATATAGCCTATCACAATAGCATTTAATATATAGAATTTAGAAATTATGCATTTATGAGGGCACGGAGAAAAGATTCGCCACCAACTGAGTTAGGAGGTCTGCTAAAGGTGCTCTACATCCTATTATTAACAATGTTACATGTGAATTACTGGACATTGGGGCAGATTAGCCTCAGTTTTAATCTTTCGAAATGATGAAATGATTTCGAAATTCATTCTTTCGAATGAATTTAGATTTTTCCACCATTGTTAAAAAAATTCAGTCAGTGACAGAAAATATTTGGTTAACGTAACCCCTGGTCCACAGCTGCTTCCTCTCTGTCCAGCTGCTGCCTGTCTGAATCTCCTCTAGAATTTGGTCATGTTTCAAGAATGAAAGCGTTTTTCCTCAGGTTCTCACACACTTATATACAGCACACAGTCAAACAGATAGAAACACGTGCAAGCAAACATACAGGCCTTCTCCCATCTTATTTACGTGTGCATATGATTGCTTGTTACAGAAAGGGCCAGCACCTTGTGGTTAATGATAAGTATTATTAAGTTCAGCTTTAGATTTTTGATGTGGGAGGATAGTTATTTATGCCGACACTTTGAGTATGAGTAATCAGTAATGACTCGTTATGCTGTCATCACTTATCATTATCATTGTCATATTACATCAGAATGGAAACTTTTGATTTAAAGGATAAACTAAATCAGAACTGAAATGTGAAATATTCTTCCTATCTCAATCAAAGTATGATGTCCAGTCGATCCAAACTGAAGGGAAACCAAGAGCTGCCTGTGTGTGCAAGTGCACACAGTTTGTAGATAAAGGACCAGTGTAGATTTTAGTGGTATATAGTCCTATAGCTGCTGATTGCAACCCTATCGCTTCACCCTTTCCTTCTTAGTGTGAAGGAGAAACTACAGTTAAAAACGGCAAAAAGCTCTACCTGGAGCTAGTGATTAGTTTGTCCTTGGCGGATCAGCATTACAGACTACAAATATAACAAAAACATAACAATACATATTTACAGGTGATTATACTTTAATGAAAACATAGTTTTTATTCCATTTACGCCTTATTCGGTAAATAAACCTCATAAATCTTACACACTGGACCTTTAATGGGCTAAAACTTGAATCAGTCCCAAACATCAAAAGGTTCCTTTAAACCCTTTTAAAGTCCAGTATTTTACAAAACCTGTATTTGTATAAAGGCCATCTATATATAAAGCTGACCTTTTCTGATTAGACCACTGGGATAAGACAGACTATTATATTCTGCTTCCTTCCACTCTCCCTTCCTCCGTCTGATGCTGTTTTTAAAGTCCCTGTCTACCAGCAATGACGACATCTGCTAAAGCTACCGAGCTACATGCTAATGATGGAAAACTGGACAGGCGCTGGGACTTTGCATGAGGCAAAATGTTCCACAATAAAGGTGAGCTCAGCGCCGTGAGATCTCCCTTGGCTCCTTCAACCCATAATGTATTTTTCGCGTACTGAAAATCTGGGAACATGTACCTGTGAGTTCACAGATGGTACGGTTACAAGGGTACAAGAAAATAAACCTGACACCATGACATCAGCGCGCGTAGCAGGTCAGAAGATGTGATGAATGTAGCAGAAGACTCTCCACTGTAACTGATCCTCGTATTTGTCCATCAAATAAACAGTGTGGATGAAATTCAGAGGGCTATTGCCATGAAAGCAAGGGACTCAAGAGACAGTAAAACAGACAACAAACACCAAACAGGACTGAGGGATCCACTGAATCAGTGAGGGGTAGACGTGATGTTTCTTTTGTAAACCTGCCAAGAGTTGAAAGGATAGGCTGATCTGAGAATTAAGGATTAATCAAGGATTAAGCCCCTTGACTGCTGTGCAAATAGATGAGAGACAAGAGGGGAAGTCCAGCTCAGTATGGCTGCATTTTACAGGTCTTGTGAGATCATGGTGCTAAAAATAAATAAATAAACTGGAATATCACATCGTTTCATGACTTTATTTGAATAGGGCTTTGTACAACTCTTTACATTCTTGTGCAAATGCTATACGTTCCCTTGAGTGCACAATTCAAAGGGGATGAGATAAATTAAAGTTGAATTCCTATCCAGGGATTATGTAGGAATGATCGTATTTACTACTTATATGTGCTACTATTACATTAACGTTTAGTTACAAGTTAAAATAACTTACTGTCACAGAGACAAAAAAAAAGAAAAGTTCTGTCCAGTAATTGTTGAACTTTTTTGAAAATCAGGGGAAGTCTTTGGCAGTTCAAGGTAAAATGTGTTTGCAGCCTATTAAAGTGTGGATATCTGCTCTTAAAAATGATTATCCTGGACACTGGACATGCTTATTTGCTCTCTTCCTGAGAATTAGATGCGAAGACCACTCTCTGTCTGTTCATTACGTATGAAGTTAAAGTCAGCTGGTGATTAGCTTAGATTTCCATTAAATATGGAGCTACCACCTGTTAGCTTAGCTTAGCATATAGACTTGAAACAGGGTGAAACAACTAGCCAGGCTCATTTCATCATTGAAAACACTTCATATCTAATTCAATGAACCCAAAATTGTGGTTATATAGAGAGTTATGAACCAGAGCTATTTCTTGGCTAGGTAGTGTTTCCCTATGCTCCCAGTTTTTATGCTAAGCTACGCTAGTCACCTTTAGCCTCATGCTTAATGGACAGTTATATAAGTGGTTTCATATAACGCCCAGCAAAAATGCAAATAAGCTAATTTCCTGTGATGTCCTCTTATTATGTTGGATATTTCTGTTGATCTATTTTGTCAAAACTGTAAAATAAAAGATGATGCATACATAGCTTCAGGTTTTTTATTTTATTTTAGTTATACAGCATGTTTACTGTGAGTTCTGCTGAACTGACAAAGCAATATTTTTGTATCTTTATAATACTGCATAACACTGAAACACTGCTGTAAATAAAGATATCCTGGTGACATATTTTCACTTGACATGTAAGTGAGATAAGAGACTGTCACAGCAGAGGAAACATTGATGGCCATATTTGGTATAGCAGGACGTGAGAGGAGGAAATGCTAGCTGGCGTGTTTTGGGGCTCACGTGAGAGATGAATTTGAAAACAATGACAGACACTGTGATATGGTTTAGTCAGATTACAGAGAGGAAGGAAACTTGAACAAAGGGATTTGGTAAAGGAATCCAGCTCAAGAGTGGGACCTCCATTGTATAGCATAAAAGATGAGTGTTTAAAAAAATACAAGCTAGGCAGAGCGTGATGGAGAGGAAACAGGCCCAGAGAGGCGATATGAAGGTTGATGACAATTCCTTTTGGAAAAGAAGCGGTGTCTGTCAAAACAGATGGCAGCTGGTTAAGAAGATTAGGCGCTGTTACTACTGTTTCCAACACCATTTCAGACTGGTCAACCCCCTCCCCACCAAACACAGACAAACACACACACTGCCCTCGCCGATCTTCAACTGTTTCCTCTCATCTGATCCCAAAAATACTCGACCCTGTGTCACACTCGCTCTTATTTTCAGACAGCAAGACAGTCACGACACGGATCAGTCTGAAAGTTCTGCATCAACCATCTCAATGCTACTCCAGCCCAGTCCATCCCCAAATTTCAGATGGTTGCTAGTCCACGTGGAAACAAACACATTTTTTTGTTTGTATGGGAGTTTATAGATTTCATGTAGAACTAAAGAGCAACAACTTGGACCTTTGTTTTATAGTTTTGGCAATCATTTCTGTTTCTATAATAGTAAGATTGAATTTAGCGCGGTCTGGCAACACAGCAGCATTTGCTACAATAAAGTGTGTTTAGCCATATTATCTAAACCAGAAGAACACACAAAATATGCAATAATTTCTTATTGCACAGGAAAACTACACACTAAAGCTGAAGCAGGAATCTGCCTGTAATCTGTGGTTTTTGTGTGTCTGCCTGTTCTTGTTATAGCTGTCAGATTTATTTTTAGTGTTGTTGCCATGTGACAAGATCTCAGAAATGAATTTAGTGCAGATAATTATATTATTACCAACAGGGATGACAGTTAAAACTATGGCAATAACAACAGTTGTACTAAACCAGACTTTTCCTTATGTGAGATGTTGTTTTCTGTTTGTTCAGGTAGTTAAATTCTACTCTCGTGCACTCTCATTTTGCACTAAATAGATGGTTAGCTTAGCATAAAGGCCGCAAGCAGGGAGAAACGGTTAAAACCGTTAACACGGTCAACACCTCAAAAGCTCATCACTTAACACATCTTTGTTTAATCGGTACAAAAAATACAAAGTGACTGTTTGAAGTCACAGGTGGTTGTGTTTTTACACTTTTACACTCTGTGTGAATTAAACAAATTAATTATGTGAATGTGCTAATTGAGCATTAGGGGTGCTGGAACGCTGGACAGAGCTACGCTAGCTAGTTCCAGTCTTTATGCTAAGCTGAGCTAAAAGGCTACTGGATGTAGCTTCATATTTACAGACATGAGAGTTGTATCAATCTTCTCTTCTTTCTGTTCCTTTAAGCAACTTCATACAACTGTCTGTAACCTTTAATCATCACTCTCCACATGTTTATAACTAATACGCATTGGCAAGAAAAATCCAGAGACAACACATCTTACTTCATCAGTTGGTTGGTTTATTTATCTTTAGCAATGACACCAAATGTACTCTACTGTTTTCACTTGCTATCATAGGAGATGCATTTTGAATTGTAAACAGTGAAAATGATAAAATGCATTTCATAAAACTCCTTACAAGCAGTGTATGACCAGGGAAAAGAGCAGATTGTACCTGCTCTTGCTCACCTATGTTTTTTTTTTTTTTTTTTTAACAATACATGTCATCTTATAGTTTTGAGTCTCTCATATTTACATAGATACAGCTGGGTCCCACATTCATCACCAGCAGAGACCTATTGGTTTTTTGTTTTTATTTGTTTTTAATGTGTTATCACATAGTTTTCTTAAAGAATTATATTTACAACCATAACTCCCCCAGCTGCCTGCTGCCAGAGGTTAACACACAGTTAGAATCACTTGCTTAAAATTCATTAAACTACTTATGTTTCTTGAAAGTTTGCGTTGTAAGTCAACCTTATAGCTCTAAGTTTTTTCTCTTAACAAATAAAGTTAATACAGAGCTCAAGCCGTTCGTCTTTCCCCAAATAAATGAACAAACCAAACATAATAATAAAATAAAATAAAAAATAAAAAAAAAATATTGCACTTAAAGTTCAGGACAGCATTGGACCTGTTTGGTGGTTAAGAGGAAAGTGAGAGCTTTTAGCTGAGTGCTTTAGAGGAGGTGAGGGTGTCTGTAGAAGCATCCAGCAAGTTAATCTAAATAAATAGGCAAACTTTTGTACAACATGAAGCATTTCTTTTTCTTTTTTTTCCCTCCCGCTGTGAAACGAGCAACCTCTTGTGTATTGCTCAGAAGAACTAGGGAGTGCATGTTGGAACCCTAAAGCATATAAAAACAGTGAGAGTGTAGAAAAACAGAAACAGCTGAGAAGATAAACCAATCTGGAACCTGTCATAGCAATGTCCTGAGAATGCTTCCTCGGTTAGTCCAGAATGAGCTACAATGTTAACGTTTGGCTGCACGGAATATTTTTTTTCTCTTTCTTCTTGAGTTTTCGTTCCTTGTTGTAAACAGTCTTTGGAGGCAGGAAGTCGTCTTTTTTTTTTTTCCCATTACTGGCTTTGAATGTGACTTTGAATGTCTTTTAATGTGAGAGTGACACGTGTGTTTCATCACAGCTCCAGTCCATCCGTCATTTATACTTTTATGTTCTTTGCCCATCGCTGTCTCCATCTTTGTCCCTGTTGAACGCTCACAGTATCTTTTCCACAGTCTTGATGAGCTGAATAAGGTGAAAGCTGTTTATAGAAGCTTTGAGAGGCGGTGTAGGTGTTTAACAGAGATGCATGTGAAACAGAGCCATAGCGCTAGCTTTCAGTCAGACATCTTGGGGGTTTTTTTTTCCCTCCACGATACAGTTTATAGCCTGATTTAAAAACCAAAAAAAAACACACACACAAAGAAAAAGGACTTTGTGTCGTACCAACAGCTTTGAAGTGGGCTTCACAGAGAACAAGGTGGAGGAAAGGAGGGGATTTAAAGTAGAAATTAAGGGAAAAAGTGACAAAACAGTACCGGACTGTCTTCATGTCTGCAGGGTTTTCTGAGTAACCCCTCCTTTTCTCCAGTACAACTGGACAAAAACTTAAAAACACAACCAAAATATTGACACCCAAAAAAAAAAAAAAAAAAAAAAAAGCACAGAGAGACAGTGATCAGACAAGCGTCCAGCTCCTGCTCCAGCTCCGGCCCTCACTCATGGGCTTCTGTATTTTTAGTTACATCCATCCATCCATTCATCAGTCCATTCATTCATCCATCCATCCACCTGATAACTGTGTAAGCTACATTCCTTTGCAGTGCCATTGCTTTGCCGCGTCCTCTCACACCATAACAACAACAATAATAAAAAAAAATATAGTGGACAGGATGACAGACACACAAAAAAAATTAAAAAAGGCAAACAAAGAACCTCACAACCCGCCCACACACTCTACTTTTTCAAGTCTGATCCCCCTTTTTTTTTTTTTTTTTCCTCTTGTCGTCATCATCTTTTCTCTTCTTCTCATATCTTTTTCTGGTCTCTTATGATGAAGATGAAGTCGGAGTGGAGCTGGGCTTTTTTTGGTTGATTAAGTCCGAGTAGAGTTCTGAGCGCAGGAAGCGGGGATATGAGTCCTTCTCCATCAGCCCGTATATCCGCCTCTGCGCTAGGTCAAAGCAGGAGCGTGTCACATTCTGCAGGTTGTCCTTAGTGTGATCTCTGGTGTACGAATCCAGATTTACCTTCAGAGGAAAAGAATAAAACTAGTTAGAAATAGAAGGTGGGAGGCTGCGTTGATGCCATTTATTTCCAGTATCCACAGAGATGTTTACACTCACACTTACCTCTTTACAAGACTGGATAGCGATGTATTCTGCAAAGATTTTCTTGGCTTTTGAGGCCATCTTGGACTGCGACTTGATCTTCTTGTATTCCTCACATGCTAGCCAGAATTCCAGATTCTCCTCGCTGAACTCTGTGCGCAGGAAAGCTCTGAACGCTGCCAGACCATCTGAGGGAGAGCGGGGAGAAGGAGGAGGAGGAGGAGAATAAACAAGAGGAGAGTTGACTAGAGTGCCATGGCAACCTCACAGCTGAAGCGCTCCTTGGAGTTTCAGCACCTAAAATAGCTCTGTGACGGCCGTTTTGAGTCATGTGGTTGGAATAAAGTGAGACATTAAAAAAGAGGGAAAAAAGCTTGCAACACCGCAGCACATATTCAAGTCGTTTAAGTGACATCACCCCGCTGACCCATTCCTTCCTTACTATTCAGCATGGCATCCATGCATTCCCCTATACTCATGCTGTGAATGAACAAAGAGATCACTGTTTTAGTGTGCGGGGGGAAAGGGGGACTAAAGGGGCTAATTCTGGCACTTTGCTGGGCTTCTTAAGTTTCGGTCCAGTTAATGATTTGAGGAAGAAGGCATCTAGAAGAAAGAATAGCAGGAAGCCGTGTCCACCCACTGCTCCCGTCTGCACCTTTCCGTTCCCATGAATCACCCACGCTGATAAGCAGAGCCAACGCAGGCGGTCATCTCTTACCTCATTCTGGTAAGAAGGAGTGAGGTAAGAGGTGGATGAGAGGAAATTAGAAGAGGGAGAATAGCGAGGCCAACAAAGCTGAATGAGGAGCAGATGTAGCGCTGGCTTTCATCAGCTCGCTGCTTTTAAGAAAAAAATGGGGCTGAACTGTGGCAGAGGAATTGTGCTGAACAAAAATAGCAACACACTTGCAGGTTGCCTGTTTTTAGTCTCTTCCCTTCTCTCTATGTAGCGCATGGATGGACTCATGTCCGTTGGGATTAGGGGAAACTTGCTGCAATGCACTGCGGCAGTGTGTGTGTGTGTGTGTGTGTGTGTGTAATCCATATATTAGTACATGCATATTTCCCGGGCTCCACCACCCTCCCTCTCCACCTCATGCAAGCACTGTATGTCTTTGTATTCACCCTCTGTCCAGAGCCACATTGCACTCAATCACATTGCAAAGAAAAAATATCCAAATAAAAGACAGATGATCCCCATGTGTGTAAAGAAAGGATTAGATTAGAAACAAAAGGAAATGAATGAAAAGTAACTTACATTTGTGTGCCAGCAGCTTGTCAAGTGAGTCCCCCCATTTCAGTGCTTCCTCTGGGGTGGGCCTGCAGATAAAAGCAGAGCGATTCTTTAACAAGCCCATCTCTGCCAGGTTTCTCATTGTGTGACCCATCCGCAGAACTTTGTCTATTCTGGATAGATGAGTGGAAAAGGTGGAAGTGGGTAATTCCTCTCCCTCCGTTGCTTCCTTCCACTCTAGTCTGTGTCTACTGGTCTGTCCCTCACATTCGGCTCTGCCTCATGAATGCTTACAACACTGAGAGTCTATCTGCTTCTTCTGTCCTGGTGGGGGTAGGTTTTTATATTCCCATTCAATGCAACTTGGAAGGCGGGAGGGGAGGGGCTTCCGCTGGCCAATAGGGTTTGTGTTGTCGGGTTGAGACACCTCCTCCCCCCACTGCCTCTGATCCTTCCTGTACTGTGTGATAAAGCATGCCTCTTCACAATGCTGCTCTCACACTCACTGTAATCCACGTCTGAGGCCTCATTTGACATAGTAAGAAAAAAGTTGAGCTGTAATTTCAGGTACATTTACATTTAGACATTTTTTTGTTTGTTTGTTTGATAAAGGCTTTGAGTTTGACAGACGTTCTGACGTCCATTCAAGTCAACAAAACTTTAACATTTACACTTACAGTCTGACATTTTGTTTCTCTTTCTGTTTTATATCTTTCACAGCAAAATATTGCATTTATGTATCGTGGCAAATTGCTCCACCAGCCAAATGTTAATACAATAATCTGCAATACTGATGTTTCCATGTAATTCCACAGAGGATATTTAGTCTAGTTGTGTGGGATAAATTGATATTAATACATTATATAAAGGATTGTTGCATCCACATTTTGTTGTCCTAACGTGAGGTCTATTTTAATCACGCACTGGCATGGATCAGTCTAAAATGTCACACTTATCTCTGATATTTCATATATGTGATATTTGACATGAATGCATTTGATCTAGTTAACACTTTTTATACATAATTAAAAAACCTGCATCCAGATGATTCACTTGTTTCCACTGTTAAACAAACATTCTCTTGTTCGTTTTATTGATGCCACACATTACAACACTCCCATTGCTGCTACTGCCCACATGTCTGTCTTCCAAGGCCAGGTCATCACCAGTTGTGGCAAGACCCGGAAAACAGGCTCACACCCTCCCACATGCACATGCTGTCAGGAAGTGGCCACTTACTTGACTGACTTCATAGATTTGTCTAACTTGCTGGCTGGGTTGCTTCCTGGGGATTCGTTCCTCCTCCGCAGGAAAGCCAGCCGATTCTTCATGTCTTTGGCCCTGAGTGAAAGAAAAGATCGACGAGAGAAAGAGGGAAAGAGTTGGCGACAGAGGGAAGAGGGAAAAAAAGATTTACGAATACAGGAGGCGAAGGAGGGGGAAAGTTGGATAAGGAGAACATGAAATATGGATGAAAGGAATGATGAAGTAGATAGAGGAGGTAGAGAAAAAGAGACATGGGAAGAAAGTGTGTTGAGTCCAAGTCCAAAGTCCACAGTTTAAACAATCCAAGGCATGGGAATCACCAATTAGGTTCTTCAGCACTGTAAATCCAATCCACATGAAAATCAAACCCACAAATGCCAAAAAAAGTTGAAAATAAATGTTGTGTTGTGTACATTTTAGTCTTCAGCCAGGTATGTTGGTATGGTGGGACAGAATGTTTCCAAAAGGCGGATGTCAAGCTCCCTTTCCTCGCTTCGCGTCAGTGTCTCTCCTGTCAATCTAATATCTCTAACAGTCTTTCCTGTAGATGCGTCCCTGGCAGGTTCCTCGGCAGGGACTGAGCGAATGTGGCAGAGAAGGAGGAGAGAGACTCAATCCTCACTCCTCAGTTTCATCACGCCATTCTCCATGTGCCTAGAGGGGTTGCTGAGAGGGAGCTGACCCAGGGCCGAGGCAACAGGGCACAGTGACCTCCTCACCCCTCTTCTGCTTTCCAGCAGCAGCAGCATCCAAAATCCTCCTGACCACGCACCCCAGATGTTTCACCTTCCTTGAACAAATTCACACACGCACATACAGGCGCCCCCACCACTGCACATGCGCCACCTTATCTCTCACATAAGGTGATACACCAACCCTCAGTCCCAGTGGGATCCTTCAGGTTTCTGCGCATTCCCTTAATCCCAAGGTACGTGTCCTGGCTTTTCCCGACCTGGAGCACGTGCTGCCTCATTGGGATGTGACCTCACTCAACACCCATTTCCTGAGTCCCTGCTTTTGATTTCCACTGTGGATTGGCTGGCCCGCTAATAATGCAGCGCGGCAGAGTGTGTGCTCGCCGGCCCTAATCACTGCAAGCTGTCCCACTGCCAACGTGAAGCCCCCAGGAGAGCATGTACACCCCAAATTAAGAAACAGGGCTTCCAGTTATAGACACTTATCATTCAAATATGCACACACAGAGGGGGGTGGGAGAACACACAACTGCAGAGTAGCACAAATACTGTAGATGAATATACTCGGACGGGGATGAAAGAACACCCACACAGACATTTCAAAGAACACCCTCCCCCCCTTTGCACCTGTGCCAACTCATGCCCACTTCACCGGTGCTTTCATGCCAGTCACAGGTGTTGGAAAACTCCCCGTCTCTACCAGTGTGTGCATGTGTGTGTGAAGGGAAGTGGGAGAGGGATAACTTATGCATGCGTAAATGCGCGGTGGTCACACAGCGCGGCTGCCGAACTGAACAGAGAACACAGTCACTCGTCTGGTGTGAGTTTTTCCAACTTGCTGCAGGGAAGGAAAGGTAGAAACATGCCCATACGCGTGATACAACATGACTGCATGAGCTGTTGGAAGCAGCAGCTGAATAGCTCCTTTAAAATCAGGATGAGTGTGACTTTGTGGGTGCATTGATTTGGGTGTGTTTTGGTTTTGGGGGTTCAGCTAGCGCTGAATACATTAGTCGACTCTCGAACCACAAGAGGCCTTTCTTTTCTGAAAGTGTTTGTGAGGTTCGGGAGAGCAGAAATGAATGTGCTCCCAACACATGAAGAAAACCTACATGAAAGCCTTTTTTTTAATTCTCTCAGGCAAGGTAAGGAAAAAATGGGAATTCAATGTGAGGAGAAAAATAGATAAAAGACGTCAGAGAGATCGAAAGGCTCTTAGAGGAACCAGAAAATTTACTTTAAAACCTATGGAATAACCTAACATCCATGCGGCGTCACTGGTGGAGGTATGACTCATCCATTGATTGAAATAACCAAAGTGCCCTGTGTGAAGCAGGCTTAAACCAGATGCTGAACTGCTGTGCAAATTCAGGCCTCTGTTTCATGGAAACAACAGGGTGCCATAACACAGTATCCCTGTGAATAGCTCACAGCCTGAAGGACATTATTACCCAAATAAAAACTCTCTTGCTGTTAAATAAACTCATAACATCAGAGCAGGATTCATTAGATTGTTCTATTTTTAGGTTGTGCTCTAGGCAATTAGGTCTTGAGCTGTGCATGCGTTAGCTAGAAGAGAGCCTCTGTCTTACCAGTACATGTGAGGAAGAGAGGAAAGTTGTCTTTTACAACGGCTGGAAAATATTTTGTTGGCCTGACAAAAGACGACTTTATTATTTATGTCTGGGTTTTATACAAGCTGAGCCTGCATGGGAACGATGTGACAATGATGTCATAACAACAGTCACTTTTTGAGAAATGTATGTTTCTATCCTGCCACCATGTGGGTGTCAATGGATATTGCAAACACAAACATTTTCAGCCCTCGAGCAGCACAGATTGCTTGCGAGGCATTCTTTTACTAACAACAGTTGGTGTCAACGCTGGCAGCAACTTGAGCTTACATCATTTCATGATTTATCTTTCCACTGATTCTTCAGAAACTCATCTATAAATATAGCACAGACACAGTTTCTGACAACAAGTGATAAATATTACGTAGCATGTAGCTGTCTCATTTAAACCACTTCACACAGGCTGCAGTAACACTTCTTTCTGTAGGTCTGTATATGTTATGTTGCATGTCATACTGCAGGAGGTGTGAGGTTACTGGAGCTTAGATGAGAAAAAGCGTTTCTTCCTGCATGGCAACACAACTCACACAGCCATAAATGAAACTGCCTGCGTAATTATTAGTTCAATGGGCGTCAACAATTCCCACAATGAGGGCAGACGCATTCTTCATCCTTTGAACAATGTCACGTAGAAGGCTGCAGACGTGTCTGCGTCCGCCAGACTGGAGATTTGCTAAATCAGCTACCTAAATATAACTAATCACCTAAATGAATGGAAACGCAATTAGCATGTTGAGTAAAACCTCCTTGGGTGAAACTCTAAATGCTTAAACAGACTTAAAACAGGAGGAAAAAAGGCATTTATATATGCAGACTCAGGGAGGAAGCACTCTTCCTACCAACAAGGCAAGCTATTCTTGACATAAAAAAGCCACCAAAAAATAGGGGTACATTTATTTTTAAAGCAACGTCACTTAATAACTGATACTGTGCTTTTTACACCTCTTTATGTGCTTATGGCACTGCTTGCAGTCTCTCACTTTGAATACCTCTGTATTTAAAGTTGATACTTTACATATCTCTCCAGCTGAGCCTGCTAATAGCTCTCCAGCACTAATACAATTAGCAATGTACCGTATCGCACTCCATTGGATTTATTACATCCCATGACCCCTACACTTAGCATAATCTGCTAAAAGACTGACACGTGCTCTGTAGAGGATTATCAAATTAAAGTGATCTTTGATCTAACACGCTGCCACCCAGAAATGTACACTACACTAAATACAGCATGTCTGTGTTTGGCGCATGGGCAACATATGTACACACACCTGAGTGTATGCTTGTGTCTGTGCTGAGAGAACGCTTCATGTGCTTGAGTGAAGAAGCAAGAGGTCTTTAGCACCGCAATTATCTGCAGGTTTCCGTACTCTTTATTCCCTCTTTGCTTGGCTCACATTAGATGCACTAATAGCACCCCGCTGGCTATTCCTGGTGTTCTGAAAAGTAGGCCGCACTCCCAGGGAAAGGCTCTGGGATCACATGGGGGAGAGCTGCAGACAGACATACTGCAGATCACAACGTACCATACAAGCACAAGCCAAATCCACTGCCCTACTTCATCCCAAATTTCTTTTTGTTTGCTATATGAGGCTTTGTTTCCCACAATGACTGGAGCTTTGTAAAACCCAACCTGTAAGATCTGGGGTACAGCAATGAGTACAGGCGAAGAATTAAAAATACAGATGGTAAGAACAGCAGCCAAGGTTAGCAACATGTTTTCATTCCCCCTGACACTTGATATTTACAGAAGGCTGTGTGCCTGTGAAGTGAATACAGGACACAACACACAAATAACACCGTGCAAGTGTGTCAGTCTGTTTCTGCATCTGTTTCTGTGTGAGGATAACGGGTCAAGGGTTGTGTCAATATGTCTGCAACAGTTTAAGCAACATTTATACTATTTTGGGCTCCATCTACACAGATAAGGGGACAAATTGTGGGTGTTGTCCTATGGACAAAACATTCCATAGACGCGATGTATCCAAAAAAACATAAAACACATACAGCAACACAACAAGAAAGAGAAAGGCGAATCATAACGAAGAGAGAGTCACTCGTCAATATTCCTAGAAGAACAACGAAAAAGGGAATTGTCCTCAATTTTGTCCATAAATATAACACCATCTCATTCACAGTCTCCCTCAATCAAGACCAAAAAAGGAGCTCTATTTCTGAGCAAACTCACCTTCCTAGCCACAAAGACCACATGAGCAATCCTATTCCTGAAATCCAGGCTGCGTATAATAAGAAAAAGGGGCAGCCTCAAGTTAGAAGTTAAAGCTGCTTCCTCCAAAATAGTATGAGCACCTCACCCTCACGGGGGGATTCTTCTCCCTCACTGCGACTGTCAAATGAGATCCATGTAGAGGTCAGATAGCTTCCTACCAGCTTGAGAGCAACGATTCCTGTGGGAGCCAAAACAGCCCCCATCCACGCCTTCCTCACCCTCCCTACTGATGTTTCTAATTCTTGATAACGAAAATCAAAGTGCAGATTAACCCATACGCACACACACACTGCCTTGCTCTTACCTTTCAAGGTACTTCTCTGAGAAATCAACCATAGTGTGAAACATGGGTGCCAGCCTGTACGCAGGTTCTCTTGGTGTTTGTGTAGATTTGACTGCATGTAAGCGTGTGTCAGGCGTGCCAGTGCTCGGGGTCCAGGGGTTTTGTTTGACAATCACATTCCTCTAACCCCTGAGAGGCTCTGGTGGAGCTTTATATAGTCCAGGGGGTCTGGAGAAGGCGGACCCTGGGCTCACCCAATCACTGCACAGTGTTTAGAGAGGACAGATTCCTTCCACTGGGAACTAGACAGATTTTTATTTTTCTGGGTTAGTGAGTTGAGATGACATTTGTCTTTTTCGCAAAATAAGTGACTGGACGACTGTACTGATTCGTCACAGATGATAAGCAGAGGTAGAGCTCTGTGTTAAATCTGATACTAGGCTATCAGAAATACTTAAGACACATAAAAATATCACATTATGAGGTTTCTCTGCACTGAGTGCTTGCTAGCATCTTTATTGAACTGTTAAATTAATTTTGTCTTTGATTTTTAACTTCTTATTTAGACAGAGTCCAATCTAATATCCACAGTAAAGAAGTCTTTTCAGATGAGGCTCCTGTTCTTTTAAACAATGTCCAAGCAGCTTGCTTTAATAACAAGTGCTAATACTTGGTTCATGATGGTGTGTTAAGGGGTTATGGTGTAGCTACTGAGCCTACGCACACGGCGTGCACAAGCTGCTAAAGATATGCTTCGCTGTCATGCACCTCCTTAAAAAATGTAACTACACATCGAAGCTATGGCAGCTACAGACACATCCCGCGGAGAATGTAAGAACTGTCACTGGGCTGCATGTTTTCTCCAACATATTTCCAGTAGAGATAGTTGAGAGCGAGGAGACAACTTTAAGGAGGTTGAAGACTTGATAGTCTTCTCCTTAACAAAAATGTGGCAAAGCCTGCCAAAGATGACTTTCCTATATATATATATATATATATATATATATATATATATATAAAAATACATATATATAATCTTTTTGGTGTTAGCCTGGCAATAGTTTTCTTTTGGAATAAATAAACATGGTAATACATTTTACAGTAAATAACCATGATAACTTCCATTCTAATATGTGCGTAGCCCACCATTGTCATATATAATTAAATAAACAAAAGTATATTAACACAGCTGCATTATCATAATTAAACACATCAAAATCTATTTATAGGTGTTGGGGAGTACTAATGGATACTTCTCTCCAAAAGTAGCTGCTGATAAAGTGATGTCACCTGAGTCAGCTGGGGCTAAGATACGTAAGTTTGGCTGTGTGGAGTTGGAAAAGAAGTGAGGTTACTGCTCATCTCTGCTTGGAGCTAGCGGATCGAAGTTACATTAGCCTCTAATGCACCAAAAACTACAACTGAACTGTCGGTGGCAAGTCATATCATGAGTAATGTAGGCACTGACAAGCAAGAAGAATATGTGGAATAAAAAAAGATGACTCTGCTGCATGGATTTTTATCTCTTGTCATGGCTGAATTCAAAAGGGAAGCCACTTCTGTTGCCCTTGAAGAGATTTAACATTCTTTCAAGAGGCTTCATCCGTTTTACCCACAGCTAAGGAGTCACAGCAATATAAAGCTCAGTGGGTGTCCACACCTTGAGGTCCAGTTGTTTTCTTGGTCTTTGTTGTATATTTTTTATTAGTAGATTAAAAAAAAAAACAGTTTCGGGAACTGCAGTCCAATTTTGATTTGGTACTTCTAGATGTCTATATATAATCTGACCGAGACTCTGCGTAGAATAGATTTAAGTGGTTAACGTAATCTCAACACTGATTCCACAACAAGGTCAGAGCACATCTTGTCGGACTACAGAACTAACGTTCACCTTGGCCAACTTTCTCAGCATACAACAATGACCTTACATGCACACCAAGATCAGGTGATATTTATTATTTGCCTGGGAACTGCTACTAGAAATGGCACAAAATCAGTATTATGCTGTGAAAAATACCACTCTCCATCTATCAAGATAGAGTACTTTTCCATTATGTAAAGTACAAACATACAGACGTCAAACACACACATGGTTACTTCTGTTGTGTTTGTAATAAACACTTCACAGACACTCTGCGTTTTGCTCTCTCCATCTGTCTGTATTTCCTGCCTTCATGAACCAAAGCTGAGGTATCGGTATGTCAGTATATACATGTTTTTATGCTTGTAAAACACACCCAGAAATGAAAAGCATTGCCTCAGGCAATCTGTCAACAAGCTCACCTTTCTGCACATTACTCTGGCGTAATAGTTGACGTGCTGTAGATTTATGGCTTTATTGCTACTTGTTGGAAGCCACCGGATGGGAAAAAGGGAGTATAGCTGTGCGGGGATGCTTTGCTTAGGGACTGAAGAACACCTGGACTGAGTAAAAACAAAAGGTGATAAGTGAGGGGGGAGAGGAGACCATTTCAGGAGAACAGCTGTGCTGGATCTAGAAAACTAAGAGATATCAGTGAGCAAAATAAAAAGTGCAGGAAGTAACAAAATGTAAAAAGGTAGGAAGAGTATAGGGGCGGAGAAGTGGCGCGGGAGAATGCTTAAGAAGTCGATGACCATAATGGTGTCTTTGTTGTTGAAAATGGAGCATGAGTGGCCAAGTGTTTTGTAGGAGTGGAGAGAGGACGTTTCAAAGAGAACAGATGTAATAGGCATCAAAGTACCATTTCACCACTAAGTGAAAAATACTATTTTTTTCTTCTATTGATGATGGAATCATAGTGATTAAGGCAAGAAGAAGTGTGAAGAAAGAAGAAGAGTGTTTATACACTGAGACTATCCCACGGAAGAATGAGCAAGTACTCCCTTTGGACTATATATCTCAGCATGATTTGGCTGTGTCAGAAGCTAATGTACATCTACTTGCTTCATTGGCTATCTCTATATGTTATATATCTGTCTCCAACATCTGGAAGAAATAATTTAATTTCCGCCATGCTTGGTTATATAGAAGGACCCAGATTTCTATCTATAGCAGCAACATATTGCATTTGTATTCCTCCGAGTTACACAGAAAGATATTGTATTGAGGGTATGTTTATTGGTGTGAGTTAATATGATTGAGTATAGTATTACCTCTGGTATTGGGTTTACAGAATGTCATAATGAAAACTAGCTGAAAATGGGTCTCAAGTTCTGGACGATGGAAAAAAATCTTCATAAGTGATAACAGACTTGTGACACTGAGAATTCAATGGAAACAAAGGCTGTAAATAAAGGAGACAGAAGACCAGTGTGTAAACATGGCATGCTCAGAAAGCTTTGTGACTTATCCTCATTATATTGACTAATGATGACAGAAAAGGGTTGCTCTCAATGACAGGAAGATATTTTGTCTGTTTTTTTTTTTCCATGCGGTCATCAACAGTGTCACAAGTAGGCACAGATGAATAGTGGAATAGTGAAAAAAATAGACTGGAGCATAATAAAAATGTGAGCAGACACTCCTAAGAAAAAAATATTGATTTGATTCTACCATTAATCCTCCTTTGGAAATATGTCTTTCTGCAAACTGACAAAAACAATCACACAATCTAGATTTAAAACATTTGAATAAAAGAAAGAAAACACATTTATTATCCATAAAAATCAATGTTGTATTCTATGAAATAAAGCAGGTCTGAAGCTGTTTGCAACAGCTGAAAAAAAGGGCAACACACTGTGGACTCCAGAAAAAGGCTGTGGAATCTTAATCACTTAATCTGTCGGTTAACTAAACAACATAAAAACACAGCTTGTGTAGAAGAATGGGTGGCTATCAAGCCCAAGGACAGCCGGTGTGAGCGGCTTTATTGTCCTCACAGCGTGAAATGCACTTTCATCTTGATGAACAGGAGCGTGAATAAAGCTCATTCAACAGCTGATGAATCACTGAGGCGTCGACGCACACATCTGACACACACAAACACTCGTCACTCTCAACACACACCTTACTTCTCGCGCCGCTGAGAATGTGAGGCACACATATGGTACCACACTCCTCGGCAGCACACACGTCATTTGCCACTTAATTAAGTAGATGATGATCTGCGTTAAATCATTAGCTTTAACTTTTCACTGTCACCCTAAGCCTAATATGTCTGTGAACATGTTCAGGCATTGCACAGTTTGAACATTAAATATTGAATCCCCCTAAATTAGTTAATTAAATGAGCCAAAATAGAGAGGAAAGGGCAATGTTTTAAATATAAGTCCTACCATCCTGAGTCCACTAATCCAATCACAGCCATACTACAACATACTGTACTGTCACAATAAGTTTCAAGATGATGTCTTCATTAACCCCACATGTGCTGAAAGAGGTCATTATCATTCACCATTAGTAGACAATAGTAAAGACATCCCCTTAAATAATGGCTGATAAAGGAGGGTGTGAAATGTGTACCCTTTGACTGGATGCACATGTTGATTGAATTAGCATGAAAATAAAAAGGTGACGACTGAACATTGAAGGACTTGGAGGGACTACGAAAGATTCATCTATTGTTCTGTCTCTCATCCCCTTTCCACCTCTTTCTCACATGTGAATGATGAATTATCATTTTATTTTGTTTTTCTAAATAACACTGTGATGTTGTGACAGGTTATAATCCACAAAAAATGCCAGCACTCATTTCTAACTTTAAAAATGAGCAGACAAGTAAGACACGCACCAAAAAAATGATTGTTCTGAGTACTTACAGGTTCTTGGATTTCTTCTTCTTTGTCCCTTCGGCGCCGACCTCACAGCTACAGGGGGATCCGGAGCTCAGCTGAGGGGAGATGAAGGAGAGCACACACTGCATCATCCAACCCTCCACACAGAAAGAGGGCCCTGTAGCCTCATACAGATACTGTAGCTAGCTTTAACTAGCACCAACAGGCAATGACAACCTAAGTTGGCTAGTAAGCTTGTGAGTCCTCTGTGTATCCAGTTAGGCTAGACTGAGATTAGTCCATCCGTAACACACACAGCCAGCCACCAAAATGATTAATCCATAGCAGCAGTTCACAGTGTAAATCCCTCCAGGCGAAAGTGGTGTGTGTCTGTATCTTGAAGAATAAATCTGAGTGTGTGTGTGACTGTGTGTATGCAGCAGATGGTGTTTGTAAACAGTATGTGTCTGGGTATAACAAAGTAAAGAAATTCTGTGAGAGTGAAAGAGCGTGAAAGACTACAGGCTGTTGTTTCTGTTGGCCTCCAACTGTGCCCAAGGTTTGAAGTGTTGAGCCAAGACCCCCGGTTTCACATTACACTTTCTGCCAACCCACCGCTTTGATTGGTTGAGAGAAAAAGGGAAGTTGGGAAGGGGTCAATCTCCACTAATCTGATGGCTTGAAGCTGGCCCATTGTATGTGTGTGTGGGGCTCTAAATAATGAGCCATTGTATTACAGGAACACACAGTTGAATCTGAGCTAGATACCGGCCACAGCTGGTAACACATGGCGTTTTCTGTCTTCGTGGGACCCAATTTGAGTCTCAACCTTCAGAGTGAGGACATATTTGGCAAACTGAGGACCGTCTACACTTCTTATTCACTCCTTCAAGGTGCTGTTTTGAGGCTAAAGTGACACGCAACCCCCAGTTGGCTGTAAAGTTTGCAGCTTTCTCATGAAGGGAGAACAGCAGCTTGAATTCAGTCAGTTAGAATGGATTCAAACAACTAATCAAAACATCTCTGTTAACAAATGTCCCAACTTCTGCCAGCAGTAACATTCCAATCCGTATTTACTTTCTTCACACATTTTGCTCTGCCATAAACACTTTTAACCTAACTGCCTGACTTCAAGCTGACGACAGCTGTTGTTCTCCATCATTGCTTCAAACTTTCAGTCAGAGAGTGTTCAGTCAAAAGATAGTTTATATGTGGAGCACCGCTTTAGAAGAATAGCTTGCCAAGAGTTAGATGAAAAGATAGATACCAGCTGTTACAGTTTTTATGCTAAGCTACCCTCTTTGCACCCTGGCTGTAGCTTCATATATGACAGCGGTATCTTCTCATCTAACTCTTGCCACTAAAGTGAATAAGTCTATTTCTTAAACTGTCGTATTATTGGTTTAAGGTTCAGATTTAGTACAGGTTAAGCCCTGTTCTCTACTTGAAATAGTAAAAGCTATGGTTAGATGAAAGGGAAAATATGTGTGCGCACAATGCGTTTGTGGGACTATTATTATATTTAAACAATACCGCTTAGCCCCATGAGCAAACATTTCCCGCATTATGCATCCATCTTTGAGCCACCCTACATATACCAGCTGTCCAAAGTAATATCCTGTTGCGCTTTTGCATTGTTGTTGAAGCTGGTCAGTGCAACACCCACAATGAGTTATTTAAGTGAACAGAACACTGTGAAACATAAATGTATTTTGTCTTGGCTGCGTTTCATTATTTATTTACTGCAATTCAGAATTTGTATAAAACAAAATTTCTGTCGTTTACATGTCACTGGGAGGGGAAGGAACTGATTGATGCTATTTGCTATTTGAAATTACCTTCCATTTATTAAGTCATGGACAAGATGATAACAGAAATACATTTTTTTTTTTTTCCCTCCTGGTTTCTGTCAGCAGTGAAACTTCTTATTAGGGATGGGGCCGATCCGATCCAGAATCGGGTTCCGATACCAACGTAATTCACGGATCGGAAATTTCCAATACAACCTGCGGAAATTTCCAATCCATAAATTATGCCTGTGCTTTAACGTTGCCTGCTGAAATGACTCCACAAGTGATTCCTGCCGGCTAGACTCTGGCGTTAAGCTTAATCCAGGTCACCTTCAATGCCAAACCTCCTACTGTACTTGAATTGTGCTGTTCAGATGCACGTTGTTTTATTGATAGTGTGAATGTTTACACTTATTGCACTTTTCTTTTATTTCAAATATTTGACATTTGAAAACCTTGATTTATTCATTGCCAGTGTACTTAATTTGTGCTGATCAGATGAGGCAGCCCTTTGTATTTTATTTGGAGAGGGGTAGTGTAGAGAAGTTTACCCATTATTTCATATTTGACACTTAAAAACTGTGTTGCTTCATAGTAGTGATTTGTATTTGTGCTGCGTAGTTTATATGACAGGTATTTTTTGTTTTTTGATAGTGTATATTGCACTAGTAGTTTAACCCTGTCTTGGAATTTAATAAATATTGACAATCAATTTGAAACCCTTACAGTTGCATATTTGTTTTCAGGATGGGATTTTTCCTGTTTTCTGACCTCATACTTACCTCAAGTTGCCTTTTGGGACATACATGCATACGTACATATACTTGCCTGTAGAGAGGAGTTTATTACAGCCTCATGTAAAATCAACAATAATGATAATAATAATATTAAAGCAAACAGAGCTCTGGTATCGGAGTAGTATCGGTATCGGCAGATATCCAAATTCAGGTATCGGGATCGGATCGGAAGTGAAAAAATGTGGATCGGTGCATCCCTGCTTCTTATGTCAGGGTTGTAAATTAGACCTTGTTCAGTGCTGATGTGGGTGAGTACATTGTGTTAGTGTTCCTTGACCTCAGTGGCGCTTTTGATACTGCTGACTGTAGCATCCATACTGTTTCTCCTATTTGAGTGATGACAAGTTACCTATCGAGTACTTCTGAGAAAAGACAATTCTGGATGACAGTCTGTGCCACATCCGTCTCTTTCACAACTCCTCCCTCCAACTGAGACTCACATTGTCATTATAGGAAGTGTACACCAATGCACTCAACGCTTTATGACTAAAATCCCAGTTGACTGTGAAAGGTGAAAGAGTGTATGTTATGTAGGAGCTGTCTAAAAATAAGTACAAGCTAAGAGCAGGGACAGAATATTTTTAGAGCTGCTGTTTGATGGGTACAAAGACCTGCCATACTGTATGGTGTGTATGGGGGGTTGTTATCACAGTCTATATGCATGATTTTGTACAAAATGCCTGATATTTTTAACCTAGGTTAAATGATAATGTGATGATATTTGGTGATGATTAAAGGTGCTTGAAAGTATTTACTCAAAAGAAATGAAAAAAATACATCAGTTCTTCTCATACCTACTGTGCTATAACCAAAACCTGTATTCCACAATTAAATATTTGATAAACATATATCATCCACCTCTAGAAGTAACTAAATCTTGCTTCCAAAAAACAGCTTCAAACACAGGTCATATTAGGTTGCATTAGCAGGAAGTCATTTAGGGTCACGAGAGACTAAAAACCCAATCTGTAATCACAGAGGGAACAGCACAACAGAGGAGTCCCAGTCCCAGAGGAGCCGTAAGCCAGGCTTTCCCCTGAAACTACAGAAAACAACTAAAAAAACAACGCAAACTTTGACCTACAGAAACATTTGTCCTAAAGCAGCCCCCCAGGACAGGATTACCCAGGAGTATCAGGAGAACAAATTATGCCGTGTAGCCACTGGAGATCAGAGGTAGATTGTCCTCTTGTTGGGCCAGCCTTTGGGCGACGAGCTGCCAGCATGTAAGGACTGGATACTCATTCACACTAGAGTGCTATGTTCCAGCTGGATGAAATTCACATCGATACACACGCTGTGAAACGGCTGCCTTCTTGCTACAACTCGCATTAGCAAAGGACTATTTGGATGCCTTTTTCGAATCAAAATGTAAAGCCTCCAACACACACCCACTGCCTCTGCAGAGGTATTTAAAGAACAATGTGGATGGCGTCCAAGCTGGGGTAGTGAGAAAGCTGCCAGAAAAGATAGATGATAAAACAAAATCTTTTCTGAGACCTGAAAGACATATGAAAGGTCTTTTACTTTTCCCATCCTGTCTCCCTGTCACACAGTGCAAATCTCCTGTCTACGTCTGACAGCAGAACCACAAAACAAGATAGATGACTGCATCTTGCCAGCGTGAAGTCAGTTAAAACAAAGAAGAGCGTCTTCAAATTACAACGCCACGATTTCATAGAGGATCGAAATGGCCTTCCAGCTTCCTCTTAATTCCCATTTAGAGAAAGAAAAGAACACATTGAGGAACACGTTGATTAAATTATATGTGAGAGGAGTCATTATGGGCCTCAACAAATCACTTCCTGCATAACACTGAATAACAGCCTTTAACAGGCTGCAGATTTGGTACATTAAGGGCTAGATCTTTGAGTCATAGTAAACTTATTTTATAGCTTTTTGATATAAACTGTATTTAATTAATTTAAATCAAACTTTATGTGTAATAAACAAAGTTGTCGTAGATAGGTGTCAGCATTGTTAGTACTGTTGTGTTAAAATAACTAAATCTCACAGAATTATAGGCTTATTCTTAGGTTTCTATTTTTCCCTTTTTCTCTGTTCTTTCTGGCACCAAGACCCCACCCGGGCCCCGACACACACACACAAAAGACACACACACACACCCAGACTGCCTGGCAATGGTCAGTGAAGCATAAAAAAGTCTGAGTCTTTTCTAAAAATAACCATGGTGTGCGTGTGTGTGTGTGTGTGTGCAAGCTTATGAGTATGGACTGTGCACATGCCCCACTAAAGACAGAAAGAAAACACAGAATCTGCCAAAGACCACACAACAATGTAGCCCCCTGAGGTGCGAGATGCAGATGTTAAGGGTTGCGGGATGCCTGTGCAGATGCACAGATAAAGGTTTAACCTGGCTGCATGTGTGTTGCACACATGTCTTTGCAGTCCTATGTACCTATGCACGGATGCACGTGTGAAGGCAATCATATGGGCAAACATGTTTCTGTGTTTAAAGTATGTTCAAAACATCCATCAAAACATTTATAGACACGCATGCACATGGCCTGGGAACATGTCTGTTTAGTCAAAGTCAAGGAAGAAAGTTTGAAACACCAATGGGCTGTTATTCCCCCATAGGTCGGGGCAAAACTGTCTTTGTCTCAACAAACTATGTTCTTCAGTTGTGCTCTGGACTAACAAACATATTGAAGGAACAATATTCTCAACACAGCCCTGAAACATTCTTGACCCAGTCAGCCCAGACTCCCAAATCCTCCAACAACCTAAAACCCCAGAAGTGGAGAAATGAATCTTGGCCCGCTGTGTATTTAAACCTCTTCTCCCTGCTGCTTTTCTTCATCAGACCTCCGTTGGGCTGCTTCCTTCCTTTTCTTTCCCCCGTTTCTTCTTTTATTTGAAAACAAATTGACAAGCTGGCGTCTGAACAATGTTATGGAGACCCAGACAATCTCCCATTCGATTTAGTGCAGCCTTGGGCTGGTGCTACGTTAGACCCAAGTTTCCTGACATTGTGTGGATCTGCTCTGTGTGTGTGAGTGTGTGTTATACCCCTTTTAGACTGAGGCAGTCAAGTCATCTAACCTGGCATCATGATCCTGCTCCCATGAGTTTAAAGCAGCTCTGATGTTGATCAGCTTTGATATGAACACAGACTTTAACAGTAGCTACAAGATTACTACAGCTACTGAAGTATTACAGTGTTATTATCCTGTGGTTGCATTTACTTTTCATAAAGTGACAAATTTAAAAAAATGCTGTTAAGTTTTGCCACTCCTATATTTATGTTGAACTACATCGTCTAATATACTGTTGAAGTGAAATGTTATATATTTACACAGGGTCATGTGTAATTCTTTGGCAATGATGTGTACCAAGCTTGTAGACCTGGGAACTGTGTGAACTGGAATTAATGAGGCTAAATGGGGTTAAATGTGATTTAAACCTTATGTTCGTAATACCATTTGTGAAGCTAAAATTAGTGAGAAAACATTTGTTTGTTTTCTGTTTGAATCTACTTTCGCTTTCTACTATTCAAGAAGGGAAAACGATTGCACTACAGACTTAACCAAAGTCATATGATTATCAGGATGTGGAACTTATAAAGTGCACAAATAGAGGAGGAAATTATTCCCATGATTGTCTCCATGTGACTTACAAAGCAGACTGCACTGGATGCATCTGATATTCGGTATACAGAAAAATGGGTCATACTGTATTTAGAATCATACCATTCTGTTCACCATCAACCTCCCACTCTATCTTCAACAATCTGACAATGAACAGGCGATAGACAACAGTAGGTTAGTTTGGCACAGGATGAGATGTGAATCACAGTCACAGTCTGTTATCGCTCGCTGTTTTGTGCAAGAGTGTGACACACGTTAACAACTTATTAGGCTGCAGCATCCAACTGAGCAGATTGTTTTATATAGCAACTAAAAGATGAAATTGGATCACTTATAGGACTGTGTTTACAACGCTTTTCAGATAATGAAATCCTAACAGGCCCAAAATTGTCAGGGTGACACTTTTTTTTGGATAGATATGAGAATTGTATGATTTCATAAACTAGAGTTTCAGGGCTGTTCTAACAAGCTCCAAACTAACTAATGTTTTGATAATGGCTCCACTATAAAACTGTGCCCGCTTTGCAGAAACATTTTTGCAATTTATGCCTCATTTTCACCAAAAAGTGCAGCATGAAATGATTTGGGACAAAACAACTGTAACTGAATGTCCTGCACTGTCACTATACAAAAAGCTCATGGGTTAAGCATGAAGAATCCTTTATTTGGTGATCAAATTTTCTGCGTTGTCTAAAACCTGGAAAATAGACCAATGACAGAGCTGAAGCTTCTCCTAAATTAAGGTATTGTTAAAAAAGTGTGAGATGGTGGGGATTAAAACCTCTGGTGTATAAATATCAATTACACCAGAGGTGTAATCAGTTGTTTGATTTTATTTAGATTAGATTAGATTATTTTCAATGCAATGACTGCACACTGTAACAGAGAAAAATTCAGTTTTATGACTCTGACAGTTGTTGATCACACTAAAATCAGAACTTTTACTGCATAACAAAAGTGAAGCTAATTCACAAGCTGTAAACTGAAGTAGAAAAGTATTTTTGGGTCCAGTTTTACTTCCCAGGAGTTTGAGATCCTCGATAAACATAGGCCCTGCGGGAAAGTAATCCCAAAAACACATGTTTCCAGAAATTAGGAACTTTATCATGCAATTATAAAGGTCTCTGGTTCTTCCATGTAAAAACGTTCCAATTTTTTTATTTACTTGGAAAATAAGTATTAGTAAACCAAGCAAATAACTGGACACAGCTTGCTTTTTTGATAATAATCTCTGCCATATCTGGCCCTTGATATGTGTCTGCACTTCCTGGTAGATCTTGGCCAGAGAGTTGAAAGAAAATAAGAAAAAAGGAGACAAAAAACAGACTGAGGTCCCTCTCTCTCCGAAGGGCATTGGAAGGAACAATGGAGCCTTTGTAAGAGCCAGAAAATACAACAAGATATAGGGGAAAAAAGATTTAATAAAGGCACAAACTGATGTTTAAACAAAGAAACATGGGAGAGAGATAACAAAACCAAATGCTGAACTCAGTGGGGGAGTTTGAATGATTATGAAGCAATCTAATCCATATTTGGAGCTGGTGTCTACTGAATTTTTAAAGAGGATAGAGTTTATAAAATTAGTGCTGTATTCCTAAAATATTCTTTGAGTATTTATTTTTACCACAGTTCTTTCTCTGTTTTATAAAAACCTTGAGAAAACATTCCTGATGTGTTTTGTCGCTATAATTCTCTTTGATGTGTTATTACATAACTGCTTTAATGATATGTTTTGTTTTGGTTTTTCTTCACTGTTTCAATTCATGTCAGAAAAAATATTTTCCAACTTCCTTTGCAAGTAAAAGGAAACTTTTAGGACAAAATAAACTTGCAGTTGTAGTCGTACGAGTACGATTGTGGATGTGTGCATGAGCTTGTGTAATTTGATTGTAGCTGCTGACACACACATACAGTACAATGGCACAACCACAACATTCAATAATATTTCAACTCAGTGACCGACAGACAGGATACTGACTCATTCCTACTTAAACTACATAATGAAAGCAGATACAAAAGGTGCATTGTCTGCACGTTTGTGTGTATGTGTGAGATTTCAACAGAGAGAGAGAGATGTGTGTGTGTGTGTGTGTGTGTGTGTGTGTGTGTGTGTGTGTGTGTGTGTGTGTGTGTGTGTTTTGCTCTTGATCTGACTCTCTTCCTCCTGTTATTCAAGACTGCTCAGGAGATGGCTGCTTCCTGCATAAGCACTTCCCATGTCACAGGATGCTGATGAACAATGCCCGTTACGATGTCACTTCTCCAAGCTGCTCTGAAAAGCTGTCAGTTTAAACTCAGTCCTGGAACCGAACTCGTCTATTAAAATGTTACTGACATTTTCTGGCCAGCAGATGACCTTTCTGTTTGGAAAAATTAATGACAGCGGCTTCACAGTTCTTTTCAAAGCTGGCAGTCATGCACAAACTGGCTATCAGGAGCACCAATGGGCCAATCATTCCCAATTGGCTGTAGCCACAATAAAGCGAACCATGAATATATATTTACTTAAATTATATCATTTGTTTTCAGTGACTTCATGACAGTTATGATTTTTTTAACCAAAGTCTACAATCTGTTCCAGCCAGACTCTGTTTCCTGTTGGCAGATTAGCTCATAAGGCAATTATTAAAGATGATGGATTTGTCACTTGTAATGAGGCAGCAACAGTTTGAAAATATTAGTGACACATGCTCCTCAGGTCAATTACCAGATGAAAGTTGTTATTTCTGGATATCAAACCCAGTTTATGAACTCCTGGTGCATAAAAACGTCTAAGGACATTTCTTATACAGACCCCATCTCTCTAGCTACTGGGTTTAACAGCTAAAAATATAATAACGACAAATAATATGCTGCCCTTGTACGGTCAGGTCTTTTTTGAGCATGTTTCACTGAGTTTAAAAGATTTGTTTTCATTGCAGAATCCAAACATCTTCAATATTACAGCTGTTCTGCAATTATTCATACTATAATTACTGTAATGTATCACTGTCATAGAATTAATAACTATTACTGTGGTCAAATTGGATTTAATACGCTGATGAAGTATATTTATTGTAGTGCTGTTTTGATACAGCAATGACGCACTTCACTATCTTCACTTTCTATCTACAGGTCTATACTTTTGTTTAATTACTGAACAATAGAATCATTATTTATAATTATGTGTTACTAGGATGAAGTCATATTAATGTATGGAATGGTCAGTGCATGGCTGCACATTCATTCCTTATGCGTAACTGCACAGTTTTTGAACATTTATGTGACTGACGTCCATCACATTGTCACACTGTGTTGACGTCGCAACTTGGAGCTGGTTGCCAATCCCTCTACAAATTCCACTCCCATTCAGCCCTCAGCAGTTCTGCAGCACGGAGCTCTATGTGGTAACACCTTGGGAAAGATAATTGTAATATCTACTTAAAGAGGTATGGTGTTGTGACATGCAGGTGATACTAGGTGCCAATTATTAGCTACAGGAATTCTATTCACAGCCAAAAATAAGGGATGTTTCCACACAATCATTTCTAGGAAAGCAGCATGTCAGGATGAGATGCAGGAGGGAAAGGAGGAATGCTGCGAATGAGATTCCAACTGTGGCAGCCAGGGAATGATGTGGGTCACACACACATGCTCATGTAAAGGCCATGCTTCACCTCCCAGTGGAAGTAAATAACACATAGCAGTCATGGAATATGTGACTTTACTGCCTCTATTTGTGGAGTGAAAGACAAGATTAAAGCATCTGTTCCCTGTGTTTTTTTGAAGTGAAGCTGGAGTCCAAGGTACAAGCCTCACTGATTTTGTTATATAATGCAAAACCATTAGTCTTTAAAAAGGTACATTTTGTTGTCACAGTGTCATTCATTTTCATGTAAAATAACCCTTTAAAGAGTAAATTGATGCAAAAATAAAAAGTAGACTGGAAGCAAATTATACCCGTCAGTGATTATAAATTCTGAACTGCTGTGGTACTCATCAAGGTCTTCAAAAGACCAGACTGCAAGCAGCATCAGGAGAAATGATTTTGCGTGTTATGAACCAATAAAAGGTTCCTGGTGTACTTTTATGTTTTGCAGGATATCACTAGCGTGATAATGCTGTACGATTAAATGTGAGACACACTACAGTTTCTTGTGAGTCACAGCAGGAAATAGCCAGCAGCAGAAACCTTTACGTGACAGTTACAAACTTCAGTGTCGGGCAGAAAAAAAGGTTTGCACATCTAACATCAAGGAGTGAACTTTGATTTCCCTTTCTCTACCTCGAGGACTGATTGTTCCCTTGACCTTGTTCTCATCCTGTGAGGACAGCATGTGTGCTCCCATCATCCCGCCAGTGTTGTTCACCCTGACTCCTACCTCCTGGTGAGTGTGAGTGATTGCGTGTGTGTCTGTGTCTTGTTTCTGCATGTGCTGCTACACATTCGCTTGTATCTAAAATTCAGACTTAGCCAGGGTTATGTGCTGATGTGGACTACATAGCTGCCATGCAGATAAAGTACACCGCGTTCTTGTTATCTCACTGTATGTACAATTTTCACGCCAGAGACAGAACACACCGGGACTCGGACACAGAAGCTACACACAACAACATAACAATTTGCAACAGGCCTCAGCTTCCAAAAATGGAAGTGGATGAACATTTAAAGGTGCAATTGCTGGTTTCAGGTGCTGCAGCTTTCATCTTGAGTGACTGTAAAGAGCATTTTCTTGAAGAGGACAAGATTTGACATCCAAACTGTAATGATAATAATTATAAAGAACATTCTCCTAAGTATGATCATGTTGAGTGAGAGAGTTGATCATGGATAATTATTTAATCAAAACTCAATGTAGGACAATAATTAGTGTGAGTTTGGAATTGAATCTGGAACTTTTCCAACTATTCCTATGTTTAAATATTGCTCATATATAGCTGTGTCTCCTTTAGAAAATCCTATTGTATACATCCCTCCTCTGCTGCTGTTCCTGAGGTTGCTTCATTTTTTCCCCCCGCTATATCTGAATCGAGGATAGAGGATGCTGTGATTTGTGATATTGGGCTATATAAAAAATTTACTTGACTTTTGTGGTTGTGTTTATCTATTATTTACACAATGAGCAATATATTCCAGTTCAACTTTACTGCATATCTTGTGTAATCCTAACACTACAGAGTGCAACTTGTAGTGTATGTATATGTAAGAAACCATCCATCGACATTTATGTAAGCGAGTCCCGATCCTGCCAAAATACTGCTATGGCAACAAGTGCTGTAAACACCTTCATTCAAACACACACAAGACACAACTATGAAACAAGGGGCCTTCTGGATCCTCTCTCGGATTAGCTGAACGTCAAGACAGGGCTTTGTTGTACTCGTGATAGCATCCAAGTCCTGTCACTTAATGACCTAACTGTTTACACTGTAGGGCACTAAGGTGGGTGGAAAGCATGGGTTTGCTGATTTAGGTCCAGTTACTAACTGCAATGACATCAGGCCATCACGTCTTATGAAAGTAAGACATCGTCAATGCCCTGAACAACAATTCAATTTTAAAGGTCACTGAGGAAATGTAGATTTCTGTTCTGAGTTGGTTTCCCATAATCCTACGTTGCATGTGATGTGCCTTTGCATTATTGGATTAGTCATGTGTATTGTCATGATCTTTACTCGCTCAGTCAAACCAGCTGACTAGAACAACGCCCTGTCTCACCCTCTCCAGGCTTTAGCAACTTAAATTGCATTGCAAGGTGTTTATGTTATATTGTCCTCCTATATGTACTTTATTTATGAGGAACAACACCCCCATGCCACTACTTTTGTCAGTGCTCTTAGGAAGTGTCACGCATACAAGCAAACTGTTACCATGCGTTATAGTCACAAGCACTGAGCCAGACCTCTGTGTGCTGACATCCAGTGTTTGACTTACTCTATGCTTGCTCAAATGGCAACCAAGTGGCAACCAGGAGCATTAAACAATGCTATTATATCCCTAATTCACATCTTATTGCAGCAATATCAGAGTTAGGAGGATAGAAAAAACATTTTCCCACACTCCTTCACACAAAGTTCACAACAGTAACTATCCAGGTAGCTCATTAACCCCTCTCCACCAATAATCACAAAGAGCCAACAACTGTCTTTGTGGTGAAGATTTATGAAAGTCCATGTGCAGCCTACACAGAAAGAGTGAGAGAGAAAGAATATCTACACAGGATGAGTTTCTGGCTATGTGGGAGATTTCTTGGCAAAGCAGGATTAGCGTGGGAAGCTTTGAAATCTCATGAGGTCACAAGGAGTTACTAAATTCAATAAGATAAATAGGTTTCATTTCAAGGGAAAAATAGCAAAAGGATATTACTTCGTTTTTGGAAATGATCTAAAATAATCCTGCAGGTGTTGTGCAAAAAAGTTTGACTCTTACCCCATATGGCACCGGTTCTTATAACTACAATTATCATAGCCATAAGAATGACTTAATTAAGTAAATATTAAATAAACGTGTAAATTTGTAGAAAATACAAAAACAATTCAAGTCAAAGTCACACATTTTTGATTTTTTTTGGCAAATAAATTGCAGTCAAGGCACGAGTGTAGGGAGGTAGAGACAGTCTGTACTCACAACTGTACAAAAGTGTACAAAAAGAACAGTTACACTGAACAAACACAAATGTGAGAACAGAAAGAAACGGTAATGATTTAAGAGGCACTGGATCATTCACAAAATACTATTTTAACATATCAATATTTCATTTTTTAGTATTATGGTCAAAATCTGAGAATTGAGGTGAAAGCACACATTCCTATGTTTAACTTCATCCTACCATTTGGCAGGGAAGAAACAAATGTAATAAGCAGATGTGAAGAATTTGTCCAATAAGATAATAATTTCATTTGAAAGTCAAAATCATAATTAAATGTCTCTATCAGGAAAGAGTGAAAGTGATAGCTCTTCCCAGAAGACTCTTGTTATCACAGTTGCTCAACTAGCGATGCATTTTCCTCTTCCTGTCACTGTGGCTGGCTATCTATGAAGCCAGAATATCTTGTGTACTTGTCTCAGTCTGTCAGAGGAAACCATCCCAGAAAGATGTGCATATTTAGTAAACAAGATGGGAAAAAAAACTAACTCACAACAACTGACTGTTGCTAAACCCCTCCCCTGAACAGTGGCCGTCCAATAATAGCTTAGCAATCAGAACTCGGCATGACAGGCCTGTCAACATTTGGATTGCACCACATGTTGAAGCCTTGTGCATGGAGCTCTAGTAAGAACGATACTCGGAACTGAAAGAGTTGGAGGGTCGTGTCTATTTTTAGCCTCTCCAAGACAAAAGTATAAAAAATGGACTGAACAGTGTGTTTATCTGCTCTAATGTGAGCAGTGACTTAGTGTTACTCCAAAACCGAGGAGAACATAAACTACATTATTTTATTGGATTAAAGATAATGTTAGAAAATTCCCTGTTAAGGACAGAAAGCTCCACTGTGTTAAAGTTCTGCTCTGCCCTGGTCTTTATTTTGAACTCCAGGCAAAACTCATTATCTGAGACAGAGTCACATTTGTCAAACTTATCCGTTAGTCCTCATCCTCAAAGCCTAAAACATAAATGCAACCCATTAGTTGTTTGCTCCCATTATGTTTATCTATAGTAAGCATCCAAACAGGGCTATTTGTGAACAATTAGGAAAGATTCAATTTTATAACGCTGTACTATAATACCATGGCTAACAGGCTCTACCCTGTAACACTCCTTTATCACCATTCATCTTCTACTGGTGAGCATCCTGACTTTATGTGTGGTTGTAAATAAAAAAAACTGGAGAGAAGAATGGAGAGTTGGGTGGGATAACGGAAAGAGAATGTGAGCGGACCATTTGGTTGTGTAATGTGCCTCATTTATGTTTGAGAAGACAACTTGCAGATTTATTGCTTTCCTTAACATGGGTGGACATGAGTATAGTCATTGAAATTTAATTGTAAACTGTGTAAGTAAAACACCATAAACTGAAAAACATCACATTCAGTTCATTCACATTTTTGTCAATACATGCTTAGGTGACTGGACACTTTGTCAACTGTCCTAAAAGCTTGTTCAGTCTGCTCAGTAAATATTTACGTGGTTACTCATTTAGAATTTTACCGGTTCGAGCCCGGTGGCGCCGCATGTATTTGTACCCTGAAGACCTTTTGTCTATTAAAGGCCACCTACTACACAGTCAAACAAAAAAACACACTCTTATAGGCAAATTTTATACGCTATTTTGTTTTTTGCCTCATGTTGGACAAAACAACACTTGAAGGGATGAGAGAGGCTCGTATTGATGCCTAGTATTTTTAAGCACTGAGGTTCCACGAACCTCTTATGCAGTTCAATCAGTAAAAAACATACTATTATTAACTCCGGTCACGCGTCCTGACCCATGTGAGGTACACATCGCAGTCCTGATATCAACAAGTGCTGTGTCTCTCTTATACAATAACCTCTGAGCTAAGATTAGCTAAACTACAAGGAACATGCACATTAGGGCCTGGGGAATGATGAGAGGTCAGTACTAATAGATTTGTTTTGGAAGACCACTGAGAACCTAGCTGAAGTACTTGAAGATGACTTGCCAGTACATGAAGTTTACTAATATTTTTCTATTTGGGCCTTAAATTGCATTTGTAGGTTCCTGTAACTGTTTATCCTGCTTATCACAGTGCAGTGGACATTTAGTGGAGGTCCGGGAAATTGAAGATAGTCTAAACTCTGAAGGTACAGTACTCCAAACATGTTGTTCTAAACTTTATTCAAAGCTATTAAGCTATTCATCAAAGGAACTAGAATCTATTGTGGCCCATGGAACATTTGATTTGACAAAAACAGTCCTACAGGTGAGTCCAATTTAAATTTATGCATACATGACAACATAGTATTTGCATAGGTTTGATTTGATATTTGAGCTTTTGGATTTAGTCCCAAGGACAAAGGTGATGACTTAGATCAGATGAAGTTGTGTGTACTATTTGCCTATTAGATCACCCTGCAGTGTTCAGCCTGCTTGTCTTAGCCTAAGGAATATAGCATAATTGTGTGTTTCCTGTAGTTCTGACAGTAGCCTAAATGATTAACTTCGATTTTCCCTGTTTCATGGTTCTATTAAGGCCAGGCTAAAGCAGCAATATTTAATTTTGAACATTAATTTAGTTGTGCAGTAGCCTACAGGTCTGTTTCAGACAGACATAACAGATGGGCTGATTGTGTGCGTGGTGCACCAACGGTAAATGGAAATTGACTGCTTGAGTGTTAAATTTTGAATGTTGTTCAAGCCAAACAAGAGATTTCACCTCCATCTTGTTTCCACTGTTTGAATATAAAAAGGTTATTTATGAACTATTGTTTTACATTTAGATGATAGAAAAAAGAAAGATATAGCAGTGATGATATAAAAATGACTAAGGGCAGAGGCAAATGTTCCTCTGTTTCTCGCCTCCCATGCAAGTCAGTTCTCTGGTAATGCACCTAGCTAGAAGAACCCACGGCCCATTTTTGCAAACATTCTGATTCATCCTGTAGGTGTTCATTCCAACATACCAAGTCTATTTATCTTTCTGACTGTGACTGCGTGTGTGTGTGCACACAGCACCACCCGTTAGCACACCTGTTTTCAAGTATGAATGCTAACCTATTTCAATTCTGTACCATGCGTCCCTGTGTATCCTTGAAACTACGCAGGAATGTAAGCCATCACAACAATCAGTAAACAAATTAAAATTGTTTCCCCCCCTAGCGTCTGGAAGGACAGCCGATATTTATCCAGATTTCAAACAAACATTCAGACCCCATAAACAAAATGTTTGGCCTGCTTAAGCCAAAAGCACTGAGGTCAGATCCACATGTGTGTGTTGCAACAGCGTCTGTGTGGATGCAACGCATTAACAAACTGAAACAAGATGATGGATGGTGTGATGTCTGGAAAAAGAAGGTGGGGGTTTGAGGGTTTGGACAGCGAGATGAGAGTTTAATTTAATATTCTGATTGGAAAGAACATGCAGTGACTTAGTCTTATAGAGCTATTTACGGCATATCTCTCATCGCCTCGTGATAGAAATGAGGATTATTCAGTCACTGAAGTTCCAAAGTGGCTCCAAACTGTAAAACAGATTAGTGGAAATGCTTTTCTCTTTCCTTTAAATTTCCATTTTTGTTGTTTTACCACCTTAAGCTTTTAATGGCGTTATTATGGAGCCTGAAGAAGCCAAACGCTCTTTGTAGACCTTTATAATTCAGCCTTAGCTCTAATTCTTCTTCACCAATGATGGTTTCTATGTTACTTGGAAGAGGTTTTACACAGACCATTAACAGCACCTCCTCAGCAAGGTGGCAAACGATATCCTGCTGAATGAGTGCTCTGTGTTTGTTCACCATTTGACGGGCAGACCGTGCTATTGTTACCAGATTGAGCTAATTGTTAGTATTGGCAACTGGATCTTATGAAATTTGAAAGAAACAGAAATGTAGCTACATAAACTTTAGGTCCTAAACAGTGTGTCTTGCAATACCAAACCCTAAATTTGATACTTTTTAAAGTTGTTTTTTTCAGAGGTATTTTTGCAGTAAACCCATCTAACACATCTAATCTAAAATATTGACACAACAGATATAATCTTGAATAATGTAGACGTGACACATTTTTCTCATTCCATTCTATGTTTTGCATTTAAATTAATTTACTTTTGGTTAACAAATCATGTCTTGGCTTTCTTCTGTAAAGTGGCTTAACCAGGTTTGATTTAGATTGGGGCCCAATTTTTACCAGTCAGTGGCTGGAAAAACACAACTTCTTTTAAACGGCAGTCAAGAAAGATCTCTTAGTCAAACAAACTGACATTATTTCTCTTGACCTGCTCTCTGTCTGTCTCTGGCTCTCCTTGCATTGATGATAGGCCACTAAAGACATCAAGTGAGAGGAAAAGGTGCAGAACGGAAAGAAAGACAGGGCCAGAGTCGGTGCTTGTTAAAGGGCAAGTAAACACTGCCTGGCAAGAGAAAAGAGAGGTGACAGAGGCAGAGAAAGGGGGGAGGGCTTCACAATATGAAACAAGGAACAGTAGATTCACACGAATCCTCTGTCACACTTGATAATGCACATGCACATACTCTCTGAACAGACTAACAGTGTGACAGTTTAAGTTGCTGTAAAATTCTTAATTCTTCTTATATTTCATTGTGACTGATGTTGTGTGGATCCCAAGTGAAAACAGTGTCAAACTTTTGCACACAATCCAAAAGAGTCCAAAAGAACTGAAAACATGTCCATGATATATTCCTGATGCTAGCTTACACTGCATTGCTTCTGCACGTCTGATCATAGGGCATATTTGCAGGTAAGCTAAGGCTTAATCCATATTGTGACATCATGAGAATATATTCATGGAAACACGATAAATTAATAATTCTTTGGAAAACATTAAAAAATTTAAACCATCAACAATGCACATGAATAAATATACAACTAATTAGCATTTTTATTTCCAAAATATTCCTTTTCATATGTTTACTCCATCAGCGAGACAATTTGTACACTATAAACGTGTAGTGTAGTAATAAGATTCTCACAAGATTTTCTTGTCAGAGATTGGACACACACACCGACACAGATACTCACAATCTGAACCTAGCGATGTCACAAGATTTATGAATTGAAGGGGGGTTGACAGATCATTTTAAATAATGGAAACACAAGCCTCAAAGGAACTGTGTCTATGACGCCAATAGGTAGTAAAATTACCCTTGAATCTGCCAAGACAAATAGGCTCCGGCCCTGTCTGCTGCATTCCTCCCCTGCACCGCTCACACACACTGCCATTTAAGGCTACCAAGTGTGCTGACAGACTTGTGGAAGGAGAGATAGATAAAAGTGAGCAGTGCTTCTGATACACTACAATGACAGAGTGAACCCTTGATCACCTCTGTCATTTGTGTATCATTAAGTCAATGGGATGTCTGTGTAGCTCTGATATCACTGTCATGTTCTCTCTCCTGCTTCTATTTTCTCTCCTTTTGAGAAACAGTCATCGCCAGATGAATACTGATGAAATAGGTGTGCAGACGTGCAGTTCAACCAACTATAAATAGTGTAGTTGGAAGAAATCATTGCAGAGATGATGACCTCTCTGCATTCCAGTTAAAGTGTGATAATTCTAGAGAAAGATAAGACAAATGACTTCATTGTTAACAAGAAAAAACACACCAGGGGTCACACTGCGATTTCTCAAGCGTTGCTGTATTACGCAACCTTGGCCAAAGTGAAGTGAGAAAAGATATGATGTGAGACTGCTGGGTTATTAGGTTGGGACTGAGTGCATGCTTCCCTCTGTTGGACAACTGGAACAACTACTACCGAAATGAATGGTTTACTCACTGTACAAATCTTTTTCAAACAGGAGTTGAAAAGTAATTATTTGTGATCAAATATTTAAAGAAATATATTCAGTTTGTATTACAGCATTCTCTTTTCTTGACTCTCGAGTGATGAGTGTAATGCAGTTTCTTGAAACTGCTGACATGAAATGATATTCATACAAAAATCTGCAAACCTGGCAAAACTTTGACCACAGAATGAAGCACTCTTAATACAAAACATCTTATCTTATACAGTATATGAATATATGAATACATTTTTACTTCTAGTTGGCAGACAGCCATCAAGTCCTTCACATAGTTAAGAGTCAGAAGATTTCTTACACTGTACGACTTCATCAGTGGGGTTTGTATAAATGCAAATGAGGCAGAGTGCCTTTTGTAGTTAATATTCATTAATCATTAACGAACATGCAATGTTTAGAGGCTTTTTCAAACTCCAGTTAAACTGTTAAATATGCTGGATGTTCAGGCACAAGACTGTCCTGGTACACAACCATAGCTGTATACATTGTTAACATGTTATAAGTCTACTGTTTTAGAAATCACTGTGGCGTTTTGTGCTTGCCATTAAACATTTCAGACAGGAATTTCTTGCTCAAATAAAATGAGTGCATTCACCTTGTGTACTTGCTCTATTTTACCACTTGATGTCGCACTTTTTACAGAAACCAGTGAGCTGAAACTTTGGGCTGCGCTGTGACATCACTCAAATGCTGCTGATGCAATAGTTGGAGACACACAGGCGCAAAGAGCTTTATTATACCGTTTAATCAGTATGTGAAAATATGTGAGGAAAAACTGAATTACTCTTACTCTTGTGTTGGTGTGTGTGTTTTAATATCTTTGGGCTTTCAAAATCTTTACCTGTTCTGTTGTACATGACAACATAATCAAAGTTGAGAACACTGTACTGTGTTTCTATAACTTTATTCCTGCATGATCTCGTATGTGTTATCGTCTTAGTGTGAAGCTGCTTACCTTCCTCCCAGAGAACAGCATACACAGCTGATGCATGGAACCTCCATTCTTAGTCAGCTCTTTCTTCAAGGTTTTAGGTGATGGGAGTGTCCAGCCGCCCTTGTGGTGTGCTGCCCCCACCTCCAGGCAGTTGATGGCGTTGTCAGAGGTGAAACATGGTGTGCGGGGGTCCTGCAGGAGGCTCCCTTCACTGTGTGTGCGCCTGCGGAGGGAATTCTGCACACTGAGCCCGCCCCCTCCGTGCTTCTCACAGGTGGCACCCTCGACCATGCTGCGGCGCTTGCTGTCGCTGCGCTGCAGGTAGGCGTCGTCGCTGTCGTCTTCATCATCCTCCTCTTCGGATTCATCATCTTCATCTTCATCATACTCTTCTTCATCAGTGTTGGGTGAGGAGAGGGCATCGGCACTGAAGGAGCGATCGAGGCGCAACTCAGGGATAACAAATGAGGAGGAGGAGGAGGACGGAGGAGCATTGGTATCAGGGGGTTCTGAGGCGTTGTCTTCATCAGTGTTAGACACCACCAGGTTTAGGTTGCCTTCCTCTTCATTCCTCTCTCCCTCATCCTCTTCTCCTTCTTCTTTTTCTTCCCCCTCACTCCCTGGACTCTTTCTGCAGGCCCCATACTCTTCCTCCTCATCATCATATTCCTCTCTCTGACTCTCCACATCCTTCCCCTCTCTCCAGAGCTCCATCTCCTCCATACTCTTGCAATCTTCACCCTCGGTGGAAGGGGGTGGTGTTGGAGGCACCTTATGTCGCTCCTCAGATCCCATCAGACCCCCGAGGGGCATGTAGATCTCATCCAAAGGGGTGAGAGGTTCTGAGGGGTGAGGACTGCCCAGGGTTGGGGGCTCTGAGGGACTGGAGGGGTAGAGACTGCTTTCCTCACCTTCCGAGCTGCGGGGGGGCAGGTGGAGGCACACGCCTCCTCGATCTCCTCCCACTCCGCCCAGCTCACATGAGGGGGCATCCACCTTAGGCTCCAACATCTAGAAAAGGGAACAGAGTCAATAGTTAGTGAAATCTATTTGGACAATTAATGTACTGTCTATACACGTAAATCTAACAAGTTTATCTCAGCATGATTGAGATTTACTTCACTGCCATGAGCAAATCCACTTATCACAACTATTCCATTACCAGTTATTGAATTTGGTCTTGATATATCTGTGTCATGGTGGATGTTGGTGTGACGGAGCCATAATGCCAGGGTCAGACTAGATGACATTTATGTCTTAAACGAAGGTCACAATCTTAGAGTAAGTAATGATAGTGCTGTCGTGAAGAGACAGACTACATACTTAACCCTAACTGATCTATCATACCATCTTTCATGACATGCGAGCTCGAGAGACAAGACTTCCTGGATTTCTCGACTATGGCATCATGTAGCACGTCATGATGCTGTCAATGACAACATAAGAATTATGACATGCTGCTCTTTCAGGGCTTCACAAGGCATCCGAGATGCAGGTTGGGTTGTATTTTACTACACGGGACAAAATAACTAATTGCTGTACCCAATGCTAATTATAGTTGATAAGACTGACAAAATTACATTATAATATCCACGTCAGTGAGTTCATATTGTGATATACTGCTGTATTGCTCAGTCGTGCTGCTATAGCTACAGTACTACAGTAGAGCTTGCTGCTCTGATTCAGTCAAACTAACTGGTATTGTGCCCTTAGGCACTGTGGAATGAATAAAAGCTGAACCTCTCACAGAAATTGATGACATTGCTGCTATAAAGTGTTACCACCAGCCACCCATCTGTTCCCCCATCCATCTTCTCTGATATGTTTCTATCATTTCAACAAACTATAAATTTCTCTCCAGCCCAAATGACCACACGGGCCCACCATCACCCTCACCCACTCCTAAAACACAATAACCCTGTCGCACACTCCTGTGCACGCACAGAGAGCACACTGTGCCCTCGCCCCCTGCATTTGGCAATCTGTCCGCATTACCTCCTTGCCAAAATCTGCTGGTTTTAAATGCTGCTTTAACCTCGTCCAGCTCAGAGAGCATTCAGTAGGAGGATCATTACAAATGCATTTTGAGTGGGCAAAGGCCGTTCTAACCCAGAGAATTGTATTTTAAATCTGGCTAAAGATCACAAAGTTTTTGAGGATTCTGCATAGGTCAAGGTGAATTATGGAAATGTTCTGAAAGTTAAGTACGACGTTTTTTCCATTTGACATAATGAGCTGCCCCCCCCCCCTTTAAAAAGTATTAATCAATTCTTTAAGTATGCAGTGTGGAGGAGCTCATCGCTCTGGTCAAGTTAACCCATGACTACAAGCTGTAGTCACAAGACGCTCTGCTCTACTTGGACATAACGCTGCCTCCTCTCAGACAGCTCTCATGACATTTCACAAGCTGTTTGTGTACTTTTGAAGTTCCTATTAGTTCCCCTAGATACCCTTGCCCTGGTTGCACTCACCTCTAAACCATCAACCCGTATTCATGAACTCTGCAAAGAGCCTTTAGGACTTTCAATCAGGATCAACTTAGAAGAACAAACTTTAAACTGATCACCCTCAGTCTGTATTCCTTTTGTTTTTAGTGTAAGACCTGGACTAGAGGCAGAAATAATGGTTGTGGTTATTTTTATCTTGAATGGTGTGAACTCTGTATGTATGAAGATACAATCTGAATATGGTATGTGTGGATACAGGACACTGAGGTCTAAAATAAGGGTCACTGTGTCTCCTGCAACAATATGACCTCATATTTTTGTAATGTGGGTTGTGCAGAGCCGCGAGACTCTGCTCTGAGCCAGTTTCTTGTCTTTCTGTAGGCATACAAATAACCCCTTACAAACCTTTACCTCTGGTGTCTTCTACCACACTTAGATATTACATGACGGCTGGTATGTGTTTGTTGTGTATATTATGTTTGTGTGGTAGAGGGCCAGTAAAATCTGCCATTTCCCCATACTGTGCACGTTTCAAAAAGTTTTGGCATCTTTCAGAAATCTACTGTAGAAAACTAAAATTACACCAAATTAAATCTCAGTTACAATGACACTATTATACCATCTGATAAATAATACTCAGTCTACAGTGTGCATCAGACATGGTGCTGAAACAACACTAGAAAGACTATACTTTTTTGGACAGCAACAGTTTTGTTGCAAAGAAGACATCGCCATTAGAATGAGCCTATAAAAGTAAGATAAATACACCCTTCGATTGTTGTTTTCCTCTAAAACTCATTTTTTATTATCTACTGTTCTTTTTTAAAGACATTTTTTGGGCTTTATTTGATGGAGATAGCTGAAGAGTGACAGGAAAGCCGCGATTGAGAGTTTCCTCTGTAGGTTGGGTCGTTTATGAGCTGAGTAAGACGAGCCACTGCTCCTTCACATTAGAAGGAGCCAGCTAAGGTGCTTTGGGCATCTGATAAAAATACCTCCTGGACTTCCTTTGGAAGGTTTGTGGGCACGTCCAACTGGTAGGATATTCGTGGGTAGACCCAGAACATGCTGGAGGAATTATATATCTCATGAGAAAGAATTTCTATATCAAAAAAATGTGTAATTCTAGCAATGTCCAAGTACCCAAAGAGCTGTACTGAGTAGCACAACCTGACATTCAGACCTTTTGCTTTCTTGTTTGTTTGGGTGGTGTCTGTTTCATTCATTTTCCCAATGTGGCCACTGTGCAGCCCTTTGAGACTGAGCAGTGACTCAGGGCTAAAAATATAAACTTGACTTGTCTTGATGTTCATGGATATATACAACTGCCCCAAGGTGATGCAGACCTCTCATTTCCCCTTCTAACTCCCTCTTAACCTCCCTGTGATCCTATCCAAATGATTCACAGTGGTGTTACAACCAAGACATCAAGGCCTCTTACTGCACTTGGTGTATGATGGGTATTTTTAGAATGAAATGCACTTTCATAAATGCACCCACGGACGGAAGTGGAAGTAAAGCCTCTATCTTTATCTCTTTCTGCCCCTCCTTTTCCTCTTCTTTCTTTCTTCATGATGGTCCAAGTCAGATAAGTGAGTCAATGTCAGAAACACTGTGACTTTTGACTCTGTTATAAGGCTAGTATGAGCATTTTGGAAATTAATTGGATACCCTTCATTCTTCTAGCCCACATATACTTAATCTCAAGATTTTCACAGACGGTTTCTCTTTCCCTCTCTCAACACCGCTGACCCCCTTATCTCTCTTTCCCTTTCTTACATACAAAAAACCCTGACTGTTGAAGATATGGCTTGAGACATAATGGAGCCACCTGTCCTGTCAGATACACTTGTTCCGTCTCACAATCTCTACAGTGGACACACACACGGAAACACGAGCACCCATCAGCTTCAAATTAACCCTTTGTGTCTTTCAAGCCTGTCTTTGTGCCTTATCTAGAGAAACGAACAGACATATTAACAAACTTGTTCATCTCAGAGGCATTCTCCAATTATGACATGTACCACATCACCTACACTCTTTCACATCTTCTCTTCAATGAGTCAGTTTCAAAAGCTAAATGAAAAGACACAAGCTAATGCGCTTGCATGTATATGTGCAAGTACAATACAAGTGTACTCAAATGTGGCTCATAGTCATCAATGACTGAACACAATACAGTTTCTGGCATTGCCTCAATTAAGCGAGGAAACAAAACCCGCACTAAAAGGCTGGGAGAGATGGATGCGGAGTAAGAGAGTGAATAGATGGAAGAGGCAAAGTGGATAAGACAAGCAGAAGGGAGGAGGGGAGTCAGTGAATGGTAATGACACAGAAATGAGATGAGCAAGTGGAAGAGGGCAGAGAGGAAGAAATAAAACAGGAGAGGAGAAAAGAGTAAATCTTAGAAAATGTCCATCGTACCATAAACAGCACCATTGGTATAACTAGTGAATGGCCACTTAACAATAACCCTTCCAGACAACATTTCTCTTCTTTCAAACCGACACCATACATTAAAATAAGCTACCAGAATGAGAAATACATTTTGTGAATATGAATTAAGTGGAAGTGTTTTGGTGTTCTTAGTGGTGAAACAGCAAAAGATTGGATTCAGCTCACTGAGAAGATGTGATTTAATGCCTTTTTGTCCAGCTAACTCAATGTGTTCAATGAGATGTTGGAGATTGTACCCATTACTCGTGTTCAAGGCCAGAAGGCAGCTAGAGTGGCTTCTGACATTTTTCCACCAAGTATGAGCAAGCTCCAGTGAATTTCACTTAAGGTCATTTTACACATTTTATATAATTCTTCATGTGCACTGTGCAGAAAACAGACGATCTTTGTTGTATCTCATACACCATCGATCTCTCCTCTTTGCCTGTCAGCTCTCTACTAAATCTGTCAAATAAAGGCAAAAAAAATACCCCCAAAAAATAGAACCAAATGTTATTGTTCCATGAGAGACACATTTGACTCCCGTAATGCTGAAGAGAACTGGAAAATTCAATGATCCCCTAATTATTCATTTATAATTCCATGTATGTAACATTAAATTTCAATTTAACCACTACTTTGGTTTATCTAGATATCTAAATATCTCCAAAATGAATGACATTCCCATCACCCTTAACTGTACTTTGGTTTTGTACTTTTGTCCTGCTTTGCAGGATGAAGAATAAAAACTATAATTCTTCATATTTCCTGCCCATCATAGAATCTTACAAGTGACTTAATATGTTGACCATTCTGGTTACAGCTACCTCACACAAATACTTACACAAAAACTAAATCTAAGTTTCATTAAGGTGAGCATTACAGCCTCAAAATGCAGCTGGATACGAGCTGGATAAGACACAAGAGACTCTATGTGGGTTTAAAACAAAACTAGAGGCAGTATATCAGCAGATGGCAAGTTTTATCACATTTCCTATTTGGGTCTATTAAGTCCCATTTCCTCAGAGTACATTTGGGCTTAGATCCAAAATTTAAAAGACTGAAAGACAGAAATCACTAAGAACTCATACAAAAGCAACATTTGAGGAAAAAGGGCTGCAAAACAGAAAACAGATCTGTGTCTTCCCTTTTTGAATTATCACCTTAGGCTATATGATAAATAGACAAAACTGTGACACAGATATTGTACAACTTTTTGCACATGGATGCACATACATATGCATGGATGCCTTGGGAGTCCCAAAATAGGAGGTTTAGATTTTTTAAGTCAAAATAGGCTGTAGAAGGAAGCGACCCATGACCTTGTTTCCTGCACTACAGAGAGCTCAGAAAGTGTATCCAGAAGTTTAAAATTTTAAAACACCACATGCTCAAATTCCATTTGAATATTACATTCTACATATACCAGACTTTTATGTTAGCTGCACCCATAACTGACGTGATATAGGGATAGAAATCGTGTTGTACATGCACTGAACTGTCTAATGATCCTGCTCAGACTGGCATATTTTACAAAAATCACCTTCAAGACCAAGTTATACCTTCCAGTGACACCTGCCAAATTACTCACTCATGAGTCATGCTCGGTGTAACTGTGTCGACTAGATGGAAAAGAACCCAGGAGAAGTGAGAGCAGTGAATGTCTCCAAAGTCCTATTTCCAAAATATCTCCCAGAAGGAATGAAGACTGACAAAAATGCAAAGAAATATTCTTATCCTCAGTCTAAATCTCAGAAGGTCAAAATCTTCTAATAAAGATAGAAATACAAGACAACACACACATACACACATGTGGACAGTCACCCTGGGACAGTCATGTGAACTCTGTCCCATAGTTACCATGGCAATGAGAGACCCACCCCAGGGGAGCAGCTGTGCTGTGCGTTCTCCAAAAGCTAAAGATGTACCTTTGAACTCTGTCATCGTAGCTCCCCCCCAACCCCTCCTGCGACTAAATTTCAAGGTGCCATCTTTCATCTTTATCTCTTTCCTTCCCTTTCCTCCTTATTTAATTTCCTGTGTCCTCCTTGTTTTTAAGTAAGGCATTACATTAAGTATAAAGAGTATAAAAGTCTGTCTCACTCTACTTTGTCTGTTATTAATGGTTTGCCATTACACTGGAAAAATACACCTCCAACCTCAATAAATCAGCTCAACTCAATAAGCAATGTTGTTAAAAATATTGTACACTGCTAAACAAAAGGACGTTTCTCTTCTTTCCCTCGTTGCCACTCCCTATGTCTTAACTCTCTTAACTCAGTGGATCTGTACAGTGTGACAGCAAGTTGGCTGGTGGCATGTTTAAGTGATGCAACTCCAAAAAATCTGCATTATTTTGTTTAGCCTGTTCTTTAGTTTTCTTTGCACACTGACGTCGCGCATCGATTTCTTTAAAGGACATGTAAGGTCAGTGAACTCTAGACAAAGACTCCCTGCTTACATAGCCCAGAGAGAAAACATAAAATGAACATAGTGAGGACAAGAAATAGGAACAAAGTTAATTAAGCTGAACCCTTCCACACTTCTGCTTTTACTTACACTGTCTGTTTACATTAACAGATGAGATAAGAAATCTCATCTTCTTGGTTACACATTAAAGAACCATTTTAGGAGTTGTATGTTTAAGCCACTAATTTCAGTCTATTATAAATAACACATACTTAAGCGTACTGATGACCATTTTCCAAAGAAAGAGGCTTAAATTTGTATTTCACACAATTTGTAATGGCCAGTTTCCTTCACATGGCAGTCTTTATAACTTAACTAACTTGTTACTTTGATGTTCATCTAGGGAGGGTATTTACCACAGTATGCATGTACTATTCTCTAAATGGAGCCAAAAACACTTACAAGCAAGTTGCTTGCCAAGGAGACCATACCTCATATGGAGGTTCTTCTTAGATCTTAGCAATAAGGACATGAGGGATCTTAACTGCTTCTCACCCACACCCACGCAAAAATGTGTCTGATAAAAGCCAGGCCGCTCTTCTTTCGACTTTTTTATGCATTTTTCCTGCTAACCTAACTTTTAAGTCTGTGGTGAAATAAATTGTAAATATAAATTGTAAATGGTAAAATTATCAATTACCTAAGACTCTACCTAGGTGTGTTTTGCCAAAGTCAGATCCTTTACTAAAAGTAAAAACAGCCATACCACACTATAGAAGCACTCCATTCCAAGTAAAAGGCATGCTGCGTTCAAAACTTTAGTAGTACACTCAGTAAAAACAAAAACTTTTTTCAAAGAATTTACTATGATACAATCTATGTTAGTGAGTATTTCTCTCTGAAAGTTACACTATTTACACCTCAGGTAGATTAAATTTCATCAGAGAAGTAACTGAAGATATTAGAAAGAGAGAATGAATAGATTAAAGATAAAAAAAACAAATTCTATTTAAAAAAAAAAAGAGGGCTGAAAAGGGTGAAAAGAATTCAATGAATACAAGGTAACAGCCAAGGAAACAAAAGAAGACATTCGAACAAAAATCAGTATGTGTTACTTGGAAGCATATTTCTTTGTAAAATTGTCAATTAGAGCCCAGAAACATTCCTGGCCGTGCAGCTCGTCATCTCCTTCAACAGCGATAGCAAACTTATTTTCTACAGAACTTGTGAAGTGAACAACATCATTTTCCACTAAGTCCTCACACACATAACCCAAGTTGTTTATTTGCCTTAAATGAAATCATTTGCTTCAACCCACGTCACAGGTTGTTACATAAACTCACACACATGGTTCATTTTCTACATTCCTGCAATCACATGTCCTATATTAGAGAAGACACACATGTTTTGTCTAATTTAGAAGAGGTGTACATGTTGTTTAGCTTGCAGTGTATGATAAGATAATCATCCTGTTTGTTGTTTCTTTGAAAACACGTATGACTGAAGGCAAGACAGCCTGTAGGTTTGTGTGCATGTCTGCGCCAACTAAATATATATTAAGCATGTTTTGACATGTACTGTCCAGAACAATCTGGTCTGAAGATCTAAGAGCCTTTATTGCCTTGTGTAATACCAATAACTCGTTAAGGGACCACACCATATAGATGAACAATCTCTGAATGGCCTCATTATATGCACCGCAATGCACCGGCCTATTTTACCCTCGATTTCACTGAGAGAAGAGCGATGAGACGGTAATAGTCGTTTATCTGTCAGAGCCTTCCATTGTGATCAGGCCGAAAGGGAAGGAGAAAACAGAAAATGAAAAGGGGAGCAAGGGAACAAATGAAAAAAAGGGTCTGCAGATCAAAGAAACCGGGAGTACAAGATGTCAGGAGAACACCGGGAACATAAAAGTGCATCTTTTTAACCGAATCATACAAAAAGAAATAGTATCAAAAGGCAACAGTGATAAAAATGTTTTATGTTCTAATAAAATTCTAGTATTTAAGTAGGTCTACATTTTTAACTAAAGCTTTTGGTCACAATACGACAATCAAGCAAGGTTTGTTCTCCTACAAATGCAATATTAGCATCAGCTAATTAAATATATATCAGGTGTACATAACAATACTGTTATTCATCTCCAGTGGCAGTACTGCAGGTTAGCAGGAATATTCTATATGGTCAGAGAAATACAGTGGATTGGATATGTGAATGCAATTTATTAGCATGTAATCTCTTCTGATTAATATTTCTGTTAGTGACATAACCTCCCTGTTTTTGTTTTAGTCATTGCAATCAAACTCAAAATCAAGATTTGTCTTCTCACAGTTCATGACAGCGAGAGAGAAGAGAAATAGGATGAGGTTGGGGTTTTTTTGGTGGGGTGTGCGCGAGTGTCACATCCAAAGATGCAAAGGCATTATTGATAGAAGCTGAGGGTTCAGAGAGAATATGTCATTGACGTAACTTGCCCCGTGACGTGAGGCAGCTGAAGACAATGTGACCACTGAAAAAGACTGCAAAAGGCCCTCATAGAAAGAGCGGAGAGAGACGTGTGTGTGTGTGTGTGTGTGTGTGTGTGTGGTGGAGGGGTTATGTATGTATGTGTGTGTGTGTGAGAGAGAAAGAAAGGGGATAATGAAAGAAGATGCATTTATCTTTTGTTTCATTTGTGTCTTTCATTGTGTGTGTGTGTGTGTGTGTTTCGGTGTGTGCGTGTGTGTGTGTGTGTGTGACGAGTGTGAGATTGTTTTTCCAGGGTTATAACAAACATCTCATTTGTTCAAGCTGGGACTGGATGTTTAAAACCAGCTGATAAATCACATTCAGTCTTGTGTGTGTTTGCATGTGTGCACAGGACAGGGATGGGCCATTTACACTGTCTACTATTGATCAAGAATAAGGGGAAGATTGAGGGAAGGATACTCCATATCTTTACACCACTGTACTGTAAAATTCATTCAAACACAAGCTACCATTTGCTCAAACAGTGAGTTATCGATCCCTTCCCTAATTGTGTATCAACAGGCTCCAACTACTACAAACACCACAAATTCTCTCTCACTCTCCCTCTATCGTTCTCCTTCTAAGTAGAGAATAACCCCACAATCCCCTTAATGAGGAAAAGAGAAAAGCAATTTTCCCCAGTGTGCTTCCAGTTGTTTTCCCCTCTGGTTCCTCTGTTTGCACACTCCTCGTCTCCATAATGTTCAGCTTGGCTCTGACACGAATCAGAGTATACCTTCTTGCTACCATTCCTCTCTCTATCCACATGTTTCTCACTCTACGACTCCCCCAGCCATGTGGAGGGCTAAATCGCGTCACTGGCATAGAGCCAGAGAAGAAAAGACTGAAAATAAAAGCGCCAAACGGGGGATGTAAACAATCTGTCGTTCTGAAAATGCTGTCCACAACTCTTGTTTATTAAAAAAGGAGGTGATATTTCTGGGGCAATTATATTAAAAACTGGATGGAGTGATAGAAAAGCCAGAATAAAACCAACACAGAGAGTAAGAAAGAAGCAGACAGAAATAGTAAAGTTAAGTTAATCAAAAGAGCACATGACAGAACCCATCTCCTCATATAAGCCTGTCATAAAGATGCCCAGTGATAAATAAGCCTTTATTGCTTTTCCTATCTTTCCTCCCATCTCTCTGTCTTGTTCTTGTTTCTCCGTATGACCAAACCACTCCCTGCCCCCCAGCAGCAATATCAACAATATTAGCAACTCAAACTAATCATATGAATCCATTTTCCTCCAAAGCCAAAGAAAAGCACCATGAAATCCATTAACATGAAATCTCTCTTTTCAGATTAGCCACGCAATAAGACGTTTACTCCAAAGAAGAGAAATAAAGTGATGGTTTATAAACCCTACCTGTCAAGAGGAAGCAGTTCCAGGTTACAATCCACTTAAGGCAGATACAGACACTCCACACATCCCCATTAAAGTGGCCTACTTCCTCTGTCAAACTGGTGTGTGAGCCTTTGTGGCTGGCTGGCTAGCTGGAGCTGGTGTGTGTGATTCTGTCAGTGTGGGCTAGGCCAACTGAACTGTGCATACACACACACACACAGAGAGAGAGAGAGAGAGAGAGAGAGAGAGAGAGAGAGAGAGAGAGAGAGAGCGAGGGGGGAAAGAGAGCAAATGCCCAAGAGGCTAAGAAGGTAGACTCCCAAGCTGCACAAACAAGTGAGAAGGAAAGAAAGAGAGGGAGGAGATAGTGATAACAAGAAGAGACAAATGAGCAGTGAGGGCTCAGAGAGGAGCATATGCATGCATGTGTCTGCTGTGTATACTAACTGTTCTTAATGATTATAGATGTGTGTGTGTCTGCAAATATTGTCCAACATATGATCACATATATTGTGTCCATTTCTACCCACACACAACACCCCCGCCCTTCATTTCTTTGCAAAGACATTAAGGCACTACAGCCAGGTCTCACAGGATGCACAAAGCACACAAAGGACACATATCCATTGTAAACGCACACAAACACATGCAGCACACATACGTTTCTGACATACACACACACACAATGCAGCTATAAAGTCAAAGGGTATATATGAAGAAGGAACCATGCCATGTTGTAGAAACAAACTGTCTGAAAAGGAAACACTAACACATAATCATGATCGTAGCCATAACACGGAGAAGTTCTATATTTGTTGAAGGTGAGCTTTAATGTCAATGTAACTGCCAACGTCGTTATAGTTCCTGGTTTTCTATTCTAAACCCACATCTTAAATTCCTCTTTTGAATTTCTAGATTGAACAATCCAACGTAATGTGTACATTTGTAAAGCCATGTGTGTTTTATATTGTCTACTCGCAACTGATCAGCAGTAATAGTTCCGTTCATTTTTATTGTCATCTAGGTCACTGTATACATATTTATACATATATAAAGATAGACAGATGTATATATATGTTTGCACTCTGTAACTGCTCTGAGTCATAGCCTGCCACAATATCCTTGAGATGAGTTGGGTGACATCAGTGTACCATTTCTATTCAAACAATGCCTCAACGAGGCAGAGACCAGGAACCCTGCAAAAGAGCTATAAAATGTTAAGGGCACTTTCAACTAAGCCAGTCTAATGGCAGCTTCTGACTTCAGCAGCAAGTGGTTTTCTACTGCTTTACTATTCCTCCATATAGACAACTACATTTCCACAGGATACTAAGCAAATTAGTTTTGCTCTGCACGATTAGTTTCTGCTGCACGATAGACACCATTAGCGCTTGAGCTAGCATGGATACTAAACGGACGTTTATTTTTATTCAGGCTAACTTCATCCACACATCGACCAGAATGTGGCCGTGTTGAGAAACCAAGCCACACTCTGGTCGATGTGTGAATGAAGTTAGCCTAAAGATACCCAGTCCTAAAGTGTTCTTGTAAATGAAGCAGAGGTGCAAAAGTGGGTGTGTGTAAGTTTTTACGACCTCAACATCTCACTTAAAATGTGGCTCTGGCTACACTCCTAATTATATACGAAACAAACGTTTAAAAAAAGACTGAAATTTCTATTAACCTGCTTTTATGAAATAAAAACAAAGACCCTCAAAACATCTTGGCTTGGTGTACCAATAAAATTGAAATGCAATTAAGTCCAACCATAACCAACTTAGCAAATGTATAACAAAGTAGATGAAGCATGTGACTAAACATCCACTGAAGAGTAGTGACAGACAAAAACATCAAATTTGTATTGAGCGATGAGGAGACTGCACTGGTCCTTAAATTAATGAAACAATTAGGATTGCCACATTCTCATCATGTTTTATACATTGTTTTCCATCGTTTGGTAGAATTTTCTTTTTCTGATCACTATTTTTGGATGGAAACCTCTTTGTTATATAAACAAATGTACCTGCTGTACCTGAGTGGCTAATTGATCCACATGGCACTCTCTATCTCTCCGTCTCTCACTCATCTACTCACTCTGTCTCTCTAGTCTCTTACCTTTCTCTCACTCTGTTATCTCAAGAGCCTCTCAATGCTACTCAGGGGAAAGGTTTTTTTTTATCTCCTCAGTGTGACAAGGAACATTTGACAATGAAAGGTAGAAGACACACACACCTGCTGCCTCTCCACACAGTTGCTCAGGTCAACAACTACTGATCACTGACAATACACTTAAAGAACAAAAACAAAATGGTTTCATATACTAATTACTGCACTCAAAAGTGACATGATTACACTAATACTGTGTCAACATTAACAGTTTCATTAACACTCTCTCTAGAAATACTACTTTAGGCATAAATAGATAGTAAAAAATAAGCCAGCACCCAGCGACGTGTTTAAATTTCCTGCCTCTAGAAGTATATAAGACCAAACTAACTGAAGAATGAATCACACCAGAGCAGGTTGCCAGATTTCTTTTGCACCCGTCTTAGGCTGTGTTTTCTCATTCTCAACGGGGCATTAATTAAGAAAACTCCACAAAGACTGCACGCATGTGATATTAGAAACAAAATAGTCCAAATATCCTTCACAAAATCTAAAAAGCTGGTACCTGGATATGTTACTCAGGAAAGAGGAATACATATCTATGCTTTTCAGAACCACAAAAAAAACAATTACGGCACAAATTAAAATACTGATTAAGAAAAGAAAAAAAAATCCCTGGTTATATAAATGTGAGAAATGTAAAAAGTAGTTGTGTCTTCACCTATGATATCATTTACTACAGTTGTGATCACAGCAAGAAAATAGTGGTACTTACACACAACCAAACAGTCAAATTAACACACACTCAAGATATTTACACCATATTTACAGAAATAAACATGCACACACACAATAAAAGACAATAATCCTAATCTCAACTACACAGACAAGTCTCCAGACGGAGCTCCTAGTTTGACCTTCATACCAGTACAAAAGATACAACGTACCTTAGACACAGGCATCTGGACGCGTAGTGTGCTTGCTTGTTTTGTTTGAGTGTATAAGTGTGTTATTATTGGTGTTATGTCCCAGAGTACAGCTAAGATAGTTCATCCACACACACACATAGACATACACACTGAGAGCATGTGTGCAGCGCAAACAGATAGAGGCAGCTAATCCAATGTGACCATATGTGATTATTTTTCCTGTCCGTTTCTCTCTAGAAGTGTCAGTGCTTCTTTTCCCCTCCTTGTTCTGGTTTTTGTCTGTGTTGTTGCTGCATTCCCAGCTTCTTCACCCCCCAGCTCGGCAATAACGTGCGTGCCAACGTGTGCGCAAAAGAGAGAGAGAGGGAGACAGAGGAAGAGAGAGAGAGAGAACGGGGGGGGGTGGGTGAAGAGGGATTTGGTGAAGGAGGGGAAATGAAGACAGATGGAATCGGGGGGATACGGAGGTGTGTGTGTAAATGTGATATAAAAACGTAGAGGGATTGATGGTGAAAAGATCAAATGCAACTAACTCTCTGGAGACCAAAGCAGTCACTGTCCGTCCTCTCTTTTTCTCGCTCTCTCTCTCTCTATCTCTCTCTCTCTCACCCCTTCTTCCTCTGTGTGCTATATTTAGAAGTTGCTCTGTCGCAAATCAAAGCACTAAATCAAAACCTATCAAAGAGCAGGATGTTAAGGGCCATGTCTTTCACACCTAATAACACACACACACACACACACACCCCTGTCTGTTACAATGACCATGTGTCTACATCAGACCTGAAGGGAGCCATGTAAGCTATTCATCAGGCCTTATCTAATCATATCATGTGCTAATAAATAATGGGCTTTTCAAATAGCTATTTTAAACACACGTCAATTACACTGCACAGGCCACTGTCTCCCAAGCATCTCCGGCTAAAGGTATTCTCGTAGTAATATTTCCACGTGATGCATAAAGTAATGATTGACATTCAAAAAGTAGAATATCAACTTAAGGCAAACTAGATTTTGCCAGTTTCATCTGCTACCAGCACTTTGCTCTTTTGCTTTTTCCTCTTCCTCTGCTAACTGGTGGGAGAATATTTAAAAGTTCTCAATGCCACTTGTCATCAAGAACTTATACTAATCAAAAAATGTCCTTGTGTGAAAAAGAGCTCCATTATTAGCAAACTATTATCCCAGCTCCGTTGCATGCTCACTGGAGCAGACGTCATTTTCCTAAGTAAAAAACGTGCGTAATTAAAACAGACAATGAATGGATTTCATGCTCTGCTGTACCTTCTTCTCAGGACTGACACTGCGAGGCTCTTCTCTACACTGGCTCCTGTGCTGATGCATAATTGGCATTATATAACACAGTTATGAATAGTTAAAGTTGAGCTAAAATAAAGCCAAACACCACTCCATCAAAGGGAAATCATTAATGTTTAAAGAGAGACAAGGGAATTAATCCTACACTGCGGGCCACAATGAATAACATAGCTGAGCTGTGAGTGTGTGTTTGTGAGTATCTGACGGAGAGGGAGAGGTAGGTAGACAGAGTGAAACAAAGACAGTGATAAAGATAGACAGAGAGAGAGAGAGAGAGAGAGAGAGAGAGAGAGAGAGAGAGAGAGAGAAGGGGGAAGACTGCATATTTGCACTTGATGCTGCAATAAAATTAGATAAGGTAAACAAGTGAGAATAAGTAGACAGGGAAATATGACAGAAGAGAGAAAGGGGGCAAAAACAAAATATTTTGGCGAGCATAAAATGAGATGAAGTTTGATCTTTTGCCACCTTTGAATTTTCCTTTCTTTTTCTTTCTTTCCAGAAATAACAAATATGCATCCATGTCCAAAGTAATTGTATTGTCTGGGGGACACTAGAGTTTCTCAACATTTTCCAAGCTACCTCATGATTTGCCAAAGGATACTTATTCCTGTCTCTTACAAAGGAAAGTCTAGGATAGTGCTGTCACTCGCACACACAAAATAACTGAAAAAAGGTAGCAGTCAGTAGACAGCTTCTTCCACTTCATGACAATGACACACAGCAAGAAGTCTGCAAAGCAACAGTGGAGAACTTTTTCATCGTGTCACTACTTTACTCCCCATCTCTGACAAGACTTGAACTGTGATGAGCAATCCTGACCCAACATTTTGGGTAAAAATCTAAATGTTAGCACAAAAGGTTACGACTACCTCACCTGAAGAAAATGGCACCATCCATTTATTGACACTTCAAACCAGTTTGGGGCCATTAAAGCCAGAAATCTAATGAAATACCATCGAGAAAGAAGTTATAACTACACTGCGTCATGACTACACATGAAGTGTTTTGGCGTGGTTCCTCATATCTGCTCCATTTGAACAAGTTCTAAATTTGGATGTCACACTTCGAAAGACAACACATCCCAAAAATAGTATGCAGTGTGCTGTTTGTTTGTGTGTGTGTGTGTGTGTTATGTGTGCGTGTGAAGAAAAGAGACAAGCAAAGACAAGACAAATTGAATTCATCCATGTCTAATTAGAGGCAATGAAAGGGAAAGTGTGTGTGTGTGTGTGTGTGCGTGTGTGTGTGTGTTGCAGAGAACCAAAGAGAGCAAGAGAAATGTTAATCATGTGAACATGTGACAGCGCAGATGTTGCCCATATTTACTTTTTTATTTATATATTTCTGCTTTTATGCTTAGATACTTCACGTGTACGATCACGTTTTCAGATTTCTGTTTAAACTGAGTGGTGATCATTAAAGACATTCTTTATATCGGACACAAAGGATGTAAATATTTGTATTTATGCTGTTCATAGTCCCCCTCTTCCGATGAGATGACAGGTGTGTGTAGCAACCCCTGTCATTCTTTTCCACCCCCAGTGGAAATAAAATGTCAAAAATCACACACACTTCTTCTTTCACTTACTTGTTAGCTTTTTCTTCACATTCTCCCGTGTCACTCACTGCCTCCTATTGTAACACAGTGAAGCTGTCTTTTCTCCAACTCTCTAAGATTAAAAACAGACGACTGTACCTGTCACAGTCTCAACACACTGTCCATCACCAGTGTGGGATTACTTCTAATATGCTTCCCCCGCGCTATCATCACTGTTTTCCTGACAATCCCTGTCAGTCCTGCCAAAATGGACAAGTCTTGTTCGATCAGTTTGTAAGCCACCGTCATGTAAGGCGCGCATCTCCTCCACCTAATCTCACTCTGGTTCAGCACGGAGTCACTCCACATGATCCAAATCAACCCCTTTCTCACCCATTGCTGAACTCTATGTTTCGGCCTTCTTCTTTCATTGACTCTATTTCTTCTGTATATTTGTAGCGTAGACTCTGTTGCAAACCAGATGTCCAATTTGGGGCAATAAACGAGAAGGTCACTGAGTCATTAAAAAAGAATGAGTAAACACAGTATTAAGTATACTTCTGTGAATAAGCACACATAAGTTAATACTGTTGAATAAACTATATGTATATTCATTGGAGTAGTTTAATACTTATTGACTAAATAAGTACACTACTTTTTAGTGTAAAGGCATGTACTTCAAAGTATATAATAAGTGTGCTACAGAACAATTTTGTGAGTATGTCTTGTTTGGACAATACGAAGTATACTCAAAGAAAAACAGTAAAAGTGTACTATCATAGTGTTATTTTACACGTTCTAACAATACTACAAGTATGTAATTTATGTGTTATTTTGTGTTTAAAGAGAATGTGTAAGTACTTTTATCTTTATTAGCCTAGTCTGCAATAAAGGGGTTTTAATTTAATTTATGCTTCTCGTCTTATACAAAGAGGGAAAACCTCATACTTTTGACCAATGACTTACAGTGCTACTGCTAAATTTCAGTGACTTTAGTGTAACAGACAAAGATGAGGAGTCTTCGACTTCAATCTACAACTGTAGCACATGTGGAAAGAGTCTGAAGAAGCAGTCAAGGTACATTAGTCAGCATGTACCAATCAGGGAAGAAATGGTGATAGAATCGCAGTTTTTCCTAAGAGCTGACCCTGGGAAACACAGTTGGATTGTAGTGTATCCTGAAAATTTGACATGTGTCAAGAAGCACAGAGGAAAATGAATTATTCAGTTTTCTGATAAATCCTGAACTGAACTGGAGCCATCAGCTTATTTTCTGTTTGTTATTTTGTGTTGCTGCTTAAGATTCAGTGTTCCCTCGTAGTGAGATATGCTTCTCAAAAGATGCACATTCACTGACACATCCAGAGCTTCATGTAACATTGATTTAATGCATACATGTTTGCCCGAGGTGGAGGGACATGGTAGAATAGGAAGCCAGAGGAGAGCAGAGAACACCACTTTGTTTAATATCCTCATGAATAAACAGTTTTTAGAGTCAAGAAAAAGAGTAAGACAGAGGGGGAATGAGAGAGGAGCTTTGTCTTTGCGTCACTGCTTCCTCCAACATAAATGCTGTATTATATCCACTTTGGCAACTAAAACAGACTCTCATAAATGTGAAATGAGTAAGAGAACAGAACAAGCTTCTTCCAAACCAAAACAGACACTCTTTAGTCATTAACAGCAGCCATCTTTTTTTCACTGTTCATGTGAGCCCATGCTCTCATGTAGAGAATGTATGCCACTTTTACTGCAGATAGCTTGCTTTCCTCTTCTGACTGAGAGAAGGAGTGCCAGCATTGCTCATCCAATGCTAACTGTGTGTGATGAAGTGCGGCTGTCATTTTCAAAATGGCCAGTTCTGCTTTAATTCCCATTTGAGGGTGTGTGTGAGTGTGTAAGTGTGTGAGTGTGTGCACAGAGGAACAAATGTATTTGTCCAGCAGCTTAGTGGCTAATGCTGTTCACACAAGAATGTACCAAAAGCTTTCCAAGGAAGTAGCTCTTAGACTTATAATGACTGCAGGATACCAGGCCACAATCGTGTTTGTTCCTGTGTAGAACAAATAAACAAATAAAACAATTTAAGTATATCTTATAAATTATTAGTTTATAGCCTGTATACTGAGCATGTTGGAGCACTAATCTCTTTCAATTAAAACTCATTAAAAATTAAAGATTCTTCAGATCATTAAATAATATTATTTGATCTATGTGCCGTATTAACTTTCAACGTTAACCTGCTTTTAATTTCAAGGTCATCCTCAGTTGTAACATTTGACTGTAGGTCGGCTTCCATCTGTTTTTAATGTGCATTTTAAATATGTACATAAAAACCAGTGGAACAATGAGAATTGAAGAAATTAAAAAAAAAAAGTTCTTAGGCTTCACTGAGGTGAACAAAAGAAACGAATAAATGATGTACATGAAGCATGTGATGTTAGCAGAGGAAAACATCAGATTTATGTAGAGCAATAAGGAGATATTCATGAAACATAAATGCCATATTTCTATTATGTTTTCTATATTGTTTGACTGGTGCTCATTTAACTATGTCATCTTGTTGCACGCTCTTTTCTGCAATGATTTACTGGAAATTAATTCACATTTTCTTTTACTCATTTCCTCAAAATTTGGTTAAATTTGCACAAACATACTGCACAATATTCTCTCTTTCATCTATATGATGATGACTACTCATCCCCTTGACTGCCTCCCATCTAAGTCAGAGAGAAATAGTGGCATCTGTTATTCAAGTTGAGGTTAGTCATCATAAACATTCACCCCCAATCCTCTGACTTTAAATGAAGCACAAAATAGAAACTGGCAATTTCTCATCCTGCCCCACTTACAGAGGGACTGAAGGATTAAAGAATCTCCAAGTGAAAAGGGCTCACGTCCAATTTTTTTCCAAAGGGAAGCAAAGCGTTCAGGGACTGAAAGAACTGCTGACATCAACACGGTGACGGAGTAACCCTATTTGCTGGAAAAACATGAATGAACAGAGTAACATAAATAGAAAGAAATGATTGTCATTTCTATAGTATATGTTTTTCCCTTTGGAGTGGATTCTGCTCTCTCCGCACACTTGAAAATAACTCTTGAGTAAAGTGCATGCTTCAGCTAAGTGTGGATTGACTCGGCTTTGTGCGTGAGAGGACAAATGCAGTTTCTGACACAAGGGAAACGTCTGGGTAATTTTCTAAAGCTCCTTTGCTGCAATTCTTACTCACTGGCAGGAATACACACAGTGCATCAAAGATACACTTTATTCAGTTTTCAAAATAAGTTCTAGTGTTGATTCAGCAGTAACAATGGGGGCAGATATAAAGTTATTTAAGCAGTACTGGAGGAACATTCTTTAAGTTACGTATAGAGCTTGAATAAAAGACATTTCTCTTGTTTGGTCTCTGCTGCATGTTTATCATTGTATCCATTTAGAGGACATTATGGCAGATTATCATCTCATGTTTAATGTGATTCAGATTTCTTCTTTCATGTGTTTATGTAATGCGTCTGTTGAATCTTAACTGGAAGAGAAGAGAAGACGTGATGTTTCACAAAAAGTTGAGCAAACGATCATAAACCCCTCTAGATTCAAGACCTATTTTGATTTTAGATCGTAGCTCACCCAATAGACGTGTCTACACATGTTTATCTACTGGAACATGTCCTTTCTTATTCCAATACAAAATAACCCAAACAATACTTTGTCAAGATGCTAAGCAAAATACACAGGCCACTTCATTTTCCCATACAACATATGCTACAAGGACATTCTCATCGTAGACAAAGCTGATTTGCATATAATTAAACACATTTGGAGTTGACTGAATACAAACTATTTGCCTCTAAGGGACTCTGGAGAAATGCAATCAAAAGTGAACTAATTTGTCAAGATGTAGAATGTTATGATTAAGCATGTATTCCCCTGCCTTCAGGACACTATTCAGATTTCCATTTAATAGGAGATTACATCAAAAGGTTTAATAACTACACAAAGAAGGTATACAAGAATAATTCCACAGGGCAGGGAATACATACACACTTGAATGTATAATTTCACTGAAACAGGAACATTGTTTTCAGACTGTTTTTGTAAAGATGTCCGTGCACACTAAAATTCATAAACAACAGGAAATAGGAAAACAATAAAATCTGTTCTTCAGCTTATTTTGGTCAGCAAAGACCAAAACTAAAGCATCTAACCTCGATATTACTATAGAATATTATAAAGGTTATATGACCCGTGTCCTTGTGTTAAGTGATCAGTCTTTTCTCTTTGTAAAACATTCAGATATGTTTGGTGACTAATCTTGAACTCATTAATGCATCTACAATGTGATTCAGAGCGAGGCTGCACTTGACTGTTAGCTTGTAGTAGCTAACTATACAATATCATAGGAGGTGTGTGTTTAGACTTCATTGGCCATTGACTCATAACTAAACCCTTGCCACATACTCTCTTTTGCTGGAAAATACACAACATTACAGGTGATACTTGAACTTCTGCCACAAAGCACCTGATTGTGTCTCAGCGGGCTCAGGTCATATTACGCTTTCCCTGTCCACATTAAAACACTAACCTGGCAAGACAGTTGGACTCCAGAGATCACAAATCACCTTGAAATCCATCTTGCCAGACTTCAAGCTTTGTGCTTGTTGCTGAACACAGTGGTTACAGACCAATCGGTGTCTTATGAGGAATTACTGGTGGCAAGGCATGTGCCACAGGCTTGTTTTAATGCTAGGTGTGTGTGATGACGTATGCGAGAAGTGACTCAAAATGAAAAAAAAAAAATGGCTGCTGCTGCTAGAGTATTTCCTCTTTGAAAGAAGAGCAAAGAGCGACGCCGAAAGCTTTTTTTGGCCACATTAATCTGACTGATTTAACTGATTTGATATCTGGTGATAGACAGTTCATCCAGTCATCAGGCCTGCACATGCCCGTTTCCAAAGAGTCAACAACAACAGCCCAGATGGTTCTGTGTAACAAACCATCCGTCGCAGTCAGGTTACTAAAACACATGGAAAGCATTTTAGAGTGTTTCAAGGTGTTAAAAAGACTGGCTTTATCCGGACAGAGTGTCAACTCAGAGAAAAGGATGTGTTTTATTTAGATGGCTAAGTGTGAACATAGACTGTGTATGTGTGTGTGTGAGAGAGAGAGACAGAGAGAGAGAGAGAGAGAGAGTGATCGGCCTCCCTCAGGTACCTCCTCCTGAGCCTCATCACCCAAGTTTGTACACTTCAAGCGTTTGTGTACTTTCTTTTAAAAGAAAACAGCTGAGGCTTAGAAAATTTAATAAGTTACCACTTACAAAAGGGTCTATAATGTGGGCCAAGAGAATATCCCACAAGGATCACTGCACAACTAAATCCAGGCAGGTTCCTTATAGCGATCAATATGTTGGTTTAGTCAATAGAGTTTGAGTAAACTGCATTGACGTACATGACTTAGCGTGCTTGCTAAGCTGTTTTGTTATTGAATGTATTGAACAATGTATGTAAATGTGTTGGTGCACCTAATTTAGACAAGTGAGGCATGTGAGGAAAAAGGCAAAGAAAGCATCATGTCCCAAACATTGACGTCTGTGTTACTGCAATATGTGTGCACACATTCCTGCAGGAAAACATTTACGTTTTTAAGGTCATGTATCTAATGTTTGAAGCAGTGTTTAAATAAATCTCGGGCAAAGTCCATAAAGTTAACCCTAAAGTAGTTCAAATATAGGAAAATATTAAAATACGGGCCAAGTTCTGGGTCATATACACTTCTGGGTAATCAGGTCCCATCCTCAATCTTTTCAGATGAGCCATATGGGCAAAAATACACACTCATATAGAGGGACACACATGAATGCACACACATGCTCAGAGAGAAAGGGATGAAAGACTGTCGGCTTGTCCCTCTCTCTCTCTCTCTTTCATGTGCTGATGAAATGAAGCCCTAATGTACAACAGGTGTGAAATCTCCACACAAGGCTATTTATCCCTTTTAATCACCTTTCGGTTAACTAAAATGAACTGGGTTGGACTGCTTTTAAATTTATGAGGAGAATGGGCTGTCTTTACGGCTCATCAAAAATGAAAGAAGTAAGGGATGAAGAAAAGAAAAAAGCGCTCTGTATAATTAAATACATGTTTAAACTGTATTACACCTTTACACACCTTTGGCCAAAGTTACGTCAGACTGGCATTCACTCTCACAGCTTACACAAAAATTTCCCCAAATAGCTATTAAAGAACCTGACAAGAAAAGATTTTCAGTAGATTTCCCCTGGTAATGCTTGAAATGACCGAACTGGGCCACAGTAATCTCATTCATAGCTCCCCGGCAGCCACCCTCTTAATCAGGGCAGTCATAGCCCAGTAAGCACTTACAGATCAGTTACAGTGCATCCTTAACAACAGACTGCACCACCACTGTGCTACATTATGAGTAGAGGTGTAATGATTTTAATCCGACAGTGATGGTATTTGAGGTATTATTGGATTCAACTCAATCTGCTTCCAAAAGAATAACACGACCGCAAATGCAAATTGTCAGAACTTAAAACAGCTATAATCAATAATTCATCATCATTCATCATAATCAGATAATTATGTGCACCATGAAAGGGCTCCACAGAGAATTACCAACCAACTCTGCAGTTTCCCTCAGCTCTGTTTAGTGTTTTTGTATCTTTTGGCTCATTTTTTTGTATTTCTGGCACGTAAATTTACTGTTTTGGTTCACGGCAGCAGCCAGCTGTTTTCAGTAAATAAAAAAAAAAAAAAAAAAAGATGAAAAGATCTACCCAGCAACCCTAAACAAAGCAAGTTGGTCAATACAATGGAGAATTCAGCAGCTAAAGAGACGCAGTGTTCCCACAGGAGTTTGTAGAGACCAAAGACGGAACTAAAAGGAGAGTGAATATTGGGCTTAGATTCAACAGACACAACTACAGTTAAATGCTGATGTTGCTTCATATCTGCTGAATTTATAAATAAGCAATGCTATTACTAACATGTCAGCTGTATCACTAAGTCAGTGTTGTGTTCACAACTTGCTCCGCTGCAAAAATCAGTTATTGCAGGTCTAAATATCCCAAAGTTCAACTTACTCTGCAGCCATAAACAACGATTGTTCAGTGCTTTGTTTCATGAGATGGAAACTGAATATATAACGAACACAAAGATGTCATGAAAAGAAAAAAATAAAGCATTTGATTTTTTTATCTTAATATTTTTGGGTTTAAGTATCACCGCTGACACCACACCACAGGTAAACTGACTGGGAAAAGGCAAAGTTAAGACATATATGAATTTCAATTACATAAATTTGCTTTTACTAGCAAATATCACTGAACTAAAAAGAGCCAGTCAGGGCTTAAATTGCACTGAGTTAACACTCCACTAAAGCAGTGCAACTATTCAAATCCGGCCAGATAAAAGGCAGCATTAAACTTGCCCAAAGAAATATCAGAGCTAAGAGGAAAATCGTAATGATGGTAATGTAGGCTGCAGGAAAGTGTTATATGTTACTGATTGAGTGTGTATGCTTGGGAGTGTGTGATGTTCACGTGGGTATCTGTGATGGGGGTATGCACAAATATATGCATTCCCATGTGTTCATGTGTTTACTGATTCATCATTGGCCTCAAATGAAACTGGAAAAAGCTTCTAGATGTGTGTGTGTGTGTGTGTGTGTGTGTGTGTGTCCGTGTGCCATACCTGTTCAAAATGTGGAACGTGAGGCTCCCTCCTGTGAAGCTGAAGCTGCTTGTCAATGTTGTCCTTCAGGCACTGACACACGCGCCGCTTCTGGTCTGCTGAATAGGCTTCAAGGCTGAGCAGGCAGTCACACTTCTACAGACACAGAGAGCGAGAGAGAGAGAGGAGAGAGAGGAGAGAGGAGCAAGAGGGTGGAGGAAAAGACAGCGGGCAATTAGGCATCTACTGTCAGAGAAGTGAAGAAGAAGAAGTGTCTCCTGATCCATGGATAGTGAAAGGGCTCAAGATGGGTAGAGAACAAATTAGAGGATTACAATAGAAAGCTTGAATGGAAAAGAATGAATGGAAAAAATATGTTTTTTCTTATCTAGTGGGCCCTCTCTAATGAGACTTTAAAACTAGAGCTACCAGTGTGTGTGATTGTGAGAGAGCAGTGAGTGCTTTCGAACAGGATAATGAGTAACAAAAGAGCATAATCCCTCACAAGTACGGTTTAGGAGGTGTGTGTCCAGCAGAATCCGTTTCCACAACTGACACTAGCCCTTCTAGCACAGTCAATGTCTGCATGTGCCATGTCAGACTTTTCTTTTTGCACATTCAGTTGTCATCTGAACTTTGTTTTCATGACACCACAGTCTGTAAGCGCTCGCTCTGGGTAGCAAAATGCTAGCATTAGTGAAATTAGATAATGGCCAGTATCCACTTTAGGCAGAATCTGATATGCTGACAAAATGATTACGTGACCAGTGTTGAGATGGTACCCTTAAAACAGTGTAAATCAATACACTGCTCTCTCTACATGAGAATAAATATTTGACAGCCAGTGATTAAGTTAGAGTTGCCAGAGTTTGATCAAATAGCGAACTCTCCAGATTCATCCAGAATGTGTTCGATCTGACTGATAATGTCCAGGTTAAATCTCTCTAGTTCAATAGCATCCATTTGTTTTTTGGTCATGATGCCAGCAATGTACTTTTGATAGAAGATCTTGTAAACAATAAATAAATAAATAAATAAAGGAAAATCTTTTATATAACAAATGAGACTCAGTTATGTTTTTTTGTTCCAAATCCTAATTTGGAAACATTTTCCTTCCCTCTCTTTTTCTCCTCTTTGGCACTTTGTGCCAGTTAGTGTCATTTGAAGTCTAAAGTTGTTTCTGGGATGCAGAAAAACTGAAAAAAAAAAAAAAGTTCAGATTAGATCTTTTGCTGCAATCACTCCTGAATGCTTGAAATTATTTTAGCTTCGTCAGACTACTTCATAACCTTACATACAACAGAAACAAAGAATTATTCCAGCATAGGTGGAAACACTGAACGTAGTAAATGCCTCCTGGTTAGATCTCCTCACACATGGAATCGTAAAAAATTCAGTGCACACAAGAACAGCACATTTCTAATATGACAGTCTGTGGCTAGAGACCAAAGAGGACCACATAATTGCAATTTCTATTGAAACATAAAACATATGATTCTCAGGGTACCATCTACCAAATCCCTATCCAGTCATTTGCACACTCAAACACCCATACACACTCACATCTGTGCCTCTCATCCACCTTAGTGGTTATATCACTATATTCAGTTGAACAATAGTTTCCATTATTCCTTCCTTTTCTGATTAAAAATCCAATATGAAAGGAACCTTTTGAGCTCACACACACTTTTTGTTCCATTTCCCCTCTTTCAAATTTGATCATTTCCATCTAACTCGGTTGTTCTGCTTCCGGCGGTGTCAGGGTAAAACATTTGTGTTCTGACATTTTTGGGCACGAGTCAAGCTATAAATAGCATTTTTTCCATTTTGTGCAAGTCTTCAGAGATTGACCGAAGTCCGTGGGGCTTTGCTTGATGCTCACTCTCCTGGTCAGTGGTGAATCATGATGCTAGTTTATTTGCCTGTTTACTGGCTGCACAGGCTTTTGCATGACCTGGTGTGTAGCTATCTTGTGGACTATCTGTCTCTTACAATGTCACTCAATGTGAAGATGGGGATGCTGCCCTTGTAGGGTATAATGGCACAAAGTGTTGTTGGTTAAAGCCTTGTCACAGTGATTCTAATGTAGAGTAAATAGACAATTAAAGACTGTGTTAATGGTACTGTAGCAATGTCAAGATTGTTTTGTCTTGATGTGGTTTAAAATCTAATGTATACAATGCTCACTGTGTAAAGTGTAGAATATTTTGGTGCCAACTCATCCAGAAAAAAACAAGGCAACAGAGACAAAGAGAAAAGATACATGAGGTACAGTAAGAGACAAAGACAAAGATACATTTCTAAGTAAAAAGTGGAGATATAAATAAAGAAAAACAAGATAGAGAAGCAGACCAGCTAGCAAAAGCATTTATAAAATTGAGCCTGACTGTTTCCAATTGCACCACGAGATGATGAAATAGGGTTTGTTTCAGAGTGGACAGAAATCAATGTTGATGTTCTTTGATATCCATCATTTGGACTGAATCTGTGTCTATAAGGGTGTAGCAGAGGCCGTAATACTTGGAATTCATGCACACACACGTACACACCAACTTCAATGTAAACAACCAGCCCCTGGGCAAACCCTTATAATATTGCTGTTGGTGAAAATCTCGTAATTCAATCTAAGGTCATTTTTGAGTTGTCGTGTAAAGCATTACAATATATCCTGCAGGTCAGGAGAGGTCATCAAAAACTCTTTCCCAGTGGATAAAGTGGAGAGTGTACGGTCTTCTAACTGGAAACAATCCTGTCACCTGGTTCCTGAGAAGTTTACTTTTTGAGGATAGTCTTAGTGTGATCACAAAAGATATGGGGCTCTATGTTTGGCAATGTTGGTCGGTGCACCACTCTGGTCCAAACTGCAATAACTCAGTATCTCTGAATCCTGATGACTTTCATGATCTTTTTACTAACATCTCTTATTAACTGGATGGATTGGGAGACAATTTGGTAAAGAAATTCATGGTTCTAAGATGATGTACCATAATGACAGCTGAATTATGGTGTAGCTCCATCACAAGTTTATTCTGTGGCCAAATACCTGCATCACTTGTGACACTCCCATCACCCTCAGCTGTATTTTGTGTTTAGTACTGAATAGCAAATGTTAAACTTTAATGGTGACTAGTGTTAATATTATCTGTTTAAGAACGTTAACTTTGTCATAAAGAGCATGTTAGCATGCTGATATTAACATTAGGCTCTGAAGCACCGCTTAGTGTTCAGCTTCACAGGCACATCAGCTCCCTAGCGTGACCACAGCCTAAGTGTATGCCTAAATCTAAAAATATTTAAACTATGCAATACAAAAATATCATCAACACCACAAGGGATTTAAGTGTCATGTGTTCTTTTTTTCTTTTTATTCATGTAAACAAGAAAAATTTAGAAAAAACTTTTTAGGGGTTTGTGTGTGACTTGTTTATTCAACAGGGAATATAAATAAATAGCATGTCCAGGCATGGAGTAAGTTTTCCGTCCTAACTTAGCTAATGGCATTAACTAGCTGACTAATTGACATCACTTGATTTCATGTCCGCCTAGAAGCGACACTTCTTATGCACACACCAAATTAAGATGGAGCAGTTTGAATTTCTTCAAAATGACACATGGTCACACCCCAACTAATGTTCAACCATGTAATTTTAATGACACCAGTTAATGCCATAAATGTTACACACATGCAACCCAGCACCTCCCAACAGACACACACACACATTTGCCAGTCTTACATTTTGAATTTGCACAGAATTGATGTGGTGCACTCATGTCTGATAAAGATAAGAACTTTCTCTGTCTTCCATACCCTTTGAGTCGTTAATTAATAATTATTTGGGATGAGTAATACTGTAAAAATAATGCAAAGACTCAACATTTCCAGAAAACATTGCCTCATATGGCCAGGTTTTTCCAGGCAACTCCCCACTGTCCCACATCAGAGGAAACACATCTGCGATGGAGCAGTTGAGCGTCCCAGCGGTATCTATACACCTGCATCCACAGACACACTCACCCAGCTTTGAAATCTGCACACAGTACCAGTTTAAACTCTTACTATACAGTCTTACTGTAGCTACATATTTACAACACATCATGATTCAAAAATAAAAGACAAAATGGCAACCAGCTGGGAATATCTGCTTTGTGAGTCATAGCAAGGCACGGGTCGCAGAGCTGCATGGGGGCTTACATCCTAATCTATCAAAGAGAGGAAGAGTGTATGTTTACACAGTATTGTGCGTGTATAAATAATGAGGCGGTGCAGACTATACTGTAAACCATTCACTGACATCATGCAGATAAAGAGAGAAGACAGGGAAATAACACGTTGACTGACGCAAAATAACATAGAGGTCATTATTATTAGCATCCTCAAAATGAACTATGCTCTGCTATGGGACTACCAATGGTGTTTTGTCTCTGTCTATTAATACCAGCAATTAATTTCAATTTCTCCAGTTCATTGTTGTCTACCATTATCAAATGTTGTGTGTTGTGCTGTTCATGTGCATTCTGTGCATTATTGCATCTTAACAGTGACTTGCACATCATTGCATTACATCAGTTAAAATAATCGGTCCTGCCAGCAAATGAGCAAACTGTTGACAGCTGGTCACAGACCACATGTTTTAGGCAGGAATGGTCTGGAGCATGTTGGCACTGCAATCCATTTAACTAAACAGCCATCACATTTACGTGCCACTTTGCTTCTGTGATGCATAAAGAATGTTTGTTAGCAGTAATCGTAAAAACAAAATTCACAATTAACATCGTATTAATGGCACCAAATCACCTTCAACATTTGGACTATGTTGAGACTTAAGGCAGTTCTCTGGAACCTCCCTAACTCTGTGGACGCAGGTCTTTGGGGACTTTCATGTTAAGGTCATGTTGTTTCTTGGCATTAAACACCATCCGGTCAGTGACCTAGACTGCAGACCAAGAAACAATATGCTACCCTTTTCCAAAACAAATTGTAATTTGTCAGTTTCAGCAGCACAGTCAGGTCATAAATAAATCCCTTATTAGTTGAATAATAGAGCAGCTCTTTATATTGTTCATGAAATGATCACCCAAATAAATGCATTTGCTAAAATAGCTAATGTTACCCTTATTCTAGTTCCTACTTTAGTTCACCCCTGTTTATAAATCCACCCGTCTAAGAGATAAACATGAGAGCTAATGAAACAAAATTCAATGAATGGCCACTGGCCTGCCATGGAGTGGCTAAAAATACAGGCAGCATTTCCCCTTAATCAGATTGATTAAAGTGCGCCCTGGTTGAAGCCCTCCCCCTGAGCCATCTGGCAGATGAGTTTTCAGTGTGTCAGTGGTATGCTGTCAACACAGCTCACCTAAGCTGCTTCAGTAGCAGGTTAGAAGGCTAATGTACATATTACTATTGAATGGGCACACACTCAGTTATTCCCACTGCCTGGTAATGATGGGCTATATTTTTTCTCTCATATTGTGAATGATTGAAGGAAGACAACAGACAAAGCATAAAAACATCAGGACGGGATGTCCTCTTGTCTTGTCATTATCATGAATGACTCCAGGAGGTCACTGCTCGCACCTGATAAATATTCCAGTACAAAACCCAGTATGGGTTTCAAGGTTCAAAACACAATTTGTCACATTGGTTTTAGTATGGACTCAACAAACAAGATGTAACATGTTAACAAATAACTTAGAGGCTACCCTAAAAATACCCTTAGAGGGTAGTTTTTAAGCACTGGACAGAGCCAAGCCAATTGTTTCCTCCTGCTTCAAATCTTTATGCTAAGCTAAGCTAATTTGCTGCTGGCTGTATCTTCATATATGGCATACAGACATGAGAGTGAAATCAATCTTCTCACCTGACGCACAGTGAATAAACCTATGTCCACATTCAAACCTAATAGGAATTAAATTTTCTGACAATAGATTTGTCTTTCCAAATATTAATTTTGTATTTCTTGAAAGGCCTGCACTTTGTTCTTCAGTGTTGCTCAACAACCAGAGATGAAGTGTTACTTGAGCTGACCCTTCAGGCCCAGATCCTCTAAGCCCTCATCCCAACTCCAGCTCAGCTTCAACTTCAATTATCTCTGTCTTATTTGCACCCTTTGTACAGTAGATTGCTCTCGGGATGGACTCCTGTCTGAAGTTTATTCAGGTACACATGAGAATGTTTTGAGTGAACACATTGGAGGCACATATGGCTCCAAAAGTAGATTGTAAACAGTTATAAAGTACATAGCAGGAGCGTGAGCCGATGACAAACAGAAGAAAGTCAAATCTGCTCAGTCTAATGTGCACACGACTGAAGATCACTGCCCTAAAATGAGACAACACATCCTTAATGTGACGATGGTAATGGTAAGACAGTGAAATAGGTCTAAATGAAGACATAATGTCACCAGCCGCATTTGCTATTACAGGATTATAATAATGAGAGCTGGAACACTTTAGAGTATGTTTTGTTTTTGTAATATTGTAAATCTCTAAAACAGCTTTTCAGGTACTTGGCAGACTCAGTAGCAGGAATGGAGAAATATAAAATGTAAGGTGCCTCTTACATCAAGTGCTCTAGTCATATCCAGTCATGCATTCAGAGGGATTTTTACATAGCAAGTCCCTATGACACTTTAGACTAAGCAGTGTCATATCCTATTAGTCATAGCCCATACACTGCTACATTGTATCGTGACCAACACAAATGGTTACTGATAAATCTACCAGCACGCCATCGTCCTGTTATGTCCTCTGTAATCAAGAGCACACTAGCATAGCCATTACTCTTATACCTAAAACCTTTTCTGCAGTACGCTATAAGGTTTCACTTCTAAGCATTGAGGCTTTGTAACTGTAGCATTTAATGGGTTTATGGCTTCCAATGAAGTTACATGAAAACCAGAGCTAATGATGCTTAAGCAGCTCTTGGTACAGTATGTCCTCACTGGATGTGGATGTGGCTTTTTTAACTCCTCCTCCTCACTTTATAGTCATAATAACAACATGGCTCTGATGATGTCATGGTGATGACTGAAATAGCTCAACATTCAATGAATTACCAGGAAGAAACATTCATGGTTCCCAGAGGACGAAGCCTGCATATTTTGGTAATCCCCAGCCTTTTTACTTAGCACCACCATGAGGCTGATACTGAAACATGATCCCCGGACTTCCTGTAGTTTCACCAGCAAGTTACCTTGATGCACCAGACTTGTTACACAGAACACAGAGCAGTCCTTGCAAACTTTATGGAAAAAGGGAAGGCACATTCAAAAAATACTTGGCAGGTGATTGAACAAACCATCTGTCTATCACGGGCTAACTTCAACCAATTAGATCAGCCCAACCAGTTGGTAAATCAAACTCTTGCCGATGCCAGTCGAGAGAAAAATGAAATCATCTTTTCCATCAAGAAAAGACAATACCTCCATTCCTTGCTCTTGTTTCAATACAGAAACACTGACTACATCACGTCTGGTGAGGTCAGGATAAGGTAATGGAGTCTGGTTCCCATGCATAACTGTCTCATGACTGTACTGAAGGATGGCTGAAAAATGCATTCCTGAACCTGGGAGTCTGTATAATCAAAAGCCAATGGCTGGGTACTAGTGTTTCTTTACACTGGAGATGGACATTATAACAACACTTGTGCAATATAGCGCTAATACAAAACATGTTTACAAAACTTAGTTCAGATCGTGTTGGAAATGGAGTTGACCATGTATTGCTCCTAAGTTAAGTTTCTGGATAGTAGGTTAGAAGGTTACTCCTAATGGAGCAACTACTGTAACTGTCAATAAATTGCACAACAGCCAAACAAATGCATGATTTCTAATCCACAAATAAGCATAAAATGTTTCCTCTTAACGCTGTGGCTTTCCCACGCTCTTTCATCTGTTTCTTGTTTGTTTATCTGGTTTACAGCTCAGAGCTCTTCTGTGGTTTGTAAAGCAGCCATGAAAAGAGCATTGTAGAGTGGAATTTTTGGCCTGAGGCCCTTCCTATAGCCACTGGGGATGATGATAAGCACATGACAGGGAAGTCATGCACTGTTTCTGGAAGGTTTTTTTAGTAATAATATTTCTGTGTGTTTTCTTTCATCATGTCGGTCAGGGAGTTCATTGATCATTTGGCTGTTTTTGCCTTTTCACATGATTGTTTCATGAATTGTGCTTTCATTGCATAGACATGAATGTACTATTTTGAGCTCTGAGATCAGCATTCAGGTCAAAGCACATTATGTTTTTGACATTTGGCTGGGCATATGCACGATAGATACATAAGTATTCACCGTATGAATTGGCAGTGAATTTGATAGTTGATGAACCTCTTCTTGATAAATCATAGTTAAATTATACTTGGACATACATACATACACATGAAGAATAAATATTAATTATTAACTTGTAAATTACTTCTGCACACTTTCCATAAAAGTCAGTGAATAATTCAGATACTGGCTACCATTAGCTCTGCAACTGATGAAGCAGAAAGATAAACCACAGTTTAGTATAGCACAGGAGAATACTTTCATCACTGAAACCAATATTGGTGGATAAGTTGTTGGTGGTCGTAGATCTCAGCGCAATCATATGGCTAAGGTGGAGGTCTTTAGGTGATTATATTTAGATGTATTGCCACTGTCAGTGCAGTGCTGCCAATCTGCACTGGCATATTAAATCAGAAAAGAAGCAAAGTAGACTAAGTTGTAGCTTAACGTTAACGAAGAGGGTACATCCCAGTTCAATCAGGCCCCTGAGAAACTGGTCCTGCCCTGGCTGTGTTATGGATGGCTCCCATAAAGTAGATATTTTGCTGACAAGAGCCCCTGGGTGCACATCATTCACATACTGGCTTCAGACAACAAATGACAGCCTGTATGTCATGCAGTCAATGATGTGCTTGAAGGCACGGAGAGATACATACAGAGATGTATAAAAAAGGCATACTCTGTATCTGTATATACACACACATACAGCAAATAAGCATCTGTACATGTACATCCTTACTGATAAGTCTAAGATGTCCTCTTCTTCTGGAAAAAGCATCAACAGAGAGTCTACACTTGAAGTAATCAATTCAAAACTGCACCATTATGTACTGTGTCCAAAAACGTCACATCAACGTCATCCTACGCATAATAAACTAACATTCTGACCTTTTATGGCACAGACCACACGCAGAAAAAAAAGACAATTTGTATGCACAACACTGTGCTTTGTTAGCCTGATCACAGAGCTCCCTTGCTGTTCCACGGCCTACACGCAAGCCATCACACTGTGATTTCACCTAGTTTGGGGGTGTCTCTTATCTCAAGTCCTCTCAATCACCACATTCTCTACGCTATTCAGAGTGCACAAAACATAATTAATTCTTCAAAATCAATAATTGCAAACTCCATATGAAACATGATTTGCAGCCATGGCTTAAGAGTGAAATTGTCTGTAATAAGTGACCAAAGTGATAGGTAATACAAATGCATGCAGACTACGTTACGACAAGGCGGCTTAGTCACTGATACTGCTGTGCTTTAGTAAGTGGAAATTATTCATGATTTCATGGTTATTAGTGGCAACTGCATTGTGCCAATTAGATCCTAATGGCTACGGTGGCAACGTAGGGGAAATAGTGGTTAATGAGTGACCATGCACTTAACGGTATTCTCAGCTTTCACTTGTGGACACTTTACACACATCAGCAACCATTACCAGAACACCAGAAGCACATTTATATAGCATGTTTTGATAGAGTATAACACCAGGAATAGCACTAATATAACTGTCACTACAAAGCCCACTGCAAAGTTACAACATCATCAAAGTCATATGACTGTTCTACTTGAGGCTACACAAACACTTACTGTAATCACATAACCTCTAAATTTATTAAGTCTGACATATAATAAGCTAATTGTTCTCTCACTCACTGAAGACTGTGAAAGAGTAGCATGAAACAGCCTTGAAGTCATCTTCTTTTTAATAACTGTAGTACCACTTTTTCCATGCTTAGAAAGTGTTGTTTTTCTATCAAACTACTGCTCTTAAAAAGTAGCACCGTGATTTCTGTTCTTCCCCTTTCATGCAGTTGAGAACAACCTTTGACTGTAGCCCGAGCAGAAGCATCAATCAGTAGCACTTACATCTCCAGAGTCAGACAGCAGGTGCTTCTGAAGAGAGCTCGCCTCCCTGACGAACCTTTTCTTAGGCCCGACCCGGTCGGCCAAGTTGCCCATGATGATTCTGTGATGACCCTGATGCACTCCACTGCTCAGTAATCTCATACAGTGTCTCTCCTTGCCGGCTGTGTTTTTCGTTTACCTACACACCACTGTCTTGCCTCCCTCTCATCCTGCGTCACTGACACACTTACACACACACACACACACAGAACACACACTTGACTTTCCTTAAATCTGGGTTAGATCAGTTCCGTTTTGAGCAAGTGCTAAAAAAGGATGACCTCCAGTGACGGAGGAGAAGGTCAGGAGCAGACAAAAGGAGGAGAGCGGACTGTGACAGTGTGAGATAAGGAAGACTTAAATTGTGTAATTGCTCACAACTTCAGGAGAAATGAGGAAAGCTTTTCTTATTTCTACAGAATGAAAGTGCCTATTTTACCTCAATCTCTGCTAACATCTTTTACGTAACTCAAGCAAAAAATCATGGTGCCAAAGATGGTTGTCTCCTTCAAAATTAATCTGAATAAACTGTCATGGATGACACATGATTTTGACAGACTCATACTGTCTTTGCATTTGAGAGTAGAAGAGATGAAACACTTCCCTATGATGAGATCTGAGTGAGTCAGTTGGGAAAAGCTGTATGTGGTGATTTGTCACAGCCATATGTTGCTGCCTGGCCCCTAGTGAATAAGTGCAAATTTGTACTGTGTATATATATATATATAGTGTGTGTGTGTGTGGGTTTCATGTTTCATAACTTTTTATTTATTTTTGTATTTAACCACCACAAGTTCAGTTATTTAGTTTAAATATAATAGTTATAAATGTATTGTATTGTTTACTTTTAGGCATGTCCAAAAAATGTTGTGACACAGGTGCAAGGTCAGATATAACCTTAAATATGTTGCATAAGAGCGTATGATAAACTGGTATGGAATCAGTAAGAAGAATCACCTCTAAAAAATATTTAAAATAAGAATGAGCAAAAATATTGCTCTTCATCACACTGGCTTATTCAGCTGTTATTATATATGTATAATTTAGTTTTAGTTTTGATCAGGCAGGAGAAGGAGAGAAGAAGAAGAATGCAAAGCTTAACTAAAAATAAGATGGCATCCTGAATCTCTCTCTCTTCCTGTGTTTGTGTGTGTTTATGCATGTGACCTTTGCTCAGACAAGCCAAAAGAGCAATTCAATTAGAGTCTATCACATAACGCGCATCTCCCTTTGAGTAAACATGAACGCGCACACACACACAAAGCAGCAGTGAGGGTCAGAGCCACTCAAACACTTCAAACATGTCTCCATCTTCTCTGATCTGTAGAGCTCAATAGTCAAGATATTCAAGACCTCCCGTAGACGTTCTCTTCTTTTCCTCGCTCCTTTCTCTTTCATCCTTCCCCTTATCCACCTCACACATACTTCCGCTTTACACAGCAGTGTGTCCTAGCAGCAGGATCAGAAGGTCAATCAGTCTGTAAAGACTCTGCTATCACTTAAAGATAAATGAGCACCACAGGAGATAAGCAGCTGCTCATCTTGACTTTGATCCTGAATTACAGAAAGAAGAAAATTCTTCTTTGATTATTTGATCATATATCTGCACATTTGGTGGTCTATGACTTTATGAATGAACGATATTATAGATCACACGGTAGCTTTTTACAGTATCTGTTACAGAGTGGTAAGAGCTGAAACAAGAGCGAACAGTATGAGGTGTTTCATTGTAGCTACTGTTTGCTTCCTGAGGTATGAAATGAACTGCTGACAGGTGTATCAACTATAATAGATGACTGCACATTTTGTGTGTGTATGTGTGTGTGCGCGCGATTGTGTGGGGGCATCTGGAAGAACGGATGGAGGAATGAATCTGACAGATGAGAGGAGGCTGAGCCAAGTAAATCTGAACTGAAAAACAAGCACGCACACACAAACTGTTTGCTGTTTCTCTGTCGTCTTGTCTGTCTTCAGTCATATATGTTGGACTAATTTGGTATTTTGGGAGCGTACCTGCATTGCTTCCCCTGCTGACTGCTTGCTAGAGAATCAATAGGTCTTTTCAAGCCTAAGGTGTCAAACTGTCAGTGGTCCCTACTGCTATTAGTGTGATGTGAGATTTATTTGCTTGTATATGGCATTTATGTGACATGTTTTTTAAGCTGCAAGGAACAAGGCGGTTTCCAGAGAAATCAAAAATAATAATTACGGGGTGCCCTGGTAGCTCACCTGGTGGGGCATGCACCCAATATACAAAAGGCTGAGTCTTTACTGCAGTGGGCAAGGTTCGGTTCCAGCTTGTGGCCCTTTGCTGCATTTCATCCCTCGCTCTACCTGCTTTACTATCGCTCTCATGTCAAATAAAGGCATAAAAGCCCAAATAATAACTATACAGTATAAACAATTCAGTTAAAACAGTACAACAAAAGAGAAAGAATATGTAACATATTAAAAGTTTCTGAACATAAGCTGATATCACCATTCTAGCAGACCTTTTTAAAGTGCTGTATAAAATCCAAAATCTGCCTTGAACTCTCTCAAATTCTCTCCCTTTCACTTGCGTGGTGTCTTACGTAAGAGTTTCTATTTATATATATTGCCTAATTGGATAGACTGAATAATATTGGAGCCCTTTCCTTCCTCTTTTCCAGCCTGTGGGACAGATATCAGGCCCCTCTCATTCTGTCTGGAATTTCTGAAAAAAAAAAGCCCCTTTAAAAGATTCATAAGCTGCTAATGAATGCAGCACATTTCAAAGCAAAAAATAGTCTGATGATATGTGTGTGTGTGTGTGTGTGTGCGCGGCATGAGGGGTTGGGGTTTATGTAGTTGCTCGGTGAAAAGATGATCCATACAAGCAGACATTTGCAGCCGCAACGAATTGCAGACGAGTCACAGTGGCTGGATGGATACAACAAAAAAGAAAAATATCCCCTTCAGCTATCCACTCTCTTCATATTACATTTTACACAACACTTCTGAGATGTTCAATCTTCAGTTTAAGTGTTTATGTATTCCAGCTAAATCAAATGGTTTCAAATAAAAGACCAAAAAAAGAAAGATTGCCTTACTCGATTTGTTTACTTGATTTTCAAGATGTGTATTTTGAGTCATGGTCATATCTTTCTTAGGATATAGACCAGCATTCGTCTTGTCCAAAAATAGGGATGTCAGCCAACCCTAAGGATCATCGAACATATTTTAATGGATTAGTATTGGCCACAAACTTGTGAAAAATAAAGTGTGCCAAATTTAGAAGACTACAGTTGTTATTTCAGCTTTGCTTGTCAGATACATATTTAATCAACATTTAGGTAAAAATAAGAATCAGATCAGGCACAAACTATTAGTAACGCCAGAGTTGGATCAGCGATCCTACACCCTTACGAATCCCGATATTACTGACTGCTGTCCTGAGGTTTTCTACCTGTCTTTGGGTTACTCGCAAAAACCAACGATGATCCTGGATAATAATCTGTATAATGTTGTTAACAACTATGTTACAAGCTGCAAAATCAGAACCATGAATGAAGTATTGAGATGAAATAAAACGCTCAGGTGATGGTACCTGCAGAATCTGTGATGACTAAAAGTGCTATTCAAGTGAAATGTACTGTAAAGAATATAACCATGTGATAATAAGAAGCTTTGGAAAAAACTAGAAATGATTTCCAAATAGTAAAAGTAAGCCTATGTCTCAAAAAAGTGTGGATAGACACAGCTACAGTGTGTCTTCATATTATGAATGAGTATTTCATGTTTGATGATGAACAAATGCGCACATAAAAAGCACATCAATATATCAATTGATCCTTATTACTTGTCACATTACTGTAAACTGAGGATCCTGTAGGACAAAAGACTTTATCAGTAACCTGATTAGTCAGTGGATCAGGCTATTGACATCTTTTGACATAAAACTAAAATAAATCTTCTCCAGAGCAGGTCATGCAGCATAAGTTACCATGGTGTTGATATATTTCCAATTATCATTGCAATGATTTGCATCCCTACACAAGTGGATGCATTATCCTCACCCTCAGAGCCTCTTTCGCAAGAGAGAGCAAAAGGAGAAAACATTTAGGTAGCAATGTCTTATTTTGGTTGTTGGTTAAAATTACAAATATCATCAACAGCAAATGATTGCACTTAAACTGTCATGTAAGAGTAAGTAAGCAGCATAGGATACAATTTATCAACATTTCATATCTTATGTATCACATCTATTTTTTTGCTTTCCTCTTCTTGGAAAACAAAATAAATAAAATAAAGATATTGAACACTAATCCTAATTATATTTGGTATGGGATTCAAAACTATACAGATTCAGTGGGTTTAAAACTGGATAAGGGCTTGATTAAAAGCTGAATCCCAACCCTACCCTTCGCCATGGTGCCACCCAGCTACACATCCTTGTTAGTACATGAACTAGCAACTTGTGCAGTTTACAGCACACTTTCATGCTCTGCCAGATGACATTTTTGACATCAGGATAAATCTGGTAGAAGGTGATGGTGGTTAACCCTCCAGACAGATTTTTAAACATGTCTTTTACACATTAACACAATAAGAATGAGGTGAAAACCTATGAGGTGGCTCCAGAGAGAGAGTGAGGCAGCTGTTACAGTTGGATATAAACAGCTTGAAAGATGTGTGCAAGATGAGAACGGAGATGATGAGAGAAGGTGGAAAAAAAGCCATAACTAGAAGTGATGAAAGCGTCATGTGGCAACATTAAAACCCCCAGTTTCATTTCCTCTCTGCACACTTCCAGAGCTTTAAAAAAAATGCAATCAAATGGCTATGGAGAGCAGCAGTGGAAAGGGAGGGGCAGCTGAAGAGATGGGGAGAGGACGGACGGCTAACACCACTTGCAAACACGCTCATTTACTGCAGCAGATCTGCCAGGAAAAAATGGAAATTTCAAAACTGGAAAACAGCCAAATATGCTCTGAAACTATGAAATCTCATCTGTCAGATAACTATCACATCATATTTGTTTCTGCCTGCTTCCCAGCAGTATGCCTTTATGCTTTCTGTCCTCTCCTACTCTGTTAGAGTGCAACTGATTGAAGTTTTTTTTATATCTGAAAACTACTTTCTAAACATTGTAGGACCACTGAGAGGACAGACAGTAATGTGGAATTCCACTTATATTTTGAGTGATTTTAAAGAAATTAACTCACTGTAATTTTCAGTTCACTAAAGGCAGTTTTTGTGTGTATTTTATATCTCAAACAGCATGCTTTAGTGGTGTTGACATCTTTAAGGCAACAATATAATGTTTCTTTTTTGCTGTATGTAAACTTGCCTTTAAAATGTTTTTCAGATCACTCGAACTCTGTTGTGGATATACACAAATATATTTTTAAACTGGTGGAACAATGGAAAGAGCCATTAGAGTAACCCTGTGTTGAATAATTGGTGAACAGAACAATGAAATATTAATAATTGTGCTTTTCCCTTTCATCTTGAAATGACAGCTTGAGTGTTACAGAAGAAGGATGAGTTTCATTATAAAGACGATTGTCTGAAAAATAAATCACAATGTAAACAGATAGATGCATCATATCTGAACACATTTATATTGTTTTATACTGAATAGTTCTTTCCCTGGGCTGTATAGTTTAGTGTTTTATTTATCTGAACATGTCATTTATACCCCCAGCCTTATCTAAAATAAGGATTATCTGAATATGTAAAATACTGCCATAAAATAATAAAATCTAACCACCAAATTAACTACTGGAAGCTAAACAACAGCTCCAACTAGGTCACAAGTCAAATGAATAAGCTGTGTTTCAGAAGTGTGTTTCTGCATTTCCTGTTGTGATATATCAAATATCAAAAACAAATGCATGTTGTGTGTGTGACAGAGACAGCTCAGAGACAGAGTCAGATCTGAGAAAGACACAGAGAAAAGACATTTTCATTAAAGCTTTCTGCTAATCTTTGTGTCTTGCCTGTAATGTGATTTCCACCAGAGTCAATTGCCCCTCTGGCTCACAGACAAAATAGGCTGCTCACATTAGACCTCCTTTTTCCACTTTCTCTTCCTTTTTTTCTTTCAAACACAGACAATCGTTTCTCTTACCTCAGTCATGTGAATCAGGTAGAATCTCAGTTCTTCTGCATAATCTGCAAACCAAAGCAACAAATGCATTTTAATTCTTTATTTGTATCATCTTTTTCTTTCCTGCCAAACACCCAACCATCTTTTTCAATGCATTGTTGATTTCCAATTATGATTTCACCAAAATACTTTTATTGATGGGAAGGCTTTTACTATAGGTCAGCCTCATAGATATCCACCCATAATTCATTGAAGTAGCGCTCAGTGAGACAGGCCTTTGGGTCTGGAGTCAAGATAAATGGTTTTAATCGAGTGACCTCCCTCTCCCCAGACACACACACATTCTATATATGTTGTGGTGATGTTTACTATTTTATTTCAAGTAAGCACACACACAAGTCAACATTCTGACTGACTGGCAACCCTGACTGATGTCACACAGAGGGGCAGCTTCACCCTGGGGTGACATTTAAAATGATTAAATATGTTCTAGAAAGACAGGCAGGTAAAATCCATTTAAACCTCCATACCTCCCTTTTACCCCCCATCATTTCTTCCTTCTTACTCTGACACAGAAGAGCATCTATCTATCTATCTATCTATCTATCTGTCTATCTATATGCATTATATACGTCAGACCAGTGAGAAAAGCACATACAAAAACAGAAATCTTTCTTGTGAAATAACCTAAAATAACTGTTCTAACTTTGGCTAATTAATATACAGAGTTTGTCATCAATGCAGATACAAGAAAGAGCATTCAGATATTAACTAAATTTACTAAGGCTATTGGGTTTGTCGGCCCCGTCCCAGCTGGCTTTAGTGTTAAGTTCGGGTTAAGCTGCTGCTTCATGAAGTGCTTGTTGGACGGTCAAATGGCTTCAGAAATCCTCTGAACGTCACTTTTCATGTGAAGAACTGACTACAATACAATAAATGTCTTCAGTGTGTGCAGTTATTCCTGTATTTAAACAATATGTGTTCCACTTCTCTATGACTTTTCCTCTGCCTTAGCATGTGGACACGTGGACAACTTTTGATACACTTCTGATTACTTTTGACAATGTTTAGATATGCTTAAACAAAACTAGTTCATACGAATGCATTTGAATAAATCATTAATAAAAGTAGAGTATTTTATGTCTGGAGGGGATCTTTGAATCATGACCCTCATCCTTCCTCCTTCAGTTTCTAAATCCAGACTCTCCAGGCTCAGTCAGTCTTACAACGGAACCAGTGCCTTCTTGTTCAGCATCTTGAGTCTCTCCGCTTCATCTGGCTTGTCTCTGGCTCATCAACGTGACAAAGAAGAATAAAGTGGCAAACACGCATGGAAAAAACACGTTTTCACAGATTGAAAGTTCTGTTGAGGAGTGCATGTGTTTATCCCACTGACACTCCCAGGAAGACCACTTCCTCTTCACACTGATTATTGACAGCACTCATCAGCCTCGCACTAATAAGTGGTTCCTGCTGTATTTTATGAATGTCTACAAACAAATGCAGCCCACACTGCTTTAAGAGACCAATGGCACCTTAAACAGGAGTGGTCATTGTCAGTGTGTGGTGTAAGAACAGCAGGGCCTGTATGAAGTGCTGTATTTGGTTTTATAACTGACAGCAGAGGTCACTGTTGGATATCTTTCTGCTTTCTAGGACTAACAGAGACTGGCACACAAACTGGCACTGCTGCATGAGGGGCTTGTTGACAAAGTCAGTGAAAAACTACTCACATATTTTACAATGTCAATGTTTTTAGATCAAACTAAAGAATGGTTCCCATGCATAAACATTTTTTGATTTTTTGAATTTGTTCTGGAGCTGATAGCAGTGACCAACCAGTACGTGATTTCAGTCATTTGATGTCACTAAAATTCACTTCCTATCCCACTAAAAATGATCATCTTTAGTTTCTTGCACTGTCGTTAATTTATTCTCCCTCGTTAAACTTTTTCTATTACCTTTTAACTGCTAAGTAATCTTCAAAAAACAATGGTGCAGGCGTTGTCTGGCTCTTCTTACTTGGTTTAGTACGATGATGTTTGGATTGACACATGGTCATTTTGGTTTAATGTACATTTAATACCATTCTCAAAGTTTCCCACGCTCCTCAGCCTAGTATCGGGGTGACAGGAACACTGGAAAGCCCCTGTATTGAACTTATACTGTGTCATAACATGCACGCGAGCACACACACACACACACACACACACACACTAGTCAAACACACCCTTGCTGAAACAAACACAATCCCCCGGCGCCTCTTTCCTGAGTGAGCTGCCGAAGCGAAATAACAATGACAGGCAGCAGGGTGGAGATGCGCGTCTGTGTGTTTGTGTGTGTGTGTCCTCTCATGAAACACACACACGCAAACCATACTGAATCACCTCCCTGGTGATCTCCAATTGTTTGGGTGAAGGGTGGAGGTCAGAAGTGGCTCAGAAGAGACCAGTGATGTCTCTAGGGAGGGCAGAGTAACTCAAGCCACCCTGGATCACGGTGCTTTTAATTTAGAAATGCTTGTGCAGGAGTGTGCGTTTTTTTTCTCTATGCAATTCATCGGGTCAACCTTAGCTACAAAGTGAATGTCTTCCTAAGACCTGTATATGTACAATTAATAACTTTGTTCTACATTTGACATTTCTGTTGATTCTAATGTAATTTGATTTAAATTAAAGGATTGAATGCTCCTGATTTGGAAAAAGGCTCTCTCTTTGATTTAGAAGTTGATTTAGCTGTTTGACCTGTTGCACTAATAAACAGCACTTTACATTTAGTTACATTATGTCCCTGCCAGTAATGTTAAGTGACATTATATTATATGATTTTGATGAGTCTTGGAGAGACTCTTGGGAGATTCACGAACTATATGCATCCAAAGTCTCACAAAAACTAAACAAGAAGCTGCCACAACCATGAAGACAGGGAGCTCTGTACTCTAATATTCATAAATGTGTGTAGAATGTATCTCCTGCAATGATGCAGCATAGGCTATGAGGCTATGTGAGGCTATACTGACACCTGTAGGGGGCTTTATCCACTGAGGGTTAGGCCCAATTACCAACTGAAAGAGTCAAACCTATTAATCACTTAAAAAACATTCATTTGTACCGAGTAAATACCTTGATTTCCGATCAGTTGTCTCAGAGTCACAGTTGTCTCCGCCTGCATTTACACTGACTCTAAACACACTGTCATTAAAGCTATTACTAATGGCACTACTACCCTAGAGTTAAGTCCTGCTTATTGTCCCACGTTTGACACTTGCACCACACATTTTGGACAATATGGCACTTGTTTCCTGGTTCATATTCTGCTCAGCACAACAGTAAACTGATCTGACACCCAATATGAGGAATTATCTGGAGGAGAGAGTCACTTATCACTGTTTCTCACCTATGACTTATCAATTTTCATCATGGGTGTAAGTGTACCCACTCTCCCCTGGCCCTGTCCCAAGCATGATCCCAAGCTTTGGCCGTATCTACGCCCACCACTCTAAACATAGATATTTACAGTGAGCCCTATTTATTTGACTTGCCTGGGCTCTGTGCGGCCCTGATGGCCAGGCTATTCTCTCCATACTGTTAGAGGAGATGGTTGTTTACACCAAGGTGAAATAAAAAGACAAAGCAACAGGAACTTGGGCAGCCATTCCCTAAATATCCTCTGGTTAAGCTCAACTGAAAATATCACTGTAATCATAGTACTGAATGTTTATTTCTTGTTGTGCGTTTGAATGTTGAATTTTCCTTTTTACGCTGTGTTCTACTATAAAAGGTCAAACAGGGTTTAATGTGGTAACATACTGATATTATTATACAGATTACACATAGTTTTGGCTGATTTTTTCTGGAAATTTGTTGTTGTAGAAACACAAATTTATTATGTGCTTAATGTCAGACATACTGCACTTATTGATGGTTATATAATATATAATCACCTCAACATGTGGGATCTCGGATATCTCAGGATTAGAGCTTTTAATTGACGGTGACTGAGAACTAATTATCTTCAGGAATTAATTTATTTAAAAAGAGACCTTTGTGTGTGCACTGAAAAGTTACAAAGCAAATGATGAATCCTATACTGTCCTTGCTAGTTTGATATTTATATATAGTTTGGCAAATCCAGGATTTCACATATTTGGTGACAGGTGCGTTGGCGCTTCACGTACCGTCCTGGAGCCTCAGCTGTCGGAGGTACAGAGGACTCTGGAGGACATTACATCTGCCTGGCTCATCTTCTCTTGTCACCAGCATCAGGTCACTGTAGACAAACACTGTAACCTACAGGATCGGTGGAACAGAGATGGAGAAGTGAGGTAAGAAATAGAGGAACAGGACATTTTTTTTTAAAGGGTAAAGGGAAAAAAATGATTTCATACTTTCAGTGTCACATGGTGCCACCAGGACTTCACACCTTGAAATGATCACATCTCGCAAACACACATCTGCATTGCAGTGAGATGCACAGACCCCCACCTCAGGTCCTAGCACAGGAAATGCAACTCACACCATAATAAATCTATCGCCATACATCATGGCCATAAACATTACATACACAAACCCACATCTTGCTTTTTAGGTCGTAAGAATTCATTTTGTTGCATCACTGTAAGTTTCTAATTTGGTCTGATTGACTGTGGGACAACAGCTGCTCTCACTCAGTTCTAGCACACACTGAACTCACTTTGCATTCAAGAAGGTCCAACAATACCTGTTAGCTTACAGTTTATTATGTTATGATGACAGTCCGTTAATAAAACTTGAATTTTTAATGCTCAATGTGAAGAATTAATGTCAATGTGTGCAGAAGAGGCAGCCTAAATCTTATTATATACAAACTCCCAAACCCATCACACACACAAATTTTGCAGCTTTGCAACATGTCCTAACAGCCCATGACTGATTCTACAGTGGCTGAGCAAGGAAAGTCATGCCAGTGAAGCATTAAACTAAGAATAAATGAATTTTATATGAATAAATAAAACATAAAGAATGAAGTACAAGATGGCTAAAAAAAGAAGAAAAAAGCTGACATGTATGCATGCTTATGCAGGAGTGTGAGAGAGTGTGGCTTCATGCAACGCAACCTGTATGCAGTGTAGTTGATGTGGATGGGCACTGTTTGAAGACAACGCTTTTGCTTTTGCTGGTGGCTTCCTTTAAAGGGTGACATAGTAGAGAGGGTATTTTAGATGTCGTCAGTATGTGGTTAGAGTGAGTGTCTGAGTGTGTGCGCAGGTGTGTGTGTGTGTGTGTGTGTGTGTGTGTGTATGCAGGTCTGAGTGGGTTGAAGAGGATGTAAGAGTAAAAAAAAACAAGGACGAAACAAATGAGATGCAAGCAGCAGGCAGTTTTCCTACAGAGAAACACACACATACTTTATACCTGCACACACACAAATACACACTGTTCAAACGACTTGGTGTTTTAATCACACACACTCTCTTTCGCTGTGATCCTGTCTCTTTAAGCCTTTCAACAACTTTTGTCCATCCTAAAATAAATACTTATCAAAATGCTTTAATAAGTCATACAATACAACAACAATTTGCCTAATTTAGGCTAATAAATGCTAAATAATGTCTCAGTAACCTTTCAGTGATCTAAATCCACTTGGTTTTGTTTTACATATGACAAAAAAATGTAATATTTGAACATAATTGCTGTTTTAATGCGTGTACAGTAATAGCAGGCTCATATACATTTGAACTGATTTATAGATTTGATAACTAGAAATAAAATAATGAACCTGTTAAATGTTTATATGTATCTTTTTATTCTTTGTCAAGAATTCAGATGAATCCACTTACATTTGTTATGTCCAAGTGGTAGTCTGAAGTATGAAATGTCACTTTGGTCTAAATCAGATTTGTTGTGCTTATTATTTGCATTCAGATATTCGAATAAAACTGGTACATGTTTGTATGAACAATAGTGTTTGTATGTTTGCCTCCCGGGCAGACTTAAAAAGCTCCGACGAGTAAAGAGTAAAAGCTGGAATAACACTGACTGATTATTAAAAACAGCCTGGACTGTACAAAGTGGCCCAGTGGAGAGAAACTCCCATCTGACAAACACGGGCTGTTAAATATTTGTTTTATGACTGACCCCAGAGAGAGTTCAGAATACCTTCCATGCCAGCAGTCACTGCACTTCACTCCACCGCACAGCAAAGATTATCTGACAGGGCAAATTAAAGATTCCCAGCGAGAGCCTAATTCAATAAAACAATGCTCTCAATACTCCTTATTTTGTCCAAATACACAGAAGTCACGTATTCGATTCCCTAAACCTTCAAATTTCAGAAACATATCCATCTGTCATTCACCAAGAATTACCACGCTGAATCTGCAGTTCCTCAGCCAAAACATGAAAAGTTGACTTGCGTCATAAGTATTTCTTTATGGAAAAATGTGCCTGCAGTTTATCAAGGTAATGCAAATATTTGTAAAGTTACATACCAGTAGATTAATGTGGCTAACAGTCGCCAATGTTAACTCTAGATACAATCTGAAAGCCACTTATCATATCATTAATTTACATTATTACAGGTACAATTACATTACCGGGCCTGGTTCTGGTGTACATTACTTCATGGTTTCTTTGCAGAATCATGTTTTTTTTACGAGTTAAACCCTGCCACCTACAACATTAAAGTACTTGGTACAGAATAAAAATCTATAATTTAATAGAGTCACTTTTGATTTTAAAAAAAGTACTAAATATTTTTCACTTCCACTCAAAGCAGTATACTGTATAATACAGAATGTTGCTGTGTTACTGTGTAACTGTAACTTGAGCGTAACATACTGTGAAAGAATCATTAATATATACTGAAGGAGCTACAGTTTTTTGACACATGAAACAGAATTTCTCTGCCCGATCTATTTGGCACTCTCCTCATTTATCAATAATTCATTCTCCTCGACTGATATGGGCTTGATACTTCAGAGTAGTTACAAATTCATCAGAGTCGTTCAGACATCCCCTCTCAGGATCAACTCATTGCCCCTTTTTATATGCATGCATAACTCAATGGACTATCAATTTCAGTTTCAGCCAAATAAACAAACCAACTGGTTGCGACAAACTAACAAAATGTTTCTAACTAATCTGTTTGTTCTTATGAGGCCGGAGAGGAGATGACAAGGGAGGGTCTCAACCTTTCTGTGTCAAGCCAATTCTAAAACTCTTTAAAAGAACTCTGAGAAAATTGTGTTTCTTCTCCCCTCAGATCAACAAGATCCAATTCTGTGTTTTCTAAGTACCACTTTGCAGCTTTTGGGTTTTCTTTAGATTAGTTTTTAGGATGTTTCTCACACAACAATAAACCCAAATTCCTGTGCAGAATACTAAACTAAGTAAAGTAAAATCTACAAGACAAAACTTTTTACACAAAGCAAAGACAAACACAGGATTTTTTAATATATATTGAAATGACACATATTAAAATGGTTAACTGCCACCTACCTTGAGAGAGTGGTGTTTGCTCTCATGTAGAATCATCTCTTCAGATATGATCAGAGCTCGACTGCACAGGTCGAGAGGCTGTACAACAACATAGAGCACAGATTAGGATACAACGGCATCATTTTGAGGCTCATTCATAGATTCCTGATATCTTTAATATGATATTTATCAATGACCACAAGCACACATTGTTCGTATTATTACCCATAGCCTAATTTTCAAAGTCATAAAACACGTGTTAAGCATTTAAAGAATAAATAATATGAGGCATTGTAATACCGAATCCATTTCGGGTCCCAAATCCATCTGATCTGCAGGACAGCTAACGGCAAAAACCTGTTCTTTACTGTGAGAAACACAACTGAAAGAAAGAGTGCTGCTACTGTGAGGTGCTGCGTGTGGTCTGCGTATGACAAATACTGACACTTAAAATGAACTAGTACAGCAACGTGGGAGGAGGGGACTTCCTCTCTAGTCCAGTGAGTGACAGAGGGCCAATTCAATATGTGTGTGTGTGTGTGTGTGTGTGTGTGTGTGTGTGTGTGTGTTGCATACTGTGTGAAGTATGGTCAGGGTTGCACGTTTCTATATGAATTCACAGGATGTACCACCACCATGCCTGCATTTTAGGTGCAAATGTCACATAACAACTTTCTTATTTCACAACGGTCTACTCGGTAATCGCATTTCACACAATATTATAACCACTGTACGTACATGAGAGCATTTATTTTGCAATGCACATGACTCGATATAACTTTTCTCTGCTTCCTAATTTTGACTATTCGCCCTTTAGAAACATTTTCTTTCTGTCTTTTCAATTATCATACATACTATGAAGAATATGAATGTAATAAAGTATTTTTTCTGCAGCCAAACCTAGAGATACAAGCTGGACAAAATAGGTTTAAATTAATTTTAAACAGGTCCAGAGAAAGGTTAAGAAAATAACCATCCTGGCTGCTCAGTTTGTAGCACTGACCACCTAGGTTCACAATAACACCCACGTTAAGTGTCTGTCTCTCTTCACAGACACAGGCCCACTGTCAAGTGTTGTAGCCTCAAGGTAGAAATAAAAAAAGAACTCTACATATATGCAAAAATGTGTTATGTATGAAAATATGAGCTTTCATGACTTGTACAATCTAAAATGCTCAGACAGAAAGGTCAACCACAACCTAAGTGCAGAATTTAAATATCTATTTCCTTTTGACCCAAATGTACCGGGGAAAACATCATATCTAGAATGATACCATCCTTTGCACCATTATATGTGGATTTCCCTGTTTGACCACTGAAGACTGGTTTTCAGAGAACCATGGTGATCTGGTGGTCTTAGATTGAGACCACATAACCGCTACAGTACGTGCACAGTCCCACTCAGCTTCTGCTGGTCTTTCCCTACATATCCTGTCTGTCTTTTTAGTGCATACAGACAATACTTCAGCAAAATAATTTGACATTTTACATCTTATTTGCATTTTTTGTTGTGGGTTAGATGAGATTATCAATATCGCTCATAGATCTGTCTGTTAGATATGAAACTAGAGCTAGCATCCTGTTAGCTTGTCAGCTGGTCTGTCTCTGTCAACAACAACAACAGGAACCAAGATCAGAGATCACATCTCTCCCATTTGCTTCTTTGCATTGGCTACCTGTTAAATCTAGAATAGAATTTAAAATTCTTCTCCTTACATACAAAGCTCTTCATGGTCAGGCACCATCATATCTAAAAGAGCTCATAGTACCTTACTACCCCTCTAGAACACTGCGCTCTCAGAATGCTGGGTTCCTTGTGGTTCCTATAGTTTCCAAAAGTAGACTGGGAGCCAGAGCCTTCAGCTACCAAGCTCCTCTTCTGTGGAACAAACTACCATTTTGGGTTCGGGAGGCAGACACGGTCAACACTTTTAAGAGTAGACTTAAGACTTTCCTTTTTGATAGAGCTTATAGTTAGGGCTGGCTCAGGTCATCCCTTAGTTATGCTGCTATAGGACTAGACTGCCGGGGGACTCCCTCTCCCTCCTTTCTCTCTCTGTCTCTCTCTCTCAGGGTTATGCCTAGCCAGGCACGGTACTGGTTGGAGATGTAGTCACATCTCCCTTTACTGAAAACTCTACTCAAATCTCTCTCTCTCTCTCTCTCTCTCTTTCTCGCTCTCTCTCTCTCTCTCTCTCTCAAAGTGCAATCAGCGTGCAGAGGCTAAACATCAGATCTCAATCAGAGTGAAAGTACAGTAGTGCACTAGTGAAAACAACAAACCATCATAAGCACAAAAACACACATAGATCCACACAAGTTGGCTTACCTGAACGAATATGGGGAAAATTAGGATCTTGGGTGCCGCTTTGACATATCCATAGTTGGCATGGGGGGTGTGTGAGCGGACAATGGTACAGTTCTGGTAATTGGCAAAGTTGGCATTCTGCTGTTGGTAGTTGGGTACACCGGCATTAGTGGAGGTGGACGACGTCTTTGTTGTCTTGGAGTTGTTAGAGCGGCGCAGGAAGCCAGTACGGCTAGAGAGACCCCCACCACCTCCACCTCCAGAAAAAGCGCCCCCACCACCACCCTGGGGCTGTGGACCAGATGCCTGCCGTGTGGGGTACAACCTGGCAGCTGTGGAACAAAAATATGGAGGTAAAGCAGGTTACGTATCATTTCTGGAGCATTTCATGAAGCTCACAGAAGTCTTAAATAGTCTGACGTTGTGGGAAACATGCTTTTTCTCTTTCTTACAAAGTTTGATGAGAAGATTAAAGATACCACTATGAACTCTTTACTCTACTATAAGGATGGAGCCAGGAGATATTTAGGTTTGCTTAGCAGAAAGGCTGCAAACAGCTGTCCCTGCTCTGTCAAACCGTAACAAAATTCACCTACCAGCACCTCTAAAGCTCCCTACCTAAACGTTATATCTTGTTTGTTTAATATCTATACAAAATACTAAGTGTAATAATGACAGCCTTTGGTTTTATGTGGGTGTTTGGGAGGATTTGCTTCTTACTGGACTGAGCCTGACTGACTTTTTGCAAGGTTTAAGCTATAAGCTAAGCTAACCAGATGACTAACTGTTACTCTGATTGTAGCTGGTCCACTGTTGGCTCTCCAGCTTCTGTTAAGCTACAAGCATTTCTAAAAAAGTGTTTTCTGGGTCACTCTGTCACCACAGTAGAATCCTTTGCTCTGTTTCTTGTTTGCTTTACAGAGCTTCATAATGTTGGACAAGACAGAGGATACATATTTGATATTTTAAGCGGTTTCATTGGCCAGCTTCCAGAAAAAACAACACACAGTGAGCATAAACGTAGTGATAACCGAGTGTTCTTTCACTACCAAAGCAGTAATAAGTAAATCCTTCAGGAGAACAAGATTTTTCTGCATTTCTAAGGTCAGTTTAATTTGAGACTATTCCAGGGTGCCAAATGTGATCTTAATCTTATTCATTAAAATAACAATAATAACCTGAAATGTGAAGTCAAACATCAAATTAACATTGGGCTACATCCAAAATACTAAAGGCACCAAAGCCAACTTAAACAAAGTTTTCAGCCAAAATAATTAGCAGAGTTCACTGTAGCCTTTAACACAATGTTGTATGAACACAAAATACCGTATCTTACCTAATGTTCCCTGGTTGTCTTGATAAACAGGCCTCAAGATCTGAAATCAGAATAATATTAAATTTTGTTATTATTAAAAAGGCTTCTTTCCTAATGTAAACTGACATCTAAGCTACATCTAGAATGGAATGGAGCCAACAGACATTGAAAAAATGAGAGTGAGTGTGTGATTGTTTTATTACTGAATTGATAATATACTGATAGTTGAAATGTAATTCAGAACTTTCTATGATGAGATATTGATCATCAAGATATTTGGATAGGACAGGGTTGCCATGAGACAAATTGTACATCTCTATTATAATAAAGGAGAACTGTAATTTCAGAGAATAAGTACTCATCATTATACTTGTCTCCTACACTTCCTTTTTCTGTATTGCTATGACACAAGTCAAGCTGGACGACATCATGTGTAGTGTCTTGCATGACACTGAATTTAGGGTCTCAGCTGAGCCCGTTTGATTTGAGCTGGACTCAGTGAGGCAATGATGGTTTCCACGTGTCATAACAAATTACAATCAACCAAGGGAAGCAGAGATAAAAAGCTGCCACGGCGTCACATGTTGTTCAGATTAGTACAGAAAGGTAAACTATGGGCTGGAAAGTGTTTAAAACATATCATTAGCATGCTTTTCTGCCGGCCTGTGATGACAAATATTTTCTGTAGTGTGGGCTTTCAAAGCTCTTTGTTTGTGAACTAGTGTATCGTGTCAGTGTGATATGTCACCAACATGACCCATTTCCACAGGGCTTTCAGTATATTTAGCCTGTGATGGCCACCACAAAATCTCACCAAATCCCTGCCTTCTCTTTTGTTTGGGAGAGAAGCGGTGGCTGTTTGAAGAGAAGTGTTTGTTCACTATGTCGTCATACTGTATGCCTCTAATCTTTTTCTAACTAACCAGAACACTACTCTCTTTCTTTCAATGTTTTTCTTCTGCGGTTTCTCTAAATCTACTTCTGTTCTTCCTTTGAAAAATCAATCTAATCTCAGAGGCCCTTAACTGAACCTTAACCTGAGAAGCATTCACAGATGGAAGACGGACACAACATGAGGCCCACACGGACACACATACATAACACAGACACAGCTCCATGTTAGACTTACTGCCAGTCAGACACAAAAAGAGCGATAAGGAAATGAGGCAATTTAAGTTATCTATCAGCTCTACATAAGACAGCATAAGGATTTAGTTAGTTAGAAATGTTTGGAAGTCTTGAGCAACTATTTAGACCCTGAAGGCTGAACAATCGATAAAAGCAGGGAGAGAGCCTCAAACACATCTTGAATCTTTTGGTTCAGCATGTTTGTTACCCTGAGGTGGTTAATGGGTTAGTATCGGATTGTTACGGTTGTTGTTAGCTGAGGAATTCAGTTCAGTCTTTTTTGATTTAATGAGTTTGCTTTATTTTATTTTTTTATGACCAAAGCTTTTACCTCATATACATGAAGTCACTGGATGAAAAAATAAGAACATGCTGAATAAAATTTCATATACATGTCATACTGTGCATGTACATGCATGTTGTACTGATACTGTGCAATGGACCAGAATTTGAATGTGCAGTTTCATAAAGTACTTTTTGTGCTGAATTCTTCCTCTGTCTAAAATGCTATATGTTTTTAAAATACTGATGTATGGCACACAGATGATTTATGTATTTATTCTATATGAATAAATTCTGTCAGATACATATACATTGTTTTCCTAATATGAGCTGTGCTTAGTTGGTAGAATGTAATGAATGAAGCTTTACATAGTACAGGTATACAAAATCTTATTAACAGCTACATATTTATATGTTATTGTCTCCTCTTGCAGCCTATTGCTGCATATCAATATTACACTGAACTGTATGTAGTGTATGCAGTGTGTTCAAACATGTCTTAAAGCACAAATCATTGGCAGTAACCCAAATGGCTCAGACATACTGTATATACAGTCCTTCTATCTATCAGCACCAGGTATGTAAGGTAAGGAGACATATCTAGGATGAGCCACCATATGACCATGGTGAGGATGGGGAGGACGAAGAAGATGATGAAGATGCAGCCCACCACCAGTTTGCGGTACCTGGCTTCCGGGATTGATGGGGGCCAGGATGATGTAGTTGTCCCCGTTGGATGCCTTCACCCTGGTACCCTTCAGTGTGGCAGTGTGAGGGTGGTGGAGATGTCGCGGTTTACCATCCAGCTCCTCAGCCGACCCTCCCTGGGCCCCCCACCCAAGGGTCCCTACGCCTATGCCACTGCTATTCCCAGCATCTGAGCCGTTGACCAGGAGCCGGCGGGCGGCGGTGGCACGGTGGTGGGCTGGAAGAGGCGGCACAGCTGGGGGGGTTTTACTGGTGCCAACATCTGGTGCGCGTCTGCGAGTAGGGGGCGAGGGGGCATCATAGTTTGAGGTGGAGGTGGAGGGTTTATAGGAGGGCCGGTGGATGAGGCCCTCGAAACTAGGCTTAGCTGAAGGGCCCGTGCGCCAGACCACCACTGTGATTTCATTGGCACTGTTTCTACAATGAGAAAGAAAGATAATGATGAACAAAAATAATAAATAAAATCACAATACAAAAAGAAATCTGTGTAAATCTGTTATTGAAAATTAACTGAATCATCCATCTGTGTGTATGGGAAAACTCAAGGAGGAAAGAGCAAGGTATCAAACACTTAACAATGTAACTAAGATTATGTTGTTGACTCCTGATAAATCACTGACGTCATATCAGCTTGTTAAGTAACTCGCTGTAAACTGAATTCTTATTGGCTACAGGCAATATCAACCTTTGAAATGAATGACCTGTATAAAGCACAGGTGTTGTTCAGGCAACCATACATATCAGAGTGGCTCAGATAAGTCTGTATGCCAATCATGAAGGTGAAAACCCCCCTCAGTCTGTCAGATAATCGTTACAAATCACTGGTCCTGAAAAAAGGATTCGCCAACATTTTTGTGTAAATCTACCCATAATCCTCGGGTGTGTTGGACTCATTACCTGATAGCATGGGCTAGGTCCACACATTTCCACTGCTCCACTGGCTGACCGTTTAGCTGCAGGAGAGTGTCCAACTGCTGCAGACCGGCCTGATCCGCTGGACCCCCTGCCAGAGTGAAGCAACAGAGATAGTCAAATCAGGGCTATAGCTCCTATGCATATATTAAGCTTGTTCCTTCAGTATCAGAGGTAGAAAATGGCCAAATTATTGTACAGATGAAACAATAATAATCTGATAATAAAATGCTCAGAAATTCTGTTTCCACTCCCTCTCAACTCTCCAGTAACAATGTGATCAGTTCGAGATTCAGCATCTCGTTCAAAGACAAGGCAGCAGGGTGGATAGCCTGCCAACATGAGGGCTTGACTCCAACTTGTCTGTTTGACACACAAGCTCCCCATTAACTGCAACACCCTGCTGACTGAGCCAGTGCTAATGGTAATTCTCCAAGCTTCGACGAAAAAAAGGTGACATGAAATTTTCATGATGTGAAGTGCATTCATGAGATGCAAATCACAGGTCAATCGATGTGAAATGAAAGCAATTTCTACAGGAATGTAAGCCATTACCATATTGTTTATGGTGTCTAGTGCCTTCAACTTGGAACACAGGGAAAAAATCAATAATTTTCTAACTTGACTGATGTGACAGATTAGCCACCATATACTTTACATGTTGTATAACAGTGTGCATTATAGCCAGACAGGCTGCTTTTAAATTCATGAAGGTATGAAAATGTGTGATTTGGGGTGTTGGTCATAGAATGAGAGAAAGTAAAGCTGTAAGAAAGACTGGTCCGTCTTCAAGCAAATTAGAACTGCAAGGACATTAAACATTTTAACAACAACTTCTTTCTGGAAAGTTGAGTTTCATTTACACAGACATGTGCATGCAAAACTCGCCTGGATCAACAGCTTGTACCCTCACAGGGGAATCCGAGCAGATGGTGAAGCCATATCCATCCTTTCCTCGAAGGATGGTCACCTGCAGAACACACACACAGACACACACACACGTTATTTTGTGATAGGAGGACGGGACTCTCTCTTCTCTCTCTATCTCTTCCCACTACCTGAGGAACTAAAAGTAGCATGCTGGCAAAATAATCAACTTCCTTCCTACAGTACGATTAAGTAGATTTGTATTCTGCTTCTACTTCCTATTAAAATTGTCTTGACAGCAGTTTCCCGGTGAACCCAATTAGCTGAGTTAGTGGGAAAAACAACTCAGAGAGAGGGAAGGACATTGTTTGTCCAGTAATCAAAGAAGAATTGAATACACTAAATCTACTGAAAGCAAATTTAGCAAATTTTTTCATACTTAACGCCTTTTTAAAAGTGAACAGTTGGTATGCAAAAAGAGTAGTTCTATAATACACAGCTGCTTCTTTACCTGCTGTAACAGTGCCTCTGATGCCTGCATTAGCCAGGTCAGGGTTCAGATTGTCAAAAGAGTATCTGCTTCTTTAAGCAGTTGTGAAGAGTGAATTTTTCCAGTCCCAGTGATATCAATAATTTGTATTACAAATCTAAAACAGCACAATTACATACAGCAAGTAACTGCGCATTATGAAACATCAATAGAAGATAATTTCAGATTAAGTAAGATGTGATCGGTTATGAGGCTTCTAAGCATTGACAGTTTTTTTATGATTTTTTTGCCATTGCCAGGATATTTTCTGGATATTATTTATATTTATTTATTATTATATTTATTTATATTTCTGGCTAAATTCAAGCATCGGGAATAGAGTTTAAATCCTGTTTCTTTACATACATAGACATAGACAAGACATTTCTAAGAGCATTTTCAAATTGTGAGCACCCCTTCCCCACACCATTCAAGTTATATCTCCATATTCAATAAATGTAAGAATTAAGCAACTGCACAGTACCAGAAAATAGATCTATCAGCATACTTTTGAAAAATAAAGAAGTGATAATAATGATAGTGTGTGTGTGTGTGCACTAACGGGCACTTATTACCGGAATCCAGTGTCCAACATAGGATTCTTAAAGTTCGGCAAACGTCAACAACATAACACATTATTTTAAAATACCACATGAAGCCTCAAATACACCAGATTCACGCACGCACACAGACACACAGAGACAATGCTGATGGCTCTTTCTCTTTGACCCTGCATTGTCAAACATTCTGTACCTGTGCCCGATAGTCTGAGCCAAAGTCAACATAGTTCCATCCAAAACATCTCACTTTCCATCTCATCTGCTGACAACCAGGGGCCCAAAGCACACACACACACACCCTCACCACTGTCTTTCTCCCTCTCTCTTTCTGTCTCTAGCAGAGGAAAGCTACATGTGTATGCTGGTAAATTACAGTCTACCTATAAGCAAGATGCAGTGACTTAAGAAATACAGAGATTATTCAGGGGCCCGGAGCTTGTGATGACCCTAAAACGTCGGGTACGATTGCAGTTTTTTATAGTCCACTGATTTTATATGCCCCGTGTCACACTATTTGTGGCCACGATTGCTTTACCATATTTCTTTGCCCTTGAATTTCTCTCTTTTTTAGTCTACCCCCAAACTGACGCTGCTAAGAACTGCTGTTACAAAAGCAAATAGGATTGTCATCCATTTATACGTACCCTAATATGTCTCATACTTGATTACCCATCGCACAAGATAAAGTCGATGTGATGATGTCTTTATAATTCTTGTTTCCGAGAGCAGTACAAGACATAACATACAAACACCAGCCCAAGGGAGCACCCGTATACTGTATAATTAGAAAGGATACACAGTATTTCAGGGCACCCTTTATGATAAGGAGGTTGAGCTTCTTCCTCTGAGGCTGAATAAGCACTAAATACACACATCAGTGCACATATGACTCCTCATCTTCATTCATGACTGAGGCAAAAAGTATAGATGGTGCTTTATATGCTCTGCACAGCGTGTATATTTTTCTAGAAAGACAGATAGAGGCCGAATAATCCTTGAGTCTGGCTGCGTGACAAAAATTGAGAAAAACAGGTGAAATTAGAGAAAGGAATAAATGAGATACACAGAAAGTGAGTGAAGATGGAGAGAGATGAAAAGATGCTAAACAGGGATTTAAAAAAAAAAGAGATTAAATTGTGATAAAAGAGGGCGGTGGGACTTTGAAAAGTGATGTAGACAGAGCAGATGACGGAGGCAAATAGAGGAACAGATGCCATGAAAAAAATATTTCACTAGAAATAAGGTAGACAACAAACAGTTGTGAAAAATTTTGAAAGATCAGCTTGAAATTTAATGTGTGAAAGTGAAATAAATGTGTTGAAAAGCAAAGACAGAAATGAGAGACTATATCTTTCTATCTGTCTATTTAGGACTCTTTCAGACATTGTGGCCTTTTTAAGGAAACTATCAGAGCTGACTAATTTGGACCGACTTTACAGCATTAGTTCAATTTGTAAGCATAGTTGAATGCAACCACTTGGAATCATCTGGTCTGCCTGGGAGAAGCAGTCTCATGCCCCCTTTTTCACTTGTAAATGAAAGCAGAGGGATTGGGTTCAAACTGGAACAGAACAGAGGAGACTATCCTGGGAATAATGCAAGAAATCAGCATGAACGTTCTTTTCAGTGAGCATTTTTTTTCAGTGCGTCAATCACATGATATATTACTGAAAATAATATGTTAAATTAATGGTAAAAGTGCCCAGCGTGCATCAAATATTGAATTTGTATGAGGAGAGCTTTCTTTATGAATTAATAATACAATCAAAAGGAACGGGTGGCTGAACTGACTAGACTAGATCTTAACTTTCTTGTAATGAATTTAGATATATCCAAAGGGAGAAAACCCTGTAGCCCATGTGTGCACAGTATGTGTTCATGCATGTGTGACAGAGCCTTTGCCTTTTTTACATTCATGCCTCAGTGCTCCACCATCCTTTCAGACATGACTGCATAAAGCTAGGGGCAGAACTGTCGCCAACCTCCATCTGATGATTATAGTACATGTCTTGTCTGCTTTCAAACAGTGCAGCAGAGGTAACATTAACGCCGACAGGTCCGTCTAAACTAAGTCAAATCTACCAACCAGTGGTTAGCCAATGATATCTGGGTGAGTATGTTCAGAGACTAGACAGCACATCACCCACACCCACACACGTATGACTAAATTGTCATGCTGTATTTCTGTCATGTAAGCCCAGTTTTCTAATTATGCTTTTTTTCGTCTCTTCAGAATTGACACATCTATTCTTATTTTTCATCATTCTGTTACATCCCAATCAATTCAGTTATATTCTGCTTCGTCACATTTGAGTTCCTATTTGTTCTAATGTGCAATTCAGATTCGCTGCACAAAGGCTTATGTAAGGATAGTGGCATAAGTTCATATCATAGTAAATATTCTCCTCTCCTCCACTACTGCTATCCTTCTCTCACTATATGAAGGATAAATACTGCTGAAAGACACGTTGCATATATCTCCAACACGGCCAATTATTCCTTTCCGGATGTGCTGAACATGCAGTTGAAAGTGGATTTTCTTCTCGACAGTAATCGCAATAATCCAAAAGACATTACATCATTTCTATATATCCTGATTTTGTATTAGATAGTTAGTTAGTTAGATAGTTAGATAGACTAAATTGTTGCAGGTTTCTAAATTCTGACATTTATCTTTTTCAAATTGTAACTCTCAAACGTTTCTTTCACTCTCCCATGTCTGAGTCACAGGTTGTCTCTGTACACCAGATTCTCATCTCCCCTCCCTCCCGACGCCGTACCCTCTGTAACACAAACACACCTGAGGCAGTCTACATCCGATGCAGAGGTGGCAGAGCCCGTGGATAGTGTGCATCACACCTCCACCTCCTCCTCCTCCTCCTCCTCCTACTCCAGTGTTCAAGTCTGCAGCCAGCACACACACACTGCGACGATGGCTTTCCACCTGGCCAGCGCCTCTGCAACCAGAGTATCTCCACAGCTTCCTCTGTGCGGCTGAGTGTGTGCTCCTGGGGCTCTGCTCTGATGGCTGGGTAGACTTCAGTGTGTTATGAATCATGTTGACAGTGACACCTGCTCAGTCTTGCAGTATTCAAAAAATCCGATCCAGGTGACAGTCCAGTTGAGGTGGCTCAAATAATAATACTGTGTCTCACCTTGCTAGAAAAGAGAAAGGAGTTTGTCGAGTATAACAAAAATGCGTCCTTGGAGACTTTTTTCAGCCAAACTGTCCTTTCGCTCTGCAACAATTTTCCCCAAATAGGTCCAAATTCAATTTTCTTGTTAATAGTCCTTTGTGCAAAACTGGCGTCACTCTGCCACTGACCTCCAGCTGCACTGTTATCCATTCAAGGTTTGTAAGTAATGAATCCAGTCACCTATACACTTTTCTGTGTGCAAGTTTTTACGAGGCTGTACCTGTCATTTCATCCACAGCGTCACGTCTTCCTCTTGGCTCTCTAAAAACTTCAGTCTTCCCTTCTTCTTCTTCTTTCCTTTAACTTTTATTTGTTTCTCTCCTTCTTTAATTAGTTCTACCCCATAACATACTGTCCAGTGCCTTGCTCCATGGCTTCAACAGCAGCAGCTGCAGTAGCTTCTGAGATCAGCTGTGTGAGAGTGTGTGGCGGCGTCATGTAGGCGAGACTGGCGCTGGCTCGGCCTGCTCAGGCCACACTGTAGCTCCTGGCAGGGGCGCTCATGGGAACTCTTCAACAGCAGAAGAATAGGAGGAAGTGCCTCCCACCGCCACCCCCCTCCACACACATACACACACACATGCACTTACGCATAACTCGCCACCCCACAGCCAGGACAGCTTTGTGTGTCTGCCCCCGATAAGGCCAGTTTGCTTCCTGAGTCCACACTATGAGGGTATGAGAGGTGCTATAGCGCTCAGTCATTTGCAAATATACACTGTAGTGACTAATGTAGGTGGCAAAAGGGAGACGTGTATGAATCAGAGTGAGAGAGGCAGGAGTTTTAATAGTTGTTGTGCAGGTCTTTGTTGTGCAGTCTGCAAAGAGTGGACTTAAACAGCGGACCATATTTGCACTGTAAACGGAAATGTTTCTGATTGCTTACGACTTTTGTATCCACCAACGTTTAATGACCACATTTCCCAACAAAAGAGAGTGACAGCACTATTGTTTGGGCAAATACTTACCTCTCACACACACACACACACACACACACACAGGCATATACCTCAATCAGACTTCACACCTCATCTGACTCTTTCCACCTTAGTCCCCATATTCCAAATCTCCGTCCAGACATTATGCGTGTTTGTTATGTTTTCGACTTCCATATTTCCTCTGCTTTTCCTTTCAGCTGCTCCCCCTCACCCAGAACCACACAGTACGGAAATTCACAGGTCTGCAACTCTCTGACAATCTCCCCCTCTCTTCCAGTTACGCAAACATCACTTTTATTTTTGTTTTCAATATCGTATGCCTGGGAAAGAGGTGGTACTCTGCAAAAAAAAAATAACAACAAACAGCTCAGGAGCAGTGTAAGAAAAAGCCTGCTGAATTACTGCTAAAACAGTGGCCAGTCTAACCCCTAGAAACCCCATTAATTCCCAGCTTGCTCCTTTTCCTTTTTAGCATTTGGATGTCTGGCACATGGATTGAAACATGGACAGAGAAGTGACGGAGAAAGAGAGGGGTGAAAGAGGAGCAATGCTGCACTAGTCTCTACAGTGCTAATAAAGTGGCAGAAAAGGCCGTTGTCTTAAGATCCCTTCATGCCAATAGTAATGGCAGCTTTTCCCTGTTTGCCTTTTCAAAAGGGCGAGGGTTACCCGTCAAGCACACAAAAAACACTTTCTCTCTCCTTCATGCTGTGCTGTTCACCTCTAAATAGGCAGAAGGACGGATTAGAGAGAGCGAAGAAAGGGAGAGAAGAAAGCATGTCTTAGGGAGAGGAGTGAAAGAAGAGTCTGAAAAGCTTGTCTGGGAGCCAGACGAGGCCAATCTGGTGTTTAGTAGTGTGGGATCTCTCTCTCTCTCCCTCTGCCGCTCTCTCTCTTTCTGACCTGAATAAACAGCTATCAAAGGAGGAAGCGTCTTCCAGGCCAGTGAACACATAAGATGGGTGTAAGGCCAAGTTCAGGGTCACAGCTTAGGTTGTACTTAAAATACAAACTGTGCAGTCTCCACATATGGATTGATAACTGCACCATGGTTGCAACATTTTCAAGGTGACACTCAGCGTAATATGAGACACGGTGAGATGCCTAGACACCTAAAAGAGCAGCTACATGTTTTCAACCTTAGGATGCTTCAGATACACTTCTACAAATTCAATTTAAGTTTAGTACTTCTATGAGTCAGATCAATTAAAATGTCCAGATTAGTGCACTTCAAAGTACTTAACAGGTAAACGGCTAAGTAATAAGACTAGGTAAAGGTAAAATGTGAATAAAGAACCTAAAAGTGAAATAAAACAGCCAACCTAGCAGCTCTGTAAGGATCACTTAAGTATAGGGATGCTTTGAGTTAAATGCTAATGTAGTACAGTAAATAGTATAGTTGGGGGGATGGGAATGCCATTGGTTTCATGGTGGTGCTTGAAGAAAAGTCAGGGGATCACCAAGGTCATTAAGATTTATCCTGTGGCGACCATGAATGTTTGTAAAAATATCATAACAATCCATTCACTGGTTGTCCAGATATGACCAGATATGACAGTCTTGGCCAAACCAACAGAGTGACATTGCTATCCCTATGGTGATACCGCTAGTATGGCTACAAATCCTTCTATAACCTGTAATCTATATCTGAGGGGACAATGAACATCGAATTAACAATGGCAATACAGCCAACGGTTATTAAGATATTTCAGTTTTGACCAAAGTAGTGGCCAAACACCATAGAGCTATGCTGCTGAGTAGTACCGAAATCTCTCATTTACTCATGCATATGCACACTAACAAATCAGTGGCGGTGGACCTGCCATGCAATGGGCTGGCCGTCTGGAGCACTTTGGGGTTGTGGGTCTTGCTCAAGGACACAATATGTGGACAAGAGGTGGCAGAATAATGGATTACTCACTCACCCACCTGAGCCACAGTGCCACATACAATGTGATAAACAATGTAGCTATGTGGATCTACTGTATATGGTTTGGGCTTCTTTCAAATTAAAAGGCAATACAGAATAGCCAGGGGCAAAGATAAGTATTCATACATCCTTTACCAGAGGATATAAAAGTGTTGGGAGCAGCCAACCCTGGGCCTAAAATACTCACAAAGGGATACGATCTGGCAATAAAACTAACCATTCTTCATTTATTCTGAGATGTTGGCCAGAAAATCTAACCTCCCTGTCCTCTTTTCAGCTCACCTCACCCTTCCTTCCCATCTTTCCCGTCAGACAGAAACGTCAGACCCATTTTCACAGAGACGGTCTGGGAGCTAATGCTAGCTGACAAGCAAAGATGCAGGGGGATATGTTGTCTGGGGTGCGACTAATGTTTATATTCATGAACTCTCTGCTCCTTTGCCGATGACATGAGCAGGTAGTATTATTTTTGTTTTTGCCTGTAAACATACTTGGTAAATGCTGACATGGCAACTGAGCGGAGGAATTCATGTTACGCTGCATGTCAAGTCTTTAATCTCTGGAACAGGAGGTCATTGCTATGAAGTGATAACATTTCACAATGCTTTCTAACAGGCCAAAATCTCTGTGTTTACTTCAACTAAATGACTTGAAATCAATATAGCACAAAATGACAGATTTTTTAAAGAAGGAAGTCCTTCTTCTAAATGCCATCTACATTTAAACTGTTTACACTGTTTATATTTGTTGTATTTTTTTTTATATCTCTTTACACTTGTATATATTTTATATTTCATGTTTATTGCTTGTTTTGCACCAGGGATATAAGGGAAAGGGGATTTCAATTCTCTGTATGTCCTGTACATACAGCAGTGTTGACAATAAAGTTGACTTGACCTTTAAATCTATCGAAAAGGCAAGATTTTTAAAGAGAAAGTGAAAATTTCTCTAAATTTCGCACTTCTGGGGTGTCGTTTAGCTCAATTGGTAGAGCATCCGCCCCATCAGTCCTTGCCGCGGCGGCCCAGGGTTCAAATCCGACCTGTGGCTCTCTCCGGCATGCCATTCCCCATCTCTCTCTCCCCACATTACTGTCACTCTTCAAGCTGTCTCTGTCAAATAAAGCTCAAAAAGGACAAAAAAAATATCTAAAAATAAATAAATAAAAAATAAATAAAATAAATTTCGCACTTTTGACTAGTATTTATGAAATGCCAATAATTCCTGCCTACATTAACTTAAAAAGCAAACCAGGGGAACACCAGATTTCTTTGGATAAACTAAGAAGATGTTCACACTGAGTCAGAAGAAGCAAAATAACAGAACTTGATTGGTGTGCCATTTTTTAAAAACATAATTTCTCCAAAACATGTAGTAATAATCAAAATACATAAGAACAATCATTTTAAGAAAAAATGCTGGAGAACGTTGCAAAAGTATAGTCAGTAGAGAGAAAAATGTTCTTGAAATAGTCTTGTGGTATACTGAGGACATTCCTTTGTGGATGAAGATTTCTCTTTATAGACATCTGAAGTGTCAAAAAGCCTTCAATGAGCTCTGTGTAAATCACAGAAATTATTCATGTGTAAGGCCATCATCAAACACTGAAGACTGTTTGAGTAGGTACAGAGTGGGCAGTTAATGATACCACAGAGCTCTTTGTGTCGTGGGGGTGATGGCCACAGGGTGACAGAGGGAGAAAAGAGAGGGAAAAGAGAAGAGGAGGAGACGGAGGTGGACGAGGCCACAACAGTAAAGGACGAAATACGCAGCGGTCTGGAAGGACAAGGCAACAGAAAACGTGTACAGAAAAAAGAAAGTCTAAAAGGATTTCCATTCTCCGCTAATTTAGTCTGTGAATGTGCTTCACCCCCCCCCCCTCCTCCTTTAACTCTCCCCTGAGACTGTCCCACACAAACCGCACAATCATCTGTTACTTTGATTCACCCGGAGATAAAGAGGAAGAGAGGGAACAAGAAGGAGAGGGGTGGGAGGGGAGAGGAAGGAGCATTCACAAATACGGATGTAAAACTTTTCCATCTCAATGCTGTGCCACATCATTACTGCCCTCTTCACCTTCCACATGACTTCAAAAGCTGCTCAAACTCTTGACATACTGGATGCAGGATTGTTATTCTGCTACTGTATGTAAGGAAAATAATGACTCTTTTGCAAGAAACAGAAATTAAACATTTAGCTTTTGATACACAGCCCCAAGTACAGCCCTACAGACTTTTTTGTGTGTGTGTATAAGACTGACATTAAGTGTAGAGAGAGGAAGACTGTGTGAAAGGTGAAAGTAAAGTGAGCTCCTCTGTCTAATCCTGTCCAGTCAAGCCTCTTAGCTACAGTAAATCCATATAACCACTGCTTTCCACAGAGTTTACATCCTGGAGTGCTTCAAAGGGAACACGGATATTGTTTCACTGGCCACTGCAGGAGCTAAGTCATCATGATGACTTTAGAATAAAAATATGACAATGCATATTTAAAAAATCAACTCAAATTATGCTGCAGTACTACCAAACACAAAAGCAAACTAAAACTACTGAAAGCGTTAATTTGATTGGTTGAGTAATTCTAAAGCGCTATATTGTTATTATGTTATATTTTTGTTTTAAAGGTCCAGTGTGTAGATTTTAGTTGCATTTAGTGGTCCAATCACTGCATTGTAATCTCCTCACATCACCCTCACCTTCCTAATGTAAAGGAGAAACAACACTTTAAGGACCCTGTTTAGAGTCAGTATTTAGTTTGTCTGTTCTGGACTACTGTATAAATAAGGTGTTTCAACATGGCGGCCTCCATGAAAGGGGACCCTCTTCCACTGTAGATATAAAAGGATATTTTTTAAGTAACAAACATAAAAAGATTCTTATTTTCAGGTGATTATACATGCATCAAAACATAGTTATGAAAATTATATTCCATGTTTGCCTTATTCTGAAAATAGAGGCCCCAAATCTTACACACTGTACCTTTAAGCAAGAGCTCTTAATAGTGTAACATTAATAGTGTAACATTAGTGTAGTAATAACAGTGTAACACTGTATATAGTGCACGGGCAACTCTGAAATTACATTTATGTACGACAAATTTGAAATAGACACTACTTTTTGGAAACGTATTGCAGACCGTATCTTCTTTTCTAATGTGATAAAGAGTGAATGTTGTTTAACCAACATATGTCACAGATAACAGACAATGTTTAAAATGAACTTATGAGTCAAATGGGCAAAATATCTGCAATAACTTGCAATACAACTCACAGCAGTTACAGTATTTTTTACACTTTTTGACCCTTACCAAAGGTTCTAAAACTCCAGAGTTAGCTGAAGTGTGAGGTACGAACATCCTACGCTTCAGGCAAAAGAATGTTGCCTTTGAACTTGATCAAACTAGTGATTACATTACCTGACATAATAAACCAATTGAACACGTAATTTGTTGGAGAAATGCTTGACATGACATGACATGATGCTGCAAGCAACCATATTTAACTCACTCCAACAAACAGTTACTGCGAAACAAATGACAGTACTGATTCAACACTGAAGTTGAACTTGGCTCTGATTTCAGAGGTATTCGTAGATATTAGCCAACATGTTCTGCTGTATTTTTGTCCTGTAAGTTGTTGACATGACTGGAAGTTCAAAGTTTAGGGCTACACTTTCACTGAGTGTGAATGTAAATTCTTTCTTGTTTGTGGTGAGCATATTTGGAGCAGACTGCATTCGTCTTATAGCACCCGGCCAGGCCATTTGTGGTTTTGGTTTCCACTGTTTCTGTGCTTATGGTGTGTCAGTATGTTTTATTAGGCCACTGCTTGTGCTGAAGCGCTGTGTTGTTTTCTGACAATACATTGTAGAAAAATCAGCTGGGAGTGTGTAGTATGAAAGCTGTTTACTACCATTCCTTTCAAGTGCTTGTGTAAAGTCTTGTTTTTTCACATTCATGCTCAGACAAGTGATGCATCACAGAAATACCCATGAAGGGAACATAGTATATCAAGATTCATTTATTTGTCATTCTACAACACCGGCACAAGCTTGCACAATGAAATGCAAGCTGTAGCCACTTTATGTTACACGAGAAAAATCATTTTCTGTGGTGAAGTGTGGTGGATGAGATGAGGAGTCTTACAGCCTGAGGAAAGAAGCTGCCCTGTAGTCTGGTGTCACAGCAATGGATACTTCTTTATTGCTTGCTAGACAGCAGTAGGGTGAAATGGTTGTTGCTGGGGTGGATATTATCTTTTAATATCCTATATGCCATATATGTGACAGCTAACCCCTCTGATTTTCAATAAAGGCTGGCCCTATCTAAATATAGCCACTGTCGCACATGCATCATAACTTGTAAAGGTGAATTCGCTATAGAATTATCCATGTTGGCATCTTGTGGGAACCAGGAGCCAGAGTCAATTTTTCCATGAAAGTGATTGGAAATTTGCCAACTCAGGACCCAGTAAGATTACTGTGCCATGGAGGAATCTTCCCCCACAGCTGTAGTGTGAACAAAAGCATGCAAAAAGATGCAGCATTCACAGCCAAGAAAGCAATCCTATCTCTGGTGGGTCAAATAACTCAGGGAATAAAGACAGAGGCACTCCTCCGCCAGCAGCAATATGTGTTAATCTACAGTATATGTTTGTATCTCTGTTTGACATGAGCACCACTTCCAAAATCACTTAATATTTATAAGAAAATAAACTAATATTAAGTATTTAATGATGATTTCTTCAGGTCTGCATATAATAATCAGTGAAAATCATAATATTAATTTAGTGGGTACAACAAGCACACTGGACTCAACTCCAGTGTAACAACAGTTTTCATATGATAATAACATTGCTCTTAAGTTTCAAATTTATCATCGCATAGTCTTATTGCCGAGAAGGTGAAAAGGGTTTACGTATGTATCAGAGGGTTCAAACCTCTGGAGGAGGACAGGCTCTTTTGCCACGTTGCATTGTCTTTGACTGGCAGCTGAGCTGGCAGTGGGACAGCATCATGCTCTGTTAACTATAGATTAAAGGTAAGGAACAAACGGTGAACTGATACTGTAGCTGTCTGAAGAGGGATAACACCAAGTCACATTAAAAAAACATTAAGATGTTGATTGGATTTATCCCAAAAAAAATGAATTTCTCACATGACACACTCTCTCAGTAATGTTCAAGACTGGAGAGAGAGAGAAGAGAAGCTGCTGGCTAAACCATGAGTCAGGGAGGTAGCACATGGTTGTCTTCACCCCTCCTGAGGTCAACAGGAGAGTAAGCAGCGATAAGGACTCCAGTTCAGAGAGGACTGAGCATTTCAAACAGGGAAAATCCACAAGATAAAAATAACATAATTACTTTTGCTATTTGCAGGTCAATTATGGGTTTGTAACTATCCTTTAATACTGATGACCATTGAGGTTTTTACAGTATAAATATGTTTCTGTTCCTGTTGTTTTAGTCCTCATAGCTGCTGTCAAATATTGACTTAAAACAAAAATCACTGTTTCCTACTCCCAGCTGTAAAACGGGTAAAAGTATCATCAGTCATGCTCCAGTGTCTCCGTAAACAGTTTAAGTGGTCTTCCTCATTCATTTTTAATTAATTCATGGCAACCATACAGTCAACAATCTGGAAATGGACTTTAAAGACATTTCAAACTTGAAAAATTAAAACTGAGAAGCCATACGATGTAAAAGGATGAGAGAAGATTCTTCGTGTGAAAAGAAAAACTGGCTTCACATTCGACTACACAGTTCTCTTCTCCCCCCTTTCTCATGACAAACCATCATTCTGCTCCACACGCATGTGAGCTTTTTGACAGATATTGTCTTTCAAGAAATGACATCTTGCTCCATTCACTGCTCAAAGCTCAAACGCATGATTCAATTAGTTGCTATGGTTGCTGAGAATGTGTAACATGGAATTCATGCAGTAAATATCCTTACTGAAGGCATGTTTATGCATGATGAGTTTGCTGGACATGGTACAATGTCACGGGTCAACTCCTCCATATATATTAAATACAGGCCTATTCATTCATTGTGCACGCATCATGCGTACACAGCAAATAAAGATAGACGCACACTACCAACAATCAGAGAAATAAATCAGTTACGCACAGGTACAGAGAAATACTCCCACCCAAAACTTCCAACAAATACAGCGACAAAGTTTATATATATTCACTCTGTTAAACTTCCAAAATATTTCTGTTGCTCAGGTTCACACACACCCACACACAGAGCAGAAAAAGCAAAGGATAAAAGCATGTTTAAGATTTACATACATACGCACACACAGCAAGTTAAAAAAGATTTGATTATACTTACTGTTAAGCATTGCATATTCTCAGGGCGATTGGTCTCGGGGGCAGCACCATGGTTTGACAGCACAGCCTCTGAAATGTAGACAAAGGAATCACGGGCTGAAACAGTGCCTTTGGAGCACATTTCTCTCTGTGCCAACACAAAACAGCCTTCTGGATGCACAAAAATAAAGTCCTCAAATAGTTCTGAGAGTCCATAAAAGTGACTCAGAAAGATAACAACAAGCAATTATGGCAACAGTTGTCTGGAGCAGCCTTTTGCTGGGCTGGGATTCAAACTTCAGAGCGCACATAAAAGGCAAAAAAACAGGCCAGCCGAGTCGAGGAAAATCCTGTAAGATGCAAGGATCCAACAAACTGCCCAAGAGAGGAGTGGAAGTGAGAACAAGTGAGAGGGAGGGAAGGAGGGAGGGGTGAAGAAGAGAAAAGGAACTCCTCTCTCACTCTATTATCCGTCCGTCACAGGGCTCCTGGGAAGTTGCCATGGTTACAGGGACTCACGCCTCAGTGTCCTTTTAACTATTGCTCATAAAGGCGGCATTCAGCTTTGGGCCACAATGCAGATCACCCTCTCTCTCTTTCTATCTCTTTCTTTTTACATTTCCTCCTGTTTACATCTGTCTGCATCTTTTGCTTAACATATACATCTTTCCTTCTCCTCTCGTGCCCTTCCCTCTCTGTCTCTCAAACTTCACAGACAGCAACCCCGCTGTCACCCTCCAACCACTACCTCCTTCTTTCTATTTGGAGTTTCTATCCTTCCTTTTATCCCTCACTTTGCTACACTCCTCCATCACACCCCTACCTCCATCACCATAGGAGAGAAATGATCCTAAGCCAGACTGTGAAATGTTTTTTTCCCAAACTCTGCAAACCAAGTCGAAACAGCCTCAACACAAGTCAAGCATGGGCTCTTCTGGAAACCTTAAGAAAAGTTGGAATAATCACGATATACAAACACATACCTAGCACCTACTGTGCTACGTTTTACTGTACTAGATCACACTTATTCTGAATAAAACATTCAATTCAAGACACCATCTATTATTACCGATCACGCTTCAAGATGTGTTGTCATCATCATTTTATTCTTTTGACTGTAAGTTAGAATAAAAGTATGAGACATCACACAAAACTTGACAGGAAACGACATGAGTCATTTCACAAATACTCCAGAACAACATGTTTACATTCAAGTGACAAAATGGCCACAGTAATTAAGTGGTCATTAAGTCTCTTGTCCATTGGGGGCAAAGGAGGAAGTTGGGTGAGGCTATAGGGAGGAGGCTGGATCAGTGGGTCGACAAAATGTAAGTTTTTGACACGTGGGACTGTTGTTCATTTCCCATTTCAAACCGACAGTCAACAATAATTTATTTTCACCATGACCACAATTCTTCCCTCACCTCAACCAAGTGGCAAAATGTAATCATGACAACAAACAAAGTACCCTTTCCTCACCCTTATCAAATCATTTTAGTGCCTGAACCTATATAAACCTCAACCATATCAATGTCAGATCACATTTTTTAAAAAGTTTTTTTATTTGTCAGTCAGTCGTGAAGGTACTGACAAATGATGTCGTCCTATCAATTTGGTTGTCAGATCAGATCATTCAGGAGGGCTGTCATTTTTTTTGCTTGATTTGAATGATTCATTTATTTGTAATGGTGGAACCTCGTGGGTCCAGCAGGCTTTAAAGAGGTTAAGGATATTACTACACAGGCTGAGGAACACTTGTTGACCTGTTGGTAAACACATTTCATTGTGGCATCAACAAATGCAAGTTAAGAGTAACATGCAAAGACAAAGCCATGTATCAACAACATCCAGAAACGCTGCTGACTTCTCTGGGCTCATCTGAGATGGACTGATGGAAAAGTGTGCTTTAGCCTGATGAGATAACATTTCACAGTTATTTTTGGAAATCTTGGACATTTTGTCCTCCAAGCTAAATTTATATTTTACACAGCTTCCCAAATTTTTCTGGTATTGGGTCTGTAGTAGATACAGGATGGTAAATGGACTGTACTTATATATATAGCGCCTTTCTACTCTTCCAGACGCTTTTACACTACATATCTCATAGACTGATGGCATTGGCTGCCATGCAAGGTGCCAACCATTTTTGTGAGCTAACCATCCATACGCGTTCACACATCGATGGCACAAACTAGCTGCGATGGCAAAAAAACATGTTCGTAGACCTACCCCCAGCTCAGATTTAAGGTGAGCAAAAATAAACCTTCCCCTTACAAGCCTTCTAGCATCAAATTCATCATTTTGCACAGTGATGTCAAAAAAAAAAAACTCAACAATGAGAACAAAACCATATTTGAGAGGAGGAGGACTTGTATTCTGAAAATGCATCTGTAGTCTATGAAGGACAGTCATGCAGAAAAAACAATTAAGCATCTCTCAACATTTTGGACACAGTTTCCAGTTTCCTCTGTAACCCTATTGTTTAACCCCGGAATAAAGGGCCGAGTCCCATAGTTGCTGTTGCCATGGTAACCCTGAGGCTTTTCAACAAAAAAAAAAAAAAAGCGAGGGGGGGATTCTGTCACTTGTGAATCTGAAACCTCCAGGGGTCCATCAAAAAAAAGAGGGGCTAACCTGGCTGGCGTCAAGCCCAGGAGAGCAGCCTTTTGTGTGGGTAAGACATCAGTAACACAGGGCATATGAAAGACAGAAAGACAGAGAGAGTGAGAGAGATGAGAGAGAGAGAGAGAGAAACGACAAACATCCAGCATGACTGACATAAAAATGGGGGAAAGAAAGAGGGACAATAAGAGAGTGAAGTCGTGGACAGTGGGAAAAGTCTACATGAGAGAAATTCAGGGAATGAGGGGAAAAAAGGATAGTAGTTGGAAGAAGGGATTAAGAAACTGAGAAGATTAAAGAAAGACGTAGAATGAGGAGAGGCAGAAAATGAAGACGTACAAAAGGCAAGAGTAAAGAAAAGAAATCAAAAGGTGTTGGCAGTCTTCTACAGTTGAGTCAGATTCAGTCTCAGATCTGCCAGAACATAAAAAGCCCTTGACTCTGCCTTAGTCCTTCATTGCACCACTTGCTCACTTGACACCAAGTTCCCCTTTTCACCTCCTGTGTCGCCTGCAAACAAATAAACACTTGATGGAGAGAGTAGAAAAGCCAAGACTGGAGGAGATTGCCTCCACTTCACTGTTTGGGTCTCTTAGGATCAACTCAAGCGTCAAGAAATTATTGTTTTAATTGGTACTGTAGCGCCACAAAATGCAATCTATAAATAAATGAAGTGAGGTGGACTGGCAAAGGTCAGTATTCCAGACATTGTGACATGAACGCAATGATGAGTGGATGACAGGTTCCTATGCTTCAAACCATGTTGACAACCAGTCAGCACATTTCAGTGTGACATACTTGATATCACAGCACTTGGAGAAGTACAGTAACTGACTGACAGTAATAAAATATGTACTGTGTTAGTGTATTGTGACAAAACGATGATCTTGTTTGTTTGTGCACACACAAAATAAAGCCAGAAAATAAAGACAGATTACTCTTGTTCACAGTGGTTTATGCTTAATTTGACATTAGTACTTAGTAATGAATGAGATTTAAGCGCCCTTACTTTGGAATAGTTATGTTAGTTATATTGTTGAAAAGTAAAAACATTACAGTACATTAAAAGCTACTGTGTACTCATTTAGAGTAAATGTAAATGATTAATTCACCTTTTATTAATAAATAGTATCTACAGTAGATCAAGTTTAAGTTTATTCTGTCATTTCAACCACTATACAGCTGACTGAAATATTGTTTAAGTTAAATTGAATAACAATAAGTGTGTGGTAAACTAAAATTCTATGTACTATACTTTTACTATGTACTTATAAGTACTCCTACTTGTTGTTAGTGTGCCCTTTCTGACCAAGCACTGTTCAGTTTACAAAGTGATACAGTCATTTGGAGAGCTTTTTGGCAATGGCTGGACTCGAATGGCTTCGATTTATTGAACAACTAGAGTGGAATGTTATAAAAAAAAAAAGGGCTCAGTGTACAAGCAGACTTTCTGCACAAGTCAGTTTCCACACAAACACGCACACACAAACACAAAAGAGAAGTTGATACAGAAATCAGGGTAAGAGGGAGAATATCATATGAAAGCAAAACAACTAAAAACCACCGGAGGTCTGAATAATGCAGCATGACTGATGCTCAGTGAGCCATAGTTTCCAGTACAAATTGAGCTTCAGCATTTTTTGGAAACAGATTTTTTTGGTTCAACCAATTAATGGGAAATGACTAACTGGCTAAATGATAAAAGTATTCACAGCAGACTGACGGTACAAACATATAGGTCTGTACTGACCACATATCTACACTGTTGCCCATAAAGTTGGAATAAAAGATTTTCACCTCTTCTCATGAAATGATTGTGACAATGTGATTTTTTTCTTGGTAGATAAAGTGTGTCTTCTCAAAACTATCTATTAATCTCTTCCAACCATATCACAGTGAAAAATTAAACCCCAATTAACCTGATGTGTATAAATAGGAATAAAAAGAGGAAAGTGTCTAAAAACATGTATATACTGTATCCACACTTTGCAATTGTACAATGACTGGATAAACTTGTATATGATAAATTGCCAAAATCTGGTAAATTGCAAAAATGTTAACAGTGAACATATCAGTAAAATGTTCATTGACATGTATTTCATTTGTTTTTCAACAGTACATCTGATCTTGAAATACAATATCCACACAGAGTATCACAGTATTAAACTTTTTTATGGTTATGTTTAGGCAGCACCTGGCTAAGATTAGGAAAAGAGCATGGTCTTGTTGCCTAAACCTAACCACACCTGTAGGTGTTTTTGACTCATCACAAGGCTGAAAGAGTCAGTCATGAGCCTGAGTGTGTCTTTGTTGCTCAATGAACAAACTGATGCAAAAGAAAAGAAAAACATATGGAATGAGTACTGCAGCATAAAACATTGTATCCAGCTCTGTGCTTTTATGTATTCTCTTTGATCACGTTGGCCATTATTGTGCACTGTGTTAGGTAGACTGACAATAAAATGTATTGCAGGTTATTTCTGTAGTGATTTGTAAACACAGCCTGGTCCCCTGGCCATCACCTCATTTGAAATTTGTTAATTTAATTTTCATTAAGTGGGTTGCACAGTGACATCTGCACATCTCCTTTCCAGAGGGAGTTTTTATCACCGTCTTACATTCAGAAAATAACTTATCCCACGTCCTACAGGGATCATCCCATAGTCCAACAGAATAACTGTGTGCAGATGAAAGTGCATAGCTTTTTTTTCCTTTAATCAATTTTTAGAGGTCAAATACTCTCAAATCTTACATGTATTTACCTTATGGAAATACTGAAGGATAAAGATAAAAGCAGGCCTTAGGAATAATCCACTAAACCCACCAGGCCTCATTAGTTACAATAAAGCTATCCATGAGCCATTTTCAAGATTTGTTGACATGTTTATTAAATCCTTTGTTGTTCCATCTCTGGGATATAAATCATGTCCTTAACAACTGGCATTGACTAAGAGGACGAAGAGGATGTTGTCTTTTACACTAACCATGTTTACAGAACAGCTATGAACTTAATGTTGGCGTCAAACATTCTGGAAAAACATAGTTGGTTGTTAAGTTTCATTGCCATGTCAAATACAGACACTTTAGGTTGGTGGCTTGAAGATAGCTGATTGTTGAGTCTCATTGCCAGGGCTGGGTTGCCAAAGCATCGGTGTTTGACGATGAACACCACCTGTTGTGTTGTACGGCTGGCTCAGAGCCACTTTGTTTCTCATTTATCATAACCCAGAGTGCCTGTATTTTATCACCTAGGAATAAGAATCAACAATAAATTATCTTTCTGACCCCACATTTAACTATGCTGTGTTTTTCCAAAGACTGTGGATGGAAAACTGCATTATTCAATAATATTCATTATTATTATTTTGGTCTGTCCACCACTTTGTTCCAGACTGTCATATCTATTGAATAGATTGCTATGATGTTTTCTACAGTTATTCATGATTTCCAGAGGATGAATATTACTGACTTTACTGAGTTTTAATTGCCACCATGAAAGGATACAGCTTCCCGGTTGGTTTGCAAGATTTTGAAAAACTAACAGGATTATATTATAATCTCATGACAAGAACACCACAGACTATAGCATCAAATACCAAAGATGATCAATAACGTTCTGATACAGTCTCAACATAAACTGAGTATAAAAAGCATATATAAGGTAGTTTTTATTGAATAGTTACTTTATATATTATAAGGCCATCCCATTACTTTGTCATGAAAAGAAGAGCACAGAAGTAGGACATACATCCATATTGTAATACAAACATCTTGCTTGTGAATGGATGCACAGGTAATGTACTGTACATGTTCATTCACCACATACAATTAGATCCCTGAAAGGAATGCCTTTTGTTTACGCATGAGTCATCTGCACACTACCAGCCCAAAGCTGAGTACATTTCAAACATGACACACGACATACAGAGCAAGTATGATTTGATGTTTGTGCCCTGGTCTCATTATGGACAGCAGGACAGTCATGACTAACACATTTCATTTCCTGTTTCTGTCTTGAGCAAAGCAGAACAGACAGGAAGGATTATGTCTGCTGTCTGATAACTTAAAGTGTTTGAATGACCGCCCCTGATAGAGATTTGCAAAAGAGATTTAAAGAGAGCAAACAGAGACTGAGATGAAATTTCACATGCAGTCTAAATATTTTCTATGAATTCATCAAATCATAGTAGTTACAATACTAGTTACAATACTGTCTATTTCCTCTGGTGTGGCTTCTAAACTAACAGAGTAAGAAATCCCAAAAAGATCATCAATGTTACCAGGAGGTACATGAATTCTGCCTCAATGCCTTTTCCCTGTCTACACTGAGATCTGAACTAAATGTTTGTGATGGCACTGAGAGCGTAAACAGTTGCTGCGGGTCTGTAATTCTCCAAGAAAACCAAGTTGTCACTGGGGGGAAGAATTTAGCTGACCTGACCTCATTAATGTGTTAAATAAAGAGTGGCATGGTGAAGATGCAACAAAAGAGGAGGTGACAACCAATTTACACATCAGCTGTAAAGAAAAGGGAAGCTAACGTTTTACCAATCTTTACAAACTAAAGGGATAAGCCAAATAAAAATAAAATATAGATTCTTTACATTTTTTATTTATTTTTAACCTCACTAATAACTTAACTATGGTAAAGCGCCTGTATGAAAAATTTATAGTACTGAGCCTGCACTGGCATGAGAATGATGTGTCATTCAACAGAGTACTGTCCTGTGACACATGATGAGAATATATCCGCCTGAAATGGGCAGGAACATGTTTGTTCTCCCTGAGTGCGCCCCTTATTGGTCGTCACACTCCCTCAAATCATGCCCACTTAGTTCCGCCTACCTTCTGTAGGCTCAATGTGTCTGCCCATCAGGAAATCAATTCTAAATTACCTCGTGTCCATGACTTTCAGTCGTCTAGGTTCATTGCCTCTGACCCAAACATATGCAAGTGTCCGCCCACTGGAGATTAAAGACTATGCTGTGTGGAGGTCTGCAGTCGACACAGATTCATGCTTGTGATAAATAGATTCTGAGACTGTGAATGTCCCCCTCCTTCACCCCTCTGGCTAAAAATGTCCCTGCAGGCTGCCACCACCTCCTTGTTCAGGTCATTACTGATAGATTGTTTTTTCTCAATTGAAGAGGTACTACTTCGGCTTCTCCATGAACTACATTGGTCAGCCAGGAGCATTAAGAATACTTAAGGAACATCCATAATGTCTTTCATTGATTTACCTTTTTCATCTTTCAGTTTACTGCAGAAACCATCAACAGATGCATTTACAGTTCGTGATCAGCCTCACCCTATCAGTATCACTTGAGCTGCTTATTCAAAGAGAAAAGATGTAGGAGCATTGGATTCTACAATGGTGCCTTGCACATACACAGAGGTGTTTTCAGTTTGTGTGGCCCACTTGACCTGATTAGAGCTATGCTGGGAATTACACTTTCTCTCCAATCTCTGTGGGCATAGTAAGTGTAAACACTTGTGGAAGTGTACTTAGAGTTTAGAGTTTAAAGTGCCTGGTGGACCTCATGTTTGATGAGAGAGTAAAACTGCAACTGAATGATGTGCAGTCTGAGACCAAGCTCAGCTTATTAGAGACAAGGCAATGTGACGCATTACTAGCTTTCTGCATGAGTCTCCAGTTCCTTGTTCTGGTTCTGGTCTCAACTGTCTGGTGTATTTCTTAATTTAGAGAAATGCAAAGGATAACATGCACTTAATTACTTACTTAAATGACTTACACACCTACGGTCCACTATCATCTACACCAGTCTAAGAACTGTGTAGGCGTGGTTAGACTGTGCCTGATTAACATCTGTCTTCCCCTCCTATTAGTTTTGTCGTGCCTACAGTATTAGGGTTGAAAACACCACACGTATTATAAGCCTTTGTCACAGCAGACATTTTGACTTGTCACAGTAGGGAAAGCACAGGTGTTACTAATAACATTAACAACGGCTCAGTGACAGCGAGCCAACATGCACAATACTAGAATCTTGAAACTGAAGCAGCTAAATGGAATTCAGCCATCATTAACTTTATTATTTACACATTCCTGTGTGCTTTGACATGTGTTACCGTTCATGAAGTTTAGTGACCTCAGAAGGCTCCACCAACCATCAATCTGAGCAGAAGTCTAATCAGCCAGAGGTAAAGTGTATTATTTAATAAATTATAATAATAATTAGTTTACACAAGATCCTAATATGCATAGCTCAGTGTTTTTTTGTTACTGTTGTTGTTTTTAAGAGAGGGGAAAGTATTTTACCAATTAAGTAAGTTTATTATTGTTCAATTTACAACTGAATCTTAATAAAAAATTGCAGGCAGGCTTCAGTGTTTTTCTATTTACAGACCAATAATGTAAGTTTATAACAATGCAAGGTTTAAATCTAATTTAAACAATGGTTTTGATCCATCAAAATGTACTAGCTTTATTATATTTCGTGTAAAATTGGTGTCAGATTTGCACAGCAGATACTGTCAAAGTCACAGAGAGTGCGACGCAGTACCACAAAGCTTAGAGTGGAAGTTATTGGGTCAAAAGCTTCACTCCATGTCAAGTGGATGTAAGCCTGGGGTCAAAGCATAAGATGCATGTCGGACATATACTCACCAACACATTGTCTCACATGATCACACACTCTCACACACACACACAGATTCACAGCCCGTATTTACCAAAACAACTTAATATTAAAACACCCCCCTCCCTCTTGCATGTCCAACCCCTTCCATATAAGTTAATCACATACTGTACATTTTAATCTACTGATTTAAAGGCTTGCCATCTGGGAAAGCAGTGTTTCTGTGTGTGTTTGCGTGTGTGTGTGTGTGTACAGTATGTCTGGAGTACATTCATATATTATGAAAAGTGAAACAAGTGCGTGTACAATGACGATGACACACTTTTTCAGCACGAGCCCAATGGGAGTTCTGCTTTTTTTACTTTCATGCATATACAGACCACCTGACCCACTTCATAAGCTTGTTGGAGGGAAATGCATTAGCCATGGTCAAAAAAACACACACGTAAATGTCACTGTGGGTCAGTTGTCTTCAGTGACACACTGCCGAGCTAAAAAAAAAAAAAAAGCATAGCTGTGGCAGTGTCTCAAATGCATCCATCTTTGTGCAGAAACATGCACAGATGGGCCACGACATTCCAAATCTCCAAACAATACCCTTCCAACCCAACGACCACCATGATTAATCACGAGAAATTAATCACAAGTTTTTTAATCCACTGATATGTAATTACTTAATTACATGATTAAGATCTGTGTATCCAAACAGATTTCTTCTGCTGTTTTAAGCATTTGAGGCAATTTGGAAAAAAAAAAAAAAATCACAGTAATACAAGAAGTTTTATATTTACTCCAAATTAGCTCTAATATCCACATATCCTGGCGACTTGTCCGGGGTGTACCCTGCCTTTCACCCAAAGCCCCACCGTGACCCTGATGAGGATGGATCCACATATCCTGTATTGGTTAAACAACATTTAAAAGAGCTGTGTACAATATTACTGTAGCTTAAAAGCGGTTTCTACCACTGCTTAATACAAAGTCGTGTCCTGAAAATCAACACTAATTGCCCTGTCACTACATATCTCAGAAATGTTGTTTGGCTGCCACTCAAGCACAGCCTTTCCTTTTTTTCTCTCAACTCGTGTTAAGCAAAGTTAAGATGGCAGCCTTTTTATTGTAGCCATACAGCGTAATTAGCTGTCAACGCTCAACAGATTGGCTTTGTTATGGAATCAGAGAGTCTGAACCATGCAAGGGGAAAGTCTGTCGGAGACACAATGGTAATAGAGAGTATGTGAAGCATGACTTGTAACCATCTGATAGTTAAAAAGTTCATTCTTCCCTTTGTGCTCAGCAAATATGATTTATTTGTATGGAAAATAAAGTAAAATAAAGAATATTTTTTCTTCCTTATGACCAAAATACATTAAATGGCCTTCTGGTTTTGCATATTTCAATTCAATTAACACTGTTGTCTTTCTAAATCCTAAATGTCCTAAACCAACCATCAGGATCGTGCTACATCATGTGCTGCTAGGTTCACAGTCCAACATAAATTCCCAACTCCCCCACCCACTCAGGACCTTTAGCATGGCACTGTGCTGGCTCTGAACTGGCACAAGTCTCTGAGTGGGGGATTAGTCACACTGATCCAAATAGTGCACCTCTGGTGAAAGCCTGTGCACATTAATATGGATTAATGTAGCAGACCAGTAAAAAAACTTGTTTCAACAGATGATGTTTGCTTGTAAATTGTAATTTAGCTGTGGACATTCATTGTCTTTGAGGGTCAATAATAGCAGACTACAAATGGCTACTGTAGCTGTTTGTTGGAAAGTTAAAAGTCAAGTGTGGCGATGTGAATTTTAAGTTGTTTTTAACGCCACTGAATCAAGTCTCAAACTCAACTCACTGGAATGATTATTGTTGAATGGTGAAAACATTTGAGGCTAAAGCCATAACCAAAACGGTTTCATTTTCCCTCCACAGCTCATTTAACTACATAATCCTAAACTTCTTTTTTAACCATTTACTTTCTCAAACTTAACACTTAAGTAAGGTTTTCTTATGGTGAACTTGACAAACAGTAAATATAGTGTAACTATCTTTCTGCCTGTATTTGGGACAAATAAAAATCTTTTAATGGTGATCATTTTTGGGTTCATTTCATTAGATTGAGCCATCTCACGCTTGTGTAACTTCTCCTGTGCTGCCTGGTGAAAGAGTGCAGGCTGCACTTCTTTTACCCAGGGCTTTGAGGTTCTGCTTAAACTGTGCATACCATAAATTCCCTCAAGCGCTGCACAAAAATAGAAAACACAAACAAACACACCTACCAACAAACGCACAGACACACAACCAACCAACTACAGCTCCTTCTGAGCACCAAATGAAAGCACAAACATTACTGGGAGTTTGACATGAAAAAGCATAACAAGTTTGTTTCCCCAAAATGAGATTTACATCCCCCGATAGTCACCTAATGTTTCTCTTACTAGCAGCAGCAGGTTACACAAATCATCTGTTTGGGGGAGGCTGGGTGTGACTTTTTGAATTAAAATTAACACGTTAAGTCAACTTTCGTCTCACTTCAAAACTACAGTTTATATTTCTAAATTTCAGAATTTAGAAATAAACAATACATATTGCTTGTTCATTAAGCTGGGCATGCAGTAACAAACTAGTGTCAGAAAACTTATAAAATAAGAATGTGAAATCTAAACGATTCACAGGAGTTTATTTATTATTTTTTAAAAATAAATTGCTAAGGCACCACTGCTTGGGAGTAGTTAGAGAGAGTTAAAGGAGAGGCAAGCAGCACAAATGATAAATTAGTTTTGAATCCAAAGCAAGAACAGGAACATGGTGAGCCTGCCAAGCTCCCAGTGTGCCCCTACTTACTTCTATAATTGCAGGATTTCCCTTAATGATATAAGGTATATATTGCAAATCATCGACGTCTATTGGCTGGCACTGAACTTTACATCCAAGAGTTTGTTTAGTGAAAGCCTTTTGGCATTCTGCCACAGTGCTAGGTTAGATAAGAGGACTAAACTGCCAATGATGCCAGAGCAAACACGAAACAGAGATGTCAGAGAAAACAGAAAGAGGGGAGTGGATAAAAATAATACACAGGTGAGAGGCAGAGGCGTAACATGGAAAAGGCTCAAGGTAATTTACCGACACATGGATAATCAGAATAAAAGAGGCACACAAAATAAATATAAAAGGGACTGACAGATATAAAGAGAGAGACAGACACACAGAGTGAGAGAGAGGATGGACACACACAGAGTGATATTGTGATTAACAGGATTTTGGTGATGTTAGTGCATGTTATGGTGCAGCAGTGCCTACATGGCCTACATTCTGCCAGCTGGCAACACATAGTGTGTTGTGCATGCATGAGTATGAACCCCCCGCTCAAATACACAAACACATGGATCAGATGAGACAGTAGTGGGGCAGTATAACCACTGGGAAAGATGAAAACATCCATTACAACCGGTTTTCCCCTCTTTTTTTTGTTTTTTGCCATAAAATTAATGGAGTTAAAATAATGTGGAATCAATGGACATAAAACTTATTTTACTGCACCTTCTCAGCAACTGTGTCTGCAATTACTAAATGTGTGTTATAGTGTTATACACATTTGAGCCTATCAGATCACAGCTAAAACAAACCACTTGCCAATGTAACCCTTGAGTATACGTCAGGGTCCCCTCATGCGAGCCTTGTAATGGTTTCCTGCTGGCTGAGCCTTGAGTCCAAGCTGATACTCTTGTCCCAGTTCTATCCACAGAAGCATAAAACTAATTTTAAAGTTGCATGAGGCAGATTAGCCTAGTTCAGCCAAGCAGTGTCAACAGGGATAGGTTAGCCAACGTCTAATGATATCACCGTCATTCTCATAACCCAGAATAGAAGTATGTGAATAAGCAAAATCGATGGTACGGAGAATGGGGAGGGGTGTGGAGGGTGGAGAAAAGTGTGTTGCAGATGTGAGCTGCAGATGTGAAAGGTTTGTGCAGACGAGTGTATAAGATGATGGTGTCATAGTGTAAGTAATTCACTGAATGGGTGAGCTAAGCTCCTTCAGGGGGAAAGCCATTGTGACCAAATTAGCTCAGCAAGAGGAAAATTAGATGAGAGTTGGCAGATTATCAGCACACGCACAGAGTAACAAAGAGAGATTAAAAGTAATGTCAGCAACAATGAAAGCACGCAGAAGAGAAATATAAAGATGGAAGGAGATGAGGGAGAAGAAATGAGCAATGAGATGAAAAAAGAAAGGTGAAATGGTGAGGAAGAAGAGGGAGAGAGTGCAACAGACAAAAAAGAGTCAAGAGAAAACATCCAAACAGCATCCTCGAAAAAATAAACAAACCACTTCTCCCTGAAGATCTGCTGCTTTGCAATGCAACATGCAACTTCCAAAATATACTCATGTGCAGTGAATACAATCAAGTATGATAACACAAACAGTACTCACCTAGTCTAGCTGCCCTTATGGCTGGCACAGAGTAGCATAACTCCAGCACACACACACACCACCACCACCACCACCGCCACCAACGTGAAACTACGAGTGAGTGCAACCATAAGTAGGAAAGAGAAGGAGCACTCAAAAGGTAAGAAGAAAAATAGATTTCAAATGTGTCTGAGTGTGTGCTGGTGTGTGTGTGCGTGTGAGTTTAGGTGGGTGTGTGCGCCTGTGTGTGCAGGGGGGAGATCCACTCCAGCAGCAAACAGTATGGGTGAGCGGCGTCTCTTTCTCTCTCCCTCTCTCTCTCTGGCAACTGTGACGCGTCAGGGTTTCGTCCAGACCCCTCCCTCGCTGCCCACGCTCTCTGTCTTTCCCCTCATTCGCTCTCTCCCTCTCTCTTTCCCTCTCTTAATCCCTCACTTCCCCAGTCGCCCCACCTCCCGACCCAAAGACTGATAAAGACTTAAGAGCCGCGAGCCTGGCACACTCCAGGCAAGCACGAACATGTGCGGATATTGAGATGTATTGGGCACAGGTTTCTTATTCTGACTCTGTATCATATGCCAGGAGTATCATTTGAAAGACTACTGTGCCAATATGACACCTGAGTTTCCCTGCTGGTACCAAAACAATGCATTTTTTCATCGCAAAAAATCATTTTCATCGCAAAAAATCTGCAAAAGTGCCTAAAATATCAGTATCAAATAAAGAACTTTGCCTACAATAAATATGACTTCATCAAATCAACATCAACAATTCAACATCAAATCAAAAATAAGCAAACAGGCCTCCAGATCGGACCAAGCTATCAATGCCAACTTTTAATACTTCACACATTTCGATATTCTTTATGACACAGTCAGTTATAAAATACTTGATAATGATGAGTAAGTTAGTAAGTTATTAATAAGTTAACTTACCTAGGGGGTGGTAGTTGTGTTGTGTGGGCACTTTAAGATGCTTCTTCCTCCCCAGCTCTTCCCCAAGTAGGTAGTACCATCCTTGAACCTCCTACAGTACACACACACACACACACACACACACACACACAAAGTGACTGCATGTGTGTGTGTCATGCATGTGTATGCATGATTTCAAGCTTGGAGATTCAACCTAATGAGAGCTAAATTTAAAATGAACTCTATGTGAAAGCATAAACACATTGCATCAACAAACACACACACACACACACACACACACACACACACACACACACACACAGACTCAATTTGCTTGCTCCTGCAGGGCTGCAAACACTGAATACGTACACTCACCACTCACAATGCTTTAGCTTATTCCAGCAGCTGATGCCCCCACTTCTGCACTTTTGCACTATGAGCCAGATGGTATGTGTGTTTGTGTGTGTGTGTGCACATGTGTATTATGTGTTTGCAGCTACTGTATGTGTGCTACATAAAGTCATGCATGCTGTGGCAGGGGGGGTGGTCTGATTTGTTGATTTGTAATCCTGATGATGTGGACACAGTCTTGCAAACAAGAACATGACAACACTGATGTAAGCTATTTTACTGTGTCACACATTCATTACAGCACACATGCACATGCACACACACACTGGCAGCTTCATCTTTTGTACTAAATAATATGATGCTGTGGACAGTAACAATAATCTCCGTTTTAAAAGCATCTTATCTGAGTGGACAGATTTCTGCGGGCTGTGGGACAAGGGGGGAGGACGGGCGGGGGACTTGCATAGAAGATGGGGGAGGGGAGGGCATATGTCCTGAAAGTCACAGAGGGATTTACGCCACTGTTCGATACTACCCTGCACATGTGACAAAGGGGGATAGAGTGGGGCAAAGAGAGATGTTAGTCTGGAGGGAGACAGACGAGACTGAGCGATGAAAAGAGAAAGCAGGGGATGGAGAGAAGCAAAAAGCCCAAAGTGGCAAAAGGGTGCAAACAAATGACAAGATGTGACAGGCAAGCAAAGCAGGTAACAAAAATAACAGCCAGCACTCATAAGCTCACAAATGCATCAGAAATGCAGCAAGAACACAGTGAAGAGAAACAGAATGGGAAGGGCTGAATGGAAAAAAACAACATAAGAGAGTAACGGATGTGCTGGTGTGGTGAAGACACATAACTCTGCGTGACTCAAAGCTAAATCTCTTTCATTAGCATATTAAGCCAATTAAATATTCATAGGAATAAATGTTAGAGGAAGGAAGCCATAAGCCTGACTAAAATATAAATTCTTTCTGTTGTTTGTTTTCCCTCACTGGTGTGGATGTTAATTGAAACTACAAAAAATACTTACTGGGGTCAGTTTATGAGAGAACAAGAGGTTTTGTAAATTTGCAGCTGTGTTCAAGCTGGTTTTGCTCATTTTATTTCCAAACACCAAATTAAGGATTTTATGTAAACTTTCAGCCAGACTGAGAGAAAAAAAACAACAATTACAGTCGTAATAAAAATGCCAACAAATTAAAGGCCTTTTCACTGAATGCAGAGATCATTTTATGTCATTCAAACTAACAAATTTAGCTTTGTTGTCCTTAACTGTCATCTTAAAGCTCAGGACATATAATCAAAAGCAAATAGGGATGATTTCTAACACAAGAAGCACAGGGAGCTAAAGTCTCAAAAATTAGAAGACAAAAGAGGTTTTTACTGTACTTTCTCTCTAGATGGGTTCTTTTTTCTGAAATGATTTCAAACCCAGACTGTCTTAAACCACTACGTCACCAGGACACTCATATTTTCTACTTCACAAAGTGCCCTAATTGTAGGGTTTATTTCTGCAGAATACTCAATTTCAGAAACAGACAATTGGATTAAAGCTTTTCCTATACCTCTGAGAGGTTTTCTCAACTGTGCTGTAACCATAATGATCAGACAGGTTTCCTACTTTCTCTAAATCTGAGGCAGAATCTGGTTAGTGTATTTGTTATACCTTAATACCAGTGACAACATCAGATACTTTCTGTGTACTGTAAGTACCTTATGACCTTATGTGGCTTTAAAAATACACACAAATACATACTAATTGATGTAATTACATACATAAAGGCTAAAGTGCTGAGGAATTACATACCAAACATTCGCAGTGGTTACTGCAGTAACTCTAATGTTACTGCAGTAACCACTAAAACGTGGACTTTCTTGATGTGAAAATGCGGTACACTGCTGGAAGAAAATATGCACATCTGCAAAAGCCAAGGAAAGACAGTTGGATAAATTAGAGTTAAATAATTAAACAGTAAGGGAAAATAGCTAAGAAAAGCAGTTATGGGGATAAACTGTACAATGGAGGAAAGCCTATTCTAACTCAGCCAAAGAGCGATGCTGAACTTTTGGACCTCACATTCATCTGCTATCACCTGGGACAACAAAGACTAAAGGACAGTGTTCTTCGATATTATGATGAAAGTGTGTGGGATGAAGTGCTGTCATGCTCATTTGTGTGTCTGTCACACGAGTGGGTGTCCTTTCCACATTGTTTGGCAAGTAGTCATTAAGTGTTTGAATCTGAAATGCTTGATCTCATCATGAATGTTCACTATCAGTTTTCAGTTAGTTCCACTGTGTATGGCGTGTTTGTTTTAGCAATGCTAGCAGCATGGCACCATGTTCGGTCCACCACTTTGGTCCAGGGCGGTGTTAATTTCATTAACAAAAGATAACAATGATGAGCTAAAAATAGATTTTTAATATTAAAACTATGACAAAATGTAGGTTTTGGAGACGAGGCAGGACTAAATGTTAGTGGTGGGCTAGCGGACATTCAAAATATGCATCATATTTTCCCCCAACAGGTAAGAGAAAATAGAGGTATAGTGCTGTCTCCGTTGTCAGGGTTTTTTAAGACCCACCTGACGTGTTATGAGAGTCTTATCCACGCTGCATGACCCACAACAATATCCATTAATCAAAGACCTGAACCCGACCCGGCCTGCAAGCCACCAACTTTATGCACTGTAGTAGCACAATTGTCAGGACAGACTGCCACTGCATTCTCCAGGGGGCTGAACTGGCTGCTTGGAGCAGCTAGAAGCTGTCCAGGCTGTTCTTTTTTCTTTTCTTACCCACCCACAGCACACCAGTAATGGGAAGATCTAGGCTACTGTAACAGATGAATTGTTTCAAATGTGTCGAATAGCGGTAAAACAAGTGACCCTTCATTACAAACGAGTCTCCCTCTCTCTCACTCGCTCTCTCTCTCTCACATGCACCACACATCAACCAAAACTAGACTAAAACTATCAAGGATAAAAATATTCAGACCAACTCTAAAACTATTATGCTCCAGACTAGAATATTGAGTATAGGATGAATTACCAATGAATTTGGTGCAGTTATTCATGTTGCTCAGAAGATGAATCCAGACTTTGGTGGGCCCCTGTCTTCTTATCTAACCATGGCATTCACATTTGTGGTTTTGGCTGAAATGTCACTGACATTCTTTACATTCATGTCGGCCTTAATTTTTAATCTTGTGCCACATGAGGTTACATTTTTATTTGTCCAATACTTTGGTTTATGAGTAAATACTTGTAAAACTAATGACATTCTTATTGGCCCCAGTTGTGTTTTTTGTGCTAATTAGCCAAGGTAAGTAAGCCCATAAACTAAGATGGGTAAACATCATACCTGCATAAAATCAGCAATTTTGCATTGTCATTGTTACCATGGTAGCATACTGACAATAATATTTAGCTCAAGCACTGCTTTCCCTAAGTCAAGCCTCCCAGAGCTGTAGTTTAGTATATGTAGTTACTTCAGTTTTTGTATTAGTATTATATATAGTATTGTGTAATTTTCATTGTTCACACCAGCTAAGCCAAGAGGCCACAGCAACAGTTAATGTACAGTATGTGCGATGAGAACAGGATGTGCTGTGTCTTTGACAGCTCAAATACAGGCTGACAAAAGGAACTGACTTTCGGCTTTGTTGTCTTGTGACAGGAAACAACAAAGCAGATTTTTGCATTTGCAGTCTCCCAAGACAACATTTTCTATGAAGATGCACAACTTGTTCAGATTTTGGCCAGATGGTATGCTGCCATCATGAAAAGATTAACTTTGATTTGATTAGAGATTTACAGTATTTGATGTTCTATTAATAAAATGTGCAATATCAAATGCATCATCAACATACTGCAGCTCTGCACTTACTCTGTAATTTAAAGAAAACTAAGCTTAATTTAGTACAGAGAAGACATGAGATTCAGTGAGACTTAAATAAGGAATGCGTGTGTGTGTGTGTGTGTGCGTCCATGCATGCGTGCGTGCGTGTGTGTGTGGGCGTGTGTGTGTGTGTGACCTATAACATTTTAGTGAAGAGAGTGACTCAGACTGTATCTGGAGGCAACATTGATGCGCTGTAACACTGGTAACCCCAAAGTGTTTCCTCTCAGCCATCAAGGTCGCTGGAATTCATTCACATTAAACTAAACTCACTTAGTTTCATGGTCTAATGGATGGACACGCACATACACAGAGAAAGAGTGAAAGTTGAAAAGGGAGCTAAGGACACAGTTTACACAATGTCTTTATACCTATAATCTCACTTACCTTGTCAGGGTCCATAAGGGAGCACACACCAAAGCTCATGCAACCCAGCAGCGCACTCATCCTGTTGATACAAAGAGCGAGACAGACAGAGAGAATAAATAAGTAGGATAAAAATCAATTAATGCCCCTGAGTAAAGCTGATGTGTCATCTAACTCAGGTCTGACACCTGAAATGTGTTTTGTATCCTCCAAAAGCATTAAATCCAGCAGACCTAACATCAAACACAAACTAATCAATGTGATGTTGTTTAAAATTTAATAGTGTTTTTCATCTTGGTGTCAGATTCTGTCCAACATAATCTTGTCCCAGAGTGCCACACAGAATTATTTATTACGAAAAAGATAGCACAAGGCTGATCCCCTGGGTGAAAGCAGTGCTGTTAGAGGCATAGTAAAAGATAATGAAGATAAACAAAACAATCATAAAAAGTTTAAAGCCGTAAAACTATCAAATTTGGGAAATATGTTTCATGAATGTGTCAACAAACTGACATTAAACAAATGTATTATCAGAGTTATGGGAGTCTGAGTGTGTGGTGATAAAGGGAGAGGGGGGATGTTTAATTATGCATACATGAGAAAAATAGTTCTCGACATCGTACCAGCTGGACAGGACTAATGCAGCTGCTGATGCTGTTTTGAGGGCAAACTGGCCGTCAGCATAAATGAGCACCTGAAATGTGTCTTGGCTCGACTTGACAGAATGAGCCGGTGACCGAAAAAGCTCAGCAGCATTGACAGAATGTTTAAAATATCCCGTTGTACCAGAATGTCCAGTAAATCCAAATACAGCTCTATGAAGATTTTTCACATGAAAAGCCAGCCAACAGTATATACTATGTCCATCACAGTACTGAGCTGAGTACATAACAGCTGTTATATATGTAGATGTGTACATGGGTCATCACAGAAGAAGTCTTCTTTTTTTTTTTTTTTTTTTTTAAATGAAAAGTGGTGGTGATTTTGCTTTTTTTTTTTTTTTTTTATCAGCAAACCCAATGAATTCTACTAACAAGTATAGTCTGCAAAGCCAATGCCGAAAGCGCAGGGAATCCCTGTGCCATACAAAACAGACTGTTGTTGTCCCAAAACTATTATCAAGACTAAGAGCCTACAGCCGGCCTATTCAATTGGCAGCCTGCGGGGCATATCCGACCCAGAAGCAACCTCTTCTGGCTGAGCACACATAAATCTGATGTACAGTATGACAAAATAAGTAAACTACATATAGTGTTTGGAAGTAGCTAATGAGTGGGCCATCTCGCTTCTTTTCCATCTCTGTTGGGAGTTGCACAATTAAGATTAGACATGATGTTTACAGATGTAGCTCACTGCCAATCATGTCTTTCACAAATCAACATTTTCTCATGAGTTCTGACCATGCTTAATAGTATTATGCTAATTAATTGCTGATTTTAATGGTACAAAAACAAAATCCGTTAAAGAATATAATATTCGAGGCAGCCACATTGAGAAACCCTTTCCAAGGGATCACAGGAGAGGGGCGGTTAAGTGCAGAGTTTGATTGCATCTTATGATTGGAGCCATGTTACCCTGGTGCGATCATGCATGGAACAAGAGAGAGCTACAGCAGATTCCCTTGGCAAAGATGAAAAGGCTGCTCACAGACCCTGAAATCATGAAAGAATGCAAATTCTAGCTACAGATGTTTCTGAAATGCTGTTAAAAGAAAACTGATGTCAACGAATAGCCCTGCAACCTTGCTAGCGTTTGGTGTTCACAGTTTAGCATGATAGCATGCTAACACAGATAACGATAACACTGATAATAAGCACTTAACTCAAAGTACAGCTGAGGCTGTCTGCAATGTCAGTAGTTTTGCAGGTATTTAGTTATAAACCAAAATTTTAATTTTAATCTAACGCTAGATTCAAAGTTAAGGGATCACTGAGAGGGACACAGATGTGTCTACCACATTTCCATCCCATTGTTGTCAAGATATTTCATCTAAAACCACAAATGTGAACTTCACGGTGGCGCTAGATAAAAAGAAGGGGGACTCATCCTCTTGGCACCATGAATATCTGGATTCAATGGCAATCCATTCAATGTTTAGTGCACACTGGTAATGGTATTGTCATGATGGATTAGATTAGATCATCATCATGCCTGTGCCAAGTCATCACTTTTATTTCACATGGAAAGGAAAGGAAAAGGGCAAACTGCTGAATGAAAGACCTGCTTATTGAAGATTTCTGACAGCCAGACTACAACATCAAACTTTGTTATTTAAAGATTCATTTGCAAACATAAGCCTGAATGACTGACGTCACTAATAAACTCAACTGCTAGAATAAAACATTGTAACGTTACATTTCTGCAAACCACGGCTAACCACGGTAAGACAGTATCTTGACTTGACACAAAATTTACTTGAGGCTCGCTTGAGTCTTGGACCAAATAGCCAAATAGCAGTACTTTGCGCCTGTTTTGAGTAATACTGCTAGGGGTGCTCTCTGCCTGCCTGGAGTTGTCATTTTTTAGCTGCATGCTGTGTCATTGTGTCCATACACTACAGGACTGCCCACATTTATGTAAGGATCAGCTGGGTTTGGCTACAGCAGCACCATGTTCTGTAGTGTTTAAGAGGATTTGCTGAAGAGGCACTGCCCACAATTTCTTCACAGCAGCACAGTACAAGGGAGAGTTGAATGAGCACGTTTTCATGACATTTCAGGCTGGACTTTAACATTACTTCTGAGGAACACATGGGCGACGCAGGGGTAAAGATCACTCCTGCGTTGTTCCAACGGTAACAATTGACTACATTTGTTGAAAAAGCCAACAAAGATTCTTAAGAATGTAGATATTGATGGTTCATGAGCTGCTCCTACAGTTTATGTATATGAATATATCCATACAGTATGTTATATTATGTGGCCACTTTGTACAGTCCAGTGTTTTATAACTTAAAGAATAGATACTCCATTGATGGGGAAATTTTTCAAGGGCACCTCAACAGTACCCAGGAGGTAAACAGCAATCTCTCCAGCTACCAGTCCACTCTCCATGCTTTGGTCTATGCTGTATTTGAACCAGCCACTCTCCGGTCCTCAAGAAAGTTCCTAGAGACTGAGCTACTGCAGCCCACAATATCCATGGGTTGATAACTGATACTTTCAGCAACCTCAATGACTTGATTTTCTTTCAGAGCAAAATGTAGAGCTTGTAACAGACCCGGTGGCTCTATCTCATAGCTAACGTGGGGTTATCTGAATTGTGATTGAGGTCCTTGTTTTTTCCTGCTTTTCTTTCTGACACAGAAATATATAATTCTATATTTGTCGTGATTGTGTGTTTATTGCTTTGAATGCTATGAATGTGTGCTGTCCTTGTGGTGTATGAGTGGCCATATTCAACAGGTTTTTTTTATCTCAAGGTCTTTTCCTTGAGCAACTCCATCCCGAAGCTGTGAATGGAGTTGGTCAGATCACTGCTGTTCATCTGAGGTGACAGACTGCAAGTGTTGAACAGATGCTGCCCTGGTTTATTGTAAACGACTACAATATTGTCCTGGCTTGACAGAGCATCTGGAGAATCTATGGCCATGTGTGAAATGTCTCTGAGTGGATTTAAAGTATGTAAACAAATCCTGCTAAACACAACACTATGTGTACTGCAACCTTGGCTCTGAGCCATTTTGGACAAAGAAAATTGGAGCATTTACTCATTTATCAAATGAGTATTTACGATTGGAAACATTTGTTTCTACAGGCTTTTTCCAATAAATACAGTGGACATTTGGTGTGAATGAGGCTTAATATCTTACCAAGGATGAGTAAATCACTCTTAATCTGTGTCCCAGAAACCAGCCCAAAAAGGTCTTTATCTCTATAATCATTCCACAATCTAAACTCAAATACTCATGTAAGCCTGTCCTTGTATACAGTACATTTGTATAGTTAAAATACATGCTGTATTTATTTTGTTTTTATACAACTGAAAATAATAATTTAAAGAAAATAAAGGGAATCTCTGTGCTCATAGCAAAGAGCCTTAAACCACATAAAACATATTAAGTCCAAGTAGTTTTCCAGTATTTCTAGCACAATGAAATGCTTTTCATCTGCCATCTCAATACAACATAACACAAGAAATGTGTGATTCATTCGACCATATGTCCTCCATCCCCAAAATGACCCTGTTTCAGCTTAAGTCTAGTGAGGCATGGAGGCGAGAGTAACTCATTAACTCTGTCAGATTCAGAAACAGCCATACAAAGAAACACATATGCACATAAACAAACGCACAGAGGAATGCAGCAGCATCAATTAAATGCTCTTTTATGATCCTCATTAGGAAGCCTTGTTCACTTGCACATGTGGTGTGCTCTAGTTTTACATCTTACATTAAGTTCAAATGAAAAAAAAACAACATCGACACGACCAGCAGATACCTTGTTGTGGAGTCGGAGTTCCACATCGTGAGGAGTAGTCTCTTATGAAGGTCCCCCTCACTGACAACACTGAAAACAAGAAAATAAGTCAGCTGATCTAAAACTTTAAAAGTATTTGCGTCTGTTCACACAGAAACTTTGCAAACATTCGTTTGGTGTCAATGGCACTTGAAAAGTCCAACAAATGAGAGTTAAAAGCTGCGTATGTATAACACAAAAGGTGGACACATCCAGTTAACTTTCCTGTACATATCATAAGGGAGAAAACTGACGGAATGCTTACAAGGAAAATGTTTGTAAGAAGATGGGATTCCTGCAGTGAGGAACCATTCGAGTCTTCTGTCTGTCTTTTGGATCGCTGTCTGGGAACATGCCAACCTGAGGAGGACAGCAAAACAACAGTACAGACAATCTAGTCTTCATTATCTCACAGTTCCCACAAGGGCTTTCATGGATCTTTCTGTACAGTGGCACAAACCTTAACATAAGAGTCACATGGCCCTTGGCACTCTTCCGCCATGCCCTTAGCCTCCAAAACTGTGAAGAAATACACATAGAACTGAATAAATTATGACTTTGTAGTCACATTAAATATGTATATCCACATGTCATTTTCAGGTGCTAAGTCAAAATGTCACCAATAAATAACTAACACTGGACCCACAAACGCTGAGCCCCACTGTAAAGCTTAGTGTGGCTGTGGTGTACAATATTTCTGAATGAAAAACACAATGTTGCTACAAAAAGTGACCAGGTTTTCCCATGTAGACCATGTTTGCATGTGTTAGGAGTCCAGAGAATACAAAATGTAGACACATATTTGGCATGCTGCTTTGGTTGGAAAACATTAATACAGCTTGCCTGCTTCCGATTAACTGACATTTTGTGTCTTGTTGAAGAGTGTGTGGAGGAAGAATGAGAGGATGTCTAACTGCTGAAATAACATACTGTGAAAATTATTTGCAAGACGCCACCAAGTATTTCCAATGACCGAGAACCCATGAGGGAAATCTGCATACTTTAAAGAAACAGCTGCTCAAGTTGTGTGAGTTGTGTGAGTCAACATTTGATGCACTGTTTCTCTGCTTTCATCATTGCCAGCAAAGCCATTTTATTGTGGGTACTTTATCCTGTGCCAAAGCACAGCAACCGAATGAGAGTCCATCCTACCATTGTTTGGTCCTGCAACATAAGAATACATGACAGGGCTTCCACATGGGGCTCAAAAACCACACAAACATCGAAACAGGAAGCTATATCAAGTCCAACATTTTGGTCTCCAGACATTTCTCAGGATATTAGATAGGATGAGATGAGATACAAGACTGAGAATACAGATAAAATCACCACAGCTGCCTGCTCATCTTGTTTATATGTGTTTCCATCATGGCTTAAACTGTAACAGAAATATAGTCACAACATTTACACTATGTACAAATTATATACTAATATACTGCATAGAATTTGGGGTCATGATGTGAGACAACAAAATATGTAGAGCTTAAAATAAAGAGAATAGGTTGGACTGTTATATTAGAAACTGACCTTGGGGCTCTGTGTTATTCACTTAAATCCACGTGATACAATGTACAGTATAGTCTGTGACTCTGTGGGGAAAATTCCTCCCAAATTCTACTGTATTGTTATGCTTTGTGTGCAGTTTTGAAAATAGTTTAGCCTGTTATATTGTGTAAATCTGTGAAGCTCAAGTGTTTCAGTAAAATAACAAGGGCATCTGTGCACCATGTGGTTGCCAAGCTGTGGGGTAGCTTTATAGTTAGCTTTATAGTCCTTATAGTTATAAAGCTGACTGCCATCTTTGATCTCAGACTCTTCCGTAACACTTAACATGTAACGTTAACTTGACTCAAAGTCTATGAGACAGCATTTTTTTCCCATGAAGACAAAACATGGATGAAACATAAATAGTACATTGGTTGTTGGTTTAGATACTGATTTATATATGAGGGAACAGCAGCCACTTTCTCTGAAATAAACACACTACTTCCCAGTGTATTCGCCACATTTTTGTTTTATAAGATGATCAAACATTTTTTGAGGACCTAGTTAGTGGTGGTGGTGTACTGAATTGCCTTATCTTGAGGGGTGTTTCTAATATTCTGTTCCCCTCATCTATGTAAATTGGAGAGGGAAAGATTAGATATTTAGATGTTTCATAAAATGTGTCATTCAAAAGACAAGAGTGGACAAGAACAAATAAGATTCTAGTTTGCCATCTGATGTGTAAATGGCCCTTCACTAAGAGAAATGACAAGGGTACAAAAGATGCTGAGAGGGGAGATAGAGAATCGCAAACAAAAGTAGGAGCTTGCATGGCTTTGGTTGCTGGGAGACCAAACTAAACAACCACTTTTGTTAGATTCATGTACCCAGCTACCTTTCCACCTACCTACAACTTTTCTCATTAGTGGTCACCTGTTGTGGTTTGACATTCAATATTTTGCATCATATCGTTTAAATCAAATGTGCTATACAAATAAAGTTACCTTGTCATTTCATTTTTCAATTTTTGACAAATTATTATAGCAAATGTCACCAGCCTCACGCAGGGTATAGTAGTTTCATTAAAATGAAAAGGGTACAAAGTGTTTCTCCACAGCAGTATCTCTGTATGAACAGCCTTAATAGGACTTACCACTAACAACAAGTACTCCATGCTCTTGGATGATTGACAGCTTCAGCTGACCTATTGGAAAGAAAGAGAAGGAAGGTTATGACAGGGTGACATATCATTGTTGCAAGTAATGGGCTACATTAAGAAATGTTTTGGGAAATGCACTTAGTTGCTTTCTTGCTGACATCGATATCACTCTTGTGACTGTCTGTTAAATATAAAGCTATAGCCAAAAGTTAATTAGCTTAGCACAAAGACTTGTTAGATTATGTACTGGCCTGAAGTCTCCACTGGCTGCACAGCAACTGTCCAGGTAGTCATAATGGGTGGACAACAGATAGTCCAGCACATAACACCTGTAATACCAGCCAGGTTAGCCGATTTCCTGTTTGCAGTATTTATGCTAAGCTAACCATCTCCTGACTGCAGCTTCATATTTGACAGATACAGTATAAGAATGTTACTGTACCGCTCATCTCATCCAACTCTCAAGAAAGAAAATAATCATATTTTGCGACTCTATTGCTTTATCACATTTAATGGCAGGGTGCCATTTTGGTTTGCATGTAAAATCATCTTTCAGATTATAATGAAAACAAAAATACCACATGGAACTCTACATGACCTTGAACTTGACAACATTAGAGAGCTGTCTGCAGAAGAAACATGAGGAGACAGTGCAACCCACATGCAAACCATAAAAAATAGCTCAAATAGCTTCTAGGGCCCAGTGTGTGTGTGTGTGTGTGTGTGTGTGTGTGTGTGTGTGTGTGTGTGTGTGTGTGTGTGTGTGTGTGTCTCCACTGTCTATCATCTGTCACTTTTTTACTCTTTCTCTCCTTTCCTGTAAGTCTCCTAGCGTTGCTAACAGCTCTTGGAGACTTGTTAGTCATGTTGACATGGCCACTGCTAACATTGGCTTTGTGCTATTCTAAATTAATCCTGCTCATAAGAGCATGGTCTAAAGCTAAAATGTGGGAGACTCGTTGTGTGATAACGCTGTTGGCACTTCAGAGCTTGGGTACAAGGGATGTTTGTCGTTCCCACACTGAACTTGGCATGGTTTTGTGCTGCTGGCCGCGGTAGAAGAACAAAGTGAAAACACTGTTTGAAATATCTTAGGTCTGAGCCTGAAGGTGGGTTTGAAGCAGTCTCAAAAATACCGAACAGAATCTGCATTACACCGCACGTATTAAGTCAAAACAAATGGATGATGGTAAATGCAGACTGACAAAAAGGTTTCAGGACAGATCAGGACAGTGCAGAATAAAAATCAGTCAAACCAGATCTCATAAATGCAATCTATATATGTAATTAAACACCCTGAGGTGGTGAACTGTAAAGTGTCATATAGATTAGTGTTACTGTTTTTTCAGGTTTGGCAATTTAAAAGTAGCTGCTCATTTTCACAAACATTTCTGCTCCCCAGGATCAACAGAATAAGAATGCACTACAGTACTGTAAGGCTATTTCTGTCAAAAGAAAAACGTTTTTTCAATTTTTTATATGGTTTAAAAGTACAGTATGCAAAAAGAGGTCACAGAGTGCTTTTCAACATGACTTAATTGTAGGGTCAAATTAAGTCAAATGCCTTCCTGCTTCTTTTCCTGCACTGCTGGGAAATCCATCTTATTTAAGTGGATACAACATGCTTACAATGTTGTTTAAATGGCTAATAGGTATTCATGTTTGTAGTAAAGCAGCAGCAGAAACAGGAGTTGCATTGATCCTATACTGGGATTTTCCTTCATTCTTGAACACTGCAGGTGATACCATGAAACACAGAACTTACTGTCAATACATTGCTTCAATAGATAGAATACATTGGCCTTATGTGTAAAATCAGCCCACAAAAAGAAAGAAAAACATTATTACCATCCAGTACATGTATGTCATTCAGTGTGGTAACAATGGAAGATAAATATACAAAGGTTTTCAAAGACAAGGGGGGGAAGATGAGAAGAATAAGAGGGCACAAAAAGAGAGGCGAGCTGTCTTTTCACAAAGCAGATGGCCTGCAAGAGTGGAACAACGACATTGTGGAAGCAAAGGTTAAAGCCTGTGAGAGTAGGAGTGAATTAATACAGCATGGCAGATGAGACAGCACTGTGGGTCATACATCCACAAATGAAAACAAGCAATGCAAATACACTGCAGCACACTTACATTATGGATATGTAACTACTGTGCACCCAGCCAACTGACTGCGTCTTCTCCTTATTATAGTCATGATTTTATGATTTTTGAGTAAACACAGGTTAAGGTTTGGAAAAGTCTGGGTTACAGCTGTACTAGTATGAACTAGTAAGTACATACTTCCTTCAATGTCATAAACCACCTGTTCATGGTCTACTCGCCTGTCTCTCAGTGTCAGCTGTAAGTAGTTATAGATGTTGGAGGGATGGTTATAATCAAATTATTAGACAAATTCAACATTTGACCTGATAATGGAGCACCTCATAGTGGTGCTAGAGGAAAAGTCAGTATAAGCTCCATCCTCTGGGGACCATGAATGTCTGTGCTACATTTCGTAGCAATCAAAAGTAGCGGATCATCCACCACAACCTTTCCTCTGTCTCTTCCTGTCACAACACAATTTACAATACAAGCTACAGCAATTAGCTCAAGTAATAAAAAAGTAATACCTTCAGAGACTGTTTCCTGATGTTAAATTTACATAAACTCTTGCTCTGAAATGTTGTACCTCTGAATAAATTCAGATTAGAAATTATGCATGGCGACCCAATCTACTCCAATCAGAGACATTTCCATCAAAAAGTTTAGCTACCACAAGAACTTGTAGAGGGAAGTAGTGTGTTTATTTTAGGGATAGTGGCTGCTGTTTGCTTATATATAAATCAGTACCTAAACCAAAAACCAATGTACTATTTATGTTTCATCCATGTTTTGTCTCCATTGAAAATGATTAAATGTTCCTAGATGCTTTGAGATTTTGGGCTGACTTGACTAGGATATGCTGCTGTCATTATATTTAAAATCTTAATCAAGTATACACTTCCCAGCCCCTCATTTACTGCTTTCAATTTCTTCAGAAATGCACCGAATGCACCCTCAGGTGGCAGATTCCATCCTCAGCCACGGAGCTGATGAGCTCATATACATGGCAGAATTTAGAGCAGGAGAGAATTTAAAATGCCAGACTTGTCCGGGTGAAGAAAGGTCAAGGCGAAACAAGCCTTCAGTGTTAGGGAACTGCCAACCTTACAACCTTTACAGAGAGAGAGGGTCTATAATTAAAATAATGCAGCATAATAATACGTCTAGAATGAGACTTTTTATAACAGCAGTAAAAAATAATGAGTCTCCTGAACAAGAAACTTTGGAGAACAAATTATACTCAAAGAAAACTAGACAGGAAAACATAAAAATAATAAACCCAATGATTATGCTTAAGAAAATATTTAATGCTCCAAAGGACAAAGAGACTCAATTTAATTTTCTAGTGTTTGCTTTTAACATAGACTCACAGTGCTGTAAAGACCCAGCTATTTACAAAGCTGTAAGCACCTTTCCTTCCACCAATGCTTGTGTGACTTTAATTATTTTCTCCGCTTCCTCCACTATCAATTTACAAACATGACTCTCCACTTTGGGACAAAGCTGTGAATGGTTTCTAAGTTGGTAGACTTGCATGATGTAAAAATGTTTTCATACAGGTTTCTTAAAAAATTCAAAAAGTCTCATATTTGTTTCAGTTGTTTGTGTCTATGTAATTCCCCGGATGAGTCCTATTTTTGTCATTCCTTTTTTGTATGCATGAGCAATTTCCTCTTCTATTTACTTCTGTTTACTTGTTTCTCAAAGAAGTCTGTTTACTTCAGACTTAATTTCATTTACAGTGAAATCGTCTGCCATTAAATCGTGTCTCACCCGACAGACTTCCAAATACACCTTTTTAAATTGTGTGAAATTTGTGAAATTATATGTGAGGTGAAAAAAGACAAATGTTGGCAGGCTGGCAAACTATTATACGGGATATTTAATTCGTAAGATATGGAGAAAGAGAGCGATAAAAAAAAGCCTGGAGGCACTAAAAAATATAAATATTGACAGTGGGTTAATCCCTATCTGACTTCCCTCCTGCTCAGTCTGTCCTTGTGCATGTGCCAGCTCAATTAGGCCACAAAGCCTGTCCAGTAACAGGACATGAGTGCAGCCAAGTCAACACTAACCTAGCATGAATTCTGTATAGGTTCAGATGACATCCATACTTCAGCACACAGACCATTCATGCATTCAAACATCCAGATATGACAACATATTATACTATATGTTGTGGGTCTCTTTGCGCTACCAAAGGGAAACCAAAAATGTCATCCAGCCATGTGTCAGGTACCAAGGATGATGTTCTATTAGCAGCACCCATTTTGCCACATTCTGACAAAATGTTAGAAATGTTGTCCTACTTTGTCAGTGCAGCAGTGGCCCCATCACTGCCATCCCTCTAAGGCTTTAGTCCAGATTCAATGCCGATAACAACTAAAGAAGAGGACACCCAGGTCAGGTCCTCTTCTTTCTTTCTATCCTTTTTTTTCCACTAAAAGACACATTCAATTCTCGGATGGAATGAAAAATATTTTCTCCTAAGTACAGAATGCAACCCCAAAATACATCTTCGATTAAATTACCAAAACAAAAGGGACAAAAGGCCCAGCTTGTGAGAAGGTTGTGTGTGTGAGTATCTGTGTGTGTGTGGCTCTTTAGCCTGTACTACACAGCCTCTCTCTCTCTGCTTTAAAAGGCTTTGCTACTTATTTGTCACATTTACATTTGAAAACCTGTGTCCTACCAGCATCCACTAAGGCCAAGCCAGGGGACACTGTCGGTCTTTATGCAGACAGTTAAAGTAGCCATTATCAGTGGAGGGGAGCAAGAAAAGAAACTGGAGTTAATCCATGTTCTGTAACATTTTCTGTGAGAACGAGGAGGGTTTTGAAAAGTTGGGAAACTGCTGTGCATAGGATTCAAAGTTTTCATCTGGGGCAAGCGCCAATTCATCCTATCTGATCCAAGGGGGAACAAAGAGCAGATTTGATGAGAGCCACACAAGGTGTCCTCTCGTTTCCACGCTGAATTCCATTTATCAGGCTTGTTATATAACTTCCCAAAACTCATCTTCTTCTGTGTTTGCTGCCAAAACCAGTAAGATGGAACTCTAATCGAAGGAGTAGATCAAATTTATTGCGCCTACTGACTTCATAGGAGGGAGACACCTATATGTCAGATGGCAATATGCCTTGACAGACAGTCGAGCATTATTTGATGGCTTCAAAGAGAACGGTCTGAGGGAATTCAGTCTCTGCAAGACTGCATACTTTCATATTTCTAAAAGGCCTTGGCCTGAATTTAATATTTAATCATCTGAAATGCTCTGTGCACTTTAATCATGATGACAAGGAAATTCCATCAATTACACATAATCATTGGCAGGCTCGTATCCATCCCGAGGAGGCGGAGAGAGATAAATGCTTCATGCATTTGGAAAAATATAGGATGAAAGATTATCTGTGACAAATAACAAGAATGTAAAAAAGCACAAAACGGCCATCTTTCTATCTACAGACATATATTTGAAAACTAGTGTCCACTTGTTTGTTTGTTGCTGTTACTCAACTAACCCTGGCATTCAGCTTTTTTTTCCATTTCCCCCCATTCAATTTGAATAACACTGAATAACGTACAATCGCCTCTTAAATTGTGAAGTCTGGAGCTATTAAATGAAAAAACAATTTGTGGGATCCACACAATGTTGGAGCAATGTTAAGCAAATGATCTTTGCTCTTCTGGAAACATTATTATCTCTGGGTCAGAGCTAACAATGTTTGCTCAAAAGAGGTCAGATTTACTATATTTTTCACAGATCCATTTCTGTAGAAGCATCGCTCATCTATTTGCAAATGTGAGGCCTGTTTCTCTTTTAATTTCTGAGTAGGATAATAATAATTATTACTCGTAAATGGTGACTAGAAAGAAGAGTAGTGTAGAGTAGGTTGATCTCTAATTCATATCCTTTGAAAGATTTAAAGTTTATCTTAATCTATAGATCTATTCTTCAATGTCTTTTCTCTCATTCCTCTCCTTCTCCCCATCCACCGATCATCTATAACTTCCCTCTGCCTCTCCCTGTCTGTCTGACTCAGACATTGCCTCAAACCCCAATAAGTGGAGCAGTAATCAAGTGTAGTATGAGCGTAACTGCCGAGCAAAAGGTAGCAAAAGACACAAAAGCTGAACAAAGAGGAAACTTAGTTCAAACTGTTTGAGTCAGTAGTTACACATCAAAACTTGTCAAGTCACTTTAAATTTCTTAGCAGCAAACTGGGACATTTTTTGTTACTATTAGACATAAAAAGTGTCCTAGTTGTTACATTGTTAGTATGTATGTGTTTTGTGTTACAGAATAGTCTTAAAAGACAAGAATAATGGGTGGGAAAGGGTGGCAAAAGTTGCAAACTCCTGCACATTTCTTCTGCTGCCATATGTGTACAGAATTGTAAATGAAGTAAATAATAAAAAAGCTGCAGTCACACTATACCATATATAACAGACTATAGATGCCATATGATGCAAAGTACTGCAGGTAAGATTTATACAGGGAAACCTATACTGTAGACAAGTCACACATGCCCAAAGGCATTGAAAGATCCTCAGGGTGACCACAGAAACCCTCTAACAAACAACAGAAGCTTTCTAGAAGAAGCTCATGGCAAAGTTTGACCCAGTTCTCAAAGGGCACACTCCTCAGAATGAACTCAGCGAGTCCCCAAGCGGGAAGATAAGGCATAACACAACAGTTATCTTAAGTAGTATCTTCTTTTTGTTGAAAGCCAAATGTCAGTCATGCTGAGTAAGGATGGTTAATGGGCCACATATAGATGCCACAAAGCATTCAGAATCATCCACAGAGTAAAGCTTGTGATCTCATTTTAACTAGTCTCCAAGAGCTAAATATCACATTTGAAGGCTGCAGAGGTCAGGTATATGAATGTGGCAAGGGAAGAAGGGTGTCTGAGCTGATTTAGAGTTGAATCGAAGAGCTTTGTGCCACATGAGTCAGATCTGGGTGTAGTTAATCCAGCAAAATGCTCCCAAGTCGGCTACTGACAACCCCTGTATTCTAATTCCATAAAGTGGTATGTTAAGAAGCCACATAATTATGAAGCTAAAGTTAACAACAGAAACAAGATGTTAGCATCCTCCATTCATTTGAAATATCAGCAGTTATCTTTCATCATAAAGCAATTGTTGTTGTAATGTTTTGCAACAAAGCCGTGTGAAAATTAATCCTCCAAATAGGCCGGCTGAAGTGAGAACTTCCTCTCTAGACCTCCTTCTGATGTACCCACACAAGCAGATATAGCAGACATAAAATAAAATATCCACCCCCGCAACTGTAACCGCACCCCTGTAATACCCTATCCACATTCATCTGTGTGGACAGGTTAATACTGGATAATTCATTGGACTTTATCCTTACAGTAAATAGTGCAGGTGCACGCTCTTCCAGTCTGGCCAACACCCTCATAAATGATTCAGGGTGTCACCAGATAAGGAGGGGCAGCCTCATTACCAGACCAAAGGACTTGTTGCTACATCTGAGCCCACTTGTTGCTGCGAGTAATGTGCTTCTCATGTTAGACACATTACAGTATCGAGTGTCTGTGCTGCCAGACATATGTGACACAATCCTTGATATAACACGGATACATTCCTTTACTGTCACTGCGACAGAATAAGACAGACAGGTTTGTACTTTGGTATTATTTTGTACTTTTCAGCTGATGCTGTTTGAAAAGGACGCAAGCATAAAACCTCTAAAACTATCACACACTTCAGACTAAAACTACAGACTGTTTTCCTCAAGAAAAAAAGAAATCAAAAGGAATTAACCTCACCGTGTGTACTGAGGAGGAAGGACGATGCCTCAGGGGAGTTGGCCGGGGGCTTCCGCTGGTAAACTCTGAGGCAGGGCATCTTGGCAAGGCATGCTCACAGCCACTGTCGATGAGACGGTTTCAGCAGCTATAGAGAAGAACGAAACTTGATGCTTGTTTGTATGCGTGTGTCTGTGCGTGTGACAGTGTGTGTACACATGCAGTTAAAAAACAGAGAGAGGGAGCACAAAGAAAAGAGATTAAAACATATTTTAAATGACTATATCTTTATGGAATTTGAGTACACTTAATGCCAGCAGTAGGATGTAACCTGTTTCCACGGCTGGCAATAACAGGGCCCAACTGTTTTGTTTTCCGAGCATCCTGTTCAGATTTACCAGTCAAGGCCAAATCACAGTAATTAATCTTCATCTGCATACAATAGAGATTTCAGTCTGCACAGTAGATATATTTTATTAGCTGTAATGTGCACAAAACGCACAAAAGACTTTGTTTCTATATGCTGTATCACTGAGACTGTCACTCTAAAGCTTCCTCATTTACACAAGTAGCGTAGCCTCTAGCTAGGATTTTATAATTATCTGTCCTAAAAGTAGACCAAATGTAGCTTGCAAAGGACATTCAGTAATAGCAAAATCACAAGTGTAGTTATAATCTTTAAGCCATCTGTCTATTGAGAAGTTTAAAAAATCCTTAAATGAATTTGCAACAGTATGACATACTCATAAAAGCTTTTTTATTGATTCTGTTTAATCTGCCTATTGTTTATTATTACCAGTGAGCCTCCTACTGGTAAGAGATCGCTTTGAATTTGAGGTCAAACAATATTGTTACACAGAAGACTGCTTTCCATTACAATACAGCAGTTTCCTGGTTTTCTATGGGCTAGCTGGTTTAGCACCATTTGGAGCCAGCCAAAGACAATGTGGGCTACATTCACTGTACTGTTTACAGCTGTACTTGGCAGCTGTCAGATGGATTTGTGGTCATTTGACAAATGTACACAGACAAGAGTATTAATAACATGTGAGAGCCCAAGGTTAACCTAACAATGCCTGCTCAGTTTCTAAGAATTGATCTGGTGTTTCCCGGAGGCAAATAAAGTATTTACTTACTGTCATATTTTATAGTTGTTCATAAATGAACCTGTAATATTCTTTTAAAGATATTTAGTCATTCAGTTCAGAAATGTTAGGCAGGAAAACACAGCTGATATGTTTTAATATTCCTCTTTTAACAGAGGAACAGCTGCCTCTACAAACAGGAAAGATTAAAAAAAAAACATGTTCTTAATACACAGATTTAATCTTCAGTGACTGTGTGCTGAAGAATAAATCAAACTAAGCCAGTGTTGTGGTAGTGTGGCAATAATCCAGATTACTTTACAGCATGACTTAACACACCTCTGGATGAAATGTGACACAACAGCGATAGCGGCAGCACATTATTTTGACAACTAGCCCAGCGGCAATGTACCAGTAACCCAGAGATGAACTTCTCTTCTAATCCTGATTACTGTACTGCCCACCCACCAAGAAGGCACCCAATCAAGCTTTATTTAAGGGAGATGAAAAAAAATCTGGAGTTTCCTGCTGCTTACCACACACACTGTCCAAATTCAAATCAGCAAGTATTGTACACACAGCATGCTCACCACAAAAGCATGCATTCAGAGAGACTATTTTGGGCTGTCAAAAATATATCTCCAATTATCTCTTTCTCCTGACTCATGTCCCTTCCTCAGAACTCTAAAAGTCATAATCATTTTCCTTTTTCCTCTCATTCTGTCCCTCCAAAAAGCCCCTGATTCATTTGGTCCTTATCAGTTACAGTGAAGGGAAAACAAAGGAGTTCACTGAAACACATACTCTGCTTCCCTGAAGAGGAAGCTGGGCAGATAATGTTACGGTGGCATTGCATGGTCTCTGTTAGGGATCAGGACTGGGCTTCCATATGTCAATCCCCCCACACAGAGGCACAAAACACACACATACTTTCCAACAAGCAAAAACACTGGAGAATGCGAACTCCAATGTCCAATTTCTTCATGTTTACACCAGTCTAGCAAAACAAAGCAAGTTGCACAACACCTCTCCAATATTCCACTCTATACCCACCAATGTTTGACTGTCTCGCCTTCACTAAAAAAATCATAGATATTGGAGAAGAATTGGGCTGCCTGTTTCACTTTAATGGACTTGTGTAAAGCGCATACTGGTCTGCACACTGCTGCGCGTGCCTTCTCACTATGAGAAAACATTTCCAATACCACCATTATCATTTCTAGATAGAAATGATAGAGGATAGAGGTGGCATTGTCTTCTAAAAGTCCATCGTTCTTTCAACATATTTAGATGCCTAAATTGCTCTTTGTGTATGCATGTCCACTAGTTGTATTAGTTATATCTTTGACCTGTCTTAACAGGACAACAATGTTTCAAAATAAACCAGACATACACTCACATATTTTACTGTATATGCCATAAAATCCCTTAGTGTACAATGAGTACAGCAGCAGATAAAATTGTTGGAATGTTACCAACTAATCATCTGTAGGAGGACTATCCAAATAAAATGGAATATAAAGCCATATTCTTATGTCCCCATCAGGCTCAGGCATGATAAGGAAGTGCAGTGTAAAGACATACAGTTTGTGCAAGGCAGAGAAGAGTGAAGATGGGGCAGCATCAGGTGCAACCGTAAGAAGAAGTTAGAGGCGAGAGCGACTTAATTAAGATAGTGGAGATAAGCAGAACAGTGCGGGACATGTTCCACACAGAGATGAATTTTCAATTTGTGCTGGAAGACTGGAGTTTTGACTGTGGCTCAATTGTAGAAGGAGAAGTGAGAAGGCTGTGTGCAGAGATGTCCAGATTTCCACAGGGGACGACTGATGCTGGTAAAAAATCGACTAAATACACAATTAGTAATAATAATAAAAAAAGATCAGGATGTGAGGTACTGACAGAACAAATGCTTAATTATAGATTAAATAAAAAGTAATATGGTTACGCGATTGATGAAACAGACTTTGAAATAAGCACTAAAAGGCAGTTAAGGGATGAAAAGAAGATTCAATTAAAACAAGTCAGTATGTGTTGCTGTGTGTATCTTTGTGTTTTGGATTGCTGGTTAATCATTAGTTAAAGCCAGAGCAAGTTCACAAAAGAGACTTATTTGTGGCCTGTTATTCAAGTGATGGCACATAATTGCAACATACCTCATACAAATGTACTATAGGCATTGAGCCACTTTCTCATAAAAATCTAGATTAGCTGGTTTTACTTAACTCTTACATTGCTTTATTTAATTTACTGAAGTTAAATATTCATCATGGTTGTTAAAACAGGGCAGAGATGAAGAAGAGTAGGAATTATCAGTTGCAGTCTAGCAGTCGGTTTTTGGAAGATACTGTCTTCTTTAATATAATCGTATGCTGCTGTGAGTTATAGTGCTCTTTATCTGGCAGATGCTGTGATTATTCTCAAACCAGCTTCCTTTTACCGGGAAATATCTTTGAGCTGTGTTTTGTTTCCTGTTTTGAACCTAGTCTTGTGTTTTGCATGTGGAGTTTCTTCATCCGAGTCACGCCATGAATCCGTTATTAAAATCAAGATGACATATTGCTATGACTTATGCATTCCCAATATTCCTATTCTGTTCATTTGATATGTAAATATGAGCTACTGACTATTCAATATGGCAGTGCACCACACTTTGCTCCAGCACTTGGAGTACACATGTGAAGTCATCCCTAAATGTCTTTGGAGAATGTTCAGCAGAATAAAAGAAAAAATACATTTACTCATTTACTAAAGTGTTTGTACTTTACATGAGTATTTCATTGTTTACTACATTTCAGAAGAAAATATTGCACTTTTAGTTCCAATATAATTATTAGACAGCTATAGTCACAAGTTACATTGCAGCATGGATGAAACGATTATAGATTTGTATTGTATTTGATATGTACAATTATAGTCTGAGGAAAAATCAAGGTTTCACACTTATAATACATACAGTTTTAGTAAAAATTAAACAAAAGTAGGAAATTGAGAACATATCTTATGCAGGTGTCGTGCCATTCTGTTGGGTGTTTACTTACAATTAAACAGATTAAAAAGATTAAACTAACTAAGGGTATATAAAGTTAATAACTTTAACATTAGATTATACACATTAACATGAAAAATTCTGCTAATGCAATGCTGCTAAGTACAGTACAGATTCATGTGTAATGCAAAAAAATGATTAAGTGCACTCTTTATTCAAAGCCATGTCGCTTGTTGCTTTTTATTCAAAGAAAATACCAGCACCTAAGAGACAGGCCTCTTTAACCTGAGGCTGTTTGTGCCTCTGACCACAGCCATCAACAAAATGTGTATCAGTAAGTAAAAAGAACAAGTAAAAATAGTTTTCAAGCATTAAGAAAACTCGAAAGGACAAATCATTTTTCACCTATTCTGTTGCCAAAAGCAGTCTTTGTCCTGCCTTTTCAATGAAGAACAAGGATGTATTGAATACTTATCCTTGCTGAGACGTGGAACCAATTTTCTGCCTACCAAGTTTTTTACTGAATTTTTTTCTGTATATTATTCTTTCCAGCAGCACTAAACCATTTTCCATTGAGTACACAATAACAGGCCGATTCGGTAAAGTAAAGATGAGTATTACTATGGTCAACACAACCGGTCCACAGAACAAATCTCCCTGAAAGATGATTCTATTTTGCTACTTTTAAATATGAAACATCCTACACAGCCAGAAAGTAACTCTAAATCATCCATCCATCCATCCATCCATTCATTCAGTATCCGCAACACTGTATGCGTCTGTACTGTCTGTGCAGGAAACTTTGAAATGCAAAGTTCAGTATATGTGACGTTACTGTAAAGCATATTCCTATTAGAGATTAAATCTTTATCATCTCATGTTCCATTTGGTGTATCTGATTCTGAGTACATTGTTGCACTCTTTTAGCGCTCTCTCTCTCACTGCTTTTTTTTTTAATGCAGTAATTAAAAGAACCCTTCATTCACAACAAATGAAATAAATGTGTTCGTTTTAGAAAACACCTTTTGTATTTGCCCTAATAGAAAATCATTTCCTCACTCTAAAAACTACTGGTGCCTAATAAATGTGCGTGCAGAACAACACGCTTTTGTGCTACATATTGAGTTGATGACTATTTGAGACTGTTAGTTTTATAAGTTAAATTCAGAAAATATTTGTCCTTTGCCCACTTTTCTGTATATTATACTCAGAAGACACAAATGCATCAGAAACAGCCTACATAAACACACAAGTTAATATCAGACCGAGCAAGTGTTAGTCATTTTTAATAAAAAAGGCAATGGCTCAACCTACTGGACATCTAGTGAAATGCAATTTTTAAGTTCTTACTGTCAGGACATGGTACAGCATAAAATCATACTGTATCTACTTGGAGAAATATTCCTCCTAATGGTAGTCTAACATGGAGAGAGAAAAAAAAAACATTTATTGTAGGTTATAAGTGCATAAAAAATGCATCCAATGCATTCATTTCAAGTGTTTGTATGTTTAAATGATTTATTTCAAATGTGCCAAGATACATGAACATTTACTTATGATGCATTATATAAATGTTATATTTATATTTTAAATGTGTTATAGAACCACTAAAAATATATCTCTGGTTTCATACTATTTGTGTGGCACATCCGATTAGGTGTGCGCGTCTCAAAAATGTTAACAGTTCCCACATGTAACCACAAGATGTCACAACTCCACTGCAACCGACAGCCAGCTTCATACAGTACGATATCTTAACCACAAAATATACTGATAGAGTGGGCGATGGGGCAATAAGTCTGCAACTTACAAATTTTCATTTGAAGTGACATCTGTCTGCACTATAATCCCATGAACAGGACTGTGTTAACCCCGTTATCTATATAGTTTGTTGTGCATGTACTTCTAAAGAAGCTGCTGTACTTTAGACAATACATTTTAAATATTTAATACAACATAGTGTACAGTGCAGTATTGCAAACAATACTACATCTTAGAAAATCATTACTATTGAAGGAAGTAAAGATAAATGTAGGTGAGTTTTACTTTTGGACTACTCTACAAGTAGGTGCAAAAATTTACTTTTTGGTCCACCGACCAAATGGCTAGTAAAGGTTTAAATTTTACAAGTTCAGCAATAGATTGCCATTGGGTTTTTTTTTTTTTTTGTTGTTGTTTGTTTGTTTTTTGGCTAGTTGGTGAAGCAAATCTACCAGCCACTTACACATTTTATCAGCATTTGGCTCATGGTTGGTGCCATTTTTAGTCTACAAGGGACGGAATTAATTAGAAACCTTTGAATTTGGTTGATGAAGATAAGTCACTTAATTTGCCGCCACCTTTGTTTGGCTGCACTTTAATTCAAAGCAAATATTTACTGTGCAGCTAGTGGAATAAGCCATTTTGTTCCAGCTAAGAGTTATTGGTATCAGGAAAATATCCTTAAACAGCCATAATTAACGTATTAGCAAACGTTCTCCGGGGCTTTTAAAAATTTTAATAGCATTCAGGTGAAAAAACTATAATTAGCTCGCTCTGAGCCTCAAGTTATTAATGTGAAGAAGTGTGGCGCTGCTGTCACCCATAGCCTACCTTTGTACTTGAAGCGGGAGAAGGGAGTTTAGGCCAAACAGGAACCGAAGACACCATTTTATGTGTCAGGGCTTCAGGAATACACATTAATGTTTAATATGGGATAAAAAGGAAACTTTGTGGTAGCTCGTTGCCACATTCAGAGTGGGATGGAGTTGATGAGTGAGTTGCGCATGCGCTACAGGCAACCACGGCAACTACGTTTGAAGCGTACGTCAACCAACGTTACCAACATAGTGATACGTACTGTTTTCAACGTAAAGCTGGGAGTTGAGTGTTTAGGCTAATTTAACAGTGTGATTTAGCCATAATAACCACTGTTATTGTATGGACGTTAGAATATGGTGCCAAAGAATACCGACTTCAGTTAAATGACACGGATAATTAGATAATATCTCTTCTATTTCCACCCGGAAGGACAGGTTAGTGCGAAGGAAGCTCTTCACATGCTCATTTGAGTTAGCAAGTAACGTTAACGTTAGCGGCTTCGTCGAGCTTAGTGTGTTCCCACTAGTTACCCTGTTGTTAGATTAAGCTATATTGCACAGATAATATTTACGATTGTGTTTTACAAGCTGGCATTCACCCAGGTTTACGACAAAAACTATAACAACACTTAAATATTTGGGTTGCTACGATTATAACTAGATTTCACGTAAGGGCTTCTGTGGATACCATCAGCTTATAGAGACTTATTACGATCATAAGTAAAATCAAGAATACCTTTAAGCAAGGCTAGTCTTGTATTTGTTATTGCAGCGTGTAACAAATAGACCCCTGACAAGAGACGTATGAAACAACAATAATACGAGGTTCACTCATATACAGTATCTCTGACAGCCATGGAGTTTCTCCCAGTACTTGACCCTCTTGATAAACCAAAAGAAGGAATATGGTGAGTAAATTCAGACCACTTTATTGCAGCTGTGATGTGAGGAGATAACTTTTTATCTTGCTAAAATTGTTTTGCTGTCAACAGGTATTCTTTGATGCCCAGAGGAAGTGCTCCAGGTGTTAGTGTGGGTCACACCTGCACCTTTATCCCACCTGGAGATGGAGGAAAAGGAAGAATCCTTATTATTGGAGGGGCAAACCCCAGTGGCAGTTTCACACAATCACATACCATAAATCTAGGTAAAACCAGGGAAATAATTTGTATAACTGTTTTATAAGACAATGTTCACCAAAAAAATTAAATTAGTTTGTAATGCTTTGACTGTAGGTACATTTCAGTCACACTTAAAACAAATTTGACCTAGTCAGTGTATCATTGTCATGAAAGGACAGTCACCACTGACAGATGTGTAATTTTACAGAAAGTGTATGGAAAGCAGGTTGTGAAAATATCATTTATTATAGTATGATTTTTGACCATTAAGCTTCCATCACTAATAATTATGAAGATGAGATAAACTAAAGTTCATACAAGAGGGGTCACATTCATCATGTGTTTGGCAAGGTGTTGACTTCAAATATCACAGGGCTTTCTTTTGCGTTTTGTTCTTTCTGACTCCACCAGATAATCATGAATGGGACATCCCAGAGTGGGAGGGTTTGGACTCACGGTATGAACACTGCAGCTTTGTGCCAGAGAGCGACCCTCAGAACCTGTGGGTGTTTGGAGGCGCCCAGCAGAGCGGCAATCGTAATTGTATACAGAATTTACAGCTAACAGGTAAATCCAAATTCCCCTAGTAATTTGTAATCATCAGTAGCATAGCACTGAAGTGATTTCACAGACTGCCCTTCATCATACTTGTAGATAAACAGTCTTTTCAGATAACAATACTACAGTACTTGGTTATGATATTATCTGTAAACTAAGTATGATTCGTCCTGTACATCTCTGTCCAGATAGTGGTTCTCGCTGGAAGAATGTAGTGGCAAATGGCAAACCCCCCAGTCCCAGAACATACCACAGCACCTCAGCCTGCCTAGGGGACAGACTGTACGTCTTCTCTGGTGGAGAAGCAGGAGCTGCACCTGTCTCAGACCCCGAACTTCATGTTTTTGATACAGGTTTGTGTTTAATTAAACAGCTGCCTCACATTTAAGAGTCACAGAAGGAGATAGGTGACAAACTGCACAAATGTTTAGTGACCCCAGTGGAGCACCCCCGCAGGTGTGTCACGAAATTTGGCAGATTAGATCTCATCACAGGACTGAGTGGGCATTGGTATGCCGTGACTGTGCATGATTGGCATCTCTCTGACTACCCTCTAATCCAGAGGAATAATTGAAATCCTCAATTAAGAAATATATAAACCAAAGTCCTTACTTGTTTGGAGAGAAAATAGTCAATGTAAGATTTACTGTCTCATGCTCCCTGACTACATTGTTATGTACAGTACACAGACTGTATCTGTTTGAGAGTTATAATAATACATAATCCACCCACTGTTCACTACAAAATAACTGTTTTAATGTTAATAATTGTTAAAAAGGCAATCAAATTGGAGAACCATACATTATATTCTTATAATGTAAGCACATTACTGTATGTGATGTTTTTAATCTTTTGGTTTTCCTAGCATCTTCCACCTGGTCCCAACCAGAGACACAGGGCAGACACCCACCAGCCAGACATGGCCACATTATCGTAGCAGTGGGTTTTAAGATCTACATTCATGGAGGCATGGCTGGAGACAAATTCCACAACGATATGTACTCACTTGACACAAGTAAGCCTGAACTCTCCTGCATCATAATGAGGATTGATTTCCCAGCATGTATCTCAGATAATCATACAAGATCAAAGAGCCACAAAACTTGAAGAATGGGAAGTTTGTTTTTTTGTTCATTTAAAAATAATAATACAATGTGTTTGTTTTAAAGGAAACATGAAGTGGGAGAAAGTGCAAACCAAAGGAGATATCCCACCCGGAGTAGCAGCCCACTCAGCTGTGGTGCTGGGCAAGAACGTCTACATTTTTGGTGGGATGACTGCAGATGGAGCTAGCAATTCCATGTACAGATTCAACACTGGTACACACTTCTAAATATTTGTACTTCATTTTGTCGTACACTGCATGCTTTAAATGCTATTTGGCAGTGTAGTTCTTAATTTGAGGCTGTCTAACATTAATGTAATACCTTCTATTTGCAGACAAAAGTAGATGGGTCCTCATGAAGTTTGAAGGGGATATGCCACCTAACCGCCTAGACCACTCCATGTGTTTATTGCCGTGGAAGGTGTGTAGTGAGGGGAATGGAAGTGAAGAGCAAACCAGCAGCCCAGCAGCCTCAGAGACAATAAATCTGGCCTTTGTGTTTGGAGGGATGGACACCCAGGGTGTCATTCATAATGACTGTGTTGTGACTTTGGTGACATGATGTGCCTTGATGTGTAATTTTCTAATAAAACTTATTGTGAATGTCAAGTACTAGCATCTTTTAGGAACCCTGAAATTGGTGGTTATTTCTGTACTTTTATACTGAAATGAATTGTTTCCCAAATTCACTGGAGTTCATAAGCATAAATATTGGTGGTAAAACAGGCTGAAGTGTTTTCATCATGAATCAGTGAAATTTTGAAATGTAATAAGAGACAATCAAGTAACATTTTGTATCAAACATTTATTTCAATGTCTTTCCAGAAGTACGATGACCAGATTCAATAAATAACTTTGAGCATTGCCTGTGACCATGAGCCCCTGATCCCACAAACATACCAGTCAATGGACCCACAAACACCTGCCCGCCCTGCCCACCCACCCCACCCACTAAGTCCCTCCCCACTACAGGACCCCCAACAGGACTGCCTGAGAACAGCAGCAGCAAGCCTCATATCCAGGCTGACGAATATCTCCGCCTTCCAGCGAAGAGAACACCTCTTGCACACTGAAACTTATTTTAAAGTCTTTCAGAAGAATCAGCATGTTTGCTTGTCATTGCCACCCCTTCCCAACCATTCCTCTCACTATTTGAGTCCCATCAGTCCAATATGTACATCTAGATGCCACTACCAGAGAGGCAAGGGGCGACAGGAGTTGACTTCAAACCTGCCTACAACTCATCCTTCTCTTCTTGCTCACTCTCAGCGCCCTCAGGTGGGGGTCCACCCGCACTGCCGTAGAGCTTGCTGATAATGGGTTGAACCACCTCCTCCAGCTCCTTCTTCTTGGCCTGGAAGTCTTCCAGCTCAGCATCCTGATGTGACTCCATCCACTCAATCTTCTCCTCGACTGCCTTCTCAATGGCTTCCTTATCGTCATCTGACAGCTTGCCGCCAAGCTTCTCCTTGTCGCCGATCTGGTTCTTCAGAGAGTAGGCGTAGCTCTCCAACTCGTTACGAGAGTCGATCCTCTCCTTCAGCTTCTTGTCCTCATCAGCAAAGCGCTCAGCGTCGTTCACCATGCGCTCGATGTCCTCGGGCGTCAGACGATTCTGGTCGTTTGTGATTGTGATCTTGTTCTTGTTGCCTGTGCCTTTGTCCTCAGCGGTGACGCGCAGAATACCGTTGACATCAATCTCGAAGGTGACCTCAATTTGTGGTACACCACGTGGGGCAGGAGGAATGCCAGTCAGGTCGAATGTGCCCAGCAGATGGTTGTCTTTTGTCAGAGGACGCTCACCTGAGGAGAGAATCAATGATTAAGCTTGTGCAATACAATTTCCTGTTTGCATACAAGGCAAAATGCTAATTATAGATATTTGAAACCATGTGCAATTCTTACCTTCATAAACCTTAATGGTGACAGTGGGCTGGTTATCAGAGGCTGTGGAGAAGATCTGGGATTTCTTTGTGGGCACCACAGTGTTCCTGGGGATCAGCTTGGTCATAACTCCTCCGACGGTCTCGATACCAAGAGTCAGGGGGCACACATCCAGAAGAACGACATCACCTGCAAGAGAGCAAAGTGTTTAGGAAACCGCACAAAGTTTGCAAGTTCAGTTAAGTGGAGTAGATATTGCAGTGTTCAATGACAATGACTTACCAGTGTCCTCCTCTCCGGAAAGCACTCCAGCCTGCACAGCAGCTCCGTATGCCACAGCCTCATCAGGGTTGATGCCCCTAGAAGGCTCTTTGCCATTGAAGAACTCCTTCACCAGCTGCTGGATTTTGGGGATACGGGTGGAGCCGCCAACCAGGACAATCTCATCAATGTCAGACTTCTTCAGGTCAGAGTCTTCCAACACCTTCTGTACGGGCTTCATGGTGGAACGGAACAGGTCCTGAAAACAAAAAGAAAGGCAAGATTAAAAGGCTTGTAAAAACATAACATTTGTTTCAGTCGTGCTACTGTCAGTCTTTACACAACAGAACTGGTTGTACAACTTACCATGTTGAGCTCCTCAAACTTGGCACGGGTCAAGGTCTCGGAGAAGTCTTCTCCCTCAAAGAAGGACTCGATCTCAATGCGGGCCTGGTGCTGGGCAGACAGGCCTCTCTTTGCCTTCTCAACTTCACGACGCAGTTTCTGCACAGCACGGTTGTCTTTGCGCACATCTTTGCCAGTCTTCTTCTTGTACAGCTTGATGAAGTGCTCCATGACGCGCTGGTCAAAGTCTTCGCCTCCCAGATGAGTGTCACCGTTGGTGGCCACCACTTCAAACACGCCGTTGTCAATGGTCAGGAGGGAGACATCGAAGGTGCCACCACCCAGATCGAACACAAGAATGTTCTTCTCGCCATCTCTCTTGTCCAGACCATAAGCAATAGCAGCAGCAGTTCTGAAGAATAAAATGAGAATACATTATTATAGTGGGAAGGAGGGAACTATTTTCCACAATTTCAAAATGAACAACAGATTAATAAATTATTTTCATTCGACACTTACGGCTCATTGATGATTCTCATAACATTCAGACCAGCAATGGTACCAGCATCCTTAGTGGCCTGGCGCTGGGCATCATTGAAGTAGGCAGGGACTGTGACCACAGCATGTGTGACCTGAAAAAAAAAAAAAGATGAGAACATTAGATAGGCATTAGATTCAATTCAAATACATTGTTTACTTAGGGATAATATATTCTTTGATGCATATGACTTTCTTTTGTACCTTCTTGCCCAGATAAGCCTCAGCAGTCTCCTTCATCTTAGTCAGCACCATGGCAGAAATCTCCTCGGGAGCAAATGTCTTCATCGTGCCGCCACCAATGTCAACCTGGATATGAGGCTTGCTCTTCTTCTCAGTAACCTAAAAAGGAACATACATAGATATTAAATATACCAAGTGTGTCGCTCAAACATTTTCTGAAGACCTTAAGACGCTAAAACCAGAACATCACACTATCAAGAGTAGAAACTTACCTTGAAGGGCAGGTACTTGATGTCCTGCTGCACAGAGGAGTCACCCCATGTGCGCCCAATCAATCTCTTAGCATCAAAGACTGTGTTCTCGGGGTTAGAGGTCAGCTGGTTCTTGGCAGCATCACCAATCAGACGCTCGCCCTCGCTGGTGAAGGCCACATATGATGGGGTGATGCGGTTACCCTGGTCGTTGGCGATGATCTCCACACGGCCATTCTTGAACACTCCAACACTACAGGAAGACATTTCAGAAATGATTACTCGAAAGGCAACAATTTCTGAGTCATTTAGTTTAGAGGTTGCACTCATCATTATGTTGTCTATTAAATTATGTCCATTTCTTACCATGAGTAGGTGGTCCCCAAGTCAATTCCAACAACAGTCCCCACACTCTCCTTCTTGTCGTCATCGTCGGCAAACGCGGTGCCGGCCACCAGCATTACAACCCACAAGAGCTTCATCTTGGTTTGGTTGAAGTCAGATCTACCAAGAAATCTGCGGAGAAGACATAAAATGTAAGAAAAAAAAAAAAAACGTGGCCTTGCGTTCATGACGTGGGCTCTCCGCCTCTTCGAGTTCACGTAGCTACCAGCTAATGGTAATGACCCATGATAGATTAGGGGGGGGGGGACGTGGTTTATGCCAAGAAATCCCCATAAAACGCCAAACCTACACGCGTTGAAATAGTATAGATAAACTGGGTGGAGCCCCACTGCCTCTTCCTACTGTTGCAACCACTGACTAGATTTTTTTTTTTTTTTTTCCTCCATCCGCCGGTAGCTAGCTTAACCACGTTAGCGTGTCTAGCAGACATGCGAGGGAAAATGTCTTGCTGTAACTCACATTAAAAAGTACAACCTTTTTGAATACTGTGTTGCAACCACAATAACTACCCATATAATTTAGAAGGCTACAGCAAACTTCGGGTAAATACGTCACTATCGTCAAATGTTAGCTTAGTTGTCTTCATCATAACGAAATAGTCTTAAAATGACGCCCAGCGTTCATGCAAATGCTGAATATTTGTTGTTGCATTATCATCTTCAAAACAGTGTTCATACATACCTTAATCGCAGTATTGTCGTTGAATTAACGGCCTTGACGTTGCCTTCACCGGTACTAGCCTGTTCTTGCAAAGTATGTCCCTCTTATTTGTCTATGCTGTATTCTTTCCTCTGTGAAATGATGTTGAATGAATTGTGCTCTCTCCATATATAAGCAGTCGCTTCTTTCCCGTCGTGGAGGCCTGCGATTGGCTGAGTAGCTGCTCGTTGGAACGCGCTGATTGGTTTCACCCGGCATGCTGGCCGCCGCTGATTTGTACACATCGAGTCAAGGAGACGTCACGACTCTTGCTACTGTGCCGGCGCTGATTGGCTGCCTGTCAAGAGCCATCATGTACAGTGTTGGAGCAGCGACACGCCACTCTAAAGATTGAGGAAGGGTGCATTTTTCACATTTTGTACATTAGAAGTTAGTGTTGCCTTTCTGCTTATTACGGCCCCACATGTTTTTGATTAATATTCATACTTATGTTAGTGTAGTTTCAGAGTGTGACTATGAGGATACTGTGTTGGTATCATTAGTAGTAATGATGACTCACTACATGAGTAGGACTGTAACAGTAAGACCTGTGCTTCATGTGTGACTGAACAGCCTAAAAGAAAATGTTACATCAGATGAACTGGATTGTCTGGGTGTTTCATCAGTGAATGTACACACATGCAATCATTGGTCAATACATCCACCTAGAAATGTAAACAACCTGTATTAATTTGTAAGGTTTTAACATGGACACTCTTCAGCCTATTATCGCAGTGATCAAATACTAATCAGAGATGTACTTCATTATTTTGCACACTTTAGATTATTCAGCTTACAGCCCACATCAGCCAAAACTACATAGGTCTACACTGTACTCTTATCATACAGTCTCCTGTGACAAAAGTCTAAATAGGTCAAGGTTAGGTAACCAGTTGCCACAGATACACATTACTCTATGTCAACTCTTTTAAATATATAGTCTTATGCCAGCCAAAGTATGACTGTAAATGGGATATAAGTATCTGATGTTATTTGTGTCTGTCTTAATTGTAACGCTCACCTGCTCTTTGTGTTTTCAACAACGACATGGCTCTCTTCTATTGGCTAGCTGCAGGCTTAGTCATCATTATTACTTGTATGTGGTATGTCGGGCTCATTGGTCAGGCTAAATATGAGTGAAAGACGCTCATAACAAAAGAAATCCACCACATTGGGATGAGATTAATTCAAATGTTTTCAAAACAAATCAGCTTTGAATTCTAGGATCAAGGACCATTTTAGCGATATTATTGCGGTGGTCTGCTTTTTTTGTTTCAGGAAAATCCTACAAACTACAAGAAATAAATAGAAAATCTGTGAAACAATTTGTTTTGAATTTGATTCAAATTTGGATTTGATTTGTTTGTTTGAGGTAACACTACAAAATTAGCTGATTTTTAGACAGAATAAGTTCGACCACAGCAGAAGAAGAAGACACTCGATTCTTCAACAAGACAACAGATAAAACAGCTCTTAATGGTGCTCTTCCACAGAGGCTACTGAAGCTTTGACATGTCCAGTGCTTTCTGCTGACCTCAATGAGTTCCTCTTACTCTGGCCAAGGCCTCCTCTGGTCCTTGTGGGTCAGACTGGAAGAGGGACATAATTGTTTCTGTCCTCAGAGGGATTCTTGAGCCTTTCCTTCTGCAAATTCTCCTCCCTTCTCAAAATCTGGCAGAATCATGAGGGAAAGAAAACTAGTTTTTGTCAAGCTACAAACATAAGCATGACTTTCCCCTAAACTGGAAGGAAAAACTATACCTCTGTTGGCTGAATGCTGGAGGAAGCGTGGCTGGGATGGCTGATCTCCAATATTAATTACAATCAACATTAGCCCTAAAATGACTACATTCTTTTGTATTTCCGTTTAGTATTGTCAGTGGTTTTGTTTCTGTTTCTGTTTCAACATTGTGGATATTCATTTAAACTTATTTTTAGCTTCATGTTCAGATTGCACTCTCAAACCAGTCTACCTTCATTTCTCAATTCCTTGCCTACCAACACTATTTTTCAACATAAAATACCCTCATAAATGGTATTGTTTTATCACTGTATTTTTTTCCTGGCATAAAAGTCCATTACAAATTTGAATCTTGGACCTAGTCCGTATTTGTTTTTTGTTTTTTTGTTGTTGTTTTCTTTAGTTTGCATGTTCTTCCCAGTGTCAGATTTCACCCAGGTACAGACGTCACTCTCTAATGACCTGATTAAAATGGCATGTAGATAAGGTTGATAAGAATGCCAGTGGTCGCCCTCCAGTGGCAATGCCAGTGCCAGCGTCAAAATATGAATTGTGCTCAGAACTGCACAAATAAACATATTACAACATGCAATATCTAATAAACAAAACCAAGATAGATTCCTCTGTTCTTTATTAATTATTTCCTGTTTCTTGCATGTTATTATTAATTGAACAAATACAACAGAAGTAGAGCAATCCCATAGAAACAAACTAGTGTGTGACAAGTAAAATGTGTTCTAAAGATTTTAACAGTATCTGAAACCTTACATTTCATACTTAAGACCTATTAACTCAATGAATAAAGCAAGGATTTGTAAATAAAAAATAGCCATAAAGCATTAAATATGTTAGGTGTATGCACAATTAATGTGTGGAGGTTTTTATACGTGAGGGTCACGGTCTGCGCCCAGCGCCCCCTACCGGAAGAGGCACCAACAGACACCAAACTGATGACGTGGTTCGGTCCGTTGACCAGAGCAGCAGTATGGCCGACCAGAGCAGGCAAATAAAACTCGCTGCAGCTAAGAAAAAGGTAAAGCATTTTACTATTGAGCCCTTTTATCATCATAGGAAACACTGTTCATGTTTCTTTTCTGTGGTGTTGTGTTGCCGGTGTTTCTTTTTTAACGTTTTGTTATACATTTCTTTACGGAGCAGGGGTGTTGTCATTACACGTCGTCCGACCTCTGCGCTGACGCTGGTCCCACCTCTCTCGCTCCTCCCGGCGCTTTAATGCGTAGGGGAGTCCGGTGCTTCATCTGGGCCTCTATTGATAGCATTAACTTTCCCAGATTATGTAGACTATTTTTAGTTCTTAGAGGTATGCCACAACGTTTAGTTACTCAGTGATTTACTTAACTTACTCTCCTCGTCCAACGGTTTATTGTGTATTTCTGGCTAACGTTAAAACCTTAACGTGCTAACTGTGGCAAGTTAACGTTAGCAAGCTGGCTAACTAATGAATAGTTGGCTATGTGTAAGTGTAAAGAATGCCATACTGCAGTCGGACAGCTCTCTGCCTTGTCTGCGGGATGGCTCAAATATCTGAGAAAATGGCCAACAAAAGGCATTTCTTTTACAACAAACACTGAGCTAGCATCGTAGCACAGTTATGTTAGCTGGGTAGAAAGACGGGGAACTGTTTTGACAGCTGACACCCCTCTTCCCTGTCCTGCTGTGTGCTTTAGCTAGGTGTGTTGTTAGGCTAGTCAGAAAGATGGCCTTATCAGCTGTGAAATGTTAGCTTCGGGAAATGACTCGTCAGCATGTTTTCCTCCCCTACAAGCTAGATGGGTGGTCATGGGGATAACATTTGATATTTCGCTGCGATTCGGGCATTTATTTTAGTAATGGCAGCTCGAGTATTTCCCCTGTGATTCCCTCTGGTCCCCTTACGACAGCTGTCATGGGCCCCATCCCCTAATACACGTAGACAGCGGCAGGTGTGTTTTAATGTCCACATGGATGATCATAGTTTGCCGCAACTTCAAATTCATCTTGTTTGGCTTAAAACAGAAAGCTGTTGAACAAGCATTTCAGAGTGATCGTCAGATTGGCAGTGGCTATGCATTCCTATCTTGTAAACCGTATCTTTGGAAACAGCTGGTGTATTGTCAGAGAATGGGTGCAGTCCCTGCTCCATCTCCGACCAAATTCACATCTCCTAATTCACTTAGCTAGACATGACCCTGCAGTGGTTAGCGATTACTTGTACTGAAGTGTCTACTTTGTTGAAAGTTTAGAGCAATTGCAGAAGTCTACTGCTGGATTTGTAAGATGTAATAAAGTAAAGTGTAATTTTGAGGCATCCGAGGAGTCAAGAATCGCTTGCTGCGCTTCTCACACATCTATTGTTTCCTTCTTTTTATGTGCTGCTCAGCTGAAGGAGTTTCAGCAGAAGAGCTCCCCTGCTAGTGTGGGAGGAGAAAAGGGTGGTGGTGGTGGTGGTGGTGGTGGTGGTGGCGGCGGCGGAGGAGCAGGGGCCAAGAAGAAGAGGAAGGTGAAGGGACTAAGCCAACATGATGCACCTTCACCGGACAGAAACTCTCCAGACAATGTAAGTCAGTGCTAGTCTTTCCATTTGTTTGCCTTCCTTGTCATCCTGCCCTTGTTGATCAAATAACAACCTCCCTTTGTGCTTGACAGTCTGTCTGTGTGCTTTTTAGGTCTGGTTTCTCTGTTTGTATTTGAGCCACTGTTACAGCATTAAAATGCCGATGCATAACACATACAGTCTGAAACATTTCAATAAGAATAGTATTTATAGTGACTGTGGGCTTGCAGAGCAGTATCTGATAAAAAAAAATACTTTGAGATAAAGTCCTTTTATTGTTTGTTTTCTCCAAGTGCAATAATTTGTATTGGCTAGCTTGGCCATTGATCACAAAATATTTTGCCGCTTGGGAAATGATACGGCTGAACTACTATCAAGTTGGGAAATGTTTGTGATAAAAAAACACACAGTGCCAATGAACACAGTAGCAGCACTGACACCTACAGTGTCTGCCAGCAAGGTTTATGCCGGAAAGAGAAAGACCCTGGACAAGAGGCAGAGATAGAAGCTAGTAATAGTGGTTACCATTGTATAATGTCAGTTATAATGCAGCAAAATGTAAGGTATTTTGTTAAACATAAAGATTTCAACCACACATACTGTATATAATTGAATGGTTTTGTGCAGCAAAGATGGCCTGCACATACACTTTGATTTTTATCTTAGCCATAACACATTTGTTATGATAATGTATGTTTTGACAAAGTGGTTTGTCTCATATTATGTATATTTTATATATCTCTGAAGGTGTTGCCATCATGAGTAATATAATGTTCTCCGCATGTCAAAATTAGAATTTAGAAACTTGTCTGTATTAGATATTATACTTGCCTACTGTGACCACCCGATTAGAATCTGGGCTCGTCACAGCTTGCTGCCAAGTCTCGTTGTTTGTTCTGATGCAATTTTCTCCTGAAACATATTTGATTTTGATTGGCCAAGAGTGTATAGACTCAAACAGTCTGAAGCAGTATAAGCCGGAAAATCTGAGAGGTCAGAGCAGAGGAGACATTTTACAATCAGGGCCACCATGATGATGATTCATGTCATAAAATTTTTCATTCCTGCCTGCGTCCTAACCAGACAACACTATCTAAATTATTGACTCGGTGCAGGTTATGCTAGCAAGGGTAAATGTGAGCAAGTTTAGTGTGTCAGTTTGTAGAGCTGATTGTCGACGAAGCTGAAGCAGTGAGGGATTTGTAGATATGGATTATGCCACTTCACAAATTGTCTCTCATTGTGAAGCCTTGCTCACATTAGTCATTTGTATTCAGGTAGGGTTATTCTGATTATTAGTGGCATAAAAAGCTCCATAAAACTGCAGACAGTATTTACTGACCCCTTGGATCGGACACTCTAGCCTCAGTTTCTCCTCATTACACACCCTTATCAATTCTAGACCTACTCCGTCTAAGATTTCTTGTGGGAGCTGCTTGTCTGTACCTATTTGTCTATATCTCTCTCACTTTCTGTATCATTCTCTCCCCTTTCACTTCTCTTTCGTCATCCACCCTTTCTTCTTTCCTGTAGTTTGACAGTATTCTGAAAGCACTTAGTCAAAGCAATGGGATAGTCCTTCCTCCTTATGGCAACAGTCAGGTGAGCCTCTGTCTCCCCCTTTCCTTTCTTTGCTTCTGCCCTGCCAGTTTTTTGTCTCTGCATCCCACTGCTATCAATAGTTGCTCCTCACATAGTATATATAGTACCTTCCCCTCGTTATTACCTTCTCACATCAAGTGCACATCGTCTTTGTCACATAAGCCAGAAAGCATGGGGCGAACTTGAGTGCAAATTCTTGCACCGGTGCTGTTTCTGCTTTTAAATCCATGTCGGAGTGCATTAATGATTTAAAAAACCTGGAGGGTGTACAGTTATTTTTTTGAGTTCATCCCAGTTTTGTTGAGAAGTTTTACATCTTATGTAGATGTTCAGTGTGGATGGGCATGGTATGCACACTGTGTGGCATGAGTCTCAGTAGTCGCATGGCTGTGATACCTGCACCTGGGTGCATCATGCCAGCATGCATCTGAGAAAACAAGAAATGCGTTTCACTTTTAAATTATGCATTGTATATTTTCATCGCTACTTTTGTGTTTGTTGGTTTTAGTGTTATTATGTGATTATTATAAATGTTTGCCTGCATTAGCTTCAAAGTCAGTAAGTGTAACAGAGAGGGGTTATTTGTCAGTCACTCAGATGAATGTTGGCATTTATACAGCATAGTCTGGAGGTCTTTCAGTGCTTTTATTCTGCAGAGAGCTCTGTGGGTAGCAGTAATGGGAAAAATTGGGACAGCAGTGAAATAGCTTTCCTGCTACAGCTAACCAAAAGTAACTGAGCTTGCTCATAGAGCTATTTTCCACAAACATACACAAACATAAACAAAAGGTCCCTGCATTTTCATGTGTCTATGTCCTCTTAGAGTGTGGATGACACAATTAAGTCAAAATGACACAATGACACAATTAAGTTAATTTAACTGTAACTTTAATTAAAGTCAGTACAATATAATCAAGTCATTTCCAACACATATAAATTAGAGGCATCGTTGTAGTCTTTCTGTTGCTCTTTCATCATAACTGCTCTTTTTCTTGGCATTAAACCAGTGCAATGTGCATTTTTTTTTTTGTATATGTGTCACCTCAGACCTTTGCCGACGTGGAGGCCAAGGGGTCTTCAGTTCCCCAGCTGCTGGAGGACCCAAAGGGCGAGCCCGGCCACGGCTCAACTGTGTCTAACCCCGCTAGCGCTAACACTACTACTAACCCTGAGTCTGTCGGTCACAACACTGACCTGCAGGTGTGTCTCTCTCTTTCTGTCATTTTCTCTCTCTTTTTTCTTCTCTGTCTCTCAAGTCTATCAATATCTCCTGTCGTTCATGTCTGTCACATATAAGATCATACGCCTTAGCATAAGGACTGCAAATTGCTGCATTTTTATTTATTTATTTTTAATATATTTGATTAAAACAAACAACAGATGTCCTGCTTTGTTTGTTTGGGGTGTGCATAATGTGCATTGTCACCACACATTTACTGTATTTTCTGTGTTCCTTCTGTTTCTGTATGTCTGTCTGTCTGTCTTACTCTACCTTTTTTTATCTGTCTTTCCACAGGACTATCCTGATACCAACGGCAATGAAAGTTTAACAGAGGAAACTAGGTGGGTTACCTGATTCCTCACTGCCCGTGGCACCCTTATATGTTTTTATGGAAGCACACAGCATACACATGACAGAGGATGCATATTTATGAGTGTGTACTGGGTAGAAGTATTCCAGTCAAGCCATGGGTTTGCACTGTTATGGCAAGACTTGATCATGATCATCTTCAACATATCCTGCTATTCTAGCCATTGATTACTAATGCAGCATTGTAAATTACATAGTTAAGATGTGTAATTGATTATTTATTTGTGTTGTCCTGCAGACCACTGTCTTCCACTGAGAGCCTGCGACAGCTCTCACAGCAACTGAACGGCCTGGTCTCTGAGGTACGATTTTAACACCAGCATTGTCATCCTGTCTCTTTCTCTCTCTCTCTCTCTCTCTCTCTCACACACACACGTACATTTCTTTGTCAAACAGCGCAAGGCTTTTAACAATAACACACCACCACTGATGTTCACGTTTAACTGGTGTGTGTTGTAGCTATTCTCGACTGGAATGCAGGAAGCATTTTCAATTTGCCAGTTGTTCCCAGTGGCCTCAAGCACACTGACAGCATTCAACTGATGCACCAAACCAGCTTTATATATTTCCTCTGAACTTGGTTAGATTTTGCATATTCAGCAGTAAATCCATGGATTAAAGTTCTCTGTCACTACATCGGATTTCCATCATTTAGAGTTCACAGAGGCCGTTTATGAGACCGATGTAGAAAAAAAAATGTGCAGGGGTGTTTGATGTTTTTATTGGCAGATTGTCACACAGCCAACGTTATTGTTCACAGCCTGCGTGCACGTGACGAGATATAACGGAGCGTCGGCGCAAAAGTTTAGCTGCTTAGCTAGCATGGACTTGCTTTTAATGAAAGACGACTCCGCTCAGGGCCGGCCCCTGGCATCAGCAGGCTATGTGGTGGTTTAGGGCCACAACTATTAGAGGGGGCCACACATTCACTGTGACTTTCAATGTAGCTTGCTCTTCACTTAGGGTACGGTGTTAAGTTCAAAGATTATTTTTTCGGCCTTTTCAAGCTTTATTGTATAGAGACAGCTGAAGAGTGACAGGAAATGTGGGAAGAGAGAGATGGGGAATGACATGCGGGAAAGAGCCACAGGCCGGACTCGAACCCTGGGCTCCCGCAGCAAGGGCTGAGCCTTCGCACATGGGGCGGCTGCTCTACCAACTGAGCTACACACCACCCCAGGGTACGGTGTTAAGTTGACTGACTGGCTCAGGGGCTGCCAACTCTCACAATTAACTATTTTCACATGCTCTGGCTTCATTCAGCATTCTGTCCCTCCCCTCTGGCATAGTAAGTTACTATGGTTACTGCTCAGGTGTACTTGGGTGTTAAGTGAGTTAGTATGGTGACAGGGACGCTCTAAAACTTTATAATGATTCTCAATAAGAAGTTTTTGGTTAGTATGACAAAATCATGAATGTAGCTTGATTGTACGTCAGTGCTGAAATCTTGTATACATATATAACAAATCTCGAGCTTCAGAGCTTCCCTTTTATTATTAACAGTATGGTAGTAATGGTAGAAAGGTTCAAGCTCGCCATCAGGCTGACTACAGTTTTCTTTTTATAGATTCATGCATTGAAAAGCCAAAAAAGAAAACAGAACAGCTGTTTAAAATCCTCCTCCTCACTGTTGTTAAGTATTTAAACTTGATGGCTGCGTTAAGGAACATGGTTATTTGTGGAGTGGGGCTGAAATCTTATTCGTTGTGGTATTTCTTGAGCAGGTGTCATAACATAACGTGTAACATAACCTGTAACATGTTTCACAAATTACAAATGGGAATATGACTGAAACTTTCAGTCAAAAGATTTTTTTTTTTTTTTTTTGCCTTAATACATGCAAATGTCACGTTGCATGTAGAAAAGCTTGTCAGGTTTGTGAAGTTATGTTTGTTAAATAAGGTGAACGCAATTTGAGAACCAATAAGACCAATCTAAAAACAGGTATACCAGGTCTTTCTTTTATGCTAATTGAAAGTCACCTCATATGTTAGTGAAGCAGGTTACTTAAACTACACTCACTCACACTGAATGAGTAACTGTGCTTGAACTGGGATGTCTGCGACCTGCCCAGGAAGAATGACTGCATGGGTTTGTCATTGAGTCAAATGATTTAATTTTGTGCACCTTTCAAATGATTTTTGATGCTATCAGCTTTTGTTTGTATAAAAATGAACCCATTTTGAAATTGGTGCAGTCTATACGTTGCTGTCCATTCATCTCACATCAGATATTTGAGGACAGATCGTTTTCTAGTGGCATCTAATTGAACCTCATTTAGTTTTTGGTGACCGATTTGTGTGCACACTCTGTTTTCTGTTATACCTAACAGTTTAAAGGACAGTGGCTCAATTTCGATTAAATAAATTAGAGTAACTTAACACCATGCTGACCATGACCATGCTGTCACTCCAGAATAAGAGGTTTTGTACATAAGTTACTCTGCCTCTGCCACAGCCCAGAAGGGAAAACACACACACAAGTATTTTGCTAATCTAATAGTGTGTCATATTGTCAAATTTAACAAGCACATACAGTATGTTATGGTGTTGTTGCCCCACATGGTGGTGAAATGCAGGTGTTACAACTGCTGACTAAACAAATTGCCCCTCTGCAATGTATCCAGTTCGTTTTGAATTTAAGCTCATAGAGGCAGGTCATTTTTCATTCAAGCTCATTTGTATGGTTTCTTATGAGTCTCTACAGAAACAGCATTTACTTTATTTAAAAGCTGTTATCATTTGCCACATTCACTGTCGAGTGAAGCCATGGGGTCTGCGTATGAACTTGACTTGAAGTAGATGATGCTCACTCTGTGTTGGAAGTTCGTTAATGTGCGCGTCTGTGTCATTTCAGTCATCTGCTGCGTATGTGAATGGGGACGGTGCCTCTTCTCCTGTCAGCGAGAGAGAACTGGAGGTAAGATAGAAATCTGATGGACAAAAAATCTTGGAAATTTGAAGCCAAAGTTAGAGGTCAGTCCAGTTATATAATAGTTTGTTAATGTCATGTGATTTACCGTAAGGTGCGGCCAAATAATGTGAGGCATATTTCTCTGCTGTGTTCTTTAGATTTACAGTATAACCAGCAATTCTTTTAAGCACAGATTCACACAATGTCTGCATATAAAGTGAAACTCTATTCAGCATTAACATACAATGCACAGAATAGGTTTTCTCTTGCAGCACTTTAAACATTTGTCACAGGATAGTAGGCTTCTAAGCTAGCTGTCTGCCAATGCCTCATGTTTGTAGCATTGGCAGTGTAATCTGCCCAAAACTCACTGTGACTCTTTGTGTGACGGCAACCTTTCTGGCTTTGTGTAATTTAATTAACCATACAAATCAGATCTACTCCCCCATGTGAGCCTTGAGCTTAAACTTATCATAACATTATATGACAGTGAAAGCTAACAGTGGAGGTATTTTTAAAATGTATTGATTGCATCCTGCAACATTGCAAGATAAGTCTCAGTTATTGCTAAACTTTTATAAAAGGCATGAATGTCTAGCTGGAGTGATAGATGATATAATTGCAGTTTATAAGTGGCCATAATCCTCTATATAACTGTGTTAAATGGTCTGCCTCGTGAGGGCTATAGAAAAAGTAGCTAAAGATTCTGGTGTGCCCCTTCACAACATTTAACGTTGTTTCGATGAGTGCAACTTGAGACCTCTTGGAAACTCTGAGAAACTTCACATGACAGTCCGGAGAAATTGAGGCCATGTGGATGTGGTCATGTGGTCCACATCTTGCAAATGATACTCAAGTACATTATAATAAAAGCTCCACTACCTTCCAACCATTAAAAAGTTTAACAATCATCATTTACATTGTATTTTGATTATTTGCTTCACGTCTCATTATTGAAAACCACCACTTGTAAAATTGTTTGCCTCCATGTTAATAATTCACATTTGAATTTTTCTCCTCCTCCCATGTGTTCTTTGTTTGATTAAAGTCACTGCACTTTATCCCTCTCTTCTATTTATTTTTTTTCTTTCCTGGATGCATGTGTGCACGTGATAGAGTCGGAACCAGGAGCTGGCAGCCGCCCTGGAATCCAGCAACCTAACAAACTCTCAGCTCAATACCAAGCTAGACCAGCTGGTAAGAAGCTGTGTGTGTGTGTGTGTGTGTGTGTGTGTGTGTGTGTGTGTGTGTGTGTGTGTGTACGCATGTTTGTGTGATTGGTGAAACCCCTTTCCAGCCACCCAACAATTACCACTTTTGTGCATGAACTGGATGCATCCTGCATGTCATCTTGAGTAACCACACACTGGTTTTCATGTTATTTATTTATCTTTCACTTACATTGACTAAAATGCATTTGTACAAAGTATAACATCTGCAGAACGAGCATTTGGGTGCACATTTTGGTCAGATCTGTCATGATCTGATGGTAGATGCCTAGTAAATGTTCTCTCTCCAGTCTAGCACACTAACAGCATAAAGCTCCAAACAAACACAAAAGGTTAACATAACAGAGATAACAGAACCGGTTCATTACTGTAATACTTTGCACTATCCTTTTCCTGCTTGGCATGCAGATGAGGTCTCTTGCCAGAATTTTGCTTTTGTTGTTACACAACTAGAATCGTGTAACACTGTTGGGATGATTTAAAAAAAAAAAGTGTTTATCTTTCCAAAACTTAAATATGTATCCTGTTGGTCTGGCAGGCACAGCAATCTCAGGGGCTCTCAGATCAGCTACAAAAGGTAAATCGTTTCTCTCTGTCTGCTGGACTGTCCGTTCTTCCTGTCTCATTTTTCCAGTCGACTGAATGTTTGCTTCCTTCCTGGTCATTCATGAACTTTGTTTTTTTTTTTTACTTCCTTCAGGAGCGAAAAGAATTTGAACAGAGATTTTCAAAAGAGCAGGGAGCCATGCGGGAGCAATTACAGGTAACTTCTCGTAATCAAACTCATGAATTTAATTTATCTGATGGTACGTTTTTACATTTGTGTCATAACAAACAAAATGGTTTAAATGCCTCATTGTACTGCCATGTAATCTATCTAGTGTATAATGTCAGAGTCCATGGTCTCATCCTGGTATAAACTGGATAGAAATCTGATCCTCTGAACACACCCTCCCCATTCCAACCCTCCTTTTCCTGTTTGCTCACCATGACAAGAATAAATTGTGTAGTCTGCGCAGCAAGGCTGAAGCACGAGTGTAATTACTCGGCAAAGATCTGTATTTAGCTAATGTTGTGATTTAATGAGGCACTTGTTGTAAATGCATTATCTAGTCTCATGAAAATCTCTGTGTTTGTCTGTCCTCTCTAAAGGTACACATCCAGACCATTGGTATACTGGTATCAGAGAAGTCAGAGCTACAAACAGCACTACAATACACACAACAGGCTGCACGGCAGAAAACAGGTGTGTGTGTGTGTGTGTTTTATCATTTTCATCATGACAAGATCTTACCACTAGAGCACTTACTTAACCGTCTGTCTCTGTGTCTCTTTGTGTTTTTGTGTAGCTGAGACAGAGGAGTTGAATAACCGACTGCAGGCAACAAAGCAGAGAGTGTCAGAGTTGGAGAGAACTCTCTCCTCTGTCTCAACACAGCAGAAACAATTTGAAAAGGTAACGAATATTGCAGTAATCACTCCCCATAGACATGTGTAATGCTTATGCAACATATGACAAACTTAATTAACTCACAATGAGCTTTGTGCATGTAAAACAGATGCACAAAGCAGAAGCACCGTCAGTCTTAACTTGTTTTCCTTTTTTGTCTCTAGCACAACAAAGATCTTGAAAAGGAGAGAGACAACCTGAGGCTAGAGATGTTTAGACTAAAGTAGGTCCATCATATTGTATGAAATGTAACTGATGCCATGAGAAAGTTTTATTATAATCTGCCAGGTTAGAAATGATGATCATCTCTGCATATGTGTGTCTGTGTTCGTAGCAATTTGAGCGAGGAGTCGAAGCAGCAGAACTCTGAGATGTCAGAGCAGCTAAAGCTGAGTACGCAAGAGAATGGAGCAATGAGACTCGAGGTGGAAGATCTTCGTAAGAGGCTCGAGATAGCTGACCTCATGTTGCAACAGGTACGTACATATGCAAACTAAAAACTCATCTTTCTCTTACAAATAACTGGAAGTGGTGGATCAACTCTAGAACCAATTTATGACAAAGATCCAATGATTGGAATTAGTTTTAATCGAGAGCCTTAAATCTTTGTTTGCAGCCAGATTAAATTTTTCATGTATGACCTGCAGTTCACTCAAATGTTTGTCCTTTTTATTTCTCTCCAGTGCTCCAGTCAGTCAGATCCCACCAGTGCCAATCAGCAGGTCCAGTTACTGCTGGAAGAGAAGCAGCAGCTGGAGGTGCACAATCACCAGGTCTGTGTACAAAGAGTCTGAGTGGATAGTTTTGAATCTTGGACCACATTGTTGTGATATTTATTCTAAAGCTAGAGGCTCTTTAGGAGATAAACAGTTATTTTATTCTGGTGTAAACAGTTAAAGAAACTACTATCCCTGCAACCATTACTTTATAGAAATGTATTCCTGAGCCTCAGTCATTTCCACTTTCCTTTGCTTTTGCATCAAATGACTCGTGAGATTACCATACCTATTTTTCCTCCTTTCTATATTTGATTCTTTGACACAGAAAGGTTGTAAACTAGAAAGTTGTGTTTTGTTAATACCATTATCCTGTTTATGATTTTGGTATTTTGTGTTGTAGCTCATGGAGTCAATTTCCCAGCTAAAGACAGAGAGGGACTGCTACGCAGAGCAGATCCAGGAGGAGGGACGTTTATGGAAGGACAAAACAGAACAGCTGCTAACACAGGTAAACTATGCAGTAACATCAGCATAGGCATCATGGTTGACTATAGCTTTGTTTCTTTTGTCTGTGTGTGTGTGTGTGTGTGTGTGTGTGTGTGTGTGTGTGTGTGTGTGTGTGTGTGTGTGTGTGTGTGTGTGTGTGTGTGTGTGTGTGTGTGTGTGTGTGTGTGTCAAATAAATTCATCTCATTCAATCTATGTCCATTTTTGTGTCCGTGCAGGTGTCTTTGGTCGCAGAGGAGAGGGACAGAAACATCAACAGAGTCCAAGAACTGGAGGCCAGCATCACAGAGCTAAAAAATGCTGCAGGTGAGAGCTTCACACTGACCTAATGTAGTGCTTCTTGCATTTCCTTACTTTTCTACAGCTCCTTCCTTGATGTGAAGGACACCTCTGGTAAATAAGCTGTCTGATTGACTGACAATAATTGGATAAATGGAACGGGCTCCCCTCATCTTCCTGTGATGTACCTCCATTAAGATGCTTCTGGGATCAAGGAGAGCAAACTTCAGTGGGAAAGAAAACTTGAACACACTGATATGCAGCTATAATAGTGCAGACACACACTGATGTTTGACACTATTAACATTTGTCTTTTTAAAGGTCGTAAATCAATCAGCATCAATCTTACTTTTATTGTCAAGTATTCAGTTTAAAAGAACACTTTTTGTGTATGGTAATATTTAATTCAGCATAATGTTAAAAGTTCTAGTAAATAAATGAAATGTACTCTGACACAGCTACCATAGTCTGGTGCATTTCTCAGTCGCGAAATTAATAAACTTGGTAATTTATCCTTCCCCTCCTTCTCCTCCAGCATTATTGTCCCAGGAGAGAGAGGCTCAGGCTGATGCAGAGCCTCAGTCCTCAGGGCCATCGGAGAGTGAGGTGGCTCTGCAGGAAGCTCTCAACACTCTACAACAGGAGAAAGACGCTCTTATTGCACAGTACCAAGCTCAGGTATACATTACATGGACATATGCTTTGACGCGCCTGTTTTACGTAAACACAAATGTCTTATTAAGTATTTTAATAGTAATTTGCCCATAACATTTTAAGTTACACCAAACTCTATCTGTTCTCTACATAATATTTCAGATATCATTACTACTCTTAGGTTTGACGTTTCCATAATCAGCTTCTGTAATATTTCCCCCAGCTGCGAGATAACGAGCAGCTGAGCCGCCTTTGTGCCGAGCAGGAGACGCGTCTGGGAGAGCTGGAGCGGCAGGTGGAGAACCAAGTTCAGGAGGAAGAGGACCGCCGGCGCATGCTGGAAGATGTTCAGTCAGACAAGGCCACCATTAGCCGTGCTCTCACCCAGAACCGTACGCTGAAGGATCAGCTGGCTGAGCTACAGAACGGTTTTGTTAAACTGGTGAGGCTGAAAATCTGTCTGTCCATCTGTTCTTTTTAAATGACACATTTTGAAACTGCTGTTATTTATATACCTGGTATTTCTTTAGTTTCTGTTCTACTTGCTAAATTTCTGCAGGGATCATATTCATTTTTCTTTCTGGTCTTATTGCCTTAAATGCATTTTGTGTCAGAATTTCTTTGTCTTGTATCTTTTTCATGTCTTTGTTACTTAATTATGTACTATGAATTGATTCATAGTTTTCATTATTTCATGTCTCATGAATAAGCTGACAAAGATTTCACAAATTCAGAAAGTACATTCATAATAATTATTACCCAAGTGCAGCTGCTGTCTTTTTAAACCAAACTTCTTCATCCGTATAGACTAATGAGAACATGGAGCTGACCACTGCCATCCAGTCAGAGCAGCATGTGAAAAAGGAGCTGGCTCGCAGAATGGGTGAACTGCAAGAGGAACTGCACAACGTCAAAGAGCAGGTATGGTCTCTCACAGTTAGATGTCTGCAGATGGATGCTGTTTCCTTTCTGCTTCCCCTTGGTATTCATTTACCTCTTTGTTTCCTTGGCTCCAGCTGGAACTGAAAGGTAAGGAGAGTCAGGGGTTGATGGAGCAGAGGGACCAGGTAGTAGCCCACCTGCAGCAGTACTGTGCTGGCTACCAGACCCTGGCCTCAGAGAGAGAACAGCTCCACCACCAGTATCTGCAGCAGATCCAGCTCATGGACCGGCTGCAGCACGATGAGAGTCAGGGCCGTGTGCAACTGGAGATCAGTCACAATCAGCTCAAACAAGCGCAGGTGTGTATTTCAGTGTATTTCATAAGGTCTTGTTCACATGATGATGATGATGCACTTACAAATATGTTGAGACTGCTTTAAAAGTTCTAGAGTCAGTTCATTATACAGTGTATTCATAATATGCTGCGTAACTTTATCTCTCTGACATCCTAAAACACACATGAACTATTTTTCCATCATTATTTTGAATGACTCTCTGTCTCCCCCTACAGGAGCATTTGGAGATGTTAGCCAGAGACAACGAGCAGCTGAAGGCTGAGGTGAAGGAGCTGCTCAACAGCTCAGCTCTAGCACCGATATCCAGAGACCAAGGTAAGATTTTTCTGTTACTGATATGTTTGTAGCTTTCCCCCTCTTTTTCCTGTCTTTGTCCAAGCTTCTTCATGTTATATTTCCTTGTGTGCCCTTCACCTTTTGAAATTCAGTGCCAAAAATATACTCCAAGTTCCCTTCACAGGGTTATGACCCACATAATGAACAGCATGAGAGCTTTCTTGTTTCACATTGTTTATTTTGATAGAAATTAAACATAGAAACTGAAAAACTGTAGTCTTTTACAAAAAACAAGGACACAGTGTCACTGATGCAAAGCATCTGACACCTTCTGATGGCAGAGCTGCAGCACTAGCAGTTTCAAATCTGCAGTTTCAGTCTGGTCTAACCAGTTCCACCTACAGGCAAGGAATATAAGAGCAGCAACAATTTTGACATTTGTGCCACCTGAGGGGAATGACTGTTACAGTCAACGATCACTCACTTTAAAAAAAAAACTATCTGTTTAAGTCTATTAATAGTTGTATTTTGTCATTATGTCACCAGGTGATGGAGTGGAAAGTCAGTCCCTGCAAGAGAGCCCAAAGAAGTCCTCCTCCATAGTTATCCCAGAAGACTTTGAGAGTCAGAAGGAGATGGTGAGGAGGGTGATAAATGTTCTTCCACAGAAACTACTTGTGCAAATATGCTTTAAGGGTTACTCGTTTTCCTTTGCTTTGTCTTTATAAAACACATTAAGGCTGAAATAAAGTTGAAAGTTGACATTTACTCGATACATCCAGTACTATGCCAGTGTGAATGATTTATTTTTATGCAGGAATAATAACAATCAGTGATAAACAAAATACAGAAATGGTTTACAACAACTATGTATGAGACAAACATTTGGTATTACCCTCATTTGACCCTCTTCATCACCTCCCTCCAACCACCTTCTGTACCCCCCACCCGCAGGAGGAGTTTATCCGAGGAGCTTTGGCTCAGTTGGAGGCGGAGAGGGATGAGGCCAGAAGGCAACTGGAGGAAGAGCACAGGCTCCACATGGCAGCCCGGCACCAGACCGCGTTGGCCCTCAGCCTTGAGCGCCAACATCACAGCCACAAACCTGTTCATGACCACCATCTCGAGCATCACGAGCATCACGAGCATCTTGAGCATCACGAGCATGATCACACTCAGGGTCAACATAGTCACTGTGAACACAGTCACGAACATTCAGGTGAGGAAGACTGAAAAGAATGACTACACCTCTGTATAGAAGGACACTTAATGACTGTGTCTGTTTTTATGAAGTCTGATTACATAGATTAAAAAAAAATTGTATGAGGTGCATAATGTAAACCAGCTGTCCTCTGCATAGAAGGAGGAGTACCGGTGGAAGTTCATCAAGCTCTGCAAGCTGCCATGGAGAAGCTTCAGCAGCGTTTCACCTCCCTCATGCAAGAGAAAGCTGACCTGAAGGAGAGGGTGGAGGAACTGGAGCACCGCTGCATCCAGCTGTCTGGAGAGACAGACACTATAGGTGAGACAGTGGGGTATCTTCGTTGTAAATATTAGTTTGATTTTGTTTGAGTGTAATATGTTTAACTTTGTCGGAAAGACGGAGAAACTCTTCATCACCACACTGATTTCTGTTACTATGTTCTGTGTCTTTCTAGGGGAGTACATAGCCCTGTACCAGAGTCAGCGGGCCATCATGAAGCAGAAACACCATGAGAAGGAGCAGTACATCAGCATGCTGGCCCAAGACAAGGAGGAGATGAAGGTACTGTTGAGCAGCTTTTTTATTTTCAATAAAAAGTCCAGTATAGTGCATAAGACATCTTGGTGCATGTTTTTGTTCAGTTTTCTCACATTTTCATGAAATTCTACATTTAATGTTGGCAGCCCACATCAAATCATACAATCAGCAGTTGAACCTCGCTGTCGCTGTGTAGTTTCACAAGTAATTTCAGTACACGACTGTGTAGATAGTTTCCAGATAGTAATATAAGCTGCTGTGTCAAGAAAGCAGCCTTTAGAAATCTCCTACACAATCTAACAGTTCTTAAGCAAACACTGATCTTTGTCACACAATAGGATGGTTTTTGTTCAGTGAGAGCCACAACCGGTTTGTCTGCCCCTCCAAACTGACATTGTGTGTCCACTATCCACCAGGCGAAGCTGGCAGAGCTGCAGGATCTGGTGATGAGGCTGGTGGCCGAGAGGAACGACTGGTACAGCCGCTACACCGGAGCCGTGGCCGGCGTGGGCACAGTGAACCCTGACCTGCTTCCTGTTGGGGAGGATCACGCTCACCCAGAGCACCAAGCGCGCACACACACAGAGCTTAATGCTGTCAGTGGAGCAGGTAAGCTACAGCTCGGATCAATTCAAAATCAATTACACACAAGCTTGTTTTCCAGAGGATGCTCCAGGGGTTAAGTGTGTTCTCGCTCTCTCGAGACGCATGTATCCAACAGGAGCTGTTTTTACTTAGTTGGCTACTTTTACATGGACCTTAAACAGACAGCAGCATTTACCTCAATGAGGATAATGTCATAGTCAAAGTAAAGCTGCAATCACACTGGATTCTCCAGATGAAATTTACTTGATTGTTGTGGCAAAAGCTGACAGGATGGGAAATGCATATCGTTGGCATGGCTAGCAGGCTAACAACAGCAACTATCACTAATCAGCCAGTCAGCATGATTCCTCCTTCATTACTTATATTATTTCGCCATGCAGTTTTAAAATAAGATTATAAACTAATTATATTAAATGAATCAGAGGTCAATCCCACCACATATCTCAAACCGGCCGGAGAACCTCGCATTTTAACGTCTCAAAGTTTAATTAGATTGAACTCTGCAGGAAGTGAACAAGGCGTGTCCATTCACCAACAGAAGTGAATGTCTCACGCTGTTTTTCATAGAAATCCATGAGGAGCGAAATACAGTCTGACTACACCAGAAGAACAATCAAATTAAGATATTTCTGTTACAGAAGTGTTATTGGGAGTCATTTTTGATGCATGCAGCTTTTTGTGAAGCTTAATACAGCGCATACAGCAACTGACAAAATCCTGATTCACTGTACTGTGATACTGTTTGAAATAGGCCCGCAACTAATGATTATTTTTATTACCTGCAGATCATTTTCTAGTTTAATCGTTGAATTGTTTAGTCTGTAAATGTCAGAAAATAGTGAAAAATGTCTACAGACAAAATGATAATCAGTTCAATCTGAAATAAAAACAGAGCAGGAATTCTTCATATTTGAGAGGCTGAAAACAGCATTCCCTGCCTTTTTTTTTTTCTTTGAAAGAAGATTACTATAACAATCAATTGAGAATCAAAATAATTGCAGATTATTTTTCCGTCTGTCGACTAATCTTTGTGGCTCTAATGTGATTACCGGGAAAGATGGAGAAAAATTTGCAGGACGATTGTAAAAGGAAATACCACATTAACAAAAACAACACAGAAAGATGGAGTTTGAGGTAGAATACTGGCGCTAAGCTGACATTGTGGCACGATGTTGTGTCTGGATCTTTAGTCATTTATCTGGCTATTCTGCAGCGTCATGCAAATGTCTTAGACTAAAGTCAGATAAGTGCAGTCCATGTAAACAAAATGTATTTATTGCTCTTTGTATCAAGAATACAAACACTGTCCGCTCTCATTTTTAAGAATTAAAGTCTTTTTCATGTATTCAATATAACTTTCTGTCTCTGCTGCAGAAGAAATGGAGGTCATTCCTCTGTCAGAGCCTACTACAGGCCAGGAAGCCCCCTCGTCCCAGATGCTTCCAACTGGGTCAGCCCAGACCGACTCCAAGCCCGTGGGACCCAAAGAGGACGGCACAGCCCAGCAGATCATGCAGCTGCTGCAGGAGATCCAGAACCCCCAGGGAGCGCTAAGATCACCCCCTTTCCTCGGGGAGAACCCCTGCATCCCCTTCTTCTACCGGCCTGACGAACAGGATGAAGTCAAGATCCTAGTGGTGTGAGGTGTGGGTGTGACAGAGGCTGGTGTGTGTGTGTGCGTGCGTGCGTGTGTGTGTGTGTGTAAGATATTGGACATGTCTTGAAGTCTGGGGAATATTAAACACCACCGTTTACCATATTTGTAGCTTATTTATCATATTCACAAACGCTTGGTCACAGATATGGGAACATCTTTGACCCAGTTACATCAAAATGCCCCCTCTCTGTTCTGTGTTGGCACCATGTGTGCTTGGTTAAAAAAAGTATTTTCTATTTGTTGTTTTGTTTTTCTTTGTCTATGATGCTCTTCCCAGAGTAGTGATAATCAGTATTCCTTAACACAATCTGATTATTCTCCTTACCGCAATTTTTAATTCCCATCTTTCCTCTCGTTTCCTGTCTTACACAAAGTGCAATAAAGGGGCCGTATATTCTGCCCCCTCGCTGATAGAGTACTTAAAGAGCTGTCAAAAAAATTAGCAGCCAGTTTGTGTGTGACTTTATTCTAGTGCAAATCTCAGTTTTACACAATTCACTGTACAAATGCCAAAAAAAAAAAAAAAGAGCATCGCGTTTGAATGTAATAACCCGAGTATTTACCTGTGTGTTTGTGTAATGACGAAATGTGAGGAGAACTGATGATGGTGAGAGAGAAGAGATGAAGTGCGGGGCGTAAGTTTAAGTCGGTAAAGAAACTTAGTGCACATAATTAGCTTTTGAACCGTAGGCGCTGTTCTGTTTGAAAGCCACCAGCTCGCTAGTTACATGATCAGGTTCAGGAAGCAGGAGGCAGGTGTCGCAGATTGGTACTGTTCCTAAAACTACCTGTTAGTCTACGTTGTCGTTTTCTCCAAACACTGAAAATAAGTCGTATGTTTGTACAGTGCGAAATGTTAATATATGTGAAGCGTTTGTGTTGTCATGTCAAACATCCCCGAAAGACAGAGAGAAGTCACCATCGTTACAAAAAGATGGGGGGGGGTGCAAAGATGCAATTTAAAGACCCTGTGAAGAAACTTTACAAATTTTAGTCAAAGATGAAGAGGAAGAGAGACAAAGAAGAGAGAATGGCATCTTCTAATTCAGATACATATATAGCGGCTGCTTTGCTCTTTATTGTTTTCGGCAAGTTCAACTTAATCTTTGCGATTGGCGTGATTCAAAGGTGCAGTCACTAGAGGAAGTTACAAGAAGTAATGGTGTTAAAATCTCTTTATCTGCATTCATAAGTCTTCTTCTTCTTCTGAGGCATTCGGCAGGTCTCATCGCAAACTCAGTCCATACTCTCATCACTCAAGTCGTGAAAATATATATTTTTGTCCTCATTAGAGCTGCTCATCCATAACTTCTATTTCATGGGGTCTTTGAGTTTCTAAACAAATTGACACTATTAATAAGAGCCTGTTCTGTTACGCTTGCTTGTAGTTCCACATATCAAAGATGAATGAATGCACATCCTTTACAACTGGACTGTGTGAGTGTACATGATGTCTGCGTGCGTGTGTGTGTAATCCAAACCGTTTCCCCTTCGGAAGGAAGTTGCATCTGTTGTACCTTTTTTGTAGAGTTCTATCAGATTATATAAGTATGATTGCACTAAAATTGTACAAAGCTTCTCGTTCAGGTCTGTCCTCTGTGGCTGGTTGGACGGATGAAGTTTTTACCATAGAGCCTCTTAGCTGGGTTTAAAAGTTTCTGTGGGGAAAAAAGGGGAATCCTATGAAGCCACTCACCTAAGCTGAGGGTTCCAGATGAAGCAGATCTAACTTGGGAGCGTGTTGGTGTGTGTTTGCGTGCATTGTTGCACTTGGAGGATGAAGGAGGAAGCTGTGTAAATACGAGCAGAAGGTGTAATAAATGAGATTGCTCACGTCATGAAGCCGTGATGTTATTCCTAAACGAGAGGGACCAATCAGAATTTGAGAAAATGAACAACTCTTTTCAAAAACTGGAAAAAGAAAACGAGTCGAATTTGTCACATTTGACCAACAACACTTGAATTAATCTTTGGGCATTAGCAGAATCCCAACATCTGGACCGATTTCATCCTTCTTTAAGAGAGAGATGCTCATATTCACAAATGTAGATTGGATGATGAATTGATGGATATCTTTAGTGTAGAGCTCTTTCCCTTTATAACTAAGAGCTACGCTATCACAGCTAGTTTTTTTTCCCCATTTCAGATGAAATCATGGCAGAGGCCTCTGTTTTGTTGAGAGTCTTTCCATGATTTTAATATCCAAGAATGTGAGGGTCTCAGTGTAAGTCATGGAGATATTTTTACCCTTATTGCTTGTTTGGATGTCTTTTTTATTGACACATTTGCTCCATTACTAAATTGCACACATATTTATCACTAAAAGCAACAGGACTTAAGGCTTTAGTGCAAATTCTGGTATTTTAAGCCTATTATAGGAAGTCAGATGTAATTAAAATATAAGGTGTATGGAGGCCGTATGTATTTGGTGTCTTTCCGGGAAAGTAAACAGCACTGCGTCTACCCTAAACCACCACAGCACTTTGTTAGTAAATGCTGTGGTCGCTCTCATTGTTGATTTTTTAAAAGTTCCTCCCTTTGTAGCATTCGGTCACTTTTTGGTTTCCTTTGAAACACGCCACAAAATATGATTTAAATGAATATGATTTTCTTTCTTCATTTTGTGTTTGGGAGTGGGCAGACCGAGAGGTAAAAATATACAAGAAAATCCTTTTAGTGTCTTTTTGGGGGGCTTGTAAAATAACAAATAAAACATTGTGGATAAAAGGATTTCCCACGCTTTCTAATTCACTGTTAAATATGTTATGCGTGATTGAAACGAATAGAAATGAGAACGCATTTATTGTCTTTACTGTAAAAGAGGTGGTGTATATACTGTAACTGTGTAACATATTGTATATTCATTATGCCTGGTGTGTGGGGGAAAGCTGCTCTGCCATGTTTACTGGCAGTGTGTGTATGTCTGTTAGTTTGGAGTCGGGGTGTCGGCGGTTACTGACTGGCTGTGATTTAATACAAAGATTGACTAAAAAAAAAAAGAGAAAAATATTCTATTTATTTGGAATAAGTTAGTGTCTCAACTAATCAGTTTTAATGTAAGATAGAAGTGTGTTTGATTGAAATGAAGGATCATTCTGAGAACTGATTTGTTCGAGGGCTGCTTCTGACAGAAGCTTACTGATTTTTTTTCCTTGAGTAATATTTTCTCCCCTTCTCCTGAATAAAACTGATTGAGCAACTTAAACACATCGTGTCTTGATTTGTCCATCTATAAAACACATGGGACTTCGGCGGCAAAGACAGTTTGATAAAGTGCTGATAACATTAACAATGCACTAAGCTGAAGTAGCTAAATGGAATTCAGCCACTATTTATTTACACCTGTGTTTTTTCTACTATCGTTCATGAAGAAGCCTTATCAGAAAGAGACAAAGAAGATAAAGAGGAGACTTCATTGAGTACACTGAGGTTTTTAATGTGTTGACAAAGCACAGCAATCCTGCAGGTTAAAGTCATCGCTCCATCCACAGCAGTTTGAATACGATGCAGGACTGCAGGAGTTCACACATTCACACTGTCTCTCTGCTCTTCTACACACAGAGAGACAAGAAAAAAAAAAAAACTCTCCGCTACAAGCTAAAGTATCAAACAACCTGCCAACGTCCATATACATCACTGCATTACACATTTTTTTTCATTTCACTTTTTTTAAATATTATTTCCTTACACATACTCATTTATTCATAATAATTTAAATATTCAGAAATGTCATACATTGCAGACTAAAATCTCTAGACAGTGGAAGTACAAGTCCCATAAGATGCACCACACATATACATAATAACACATTAAGATATGTCCATCATAAACTATTTACTGTCAAATAAGTATAATATGCTTTGTTGTGTTTGTGAGTACTAAGATGCACAAGGGGTCACTGAAGTGTTTTTTTTAAATGGTTAGAATGACATCAATTGAGGTACAGAGGTGGATTTTTTGTGGCTGGTGGGTTGTTGTTTTGTTTTGTTGTGTTTTTTTTTTTTTGCTTCGGTCGAAATACAACACGTTGCACTGACAGCTCGGTGGGAAAAGGTGAAAAAGTGGGTTGTGGGTTGAACTCACAGGCTCTCAAGACAGCGATATGAGGGTGAAACAGGAGGAGCGACTGATAGATTTTATGCATAGACTGTGGCTGTTTTCACGTTCTCACTCACCCCCGTGACCGCTGAGAGAAGAAAGAAAAGAGGAAGAAAAAAAACAAAACAGTCAGTGAATTACAGATCTTAACTTGAAAGTTGTCCTGTTAGTACATCAGAATATTCGATGTATAATGTGATCAAAGCTGACTTAGAATCACACTCCAAATATTTCAAACCTTTCCCATTAGGGACCTCATTCCCCTCTGAATAAATAGGACACATAAGGAGCTATCTAACAGTATCGGTGCCACCCAGGCCACAGATTCCCTTCCGCTCGGTTAAAAATGTACTGATTCTTGTGTGACTGGTGTCATGCAGAGCTTCTGCAGAAAGACCTTCCATATATTGCACTTTCTATTTAGATCCCGCCTCAATAAGATAACGCAGTAACAATGTTTTTTGTGAAGAGGAGAGGAGGAAAATGGGAAAAGAACCATGGGAGGCACCACTTCAAGCCAGAAAAAAGACTGGGAAACCGTTTTCTTTGTTGCATAGGTTCTGTGGAAGCACAGACAGCAGCGTTTTTGAGGTTGCGACACAGTTATGTGAACTATCTGGCTGTCCACACTCAGGTGAATTTAGTGACAGTGACAGAGAGGCCTTCTGGAGTCTATAGTAGGCATAAAAGTCCAGAAGAAACCTCAGGTGATCGCTCCTCCAGTCCTAATGCAAAGGGAAAAAGAAGAAGAACAGGAGGAAGGAAAGAAAGGATGAAGAGTAGCAGCCCCTGTCTGTCCAGGTATCTGAAGGTGAGGAGTCCTTTCCCTCCCTTATTTCGTTCAAGGCCTCTTCCTTCGTGCAAGCTGAGGGAGTGAGTGATGGAGGTTGCAGTCTGTTTCAAAGTTTATGGGGAAACCAGCATAGAAGATAGGAGGTAAAAGGGAGGATGGGAGGGGTTTTTACTTCTAAGAGTCGAATGGTGGCAGAGGGGCTCTCGGGGCGAGAGGGCCCGCTCCTGTTTGGCCGGCTGTTCGTTGAAAAGAAAAAAAAAAAAAGAAAAAGAAAAGAAGACCTTGCGTGGCTGAATGAGCGAGGGAGGAGGAAAAGAGAAATCATAAAGATGAGGACCCCAGGGAAATACCTCAAAAATAAATCACCTCATAGCCTGAAATGCTGTGAGAAAAAGTATTCCTTTATATATAAAAAAAAAATAAGAAAAAAAAAAACAATAAAACAAATGTTAATCCAGGTAAAAATAAGTCAGCCAGCAGCCAGAATACCCATTAAAAAGGCTGGAGTATAAAGTAATACTCAGGCAAAGTGTCATGCTGAAGTTTGCAAATGTCTCCCATTTTAGGTTTATAAGCAGGAACAAATACGCCGTATGTATTTGCTCGTATATATATATATGTGTGTATTTCTGTAAGCGGTGTGCATGCACATGTGCGCATACACTCACAAATTTGTTGCTCATATCCTCTACCTAGTTTATTTAAAGTCTGAGGGTGCAGCATGGTTTTCTGTCAGTCATGCGGGTGTGTTTCAAGTATTCTGCATCTCTGTGTGAAAACAGAGGGGGGGGGGGCATGTGGAGAGGAGAGGACGAGAGGAGAGGAGGGGGGGGGGGTTAGGGAGACAAAGAGAGACGTGGCTTGTTGTAAGGGAGCAGGAGGAAGAAGGGAGCCGGCTCAGGTCGGGTGTGGCAGAAAACGACAGGAAGGTGGCACTGTTGTCCTCTCATCCAGAGGTGGGACGGACGGACGGAGGAGGGAGGGAGAAGCTCAGAGGTCTAGTGGGTTGGAGAAGGCGGGGGTCTCCGACTGCCATGGACACACAGGAACAGATACAAAGAAGAGAAGGACAGGTTGGATTAGAGTTTTCTACGTCTTTGCAGTTCATTTAAAGTTCATGTTAGCCGTTATACTTACATATTGTTATTTCAGGGCCCCCATGTGTAAATTCATGCACGTACACAGATATACTTTCACCCACACTGACAACCACCTATATCATGAGGTAACACATGGAGGGAGACCCGAAAACAACATCACAAAGATATCAGGCTCAGTTAACATGGCCACGATGCAGGTACAGTAATGTATGTTTGCAGTTGAGGCCAAATGCAGGCAGTATTACTCCACATCTGAGTGCTGTCTAATTGCAGTAGCATGCACCTATACAGAATATTTATTAAACTCTGTCACTCAAGTAAAAATACTTTAAAGCAACATTGTGTAACTTTCCTTCCATAAAATAACAGTTTTAAATTATTTTGATGCTACACTGACATATAATCAGGCAAATGTTGTCTCTTCGCCCCACACACCTGTTCTCACACTTTGTAACTTTGTGCTCCGGGTACAATCACCCACGAGAGGTACGTAACGCTTAAGACACTAAGTCACACACCATCAACTATTTCACTGATTTTGGTGAAACTGGATCATATTTTATGAAGAAAATGTTTTGTCCTCTGGCTGCTGCACATCAACTCTCTGTGATTTACAGAGTTTCCTGATGGAGAGTAAAGATACATAGCTTCTGTTAGCTAATGTTAGCTCAGTTTGTTAGCTGGGCTCCGAGCTCAGAGCATTGGGGAGTGGTAATGTTTGTAATACAGATGTTTTGGACCACTGGAAAGAGGATGTTTTCTAGACTTGGGACACGGGCGAATGCTTATGGGGAGTGGAGCCACTGTCGTGCCAGAAATGGAGCTGGGCAAGCAGGCAATGTAACTGGGCTCAGCAGCCTCTATGGACATAATGGAAAAGGGATGCTGATGGAGGATGCTAAGAAGAAACAGGAGGCAAGAGGCCACTGGACAAGACTAAATCTGGGACTGACATATAGTTGTTGACGAGTTGTTCATGAAATAAAAGGCTGAAAAACAGATGCCGAGCTGGTCTTCTTGCTGTTGGACTAGTAAGTAATATCAGCTGGCTGCTATGTCTTGTGTTGTGCACTTGCTTGATGTTTGGCTGTTGGCAAAGTCGTCAACTTGCTAGTTTTTGATGTTAATAAGTTATATAATCATAACAAATATATGTGTAAATACTGTCCATATTTAATACAGTGGTATTGTTCTCTGAAACTGGTGGCACTAAATAAAAAAACAAAAATTTCTACGCAATGTTGCTTTAAAATTTTGGGGAAAACACTTATTTGCTTTCTTGCTGAGAGTTTGATTTTTATTATTATTATTATATTTTATTATATTTATATTCTCTGTATAATAAAAACGAAGCTACTTCCCACAGACATTTGACCTGATTCAGTCTTGTGTCAGATGCAAAACCTCTGCTGGTGGCCAAAACCTTGACGTCAAGACTCCAGCACACAATCACAGTGTGTATTTGTGGTATTTGTTCAGTTAAAGAAACTTAGACATAACATAACTTAGACCTAGACATAAAGTATTAATTAGTGCACTTTAGAGGTGCTAGTAGGTGGATCTTCTTAATTTTTGACAGAGCTAGACTCGCTGTTTCCCCTTGATTTTTACCCTGATTATAAGCTAAGCTAACAGACTGCTAGCAGTAGTTACATATTTACTGTACAGACATGAAAGTGGTATTGGTCTTCTCATCTAACTGTTGGCAAGGAAGCAAATAAGTGTATTTCCCAAAATGAACAAACTTTTCCTTTAAAAGAAGACTTTTTCTGTTTCTCCATTTTAATTTCTTAACTTTTAAACCTCTGTTTCTACTTGTGACCAAAGAGTGGAACCAAAACCCCTAAACCAAACCAAAAAAAATAAACCCCTATCAAATTGTTTAATTTAAATTATTTGAGTCCTGAGAAGGAAAAAACTAGGTATTTCTCTGGATAAAGGTTCGGTTGAGAGTCACCAATAGTGCTAGCTGCACATTTGCTGAGTTCTGTACTAAACAGTGATATACAAATAACTCTGGAGGACAACATCAGACACTTGGAGACAAATTTAGTGATGGGTGGGATGTCATGGTCTACATACATCACATACAACATCAACACAAAAACAACAATAATCTTTTTCGACATTTGAGTTTTGTTTTGAGTTGACTCCTGTCTAAACCCGTTGCTGCTTAGAGAAAATTCCTTCTTCACAACACACATTGAAACATTGTGACAGTCTGATACCCCCTTCAATAAAAAAAAATAAAGAAATCAGCATCAACTCCAAAAGGCTCAAACACTGATGCAAACACACACACACACCATCTGAACTGGGTGTGTGTGTTTGCCCATGCAGCGCTCTGAGAAGAGAAAAGAAAAGTGAGAAAAAAGAAAAATGGCGTGCAGTGAAAGGAGGAAGAGGAGGAAGAAGGAAGGTGATGATGATTATGATGATGGTGGACAGTACCCAACGTACCAGAAACGCTAGTCCTCATTGGTCAGTGATAGTGATTCTGTAGAAGGAACCATAGTCATGTGTGGGACAGAGGTGTGGTGAGGAAAAGAGGGATGAAGAGGAGGATAAGAGAAAAGGAGTGCAAACAGTTACAGTGCAGGAAATGACCAAAGTCACATGTGCTCAGCTCTCACTTTGAGGCGTTGAGGATTTCGATTGAGGGTTTTTGAAGTACTCCACCATTTGATTTTGAGGTGACACTTTCCAGTGAGAGCTTTGCTTAGCAACGTTAGTGTCTCCTACTTTGAAAGAGGCAAGCCGCTAGTCTGACAGCGAATAGATCCAGGATAAAAAAACGTTAGCTAGCTCACAAACACAGGCAAGCACAAGGCAGTTTTTCACAAGTGCAAAGAAAGAGAACAGAAAAGAAACCCTTTTTTAAGTCCCCTCTAACACTCATTCACAGTGAGTTGGGTGTAAGCGATGAATATGAGTGGATTGTTAGCGATCATTGGTGATGCTTAACCGTGTGTTGAAAGTTTAAAGTGGTGGCGGAAAGTCTAGGTGAAAGGAAGAACCCAAACCAAGAGAAAAAGAGCAAAATAGTCCATTGATCATGAGTTATATATCACGGTCTATCCATCTATTCAGGGTTCTATTCATCTATTCATCTATCTTCTATCACAACCAGATCTCTTTCACTGTCATTTACCTCCTTCATCCCCTCATCCAGGTGTCTTCACATCCCCCTTAGTAACAAAGAGTATCCACACTTCAGGTTGGCTAGCTTGTTATCATTTTATAAGCTATGGTTTTGGTGTTAGTCCTTCTAAAATCTACTGAATCATACTGTGAAATACGTTGGTGTGAAGAAGGGTTGCTTGTTTGAGAGACCTCTCACGTTTTCACTCACCTTGGCACACTTGGGGGTGCGCGGTTAGGCCGAGAGGGCACGGTGGGCGGTGGCCCGCTGTAAGGGTCCGGAGAGGCCCCCGGGCGAGATGGGACAGGGGGTCCCCCTGCAGGAGGAGGCCCAGGTGGAGGCCCACGAGAGCCTGGGCGGGCAGGAGGTCCAGGTGGAGCCCTGCGGTTTGGAGTTGGACTGGTGGCTGGAGACCTGGAAGAAAGAGGGAGGAGAAACCGTAGTGTAGTTTGAACACATCGGGAGCAGCAACAAGGATGAAGTCAGTTGGTGTTGGATGATGAATTTCTCGATGTTCTTAACTGTTCTCAAGACCTGACGTTTGAAAAACCGCCTGCTCCCGCCAACCAATGCTCTTCCTGTCTGTTCACATCGTGCCTTACCTTCCTCCAGAGCCGCTCCGCTGCACCTGCAGCCAGGAGTCATCCACGGGAGGCGGCATGGTGGTGCTTACGGTGGTTGTGCTGATGTCACCGATGATGCTGAGGGCCTCCCGCAGGGCATGGTACATCCTCAGCATCTCATCACGGTGCTGGGCCTGCTCCTGAGACTCCTCCATCAGTGTGTTCTGGTCGCCACACGAGTACAGCTGAGCCAGCAACTCCGCGTTGATGAACTCCTTAGTCTGCACAAAATGATGTTTTGTGATGAAAGTTAAAGTTTCTATGTTAGGAACATATCTAAATCTGAAAGAGTGGGCAGTTGATGACTCACATTGTTGATCATGAGGTGCATGATGGTCTTCGGCATCAAGTCGCGGACGGTCTTGTTGACGATGGCCATGTAGGAGTCAACAAGGTTACGAATGGTCTCCACCTGCCGCTCCAGCTGAGGGTCCATGCTGTGCATCAAGTTGTCAGAGCCATTTTCATCACCGCCGTCACTCTGTGAGGATAAATATGGGAGGGGGGGAGAGAGGATACAGCAGTTAACTACAGTTTGGCTTCAGCAAGAAAGAGTTAAAGAAATGAACACTGTAGATACAACATACAAGAAATGGGAATTTCCGCTGTGGGAATTACACAGCATTTGATTTTTTTCTTTTTAAAGTGTTTTATTATTAGAAGTATTTTAATAATATTACAAGAATTATTATGGTAGTAGTATTTTCTGTTGGATGCTACGTGAACGTAGTCTCCAAGAACAAACTACACAGCACTGAGTTCATGCCGGGAGATAGAAACTTGAATTTCCTGGTTCTGCTGGTAACTCTGAAGAACTACTGACTATTTGAGGTCCATCAGTAATATAAGATGCTTAACACATAAATCATCAGAGCTGACGTCAAAGAACGTCTTCCAAAATAATTGTTTTAAGGTGAAGAGTTATATAACACACAAAAAAATGATGAAAATGCAGGATGCAGACCAAAATAACATACCTTTCCTTCCTTCTCCTATAAGGTGAAACAGCGATGGCGACGTTGAAAGAGGACAGATACAGTGTCACATGAGAGACTTGACAACATTAAAATAGACTCCAAAAAAACACCATCACAACAACAGTCGTATGAAAAAACAAAGAAAATGATAATAGCTCTACTTTCTGTTTATGGCCAATAATGTGTTGCGTTCATGGAATGCAATCAGTCCATTCGTTAATGGAGAAATATCAGCTTACTATATACATCTTCCTACAAGTACCCTTAGCTTGTATATGTCTGTATTAAAATCTTACTGTGACCCGTTCAGGATAAACTCCGGCTCTGAGGAAGGAGGCCTTCCAAGCATCAATGTCTTCCTGAGTCTCACAGGCCAGCTCCAGCTGACGGTAGTCCTTGTACACATTCCTGTGGACACACAATGACATCAGAACTAAATGCTGAATCATGTTCTCCATATTTTTGTATGTTATTCTTATTTTTTTACCCAAAACGTGTCAAAACAATAAACAGCTATACCAGTGGAGGAAAGTAATTAAATACTTCAGTGCAGTTTTTGTGTACTCAACTTTAAGTTGAGAATTTTTACACTGAAATCACATGAATCAGGACGTGAAGTTACACAGCTAATAATAATGGTAATAGTTTCTTTTCATTTGTAATGCTGTTATATACCATTTTGCATATGTTTCATTTGTCTGAACAATTGTTACATGATCAATAATATGGATGTGCTGTGTGTAATATGTGTGTGTGTGTGTGTGTGTATAATAACACCTCTGTTCGGTATTGAAGAGGGCAAAGATGTGCTTGCTGGACATGAAGCCTTTCTCCACATCGCGCAGCTTCAGGTTGTCCACCTGCAGCATGTACTTCTTCTCCTTCTCCTGCAGGAGGCGAAAGAGAAACACACTGGTTAGACATGTGAGGGAGAGAAAGAAAGAAACTTTGGCTTAAGACTAAAAACGGTCATAGAGATTTACAGTATTTGCACTGACACTGCATATTAGACCAAAATGGAAAAAAAAAAAGCAGATGTTGCATTATGATCATTGTTGGCTGATCAATTTCCTACTTTATATTCTTAATATTTTAGGATTTTGCAGAATCAACTTGAGAATCAATTCAACAGTAACAGATTAGAAGAGACAAAGAGAGAGCAGATGAAAGAGCTCTGATCAGGAGTAAACGCTCTCATATTAAATTTAACAGCAGCCAAAAAAGAAAAAGGGGAGAGAAGGAAAAGGCAAGAAAGACGAATGGGAAAGTCGTACACAGTCCCCAAGTCTGTGGTTTTGATTACAGTTGTGCAGAGCGAAGAAAAAAAAAAAAAAAAAGGGTGAGCAACAAATGAGAAACACACACTCAGAGAGAGAGAGAGAGAGAAACCGCGTTCCTGTGTAGAAATCTCTTGTACTTGTAAATCTGCACACAACATATGATATCCAGACATCCAACTATTTATGAATCAGGAAACCTCAAAGTTAGTCAGCTCAGTCTGACACATGCCAGCACTCTCTCTCCTTCTCTATCTCAGTGTCTCTTACTCATACACAAACACACACATACACACACACACACACACACACACACAAACACACACATGATTAAACCTCTCAACGTCTATTGTTACAAAATGAAGTTTCTGGATTTGCATGTGTGTGTGTGTGTGTGAGAACGTTTTACTATCAACAATAAAATTAGTATTTAAAAAAAGAGAAGCCAGATATAGCACAGGGTGAGTGAGTTTCTGTAAACATACACTAAACACACGCACACACACACACACACACTGCTTTAGTTGCAAACAGCACCTTTGAGCGTAGTCTCTAACTAACCTTAAAACCATCTGGATAGCTAACCACCGGCCTGCCCTGCCCAACCCAGTGTGTGTGTGTGTGTGCGTGTGTCTGTAAGTGTATGTGTGTGTGTGTGTGTGTGTGTGTGTGTGAGAGAGAGAGTGTGTGTGTATGTCAAAGAGAGCGAGTGAGACGGGGGGTTGTGTGTGTGACCAAACTCCTTCATCAAAGGATTTATGACCTGTGCAGCCAAATGGTCATATCCCCTAAATGCATGTAAAAACTCTCTCTCTCACACACACACACACACACACACACACATACACACACATTTGGCAGCGGCGATACACCCAGGTGCTGCACGACAAAAACTAAGCAAGCAGTCGCCCCAGACTGCTGGATGCTGACATCATCATTTATTGTGGCGACGAGGGCAAAGAGGTCCCCGTCCTCCATCTCTACTTTCTCCTGTATTTCTCCATCTTTGGCTTTCTACTTTTTTCTCGCTCGCTCTCTCTCTCTGTTCATCTTTTTTTTTTTTTCCTCTTTCCCCTTGTTCCCTCGCTCTCTGGCTTTCCCTCTCTCTGGGAGTGAGCAACCTTGGACTGATTCATACATTTTCCTCTCCTCTGGCCAGTAAATCCAGTCAGGAGAGTTGGAAAAGGAGGGGGGGGGGACTAGTGTACGAGTGTGCTGCTTGATGTGGGGAAAGTACAGAGAAACTGAACTTGAGCAGTGACAGAAAGGCAAAGTAATCGAATGATAATGGTATTACAATAAGACTCACACGCTAAGACTCTTGGTGTAGAAAAAAGTGAGGATGTGTGTGAGGAAGGATGAATTATTAGAAAAGAAAAACAACAAATAAGAAGCCAACGCATGTATGAGTATTCTAATATCACACACGCACGGATTGCCCACGTCTGGAAGGTTTCTCTCTGTCAATCAGCCCCAATTTGTATGTGTGTGTTTTTATGTGTGCGTGCGTACGTGTGTTGAGGGAAGTCAGGACTTGAGTGCTTTCCCATATGCTCCCATAAAAGCCAGCCAGCAATCGCGGGCAAACGTACAGATTTCAGACGTTAAGCACACACACACACACACACACACACACACACACACACACAGGGACACATGAGAAAACAAACTCAAGCATGCACACATGACATGCATAAGTTATATGAGATACATATGCAGCATGCACACGCACACACACACACACACACACTTTATTTGACCTCTATCCGCAGCATTTTACTTGCATGAGACCCGAGCTCTGTGAATCAGCTTCCAAGAGACAGAAAGACACACACACAAACACAAACACTGCCGGTAAGGTACGGATTTGCTCCTGTTTGCAACGATCACCATGGAAACAGTGTAAGTGGGATACAAAGTTTTGTGTGTACAAAGTCACGAGAAGACCGCAGAGTGCAGATTCGTAAATGTGGAACAATATTTTGAGAATATTTAAATCACAAATTGTGAGAAACAAACCAGTAATCCTGTGCTGGAATACTACACGCTGGTTTACTGTGTTATCAATTACTTTGTGTTATTTGATTTAAATGACCAGTGTGTAGGATTTAGTGGCATATAGCAGTGTAGTTGTTGATTGCAACCCCTCGTTGTAGAAGATCAAAAACCAACTGGATGTGAAAAGTCAAATCTTTACAGATAAAACAAATTATTATGCCTGCATCTGTTTGCATTCATAAATTCACTATGCCTGTAATTGTTTTTACATAACACATAACTACATAGTAATACAAGTAATAAATCTAATGTATAAATGTTTGTCAATTAGTAACATTATCATTATCACCCACTGCACCCTCTACGGTCTGAATATTCACCTTTACCTTCAGAACAAAGGTATATTATGCCCAGGATGCAGACTAAAATAGGCATTGTATCCTTTGTCCCAGCCAGCTGCTTAACAAGTTGATCCCATGGGATGAATCTGGCACTTGTGAACTTGTACTTTCTGTATTACAGTACATTCCATATAATCTTTGTGCAAAACACATTTCCCGAGGGGCAATAAAGGTTTCATTTATTTATACTTAATCTAGTTTAGTTATGTAACTATGACCAAGTGTCACAATGCCTGCAGACAATGTTCAAATTTATTATTTAAATTTATCAAAGAAAACTTCACCATTAGTCTTTTTTTCTCTTTTGGATTGCATTTAAAAATTGATTATATCTCAAAACCTTAAAGACCTCCTAAGTTTTGACTGACAAACTCATTTCATTTGTTATATTTGGAAAGGATGTTTATTACATGTTACTAGTCAACAGTCATACTATAGTACAGTCCCTTGCTGCAGGTTCCTTTGGCTTTTACCTCATGAACAACTAAAAGTCAGTCCCAGATTTACTCTCGCTTAGTCACTCTCTCCTTTTCTCATCTTAGCTTTCTCTGACAACGTCCCTTAAAGTGTTTCCGCCTCTGTCATTATGTCCATAGAGGCTGCTGAGCCCAGTTACATTACCCGCATGCTCAGCTCCAGTTCTGGCACAACACTGGCTCCACTCCCCCTCAGCATTTGCCCACATCCCAAGCCTAAAAACCTCCTCTTTACAAACACTAACAACCCCCCGGTGCCAGGAGCTCCACAGCCCAGCTAACATTAGCTAAAAGCAGCTACAGTTGGCAGCAGTTAGCCTTTTATTTCACAAAACTCCCACCAACGACTAAGAGTTAGTCTTAGAGATTTACTCTTTTCCGGCGGCTTCTTGCTCAGTTCATCCTACGACGTCCTCTTAGGTCTCTGCGGCTCTGCCATTCTCTGACTCTGCTGAGCCCCGTTATGTTCTGGTGCCCATTTTGGTGCCATATTACATACTCGCAGGTGATCGTACCGAGAGCACAAAGTTACATAGTTACAAGAACAGGCTTTCGGGGTGAAACATGGGAATGACCAAGGCACCATTCACCATTCAAATGATTTAAAATCTGTTATCTTATCATAGAAAAGTTACATAATGTTACTTTAAACAGTATTAAAAAAAAACTGATTATAACCTTTATGACAGTGACATTTATTGCAGGGCTGTTTAGTTAGGTGCACTTTATAAACTGGCAACTAAGCGTACGTCAATGTGACTCTGCTTGTGTCACACTACAAACACAGTCGCAAAAGATTCTCTGGGTGTGGCTGGCCTTGAGGTTACAGTGCACCCACCACAAGCCAAGCCCAGTTACTTATGATGAGTAACTGTGCCAGCTAGGTGCTTCAAGTATGAAAGCAATGAAGCTCAAATTCATATTCTGTGAATCTGTTTTGTCTATTTAACACAGCCACACACAAGAGGAGGTTAATGGATTGTCCATTACGATAATAATTCACTGAAATAGTCTCTTTGAAAACCACTGACGGTGAACTGGGTCATTTTATGAACACCAACAGAGTTAGTTAAGAAAATGTGTCTTTTATGAATTTAAGTGACTTGACCATTTAACCTGGCATGCTGAGTTTGAAGCCTTGAAAGGTTGGCTTGCTCAGACTTTCCCTTTCAGCACACAACGTTACACTATTCTTCACTCATCCATTCACACGCCTACATTACTGATTTCACTAATTCTCATTTCACCCATGCCAACTTGTAAACAGTTAAACAACATTTTTATTTACACCTGAACCACATGTGTGATTTGCCTCATTTTTGGCAGAACCTCTATAAATGAAACTTTTTTTTTTTACCACCACACACACACACACACACACACACACACACACACACAGGCAGTGCACTTGGTATTTAACCTGTGGTGTTTGGAGCACTGTGTGAGCAAAGTACTTTCCATGGATTTTGTTTTGCTAGTGAGTAATAGCAGGCTCATTATGAGAAGCCAAAGGAAGTTCACTTCTGGATTCATAAAGGCACTTCACCACTCTGCACACCGTCCAAAAAACGTCTTAAACAAGACTCAGACACTATTTCAAAATGTGGATGAAATATAGCCTCACTCTATCTCTCTCACACACACACACACACAGACACACAGAAATGCTACATGTGTATGTATAAACCCCCAAAGCACACACACACACACACGCGTGGGGACCTTACATAAACTGTATCCAATTAACACATTGAAACAAATCTGAGTAGTTTGGTGGGCAAAACCAAGAAGATAGTCGTTTACAGCATCCATGTTGTTTTAAGAGGCTGCATGTCTTTGAGCGTGTGCGTGCGTACGTGTGTGTGTGTGGTAGTGTGTATGTTGATGGGAGTCTGATAGAAAAGTCCTGGTGACTTGGGCCATGCATCAAAGAGCTGCGGAGAAGCCGCACGGCATCTGGGAGCAATAACGCTGCTTCTAACCCTTCATTACCACAAAGACTGGGCCCTGGGTGGCAGCCAACGGCAATTTTCACAACCCTCCTCCTCACCTCCCTCCGTTTTTCTTTCCCTCCATTCTTCTACCATTCCCCTATTGAGATCTGTCTTGAAAAAAAAATAAAAATTAAAAGCAGAGAGCATTTCTGTGAGTCTTACATGATGGGGCTGGGGAAAGACATAAAAAGGATGGGACTCATTTGGTTGAAGTACTTTTGGAAAATCTTGTTTAGCTTCAATGCTAAATTAGAAGAGCCCAATTAAATTAATTTATAAAGATCTTTTGGCAAATATGTTTGTTATATAAAATCATTATTCTAAATATAACAGACTTTTGCCAGAAGAAAACTTACTTTCTAAAAACGAAACAAAACAGATATTGCTGATTCTACATAAGAATCAAAAATCCCACTAACGCAAGCAAAATCTGTGTTTGGTCTATGAGTAATAAGTCTTTGAGAAACAGCATCTGAAGAAACTTAATTTGACTTAATGCTGTTTGGACTTTATTTAAAGTCAGGCCACATGTTGCCAAAATTTAAATCAAGAACAGCAAACTATTTAGCCAAGAGAATTACGATTGGGAGCTGCTAGATTGGAGCTATTCTGGGACAATGCGTAAAAACACACAGCTGTTGATGAGTCATCGAGCTACAAGTGACGCTCATAACAAATCACCTTGGGCAGCCCGCCAGTGTCCGATCTCTCTAATACTTCATATATTATGGAAAGTGCTACTTGATAACAGCGCAGCCGCAAAGGTTTTTCTATCTCGTCTGTCAGCTGCAGACAAATGTTTCAGGAAAACAAATCTAATCTGAAGTGTCCACTTTCACAGGGATGAAAAGATACATTTTACATTTTCTTATTATGAAAATTTTTGAGTTTAATGTATGACATGTTATGTTTGGCTGGTGTAACTTGCTTTTTTTTTTTCAAAATATTTAATCTTTGCTGATTTGAAAGTGACAGCCTTTGTGCTCTGCTTAGCTCTTCCTGTGGGAACGAGCACAAACACAAATAAACGTCTTCATGGAGAAAGGAAACGTGGTGTCCACATGACAATGACACATTCAGTCAGCGGTCCAGTTGAGCACAGACTGGCAGGTCAGTGATACCTTCCTGTTTAGCAGCTAATTGCCAAGCAGTTAATGACCTGCGCTGCGTTTACCTCTGCGGAGGGTCAGTGTAACAACCTAAGGGCTATAGCCGGGACATGTGATCAATCACTGGTGACCACCAAAGAGTAAAAGAAGAAGGGAGGGGGCACCGCAGACCGCTAACCACATAAACACATGAAAATCCCAACACGTATAGCAACTGCTGTCTGATAGAGGGCAAAAGCTCTGGTCAACCGTGTGTTTAGTGTCTCTCAGTAAAATACAATCACAGCTCCACGGTGGCATGAAACCTGAAGTTTCAAATTCCCTTATAAAAAAAAGTCATGTGAACTCTGTGAACAACTGTGAATTTATATAATTTCTTCTTCATGTGTGCACATTTTAAAATCCACGTCAAAATGACAAATCATGTCTATAAATAGTTTCCTAATTTTTTATTACATGTGAAACAAATATTAATAGATGTAATGACGGGTGCAAAAAAGGGGGAAAAAAGTGCACCGACAAACTGAAACATCCACATCTGAGGTACACATGTGATGGCAGAATACACTGATGTAAAACGTTCACATATGTAAAGCAACATAAAGACACACGCAGGGTTTCACGTGCAACATTTTTGGTAAAGGTTTCAGACATATAGAGTCAAAATAGATGCAAAATTAGGGGAATACAAGGGGGGAAGTTCGCCTGATCCTGTTTTACTAACACATCACAGTCATTTCATCGTGAGAACTGCATGATCCAAACACAATAAGATCTAAATTAACCGCTAAAGTACTTTTCTGTAGTAAAATCAACTGCCAGAATATAAAATTTACACCTCTACTGTAAATCAAACTTGTTCTGCACAGTGGGCGTGTTTGGACTGAGCATATTTTTATGGCATGATTGTGTCAATGGTGGACTGTTCCAAGGGTGGAGAGGGTTTTTTTCACATTTACAGTAAATGTAGTGAAACTTGTAAAACTTGACATTTATGAATATGAAAATCTCTCACTTATGTCAGGTTAAAGATTCAAATTGTGTTTCATTCATGAAATCATGCAAGAGGCAGCCATTGAGACAAAATATAAATGAATAACGTCATATACAGTATATATAGAAAGGTATTAAATAGTCAAGAATATATATACACATGTATCATGAGAATATGTGTTTTAATAGCTATAAACACATGCAGTAATCTTTAAATGTTTGTCATCCATCATACAAAAACAAAATTACAAACTACACATATTAAGTGCTCATCGATGTGAGCTGTCCTGCACCTATTTGGGTCTAATCCCAGGTTTTGTATCTCTAATGATTTTTGTATTGACATTATGCTTTGAAGATGTGCAAATCAAGAGGGAAAGAAATAGAATTTGCAGAAAGAAAAACACACATTTTTCATTCATCTCATCATTCAGGCAGGATAAACTCTGAATTATTCACAAACCACCCTGTGTACCTCCTCCGACATGCTGCGGTCGTCACTCATCTCTTGTTTCTCTTTGACAAACTCTAAACCCTCTTTTCTAATGTTTGCTTTTACAATGAGACACAGTAATTTGTTCATTACTGGTTTTGGTACCGCTGTTGCTATTTTTCCATCATTTGGCTCATTACATCTTTCAGTTTTCTTCTAAAAGCTCTCACATCTTTGCTCCATCCATTCTCTTTTGCTCACTTTCAATAACTTCAACAGATTTCATACAATTACACCGTCACTTCTGTCTGTTTGTCACTTTTTTTGTAGTCTTTTATCTTTGAGCCTGATGTTTTTTACATTTAAGCAAAGATAGAGCAGCCAACTTGACCATTTCTGTTTATCTTTATGAGTGTCTTATCACCAGTGTGTGTACCATAAACCATTCAAACTTAAAAAAAAACAAGCTTTAATTGAGTTTTTCCATTTTATCCTACTTCATGCTTACACTCGACACTATATTTCAGAGGTAAAAACTGTACTTTTTACTCCACTGCATTTATTATTTTACAGCTGCTAGTTGCTAGTGGCTGGTGACAAAAAAGCAGTGCCTACTTTGTGTTGGTCACGTTGCAGATGTCTGTGAGTTGTTAGCAGTTCTCTAACCGTCTCAGATGGTTTCATTTAAATAACTGGTCAAGGCCCAAAGAGGTACAAGTATCCAATATTTCACAAAAAGTAAAAAAAAAAAATGAAAAGAAACCCATGAAAATGATCTTGTAACCCTTTGTTGGGGGGGTGACCTCCTAAGTTGGAACCACTGGACTTAACTATCTAACTGTAAGTAGTTAAAACAGTGCTGTACACTTTTTACTTTGGACAGTATCTAAAATATGTTGGACAGTTTCTTGGCTTTTCATTTCAGCAAAGAAATAATGGTGATATGATATTATGAGGGAGAAAGATAATAAAACCGAGCTATTATGTGGTCAACATTCATGTTATCCAACAAGAATAACAGCGATTAGACATGCTATCTCGAGTTTGAAAACTATCTGCGAGCTTCCTCTGTGACTCAGCTGACTGATGACACTCGCATGAAATACAGGGGATCACATTCTGGGGCTGCCTTTATGGGTTTGGCTGGCATGTTACACACACATACACACACTCTCGAATAAATCTACAGTATGGTGTTCACACGCTTTAGCCTCCCAAACACTCAGAAGATACAATTACACCCACACAAAATTTTATGCAATATCAGGACACAAGGACGGGAAAAACAAAGTCAGAAACTTGAGGTTTTTCGTGACGATATTAACCAGCACTATTTCATGACAAGACCGAATAACACAATTGTAGATTACACTGGATGTGTGTGTGTGTGGGGGTGCATACTTTCTTAATATTTCTGGCTTTACTGACTAAGAGTTTGAAAAGGAAGCTGCCTGCCTGGTCATCCAAACAGTGGAAACAATGTTGGTGCGACCGCAACACTCCCCCCACCCACCCATTAAAATTCACTCCTTCCAATCCCTACACCCGAAACTTAAACTGCAACAATAATGAGGACTGATTTCCGTCATTCACTGGCTTGTTTCTCAGCTACATTTTTCATTTATGTTAAAGCTCGCCTAACGTTTTTTTTTTTTTTTTTTTTTTTTTAAGTTGCTTCCTTCTTTCATCTCCATTTTCCTCTCTGTTTCTCTCACTTTCCCTCCATCTCTTCCAGTTCTGCTGACTCGTCTCTCCTGGGATTGTGCCTGCTTTGATTTGGAGCTCAGAAACCATAGCTAAAACAAACACACGGCCTTGGCCACCTCTGCACACACGCACACACACACACACACATATATACATGTATATATACACCTGGAAACACTAGCATTGATTACTCCTGTCTGTCAGAGGTAAAAAATGTAAATGCGAGTGGTGTGTGTGGGTGTGTGAAACGAAGAAGGTGAAGGAGGCAAACTCTGACTACTTATGTCTCAACTGTGAATCCAATGACTTCTCCTCTTGGTCTACACACACACACACACACACACACAACCTCTTTCGCTCTGGTTCTGATTTACCAGTAGTATGTCACCCTTCACCAGCAGCCCCCCCGCCCCCCTCCGCCTGCCTGCACCCTCCGTGAGTGTGTGTATGTGTTGGGAAGGCTGCAGAGCTGCATAAAGGGCTCTTTATTCGAGTCGGACAGGGAGAGGAAATCAGCTTTAGAAGTAAAAACAGAGGGAGCAAGAGAGAGATGGAGACCACAGGGCTGCACATCTGGAGTTATTACAAGGCTTCCTCCTGCTTGCCAAGAAAACGCCGACATTCCTGCCCTCGCTACAAAGACCATGGAGCCTCTACTCTCATCCAGCCCCACTCCTACACACACATCCATCACTCAAAAACCACATACACACTCACATGAACCATAAGTAGAGATCTGCACATACACTGGATGGAAGAGAAGAACATGTAGGACATATATATGCCTCCACGTGAGCGCACAAACGCAGACGTCCTCCCATCTGCCCACATACGCTTCCACTAAAAAGTTCCCTCCCTCTGCAGCCAATCCTTCACTCCCTTTCCAAACTTTACAGCGCACACGCCAAATGAATGCATCTCACTTCCTGTTCACCTCTGACCTTCCACTTTCTCCCCAAAAGCCAGAGAAGAAAGAAAGAAAGAGAGGAGGGGAGATGGGGGAGAAAAGCCAGACAGAGGGAGGGGGAGAGAGGAAGAAGAGAGGAAAGGAAAAATGGGGGGCCGGCGAGCTCCTCCTCCTTTTCTCTCCATATCTCCTCTCTCTCTCTCCTTCCTTTTTCTTCTTCTGTCTCTCGAAGGGGAAACTTGATGGCCAGTCCTTTGCCACGTCGAGCCTCCAGCCAGTCCACCTTGCTTGCTACCGGAGCGGCTTTTTAAGCTCCGGGAAACTTTCTGTAGACAAATCTAAGCGACGTAGAAGAGTTTGAACACGATCGTCTGGGTTTTGCCAGAAACAGTGCGGCAGCGTTGAATGAACGGACGTCGGGAGATGAATTGGGGCTAACCAGCCAAGAAGGAACAACAAAACAAACATCAGACAAGAAGATGAGACATCAGTGAAGAGAGCAAGATGTGTAGAGGAGAAGGGAGACTGTCACGTTGCAGGTATTCCCTCCACGAGGAAACATTTCTTTTCTGTTTGGCATGTGTCAAAGAGGCGAAAGGTTACGTTTTCCGGTGTTTTAGTGGGAGGTGTTGGGTCAGACTTAGTATGATCTCAACTGACCACAACTATTCACTGATAAGTGTCTCACTAAGAGAGAGTAAGAGCACTTGGAGACCAAAGAGATAGCCTTTAGGTGTCTTTTAATGACAGTTTTGTCTTACTAGTTTTTTAAACTGTTTAACATCTGTGTCCTGGATTTATTTATTCTTGGCCTGGGGGTCAGCGGGGGCAAACCAAGTTTAGGTTGCACTAATTTGTGCTAAACGGGGTATGACCTTTTTTGTGTGTGCTCATACATTTGTGCTATCTTTATGTTTGGTCTGCTTTATTTTGCACAAAGGGCTTTTTTATGCAACAAAATAACTCTCAGGTTGAAAAAAGTGAATGAATCATTGAAGATTTGACCAACAATTTCCCAAACAATACACAGAATTCTTGAATTATTAAAGGGTTTATTCTTTTTTTACTCTTTGGGTTGTTTTTCTGCATCTGGTGTTTCTTCTCTAGAGCTCAGACTGGAATGCCGCTTCTCACAGCGGGAAACAGGAGGGAATGTCGTTGAATCTACCAGTCAGTGGCTATCACATCTGTCTAACCTCTCCTCCTCCTTCTCCTCTTCCCCCCTCCTCCTCCTCCTTCACCTCCCTGCTGGCCCCTTCATCCATCCCTCACATGTTGTTTCTCCTTCAGCCCGCACAATCAGCCTCATCAGCACTTCGAGACAGAGCAGAGGGAGCTGGACTCGAGAGTCTGGTACTGGAATCGCAGTGAGTATAGTTTAAAGAGAGTGTGTGTGAGTGAATCTGACAGCATCTTCACACTGAGCTAATCAGAGGTGGCATCAGTACAGCATCCTTCAGCCGCCCAGCCCGCCTGCCCAGTGTTCAGACTACCTGTTCAGGAAGTAGTGGTTGTACAGTAGTCTGCACATTGGTTAGGCTGGCCGGGGAAGCACAGGACGACTCACAGTGTCTAAAGAGAGAGTGCTCCAGAGGGCATCCAGCAGGCACAAGCACGTCAGGCTGTGGGAACACTCAGCACCACCCCTCTGGTCCATCTGGACAAGCCCAGGCACAAGCCTAAATAAAGCACCCAAGGGCTCTACCTCAGAGGCCCGGCCCTCGCCTATCCTGAATTTATGAGTGACGGCTCCATAAGTCCCAAACTGTTTGAGTTTATCGTGCTGTATGTAGTTTTTTGTATTGTTTGATTTGTCATTGAACCAAGAGTGAAATTTGATGTTGAAATAGTTGAAATAAAGATTATTGGATATCTATTTGACATTGTTTCTGTTTTTCTTTTCTCAAGCAAGTCGTGGAAATGAGGCAAATACTGATCCACAAAATGGGAAATCCCATGTTGACGTACAGAATCACACTTGTATAAATATAAGTGACGGCTGCGAGACATTCTCAACATGTTGTTTATTTTTTCTACAAACCCCAAAGATCTAACTGAGAGCTGAAGCCCGAAAAAGTTCAACCACAGAGAAGGAAAAATGAACACTTACCCAAAAAGATAACTAAAACACACAGTAAACCCCCAGCGTCGCGCTGCACTCTTGACCAAAATCTACAATTACGTCTCTGCCTTCCCTGCATCAACTTGTGGCTGCTTTACCTCAAATGACCATGTAATGTGCAGAGAGGCAGGAAGCCACCATACAAAAATGTTGAAAGAGCAGCCACTCTGTCATTGTCTGTTCGCCATTTTTACGAGTCTTTGTATAGCTCTCCCAAAAAAAGGACAGAAAATTGTTTGTGGCTTTTAGTGTTTGTAGGTGACGTCATGTGAAACGTTACAAGTTTAGCTAGGCCCCCTGCCTTGTTTTCCATTATGTTTTCTTTTCTACCTTCACCGGGGCCGCAGTTTGTCTTCCAGCCCGCCTGTCTTTGATAAAGCGAAGCCACAGCGTGCCATTTTTGAACTCCCTCTCCCTCTCAAGTACACAAAAGCAAAGTAGAGGGCAGAAACGTTCACACGGTGTCCCATCACAGAGCATCGTCTGCAGGAACGAAAAACCGCAAACCGACCTGTTTCCATTTAGAGCTCTGCCATCATGTCGCAGCCCCGGGAACACACATATAAGTGCACACACATGCACGGTATATAGCAGACATGTTCCTGGTAAGTGCGTTGAAAGCAGCAGTCTGCTGTTTCCCCCCAGGATGTTTACAGCTGGGATCACCAGGCGAGTCTGGCTTTCTGGCAGTTTTACAGCAGGAGCAGGGAAACCCGGGCAGACGCACACACACACATAAAGAGCCAAAAGGGGCACCCAAAGAAAATACATCCTCCGGCCACTGAAGGATCTTATCGGTGTGTGTGTGTGTGTGACAAAGTGAAAATGTCTGCGTGTAAATACATGAATTTCATTGTCAGAATATATGAATATCACATGTGCTGGCAGCTTAAAAAATCACAGTCGTGTGGGTCTTTTTTTTAATGTACATTTTTGTTTTCTTTCAACCATTTTTTTCTCCATTCACATCTCTCTTCCTCCCTCCCTCTCCCAGCTCTGCTTTGGTGCTTTGGGAAGCTTTAAGCTACAGAGCAGCCTGATTCAAAGAATTGGCATGTCCTGTGGTAATACAGACCAGAAGGTTTCTAGGCACACACACACACACACACACACTTTTTACACACATATGCACACTAACCAAAACATCCTGGCACCACTAGTTGGGTTGAAAGTTATTATTAGTGTCTGGGGGTGGTGTGGGCATGTGTGTTTCTGTGAGTGTGTGTGTGTGTGTGTGTGTGTGTGCGTGTGCGTGTGTGTTACCAGGCTGCGGCAAGGGTTTTCCCCATGACGAGAGGCAGTCAATAAAATGGTGCTGCGCTGTTTTGTGAGTTGGTGTAAAGGTACGTGTAAATGTGTCTGTATGTAAATGCAAAAACGGCACAAAAAGATGCACGGAAAACAGTTTTTCTCTGCAGGGAGTGAAACTGTTTCCAACTTTTTTTTTTATCAACTTTGTGTATTTTGGCAGTAGTCCACCCAGGTGCACATGTGAGTATAAGCCCTCATGAGTGAATGTGTGTGTGCTTGTGTGACTGGACTATGTAAAAATGTTAATCTTGGATAGAAAACAAAATGGAAAATTTCTCTTTTCTCTTGTTTTCTTTCTTCTTCTTTTTTTTTTTTTTTTTTGTAATAATTTGCAGTGCCCTTCAGCCTTCAGCTGAGCTTTAACACCAGCACCGTGTGTTGATTTTGGGTCTCCCTGCACCCTCTATGCTCCATGCTCAAATAAATATACAGTACAAGAAGCGAGGGAAAGACAGAGGGAGGGGACAGAGGAGAAGGAGAGTGTGACAAGGAAAGACTGAGACAGAAAAGGAATGGAGAGACCGATGAGGGGAGGGGAGACTGAAGAGTTTCCCCTGGTTTCGGGATAAACCTTCGAGGATGTATAAGGAAGCGATGGGAAATGAGGGGAGGAAAAATGTAGGAAGAGAGGGTATAAAAACAAAACCCCAGCCCTTTCTCCTCTTTCTCCTCCACCCTGTCTCCCCTCTCTGTGCCCCCACCCCCACCTTTCCTCCCCACTTTCTCTCCCTTCACATGGTCCTTGTTACCCCTGCTGCTAACCAGCTAACAAGAGACACTCCTGCCTCCTCCCCTACAATCCAGTCCCTCTCTTGCTCTGTGCCCCTTCTTTGAAATGAAGTAAGTTTATTAGAAGCAGCTTGTGTGTGTGTGTTTGTGTGTGCATGCTTGCGTGTGTGTGTGTGTGTGTAATTGGGAACAGGGCAGGGCAGGGGGCTCTGGTATGCACATGTGTGTGCCAGCTTCGGTGTCTGACATACTGGGGGGTCCTGACTCTTTGTAAAGGGCCAGCGCTGCACACACATACACGCGCGCGTGCGCGCGCACTTGTGTCAGCGAACAGAGCGGCTGTGGCTACGGCCTGGAGACAGCGAGACTGTGGCTAGCTCCTAATAGTTCTGCAAAGCATCATGGGACACCGCTTTGACCAATCGGTCCAGTAACAAAGCATGCCGGGTCAAATCGTCTCAGCGTGCCGAGGACCAGCAGTCATATTTGCCAGTGGGATGAGCTGGAACGAATTTTGGACCACAAAGTGGAAAAGAAACTCAAGGATGAAGATTGTGGAGAAAAAAAATACCCAGAGCCAAGTGAGATAATTCTCCTGGTATTGTAATTTGTTAGAAAATATTAGATAAATGTTGTTCTTAGCTATTAAAAATCACAATTGCGTTGCAGGGACGAAATTCGAAATTCGAAACTCTTTTTTTTTCTTAGAAGATTTGTTTTTAATTTCTAAAAAAAAAAAACTGAATCCACCAACTCAAAAGACTTTTCAAATATCTCCCTAATCTTTCTCAGCTTAACACAGAAAAATACGTCATTCCACAACTATCATGAAATTGCAGAAAACAAATGTGCACAGCCCCGATGGGTCAGGGTGGAAATTGCGTTTCTTCGCAGTATTTTCCACTTTCTAAATTTTACACTTACACCGGTACACCTTGTTCACAAACTAACCAAATTAAACCAGATCAAAATATTTTTTTAATATTAAATATTCATGTAATAGAAGAGGAAATCACTACACTAAACACACACTACTCTAAATTATCAATACTTCTATCAGCTTCATAAATTCTGGGTCAGTCAGCTCTGCTCTCTGTCATGCAAAATACTCAAAAGCAAAAACATAACAAAATAAATTATAAAAAAATAAATTAAATTATAAAAAAATAATAAAATGTAACAAAATAATAAAATTTTGCCTTTTCAAGACAAATACTGTCGTTCTGTCAAGCGTTCCCATCCTGCCACAAGCTAATTAGTGTGCTGTCATATTATTTTAACAAATTTTCTATCCTGTTTTGTTCTTTAGACAACAAAGCCTGTTGTCAGTTTGACTGATGCATTGAGGATTTGACTGGCAGCTCTTGACTGTGTGTGAACAGCGTCTCACCTCGTCATCTTTGTACCAGGACAGGGACTCGGCGGTGAGGACAAACCAGTACTCCTTGGCTCCTCCCTTCATGATGCCGATGTTGTTGATAGTCAGCCAGCCCTTCCTGATCACCTGAGAAACAGACACACAGACCAAAAAGGAAAAATGATGCTTAATAACATACAGCAGACAAAAATCTCCCAAAATGAACACTACATTTGTCAGACTGTGTATGTGACAGACATACGTACCTACACTAACATGTACGCGGCAGCACAGTAAAATGTAATTTCACTGCTTCTAGAGATCCACAAATAAGAGGAAGGTGACGCTCACCTACACGACTAAACACATTCCTCACACTCTTTTATTCTTTCTTTTTTCACTCTTTATATTTCATTCTCTCCACAGAACTATACACACATACAGTACATGGTGTTATTTACCTTGAACCGATCGTTAACTCCTCTCTCCGGCTGAATGAGAATGTGGAGAGAACGTTACAAAGCTACGCCAACGCAGGGCATTTAGTAAAGGCCAAATACACAAGGCTGGTCAAGAACCAGCACATTACAGCTGGCTGCTGGGACGGCAGCAAAGGGGACAGCAAGCAAGGGGCGGGGGGGGGGCAAAGGGAAGTAAAGAGGTTACAACAAGAATGGCCCATGTCAAACCGTTTGGAGGCCATGCAGTGAAATGCAGGAGACTGGCTGATTTGTACTGGATGTGCATTTTGAGTAGAAGTGATGGAGCGATCAAACTTCAGGGGGCCGAACTGATCAAAATCCAGCTTCTATCTATGGTACACCTCTTACATACGTACATCACGCCCCCATACTCTGATGTTTAATTTCCTCTCACATAGCTTCTAAGTAGAACATTTGTTTTTTTTCTAAACATTGTATAACAATGTCACATGCATATTTTAAGTCTGTTTTCATTTAAACTTATACTGAGAAAAATCATTTAAAAAAGATCTAGCTTTTATAAGGACGCATCATTATGATTCAATTTAAAAGTCAATTTTACTTAATGCCCAAAATCAAAATAATAAAAACAGTAACGGCTGCACGCTGCCTCTATACCATTTATTTGAACTTGTCAGGAGCTATCAAAGATATAATATCAATATATTAAAATACATTTGGAGTATGCAACACTCTCTATCCTGAGATCCTCAATTCAGATGAGAAAAAACACAACAACTATATATTAAATGATTCAATGGAAAAAATATATACATGTGCATGCTTGCACACTTATTCTCCTGTGCACCATTTTTACACATTTCCCTGTCACTCAGCAGTATTTTGTATCTTTAGAGACGTGGACTAATATTTAATATTCTGTTCTATGGGTTTCGATACAGCAGCATTTGAAAGATTAAATAAGAAACATCTTTCCATCTGCATATTTGATGAGAAGTCCATAAGTTTGGGTTTTAACGGTTCCTACAGATTTCAGTTTGGAGGTCCTGAGAACAGAAGCTGTGGGGGCGACTACATCCATCTGTAAACAGGAAGTGAAGATCACCACTTTGTTTACAATGTGCCCCTAACCTTTGACCTCAACCTGGGTGGTTGTTATGACAACTGACAACTATGGAGGTGACATATGTCTGGTACTCTGCAGGACTTCATCTCCCTCTCCCTTCTGCTAATTTGGGTGAACTGCGGGGAGAGGCAGGGAATAAAAGAGGCAGACGGAGGGAAGACGTCTAGTGACGTTTAGATAAAAGTGTTTGCCTTTGAGAAGAGAAAATTTCTTTTCCTCACTCTCTCAGTGATCCATTTCAAGAACATGAGTGACTTTCTCTTTATCTGGTTCAAACTACTGCTGCAGGGCATCTCTTCACTGCCAAAGCAAACTGGCCTCAGTGTTGGAGTCGCAAGCATCTCCAAACTGAGTCTTTCAACAAGACTGAAAGATGCCTGTGACAAGAAAATTACATAACAGGGATGCAAATCTTGATCAAGCTCTTTTATGATCTCTCTGTCCTCCTTTCTATAAGTGTGTGCATGAGTTCAAGTGTGTGTGCCTGCAGGGAGGACACAGCTGAAAAAGAGAGGAAAGGGAAGCAGCCAAGCATTCCCCACGACAGCCACCTGCCCATCTGCTGGTAGTTAGTATAAAGCTCATTTCACACACGCACACACACACACACACACACACACACACACACACACACGAATCCACTGTCAACCACATATAAAAGACATAAATGTTACAACATATATAGACGCATGTATCCTGACATATGCAGAGCGTAAAAACATGAGCACATACGCATGACCTGCAGACATGCACAGAATCACACACATACACACACTTCAAACACACACACACACACACACACACACACATACACACTACTCACCATGATCTCATCCTGAAGCAGAAAAGCCACAGAGAGGAGGACAACACAGCGAAAAAGAGAAACGAGACACAGCAGAGAGAGAAATCACTCAAGAGGAAACAAAAAAGATAGACACCAAAAACCACGAGCTGAAGAAGATTCAAGAGTGAGAATAAAATGTGGGAAACATAGAAGAGGGTCTACATGCTTCCAGAGGGCAAAAGTTGGATATAAATGATGCAAAATCTGTGTATATTTTTTACATTAAATATGTAGCCATTGATCAGATATTGCGACACATCTACAGTAGGCAGTTACTGTTTGTTAGTGGATCTTTTTAGTGTGTTTGTCGGGCTTTTATTCAGCACAAACATTGAAGGAAGGTTCTGTGTTTAGTCCAGATCCACATCAAAGTGAACATCCTGGATTTCTTAACATTTCTGAAAACATTTTTGCTTTTTTTCAACCACTACACTCACTTAAATGACAATCACATGTATTGTTACTGAGTGTATTATGATGCAGTTCGAAATCCAGATGGAGATTCATACCATTTTGTTATTAAAATGCCAGATTTTGACAATCGTACAACCCTAGCAGAGGTATGATGATCGGTGCTGTTAGAGCCGTAAACTGTGTGGATTATCCTCCGTAGCGATAAAACTGAGGTCTGATATTTTGCAACAGATCTTCAAATTGTGCTGACGTCACTGTGACTCTCACCACAAGGACAAGTTGCCTCAAGATTCAACAACTGTTGTCCATTAGTGTGCAACATGTACAAGAGCTGTACAGGGCTGCATTGTGTAGGATATGGACTGTTGCCCAGGGTAACAAGATACTGTATAGCTATAGCTACATTTAGCATGGGCAAAACAGAGAGCTGAGTGCTAACAGAATAAAGCCTCGGGGAGAGGCTCGATGAAGTTCAGATGTCATGTTGCTGGCCAACAGATGAAACGCGCTGGATGAGTTCAGTCTGGAGTTATGTTCCTATAGCTTAAAGGGAGATGACTGCACTATAACGTGATATGTGTGTAGAATAACCTGTCAAATAAAAGTGACGGTCTGCACTGGACATGACAGTGTGTTTAGAGTGGTCGAAGTACCTGGTTGCCAGCTGCCTTCTTCTTGCTCATTTGGCTGATCCGCTGCTGAGCGCTGCACAACAAAACACATCAGGAGAAACTGGATTTTGGCCGTGAACTGCACATGAACTTGAAGCACTAAACACCACAGTGATTGTAGATTTATATACTCTATAAAAAACATAAACTCACTTAGCAAAACCAATGAAATCCTCGTGGTTGGTGTTCATGTAGGACAACTCGATGTCTATCAACAGCAACACCTGAACAGAGAGAGAGATGTTAGGAGACAGTCAAACCTACATATCATGCCAGCTTAATGCTACTAAAATTCCTTTAATCTAAGACATTTGTATATTTATCTTCCAAATTATTCTGGGTTAGGGTTACAAACAGCCTCCAATTTACTGCACTGCATGCTCTAGGACTGTGGGAGGAAACTATATCTACTGGCCTGCACTTATCAGACTGTATAAAAGTATCATTTTGGACTGAAGTGAATAATAATTCTCCACGTTCACTCCTACTGACAAATTTAAGAATAAAAGCGTCAAATGTACACTACACTTTTACATGTTGACTGCTACTGGAAACATACAAATCTTTCTTGTGTGCACTCGTACTTATTGCGGGGGCGTACGTTTGTAGAAAAAGAAGACAACCACAGTGCAGTATGTGTGTTATCTGTATGTAGTATGTGACTAGTGGCTTAAAGGTTCAGTGTGTAACTTTTAGGGTGATCTATTAGTAGAACTGGAGCATAACATACATAACTATGTTTTCAGTGATATATAATGACCTTAAAAAATGAATGGTACATTTTTTATTACCTTAGATTTAGCCTTTTATAACTACATATGGAGCGGGTCCTCTTACACGGAGTCGGCCATCTTGCGCCGACTCTGTGTTCGTCCGTGATCGTTCACTTGAGTGCAATATCACCACTAGATGCCACTAAATCTTACACACTGTACCTTTAAGTCCTGCACTTAACAATCAGACCTGAGATCATTAAATATAACGTTCATTAAAATGTTACAAATTACAGTGTATGCCAGTACATCTGTGTAAAAATAAATATAACAATGTTGATGTTTATCATTATTCTATACAAACCAGTATCATTTTTTTTTGCGTTACCTGTCCCTTAGTGCGGTTTTCTCTGTCCCTAATGTGCTGGGTGACGATCCTCTCCATCTCCTCCCTCAACATGGGATACTGAGCCAGCTGTGAGCACAAAACATAGTAGGTAGGTAGCACAAAACATACATACCAACGCATACACACACATACACACACACACTCAAATCTACATACAAGTAGTAAACCACTACAGTACTCATCTCACTGAACCACAACACACAGTTCCACCAATACAACAAAATATGTAACAGAAACATAATAACATGTTATGTTTTGAGGAGTTCATCCCAGACTCTGCTCTAGTTTCTGCATCATGACCGGTGGGTGAATTTGAGTGGATTTTATGTGCGAAATGTCTATTGGTTGCCAATATGGAACAAACGCAGAAGAATAGCGCAAAGTCTGTGATATTACCACACAAACACAGAATAAACAATGTTCCTGGCAAAAAATTTTCTTTTTCCCAGCACACTGTGGGTCTTTTTCCATGAGCTCATTGCAAACCCACGAACGCAGACATTGGTGGGCCTCCAATGTGACACAAACACATTTGGAGAAGTGTGAGGAAAGAAGAAAAATCAAAACCAAAATCGCAGCGCAAAGAAAGAAAAATACACGCCGTTTACTTGCAAGTTACAATCCATCTTTCATGTCTGTCAGACGGTATGGTGAGTGAGTGGATATCAATAGACCTCTTTCTGGTTCCACAGGTTGATTTACTTCTTCCTGGGTTTGGTCCAATTACAAAGCAGGGAACATCCATAAAGAATAGATGCTTTATAATAATGGGACACACTGTTGAAATGAATGTCAGTCTTATTACCAGCATTAAAACTAGGATTGTTAATGTTAAAGTGTTTCTTAAATTGTTCATTGGTGTCAGTATTGCAAATTGAAACACAGTCGAACAGCAATTATCCAAACATAGTTTAGCAACTGTAACTAGGCACAGCAGGTGTCTTTTTTAAATCTCATTTCCAAAAGCTAAAAAACAAGAGAAAAAGTGTAAGAAAGGGTTTAAACAGTGCGTTTGTCTGCTCTAACTTAGCTGTAAATGTTAGCATACCTGGATAGGTAGCTTAGTAATAACCTACCATTACTTCCAAAGTCTTTCATTGGCTAAGTACATTATTTTGTTGGATTACAGGTGGGAAAAATCCCAGTTAAGACAGGTACATCAACTGCATGCTGGCCCTGGATGCCACTATAGCACAGCATATCAAAAAACTAAATTAGAGTAGCAATAGCAGTTCTCTCCCTCTCTTTATTAGGTTTATTTATTTATTATATATTTATAATACTGTACTGTAATACTGGAGCTAACCGGCTTTACAATGCAAGAACAAATTCGTATTAAAAAAAGAGTCCGAGCTCGACACAGAGTTCAACATATTCATGGAATCATCTTAGTTAGCTAGCAAATTGTGCTGACGTCACCGTGACTCTGACCAAGAGGACAAGTTGTTTCAAGATTCCACAACGTCAGTTATCATTTTAGCTGAGAATAGCGACTATTGTGAGCTAAAAACCTTTTGTTTAAAAACCTATCACAGATTTTGAGTGGTAAATCTTCCACAGACGGTTATAGTTGTAAACGGCATAGTGCCATGTAAATATGGAAAATCTGACAGGCATAGAAACAGTAACTAAGGTTCTTAGCCATGGGTTTACAGTTAACATAAAGTCATTGCTATTATTTGGCATTTGCAACGAGCAATAATACAATTTAAATTAAAATATTCATCCAACAAATCTTTCTTGTGTGGTATTAAAAAATGAAAGGTTTGTTAGTTCTGTACATGTTTTCAAAATGTTCTCATCTGTATCACATCAGAAAAGCACAAACACACTGTTACAAAACCAAATCTGTTTTGAAAGAGCAGACATTTGCAGCATCTGGTTAGTATATCCGAATAACAGTTTTGAATTTTAGGAAATATGTAAAGTTTTCAACTTGTTAGGAGCAGAGATATAATTAACAATGCCAACATTGTCCCATTATTAATACTGATTTGATGAGGAGCACTTTATGGTTTTCATATGCTGTGAATTACTCAAATCCTAGAAATTTGTAAAAACCAAAACAAATTGTGAATATATTCAACGTCCAAGAAAATGAAAGCAGCGTAATTTGTGCCACTGGAAAGGTGCATTGCAACTTGAAGACAGACTAATGCTGTCAAAACCTCATGAAGTGTTCAATGTCTTAAAAAGTGACACATAAACACAAAACTGACAGTGGAAAGTAATGTTTTAAGGTAAGGTTTTTTTTTTCTACAAACAAGGCAACAGGCAAAGGCACTCAAATTGATTCAGACATGCAAAGCAAAGGAGCAGGGAGGGAGGGATGGAGAAGAGGGTGATGGAGGAAGACTTCAAACTGACCCCTTTGTGGACTTTCCCAAACACTGTATATTATAATACAGTAGCTTTAAATACAGTATGTTTCTGAAAGTGAACCCAAGATAAAAGTGTGACAGAGAAGAGAAATCCAAAGGAGGTCACGCTCTCTTTTTAGTCATTTTGCTTTGCAAAGGAAGCAGCCGATTCAAAGGGTTAGAGGACGACAGGATGGAGAGGACGAAAGAGAAATAAAAAGAGAAATAAAGAGATGCTTAAAGTACGTCAATTAGTCAGTGAGTGAAACTACACAATCAGTCACCATACTGACAAAGACAGAAAAAAACTCAAATCAAAGGATTTTTAAACATCATGAGGTCAAATATCAAATAAATTTATTTGACATGCAGGTTGAGAGGCAACAATTTGTTAAATTGTCAATATGAGGCCAATAATTGACAGAAGACAAACGACAAAGAACTTTTTAATTAAAATGCATGTTATATGGTTACACTAGTAAGCTCTGGAGTAAGGATAGACCGATATCTGCTGGCTGAAGTGACGTAACTTTATCTGCAAACATTAGACCTGCTCTGAATACGCACGCAACCTACAGTAGTTTCTAATCATGATATTTTGTTTGCACATGTTTAGGGTGGGTATTTATTTTGAGTCAGTTTATATGAGTTCATTAATACACTGAACAATTGCGGGGTGAAGCTTTCTAACCACACTCGTGGCTAGTGGCTCTCAGGATTGTGCCCACCACTTTAGTACAAATGAAATCTATTAATTGTACAGGCACTCGTTCATCCTTTAACATTAGGTTAAGTTTGTGGTTTTGAGTTAAATGTCTCGACAGACATCCATATGCTTTAGACGATGTCTGATAACTTTAATGGTCCCTGAACTTTTCATCTGGCATCATAAAGTCAAAATTTATTTAATTCAAGTCAGCATTTTAGGTGCGATCCTTAAAATTTAACATTTAATGCACTAGTTTTAAAAATGTTGCTGATCATCCGTTTTTCTGGCTTAGGATGCATACTGAAGCTGAAACTGAAAGTTTACATTTAAATATTAAACATAGCACCTCATTTACTGTACATGTAAATCAGCAAAAAAAAAAAAAAAAACAGACCTAATTGAAATAGTTTTTTTTTAGAAAGAAATGAAACACTATTATAACTATCTAAATCTTGAGTCACTGTTGAGTATATAAAGGACACAAATACTGCAGAAGAATAAGATAAGGAGCAGGCCTGTTTTTCTGTCTATCTCCTGATATCAGTGCTTAAAGAAAATAAATGCCCAGCCATCGGTCTACCCGTACCTGTGTGGTAAACAGAGTGAAAGTGGCTTGGTTCTCTTGGCATTTTTACCTTGTGACTACACTTTTGTATGGTGAAGGTGAGTTCGCTCACTACCATATCTATACACTTCAGTGTGGGCTCCTTCAGCTTTTGGATCTGCTTTTTCACTATGGCCTCAAAGGCTAGGTCAGGGGTGAACAGCCCCGTCCTGTAGGAATAGGCAGGCGGCACGGGAGACAGGGGAACAAAACAAAAAAATATAGAGAGACAAAAAAAAAAAAAAGAAAAAAGTGGAGAAAGAGGAAAAGTGAAAGCACCAAATGAAGAGTTGTAGGAAGACATAAAGGAACAAACAGACAGAGAAAAGTGAGAAAGCGAAGGAGTGTATATAAAAGTAAAAGAAGTAAAAACAGATGGTGAGGGAAAAGGACAATACACAGATGAGGAAGGTAAAAAAAATTGAGATGGAACAGAAAAAATAACAGATTGAAGATAAAAAAGACAAGGAGAGGTGTGGAGGTCGGGGTGAGGATTGGGTATTGGATAAACAGCACAGAAGGAAGAAAATGCAAGTGAGACATTTGGTTTCCCCCGAAGCCATTCTAAAACAGGACAGTGCTGGAGTCTCTCTCTATAAATAAAGAGCAAACAGTGAGAAAACACAAGAGAAAGATGAAGAAATAGAGAGAGATCCCAGCCTGCACAACTCCACCAGCCAAAAACTCCAAGCAACGCACCATGAGACCGCAGCTGTGCACCCCAACACTTCAGCCAATGTGCCCTGATCCCTCCAGGTGTTGACCCTTTCTCCACCCATCCCTCCTTCTCCATTGACTTCCAGAAGGAGTATAATCATAACATTTATTTTCCCCAGGCCTCCAGGTTGTTGCAGTCCAACCGCTGTTCAAATTGTTTGGTCACAGTGGATCAATTTGGATACAGACTACTGCTCTTTCTTTTGACTACGCTCGCAGGCCTCTGTAGGTGAGAATGTGGCCCCTGAGGCCCGTTGAAGAGCAGTTAAAACCTAATCGGCATGGCTCCTGTCTGCTGCAGGTGCACGGCTTTAGTCTCACACACAAGGAAGTCTGGACGCTGAGGTCATCCAATATGGCTGCCAGGTATTTTAAAATGACTGACAAATGATCCCCTAAACATGTGTACGCCTTCGTACGCAAGCAAATGTGTGTAACTTGTGCATACAAGATAATATCTTGTGCAGACGTGATGATAATTTGTGCACACAAGATCAGATTCCAAAGGAAAAACATTTAGCTTTTTCTCTGTTTAAACTGAAAAGGCAGTTTACATTCAAAAGTAGTATATCAGCTTGATATATGTCAGCACACTTATTGCAGAATTTCCTCATAGTACAAAACAGTAAAACAAACTGACGTAGTGTGCAACTGGCGAAAAATGATCCTTCTTACTGCGCCAAAACAGCCTGACTTAAGTTTTTCACTGTAATCCTTGCGTTTGAAAGTGTATGTGATTACAATAAGTCATCACAAATGTGCTTATAGTAAGTGAAAATGTAATTTCTGACTGTAAAATGGCATGAAAGGCATGAAAAGATACTTCATTCAAGCAAAATAACACTGGTAGCTACTTTCCATCTTGACATATTGGCAGAAGGCCTTTTACTCAAAGTCATAAACTCAAGGTCTGAGCTGAGAGTGCTCCGATATTTTATCTTTAACAGGCAACCATATTTTGATAACTGCTCAGCCTCCACACTGGTTTTCTTCAGCACAGCTTTGTACCACGGCCAGCCTGTCCAGCCAAACCCGTCCGAAGCGGTACATTAGGCAGGCAGGCAGGTATACCACCCTGCCACTCCAGGTGTCCCCCTCGCTGTCCAGAAAACAACAAGGGCTGGAGGGAGCCAGGTGGTTACAGTAAAAGGGAGTGAACAGCAGAGGGACTTTGCAGATGAGGGTTGAAAATAATAATAATTTAAAAAAAAAGTGCTAGTCACCGGTTACTTTTGTTTTTTTTACCTTCTTGGTACACTGCCTAACCGTATTGACTAGCTCAGAAATGACCATGTCCACACATTTGGTGCAAGGCTCTTTAATCTTCCCAATCTGCCTTTTCACAATGGTCTCAAAGGCCATGTCCGGGGTGAAGAGGCCAGTTCTGCCCGACAGAGAGAGAACCAGCCACAGGGCCAAAAAAAAAAGAGAAGGATGGAGGAGAGAAAGACAGAAGGAGGGAGGAAGGGTTGGGTAAAGAAAAGAGTGTTAATTGTAAAGAATTAACCTCCGTTTCTGAGCTTTTTCCCCTGACATAAACAAATACAAATTAGACAAAGAGAGGGAAAGAGAATGGAGCTATAAAACAGTGATAAAGCAGCATGGTCTAGGACATATTGAGTATGTAATTTAAAGTAATCTGTAGCAGTACATATCCAGTCATTTTGCCTCAAGCAACCAAATTAAAGTGGAAACTCTGGATATGACCTACCACTGGCAACAACCCACAAACATTACTATTTATCTAGCTACTACCTACAGCAGTAACATCCTGCCAGTCATCTAGCTGGCATTTTAACAGCCTGCCACTGAAATAAGCCAAATTAAGTATAAAACAGAAACCGCTAATACTCTGCTCATGATGGAAATACATTAAATTAACTTTGTACTTCCCACAAGCAGCCCAGAAATCCTGCACCTCTAACTTCTCACTACATCCTGTTATTAACTGATTTAGACAAACCAAACACTATTTTTAATTACATTTCGGTACCAAATATAAATTTAGATATCTCTTCTGGTGTTTTCGGCCTTATTATATGATGACAGTAAATATGCACACATCATCCATGAGAGAGAGAGAGAGATAGAGAACAAGGACACAGTGAGCTAAAGCATACCACAGATAAAAGGTGTAGGATTTCACCAACCAGACAAGACAAGACAAGACAAGACAAGACCAGACTGTATGGATGAACATATGTATGGATGGACAAATAAAAACCATGTGGAAAGGCCGCAAAAACACGTATCATTTGAACAGCAGACACCTATCTGATACCAAACCTTCAGAGCGCTTGATCTAAGTATAGAGGTCTTACTGAGTAGATAAGCAAAGTCAGTTAGATGCAGTCTGGTAAGCAGAGGTGACTGAGATGGAGAGAAGGGAGGGAGGAGGGAAGCAGGGATGGAGGGCGGACGTGCCTGATGCCATGAATGTTCTTGATGGCGTAGCTGATCTCTTTGCGGAGCTCTTTCTCATCAAACTCCATCTGCAAAAAGAAACAGACACAACAGGGAGGATTAAGTGCGCACGCTATCACAGATTCATAGCAGCGTAGCAGAAGCATTTAGCTAAACGTTTCTTTATTTTCTCTACAGATTTCCAAATACCATGTCAGCTAATAACCTTGATTGAGGTGTCAGTAAATAGACTGATTCAGTCTCAACAGAAATAAAAAAAAAAGGCAATCTGGACTACATTATAATTTGCCTGATCTCTTGGCAGTACAGGCATGGCAGAAGGTACATAAACATAAAAAGCCCATGTTGGCTTGTCATTTCCCTCAGCTTCGAGTCTTTACGCTAAGCTAAGATGAGCTAATCTAAGCTAAGCTAAGCTAAAATAAGCTAAGCTAAACTAAGCTAAGATAAGATAAGCTAAGCTAACCGTCTCCTTGATCCAGCTTCATGTTAAACAGATACATTTGAGGTTGGCATCAGTCTTTTCGTCCAACTTTCATCAAGACAGCATAAGCACGTTTCCCAAAATGTTAAAATGAAAATATTTATGCTCCATAAAACTCCATTTACATTACACATATTTTATTTTAAGGGGTCACACGCTAAAAATGTTGGGAGTTAGAAAACATATCCTTTACTATTGCTACTTTGATTTTGCAAACCCTAATCACACACATTTCCCCTCAGATTTGACTTTCTGCCTAACTCGAACACTGGCTGTGGGTTATATGAACTGATCTACTATATCCCCGAACAATCTGTTTTCATTTAAAGTACCTCACTTTTATTTACTGCAGTGCTTCATTCTTTCCCACTTTCCTCAACAGAGTTTCATATTTCATTCTCAGCATGTATTATAAACATATAAAACTTTTTTTTGTGTTATCAGTCAAGCTTCTGGTTAGGAAGAAACCTGCTTTGTCCTCTCAGTGGGAAACCGGCATTTTCCTGAGGCCTCAGTCACAGACGGTAAGTTTTATATCCGCAGAGGGAGGGAAAGAGAGGACAGAGGAGAGCGATGGATGAAAGGGGGGAGATGAAGGAAGGGAAGGGTAAGAGCTAACTGAGAGAGAAAGTGAAAAAAAAAAAATCTGTAAAAGCGGGGGTGAGGTAAAAGGCATGGGGGAGGTGGATGAAGAGAGGACGTGCTTGCGGTGAAGATGATGTGAAAGGTGAACAGAGGGGATGTGAGCGAGGGACAAAACGTGGATGGGTATGATGACAGAGTGAGAGAAACAGGAGGAAGAAGGCGAGGTGGGGGAAGTGAGAGTGAAGAGACAAGAATGGGAGAGGACGTTAAAGAAAACGAGGAATGTCTGGGTTAGAAAAGCCCAGACTCAGAGTCCGGAGGGAGACCCTCTCTCCTCTTGAGGCTGGGAAACGATACCCAGAAGGGAGACATGCAATGATGTAAAGAGACACAGAGACATGTTTCCTAAGAAGCAATATGCTTTCTTTTTTTTTTTTTACACTCCAACATAGAGAACTTTCCTTATTTGTTTTTCTTATTTTGAGTATTTTCCACTTTATTTATCCCTCTGCACCAAGACTCCTTTTACTTCACATTTTCAGCCACTGTGGGTCAGTTTTGACTGTAATATGAACATGCTTTAAGCCAAATAAACATTTAAAAATCTCTTTTCTGCAGAGTCAAACAGCTATAAAGGCACAAATGAATGGAAAATAAAAAACATAATGAGAATTCCCACAAGTCTGATAAATGTTCCAAACAATTTGGCGTCTTCAGAACCTCTCGTGCGTAAATATTTACAGCCATTAAACAGACGTGTTTAGAGTTTGGTGGTTGTACCAAAGTCTGCAAAATCAAATGTTTTTTATTGTAAATAGCTGCGACAATGTGGTATGGTTTGGGTAAAGAATCATGAACAATCCCACACATTACCTTGTGGAGTTTTACGGGTTAGGTGTTACTAGTTACAAAGTGTTTCACTCGATGTATTTATCACCAACTTTTCCCTCTATTCATTGTATTGTTATATAGCAGATGGAGCTAAACTACCCTAAAATAATCACTCATTTTGTGCAGCCCACATTGTTATTTTTATAAATGGCGAGCACAGACAAGCAACTAACTTCTCCACCAACAGTTATTTCCTCCTTCACTTTAGTCTTTAATAAAATAAAGTTATGAAAAAAGTTAAATATGACATATAAAGTTGAGCTTTTAATGTGTGCATTAGTATCTATATAAAAACATATTTATCCATTAATATATTAAGGTTTAAATTAGATTACACTATCTTAAATTCTTTATGTTCAGTACTATATTTTGAGAAATTAGGAGGAGGACATCAGTAAAGGGGGTGGTTCAAATAAAATATAATAAAATATTGATAAAGCTGGGGTCAAATGATACCAAACACACGAATACACACAACATTTAACAAACACACACCTTGACCAGTTCAAAGGGGAAGCGTTCGTGGAAGATGCGATTGATCCTGGCACCACCTGACAGCTCAGCTGTGTCGATCTGGTCCCCAGAGCCCTCTATACACTTCTCAAAGTCCACAGAGAACTGCTGCACCATCCTGCAGGGAGGCAGAGACACAAACATCAATGAATCTATTCACCTGTATCTATCAAATCTGTCTATTGTATGTACTCACTGGAGCAGAGCCTTGGTCTTGCGAGATGGATCGTCAGGTCTGAAGTTCTTGTACTCCTCCACCTCCTTCTCTATGGAGAGAAGCTGACTCTGCAGCTTGGCCCGCAGACCCGGCAGGGTGTCCCGGATGTGGTTGGTCAGTTGCTGCGTAGGTCAGAGGTTAGAGTTAGATCACTGGTAAATACAGGACCCATGAGTGGATGTGTTACAGACACTCTTGCTCTTTTACACACCTGATTGAGGACTTTCTGGAGGTAGGGAGTGCCCATACGGTCAGCCAGGTGTCTGTATGCAGGGTGGGACAGAAAGAACTTCCTCTCAGCAGCCATGGCAGCATTGATGTCCTTCTTGCCATCTATGTCTTTCTGGCTCCTGTTCACCACACCGATGTAACCTGGACACAACAGACAAGAGTCCCTCTGACATTTACGATGCTGCCTAAAACGCTGTGAGATGTGCAGAAAACCAGATCCAACTCTTTTTATCACTTCCTGGAATTTTTGAGAGCAGACTGGAACAGATTCGATACTTGTGGTCTGACTAATAATTTGACTGGAAGATAGTATAGTCTTGCTTTGGAGCAGTCTGGGATTGTGCTGGGCTCTTGTTTTCTACATATGAACTGCGTTTGAAGAGCCAAAACCGAAAACGAACAGCCCCTCCAGGCCCAAACCACTTAAAACTGTGTTTAATAATGTGAAAACCACATTTCAGGAGACACTGGGGTTAAAGAAAAGAATATAGATGAAGGACAAACATGAGAAAAAGGATGTAAGGAGGAATTACATGAATAAATATCTGTACGTGTGTGTCCAAGTTTTTAAGACAGAAAGAGAAAAAGAAAAAGAACCAGGAGAGTTCAGGTCACACGGATCCCATTTCACTTCCAGTTAAGTTTTCTCATGCATCACCCGGTTAAAGACTGTTTCATGCTCTATAACTAATGCAACTGTGAGCCAGCAGCCTTGTAAATGTGAGCATCTACAGTATTAGACAGAGAGAGGGAGAGACGGGGAGAAAAAGACAGGGAGGGAAAAACATAGAAAAAACAAAGGACATGGAAAATATTCAAAAGCACATGCCTGGGTTCTAACCAAGTGCAAATGGAAAAGAAAATCACCACATCAGCACATTGCAATAAAGGGCAGCTCACAAGATACATGCAAGCTCTTTTCCAAGACAGTGTTTTTTTTTTCTGTTTGCCCCCTTCACTGCTTCTCCTTTCCAACTCTGTTTTATTACACCCCTCTCCATCCATTCGTCCCTTTTCTGTTTTTTCTCTCTCTCTCTCTCCACAGTGGCTGGGGCAATGAACCGCTTTGAGTGCGACTGCCTTTTTACCACAAGAGGGAAACAGTGCGTCATTGTGAGGGTGCTCGAGCAGAGCGAGCCAGTATTGTTTGAGTGAGTGTTTAAGTGTGTGTGTATGCGCTCACCTCTCCTGAGTGGAAGCAGCTTATTCTCCAGGATGTCCTTAGCATCTGTCCCCTCGTCCATCAGGTCCAGTTTGGTGATCACACCGATGGTCCTCATACCTACACACACATACACACAAACACCACAATGTTTAAAACAGAAAACTAAACTGAAAACAATTTCTGATGCTGTAAATACATGATCTGTGGTGAAATATCCTCAAACGCTGATTTTTTTTTTTTTTTGGTTTGTTTGTTTCTGTCACTAATGGAAAACATATTTAGATAATTTAATCAAGAAAAGAATCAATATTACAATCTATAAATATCACGGTACAAGCAAAAGTCCTGCACTACAAATTAGGAGTGCCGTTGTATACTGGTATTGACGATAAATGTGATATTTAATAAATGAAATATCACGTTAATATCATGTAAGTAGTTTCTCAAATTATTTCCATTTCTTTCAGTGTAATTGTTTTTTTTTTAAAGCTTTTGTACAGTTATAGTTACACACTCTCTCTCTCTACCTCCCTACGGATATAGTGGAAATAATTAGGACAAAAAATTTGTTACAGGAGAAAACAGACAATCATTTGGTCCAGCACATGGTTTCTTACCCAGCTATCACGCATCTACATCCATCTGGTATTATTTGTCATTCATGTGTTATTAATTTGCAAAAAGAGAAAAAAAACAAAACAATAAAAGTTCAAGATTAATTTGAGTTTGAGTGATTTTGTGGGCATTTTAATCATGACAGCCCTACTTCAGATGTTATCTATGTAAAACTACAGTTTTATTACTAAAATGTACGCACATACTAAAAGTAATAGTACTTATTATGCAGAATGGCCCCTTTCAAAGTGTTATATATATTACTTTACATGACAGGATTATTGTTACGGGTTGCATAACAATTTTCAAAACAAAGTTATGAAATGCATTACAATAAGAGGAGCAAAAATTGTGGAAATGCTTAATTTAAAATTTAAAAGTGACATGGCAGGTTGACTGCAGGTACATTCTGTATGTGCACAAAAGCTCATAAATGTAAGCTAGAGCCACCAGACCATGGAGTGCTTTAAAAGCAATGAGAATCTGTAATCTGATACAGGGCATCATATTTTATATAGTTTGGGTGAAAATGTAAAGTCCAATATTTCTGACTGTCTGTGTGTGTGCGTGCATACACTCACCCTGAGGGTCGACCTCTTTGGCAATCTTTAAAGCGTCAGAGTTGGCCAGATCAGAGTTGGCCGGGGAGACGGCCAGCATCAGGCAGTTCTCTTTGGTGACAAACTGCATCAACATCTCTCTAATCTGGGACTCAATGTCTGCAGGTTGGTCGCCCACCGGCACCTTGGTCATCCCCGGCAGATCCACCAGGGTCAGGTTCAGCACTGTGAGAAGAAAAGGCAAGTTTCTTCAGATACATTATTGCCAAATAAAAATTGTGGTACATCATTTATTGATGTCAGACATGCATAAATTTAACCCTATATTGTTCAGTCAGCATGTAAGTCACCCCAAACTAGTATCTGTGTTGAAACAGAGTTTTCTCACCATGAGGGGAGTAGACACGCAGGTTGATGGGCACAGGGGAGATGCCCTTGTTGGCTCCAGTAATGCGATCAGTCTCTGCCTCGATCTCCTGCCGGACCTCATCAAAATCTGTGAACTTTTTGCCCTTACAGTGGAGGAATTCAGCATGTTCTGAAAGAGACAATAAAAAACAGACAGATTAATGAAAGTGAAATTGTAGAAGAAAGGAAAGAGAACAAAAGGAGCAGAAAACAGGAAAAGAAGACACGAGGGAAGAGACGAACTTGAACGCTTTTAACCTTGAGAATAATTGAATTTTTCTCACTTGAATGCAAAATACACACTAGGACTGTGTTGTAGAAAACCAATAGATTACCTGGTAATGTTCAAAGCCAATGAAATATTCAACAGAAAAGCTAATATAGCCATATATGTCACCAAAAGATTGAATAAATAATATTATTTTTAGAAAAAGGTTTGCAAAATAGTTACAACGGACAAGAAAATAACTTTTCCATTTTTGTCTGTGAGGCTCTGAAAAAAGAACCACATTGATGGCACATTGTGAACATTTGAAAATTATGAAAAAAAGTTCATATTAATTGATTTTGTACCTTCTGTTATTATTCTTTATATTTCCTTGATCTAGGGGCTAATCAGCTCTAAGTTTCTGAACTACAATTCCCATAAAGTGGGGGCTTTTGTGGATGTAAACAGGAAGCATAATGTGACCATGGAGTCAGTTAGTTTGCGGTCAGCAGCAGTTTATTTAGCCAGTGCTATATATTTTGGAAAACTGGCACCAAAGGTATACTGAATTAGCAATTAGCAGATCCTGTTTGCAATGTACCCACAGACCTACAGACAACTATCTTTAATTTACTTTGATACTGAAGAAATCTTAAAAACGTGATGATTCTCAGGCGAGTATTTAGGAGCATCTTTTCTCCAGGATGTCTAAGCATTGAAGATAATCTTCGGGAACGCAAATTGCCGCATTTGTCACACACCCTACAGCAAACTAATAACCATGGTAACATAAGGATGTTGTCATCATCTCAAAGTCTGTATGAAAGATGAATGGAGAGAAGAAGATGTTGAAAGAAGGATTTCCCTCGGAGAGTGTGGAGGAGAAAGCTTTAGACTCCAGAGGAAGAGATAAAAGCTGTGTCAGTGTCTGGGCTGTATTCTTCTATTTAAAGGAATGGGCTGTTATGCTATTCACATTTTCAAGTATTTGACAATGGAAGTGGAGAGGGGTGAGGGCTTTGCTGCACAAGTGCTTTAAGATGCAGTTCCTTTATTAGCCACTAGATGCTTCAACTAAACTCCAACTGAACTGAAGAGATTTTGCAATTTTCACAAATGTCAGCCATTCATATATCTCAACCCATCAACTCATGGACACGATGTGCACATCGATGACATATTCTGGATGAATGGACTTTTCCACCAGTCAGCAGTTCAGCCCAAACTCAGTTTTGACTCAATACTTCAGAATATCCCATGACCTGGAGGACAAGAACCTCTATAGGTGAGATGTTTTTACCTGTGGGACTGTTCATCAGCTGCAGAACCAAAGGACGACGGGTCACGATGCCAGACCCACGGGGAAGGAAATCCCTGTAACACGGCAGACAAACAGACAGCAAAGGAAGATGGTCAGTAAAACTAACAATGCAAAGGAACTAAAATTTTATATATATATATATATATATATATATATATATATATATATATATATATATATATATATATATATATATATAGAAAGACCTGTTAATCTCTAAAATTCTACATAAACCATGAGTCATTGATAATGAATCAGCATTATGGGTCTGTAGGAAGACTAGTGTAAAAACAATATAGTTCCCTCAGCAAATCTGTGCACAGACAACACGCACAAGTACAAGCTTAAATGTGTGTGTGCAGTGCTGAATAACAACTAATCCTCACACAACAGCTGTGGTCCCATCAGGCTAAATGTCCATTGGATTTACTGCTTTTTCTACAGGAATTTGTTACAATAAATATAAAATGTTCCTGAAATGTTTCCTGGGTTAATCCGGTAAGTGATATATCATTATTACACGATGAAACTGAATATAAATACTTGGTTGTAGATGAAAAACTAGATTGTGTTTGCTCTATGAATACAATTTAGATTGTGTTATAATTATTTTACATTTATACAGAAAATCTAAAATGATAAAACAAAAACACTGTAATAAATTGTGCCTGTACAGCACAGTTAGTGCACTGCACATGACAAATAAGGAGAAACTGTCATTGTCTAAGCAATCACTGACTGTGGGAGTTAACACAGCTGTTCATCAGCTTTAACTGATGTTTTAATGTTTGCTTGTCATTAAAAAAAGACAATCATCACTTCCTCAGCAGCAGCAGGATGATTACTGCAGAACAATTCACAGCTGACAAACACTTAACGCTTTACAGGCAAATAAAAATACAAGTAGAAAGCTACAAAACGGAGCTACTGTGGCAGTTTGCATGAGCTTTTTTAGCAGTTTCTCCTTTAAAATGTGATTAAAATGTATGCTAGTAGCAATGTGTGACCTGCCTATATTAATTTCTGATAAAGTAGTGATTCTTTTCTATTTTTTTTTTTAAACCTGAAGCAGTTTCTGTTTGGTAATATTTCAGTTTCTGTCCGCCTACTCTCTTACTTTGTTGTCTGTATTCATCCATGCAAATTAAAGTGTTGTACATCCGTTACAGTCTGAAACACTGTCCTGGTTGTTGGATGATGACCTTTTCCAACTAAAAGCAAGACAAGCGTGCCTGAGGTGTGTTTTTGAATTCACAAGAGCGTGTGTCCATATAGACGACTACACGCCTGCCAATGTGTTCAGCTGCTTATGCAACATCAGCGTCCACTCGCCACTGGCACTGTGTGCTCCTCAACCAGCTGATTGGACAGTTATTATTCAGTGAAGTGCGTCTGTTTGTGTTTGTTTATAGCAACACTAACAAGGGGCTGTTAGAGACACATACTGTCGTTTTCACTCATTGTTTGAGAGCAATTTATTAGCTCGTCTTGCTCTTAGTTGGAAAACCATACAACATACAGCTTGGTGTTACTTGGAGTTACTACAAAATGTTTCCAATAACACAGTAAACAATTATCTAAAGACCAGTAAATTCTTCAGTATAAACAACTGAGCGACGCGAATAAGAAATATATGAGGCCTCTGTTGAAGCCTGAGGCGGTTTGGATAAATGAGTTATGAGCTGAGTTAATCAGAGCTGAACTGCTTTTGCCCCAAAACTGTGACCTAACCAGAAAAAAGCTAATTCAATAACAGATGTTCAACATGAGGATCATGTTTGTCACAGCGTCTCTGTAAGACACAATATATTCATTCTGCTCCAGCTTTAAGGAACAGGTCAACATTTTGCTTTCTTACCAAGAGTTAAAATCAATATTACTCTCATATCTGTGCACTAAATACAAAGCTGTAGCTTGTTAGCTTAGCTTAGCATATACGCTGGAATCATGGGGAAACAGCTAGCCTGGCTCCAAACGTAACAAAATCCACCAACCAGCGACTCTAAATATGACAAGTTAACAACTTATATGAGGTGAAAAATCAGAAATGTGTTGTTTTACAGGGTGTTAGGTGCCACACTACTTATTGGAAGTCTCCGCTAGTTGCCTGGCAACTGGTCTGGCCAAGAAATAGTCCCGCACATAACATCATAACTTGATTTGACACTTTGTGGTAGATTAAGCAAGTGAGATATGGTGAGCTTCAGAGGTGGTGGTAGGTGGATTATATTGTGTTTTGTTGATGTTACCATTGGACAGACCAAGGCTAGCTGTTTCCACCTTATTTCCAGACATTATGCTAAGCTAAGCTAAGCAGGTAGCTATCTATCTCTAATCTATGTAGACATTGTTGTTTGCAGTACCCTCCTTCCTCTATCTGTGCAAATCATAAAAGAGTGGGCAATGGTTATTAGCAAGTTTTGATCATGTGAACAATCAGCTATATTAACAAGAAGAAATAAGAAAGTCAGGCAGTGTTTCCGTTACATGGCTTCGGGGTTATTATTTACTCACAGTGACGAGTTATGAAGGATGCACTGATCTGATACACCAGATCTGCATTTGCCCTAATATACACAATGTAACTTAAAAGTATATTGGTCGTGATCAAATCAAAAATGGATAACGAAAGACAAAAATAACAAACTGATTCAAGAATATTGAAGTGAAGCTATAGTATAAGATCCTAAAACTGCAGGTTGCAGTTCTGCAGATCAGTCTTTCTCAATCCTTTTCCCAACCTGCAGTACATCACCTAAAGCATGAGGGACAATATGACAAACAAGTTGGGACTGTGTGATGAAATAAGCCTGAAAAGACATCATAGCTAATGTCTGCCACACCTCCACACCTGCTCCACCTGATACAGATTCATTATGGAGCTTCATTTTTGAGTATTGTTTCAATGTTTGTTGCTCTAACACACGCAACAAAGGAAACCCTGCTCTCTGTTGGCCTTCAGGCGTGTTTGTTTGTGTGTATGAAACTGTCCCCATGAACTATCTCCCACTTGGACACCTTTTAGAGAAGCCAGATGGCCTTAACTGCGGGTCTTCCTCTCACTCCACTCCTCCTCGTCCTCCCCTCAAACTGCCACCACAGGAGGGATCCTCCAAATGAAAAGGCGAAGCCACAGACAGAATCATATCAGCATGTAGACTGCCACGATACTGAAAAGACTTCCCTGTCATTTGCAACCCCTCTGCATGCTCATCATTTACCTAATCCTGCTGGGAGGGTGAGAATCCCTGCACCCCCGCCGTCATGTGTTCTCACCTCCCTCCCCCCCAATTAGGTGGAGAGTAAAAACACTCAGCGTCGACACAATCCCCTGCACAGGAGTGTAGAGAGCATAGACTATTATTCTATCTATCTATCTATCTATCTATCTATCTATCTATCTATCTATCTATCTAAATCTGATTGATTTTCTAATCAATAATCAGGATCGTGAGAGGTCACACACACACTCACACTGAGCATTACATCAGATTGATTGGATTGATTTCTTTTTTAGCGTCTTGTGACTCTAAACAAATAAGATCTCAAACGAAATGAATGAATGAATAAACGTTCAGCCACTGAATCATTCATTCATTCCCTGTCATTTGCTTCAGTACACACACACACACACACACACACACACACACACAAGTCTAGCGAGTGCCAGCTGCTGTGCAGCAGTGACTCATTGCTTCTTTGTTATAAACTGTGCACGTTCAGTGGTATACAAACAATACACAGATGCAACAATGATTGCAGCCACTCAACCACCCATCCACCCACACACACACACACATACACACAGATGACCTATTCACGCATGTTGACTTCACAGTTTTCATCAGTACTCTCAAGCTTGAGGAAAAAGTTGTTGTGTTGTTTATTGGTGTTGTGATTGTTCCATGGGAACATATTTTCTGTAAAAATTGTTCTATTTCTACATTTTTTATTTCTGTTGTATAAAGATGACCACAGCTTAGAGACCAGGGTGGGATGTTTGAGATTATTCTTGTTCTGCTTGCTTGTCTACTTTTGTTTTGTTTATGCTTGGTTCTGCTTTAAAAGACAGAGAGGATATGGCCATTCACTTCTCTGTCTGGTTGTTTTGTACTGTACAAATGTGTATTAATGTTTCCTGTTGTGTCATCTAATCCTGCTCTAATGCTGCCCCTCTATCAGTCGTGAACCAGCACAACCAGCCAATCTCCCTGTCTAGACTCCTCTTTGGTGATGAATTTTACGCACACAAACACATACATATTGCTGTCAGCCATAGTGGTGGATGGAGCCAATGAAATGTCTGGTTGCTGGATGGTAAACATCCAGATTAGAGCCAATGGGAAAATGTATTGCAGGTAAACTGCAGCCCAAACAGAGATTAGTGTTAATCCTCTGTAGCAGTGTCAGGACAAATGGTCTCCTCTGTTCCTCTGACTGCTTTCTCACTCTTACTGTGTCCATGCCTTGTTCTGTTTTTATAGTTTACTTCACTCTTTGAAATTATATCCGTTAAAAATAGCAGTTACTTTAAGAGCGGCAATTTATTTTACAGGTTCAGTAGTTTCATAATAATTTCCTGAGAAGTTTCCTGGAGGAAACTTTGAAACAATTAGTCAATGAATTCATTAGTTGATTGAAAATTAATCTGCAACTATTTTTAGTTATGTTTTGTCATATTTCAAGCAACACAATCGACTTCCAGCATCTCACTTTAATTTGGCTTCTATGATAGTTAAGTGAATGTCTTGCAACACAAACATCAGGCTTTACACAAACTGTGATGGGCATTTTCCATTATATTATTTATTTTCGTTATGAAGATAATGAAAACAATCATTGGTTGCAGCTATAGCACTAATCATAGGAAAAATAGACATAATTCTAAGAGATAAAGTCATTTATTTGTTTACCAACTGATTTGTTTTAAAGAAAGAAGCAGGAAACTGTGTAATCGTAAATGTATGTTACTAATTTTCAGAGAAATATCCCAAAAAAACTGATAAAAATATTGTACATAAACCCTAAATAAAGTCAAGATAAATGATTGTGATTATTAAAAAATGCATTTGAATTAATTTTACATTTTTGCACATGTCGCTGACCCAAAGGGCCTTGATTATGATAGCATTGTGTTCTTTTCCCTTAATTACTATCAAATTACTAAATAGTTCTTTATGGTTTACAGGAATCTTTCTAAAAATTAACAGTTAAATGTGGATTTCTTTCTATATACCTATTAAGAAACAACAGGAAACTAAAATGTCACCACAAGAGATTGATTTGACCGGTCGAAAAGAAAAAACCCTCAGAAATCTAATTACGCTGAACATTTCATTTGTACGCTCGGTGGTTTATCTTCTCGCAGCATCACTCCTTCCTCTGATGGTTTCTATTTGAAAAGAATAAAAGCTTTAACGGAGCACTTGACCGTCCTTGTCTTTCACATGAGTGAAGCTGCTGCTACTCGTCATAATGCCTCCAGCCTTCTCTGTGTTATGTAATACATGAAACCAGCTATATATCATCAACTTAATCTGTGTGTGGGGGTTGGAGAAGGCATGGCAGCACGGAGAGAAAAAAGTCTGTGTTGTAATTTTATGTTCTGGGGTTGTGCTGGTGCCAGCAGCCTTCACTGATAACAAAGTGCTTCAGTTGGGTAAGCTGTACATCGAGCAGCAGCAACATCCTCCTGGTTTTGAGTACATTCCAGGAAAACGTCAGACAGTATGTGACCTTTTTTTTACTAACTTCTCCTTTTGCGTGCCACGATTAGCTATAAATTTAACCTCACATTACTCAAAATAATTCTTACAAAAAAGTAAGAAGCCTTGTCACCTTATTAAAAAACGTGGACAACCTCAAACCTGCAATCAATGGTGCAGCAAAAAAAAGCTCCTGAAGTCTAATTAATGCTATTTGTTTCTGTTTCTATAATCTACAACAGATTGAGGTACAATTCAATCTATCATAATATGAATATTAAACATAACAAGCATTTCTCACTGGTGAGTGATAAGCTTTGGTGTTCAGTATCAGTACCTGTTTTAGGGAAAGCAGCTGTGATGCAGACTTAGTATCAGCTGTTTTAAAAAGAGCTGTCTGTGGTGCTGAAAGTGGGTCCTGGACAAAAAAAACATGCACTTGAGAACACACACTATACTTTAATAAACATTACACGTACTAACTGTGCTGCCTGCTGTGGTAAGCAATGCAAATGATCAATATGTTGTATGATAAATTTAGCAAAATGACAGCAAAACTTACTGAAACTCGATAGTGGAACATATTGACGCTGCTCGATATAATAATACAATATAAACCAAGCATTAAGATATTACTCTGCAAAAGCTACTACAGAGATAGTATATATTTGCTTTAGAAATCTTATTCAACTCATAGTTAAATACGTTGGTGAGCTTTTATTGTAAAGAAAACTCAGAGGGTTAGTCTTTTCCGTTTCACCGTGATCTATTTGGTTTCCTCCTTCTGGTATGAAAATGTCACGCTGCTCATGTAATAATAATGTTGAATTTAGTCTAATGTCAACATGCGACCAAACATCCCCACCTCCACCACCACCTGACTAACTGTGCACAGAAGAAGGTTTCACCCAGCTGGTCACTGGAGACGAGTAAAGCGTCCTGCTTTGTCTGTGCTAATTAGACTCATGGGAGAATGAACTACTACTACGACAGGGTGACAGACTGCAGATAGGAAACTGGGCTTGTGCTCAGATAAAGATTTGTGACATTTTCTCCTGCACGGCACAAATCACACGCCGACCGATGGGGCACGACCAGAAGATGCAGAGCTGACATAGAGCGATGCTTGACCTGCGTGTGCTGGTACTACAGATATGATAGTGAAACATCTTGTCAAAAATTGATGAGTCAGTCAACAAAACAATCAATCAGCAATAACTCTGATATTTGATTAATTGTTATTTTAAGTCAATTAACAAGAAAAAATGTCCCAAACTGTAAGGATTTGCTGCTTTTCTCTGCTTTTAAATAATTATAAGTTGAATATAATTGGATGTTTTTGGCTGTTTTGAAAAGAAGACTAAATAATTAATTCATTTATTGAAAAAAAAAAAAATCAAAAGATGAAACAACAATGAAAATAATGGTTAACTGTAGCCCTAAAATATATATCTTCCACCCCAAAAACAAAACATACTTTATTTAAATATATTAAAAATGTGAAAATCTTCTATTCATTCAAGAATAAAACAAAAGAAGCAGTCCCTAAACACAGACAAATACATCTCAGCTTGTATCTTTAATATTCGTTGGATCCTTGTGATTTCAGTTTAACCTTGCTGCATTTGCTTTGAAATAGCTCACTTTTATATTTCAACAAAGCACCTTTGAGTTGACTGAGACAGAAAAGTATGAGAAGGGTGGGTTGAACTGAGGTGAAAAACAGAGAAGTAAGCAATGAAAGCAAACATCAGCAGACTCTCCGTAAGGACAGATTATAAAAGCAAGATTAAAAAAAAAACACACAGAAGGACAGATGACAAAGGGGAATAGATAAATTTGATTAGTGTCCTTAGATGTTCTCTCATGCCATTAGCGCAGCATATCTCAACAGCTTGTCTACCATTAAGAGGTTGGCTGTCCTTGTCCCTGAGTCACACCCTGAAAGGAATGCATCAAAAATCTAATCCACCTGAGAGGAAAGGTGTCATGTCGAACTATCAGGAGTATTAACTCCTGTCCACACGGTTTATATTAAATGTGTAGTTGCTAATTTCACCTAAATCCCATATAAACTAGTGTAGACACATTATCTATTGGACGTTATTACAAGTCTTTAAAGAGAATGTTCACTCTCTTGCCTCCATTTCACCTGAGTGCTAGCTTTAAACAGCTAATGCCTTGTAAATGTCTCTCTGCCATTTATAAGTCTCCCATACTTTGGTATTGATTGTCTGTGCTAACCGTAAGCAGTGATGGTAAACAGAGCTGTGTGAGTGAAATAATCACTCCTCGTTACTGGAAAAGTTTGCAACAACAGATTTCTATTAAAAGTAAAGGAAAAAAAAGATTAAAAAGCAAGTGAATTTCTGAATAGGGGAGGGGAGCTGGAGGATGAGAGGACCTCGCTGCAGATGGATTAGGAGAGTGCGTACATTAAGACACGCAAATGCTGCATGACAGGATGTTTCTCTGCAATCTGCTCCCTGTAACAAGACAGCAAAGACTGACACACTCAAGCAAATCACTTGACATAAGGTCTGGCTACACTGTGATGCAACATTTTCATGTAATAGTATTCCAGTTTTCCCTTGTCTACCTCCTTTCGTCTAAATCACCAGTCTCTCAGGTGAAGCAGCGTAATTAGGCACAAGCTGTTTCTATGACTACTGCTGAGCGAGTACAGCAAAACCAGACCCTCCACATAACAGGTATGAAATCACAGACAGAGCAAGTGAGCAAAATAATTTTAAGATGCTGTCAAAACACTGAAATTGTGCTCATAAAAATGTCTGATTTCTCTTCTAAGGGGATACCTAGAAAATAAAGTACCCTCTAAAGGCTATGAATGGAACTGTTTTATATATTTCAGCGAGTATTTCTTACATTGGAGACTAGTCAGGTGCTGGTATGGACTTAAAGCCAAAGTCTGTTTAGTTATTACTGTGTAGCTGTATAAAGCCTTTTGTGGCTTCATTAACTCAAGCGATATCTCTTGAGGCAGTAGCTGATAAACTGCCTCAAGTGATGTCACATTGGCTGGAGCTGAAGACTACAAATTTGAAAAAAGATTAAAAAAAATATCTGGATGTGTGGAGTTAGAAAGAAGTGAGTTTACCAGACCTCCTCATATCTGCTGGAAGACAGCAGCTTAAAGCTACATTGGCTGCTACTAGCAACCATCTCTGCTACTAACATAACACCACCATCGAACTGTCTGATTGTGGGTAATGTAGTCGGCAAGAAAGAATGCAAATCTTTTTTTAAACCGTGAACTGTGAACTGATAAATTGGTGGAGTAGTCTCAGGCCATCACTCACCATTTTATTAACTTAACTTACTTATTTACTACGACGAGTACCGCGTAGAATCTACACGATACTCGTCTACACTGTAGATTACCCTGACATGTAAACAACAGGCACGCCTCACCTACCTGCTAAGATGGGGATTAGTACTTGGGCCATGTGGTGGACTATTTGACTCTGCTGACACACAAAAAGGCGTCAGACTGAAGGTGTCAGGCAAAAGAGACACCCAATCAATACTGGATTTTTAGGGCCATTAGGAAATTTAAAAAAAAAATCAAATATTGCTATATCAGCTGATATTTTTTATATAGAAAATAAACACACGGTTTTTGTAGAGAACCCTCAAATGTGGTTATAAAACATTTGTGACAAAGATATGTAATGGAGGCAGGATATTTTTTAACAAACAATAAACTTTAATGTCCAAAATGACATCAGTACACTGAAACAGAAATATCAGCATACACACATATATATATATATATATATATATATATATATATATATATATATATATATATACATAGAGAGAGAGAGAGAGAGAGAGAGAGAGAGAGAGAGGGAGAGAGAGAGAGAGAGAGAGAGATAGATCTACCAGAGAGTGATGAATCAATTTCAAATCTCAGTTGCTCCACAGATCCTTCTCTGGCCGGTGGGATATATTACATTTTGTTGTGGAATACCCAGGCCTTTTTTGGATGTGGGGGGGTGAGCTGGCTTGGAGCCACGGTGTGCCTACAAACTGACCTTGCTTAAGCAGGAAATACTGCTGAATCACACGCTCTATCTTTGAAGCGTCTGATACCACCAAAAAAAAAAAAAAAACCCAGATCAGGTGAAATACAAGCAAGTGGGGCTGACCAACAGTTAGTTAGTGACACCTATGTTGTCGCTTGCATGCAGTAAGCTTCACTGACAGCATAAGCACTGGCAGACAGATGGAGGAGCTGAGCTGAAAGGGCTCAAAGCTCAGGTGGACTCTCTCTCTCTCTCTCTCTCTCTCTTTCTCTCTCTCTCTCTCTCTCTCTCTTTCTCTCTGCAAGGTCATACTGCAGCATAACAGATCAGATTTGTTCTCCTTGTATCATCATTAGCTCTGACAGAAAAACTGCATGTGTGCAAGACTGAAGCCCTAACACACACACCTACACACACACACACATACAGCAGGCATCACTGTGCACCCCTGGTCAGGATTAAACAGCCTGAGGACAACAAAATGGTAGCACTGCCACAGGAACAACAACACAACCACCAAGCTGCCTGTCTGCTGTACAGGAAGTCAGCATCCAAACCGACCCTGCCTCTGTAACAGATGTCATAGGTTTTATGATGATAAATATGCGCAACTTTGTGTCATTTTGGCACCCAAACTATGAAGTTTAGAAACTTACTGAACCTTCTTTACAGTACTCATAACCAAAGGAGGTTTCTCATATTAAATACCAAGTTATTTAACAGAAATGTGTGGTTCGTGAATGCATCATGCAGCAGTTTGCAGATAAACTTCACTGAGGATTTATATAGGCCTAACAAAATAATCTCCTCGCATTGGTGCCGTGTCCATAGAAGAACACAGGAGGGTAAAACTGGCTAAATATGCACCGATGTCACTCTCAGTGAAGCCTGTGTGGTGGATTTAAACCTGCATGAGAAGGGGGATGGGGACTGGGATGTGTAAAGTGGAAAATGAAAGCGACTGCTGTGATGCACCGGGCCGCACCAACCATGTACCGCAGCCTGGGAAAAGCTACTTACTTCCCGACGAAGTTCTCCAGCACCGAGCTCTTCCCCGCACTCTGACCACCCACAACGGCGATCTGCGGCAGGTCCAGGTTTGCGTTTTGACCGATGGCGGAGAAGGCATCCTGCATACGGTTCACCAGAGGAATCAAATCCTCCATTCCCCGGTTCCCCATCTTTGCGATGCACTGAGCAGTCTCTCTCTCTCTGTGTGTGTGTCTTCCTTGTCAGAGCAGGGTGGGATTTATTTCTTGTTGTTCTCTCCTCACCACCCTCGCGTTTTGACGCGCAAAACACCGGTTCACTTCTCGGTTTGCTCCCTCATTTGACTGCGCCTCCTCGGTATGTCAGATCACCTCAGCTTGGACTCTCTCCACCACCGAACATGTACACTCCTCTTCACTAAGCACCGCAGGGGGGGAGGAGGAGGATGATGATGATCTCTTGTGTTTTCTAGAGAGAGAGAGAGAGAGAGAGAGAGAGAGATCCCTGCAGTTCTCCACACGCACCGCTCGGTGGGGACACTGGTGTACTTTCACTGGGTTGCCTGTCAAATTGTGCTGTTTACATTATGATGATGTCTTGTTTTCCCGAGTCTAGTCTTGTTTGAGTGCATTTTAAAAGGTGTAGATGGATAATTTGGCATCCAGTTGTTACACAGACACATCATTTTATGTGATGCACAGATCTGTCCATGGTGCTGAATCTGTTAGCACCGTGGACAGAGGCCAGGGGGCACTCTACAACTTTTTCTATATTTGTTTTTATAATGCAGCATATGTTTTTAACCACAGACTGTGACATTTGTTTAAGGTCACTGGATAAATTTGCTAAATTCACCTCTTAATTTCGGTAGAATTTTTTTTTTCGTCATGTTTATATCATTTTAAATTTGTAGAAACAATTCTCGAAATTAGTAGAGTTGTGGAGTTTATTTATTAATTAATTTATTTTACCAGATATAGATATATTGTCTATAAAGACATATAAGCCAGCTCACTGAATTTAACCATGAGGAAAGTGTGTTTATCATGCGTGCATGTTTTGGTGATCCCCTGGCTTTTTATCACACTTCAGGTCGTGACAGGTTGCCAATAAAATATCAAATGAATTTAAATATAATATACATTTCAAAATGGTATTATATATTTGTATAATATATTAAAGTATAGTCTTTTATTTTTTTTATTTCTATTTTTGATTTTTACACAGATAACTATTTAATAGATTTAATTCTATTTATACTGTAGCCACCTTAAACTTTGTGTTTTTATTTATTTATTTATTTGTTTTACTTTAAGGGTGACATTTTGGCAGAAATGAAATATAATATGCATAAATATGTTTTCAATAATATATAATCTATATAAACCTTTAAAAATATATATTTTCTATCTATCTATCTATCTATCTATCTATCTATGTGCTTGTTTCAACATATTTCAGTATCTAATATCCACTGCAGGTTAGTGTAACAGTGATGTTCCATCTTTAATTATTTATAGTATTAGTTGGTGTTACATGTGTAAAAATGTAGAGACTTAAAAACACAATTTTACATTAAATCTACGAGGGAGCGTTGATATTGATTTGAGAACAATAACATATTGATAGTTGGTTTTAATTAAAAATAATGCATTCATCTAAAGATCCATTTATTAGGCAGACGTGACGCTTGTTTCAGTTCCCCAGACAGCCACCAGAGGGGGACACAGTGTACGCTCACTTGTCCACACTGAGGAGGCTGTTTTGGGTCTCTGCTTTCGGGGCAAGTTGCACCAGGACCGAGAGCAAGTACTTTAACCCCGTGCTATGATTTTAGTTAGATTTTAGATCATCAACAATCATCGCTGCTTTCCCTCTTTGAGAAGTAAGTCGCGACGACGGTAGGGAGGTTATAAAACGTGTAAAGTGCGCAAAGGAGAGCGCAGCTTGTTTGTGTGTGAGTTAGCCAGCTACTTCAATGCTACGCTAAGCTAAGTTGTTGGGTTCAGTTACAGAGCGACGGCTAATGTAGCTCCCGTTTATTTCATGGCAGGTGTAGTTAGCTTGTTTCATTTATTGACGCAGGGTTTCTACTTCAGTTTTTGGAATAACGCGCCTCTCTCTTCATGCAAAAATAAAAGGTTAACACGCTGTTCTTTTTTGTGTAACTTGGCTAACAGAGTAAAGAAAAGCAGCCAAGTAAACCTAAAAGTAAATAATGGTTAGCTTCGTTGCTAACACTAGCTAGTTGTCATCACGAAATATGAGAGCTACCTGTTGTCTCAGGAGGTGCGCACTCTTATTCAGCGTGTTTCTACACAAAAGGAAGAGTTGTTTTGTTTGCCGGGACACATAATCACCTCAGCCTCATTTTGTTTCCCTCCGATCCAGAGATATCTTATCAAAACATTGGCACCTCACACAGCTGCTTGTCTGTCAACTCGCAGCCTAACGGAGGAAATTAAAGCCCGTAATGTTCAACCCACACATCCATCAGCAGCAGCAGCAGCAGCAACAACAACAGCAGCAGCAGTTTCACCAGCACCTGCGGCAGCTACAGCAACTTTTCCAGCAGCAGCAGCCTCCGCCTCCACCTCCGCCGCAGCCGCCTCCTGGGCATCATGTCGCCCATCACCACCACCAGACACCGCGGTAAGCTCTTTAACTCGAGACCGGGGATTAGGTTAGGGCCCTCCGGATGGATGAGGTATGTGTGAAACAACACATGCCAGGCTGTGTGATTCTGGGATGGATGGAAATGTTTAGGTGTGGTCTGGTTTTTAAATTTAAATTGAATGATAGTACAGATTGGCTGTGCCTTAGTGCAATGGTGCAGGCTCTGTTTTGTTATGAATTTATTGATTCATTTATTGTCAACACCAACCGAAACTATATTGTCTCTCTACAGTAGTTTTTGTGCCATGTCATATAAAATTGTGACATGCCTATTGACATGCTCTGTTATCTGACCTGCCCAAAGGTAGACTTGATAATTTGCAGATTATATAAAACACTGTTGCATGATCACTGGCTCCACACCAAAGTATGGACACATCACCTCTCTTCTGTCCTCCTGGCACCGGCCACCAAGTCTGATCTTAATCTTACCACTTCTATTAACCCTTCTACAACCACGGGGATCACCGGTGACACCGCGGCGCATGTGTATTTCAAATTACTGTAACTCCTCACTACTTCGTGCAATTTTAATTTTTCAAACTGCCCCTGAAAGATGTGAATTGTGTATTATTATGGTGCTAAAAGGGTTAAAACATAAAGTACCCTGCGGGTTTGTGTCATGCCAGTTTTTGTTACTCAGTCTTTAGCCCTCATAAATACCCAGCAGGCACACTACACCTACACTGTACCTGTTTTCTTGACATTCCCATGCACGATGTTTTGTCAATTTACTCTTGCCGTATAAGACAGCAGTGTTTTTTATGATTCATATGTTCTTTTTCATTTGATTTAGCATCTTTCTGTATTGGGTTATACTTGTAGGATTTAAGGATGACCGTTGTGGATCAGAACACAAGCGTGGCTGCAGATTTCAGTGCGATCATTTCTTGAAATAATAATGTAACAATGTTTATTTGTTGCCCAGAGCCATTCCGGTTCCTCCCCAGACAGCTCCTCCTCCCAGGATGGTCAACCTGTGCCAGGCGACCCAGACTACGATTATCGCCCCCAATCCCATGCTGCAGGGGGCCTTGCTGATGCAGCAGATGCAGGGTACAGTGTGTGTTATAAGTTAAAGACAGACAGACAGAACAGTTGAATTTTCATTCATGTGTAACTTACAAGGGGTTATAATATTTAGTTTCGTTCATTGTGTCGCCGTTCTTCCAGGTAACATGCGAGGCTTTGGGATGGGTGGACAGCAGTTCCGTCAGTTCTTCACTGCGGGGGCCAGGTCGTCTCTGCTCGGGCCGGTTCCCATGGGGATGGCCATCAAGTCCCCCATGATGGGCTTCCCAGCTGCTCGACCGTTCCACCCACATGCTCGCTACTACAACAACAACACCACCACAGCCTCTTCCTCCTCTTCCCTCTCTTCCATCACTAACACAGTAAGTGTAAGAACAGCACCGTACGTTATAATGTCTCTAATTACTGTGCAGGTTTTTAGTCCTGCTAATACACTGCACTAACCATTGGATTTGAATGCAGCCTGCTCAAACAAAATGAGGGTTTACAACTTTACATGGCACAAGAGCACGAAAGCAAACATCTAATCATTAGTTTAGTTTGTAATACAGAACAGATCTCTTAAAGACAACAACATGACTCTTCTGTGTGTTGTTAATAGTTTTTTTTATTTAACAATGGAGTCTGTTGTCTTAGGCCATGCACACAATCCGTGATTGTCGAGCTGAAACAGTTACTTGAAGTTGATGGACAAAGAATTAAGAAAATATTTTGAACCAAACATCCATTGGTTCCAGCTTCACAAAAGGGAATATTTAATAATTTTCCAAGTCTTATTTAAGCAATATCACACTCGAGGTCGTGATGTTGTACTGAATATCAGCACGGCTGTGATTCGGTCGTAGGCACGAGGCTGAGTGCTGAAGTTATTCACAGATATTTAGTACGGCATCACAACCTCGAGTGTGATATTGCTTTTATACAACAGTTCTACATGCGCCATTTATTAGTTAACAGTAAAAAGTGACAGCAGATTATGATTTGTTTGTTTATTTAGTGATCATCAACTGGACTGGGACCGCACTGTTGCATATAAACATTTCCTGAGCGCTTGCTTCCGAACTACTTTGTGTAGATCTACATGTTACCGCAGGCCAGCTGCTTTGTGTCATGTATGCAGCCAGTGAAATAAGTGAGAGTCTGTTAACAGTGTTTTTCTCGTCTTGACGTTCTGATAAAATGTTGAATATTATCAGCAGGTTGGTGCGCTCTTCAGCACCAAACAGGAAGCAGGATACCAAGTATACAGTTTATCTTGATGGATTATATTGATACTGAATTAACAAGAAGTCTGTCGACACATGACCTCTTTTATCTTGTGTTTCTAGTGTTATGTGTTTTACGGACACATTAAAAAATAGTTAAAAGGTCATATTTCTTAAAGGGAGTTTGGTGTAATATTTTCCCTGGACAGCACAGTGACCTTTAGTTTAATTCAAACTGCTAATATGTTTATTTTTAATGTTTTGTTACTGCTACAGAAACACTAGCTGTTAGGTATGATAATGTTGTCTGACGTTGACTGCTGTTAGTTATTGTTTGATTAACGGTTGTGTATTTATTACTGTCAGGCTTAGGCCTCAGTGATGTTGTACTCAAATTACTCGGTCAGAACTAACTGTTGTATAAATGATATTAATGATTTTGTGTATGTTGACTTTAAGTCAGGAGAAATTGTGATGAGCCTTTTTTCACTAACCCTGACACTCTTACTGGCTAACCAAGAAAGTAAACAGCAGATTAATGAATACTGAAAATAATAGTTAGATGCAGTTCTACTTGATGAAAGAACAAATTCTTTGTTGGTTTTGGTCTACAGGCTGATAAAAATGATCAAATGATTTTATCAGCTTTGATGCATTGCAAATGCAATAATGAGTTTTTCATATATCCATTCTAGTTCTAACAAACGCTTTTGCGTTGTGCTTTTATTAATACCTTGGATGTCTAGCTTCGTCAGTTTGTTCCTACGCTAATGCTAACTTAACTAAACAAACCAGGTCTCTCTTGATACAGTGTGTTTGTAAACTTGTTCTCTCTGCGCAGGACGCTGCATCGCGTCAACCTGACAGGAAGAGGGACAGCGAGCAGATGGCAGCAGGGAGCTCAGACCAGCCAGCAGCTAGCAGTACCAATGAAGACAAGCCAGAAACAGGTAGAGCTGAAATCCAACTTGCACTGAAATAATTATTAAATATTATTTAGGTGGAAGCCTGAATGGATATAGCATGTGTACGGTTAGAGAAGATCATTGGTGACCATTTGTTTGTAGATATATTTTCTTCTTTGTTTACAGCTTTGGTTTTGCCTTTTTCATCCGCAGATGGTGGCGTGGGAGGAGTGGATGGACCTGCACAACCATCTGACGAGCAATTTGATGAACCTGCAGTTAAGAAGCAGAGGACAGAGGGGTAAGGGAAACATTTTTATTGCTGTGAATGTGGTAAATCTTGACCTGACATCAGTGTTTAACATAAACAATAAAAAAAGCAGAAATGTTGGGTGCACAGGGTCATTTGCACTATTTATGTTGTTATTTTTCCCTCAGGTCAGAGGAGCCCAAAGAACAGTGTGCCGTTGAGACTGTCGCTGTTGGAGATACAGATGGAGAAGTTCTTTCTTTAGACAGCAACACAGAGGACAGCCAGCCTGAAGGTAAAACATATAGTTTCAAATACTTAACACAAACACTAGTTTTATCTAAATGTAGTGTAGTTCAGGTCAGCTGAGATGAAAACTAACTCTTTCTTTTAGCCTCCAATCTTTTCCCAGACTGCATCCTTGTGGAGGAAGGAGGCTCCACAGGGGGGTCAGATGTTGTTGAGGCGCTGGAGGAGAGCAGAGCTGCTGAGGTGAGTATTTGTGGTGGTCAGCTCGTACACAAAATAATAATAAATAAACACTAAATAATAGATGATTTTGAAGTAACTAAAACTAACTGAGCTGAATGCTGATTATCAGCTGTGTGCAGAATATCATGCATGATATATATGTGTGGTTTGCGACCTCTCTGCAGGTGCACAGCTGTTCGTCAGCCCTGTCCCCAGCTGGCAGGCTGAGTGAAGACGGCCAGCAGGTTAATTTGGACGAGATGCCACAGGACAAAGATGCACCTTTGGCTTCACCAGACAACCAGGAGGAAGGAGAGGAAGGTGTAGTCGAGGGCGCCAACAAGTTCTACTGCTACCTCTGCAGCATCACCTGCCACAACCAGCAAGTAAGTTGAACATACACACATTAACATACATAGATAAGAGTTTTGTTTAATTATTCTATTATCTTTTTAATTTTTGCAGAACTTCAGGAGTCATATGAACAGTGTGTCCCACCAGCAGAGGATGATGGAGATCCAACACATGAGCAACGCATGTCTGGTTACTTTGCTGCCTCGTGTGCAGGAGTCTCTTCAGGGAGCAGTCAAAGACGGGTCAGTTTAAAGCACACAAACATCTTAACAACTTAACATAAGATTCAGCAGGCCTTATGAGTGCTGAATAAAGTTTGTGTGTGTTCTTTGCAGAGAGAAGAAAGAAGACATGAAGCATTGGTGTGCCACCTGTCACACCCACTTCACCAGCAGCATCACGGACCATCGTCGCACAGAGGAGCACAAAGTAATCAGCTGCTCACTTTATAGTTAAGCACATTTACATGATGTTAATGCTGAGTTTAAAAAGGTTTGAAAAGGTCGTAATTATGGGAGCAGTTAGTAATGATCTGGGGTCTGTCCGGCTCTCCTCAGCTCGCCAGCAGAACAGCCATCTCCTCCTGCACGGTCTGCAAGAAACACTTCAGGACCTCCCAGATTTTTGTGGAGCACTTGCAGTCCCAGGAGCACAGACAAAAAGTGGAGAAGGTATGCGTGTTTATACTCCTGATTTAGAACCGTTAAACAACGAGCAAGTGTTTCTCATAAATAAAGACGAAATTAAATATTTACCAGCTCCAGGAAGAGGAAGGCTCTGAGGCCTTGGGCAAGCTAACTGCCATGGACACTGACGGCTTTACGTTGGAAGGGCTGGAGGGCAGTGAGGTGGAGGAGGGAGAGGAAAGACAGACGAGTGATTGCTCTGAGAAACAGGTGATTTGCTCTTGTTTGTAATTCAATGAGAAATTTGACAATATTTGTACTTATCACATGGTTTAATCAAAGTTACAGTTGGCATGTAATAATAATAGCGCCTCATAGCTGGTGCAATCAAACTGTGTCTCTGGTGACCTGGAACAGGATGGCTGGTCCTCCCTGAACGAAGTGACACTGAAGGACATGGCCAGTGATGAGCAGTATGACCCCGACACGGTCTACGGTGAGTGACAACTAACTATCAGTGATTTAATCTGCTGTTTTCCTGCATGTCCTTGTTGTTTGGATTCGCTGGATACACTTGAGTGCAGTTTATTCATGCATTTCTTTTTACCGCAGGGTCCAGTTTTTTTGTTCCAGTAGCAGGTTTTATCTGCAGACTCTGCAACAAGTTTTACCACTTTGAATCTTCTGCCCTGCACACCCACTGCAAATCACTGAAGCACTTTGAGAATCTCAAGGTTGGTGTCTGATGACTTCACTCACTTTGTTTCCATTAGTAAATAAGGAGGTAGTTAGCTATCTATGTTAAGTTAACTACGTTATTAACATTTGTCATTTGTGTTCAGCATGTAAGAGATGTATTTTGATTACTTCAGCCTCAGTCCAAGCTTGCGTAAGCTCGTGATGACACATTTTCATTTGCAGTGTTTGTATGCTTTCTCTTCTCAGCGGTACAGAGAGTTGCTGAGTCAAAAGGAAGAAGCTGTTGCATCTTCCAGAGAATCTCTCCTCGCTGCAGACAGCCTCGGGCCTGTAACAGAAACCACCACAGACTGCTCAGATGAAAATTCCCACTCTGATGACACTGGATTAGTGACAAACGTAAACTCCAAGCAGACTACGATTACGCTCACTCAATTGGACATGCAGACAGAAAACCAGCAACAGAAGGAGCAAGCAGGACCCGGCCAAACCTCGCTGGACCTCGCCACCACCACAGCGACCAGCACTGGCAGCACAGACCAAGACCTCCACAGCAAGGAGGAAGAGACGGCATCCCAGGACTCTGTAGTTCAGGAGAGACCTGCTGGCAGCAGAGAGGAGCCAGACTCAGAGCCAGGAGGTGCTGCTGAGGATGCTAATGAAGGGGAGGAGGAGGAGGAAAAAGAAGCTCCTGCTGCCACGGGGAAAAAGAGTGGCACAGGGAGGGCAAAAACCACACCCAAACGCAGGTCAGGGAGGGCAAACAGGCGCTAAGTCAAACGATAAAGACGAGGAAGGAGGAAATCTGAGGACAGGATGTGCCAGTATGTGAAGAGGTGCTTTCATGAAACAGACACCAAGAAGAAGTGAACAGCCCTGCCTCTCTCCATGTTGGAAAATCTGAATTCACAACACACAACAACAAGTGGGAAGACTGAATGATGGTAAATTGTGGTGGAACATGATGTCTTATCTGATTTGTTCTCCCAGGGTGGGAAATTAACCACTCAAATAAATGAATAGAAGTTAAATCAGCAGGTAAGTAACTTAACATTGACTCCCTGTTAAAGGATGATTTTCTTGAGTCAGATAATCTCCAGCCTTACCATTAGATTACATCTCATTATAAAGTATGTGAGCCTAGCCTCCATATTTACAAATCTTTATGTTGCCTGAATTAAAGAAAAAACAGTCAGTGTCTTAAATTGGTCACCCAATGTGTCCCAATTCTGAACTACATACTAAAATAAATTCTAAGCAGGTTCTGAGTGACAAAATGTACATTCAAAAAAATGCTTGCACAATTTTCATAGAACAAGTCCCCATGAGGCATGAATCTTACTGACTTTGGTGTGGTTGGCATTTGTTGTTTGAGTCCCCCTCAGGATCCCTTAACATTTCATCTAGCGCTATTTTTCAGGTCAAAATTTTAATGTTTGGTTTACGACTGATTACCTTCAAAACTGACGACATTCCCATCAGCTTCAGCTGCACTTTTGTTTAGCGCTAACATGTGAAACTAAGATGGAGGACCTGGTAAACAAACCTGTTTACATCAGCATGTTGACTTAGGATTTAGCTCAAAGCACCGCTGTGCTTAAGTATAACCTCACAGAGCCGCTTGCATGACTGTAGACTTGTTTCTGCACCAAATGAGAAAACTGCATACTATGACAAATAAACCAAATACAAGTAGAAAGAAAAAAATTGGATAAAGTAGAAATTGGATAAACTTATGTCAAATCAAATAAGCTAAATGCAAATGTAATATATTAAGTATTTTAAAGGTGTAGTGTGACATAAAAACACTAACAATCACTGTGAATGAACAGTGTCCAGGCCTTTTAAATATGGCTGGTAGGTTTGATTTTCTGAGACTGGCTCACAAAAAAAGTTACTTTCCCACCCTGCTGTCTGGATCAGGATGTTAACGAGGACTGATTGTCAGCTTTTGCTAATTGTCTAGCTAGCTGTGATGAATGGTTAACTTAAAATAACCAACAGGTTGGAGACATTTTCAACATTGCTAACCACGTAGCACACGCTTTTAGCGACCTGAAATGTAGAATGTAACGAGTTTCAATTTTTTTGTTTGGGGGAAAAAAAAAAAAGTATTAAAATGGTACTTTGGTACTTGAGTGTTGAGAAATGCTGAATCTTGAATTTGATCGTCGCTTTGTTCTATGCATTTTATCATTCTTTTAAAAAAAACTAATTCTAAATTTTGTGTTTGGGGCTAAAATTATTACTTATTCACCCGCTACCGGCAATTGGGAATTTTATTTATATAATGAAAGAAAACCCCAGCACAATCTGTAGAAGCTGAATGTAGTAGTGAACGCACGTCAACAAAATGCCTAAAAACCCTTTTACATGGGCGCAGTCATGTGGAGAAGAAATCCCAGTATTCTTGAAATGAGCAACAAAAGACAAAAGAAATGTTTCTGCTGCCAACCAGACACTGAATTCAAATGATGTGCTCTCCCCGAGGACTCTTCACTCTCACGAAGGGCTGCACTGTGTCTGCATTTTTCTTGTTTTGAAATCTTAAAAGCTTGTCAGTGAAGACAGGTTAAATGCTGCTTGAAGCTTAAAAGACTAAAAACTTGTTTTTTGACTTGCTTGCTGGATGTTGAAGATTGTTTCTTCAGAGACCCCACAAATCAAACTTTTAGCTCAGAGTTCATTGAGATAAACGCTTAGAATAGATCATCAGTGACACAACACTGGACAGAAGGCTCACACTTGAGTTAATGGAAATATCTGTAGGTATTTCATGTAGCAAATTATCCTTGTAAATTCTGATTTTAAGCACCGGTAACATACAGCAGACATTACAAATATATAACTTTTGGTTCCAACATTTCAGCAGTGAATAGGGATGTGTTACTTCTGTTCTTCATGACTAGTGAGCTGCTCTGGAAACATTTAATCCTCCACATTAGAGAAGGATATTTAAAACCACAAAAGACTGACCGACACATGTAGCAACGGTGTGTCACATGATGAGTACCGCATCATGTTCTGTCTGAAGGAACAAGACATGATCGAAGCTGTACTTTTTTTCGATCTGAAACCGAAGGGAGCAGGAGAGAGAAAGCGACATGTACAGTATAATTTCAAACAAAGCTGTATGTTTCTTATTGTATTTTTATTCAGCTACTGACAAATTGAGATGAACAAACAGGTGATGTTTTCTAACTGCTGGAAGTTTAATGTATTTTTGGATGTTTGTTTTTTGTTTGGGGGTCATTTTAATTTATATTAAAATGTCTGACAATTCCCAGTCTTTGTGTGACTTCATTTTTGAGCACTTTTCAGCCAAACAGATTGCTGCAAACAAACAGGACAGCACACTTTAGATTCACAATCATACATTATAATACACTGACAGACACCTGGAATGTTGCATATTTACTTTTTGGGCTGATACAAACAGGAATAGAGACTGTACAGCTGTTTCAAATCTGAATGCGAGCACTACATAGATCAACACACTACACAGAAGTTCGACTGTGACCTCCCGCTCACAGAGAGTCACCATGGATATCAGCATGCTTGATTTTATGACAGTAATCTGAGATAAATCCAAGCTTCGAGATATCACTGTTACACACACATCTGCTGATGGGAGTGCAAATTCACAGAAGAATCAAACAGGAAGTGGATGACGCAGATAAAGGTACACCAGTCCAACAGACACACGTTAGGAGTTGAGTCATAAATATTTCTATCCCTGCATTTCCTCAATCCCCACTGTCCTTGTTCAGGTCTTCCTTGCTGGGTGAGGAGGAGGAGGAGATGGAGGAGTCCCCGTCTGCGGGACAGTTCTCCTCCTGGGTCGTGGGGCTGAGCAGTTGGGCCCTGAACTCCAGCCGGGCTTGCCGGTTTGACTCCATTAGTTCATGCAGTTTGCCGTTCAGTGAATCATTCCGTTCTTCCAGGTCATCGAGGTAGGAGTTGATCTGATCTAGCATGGAGTTGATGGCTTCATACTCTGTGGATACACAGCAGAGAGGTTCACTGTCAGGCAAAGCAAAGAGTCTCTGGTCTTACACATAAAGGGTGTAATTCAGGAAGTAAAAATATGATATATTTCTATCTTTATATTTCTGATATTCCCATTCAATGATGTCAAAATGACCCATTTTGGCTTCATAAAGCTATCAGCTATTTGCCGGTGTTTCGGTTTAACGAGCGACCCTGTTAACCGGCGACCGAATGAGTCTGTGGTTGTCATAGTTACGACAGCTGTTGAAAGCAAGAAAACACGTAGCTATCGTCGTGAATTACGCTCCGTTTATATTTGTCCCCCATTAACGTCACAGTCTCAACAGACGCCAGTTAGCACGGTCGCTCGTTAAACCGAAACACCACCCGCAAAGACTAGCATCGAAATCAGCTCATTACCTTCTTCATCGCCGAAATCATCTTCGTCGTTGATAATACCTTCGTCAATCGAGATGTTTGGATCTCCATTTGGTCCAGACATTTTGTAAATATTCAAGGTTTTAACTTAACGAGTTGCGCTGGCTATACTGTCACTTTAATACCGTTAAGATAGCTAGGTCGCCCGCTAATAAGCATTAGCAAACTAACGATAAGCAATTTCAATTGAACTAAATTAACAAATGCACCATGAAAAGTCTATTTTAAAGTTATTTTACGTTAGTTAGCTAGCTTGACATCTGCTGTCATTGGCAGCCATAATATATTTGTTTACTGAACCGATGCATTATGGGAGGAAATGTAGGCGCTGTCGGCAAAGATTGTTTATTAGTAAGTGGAAGTACTCACTCTGCACAGATAACCTGACGAATATTAAAAAATATATATCTTCACTCATACATCCCATAAAATCTGTAAAGTATTTTTACGTTTCTAAAATGAATGCCCGTTTTCGAGCAAGGTCCGGACCTTTTTTCATTAAACGTTTCTGCAGCATATTTGTCGACTATACTCGCGGTTTCTGAAAACGTGGACAGAGAGTGAGCTCTCTTTCGTTATCCTGCTCTCTGACTCAGGAGCTGTCGTGAGCTGTCAGTCAGCTGACTAGCACCTGACTTAAGCCAATTAACGTTTATTTTTGTATTGTAGCAGATAAATTATAGCCACGTGATCTTGTTAGAGATATAAAACACATGTACAGGTGTGTAGGTGGACGCAGGGTTATTTTTATAGAGTTATATAACGTTAATCGCGCCAGTTTTCTTGTTAGCATTACTGAAATCTTCAACCGTTCCTCTGTTTATTCATATTGATCTTATTAAACAGGTGGTGTTTGATGAATATCACGCTGATAGCTTAACGAGGGGCATCTGAGCTGACCTTTCTGTGCTTTAACCAGTGGATGGCGCCAAGATATCACCAAACAGAGTCGGTGCAGTGAACCCACGTGTGGACACTTCCTGTAAGGGGGTGGCCTGAATCAGCACACTGAAATATCTGTTCAAGCGTTTTTAAGCTATGGATGAATTACCTGCGGACCTCAGAGCTTTTCTTGTGAACCACCCTTTTCTTCAGCTTACAGATGGCAAAAAGGTTAGCGAGCAAATGACACCACATTACACGAAATACACTGTCCGCACGTTGTGATGCTAGCTGTAGTGCTAAGTCCTATCATGAGCCATGTGTCTGTGAAGTGCTCAGATGTTGCTAGCTAACGCTGGAAAAACTGGTCAATGATTACAAGGTTTATTGCTGCACCAGGCTTAATTCCGTGAGCACCAAATGAGCCACTTAATTTGTTGTTTTCAGATCAGATGCACTCTAAATGGCCACGAATTTCCGTGCAATGTGACCGAGCTGCAGAAGTTCACTCAAGGGAAGAAATATGAGAAACTGATTGCTGCTGCAGAGTTCAACTACAGCCAGTATGAGCCACACATTGTGCCAAGCACGAAACAACCGTGAGGAGACTCCTTGGTTAACACTTTGCTTGTCTTACTTTCAGTAGTGTCAGTAATTGTCAAAGCAAATGCCACAGTTTGTTACTCAGAGACTGAACGTGTGAAGCTTATCTCCACTTTATGTTGTCTGTCTGTTTTCCCAGCAATCAGCTCTTCTGTAAGCTGACGATCAGACACATCAACCGGCAGCCGCATCACATCCTGAGACATGTTAACGGGAAACGCTTCAAGAAAGCCCTCTCCAAATGTCAGTGCATTATTTATCCACTTGCGTTTTAACTGGTTATCAGCTGCTGTGTATCGTATGCTTTTTTTGAGCCGTAGGGGTTTTATGCAACCCAAGTCATTTTGGTGTGATAGCCATCGTTCAGGAAGGAAATCGGTTCACTTTTCTGCTCAGCATTATCGCTTTAAATCTCCCTGACCAACATTTTAAAACATGTTTTCATATTTTGTTCTGAGAAGTGGTCAGAAATTGGTAGAAATCAGTTAATTAGAAACACTAGCAATTAAAATGATGTTAATTTTTTCCCTTTAATAAATAATATTACATTCCTCACATCATCTAGGCACCTCGTCACAATATTCACATAAAGTAAAGATTTCATACAGATGGACTTCAACATCTGTTTCAGATTGACACTGTAGTATTGCTTCAGTTCTTATCAGTATTGCCATTGTACCTTTGTACTTTCCAAACTCCTTCATAATATTACTTATTTTTTTTGTCTCCATGGAGTGACTCATAGAAAAGACACATTCAGTCTGAAAGATAGCATTTTTTTACAATTTTCAACAGATCAGTGTTGCCAATATTCACGTTATTTGGCAGTCTTCATGAGCTGAAAAAAAGCCAATATGAGTCCATGTCGTAACCTACAGATATGAGTTGCTGGACAGTCTGCTTGGTTACTAACATGCCTCTCTGTCATGCTCTAGATGAAGAGTGTGTGAAACAAGGGATTGAATTCAATCCAGTCAGACTCCAGCAGAAAAGGAACAGAGATCTCGGGCAAGAGGTGAATCGGGGTAGGCCCTCAAAGCAGGGGAGCATCTCATGGGAACCCTCTTCCAGTGACGAGGATCACAGTGACTCAGAGGACAGCATGAGTGACCTCTACCCCCGTCAGTACACACTGTAGATATCTTGTATTGTGGTTGTGTGTTATGGAGGTCCAGGAGTCTCTGTCTATTACTCTCTGGCCTGTGGCATTGCAGTTTTATTTGCTGTAACACCTGTGTCAATATTCCCTCAGCCAGCCTATTCTCTTTGAAAAACACGGCGGAGGAAGATGTGGAGGGTGGCAAAGATGAGGAGGAAGATGACTTCCAAACAGATGAAGATGAAGATGAAGACGAGGAAATGGAGGTGGATAAGCCAGCGGTACAGAAACGCAAGAAGGTTTGTAGAAATCTAAAATAACTTTTTGTGTGTGGGAGTAATGATGTTTTGTTTAGTCAGCTGAGTTTTTCTTTGTCAGATGTTAATGTTGGTGTATTTATGTCTTTCAGGTCCAGGGCGGTGGTTTCCAGAAGAAATTTAGAAATAACCACTGGAAGTCAGGGCGTAAGAAACGTGGAAAAGCGCTAAGTGAGAAGTAAAATGCTAAACCATAAACTATATGTATAGTATTTTTATACCTGGTAAATTATCAGGGAGCAACACTGCACTTCCAGTTTGGATTCCTGTGTCCGAGCCAGCCTGACGTTTTGTTTAAGCAAACATCCATTCAATTTTTCATATTTTCTGCACATGAAATATTGTCTGTTTTTGAACAAGGCTGGTTTACGTCACATTGAAAATGTGTTAGTGGCAGTAAACACATCGGTTTGACTGGATAAGCTGTATTTCTGGTTTGTAACCAAAAGTGCTAATATAAAATACAACTCAGTTTGGATTTGCAAAATGTGTGTTTTGTTGTTTTTTACCCGAAAGATTGGGAGGCCTTTACAGTCAGGACATAAACAGAAAAGTGAAAAGCATAAAAAGCATTTTATGAATGTAAAAGATATAAATATAAAAGAATTTATAATAGAAATTTTCAATTTTCCGGGAAGAAGACGTTGTCGGCTGACGGGCATTTCCTTTTTGTGTTGTGTTTTCTGTGTGATAAGCAGAGAGGGTGTAGACATTTCTCACACAGAGGACTTTATTAAAAAGAGGCTGAAGGCACAGTAAAAATTGAAAAATAGCACCTTACTTAGAAGTTGCAGATAATTGCTTCTGTAGCTGACAAACAGTTTTTCTTACAACTCTTAAGAAGCTTTAATGCTGCAGATAACATTCTTCCTGTGCCTCAGTAAATGTTCTCAGTGTGTCTACAAAAAACATAAAGTCAAGGACTATCATGAGTTTTTTGGGTTTTTTTTAGTATTCCAAATACTCACTGCAATAAGTAATGTCTGATTTATTTAATGTGAAATTTACATTTCTGTAACTGCACTGCATGTCAGCGTTAATCTTTGGCGCCAGCGTCATCTATTTCCTCTTCCCTTTGCCTCTGTGTCAAATGATGAAGCTTTATTGTGGAAAACATTAAATATTTAATGTTAGGTCACGATTGTTGCTGTGCATCTGAAGAACATCAGCTGCCGTGGTGTACACCGGACGACTGCTTGTGAAAATACCTGCTTAACTAACGAGAAGACTTTTAAAGACCCCACCGCCTCCACTTCTTTGGTCTTGACTGTTAACAAGCCACGTGTAAGCTATGGCCCCCTTTTTATGTTCATCATCCTCTGTCACCAGCAACCACATATTCAAACAGCAACATGTATTGACAACCAGCTCCCACAAACACTACTTTACTATTACACAGTGTCCTTTTAGATTGCATAAGCAGTCATATTAGGAGAAAACCTTGGGAAGTCCTTGACACAAGGCCGGGGGTGGGTAAAGAGACATGGAGATGGTTGAGAGAGCTGAAAGGAGGGGTCTTGTATGCTTCTTGAGCCACAATCATTTGTGGTGTATATTTCAAGACGTTGTGGTTGACCAGCTGTTTGTGGTCTGTTATAAACACAGGAGTACATGACCAAGCTCTGGAGGTGTGTGTAAATAAGATCCAGTAAAGAAAGAAAGAAAGCAAACATGATTTTTGTAGACGTATGGCTGACAAATGGAGGAGTTGCAGGGCACGAGGGGTCACAGAATGGGTTGATGAGTGTGAAAATGACGTATATAAAATATAGAAATGTTTATTTTAATATTAATATTTATTTTTATTCATCCCTCCAGTAGAGTTTGCAGACACCATGGCAAGGAGAACTGATGCTTTTCTGAAGACTTACGATGCTCAGCACCTTACCAAGACACTTCATGCTGGTTGTTTATAAAGACGAGTTAGTTGCATAACTTAAACTGCAGTGTGATGATTAACATGTCCAACACAATTGTAAACTTGTCATAATTTTGCAGGCTGAATTTTGTGTGATATTGAAGCTGTGAAAGTGTGAAGTGTGAAAAAGATATTTCTTTTTTTCATTCATCAATTTATTCAATTTGTTCATTTAATTTCTAAACTCTATAAAGTGCATTCAGATTTTAATGATCCAAATATTTCTTATCTTTAATTTTTTTTAATCAAAGAATTAAGAGCAAATAATAAAGAAATCAAGATTACTTTTAACTTACTTATTTACTCCCATTACTTCCAGGATAACCATGATTATTTATTAGGTTTTCTATTCCTTTTACTATAATTTTATTTAATTATTAAACTAAACTAAGCTGAAAAAGACATATTCATAAACTAGATGAATGCACGTCTATCCAATCAGTGTAACCATCTGTGAAAGCTGCATGTTTTACATGAGTGTGTGCAGCGTTTGGAGGGTTAAACATGTACGTGCGTTACAGTTTATCGTAACAATGAATTCAGGTGTGGTTGAGGGGAAAAACTTGTGCTTGTTTACATGTGTAAACGTGGTAAACAACGCTGTGTGACTGTGTCAAACACCTGCTGGCTGAATTTTGTGTGTGGAAAAAGACAAAGCCATTTCTTTATTCATTCATTCATTTATTAATTTTGTTCTCACCGTTCATTTATTTCATTTTTTAACACCATAAAGTGTTTTGTTTTTTTTAATTAAACCAAATAATAATAGATTATTTACTCCCATTACTTCCATAACAACATGGCTATTTCTTAGGTTTCTATTTTTATTACTATCCCTTTATTTTTAATTGAACAAATTAAACTAAACTAAACTTAAAGAGACATATTCATAAACTATATGTATGCACATCTGTCCAACCAGTGCACCCATCTGTGAAAGCTGCATGTTTTACATGAGAGTGTGCGGCGTTCGGAGGGTTAAACATGAACATGCCTCACAGTTCATCATAAAAATATGAATTCAGGTGCGGGCGAGGGGATAAACTTGTGCTTGTTTACATGTGTTATAGCGGTAAACAACGCTGTGTAGTTGTGTCAAGCCCCTGCACGGATCAGTATACGTGGCATACAGCGGTTGCAGTACCATGTAGGGGGGATCTGTCTCTCGCTCGTCAAATCGCGGGGCATTGTGGGGCGGAGGCGGCCTTTCTCTCTGCGTCCGGGCGGTCTGGAAATCTTCAAGTAAATAACGTTAACCGGGGGGAGGAACGGTACGAGCGCAGCCTGCGTTAAGACACAACACATCAAAAGACTGCGTTGCGCTTTAGCCTTAATTATTAATAATCGTAATATTACACAAACATGGGGCAGGAGGATCTCATGAACACAGCCGAAGACGTGGCGGACCAGGTAACTTCAATTTTTTTAGCACGACAGTTGTTAGCCGCTGTTAGCATGTTAGCTGCTAACTACTTTGAGAATGAAGTAGCGTTTCGCTCATGACGCCTTTAAATGTCGTTTCTGCCAAGACCACAGCAGCTAGCTGGCGGCATTAACGTGACATTAGTTTAAAACTTCATGTAATTTACTCGTGTTTTAATTAGCCTGACAAATGGTTGTGGTGTGTGGTGCTGTCATGTGTCTCCATCTGGATTAGATAGCTTGTTAACTCACACTGACATACGTTACGACAACCGCTAACCTTAGCCAACAGGTTAGCTATACGTTTTCATGGCTTCTTTATTATGCTGGCTAAATAGTGAGCCCGTTGTCTGTAGCCACTTGGTTTATTAACAGTACAGTTAATGCTATCACAGGCGAGCCATGCCAAGCCAAGCCAAGCCAAGCCAGACGGTGCCAGTCAGCATTGTGAAATCACTTAGCTTAGCCCCCCAAATTATTGTCTAACACTTGTTAGTCATATTGTATTTAAGCAACCTAATTGCTCGGTATTCCTGGTGGCTTTTAGGGGTTGCATACTAACTTAAGTTGAAGCATTTTGTGGCCTTGACAGAGTTGCACAGCTCATCCAGAAAACTGGATATGAACCTTCACTTTATTGCAGTTATTTCTGTGTTTCGGAGGGATTTTCACTGACTACAGGCAGTCCACTGATCTATTAAGAAGTGAGCTGATGTCAGGATCAGATTTCAGGTCAGCCTTTGACCCATTTTTCTATGTAGACTCAGGGAAAACCCCCCCAGAGATTTGGGGACTGGGACCTGTACATTTTGTGCTTTTGAAAAGTTAGTCAAGTCTGCCTCGTATGAGGCATGTGTGCTGCATTCATGGGCTTGTGTTCGTGCATGACTTCAAACGTTAACTATCTCCTTGGAGTCAGCTCTGTGTATGTTTATGGCAGCAGGGTTGACTGAACCTAACCCCTACATGCCAATCTGCACTACTTCCCTAATCGAATTACAGCTGATTGATTTATACACTCCTATCACGAGGGCTTGTGCATTGCAAAGAGAAAATGAGGAGAAGGTAACTGAAATACTTTGTTTTCTTTGTACGGCGTTCTGCTTTGCACATTTTAAGGGCACATCCCTCACCTAAGGGCTCTTGAGCTAACACGTTACTTACATATTACTCCACAAAATGGTCTATTTCTAGACTGTTGCAGCAACCACGGCCTTGTTCTGATTGGCTCCTGGTACGTCCATTCATGTCCTACATAGCAGTTGTAGTGGGAGTTGTTGGATCCTGATAGGCTGCCGAGGTCTGACAGTGCTGATGTGGACTGCCGAGTAGGCGGGGCGGGGGGCAGGTCACTGCTCCCATACTGTGTGTCACTGTAGTATCTGAGGATCTTTTCATGAACTGATTGAGAGAAGACTTTCATTTTTGTTTAATATCCAGTATACTTCACCTCCAGCTGATTCAACAGGCCATTTAGAGTTGTATAACATGGAGGCACAACCCTGTTATTGTCTTGACGTTGTCTATTCATGGACCACAACAGAACTTCAATCCTGCACGTTTAGCCTTTTTAAACTTATTCTGTCCAGTTCAGGCGTTTTTACATTGAAGTTAGACTAGTCTAAAATGAATCGAAAAAAAGGACCAAAAAGCAGCTAAAACCGATTTACATTTTGTACTCCATTAATTTCGTTTATTTACTAAAGCAACGTAAAAACTGCTGTAGCTTCAGACAGTGGCATGCTTTTTTTTTTTGCTTCTTTGGGATTTTCTCTCTTCCCAAGGCAGCAATTCTGCTTTAAATGACTCAACGCTCACTTAACTTGACAATTGCATTCAAATGACAAGTGGGCTAATTCCTATCCCTATAATCGACAATGTAAATAATAATTGGGAGCAGTCCTAATTACTTCTTTTCTGTCGTTGTTTAGACTCCGAAGACTCTGGAGTATTTCTGGGGACTTTTGTTGAAATTCAGTTATCTGACGTGTTGCAGCTTGGCGACTTTGTATTGTTCCATTGGTTCGCTTATGCAAGCAAGTTCAGCAACACCTCAGGAACCACATCCTTTGCATGTTTTTCTTTGTGCTTCACGTCATCCTTTTTTCTTGCCACTCATTTATCCTCTTCTTTCCCTCCTCTCTTGCTCAGTTCCTGCGGGTAACCAAACAGTATCTGCCCCACCTGGCGCGTCTGTGTCTCATCAGCACCTTCCTGGAAGATGGCATTCGCATGTGGTTCCAGTGGAATGAGCAGAGAGACTACATTGAGGCTACCTGGAACTGTGGCTACTTTCTCGCCACGTGCTTTGTGCTACTTAACCTCATAGGACAGCTGGGTAAGCGACCGGGAGGCGGTGTCTAGTCAGGTTACGATTGGCAAATGAGATGAGTCAACTCAGATTTTATCACTGTAGGAAGTTAAATGTCTTTATTAACGTCAGTGGATGGTGTGTGACTAAAGTTCTGGTAACAATTCTGAGAAGAATGAGTCAAATGAAGCAAAAAGGCACTTCTCCTCAAATCAGTTAATTATTTCAGTGGATGTGAAGATGCCTCCTTGGGCTCCTTGAACTTTGAAGCAGATGGTCTGTAAGAGCGAAAAGTTAGCATCCTGCACACTAATGAAGGCATCATGTGTAGCAGTAGACAGAAGACATGTCAAGTAGATGTCGGGTTTCATTATTTTGAGAACCAGAATATGACCACTTACTGTAATCGTCTACCAGCCACTGACAGATAAATGTTTAAGTTCACCTGCAGCTAAATAGTAAATCATTATTTTGCATGTGAAATGTACCGACCACTTCCATATACTGGTGACAGGAGCTAATTTCCCGCCCTGACTGCAACCACCAACGCATGACATGACAGCTGGAGAATTTGTCCTGGGAGTGATATGTTTCATACTGCTGAGACGTGCTTAGCTAACAGTCAGAGCGTGACACAAACAGTATGAATCCATGGACCCCTCCTACCACATGTTTTGCCTACCAAAGTCTGAACTCTTCTGTCAACAACAATGATGGCATTTGACATTGTAAATAAGAAAATGGAAATTACTTTTCTTTAATATCTTTTGGTATGTTTGTGTGTGTGTCTTCACAGGTGGTTGTGTCCTCATCCTCAGTAGAAATTTTGTACAGTACGCCTGCTTTGGACTATTTGGCATCATAGCGCTACAGGTGAGAATAATGACATTATAATCACGGTCTTAATGTTTTCACGTGGTATGTCTTTGAATCTGATCTGAAATATCTCTTTTTTTTTCCCCCCATCAGACGGTTGCATACAGCATTTTATGGGACCTTAAATTTTTGATGAGGTAAGTGTCTCTCTGTGTAGTTTCAGTCGGTGCTAAAAACAACTCTTCAAAGTACAGCCTCAATAAACAAGTTCAGAGCAGTTATTATTTTTATTGGAATAGTTATCAGTATCAGGTTGTACCAGCTACCTGATTCAATTGCATAATGCTTGTTAATCTCACACTGACCGGTGGTTTCTGATGTTACGTTCTGAATTTCACTGCTGACACTCAGAGATTTAGAACCAGCTTAATCAGTCGGACCACATGTAGTGCTCCTGCTGCAGTGATGTGAACTTTGATTTGTTTGTATCGGTAACAAAGCAGAAAGAATCTCAAATATCAAGCACATACACCAACAATTATAATTACTGTAATCACTGTGGACAAGACCTGTGATTTATTTAAACATCCACAGGCCAGATGAGCCAGTCTGAGAAATCCATTAAATACAGAGCTGCATTTGAGGTAGTTGTTAGTAGAAAGTCAAAAGATGTTTTGCGATCAGTGAGTAAATTGACAGAAAGAAGAAGGTTGTCAGGAATTCTTTGTCATTTTATGCCATACATTAGATTAAATTAAAAATTGACTTTTCTATGTCCACACTGGCCAAATAGCTACTGAATGTTCACATTTTTTCAGACACTCAATAGATTAACATTGTTTTTTGGCCGGTGAGTGAATCAAATTTATCAGCCACCTGCGTTTGTTAGTGATAATTATCAGCTGATTACAATTAGGCAATTGAAATCTGCCACAGCAAACCTGATTGTACTGTGTGCACTCTGTATACCATGACATTATTCTGCTCGACTGACTGCAGAGCTGACAGGCACCGTCCAAAAATAACCATCCGCTCTCCTCTTCCAGAAACCTTGCCCTCGGAGGTGGTCTGCTCCTGCTGCTGGCCGAGTCTCGTTCGGAAGGAAAGAGCATGTTTGCTGGAGTCCCCTCCATGGGCGAGAGTTCGCCAAAGCAGTACATGCAGCTGGGTGGTCGAGTACTGCTAGTGCTCATGTTCATGACTCTTCTGCACTTTGACTCCAGCTTCTTCTCTGTGAGTACTGACAGCAACAGCCCTGATTTGACACAGATAGAAATGTCATCATCAGGTTAAAGCAACATGGCATAGAAATAGGTATTTTTGCATTTTAGTGCCCCCAGAGTGCAATACCACTGTCGTAAATATGGACAGTTGTACACATGTATTTGTTATGACCATATTACTTCAGAACAAAAACTAGTGAGTCGACAACTTTGCTAACACAACTAACATCGACATAGCAGTCAGCTAATATTACTCACTAGTCCAACAGCAAGAAGCCCAGCTCGGCGTCTGTCCTTTATTTCACAAAGCTCTCGCCAACGACTAAAAGTCAGTCCCAGATTTACTCTTGTTTGACGGCTTCATGCTCGGTTAACGTCCTCTTGGTCTCTTGACCAGGTTAGCCAGGTTACATTGCCCATGTGCCCAGCTCCGGTTCTGGCACAACACCGGATCTGCTCCCAGCAATTCCCCACGCCCTCGGCCTAAAAACCTCTTCCCGGTCGTCCAAAACACCTGGCACAAACACGAACACTCCCCTGGTATTCTTAGTTCACAGTACAGCTAAGAAACTGAGCTAACAGCAGTGATAGTTTGCAAATCTGTAAATCAGAGTTGACGTGGAGCAGCCAGAGAGCATCAGAGGGAAAACCAGAAAACATTTTATCTGGAAAATATGATCCAGTTTCACCAAAAGTGGAAATAGTTGGTGGTGTGTAACCGCACCCGGAGCATAAAGTTACATAGTGCAAGAACAGGCGTACAGGGTGCAGAGTGGGAGTGACACAAAGAAAAGAAAAAGAAAAGTTACTCAGTTTTTCTTTTAGACTAATACTATTCCAGATTCTAAGATCTAAAGCAAGTAGATTAAGACTTAAGGGAATAGTTCAACGCTTTGGGAAACGCACTATGTGCGTCTGTCTTGCTGAGGATTAGATGAAAAAACTGATGCCACTCTGGCACCAGCCACCAGTAGCTGGTCGATTTTTAAAAAGTTACTTTCCCACACTAAGCTAGAGCCACCAGCTAGGTAGCCTGGCTTAAAGACTTGAAGGAGGAAGAAACAGCCTGTTCAAATGTAACGAAATCCTTCTTACTAACACCTTTTTAAAGCTCCGTAATTAACACGCCTGCCTGGCAGGGCAGGGCCGCTTGTCTGCTGGCAACTGCTTCGGGTCAAGAAATGGTTCAGCTTTCCATAACAGCAAACAAGATTCAACAAGTTAATTAGTGAGGTGCTGTTAGGTGATTTTTGTCACCTTTAGATAGAGACAGGCTAGCTGTTTCCAGACTTTGTGCTAAGCTAATGAGCTGCTGGCTCTAGCTTCATATTAATCAGACAGAAATGAGAATGGTATCAATCTTAGCATCTAACTCTTGACAAGGAAGCGGATGAGCTTGTTGTCTGCCACCTATGATCATTTCTCAACCATATAAAGACAGTTTTATTTATATAGCCTAAAATGTGTACACCTGTGAGATGATGACCACATACTAACCTACTGTAACGTGTATTCTTCCACAGATCCTGCAGAACATGGTTGGGACTGCCCTCATCATCCTGGTGGCTATCGGCTTCAAAACCAAGCTAGCGGCGTTGACCCTCGTCGTGTGGCTCCTGGCAATCAACGTCTACTTCAACGCTTTCTGGACCATCCCCGCCTACAAGCCCATGCACGACTTCCTCAAATACGACTTCTTCCAGACCACCTCGGTCATCGGCGGTCTGCTGTTGGTGGTGGCACTCGGACCTGGCGGAGTGTCCATGGATGAGAAAAAGAAAGAGTGGTAGGCAAAGGGGGGGGGTAAGATAAGAGGATTGCACAGCACCACTAACTTCCCCCACAGAACTGGACACAAAGAACCTCTCCTCTCCTCCAGTTCCCCCCATCAGGGTACACAGTGTTTTTGTTTTTCTCTAGGTTATTTTTTTTTTATTATTATTTGGCCAAATCCACAGACACCATCTCACCCATCTATGGACAGGTTTTTGTATTTTCCTCCAAACTGCTGTTGTGTTTTTTAGTTGAACATCTATAATGCCAGATTTTTTCAAAACTCCTCTCTCTCCATGACAACAAGAATAAAAAAAACAAACAAAAAACACCAGTATATTTCAAAGTGCAAACTAAACAACTATAAATGGAAGAAAAGATGTATTTGTTTTGTGTGCAGGAGGAGTGAAAATGATTTATTGTATTTTATGGGTGGAATGCCATAAATTATAATAGATTAACATTCATATTCTCTGACTGAAACCAGCAAATTGGATTCTGCGTAGTTTAGGTCCCCTCCTCCCTCCATGGATGCTGATATTTTTCTGCCGTTGGATCTTGGCGTGACTCACCATATCAAACCTGAGAACTTGGCACTGATTTGAGAGCAACTCGTCTCAACTTTCCAGGTTTCATCTCCCGTCTTTATTTTTATTTTTTTCTCTCTGACGCTCTAGCCTTTTTCAATACATCTGTACACTTTCAGTCTCAACTGACTCTTGTTCACTGGGAGTCGAATGTCGAATCCAGGGGGAGGGGGGAGGGGTGTACATTGTATACAAAGTGGTGGATTGCGGTCGTGCTTGATTGAGAAAAATTGTTAGCTCCAGGACTTGTCATTGGGCACTTTGTACTGTACATCTTTGGCAAATGCCTAACTAGTGAACTGTATATGATCGGGGATAATAGGGGGGAGGCTCAACGTTTGTGAAACACCATATTCTGCGATCTAGAAAAGCAAAGAGGACTAAGCAGAGTCACTAGCCGCCTGGACTTTGTCTTTGCTCAGTGTTTTTTGCCCTGTGTAAGAAACTTAAAAAAAATATTCAGTGTATTGATTTTCAGAAGTTTATATTGTATTTTTGATCATTTGTTTTTTGATTTTGGAAGTTCATGGCGAAGAAATAAAAATTCAAAAATATAAATCACTGTCTTGGTCAAGGTTTGTAGCTCTTATCACGTTACCAGAGGTTGAAGGACATTGGATAATCAAATTAATGTAAATTCTCCATCGATGAAACAAGCCTGAAGTATGAGTATGAACATGCAGTATAGTAAAGGCTCTGTGAAAACCCATTGGACATCACAGCTTCTCAGACATTGGAAATGAAAACATTGTTTTGCCTTAATGAATAAATCCCACATAAGACTGAAACCAGCATACAGGTGTTGTATTGGACAGGTGTTGGAATCAGCCGTTTGTTAAAGACTGAGCAAATACTGACCTCTACTGGTAAAGGTTTACTGCAATGAAGCGTTTCATTTTTATTTTTTTTTCAAGCTGATTAAACACAGTATGGAAGTATGATGACTACGGACATACAGCACCTGAAGATGACTGTTGGTGTCATGTTGCAGTGGGATTGTAATTGCTGCCATGATCGAAATAAATCTTTTTGTGTGTGTTGTTTACTGTCGCACCTGCTGAAACCTGTTTATCCATATAACTTTATACAAGATGCCATGAACTTTAATAAACAGCTCTTACTAAACTGAAATGACAAATAGAATAGACATTTTATTTTTATTTTAATGAAGTAGACCTAAAAAGAAGAAATGTTTCATTGAAACCTGAGCCAGATGAGGAAATGGACACAGACTGCTTCAGATCTGATGCAAGATGCCGAACTCCAGGAAATATTAACACTGTTTTTTCAAGCCTATGTCTCTGTGATTGTATAAACATGTTACAGTGGATGCATACATGCTTGTGTACATGTACGAAATGTCAAATATATGTTACCTATACATTGTAGACACTCTGGCAACTCAGTTTTCCTGATTTATTCATGACATATATCTTAATACTGATCTGTAGAGCATAACAATGTGATTTATCAATATATTATTCATTATCAGCTTGTTATAAATATTCTAAATAATATAATTATTGTAATGTGGTACCATATGACTTAAATACACTTTTCTATCATCAAAAAATCTGTCAGATTCTGTGAAAGAAAGACTGACTGACCAGATGTTGACAGATGTGTCAGTGACCTAGATCTATATGCTACAGACCGCCAGTCTGCTATCACAGCCAACAAAATGTTGTTTTGATTTTAGAGTTTACATATTTTCATAGCAGCTACCTGCTACCTGTGGCTGCTATGAAAAGCAGTATATGATTAGTACTTGAGCTCTGTGACAGTCTCTCTCTAGGTGTTTAATTTTCTCATTTCCCCATGGAGATACTGGATTAGAAGTAATCTTTCTCGGTCTCAGAGGAGCCACTTTGTCAATTGTTAATCTTAGTTTAACGTTAAAACTACAATAAAATCACAAGAGGAGGGTAAAATTTCTGTCTCGTAAAAGATCAATAAATTTGCAGCCTCTTCAGTGTTAAGATAGCGCTTCCTAACAGTTAGTTCTGAATATGTTGTATAAAACCATTGACGGTAAAGACACAGAAATGGAGGGGTGTCGATTAGCTCAGTTGGTAGAGCATCCGCCCCATGTACGAAGGCTTGGCAGCAGCCCATGTCATTCCCCATCTCTCTCTCCCCACATTCCTGTCACTCTTCAGCTGTCTCTGTCAAATAAAGCTTGAAAAAGTCCCTCCAAAAAATATCTTAAAAAAAAAAAAGACACAGACTCCTGACATCAACAACTGAGGAGATATTGGCAGACAAAGTCCAAAGCAAAATAGTCTGATTAATTGTCCACATGTAGATTAAAATCACCTAAAAGCAGAATTCTGTCATAAAAGATAAATGTAGAGCAACGTTTGGGTGGCCTGTAAACTGCCATATACAGTATGGGAGGACTGAGTAAATATATTTAGTCACAAGGTTTACCCTCTAAACTTCTCACATTGTTTCATTTAAATAACTAATCGACACCCACACTGGATCAAATGTTCCAATATTTCACAACAGCAAAGAGTCAAAAGTTTAAATGAATCATCTCACAGTCTCTCAGATCTATCTTTTGACCTTAAGGAGGAAGCCCAAAAATACCAAACAGTTTACAAAGTAGTTGAAAATAGCTTCACCTCAATTTAACAATGGAATAGTTATATTACTATATATATTAATATATCATTGGTGGTGGAAGAAGTACTCAGATCTTTTACGTAAGATAAATTACAAGTGCTGTATTCAAAACCTTAGGGTTAGTTAAGTAAAAGTACATAACTATTAGCATCAAAATACTTAAAGGACCAAAAGAATGGAGAATTTCAGAATAATGTATTCTTTATTGCTGGATTATCGACGTATTAATGTGTGCATGACTTTTAATGCTACAGCTGGTAAATAGTCAGTAGTAAGTGTAGCTTCATCCACAATAAATACATTATAATGTATTAGTTATATTTTGAAGTAATAATCAGAACCTGTAGCTAAAGTTATCAGGTAAATGTAGTGGAGTATAAAGTACATATATGTATAAAATACAATATTTGCCTCTGAATTATAGTGAAGTTAATGTATAAAGTAGCAGAAACTGGAAGTGCTTAAGTAAACTACAAGTACCGCAAAATTGTACTTAAGCTCTTGAACAAACTTTTTATACCAGTAACAGGAACCATATTCTGTTCTTTTACAATTCTGATGATAATATCTCTGTATGTTTACTTTGAGTGCACTCAAATAAAACATCTGAATACTTAATCCTCCACTGTTTAGAGAGGCTTAAAATAACAATAATCAAAATTACAGACATTATGAGTTTAATTTCTGGCATGGGTCCAGACACGTTGTCCATAATGCAACTCAGGAGCGTCTTTCATCATTATTCTTCATCACCTTTCGGGATATGACGTTATGAATGAACTTATGTGAGAGGAGTTCTGGATGACGCAACCTGAGCTGGACCAATCAGGCGGCAGAAACAGCAGAGGCAAGTCAACAGACAGCACAGCAGCCAGCGACTCAGTTCAACAATCCTCCACGCCTCACCGACGGGCGCACACATACTTGGCTCCGGCTCATTTATTTCACTCAAAGCCAACTCTATCGTGAGTATAACCCACATTTATCGATTCTTATTTCGATATGAGGTTTTATCTGTCACCTCATTTTAAGTTTTTCGGCGGGTAAGGCAGCAACCTCAGGGCTTTCAAGTCGCATGCGTGGGACAGTTGCTGTGGCAAAATACGAATGTATCCAAACAATGTAGCTAGCTATACCGGGGAATGTGTTTAGCTGATTAATGGACATCTTGTTAGGATACAAGTGACGCACAGACACGAGGTCAGGATGGTTATTACGCGTTAGTAGTTTGAATATAACTGTGGTGTGCCAGGCATCATCCTTTACGCTGTATTTTAGTTAAATGTGTCCTAACAATCAATGTATTTATCATCCTTCATCCAGGCGCTAAAGACACGCTGGATGGCACATTGTAACACGTTACCGTAGTTTTAGGTTTCACTATGGATGTGACAGATCCACGAGCACATGTCATTGATGTTGGTTCAGGAAGTGAGGACACTACCTATGTAGATTTCATCACCCTCCTCACACCATGATGATTAAACTTTTATTTCGAGTTTGAGTACAAGAAGAAGATCTCATTCTGTCAAGTTGGATAATCTACCGAACCAGACAGATAAATGAAATGAAAATTTTAGGACAGTTTGATGACAAAATGATGCTGTCAAGTGATTTAATTGAGTTTTTTTAGGTTGGAAAAGGTTGGAAAAATTGACTAACGGTAACATTCAAAGAGCATTATTAAGAAATAAATATATTTGCACCTGACACAACGTGCTACTTCACTGTAAAGTGAAAAATATTTGCTTCATTTAGACTCTAAAATAGCAAAAGAGAGACTTCATCAAATAGCTTTTTGTTATTCAACAGTCTGCAGCAAATGTAAAATTTAAATAAAATTTGTTAATTTGTTTTCTTTTGATCAACTTAATGATTAGTATCCCTCTGCCTTACACCCTGTCCTGGAGCTGTGCTGCTTTTGAGATGAATCAAGCTGTTAATTTTAAATGGACACAGATCAGACTTTGCCACGTGTGTTGTTGTTTTAGATTTGACATTACATGATGTTGTTTTAACTCCTCAGAGTGTTCAGGTTACATATTGACATTTACTTGCCTGCTAGGCTAATAAATGATGTAATTACCTTCCTGCTGTCTCTTCTCTGTTTCCACTGCACAGCTTCTCTACCAGTTGGACTGAGCAGCCCTCATCATGTCTAAAGGTACAGTGGTTCTTGCCTACAGCGGAGGACTGGACACATCCTGTATTCTGGTTTGGCTGAAGGAACAGGGCTACGATGTAATCGCGTTCTTGGTAAGGTTTAGAGACTAGCATGTGTGCAACAGACACCTGTTTGTGTCCAGCCAGCTGCTTTTGCACGTCATGTAACTCTGAAGTTTTACAATTTGTGCTTTCCAGACAGCTGATGCAATTTGTCATAGAGACATATAGGAGCTTTCCATCAGCTGTCCCCAAAAAACATACCAGACGTACCTACTCTCACTGGCTTTGCCTTCATAATGCATCACAAATCTAGGTGGATTTACTTTTTGCCCCGTGGCAGTTTAGAACTGCGCAGTAGGCAGATTTTCTTATAGTCTAACTTTTCTTTCAGTGGTTTTGTGGTACGCTGTGGGGGTGGATGGGTGGTGGCTTATAGTTCACTGCCGTGGCATGTTCGGTGCAGCCCTCCAAACCTATTAGGCTTCTCCAGGGAAGCAGAAGAAGAATGGCAGCCACTGATCCGGTGCATGATTGATCAAATTGCAAAACGATGCACGTGCGTCACCATGTCACAGAAAATTACATCAGCGGCAGGCAGTCATGCAGACCTGAATGTGTTTTGCAGCAATGATGAGGTTTTTTTTAATCTGTATATTAAATAAAATTAAATAAGGCTTCTGGTTTATAAGTGTAATTTACAAGTAATTAAGAAGAGTTGACATAGTGCAGCTGCAATGTCATAATGAGGTTATGTATAATTGCCGCATTGAATATGACTCATCCTGTGACAGAATCATGCTCAAGGAGTTGTGCTGGAGATTTGTTCTGTTTCCTAGAAGATCAGTATCATGTCCTTATAGCAAAGTATTCCCTTGTTTAGTGTTCAGCTCAGGAGATCAGACAGCCTTTTCAAGGCCTTAAGTTGTGTTCATGGTCCGTCTTAGCTGCAAGGAGGTCGTTACACCTCCTCAACAGACGTGGTCTGAATTACAAGACGGTGGATTGTCAGAATTAACACTTGCGCAGTCACGAACCTGCATGTTTATACATGCAGGGCTTGCGTGTTGTTTCACAGAAACTCTAAATTGAACTAACTGCACAGTTTACTTGTGTTGATATAGTTTTAGTTACAAATAGTTATTAAAATGTGTATATTTACCTCACTCGATGTGTAATTAAATGTGTGTTTTTTCTAGGCCAACATTGGTCAGGATGAAGATTTTGAAGCTGCCCGGAAAAAGGCAGAAAGCCTTGGTGCAAAGAAGGTAAGAGACATCATCACAAAGTAAGATGTTGCTTTGAGGACATCATTAGTCATTTTGCATGTTTCTTACCTGTCAGATGGTTTCACATCTCAAATGGTATATATATTTATTTTTCCCATGTAATACTGTGATACAGCGTTTTTATGCTTGTGGGAAACGCTGACATCCAAGAAGCCGAAGACCAACCTTCTGCAATAAGACACCAAATTCCCTTCATCATTTTATCCATCCATTTTCTGTAAACACTTATCCTGAGGGTCATGAGGGCTGGAGCCTATCCCAGCTGACATAGGGAGATACTGGGTACACCCTGATCAAATAGCAAGTTCATCACAGGACACATAGAGACAGAAAAATAATTCACGCTGATATTCACACCCACAGACAGTTTAGAGTCACCAATGAACCTGCGTGTCTTTGCACTGTGAGAGCCTTCTTGCTGTGATGTTAACTGCACCACTGTGCCGCCCTCTTTTTTTATGCATGTTCAGTTATTATTTGTCTGCGTTTGATTTCCCAGAAACATAACTCACGAATGTAGTGCTTTTTGCCGACTGATGTGCTTTTAAAATGTCTGACCAGCTTCCAGCCAATGATTAGAAATCAGTAGCTGCTTAATTCTGATTCTTGAGTACAGAAAACATGTTTATTCACATCACATAGTTACAGTATGAGTCAAAGCTCTTTTGTGGTGAACAATCCTAGAAGTGAATGATGTCATAAATGATTTATTAAATGTTCTCACATAAAAATGACCCAGAGATTAACACAAAGCCCTGTTCTGTGTCCTGACCTCTGTTCCTGTGTAGGTTTTCATTGAAGACCTGCGTGCAGAGTTTGTGGGGGACTTCATCTGGCCTGCAGTTCAGGCAAATGCCATCTATGAGGACCGATACCTGCTGGGCACATCTGTAGCACGGCCCTGCATCGCCCGCCGACAGGTCGAGATTGCACGCAAGGAGGGTGCAAACTTTGTCTCCCATGGTGCCACAGGAAAGGTAAACCAGACACAGGACAAAAGAATACAGAATCTTCTAACGTGGCTGAATCCCAGCTACCTAAATGAAATTTATGTAAAGATAAATCACATTTTCCTGCCTTTTTTTTTAGAGCTGGGACACAACAGAGTGCTTTATGAGATTTAAAGTTTCTGATGGCGGGTGGGAATGTAATTCTAGACACTGGTTAAATGCTTTGTGCCTGATCCTGATCCACAAGACAAGCCAGTTTTCTTTTTTTTTTTCTAAGCACAAACTTGTTAACAAGGTCACTGTTCATAGTCTAGGCCACATGTTTGCAGGATTGAACATTAACTTTTCAAACAACAACAGTAAGTTAGAGATATACCCTGTTGAGAGCCATTTCTTCCCTTCTTCATTCAGAAACTGTAATTTTCTTCTCTTTAGTCATCTCTTCATTGGAAGAAAATGTGTATTTCCTGCGAATCTGAAACGGATGTGTTCATCTCTGCTGCCTTCACTTAACCACACACTACTCTGAATCACCACCTAAATGATATGAGTCACTGCAGTTCAAAATAGAATATATTTGTGTGGTTTGGAGGCCTACCAAATGATTTTTTTCTGAGTGGTATATGAGAGCAGTGACTGAAAAATGGTGAATATTAGCCTGGGTTCCTTCACAAAAATCATAGCTAGCTTGTTTCAACCCCTCATGACATTTGTCATATTTACCCTGCTGCATTCGCTGGTTCCTCAGATAATCTGGAATGTATTACTCCTAATTAACAGCCCTGCATTCTCTATTTATTTAAATAAACTGTTGTGTAAGTGTTGTAAAATAATAATGATAATAATACAAAAATTCTAAGCCCAGTATCACAAATCGTATCACAATAGTGGCTTTTAAACCTAAAACCAGTTTAGACGATGTCTCATGAGTTTTTTCAAAAAGAACTGAAACCAGCTGGGTAATTCTGTATTTAATCTAAAAATCTATTTTGCTACAGAAAAAATCTAAGAAATTATGAACCATAAAGGGTGAGCAGCTGACAGATGGCTGCTTTTGAGTAAGTTTAGCTACATTGTAAAAAGAAATCTCTGTTTATTGTTATTGATTACGCGAGAGAAGTAAGCTATAGATATGTTTTTCATTTCTTTGATATACAGTTTATCATTCAATACCTTTTTACAATACCTTTCTTTATCTTTTACTATTTCTGCTCCAAATTTCTTAAAGGTACAGTGTGTAGAATTTAGTTGCATTTAATGGTCCAATCACTGCATTGTAATCTCCTCACATCACCCTCACCTTCCTAATGTAAAGGAGAAAACACTTTAAGGACCTTGTTTAGAGTCAGTATTTAGTTTGTCTGTTCTGGACTACTGTATAAATAAGGTGTTTCAAGATGGCGGCCTCCATGAAAGGGGACCCTCTCCCACTGTAGATATAAAAGGATATTTTTTAAGTAACAAACATAAAAAGATTCTTATTTTCAGGTGATTATACATGCATGAAAACATAGTTATGAATATTATATTCCATGTTTGCCTTATTCTGAAAATAGAGGCCCCAAATCTTACACACTGTACCTTTAAATGAAGACAGTCATCAGATGAAATGCAGTGCCCATGTTTTGCCAGTAGATGGAGACATATACCACATCATAAACTGAGAATACAGAGCTCTAAAATACAACATATTTATCTCTGTCTGAACCTTTCTTCAGCTGTTTCTGTTTGTTTGTTTCTCTTCGTTGGTAAATGATACAATGAGATCACTCCTCCATCTTTTTGTATTTATCTTGAAACCCACAAATATGACTAGGCTCTGTGTAGGAAAATGTAAGAATGAAAACTCAAGCAGGCTGTGATCCTGACAAATGTCACCAGACAATCCAGACAGTAGGAAACATCAACCAACAAGAATTATTAGGCGGTTAATTGATTAGTCGATTGACAGAAAAGTAATCTACAACTATTTTAATTATTGATTTAAGTAATATAATAAAAGTAGTGAATGTAAAATGGCTAATTTTACCAGTTGTGGCCTCTCAAATGTGAATATTTCTGTTTTTTTTCTGGTGCTATTCTATGATGGTAAAAGCAAGATTGTTTGGTGTGTCAACCTGAGATTTAGGAAAATCCAAGGGGAAATTTTTCACTATTTTCTGACACTTCATTCAAATAATCTTTTGTTCTATAATCAACAATAAAAATAATAATCAGTCGCAGCCGTTCTGTACCCACTTTCAGTTACTGTTGCTGATTTGAAATTTGTGAACCTAAATTTAGATGAATGTCGACACACCTCACATGTAGTGCATAGAGCTGAACCACTGTGTCTGTGTTTTTCAGGGAAATGACCAGATCCGTTTTGAGCTCACATGCTACGCCCTCTACCCTGAAGTTAAGGTAAGTTTGCTGCTTCACTGTTTTGACTTGTACTGTTTGACGCAGCATCTGTTGACATGATGCTCCTGCAGCAGAGCCGACACTCACTCTCACTCTCTATGTCTCTCTGTTTGTGCTGTTCAGATCATTGCACCGTGGAGGATCCCTGAATTCTACAACCGTTTCCGGGGAAGGAAAGACCTGATGGAATATGCTGAGGTAACTCCATCAATTATTAATGTCAAAATCACAAAAAAAATCAAAGTCCAGTTTGGCCGCGAACTAAAGATTACTACATTTGTAGTTCCTGCTTCAACATTTGATTTATAAAATGAGCCATCAGAATAACCAGGACCAAAAGTAATGTCTTAAAATGACTGATCTGTTTGAGGTACTGCATTTACTGATCAGTGATGTTAGAATTTGTAGAATAAAAGTATAGAATCTGAAATTTTGGCACGAAAGAGTTTGTTTTGTCTGAATTAGGATGATTTCTCAGCAGCAAAAGAGAAAAGCTTTGACTAAATTATAACACAAAGAACTTCTCCTCACTGATTCCTCTCTTGAAATTATTTTGTATCTGCATCAGGGTTTCATTTTATTTTAGAGCTAGATCTGTCCTGTCTCTTATGTTGTCGCAACACATAATTTCCCCCCTTGGGATCAATAAAGCATTATATTATCCATGTGTTGACAAAAAATGAAATCCCCTTACCATGTGTATTGAATTGAAAACAATACAATATATATGTATTAGTTCTACCTATTTTCAATACCTATATATATACACCCTTATCCTCAGATTTGTATTACTTGGACCACACACACATTTATTGGCTGTTTGACCCGTTGTTCCCACTAGAGGGTGGTCATGATGTTTTAGTCAACACCACTCTCTTACTGACTTGTGGAATACTTGTGAAATCACGCAATCTAAAAACACTGAATTGTCGACTTTTCCATTGAAAATACCAAAGATATCTTTCCTTGTTGATGTTGTTTTTGTTTTTTTCACTGTGGACACTTAAGACAAAAGCAGTGCGGGGAAACAGATGTATTTTGGTCACACAGCATGCCAAAAACCAGCCACTGGAAATAGTTTGCTTGGTTCTTTGTATGCAGAACTTTGTGGACAGACAAGTGCTGCTCTTATTTAAAGTCTGTACTTTAACCTTCAGGTGCGACAGTTTGTAACATAACGGCTTTCTCTGTCAAACTGTAGAAACATGGCATCCCTGTGCCTGTCACTCCTCGGGCACCCTGGAGCATGGACGCCAACCTCATGCATATAAGGTGGGTAGGAGTCGTGTGATACCACCTTCTTTACTTCCTGTTTTACTATCTTATCATTTCTATCACAATTTAACAGACTGTAACTTTCTATATTATGTTTCCTTACAGCTATGAGTCTGGCATCCTGGAGAATCCTAAGGTAAGACCACTTCCCAATGGCATGTCTACAAATTTTTGGGAAAAAAATGAATGAGCACTTGTTAAATACCAAGAAATAACAGTTAGCACAAACATTACTGACTTTAATCAAAGCAGTTTATCTGTAACCTGTAAAAACTGGAGACATTTGATGCATTTGTACAGGTGAAGAGAAAATGTACACCTGTAGAGTTTAAGATAAAATGACTTGAGACTCCACATAAACATCTGGACAGTCGATGTCATCTTCAGATCAGTACATGTTCTTAAAATGTTTGAACTACTAATTCATCATGATATAATCTGATACTTACCCCGAACATTTGTCAACCTACACCGAAAACTGATACAGTTTACAATTGAGTACATTAATAATAATCTCATCTGACCTCCTCACACACAAATAGCACAGCAGTAGGGCGTCTGTCCCTTCTGCTGACCCATGCCAGTCCGACCAGAGAAAAACACGACTCACTCTCCCACAGTACCATGGGTGAGACATAGTTTGATCTCTGCTGGGGTCGGAGGTCAAAGCAGTACATACAGGTTGCCCCCTGTGACCTCGAAATCTCCCATCCCTTGGTTGCTGTGTCTGTGTCTCTGTCTCTCCTCACCCCGGGTCCTCGCCAGGCCCTGGGAAGAGCCCGGGACACACAGACACTGACTTGTCGTCAGCAACGCTTCGACTAATTCCCGATTTCATGGGAGCCAGGGAGGGGGAAGGGTTAGGGCGTTGCGCCCAGCTGGGGCCTCCTGAGTTCCAGCCCCAACTCCTCGGGACTTCATTGTTCCACTAGTTGCGCCGCCGCGGGCTGCAACGTGGGAGGGGAGCCATTTCATCGTGACACCGTGACACCAAAATGTCACCAGTAACAGTAAAGTACAAAGACAGCGCGCCAGACAGATGAGTCCCCAATGGACGGGGTGTCACAGGGAGGCGAGGGGTCCCGCGCTGCTGGATTGGAGATGCAGGGGCAGGGCCACTGTAACTCACAGACTTCTATCTCTCTCACTCTTTCTCTGTCCCTTTCCCACCCCTCCACTGCCTCTTTAGTGGTCGGCCTGTGGAGAAATGTTTTGAAAAGAATGAGACAAGACCGGCTCAATAGCATAGCGATGCATGATGACAGTATTGTGTAACTGATTTCATTCAGGGGTTTTGTGTTGGACCATTTAGTCCAATATTGAATCGATTAATGGCATTAAATACAATGAAATATTTATGGTGCAGGGGTCCATAGTAGTAAAAGGATTTAAATATATTACCCAGGGCACAAAATGATAGTGTGAACTTTGAACGGGTTGTAATAATTGAGTAATTTTCAGTAGCCTTTCTGGCCCTTCTGGGAATTTGACTTTTTCCAGGTATGTTTAGAAATTGGGATCAGGGTGAACATCACAACATCATCCTCACAATATTTAAGTGCAACCCCTAGGTGACATGAATTTAAATGCTTTTTAAAGCAGGAAATTAATACAAATACAAAAATAAGAAGAATTGAATTTCTCATACCAACATGACAGATTCTAATCGACCTGGAAGGTCATCTGAAAGAGGTCATCTTGTTCTAAGTATCTCTTCTCTGTATCAGCCTCTCTCTCTCCTCCAGTTACAGCCCTAAAGGCCCAGGGCGGACCCTGACTATTCAAACCCCCCCTGTACCCTCCACCTGTGATACAAAGGCCCCTCTCTGCTCAACACAGTCAGATTAGGAAATGTCCAAATGGTCGCTCATATGTTCTTCTGTTGATAAGAGTCAGCAGAGTTCAGGTTACTCTATGATTAACACTGTATCCTTCCTGATAACCCTAAACCACCTTGCCTGTAGCACAAAGACTTTTTTTATTTACTCACCTCCATCTGGCAGCGTTAACTTATGTGAAGACATGCACCCAGGGCAACTTCAGCTATCTGTTATCATGTTTAGTCACATTTGATAGCATTAGCATGTACCTGCTGACTGCGTTAAGGTAGCGGTTGCCCTTAAGTTGAACAAATCATGCTCCCGCATTAGATTCTGGTTTAGTTGGCGATAAAGCGATGAAAACCATCAACCGTTCATCTTTCTAAATGATATCTTTTCAATATCTCTGCTTGTTTTTCACCACAGTAGGCAATGTTACCAAATTGTGAACAGGACTTCTTTATGACAATATTAGATTTATGGTATTTTTATTTATGATTTGTCTGGTATTTAATTCACAGAATTAGCCAGAAACAAATTTTCCTTGTGGTTATTTCATCTATAAATGTTCCTCAATTGAATTTCCGGATTTCTTTTTAAGATGTTATGTTGGAAATGAGATGTAAAATTTCATATACTGCCACAGAAAATTGAACCATATCACCCGCCCTGAGTTAACAGGTTGGATTTTTGTTCCTCTCTACTATGCCACATGTCTTATGTTGTGGTATTCATCAGATTTGATTAGCAACATGCCAATTGTTAGATGGCCCAATACCCCGCAGTTTCCTCACTATCTCCTCCCTCCGTCTCTGTCCCTCCACACATGAGCAGTCAGGGCCCAGCCCGAGGCACCCTGACACTTGTCCTGAGTCATTAAAACATCACCTCAGTCTTAATTATACCCTCTGTCAGGGAGCTTCCTCGGGCCCGCTCCGCTCTTTGATCAGGGAGCTGATGGAGCCACTGCTCGTGTTGACCAGGAGTAAAGGAGCGTAACGCAAAGCCCCTGCTCACCTAGAGGAAATGAAAACTTGTTTTCTGCCAGTCGCATGGCTGGATGGAAAGATAGATGGACAGGAGACTGCCTGTAGGGAAAGGAAGTGGGCTTGTAGGTGTATGTATGCATGTGAATGTGTGCTTTGAAGCAAAGAGGTCAGCGTTTGTCATGTGCCCTCGCTGCCCTCAGGTCTGATTGGTCTGACCTGTAGTACTTAGAGAGTGCTCCCGGTGTCCAACTCGGCATCACTGTAGCTTTGCCTCCATGTAGAAGTGCCTGTTGTCCTCATTAAATTCAGCTGAGGCCCTAACATTAACCAAAACATCCTGGGTGTTAAGAATATAAATATCTATCTAGCACATCATGTGTGTATTGTTTTATTTTTGTCTCAATTTGCCATGTTTGCATTTTAAAGAGAAGGACAGACTTGAAACGTGGTGATTTAAGCGTCATTTCCAACCCATTGCGCCAAAGATGTTTTTACCATCCTCTTCTCCTCTATCTCCCTCTCAACTCTCCCTTCCCTTTCCTCCCCCTCTCCCTCCTGCCACCTCTGTTTCTTTTGGCTCTGTTGGCTTCGATTGAAAACCAATGAGGCAACTAATATGTGGAAAGATAGAAATTTACTTGCTTTAAGTTCATGCGTCAGCCTTCTTCTTTGCTGTATGGGCCACGTTTAGCACAACAATATGGCAGAAGCAAAGACTGCCAAAGGAGCTGCTCTGTGCTACATGATGGTGCGCTTCATGCCCCATTTCCCACCAATACCCCCCGCCCCCCGCCTTCTCTGTCTCTACCTTTTTCCTCTCTTTCAGGGCCATGGCTTTGGGACAGGTCCACCTGCAGGGGGTTTGAATTGAAATGCATTGATCTCTCGCTCACTGGAAACAAGCCTATTCCCCTTATTTTTCTTTCTTTCCTTTGTAGCCAATAGCCTATTAAGTTTGAGCTGTCATTGTTGGAGCATGCATGAGTTTTCAAGCGTTACTCAGCCAGATGAATGAATATATATAGATTTTTTTTTAAAAAGTGTTTTAATTGATCAGGTAGAAATTGTTCTGATATAAGGGTTTTCTCTAAGATGTAGTGTAGTTACTCTTTGTTTTTTTTAGGCAATGAAGACACTGGAAAGAAAATGCTAATTTTAAACACAGGAAGTTAACTAAAATTCAGAAATCAAAATATTTTCTAGAGCTAGATTTAAAAAACTTTACTTCAATCTGTCTTTGCAGAAAGACTAGATCTGGAGCTGCTTGTCTAATTAATAAATAACATGTTCAAAAACCATAAAGGTAATTTATAAAAACTGTTTTAATTTTTCCCGAAACTTGCCAAACCTGCCACCAACTAATACTGTTACAGCGACAAGGTGCTTATGTGCTATGCTATATGTTTTATCTGAAGGTTGAAACTATTTGTTTACAACCAGCATATAACACCACAGGAACTAGAGACTTTATCACTGTCCGGTATTTAAAATTCAGTCCATCAAAGAGTATGCATCAAATGGCTTTTTAGGGTAGTCATTTCGCCCCTCTCCCATTCGCTCTCATTTGGCATCTTTCAGGGCACTGAGGCAGAAAATAAAGGAGAGGAAGACGGGCGCCTTCCCAGTCAATTTTGGTGTTTAGTTAAAAGGAAGGAAAATGATTGCGCTGCTCGTTTTCTCCTCACTGACAGGCGACGAGCAGATGCCGATTAGTTATTGTATGATGATTTAGTGTCTGGTAAAGCTTTCCATTTAAATGCGCCCAGTAGTTATTTTGCATAGTCCCCCTGCAATTTGCCTCAGCTCAGGACACATTGGCCATCGTCTTGTCCTAATGCTGTGTAATTGTTGGAGGGCCACATCGCTGAGCAGACACGTCAGACTGCCACGCTCTTTTAGGTCCCAACCATGACTTACTGAAATCGCTCTCGGCTCCCACCAACTGGAAAAACGACAAGCGTCTGTCACCCAGGACAACTTTAGTGGATTTAGGGTGTGGACTTTGTTGTGTGATGCCCATTTAGCAAAAGTCGTCATTTGAAGATAAAATAGACGGCAAACGTCAATCAGAAAATCAAAACTGGAAAACTGGAAGATTAGTGGAGGTGAAGACAGGCAGAGAAGAATCGCAGACACATCTGCAGATCTGAGATTTTTACAGAAAGGCAGATATTATTGAGGATGTAATGTTACTCACATAGGTTCTGCCATAGTATCAGGTATGTGTTGACTTGTCAGGTGTTCACTATTGTTGGGGATGTGAGTGATTTCTTTCTTTTGCCCTCTCCGTCTCGTATTCCACTTTTCCCCGTCTACCCCTGTGGTGAAAGGCCATGCAGGGAAAATGAGACCAAATAGAGGAGAAAAATGGAACATTGATTTTTTTTTTTTTTTTTTTGTCTTCACTCAACTCCTGATGGTGTTTTCAGGTATCTCTGTTTTCACGCATCATCCTCTCTTTTCTTCTCCCCGCCATGTCTCGAGTTGTCCGTTATCACCTCACACAATAGCCTCTCTATCCACCTGTGCTGTTCTTTGATGAGGTCTCAGAAGGTCCTGGTTATTCAACAAGGGGACTAATTTGTGTGAAATGGAGAGAGTGAATGTGTGTGTTCTTCTATTTTTTTTTTAGAGCCATGCTCCGGCTGACCTGTACCTGATGACCAAAAACCCAGAAGATTCTCCCAACACCCCGGATGTACTGGAGATAGAGTTCAGAAACGGTTTGTGTCACCTGTTGATCAATCTGTTTTTTTAATTAATTTTTTTAGTTTACTTTTAAAACCTGAACCCTGATGTAGATGAAAAACAGAATTTACCTATATGCTATAAAAGAATTGGTATTAGTAATTTGAGCTCATGATTTAAATGAATATGGAATCAAAATTCAGTCAAATTTGTCATTTTTCTTTACCTTACATATGCAATACACATATAATATACAAAATCAGTAATACAGTTACTTTTTGATTAAAATGGAAACATCTGGCTTATAATTGGTCGTACCTGTTATAGATTTGGTCATTTTTCTATTGAATGCAATCTTTTGAGCTTAAATTTTGAGTCTTTTGAGTCTCTGCAATCACCCATCAAAATTAACTTGTTGTGATAGTTTTCATTGTATATCATGCACGATACAAAGACATTTCAGTTACTTTGCATGATTTTTATTGAATGACATCAGTTCCACTAAGAGATAGTGTGAATCCTCAGTGTCTCTTCACGTTACTTAACATTGATGGTTGCTGCCGCAGGGCTACAGCTCTCACGCTGACCCAGTTGCACTTTATCACCATTCCTGACCACCCAGACTTATCCTTAACCCCTCACAGCATTACCAGGTCCAAAGCTGCCATGTTTGGCCTCAGGGCACACACACACACACATACACACACAGGCCGGAAGCATTAAGTACTGCTAATACACCAAGCCCTGAGGGGCCAAAGAGAAACACTCATTAGATATACTGCCACAAGGGCTGAGCTGAATAGTGGAAAGTGTCACATGTTTGCGCAAAGAGAAAACGGCAAGAAACATCCATGCCTGAGGCAAATGGCACAGATGTCCCTTCATCCCTGGTCACCACTGCAGAGCGCCAACATCAATCGGCTGAGAGACACTAGCTCCTCTGATCACATGGGCTTGATGGGCAGCTTTATGAGCTATAATAGTAATTTAAGGGAGGTTCAGAAGGTTGGCAACATTTGGTTGGAATATTTGTGATAATTAAAGCTGCCAAAAGTGCATATTAAAACGCCCACCCAGTAGTCAATGAGGACTTAAATGCTGAAATGAGTTCAGATCTCACTTTACCAGTTTCCCAAAGAAAATGTTTAACTATACAGTAAAACAAGTAGGTTTCTGTCAGTTCAGCTGGAGATGAGATGTGCTTTAGTAAAACAGTGATGCAGTAGTAAAGCGTAGTCTGGTTTCGCGGGTTCTTTGCAGGCCTGCGCTCTGTTTTCACACATATTCCCTGTGCCTTTATTGAGCACCCTATGACAAAAGCTGTTTTAGTTGTCCACACAAAGGCCCGAGCCTACTCCTCCCTCTGAGCACAAGATCAGCACAAGAATGTTTCATTTCATTCCCCCTCCCACCTTTTCATCCCTGCCTTTCTCACCAAAGTTTTCTCACTGATTAAAAAAGAATATTTAACGACAGGAACCTTTTCCCCCGTCAAACACTCCACTCCCCATTCCTCTCCCTTTTTTTAAGAAAAAAAAAAATTTCATCCCTCCCTCCTTTCATGCCAAAGAAGTGGAGAGGAAAAAGAGACAGAGAGGAAAAATGTAAAGCAGTAATTTTTCCTACAACTGTGTCTGCGCTCCCATTGTCTGCACTGTTAGGCTGCGAAAAACTGAAGAAAGGGATCACTGGGAGAAAAAGACCCTTCAGTGAATGATAGAACCTGCATGATGGAGAGAGCGAGGGGAAAAAAAGAGAGCACAGGGACGAAAGGCCAGCCCCTATACTCCCACGTTCAGACACTTAATTTATTTGAACTTTTAATCTAATTATTAGGTATCTGGGAGGGAGGGGTGGGTGCAGTTTTAGTAATGCATCATCCATACTGCCGTCTCCTGCACTGGGAGGTACTTTTTCTTCTTTCATGGGAGCCACCACGATTCCCGCGATATGAGAATGGGCCATCAACAAAGCCCTTGTCCAACAAAATTTGTCAAGTGCTTCACGTGTCATTCCTGTCAGGGCTTTGTAAACGCTGGCTGAAAGGAAGGCGATCAGAAGTGCTGCTCTTCTCTTCAAAGCTCTTTGACTGGCAACTACAAGCATGCTAAAGTACTGTAACGCTGGGCGGATGGAGAGTCAATATCGTTCTCTTCTTGTGGAGTCCTCAAATGCTTATATTCTCTTCTCAACACAAACACACACACATAGACACACACCCATGTGTCATGTTTGTTTCCTTGCTTCCACCTTTGGCCCGTGTTGCTCATCGAAGGCCATGAATAAGCAGGTCTGTGACAGTGATTGATGTTTACGTGGTTTAAGTGGCTTTAGAGAGGAAGTGTGCGGAGTGGGTGTTTTATGTGTGTGTGTGTGCGTGTGTGCGTGCGTGTGTGTGTGTTAGAGACATAGTAATAGGAAGATAGGTGATGATTCTGCAAGTGGTTTTGTCTCTTGCACATGCGCATGAACACACAAACACTCAGTGGCGCAAAAAATCTCAGCGCTAAAAGAGAGTATGGGTAACAAAGCTGCGTGAGTAATTGAATTAGATAAAGGCCTGCCCACAATTTCACAGCTTTCAAATGAGCAGGGCCTTTGAATTTATTAGCCCTTCTCACCACGTCCTTTTGTAATGGTTTTCACTTTTAGCTGACGACTATTGATTTCAGTGACTGAGATAATGAGCGCTTGTCAGCAGATTTTATCAACTTGTTGCTGTTTTTTTTTTTGACAGTTTAGTCAGTTGAAATTCATTTTTCCATTAGTTTTTAAAAAGCCATTTCCCAAAACTCTTGATTAACTAAGTTGTGTGAAGGTTATGTATTTATTTTTGTTTCTTACTTCATATTGTGGGTTGTTATTTTGTTGATTGATTCTGACTGAATGAAAATCACTTTTACCCTTCTCGAAGAGCAAAGGCAGTTAATGACAGACTGCTGCTATTACATTTGCATTCAGGCACGTTTGCCATTGTTCTGATATGATAACATAAAAATTCATGCAGGTCCAGTTTATCACCTGCAAAAGTTCAAAATGAGCTTTGTGTTTAAAGCCTCCATTTATGTAATATTAGAATGATTTATGTCATTTCTTTGGCAACAACAAAGCCAGAAACAACATCCTAAAACTTTATGATGGAGGAACTGAATGAGAAAAATTTGCAAAACACATTTCTATGAATAAGTGCCACCAATCTGAATCCTTACTAACCACCAAGCTGCTTTTCCCTGTGGTGTATTCAGTATTTATGTGTATTTTTTATAGTAATTCAGACAGTATTGAAAGCACAGGTAACTGCTGTATACTAGTGGATGGTATTTTTCCACACATCATTCACCAATAAAGTGAAATATGTCACGTATCAAAAGATAATTTTCACTTTAGTAATGCATGACACTGACAGCTATGCAAGTAATTTTCTTGTAATATGTTTGGGTAAATATGCAGCAGGGCTACAATTTAAAAGCTTTCTGCTTGTCTTTTTTTTTTTTTTTTTGCTTCAAAACAAATAAATGATGGGATAGAGTCTGTTCAAGGAATGATGTTTCACAAAATCAAATTTTCTTATAAACCTACAAAGAAAACATTAAATGTTGTTTCAGTTTTTGAATCTAAAACATAAAATTCTATCATGCTGGACATTTTAAATCTTCTAAATTAGTGAACAGTAAAGTTTATTTTTATTATTTATATTTATATTATTTGTATGTTTGTGTAATAATCATTTAATAAATCATCATTGTTTTCCCTTTAGGAGTGCCTGTCAGGGTGTCCAATGAGAAGGACGGCACATTTGAGGAATCACCTCTGGGTATCTTCTCATACCTCAATACAGTTGGGTAAGCTTTTTTCTGTGGTGTCTCCTAATGTATCTCTATAAAGCATTTACTAAAAAGCAGTTTTAACTTCCATGGATGATAAGTAAGGAAGCTTCTCTGTCAGTTTAGTGTGTAAGTGCCCCCAGAGGTAGGACGGTGGTTAAGTTTGCCACTTCTGAAATGATGTTTGTCTTTCGCTGCTGGACTGGGATCGAATCCCACCAGAGTTTCCCTGTGTCTTTTCCACTCTCCCTCTCTGCCTTTCAACTGTCTGAATAAATTAAATTACTAAAAGTGAGCCCACTTATGGCAAAAAAAAATTCCCCTACCACTTTTGAGCTTCATCATGTTGCTATTGCGGACTTTTTAGGGAAATCAATTAAAGCTGTTTGTTTATTATGTGCACCAGAAACTGCTTTGTATTGTATATATTATATTTAAAGAGAGGACATGATGAATGAAAATACTACTACTTCTAATGCGTACAGCTCTGTAGAAATATTATGAGGAGAAAGGTGTGATTTCTTTCCTGGCTCTCTGTTGGGCTGCTTTTTATGAATTGAAATTTTTAATGTTGTAATGTTTTTTTAAAAAGATGATTATGTTTTGACTGGCAGGGCAATTAAGACATTACTTAATTGTAAAGGCTTCTTATGTGGACTACTCTAATTCATGTCTGTCTTCTCTCAGTGGGAAGCACGGTGTTGGTCGGATTGACATCGTAGAGAACCGTTTCATTGGCATGAAGTCCCGAGGTAAGGAATTAAAAATGATATTTTTCGTCTGTCTTGGTTATGACCTTTTTTCTTTTTGTGCCAAATTAGTCTGACAGGCTTCCTCACTTACACAAACGGTGATCTACACTGTAAATGCAGTGAGATGGACATAACTGCACTTACCCTGGATTACGTCTCAATATTTTAATTTTACATCCATTCTAAAGCTTTCCTTTTCAGTATCCAGGGCTTTCATGCAATTTGCAGTTATTTTACATGAGTGCTTTAAGTGTCACACTTGCTGTTCCACTTCCATAAAAGTGGGCTGGATAGCAAAACACGCTCTCCTCAGAGGAAGTGTTTTACTCTGGTTCACCTGGAATCATAGACACTGAAGTTACCTCCATTCACTTATGCATGCACACACATGCAGAAAACACACACACTGTGAACAAGATAACGGCGCGAATGCTTCAGTGGATACAAACAAATACACAGTCGATCACATGTGCGCACATGCAGTCGCACAGGGATGTTTTTGTAGGCAACTGGGAAAGCTCCTTTGTTAGCTCTCTACATGTGTCACCACAGCTAATATACAAGGGCAGTGAGCCCAGTGTCCTGGCCTTGTGTATGCTGCACGCACACACACACACACACACACACACACACACACACACACACACACTCACTCCTCTTCCCCCACGACACTATGTGCTGTGATTGGCAAATTGACTGGCCAACAGACTGTGGCTGTGGCGCAACATGGCAGGTAGAAATTGGAAAATGGGAAGCCCACTTTTCTCTCCTCTCGACTGAACAAAAGATCAAAGCTTTTTCCTGCAATAGGAAGAGGTGGAGCACAAGGTGTCCAAGTGGTTGAATAACTACCATGGAGTGTACATGTTGGGCTCCTCTGGAATGGCAGTCATGTTAGCACAATAGATGATGGCTGCGACTGAATGGGGACATGTCATACCTATTTGTGTTGGGTCATATTTATTTGTGTGGGGTCAGGGAGGCGGAGGGGGATTGAAATGGTTTGTCAAGAATGTTGTCACTATGCGACAAAACGTTCGACAAGCCTGTGTGCCAAACTAACATTTCCCACCTGTCACAGTGCTGTCAGGCCTCTGACCTGTGCACCGTTGATGGTGTTTGCTGAGGTTCAACTATCAGAAGCAGTCATAAATGTCTGTATCTTCTAATGATGAACAGGCCAGCCTTTGCTGCTGTCAAACTTCCAGTTTGCGGCACTAAAAAAATAGTTTTCAAAAGCATTTTTAGTGTTTTCATTTATTGAAATTATTCATAGAGAAAACAAACGTTAAAATATACTCTGCGTGATTTTCTATCGATCCTAATATATTTATCTGCTTGTATTTACATGTGTTGCCTGTTTATGCTGCACTAACAGTTTGCCCAAAGGGTCAGAGGGGATCAGCTCAGGAAGATTTAATTCCTGAGCTGACCCCTTCGGGCCTGCAGCATGGTTAGCATACCTGCAGTAACCGTATAAAAGATTAAAACCTCAAAAACCACTGGGGGTGTTTTCTCTTTAAGCTTAACTAAACTGCCACCGTTGGAGCTTACTCAGATAGCGTTTCATTGTTTTCTCCTCTGTTAAGCTAGCTCTCTTTTGGAGCACTTAAGCCAAGTTGTGTTGGAGGGCAGTTTTAATGTATTTATCTGATAGAGCCAGCGGAAATGTCCCTACGTGCCCTCCATGGCCCTGGATCACCAAAAAGCCACAAGCCGTTCTAGCTCAGGCGGCAGCCTTTTGAGGCTTTAGACAATTAGCAGTATTGCTAAGCTGTGTTTTTGGCTGCCAGCACAGAGTAAGTGCTTCTCCATTTTCAGATCAGGAGTATTTGGGGACGAACAGATTTGAGCTCCACTGCTTACCAGATTGGAAGAGATTAAATAGCGTTCACCTGTTAAATCTCAGAAAAGAGTTTTAGGCGTCAGGAGAACAACATACAAATTGTCACATTTGGCAGCCCACTGTTGGCTGTAGTGAAGTATCTGGCAGCGTGGTTTGAATCAAAAAAAGAGTGGCCATTCATTCAAGCTGACAGATGATGTGAGGAACTATGTGTTGGACGGGGGAAAACAGCACTCAGTTTTTCTTTTTCAGAATTTCAGCTCTCACAGAAATGGATGTCACTGATAAAGCTCCTATTTCTGTTGTCAGATCTGTCTGGTAGCATTTTCTCTGCCCTCCTTTTGTTTTAGCTGACATTTGAGTGACAGCTTCATTTCTCCCGTCATCTACCTCATCTTTTCTCCTCTTACCCCTCCCTCTCAGTCCAGAGGGGGTAAATTGCAGGGTAAGCAGAGCCCTGGTCCAGGCTCCAGGCTGGCAGGGGCCTCCTACCCTGTCATTTACCCAGGACAGGCTCATCCATGTTTTGTGAGCATTATGAAGGCCTGTCTGTCAGACAGCTGACGGTGGTTAATAGCGCTGTTTGCTTGTAGTTAGTTCAGATGAAATGAACAGAGCATGTAGTTTATGCTACTATGATTGGCCTCTGATGAAGATGATGATGATGCCGCTGGTTGTAATAAAATTAAGGGGTGTATTGGAGGGAATTATATGTACAATCTCAGTTTGTTATCCACCATCATTTGGGTCTCAGAAAGGGGGTAGGCTATATAAAATTATGAGAATGACAAGATATTATGTTGAATAGTTGAGATGGATAACATGCAGCCTGGTGAAGGTGCTTGCATCGCCCTACTCGTCTGTTAATTCATGGTTGAAAACCTCAAAAACTGCTGTTGATTTTGTGCAAATATTCATTAATTTTGTTGATTTTTTTCTGTGTTTGTGTTTGTCAGGGATATATGAAACTCCAGGAGGCACAATTCTGTTGCAGGCCCATTTAGACATTGAGACCTTTACCATGGACAAAGAGGTCCGTCGGGTCAAACAGGGACTGGGTATCAAGTTCTCTGAACTCGTCTACAACGGTAAGTCCGTAAAATACATAATCTTTGATTAGATGGTTTAGAAGATTTGACATCACTCATCAGAATTTTAGTTTTTACATGCCGACAAATCCTGAATTATTGTCAATAACAATGTCATTTTTAAATTGTCCTTTGCACCATCTGAAATTATAGCATTCATAAACTTGTATGGGTGACCACTGGCAGTTTTTCATGTCAGAAGTAGAGCTAGACTGATAAATCAGTCAGGTATATTCACACATACAGTATGTGTGTGTATGTTTAGATAAGTAATACAAAACTGCAGCACAGAAATGTACTGCTCAATGTGTGTCTACCATGTTTTACGAAGGAATCTGTTTAAAGATAGTTTATGTTATAACTTTATGTGAAAAAAAAAAAAACTATTGGGTAATGTATCGTTATCTGATTTTCTTTTTTTTTACTCTAAGGCTCAACACCCCTTAGAGTTTATATAAGAGCGATGTGAACATGTGAAATGTGCACCTACCGCCGTGTGCATTCAGTGTGTTTGCATGTTTGTGTGAGCTTTTCTCGGCTCAGGTGTCTTAATCATCCCTTCTGCTCAGTCGCCAGTCCCCTGCACCTTCATCCACATAATAGGATCAGTGCCATTAGAGACTGACTACTAGGCCACTTCAGTTATACCCTCCAGAGACAGGAAGCAAACACACACACACACACACACACACACGCACACAAAGGTGCGATCTTCAAAAGCAGGCCAGAGATTAAACCCATTGTGGGTTTAAATCATTAATTACTCTGCAGATAGATAGCAGACGCCTGGCACTGAGGCTTATGTTAACAATCCACCTGGCCTGCATCTGTTTTGCATTAATACGTCACTATCTGCCCAGACAATTTTTCACAAGAGAATTTGCAGCAATTAAGGGCAGTGCAGCACCATTGCAGCAAACATTAAACGTCAAGTAAACGACAGCTACATCTGTAATTGTTAGAAATGAAATGCTTAGTTCCACATCATTGGAAATTTTAAGTGTTTATTATTTAAAATGAGCAATTTCAAAACATTACAGACCAAATGATTAATCAGTAATGAAAATAATGATTATGACATGTAGAAAGAACAATCATGAAGATCAAATCAAATATAATTGAAATATAGTTTGCTCCAAAGTAAACTGGGGCTTGTGAACAATTGTCATGCCCGTCGCCTCGTGCCAATTCAGAGGCAATCAAAGCAGGGAAGGTTTGTGTCTTTGAACATGGCCAGACGATGAGGTGGAGGTCAGTTGCTGATGAGAGGAGCACCCCTGCTGAGTGGGGCGTGCCTGACCTCTGAACGTATACAGACACATCCCTCGCCCATCTGTCTCAGAGACTGACGGGCCAGGTCAGAAGAAATGGGACAAAAGAAAGGCGTGTATGAACTTTATACCTGGAACAGAAACGAGACCAAAGCATGGCAAGAGTTTTAGATTGCGAAAAATTGAACTGTGGGCATCACATGAACCCCCGTAGATCCTGCTGCTGATGGAGGATTTGCAGAGAAGGAGCCTCTTTGTCCTCTTGTCCATCCTATCATCATATATATACTGTGCATATAAACTAGTGGCATTATCAGTGGGAGCATTTAAAGGGATTTTGTCTGTGTGCTTTAAATGAAGAAAAATCAAAAACAGTTGATTTTAACAAACCTTTACAGCCGTACTTTTTGTTATAAATGTTAATATGTTGCCGTTTTCTTGTGCCCGTCAGGTTTCTGGTACAGTCCGGAGTGTGATTTTGTGCGATACTGCATAACCAAATCCCAGGAGAACGTGGAGGGCAAAGTACTGCTGTCTGTCTTCAAGGGTCAGGTCTACATCCTGGGACGAGAGTCACCCAAGTCCCTTTACAACGAAGAGTTGGTCAGGTAAGCGGGGCGCCAGTGTATATGTGTATGCGTGAGTGTGCTTATAAAAGCAGCCATGTGTCAGTGAGTCAAAGTGTGTGCTTGTTCTGACTTGACAACTGTGTTTGGCTGCTCTGGGCACAGTGCAGCTATTCCGCATGTTCACCGGGCAGCCTGTTGTTAGGTCAGCTTGCCCAAGTTCTCTCATGTCGTCCACATCAACATACTAAACCGACCCTGCCTCACAAAGACATCAGAGAAGTGTCAAGCTCAGTTCCTGGAGGGCAGACCCCGACCCCCAACCCCTCCTACTGCACCCCTGTGGCCTCTTAGCCGTGGTAACAGTGGGTTTGTTCAGGAGGCTGACCCCCGATGCCCTCTGGGCAGGCTCAGCACTGACCAAAGTAAAACCCCTCCATATGCCCCTCCATCTCCACTTCAGTCGCATACACACACACACACACACACACACTCACACATACACTCCACTTTTACCCTAGAGTCAGAGAGCTAATGGTGTTTTCAGCCAGAGGAGAGAGGTGATTTCACTGGGCTTTTAGGAGGAAAGTACATGGGTGTCATGCTAGTTAAGCAGGTCAGAAAGAGGGACACAAGGAATCATGTCTCACACAGTCAGCCATTCATTTCCTTAGACTGGTTTGGCAAGAGAAAAGGCCAGGGAAAAAAATCAATACCCCGAGTATTTATCTCTCTTGCTCACACAGGGCAAAATATACAGAGATTATACTGTACTCAGACTGTGCATTCATTCAGCCCTTTTAACCCACATTGTATTAGCTTGTTACTTCGTCTCAGTTTTTCTGAGTATCCTGTCTTCAGTAAAACATTTAATTACTGCTCAGTCACTCAAGATGAATTACGACTCATTGATCTTTCAACCAGCGAGTTGCTAAGAAACTCTCGCTGACGAAGGCTCGTGTTCTCGGAACACCACCTCACAGATTTCTTAGCTGAGAGACGACACAGAAGTGTGACAGAGGTGTTGTGTTGCAGCATCACAAAGACCTCGAGCCCGCTGACAGATGGGCGCAGTGGTTCCTCCATAAGGGAGCACATCACAAATCAAGTTTCAAATGTGGTCATGCACGCCGACACGCAACCTTATAGGAGACTATTCAGCTGTGATTGGCCAGGGTTTGGGTCTGATATAGACTCTTCTATATTTACCTGCATAACCACACAGGGCTGCAACTAATGGTTGAATCAATCTGCCAAATTATTTACTTTTTTTACTACAGTTTTTACTTTAAAATATAAACATGTTCAAAATGCTTCTTCCAAACCCAAAAGATATTCAGTTTACTGTCATATATGACAAAGAAAAAACATCTAATCCTCACATTTGAGGAGCTTGCTTGATATTCTAGGTTTAAAAAATGAATGAAAAGATTGATCAATTAAAAAAAAATGTTTCAGACTAATTTTCTTCTGATCGATTATCGTGTAATCAACAAATTGTTTCATCTCTACGCTGCATACACAGTACTCAGCCATGACTTCTTGCTAGAGCAGTATAATGTAGTGCCAACTGCAGCCTGACCAACACTTTCGAAGCCAGTACCACTGTTGATATGTAGGAATAATGATTAAATCATCTGAGGTTTCTTTTCATAGAAAAACAGAGATTTTTGGCATGAATTTCAACAATTAATTTTAATATCAAATACGACAGAAATAGAACATTTTGAACCAGAAACTTAATTGGAATTATTATTTTTTTGTAACTATAAATAAAACAAACAAATCACAAATATATTTAACAAATGTACATTTTTCAAAATTCCATTTTTGTGAGATTTATAGCTGCAGTTTAGTTTATTGTTCATGTCTGCCAGCATATCAATATATCTGTGACACACCATAATTAGCACTCAAGCTGAAGCTGTTACAAAATATGTAAATATAGTATAAAACAGTATATTTTGATTGGTTGTAATTGGTCATGTTATAAGTGGTATAATCCACTGTTATAGTAGATATTTTGGATTATCAAAAACTTTTTCTGCATTCATACATGTACTGTATCTGACAGCTATACACCTGGAAGCAGCAGACTCTCTCTCACACACACACACACTTATTTGCTGCTACATGACGACCTGCCACAATCACACATATATACACACACATAGACCAGATTAGGCATGAAACCCCCGCTGACATCCTGTTGGCTCGCCACGGGCAACAGTAAACGGCGTCATTAACACAGTGGTAATACAGCCCGTCACCGCACCCATCTGAGACAGAAATGTCACCCTCCTCGCTGTCCGCTGGCTCCACTCTCAATTAGACTGCAGGGTTTCTTCAAGGAATACACACAATATCGCATGCTTACACACACACACACACACACACACACACACACACACACACACACAGTGCCATATTCTTTTAAGCCACTCACTCATAATGGTGTTCAGGTGCCGGGTAGGGAGCCTTGTATTGAGAGTTGATGATTTAGTTGTCGCTCTTTCTTTTTATAGTGTTTATCCTATCATTTGTTGGCAATTTCCTCTTTTGCTAAGTGCTTTTGAAGAATGAGTGCAAGCTGTACATTGGGAGTTGGGGGTGTCGCAGGGAGGAGAGGACTCAGTGAGAGTGTATTAAGCACTGCAGGTAGAAACTGCTGTAATTACACGGCACGCAGACACTCTTTGTGAGACACACACACACACACTAAGAAGGCATGACTTCACAACAAACAGCCTAAACAACACAGAACACACAAGTTATAGATTCATGTCTTTTTTTTTTTTTTAGAAGTGGAAGACAAACATCAGATTACAAAATCATCACTTCAACACTTAGCTCAGAGTTGATATGATGGGATTGTTTTAAAAATGGATTATGTGCATCTTTTGTGTGCTTTTGGACACGAGTGTGTTTTTATTTTGCGATATTGATTCTCAGTTATTCAGGACAAACAATGCTAAAGAGAAGCGTTCAGAGGAAAAACGATCGGACCGTTATTTCAAAAGAGCAGATTATCAATGATCCAGTTATCCCAGTAGTTGACGAGGCACCACGTCTCTTGTGTTTACTGCAATGATACCAAACATTTCATATTGTTACCAGAATATCCTGTAAGTTTTTCCTTCAGTTCTTGGTCTCACCTGCCTCTTTCTTGACTTGTTTTCACTCCAGCATGGATGTGCAGGGAGACTACGACCCATGCGATGCCTCTGGATTCATCAGGATTAATGCTGTCAGGTTAGCATCCCTTCAGCCTTAAGAGTAATTCCTAACAGGCATCTACACACAGCCTACACACAAACCTACACTTTAAATCATACTATTTTTCTTGTTCTTCTCCTTCAGGTTAAGGGAACACCATCGTTTGCAGGGTCTCTCCAGCACCAAGAACTAACTGCTGCAGTCCTGTGAACCATCTTTCTCCTCCAGTTTAAGCAGTAGTAGGTTTAGACTTTGTGCCTCCGTTATATACCTTTTGCCTTACTGTCTACTGTCTACCGTTAGTTATATTAGCATCTGGGTATTTAACACTCAAACTAGGCTCGTACTGTACTGAAGTAAAAACTGTAAAAGGATTTCTTAGGTGGTGAAGATTGGAGGAAGAATAATCTAGAAAATGTAAAGTCATGATAGGAAAATAGTTTGAATCAGGTGTACAGATTAATGTTAATTACAATGTAGGCATTTGTTAATGTGTTTCATGATATTTTATTTCTTGAATGTGCCTCATTGTTGGGCATAAGTATGTCAGTACTTGAGCAAACTATGAGTTCCTTGTTTCAGAAATAAAAACAAGTGAATAATGTTTCTTCTTCCTCTGCTTGTTTCTTAATTCTTTATAGAAAATAATCAACGTTTATCATCAGCTTCCATGCAAACACTTGTCATAGATATCATCCCCTGTCTGTCTGAATGTGTTAGTGATTAATAGCTCACGTCTTTGGCTGACAGCCTATTTATTAACGCCTGGCTGTTTAACTCTTGGTGCCGCACAGTCACTGCCCCGTGAAGACTTCAGGGCAGCAAGGACACTGTATCATATTTACAGTATGTAGATGAAGCAGTAGCAGTGCACGGGTTTGGCACAGGCGAAAGTCAACACGGTGGCTCACTGATAGTCACTGAAACAGAAGTAATGAGGCCATTTCTGAGCTCAAATGGCACAAGTCACATGGAAGGAAAACCAATTGGCCACATATTTATATCTCCCTCCTCCACATGAGGTCTCCAGGGTTAGAGAACAGAGGAAAGAGGAAGCATTTTAAAGGCAAAGGTATTGTGTCATTCATTATTACCTTGGATGGTGCTCTGTTTTCTCAGTCTCACATTGTCCCTGAATTTTAAAAACATTTGTCAATAGGAAGAAATATTTGATCATTTGGATGCAGGAATTTTTAGGATTTTTATTTTTTACCTTCACTATTAAATGACAGCTACACAGATAATTGATGAATGTTGTATCCCTACTATGAAGTGCGCCAGCTTGGAAAGGAGCCTGACAAGAAGAGCCTGAAGAGTTAATGTACTATACACACAAATTGCATGTTTATAAGTAACAACAACCTGCAAATTTCTTTTACTTTTTACTTTTACTTTTTTGTGGCAGCCTCAAAAATCATAACACATTCATTCCACCAGAAGATGTAGAAGCTTAAAGGTTCAGTGTGTAACCTTTAGGGTGATCTTTTGGCAGAAATGGAGTATAATATGCATGACTATGTTTTCAATAATGCATAATAGAATTAGCCTTTTATATCAACATATGGAGCGAGTCTCCATACACGCAGTCTGACATCTTGATTCAATATTCACTAAGGTTGGCACTAAATAGCATGGCTAACAAATACATCACCAATACTGAACCCTTAGAAATGAGATTGGACAAATAAGATATGGGGTTACTGGTAGGCTGATTTTGTTACCTTTGGACAGAACCAGGCTAGTTGCGTTACCCTGTTTCCAGTTTTTATGCTATGCTAAGCGAAGCTAATGGAGCCCCACTCCTCGCTTCATATTCAATGTTCAATGTCATGAAAAGTTTTGAAGATGTAGTTTTCACCTTATTAATTCCTCATTTTCTTGTCCAAATCCTGTTGCAGAGTTCAGTGCATCTACAACAGTGATTTCAGAGAAGACGGGGTTGTTTGAGATTCATATATTGTTAGTTAAAATAATTCATTCTGTCTTCTGTTCACTACAATATGCTCCATACTATAGCACGCTTCAGTCTGTTGGACATCAGCAGCTGTTTCTGTGCGTACCTCTCCCCAATCCCCACCGCTGATAGATGTCAGTCCTGCATTGAAGTGCTGGGTACAGTGTGGGCCTCAAGGTGGAGTCCACAGGCACAGGAGACCCCCTGCCAGGTCTAATGGGCAATGAGGGATCCTCGGACCCTTTCAGTCCTTAAAGAGCCCCTCAGCCCCCGCTCAATTACACGGCAGGCGTCTCAGTCTTTGCCTGGTCAATTACCAGCCAGCCCCTGCATTTACTGTCGTGCACACAGAGGTTGCAAGATAATCAGTGTCCAAAATTGCTCGGTTAGAATGAAGGGATGGATGGAGAGGTATTCAGATTAGTCAGTCAAGCTGAAGGGGAGGTAGGAGGGATGGGGACAGCTATCAATCTCAATCTGGCTTCAGTGGTTGGAGGGGGAGGATCGTGGTGACCTTTCAACTTTATTTCTGAAAGGAAAGATATGATCCTTGGAATTTTTTATTAATGTCATAGCTGTCTTTTGTTTTAGAAACAGACAGCTGGTTTATGTATTTAAAATCAACTCTGGACTTAATACTAACTTCTCTAATCAACTAGCTGTGCATGTATGTACGCGCCTGGATCCACGTCTACTTACCCACTCATCTACCGCGTCTCATATTCCATCCACCTTCCTCTCCCCCCTACCTGTCTACCCAGCCAGCCAGGTATAAAAACTGGTTGACACCTGACCAAGGGAATTAATCATCCTTGACCCTGGACCAATTACCCCTCATTACCCACTCTGTGTCTACCTCTCAAGGGAGAGCTGCGTAACAATAGCACAACATGAAAGTCGGTGGGGTTGCGGGCCCTAATGGACACTCCTGTGCGACCGTGTCTCCTCAGGAGTCCAGGTCGACTAACCTTCAAGTCCTTGTCACTCTCCAACAGCACACGTACAAAGGAGGCTATTGTTCAGGATCAGGGTCTATGACCTCTTGAGATGAAGTGCAGAGCCGCCGGCAATGAGAGGGCACCCATGCTGGAAATGGATGATGAAGGTTTGGGGGAACAAGAAAGTGTAGAGACACTTGAAGTGCAGTTTTTGTTCTGTTTGTTTTGTGCCACTTTCTAATAAGGCACCCTTTTATTAATGGTTTGTACTTTGAAAGTAATAAATTACTTATGAAATGTTTATTTATAAGTTATAAGGTGTTGCAAAGAACAACTTTTGGGTTGTTAGAATGTGGAGAATCCCTTTGCTAGCTTCCCATTTGGTAAGATCAACGCCAACGTGATTTTCACAACCTGGCAACCCCAAATGTGTTCTTGTTCCTAACTGTAATTTATAACTCATTAGTAAATTATTCTTCATTACCATGAAGCTCATTGTTATAACTTATAAACACTTTTACAACACTATTACAAAGTGGTACCTATGCATTTTAGCCATGCTGGATTCTGGACTTTGACACATGGTACAGACATTTATGGTCCCCGGAGAATTAATTATGAAAACTTTGATCTCCTGACATCAATGCAGCATCGTCAGGTCAAAACTAGCTACATAGTAGTACCTAACAAGCTAAACTAAAATGCTAAACATTGTATCTGCTAAACATCAATATACTAGAAATATCACTGTGAGCATGTTATAATGTTAGCATTTAGCTCAAAGCACATTTGTGCATTAGTAAAGCTTCACAGAGCCGGTAGCATGACTGTAAACTCTTTAGTCTTGTTTCCTTTTGACTCAGCTGTTGTTGTGTGTGTCTGTCTACTGCTACCTAAGTGGAAATTGAATTTCATTGTTGGGTGAATACCTATTATCTGTAATATTACCTGTCTGGCTTCCCAGTTCAATATCTGCTTTTAAATCATTTTAATAGCAGATATCACACACTTTGCAGGAAGTTGTTAATTTTTAAAATTCCGATGTTATCTTTGTATTTTAATCAATTATTTAATTAGATTATTTTGAATGTAATACATTTTTAATGTATCTTGTGAATCAAAAAAATTGTATAAAACTTAAAGATAGGTGTCAATAAGAATTTATTATTAACAATGACAGCCACTAGAACAAGCACATAAAACAAAAAGAAAAAAGTGACACAATAATCAGATCAAACAGAAATAAAACATTTATTATTATTAGAAAAACATCATATATACACCCTTAAAAGCAGTAATTGACATAAATTTATCCAGTTTTAGTGTTTATTGTAACAAATTCCACTTATTAGCAGCCAACACTGCCAACACTAGCTGTAATAACTGACTTAAATATTGGGGTGAGTATCCAAGAAGATGCAGAGAAGACCACTATTAACACCATATTTGTTTCATCTTCTCAGAAATAACTTTTAACCTATCAACTTACTTATACTTATTCATATCTGAGGAACAATAAAGCTTTTTGAGTTCAAACTCAAAATCACTGTTAACGTTAAAATTGCCTTCTTTTTTTTTTTTTTTACTCAGTAACAGTGATATTCATTTGTGGGGACAAAAAGAAATAATTAGAATCTCTTTTACCCATCAGAATATTTTGTGGTCATTCAATCTGTGCTCTTCATTTACCTGTCTGTATGGAAAAGGCTCCCATGTTCACTGACCTCTCCTTTTAAAACACAATGAGACATGAACAATGACCATGGGGGGTTAATTACCATCAATTAGAGGTCAAAGTGGCTTTCCTTCACTATGTTTTTTGTAACCCAAGCACAGTGAGCCATATCGAAGCTCTGTTGTAATGTCAGTCGCCTTGTCTCTGGTCCATTTCCACATTCCAGATTTAACTTGTGCAGTGATATTATTCGAACATTTCCTACTTTAACTTAACTGGACTTCCTTCTTTTATTTGTCTGTTACTCTCCTTGTTGCCATTACCACTATCACATAATATTTTATTTGTACGTATACCAAGAACACTCCCAATCTCAACAAACTGTCAACTCCTTGTTTCTCAACATTTCACTTAATGCTACTTTACTTAGCAGGTAAGGGGTTAATGGACTGGTCCCCTGAGGTTTGTGCAGAAAGCTAATGGGCCTGGCAAAGATGATGAGGTCACTCTCTTATTGCTAAGAAACAATAAGAGATTTACAGGCCAGGATACAATGCCAATACTGTTGGCTTAATATAATCTATTATTTATATTTATACTTAGATGGAGTAGCATAAATAGTAATAAACAGGATGAGCAGCACATATTGTGTGAAGAATGTTTTGTTAATGTGATTTGACTAAATTAGGATTATGCAAGTGTTTCTGAGCAAACCCAGGCAGTTTGGGACTTTGTATCAGGTGAGAGGGGAATAGAAATGTCCAGCAGCTGTGAGTTGTATTCATTTGTTAATTAATACTGTGGCTCAGATCACTTAGGGTATAAATGCCATTGATGTACTCGAACAGAGCTGATTTGTCCTGATAGCTGAAATGTCCACTTCATTCATACTCGTGAAACTTGATCTCCTGCCACAACATCAAGAGACCATCTGTGAGGAACCATCAAAATAAAGCAGGATACACTTTGCCTTCCAGGCTGGCTGACATCCATGGATCCTGTGAGTGTGAGTGCAGTAGTTTTCCTTGATGTCGAAGCCGATTTTCTGGTGTCAAAGGACACCCATACGCTGATGTCCTTACGATCTATAGACAGATGGGACCATTACGGGCAAAGCCCCTGGCTTTGTTTGGCCTGAGCCGGTGATGAAATATTGATGGAAAAATAGAAATATTTTGCCTGCTGCTCAATGTTGCCCATCTAAAAGGGTTAATGAGTGTGAGGACTTTCCTGTCTCCTGTTACAACAAAATGTAGCTCAACTACCCACTAACATTGACTAGACTGGAGTCTGCAGGCTCTACGGGGCTAACAAGAATCAATAACCTTTCCAATGCCAGATTAAGTTACGCTGCTATAATTGGGAGCTGAAGTTGAGGCGCAGGTTACTAACTTTTTGGCATTTTCCATCCTTAATAGGAACGCTTAACAGTATAGTTAAATATTTAGGGAAATATGCTCAGTTGCTTTCTTCCTGAGAGTTTAGTAAGAAAGACTGATAATACGCTCATGTTTGTACAACCAGCAGCCTGTTAGCTTAGCTTAGCACAAAGCCTCAAGGGGAGCCTGCTCTGTCCAAAGGTAACAGCTATATATAGCTAGACTAATTGACTCCCAGCTCTAGCTTCATATTTAACGTACATATTGGTACCTAGTAGGTGTCACTGAAACTGAAATAGTTAGTGTATTATATTCTTTAATGAACTGGCAACTTGTCCAGAGTGTACCCCACCTCTTGCCCAAAGTCAGCTGGGATCGGCTCCAGCCCTCTACCTCCCTGATAAGGACAATTGGTCATAGAAAATAGATGGATGGATTATATTTTTTATACTATTACTAATGATTACAGCATATTTGCATTAACAACAGTATGTAAAATCAATTATATATAATTAACTTTAAATTCAGGACTTTTATGACGAATCCATTCACATCCTTGAAGCACAGAGAATCAGGTAAATATAAAAAAACGTACTTCCTACATTCTCCATTCACCGCATAGTATCGACGCTAATGTAATGAAAGTGCTTTTCATTATGTGGTCTTAGTCAGCAGCAGATCTGTGCGCTACAGTATACAGTATATATATGGCTGGCTTTAATCCAGATCCATGTGGGAGGCTAAACAGCAGTGTCAGTCTTTTGCCAACTGTTCAGACCTGTTGAGCTTGTTGGCATCCTACTTCATACATAATGTATAGACCAACTTCAGGTCAGGAGCCCATATGCGTATCTCGGAAATCAAGATTTCAGCATGCATGGTGTCTTTCCCAGCTGACACAAAACAAGACTGAGACTCTGTAGCCATGCTAGAGGCTCTGTGAGGTTTTCCTTGTACTTGTACAATGCTAATATGCTTATGTTAAACAGGTGTAATGTTTACCATGTTCACCACCTTAGCTTAGTGTGGTGTGATGCTAACATTTGCTAAGTAGCACTAAACACAAAAGCTTCGCAGATATTTGATCATAACCAAAGTACTGGACAAATAAAAATTATGACCAGATGATGGTGCCAGATGAAAAGTCAGAGGATCACCAAAGTTATTGCAACTCATCCTGAGGGCAATATGAACAACTGTGCCTGTTATGTAGAACAAAGTGGACCCAAAGTGCAAACATGACCAGGGACTGAGAACAGTTCAAAAGAGTTTATTAACAAAACCTGGAGGGAAATGGTGCAGGGGCAGGTGGATGTCTGGTGGTGAGATCCAAGCGGTGCAGGGCTGGGTGGTGGCAGACATCCTAAGATGGGAGCGATAACAGTGTTAGGCTGGGATCCTGCAGCACAGAGAGATCAGGGTTAGAGAAAATCACAATCACAGGAGGTTGAGACAAAGACAAGACAAACAGAAACACAAGGGAAGGGAAAACAGGCAGACAGTCTCATCATGACAGTCCATCATGGCCAACACCCAACAGTTGTCAAGACATTTCACTAAACGCCTAAAGTATCGTCCTGGTTGTGGCACTAGAAGAAAAGTCAGGATAGCAAAGTCAGAATGTCTGTGCAAAACTTCATCCCAATCCATCCAGTAGTTTGTTGTGATATTTCAGTCTGGACTGAAGTGGTGGGCCGACCGACAAACAGACTACCATCTCCAGAACCATGCCCCAAGCACTGGCTACGAACCATCTTCACCATTACACCCTCCTCCACTTCCCAGATCCCCTGGGGCAGCAGCAGTAATGCAGCACGCTGATCTCAAATCAATAGATTTATCTCCTTCATTTGAAAGGGACTTGGCTTGTGCCTCTTCCCTTCCCCTCCTCTCCTCCCGGGGGTGCACTGGTGGGGTTTGTTTGCTGCCACACACTCTTTATGTTCTTCGATCTGTTGGTCTGTGAGGTGGTGAATGTATGAGAGGCCTATCAGGTCCAAGGTGGCTATCCTTGTAGCTTTGTCTGCCCCACTCTCAGTGAATCCCTTGGACAATCTAAATGTTTAATAGCGCTGGTTATTTGGTTGTTATGGTGTGTTATGATGGATGGTAATGCAGTGTAGGTTCTTTCCGATTGTGCCTGAATTACACCACAGGGTATGCAGGCTGTTTGGGCTGGGTGTTTAACTTGTCTTCATTAGTGAGTCTATAGCAAATGTGTTATAAAATGATGGTTAGAGCTAAAAGATTTTCTTGTTTGTTCATTTTTATTGCTTTTAAGCCTCTAAACATAAAGTGTTGGTGCAGCAGGCGATGTAGTGCCCTAACCAGACAAAAAGTAGAAATAAGATAATAAATAGTTACATTAATAAATGAATGAAAGCTCTGACCCTATTTCAGTGGTGATATTGTGAAAGTAAAAAGATTCAGATAGAGACACAGACAAACACTTCAATTGTTCACCTCATCGGCTACAGAACTCCACATACTGACAGTGTATTGCATACATTTTTCTTATTGATATTCCCAAACAAAGTAAATCAAGAAAGCAATATACATATGACAATGAAAATGGTAAAAAAAAAAAAAAAAGCAAAGATTTCCATCGCACAAGCAATGTCTAATTTGTTGTTGTTGGGTTGATGACAAGAAGAAAGAATCATCATTCAATAGTAATAATTTTTCTATGATAAGTAAATAAGATCAGAAGTTGGAGAAAAATAGGTGCATGATACACGGTTCATTTGCAACGTTTAATAAAACTTTTGGACCATTTTTTGCACATGCAGAGGAATTTACTTCTATGGTTATTCCAGAGTAGCCACCCTGATTGTCTTCTACATGTTTTTCTTTGTGTGAATTTATAACATGCTGGGAATGTTTTTATTTATCTCTGTTTAAGCAAACTCCATGTTTGACTTTTATTTAGTAGTGAGTGACCAATTTGTGTTTTTATTTTCTGTATTTGATGTTGGTTTTACTTTTTTTGTTACTTACTATTATAGTAATGACACTGTATTGATACTCGAAATGTTCCCTTTTGATTCTGGTGTGTCACTGAAAAATCAATAAACAAATCTTTAAAAAAAAAAAAAAAAAAAGTAAGTGAATAAGATCAGAACCACCAGAACTCTCCCAGTATATATGTACAAATTGGACCTTTCACACAAAAATCACAATCATAAAAAAGCAATGGTTATCCAAAAACTCATGAAGTCTGTCTCGGATGAGGATAAAAGCTAAAAGCTTTCTAAAGTAATTTCAGTAAAGTGCCTTTAGTGTACCACAGTGACATAGCAATAAAAAAGCTTGCCAACTGTCTGTTGGACAGCCTTCCGAGATCTGACCTCCTTAGTTTGCATGAAATGTTTTGCTTCCTGAGACCTGTAGATGTATTGCCACCTTAAAACTGATCCAAGCCGTACACACACCAACACAGCAGTAGGTGAGGGTTTTATCCTGAGAGTAGATTCAACACCACCAAACTGCATCAAAGATGGATTCCACTTTCAAAATGTTTCAGACCCCCATAAACTGTGGGTTTAAAGTGCTGAAAGGAATCACAATACAGCTTTGCTTTAGATGAATAAAAAAAAAACATTCTGTCCATCTCTGCAACTCTGCCTGCTGATATGCTTTTATTTCTGTCATGCCTGGTGTTTGGATTTGAACAGCGCCTTGTGTCATCCTTAAGAAAGCCTTTTTCGGTGGCTCGTTGCGTGGTCGCAGCAGAAGAATTACCTGCAAAACACTCTTTGTCAGCTCACTGTGCAGAGAGCTCACAAACAAGACCATTTAGCTATTATTTCCTCTCAGTCGGAGATACGCACAGCAAAGCGAACGTTTATCAAGAAAAATGGGCGATGTTGGGAGAGGAGGAAAATAGGACAGGTGGAGAGAGAGGCCAGGAGAGAGGGATGGAAGAAAGAGGAGGAGGGGGGTTATTGGAGCCAGGGAGGGGCCATGGTGTCCCAGTGGAGGGAAATAGTGAAAAACATCCGTAATTTTCACCGCGGGATCCCATGTAATTGAGTCATTTAAAATACAGATACAGAGCTGACTCAAAGCAAAGTGGCTTATGGAGGAGGAGGAGGAGGAGGAGGCTGCAAAGTAAAATGGAAGAGAGGTAAAAAAACAAGGAGGTAAAAGTGTGTCTCTCCCATTATTTGACAAAGCTGGTCTGTTTATCCTTTTCATCTGTCAATCTTTTCTTTCAAGACAGGATGTTACCCATGAGAGATTTTTTGTTTGTTTGTTTGTCCTTTATGTTACTCTGTCACCCCCCATGACACTCCTGCCTCCTGCTTTTTATTTTCCCCTTTTTTATTGTGTTATTTCAGTCTGTGCTTTTTTAAATATTTCATATATTTATATTTTATACCACAGACAGATATTCAAACTGGGTTGGCACCATTTATATGCGTATATTCCTGAGTTGGTGCAGAAGTTCTCACCACATATAAAGATAAATAAACACAACTTACCAATAACATAATTCAAGTACAGCTAGAACTATTTATTGTAAAAAATCAATTGCAGTTAGAAAAGAAAATCATGGTGGTTTAGCTTTATTATATTATTATTATTATACACAGCTTTATTGGTGTGTGTGTGTTTATGAAAGAGTGACTGGACAAAAAAAGAGTGTACCAGCCGTACATGTCATAACTAAATATTGTGCACATGATTTGGTTTAAGTTTAGACATGTTAATAACTTAACTCAATAACTGTATTTATTTAGCACTTTTCTAAACAGCAACAGAGCATATTTAAAGGGGAAGTCTACCAACTTTACACATGCAAGCCTGTTTACAGGTCTTGGGGAGTATGACTGCACATGTTTAAAAAAAGTTGTATAACCCTTACATTAGACATCACTAGCATAACATGCCCAAATCTTGACCCTTGAACGCTTGAACTGCATTGTGGGCAATGTAGGCACCAGGATTTGACAAGGAAGAAGAGGAATAAAAGGGAGTGCTATGCTAAACTGAGTCCATTATTAACAATAAAACAAATGGAGTAAATTATAAACTGCACTAAAATAATGAGGCTCATACAAAAAGTAGAACTGAGTGAGTGTTTAGACATGACTTATGTTAGATGCTGCAGGTTTTGCTTGGCCTATTTTGAGTATTAATATGTGAGAGCCACCACTTTTTTACCCACTTCTTCTTCTCTCTGCATGAACAATGTGCTCCTGAATGAAAGCTGTTTTGAGATACCTCAGAGGTCTCTGGATGAAACACTATCCGTTTCTTGTATCCTGTCTTTAGAAATGTACGCCCGTAGCAGAACCGTGGCAATTATAAAGCAATTACAGTTTCATATGGCCGGTTTGAGATTGAGGAGGAGAAAGAAGGAGGTAAAAGCTCAGTAGTTAAAAAGAATAAGTGTGCCAATATTGATGTTCCTTTTTTTCCCCCCAAATGCTCGGTTGTCCAGCTGGGCATGTATTCCTGACCACAAAAACATTGCTCGCTCTCTCTGCAATGAAAAATGGTTCAATTACTCAGCCCACGATGATGATTTCTTAAACTTTTTTTATCTTTAGAGACCAAATGCTTTGCGTGCTCACGTGCTCTAGTTTGACGAGCGGCCCTACAGTTTTTACAACAGTGAACCCTGGGAACAGGAGTCTATTCTCTGCAAGACAATGACAGGGAGGAAGCTGTGTTTGTGTGTGACACTTGATCAGCCTGCTACGGTAACCACAGCTCCACACACACACATAAACACACTAACTCACACTAACTAAGTTCCCACTGTTTGATTGGCGGTATGCCAGCGACCCACACCTGCTTTAACTGCCTTTACTTTCTAGGCTGTTTGACCAGATGGGGACTGAATTCATTATAACTATCTGTGTGTGTGTGTTCTTGCATCCATTGTCAGACATATACATCATCTGTATATGACGACCACCACCTGACTTACCCTTTGATACCACAGCACTGAAATCATTTCCCAGCCACCTTGAATACATTGGACAGCACATGGTAGCAATATGTTAGGGCCAGGGCAGGGATCATACTTCAGTCATGCTAAATTGGAGGTCTTCATTTAGAGGAGCTGGTCTGGGAACAGCCTTCAGCTTCCTCTTAATTTCCCTGCTTCTTTTTTGGAGGTGATAACATGCCCCGGGGCTGACAAGGAAGGGAAATTGATATCTGCACGGATGTCTGTAAGACGCAGCACACCAATCTGCTTGTCTCAAATTCGAGGTCAATCTTGCCTTTTCAAGCAGCTGCATGAGCATGTCGCACATAAGTAACCATAGTGGGAAACAGTTATTTATTATAGGCTTCGGTCTAGTGCATTTCCTCTTGTGTTGACATAAGAAATCTGACAGATTTCATCCTTTAATATTACTAGATAGTGCTGGGCACTGTACATCGTTAAGAAAATTAAAGTAATGCATATGTGCTGAGGAAAAACTTCATCAGATACTCAGAAACAAACACTTCAATAAATTTGAACTGCTTCTTTCTGCTGGACCACACAGTCATTTTAAGTCCTTACTGGTCGACTTTGCTCATTGAGGTTTGGATACAATTTATGGAGCAGGAACTGTTTTGCATAAACAGTTTGGAAATTTGCAGCAATTTTACTTTCTTCTGTCTGGCTGCTGGCTTTTTCCAGATGTGCAACAATAGATGTTTCCACATGTGCAGCGAGAGAGAAAACCAGTATTCCTCAATCTTCATTTTGTCGTGTCGGATGGGATTTTTTGATTCCGTCAAAACAGCTTACAGTGTTGGAACTATAAACAGCAAAAAAGTCAATTTAAAACATCTATGTGGCTCTGTAGAGGGAGCTGTAGCTTGTATGTTTGGGTTCTCTGCTTCATTTTTCATTTTTAACAAACACTTTGTATGGACCAAGAGTAAATCCAGAAATAAAGTTAGTAGTAATAGTTAGCCTAATTATGTCAGTATCAACTTAACTTTGGTCAGATATGTTTACACATAAAAAGATATGTGACTCCAGATGTTAGTTTATTTCAGTAAAACTGCTTGTCATAGTATTACATCATACAAAGAAGGTGTTTATATAACCAACAGTGTGCTAAAGGTGTCATCAGAATATAAAATATAAACATATTTAGCTTAGTTTACACTTTTTTTGTTTACCACATAATTCCATATGTGTTATTTCATAGTTTTGATATCTTCAGTGTTAATCTGCCATGTAGAAAATGAGGAAAATAAAGAAAAAAACACTGAAACACTGAGAAGGTATGTCCAAACTAATTTATAGATTGATATATAACAATATGAGAGATGATATATACTGACCAGCCACTTTATTAGGCACCTTTGTACAAAACAATGTGATTCAATACAACAACTCTGCCATAAACCGTACTTTTACGAAGCTTATCATTTTTCAGTTTTTGCTGACACTGTCAGAGAGGTATTAATTTAACTCTTATGTTTACTACTGAGGTTGTAGTTTGATTAGTGTTAAATTGGACTGCATTATATTGAGATGTGTTTCTAATATTTTAGCCACATCATTTACATAATGTTAGAGACACCTTTTAATATACTGCACTCCTGTACAACAACAGCACCCACTAAGACCTCAATAATAAACATAAAGTAGAATTAATGCTCTCTCTGACAGTGTCAACAAAAGCTTTATAAAAGTAGAATTTATGGCAGAGTTGTTGTATTGGATCACATTGGATTGTTCAAGTTATTACACATTGCTAACTGTTTAAGTCCTTTACCAGGTAGAAATGTGAAACATTTTCTGGTTGCAGCTTCTTCAATGTGCTGCTTTTCTCTTATAACATTGTAAATTGAATATCTTTGCATTTTGCATGAACAAAACAAAACATTTTAAGATATCAGCTTTGTTTTAGACTGTCATTCCCACAGCTTTATTGACCTTTATTGACTATTATGCATATTTGATATCAATCAAATAGAAAGGATAGGGTGTTTTGTATCATAGCCTATATAATATGTTGTTTTACTATACTAACTTGTGTTAACTGTGTTTTCCTTGCATGTATGTAGTCCTCCATCAACTCAAGCTTGGCTTGGCACGTGTGCTACCCAAACGGCCACTTGAGGCTGGCTACAGAACAAGTCAATCTCCATAAGTATTAAAATGTCCAACTTCACAGCAGAAATAAACATGTTTACAGCCTGATTTTGGTCTCTGTAGTTAGTGCCATTACAGATGGCTTATTAGATCCACGTCTTTGCCGCTATTTAGATTAGCCAGGGAGGAAGAGGTAGTACAGCCAACATGGCAACGGCCTACTTCCTTCTACTGTCATTGGTCATCACGAGAAAATGGAGGAAATAAAATGTATGAATTATATATATTTTATAGATACCTTGAGGGGAAATTATTTTATTTTACATGCATTTTTACCTGAAATACAACCACACACACAGAAAGTACTCATAGACATGCAAATGTGGAGAAATGGTGGAGTGATGGGCAGCCACGTAGCAGTGCCCTGGGAGCAGTTAGGGGGTTCGGTGCCTTGCTCAAGGGCACCTCAGCAGTGCCCAGGAGGTGAAATGGCACCTCTCCAGCTACCAGTCCACCTTTCATACTTTGGGACTTGAACTGGCCACCCTCCGGTTCCCAAGCAGCAGGGAACTCCAATGTGAAACATTGTAAATTGAATATATTTGCATTTTGTGTGAACAAAACAAAACATTTTAAGATGTCAGCTTGGGTTTGGACTGATATTTCTACATTTTATTGACTAATTGACTGATTGAAAAATGTATTTATGTATATTGATATCAATCAAATACACTTGCATTAGAGGGGATATGGCGTTTGATGTATCATAGCCTACATATTGTGTTATTTTGCCGTATTTAAACGTGTTAACTGTGTTTTCCTTGCATGTATGTGGTCTTCCATCAACTCGCGAGATCATGTGGCTCGCGGAGCTTCGGCTTGGCACGTGTGCTACTCTTTTTTTTTTTTTTTTTTTTTTTTTTTTTAAGTGTGGCTCTCAGCTGCCGAGGCGGATGATGATGATGGCGGAGCTGGTTCAGGGACAGGCCTCGGTGGCTCAGCCCGGAACGAAAGATGACTTCGCAGACACGATACGCCGGGTCCGACAGGTAAAACGCTCTTCGGCGGACACAAGTGTACAGCTTTCGGACCGCAAACAGCGTGTTTGCATGTGGAGCAAAGGCAGGACTTTTTAAAGTCAGGATACCCCCTTCCTACTACAAACACTCCTCATGCACCCAGCAAGCTAGCAAGCTAACGTTAAATAGCCGAGACAGCATAGCTGAGAGGACAGATTAGAGTTTACACGAGACGCGAGACGGCGTCAACTAAAAGTGTCCACGCTGTCCAGACGACAGGTTAAGTCGTGTCTCACGCAAAACACGAAGGCCTCTTGTAATGTCGAAGTTTGTGCAACTTTAGTAAGTTAAGCCGACCACACTGCAACCTGTTGTCAAGTCACAGAAGTTGCAGTTAGCTTAGCTTTGCTAACTTACTGTCACAAGTTTGATAGCCCGCAGCTTGACCCACGACGTGACCGAAGCTAATGTTCAGTCTGGACACGAAGCCTGGACGGACCAGGTGTCTGACACGCTGTCACAAAGTTAGCCTGCTAGTTTCTGAAGTTAGCTTAAGTATAACTGGCTGTTGCCCCACTTAAACACACACACTGGGAGCTTAATCAGTCATCACGCTCAATACTAACGTTTAAATCCCCTCTTGTCCCCTTCTTTAACTCAATTATCAGCTTCTATATGTTCAACTTGTAGCGCTGTCTTTCACATAATAACACATGTGATAAGGCTAGTAGAGCTAGCTAAGCTAGCGTGTGTGTGGTACTATGTGTCCTAACAGGCAGCGTTGGAGTAAGGCCATGTAATGTAACGTCATCTGTTCAAATAAGCCCCCCTCCACTCCTCCTGTTGAGCACACTTGGATTTTTCCATTGCTGCCTGGAAAATACCTGGAAAAATATCATTTAAAATGCAATCCTACATTTCACTGCACACTCCCCTGTTTAACAGATATTGCCTAGTTTCATATAGACTGTAGCAGCGCTGTGTACTGCAGTTAGACGACCTTTAAGTTGGAAAAGTAGAGCTGTCTTTAAGCTGTAATAAAAGATTAGTATACCACCAGACTGCAGTTAAGTGTGTAAATTGGACTTTAGTCATACAGCCACCAGTTGAGCTTTCCCCTGTGTAGATTATCACCTAGATATAAACAAGTAGTGTGTCCTGCATGTTTGAATACTCATTAAAAGATACGGACAAATCTTGCATAACAGTGCACATTATCAGTATAATTAAACATGGGTGCATTTAGTGTAATTTTGAATACGTGTCACTGTCTGTAAATGTCTGTCACGATGATTTTAAAGCCCTCTATAAACTTCCACTTTCACATATGTTTGCTCACACCGTGCTCACAAGATTTCACATTAACCTCTTCGCGGTAACAAGCAGGACGTAAGCGATTTTGATCGTGGGCTTCAACCTCGCTCTTGCGACATCTGAAAGCCAAACACTTCACGTTTATAATCAAAGATAAACATCAGATTTAATCACACGTTTACTGTTATAAAAAAAAATCGATTCATGTCTGACTTATTTGGTGTGTGTGTGGCTGGTGTGAATTTCCAGTGAGTTAGCATCTGAGTGCCCATATGCGCTTTATAGAAGAAGGAAGTAATCCCTTTTGTTTTGCATGTTATCACGTGATATCAATGTGGCATAAGTCAGAGAGATGGGAAGTAGAAGCCTTGATCCAGTGTTTTTTTTTTTTTTTTTTTTACATTTGTTGCATGCTTGGTGTTAGTTCCTACAGATGCAGCAGTTTTTGCTTGCCTCGCTGTGCTCCGTGAGCAGTCAGTGAAAGTGACTGACATTTAGATCTTGAAGCTGCACGAGCTGAATTTCAATCGAGGGCTGTTTTATTTTTATTTTTATTTTTTTGTTTTATCAGACCAAACACGAGCAAAGCACACCTCAGCGTAAAGGTCCATTAACTCATTAGCCTAAATCACCAGATGTTGACCTCTGCAGTCGGCCAGCCATGTGCTAATTTTATTCTGCCTCCTTCTGCTTGCCACTTCCCGTCTGTGTTGTGTTTTTTCAAACTGCCACTGTCTCAGTGTCATTAAATGTACCCATCTTGATCCTAGACATTAACATTAACACTGTGTAAACGGCTGAACACAAACACAATTTCTTGTAAAATGTAAAAACTCAATTGAGCAGAAGTCAGGCTTGTGATGAGTGTAGACGAAGCAGTTGTGCCACAGCGCCCAAATGGACGAGGTGTTCTTGTGCCCTAAATATAAACTATACATACTTCTGTTCCCACGTGATCACATGTCACATGATTACATTTCATATTTTTAGACAAATCAGATATTTAGGTACACATTTTATGGCTTAAAGTCTGAAACCTACTATTTAAGGTCTCTCTCTTTTTAAAAATATATATATTCACTTAGCAAAGATTGCATTAAAGGAGTGAGTCGGTCTTGGAGGCCAGTCCAGTCCACAGTGGTGTTTACCCAGAGGCCTCAGCGGGCATCTAGGGGTTTCTACTGTAGGTTAGACAGCTTGTACCAGACAGTTTGCCACAGAATCCACCAGACTGCATGACTGTAAACCTGACCCGACAGCTGCGACGAATATGGTCACGTGCACGCACATGCATCTTTGCTTTTGTGCGATACACTCATTTGCTAAATCAGCAAATTCTTTCATTATTTTAGGTGCTTTTATTCTGTAAGACTTAATTTATATTTATAATCAGCCGTTAACTACTATAAAAAAAGATTTCTATGAATTCTTAGTGATCCCAAACGAGCATACTTCATTACGCCTATGATGTCTACATTAAACCATTTAAACTGATGACAAGTTTCCAGGTAATTTTCTTAGAGACCTCTGCGCACAGTGGAAACACCTGAACAGTCGTGGAAAAGGCTAAATCTCTTCCCGTTTGTCCCTTTTCAATTGGCCAAAAAACAAAACTGTACATCAAGGCCAGCTTCTGGTAAGGAGAGGGACGGACAAAAACCGAGTTTGTCCGTCCCTGCTCTCTGTGATCACCTTTACTCGTTTACTTTTAATGCGAAAGTCGAATTCACAATTTAGTCGTTCAGATTTTCCTATTTTTGCTGTCACAAAACATGATTTTCATCACAGTTCACGTTGACCAGCGGATGTTTCAAGCTGCTGCGCTGTGGTGTTGAGAGAATAATTTTCTCACAAGCACCATGTTGTCTGACTAAATCAACACAACTACAGATCGGTGGCAAAAGTTGTGCAGTGTGTCCGGCCATGTTGACATTTAAATTGATTAATCGCAGTGAACATTAGAGGGAACAGAAACTTCTTAACTTTAATGCCACACAGTCGTCGTCGTCCCCCCCCTCCGCCCCCGCCTGTGACAGGGCGGACTCAGTTTCAGTTTTTCTTTTCAGTTTTCAGGTTTATTTGTCATGTGCAAGTTAACACAAGGTCAACAGTACAAGGAGATGTGTCAGACGGGAAGAACCGGTCAGCTAAGAGCTCCAGTTGTGTAACAGCATTAAGCATAAAAATAAGCTCAAGAAGTAAAGTAGAATAATAAAAGTGTTGTATACGCTGTACAAGTGTGACAAGGTTTTGTCAGGCATATACAAGTATTGGATAGGTATCAAAACATAAACAGATATGAACTATATAAATGGTACTACACTATTTAAAATATTGAGAGTAGAAGTAAAACGACGTCCTGGTACTAGAGCAGCCGTCCTGTTTAATTGCATTTTTGCAGACAGAGTAAAGTAACAGTTTTTTTACTGGAGTATTGCACAAAAAAAAAAAAGTCAAGTCCTCGCACAGTAGCAGCAGTCAATGTTTGGTGGTGCATATTGTGCAGACAGAAGTCCTGTTCGATTACGAGCTCAGAAGTCTGATGGAAAAAACTAGTAGGTAGTGCGTCTCATATCATTGTTTTACAGATTTTATGTTTTCTTACATATAAAAAGACACAAAATTGTTTTTTAAAGATTCATCCACTGTTGAAATTGTTTTGGGAAAGCTCAGTTAACTCAGGCTTAGTGAGGACAGAGGGCTGTATGAAATAGATAAAATAGATCGGGCTGGACAAAGTGCATGCCACCAGTCTGTGGCGTCAGCGCCTGTGGCAACACAACGAATACTGTGCAGACGGATGAATTTGAATTATGGTGTCACTAAACAAGCCACAAGGGAAAATGAGTGTTTATGATGTATGTAATTAATAAAACAAGATTTATTTTCGGAACAAAGCAGGTGACCTAAACTGAGCATTTCAATAGAGTTACTGTCATAACAATGCCACCCTACACCCACACAGCTGATGAAACAGGCAGGTGTTTGAGGAAATGCTTCTCAGGTATCGGCCCAGATTTAGTGAAACAAAACACTGATTTCACACAGAGTTTAAGCATTTTCTTGAATATTGCCTTCATGTAAAATGCTTTTCGGGCTGCTTGACATACGCAGCTATCGCAATGTCACGGGAAAAAAAACGGCAACCCCACACCTGCTTCCTTTTCTGCCTTCTTATTTCCATTGCACCCCTCTCACTTCCACTTGCGGGCTCTGAAGTAGATAATCATCCCTGAAGGTGATGGAAGACTCTAATTGCCGTCACTTTATTTTCATATTGTGGAGAAAAAAAAAAAATCCAGTCAGGCACAGATGTCAATTTAGTATAATTTTCTGAAATGCTATACTTTTGTATGGAAGGAGAGGTGGTAGATTAACGGGGAGTGGAAAATGCTGTTGGCGCTCTCCTACAGCGAAACTGAAGATTTAAATGTCCATCACTGCAGAACACGAGCATCTACTTCAGCTTGTAGTAGACATAGATTGGTTTTCACCTAAGCTGTAATGCAAATAAGACATGCCCTCTTCTTGAAGTTGAATGCAGGGGTTGGATATTTTCCATCACATCAGGAGAAATATGTCTCTGTGGTGGCCAGAAATGCACAGTGATCCTTCTTTGGGCCAGTCGTGTATTGATTTTGATTTACAAAAGTAAATTCTCACTAAATGTTTAGTCACTTTTTGGTCATGTACTGAAGGCTTTAATGAAAAAAACGTCTGCACACTTCATGCCACAAAGGTTTAATAATGACAACGTTACATTCCCACTTCATTCTGACCTGAAGAAGATGCAAGTGGGATCGAAACGTTGGCATTATTAAACTTCTGTGGCACGCAGGCGTATTCTGATAGCCTTGCACCTCAGTGATGTGCGTCTACTCTTCTTGCTGCAAGCTGGCATGAAATGTGTAATCCTATCATTGTTTACTTTTGCTTTGATCAGATAGTTTTTTTATTTAAATGACATGTTTTTTTGCTCAATTTAGACTAAAGTTCTTGTACCTACTTGAGTGACAACACTTAACATTTTATATTTGAGGTAAAAGTACAGAGATGTCAAATTATCGTACAAGAACTCTGGTATCGTACTTCAACACGCCGGAAATGTATTTTCTCGGAGAAAGCTCCACCATCGGCAGCCTCAACAAGAACTGTATCAGGCTGCTTCGAGCTGATGTCGTACAAAGTGCGTTTTTTTTTTTTTCAGCTGCTGTCAAAAAGATAAGTCCCCACAACAGATGGCTTTGTCGACTTCACAGCAAACAAAAACAAGTAGAAAAGCGAATGTGTCACACTTGTTCGTGAACAGTTTGTCTTGGAAAGGAAAATGTATGTTCAAAGAGAATATCATCACATACCCACTTTTCACCCTTTATTCCATCTGTCTTACTGTTGTGTGTCTCCAGATGGCAGCCAAGATGGGAGGAGATCAGATGCCCAACATGAACAGCTCCTCTCCGGTCATAGACCCCTCCCTGTACGGCTTTGGAGGCCAGAAACGTTCACTAGACAATGGAGGTAAGCCTAAAATTATGCACACATGCATATTATGGGTCTGTAGGCTGATATATTGTTATTACATCCACAGCCACTCTCGGATGCTTTTATCCTGCAGAACATGTATGTGGACACCTTCATAAAAACACCATCCTGCTATATAAAAGCTCTCAGAGCATCTCCTTTCTACAGTGAGGGGGTAAACACACTAAGTGGTCATCTTCTGCCTGTTCAAACTGCGTGTTTGTGTTCCTTTATGCCAGCTTTTGCTCAAACCTGTAAAGTTTAGCCTGAAAATCGGACTGAATTGCCGTTTCACTTCATTATGCACTCTGACAAGTTGCCATTTCTGTTTGGGAAAGGTTGTTATTTTCCCCTAACCAATCAGGATGGAGTGTGACATAACCAGCGTTTTTTTTTTGTTGTTGTTGTTGTTTTTTTTTCAGTCGAGACAAAAGCTGAAGCAGCGCCTCCTTGGAGTACTTACCTTTCAAAGGTTTTTCATGCCGATAGCAGAATTATGCCAATTTAAAAGTTATTTCTGTATATCAACATACAAACCTGTACAGCTGTGTCAATCTTAGTCAAACCGACATGACATCCCTGTTATTAATCTTGCCTGCAAAGGGTCTGATTGACGGGTTGTTTTTCCACGTAGGGAAATAGCTACTGAGCACAGCAGCAGGTTTTTAATCTGGAAAAAAAAAAAAAAAAATCCAGTGTGGGTGGTGAACTAAGCTACATAAATTTGACCTTTCTAACAAAGAATCATTGCGACGATCGTTAAACCGCAGAAATACAGTGTTCGTGTCATAATAATACGAGTTGCAGTCCATCAAAAGTTGAGCCAGGTTCATCTTTAAACAATTAATGGTCTGAACACAGCTCATCTCAAGATTTATTGATACTGTCTGTTTAAATTCAGTGTTGACTCACTTTTAACATCCATGTTTACTTGCTCACAGTCCTCTTCCTCCCTGCATTTACCTTTTTATCTATAGTGAAATAGTATGAAGCAGACTCTTACCAAGCCAAACGGCAGTGGATGCTAGCAGGTTCTACACTAACCTCTTCAGCAGACACTACTTTCCACCACTTTTCACGCACGTCATTACACACGTAACGTTAAATCACACCCGTAGCTCATGTGAGTAGTGCCTCGTCGGGCGCTGATTGGTCTGTGGTTGGACACGTGTCTAAAGCTTGAAGCCTGCCTCGCAACGTTGGGTAACTCCTAGCATTACCTGAGGGATGGATAATAAGCTAGATCAAACAGAACAAATGCCTTTCAAACTTTGCCTTTTTTCCCTGTCAAACTCCGTCACCAATATTAGTGACAACTGCTCTGTTCCTACACTCGTTTGCCACTTACTCAGCTTTATGAATTGATTTATAAATGTTATGGTTCTGTGTAGTTGTTGGCGGCCTGTGCTGTACACAACAGATTGGAGCTACGTAGGGGAAAGACTGTAATCTGAAGTGAGAGCCATGGTTTTATGTTTTCATGTTTGCATGGCGTATTAAGTGTCTGAAACGGCAGTCTAGTGAAAAATGTGTCATTCTATCTCGCTGTGCCTTGCACACGTACAAAAGATTTGATCCATTTCATATCCATGAAGTGGAAACACTAGTCATTTATCCCGTCCTCCTCTTATCTTGTCACAGTTGTTTGTATGATAGTTCAGCTCTGAATGCATGGATAGATAAATTGTATGCAATTCGGTTTAGGTTTTTTTGACGCACTGTTATTGTTTGCAACAATTTGTCCTCAGTTTTTCTCCGTCAAGGTTGAACTAATGTAGCACTGCAGTTATCTCTCTGCATTTAATTATCAAACATAAAAGTATCCAAAGGCACTCGAGTCTTTCACGTTTTATCTTGCAGTCTTGTCCTTGTATGAATTCACCTCCTGTTTTATATTCATAGCTGTTCCATTCTCGAGCGTTAACCCCTGTGCATTTCCAGAAGAAGTGAAATCAGAGCAAACAACCATAAAATTGATTGAAGCTGCTAGATATCAACTCAGGTGTTCACGTTCATGGCAGCACATCCTCCACTGACCCTGCAGGACCCTTGCTAGGTGCTACCTGTCAAAATTCAATTCATGACCAGCAACCACTGACCCGGCTGTTGCCTCGCTCTTCCTGAACGGCTCTGATTGAAACACTCACAGACCTGATTACCATGCTGGTGAAAGTCCCCCGCTGTGGGTCAGACACGAACACGAAGGATTGGCAGGACTATATATCCATCTGCTCACGTCCCCTCCAGCACTGACTCATTCGTTTTTCATTTTTCTGCTTCGTCAGATATCACACGAACAGATATTAAGTATTTATTTTTAATCATGATCTCAGATTGTTTCTCACATGTTAATTGGTTTGCTTTCCTGTCAATTCTCTCAGTAGGGAACCACCTCAGTGCAATGGTACATCAAAGGTGAGCAGAGCACACTCACATTTCTGTTTCTCTTCCTTTTAATGCACTTTGCATGTATTCTGTTACTTTTACTTTGCTCAAGTTAATTAGTTTTGAGATCACAAATTCTTTATTTCACCTAACTATGGAGCTTTTTCAAAAAGACAGATTGTCTTTCTCCATCTGACCAAAATAGGAGTCGGATATAATTACTATATGCTGTCATTGTTGGTGAATTTGAGTTTTATGCTGGAAGTTTTTAAGCTGCAGTTTATCTTTCATTATTATACTATTCTTTGATCCATTGCCTAATTGTTAGGTCTATGAAATCTAACAAAAGTAGACATTTTCAATTTACTTTAACCAACATTCCTAAAATTAATTTATTTCACTACAATAAAAAACGAAAACAGAACAATTTGTCGGATTTTTTTTATAAGCTGGAACCAGCAAAATATCTGTAAACACTATCAAAACAGTTTCTGAATAATTTTCTCTAAAACTACTTCTAATTTCAATTAATGAATTTTAAAAAAATCACTGGATCGAGGCTCTCAAATGTAAATATTTGCCGTTTTTCTATGACTGTAAACTGAATATCTTTCAGAAGTTAGTCAGACAAAAGAAGCAATTTGAATAAGTTGTGTTTTGTTGGCCATTTTTTTCCCAATATTTTCTGAAATTTGTATAATGAATATAATCACTAGATGCAGCTCTAATTATTTCAGCTCCTTTTTTCTTGATTTTATTTTCTTTGGTCTGCCGGAGTTATTGATCATGTCCCAATCTCTCCCAGGGCTCTTGCGACAGAAGACTACAAAGTGCCTGATAAGATGGTGGGATTCAGTAAGTAGCCCTTCAGTTCATTATAGTCTGTATTAATGTTTGACATGTAATCATCAATATTGACGTTTTACTCAGTTTTTGGGTCACTGCTTGTGGCCCCTGTCTAAATTCAAAAAGGCTTAAAATAGTCTGTTCTCTCCCTCCTCCTCCTCCTCCTTCGTAGTCATTGGAAAAGGAGGAGAGCAGATCTCAAGAATTCAGCTGGAATCAGGTTGTAAGATCCAGATTGCTTCAGGTATGTTCTGTGTAAAGGCAATTCTGAGATTTCTTTCAGAATACATTAAATATTTTTTTTAAATAGTTGCGGAAAACGTGTGAGAAGACTTTGAACGATATATTACTGAAATGTGGAGTTAGAGGTTAAAACAGTTTTTTCCGGTCCAGGATTTTGTGGGCGGTCCTAAAGGGTGGCTCGATGACACACTGAGGCCACAGCATACCCCTGCACCCCTAGCAGAGAGATAGAGATGAATTCATCTCGCTCAGAGTGTTTCAAAGTTAATCATGTCATTTTCTGAACTCATCTGACACGTTTCAGTCGCTTCAAAATTGCTGCTTGACTGCTCCCACGAGTAATTTTGACACCTAAGTTCATAAACTTGTCGATATTTTAAATCCTTCAGATTTTGCTGGGTGGTTGATAACACAATGAGTCTTTGGTCTGACAGACTCATTTATTCTTACTTTATACAGACTTTAAGTGTGTACATTAACAGGATATCCATTGACAAACGAGTTTTAACTAGAAGGTAAATCAAAATTACAGTGGCAGTAGAATCTGGGGTCTTTTTAACATCAGTGACCAACAACTTTGAGACATAAGGCATCCATTGGTACTAACCCAGTCACCCAGGGTTGTCAGGAAGTGGGCTAAAGAATGCTCCAAAGCTATGCTTAATTTTGGCTATGTAAAAACTGTCATGACCATTTTCGAAGGAGTCCCTTGAGCTCTCACTTCAAGATATCTGAATGAGAATAGCTTCTGTTGGCTACCCACAAAACCCCTTTACGGACAGTTTTATGCATGCAGTGTAGTTATTTATACTGCAGTTATTTTCACTTTATGTATTTGAATATTTCTGCATACAGGTACAGCATACTTGCATAAATTGGGTATGACTGGGAAGCTGAGACTCCAGTGAGCCCAGTTGTATTCATGTGTGATGATTTTAGTGCCTGTAGTAGCCATTTCATTGTAGTGAGACCATTTTTTGAAACTTCACGTGACTGTATGAAATGACCTGTAGTGACCTCTAGAATAATCACAGCCTCATGAAACTGTACAACCACAAACTAGGGCGTTCAGAGGCTGGATGGCTTTGCAGGGTATATTAACAATAAGAGGGTTTCTGAGCAATTTCCACAACATGATTGCTTTCCAATTACAATGTCAAAAGTTTTTGGGACCAGATAACAGCATGACTTTTGCTATGGCGCTCCTCAGGCTCTTGGTATCTTAATGTGGGATTTTAGAGAGAGATTCTTACCATTTTTATCCATTTATGGGGAATGGCCATCATATCCTTCAGCCATAATGTGCTAACCACTTATACATTAAACCCTAAAACTTTACACACTGTACTGAGCTGCATCCCAAATAAATCTTCAGTTTTCCAGCTATAATATATATCACTTCTATGTATACTGTTGATTTCCTATCTCCTCCTAAAGATCCTCTAACTCCGCCGCTTGATTGATTAACACTGAGTTAAATATCGCAGTGACTTTTTACTCTTTGACACTCCATGACATCTGGCTCACCAAATCTCGGGTTCGGGACAACTAAGATAAGATAACATAGACTTTAATGATCCCACACTGGTGAAATTCACTTGTCAGAGGAGCTCAGGTTCCTAAGCAATTTATGTCTTTATTATATGGGCACTGACAAGCACATAGCGCGTGAGAAAAGTCCAAATCATGAACAAACATTTTCAGCATATACAGTACAACAGAAACAGAAAAAAAGGCCAGTTTGAAAATGGTTTTGGCCTTGTCCAGCACTTTCTAGGCGTAATCTCTTAGATAAGACACAATGTGTAATGCGAGCATGGTAACTGTGTTGTTTGGTTTCAGATTGCACAAGAAGTCAAGTTTGGCAACAGCTTGAATATTCCCTGTAAAATGCATCCTGAAGGTTCCCTGTTGGCAGTGTGTTGAGAATGGTCTTTTAAAACAGTAGATGTCTTGTGGAGTCTGAAGGTCAAAGCACCAAGATTTTTTGACTCTCTAAAGGCTTTAAAATACCCCCAAAAAGACCACCTCCAGTGAAAAACCGTTAAGGACGTGCAAGTAAAGGCGGTATTTTGTGATATAAGACTTGAAATTTGTCGGAAATATGAAGCAATACTTTTTTCTGTTGACATTTCAGAAATTAAATTAGCAGTTTGCATAATGAGAAGCCAGAAAAACAGTCTGTATCACAGCTGTTGCAGCTGTCCTTTTCTGAAATACAATCAGTTGCTCTGTTTTTCCTTGTGATACAAACATCACTCATGTTAAGTTTTTGTGAAAGCACCCGAGTATATCATTGACTACTCATTCTTATGTCTGTGAAAACATGCAGTATCTTTAATTGTTGTGCTTTGTTTTCTAACAGACAGTGGAGGCATGTTGGACAGGCCCTGCACACTGACTGGGAGCCCAGAGAACATTGAGTAAGTCTCACTTCTCAACTTTGACAGATTTACTGAAACTGCCACAGAGCATTCGGAAAGTGTGCCCCATTGTTGTGACACAGAGGGCATGAACTCAAATCCCTTTTCACATCTCCTCTTAATCAGTCACTGAATCACCTGAACACCTCTTTCACATTTAACAAAGAAAAAAAAACAGTTTTTTGTGTAGAGTCTGTAATTGTGGTGACAAATGTTGTTTCTTGGTCTTCACTCCACCCCTGCAGGCAGGCCAAGAGGCTGTTGAGTGAGATTGTGGAGCAGTGTCGGTATGGTCCAGGCTTCCACAGTGACATGGACGGCAACAGCTCCATCCAACAGATCCTTATCCCTGCCAACAAAGTCGGCCTGGTCATCGGCAAAGGAGGAGAGACCATCAAACAACTGCAGGTCTGGTAGTAGACCAGTTACAGTAATGCATCTGACATCCTTATATTTCTTGCTGTTTAACATATTTACTCGCCGTCTTTGTAAAGGTTATTTAAATCGGATTCTCTGCAGTGAAAAGTAAAAGGTTGAGCTTTAAAAACCTGGTTCTGAATTAGTAAGAAACAAGGAGAGAGATTATCTGATCTCTTTCTCCCCTCAGCTTTTTGCATCGATGTTCGCACCTTGCAACATTAGTTATCTGACAAGTCCGATGCACGACTTACTGTATATTAACCTAAATGTTGATTACTAAATTTGTCTCTAACCTGGAAAATGTAGCGCTCCCGTACAGTCAATGTAAACTGTCATAGGAGGGTCCTCCAGCTCTCATTTTTTTGCCGTTCAGATGGCAGCCACATTACATAAGCATGATCAACCAGGCTAAGCCAACTAGCATGCTGTAGATGACAACTGGTGTACTGCTAAAACCTTCAGGGTAAAATGTGCACTCTATAATTCCACGCCAGCAGCTTTATAGAACTAAATAGTAGAGCTGTAATAATTTGATTTTTAGAGGGAAAATTCACTAATTACTGATATGGCAGCTGATTTGGAGCTGGAATAAAAAACCTTTTCTCTGTGGATGTCAACACAGAGGTACTCAGGAGGCTCCTTTCTTGAACAATTTCATCAAACGATCTTTAAGACAAATATTCTTTAGCTTTATGTAGCTGGATAAATATTTAGATTAACATGTTAAATAATTAAACATACAAAATGACGTTGCTGAGAGCTGCTTCTTCTCTCTTACTCTGTGCTGCTTGTCACGTTGTAAATCACATTTCAAGCTGGTGGATACACTTTGCAATGATACCAATATGTTAACAGAAACATGTTTTTCTGCATTATATGATGGAGAAAAACAGTAGTACTATCATAAGAATGCAAGAACAAAGTTGGACCAGGGTTTAACTGTGCAGTGTTATCTTTTATTAGACAGTTTACAGTAGAAACACATACAGGAAACATGGATACTTTCATAGTACCTGAGTGTTATTTCACCAACAACAACCTCAGTTACTTTCTCCATCTTTCAGCACAGTACCATTTAAAACAAATGGTGTGGTGTAATTATCGTGTTGATCATTAGTAAATATTTTTGAGCCCTCGCATAAAAAACAGACTTTTGATTACTGTTTTTTTCAAAAATTTTTTCATTACACATTGATGACATAAAGATTTCAGATTACTTATCAGTTATTCCCTTGCTGGTATAAAGATGTGGAAGAATTCCCTTTTTTTTATTTTATTTTTTCTTCAGAGTGAATGGTCTACTGGGCCCAGGTAGCTCTTTGATGTGTTTCTGCTCCTGTTTGTTTGTACCCCTGCAGGAGAGAACAGGAGTGCAGATGATAATGATTCAGGATGACCCCATGCCCACCGGAGCAGACAAGCCCCTGAGAATCACTGGGGATCCCCACAAAGTTCAGGTCAGTCTCAAAAGAGCTCAGTGTGTGTTGCAATCTTTCCAGTTTACACTCAGTTTTACACATTTTATGCCTTCAGTCTTCCACACAAACATTTTAAAACATCTTTGTTTTTAAACTTTTGTTATGATCCCATGCAGCACTTTGTTAAAATGTAATATTTTTCATAAAGAGTTTGGTGTGTCTTTTTTATAGCAAGCCCGTGAACTTGTGGTGAAGCTTATCCGAGACAAGGACCAAGGAGACTTCAGGGTTGGCAGAGCAGACTTTGGATCCAAAATGGGGGGAAGCAGTCTGGATGTAAGATCTTATTTTCTTCTTTTCAAAGATAATGTGATTTTTATTTATTCACACGAGAGAATGCTTGATCTTTTCTGATTTCTTCTCTCTGTCCTGATCATCCAGGTGGTCGTGCCCAGATTTGCTGTCGGTATCATCATTGGCAGGAACGGAGAAATGATCAAGAAGATTCAGAATGATGCGGGGGTTAGGATCCAGTTCAAACAAGGTACGAAGATGAAACAAGACCGTATGATGGCAATCAATCAAAGCAAAAATGTGTAATCTCTAAAACTGGAGGTGTTTTCAGGAGCTGTGATTGGCTTCGTGTGTTTCTCCAACACATTTCTGAAGCCAGTTGAGATCATTGATAGACAAGATAACATTAAGAAAGTTGAAGAAAGACAGATTTTTCCATAACACACAGCTAATAAGGGAATCTCCACTGAAAATGCTCTATGCACAGCAAATAAATGAACATATACACAGTTAGTTTCACCGTGGGAAATGTAAATTTAAAAAAATGATGTCGTCTAATCACATGTCCACCTAGTGTTGCAGTGGTGAACAGATAAAATCACGTGCAGAACTATAATTAAAACATACGCTGTGGGTACCGTGGTTCCTAAAGTCTGCAGATATCACAATGCTTACTTATTTTACTCAATGATTTGTACTCCATAGTATGCAATATCGACAAATATACTCGACATGTATACAATCTTGGAGCAGTGAAAGACCTTTTGTGTACCATGCATTTGCCGTCCAGATGATGGAGTCAGTCCTGACCGAGTTGCTCAGGTGATGGGCCAGCCCGACCACTGCCACCATGCAGTCCACCTCATCAATGAACTGGTTCAAACTGCTCAGGTGTGTGTGTCTGCTTTGTCCCTTCTGTTTCCTTTCCTTCCCTTTCTGTCCAGTGTTGATGTGTTTTTTTGGAAAATAGGGCAGTGATCAGTGTTGCTAAGGCACATTGTTAATAAACAATATAATAATAATACCCAACATAAAGATTACTTCTGCAGAAACCAAACTGTCAACTTGCACAAGTTTGTTACAGGTTTTAAATGTTGAAATAAACTCTAAATTGAAGCAATTTAGGAAGTTTTGCAAAAAGGGGAAAAAAATAACTGCCATTTTTCCTTTTACCTTTTTTTGTCAAATTAATATATTTCTTTGTCTCTCTTCCTGTAGGAGCGAGACGGGTTTGGAGGTGTAATGGGACGTCGAGGGCGAGGTGACTGTAACATGGGAGGACCTGGAGGACTGCAGGAGGTGACATATGCAGTACCTGCTGACAAGTGTGGACTAGTGATTGGCAAAGGTGATAAATGTTTGTATTAATTCTCTAGAAGTTGATTTAAACACTTATTAATACTGCGAGGACCCCAGTGAACAATTTTGTAAAGCTAAGACTTCTTGTTAGTAGCTTGTATTTGAAAGTTGCCCGGTTTCTCGTCTCACAACTCTCAAATAAATAATAGAGTTCATCAATTTGAACGATCTTATTAAGAGTATATCCAACTCGCCAGATTGCCTTTTCCCTTTAATAAGTGAATGCCGTTTGGTGTTCTGCCACTGCGTGAAACTGATGAGAAGAGGGGGTGAGTGACCACCCTCCTATTCTCCCTCCAGGGCTCATGTATACAGCACAAGTGGCATTCATTGGCTTCACTAAGGGCTTAATGACGGGGATAATGCGTGTAATGTGACATTAATTGTTAAAGGTGCATAATAACAGCCCTCAATCATGTGGAAGGCTGCCTGGCATCTAATGAGGGTCTTTCAGCCCAATAGAGTGCAGCAAGGGAATGAATAGGAGGAATTAGCTTATTGGCTATTCATGCCCACTCTATTGCCAGCTATTTAAAAGTCATTGACCATTGCATTGGAAGGAGCTGTGAGTGTGTGTGTGTGTGTGTGTGTGTACTATGTGTGCATGCATGTCGCCTTGGTGTGTGTGTGCGTGCATGCAGTGGTGGGCGGGGTCGGAGGGGGCCTCTTTACCTAAGATAAAAACATGGCAATAGAAATGTCAAGTGGCTTTTGTGCATGTAGTGCGGCGAGGGAAACAAATAAACCTGGGCGTTGCGTCCCCCTCTCTGTGCATTAGCATATGAAGTGAGCCAATATGGTGGAGATGGCGGTGGGTCTGGGTGCTGTCAGCCGTCCCTTAAAGGGTGCAGTGATTAATATCTTTACGATGCCATATGCAGCCCATTGCCCCTCTGTTTTGACCCCCTACACACTCACTCACACAGCTTGATGAATCAAGCCACCCACCAACCTGCTCAGACTTTACTACAAGCGTGAATTCAGTGCAAGAGTCGTGCATGCATTCTACAGCTTTACTGATTATTTTTGACTTAAAACATCTAAACTCAAAGGTCCACTTACTAGACTTTTCTAGGTTTTCTTGGGCAGGTTGAGTTTGCTCAGTTAAAAGTTGACTTTTACTTATTTCAAAGCGAGCAGATGGACCTTAAGTTAAGATTTCTTTGTCAAACTGCTGTTTTAAGAACTTGAACACTATGCGAATGATTAAAAATGTCATGCTGCTGACTTAAAATGGACTCTACACTCCTCCTAACAAAGTTAAACTTTTCAACTTTCAGTTTAATATCTGTTCTCTTTAAATAATTACGGCTTTTGTTTGTTGTCACTGCCCCCAAAAATTTTTTACCAGATTTAAATAATCTGGTCATGTTCAACAGAAAGAGGGGAAAAACCTTTTTTTAACACAAAAGTAAACTTCCCATTTTATGTAACTTTTCATTCATTTTCCTGATATACACAACTTTACAGCTGTAGCAATGGGTCAATAAGAGACAAATTGCACAAAAGCACTTTGAATAAAAGTCCATATTTTTTTTACTTGGACAGCCTGAACTTTATATAAAATGTATATATACAGGACTGAGGAGTGATTATTTTAGATTGTTTTGTTTATATAATGTCAAAATGGTGTCAAATGCCCCATGACACATCTGAAAAGTCACAAAATATTCAGTTTACTATGATTGAGAGGCTTGTTAGGTTGATTGTGTCTGCTCTGTGTTTGACTGGCGACCTGTCTGGGGTGTACCCCGCCTCTCACCCAGTGTCAGCTGGGATCATCTCCTGTGACCCTCTAAACTAGGATAAACGGGTATAACTAATGAATGACGATTAATGTTCGACCATCATTATCATTTCAGCTCTAGAACTTAAGCATAGCACAGTTTCTCCAGAAGGACGATGAAGAGGAGTCAAATTTAAATCTTTTTAAAGAGTCCTCTCTTCAACACTTTGACCCAGACTTCCTGCCTCTAGTTTGATGTAAAGCTGCGGCTGCATTAGTTATTTCCATCTTATTTAATGTTACTCTCCCTTGAGGCCTGAGAGTTTTTTGGGGTTTTTTTTCCCCCACCAGCAGCTAACCAGTCCCTTGGCTTTGCCATGAATGCCGTCACCAGTTGCACTTTTGTATCCCCTCCTTTTCTCCAGCTCACTAAACCAGTCTCATTAATAAGGCCCGTATTATCTGTCCTCACTACAGCCCAGTCCATGAAATGAATAGTCAGGGTCTTCATTGCTCTCTGCTGTCTGACTAGAAGAGCTCATAATGGCTTCATTAAGGCAGAAGTTTCATTTGGTTGACAATGGGTTAATGGCCCATGTGCAGTCTGTTGGCAGCAAGGAATAGGCTACGGGAGGGGAGAGGTTTTTGATGAGCGTTTTCATTCGGAGGTCAGCCAGGGTCATCCGAGTGTCAGCCACAAGTGAACAAATGTGTAATTGATGTTGGGACAGCCCTGGTGTCCCCCCGGGAAGCACCCTCAGCCTTTTTCGTTCAGATGGGCATTGTGAAGGGGGGGTGGTGGCAGCTATATGCCCCCCATTCACTCCCGCCTCTCATCACAGAGGACAACACAGAGTCAAGAATGAAAAGGGTAAAAGAGACAAACGATATCCCAGAAGGAGGATACGCTTCAATTTTGGTCCTTTTCTCCTGCCAGCTATGTTTCATTTCTCCCTGCTGGTGTAATTGCTCTCCCCACACGTCGGGAAGCTGGCATCTGATGCCGAGGAGGGGGAGGTGTGCAGGAGAGATGTCTCCTTTTGTTTCCTGATTTGCATGGATGTTACCACAGAATGGTAGATAAGTGGTGGGACACATGCCGGAGTCTTCATAAGGTAGCACTATCACGCCACTTTGGGCGAGCGAGTCGATGTGATTCTGGTGGGGAGACATGGGAAACATTAATGGCTGTTGTATGATAACAGACTTGGTCAAGTTAGGGGGTTGAATTCTGTATATTGACAGCTTTAATTACATCGAACGATGGAGTTTAGCTGATGTGACGCCTCCGATGTTTGCTCGATTTTCAGGCACAGGTATCAGGTTTAGGTTGTGCTAGAAAAGAACTAGTTCATGCGACGTGTCGTCCGACCACGTCGGAAATCAAAAGTACTGATGTTTGTTATGAAGGCGCATGGTTGAAGGTTGAGCGAAAAGCCGAGAGGGAGCAGACGCAATATCGTTTGCATACTGGGGTAGCAACGCACATTTTCAGACGCTCTCGTCTCGAAGGCATTTATGGTGTTTCTGTCTTTTGTACCTGTGAATGGTGACAGAAGAAATTGTGTGAGTAATGAATAGAGAGCTTGAGAGAGGAGACACTGTTTACTTTCTCACTTCTAAATAATTTTTGGTGTTGGAAAGTTACAAAAATTATCTGACATCGGAAAGTTGTTGGAGGGTTTCAGACGTTTCTTTGGGTTCTAGGATGATTTTTCTGTATTTTCTGGCCTTTCAGACCAAACGATTAATCAAAATGATCACCAGATTGATCAATAATGAGAGTAAATGTTAGTTACAGCCCTATTGGTGCCTTTCCAGGTGGAGAAACCATCAAGAACATCAAAGAGCAGTCCCGTGCCCACGTGGAGCTACAGAGAAACCCACCACCCAACACCGACCCCAACGTGCGCATCTTCTCCATCCGAGGCACCCCTCAGCAGTTGGAGAAGGCCCGCCAGCTGATCGATGAGAGAATTGGGGTAGGTGGTCTGGCTCTGCGCCCCCCCCACCCACCCCCTCCTTTGGTACTCGCCCAAAACACTATTGTCTGGCCTGATATTCATGAGCGCACATGTCAATGCAGAGAGCTGCTGGGGTGAGCTCGGCTGCTGTGGTGCTGGTGGCCAGCAGGATGTCACCAGAGGTTAAACATGAAGAATCCATCAAATGGACTTAATGGAGTGCATCAGCGCTCGGACCTGCCCTCTGACCTTGCCTGTTGACTCCCTTTAAACACAAGTGTGGTCCCTCACTCTACTCTTCCCTTTCTCTGCTCTAGGGCCCAGGAATGGGGGGCAACAGCAGCTTCGGCATGAATCCCTACAACCAAGGACCAACCACTCCTCCTCAACAGTAAGGCTCAACTCCTCGGAGTCACATTTTGGCATAAATTTCAGTTACTTAATTACTCACATCGAATTGTCTGTTTATTTTTGCATAAGTGGGGCTCAGACGTTCATGACTGGAGGATGGGGCACAACTTTTCAAATATGGCAGCCTCAAGGCCAACAGGAGCACAGTAAGTAAATGCACCAAGAAATATTCTAGCTTTTCGAGACACAACGTAAACTATCGGACCAGATTTAAATTAAAAACACAATAAATCAATAGCTCTGATCCTTCCCCAGCTAGATAAATGTGGTCAGTGCCCGACTCAACAAGGGAACAAAAGAATATATAAAGTTTTCACCTCCTGAATTCATTTCGTCGCCCATAAATTTGAAGCCTGGCTGTGCTTTCAAAGTCTTCTGCAGGCTCGGGATGAGATGGTTACGTTCCCTGTGGCTAACCGTCTCTTTCCTGTTCGGACACATTTTAAATTTGCCGTCAATGGAAATCATTAGGATACAGAATTGCAGATGAGAGCAGAAGGTGAAAAGGGGGAAAAGTAAAGCCCACTTTCAGTAACTTCTGGTGGTGTTATGTGTGTCTGGTTTCAGGTCACAATGGATCCCAGACGGGCCAGATGGACTGGGAGCAGTATTATAAAAAGCTAGGCAAGTGTCACTCAGAGAGGAAAGGATATTTTGTTTTAACAACCATCTCAACGCCCACTTTTAAATTGTATTCTCCTTTTCTTGTGTTTGTTCACACAAGCCTGATGAAATCATGCATTTACGCAGCATGTTGGGAAGATTATGAGCATAAATCCTGCTTGCAACTTTAGTCTAAAACCCTGGTTATTACTGTCAGAGTATTTTAGATTTATATTAAAAAGAAACCAAATAAACACTTTCAAAATAAATCTTTTGATAGAAGCTGTTTCAAGTAATTCTTCTGTTTGTTTACAGGTCAGCAAAACCAAGCCCAGAGCACTGCTCCTGAGTACAACAAAGCCTGGGGTGCGTACTCGTAGACGGATGTACAACACAAATATTAATTGAGCAGCTCAAACCTGCAAATTTGATTTCATTTTCTTCTTTTCTAATGTGTTTTTTTTTTTTTTTTTGGTTTCTTCAGGCCAGACAGCTGGTCCCGGATCTCAGCAGACCTCTAATCCTGACTACAACGCCTGGGTGGACTTCTACAGACAGCCGATGGCCTACTTCAACCAGGGCGCACAGCAGACACAAGCCCCGGGCCTTCAGGTGAGAAGCAAGTGTCTCAACAGTGTTTCACAGTGCAGATCTATCAGGATGATGATGATAAAATAAAGACCAAAACCAACAAAGTGAGTTTGTCTCTCAGTACTTGCTGATTACCATTACCTGACTTTCACAGTCAGCTTCCACAGCTTGAACTGAAGACATAAAAACAAAAACGGCTTGAAACCAATCATTAGCAAATGTTATTTAAACAGGAGTGGAGCTGAAAGGATTAGTCGATCCACAGACAATGAATCTGCAAATAGTTTGATAATCACTTAATTGTTTTGAGTCATTTTCCAAGCAAAAATGCAAAAAAAGAGTACAGTTTCTCAAATGTGACGATTTTCTGTATGTCTTTTGTCTTGGATGAAACTGAATGGATCATCTTTGGGTTTGGGGTTGTTGGTTGCATGAAACAAGAATGTGACTTCCACAGTTGAGCAATTACGGTTGACATTTTTAGATATTCATTCATAGAGAAAATTATAAAAATAAAATGAGTGATGGATAATGCTTAGTTGCAGCTCTCTGTATGAACGCCCCCACATGCATCCTGCTAACATAAATACGCTCTAAACTACAGTACCCATGTTCATGGTAACGAGGGCACACACCCAGTGCAAAGGTGTGGCTCACTGATGAGTTTTTAATAGTTTCTGGACAATAATGACTCATTAGTGGGATCTTTGTTGGTTTTGGTCTTTTTTCATTAGTTTTGCTTTCTTTTGAACTCCAAATAAATGTAATTTTTAAAAAATATAAAGCACCCGTTGGGTCAGCTGTGACGTGGATAAACGGTTAACAGGCTTGTTTTATTCCACAGGATCATTAGAGAAGGCGCCCAGGTGAAAGACTTGAATCACTGAGGATGAAAACAACCCTTTTTTAACAGAGGGGGGTTCTAGATTTGCAACGCCTTGAAGACTTTTTTTCTTAGTGAGAAACACTAGCTGTAGAATGACTTATATGATAAAGTAATATTTCTAAAAATCAGGAACATTTATTTGTTACTAAATGCTTGTGTACACTGTTATTTTGGATAGACAGTATCTGGGATCCCTTTTTGGACTTGAGAGAGCTGTTTCGTTTTTTTCTATATTTTCCTGTCTTTGACTCAGATTGTACCGCCAAAATGAACCCAAAAGTTGTAACATTTCAAACGGCAATATGATCTATTTTTTCTAGTTATGTTGAAATGAAACCATGGTTATGTGCTTAGCAGTCTTGAATACCTCTTGTTTTTGTCATATGTCATAAGATGTTTAAAAAGAGTGTGTTAAAAATGTTTTCCTTTTACATAATTCAGTGAAATGAAACTGTGATGTTTTGTTACAGGAAATGTATTTTTGTTACAAGGCTTAAAAATAAGGATTAATGTCAGCCAGTGGCAATAGTTCTAATTTAATTCCTGTTGTGCATTGTATGCTGTTTTTCATTGTCATTTTATTGTACTCTGGTTTAAAAAAAGGTGCAATATCTTATTTCACTTTTGAAACAAAGATGGGTTCTCTAATATTTTGACAGACTTTTAACTTGTAGTTTTAAGATATTTTTTTTTCTTACTTCAGATGAAAATGTCATGGATAATTTATTACGATTATCTGATATTATAGGATTTAGGGGGATGTTGCAAATAGCTTTTTTGCCTTTGCTACCTTGTAAAACTATGTATATATGCTCATATATTTGACTGTTAATTTAAAATATATATGTTTCATATATATATACTTATATAGAAAAAATATTTTTTTTCCTGTGATCAGCGTTGCAGGAAAATTGTCCCTCTTTTTCTGTTTTCTGTTTTCATACTGAAAATGTTCAAAGATTGTGAATGTGTGATTTGAAATTTGATGTTGCATCTTGTTATGAAGAAATTTAGAAGTGGTAGATTTTTGTGTATGTTCTGTACCTGAACTATTCAAGACTGCTAAGCCTCTGTACTTCTTCTACCTGTGTAATAATTAATGTTTTATTTTTATGTTTTAAGTATTATGATCAAAAAAAAAAAAACAACTTTTGTCTTATTTGGTACCTCCCAGTTCACTAACGCCCCACTGAGCCCTTGCTGTGGACTCAGTGGGGCGTTGGACTCAGTCCAATGCTAATAACTTTTTAATTAATTTTTTATTTCTTTGTGTGATCTAATATAAATGGTATAAATGATGCATCATTATGAAAAAATGATTCTGGTATTAACGTCATTTCTTAATGAAAAGGGATATAATTTCAAAATGTCTAATTATGGTGTTGTTTTTTTCCTTATGTGTACAGTTAACCATGTATTAAAAACATCCAGACTACCTGTGTACTCGTTAAGCTGACTTTCTGTTTGATGACATTATTATAAATGTTTGGATGTCTTTTTGTTGTATTCTGGTAGTAAGAAACTTTTTCAGAGCTCTATTTGTATGTCTGTGTGCGTGTATGTGCGTGTATGTGTGTATACTAACAGGTGATACATGGAGAATATATATAGGCCAATTGTATGTTTTATAAGATGGAAATATATATTTTCTATAGTCTATTACCAGTTCTCAAACTCAAATAAATTTTCCGCAAGCCTCTCTTGTGGTTACTATCGTTTCAAGCTCTTAACGCTTTTCCACTGCTTAGTTTAATGTAATGTTTAGGTACACATGAAACAAATTATTTCTGCATGTTCAAACACGTGCAATAGTATCACACGTCCTTAAATATTTCAAACAAATGTCACACAGTTGTTCCAGGTTTTCAGATAAAAATCAATACACAAGTTCTTCACGAGATGGTTCATTTTGTGGGGGAAGGTCTAACTCTATTGAACGTTTGCAGATTTCAGATGGAGGTTTTGGCATTTGTATGTGACGTAAAAGAAGAAAATTGAACATGAAAGTCGGGAACTTGTGTCATTTTCTATTTTTTTACACTTGACTTAATGCAGGGTTTTGGTATATGAGCACAAATTAGAATATCACAGACTTTCACATCTCTCTCGTATCAGCTGGACTGGTTTCAGATGCCACAATAAAAACTTAAAGTAAACTCATTCTGCTCAAAACAGGCTGCTGTATTACATTTAGGCCACTACAGACTGTGTTTACTGTGTTTGAGGACAGATCTCTGCAGAGACATCCCTAAACAATCAAAGTAACCTCCTCGCTCCTTGTATGTATTAACTGTCTACCAGCAGTAGCAGCAGTAGTAGCACAGCATCCCTCAGGCTCCTGTCCAGTGAGATGTTCCTCTCAACCCCCTCCAAAGCCCATCCAGCTTTGTCACTGCACATCTTTGCACTCAGCAGGGGGGGACTCCTGCCACAGTGGACCCTGCACGGCCCCATACCGGCCCATGCATTCATGCGGTGCAGCTGTTTCCAAATCCAACCCTTGATTTTGATCCTCTTCCTTTTATTTTGACGTGCCATCCCGGAGGACACTTCTGACCTGGTGGTCCTTTGTGACCGTCTAATAATTTAGTTGTTCCCGGATCACTCTCGGACTGAGGATGAGAGGCACGATTATTATTAATAAAGGCCATTTTTGGACACCTTTTCTCCTTCAGGGGTTACTTTAATACTGCAGCATTTGAAGCCTCTCAGGGGAAAGTGAAGAAATATTGAGGCTTGTTGTACAGATTGTAAAGCCATTTTAGGCTAATTTGTGAATTTCTGCCAAATTAAAACTGATTAACTATGTTTTATAATATAATGCAATCAAATACAATATCAGCACAATCTACAACATACAGTATATACCAAACATATATAAAACAAAACTCTTCTCTGGACAAAACAAAATAATAATAATACACTTTTATAAGTAGTTGCTGTGGAATAAAACACATTTTAAACTGGTGTACTGCAGTTTCTGTAGATGTGTGTTGTGCCGGAAGATGGAAAGTACATTAAGTCACTTGAGTATTTCCATTTTTTGCTTATTTCATACTTGAACTCTACAACAAATCTGAGGAAATTATTGTAGTTTTTACTCTGCTACATTTTCTGCCAGCTATAATTACTTATTATTTACATTCTAAACTACATTCATAGCTTATATTCTGCATTTCTGTTGATTAAACCAGCAGTAGGAAACAGATCAAATGAAACTTCATCATGAAAAACAGAAAAAGAGCCATTCCGCACAATGACACTTTTCACTCTCATCTTATAATACGTATGTACTTTCACTGAAGTACATTTTAAAAGACTTCAACATGTAATGGAGTATATTTTACATTGTGGTATTTCTACTTTTACTTCATATCATTTACCACATATTCATTACTATAAATAACCACTCTTTATACCAGTTAATGTTTTCATTGAGGCTTATTGATCTGTTGAGATTGTACATAAAGTACTGCAAATAGTACTCTAATGTTTTAGTAGAAGTAGTAATAGCACAGAGTAGAAATACTCCATTACAAGTCATGAATTCAAATGTTTACTTAAGTATAAGTATCAAAATGCAATTCATTGCGCAGAAAGGCCCATTTCACAATCCTATATATTATATTGTACCCTAATATTATTGTATTATAATATATATGCATTAATGTGTGCATCACTTTAATGTTGCAGCTGGTAAAGGTGGAGTAGTTAGTTTAATCTCTAACATTACATCATCGTTTATTAGTAGATTATATTTCGTATTAATAATTTGAATTGGAAAAGTGGTCACATAAATGAAGTGAAGTGAGAAGTACTTCTAAAATGTAGTAAAGTATCATAACATTAAATGACTACCTTAAAACTTGTACTTGAGCAGGATGTACTTAGTTACTTTCTAAATCTAAAGCATACAGTAAAATTTGGTCATAATATTTTAGTTATTGCTTTAATGTTTGAGGACTTTTCTAATTTAATATTTGAGCCATGCATGGAGAGGATACACACTGCTGTGTAAATAAATGTACACACACACATACACGCACACACACACACACACACATACACACACACATCAAGCAGGTGTCTTGACTCCCCCTTTTTCCTGTCCCACAGCAGAGGGGGGAGAAAATAAAAGCTCTTTTAGGGGAGTAAAGGGGGAGGAGGGGGTGTTACGTGTGTGAAGAGGGACTGCACCTCTCTCACCTTTGCAACAGATGAGCCGATCCTCCACACTGTGGCAGCTACCTTAATCTGCTTTTAATGACCCTGCGCAGGATCCCCGGAGACTCTGCACTCTTTTCCCCCAGCTGGTTGGACGGCGTGTGTGTGTGTGTGTGTTTAATAGAAATTATTGGATAACTCTTTTTTTTATGTTGGATCAATTCTTATTTTTAAGTAGCAAAAATACACACACACACACACACACACACACAAAACAATTAAACTTACAATTACAATTAAAATGTTTTCTGTGTTTAATAATGTATCTTTTTTCTCTCTGTTATTAAAGTTCAAATGTTCACATGTATTATTCTAACATGATCGAGTCTATTTTCACCACTTCTCCTCGGTTTCTCCCCTGATAGGCGTTAAAATCTCCTATTTATCCACAAACAAATGCTTTTCTTTGATAGGTTTCCCACCAGCTCTTTGAAATAAAACAATTACCGCATTCTTTGTGCAATAATTGTCAATCATCCACATTAAATTGATAAGCTTTAAATGGACAGAATAATAGCTTAAATTGTTTTACAATGGAACAGCTAAGCAGGATGATTTGCTATTGCTGACATGCCCGCGGCTTTACCAGCTCCACATAATGCCATAGGTTAATGCATAAATAAGCAAATCAAATCCATGCGTTACCCCAATTCAATTCATTTAATTCCTCTTTAATAAAGAAGCGGCCCCACCCCCCTGTCCCGGCCATTTACCTCGGATTTGTGCGATGAATGCTATAAATGTAAATCAATCTAGATGAGAAAGAATCCCATTGAAAGAGCAGAGAAATTTCATCTGGGAAAAGGAGACAAATGTAGGAGGGGCCCTGCTCATAAAAAGCAGCTGTTTCACAGTAATCTTTTTTCGTGCCCTGTCACTCACCTTGCCTTTTCACTATCTCTGCAGCTCAAAGAAAAAAAAACTCTCCGCTATTGTATTTAGTTGCCATATCTTCTTTTCCCATTACATTGCCATATTCGTCCAGAAAGAGAGAGAGAGAGCACAACTTGCCCATTTTTTTTCGGACAATCCCCTTGTAGTTGTTGGAGTGAAAAGAGGAGTGCATGGATGTCAAATTGCCCTCAAAACACCATGAAAGATTGATTTGCAGCACTTTTCAGGGCCCTGACATTACTTGGAGGGGAGCTGAATAGGAAACCTGTGAGCCGGGGATGGAATAAAGATGTCCTCTCTGCTGGAAAAGAAGGAAAACTGCCCATTTAGCCCCAGTCCATCAAGCCCGAAAAATAGGCAAGAGAGGAAAAAACACAGAGGATTGTGACTATAGAGAAGAAAAGGCTCGTATATACTCATCTAAACGTTGTCACAATACCGAAGGGGGCTCCGAACATCCATGAATATTAAACCGCTTACCTCAACAAGGGCTTGAAAAAGTGATCCACGTCAAAGCAGCTTTGCATTTTTTTTTTTGGCGTGCGAACAATGCTGCAAGAAAAAAACTTGTTTCCATTCTTGTTATTCCCGCGCTAAAGTGCTGCACAAAAAAAATTAATATTACCACCACATGAATACGAAATGCATGAGAAAAAAATCTGCGAGCAACTCCCAGACTCACTGACCCACTTCTGTGCGTAAAAACAGTCTTCACACACTCTTTGAGTCTGTTTTGCATCATTTATTAATCAAACATGATTTTAAATAAAATGCTACAGATGTTTTTACAACCCTTATATGCTTTTTACGCACTTTAAACTTTACATTTAGCATGTTTTCAACCTTAAAAACTTTAAATATATACATATTTATTGTCATTTTATCCAATCAGCATACACATGCAGCTTTGCGTAAAATCTCTAATGCAGATAATTACTAAAATAAAGTTTTGGCCACTCTCTCTCTCTCCTTCATTCTCTCTCTCACTCTCTTTCATTCTCTCTCTCTCTCTGTGTGCGCTGTGTTTTAATGGCTCTGCTGGTTGCTTGTGGTGCAGCAGGCAGGTCCACGCGGTGAGGGGTGTGTCATTAATAAGTAATTAGACAGGGGTCACAGCAGCCACTTATATAAAGAGACCCTCTCAGCCAGGCAGGGCAGCTTTACGCACAGAGTTTGGAGCAGGAGGACGCACCGAGGAGCTGTTCTGACTGTCCACTTCTTCTGTTTTTTTGTATATTTATCGCTCCACTTGCAGCAGCTCTTTTCACTTCGAGCTTTTCTTTTCGTTTCTTTTATTTCTTTTATTTTATTTTTTTACAAACATGGGCTCCGTGCTACCAGCCGACGCTTTGGCTCTCAAGTCTGGATTTAAGTGTCCGAGCCGCTCGCTGTCAGACGTGATCACCTCGGACATCCTGCACAGCTTCCTATACGGCAGGTGGAGGAACGTGTTGGGGGAACACCTGGCGGAGGAGAGGCAGAGCAGCTGCAGCCCCAAGACCGCCTTCACTGCCGAGGTGCTGGCTCAGTCCTTCGCTGGAGGTGAGCTCACATGCTGGTTTAATGTTGGACTATTTTCATGACTGGTTTATCATATTGTTGTGCATGTTTGTAAGTTTTTAATTGTGGGTTTGTAACGTATTTTTTAGTGATTTTTAATTCAGTTAATATGGCTTTATAGAAATAAAAATCATGTTTTGATTATAGTTTTTTTCTTAATATATGAAATGTCCTCATTAAATCCAATCTAAAAATAAGAAATAAAACTCCCTATCACTGAAATCCAGCAGCAAAGTGACAGCTAAATTAATTTTCTCCTCAACAACTTTCACTGTCCTTCTCAAACATTTATCTCCCAGAGTTTCTCTGACAAACTTGTTGCTGTTTTTCTGCATTTTTCCTCATTTTTGCAGCTTTTATTTCGACCCATTTAACGCATTAACCCTTTCAGAGCTTTTGAGACCTCGCGTTTGGAGGCTTGTTAGGCGTGTAACTGCCGCTGATTGAAGGACGCAGGGCATTAAATTCATTTGGTTAACTTTGTGCTTGACCTGGGAAAGTTTCCACTTAAACCTCGAGGAGAGAAAGGTTTCCTTTCTTTGAGATGTCCCGAGTTTTTATCCCGCATTCATCAATCTCCGGACAGTCTCTTTTCCTCTCTTGGCAGCTATGGGGCTCCGGAGCTTTTCTCTTTCTTTCTCCTTAAAAGATTTGCTGTTCCTCGCATAATGCACCGTGAAGGCTAAATCTAATGCTATTCATTGCATGTCAACCATCTAATCGCCTTTCCATTTTTTTGTTGCAGAAATTCCTGAGTCTTTTAAACAAGTCCTCGTTTCATTCAGCGCAAATTTATTGCTACAAAGTTCTTAAAAGGATAATGAATTTGGAATTAGCCGTTTCTTTTCCAGTAAACTTTAATGAATATCACATCTGAAGCATGACAAATTGCTGGACCCTGAGCAATAGAGGACCATTTAACCCCCATTCGGTCGGGCTTTTTTTTTCACAGCCTCAAATAAAAAAAAAAAAAATCTTTGATTTTGACATTAAAGAAGCGCAAGTTTTTTTTTTTTTCTTTTTCCCCTTTTTGATGCGGATGAAAATGCTTTCCGAGGGGGTTTCTCTGCACAACAAAAACTTTCAATTCAACCAGATAATCGAATTAAACGGAGGATAAGGTGTAGCTTAATATTTCGTGACTAAAATAAGATCCAGTTCATTTGCTGCTTTCAGGACTTTTCCAACAATCCGGTTTCATGAGGCCCTTTCTTACGGACTTTTACGCACATTTTTAGAAATCTATTTTAGATGCACACTCTCTGTTTCTAACATCTATATTTGCGCTGGCCCTTTGATCTCACATCTCTTCTTCTTTTCTATTCGCAGAGGTGCAGAAGTTGTCCAGTCTGGTGCTGCCCAGTGAAGTTATCATCGCCCAAAGCTCGATCCCTGGAGAAGGTTTGGGCATCTTCTCAAAGACTTGGATCAAAGCAGGAACTGAGATGGGCCCTTTCACTGGCAGAGTCCTGTCCCCTGAACACGTGGACCTGCTCAAGAATAACAACCTCATGTGGGAGGTGAGTTCCTCAAAAAATCTTGATGAAGCCCATGTGGAACCTGTGATGCAGAGACCACCTGAGTCACTGTCTGACGTTGTTTCTGTGCGCTCAGGTGTTCAATGAAGACGGCACGGTGCGCTACTTCATCGATGCCAGCCAGGAGGACCAGCGCAGCTGGATGACTTACATAAAGTGCGCCCGGAATGAGCAGGAGCAGAACCTGGAGGTGGTGCAGATCGGCAGCAGCATCTTTTACAAGGCGGTCGAGGTGAGAATTAACTGAATACATGTTTGGGCCTTCGGTGGCTTTATGAGTTTTACTGAGGACCACTAAGAATGTAAATGTTCTTTAGAACAGCGCCACCTTCTGGTCAAAAACCAGAATATGGAATCTGTAATTCCGCTAAATTGGTTGTCAGGTTGCACCAGTCACAGAGTTGTTCAGTTAGCTGACCTTTGCCCTTCTTCCTTCCTCAGACTATCCCACCAGACCAGGAGCTTCTAGTCTGGTATGGAAACACTCACAACACATTCCTGGGAATCCCTGGAGTTCCAGGAACAGATGAGGAGCAGCAGAAGAAAAGCAGGAATGGTGAGTAATTTTACAGATCAATATAAGGGCTGTTACAGCGTGTTTTCATTGTATGTGGGTGTCATTACACCTGTTATCCGATTTATTTAGCGTAAGCGTGGTTGGAGTTTTAAACCATTTGCAGATAAACCTCCAGGCAGAAGACAAACAGAGATATTTGAACTTTTTTTGTTTGTTTCCTCTAACAGAAGAGTCCCACTCCTGTGAAGGCCCTTCCGCTTGCTCTCCTCCGTCCTCCATCACAGCCGGTCGGATGCGCTGCGTCATTTGCCACCGCGGCTTCAACTCCCGCAGCAACCTGCGCTCCCACATGCGCATCCACACTCTGGACAAGCCCTTCGTCTGTCGCTTCTGCAACCGCCGCTTCAGCCAGTCGTCCACACTCCGAAACCACGTCCGCCTGCACACCGGCGAGCGGCCCTACAAGTGTCACGTCTGTCAGAGCGCATACTCGCAGCTGGCGGGCCTCAGGGCGCACCAGAAGAGCGCACGGCACAAACCGGTAGCGCACGCCGCCGACGTGTCATCCCAAGTGTCCCCACCTCCACCACAGATGACGGCCATGTCCCACCAGCACCAGATGCCCCTGGTGCACCACATCCCCACCATGGTGCTATGATGACAGAAACACGGAGGGACAGTCACGCAGAACAACGTTGCACTTTAGATTCTAGCTGTGTAGAAAGGAAAGGAGATCCTGATGAGACAGGCCCTCATTAAGGAAACAAATGGGTTGATGTGATAGTGAAACTCACAAAGACATTTAAATGTGTTGCCTTATTTGTATTGTTTGTTTCTTTGGTTATCATATGATCAAAAATCCAGCAGATCTAAATGATTGTCTGTATTTTGGAAGGAAAAACACCATAAGACCTGACAAATAATTTGTTATTAAAGCTTCTCTGTGTGATCTTTAAATATGAACAAGTGTCATATATCACAACTAAAGTGAGACTTTTTTTCCCCTACATTTTATATTTTGCATCACATCCTCACCAGCTCAGGTGAAACGTTCTTTCAAACAACAGTCAGAGATTTGTACAGTAAGTAGAAAAATAAGGGACGTGGCCACCAGTCTACATTGTTCAGCTGCATCGTTCCACACTGTAAATTGAAACTGTCACTTTAACCTTGCACAGACTGTATACTATACTATTGTGTAATGGTAAAATTGTATTGTATGCTACTGTACATGTGAATGTAAATACATTTGTGCTTTCTTCTATTCTAAATAAATATGATATGATATTACATATGATGGTCATTATTGTAGGAACACATCAGCAACTGGCTCTTTCTACATATGAGTGCTTAGCTGTTTTATGAGCTGCTCAGTGTGGTGAATTTCATCCCCAGCCGTTTTCCTTTGCTAAAAGACTACACACATTATAATCTGTTATAATAATTCATAATATGTCCAGAAGAAAGACTGAGATGGACAGCTTTTCAGCTCGGATTCAACCTGACAATCGAATCTATTGTATTTAACTGTAAACGAAGAACAAATGGAGTTGTAAATAAAAAAAATAGCAAACCTGTCTAAGAGGACAGCACCTTCACACTTTTTTTAATTAAGAAAAAACATGACTAAGTAACATGCACATTGCCAATTATTTAGTGGTCTGTTTTTGTTGGTCATATCAGGGTGTTGGCTATGATTTGTTCAATGAAATCAAAACACAAGTTAGATTGATGATGTTTTTAGTCTATACATTTCTGCATCATGAGGTAGTTTGAGCTGTAATGGATTTTGCTTACAGAAGATACCAAAATGTAGTGAAAGCCTTTTACAGAACAACAAGATTTTGTGCATTATTTTCTAGATTCATTGTTTCTGTGGGTCATGTCAGTAGACTGTAGTTTAGAGAAAAGGTTGTTCATGATGCTTTACCTGCCTTCCCTGTGCAGCATCACATGAACTAGTGACTCAGTATCCCAGTGGACATTAGGCAAGTGGCAGCGTAAAGGGACTGGACAGGTAAGCAGCACATAGGTTCAGTGGTGTGGAGCCTCGCAGCAGATACAGCTTGAAGAGTGATATGTTAGTTTGTTCTTGTTGTGTCTGCAATGATTTCCTCTGTTTGCTCTGGTGTCCCCTCAACAGTCTGTGAATGTGTTTTTCTATTTGTGTGTGTTGCGATAGACTGGCAACTTGTCAAGTCCTCTGTATATAAAAAGCTTTTAATTTTTCATATTGTACTACTTGGAGTAGCCTCACAGTAAAAAGGTTTGTTGTTCGAACATCAGCTGGGACTGTTCTGTGTGTATGTTCTCACCGTGGTTCTCCAGGTACTCTGGCTTCCTCCCACAGTCCAAAGACATGCAGTCTAAATTTCCTATAGGTGTGAGTGGTTGTTGTCTCTATGTGTCCTGTGATGAGCAAGTGACTTGTCCTAAGTCAGTTGGCATAGGCTCCAACCCCCTGCGACCCTGTAAGTGGTTACAGAATGGATGGATTACTTGTGTCTATTTTGATGTTTTAAAGAGCTGCCAGATGCCAAGGACAATTCACCTCTGTGGACAATAAAGTTGTCTTGTATTTGATCCTATTCCATCTTCATTAAAACAGTTTCAGGCACATAAAAGTAGCAAGTCATGGTTAATAAATAAAGAAATCAACAAGCACTTTACTTTATACACTTCAAGTGCACTATCTTGTGAAAGGCTATAATGTGTACTCTTATTTGAATCATCTAATTTTGTTTCATTTTAGTAATTTGTGAGCCAGTTTTTCTGTCTGTCTTCAGAGATAAGTGTCTCCTGCAGTTGTTTTTTTCTTCCACATGATGACGCCACACACTCAGGAAAAGAGAGTCTGCAAAAAGAAGTTGGGCCTCTTCTGGAGAAACGGTGTAAGGACACTTTAATGACACAGACAGTCACGTGATCTTAACAACCATTTATTTATGCAACTGTTATTGTATTGTTACATACAGTAGAGTGTGAGTCACTTCTGAGCCACTTGTCAGCTGTCAGACATTATCCAGCTTCCCTACAAGAAGTTTTCGGACAAGTCGTCATTATAACAAGTACTGAGCAACTACACATCAACATGCTGCAGGCAACTTCAGAGATAAATAAGATGATGGGGAAATGTGGGCATCTCTTCTGTCCACTTAGGATGGCTTTGTACTCTTTGTTGTCTCATCACAGGAGACTGTCCACACTTTCTGTCCTGCACAGTGAGAAAACACACAAGTTCACTCATCGCAGATCTGCATGCATCATTATTTCAAATTGGTACAGTTTCACTAAAATGATCAGCACCTTTACACCGGAACAAGCATCCTGTTGCTGTGCTGTGCTTCTCTGAGCAGCCAAAGCAAGAAGTTATCCGCTCAGCAACATAACGCAGTCCTGAGGGAAGACAAAGTGGAGGAGACATTTTTATCTGTTTATAATAAACAAGTCTTTTTTCTGTTGAGTTAATGTTGTGACAGGTAACTTGATCCCACCCCTATCAGGTTTAACAGGCTCTATACTACACACACTCCTACTGTATAGTGTATTGTCATGACTTATTTCATTAAACACTTCAACACAGTGAAATAAATAAGGCTGTCTATGGTGAAATATATATGTAATTATTCACAATAACATCACTTTTCTATGAAATCTGCTATAAAGTTTCAAGTCTGTTTAAAAGCTGGCTATAGTATGTGTCTCAGAAAGTTTTATTACTTACCAGAGAATAGCAGTCACAGCATTGTTCCACTTTAATGTTTTCTTTACGAGTTAAACTTGAAGTCTAGCTCGTCTCTTCCCGTGTTGTTAGGCGTGATAATGATGTGTGTGAACTGACACTCCACGCCAGCGTTTCTAAGTTACAGAGACTCCTCTGAGAGATGCTCACTCTGACGTCAGTCAACAGAGAGTCGCCACACAGATAAAGGAAATATAACATTACTGTTGTGTTTTTACATTTGTTTTAATTGCGTGTTCAAAAATTAGATATTGCTAATGAAGATAATAACAGTATAAATGTATGATTAGGGATGTTTTCATACAGTGTATATGGAAAAAAAAACAACTATATAATTATGTGCAAAGACTGGGATGTATGTTTGTCGGTTTTTGTGAGTCAACTTGTATTTAATTAGAAATATAGTAACAAATTAAACAAAATAATTGCAATATTTTTATGAAAACATTAAAATCTTCTCAATCTCCATAAAGTTCAGTTGTATGAGGTTCAATTCAGTCTCATTTCTATATAGAGCTAGACTGTACTCTTTATATTTAAAGAGACTCAACAATTCCCACCATGATGAGTCATGAGTCATGAGTCAGCTTGATAGCTGAAGGATCCCCTTTCTACTTTTGGAGACTATAGGAACCACGCATTAACATTAAAGTTAAAGGTCCAATCAAAATATGGCAAAGATGGAATATCTTTGCCATATTTTTGTTACAAAAAACAAATACACAAAAAACACAAATACACATATCACCCTGTAATGAAGGTCGTCTTCATTACTTTTGGTTAGCAATAGCACAATGAGTAAACATATTAAAGAATGAGGCACAAACCAAAGTAGTGAATGTTTTATTGAATTGTGTATCTATTGTGTTAACAGTGTGTGTGTGCCCTCAGCAGGGAATGAGTGGAGACCAGGCCTGCAAAAGAAACATTCAGTTAGTTTAGCTAGTTTGGCAGCCTGAACAATGCTCTTTGTGGTAATGTGCAGCTAAAGGTATTTGATAAAATGTGAGGTGACTATGCAGTATTATGAAGGAAATGTGTGTGTATACCTGCAAGTCACTCACCTGCGACTTCTCTCCAGGGTGTTCGGGTGAAAAGAGTCCCCAGGTTAGCTGAGCAGTATTTAAAGGTTCCGGACCATACCATGAGCTGATTGGTGCAGGGGGGAGTGCACCTTAATCAGTTCGTGGGAGTTTCATAGATTCTTTGGTGGTGTTCAGCACAGGTAGAAGACACAGTTTATTATTTATTATTTATTACAGTTTATTATTGGTAGTATAGTAGAGTGTGAATGTATTTTAAGGTTTTTGTCCAGTGTTTGTTATGTTGAGATGTAACGGGAGGGGCAGAGTCCCCCAGACTGTGGCCTCCTGCTGCTGGTACGACCACTCGTGCTCCTGGTCCACAGTATATGGTTTAAGTCTGTATGTTTAATGTGTCAATGTCGGTGAAATAAACACCTGGTTGGTTTGCACACAACCTCTGCCTCAAGCCTCCTGCCTTGCATATCCAGCCGCTACATGGCCATAACATAACATAAAGCATAAACATAATATCATAATAACATTTATATCAATATGAGTTCAATTTGGACTCAGTTTACACTCCTCTGCTAGATGCTGAGTCATTCATTCGTTGTCTACAGCCTAATTTAATTGTACATAGTTTTTATTTCTATTTGTAGTTCTATGTCTTTTACTTTTTTATACTATTTGTAAAAATCTTAGCACGGGTTCAATTTCGCTGCTTTAATTTATTCATTATATATATAATATTATCTGTCTACATGTATGAAATTGAATATATTCATGGACATTCTAGCATCTCTTTGCTAAAATAAAATGTTTTTCTTTAATAAAGATCTAGAAAATAATATAGAATAACCTCAGCCTTCAAGAAAGGAAAAAATAAAGTGATATTTTAGTGATAAGCGTCTGTAAATAGGCATCGATTGAGTTGGCTTTGCCGGACGATGACATTGTTATCTGTTAGTAGAGTCTGCTGGATTGTTGTCATTTTTCTGCAGCTAGCCGTCAACGCTAGCAGGTAGCCGCTTGGTTTTTCTCTGCAACATACTTTGATCCAGCAGGTGGGTCACAGTTTATGTCAGCAACTTTGTACTGAGCCGAGACGATTGACACATGCAACAAAAGCATTTATTTATAAAAGTCATCGCTTGTCGTCGGAAATAAACATCGTCAGGCTAGAAGTTGAAAACAAATGTCAGCTAACGGCTAGCTGCCTCGTTAACTAGTTAGCTAGCTGAACGTTAGCTTGACAGACATCTAGTTAGCGTAGCTGTGAACTGTCTGATTTTGTTTGACAAACATGCACACATGTGTGTCAGTTGAAAAACATCTAGCTAGTTAATGTGTCGTAGGTCAGTGTGAATGCTAGACAGCCTGTTTTCAGGTGTAAACACAGCAACTTGTTTTGAGTTTGACAGGTGTTCCGGTTTAACGAGTGACCGTGTTAACTGGCGACCGGCTGCCGAATGCGTCTGTGGTTGTCGTAGTTACGACAGCCGTTGAAGACAGGAAGATGCATAACTGTCCTCGCGAATGCCTCTTTATTTATTTATTTTTGTATACCAACGTTACAGTATCAAAATATACCAAGTGACTCGTGTCTTGTTTGACAGGTGCGTATTATCTTCCTGCTTCAACAGCTGTCGTAACTACGACAAACACAGACGGTCGCCAGTTAACACGGTCACTGGTTAAACCGAAACACCGGCGACAAAAATGTCCGTGTTAGGTCGTCTTCACACGACGTTTATCAAAGAAGCGCTGCATACGTTTACTCATGAGCTAGATAAAGGGTGCCTTTTCTGTATTTTTAAATGTAGCGCACATGAAATGCGCTAATGCTATACGGTTGTGTCAGCTTGTAAATAGAGGGAATGCCACGCTCATTGACACCTCAGAGGAAAATGTTAGTATCCACAGTGAAGCACTTACACGGTGCATGACAAACATATTGATATTAGCTTTAATGAGCTGCTCTGTCAGCAGCAGTGCTGCGTGCGCATTGTAACGCACACCAGTAGATCAGCTCTCAGCTGTCAGGCTCAACTTAGTCCCGGTAAAGGTGAGGCCTCCAGTTATTTATGGCTGCACAGAGAAAACCAGTATGACCGCTTTCCTCTAAATTATAGTGTATCCCTTTTAGTTAGTATCTATCTTTATATTTGGACTATTAAATCCAGATTTTTTTTAAATAATTGATTTACTGTGTCATTCAGTTTTTCAGCTGCTCAAATGTGAGGATTTGCAGTCATATATGTTCTCAAACTAAGGTATGAAACCATCCTGTAGTAGTATTTGGAGGCAGTGTTGTAGTCTGAGACTAACAAAACCAAGACCAGAGTGTATCAAAACCGAGACAAGACCAAGACTTTGAGGGTTTGAGACTGAGTTAAGACCAAAGACCAGACAGTATAGCCTGCTTAGCTTACTCTGTAGGTTTAAGTCACCTCATTAAGCATCGCTTTGCAGTATTTACAAACTGCTGTGTGTTCTTTCGGACGCTGTTTTGCAGATAAACTCTTTGTGATTTAGGAAGCCAAATTTTATTCCAGAACATTTGGCTGACATCTCCTCCGAGACTATTAACAAATATATCAGAAAATGCACAGGCAATTAGGTGACATCCCCAAAGCTGTGATCTTGACCGGTCATGAACTAAAATCCAGTCCTCTTTGTCTGAGACAGAGACAAGACTGTTGCCTTTTAAAAAGTGACCTTGAGCCTGGTGTCTGTGTCTGTGTGCGTGTGTTACACAGGATGTTAGGATGGAGTGTGGCCGAGTTCTGCCGGACAGCCTGGTGTTGGAGATCTTCCTGCATCTGCCCCATGATGCCGTGCTGAGAGCTGGTCTGACCTGCAGACAGTGGCTGGCTGTCTCCAGAGATGAGTTCCTTTGGAGGGAGCTGTTCTACAGCTACTATCGTATACCACGCTCTGTACCCCGACACCCAGGTATAAATTATCATCATATGTTCAACAGTAGAAATCCATGTGTCCTGTTGCAGTTATTTATTGCAGAAAACTCACTGATAACAGCTTTGTGTATAGACCAGATGCACCTTTAAATAACTCCTGATCTACCTTTGTGCAGCGGCTGTGTCGTGGTACAGGGAGTTCAGACGTCTGTTTGACTGTATCCCATGTGTGGAGGTTCAGACGCTGAGAGAGCACAGTGACCAAGTCCTCCACCTGGCCTTTTCTCACAGGGGTCACCGGTTCTCCTCCTGCTCCAAAGACTGCACTGTTAAGGTAGGGATTAAAAAGATTACTGAGGTTACTTTCATCTTGTTTTCTTTGTGCCAGCATGGCCATTGATTGTTTTCAGCATTTTGTACGTACCTAACTGTAGGGCTTTTCTTTTCTCTAGTTTACACACAAGTGGGCTCAACAGGTGAACTCATAGTGGAGTCACATGTGTGTTTAAAGAACTGGTTAAGAGACTCTCTCATGATATGATCATCTTTTTTACACTTTCTGTGTTCTTATTAACTATCTTCAATAGGATGTTAAATCTTATTTCAGTTGTATTTCTGGTTTTAAATGTTGGTGCTTGCTTGTTGTGCTTTTAGGATGATCCACACACATTCGCAGACCTAATTTTCAGATACAAATTAGTTGTTTTCTTGAGTTATAATAAATGTTATTATGATTTTAGATGAGGACAAGCAGGTTATTGAGAAATCATTATGATCTGTTGATGTAATTATGTAAACATTGAAGAGTTACCTATATATAATAATATATACAATAAAATAAAAGAATGGACACTAAAGCAAGGACACATTTAGTTTGAGATACTGTGAGAAAAAAGATCTGAACTTGATTCTGACTGTTAAAAGATGAGCCAGAACATATGGCTGTGTCATTTTAATTTGACATTTGATCAGTAAAACTTGATGATTAACTGTAATTAATTCAGCTTTTTAAAGGTGACATAATTTTCATGTACGTATAACATCAGTAACAACGCCGGAACGCACATAAAATGACATCTATGGTCATGACTCTGTGGGCCCAGGGCTTTCTGAGAGGCTTTCCCACACACCGACCTCATTGAACTACAATCAAGGGACAACTATTCAGCCAATCACATTGGAAAACCAGACAAAACATGTTAGACAAACTTTCAGTTTGACAGGATAAACTTTTGGACAAAAAGTTCTTGTAAAATCTAGATGCAGTTCCTATAAATCTTGGGGAGTTTTAAGCCCTCTTGTTGCATCTTTGTGTAATTTTATCCTTTACTTATCGGTAGATCTTGACAAGAAACATGGAAACAAAAGTCTCAAGCCAGAAACCTTTTTTAATTAGTATTAGTATTAGTATTATTTTCTTCTCTTATCCACAAAATGTGTCACCACCACCACCACCGGCAGCAGCTTTCATCCTCCCTATTATCCACTCTCTTCTCTCTAAATGTGTCTTCTCGCTTCTTGTATGCAGCTATGGGACACAGAGCGGCCAGACGGTAATATCTCGCTGGTGCACAGCTCCAGCATGCGGCAGTTCAACTGGGGCTATACTCAGTTCTCACAGTTCAATGCAGACGACACCCTGCTGCTCGTGTCTGGTGTCTACCTCGGCCCACACCACTCATCATCTGGGGAAATCGCCGTCATCAGCCTGGGTAAGAGCCAAAACAAAAACCCACAAAAAATCCCACGAAACAGTTGTGTGTCAGTATTTCCTCCTACCGTGTCTCAAAGATGAGTTATTTTTAGTTTCACAGTGATCTATTCTTGTCTAGTTTAGTCTAGTCTTTCCTCCCACACACTAAGATGTGGGCAGATTGTGTGATTTTCCTTTTGAGAACACAAATAACAGGTATGTGTGAAGAAGGCCTGGTGTAGGTTGACATACATGGAAGAAGATGCATTTCTTTTGTTACTTTTAAAGAGGAAAGCAAACCCTTAAATCATCTATATGCTCAAAATCTCTCAGCTGTTTTAAACTCCAGTTGCCAGTTTATTAGGCATATTACACCTAGGTACACCTACAATAAATCATGAAGGTTATAATGTTTAGTTTATGTTGAAGCTGTTGATTCACAACTGTGTAAACATTTTGGGGGCTTCAGATTTGTGAGTTGTTTCAATGAAAGTGTCTTCACACACTACAGAAAATTACACGCTGTTGTCACGTGTGAGGAACAAGCCGTACGATGTGTTTGGCTGCTGGCTGAACGAGACCCACCTGATCTCGGGGAACCTGCACTGGATAGGCAACATGACGTCCTGCTCTGTGCTCTGGCTCAATAAAGCCTTCCAGGTAAAAACAAAAACAACAATACACATCGTACGGTTGCTCACCGGAGTAGAGCATGCGCCTCCTGTACCAAGGCTCCGCCTCATGCTGTTCTTTTCTCCGACAGGATGTTGAATCAGAGAACGTCAACGTGGTCAAGCGCCTTTTCAAGATCCAGAACATTAATGCCAGCACCATCCGCACAGTGATGGTGGCTCACTGCCGGCGTCACGACAACCCGGACTTACTGCTGGACTACGAGGCTCAGTCTCAGGCTCGAAGGCAGAAAGGGCAGCAGCAGGACCAACACCACCAGCCCCTCCTCTTTGACCTGGGAACCTCCGGCAGTGAGGAAGAAGAGGAGGAGGAAGTGGAGTACGAGCAGCTCCAGAGGGGAGCGAGGTGTCACAGCCTCCATTCTCAGCCCACCATCTCAGGCCTGGAGCATGTTATGCAGGTGAGTATCGACATTTGTATCCATTTTTAAAAAAATCACAGTGGTCTTCATTCTGCCTCTTATTTGTTCTTTTCTTCCGTCCTGGCAGAGTCGTAAAAATGTAGGACCCAGGGAGCTGGCGATCGAGACCCACGTGGCTAAGGTGATGGGCAGAGCCCACACGAAGCCCCCTGAGTCCAGCCTAATCGAGCCCTCTGAGAGCAGCGACGGAGAAGACAAAACTTATTTACTCTTCACCACCGGCAGCCTTACATACTCCCCTCACCAGATAGGTAAGATTGCTCCCAAAGCATGCAGATACATCCAAGAAAGATCAGAATAATTACACACAATACCGTCAGACGTATCATCTCATGTGGTCTTGGTGCCTTTTTTAGGTATTAAGCGTATCAAGCCGGACCAGATGACCACTTCTGGGCCTGTACTTGGGAAAGAGCGAAGTTCAGATGAGTTTTTTGATTCCCTGGACCATGTCATTGATATCCATGGACACATCATCGGTATGGGCCTTTCGCCAGACCACAGGTGAGTAAATGATGTGTCCACATAAATGTGTGCATAGATCTTCCACATATATCAACTTTTTAGATTACATATGCCATCAGGACTCTAAATGTACTCCTTTCCGTTCATGGGTCAGGTACCTTTATGTGAATAGCCGGGCTTGGCCAGCCGGGTGTGTGATCTCTGACCCTATGTGTCCTCCTCCCATCGCGGAGGAGATAGACCTCCATGTGATCGACCTGAAGAACTTGAGGGAGGAGAAAAGGAGCCTGCGCGCTCACCGAGCCTTCACGCCTAATGATGAGTGTTTCTTTATCTTCCTCGACGTCAGCAGGGACTTTGTTGCCAGGTGGGTGACTGACGACTTTTTTTTTTTTTCCAAGAATAGATGCAGCTTTCACACCTGACACCCTCACAATTTGACTACATTTTGTCATTAACTGGTCATGTACAAACAGGGAAGTGAGACTGCAATGGTGGAAAATTTATGGTAACATAGTTATCGGGTAGTTAATTTACTCAACTAAATTTATCTGTGAAAGTACCTTCACTTCCAAGATGTAGGAGACACACATGCATTATCAAATTTTAGGTTTCATTCAGGAGCGAATCAAAAATGAGACGATACAAATTAAATTTTCCATCCAGACAGAGGGAGGGATGATGTAACTATACTCTGTGTGCTGATCATCAGGATAGAGGATCCTCGTTTTTCAGAATAGAAGTGATCCACTGACAAAAGGAGCTCCTACATTAGCTATAAGTCTGTCTGCCTTGTGGGTGTTATTGGTTTTTATTACTGAGGGATGCTGTTTGATAATCTTGGGGGATTCCAAAGCTGTTGAGTCAAAATAAACAAAGATGAAAAACAAAAGAAAATTTGAAAAATATCTCGTGATGGAGGAATCGAGAGGATCTGTAAACAATCTGACCACCATCTGGTACACAGATTAGTATTAAAGTATTGTATTTTGTTTGTATATAAGTGAGTGCAAGCATAATGTATAATAAAAAAGCAAACATTCAGATCCAGATTTGAAAGACAAATTTGCCTTTGCGTTGGCTTGGACACATTTTATCAGTATCTCTTGCTGGGGTACCCCAAATTGACAGCCCCTTGCTGCAAAAGTTATGTGTCTGACTACCTACCTTAAGTTTTCTCTGTAATGAGCATCAAAAAAACAAAGCTGTGATCAAGGCTCACTTAAATGACATCCTGAAATTGGCTGCTACTCAGGATTTGATGGCTGATATTGCATGGTTTGATCGTAAAGTAAAAATTTGGAGCTGTGCGTTATTTGTAGGTTATTATGCTATGACTTTACTCTTGCAGCCCACTTGAGATCAAATTGGGCTTTATGTGGCTCCTGAACTAAAATGAGTTTGACATCCCTGATCTACGGTATGTTTAATTAGATTTTATTAATAGGAATAGGCCTAAAGTTATATAGTTATATGTAAATTAGGTGATGTGTTGAATGTCTTAGTCTTAAAATTATTTCACTGTGAAGGCTTCACTGACTTATCTCTCCGTCTTACCTGTAGTGGAGCAGAGGACAAGCACGGCTACATCTGGGACCGTCACTACAACATCTGCCTGGCGCGTCTGGCACACGACGACGTGGTGAACTCAGTGGCATTCAGCTCTGCTGACCAGGAGCTGCTGCTGTCTGCCAGCGATGACTCTACCATTAAGGTGTGGCGCTCACCGCGCATGGTCCGCCTGGCACAGGCCCCCTCTCGACCGCCGAGGCCCCGCAACCTCCTGTCCTCCTGGCTGAGCCGCAACAAGAACTCAACATCTGGCAGCAGTGTCAATGGAAAACCATGAGTCAGGTTGGGAAGCACTTGCAGAGGGAGGGAGCGGGGAGAGGAAAGTTTGATCTTTTTCCTCTGTGGTGTGAATATACTGTATATATATACACTCCATGTATATGTACAGTGTGGTTACAGTCAGTGGTTTTGCTTGAGCTTGCTGTGCTGTGACACACAGCAGTGACGGGATGTGATGTTCTGACACAAGAGAGCGCTGTTGCACTAGCAGATGAACTCACCACAGACTGTTGTGCTGTTGGCAGGAGTGATATAAAACACAGAAAAGAGAAAGTGTTGAGGTGACACCTGAATGCACAAGACAGACATGCAAACATGTTCCCCAAGAGATGTCTGTTTTTATCTGTAACGTCTGAACGGGTCAGATGCGGGACTCTTGGACCTGAGGTGTATGTATGACACCTCATGATCGCGGCTGTCTCGTCCTGTTCATTAGAGGCAAAGTGCTGTAACTGATAATTATTTCAGAAATGTCTTTCTTATTATTGGATATATATGCATTATATTGAACAGTTCCCAATATTGTGGCCCTTTCATGTATGTAAATGGTCAAAATATTAGAAACACCTCTCAATATAATGCAGTCCCGTTTAACACTACTGAAAACTACGACCTCGACACTAAACATAATAGCTAAATGAATACCTCTCCGACAGTGTCAGCAAAAATTTGAAAATTATAAGCTTCGTAAAAGTAGAATTTATGGCACAGATGTTGTGCTGGATCAAATTAGAAGTGTACCGGTCGGTGTATAAGGGTACTGTTGGTCATTTTAGTGCACTGTTAGTTAGTCATGTCTGTTAAAATAGAAATACTCCCCTACCATCCCCCAACATTTGTCCCAAGACGTATTACTTCGTATCAAACACACAAGAACAAGCAATGTTACATTACATATTTCAAAAGTTTACTTGTCCTTCAGGATACATGCTCCATGGTTTGAACAATGTGAACTTAATTTTGTTTTTAAATATACAAAATTCAATTAACACATGCAGTAAATTGGTGATTTTATTAAAGATTGTACACATTGTACACCGCTGTCTTAAGCAGTGTTTAATTTAAGCAAGAACAATTAAGAAAATTTCAAGTCACAGAAGTCACCCGCTTCTATAAGTTGGATATATGTGTATAGCACACATTAAAGGGACTGTAGGATATCTTGGCCAAAATTTAGAATAACCAACAGTGCACGATAACTTGAAAGTAGACATAGAATGAGTCATGAACACGTGCTGAGGACGGTGAAAAGAGATCAGTAGCAAGAGTAAAGGAAACCTCCTGCCGCCTCAAACCTGATCTGTGTTGATCAGTGTTTTTGTCTTTAGATGTGTGTGTGTGTGTGTGTGTGTGTACATGGGTTACCCCTTTACTTTCCATGTACTCCTCGTCGAGGTACTTCCATTTTATCACTCAAAGACTGACAAAAACAAAACAAATATTTGATTGGCACTTATTTTAAGTGGCAGTTTAACCAGCATAAGCTTAAGGTACTTTACCTGGTAGGTCTATTTATGTTTCCTTGGAGATTCTCTGCTGGAGATGTTTGTGACTGATTATAAAGCTGTTTAATTAATTATGATTTTGGGTTGTCTGGTTGTATTTGCATGTCATGTTTTCACAGAAAAACCTTTTGAAATGTGTGTGATAATTCATGAACTTTCTCCCCGGTTCCCTTTGTCAACTTTCTTAACTGTTTCACTGTTGCTCCATCTTTTCCATCATGTTTTCTGTCCTCTAATGTTCTTTTCATACTCCCCTGAAATAAAAAAAATAAAAAAGCATGCCCAAAAGGCCAGAAGTTTGGAAAGTGTCAGATCAGATTTCTTTTTTTACTAATAAACCTTGTCCTAAATCTTTCAGAAAACAAGTCAAAGAACCAGAGAGCTGGACTATTGCAAGAGTTTTCTCGTTACTTTGGCATTGGTTTGAAAGGGTCAAGACAGGTAATGATGTAAGACTACAAGGTTAATATCGGCTTTCCTCAATAAATACATTTGATAGTAATTCTATTGTAGATATTGCTGACGATTGGAGCCATTTCTGTGAGGCTGTCGATACAGTGGTGTTGTTATTGTTTAGCAGGCACAGTTTACCATGTTCATCATCTTAGATTAGCATTTAGTAATTAACACAAAGCCTAGTTGAGGATGATAGTCATGTCATTACTGTAGGTCTGCAGGTACTTGGTCATACACCAAAGTAAGCATGGTTGCCACTAAAGATCATTTTCAGTATGAGTTCATCTGCAGATTATTTTCTGAATAAATAGAAAAAATTACATATTTGTCCAACCAGTAGGCATAAATCCAAACACACATACTCATTAAACAGGGAACAGTGACATATTTAAAAAATGAGAAGCTGGAACAAGGGAACGTTCAGCATTTTTGGTTTTAAAACGACTTGTACGAATATCGAAATAGTTGCCAAATACTTTTCTGTCACTCTAAACTCAAACAAATTGAAGTTACTGATAAGAATTTAGCTCATGCTCTACTTAACAACTTTTTTTTTGGAGCTTTTATCTGCATCTCATGACCTTCCTCAGGCTCCATCATCCTTGAAGGTGTTGGCCACATGATAGTAATCTGTTGTCATGTTGCCAAGAATTCATAGAGGTCCCATGAGCACCATAAGATTAGGTTGAAAGCTGTGGAAAAGCTTTTTTGGTAGGGATAGCTTCATCAGCTTTACTATCTTAATTAAACACAATAGCAACAAATTTCAAGATGAGAAGCTGAACTGAGGGAGGGTTTGAATGAATTTCAACAATTAATCGATTATCAGAATAGTTGCTGATGATAGCGCTATGGGAAAATGTAAGAAATCATTGCAGGGATTACAGTTCCTCCCGAGGAAGCCATGAATGTCTGTACTAAATTTAATGCCAATCCACAAAAGAGTTGTTGAGATATTTTACTTAGTGTCAATCTCTTGGTGGCTTTAGAGGAAAAGTCACCAAAATCAATAGAATTCATCCTCTGGGCACCATGAATGTTTGTAAAAAATGTTGTTAAAACATACCAGAAGCAGGACAACATTACCACCCATAGAACCATGCCACTAGCATAGCTAATAAGAATTTAGCTCAAACTTTTTCTGGAGATTTCCATCTGGATCGCGTGGTCTTCCTCAGCCAAAAAAAACCATCCTTGAACAGAGACAGGTGTAATGATTTTCCTTTTACAATCTGTTATCATGTGACCAAGGTTTCATAGTGGTCCCGTATAAATGAAGGAACTCCATCCATCATGAGGAGCATCATGAAACCTGCTTTGAAAGTGTTGAGTAGTTTTGCTGGTTATTTTAGGGAGTTATTTCTTATCAGACCTCGCACGCTCATGATTCACTTGTGTAATCAAAATGTCCACAGGCCAGAGAAAGAATGGGCTTTGTAAATAAATGAAGTCAGCCATTGTTTGGACTGAAACTGATAAGTACTCTCCCTCTAGTAGGGATTTTCCATCGTTTCTGCTTCACCGTGCCAAACCAAGCCATGACATATGTGTCAGTGTCACTGCAGTAGCCCTGCTAAAAGGTAATGAGGTTACGGTTATGTGGCTAACACCAGACTAATCTAGATCATCACATCATTTGCTTCTAGTCAGAAAGTGTGTTTCATTTTCTTTAAAACACGTTTAATGTGGCTTTTGTGTTCCGGGTCTTGAGCTAAAATGTCAAAATGGTTGCAGTGGTAAAGTCAGGGTTATCACTTTTAAAAGGTTAATTCACTGGAATTGTCAAGCTATGCACGTAGTTTGGAGTTTGCTCAGGTTTTGAAATGACTTTGTAAGGCTACGATTAAGAGTCTAGCCTTGCTAGCAGTTAGTATTTTGTGAGGCTGTAAATACTAGCATGACAACAAGTATAATGTTTAACAAGTTTATCTTGTTAGTATGCTAACATTTGGAATGAATACAAAGTACAGCTGATAAAGTATGAAGGGAATCACCAAAGTAATTCATCCTGAGGGGAACATGAACATGTTTGTAGTTTCAGGGGATTTCCATCCAATAATTGTTGAGAAATTTCACAAAAAGCATAAATGTCAGCCTCAGTAGGACTAACGGAAGACAGGGAATCACCAAAGTCACTAGGGTTCATCCTCTGGGGAACCAAATTGTTAGCCATTCAGTATGAAATATTTCAGCCTGGACAAAACTTTGGTTTATGAACAAATACACTCCCATCTGATTCAGTACTGTTAGCAAATGCTGACACATTTATCTTATATATAGAGCATAGTACACATTATACCTGCTGAACATGCTAGCATGCTAATGTTAGCTCAAAGCTTCAGCTTCACAGAGCTGTGCCTGTAGACTCTTAGCGACATCTAAACACAGCAAATCTCTGTGGGTGGTACACAAGGTCCTGTGACTAAGCTTGGGACTTGGAGATAATGACTATGACTTTGCATTTATCGTCATTGTTTGTTAGGTCAGGATGACTTGACTTGAACTTGGACACAGTATATTATGTCATGCAGGTCATGAGGTGTGTGTGTGTGTGTGTGTGTGTGTGTGTGTGTGTGTGTGTGTGTGTGAAAGGGTAAGAATAATAATGTTTACTAATATTTTTTCAAGCACTCTGAATCTGAGGTGAAATTTTGTTAATTGACAGCAGCAGCAGTGCTTTGAATCGGCCTGTTTCTTCTTCTGTAATTTAGTATTCCTTTCCCATAAAGTTGGGTGACTTACAAGAGATCTATTTAAAAAAAACATCCTGACTTTGAGTCCCTAAAGTCAAAATCCAACAATAATGGATCCTACATTTCCCATAATGCAACCAATAGCATCTTTTTAATTCTAGTTTTGAAGTTTCCGAGCCCGAGACACAAGATACCACATTTGCTGAATCATGTCTGAAGTCACCTCAACAGCTCAACACCAATAACCGGGTTAACACACAAACTGATGAACTGTTTTGTGGCAACAGTTGAGTGTGTGATACTTTCAGGTTGTGCAAACAGTTTCTGTTCATGCAGGGGGTTGATTTAATCGGGTCGTTACACCTTCACTGCAGGAGAAAGAACCTAGAAGTCATCAGATCGTAAGACTACATAAAAAATAAAAATCGCGGGGTGTCGATTGGTTCAGTTGGTGGAGCATCTGCCCCATGTGCGAAGGCTCAGCAGCGGCCCAGGGTTCGAATCCGACCTGCGGCCCTTTGCTGCATGTCGTTCCCCATCTATCTCTCCCCACATTCCTGTCACTCTTCAGCTGTCTCTGTCAAAAATAAAGCTTGAAAAAAAAAAAAAAAAATCGCCTACGGTGGCCCACAGGGGAAAGTTTTCTCATTCACATTTACTGATCACATTTACTGAGAACATCAGAAGATAAGTATATTTTTGATCTAAACCCACTCTGATCCTCACTTGATAACGCATGTAGATTTGTGGTGTAGATTAGTAGTTTAACACCACGTACCAAGTCCACTATTTGACGTTAAAATTCAGCAGCGTAGGCCGACACTGTTCAACTACAGACAGTTCACACAGGAGGCAGGTTTATTCCTGATAGATGATTTTACTGTTGACCGATTGTTGTTCAAGAACCAGAGCTCATTTGGTAGAAGAGTGCTACTCCTGATCTGCACTTTTCTTCCTAATATTTCCTGTTTGGAGCCATGTTTGAAGAGTTTTTGAACAGTTAAAATTTTACCTCCACTTATTATCTTACGTCACATTTTAGCTTGTAACTTATCATGAACTTGAATGAAGATGACGACATATCAGGCTGATATTGAAACAGGACATTTCAACTTACTTTAAAGAACATTGCGGCAATATCTTAGTTTAATTTGTCAAACTGTACCATCAGTGGTACTTGTAACACAGTTTGAGAACCAGTGGTGTAGATATAATAGTTTTGGCAAAGCTCCTGTATACTATAACCTTAATCTTATTTCTTAAAATGTCGTTTTGTACGACCAACCCTAAAGATTTACAGTGTTCTATCACATTAGATAAAAGGAAGCAGGCAATCCTCAAACTGAGAAGACAGAACTGGAAGATGTTTGGTATATGCTCTTGGAAAAAAGACCATTAATCAAAGTAATATCATAGTAGTACATAATCGCAGGGGATGGCCACCCATCATGAGCCTATCCAGACTGCATTTTTCTTCTAGCTACACTGAGGCATCCTCACTGCAGGCAGCTGCCAAATGGCATCAAGCCCGGAAAGATGCTGGACATTGAAATCTATCAACCATAAATAATGACTTCACTTGATGGACCAAGGATTCTCCTCCTAAAGGAAGTTGCTCATGGTTGGAGTTGTTGGGTCTCTGTACATAGACCTGCTCTATATGAAAAGTGTTATTAGATAATATAATTATAATATTAATAAATTCTCTCTCTTTTTTTTTTTTTTAGATATATGTTTATTAGTTTTTCAACAGGTAAAACAAAAACATATAACAAAACAAACAAACATTTGGCTCACATACATATTCAAATCCAAATTCATACAGGCAAGAGATTTAGGAGTCACATCCTATACAAGAATAAAATAAATAAGTAAAATAAAGGTATACAGAAATAAAAGTAAATCAATTAAATGGTAAAGCAAAGTGTCCCTTTTGAGGCAGAGCATGTAGAGCTATGATACAAGCCCTCTTGTGAGAATGGTTGAAATATTCAAACCAACATATGATAGAAAGGGTTCCCATGTTTTACGAAAGACATCATCGTTGCTGTGAAGTTTACATGTCAAATAGTCCAACACGACATATTCAAATATAACCCTTTTCCACTGAGCCTTAGATGAAGCTTTATCTGTGATCCAATTCAAAAGAATACTCTTTCTAGCACAGAAAGCAAATGTCTGACAAAGTTTTCTTTTAAATTTGTCAGTGATGGACATATCAGATATACCAAGTAGCAGATATAAAGGGTTATTATCACTGTTAAAACACAAAATCTTATTAGTTTGCTGCCCTATGACCTGCCAAAACTGCTGTACTTTTCTACAATACCACAAACAATGTGTCAGACTACCAGTTTCTATCTTACACTTGGGGGGAAAATTAATTTTCTGTTGACTGACTACATGAAAACCTATTCATTTACATACAAAAACTCTAAACTCAAAGTTGATGAAATACGCACCGTTCTTTATTATAATGAAAACTCACACAGTTAAAGTTCATCAAGGTAAATGAAACACAGTTAATGGTCAAAGACAGTACATTTTCCAGTAAAGCACTCACATAAATTGGCAAATATCAATCCTTAAAATTTTGTTTGATTGCGATACATAGGTTATCCACTTTTAATCAAAAGCTACACCAAATTACTATTATTAAAACAAAACACAACTGTAAATAATGTATAATTATTGGAATATATGGTGGTGGTTATAATATAATATAGAGTGATTATCAGTTGCCAGGGTTTCTAGTTACTTGCACGACTGAGTTTTTTTTTTGTTGTTGTTTTTGTTTTTTTCTTCTTTGTTAACAGTAATAAGTTACTATTCTTTGCTAAAGACTAAACTCCAGTCTTGTATCGGTGGTCTTTATAAGCACAGGCTTACAGCTGCTTATGTTACATACTCACTTAGCAAAAAAGATGAGTCATATATGCAAAAGTATGGCCTACTTCATCTACAGTTGAGTTAAAGTACTGCTAATAATTCATCTGTTTTTTTAGTTTGTACTGTTTTAGACAGATGTCAAGAACCACACAACGTAAACTCTGGAGTACTATAATTATTATAGTATACGCTGTGTGTGTATATATGTAAATATAAAGATATTTGCTAAAAATATTTGTTCTTTAGTCATTTCAAGAGGGTGTCACATTAAGATGACAGATTGAAGAATAGACATATTTAACTCTGCATCTCTTAATGTTAGTAAAACTCAGAGCTCTACTGTTGACAGCGTTACATTTCTGCAGATGTGATCAAGGTACTGCACATACAAGACTCTAACAAAATAACAGAAATGGCTAAACTTATATAAAGCACAGGTACGGCAGCGCCGCTGTCCACTGGCTCTTATAAGTCAGATTAATTTATTCACTAAAGATGGATGACCACCAACCATTAAAAATCCACCATGTTATGTTATTTTAGACACCCTTGTATATCACTCATAATGTGACACTCCCAAGAACATCTGGAGGATATTCTGATGTATAGTGTAGATATGTATAATAAATATTATTATTTAGATATATTGCTATCATTATTATAAGTATATTATAACTATATATAATCAGTAAGTCTTCTTGTATTTTGGTGTTTTGGTGCAGCTTCCACAGTGCACACCCTATAAGCCTGTGAGGTCGACAATGGCTTTGATGAAAATCGTATCATCTCTCAGATATGGGCTTTTGCCAGCCAGTTTCGCCAGCGGACAAAAGAGCGGGCATCCACTGGCGATGTTCATCTCACTGATTGGCTGCTGAAAGGAGGTGGATGTGACATCAGGGCGGAACGCGTCAATAATGTGCTCCCTGTTGTTCTGATCCAAGAGCATTAGGGTCACCTTGGGGAAAGAGAGGGAGACAAGAACATCAGTTTGTTTGGTGCCATTTATTGTGGGTTAACATGAGCGGAAAGATCGTTTACAAGTCTTCCTACCTTCTGACTGAATGGCCATTTGAGCAGTGCGTCGCACTTTCCCCTCATGACGACAAAGAACAGTGAAAGATGTGTTCCACGGCCTGTCCCATCGCCGTTCAAATACAGTCTCAGGCACATTTTGTATCCGTATTTGCTGGAGTAAAACGCTGCGAGGAAGAAAAAGAAAGAACCATGAATGTTACGGAGCCTAAAAACAGCGAGGGGAGTAACATGTACACTCCCTGAAGGACAATAAGGGTGTAGGAAAGTGGAGTTTCCCTTGACCAGATGCCAAGAGTTTAGATCATACATACGACATCATCTTAACTCACTTAAAGTCAGAAATAACCTTTCAGCACATACAAAGAACCTTTGAAATACATGCTGCGTCATGATTAGGTCTTTCCTCTCACCTGGGGAGAACATCGCAGGTGTTCGACCGGCCACAGCGTCCTGTCTGCGGCGTGAGAAGTCCGAGATTTTCCACACAAATATCCCATCGTAGGTGCAGAATTGGAGTTCTCGCAACAGCTGTTCAGTTTCAGACAGCTGCAAGTCTTTCATGGTCACTGTCCGCTCTAGCTGATGGACTTTATTGGAGAGGTTTTCAATTTTTTCCTGGTCTAAACGATGTTGATGTGAGAAAGCTTCCAACGTAATCGAACTGCGCTCCACCTCTCGGTTCAGGACACACACAATGTTTTCTAAAGCGTTTACCTTTAAAAACAGAAAGAAATACATTAAAATACTCATTCAAAACTTAGAAACTTCAGTGGTCAACAAAGAGCGTCCAGTTCAATTGAGACTCACCTTCTTTTCCAAATCCACAGACTGTCCAGAGGCTGCAGCTCCAGTGCCCATATTGACTCCCTCCTCAGGAGCCCTGTACAGGCCAAGACCAGAGTCCTCTTGCCACTCGCCGGGACCAGAAGCATCAGCACGTGTCTGAACCATGGACAGCACCATGGGCAGCAGCAGACGCAAGTGCTCCATGGTGCTGATCTGCTCATGGTCGCCAAGCTTCCCGTTCTCTATCTGAGAAACACAACAGAGCTTATTTAGCTACTCCTGCAACTAAGGCCGAACTGAAAACTTTCAAACTGCAGGGCATAAACCTTAATTCTCAGGATTGTGACGCTGTTTCAGTGAGCAAAATGCTTTTAAAGTTTATCTACTGTGAAAGAGCCAGAACAATAAAATGTAAATCTATTAAATGTATTAAATATTCAAGACTAAATAAGCAACAATGGATGTTAGGAGTCAAAAGCCCTTCTTATCTGCTCTATCAGGACAGCGTGGGTGTCAATAAACAAACAATCCCTCAACTGTCATCAGACTGAAACATTCAAATGTTCCTATATCCTGATTGGTGCATGGAAGTATGTGGCGCCGTTGTTCTGACTGAGCCGCACCCACATCATTTCAACCCAGTGACAAAAATAGCCCAGTGAGAAATCTCTCATATGAAATAACTAAAATTGTTCTAACGGCAGAAAGTTATGCGTCCATGTACGATGATAAATATCAATGAATTGTACTGAATAGGAGATTGTACATTTAAAAAATGAACTTAATAGTGTTTCACTGTTTTTAAATTACTTCAGACATATATATACATGTCATTTCTGCATCACAATTTCTTAATAGTTGATACTGATAAGCTAAAACTGACTGATAATACCGGCCATGCTGATTTATTGGTTGTCCGCATTTTAATGTAGTTTGTTAAAGGACTAGTTCAACATTTTGGGTAATACACTTATTCGCTTTCTTATTAAGAGTTTAATGAAAAGGTCAATACCATTTTACATGTCTGTACGCTAAATATAAAGCTAATACCATAAGGCATGTAGCTTAGCTTAGCTAGAGACTGGAAGCAGAGGGAAACAGCTTTGTCCAAAGTTCCGGTTTGATGAAAGCATTATGTTTGATCAGATTGCTGTACATACCACAGATTTACAGCCCACTTCACTGAACGGACATGCACTCTTTGACTTAGCACAGGACTTGCTGTGGTCATTGAACTGAAGACAGAAAAGACAAAAAAAAAAAAAGTAAAGAAAGTTAGTGTATCAGCTCCAAAAAACAGAGAAATGAAAGTGATTCTTAGTCCAGACAGAAGTGGTCATTCAGGGAATTCTAAAGGCGCCATTTCCTAAAACCTCCATTAGAAATAACCTTTCATGTTCACATGATCAGTTTCAAGCACTGACATGCATCTAGTTTAATGGTACATTGATTTATATACTTATTTGTCTAATTTGTATGTTACTTGTATAATATTACGTAATCTCACATCATCGTATAAGTATTTCAGACTATTTGGGGAAAGGTGTTGCAGGTTTGCTTAGACTATAAATGTATGTAGCATTAGCTTATTCAGGATAAAGATAGTCCTTTTATAGATTTATTTTAATACACTAAAACATCTAAGAGCTTTTGTTGCAGAGTAATTTGAAACCACTTAACTCCACGTCGATACAAATTTGGAAAATGCAAGGCTAATGTGAGGAACAGCTCAAACCTTTTCCCTTGGGATCTTCTTCTTCCCACAGTCTTTGCATTGCAAGGGGAACTTCAGACAGATCTCATCATGGGCCTAAAATACAACCATGATGGAGAGTATTATTTTGGGTCTATTTATAAATGCAGACACAACCAGGAAATGCTTTACAATAGAACAATCTCTCACCTTGATGTCTTTAAAGTTGAAGGTCATTTTGCAGTATTTACAGTTGAGCGTTCTTGCTTCACACTCTCTCTCAATATGTCTGTACATCTCTGTACGAAGGATTGAGTTTTGGCAGGCATCACACTTTACCCGCTCAAATTCACAGCGACCTTCATGCTGAGCCTAAAAATGGAAGGGAGGGTTTTTTTTATGATTACATTCATACGTTCAGAGCAGACGTGACTGATATTCATTGTTCAAAAGATAATATCAAAGAAAAACAGCTGTACTTTATGGTGTTACGTCATATTTGTATGAACATAGTAATGGTAGATGATCACAAATATATATATATATATAAATAAAAGCTTCTGACGTGTTGGCTGGGGTTTTTTTGGTTTTTATATAATGACGACACACCCTTGTTTACTGTAACACAAATGTTCTGCACAAAGAGTCGGACACACCTAATGTAAGCAAGCGTGGTACAGGATGTACTGACAGTTGAAATGTGGAAAAACAAGCTTTGTTTTCTAAACAAGAATTTATCATTCATCTGAACAAAACAGGTGACAACTAAAGGTACCAACCCAGTACACTTATTTAATTATGAAAGTGATTATGATTCTTTGATTATGTAATTATTGATGTGATTATAATGTTTTTTTTTGTCCAATTAGGAGAAATATTTTGAGACTTAATAAAATAAATATAAAGTATTAATAAAAGAATAAATACATATATATACATATTAGAGAAGTGAGATAAGAAGAGAGCTTTGAGAGAATGGGAAGTTGTTACACAAAGAAAAAGAAGCAGAGAAATAAAAATAAAAACTTCAGCTGTACAGATAATTTTAACAAAAATCACATAAATATCTCCTTTTTGAAAATTGCCGGGACTTGAGGGGGAGGAGCTTGAGTGCGAGGCGGAGTTGGTGACCGGGAAGTGATTTCCTTCCATAATGATTTTTTAGCCCGCATGGAGCCACAAAGCAAGAAAAACGGGTAGGTTGGTTTTTCGTTTTGACTGTTGACTTTCAGAACAGCTTCACTGGTATAACTCAAATCGCATAACAAAACTAGATATGAGTCATCTTTAACAGCCACATCCATGTCCTCACGACTCCACCGAGGACATTTAGTCGATGTTTCCAGCTTCGTAAAGCCTAGTTTTGGATGCGTATGGCTAGCTAACGACAACGTGCACCTTTCCTCACAATGGTGACTAAGACGGCATCCCACAACTGTTCACACAAACATGTTGTGGTGTCACACAGCATTGTAATTTGTTTGTTTAGCGTGCTGTGAAACGGATATAACAGATTCTGATCAAAGCGAGCCAAATGTTTAAAAAAAGAAAAAAATAATACAGGAAGTTTTAATCGGCTAACCAATCAGAGCCACATTTGCAAAGCATGCAAAATGATCTCCAGCATCAGCAGTCTCATTATAAGATTTCCTGCCATCACGTCCTGAATTTCTATCTGATGAGGTTACGGTTACCAAAAGCCTGACACAGATAAAAAAAAACATTGCAAACATCCTTTGCATAGAAATACCACCAGGATGTCTGCTAACTCTCTATCTCGCATTCTCCGTACAACCCCCTCGGAACCTTGTTACGGTGTGAGATCATGACAAAAATGCAATGTGCTTTTGCAAGGCGAAGAACAAAACCCACATACACACCCACCCACATAGTGATATTTACAGTAGAAACAAGACTGTAGACAAATGACGCTGATTCAAACACTAGAACACAAACAGCTTTTATGAGTCTGTTGGGGCTTTTACATGATTATACAAACCACAGCCTGTCTGGTAGACGTGCTTAAACCTGTTTCTGTTCTGTGTCTGACTGCCTTTGTAAATTTAGTAGTTCCTTTATGAACTAGACTCAAACCTAAAAAAAGCTGTTTCGTTATCATGTATCATGGTCAGCTAACCCCTTACAGGCAGTCAGGCTTGAGTTAATCTTGAGTTAGGTGGCCTTTTATGTCCGGGTACTTTCCCAGTGATTTGTTGTTGTTAACTGAGCTGGTAACGCAGGGACTTTCCAGACCACATGTTAAGTTTCACTTCCTGTTGCTTTCAGAAGGCCCGAGGGGGGAAAAGAAAACGTGATCTGTAGTGCTCTCTGTGTGTGGTTACTGGTGTAGTTTAGAAGAAAATACTGACATTACTGGTTCAGGTGTGGCAACAGCCACGGGTAAATGTGAGACCGACAGTGACACGCAAGTCAAAAGCAGCAAGCTGAACTTTATACCTCACCTCATACTCTTTTATTGAGCCTGTCCAACTGCAGCCTTCGTTCAGACATCTAGCAGGCAGGCTTGCTATTTCCCGTCCAGCTGCATTGTCTGGAAATACCTGATAGAAAAGCAAAGAACTCATGAAGCCACTAATTATAATCTCAAAGAGACAGATTAAATTGTATGAGTCTGTAATGAGGGGTTCTCTCGTCAGACTGGAGCCATGAATTTTTCTTTGTAAGAGGGTGGGGGTGAGGAATAGTACACAGATTACATGGAAGATGTCTCATAACAATGTTGGCTGAAACTACATACTCCATGACTTACCTCATTACTATTTAGAATGGAAATAGGTTCTTCATAAATCTCTTCTTGTCGACAGGCTTCACATGGCTTTGGCCCAGAACTGACAAACAAAACAGGTTTTTTACTTCATAGTAGAAAAAAAAAAAAAGCTGGTTGGTGCGAACAGTCAGCAACAATTTCATGCTGACCAGTATGGACCACAGCTCAAGTAGATGAATCATTGATCAATACAACAGCAGTAAAAGTTGCTTGTAGCACTAAACAAATGCTGCAATTTGCAACTTTGTTGAGGTGTGGAAAGTTCATGAGAAAAATGCATTAGCTTCTGCAAGGTTGAGGACAAAAAAAAACACCAACACACCCACAAGCAAATAGCACATGTGAAATTATCAGTATCATCATGTCACGTTGGTGGTTATAAACCACTTCAGATATAAAATTCGCATGGTTTTGTATAAAGGTTAAAGTTAAATGCATGTGAAAGACCAAGTCACATGTAACGAAATTAAAAACACAGGAACTTGTACATGTGACATCAAAATACAAACTACACAAGTGCTTTTTGTTGTTGTCTGAATGGTGGAAGATTAGCAAAGAGACTCCAGTACATACATATTTATAGAGATTTGGTTTATTAATATTATTTTTGTTGTATTTGGTTTTATGAATAGTTGTTAAAATGATTTAATCCCCTGTAATGTCACATCATGTTTAATGATACCATCAAAGTATGATTAAACATGAGGTCATACACCAGTGTATTCCTAATGCATTCACAATGCATTACTGGAAAGGAGGTGGAAAAGAAAACAAGGACACCTTTAGAATGAGTCAGCATGGTCAGATCCTTGTGATTCATTGATTTCAGTCATGTGAGGGATGAGTCTGCATAAAGTAATTGATCTTGCGTGCACAAGACTCCAGAGGCGAGCAGAGATAGGAACACAGGATGTGTTGAAGCATGTCCAGTAAGAGGGTAAAGCATTTGGGGGGGGTGTGGGTTTGCATTTCACACGCTTGTAAGTGGTCTCAGGACCTCCAGTGTACCTGGTGAGCTGCTTGAAGCAGTGTACACAGAAGCGGTGGCCACACTGAGCCTGGACAGGCTTCCTTAGGACCAGGTGACACTGCTGACATTTGTATTTATTCTCCATGGGCACCGTCAGCACACTGAGGGGTATCCCTGGGAAAGAGTTGGGACAGTCCAGCGAAATGCGGGCCATTCTTCTCCATCAACCTGGTACAATTTCCTGTGAATGAATACCATAGCAACTATTAACAACCAGACAACACCTGTAAAAATACACAAATGTAGCACTTAGCAATACGTGGATTAAAAGTTTGTACTTCCCCGACATACTAGAAATAACTTAATGAGCACTTGCAATAGGTACAACTCTGACACAAGTATGCCAGTTCTGCAGAGTCATGTAAAATGCAGTAGATGTAATGAAAGTGCAAGCAATTATAGTGCAAAGAATTGCACAGTGAGAGTTTAAGGTTCATTCATCATAGTGAAACTATGTGAGACTGTCATCTTGTGTCAAACCTTGTTACGTTTGGCTGCTACAGGCTAAAACATGTTTTATATGTCACAGCCAAATGATGTTCAAATAATATACAATGTTTTTATTAGAATTTATGCAAATCACATCTGGTTTGCATGAAAAATTCAAATACATGTAAACTATCGAGGCTATGATGGAACCTTTGTGCAGCTAAAATACAAGGTCAAATGGCGTGCCTTTCTAAAATCTTTGCCTTATCTCAGTGTAATTCTATCTGTGTGCGTGCGAGGTGTTATCAACAATCTATCTATGATAGAAATGCAGATCTGAACAGACATGCCGGTGGCAGATGTTGCACTAGAATGTAAACATGGCAAGTAGAGCGTATATAGTACATAGTGTCTTATAGTAAAAACAGGAAATTCTCCGACAGCTGTTCACTTGGAGTCCATCGAAAAGGGATCCCAGTCCATACAACAGACAACTCCTGATAAAAATGAATTAAAAATCCAAACTGTGACAAACTCAAAAGATCACCATGCCAAGACATAAAGCTGCTGGAAACAGCACCACCACGTGCCACTATCTTTCCTAAAGTAATGACAAAGATTTTAAGAAGTTGTTGCTCAAGAACAGAGGTGGCCAATAGTGTCAAGTTACACTCACTTATGTTTGAAATTGGTGTGCCATTTACTACTAAAGATGGCTTTTATTAAAGAGTAACCGAATAAGGCTATTAACCGTGCTTGTACTGCCATCTAATGGTTGCTGCACACTCTGCCCACAATATGTACATCGAAGACAATGCACGATGGATCAAAATTGGGTTTGACAATATTTTTAATGATGAACTTTATTTGTGTGGTATCTGTGTTAAATGTAACCATAAAAATATAAAATGCAACCATTTAAAGCTACTATGTTTATGGTTTGAGCATTTCTTCCTTTGGCGCCATCTGGTGAAAGAATCAAGAAGACACTTTGTTTAAGAATACATCCTTCTGAGCACCTGTGCATATTCATATGGGTGCAGAATCAACACAGAAAAAGGTGCGCCATTCATTCCAGCACAAGAATTTCACTATATCAGCCGCCATATCGGTAATCGTTGACCTGTGGAGGAATTCTTGTATCGCGTTTTATGGCAGAAAAGCATTGTTACGCTGACCTCTACAGGTCAAGTTTCACAACTGCTGGAAAAGTCTATTCTGTCACACCAGTCTGTACAAAAGTCTGCGAGGTCAAACGTAGCAGCAACAGCAGGACCTTCTGCCTCCATGTCAAAGAACTGCATCAAAGCAGTGTGAAAGATTTTGTGGCATCCAGTGGTGCAGTTGCTGATCATAATCCCCTGGGTTCATCCTTTCCCATCTAGGATAAAGGAGAAACTACAGTGGTTGGGAAACAATACTTGAAAGTAGAGATGTAGAGCCAGTGTTTGGCCTGTCCGGCTTGGCTGGTGATGCGTGTTACTCAGTCAGTCTCATTTTCATGCCCTTATCAAAAAAGACAACAATCTGCTGCATTGAGTGCAGTCCCAAGACTGTGGGAGAGCTACACTTGTACGAGAAAACTCCCCCCCACAAAAAAAAACATTCCCTTTTAGAAATGTCTGCTTTGTGGATGTTTAATCTGTTAGTAGTACATGACTTATCATAAAAAATCCCTCATGGGAAAATAAGTAGGGAGTGTTTTTCCCATACGTGGAACATATTGCCACACAACCACAGCAAATACTCCATGAGTAAATATGCACACGGCTGTTTGCTGCCTGTCACAGAGCACAACTGGGTTTAGTTTTGCACACAGCTGCAGAAAATGGCATGCTCTACCAATGGAAAAGCCATAATACATGTGTGTATGTAAGTACAGTATAGTTAAAATGAATGTGCCTCAGAGAAGTCTGCAAAGAGTTGAGGCTTTGCATGCCATGACATATAATACCTTTGAAAGTATTGTTTATTGTAGCTAAAGGTTGTATAACGACATCTAGTTTATCTGGTTTGAACTCTGTACAAAAGCCAAATAGCTTTCAGCAATGTGTCTCCACCTTTTGATTTGCTTGAGTTAAAGCCTATCTTAAAAGCACAACCCAAGAATTATAAGTCCAACAAAATGCCACAGACAAAATTAACTCGGCCTTTTCATAATCTGGGATAAGGTTAACAAGGGCTGTGGGTGTGCAGGTGGAAATACCACAGGTTTCAACTCACACTGTGTTTAGTTACAAAACACACTTTATCCTTCACAATCTGACAGACAGATCTGGGCAGACTGCATATAGAAATTCCATGCATCTGCAAAAAGGCAAAAAAAAACTTCTGTTGACGTGGCTTAAAAGAAGGAAATATTAGACTAGGGAAGTTATTTTTTTTTTTTTTTAAAGTAAAAAAGGAAGAAAATGAAACAGAAATGTTACTGTGTCCCCAGAAATCTATTTCACTTCCCATATGAATACTGAAAACATGAGAACATTTACATCTCATTTCCACGATATTCTCAGAATTAAATATGATATAGATCTCATGATCAGTAGACTAAAAGCTCTGGGGAAAAACTTGCTCATGCTCATCATGAGACTTTAATTGTCACAAATAAACACATGACCAGTAAAGCACCCATTAGTAATACCAGTAAACATTACAGCTACAAACACTCTAATCTTTCCAGTAACATTCAGACTTCCTGGCATCTTTTCAATTACACATAATTAACATTTAAGGAGCAGTTGTGCTCAGATAAGATTATCAGCTAAAACCCAACGTTTAAGATGACGTGGCAAAGCATTTAACTGTGAAATATATTTCATTTTGGCAAAAGTTTAAATATTACTGACATTTTGAGTTTATTTGTCAATTTTTTAAATGAATGTTTACAAATTTTAAACTTCAGTCCCACCATATGGAGAGTAATTCTTACAGTGAATTCCCTAGAATAACAATGAGTAATTCTCATCATCATCATTTTTGTCAACACTAGATTGCTTCATTTTTAAACCTCAAGAAGAGCCCCATTTCAGGCGGGAAAGTTTTCTATTGCATTTCTTAGAAAAAGCCACTACTGCTTATCACAGGAGTGCCACACCATCCTGTCTAATTCTCAGAAAGTCTGTCTGGCTTATAAAAAACATATGACTAACATGTATTCAGTGTGTCGAAACATGCACTTGTAAAGCAGTTTCACAATATTTCACAAGCTCAATTCGTTCAAACATGACCAAAGGAAACAGAAAAGGCATTCAGAAAACACAGTGGAGTTGCATGACTAAACGTCAATGCAGTGAACAATGAGCCAATCCTTAAAAAAAAACACACACAAACTAGTTTTTGTTTATGTATCCATAGTAACCATAGGAGGGTAGTAATTACAAATCCAGTGCAAACAATCATTAAATGAGCCAATCTCATGTAGAAATCATCTGCTGGTTCTCTTTGTGATATAACACACTATACACTCCAGAAAAGTCTAAAACAGACCTGAATCAAGCAGCCACACACTAAGGACAAACATAAATAAACTCTGAAGACTGAGTTGTATTTAAAAAATAAATTTAAAAAAAGTAAAAGGTTTTTGAATTGTTTTTGTGAAAATATCTGTGAAAGAAATTACACAAATATCTGTATTCTCAATCAAAACAATGTCTCGAATAATAAAGCACAACCAAACCATCGCATCAGTCTCCACAGACTCTACTTTTTGTCTCAAACAACTCTCTCTGACTACTTTTTAAATCCAATAGGAACTATTTAAAGTCACAAAAACACCATATGCTGTTCCTCCTCCCTGCATGGCCGTCCACTCCTCTCTCTCTCACTCTGGTTCGCCATGTTCCTGATCGGCATTTCTGTCTAACTCCAACCCGACCAAGAGTTTCTGGAACCTGAACCCTCCCTGCAGCACTGCACTGAAAAGCAAACAGGATCTTTACTCACCGACTTGCAAAACAGCTTGCTCTAGTTTTAATCGTACACCAAACCAACACTAGTACTTCACTGGAATACCTCCCCCCCCACACACACAAACCAACACGTCAGCACCAGTAGTTTATAAAACAGACATGACTGCCACTCTGAGTCAGTCTCATCATGGTTAGCTTCTCGCTAACAAAGAGCTTACTTATTTAACGTACGCTTTACTTCTTCAGAGCAACACAACTTTGGGCAGCCAGTTTGACCCTGTGTTAGGCAGTGTTTGACAAGAGTTTAGCGGTTGAATTGCTCAGTTAGCTGCTAAGCTAGTCGTCTGCCAAGCTGAGTCACCTTCTCAACCAGTTTACCTTTTTTTTTTGATTGTGCCACTTGTCGAAAAAAGACAGAAAACGAAACTGTTTATCCGCTATCGAAGAATAAGAGACCGCAAGAGGAAGGGCAGCTCAACCTTTTTAGCTGTGTTTACACTTTTTTTTTTTGTTGATACATGCACTTATTTTCAACAGCTAAGGCAGCTGTGGTGAACGGAGTTACACTCTCTGAGTGGCTTTCAGTTCGGTTCAACTGACTAAAACCCGCCCCTCTCTGTCTGGGCCGCACCGGAGGAGAAAGCCAGTGTTGTGTCGTAGCCGTTAGTGATCATGCGCATGCGTATTAGCGGTCAAACAATGTGGCAGCAGCACTTAGCGAAGCCGTTCCAACGGTTATATCAGCGACAATGCGCTTTGACCTCCAAAGGTAACTCGTGTTTACTTACGTGTCTTATGAGAAAGAGCGAAGAAACAGACAGTTTAAAATAAATCCAGCAAGTTGTGTGTTTTAATGTAGAAATAAAGTCATGTTAGTAACGTTAGCCACGGAAGGCATAAACGGTACACACACCCCTCAGCTGACTTGTGCAGGCTGCAGCCTAGCTGTTATATCTACAGAGAAATGACTGCAGGATATTGACTTTGTTCACAGTAAGTGTGGTTTTCACATAGAAGAAATATGTCTATTAAATATGTGCTAAGATCTTAAGACAAATATCAAGTAAAAATAGATTATCTTTATATAGAAATAAGAAATAGAACTAAATTAGGCTGTAGACAATGAAGACAATGAATCAAAGTCACAGTATATATGTATATATATGTATGTATGTGTGTGTATATATATATATATATATATATATATATATATATATATATGTGTGTGTGTGTGTGTGTGTGTGTATGTGTGTGTTTAGGATGAAAAGAGCTGTACAGTTTGTGCAGGAATGTGCAACAGTATGCAAAATATTTTAAATGTGCAATATATTTATCAAAACGTAGTAATCCAGAGGATTTTAAGTAAATGGTAAAGGATGTGTGTTAATGTAATTGCAGTTTTCCTTTAATAAATAAAAATTGTGAATAAATTAAAATAGTGATGAATGTCATGAAACCGAAATGAGGTCCATTCATTCTTATGAAGTAGGAAGAGTCAGCTTTTATTTATTGAATGATGAGTAAGTCACTTGTTTAAACATGTCTGGTAACCAATTAAGGAAGTGAACTCAAGAAATGACACCCTGACTTTTTCACCAATAAGCACCTGATCTTATTATTAAAGAAAATTAAATCAGTTACATGATTTATAAGTTGAAACAGCAGCTGGAGTCCAGTAGAGACCTGGTTTATTTCAGACAGCCGAGCCAGTGATGGAAGCAGAAATTGATTGAAGCTCACTGAGCTTTTCGTAAAGGATGTGAAATGCAGTGAGAACCTTTCCTCCAGTCTACTGTTTATTATGTTATTGCTCTACACTCAGCGGATGTGTTTCCTTTGGGAAAAGGAAGGAAGGAAGGAATGAAGTGAAGGGAATATCCTGGAGGTGGAAGATAGCCCCGAACAGCAAATAGCCCTCTAAGTGAGGGCGGATACAGATGTGAAACTGCAGTTCAAACACAAGTTGTTTCATTTTAGTCAACATAACTGGATCTTATCAGGAGCCTGAACTGTTATGAAATATAATTGAATCAACCCATATTCTGTATATGGCTCATAGGTGCAACCTATGACTCAAAGCAGCCTATACTGTTATCACTTATTTGATGAAATATTATGACAGTTCTGGAAATCTTTCTTTTTCCTTCTCAGAATGTCGCTAATACTACACCAGCATCAATAAATTGCTGTTTTCACTGGCGTTCATAGTGTAAAAGTTTCTAATGTAGCTCCACCTTTGTCTCAGCAGTGTGTGTCCACCAGCTGCACAGCACTAGCACTGGATTTACAGACAGCTGTTACGATGACCTGTATCCTGGACACATCCACACCACTCCCATCCAAAAAGCCCTGTTGGCGGTTGGGTCAGGTGTGGCTGCACTACAAAATCCCTACAGACATGGTGAGACTCACACACATCAGTTTGGGAGTTGCATTGACATTTATTGTTTCATTTAAAAAAGAAGAACTTTTTGCTCTCTTTTTTTTTTTTAAATCATGCTTTCTCATTGGGCGTTTAGTAGCCAAGTGGTTATGACACATATAACTGCAATGCCGTGGTTTGACGCCCTAGGAAGATTTATTGCATGTCAGTCCCATCCCTTTCCATGCATTCCCTGTATCTCTACTGTCAAAATAAATCTTCCCATGAACAGAAAAATACTGAAGCACAGTCACAGGCGACCTATTTTATTGTCAAATATGCAGATAGCTCTCCTGACATGCAAAAGAAAACCCATACATACATCCATGATAAGTTAGGAGCTAAAATATGACATGAGATAGTAAGTGGAGGTAAAATGAACTGTTTTAAAACTCTTCAAACGTGGCTCCAAACAGAAAATATAAGGAAGAAAAGTGCACTTTTCTACCAAATGAGCTCTGGTTCTTGGAACAACCTACGCTGACGCTGCTGGATTTTAACGTCTGTCAAATAGTGGTACTTGTAGACGAATATTTTCGGAGGTGTTACATGGTGTAACAAGTTTAAGAAACACTGCTCTGCACGTACGAAACAAATGGGGTTTGCTCATGATGCAAAATGTGGCTTAAAGCAAAAAGAGAAGTATAAACAAATCAACCGAATTCAACATTTATGTACAACTTCTTCAGAGCTGGAAAGATTATTCTTTGTTATTTAGCTTGTAAAACGATTAACTGTATATAGCTAGTAGCAAAAAAGTCCTATGTTGCTGCTTTTATGACCTTTAACAAGTATGTGTGTCACCTAATTCTCAGTCAGCCAGCCAGCAAACCTGCATTCTTGGCATGACATTTCAGGTTATTGGAACTCAAAAGAATGTTTCACCCTGTTTCATCAGTTTCAGTGATATGATACCAACCGTGTGGGGACTGTACCTGATGTTCTTTTCTCATGTACAGTTACGCATTGACAGTCTTTTATTCTCTGGGGACCTCTTTTACTGTATATGCATACAAAATATCTTGGAAACTAACGAGAATAGGTACCCTGAAACTTTCAGGGAGGAAGAAGGCACCAACACCTGTCCTGTGATATTTAGTTTAGACAATACAGGTGTCAACTTGTGAGCTCTGGCCTTTTAAAATGCTTGATGCTTTCATAAAAACATAACTGGAATACACTAACTTCAATTTAATAACATTTGACCTTTCCTCTGAGGTCATTTCACACCCCACACCTGTAATAAAGACTTTCTGTTAAAGATGTAATGACATCACCAGATTAACATTTCAAGACATTTTGTCAGACTTAAAAAAATTCCTTCAAAGCCAAAGAAGACAATGAACAGCTGTTTTCTCAGGCTGACTAGTACTGTGATGACTAAACTGATCCTTGTGAAAGAGTGCTACTTTAAATCAAGTATTAGGTACATGTAAAGGACCGTGTAGGTGTAGTTACAGACTGTAACACCCACGTTTCACCCAGGACAGTAGACACTGAATGTGCAAAAAACATGAAAGAGACAGTGTTTAGTTTGTCCGTTCTGAGCCTGAGTCCTTCAAATCTTAGAAATTGGAGCTTTTTTTTTTTTTATTTAAAAATTGGCTTTTTTCAAGCTTTGTATTTTTGATAGAGACAGCTGAAGAGTGACAGGAATGTGGGGAGAGAGAGACAGGGAATGGCATGCAGCAAAGGGCCGCAGGTCCGATTCGAACCCTGGGCCGCTGCGGCAAGGCTTCGTACATGGGGTGGATGCTCTACCAACTGAGCTAATCGACACCCCAGAAATTGGAGCTTTTAAGCTATATTACACACACTATTTTTAAAACAAACAAATTTGAAGATTGTCACTGCAAGTTTGAGAATCGAAATCTATGTTATTTTGAGGCGTCTAGACTGTAATTTTAGAAGCAACATCTTGGAAAATCTCTACATCGTACATTTAATACCATTTAATTGCATCAAATTCTCCTGACAGACATGGTCGCGGTGCTCGGGGAGACGACAGGACACCTAGCCTTGATAAATCTCAGAGACAGGATGAGAAACGATCCTGAAGGCTACGCTGTCCTAACGTGAGTCACTGTAACACTCTCCAGTAACTAGTACTCAGATTTAGGTTTCTGTGGATAAAAAATGTATTTAGTCTTACTTGTTACTGACTGGTTATTGCAGAGAAAGGCCCAGGATCCGGCTGTCTACGCTTGATCTGAGCAAGATGGCGTCCCTGCCTGACGGCTCCTTTGGGAGAGAATACCTCAGATTTCTGGAGGACAATGTGAGTGTCCGCTGATGTGTTAGAAAGAAAGAAAGTTTCGCACTTGTTGTACCTTTCTCAGCATCGATTTCATCAGGCTACACATATTACCCCAGCATTCCCCCTCCTTGTATGTTTCTCTTTCCAATTCACTCATACATTCGCTTTCCTTATCTGTCAGCACGTGACCCCGGACTCAAGGGCAGGCGTGAAGTTTGTGGACAACGAGGAGCTAGCTTACATCATGCAGAGATACAGAGAGGTCCATGATTTGTTGCACACCTTGCTGGGCATGCCCACCAACATGCTGGGTGAGTCAGGGTCAGTCGTTACACGGCAGACCAACACTGACCTGCACAAATTTGGCTGTCTACAAAGTCAGATCGTGTTATTTAGAGGATCTGGATAGCCAAGTAGTTTTGAATAGCGCAATGAATAATGTGGCTAAAGGTTCGCAGGAGTTATTGTGTGCTTGACAGACTAAACCAGCTGGAGCCAAAATGACTGCTGACAGAACAATGACGTTCTCACCAGTACAGAGAACAGAGTCTCTTCCATGTTTTCTTTTCCAGATCCACTTTCCTGCTTTTCAAAGCATTTCCCTAAATTGTTGAGTTGAGCTGTTAACATACCTGTGAAATGTCTAGAGGCTTCTACAACAAAGAGTTAACGGTTTTGTTTTGCAATAGGAGTTTCAACACAGCAATGAGTCTTGACTCAACTTGATTGCTGGGATTCCGGTTTCCTCCTTTCTTGAGTAATCAGGATGTTTCTTTCATTCTCTCTCCCTTGCTGTTGCTCTCAGGTGAGGTGGCAGTAAAATGGTTCGAGGCTGCTCAGACCGGGCTTCCCATGTGTGCTCTAGGAGCTGTGTTGGGGCCACTTCGGCTGAATGCACGGTACAACATCAATGTTCTGTTTTTTCAACCAGAGTTTAAACTGTTTAAACAGTGCTGGAGCACCAAGGCATTTAGCATTATCTGCAGTGTATCGTCGTGTGATCAGAAGTAGAGTTAGCTTCACTAAAATTTCAGATACGCTCAAAGTATTCATCTGCCTCTGTGAACTAACAGCAAAGAACAGAGTTTAGTGCTGTGGGTTGGAATTAGCCATAAATTAGTAAATCAGTTTCAAATTGATGAATCCAGATGTCTTGTTTTGTCTGAGCAACAGTCCCAAATCCCCAAATATCAAGTTTAATATCATAGAAAACCAGCAAATGTTAATCTGGAAGCTTTTCGCATTATTGAAATACCTGCCGATTACTTTTCTGTTGAATAATTGATTTACTAGACAATCATTTCAGCTCAACTTGCCTAGTTTTATGTCCTGAATTTGCCTCTGAGGCTACATAAGCCCAAAAGTTGCCACCTTTACTCTGTACATAAGAAATCAACTTTAGCTCTGATAACAATACGGCCCGTCAAATCTTGTATCAGAAAGAAATGATTAACATATTGTTAACATTTATGAGGCTTTTGTCCGGCTCTATTGTGAGGAACAATAAATAGGAAAAAGGAACCACTCTGACAACTATATATGATCGCTGACTGATTATAATTTAAAAAAAAAAAGCCTATAAACTATTTCTTTACCTGTAAATCATTAATCCTTCCTCATTTATTAACTGACACTCTCACTTTGTTTTGGGAACTGGGCTGTGACTCGTTATTTCTTTGTTCCATCATGCTAAAATTTTTTTCTTCCTTCTATCACCTTCCTCCTAGACGGTTACAGTCATTGTTCACTTCCTTGGGCCCGTGGGCTCTGCAGAACGGTCGGCGTTCCCGATGTATCCTCAGCATCTTCTACGAGAGACGATGGGAGCAGAGCATCGAAGACCTCCGACAAGAGCTCAATATAGAGCCGCCTCCTATCACACTCAGTTCTACTAACAAGGAAAGCACGAAAAATTATTAATCATCCAGAAATCACTGGACAAAGGACTTTTAATAGTGGACAAACCAGAAATATTTGAAGTGATACTGTGGAAAGGAGAAGGATGTTCAGGGAAGTTTCACAGTCGACACACTTTGGATTGTCCCTTCTTACTAAACGTGTCTCCCTTGATGTTAAGTCAGCTTTTATTTTGAAATGTAGACAGCAGATCTGGTTCATGCTCAGTCACCATGTGACAAAGTGTATATTTGTATCAAAGACAAATAAATGTATTACTGAATTACATTTGTACTGTGTACAAGATATTTCTGTCATTTGTTAAAATGGTATTTCTGTGGCTGTTTATGTTTCTAATTTATCACAGCTGCAAAATTATTGAGAAATGATATCATGTACTCATGTGCTGCAGTTATACTAACACTCATGAGAGGGAAAGTAGCAGGTGTTGCAGTGCAGCTGCTTCAGTTATCTTTTGACTCACTGTTTCATCACTTACTGTACTCTGATCAATCTATGCCTATTCTTTTTACTGTAATGCTGTCAACAGGTCACACTGTGTACACAGTTGACAGGTGTGTGATAAGTAAACCTGACGTCAAGAAATTACCTTTTACTTTTTTGAATTTCAATTTTTAATGTTTAATTTCACAGCTCAGAAAACAAAGAGAACAAAGTGTCATGTTTGCTGAAGCTTTCTGTTAAACTCTGTATCGCAGCTGTCGTACATTTAGTCCACGTTTTAGGATGGAAAGACAACCCATGATTTGACTTGTAACTTGTAATATGAAAACTCGCTGTCACCTCTTACCCTCAGCTATTTAATGTTGTCCTTTGTATTTGTTAAGTCATTTATATAGACGTCTGAGCTGACCCTAAAAATGTTAATAACAGAGTGACTGTTTGGCTAAGATGTTTCCACAGTGTCTGTGTTGAAATAGATTAGCTGGCATGAATGGGCTGTTACACTTTTACAACAGGGTAATCACGAAGAAATATTTGGGATTGCATCATTCTTGAATATCCACAACTTAAACACGTCCATCCTGGAGCTATAAATTCATTATCCTAAGACTAACATGACATTTATTAGACATATAAGGAGGAGATTATAATCAGGACACAGTTTACAGCAGGGCTTCAGTGTACTTTGATTAATTTCCTGTAGTGCTTCAAACAGTACCTTATTAGGACACCAAATAGCACTGATGGTAAGTCAGTGAAGTCACTATCTGTAATTTTTCTTTTTCCTGAGGAATTGCCTACTCCCCCCTCCTCTCACATGTGGTGTCTGGTATCAGAGGAACATTGTGTTCCAGGTCACTTTACTCTTCTGGGAACAATGAAAGAGACTTGTTGCTTTCATTGTTAGTTCTCTAATCTTTAAATAAAATATGAGGCTATCCAGTTTCAGCCTTTTACCGATATTAAAGATACATGTTCATTTCCTTTCGGCATTATTTAAGTTCCCAAACATTCATTCAACAGGTACTATGTACTGTATGTGCTCCATTCAATTTCTTGTCTGATCATAGTTAGTACCTGTAGCTGTCCGCGGTCCTGGAGTAACACTTTCACTCTTACTTTACTTATATGACTCACTGATGACTCATCAAGAGCATATCATCTGTTGCCATCACTCAGATCTGTGCTGCCGGTTGTGAAGGCTTGATTTGACTGTGCTGCCCTCTTGTGGTTTTCAGTGATGAATCACATCTGCTCAACTTACAGTTACAGAACTTGTAGTTTTGTGTACTCTTGCATATTATGATCACATATTAGGTTGAGCTACTCCATAAAAATTAAGTTTAAAACTAGAAGTACCCTGCAATCTCACCTGGTAGAGCTCAGGCACCATGTAGTCCAGGTTTGATTCCAGCCTGTAGCCTTTTGCTGCATGTCCCCCCTCCTCATTTTCACCCCATTTCCTGTCTGTCTTAAGCTGTGCTATGTAATAAAGACTAAAAAAGCCCCAAAAAATGTTTCTAATAGAAAGAATGCTGAGTTCTTACAAGAAAAGCGAGTCAGTCTGTAGTAAGAATAATTGGTTTACTGAGCAACAATACAAAACGATCTGTAGTGAGTTTCTTTGCCAAATAATATTATAATAAACAGTTCTGGATCAACCAGTGACTGAGGAAACAAACAATCATATTAAAAATGAACAAAACAATCAATGTCAGTCAAAAAACACTGTTATAGCACTACTGTATAATATGATCAACAGATAAAGAAATTAATAAATCACTAAAAACAGTAAAAAAAACAATCAACTTGGTACTAATAGAAAAGGAAATAGAATAAATAGAAATTGAGGCCTGTCATAATTGTATAGATCATATTTACAAGAGAAAGTTGTCTCCTCTTGCATTTCTTCACATGTTTAAGGTCATTTATTCTTTAAGCAGTGTGTGCGGTGTGTCAGTGCAGTATGGTGATACTGCGGTCAGTCACAGCACATGCTAGTAGCAGCGGGCCGCTGAAGTGATGTGTGATGGAGTACAGCACGGCACTTGAGTCCGGGTCATAAAACATCAGCGTCTGACTCGGCCAGTCCAACAGCAGGCCGATCCTCTGAGGTCTCTTCACGACCTGCAGGGGCACCTTCTTCCCTGCATGGCAGAAGGAGTAGTCCCCGTCGTAGTGGGACAACACCCAAGACTGACTGTTGTAGCCCAGCCGTGCCTCGTTCCCAGAGCCTTTACGCTCCAGAGAGGTGTAGCAGACCCCAACCTTAAAGGCAGCACTCTGGCCTACATCCACAACCCAGCTGTGGGTGCCGGAGGACATGGCTACTGAACCCAGTGCATTGGGCCAGCAGTCGAATCGTGCTGGGTCATAGGGTGGGGATTGGCGAGTTTTTTTGTGGATGAAGGTCAAAGTGCAGAAGTCATCAGACAAAGACAGGAGAGGGCTCACCGTGCGCTCATCAAACTTTAAATGAGATGATCCATAAGCTGTGGGAAGAAGGAAAAGTGGATTGAATGTCACAAACTGCTGCATCACTATAAGCAGATATATTTTACAGTATCGAGCTTGTCCACCTTCCAGATTTCCATGAGTAACCCTCTGATACTGTCATTACTCTTAATTTTCACTCATGTTTAGATTCATTTCAACATCTGCTCCCTTCGTTTGTTACAGCGGGAACACAAAAACATCAAGGCCTTGTACAATTACAACCAGAAAGCAAAGTACATCACGACAAACTGTCATCTATGTAGATATATGTTTATATTATGTGCAATATATTAGGGCTGCTGCACACTACCACAAGTCAAGGAGGAAAATCAAAAGAAGTCAAATCATCTGCACACTTATCTCGACTGAAAACACCAACACACTGTGTGTGTGATAAAAAAAAGATTAAAAGTTTAAAGAAAGTAGTAAATTGTGAAAGTAAGAACATTTACTTGGTTATGAATTTGGGGTACTTTATACTTCTACTAGTGGAGTAGCATACAGTAAATGAGTAGTAAATAGTAAATGAACTGTACTTATACTATACTATAGCCCCTTTCTAGTCTTCCAACCACTCAAGGCACTTAGACACCACATATCGCATTCACTCATTCATAAACTCACTGACTGCTTTGCAAGGTGCCAACTGCTCATCAAAAGGGAGCTAATTCATTCACACACCAACTGCACAGCCTTCAGAAGTAATTTGGGGTTCAGTATCTTGCCCAAGGAAGCCATGACATGCAGATTGGAGGAACCAGCTAAAATATTAGCATATAGGTCAGAGATAATGATTAAATAATATAATATATACAATATTGAACTGAAACAATCTGTACTTTGAATTTAATGCTTTTAATACACATTTACTGATAATACTTCTGTACTTTTACTTGAATCCAGAACCTTTGCATGCACTGTAATATTTTTAATTTGTAATATTGATACTTTTACTTCAGTGAAGGATCCTTAACACTAGATGGCCTGATCACATGAACAGTTTAACTTTTCTCATTGAAATGCAAAGCAACGCAAGAAATAGGGAAGAAATTAGGTTGTTTCTGTTCGGACCAAAGCATCTACTTTTGTCTTTGTTATCACACACACAAAGAAGTATTCAGGATATACACAATAAGCTTTTCTTCATGCTAACTGTCATTATGTAATAATTTTATATATTTATCTGAAGATTGAATAAAAATCTACTGACCGTTTGGTCCCAGCAGTACTGCAGTGGCCCACAGACCTCTGAGCAGCTTACTGTCACTGCAGGCTGGGTTCAGGTTAAGCTGGTCTGTATCACAGGGCTCTCCGACCCCCTCCGTCTCCTCCACCCTGACACAAATATACACAAAGAGCAAGAAGAGAAGCAATATTAAATCTCTGGTATGTCCTGAGCAAGAAAAAAGATATTTGCAAGCATGCCGTGTGATAAAAGATAAGATTACCTTTCAGCGATCTCCTGGACACTAGTCTGAAAGACAAGGCAGGAAGAAAGTGTAGTTTAGTCATTTATGATAATTATCACGCTGTTATTCGAGCACAAGTTCCTCTAATCTTCAGATATCTTCCAACAATGATCTCCAGTCATCTCTTTCCTCCCCCTTCCTGACAAAAATATCTCTCACCACCAGCTGTGCGTCTGTACTGTGCGTCAGCGTGTGCACCAGGCTGGAGCGTGTTTGAGACAGACTCTCCAAAGCCTGGCTCCAGTGGGCTCTCTGGGTGAGGAGACATTGCTCCACCCGCTCCTCCTCCCTCTGCACCTCCTCCAAGAGACGCTGCTCCTCCTCTTCCAGAGCCTCTCGTGCTGCGCTGATCTGAGCCACTACCTGCTCCCTTGCCCTGCTTGCCGCTGTCTATGCCAAGAGAGAAGGAGAGAAGAAGAATTATCAGATTAGACATGTGGTATAGGAGGATAAGTAACAACATTTTGAATCTCAATAATCTATACTGTATGTTTATGACAAGAGGTTAATTGTAACTTTTATATAATATACACAAAACTTTAAAGACATGCTTTAAATCATACACTAAAAAACTTTGTTTTGTGAAACAAACTTCATCATCAAAGTTAATAAAAGAAAACTGACAACTTTTTTTGTCAGATATAATAATATGGATAGAAATAGTAGGACTGTTCCTAAGGATTATTTTCATTTTTCCAATGAACCATTTGGTCTACAAAATGTCAGAAAATATAGTGAAAAATGGTCTGGAGCTCAAGAAGAATATCTTCAAATTAGGATTATCTGATATGACAATACATATTGTACACTGTGAGATTTTGCCCTACCATCAATACAGGTAGATTAGGTATCTAATTAATCTAATTAATATCACTAGGTGTGGTGTGTGCTACAAATCATTAAGCAGAATTACTTTATATCAATACTGGACTTTAAAATGAGTGCATTTCATTTTTTTTTTCTTGTTTAATTGCATTGTCCCTAAACACAATGCATTCTAGAAAATGTACTACATCACAGTATGTAGAGTATATATTACTGCACATACTGTTATGGATGTTCAATTCACTGCGGTATAAACAGAGAGAGGCAAGAAATCTTCATATCTGAGATGATGGGCAGCCATGTAGCAGCACTCTGGGAGCAGTTAGGGGCACCTCAGCAGTGCCTAGGAGGTGAACTGGCACCTCTACAGCTGCCAGTCTACGCTCCATACTGTGGTCCATGCAGCTACCTCTGGTTCCCCATGCCAAGTACCAAGTCCCTACAGACTGAGCTACTGCCACCCCAAGAAGACATTCTGGCATGTTACAGTAATAAAAGCACATGTGTAAATAATAAAATGAATGATGCTTCAGTTTCAGGGTCCTGATGTTATGTATGCTCGCTCACAGTCAAACTGTCGTAACTTGAATAAAGCTGAACCATCGTTAATGTTAGTAGCGCCTGTGATTTTTCCACAATGATGAAAATAATGGTCGTAATCAAAACCTGATTGCAGGAAGGCATTTGACTGCCTCACATGTATCACATGAAATCCACTATACACTACCTGTTGGGCCACATGACAGACAGATATAGTGCAGCATTTAGCAGAAGAGCCAGATATTTCCCTCAGGACTTAAAAATAGTAAACTAAACTAACTAAAAGAAAGTGAACAATTCACCAGAAACTTGACTCCAGATAAATGCTAAGACTGCTGGATGTAAATAAGTAACTGGTTGATAACAAGTGTGCCATATCAACTTAAAAGGTGATTGATGATATGTCAATGTTGAGTTCACAACTTGCCCACGAGTGGACAAAAAATCGGACTTCTTAATTGGGAAGGCAGGCGTATTTTCTCAGGTTTGAGGAAATTATCCTACAAATCAAACAATGGGAAACACGTGGGTCAAACACTGTCACTGCCCACGTTTGTGTTTCTTATCAGCAGCCAAACAAACATGTTGGTGGGCACCCACGACAGCACAGAGGTTGTTAATAACATTTCACATGACTGACTTCCCACGTCTGACCACAAACACACCAACAGTTACAGAGAGTGCTACAGATTGGTTCACTGATTTGTTTCTTGCTTACATAAGGTCTCTACACATTTGTCTCACCTGCCTTTGTTGTTTGCTCAAGATTTGATTTGCTCGTCGTAAATGTAACCTACACATGCATGACACTTTAGACACCCACTGTGTTCAGGGAGGTTAATAAATATGGGTGCACCGAGAGAGGCAACCTTTGCTTCATTGCAACGTGGTGATAAAGTGACTGAATCTGCAAACACAGTCTATTTCATACTATACTATCTGACGAGTGAACATATTGTCATACATTTCCAACATTGTTTGGAATAAGAATATCTGAAATCATAACTGCTATAATTGTAAGAGACAAGGTGAAGTGTGAAAAAGCAATCAGATCAGCTCATAAAATTCTGGGAAATTTATGAATATTTTACTACATATTTTTATGAATTAACGGATGAAATCATATAAAGAAATGTGAATATTAAATCACGCAAATTCACTGAACATGGGATGTGTTTTTTTACCACACGGGGATAATGTCTCTCACAATTTCCTCCCCTTATGCAATAATAACTCTTTTACATGCAAAGAAGTGCTGAGACGACTGCTCCAATAAATGACTATGCTATTTATCGGGTAGAAATAACAATCATTAACTAGTTACTGCTTCTCAAATGTGCAGGTTTTCCAGCTTTTCTCAGTTTTTAAACACATTGTAAACTGAATATCTGTGAGTTTTGGAAGCTGTTTGAACTAAACAAGCAATATGAAGACGTCTATTTGGGCTCTGGTGACTGAAATGTTATTTTGTTCTGAATATAATTAAAGAATGAAGAAAGAACAGATTAATTGTTTGATTAATGAAAACAATCCTTAGTCACAGCCTTAATGCGAGACTAATTACACGTCAGTATCCCCATAAACACGTGTCTGCAAATATACATAATTGTGAAACAGTATAGTCTCCACTGAGGTATGTGTGTCAATACAGAGGTTGGCACCATGTAGTGATTATTACTGTGTGGTTGAGTGGGTGGGGATCAGTGTCATTTCTTACCTGAAGCTTTTGTTCTTTGGCTGTCAGCGTCTGGTCGATAAACCTTTCAATCCTCAATGCCTGCAGCTGTATTTTCTCACACACATCCACCAGTTGGTTCTGGTAAAAACACACACAAACACACACATGCACACATTGTAGTTTCAGCACATCATAGGCTGGAGACACAACAAGAAAATCCTGTCTTATCAAATACCATGCAGAGAGAAGCAAGAAAAACCTCATGCAAAATGTGGCACACCCAAGAAAGAAGTATTAAGTATATACACATGTATATATTTATATATTCTCAACAAGGTGACTGGTTGAAATAGGAAAAATACATATTTGCTCTTGTAAAAGAAGGATAGCCTCGAGTTAAAATGGGTAAAAAACACACATTAACAGTAAAGTTTAGGGGAAATAAGAAAGAACCCATTCACATAAAGTGAAAGTAACCTTCCTGGGTTATTTTCTAACCCTGTCAGTCAAGAAAACATTATTTATCTTGTATATTTCTTAAGTTTTAAACAACCAGTATCAGTCCACAGCTCGGTTAATACATAAAAAAGAAGCAAACAGCTGTTGCATATGAATACAGCACATAAACTGCTCCTTACCCTGACTGCGGTTACTCTGGTGGCCAGAGGGGTCACAGTGTGTCCCTGACAGGGGCCCACGATGGCGCAGTGAGAGCAGATGAGTTTCTGTTCGGTGCCACAGAACCAGTCCAGCTCAGATTCATGCTCCACACAGAGCTCACATTCACCAGAGAAGATCCCAGACTCCGTGTCGGTAGTAGTGTTGGTGGTGGAGGTCGAGGTGTCTCCCGCCTCCTTCTGCTGCTTCACACCGCCGGTCAACACGGAGAAAATAGGCTGCTCACACTCCATCTCTCCGGTTTTCACAGGATTTAAAGTCTCCTCCGAATCAGCCGATGAAGAAGAGCATGTTAAATCACGCGTTATGAACTCCTCCGTCATGGCACACGTACACACACACAATGAAAAAAAAAACGCAACAGGTGCACCGGCAGAGCGGGAGAGCAGCTCACAGCACAGCGCTGTAATACAGGTGTAACAGGTGAGCGGAACACGGAAGTAACGCGGACATAAGAGGTCACAGCTCAGCGGGGAAAAAAAGTTTCTGCTCTGCTGGTTTTCAGTTGTTTGATTTGGGCGTCAGCTGACGACTGTTTTAAATCATGTCGTCAAACAGGTGTACTCAGGCGTTATAACAGGCTAAAATATTAAGCTGTATATCAAAATGTCTTCTCTTTCTTTGTAGCTTGTTTTAATTTTTTTCTCTCTGTTTTTTTTTTTTTTCTTTTTGGCCTCTTAAAAGTTCTCAAATTTTCCAGCTGTGGGAGAAAGAAACTTAAACGACAGTACAACCAAAAAAGTTTCAAAATCTAATATTAATGATAAAGATAATAGTAATACATTTTATTTATATAGCACCTTTCAAAACACAGCTACAGAGTGCTTTACAATAAAAAAAAACTTACAGTCTAATAAAGGCTGATACTCAGACTTTTATTAAAGGATTAACATGTTTCATAAAACTTTTTAAGGTTTGATGTTTGTAAATAAAGTGAAAAAAAAAATAATATTTTGATTTATAATTCAGAACAAATGTTGTTTTTTCATTTATAACTTCTCAGCTATAAATTTACCTGACTGGATTTTTAATGTAAATTAAGTCCAAGTGATGTGTTTCAAATATATATATCACTAAATGCCACCCGTATGCAAAACCACATTTAAAATAATCAAATTGATCTTCAATGTGATCTTCTTTTTTATATTTCACATCAAACAAAACTCGAACTCAAACTTGAATTCCTTAATTGGTTTATGATTACAATTTTCTTGAATTCAACACTAGACAACAGAATTTTAATAAAATATAACCTGATTTATTAGAATATGACTCCACTAAAAGGGACTTTGTACCTGAATGAAGACTTTTTACTAATTTACAGCAGACATCTCCCTCTCTCTCATATAATTTTTATTATAGCTGTCTCATATTTAAAAACTTTCTATCCAGGTATTTTCATTTAAATTTTACTAATGTTTACTAATTACCATAGTGTGAAAACAGTGTAAGAGGATAATTAAATTTTCCAGGGTGTGATAGATACACAGTTTCATCATATGAGTGTACCCAGGGATCAGTGATGCAGCCACACCTCAAAAAACAGTTCTGTTTGGAACTAGAGCAACGCCCAGAGAGAATAACCTCAAGGAAGAGCACATGTACATTACGAAAGATGCTCTGTTCGGGCGGGGTCCATTCATTTAAAATGATCCACGTATCACAGTCTGACATGTGATTGGTGAAAAGAATGGAAAGATAAATTTTGTTCTTTAGTCCCTCTGCTGACATGATATAGTTATGTTACATTTATGTTTACTTCATGTGTGACATTGTACAGTAAATGTTATTTGTCCCCTTTTCTACCCACGTGCTTAGCTTTCATCAGTGCAAGCTAATATATATCTTTAACAATATTCCACCCATCCATCCATTTCCTGTAACCACTTATCCTTATCAGGGTCGAGGGGGCTGGGCGAGAGGCGGGGTAGACCCTGGACAGGTCACCTGTTCATCACAGGGCTGACACATTTATTTTATTATAAAAAAAAATCTTGAACTGTACATCTGTATTGTCAACATTTGCAAATACTTTTATTTTTGATCAGTGTCTTCTTCTTCTGAACCCACCCACATGTACATACATGTAAAGACACCTGTATATAACAAATAGGTAATAAGTAGGCTAAGCAGGTACAGTACATGACTAAATATGATAGAAAATAGCAAAATTAGGGTTTCTTACCCACATATAGCTCACATGTATTATGAGTTATGATATTCTGTGTTATATTTGGGAGGTTGGAGACATATTATAATAGGATGAGTCAGTCAAATGAGTCCAGTCTATTAGTATATTAACAGTAAAGTATAGTATACTAGTATATTAACAGGGCGATACAGACTGTTATTTGTTATATGAGATGTTGAGTGTTTGCCAATAACAAAACGTGTCAACAGATAGATTCAACAGATCTACATCCTCCATAGGAACCCCAAAAATAGCAATGGGAGAAGATGGAATAATGGTTGTCCCTGTTACCTCGTATATATAGATATATAGATACAAGGAAGGACTTCCAAAACCCAGCCAGCCTCAAACATGACACCAGCATATGGGTTAAGTCCCTTGGTGCATAAGAGCACCTGCTGCAAACATCTGCTATGTTGGGTAAATTTTAAATAGGTTAGTTTTACTGTAGTAAATTCTATGGAGCTGCTTAAATTGGATGCGCCTGGCAAGTGATGGCATTCACACTTTCCAGTGCCTCCTCCCACAATTGATTAGAAAATGTAAACTGCCTCACAGTCTGTCTTGATCTTAAGTGATTAATTTTTAAACTGAGCTTAAATGAAAGACTTTTTGTTCAAGCTACAAGCACGTTTGAGAGGAAACAGATCAAATCTCAAGAAATTCAAACCAGCACAAGGAACGACACACCTCCCACTCCTCCCTGCTCCATGTCCTGTGAGAAACTGGATAGGAATGATTGACAGAAGAGACAAGGTGGGTGTCCACACATTTCACTTTGAAACAGCAGTAGCAGCAGCACAGGGCTGCCATTGTTTCCAACAACAAAAGGTGCATACAGGAGTTCTCGTCACGACAACAACAATCAACAAACGGGTTACCTGTGCACACGTTTGTTGTGGGACAAAGAGCTGAATCCTTTAAAACATGTAGGAAAAAGTGGGAAACAACAACAAAAGTCTTTACCATTTAAATTAATTCACTATAGTAAATGGTGAGAAAGTGTCAAAGGAGAGGTTGATTTACCACATTGGAATATGATTTACTGGGATCTAAAGATGAGAAGAAACCTATAAAAATTAACTGTAAACTAATAATTTTAAGTCATAATTGAAGATATCATATGTTTAAATCTTTTTCTATGATTCTACATTATTCTGCTAATACACGTAATACAGGTCCTGATCTCCAGATGGTGCTCACTCACTTTACTAACAGCTGTGTTGGGATGTTTTACAGCACAGCATCTGGTGGTTCCAGATGAAACTGTATCAGGTCCTAAAGATTATTTAGATTGACATTCTCATTTTAGTCACTGTTGATTCAAAAGTGGCAAATATCATGTTTGTTTAGAAGTTTTTTTCTTTCATCAATATTAATATTAATTCTTACTGCCTTTAGTCAAAGTGAAAAAGTAAAGTAAAAAATGGGCAAGATACAGTCTAATACACGAATAAAGAAATGGCTTCTGCATCTGATATTTAAAAAGCTTCAGCACTGCCAAGTAGCTGACAGAATATTCTCAATTAGCCTACATAAAAAAGGCATAAAATGGCCATATAATATACATAATATATGTATTACCTTGACTTAAATTTGAAACCTTTGTTATATATACGCACTGTCACAACCCAATTCTGAGGCCACGAGAAAACAAAGGGATTGAAGGCACAAAAAAAAAAAAAATATTATTTAAGCACCTCAAAAAACACAGGAAACTTACACAAAACTAAACAAAGGAAACAATGAGGTGTGTTCATCAGTACATCAGTGGTGAATGTGTGTGCATGCATGAGTGTGGCGTGAAGTGTGTGTGCAAGGTGTTGCATGAAATGAAAAGAACCAAAAAAACATGCAGCAGGCACGAGTGGAAGACAGAGCCTGTCAGTGAGAGTGAGAGGGACAAGTCAGTGGGGTGAAGTTTTATATTTGCAATCACCGGGCCCAGGTGTTTCCAGCAGTGTCTCTTCAGGTACCTGCTGCAATGAAAGAACACATGCAAATAAACCAGGGAACTGTCTCAACACTTACTTAGTGTTTACCATTGGTGGACAGAAAGTCATGATGCATATATGGTGAAACATTTTCAATCCTTGGTTAATATTAAAATAGTTTTATTATGAGATTTAAATGATAATTACAATGTCTCTGCAATAAAAACACACAAGGAACTATTATAACATTTATAGGCACGTGAGGCCAATTAATGTTGTAGCATGTAGGGCAGCCTATACAGCTCTGTATTGTGTTTTCTCCACTGGAAGGCACTCTAGAGGGTACTTTACCATGTTTTGTCCACTGTAAGGACCCTGACTGAAGAGGGCACTTTATCACGCTAGCTTGCACATTGAGCCACCCTAGGGGCATTTTTCATGTTTTATCTACCATAGGGGCATCTAAGAGGGTCCTTTTGCAATGTTTTTTCAAACATGGGGGCACCAGCGGGGGCAATTACACACACTCGGCCCATAGACTTTATATTGCCATGACATCATGTTAATAAAAATAACTGGGAAAGTTAATAATAAACCTTGTGTGTAGTCTTGTCAACAGTTTTTGGACTGTTATAATGGTGGTCTATAATAATAATAATAATAATAATAATAATAATAATAATAATAATAATCTTACTGAAGTACAAAATAAAGCTACAAAATGCTTTACATTGGCAAAATGCTTTTACGTTGCTATACCACAGTAGTAGTCACCTTTTTCATGCATTTCACTCTATCTGCAACTTCCGTGGCAGTGAAGAGCCAAAAACTGCAGTTCCTCAAACGTCCACTTGAGGCTGGCTACAGAACGAGTCAGTCTCTATAAGCCCCCATGTTAAAATGTCCAACTTCACAGCAGAAATAAACATGTTCACAGCCTGGTACAAAAAACAGTTTTTGGTCTCTATAGGTAATTTCTACGTTCATTACAGCTGTACTGAGTCTTAATTGCATTCATGCATTTCACTCTAGTTGGTAGCTTTGAAACACTAAATCCTATACACACTGGTCCTTTAACTCATCTATGGTAAAACTGATAATTCTATGGAGCTAGAACAGTAACGTTTTTTGGCATTGAAAATAAAATTTGGCATTGAAAACAAAAACTGAATAGAAAAAGTAAACGTTAGAACTGAAACACATAGAAATATCGGCACTAAAAAAATTCACTGAAAAATAAATACAGGCATTAAAAATGATTCAGAAGCGTGTTGCTGTTACTTTTCATGTTATGACAATATAAATTATAACGTTATAATGTGAAACATTTTACGTTTTAACAATATATATGATCACATTTTAACGTGATATGTTTCACATTATTTCGTGACACAGATTTTTTAGGTTTCTTGTGTGGCAGCAATACATTTCCTTATTTTTTCAATGACAGTCTTCTGTTCTTTTATTCACAGTTTGACAGTTTGGCTTGGTTGCTGACATTTTTCAGTAACAATACTTTGTTTCAGTGCAATACGTGTCTGAGTACCAATACAACAACTTTTTTTAACATGTGTTTCAATGCCAATAATTTCCTCTTTCAGTTCAGGTTTCGTTTTCAATGCCAGAATTTAAAGGCTAGCTTCATATAATCCCACCCAGATATCAACCATTTCGCGCGAAAATGTCTGGAAGTGGTCACGAGAGTGTAATGACGTTATAACTGAAACAGGCGGTGCTTAGTAACGGTCGCTTTCTATTTGACAGCGTGTTCCAACGTGTCGTATTAAAAAACGTAACGTCATGTCTGATTGGGCGCTCTGTTTAGTGGCTTGTCCCGTCCCGCCCACCCCCCAGCAGCTCGCTCGGCTTTCCTGCGCCAGCGGTGGTGTGTCACCGAGGCTGGGCTGCTGCCGGAGAGAGCCGGAGTCAGGGCGAACACCCAACCAGTTAACCCAAACTGGCATCGCAGCGGGGCTGAGGGGCTGCCCCTGCGAGTTTAAAACCCGAACACTGCTTAGGTCGGATCCTACGCCTGTCTCCTGTCACCACCGCCCGTCCTCCTGATGTCGGATTTCAAGCTCGGGATCGTACGGCTCGGCCGTGTGGCCGGGAAGGTGAGCTGGATCCCAGGGCTGCCATGTGCGGCCGGGGAAGGGCCCGCTGGGACCACAAAAGGCGATGGAAAAATAGGTTTCGCGGTGATGAGCTGGTGCTGGTCATCCTCTTTAATTACTATCAGGCTTTTGCCGATGCGGGAGTAGTTGAGCTTTACCGATTTTAGCCGCGTTTGAACGGATTAGGGAAGCCGGCCGTGCCGAGCCAGACTGCTTTTCTGTGGCTCTGCCGCCGCCACTCAGTCTCGCTACGAAGCTAACGCTAACTAGCATGTAGCCGGTTACGTTAGCTGTCAGCTAACGTTAAACGGCGGAATAGTGGCACAAAGGTAAACACGGTGGTGCTTATTTAGTGGTTACCAGTGTCGGGTAGCGTACAGACTCAGGGGACGGTTGTTTTTCCTCTGTACGGCGGGTCATATGATTGTAGCGGTCGGTGGTACAGTTAGCATTGCCACGCTAGCTGTGTTATTTAGATTACACGGTGAAGTGTCTGCTAATGAGGAAGCCATCGCCATGCTCCATCAACTGATTCTTTTGTGCAACGTGACAAAGCACCGGCAGCTCAACCTCCAAAACTTACATCTTTATTTAAGTCTTGAGTTATATATATGTCCACATGGATGTGATGTTAAACTGTAGCTCAATGTTGGTACCAGAAAATACCCCCTGGGTGCTGCTCGTCTCACAAGACACTCTCTCTCTCACACACACACAGGGTTAAAAACAGTGTGTGTCGTTTTTTGTTTGAGTTGTGACGAATCAGCTGCCCACCTGCTGAGTGTCAGTGCTCCTGTCAACAGTCATATAACTGATTTACATGATGTCACTCCTGTTAAGATCCACACAATAGTCTGGCTGTCCTGACAAAGTGTCACATTACATGTTTCGACCTTTTGGTATGTGTGCCATGCTCAATGTAGCGTGGGGTGCTTACTGTGTTGGTATCTTGTCACGTGCATTTGTAAGTCCCATCAGGTAGCTCTTAAATGGTCATATGCTCTTTTTTTTTTTTTTTTTTTTTTTTTTTCTAAACATGTTGCACCCCAAATGGTCAAAAAGAAAGTTGAGCTGAAACAAAGAGTTTTTGATCACGCGGATACATGAGACCATCCCCTCTATTTATGTCTGTGTTGAAGCTGTCACATGCGCACGTGCAGGCAAATTCCCAAGTAGGAGTTTAAACATGCCTCCCAGCCGCTTCTTATCATTTGTGACTGTTGCGGCCTCTGCAAACATGCAACTTTTGAACAAATAGCGTTGTTTGACTTCTCAAGTCTGTACAAACCAGTTGAATTGGGCATAACTGTACACAACATCCTCTACTAGAAAAGTTGATATTTGCCGATTATTGGGCTTATCGGATTGATAAATTATCACCAAGTTTAATCATTTACTGGCTATTGTTTTTATATTATGTTTGAAACTTTGATACATGTGTTCTGTTATGCTCTCACATAGCCATCCCTCCCCTTTTAGATTCCTCGTAAAGGTTCCCAAAATGTTGCTTTTAGTGAGTTGTCATTTTTCTAAAGCGGGCCATAAAATGCTAGCTGAGTTGTTGTGGTTGTTTCAGGTGTTAACATGAAAACTTTCTCTCATTTCCAGACAAAATACACACTGATCGACGAGCAGGACATACCTCTTGTGGAAAACTATGCGTTTGAGGTAAACTACAAGGACCGCAGTGCAAATTTTCTGACAATTACTGCTGATACAGCTTTTCTAATGACGCCAATGTAAATCCAATTCCAGGCACGCATGGAGGTAGATGCGGACGGCAATGGAGCGAAGATCTTTGCCTACGCGTTCGACATTGGTAAAGGCCGCTGGGCAGGACGGCCGTTACATGAGCTGCTCTGGTACGTAATTATCATTACATCAAGTGTGGAATAAACTATTTTATTTCTGTTGGGGGTCAAAACTCTGTGTTGGCAAGCATTAATGCTGCGAAAGTGTCCTTGTTCAAAGTTCTGAATACGACCTCCGGATATAAATGAGTGGTGTTTCAACTGTCTGTTTGAAAACAGTTTAAATTACTTAAAGACTGCTGTAGAAGCCACTTCGCTGCAGTCAATGAAACTGCAGACAACCCAGGGCTGCACCAGATGCACCCCTCGTACTTCTGTCTCTTAAGAAGCAAGGTTTTGTATCAATACAAGTGCGGGCTGGTGATCTGTTCCTGACCCTGCCCTCTCAAACAAATTTCCTGTAGGTTCCAGCCAAGCTTCACATCAGTTTGGTAGCTCTAAGGAGCTCTGTTACCTCAGTTGTCCATTATGGTGTCCTAAAATCATGACAGCAACCCAACACTGAAATAAACAAGGGAGTAGCAATCATGCAGGCTCTGCAGTCTTGCTTGCGCATGTACATCAGTGAATACTGCCCTGATCCTAATGAGCTGTTGCTCGTTGTTTCCTAGCTGACTGGTTACTGACTTCTGATTTGAATGCATGTCTTGACCCCAGGGAGAAGCACAGAGGAGGCATCGCCCCGAGTTTTCAAGTCATCCACATCAACTCTGTGACCGTCGACAACCGGCTAGACAACCTGCGACTGGTGCCAGTAGGTTGGAGCCCCAAGCCGGAGGAGATTTCCAGCAAACAGAGGTAGGGCTGCAGCTGGACTGGCGCTAAAAGGCTGAATTTTGATTCTGTAGGAACATGGCGTACTGCATGAGCCGGATGTTTTGTCTTTAAGCAAAGCCTAAAGACAGTTTGAGGTTCATTGAGGTCCTAGCTTAGCCTGGACAACAGAGACCTCGAGGAGATATGGATGTCTAAACATATTTTATCAATACTCTTGACATTTTAAAACAAAGATGAGATTATTTTTCACCGTGGGTCACACAAAATTAGCACCAAGCTGGGCTCTGCTTACATTTAGTGGTTAAAAAGTGTATTCTTGGTTAGCCTTTAATGCTGTTGAGAGTAATGGTTAAAAGAACAGGGTCACGTTGATGGTCTTGGTTAAGCGAAGTAGAGGGTTTGGTCACGGTGTTATAGGACTTGTGTAATCCAATATGATGTGAAATGTTTCTTGCAGCTTGTACTTATATTTCTGTGTAAATATTTGTTGTTTACCATGTATTATGTGCCTAATATTTCTTCCCATAATCTCCTACTTGTCCAGAGAGCAGTCTCTGTACTGGCTGGCCATCCAGCAGGTACCGGCCGACCCTGTGGAGGAGCAGTATCTGGAGCTGAGCCGCACACGCTACTACAACGCTAACGGGGAGCTGGTGGAGGAAGAGGAGTGCTCTTGCACCTATTATGAGTGTCACTATCCTCCTTGTTCACTCATTGAGAGGAGGGTATGTACTCTAACTGCCATTCAGTGATTTTAATCACTTTATTTTGTGGTGAAATCAGTGTCCTTTCATTTATGAGTGGCAGAAGAAAGCTACAAGACATCCACGTGTTGATGCGATTGGCAAAATTGTCACCATAGAATCACAGGACCAGACTCTGAGCCAACAGTGATCTTGTTCCTCGTCTTTTCACAGCTCCGGGAGTTCAACATCTGCGGTCGCTGCCAGGTGGCACGTTACTGCGGCTCCCAGTGCCAGCAGAGGGACTGGCCCGCCCACAAGAAGCAGTGTCGCGAGCGCAAGCGGGTGCTGGCCCTGGAGTCGGAGCCCGAACGATGATCTGCCCTCATCCTCGCCTGGGAGAGGAGGAGGGAGAACAGGGGGCGGGGAGGGGTAGGGCACGGTTATTAGACTTTTGGGAGGGGATCGGGGGATGAAGTGCAAAACGAGGGGGGGAAAATTGCTGACAAGAGACTAACGACAGAGGACAATGTTGGTTACTTGATTGTTTGACGGATTCAGGGGGTAAGAAGATGGAGGAGGGGAAGGAGAATAACGCAAAAAGACATCTGCCACTTCCCAGAACTGGTAATTCTCCATAGCTTGCTTTTCATGTGGATGACGGGGAAAGGTATTATTTGTTTTTTGTTTTTTTTGGTTTTTTTTCTTTATTTTTCTCGAGGAGGGAGACCCTCGAGCTCTACCTGCTGCTATGGTTTTGTATGTGAGAGGGGGAAAAAGTTGTCTTGCTGATGAACTGGACAAGCTTCTTTGAACCACAGTACGGACAGTCGTCGTCGTCATCCACTTTTGTTCCTCCACCCGGCCCGCAGGGTGTGGTGACGTCTGTGCAAACAGGGGTGGAGGGGGGGGGGGGTGGGGGACCCCAGGGGCTGCAGTACCCGTCGTTCAGCTGGTACAATGGGACATGGACCTTTTCACTGTATCGCTCCCTTTTCTGACCTCTCTGGTGCACATGGCTGCTGTCTTCATGGTCATCGACACCTTTAGCCGCTGCCTCCCTGTCTGTCGTATCCCCTCTACGCCACCCCCACGCAGCCAACCACGACACACATCAGATAGATTTCACTGATTTAAATCACACTACCAGTATTGAGTGTGTGTGTGTGTGTGAGAGAGAGAGAGTGTGTGTGCGTATGTATGCTTGTGTATGTGCTGCCAATATGTACTGAAGGACATTGACATGGTCAACGTGGCTCATGGGCAGGGTTAATGTATGTCTTCTATCTTCTTAAAGGGGCCATATTACAGTTTTAAATTTCATATTTAATCATAAATTGGTGGGTTCAAAATATTTTCACTGTTCTATAATAAAGTAGCTGCCAAATAAAGGCTGTAATTTTTTTCTGTAGAAGTTTTCTTGACCCCATTATCATTATTTTTCTATTAATTTGGTCAGACTTGTTTTGTTGTCTAAGACAATACAACGTTTTAATCGCCTGAAGTGACTGGATTCATTCAAATTCAAATCAAAATTGTCCAGTTACTATTTAAAAAGCTGGTCCTGGTGTTATTGTACTTTAACAGGGCTCGTTTTACACGATCCCACACAAACAAACTTCTTATGTTGATCACAGATGAAAGAAACCGCTCTCTCATGATCACAAAATAAGCATTTCATGTTATGAACGTTTTCTGACGATCACAAGGAAACAAAACTATCTCTACCAAAGTCTACTATGACCTGTAGTTTGGCACTCCTGTATCAGCTGGTTTAAATCCCTCCAGTCAGTTGTACTTTGCTGTTTTTTTTTGTTTGTTTTTTCAACAGACACCTGTCTTTTCAATTGTATTTTTGCATCTGCAGGGTTACGGTATGTGTGTGTCGGACTCTCTGGGTGGGGCGGGAGGGGTTTAGCACTCAGTTTCTCATGAGAGTTTGCTCTAAGGGTTATTTTTTTGAAGAAATTCTATCAATGGAGCTATATTTATTTAAAACATTTTGATTGTGAAACATGTTTTTGTCCTGGTGATATTTGAAGGCAAACATTATAAAAAAAAAAAAAAAAAGAAAGGAAAAAAAAAAAGTGGGACCTTTTTTATGTCGCATCTTTTCGGGCAGGGAGGGGGACTGAACATTTCAACCCTGTCACTTGATTTCTGTTTTGTTTTTTTTTCTTTTCCTGATCCTGATCCTGAGCGAGCGAGCGAGTGAGTCCTCCTCAGTATTGCCCTTCCAGATTTTCCATGAAAACACTGCACACCATCGTCACTAAAATCTTCCATGTGAGAGGAGTGTAAAACTTGAATCCCACCCCCCCCCCCTCTCTTTACACACCTTTGGTAATTTTTTTATGATGGAGAGTGGTTTTATGAACTGAACCATTTCCTGCTTTTCTTTTGTTTTGTTTTCTAAGACACAACAGTCCAAGTGAAATTGTTCTGTGTCAACTCTATCCTCAATCGCCTGCCTTCCTTGTATTACCTACAATGCACACCTGCTTATTGTGTCCTCTTGTGTCTTAGGTGAGGAGTCCAGACACTTAGTAAGCATGTAAGTCACAGATGTACATGCGACTCGTTGATTGTTTATTTTGTATGTGTGTGTGAACAGGTTTTCAACACTGCACTAAAAATTTGGCTCCCATGTTTAGCGTATTTGTCATAGATGGGTTTGAAGGGAGGGGGTGTGATTTTTGGATTTGGAGTGTACAGATTGTGTCTGAAATCTTTTTTGTTTTGTAAGAATATAAACATTAATCACCTAGAAATAAAGAGCTACAATATGTGAATGGAAGTACAGTTGGGGATAACTGACAGTTGCTTTTCCAATGTAAAATGATAATAAATAAAAATGAACCTCATTTCTCGGAGTCGTTAGAAGTGTGAATAATAGTGAGAGATGTGGGAAGTTTCAAATATGTTTCAGAGATTCCTCCAAGTACCACTACAGGAAAGTCAAATACCAACAGTGGTACTCATACCACCAGTGATGTAGACATATTTGATATTACAGCTGTTTTACTACCAACAAGAGCGGTTATAGTTGTTAAATACATCTACAAACTTCTATCTGCTTACAGCTCTATAGTGTGTTATGAATCATGTATTAAATGTTTACATACAATCTATAAATGTTATTTCTGGGAGGTTAAAATTTACGTTTGGTCATTTAGCTGATGTTTTTATCCAAAGCGACTTAGGAAAAGGAAAAAAATCAAGGTACAGTGTGACAAGGACATGTTAGTGCAGCAACAAGTACTACTCATAGATATATTTAGCATGTCCAGTTGTTGGTAGTGCTCGGACTGGAAGTGGTCTCTGAAGAGCTGGGTCTTCAGGAGGTTTTTAAAGGGAGAGAAGGCTACCTAATCTGGTAGGAACTGGTAGCACGTTCCACCAATGGGGAACAACAGACGAGAAAAGCGTACAGGTGGCAGAGCAAGGCGCCGTTCATTGGAGGAACGCAACGGTCAGGCGGTAACGTGCTTGTGTAAGGGTGTTCAGGTAGGTGGGGGCAGAACAGGAGACTACTTTGTCAGTAAGCATTAGAGATTTGAATTTAATGCAGGCGTCTACAAGTGTTACCAGTTATTTTTTTCACTGTTTCTCCCCATACAGCGTGTTACAAATATTTGAAAGATTCACCCAACATGTGAGAACATTGCCTTTAAATGTTAGGTCTGTTGCGAAAATGATGAGTGAATCATTTAGTCCAGAGGTTTTAAAGTGTGAGGCAGGCCTCCCCATGGGGAGGCTCAGTGAATGGAAGTGACAACATATTAAATTAAAAGGAGGTCACATAGAATAGCCTAAATATGTGTGGTTTGGTTAAAGATAGAAATAGAAAGTTTTTGGGAAATTTACTTTGTTTTCCTAGAGGCAGAAACTAATGTCTTAGGACAGACCTTTTTTTTTGTAGTCTGAAGTTATGTCAAACAGCAACATTAGGTCATCTTGGCTCTTGAGTGTCTCTGGGATCAAATGACAATCATGATTCAATCGGCATCCAGGAATTGAGCAAAACTGAACTAAAGGGAACAGATGGGGTACATTTTTCCAGGTTCCTTTGAGCGGAGCCCCACAGTGTCAGACTTTAAAACTAAAATTTAGTTGATTAATAGTAAATCAACAATTCATTTGAATCATTTATCAAGTAAACATTTGCTGGTTTAAACCTCTCAATTTGGAAAAATCTCTGTTTTCTATAATTGTGAATTAAATATCTGAATTTTATCTGGCATTTCAATTACTGAAGAGAAATTATCATTAGTTGTAGTTATATTTATGTTCCCCAATGTTTATATGAAATGGTTTTTATCCCTGAATGGTTACTGTTTTGCATAGATGAGGTTTGGACTGGAAGATGCAGCAAAAGAGGTCAGCTACATGATATCTGCTGATATTTGATCTCCCATTTACACCACTTCCAACAAGCTGCTCAGTCAGATAACACCCTCCATCACTGCCCACATCTGATTTGATGGTGAGTTGCATGTTGTCCCCAAAGATCACTGCAGTTAAAACTAATTCACCGTCCAGCTTGTGGACTCACAGCCCTCAAAGTTGGTATCAATGACCCGTCTCCCTTCAAGGTTCCTGGTGGGAGTAAATTTGACAAAACCCCAGAACATACTAAAACATACTTTCTTTAACTCTGCATCTTCATCACTTTTATCTCTGATCTGTTCTTTTGCCTTTGTCCTGTGTAACAAGTAACAGATGTCCAGCTGCTCTGCTGTAACTTTAGCCTCTGTGTTGTTACTTGTGTCTCAGCAGTAGTTGGATTCCTCCCATCTGCCTCTTCTTCTTCTTCTTCTTCTGCTTCTTCCCACCCTCTGCAGAACCCTTCTCCTCTTTGAGGTCACTGTGGTTCAACAGAGGGGTCACAGAGGTCAGAGGTCAGCAGGCTGCCTGAGGTTACACATGGCATTAACATACACAAAGACAGGTTACTATGATGACTTTATTTAAGCACCAGCTTTCATCTGTTAATCTGTTTACTGAGTCTTAATGGTGCTTTAGGTATTTATTTGCAAGTCTAGCAACCAGAACATTAATATACTCATTTAGTGAAGAGCAAAGTAATAAAGAAGCATAAAAAATGATTAATAATGATAGATAATAGGTGTATAAACCATGCTATACCTTGTGTTGTGTTGTGAATCTTTGAAGATTTAATAAAAGCTGCAGGATCCAGAGGTTACTGACAGGATAACAAATCAGAAAAACATATTTCTACAACATGAATTATCATGATTAATTAAAATTTAGAATGCAGGGATTTTAGATTAGATTAGATTAGATTTAACTTTATTGTCATTGCACAAAATATTAAGACAACAAAATGCAGTTTAGCATCTTACCAGGAGTGCAAAGCAGTAAAGTGCAAAGTATGTACATATGAACAGGAATATATACTGTAAATAACAGTGCAGATATAAATATGAATATGATGTTAAATGAATACACTGAGATATATACAGCTTGACAGCAGCAGCAATTGCACAAGTGCAGTTATAAATGTAATTACAGGTGTAATTATACAGTGAGGGTTAATTATGTACAGTATGAACAGTGATTATAAAGTGTAGATGTAAATACAAGTTATACAGGTTAAATTGGTCAACATTACAGAATAAACAGCTGGATGTGTGAATACACTACTAGAAGTAGTGCAGTTGGTACTTAAATAAAAGGTCTGAGTACAACACTGTCTGTTAGCAGCAGCTGACATGTTTTATATGCATCTCGTGTTAAAGCAACTGGCAGAATGAATATTGAACAGTATTATTTTTGTTATGTGTTAATGTGTTTCATAAATTATTTCATTGTTTTTTTGTTTCCTAATTGGTCCAATTTAATTTGAGATGTTTTTCCATAATATATGATGTTTTTTTTTATTTAGTATTTTTGTTTTTCCATTCCAAAACTGAGCTTTTCATCGTCGAGGCGCTGCAGTACCACCTCCTCGGCATTAGACGTCGCTATTGTTTTATACACACCGCTCTTTCTCTCTCTCTTGGTTTGTAGTACGGACGTTTTGTAACAGTGGTGTTTTGTATACACTCTTAGCATGAGCTAGTGTTATTCTTCTCCTAGACTTTAACCTCCGGCTTCACAACAAGACATCAAAATGGTCAATCTCGGTCTCAGTAAAGTGGACGATGCGCTGGTAGCAAAACACCCGGTGGGTTTCTGTTTCTGTGTTTCTGCTCACCTCTGCTGTGTGTTGATCTCTGTAGGACACTGACAGTGAAATGAACTTACTTACTGCTGCTGCACACCTTGAAACCTTTATAATGTCCCGAGAGATTACATAGAAATGTGAAAGTTGTGGTTTGTTTTCTCACTTTCAGGGTTTACAGAGATATGCTGCCTGTCAGTCATTGGCCTTCATGAAGGGAACTGGGAGCTTTATACTTGGTAAATGATGAGTTTTAATTTCAGCATTTCTGTCCCAGAACTGACCAAATGTTTAATAATCATTCATGTTTAAAGACAAGTAAGATTATGTGTTTTCTTGTTCTTTTCTTTATATTTACATGGAGAGAACAATATGTTCTTCCTTCCCTTAAACTATAATTCTGTTATATCATTTCTATTATCATCTACCTCATGCCTTTTTGTATATATTGTGTGCCTGTTTTGTGTTTGTAACACTTGTAGCTGCAGCTGTAACACAAGAATTTCCCTTCTGGTATCAATATCTAAATCTATCTTAGACCATTATGTGCAGCAGGGGGAGCTATATTCTGCAAATGTTTAAAGCAGGATGTTCTTTACATTGCGCACACTAAACTTAACACATCAAAGTGATGATGGTTGAATAATAATCAGAATTTTATGATAATATAAGATTGATATGAGAGTTCAGATCTGTTCGGGATGCTTCTGATTTAGTGTCCTCTGATACAAATTAGCATTGGGTTGGTCAAACGTAAACTTCACGAGCAATCACACCATCACTTTCTAAATACTAACCTGAAACCAACTGTTCAAAAAAAGAACTGCACATTCAAGAGGACAAATGTGCTAATGACTTGTGATGTGCTAATAAAAGCGAGTGTTTTGGATATTTAATGAGCCAGAAAAAGCTTCAGTGTTCATCGTGGCTGCTTGATGTGCTATTGAGATGTGTCCTGTGTTGTTTTACAGGTGTTGCCAGTTTATTTGGCATTCAGAAGGCTCTCCAGAGGAAGCTTCCTTATCCCCTTCAATGGAACCTGCTCATTTCAATAGGTATTTAAATGGGTTTACACATAAGACCTCAACAACTATTTGCTCTCTATCCGCCCATACTTCCTCTCAGCTTACTTCTCTTACCACTGTTTTTCTAAACGTGCCTCTCTCTTCTCTCTTAGTGGGGTCTTCAGTGGGAAGTTATGCAGTGACTCGCTGGGAAACGCAGAAATGCTCAGACCTTTGGTTGTTGCTAGAAACAGGCAAAGTCCCAGACAGATCGCCACCTCAGGGTGAGTGTAGTGTGTGACTGCAGGCCTGCTCACAAGCCCTCACTTTCTCATACTAGAAAACTATAAAATTGTCTTGTTGACTGCCTTGTTAGATCGTCTTTAAATAGAAAAATACTGTCTGTGCGTGCTGTGTGTTCATCTGTGTCTGTTTGTTTTTCAGTGTCTAAACCAGAGGAATCAAAAGGACCTGAAAAGACAAAATATGGCGACGTTATGGAATAAACATAGTTTTAAACTTGTGTATTTATTGTATATAACTACAGCTCAGAAAACGCATTATATGGTGGAGAGCATGGGTGTGAGATGGTATATGCTGTATTTAATTGTTTTGCAGTCTTTTTTTCTCATGTATTTCTGCAATACATCACAAGAATAAAGTTTTTTTTTTTCATTTGTTTCACAGTTTGTGGAGTTTTTGAATTTCATAACAGCATTACTGTATGGATATACAGATGAGTTTATTGTATAAGAGGTCAGGAAGTAGCTTATGTTTTTTTGTTTTTACATGGAATCTGACATTAAGCTCATGATCCAGTATTATTATTTGTATTTGTTTGACATGCAACAAAATTAACACTACATTGCCAAAACCAGCCACTAGTTGTCACAGTTGTGCCATATAGCTCATGGGATTTGCAGAGCTTCATATTATAGTCACGTGTGGCTCAACCAAACCATTTAATGACCAGTTTTTAAGCTTAATTACACACTGGTAATTTTAATCGTGTATGTCTTGGACTACAGAGAGCAAATCATGGTGGAATGATTCATTCTTATATAAATAAACATTCTCAGCTATTTAATAAAATGCTCAGGGCAGCAGTGTAATCCACATGAAAATCATATACTGTTGCTGATTTAAACCACTGTGTTTATTCATCTGTCTTCAGTTCAGTTATAAACCCTGCCATATCTCAGGATGACAAAATATTAATCTGGTTTGGATTTATATCAGCCATCTGTGCTAAAAACATACATTTGTTAAGGGTAGGTACTAATTTATATTGACAGCATGAGCAGTGGGCAGATAGGATAGGAAGATAAATGTAGAAGTCAATTCTTTAAATAAAGAATGCGTCAAACCCACCCTTTGTTGTATATTTGTTATTCAAAAGTCAATTGTTATCAATATAATACAATATAGACAGAAAATTTAACCTTCATATATATTCTATGTAGACTTTAAGTTTGAATGCACTTATTGTAAGTTGTAAGTTGGATAAATATCATGTAATATATTTTGACACCCACGTGTTCCTGTTTTTAATAAAACAGAGAGGAGAATATAGGACAATGTACCATGAAAGAGAAGCAGTATTATGCAACTGTCAAACTGGATTAGATGCCCAGCATATCTAAACCCCACAACACAGATAGAAAATGATAGACAGACAGAGTGGTTCAGTAATCCCAAGGGGAAATTAAATAATTATTACAATTATTAAAGCTTACATACTGCATATTTACATAGATAAATAAGTTATAATAGAAGCAGTGAGTATACCAATGTATGTACATGCTGCACCACAGACATTTAATACCCAGCTTCCTATGAGGAATAGAGGGGAATACTGCTGATCCTGGTGTGGCGAGTACCCAGAGTTGAATTTAAACCTACCACCCTCGTATCATGTCCCCTTCACACAGTCAGATGTTGTCAAATTATTAAATATTGAACAGAAATCAAATTCCTTTAAAATCTCTGTCCAGATCCTGAAGAGCCGCAGATACTTGCTCTTTATTCTGACTCAAATACAACTACAACTGTTGCCAGTGTTGCTCCTTTTGTGTTGTTAAATGTCCACAAGAGAAAACTACTTTGACTACTTTGATTTAAAATCACACTGTGACTCCAATTTATGTGCATAGCTGAACTAGTTCTTACAATAAGGTGTTGGTAACATAAATTCTGTATCATGGAGTGCAAGCCTGTGAAACAATGGAGTCTTTCAAGCATGCTTTACCACCTTACGAATGAATAAAGCGACCAAAGTCCAGAACAAGCCAAAGAAAGTCCACTAATTCTGAGAGCAGAAAACACAAGCTGACACCCACACCATGGGACACATTCAGTGTAAACGTCTGGATTGGTGATCATCATAGTAAAGCCAATATGAACAATGAGATTTTTTTTGATTTTGGTGGAATCCGAATCCGCCCCCACACTTCTTCCATCTCGCTCTCGTCCTCCCACTGTAATTCAAATCTGATCTAACACCTCCAAGACTTGAAGGTTTTTTATTCTCTTTCTGTGTCTCCATCCAAAAATAAGCTCTCAAATCCTTTGTCACATGCACACTGATGCAGCTGAAGGAAAAGACTTAGAGAAACAGCGAGCAAACAGGAGATAATGAGGGTAAAGAGTGTGTGTGTGTGTAAGTGTGTTACATTAGAGGACTGACTGGGTAGTGAAGCTGAGGATCAGTACATGTCCAGCAAGTAAAACAACAAATCAAACAGCGGTATGGACTGACCTTTTGGCACGCATGGCAACTACAGAGTGGTTTATAAAGTCTAAAGTGCTGCAGCAGCAATGCATGTGCATGACAACACAAGAGAAAAGAGAGACGAGGAGAGCAGGAGTGAGTGCTCATTTGTCTGACCCTGTGAGTCGAGTGATCACACTGAGCTGAGCTGATGTGGACAGCGTTCTCCTCTTTCTTTCTGTCTTTCTTTGGTTATATAACAATGAAGCCTGAAATGCAAGTCCACAAAAAGCCCCAAAACAAAAGCAATGTACAGCATTTTCATCCCAAAATAAAGCCACTCTTGAGCCACATCTCTACTCTGAAACACTGTTGTTGAGTATTTGAACATCTGATCTAATGTGGCCCTTCTCTCTACCCTCGAGCTGTAATCAATCCCATCAAATTAATGTGTTAACAAGAACAACTGGTGTGTTATCGACTGTCATGTGTTTGTTGTGAGGGGATTTATTGATTGTGTGTCCTCTCTTTCGGGCCTCTCTTCTCATAAATAAAACTGTACGGTGCATTTGATGAACATAATGAGCGAAATATGTGAGTCAATATCAGGTCTGACAGGAAAAATAACGGCATTGCGTCAGGCAAGTCAAATTACAGGGAGTTCTTCGTGACAGTATCTTCAGCATTAATCACCGCCTAAGCTTTTGGATGGATAAGAGCTCAAGTCTGGGCAAGTCAGAGAGAAACATGGGTCTGTGCAGCAACTGAGAGTTTTCCTGACTCATTGCTAAAGACAGAGGAACAGAAGTGTCCCTGAAGTGCCAGTAATTGTTGACTCTGTGAAAGTTCAAGCTGAGTACAGTGATGCAGCTTTCCAGCCTGATCTGTACTGATCTGAAAACCTTGATATACATCACATTACAGAATATAAAGGCTGATGCTTGATGAAAGGGTCCTTTGAAGGAGGAAGAAACACTTTGTTGAGATAGGATTATTTGTTGCTATTGTTGTCAATTGATGGTAGCCTTATTTGGGGGTTAGGACTATTGTGTAAAGTGCAAATCACAAATAAATAGTTTCATATATTAATTTAAATTTAGTATCGCTCAGTAACCATTTATTTTAAATTGTAGTATAATATAAGGAAAGATATTTCTAAGCTTAGGATACATTTAATATCATTGCATGCCCTAAGCAGTCATACATTTTATCTCCTCCATTTTCTCATTATGTCGAAATTAAAAAATGTTTTTATCCCGAGATAAGAGGATAATTTTCTCAAGATCTTAAGATAATGAAACTTTTTCACGAGATAGCAACAGAATTCATCTGAGATCTTGAGAAAAGGATAGTCTAGTATATTAAATCATTGCAGGAAACATCATTCAGTGTAGCAATGTCAGGGGAGCAGGAGAATGTTGCACTTGCAATGATTTAATACACTAGACTATCCTTTTGTTTTCTCAAGATCTGAAATTAATTATGGCATTATTTTAGGAAAACAAAGTTTTGTTATCTTGAGATAGAACATGATCCTGTTCTCTCGGGATAATAACATTTGCTATTTCAACATAATGACATAAATAAAATAAACTTGTTATCACAAGAAAACTGAGGAAATCAAATGTATGAATGTTTGACCGCTTAGGGCTTCCGTAGTCACTCAGTGTAGATTAAATACAAGTGCAAGAACACTTGTATAATCTTATGTAACATAGCCTAATAGCTCTTGGGCAATTCTCTACATTTATGAAACTATAACAACTCAGTTTTGTTGCCAGATTAAGCCAAAATATATTATAAGCTTCACAATAATATAGTTTGCATATTATTGCATAGTGTGTGTTTTATTATGCACCACACCTGTACATGTGTAAGTTTAGTCATTTGAATTAGTTTTATTCACAAATACAGAGCACTGAACAATACTGGCACATTTTGAGACACATAAACAACATGATTGGGTGAATGTTAGCTTATTAATATGACATATTCACCTTAACAAGTTTATTTCATGATGTGAAACAAAGGTATTCTGTTCCCCCTTCTGACTGTGTAAAGTGATAGTTTACACAGCTCTTTCTGATTATGTTGGATGTGGGGGGATAATATCCAGGCCTTTATGAATAACGTCTCAGCAGCATTAGTAATAACAAAAGCACAACTCAAACTGGAGCATACCTCAGGCCTGCACCAATGAGAGTCGAGCTCGTGCACACCGCGGCCAATGGCTGGTCCCGGGACGCTCGCGCACAGCCGTTTGAAGGGCGGTCCTCGGCAGAAAAAGGAAAGTATGGATCACTGAGCGGCGGAGTTTCGGTGGGAAGGTGGACGGTCATAAACGGTAAAAATATCGGGAATATTTCTGGTTAAAAATCTTTAAAAGGATATGTATTTAGTTGTTTAGTAAGCTAATATTTTTGTTAATTAATCTGCATGTTCAGCGGCGTGTTTATATAAAGTTTAGCCAACTTGTATTGGCGTGTTTTTGATTGATTAGTCAGCGGAGATTATCGGCACATTCATGGCTTTGATAGCGGCTGACCAGAGCTGCAAGCTGAACGGGACTTACGGCAGAGTTGGGCCGAGAAAAGAGTCGTTTCAGGGCAAAACAGACGGCTTTAAAACTGCCAAAATGCAGCCAAAAGAGACAGAGTATTCAACAGATGGCCTGCCAAAAGCCTTCCTGCACAGTTTGAGGACCCTGTTTGACATTTTGGATGACGGTAGACGGGGCTATGTCCACATCTCCGAGATAGAGAGCCGTTGGCAGGGAGCAGACACCCGGGACCTGCCCGGTGGAGTGCTGGGCTGCCTCAGGAGAGTCACCCCACCACATGGCTGCCTCACCTTTGAGCGGTTCGTTGCGGGGCTGCGGTACTCCATGCTCAACCCGGAGAACAGCTCTCACTTCAAGGCCCAGGCTGCCGTGCACCCACAGCAGGCAGCAAAGCAGAACCAGAAGCCCACATGCAGTGTTGGGATACGGGTTGAGAGCAAGGTCCGTCCGCTGGGGCCGAGCAACGTGACCAACACTCAGCAGCACCGGGCAACCTCGCTACAGAGCCGGGCCAGGCCGCCTGAGGAGGGGGCCGGGTACCCCGTGTGTGGACCGGCCCCGTACAGCGCGGGCTTCGAGAGGTCAGGGAGGAGTTTGGAGCGGACCTCAGTCGCTCCGGGGAGCGGGTGTTATCGAGCCGACCCGGGCCATGTCAACAAGCCAGCACACCCCCAACAGAGCCGGGTCAGGTCCATTGAGTCGCTTGCTTTGGAGTCACCCCAGCTCCATGGACCAAGTAAGTAGCAGGACCACGAAAGAGTGTGTGTGGGTGGGTTGGGCACAGTTCAGTGAGTTCATGGAGGACTCATGTCGATAATAAGTTAAAACCCGAGATTTAACAGCAACACACACACACACACACACACACACACACATACACATTGCATGTCTCATCTGCCAATAAACAAGCAAGATGCTGCCACCATGCAGCTGTATCTGCACCTCACTACTTCCACCCCCTTTATTGATTTGTAATTCAACTGAGGGCTGCAGTTTTTTTGTCTAGAAATGTCAGGAAACAGTGAATCACAATTTCCCAAAGCACAAGATGAGGTCTTTAATAAGTGTGACCAACAGGCCAACACTCAAAGATATTCAATTTAGTGATGAGCATAAAAAAAATGCATGATTGATAAGCTTTCACCAGCCATTATTTTGGACATTTAAAAAACGTAAACAGTTAGAAAATATGTTGTCACGTAATCATTTGCTGATTTAAGTAATTAGCATTTCATCTGCATGTCTTTTTGTTTGCACCCTTGCTGCAGACTTAAAAGACGAAATCTTACGTGGACACCAAAAAACATGTACATGAGGATGAAGTAGTGCTACTCTGAATGCCTACCACTTGAGACTTGAATTCCTGTGAGCAAGCCTTTTGATTGCATGCATAACTGAGTTGATATGCTCACTGCAGTCTTGCCAGCTTCGATCTCCTATTCTAATTTAATTGGATGCGGTGATCCATGTAGTGCACACAAGTGCACATATCTGCAGATCCAGCCTCCAGAGAGAGCCTCGCAAAGCTAAAAATGGCAACAAGTCTTTTCCCAAGTCTCAATGGGGTCGAAAACAGTCACTGTTGGTAAAAAACACTTCTCAGGTGTCAGTATTATGTCACAGCTCAAACAGGCCCTGTTTAAGGGCCTCCGCAGCTGTAATAGAGGGTGACTAGCTGAATAATTGCCGTTGTTAACCTCAGGTCAGGTCAGAGGTCGTGTCAGAAATTCCTGCAGAAATTTATCTATCTTGAGGGGTTGCCTCGTGGAGGGAGCACAGTTTTGGCCTCTCTGACTGGAGAACGGGTGATGTTTTTTTGTTTATTTTTTTCCCCAGTGAGCCGGATGTAGGTTGCAGGATCTACTGCTGAAAAATTCCCAGTTTGCCTGCTCATTATCTTATCTTCATCTCGTCTCCTTATCTTCATACATACAGGCTCTCGCTCTTGTACCAACTCAATCTTATTAATCTCACTCTCACAATCATATAAGAGTTGTTTCCCATGCTCTGTCTCTCTCACGCACACATTCAGCTAGAGTCTGTTCGAGTTTGCCTGATCTCTGTACAGCCATGCCTTTCTGGAGCTATAAGAGTGACACTCTCTCTATCGAGCCCTCAGGGCTTTCACCACTTATTCTACTTGTACTTAGTGCTGTGGTTTTGCTCAGATAGATAGATGGATGAATTATATGGCCAAAGATTCACATACATTTGTGTAGTTTTAGTCTGTTTTGTTAGTTCAAATAATAGGAAATCTTGTCGTATTCAAAGTGAGGTCCATGAAGAAATGGTTTTCTGAGTTTGGTGTGGAAGAACTTGGCTTGGTGAGCAGAGTCCTGGCCTCAACCGCATCCAAAACCATCTAAAATCTGGTGCAAAGTTTCCCCAGGTCCACATAGTTTTGGTTGTATAATGACAGACAGACAGACCACCAGTGACCGTGCTGTAATCTCTCACATGCAGCCAAACCCTGTTGGATTAGGCCAGATTACAGCAGACAGGCCAGGACTCCCTGAATCATGGCAGTGGTGAAATCCTTCCCCAGCAACCTGGACATCATCACAATCTCTCCCTGTCACTTTCTCTTGGTGAATTGGCAACTTCACATAGTGAGTGGTGTGTGAAGTCTAAAAATCTGATAATAATAGTACAGTTGATACGCGTGGAGATACCACAGACAAAATACCACTGAGATGCTTTGACGGGGTTACGCACCGGATGCAGCCTCCACCTCATCAGACGTCAAAATGAAACCCACAAACACACACACACAAGCAGAGACTGAAATATTTTTATATGTTGTTTTTGGAATAACTGGTAAATAGTTGAGTTTCAAAGTTTGTTCCCCATAAAGTCTTTTTAGTAGCTGCTCGGTTGTCATGGGATTGTGAATGTTCAAATTTCCATTTTTTTTGTGTTAAAGTTCGTTTGAAGCTTAAAACACCCTCCTTTCTCTGTACTTGTGGTATTTACTCCCAGTTGTCATTTCTAAATGTCAGACTTGTCTTATTTTACTGTCTCTGGTGAGATCTTTTCTTATCTCACCTTTTTGTACTGAAAATCCCGACAGTGACTGTCTTAGGACTCATTTTCTAAATCAACATTTATTGTCACTGTGTTGTGTTCAGTGTGCACAGTTAAATAAGTCATCCTGCCTTGTTGATACCACACACACATTAGCAGAGTACAGCTCCCTCCTGTGGCACATGCTGGCAACCCAAATGTGTCAAATTAATGTTTAGTCTGTAGTCTTCCTCATGACTGTCTGTCTACAGTCAAATACAATTCATTATTTTAAAAATTTAAACTGATAAATGTCTTAAAATGTTTCTTTATTGTTACTGACTGACATTGATTCACCTGGGTTAAATACCTTAAATGCAAATTTGGTACACACCCTTTTAGAGATAATGCAATTTGACTTTTTGAGCATTTCATTCTTAATAAGGGAAAAAAACATAATTCTACATATGAATGTGTTGCATGTTTATACTATATGTATACTATATACTTTTCCCCCCTATACTACGACAGACAGTTAGTAATTACAGAGTGCATTCCAGACTATATTGTTATGTTGAAATTGATTCAGTCTGTCTATTTGTGTAGGTGTTGTGAAATCAGGTTTACCAAGATCTCAGAGTGAATCGGCAACAGGATTTACGGGCGGCTCGAGGCGGCACGGGCGTAGTCGGGAAGAGCAGAGGCGGCATACCATAACGAATGGAGTGGATTATGGAATGGTTGGTATATACACACACACACACACACACACACACACATATGCACACACATGCACAAACAGTCTCTACAGAGTGTCTTAAAGGTTTTTTTCCAAAGATGCCACGCCTGGGTTTCAGAAAGAAACTTTCTCTGGATGATACAATGTGATGATTCATTTATAACTGGTTAATCAACAAACCAGGTTATGGGTGGACATTAGTGACGCATGGGTCTGCTTTGGAAATCCACCTGGTTTCTATTAATTTAGATGCAACACACCAGACTGGACAGCTGTACCAACCACGTCAAGTTTCTTTTAAAATATCACGTCATTTGAAAATTTCTTCACACGTAAAACCACAGACCCTGCAAACCTAAAAACACTAGTTGACATGTGTAAACATTACATGTCTGTTGGAATAACACAGTGACGCTCACATTGTGACAATAACAAACCAAACCCAGAGCGATGTGTGGCAGATTTTAACATGAATATTATTGTTATTGCAGCTTGGAAAGCTGCCCTTTCACTTCTGATTTTAAGCACAAATGAATTTCAGCAGAATATGATAACAGTCAGTGGGCTCTGTTTCTACGCCTGCGTCACTTCTTTCCACTGTATTTGTGTTAATTTAGCCTTCAGTCAAATAGCACAGATGGTGATTGATTAAATAAATAGAGTCATCAGTTAGTTGACTGACATAAAATTCATTAGAAACGATGGTGGTTGCTTCCAGCTTCTTAGATGTGAGGTTTTGCTGCTCTTATATGATGGTAAAGTGAATATCTTTGGCTATCAGACATTTTTACACTTTTTCTGAAATGTTTTTTTAGACCGCAGATTATTCTGTAGCCTTGTCACATAAGTTTTTATTCATAAAATTGAACTTGAAAATAAACATAAACATCAACAGACAGGATATCCAGCATATAATACCACAATATATACAAAGGACTGTGATGAATGAACATTTTTGAAACAAACAAAATAAACATTCAACGCCAGATCTTCACTGTCCCAGAGTCCCATGCCCTCTTAAAGTTTCCCCCTTCATTGTTAATTCTAGTCAACATGTGTACATATAATGCAATTTCTGAGATTATTTCCATCCGTTTTTTAACATCTGAAGTGGTTGTATTCTTCCATAATCCGAGGATTGATCGAGCAGTTGTGACCACACTGACCTCATATTTAGATATATTTGGCACTTCTGATTGGCCCCGAGCAGACACAGGTACTGTCACACCTAGCCACTTACTCGTGTTCCAATACTTTTCCTAAAACAGGTATACCAGTTTAGATCCCCAAATTACATGTACGGTAATCGGTAGCTTTAGAGAAATGTGTCCAGTAATCTTGCACCAGTTGTCACAAATGACAAAAAGTGACATCTGCTGAAGGAAAGTGTGATATTGCATAACTATGTAATTAGGGAAGATATTGGAGGGGATTTTTCATAGTCTGATTACATTCCACATTGGGTGGAAAGTCTTACACATGACACGTTTGAAATGATTCTTGTTGATCAGGAGTCTTTAAGACTTTAAGAGAGACAGAGGTCTGCTTGGATTTAAACTTTGAAGTGTGACTGGATACAACAGGGATGGGGGTTATTAAAGATGTGTCAGAAATAGATTTTATTAAAAAAAAATACTGGAAAATATAAAAAAACAAAAAGGGGTTTTCTAGTACAGGCTCCTCTATTGGCCCCCACATTCCCCTCCCATTCCTCTGCCTCCCTCTCACTCTGCCCCTCCCACCCTCCCGAGCTCATGCCTCCCTTCACTCTCTGTCTCTCCCCCTGCCTCACCATTTCCCACTCTCTCTCTAGCTTGCCTCCTCTCCCTCTTTCTCTCCCTGTTTGTGTCACCGTCTCCGTCTCTTTTTTTCCCCCCCCCTCGGCCTCCTGTGTCTGGAGACGTTGACTGACCGACTCCCCTCCTTCTTCTCCCTCCCTACCTGCCCCTCTCCTCCTCCTTCTCCCCCCTCCCCTGTGGCCCTCCCACCCAGGCCGACTTGGCCCACTGCTGCCCTGATGGTAGTGAGCCGGGTCGGGCCCAGGGGCCTGGTAGAAGTAGAGGATTCGTTCAGCCGGCCCGGCCCAGCCTGGACGGCTGTGTGGGCTGCTTACACTACCGTCTTCATCCCCCTCAGCAGTAGCCTCTACAGCAGCAAGGCCCTGCATTTTTTCCTCTGGGTGAGTAGGACGAGAGGGAGAGAAGGACATAGAAGGAAGAAGAGGATTTGAAAATATGCATCAGGTTCTTTTGATATTTAATTATGACAGCTGAGACAAATGAAAAGTTCTGATGAAGTTCAGCAGCTGGGAATTCAATGTGTATATTGAACAGGAACAGCAAAAACTTTATTTGTGCTACTTTTATGGACTTTTGAGCTTGTTTGTTGGTTAACCTGCTGTGGTTTTGTTGAGCTTTAGGGTCTGAACTGGTGCTGAGACTTAATTAATTGTTTAATAGACTGCCAAAACTTAACGACAACCACGTTTAAAGTCGTTTATCAAGTGAAAATGACAATTATTATATGGTACAGTTTCTTAAATGCGACGATTTACCTCTTTTTTCTGTATCTGTTTGTAAGGTGAATATCTTTAGGCTATAAACTGTTTGAACAAGCTATTTGAAGAACTTGAACTAACATTTCCTAAAAAGTAACTGACAGATTTATCTATCAATCCATGAAAATAAATCCCTTCTTCTTTTAGGGTCTTTTAGTGAGCTCTGACCTGCTGTGGTATTGCAGAGCTTCAGGTTTTTGGATAGTGCTGAAAGGAGTCAATAAGCTGGTTGACATTTCAAGTCATCGATCAAGCTGAATTGCCAGACATTTGCTGGTTCTGCTTCTTTTAAATGTGTGGATTTTCTGCTTTTCTCACTTGAATATAAAGCTATATTAGATATAGAGTGGATTTTATACTGTTGATTGGGCAAAACAAACAAATTGAAGACATCACTTTGGTATTTCTCACTATTTTCTGATGTTTTGTAGACTAAACTCAACTCAGAAAAAGAGCAGACGTATTCTTCAGTGTAAACAGTTGTTAGTCCTTGTTTCAGGGACTTTTGGGCGTGTATATTATGAGCTGCTGTTGTATTGTAGAGCTTCAAGGTTCACACTGTTTCATGGTGCTTTGAAAAGGCTGTTATGTTCTTTGTGTTTTTATCTAAACAGCTTGTGCATTGGGTGTCATGTTATTGTATGTGTGTTGTGTGTATTCATGCCTGTTCATTCAGCCAGCACACAAACATACATGAACAGACTTTTCCATAAAGCTGCTCTGCTCCTGCTCTGGTCTATCTCTTTTCTTTTGGTGGGTTTTCCTGCCTGTGGACGACCACACATTCATGCAGCTTGACACCGGGTCATGCTTCATTCAAGACACAGACCCTCCGACCCCCTTCTCTTTACTTCACCCCTCCTTTCCTGTCTTCTTCTGTGTGTACTCTCCCTTCAGGCTCAAATATGTCAAACATTGTTTGATTTTTGATTTCTTTTTTTAAATCTGTGTCCTCTTTTAGTTTACTTTTGCAAACCTGTGTTTGTGCGTATGAGCTAAAGCTGTGTTTTTTAAATGGCACTGATGAGCGTCAGTCAGAGGAATGCACTGAGCTACACAGGGGACAGAGGGATGGAGCGATGGGGTGGATAGAAAGATGACACACCAGGTGGCTGAATGCCAGCAATGAGGCCTGTACTGTGGCTGTGTGCCGCATGGACAGCCTGGTCAGCACAACTCAATGCAGCCTTACTGGGGTGCACACATACACACACACACACACACACACACACACACACACACACACACACACACACACACACACTCTCTCTCTCTCTCCTTTTCTCTTTCACACACACACACACACACACACACATAGACACACTGGGGCAGCCATAGTTGAAGTGCTGTTTACCCCATTCTTAGGTTGCTGTGCGGTTGCCATGACGCTGGGCTGATTGCTCCTCTAAACATTGTTCAGGATGGGAGAGAGAGTCCGGCACAATTGGTATGGCGCCATTGTCTCGGCCAGCACAAAAGAGTTTGCTGCAGATGCCCTCGTGAAAGATGGGAGTTTGTCTACCACGCAGGCGGCCGGCTGCCCAAAGTCAATCATTAGATTTAATCTTGGCAGCGATATGAAAGTTCTTTTAGTGATGGCATGGGAAATATGAAAGTAACATGTTTTCTTCCCAGGAGATCTTTATGTGAGGTCTGTGCAGAAAGTGACTTCAGTCAGGTTTTGTTTTTGTCTTTTTCTAATCACATTTTTCCTCTCTCGCCATTTCACCCCTCTCCTGTCTCCCCCTCTTTTTCACCCTCCAACAACACACCCTCCTTTTCGTAACTTTCATCTCACGCAGCTGAAGCAAATGAAAGAGCTGGAGCAGGAGAAGGACTCGCTGCTGGCGGGCCTGGAAGTGGTGGAGCGGGCCCGCGACTGGTACCAGGGCCAAATCCACAATGTCACAGAGAGACAGCGGCAGGTCGGCCAGAGCTCCCACTGCACGGTCAGTTCAAACACTGGTCTGAAACTGGAGATGCAACTTGTTGTATTTTGTTGTTTGGTGATGTACTTTTTTTATTTATGGATAACTAGCCAAATATCTCATCATGAGAGAATAACTTCAACACACAACACAACACAGATTTATAGCTTCCCATATAAAACAAGAAAAACGATTAGAACATAAACAACACAAACATCTATGAAATATAAATCTGTTGGGAGAGATTTTATAGTTTGAGCTGAACATTGTGGTGTCAGTTCCTCTGAACTGAAAATGAATTCCTTCTTTATTTGTATAACATGTATGGAGTTGTTTGGGCTCTTCTCTTCCCGTTTCCTGTCCATGGTCTTTAAAATGCCTTCAGTTCTTGCTATGTTTTGTCTGAGTTGTGTAACTTTTTCTCAAATACCTCATCTGTTAAGTTAACCTCCTTTCACAGCATGTCCTTTTTGTTTGTTAACTTCCTCCTTGTCATGACATTTTTCAACACTTTCTTGAATTTCATACTACTTGTCTTTTTATGCTCTCCCCTCTCAGGATTTCTTCACAGAAGCTAATCAGAGTCGCATGAATGTTCTAATACCCAAATTGCAAGAAGTCAACCGCTGCCTTAACGACCTAATTTCCTGCACTGGGATGGTGAGTGACTGACCCAGTGACTTTTTGCATTTTTGTGATTTGTGTTCTTAGTGAGACACATGAATTGAGGTCAATATGTAAAACCAGTCTAAATATAATGTAAATATGAATGCTAGTCAATCATGGATGTATGCATATGTAAGTTAAATGTTTTTAGATGTTCTGATACTTTGTTTTTCATGTGACACTGACTCACAAAATTAAAACTGCATAAAGTTTGTGATCGAATCTTTAATCTGTGACGTGTGGCAGACAGTGTAGGACACTGTGATGTGAGAACCTGTTGTAGTGTTGTAGAGTTGTCCCTGCTGAAATTTAAGAGTGGATTGGATCAATATGTGCTCCACATATGAGATATTATGAGAAATTCAACCATCAAATGTAAAAATACCAAGAAATTCACACAAATGGCACCAAAAATAAACTTCAGCATCCTCACGATTCATTTGATTTTATAAAATATGCACAAAAAGTAAGGAAACTTGTTTTGGTAGATTATTTCTTTGTTGTAACAATGCTTCTTGGCAATAAATCTTACACCATTGGAAAGCCTGATTATTTCCCTTTCAAATGGTGCCACATTTGTAAGGAACATGCATTTGTGGGATGAGCAGCAGAGCTGAGTATGCGGGTTGCGCCCATGAAAAATTTGCCAAATCTTCTCCGACAATGCCAAACAGCTTTTCTTTGCTGTTGACTCTTGTTTGGTGGATTGGATGATTGAAGTCTGAAGAAACAAGACATATTGGCAATTTAACAGTTTATTCATTTAACAAACAGTCTACAGCAGTAGCGTGTGGAAGAACCGTACACAGCCACAACAGCCTGGCACCTGAACATGTGGAAGAACGTTATATTCAGCGATGAGATTCTGATTCTGCCTACGACACTTGGATGGTAGGGTCAAAGCTGTTTGCCATTGGCAGAGAAGATTTGGCAAATTATTCATCAGTGCAACCCACATACTCAGCTCTGCTGCTTATCCCACAAATGCATGTTCCATACAAATGTGGCACCATTTAAAAGGGAAATAATCAGGCTTTCCAATGGTGTAAGATTTATTGCCAAGAAGCGTAGTAATTTATCTAATTAGGGAGGATTAGCTTACACGTGATGGTTCATAGGCATCCTAGTGGTATGGGAATGGGAGAGTCAGTTGGTCAGTCACACAGTTGTACTATTTTGAGCATTTAGCTCAAGACACTGCTGTGCCAAAGTATGACCTCAGACATGTTGTGAAACGAAATGACATCACTTAGCCCTAAACCAAACGCCCACAGCTGAACGCTGTAAATATTCCCACCCACAATATTGTGAAATACACCAAGCAGGACATGGGTATATTAGACAAGTAAATTATGATATGATGTTGAACATTATATCGAAGGAGGATTTTTCCATTTAACACTGCTCCATCTTTGTCTTCCAGCAGTCATTTCCTTCCAGCACTGCTCAGACAGCGGCGCTCTCAGCTAACCCCCAGCCTCCTGGTCCAGCTCCTCCACAAGCCATCCAGAGACTGAAGGACCAGAACCGACTTCTCACACAGGTTTAACATGCTGCCAATACATACAAGTCACTAATACTTAGCACATCAGTGCTGTTGTTTTTGCTCTTGGGTATCACCCACTTCATTTATTTTTCTTCTTCTTCTTCTTCTTCATTCAGGAGGTGACAGAGAGGAGCGAGCGGATCGCCCAGCTGGAGCAGGAGAAGTCTGCCTTGATAAAACAGCTTTTTGAAGCTCGAGCCCGCAGCGCGCAAGACACCAGCACCATGGATTCCACCTTCATCTGAGACTAATTATACACTCCATGCAACACCATAACATCACCATGTTTCAGCCAGGAGTCATCATGACACTGGTCTGGAGCTAAAAACTTTTATAAGACTGAATCTGTCTGTTGTTTACCCACACCTGTAGCAGTGATGCACCTTTAGCCATGACACACCGACACCCTCAACTGCAGCAGCAATGTGACCACTCCACCCCGAAACCAAACCATGCACTACTTAGATGTGAACACTCCGGAGGAGGAATAGCTGTTATGGCTATAGTTTTGTTTTTTTTGCCTTCACATTTCCAGCGTGAACGCTCAAACTGAAAAGACCGGCAGGACAGAAACCAGTTGGGTCTCGTGAGATCCCATCACTCCCATCACAAGCATCTGCAAGATCTCCACTACCACTCCCAAGAGACTTCTGCTTTTTACTTCTGCTGCTCAACTGCACAAGCAATGAAAAAACACATTATCTTTGTGGTCCAAACAAAGGCAACAAGGGGGTTGGTTTCTATTGGAATAAAATGCCATACTCTTACAGTTGAATATGAAAACAAATCAGCATCTGCTTGCTGTGACCTATCAACTCCATTTTTGTTTAAACCTTTTAAGTAAGACATAAATAATAAGTTAAGACACTTTGCATGTGTCTTTCAGTATTTACTTCCTTCCTAATGTTTACCTGATATTTGGTTTTCTGGGTTTTAGAGTGTTTATATATCAAACACAGAGAGACAGGAATTACTGAAAAGAGCAGTTTTTATATTCTAGTAGCATGTTTAATGTTAAGACCTTTCATGAGATGCTTTTTTTTTTTAAGTCTGAAAAAAAAGAGATGGGAGGACAGCCTACAAGCCATCGAGATGTTAGAGGCAGAGACAAAGACGAGGAGAGAAGATTGCACGTAGAAGAGAGGGAGGAGGACGAACATGGTAGACGGTGAATGTGACGGAGCTGAAGCTCCTTGGTTGGGAGATCTTCTGATGTCAGGTCAGAAAAAAATAAAGAAATAATCACTTTGGCTATCTAGTGCTACATCCCCTGTATGTTATGTAGTCATGTTTTCAGCTCAAAAGTATTTATTTTCTGAAGATTTCTGTTTGAAACTTGGAGATTAAACAATAGCACAGATGTAAAATAAAAACATTTTGTCCTTGTAAGTGTCTTTAACGGGCTGGCTTTAGACTAAAACTGTAAAAACATTCAGCCATCCACGAGTTTACAAGAGAAATATTTAGTTAGTGGGTGGCGGTAGTTGTAGTTTTATAAAGGGTCTGTATGGTACTGCTGGGATGACCACACTTAACATATTGTTGATGTCTGCTTCCCACTTGATTGTATTGTTTCTTGCTGCTCAAACTACATTATGTGTGAGTGAAACTCTTTTCCTTCTGCTTTCCACTAGAGAGTACTCAAAGTTCAGAGGAATTCTAAAATAATAAATACGAACAAACAAGCAAACACTGACTGTGGCTCTGTGATTCCTTCATCATCTAGTTCAGCGGTGTCCAAACTTTTTTTTAAAGAGGGCCAGATTTGACAATGTAAAGATGCCCAGGGGCCAATACTAACATTTAAAAAATGAAAAAATTACCGATAAAAGTTACATACAAATGCACTGTTCTCTAACAATTTTGTTTTCATTGTCATTGTTTTCAAAGACAAATCTTCCAGCCATACAGTATCTGACAATCCTAGCAGGCCATAAATAATATATTATAAAACTGAAGTTGAGGGCCGCATGACATCTGACAGTGGGCTGTGATTGGCCCCCGGGCTGAGCTTTGGACATCTCTGATTTAGAATATATAAATAGCTTATCTGACATTAATAAATTCATTATTATTAAGAGTATTCAACTTTTCTTTTTTCACATTTAACATTCAAAACATTTGGTGACGAGAAAATACTCCTTTTTAGAGTGAATATGAAAGAAAAACTGTTTGTTGCTCCTTAAAGTACTTTTTGTACTTTTACTTTACTTTGACTCATCATGAAGTGAATAATTAACAATAATAATCATTATTATTATTTATTACTCAGATTGTTGTTGAACTTTCTTCTGTTGCTGCGTCCTCAGACTGTTGAATAGACATTGAGGCCTCTGCTGCCTCCTGCTGGCTGCATCACGAACTACAATAAACATGTGACAGGAGACAAAGTGACAAACTAAATGTGAGTTTGAACTTTAAAACAAATCAAATATTTATGTGTCTCCAGAGACAAATCTAGAATCAGTGCAAATGATTCATAATAAAATGAATGATCCGTTAAACAGGAAAAATGTCATCATTTATTATGAAAGAAATTCTTTTTCTATTTTTCAGGACAAATGTTTCATTTTAAAGGAAATTATTGAAAATTGAAATGAAGTCAAATTGAACAGAAATAATCTGTTAAACTCCTGAAGTTTGCAGATGACACGATGGTCATCGGCCTCATACAGGGCAGTGATGATTCTGCATACAGACGGAGGTTGAACAGCTGGTCTGCTGGAGCGGTCAGAACAAGATGTGCACAACACATGTCGCTTGTCCTTTTAAACTGTACTTATGTCTGTATCTGTATGTACAAAGGAGAGCAATGTGAACCGGAGTCCAAATAAGGACAATAAAGTGATTCTGATCAGCATTAAAATGTAACATTGATTTTTCTTCAGGTTTGCACCCTGAAATAATAAAAGTTATTTTATTAATAAAAGTTGATGACAGACATGAAATCAGTGTTAGTTCAACTTAAAATCAATCGCTGTTTTATCATTGAACCAACTTTGAAATAACATTAATTAAACCAGTGCAATTAAACCGGCCCTGTGATACCAGGCCGAGTGGTCTGGTATCACGGGGCGTCTCTTGAGTTTGTCATGACAGCAGAATTTTAAACTTCAATACAAAACTGGCATTAAAAATGATACTCGATAAAGTTCTTTGTATTTTACATCTACACTTATTTTATGAAGTCATAGCATCAGAATTCATTTTGACAGGCTGAATAACTGAGTCACTGTCTCTGTAAATATGATCATCCACTCAGCTCTGCAGACCATAATAAACTGTCAGATGATGAACATGATGGACAGGTGTTTGGGTCACCTGTGCGCAGTGCCGTCGTCCTGATGCGACTCTTGTCCAGTGATGAAAAGAAGCTGCTTCTCTCTCCGGGGTCAGAGGTCACGGCGTCTCCTGAGCCTACTTCACTGGTCACCACCATGATGGGAGCCCGGCCCGCCTTCAGGTGGATCTGGATGATGTCCTGTATCCACACACACACACACACACACACACACACACACACACACACACACACACACACACACACACACACACACACAATCATGGATTAAATTGAAATTGTTTTGAGCTGCAGCCAAGTCATATTCCCCATTTGTAATTTATGAAACATGTTACAGGTTACATTACTTAATACCTGCTAAAAAAATAAGATATACAGCTCCACTCATAACATGTTCTCTAATGCAGACATCACATTTAAATACTTACAGTGTTTTACAGGTTGATGATCTGAACAGCTGATCTATTCGCACTTTTATTTTTTGTCTTTTCAATCTATGAAATCAAACTGTGACTTTTTTTGCCAAGCTTGTCTCAAGTTATACTCTACTACTACTTCTTCTCATCATCATTATCATTAATTATTATTATTAATATTGTTTCAAGTGAGCCTCTAATCGTGTTCATGAGGATGTGACGTCGACCCGTATTCATGTGAGAATAGTTTCAAATGAAATGACCTATAGGAATCCTCATAGACAGGATTACACATGTTTGTGTTTGTATCAGTTTATAGCTTTTGACATAATTTATCTGTAGAAAATATTTAAAAAATGTGATGTCACAACACATACATTTACTCACAGCTTTGATTTACCTAGCAGTCAGCAGCCTGAATGACACAGCCTCCATCAGCCTGTGAACATTTGAGATAGGGAAAATAATCTCTCCCTGAACAAACAAGACCAAGGAGATGATTACTGATCCTAGGAGGTGGAGGAGGGAGCAGCACAACCCACTGTACATCGCTGAGTCAAAGGGGGAGAGGGTGAAAACCTTTAAATTAATCTGAACCCACATCAGTGAGGATCTCACCTGGTCTCACCACAGCCACCAGCTGCTGAAGAAAGCCCAGCAGAGACTGTATTTCTTAAGGAGGCTGAGGAAATTTGGCATGGCAACCAAAATCCTCAGCAGCTTGTACAGATGTGCAGTGTAGAGCATCAGCAGCAGCTCAGTTACAGTGTGGCATGGCAGCTGCAGCTGCAAAAATGATTTATTTTCAATATACTTCATGCAAACTGGATTATTATTATTTATGGTCTGATTATTGCATCTTGGTGTATGTGAAAGATTAGCAGCAATATTTATTTATATGCATTAGTATTTTTTAAATATTTTTTATATTTCATAAAATCTTCACTAATCTACACTTAAAAGCCCCAGGCCTCAAATGAAGCCGAGAAATGAGAATTTACATGTTTTATACTTTGTATTTGAGCAGGATCAAAAATAGTGTTTTGAATGGGTTTCAATGTGCACATTTATGTGCAAAGGAGTAACAACAGGTCTATTTTAGTCCACGCTGTTTACAATAGCCTAAAAAAAAAATACGTAAAAAAATGTGAGAACACTCAAAAATGCATAGATCATCAACAATATGCATGAAAAAAATGATAAAATATGCTAGAAAGTAAAAGCCAAATACACAAAAATGTGCAAAGGGGCATTAAAGGGTTAAAGGCCTTTTCAGGGTATTTTCATAGGTTTTTATACCGGTGTTGAGGTTGAAGCTTTTTAAGTTTCAGGAGCAGGAACACACCTCAATTGCACCTCCTCAGGCATAAACTATAAATACTCTCCTAACCGTGTCCTCCTTTTTTGCTTTTGTATTCTGCGCCCCCAGCACTCTTTCCATTCTATTACTTCTTACTCCTTCTTAGGGTTGCAAAGGGGTGGAAATTTCCAGAAACTTTCCATGGGAAGTTAAGCTGGGGGATTTTAGAAATATTCCAAATCGGAGACTTTCCATGGGAATTTATGGGAATTAACTGGAAATTGGGGGTAATTTAGTAATTGGGGGTTTAGGTAGCATCATGATAGCCTCAATGAAATTATGCAAGCTAAAGCTTATTTAGCGTCTAACTTATCAGCTAGCTATCTACTGTATGAATACATTTTCATGTGCTATTGCAAGTTAAACATTAATACCATACATCAAATATATTTACCCCATAATATCATCAAAACTTACTTCACTTTATGTCGTCCACAGGCTCAAATTCTGGTCCAGGTTGTAGAAATCATCAGTGCATGTAGGGGGCGTGGCCTCAATAGCCCAGCAGTAAGCAGTGTGCTATATGTGCATGTGATTGAGGAATAGCAGATACTCAAGTGTACCTGCATGAAATCTAGTTGTTGTATTCAAGATTATGCTAAAATATATTTTTTTTATCTATGTTTAAGTTCCCTGTTAAGGGCCAGCCTTCAATTCTGTAAATTCACGATTTAATCCTGTTTATTCCCATAAATTCCTATTAAATCCTGTTAAATAATTGTTCACCATCTTTCCATTTTGTCAATAAACCATTCAAACATATCTGTTGATGGTCTGTTCCTTGCTAGTAAATAGTTAGTATCAGTTTCGATAAAAAGAAAATCTCTGTTCCCAAAATTGAAGTAGATCATAACCAAAACTGAGTGTTTTAGTGGTTTTACTTCACCTTGTCCACTTCCGCATTTTTGATGTGAATAAATGGTCGTGTGAAATGTTTCCAATTTCATATACAGTTTGACCTTTTAGATTTAAACCCTTCAGAGTAAGAAAACAACAACTCAACTTTCCATAAAGAATCAGAGGATTTTCATGTCTGTCCTGTTATGATTCCCTGCCATACGTTAAAGGAAATTTCCCTAGATAGCGAGGATGATCTGATCTGATGTAATTCATGCACCAGATTTGCACGTCACCCTCAGATGTGATTAGCTCTGCTCTGTTTTTAATGAGGAGTATAATTGGAGAGCTGGACAGTTGGTGTAGTGAATTATGGATGGGTGCAGCTGGAAACTCAAGAAACTACACGGTCACGAATAAATACGTTTATCATACAACTTGATTTTTCAGAAATAAACCTCTGTTGTATCCTGTATAAGTCTAGCTCTGCTGCATACGAGATGATTTTGTGACATTAATAAACAGGTTTGGAAGCCAATCATGGTCAAATATACAAATTAACACAAACGTTATGTGGAAACTTCCAACCTCCAGGTCACATACACTGAGAGTGAACAGTGGCATACAGTGAAGAAGGATGTATTGTTGTGTTGTTTATATGTGGCTTTTGGATTTTTTCAGTGCCAATGAAGATTTTGAAGTCTCAAAACCTGTTTTTTGAAACATTTTAATCTTAAATCTTCTTGACCAAATATACAGCATTTAATGTGCAAATTATCTATGTGTTGGACCCCTGTCAATCATGAGAGGCTGATTGAAAAAATATGTTTTAAGGGCCTTTTCAATGAATTTTAAAAAGGTAATTAAAAGTTTTTTGTGGAAAAATAATATCAGAGACACATGATTATTCAACCTATCCAAAGTGTACACCTACCTCTCGCCTAATGTCAGCAGGGATTGGCACCAGTCCAGCTGTGGAAGATGGATGGATTGACACATTATTATAAAAATCAGATCTTTTTACGTGTCTAAAGAAGATATTTAACTTCTGTTGTTGTCTCTATAAATTCGAAATTCGAAAATCTTATTGATACATTTGAACTCTGTTTTGTTTTATTTATACATCGGAACGTTTGAGCTCTTTTATGGTCTAAATCATTGTGTTATTAATTTTCTTGGTTAACATTAATTCCTTCTCTCTCATGGCCAGTAATTTATACATTTCCTGTTGTCTCGTTATCTAATGTTATGTGGTTGTAAAGCACAATATTGTTTTATATAAAGTCCTAAATGGTATATATTATTATACTGTATACAATATGACAGAGCTAAATGATTTATTACTGTACAATCATTTTATCATATCTTCATCCACAAACATTGTCTATACATGTATATAAGGTTTGACCAAATTTCACAAAATAACTGCTAAAAACGATTTACTTTGTTCACCTCTAATTTGGATCTGTGCATAGCAGAGTGGTGCTTTATACAGGAATATGAACTAACTAAGACTTAGATACTAATCTGAAAATACCATGCATGTTTAAAACATCCTCAGTGATGTGAAATTACAACTTCAAGAAGTTCCACTGATCTCTGAAATGGGCCCGTGTGGACAAAAGCAGCGGTGTGTTACCGTGTTTCCACTCTAATGCAGAATTTAGCAAACCTGTGAGAATCTTCTACCTTATAGGAGGGAAGACTCGGCTCCCCTGAACCTGACAACAATACAAACAAAGGTAAACAAACCTGAGTCGAGTTTCAACAGAGTCAAGCTGTTCAAACAGAGTGAAACACACTGGGAATGACACACTGTAACACCACAGATACAACATAATCTGCAGTACATAATAAAAGAAAGTTAGGGATTATAGAAGGCCTGTATTATGACACTGATTGGTGTAAAAGGTCACCTGATAGGTCAGTCAAAAACACAGTTAAATCCACATTCTAACAGTGAATCGTGGTTTGAGGTGATGTGTAGTTTTCAGTGGAGATACAGGTCCCTGTTCTGCGTGTTGGATGCTGCACAAACCCGCCGATGGACATCACACCTTGAAGCATGTCAGCCTCACGTAACATATTACACGTTGTTGCAATGAATTGAATCAGAAGTGATTTTCTGAACTCTTGCATCAGTTGTTTACTGACAATTTTCCGTCAGGCACCATCGGTTGGTTGCATCATTGCCAATCGGTGTGAATGGATGATGGCTTGCCACAACACGTCCTCAACACAAACCTGTATTATATTTCAGCCCCCCAGCCCCACCGACTCACCTTTCACCTTTATACATTTTAATATTATTCAAAATATCATCTTCATTTCTGTTTTTATGATTATTTAACTTGTAATTTTTAAGGTGTGATGGATGTACAGGGGGCCAAATAAGACATTGCGGTATCCAGAGGGAGATCCTCAGCTTCCACACCCTCATCTCAATGCTGTGATTGGATGATCGGACTGGTGCAGGATCCCTGAAGTGTTGGGTCATTTTCCAAAAGATGTTTTCCATTCATTTTGAGGTGAGGGCTCTGTATTTGCTCACACTGAGACAGACGTACGCAGGAGTCACAGGGATTAAGTGGAGAGCAGGGACACCAGTCACTTTAAGGAAGGTGCTGCAGTATCCTGTTGAGCAGGTGAGTGTCGTTTTGATATAAAACAACTTCTGACCTCTAAATTCAACTGCAATTTTGCATAAATCTCTCGGGAGAGTCTTTTACAGGAACAATATTCTAGCACTGCAGACATTATTAGGTGATATGTTCTGCAGAGGCGTGAGCCTCTTTACAGTCAGGTTGCACATTTACATGTTACCCTTAGATACAGAGATAGGAGAATGAACTACTTGTTGACACGGTGAAAACATTTAAGATCACATGCAAACACTTCTGACCTTACATAAAACCACATACGACATCATGCCATATCACCATGTGGTTGACATGGCTCTACTTATGTGCACAGAGAGGAAATGGGTTGAAGAGTTGTTAAACTCAGTGTGACAGTCACACAGAGACGGATGAGGGCCGAGGGGAACAGTTGATTAGACGTGATTAAAAGTGCTGATTAAAGGTAAGAGACTTTACTTAACATCAAAACTGCAGATAAAATAATGTACATTTTACATATGGCACTTTAGTTTTTCAGCTAATTGTAAAATATGTGTTACAAAATGACTCATTATATATTATATACTGTTATATGTTACATCTTAATATTACAGCTGACAGAGAATAAAGCTGTTAATGCAGACTGAAATATAGGTTAATACCAGAGGTGTATTGGTAAAGGCTTGTTTCCAAGCAGCAGGAGAGTAGTTATACGCACATCCGAGAAGTGGAGGTCATATCAGCTATCGGAGAACAGCATCAACGGAAAAATGTAACGCCTTCCCTGTGCCACAAAAGTTTAATAATGACAACTTTGTGATCCGACTTGGATCTTCATCAGGTCACAATGTTTGAAAAATTGGGAAACACACCAATATTCAAACATTTATGGAGATAAACAACACAAAAGCTTTGTATATTTTATATCTCTGCACCTATTGTTAATTGTTTTTGGATGTTTATATATTTGATTGGGATGATTAACCATTCACCAACCAATCACTCATTGATACAGCTGATCTGAAAATAGGTGAATAAACTTATTTTAGAGGTGGAGTTTACTTGAGTTAACCCCACTCACTAGGCCCCTGGTTAATTATGCCTCAGAGTTTTTATGTTTTACTGTCATCTGTGGTATCATTGAAGATGTTTTTTTCCAGAGAGGGTATTTAGGAGTATTTAAGTACTTTTTTTTTTTTTTCAAAAAACAGCAGTGTCATATCAAGACAAAGTTTAGCAAGTCACACCTCACTTCTAGTTAGCGTCAAGACTCAAATTTCTGCTGTACTAACTGCATATAATCATGCAAAGTTCATATCTGTGATGCAGTACTTCCTTATAAATAGTGTATGTGATTATATTCAATGACTCGTGCTTTTATGCAATATTTCATCAGAAGAAGAAGAATTTATATCATGATATTACCATAACTATAGTTACAAATGAGAGTCAAATATCAATATGACCGTCAATACATTGATAGAGATATATCTCATTGACACGTTGCAAACATATAAGCAGGCACAAAGACTGTTCAAAGATACAATACAAACAAAAATCTGTCAACTTCACATCAACTCACAGGGTACAGTAGCGCGTTAGACTATTGGGTCCCAACCTTTTTGTCTTGTGATCCCATAAAATGAAGCAATGTCTCTGCGTGAAACTTCATCACAGTGGAGACATGAGTTTGAAGGACTTTTAAAGGCCATCAGTGGTGAACGTATCCACTATTTTATCCCTTTAATCATCTTGTAACCCTCTGAATTTCAGCTCATCTTAGTGATACATTTGTGTTTTCTGTTTTCAGTTGAATAATTTGTTTCATTATTAAGTATTACTTAAATATTAGACCTCTGTTTAACTTTATACCCTTCTCTCTCATAGTCGGAATTTGATACTTCCTGTTGTCTTGTTGTCAAATGTTGTGTGGTTGTAGACCACAAGTTTATGTTGCCCTATAGTATTAGTAGTCTCAGTATCACTGAGAAGTTTGTTTAGACGGGGACAATTTCAAAACAAGTACATCAGTAAACCCTCGACTACACAACCACACTTCTACGTTTGACTATGTGTCATCGTGTATTATCCTTATTAATCGTCCTCTCGTAGCTAACTTCTGTGTGAACTTTTCTGTTTATCCGACAGGTCCTTGTTCCTCTGATGTCCTCTGAAGACCTCCCTATCTGATCTGGTCATCATGGAGGTTTTGTACATGAACTCCTCCGTGCTCTTCGTCTCTCATAGACCACTCAACTATACTGGGGACAGGACGGTGTATGAGCGTTGCAAAGACATGCCTGGAGTTCTCATTTGGTACTTGTGCCTGCAGTTCATTAACATGTTTATGGGCATCCCAGCCAACCTCATGGTTCTGTGGCTCATCCATAAGAACAAGGGTGACTCCTCCACCTCGGATATCTTCATCGTTCATCTGGCTGTTTTAGACGTACTCTTTTGTCTCATCCCTCCACTCGAGCTCGCCAACATAGTCTTCATTACAACCAGCAGCACCTGGTACGTCCTGCGCTTCTTCTACGGCATGAAAGACACCTCACCTCTCTTCCTCTCCTGCATCTGTCTGGACCGCTACGTGGCTGTGTTCCACCCCATCACCTTCACCAACCTCAAGGACCGTCAACACAGAGCAGTCCTGGCCTTTGTAGTCTGGCTGATCATTCTGGCCTACGCCGCTGCTAAATGTGTAGGCAACATTTACAACTTCGAGAAGGTCTTCACGGCAATGATCCTCGCCTCATTCGCCTTCATGGTGTTCTGCAACATTGCGATCCTGTGGGCACTGAGGCAGTCTGGGCCCGGCAGAGATGAGATGCATCCTGTTAAGAAGAGAGCCTTCAAGATGGTGCTCATCATCCTGGCCATCATAGTGTTCAACTACTTCCCACCTGTCGCTCTGTTCCCCTTCCAGCACTACTTTTCTCCTTCCGTGTTTACCTGCTACATTCACTATGTCGCATTTGGCTTGATGGACTTCAGCAGCAGCATTCAGCCGATGCTCTACCTGTCCAAGGAGAAGCTGCCAAGGAGCCTCAACTGCTGCCAGAGCAGTGCGACCCAACTCCAATAAGGGGTGCATGTTTTCACGTGAACGTACTGTTGTTGTGAAATATAGGAGAATAAATTCTGTTCTTACTTAATGTTATGTTAAAAAATGTTGATTATTAAAAGACATATTGTGCAATGGTTCCCAACCTGAGGTAAGGATGATTCCAAATAATAGATTTAGCAGTTGTCAGTTTAGCTTAGCTTAGCACAAAGAGTGGAAACAGAGGGAAACAGCTAGTCTGGCTCTGTGAAATGGTAACAACATCGTACTACCAGCCCCTGTAAAGCTCAATGAGAAACATGAGAGCAGTATTCATCTTCTCATCTGACACAACAGAAAACAAATAAGTGAATTTTACAAAATGTGGAACACTTCCCCCAGTCAAGTAATCATTCATTAACCCACAGAAAATGAATTATCCACAATTTTGGTAATGGATTAATAATTTCTCAAGACAAAAAATAATAAATTATAATAAAATAATTGCTCTTTTCCTGTTTTTCTTGTCTTATATGATACAAGCTTAATATATTCGTTCTTGATTTTTTTACTTTAAACAATATTTAATTAATCATAAAGATAATAAACAGATTAATCGATAATGAAAATAATTGTTCTAGCCCCAAGAGATACCAAACCAGCCCACCTAAATACAAATTGAGGTGAATGGATTTTGTTTGAGCAGTTTTAAATATTTTAACTCTTACAAACTGTTCGTATTCAGTGCCTTCACAATATGGTAAATTTTGACTCGGTCCAAGAAAATCCTCTTTAAAAGTGTCTATACCCAATTTTGATCTCCAGATCTATTTAGAAGATATAAATAGCCTATCTGACATTAATAAATTCATTATTAATCCTTAATTTATTATTTAGATAGCATGAGAGTGTATTTTTCTACGTTTTATTGATAGTGAAAAGAATTTTATGTATGTTTTATGTTATATTATAACCACGTATATAACCACTGCAACCATTAGACACTGTCCTTACTTACTGACACATCCTCCACCAAAAATATGTTGTTGCAAGTGTCTGTGTCTCTGTATGACCTTTGTTCATCACATACAGGTATGACCACTCCTATATGCTGTTTAACTATTTCACTGTTTCGTGGTTCCCCCATGAGCCTTCAAAGAGCAGCAGGTGCCTGTCCCTGCGGGAACCTGGCCTCCTGTGGTGGGAGCACACTTTAGGAAAAGTCATCAAATCCAGGTTAAAAGAATGACATGTAGGGTATTTTTCTGCTGTCAAATGTCAAAACGAGTCAGCTTTGACCTGAACAGTATGTACGGGTTAAACAGAAACTGGTATTTTTGTGATTTAGCGCCCTCAGTTTTAGCGTGTAATACCACTGTTGTAGATATACACAGCTGTACACGTGTATTTGTTATGATTACATTACCCATGATCCAAAACTAGCAAAAACTTTGCTAACATAGCAAAACATTTAACCAGCAAATACTAGTCCAACAGCAAGAAGCCCAGCTCTGCATCTGTTTTTCAGCCTTTTATTTCATGAAGCTCTCGCTGACGATTAAAAAGTCAGTCCCAGATTTACTCTTGTCTGGCGGCTTAATGCTCGGTCACTCTCTCCTTTTATCTTCCTCTGTCAACTTCCTGTGTCTTCCCCTTTGCCATTATGTCCATTAATTTGTTGTTTAGTTATTCACTTCCATTATATTGGGGACATCTCACCACCAGGGCATGTAAACTCTATCTGCATGGCCTGCCTGGTATGTAAGAGGCTGTTGTTGATATTTTGGATGAACCTGATGGGCACTTTAAAGTGCCGTTCAACAGAAAATTTAAGTCCTAGAAATCTAATCCTCTAATCCTCGAGCACATCCATTCTCAGTAAGGCCAACAGGTCATATATCTTCATAACACAGCGGGAAAAGCTAACTTTCACATGTGAGGAGGATTCAGAGCATCAGAATAAAGTCTGATTTGAGTTGGCTTTATAGACATCTCTGCCAGGAAGCTAAACCTTTGTGCCTGTATGTGTGTGACGTGTTTAAACAAGCTAAATGTTTTCTTTAGGCTATAAATGCTGAGAACCACTGCATTATGCACAAACATTTATCTATATACTGTGTTGTATATGTTTTTCTGGTTTCATTTTGTAAAAAAAAACAAAAAACAAAACTCACAGAATGTATTTGTGCATTGTATTTTAGTGAACATACATTATAATTTTTTTTTTTTTGCACACTGCCTTTCATTTCAAATAAAATATAAAGTCTAAATAAGACATAAAGAAATGTTTGGGTTAACTTTTCTCTTTAATTTAGACACAAATCACACAGTCACAATAAGTTCCTAGTAGCAAACACTACATTGCTGTGCAGGTATATCAACCAGTCACCACAACAAACAGTAGCCTCTATCATAAACATGACATTTTACCCCTGTGTGTGTCATAATAATAATAGTAAACGTGTTTCCGGGTAAAACAGTGAACAACCATAAACAAACTCTCTAGAACATTCTTAGAGATCAGCATGGTTTACAAAACGAGTACTATTGAAAGCTGGTCAATTGATACTGAATATTTGCACTAACATCATTTTCAGTAACATTATTACATAAATACATTCTTGTCAGTTCAATGGATCAGACTGCTGACTGTATAGTTAAAGCTATATACAGCAATATATTAATGATTTTCACTGTAAGTCACTGATGCAGCACACATTTCTAACCCTGTGGCTACTGTAAAGTGTATAAATGTGTGCAGAAGCATCTTATTTCTAAAACAATTATTTTTGTACTGACGCCTGTGGAGAAGTTTTATTTTCAAAGGACAGGACCAGCTGTAAAACAAACACCTGGACCTGTGATTCAGTGTCATCCCAACAATCTGAGCTGATCTGGTTTTCCTTTAAAGAATTTCAAAAACATACCACTAACATTGTGGCAACATACAGCAGGTTTCTTTTTAAGGTCCCCTTTTCTGTCTTTACACTGTTCTGGGAGAGAGAAGACTACAAGAGGAATATTAGAGTTCATCAATCGAAATAAAATAATCAATATACGATATTTGTTTAAATATGTGGACCTACTAAAATACAGCAAAGATTAGACAACAGTGTATTGCACTGTACCACAAACATCACATACAGTTCTGAGCGTGAAACTTATTTATTGACCTCGGGAACAGTAGTTTGACAAAATAATATTAACCCAGGGTCCACTTACTAGCCTTTTCTGGAGCTTTCGACCACAGAGCACAACCTTAGCTGTGATTCAGACCGGAAAGAGGAAGTTCAGCTTGAGTAACAGACGGCAAAACACCGCACAAAACTATGCCAGTGTAGGCTGTGAGATGTGTTTCATGGTGCTGAAAAAGCTAATAAATGGACCTTGATTTAAGATTATTGTGTAACATCACACAAACTTACTCTCAGTTTCTAGATTATTCATCAAGAATTTGGTTCTAATTCCTTTCAGTGTCTGAAAGTGTCTCAGGAGCTGAAGGTCGAGCTGGGTTCGTTTCAGCCTCGCTGGTGCTTCCCTCACTCTGAGCCTTCTGGTCCTTGGCCGCGTGCATCTTCAGGTGCTTTTTAAGTGACGACTGATCTGTGTAGGTCTTTCCACACTGGCTGCAGAGAAAGACCTTCTCTTTGGTGTGGACCAGTTCGTGCCTCTTCAGGTGACCCGACCTGCTGAAGCTCTTGCTGCAGTACGAGCAGCTGTACTCCTTCTCTCCCGTGTGAGTCCTCTGGTGCAGTTTGAGGCTGCTGGCCACCGTAAACTTCTTGCCACACTCGTTGCAGCTGTACGGTCTCTCTCCCGTGTGCATACGCATGTGTATGGTGAGATGGCCCGCCTGGCTGAATGTTTTCTTGCACAGCTCACAGCTGTAGGGCCTCTCTCCAGTGTGTATCCTGTAATGAGTCTTGAGGTCGCCCAAGCCGTTGAACCTTTTCCCACACTGAGCGCAGCAGTACGGCTTCTCGCCGGTGTGGATCCTCTCGTGTATACGCAGGTTGCCGGCGTTGCTGAAAGTTTTGCCGCACTCCTGGCAGCTGTAAGGCCTCTCCCCGGTGTGTGTCCGCAAGTGGACTTTGAGCTGGTTGTGCTCGTTGAAACGTTTCCCGCAGTGCGAGCAGGAATACGGTTTCTCTCCAGTGTGGACGCGTTTGTGTATCCTGAGCTGACTGGGATGGGCGTATGTTTTACTGCATATGTTGCAGCTGTAAGGTCTTTCGCCCGTGTGGGTGCGCTTGTGGGATTTGAGGAGATCGGCCCGGCCAAAGCGTTTACCGCAGTAGCTGCAGCTGTGGGCCTTCTCGCCGCTGTGAGTCTTGATGTGGACGTTGAGCGAGGTAGCTCGACTGAATGTTTTGGGACAGGTGGGACAACGCAAAAAGTTGTCGCGAATCTCCAAAAAGTCGTCTGCGGGAACAGCGGGTGAACTGTTTTTCTCACGCGTCTCTACTTCACCCTGCCCGCTCGCTCCCTCAGGATCCATTTCTGATTCAGGGTAATATCTCAAGTTGTCATCATACTGCAACACTCCATTTTGCTCTTCTTCCTCCGTCTTAATGAACTGTCCATCCTGCATGTAAGTGTCAGAAACAATGGTGACTTTAACCTCGCCGTCACCGCCTCTGGAGTCTTGTTCAGGTCCTGCAGATGGCGGCAGAGGTGCATACGCGTCATGGCTGTCAAAACCGCCCTCTGTGCGCTCGTGTTTTATCGGCCTCATTGTCAGATTGAGAAGAGATGGAGGCTGTGATAGATCAATAGCAACGCTTTCGTCCAGGTCAGGCTCTGTTTTTACAGATATCAAGTTTTGGGTGGAGACACTGACCTCTGCTGTGTTCACACATGCTCTTTCTACCATATGATCAGTCTGCAGTAAGAAGGAGGCAGAGGATATGCTCTCCCTCATCTTGTCTTTGTGTTTCCTCCTGAAGCTCTTCTTGTCACTGCTGCATATGGACATCTTGAACTTGCCCTGGGTGGAGGTGATGGGGAGACTGTTCCACTCGGACATCGAGAACTTTTCGGTGGCATCTTGTTCACGAATATCTGTAAAAATTCAAAACAGCACAGACTGTGAGTCACACACACACACCTACATTAAAGCTTAAATGATTGATTAGCTGATTGTAGCACTATGAGACGAGAGAAAGCAACAAAACCTGTGGTAGCGCTCCTTCTTACATGGTGGGAGTAGCAGTCTGTTGCTGAAGGAGCTGTTTAAGGCCTCCACAGTCTCATGCAGAAGGTGAGAGGTTAATTAAGCTGCATTAATGGATTTTATTTTTGGACGCTTGAGGGCAGCAGAACAACCTACAAACACTGTCAAAACTACACTCCATCACTACTACTCCATTTGCAATCGTGTTTCTGGTTACCAGAGGTATATAAGTACGTATTCACTCACTATGTAGATCTGTTTTTATCTGAACTAACTCTTGAGGGGCTTATTTTGCTCTTTAGTTGCCACTATGTTCACCAGCTGGTTGCTACCTTTGTCAGGCTTTCATTGGTGCTTGACAAGTAGTGTCCAGATGGTAGCATCTGCAATACTGTGTGCAGCCGTCTGCGGAGAGGAACATGAAAAGACTCAAGAAACTGGTCAAAAAGGCCAGCTCTGTTCTGGCCTGCCCCTTAGACACCGTAGAGGAAGTGGGGGAGCAAAGCTGACATCCGTCATGAACAACTCCTCTCACTTCCTGCATGAGACTCTGGAGGCCTTAAACAGCTCCTTCAGCAACAGACTGCTACTCCCACCATGTAAGAAGGAGCGCTACCACAGGTCCTTCATTCCAACAGCTGTCAGACTCTTTAACACCAGCATGACTTCATGACCTTCTTCTATATATTTCTTCTTTATGGACGGCACGGTGACGTGCACTTAATGGGTTAATTGGTGACTCTAAATTGCCTGTAGGTGTATATGTGAGTGTGAATGTCTGTTTCTGTGTGTCCTGCGATGAGCTGGCGATTTGTCCAGGGTGTACCTTACCTCTCGCCCTAAAAGTCAGCTGGGATAGGCTCCAGTCCCACCATGACCCCTGATGAGGATAAGTGCTTACAGATAATGGATGGATGGAGATCATTAAAGTCTATCTTATATTATAAGCTTTCATTTTCAATCATGCTTCTGGTTACCTAGCCAATATAAGTTTATATTCACTCACTATTTCTGTTTTTATCTCAACTAACTCCTGAGGGAATTATTTAGCTCTTTAGTTGCCACTTTATGCACTAACTAGTTTCTAACTTTGTCATTAGTGTTGGACAGCTTGTGCATCTGCACATCATTTCATGCATTTTAACATTAAGACACTGATTAGTGCTTTAACTGGGTGATTCCTAAATACTGTCGACTTTTATTTATGTTTAGGTGCACAGACACAATTCGCTGACAGTGCAGGTGATGCTTGAATAAAAGGTCAGCGGGTGCATGAAGCTGAACCGTCTGCAGACAAACACAGACATCCTGCATTAATAACAGACTGCAGACTGCCGTACCTCTGGCAGCAGACTCCGTGCTCTTCTGTGCAAACAGCAGCCGCTTCAGGCCCTCGTTTTCAGACTCGATCCTCTGTATTGTGCCCTGGTACTCGGACAGGGTCCGGTCCACTGAGTCCAGGATGTCGCTCACTGTCGCTTTAAAGATCTCATTCAGAGAGGACTCCAGGAAGATTTTCAGATCGTTTGACTTGGCCATGTTTACACCAAGTGGTGACAACTCACCAAGACGGTTAAAAAGTATCTAGGAAGGGGGGGTAAAAGTGGGTGTGTGCGGCGGCTCTGCTGCCGTGTGCGGAACAAACAAAGCAGAGACGGTCGCTTGAAAGTGACGGCGGGGGAGAAGCTGTTGTTTTGCGGCTAACAGGCCTGTGGCGCCCCCGCTGGTGCGGAGTGGAACAACCGATGCATTAGCAGGGGGCCCGAGCGGCAGACGTTAATGTGATAACTGTTAACACAAATAACCAAATGCTGTTTAAAAAAACAAGAAACACTACTACTAGGTCACTACTGCTAATACTACTAGTAACAGTAATACTTAATTAAGCAACAACCGCCACTAGATAGCAACTAACACCACAACTGCAAGGATGCTCACATAAATGCTAGGTAATGCTAATATTTTAATACCAACGGTTATTTTAATGCTAATCGTGCTAATGAAACTGCTTACTATGTTTACGCTACTTGGGTTGCATCAATAATGTTTATCATGTTAAAACAATTTAATAACCACGTTACAAATAATGCTAACTTAACTAGGTTGACTAGTTAACCTGGATAGGCTTCTTTTACTAGCTGATGTGCTAGTTAGCTCGTGTGCTAACTACAACAAAGTTAACAGGAATGCTAACTAGCTGTTGCACTGTGTATGATATTAATGCTAAAGGCTGCTACTAATAAGGAGAATTGCAGCTAATGCTAATCATATTATTTATGCAAACACTATCAGTAATGCCAATTAAATGAATATAAATGTCTTATCCAGCAAATAAGTTTAAACAAATGAAGCTGAAATACAATTAAATGTATGCAGTCTGGTCTTATTGTCTTAGGTAAGCCTGTAAAGCCTCTCATGTCTGTGTCAAACAGGCTTTTCTGCCCACAGCCTGCAAACCAATAGGAGAAGCCCTGCTAATGACTTGTGCACACTGAGTGTGGGCACCTTCTGGTTTTACCACATCATCCTGGTGTCAGTTGCAGGAATGAAGCTGAGCCACTCCCCTCACCTGACCTGCTATGTGTTTGCTTGCATGCCTTCAGGCCAGTGGGCGTGGGGTTGAGGCCTCTCAGGTGTCTCTGAGCTCTTGAATCATCTGCCTGTCACAATGTACCTTTTCTTCCTCTTTGTTGCCACTCAGCAGCTTTCTCCTTCTGTTCGTCCTCTAAATTCAACCCCCTTTTTTTTTTTTTTGACCCACTTCTAGACGTATCTGCTGGGAGACGTACAGGACAGAGAGGATATGGAAGTGTGATCTCGATCTAGCCAAAATGGCCAGGAAGCACGAAGAAAGAGGAGGAGGACCCGGTCCAGACTAGGACTTGTGACTTGCATGCATCTTTATGCGACTCTGCTCGGCCTAAAGAGAGCGCCTGTGAGGCTTATTTGTTCTGCGCAGCAGGTTCAGACCAAATCAACTGAGGGTTATTTGTATGCATGTGTGCATGTGTACGTGTGTGTGTGTGTGTGTGTGAATATATCTGTGAAGGCGCAGTGGTATAAACCCAGTATAACACAGTGGCGTGTCTTTATCTCCCGCAAGACCTGACTTAAAACCTCACAAGCCGGCTGATCATATGATGTTGCTTTAAGGAGCCTGGAGGGGGTAAGTCATGCTTCACAGACAAAAAGATTCATGCTAATGAGATCCTTTTTTTAGTTCTTCGAGGTTTGATGTTCATTTTTTTACTATGTGTGAGCCATGTTCACTGGTGGCATTGAATGACACACTAGATGGTGTTTACCTTCTATTATTATACATAAAGTGATTTCACAACTTTCATTTTACCCATTGTGGCTGTGTTCCCCTTTTTATTTCATCCTGCCTGTTATGTTTTATTTACTTCTCCTTTGTCGTGTTATCCACCATCTCACCCGCTCTGTGATGTTCCTTATAAACTTTCCATCTATTGTAAGCAACTTCTCCCTGCACTTAGGACAGACTGCAGTTTCTCTGTGTAATATTATGTTTGGCTGAAAGTGTCCTGATTTGTTCTTGTTTTCTCTTTGACAATGGTGAGAAAGTGTCTGTGTCATCTTGAGCATGTCTTCTATAGTTTGTATCAGCAACAGTGCTGCCAAAGACAACAACACACACAGGAGGATTAACTTTGTTATCATGTGGAACGCTCAGTGTTTTATCAAAGAGCTGCCAGAGATTATAATCAGTGTTTTATAATATTAAAATGGTCTGATTAACTTTGAAATTGACTATTAAACTGTCAGAATCTTACTTATGAACCTCAGGAGAGACAGTGCTGCTTTCAAAATAGTTCTTTATTTTGGTTTTCTGCACTTTTCGTTTCAAATAAATTTCGTCTTTCATTTCTTAATCTTCCTCAACTCTTGTACATGAACTGAAGCGCTTGTTGCACCCTGACAGGAACTGAGAAGTGAGCACCCACACAGGAAATGTGGTCAAGGTTTGTCCCGGATGTTGGTTGCTGTGACGTGAATAGAATAATGAAGATAGACAGAAAAAAAAGTGTGTTAGAGCTATGGAGAAATAAATAAAGGTGAGAATGAGAAGCAGAAAATAGAAGATATGAGGTGTGATATTATTCATGTATAGTACAAACATAGGTGATGTTTTGTTGTCGGCGTCTGTTGCTGGCCTTGGTGTTGCTGGGACAGATGCCCTTGGTTTGTGTTGACAGCACACACTTCAAGTTTAGCCTCTTTCACGGTTTTATCCTGACCAGAGTCAGAGTGCAGGGTGATGATAAAATGATAAACACAGCACGCAGACTGTTAAACTGCTCAGCAGAAACAACCCCCGAACTCCACCCTCCTCCTCTCTCTTAATCCTCACTGTACACCTCTGTCTCTCTTTCTCTCTTGCTCACTTGCTCGGATGATTTTCTGTGTCTGTGGTCAGGAAGTAGAAACATGCTTTTGTGACACTAAAAGTGTATTGCAGTGCGTATCTGCAATGTCCCTGAAATAGACGTAGCACGGGCTAAGAAAGAGACAAAAACCCTCTCCAAACTGGATTATGCTGACATATAAGTGGTGAGTTTGGAGTATGTTTGCGCTTTCAAGGCTGTAAATGATTTTATTTCAGTTTGTTTTTGGTTGTGGAGTGTTGTGTGGGATTTAAAATGCTGTCCTCAGTTGTTTTCTCTTTCTCACAGATGCACTGTAAAGACATCACTACTACACTACAACCAAATATAGTAGAGCCTTATGAATGACTTTTTTTGTCTATTAGCTAATCAGATGCTCCTCCTGGAAGTTTCCCAAAAAGTTGATGGAGAATCAGTTTATCAGAACATTTGTTGTTACAGGACATCAGGCTTCCAAAATTCAAGGGATGGGCTCCTCGTGTTGCTTCGGACAGGGGTGTGGTGATGTATTTTTGAACATTAATGTTTTTTTTCTCCTGTCACAGATCTGTGAATGGCGTCATTGGAGGTTGTAACCTGCTCCAAGATTTCATATTTATGGGATCTTCCAAAATGATTAGCATTCATGCAACGGAAGAGGACATTTGGTAACAAGACAACATTTAGAGCTTCAACACCTTTCACCCCAACCCACAAACCCTCAACGACGGAACTGACTGAGAGGCATGCTAATGGAGGAAGAAAACGTGTGCTCCTCTCTGCCAGATATTACAGATTCAGTCCTTCAGCAGCCTCTACAAGACTCATGGACCCCATTAGAGCACCAGTACATCAATGGAGAACAGCAGGCCATTGTGTGGGGCGAGACAGAGGTACAGATAAACCAGGCGCACGAGACAGATCAGCTCAGTCTCTCCCCGAAGGCAGGAAGAGAGACTCCTGAGGAGGCAGAACAGTGGGAGCAAATAATATGGCCGGTGCACCCCATGACCTGCACCAGTCCCCCGCTTTCCTTTGCCACGGTTCAGTGGGACATGCCTGATCTCTCTGCAGAGACGTTCCCACTCATGACTGACAGCAGCTTGGCCAATGAACTGAACTCCGGGGGCGTGACAAGCCTCGGCACCACTTCCCCATCACTTCACGAGCACCAAGAAGTTAATGCAGAGCTTTTAACACAGGAGGACGCAGAGGAAGAAGATGGGTTCGATTCAGGGCTTCTGAACTCGGATCTAGCGTGGACAGGAAGCACCTTCGAGGTACGTGAGGAGTTACAAAGTGATGTGTGATGATGTCACGCTGCTAATATTTTAAATTTTGTATATTTTTGTACATTTTCTGGGTATAGATACAGTTTCCTGTGTCATTAAATCTTCCTTCACTGACTGTTGACTTGATCTTCCTCACAACCTCAGTCCTTATCTCCTTGGAGACATGTGTTTGGGTTACTGTAGTAAGTTGGGGGGAATAGAGTGGATATAATGTTGGTCAGATGGGGCTCAGAGTGCCTATATAAGAACCCACTGGCAATCACAAGCTTTCTCGCACTACTCAAGTTCATGATCGATGGCCTGTGTTGCAATTTCCAGCCATGTGATGCTGCAGATGTGCAAGAGCCGCCGGCACAGGAAAAGGAAGATTCAACACATAAGCTGCTAGACAGTAATAACGGTACGTGTTACTCAGAGCACATTTAATTAGATGTGAAACGGCTGTTTTTTTTTTTCCATTGGTTGCTCTGTTTTAGAATACAAATATATGATTCTTGGTAATGTTTGCTGCTCATTTTTTATAGGAAATGTAGAACAGTTTGATTATGTGAATCGTGACACAGTGTTACGTGCTATATGTTGATTGTCTTCTTTAAAAATCTTCCAGAACTCTCACTGAGGACAGACTCAGACGAAGAGAGGGGACACTCAGTGAACTCCGATCCCGTTGTCGTGGACTTAATTGATATCCTTGAAGAGATCGAAGGCGCCGAATGTGAGGTGGACAATTTTGTACACATAAAACTAGAAGAGGAACAGGAGGAGCCCGGCGTTCTGCTGACTGGACAGGAAGACTCAGAGGAAGAGCAATCTTCAACGAATGCCATCGAAACTGAAGAGGAGAAGGAGGAGGGAGGCGAGGTAGAAGAAGAAGGTACAGAAGAAGGTGACGAGGACCATACTGCCAGTTGCCTTTTCGATGTGTGAGTATCATAGACTTAACTAAAGAAACGGGAACAGGAAGTGTGTGTTAATGGTAAATCCTGTCATGATGTTAATCTATTTTTAACACTGACATATTTCATTCATACTTTGCAGGGAGGTTCTAGCAGAGCCACTACAAACTGACAATACTGGACTAACCGGTAACCCGGATAAGCTAATTGATCTGCAACAGTTAGAGCTTTTAGAGGAAAGGCGATGCTCAGGCAGTGAAGAAGACATAGAGGTACTAGAACGGTTACATGAAGAACCCGCAGGACAGACTGAAGAGCCAGAAATGTGCACAGATGTAGATCAGAAAGTGGACCCTGAACAGTCGGAGGCTGCGGACGACGACAACGAAGAACCACCGATACAAGCAGCAGAGAGGACAGAAAACTCACAAGAGCTACTGGAGCTGACTGAAAAACTGGAGGAGACGAGTTTAGACTGTGACCAAACGTCTTCACAGGAGCTGTCACCGCAGCCTGAACACTCTGAGCAGCTTGAGATGACTGAAGAGCCAGTGCAGATCCAAGCAGAGGTGCCTGAGCAGCTTGAGATGACTGAAGAGCCAGTGCAGATCCAAGCAGAGGAAGAAGACCAGTTAGGAGAACCTCTGGAACCGCAGGCGGAAGAGTTGACTCAACCCGAAAACGCTGACCCCCCCGAGGAGTGTACTCCGTCAGAGCAGACAGTTTGTGTTGAAGCTGAAGACCCCGGAGTGGCGGAGCAGCAAGAACAGACGGAGCCACCGGAGCAGAATGAGCAAACGGCCGACTCATCGCAACCAACGCTCTCTGAGCAGCTCGTGCTACCAGAGGAGACGGATGAGCCCGAAATAACAGAGCAGCTGTCTGCTGAGACTGAGGTCGCACAGCAGACTGCAGAGATCAATCAGGTGGACGAACAGGCTGAGACGCCACATCAGGCTGAAGACGTCGCAGGTAGCGAGGACGGATCTGTGCAAACGGTTGTAGCCAATGGAGAGCAACCCAAACCCTCCGAGACAACATCACCTCTTATCAACGGAGGTGAAGTGGAGAGAGAGATGGCCCGACGCCTCGCTGAGCGGCTGTATAAGTTGGACGGGATCCCGCGTGTGGATGTGGTGAAGCATTTAGACAAAGAGTAAGCACATATATTATATATATTATAGATATACACATATTTTTATCTTTCTTTATAACTGAAGAGTGATGGTGTTCAGAGCATTGCAGCTGATCAGTGGAGCTGAAAAACGTGTGGTCACAGAGGTTATGGATACTTACAACTTATAAGATGCCATAAATTCAGAGTGCTGCATATACATTTTCAGACAATTAAAAATCATCAAGAATCAACGTCAATAACTTTCAGAAACAAATCTTCAGATCTTCATTGCCTATAACAAAAGAAAGATCTGACAAACACATTAGTCCACCTCACTGCATTCTCCAGGTTTTTAAAGTTAGCAAACTTAACCACATTAAACTTAAGCAACCTTTCCAGCATTTTATTAACTATACACCAGAAAATTATGATCTGAATCACAACTGCGCCTACATTCTGTAAACCTCCTGGATGTTTGTGAATCAATCTCAATAACCAGAGGAAGAAAAAACTGTTCTTAATTGTGCAATTAAACATCTTTGTCTTCTAGATTAACAAGAAGATTATAATAAGAAGACTTTAATAATTCCTGAAGCCCACAGAGAAATGTGTGATTTATTCCACATAATCACCTTCATATTTGTTCAGCCCTCTCACATAAAGAAGATTACCTGTCATAGGAAGGGCTGCTCAGCTGGTTGTGTAAATGTCTTCTGTGGCTTTGGAGGAGTTTTCGAAAGTCTGATGATGCCATCGAGGGGTATCATGGCAACTATTAATTAATAACAGAAAGTCCCCACTGTCATAAACTGGAGGCGTAGAGGTTAAGAGACTTTGGCATTTATCAGACGTGGAGAGTCTAGTTATCAAACTGTGTTATGGGAAGTGTAGGATGAAGAGGCTTTTGTTGTCATAATATTGAGATTTAGCTGTAGTATAATCCTTTCCTGGTCACATTACAGTCAATTAATACAAGTTTTTTCACAGTTTAATTTCCTCTACTTGCTTGGAGAAAAAGAAGTCACATGATTTTGTTTTCACATCCTCCTCCTTTGCTTTCAGTTTAGCCCACAAACATTTGCCCCACTGTTCACATCGAGATACTCAGTTAAAGATATTATTGTGATACTTTCAAATGCAGTGAAAGAACATAACACTGACGCAGAATGTGTTTTGTTTCTGTTTAGTAACGACTACAGTCGTGCTGTCGGGGAGGAATATCTGAAATTCTTTGACTTCACCGGGCAACCTCTCGATCATGCCCTGAGGTAAGAATTACAGAGGCGGAGCTTGGATTACATTTCTCACAAAACATGATTGTGAATGCGTTTTCTTTTTTTTTTCTTTCGGTGTCTCTCGCTCAGATCTTTCCTAAAAGTTGTGGTGCTGATAGGAGAGACTCAGGAGAGAGAGCGCGTGCTGCAGCATTTCGCCTGCCGCTTCCAGCAGTGCAACCCCGACTCATTCTCCTCTTCAGGTGAGCCTCGGTCGCGCTTAAAGACACAGCAGCGAGTCCTCACATGTGACAGATGAGTGTCATCTTCACTCTTTTTTTTTTTATATCCTCAGGGTCTGTGTTGGCTCTTACGTGTGCTTTGATGCTTCTCAACACTGACTTGCATGGGCAGGTATGACTGTAAAAGTTTTGTTTTGACTCAGCACCGTGTTACCAAACAATCCCTGTAAGGCATTTGTATGTTTTGTGTGTGTTAACAGAATGTAGGAAAATCCATGTCCTCTTCTAAGTTTGTGTCCAACCTGGATGGGATGAATGAAGGAGAAAACTTCAACAAGGACCTCTTGAAAGTAATACTGTCACTGATTTTCTTTTTTAAGTGTCAAATCCTAGTTGGGGAAAATTATTTAACCTTTCCTTCTCCATCTTTATTACAGAGTCTTTACAATTCCATAAAGAGTGAACCGCTGGAGTGGGCCGTGTAAGTGGACTGATATAAACACTCTCATATTCTTCACAGATATAATCTCACACATAAGAATCTGTCTTTGCATGTTTCAGTGACGAGGAGGAACTGAAGAACTCCGTGTTGGTGGACGAAGACTCAGCGGACGACGCGCCTCTGCGTTCGAAAGCCAACCCCTTCCAGGACGTTCCTCATGACAAAACGGCCTCCGTGGTCAAAGAGGGATTCCTGCAGAGGAAGCTCCATGCTGACATTGACGGCAAACGCAGTGAGTGAGGCGCAAACTTGAATGTGTCGCCTACATTTGTCTAGTTTGCCTTTGAGGAGAGTCGGGATTTAGTTGATTTGACATTAAGAATCAACACCAACATTAAATTCTGTGTGTGAAGGGGTTTGGTTTTGGGTGTTGAGCAATTTATGGAGAGCAACAAATTATTATTATTATTATCATTGTGAACTGAGGATATCTGTTTGGCTTTGCGTTGCAACAGCAAACAGAAAATATCAAGTGTGTCATCTCAGAACAGTTATGATTTGACCCAAATTTTCATTTTAAAGGAAATCACTTTTGAATATTAAAGATATTTTATAGACATTTGGCCTTTTATCACCCAAAGACAAAACTCTGACCTCCTGGCAGTGATTCACTGAGATTTAATATTTAATTTAAATGTTTTTTATATATATTTAAAATATTTATTCTTATATTTACACTACTACTACTAATAATAATAATAATAATTATAATAATACATTTATTTCATATAGTGCTTTTAAAGGTACTCAATGGCACTTTTTAATATCAATATAAAAACAATTACTACAACACACAAAGCAGAGCAGATTAATATATTTTTATATAAATATATCTAAAATATATATTATTTTACCTATGTCATTAGTCACTATGTTTTAAATTTATTTAAAGAACATTTTAAAGTAAATACACTTAGTTTGAGCACACCACATTACCCTGTGTACTAACAAACTAAGAACTACACAATACTGTAAAATTACAACTGATAATAAATATTTGAGATATTTCTTGGACATGTTGATAATGCAGTTGATAGCTTCAGGTTTTCATTGATGCAACAATAGATGAACTCTATGTTTTGATAATTTCTTGTCTTATTTGTAACATGAAGGGATTTGATATGACTGCTGTCTAATCTTGTACCTGCTGGATGTTTGTGTGTTGCAGCGCCGTGGGGGAAAAGAAGCTGGAAGACTTTCTACGGAGTGCTGAGGGGAATGGTGCTTTACTTACAGAAGGTAAGTAACTCAGTGTTGTTCTAAAAAATGTTTCCCTCTAGTATGTATGAATACATTTACTTATTTGAGCATCTTTGTGTGTGTGTCAGGATGATTATAGGAAGGACCAGCTGACTAACGAGGAGGTGGTGAGCGTGCATCACTCTCTGGCCGAGCAGGCAGCCGAGTACACCAAGAAGCCACACGTCTTCCGTCTGCAGACGGCCGACTGGAGGGTGTTCCTCTTTCAGGCCTCGTAAGTCACGGCACAGCTGAGAACGTGAGTGTGTTTTTGTGGGTGTGTTTATGTACTGTTTATGTTTGTTTTCCTCCCAGGTCCAAAGTGGAGATGAATTCGTGGATCAGCCGCATCAACCTGGTCTCGGCTCTTCACTCCTCGCCTCCGTTCCCCGCCGCCGTCGGCTCCCAGAGGAGGTTCTTCAGGCCGATCCTCCCCGCCTCGCAGTCCGTCCACACTCTGGTGCGCACTCCTACCTCTCTTTCTTAGTGACATTCCTTTCATACAATTTCTTATAATAAAAAAACAAGTAATATGTTTTTCATCACTTATAAATGTTTCGACTGTTAATAATATGAACTAGGTTCAATTCTTTTGAGATTCTGTCCACTTCAGAGGTGTTAGACCTTTTTTTTATGTACCAAGCTACCGCCGCTCCCAAAATCCTGTCATGATTCAAATCTGTACTGTACACATAATCCTTGTGCGTTTCACCTCTGCAGCTTTAGTAAGACAGGGTCAATACTCTCAGTACATTCTTTCTGTTTGTTCTTCTGCAGGATTTGCATAAAATCTCTTCCTCTGTCTGTCTCCCCATGCAGGAACGTCAGCTGCAGTCTCACACAGGAATGTTGGAGTCCTTCAAGGCAGACCTGTCGTACTTGCAGCAAAACCTACCAGAGGGCAAAAAAGCCAAAGCTAAGGAGATAGAGGAGCATCGCGTCAGAGCAGAGTATCTGCAGCACGAGGTAATCTAAGTGTCCTGAGTGAAAGTACGTGTATACTATTGTATTAAGACCTGTAAATGACCCCGTGTTTGTGGTTCAAACCCTGCAGATGTGCCGCTATGAAACCTACATTCAGGTGCTGGAGGCCTGGAAGAGTGTGAAAAATACAGAAGACGGCGTGTTGAGCATCGCAGACCTGAACCAGTTTGATAAAGCCGTGTGTGCAGACTCTGTGGGAGAGGAAGACGAGGAAGACGGGCTGAAAAAGTCCCACTCCAGCCCCTCTCTGGAGCTGGAGCTGCCTCCTCCGACAGTCATCAAAGTCAGGCGCAACATCTCAGAAAGACGGACTTATCGGAAGACCATCATTCCCCGATGGAACAAAGAGGCCTGAACGGAGTTTTAGAGTTTTTCTGCATTTTTATCTGGTGCACTTTTACAAAAATAAACCTCAGGGAGTCCCTAACCCTCAACCTCGCTCAGGTTAGAGGGGGGACAGCCTGATTCATTTGTTGAGTGACTCAGAATGTCTGGACCTAATTTATTTAGTTTTGTTAAACATTGGTCTGCAGTAAAGTCAGTGAAACCTGGCTCTCATTCGTTATTTTACTTTACTTTTAAACCACTAGAGGGTGCTGTAGCACAGCACATCTCGGAGTGAATGAAGGACGTGTTGTCAGGTAGTTTTAAACTTGTTTTTAAAAGAATCCTAATTGCACTTTTATTGTTTTTAATATTCTGTATAAAACGCTGATTTGTTTTTTGTAATTGTTCATGAAGTTTGTGTCACCGTTACATATTTTTTCTAAATGAAGGGTTCATTGTCAAAATGTTACGTGTTGTGTTTCTCCTGAAGGAAAAATAAACCATTATTTTTGTTCATGATTAACTTCTTGTGCTTCTCTGCTTGTGAGACTGTTTATAGATGTTAACACATTTAATGTGATTTATTGAATAACTTTAATTGTTTTAACTTTAATTCGGTTATTTTCTTTCAGTTTAGATATAACACAGAGTAGTAATTCAAACATTTTGTGAGCTGTGATGTTACAAACAATTTTATTGCTTTGTCAAGGTGAGTTGAAACACTAGAAAACACTCTTGTGTGTGAGCGGTGTAATGAAGGATGCAGAAGCTCAGTGTTTCAGCAAAGTAAGAGAAAGACCATTTCATTTATTTTTTAGAAAATGCCTCTTTTGGAACGTCAGCAATGTTCTGTTTTTATCATCTGTTTTTGCATTTTATGTAAAAAAACTTGTTGAATTATTAATAACCCAGTAAAAACTCAGTGTGTGTGTTGCAATTGCATAACTGACTGTTATTGTGTGTAACATTTTTTCCTTTGAATTGGTGGGAAACTGGACATATCTATCTATCTATCTATCTATCTATCTATCTATCTATCTATCTATCTATCTATCTATTTAAAACTTTATTTTGGTGTAAAATTCTCTGTTTCCCACAGAACTCACAGAGGAAGAAGTTTTTTTAAATATTAATCGCAGCATTAAATTATCTGAAGATCCAGTGGTCTGTGAAATTGTTCATTCAAGTAATAGAGTTACTTTAAAGTCACTTTATTTTGCAAATGCTGCACATCTAAATGTGGAATGATTCTCCTACATGTCACCACGACTACTAAACATAAGATGAAGGTCAAAAAAGAGAACCGAACAGCACTTATGGCAGCGATGAATAAGAAATTCAACGAGAAGGACAAGGTGCGAAAGCACAAGACTGAAAGTTTCAATTGGGGGATTGTGTAGGGTTTTTTTACTTATCCAAAGACTGAGGAAGAAAAAAGGTGGAGCAGACCTTTGTGTGTTCGTGTGTGTGTTTATGTGTGTGATCGCTCTCAGTGGCACGGGCCCCATTTTGTTCCCTTTCAGCCTGACGTGTTGAGCAGCGGTCGACCTGGGGTGGTCAACAATAAGGGCAGGATGTCTAGAATCAAGTGCACCCCCAACTCCTAACACACACACACACACACATTCCTCACACACAGGAATGTGATGTGACAATAAGAAATGCAATGAAGAGCACAGACAATACAGACAAGGACACACTGTCCTGTTTGGGTGTCCGATCGAGGCGCTGGACTAACGGACGCCTTGGGGATTTTTTCCCTCCTTGACGGACATCAGGTGAAACTGAGGAGCCTCTGAGTGATCATCTGTGCTGCTTAATTAACGTGATAATGCTCAACTTCTTGTCCTGTCAATGGAAGCAGTCTCCATTCATTTGCAGGAATAACAACAGCTCATTAAGATAAAGTCAGATTCTGCAGATGAGGGTGACTGATGGGCCACATGAGTGACAGGGGGCCCCCGGGCCATCATAGCACCTCAAGAGGGGCGGGTGAGGATAGGCCCAACACGCTGAAAGGCGACGCCATCTCGGCTAACCTACATGCTCTCGGGCCTGTGACGAAATGTTACAGTCAGAGGCGGCCATTAGCGCCTCTTGTTTTTCAAATCAAATTGAAATGTTTAATCTGAGCTAAAGGTGCTTGGTTGGTGTGCTGGCGTCACAGAGGAGCTCTCCACCAAAAGCTCTTCTCACATGGCCTGTGGACCATGACTTCAGTGGTGGTGGTGGTGGCCTTGTTTTGGAGTGCCATCTCTCTCCTCCTCTCCAACAACAATAATGGACCGGTTGGAGCAGCAGGGGCTGCATTAGCTGCTGGGTTCAGAGGGCATCCTTCCCAAGGAGTTGGCCTGTTTTTGTTCCATCTGCACCACTCCATTCTCAAGCTTTGTGCGACTCAGTCAGGCCTGGGTGGGTAATTAAAAAGGCAAGAGCTCAAGTTGTGATCATTAGAGGCTTGTCCAGCATGGGCTGCAAAAAAAAAAAAAAAAAAAAAAAAAAAAGACCACGTAAGGTTACTTCTGGCCCTTTTCTTTTCCACTTTCCTCCTCCCCCTCACACACACGTACAGACAATGTTGCTTTAAACATTGCTCAACATCCACAATGGCTGCTCTGAAATGCTCAGTAAATATACGCCACAAACACCTGCAAACAATGCCATGAAACATAAACTGTACTGTAAACACTCACATTCATCCCTGGGTTTTTTTTTTTTTTTTTCCCTCAATGCTCCTCCTGACAATCATTCTCCATCTGCTGCTAATGCCTTGCACGCTCTACTTGGTACTTTTTATCTCTTATTAGCACTAACACTTGATTTCTCCCAGGCCGGCTATTGGAAAAACATTTTTTTTGTCTCCCTCTTTGGTGTTGTCCTCTCTGTTTCTCTGTTTCCATCCTTTTGCTCTTGACTGCTGCTGTTGTGATTTGGCTTTCTCCGTCCAGGGTCCTTGAAGTCTCTCTGTGGTCCACTTGTTTTTCCACTCAGACTCCATTCGCCTCTTTCTCTGAGACATTAAGTAATAACCCTCTCTTATCCCGCGTCCACTGGTACCAGACATGATCTCCTGCGCTTTCCCAGTGTTCGACTGCAGAGAGCCAAACACATTCAATGCATTCGGTTTCCATATGAGTGCAATTTTCAGTGGGAAGTGATATTCTTTTATTGCTGTAAGTTGATTTGAAAGAAATGGGAGGCACTGAAGAAAAACATCTTCCCTGCCTTTTTTTTTTTTTTTTTTTCCATCCCAGACTGTGCTCGTTAGCGATGCTTTTCTCACGGCCAGACATTTTCATTTTATTTGCCAATCAGACCCAGTCCAAACATGAATCACTCTTTAGATTTCATCAGAGCCGACCCTTCATACCCTGTTTACAAAGGAGCCTCTTATTGAGAGAGTTAAAGCAAGTGCCTTGCTTAAGGGCGTTTCAACGCATGACCTCTCTTTGCCCTCTCCTCTTCCACACACACGCACACACACACACACACACACTCCTGCCTCTGACAACACTCCTCGGGCACAGACTGGGTGGCTTTTAAAATGCAGGACAAACACAGTCTTAAAGTCGGCGCTCCATGGGTCAGTGCGACGTATAGAGCGGAGCAAGAATGTTTGAGGACTAATCTCCTCCATCTTATCTCATTTCATCTTTCAGCCTATACAGGAGTCAGTTTTTACTATTCAATACACATCTATAATTATTTGCATCTGTTCTTTCTCTCATTGATCTTTAATCTGCGGCGCAATTCAACATTATCGAGACGTGTATGTGATGTTGAATGAACTGTTTGTCAGCTGTGTGTTTTACTCACACCAGCCTCCACAGGTCAACCCTCTCCCTCAGGGCAGTACCTGATACCTGGAAGATTTTATCCACCTCGGCATGTGTGTATGTGTGTGTAGTGTTGAATGTGTGTGTGTGTGTGTGTGTGTGCTTTGAAAGGTGCGTTTTTCTTGATGTCTTCCAGTCAATAGTAGCTTCCTACCTTCAGGGCCTGTGTGTTGTTTAATAGGCTGGTCGGACACAGGGCACCTGTGTTTCCTCCCTCCGCCTCTTCCTACACAGGAACACCCTCTGTTTGACCACTTTGCTCTGTCTGACTGGCACATTTGTTCCAGGTGCGTTATGGTTAAAGGTGGAGGAGATTAGATAGCTTCTTGAAATTTGAGGAAGGTGTTGTCATTTGAAGTCCACTCAGGTGTTCTGAGGCTCTTTTTTCTGGCCAAAATACCAACATTTGGATGGAAATCCAACCTTCAGTTGGCCACTTTGGTTTCAGACTGAAATATCTCAACTATTTGAATGGTTGCTATAAAACTTTGTGGTACCCAGAAGATGAATCCTAAAGATTTTCTTGATCCTGTGACTTCATATAGCACCACCATCAGGCCAAATGTTCCAGTTATTGAGTGAAATATCTCAACATGTACTGGATGGATTGGCACCAAAGTTTGTTTGGTCATTCATGGTTCTCAGAGGATGAATCCCTCTGACTTTTCCTCTAGCAGTACCATGAAGTTGACATGCGTTTTCTAGTGAAAACACATGTATTGACAGCTATTGGGCGTTAACTTCAAGGTTCAGGGTTAGAGTTAGGGTTAGTTGACCTTGGAACCAATTAGTTACCAATGTTTTCAACCACATCTGGTGGCTTTACAATATTTTCCATTAATAAACGTCATGGCATGTGATTGAAAGCTAAAGTTGGCCTTTATTGAGACTTTTTTTGGTTAGACTTATATATTTGGCATGAAAATTGGCACAGATATTCATGTACCTCTGTGGACGACCTCTTAACTTTTCATCTACTGCCATCATCAGATCAAAGTTGTCCAATGCTTTATTTTTGCTTGTTTTATTACTGAATACCTGAGACATTGACAACATTCCCTTCAGCTTGAACCATACTATGTGTTAATGGCTTTCTTCTATGGATGGAAGTGGCTGTATGAAGAAATCCTGGTTACTTGTTGGCCAATAACTGCGGAAGGTGGACATGATTGTCGGATTGTTGGAACATAAAGTTACAAAAATTGTCAGACACAGCTCCAATAATTTCAACATCAGAAAGATGTGTTGGGAGAGGCTTTCAGACACAGTTCGACTATTCAACAAGTACAGAAACATACTGGCCCCTTTGCTGGTTGTTAAGTTGTTAGTTCTTGTTAAAGGTGTATGAAGTGAAAGGAGAATGAGGAGTTTTTAAAAACATTGAGTCGACACAGCAGAACAAGAATCTCAAGCTGTCAAAGGGCTGCAAAGAAAAGGAGGATGTTTGATGCTAAAAAGGCGACAAAAGGTTCAGAATAATCAGCTGGGCTTTGTCCAGAAACAATTAATAGAAAAGGTGATGGGTTCACTCACACAATCTGGGTTTTCTCGAGGGCCATAAAAAGCCTGAGCCGGGTGGGGCCCACGCGGCAGCGCTGCCATTCACAGTTTAAAACAACAGCGTGTTCTGCAGCTCATTTGGACGGACAAATTCTGTCAGCCAACATAATACTTATTTGCCGGGCTGAATTGGTTGGCCAGTGTCTCGGGCTCAGAGATAAGTGGAGAACTTTCCAGATGACTGGCGCAGGACAACCCCGACCCGTCATCCCACTGATTGCCACACACTCCTCTGCTGCCTTTTTGGCAGCAATTTCTCCAGGGGCCCCCATTCTGTCTTTGAGTTTGTCCCCATAATGGTAATGGGACACATGCCTTCTCCTCTGCACACACACACACACATGCCTTGCTATAGCACACAAACACACACACATTCTTGCTCTGTCTCTCCATCACACACACATATGGACACAGTGTTAGTATGGCTCTGTGTTAAATGTAGTCCCAGTCGCCCCGTCCTGCCAGCTTTGTCTGCCCTCAGCTGTTCCGGCCTGGTGCCTGTATTGTGCTGCCGGGCTCATTACCAGACCAGAAGCACTGTGGCCCGAAACCTCCTCGCTAATAGGCCCAGAGAGAGACAGAAAGGAGTTATTTCTGCTGTGGCTTGTGTGTAGCACGATAATGTTTTGTTTTTGGCAGCGAGACTGTTAATGTTTAACGTTTGGTTGGCCATCAGGTGGCTGAGGAATTTTAAATTGGGTTCAGTGAATATGTTTGCCACATTGACTTGAAAGCTCCTCTGCATGTATGAGTCTACATGGATGTGTGTGTTTCTGCATGCCTGAGCAGGGAACTGGAAAGAATGAGTGTCCAGTCTAGTTGATGGGCTGTCTGGAGTGGGCCAGGCCACTTGGACAACAATGGGATGAAATGCAGCTATTGTTTAAAGTTTACAGGGCGGTACGCGGCGTGTACAGTAGTGCGGCTGCAGGAGAGGGATACAAAGAGAGGGGCATACAGAGGTGAGTCAGGAAAACAGTGAAATGTGAGGAGGATGAAGGCTCGGAGAGAAAAAGAAGTGCCTACTGTAAACAGAAAGACGTCAGGACAGATCTTCATCAGCAGACAGATAGTGCTCTGACTGAACTGATATTGAGGACTTTAAGTGATTGTCTCAGAAGTCAGACAAAAGCCTTCATAAAGTTTTATAATTAGGCTTGAGGCTTTCTTTAAAGATGAATTAGGTCACGAAACACAGAAGTCCATGCACTGAAAATGGTTGCAGAGGTTGAAGTGGTCTAATGAGACTAAACAGCAGCCTCCACAAAAGAGGGTAAAGAAGGTAAAACCCAAGTTCAAGTGCATACTTACTGCTAGAAACCCTAAAGTTTCTTTATATAGACTAATTTAATATAATAAAATATAATACAATAAAATATACAAAACCTATAAAATAAAATGTTTTTTTTTTTTTGCAGATCCAAAATGGATACTCAATAGATAAATGAACAAAAACAAAATACTCAACTAATATTTGGTCATAAATAAAATTTGAAATATATTGGAATATTTTTTACCTTCATAAATATAGCTTTTATATAATTTGAACTTCATGCACATTATATATATTATGAAAACATCACATATCTACAATTCTGTGACAAATAGGCAGTGGCTGAGGAAGAAGTGCTAACTCATAAAGTAATTTACAGTAAAATATATATACATGTACACAAAAGGGCCACTTTATCAGGTACACTTGTGCAATCCAATGTGCTCAAATACAACAACTCTGCCATAAATTATACTTTTACGAAAGCTTATAATTTTCCAGTTTTTGTTGACACTGTCAGATTTTATTATTATGTTTACTACTGAGGTTGTAGTCTGCACTAGTGTTAAAAAGAAGTGCTGCATTATATTGAGAGGTGTTTCTGATATTATATATGTAAATTGGGTGGCCAAAATATTAGAAACACCCACCACTGCCACCCACTAAGACCTCAACAGTAACATAATAGTTAAATTAATACCTCTCTGACAGTGTTAACAAAAAATTGTGAAAGTTGTATTGGATCACATTGAATTGTACAAGTGTACCTAATGAATATATATCTGACAGTGTGAATGCTGTTTTATGTTATTTTGTTGGAGCTAATAACCCGTTCTGAGCTTATTTTTGGCTGCACATCAACTTCATTCGAACTCTGCAATAAATAAACTCGTACCTGACAATACACTGCACCGTGTCTGCATCACTCACAGGTATCACAAACGCGCGCCTAAAAAGAGCCAGTTTCACGTGGGGAGCGCGCGGCCTCCCTCTACTCCTCATCCTCCTCCTCCAACATCATCATCATCATCATCATCATCACCATCCTCTCGCGCGCGGCGGCACCAGGTGGGCCGCGGCACCGCCGAACCGTGCCATCGTTAACGCGCCGCAATTACGAGGCCGCAAAGAGGGGACGAAATAATTGCAAATAAAACTACATGATGCAGAAAATAAAAAAAGAAATTAAACAGATGCGCGTGTTTGCAGGATCATTGCTTTCGTCCTTTTAAAAAAATGCTGAGAGGAACAAAAAATGTGCAACATTTTTCAGGATATGCAGCTGACTTTAAGCGTCTAAGTATGCTGTTAGTCCAAATAATAATAATAATAATAATAATAATAACAATAACAATAATAATAATAATAAAACACTCATTAACATAGCAAAATATGAGTAGCGAACTCTACACCTACAAAAAGATACTTAGTTTATTATTCTTTTTTTTTTTTTTTTTAAATCAGAACCATCCTTTCAAAAAACAGTAAAAACAAACAAAGAGTAAATTTGTCATGCTTTAATTAAAATAATTCTTTAGAAATTCATTATTTACATCTGCAATAATATTAATAACAGTATACGAAAAAATAGTCACAGTTCTTACCAAACATCAGCATGACAACAAACTAAATTTATTTGACGCAAAGCAAATGTATTTCAAGCCTTGTTGGTTTTTAGTAGCCAAATCACCGTCGTCCCCCTCCCTCATCAGTCATTCTCTGAGTAAAATTGCATCACTTCCCCATAAGTAATTCATCATTTACAATATGTACATATTGCTAGACAAATACATTAATTGTCTTCGAGGGGCATATGTGGGCATTTTATTGTAATTGTGATTTAATGTGTCACCTTTTAGTCTATTTTTCACTACAAGGAATTAAAATCTGAATTTACAGTAAAAACAAGTCACAAAGTGAATTTGCAAGCAGACACAGATCAGGAAAAGGAATTCATTTGTGATGTTAGGACAAAAAAAAAAGGGTTGTAAACAAAAGCAGGCATAGTTCAGTATAAAGGAGTTGCATATCCGTATTCGCTGGATCAGTGGTGACAAGTTGCAGATGTGGGAGAAAGAAAGTCTTTGGCCAAAAACAGCGTTAAAGAGCTCTGTATGCTGAAAAATATGCAGCTTGGTCTTGATGTGAGATGTCAGGCTGAGTCTCTTGGAAACAGGCCCTGGGGAGGATTTCAGTGTTAGCCATGTGTAAACGTGCATGAGTCAAAGTTACCCTGGGCGATGGTATCAGTAATGACAAATAAATAACATCAGGTGTAGTTGGATGTTGAAAAAAAAAATGTGCTGGTTCATCAGCAGAGTCTCAAGTTGACATCCAGTTTTGACTTTCATGCCTTGGTCCGTGATCAGATCAGATGTGTCAGCTGATGTAAAGTCCTCCAGGTCGACTCCATCTGCACAGACAGGGACTAGAGGTGGTCGTAGGCGGCTGCAGACGGTGGAGCGGTGCGGGAGGCCGAGCTGTAGTAATAGGGTGAACCTGCGGGGGGAGACACAGATGACAGGGCCATCAGAAGTGGAAGGTGGTGGATCAGACTTTCTTTATCCATCTTATCCAAAGGTTTTTACAGCAGATGGTTGAGCTGGAAGTCTGAGCTGCTTGGACTGTTTGTCCTGCGAGTGGTTTAAGTCTTACCCCCTGTCATGACTCTTCAGGAATAATGAAGAAGATGAGAGGGATGCAGGACTTTTGGTTTCTAATGGTGAAGAGATGTGGTGGAAAACACCAGTCTGATGTCAATTCATGGTGGAAAACAGGAAGATACACCACCTTTTATATTACATCTCTTGCGATCATTATCTCAGACTACGGGACACATATCTGCCGTCTGTTCCCAGTGTCAGGTGGGATATGCAGCTGACACTTGAAGGCCTCTCCTTGATTTAATCTGGCTTGAATCATGCCTCATTAGTATGTGGTTAAATTAATAAATGTAAATATAATGAGATGGGAAAGAATGTGTTACTTCCTGGAATAGTCTATAAAAAGGAGATTGTAGTTTTGGAAATTGTAGTTTTGGTAAATGACTTGTTTGTTCATTTTTAGTTTCATAATCTTCTTTTAATATTGTTTTAACTGTTTTATATGGTTTTGTCTGCAGCGTTTTATGCTGCAAAAGAGGTTTCCAACCTTTAGGGAGTGTTTAATGAGACTTTTTTTGATCAGAAAAAGGTTAAATAAGTGCAAAAAATCCTTGATATTGCATGTGTCTGAGGTCACTTCCTGGCAGCAGATCATTTAAATTCTAGTCATGATGAAATGTTTGTGAATCATCAGGAGGAGTGAGTTTTACGCAGATGCAGACTCCATTTCAACATCTAAATAATGTCTGTTATCATGGAGGTTAACTTAATATATTCAGAAGTAATATCCAAAGTGCAGTAAACAAACAACAGAAATGCAGTACAGTGTGTCCATACTCACCCAGTATGCTGGAGTTGGTGAACCTCCAGGCTTCACTGTAGGAGGTGTAGGGCGAATGGCTGTAGGTTTGACCTGAGTAGTCTGCACCTGCTGCAAGAAAAAAAAACTTTATCAAACATCCAGATAAGACACGTCGACACAACAAAGAGAATGTTCTTTATTAAAAGGCAAAGATGTCGCCAAGAGCTCCATAGAGCGGCATTGTTTGTGTGTGTGTGTGTGTGTGTGCCAGCATCTGCTCAGCCTTAGCTCATAATTCACCAACAGTTAGTGCAGCCTGTAAACCATTAATCTGTGGTGCAGGTGGATGGCTGAGGGTAAAATCCCTCGGCCCAGTGGTGCGTGCATACAGCTAGCTTCTACGCCCTCTCTCCTCAGCGCTTGGCCCCCTCGCATCGTTCAGCCTCTGCCCTCTGAAATGCCCTCCTCCTCCTCCTCCTGCTGCTGCTATCCGTCCTACACTTCCTGCTTTAGCCTCTTTGGCACTCCTCTTTCTTTCTTTTCTCTTTTTTTTAACATTCCAATATCTAATTGGTAATTATGTTGGCTGGAATGAATCCCTGAGCTCCCCACCTCCTCCTCCTGTCCTAACCCCCCCTTTCGCTCAGTAATTGTGTAGCAACGCTTCCTCACAGCGAGCCCACCAGAAAAATAATAAATCAGACCCTCTCATTTCGCGCTTCGGAGGGCAGACTTCAAATAAAAAAAAAAAAAAGGCACATCACACACTCACACACACAGTCTCTCTAGTCGTATGCAGGCATCCTGACGTAGACACACACACACATAAACATGCACGTACATGCACACACACACACACACACACACACACACACACACACCACAAAGACCTCCTCCTCTTCGCTCATACCCAGACTTTACACCCCCCGTCCGCCCACCCTGCATCTCCCTCCTGGGCCCCCTGGTTCCCATGGCGATGTGTGGTCAGAGGTGTCTGGGTGGGGGGTGTGGGCAGCAGGGCGGAACCCCCAGCCTGCTCCCTGTACCCCCTGGGCCCATGTGCACCACCCGCGCACACACAACTACACACAACACAGTTCACCACCCTGGCAAGACTACTCATTGACTCAGCCTGTCTTCCTGTTAATCTACAAGCCGTTCTTTCTCTTTAGTCCCTCTCTTTCTTCCTGCCGTCATCACCCTCCCTCCTTCTCTCTTTCGTTCTACCTGTCGGACTCATTTGGCGCCATTTGCTTTTTATTTTCGACCTAATTCAAATCACAAACTTACCTGTGACCATGCCCGTGATGGCGGAGGAGGAGTATCCTGTCTGAGCAGGGGAAGGGATGTGAGGTGGGTAGCCTGGCAGGGTGGAGCTCACCATGTCGCGCCCTAAAAACACACACAGAAACACACACCTTTAACATCAAGATGGAAGATTGAGTTACTATTTCACTTTTGTTACAGCTACAGTTAATTATTTATGTTAATGGAAAATGCCAAAAATTACTAAAATACTTGAGTATTTGTTGGATTTCTGTGTTTTGTATGATAATGAATTGAATGTTTTAGAAATCTAGACGAACAAGATGTCTTTCCACTATTTTCTGACAATTCATAGACCAAACTTTTAAAAACAGATCAAATAAATGGCAGAATTATCAATGAATGAAAATGCGTGCGAGAAGTTGCACAGCACAAAAACGTGTGAATGAATGACATGGATACCTGTGTTACCTGAGATGATAGGCTGACTGCTGAACTGCCCGTACACTGGTGCATGATGGGAGAATGAGTTGAAGGCGTTGGGGAAATGGTTGGAGTTGCCGCAGCTGGTGCTAACAGAAACAGAAACAGGCTTCTGCAGCGCCTGCAGCTCCACGAACGCCAGGTTGGACGCTGCCATGTTTGGGGAGGGGCTTGTGCTTGTCACTTCTGGGGACATTTCCTGTTTTAGACAGAGCGGCAGGGACTGTAGGGGCTCTGAGGTGGTGACGGCCAGTGTGCAGGTGGGTGAGAAAATGAAAAGAAATGAGTGAAACTACCAACTTAGAATGAGTGAAATGTCAAAAACAAAAGAGTGAGTGGCTTCAGCACACTGGTGCAGGGTCAAAGGTCATCATCTAACATTAAGAGCCTCACCGGTCACCATGGTGTAGCTCTGGTGCGCCGTCAGATTCCGTCCAATGGTGGAGCTGGATGTTGAGAGGCTGGTCTTGGCATCGTCTAGGCTGCCATTGATGAGGGACAGCGGGTACAAAGTCTGTGGATGACGAACGGGGATTAGCTATTAGTGTAAAGTGTGTGTATGTATGCGAGGGAGCAAATATGCATGTGTGCAAGTCAAAAAAACAAAGACAGAATTTTTTTAATTTGCAGCTCTGAATTGTGGAGAAATAAATCTGAAATGGAAGGAAAGTATATCTAGAAATGACTACGTATTTCTTCTGAGTTGTGTTTCAGTGCATATCAGACGTAAACCTGGTCTTTACCTGCTCCGTCTTGCTGCCGGACGCAGAGCCGAATGAGTCCGGGGGATAGTGGTGACGATCAAACCCACAGTCCAGATGTTGCGTGGCTGCGGCGAAGTGATCCAGTCTCATCTGTTTCCTCGAGACGCCACCGCTGCCCTGAGAGTCCACGCTGTGCCGACAACTCTCCTGATCACCTGAGGAAGAAGAACATGGTGGTGAAGGGGAAAGTGTGTGGTGTTCTAAAAAAATACAGAAGATTCTGACCTCAGAAATTACACCATTTAATCACATTAATGTTAAAAACCAAATCATTTAACTTACACTTACACTAACATCTATCCAAACTGGCAAGAGGACAATAAGGTTTGTGTTTAACATTTGTGAATGAGTTGTTTGTGTGTTTTTTATGCCACCAGCATGCCTGAAATACTCTTTAAGCGACAATTTAAGTATTTTGAATTCAATTAAACAGTTTTTTTATTTGCTCTTTGTTTGATGCCTCTTTGCCTGCTCTCCCTTGTGACAGAAAAGAAACTTGTTCTTGATGAATTTCAGGTAAAATGAAGGTCAAATAAATTATTAGATAAAGCGATTTCAAGTGTTTTTCAGCTTTTCAAGATACTTTAGAGTGAATGACCTCAGGCAGGATGCCTATACGCTGTATGCAAGAGTCAGAAATGAAACATTAAGCTGAGGAAAGCTGCTGAATGTATGTATCTGGAAATGACTTCATGACCATGAACCACCACAATAAAACAAAATGATGCCAGTGTGTGGCGTCTCGGCCATTTGATCTGATTCTTACTGTCATCGTGGCTCCTCTTGCCTTCGGCGCTGGGTTGGGGAATACCCAACAAGCCACTGATGGAGTAGGTGGAGCCCAAAGAGTCTGACTGTGGAGACTCGGGAGGGGTGACCGCCGAACTGGGAACTGAGGGAGAGAGACAGACAAAGACAGACAGGTCTGAGACACAGAGCGGAAACGATACTGTACATCTCACTGGTCATACCCCAAGGTCACGAGCTTAATCCTACACAACAATGAGCACGTTCTTTAATCTTTAACCTTAATCCTTCACCATCACATGATAATGCTTGGCGATGTGGATGGTGATATAACCTTCATTGACTTACTTAATGTTTGTCCTGGACTCAGGCCTTTTCCGTCCAGAGGAAGATTGAACGGCTGTTGGACTTTTGTCCGAATTATTCTGGAACAAAAACAATAATTTTACATTTAACACCCGCTTTATATGTTATTTGGTGGGTGTAAGCGTTGCCATAATCAGAGCATATTAATATTGAATAAAGATGCAGAGGGGAAAGTTCAGGAATATCCACTCAATCTTACTCTTCTTCTCGTTCTGCTTGTGCACAAGAAGCCAGATATCTACATGCCGCTGAGCCACAGAGGCATATTTGCACCTCTAACACGATTTCATTCATAATTCAGTTTGTCACCTGTTAATGGAGCTCACGCTGGGCACCGTGTCGCTGTCACACACTCCCTCTGCCAGCAGTCTGTCCCTGATCTCCCAGGCGAACATGGTGGGGTTCTGCCTTTTGTACTCTGCGATTTTGTCCACAACCTTCGGGGTGGCCACCTTGGGCTTGGAGCCGCCGATCACGCCGGGCTTGATGCTGCCTGTCTCGTAGTAACTGGAAGAGAGATGGAAGAAGAGGAGGAGAAGGAGGAGGGTGTTTAAAGGAGACATCACCAAAGTGTCCCAGATAAGTAAACAGACTGTCAGAGGTCAAAGAACAGGCTCAACAGAAGTTGAGTAAGGTGCTTGTTGACATGCTCACCGTCCCAGGATCTTGCTGACGCAGCCGTGGCTGACTCTGAGCTGCCGGGAGATGTCACAGGGCCGAACCCCCTGGTGTGCCATGTCCACAATGCGTTGCCGGATCACCTCCGGAAGCGGGCGTCCATTAACAAACATTCCACCTAGTTGGTTAAGACCCCCATGACCTGGGGGAGGAGGGGGGATGAACACTTATAAATGTCATGGAACCTGAGACATGCCAACGTTTCTGCACTATAATTATAAAAGCATGGACTCACACACACTCTGAAGAGAGAAAATAAAGAGTACAATGAAGACTGAACATATTTTAGCAGTGACACTACACCAATTTTCCAAAACGATCCATGGTCAAAGTTATCTCCAAAGTCATTGACAGTGGATACACACAGATACTCCTGCACTGCTCAAACAAACGCGCTCTCTGACACAGAGTTTATGTCTCTATGAATGCATGTTTAAGTCATTAACTCATTTAATGTTGCAAGTGACAATGGGAAAAGTTGCTGTCAAAAAAAACACATAAAGGATAAAAGAGGAAAAAAAAGTTGCATGTTGTAGCCTCGGGGATCAAAAACAGTAACTAAATTATTTCATTTTCACAAACAGACTGAAAACTGACAAGTCATATTGATCAACCGGGGCGGTGTCGGTGTTGTCAGGAGTGTAATGAAGTTTTACATTAAAAGAGTCGAGGACACGAGAGACGATGACAGAAACAAACAAGAAGGTCATGAGTAATGAAGAAGACATTCATGTTTCAGAGTTGATTTATTAACATTTATTTAAAAAGGCGATTCAAGGAGTTTTGTCTAATAAAGTTGAATTCAGTCTGTTTTTTTCACTGTTTCTCTTAATTTGTGTCTAAACTACTCAACTGATTCCAATTTTCTGAAAAATTACAAATATTCAACATGTTTCAAACACTGAAAACATAAAACCTCAGATCAGATTATTGTATTTTTGCCCCTATTTCATTTGAACCAACTCAAGCTCATATACTAAATTGATGATTGTTTGATTACTTACATGCTAATCACCTCCTTATGAAAAATACCTGCAGGCTCATTCTAACAATTCTCATTAATACGCAAGTAATTTGTAACACGACTCTCAGTGGGCTTCAGTGAAGGTGAGTGGTGGTTATTTTGTGCCTGGAAATTTTATTTCATAAAGAAAACAGTCCACATTTGAACACATATCATAACATTAAATTAATAAAGCTAAATTAAAGCTCATATAAATCTAAACCTGCAAATATTTTGTATATTTTGTTTTTTAATGTGTATTTTTAATCTTTTGTGAAGCATATTGTATTGTATCTTATATACATTATATATCATTATATATAAATAATGTTAATTATTATTATGATTACATTAAAATGGATATTTCCTCAGGAAAATATAAGAATTATGAATTATAGCACATATTTACACATATAGTAAATATGTTTTTTACAATATAAGAAGTTATTTTGGTATCCAGCAATATACTGCTAATACATTTTAATATTATTAATTACATTTTAATGCAAATTAAGCTGATAATGAATCTATTTGATATCAGTGTATTTGTCCACATGCTGGAAATATCGTGATAAATAAAGCCCACACTGTCAATATATTTGATTTTCATAAAATATTACAGTTGTAATATATTGCACGTGCATTGATCTAAATGAAAATGACCTGTCAAAGACTTCTCCTGGAAAATAATTCAAAAACTGCTTTTCCCGGTAAACACCAGCACACAAAGCGCTCTCTGCGGTCAGAGTAGCAGCCTCCACTATCTTCTCTATAGACTGCACGGTGGTGACTCTGCAAGAACACCATTGCTTTTAATTTAACCCATTGAGACACTTCTCTTTCTCAGCCTTTTCCCAGCTTTCATTTCCACATCAAACAGCCGGACGAGGCCAAGGGAGGGGAGGTAAAGGAGGGGAGAGAGTGAGGAGTGAGGGAGGGAGGGGGAGCCTCTATTAACGCTGCCAGCGGAGTGTGGAAAAAAATCTCCCCGCCAAGCTTCATCAACCTGCAGGATATTAAAGCGGAGCAGACCCGGGGGGCGGTGGGCACGCACACGTGCGCGCGCAAAGGGCGCACAGACACCGCGCGCACATAAAAAATAAAAAATAAAAAAAAACCCCAACGAAAACACAGATAGATAGATAGATAGATAGATAGATAGATAGGTGCCATCCAATTAACTTCCTTAACAACAACAACCAGACACCTCTCTGCATCCCACTGTAGGCCTCCAACAATGTTTCCAATGTTTCATAGCTAATATCTGGCTAAATGTGACCACACCTGATTCTGAAGTACTTTATTCAATCCCACAAAACTTTATTTGAAATTCAAAGGGAGATCCAAAAGTTTCCAAAGATATCAAATATGTCAAATGTTGGATAAATGTGCAGCTATAACAAACATGGAGACGAGGGTTTAAATATTTAACCTACATGTCAAGATTTTCTAAGTTGAATAAAGAGCTGGAAGAACCCAATAACACTTAAGGTCCCTTATTAAGCCTTTATAAACATCTAATAAAATGTTTATAACACACTATGATGCAGTTGTAAGCCGATATAAGGACATTTTTGTAAGTGTTTATGAATGTATAACGGATATTAGACATATTTTATATTATAACAACTGTACTTTCATTTCTCATATACCAGTCTTAACCTGTGGGAGTTATAGTTGTTGCAAAATACATTCATAAGCACTTATATCTGCTTACAACTACATTATGTATGTGTCTGTTATAAACCTTTATTACATGTTTGTGTACTGCTTATGAATACTAAATTCTTAGAGGATTGTTTCAGCTATAAGGGGGAATAAATGAAGAAAATTGGATGTTAAGTGTGTTCAGCTCAAGAGTCTGTGAGTCCAGCTTGTGTTGTGTATTTACCTCTTCCAGTATTGGACATATCCCTGAGTTTTTGGTCCTTGCTCCACCAGCTGAACGTGACGCTCTCCTCCTCCACGCTGTCCCAGTTAAAGTGTTTTTACTCCCCGTCCTGTCTCGTCTGGCATGAGTGTGTGCTCCTGAGCTCACTGTCCACCGCACGCTGCAGGAGAACAGTGTGTTGTTGTTTTTTTATCAAACTGCTGTTTGTCATATGTGACGCCTCTGAGCTCGTACAGAACAAATACTCAGCTGGTGTTCACAGTGGCTCACTGTGTGTCTCTGCAGCTATGACACTGACACATTGTCTTCAAATCACCTGTAACATGTCTGTCTTTCTTTCTGGCTGTGGACAGCAGAGGAGATCATTTAACTTTAAGACTATTTAGCACAGGACTGTCTGTATTTGTGTAGAAATACTATGATTTAATCATCAGTATTTGTAAAACATGAAAAATCTTCTTCCCCTTCAGCCAACCCAGATGGTTGCTCCTGTTATACATAAAATTTGCCTTCATTAAACGCTTTGTAATCAGGACTGACTGGTCTCATTAATCACTTTTTAATGATAAGAAACAGAAACTGTATTTTATTTTGGGTCTTCAACAGAAGAATGGAGGAGAAGTATTATGTTTTAGTTTTATGATGTATATTTGGTATAAGTGGAAAATCTTTGAGGATAATCACTCTTAAGAATTGTGTTTAAAAAAAAATCTTATTTTACCTTCTGAAACAAAAATAAATACTATTAAATAACTAAATGAACCTGGATCAAATATCACGAGCGCAATCACTACAATACATCAAGCAGACATAAATTAAAAGTCTTTGATTTGTTGAGCTGAAATCAAATTAAGAAGACAAACAAAGCAACACAGACACATTTAAGAGATGTGACAAATTATTAGGATCTCAACTTTTAACTAGAAGATGTTAAATGTTGTAAATGTGTTAGCTGGCAGTTGTTATGGTCCATATGTAAAGCTTGTTTACAGGCTCCATCTGCTCAGCTGCTGCACACTTCTCCACTCTGCTGCATGAACTTCACAGTGATAAAACAGATATATTATGCAAAATAAGACAGCGGCAGCAGACTCAGCTATGAGCTACAATTATTGGGATAATATGATGTTTGATTTGTGGAAAAAGAGCCACACAGAATGATTAATTTAATGTTTTTAATGCTGAAATACAATCTGTGATTTAAGCTGTCAGGTGCTGTCATGTCCTGCTGGGTGGACACTTTAAAATTAACCAAATAATTAGCAGACTGTCACACACTGATAGATGTGATGATTGACGACACAAGTTAAGATCCAAAGTTATGTTGGTTTAATAACATTTACACTGTTGTTATTATAAATAAATCCCACTGTGCATTAGCAGGTTTAATTAGTCTTTTGTTGTTTGTGTGTGGATTCACTGGATTGACACTAATACATTTATATGAAAATAGTATCATATAAAATTGAATCAAAACTTTTTATAAAATAGATGTGCTTTTATTTTGTTTTATGGCTGTTTGCAAGTTGTCTCCAAAAACCTGAAACCTGTTTTCATTTTCCAACTTCACTGGTGTAAAATACAAAAATACAACGATAAACACAAGATTTCACGTATTAATTGGCTTAAATAAAAGCTAAATTATATAATTATTACAGCAACAAAACAATATAATTAGCAATAATTAATAAATCAGTATCGATTTCGATGAGGTCTGATTTTTGGAATATAAAAACTAAACTAACTTTTGCTAACTGTGTGGCTCTTGATCAGACTTTACAATGTTAATACTATTATATAACTGTTGCTTCGTGTTATTATTTGTTCCTATTAATAATCACAATTAATTAATATTCTCTTTGGACAATGATTTTCTGCTGGATTGTTCCACTTACACATATTTTTTACTTATTTTCCAAACAGTTAACAGCTCATGTTCATTTAACCTTTAAAAGTGACTTCATTCAACTCATTTTAAGATCCTAGTTTATGTCTTGTGTTTTTATGTTTTCTATTTCTAAATGATAATTATTATTTTTGGCTCCGTATTAATTACATTGTTAACAGTGGACGCTTGCGCACTTTGTGCCACAGAAACACTTTGATTAGAAAATGTTGAGATTTTCGCATTAGACGAACATTCCTTTGGCATTTTACAGAGTTTAATTAGCTCATAACAGATGATAGTAATTAAGATTTGTGATACATGAAAACTACAGCCTCTAATTCAGGCCCAGGATTGATTTTTTAGGATCACATATGAATGAAAACCTACGATTGAATCTTGAAAATTCACCAATTTTGTGCCAGAAAAAGCTGAAATCTGGATGATTAGTCTTTCACTGTTCTTGCACAAACTTATCTGGACCTCGGTCACATCTTTACACCCTCATTACAATAAACTGCTCTCGTTTTTATGCTTCATATATTACCCAAAGCAGAGCGACATGAAGCCTACAGTCTTACAGTGTCTTTTTTTTTTTTGGATGATTTAAGTCTCGCTGGGTTGTCAGGACTGCGCATCACTAATTTGCTCACACGTCACAAAAACACAAACAAGCTGAGAGCTTACCTTTACAACGAAATACACCAAAACGTCCCCGAGCAGATATTCTGATATTATCCAAAAGACGGGACTCCTCTTGGTGGTGTGATACGGTGCGTGTGTGTGTGTGTGTGTGTCCGCGGTTTGTGATGTGTTGTGTTGTGCGCTGCCAACACTCAGCCAGGTTTTATCCAACCGGGGCTGCGCAGAGGACGAAGCCCTGCAGCCATTGGAGGAGGAGGAGGGGGGAGAAGAAGGAGGAGGTGTGGTTTAATGGAGAAGAGAGGAGAAGAGAGGAGCAGAGCACCCCCCACGTCTTCTTCTCACACTAAAAAAAAAAAAAAAAAGAATAACTGACCCTGTGTTTTGATGGCATTACACCCACCGAGCGACTGTACGGAAACACTTGTCAAAGAGAGACGGCTTGTTTCCACTCACCTCCAGCGACAGAGCCGCTTTAATTAGACTGCGTACAGGAGAGAGGCATGTGACTTCGACACCGACGGTTCGAGTCTCCGCGTTCACACACAATTTAGTGCCTGATTTGCTGCAATCCGTCACAGTTTTCTCTCTGACAGGTAGACTACTACACCTGACTGAGGAACAGACTGGAATTTTTTAGCACGAAAAGGTGAATCACTGACCCTGGAGAATGTTTCCAAACTTTCTTTACTGAAGGGAAATATAGAAGAAAATGGAAGTAGATCACTACAGGCAGAGCAGTGAGCTCCAGTCCTACACTGTGCTATATTTCTAGAAGAGATTAATGTGATTGTTAGAGACAAACCCTTATAAATCTCCATATTTATGTGTCCTGTAAATACATTTTCTCCTCTGTCTGATGCTCAAACATCTGGAATAATGAATTAATAAATCTCAAGTTAGGTGTGTTTCTTCTGGCACAGTTTGGGTTTGATTATTTGCAGATTTTTAAATCTCATGGCACTCTGTAACTTAAAAAAATAGTTTAAAGGTCGATTCCTTGGGTCTTTTTTTCCAAAAATACATCATGGAAGTTAAATGAGATTAAAGCAGGACAGAAGCTGAGCCTTTCTGCTTCAACGTGTCAGATAAAAATGAAATAAACAAACTCGTTTGGAGCACAATGGGATGCGTAAAAAAGGTTTAAAATCTGCTATTCTTCATCATATTTTGCTAACTTGTTCACATTTCTATGCCAGCCTGTGGGCCTGCGTGTCACAGCATTAGAGAGTATTTCTGCAGCTTTCTTGCACGCATGCAAACGACTTTCTTGACTTGACTTTCTGCACCCTGCGTGAAACAGGGCTCGTATATACGCACATGATGTCACACCAGGGTATCAGGGTCCCCCCTGAGTTTAAACGCTGTTAATGTCTGTTCTCACGAGCCTGTAAAACAAACACAACACCTTTAATGGCACACATCCATGGCACCGTGTCGTCTGCCTGATATAACAGCAGGTTTAGTTAATCAAACTGTGTGGAGTTTTTTCTCCTTTCAGGAGAGAAAATGAGAATTTAAAGGTAGAATTAATTTATAGTTTTATATGTTTTTATTGGCATAAAAATGGAACCAAAATGTTGGTAGAGGTAACTCCAGTCCTTATCAGTTTGTGATTGAAGTCCTTCATTGCTCTGCAGGACAATGAGGCGACTGTTTTTAAATAAATAAAAGTGTCAAAGAGACTAAAGGGAATCATAACATTAGCTGGAAACAGAGACAGGCTTCAGTAAAGTGACCAAAGCGCAGAGAAAATGACAAGCGCCTGGAGGGAGACGTGACAGAAAGAGAGAGAGAAAGGTTACAGAGAGTTTAACAAGGGATTAAAACTCATAGATTGGTATCTATCACGATGATAGAGTGAATTAAAATAGCGCTTAATTATATGGGTCCACTTTGCCAAAGGGCAGGAGTTACACACGCCCTAAATCCGGACCATCATAACGCGTAAAGCCCGATATTTAGAAAATATCATACCAGGAGCATCAACGTGTTTTCCTCCAGCTGTTTCAGGATGCTGTCAAATGTCATATCAGCTTATTTGGGCTACAAAAAAAAAAAAAAAAAAAAAAAAAAAAAAAATCTTAAATGTCACCAATTCGCTACAGTTAAAGTAGAGGAATAAAGTTCTGATCATAGCCTGTACAAACACACTTAGAAATACATACTTAGGCTACACAAAGAAATATATAATGTTATAATTATTGGTCATTCAAAAGTTTCTTTTCAAACGAAAGAAAAATATCACAGGCCGGACAGTTTGTCCTGATTTAAATCTGACACAGTAAAAAGACAATGCATAAAACAACAACATGCAGTTCTAGTCTAAATATTAAATTGTGTCTTCACAAACAGATGATTTTTACGTTTTTGTATGCAGGCCTACATGTTTTTTATCGGCCTCCTGCTGAGAGATGTGCAAAGGAAAAAGGAGCAGCTGCTGCAGTGAAATATTTTGTTGTTTGATCCTGACAAGGTGCAAATATATATTTATATATATAAATTCTTTGCTAAAAAAATATTTAGCATGCACAGATGCTGGCACGTCATATTTATTTGTTTCATCCTAAAGGAAATGTGGAGTGTAATTCCACAACTATCCAAACTAAACCTCGTCAGACAGTGAAGTGAAGTTTTCTGAATTTGTGTGCATCACAAAAAAATGAATAAAATCCCCCCAAAGACTCACAAAAGATACTTTGGCAGGCTTCAACACACTCCTTGACTCATTGGCCTTCTGTCAGTGTCCATGTGCACCCCCAAATCTGCAGCACCACCATTTCCTCTTGAATATGATGCTGATTTTGTGTTAAATTGTGCACATTTATTTATGGGATAAAAACTATGGCGAACAACAGAGTTTGCTGATGATAAACACACAGGGTTTATTTCTTCTACGGGTTCTTTCTTGTTTCCGGGCGTGTCTTGTCTCCGGGTGTATCTCCGGACTTGGCTACTTCCCCGAGCAAAGTTTGTGTCTCCGCAAAAAAAAAAAACCCTCAGCGTAACCTGCGGGGACAGGTGGCAACAAGAGGTGAGGGTAAAAGGTCAGAGCAAACACTTCCGACTGCAGAGATAAGGAAACACGCACAACTACTCCACTGTTTAGTGTTTTTGGGATATTTTCAAGCCACCTTAAGCTACCACATACCAGCACATGAATAAATAAGATTTTACAGGTAAAGAAATCCAATATTTTCAGGTCACATGTGCTGATTTAATCTGTATTTTAAAATAATTTTGTATGTTAAATATCTTTTATTTGGCACAAATCTTACTAAACTTTAAAGGTTAGAATAAAACGCTAAAGGGAATCCAAAAAGTATGATAACAGGATAAAAAATACAGGATTATGGTTTGAATACAGTTATTATAATCGCCTATCATCCCTCACTCCAACTATGAGCAGAGGCGCGACTCTGACTCGCAGTGCGCGCTCCCGTAGACAGAGATGCGTCGCCTCCTGCCTCCTCTGCGCGCTCCCCGCAAAGATGAACGCACCTCGGTGGCAAGACCAAAAAAAAAAAAAAACATCCACTTAATGACAACTTTTACAAATGTAGCCGAGCGACCAGCATGTCTCTTTGTGGTCAGCGAGTCGAGATGAGCCACATAATTAGGTCATAATAGCTGCAGAAACACCTCACTATTGATGATCCCATTAGGGCGATGATTTCCACAGCTCTCAAGTGCTGAAACGTGTATTTTCCACCCTGTTCTTGGTTAAGAGGAGCTCCCACACTGACTTATAGTTTTCTTTTTGATAAATGCAGGCATAATTACGTCTATCCCCTCCTGTTCCTATCTTTAAACTTTATTTGTGGGTTAAATAACATATTTTAGCTTCTGTGAAAGGCTTTCTGAGGACACATCATCCTTACTAATAATAATATAGTGCAGATATAATTGATATGAGGAGTTTTGCTTGCTGTGCATACGTGGTCCACAGTGTTGCCACCATATGGGTTTCGGTCATGTTTAGGTGTTGAGCCTCTCCTCCTCGCTGTTACTGTCATGATGCATGCATTGCCAATGGCTTTTCAGCACCCCTCCTTTCAGTGCCGCCCCCTTTCTCTCCGACCAGCCTTTACCATCTGTTTTGGCTCCCCTCCATTCTGTCCCCTCATCTTTTTCTCCTCATCTTCCTGTGTTTTGTGCACTGTCCAGCCTCCCTCCCAGCTTTGTCTGTCTTAGTCCAACCCCGTCCATTGTTCCCCCTGTGCCTCCCATTTCCGCTTCGGTGTTGCCCTTTGACCCCGCACCCTGTCCTCCCCCAGTCCCTCCTGCTGATGGGGACCCCAAATCTTCTTGTTCTTCTCTTGACTGCACCCCCTTTAAGTTTTTTTTTTTGGAGGGGTGGGGGGTGGGGGGTAGCTAATAACTGTTGCCAGCAAGCGCCACACAAAATCCCAGCGTGATTGCTATTGTGAGGCCTACAATGGCATACAGGCAGTAATGGCCATTAGCAACAGAGGGGCTTGGCCTGTAAGCAGTATTTAGTCGTGTTTAGCCCACATGCAATTTGGACTGGTGGTCAGGTTACCTTCAATCGGTCAGCCACACACTTTTAAGCTCTGCTCCTGTTGGTCTGTTACCGACCCTCTTCTTCTCTTTATTTTGGATTTAACTTCTAAAGCAGTGCCAACATGTAAGAACTGACCGTAATCAGTTACATGAATGAATTCAATGTGGGTGATTCAGGCCAGCAACACACACAAACATGCACCCCCGCCGACACACACTAGTAATTGCAGCAGACTTTGAAGATCAGAGAGGTCCATCAGAGTGGACCTGGTCTTCATGCCTCCCAGTCAGAGTCGGTCTCCGTGGAGACGGGCATCACAAAGTTGGCAACTGGCTGTAACGTTTTGAAGGGTGTGTGTGCGTGTGTCCTCATGGTGGACACACACTCAGGTGCTCCTCTTTACAAGTGGAGACATATTGGCCGCAGAGTTAATCAAATGGACAGTAAAAGAGCCTCATTATCCGTAGAGCAGTATGCGGCTATAATGCAGAAAATATCAAAGCACAACTCTGTTAGCAGGCTGAGTGAATGTCAGCGAGGAAACCAAAACACGTTGTGTCATCTTTTGGATTAGTGTCTTGTTACTCTCAGCTTCCAATTAACTTGCTAAAGAGACTCAGAAGGAGACACGTTAGGGCCACTTTACATAACATTTTGTTATGCTTAAGTGTCTTTGAGAAAACTCTACATTTATAATTGACTCAACTTAAAGGGTCAGTTCAACCAAACTACAAAAACAAACACACTGTCAATAATTTTCTCAGTCGGTTGGTCCACCATTGTTGTCCAGACTGAAATATCATGCCATGACATTTTCTGCAGACATTCATGATCCCAGGAAGATGAACCCCAATGTATTGTAGTGGTTATCCCTTAACATTTCTCCTAGTGCCATCATCAGGTCAAAATTGTAATTTGTCATGACATGGCACTCCCATCACAGACAGTATAAAATATGGACGTTATATCTATGACGTCACCCAGAGGTTTTTTGGAGAGCCGTTGTGAAGCTCCACCGCCATCTTGGCAGTCCTGCCTCTTCCTCCTCCCGCCTAATCTAAAATTGGGCAAAGATGTGGATTGTCAGTGGAGCTGAGGTGGGCTCAATAACGCCTGGGTGCTCAAACAAGCCACCTGTAACGGCACTCATCTCTCAGTCAAACTGGCCACCCTGTTAATTCTGCACAACTTAGTTCTTCTCAGTACAGTTGCCATAAACAGGGAAATTATCTATACAGACCAAAACTGCTTTTTGTACCAGGCTGTAAACTTGTTTATTTCTGCTGTGAAGTTGGACATTTTAACATGGGGACTAATGGAGACTGACTCGTTCTGTAGCCAGCCTCAAGTGGACGTTTGAGGAACTGCAGTTTTTGGCACTTCCACATTGGCTTCACTTCGCAGCCATAGAGGTTGCTGTTTGACTCCCATCACCCTCAGCTATACTTTGTGTTTAGTGCTAATTAGCAAATGTTAGCATGCTAACATGCAAACCAACATGATCAATCCTATATTTGCCAAACATCACAGCATGTTAGCATTGCCATTGTTAGCAATTAGCTGTAGACTCTTAGTCTTGCTGTAACTTGGGTGAACTGGCAGTTCAAGGCAATTTGTAATGTTGATTACAGTTGTGTATTGTACCTCAAATAGAGTCAGCTACAGGGTTATTTAATGTACACAAGAGTTGAAATTTCACATGGAAACATCTAACAAGCAAAAAAGAAGCTACACCTATAATGAACAGCCAAAACAAGAGGAGTACTGGCAGTACAGTTATTCTTTATCATATTTCAATGAACACCTTTTACTGTCAAGCGACACACGGGGAGGTGAGTAAGAATAAAAGAGGGTCTGCAGCTTCCCCTGCAAACCGTATATTTTCACGCAGTCAATTTTATATTCATTAGACTCTTATAATAAAAGTGTGACTGGCTTCAGTATATTTGGCTGTCTCTGCTGTCAACAGACGATAAAGTGGAAAGAAATGTTAACACTGTAATGGTAACAGGCATTAAGAGAGACAGAGAGAGTGCCTGCAGATTTACTGCTGTGATGTCCCACTGATGCGTCGTGTTTGACGATTATGGACAGCCCAGGGTAATAGCAATGTAATTAGGCCTTTACTGTCGTGTAATTCTCCGTCAAGCACATTGTCAATAGCTTGGCTGATGAGGTTGAAAGTGAGATTGGGATCCAGTGACCCGGGCCAGCCGCCGTAATAACAGCACACACACATTCACACACACACACACACACACACACACACACACACACACAGGCAGAACGCTTGTAATGCAGTGTTGATGCTGTGATATTTGCTTTTGTCCCGGTGTTGATCTAAGCTGACATTATGCTGTATGGCCCTGATCGCTGTTTGTCTGAGTGTTACATTTGTCATCTGTGGGAGGGCAAACGAGGGATCAGGAGGACTGGAGAGCAAAGTGAGAGAGGGATGGCCTGGCAGGTGAAGGAGGGGAGGTATAGAGAGAGTGAATGTGGGAGAGAGAGGGGAGGTGGAGGGTGTATGTGCTCATCTCTTGTGCGTCAGTTGCAGATCTGCTGGTGCGGAAGCAGATCTTTTCCCTCAGTGACTCTATTAATTTACCTCATTTATCTTAACCACCTCCCCCTCCCCCCAATAAATACTGAGACCTCAATCCATGTGTGTGTGTTTTAGTTTGTGCATGTGTGTGTGTGTGCATGCACGTCAACAACCATATATCTGTATATGTGTGTGTGTGTGTGTGTGTGTGTGTGTGTGTGTGTGATGGAATAAAAACACAGCAGCTCCCCTTTCTATTCCCAGAGGACAAATCCGTGGCGGAAAAACTCATTTTCCTGCAAATAGTTTGTCAGCCAAGCTAGGAGGAGTGATAAATTATCACAGACGTTAGGTGAAGGAGGGTGACTGGAGGAAGAGGGAAGCCCTCTCTCTCTCTCTCTAACACACACACACATGCACACACACTCCTTTCTCCCATCCTTACTCACTTTCCCAAACTACTCCTCTCTCTCTACTTCCTCCTATCATTTCTATTTACATCTGATTTCTCTCATCCTGCGTCGACATTTACAGGAAGCTCGGAGAGAAAAACAGCATACATGCATTTCACATGCACAGATAAACACTCACACATACAGTATATGTACACAAACACAGGCGCGCACACACACAAACACACACAGTGCAAGTTGGGAGAATGTGGTTGCCCCTACAACTCAAGTGTGACTTCCCATTCCGAATGATAAATTGATGGCCAGAAAAATGGATTTGTTTTCAACTAGTAACACATCAAAGAAATAATAATTCTGTGCGGGGGAGAGTGGCGGGATGATGAATGGGGTGGACAGCTGGATCACAACGGAGCAATGGAGTGAGTGAGTGAGAGAGAAAGAGAGAGATGAAGGAGTAGGATGTAAGAGAGGAACTGTAAAATCAACACGCAAACAAAACAGTGTCAGCCCAGCTGAAATGCTTTTGTATGTTTTGTAACAGGCTAACTCCGGGCAGACAAGTCTGATCCCTGTCTCAATTGGCCAAATCAAAATTTGGACACCTGAATGTGATACGTTGAGCATGTTGTTCCGTAACCATGGGCATTAATGTCCTTTACTCTGCCGGGAAGACTGGCTATTGAGGTGCAAGAGCAAAGTCATCTCAGATGTGTTGGATGAGGTTGAGATTCTGTGCAGGACAGTCAAGTTCTTCCACACAAAACCAAGCGGCAACCTCCATGGTAGTGAAGCTAATGAAGAAGCACCAAAAACTGCAGTTTGTCAAACGTCCACTTGGGGCTGACTACAAAACATGTGAGTCTTCATAAGCACCCATATAAAAACTTTTATGATTATTTTGGCTCTTTATAAGCTAAGGTTTAGCTTCTTTTTTTTTGCTCGTTAGATGTTTTAATGTGAAATTTCAAGTAGCTAAGCGAATCTGAGGTACAATACACAATTGTAATCAACATTATGAATGGAAAGGTGGTCCTCAGTTTCAAATATCACAAGCCAAAGGTAAACTGGAAACCGCCAGGTCACACAAGTTACAGCCAGACTAAGAGTTTACAGCTAATTGCTAACAATGCCAATACTAACATGCTGATGTTTAGCAACGATAGCATTAATCACGTGAACCATCTTAGTTTGCATGTCAGCATGCTAACATTTGCTAATAAGCACTGAACACAAAGTACAACTATGAAGTGAAACCTATGCAGAAGTGCCAAAAACTGCAGTTCCTCAAACAGCCACTTGAGCCTTGGCTACAGAACGAGTCAATGCCCATTAGTCCCCATGTTAAAATGTCCAACTTCACAGCAGAAATAAACATGTTTACAGCCTGGTACGAAAAACAGTTTTTGTCTCTATAGCTAATTTCCCCGTTGATGAAAACTGTACTTTAAGTTATGCATAATTAACAGCATAGCCACTTTGATTGACAGGTAGATGCAGCTACAGATGGCTTGTTTGAGCACCCAGGCGTCATTTGGCCCACCTCAAGTCCGCCTATGGTCTACGTCTTTGCCGATTTTTAGGGTAGCATGGAGGTGGAAGAGGCAGGCCTGCAAACATGGCGGCAGCCAGCGCCACAGATTTTGAGCTTCAAAACGGCTCTTTGGAAACCTGTGGGTGACGTCACGCATACGCCGTCCATTCTTGATACTGTCAGTGCACAAACTGGAAAAAAACAGTTCTTGTAGACAGAGCCAGATGTTGTAAACATTCAGGGCTTTTGCTCAAACCTGGTGAAGTCTGGGACCATCCTCTCCTGCAGATTTCTTTTCTATTTATGTGCTGAATGCACTTTTTTTTCAGCAATTTGAGATAACAGAATGTCTTAAAATCTGTACACCATTTGGGAAAAACATGATAGATGCCAAGGCGAAAAAAACAAAACAAAAAAAAAAACCTGGAAGCGCACTGTTGCCTAAAATATCACTGCATGATGCAGCATTAAGATCTCTGTTACTAGGACTACAGAGTCAGACCATGAAAAACACCCCAACTTTAAAGGGCATAACATGTACATGGACAGTGGTAACCACATACAGTTGTTGTTGTTTTTGAATGAGGTTCATGCATAAAGAAAATACACATAATGTGTGTATTGTATTTCACTCTATTTCTGTTAGATTTTTAAAATTTATTTTCACTGCAATCCTACAGTTAGCTGAAATGACCAAATACTGCTTCTCCACAAGTATCTCACATTTATGTATATGTGCGAAAATGATCTAGTTAAACTGAATGCAGCATCATTATAGCACGCGTTTTAGACTGATTTGATTTTAAAGAACCCATGAATATAATTTAGTACTCATTATACTGAAGAATCTTTCTTTATTACTGTGCATTTAGTTTGAAGAAAGTTTGTCAAATAAGTGTGTAAGCTTGTCCACTTACAGATTCAGGGGATCAGTTGTTTTTAATGATGTGATTGTAAAGGTCCAGTTAAAACTTTGGGGACATTACAGAATATGGAATATAATATTGATAACTATGTTTTCATTAGTGTAGAATCACCTGAAAATAATAATCACTATGTTTTTGTTACCTACAATGAGGCTTTTATATCAGCAGTCACAGATCCTCTTCCATGGAGTCCACCATGTTGAACTGCCATGTTTCTACAGTAGCCCAGAACGGACAAACTGAACACTGGCTATAGATCGGCCCATGTTTTGCAGCCACCGTAGTTTCTCCTTCACTCTTGGAATGGGAAGGCGATTGGAGGGGGTTGCAATCTCCAACTGCACTGCTAGATACCACTATATCTTACACACTAGTCCTTTAAATCACATTGGCAAAATGGTTGGAAAATGCCACTTAAATAATCTCAAAACACAACCAATAATATGAATACTGACCAAGCGTCAACCTCTGTGGCTGGGAAATGAAACCAAACTGTAATTTCTCGAGTGGCCACTTGAGACAGGCTGCAGAAGTGAGTCGGTATTAAAATGCCCAACTTCACAGCAGAAATAAACATGTTTACAGCCTGGTTCAGGCAACCGTTTTGGACTCTATAGCTAATTTCCCCGTCCATGACAACTGTGAGGGGGGTGAATTTTTTTAACTCACCCGTTCAGATGATATTAAGGCTCAGAGTTGTGCATAATTAACAGCATGACAGCTTGATTGACAGTTAAGTGCCTTTACAGATGGCTTATTAGAGCACCCAGGCGTCATTTGACCCACCTCAGGTCTGCAGATGATGAAGGTCTTTGCCGATATTTAGATTAGACGGGAGGCAGAAGGAGTAGTACATCCAACATGGCGGTGGCCGACGGCACATATTTTTGGCTTCAAAACAGTGCCGTGGGTGACGTCACTCAGGCTCTGTCCATTCTTTATACTGTCATTGATACTGACAGGTGATTTTCAAACAAAGATATTGTCCTCTTTGTCTTGCCTGTTGGACAATTTTATGCCATGTGGGGACTACTCAGTGCTTCACGTAGACGGTACTGAAAATAAGATTCATTAAAACTGAATAAAAGTACTCCCAGTCCGGCTCTAGCTGTCACGATGTCCGATCCACAGGTCTGCAGGATCTTGTTTGGTTTTTAATGCTTGTTAAACAGAAGAGTGAACACAGAATCAACCAAAGCCATTTTCAAGAAAGCAATATTAACATTTCAGCTTTCTTAAAACAAGCACATCAGTAATTTGAATTTACATCACTCCCTGATGTCTCAATCAAGCGATATATTTCCCCGGTAATCTAAAAAAAATTTTAAAAAATGTCGTTCTTTCTCTTGCACCTCATCCACGAGTACAATCCTCCCTTCAGCTCTCATCCCACTCAGGTAGTCATCAAGCTCAGGTAATAACCGTTAGCATAAGCACTAAAATCACATCATCATAATCATCATCATTATCATCATCGTCCCTGGTCCCACAACATTTACAATCATAGCTAGAGCCATAGTCATAACACAATTGCATCGGTAAATTCACACAGTATTCGGGGGAATTATTTGGACTGCCATCGTGCACAGCGGATCATTAAATGTAAGAGGTGTTCTTCCCTCCAGGTTTCTAAAACCGACCCTGTACGCTGTCTATACCCAATGTGTGTTTTCATCCCGCTCATTTTTCCCCAACCATATCTTATTTCTATTCTTTTTTATCGCTCCCACCACCTCCTCCCCTCCACACTCTCTTCTTTCCCTTCGCAGTGATTGATGGAGTTAGGCAACAGAGCACAGAGCAACGTGTGGCCAACAGTCCAAGACAGCCTGCATCTGAGGGAGAAAGAGAGAGGTTGGTGCGGTGGTGGTGGTGGTGGTGAGGAAGAGGAGGAGGGTGGGGATTAAACGAAGAGAGAGGTAAAAGGGAGGGAAGGAACGAGGAAGGGAATGGGGAGTGTGTGTGAAAGAGAGAAGGGGAGGGAGGAAGAGGGAGAGGAGAGTATGAGAGAGAGAGAGGGGAGCTCAGCTGAAAGCCACAGACTTAATTCTATGCATCATTAAGCAGTCTCACTCAATGCAACATCCCCTATACATCATCCACGCTCAGTAAACACAACGGTGACATTACATTAGCAACTGCAAATGAATTTTCTTTTTAGAAGGAAATTGAGAATACTCTCTTTCTCTCCCTCTCTTTTACCCTCTCTGGCGCTGGCAAAGCTTGAGCGCAGGCCATAAAAGGCAGGGAGACATAAACAAAATAAAAACACAAACAATATTTCCCTTTGCCTCTCTGGCACACACACACACACACACACACACACACACGCTTTCTCTGTTTGTCAGAGAACAGTGCAGAGATTGGTGCACCACTGTTATGCACTCTGCTGTAATTTATTTATAATATGAGAGCAACATCATAAACATGAGTATTTTATTCATTCTGCTGCAGGAAATATAGATTTTTATTTAAAGACAAGATACCTTTGCTACTTGTTTGTGTTGTGTACTGTGACATCTCTCCATTTGTTCTCACTTTGTTAAATATTATAACTTAATACAGTTATAATGTTGTGGATATGTATACATACCTCAATTAAAAAAATGCACCACACAAAGTAGATCTCACATATGGATTAATAAAATATTTACACCAACTCACTGCCAGGTGTGACTGTTAGCTAGCTAACTGAACCAACTGACAAAAGTAACGTTAGCTTGCCAATATATTGCCCGTTAAGACTGGCATGTAAAAGAGGTTATGTGGTCTGACCACTGTTTAATAATGATGTAAGCTTACAAAGACCTCAAAGTAGAAAATGTTATGCCAATGTTAGCTTAAATTATGTTACCCTAAATGACCAATTAATGTCTGTTAACGTTAGCTTAATTAGCTACATCCCTCTTACTCAAGAGATACATGAATACTACTTGCTAAAGTGGCACTAACCCTTTCTTTGTTTCACATTTCTGATGTGTTAAACTCTCTGAGTTGGTTACAAATAATTTAACCTAATGACATTTCAAATAAAAGGTAAAATACCATTGTTAACAGTTAAAGTATGTTGGAAATTATACTAAAAATATATACAAAAAATGAAATGTAAACACAAATAGCTTATATTAGAAACTGTTTTTCCAACGTTAGCTTAAACATTGATTAGGTTAAAATTTCCTTAATCGGACACTACAGTCTGTGTACAATGTAAATAAAAACCGAATCCGTTAAATTCAGAGTGGGTGTATATTTACAAAAAAATGTAAATGTTTATCAGTTTGAAGATTACATATCTTGTCTTTGAGCTGTATTCAACTGGTTAAAAGGAATTTGCAAATCTTTGCACACATTTATGTTTTACACAACTTTTCCAAATCCGTAATACTCACACTTCTATGGGTGCATATATAAAGAAAACAGATTCATACCTATATTTACAAAGGATTGTACGGTAAGTTTAATATGTTGTTTGGCTCTCTAAAACTGTTATTTATGGCAGTAATGTTACTATCCTATTCATGCAGTTGATTGCTTTGTATCAGATTCTATTTATAATCACTCATTTGAAACTAGTCAGTAGTTAAGAACTTAAGAAGGCACAAACTGGATTGATGATAGATGCAGCCCGATCCTGAGGTTTATTAAAACACCCACACAGTTCAGCATGCAGACACAAAATCCACATATTTGAGCCGTAACGCCTAAGAACACGTGAGTAACATGAATTATCAAGCAAGTCAAATGAATAATTATGTTTTTATTACACAAATTATGCCCTTTCCCCTAAACTAGTCAGGCTCTGAGGCCTGGGAAATCTATTAAGGCTGTGCTATAGATCATCCCATCCACTGTGGCGTGTATATAGATCGGTCGGCTCATTTAAGGAATATTGAATCGGTTACAGTAAAGCAAGCCCCTGGATTGAGTCAAATGTAAAAATCCATGCATGTGTGAGGAGCTGTCAGCGTGTGCTGTAATGACGGATGGCGCTGGGTCTCTGTTTCAGCGAGAGGTGATAAAAAGTCAAATTATGAGTGCCGGGGAGGGACAAGAGCGTGTGTGTGTGTGTGTGTGGGGGGGGGGGCGAAGACAGAAAAAAGAGAATTGGACCAGATCCGTCAAATGATAAGGGCAATCAGTCAATCTGGGAACATTTCGGACGATGGAAGGTGTTATTTCCTCCCAGTGCAGTTTGGAGTCAAGGGTCAGTGAGGGGTCAAGAGTATAACCCCTGACCTCGTGCTAGTGAAGAGCTATTGATTCACGGTCTCCACAGTTTACCCATGTTATTATCTACGGGACATGATTGGTTTCCAATTGCAGTGATTTGCAGTGAAAGTGCTTTAACACAAATGAGCGACATGCGTTTCAAACTTTTATTCTTTTTTTAAAAACTTGCAAAACAACCATTCAAAGACCTCTGACCACACATACTTATTAAACACTTTCAAAATATATCAAAATATCCAGTTAGTTATGTTGCTTTTTTGTGATTTTAGTGCTATTAAATCACCAAAATAAAAGAGTTTCCGGTAAATTCTTCACATACGGATTGTTTATCATGAGACAACATGTTTCCCCTGAAGAACAGTGATATGAAAAATAACAAAAAAGTCACTATAACCTCACTAATGCAGGGGTATGCATGCAAAATGTCCCATTAAGCAGCTGTTCAGGCATATTTGTAAGTCTGTTCCAAAGTTGAAACATTTGGAGGTTCCTATGACCACGATAACCAAAACTGGTCTCCAAGAATTGATCAAATAATTCTGTAATAAACTATATTACACTTTACATATTCAAAAGACCTCCAAAGGCCACGAGAATAATCTGAAACAGGACACATGCACACACAATTTACTTAATTTGACTTGCTACTTGCTGAATTAGCTAAATCACTCCAGAAAAGTCAACGTTTCTGGTAGCATCTTGGTTCATCCTGACACCACCTCAACCTTTCTGCTTTCTGTCTCAGGAGCATCAAACAGAGCCGTGGACCCCCTACCAGGCTGACCCCGATGCTGACCCCCCTCCACGCTCTGACTGACCCGCTCTGAGGTGTGAACTTCTGTCCCCCGGCTGATAGAGCCTCCTGATCATTTTTATAGTCCTCATCCCTCGCTGTTTATGACTCTGCAGTTTGATTATAGCAAGGGGGCTTGGAGCGGTAAGAGCCCCGGAGAGTCTCTCTCTCTTTCTCTCTCACACACACACACACACACACACATCAAAGAAGCTATGAGAGGAATGTGGACGTTTGTTGTTTGTTTTATCATCCAGTACGAGCACTTATCTGCTTAATCATAAAGGATTGGCCTGGGAATGAGGCTGGAGGGACACTGTGCTGGCCAAACAAACTATCCCTGATGCTGTTAAGGACGAGCCAGGTTCATTTTGGTTATAGCAGCTTACAAGGTACATGGGAGTTTTATTTGAAGAGAGACCAGAAGAACAATTTACTTTAACATTACAAGTCCTGGCGACAGGACAAACTGTTGCTGTTACAATAAAGATTCATCTGAGTGATTCAGCTACAGCTGGTCCAATATCCATGCTCCTTTAGCTAACTTTACATATGTTTGTTCTCTTGCAAGACATTACACAGATACACTCCACATTATTATAATACATCATCCATTACTGATTATTTTCATTATTGATTAATCTGACAGTTATTTTCTTGATTAATCATGTTGTCTAGGAACAACAAATTGTGGAAAATGCCCCTTACAATTTCTCAAAACCTCAGTTGATGTCTTCAGATGCCTTGAAAGATATTCAATTTGCAATGAAGTAAAAGAGAGAAAAGCAGCAAATCCTCATATGTGAGAAGCTGGAACCAGATTTCACCCCTTAAATACATTTTTCTGGAACTGTTGTGTTTTCTGGCACTTCAACCTTCTGCCACTTTTCCACTGTTTTTACATTTTAATCACGTTTTTTGAACCTTTTCATGTTTAAGATGTGTTTTTCTCCTCAGTTACACAGATATATATGTGTAATGTAGATGTCTGTCCTGCAATATATCATATAGCACGGTGTTTCTCAAACTTTTCACATCGTTTACCACCTCAGAAAACATTCAGCCCTCCAGGTACCACCATTAAAACACAGCAGTAGGACAGTTCACACAAGACGCAGGTTTATTTCTCATAGGAAACCTGCACAGAACCTAACCTAACTTTGTGGAAGATGGGTACTCCTGAGCCGCACTTCTCTTGCAAATAGTTCCTGTGCTACATAAGTTAACGTGACTATGTATCTGGCTGATATTGAAACAAAATATTACAGGAAATGCAAAATTTATTTTAAATTACGTTCCTGCGATCTCATGTTTTAAAAGTATTTTCAAAAGCACCACTACAGGGAGGTGGCGTACCATCAATGGTACCTGTACCATAGTTTGAGTACTTTAGTTTAAGTAGTCAGTGGGGTCAACTATATGACAGACCAGATAAAGTGTAGAATGTAAAATGTTTAGGTTTGGTTTACCAACTGTCTTAAAATATGTAGTTCCTTAAAGCTGCATAATCTCGTCACCCAGTTCAGTTTTACGCATTAAATGTTTCTTCTGAGTCAAACCGCAATCCGAGTCTCAGCACTGATGCATCCCACATCTCACTGCTGTAACGGCAAAGTGACTGAGCTGTACTTACACCATGTGAGATACACAACACTTTAATTAAGTCACAGGATCTCACCACCGCCCCCCCCCCCCTCCTTTTCTAGCCCTGTGAGTGAGTCAATCAGACTCTGCCCTTCGTTTCCCCCTGTGTGGGAGGCCGGTGTGCTGGCCTGAGTAGCTGGGAAAGTCCCATGATTTATGGCCCTTTGCAGGCCTGACTGCCTCTCACCTCGCCGATGATAGAGCCAGAGGTAACGAGGACCGGTTGCTCCAATCCGCTCTTCTGTTTGGTCAATCCAATTTTATTCATTTGGGATTTAAAGGCGCTCCTGAGTCTTTGCCATCTGATGCTATTGGAAAGTTCAATTGGGGAGATTTATCAGAGTGCTTCTATGTGTAATCGAGTATATTTTTTTCAGGTTGGGTGATAATCACATGGATTAGATGTTGATGATTAAGCACTCGAAAAGGTGAGAGGGGGCATTTTATTTTTAGTCTCACATGGTGGACTTTCATTTCCTTATTCATTATTTTTCTCTCTTTTGATATATGCTCCATAGAGCCTTGTAAAAGTGTTGGATGTGTTTGCACGAACAAACTGAGAGCAGCTTTAAATTAAATAACCGTAGGTCTCCTTTTTCAGTTTGTCCAAGGAAATTTGTTGTTGGCTTAATATTTACCTTGTGACTCTTTGTCCCAGTGTCCTACACTGCTGTATCAACAATATTCAAATGTAAAGTATAGCAGGAAACACATGCGCCACATAGGACTAAACCGACACTGAGGGTTGAATCATTGTGAGGTCCATTTTGAGGCTTTCTGAACTTGTTTCAGTCTCGATCGAAGGATCAAGCAGCTCTGACATATTAAAATCAACCAACCTTACATACATAGAGGGGACACACACGATCACACACACCAGCAGGGCAGTAACTCAAGGCCAAAGGAGGAGGTTTATTTTTATCATGGGCAAAGGCGCCAAATCATGTTGGTATGAAGGGGGCTATATAAATGCAAATTGTATTGGAGAGCTATTAGTCCTGGAAAAGGTTTGTATGTAAATGCCCTATATGACCACAGCGGAGCACTCGGCCAGTTCAGATTAGTGGGGTTTGTGGCAAATGTGCTGCAAAAGACAAAATAGAAAAATAGACAGAAAATGCAATTGCCTTGTGGTAAATCATGGTGAACAAGGTGAGTAGTTGAGTAATTGAATGGCCAAGGTGTTTCTATACGGTTTATTGTGTACGCAAGAGAGATGTATTGAGGTCGGTTCACTGTGTGCATGTTTTATGGTCATTTTGACCATGATACAGATTTTTTTTCTGAACCTGAGCAGAACACAGCGTGGCCATAGGCAGCTCTGCGAGAGTGTGAATGAGCAAAATGCTAAAGCGTCACTAAATGAATGCCTGCCGTTTAACGCCTGCCTTGTTTATGGCTTTGAATCTGTTTGACAACATGTCAAAGATAGATTTTGTGGTTGGAAATAGAGCACAGTATATCGAAAGGAAGGAAAAAAATGGTGATTATGAAATTAACAAATCAAATAAGGCACAGGGTGCCACATCATTCATGGAAAGTAGAGGATTTAATAATTGGGCATTAAGCCCTGAGAGGCAACACCAGTGCAAGGCCGCCCTCTAGCTTTGACCAGAGAGACTTACAGGCATACTTCACATATCAGTCATGAATCCAACACACAGAACACTGAATTTTATTCAGTTACTGCCAACATACCTGCATTAAAAGTACCACATTTTAAATGAGACAGCCTTATATACACAGTATATACATTTGAAGACATGCATAGACAGGTTAACATGAGAATCACTCTATTGACAACTTCTACTTGTTCAAAATGTTTTAATACAGCCAAGTTAAGAGAGCACGGTAATAATGATAGTAATAATACTAATAATACATTCTGTCACCTCCTCGTCCTGAACATGAAGTGACTGGGTGGGTCAAGGTTAAAGTGCAACTGCAATTCTTCACAGATCTTTTGCTTCCTGCATTATTTCTTCCGAACCGTTATGTTTCTGCAAACCCAGGTCATGCCATCCTGAAAGAAAAGGCAGACAATGTGGTTGTGCTGCGAAAATTAGTGATGTAATTTGAGCCGCAGCTTGAAAGTATGTTTACATGCCATAGTTTGGATTTTCAGGACTGCCTACTCATGTGGAGAGAAGGAAGGACGGAAGGAAGGAAGGAAATGCAAGTATTCAGTATTCAGTGTCAGTGTCCCCTGATTTAACCTGACCAATAAAATTATGAAATGAAGACAAAGAAATATTAAATGTAAGATTGCTGTCTCTATAAAGATGATAGCACGCTTAAATTTGGACCTCTAATCTTGGCAATCTTATATATAATATGTATATTTTGAGCAGGGAGAGGGAGGGTCTATCTTGATGTGAAGGGGCTTTTGTTACTGTTGGCGAAACAATCCCCTTTTTTAGATTTCAGGTGATGTCACAACGTGAATTTGATTAAAGTAGTCGATACCAATATTTTGTGAGTTCTCAAACTGACTGCAAAGACAGTTGCAGCCACTCTCTCTGTGTGTTTGCAGACTCTGTACTGTATTTACCTGCACTCCCTCTGCACTGACTGCTGAGCAGGCCTGGACCTGCCACATGCGATCTCGGATAGTGTGCAGATTGAGACCTTCTGCCAGCTCAGACGCTGGGATGGCTGTCATCAGGTCCTGCTTGTTGGCAAAGATTAGCAGTGGCACAGCAGCGAGCTTTTCCTCCTCCAACAACTCAGCCAGCTCCTGGAGGAAGAGACACATGAGAGTACTGGATGAGTCAGAAAACTAAATATTATTGACCTTTGGCTTGGCTGCTGTTTGTGATGAGCCCACACGCCGCCAGTGAGAATATTTATATTAGTAATACATCTCTGAATGTTCTCTGGTAACTTTATGACCAGTAATCACACTTAACATATCTTATTGTTGCACTTCTTTAAGGAAATTGTGAATAACATCTTACCAGACTCGTTTCTTCAAACCTCTTCCTGTCTGAGCTGTCAATCACATAGATCTGCAAATAACACAGTCATACATATTACCAGAACATCCATATATTACTATATTGTGAGGACTACTATCTGCAGATGTTGATAAATCTGGCGAGTGTCACAAGTACATAAAAGAAAACCTACCAGGACATCTGTGGTCTCAAAGTAATTCTTCCAGTATGGGCGGATCTTGCGCTGACCTCCAATATCCCAAACATTCAACTTGAAGCCAGATGACTGGACACTCTTAATATTGAAGCCCTATTATAAGATAACATCGATTATTGATGCTTTATTCAATACAGCAGGTGAATTAAAGCTTGATTTGGTAACGGTTTGACTGGAAAATGACAAAATGACTGTGTGTGCATATTTCTACTTGTGTGGGGGTGATGTGGCTGATATCTTCGGCTGCCAGCTGTTTGAGCAGAGTGGTCTTGCCAGCATTGTCCAGGCCAAGCAACAGCAAGCGCACCTCCTGTTCTGGAGCCTGCTTCAGCCTCCGAAGAATGGACAACAGGCCCTGCAGGTGGATCAGTTAGTGGTGATGAACTTCAATGAGGCAGCAGGTTTAAAGATGGCATTTCACAGGGAAACCTGCAGTCATTTTCTCACTATAATTTTGCAGAGTCATCGCCTACGCTGTAACAGGTAAAGCACCATTCATCAGAGGCCAGCGTAGAAACCCGGCACAGCTTGTACAAGAGGTTTAACACTCACCCCACAGCAAGAATCATCTAGAGCATGAGGATTTAGCTGTTAGCCAATTGCAGTGACCTAAACATGTAGCAGGCCAAGATTAGGCATGTGCACAGTGCGTGGCTTGTGTCCAGAGAGTGGTAAGCTACCCTTGCAGTGTGTTGTGTTAAGATATAAATGTTGTCACTCCACTCTGCGACCTGTATCGAGCAGTGTGTCAAATGTGGAAACAACTGATTTTCAGTAGATTTTCTGTCAAATATATAAATTGACACACAGAGTAATAATTTCACTGCACATCTTTAAAATCTGTCTTGTAACTAATTTATTTTCCTTGACTTTTTCATGATTAACTATAATTTTTGTTGATCTGACTTCTTGTTTTTGTATATTGTATACAAATGAAATTGAAATAATAAAATTAGCTCGCTTGCCCGCACTAAAAGAAGCCTAAATTGTTGAGAGTGAGTGATCACAAAATAAGAGTAATACATTATTTAAATAAAATCTGAGGGGTGTTGTTTAGCCCAGTTGGTAGAGCAGCCGCCCCATGTGCGAAGGCTCAGCCCTTGCTGCGGGAGCCCAGGGTTCGAGTCCAGCCTGTGGCTCTTTCCCGCATGTCATTCCCCATCTCTCTCTTCCCACATTTCCTGTCACTCTTCAGCTGTCTCTATCACAATAAAGCTTGAAAAGGCCAAAAAAATAATCTTTAAAAAAAATAAAAAATAAAAAATCTGTAACAACTTGCCAAACAAGACATTTGAGAATCGATAAAATGCACAAATCCATTTACTATTTTCAGTGACATCAGCCTCATCAGCCTCAGTATTAACGTATTGTTGACACTTTTCGACAGTGACAACTTTCTAAAAACTAATCCAATATGTCATCCATCCTAACTAGGTGCCCCATTCATTGGCATATAACAATCTGTCTATATCTACAGTTGTCAGTATCAGACACACACATCTTAAAACAGCAGCTATCATTCAGTGATAATCTAAATTAAAATTACTCAGCAGCCATGGCTATGAATCATGATAACTCACCATGTTTTTCCTCAGGTGTTGGTGTTGCGGCCCCTGCTCGGACTGAATGGATTAACATCTTCCTGACCATACCTCTCGGGAGAACAGCTGTCAAGTTCTGTTGCCAGGCGAAACGGTGACGTCAGCGTAAACAACGTGACAGCTGGGTGTCCATGGCACGAGACGGGAAATAAAAACGGAACACCACAAATGCACCGTGCAAAAATATGACCCTAAAAATATTTGTATTATTTGTTCTGAAATATAGAGACAACAAACTAACTTTGCACTTGTTATTTGATATAAATATTTTTTTGTAATTGTTTTTTCTTTGTGCCTTTTAAAACACTTTAATCGCATATTTTAAGTGCTGTAAGATAAGATAAGATAAGCTAAGATAAGATAAGATAAGATAGGATAAGATAAGATAAAATTAGATAATTTAAGACAATATAGGATGAGATAAAATGGACTTTATTGATCCCACACCAGGGAAATTATTTGTTACAGCAGTTACAGAAAAATAAATAAGTAATATATATAAAATCTGATCTATTTTTAGAAATAGAAAAATAAAATAAAAAGTGATATACCCTATATACACCTTTCAAGTATATGCATGTTGGATTATTTGTATTATGCACATATATCTATATATATTGGTAACTGTATTATTGTACAGAGGAAAAAAGTTGCTAGGAAAGTGCAAATGACGAGTTGGTCGCAGGTTGCTCTACATTTAGATGTCGATCTGTTAAAAAAGACCCAGACTTCAAGCTTTATATATATTGTTTTTATCACTTAAGACAAATGGTACTTAACTTCAGTGATGATTGTTGAATCAAGAGTTATTTTGAGAAAGACATCACACAATTTTGAGTTTAAGAATTGCTGCTCTAAGCAAGTATACAGGAGTAATCAAATAATTTTAGAAATATGTTTGAACTTGAACATGTTTTGAAGCATGTCCACACCAATCTAGAAAAACATATGACTAATAATAAGTATCTAAGGACCCTGTAACATTGCACTTGGTGGCGTTGAAGCTCTGCCCGGTTACAGTACACCATTAAAAGAAGAAGAGGATGAAGAGGAATGAACTTGAACTTACGGTAGTGAAATCACACGCGTACACGCAGCGCCCTCTTGAGTTCAATGGCTGACTCAGTTTCGGATTACTAGCAGTGCAGCTGAGTATAGGAACAACAAAAACATGTCCGAGTACGAGAGGCTGAACCGTTAACTAGCAACAACCACCTGCAGTCAACCTCAACAAGTCGTTTATTCGACCGACTGCTATATGATTCCCGTCGTGACAACGGCCGACAACCCAGAACGATGCCGCAGAAAGCACTGGGATCCATTGTAGGTCTTCTTTGTACCGGGACCTGTCTGGTGCAGGTAAGCCGCCGCAAGCGCACCCGGGGTCGGCTGATGCTTCCAGTTGAGTTCGTGGCTCCTGGAATGGGTGAAGGCCTTGTGCCGAGCCTTTTTGTCTCCTCCACAAAGGAAACTGGGCACGGTTCGCTACTGTACACTGTGGATGACGTCAGTTGGTCAAAGTTTTTATTGATATTTCGACAGTTGACTTGATGGAAAATTTAGTTTGTAACTCAAAAAGCTACAAGGATGTGTTTTATTAGCTCGATTTTTACAGTATGAATCAAGGCTATCAAGATTAACGTTAGCCCTTGCTAACTGGTACCCGGCAAATTGACGTGTTTATTCGCAGTTGTTGATATTAGCTATTCGGACAGAGCAGTCAGCCCCAGTTTGTCCACTTTAATTCACCGATATATTCGCTTTTTAAAATACTTTAATAAAAATAAACTGAAAACGACACTAATGCCTCTAAATGGTGTAGCATTTTATCTGCATGTATACTGATGTACTTTGCTGCCATCGTTCGTCGGTGTATGTAACGTTGGCGTCATTGTTTTATGCTCGCATTTAAATACACTTTGAATTGTGTGGCAGCAACGTTAAGTAATAACTGTGCTGTACCTTTGGTGACATTTAGCAGCGCTGTCACAGTGCAGACAGTTAGCACTAAAAATGAATGTGCAAACACAATAAGTGACATTGAAGTGACGAATGACAGAGGTTAAATAGATCCTTAGAAATATGTCAGTCTGTCAGGAGCTTGCTATGTGAGTTGTGTGATTGAGTATTGACTCAGATGTTCACTTTGTGTACCTCTTGTGTGTATTTAAGGGAAAGGAGTTCTGTTTTGGGGTAAACAACGAACAGTACCGCTGTGAGATGGGGTACTGCTGTGGAGAGACAGAATGCTGCACCTACTACTACGAGCTCTGGTGTAAGTCTCAATGATGTTTTTGTCTTTTCCCAATTTTATTATACACTTAAATCAGTCAAATCATTTTTTTTTATTTATTTATTTTTTTATACAATTGACTTGTTTAATGTCTGTTATTTCCTCCTCAAATTAGTTTCACTTTAACAAGAAGAATACTGAAAGCAAAACTACTTTAACCTGTAATATAGATAGATAGATAGATAGATAGATAGATACTTTATTATTGATCCTGAGGGAAATCAAGCATCCAGTAGCGGCATGAGACACAGTAAACATACATTAAAGTCAACCTATAAGAAAAATCTAGATTTAAATTAATCCTGTGCAAAGAAATTAAATATGTGCAGAGAAATTAAACCTGTGGTAAGATCTTTACATATGGAAGACTATAAAATATTGTTTTATAGGAATAAGAAATAGAACTACAAATAGAGATAAAAAACTATGTTCAATTTAAATTAGGCTGTAGACAATGAATCAAGGTCACAGCATTTAGCAGAGGTAGTTCAAATGACAATGAAAAAATATACAGGAATCAGTGCTACAGAGAATGAGATTGTCCATTTAACACTTTAAGATTCATTTGGCCTTGCTCCATTTCATCAGTTACCTGTAGATAATGATAAAGTTATATTGAGTCTACCCCCCTCCCTCATTATAGGGTTCTGGTTGGTATGGACCCTAATCATCATGCTTAGCTGCTGCTGTGCCTACCGACACCGAAGGGTTAAGATGCGTCTTCAACAGGAGCAACGCCAACGTGAGATCAGCCTCATGGCCTACCAGGGAGCCTCCAGCTCCTTCATTTCGCCTCCACCGCTCAATCTAAGTAAGTAGTCTTTTTGTTTGCTACGTGGGCGTTGAAGATTCCTTCCAGAATTTAGCCATTTCACTGTTTGATGTTGGTGCTGAATATAGTCTTTATTTCAGTTTTCTGTTTCACTCCATTTCCCTATTCTGTGTCATCTTGAAGCTTTATCTGTAGGTAGTGAGTTTCTCAGAGCCTTTGACAACTGTTTAGTGCCTACTCCATCAAATAGAGATGGTACTCTTAGATAGATATCTGTATTTTGAGTACAGATTAGGAGTTGCAAACAAGCATAGAGGCCCAGATAATCTCTTCTACAGCATCTTCCTTCAGCACCTCCTGTGGGATCTTCATGTGCTCATGGAACTGCTGGATCTGCCATGATTCAGCTCTACACCAAGGTTGTCTTAGATAACTTTACCTATCAGACAAATTGATACAGGTTTTATGTTTTGTTGTAATGTGCATCATTCCTTTGGGCAATGCTCAAACCTCATGTTCACAGGTAAAGGTCAGGACTTTGAACTTTGTTCCCCCCACCACCAAGGTCCAACACAATAGCCATATTATTACAGCAGTGAATCTCACACTGTTTGTCACTCAGATCACCTAGATAGCTGAACTCTCCTCGGAGCAGCTGTTTGCTCCTCTTCCTGACTGAAACAGCCAAATGAGAGAGTGTCATAACCTTAGAATTGGAGGTGCTGATCCTTATACCGATCTTATTATACTCAGTTGCAAATTGCCCAGGTTTATAATAGAGATCATAGTCTGACGTTGCCAAAGGGACAGCAGAGATGTCAGTGGTCACTCTGGACCTTGGCTGAAACTTGATATCTTGTTCACTAATATCTCAAACAGGAGGTGGGACAAGGTACACACTTGTCAGAGTCTGAGGCCCACAGTGGTCATGCTTGACTTAATGTCAAGAATGTGAACTGTGAGCGTACACAGACGGTGACTCACACAGAGACTCGGATAACATGTACTCTTACAGCTCTTGATATCATACGGGACGTAGTAATAAGCCAATTCCAAATACTCAGGCTACAAACCCACAACTCTGATGTCTACAATAACGTGTTCTCTTCTTTAAATTGATCTTTCATCTTAATTTTATATCATCACAAACAAGAAAACATATTTTCTAGTTGTCTGTTTTTCACTGTAGATGTCAGTTGAGGATATTAGAGTGTAAGGTGCCATTTTGCCAAGTAGACAAGAGAGGAATGTACGGTATGTGCAGAAACTGATGTGTGATTTGTTCACAGTCTAATCGTCTGTGGGACCAGCATTAAAATAAGGTGCCACCATTCTAGAAATACGATCTGACTTTGAATCCCAATGAGTGCTATTAGGGATGGTTAGATTAGGTTTTGACCTATGGGAAAGCCGATCCTTAGGCGTCCAAAAATGTAGCCCGTGGTATTTTGGATTATCCATTATTGAAGCGGTTGCACAATCTCCATTAAGACATTTAATCAGGAACGCTTAACTGCAAAACAAAATGATTAGCTGGTGCATGTGGACGACAGAAAGGACTGACAGATATCGTCGTCTCATAAACTGCGAGGAATTTGTTGTTTGAAACCAGATGTGCCTGATTCAGAGCTACGATGGCTGTTTATTGACCAGCAAAGATATTGTTTTAATATTGTTTTTATGGAGTAATAGTAATGATAATAATAAATCAGCGTTTTACAGATTCAATTGGAACATGCCAGCGGTGCTCACATGATAAGATAAAACACATGTTTTCCGGTTTATTAGTGAAATGGGTTGGCCTGTATAACACACATTCATGCGGGAATAATTAGAATGGATGTTAGAGTTATGAGCATGGTTATAGCGCTGCAACTAACCATTTCTATCATCATCCGTCATCATCCATGGCTTTGTCGAATATTTTTTTGATTCATTATGTAATTGTTTGTAAAATGTTGGTAAATAATAAAAAAAAAAAAAAGCCCATCACAGTTTCCTAAAGCCCAAACGGACATATTCAAAGTACTTTTGTCCAACCAGGAGCAAAAGTAAAAGGCCTTGGCAGATATATATAAATATAATACAAATATTAACACCTGAGAACCTGCAACCAGTGCTTTGGCAGTTTAGCTTTTAAAAAGGACAAACAATGAATCAATTCTAAAAAAATAGTTTTAGTTTGTTTCAGCTCTACATGTATGTACAACTGCTTGTATGAGGATGGTATTTTGACAGTTAAAGCTAAAGCTTCTGTATTTTTCTGATGTTCAGGGTTCTGGAACGACTGCAAGCTTCCCGACTATGAAGAGGTGGTAGGTCACCCTCCGACACCGCCTCCCCCTTACTCTGAAAACCCCCCTGAGACTCCAGCACCCCTTTCGCAAGTGAGTCAGCCAGACGCTGCCACCGTGCCACAACCGCTGGCTGAGGCAGACCCGAGTTTGAACAGTCAAGCCTCAGGCTCATCTTCAGACCAGGAAGCAGTGTCGATGCCCATCCAAGCTCAGTGTCTGGTGGAGGAGAATGCACAGGCTCCATTGATGGCGGCGGAGGAAGAGGAGGACGAGGAGCTCATCACCCGGCGTCGCCACGTGACCGGCGACTCTGGGATCGAAGTGTGCGTTTGCCAGCTGGACGTGGACGAGGGCTCGGGGCTCGAGGAGGAGAGCGACGAGGAGCAGCGGATGTGCAAGGTCCCCGCTCGGGATTGCTGCTCTGGGCACCAGCAGCAGACCTTCAGACAGAAGGAACGCACCTCTGAGCTGCCTAGCCAGACCGCCAGCACCAGCACTGGGGACCACATGGTGTGATCCACAGCTTAACTAACCAGCCAACCGGTGTGGCTTTCTGCTTCACACAGGGTGATACGAGATAGCTGTTGTCATCATCATCACCACAGAGAGTGTCTGTGTTTTATTTCTTTGAATTAACACACAGGCACGACGTTAAGATGATGATGATAACTAATCCTTAATGGCTCCTGATTAGGAAAGATGACTAACGCATTGTGTGGACAAAACTCCATTTTATTTTTTTGCTTTGCTTTTCCTTAGCGGGGAAACCAGCAAACACATGTTGATGCTCCATTTGGTATGTTTTATTTTTCTTCTTAGCATTAAGTGGGAGAACATAATTGGGTAGTGAGAAGGCAGCAACTGATTGTGAGTGAAACTGTGTCCCTTGCCTCCTACCTTCTCCTTCAGCACTGCCATCATGTTTCCGTTTCTGTCTCGCCACTCTCCTTCGGTCAGAACATTTCCGGCCATCCTTCCATCTGACATTTTACCTCTGGTGGGATGGTGAGCTAGGAGCATACCAACACGGTCAACAACATTTCTCCCCTGTCCCCGCTATGACTAAGCAGAGGAGTCAAAAACAAACCTCTTGAAAACTTAGGATGATACTGGATGAATCGACAAGAGCACACATTTCATTTTTTGTTTTTTTCTCCCCAAAAGCTGTTTCTGTATGTGTGTGTGTGCGTGCTGTGAAATCTAGGGCACAGCTGCATGGTGATGTCAGCTCTGAGGTCACGGCAACCAGCGTCTGGTGTCCTCTGGTGTGAAGTCTTTTCACATCTAGAGTGGTGGGGGGGGGGCTATAAACCCACAAATAGCAGAGGAGACAGGAAAGAGTTTGTTGTTCTGTCCCCCCCTCCAGCCTTTTTTCTTCCCCTTTTTGATATCCATATTGTGGTCTCCACAGCTCTGTCGTCACCAATCAACATGACTGTAGGTAAGGAGTGACCAGCGTTTAATGATTTATTGATTGTGTGATCTTCCCACTTCAGTTTCTGCATTGAATTCATAGTAATAGCCAAGAGGGCTATGCCACCAATTATTATTTTTTTAATCAGTAAAAAGCCTTGTGGTGGCTCTGTGTTAGCGTGTTTTACTTACTGTGTAATGTCGGAGCGAGTAGTGGCAGCATTTGGCTCATTCTACACATAAGTATAGAGTTTAGATGTTCATAACGAAGGTTGTACTTGCTTTTTTTTTTTTTTTTCATAACCAAGTATGCTTCAGTAAATGCCACAGATGTCACTATTAATTGCAACAAAGCTCCCAGCGGGGGCTGCTAGAATGTGTTCTAGTGAGTGGACGTTATAGTGCAGTAGGGAAGGGTTGAGTTGGGTCTTGTTTGTGTGTGTATCTCTTAAAGTGCTGTAGCATCTGGTTGAAATACTTATTCAGCACTGAGGTGGATTAACTATTCAAAAGCACTGGTATTATGCATGAAGCATGAATTTCTGTGATTATATTTGAGTTCATTAGCATTTCCTAGCAGTTGTGCTACTTGCTTTGCTCATCTGTTTGTCAAAGTGATTGCGGGCTACAGTGGCTACACAACTGTGCACACAGATGTTTGGTTTAACGAATTGGCCTGAGTTAGAGTTTAGACGATGGATGTAGTTTCATTGTTTTGTTATGACTGCGTGAGCCATGCTATGCTGTTACGCAGCGCTGGTAGCTAGTTAGTCGGCGCTGTTTTGGATCTCTGTAGCCCCCCGTAGCTCTTAGCAGTGTGAGGGATCTGTAGTGGTATTTTCCATTGGCAGCAGACGACGGGTGCATTAGCAACCTGAGGTGGATGCAGGCTCCGCTCTGCAGTCCAGTCAGTGTTGGCACAGCTGCAGTATCTATTGTGATTAACTGCATGCTTCTCTGCATGTCATGTCGCTTGCTTGCCCAATATACTGTACAGTATGTATTCAAAGCATAGCAGTTATAGTGGGTGTTGTCAGATAGGAGAACCACTGCGAAACAAAATTGTTACTTGTTACAAGTCTGTGCAAGACAAGCAGTAACTGATAAGTCAGTAAATGTCTCATTGATAATTTAGTTTGGATGTTCAGCAGGTTTCTTTCATTGTTGTTTGTCTGCTCTGATAGTGTGTGTCAAAATGGGCACAGTGTAAAGACTCAGGTCAGTCATTCGCAGTCTGCTTCGCACGCTCACAAAGTACTGCTCCAGATTGGCACGTAACATTATCATGATGCGACACAGTGCAATATTTTGTTCTAGATAAAAACATCCAAGGTAACAATGTCCTAAATACAGTATCCTGGATGAATTAGCAGTTATCACTTGACAGACATCACATATTGTGACCTAAATATAGCAATTAAACAGCTGGCAAAATGGCGAGTAAATGCTAACATTTCATGCTTGATGGATATATTTATTCAGACACTTATATTTCTGGCATGTCTCTTTTTTTCAGCACTGGTAGAGCAGCCAATGATACATTAGGAAATTCTTGCCATCTTAACAGGACATGACACTGGGTTTCGTCTTCCCTCTAACTATGGTTGGCTATGTTTGAGTTGAGCTACACTGCATACTATTGTGGCTAGTGTATGAAAACAATACAAGAGGCTCCAGTGTGGCAAAAATATCAACGTAGAGTGAAACAAAATGAATACACAGCTGCCTAATGTTTCTATTGAAAGAATATTTTGTTTCATGTCCATTAAATAGCCCTAAGCAAACAGCAGTAGTGAAAGCTTTGCAGTTCTTGTGTCGCGTAGTGGAGCAGGTGTTTAAATATGAAGCCAAAATAACATGACAATGACCTTTTCAGAAGAGCTGTTACACTGTGAGCATGACTGCACACCCATTAGCACAAGTAATATAAGACATTTCTTTGACCAACACACCTCAAGCTGCCTTGCTGCATCTCTAGAGAGCAAATGTCTTGATTATGGAGCTGCACAATAAAATATCGCCTCTGTATGCAGAAACATATGTGCTACTGCCTTATTAGAGTAGATGTAGTCGCGCAGTTCTGTTCGGGATTTCTTTTTGAATGGTAATATTTGTGTTGTTCCAGGCATGATAGCTTCAGAGCAGAGGGGTGCTTTTGTTCAATAGAAAACGGCACCCGAGTCTCTTCCACTCGCTTTTTGAGAAGAGGATGTGGTTTGAAAACATTTTAAAGCCACAAGATTTATACTGTCACATGTTCTGTAGAGTTTTACTTGCATTGGTTTTGTATCCGAGGGGAGAGCATGAGTTGAATTTAAAATACTGTGTGTCTAGTTAGTCGATGGAATTTGTCAAAACCAGATTTTGAGTTTCATTCTGTTTTTGTTCCACGGATCTGGTCGCGATTAAGTTTGTGATATGAGCTGACTCATGAGGAAAAGTATGAGGAAAATGAGTTAAAAAAAAAAAACAAAAAAAAAACAAGTGTATATTCTCATTTTTGTTTTCCATTGTTTTGTGATTCATCCTATTTGTGTTTCGAGGACAAACGTAAACTCCAACGAGAGGTTGCTTTGCAATCTTCTTGCTAAGGTGCATTTTTTGCTTATTTGTATACATGTAAACAAAATAATATGGGGAAGAGGGAGGTGAGGAATGGATGGGGGTATTTTTGTGCATGAGTGAACTGGAGGTCCATGGTTTTCCCATTGCCAAACAACTACTATGCCTCCCTGGTTTTCACATGTTTACTGAGATAAAGGGCTATATCAGTCATCAGTTGTGGGCAAACATCCATCCATCCGTTTATCCATTCGTGTTACTGAGTGATTCATCTGCTCTGTGCTGTTTTATGTAAAGCCACAGTTGCCGAGGTCCACTATCTGAACATGGTCAGACATCTGCAATGTGAACATGGTCAGTGTTTGGATTAGGATGTCCTGTTTTTAATGTTGTGGTGGAGCTCATCTTTAACAATAGCTGATTGTATATGACCACATATGTTTGTTTTATAGGCTGTAACTTTGCCTTTTTGTTTCGTCAACCTCAACGGAGGTGCGTGATGCGACTCCCCTCCCCGCCCTCACACCTACCCCGCCGAATGAGAACCATTCTTACTAATGTAACCAGCTGCGTGTATGTGGTTGTGACAGGAGTTTTCACTTTGCTCCGTTGGGTCTCTTGTGGACTGCGACTCCACCTTTCACCAAGCTCCGTCTCGTCAGCAGAAGTCGTAGCTGACGTCGTAGCCGTTTTTTTTTTTTTTTTTTTTTTTTTTTTCGCTCTGCATGTGGAAACAGGAGGGCACGTCCACCCGTGCAGAAGTGTCGACGGAATAATCAACCAAAGTCGCTGCCATCTCCACGCAGATCATCACTGTTTTCACTGGATTGTGTGTGTGTGTGTGTGTGTGTGGTTGTCATGGCGATGGTCTGTTTGGTTTCCCACTCTCAGGGTTATCTTTAACAAGCAGTGCTAGAGTTTAACACATTTTTGACCCACTAGTCTCATAAAGCCAAAGCAGTTGTTTCATGATAATTGTCTCCCCATTGTTGTCCGATGTTACTTCTGCATCACGCATCTCTGTCGTGTGTATTGTACTTTACTCAACTAGGCTATGCAAAAACATAAACCTACTGTTATATGCTGCGACCCCTTTCTCACGTTTCTCTGTCATTTGTCTGTGGGCACCAGTACAAGCAATATAACTCTCAGTACGTGTGGCACTGCACTGTACTGTAATTTTACTTTGGTTGATCTGTGTACATGTTGTTTAAGAAAACTTGTAAAAAAAAATACTTGTTATGCTTCTTCAATGATGTGGTGAGTTTGATTCAGTGTCCGATGAGAAGCTTGAGTTAAAAAGCCATTCTCCCTTTTTTTTAAAATATATTTTCGGGGGGGGGGGGGGGGGGCGTTTTCCTGCCTACATCCTCAACCACTAACACCTTCTACTTCCGACTTATGGATAAACCACATTATTAAGTTGTATAAGCCGAATGGAAAAAGTTCAGTATATTGTTTTCAGTTGGATTAATTCATATTTGATATCTTTGGACTGCCACTTTGTCATCCTTCATTTTTGTTGCACTAATTTGACGTTTTGTTTTTTCTCAGTTTAAGCAACATCTTTCTTCTTTTTCCATCATGATGGTTTTTCACCGACTCAATATTTAACTGTTGCCTTCTAATCCTCAGTTACTATACCATCAACTTTCAAAATTTTTATATATTATACACATGAAAGACCTCAACATGGAACACAGTCAGCCTACATTAAACCAGGACACGTGTAGTGGAGCCCTCAAAACTCTGAACTTGTGAAAGGAATATTATCATCTGTTACATTTGTAAACTTTTTTTCCCCCCTCAGCCATAGATAATACCAAACAGATGGAGGTGCCATGGTTGAGCTATGTGGATTTTTTTTTTTTTTTTGATGAGAAACACCTTAGTTTGAGCATCAAACATACAAAAACCGCTCTTTCTACATTTTTGTTCCTAATAACTTTAAACAAGCCAAAATGAGTAAAGTGTAAAAAAAAAAAGAGAGAAAAAAATTAAAGCACTGAATGATAGATAAAATGCTTTGGTTTTAGTAAGAAGTCTGCTGTGTACTCGTTGGGTCATCATTTGTATTTTATTTTTTTAATAAAAGAAACATTGGCACTCAACTGACTCTAACTCTTGTCATTTCTTCCTTTTGATTTAATCCATGTAACCTCAAGAAGCATTTGTTGAATCCTGGTTGCTTTAAGAGAAAATTAACCTTGAGTAACTCTTGTGTGAAAATGGCGCTCCACCCAGAGTGACAAACATATTGATCTGGAGGATTATCACACAACTGTGTGAGAGGCACCTCAGGCAGTTAGCCTCCATTATTGATGAGTTATGTAATTCAAAAACGCACTCGCACACAGTGAAAGCTTAAAAAGTTTGATTTTGATAGCTTTATTCTTAAACTTTCCATCTCTGCTCCAGATAAAAACATTTGGATTTAATTTTTAAAAGTTACTATAGCCAATATGCGGTTTTATCTGTATGTTGTTGTCATAAATATAACCCAACTGCACACCCAGACGTCATAAATAATATCAATGTAGGTCTTTACTGACACAATGCAAATAGTTCAGCACAATGAAACGATAAAAAATGATTACAAAATGTAATTTATGGATCACTAAAGGGATACATGAGCATGAGGCACACGGCTTTTATTCAAAACAAACAATACAATATAAATAAGGTAGGGCGGTTGTCAAAGTGGCTACAGGAAATCGTGAAGAAATTGTGACACACTGCAAGACTGAAAACAAAACACGACATGAAAGATGTATGATGTTGACCTGAGGCCTGGAACCAGAACATATAGAAGACAATGATTGGGCAGAGCCAGAGGAGGCAGCCTGAGGCCAAACCAGCATGTTTGTTCAGTTCATAGACTGTATGCCACAGTCAACAAAAAACACAGAGGAGGTGTTTGTACATATAACAACGAAGACGCGCAAACAAAATGTCAGTTAAAAAGAAAAAATACAATATATTAGCAGTAGTCAAATTCTCTTTAGTCGCTCCTTTCAGTGCAAAGTCAAAGATCTTACATTTAAATGTATCTATTTTAAATATATTTAGAAGAATTTGCTCTCAACAGTTCAAAAAAACTCATCCATTTTCTCAAATGCATGCATAAAATCTGGGGAAGGGAACAGTGATACATCTAAACATCTTGTTAGGATTGTTAAAAACAAAAATGAAAATAAAATATTTCCCTGAAGCACCCACATCTTTGCCACATGCACCAATCACACAGAGGTCAGTTTTCCATGTGCTTTATATAGACGCGAAAATGTCTACGACTCGGTAGATGATTCATGAGAAAATAACCTCAACGGATGTCATGCATACTACTACTACAGGATAAAAATATACAGTACAATATATAGTACGCGCACAGAGTCAGAATGATGGAGTACAAAGCACTCAGGTGCTTTTTCTAATCTTCTTTAGTAAGCAAGGAGCCACAATAAAGATGACAGCATCGGTTTTTAGTTTGTCTTGCGCTTCTGCAGGTGGATCACAAAGAGGAACACAGTGGATACTTATATTTATATTTCTCAAAGCCAAAACATAAACATCGGTGAACTGAAAATGAGAAAAAAAATAATCTTTGCTGTCAAATGCTCATGAGAAGTTGTGACATAGATGGTAAGGCCGAGTTGGTGTGTGTCAGGCAGGGGCTGAGGGTAAAGTGTGAAATAAAAATGTCCTCCTACTGCTTCATGACTACCAAATGGCAAAGTTAGAAATTGGCTTTTTGTCAGAGGTGATACATCTACTTCATCTCCTGTCGAGCTAGTGTTGTCCTCAGGATGAAACAACCTACTGCGCCCTGCTGGCCGACAGCAGCGTCTCTCTTTCCTCTCAGTGCAGCTCGGTCCACGGACCGCAGTAGTGGTCACGACCTCTGTCTTTCTGCTTCTTCTACTTTCAGTAGAAGCGCTTGCGCCGGGTCTCGTTCCAGTTGCTGTAGACCACCAGGCCAATGACGACGAGGAAGATACAACCCAGCATGGAGAAGAGCACGGTGAAGAACATGGCAATGCCACTCATCCCTTCTTCTGTCTGACCCACTGGAGGAGAGGACGACAGTCAGAGAGTTAAAGAGCGAATAGAAAGTGGGAAGGAAGGAATATACTGTAAGTGTGTGTGTGTGTCTTACATCTGAGTAGTTCAATGTTATCTACACTGGGTATGGTTATTTCCTCTTCCTCCTCTTCCTCTTCCTTTTGACTCCGCAACACAGTCAGTTGGTAGAGTTTCAGTGAAATGATGTCATGGTTATCTGTAAACATTTAGAAAAAAAACAAAAAACGTGACAGCTCAATTAGAAGTGTGCAGCAGTAATTGGTGTATCTTGCCTTCATCACTGCACACACTACAGTGTGATCACAAAGGATCAGTTCACTGAATTTTAATCTTATCGCTACGTATCTGTCATGACATGACTACACTATCAATACACTTGTCGGTAGTCACTTGTCTGTATCTTCTATTTGTGCATGCTAAATCAATGATGCAAACACAGGAAATGGTAAATGGACTGTATTTATAAAGCGCCTTTCTAGTCTTCTGACCACTCAAGACATTTTTACACTACACATCGGGAGTTCGGTATTAGCTCAATCTTGGGGTTAATCTTGGGGTTCAGTATCTTGACACTTCGACATGTATACTCGACGCAAAGAGCTGGGGATAAAACCACTGGTCTTCTGATAAGTGGACGACCGGCTCTACCTCCTAAGCCAAAGTTGCCATTGCCATCAGTCAATCAGCAGATAAAAATGAGTTTTAAAGAACCATTTAAGCTCCTAGAACTGTAATGATGATTTTTAACTAGATAGAGATAGACAGACTTTGAAACCAGGGAATAAAAAAAGGGTACAATGAAACTGGGAAAATAGTAGCTTTCATCAAGTATGGAAGAAAGCAAGGAAAGTTCCCAGGTTGTTCGAAATGGTTGAATTAAAAAAAAACACATTATACTGAAGTATTTCAGATGATAAACAATAAATGCAGATAAACAGTACACCAGACACTGGTACTGTATGTACATTTACAGTGATAAAGGGGCTAATCATCATGTTTGGGCCGGCGAAAGCGGTTTACCTGAGAGGTCACCAGTGACAGCTGTAGCTCCAAAATAATAGCCTTGTGGAAGCCGCACCCCGGGTATGTCCAGGCAGTCCCTCCACTCATGCTGCCCATCGATGTCTATCATCACCTGGAGAACGTTTGCAGAATGTAAATATGTTGGCATTTCAGTTCTGCCCCCAGAAGCAGAATAACTTTGTGAGTAAAGTCTAGAAACTCCTCAAATCACAGACATGCACTGAAGCATAAACAATTGTTCTGACTTTTATTCGACTTGGAACAGCCCTGCTGCCAACACTCTTAGGCCCTTAGTTTGCATTTATTCCAATCTTAGTTTCACTATTAGAAATTATTACACAACTCAGTGCTGCATTTTAAATTACAACACCAGCTGTTTTTTCTTGGGTGACAAAGAAATATATTAACCTTTAGTATTTATCTGTCTGTAAAGCCTGCATTGTAAACTAGCTGTCTTAGATTTTGTCTTTGCTCCTCTAGAAAGACTTTCAGTTGGCACAAATCTTGTGAAATCATTGTACCTGTTTCAACAGTTAGTTTATTACTCTGTTCTGTCTGTGTCTGTACTCACGTTTTATGTTTTAGTGAAACAGTTAACAGGGTGCTGCTGTAAAAGAACATGCATGCTCAGCCAGCCTACACCTGATAAATATAGGTTAAATAAATATTAGCATCCAGAGCACGCTAATAACAGGTTGGACAGTTGAGGACGTGTCTGCTTGTGCTAAGCAGTGTTATTACTGTGGATGACTGAAGACGGTGTGTAGTGTGTGTGTGTGTATCTCACCGTGAGCCTGCGGCGGACGTATCGGATGAAGAGGAAGGTGTCATGTTTGAGGTTGCGCACCATGGCGTTGCAGCCGCCGAGCTCCGTGGGCCGACCATCCCGCTCGTGGTCGTAGCTGACGCTGCCGTTCCCAACCATGGCCAGAACGAAGGGGAAGATCCTCTTATGGTCACAGGAGGAAAAGAGAGAGAGATGAGGAAATGGTCTCGATTTAAATTAGTCCCTCAAATCTCTGAGAGTTGATGATTTTTATCGGAACAAAGGAGATTTTCACACATCTAGCCAAGAATCTATTTTCACAGTCAAACATGCAAATTGCAGAGATTTCCATCTGAAATATGACGCAGCTTTTGTCATTGAAAACCATGAATATTATTCTCTTTGATATCAAAAGACACTATACACTATACAACTGAGATCTGCAGGCTGATAATCAGAATATGTTGCCACTCCCTTTTAACTTCACTATTTGTTTCGACATGTGAAGGGAGGATTGGAACAAATGCAAGTGACACTGATTAAGACCACACAGCAACCATGCGGGGACAAAATAAAAGAAACATGTCACAGTACTGTTTCAAAGATAAGGGTGAAACATGCTTAAAGACCGACGGAGGCTGGATAATGAGGTTAGACTTTGGGTTGAGATCAAATGTTCCAAAAAGCCAGTTACCTGCGTGCGAGGAGTATATCTTTTCTTCTGTGCCTGTCTCCAAATGGTTGGACACACAAGGAACACAAACATAGCCCTTTTACACAAATTTGCAAGAGCACTTGTCCATGTCTTGCACTTGCCCTTAACCCTACATTACTTCCCCACAACATGTAAGATCTGAGCAGTGCTGCTCCAGCATACCTCCAGCTGTTTCTCCTCATTGGGATACGTGTCCACAAACACACCCAAGCCAGTGAAGTTGTCCATATTTCCAAACACAGGACCTATAAAAGAATGAAAAGACTGAGAGTGTTCATGATACATAAATTAGTTTCTTATGCGATGGGTAAATATTATGTCTTATAGCGTTTACCTTTCTGCAAACGTTCCTTTGTGTACCAAATTGCTAAACCATCACCGTTCAGGTTTTTCTTTCCTTGCCCGTGAATCTTAAAGTGCACCTGCATCTCCCAGTCCTTCAGATGGCAAGGCTGGGAACACACACAGGTTAAATAAAGTCACTGAAATACTACTGTACTCCAACAAATAGGCAAAGACATATGAGAGGAAAATACGAGATTTTGTATATGAGTGAGTATAAAGGTCTTTCAGGCAGACCCAAGCCAATTAAAAACCTGAGAACATAAACAAAATTTGATAGCCTTATACTGAAGTCTGCTTTTGCTTTCAGTACTGTTTTCTCTAGCACTGACTTTTGTTTCTTGTAGTTTAGGCCTCAGTTTAATTTCTGTTTAAGTGATGCAGATATGGCTGGTTGGGGTCAGGGATGTGGTTGGGTTTACGTGAAGGCAAGAGGAAACGCATATCGGATGGGAAATAGACTTCAACACAACTACAGATCTCAGGTTTGCACATTTTAGTCTACTAAGATCAAAGCCTAATGGTATGCAGCTGATCCAGTTATGCCCACATTGGCATGTTAAAGGTTTGATGTTTTCACACACACGCAATCATGGGCTGCAGATGATGAGGCAGTTTAGTTTGTTTGGTGTGAGATAAGATGCAACAGGCTTACAGCAAAGAAGATGACGGACATATATCTGTCCTTCCACTGACCTTAACCACTTAACCTCCTCATATTTAACATCCTATTTTATTTTACTGAATAAATATAACCTCTTTGAACATGAAACATAGCCAAACCACATTTCCCCAATATACAGTATACCTACTTACAATCATTGATAGTCTGTGCAGTCACCAAATCGTATTGATTGATGTTCATATTTTTAAGAGCAAACTCAAAACTTTTGTTTTTAATCTGGCTTTTAACTATACTTTATACATTTTTCTATTTATATATTTTAATGTTACACCATTTTCACTTTTATTTATAAAATACAAATAAAGTCTGACAGATTGATTGATATTTCTAACATTTTAATAACTTGCTTGGTGTACACCAGGCTGCCAGTTTGTCAGCATTTATATTGGTGAGGGTAGAATAAATATTGTAAACACTTCTCAGTATAACCATACAAAGCGAGCATGAAGCTGAATCAACACCTCTCAACAGTGTTTAACAAAGACTGAACATTAGAGCCTACAGTACATGAGAGGAGGATCTACTGCAGGGTTGTTTTTATTAGACTGCATTACTTTTAGCTTAATGAACCTCATAAAATAAAACCCGCGTGTCTGTTTAGCTTCATCTAGAATTACTTATTGGCTCTAACCCTTCTTCTTCATCTGCACCATGTGTCTGCTGGCTGTTACTGTGACTTCATCAGCTAAAACACCTGTTTTTGAAATACAACGCTGTCATGTCAGTAGAAAGGAATGCTTCAGTTTACCCACATTAGTGTTTGTGTGTACTCACAATGCGGCTCCATACTGCCCCCTGTCTGCTCTGCTTGTCAGGCGTGAGGCGCACCTGGTCGGTGGTTACCATGGCATCCCCCATCAGCTCCCAGTGGGAGGAGCCTAAAGATCCCACACCTGAGGACACAAATAGTACCATCATCATGAGAAAAGCTGACACAGCGCCATGGGGCCAAAGAGGCTCTGCTTTGTTACTGAACAAAACATCTGTTGGAGACATGAGAAAGTGGACAAAGCACTCAAACAAAGGTCTTTTAATGAGGTACAATGAAAGGTATTAAATGTAAGAGGCGTCAGGGCTTGTTTGTCTGAGTGTTAGAGCATTAAAATAATTTTAAAAAGACACATATAAGGAAGAAAAGAACTGAAGCATAGGCCTACATGTATTTTTAAAATGCTAAATGAATTATTCTGGAAACATCTGTCGCCTGCCCCTGTGAACCAGAACCCCTGTCATCGTAATATGGTGTATAACGGGGTAGCGTTACCTTGGTATGGCTTGGAAAGGGAGTACTCCCGCTTCAAAAACTCTTCCATTTCGTGGTCATCGTCGGCAAAACACCGGCATGCAGTGAAAATAATAAAAGCGAAAGTCCGGAGTGATTTAAAAGGCATTATTTTCCGTCTGAATGGCATTTTGGACTCCCTGTATTGCTGGTTCCTGCTGACGGCAGCCATCGTAGGTCAAAACTCATCCCACTAAACAGTCAGCTTCATTCCCATTGGTTCGCCGTGTTGCATGGCTCGTCGCTATTGGTCGATTTGATTGTCAATCAGAATGCACGTTTTTAATTGGATGTGCTGTTCCAGCTAATGTTAATAGTGAAAATGTATCAATTAACTTAATAAATTGGAAGTGTGCGTTTATAATTCACCTTATTTTAGTGTTTACTCACAAACTACTTAAATCTGCTCACTTTAGCTCTTCCCTTCAGTTCACACACAGGCTGTATCTGCTCTGTTAACTGTCTTATTCAGCTGTTTTATTATTATTATGTAATGTTTTTATGATCTATTATGTTTTACGGGGTCAACCAGAAAATAAAGCAAGCCTTTTGGATTTTTTTTTTAAACTCACAATTCTGTAAATAAAATATTATCGTTAGTTGCAGCCCTCTAAGTGAATGTTGCTTCTCCTTATCAGAGGAGTCATCAATAGTCAGACAGAGCTATCCATCCCAGGGTGGGCAGTGTGGTTTCCTGTATATAAAAGCAGTTCTTGTTGTCATGGTTTGCACCGAGGTTTGTAGGCTTCATATGCTGACACCATTAGAATACTTTTAGATAGTTGTACAGTTTAGATACATCGAAATTGCATTTCTACCAACAAGGTGATATCAAGGAATACAACATTAATAAAACAAAACAGAAAGATACTAAATATAAAATCTAAAATCTATCGTCTTACGTTCTATGAGGTGTTGGACCTGATATATAAGTGTGCCTTTGTAAGTATGTGAAATTAAGTTAATTAGTAATAATAATTTAAACAAAATATCGTTTGAAATATTTTATATCACAATAATGAGTTTGTTATGTGTGTTTGGTTCATATTTCTTTATTTATTATCAATACTGTAATTCAATTATTACTTTATTATTGACCTAATGATGTAAAGTAGTCCAGGGACAATGGTTCATACATACTCCGGTACAGTAGGTGGCGCTGTGCACCATGAGTAACGACTGCAAACCGCCATAAAATCAAAGTAAACAGAGTAGGTGATGTTGGCAAGCGAACAAGCCTGAAAAATATATTGTTGTATCAGGTAACAATGTCAGTAACAAGGAGAAGGATGGATGTCATTAAAATGAAGTTACACAAAACAAAATTATTTCAATAACAAAAAAAAAAGACATCCCAACACCATGTCAAAGATTGTCCAAATGTTCAAATGTGCCACATGTGGGAAAGCTTTGAAGTATAAGTTCCTATTTTACACTTGAGAGGCCATACGGGTGAGAAGGCATTGCAACACGTGGGAAAAGATTTCACATGGGTTAAGTCATATACTTGCAAAATGTGTGGGAAAGCTTTCAGACATAGTAATGGCTTGAAAGTGCATATGAGTCACACAGGTGAGAAGCTGTGCAAAACCTGTGGGAAAAGATGTTTAACACAATAACAAACAATATTGAAAAGGCCTGTGACGATCCACACAGGCTGTACCAAGATGTGCACAGGTGAGAGTCTGTACCTTTCAACATATGTGGGAAAAGATTCAGTCTGATGCCAGACATGAAAAGAAATTCATACAGATGGACAGTGGTTGACTTGCAGAAGACAGGAGAGCTCTTAATGGTGACTTCGTCCACACGAGAAGAGGCCACGCTGTGAGAAGTTACATGTGATACTTTGATGTGTGTCATTTGGCAAGACGTAAGACCACATGCAGGCAGGTAGCCTTCTGTTTGCAAAACATGTGGAGACAATTCAATTAAGTAATTATATCAATATCAGTATCAATATATAGTTCTATATGAAGCCTCCTACATGTTTGTTGTCAAATTTAACTTTGAGTGACTAAATGCCAAATATTTTGGCATTTAGCCACTTTTTTAGTCATTTAGTTATTGTTGCTATGATAATTAATTATCATAATAGTAGCCAGTTGATGACAATTAATTTTAAAGAATAAAATGCCAACAGTTATAAGTGAAACAAACCATACCTTATTTTCATTTTCAGAACGTAGCCTGGAACTAACAGATAAAAAATAATGACAATTGACAAATTGTGAATATTTGCTTGGTATACTGTATTTATACAGTGAAATGAATATATACATACTTGGATTTGAGTACCGTTAATATACAGCTATGTATCAACAGTCAAGTCTTAGAGGTCCACTTGCAAAATTTCTACTGTCACAGGCTCAAAAAGGTTGAATTAAGCATGATATTTGAGTTATTTCAGGTTGCACTGAAATTTTGTAGGGCTATGTAGAGATGCATAGTAAGTAGAAATAAAATGGAAAAAAAGATGTCCGCACTTTGAAAAGAAGGCAAAACTATCATTACAGAGAAAAGATGACATGCAAATGTGTAGACATGTTATATAAAAATGTATGAATGGAAGTTAAAGATATCTCCAATCTGAGATACCTATATAAAAATACATGTCAAGATATCCATAACTTGGTCATAGATATACAGTTAAATTATGATATCTACAAAATCATTCTGATTAGTTCAAACTTAATCCAAGAAGAATTTGTAGATATCTGTCATGACAAACCCCATACACATAAATGGCAAAAGTAGTTTGAACCTTTCCAGTGAAAATGTAATTACAGATATCTAAAATCAGTGCTCTGAATATCCAGAGTAGCTCATAAATGTTGCCATAGGTGTTGGGATATTTCTGCAGCCAGTTGGATGCTGTAGTGAGCTGGGGTCACGCCCCCTTCACGCCCCCTGCTGTCAGTCGGATTTTTTACACTCCTCACACCGAGGTAATGTACTACAGTAAAAGGGGATGGAGTAAAGGAAAGGCAGTATGGATCCCATTGAAGAAAAAACAAGTAAAACGGTCGACATTTATCGCGATACATGGGTCCGCTTCCTAGGTATGTGTTTTAATATTTTCCATGAGTGTTGTTTCAGCCCTGAACAGAGCGGAACATGTGAACAGTGAATGTAGCGTTACAGCGGAGATGACCCTGGAGCTGTGTGCTAGCTCGCTAGCTGAAGGTTAGCATAGCTGGCGAACTTTACAGTAAAACATCTATTTATAGCAAACCTGGCTGCTGAAGGACGTTTTGTTTCCACAGGACGTAATGGACGAAGTCCAAGATAGGACAACAATGTGTTTCTTCGTCTCCATAACGTATTTAACTGCTAACTGTTGTTTGAGTTGTCTCTGTAGCTCAGCCGTGTCTATAAAGGTAGTTGTTAAGCAAGTTGAGGCGGTGACTCACAGCCGCGAAGAAACGCCCGTATGCAACAAGACCAGACTGAATACCGAAACACTGTTTCTGTGGCAGATAGTAGAAATGCTTTGTGTCCTCCTCCTCCTCCATTTGAAACATCAGGGTCGTTCCTAACATTACCCAATGAGCTGTGAGCTGACTAAGGCACAAAAAAGCTGAAGGGCATTCACACTGCAGCAGTTTCCACAGTGCAGGCTGCCCCCCCCCCCCCAAGTGAATATACCTCCATCTCCTGCTCTTCCACAGTTTACACTGGCATGTAAATCAGTTTATCCCCTTTATACATTTATAATCTGTATGCTCTCATCTTTAATCCTGCCTGTGCAGTCGGATATCTTCATTTCTGCACTGACGAGCATGTAAACAGAAATTCAAAAGTGGTCCTGCAGAGTTAAATCTGGGGCAACTGGACTTCAGTTGTAGAGCCCTGAAGATGTTTCACCTCTCGTCCAACAGGTGTCATCAGTTTCTAATGTTTGTGTGATTTTTATCTGAATATTGAGCAACATTTTCAAGCTAGTGTGACTGATAAATAGTTCGACATTTTGAAAGAATAGTGGATAAAAGTGAAAGTGGAAATTTAAAATGGAAACTTCCTTTTTACGTTGTCAAATTGCATGTAGCACTTCTTCTTATAGTAGTCATTTATATTTTATATTAACATAATACTATCCATATTGTGTATTCTCCCTTGAAATGCTTACTTACATGTCATGCCCCTGTACCCGAGACTTTCTATGACACTGTGGTGGCATCTGCTGTATTCTATGCAGTCGTCTCTTGGGGAGGGGGAAGCACGGAAAGGGACAGAAAAAGACTTAACAAACTGGTCATGAGGGCCAGCTCCGTCCTGGACTGTCCCCTAGACTCCACAGAGGAAGTGGGGGAGAGGAGGATGATAGCAAAGCTGACATCCATCATGATCGTATGTTGTATGTCATTGCTCCCCCTTGTGTTTCATATTTTCTGACACAGACATTTTGAATAGGCAGATATCATAAAAGCAGAGATAGGATTGCCCGATGTTGTAGATGTCCGTTTCTTTTGGGGTGATCTAGTATCTCAGGTAACTTTTTAAATGGTAAATAATACAACAGATGTGGCGAGCTGTAGATCAGCACCTGGATATAGTTGCGGAGCAGACAGTTCATCTTTATTTCTCCTCCTTCTCTGCCTGCCAGTCATTGTTATTGGACATCTGTGGACTTCTTTTATCACTCACCATCCAAGTCTTCACACTGTGCCCTCACGCTGCTCTCTCTGCCATTCCTTATCTGTTCTTTTTCAGTTTCCCCTGCTTTCAACATCTTGTGAATGCACATACACTCCATCTCTATAACATACCTGCATGCCTAGGCTAAGGGCAAATACTGAATCACAAAGGGTAAATCTGAAGCCTTTGCTCACGGGTCAGAATTGAACCCCAGTCTATTATTCCAGGGCATGGCATATTTTATTATTAACTAAGTGCTTTGCTGAAAGATAATCTTATCTGAGCTGTCGTTGTTATCATGTTTTATTATACTAGTACAGCTCCTTATCACCTTGCGCTCACAAATGCGTCTGCAGCTCCAGATCCAGTAGTTACTATGCTGTCATTTTCATTGCTACAGTATTAAACCAAGCAGCCCAGAGCGAAGACCAAGTTCCATAAAGTTGTCTTGTTGCAGCACTTTGCAAGCCTTTTTCCTAGCAGACGTTTTTATTCATAGTTTATTATTCTCATAGTAGAAAGGTTTTCATTGTTTTATGAAAACATAAAGAGTGCATCATATCTAAATGTATATTTTTAGTGTACCAGCAGTTTTTAGGACTTTGCACACCGTTAGCTTTAACTCAACTTCTAGTCTTTGTTCTCTGGAATGTATTGCTCACAGTGCCTCCATATGAGGTGCATGCATTTTCCTGATGTTTGCTGCAAACAGCAACTAAAATTTTGAATAATAAGCACCTATAGCACCTGTGATTTTTTGTTTTAATGTGCAGAATTTGCCTCACTATTTTTCCTGAGACATAACGTGTCCTGAATATGTCTCTGTGGTTCTAGGTAGTGCTGAGTTTGGAGTTTTTAATCCTTGTTGGGATATTGCTCAGTCCTAAACGTGGCTGACGCCTGACTATGATTAGTTTTTGAGTTTTTAAATGGTTTGATGTGCTCTTTGGCCACTGCTTAGAGACAGTCTGAAAAAAACAAAACAAAAGCTGTCATGTGATTCTCTCTCGTACGGAAGTTGTGGGATGATTCACTTGTGAGCCTCAGGCTGAACAAAGAAAAACTGTTGCATCATGTTTCCTGTAAGCTCCTCCACAATTCTGTGAAAATGTGAGTCCATTGCACTCCACAAATATTGCATGATACTTACCTGTTGGCATCTTTTTCTCTTCCAATACCTCAGCTCAGGACATGCCAGATACCACTGCTCTCTTTCCACCAAATTTAAAATCTGCATGCCAGAGCTCATTGAGATCATTTTTATGTGAGGTAATGTAAGACATTGAGGTAGAATTTAATATCATATCAGTCATATCTTGGCCAATACCTGATCTGCTTGCCTGATCTGGTGTATTAGATTGATGCACCTTTCCTTAAATACAAGATTTGGGACAGTAATTCAGACCAAGACTTTAACTCCAGCATAGGCTAGCCTACACAGGCTGAGTACAGGAGCAGTAACTATTATGTAACTCCTTTTTATCAATTTGTATTGTCATATATTACTATATATTACTATAATAGCACCATTTGTTTGTTTCAAGCACCTAATGCTGCTGAAGGAGATGTACTCATGAATACGGTGATTATACTACTTGATGCACAAGATAAAAATCTTTGATGTTTTGATAATCCACTAAGTGCTTATAAAGATTAATTAAAGTTAAATATAATCCTCTAATCTGGATATGATTCTTATCAGTTTCATTACTAAATCCTGATTTTAATGCTTTAAGTGGACAAAAGACTAAGAAGCCTCGAAGATAATAAGTGCGTGCTACTTGCAGTGATCGAGAGAAAACAAACGGCGACATGGTGGCTTTATTCAGCACAGGTAGCACAGCACGGTGTAGTCTTTGCACAGAGAGACAAACGGCAGGGCTTGACGTCACCACACACTAATAATTCTGCCGTCATTGAAGCAAAGATGATACTTCCTGTGTGACAAGTTAATTTTATCTAAGTGATTTACATGTACTGCAGCGAACGGCACAGGTGACTTCTTCATACGAGATCAAGGGCGTTTGAGTCATTCAGCCTTTGTTGAATGGGTGCTGCATAATTTTCCAAATGTCACTCTCCATTTTCACAATGTCAGAGATGAAAATTGAAGGTTATTAACCTCTTGTATACTTCAGGATATATGTGCTGGAATTCTGGAGACACAACAATTTGACATCAGAAAATGTCGTCATGCTGGGAGTGCTGTCAGATTCACCATTGCTCAGAATGGCACTAAACTCCTACTAGCAGGGTGGCTAGCTAAGGTTATGATGCGTTTAGCGGAGAGTAAGAAGGTTAAAGTCTTATCTGCATTTATGTATGTATGTCCACAGGCTATGCCAATGAGGTCGGGGAGGCTTTTCGGGCTCTGGTGCCTGTGAGTTTTGTATGGGGCAGCTATGCTGTGGCCACTGCATATGTTACTGCTGATGCTGTGGACAAAGGGAAGAAAGCAGCTGTGGTAAGATATCTTTTATTTTCATTTTATCTTTTTTTCTTAATAATCATATCTGTCAAATTTCTATTATATAATGAGGAAGGGGTATAAATAAATATTAGGTCAACATCATTTTAGATGAGTGGTTCCTAATGTGGGGATTGGGCTCCTATAAGGGATTACAAGATAAATCTAAGGGGTCATGAAATGCAGAGAAATATGTTTTCCTGCTCAGAAAGCAGAAAAACATATTCCTGCTCCATGAAGTTGTGTTTATTTTTTCTGCTTCTGCTTCAGAACTGTAGAAATTATTCAAATTAAGTTCGAAAAACATGCTTGGTCAGAACTGGTGGATTGGTAATTGGTACTTTAAGGTGTCACAAGCCAAAAAGGGTGTGAACCGCCATCTTAGATTATCAAATAGAGACAGGGTCCCTAAATAAAGACTCAAGGACACATAAATATTTATCCAAGTCCAAATTATGAATAAATGATTATATTATTACATTATTTCGTGGGTTTGAAAACCTGATTTCCTCCATCTTGTTCCTCAAGGCTCATGGGGACAACCCAGGGAAGACAACGCGGGTAGCGGTGGCAGTAGTAGACACGTTTGTGTGGCAGGCCCTGGCCTCTGTGATCATCCCAGGCTTCACCATTAACCGTGTGTGTGCTGCATCATTATACCTGCTGGGCAGAACAACCAAATTGCCCCTGTCCGTCCGCAAGTGGACCACCACAGCTATAGGCCTTTCGACAATCCCCTTCATCATTACTCCTATAGACAGGTTGGTGTAATTTCTTTTCTTTCTGTGCCTGTGGATTATGTAAGTTGTCCCTTATGTAAGATTTGATTTTAATGATTAGGCTGCTCACGCATGATTGCTGCTGTGTCATTGCTGACAGCTCAGTTCAACACTGAACCTTAATCCTACTAACAATTATTGTCTGTAAATCCTATTATAGCTTATTCCTCTGTGCCATAGACCTCCATTCTTATCCAAAAATGATTAAAAACACACGAAAGAGCCAAGCTGTTGCACTGGGTAACACGATTCCTTCATCACCACGAACACGGACACTGTCCTGCTGCTGAAAATACAACCACCAGAGCACCAAATGTGTATTAATTTGCCAGTAAAAGTAGTTCCCAATACTGATTGATTGATTTGAAAGCTGATATTACAAATAATTAAACATTTTTTGGAACATTTTCAAAAGTTTTTGATGAAACATAAACAAAAATAAAGTTTATGATACTCACACTCTCACTTTTCGCTCTCAATAAAATAGGATGTTGGTAATCACCACTGGCATTGATTAGTCACATGACTAAGATATGGTACCACGAACAAGAACCAGAACATCATCAGCTCCATGTGAAACCCTTAAGTCCTTTTGCCTTTATTGCTAGATCTGCTCTTGGATCACATCAGCTTGTATGAAATGAATTCAGAAATGCTTTATTATGTATCCAACGTCACAATGTTTCCACTTTCTGTACCCTGCAGGTCAGTGGATTTCCTCCTGGACTCGAGCCTTCGGAAGGTCTACAATGAGGAAGAGAAGCACAAATAAAGAGGGATCACGCAGGACAAATGGTCCTCTCCTGGGCAGAGACCAGTCCAGTCTATGTAGACCTGTGCTGATTATTCACCACTGTGAAGCGCTAAAGAAGTGTGAAGAAGGATTTCATGGAGCAAGACTCTACAGTTAGTCAATGGAATAAAATTAAATTTGAGAATTATAAAATATATATATAGAAGTAAGTTAGAAGTGAAATCCTTCTTCATGAAATAACCTGAACTTTAAACCTCTCAGGGCAATCTGGGTAACGACACCAAAAAATGTTTAAACAGGAATCTAACAGTATAAAAAAAAATGTATAAATAGTGAAATCCTACTTCTTCAGCAGGGGTACAGAGTGCTGTTATATTCCTGTAATCTTTCTTACAAGGTTGCCCTCATGGCTTAGAGTTGTGGGCTGTGGCTCACCTCATGTCCAGATGTCAAGGAGATTAACTACAAATCACACTCTCTGTGTTTAATAGCCATATTCAGTGGTACTGTAAAGATGAAAGCCACTTCACCATCTTACTCATTACTTAAATTTGTCTTTTCTTTTTATTCCTTTCTGAGAACAAAGGTGTCAGTTACTTGGAATAGATGTTTCTTTTCTTGTTTCAATCTACCTTATTGTCCGTCACAGGAGCCAAGGTTTGCACAAGGGGCATTTTTACACCGTGGTTACAATCTATATTATTCTTCATAGTGATGATATTTGGTCCTCTTAAACTAAGAATACTTGTAGTAGCAACAAGTCTTACTTGTGTAGTGAATCTCACAAGTATTTGAATTATTTCTCACCAATATCTTAACTGTTTATAGTCAGATGTATGTACTGTACAATACTGTAAGTTCTTCAGTCTGGAAATGTTAGACTATAACTAATTTAAAACAGTCTTTCTAGCATCTGAAGTCAAGATGTTTTGACTCCACTTGGCTCCAGATGAATCTGAGAAAAGATGGTATGATCAGAGTTTGAAATATCATACTTCTCTAAGCACGCTTTAAGCTTTGGGTGTACAGTTTTGAAAGGTTTTCTATCTTGATGCAGAAGAGTAGAGATATCTAATAATTATATTGAATTTAATGTAACGGTCGGGATCATACCTATGCAGGGAACGGTTTAAGGGATTACTTCAGAAATCTAGAGATACTGTATATGTCTATATATATATATATATTAGACTTTTCTTCGAGGAGCCAAGTTAAATTCTGTATTTCATGCTGAACTATGCAAGGGAATCATATGTGGGCTTTGCAAACTGCAGGGATTGTTCTCCCACTTTAAAAGTACCGTTATATAATGTTAAAATGTTGTCAAATAAAAAGGGAAGTCTGATATGAAACGTAGCTTGAAATTTGGATGAGCTGTCACAAAGACAAAGAGGAATATACAGTACTGTGTTGGGAATGGTTATCATTGCCAATTATTGTGTCAGTACCAGTGTACCATTTTTAGCAATAACCTTTCTGTTTAATGTGTTTGTGTCACACCTCGTTCTCTTTGCTATGAAGGATGTGGTTCACTTTGGCATGCTGAAAGGAAACATTGTAAGAACTTGGGATGCATCAACTATCATTTTTAGTGTGCACTGATGCAACCTTTTGCATCAGTGCAGAGAGTCACAAGGTCACTCAAACAATACTTTTTGTTGGCTTTTTAAATAGCTGAAACACATGTGCTCTAAGGTTCCAGTGTGTGCAGTGTAGGATGTTTTTCATTCACTAAAAGCACACAGCTTACTTTTACGTGTACGGTTACAGATAATCTGACTCGTCATAGCAGGAAAAGTACAGGTGTAAGTAACAGAGGTGTCAAAGTCTAATGTTGACTCATTAAATGTCCCAGTAAGCCATCGCAGTCATTAATGTTGAATAACAATGAGGCCATCGAACTGGGACCCTAAATGTAATGCACACATAATTAATGTTATTCATCATACCTGTATTTTTATGCTCTAAGATGTCAAATTGTCGGCACTTGAAAAACATATTGGTGCATCCCGAGTCCAAATCTATATATTCATATTAAATTTTAACATTTCAGATTGTACACAGAATTTTATTGTATTTTTATTATTGTGTGCTGCAAATTAAAAGAAACGGTTTACTTTTTTTTTTTTTTACATTTCTGACATTTTTCTTATGTGGCAGTGTGATCGGAAGTGGGTTTTATGAGTCACATTTTCAGCCTTAACTGAAAAAAAAAAATGGTCAAACCTCAAACTTTGTTCCGTAAGCTGTAGTTCACAAGGCGGAGATTATTTTTTTTAAATGTGAAAGCAACTGTTGAAAGCTGAAACTTCATTATAATGGACACCTAATATTCTGTAACGACTTCTGGAACACTGGAGAAAAAAAAACAACAACTTGTGAATCTGTAGTAAAATAAATTATATAATGACAAGCATGTGTGATTATTCTTTCAAACATCACAAATCAATGCATTACAATGCAAATACTGACTAGAAGAAAGGCAGATGCACTTTGTAGCTTTGGGAAATGATGATCGACAGCTCAGTTTTGTTGAAAAAAATATTTCAGCATTATCTAAATGCAATCTGCATCATTTGCAGCATGATTTCAAGTGGTAGCATGACAGCTTGCTCTTTGTACTGGCATAGTTTCCACTTCCTTTCTACCCACTTTCACTTTTAGATGAAAGAGGTGTAATTCAAGGGACGGTTTAACCAGTGAAACATCAGAGCAGGAGATGTAGGAGCACAGTTGCAGTAATTTATCTTGATTGAGTCATGAGTCCACAGCTGATGCCAATTATGGAGATGACATGCCCATATAAAAGGCTAAGGAACCTTAAGCACTGGTAGGCACAGTCATGTTTGTTCTTAATCTTGTGTTAGTGGCTATTTTGGCTGTATCAGCTGGTCAGTCAGGTAAGTAGAAAGCTGTTTGGTTAAATTTGTGAATCCTGCTGAAACTGTTCCCCTGCCATCCTCTGTACCACACTCCTGACATATTCACATTTACAGGCAGTCCTCGATACATCCAGGGCAAGTGGACTGTCAGTGACGACAGCCCACAGTATGAAGAGGTTGATGGATTAGCAGTACAGGGGAGAATATGGCCTGCGAGGCCTCCAGATGTTGTTGAACTGGTGACAGAGGACAAGAATTTGCTGACCACTCAAGGGCCGTATATTATGAAGGAGCAAGGTAGGCTGGTAAGAGTAGTCCTTTTTATAATCCAGAGCATCACGCCTGCAACATGATTGTTTGTTTGTTTTCCTGTTAGATTCAGATAAAGGAGAAGACTCAGCAGTGTGGAAAATCGTCCTGGTAGCAGCCATCCTGCTGGTGTCTATAGTGGGATCTCTGAGCATGGCCTATTACATGTGTGCCTGGAGAGGAGGAAGGATTAACTACAAGCATCAAAAAGAGATTTATCCTTAAAATAAAGTGAGCTTTGTGATGACTATTCTCAAAATATTTTTTTCTTTATTGATCATTTTGGATAGTGTCCTACCTGGACAGAAAAGGTATTTGTCCTGGGCATTAATGGCAGTGCCAGTGGAAAAACGCACATTTTGAGATTACATGGTCTTGGTTCTTTGGGCCAAAGCTTCAAAATCTGCCTAACTGCCCATGGAAAAATTTTAAAGTGGTGTAAAAGGTGTCTTTTCTAAAGGTAGCACTTGAGTTCAAGTAGCTTAAGAATAAACTCTTTGTTGCATCTTTTGGTAGCAGCCAAAACGGACAGTACTTTATGGCTGCAAGTATCAGAAATGTGGTCTTTACATTTATGCTGCATACAAGGTACATACAAAGCACACTCACTGGCTTCACAGCCATACATTAAGTGTTTAAAATGGATACTTTATTTATCCCTGGGGAGGAATTCTTATGCCCCCATCTTCACAATGGCAGTGTGTCCTAATAATCACTAGTGTCTCTAAAGGCTTGTAACCTTTTTAAAATAACTGGCTTTTAAAAGGTTTTTGTGATAGCCACTAGGGGTCATCACTAACATTGTGATTGTGCCATGCTCTACATATTCCTGACAGGACTGCAGCTATGCACACGTGTATGCCAGCAGATTAGCTGCATGTCAATGAATTTGACCACAGAACTTTAAAGATGTTAAAATGAAACTTTGGATTATCTAAGAATGAGTGGATCTCTGGCCAATTGCCACATTCATATTTCTGTTAATATTTAGAAAACATTTTCTTGGCCAACAGAGACAAAACAGGCCAAACTTGTTAAGCAAAATTATATAGATTGCTCATTGTGTGAATAGCCTTTGACATTGTTCTGTTAATCGGCCTAATGGTGTCTTAAAATCTTTAATAAAAAATAATCCCGGTTGTGATGATTCAGCTTTTTCATTAAAAGCCTTTTTGATGAAACATGTACAAGCCCTGCTCTGTAACCACCGGCCCCTCTATCACCAAAGCTCTTCACACTCCGTAAACTCCAGTTTGTTATTCTTTGCCCCTTTTGGCAAGCGGTTTCCTCTCCATAAGAATTCATCTTGATCAGAATTATGGCAGAATTGGCAGACAGGCCTGTTGGAAAAACCAGTGTACTGCTAAGAGTAATGTTTTAATTCAGTGTCAAGCAAAGCAGGCTCAGATCAAGTCCACAAACATTTATAAGTCCCCCTTGAGCAATATCAGGTGGCATTAGGGGGCCCAAGGAGACAAAAAGCTGATGAATTGAATTAATCTCCCCTCCCCTGATGGATGGGCCTGTTCACAGGGGGTTGGAAAATGGGAGCATTGTTCATCTGTCACTCAGATTGCCATGTCCCTCTATGATTTGTGCCTGGGTTGTGAAGGCCACAAGTGGCCAAAAGACCTCCCTCTCTCCTTCTCACTCGTCTCGCTCTGCTTTTTTCTTTTTTTCAGGAATTCCCAGGCTTTCTTTTGCCTCCACCCCCTTAACCCACACTGATATCCATACAGCCAGATGCAGAAAAACAAGCCTTCACTCCGGACAAGCAAACATAAATATCTGTCACTCTTGCATTCATTATTTTATATACAGTTTTTGCGGTTACTTTGTTAGTTAGCAATGTGTACATTTCAGATACAGAATCCCTAAACTATCGTGCACATAAAAGTCATAATTTGCAAAAGGTGTAATTACATCACGGAGGATAATATAATTTGAAAAATTAAAATGAATTAAATGAAAAATGAGTGACACATTTGCCACGGTGTAATCAAATGTAATCAGATTTCCTTTCCAGAAAACTCACACAAAACTGGATTATGTATTTTATTGAAAATAAACTGAACATGGAGAGTCCAATGAAAATAAACGTCTCCCTAATACATCATGTCAAAAATGTAAAGAAGCTGCTGAAGAATTATATTTTTGTTGTCCTTATACACACTATTAAAATGAAATTAAAACATGTCTTGAACACAGAGAAAGTCACGCCCTGCCTTCATTTCTTTTCATGTCAGTTTTAATCATCTTTGCTGTCTTTAACTGTATGATCCATTTAAGTACAAAGTGGAGGAGCTGTCATTTGAGTTGCCTTGTTTAGGTTTACAGACTTTATAAAAAATGAATATCTCCAGCTAATATTATGAGTCATTTAACCCCCAGAGTGAGCTCAGAGTGATAAATATCTGACGGCTTTTATGCTATAACAAATGTAATCCAGTATCAGCATTGAAGGTGGCTGCACAACAATGTGGGGGTGTTGGAGGGGGGGGGGCTCTTGGCTCTGAGTCTTTTAGTCTCCATTGTTTGTCTCAAGCACCTGCCCCTTCAAAGGCACCTGACCCTCCAAAGGAACAGGTGCTAAAAGGTGATTCAATAGAGATACAGAGCTCTGATTTCTTTACTGCTTTTGTGCTATGTGTGGATTACAAATTGAGATCAGATAATGTCTGCTGCCTGAGAGCAGCAGATACTGGAGAGGGCTATGCAAAAAGTGCAGCAGTTGAATAAGAGGTAAAGCAGTAGCTGTAGTAAATGAATACCATAGGTTAATGGTGCCACTAGTCCAATGTGGCACTGGGCACGGAGGTCCTTGGCCAAGAGAAAATCTGGCAACAGCAGATGACACAATGGGAATTTGGGGAATGGAGAGGCCTCTTGCCCAGTGAGTCAAGTGACAAGTTCCAGCCTCCAGGACCTATCCTGTCATGGTCGCAGGGGGATGAACTGAACCAACCCTGAACTGGACAGGATAACCAGGTATACAAAATGCATGCATGGCTGGCAAGAATATAAAGGATTTGCCCTATTTAGAGTGTACAGCCACACTAACTGCTCTGTGAGGTAACATGCGCACAATGATGTTGCCAACATGCAGATGTTTAGCAAGTATAATATTTAGCATGTTCACCAACTCAGGAGGTCCAGTCTGCGGCCCTTTGCTGCATGCCATCTCCTCATGTTATTAGTTTTGCAGATATTTATTCATAAACCAAAGTAAAGTGAAATTTTGACCTGATGGTGGCGCTACATGAAGGTTTAGGGGAACAGCGTTGTTAATTCATCATCTGGAGACCATGACTATACCAAATTTTGCAGCAGTCAATCCATTAAAATATTTAAATAGAAGATGCATTTTGGGAGGACCAAAGTTATTAGAATTCATCCCGAGGTGGACATGAATATATTTTATGGCAGTCTTTCCAATAGTATTTAAGATGTGGTGAGCTATTTCACAGGATAAGTGAAAACTTGAACTTCTGGTGGACACAAAGTCAGAGGATCACCAAAGTCATCATCTTTGGGGCACCAGGGAAATCTGTATGAAATTTCAGGGAAATCAGTCCAATAGTTGTTGAGATGTTTCAATCTGGAACAAAGTGGTGATCTGACCGGCATGAAATCCCTCGAGTTTTTGTCTAAAAATCATTATTCACAACTCATGAATGTAGAAGAATAAATAACTAGATATAATTTAATTTGACTTCCTAACTTTGTTCTTTCATTTGACACCCAGATAAAGGCCAGACTGAACAGGATACCTCCCCTTAAAATAACATGAACTAAAATGACCAGACATAATCACTAGTAATGGGCAATGGGCCATAATTTTATTATGTTACAATGCTGGTTACTACAATGCTTTTGCTCCCCTCTCTCTTTTGCTTTCTCTCTCTTTCGCGCACACACCCACCCACACACACACACACACACACACACACACACAGAGTTCTCGGTGCCCCCCCTTTAGTGAAGGACTATGTTTGTGGAAAGGCCACTTTAAGGGCACTAACTGAAATGTTTGACGCTCACTGGTCGATTTATTGAGGTCAGCAGAAGGCTACGTTTTGAGAAACAGAAAAGCGGGTTATGTTTGGATTGATTTTCATGAATGATTTTATGCTGTGAGGAGAAGAGAAACAAAAGACAATCACGGCACATCAAATCACGCCACAAAAGAAATAAGGGAAAGCAACATAAAAAATGAAGGGCAAGGCCAGAGCCGTGTCACTGAGCATTAAACTAATAAATATCAGTTTCTGTCTCTGAAACGTGAAGACAAAGACCATGGAGAATTCTGCTGGATTATACTGTTATGCTGATTTAATCAAATTCTTTACTCTGGAAGGGGGTGAAATTAGCATATTATTGGTATTTTAGCTGGTGATTTATTTTGAAATGATATATTTTAGAAAATAAAAGCATGCATCATACTCATATATATATAATTAGCACAAAGACAAATACATTTACTAAAATTATTGCTATTAAAAAAACACTCTGTGTCTTTATGATCATTTTGGCAACCACAAAGTGTACATAAGGAAATCAGGACCTTATACTGACAGAATGGTACCAGGAATAATTCTGATTCATGTGGATCAATATGTATTGGCTTGATAAAAATTCAAGCCAAGCAAAAAGCAACACGACAGCACACGTTTCAACAAGGAAACGCTCTGTGGTGAAGTGGTGATTCCTGATTTAACAGTGTACAGTGTGATACAGGCTGTATGTCCTGTGCGCTGGCAGAGTGCTCTCTCTCTCTCTCTCTTTGTGAAATGAATTAGGAGAACATGAAAACTGAGCAGACCTTCAGCAATACATTATGTATGAGCAGCTTGAAGGCTCCTACTGAATTCTGTTCAGGTGGCATCAGAGGGTGCAGCCATGTGGAAATGCTGGCTGGTCACTTAAAGCACACTATCTGTGGTAATATTTCTACATGAAAGCACAGCTATATTCTTCTACTTGCAGGTTGAAATATGCAGTACAACCAGGTTTCTATAGTGGCCACAGAGAAGGTTTACTGTGGCAACAGGGGATTAAAGGCCTTGCTCTAACTCCTTAGACTATCTCTCACCCCGCATGACTTTAAGATATTTGCAATTTAAATTAAAATCTATATTTGTTCCTCATCTTGCACTTGATTTACTAGTTACAGTACATCTGTGGTAATCATCCTTGTCTGGATTGTGAGATTAAGCATTACACACACGTCATCTTTGTATCAGTAGGTTTGACAGCTTGACGTAACTTAAAAATCAGATAACATACCATATGATTCCTCATCTTCTGTTGTTATGAGATAACATCTAATTTCCCATCTCTCGAGTAATCTCACAAAGACATCGTCTGCTCATCGTGAAATCAATATGCTGCGGAAACACCATTACAACAGTCTTCACAGTGCTTGAGTGAATCACTCGAGATCACAGATGAACGTGCACACGCAGGCAGACACAGACACACACACATACAAGAGCAGGTAAACAAACACACTGTCCCCTCTCCTTTGATATAAAAAGAGTAATTAAAAAGCCCAAAAAGCACAAGAGTGCTCAGTATAATTTACTTGTGTATCAGTGCCCAGAAACAAATCTTTGGCATGATGAGAAATGTGCATAAAATCACAAAAGAGCAGAATCAGTATCAGGATGAATTACACTGAGTTTGGTGGGCTCACAGGGGAGACAGGATCATGGTCAGTGGAGTGCATTCATTGCCAGCAGACAAACAGTACACCACAGTCATTAGTAGGAAAGTACAAAGGAGGGAACTTGTCGCAGAGCAAGACAGGCAAAAGAAAACAGCCAAATATTAAAATATGTGATTCTAGATTGTAAAGTAAGAGAGCATTAGTTGAGGTCGTTGGGGATGTCATTAATTTTGCAAGTATTTGGTCATAAACCAAAATATAAGACAAAATGAGATGTTGACCTGGTGATGATGCTACATAAAAGGTTAGGGGAAGTTGTTAGTTCATCCTCTGGAGACCGTGACTACACCAAATTTTGCTGCAGCCCAACCAATAGTTATCAAGATATTCAAATTTTAATAGAGAAAGAGTGAGGTCAGAAGGATTCATTCTGGGGACAAGGAAAATTTCATGTCAGTCCATCAAGCAAATGTTGCAACATTTCAGTAAAAACAAAAAAATTTCCACCTACCGGTGGCGCTAGATTATCCATCTGAGGTTCATCCTCTGGAGAAAATGAACAGCATGTACAAATGTACAAAATCTTTAAATATTTAAAGTAGTGGACTGATATTGCCTACTGATGTTGCCATTACCAGTTTGTACCTATTTGTTGAATACTTCTGGGTTTTGAGTTGATGCTTGGACAAAAGAAGATGGTAGCACTGGTTCTGAGAATTGTGACGGTCATTTTATAGACCTAAAGTGATTAATCTTAAAAAAGAAACAACAGACTAAATGATAATCCAAATAATATGTAGCTGCTGCCCTAGAAAAAGAATGCAGTATAGAGACAAAACAAGAATGGAAACAGACGGAAGCATATTTAAGGTAACATACATTAAGGAGAGTTACAGTCGTATACAGTAAACTGACAGGAAGACAAACAGACAGCCTCCTCCTGAGAGCAGTATCAGAAGTGGACTGGGCAGTTGAAAAACAACAACAATGAGCTGATGACAGTCTAAGAAGAGTTAGACCTGTAGACGGTCTGTGATTTAAAGTCTCTCTCTCCTTCCCTCTCTCTCTCTGGCACTGCTATAATTTTCCTGGGTGGAATGATGGATGAGGCGGTGTCAGCCCATGTTCATTATAATGCACACCATCTATTCTTCTCAGCCAGACTCTCTGCGCTCCAGGAAATGCCAGAGAGGTATTGGAGCCACGGAGAGAGGAGAAACTCTCATCTGATTTTATGGAGAGAATTTGCTGCTAGGTGTGTGTTAACTTAGTGCACGGTGATCCATCAATCACTAATGAAGATACTGCAAGGCTACTGCTCGTTCTTAAAAGAAACACATTCCTCTGGGTATGAATGATAAACAGCCTTCGATGTCCATGCAAGCAGAATCTCTTGCAATATGCTCGTCCTAAATTAATAATGAGCACTCCAACAGTTAGCTTTATGCAAAACATGTTGAAAAACATGTAGAGGCAGTGTTTGTCATCATGACCTATTTGTAATGTTTTAAAGGCCCCCGAAAACCTATTTTCTTAATCAGCTTCTCTTGTTGAGCAATGGGATCCAACAAGAATACACAATTTTCTGCCAAATTTGGAACAGTTTTGGTTATTATCCAATCAAAAGCAACCAGGAAAACTTTAATTGTAATGTACATTAAATAAATAGAAGCGAAATTTATTATAATGATAAATAAATATAACAGCCAAACGATCTATTCAACCTCACTGCCAATCATTTGTAAATGTAGGTATTACTTTGTTTCATTCACACATTCATGGATCCATTTGGATATATCTATCAGTGTTTGTAGCATTCATACAGTTTCATATATCAAATTATGCTAACCTAACTGATGTTATTTTATTATTTAGCCTAAGATTATTGGTATAATGTTATGTAATGTTCCCAATTTACATCTTGATTAAACAGAATTACAATAAATAGTCAGGTCTGATGTGTCTCTTATGACTTTAATTGGGTAATAACAAACTGACATTAGCCTTGTCAGCTACTTACTTGGCGTAAAGTAATACCTAACTATAATGTGTTGTCACGTGTTTTAATGTAGTGATGATGTGTAAATCTCCTATTATTAAACCCTGGCTTTAATTAAGTGGTTTAACTAAAGTATTTTTTTTTTATGTCTGAATAAATAATACTTGAGGATGTTTATTCCAAACTTTTATTGTACTGTAATAGTAAATTAATTGATAATATTAGGAAATAATTAAGACTTGTTTTAAGTTTTTCTTCTTCACTTCAGCAATTTTCTTCTTCACTTCTATTATCTCCCAATTTCAGTTCTGACTTTATCTGATATTTATTGCACAATTTAACATTTACATAATTAATGAAGTAAATTAAGTAAATATTTACAGGAGAACTATTACAACAGTAAATAACATATGTTTTGCGTTGCAAAAAAACTTCACCTGAAGATAAGTGTATGCATTCATGTATATATGTATATGTATATGTTTGTAGTTTACTGCACCATGTCGGTTTATATGACAGGGGACTAAATGAAAGATCTACATACAGTATACTTTAACAGAGCCACACATTAAACACACACACAAATGCCTATCCACTCCATCCCAAAGAAGTCTAAACACATTGTCTAGACAAACACATTATCTTTAATCAGAGCAGTGATGCATCTTTTCTCCTCACACAGATCAAGCCAGTGGGGGCCTGATGAGGGGAAACACGTGGCATATTGAAATAGATTTATTCAAACTGATAGCATCTCATCCCATCAGCTCCACACCAAGTGTGCCAAACGGTGTGCGAGAGTCTTCTGAAAGCCTTTCAGGATGTATTGAACAAAAGGGGCGAAAAAAAGTCTCCAAATGAGTCCTGGATCATTCCTGGAGCAAAGGGATCAATAACCGCCAGGCTAAGCCCTCGCTCATCCATCTGATTCATATCTTTCCCTCCCCTGCTTTTCAGATATAAGAGGAATCACTGGACTAAAGGCTCCCTCTCTGTGGCAGTATGTACCAGCTGCAAGCTGTTTTCTCAAACACATAAAGCTGTATGAAGTGATTAACGTCACAAGTGTACTTATATCATAATGGATTGGATATGTCAGCATTTGATGATCTTTTCTAGAGATGTATGGCAGCAAAAGATTCCTTTTACAGCTGCCTATAAATAGCTTTGTTAGATTTACACTTAGATGGATCTCTCCTGTGTAGAAATTCAGCCTGGAACAGTCCATAAATTATAAAAACAGAAATCAAACTGCTGCCATTGTGCATGCGTTTAAATGCCTCACATGATGTTGAGTTGATGTTCAAATGTCTCTCTGAGAAAATGTAAAAATCCCAGTGCTGCAACCTAAAAATGAAACTCCTGTGTCACGTATTTATCTGACTATGATGCTTTGTGTGCTTTAATAATAGAGCTTATCACCTAAATACCATTAGATTATTAGACACTGTGATATATTCTATTGTTTTCGCGAGTAATTAGCTAAACAACAACTTGCATATTACAGATCGTCCCAAACTGTTTTCCTGAATTGTCACGCAGGCGTGAAAAATAAATCCGTGCAAAGAGAGCTTGATAAAAGGATAAACGGTTAAGTAATTTTTACAGTGTGCTGGCATTTTAAAAAATCATTGCACATTTATGACTGCAAATGAAAAGCTATTCAGTTCAAATGTGATACGTTTTTATTTTTCAGTGAGGTACAATATGATTGAAGTATAAAAAGCTTATTGACTGAATAAATGACGACTGAATCTTTTTAAAGACCTCGAGGGGATCCATGTGCAAAGGTCTGTAGCTATTGACTATTCATTTTCCTGTTTATTCATGACTAAAATTATACTTGAGATAAATCAGCCTAGACTGTGGTATCATTGCGCCTGTAGTTTGGTTTACAACATGAGTCCAGGAAAGCATTTCCTTGTTTGTCAAAAGAGAATCGAGTTAACAAATGTCAGGAAATGTACCGTATGTTTGAAACTAAAACCAGCAAATCCTGTTACCTGTGTAATCCAAACAGCCAAAATGAACTCCAAGCATACGTAGCGCATATATACAGTTTATAGTATATAATATTCAATTCATTATTTATGATAACACAAATATTTGATGCACTGACTCCTGGATGGCCTCTTCTATCTACCACAGGAAACTGTAGCTATATTAATAATCTTTTGTTCTTCAGCCTCAAAGACCACCACCTGCAGTCTTGGAGAACAGAAAGAACAACTGAAGCACTCTTTTATAGACAGTGTAAATAAAACCTCCAACAAAATGTCTACGTCAAAATAACAGTGGACTGAAGAGTCCGGGAAGATAAAATTACATGTTTGCACAATCAAAATCAGCATAAAGTTATAAGATAGATAAAGGTATAAGAAATATACCAGCGAGGCCTCATGTCTCCAGTATTTTGTGAAGATTTTAGAGGATTTAGTAACCTAACACCTCACACATAATGATTTTTCAGGCTGATTCCAGTGTTTTTAGACTTGGGACATTGAAATTGCCCCACTTCTAGACCAAGAAAAAAAAAAATAAACAAAGAATTCTGTATTTCTAGTTGATTTTATAAGAAATTGTTGTTTTCCAGGAAAACAACAAGGAATTTCCTTGAAACCACTGCTCCATTTAAACCTGGATTACATTATATTTTTGGCCACTTGGGGGCAGCACAAAACGCTGTAAATCATTTAAGTGTTTTCATCTCGAACGTTGATATGTTAAGTTAACATTAGCATTCATTTGGAGTCATATTTCTGGCCACCTGATGAAAAAATATATTCTGGCACCTCAGCTGTTAAATGCGCCGCTATTTTTAGCAACTAGTTGCTCACTTTGTTTGTCTTCTTTTTGGTACTGAGCAGGTAGCGTACAGTTACAGCAGGCAGTAAACTGAAAAACACATTAGCTGTGTAGCTAGTCCACTTGTGGCAGAAAAGGCAAGAATGTGTTCAGGCCTTACTGTATAAAAACACAACTTTATAACTTTATTCACTTTGGTGAAACTAGCAGTATTAGCCACTGAATTTGATACGTTTAGTTTTCATCAGACCACAAATGAGATGAGATTAGGTTAGAGCAACGATAGATACAATAGACTGTGTTTAGAGGTAAGAATAAGGTCTGGGTCAGGTCATGTGAAACACATACTGACAGGGGAACAACACCATGGCCTCACTGAGTAACTTACTGTACAAAAACACAACTTTATTCACAGATTTTGATGAAACTGGATCATATTTTATGGAGATATGATTTTTGGTTTTCCCTAGATGTTTACTCCCTCACTATAGCTGCCATTAGTTAAGTTAGCGGTCCTATTAGTTTGTTCAGGCACTCATTCTGGTGCTGCTACTTGTTAGCATTCCCCCATTCCACCATTCTAGGTCCCCCCCTGCCCTAGGCCAACACTCCCCCGGTGTTTGAGCACCCAGTTCAGACAGGACCGCTATCTGCAAAGCTAACTGAGATAACAGAGGTGTGCTTTCACACGTTCTTTTGTGGATGTCGTTGTCTGCATCCAGGTCTCTCTCCTCCATAGAGCTGAGAGGAAGTGCAGTCGGGTGATAATAATTGTTTGTGGATTCGTCACTATTTCATTTTGTTGATATATTATTGATATTGATCAGTTCAGCTTTAAATGAAAACCAAAACATCCATTATCTGTAACTGTTTATCCCCATCAGGGGGAACTTCGGGAGGACTATATATATATATGCCTTCAGTTGAAGTGCTTTAGCTCATTTTCACTGTTTATGTCCTGCATAGCTTCAGGAAGAAGGACTTTGATGCTGCAATTTGAGTCTACTTCTCTTTTGTTTGTTTGTTTGTTTGTTATAAAGATCATTTAAATTTGATATGATCAATAAAGTTTTGAGACGATACACTTTTTCTATCAAGAACAAATTACATCGTCATAATCATTTCATGACAAGAGGTGAAAACTTTATGGGCAACAGTGTGTGTGTATATATTAATATATTATTATTATTATTATTATATATTAAAAGCGTACCCTCCTCCCTCTCGACAAATGATGATTTGATTATTGAATCAATATTGTTTTTCTACATGTGGGGGGGGCTTCATCTCATCATGACCTCTGTGTATCTAATCTTGGTTACGGCCCTGGATATTTCCAATTTTGTTAACTGAACAAAAACAATGAATGATTTGATTCCTAAGATTTGATTTATTAATTCAATTCATCTATGAAATTATTTTCAGATGACAAAGACCCCAAAGTCTCATGATGTGATGAATCCGGTGAGTGTAAGACTAACCTAGATAGCTCTTATGAAACACAGTATGAGCTCAGTAAGTCACTCTGACCTCTATTCTGTCACATCCTCTGTTGTTCATACACAGTTACATTATGTAACCACGGCAGAAAGAAATAAAACCATCTTCACTGCACTTTGACAGACAGATAACCAGAAAACAGCAACAAAGATTCATTTTAACAACAAAGAGCGTAACAATAAAGGCTGCTGCCTGTCAAGGCGCACGGCAGGCGAGGCGTCTCCAGCGTCGCATCCAGTCTCTTATCAAAGATATTAAACAGTACTGTAATCCCAGACTTTGATCACGTGAGCACAAACTTGGCCAAATGGGAAGGCGAGTCTCGGTAGTACACTTCCGACCGCCATTACATTACAATGCGTGGTGGGCTGGACGATCGTGCGTGCGCGGAGAGAGACAGAGAGAGAGAGCGAGAGAGAGAGAGAGAGGGGAAAAAAAAGCTACAGCGGCGCTTCGCGTAAAGCAAACAGACACAGGGGGTGAGAATGACACTGGCAGGCTACACGCACACTTATTTACCAAATATAATAACACAGCACTGAGAGATAAACAATGAGGAAGGAGGTCGCTGCCGAGGAGGAAACCAACCAAGCACATGTTTGGAGGATTTAATTCAATAATCAAATCATCATTTGTCGAGAAGCAGAAGGAGGAGGAGGTGGTGGTGGAGGAGGATACGCTTTTAAATGTCGTGGTGGTGGTTTATAAAGACAAAAATCTGCAGCGTGCAACATATTCTTCGCCAGACAAGGACTGTCACTTTTGCGTGAACTGTACATTTGGAAAATATATATTTATAAACTATCAGATATTTTTCTGTGCAAGATTGAGGCTGTTGTGGCCGCGAGAGGACGTTTCGTAATGATATAAAACTGAAAGGAAGGAAGGATTTTTTCAAACCTCCTTCTACACAGCAGCCCTGCTTGTCGTTTTCCTGGTGGTGGAGTGTAAGAATAGTTTTTCTTGTCTGAACGCTTTGACTCGGAGGTTACTCGACTTTCTTTTTTTTTTGTCCGCCCTGCCACGGAGGAGCAAACCTCTCTTTCTTTTTTTTTTTTTATTACAGAGACCCTCATCGGTCCGTTTTGATTTCAAGAGCAACAGAAGGGATTAAACATTCCTGCTCGCAGCGCCTGTTTGTGCGAGAGGCAGGCTGGGTTACATTGTGAGAGGAACGGTTGTGGTAAGAAAGAAGGCTATAAATAGCTCATGCAATTCTCGAAAACTATCACAAGTGGTGCATCAGCTTGTGGAGCAGACGGAATCAGATATCCTGCATGTAATGTCTCGACTCTAAGTTAATTATTTCTGCAGAGAGGCGACTATTTTTTAAAGTTTTGACTCTTAATTTATCCAAAATTATTATTATTATTATTTTTGTGTTTTGGCTGCTCCTGTGCGCTGAAGAAAGGAGTCGTCCCCCCTCATGGATTATGCTCATTTAATGATGAAACTATCAGCGGAAAGACTGATATGGAAACAGGCTGATCTTCCTCTGTGTGTGGATTGAAATGGATCCTTTTCTCAGCTCTCCTCCTTTGACAATAATCACATTTGGAATCGCCTGACCTGGATTTCTAACAATGTTTTGATCCGCGCACACGCTTTTGGATTTACATTACAACATTTAATATCAGCTCTGGTTTTATGGATGCATTCTGCACTTCTTTTTGAATACGCCCATTCCTCTGCCCGATCATCCCGAGTCTATTATCTGGACCTCTTGTGAGGTTACGATACAAGCCTGCTTGTTTTTTGAGCAGACTCGTTTTGTCAGCTCCCCCTGCTCGGTGTTTGATACCGATGTAGGCTTTCGACATGCCCAGCGCTGACGACCCCAACGGCGGACAATTATGACTACAACAGCGAATTGGGTGGCTAACGGGGCAAGCCTTGAGGACTGCCACTCCAACATCTTCTCTCTGGTACAGTATCAATAAATCATGCTCGGCACAGACACGAGAGCCAGTTGTGATCGACAAGTCATAAGACTTGTGGGAGGCACGCTTAAATGTGTGTCTGCTGTACAAAGGTGAACCAATTGCTGGTGTTGTTATTAGGTAATCATTACCACGGGTTAGCGGTGCGGGGTGGAAGGAGAGAAAAAAAAAACACACCATATTTCACCACTAAGCTTGTTAAAATAAGACATCTCAGTCCAGAGGCTTATTACCATGGTTTCAAATAGAATAACTCCACTTTATTGACTGATTGTAACCCAAAACACAACATGACGCTTATCATGCAATTTTCAAATGCTACCAAAACAAAGTGGCCACTTATTTTGCCATGTATTTGCAGTTTCTGGCACATAAACAATACACAAACACTCATTTTTTTCTTCCCTAGTCAAGAGCGCTGAGCTCTGGCCATTATCCTCCTCCCCTTTTAAATCATCATTTCACTGGAAATGTAGCTGGAACTCTGCTCCATTGCCAAGCAACTAACTTGGTAAGAAGCCTTGCCTCTGTTAATATCCCTAAAGCCAGAGCACTTTCTATAATAGTTTAATGTGTTGGTCTACAAAACCGGGTTATAAATTAGAACGTTATGGATTGAACGTGAGGAAGGTTATTGAGATTTTGACAGATGCCACACGGCGGAAACAACACTTTCACACTCAGTTTATCTGAAAAAAAAAGGGGTTTTTGACTCTACAGGCAGTGTCATTTCTGCAGAACTCACTGGTTTTGAGGGTGGAGGATATCGAGCAGTTTGTTTTCACAGTTTTCATCCTGCAATCAGTGAGTTAACTGTCCTACTACAACAGGCAGCCAAGTGGAAAGGCATGCGGTAGCCTGAGCTCAAGCGTAGGCTGTTGAGAATCACAACAACATAGGGGTCCTGAGGGCTTTTTTAAGGTGATCATGCAGGTTGTCCACCGGTGACAGCAACCGGCCTCTGTTACACCACACATGCCACGCCAAAGCTAAAGAAACACATGTCACATGCTATGACTTTTGATTATGTTTTGGCGGATAGAGAAGAAAAAACAAACTTTGTAGCTGTCACACAGCATGCATACATCTCAAACAAAGCTCTGCCAGCTCTTCCTTCTCATGCATTTCACTCGTTTTTGTGACTTTAAAAGGAGAAAGTGGCGAGAAAAGGATTCAAAATAATATCTTAAGCTGTTCAAAAGCATCTTGTTTGAATTTGTGTGCACTGACGTTGAAATAAATGCACCAGCGCTCCAGTATCAAATGCTTTAAATTCACTCAGTCTGACACGTAACAGTCGAAAACAGTGATTACGTCCCTGTCAGCTTCTCAGTTGAGGTTATTCCCTTGTGGTAAAAGCTTTCATTCATTCGCTGTGACGTTGTTGGCCATCGTGCGGGCCCTGTGAACATCCCTTTCAGACTGAGAGAGAAAGAGACCATCCATCAGCTGGCTTGTTGAGAATATTTATGACTGGCTAGTGCCACAGCGGTTGCTCACTGGCAGGGCTCCTACAGGGCAGTCCAAGACAGAACAAAACACTAATGACACACCAAGTGTCCTGGTTAGAGGGTACGACTGAGACAAAGAGACAGACACACGGGATGCAGATTGCATCCTGATGTTGAAACTGAGACATACGTGCATGATATGCTTAAGAAGTGGAGGCTGGAGCACAGTTATTACCACTGGAAGTGAGTGAATCCCATCTGTTGTGAGTATTGATCTAGAAAAATATGTATTTTATATGAACAGTTGCAAGAATTATGATTTCCTGCATGCATTTTACCAGACATTACTTGGTTTAGAGCTTCTCTGCTGATCGACAGAGAATGAATCGACAAACATTTTCATAATCTATTAATAATTGGAGATTCCCAGCTCGATAGACATGAGGATTTCCTGTTTTTGTCTGTGTTGTCATGTTAACCTTTAAGCGTTTTGATTTTATGTTTTGAGCAATGTATAAGCTTTGTTTCTAGGAAACTGTGACTGTAATTTCTGCCATTTTATTGGCTGAAAAATGGATTAATCAACCAAACTAGTTGCAGGTAATTAGAGGTTCAAAATATGACCAGAATCCAACCTCTAAGGTGGGATAGTTCTTCACCTTTTCCTTCAGGTCATATAGGCTTACATAAAGGGCTTGTGGCTAACCAGTGATCGCCTTGGTCTGAGAGCCTGTTAAACAGCATTCCAACATGCACTAACCTCGTCCCTCACACTGATTTACTGTCTGTTATTGCAACCAGCATCAATAAAAACTACCTTAGAAAGCATCAGTGCCCTATACTGTGTGGACTTTATGAGGGCGCAGCAACTCACTGTCACTCGGCGTCACATACTTGAGATCTCTGCGATCACACAACCCACAAAACAACTGTCTCGTCTGCTGGTGATCATCCGCCTGTGACAGAAAGCAAACGAGACCCTTGTAAGTGGGAGAACAAGACCCGAGCGTGGTGAGCTAAGTTGAAGTGGGGACGGAGGAGGGAAAGGGGTGGAGGACGACGAGAGGAGAAACAGAGGAATGTTTTCAGCTTGAAGGAGTGAGTGTGAGGGAGTGAGTGACTGAAGGACTGCAGCGGAATCTGTTTTCATTTTAGGAAAGTATTATGACTGATGTGCATTTCCTGACTGCTAGCCTCAGCCTATTTGAGAGAGAGAAACTGAGAGTGAAAGAGTGAGACAGAGCAAGGGAGAAAATTAAAGAGGGAGGAACGTAATGAGAGAGAGGCAGAGAGAGAAAACAGTCATCTTTCTGTGGACTGGGCAGGTTTCTTCTGACACTGACTCGAGCCAGAGTCCCTGAGCCTGAATATGAAATGCAAAGAGAGAGACAGTTAAGAGCCTCACGACACAGGAAGCCTCAGTGTGCACGTGTGTGTGTGTGTGTGTGTGTGTGTGTGTGTGTGTGTGTGTGTGTGTGTGTATTGTAAACACTGTAAACCATCTCAGACTCAGGAGACAAACTTCAAACACCCATCATATTATACACACAGACAAACACACACATGAATTCAAAAACACAAACACGGAGAGAGGAAAAAAAAAAGTAGAAATAAACACCCACATGCTTACACAAACATATGTATCACAAATGCAACACACATTGCACACACTAAATCTTCCACCCACACTCACATGCACATACACACCACATGTTTTATCACCTTTATTTCGGCTGTTAATGTGTCCTATATCCCAAGGACGCACGCTTGTACAAACATAGGTAGAATGCAGAGACCTTAATTAAAGGACTTCCTCTGTCCCCTCGACAGAGAGTGCAACACTGGTAATTAAGTGTCCTCAAGTGCAGGTCTAATGTGATCAACTAAGAGGGGCTCATTAGCCAAACTGTATTCCAATAGAGATCTTGCATGTATAATAATGATGCCGCTGTCTGGCATGGAAATAAAGTGCTAAGAGATGAGGCTGAGGGAATACCATTAACAGCAGTGTCTTGATTTATGGCAGGTGAGTGGCCGTGCCTTGTAAGAAGAAGCAGGTAATCAGGGATGGTGCCTTTTTAATACAGACTGTTTGCATTTCCTCGTTATTAATGGTGGTGGATAAGGTAAGGATGCTTATGGATGAGAAAGAAGCAGTGGTCAGGATGAAGTGCGTGTCATAATCTGCTGAGCCAAAGAATCGGTCAAGTTGGAGTTTACACAGGAGCTCGAGATCATTTTTTCAACACCAGTGCTAAAACGATACCTGAGTGTTGGTACCAAAACAATATTATTTATAGTGAGAAATATCATCTTTACAAAACCTTTTATTTTCATTTAACAAAAGAAGCTGAACCACACAAATGATGTTCTTAAACATTGTCCTAACTAGAGCTGCTTGACCAATAAATCAATGTTAAGCCAATTGTGGCTGATATGTTGCAGATATGTTGCTGTTGGTGCATATGTTGCTAAGTAACAAGCCATTGCCGTACAGAAATGCCAACTCAAAACAGTGTTGCCATGACATATTTACAAAAGAGAGAACAAACATTATTTTTCAACTGTTAAATCTTGAGAGTACTTAATAACCAAATTCAATGTTTGTTTATGTTATGTAAAAAATTAAATATTCGACAATAATCCTTTGATTAAAAAAAAATCTTAAATATCTATAACAACGCACAGCCTTTATTTATTTTGGACTACCTCATTTTGATGTATATCTTCACATTTATAATATTCTGCACACTGTGAACTCTCACTCTTATTACCTGTCAAATACTATATAATATTTCTTCACAACAGCTCTTTCATTTTAGAACATATTGTATATATATATATTTATATTTTCTATATTTTTTAATACTTGATTTTTTTTAATCCTCCCAATTCTGATTCTGATATCGGCCTCAAAAATCCACTATCTGTCTGAATTTTGTCTAAATCAAATAGCCTACATTTAGCACAATTTTGATTGAAAGGATAAGGCTGGTGATATGTTTTTGTTATTGTCAACAATTTCCACAGAAGCACAAAGATTAACATTTCTAACAAGACTTTCAACTTTGTTCATTTAAAAAAAATCTATATAATTTCCCAGAACAGCTGTTAATTGTAGTTTTTAACAAAAAATACTGATACTGGCTCTGTATGGGGAGTTCACATTTATATATATATATATATATATATATATATATATATATATATATATATATATATATATATATATATATATATATATATTGTATGTAGGACTGACTCAGGCCACATTTATGTGGTTAACAATAGAAGTCTACAGCACAGAGGAATAAGCTATGCTTATAATTATTGTATCGTTGCATGAGGATTCTTGACCATAAGAATAATGTATATTATCATCCGACTTATCCTATATCTAAAGAAACAATCTGATAGTAAACATCACTATGAATCTGACCAGGCATTTGATGCCTGCTGCTGGTGCTAACGCTATAAAAGTGTTGTTTATATTAAGATATCTGAGGATGACATTGAAGCCTTGGCTGCGTCCTCTTACACAAGGAGATGATCCGTCCAGGTTTCCAAGGCATCAACCCCAGTCTTCTGCTGCGTGCCCTACGGAGCAGCTCCATCTGGTTGCTTCTCACTAAACCGTCCACCCCCTACGCCCAACCTGTGCTTTTGGCTCTGCTCGCTTGCAATTTTGACAGCTAGAACTGGCTTCACCTTGAGTCTGTGTGTGGCGCCTCCCACTAATCTGCCCCTGTCACTGCTGTGGGAATCCCTTGTCATCGCAATAGGACTCAACCCAGCAGTGGCCCACCTGTGTGAACATGGCATGCTGTATGTCAGACACAGGCATACAGTTTCCTCAAATAGTTTGCTGCCATAACAAAATGGCTTGTGAACAAGCACTGTTATGGGTTAGCCACTGACAGAAAAAGGGCAAGGTATGGGTTGGGAACAGGAAGGCAGGGTTTTTCCTCCCTCGTGCTTCTGTTTTTACTACACGTCTCTTTTCTATTAAATTCTCCAGAGTGTAGTCATGGATCTTATCTGAGCAGTAGGCTTGTCAGGGCCCTGCCACAGAGGTGAAGAACGGTTCAAAGACGGACAGGGTGGGAGGGAAGGAGAGAGGGAACCACCGCTGGTCCCGGAGCTGGAAATGGGACGGGATGGGCAGGAGTATTTTGGAGCACAGTGGCTTGAGTGTGAAATATGTAAGCCCTGCAGTGCCAGCTGTGTTCTATTCTCGGCACCCACTGGTTGTTCCTGCATGTGTGCAGGGCGACAGAAGGCTGAGTGGGAAAGGAGGATTGGTAGGAATGGGCAGTAGCTGATGACATCAAGTGCTTGTGATAGCTGGAAAGTTAGCTAGTTAGCCGTCTGATAGCCTGTTAGATAGATATTAACCACCATTTCTGTGGTGGAAGACATATTCAATGCCACACTTTGCAAATACTCCATTACAAGTAGCAACCTCAAGGTAAAAGTACTCATAATTAACACATTTGGTGGTGAAGGTGCAGCTAACTGTGTATCCTGTTTGGTGATGATTATGAAAATCCATCTTAAAATACACATATATTTATCAGTAAATAAATATATGAAAGCAGATAATTTCAAGTGAAAGCAGGCTGAAATTATCTCACCAAACACTCCCCCACAATAGGATGTTTTCAGACTTTTTCAGTGTGTGCAGTACGTAAAGACTTGATAAGATAAGCCTTTATTGAAATTAAGGTTTTGCAGCAGCACAAAGGAGGAAATAACTACAGATGACAATAAATAAATAAATGTTAAGAAGAACAGAATAAAAACGAGTACAAGTACCTCTGAATCCATTACTTGTGTAAATCTGAATTTACTTTGTTCTGGCTCAAGTAGCCATATGCTTATCTTCAGCAGAGACACTTCACCTGGCTCAGACCGAGCTTTTCCCTACAGATTAACACCACTTTCCTCCGGTCTATTATGTTTTGGATGTGTGTTAGCGCTGGTCTGAACCCAAATTCCTGGGCCTGTTGCCTGATTGGTAGATATAACGTGTGTTTGATGACGCTGCTGGTCTCCGTGCCGTCACACGAGAGTTGCTGACTTTGTCTCGGGGAAATGTGTTTGCAGTCTCTTCACCTGACTGCAGACACCCTGACAAAGAGAATTTCTTTAAAGGGAGATACTGCCCTGCTTGTAACTGGGTGAATATTTTCTGCAAGCCAGACAGCTTTGCCAATATCATGGTTGGCTGGGATTCAATTGGAGTTAGAGCACACTTAGGTTAAAGGCTGTGCAAAACAAGGGGGAGAGAGAAAATATTAATGTCTGCTGTGCTGTTGCAAATTCTAATTATCATGTGTTCATGTTCCATTGAGAGATTATCTGCAACCAATCAGACTGGTACTTGATGAGAACAAACACATTATGTGCAGACTGTTGATTCACAGCCATTTGTGGTGCATTGATTCTCCCTGCGCTGCCAAACGGCGCTCTCTCTCATCTTGAATTAGGCAGACACCCATGATTTTTCAGATGCTAATGAAAATTTGTACAGCTCAATTTCAGTCCTGGCCTGGGCCTCATAGAATAAATGGACTTTGCAGTATAAAAGTGAGACACAATAGGTTTGATAGAGTATTTACCAGGCATGACTTGGTGAGCATGGAGCCATAGGGATACGTGTTTAGGCAGGGTGGTGTTAGCAAAGATATGAACATGCCATGGTACCATTGTGTCTGTTGTAAAGAGTGAATGGACAGGAGAGGAGGGCTTGAGGGTGTCTGTGTGTGTGTGTGTGTGTGTGTGTGTGTGTGTGTGTCGAACGTGCTCACAGAACTGCAGAGGACTTCTAGTGTTAAAGCTCTGATTGGCCGCCACTCCCATTTAGTAAGCAAACTACAGATTACAGACAGCAGCCAGGTTAGTTGCAGGTTTAAACCTGTTCAGGTGTGACCTAAGATGAAGTTAATGGGCCGGCCCTGCCTACGTCCTAAACACACACACACACACACACACACACACACACATACACATAGAGGTATTGCTGCTTTCCAGTTTTTCTCCTTTTTATTTTGTTTATCTGGTGTGTAATGAAACAAGGAAAAGTCATGCTGACTTATGCAGGGCTGTCATTTTATCTGAAATGGCATCCCAGTGGAAAGAATCAATGCAGGAAATTACAAGCCAAATGAGATATTTTTCATATCGCTTATGCTCCATTTGCCCAATTTCAGGAACAATCAGACTATTAACCACTTGTAGGCATTTCAGAATCCTCCATGCAGTGCTAATTGTACAATTACTGCCCTGAATTCTCTCACTAAAGAAACTCACTGAGTAATCCTATACTGCAACGTTAATGTCTTGCTTCTGGTAATCCCAGTACTTTCCTGCCACATGTATGACGTGCTTGATAATATCTCCAGCCAAATGTAAGTTTATGAATTGCGGCTGTAAGGAAGCAAATTGAAGTGTAGCTCTGTTCAGGGGAGACAGCTTACAGTACACTCCTTTGTGATTTTTAGAGTAAAGAAAAGGACCATAGAAGTGCTTAAAATGTTATATTTCCACTGTAACCCTGGAGACAGAAATCTCAAAAATTGAATACCTTACTGAATTCCTATATATGTTGTATGTTGCCTAGCAACTGTTTTTACTTTTCTCTCTGTCTTCTGTTTTTCTTTCTTTGTCAGTTTTTCTGTCTTTGTCTGTGCCTTTCGCTCATTCTCCCTCCCTGTGGCTTGTCACGGTTAATTAAGTTACACCAGAGACACTAGTAAAGCATAGACTGGTTTATTTATTTGCACGTTAATAATTCAGGCTAAGCGGGGGCCACTGCTTTGGCCTGTCCCTTAACGCTTTAAAAGCAGCCTGACGCTGCAGCTTTGTGTTGTTTTATTTGCCAAATGGCTGGGGATCTTGTCAGCCCTTTTAGATGCGGCAGCGCGACTGTACATAATGTCTCGCTGTCCTTATTGGTCTTCCGCTGCTGTCGTTTTCTGCCTCCCGCCTCTCTTTGTGTCAGGTGAGAAGTCATGGCTTGATGGAGGCTTTCTGCCGCGTGATTGGCAGGTCTATCCGTCACTCAGCCCTTGGGACTCTCGCTGCTCTAATTAGGTCGCTTGGCTTGCTCACCTCCCAGGGCTGGATGCTACAGCACAACACAGATCAAATGACGGTCCCTTGTTTTGTAGGGACTTGTAAAGGTGGCGGCAGAAGGCAGAGGAAAAGCATCTGTTTAGTGTCTGCAGCCCCAGAGGCCTTCTTTCTACACCTGTTTGGTGCTTTTGTGTCGCTCTCGCTCCCTCACAAGTGCAGTAATGTGCATCGCTCTTCATTTGTGGTGTAAAATGCCAGAGGGGAGCGCTACTCCTTGTGGGTTAATTTGATTTCAGTGGGTTAATTGATGAAGGGGGAGTCGTTGCCTGTTCTGATTTCTTCCACTCGCTCTTCTAACTGGTGACTTCTCACCGCTGACTTGGCAGCACAGCCACCCAACCTTCATTGTCTTTTTCCACACTAATGCATTCAAGAAAAATTATGTCATTAAAGTTTTAATCCTTAAGATTTCAGTCCTCGTTATTGTGGCGATATGGTGGATTCTGGTGGTAACAACAAAAAGCCCTCGAGCAGCTAATTCGTCAAGAGAACAACAGAAGAGCAATGGGTGTATCTGTTTACAGCGCAGCCAAACAAACTCATGTTATCTAAAAAAAATCTGTCAATATCTTGGCTTTCACCTCGTGCGATAAACAGTCACCATCAGATTTAATGTCGCGAATGGTATGAGTAGTTCCCACACAACAGAAAGGAGTTGGTTGGTTGTTTAAAACAGATCTGCTGGTAAAAATGCCCAAATCACAGTTGATCTGTAGTCATATCCTGTGACTGTGCTTCACCAGTTGAATTCATTTAATATGAACTAGCAGCAGTGGGAAATGTTTGGTTAGCATTAGTAATGACGACTGTAAGAGAGTAAACAGTAAACAGTGAGGACTTTATCAATGAGCAAGTGGCAACCTCCAGTGCTGGGAAATGAAGCCAATGTGGAAGTGCTAAAAACTGTAAATCCTTGAGCGGCCACTTGAGACAGGCTGCAGAAATTAGTCAATCTCCATAAGCACCCGTATTAAAATCTCCAACTTCACAGCAGAATTTATATATTATATTAACCGAGAGCCGGAAGAAGCAGCACATCCAGCATGGCGGCGGCCAGCGGCGCATGTTTTCGGCTTCAAAACAGCACTTTGGAACCCTACGGTTGATGTCACTCAAGCGCTGTCCATTCTTTATACTGTCATTGTCAATGAGATAAAATTACAAGCAGTAATGCTGGATTATTGCGACATATTGCTTCCTGTACGTATATAGGCATTTTAAATCAAGCATGGGAATGGCGGACTCTGCCACTACTAGCAAAATATAGAGAGGGATAATATCTATCTGTGAAAAACGGTATAAAAACAGGGTTTGATCTCATTAAATCTTAATCTCAAGGATTAAGAGTGTTTCTGCTGAAACTTCAAATAAGTTATACTGGGTCAATTCTTTAACAGTGTTTGTTAGAAGTAATTCAATTTATTTTGTTCTTTGACATTGAAAGAGAGATAGATAGTGTTGCATGTTTCTGATAAAGACACTGAGTCTTATCTAAAGACTCGCAGGCATCACAAGCGATCTGAACACACCCCAGATATTGGCAGCTTGTCAAGTGTCTAAACAGATTTGACGTTGATGAGAAAGCTATGCCACTCTGACAGAATAAGTGTTTCACTTGTGCCAGAGTAGGTAAAACTGCTGATACAAGCTGTCTCTCAATTGCCTAAAGTGCCTCCTTTGTCAGACTATCAGACTATGAGGCTCTTACAATGTTGTGAGATTCCTAAAGATGTGGCATCTCTCTTAAAAGACATTCTCATACGCTTTCTGTCAGCTTTGATAGAGCACTAGACACTTCTCCACTTAGATTCAAATGTTCACATCAGCTACAATTCTGAGAAGAGAAGAAGAGAGAAGTGTCCTTAATAAAGCTCAAGTATCTGCATATAACCAGACTCAATATTTTTCTTAACCTCTTCTGTAAACACATGAATTTCTCTTCTTATTTTCATATACACATTGAATTATTAATAAAGGTCATATGTCATGAAATGGAAAGGAAGTGTGCTAAGTACAGAGTCTAAAGAGTTTAAATATGGCGTCATTAAATGCCTTTCCCTGTCCCAGGCAGCTGCAAAGCTGCAAAAGTCTGTGCGGAAGAAGTATGTAAAAGTGTTTATGTCTGTGTGCGCTTACATGGAAGTACAACACAAACATACATTCAGCTGCATGTTGGGAAGTTCAAGAGGTCCATTCAAAAGGTCCCTTAAGTTTTTGAGAAAGAACAGGAGGAGCAAAATATTTTCAGTCTGCAGAAGCATTCCTGCAAAGTGCATGTCAAGTGTGTTTTCCTCTCAGCACTGCTATCTAAGTAACTGGGGTTTCCTCTGCATTGTAAAGCTCCTGGGCTTTAAACAATATGCAGTATTATATTGTATGTATGTGTCAGTCTTTTAAAGTTGCTGTATGAGAAGTAAATCTCTGGAAATTGGATCCTCTTTTCTGTTTAGGTTACATGGTTTACCTGTACTTTCTGTGTGAGCAATAATGTATGCTAAAGATTAAAGTTCTGACTTCCATATTTTCTTTTGATTACAAGCACATGTCTGGTGCACTGAGGTTGACCTCTGGTTGGGATACAGATTATTTTTTTCCAAGCCTGGGCTCAGTTCAACTTATATGCAGGAAATTATTTTGAACTCTCTGGTTTTAAGTTTATGTTCTTACCTAAAATACATTTTCAAACATACAAAAGCATATAAAATAATAAAGAATCCGTCTCACCACAAGAATCTAAAAAGGGCGATTTTAATAGAATACAAGCAATCGAGCAATCTTCCACCTCCTCTGTGCTAACACAAAAATATTCAGGAAACATACGGCTGTTATCTTTTCTCTGTTTACTAGACAAAAAGACACAAAGAGAGGAATAAAAGATGAGAGGGAGAGTGTGAGATACTCCTGAGTGTGTTCAATAGGCATCCATGACAGTGAGAGAGTGCTGAGAGATGAGAGGGAGAGTGGAGACAAGAAAGATAATAGAGGTGAGAGTAAGGTCAAAGCTTTGGTCCGTCATAGCAATGGAAGGAAAAAGCTCTTGTTTTTGGTCCTGCACTCAATCAGAAATTGAACTAGCTAACCTACACAACAAGGGGCTTGGAGTAGTGCTGGCTCTATCGACAGTGAAACTAAATCCACCATCTTTTTGCTTGACCTCTTCGCCTTTTTACCCCCGTGATAGTTTATAAAAGAGGTGCCGATGGCTGCCTGAAATAATCATTGAATTCGTTCTTTGAAGGATGGCGAGGAATTTGGTGCTTTCCATACATATCTGCTGTTTGCCTGCGCTCTTGACAAACACACATTCCCACCAAATCCACACCACAATCACCACCGCTCATGGCACAAAGGACCCGTCCCAATTAGCTAACAGTGTTTCATTTACAACCTAAAATGCTAATCATGAGACCAGTGCATAGTTTTATTTCCTCTGATTGGTGAACGCTTGCACAGAAAATCAATTCTAGCTTCATAATTAAAAGTTTAATAAAGTTTAATGTCTGCACTTTAGTGACTTTCACCCCCAATTATTTTATGACTAACAATGGTAGTGCTACAATGATTAAAGGTTGTTTTCATTTGCGTGACAGGATTTTACTCCGGACACTGATTTGTCACAGAGTTGCAGAGATAATAGCTCCACGTGCTTGACAGGTTTTCTCTAGTTTCTCTTATGTGTTACAAGTGATAATTTATTCATACAAATATAAGAATTTGCTGTTTGTTAGCACTGGTATTACTGCAGCATTAGAGGGCTGATTTAGTGAAGGTGAAATGTACTGAGAAACTGAAGCCGTGCACACACACACACACATGTCGATACACATCTGCACATACAGCACAGAAACACCCACTGAAATACACACAGATCCTAGCTGTCATCACTAAAAAATAACTGGACATCAGCCGGAAAATATGTCTGCCTCCTGATGCATGTCAGTGTTTTTGAGCACTTCTGGTCTACACATCATCACAGCTGTTGTGTATGTGTGTGTGTGTTAGTGTTTGTGTGCAGGCATGTGTTTGGATCTGCCTGGGAGCATGTGACTGTAGTCCTATTCCTCTTCCTGCAACTGTGCCACAGTTAATCCTCCACAGGAGTTCAGCAGGGTGTTAGGTTAGTGCTTTACACATGGCCAACAAATACACAGCACCTGTGTTTTGGGCTCAGAGAAGACATAGTGCAGCCTCTGGCCATTTAGTGCAATATTTCACTTGAGTGTTATTGGAGAAATATTATACCGTAAGCCATATTTCTGCACTAAAGAGCGAACAGATTTAGCCTTAAAGCTCAAAAATGTGTTTTGGTTATTGTTACTGTACTTGAATGTTTGACCTTCACTGTGCAGAATGATGTATGTGCAGAGTTTGACCCTAGAAGGCTGTTTTCACATTTATCTGCTGAAGAGGGAAACTTTCTCTGTGCTCACCTTAAATCTCAGTTAAATGCTTGTACCTGGGATGAGCATGATTCTGTGACATCATGGTATGAAACAGAAGTGTGCACGTACACTAAGAATTGACTTTTTTTTTATTGAAGTAGAAGATATTTTAGTCCAGTAGTTTATTACTTCAAAATGATTCATAGAATCCACAAACTTTAGTCCAGACAGAAATATCTCAACAAACATATGTTAGATTTTTGTGTCATTCATACAAATTCATGGTCCCCATAGGATAAACCCTACTGACTTTGTTGATCCTGATTTTTTTCTAGCATTTCTGTGGCATTGAATGAAATGTCTTGACAATTATTGGATGCGTTGCCCTGAAATATATTACACACAATGTCACCCTCAGGATTAATTATAATAAATCAGATGATCCCCTCAAGGTGAAGAAGGAGAGTAGTTACTGATTGCAATCCCCTCGCCTCATCCTCTCCTTCCTAGGATGAAGGAGAAACTACAGTGGCCGTGAAATGTGTGAAAAACACAAATGTCCCTATCTAGAGCCACTGTTTGTCCATTCTGGGCTACTGTAGGAACATAATGATTCTTATTTTCAGGTGGTCAAACACTAATGAAAAGCTAGTTATGAATATTCTATTTTTGCCAAAATAAGTAGAGCCCCCAAAAGTTTACAGACTGGACCTTTAACATTTCATCTAGCGCCATTTCAATTTGTCCAAAACTTTACTGGTTTATGCTCATCAGCTTCAGCTGCACTATGTTTTTAACACTAATTAGCAGATGCTGACATGTTAAATTAAAAAGGTGAACAAACTAGCTATACTGCAATATGCTAGTATTATCATTGTAAGCATGTTAGCATGCTCATGTTAGCATTTAATTGAAATCATCCTTATGCCTGAGTGCAGCCTCACAGAGCTGCGAGGAAGGCTTTTTTCTTGGGGGAAAAACCATATCAGACTCAAATTATTATTCAAGAGTATTTTTATGTCTGGGGGGGATCTTTGACAATCAATTCACCAGAGAGCATGTGTTGCCTTATAAAAACAAACAACCGGTCCGTCTTTATTGTGAATATATTTTCTGACATTTACTTCTCCTCCTCTCCACTCCTGATTCAGTAGCAGCAGACAGCTGTGTCAAGCAGTGAAGGAACTTTTGACATTGACTGGGAGTGACGAGGCAGTGCAAGCAGATGTCTTCCTCTTTGCTTTGGGAGAAACGGCATCCTTGACCTTGTCATGGCTAATTTTAGGGCTTGGCTTATCACAGCGCCAATGTTTATATCTCCTATTACACACACTGTCATTACAGGAGGGACATGCTTGTAATTATGGGTGCATTCTACAGTCAGGATGTTCCTGGGGGTCATGTGCATACCTCAGCGTGCACTCACTTATAAGATGCTGCAGTGTGCGTTGTGAATGAATCTGTGTGTAGAAGATTAATGCGTATATGTTTGCGTAGCACGCGCTTTTAGTAGATATGCAGACTTCCTCAAAAGCATGGCTAGATTTTAGTTTTGATTTGGCGCATATCTGCTTCCTTGCACACTGAAAACACACAAAGCTTCCTCGGCCCTTCTCTCTACAGTTAGCAAAGCTGTGGAGCCTCCTTTTCTTCATCCACTCAAAGACAATGAAGTCTTTAATTTTCTTTGAGCGGCTCCTTTCCACCTGTCTCTGTGTTAAAATGGGTCAGTATTTTTTTTTTTCTTCTCTCAGCTGGTCTTGGATGTCTTGGTGCCTGAGCCAGTGTGCCAAACATGATCCTCACAGCTGGGTGAACACAGGAGAGGAGGGTAGCGTGACGCATTGAATGATACCCCGTCCCCTCCCTCCCTCCTTCCCCTCGCTCCTCCCTCCCCCTCTGCCTGCCAAATCTCCATCCTGTTCAACAGTACCTTTTGTGCGCTTGACTCATTCATGCACAAATACAAACACGAGTACACAAACAGACATAAAACAACTTTCTAAAGCGCACATGAACATCACAGGGTCACTGATGTGTTTATGGCCTGGCTTGTTTGCATTTACAACATTTTAAAATAACCTGCATGTTTACTGTCTTTCTGGCTCTGGTGGAAGTCGAAGTTTTCCTCTTTTACTGGCTCATCACTAAATGTATCACAGCCGAGAGCCTCCAAGTCTGCCACAGGCAATATAAACACCTATCATCCCATTAGATTAAATGGAGAAGATGTAAGTTACTGGGCCAGGCTCCAACCATTGACCCCCAACACCATTTCCTGTTCTCATGTCTGTCTCACTCTTTGTAGCTCCCTCTGTATTTCAGTGCTGTCTCTCCTGTAGTAGTTCATTCACTGTATTTCACTCAAGGCCATGCTTTATGTGTCACTGTCACTCTCCACCTCATCTCACCGCAGTAGTTACACGCACTTTTATTGTATCTTTACAGGAGTAAATCAGGTTATAGCAACATGACAAGGAGACGTTAAATGTATTTAAACATTTACACAAAGATCATAGCTGCAAAGCGGGAACATAATTGGAGTCTGCATTTTCTGATGCTCGCTGTCATGTGAAAGAAATCTCTGTGAACTAAAGTACAGTACTTCACGGTTAAAACAACATTAATAAAGCTGCTATTACATTATTATGATATATATTTATTGTTAATTGTTGGATGTTCATTTATTTATTTAAAATTTAAATCATATACTTAACATGTTAAGGTTTAGGATTTGCTACAACAGAAAGTCTGATAAAGCTTCTTAAATAACAATAATCATATACAATTACATTTGACATTTATATTTGAAACTAATAATTATTCTTCAATGAATCTTTTATTGATTAATCTTTTTTTTTGGTCTATAAAATGTTATAAAATACACAAAAAATATCCATCACTATTTCCCAGACTACAAGATAACAACTTTTGAATGTCAGACCAACAATAAAAAAACCCAAACATTTTTCAATTACAATTACACGAAACAGAGAAAAGAAGCAAATGTTCTCATTGGAGAAGCTGTAATGAGATAATATTTGCTGCTTAAATTAATTTTCTGTGGATTGATTTATCAATGAATCAATTAATTGTTTTAGCATTTACGATACATTTAACCCTGTTTGAACTGAACACTGAAGAGTGAAATGATTTAATTTGTCACTACACATAATAACAATGCTGTATTGGTAATTTTAAGGTTGCTTAATGGACTGTTGCTTCAATCATTATTCTCTCTCTTCCTCTCCCAGGCGGAGTTGACTGGCATTAAATGGCGTTGCTACGGCTTTCGCAGTGGCGGGGAGTACGGGCCGGTGATCTCGGCCCCGGCCCAGGACGATCCGGTCTTGCGCAGCTTCATGCGTTGCGTACAGGCTAACCTACTGTGCGTGTGGCGACGCAAGATCAAGCCCGACGCCAAGGAGCTGTGGATCTTCTGGTGGGGCGAAGAACCCAACCTGTCTGACGTCATTCATCATGAGCTGGAAGGTGAGAACGAGAGTGAGAAGAGATGAAGGATGAGCCTTCTCTGTTCAATCCGTCTCAATTATTTTTCCATCCCATTGGTCTTCACTTCATCTCCCGTTGATGCTCTTAATGTTTAGGTTAGAGACTTGTACAGACTGTATCATTTTATGCTTGCTTTTTATTATGTTCCATTGGATTATATAGCTTGAAGAATGATGACATGGAATATCGTCGTCTTGTGGTTTTGACAGATTTTTATGTAAAACTGAATGAGAAGTAGTGAAATATATAAAAGATGTACGACATGAATTTGAGTTGTGAGTGGCAAATGAATTTGAGTTTTATGGTTTAGCATAATGCCCGTATGTTATACATGAGCTGCATTGTTTTAGATAGAGCGGGGTTCAGTATTATGTAGATTCAAGCTGTTTAGTCTGCTGCAGAGTCAAGCTGTGAGCTGTTTGTTTAAGATGTGTAGGGAACATTGATCTGTTTTATGTGGAGTCGTCCTATATTTGAGCCTCATATAGCACATATCTGAAATGTGTTTGCTTTGCAACTCAAGTGTTTATATGCTGCTTCAGGACTATCACTATATGATGAAGCACACGGCAATAGAGGAGATTTTTCTTGCTAGTATTTACAGTGTATGTGTGTGTGTGTGAACGTGTGTGGTTGTGAATGTTAGTGAAAATTACACTGAGATATCTCACTTGAGAGAGTGCTACTGTCAGCACTATTGTCCCTATTTATAGAAACATTTTCATTATCTCACTGCGCACGTGTGTAGAAGTCTAACATATTGACTAAGCCTCGGGAAGACAGGGAGAGGAGGAAACAGGAGTGGGATTATATTGGGTTTGGTTTAGCAGAACAACAGTCAGGAGGAAAAAAAAAAGCAGGAATATTGGATGGAGAGGTTGAAGCGATAGCAAGAATTTCAGTCTTCAGTTACCTATTAAAGCTCACTTGATGTGAAAAGGCATTTCAGGCACTGCAGTAGATATTTGACAGATGTTCTTACTGCCGTTGGGGAGAGCACTGTACTCAGACTGCACAAGCATCTGTAATAGAGAAAGATGCACTGTACATTTCAATCGGGTGTTGTCTGCATCACTAACACATGCTAACATAACTTCACCATAAAAACAATATCTCCAATCATTTAATGGCAATTTTTTTTCTACATTCCTAAAATCCACTGTACTGTACTGGTAATTTCCTTGTTGTCAGTCTGGTGCGTTTGTAGTTGCAGAAATTTGACAGTAAAAATGTATTACCTGAAGCCATATAACAAATGTGCCTCGGTGTGAAATTTTAGCGTTACCTCACCAATTTGTAGGCTGTTAATCACAGCCTAAACCATCAATTACGGCTTGCCCTTTGAGAAGCACATTAAGGTCTAATAAAGTTAATAATAATCTTGGCCTATTGAGTGTTAATTAAATATTTGTCTCTGAGTCAAATGTGTCAATTACATGCACACATAAAAATAATCAGTTCATCAAAGTCAAGTCAGCAAAAAAATAAGAAATAATTTAATGTGACTGTTCTCATTCCTGCTGTTGGGACTTCTTATGTGTCTAATTTAGGGGTGCAACTTATGATTATTTTTGTAATTATATAATTCGTGTAATTGTATAAGTCGATTAATCGATGAACATGACATGACACTCAACATGAGTCCAAGGTGGTGTCATGAAATGTCTTGATTTGTCAGACCAACAATACAAAAAACACAAACATATTAAATTTGCTGTCATGTTAAGATGTAGTCATATTAAGAAGGTATCAAATTTTTGTTTGAAAAATGACACATGACACGTGAAACAGTGAAACCATTCTCAAAATGTGACTAAAGGGCATGTACTTATGGCATCAGTGTTACCACTAGTTTAACACACACACTCACACACATGCTGCAGTAAAATTTCACTTGCAAATGCCATATTATAACTTTACGAAGTTTACTCAGGCGGGATTTTAAATGCAGGACTTTTACTTGTAGTAGAGTATTTTTACACTGTAGTATTGGTCCTTTTACTTGAGTACAGGATGTATTTGAATACTTGTTCCACCACTGCTCGTTCTTTGGTTGTGGCTAAAAATGGCTCTGTGTTTTTATTCAGACAGTGTGATAAATACAGCAGTCCACTCGCCACAGTGTAAAGTTTCATTTTGACATCCTCCTCTTTGAAATGGAAACAAAATAGACTTTAGCTATCCGCATCAGTTGCTTGATTCAACAAATTAGCTACTGTCATTGCTAACATGTGCCAGATCCATATAAGAAATGTTTTTATTTTCACATCAGAGACACTCATTCAGTAATACTGATTTATACATGTTTGACTGAACAGCTAAAGCTGTCGGCTTGTCAGACACATTTAGTGTGAATAATCAGTTGGATAATTGTGCATATAATGTTTCCAGTCATATAGCAAATATTAAAGCAGTGTGGATTGGCATGTTTTTAAATTAGCTTTCTTTGACGGCTCACAGTGTCGTCTGCCAGCAGAGCAGTGAATGGGTAAATTTTAGGAAGGTATGTCTGCCACATGTAATGGTTAAGTAGAGGATGTGTGACATCCTTTACACAACAATGAAAGAAAGACAGACTATAATTTAAAAGTTTAATGTAGAAAACAAACATCAAAATGCTTTGATTGCAATTTCTGATATCAGTGAGGTTAGACTGCAACCAGGATGGATACACTAGCTCAGAAAAGTAGCCTCATTAAACTGTTGTTTATGTTTTTTTAAGTAAATTAGTGTAGAAAAATACAACCTCATTAAATTTACACTACATTAATTATTTTTCAGTATGCCTGTCTGCAGCTATTACAAAGACATAAAAAGTATAAACTGTGTTGTGACCTGTGACACAGACACATTTACACACAGAGGTGGGATTAGTGTTAAATTCAGTTCAGATGTGCAGAGAGTTGAGAGGACAAACTGACCCACTGACACTTATTGGCAGATAACAGGAACACACAGAGTAAGCCTTGTGTCCAAAAAAGTTACTGGCCTGAATATACAGCATGTATCTGGTCATTATGATGTGTTTAAAATTGTATATTGAGTGTTGTAATAGTAATTTACATTTGACTCATACTTAAAGCTTTACAAAGCTGTCAGGAGTTTATCCTGATCTGTAATCAAAAATTCTTTAGCTGTCACTGTGCTATTTTTTTCAACTAATAATGAAGTGCACTGGCAGAGATGTTTTTTTTTTTACATACTTTAGCCTTATTGGGCTTTTATTGAGCCAGTCAAACAAAGGGTTAAGTAACCACTGTTAACAACCTTCTCATCAGAGTGCTGTGAGTGAAAAGCGTCATTCAAATTTTCCAATATTATTTAAAGTAACCACAAATGGCTTACACATTAAGGCTTTTACAGTTTGGCAGCTTGGTTGATGCTGCACTAGCTATCAGTGCTGTCAGCTAAATAAAAAACACGAGATGCAAGAGGTGGTTGGTTATTATTATTCACTCAAACAGAGTAATATGTTTGCACAGTTAAACAGGAAAGGAAGATAAGTGTTTCATCTATTTATGTGCTATAACTTGGCTGCTGCTAGCCACTGCTACAAGCTCACTCTCACAGAGTCTGCTCTGGTTTCCTGAAATGTGGGGAGCACTTTTTCAGGGGCATCAAGTGGCTGTTCTGATCTAAGGTGACAGGGCAGATTTGGCTGACCTCCTTTAAATTCAGTGTGTAATATCTAGTCAGATCTATTGGCAGAAATTTAACATAATATGCATAATTATGTTTTTATTAGTGTATAAGAAAATAAACAAAGCCAAATAAGTGTAAGTCTAATAAAATCTTGTAAATATGGTGACGACAATTAGTAGCACAGCAAACGGTGAATGGCTTGATATTATATTAAGGTGACGAATCTTTTCAGTAGAGGTTAGATCTAAATAAGTCACACCTTTGAGTTAGTGCCAGCAGTTTGAACAGCTATGATCTAGTGTTACCTCTCTGCTCCTCTCTCACTGTACTCCTGCACTCTCTCTGATATTGTCTTTGGTTCAGTGTTTAAACACCACATTAAACACATGGCAGCTGGCTTCCTTAAAAATCAAATGGCATTGGTCTGTATTTGTGTGTGTAGGTGTGCGTGCGTGTTGAGTACAGTTTGCAGGAAACAGCATTAATTTGTTGAAACGCCTGAGTCGTCAGCATGTCGCCAGCACACATTTTGGAAATGAGTCATAAATATGAATGCGCACACACACAAGCACCTACACAAGCTGTCATTGTACACACAGAGACACACAATGGTGTGTGAGTGAACATACGATCTGGACCTTGTCATTATCCAACAGAAGCGTATACTGTCCAGCAGATTTGCATACACTTCGTAACACACACAAAAGGTGCAGCATAGTGTCATCACAGCTTTTACACACACGCACAACTTTGTCTTTGTTTGTAGGACTGAGCGATGATATGATGATTCATCAGGAGGATGAATAAGTCGTTATCTGTAAATGTGAAATTGTTGCGTGCGTTGAGAGATAGGATCAGTTATTTGTATAAATCAATTGTAGTACAAAGTATTTATTATGAAAAGGTTATATACAGCAGCATTCTCAAGTGAAGTTAGCCATTTATGCAGTTACTGACAATATCAGCTATACTAAAACCACAATATTTTACTAGTTACACCTGTGCCATGAAAAAAAGACCAATTAAAAGTGTTTAAAGGGCCAGTTAGTGGATTCATTATCCAATATTCTGAAGTGTAGACAGATGCTTTAGGTCTTTTTTGATGTGTGTGAGGGCGATGGAGCATGAACCTGTAAAGAGCTGCTCTAGACAGCAGCATTGGTTAAAATTAAGGTGTTTCTGGTCTGAGAGATGAATGACTAAAAGATGTGTCTGAGTCGTGTCCGGTATAAATGAGCTTTAGTCACAGTAGGTTGCATACAGACACAAAGTCAGCAGCCACATCACACTGACCAATGACAGGCACAATAAGAACAAATTGTAGCCTACTTAGCCTTCAAAGTACTTCACTTCTAAAAAACAAACAGTTGAATGTATGCATATGGCCAACATTTAGGTTTGATTTTAATTTGTGGTTAATCTGTTGTACCAAATGGAAATTTGATAGCACAGTGGTAGAATTTTAACATAATGTACAGAGTCTAAAATAAGGAATGGACTTAACTTGACCTAACAAATCCTATAGCCTCATTGTTATAATATAATATTACCAGGACCACCAAAGTGTAGCAGGATGTGCTGGTATATAACGTACCATCTCTGCATCATATGGGATTAAAATAAGAGTCTTCTGTTTTTATTAAGTCCTTTTTAATATAAAAAACATTGGCTAAATACAGAAATATTGTACTTAGCTATCTAGGTAAAAAACATTTGTTCATTTTGTTAACACAGTTAACTTGACACAGTCAGTGTCAAGTGATATATTCTGAAGTACTCAGAGTATTTTTTAGTGAAAAAGATAAGCCTTAGGTATTAATATGCCAGTGTGCCATAAAAAAAGCAGTCCATTAATGAAATCAATGACTTGCACATCTTGTAAGAATCATATCACGGGGAATTTTAAGATTTCATTTTTTATACAGTAAGTGCCTTGATTTTCATATGACTAGTGACAAGTCAAGTGGATATTCGTCTTTTAACTCTAGTTAACACATATCTGTTGTATCAGAGGTGCACCAGGATCATCATTTGATTTAACTCCATTGTCAGTTTAAGGTGTAAAAATAATGAGCATATGAAAGATTAAATGAAACATTGTTGGATAAAGCTGAAGGAAAATTTCTTCATTACCTCCTATTTTTCCTATTTTCTTTCATTTTCTCCTCCTTGCTTCGTCTTTTTTTCCCCCCAAGTCATCGATGAGAACTCAATAGACTGCAGAGAGAAGTTGTTTTTTAGTGCTGGCTCCTCGCCTCCACTGGAGTTCCCCAGGGTTCACCTCTGGGCCTCCACCTCTTCTCTTTCTAGACTCTAGTCTTTGGCTCTCGCTTCACAACACGTAGCTCTTCTTGCTGCTCTGAGACCAGCAACACTCTACCTTTACTTTCTATCCTCTGACAGCCGGGAATATGACACAAGGGGACTGATAAAGTTTCATCTCAGCCGAGCGGAGTTCATCTGTTCTCGCCTCCCTGACATCTCCAGTCTGATGCTTGTCCACCACCTCGAGCTCAACCTTGACAAGACGCTGTTTTTTTCTTTTCAAAACCTTTGCAAGACCTCCCTATCAATACTGACAACACTGCAGTGACTGGGATAACAAACTGCTGTGTGAGCCCCACATCACAGCCGTGATCTGAACCTACCACATCTCCCAAATCATACTATCCACAAACCACATTACCAAGACTTTTCCTCAGTGCTTGTATCTCATCCATAAACTGCAGCTGAATTGTCCTCAGTGTCCCTTGATTTCCCCTGTCACATTGCTTCTACACCATGTGCATGGCTGTACACACTGAAAACAAAACTCATACTTTCAGGTCACGACCTAGACTCCTGTCCATGCTCTCTGTTCTGGTACAATTGTCCAATTATTTATCCCTCTCCCTGCAGTGGCCTTGCTGTCTCCTTTCTCCCCTGTGGTGGAATGACTTTCCCACCTGAGTTAGATGAGCATGAGTCATTACCTCTTCTACAAAATCTATATCTGAGTCATATCTATTTATTTATTTGCCTGCAAAACAGTCCTATTTTTAATATGCATTTTGTTAACTATGTGCTTCACCTAGTCAGATTCAATGGAAGTGAAATATGCTTTTGTAATGGTTAGTTGATGCTCAATATTTTTTTTCAGGGAAATATATTTTGTCATTGAAGTACATTTTTCTCAATTTAATGCTTATTTAATATGCACTTTTCATTGTTTTTCATTCAAAGTACAAAAATGTGTTAAAAAATCTCAAATAAAGCTTTCATTAAATTTGCAGATGCCCATTATCATAAATAACGACTCTGTAATAATAAGTGTTACATGTGCTGTGCAGGCACTGAACCCTAGAGCCCTTTACAGTGGGTTGGTGAATTATGAATTCCAAATTATTCTTTTGTTGCACTCATTATAAATTACTCTGAATAAAAGGGTAAAAGTATCAGCTAGATCACTGAAATGGAAATGTCAGTTTGGTTTGTCAGCCCACAAATATGCTCAATTCACAATGAGACAAGAGATCTATAGTAGGATTGATTGTGGACTTGCTGAGGAGTGTGTGGGTGTAGCGTTATCTCGTTAGAAAAACTAAGGGCTGATGACTTTGATAACACCATAGGCGGTGCTCCTGTGTGCCACCAAAACAGCATGTGGTCAAGGTGAATGCAGGAGCAGGAAGAAGAGATAGAGGGCCATTCACTGAACACTGCATAGCAGGTGTTAGCATATTTATCTATACTGTATAATCAGAATAATGTCATCCTGTGCGTCCCAATTAGATCTACACATTAAATGTGTGTTATTTTTCAAGGTGTATATATATATATATATATATATATATATATACGAATGTATACCTCACTCTTAGATGAAATATCCATGTTTTTTCTTCACCAAGAGTCAGCCTTCCACCACCCTGAGTTTTCCTTTTCTTTCTTGAAACTGTAGTAAAGCTGAGAGGAATACAAAGTAGGGGAAATCCAGCAGAAAAAGATTCTGACTGGAATCAATCCTAGCTGGGGGTGAATGTTGTTCCAGAGACGAGAGTCTTAACCACACTGTCTCAGAGAAATTATGTGCATACTTAATTCAGAAATGATGTTAAAAAAAGACTAACTAAATAGCACGGGGGGTATGAGGCAGTAGAGACATAATTAAACACCATGTCTTTGAATGTATCACTTAACAAATGCAGACCTGACAAATCTTTCACCTGTCGAGCCATTTTTGTCATCATCTTACTTTAAAATGACTTTCAGCGTCATTCATTGTATTTTTGCTGCCATCACAGTCACCAGTCAAAATGCGAGCAAGTGAGATAGGACTGAATTAAAAACCTGGGTCGTGCACATCCATTATCAGCTCAGTGGTTGGCTGGTGCAACAAAGATATGTGACCAACAAGTGGATTAGAGCTGCAATGCTTATGAGAAAATAATCAGAGATAATGGAATTAACAAAACAGAGAGAGAGGGTGTGAATTGGACATGACTTCAGGCAAGCAAAAAAATATCTCTCTGCCAAATATGTAGGAGAGAATCTCAGTCAGGCTGTCTTCTGTGTTCGAAAGCTGCAGCTGGGTGCTGTGCCCTTCATAAACAGAGCTGGTTGCCATATTTTGTGGAGCTGGAGGGGTTGTGGAGTGTGCATGTACACACCATGACAGGTTTTCTATGTGGCTAGACTATGACTGTTATCATTTCTTGTGTGTGTCCGTAATTGGCCAAGAGTGTGTGTATGTGTGTGTGAGTGAGGGCTGGCAGAGGTCGCAAGGTAATTGTCCTGTGAAAAACTGGTTGCCAAATGTGTGTGTGTGTAGCAGAGCACAGGAGGGAGGGCTAACCTCTGCCTCCATCTGTCCACGTCTGGCTGTGAACTCATAATCTGGCCTGTGGAGACAAACCCTCTTCACCACTTGCCACCTGCTTCAGAAATACAGGTTAGATTGAGGTTATTACTGTTATGGATCCACTGGCGAAGATGCTCAGTTAGTAATGTGCCGTACATAATTTCCTGTTTATTTTAGGGATCAGAACTAATGCTATTTTACATTTGCACATTTACACTTGGAGCATGTAGTTTAAAGATTCGTCGAGGAAACCCAGAATGAGTTCCTGACATGAGGCAGATTGAGAATGTCTACACCAGATAAGTGTTTGATTTCTTCTAGCTATGTGACCTGACACTGCTCACTTTATTAAAAGAGTTTGACAGTCACTGAGGTGTTTGTGCTTCTACATTACTAAATGTATTTAATCAGTTACATCCTCTTATATTAAAGCATCAAAAAGCCTGTCTCATTAAAGGATATTTTGGGAAATATACTTGCTGAAATGTAAACTTAACAAGTTGTAGTTTTATACAGGGTTAAGAGTTGGTTTATTGCTTGTCTGTACTGCTTTTCCTGGCTACTTATGGCAATAACAAAACTTCAGGAAGTCACTGCACCCTGCCAAGAAATTGTCTGGCACATAACCCTCCGTGAAACATTTTTATTTTATTTAGGTCTTTGTACAGATTTAATGAACAAAATATAATTAGAGCTAGAGCGATAAATTGACCAGACCTATGGCCAGTTTTGGCCTATTGCAGATATATCTGTATTTACTTGTAAGTAACACAAAATAAGTACAGAAATGCCAGAAAAAAAAAAAAACGAATCTAAGTGTTATATGTTTATGTAAAAAGAAAACACTACAGGCTGACATATTTTTTTATCAGGATCAGTTCAGTATCAGATTTAATGAGCTTTTGAGCTGCTGCTAGGTGGATTTTGTTACCTTCATACAAAGCCAGGCTAGCTATTTCCCTCTGTTTCCAGTCTTTATGCTAAGCTAAGCTAACTGTCTGGTCTGTACCTTTATATTTAACAGATATAGGATTTGTATTGATTTTCTCATCGAACTCTCATCAAGAAATAGTATAAACACATATTTCAAAATGTCAAGCTATTCCTTTAATGTGCCGTTTTTTAAATTTGTATTTGTCTAGTGCACATTTTCAGAGCAGGTGTGAAATGTAAAGCAACCTCCACCATATTTACACTTATCCACCTAATAGCTCTAGCATATCCTGTGCAGTCCTGCTACAATCTTGTACTTATGGCTCTCCTTAAATCAGTGACAGATTAAGTGTTTTTCTCAAGTGCACTTCAACAGCAGTTTTTAAGTGAATGGACACCGTTGTCCATTTTAACTCCGTGATTATCTCAGCCGTGACTCAAACCGTGATCCTCTCGACTCTTCATGTACTCATCTACTTTGAACTGTAACCAACTGATCATTCAGATGGTGACAGTGACCAGCTGAATATACCATATACTGTGAAATCTAACCTTTAAGATTATACCGGGGCTGACACATTCTCAGGTCCATCATAATACAATTTCAAGTAGTTGGGTGTCATGATGTGCTTCATGATCCCTCATTCTCCTCGTTTCTCTCTTATACTTCTCTTTGTTATTTTTTCCCCTCATTCTTCATCTGTCTCCACCCCACCTACCCAGCCATTGTTACAGATATCATCATAATGATACCATATAATGGCAAATTAACAAGTGAAGAAGAGATTCAAAGGAGATTGTCTGTGTTACAAGAGCTTTACAGAATTGCTCTCCCTACTCAGCAATGTGATCCCTGCACGCACAGCAGAAATGATGAGGGGTTGTGCAAACATGTTGATCCGATCCTCCCAGGATGCATGTTGAATACTGTCGAAGAGAATAGGTGCCAGTGAGCAGACAGGAAAGTGTGTTTCTAACCTGATAATGTGGGTGAAAGTGGTCGTTTCTTTCAGCACACGTTTCGTTAGGAAGCCTTTTTACGGTTATGACTCTTAGTCATAAATCGGTGAATAGGAATCGAATGATAAGTGTTAAAGATTAACAAGACAAGGGCCACACGGGTCAATTAGGGTAAAATAAAGCAGGCAGGAAGTGAATAAAAGAGAGTCAGTGAAAATGAAAGGTGCCTCTGTGAATGTGGAAAGGTATTTTTCATGGGGTCGACTCAAAGAGAAATATTCATTGTTAAGAACAGCAACCTGCTGCTAACATTTTTTTATAGAGTGCAAAGTCCGTAGTCATCACCGCTGGCCTTTCTCGTAGATGCAATAATATGACTGTAATGTGTGTTGCACTGAAATGTATCCCTTTACTGATGAAACTGAAATACAAAGTGAAAAATCAGAGAGGCAGCTCAGGTTTTAACTTTTACTGAATCAGCTGAACCTTGATGATACTAATGTTGGAAGAGCTTCTTTTTTTCTCATAACCTGATTTTAATAAGAAAAAAAAATCCAGCCCGGATCTGAAATGACTCCCAAACCCCTTTTCTGTGTCAACAAGTTTTACTTGGCATTCAGTCTTTCCTCTGACGTTCGCCTCTTCCAGCCCTCTCTCCATCCTCCCCCTCCTCTTGCTACTCCTCCTCTTTTCAGGCTTTGTTGTGCTTTATTTTTTCTCTCCTCCCTTGTTTTTGGGGTTGCTCTCTGTGATGTTAGGGTGGCACATGTCTGTGAGCACGCTCGGTTTCTTGGCAAATAAAAGGTGGGGGTGTACGGTTGCCAATCAAGGCCTACTCCTTCTCTTTATTCCTTCAGGGTTTGTCTCAGGAACAGCTCTCAGAAGCGAAACTCAAACAGAGGGAATGAATAATTAGCCTCCCAATTTTTCCTTGAATCAGGAACTAGGTCGCCGGCTGACACATGTCTCAATAGGGAACAACCTTGCTGAAAGAGGGAGACCTATGGAGGTTATGAGAGCCCCCTGAAGGAATGTTGCTTCACCTACCGAGAGGGACACACAGAGTCAGGGAGGCAGAGAGAAGACACAAGCCTTTGACTTTTTTTCCTGTCTGGCTTTGGCTAGTGAAAAAGTGAGTCACATGTGGAAAGCGGCGATTCCATGATAGCAAAAAAAGGAAAAAAAGAAAAAGAAAACATGAGCAAGGGGAGGAGGGGCGGCAAGAGTGGGAAGAAGAAGAAGAAGAGGGAGGGGTAGGACAAGGGAGACATACATGTAGTGAGAGAGAGAGAAAGGGAGGGGAGTTTGTGTGTGTGTGTGTGTGTGTGTGTGTGTGTGTGTGTGTGTGTGTGTGTGTATGACGGGAATTCATGCTTCAAAAAGAAGAAAAGAAGTGGTTTGTTTGGCGGGAGAGAAGAACATCTGCGATTTCTCTTTGGGCAGTTAGATATGCAGTTGGTTTGTTGTTCTGCACATGTTTCTTTTTTGGGTTTTTTTTTTTATTTTGGTTCCTTATTTGCCATCCTGCCAGCAAAAACAACATACACTTATTCTGAAAATTGGTCACTTCACACCTCCTGTTCACATCTTTCTCATCTCAAATCTGCGAGAAAGGATCAGTCTGTTCTTTAGCTGTGACTGTTGCTGACAGGATGGACAGATGTATGAGTGTGCTGTCACGGATTTAGTTGCAAATTTGCTTTTGCAAATAAGGAAAATGTGCTTGTGGGGTTAAAAACTTTTCCCCCTCACTTTTTCTTGACAGACGGGAGATATACATGAAGAGAGGAGGAGGAGGGAAAGTTAGCTAGGAAACAAGGAATGAAGGAAGCAGACTGAGAACTGAGGAAAAAATTGTCTCAGTCATGTTTACTTGTCTGTAAATTTGTGGGGAAGGACGGAGAATCTGATTTCCTTCCTGCCTCCTCTTCTTTTCTCCACCCCTTGTGGCTTGTCAGGGCGTGGGCTGTGACCTCCTGACCCTGCACCGTGTTTGTGTGTGTGTATGTGTGAGAGAGAGAGAGAGATGAGATGGTAGGGGTGTAAGTTTCCCAGCTGCACGGAGATGGGGTGGGGGTGTACGTTTTTTCCTTCGCAAGCTTTCAGTTTTGAAAGAAAAGCCACAAACTGAAAGAATGAGAGCTTTGTGTGTGTTTGTGTGTGTTTCTTAGAAGAGAAAGAGTGAGACAGAAAGATATGGAGAGACTAAATGAGGGACAGAGAGAGAGAGAGAGAGAGAGAGAGAAGAGAAGGAGTGTTGAAGGGTAGTTAAGGGAATCGGTGTAAGTGGGAAAAAAGTGGGAAACAGAGTTGATGGGTGGGGCAAACTGTGAGATGGAGGGTGGAGGGAGGAGGGAGGGGAAATGAAAAAGAGAGTATGACATTTTTATTTTGCTTTCGAGATCAACCGTCTACTGCTAATATAAGATACAGGTTTATGGGGTTCCTTAAAAACAAATCTGTTTCTGTATTTTTCTTCTGTGGTTGCCCCTGTAGCTCAACTCCGTCTTTGATATGTCTGCACGCATTAATGTTTGAGATACTGTACAGATCGTGGGCTGATATTAATGTCGCCACACTCTCATTTTACGTTTACATTCCAAGTGCAAGTATATTTTATTTACTTATCATGCACATTTTAATCTATGTGCGATAAAAAGAGCGTACCTGATGGTGATCTGAGTAAGTCCAAAACACCATGTGATAACAGTAAGATAAACTGTAGTGCTTACACTGTATTTATGGCCACATATTTATTTTATTTGGTTTGAAAGAAGCATGTTAGCTATGTCACACTTTTTGACGGTTTTTGGTGGTGTTTTCTCAGCAGGCATCATACTGTCTGCACAGATTGTAAAGGCACTTTATTTGTTCTTTATTCTATATCATAATGTGGTACTATGCAGAAATAGTTATGTTCACTGTAGGTTTGGAATATAGCTTTCAGCAGTTTTATAACATCTAAAACAAAAGAATACTTTAAAAACATAACAAACAAAAAACCCACATAAATAAATAAGAATATCACTCCACCATATTTTATTTCAGACTTTGAAATTGGGTTTATCTTGCTTTAGGACATCAGTATTATGATGTGCAGACTAAAGCCAAATTCACAACAAACAACAGAAAAATGAGTCAAAAATGAAGCTATATACACATATATTTTTAAATAAAAAATTGGTGGATTAAATGGATTGAATATTGTTGTTGTTTCCCTCCATCCTCCTTTTTGAAGACGAGCCAGCTGCCTTTGATATCTGCAGTTTGTGTGAGGCCTCTCAGCCTGCATCAAGTGACTACAACGGCCAAATTGATTTTTTCCCCTGGCGTTTTTTTATCACCAGCATAGAAATGCTGATTTTGTTGCAGTACCCACACAATCAATGCCTCCACAATAGACAGCTATTATCCTATGGGGACTTCAGCTGTTTGTTTAATCAATTAGCAATCATGAAAATTTAATTTTTGGATTCTGAACGCCTGTAAATGGAGACTCTATCATGTAGCTTTTGCTATATTTTGTTTATTTGTTCAGTCACATTCTTCAGTACTTAAACACATAATTGTGAATGGTGAAGTTTTACTTTTAAAATTGTTAGTTACTCTTTGTTCTTTTGTATTTCTAGCTGTTCGCTGATGTAACTGGTGTGGATTAAAATCACTGCTTGGTGATGCCACTGAAATGAATTTCCACATCATTTTCTATGACCACATTTCTTGCTCAAATGACAGAGTTCTGAAGAATTTTGTCATAAAAACTTGGGTAACGAGACCTTACGAAAACCAAAAGCAGAAATGATCATTTCTGAGTTTGACGCAAGATTCCCACACAGTCCTGTGAAAACTGTACTTTTGGTTACTTTGTTTTTTTCCTCATTTTTGAAGAGGACACATTTTTAGCAACAATGCTACAAGCAATCACAGATTATGCACAATATGTATACGTACAAAGTGTGGTTAAGTCAGAAAGAAAGTATGAATACAAATAAATCTACAATCAGTTCTACTTTATTCAGTGTGCTAAATCCATAACTTGTCTAGTTCTGTTGTTAAAGTGTCTTTTTTCTGCAGCTTCTCCATCTATTGAGCTACAATGAGATACTAAATTCAACATAGGTGATGTTTGATATACTCTATAATCCTCTATGAATCATGATGCTCTCAGAACCAGACTGGAAACCAACACAAACACTGTCATAAATGAACTGTAGCTTGGCCTGCCTGGAGAGAGAGGAGGGCTCTCCATCTCCCGCTCATCCTTGAGAGACAAGAGAGAGAGAGAGAGAGAAAGAGAGAGAGAGAGAGAGAGAGAGAGAGAGAGAGAGAGAGCGCTTTGCTGTCAACCTCTCTCTCTCTCACACTCTCTCCCCTCTAGTGGCAGTTAGGAAGCCCTGTGGAGTCTGAGCCTCTCAATAGCTGCCCGGCCTCCCACCTCGAGGCCCATTCACTTCTAATGAGGTGCTCAAGTGTCTGTGGCTTAACATGAGGGTCAACACCACAGAAACGGGCCTTTTTACACTGCTAGCTCTACCAGTATGGCAAACGCTAAAGTGATTAGTGATATCATGTTCTTATATTTGAATCTGTCAGTGTTTCATTTTAATGTGCGTTAGTTAAAATACTTTTTATTGTACCCCAGACAGTTTCTTCATTATGCTTATATGATGTTCTCTGAACGTTATTTATGAAAGACCCAATCTACTCTATAGCCAGAGATTAGTTTGTCCATTCTGGGCTACTGTAGAAACATGGAGGTTCAACATGATGGATGTCTGTTGATATTATAAAGATATAAAGGCTCATTCTAAGGTAATATTATTTTAATTTAAGGTAATTATACTTCAATGAAAACATAGTTATGCATATTTTATTCAAATTCTGCCATATTCTGTCAATAGAGCCGTCCTAATCTTACACACTGGACATTTAAATCTGCAAGTGGCACTTTAAAATCAAAAAGATTTTCAAACAATTTTCTTTTTCACTTTCCTTTTGCATGTCCCAGCAGTACTAGCTGCTTGACACTTGACACATTATTTTGACAGCTTCAGGTACACGCCGAATGAATGAGCGTCAAAGGAAGCATCACTCCACTCTACCTGAACAACACTCAAAATATCAAGGTCCTGAACAGACCTCATGTACTTGAGATGGTGTTGCAGACAACAAACAAAAGCCACTTTAGTTGCAGTCACTCTCCAGTCTCCCACTTCACAAATGCTTCCTCTGGAACGTCGAGTCAGACACATTGTTTTTGATCGTTTGTCAATAACGTCCCCTGATGTGGTGCTGTGGTGTGACCCGAGTACAGGCTGCGTGGTTACACTGTCAGTGAATATAACACGAGTCCACCTTTCTTTTAATTGATGGATTGCTTACTCAGTGTGTCTAGTTGATGTCATGGTTGGTTAGAAGGAGAAGAAGCAACCTTATCTTAAGAGATGAAAGTGAGAAGAAAAGACGAGGAGGTGTTGTTTTTGGAGAGGTGGTTTGCAGGTTTCAGGACTGTTTCCTCTTGATGGTATTTAATATTTTCTTTGAACTAGTGTCCCTGGCTGGAGTATTTGTGTGTTTATTTAACTCTACATTTGTCTTTGACGCTTATCTTCAGTTAACATCTAAAGGAAGAAGGATGTTGATGTCTGACTGCTGCTATATGACTCATCATGTGGTTAATTGGTTGTATAGTTGTTCTCTCATGAGTTTCCATCCAAACTTACAGAAAATTTCAAACGAATTTCCAGAAAACCTGCAAAAACAAGAAGAAAAAGGTGCCAATTAATGTCGGTTTGCATCCATTTCTGTGATATAGATATTAGGAGTTGGGTGCATTAGGTTAGTGTTGCTGATTCTGCCATTAAACCACCACAGAAGAAAAGGAGACAATGAACAACAGACAATGGAAATATGACCTATACTAGAGGATTTAAAATACTAAAATACTCTTAAAAGGAGGGTGGGTATTACAAGTGATCCTCTCCTCTCCTCTCCTCCATCCTGTTTATACAGTCTCTTTATGGACCATTTAAACTATAACTGACAATAACATTCATCCAGGGTAGTATCATTTTATCCAGATGAAGCACAAATGCATAAACTCCAGGTGTAAATGGACCTAAGACACATGGATAATACCTTCATACAGACCATCACTGCAGTTGCTCTGAAACATCTGCTTACATTAATGGCAAACTGTAAATACAAGTCATCCTACTCACAGTCAGCTATGTAAGCACAAATAAACAGTGGTGTTACTTCCTGTGAATTCAGACAAACAGGACTAAGTCTGAGAGGAAACTGTAGACGGTGACTGTCGAAGGAAGTTCACAAAAAAATTTTATGCTGCAGTTTGAGAGTCACAAACTCCAATGGTGAAGGGAACACATATTATTATAATAAAACTGCTGACTAATAATTATCTTCTTGGATAAAGGTCAGCAAACTATTGCTAATTGACATTCAGGCAATTGGCGAACTTGCTGTTTGTGCAGAGGAGATCTAAATGAATGGACATAATCTAAAAAATGCTAAAACAAACATATTACACACGGCTAATATCCATTTTAATGTCATCACCTCAGATTCTTTAAATTATGAATACAAGGCTGAAGCCAGTTTTAGAATATAAAGAAATAGTCCAAGAATTTAGGGAAGATTTTTCTCCTTCTTGAAATTATATTATATAATATTAATGTAATACGAGTTTGCATAGTTCCTAGCAGTTTACTTTACTGTACATCAGGGAGCTCTCTGTAAATCACTGTGAGTTGATGAGCAGCAGCTGAAGGACATCGGAGGGAAAGCAGAAATCATTTTCTCCAAAAACTACGATCCAGTTTAACCAAAATCAGTGAAATAGTTGGTGGTGTGTGACAAAGTTACAACAGGTACAGGGCGCAGAGTGGGAATGAAACAGGGCAACATTTACCTGAATACACGTCAATGTAGCATTAAAATAATTTAAATTCTGCAGTGTTGAGAGTTTAGTTTCGTTCCCACTCCCTTTGTATTATTTATTTTTACTGTTAATTCTGTTAAAATCTAAGCGGCCAGTTGTGACTGTGTGACACCACAGAGACAAAAATGTGTTTGTCATGACAATTTCTGCAAAACATTTCACACGCTACGTCTCATTCATTTATTCATTTCCCAGTGACTTATGGGAAAACACTTGGCACTTAGCACTTAGCATCCCTCCATCCACAGCATCCCAAATATCAAAAGATTTGTGTGTCTGTGCGTGTGTGTGTGTGTGTGTGTGTGTGTGTGTGTGTGTGTGTGTGTGTGTGCATGAGCTAAGTGACTGTCAAATTATGTAAGGGTGTGGGATAATTCTGTTGGCTTTTCTCTGCACAGTTGTCTCTTTTTTGATTGTTGGGGTTGGCGAGAGGCCAACACGTGCATGCACACACACAAACACATTTATTTTTTTTACTCTCAGCAGCACACAGGGCCTATTTTTATTTCCATACCTTTTCTGTCTTGACTTTTCAGCAATCTTTCTGTTTCACGCAGCCCTATTTTTGTCTTCCCCTCGCTTCCACACCGCCTTTCCCCTTGTATCCTTCTCTTGATGTCTACCAACATTCACCCCAAACCCCTAAACACACACACACATGCCCTTTTATAGCAGGTTATATTGGAGAGTAATCTCATTTTGTTCGTGATGTTGGTATAATAGCCCCAGCTAGATCCTCTCCAGTCACTCTAATTACACCACTAACTCTGCATTAATACAGTAAATATCCTGTAAATTATAAATTGCTCTGTCAACATGCTGTTACAGTAATGACAGGCCCTGGAATTACACACAGTATCACTCCAAATCAGCACTGGGCTGATAAATGAAAGAGCTTATGTGTCATTTCTGTTTACCAAATTAAAAATAAATGAAAAAATAACCCCCTGCAAGCTGACGAATGTAGAAATGTACAGAAGTAAGTTTCTAATCTCTAAAAAAAAATGTAACACCACAAATTGAATTTGAACACACTCCAATGGTGATATGTGCAGCCTGTCTTGTTGGCTTGATGAGAAAATTTGGAGCTGTAAGCAGCTGGTGTTTTCTAGCGTTAACATGGTGGTGCCGCATTGTGCGTTCAGTGATTCTTCTTTGTTTTTTTGAATTATTTATTTTCCTCTTTATTTCCTGCAAGCCCATGGTGATTGCCCCCCTCACATTTTGAGTGTGTAAAATGTGCAGCTTTGTCTGTGAAATAGATCCCTGTTTGCACATGGAGAGGTTGACTCCTCAGAGAGTTAAACCTAGTTACTGTATACCTCTTTCTGTCTGCTTCTTTAAACTCCTTTTTTTCAATCTCCTGTTAAACATCTTGCTATTTTACACAAGCATATATGATTTCCCCTCTTATTTACCTCTCTGACCTTTCCCATCAGTCTGCCTTATGTATGCTGGCAGCAGAGGTGCTTTAGCCTCCTATAGTATTCACGCCAGGTCATTGCCTGCAGCAGCTTGACATGCTGTGTAGCAATAATAGCCTGTGAATAAACCACAATCTTTGTTACTTAAAGCTGCGACATGGCAAACTGTGCATATTGTTATGTCTGCAAATTCAGATTTGTTCTGCAAACCTCAGCTGCATGCACGGCGAGATGTAAGCCAGTTCTTTTTACAACATGTGCTCACAAAGTTCCTGTTTGTGCTTTATTCTTTTTTTTTTTCTTTAGCATTTCATGTCAAATCCCCCCAACGTCAGAGCCAGCGGTAGAAAACAAAGTGCTATGAATCTGGTGCGCGAAGAAGTAAAGGGTGGAAGTTGTGTAAGGGAGTCTTGAGAGCTGCTGTGTTGACATGGCCTGGGTCGGTGCCAGCCACTCGTTCTTACCCTCCACTTTGACCTCAACTCAGGAGAGGTGGGGCTTTTTCTGGCTGCAACTTGACTCTTCTGCTCCAAGTGGTGCTATAGGGAGGGGGACGGGGACGACCAAAAACATTTTAGACTGACACAACACTCACATGGACAATTAGACATGTCACCAAATATTCAATGAGCAGACGTATACTGTAGTTACTTTTGTGTGTGCGTGTGTTTATATGAATACATATACTCATGGCACAACACTCACACCCTGGTCCCTTCTCTTGCCTCTCTGCCTGACTCACTCCCACAACTATGCAAGCAACTCCAGCTCAGTCACCTAATTGATTCCAGACTTTCCCCTCATCCCTTCACTCTCTCTGAGCTGCTCCTCCTCCTCCTCCTCCTCCTCCTCCTTGCTGTCACTGCTGCCCCTCACTCTGTCCATCTTGCTGGGCTTTCTGGGTCTCAGTGCCTGCCATGTGTGCATTCAGCTTGTTTGCTAATACATATATGTATGCATGAATGTGTTCGGGTGTAAATATATGTTGTCATTAGGTGAGATGATTTGGTAATTTCACATTTGGATGGCTGAAGTTTTCTACACCTGAAGGAGGACTAACTGGATTTGATAAGCAGGCTGCCAACCTTCAAGGCTTTTAAGCAGAAGTTGTAAGAGTTTCCTGTCGGTGGTTTTGTATTTGGAGGCATGACAGAGACTCTGTTGTGTTGAGTTGACAGGTGTCGCTGAAAAGTTTAGGAAATGGTGTCACTAGAGCATGAGACCAGTGTGGGTGACTGTCACATGGACAGGGGTGGAGGATGCAGAGTGTTTACTGTTTAATGAAGAGCAGATAAAAACAAGGTCAGAAAGAGGAAGAAAATATACCCCACTCTTTAGTTTGCTGCAAAGCATAGTATTTCATGCATTACATTCCAACAGGCATATTACATACTGTCTTTATTTATGTCTGAATACAGAGAATTACAAGCATACACATCATTATGCACAATTTAAACACTGTGTACAAATACATGGTGTTTACATACCACTGGATGAATGCACAGTCAGATGCCGTGTCCTTATGCTACTGTTGTCAGATGCTACCTGATGTTAATTGACCTCGCCTGATCCTTGTTCTTATGTGTAAAGGAATCTTTCTCATCGGCCGGCTTCATGCTCATGTGACACAAAAAATGAATAAATAACAAACCACTGAGGCTTGTAGTTTTGGTTCTCAACCCTGTGACACAGAAACAAACTGGTTTTCAGGTTAACTTTGAACTAAACTCCACAGCTGCTGATTTCACTGATTTCCACAGGAAGAGTGGGCTCAAGCAAAGAGCCAGTTTCTGTTATCAAGCTTAAAAACTCACTGCTGTTACATAAGGCAGGCATGCTGTTTCAAATTGATGCTAAATTGTCAAATTTGAACAAATGGGATAGCTGTGCATAAAAGCCAATTCGGTCATATAATTGTTGAAGAATTTGTGTGGATGATGGATGGAGACTTTTCTAAATTCCATGGAAATGTACTGTATATGTCTGATGACGAACAAGCGTATTTTTTAACAGATGTTAAGACATTCGTACTGAGTTATGGTAGCAATTAATGAGTAATGGAGCCTTGTTCCACGTCAGAAGATAATAAACAGACATAAACAGTTTTGATTTAATCACCAATGAAAGTTAAACTATTGTATGATGTAAGTGATCAGCTGTAAGGAAAACAGATCAGGGTGCTGTGCTTTGTTTTGCCCTCAAACCAGGACTGGCTGTACTTGTACCAGCGTAGCTTCAGAAGATGTCTTTCCAGTGAGAGCTTTTGAAAATCATCTGTCCACCACACAGCTTAGTGGAGGAACACATTTTGTTTCTAACGCTGGAAATATGTTTCTTAAGCCTCATTAATACTCAATGCTTATCCAATTTTATTTTAGGGGTAGCTCTCAGTTTTATGTGTGTGAGAGATATTAAGAGTATTTATTAAGATGGCAACAGACAAAACATTTTAATTCAATACAGGCTCCTGAAAATAGAAGATCTGCATGCTGTTGGTCAAGTAGAGCGAGAAAATTCAACCTTCTCAGTTGAATCCTGAAGAGATTAAGATCAGAGATCAGGACTTGAGTGTCTCACAATAGTAGATCTGAAAAACAGAATGACAGGACAACAATGATAAGGCACATTGACAAAAAGCAGGACCACAAAGATTCATGATTTATTAATTAACTTAAACGTCAATGATGTACAGGAACTACAAAGGTTCAACACACTAATGTTTGTGTGCCACTCCTCTATGACCAAAGAACCCAAATTGGAAGCCGATTTATCAGGTGCAAATGGAGGTAAAGTTTCTCATAAATAAGCTCCATCATAAAGGTTCTCCTAACATCCTGTGGAAAAACAGGCCTCGCTGTCAAGGTGTGTTTTTATGCCCATTCTTTACATGAATGAATGTAGGTTATATCCATTTTCTTTTTTGTATTGAGGGCTGGTGTAACGCAGCTGGCCTAGCTGCATTAACTCTGGCTCAGTGCCAGGGTAATACAGCATGTTATTGCCATATTAACATCCAGCACAAAGACAGTGAACTGCTATTACTATGTAGGTAAAGGCTATAAGTAATCCCCTCTGGGCTTCGTGTGTCTCCCTGCACACTATTGTTTTTGTACTTCTGACGTCCATGTGAGTGTTAAATGAAAAACTGGCCCTGTTAGACGTTTGCTGTTTTGCTCAAATCAGACATACGTGTCTTTGTTGGGAATTTCCCCTTTATGTACAGAATGTAGCTGAGTCAGGAGAGCAAAACATCAGATTCGTCAAGTGAAAACAGTGGAGGGAGTGAACATCTGCTTTCCAGTGTCACAGAATACTGTCTGCATGTGCCAGTCAATACATCCATTTAAAATAAAACAAGATATCTGCAGAGTCTGATACCATTTTTAATCATTATACATTCAATATATCTTAACAATTACTTTTTTTGTGCTGATCTGAAGCTTGCTGCCCATGCTAGTTCGCTGTTTTTGAAACAGTCAGCTTTTATGGCCTTTTTAATCTTCTTTGGTGACATTTAGACTTCACCGATCACTTCAGGGTGTTCATAAAGCACTTAAACTCATGTCAGTTTCACATGTCATAAAAATGTAGCGTGAGCTTTAGACACATTTGTGCCACAGCACTTTCATTACATCATAAACCTGGTTGTGTGTGATGTCAGAGTTGGCAGTCCATGATCAAGTGCATGTGAAGAGGACTTATTAATAAATGAAGAAGTATTTTTACTTTCTTTTTTACCTGGTGATTTTAACTATTAATATTCATCGTAATATTCATTTTGCTCAGACACAAACATATATGTGCTCCATCAGTCCTGTATAATCTGTTATTAAGATTTAGTCAACTCATTTGTGAGTTATCATCATCATCTTCCTTGTCCCTCTTTCCCTGTGTGTCCTTCTGTCCCCCTGTCTTCCTTTCTGTCCATCTGTGCAGCTTCATAATCCTTCTCTCTTATTAGTAAAAACACACAAGGCATGGTGCCATGCATAAGCACCACAGGCACTACATACCCACACACACACAGCAATCAGAGACCAACCTCTGCTCAGACATGCAGCAGGGCAGCTAATTAGTAAAGTGGCAGTGGGGTTACACATAATGTTACATACACACACACACACACATTGCCCGGTGAGAGTGTGCAGCACACTGCAGAGACACCACTGGACGCCAAGACTGCTGGTGCTATTGATCCAAGACAAATGAGTGAATGAGAGAGAGGAGGGAGAGAGAGAGAGGAGAAGGAAACGTGTGGAGAGGGGTCATCGTGTGCGAGACAGAGTGTTGTCACACCTCAACTCCCGCCGTCTCTCCCCCTCAGATCAATACCATCTTTGTGGTGTGTTAGCACAGTATTGTAGTGGTGAGAGGTCACTCCCTCTAGTGGTGTGAGATCAACACAATCAGGAGACGCAAAAGAAAAGGGACAAGAGTTGAAAAACGGATGTAAATATGACAGAGACAGAGACAGAGAGGGTTGAACACACAGCGAGAAATGGAGAGACAGATTCAGAGGATGAGACAGAGAGAAAGAGAGGTGGAAATATAGAGAGTGGTAGTGGCGACCCAGTTCCATCACTGCTTGTTTGTGTTTGGGGTGGCGCGGCAGTTAAGAGCATCGAAGCACAGGGATGGGGGAAGGAAGGTTGTGTGAAATAAACACGCATTTGTGAGGACGTTACCTCACTGTACGCACATGCAGCACTCACACATGCAAAGCCAGGCCTAGAGCTTGCATATGCACTGAGGCACTATGGGAACTCACACACACACGCTGTATGCATGAAAATGAACACATGCACACGTTCATAATGGTTCTGACATTTTGTGATGCCTGATGTTCCTCTCACACTGATATGTTCACAGTTTTGAGGCAAACATTGATACACCAACACACTGCGTATCTGTACACACACTGTTTTTGGACAACTACAATAAATGTATTTTTTGTCTCAGACATTTTTATCTTGTTCCACATTCAGTATGCACAATAAAATATCAAATTATTGAATATTGGACATTTTTATTGTTTAATTAGCTCATAATTTAATAATGCACTACACTATGAGTGTTTATTCTGGCCAAATTTGTATTTGAAAAATGTTTGCAGCACAGGCTGTTTATTATTAATAAAATCTATATTTTTTACTTATTTAACAGAGGTGCACGATCAGTGAGTTAATTTTGTGCTATCTCCCAATTTATTCTTCACTTTCTATTATTGGAAACAAGCATAACTTTTGGCTCTATGGGGGACTCCTGCGTGGAAATCATTTTTTAAATAAGTCTGCTTCTCTTTTAAAAAATCTGGCTAATTATCTAAAAAATGATGAGCTTTCAGTTTAATCTAATTGAGGCTGATTACATCCAGTTCCTTTAAGATCTTTCAGGCATGATGCAGTTCCCTGTAGCACAGGCTGTGATGGATGATGGATCATGATGCTTTAAAGCCCTATTGCACTTAGCTGTGCATTTAGCATCTACAGCGCACTTCTCCCCTGGGCCATTTGTGTCCTCCTCTGATTAACAGGCAGTAAAAACTCAAAACACGGTGGTTACTGACTGACTGTTGGTGAAATGACAGCTTCATGGTTTTCTTGTAGTATATGCGTCACACACCCCTACGGGACATCACTGCTTTAATGTATCAGATCATTGTCTTATTTCACACTCCATTTTCTATATTTATAATGTTTGTGTGCGGTGGTTGTGTGCATGACCTTGTATGCTTGCAAGAGTGATTTGTCACACCATGTGTTGATTTGGTGCAGTGAGCTGGCTCTTTGACAGCTACAATATAAACAGGAGTGTCTAATCCAAGTATGTGCCGCTATCACTTTTTTTTTTTATTTGTAAAATCATATCGTACCTGCTCTTTTAGGAGCTACAAAAGCACATGCAGGAGTTAGGGGAGCGAATGTGGAAAAGTTTCCTTCAAGTCCATTTCTCTCGGGTGTGTGGTGTCCACTTTTGGGTGGGAGTTTTTGGAGGATGCGTGGTTGAGACAGTTTTTGAATAAAAGGGGTCAAGAGCTCGCGGTGGAGCTGGTCATGACGAGAGTAAATGAAGATGGGTTGTGGAGGATTGGCAGAGTGGGGGAAGAAGTTAGTAGTTAGGGGATTTTTAAGAGAGGGAGAAAAAGAGGGAGATATAGAGACAGTGAGAGCTAATGAGCTGGATTTGCTGGAGACTTGGCATTCTGCTCGTGGTGCTCGCTCTATCTCTCTCCTCTGTAGAGGAGCTGGCTAGAGCGAGCTTCCTGTCTGAGCCCTGAAGCAGGAGTAAATGAGGGGTGGGTGGGGGGCGTGGGGGAGGAAAGGGGGGGAGGTGGTGGTGGAGGGGTGTTGGAAGCAATAGAACAGAGGAAGGAGGAGAAGGAGGAGGGTGAGGGGCGGGAGGGACCAGTGTTGAAATTGAATGCCAGGGCGCCATGTTCTCACCGCCAGCGTTTCCATGGTTACAGGGTAATTCTGGCGAGTAAGGAAATTTCATTCACTCTGGTATGAAGAAGAAGAAAAAATCAGGAGGGAAATATCAACAAAGCAACAGAGAAGGAGAAAGGAGAGAAAAAAAATCAGGGAAGAGAAAGAAAAGGAGAAAGAGGAGGAAAGAGAAAACCTCTACTGGGGTTTATGCCACCCATCCCCCAGGCGATCTGCCTCTGCCTCTGTCTCTCATTCCCTTTTTCTTGTGTATTTCTGTGATGCTTGGTTTGTTTGCCACCACCCTATAAGCAAACACAACACCCACCCACAAGCCTCCAGTTCTTCCAGGAGCCCTGCAGGTATATGGCAAAGAACAAAGAGAAACACTGTTAACTGGCCCCTGTGCGTGTGTGTGTTCTTTTTGGGAGGACGCGATGGGGGTTGGTGCCGGTGTAGGGTCGCGGGGGTTAAAGAAATCACATTTGACACATATGAATCGGCTGCTGACATGTCAAGAGACGAAACAGAAGCAGAAGCAAAGTGCAGCTGATTTGACCATGTTTGTGTTTGAGTGCTTGAATTTCACAGGAGAAAAAAAGTGTTGCGTTTAAACTCTGTATGCATGTACAAACCTGAGCACACAAGCATGTGTGTCCGCCTGCACAGATACAGCCACACTCTCACTCTCCAGCTAACAGAGGTTGACAACTGCATGGGGTTTGACTGGGCTGTTGCTGCAGCCAACCTGACAGCTATACAGCCAAGCACCTTCTGTATACACACACACACACACACACACACACACACACACACACACACACACACAACCTCATATTCAGTGTAATTTCTGATATGATGTGCAGGTTTTCTCATCAGCACATGGAGCATGTTTTGACAGAGTGAGCCATAAACACATGTAGTTAAATGTTTTGTTTAGTATCCTCAAGCTGGTGTGTGCAGATGCTTTGCTGTCACAGAAAATAGCACAACTATTTTTCTTTTATTCTTTTATTACTGAAAGATAATAAAATATTGAGATGTATAATTGGATAATTATTTTCTACTTTTCTTTCAGTGTCTGAGGAGGGACTTTGGGAATGCGGGCTTTCCTACGAGTGCAGGACCCTCCTCTTCAAGGCCATACACAACTTGCTGGAAAGGTACAACCATCAACATTATCCACAAGCACTTTATTAGCTGCACAGTGAGGGCTGCTGGATGATATACATAGAATATGAAAACATGTTGGGAGCATACTTATGTAGAATGTAACCCATATTTTATGAACTGTATAACTTTGTATAATATATATGTTGCGTCGTGTCTGCGTTACTCAAAATTAATTTCAAAATAAAATACTATACTGAGTATATAAAAAAATATTAAATGATTTATAACACACTGTAAAAAAAGTTGTAAGCAGATTATAGATTAGCCAAATACTATAACTTAACTATTAATATTAATATTTATGTCCAACATAATATTAATATAGTAAAAGACCATTGTATTATATAAAACATATCTTATTAGCAAAGGTAAAAATTGTTGTCAGATACTGAAAATTGAAACGTCCTTATATCTATGTGCAGCTGTATAATAATGTTTTAATACCATTTGTTAAATGTCTATATAATGCTTTTAAAACTAAGTAGTTCAGTTCATATGTTTTTACTCATTTAATAAAATTATCTAGCTGAAAGTAGGGTGCAGTTTTTGGTGCATGTTTGAATTAGACAGTATGAGCATTGTGTGTAGAAAGTGAGTTTTCCTGATAGAGTTCATTAATATTATAAATAAGGATGATAAATGAATTTACTTAGTACTTTTTTGACACACTCAAAGAGGTGTTAGAAGCTAACATGATTATTTATAAACATTTTTTATATAATATAATAAACATGTATCTTTAATATTTAGTATAATCTGTAGATAAAATTAGCACTCAAATTAAAATTCTTAAATGAAGTCCCTTAAATGAACAAATATGACATTTTGCAGATACAAAACTCACCAAACAAAAAAACTTAATGTCGTATTGATAGACAGCTTTAGTTATCTTTTAGCAGCTTCACCTTAATGAAATTATAATCTGAGTGCTGAATCACTTGCTCAAGTACCCAAAGCTCTCCTTTTTTGAGTCAGAGCCATCTGTTAAATGAAGCAGCACATATTTGCTCTCTATTAAGTTAAGCATCAGTGATCATCATAGGGGGCAGGCTGAATTAACCTTCCTATTACCTTGAAGCTAACTCCTTTTATAGCTACTATTTCAACACAGGGGGAATCACTTCTACTTTCTCTTTCATATCAAACAGATGAAACTGACCTCTGTCACTGACTGTTATTATTGTTGTAATTATGTAGAATTAAATTTGAATGAATTGAATCAAACAATTACAAATTAAACAAGGATGAATGTTTCAGTAAAAATAGAAGACAAACATAACATTTAAAAATATCAAATGTTAAGAACTACATTACAAAGTAGAATTGCTAATATTTTATGTACAAACTGTGAGGAATTTGTGGGTCATTGCTGAATTTGTCAAGGCGAAGCTCTACAGTCAATTCTTTATGATGTACTGTGCACCAATTTAGGCTTGTAAGCTAAGAGAACTCTGTCGTGTGGTTAATTATTTTTGACATTTCCAGCATAAGACTGAAATAACAGCCCAGAGATGAGGGTTTTTGTGGTTGGTTGAAGATATCAGACTGTACAGATGTTTTGTTTAGTTAAGGAAGTGGGACATCTGCCACTGGAGCTAAGGCTAGATTTATTGGAGCCCACTGCAGCAGTGTTTTCAGTAGACATAAATTATCCTGAAAGCCTTAGTCAACTCAGGGGTTAGTGTATGAAAGCGTGATGTCATGCTTGTTTCAAGTGTGGAGTTGGAAGTCGAACAGAAACAAAAGATATAAATAACATTTAGCAAAAGGTAACATTAGTCATCTGACCCTGAACTATATGCATCCTCTAAAACATACTGTATTTCTCTTCAAAGAAAGCTGCTCTAATCAATATTTTTTATATTAACAATGGATCAGATGATCTGTAAGGTGAACGAAAGACCTTTTCAGATTTTTTAAATAGACATGCAGTATAAGAACTGTGGAACTGTGGAAGAATATTGGGTTTATAATAAATAGAGCTGGTTTTAGTTTTCAAATCATCAAGAATATTTTTTGAGCCAGCATTTAGTAGTTATTGAAGCAACTGCACCTGGAGACTTTCCATCATTAGCTTCAGCATTTACTCACAGTAGTTGCTCCGTGGATGTAATGCACTGTTAACCCTGTTGCAGTTTATTCTTTGTAAGGGTTCCAATGAAGGCAGAGTGCTTAGGGATGCACTGATCCGATACAGTATTGGGGCCAGTACTGATTTTATTAGGCTGTTTAGGTATCGGCCACAATGCGACTAATCCACATTAAATACAACTTCTTCTAATGTTCTTGTAAAATTAGCTGTTTCCCAAAGAGAGACAAGAAAACATGTTTTGTTTTTTTTCCAATTGGGCTATTATGCCTTTATTTGATAGGGCAACTGTGGATAGACAGGAAAGCAGGTAGAGAATGAGAGGATGACATGAAGCAAAGGGCCACAGGCTGGAATCGAACTCATGCCGCTGTGGTATGGACTCAGCCTTTTGAAGATGGGGCGCACTTGTCTACCAGGAAATCTACCAGGGCGCCCCAAGAAAACATGTTGATCAGAATGCACCAAAGATGATAGAGCTGCAGGCATAGCTCGGGCTGGCTGAGAGGAGAGCGGTCCATAAAATCATTTTGTAATTCCTTGACCCGAGTCAGAGGATCCAGCAGGGAATTCACTGGCACCTGCTCACAGAGACGAGTCAAAGTTCTGAGAGCATTTCGTTTTGTCTTTGAAAGGAGGCTGAAATGAGGTGAAGAAGTGCACAGATGGTGGGATAGCCAAATAGGGGGCATGACGACTGAACTGTTTGATGTGTTCAAATTTTGATCTGATGAAAGAAAAGGTTTTTGGAAAGCTATGTGTAATCGTGCACACCACTTTGGGGAAAGCAGATTAGCAGAAAAAATACCTTTCCTGTTCCTGTGTACTTAATGTCATAAACTCCACGTCAGATGTAGCAGAAAGACGGGCCTTGCTGTTATTTGCTGCTTATTTATGTAATAAGCAAACTCATAAAACAGGCAAAGAGCCAAAGTTAAAGTCAATATTGTATTTTGCAGCTCTTCTGGCTCATTTTTGCTCGAGTGAGTGAACATTTGCAAGGTCAACTAAACATACATTAGCAGTTTCTACTCATTTAAGCTATGAAATTTTTAACAAGGCCATAAATTGAGAAACAGTCTGCAATGTAATGGAATCCTATACAACATCACCAAAGGCTATGGCATCAAAAATCACTCTTGAGTTGCATCAAAACCTCTCTAGACCTCACAAGAATACTATTTGTTGCATGATTATTATATGGAAGATTATTATACGTGCTGTTCAGGTGTTTCAGAAATCATTCTTCAGGTCAGTTTAGTTTATTTAGAGAAGGAACAGTGCAAATTAATAAATACAAGTGTAAAAAATATGACAGAAGAGGCTATTTTTCATCTGTAGTCTCTTGCTAATGTGTTAAAAAGGCTTCATAAGATACAACAAAGCAAATACAGCACAGGGAATGCAGTTCAAAGGTTCAAAGGAAAAGAACATGCTGTTTTTTAAAAAACGTACCAATCGAGCGACATTTGCAGACAAGAACTGTAAACAAACCGGGCATATCACATATCGTATTGAAAAGTGGCAATACATATAGTTAGCAAGAGGTTAAAAATGACAGAATTAATATAAAGATTGTGTAATGAATAACTTTCTTTCTCTCTCTTGGCTTCTTCTTTTGTCTTCTCTTCATTGCTGCAGATGTTTGATGGATAAGGGTTTTTTGAGGATTGGCAAGTGGTTTTTCAAGCCACATGAACCGGAAGAAAAGTCTTTGGGCAACAGGTAAGCAGAACACACACACACACACACACGCACACACACACACGCGCTTCATTGAGATATAGCCACTGGACTTCAGTAGGTTTCATGTATGTTATGCTGTGAGAAACATACACCACAGGAGTCCATGTGTGTGATCATGTGCCTGCAAGTGTGACACAGCCAGGCAGCGTGAATGGCTTTCATGTGATTCAGTATTTGTCGAGTCCCCTCTCCTTGATGTTCCAGCGGCTGGCTCGTGGTGTGAGACTATTAAAAACCAGGACAGTGAATGGCGGTGAGAGGTGAGAGCCGAGCTGAGTTGAGCTCTCACAGCTCTCACAGCTCTCTCTCTCTCTCTCTCTCTCTCTCTCTCTCTCTCTCTCTCTCTCTCTCTCTCTCTCTCTCTCTCTCTGGGTGAGGGGAGGGTGGTTGTGTGTGTGTGTGTGTGTGTGTCAGTGTCACGCTGTGTAACTGTGTAGGCAATGTGGGCGACAGACTGAAACAGAGTAAAAAGAGGGGTGGGTGTGATGACAGTAGCTCAACGTTGCTTTAGCCATTATAGTTCCCTCTCGCAGCACAGTCTGCCCACTTCAGCTCTCCTGCTGGTGAGGATGCAACATTCCTTACATCTCTAACATAGCTGTGCTCAAATGCTCAAAAGTATCCAAGTAAATGACTCCAAGGAAACCACTTAGCTGCCAAATGGCTCATTTTAGGAATCTTGTTTAGAGGCAGCAAACACAGAAATCATCCTTCTATTTATATTTGCTTTCTGGTTTTTGATGTGGGGAAACTATGAATTGCATTGTCATTCAAATGGCGGTGCAAATTAAGAGCTGCACAGGAAACTCGTGCTCTGGAAAGTTGCTGACACAAGTGCAGTCTGCTGTGATGTGCTGTAACAAACTCAGGTTTAGCTGTTCAGAGCAGCAGGTGGAAGTTGCTCCGTGACATCTCAAGAGAATGTGTGTCACTCGTGTTGCATACGTGTAGTGTTTTGAAGAAGCCTGTTGTGAGTATGATTAAGTTTTTGTAAAATATATCGCACATGAGGTGATGAATTAAAGGAAAAACACCTGATTAAACTGGTGGAGAAACATAATTAACGCAGATGCTTCCATACAGGTCAGAAGGTGGTCACAGAATGGTTTGATGAGAGTAGAAAGGACCTTATAACCTATTACATTAACAAATAAACATTAGGATTTTCACATTAAGTTAAAAGTGTTTAATCCCTCCAAAAGATATAAATAGGAACAATGTGCACTGGAGTTGTTCTGGTGGTCCAGCACTTAATTATTTTTCATTTTTTCTTTTAGTATCTTGCATATTAGCTTAGGTTGACGTGAATGCATGCATATGTGTCCTAAAAAGACTTCAGACTCTACATGTACACCAAACATCTAACATTTTATCTCACAGCCTCACTGGCGACACAAGATGACTACAATTCTAATTACCATGGGCGTCTTTTTCTTTTCTTTTTTTTTTTCTTTTTCCTTTTACACATTCTCTTTGTACATCAGTGTGCATTTATTGGATGCATTATCCTGTTTGACAAGTGGAAGTTGCTCGTTAATTATCCCACTGGAAAAGGCTAAGACTTTGGTTTGACGCGAGAAAAGAGGAGAAACTTACAAAACAATGTAACGACCAACGTTACAAGTAACCCAATAGTTAGAGTCACTAAAAGATCATTAAATAATGTTCATGTGGGAAGTAGGCGGGTGTGAAGACGTTGGGTCCTGAGTGTGTGTTTGTGTGTGTGCATACACACTGTATGCATGTAAACATATGTTGAGTTCAGACGTTCTGAAATTACGCTCAGTATTTGAGGGAGAGCAGAGATTTACATGTGTGTGTGTCTCTTTTATACATCATGTAATTCTTCTTCATTTTGACAGCTCTGTATGAATATGTTGTCAGCTGGTACGCCCCCTGCTGAGCCAATCTCGACTCTCTCTGTCTGTGAATTATTGAACACCCTGGAAGGAGGGACATAGAGGCAGAAGGAGAGAAACATTTTTGAACATGTAATGATAAATAATAATAACACTTATATAGCACCTTTCACAAGACCCAAGGTGAGACATAGACGTAGACACAAAATAAATACAAATCTTATGTAGTGTGTCATACTATTTCATGCCTGCACTCTGCTGCTGTTGCATGTATCATGGTGTAAATGAACCATGATGTTTTTTTCTTTCCACGTGTCTCCACTGCTTGCTCCCAGCACACATGCAAACACACATACTGGCCTAAATTCCCACACACACACACACACACACACACACCATTCCTTGCTCCCAGAATGGCCCCACACTTGACAGTGTGAGCGGTAAGAACCCCTGCAGATCCCTTGCCATCAGTGTTTTCATGCCATGAGGGAACATTGCTCAGTTAGGCGTACACTGACCTCCTGCCTCAGCTGTAACCAGCTCCTTTGTCTCTTCTTCACTCCCACACTGTGCCATTTATCCCCAACAGGGGGCGCTTCATTGCTAATATCCATGCCATGCCATCTCACCCGTGCCAACTCCTGTGCCTTGGCGCTGCTGCCTTTGTCAGGCTTATCTGGTGTTTATCTCTTATGCATCCCTAGGGGCACGGTGAGGATTGGCACATCCAGGACACATCCAAACCACCCTCCTCTTCTGCCCCCACCCACCTCCACACACACATATACACACCCCCAACTCCTCTCTCAGCACAACACTTGTGCTCTCTTTGTGTCTGAATGGGAGGAAAGCACTCTGGGTTGGTAACGGATTGCATCAGACGCTGAGGGGAGCGAGAGAGAGAGAGAGAGAGAGAGTTACAGAGAGAGTATGAGAGGTAGAGGAAGAGCAGGGAGGAGGCTCAGTGTGTGTGGTGGGGAGGTGGGGATCAGAGAAGGTGGGGGGTCGTAAATTAATCATTACCATAGGCGTCTGAATGGATGTATTAGAGGCTGTCTCCCTCATTAGCTCAGTCAGTTCTATGCATGCCAAGTACAGTACACAGTTTGTTAATCTAGGTGCTTTCATTTCGCATTAATGGTCTTATACATGAATAAATAATGTTCATATTTTATAGTGTAACAGAGCTGTCCTCTGGTACTTGACCATAAGACACAAACAAGTTGCACTCGCTGTTTAAACTACTTTTTAAAATTGCCGAAATCCTCTCCTCTCCTCTCCTCTCCTCTCCTCTCCTCTCCTCTCCTCTCCTCTCCTTGGGGACCAGTGACATTGAGATATTAGCTATCGCCTAGGCAACAAACATTTGGTGTTAGGCCACATCACAAGGTCACAGAATCTCCAGAAATAAAAACAAAACAAAAGAAAACAAAACAGGAAAAACATTTCCTCTATCCTCAAAACATTACTATATTGGGTATGTTGGTTTTTTTTGGATAAGTAAAATAGTATGATAAACTGATATGTGCAGGAAAGAGAGGCTAGTGTGGGCTTGTACAAAAGCGCCCTAATATGAAAAAATGTTGCATTTAATCAAGTTTAATCATAAATGTAGGAATTACCAAATGACCTATTTTGCTCAGGGGCTTAAAAACTTAAACTTGAGTTGCAATGAGAGAAAGAAAGTCACATACCTCTTCCTCATTTAGCCTTTGTTCCTCTTTCAAATGCTAATGCATCATTGTAAAATAGATCTAAAAAGATTTTAAAAATTAAAACTTACAACCTGTAATGCTTAAATAAATAATTTTGATCTAATCTCAGGCAGTTAGTTGTTTGTTTTATTTTTTGTTTTTTACTGTTATCATTGAAAAAGGTTATTGATTGGTGAATGGCGTAAGCTCTTAGATGTGGTGATGGAAGATTTTCTTACTGGTTGACTTTGAGGCCAGCTGATTATTTGACCAGTTACAAAGGTGACTGAAAAGGAAAATGGCCCCATGAGTGGCTGATTGATAGATGGAAACTTGCAGACTGGCAGACAGATGAATAAGTTTGATAAATGAGTTACTGACTGAATGAATGATGGACTGGTGGACTGACTAAAAAACGGGCAAACAAGATGAATTCTGAATAAGGTGGTCTTATTGATGAGTTATTCAGTTATTGATTAGTTAGGTCGTTTTTTCTTTGTATTATTTAATACTTGCAATCAACTATTTTGCAAACATTAAATCAGAAACTTCAAGATTTGGAGCTCATTTGTGGAAATTTATAATGGAAGTATAGACCTACATCTATTAATTTGCTGAAACATCCTGGTTGCTATCATAAAATTTAGCATAATTTCAGGTGTTCCAGAAATTCAAAATTAGATTTGTGGTTTCTGCAGCAATTTTAAGGCAAGGTTCAGCTGTGTGTGTGTGTGTGTGTGTGTGTGTGTGTGTGTGTGTCTATGTGTAGGTAAAAATAACAATAAAAACACCACTTTTGCAGTCATTGATGAATTTAGTATTATGTATGAGTGTTAGTCCATTAGTAGTAAAAAGGCTTTTATAGAGAAGCCACTCTATGCAGGTCTATGCAGAGGCTCATTGATTGAATACATGCACTGTGAGCCATAAGAATATTAATGCACTACAGGGGATTGAGACGGTATCCGATTTGTTGCGTGTTTTTCACAATTTACTGGGTTATGAAAGTCCATTTTACCAGCCTTTCATTGATAACTTACCTTGGTAAATATTTGTATCACTAAACTATTTGCATTTTCTCCTTTGAAACGTGTCGTTCTTCGTGTGCCTTGGACCTCCTTAGAGACAAGAAACAGAGAGAATGTGATGAGCTATGTCCCTGATTGCTAATATACCAAGTAAAACCACTGAGAGAGAGAGAGAGAGCAGAGGGAAAAAAAACACAGAGATCAATAGATAGGACAGTGATACATCACAGCAACAGCCTACCAACAGATCCCTTTCCTCTTTTTTAATTAGGACCACAGATATGAGGGTAAAAGCCTGTGGTAGCTCGCACTGATTTTCTTCCTGAAGTTAGCGACTCAAGCTTTTCCACCTGGCAGCATTTGTGTGGGAATATCCAACTGACAGAGTATTCACAGTCGTTCTTTGCTGCCTTTCAGGACTAGCAAGAAATCTAAGAAATCTTATTTCAATTTCAAAACGGACTGATATTTTTTTCTGAGCTCCTTGTGCTCCTAGAAAGGGCAATGAGTGGTGTCCTTGAGTGTGACACCTCTTCATTGTGAATCCATATAAATAGTCAGAGCAGTGTTTGAGCACAAACATTGTGATAGGCACACTGGCTAAAGCCACCCACTTGGGGCTATTGAATAATACATCAAGCCCCCCCCCCCCCTTTATGCTCGCGTTAATACTGGTGCATGCAGGAACATATGCACACACCTGCATAAGCCTGAGAGTATTATGCATGTTTGGTAGGATTTGTTTGTATGGGATAAACTGCCAGTGCAGTGGAAGGACCTTTAGAGCATGTGTATACATGCTGCTCACAAGAGCTTACAAGAGGGTAAACATCCTCCTCTACGTTGACACCAGAGCGGTGTCTACGCTCTTGTGTTTCCAAGAGATGTGCTGTGATTGTGTAGGAAGGGTTAGGCTGAAATAACTCATGATAGTTCTGCTGTGGCAGACAGAGAATTTAAGGTACAGATTGAAGGAGATTAATCCCCCAGATTAAAAACAGAAAGTGTTATCGTGCCTGCTTAGTGCATATGACTGTAGTTAATGATGCTATCACATCATGGGCGTTTGATGCCTCTAACAGTGGAAATAGAAGCTTTATGTGTCTCATTTTACTGTTTATTGCTTTCTATCTCTTTTAATCTAATCTTGTTTTATTTTTTTCCCCCACTGAGTTAGACATGAGAGCATCCCGACAACCAAGATAACCGTCATTATTTTGTGTGCATGTGATTGTACACACAGATGCGTGTGTGTCAACTCCATGATGCATGTCGGACATTAAGCAGCTCCCCTGCTGGCTGTCTGGCTGGCTGGTAGTGTCATGAAAGACACATGTTGTCACAGGAACCCAACGTGGTCGCTTTATCTTTCTTTTTCCTTCGGCATTCAATCGTACATGTGATGTACACGTATGTGTGATTGCATTTTGCTGGGATAACTGCGGGTTTATGAGTTGTGCACACGCATACCGTATATACACATTTGCATACATATGATAGCCTGAATTTATGCTGCTAACGCTGTCATATAAGCCTCAGCACACACTGTACATTTGAAGCCAAATGAAATGGACACACACACACATACACACATGTACAGTGACGTGTGTGTTCTCCAGCTCTACATTCCCTGATTGATTTCACCATAAAATTGTGCTCAGTAGCCACCCATTAAAACTCTGATCTCATCGATATGTGTGCAGCAATTGCAGTGCGTGGCACTGAATTATTCACCTCCTCCTCCTCTTTCTCTCACACTCATTTTGCTCTCACTCCTCATTTTACACTGTATCTTTCCCTGTCCTCCTAATTTCCCCTCTATCCTATTTTTGCTTTTCGTCTCAGTCTTATTCATGCATTTCCTTCATTTTTCTACCTCTAGTGTTCACTCTGTCTCCATCTCCTTCTAATGCTGTCTTTCTTTCTACTCTGCTCTTCCTCCTTTCTTCCTCCTCTCACTCTTCTTCTTTTTCTCAGCCCCCCCCCCATTCCTTCTCTCTGTCTCCTCTCTCTATCTCTCTCCAGTGCTGTCAGCCCTGAGGCGAGTCTCAGCCATCACTCCTCTTCATTTATTAATACCTGTACTCATACAGCCCAGCACACACAGCTGCCTCACATCTATGTCCACTGCTCTCCCTTACTATCTCTCTCTCTCTCTCTCTCTCTCTCTCTCTCTCTCTCTCTCTCTCTCCCCTCTCTCTCTCTCACACATACACACATGCTTGCCGATTGCACAAATGTCCCCGAGGATGCAAGGAGCCCAGTGTGTCCACACACTCACACCCGCTTACTGTGCAGAAAAATGCCCTTTGTAAAAGGACAGGGAGCATCAATCTCCCAGCTGCGTCAGCCTACAGTTTGATGCTCTTCTTGTAGTTCTGCTTTTTCCTGACTCACATTTAATTGCACTTTATTGCAGTTATCATGGCTCTTAGGTCATAATTGTTGCACATTAGTTAATGGTTAGACTGGATGCTTGCGCAGTTTATCAAATTGTTTAGCCAACAAAACTTTCCCTCTCTGCAAATAATAACTTTAATCAGAAGCCTTTTTGGACTTCGCTTTGTGATAAATGTAAAGATTTAATTGAGGGCACCAAGGTGAACAATTCTTTATCAGCACACCGTAATTACAGCTGAAATATCAAAAGTATCCGGCCGATAATTCTGTCGGATCTGATACAAAAAGAGACAACGATACAAAAAGAGAAAGACGATTTCAGGCAGTAATTCCCTGCTTTCTGGCCAGAGCTGCGGTTTTTACGAGGGGTCTTAAGGGAGTCATGATTTCTATACACACATCAGTCCCGATCAGTACACACACATATCTCATAAAAATATACAATAACAATATAAACAGAATTATCAACACAAGAGGGAAATAAATTCTAATGGCTGCTTCATTTCACAGCCTTATTTAATCTGTGCCAGAGCTGTGAACAGAGGGTGTAACATGGTGAAGTACAAACAATCTATCAGTCAGTCAACCAGTTAGTCAGTGTGCCTTTAAAAAAACATATTTGTGCTCTTCCTCCTGTCTATAAAGGAAATTCTTTATGAATATTCTTATTTATTCTTTATGAAGAATCCATGCAAACACAGAAGATGAGTGGAGCCTTTATGCGTTTCAATAGACCGGTTAAATATCCTAAATTTATAATGACTGTTTGTGCGTATGTGCAGTTTGCTGGACTGGTACTCTTGACTTGCAGCTGTTCTGCTGAGCTTCCCCATGCAGCTATATATAGCTCTTCATATGGTGTAATGATGCACTGAGGACAAGGTTAGAGGGCAGTGACACTGAAAGCATTTTGACTCATGTGTAGTAGAGATGTGAATTGTGGGGATGATAGACTAGTGCTGTGTGTGTATGAGAGAGAGCGTGTGCCAGTTTGTCGCAGCCTGTGTGTGCTTAAGCTCTGCTGCTCTCCCTCCTGTGATCGTGCAGACCTGTGTCCAAACCACCTGTTATGAGGGTATGTTTTGTTTTTTTTGTTTTTTCCAGGAGCATCGGGTATGTTTATGAAGCAGAGAAATTGGCCTCTTCTCTCTTTGGGTGCTTTCAGCGCCATCTGGAGGTTGTCATGGTCAATGCCATGAGATATTTGGCTCCCTCAAGACTGTGTTTAGCTCTGCCTATGAGTGACTGTGGAACTGGCTATTTTATTGAATTTGATGATCCATTACAGCTCAAATGGAGGTCCAGCTCCCTCAGGGCAAAGGAGATATTGCATAGGCAGCAGGGTAATCACAAGGAGATTACAGTACCTGCTGACTTTATTGTCAGTCTGATATATAAAAACCAAGGTGGCAAGGAGCTTTATAGATTAAAAATATACATCAGTGAAGCCGTCTTGGTATTTAATGATGTCCAGCCCGCCCACTGGTATATAGATTGCAATAAGGCCCTTACAATTACTCCTCCGTGATTAAAAAAAAGAGCAATGCATGACGAACTATGCCTGGGCTGTGTAATAAAAAGAGCACTGCATATGTAAACATGTAGTCACCACAATCAGTCATAAGCAAATGAGGATTTATACCTGCAATAAGGAGCCCATGTGGGAAACGATGAAGATGATCAATGTAGGTAGAGCTGAGCAAGGCTTTTACAGAGACACATTCTGAGTGTGTTCTCTAAATTGCTATTTGGAGAAAAGCACTCATCATCTGTCATGCCGTTGCCTGAAAGACCGGCATATTCATGTTGCACATTTGTTTTTCATCAGCTGTGATTTATGGCTTTATCTAATCTCAAGTTTAGCATCATTAAATGTAATTTTGATTCAATTCAAATCTCAATTTAATTATGTTAACAGTTAGGTAAACGTACGTGTAATTAAATTGGACAATAAGACCTGAAACACGCACAGACACACACACAGAAGATATACAACAGCACATTCCTGTGCTGTTTCTGCCCCTCTGCGGTCTCATCTGTTAAACCTGTACTGTCTTCTGTCCCCAGTGAACACCTATCATGCTCCTTCTCCTTCTTCCTCCATGGGGAGAGCAATGTGTGTACGAGTGTGGAGATCGCCCAGCATCAACCTGCATACCACATCACAGAGCAACACATCCGCCTTGCGCAGACCTCCATCACACCAGTACAAGGTAACACCACAAACCCAGTGAATTTGTCTATGGCTTATGTACACAGAAGAAAACAAATGATGTTCAATAAGTTTGCACTGTAATGAAGTCTTACATTACTGATGAACATGTGCAATACAACATGCCTTTTATACCTTTTATGAATTAAAGTTGCATTATTATATAAGTACTTAATTTCAAGTAAAGTTCTTGCATAAGAAACAAAATGTACTTAAGGTATCAAAAGTAAAAGTACTTGATGGAGAAAAATAGCCCCTGTGAGTATTATATATAGTGATATATAGTTATATATTACGTTAATGAGTCATTATTACTGATTAATTCATATGTAAGTAGATGTTTAGTATTATAGTTGCTCAAGGTGGATCTAATTTTAACAATATCCACATATAAAAAGTAGAATATTTTCCTCTGAATTGAAATGAAATGCATGAAATGCAAATATTTAAGTATCTCAAAATTATACAAGTTCAGTACTTGAGTAAATACACTTAGTTACTTAGAACTTAAGTTCCTAATTTCATGAAGACTACATACTTGTTGCTGGAAATGAAATGTGGTTTTGTTGGTGTGCAGTGATCCTGAGTCCGTACGGCCTGAGCGGCACTCTGACGGGTCAGGCCTACAAGATGAGTGACCCAGCAGCACGGAAGTTAATGGAGGAGTGGAGCTATTTCTACCCTATGGTACTTCAGCAGAAAGAGGGAAGTGGAGAAAAGGAAAAAGAAGAAGCAAGCCAGGCCTATGATCGGAACTGTCATGTGGCGGTGGAGGTCATTGTAGGTATGGAAAAAGTCATCATGTATGTTGGATTAAAGAGACTGCAGGAGAGAAATGCGTCTCCAGTTGCAGAATTTACTGCATTATGGAAAATTTTTTTAGCCTTTCCAGTATTTAGACATTTGCTGGAGTGCTGAAAGCCATATTTTCAGCATGAGAACAGCAATAAAAACACATTAGACCACAGTGATGTTACTCTACTAAATCAAACAGATTTTATTGTATCATGATAAGCCTCTCGAGATGTATCGTCTCGTTGTCAAGGGGGTCCCAGAGCAAACTCTCACAAAAACCAACATAAAACAAAACAATACAAAGCAAAGGGACAACAGACAACACAACAACAATACGACGAAAAAATAAGACAGTCTAAGAGTTTTAATAATCATAAGAAAAATCTTCATACTATAGAGTAATGGTCTATGATAGCATTACAGAAAACGTGTATAATCTGTTTTAAGATAAATTGGCATGACGTGACATGAAATGAAGACTGAGAACAAATATGTACAGGTAAATTCTTCCAATCTCATACTCAAGTAATAAGTGAAGGATTATGCAATATTGTTCCAGCATCTCTTAATTGACTGGCAACACATTTATCTGACATATGAAATAGGTTAATATGTCAATATGTTTTTTTGGTTTGTTTATGGTTTTAAAATTATTCTTTATAGTAATTAGATTTTACTTTTCCAAATCACGATGTTCTCTTATCTTACAACATTTTTGTCACGTTTTATCCCTTTGCCTAAAAAAAGATGTAAGTTCAGTTACAAGTTAAATGCCTGCCATTAACTATTACATTTCCAGGGGGCATGTTTATGGACCACGTTGATGAATTTGCAGTAAAAAAAAAAAAAAAAAAATCATCACCAGTTATTAAATTGGAATCATTAATAAACATTTCTGATTTTACTTTCTGCTGAAACAGCCTGACGAAACACCAGCTTTTAAAATTCTGTTTGGATGTGAGACAAGTATCCAGTTACAGATTTATTCTCATGCAAAATTACAAATAGACACTCAAAGTGTTTTGAATCTACACGAGGTGCAAGTAACTCACCTCTAATATGTGCATCAGATTTATATAGCACATCATTTGCTAGTCAGAGGTATTAGTGGATGGGGTGTTATTGAAGTGTACTTTGGCTGCAATGATCCTCATACTCTTTTAGCACATCTCAGAGTGGAAAAGGGGAAATGACTAGAAGGCAGGAGAGAGCAGAAAAAGACAGAAAGGAAAGATAGGGAAGTTGAGGTAAAAGCCCTGGGGAGTTATTCTAATAGCTTTGTCTAATCAGTCTGATCCCACAGCGTTGGTTTGACCTGATTATAATCAAACTGCTATGGACACCAGTGGCTTTTACATTTAAAAAAAAACTGTCTAGTCTTTACAGCTTGAAACGATAGTGAAGAAGTGAGTATGAAGGGATGATACGTTTTATATGAGCAGTGAGTAAAAATGTTTGTGATTACATTAATGGATAAGTGCATTGCACATAAGATATAGCTATGGTACTTCTTGCCTATTATCATAAATGTCTAGGACTTTTTTTTTTTTTTTTTTGCCCCCTACAAGTGGTGCTCATTTTTGACTGTTTCAATCAACCTTGCAGTTAAAAATGTGCAGCAGCCACTCATGTTGTTTTATAACTGTGAATAATAGCCTTCTTTTTGTCTTTTTAGGTGGAGTAAGGATGACCTACCCAGCTGCTTTAGTGCTGATTGCCCAGGGGGACCTACCGGTGGAGCAGCCTCCACCTGTTCCTGTGGCTCAGGGCCTCAACAGGGAGCCAAACCACTGCAGCGTGCCGCTCACGCCACCAACGTCACCGCAGCAGCCCTGCTCAGGTAACGAATACACACAGACTCATTAATTAGTCTGCATAAGTCTTGAGGATTGCTTAAAATAATATTTAACTAACCTTAACTCTTTTAAATTAAGGGGTGCACCTCCATTTATGTGTGATGGGAAATCGAGACTAAACTGCACCAAATCAAATTTCCTGTGTCCTGTGCACAGTTCTGCATCATGACACCTGTTCTGTCCTTAATTTTTTCAGCGGACAGTGGCTTTGTGACCTCCGTCTCCAGTGTCCCCACACCCGACAGTAGCATGGGGGTTCCCAGCATCAGCCCAAAGCATTCTGGGAAGAAACTAACCTGTCAGGTGGTCCATCAGGCCTGGAGGGAGTGCTATCTCAACCAGCCTCAGTACATGTAAGTTAAAATATAAATGCTTTGATTATTATCAAGGTGCAGTGATGCAGCTGAGCTCGTGCCCTCATGGATCTGTTCGTTCCCCGCAGATCAAATCAGCCAAGTGACGAGACGCCGAAGAAGGAAGTGCCAAATGGAGTTACCACGTGGGACTTCAACGATCTGGGAGCGAGAGCGTCCTGCAGCTGCTCCAGGTACCACAGGGCTGCACGCAAGCTGTTCAATATCAGCATTACACTTATACGTACACTATCTGAGCTTTGTGTTCATGTTTAGCACAAAAGACCATTTATATTAAAAACCTATTGCATGCAAGATTGCATTTGTTCAGTCTCCAAAATAATACATTACAGCTATTTGAAAGGTCTTGTTGGCTGACTGGGAATGAAAACAATGAATGGGACCTGGTAGTTTCTGAAAAAATGGGGACATTTTCATTATTGTGACATTAAAGAAAACAACTCTGTAGCAATTACCTTAAAAATTAGGTTCTTTAGAGGCTTTTCATTAGTTATTGTTTGCTTTTTTTAATCTACTTGACTTTATTTCAGGTTGAAGCAACAGAAGCTGAACTTGACCACCACGTCCACTGCCAACCCCCAGACTAGTGCCAACTCCACTCAGTCCTCTGGCCCGTCATTATACCCTCCCTCTCTGCCCAAACACAAGACCAGTGACAAGACAGAAAAGGCTGACAAACAGTCTAAGAAGCCAGCCACAATCCCCTTCCACCACCGCCTATCAGTCACACAGGAGACCCCTCTGGAACAGGACTCACCAGGAGGGCCCCAACTTGGGGGTCTTGTGGCGCTGGAGCCACCTTTGGAGCCTCTGGCCGCTCTGCCAAGCTGCAAGTATCCCAAACCCCTCTCTAATGGCAGAAAAGCCCCAGAGACCCTTCTCCACTCGCCAATGTCTCCACTTCCTCCCACACTCAGCCCACACCCCCGAGTGCAAGACCCGGAGGTCCTCGACGGGCCTGTGGATATGCCTGTCTGTTCGGATGGCGCTTCAGGGCTGGGGGTGATAGCCAGCGAGACAGCTGTGTATACAGCTCTGCTGAGACAGAGGGAAAATGGTGCCGGCTGGTGGAGAGGCTTCAGGACTCCCAGAACTGATAAGACTGACTTCAGACCTCCTGAACTCTCCTCTGACATATTAGAGGAAGTGAAGACAGCAGAGATAGCCACTGAGGGAGCGCCGCTAAAGAGGTAGGAGAGAGACACAACAGAAGTGGTTTGGAAAATGTTAGGTCCAGGTGAAGGAAAGGCAAGGAGGATCTAAGAATATACAAGACATAAAACATCAACAATAAAAACTGGGGTAACACTGGAGCTACTGTGTGTGTGACACATCCAGTGTAAGTTATTTTAAGATATGAGATTAGATATGAGGACACAGAAGAAAGCAAGTAAGACGGAAAGAAAGAACAAACTACTATAAACATTATTTGATTGCACTTGTCTCTTTGTCTTCTCCAGACTATACACACAGACTCTCAAGAGATTTAAAATCTCAGAGGAGAGGGTGAGGGACCACATCCACACGTTGGGCCTGTTCCAGCAGCCAGGTGTGGAGGCACTGCGTGAGCCTGGGGACGATCCCTACGACTTTAAGGAAGGAGACATTGAGTACACTTTCTCCACCTCCAAGAGATTAAAGGGTCAAGGGCGAGAACCCAGCAAGAAGGTCAAGGTAGGACAACACAGACAGTTTAAAAACACACATGCAGTAATAATAAGATACATGAAACAGAGCTCCAAATTAAAGATAATGTTCTGCTGCCTCCATGTGAACCTAAAAAACATTACTGCAACTTTAAATACAAATATTCTTATACTCTTAAATACACATAAAGATGTTTGCACAAGATGTACATTCATCATTTGTGCACAAATTGTGACCTTTTGTGACATTGCTAGCTCATCTGCCAAGCAGGTACATTTTGCTGCCCGAATTTGCACATTAATCTTTATCATTTTGTCACGTTAAATCAATTGCATAGCAGAAAAAATGACACTCTCTAGAAGAGCATTTTATGCACATCTTATTCATATGATATGTGTTATCTATTTCATCCAGCAGGGAGAAGAAATCACCAGCAATGGAGCACTGCCAGATGGGAAAGACGCTATGTCCATTTTTAACTCGGCTCCAAAATCAGGTAGGACATTGCCATCAACATCATATGCTTATTCAACAGTGTACTAAGTGCAATCCATTCAGAGAGCAATTATTCATGGGTAATTTGGAGCCATTTTCAAAGGTCGTTTGTGCGTTGTTTCAGATGAATCAAGTCAGGATGACGGAGCTGCCAAAGCCAATCCTTCTCTGACCCGCGAAAAAGATCTAGTGGTCAACATCTCTGATCTAGACAACATATTTGATGAAGATGAGGAAGAGCTGGGGGTGAGGAATCTTGCTTTACATACTATAACCTGGCATATATTTCTTTTGTTATTTAACAAACAGGGTTTTTAAGATTTAGTGGAAGCACAGACACATATATTAGGTATTAAGTCTTTCATTGTTCATTATGTTTTAGAAATTAAACAAAACTGATCCTCTCATCTCATGTGTAATAATTTGTAGACTGTTTACCCCAACCAGCACTCCACCAAGCTACCAGTATCAACAGAAGATCGCCCTCTGGGGAAAGAAGGGAGAGTTGCAGTACCTTATCCATCAAGTGAGTTTTTAGTTCTGTAATCTTGATGAAATACATTTCTATCTAACTGCCCTGTTTATGTATATTTGCTGCATTCATACTTCATGTGTGGCATAATTTTGTAGGTGTTGCAATGATTTTCTTCATCACATCACACCCATTACATTTTTCCCTTCTCCTCCTCCTCTCTCCATCGCTTTCTCCATTTCTGTCTCCTTTCAGCAGTAGCAGACCTCCAGCGCATGTTTCCCACCCCACCTTCTCTAGAGCAGCACCCGGCCTTCTCTCCCATCATGACGTATCGAGACACCCCGAGCCAAGAGCCCCCCGCGCCAAGTGGAGCGGCTGACCACCTGCCGCCTTCAGCCTCCACACAACTTACTGAATATAGGATGGACATTGAAGAGGGCATGGCCAGTCCACGGCAGGAGGATATCAAGGTGAGAATTAAGATCCTGAATCGATCTCCAATTAACAGCACATGTAGCAGCAAATTCAGCTTTATGTATCATACGCTACACTGAGGTAATGGAATAGAGACTTGGGCTGGTTAATTACTTTTATAAATGACTTCAATCCATTTAAAGCTCTCATCAAGAGGAATTCAATACAGGGACTTGTTGACTGGCTCTTGAGCAGCTGGTCAGGCTTAGATATCATGTTGGAATTGTTTCACTAATACCTGTAGCTTTCTAATTAGATATCTCTGTTTTGTGAGTCAGACATCTGTAGTCACTGCAGGCTCTGTGAGCTGGCAAGTGCTAATTATAGAAGAATGCATTTAGTGGCCACTATTAGGTGCATCTGCTCGTTAACACAAACAACAGTCCTCTCCAAACAACAAGTATTGTTAGTGCAACTCAATGCGTTAAACATTTACACAGGTTTGAAAGCCTGCACTAAGCATTAGAATTGACTGGATCTAAGAAAAGGAATACTAGCTGCAGGTGTAATGATGCAATATGTGGTGTATAACCAACAACTATTCAGTGCTAGTTGAATTAGGGCATATAACCTTCAAAATGATGGGTTAGAGGAGGTTTTCCTCTTTGTCACTGTAATTACCTCACAGTTAGAAGTTGAGAGGCTGGAGTGCACACATTATCACCAAAACTAGACACTGGACAAGAACCTGTATAGATCAATGTCCATGCTTTCTTTTGTGATATGTTGATGGTAAAGATAAAATATGTCATAAAATGTGTGTGGAATATCTCCTTTCCAATATGCTAGGCTCCTTAATTGCAGACATACATATTGTGAACACAGAATTCCTAAGCACTGTGACAGGAAAAACAAATCCAACAAGGACTTTATACGTCTGGCAAGTATTGCTTATGTAGCCAAAGCCTGATTTGCTATTTCTCTGTGCCAGAGACCCCCATTGTTATCCAAAAACTCAAAATACATCAATATCACACATTCATTACAATGAACATGCATGCTATAGTTTATTTTGGGTTGATCTCACATATACCATTCTGCTGTGCACTAAAAAAACATCTGAAAATAGTCCCTGAAAAGTTTACTATTCACCTCTGTTTGATAAATATTTACTAAAAACTACAATGCCCATTTTTATATATATTTATATTATATATTATATTTAACTGCTAACGTAAGTACTTTATTTCTTGGTAGGCATGCTTACTCGATAGATATGTCAAACACTAATACAGTTTTACCACTCAAGCAATGAAGAGTATGTTGCTGTTACTAAATGATAAACTTCTCCCTCCAGCCACAGATAGGTTCCTCCATGTTTGCTCCACTATCCTGCCTACCCAGCCAGAGTCTACCACCGCTCAAGATTCCTGAGCAATGCTACTATCGTCCATCTTGGGCCCTAATGCCCAAAATGGAGCATTTCTCAACAGTCATGCATACTCAGAATAACACTTTCATCAAAGATGGATACACGTGAGTAGTCAGCTATGACAAGCTTTTGTGACTGTCAGTTTTTTCAAAGGATTTTGCTCTTCTCTGGGTGTGAGGTGCAGTATGACCTCTTAAGAGCTGCTGCCTGAACAGTTATAGTAATCACGTTTATCTATCTATGTCTGACTAGTAGTTTTTGTTTCCTTCAACATGTGCGTTTTCCAGAAATGTCCCAAGTGTCAACACCCTCACGGACCAGGAGTACGGCCAGATGAGTGCCACCACTGCCTCCGTGAGCACGACTGTTGGGATCCTTCCATCTCCTGCCACTCCTCGCTTCTCTGTTCCCACTCCACGAACCCCACGTACACCACGGGGTATTAACGCTGCAAGTTCTGGGCAGGGTTCGGTGAAACAGGATGGTACTGAGCTCAGTTCACCGGCCTCCACGCCCTCCACCAGCCTGCCCCTTAGCTCTGTAGAACCCCTAGCTCGGCCAGGACCCTCCCTACCTGAGGCGCACAGCCTGTACACTATCCTCCTGCTCTCAGACTCCGTCCTCAACGTCTTCAAGGATCGTAACTTTGACAGCTGCTGTATCTGTGCCTGCAATATGAATGTTAAAGGAGCAGATGTGGGGGTTTATATCCCTGATTCTACTTGTGAGGATCAGTACCGCTGTATGTGTGGCTTCAGTGCCATTGTGAACAGGCTACTGGCCCATGGCACAGGCCTCTTTCTGGAGGATGAGCTGGATATTTACGGTCGGACTTCTGAGGTAGGTCGGGCAGCCGAGAGGAGGCTGGCTCTGTGCCGTAGGGACCCAACTATGGGAGACCCCAGGGCCAAGAGGCCGCAGGATGCAGCCCCTGCCTCTCCGTTAGTCATGGTCCTCCTGCAGGAACAATGTTCCCAGCCTATTTCTTCCCTGGCGTCATTGCATCTCCCCCTCAGTTGTTCATGTCATGGCCGCAAGGGGGCACTGCTCCAAAGCTGGATGTCTGAAAAGCAGTGGGCAGATGGGAGTGATGCCTGTGTGGAGTGTTACAATGCCTTGGAGCAAGGACTGCAGTATGTGGATAACCCCACAGGAGGGAAAGTGGATCCAGCTGTTGTCAGAAGTACCGTCCTTCACTCCTGGCCTCACACGAATGGTAAGAAGCATGATTTGGCTGTAAAATAAGGGATTTGAAAAATACACAACATAACAATAACTTGATGGATCATTTGGATAACATAAAATTTGATAAACTCCCTTGATTATAATCCTACTTTACAATTTTTGGTGAGAATATTATTTTGATGTATTCCTAGCTGTTCTCTAAACTATATATTGATGTGTTTTATGTGTGTTTATTTGTTTATTTGTTTATTTCTTTGTGTATAGAATCATGTTAATATGTGAGCATCTGTTCATGTATCCTGTTTGTGTGTGTGTGTGTGCCTGCCAATTTCCACAGTGGTGGACATGAGCATGTTGTCGTCCCAGGATATGGTACGCATGCTGCTGTCTCTGCAGCCTTTCCTGCAGGATGCTATCCAGAAGAAGAGAACAGGACGGACCTGGGAAAATATCCAGCATGTTCAGGGTCCACTCACCTGGCAGCAGTTTCATAAGATGGCTGGCAGAGGTTCCTACGGTGAGTCAGTACATTCAAATCCTGTCTCTCGCTCTAGGTTTTTACTGTATACCACCTGTAATACTACAAATATCTAAAGAGACTGTAACTAAAAATGTTGCTTTTCCTTTTTGTCTAAGGTTCTGAGGAGTCGCCAGAGCCCTTGCCCATCCCTACAGTCTTGCTGGGCTATGACCGTGAGAGAGACTTCTTGGCACTATCCCCTTTAGCGTTACCTTTCTGGGAGAAGTTGCTGCTTGAGCCTTATGGGGGGCAGCGGGATGTGGCGTATTTGGTGCTGTGTCCCAATAGCCCCTCTTTGCTGGCTGCAGCTCGGGCTTTCTTCCAGGAGCTCAGCGCTGTTTACGAGGTAGGAGATTTGATTCTGAATCAGACGCATGACAGAAATTCAACACATATCGTGATATAAGTGTTTCTGATGAGAGAGTGAACTGTTTCCAGACGTGCTGCCTTGGGAAGCACCGTCCTCTGGCCAAGGTGTCCAGGGATGGACTAGTACGTGTCGGGGACGAAGTGGAACAAGAAAAGCTGGAGGAGCTGGATGTGGATCAGTGGTTGTCTGGACCCTGGGCTGGACAGCAGCACACTGACAACCTCAGTAAACTTAAACTCTATGCTTATGCCTGCAAGCAACAGCTTGGTGAGAACATTTAAATGGTCTGATCTAATCTAATGTAATCTAATGTAATCTAATCTAATCTAATCTATAAAATAAAAAAACTTCTATTGCACTCTGTTTTATATTTAAATTATTTTAAATGCAGGTCCCCAGCTGTCAGCCCTGCCTTTGGACAGCAGTCTTTTGTTGCCTCCCAAAGTCCAGCCTCCCTTAAACCCCACATCCTCAGCCCAAACGGCCTCTTCTGGGCAGCCTCAAGCTTGGGGTCCTGATGGTGAACAAGCTCCAGGGGCTGCAAGTTCAGGAAACGCTCTGACTCCGAGTGGAGCGACCTCAAACCAGACGGGAGAACAAACCCAAGGAACAACCAGCGATTCTAAAGGGCCTTCCAGTGCCACACCACCAGCCAACACACCAGCAGAAATCCCTGAACTGTAAGACATTTTCTCAAGTTTTGTTCCATGCATTTGAACTAATACGATTATAGTGGTTCACTATATACATTTCTTTACTCTGTTGCTCTCTTTCAGCACCTCTGAGCAGTCTAGAATCGGCATCCCAACAGTGGCCGACTCAGTGGACAGCCACACCAACCCACCAGCTATCGTTATTTACATAGTGGATGCTTTTCTTAGCTTAAGTGGAGCAAGAAATGAAGGGGGAGAGGAAGAAGAGAGTGATGAGGTAGAGGCCAGTAGCATTTGGCTTCTAGGACTTCTTCGTTGCTACACAGAGATGCTACAGACGTTGCCTGAGACGATGAGACCTGCACTGGTGCTACAGGTGGGAAGATACTGTGATCTACACTGGACAGAATCAGACAGAATTCACTTGTGATCTTCATCTTTTCTTTTCATGTTGTTGTATGTAGGTGGTGCCATGCCAGTATCTTCTGCAGCCAGCCAGTGGTGAGAGCCATTTGTACCTGCAACATCTGCGCTCCCTGGCCTTCTCCTGTTACTCCCAATGCAGACGCCTGCTGCCACAGCAAACCCACATCAAGTCCCTGACTGGCTTCGGACCTGTGTCCACTGTTAATTCTGTACTAAAGAGTCCAGAGGTAGGCATGACAAATCAAAGTTTGATTTACTTGTAAGCAACTTATACGTACATGAAAATGATTGATCATGTCCATATTAATTCACACTTGTTTCCTTCTCCAGCATCCCAGCCCACTGCAGCTGTACTCTCCCCCCTTCATCCTTGGTCCGACCCGTCCCAAGCAGCCAGAACAAGGGGAGATATGGGCAGAGATCCCTCCCAAATACAATGTGCTCTTTGTTGGATACTGCCTATCACATGACCAGCGCTGGATCCTGGTGTCGTGCACTGACCAGCAGGGGGAGCTCCTCGAGACCTGCATTATCAACATTGATGTACCCAACAGGTGTGCGCGTTGTTTATGGTCCTGAGCACAGCTGTCCTTTTTCACATGTATTTAGTGTAAGATAGAGGTCTGGTTTCTCTACGTGTTACTTCAGAGCGCGGCGGCCCAAGGTTTCAGCCAGGAAGATGGGACTACAGAAGCTGTGGGAATGGTGTATTGGCCTCATCCAGATGACTTCACTGCCATGGAGGATTGTGATTGGTCGATTAGGCAGACTGGGGCACGGAGAGCTAAAAGGTGAGTGAATTCAGAAGTTCAAAAGAATCAGGTTTGTCTTGATTAATAAAATTTACTAATGAGTAATGTTCAGGTACAAAAGAGAGTTCCTGTTTTTATTCTAATAATATTATTCTCATAATCACCAAAATCACCTTGTTTCCCCAAGTACATATACTAAAAAATATAGATTATGTTTCAACAAAAGAAATTTGTCCTTTACCCCGTTTACGTCTATCCACACAAGGATATTGGGATTCCTGTAATTTGAAATAAAGTGGCTGGAGGCTTTGCACTCTTCTGTATCCATATTTACTCAGACGCTATTACTATTTCTGGCTTTAAGCAAAGTTAAAGCAGTAAGTAGGGCCATTCATTAAGCATAAATTGTGGCTTAGATTATCTCCTCTCTTCTTTGAGTGCTCTGACATTTATGAGTTGCCTTATATACATTTATAGTCCATACACTCCAGGGCATACACAGGTACATATACATACTTGTACTCAAACCATGTTTTTAAACAGATTCTGTCATTTATATTCTGTTCTTATTTTATAATTCACATTCTGTTTGTTTTGGTCTCCTTCATCTTCCCTGAAGGATTGATATATGAGAATGATATCAAATGAACTGGAGAATGATTCACTTAAAGACTTTTCATATCGCTCTCCCTCTTGCTCTAAATATCTTTGCTTTTATCTTTTCTCTCTCTCTCTCTCTCTCTCTCCCTCTCTCTCTCTCTCTCTCCCTTTCTCTCTCTCTCTCTCTCTCTCTCTCTCTCTCTCTCTCTCTCTCTCTCTCTTGACTAGACTGGAGCTCACTCCTTGGGGAGCATTCCCTGCATTCAATAGGGCGCCAGCTGAGGGAGGCTTGTCGTATGTGTGGGATCTCAGCTGCTGATTCTCCCACCATCCTCAGCGCCTGCCTGGTAGCCATGGAGCCGCAGGGCTCCCTTGTGGTCATGCCTGGTTAGTAGCCCGTTAGAGGATTGCAGTAACATAATGACGGTTGTGACAGTGGTGATGTGTATGGTGATAATAATATTGGGTGTTGCAGTATGCTGTAATTATATTGTTTGTCTTAGGTTCCCATTGATAAAAATAACAATGACAAAAGATATTAATGAAAACACAGATTAGTGTTGTGCTAGATAATTAGAAAAAGTAAAAGAAAAAGCTTAAAATAATTAATAGTGTTAAAAAAAACATTAATGTGACATTATGTTTTTACATATATGTGCAGCATTTCTATTTTACAGCTAATTAAACACAGATAAAACCTATACTAAATAGACATGTCATCTTTGCTGTGTTTCTATATGTATTTTTTTGTGTGTGTATGTAGATGCAGTGACCATGGGCTCAGTGTTTGGCCGCAGCACTGCTCTGAACTTGCAGACCTCGCAGCTGAACACACCTCAGGATGCTTCCTGCACACACATTCTAGTCTTCCCAACTTCCGCCACCACCCAGCTGGCACCCAGCTCGTACCCTACTGAGGACAATAATGGTAACGACCAGCAGGATAACAGAAATACAAGATTACTTATTATGTCTTGAGACATACAATTATACCCTCATTTAAATATATATTTATCGTTGCTGTTCAATAAATTTATATGTGTGTATATATATGTGTATGTATATTATGCACCAACAGGTGGCATCTTTACACTAAAGCATCACTGCTCACATAACAGTCACAAATGGCCTGTGCAAAGTATTATGAATTTCCAGATCTGGACTACATTGTCTCTAGACAGCTCTAGATTAGTTATGCCCCTTTGTGGGAATATTAATGACCAAAGTTTAAATTCTTTGGTGCTGTGCTGACATCTTTTACATCTCTGTTTCTTCCCTCAGATGACATGTTCGATCTGCCCTTCCCCGATGAACTGGAGAACGACATTGGCCATGACATGATGCTGATCACAGGGAACCTCCACCCTTCCCCTAACACCTCTCCTGTGCCCTCGCCTGGCTCTCTGTCCGGGATGGGAATGGGATCACATTTCCAGCACACCAAGGTGAGTCAGGGACTAGTGGAAAGAACTCATCCTACAGTGGCTTGAGCTGTTGCAAATGACACCCTCTTACAAAGGAAAACAATGACATGCCCTACAGGTGGAAAAACCTGGGTAATCTTGAAATATCTAAAGATTGAACTATTGTTATATGACCTATAGACATTAAGCATTGTCATCATTGCTATGGACAACTGTTTATTACAGATGTGTTTTGGGGGAACTACATACTTCTTTAGGTTCAGATTTGATTTTGTTCTCTGCAGCTTGCAAGCTACTTCTTTTACAGTATTCGACACTCAGCACTTCATATTCTCAATCAGAATTAGAGTATAATAGATGCAGAGGAATTTGTCTTGGAGGCACAGGAGAAGAGATGTGTTGACAACCTGTATTACAGCACACGTCATTCAGTACTGACAAACTGTGGGAACAGCTGAGGAAAAGTGTAGCTGTACAATAGCAACTTACAGGTTGAAATAACTGTTGTGCATACTCGTGTTAGCTCTGTGTATGTTATTAATGCATTGACCTGCAGGGGAAAAATGCAAGCATGTATGCTGTTCCTTTGCAAAACCTTGGAGCGAGAAAACTTGACTCATTGGAAAATAATAGCTTATTACCTTAGGTGGAGAAATTGGTGGTTAAAACCAGTATTTTTCTTCTTTAAATGTGGTTGCTGGAGTTGTATGCATAACTGAAACTATAGTGTACTATACGGTATACTATATATCTTTTGATCTACAAGGATTGCATGCTATAAACTAGAAGCACCTCACTTGACCTAAAGTTGTGTGTGTGTACAGTTTCATAAATCTTGTGACTGTCCTATTTTAGATTATGGTGCAGGGGCAAAGGGTTATTGTAAGCAAACAGAGAGCTATGCACAGTTTTCTGGCGTAAGAGTGTCATGTTGCAGCTGTGGAATACATTAATCAACATGCCAGATAACAGACTAACAAAACAAATTTTCAATTTGGATCGCTCACAGAATTATTCTTGGGTAAGGGAACTTGCAAAAATATTTGGCAAGACATGGCTCCAATACATAATATATTTATATAAAAATAAACTATCAGGTAGTGTTACTCAAATTGAAACAATACTACTTGGAAGTTATGAACAGAAAATGTCAGAAGAAGTTTTGTGAAAACCAAAACTGATACTGTACAGTCTGTACCAGAGCACTTATGTCACCCTCAACCTGACTAGAACAAAGAGGTCTGTCTGAACCCAGTTCAGATGTGGTATCTTGCCTCTGGCACTGGAAACTGGATGCTTCCACTTCCAGAGGAGTATAGAAAGTGTCACCTGTGTGATCTGAGAGAGGCAGAAAATGAAATGCACTTTTTGTTCTATTTTCCATTATGTCACAACATTAGAGACAGGCTTTTTCCATAAAATGTCTACAGAATGTCCTGATTTATTGTCTGATGAATGTAGACCAAAGTACCTGTTTATAGACAAAGTGGTTTATTTAGCTCAGTTTGTGTTAAATGCCTACCAAGAGCACACTTTATGTTTGATGTGTAAAAAGAACATTATGTGGTTCAGTTGTGTTTTTTTAGCTGTAATATCTAAGGAGCAGGATTGTGTTTATGTTTTGGTTTTATTTTTTTTATTTTTTTTACATGCAGGGTGTATTATATTTGTTCTTTTGCTCTCATTATGTTGTGCTTGAAAAATAAATTACTTTAACCTTAAGTAATTCTGGATTCAAGCACAGTTCAAAACATTGGAAACAAATTAATAAACAGATATCTCATAGCATTTTTTCAATCTTTTAGTATTACATAAATATATATTATATACATTATTTACTTTTATAACCAGTTTTTCTCAGTACTCATGCAGCATTCATGCATCATTATGGACTAGTTTACATAATATTTCTAAAGGAAGACAACCCACTCCTGATAGTACAAAGGCTAAGAATTACAAAAATATCGATGGATAAATAGACCATGACCCTGGATTTATTTGGACCATAAGAGGTTTGAATTAATTATGTGCCTTCTCCTGCATGTATAGAGCCAGGGAGAGCGCTTACTGTCCAGGGACAGTCCACCAGAAGAGCTGAAGCAGCAGCCGCTGGCTCTGGGCTACTATGTCTCCACTGCACAGGCAAATGGACTTCCTCACTGGTTCTGGGCCTCCTGCCCGCAGGCTGAGAGCCAGTGTCCACTCTTCCTAAAGGTACTCAAAACACTGTGTGTGTGTATGTGTGTTTGTAGTGGGTGAGACAGACAAAGAGAATGCTAATAAAGCATATTTTATGATGATTATTTAAACTGATTTGTGCAGAAATGCTTTTAATTATGTGATTAAACATTAAAGAAGCATACAGCTGCTCAGTATAACCCAGCACGCATCAACATTTGACTTACACTCTCTGTATCTTTTCCCCAGGCCTCCCTCCACCACCATATCTCCATAGCCCACTCAGATGAGCTGGTGACAGACAAGACTAAGAGGACCCCTCATCCCTTAGACTCAAAGACCACCTCTGATGTGCTCAGGTAAAAACAAAACACATGTTTTCCCTTTAGATTTCTTTATCATCTGCTGTATAGAACTGCTAGTGAAATCAGATACTGGAGGGTGAAGCTGTTAAGGTCTGTGGTCTAATTCAAGTAGCTGATACAGACCTATGTATTTAAGATATCTGTTCTTTGTAAATATGTTTACGTTACTTACTTCATTAAGTAACATTATTATCTCAGTGTTAACAAATGCAAGTTTTCTGCAATGTGTAGAGGACATGTTTATGTGTTAAAGTAATTTGCATATTATATGCATCATAACTAAAAAAAAAAAAAAATGCTGTTATCATTGTATTTATTAAAGGTAGATTACATAGATTTTTTTGTGTTTTTGTGGCCACCTTAGTTCCTCCCCCCTCCACACTAGGCGAGGGGGTTGCAATCATCAACGACACTGCTAGATGCCACTAAATCCATTGGTTAATACATATTCATTATCAATTTTAAAAGTGAATAACTGATAAACCTTTAAAATATAAATCACTTAGATATTCCTTAAAATTGTTGTTGCTAAAATTGTATTTTTCTTTTCAAACACAGGTTTGTATTGGAGCAGTACAATGCCCTCTCCTGGCTGACGTGCACCCCTGCCACCCAAGACCGCCAGTCCTGCCTGCCTGTCCACTTGGCCGTACTGATCCAAATGTACAATGCCATTCTGAACATGCTTTAGCTGTGTGAGACTTGAAGGACAACTCTAAGTGGACTGACGGTTACCTTCATTTCCTCCGTGCCTATGCTTCCTCCTTCTGAGCACCAGAGAGCACCAGAGCTCTTCTGTTGTTTCTGGTAGACTTGGATTTAGTGGCCAAATAAAGGACGGGGCAAGTCAGACTCTCCCATACCTGGAATGTAATGAATAAGAAGAGTGAAATGCTCCAAACAATTTTACTTGTACTTGTTAACTGCGACACCCTGCAAACACAGTACAGTCTGTACCTTCTTAACTGGTTATGTGCCAGTTATGGTGCTTTCTGAGAAAGGAACCAATGGGACTATGCCCATTTTACTGACATATCACAACGTTAACTTTCTCCTGATCTAAATAGCATTATGTTCCACTTGGGCTCCACCTCTTCATGGCATTTAAAACATCTGTGGACAGAGAAGCTCTGTATGAATCTCTTTACACCTTCACCTGTGAAAAGGGACTTCTGTGCAGGGCCACATAACTCCATATTGTACAACCAGCAAAATGGCATGACAACACAAACACATGGCTTTGTTACATCAATGATGCTTTTACATTTTTGTATAGAACTGCACTGTTGAGCTTCTTGGGACTTGCAGGCGGGTTGATGAAACTTTTACCTTTACTCTGAAAGGGGCAAACGTCCTTATTTACTCCAAAGGGGGAGCATTTGGCACTTTTTTCCTCACCTTCCAAAGTGTTGTAGATATGAACACAATGGAAATTATTTGACCATTTAAGACAGAAGTGTTGTTTATAATGTAAGACATACATTTGCAAAGAATTGAGACTTATTTTTAATATTTAAAACAAGAAAATGAGAAACTAAAACAAGGCCTTTTTTCCCAATTGACTGTTAACTGTCTTGGGATCTGAAATAAAAATTGTCATTTTAATGCAATTGTAAAGATGCCATATTTATACAAATTATATCATGTCATAGAATTTGATATATATATGTATATACATAAATATATATTACCTCTTCCAAGCAGGCACTTAATGATAAGGGTGATGGACACAACCATCTCTTTAGAAGTGGACACAGTATGAACATTTATCAAAGAAAATGGATTTTGTTTTTTGTTTTTTATTTTCTACAGATACTGAACATTTTGCCTTTTTATTTAATGAGTTTAAATTAAACTAATTGATGCAGGAGATACAGTATACTCTATATTTATAAAGTGTTCCTCTTCTGCTAAAAAAAAAAACTTGAAATAGGCAATAGAAGACGATGGTATTTGAACATTGCAAGGTTATTAAATATTTAAGAATGATGCTTTATTTCATTGGCTCTCCTAAATGATGTCAAGCAAACCATTAGAAAGGCCTGTCTCTTCAGCTTCACTCTGCTCTTTGTTAGATTCCTAGCATGTTTGTATATACACTTTTCAGCTGTGTTTTTTGGAATTTCTTAAAGCTGTACATTTCATGCTGGTTGGTTTACTTTCAAGTGATTCATATCAAAGTATTTTTTTGCTGTGAGCTTTTTTTAATATACAGTATACAGTACAAAATTCATTTAATTACAGCCAAGAGGTTAAATTGCCAAGTAAGTGTACACAAATGTACAGACAATGGCAAGTTTGCAAAAATTTGTTACATCTGTCATCACTTTGAATATCAGACAGATCCACTTTAGTGGGAGAGATCTGTTACTTTTACACTCTTTTTTAGTAAATTATTAAAACTCTTGAAAATGATGTTGTGTTCCGTGTTCTCTTTTAATTCAAAAGACTGTAAAACACAGACGGTGTGCTTTATTTTTATTTAATTTTGACAACTGATAATCAGTGGAAATATATTTACTCAAGTACAATTTTGGTGTTCTTGCCTCAGATTGTACTTCTACATTTCAGAGGCAGATATACTTTTTAGAGCTACTTTTAATGTTCAGGTTACAATATCCAAAACATTTGTCAGTTTTGAGAAATTATTTCACCCTCTTATTTTTCATGAATAGCTATGATGATGTTTTTTTAAGAATGCTGCAGTATAACAAACATGAAATGGTGTGAATACAGTGTGCAGTAGGGACTATCATAATTTAAAAGGGTCATATAACATGCTGTGTGAGCACAAAGATAAGCTCTTTATTACACTGTGCTGTCAAGAGGTGTGAATCATTGTTTTCTAACATCTGCCCTGCACATTACATCCAGAGATTACATCTAAAGCTTCGCTATAACAATAAGCATTACTTCTGTCATTATAAATAAGCCTGAATGTGAAGATGAGATGATACTCCGACCTTTGAAGCACAGCACTGTTTACTGACTAGTTCATTGAAGCTAATGAAAATAATGAATGATGCTGTCATGTGACTATCACCCAGCTGCTGTCCTTCCTGTTCAACAAGATATTCTGGTTTTATAACCTGTGTTCAAGTCATGCATGCAAGCAAACAGTAACAGTTTCTTATATTTTCTTGGAGAGAGAAGAAAGGGAACAAAGTAAACTTGAAATGGCTCTAAGCCACAAAAAAAAGGAGTGCCACATCAGTATAGTACTGTACTCACAATGGGGCCGACATCAGTACTGAAGGCTTCTGGAAGCTCCAGCTCACAGCGGCATGTTTGATGTTTGACTTCAACTTCAAGGGGCAGTACCATATAACGTCAATTGCTTGTTAAGGGGCGTGTGTGTGTGTGTACGTTAGAGGGCTGGGAATTAAATATGAAAATGGTAAATGCACTCGTCAAACAAATGGTATGGACATTTAAGTTAGTTTATTGTGTGTATGTAATGATTCTAAAGGATGTCCTCTTGAAGGGAGGTAAGAGCTCTGCTCATTTTGTGTAATGTAGTGGGGGAGAATATGTGAGGACAAGAGAAAAAAGAGGTAGTGAAGGAGGTTCTTTTTGACCATCAGGGTCATATAAAATCCTTGAGTGGAAAACAGCATTTTAATAAAATCTAGAAATGCCTAGTGGACAACAAAACTAGACAAAAAGTCAGTCTTTGAGGGACTGGGAAGCTCGAGGACACTGAATGAAAAGGAGCGAGTAGCTGAAGAGTAAAAGCCACTGAAGAGTCACTTGTCATGGTGGGGCTGTCTAATGGCCATCACAACAGGAGGTAGTGGACTCTTAATTGACCGCAATGTGTTTTCCAGAGATGGCCTATTAGACCATGGCCATTCACCTGTTATCTTGCTTTCCGAGTGCATTGCTGCAGCCAAATCACCTAGAGACTGGACAAAGGAGGCCAGGCTCTGGCTTGACATAGCATTAGCGGAAACACAATTAGAAGTCAATGACATTTTATGCCGCTTTCCTGCCAGTAGTGCACCACATGACGACAAGGTTGTTCAAAAAAGCCCTCTTATGAGAGTGAAAAGGTTGACTTAACATTAAAATTTCAGCTTATTGTCATCATGAAACAGAATGTAAAAGACGTCATCTTTTAACTGAATGGTGACATGTAATGGAAATGTATTTTTGATTCAGTATATTGTATATATGTATACATTATGCCCACAACCTTAATTTACAGTGTAAATCACAATTGTATTATTGTAGTAGATCAGGGTAAATTATTATTTTATCTCTCAGGCCACCAAACTGTTAAATACACAGACCAATGATTAGTTTGCCACACATCATATGTTTTATGTATCTTAGTACATGTGCCTATGTCTCTGTGTGTTTTTATGTTTCGCCTGGCTGCAAGACAAATTTGTTGAAGACCTACCAGAATAAATGATACACCAAAAAACACAACCTGGATTCAAAGCAACAGATACACTACCTGGAAATACTGCTAAATGATTTTATTTGACGAGAGGAACACTTCAAAGCTCCCCAAAATGGCTGATCATTACAGGAGCTATACTTCAGTTACTTCACAAAACACAGTAAGATGTTTGATGTCATTTTAATGTTGCTGTGAATGCAGATCTTTACAGAATTGATCATCCGGTCTCTTGAGCCTCAGAAGACAGCTCGAACAGAGCCGAAGTGCGTGAAGGATCACGACCGCAGCCATTGACCTGTGAGAGTGCTCCACTTGCAGGCGTGACTTTGGCAGAGCAGAGAGCCCTGTGCTGTTTTGACATGCCCTCTCTCTCTGAAGTGAAGGCAGCTGGGGGCTGTAGCTTCACACTGCTTTGTAGATGGTGGTAACACTGCTGATTTTTCTTAACTTTAAAGAGAGAGGGACATACAGCACACACACACACACACACACACACCCTTTGGATACCTTGCTGTCTGTCTGTTGTCTGTCATGGCTGCCTTAGCCAGTGATCATATGTGGGGGGTTCGGCCAACGTGGTAGGTCTCTGCTTGACCCCTGAAATGCCAGCCAGGTCAGCAAGGGTTCAGGGCTCTGCTGGAGCTGTGGGTGGTACAGGTCATCGTCATCATCAGCCAATGTGAGAGCATGAGTTAGGAAAGTTGTAGGATGGACAGCTTCGGCATTAAACTCGTGACGTCTAACGTGACAAGTTCACAGATGGCTTTGTTGTCATGAGGTTTGGCACACTAAACAGGACACTTATATAAATAGATAATGAGGAAACTGGTTTGGGAGGGGTGGAGTGAAATCTATTTTCTTTTACACCTATAATGTTATGGAATACTTGTATAATAGAAGTGGGTGGTTTTTGTATTTTTATCCCCGTGCAAAATGAGTTAATCCAGCTATGCTCCAAATAAAGCAGCCTCCAACCTTAGGCCAACATTTTTAGTGACATTAACTAACACCCATTCAATTACATTTTATCAACATTACAACTGTTCACTCCACTTAGTTGTACATTTGATTGTGTTTTAATTACACACTATTATTATTGCTCTTTAAGACTTTAATAACATATATCACCAAAGCAAACAAACAAACATATTTTCCCATCACACAATCTACCCACAGTGTTACATATTATTTTATTTAGTGATGATTTGAGATCTTTATCACCAGTCCAATATAATAAAGCTGAAAATTATTTTAAGTGCACAAAGAAATTAAAATCTAAATTTGTTATTGTGGATAATTTTATTAATTGTGTGATCTGTTCCTATAAATCATCTTAAATGTGGTCCATACCATCTGTCCATATTTGGAAGGAGGAAATGTACAAATATGAATATCTCTTCCCCTCATGTCAATAGAGGCCAGTTGCTATTATAATGCCATTAGTTTTCATTTCAATTAGTGCCCTCACTGTCCCGGTGTTTTCCTGTGCTAGGCCAGCTCCAGCCAAGCAAACCCTCAGCCATCTTCCAGATGGCTCCAAGGAATTGCAGCTCTTGGCGCAGCTTACACTCGACGCAGAGAGCCATCAGCAGCTTTTGTTTAAAGGGTCCCTGCTGAAGCGACAGAACATCTGCCAACTCAGCACGGCAGCCTGTTTGAAAACATCTGATTTTGTCTGGGAGTGCTTTCCATCTACAGCCTCTGCATTTGCATAAATATATACTTTTTTTTTGTTAGAAGGGGCCCCCAAAAAGGAGCACACAGAGTTTTGCAATTCCCCTTCCTGTAAATCTCTCATTGGAGGGTATTACATCCTTCAAGCCAAAGGAGAACTCCACTTAACACTTTAGCCAGTGTAAATAGAGGAAGATAAAAGCTCTGCAAACTTCAAAGCAGTCCCTTCGAGCCCCTCACTTGAGCACATCAAAACGCAAGAGAGAAAACAATCTGTCATTTATGTCGGATATAAAAGTTTGAAGGACATTAATCCTCTTGATGACTGTATGCCACAAGCAATCCAGGAAGGCTGAGTGGGGAACGTGGACCTTGAAGAAAACCAAGTATGAGGACTGGAATTTTGCACTGATTTTCTAAATCAGCTTCATGTTTCTCAATGTACCTAAACATGTGCATTATTTATGAATTATTGAACTGTAATCAGTGGCATAGATATAGATCTGAGGTGTCCTGGAATAACTCAGTATTCCTGTTACATATTTGCTCCAACTAGAGCTTTAATTAGTTAAGTTGAAGGATCTAATGTGACTTGAAAGTAGTAGTTAAAGATTCTGTGCTGATTACCATGCTAATTACTCTCAATTTATAAGCCACATAAACCACACACACAGGTCTGCACAAGGACTTTGAAATGCAAGGCTTTCTGTCAGATATTGATCACTATATTAAAACTAATTGAGCAGCAGGCTAAGTCTGTTCTCAGATGATGAGGAAACGTGTGAGGGTGTAGATTTAGCATATTTAGCCACACAAGTCTGTGTCAAAGCTGACAGTCATGGACGCTAGAACTGCAAGCAGCTGTTTGTCATCAGTCATCACATCACTGACATATCAAAGCACTTCTGTTACTGATATGGCATTAATATGTGAAAACAAAATCATTACATACAAGGGTTGCATTTCAAAAAACACAGCATGTTGCGAATATGACATTTCAATTCATAATATTCACATATTTTTGTCATATCATTTCCAATACTAAAGCACATAGTCTTTCTGCTGATTCTTAAAACCAATAAGCCATTGGACACTTCAACCTCCACTTGGCATCATGATGAGGCCTATCAACGCCTCTGAGATGTAAAACACGGCCTCTCCAGGCTCATTGTTTCATTATTTCATTAATTATTTGACCTAATTATTAAGAGGAGGTTTCAGTCCGCGGCTGTGATTGGCTGAGACATGTTTGAAGCGGCTGTAAAACACCCAACAACGGCACACCTGTGACTGAATCATCGTGAATTTAAATGTTATTTAGGCTGATGGAAAACTGCCACTCACACTGGTAATTATACACTCCTGTATGTGTTGCCTAGCAACTGCAGTGTTTTGTTAAGCAACAGCTTATTGTTCACTGTCTTACTTGTGATCATAGCGTATTGTACTAAATCCTCATTGAATAAAAGTAGAGCGCAATGATACAATTTTAAAAGCACAAAAGCAAGATTTTACAGATCTTTACACTATTTTTAAAACTGTTTTTGTATTTCAAAACACAACAAATCAATATATTTCATAATGTTGATATTTTTTTTTGTAACAAGATACTTCTGGGGTTGTCTATACTGTATATGTCTGTACTACATACACTGTGGAAGATAAATTATTAGGAATTGAAACAGCATTTTTTTTTTTTTTTTTTTTTTGAGGCAGAGAAGAATATTGAAAACTATAATAACTGCTAAGTCCAACCAAAAGGTGAAGATGATTTTCAAACTGTTTTCCAAACTCGTGCAATGTCCTGCATGCCCACAAGGGAGAGTTGTTGAACTATAGATGAACTATTATGCTTTATTATTTGCATTAGAATATTTAAAACATATGCTACTCTTATGATTACAAGTTCAATGTAACATTCATTTGACCATTTTTACATTGTTTGTGTAAACACTGATTGTGACCGATCAAATGAATCAATAATCTTTGAGTGCACTCACAAGAAGGACACACACTGACATAAACAAGCACTAACAAAAGACACATATGGACTGACAAATAAATAGCAATAGGGGTTTATGGTTATGAGAGCAATATTTATATGAAAAAATAAAATGGAGACAGTCCAACATAATTAAAACTGAAGTGTTTGTTGGAAATGAATATTTTGGATAAACACACACAAACAAATAGCAGTGCCATTTAATGAGGTTAGTGTCCTCATGTAAACAAAGTGACACTGAAACAAAATCCATCAAATATCTGTAAGCTATTCAGATCGAAGGCTGTTTCCAGAAACGTGTTTCCCCTTGATTTTTTTTGTATTTTTTTATTTTATTTGCATGAGCGATTTCTGGAAAAAATTGAGTAAATATGCGCTGTAAGAATTTATTTCCTCCGCCATATTTCAACAGATTGAGCATCATTAAAAACAGCACTGGGCCATTGTGTTTTTACTGATATGTGAGGGCATTTTGGGGGAGAAACTGAACATATTAAGAAGTCACCAGACTGTAAACCCCATACAAAATATAAACCGTCTTCCTTTCGAGGATCATTAAAGACATCAAACTGCTTTTACCATCAATATTGTTTCGACCTGCATCTCATAGTGATTTTCATCCTTTAAAACCCAATCAATAACAGCTAGAAAAACTCTCTTTCTCTCCCCTCCTTGCTGTCTTTCTCCCAAACAGGAGAGAGAGATAGAGAAAGTCAAGTGCCATATAAATAAAAAGGTCTTGCCAGAGGCACTTACTCTGCAATCTCCTGAAAATTGTGTCTTAGCTCAGCTAGTCCACTCAAGTCACATTGGAGAATGGGCTCCAAATCAAAGCCAGAATCGCAAAGCCCTGCGGTCATTAGAGAGATAGGGGAGTGAGGAACACATAATAATGATCCATTAGCTTTCTCTCCTTGCATATTCTCAAGATCTGCCTCTTATGGTAAGATAAATCAGCTTACTAGCATGACTGAAACCGAGAACATAAGCACACGTTCCCCTTTCCCTGCTTTTCAGCTTCCTTTTGTTATTCACATGGAGGATTCACAATTGCATGTAAATCAACACTATTATGGTGGAGAAATTTGATGAAACATTCTTAGAGCCAATGTTGTGCCTGTCTGCCTTGATGCTCATAACAACTGACATTCTACCAAGGAACAGTGTGCTTCCTCGTGCCATGAGCCTTGTATATGGCGATTATCATTACAATAACAATGACAACATTCATCTTTTTGAAACAAGGCTTTATTGGCTCTGTGTATCAATAGTAGAAAAGGTAGCAGGCAGAAGTGATCATCGCTTGGCTGCTCTCTCTCTTTCCTGTCTGTTTTTCTCCCGCTTTGCTTTCTCTGGTTCTAATTTAGTCGTCCTAATCATAAAAGCATCAGTGGGCTGCTGTTGCAGAGTAAACCAAGAGGTGAAACGTGCCCCTAAAAATTCCATTTTCACTCAAGTGGACGAGCACAACAAGGAACATGCAGTAGACAGAGACAGACTTCTCAGCTGCCAGATCAAATGGCAGAGAGGCTGATTATTAGAGACAGACAACAAACAAACCCCGCTGATGTGTGTTTTGTTGTGGTCGTCCCAGTGAGCACGCAAGGTGAGGTACACTTTGACATATGCGGATCAACTTGGGGTGAACGTATAGCAGCTTATCTTTTCAACTTTCATCCTCACACACACACACACACACAAACGCACTGATGTGCCAGACTGATTTTAACCAGCGTTTTACAATGAGGAAAGGTTATATTTCGTGCGTTTTTAGCCCATACCTTTAAGGGCTAGGGGTCGAACGGATGCTGTCTATCTATATTCTCATTACATTTCCCCATCTATGCTGGCAGACCCTCTGACTGCATATAATTTGAGTCATCAGTCTCTATTTCTATGCAGCAGATGTTTCCCCATGTCAGCAGGCCCTCTGACAAAGCAAGATGGAGAACCCTCCTCTTTTAAAGTGTTGCACATGAGTCTCCCTTCTCTCCTTTCTTTCCCTCTGCCCACATCAACCTTCGGGATCCCATGGGACACTGTCCTGTGTCCAATCCTGATGGTGGGAAAACATATATTAATTGATACCTGTGTTCTGAACCTAAAATTAAAAAGTACGCTGGAATGACACACGGGAACAAAAGGCAGTTGGTTATTGTATTTTTCTTGCGGCTGGCTTGATGACTCATTTATCCTCAAACATGGACTGGGATCCTGGAACCTCTCTGAAAGCCCGGTAAAAGACACTAATGGAAGGTGATTAATAGGCAACTGGGGTAAATGATTGCTATGATACTGGTTTCATCACTGATGTGATTGAAATGGCCATGACGCATCTTCTCATATCATCTTGCGTGAGGGTGAGCAAGAAGTGCAAAATAGAGCCGAAATAATGATTTCATTCATTTTAGGCAGTGATAGAGCTGGAATTGGCAGATTGGAATATTGACAAATGAATAGATGTTAAATCTGCCTCAATATTAATCAGTAAATTAACAAAAAAGCCCAAATGAGTGCTATCATATCTTGCTTTAACAAAATATCTTTAATTAAAAATAGTTTTCATCAATAATAATATTTAAAATAATTTTGATAAGATTTAACTGTGGGTTGAGCATGGTGTGTGCAAGAAAGAAAGAAAGAAAGAACTGAGAAACACCTTCAAACAAGGTAGAAAGAGAGAAAAAGAGCTGCTCTATGATCAGCGAGGGGAAACATTTAATGGCGACTCTCATTTTGTATAATGCCAATTTATTTATTTATTTTTACCGTGTTGCGTTCAAATATTTTACTATTTATTAATAGAAATAAATCCAATGTTTAGAGGTAGAAATCTAGTGAGAATATTTTAATGGCTATTTTAATACACTAGAAATTCTTATTCGTATTTATTTATTAACCATATAGAAATAAAGATTATACGACAGAAGGACACTAATATTATTAATAATAATAATAAAACACTCATTCTTTCTTTATAACGAATTCATTTCGCATTAAAACATTTTCTATTTTAAAGGCCATCTCAAACAGGACAATCTCCTGGCCTCGTGTGTGATGTATGAAGCGCTAATTAGAGCCGACATGTTTTCAAACTCCCCTCAGGAGCGACCTGGAGAAACTGTTTCAAAGAAAAACCATCCTCAAATGGTCCCATGTAATATTTCCTCATCTCGCCGGCAAATGAGTCCGGGTGGAAGAAAATTGCAGGGGTCATTAGACCAAAAAAAAAAAAAAAAAAAAAACCGAAGAAAAAAAAGTGTCACAGTTTTCTCTGGGCATTCTTTGAACCGAGCGAGGGGATGTTATTGTATCAATTTTACTTGATAGACCCAATTAGACTGTTAGGCTTTTCCTCCTGAAACGGATTCTGTGCTAAAACGCTTTTGATTCTTGACATCAAAGTTGACTCAGACAAAAGTTCATTTTGGTTTTGACGACCTTTAAAGTCGGATGATGATCGCTTACATTTGCGCAGGTAATATTTTATCTACTCGTAACTGTCTAACAATTCAAATCAGAAGTTTGGAAACTCAAAATAACATTATGTATGAAATAGAAGAGGATAGATTCATGTTTTTAGGATTATCAGTGGGCTTTAAGTGGGGGCATAAGAAATACATCGACTTGTTAAAAAAAATAAAAATAGAAAACAAAACAAAACAGGATTTCACAAAGTGACACACACGGAGCATAAATCACTTCTGGACAGAGAGAGACCCGAAACCGCATTGAAACTGTCTTCCTGCCACTGTATGGCGCTAGGGAACTGCAGGATACACGGCACTTTGTCTCCCATTTGGACATGATACTGTACATAACAGCAACAGCAGTAATAATAACAATAATAATAACAATAATAATCATAATAATAATAATAATTTACGTGTTACCTAAGAGGCCGAATTGTTTTAAAATTGTAAATATTGACACTTGCATAATTGTTGTTTTCTCATACTTTTATCTTAATTTTTTAATATAAATTATTTAATAGATATTCTCTGTTTTCAGCTCTGAACTTCCTTCACATGCAATATTTTTTTCAGTCAAATAAAAATGATGAGAAAAAAATGCAGGTGATATTTTGGACATTTCTTTCTTGAAAATACAGCCTACCACGTTCATTTGCAAAGCCAACAAAAACCCTTTTTTCCACCTACACGACAAGCCTCATATGTAGTTCAAAACTAAATTCTGAATTACATATCAAGACTAAATTTAACTAATAGATTTACTGCATTTAAGAATGCTTTTAAAGTTTAATTATTAGGGAATGTCGATGCAACATAGGGCCTGTTAAAAGTCGCGTGCATGCAACAGATCACTCCTGAATATTCTGAGCTCCTGTGTTATTAAAAAAGGTTATTTTTGGCAAGTCTTTCAAAATGCTGCAGCAAACTTTAACTTTAACTTTAAGTGGTAAAGAGTTTAAATGATCTTACTCTATCCGATTCAGGCCCGCTGTCTCTCTCTCTCTCTCTCTCTGCTCCACGGATACACAGTGTGTGTGTGTCTGCGTATGTGTATGTGCGCTTCCTGCCTACCTGGCGCTGCTGCAGCATGATACTGTATACTGTATGACTGGCATGCTCCCACACACACACACACACACACACACACACTCACATCCTCACACACAGACTCACATCCTCACACTACACTTTCCAAACACCAGAACAAAAATATTCAAAACATCAAAGAAAATCATCCCAGCAAATTGAACTCCCTTATTGCAAATACACCAGAGTTTTCCACATTACAGTAGCCTGCTGTCCCCCGCCCTCTCTCTCTCTCTCTCTCTCTCTCTCTCTCTGTCGCTCTCTCTCCTTCTTTCTCTACTGCTACTGCTGCTCTCTCAGTCACAGAGCTCAATAGTATGGATCAGTAAGAGTCACACAAACAGCTGGCCCGTTGACATCATCTGAAACCCTCTCCCCAGTTTGACATTGGCACTGTGTGGACAGTGTGTTTGCATTATCACAGTTTCATAATGGCGGGCTCGTTTCCAATGCCAGCCTGCTGGAAAACAACAGAGAGCCAAATCACAGAATAGCAACAGTGCAATCACTACAAAGCGATCAGAGAATTGCATGAGGTTTAGCAAGCCTATGTTCAACTTCAGCAAACTAAATAACTCTAAGAAAACATCTGAAAGCCAACTGATAAAAGGTATCTGGTAATTGCTGTGATTTTGATGCCATGGTGTGACATTCAATGCTCAGCCAAAACTGATCAAGACTATAAGTTATAATTAATCCATAAAACCTGGAATGGATTTGAACAAACTGAATTTTCCAGAGGAGACCAGGTTAAACTAGTAAATGTCAGCGGCTTTATTTTTTCAAAGACATGTGTTTGCAGACACACCATGTAAGTCTGCTTAATGCAGTTTGCAAAGTCTAAAATGCTTTATTTTTAAATAACTAACAATAATCATTAATAGGTGATTGGTTTATTTGTTGGATATTTCTGCAGGGCAGTTTGTCTATTTATTTTCTCTGTTGGTAACACAGAATTGGTGGCAGTCTTGCAAAATGAGCAGATGTAAACCAGCCTGTTCTAGAAAATAACATGTTAGATCAAGCTGACATAGAACTTTCTAATGTTTCTATTCAGCTTGATTTTTTTATTACATGATAATTTGCACACATTTATAGGTTATCTTTATCGAGTCATAAAATTCTGACTGTATTGAATTCAGAGAATATTATGACTCGTGTAACAAACTCTCTTGTCTAAACATGCTCTGCCTGTGATGGATGAATCATGTCCGAAACTATTACATACCCCATTCAGGAGGAATCTCACGTTTCATTAAGTCTGTACAGATAAATGCATGTCATTGTAAAATGTGTGCAAACAGTCAGCAGCTGACCAAGTGATGGCAAGTGTGTGATAAGAGTGTAAACGCAGAGTGTGCAAATGTAATGACAGCCGAGGTGTCTCATGTTCAGTTTGACAGAGAAGTAGCTATGTTGCTGTTGTTTTCAGGCCTCTCTGTCACAGGTTTGTGTTAACTATGATAAACAGGGAGATGAAATACCTGTGACAGGCAACGCAGATATACACATTTGTCACCAGAGAAGTGCTGCACATATGTTTCTGCAGGCACACCCACACACACACACGCACACACACACACACACACAAATACGAAACAATCAAATTTGCAATCACTATAATTATGCATATAAATAAAAGTACTGCAGAAGAAGACGTCAGTGTGTACAAAAACAAACACAGAAGCACATGAAAGCACTATATAACAAATATTGCCAAGACTAATTCATCCGTCAACCTCTCAATTTCTCTACCCTTATCTGACCCTCAAATCAACCATCACATTCTCCACAAAGAACATTTCTCCTCCTCGGTGTTTTTTTTTTTTCTTTCTCCAAGCTGCTTGGATCACGACTGGTGTCGAGACCCTCTACCACCCCCCAAACCCCCAAGAGAACAGCCTTGTTTGGGACTGTCAGTCAGTCAGGAAAAAAGCGCTCCTTGTTCTGTCTGTTCTGCTCATATCATCACCCAACACTCCCACTCCCCCAGAACTTCCACTCCCAAAAAGCGTCTCCAAATCTGATTATTCTTGTGTTTCATCAGGTTGAGAGATTTGGCCGATGGCGTATTGGCATTTGACTTCTGATTTATCCTCTCTCCCTCTCAGCTGCAAATGGAGCTCTGCAGCTGGCAGCAATTGCATGAGGAGTATCCGTTTCATTAAATCCTATGCAGAGTATATTGAAATCTTTCCATCCTACCAATTTGTTTAGGCGCCAAATTTCGCCACTCTTCCGTACTGTAGTCATTCTATCAGAAACATGTTTATTGAGTTTGTTTGTTTCACAGGAAACAGCAAACAGCTTTATCCATGATAGCTCTGCTTCCTTACTACAGAACAAACATAAATGAGTTAAACAGTACTGTAGCTGGAACTTAAATTTTTTGTGTACTTTAATAACTTTGTTATATTATGACCTGAATGGCTTCAGTGACCCTAATTTAGAGACATTATTTTTATCTTTCACAACCCCAATCTCTCCCCTTTCACCTGTGATAATGAAAGCCAACAGGGGAAGGTATTCCTCCACCACGGCCACCCTGCCTGTGTGTCATCTTAGTGCCACATCTCCACACCACTTCCATTAGCTGCCAAGAGTAGATGAGTTCTTAGAAGATAAGAAGCAGATCTAAAGTGACAGCCAAATGGAAAGTCTTAGACACACTTAAAGACACTGGCCGCAGCAGAAGAAAATGGAAGAAAAACACTGACATATATATATTAAAAAAACCTTCCACCTCAATCCATGAACTTCCACTCTTTGTGGTCTTTGGCGAGTTTTGTAAATAATTTCTTTCAAAGTAGTCCCTCTGCTCTTCTTTATCACTGGTTGTCATTGTTATGTCGCGTTTTGGGTGGCAGCCCCATCTCCCAAAAGTTAAATTCATATATAAATATTTCGCATCCACATGTTTTATAGGAGAAACTGAAGCTTGGATTTTATCTGCAAACCGTTCCCTGGCAACAAATCTTTATATTGACGTTTACTGCAACACTGTCAGCATATTTATTCTTCTGCTATATCGACTCCTAGAAACTGATGCATGATTCATATTTTTTGGTTATGTTTTGGCACCTTTATTTAACAAAAACATGGTAGTCTTGGTTACATTTGGAAAAAGGTCATGCTGATCGGATGCATAGATATTTTCAAAATGTATTCCAAATAACTATATTTCTTTAAATGAATAAATAGTTTAACCTTTTAGGAAACACATTCAGTAACACTTTAAAATACTGGTGCACCAATACATACACTCATTCACTTTCTGGTGCAGAACTAGATAGAAGAAAATTGATACGACTCATATTTGTATGTTAAATATGGAGACAGGATCTTAACTTGGCTTAGCAAAACATTGACGGCTAACCTCTAAAGCTCACTATCACATTGTATCTTGTTTATTCAATCCGTACAAAAACCGATGTAAAAACAGTGTTGTTTTTTGGGAGTCATGTATCGGTCTAATTCTTGGCCAGGCATGGTAATTTCCTGGAGTTTCTGGAACCAAAAAATACTGTAATTGTGTTTTTATTCTATTCAGTTTACGCATGGATAAAACAGTCCTGTTAATTAGTAAGTTCTAGAGGTGCTGTAAGGTTGAATTTGTTAACATAGCCTGTTTCCGGTCTTTGTGCTAATCTAAGGCTGCTCAAAATGTCAAACTTTTGCCCAAACTAACTCTTTTAGTTCTTACAATACGTCTAATTCAAACCTCAGTCTCTATTGTAAAAGTCCTGCGCATTGGACACCGCAAACAACCACGCTGACCTCCGGGCTAAAAATAAGCGAAAGTAAACAATGCAAAAATTATGTTTACACCAAAACGTATTAAGCAAAGTAAATTAGTGCTAAATCAACACATCTTGTAGGCTGTTTGTCCAGTGGATCACCAACATTTTCCTATTGAATCCACCCCCTATGGTTCCTGTGTGCTTGTGATAGGGAAGGTGACATTGTGTGTGAGCATGCGGTACCTCATTTGTTTATGCTTTGCCTGAGAAGGTTCAACACCCTCCTCATTACTTCACACTTCAACATTCACTCCCTCCTACCTGCTTTCCCAACAAAGCAACTGTGTAATGCTCTGTCTGTCTTCTTCCCCCATCCTTTATGAAAACACACTCTGACCTTCACCGGCCTCCATCAGCAGCACCACTGATCAAAGACACTGATATTACAACTAAATTTAGAACAAGCACCTGCCACCACTGTGCTGAAAGTGTGTGCTTCATGTTTCTTGATTTGTGTATGTGCAAGTGTGTTTGTTATTAGTTGGTGTGTACTGTGTGTTTGTGCTTATTACCACATACACTCATAGTACACACACATACACACAGGCACAGTGTTTTCTGTGGCCCAAATTGCATCTTCTCATTGTTGCAGTAGCTCAAGCCATGGTACACACCATCAATGAAGAGTTGCTAGATTTCAGCTGATTTAAATAGATACAAAATAGACATTTAGCCATTTTATATGACTTTATATTTCTGGAGCTATGTTTGTATTGTAATGTGTAAAACAGAGCAGTGAATTAGACAATAATTTGGCAGTTCTTATTGCCATTATTTTTCATCTGGAATCACATAAAGAAGAAAAATAAATCACCCACACAAGTGTGGCACACTATGAATTTGACATCCGCTGCCATGCAATTGCTACTGTGCACTTCTCAGGTTGTCAGGGTAGCCAACCTAAACCAATTCATGGTTCCCCAATATCTTCCCAAGAATGGTCATGTGCAATCACAAAACGTGCATGCAGTTGAATGCCCTTTCTCTTCATAACCACATTTAAAGATGAATTGGCTGTGCTCCTCATGTAGGATGTTTTTATTTGGCTGCAGCACTCCAGTGGATGGAGTCCTCCTGTTGCACTGTTTACTGTTGTTGCTGTTGCTTTTGTGATTATGTTTGTGGAGAACCTTCAAACATCTGAGCCCAGCAGAGAAAAGATAAGTTAGGCATGTTGTTTTGTTGTCCAAAAAAATGTGAATACACTTTTTTAAATTTCTTAATAATTTTGAAACATCTGATTCTAAATCAATGAATTAATAATTATATTATGTATTTTTGCACACAATGACAATATCCATTTTATTTTCTACAAATTTGAAAGCCTGGTTTGTTACGCTTAATGCACTGCACCCGTAGATCAGAAAAGTTCCTGGGTTTAAACCTTACCCAACTAGCTGGCACCTAAGTGCATTTTGCATGCACTTTCAGTGTTGCTGTGGTTTCTGTGATGATGATGAGATGAGATAGAAACTATAAATCTGCCATAAGTGCGAATATAATAAACTGGTTACCAGCCCAGGGTGTGTCCTGTTCAATGAAATTAACCCTAAAAAGGATACACAGAGGTAGAAAATGGATGGATGGATGTTATTGCCTTACAATTAAGCAGTCTTGGCTTTAAATGTCTTTGCATCTTGTCTTTGCATGTTTTCATGGCTTTCCTCCCATAATATCAAAGATATGCGACTGTCTCAAAGCTGAGTCTCTACTTTTGATCCAACCTCCAGACAAAAATATCAATATTGAACAATTTTGCAAAACCAAATCATTTTATTTTTTATATCTTAGGCCAGTGTTTTTCTTTTCATTTTTTACTGTTTTTCAGGTTTCTTAAAGGTTGGGGAAAGATTGTGGTAATATGGTAAATGAACTATGGGCAATGTAGTTAGAGTTTGGCAGTTATCTAACTTAGTAAAGGATGGGAAAAATCGTGGTTACAGTTAATAAAATAGCATAAAATGTTAATTGCAGTTCTGTGAACGGACACAAACTTCAGTCCCCTTCATGAAAGTCAAATGTGATTGAACCACATCCACCACATGCTTTCATTCTTGATACATGGACAAGGGCAACTACTTACAAGGACACACTACTTTCTACTACTAAACTGAACATTGGCATCAGTTATTCTGCTCTGTATTTTTCATTATTTTTTGTTTCTTTTACACCTAGTTTTATTTTTTTAGTTTAGTGAAAAATAGTGCATCACTATACCCACTAACACAACTAAAAGTCAGTCATCATTCATTGGACATTAAATAACGTGAGCCAACAAAACAATTGTATTGCTCCTACTTTTACAACTACTAAGGATTCTTTATATCCTTGGAGGGCTATTTAGGAAACATAGTGTGCAACATGATATAGTGTAGTATTGTGCAGAACAAGTACAAGTTTCCACTGCACTATCAAAAAAACTAGTATATGTTTACTTTTCGTTTTCATCACTAGAACTGGAGTCAATTTCCATTGCTACTGTTACCATTAGGTGGGTATTAGCATGAGAGCCAAAATCATGTGAGGAAATGAGAGTGAAGAAGAGCAGAGTAAAAGTGACCATGAAGGAGGCTAAAAGCATTTTTCTTTTTTTTTCTCTTCTCCTTGTCCTCCTACTTTAGGCCTTGGGGAGATAATGAGGGTCTTGGCTTTGTAAACATTATTTCTGGCATATTGCAGCTGCCATCAGCTTATTTATGGCCTGAATTTTAATAATCTGGGAGCTAATATGCTTCAGAGAGAAGGAAAACACACAGTAAAGCTTGAGTACAGCCAAACATTGCTTTCCTACCCTCAGCAAGGAGGCCACTCAACAGGAACATCAAACGCTCGCTCTCCCGTGCCTGGCCCACGTTAATTGTACATCTATTGTTCCCACATAGGTCCCTGGGAACCAAAGAAGGAGAAAATTGGCAAAGAAAGGAAAGAGAGAGAGAGGGGGGGTGGGGGTGGGTGGGGGGGTGGGGTGGGGTGGAGAGTAATGAGGCTGAAGCTGAATAAATACGTTCTAAAACAATATCAGACTGACAAAGGTTTTGGTGCCTTCACCTGGGCTCTCTATTGCCTGTATCCCCATTACTCACCTTAATGACAAGAGAGGCCTTATTAGAACAGGCATGTTCTACACATATGCGCATACAGTAGTACACCTCAGCAGTAAGTGGCCTATAGCTACAGTACAGACTAGACCAGATGTAAAGGTGCCCTGTGCTCTTTGAATGTGACTGAATTCTGACTGGAATATATGATGAACTTTACAGTCTTTTTAATTCCCTGCAAATTGAAAAAGAGGAAGATACAGTATTCTGGCCTGTCTGGCAGTTACATTTTACATTGGCCTGTGAAGAAATATCATACAAGTTTGAAAATGTATAAAAACAAACAAACAAACAAAAAAAAAACCTGTGTGCTTAGCGGAACTTTGTAACATCATCCCCAGGTTTGCAGCTTGAGCCTACATTAGCCGCCATACAACCCATACAACACACTGTGTAACAGTACAAAATAGTGTCCTCTAGAACAACACATGCATACAAGCTTTATCTATCTGATGCTCTGATTGTCAAGAAGAAATCGTGACAGTGTCCTTCAAAACCTCATCCAGTATACTAGTAAAAATATCCGTTTTATGATCTGACATTGCCAAGGTTTGGTCAGGGTTAGACACAGCCGTGACTTGGTAAGGTTTATTGAAAGGGCATGGTTTGAAAAAGAAAAGTCTTGTGTCTTTTTGTTAAAGTCTTTGTTGTTGACCTTTATCGCAATAATAACCACTGGGTTAAGGTTAGGTAATGATCACAGTCATAGTTAATAGAAAGAAGTGCTGAATGTTACACATTTTATTTACCAACCCATACATGCCAACTTCCTCCTTTCATCCCAACAGATAAGAGTCGACTGATGATGAGGACAATGTCCTTGTATATATTTATTGCCTCAGGGGATCCTGCAATAAGTTGCAGGAGATTATTGAACTAGTTTATAATCACTTTAATTCAAAGATTAACTTTGCATCTCTGTGCTGAATAACATCGCCTTTGGAATAATACAGTATTAGTATGAAAGCCGTACTGTCCTGATAATGGATGCAACAGCAGATTTGCTTAAACACATCAAAGCAAGTACAGTAAGCCGACACACAGGAGATGTAATTCTGTTCGGCTAAAGAGTGACATGAGACAAAAAGAAAAAAGAAACTACAGTACTGAGCCAGTAAACACACAGCTGCTTGACTCCCATCCTGCCACGCAGGCTGTGAGGGAACAACCTAAACAGTCAGTCTGCAGCAGGACCAAGGTGACTGCAAGTTTAAAGGGCAGGGTTCAGAAAAGTAACTGACCCCATCCTGCCTCACACACTCCCTAGCTGTACATATTTACGAGGTGTAATTTTTATGTGAGCGCCAGGCAACAACAGGTTTAAGAGGGCCAGTGTAACCTTCTTGGGGCCCAGGGTGACCTGCACCCCGGCTACAATAGTTTCCCTGGGCCACAATTAGGACCAGGGCTTCACTGAGTCACCCGAGCGTCATGCTTCCATGGAGCCTCATTCTGGCTCCAACCCTCTCCCACTCACTAGCTGGCTTTGAAACAGTCGTAGCTCTCCCTTCCCACCAGGCAAGTGAACAGTTAATTCATATAATAAACCAAATGGCAGCATGTGTTGGACTATTAGCTGGACATTTTTAACACCATCTGATAAGATGGAAAACTGGTAAAAGGAGATTGAGGGGGATGTTTTGAGTTTCCACTGAGCGGAAAAAAACAAAAAAGTAAAATGAGAATAACCCATCTTTCTTCCTCTCTCCTCCCCTTTTCGCCCCTTTCTCTATCTCTCTGGCTTGGTGAGCTGTGACAGTTGCTGCGATGCCCTGCGACACAGTGAATATGCAGCAGGGGCTCACTGGTTCTGGCCACACAGACTTGTCATCACTGTTCAGCATCAAACCTCAAACTACCAATTAACTCCTGAGCCCACCCCCACCTGCCTGAAGGCACAGTGACCTGCCCCCCTTCAGTCTGCTCTATTCCACACAGCTCTAACCCCCACTGCCCCTCATCCCCGCGCTGTGCTCTCTAAACATGCCCCATGAGATGCCTCATGACTCCATGACATACAGATGCTCAGAGATATTCTTCCCCATCTGTGTGTGTCTGTCCGTCTGTCAGACCTCTGAACTTTACAAAAGAGGATAAAGTCGATTTGTCTGCGTTTGTTGCAGGCAGAGATCTGTGTGGCTGTAGCAACTTATCATTTGGGAGTAACAGAGAAAGACATGCTGGGTTTGGCACCGAGGCTGAGGAAGCAGGCAACTATGGCGCATGAATGGGTCGGAGGATATTCAAGTCTAGGTGGATTCAATATAGGTCATTTAGCTATAAGGGCTTTAATTCAGTTTGCGCTGCCAGTGATGACTTCACAAGTCACACATCCAGACATGAATGAATGCACACAAAACAATGTATAAATTAAAATCAGCCAGAAGATGCTCATAGTGTTGCAGTAGTCACATCACACCTGTAGAACATCAGATCAGATTAGATTAGATTAGCAGTACAGGTGCCTAACGCAAACAAGCTGCCAGGTTTACTTGTCATATCTCTTGATGATCTATTATTTTAGTAGCTGGAATGAGACATATTTGAATTTTCTTGATAATTATATTACAGTTGAACATTTACTTTAGCGAGTTAATCGTACATTTACTTCCTTCATTGGAGTGGGCACAAGAAAGACTAAAATAAATATAGCAAATGTGGACAATGCAGATGCAGTCTGTTTTCAGAGGGTCCAAGTTACCTGTTCACTCTCTGTCTCCCCCTTTTCTCTCTTTCGTTCTCGCTTATCTGGAAGTTATGAAAATTCCAAACAGCAAATCTCAGTTAAGTAGCAACTAATATTTAAAATGAACGATCATGACATGAGAAGATTTTTAATGTAATAAGAAAACTGTTTCATATGTATGCAACACTAATAATATGAATCAATATTGTTTTCATCTATAATTATGGCCTTTACTATTTATATATTTTTTAAATGGCTATTGCTATTACCATGTTCATAAATCTTAATTGTGTCTTGTTTTGTTATTTTGTCTGAGTAGCTTCTTTGTTTTTGTCTGTCAAAGCACTTTGGAGAGTCTGTTTTTAAAGGTGCAATATAAATAAAGTTATTATTGTTATCATTTATTACGTATATGTTTAAATTCTCACTGGCCGAGCATTAACTGTGGCAGTCTACGCAGTTTCTGTGAAATCATTAGCCTTGACTGCTGGGAGGAGAATGTTTGACCTAAAGTATCATGAGCAAACTGCTCATTGTGTATGTCTGCAGGACTCGGCCCCTTTGCTGTCCCAAAGGGGACATTCTGCATTAACATTGACACGTCACATAGCGGAGGATGACACACTCCCATAGCCTCAGTACTGGCCACAGTTCCTATATCCCTCCATCCCGCATGATCCAAGAGGTCACCCCCTCAGCAATCAGCAATCCCTTTCACCTTCTGTGTGGCCCTAATTACAGGATCACTGGGCTCGGAGAGATGCTTTCTCACTGAGCCATGACTTTTCAGTTCTGCTCATATCCTGATATTTGTTTAGCACAAAATCACACACATCTTGTGAACATAGAGTTTATGGATACAGATGGCTGTGTATGTGAAACATGTTGTGTATCCACTGTTACCAATTATTGGAGGACGTCTTTTAGAGGATAAAGACTTATCTAGTGTAAACTGGCATTGATGAATCTATGGAAGAGTGAGCCCTTTTTTTTATATCATAAGCCAAACTTAAAGTATCCTTATGAGTACTTACTGATTGGACCAAAAAACGGAGGACAAGAGAAGTACTTAAAAAGGGATGCTGTAAACAGATCACTTTAAGACTTACAATTATTAATTTCTGCCACATATGTAAAATGTTGCCTCATTAAGATTTCAGATTTGAGACAGGATACACTGTAAGCCTTGTTTAATGCAGATGGATGGTGACAATGCTGAAGAATATGACCCATGACTTGATAACTTGATGAGTTTTTGCTAACCCTGTGTTCATTTAAAACCTGTGTCTGTCTGAAATTATCTTTTGCTGTACATTTTTTTTACATTTTCCCTGCCTGGTTATTTATTGCCTTTTATCTTCCCTTCAAACGTGTCCATGTGATTCATAGGAGACATGTGTTGGGTCAGTTGTTCACAGTACAATGGTGAGATGAGATTTGTTTAGCTTTGTGACATGAGGTACTTCCCAGTCTGCTACACTGTACAGCTTCCTGTGACACATAGTTACATCAGTCATCCAAAGTAGTAACTCACTGGACGTGATATATAAGACAGAAAAAAATGAAGTTCAGTTGGGACTATGTTTACATTTTGACTAGCACACAGTTGCTCATTCTACTCTGAAAAGGGTTATTTTGGGAGGATCAAGGTCACGGTAATCTCAGCTGCTCAGCCTCTATCATTTACCATCTGTGGGAGTTGAGCTGGAGAAAGGTGACGAGGCATTTTATCAAATTTGGACACCTCTGCTGACAGTACAACAATGGAATCCAGATTTCTGTGTGGACACATGATATGAAGAGCGTGAGCTTTCACTTTACGCATCTTGGCTCATCTCTTCCTAGCTCCACAAATCACCTGCCGGCTTGCCCGCAATCACCAACAGGGTCAAAGGGCATCTCCTCATGCTTGTCAGTCACAGCAGTGTCCAATTTGAAGCCATGAACTGCCCGTGTAGTTCGGTCCAGGTTGAGAGAGTGAGAAAAAACAACACAGAAAGGCTAAAAAGGGAAACAGGAAGTCAGATACAATAGAGGAGACCTTTGATCCATGATGAGGGAGAAGACTTCCCCTCTGGGTGCAAACTATTAATGTGAAAGTGACTCTGCCCATTGCACATTTGTTACAGCGAATAATGGGCCTAAAATTAGCACACAATGGCAGGCAGACGGGCGACACTTGCACCCAGCCATGCGCAGGAAGGGAGCGGGAGGTAATTGTATAAAAATGAGTGATTTGTTGAGGTTGGGGCTGGTCAGGAGCGCCGGCCGGTCGGGATCTAGGGGCAAAGGAGAGGAAAGATAGAAGTTGAGACGACAGACTTTGATGATCAAGCTCCTCTAGCATTGCCCACATGTTACTGTAGCTGTGTAAAACCAGTAGGTGTGTAAATCTGTTGCCGTTTAAAGTGTGTGTTCATGAACCCCTAAAGGAATTCAAATGTTTTGCTTAGGTGTGAGTTGAAAGTTCACAGTTTAAACCTGTCAGCAACAAATGTGCATGTGCTTATGCAAAAACATTCGTATGTTTTATATTTGTGCATCTTTATGCTGGTGTTTTTCATAAATGTACACTACGTGTCCAGTGAAACGAAATAGAGAACCATGACTTTAAGTATAGGGGAGCTGAAGTTACAGTAATTCTTAAGCCAGTATTTGATTATTCCCCCCTATTTTCTAGGAAAATGTCAGAACATCCAGGAAACTGGATGAATGATGAGAGGAAGTTGACAACAGTATCACAAAAGGCTATGCAGTGAACTGTGAGAAGAACTGCAGTCTCATAGGTTCACAGACTCTTCAAGAACAGTCAGGAGACCCGTAAACCTCCTTTAGGGATTTTGACACAGTCTGCTCACCACTAGCACACAGCAGCGGATAACATGAACCAAGCAGCGGCAGAGATTCTGTCTAGTTGAAAGACAAGCTCTGAAAGGCCTCAGAACCACTGTTCCACTAACAAAAACACCAATTACAAAAACCCTGATGGAAAGCGGATTTGATTTGTGAAGGTTTTACAAGGCCAAATGGAGAAAGAGAGGGTGAGAGAGAGAGAGAGAAAGCGGTCTGTTGTGCATTAACTTTTTTGGACAGCAAAGAGTTTTTCCCAGGTGCTGAGGGATTCCAGAGATGCTGATGGGAAAGTGTGTTATTTTCTGCTTGTGTTTGTGTGTGTGTACACGTGTGTGTAATTTTGTCATTTATCAGTAAGACCTATAACTTATAAGCTTAAGAACATTGTTGAAAGAGAGGTCATCTGTACATGCATGCTCACATAATACATGTGCATGATACGAACCGCTTTTACCACCACTTGTTTCTCCTTTTAGTTTTAAGAGACTGGCCAGCAGCAGAGATTAAAAGATCTAATTTCCAGTGAGCACTGGTTACTGAAAATGTCTATATATGGATACACACAAATGTGCATGCATACAAAAACAAACCAACTGAATTACCAGCACAAAGATAGACTTAGATAAAACAGTTAAATGTTGAAGTTGTGAAGCCAAGAAGCCGCAGTGCCATGTAAAGTTTTGGTCTCCTCGCAGCTGAGAAAAGGCCCCGAGCTAGACGAGCCCCTACTGAGGACACTTTCCATGACCTCCTGTAATGAGAATGGCAAAGTATGTGGTGCAGTTTGGTTGTGGAAGCAGACAATAGGGTCTGCTGGGGATCATAAAATACCTGTGCCAGACTGATTAGGACGAAAGCAAATATTCATTGTTACACGCTCATGGGTGTATCTCCATTAAATGGCCGCTATTTACTGGCAACACTATAAAAAGGGGTGTTTGTTTTCCCTTAAGCTTCAGCTGACCTTTCTCATTTTTGGATCAGTGTCATATATTAAAATGTGAGTGAGTATTTGAAACAGTGCACAGATGGTCTCCATGGCCTGCTGCTGCTGCTGAAGATAGATAGATAGATAGATAGATAGATAGATAGATAGATAGATAGATAGATAGATAGATAGATAGATAGATAGATAGTGGGGAGTGGGGAGTGGGGAACCTTTTTGAATGCTGAGAAATGAAGAAAGAGAGAAAGAGACGTGGAGGAAAATACTGTCCCCAGCTGGTTTTGGCTATCTAATAAACATGTAAACACTCTGCGTTCTCTACCTCATTAGGTGATTGCAGAGGCCGCTTGCTCTCCATAAATCAGGGCCCAGGTTATCAAGGCCTCTGATCTTAACTGTAGTGGGCGCCCAGCTGTCTACAGCCGCACTGACTAGGAACAGCAGGGTCGGAGGAATCCAATTCCCAACGTCTCCCACCTTTCTCATTTTGCAAATAAAAGAGGAGATATGCTCGTAAGTGCGTGAGTACTCATGCTAACTGGTCATCAAACTCAAGGTATGTTGTTTGCTGGACTGGAATGCTTGCAGAAAACTGACAGTATAATGTCTCTTTTACAGATGTCAGGTGACCTTATTTGCTTGATCAGTGTTGCTGTGTTTTTTTCAGTAGATCCCAAAGGTGCTGCTTCATCACAACGGTGAGAAAAGCATAATCTCCAGAGACCGAGCTTGACTGAAAGATGAAAAAGTTAAAAGAATGAAAAACGGCTGTGTGAGTTTGACTTCAACCGCCTCTCATACCACCATAAAGGTTACTACTTGCCAGGTTCAAGCACAGTATCACTCTCTTATTCCCTAATGTAAAACACACTCTGGCTGTGTGCTACCCAGCCTACTACAGTAAATATACAGTGCTAACTTTCCATGGACTTTTCTACCTGTACTTTTCTTGTAGTTGACTGATTATGTTGACTGATGTAAACCTAAAGGGTGTTAATTTAAAACAATCTTAAAAATCAAAGAATAAACACTTTAATCACATCAAGTACAGCACTCACAGAGTGGTCACCACTGAAGATAATCTAATTAGATTTAAATTATGGATAATGGTCTGACAATAATTCCAAGATGGTTTGCAAATTGCCTGTAATTAAGAGCCATAAAGTCTTTATTGCCACTATACAAATAAAAGAGTGTCACATTGTCACAGTTTAAGTTATTTTTGAGAGCCTTGGCTGCAAATCTAATGTCAACACCATCTGCACAGCCAGTTTAAATATTGAATTATAACAGTGTATAGATACAATAATAATGAATAATGAAAATCACAACACAGTGTGCAAAAAATAAATCAGTAAAAATGAAAAGATGTCATTATATTAAATTTGAGAATGTTGAAATCAGTTCCAATGATGAATCCTTTTTATTTGTTTGAATCGCCTTATATATTAAATATTCAAGCATGTTGACTACAAGTGTTAGGGGTTGGCGAGGATATCAGGGGTCTCGTCAGAGCTTGAAATTTGTTTAAGATCTGTAGATCCTTTTAGGCCTACGTTGGGTTGAAAGCCTCTCACTGTGGACTGCTCGGGTTTCCGGGCAGTGGGTGCTGAATGATCTTTTCCCTGAGTTGAGCCCATGAGACCTTGTCATTAACTGATGCAGAAAACAGGTGGATGCACAGCCATGAAACATGTTAACTGCTTACAGTGATGGAGCCATTCCAGTGGCTAGTTAGTTACAGTTAGTTACGTCATTGCTCTGAAACCTGTGTGGTTGCAGCGGCCGCTGTTTATCCTCTTTAATACGATAAAGAAATGAAATGTTCCCAGCAACTGTTTGATTCATACTAAAACAGCCAAGGCAAGCAGAGGGAGACTGCTGTGTCAGCATGATCTAGAAGTGCATTTAGACTCTTACCCACTACAGTTCATTAAAATTTGGGTGGAGTTATAACTAAGCCGCCATAACTTTAGGGGGATAAAGTCAGCACAAACGTGGATAAAATGAAAACCACAAAAGAGTAAAATATTGCAGTAATTAAGAGATTGAAATTTGAGTTGTGACCTCGCAGCAGTTGTGACATCAGTCAGAAGATCTTTATACTTGGTGATGCATACAAGTGATTATAACAGCATTGATATTCAGGAGCCTCAGTCAACTATTTAAAGGGACATTATGTAACTTTTGTACTATAAAAACAAATTTTAAATAATTTCATCATCCCCACTCTGTGCCCCTTATGTCTCTTCTTGAACTATGTAACCTTGCACTCTGGGTACAATCTCCCATGCGAATTGCGCCACATTTTATGACACACCAAAAAGTATTTAATTTATTTTGATGAAGCCACTTCAAAGATTTGTCACACCTTTGGCCGCACCCAAATTAGTGTTCTCGCTAAAGGTGTTGTTTCATGGCTGTACTCCATTTGGCTGTGCCAGTCTACCTGTTTTTATGTAATGCCATGGGTGTCAAAACCTAGTTAAAGGGAGTGCAGGTGGCACATGAGGCAGATAACTGATAGATAATTCTATTAGCATATAATTAAACAATAGAAGGTGTAACACATACTTTAAATGTTTTTACAGTTTATAACATTTTCCAAGGAAATCAGTGGGTACAACCGTGACAAGGTGTGTGAAAAATGTTTCCATCAGTCTGTTGATGAAATGTGCAGCTGGAAAATATGAAAGAACAGCAATTTTTTGCCCAGTATAATTCAGATTTAACCTTTAAGGGTCCTTTGATTTGTTTAGATAAGGAGTAGCATTCACCTCACTTTCCCCAACAGCATTTCCTGCGCAGTAATAAAATAATTCATACCACTGACCCTCTGGTCAAAAGTCTGGGACTGTTTGCTGTTGCTACCTCTCTGTCATAAACAGATGTGAGCATTTAAGAGCATATGTGTATGCCAAAAATGCAATACAGAATGGAAAATCCAATATGTTAAAAACATGCATGTCAAATTTTATTCATAAGTTAGTCCAAAGTTGTAGCAAAGATATATTTGTCAGATAAGTTCTATCACAAGAGATGTGTTTGTCAGGATTCCTTATTTTTAGGCAGGTAAAGGGCGCAAAATGCATAAAAAGAGCATTCTAAGTAAGTATGCTTTGCTGTGCTAGAGCGTTCGCTCTCTCTCTCTCTCTCTCTCTCTCTCTCTCTCACACACACACACACACACACACACAGAAACACACATGTAAAAAGGTTTCCAAAGGTTTTTAGCCAGTTGAACAATTGCTATGACTAGAGCTACCCTTGTGATGGCAATGCTGATATTGGCTTGAATTGTTCCAGTAACATTGATTCATTATATGCTTGATGGCGGAGGCACAGCTGTCGGCCTGGCAGAAAATTAAAAGTTTGATTGTAATCTGGGCTTCTCTCATTACTCACTTAACGCAGTTGAAGTGTCGTAGCAAAGAGGTGAAACAAAATCAAGAGAAGAGAAGAGAAGAGAAGAGAAGAGAAGAGAAGAGAAGAGAAGAGAAGAGGCTACACCCACAGTTCAGCAGTGAGCAGACCAGATGAGCCACTCTTGGTGTGATTAGTCGAGCTGGTGGAGGTGAAGTTAACATCTATTGACAGGCCGGGCAGGCCACGGCTACTCTTCACCTCTAATCAGCCCTAGCCTTTAATCATGTCCGAGGCAGGGACTTGATCTCCAAACTACTGATGAACGGCACTATTGGATTACCTCATGACCTGGATATGGGCCGCACAGAAACTTATGTTCTCTGCATCGCTAGCAAAAAGCACAAATACTCTAAATATATTCACATGCTGAGGCCAGCTACACATGATTTTCAACCCTCAACCAAACAGCATTTGCATGCATTCCTTCCACATTTGAGCCAGCTCCTGCTGTTTTTTAAAGTAAATACTGTCTAATGGAGTCTGTTGGCGCGACTGGCAACATGTAATGTGTAATTTGATGGGAGGCTGCAGAACAAGGAAGCAGGGAATATCCTGGCCACATCTTTAACCTATTGAGGCAGGATGATGTCATGATTAGAAGAGGAAATTGGGATCCCTCCAGAGCCTAAACACCCGAAGGCTGTCGGGCCAGTCATCCAGACGGCTAAAGGGAGGGAGACAGAGCCAGAGAGAGAGAGCGAAAGAGAGAGAGAGAGAGAGGCAGAGAGAAAGTGGAAGAGGGAGATAGAAAAGAGAAACGAGAGAGATGGAGGCTTGGGTTGACCCACAGTGTCAAGATCAAAGCGTTGCACCACTTGGCTGACGAGGGGCACACTCCAGGGATAAGTGTGTGTATACGTGTTTGTGTATACGTGCATTATGCCTGCCATGGACCTCATACAGCCTCTTCAACCAGACCTCATGTCAAATATGCTGCGCTATTAAATTAATTAATTATATCTAGTCTCCTCTCTCTTCTCATCTCTTCTCCTCTTTGACTGATTCATCATCTCTCACGTGTGCACGGACACACACCTCATAGAAGAAGTCGGCACGTTAAACAAATCAGGCTGTGATGCTCTTCATGGCTTCCTTCCCTTACAGTGGTGAGACACTGAGAGGTGATGAGGTGAGGGAGACAGAGAGCAGAGACGTGGGGGAAAAGAGAGCCAGGGAAAGAGAGCAACAGAGAGAGTAATTGTACTTGCTCATACTAAGAAAAAGATTCCCTCGCACGGCCCCCAAACACTCATACATGCTCTTTATAATCACATGTGTTAAATCCCTTAATGAGCTGACCACAAGGCTCTCAGTTGAGAGCATAAGAGGAACAACTGACGGGTTGTAAGGATCAGGGGTGTTTTGACATTTGTTGGTTCTTAGCAACACTAAATCTCTCTCATGCACTGATCACTAGAGCAATTATCCCCTTCCTTGTCCGAGAACTCAGCTGAGTTGAACTGGAGAGGGGCCAAGATGGGCACAAGGGATTCAGCACTGACACACACTACAGTCATTTATTCACCCTTTATCACGTCCCTGGATGTTTTTTGGTTTTTTTGACTAATCCAGCCAATCAGAACCAGTTTTTGTCTTCTATCTGAATCCCGCGGTAGGAAATCCCCAACTGTGCTTTTCCCAGACGTGTTCTTTTTCTCTTTTTTTTTTCTTTTCTTAGTTTGGTAATTGGCGGAGGTTTATCACTCAGAAGGTCACGTCCCTAAAATGAACTCTCTATTAGCAGAGAAAGAGAAAGAATGCTATTCAGAGGCAGACTCTGGTTGGTAAAGATCATCAGGCGCTTGGCAACTGACATCTGTAGACATGACCTGTGCGGTGCTCATGATAATGTGATCAGGCTGGAGCTGGTGATTGCAGGTGTGTGTGAGAAAAGAGAGATAGGTTCATAAATGTGATGCTTGACCATGTTTTTACTTAATAATATTTAAAAGAACAAAAAGAAGATCCTATATATATATATATATAAAAAAAGTATATGATAATTTCATGCCTTCCTTAAGTTTGTGACCATGCGTTGCCCCAACGACCCCTCACAAATCACTTCCTTGTTGATGAATAGCTTTGGGCCTTGTTCTGCTCGGATGTGTTGAAACAAGTCTAATCTCGCCCCGAGGCAAAGACAGTGAGGGAATAACTTTTACGTTTTTCAGTTTTAAAGGCTCACATTTCCTCCCCTCACCACATAGATTTTGACGTGCCTTATGACCTACAACACCCTGAAAAATGTTCTTGCCTCCAACTAAAACAAACAAAACATAATTCTTCATCAGCATCTTCCTCAACAAGCTGAACAAGGCAGAAGGAGAGAGGAAGAGAGAGGTCTGTGGGGGGGGAATCATTGCAGGTGTGAGCTATGTGACAGTTAAAAAATGATTTAAAGGGTCAAATGCATGCTTAAAAACAAGTTCATTCGCTCTTTTTGTAAACATGTCATTCTGTTCTGACAAGCGAGCAGATTTGGAGATGATGATTAATGGTAAAAGGCATAGTTGGGACAATTTGGCCATTGCTTGCAGGCATAGAGTGGGACTGCATGTTTTTTTGGCAAATGCTGTGAAAAAAAGCGAGAACCTTGACACTTCAGAAGTGGGAAAGCAAACTCTGGGTAGTCAATCATAGCACGGCTGGCTGTGGCGAGCTCACAGTGAGTTCAGTAGCTAACATTTCAAAGGTGAGCCAATCGTGTCTAATGATGAGTTAAAGTGATCTTACAGTGTCAGTTCATATGGCTTCCTTGTAATGCTGAATTCATCATTCATGGGAAGAAAAAATAACCACATTTCTAAGCCAATTTACTTTTTTCACTTGAATTAATCACAAAAAACTGACATAATATTTCCCCCCACAGTCTGAGTTGACTTTCCAGCATGATTATCCCGGCAATATGGATGCACTTGAGGAGGATATCCAAGACTATAACTAGTGCTCATCAGAAGTCACTTGATCCCTTGTGGAAGTATGTTTTAAGACCCACACTCCCTGGCATCCTGAGTTTGTTTAGGCCAGAACCTTCACTTCCTCCTGGTGTGTGTAAGTTTAAATACATATGATAGCATTAACGTGTATGGTTATGACTGCACTTATGCTGTCAAAATCTCAGTGAATGGTTGGGTGATTGCTCTGATGTGTGTGTGTGTGTGTGTGTGTGTGTGTGTGTGTGTGTGTGTGGTTGTAAATGTTGTCAGCCCCAGGATGACCCCTGTCCTTCTTTTTCAGCTTGGCCAATTTCACCTGAGCCTGTGCGGGTTCTGGGTGGGAAATAATAGGCTTGGCACAGCTCTGGAAGCTATTTGCCATCATCGTGGATTGATTGGAGCCACAGTCTGGCCCCCGTCAGCCCGGTGGAGGGGTAGTGGATAGAGGTTGCTCGTGAGGTTGAAATTAGTGAGGGGTAGCATAAGGGGCCTCTGGTATGGTGTCAGGCCTGATTAGGAGGATCCTGGGCCCCTGACACACCGCAAACAGCGTGCAACCAAAAACTTACACATGTGCGTGAACCATCATATGCACACATATGTACACAGGACATGATGCCAAGGGCCTCATGGAGAAACAATCTGAAGAAAATATGCTCATCTCAGAGCATTGCTTTGAGAAGACAATTCGTCATTCTGCTGGAAAGGATTGGCTCAAAGCTAAAGGAAACCAAAGAAGATGATGCCTGTACAGGAAGGGGGAAGCCAATGAAGGAATTCTCATTGATTTACCATTGATCCTCATCCCAGATCACTGCAGCTTGTGTCTGAAGATTTGCTTGGCTAAAGACTGTGAAGGCTCCCCTCCTGAACAGAATAAGGAAAAGGTAATGGGAATAACTGTCGTCAGAATCTCAAGAGCACCTTTTTGTCAGCAAATCAGAGAAAAGCTTTTACAAGAAAAAAAAAAAAAAAACGTGACAAGGCTGCCAAATGTAATATCACTCCTGACATGTGAGTGGAGAGCACTTCAACAGTTAGCCCATCAAAACCCGCTTGATCTCACACTCGTCGCGATTACATGACACATTAGAGCCATTTCATCGCAGAGATTTCCCCCTTTTTTATCCCCCCCAGTCATCATGGATCTTTCTCACCTGTAGGAATGTCTCCTTTTTAATAATATACAGTTGCATTTTGTTAACTCCAAACTAAGGTATGGCTGCCTCCAGCTCAACTAGGCGAGATGAGGATAAGTTAACAAGAAACCGTTTAAATGTTAGCCAATAAAAATGGTTACAGTTAGCCTATGGAAATAGTAAGACATCGTAAAAAAGGGAGTAAATGCAGCACTTTGTATATGTGGTCTAAAGTTGTTGCTTTCAGTATTTTAGGCGATTTCAGCCACAACACGATACAGCCACTAATACTTTTTGTTGACCCTGTTTAATTGATTCTTTTGATTGAGTTTAAAGGTGTAATGTTTGGAAATCCAAAAATACAGGTGCAGAGGGGATGCAAAATTATTAAAATGAGAATGAATCAGAAGTAGAATGGAACTCAAAAGAAGAACAGTCAACTCCAATTTATGTGTATTAATAATATTCTAGTGTTTTATATATACTTGTCTGAATAAGTTTAAACACTTTCATATTAATATATAAATAATTATCCAGCTTTATAAAATATATCTAAAAAAATGTAATTTAATAATTTCTCGACACAAAACAAAATATGAAAACAAAAAATTGAAGGAAATTATAAGAAAAACCTCCTTAAAAGGGAACTGAACCTGTTTCTATTCTCTGTATAGAAAAGTATGGAAACAAAGGAAAATTGATCTAAATGTCAGCAAAAATCTCAAAAGCTTTTTGTCTGGAAATCAAAGAAAAGCTTTTTAGAAAAATGTGACACAGCTGCCAAATATAATATCAGTCCTGACACAGTAGTGGAGTGCGCGTCCAACCGTTAGCCCATCAAAAGCCCGCCTGATTACACTTGTCATGATTACAGGAGACATTACTGCCATTTCTGCTCAGATGTGAATCAAATATGAATGGCTTTTCTCTCTGAAGGGCTCAGAGAGGTAACGGATGTCTCTGGAAGGAATTTGGAGGTGAAACGTTATTTTGAGTTGATTTTAGGGGGATGGTTCTACTGAAAGATGAGAGTTGATGGCGAGATGGAGATGACCCAGTAAGGGCAGACAGGGGGAAATGAGGGAAAGTGGTGACAAGGTGGAATGGCGGTTGAAATAAGAGAACGCATACTTAACTTCTGACTATAGGCTATTCATATAGTAATGTTCAGCAGTATATTTTAGACTCTGTATCACGGCTCCACCTGTTGTTATACTTCACTAATTTAACTTTCAAATTCGCTCGTCATGTTTCAGGTCAAAAAGGATACAAATATTATAATTTAGATTAACATATGAACTATCACATCTTGTGTGTCTGTGTGTATGCTTGGCATAATTAATCTGGGATATATGCAGTGTATTATGTAGCACTCGGTTCCACTAAGTCTGTTATTCAGATCTAATAAAGATGCCTGTTTTCCCTTGCTGCATTTGGGCTTAACCTTTAGCAATTATAGGGTCAATATTTCACATGAGAAATCCTAATTGTTATGTTAATTGTTATTTCTAATATTTGGTAAATCATTGTAACTCTGCACTTCATAAAATAAGGTGACATTTTCCTGCAGCTGTGCACAGATGAGTGCAGTTATTGAAGAAGAACAGGTATCCCATAGAACATGTCAGCTATACAAAATGATGTTGTCCCATTTGCCCTAAAATATTCAATAGTATGTTGAGTATGAGCCACTTCATTGTCCACAAATCTTTTGGACAAGTCAGTGGCTCTAGGGATGATAATGTTGACATTTCAACAACTATTGGGTGTATTGCCATGAAATTTTGTACAAACATTCATAGTCCCGAGAGGATGAATCATACAGGTGATCCTTTGACTTTCGCCTGCCTTTTTCTCTTATGTCACTACGTGGTTTACATTTGTGGCTTTAGTAAAATTGCTTGACGACTATTGGATGAATTGCCATGAAATTTGTTGCAGGCCTGCGTGTTCTCTTCAGGATGAAAATCAAAATTTCAATTTTGACCAAAACTTTGGTTTATGTCCAAATACCTGCAAAACTAATGACAATCATATCAGCCTTAGTCACAAATATCAGTTTGCTAACATGCTAAGTAAGATGGTGACCATAGTAAACAATAAAACATCTGCATGCTGCCTTTAGCATTTAGCTGTGATGAAGCATAGTCTCACAGTACTACTGTGGTCATAGACTCTCATAGGACCAATTCATAGTTTCTGCATCTGTCTGTGAGGGTCCTTGTGACATAAATTTCAAATGTACGAGGATCTGCACTATTTTTTCATGTTGTTTAGAGCATGTGTGGAATATATCTTGTAGTACGTATAAGGTATGCAGCTTTCTGCATCAGCATCTGTTCTGATGTCTTGTCTTGTTTGTCATTCAAAAATCAGATTGTTTATGATCGGCTGCCAAAGCATCTACAGATGTTGTTATTCCCAGACATTTGATGTTCATAACATACTCTTAAGTCTAAAGTAAATTAAAACACTCCTGATCCCTTGAAAAATATTCAATACATGATGCACTTTGAGTATTCTTGCTTTAAGTTTGCTATGTGAATAAAGAGTGAGACTGGCCTGCAAAGCCTTGACTTTTTTTTGTTTCCTTAGACAGTATGTTCACAGAAGAGTACCATGTCAAAATACCTCTTTCCCTCCGTGCAGTCACAGGTCAATAGAGTATATTCCTCCTCATGTATAGTATGTGTGAGTGCTCCAGTATCTCAGGGTGTTGTACAGGATGCCTTGCACATCAACACCAGAATCAGACTGTCACTGAATCAGACAGACAGACAGACAGTCAGTCAGTTTCAGCCATGAAATATTCAGCAGTAAGTGCTTTTCTTCTGGCTTCACCACCACTGAACGGGATAGCATTAAACCTGTCTATCACTTGTTCTTCTCCCTTTCTCTTTTTCCAGCCTGTGCCTTAAGTCGTCTGTTTCTTTGTTGCTTCTCTTGCCTTAATGTCGACCACCTCTATTTTTCATTAACAAACTCCCAAACGTTTTACTGGTGCAAGGCATGACCTCACCAATTTATGTGTGGTGTGTGTTTGAGTTTGCGTGCGTGTTTAGCAATATATGTAGCAGTAACAGCGTGTTGTGTTCATGCTGCTAAAACAACATCCTCAGGTCAGTCGAGAAAGAAGGGTGTTGCTTGTTACACAGGCTGCCGGTCTATACTAGTTTTTGCCTAACCCTTTCTTTTCATGTTACTTGTCTTTATTTCCTCCCTAATGTTTTCAGTCCTTCCTTAACTTTCATTTCTTTTCACTACTCATCTTTTTTTCTCTCCCCCTTTATTCAACAGGTATCTCACCCCCTTTCACCCCTCAATCTTATTATACCTTCCCTTTAACTTCACACTGCCCTTCCTCCACTGGCTATATCTTTGACAGAAAGGGATTACATGGAGGTGCTAATGCGGGCCACTCTACTCTAGATAAGCTCCATTTGTCAACACGTTGCAATTTCCATACCAGACACTGACAAATGTTTGAGTGAGTCATTTACTTACACTAATATCTGATTAAGGTATGATAATGGTTCACATCTTTAGCTAAGTGAAGTTTGGCCAAATTGAACTAGCAATTATCTGAGGATAAATCTCTTGTCTTTCAATTATAAATCTCAGTAAATAAACACTAAAAAAGGAAATTATTCATTCATAGTACTAATAGTAAATATTTTCTTTTTGAATATGATCCTAAATTATGGTTTCTCTGGCTGGATTACACACGATATAGCGTCCACATCCCACGACAAATGTAACTCGTCATTTCTTAATTACTACAGTTTCCTTCATCTTCAATTTTGCTGCTGTTGTACTTACCACCTGAGGTAATTTGTCAGTAAATATTTATGCAAAATAACTCATTATTGATTTTTGAAATTATAATAAATGTGTTGGACTGACCCTTTCCCTCTCATGAGCATCAATCAGCCATGCTGTGGTAATAGGGCTATTGAGTTGGTATACTGTATGGTAAGCACAGAGCCTCAAATCCAGTAGGGTCTGTGGATGGCGCCACTTGTAGCCAGCCAGTCTCTCCCCACCTCCGCCTTCCTCCCACCTCCCTAGTGAGGAGCACTCAGAGCCAAGGTCCAGGAATTAGCCCCAGCACCCGTCCAGACAACAGATCAATGGGCCCGGTCCTGTATTGATAGGGCCACTTGGGCTCCAGAAGTGCCTGCTAATCCCTGCAGTTTATCAGCCACACTGGCTGCCGGGATCTGTTGTCTGGTACGGTTCTCTGTCGAGCAGACAGGCTTATGCCTGTGGACTCTCAATCTCTCACACAGATATGCATAGACACACTTTTCTGTACACACAATTCCTCGTACACTTTACCCCAAACCAACAGTCACACACTTCTGTCCCTACCTCTCTCATCATCCTCCCTCGAACGTGGCGTCAATTGCATTACCTCGGGTGTTAGGGCTGCAAGCTATAGAGTTGCCTTGTTTGAGTTAGCCGTGGCTGGGTGGCTGTAACTGTATCCAGTGTCCTGCTAAAGGGGCAGGAGGCTGGCTGGCTGGTAGACAGAAAGTCTGACCGGAGTGTGGCCCATTGATTCTAATGGGCTTTTTAGGGGGCCTAATGATGGGAATCTGTTCACGCCTCACTTGTCACGCCTAATTAAGCCAAAGCAACAATGAGTCCATTCACACTGGCTCAAGTTACCTCTCCCACCCTTCCCTTTAGAGCTGGTTTTGCTCATTTTAGCCAGGGTAAAATGACGGGCTCATGGCTCATGCACAGATTGGAGGCTTGATGTTGTGGAGCCATTTTGCCAACTCCCTTTTATGTTATCACTGAATCAAACGGGATACCTATTTCTCTTGTCTTATGCTAAAATAAGTTGCTTCTTTTATTAGTTGTATGCATTTTCTCTTTGTCCCAGAAACTAACAATTGTCAATGATATTTTACCTATAGGTATATTCCAACAACTAGAGCTATGGACTCCTCCAGCCAATCACAGTGTTTAAGCACTGATCACTCACTTGAGAATTGCAGTGAAAGAGTCCCAATTCCCTAAATTGTATCCACAATATGGGAATTGCCTTTATGATGGCAGACTGTAACGGTTTCTGGGTAAAGTGAAGAACGATCAAATAATGGGAATTTGGATGTGTCCACTGAATTGACTTAAAATTCTGATCAATTATATACAAGCAAGTAGTGAAAATCTACATGCACTGGTGTCTGTGACATCAATTTGTCACTGAATGCTCAGATGCACCAGTATCCTCCCAAAAGCAACTTAAATTTGCAATGATCTTTTAAGAAAGCCACTACAAAATCAAGTTGCCTACAGTGGTGCTCAGTTGTTAAACAGTACAGAAACACTCACATTGGCTTAAGAGATTAGCCAAAATTGTAGCAATCTGCTCTGTTATTCCGTCCGTATTAGCAGTTTAACATGCATTAATTATGTTTGTTTTTGTGTGTATGTGTGTATACAAGCATGCGTTATGTTTGTGTAGTTCATCTCCTGTAAGGTCATACCGAGTAGCTTCCTGTCAAGCCCAGCGATGGCCATATATCAGGTGTGTGATGGAACCAGCAGATAAACGGCATGCACCACCTTGCTCTCTGGCCCTGTTTGTGTACACATGCTTTTAGCCAGCCACTTAACTGCCAGGATTAGGTCTGTAAGGAGATAATTGCGGGGTGAATGTAGACAGCGGTTGCTGTGTGTGACTCAAAAGATCCATAGACACCTTTTGTCAACCTCTACCTGCGCTTTTGTCTCAGGGCGGAGTGTCTCTGTATGGAGGGGAGACAGAGAGGGCACAAGGTAAGAGAAAGAGTATATACTTTTGTCTGTGTGAGTGCGCAGCGTAGTGTGGTGTGTGTGGGCTGGACATTACCTTTGCAGTGAAGACTGTTTGTTCGTTCTGACATGAATGCTGTCTAAAGCAGGGGAGTGTCTGTAAATATTGATCTCCTGTCTGTTACTGCACGAAGCACTCTGCCGCAGACTAATTCACCCTCTAGCTTTTCTCTGTTCACCTCTTATTCTATTCATCAGGCTGCCTGACATGGAGACAATAGTTCAAATATGACATGATGAGACATACAGTATACGGAACCTTACGCAAGATCTAAAGGTAATTTTAATAACAAGGAACAGCGGCTCCCATACAACTCTTTATTGCATCAGACTCAATCTCAGATTCTTCTTAAAATTAGTCTTTTGTTAAACTGAATATTCCCAGAGTGCATGCATATTTTACCAATCAATTAAATCATTTTGACAGTTTTATGGATGAACTTGCCTCACTGGTGTTTGTGTTCATTTTGAATATAAGGAGCTGTCAGTGAGGAGATAAATGAGAAATTTGATTCAGTGATGCACATGACAGGGTGCTGTAGGACTTAAATATAAGCAAAAATGTTGAGCTGAATGTTTGTGTGTGTGTGTATGTGCGTATGAGCTGCACTGTTGGCACTAAGCACTGTCATGCTTCTGCTGTATGTCATCTGACCTTGCACCAACACTTCTCTGAAGCAAGTCTTGTGATTGGTGGAAAGACAGGAATGACAGCCCTATTTAGAGGACCTGACCGGGACTTCAACCCTTATCCTTCAGAGGCAGGATGAGGAAATACTGAGAAGAGAGAAATGAATGACTGCCAATAGCTGATACTAATGCATAAGGCCCTGCAGCTGTCATTAAACTTTTCAGTCAAGAGCAGGCTGCGATTTAATAAGCAATGGGTTTTTAGGTAAACAATAATACAGAGCATGAAAGGAAGGGGCTGGGAGAAGGTGGGGTTCTTATCTGTGCATGAACGTTGCCTGTGTTTATCCCTAAATCTCAGTGTGTACTGTCTATTTGTGTGTGATTTCACTGTACAGTATTTATCCATTCAAGATTAATTATGTAAGGTCTTTGCCAGTACGTGCTTAAAAGCATCACAAGAACATGTCTGGAATAGGACGCCTTCATTCTTGAGTTCACACAGCGCCTTAAACGTGGCCCTAAGGGTTGCTGTGATCAGTTGGGGGCCTTGATGACTTTACTTCTGCTGTGTCTGGAGTATGTCCAAAAGATGATCCTGATAACACCACTTGTCTTTTTACCAAGCATTGCATCAGGTTGTCTTATTAGAGGCCTGGGATAGCTGGATCATGCCTAACATGACTTTAGATGCTGTTAATGTGTAAATGAATCCACCCTAGACCTATGAATCATCTTTCGCAGCACAAGTGTAGAGAAAGAAAGACAAAATATGCCAGGTGTTGAGGATGATCTTCAAAAGTTCTGTGCTGAACAGACGATTGGACATTAAACTTGTTTAATTTAACTATATTAGACTAGACAAGTTCTATTAGACAAGTTCATTGCATGTACATTGGGTCATATACTATATACTCTGCTCTAAGTCAGCACTAGCCAATAGTCAGAACTCCTACTCCAACAGACCTTTGGACTGTATATTTAGAGTAACATTGTTTATTTTTCAAGACCCGAAGGGATGCATATGAATTTTCCTGCCACACAAGATCCCAAATTTCATAAATTCTGACAATTCAATTATCCCACTATTAAAATATTTTAACAGCTTGTTAAATTGAGATAATTATGTTATGTTGAGAGTATGAAATAACAACACAAACTATTTTCTCTAGATGACAAAAGGACTAATTTGTCTTGTGCATAAAAAACAAGTTTGTCAGTTTCATAAAATAAATTGTCTTCTTTGGACTTCCATATTTAAGATAATAACTAGTAAGCTAAGTTGCTTACAAAAACACAGTATAGCTGTATCTTAAATTATCACTTGGCCGTCACTCAAACTACTTTTTTAATCCACCCACTCCAGCCTAGTCACAGTCCTCACACAAAAACAGGCCGAGAGCGACGTCTCCTGCCATGCTCACACGAAATCACTTGTACAATGATAGGGTTTTTTGGTAAGCCCCTTGGGATGTCGAAAACAAACTCTCTGAATGCTGCCTTTGAACAGCAACTCACAAAACAAAGGAATCTTTTTCAATTTCTCAGCATCATGAGAATCATTTATAAGAGGCACATTGAGCAACCCTACTCAAGTTGTACTGTTACACAATTGTTGTTTCATTCCCCATAGCCTGGCTAAATAATCTGTGACATTGGAGAAGAGTTTACCACCAAATCTATCTGGTAAGGACAGTTAGTACCACAGGCCTTGTCAGGGACAGATGACAGAATCAAGTGAAGTCTAAATTAAACTTTAACCAGCTCTGAAACTCACTTCACTTGTCCCATGAATGAACTGACGCCCAGCAATGTGATTTGCCATTACCCAAAGATTTACTGTGTATCTGTATAGAACAGCTAGTGTCTTGCAGGGGCTCAGAAAATATATTTCTATGCGTGAGAACACTTCAGATCAGCTGCTTTCTACTATTTCTTTCAGGATACCAAGCACACCAATAAACTGAGTCTCCTCATCCTTGAGATGGAATATACACACACATCCATCAGCGCCATGCACAGACTGTATTCACAGCTGTCTCAATTGAGCAAAATCAAAGATGGTGGCGCCTGGCCAACATGGTGAACATGACATCTTGTCCTTGCGTTTTCCTCCTGACAGCCCCTGGTTCTTGTCACCCCAACGCCGTCCTGCCTGCCTTCATAACCTGTTGGACAGCACAGCATGTCACAGGCCGGGCCTCATGGCGTGTCACGGGGCTGATCAACCTTGTGTGGCAGCTACCTGACGCCTTGTCTGGCAGCTCACCTCCATCACTGTCACGCTCTAACATTCCAGGTTCTCAAGGCCCCATCACAAGCATGATTTATAGCTTAGAAAATGGTGAACGCTGGGGCAACGCTTAAGAAGTTGGGCTCCACTTTTTTCTTGGTTTACTTCTCAGGCAACTTGATGCGTGCCAAAGTGAATAGCTTTCGTGGTATAATCAGAATTTCCAACACTAACTTGGTAATTTGTTCGTCTCTCTGACTCTTCGGCTACATTATAATTGTTGAGAATGGAAGTCTGGTCATCCAGCCTGAGGGTTGAAAAGCTTCTAAAACGTCTTTGTCTTTAGTGATGTTTGACAATCAGGGTCATCTTGATGGCTGACCTCTGTGTTGTTCAGGCCATGCTTGAACAGCAAATATGTGTATTGAGGTGCACTGATCCAAGCCACCCCCAGACACTGAACAGGCTTGTGGTGACAGATAAGTAGCGAGACGAGCCCTGACAGGTCACAGCTTCTAACACGACGTAACACCTAATAAGTGGTGTTTTTCCCCCAGAAACACACATATGCACACACTCATGAGCGTGGGGCCTGAAGGTTCCCAAAATAATAGAAGAGAGGAGACTTTTTGGTGGCAAGAGATGAAAAGGGAGAGGGAGGTAGTGGTTAGTGAAAGCACCACAGAAGGTTTCACTCCCTCAAGCCTCCATATTGTAATGTTTTGAGTAGCATGGAAATAGTTTGGTTTTCGTCATTTTGTTTGTATCATCAACAGTCAGCAGCACTGACAGATAATTTCTATTTTGTTTGATTCCACTCTTTGATTTTATGTTTACGTGTCCTCACCAAGTCTCATAAATGAAAGGAAGGAATTGGGAATATCAACAACTCTGAGTATCGTGTTAAAAAGCCCCGGATTATGGTTTTGTTTGTTTATGCTGGTTTTTATTCATTCACATTGTTTTCCTGAGGCACATTTGAGTCTACAGAGATGAGGTTAGCAGCTGGTCATGTCTCTGCGATGCTTCACATGATTTAGCCAATGTGAATGGTGTTGTTTGTTGTGGATAGAAGGAATAGGCCCTTTGTCAGATTTGGGGGATTTTTGAGAAGAGAGCACAAACTTAAATGTTCCGTCATAATTTTACAATTTACAAGGCAGACTTGTGGTAATGTTTGGTGAAAATGTTTTCTTAAAAGTGGATAACAAATTTAAGAATTTAATTTGATATTCTCTGTGGGCATAAGAGCTTGTTTATTATTTACAGTACATAAATGGTGGGCTTGAGGTTCTTCCCATAAAATTTCTGGAATTATCAAATTCAATGGCTATTTTACACATAATAAATAACATAATATATATATCCACAACAGAAATGTTGTGATAAGTAGATGAAAATCTTACAGGTTTGTTTCTTTATTGTAATAATTCAGCGTTTTAATTATTCACTATACAGACTTTTTTGAAAATCATTTCACATTCTTTCACTTCCCCTTGTCAGAAACATTTAAATTCTATGTCTTCAGACAGCACAGTTACAATTCCCCCGTGGCAGCACTGATCGATGATTTCAGTTTTACTTGGTAACCCAAGACTGTTTTGCAGTCAGCAACATTACCTGCTTCCTCGCCAGCCCTTTCAGTCCAGCTGGCACTTAGTCCACCTGACACAAGGGAGATGAATATGAAATGCCTCTTGCTTTGTTTCCCTTCACAGCTATTGTAGCTTCTGTGATTAGATTTGAGATTGAAGTGCCCCGTAAGCCGATCTGTAGGTAGGGTGTAAGACTGCCACCCTTTAGAAAGTAACTTGGCATAATGTACAATTGATTGCTCTTGCAGTTGAGTTTATAACTCCTGGCATGTGTTGTCTGTGGATTCAGTGGCATTTATACTGACTGGGTCATTTTAGCAAAAGAGATTTATAGAAGGGTTGAGGTGGCTGCATTTAGGTTATGTCTTCAATAATGTTCCAACTTTCTGTGTATAAACTATGGCCATTAATTTCCTAATTTAACAGAATACACTTAGTAGCAATGACATTATCTACAATAGTCAGGTTTCCAAAATCTTTGTGCACAATCTCTGAGATCAGCAGTTGAACTTTCTGAACTTATCCAGTTTGGGGCATTCCCCTTTTGCTAACACTATACTGTCACCAGTCATAATACTCTTGAGCTCAATCACAGTGGACAAGCTCTGTCCAGCAGCTACAGTTAGCAACTAGCATCACCTCTTGCTACCCCCTAACCCATGGAGCTATAGCCATACCAAGTCTCTTTAGCTTATCTGCTCCCAGAGAGGCTGGATGGGGATTGCATCTGTTAAAGCATGTAGCTGTCAGAGCAACTCAGCCACCAACCTCTCAGACGTGGCCCAGGGGGAGCTGTCCTTTCTGGGCCAGTGAAGCCCAATGTTGTTTTGGGGCCTCGGCTACGCTAGCATGTCTTTATCTGCATGGGATGATGGGCTGTATTAGTGTAAAAAGACTAATTTCGCCTTCTTTCAACACGGATTGCAACAAATTCTAACCTAAGAGTGCCAGCTGTGTTTGAAATTTGATGGCGCATGGATCTACAGATTGGCTTAAGGGCTGTCACTCTGGGTAGCGGTGATACCGGTGCCACTGTTGGTGTGTGTATGTGTGTGAGTGTGTAGACGGAGTGGGGTTTCTGTGGTTTCGTTGTGTTGACCATTTTGTGGTTCCCTAACTCCATGTTTTAAAGACACACAGGGGCCTTGGATTTCCAAGTGTTTTCAGCTGGAAATTTAACACTCTGAGCCCTCTACTCAGTGGCAGCAGTGAACTGTGATTAGATCTTTTGCCTCTGTAAAGAGACTCGTGTTTTAAAAGAAAATTACAGTGTTGTCACTCTAATGTATATTTCCGTTCCGTTTCTGAATGCATAATTTGTATACAAGCTAGTTCACCACATGTGTCTGAAGTGTGTTTGGTTAAAACCAGGCTCTGGTCCAGTGTTTTTCAGGATATGGATTACAGATTTATTTTAGGAGTGAGGGATAAAGTGGCAAACTGACAGACAAAAGACTGACACATTCATAAATAGACTGACAGAAAAAAATACACATGTACAACTTGACCTATACACAAATTGACAGAAATGGCACAAAAGCTACACTTTTTGATGACAATGTTTGATACCTTCCGTTTCCTAAATCCCCTCCTTTCTCTACAATGTCTGTCCACTCTGTGCTCCTTCAGGAACAGGTGTTAGCCAGCAGATATGGCGGAAGGATTAGGACAAGTTTGTGAAGGATTGTCAGTGAGGGCTAAGATTTTCAGATTAGACATATATGCAGGGGTTGTGATAACACAGGAAATTCACTCTTTAATCCACATATAGAGGATCTACCAAAGGGATATATTTCAAGATTTATCTGTTTGTGCTGGTGTATCAGTGAATAATGCCACCTAAGCTGTCAAACACTATGATCTATGTTGAGCTATATGACTGCCGCTTTTCACATTATTACTACACTTATAGACACAGGTATAAATGGCTTAAGTTGTGAAACTATTTTATTCATGACAGCATCCATTTGTTTGCTATGGTTTACACTGTAATAGTATGATATTATGCTCCTTATGTGGCCTGCTAATTGCAGCTATATGATTACAAAACTTAATATAATAATGTCAGTTTAATTTATCCAATTGGCTGGCTTGTCTCTGCATTAACTGATGCCTCTAGCTCCAGCCCCCTCTGCAGTGTGTCTTCTAAGAGCCTGCAGTCGAAGAGGGTCAATATCAACATATTACTGAGCTCTGACAGAGCCGCAGACAGTCACAATGAGACAGGATCAGCAAGTCAGCAGCACCTGCCGCTCTCTGCACGAGGCCATACACACACACACACACAGAGCCAAGGGTGCACAAGCAATACACTGACAGGCACAAACACAGATGAATAAACACACAAAGACACTCTCTCACACACACACACAAACAGAGCTCAGCCCCAGCTTAATCTAATCAAGTGCGATGGCTAGCTCGATTAATAAAGCCAGCTATTGACTTCTAATTGGCGCCGCTCTGCTCTGCTAATTTCCTGGGACGAAATTACACTAATGCGGTTTGCCTGATGGAGTACTTATAGTTGGCTCCCAAGAGAGACAGGCCTTCGAGACGGATAGATAGCAAGGTTGGGGAGAGAGAGAGAGAGAGAGAGAAAGAGGGGGGGGGGGGGGGGGGGGGGGGGGGGGGGGGGGGGGGGATGTTAAACTTTGATAAAGATCGGAGGCTGTTGTTTCAGTGCAGACCATTTTCTAATCAGTGGCCTGCTGTCTTTGGAAATGTCATCCAGGCTGGTGTAGCTTTACTGCTTGCAGAGAGAGAGAGAGAGAGAGAGAGAGAGAGAGAGAGAGAGAGAGAGAGAGAGAGAGAGAGAGAGAGAGAAAGAGAGCGGGAGAGGAAGTGAGAGAGTTGGGTACAGGACAGCTCAGGCTGCTGACTTTCACTAGTGGAGTGTAATACTAGCCACCTGTCTACACACTAATGAATTCTCTCTAAACCACTCACTTCTGAACCCACCGCTGCATGCACACATACTCTATCCACACTCTCTCTATGCTCTGATCATATTAGTTTTGGCAAGAAAACCTCAGATATCTGGTCACAGTCAAACAAATGTATGAAGCACAGACAAACACACATACATAAGAGAAAATATTTATATTTTGAGGATTAGGAACAATAGACTAAAGGCTTTGTTAGATTCCTACTGTTATGTTTCAGTATAAAGTCATTGCTTTGATATTGTAATTTCATATTAAACATTCAATTCAAGAACTGCCATCATGTGCTTCTGAAATAATCTCAACCACTCTTCACCCAAAACACACACACACACACACACACACACACAAGCATGTGAGAAAGTTCTCATGGGCAGACACATGCACACGCCTAAAGCCATCTTAATTCTGTTTTCACATAAGGAATATTTTTGTCAAGGCACGTTGACAGATTATCTTGTGAATTTAGCACTATCTGCGTCTTATTCTGCTCCTAATCCATATTTGTAATCTCAGTTCCTATGACAGTAATTCAAAAATCCCTCAGCGACACATGCTGTAATACCCAGTTGACACTGATCTTGGAGGCCAGCAGCACCTGTTCCCTCTCAAGATGAGAGAAAACACACTGTGCTTTCTTCAGATGATTTTTAAAATTTGCTTTTCATCTGAAACGCCCGATTAAAGATTCACAATGTAAACACACAGTTAGAAATAAATATGTGGATTGTATGATTCAGTCAGTGCCTGGTTCCTCTAAACAAAATTAATAATTTAATCAAAAAGTACAGGAAGTCTTTTCATCAGGGACATTGTTGTTTTATGTGCTTTATTATTTCTGGCTAAATATCAAAACAAGCTGGTGCAAGTGTTTACATTTGGCCTCAGTACTCAGGGGAATTAAGACAATTAGCTGATTTATGTGAGTTAATTTAACCTCAGCCCTTTTCATGTAGAATTAATAATGTTGTTAACAATATATCTTATTTTATAATGAGGATGTTGGAGTAAAATCCTGTTCATTCTAATAAAAACAGTCACAACATATTCACTACCTGTGTGGTTGTGGCATTCAGATCAACAGAATACATATAGTGCATCATAAAGAACTGGGTTTAGAAAGATTAAAGCTGTTTTGCATGCAAACAATACTTTTGATGAATAAGTGAAAGTTGGAAAATCAAGAGTTCTTCTTTTTCTTAATCTTTCTTATCCATGCGTGTGACCTGGATTGTGGCGAGTTGTCTTGATCCAGTGTTAAGATCCCACATTAGGAAAGGGATTGGTGTGTCTTTGATGCCCTAGATTACCAGTAATCTTATCTCATCAGATTAGGAAAGATTAGAAGAGTGCAAAAAAAAAAATCGGGTAGTTATCAGGCCAATAGGGAGTCATCTTTACATTAAACTGGGATAAAACACAATATAACATAACATTTCTTGTCAAATTGTCCTGAAACTACAGGTAGTTTATAATTTCTCAATTGGAAGTGTAAGTGTAGCTTCCAGAATATTTCATGTTACATGCTATATTTTCTTTGTTGTAAATCAAAAGATGTTCATTCTCCTCAGCTCAGTCAGCTGAGAACAACATATTTTGGGTCATATGTTTGTTTATTCAAAATCAGCTCAGACATTAATATTGAATACTAAGCATATGAAACAGGTAATCCATATAATGCTTAGAATTATATCTTGTCTTGGGTTATTTGTCTTGATTTGGTTATTCTTGGGTTTAAAATACAAGACACGGTCAGTGTTTGTGTTTGGCTGTTGATTTAATCTGTCTGAAAGCCAGATTAGGTGACAGTTGTGAAAAGGAGGGGGTGGTGAGGGGGTCTTTAAATGTGAGTGAAATTACTGAATTACTTTGCTCAGGGTCAGACAGTCACAGTGTGTATGTGCTCATTTAGATTAAATAAAATGTACAAGATTTACTGCGAATGAGAGAAACATCGTAAACTCACGCAGAATCACACACACAGCACCAGGATCCTGCACGTAGACACAACCTTGGAAATAAAACAAACAAAAAAAAAAGCACACACACACACACACACACGCACACAGACACACACTATTCCCACCCACACACGAAACCAAGAGACGCTAGTTCCTCTTGAACCTGGTCCAAACACACACTCACTCAATTAGCCGGAGCCGCCAAGGCGACGTCAACGCGAACTTCCAAACAATAGGCACAGGGGATTCATAAAGCACGGGGAGGAAACATGAGCTAATACCACTATTCCAATTAAAGAAACATTTGTTGCCTCTGACACCTAAATGTGATTCTCTACAGCTGTGGCGTGCTCCAGTACAATAGTAGGTTTGCGAGGGCAGGGTTTGTTGTATTGTTGGCCGTCGATTGTGTGAAAGGTTGAGTCAGGCCCAGGTCTGGTCTCTTGAGAGGTATGCTTCATCACAGCAGAGGAGACCTTTTGTTTTCCCTTTTCAAAGGATTTCCAGCACTCCCTGCTCCAATCATAGCCCCTATTCATGAAAAAAAACAGAGAGCTCAAGTGGATGGTGATGGAACATATAAAAGTACTTCTCTGGCTGTGATGTTTACTGATGATCGTTGTCTGAGGGCTGAAGGCTATTGGGAGGACAACCCACATGTAAAATGTTGTGTTCTTTGTAAAATGCTGCAATGATTCAAACTTATGCATACAGTTATATTACATTAATAGTGCAACCCTATGTGTTAGATGATTATCTCCGATCATGGTTCCCTTTAATTCAATAGATTATTTTTGGGGTAATTTATTTTCTCAGTATGATGTTATCCTATACCTATACAGTATGAAGTTGGTGTGTAGTTTCTTTGACAGTAGGGGTCACTCTTCTCTCCTCCCTTGTGGAGTATTTAGATCCTTAGAGTCCTTACACACACAAACACATACACACACACATATGAACTGGCAGGCAAAGATTCATACATACACACATGCATGTACATGGTTTTGCAGCATCTCACGCACATATGCATGCATGCATGCATGCTCGCAGCCACTACCATGAATTCAAATATACACTCGCTGCTCTCCTTCTCTGTCTCACAGAAAGGTCTGCATGCATCCTATCACGGTAACATAGCCACCGACAGCAACAGCAGTATTGCTTGTCTTGTGGTAGCTGTGGTTAGTGTCACACAAGAACAGCTACTGAGACGCCCATGGACTCAGACAAGCTTCCTGCCAGGGGCCTGTCACTGACAAACCCAGGCTTGGCGTGTCAGCTTTCTTTGGGCCCGAAGGGAAGGCTTTTCACTCTGAGGAGCCATGGCTCCAGCACATGCCACACACTAGCCCCAGCCCAAATCACTAACCTGGCCACAGAAACCACGAAGCGCTGTAATCAGTTTGCATTGACAGTATAAGAAAACACTGATCATCCAACTTCAATGAAATATTCAACATCAGAGCAACCCTAAATGTAACATATATATATATATATATATATATATATATATATATATATATATATATATATATATATATATATATATATATATATATATATATATATATATATATATATATATATGATATACTTGTGTAATGCTGCAAATACGCTTTAATATTTGATCAAGCAGCCATCTGGATGCCTTTCTAAAATGTTTAAAATCATCAGAAACAAACAGCTTCAAGCATGTTTTTGATTTTCATGCAGAAAACAAAACAAGAGAAAATAAAATTAAAGCATTCAGGAGGAATTTTAACAACACATTTATAGGAAATCCATGCAGACAAAGTACACAAGAAGTGATGGTGGGTTGGAATTTATCTTGAGTTTTTCCATCTTTTCTTTGTGCCTTCTGTTAGCACTGAGGTATTAATGAAATCCAGAAGTAAAATAGCTTTGGTGGGTGCTTTCCTCTTCAAATCTCTCATCTCTAGCAGGCTAACATGATCCCGTGCAGCCAGACTCTGAGCCGGAGATCTCTGCACTTCCTGGTGTCCCAGTAATGATTGTTAATGATGTCATCTGATCAGGAGAAGAGGATGTGTGTGAGTATGTGTATCTGTGCGTTCAGAATATGGTCTGTGTGTGCGCCTGTGCATATATTCGTGGGTGAAGATACCTCACCAGATTGAGAAAGGGGGTCATTTTATGTTTGCTGGGGAGGGGGTTGCAGGAAGTGTGGAGGACAATGAACTCCAGTGTCTGTTCATACAAACATAACTGTCTTCATCTTCAGTCTGAGCGAGAGGCCTCCCCTCCCTTATTCTTAATCCCCACCCCTCACCCATTACTTATAAACCCCACACCCCCATCAGCCAGAGCAGGGGTCAGATGGTAATTACTGTTCAGCCCTTCCCTTTAAAACCTATTCAACTCCTTCAGGACACAGACAGAACCTGATTACAGACTACAGGGCTCATCCACCAAAAATCTAATACAGAAAGGCACTTTACAGGTGAAATCCATAACTTTCTATATATGATCAGCAATCAAAGTCTTTCTTGCGATGTTGTTCATGTAGCTGTCCAGGACCACATCTTCTGTTTTTGTAATCTCACATTATTTGTTGAGCTTACCTTATTATTACCTAACCATTATTAGTTGAGTTTAACTTTGAAAATTATAATTTATGCCAATAAAGATTATTTGAGTTTTATACACAGAGAGCTAACAATGCTATTGTAAAATAAGGGTAAGTTACAGCCAGCTGCACACTGTATTATTAGCCAGTATATTACCTGTCCAAAAGATGCACGGCAACATCTGCATCATGTTTAAATCCTTTTTCATCATGGAAAGGCTTCTGAACCAATATTCACTTTCTTCTTTGTGCATTTTTTTTTTGTCTCTTTCGATTTTAATCTCTCTGCTGCCTTTGCTGCCAAAATATCTGACTTCGGCGCCATCCTGCAGTGATCCTGAGAGATCAATGAACTGCAACTACCAGCCAAATAAACGCAACACAAAAATACACATATGTGGTCTGGAAACACAGATGATATGACCATATGTAGAAAAACACACTGAAGTTGAAACCATTCTATAGTGATGGGTGAATATTTAAAGTTTATTTCAGTTTTAACATTCTGATTCCTTGATTTAGACAATATTGCAAATATCCACTGTATAGCAAGTGTATGGTATATAGGCAAACATAACCAGTATCACACTAAATGTAAATAAGCAAGTAACTCCATGATTTCAATGTGTGAAACAACAAAAAATGATAAAAATGAACAAAACATATTCATTAAACATAATTATCTGAAATGTAAACCCAGAATTATGTTGCTATAACAAGTATGCCACTGTACACACCTTCTTTCTTAGACCTTGGTAATGAAAGCTAAAAGCCAACAGCTACACGGGTCACATTTTATAGTTTTTGTTTCAATATTTTCACCTGTTCAATATCCAACTGTGTCTTTGGACTAGGTCATCTATAGCAAAGCCATAGAAACACATGTAGACAGGAAATATGCACAATTCTAAAACTTATTTCACTGCTGTTACAAAATCAAAACATATCTCCACCTCTAGGACCCCAGAGATCATTGCCTAGCTGTTAGATGCTTCCGTCTCACACAAACAATGTTTAATGATTTCCTCATACAAACGTAAAGATGTGGGCAGACAAGGCATTATGAAAGCCTTGTAGATAGTGCTAATGGAGCTGTGCTTGTTAATGGGCCAGCAGCACTCTCAGTGATAAATGATGCTTATCATACGCAAAGCACCAAGGATTTGTTACACTTCTCCCTCTGTCCATCCTTTGATGCAGCCACTGATAACACCCTAATGATCTGTGGCATGGCTGTGACCTAACATGCATGGTGTAACAATGTGTTATATCAGGAAACAGTTTTATGCACTTATGTTATCTCTAAAAATACATTTTCAGTTGGTTGGTTTTAAGACGGGGTGTTGTTTTTTTTGTGAGCCTTTAAATTATTTTACAATTATCTGACAATATAAAAGTACAAGACGATAAATGAATCCCATCTGTCTAACAAAAACCTTCCTATTGTCTCCATTTTCTGCTCTAAGTGTCCACTGATCACCCAATAGTCTCAGAGGTCTGTGGTTGACAAAGGTAGGTCATGGCCCTTGTTTGAGAACCCTTGTGCGCGGAGACAGGCACAGGAGACTACAGACCACTTGCCAGTCATACGACCAAATGGGTGTAATTACATCGTGTTTGGCTCCTAACTCATTGGTGGGGGTGAAGGTGAAGGGGCATGACCCTGCACTTCCAGAACATGACCTGGGAATGTAGACATGAGGCTTGAGTCTGCTTGTGACAATGGCTAGCGTGGTGACCTGTCTAACAGGCCACAGCTGATGTCCTCCAGCACCCATCTGTTTCTTTCACCTCCATGAATCCCAGGTGGTGAAGATGTCTGAATGAAGCAACAAGGCCAGAATGTAGCTATTATTTGACATTTTACATACTGTATTATCTTGTATATTGTCTCAGTCATAGCCCTATGAACATGGTACATTTTTATGTTCTTTATGTGTGAGGGTTTTTGTACTAAAAAGGTTTAATCAAAAGGGAAAGCTAATTAGCATTAGGACAATGCTCCAAATGCTAATTCAAGAGGTAAGTGTGAATTTTGAATATGCAAATATTAGTTCTGTTGTGTTTGTCTGCAATGATATAAAAATCCGTCGCTCATATGATTTTCAGCAAACTGTAAACAGACAGAGCACAAATGTACTCATTCATCAAAATTAGATTTTACTATATCTGCGCTGATACATTCAGAAAACATATATCCTCATTAACCCTGAACTGGCCCAGGAAATTTATATCATCCTGGCTGATACAGTTGTCTTTTGATCCTAGCCATTAACGCACCATTAGGACTATATTTTATGTACTGTTTTATGCAGCACTCACTACCTTAGACCCTATTATGAGCAAAATGATCAATATCCAGATATAGGTGGTTCTGGAAGGAGAAAGTGTTTTTTGGTTAGAAAGTAAATTGAGCCCAAACTTTTCTGTCAAACCAGTAAAAGACATCTCAAAACTTTGTGGTAAATCAGAGGCAGATGTGTATGTTTATAAAGATAAATTGAATTAAAGGCTAGTCCGTGCTTTGTTGCCCAGACTCTGGGTCCTCAGTGGCCTTCTAATCATGCTGTCGGTGATTTAACTGGCTTCAACAGGTAATGCTATTTAAGGGGAACCAAGGCAGGCACCAGGAAATGAAACACGGTCGCCTTAACATGGATTGTTGAAGTAGTGGATTGACAACCCTCTCTCACCCCCACCACCACAGACTCACTTCTCCTTCTTTGGCCCTTGTCAGGACCATAGCTAACTAGAAAAAAACCTAATTAGCCTTGGAGCAAAATGCTCTGTATGGAAAGTATCAGGCAGTATCTGTTACTCTGAGGCCTTTACTTGTGTACACATATGACAATGTTCACAAGAAGTAAACCACTTGCATCTTTGTGGACCAATACCCATGCACACATACACACATAGCACATATACAATGATGGCTTCCAAACAGCACATAGGGCTACATATTCTATATTTGGACAAGCTACCTGAAGGCCAAACCCCACTGCCTCTTTACCACATCATTGGATGCCATTTATACGATGACATTTATTCCCCACTATGGATATGGTTTGTATATTAGGTCTTAAATCTCACACTTAGTGATGCACTTTCACAATTAGTGTGATCACTTCCACTTACGTGATTTAGGTGAATATTGTCTTCCACTATACTATTCCTAATGTGTAGAAACCTTCTGGCTCCATGCCTACATCACAGGTTTTAGTCACGGTTGCTGGCAGCATGACACAGTCCACACAATACAACATACAGATCCATGGACTGTCAGCATCAGTGTTTGAATTTCCCTTCAACATTCATCCATTGTATACATTTTCTGACATCTTTCTAAAACAGTATACTTACTAAACTGAATATTTGTATCATTTGAATGCAAAGGCTGCTAGTGTCTACACTAACAGTGGTCACTCAGTAGCTGTGATTAAAGGAAAAGTTTGACATTTTTGTAAATACGCTTAATCAGTTTCTTGCTGGGAGTTAGATGAGAAGATTGATACCACTCTCATGTTTGTACATTAAATATGAAGCTATAGCTGGATATATTAGTCTAGCACAAAGACTGGAAACAAGAGGAAACATCTAACCTGGCTCTGTCCAAAAGTACCACAATCTGCCTATCAGCATCCTTTAAGATCACTTTTTAACACACTGTACCTCTTTTAATCTCTGTTTAATCTGTATAAAAACCAAATGTAACAACAACAAATCTCATTTTAAATGGGGTTATGTGCCACATTTCTTGGCTGGCAAGCAGTGGAGATTAAGGGAAGGGGCTGGTCCCAACCAAGAAGTAAACCCCCATAAAACAGGGATTTCTTGGTTTTGCAATTTGCATTTGTCTTCTCTCTATTTCAATAAGTGTATTTCCCAAAACATCCAAACTTTTCCAATCAATTCATGAAAAATAAATGGAACCACATTTATAAAGTTAAGTAAGATTGTAATAAGATATGCTAGTCTGAATTCACCGGTAAATGGAATAATCTTATGTACCCACTTAGATCCACTGACACAGCTTGTCCAGTGTCATGTCCCCCCCACCCCCACCTCTCCTCAGACAGACCCAACCCTCATCAAGGGGAAGGTCCTTCATAATTCCCAGTTAGGTCTGCCATTTTCACCTTTGTCTAAAAATACAATGGAAGAGGTGGAGGGGGGGTGGTCTGAAAGATTGCTCAAGAATTGCCGGAACAAAGGGAACGGACTTGGATGGGCTAAAAATAAAGCACAGCGTGTGAATACGATAAAGGACTACACTAGAGGACGCTGACAAAGCTTTGCTGACTTTCAAGTGGGAGAACAATGTGGCAGACACTTTCAGGGCGTTTGGCTACACACTGTGGCGGCTGGACAGGCTGTGAAGCAGGATGTCAACATCAGCCCTCATGGAGAGAACTGAAGGCTGCTACAATAACGCATATAAAGCAAGAGGGAAGAAATAATCATCTCTTCTCTTAAAGTAATGCTAATATTAAAACCTTAATGAACACAGTTATAAAAAGGTAGGGAAATAAAGAGAGGGGTTGAGAAAGGGTCTAACAGGAAAGTGCAATGTGAGATGGGCCTGCGACCCCTCATCTCATCGATTCAGACAAGGAGGGCTGGACTTAATTACCTTCAATTTTCCCCCAGCCATCACTTTCCCTGTTGATCACTTTTCCCTTCAAGCGAATGTGTATGTGTGTGTACTTGGGTGAATGTCTGTAGAGAGAGGAAGAAAGAGAGAAAGGAAGAGGTGTATGTTTTCAAGGCCAAAGCGTTTGTGGTGGATGCGGTGCTCTGGAAATTGTGGGCTACCTCATCTGTAATCTGATTTCAATGGCACTGCCCTTAGAGGTTGAGTCAATCTGATTTTCTGCCTTGACTGAGTGACTGGCTTGATGTGTGTATGTATAAGTGTGTGTGTGTGTGCGTCTCCACTGCAGGAGGTTAAATACTTACAAGGCACCACTCAGTCAGTCAGTCGCTTTCCTAGCGAGACATCATGGGAGCGTTTGATTGGATGAGTTACAGAGAGTGGAGTCAATTAGACAGCCTGGAGTCATGTGAGACGGTGGGTGAAGAAGAGAAGGAATCATGTAATAACAAGCTAAATCAACAGGTGGCTCACTGCTTTCATCAAAATATTTCATCATCCACAAATCACACAGGCACACGAAGAGAATACAGCAGTTGAAACTATATCCATTTCATTTATTCAAGTTACTGGTTACTCAGCCCACGACACCCAAATCCAAACACCAATCACCACAACGATGATTAAGTGTTCAGAAGAGGAAGTGAGAAAATAGATGAGAGGCCTCAGCCTAAAAGCTAAACACCCCCCACCCGAGACGATCAACATGAACAATTAAACACTCTTGATTGCCGCTTGGGGCTGACGTGCGGACCTCCCTTTTCCGTGAATTAAGCCTGTCCAGTTTCACCACTTGCATGCATGCATGCAAACCCACATGCAGGAACACATGCTCTGATGTGGTGCTGTTTACTGTAATTAGTATCAGTTCATTTACAGCCCACTGACCCTGGGTGACCTGCTGGATCTGGGTCAACAGGGACAGCCAGCGCCATGGTGGAGACGGGTGGGGCGCAAGGTAAGGCATGTCATCCGGGCGAGAGTGTATCGTCGCGTGTGTCTGCGAAGAGAAGAGAATGGATGTCTGGTGGTGCTAAAGGAAAATACGTATGATAAGTGTGTAATGTCTGTCTGTGCGTACGTGTGTGTGGAAGCACCGGTGTCTGTTGGCAGATGACAAAAGCTGGTGTGTGCGTCTAGGTGTTTCAGCGCACATGTGCGACTTGGTGACTGTGTATGTGTGTAGCTTATTCCTCATTGTGCTGGACTTCAGAGGCCCAAGCGTCTCCTGCTTCCTCTCGGAGGCAGTGGGTTAAAAATAATGTGGTGTGCAGTGAGCGGCGGGGAGCAAGGCGCAGACAGCTAGGAGCCAGAGCGTCACACACACACACACACACACACACACACATACTTAGCTGTAGCAACGGCGCTATATGGATTTTTTTCTCTTTTATTGATATCTCACTCACAGACTTAATATCCCCATAAATGTTAGCATACACAAACAGAAATAGATGGTCATCTATTTACCCACACTTCATTTGATGCCTTTCTTCCAGTATAGATAAAAAACAGATTGAACATCTGTCTCACTTTTTTCTTTTCACTTATCCTCCACCATAAACTCCCATCATAGCCCCTATACCCTTCAGATATTAGATTGAAAACCTCTAATTACTATGATATAGCATGTAGTTGTAAGACTGTAAATACATTTTGAATTCAATGTATTCTTTGTTAGGGGTACAGCGTCACATTAATTCAGCACCATTTCAATAGATAACCTTGTAAAGAAGTGAAGCTCATCCTTGGAGCGTAGTCGGGGTTTTACCTAAAATTCAAGGTTTCTCCACACGGCGGTGGGTTCAAGCTAATCCTCAATCAGAATAAAGAGACATTCCCACAACACAAGGTGGCACTGAGACCTCGTAGGTAACGGAGTAAACCTTTGACACAGACTTGACATGTGCCAGTTTGTCTCGATTATCTGCTAAGCATGGGAAGAAGAGACTGATGACTCACAGGTAATTGGCCTATCGCAACCTCTCCCCCATCTTCCTCCTTTACCCCTCCCTCCATCGCGTGAGGAAGCCAGGGCGGCTGCAGTCTTTCTCCGCCCCGAGATAAGACTGTCTCCAACCGGCCTCGCACACCTCCTGTCATCTGTCTGCTCTCCTTATCAGCTGGCCGGTGCAGCGTGGTGGTGTTGACGCTCTAATTAAACCCATGCAGTCACACCTGCCCCCCTATCCACCGCCACCACCTTTGATCTATAGCATCGAAAGTTCTCCACTGTACTGTACTGTAGAATAGTACTGGATATTTTTGTTTTTGTACCATAAGGACACTGGAACTGTTTTCCTTTATGTCTTATAATAACACAAAATTGCAGTGTATCACTCTAATTGCATACTATTTGGTGCACTGCAGTGTACAGAATGTCAATAAGGCAAATAAGGACAGACATACCAAAAATACCATTTAATTAAAATATAAGTAAGACAACAAGATAAAGGAACAGTTGTTTGAGGTCAAGAAATCTGTGAGACTCTGTGTGGTTGTCAGTGGTTTGTATTCTTAAATCAGCGGATGTCTCAAAACAAAAAGGGTTCTGTTTGTGTCGAGTTTATCTTCCAACAGTCCATTTGCCCCAGAGTGTGAGTATGTTGATACGTTTGTCAGCAGGTTGGTAGCTCTCTGATAAACTGATGACCTGTCTACAATCTTTCTCTGAATTCTGTCAAATGATATAAATGAATTGGATTCAGTTTCCTTTTTGTTGTATTTTATCACTTTGATGGGGATGATTATTTTTTGTTCAGTTTGTACAAATTTGAAATCTTTTTTGAAGATTTTTATTTTTAAATCACTTTTACTTTATATCCCAAATGTGCTGCAACACCACCTGCTTCTTGATTTTGAAAAGGGGGAAAGCAAGTAAAGATGAAAGATTGAATAAATGAATGTGTCAAAAGATTCAGTTATAGTTTATGTTCTAAACTGTTTTAATCAGAAACTAGTATATGTCATTTTCTATTTTCACTTTTGTCAATGACATTAGAGATTAGAGACAGACATATTGCTGACCAGGATCTTTATTACTGTAAGAAGTGCCATTGACAGTTCTGGTTAATATTTGTGTGGGTAGGGGAGTTCACACCAATCAACATTTTTTTCCTCGCCCTTATCTGATTATAGTGTTTACAAAGTGGGAGTGCTGTAAAAACAGATCTCTTTGATTATTTTATACTCCTTTTACTCCAACAAATGCACCCGCGTGTCTCTGTTTTTCAGAGCAGTGTTTTCACACCTCTGTTTCCTTATCAGTGACTTTTGACCCACAACAATTCATCAATTCAATCACTTAGGCAGACGAAATCAATACTTGTTTAAAAGACGCTGATCTTAACCAACAGGTTACGTGGGTTTCAAGCATTCAGGTGAACAAAATAGCCCATTTTGTCTCCATTCACTATATCTGTGACACCGAGTGCATGATAAGGAGGCACTGATAGAGGTCCGATGAGATACTTGAGCAGAGAGTTGCACACAAAAGGTATACTCATAAATGTTTATAGCTCACCATTAAACTTTGCTTAGATGTTGAATGTGTCACTCACTGATAGTGAAGTCTGTCAGCTGATTTATGGTCATCCCTGAAATTGCCTTAGTGACGCCTGGAGAGGATGACTAACCAACACAGGTAGGGTCAACAAGCTCAGATAAGAGAGAGCGAGGCAGAGACAGACACAGCGAGAGACAGAGAGAGCGAGAGCCCTTGGGATGGACGAGAAGAATGAGGGTCACTCCACGTAAACATGGTAGACATCTCTTGATCTGCCCTGAAGACGCAAGACCAGACGCAAACTATTTTATCTGATTGTTCTGTTGTTCGTCTGAGGATTCATATCAGTGAACACAAGTTTATTCTTAACGTTTTCAAATAAATTCAGTATCTGTTCTTTTTATTTTTACAATGCTGTATTAGCTGTCTATTTAAAGTGTGTTTCAGTATGTCCTTGGAGGCAACAAAAGCACTAATGTGGCATTTATCAAGCGTGATATCATTACACAGAGTGTGTCCATATTTTGCTCTCTTTCTCTCCCAGTTGAGACATCAGGCCTCAACACCATTTGTCTCAATCAGCTGCCACTGTTCCCATTTGGCCTGTATACCCATTCAATATTGAAACCAGCAGCTCCTAGTTCAGACATTAAAACTTGTACACACATGCAAACACACACCAACAGCAGCACACCAGCATGTTTTGCAGCCACACATCCCACCATAATGCCATTTAGAATAATAGCACTGTGAGCAAATAGCAGTTAACTGTGTTAACGTCTGAATCTGGTCCGCCATGCCTGTGCGAGCATCTATCATCTTTATCAATAAGCAGAAGGTCTGACATGAATCCAATTTGCTCCTTGAAACCTCTTGTCCCTATGTCATCTACATTCATACGCAAACACATGCAGTCACTGACAATAATGTCACAGGTGCTTGTGCTGTCCTCTGACCTCAGAAGTGTGTGTATTCGCAGAGATGGACTTCCTCTTCTCCCGATTAAGGCGCGCTGAATCATGTCACCGTGCCCTCAGCTGAACCCTGATCATCAAAAACAACGCTAATTTTTGGGGAGGTATCTTCGATTTTCCAGGGGGGAGGTTGTAGCATTTGAGCGTGGAGGAGCCGGGCCTTCCCCCTGACACTGACCTCCTGACCTCCTTGACCTGCGGGGCGGCTTGGACAAAGGAAGCCTTTCCCTTTTAATTCTGCCCAGGGAGCGTTATATGGGACCTGACCCTGTGCTCCTCTTAACCTTTTGGACCTCCGGCCTGATGTCCATGATTTAGGGCAAATTTCATTACATGCATTCTCCGGATGAGACTGTTGGCTAAGAGGATGTGGCACTGCAACAACTCAGCCTGATTAAAATGTCAGGTTGGGCAGACGGCGGAGATGACATGTTCAACTCATGGAAGAAAGGCATGTGTAATCTTACAATTGTTGCTATGTATCAAACATGCAAACTTTACATTATCCTGCAATAAAAGCAGTGTCATACCAGATCAGTAAATCTTCTTGTCAGCTTAAAATATAAACATTCTTCAGAATTTCAATTGTAAGAAAACAAACTATAGTGGATTTAACTATAACAATACTACAGATTCAATTGCATCTGACAAATACCCATTCATCATGTGGGAAATATATGTAACGTGAGCTCTTGCCATTCACACACTCCGAGTAATAGCTATCGTAGCTTCTGCAAACAATCCAGGTGGGGAACTTGTGAAGCTGTAACAAGCAGAACAGAATGCCAACACCATGGGGGACAAAGGATGAGTGAGCAGCGTCAGAAAGAGAAGACTCTTGAGAATGGCTGCCATGATAGGCGCCTGGGCCTATGTGCTGTCTACCTGTCTCTCTTCCTAACTGCCATGTTCTTGTCAGTGTTGACACCCTGTCAGCCCCACCTAGCCGGGGCCCTGTGGGTAGCAGGCAGGCGACTGAGGTAGAGGTACACAAAGCAGGCAGGCTGAATGGGGCTGACTGGGATGGGCTCTAATGGAGCCAGCCTTCCAGACGCAGACAATAGCGGGGCCCGAGGCCGGGGCCTGAAACCTGAAGCCCCGGCCTGGTATTTTAAGAGGCCTGAGTGGCTCTGGAGCCAGTTGTCAATCAATAGGTGCACACAATCAGGCAAAAACAAGACTTGGAACGGTGGAAAAAAAATTGAGACGATGACAGAGGACAGAAAATATTGACAGATATTCTTTTTTTTCCTTTTCAGTGAAGCAGTCTTAAGATTCACCTTTGGGTCTTTTCACACACACCACAAAACCACACAGACACACACACACACATACACTGCTGCTCTTTTCAGGCCAAGGTTGCTGCTACAGAGTGTAGTCTTCATTGTCTAAAGTGCCTCAAGAAGGGGTGGGGGGGAGGAGCTGTGTGTGCGCATGCAGGGGGTTCATCAATACACGATGTAATGCTTTCACCATTCTAGCCCGCTGTTGCTGGATGTGTGTTATTGTGTGTGTGTGTGTGTGTGTGTGTGTGTGTGTGTGTGTGTGTGTGTGTGTGTGTGTACACATACCAGAGACAGCAACTGCAGCAGAACTGTGCTCCCTCCTCCTTTCACAAACTCTTGCATCATTTTGTCAGGAAGGAAAGGACCTGTCTCCTTTTCTCTCCTCTCCTCTGACACCTCGCAGACATCTGAGGGGGTAGCAAAGGGTTTGATGATGCCGCTCTTGAAAGCCACGACCTGTCTGTATGGAATGGTAGACCAAACTAATTACTTACTACCCTCCCTCCATGTGTCACAGTACTTTCTGCAGCTCCCACCGTTGTTCTTCCTTCTCTGTGCTCCCCCCAAGTTTCTCACGTTGCGTTCTTTCAGATCAGTGTGTTGTCCTACCTGTCCACCAGATGCTCCCAGTGTGTTCCCCATGAGCAGTTTGGCATCACAGTTCAATTAAGTGATCACTTATTTGCTTATTTAGCCTGTCCGCCCCAGTTGGGTTCTGCTGATTAGTGCCACTTGTGCTTGCGTTAATGTACTAAACCATTTCCAGTGTCTCTCTACTTTTTGTCTAATTGCCAATAAAACTTCAATCTTACTACTCTAGGGTTCAGAAATGTATCTTCCCTGAGGTTTGACACCTGCAGCTCCAGTTCTATAGAAAAAAACCCTAGATTAACTTGCAGTTAAATGTTTATCACTGCAAACTGGTCCATGATGTTATTGGCATCAAGTTTTAATCCATTTACCTTTAAGTGACCCGTACTGTGAGAAAAAAGAGGCGAGTGTGACCTTCTCCCATTATTAACACATACAATAAAAAATAGCTAACATGCAGCCTAGTCTTTTTTAATCAAATATTGTCAATGCCAGGAAGAGGTGAAAGGATAAATGTGAGAGCATCCACCTTGCGTATCATTTTGGTATATCCCTGCACTATAATGATAAAGAAGCTATTATGTGGGTATGTTCAGTGGTGGAAGAAGTCCTTAGATTCCTTACATGGCAAAACCACAGTGTAAAAATACTCCATTACAAGTAAAGGTCTGGTAAAGTAAAAGTACAGAAGTAGCGATATATCCTAAAAATACTAAAAGTACTCATTATGTTCCTTTGAGTGTAACATGAATATATACAGTATATTATATTCAGGGATCATTTTATGTTATATTTTTATGCCATATTTTAATGTTGATTTTTTAATGTTTGTTATTGAAGAGTATACAAGGAGGAATAATGTGTAGTCGAGTTGAAATACAAGTATAAAGTACAGTAAAGTACCTCAGAATGTACTCCAGATTTAGAGCTGTTATGCACATATGTGTACATCATAGGGACATGTCAAGGTGCCAATGAATCGTCCCTACAACGTACCATTTTTATTGAATAACTTGTTTAAAAGATGTGTAATTTTACTGTCATCGTTAATGCCCATGAAATGTCTGAACCCACCAGTTTATTTGCCTCAGTCAGAAGCTAAGACTGTCTGTTCTTTTGTAGGGTTGCCTTTCCTCAGGGAAGTCATGCTGTAGGTTCCCAGTGTTTGTAAAAATACATTAAAAACAGCTGTCAGTGATGCCATGGTGCTTTGAAGAGTACATGTACTGTAAAGCGTCTTTTCTTAAGGAACAAAATGAGTCATTTACGTTAAAAAAGAGCACCAAAGAAAATATTGCATGTTTGAAGAACAGAGAAAAAAAAACTTTGCTTCATGTACTATCTGAAAGAATTGTTAATTATGACAACAATTATACAAATGGTGATAGTGCTTTAGCTACTCAACTCAACTGAATATGTAAGCTATCAGAATATTGGTCAAAATATTCTGTCAAGGGCAAAGTCAGTTGACTTGGGTGTTTGAGATTTCACACACGAGCCCTGACTGGAGTGTTGCAGCTCTCTTTTCCAGCAAGATGCAGATTAGAAGTGACCAGTGGTACCATCAGAGAGCGGCGCCTGCCTCGTGTTTGTCAGTGAAACATGCGTCCAGACACATCTGCAAGCAGTTGACTGGGCCTTTTCCTGCCGCTCTGTTCCTGAGAGGTCTGGAAGGGTGACACGCCGATGCTGACCTTATTGTGCCCCGCCTGTCACTTAACCTTCATGTTAGATGTCAGCTCCCCTGCCGCCGCCATTCAATCGCTCCAACCCTGACACCAAACACGATGCATGCACTGTTTAAAATTGTGACCTCAAACTTGGGGAAGAGAAGGGAAACAGTCACAGAGCCAAAAATCCATTTAAATATTTCCACCTACAGTGTTGAAAGCTACAATGAGTGAGAATCTGAGTGTTCAAAGTAAGTTCTTGCAGAGGGAAAAAACAAACAAAAAAACTTGTCAGTGTCATCAAAGTAGTAGCTTCAAGTTCACCTTGCTTAAAATACATGTTGGGCAGTTACTCTATTACATTTTCATGCCTACCACTGACTCGTAAAGATGATCCTGAAACCTTGAAAACAACTGATTTCTCACCCAAAGCGGTTATGATCTTCAGCCTTTGAAACAACACTGGTCCCTGTGATAAACTGTTTCAAAAAGTTTACATTTTCTTTGCCTCTGGAGCCCTCGAAACACAAGCTTGTGCTGTATAAATCTGTCAGGGCTGCAGAGTTGAGCATATACAGAGTCTTGATTTACACATTCCAGATGGGAGATTACAGGACTGTGGTGAAGCACTGGAGCATCACACACACTCTACTCCATCCATCCACTCTCCTGCTCCCCTTTGATGGAGATCCCTCTTGTCTTGGTGGTGAAAATTATGAGCTTTCTAACAAACAAACAAAAGCACAAAGAAATTTAAACGTTGGCTTTTGGGGAGGAACAGCACACACAATGAAACACATTTGTGCTATTTGGGTCAGAGTCTGTATCTGGTCCTAATATGAGCTTGCAAGAAACAATCCCAGCACATGAAACCCTGAGCATGTGTCAGATTGTGAATATATGAGGATTCCCAATTGGTTCAGCACAATAAGACATTGTTGATTATGTATTCAGACATTTCTCTGCAGTTGTCTCCTGGGTGAACTTGCATAATAACAATTTGCAGAAACAAAAGACTTACACAGAGGAAGAGAGCACTCATATTGAGACACTGCACTTTGGTGTGTGTGCTTATGTGGTGTAGGCAGCACACTTTCTTCCCTAAGGGCTTAGCCAGGGGTGCGTAAACAGCGATCCTATGGTGCTGGGCGGAACAATTCAGTGTCAGGGAAAAGGTCAGCTATCGCTGCTCAGCTCCATCAGGTCAGAGAAAAACACAGAAAGAGAAGGAAAGAGCAGGCTAAAGTGGTGAGGGCCCGGAGAATATGTTTCCAATAGACCCTCGTCAGGCTGTGTTAGCATCTGCGTCCAACACGTGCACCGCAGGGATCATGACCCTCCACTTCCCCTTCCCTTGCTCTCCCCAGTGGGCAGAGCAGACCTGCAAGGTCACCACAGAGCTGAATGGGGCAGAGAGAGGCACAATATAAACTGACCCCCAGCAACCACCCTCCCTTAAACCTCCCCACACATCCCCTGGACATTTCCAGAGAGGAGAGGACCAGACTCTATCCCTGCCAGGGTCACTGTCAGCCTGCAAAATCACACCAGCGCCTGAAGCATGAGGCTGTAGGGAGCAGAGCAAGTGAGCTCAGGGTGGAGACTGTGCCTTTGCCCAAATGGCTGCTCATCTGTGAAGCAGGTTGAAAGCCACAAGAGAGGGGTTTGGGCTGAAACTGGGTGAGAATATTTCTCTTACGCAGCATACAATCACTGGAGGCGCCCTGTTGATCACACCGTTGCCAGTGGTACTGTCGGCCATGATCAGTACACACAGGCCGAGTGTGGCTTAAACACAGACAGACCGCAGAGACCTTTATGCTGCTTACCTGCAGTAACACGACTCGTGTGGCATTATAAGCCATAATGGAAACTGATGGGCTTACAGAGAAGATAAAGATCATTTCCAAAACAGTCTTCAGCAAAAATTATAGCTGTTCACTACTCCCATCACACAAGCGTTTACTACGTAAGCAAAAAGAGTATACTTTAATATTTTCACCACTACAGTTTATTAATATTAAATTACTGCTCTCAGCCTACATCAAATTCATGATTAAGTGTACACATAATCGTCTGTGTAATACAATGTTCTACAAAGTATAGTTGTAGTGTTACCATGAAAATTAAATAATTAAGTTATGGTAATTTGTTCCTTTTACAAATGAACAAATGTGTAAATTCGAAGAATTTTATTCCTCCTTGTTTGTTGTTTTGTTGACTTCTGCTTTACTGCATTAACATGAAAAATAGTACACAATCAATAAAATACAAATATCACAATTTAAAAAAAAAAAAAAACAAAACAATAGATTATTCCACTTGACAGAAGAAAAATAATTATTAATTAGGAAGGAGCACCTCATTTAATTAGTGCTTTCGTTAAGGAAATGAAGAGAGAGAAACTCTGATCGAAATATGTAGATGTGTTTGCCAATGCATGACCATGGAAATAACAGGATGGGGGCTGGAGGAGGGGGAGAGGAAAAATAGAAAGGAAAAACATCCCTGGCTAATTTAAATACAGTCTTATTAGTCTAATGACCAGAGTCTGTGATCACTACTCATCACCATTAATGCCACGACTCTCCCCTGCTCTGATTGCCCAAGGCTTAGCTTTTTCCCCTTAGCCCACATTCAGCTGGGGAACCAACGCGTTTTCCCTTCCGCTACACATGAAATGTGACATGAGGACACTAATGTATGTGGAAAAGGGATGGAAAGCAGGGATGTGAGACACTCTGCACTCTTCCTTTCGCGGTTAATGATATGACGTGCTGCACGGAAACCAAAAACTCCTCTCCTTTTAAAAGCCATCAGCTCTGAGGCATGTTTCTATTAAGAACACTCCTAAATGTTATAATAGGTGGCCCTAACGAGCTTTGGCCTCGCTCAGCTATCTGCCTTCCTCAGCTACCATACTGGCTGCATGCTGATGCTTATCAAAATGATGAATGCAGCATTAAGTTCAAATGAGTTGGAAGATTGGAAAAAGGGGAAAATTCGTGTTTATCATTGCATGATTTGGTTCTGTTTTCTGCTCCACATTGCACAAAGACTGCTTATTATTTTAACCACATGTTTTCAAATATAAGCATTCGTATAATAAGAGTATAATACACAAAAAACCGGCCAGCCTTATGTGAATGCACTGGGAAATTGAGGAAAAAAATCCTTTATGCGAGATAGAGATGCACAAAAAACAGAAACAATGGTGATTAGCTCAAAAAAGAAAGATGCTGGCTTTACAAAGAAGAATGAGATTTTTTGAATATACGCCTTCATCGAGATACATACAATTTTTTTGAATACTGTCCCATCTTTGACCTTGTACATACACACTCACACACACACACACACACTGCCTCATCATTATCATTTGTGTTTCCACTGATCATTATATGTCTTTTTTGAAAACATTCCAGAGTAGTCTCAATAAGATTGAATGCTTAGCCTTTTGTTGTGATCCTGTTGTTGTTTTTTTCATAGACACAAATTCACTGCTCTAATATCATGGAATGTTTTCCTCATGATATGTTTTATTATAAGCAATTGCCTTGCCAACAACTTTATCACCCTTATACAGCCAATATGAAAGAGGTGTTTTCAAGGGCAAAACCCCAATGAAAGAAAACCTTGGTGATTATTATAACAGCAAATGAGGTCTGAAGTCATTTGAAACCATGAAAATAAAAGTCACGTCTCTTCGATGAGTGCAAACATGTCACCAGGTCACAGCACCACATGACAAAACAAACAGGCCACCAAACATTAGGTGAAAACATGAAAGTCACACGTCTAATGCCCTGCATCACCAGGCGTGATTCCACTCTGCCAGACAAAGTGGCACAGCTGGCAGAGAAAAGAGCAAGCAGAAAGCAGGCAGCGTGTTAAATGACCCAGGGATGTGAATAACCTTGGTGACTGGGGAAGGCCAGCACTAATTAACGCTGGGCAGCCATGTTGGCTGCCAGGGGTTCGTCACATGGGCACAGTCCTTGGATTCTCCCCCATGGTTGTCCTCGTCACTACCCCAATCAAGACCCTCAGGAGGGACTGTTCACCCCCCTCACGCCAGCCTTGACCCCATGCATGATAATGAGGGGGATGTTTATGAAGAGGAAAAGACTGACCCAAACTGTGTCAGTCAAATGGTAGCCTGCTAACATCCCATCATCATTACTGTCACCTCACTTTACTACCATCCCATCGATGATTCAGCGTTCTACTTTTGGAAATTCACACATTTAAAACATACTGTGAATCTAAAACTGCAATATTAATTTTATTTACTATCAAATATTTTCATGTATAGGTATTAGCTATGACATTTTAAAACAGTATAACATTTTGACTTCTTACACACATGCAGAGTCGCTAGGCTAATTTCTCCTCAGCATGGGTGTTAGAAGTGAGAACAGCACTTGAAGCGAAACATGTCTGTCAATCATTAATTGGGATTCTGACATCCTGCCTCAGATATGTTGCCATAGGATCACAGTATCAATACTGAGCATCCTTTTGCACGTGGTTTAGCATTCTCACAATGCCAGCACATTATATTCCTTGCCACTAATTTATGGATTCATTTATCACCAACATCTTATTTGTTTCTGTTAATCTACCCTGGGGGTCTGACCATGGCCTTGGCTGGCCACCAGTGCTGGAGCTTTATTCCTCTTCACACAGGCCTAGTGTTAACGCCGCTGGCCAAGTTCACAGATTTGACTGACTGTGGACTTAATGCCGCTTGCCTTGTTTTCAGCACTTGTCCCTCCAGATTTGCCACCCTGGCTGCACAATTTCCTCCAATTCTAATTATTCATCAGCTCGTTATGCCGGCGCCTGGGCGCCTCCCCTAATTAGAGGCGACGCAGGGTTTGGTCCCAGGCTAGCCCCGAGTGAGGGAACCAGTTCAGAACCAGTCCGAGGCGTGCGTTCATGAAGGACTGGGTAACTGCCAGCCTCTCCAAGTGCAGAGGGGAGAGGAAGGGCCAGTCTTGACAGTTTGATGTGACGTGCCTTCACACAGTCTCTCTCATACATACACACACACACTAATCATTCTGTTATGCACCATATCTATTAGCATAACCTCTAGATATTTATAAGAACCCTGGAACAATGGAAATTCTTTGTCTCAATGGTGTTATGTGTTGCCACTGTAGTGTAATTTTTTTTTTTTTGTTGATCTGTTATTATGCCGTCAAGCTGAGATGGTGATGCAGGGCTGCTGAGAACAGTGTCAGTGGGCAGGGTATAAGAGCGTGAATTATTAAATCATTGTTCCCTAATTAACATCAGGCCTTAGACACAAAATAGCCTCTCGAGCTGAGAACAATTGAATTTTTTTCATTATTATTAAACAATAGCTTCTTGCTCACATAAAAGCAACATACATATACCTAACTGCCAATATTAATTATATATGTATGTACACGGGGAACTACAATCTAGCAACAACATGTAACAGTCATCAAGAAAGAAATCTTGTCTGGCCCAGGAAGATCTCAGAAAGATTACTCTGCTATAGCTGGTGTGAATGACTGAGTGAATGACTCTATGATAACACTTAAACATGATCCTACAGCTACTGAACCCCAAGACCTTTACAGCTACATCTCTTTTTATGCAGGCTCATAATGACCCTTTGGGACAACGTGTTTAACTTTTAGTAAAGAGGTTAGCAATTTAGATGGCTTGCGGCTGATTGTGCAGTTCATACAGCCTGTCCTTATTACCACACTATAACATAAATTATTAATTTTCCCATGCAGATTGGTCCTCTTGAGAGCCAGCTGGACAAAAGGTAGAGGCTACCCTTAAAACATTTTATCACCATGACTGGAAATCTTCTAAATAGATGATGGTGATGATGGTGATCTTGTCTACGTGTGTGTTTGTGCATTGTATTTTTTGCACATTAGCAGATCTGCTACCACCGTTAAGTGTGATTCTCCATCTTTTTCTCACCTTTTCCTCCTCCCTCATCTTGTCAGCCCACTCTGGCCTGGAGTGAGAGAGGTTATGGGGCTATGAATGGACAAATCTGCTGAGGACCTGGGTAAACACGTGCATGTGCACAAATGTGTACGTGACACACACCTCCATACAGTAAACTGACACAGACTTGCGCACATTTATTCACCCTCTCATGCACAAACGCGCTTGCACACAAACACAAACTCACACATATATGCACACAGTAGTGCTAATTAAAGCCCTCAGTGTGAGCAGAGAAATATGTAATCCTGACATTTAGTCAAGGGAGATTTGGGGAGACGAGAAGAAATTCTAGCGCTCGGCTTGAGCTGGGCCTGGGGCAAGCTGGCAGACAAAAGGACAGCGGCAGGCAGAGAAGCTGGGATAGGGAGCGGCGGAAAGGTCATCTCCGTGAAAAGGCTAACGTGTCAGTGCTTTTGTTCCTGGCCCTCGGAACATATGTTTGGCCCTCCTCCACGGCTGCCCCTGCTATCAGGATGAAATCTAACCCCCAGCCCCCAAACGCAAGACCGAAACACACTTACACAGACAGACAGACTGACAAACACACGTACACACAGTGGACAGCGGTTATGTTACTATGTATACCACAGTTGGTTAGGATAAATGGATAAAAGTTGAGTTGAAGGTGTTGCCTTACCACTCAGTGCTGGAAAGCAACACCAATCAGGAACACCTGTCTGCTGCTGTGCTCAGAAATCAAGATAAGCAGGAGGTGGCAAAAGAAAAGAATTGAACAAGTGTGTTAGAGACTAACACAGACGAGATTAGAAATGAGTAATGGTCAAAAAACAGATGACCAACTTTGTCCTATTCAATAGATAGAAACAGCTAGCCTGGAGGTTTTTTCACTGTTGCCAGGAAAATTTGATCTGAATTAAAAAAATGAATCTGATAGATCCGGTGGTGATGTCCAAAAATGTCAAATCCTTTATTTGTATACCTGTTTCTAATCTGTATCCAGCAAATTCAGGTGATTTGTCCTGAACATGAAGTCACAAGTTCAGACCAATACCAATAATCAGAGGAAACAAAGACAGGAACGCTATTCTTTCAGGAAAATTGAACATAGACATGTTTAGTAGCGAACCTAATGTGGCAGCATCTGCTTTCTGTCAAGTAAGCTTGCTCAAAGGGATGGTATGCTTGAGGACATTTTCCATAAAAATGTATGACCATACCCAGTTTCATCTGCTTACTTGTTAACATGAGCCTGACATAACTTGATAAAAATCACGTAAATTAGGGTTAGTCCTGGCTGCAGAGGCAATATTGTAAATTTCCCCTGTGTTTGATGACTACACTTTTAGTAATAGATCCATAAATAGCACATTTCCATTCATCTCAAAAATGCTTTGAGTTGGTAATAACTCTATCATTATATAAACAATTCTTTCTTTATCTTTGTCAGAGTGTGAAAACATGTGAATCACATCTCCCTTTGTATGTCTTCCTTCCTTAGACTTATGGTTTATGACCTCTTTCATCACTTCCCTCTTCCTCCCACTCCCACTGTCCATCATTTTGTGCTGCAGGGTTTCCTCCAAAACAAGACAATTTGACATGGGCCAAGAAGTTAAGTTAGACATTTGTATTAGGCAAAAATGAAATGCATTCAACAGGCAGCTTTAAAATTTTGCTTTGTGAAGCACATCATATCTGTGGTTTTACGCTAGCACAAGTCAAAATACACAATAATCATGTCAAATGTACTAAACTCTTCTTCAGGATCTTCTGGATCATCGTATAATGCTGTGTTGATTCAAGAGTGTTGATTCAATACATATCTTAGCAGCTTTACAAACTATTTAGAGGGGCCAACTGTGATTTAAAAACAAACCGCATATCAAAAAGTATTATGAAGTTTTGCTAAACTAATCTATGATTCATTGTAAATCCATGATTCATGCCTAAATCTAACCAACCCAACCATCAAAGGCAACAAGTACCAGCTGAAGCACAGCACGGCAAGTCATGCCTGACCACAATAGGATTTGGGATAGGTGTAGGTTTAGAGAGGTGGAGATTCTTTTGCCTCGGCAATGAACACCAGTTGGTTTCTGTTAGTGTGCTCTGCTCTTTGAATAAATTTAATCCAGTGTAGCTGTTCAGTTTGGATTAACGTGTTGTTGTCAATTAAACATGAGGAAACACTCTGGGACTGTGCAGCACATTAACCAGACAATTAGAGATTGTACATCGTATACATTGTGTCCTAACAGCAAGCTGTCCACACTGTTATATATGCACTTCTGTTACATCATAAACAAACCACCTGCTTAAATGATAGTATTGTAGATTAGGATACAAGCTTTAAAAATATAATACAAATGTTTCATGATAACATTTTAAAAATGTTTAGAAAGAGATCTTCCTTCCTTCACCTTCATTTCTCTCATTTCCATCTCTTATCTTCATTAATTCTTTTTCTCCTTTATTGATGCTCACTACTTGATGACCTTGTTTTTCATAGGCTTTCACACTGAGAAGAACCATCCTCTTACTCATTAGAGATGGAATAAGCACAGTACACCTGTACTGTGAATATCCAAAGAGCACTTGTATGTGGTCACCATTAAGACCCAGCAGTAATTCTACTTGATTGTCTTTTTCTTCAAAACATTTCCCAAATGTTGCATTGAGAATGTCCTTCCTTTATTATCATGTGACAAGATGCAAATGTTTTATATAAACAACCTTCTGTAATCTGCTACCACAATAACGTCCCCAAAACATCCTCAGAATGTTACAGGCAAAATGTTCAACCTTTTATCTATTATATATTATAACGTATCACTTTACATGAACGTTTTATAAAAACATTATGTAATCTGAGCCCCTCATAACATCCAGAAAACATTTTCCGAATGGCTATCCAACAAAAGTTCAGCTCAAAACTCAATACGTAGTGTGCATCGCATGCAGCCAGTTAGGCCGTTCAAATAGAAAACAATGCAATTGAATTGATTTTGTAGCTGATGCTTGCTTGTGTTGCATTCAGTTAGAAAATCACACTGGGCAATTCTGGCAGACTTGGTTTTTTGGCAGCAACTTTCAATGTAGGCATGATGAGGCCTGTAGGGGTAGCAGTCCTGTTATGAATGTGATAGGGATGCTGGAAGGAACGACAGTGTGGATCCGGAATTGTAGCTGGAGACAGTGGGGTCAGTCTGGTGGTTGACATGCTAGCCTACAACCTGCTGATGTCACCCAATCACCATGTGCCCTGGAGGGACCTGGGTATGTACAAGCCTGAATGTTAACTTGATGACAGTATGCTTCACTGTAAAATTGAATCAAAAGATGTAAACCAGGTAGCTGTGTAACCCTTTGATTTTGATACTGCATAAACTCATCCTTACCCATTACCATCCTCAGGCTTTCATGAGCTTTCTCTTCTGGTCCCCTACTATCCTCCCAACACAGCAATCTGCACCCCCATTCACTACCCACCCACCACCGACCTTTCAAATAAGCTGTCGGGATGCATCAAGGATGAGGCCAAAATGACATGCATGTCTCTGTGTATGTGTTGTGTATGTCATGGGTAGAGTACGGAGTAAATGTACTCTACGAGGTCACTCTTATTAGTGAGAGCCACTGTCACTTCAAGATTGTAAATAGTCACTAGATTACCAGAGTGAACCCACCACTCAAATCCTATTTCTACTTCTGCCTTCATAACATACGCACCCCCCTCACTGCTCGCTTCTTTGTCATGTTGTCCCTTCACACCAATTGCATGTGCCAAGCATGATGACCTACATTTGCATAAAGTCTCTGCTGGCAGATTGGATTGGTCAACAAATCCACCCACTATTCATAGACTGGTGGTCAACAAACACACATGTCAGAAGAGATAACAATACGAGGAGCCTTAATGGTCAAAGATGTGGTATGACTAGGCTATCATTTGCTCTCAAAAGTGTGTGTGTATGTGTGCGTGTGAGCATTTTGTGTGTCTAAGACTTCGCCTTTGGTGCCATCTGGGTCCTTTTCCTCACAAATCGGGAAAAATCGGAGTGCTGAAAGGAAAACAACACTGAAAACAGGAATAAATAAATAAATGATGGCGTGGGGAAAGAGTGCAAATGCGAATGGCAGCCTGAGATGCTAAGAGGAAGAAGAGAAGAGAGAAAAGAAGTGATTAGACAACAGGAGCACTGGTGATAGGCCTCTTTTCACAGTCTCTGTGGACCCTGGAGATGAGCATGAGAGGGGGTAGACAGCCGACATGGCAACCTCTCAGCCCACATCAGGCTGTCGCCGACTGTGATGCCCACCCAAGAGACCACAGGATGCTCACTATGAGAGGGACAAACTCATAAAAGCTATTATTGCACAGATGGTTTATGCTCTTTTCTACTTAAAAGCTGTCAGTGACAGAGCTCAGCATTTGGTGGCAACTATGGAGGAAAAGGGGTGCGTGTGTTCATTTATTTGCGTCAATGTAAAGACTTGAGTATGGTGCTTTAAGTGACCAAGTGTGTGTGTATGTAATCCTTGGGCACTAATTCTCAGGACATGTTGCTGCCTCAGTGTTGTGTGCTGACCAAAGGAATTGTTTCACAATCAGGGCGTGAAATGCTAAAGAGCTCCCAGCCAACACGCCCGCATGGTGTTTTCTCCCCACTACTGTTCATTTGACATTTAGTAAATCATTATTGCAGCGATGCCCCCAAGGAGCATTTCACCATACATGGACACACACCCACACCCTTTATGATAACTATTTATTAACAAGTTAGGTGACCTGATTTCATCCTGTTGCCAAAATAATGACAAATACACGTGCTGGCATTTTATAAATCTGGAAGTTAAAACCTATAAATGAAAAAATATTGTATTTAGGAGATTTAACAAAAAGATAAACACATCAAAGTGAGATAATATTTTGTAACACCCTTAAAAGTAAAGCTACACTAAATTTATGTAATTTATTTTAATAGCTGTCCACATACCAGCCTTAAAAGTCTACTAATTTTCATTTCCTTCCAAGTCTTTCAATAAAAATGTCAAGTGATGTTTGAACTTCTGTTGGCTTGAGTGTGGTGTCTGGGCCTGTGTGGACAGGCAGGCCCTCTCAGGCTTTCACACATCACCAACGTGTGCTAAACTTCCTCCTAGCTCTCTAATCATTGTTAGGCAGGGGGGGGATGAAAGATGATAAAAACCCAAGTCATATAATGGCCACACATCTGTCTGCTTGCCTCTCATCTCCTCCCATCCACACGCTGTCAACAGCTGATGGACAGTTGATGGCTAGAGAACATTTTGATAGATTGACAAGTGACCGACAGAACTGTCTCACATTTTAAATGCCTATTAGAATCTACCAATAACACTGAAGTATACTGGATTAAAATATAGAATAGATACTTTATTGATCCCTCGAGGGGAAATTCTTACATGCATTTTACCTGAAATACAACCACACATACACAAAAGGTTCATAGACATGCAAATGTGGAGAGATGGTGGAGAGATGGGCTGCCACACAGAGCGGCACCCTGGGACAGTTAGGGGTTTGGTACCTTGCTCAATTGCACCACGGCAGTGCTCAGGAGGTGAACTGGCACCTCTCCAGCTACCAGTTCACCTTTCACCACCCTTGAATCGGTCACGCTCTGGTTCCCAAGTCCCATATTTACAATACATACAGAACATTCTAAGCAATGGTGATCACACCCTTGAGATGCACTTATATATGCACTGTACAAGTTATTGTTCTAATCTATTGTCCTATATCACTTGGAATACTGGAATATTTTGATGTGATATTCAAACAAGAGTCTAAAGCCACCCTAGCAGCACATAAGCCAAAAAGGTTTTAGTTTCCACACTGTGTGGTCCACTACATGGGCGTTAGTGCTTTTTTTCTCACCTGGCTCACTGAGTCCTGGTTGTCCCATAGACTTTATATTGAGATGATGTCACTCACATAACAGCTTTTCTCGGCTCTGGGAGAGTTTTATTTATTTTTAATGTTTTCTTGGCTCTGGGAAAGTTAATCACATGTAAAAGCTCCATAGTTTTTAAAAATCCTCAGACAAACAGTAATAACTGACCTTGTTTGCAGTTCACAGTGTCCTGTAAAAAGTTTTACAGATGTCTCTTTTTTAATGGAGAAAATGTTTCTCTGGGCTGCAGGAATTTTTTTTTTGATGCATGACTGCAGATGCATTACCACGTGACTGAAATATACAGAAACATATCAATTCAAAGCTCCTTCAACAATCTGACTGGCCTCATTTGCTTTAGTATGTATGTGTTTACATGATGTGAATGTAATGTCCCTAACTACCATTTTTGTGCATTCAACAGTTCTATCTTCGCTTTTATTAAAGTCAGCCTCTCAGTTTATCAGTAGGACTCTTAATTGCTGCAATACAGATCACCACCCTTAATTAATGCAAATGGGGCAAGCAATCACTGTGTCTTGCAAATAATCATCTGCCTTTGTCATTGTTGTTTTATAGAAGTGCTTTAAGCCCATTGTCTGTGTGATTAGCTAATAAAGAGCTCCTAATGTCTTGTCTTGCACTCACAGAGCACATCCTCCTTTTAATCCATAAGCTCTTAAGGCAGCCATAACTGCCTTATTCATGTCAGGCCAAGAATGAAACCAGTAAAGAGTATAAAAGCAGCCTTTACAGTCCATACACATTCACACACACTTAATATCAAGGAGTGAAGAGCAGAGAATTGAGTGTGTGTGGATAAGAGCAATATCCACCATCAATTAAAGATGGAGATAGGAAGCAAGACATTTTAATGTTGGCCTTGAGAGGCTTGAGTGGGCTGAGACATGGAATCAATAGCATAAGAAAACATAATATATTCTCCCTTTGCGTATTTTGTTTGAAGGACAAAGTATGCTTTAAAAAATATAAAAAGGGCTTGACACAGCACTGAGTGTGTCATTTTCATGCTCTTAATTATAAAAATATTTAAATGACTCTTCACTTTTATCACTGTTATTGAGATATGGAAAACGAGACAAGCTGCGTCTTATGCACTGGCCTTTTTTGCCTTGCAGCATTTTAGTGCTTAACTTGAATACGGTCCTCGAATATGTGACCCTTGGTCTACCCTAGACGCCGGCCACAATAGACAGCCCCAACACCTCATCATCACTTTAGCTCAGAGAAAAACCTTGAGATGATGCCAGCAGTAGGCAAACTGCCCATTGTCTTCTCAGTGACAGTGAAATGCTTATTATTTGTGGGTTTCCCTTGGGCCTGTCCAACACATAAGGGTATCTGGACTGGATAAAGCAGGGAAAGAGCTGCGTCCGTGTTCCAGCCCCAGAGGCAGGATAAAGACACACGCTGAGGTGGTGAGTTGAGAGGGGAGATGCTACGACTCACGCGCAGTGGACCTATTGGGTTCACCCTCAGGGTGCATATGAGTGTGTGTAGTTTGGGAGTGGGAAGGGGGTGTGTTTAGCTGTCTCCGTTGTGGTGGAAGTAACCTGGGATAGAGAACTGCGGGAATGGATGGAAAGAAGGGAGGGGTCAGGGGTGGAGGAAGCGAGGAAATAGGAAAAAGAATCGAGGAGAGGGTCATTAAGATTATTATGTAGAGTGTGTGGGAGTCTGAGGGGTGGGGGTTGAGGAGGTGATACTGCCAATGCCTCAAGCCTTTGGTCATTTTCTCCAAACAGATAAGAAATTAAATGTAAAGCATCACACCACAGAGGATAGACAATACCTTATCTGAGCACTTAACTATGTGTCTTTGACATGTTATATATATACTCATTACATTTTACCTAGGGGCAGAGTGATGAGAACATCCTACTGATCCATACCCAACTCCATCACTACAGCTCCATGTCAGCGCATCCCTCTTCCTCCTCCTCCTCCTCCTCCTTCTCTGGGGAAAACCCACAAATCACATCAGCACAAATCACGGCCACTGCAACAACTATTGTAAACAACTATTACAACTATTGGATCCTAACAAATTTTAACAATTTGGTGATCCCCTGACTTTCCATCTAGTGCCATCATCATGTCACAGTTATAATTTGTCCAGTACTTTGGTTTATGACCAAAAACCTGCAACTCTATGGACAATCCCATCATCTGTACTTTATGTTTCATTCTAATTAGCTAACTTGCTGGAAGCATGCTAACAGTTACTAAACTAAGATGGTGAACATGGTCAACATTACACTTGTATGTACGCATGTTAGCATAATGGCATTAGTTTGTAGGTTAAAGCACCAAAGTGGTGTTAAGTAGATACCTGATTATGCAAAGACACAGGTGAGACTGTGTGGTACAAGAGGACTGAAGCTGAGGCTTGCTCTGATACTTGTACATTGTGTACAGGTGCAACATCCGCTGATCCGTCCTCTGAGCCAATCTGCGGTTCAGCTTCAGCCAACAGCCTTGGGGCACAGGTGACTTCCTGTCTCAGGATTGATGTCTGTCTGTGTTGAATGTCTTCGTCATAGACTGGCTATAGCTATTTGTGCACGTATATACGTATGTGATTCACTATTCTGTTGTGTGCATGTGGTTGTGTACATTTCAATATTTTCTCCAGCATGCCTTGCTGTAGTTGCACAATTGAGTGGTATACAAGAATGAAAATCTGTGTCAAGGTTGTTAACTCAAAATTGTGACCTTTGACACACACCATGCTGTGCTGTCCTTCTTGTTACATTTCATTGGGTCAGGAGTTCACAGCCCATCCATGAATGTCCAGAGAGGCTTGATGTCTATTTTTAGAAAGACTGGAAGAGAAGAGAAGAGAAGAGAAGAGAAGAGAAGAGAAGAGAAGAGAAGAGAAAAGAAGAGAAGAGAAGAGAAGAGAAGAGAAGAGAAGAGAAGAGAAGAGAAGCAAGTCTGTTGTCAGCAAACAGCCACAAAATGTATCATTTGATCGCTCCCTAGTCTCCTAGATCTGGTTTCTGCAAACCTCATTGTGGCCTTTTCTTCTACTTGACCCAACTGACTCAACGGCACACTGTCTTCTGAGTGTTAGTATCCCACCTCAAGGGTTAGAAACCACTGTTCCCCAGGGTCAGACCAACATGATTTCTAGTTCCAACACAACTGTTAATGATCTAACACATGGACTTATAACTAGCAGCCAGTCACTGCAGACCTCACTGTTGATTACTTTACCCAAATATTGACACATTAAGCTTGATCTCAGTGCCTAGGTCTGGTGATTCTATAAGAAGTGTGACATTTTCCATAAATTATATATATATTATATAAGTAAATTCTAGAATATATATATATATATTTAGGTGACCTGACATTCCACACAAATACTGGGAAAAGAATAGATGCTGTATGAATAGATGTGCAACAGGAAAACACAGTATTTAAGGGGGATTAATTATATAAATCAAATAATAATCAGACTGGGGGGAAAAAAGGTTAAAAAAAAGCCCCAATCCTCCTCGATACCACAGCACAGATTTAGAAAGTTATATTTAGGAAAATTGTATAGAACATTGTTTTCATGTGCAATCCTTTTTTACAAGATTTGCTTTGATCTTCTTAAAATAATCCATCATAATTTAAAGTATACAGGTTGGCTGCATTAATTTCCAAACTGAAATGAAATAAAGATGGGATAGAAAAAGGGACTGAACTAGTGGGAGCTTCATAGAGGCTATTTTTTTCCACTAGAAACTGCCATGAGCTCAGTTCAAAAGACTCTTTGTTATTGCAAAAGTTCGTTCACAAAATGGGTAACATGATATCCTGGAAAGTATATAATGTATAACATATCACAATATGTTTCATATAAACTACTGTAAATCAGTTCGATTTTGTGCATTGTATCTGTTGTTTTCAGCTGTTCCTGTTTTTGTATACATATCAATTTACTTTAAGGTAGTATTTTTTTACTACTGTTTTGCCAATACTGGAGTCAATATATGCACTAACCTAGGGGAATAAAGAGTCTAATGCAAATGGAAGAAGGCTTGTGCAGTAACTATTGTCAATAGTGCAGCTGGGAATCCGACGTTGGCTCTCTGACCAAAACACCGGGTCTCTGGAGATAGAAACCTCTGTGATATGCATATGATTACACAATTAGCCCCTGAAACTCTCCAGAATCACATGTATGTTGTCACGTGTTCTTGCACACAAGCACAGGCATTCGCCAAAACATAAGTACAGAAAGCAAGACAGTGCATGTGCATTTACATGCATACAAATGGACAAAAAACTCACACAGAGAGAGGCTAAGGAGAGGAAGGCACACCATCACAGTATTAATTTTTCATAACATCATGCTCAATACAAAATGCAATAAGTGTTTCTTGTAAGACGACTCCCGGGCACTTATAGCACTTGAGCATGCGGCAAGGTTCTCTCAGAGGTCCAGCGTGCGTGTTTGTCTGACTTACTTTGTCTCTGGCAGGATGACATCTGATGCTGAAGACGCCCAGGGGCTGGAGGAAAGAAGAGGAGAGATACTGTATATAAACACATGATAGAAAAGGAAGAGACGAAAGAAGAAGAGGGCAGTAAAATATAGTCACTGTAATCAGCCAAATTCTTTATTAGCAGATTTCTAGAGCTCAAAAGGAAAGTGTTTTTGTCCAATACACAAAATACATAATTCAGAGTCTTTTAGGCCTCTTGTTCTCATGTCGGCCTGGTCAACCTCCTCTGTGGATACACACAGCTTTAATATCATTCTAAACCTCCACCTCTAGCTGATTTTTGACAACAGCACCCTACAGCACTCTTTCTCATATTATTCCTACTTATATTTGTATTGACACGATAACTGATCATGTAAAATAGTCCAGAAGTGACACGATTTTGACTCTAAGGACCAAAAGTGGAACACTTCATGATTAGTATGACAGATGGGTGGTAGGAGCTGTGATGTAGCTATGAAGAGATTTTGGAAAAGGGTAACGGAGCACCAGAAGGAGGGTGCGGATAACCATCAGAAACTTGGGGTAAAATGCTGATTGAAACATCGACACTGACAGTGAATATCATGACCCTGACCTGACCTATTTGTTATTGCATTAGGAAAATAACAGTCTACAACTTAGGTCAGCAGAAAACTGACACAAGAAGTTATGTTTTGGTATATTTGTAAACCACAAAATACCGCAAAATACCACGGTATGAAGTAACAGAATATGCCGCCCTGGACTATATCTATTTAAAGTGAAAAGGTTTCTGTTTGAACTTTTTTAAACACCGGAGTGCAACATTTCTCTCCTAACTAACCAATTTATTTTAGCAATTAGCTCTCTGGCTAATTGGTATTAGTGCGGTGGAATCACAGCAATCCCAGGATTTACATGAGTCAGCTGTATGTTTGGGAAGGCCTTGAGAGAAAAAGGACATTGACATGCAAATGATTGTCTTGAACTTTATTGAGCGGGTACATTTAAGTTAATTTGCCGTTGGGAGTGGCTAATGGAAGTAGGCTCCTCCAGTAACTCTTAAGGAGTCAATCCACCTGATTTAGAGGAAGCAAGCACATAGATCTCTTGATTGACAGAGCTGTTACTCTGCATGTGACATAACTGACGGACAGAGAGGAAGAGAGAGTGAGGCAGGGTCCAGCACTGGTCTTCTAGTTCCTGCATCACATCATGATGTCCTCATGTACAGTATGTTCCAGATGTTAGGGTTATCCTGGAGGGAGAAGCAGTCGAGTATTGTTTTAAAGCCTTCAGGGTGGATCATAAATGTTGCACGGGGGACCTCATGAAAAATGCAATACATACGCCCCCTTAGCTAAAACAGAACACAGATGGACCTCTGGGAATGAAGCATGTTAGTGTAGCATCATGCTACGATTACAATCATAACAAGAAAGGGGCTTTATGGGAATGACATTAGAAATACAGGAAGTTAGTTAACCATGGTAATCGGAATTCATTACAATGAGCCCAGATCAGCCTCAACACTGAATACGCAAACAGCATTATGGAACTTGACAGCAGATAAAATATGTTAACTGGGGCATATTATATTACTATATAGTTTAGTTTGTTAGCTTTGGACAATAGGAGTATTTCTTCAGCTTTTTTAAGGTGTGTTTCATATGGGCTTACCTGACTCTGCTATGGGTATCTCTATACTGTGTGTGTGTATGTGTGTGTGTGTGGGTGGGTGCACAAATCTCCCATCAAGTCTCTTTTTTTTTTTTTTTTTTGTAAAATGTGCTTGTCTGACGATGCTCAAACACTCTTGTCCAAGTGTGTGTGTGTGCATGTTTGCCCTTTTATAGATGTGTTTGAAGGACCCAGCAGAGGAGCTAAAAGTAAAGCGTCAGGCCATAATTGGGTTATAGAGACCGGTGATGGATTAAAGCACGGCTAGGGAGACGCTGCAGCAACATTAGGGTGTCTGAGATGTCAGGGGCAGAGCGCTCTCATTAATCGCCTTGGCCCTTACATTACTGCATTAGTTGTATTAGCAGCTAGGAGTCGGCAAGCACTTTGGGATTTCTCGCTGAGGCAGGCCACATTCCTCTCTTTCCCTTCTGGTTGCTTTGCAGAACTGGGCATGGGCTCTCACTTTAAAAAAACAAAATAAAAAAACAAAAAATAGTACAGGACGGATCATTTATTTTGTTTTAAATGTCTTATTTTATTTTTAAAACAGTGAATCTTGGATTTTAAACAAAGTGTCTTGAATACAAATTGTTTGGAGTTAGTCTTCATACCATAGCTTGGCATATGATTACTGTTACCTGGCAAAGTCTAAAAGTTGTTAGGTCATTTACAGTAAGTACACGTGCACTGACTTAAAATACACAAATGCGCACACGCAAATATACAAACACAGTGCAGCCCCCAATCAGCCATCCCACTTCTCAATAACCTAATAGTCCTGTGAAAATTGATTTTTAGGAGCATGTTCCATGACCCCGACCCCCCTACCAGCACCATCACAATCTCAGTCCTTTTTTTCTTCTTTCAATTCCATCCATCTCCCTTGCAGTACAGATATTTACACTGTAGCTGTTATTAATAAGCAGAAATTGATTTTGCTGTGTAGTAAAAACATTACATGAGCAGTCAGGGTGACCGGGCTTGGCTGCTTATAGGTCAGGAAAGTGGGCGGTGTTTTGCATCTGCGTGATGGAGAGGAATGGGTGGGGCAGAGGTCAGGAGGGAAACCTAGATGAGGATGTATAGACTAACATTAGTGATCCTGAACGTTCAACCCTTGTCCACTCCCTCTTTGTGAAGTGAGAGCTTCATCACTCATTCTCTCTTTCCTTTCTCTCCCCCCCTCCTGCCATCCTCCAGAGGCTAACGTATGGGACTTAATCACAGCTGAAGTGTCCCTGATTGCCTCAGAGCTGCTGGTGGCCTCAGCAAAACCCGCAGTGTCCATACAAGCAGACTGTCTAATCATATTATTAATCAGCCACACCACGACACAGGCACCCATAGGTGAAAACATCTGCTTTAAAAGATTGGTTCATCCAAATTATACTAAATGATCTCTAGTGGTATCTAGCCATGAGTATAGGGCATGAGTGTAAAAACGTAAAACTAGTAGTGTAAGGATTTCAATCTGAAATTCAGAACAGTTACATTACAGTTACTAATCAAAGTAACACATGATATATGTCAACATTTTGGGGATCGGCTTATCAGCTGTCTTTAAAGGAGAAGTTTATGGGAATGACAGACCAACTCAGGTTTTGCAGCAAATCGCTGGAGAGTTGTGCAGCAGTGTGTGGGGGTGGGATGGTTTCTCTCAAATCAGAAACACAAACCAAAGGAAACTTTTTCTTGTCACTATTTTGCAGTGTAGACTGCAAGCCAGACCGACATACAGCTGGGTATTAGAAATAAACAAAGCCAGAACACAACAGGTAGAGTATCATAGTTTAGTCCATGAACTCCACCTGGATAGCCTCAGTTTCAGTGACATTTCAGGCTCATTGTGGAGGGATTTGGCTGGTCATTGTGTCTTTTGCCTGCACCGCCACAGCCAAAACACACTAACTCTGGTCTAAATGAGGCTTAAAGTAGGCCAGAGCACTGCAGCAGAACAGCGGAGAAAATAGGTGAAGTAAAGATAACGTAACTGGGGCTGGCAATAAGTCTATATGATAGTAAGTGCAATAATATATAACATACTGAGTATATGGACGATTAACATGAACATGAACTGCATTGGCTGGTGTAGTTTTATTACAAAGCTAAGCTTCAGTGAGATAGGTAGCTGAAATGGCTGGTGCTCAACATGTTTAGCTATCAGTGTTCTCAGTTAAGCTAGCCAGACAGTCTGACAAAATGTGAAGAGGAAAATGAGAAATGACATGCAGGGGAAATTGATTAAATATATGCCAAGACCAAATTATTATTAGGAGTGACAGAGTTACATATACATTTAATACATTTAGTTTTAATTTGTTTGATCAGCTGGTTCCTGGTAAAGGAAAAGCCTTTTGCTGTTTTTTACCACCTGATCAGAGCTTAAAGGAAAAGCTTATTTTTACATTTTTATCTTAAATATTGTTATAATTTTGACTTGTCAGAAAACCTTTTATTACATTATGTTAGTATCATATCTTCAAATTACTTTTCTTGTCCTACTAAGTGTAAAACTTCTAATACACTGAGTTTAAGATCATACACAATAGATAAAAGCAGCAAATTCTCACATTTTGTGAAGCAGGAAACAGATGTGGGAAGACTGAAACTGTTCATGGCCCCCTTACTCGTTGCACATAAGATTAGACCGGATCTTAGGGTTCCCCTATCTGCTGAATCTCACTTTAACCCCTAAAAGTGCTGTTTACTTTTCCTGTTGAATGAGTTAAGTTTTAAGATTCTTTTTTTCAATGATTAATAATAAATTATTGATGAACTCCTTCAAGGAATTTGTCCAACACTGCTAGCTGTGTAGTTTTTGAGATATTCTGAAATTTCTGCCTCCAAGTCAGTCCAATGTAGGTGAATGTTGAGCGCTCACAGCATTGAAAAATTTGATTGAAAAGTAAAACAGCAGCATCAGTTTCCTTTAACAAAGTCTCAGTTCAATTCACATACTCAGCTATGAGGAGATTTCTTTTTTTTACTACTTTCTTTCGAAGAAACAGTCCTTATGAAAACTGTTGACTGCTGACCAACCATCTGTGCCCATCTGTGTAATCTGTGCCCTCTGAAAAGGAGCATGGAAGAAACATCATATGGGTTTACATAGATCACTTTCTCATGGCAGGATGAATGGCGAGGGGCTGAGGGCAGCGTGTGTGAGGAGGTGGGCAGAGGAAGGATTGTTATTGGATCACAGTCGCATAGAGCACAATTTCCCATGAGTGTCCTTGGGTACCTGATCTGTGCAAAGAAATACTGGACCCCCTTCCTATTGTTCCTCACACTAACATGCGAATGCACATGCACATGCACTCACACACATTCACCACAACTACACACACACACACACACACAGGTATCTGTTTGTCTTGCGAGCGCCTCTGTTCACATGGAAGGGGTTGTCCTCCTGCTCCAGGACGAGGTATTAGCTTTCCCCTGAGGGAGAGTTCTAATTAGGTAATTGACTGATGTATAAAGCAGGTGTATGTATCCGTTACAGCCGGCTCGACCTGTTCATTATTAAACAGTGACCCTCTCCGCCACTCGTGCCAAAGCCTTCGGTGCAGGGGAGAAAGTGGTTGGGAAGAGCTTTTACAGGGATCAGGCGTACTCGTAATTACACTTGCTGGTTACCTGAGTCTTACCCCTTTACTGTTGCATGTTGAACAAGAACCCTGCTGCTCCATTTCCCACTGATTGAGCACATTGCTGCATTGCTGTCAATAAAAAGACTTTTTAAAAAGTCAAACAAAAGGTAATTTGTAGGGAACAAATTGTTTCAGTTGTCTTTCCGGGAAATCGATGAGATTTTATTTTGTGGAAAATGCATGATCACTGACTTACTGAAAATAGCATCCTATCTGACAGGTCACAAAACTTTTCATCCTCACACATTTGTACATCGACAGGCAAATGAAACTTGAGCTACACTTGGCCAGAAAGGACAGGAGAAATTTGCCAAGTGCCAGCAAGCAGCACTTCATTCTGACACTTTGACATCAGTGAAATATATAAAGTATTGGGTTGCTGTTAGGTCTATAGCTCAGTTTATTCACATCAGGAGGCCCAACGATCGAGATATGGATTGATAGCGGAGACAAGAATTGATTCAAAGTGTGTGTGTGTGTGTGTGAGTGTTTTGTGTGCATGCATGTGACAGCAGCCTCAAAACGTGAGCTGGTCGGTCCATTTTAATTCAGTAAGTTACACATTTCATTTCTGAGTGTGTAAGTTACAGAAGCCAACGAGACGGGTTGCAACAGCTTTCGAGCCAACACTTTTTTGATTGAGCCAGACTTGGACGTTGGCCAGCTTATAAAATGTTACCATAAAAGACCATAAATGACATCACATTTTCAAATTGAGTTGTCAATCTTTTTCACTTTTAGTTTTGTGTTGACAAAAGCAAACACACACACAAAAAAAAAAAAAAGTAATGACATAGGGTAAAGGACAATGCAGGACAAGTATTGCTGCTGCCATGAGTTTATCATCTTATAAAATAAAAATTGTTCTCTGTCCTCAGACCAAGCTTTGACTTTGCCTTTCTATTTCCCTTTTTTTTAATCTATATAATAATAATAAAATACTCGGATGTGGTAGTCCTAATTTTCAATAAAGTAAAGGTATAGTACTTTTTTTTCATTCCCTTCCTATTAGTTGAAACACTAGTGACAAAAAAAGAAGATATGTGGCTGTTTTTATGCTACCATACACCATGAGTTCTTGTCTTATCAGAGGTGTAAGCAGTGGTTTAGTACAGGGTATATGACATATTCATGCTTATTTTTCAGATAGCATTTTGTATGTCCTTAATGTATGATCTGAATGTAATAATCACGGTTCACAATTTCGACAGCTTTGATGAGAGGATGAAGTAGAATCATGAAGAGAGGGAAACACTTAGACAAACAGCAGATCACAGTAACATAAAGTTGATGTGCTATCTCACAGTGCATTTCTCTCTTGTCTGTTCAGTTTTGTGCCCAACAAAGCTATTTGATACATTTGATAAACACCAACAGGCAACAGTTTTTTTGAACTCCAAATTGGAAACTGTGTCATGTGTGACCATGTATTTATATCTGTGTACGGGAAATGAAACTCTCCAGCAACAACCTCTGTCGGGACGAGTCCAGACAATATGTATGGACTTAAAACAAGACAATTATTATCTAGTCTCTCGGTTAAAGTTTAGTTACAACTCTGGACTAATGTTAGATGAAAAACAATGGATTCGCATTGACTATTGATTAAATATTGAGTTTAAAATTATGATTAGCTGGGAGTGCTTGGCAATATGGATTCACATATCTCAGTAAATAATAACTATCATGTATTCGGCCAAGTCATAGTATGAATAGCATTTTATATTTGAAAATGTAAAGAAGGAAATCTGGGAGAGTGGCAGAACTAAAGTGACAATGTGTAAATACCTCTGGCCCATATTTGGGTGAACTAAATATGCAACAGTCTTACATGTTACTATTATTTACCCACCGTCAGTGTGTTTTGTGAAGTAGTGTACAACTAGTATTGGTATATACACTAGTATATGCATAGTGAACATATATTAGGTTAGTTTGTTAGCCGCTTAGTTCTTATCCACTTCTAGTCTTAGGGTTAGGGTATGTACAGTACATACACAAACAGGTTATTCAGGCATTATCAAATATACTTCACCTTTTGCTTGTTTGTTTGCATTCCTAAATGTATATTTATTTCAGCTAAAATAGTCATATACTGTGCCAGCAAAAGTATTTATCTCTGATGAGCAAGAAACTGTATTTTTACAATTGTGTGATGACAGCATGAAGTCCCACTATAAAACTGAACCCCCAGTTCAATGTTGGAGCCCCCATAAAAGCTCTATAGACCTTCTCACTTGCCCTGCCTAAGCAGTGCACTGAAACTTGCATGTAATGCTCACTGTTCAGGTTGTTGTACCCTAACCCAGCATGCACAAAGTGGAAGGCACTGCCATTGTTACAAGGTCAGAGGGCTCCATATGTGCTTACATGACTAGAGTTACAGCACATAACCTTCATCTATTTCACACACGCATCATCCTCTAACAAACTCTATAGGCTTGGGAAAATAATGGAAGAAAAATATGTGTATTTCACTGGTCTGGTGAGACCCAGAAGGTGGAACTTGGAGCCTTTACATGTGGAAGCTAGCCACACTGACTCCAAATGCTCCCAGTCCCTGTGTAACCATCCAAAATAGTGTGTTCAAACTGGAGTGAGAACCAAACAGTTACAAACAGAGGTCAGTGCCATTAATCGTCGCGCTTGTGGCCAATTTATGTCCAATGGGAAATCCATGATCTACTAACATTATAAATATCACAAGTGTTTGTGAGATGGAATCTGAATTCCCATTCCAGCTGAAAATGGCCTCTTCTCTCCTCTCCTTTCCTCTTCTCTGCCAATAGATTACAGGCTCTTGTGCAAGGATTAGTTTCAGAGTCATATTCAATGTTTATTCCCAAACAAACCCTAATCTGATCTAGCCTAATCTAATCCCATCCAGAGTGATCACTGACAGCAGGATCACCTTCTCACACACCCACCCACACTAACACCACACTGCCTCAGAGAGGTGAGGGGGGTCATTTTTGACATTTTTCTGTGATTGCTGCTTAGCTACGATTCAGTCAAAACAAAACAAAATATCGATTTGGAATATTAAATTGTAGGGTAAAATTGTGACAAAATACCCAGAAAAAATGTGTTTCTATTTTTGGAGTCATTGAAAGTTTACACAAAGGAATGTTTTCCTATTAATGCAATGCAGTATAAAGTATATTTAGACCATAATTTGCACAATGATTTGAGGCAGCAAACCTTGAAAAACAACTTCCTCTGCTTTCATCTTACATAAATATCCAGTTGGACTACTGCTGCAGACTAGTAAAGTGCTCATATTTTTTGAATCCCAGATCCACTCACAGAAGCTTAGCGGTTATGGGTTACTATTCATCACACAGATGTAGCAACTCTTGACCACAACTTGTCTTCAAACCTCTGAGACAATCACCTGCCCCAAAAACCAAAATTAAATCAGCGGTGTTGCTTGTGGCTTTGATTGGATTGGTCCTTAATATTATTCCCAAATAGTAAATAAAAACAGTTGTTGGAATAGCACCACTAAGCGGCTTTTTATTTGACAAGCAAGGTATACCTATAATCTATTCAAGCCTGTATGAAGATTTGTTCAACCAAAATTAAAATGTTCAGTGACTTGTCTAGGCTAGCATTTTACTCTTTTTTTTTTTTTTTTGAGAACTATGACTGTTTTTTAAGGCAGTAATTATTATTTAGCCGTGCTATTGCCCTGGCTCTAGGATGGCAATGTCCATCTGTTCTGCTCAGTCCACCACTTTGGTGAATTCTGTACAGACATTCATTTTCTCCAGAGGATTAAGCCTAGGATTAAGCCTACTGTTGATCACCTGACTTTTCTCTAGCACCATTTTGAGGTTGACATGGAATATCTCAACAACTAAATCAATCGTGGAGTAGATCTGATACAGACTTCCATGTTCCAATCAGCCTAATGACAACTGGTGATCCCTTAACTCTTGTCAAGCTGTCGACTTGCAGATTTTCGATCATAGGTTATATAATGAGAACAAACCTGTGTATGGGGGCAGCAGTAGCTCAGTCCATAGAGACTTGGCTTGGGAACCGGAGGGTGGCCGGTTCAAGTCCAGCATGGACCAAAATATGGAAGGTGGACTAGTAGCTGGAGAGGTGCCAGGTCACCGAACCCCCCCAACTGCTCGCAGGGCGCTCCTCAGGGGGGCTGCCCATCACTCCACCATCTCTCTCCACATTGCATGTCTATGAGCCCTTGTATGTGTGTTCGGGGTTAAAAATGCATATAAAATAAACTGAGTGAAAAAAGAATTTCCCCCGTTGAGGGATTGATAAAAGTATCTCTTGCAACAAATATTAAAAAAATTACATAATGTTGCTGTCGGTGTCACCACAAGTGATCAACACAACAAATAAAATATACTGCACCTCAATATTAAAAAGCATTATAGTCATTGTCACTGTATCATCATCACAACCATACCATAATAATCACCATCACTAAAGTAATGGATTTGTCTATAACAGCAGCAGTTACCTCCTCTAGGTCAGGCGGTAACAGCTTGTACTCTGAGTGACTGGACATTGCTTTTTTAAAGCAACTGCTTGATGAATATGTGATTTAAACTACTGAACTATACTCCACCACCTTCACAATCTTAGAGTATTCTTCTCTTTAATATTAAAGAGGATTAAATCTGCTTTGTGTCCATTCTCTGATGTTAACATGAACTGCCCACTACCATTGATGATTTGTATTTGGACAAGTCAAAAAAAAAGACATAGACTCACTGGATTATGAGTTTGCTAAGGGTCTCCTCCAAGTTCCACAGCCAAGTGCAGTTCAAAGCCTCAGTCCTCTCCTCCTTATCAGCAGACTTTCCACCACCCTGACTCTAGAAATCATTCCTCTCCATGAATACTAATGAGCCCTGCTTTTTTTCAGCTCTTTGGTTCTGTTCCCTGTCCAACTTCATTCACTTGTGAGACTCCTTGATTTAAAATGACTGCAACCCATGCTAACGCCTCACCAGTATCTCTGTTTGAAGCACTAAATAAAAAGAAGTCCTTAAAACTCCAAACAGTTCACCTCTATCCCCTCTAAACCTGACCTTTGACCTTTTGGAAATTCTGAACTCCCTTGAACTCACTCACAACCCCTTCCTCTTGCAACCACTGTGTCCTATCCCGTGAAGAGAGAAAGATTGAGCTTCTTTAACTCCTTCCTCCTGCTTTCAAATGCCTGCCTGCACACATAGAGAGGACTGTAAAAGTAGAAAAAGTGCAAATAAAAATCATTTTTACGAGATGGTAGAAGGAGGACAGAGCCCCCTCTCTGTGAGCCTTGTCACGTCTGGATTCGACCTTCGTTCTGAACCATGTATGAAGTGTCTGCAAGGATGCACAGCAGCTGTTCTATAACGCTGAGGTCAAAGAGATGATGGATCAATTCAAAAGAACAGCTTTTTCTCTATGATTTACGCTACATGCTATCTCCCAATTTACCCATTGGGCACTGATGATCATAAAGTAATGAGAAATGGTTCAGTCTGTCCTTGCTGAATTAAATAGCAAGGAGCAGCCCCAGAGATGAACTAAGGATTTAAGCTACAAAGCATTCTAGCTAGGATAGTCCCGAGGTCATGAAGTCATCTCCACCAAAAAAAAAAAAAAAGAGACACCTCCCTCTATGATTAAAACAATAAATCTGATTATCCTTCTCTTTCTTCATTTTTACAAGGAGTCTACAATGTGTGGGAGCTTTCTAACTCAGCTTATTTCATTCCTCTCCCCAGGTGTGCCCATGCTGCATGTGAAACCTGAGAGTAGATTAAAGTGCCAACTCCAGAGAGGAAAAATGCTTTTAGGAACTTTTAAAACTGTGTTTAACAGTGTGTTTTTAGTGCCCACTAAAACCAACACACCGCACCACATGGCCAAGATGGAGAGATGCGGTGTCCTAAAAGAGAAGAGAGAGAGCGTGTGAGAGAGATGAAGGTAGAGAGATAGAGAGAAGGAGGAGGGACATCATCAGTCTTCATCAACAAGGACTCGTGTTCTGGTGCCCTTTTCGTGACACGAGGCCAGGACTGGCTTGGTTTTAATCAACAAGGTTGGCCAGCCATCGGTTAATATGTCTATCTATTCATGCAGCACTTGGATCCAGAGTTTGTATCACTCAAAAACTACCTGTCAGTTTGCTATAAAATAGATATCCATGATCTACATGGATGAATCATCCATGATGATGATTCATAATGTGTAATTTTTGGTGACTCCCTGACCTATTATCTAGTGCCAGTCATAATGTCTTTCAACAAATGGGTGCTCCCATGTAAGGCTCTAAGAAATGTGACAGGCAGTGTGAAAATGCACATACTTTTGTGGATGGTTTCCACAGGCAGTGCGGTTAGCTGTAAGTCTTGCTCTTAGATTAGTTTAGAATAGGTTTTATTCTTCCATCAAACAGCATTCACACAACACACTTATCCTGACATCAAATCCGAAACAAAGAAAAACAAACAAAAAACACACAAAAAAACAGCTCAATCCAACATAGCACATGGGCATGCATGGGCAAAAAACAAAAGAAAATAACTTACTGCCTCGCTGGGTGACGCCCACGAACTTCACATTCCTGGACAACAACCAAAGACACATTTAAGGGTGTGACTGTTATTTAATGGCATGACAAACTCAGGATGTTATTGATATGAAAATGTAAGTAATGAATGACTGCTATCAACATGCAAATATTTATGACTTTGATACACTGGCAGCATCTTCCCTGATGATCAACTATGGACTTTGCCTTGTGATGGCTTATAACAGTCACCCTTGTTATAGTCTGGCTGCCTACCCGCTGAACACAACTCAACTTGCTTCCAACCGAACAAAACACAAAAGCCTGTGTTTTGAGCGTTACAATAATACCTAAAAGAAAGTCTAAGAACTCTTACAAAGTTTGTTTAATTTGCATAATTAATCTTTTCTTTGTGATATTGCATTACAGGAATTTAATGATTATTTCAAGAGAGCTTGTTCCTCATTCAGACGGCACTGAGCCAGCATGCAACGCCTCATTGATAAGAGTGAAACTGTTTCCTTGGTTTGGTACAACATCAGAAGAAGAGGTTGCCGTTTCCCCTTTTGAAAAAAAAAAAACCCACAAAAACATAAAATTTTATGATTATGATTATGAAATATGATTATGTTTTGGTTTTCTAAATTTAAAACACGTCATTTCAGTCAGTTTCCTGGAGCTTGAAACAAAAGAGGTTTTCTTCACACAGATATACCTAGCGGCATGTACCACATTGCATGTTTGACAGTTGTATAAACTTCATTTGTCATGAGGCGGTCAGAAAATAGATAAATAACTTCATTTAATTACAAACTGCTTTTTTAAAACCAACACATCCTATCATGGAAAAATCTTTTTCTTCTAAATAAAAGCTACATAAGTATGTCTCCCTCTGACCAGGCCACTGACAAGGGTGCTCTTGACCTCTTCATACCTGTGCTTGTAAAAGCAGCCACAGGGGGTCCCAACAAGTGAAGAAATGGAAGCCATGTGACACAAGACAGTGCCTATAAATATGGCCGAGATCACAGAGGCACTTAATGCAGGGGTGGGCAGACTGCTTTTTTACCAGCGCGTCTACAACATCTTAAAAAGGTTCTGTCGTGTCATATGAAACCAATAAAACCCAAACACTTCCTCCCCGGCAGGGAAAGGCCTCCTAACCTACCACAACTCACGGTCTGCCGTCCTGCCAGACCGCCCTTTTTTGCTTTTAAGGCATGTTCATTCTTCCGTATTTCTTTTTGTTTTTAAATGTTTTATTTGGTGCCATTTTTCACCGTGGCTTTGATTTATTCCTCTTTCTACCATTTCTCCTGCCCTTTGAAAACTGCCTTGCACACTCTGTCTGTCTCTGTAACTTGTGTGAACACAAGCAAAGGAGAATACTGTACATTCGTGGCAGGAAATGGGTTCTGATTCACGACTTGAGAGGATTAATGTGAAAAGGAGTGGCCAGCACCTCTTTGGGGAATGAGAGGCAAGCAAAAACAGAAAAAAGATTTTTAATAAGCTAACAACATGAGACAAATATTCCACTATAAGAGAAACCAGAGAATGCTATGTTACATGCATACTATTATCCTCTTTGTGACGCAGACATATATACACAAAACGTAGCCATATATCTTCAAAAGCAACATGTAGGAGAATCAGAATCACTAGCCCATTCTGTGGAAGCTACTGTAGCTCTTATTACCTATTTCCACAAATTATTTTTTCTGACAATGACATTGATCAGCATCCCATCCATTACCAGAGAATTATGAGCTCACAGGAAGAAACAGAGGGCCTGCAAGTCTGTTTCCCATAATGAGACATGTGCGCTGATCCTGTATAGTTACCTATCACAACTTCCCAGTGGACAAAACACACCCATTATTCCAGTGTGGACAGTGTGTTTACATATGCAAGTGTGGAAGTGTGCTAAGCTCAGCTTCATGCTTATTCTACTTTAGAAGTCCAGGTTATCTCATCAGTGTTGTTACAATACAGGCGACATTAAGCTGTCAGTTAGGGCACCTCTGTTAACAGGTACAATAGGAGGTCATCATAACTCTTGAACGGTGCATGCAAAGATCAATGTAAATCATCAGTCAGATGTCAAAGATCAATCTAAAATAATTTTATCATAACGTCATAGTCTTACACTACAAATGGTCCACAGCTCAAAACATGTAGTCTCAACATAAACTTAACAGAATTATTTAATAAATTACTTTTTATTTCAGATGACACAATTTTTACTATTTATTGGCAGCATAAGGATATTGTATTAAAATATGTCATTGCACTGAACACACAAAGACAACACGTCCTCTTACTGTTAATACAAATGTGGTGTGCATCCATATATGTATGTATATGCCTATGTGTCATATAAACATAAAAACATAAACAGCTTATTTAGTCTGCACTGGAGTCCTTCTTCATCGCAAAAAAAAGTACCTTGTGTGCCTAAATAGCTGCAGATTATTGCTTTGTACCACTGGACGAAGAGAGGCAGGAAAGGATATGATGGCTCATTAATGGATTACCGTTCAGACTTCTGTCAGATGAGCTCAGTGTTTCCACAGTGGCCTGTCAGGGCATGCTTAAATTGAATAAATGTTCTACAATTAGATAAGATCAAGGTCATTTCAGTATCCATATTAAGGTGTCACCGTTTAGTTCAAATAAACAGCGTGTGTATGTTATTGACATTGTGTTCTATTGGGATAAATTACCATTTTAAGTAAATAAAAATAAAAAAAAACATTGTGTGTTGATGAAACTTCTCATTAATGATAGTGAAGTGATACAGTGCAATAGGACTATCTGATTGGTTGGTTGTACACACTTGTCACAGGAAATATAAAGAAAGCAACAGTGCTCGGGCGGCAGTAAAAACACAAACCATACCTGGTGTATCACTCACATTGACAGCAGTGGATCGAAGATCCTCTCTCTGTGTCTCTCTTTGGGACAATGAAAGTCTTTAATCAGGCCATGGCCTGCTAATGAACGGAGGCGGGTAGACGGCCCGGGAGAGGAGAGGCGAAGAGGAAGGCAATTTCTGGAAATGATTACAGACTCATTTCCTTGTTTATCCTGCCTTTGAAAAGAGAAAGAGAGACCCCCCCCAGCCCTCCACCCCTATAGGTCCCCCACTCATTGTATCACAACCGCTGACTCCCCCACCACCACCACCACCAACAGCACCCGTCTAAGGCCCTCATTGGTCCATCTTTAATCACTCTTGCTCCGTAGCTACTCTTTCACTTTTGCTCCCGTGCTTTGGCAGATTTGTTTCACTCTTTCAATAAACAATTTCCTTCTTTCCTCCATCCTTTCTTTCAATTTCTCTTTCTGTCCCTCTTTCTTGCGCTCTGCTCTATTGTGGAATTGAGGGTCCCACTTGTAAACAATTTCCCTACAAGATCAAGCTGGGTCCCGTCCCTTTTCATATGGGGCTCTGGCCTGCCTAGGCTCTTGTCTGCTTCAAGTGGGCGAGCTGGCTAGGACTGAAGTTAATGGCTCGAAATCTCTAACTAACCTCTCCAACAGCTGTCTGCCTCTTTCTCGTCCTCTCCTTAACCATGTTTCCCTTTGCTTTTTTTTTGTCCCCCCCATTCTTTTGCCCTCTCCTTTTCTGCCAAAATATATGGGTTCAGGGCACTGGTTGATTGGAGAAAAAAAAAAAAAACTCTAGGAATTTTTCCAGAAATTTGCCTTTTCCTCCAACAAGTGGCTCAAGGCCGGAAGAAAATGAAGGAGGTAGAGCAGGAGGGAAAATGAGGCTCTAAAGCTGCTTTTTCCCTCTATTTCTCCCTCCCTCCCTCTCTCTCTCTCTCTCTCTCCTCTTTTCAGTAAAAAGAAGAATAAGAAAAGACCCTCCATTGGACATGTCTTTCATTTCGAAACACAGGTTCAAAGGCACTGGGAGATTTGGGCCCTTTGTGAGGGTTTGAGGGTAATGATGAGAGGGGAGGAACAACATCCAATTCCAAACAGCTTCCTGGCCTATTCTGCACAAAATCTCTCCAAGCCCTCGGCTGTAGAGCTGAGGCCTAATCCACACAAATCTACACTAGCTGGAGAAAAGCTGTTTCCAGTCTTCAAGTGGGTGAAAGTACTATTGGAGTGGAGGCTGCTGGCTGACTGCTGAATCCTGGTGGCTGCCTGTTTAGCTTTCGAGCAAACACATAAATGGAAGGTCAACAGCTCCTCTGGATTTATAAAATAATGGGTATAATCATTAACACAATAATGTATAACCATAAAAAATTTAAGACAATTCTGCAGATTTTTTAAATAAAAGACATCAAATAAGAATCTGCAAAGAAGTTTGAGTAATAATTTGATCTGATCCCCTAATACTTTAACAAATGGCACAATACTGTAGACAGAATGGGAGAGAAATATATTTCAAAGAAGAATTGCAAGAATTAAATTAGTAAACAAATGAAATATCTGCCCTCAACACGGATGATCCGGATTCAATTTAGAGCTTGAATCTAATGAGAAAATTTAACAACAAAAACTGCTTTTTAACATTTGGTGAATGATTACATTTAGTAAATTAATTAAGAGTTTATTTAGTTTTGTTTTTTTTAAAAAAACATTTCACAAGACAAATGGGAGAAAATGCATCTATATTGTGTTTTTTTTATTATTAAAATTTATTGCAATATTATATAATATAATGAACAATTATACCATTTAATGACTACATTATTCCATACGTGGATTCTGTGTGTTGGTGCATGTGTTTTCTCAAAAATGGAATGAGACCATTTGTTCAGCGACTGACTGTGTGCTGCAAGTGGACTTTGCCATCCTTAGACACCCAGATGCCCTGAAGAGACAGGTGACAACCTCACATCATGCCACATCACACACTCCCTGCGCTGGCGACACGCTTAATTTGGCCTGGCAAGTAAGCATTTAACCTAATATTACATTAACAAAGCAGGCCAGATAGCATACAGAGACGTGATCAAATATTTGTTCCCCCTTGTCTGCCACTATGTATCTTTCTAAAGTATTCTCTTTATTTTTTTAATAAGATAAGTCATTTTGAAATTGTTGAATAAATCCATTTATTGATTTATACAGGCTCTGACACACACCCACGCACACACTTGCACACTAAAATGCAAATCATGTCCTTGCTCTTCTATTGAAACTACATACATGCACACACACACACACAACCAAGTACTGTGCACATGCACGTTACAGGCGCCAAGCATACTGTAGCCTGTGACACCTACATACTATCACACAAAAAACAAAACAGCTTGCATAGAAATGTATAAACACAAACACACGTACACACTGTCCTCTGTGTTGTCATGCTGATGGTGGTCACAGGCCATGAGAACTGATGAGCAAGATCTTCGCCGACATGCCCTGAAAGAAAGGATTTGTTCCTTCATCACACCTACCTGTTTTTTTCACACTTGGCTTCCTCTTCTCCCTCCCTCTCTGCAGCCTTCCTTCCATCTTTCTTCCTCCTTGCTGAGCAGATAATTCAGTGCCGTAGGACCCATAAATGCCCCCCCCCTCCCCCCCTTTCTCTTCCTCTTCCCCAATCCGGTCATCAAACATGGGCACCAGCTCACAATGCCACCCTCATCCCACCTGCAACACACAAACAAAACCTCCCTCCTTCATCTGTCCTTAAACAAAGAGCCCTCCCTCTCTCTTTTTCTTTTCCTGCACTGTCAGTCCTGTCCAGCTTTTCACTTACAATTAGCTTTGGCGCGCTTCGCGCTCATCAACTGTCGTGAGTTTAGCACCCAGTCATGAGGGGCCTTGACAGATCAAGCTAAGGCACCCTGACACCACTGGTGTGAAAGAAGATTCTAATTCTGGATAATTAGCTGACGAGAGCATGTAAGAGGGGAGGGGGGAGAGGGCAGCGGGGAGGGACGGGGGGAGCTGAGGCAAAGTGGCAGTGCGTCGTAAGCACTTTCTGTCAACTTACTGTTGATCTCTATTCTCTCACTGTCTCTCTCTTGTCCATCCATTCCTCTGTCTCTCTCTCCTTCCCTCTCTCCCTCCTTCACCTGACCTCATTTACACATCTCTCTCCAAGGACCGGCAATGAAACACTTATTCCTGATGTAATGCCAAAGACCTCATAATAACTTGGCTCTAGGTAATAATCTAATATTAAATATTTTTTTGACACATTTCAGCACACTCTAATGCTCTAATGTCCAAAGATTGTTTTTATTTATTCATTATTTAATATAAAAAGTCAGATAAACAATTATAACACAGGGAGGTATTTATATAAACACAAAAAAAGTCCACAAGGCTTATCATGTGGCTTCCTCAGAAGAGTAACACATTTTACCATTACAGCAATATCAGATTTCATGAGCAAACAAATAGCAGTCAGCGTTCATGTGCTATTCTGTCCAAATCAGAATCTACAATATTGTGAAAGATATTAAATAAAGTTCATGATGGGGAGTTTTTAAAACCCCTGGAGATATATTTTTTTTAAATTATTTGGAATTGAATTTCAGATTTAGGATTCCTATAAGACATTGGTCTTTAGAAGTGCTTGAAAATCCAGACCAAACCTGACAACTGTTCCTGGTTTCAGTTGTGAATGATGCTTATTATATCAAAATTGAACTTAAATAATGATAAACCTTTTTGTTTATTAATCTGGAAAACACAGATTAGCAGACATCACAAAAAGAGAAGTTTAATTATTAAATTGAATTGTGTACTGTAGCATAATAATATTAATAATATTCACCACATATTTGCATCTCGTTGGATCTGATGATCTGGACCTGGAAATTTTACTATACCAACCCTGCCCCTAGAAATGTTATGCTTTAATTTGCAAAAGCAAACATGTTTTGATGTAAACACAGTGTCTCCCAGATTACATTGTGTTTATCAAGATAACTTGCAAACAAACATAAACGAGGCAGTATAATGTGTTTCCTTCAAAATTTATTTGGCAAAATGTTTTAGTAATATATCAATGACTTCTTGGAGATAGGGTTAGTGTATATGTATGAACTAGAACACTGTGACACTTGACATCCTACCATGTTTATCAAAATATAAGTGCCCCACTAATGAATGACCCTATTATTTGCTTGTGGCATATTGTCACAATTCTGTAAGCCGTGCTGCGCTGTTTGGATGCCCTAGTTCTAGTCGTAGTCTATAGTAGCCATTGTAAATGCTTTGAGCAAATGGCATGGATGAAGCTAATGATGTTGATGCTTCACTTTTATAAACAGTGGTCCATCAAGGCCAGTAACACGAACTGCCACAACAAGCTTGTCAAAGGGATGGATCTGTGTGTCTGCGGTATGGAATATATACATGTATGACAGTATGTCCATGACAGAACAATGTAATGAATGAGAAAGATCAGATGAGAGACAACAGATACAAATAAACACAAACGCACACAAACACATACACATATACTGTATACATAGTTACAAATACGTGCAGATACACAAAAGCTATTTGCACACATATGCATCCTAAATTCCACATAGATAATACTCTGAAGCACATGACTACACTTGCACAAAAGCTCACACACACACTGCCAGCCGCGCTATCTTGGAGGGAGTCTTGACGTAATGTGGGTCTAATGCAGAGTGACATTTGTGATGTCAGATTCTTTGCACCACCGGCTGGGTAGTTAATGGCCATTAGTAGCTGTACAGAGGCTCTGGTTGGTGTAGGAGGACAGTGTGACCCTCTGTGTGCATGTGCATCAGTGACACCTCCATGTGATGGTTAGTTGAAACAATGACCCAACCAAACCAGACATGGACCATATCAGATGTCAGTGCATTTTTGCTAAAATTTTCTACACTTATAAACCCACCTCACATGACACTACTTATGCCTGACCATATTTTCAACCATGTACTCGCTGCAGCTCTCTGGCCATATCAACACATTTACTGAGTTAACCACCCATGAATGTCTACATATCAGACCGTGACCCAACATTTAAGCCCGGCGCCGGGGCCCCTGTGTGCCGCATGAAGAGCAGGTCCATCCAACCGTGGCCAAGGTGGGCCCCAGCCACTGGCTTGAGCCAGACACAATGGGCAGGACCAATGGTTTTGAAATGATATCTATTACTGTTAGTGACAGCAGTCCCAGACAGTGTGCTTTGATGCTCCTACAGACTGACAAGCCAAGCAGAGTGACGCTGATGGCTGTGGGCACAAATCAGAATCGCTTTACTGCATCGCCGCTACGCTCTCCCTAACCCCAGCCCCAAACCTCTGCCCTGCTATCCCCCAAAACTGAGGGTGAGAAGTAGGAAAATCAGAATGGGTAGGAAGGACAGTGTGTGCGGTACAGAGAGCCAGAGAGAGAAAATGAGATGAATATTAGAATTAAGTGAGAAAGAGGAGTGAGATGATGTAGAAAAAAAAGGTACAAAAGGTAAAGAATAAGCATTTTTGAGTTATCATTAGGTTCTTATCTCAACACTTTGCCTCAATTACTATCTATATCACTGTCTCCTCTTTGACCTAAATAACACTCCTTTAACTCTTTTTTCCCCCTTTTCTCTGTCAGGGACTTTTATGCTTTACTTTTTAAGCTTCAGCTGAGGCTATTTTTAGAGACAGAATGATGGGCTGAAGATGGGAGGGATGAGAAATGAGTTAAAGAGCAAGAGTAAAGCAAACAAAAGGTAGAAGAAAGGGAGACTTGTTAAGACGAAGGCCAAACTTCTTAAAAACCTCCAGAATGAGCCATGCTACTGGAATGGATTCCCCAGTGGGGAAAAGAAACTAGTTAATCCAGGATGTGTTGACATTTCTTTGGCTTGAAGAACTTCCATTTCCACTTGTAATTGAAAACATCTTACAATGCTGCAAATTAAGGTTGATCTTCTCTAACACATCGCCTTTACACATACATCCAGAAATCAATTTGTTAAAGTTTGAAATAATTAGACAATTAACCTAAATGCCAAAAGATGTATTCTAGACAAACTGTGGTTGTTATATTGTTGTTGTTTTGTCTGTATTTAGTTTTTACCAACATACAGTCCATATCTAGCTTCATCAACACATACATACACTAAATCATGTGTATATTGTATCACACAAAGTTTGCCCACAGGCACTGTAAGAAATCTCATAAGTTAAGTGATGTTTTGGTCCCAAGATCTGAGAACTGATCTCAGCTAAAATAATAAACAATGAGTACACACACAGGCGAGCACAGTACTAAATACAGAAAGTGTGCTTGTGATTTAAAGCTCACAAACCGTGCAAAGACATGCAGACACTGACAAACACAGCTGTAGATAAGCATGGCGGCGAGGATACAGCAGTGTCTGACTGTGCGTACGTGTGTGTCAAACACACTTCCCAGCATCTGAGCACCAGCATGCAGCTCCTCAGAGGGGGGAAAAGAGGTAGTGGTGCTCATTCAGCTGAAAGGCCTCTGGCCACCATGCCAGCACAATCTCTTCAGCACTTCGGGACCCCCGTCGCTTGCATCTCCCTTTCCCTCTCTCGCTCTCGCCTCTCCCCCAACCCGCGTTTATTTCTGTCAGCTTCCATATTCTTGTCTTCACTGCGTGTTTGCCCATACTCACAAGACATTTCTAGTCCGTGCAGATGAGGCGCTGCTGCCGACTGTGGGGACCCCTGGTAAGATGGTAAACAGGCACACCAGCTTCTGCAGGCAGGCTCCCCAGTTGTACTCAGGGCCTGGGGACACGTTGGAGTCAGACCTTCCCCTTATCCTTATGCTCTACAGGGACGATCAGTAGGCCTGTTAAGGCCCTGGTGTGACACCGCCTGTCCCATATGATACACCAACACAGGCACCCGGCTCTTCCCCTGCGGTCGTACGGCCTCCATATGCACACATCACTACAATGAGGGTCCTTTAGTGAAGGCCCCAGCTTTCCTGATATCAGGGATATTATCTGGAAAGATTGTTGCCAGTGGACAGCAACAAAAGGTCAGAGGAGCATTTGCTGATCATGACCATGATAAAGACAGTAGTGTACCATAAGAGAGGACAGTTTGTGCGTTAAGAGCTGCATTGTCATATAGAAAGACAAATACTGAACTTTAAAAGTAAATACATGGTTAAACTTTTGAGGGTGTTTTTGTGTGAGTGATGAAGTGGAAAACATACATTTAATGTATGGCCCTCTTTACTGGAAAAATGAATGAAAACATTATATACAATACGGGAAAAGCATCCTGAGTTATAACTCCAGAAGATCTCAGATCTTAATCTGAAAAGTAACTATAACGGTCAAATAATGTAGATAATAAAAGTATAATATTTGCAATTGAAATGTAGTGGAATAGAAGCATACAGTAAACTTAAATGTACTTAGTTAATTTCCACCAGTGGAAACTCCACAGCCTCAGCTTGGGGTTGTCACAACGTATCAAGGCTGCTGTTAATTAAAGGAGACCTGAGTTCAATCCTACAACAAATCACTGAGGTCACGGCACTAAGAGGCAGTAACATAATGAACATATGAATCACATGAGTGAAAAGGAAGAAATTGTGAGGAGGGGTAAGGAAGAGGAAAATGGCCAAGCATGTTGGACTACATGAAAAAATAAAGAATAAAAAAATAAACAAAAATGCTGTGAAATCACCACGGAAGGAAAAAATTGAACATGACTGAAAAAGCCACCAAGTCACATATCTAAATCTTTTCCATCTAATCTCGCCAGTACAGTGGGTTGGTCCTTTTCTGATGGACATGCTGGAGCCAGCAGGTCCATCTATCTGCCCTTTAATGAGATGAGCAGGAGGGAGGGCTTCAGGAATTGATAGCTGACATTCTTGTAGGTTCCCTCCTGCTCCTGCCTCTGTACACCAGTTAGGGGAGGTAAAGGCCGTATATAATGACCAACCCTAGTGTACTGATTTACAGTGCTGACCCTCGGTACGCCCTTAAAGCAGAGACAATAGTCTCTACACAGGGCAATCAAGGAACATACAACAGATCCCAGGGACTGGCTGTCACCATCCCTCATTTACTGTAGTGGCCATTTCTGTAAGATGGCTGATTGATAAGAAAACATTAAGAACTGAGACAGACCATTGTGTTCAATTAAACATAATCAGACTAAGCTCTATTTTCCTGAAATCAATTAGAGCAAATGAAATTAAATAGAAAAAAAGATAAATTAACACAAAATCTGAATTTACTGCATTTAAATAATGAAAGGTTCATGTGTACTGTCTGAATAGTAATCTGAATAATTTGTGTTTTCAATCTTTTGATATGTATATATATAAAAAAGGGGGGTTAAGGCGATGTCTGTGCACACCAACATCCCCAGGTTATGTCTTGCCTTATTATTGTCTTGAGATGTTTGCTGCATGTCATTCTCATGTCTCCCTCCCATCATTTTCTGTCATCTCTCCACTGTTTGCTATCTAATATAGGCATAAAAAGCCTGAATACATCTACGGCATTATGGCCGTTTATTCAGCTTCTTTATGTATATGGAGTGTCTACATATTGTTGCCTCCTACCATTACATACCTCCAAACCACCAGAAACACAATAAATAAAACATATAAAGGGACCACCCAATGTCTTTGGACACCATATTCCTGCATGTAAATCTGAATTTTTATTAGTCATATAGTAATATTCTTAGTTCTAAAAATGTTCATTTTAAAATTAAATCTGAGAATGAGCACAGGGGGACAACACAAAATAAAAAAGAGGGATGACTTCTGTTTATTCGAATACATACACAGAGTCCACTATGACTGTACAGAGCCTCTGATGGTGGACTTAAAATTAAATATTAATCAAAAACAAATGCTGAAAAGGGTGAGGCAGAAAGTTAAATACTGTTTGAAAGACTCTGGTGTCAAAGTAAAACGGTACTTGTTGTTTTACTTTGAATTTGCTGGTGCGAACAGAGCTAGGGACTCAGGTGACAACTCGTGTCCCTCCTCTGAATGTGGACCTCCATAGCCTCCCCACAGCCAGTGTTTTCTGGCAGGTCATAAAAGATAATTGCGTTGCCTGGGCTTTTTAAGAGTTAGCCAACGAGTGCTCCAGGGTGGTCAAGGGGACTTAGTGTGTGTTTACCATGACACAGAGACAGTGAGACTATACCTAGCCACCCACTAGACAGCAGATAAGACATCAATCTACCCCACCCCTCCAATTTAGGGAAGAAGGGAAGGAGGGGTGGAAGGAGAGGAGGGGCTGTTTGAAGTATTAGTGGTGCTTTCCCCATCCACCATGCAGTAGTTTGGGGCTGCACGCACCATAACTATCCACGTGTTACACGTGTGTGTGTGTGTGTGTGTGTGTCTATGTGTGTATTTCTATGTATATTACGTGTGCATGTGTTTCTGTGTGTGTGGGCCACGGCAGTCCCAGACCCAGCAATCTACAGGGAGTCGTTGCCCTATAGCCCCAGCCCTGCTATAACTTCATTAGGTGTGTGTGGAGGTAATGGCACCGTGGTCCAGGAGCTCGTAACATGGAGCCAGAGGCCCATCGGCTGCCCGCCAGCCCAGCCCACACAGATACTGCACTGGTATGCTTCTATATAAACTCCAGTTATATGGGCAGAATTAGCGTTTAGTGAAGAGCCACAGTAACTTAATATGATACTGTGCTTATAACTTGAAGTGAGTGAAATTTTCAAACAACATGGGGATTAAATAAGTAGATTAATTCTCACTAGACGTATGTAATTTTGCTGGGCAATGTGAATAAAGACTTAGGGCAAATGTAGACAGAAGAAAGTAATTGATTCTAAACTCCAAGACAATCTATACCTTTCACACCACTGATGTAATAAAGCTGGTCCAAACGTAGTCCAAATTCTGCTGACAGCCAGATTGTGGTTACTGCTTTGTTGGAGTCAATGAGAGAATGAGCAAAAATGTGCTGCTTCTTCAAAAATAATATATTAAACTCCTGGATAAAGCAACATAATCTTAAAATGTTGCACCCCAAGGTGTAACAATCGATTCCAAGTGGAAAGGATTAAATTGCATTATGTCATTGTCTGTAGCCTATTGTTTTGTTAGTTGTCACTCACCCTTGGCAGTCAGCCAGCTGAACACAAAGTCAGAAGAGAAGAAAGTGTTTCTATACACCAGGGATGTCTTTATTCGTAGGCACATAGATACACGGCAGATGATATATACTACATCATACATAGATATAAAGATTTTTTTTACCCCACCATTTATAAGCAGCATATAAACACATACACATAAACACATTTTCTCTTATTTTTCCTCACTTTTTTAAATGCTCTCATTGTAGAATAAATGTGAATATATCTCTTAGACTTGTCTTATTTCATATTCAATGTAATGATAAATGAAAAAGTGAGATCTAAACACGCTTTTGGAATTTTACAATTTTAAAATGAATCATAATATCACATGTAGCCTGGCCATAGACAGACACACGCACATACAGACTGATTGGGTTGCACATCCCATTCCCGAAGGAAGCCTGTGTTTATTTATTTGTTATATGTCTGAACTTGCCTGTCTTGATGTTGTTGTGTTGTAAGTGAGTCAGAAAGGGGCCCTTTATTAAATCACAGGGCTCTCCTACTGGAGTGAGACTATCCCACAGATCTATGGTAATACACAGCCTGGGGTGGAGGACAATTCCATTAGTGGAGGACAGGGGCTAGGGCTGATAGCACTACAGATAGGGCCCCCTCCTTGCTACAGTACCTCTTGGCTGACTGGCCGTCAGACTGTTTAGCCTGAAGTTTTATAGAGCTAATCACCACTGTTTGCACAAGTCGGAATAAATCTGTCCCCGGCACCTGCGTATTGTCGTCATGGCTCCTAAGAGTTCAATTCAATCTTATTGTCATTATACTAACTCTCATGTATACAGCATAACATAGATGCTGTCCTCTCAGTTGCTGTACAACATACAGTACATGACATACATACAATAGTGCAGCGTAACATTGCAGTATAACAGCAAACAATTGCAGAACTCAAAAGAAGATTTACATACTGGATAGAGTGATTGTTTTTTTTTTCCGTTCAATTTGGTAGTGATGACAGTTCTTGCCAGGTTAATTGTTGATAGTCTAGGATTATGGCAAAGTCAGACAGATCAGGTCAGACAGGCTTCAAACAGGTAAGCCAAACCTTTTTGGAAAAGAAACTGTAAGTGTTGCAATTACTTGCTACACCCTGATAGCAAAAATGGATAAGAGGCATAGCACATAACCTTAATGTCTGAACATATATCTATCTATATCTATATCTATATCAGACAGAGAGAGAGAGAGAGAGAGAGAGAGAGAGAGAGAGAGAGAGAGAGAGAGAGAGAGAGAGAGAAACAGAGATATTAACCAAATATATTATTATATATATTAGCCAGTCTGTTCATCATAGATTAGAGACTGGCCCTCTTGTTCAGCTTTAACCTGTGGTACCGAACACAGTTGTGTCATTTTTCTGGATTAATTATGTTATTTTGGGTGTCCTGATTTTTTGGTTTAAGTGGTTTAGATTATTTGGCCAAAGTGCTTGGCTGGTCTACAGCCTGTCTGATAATTTGACCATTAATGTTTCTTCTTCCAGTTGGACATACCCAGAGATATATGCCACATAGTTAAAGACAATAAATCAAAAATTGAAGATAAAGCAGAAATTTCCTTCGAGTTTCTTTATTATTAATGGAATGTAAAATACAGTGTCTACTGTATATGCTCTTTAGAGCCACTCTTATCACATAACCAGATTTAGTTTACATATTTTAGTTGACCTTTACAAAGTTAGGCCAAATGAGTGAGTAAGAACAGGCCAGTCTTTGCTAAAGCCTGTGATGAAAGCCCACCACTCTTGTTTTTATTGTCCACTCTCCACCAGGCGGAGTGTTGTGGGAACTCTAGAGAGTTGTGGCTGCTGTTTGATCACACCATGGGAGTCTGACCTGTCACTAAGTGGTGGCAAACATGGCCCACACACAGAGCCGTGAGCAACTACGCATGTATATGTGTGTATGTGTTTCCCACACACAGCGCCACATACCTCACCAGAGGAGGCAGGTCACAACGTGTCAGAGTGTTGAGGATCCATAATGGCCATTTAGCCTTCAACAGCTAATATCAGCACTGCTGATTTACAAGGAATTGGTCTGTTTGGTCACTGGACTCAGGCACTGCTTTCATCAAACCTGTTTGACATTAGCTGGTAAGAACATACAGCTAAAGAGATAAATACACATATTTACCAAAAATAGTCATAATAAAATGAAGAAGAGATATTAAATTGGGTGGTATGTTGTATTATGCATAATGTGCCCAGCACTGGACTTCATACCAGCATGTACCATACATCCATCCATGGTAACCAGCTGTTTCCAGCCAGGCAGAGTGACAAGAGACCAGAGGGAGCCATCGAAACTCCGGGGACTATGACGGAAGCGTGGTGACAAGTGACGACAACGCCCCCCCTAATGCATGTGTCCCTGTGCTGCACAGGACAGCACCCGCAGCAACAAGACAAGATGGAGATCACGCACCATGCTAGGCTAATAGCCAAGATATGCTCTGCTGAAGTCAACTCTGATAGAGGGCTGGCACTGTGATCACTGCTGATAGGGGAACAATGTGACTCGTAGATGTCAGATTGCATATATGGAAATGGCAACTCATTTCTTGGATAGTTTCTGTATCCAGCAATGGAACCCTTAAAAAAAAATAACTCCAGAGATAGATAAATAAGAATCTGTAATTTTCTGATGTACAGGACCTGACCTCAGATTCACCTTCACCACCAAGTGCAAGGAAGTGTCACAGTGGTGCTAATGGAGACTGTTTGTGTTTGGTGTTTGTTAGATCTATTTGTTGTAGAGGTATGGTGTAAACAACACGTGCATGAAAGTTTGACAGACACACACACGTACAAAAATTCAATTTCGACTCTTAAAGCTTAGACTTTTAACACACAAATATACACACACTCTACTTGCCCCTGTGACCAACTGGAGACCAGAGAGACATTGACATGACCCAGATAATAGGCCTAAAGTCTTGCCTCCCCAATTTGATCAATTTGCAGTTTCTTCACAATCGCAGCCACCGCGCTGTCCCCCGCAGCTACTGCGTAGCCCCCCACGCCCGCAATGCAGACGCCTCACTGCTCGCCACAGCAAGATGCTCTGCCTTTCACCCCTTTTCCCCCCAAATCATCACTAAGCCTGCCTGATGCCTGCTGCTGGGACACAAACGTGCTCTTGCTCCTGTCATCTCTAAGCAAGCACAGACAGGAGGGAAAAAGGCTGACAGTTTGTCTTGTACCATATGCCACGTGGCAGCAAAGCCTAACTGATATGGCCGGAGTTTGGGCCACAGCCAAGGGCTCTTTTTTTGATCTATTTTATTCTCTTCTTCCTTGCATGTGCCTGCGTCTTGGGCGGAAATGTGAAACAAAATCACTGTCTGGCACTCACCAGGCTGGATTTACTGTCTGGGCCCAGCCAGAGCAGAGAGCTGCTTTGATCGTTATTTGTGCAATATTTCAGACAGTACTCACGATAGGTCTGTAGAAGCCACCGATAGCTGAAATAGCTTCTCCCCTGCTCATGTGAGACTTGCCATGCTGAGGAGACTCCAAGAAAATACAACACTTTTTCCAAAGGAAAAAATAACATTTTAGGAAGTAACTATCTCCTCCTCCTCTTTCCCTCAAGACATGTTAGTCTTCAGCAAAGCCTCTCAATCATGGATTCACCTGTGGGGTCTTTCCATACACAGGACTGGAATTTGAAGGCTTGTCAATAGATTAGGATTTACTTGTGTGGTTTAGTGAAGGCAAATTTGTTGCTGGTGATGACATTAACCCTTGGGGAGTTGCATTGCTTTGATCATTTTCCTCAGTAGAAAGACAGAGACCCTCAGGCCACCAACAGACTTCAGAAAACTAAGGTGTTTGTTTACAGGGGTATGAGGAATAAATGCATGTGAGTACCTGTGTGTGTTGCTTGGTCTCCTGAAATTATGGGGAATTGCCAAACTTAACATGATATCCTGCTTTGTGTTCAGGAGAAAGAGACAGAAATATATTTGTTTTCTCACTGTGAAAGGATTATGGGGGCGAGACATGGCTGGAAACAGGTGAAGTGATGCATGACACATCATCATCTTCAACACTGATGGTCCGTGTTCTGTTTCCATCAAGATAAAGATGTTTTTACTGTGAGAGAAGTTCAACATTTTAGGTGATTTGTTTCCTTTCTTTTCAAGTTTATCAAGAACCTTATCAATATATTTACACATATGTTAACATTCTGTTGTTTAATCATCAGTTTTTATTCTTATTTTTAAATAATACAAAAATGAAACAACAGGAAACAGTAGTTTGAAAAAATAATATTAACTCAGGGTCTAGCCTTTTCTGGAACTGTATCTACATTATATTGTACTAACTATATCTTAAATATATTTGCATTCAAGACATGTTGGTGGCTGATCTCAATTCAGGACAGTCTAGGGAACAGCAGTGTAGACTTCATACTACTTTATCTTTAAAATTATGTCAAACTAGATGTAATCATGCAAAGCCAACCTATGAATATCTGGAGAATGTCATATTCTCCAAGTGTGTCAAATGTATAACTCATACAACTCATGCTTCCATACAGAAACGTGCTTTCATGTGAAGCTGCTGTCACTCAGCACCTCCCTGATGTGTCATCCTTCACAGCAGCTAAGCCTGGAACTGGGACAAAGTGGTCACCATTTTCGCTCCGATGGTTCCCTTCCCGCCTTCGACAAGGACGGTGCAAGAAGGCAGGAGGAAGCCAGGAGTTGATGAAAGAAATGACAGGTGAGTGACAGATGCCTTGAGGAGCAAGAGGTGGGAAGGATGGGGGAGGGTAGAAGCGTGCTAGCCGGCGAGGTGCAGCATACTGCCACAGGTAAAGAGCTGCCAGGGCGGAAGATTGACGCACCTTGATGGCACTGGCAGGCGGATGTGACACAGGTGAGGGGCAGAGTTGGAGGAACCTTCCAGGCTCCTCACAGCTGTTTCTCTGCTTCTGACAGACAGATGCACAGAAAGGCAGCCTTACAGTGGAGACGACGCAATCATGTGTGTTCATTTGCACAAATGTGCTCACATTCACACAGTTTTATAAAGTCAAGACAACAATGAGTAAAAAAAAGGTCCAATTCTATGTCTGAATTATACATTTCTTAATATAATATAATATAGTTGCTGTCTTTATAGCAAATGTTGTCCTTTTTATTGTATCAAGTCATTACTGTGTGAAAACTTAGCAAACACAGCTATGGACCAGCTGCTGCCATGTTTTTCTTCCTTTACCGCCTCGTTACTTCCACCCTTGCTGTCACAACTCCATAACAGGTGCCTGATGTAACCATTGACCGTGTCACACTCTTGTCCACTCCTAAATCTCTATCGTCTCCTCCTTCTACACCCATTTTAATTAGATTTTATGTTAATTCAACTCCAGATAACCCTAACATTAGCAGTGGATTCTAGTCATCTTCTTTCTTCTGAATCAATTAATGTGGAGCCATCACAGTCATCTGTGAGTGACCATGATCTGAGCATTATGTTGTGTGGATAAAGTATTTCCATTGGCGCCTCAAAAATTTGTCTTGTTTCTTCTGTTTATTGACCAGTGTAACATAAGCAACATAGGAACAATGCTACAATTTACCTTGCAATATATCATGAGTCAGTTTGAAGCATCATGCCACATTGGCAGTTAATGTGAAATTACTTTTTGTTTCTGCAAAATATTACACATCAAAATGATTACAATCATTGGGGAACTCAAGTTCTATCAGATCTATTAGTTTATGGCATAAAAATACACAGACTGTAGCAGTTTTGCAGACAATAGCATTACAGACGAATGAGTGAGTGTGAGACAGCAGGAGAAAATTAGCTGAAAGCAGAGGTAAGGCAGTTGAATGGTATTAAAGCAATAGTTTGACATTCTGGCAACATTCTTATTCGCTTTTTGGTCAGAGTTAGAGGAGACGATTGATACCACTCTCTTGTCTGTATGCTAAAAGTGAAGCTACAGCCAGCAGTCCATCCAGCTTAGCCTAACATAAAGACTGGAAACAGGTAACAAAATCCACTCAGCAGCACCTCTTAAGCTCAGTAATTAACATGTTATGTCATGTTTGTTGTAAAAATGACTACTTCTTGGCCAGTGACTTCCTCAAGTCTCTACGCCCACCTCACTGTGACTAGACTCCAGGGAGTCACTGTGCCCAGCCAAGAAATAGTAGCAGTAGTGTCATATTTAGTGAAAGGACATGGGAGAGTATTGATCCTCTCATCTAACTCTCAGCAAAAAAGCAAATAAATGTTTTTTTCTTTTCTTTTAAGACACGGGAAGCCTCGACAAGTAGAACCACCAACCAATAGACCAATAGTGCACAGTGTAATGTGCGAGTTTTTAATTTGTTTAACTTGCTTACCATTTATTCACTTTCAATCATCTTTGTCATCTCTTCAGTCACAATCATCTTTGTACCAAAACTGAGACTGTAATTCAATAACTTAAGTGTACCAGCTAATTATTAAATCAATGATCATTGATCCAATAATTTACCATCTAATGTGTAAACAGACAATTCGGTGAATGAACCTGGATTAACAATAGATGTCATTTGAACAGCATCTAAAAACAATAATGCTTTTTTTCTATGCAGATGAAATATAAATTAATCAGAAGTATGATATTTTATTCAGGGGCCCTCAGTGGTAAGCGGGGCACCCATCTGTCTCTCATCTCATCTCAGCCATGTCATGTGGGACTGAAGTGAAAGAGAAAGAGAGCCTCTCTGATTGCTTGCCACCCAGCTCTTTGCTGCTGCTCAGTGTCACTGCCACTCACCCGCCATTCTGATGTGTTCGTTCCTCTCCATCTCCATTAACGTCACTCTTGGTCGACACGCTCGCAAATGGATATGCGTACAGGCCTCCAAAATAGGGAAATGGGAAACGCTTCATATATGTTTTAGGTGTACATGGACACTTGAAGGGCAGAACAAGAGTGATAGATTTTTTTATTTCCTTAAGTAGGCTTGCATTATCGAAAATGTCCCTGGATTTCAGCCTTGAAATGTTATTCACGTACCCTGTGGAACTGGTATACAAGTAGAATTCTCCAGTTGTTAGGCCCCACTGTCAGTGAATGGAGATGTTTCAAGCAGACTGAGTGATGAGGTGCATAAGAGGTCAGCATTCTAAAGGGGCTACCAATTGGATCATGACCCATGAGGGACAGATATGGGCAAGGGATTTAGCCTCAAAGGTCACACTGGGGTCAAGGAGTGTCTTGCATTCCAGACTCCTAATCCTCTCCCTCCAGTCTGGAACGCCGGCCTTCGCTGCTCCACACATGCATGCCCACACACATAAATATGCTCACCTCTCACATACTCTGTGTTGAGTCTCAGTGCCCCTCGTGCCAACGAGCACAGTTTGTGGTGATAGACTGGATAAAGAGACTTAAAATAAATGCATACCTCCTGGCCCCAAGTACTCCCGTTCCTCCGCTGCCTTACGTAGAGAAAGTGTGGACTTCAGGTGCCCTCTCCACTCAATTCCCTGACCTTCCACTTATCCACCTACCTCCTACTGGGCCATCGAGTTTCCCCCATGCTGAGACACTGGAGTGCCGGGGATGTGGGTAATTTGTCAGGGCAACCCAACCCCCACTTTTCATGCCTGTGTGTGTGTGTGTGTGTGTGTGTGTGTGTGTCAGCATGCAAGCATGTGTATGCACCAGGGGCTTTCTCTGGGAATCACTCAGACTATGTCGCCAGTCCAGGCTGTCCCAGACAAGTCAGTGTCAGTGGCTGCGTAAGCAGTGCTCATGCTAGTAGCGGTGCATTGGCATCCTGGTTACGGCAATCTGAGCCATTTATCAGCCCAATGTGACGTGCATGCCACCCAACACCGTGTAGCATTTGTGCCCCTTCCCCTAAACACTTTTACAATGTAGTCTATACACACCAGATGATTTTGGAAGCTGAACCTGTTGACATTTACACTGCAAATCTCACCACACACTCAAAACACACAAACACAGTGACAAAATCGCTCCATCTGTGGCTTGGACTGCACGTAACACAGCAGTTTGTGTGCACCAAGGCATACCATGCATCAGCCTCCTTCTGTTTGTGTTGGAGTGGCCCTCCTGCTGGTCCTTCAATTGTACCCCCCCCCCCTCACTTCCTATCCCACTACACTATACCAAACAGAGCCAAATAAAACACAGGCTAACATAATGTAGCAGCATGTCAGTGGTGGCCCTGGAGCAAGGCTGAAACATGAACCGCTCTGTACCAGCCATTAGGACAAGAGTAAACGCAGCTATGATTTCTTCCTCGCCATCCAGCCCTTATGTTGTCCAGTGTAAAGTCTGTGTGTGTGTGCGTGTGTGTGTGTGTGTGTGTGCCAGCAACAGATTGAGTGATGTATCCTGTGTGGCTGTGGTGTGCTCAGTGGGCCAGAGAGAAGTCCCAGCAGGGGACTACTTCTCCCTTGGCCCCCGGGCCACTGCACTTCATCAATCTCTCCACTGGGAAAGGCCTGCCATTGGATCGCAAGAGTTTCACTCATACACACACACACACACACACACGCACTCACTCAGAACGGAAGCAAAAGCAGGCAATTTAGAGGAATATGGTGGAGTGTTTGGGAAATTTAGACTAAGACTTTTTTTTTCAATTTGTTCTAACCTTCATGCAGGCATTTTTTTTTTTCATTTGGGTCATTATCGTTACCTGACCAGCTTACATCTAATTTAATATTTGTAATAAGATTTGTAATAGTTATCCTATCATCATCTTCTTTTTCATTGTCTTCATTAGAATTTACTGCAGTACATTGTTTTTATTACTTATTCTTTAAATTTCTATTTTAAAAAATGCATTACAAAAGAATTCACTTTTCACATATTTTGTCAAATTGAGGTCTGCAGTGAAAAGTCATTATTTTGACAAATTACTAAACAGTTTGTTAAACACAAAGCTTCCTTAAGTCAAGTGAGCCAGTAATCTCGTCATAAATGACAACAGACGAGCTCCAAGATGTTCAGATTTTGGCCCTTGTGTCCCGGACAAAAAAAAAAAAAACTAGAAATACTGGAGGAAATGTGTAGATTACCACGTGGCTAATGTTTTTAATATATTTTAAATTACGTGGCTAACCACACATATATTCTCCTTTATGCTAAAATTAAAAAGGAGATAATTTGTTTGCACATTTAAATTTTTTATAGGCTGAAGTGGTAATAATTCTCCTTCAGTCAGTCAGTCCTGTGCCATGTGAAAGGGTGTGGTGGCAGAGAATTCTGGCACTTGATCCTTTAATTGGCCGGAATGACATTGATGAGGTGAGAGCTGATAGCTGCTGTGTTCGAGCCTAATTCTTTTCACAGTAATACATACTTTTGGTTACTTGCAGCACCAAAAATCTGTCTTGATTTTAGTGGTTAGGTCCCACATGATGCCAAAACAATACATTAAATAGTATTAAGAGACATTAAATGTGGCCAGCTTTACTTGTCATCACCTGTGTGCTATGGCGATGGGAATCCTGTCAGTCGAAGTGTGACTGCCTTTGCCTTGGAGACGGAGTTAAAAGGAAGCACGGGAACACACAGGCACATGTGAACACATGCTCTGGTACAGTTCCTGACCTCAGCTGAGGGCCGGGTGTACAGATTCAGCGAAGGTGAGAAATAGCTAGCCTCCTCTTGAGTTGATCATGACTCCAAAACTTGAGAAACATGTAGGGAATTTCTCATGCCTCAGCGGGAAGCAGGGGTCCCCTATCACTCGTTCACTGAGCCGTCTGCATTCTCCACAGATAGATTTAGAAGTCATGTTATGCCAAAGAAAATCTTATGGATCTGGCTTAGAGATAGTGTATTTTTACATATTTGAAAAGATTAAGTGTAAAGCCTATAGCTGAACATGACATGATACATGCTATGAGCAATAGGTAGAAATCATAAAAATAGAAGCAGAATCTATGGGTGACTTCTACAGTCATGTATTCCGGTTAAGCAGCTTTCAGGAGTTGAATCATTGCTTTGTCAAGTCAAGAGGAAGTTGTGGAAGGAAAGAGAGAAAGAATGAACGAGCAAAACGGAACAAGAGCCAGAGCGGGTGAGGAGAGTTGGTTTACAGTGCAATCAGCATTAAGGAAATTGGTTTGCACTAGCGCTGCGAGTGGAGAGGGGTGATTGATGCTAAGCTAGGCTAGCAGGAAGGAAGTGGAGAAATTAGCGGCAGGCCAGGGCACTGAGAGCTGTCAACTACTTCCTGGTCAATCTGGGGTGTGAAGTATGCGTCCACTGCCAGCCCTCATGTACCACTTGTGCAGCTCCTTACACAAGCACACACACTTTTGAAAATACTATGCATGCATACTCAAATACTGGGCAGGCATTTTGCATTAAGCATGAACTGTGCATTCATAGCGTGACGTGTCCATGAGCCTTGTGCACAACCTGACTGCTCCAATCTGAAACGTGAGTAGAACATCTTGATTTAGGAGTGAGTCAACACTAAGGAGTTATATCTTAGTGTGACAACTGTGTGCACAAGCATGCTGGGAAGAGCACGTACTTTGACATGGAAACACAGCCATAAATTCATTCACAGACGCCCCCATAAAACACAATATTTTAACAATTTTCAATCATAAAGGGCACACATGACCCCTTTCTTGATCTAAGCTCACTTGCCTCTGCACACAAACCTTCAACAGCACATCAAAACAACACAGTTCAGTCTCCAGGGCACTGTGTCAAAACTTGGCTCCATGCATGCCAACAGTGCAGCTACGTCAAGCCCCTGACAATAGTAGTAGTAGCGTACATGCAGTGTAATTAAGCGAGGCAACAGAGGACAGGCACAGAGGAGGAGAAGACACAAAGATGCCCTTGATACTTGGGTGTCGGCGCTGACAGCATTTCCTCTGACAGCTTCATCTCGTCGGCCACCACGGAAGCCCTTACGTCTCCTGACATGTGCTTTACTCATCCCTGCCTCGCTTCTCTGTTCCACTCGACAAGACGGGAAAGAAGGATGAGTTTGTGATGCATGGAGGGGTATTATGATGCCTAGTGCTTGTTGGTATCAGTGGCCAAAAAAAGTACTTCATATTTGTCATTGGCCTACATTTTTGAAGTGTTTACGAAGTTAATACAAATGTGAAAATTAAATGAAAAGTACACCAATTAAAAGAATTCAGAAAAATAAAACCCCAAGATTCTTCCCAGTAGCCACTCCAGACAGATCCTGGAAGAGCTGTCTGATGAAGAGGGAGTCACGTAGACTTGTACAGGGCCCTAATTTTGTCATTCAGAGTGAACCTGATAATGCAGTATACCCTCCATTTTTAAATGCTGTCCTGAAGTTGCTTCATGTGTTCTCTATTGTTGCAGTAAAGTTTTGTTTGCCCCTGTAAGGCCAATGATAAATTATTTGGGAGACACTTAAAGTGGTCAGTGTCCCTGATGTGCCAAATATGATCAGTGAGGGGTCTGGATGAGCAACAGCATCAACCACTTTGGATTGTGAGATATTAGAAAAGGAAATCTCAGAGATATCCATCTCTGAGATTTCAGTCTCCACTTCATTACAGTGAAGGTCAATGGAGTTTTTTTTGGAGCGCTCATAACATTTTACAATTACATGTCTTTAAAGAAATAATTTTAATTAAATAAGTTGTTGTGTGTTTACTCTGGATAAGGTGATGTTTCATGGGGACTATTTGCTCAACAGAAAGTAGTTCCATAGGAAACTATTCCACCAGGGATAAAGTAGTATACATATATATTGTAATTTATAAGAACTTACCCTTTAAAGAAAGAGAGTAGGGAGAGTGAGACGAAGACACAAGCACACCAAAAGAGAGATGTCCATTCTACAGAGGCCCATCTTTTACAAAACACTCCATTCCTCTCAGGCAGGATTGAGTTAACGCCCCTTCCCTCCCTCTCACCCTCTCATCCCTCCCCTGCCCCTCCTGTTTCGCAGTGACTTGCTGGCTTGATTTATCTGATGGAAGGAATTCTGCACAGGGCTCTGGCTCTGGCTCTGGTGGTATCCCTATACTGTAACCTTTTCCCCCCGCCAGATGTTCCTCTCTCAAAACACGGTAATGTTCATCCCCAAATCCCCGTACAAACATATCAAGTGGTCGCAACATGTTTACGTGGACCAATGCAGACGTGACAGGGACAGTGACACGAGTGTTGGGGGTTGGAGAGCAGACAAGGAGGGCATGGAAGAGAGAAGCAGACAGACAGCCAGACAGACAGACAGACTGAGGTGTCGGACATATGCTCACGCCAGCTGACGACACCGGGATGACCTGAAGGAGTAAGGGGAGATTGGGGGCAGAGAGGGGTTGATAACTCCCACAAATGTTGTAATGGGTGATACTTTGAGTTCAACAGTTTGCCTGGATCTACGCGCCTGAACTGATTTATTGTATCCTACCTTTTTACACATAATTTTCCTTTTACATGCATTTTTGATTCAGTGCTGAGCTCCCCGACAAGGGGTAAAGATGAATTTTAGTGGAGCCACAATAAAAAGTTTTAGAAGGGACAAGAGCTTCACATGTTGAGTAGTTATAATCGTGTAGGTAAGTTAGATGTCCAAAATATTTCAAGTATATCCCATTTCAGCAAATCCTATGAATAAATTTGTTACTCCTGAAATCAAAACTCAGGAGTGTAAAATCCTAAATGGAATATCAGATCAAATTGAAACAGATCAAATTGTCTCATAAAAAGAGATATGACCTGAAGCAGTGTGTAGGACGGCGAGTGTGTAAGAAGACATACCTTTAGTATACTTGCTGGGTTCTATATTACTGAAAAACCTCTTTCTTTGTCATATAATTGTCTGCCTGTCATGAGTTGCAATTAAATTCTCAACTAAACTAAATGTGCAGTATGGGGTTGCATTAGCTTGGTGAGCTAATCATCAGCAATGGAAAAAAAAAAAAAAAACACATAGCGAGACATAGGTAAGGCTCAGATATCAAATTTGGTTGCACCAGTTTGGGTTAAACTGAATCAGGTCTTAAGTGGACCAATGATTTAGTGGCATCTAGCAGTGTAGTTGTAAAATGCAAATCCCTCGCCTCACCCTCTACTTTTTAGCATGAAGGAGAAACTACAGGTGCTGCAAAACATGCAAAAAAACATGAAAGGGCCTATCTAGAGGCAGTGCTTAGTTGGTCTGTTCTGAGCTACTATAGAAATATGGCGGTTCAACATGGTGGACTCCATGCAAGAGGACCCACGGTGTCTGTAAATATAAAAGGCTAATGTTAAGATAACAAAAACATAACAATTCATATTTTCAGGTCATTATATACTAATTAAACCCTCAAATCTTACACTGGTACAGTCCAGGTTCGGGTATCAGTTTCACATTGTGCACATGTACAGTACATGTTTATATATCTATGTATATGTGCATGTTTCTTTTATCAGGAAAGCAACACATCACCAGTAACACAGACAAGAGATGAGGAGGAAAGAGAGAGAGAGATGATGATTATGACAATCCTGATGATGATGATGGGGGGTAAGCTATGTCAAGGCCCTGACAGCTTTGACCGCCTCAGCCAATATTTGTCACTTACAGCGTGCATGAATTCTTGATTTGATGTGCCTTAATTGATTCAGCTCTGCCTGGCACTGTCTGTCTGTCTGCCTGTCCCCCACACCCCCTCCACTCACTCTCCCCCTTTTTTCTCTCTCTGGCTATCCACCTTTCTATCTATCTTTCTGTTTCTTTATATCTCTATCTATCTAATATCACAGGGAATACAGAGTTTATAGGCACACTAAAATGAATGGATCGGAGGAAGAGCAGCCAGCGATACTGCCCTCTCTGTGACCTCTTCCATGACACAATGAGCCCCAAATGGCAGACATGACAGAGGATCAAGTGCTTCAAAGTAAGCCAGGCAGAGATAAAACCCAACAGGCCCCTTGGATGATGAACGGGTTTTGTAGCAGGAAAAAGCCATCATGTAGCTACCATGACACCTGGGCTTTGGTGCACAGGCCCAACACATGTCACATCATGTAGCTAAAGGAAGGGGAAAAAAAGAAAAGGAGTCATCCATGAGCTTAGTTTAAAGTTATGTCTGACACACTGATGTATATTGTGAAGCTTGTTCCAGTATACAGCAAGTAGTAAATTGTTAAGATTTAGATTTGTATTAAAATTTGTCTTTACAGCACCTGAACTGTAAAACACAACCGTGCCATAATGATGGACCTTGGTGAGGTTCTCAATTGATTTATTTTTGCATTTCAGGTGTTTAGTTCCCAGATTGGATTCAAAATATCATTATCAGCTCTATGTGCCCTGTTACCATGGTGTTCAGACCAAGGTTAGCCATTCTATGTTTCTTACAATGTGTGTCTTTTTTTCAGGTCTGCATTGTTGCTGGGTACATCTCAAATAATCCTTGCTCCTGTACAGAGAGAAACACAGCCAAAATTGATTTCCTCTTCCTTTATTGTAATGGCAGAAGCATGCAAGGTTTGAGTGGTTTCCACTAGAAATGACGCCCCCCTCTTCTTAGCCTTGGACCAAATGAGAGAGGGAGTGGAGCCAACATAAACTTGTTTCGTAAACACTTCTGTCTGTATGTGTGTGTCAGAGGGGGTGGTCAAAAGACTGTTTCAATGACAAACATGAAAAAAATCTTGGAAAATGTTTTAGTATTGCAATAAATGCCTTTGAACACTGTTGAGCATTACTTGGGGCACAAGGTACTTCAGAAAAACAGTGTTAGTGCTTTATGCAGAACAACACCCACCTATTGTGCGTGTGTTGAAAGCTGGTAAGTCTCTTTTGAACAGAGTGGAAAAGGTACATCCTGCCTAGATGAGAGCTCCGCCATACATGTAGAAACACCACTAATAAATGTGAAGATGCTCACATGCTTTTTACAGAAAGCATAATTCTACTTTATCTGCTGTTTCATGTTGGGTCCATTCAAGTAATGTGAGATACCTTTAATCTCAAGCCAGGGTTCCCCGTTTTATGATGAGTTGTGGGTAACACTCAAGTGGAGAAACAGAAGGAGCAGCACTTTCTTTACAATAAAGCACAGAGGGCCTGTGCTGAACCTGTCAGCTTGAAATTTAAATGCATACTTGATTGCTTTTAAAGTGGGTGCCACTGATATCCTGCCATGATGTTAAGGCTTCTTTGACGGGTGGTAAAAGCCTGAGAAAAAAAAAAAAACTTCTTTCAGACAATGATCAGGAAAGTGCAATCGCAAAGGAACAAGTTGTAGTTTTATTAAAAAGAGCATCTTGTGTTCCAGCCCCGCTCCTCTCCAACCCCCGCACATTATGTTGCTGTGCTGATGTCACATTGATTATGCTGATCGTAAACTGCCTTTGTTTGTCCCTTGCTCCCTCCCGTCAGTCATCCATCTGCAGGGATGAGCAGAAGTCACACTAAAAGCCATCTTTTCCATGTTTTCTTCATTTTCAGGTCATGCTACAGATAACGCCAGTCCCACTGGAGGCCTAGGCGACTCCTCTTTTCCTTCGCACTCCGGTATATTAATTGCTTTTTAATGTTCCCCTTCTCTCCTGAAAGTTGTTGCATACTAACAAATCAACAACAATAAGGTTCTTTTTGCTGTTGCGGGCCACAGTCAAGACTAAAAGGGTACAGTCACTGAATAATCCATGCATTGGAATGAATGCTTCAAGCTGGTAACAGAGGAGTTGTAACAGGAGGCCATTTGGCTTTCTTTATGCTTTGTCCCAAGTGTCCTCTGATCCCAGCTGTGCTCATGTCGCAGAATGGGACTTTGGTGCGAGTGAAAATGGGAAGATTCAATTCTGATCCAACTAATCCAGCTAACCCAATGAAGCATTGTGACATGCCCCCTCCCTCTTGAACCACAACTTGGGGCAAAATTAGAGTTTTTAGCATTCATTATTAATCTACACAGTTATGAGGAATAGGCACATTGTTCGTCAGAGCCTTTTAGATGAAGCGTAAGTGCCAGCTATGCCTCAGTCTCAGGGAAACATATTCTAGCATATGTTGTTAAACATTACATTTTAAAGAAGATTGTAATAAACAGTCACATTATAACAAGTTTCAGTTGTCTGCTAAAAAAATAAAGTTTCAGTTTTGTGTGTAGCATTGATTGTTTGGAATGGGTTTTATTGCTTAATTTTTAAATGGATACATTCCCCCCTACCTCCTTCTGTTTGGGGAAACTCCTGTAAAAATATGTCTGGCTTAAAACTGTGGCATTGTGATAAAAAGTCTAGCAACAAATTACGTGATAAATTAATTTGTTGCAGGCTTAAGCAGCCCTTTGAAATTTTTGCTCAGTAGCCTGCAGCCGAAACAAGAGCTCTCGCTGCTGAAGCTACTAACCTACAAGCCTGTAACATGATTCTTGCTCGTAACATACAAGAGAAGCAAAGGCGGAGGTAATCAGACATACTTACAATTTTGCAATATGAAAGAGGTCATAACCTAACTTACATGATTAGCAGACTTACTGTAACTAATGACATTACACATGCAGCTATAGCTGTGATTTGTTTAGGATATTTGGCGCCTATACTTCTCTGCATCTATTTTAAATGCTGAAATATGCTACATAAGTGGTAGAATATAGTTATGATATGTTCATATTTGTTATGTAGTAAAAAATAAAAATAGTCTTAAAAATAAAGCAACAGATTGATAGAAAATCTGTCAGATTAACTTTAATAGAGAAAATTATCTTTCATAGTGAATCATAGCACAAATGATTTCTGACTGTATTCTTTGTTCGGATTATGCATATGCAACTTTTTTTTTCTTGCTTTTATCTTCCATAGAAGAATGCATACTCGTGTTAACATTAAACAAAAACTGTGTATCTATGCATATCTTTGAGCCTAGAAAATAAAAGTACAGTTTGTTTGGAAAGTACAAGTTCACACACCCGAGCAGCAACATTGCACTGTGTGTGGAACGCACGGGGTGCAAGGGGGGTCATCAGCGAGTGTTTGGAGCTTGAGTTACAGGGCCAGCATCTGCCATCCGGCCATCAGGCCCTCATATCCATCACTGGCCGATGGCGTGGTGCAGCCCGGCGTTTGTAAAAACACCCAGAGGAAATGGAGTCTCTGGGCCAGACAAGAATAAAATTAGCTTGATGACTAAGTTCCTCCTCAGGTCCCAGCGGGAATAGAACTCTGCCATTTGTTTTCATTACTTCCCTTGGCTGTAGATGGGAGGACGACGTGTGTGTGACTGTGTTTGTGTGCATGTATGTTTAGAGTAGAGGGTGCCTGTGTATGTCTGTGTCTGCGTCTATCCCTGCAACAAAAATACAGGCATTTTGTCATTTCCAGTACTGTATGGGTTTAATCAAACATATTCACTCGTAAACACACCACTTCGATTCCAAACCTCCTTCTATGTATAATATTGTGCTTGGTCTGTAGAGGTGACATTACTGTTTGGAATTGTTCCACCACCCTTCATGGCATACAGTATTGGCTTTGGCCACTTTATTGCATTAGCCTGAGAATATCTAATAAACACGCAAAGGTTATAAAAATTGATTTGCTCGCAAATGTGTTTTCATTCATTCCCAGTGCTAGGACCTAAGCCAAGTTTTACTGGACTAAATGTGCAACCAGCTTATTTTTGGTGGTTGATATTAATGCTTTGCCACTTCAAGCCAAAGATGAAATTGTGAACTTGATACAACTTTTTTCTCCCCGTTCTCTATACCCACATTCTCGATTATATGCACATAATCGATTTAAAAGATCACTCTGCATGCAAAAAAAAAACAAATAATGTGACGGTTCTGTTCATGAAAGTAATAAAAATCACTGACGCAGAGTAAAGAGTAAAGTAAAGCAAGGTAAAGAACATAGCATGATACAGAAAAAGTATGTTCAATTAAATGTAATACTTTAATACTAGGTAAACACATAATTATAAACATCTGTAGGTCTGATAATGTAAGATTTAAGCAGTATCTGTAGAGACACACAGTGTCATTAAAACATTAATTGGTGACTAAATAGCAACCTGTGCTATTTTAGTGTCCCTGCATGCTCACAGTGCAGAGTAATCTGCCATGTTTGTATTAAAGCAGCACAAAATAGAACTGCAAGAGAAAGCAAGGAAGTGGAAGCCCCTCTCCTTTGTAAACAGAGTGAGAAACCTCAACACCACAGAAAAAATGTCAGCCACATTTACTATTGTCAAGCTGTGAAAGAACTTCCGAACTTCACCTACTTACAAATGTATTTCTCTGCTTTGAATACATTTCGTCTTTACCCTCTCTCTTTTACACACACACAAACACACACACACACACACACACACACCTCAGATTAGTTCCAGCTTTTACCCAGGGTGCCTGTTAGAGCTGAAGTGAAGACATCTTGTACTTCTTTAAAGCATGTAGCATTAACACCTTTGCCCCCTGTGTAAACCCTGAGTACTGACCCACAGCGGCGAGTGAGAAGCACACAGCTCTTTGGGATGCAGTAGTGTGTAACCCGCAGACCTGTGTGCAAATGTTACAGAGCAGCATGTTTCAGTCAAAGCTCCATAGGAAGGAAGGAATCAGGAAAGGGAATATTGGAGGTGATGGAGAAAATGAAAGTGTGTGGATGTGTGCATGCATATGTGTGTGTGTGTGTGTGTGTGTGTGTGTGTGTTTCTATGAGATACAGGCTGACTAAACAGGCCAGGAGGTTGGTGAGGCAGAGGCCTTGAACCAGAGGTGTGAACAGAGAGATCCGCTCACACATTTGGCACATAGCTACTAAACTGTAGTTTTCGTTTTTGTCGCAACCTCTATCTCTGTGTTCTTCAAACTCAGGCAAAATTTGTTTAACTAGCAAGATCATTAAAGGATCAGTATGCTTAAATAAGAAGAAACTTAGAAACAGTTTTCAGTTTTATTTGAACATTCTGCTGCCAACCCAATACAAGTGAGATGAATGAACAGCAAACAGAATTCCAAAATAAAAATTCAACCACAACTTGTCTTTCCAGAAACAATGTCCTGGTACGTCTGGATAATCCAAACGTCTTGCGGTTTTCATTGGTACTACTTTCTACTGTGACTGTATCGTTGTGGTCCTGTGTAAACTATTTATCATAAAACATTGTGAATTAAGAAAATTAACCGTTTCCAGCTTTGTGACGGCTTCATTAAGCTTAAGAAGTAGAAGAATTTTGTTAACCTGTAAATAAACAATAATGAAACTTATAATATCTCTAAAAACATTCAAAATCTCCATAAAAACATATGAAAAAAGTTGACATTATGGATCATCCTGAGTAACAGTGATTCTGGGAAGGAACACTACTGTTTAATTTTTCTAGGCTTTAGTTGAAAGTCATTTCCATGTATTACAATAGAAGAAAAAAATGGAAGATAAATATGTCCCTAAATCTGAGCAAATGAAGGAAAATTGCACAACTGGATTTTTTTGGTTTGTTTTTAATTTGGGTGAAAGACCTTTAATATGTGATGTATTTCCACATTTAGCGTTCCATCTTGGAAAAAGTAATGTCAAACTGCAGCTTTTGCAAACAAATAACAACTGTATCTCCTGACAAATATAGAATGGACACACACAGTACCAAGTATGTATTGTAAACATGTAAACTGACCACAACATAATGCATTTAAATATGCATTTATAGGAAGACAGAGAGAACACAGATCCCGGAAAAATTACATGACTTCCCAGAACCAAGGGGGAAGTGATTTTCTCTAATGTATCTCTGTGTTGTGTCCTTGTCCTCCCACAACTGGTCTGCACACCAACAGTTAAGGGTCCTGCAAAACGTGGGTCAAGGCGAGTGTGAGTATGTCAGACAACAAGAGAAAGAGAGAGCAAGAGGGGGGGAAAGAGAGTTTGCCAGTGACAAGGAAGTCAAATAAAGGGAAGAAAAGCTCCATTTCCCCAGCTAAATGTACCCCTGGGAGGCGTAAGGGAGGGAGAGAGCGCAAGAAAGAGAGAAAGGTTATGAACCGACAATACTCCTGCAAGGCTCCAGATTTACAACTACCAAGCCCTAAGAGCTCTGCCATGCTTATTTCTACAGCCAGTTAAAACAAATTGCAGCCATGTTTCAATCACCCACATCCTCTTCTTGCTCATCCGCTCAGGCCGGGCTTTTGGCTGCTATATTATTTCTCTCTCAATTACTCCTGAATAAATACTTTCCTCTAGTGAGGCAATCTTCATCCACTGGAAAGTCCCCACATGCTGAACATACACCCACACTCTCCACAACACCAAGTACTCGCTCCGCTCCTTTCTTTTCTTCTTATGTCAACTCAATCTGGAACCTGGCGTGACGTAAAAAGGAAATGGAGGCTGTTTTGAGAAACTGTCTGCACTTTTGATTTTGTTTATTTGCATTTTGTCATCATTGGGCAACTTTTATTCTCTACTTGATCTTTACTGGCAAAAAGAGACTTATCTGCTACACTTTTTGCTGTTTAATCTTAATTCTTTCAAAAAGAAAAAAAAAGAAAAAAGAAAAAGGAACAAGCAGCTGCTGGGAAACATGTAGTTGCTTCTGTACTGAGTGAAATTCCTGACCAATGGAGGCATGGATGAGAGCGCAAGAAATGAATAAATACTCCCTCTTTTGTATGTTTGATTGCAAGTTGTGGTAGAAACCTTTCGTAACCTGATACGCTGTTTGATTTGGGTTCAAATGAGAGAGAGAGAAACGTCAGGCAGAAGGAGCGAGGTGGGGGTAGAGGATGGTTGGGGGCAGGTACGGGGTCACAAGAGTGTCTTTTTCATGTTGCAGATTAGAAGCAGATGTCGGTGGGATTACACCGCCGGTGTCATCACTCACCCCACAGCCCCACCTCCATCCATATACACAAGCATAGTACATGCACTCATATACACACATGCAGAGGGGGTTAGAAAAGTTTCACAGTGCTCTCAACTGTTCATACAGCTACAGAGTGAGCAAGGAGCATCAGTGACTGATGTGATGCACTGCGCCATAGCTGAATTATCCAATTTCAAGCTGAACCAAAGTAAATTGAACTGTATGAAAACATATTGAGCATGGAAGTCTGATTCTTGAGTCATGAGTCCCGAACAAATCTCTCAATTGAACAGGTCCTTTAAATGAATCAATCAAATCAATTCAAACACATGAATAGCAAAAGGATAACACACACACACACACACACACACACACACACACACACACACACACACACACACACACACACACACACAGTTTCTTAAGAGGCTACCTGAATCCATTTATTGTGATGCAGCTGCTGGGATGTGATGCACATGGAAGTGGTGAGTCAACAAATACTGACTAATTGCTTCATTAAAGTTCATCTTAATTTACATTTGTATATTTCTGTTGCTTTTTTGTGAGTGGATTGATTTGAAATATTGCCAAGGAGGAATGGATTTCATTACAGCTCTGACAAAGCATGAAAAAGTTTAACCTTTTTTTGTATTCCTTTGGCATGAAGGAGAGAAATCTAGTTCATGAATGAAAGAACTACACACTGAATCTTTTTTTGAATGAAAGGATTCAGTTGAACAAAATACTTGCTCTCTGAAAGGTATGCAATCCATGTGATTTGCAGCGAAGAAAATGATTTGTGATAAATTATAAAAGTTACAGTATTAGTTTTCAGAAACACCCTTGGACAAACTTTATTGCTGATAACAGGATACGTTTCACAGTGTATCAAACAAATAATCAGCATTTAATGAAGCGGTTAGCACTGGGAACTTTGATTAACGTGTGGCCTTCAAAATAAAATAAAAAATGCTGCCTCAAAAATCATTATGCTAATGAAAGCAGTAATGTTGTGTGCTTTTCTAATGTCTCCACACTCATATCCCCAGACCCACACCCACCACTGACCTCAACACCACAAACCTCCAAAGGCCTTGAAGTGGTCCTGGCCAGGAAGATAAATGAAGTGACTGAGGAACTGCTGTCTACAGAGAGCTTATTGGAGCTGATGGGGTCTAATCCTGAGATTGTTGGAACCCTACATGTTCAAACGTGTGTGCATGAACTCTATGTACATACAAATGTAAGGAAATATATACGTATATATAAGACCTACATGTAAACCAAGCCTCTGAGTGTGGCATTAGTAGGCATGGTCTGCATGGTCTTAGCTGTTTGATGTCAGCAGAGTGGTGTTGGTATAGAGGGCAGGATCCTTGAGGCTCCATAAGAGATTGCTGTGAGGAGTAAAAGCTGCAACCCACAGCGCTTATTGTTCCTGACAGGAACCACACTAAGGCTGTGAGTATGGTCACAGCTGCTGAGAATATCACCACATAATAAAGTAGTATTGTTATTTTGACCACTGCAACCAGCTACTGACACCCGGCGGCTTTTTCTGGTGGAGGTCAGAAGTCTTGACTTGGAGGTGACTGTGGATCAACTGCGACTGTGGGCGTTCATGTAAGATTTGTTGTGATATGAATACGGAATGGCTTTGCTTAGAGTAGACCTGGTTCAGTGTGTGTTATTGGCAGTGAAGGATGGATGCCTTGTGGAGAAATAGGAACATGTGTATGACTTATGATCACAATAATAAAATTGAACAGCATTTTCTATCAATGGAAGATTCACATTGAAATAACACTTATGGAATTAAAGAATGTAAAGATGTCATCAAAGCAAAAGGTGGTTGTTACCTTTTGCTTTGATGACATCTTTGCACACTCTGGACATTCACTCAAGATTCATGAGGTATTAACGCTTTTCCAGCAGTCTTGAATGAGTTCCCATAAATGCTGAGCACTTGTTGGCTGCTTTCCTTCACTATGAGGTCCTACTCATCCCAAACTATCTCATTGTCCTGTTCAAAAGCAAATGATGGCCCCACTAAGCACAAATAAGATGGGATGGCATGTCAGTACAGAATGTTATGGTAGTCAAGCGGTTTAAGTGTGTGCCTTTAATTTTGAGTAATAGTGTTACCAGCAAAGCATCCCACACTATCACACCTCCTTCTCCTTGCTTTGTGGTGGGAACCACACATGCAGATACTATGTTGACCTTCCCTGTGTCTCACAACGACATGAGGGTTGGATCCAAAAATTCTCATGAGTGTAAAATACAGATTTTCATTGTTGATGTTGAGATGTGTCTACCTCTTGAACTCTGTGAAGCATTTCTGTGAACTCTAATCTGTGGTGTACTGAGGCTGGTAACTGTAATAAACTTATCTGTGGTGAAACTGGCGCTCATGAGGACTCTGCTTTAAAGTGGTTGATAGTTTTTGCAACTGCACCTGAAGAACCTGTAATAACTGTAATAACCTTACTGACTTGAAGTAATGGACTGTGGTTTCTCTGTATCTTGTTGAACGGTTCTTCCCATAATATGGATTACTCTTCTACACTGTTACACAGATATTTGTTTACTGAGGTGTTTATGATTAATTGTTTATTAAAAATAATTACTGAAGGTGGTGCATTGAATTTTGGTTGATACCTTAGTCTGTTTTCTGCTTAAACATAAGCATTTTTATACATTTCAATGGCTTGTAATATTGCATAAGTTCTCAAGTTTGGTATATGCAAATGTGAACTGCAGGGTTCAACCAGTTACATACTATGGGAAAAATACAGTTAAAATACTAAGGATGTTTATGGAGTATGAAAGTCAAAAGAAATGTGTACATTGCATATAACTGACTAGAATGAATATGTCCTTTTAAAGATTGTGAGAATATTGAATGAAACAATGGAAATGTGTTTGTTTTATTATATGACTCAAAAGACTTATAGAATAAAAACCAGAGAAGAAATCTAGAAAGAAACAGTACATCATGTCCTCATTGCTCCTGTTTTACATGCGTCATACAGGTTACACTTTTGTTACTGTGGTACTCAACTGTGGATGACAGCCATGACAAAGGCACACCTGTTAATTGAAAACAATTTTTTTTAATGATGTTGATTGAATGCCAAGAGTGTGCAAAAGGGTGGAGAAAGTGTTTCATCCATGCGTCATTAATCTGTTATAGTGATAATTGGTGGTAGTAACGTGATCATTTTGTAATAATAATAATAATAATATGTTTAACTGACTGCATCAATAAACAAAAATACGACGGAGTTCATTGTGTCAATCACATACACAAAGGAAAATTACAAGAACAGGCCACTTTAGTTTTATCAGGAAGAGGTCACAAAAGCTGAGCAGATGTGTGCGTAGGTGTGTGTGTGTGTTCTGAGATCACAGAGTGTGGACAGTTGAGACTCCAGTCAGTGTCCAAAACTGGGGGGAGATTTGGAGGTGCTGCTGCTGTAGCAGACAGACTGGTGGAGATTAAAGAACTTAAGATAGACAGACATTCAGGGAAGTTCAAAGACTGCAATATAGCAGGTTTTTATGAGGGAATGTCTGAAGATTGTAGACCACAGCCGCACTTAACAGACACATAATTGCCAAAAAAAAATCCTTATCTCAACATCCCATTGAGTCTCCTTTACAGTGTTGAAAAAGTAAGCAAGTTAGTTTTGGTAACCTAATTCAAGTCCACAACAAATCAGCTTATTTCAAGATTTAGTTAAAGCTTGTGTACTTTCTTTATACCATTTCAGTGATTAGTTTTAATCTCTCTGAATTTGATTTATTAGTTTGAATTACATATATTAATTCACTGGAAAAAACGTAGAATAATCTCATTCCAATGTAAGAGTGTTTGGTCGGCTCAGAAAATTTTGATTTTGGAACTCAGTGATAGATTAAATGACCAAGATGGAGGCTTCTGCAGCGCAAATATCCATCTATTCCTGGCGAGCTGTATGTAGAGCCATACGATCTAATCTACCCTGTGTTGTCGTACCCCTTTATCTTTTTTGTTTTCAATAGCAGATGTTAAAACCCTTCAACCAACATAGAGTCATGTACCAAATTACTCACACAACACTAGAAGAATAATAGGCACAAAACAGGGATGTTATGGGCATGAAACACAACCTAAATGCTGCTTGTCATGACCTATATTTAGTTTCAAAGGGTAACTCTGTCCTCTCTTATCTCCCCCACTACATGGTGACTGCATGCAAGCCCTGAGTGCTTTCTGAGAACAACCCTAGAGCCCCGAGAGCCTACTCTTGAAGGACTATCTCCATGCTCTTGACCCAGCAGTACAGCATGTAGATAGCTTTAACTATGGTAACCGATGCACAGAGGCAAAATCTATCTCTTAAAAACTCCTGAAACTCTACACAAAATACAGTGAAAGGATTTTGAGTGGTTTGTTTGTTTGTTTTGAATTCTGCTGCGAGTTGGATGATGATCTATTTTATCAGCTGATATAATTGCACTGACAAAAGGATGGCACAATATAGGCAGGCTAAGACATTTTTTTTTTTTGCAAAATGTACAAAGAACAGAAACAAACTGCTAAATAAAGCATAAATTGGGGGGATTATGGGACTAACCCCCAAATTCCACCGGATGCGGACGCGCAGTGTTGCGTGTGCGCCGCGGCCGCCGCAGTGTTATACAACCGTTCTAGTCAATGTATCAAACCCCACCGGCTCCGCCGCAGTCCGGTTCAGAAGTGTCCCAGAAGCAGGCCTTCACTCAGCTCCGCGTGAAATACGCGGCTGTTCTATTTTTAACAGACGCCGCGAGCAGCCCACGTCAATTTACACAGAGCACTTCGAGCGGGCGGAAGCCAGACACAGAAAAAGCAAAGAGAATCCGGTGGATTTTCAAAATAAAATGCCCCATCGCATAAACAGACAAAAGCGAAACTAATTAACTACGTAGCATATTTACATATGTAGAATTTACACATGTAGAAGCATATTTAGAAGCACATAAACCAAGAAAATGACCAAATCTGGGCAAGTAAACAAAGTCTGGCGGGCTAAACGCTCCGCTTCTGAAAAGCTCCCGGTGGGATTTGAAGAGAACAGTGCTGAATAACTGAAATTGTTGGAGTTTGACATGCAGTAATGATCTGCGAGCAACCTGCCGTGACAGCAGTTATTGTTGCAGCAAAATGCAGCTAAATGCCATTTATTCATGTTTAATCTCTATTCAATTCCTTGACCTGCACCCGTATCATAGATTTATATCCCAAATCTGCTCCCTTTGACCTACAATTAACCTTAATGAAATCAGGAAGACACAAGCTCTTTTGTGTTTCTATGTCTCCTAAGTGTGCGTGTGCATGCACATGTAAGGCATGTATGTTTTTCCACATCCTCTCCCTCCCCTCTCTTTTCTTTTCGCTCCTCCATGTTACTTTTCAGCAATTGAAATCAAGGTAATGACTGGGCAAGGAAAAAGAATGTTCTTTCAATAGATAATTAGGGAGATTGGTTTACCAGGGCCACTCAAAGCCTATTCAAATGCAGGGCTGAGGCCAGGCCTTGTTGTCTGCTGAGCCCAAAAGGCTCCCAAGAGAGGCATTCGCCTTGGCTTCATTTCTCAGAGCAGGTGCCTGGCAGGTAGTCAATGGAGACGGCCAGTTGAGATATACAAGAACCCATCCCCCTGGACAAGGGGTCAACATCACAGGTCAGGGGTCATGAGCAGAGGTCACAAGGTCAATGTTTAGCACATAGGACTGGCCAGATGACTGGAAATGCACCCTGGACAGCCAGCTATCAGTTCTATGACTGAATATGTGCAGGAAGAGGAGGTACTACTGTTGTTGATTGACAGCTACCTTTTCATCTCTATCTAAATATCTGAATTAAATAAAAACACACATCACAGGCTTCACCTGCCTTCCCCATATTCTTCAGCCAAAGTCAACTAATTGCTGTTTTGTGTCTAATAGTAAAAAAAATCATGTTTTATGTCGTAACCTGCACAAGTGAGAACTAAAAATTTCTCAACAAGCTGACAAGCTAAGGGTTTTAGAAACCACAGGATCTTTTTTCAATTAATTGTCTTGTGACCTTGCTTTAGTCTTATTGTATAACTCATGAAAGTTATATAATCACTGAAATCACTGAAAACTTTAATAACATCATCATCACCCTTGAAAATCTCATGGATTATCTCATCATATCAGCTCCAACAGCTTCATTGGAGTATTATTATTTTACGTTAGATGGGGACTGGTGGTCCCAGTTCACAAATATGCTTAGAATTCCTACCAACAACAAGAGTGGTGCAGGACTGGAGGTCAGAGGTAACTTGCACTCTAATTCCTAATTAAATCTCAGTGTGGAAAAGCGATCTGTCATTGCCCATAGGCATCTATTGACAAGGGCTCAGCTACCATGATTTCACACGTAAAGGGATCAAACCCCCCACCTTAATACTCCTTCCAGCCACCACCCCTGGACTACAGCCACCTTGGGCTCCCTGGCTGCACCCCAAGGGAAACACTATATAAATGTCAATGTACTGAGAAACTGCTACTCAAGGAGTCACAGCCATCACACAAGGGGGAAAAACATGTAGGTATACTGGAGCCTTTTTCCTCCCTGTCACTCTAGTGGTGGTTCCTAGAAATGCAGCAGTGATTTAGGGTCATATCTTTTTACATAGCGGTGGACCTGAGCTTCTGTGATATGTAACTGAAACTCTGTTGGGTTGGCAAAATGTGTACACCCAAGCTCTGCTTGGTGCACATGTATCCATACACATGTAAGGAAATGATTATAGAAGGTACTACACTACACAACGAAATATCAACTCCAACCCTACGTTGTATGCACTGTTCAGGTATATACAAGTCATTCTCCATTAGCATTTGTGGCAATAAGCATGGCAACATATTCAATATGCATGTCAATTTTTCCCTTTCTAATCAAATAGAAAGCCTGTGAAGTAAATATCTATTTTCTTACAGCCTGGCTGTTTACAACATGGGGGAGCAGCTATATAAACAGTGTGTGGCAAATGAGGAATTTCTTTTAACGTATCGGACTGGCCAGCATATGCTAGATATAGGAAACCCATAGCGTCAGTGGCTCCATATCGGCTGCAGAGGTCAAAGGCTAGGGAAGGTCAAAGGTGTCATCCTCCTTTCTCATCATGAAGTGCATTAACATCTTCTCCCTGTCCCGTCATATCCAGATGGCTGACCAGGCCACAGGACAGATGCCCCATTTTAAAATATCTCAGGGATCCAAAACGCACCATCGAGAATAAATATGGCTCCATCTTTGGGACATCATATTTCAAAGGAATATGGATATGGATAGGGGTGGATATAGGGTGCATAAGCCCAGGGCGTGTTAAGCATGCCTTAATTGATTCTTGGTCCAATTGTAACAGCTTGGTCTCTATTTTTTGTTTTAACTATTTAACTTTTTGCTCATTTAAAGTTGGGAAAAAGAAGGAACGCACAGAAAGAAGGAAAAGTACTTGATTTTAGACTGCATGTCATACATTTGACAAACAGGTCAGAAAAATCTAATCTAATCTGATCTAATAACATCATAGAACTTAAAATTAAAAGAAATGTCTGAACTTTACCAAGGTCATCACATAGTAAGCAAACTTTTCAATACTACACTACTGTTGAAATCAACCACCTAATTAGGCCAGGTTGTTGCTTTTGGAAGTAGACCATGATCCAGGTTTTTTAAAAAAGGCAGGGACCTTACCAAGAGGAAGTGACCTCATTTGTGTGTCTAAGTAATTAAATCACAGTCTTGGAGTGCATGCATGGCATTCTTCCACATTTTGCTTAAGTATGTCACATGATAGCCAAACCCACATGATTGATGTTGTAGAAAATGTGGCTGACTGGTTGCTTTAAAAACTACAAGAAAAAAATATCTAAAATATCTCAAAGTTAGTCCATCATCAAAACTCATCTCTCTTCAACCAATCAACAAAGCTTATAAAACACACGACTCCGCCTCTCAGAGTCTGTCATTATTTTTACAGCATGAAAACTCTTCCAGGCATGCTCGCAGTCAAACTAATGGAGCCTCTCCAAGCCAAATAGACCAAGGCACCCTGCCGGGAGCTTTGAGTTGGCTCTCTTGCAGCTTTTCAGACATACACACACATTTGTGTTTGCAGAGAGCAACAGTGACTCATACACACTCTCTCTTACGCACATCCAAAAACACACACAAACATATACGGCACGCTACCCTGCCCGGAGACCTCTGACTTGAACCTGCTGCTCTCACTCAGCAATACATAAATCACTTGGCTCTCAGCAGCACTGCTAGCCCTCAGTGCCATGCTGAACTTGACTCCACGGGAATAAAAGTCTGTAACTGGATACAAAAACTAATCCAGGCCAGAGACAATTGCTGGCATACGGAGGCCCTAAAGGTGCTGATACCCCCCTGTGACGATATGCTGTCTCTGTCATGAGACCTTTGACTTCCGCACTAAGGCGACACAGGCCTGTGAGGTGCTACTGGTCAGAGATCAGAGAGGCCGGGGGAATGAGTGAGGACATGATGGAAAGGGGGTGATGAAGACATAACCTGTCAAGTTGCCCTCATTCTTGGTCTCACCATTTGTCCTTCTAAATATTTCTCCTCATCACAGGGTTGTGATGTGGTGTGTGTGTGTTTATTTGTGATGAATGGAACTGCTATGAAACAATCAGAAAATAACTTTTTAATTAATTGATTCTCCGTCTTTCTCGATACCCGCGTCTCATACATTGTCTATGTCACTTGACCACTGTTCTCTACTGACTTAGAAGCTGGGTGCATGAAGTAAACCAAGACAGAACATAACACGTCTAGTCCATGTGAACTCCACCTAGGAGCGGTTCAACTGGTCTGATCATTGGATTGGCCACAGACGTGACATCAGGTAATGTTTCAAAAGTTGAATCTGGCTCAACTTCTCAAGTGAAGGTTGCTGTTTTTTTTCCCCTGGCACCCTGGCAGCCATAACGCAGTGCCCCCATTCAAGTGCCGGATTTGGTTTGAATGAGGCCTAATAGAAAATTTACTAACCTAATTCAGTATATATTAATCTGACAAGTTAAAAAAAAGTTGTTAGTATTAGCTTACTTCAACCAGCCACAACATGTTGATGCATCCGTTATCATAATCCAAAAATAAACACTCTGAAAGGGACTTTTACTTACACAGTATTTTCATACTGTGGTAGGTTTTCTTAAGTAAATCATCAGAGAATGTCTTCCACCACTGCACACACACACACACACACACACACACACACACACACACACACACACACACACACACACACACACACTGCACACACACACACTGCACACACACTGCACACACTACGTTTCTGGGCTTCCAGTGTAGCCAGTGGATATCAAGAAAATGGAAAAAGGATATCCGGGCCAATCCATGTCCTTTGCAGCCCAGTCAGCAACTTGATACACTAGACTGACGAGAAAGACACAATTCTGCTAATCTCTATACAAAGATATCTGGATATTAATGCAAATAACTTTAAGAAAAAACTAATGAAATTCTAAATTGTTGTGAGAATAAAGTCAATGGTTTTCGATTGCAATGTGTTCTGCCTCGTTTGCTCTCAACACAGACTGTTGCAAGTAAAACCTGCTCAGACTAGATTGGTCAATAAAAAGAACACTTCAGTGTTCACTTCACTTCCAGTGCCAAAGTCTTATTCCTTGCCTACAAATTCTACATTCATAAGCAGATTTTTTCTTTATAGAGATTGTGGGAGGTTAATATCACTTTTTTTTGTATTTGTACAACATGAAATCACAAAAAATAGCTGATACAACATGTCACTATTTAACAAATGCACCTTAAACATTCTCCATAAAAACACCAACCTCTCTTATAAAGTGAGAATAAAAAAACAACTACTGACAACAGTGTTTGTTCTGTCAAAATTTGGGAGAGCGTATTGTGTTTCTAGGACACTTGAATAGGTGTTGCCTAAATTTAACAAAATATCAGTGTCAATTTAATCAACCAAATTTCTTGCAGTAATTGATGCTAAAGTAGGTAAGGAATGGTGCCTTTGTTTCAGTCCTGGAGATTTATGAGGCTTTACTGAAATACAAAACTTCATTTGGATTTCTCGGTTTCCTTTTGTTGCCCCGTTAGTCCAGTTAAGCTACTGACAAGCCAGCACAACAAAGCTCTAACAACACCCTGCTGTAAATAATCCAACAGCCTGTCCTGTAATGTGGCAACCTCCCACACCACTCCCTAACTGTCTAACTACACTCCTGCAGCACGCTCAGCCTCTATCCCAGCCCCCAGTCACAGCTACAGGCCTGACACCAGCTCCAGCAATACAGGAATGCCTCTGTACTCTTCTGTCCTGATAGAGTGGCCACTGTTTCACTCTGATAACATCAGGCACCAGGGCCTGCACAGCCACGGGGCTCCAAGACAACACACTTTTATGACTTGAGTATCTGGGACTGATATCTGCAGCCACCAGCTCAATACACCCTCATCACATACTTACACAGACACTCACTCTCCGTCTCAAAGATGACACACACAAACATGTGTCTATACACACACTTACTCAAGAGTGCCTTGAGTAAGTAAGAACTATTTATTCTATTTTTTTGTGCAGACAGTCTACATTATGTGGACCAAATTTAATCATCAGTCACCTTGTACTTCATTAGCCACAAACTGTGAAATTAGTCCTTATCCTAACCACTTAAACCTAACCTTGTAACTTAAATTTACTCATTAACCTGACCCTAATTCTAATTCCTAACCTTAATACAACACCAAATACTAAATTTAAACCCGGTAACCCTAAACCTAATTCAAATATAACTTTGTTAATGTAAGAACCCCCAAAAATTAAACAAAAAAGTCTACTAGATAATGTCTTTATCCATCTTATCAGTGTAAAGATATTTGGTCCTCACATAGATAAGGTATCAGAGCACACACACGACATGACCAATCTAAATAGATTTCAAACTTAGGCAAACTGAGTGTAGCAGAGCGATATCACTAGGAGACACCGAGGAACACCACAGGGATTCTCCCAATAAAACTGACTTAATGTCCACCTGATTCACTAAATAACAATCAAACAATTAGATTTTCATTCATATTACTCACTGCTGTGTTTAAAAAAACGTTTATTACAGTAGCACAAATGTGTGTTTGTCTTTTTGCTAATGAGAATCTCAGCAGTTTGTCACCTTTAATTTTATCCAGTAGGACTATACTGCATATCAAACATCATTTTGCATAATATCTGTGGTAAAACATACCAAACCGTTTCCATCATTATCGATCATGACCTTCTACAGTTAATGGTCCTGAATAATCCTCTTATCTTTAGAAAAGAGTGTTATTTGTTATGTTAAGAGTTATAAATGTACATTTATTTTTCTTTAGAATAAGTCCTTGCAGCTGTTCAACCTAGTCTGTTTAAATCCATAGATAGTTGCCCCTTGCTATGCATTAATGCTTACGGGATAGTCTATGCCAGCCTTCACTGAAACCTCCAGCTTGATGTGGATGACATTTAACAACCTTTCTCCTGACTGGTTCAGGTAAATGTTTGAGCGAACTATACCCACTTGAGCAATGAGGAGATGATAAAAACAATGCATTACCTGGATGTATGAGCCTGTTTTAATCTGTGTTGACGCTGCACACATGATGGGATTTCCAGATGTATAGTACGCTGGCAGTCACACACTTGTGACTGTTTGTGGAAAAGCATCCAAAATGAGATTTAAGTAGGATTCTAGACATTATAGGATGGCTGGATTTGGGGGGGAAATGGACTTCATAAAACAGCTGCCATAAGAATGTCTATAAAGACAATCTGAATTTTAAATACTTTCATCTTGTACACCATTCTGACAAGTTTATTGCATGAACGTCATTTTCTAAAAAGCTGTTTTTTAGGGATGCTGACAGATGAAAGAACAAATGATAACTCAAAATAAAAAGTTCTTTGTCACAAACTAAGCATTCTTACAGCTATAATATAACTTGTCTCGTAAAACCGATGCATCCAGTTAATGAAAAATGTAACCTCAGCCGCCACTGTCACAACTGTCAGAGTGTGGAGACACCACAGATACCCTTTACTCCTCTCTTTGACCCAAGAAAGGGCAGCTTGCGCCTTTTGATGGACAGCACCACTTCACTCTTTCACATTGATGGTCACTCACACAAACAAAAAGAGGGATGAGATGAGTTTCTCAGGGGAGTGAGGATAATAAAATCAGGGTGTCTGTGTGTCCTGAGCGGGGGCCATATTTGATGCTCTAACAGAATGAAGGTCTTTGGCGGCCCAGCCTGGCAGTCTTTTAGCTAAAGCAAGCAGATTTCTTTGAAGCCTGGCCACCTTGGCTGAAGAGCCATTACTCCCGGGTTTTTCTTTACATTAACCATGCTACAGAAGCACAAGTGCATTACAGGCTGCCGCCCCAGCAGGGCCCAATTGTACTCCCGCTTGTTAAATATTACCCCAACAGAGCTTTTGATTTTATTGTCATTTTTTTCTCTCCATACCGCTTATCCTCCTCCCCTCCCCCGATCAGATTAGGATCGATTGCTGCATGGCAGAGCTGGCCCAGACATGAGGACCAGAACAACGCTATAGCGTGATTGTGCTCCTCAGGCCCCGCCTTGGAGACTATTCAGGCGACTAAATAGAATGATTTGCCCTTAGATGTCAAATTTCCTCCGAGACAAGGATGTCAATACCAATTAGATTGTCTGCAGTTGCCTTAGTTACGCCAGCCTTCCCTACACCACCACCGCCACCCCAACCTCTTTTCCTCTAAAGATACACTCGCTCTCTTTTAACATCTCACTCACATCTCTCTTTTTTGTAGGCAGAGTGGTGGTCTCGGCACCAAGCCTTTAGCCTCAAATCAGTTTTATGGCTGGCGCTGTGCAGACATTAGGCTAACTCCATTAGCCTCTCTGAAGGAGATGGCCTGAGGGGATACTGAGGGGCCAAGATGTGACTGGGTGTATGTGTGTGTGTGTGTACGTGTGCATGGTGAAATGGTGAAGGGGTAACATTGTCTTACAGAGTCTTTTGGCATCTCCTTAAAGGTCACTGTCTGCTGGTCCGAGGAGGCAAAAGCCCACTGGAGCAAGAACATAAACAAGAAAGAGAAGTGGGCATAAAATGGATTAATGAAGAAATGTAATTAGGAGAAAGGGAGGATGGAGAGAGTGGGAGAGAGGACTCTGTCTCCACTTAGTATCGTGGCTCCTGCAGGCGCTTAAGTGCTAACATGACAAACAGATGTGGCCATGGCTGGCCAGACATGGCTGCACACACACACACACACACACACACACACACACACACACACACACACACACACACACACACACACAGCGTACAAATATACCCATACACATACACAAATATATAGCATCTTTCTTTCAATGTCTTTTTCTCGGCTTCCTAAAAATGGACTTTCCGCATTTTGTGCACAGTGAGCTTGATTTGGTTTATATATGGTTCCAAATTATTTTTGACAAAATATTTGAAAATATTTATCCTGAATAGATAGACAAATATTCTTGAAAAAAACATATACAAGCTCAAAGTAAACAGGACAATCATGTGTAAGAAAGAAGTTCAGCAGAGCAGTTAAGCTTTTGCAGAGCAAAAGTTGATAAAGCCACAACTGCTCCAGAATGTACAACAGAAAACACACATTCTTACGGACCATTAGACGTAATTATGGGCAGCTTTTGGAACTAAAAAGGTTGCCCTAACTTACTCTGCAGCTTTCTTTCTGTTCCAGAAATAGCAATATACACATTCAAGTGTATAGTGTCACCACTATAAGATTGAAGTTTCAATAAATTACAGATTTGTGAAGTTTTTAAAAGGTAGAAGAAAATTCAGATTCAGAAACAGATGCCTTCTTATGCCAGAACCTATGACGTTATATGTTTTCAACCTTTGATCTATCACGTCTGTGTGATGATAAGAGCTCTGTGTTCTTTACTCAGCTGTCCACCAGTTATGTCTTAAGTGTCTCTGTGAAGTCACCTCATCTGGACTTCAGCATTAAACTGCTGTTAGTGTGTTTTTTTAAGAAAATCCTAGATGTGTTGATGAACTGTTATTTTGCTTCAGTTGACAGTCAATCTCACAACTCTCACAGCAGCTGTTACATTAAATATTTGTGTTACGGGCTACACTGATTGATTAATAACTTCCTTCTGTTTAGTTTACATTGTTATTGCTACGGGAATATGAAACCTTATACTTTCTTTTCTAGGTTTCAATTAGCATCTACAGTCACCATTAACTACTGCAATTGACTAAATCAATACCTTCCCAGAAAGCCTCCAATTCAGCACAAGATAAAGTAATCAGCTCTGTTTTCAGTTCTCTGCCAATAGTTACAGTTAACCATAAAATCAAGGGGACAATTTTGAGAGCATGCGCCAGCATCTTACAGGAATTTAAAAATACTATATGCAATATACTTCAACCTAAATTACTGGTTAAAGTGTTTGAAATACATAAAAATCTTACTGCATTCTGAGTGTTTTGCACATTCTTTCCCTGTGTTTCATGTCAAAGGCATACTGTGTACAACCAGCAGACGCTTGCAAACTAATGTGAGCCATGACCGGGGTTGCGAATCTCCTTCTTTCAATACCTTAAATCCTGTTCTTTTCCGAGGGCACGCAACACTACACAATCAATTCAGCAGTGAGGAATGGAAACAGGACTTGCATTTTGAAGTTGGTTTAACCTTGCAGTGACACCTATTGCAGATGCTTTGAAACGGCTGAGAAGAATAGTTTCCGCATGGTGGGATCTGCAATTAGGCGGCACACATCTGCACCAGCGGCAGCACCCCAGCATCCCTTCAACTGCCATATCTGGCATGCTCAGAGCTTGGTGTTGGTTGGCAGCCAACACAAACAGTTTCCACTGCATAACTGTGAATAATTTTATGAGATGAATTTAAACTGGACAATTAGATGGATTTCAACTGTGAATATTTGAAGAGAGTCATTGCATTCAACTTTTCAATCAATAAGAAAAAAAAAAAGGCTGCGAGAGAGACAGAACTGGAGGAGCGAAGAGTTAAAGTGAAGAGACAAAGAAGGATAAACAGGGAGAAGGAAGAAAGAAGGGGAGGAGAGATAGTGACAGCCATGAGACAGAAAATTTACAACCAGATCATCAATTAACCACTCCAATCACAATGGATCAAGCCATTAAATGTGCATTTCTTCTAAATGACCTCCTGACTGACAACGACTGCAGATCATGAGCTTGTATTGATGGCTGTTGGAACACTATGCAGTCCCAAAGTCTGAGAAGTTCACTGTTTGTCAGTTAATTCGGCACATGCGGTCAGGAACAAAACAAATGTCTGCCCTCTCAACTTACATACGTCTCATTAAATGCAATCCAGTTATTTCAAGCTACAAGACTAATGTCTTGTGCTGTCAAGTTGGCATGTTTACCTTGCTCTCGTTTTTCTTGTGCTGAATAAGCACAGAATGTGACCATTAAATATATTGCTGATGGAGAGACAAGGAGAGGGAAACATCAATATTAAAGTGAACTGGAGTTACTGCCGGCTGGGTTAGGTGATAGGCTATCCCTGCGTGACGTCATCTTCAGGTTAGATAAGGAATATGCGATGAATTTACACTAGTAAAGCTATAGCATGTGACTTAATGTTTACCTGAATATCCACTAATGCTCAAAGTTGTGACTGCATTTTTTCAACATCTCCCTAAATCTGTTCAAAACTGAAAAAAATAATAAAACAAAAAACAGCTTTTCACTTGCCCATTATGATTGCAATTATCCTCTGTGTTATGAAAAAAAACATGTGAAACAAAAAGACATGGCATACTCCATAAAATCCTACTTTCAGCACCTCTGAAATTAGACCTAAAGTTCCCCCAGAGGGGCTATTAGACGATAAATCCCTGCCATTGACCAGGTTCTGCCCTCTGCTTGCTCATGACTGACGTCCCAACCTCTTTGAAGTCCCTCGCCACAACAACACCAGCACTACTTCCTCCACTCTAGAAAGACAAAATGTGAGTTGCTCCCTTTTAGCACACGAGAAAAGAGCAGGCGAAGGTTTAAGGGAGGAGAGGGGACCCACAACATTCAAAATAAGCCAGATGTTTGCATCCCATGCTAACATGTGGAGACATGCGCTTGCCGTGGGCCTGCATTAATGAAGGTAGAGATCCATCTGGGGGGGGGGGGGGGGGGGCTGATAAGCAAAGGGGATGTTGTGTGATAGGCCGTGGCACATACACATGCTCACCCGGTCACATGTGCTAGCAATAAGTTAGCCTCGCTGCCACTCTGGTCAGACAAACAGATGGAACTGGGCTGAGGCTCTGTTCCTGAGATGGGAATATTTCCCATTTCATGAAGAAAAAGGAGAAAAACTCTGAGAGAAGAATAGTAATTGAAATGCTGAAGCGAGGAGGTACTTCTGCTAATTCTTTTAAAGAGCACTCTTCTTTTTTACGCTGAAAAGAAGAAGAAGAAAATACTAAATTTAGTGACATTGTTATAGGGTGCTCCACATCGGTTGAGGCCAAGGATGTGGTGTGCACTGGAAAACAATTGTAATTGTCTTCTTAACTTTTGTAAGAGTTTAAAAATAATTAATTGTATTTTTCAATGCAATTTAATTTACTCATGCGTTTGGCATGAAATATAATCATATAAAACATAATGTTCTTTGGGCATTAAAAACTTGTAATGTAAAATGTAAAATTGTATAGTTCATTTAAGATGACATACATGGTTACTGTGTGCCGTTAAATATCATTACCACACTGCTTACTATTTAAAATATTTTTTGTCTGGTACTACAGTGATGGGTACTTCCAGGTTAATATTTAACTTACCTAGATATCATTTATATATTACATATTAGGGACATTTTTATGGACATTAATTATCCTAATTTAAAATTAATTTTGCTATTTGACTGTGGCATCTCAGCTGAGAAAGTGTTTCACTTCAGCCGAAAGAGTTTATATCATGCCAACCAAATGTTATTTTATTTTTTAGTATACCATTAGTATAGTTAGTCCTCTCTACATTATCACAGAATGTTGACATATTTGTTCATAGTGTAAAAAAAGTAAATTAGTAAAATATTTCACCACAAATTAAAGCACAATTTCCATGTTATAATGTATTGTAAGTATTATTTGAAAACTAATATTAGGTGCCTTAAATACAGACTTTCTGGCTGGCATAAATAACACAGGCTTACTTGGCCTGACTGCTGTCGGTCTGTGTTCATAACAGATTTTTGAAAAGTTCAACTCACAGAAGCGTTAAGGGGATTATTGGGCTGCACGGGTAATTACGTTGGCTGTAATAGTCTTGCAGTGCATTTCAGAGACACTTTAGCGTAATAAGGGATCAGTACACAGAAGTTACACTCTGTACATTGTTGTGTGACTCACATCTTCGTCATGACAGTTCCGCTCCTGGGCATTCAGCAAAGCATGCGGAATATACATCAAACCTCTCAACATTTTGAAGTGGAAAGTAAATGATGTCAACAGTGAAGAAAATAACTGTTCGTAGATATTAGCATTTCAAAAAGGAGAGAAGAAAGAACTGTACGATGAGCGAAGGAACGAAAGAGAGGACGGGGGGAGAGAGCGAGGGTGAGTGGAAATGTAAAGATTGCATGGAATGCTCTTGGGTGAACTGTAAATGAACCCCTAAACCCCAATCTCCACCTGACGAAATCTGTTCTTTGCCCTGACACACAACCACAAAGAGCTTTAAACCAGCATGCAGGAACGCCATGTTAAGATCACAATTACCTCTCTTAAGGCTCATAGGAGAGGAGGTGGAAATATTATAGCTTACAGTTGAGAATCTTTAAGCTGAATATTTTTATCATCCTGATTTCTATGATTGATTTTGGGAAATAGGGAATATTTGCAACCATGATATCTGAAATATATACTAAGATTAGGGGTGCGCTTATTTTGGGAGGATACAAATATCACTCAAGAACAAAGACAGAAAAATTACTCCTCTGGGATATTCCTCACAATTATGTTTTTTAAGTTCTCAGTTTGAACTTAATAAACCAGATACACAGCCAAGAAATGCCCATGGTTGTAACATTTCTTGACACCTCTGTGATGTGTGACTACATTGTTGGCTTTCTGATCTCTCCACAGCTGTCTTCAGTGACACACAATGCATTAAAACTGTGACTGTGACCAAGGTAATGATAACCACAGTTGCATAGCTAGAATGGTATTTAAGCAAGCTAATGCCCTGTTTGTTTTCCTCTGTGCTCTCCCAGTGGTGCTCTCAATCCAACGAGAGTGTGTTGAGTGCTGTGATTGGTGTGTTTTTGTCTGAGTGTGTGTGTGTGTGTGTGCGTGTCTGTGTGTGTGTGTGCGTGTCTGTGTGTGTGTGTACATACAGAGACACTCCCTCTCCTAAGCCAGGCAGGTCTTTTTCTGTGTGTTTCTGTCTCCCTCCTTCATTCAGTCACTCACTTTCCCTCACTCGCTCTTTTCTTTCCCTTTTTACTTCCCCTCTTAATGTCTGCTTGTTTCCTCCTCCTCCTTTCTTCTCCCTCTCTCCTCCCACAGGGGCTGTGTGCATTCCTGCCAGGAGGGGCGGAGGTGTCTGTGATCCGGGCTCGATAAGGACCAGGCCTCCCCTCCACGCTACCCTCCCTCGTGTTCACCCTCGCCCTCACCCCCTCCCTGGGAAAATGGGTGCACCCTCCTCCCTGGCAGGGCACCGGCTCCCCTTTGAGTGTGCTGCCAGCCGTGGCAGCAGAGACTTAACATGATTTGTTTGTCTGCTGCTGCGTGTTTGCACCAAACCCTAGCGCCAACCCCCATTACTCCTGCTGGAGATCCAGAGGTCTGGTTAGCTGGTACAGATCTGGAGTGAGGCTCCTGGAGGTGGGGGTGGAGGGTTAAAGGGGTGTTAAAGAGGGTGAGGTAGGGGAGGTGGGGGATGTAGGGAGAGATCGGGGGGTTAAAATGAGTTTGGAATATGATCCACAGGCTGGAAACATTCAACATTTCTTGAAAATAAGTGGCTGCAATGGGCTGGATTCAGCATATATGAGATGACAGGAAAACATGTGCACGCACACACACTATTTCACTAATCACTCAGTTCGTATTTGCAAAGATTGAGGGTTTTCCCATTCTTCCTTTTTTTTTTCTTCTTATGTTTTGTAATTGGCTTGCTTCCTGGTGCAGTGGCGGACAGCAGGCACAGCAGCGGCTGCCCAGTCGGCCCATTGATCTTTCATCAGCCCATAGAGTTAAAGCTGAAGGCATGAGGGAGAGGCTGGAGAGGCAGCCCCTCTTTTTATGGCAGTCCGCTGGAGCCTGCCTAGGATTGTTCCCTGTTTCCTCAGATTGTTTTTCATTTAGTCAGGGTGCAGTGCTGTGCCGCTCTGAGGAGGTGAGGTGAAGTGTCGCAGACATTTAGAGGAGCACGTAACAGCTACAGTCTGGGTAGGTGGATACAATGGTATAGCAGGCCTTGTTTGCTGATAACATTTTAGTTTCTATGTGTGACAGTGTGTGTGTGTGTGTTTGTATTTTTGGCTGTGTATGAGTGTATGGGGTGTGTGATTTCTCTATGGTATATTTCTCCCTGTTCCAAAGCACAGATTAAATTACCTATAGGCCTTAGATTAGGAAGGTGTTGGTCCATTCAGCTAATCAAGACATGTAATAAACTAATGTTAGGGACAGTTGTCAAATAAATGTGTTTTTTGTTTTTTTTGTTTTTTTTTTTAGTGGAGAGAATCTTGAAGACATTAGCTATTCCTTGCCTCAAAGACTGGCAAAAAACTCAGATGACAAACAGCAGCACCACTAATTTAGTGGAAGAGATACATTAGACTGTTGCACTTGATATTATTTCTCCATGGACTTCCAGACTATTAATCAAAACCATTTTACATTAAGAAAAAGTAGCAAGAGCTCTTAACGCAAATCAAATTTCACTTAAGGGACTAAAATTACCTTCATCAATTTGCATGAAAGCCATGGTAGTGGTCAAGACATCCATGTGATATCCAATCAGAGGGTCTAATCAGTGTGTGGGTGTGGTCCGTTGTATCCCCAACAGTATTCCATTGATCCAAGCTCCAGTGCTGAGCTGCAGCAGTCATGCAGGCCCTGAACTTGGTCATCTAACTGATATGTGATATTAGGATCCTTCTTCGATGCAGCTCCACGGGGATCTGGTCAGAGAGAGAGGGAGAGAGAGGAAGAGAGAAACAGACTTCAGATCAGCAGATCAATTTTCACTGGACTTTGAATATTTCATGTAAGGAGTCTTGCAGCAGACACACAGATGGGCTAAATAACTGGCCAACAACCATGTCCAGTCACACACATACATCTGACTGCACATGCTTACCAAAACACACACAACCTGATCACACTGGAAATGTGTTCCTATTTGTACAAAAACAAATGTCTTGTTTTCCATCTGATTTGACCACACACCAAAAGGAGTGGACCATGGTGGTCACTTGGGATGCACGTAAAATAAAGCTCCCCAAACTGAGCAAAAACAAAATGACCCTAATCATGAAAATACAAATTCCTTATAATGCTACAATTAAAAAAATGAAACCGTTTACTGTTTAAAGTGTATGACAAGAACATTTCCGTGAGAAGATGTTGCACAGACACACACACTCAGATGGCCATCCACCCAAAGGGCCAGGTTAGGGGAATTGTGTCTGGATCATGTTTCTAGTCCAAGCGAACATGTGGTCGATGTAAGGCTGTGATACCGACTCAGCTAGAAGTGGACACACAAACACAAACATGCTCAAAAAGCCTGTTTCAACACACAGTAGAGACACACCTGTGTTCATAAGTGAAATTATTTGCTTATTTGTATATTTCTTGCAGACGATTGATGTGTCCTTTGTCATGTAATGCCCAGTAAATGGCACAAGATCATAAAATTTAGGACCATGAATATCAGGTCGTTCTTAAAGAAAAACTTAAATTATGCTCCGTGTAAAACGGACAGTAAATCTATCCAGAGTATCAGCAGCAACAGTGCAATGGGACGACTCGGTCTTGCAGCAATAACCCACACCTGACCCCTAAACCTTCACCCACAGAAAGGATGTTGTTTCACCGACTGTCTTCAAATACTTTCCTCTCGGAAAGACATCAGTGAAACCAGAGCTTGTCAGGCCCTGTATTTGTTTATTAAGTATGCTCTTGGACTGGCTTACTCCCAAGATGGCTGTAACTGAGAGATTTGTTCATGTAGGCATTAGGGCTGGCTATCAGTGGTGAATTATTTATTGAAAAAAAAAATCTCCCCTTCCTTGACGGATGAGAGAATATGTAGGGCTGCTCACTGGCTCTGCCATATATTAGAGGAATGATGAAAACATAAGCACCGCACACTGACAATGAATTCGGGGGGCGGGGGGTTCTGGAAAATAATCCCAGAAATATTGATGGTGGAAGTGAAGATATACAAAGGTATGCAAATGCAAATACAAATACGATGACATGACAATACTGCTGCCATAGAACATCAGTTGTTTAGTATTTAAAAACAATACGATTTAAGAAATGCATTTCAATGACTACTATACAATTTTATGTGTAAGTATCAAATATTCAAACTGAAATTATTTATGTCATGTTTTGTGCCTTTCCAAACAACTCATTATTTCTCAACTCTCCCAAAGCCCATCAGCCTGTCGATGTCTCCTTAAAACATTTGAATAGTACATTTTTATCAAAATGTTATCTTCTAGAATAAATATGATAAACTTCAGTGCATATATTCCCACTGACATCAGGAACATCAGGGATTCCACAGGGAAGAAGCAGTGGCTGCAGAAACATGTGCCAACACCAATAGATCTCCAACCCTTGTTTTGCAAATGCAAAAAAAAAAAAAAAGAATAAAATAATACTCAAGTCACACAAAATCGGACAACGAGAAATTCAGTTACCATGGTTATCTCTTCTGCCAGATTTAAATCACAAATGATTTGTTCAAATCAGAATAAATCATATTTGGTAATTTTCTCTGCCCGCTTTATTATGTTAGTTTTTGTAGTCTGCAGCAGTGAAAGAAAGAGAGACAGGCAGAGGGGCCTGGCTATTGTCATTCAATAGCCGAGCCATTTTAGAAATCACCGCTCTCGATTTGCTCCTGCTGCCTCCTTCTCTGTATTCCCTTATGGCTGCACTAGATGGAAGGCTTCCTTTTATAATTTCCAAGTTGCACAAATGCCACCAACCCCCCACCTCCTCAGAATAACATACACATGTCAAAGGCTGAGTTGAATGATTGAATGAGCCAGTGATGGACGTAAAAAAATGATGAGGGGTGGACTGAATTTATTCATTAACTTTCATTAGAATCTGAAACAACGGGATGCATCTATATTGATAAAACTATTTAACCCTTATTTAAAATTTTACAACAAAATAGAACTTAGGATCTTTCAGGATAATTTACAGCTAGAGATGTCTATATATTGGTGTTTAAGCTAAAAGCTGCTCCATTACCAGAGGGGACTAATAATTGTGATCTATGCCTGCTCACTCAGCAAATAATCAATCATGCTTCTTTAGTGTGTTTAAACAGGGATTTTGCTGAGGATTTACTGAAAAATCATAACAAACCATTGTCTCAAATATGGAGGGGCACCTTTTAAGCCAATATTATGTAATATACGGGTGACTTTATGTAAAATAAACAATTTTGCTGGATGTAATACTGGTTACGATGTCATACCGGGGCTTTTGTAAGCTCCAGACCTAATTTGAATAAAATCGCTCTGGCCCTGTGACCCTGGCTCATCTAAACACTCTCACATTGTCACACAAAGAGCCACTAAAAGGGGGCCCGTGACCCATTTTGTGTCTGTGCCCATATTTCAAGAATAAAGTATTAGACAAACTATCAATGAATCAGCATCCTCACTGGACAAAAAAAACAGCAGATTTCAGAGAAAAAGATTGCAGTGCACAGTAGTTGAGCAGATTAGCAGCACGAGACAACTGCACAGTCTAGAAAACTCTGCGTAAAATCTAAGATATTCATGGTGGAGCTAAGCGTGTGGATGCTGACAGCCTGATGACTTAAGTAATTGCAGACCTATTTAAGAGCAACCTGCATGTTAAGACAATAATTTGCAGAAATCAGGCAGAGTCTCCACACTGCCAGTCTCTCACACCGAGGGGATTATTCTCATCAATAGGGCATGAAATTTACTGGCTGACCACTGGACACCAACTGCCTGTTTCAAGGCAAACAAAGTGACCACTGAAGTAATGTGCCAGTGAGTGTGTGTGTAAATTGTGTATCAATGTGTGCGTGTGAAAGAGAGAGAGAGGGGAGAAAAAGAAAACAAATGTGCGTGTGCCTAGGAGATGAAAAGAGAGGTTGAGATTTTTGCATATTTGTGTGTGTGTGTGTTTCTTTTTTAACTGTTAAATGGTACAAAACAGCCTCCAAATTTTCTGAAATAGACATTTTAAATTGTGTGGCATAGTTCTCATTTTCCTAAATATTTGTCCCACATATTTTCACACTTGGATCAACGCTATTTTAACTACTTAACCTTAAATAGGACACTGTCCACAACAGCAACAAACCCTATGACAAAATCTGTTAAAACCCAGCCCTCAGTAACTGTAGTTACCTGCATGTGAGCAACCATCAGGTGACATGTCTCCACTGATGATCTTTCTGAGTAAGTAAAAACATGTCAGCCTTGTAGGATGTTGACTAAAGGCACTGTAGAGAATGCTGGAGGACAGGACTGAAAATCAAGATCTCAAGGCTGATTACCATGAAGTAATGTGCTGATGATGACACTGTTTGTGCTCTAATGTGATGAATTGATTTCACCAGGTTGAGTGGTTTGGGAGTAGACCTGCACATGAACCTTACTTCAGGGAAATAAGACAAAAGAGTATTTTAAAGATATTTAAACATGTTGTAACACCCATACAGCAGAGAGTGTGATCCTGTGGACAGCCCTCATCGGTTATAGGAAGGAACACTGCAACAGGTAAAACAGGGGTCAAAAGAAGTTAATATAGTCCATATGTGTGTAGGTTATTTGTGATGTAGGTCATGTAGAGAATTTATATCTAATTAAGCTTTCTAAATTATCAGAGCTTAAGGTACATCCCTAAATAGATAAATATCTATAACCGCCTTCCGTTTAAACAAGCTCTCCTGTTGCATGTTCAAAAGCTCTGGAAGGAGGTCTGCGGAGAAATGTGACTCTTCATCTGGTAACAAATGTCCCTCAGCAGCCTCCCAAGAGTCTCCCAAAGCCGCAGCCACCGACATCAAACGCTCGTCAGTATTTACATGAGCGGGAAGTGTCCAGAGAAGTGTGTGTGTGTAAATGGCTGGGAAAAAAAAGGATGAGCATGCAGAGCTGTTTGCAGCACATGGCTGCAGGACGCGTTCTGCCTCCAGCGTGGAGTTTGTGCGCCAGGCGCCGTGGAGAATAATCTGTTTACAGTGTGCGCGTTGATGGTCATTTTTTATGATGTTTAATCCACAGTGGATGAGGGGTGGGGGTGGTGGGTGGTGGTGAGGAGAAGGGGGGGGGGGCTGTCTAGCAAGCGCTCCAGACAAGCTGGCTCCAGTGGCCATCTCTGTAGGCTATAGGCTTCTCTATTTGAGTAGAGAGACAGGTGTAAATCTCTCCTGCGATCTTTACTCTGCACTCTCTGCGACACTCACCTGAAGGTAAATAAATGGTTTATGGCCAAGTAAATGAACCACCGCTCTGGTTTTGTGGGCTTGTGCACAGGAAGAGAACACCCTCGGGGTAGTTGTCATTGTCATGCACTGAGTTGTACGGAGAAAAGACAACACGGGCAGTGCATCTTTGTGAATGTTGAAAGTTTAAGGAATTAAATTTTATTTAATATAATTTGTCATTGTCTCAAAAAATACAGCAAAATCAAAATAGGGTAAAATCAATTCGCATTTTAAAACTTGCGCTTCTCTGCAAAATAAAAATGTTTAAAAATCAGGTTTTTCCGCACTGAAACGTTTCAAATGCCGATATCTGTAAACTTAAATATAACTCATTACGCAATATATTTATTAAATCAAAAATATGTGTATTATATTGTATGTACTAGTTCCTGGCGGAGTTGTTTGAATCTGTGTGAATTATAAAATTATTGTAAATGTTTTTGATACAAAAGAATCAGAATCAGATTGCCACATTGTCATGCGTCACACCACATCACGCAAAGTGTGTGCGTTTATGTGTGGTTGTAGTGAGAGAGCAAGAGAAAGAGAGAGAAAGGGGCGAAAGGGGTTATTACCAAAGTTCTGCAAAGTAGGTCTGTGCCACTCTTGATTAGGGACTGTTCCAAAAAGATGGTTGCAGACATGAGATAATGAGGTCCTGTGATAACGCGGGGCTCCTTTAAGTTTTTCCCATGAATCGAGACTGTCGCCAGTCCACAAAACGACACTGTGCATCGGCACCACGCTACTCACTTCTCATTTGTCGAGCACAAAAGCTGATCCACCCCAAATCCGCACTAACAAACCAGGGGCCGGGAGCAAATCATATAATGTTCAATCGTATTCACTTCTCCACTAATTAACTGGAATCCCACCTTATTCCTAAATACAGTGACCAATTAAACTGCCGTGTATGCCAAAGGTCTCAGGGGCCACAGTCGGTCGCCAGGAGCATTTGTGAAGGTCTGCGGCTTCACTATAGGCAATGGATCTTATTAGGAGGATGACCTCAGCGAAGAAAGGTTACAGACTTTTTCACTGCCCTCGGTTGGAACACTAAGATGTTTCCTAATCGGATTTTAGTTGGTTGGTTGGTGCTTGTGTCCTCTCGGTGTGTGCAGTGGGATGAATGTTTGTATTTCAGAGCGGATCCACACACAAAAAAAGTGAGGAAATAGGCAGATAGATGGACTGTATAGTTTTGTGTCAGTACACAGCTTCATAAAATCAACAGGTGTTGACATCCATTGTAGGTCTGTGTTGGCCTTAAACAGGTTTATTCCTTGAATTAACCTATTTGCTTCACTTTTAAAAGTTACAATAGACTAAAATAAAGTTATGAAGGTGGCCATAACCACAAATGACCATCATGTCAAAACGTATACCACCAAACGGGACACAGTCATTTTTTTTTTGTTCGAGGCTGCTTTTTTTTTGTTTGTTTGTTTTTTTGTTGTTTTTTTACAACAGATGCCCAGATTCAGATTCCTCTGTGCTTATTCGAGGTTACTGTGGAGTCCTATAAGTTAAGCCAACCAGGTTCAGCTTACGTTCAAATACTCCCCCTCATTACCCCAAAAAACGTCTTTATGCAAAACATCTGTAGGGACTTCAATAAATGAAAGCACAGCTCCTAACCGCATCCTACTTATTTTGATTTTCATGTGGTTTTCGTGTATTGTCTAACTTCGTAAATACGGCCAGTCTCATATTTCAAATGTCACAAGTCTCTGACGACTTGCAATTTGAACATGAAAAAGCAGCAAAGGCAAACAGCTAGTAAAAAAAAAAAAAGAAAGAAAAGAAAGGAGGAAAGACAAAAAAGGTGGCCCAAAACTGTCTAACTTGAGTCATATTAAACTCTAATAGATCTAAAGTAGGAAAAGCATTTTTTATTTCACCTTAGCGGATATAGATCAATGCAGACTACAACCTAGACTACGACCTAACTGACTATTCGGCTAACTGGTATAAGTATAATAGACTTTTCAGTTTACATATACAAGCCAGCAGCACAAACTCAGTGTGCACCAAGCCAGATAAACCTGTTGATGCACAATATCAGTGGCTACATTACAGAGCAAAAAGCAAAGCGACAACTTAATCTGTCTGCAGTGTAAACACAGAGGTGTGTTTAAACAGGATTGAAATGAGCCCGCTTAAATTCTATGTGTAGTCCAAGAGAGAAATATATTGTGTATTGATGGGAAGTATAAGGATGATCTGAAAATGTTGCGAAATAAAAATCACACTTTTAATTTTGGAAAAAAAAAAATCTACCTCTGTCGATGTAAATAATATACATATACATACATATACAGAGTATTAATCTGATTTTTAAAATCTTATTTATGTTTCGATTCAGTAAAGAAATATATGATAAAGAAAAAAAATAATGCAAGGCTCCATACACAGGGGAGTTTTACGCAAACATTTACAAGGCATTATGGCTCCAACAGTTAATAGAGGGATCTATCCATCGCGCAGAGAAGCATGTGGGAGATTCAATTGACCGCACTCAACTTTGCCGCCGCTTGAGCTTGCCGCATACACTTCAAATTGTTGTTCTCGCTACTGACAAAACCGTTAATTCACCCAGAAACTGGAGGTCAAGTTTCAGCAGGAGCAAGAAAAAAAAAAGTAGCGACTTACAGGAACGTTTGTGTCAGACCTTCTTGAAGTCTTCTGCACAGAAGAGCCCCGAGCTCTGCTTAAATATTCAGCGATCTTCATAAATGTTTGACACCTGTTGCTTTTATTTATCAGCGTGCTTGAAAAAAAAAAAGGCGAAGTCAGATGATATTTCAAAATCATAGTCATAAAGGTCTCTCTTATGTTTAACAAAAAAAAAAGTAGCAGAGAAACTGGGAGGAATCTAAGATTTTATGACATTTGACATAAATAAAAAACCTGCTTATATTTAAGAAAGCAAAACTAAATAACTAAATACTGGGTTTGCTGTATTTAAAATAAAACAGATTTTTATTCACCTAATTTACTGTTTTACATAGAAAGAAGATTTTCAGTGAAATCTGAAATCATTTTTTCAGAAACTACAGTACATGTTCATTAAAAAAAGGGGACACAATATGTTAAAAATAAAAAGAACACATGCCTGTAACATAAGTCTATGCTGTCTCTGTATCTGCTTCTATACAGAGTACAACAAATCCTAGTGGGCAGAGGTGCAGCGATATCCGCACTGAAAAGGGTGGATTATGGGCTCAGGCCTGCACACAGCACCTGGAGGGAGTGGCTGGAGAATCCTTCCCAAAAATAAACCTGAAAACTCATCCTAGCAAGTCTGCAACAAGGTTGAACAGGTAAAAATGACAGACATCCTGAGGCACAAATCCAGAAAGACCCTGAGGGTAACTGACACCTATGTGAGTTTTTACAAGGTCATTTTGAGATGGGGGGTGATGTTTATGTAGAATAACTGTGCAGCAAAATTCTTTAACTGCCTTAAAAGAGCTCCCTTGAAGCCACAGTCACAACTATGATGTGGTATATGTGTAAGCATGATGCCTGAAACCTCCTTATTTCCTATTGCATGTCTATCATAGTACTTAGTATGGATTTACTCTAAAGATTGGTATTGCACTTGATCCATTTACCTCAATCGCCATGCTGAGTAACAAAATGTCTGATTGTGGGGCAGAAAGACATAAAAGACGTGAATTAAACCGTCCCGTCAGTGGAAATCAGTGCTGGTTTCTTTTACCCTGCCTTTCAGACTGCATGGCACTTGCTTTTCCGCCTATGGTTTTCCATTTCAAAGCCCTATGTCTCCATGTAAATACCAAAACACAGTAATCCAATCTGACCCCATTGCAAATTTTCCAGAAACTATTGGGGGGTAGTTGGGTTGACATGAGCCACGCACTTATCCCACTTAACCTCTAGAGAGAAGCCACCCTAACCCCTTAGCCCAAGATTCCCTTGGTGGAGGAATGCACTGCTTTATACCAATCTCCTCTTAAAAGCACCGGGTTTTGAGGTTAGATTCAATGGCAAAACCTTATAACTTCGTGAGACTGTAAACTCAAAGCAGCACAAAGCCGATGCCGACGGTGGGGAAGCTAAATGGACAGCAGAAATCCACATTAGGGCACCTCCCTGCCCACCGCACAGTGCAAACCCAAATACTTTTTGACTCCAACCCCAAATAGCCCCTAACTGATGCCTCTCAGAAACATAGCAGGAATATATTTACACTGTGCTAACTTGATGACAAATAACCTGAGGATTTTTCTGTTTCCCATTTGCTATTGTTTGCTTTGTAGCATGCAAAACTGTTTTCAGTGAGCTCTTCAGTATGCAGAATATAAGGGGAAAGATGCTTATCTGCCATGTTGGCGAGTGGTGGCACGTAAGGCAAGCTAAAGACTTTTGACACATGGTCCACATCTGAGGCATTTACCACGAGCATCTTGATCACACAGCTTGTAGCTGCAGAGAAAGCCTGACAGCTGTTTATGGGGTTGAGCAGACAAATCCCCTGCATTATGCTCTACAGGTGATACATGCCACTAGACTGGGTTGTTTTAATAGTGTTGCGTACAATGTACCTTCGAGAAGCAGCTGTTCCGTCCTCACTCTATTCTACAGCAACAGGTGATAATGAGCATAGGTTGTTTTACGTGAATAGGAAGCATTAAGCAAGCGTTTAGTGAGCTTCTGGCCAGACAATGCGAGACAAACTTCTATAAGTCAGAAATCATAATAAGAGCTTATGTTTTATTGATAAATAGGATTTTATAAAACACCTCAGTGCATGTAATCTTGTTATTTTGAATATGCAGGTGTGCACATTTTAAGCAGGTTCAGCTCACATTATAATGTATAATAGTCTACAGCTCAAAATATCTTAATCTTATGAATAACTCTTACACTGATTTCTTATTACTTGTTGCATGATAAACAAACCAAACTGTTCTTTAAACTGTGTGCCAGGTCTTTCTGTGTTTTATTGAGATTACGATCAGGTCTCATTTAGTAACAATATTGTTGTATTTAGATAATGGATCAAAAACTAAACAAGCCTCGTCCTTAACTATGTGGTAGCAACTTAAAAGTTATGTGCCTGAGTCACTGCTGATGAACAAGCTCAGCCAAGAGTGCAAATGTCTCTCTAGCACATGACCATTTTCCTTGTCAATCTATAGTCAATACACTGCCATCAATAAGCACATCCCCTAATTAACTAAAATTGTTTTTCATCAATACCTATAACTGGCCAGCACAAGAATTGATGCGAGCAAGGGTTGACTTGACTAAAAATGCCTGACGGGGACAATTCATCGACAGGTAAGGAGTTTATCATTCCTCCTGCCAATTGACTAAAACATGTGTGATTCTGGAAAGTGCATTTAACAATCTGTGCCCCTTTTTGGGGCAATATAACCCTCGACGGATCAATTTTAGCCCCACCTAAATCTTGGAGGTAAACACTTCACATTTAGAAAGTCATTACGCTGTCAATTGAACATCTCCCCCTCCACTTTGTGTCGGGATGTCCATAACGAAGTTTGTAGTCATTATAGTAGTTGAATATACTAATCTTGTGATGTTTCCTTTCCCTATCATGTCGTGTTAGGGTTGATGACTCTCAGCAGACAATCTCCTCCATTCAGGAGCGGTGCCACCAAGTCTGTCCTTGCTTATCATTAACAATCTGCAAATAAACAGGACAGCATACATTACATCACTTGCAGCTCGGTGATCAATTCCAGGAATGTCTTTGAAGCTTTGCTTAATGAACCTACACAGTATAGCTGTTGTGTGTGGTCAGGGCATTGAGGCTTCATAACCCATGACCTTAATGCAGTTTTTCCTCATTGATGATACTCAAAGGTTAGCAAGGGGGGTAAATAGTAATAAAGATATTCAATAAAAACACATAGTGGTTGTTGTTAAAATTAATTGCACCACACCCATGTGAGAGGAACTGCTTTTCCACTTAAATGCTAACATGTTATAGCACATACTTCAAGGATGACTCTTGCAAATTGTGTGGACAGCACTACATGATGCTTCTACATATGAGAGATGTTTTAAAACACAAGCTGCCCACCCCATACTGCCAGAAAGCAGCCACCCACGTTGGAGTGAGAGATTTTAGAGCCTGTCCAGTCAAATATACTGCCCCTTTTGATTTTGATATGCATGATCTCTGTAGATGTATAAAAGGGAAGCGCTGACAAAGTTGGCTTCATCAATCAGTAGTGTCAGCTAAGACCTTTTTATAGCCTCTTGGAGTCCCTGAGAGCCCTAACCCTGTAAAAGTTTATATAGTGTATTGACCATTCTCTACTTGCTTAGCTAATGAAGCCAGCTTGGCCACAGAGACTGAAAGGCTGCCGCCATGTCAACACTGCTTCCTATTTGATGACACCTTCCACTAAATTGAAATGTGCTGCTAATGGGGGTGAGTGTTTAAAGAAGAATAAGCCACAGTAATTGACACAGACCTGACCTCACTCAAACAAAGAGAAGGATGGAAGGCCTCACGTAGGTTGGTGGACAGCAGCACCTTAATTTTAGGGCTTACATACCCATGTAAAGGTTTAGCTACTGGCTTCAGCTACTAGAGCTGTGTTGGATTTTCATTCAGTCAGATGCTGCCTTAAGGCTTATCAGCAGTTATCGCATTTGTTTTCTCTAGCAAATCAATAACATGCAATGCATAACCCGAATATCCTTGTGTATCTCCTCTGGGGAATATTCTGCATATGCATGCAGGCCACTCCACTTATAGAGACATACACGTACAAAAGTGTTAGAGGGGCAGTTTTCAAAGACAACACCTTGTCATCTAACCAAATCTATGATAAGGAGGTGCAGTGACATGTAACTCACATCAGGCAACAATTGTGATACAGTGAACAAAACATGCATGCTACTTGTTAATACTTGTATGCATGAGCAGTGCTGAATGGAAATCCAAGTAGGTTTTCACATAGACTACAGAGAGGCTCCTAATACGAGCCCTGTAGCATTTACTGATTATTTTAAGCTCCAAAACAATACTAGCTACAAGCTTCCATACACTTCCAGCAGTGTGCAACAAGTACATCGCTTTTTAATGTTTTAAATAGACTATCAGAATAATACTTTGCAGATGCATTAATATTGGATGCCTGATGGAAAATATTGAACGGAGCACATATAGGCCTTATGCCTCTTTTGTGAGAATACGCTCTGCATGGTCTCCCCCACCACCACCTCAAGGACTCTGAGATCCACCACCGCTTCGGTCCCCCCCTGGATCCATGGAGACAGACAATTGACTGAGAATTGATGGTCAATGTTTATCCAAGGTGGCTGACTGGCCACGGCTCTCTAGTTTACTTGTGAATTTGTGGTTAAATAGCATTTTTAAAAGGAGCACTAGCGTGACTTTGTCCAGGGTGCACACCTCTTTGGACGCTTTGCAGAGAAGCAATATTATTGCACCCAACAGTTAACTACTGCACACTTCTAAACGGCGTTTTAGCTTTTTTCATATCCACAGCATAATGGAAAAAATATGCACTAATAGAATTAAAAAGTAGAATCAAAAAATACTTTTTATTCAATGACACATTGCAAGTGTCACTCTGTAAACTGGGAATAAAATTTAATTGTTTCCCAGAGATGGTCGTGCCGCTAAAGCGTGCTATATTTAACAACAGAAATGACTTGAATGATTCAAAACACATATGTTTTCATACAGGAATTGATACAAAAAAACAAAACAAAAAAAGACAGTACACACATCCCCAGAGACTCTGCTCTTCTGCTCGTTTGCGCGCAAACCTGTGATGTACGATTATGGCTCTAACTCAGGTCAACTATTCTATGCTATTTCGAGTCCAAATGAAAATATCCACTCATCCCAGCAGCTTCATCGGCTCATGTTTCATCAATATAAAGATGCAAGATTTCTTTTTTGCACAGATTCATAACCTGATTTTACTCACACTGCCTCAAAACCAAAATTTTACCTGGAGAGGAAAAGTGGAAAATAAAAGAGTGTGTGCTGAAATATCCAAGATGACAATAAAAGAAATAAACTTTACATCCATTAGCATTCTAAACAGAATTCAATAAACCAATATAAATATTATAATAAACAATTATTGAGCGGCGTCAAAACACTCTTATTGACATTACATGAACTTATCATCGAGCGCCTCATCCCGTCACCAGCTCATATTTTTCCTGAGCTATGATTTCAAAGGAGGATGTTACAGGAAATGTTGGCCACTCTCGGCTGCGTTTCTGTTAAATCTCAGCGAGCTAAGATCGCGAACTTGAAGAGTTGCTAAATCATAAAACAATAAACATATTTATGAAATAATTGATAAATGTTTGCGACAGTCAAAGCATAAGCATAGCGCTGCTGTGTTACGGGACAGAGAAGGAAGTCAACAGCCCAATAGATCATAACATCTCGCCGACAAAGCGTGCCGGTTCCCCGGCTTGGCTTGTCTTGCTCCCCTTCGCTGGGACTCACAGACCGACCGATAGCGCAACTTCTGTAACGATGTTGGCATATTCACACAACACTGACTTGGGTAGGGTGGTGTTTCACGGCAAAGCCCTTTTGAGTTTCCAAACACCTTTTTATAAGTCTGAAGTCTGTCCCCTCCACCCGACCTGTTAAAACCACGCCTACGCAGCCACACAATTGGTCCGAAAGCGTCAAAGAGCCAATCAAACGGAGCGCTGCTACTCGTAACATGCAACACATCCATACAGTATGAAGCCCTATGGGCCACAGAGGCGCTAGGAAAATCACGGAGCTGGGACCTTACCACCTCTCACTCTCTCTCTCTCCCTCTCTCTCTCTCTGGCCGTCAGCGGACTCCTTTCTCTGCACACGTCTTTCTCTGAAATGTGTGTGTGCGCGAAAGAGAGAGGAGGAATAAAGTGTGTGTGTGCGTGTGAGGGTGCATGTCCGGAGCAAGTAAAGGCTGGGGGATTATTCGGCGCTATCGAAATATTTCAACACGTCGCCCTCGCTGCAGGACTGAAGCCAATAAGAAGGAACGCATTTTAACAGGAATGCCGATATTGTAAACAGCAGCAGAGGAGAAAGAATGCACTGCAGTCAATTAAGTGACTCACCCGAGTTGGTTTAATTCGACTAATGTCCGCAAGCCAGCGAGACACAGAAAGGTGTCCGATGCGCGTCAACCTCTGAAGAAAATCGGTCTCGCAGCACTTCTGAAGAATAATGGAGAACATTTTTACATTTCACACAGACTTTTGATCTAAATTCAACAAAAAACACCGTGGAGATTTTCCAGCAACTTGTGAAAAAATAAGTGGATGCTTATTTATGCAGAGTTGAAGGAGGAATTTCCAAACGCTTGCCAACTTCAGTTTCATTTTTTCCTCTTTTTATTTCGTGTGCTCTTCTTCTACGCAGGCTTCACTGTTGTTTAACAAATATTGTGTCACATCCAACCAGTCGTCTACGTTTGTTGCCTGCTCTTGGATGAACTTCCTGATGAGAGATCCAGTCATACAAGGATCAAGTATGGCATATCATCCGTTTATACCTCACCGGGGTCCGGAATTTGCCATGAGTGCAATGCTGGGTCACCAGCCTCCTTTCTTCCCGGCTCTGGCGCTCCCTCACAGCGGCTCACTCTCTCTGCCGGGCGCCCTGGGAAAGCCGATCATGGACCAGCTGATGGGAGCCGCGGAGACCGGCCTCCACTTCTCTTCGCTGGGGCACCAGGCTGCGGCCGCCCACCTCAGGCCTCTGAAGACTCTGGAGCCTGAAGAGGAGGTGGAGGACGACCCTAAAGTTCACCTGGAAGCCAAGGAGCTTTGGGAACTCTTCCACAAGAGAGGCACTGAGATGGTGATCACTAAATCCGGAAGGTAGGCTAAAATTTATGTGTGTATGTTGATCCCAAAAATGTAATATAATATCTGATATGCAGCAGCCTAGTGTGCATATCGATAACTCATGATTGATGGATTTGTTATTATACATTGATATTTACACATAGGCTACTTGGAGCTATATATCTGTGAGTGTATATCTCTAAAATAACGTATTCATTTCACGCAAAGCTCACAGCCTTTCTATTAGTCTGTGTATAATTTAAATTTTTATTGCAGCATAATTGTCCCGCAGTTGTCACGTAGATGTGACATTTATTACACGTGTACATGTTCTCACCACAACATTTAAAAAAAAATAATAATCTGGTGATATTTATTTTTAGCTTGATGGAAAAACTGAGATAAAGCTGTGACTTCCTGTGTGATCAGCATGCAAACTCAGAAGTCTGTGGTGAAGTGAGCATGTTAACGATGTTGTCTTTAATGTAGGAAATCAGTTGTTAGCGTTAACATTTGTTTTTGTAAAATACAAAAAACTGCTAGGCTTGTAGCTGCTGTATTATTAATATTTATCCATCTACAGTAGCTTCTGACTCTACGGATCTATACATGCTGTGTATTCTCATATTAAACTGCGGTTTGCTTACACTCCTATTGTTAATTTTAATGTGTTAAAACTTTACATTGACGGATCACTGCGTTGAAATCTCAACTTTGAGTGCGTGGAGCTCTGACTAAATTATTTGTCATCACAGTGACAGTATACAAAGATGGCTGCTGTGTCGGTGTGTAGGCCTCCCAAGGCATTAAAAATCAAGACACCATCCAAACAGCGTTGACGTGTTGCCTACAATCTAATCAGGGATAAAGTAGAAGAAGAATCTATTTATTTGTTTACTCATCTTCTTATTCGCGGGGACATTTATGCACTTTTTCGGCTACCAGATATATTAAGAGCAGGCTATCCCATAAACTAAAGCAACACACTTTTTTTTAAAGATACAAAACATATTTATGTCTATCTAAAAATATTCAGGCTTATTAATATATTGTTTAATACTTCATCCATATTTTTTATTTGGCCCCACATCAGTGCTCATCATTTGTTTTCCTTTGTCACAGGCGGATGTTCCCTCCGTTCAAAGTGAGGTGCACTGGTCTGGACAAGAAGGCCAAATATATTCTCTTGATGGATATAGTTGCAGCCGACGACTGCAGGTATAAATTTCATAACTCCCGTTGGATGGTGGCAGGGAAGGCCGACCCTGAAATGCCAAAGAGGATGTACATTCACCCGGACAGTCCGGCTACTGGTGAACAGTGGATGTCAAAAGTCGTCAACTTTCACAAACTCAAGCTGACAAATAACATCTCCGACAAGCATGGATTTGTAAGTTCAACTAATGTATGTCAATTTTCCTATTTATCAACATACCCTTTTAGTTAGCCAAATGTCTTAATAATTTGAATGTTGATGCTTCTTGTATGGATTTGTTTTTATTTACACACAGGAAGTCCCATGAGATTAAAGTTTTATTTGTTTGGTTTTTGGGGGAAAGACCCAAGATAGCATATTAAAAATATAAAAAATGAAAACTGTTACCATCATACATATTATTGTAATTATTATGCAAGGCAGTACGTCTATATCTATATAGACACCTATGGATATAACCGCTTTATTTATTGACCGATTCCACCAAAAATTATTTACATATATTTTAAAATGATTTACAATTTTTACAGCTCAGTAGAATTATTAAAAAGATTTTATTCCCCCTAATGATGTGACTTCTGATTTAAAAAGTGTATTTCAAGACAATGTGAAATGTATGGACTACAGTCTGTGTCAGTGTAACATCAACCGTGCGCGTATCTTATTTTTTCCCCTTCTCTTTTTTGTGATTGTTTGTTGCAGACTATACTTAACTCGATGCACAAATATCAGCCTCGGTTTCACATTGTGAGGGCCAACGATATTCTCAAACTCCCGTACAGTACCTTCAGGACTTATGTTTTCCCTGAAACGGATTTCATTGCCGTGACTGCGTATCAAAATGACAAGGTAAGCACAACTATTGCTCATAGGCTTAACGTTATATCCTGAATATAAGAACGACCTACATGTAGACCTATAGCTTGTGCGTTTCTATCTGTCAGACACGCTTTCCTGCATGTCTTTCATGCTCTGCACCATTTTGTTGTCATAAAATATGAAAGACGTCATATTTGTTTGAGCCCGTGAGAGTGGAGTATCATAGTGTGGTGCTGGTTGGGGGGGTGAGGTTGCGACTAAGTGCCATATACACCAGCCTGTAGTAGGAAAGTAATAATTCTGAGGAATGTTATACAGGTTGTCTTCCTTATATTTAATCACGTGGAAAGGATTTGGCACAGGCCACTCTGTCTCCCTCTCTCTCTGTCTGCGTGTGTATGTGTAACTAAAAGGGGTTGGGGGTTGAGAAATGAGAAAAAGAAGAGGGGCAACACTGTGCGGTTGAATGGAGAAAAAGAAAAAAAGGAGGAGGGGGCGTTTTTAGTTGTGTCAGGCTGTGCTGCATGGTAACGTTTTATTCTCTGTAAGACATAAAAATAATAAAAAGCATCTTCCCAACTCTTTTATGTCGTTGGGAAACGATGGTAGGCCTCCCCCCTCCCTTCTCATGTGCAGTGGTAACAGTGCCGGAGATTGAGAGGAAGTGGTGTGGAAGTAAAGTTTTGCAAAAGTTTACACAAATAAAAGCAGCATATTTTACCCACATGGAAAAAAACCGTGCCAATGCAGGAACTCTTTGCTTTGTGTGCGTAATTGTGCGCCTGTGGATTTTGCCTGTGTAACCAAAAATGTGTTAGTGTAGCAGATTTAGCCTGTTAAGACAAAAATCTCCATGTATTGTAAACTTGCAGAAATTAGGCCCAGCTTTGGTGCTTAAGCTACTATTGTATAAAGACGCACTGGATGAGAACACTATGGGGAAGTGACATTTCACTCGCTAATAGCCTATTAACATATTCTTTTAATTATTTCAGATAACCCAGCTGAAAATTGATCACAATCCATTTGCCAAAGGATTCCGTGACACAGGCAATGGGAGACGGGAAAAGAGGTAAGACAGAAGGGGGGAGGAAAAAAAAAATCAGATGTCTTTAGATGTATACACGGAGACAGACTGTGTTCTCGGTGGATTAAACCCGCGTCAAAGCTTCCACATTAACCCGCAGGGAGTCTGGCTCTTCACAGAGTCTAAACGAATAGCTTAATAGGCCAATCGCACTGGTGGTAACAAACAAAAACTTCATTTCCTAATTATTATTTATAGTTGTGAGTTCATCCCAAAACTGAAGTATTTTTTTTACAATTATGCAACGTTTTCTTTGAAAAATCTGACATGACAAGTAGCAACACGGGCCTGCTGAGCACTGTTCTTACCTGTCGCATAGGTAAGAGTCAGCGCTATAGTCAAAAGCTTCATTAGCTATCTTAGGTGTCAGGTGTAAACAAGCTTCCACACCATTCACCGTGCTGCTCATATAGTTTCTGACCTGAGAGCTGTGACCACAAACTATAATAACCCGGGTACTTATGTGTGTGTGTGTGTGTGTGTGTGTGTGTGTATGTGTGTGTGCGCGCACAGGAAACAGCTGGCTCTGCAATCCATGCGTTCATACGAGGAGCAGCAGAAAAAGGAGAACGGGGCTTCAGACGACTCCTCTGGCGAGCAGGCTTCTTTTAAGTGTTTCGGCCAGGCCTCATCCCCTGCCGTGTCTACCGTGGGCCCTCCACACCTGAAAGGTAGGCTGACAGACCGCACAGTCAGTCACAGCTCCGAACACAAGTCGTGCGTAAAAGTCGTAATTTTTTTTTTTTTTTTTTTTTTTTTTACAACGTAATGTGTGGAATAAGTACACTTTATGAATGTAAATGGTTTCGGTTAATGAGCTGCTTTTAATATTAGCTTGTATTCAGCACACTGGAAAAATCGATGAAGCAGTCCTCTGCATTGACTGTCTTAACAGTAAAACATTACGAAAACATGAATATGTCCATTGACTGATGAGACACTTGTCTCTCTTGAAGTCAAATCATTTTAAATAAACTAGTGCCATGTACGAATATGTGGTGCGTAACCAAATGTTATTGGTAAACGAGGGGAAATAAACTTTTACTGTTGAACTGACGAACAGCTCACCGGCAGCTCTATTTCTTATTGTAACTGGCTGATATTATCGATTATATTCATGATTTGCCAGTGTGTAGAAAGATAACTGATACTCAACTCCTCCTGCTTTGACAGATTTCTGCGACAGCGATGAGGACAGCGACGACGAGAGCAAAGATGGACACATCAAAGATGGTCCGGACTCCAGCAAGATTTCTACGACTACAGAGGACGGGAAGGATCATGAGGCGAGCCCAGCTAAAGGGCACCCCTTTAGTAACAGTGACACTACCAGCAGGAACCGCGACAGCGGTCCTAGGACTGAAAAAAGTCAGGCAGACTCACGACAGAGTCCCATCACAGTCATCTCCAGTACAACTCGCTCTGGAGAAGAGCTCAAGAGCCCGAGCCTGGATCAGCCCAAAACGGACGAGTGCAGGCCAATAAGCAAAGACAGTTTCATGCCCTTGACTGTTCAGACTGACAGTCCGCACATAGGCCACAGCCACTTGCATAATTTTGGATTTCCAACGGGCCTGACAGGACAACAGTTTTTCAATCACCTTGGGAGTGCACATCCGTTTCTCTTGCACCCCAGTCAGTTCAACATGGGAGGTGCATTCTCAAACATGGCCGCGGGCATGGGGCCACTATTGGCAGCTGTGTCCACAGGAGGGGTGAGCACCATGGACACAACTAGCATGGCATCACCTCAGCAAAGCTTGACGGGAGCGCCAGGCCTTCCCTTTCATCTGCAGCAACATGTCTTGGCATCACAGGTAAAACCTGTTTTCTTGGGCCTGCGTGCAGCCTTGAGTAAAGACATTTTAGGTTGTATAGTACTGCACATCAAGTCTTAGAGGCCTACATACAGCATTAAATGTGTCAGATATTTCATTGTCTTTAATGTCCTCGTCATTAGGTGTCGGTGTTTTTGAGCATAACTGAGAAAGAAGGAGGGAGTGTGCGTGTTTGCTTGTTTTTGATTATTTGCCAATGCAAATATTTAAAAAATCATTTGACTGACTAGCCCATTAGAAAATGCCTTTAATCACCTCTTTTTTGGCACTTGTTTTTGATATTAATCTAACTATCATTCGTTTAGAAAGAGACAGAACTCACCTTGCAACAGCTGAAGGTGTTTGTTTCAGTCTTTTTGACATGAGCTCATTAAGCGTGTGTTTTAGAGCCACAATGGTGTGTATTAAAACGCCCCATTGGCTCAGAAAGGAAAACATTATGTTTTAATAGACAACAAATGTGTCTTTTTCTCCATTTATTGCCAAAACAAAGTGTTATTGCTGCAACTTCTCTCGTTTCATTGCAGCAGCAGACAATAGGACTTTTTTTATTTGCATTACAAATTCTTGAACAAGCACCAAAGCTGTTTACATGCTGGGTGGTAAAGCTTTGCTGCAGAATATTTTGTTAGGACTAGATAGGTGAATAGCTTTGTGAATGGGATGGGGAGCATTGAAAGCAGGACAGACAGAGTTTGTATTGCCTAAAATCTGATCTACGTTTTGGATCAAGTTTTGTTGTCCATAAGCTAAGTGTCAGCCAGTGTCATTAGAAGGCATTACTAACTTAAGTGTGTATTTAAAAAAAAATCTGATCCGAGGACAGTGAAAGCAGGCCGCTTTAAATCATTATTTTCACGCATTTGTTCCAAGACATTAATCCAAAACATACAAATGCAGCAGTGTGGTAAAACAGCATGCATTTCCCCTCCATTTTTCTCTCCCTCCCTCTCTCTTTTGGCACATTTTGTGCTATTATAGCCCACAGACGTGTTTGAACTGTTTGATAGTATTAGCTACACCAGCTTTGTGGCTCACACTCGGTCTCTTCGTTTCTCCACAGGGCATTGCCATGTCTCCGTTTGGCAGTTTGTTCCCCTATCCGTACACGTACATGGCAGCAGCAGCGGCAGCCTCTTCTGCTGCCTCCTCTTCGGTGCACCGGCACCCCTTCCTGAACGCAGTGCGCCCCCGACTCAGGTACAGCCCCTACTCCCTCCCCATGACGGTACCGGACAGCACCCTGCTCACCACCGCCATGCCCTCCATGGGCGGCAGCGGGACCGAGCTGGGGAAAGGGGACGGTATCGTCCCAGCCAGCCCCGTGTCTGCTGTCACCCTTGATTCCACATCGGAGGTGACCAGTCACTCATCCACCATATCCTCTGGCTCGGTTTCCATGTCCCCAAAAACTTGCACGGAGAAGGACGCCGCCAACGAGCTGCAGAGCATCCAGCGCCTGGTCAGTGGACTCGACTCAAATCAGGACAGGCCACGGAGCGGGTCCCCATAGGAGTTTTTTTTTTTTTTTTAAACACACCACCTGCTTCTCGTTTCTTTGTTGTCATGAAAAGTGAAAAGAGTGTTGACGGTGATGAAGACATTAACAGTAGGAGGACACCCTCATAGATTCATGCAGGTTTAAAAAAGAAAAAACAAAAAAAACAAAACATGAACTGTTGGACGTTTTAGTTTCTGAAATGCACTTTGGTTAATACACATCTGATATGTATATTTTTCCTTTTTTTTTTTTTTTTTTTTTTTTTTGTTAAATTAAACAACACTTTTATCCTGTCATTTGAATACCGTACAAGTATTGAAACTGAAAAGCTGGCATGGGTGTGACTTACGGATTCTAGGAGAAGTTGCTGCTGTGTCCTGTCTCCTAACTTTAATGTACACGAGGACAAGAAATGTGTTTTAATATGCACTCTGAATTTGATTTGACTTATTTGAATTCACTACCGTTTAACCTACCTTATAAAGACTGCTGTATTTTGTTGTACACTATTGATTGATTGGCCAAATGTTGCATGCCCCCTTAAAAAAAACTCAACGAATGTTAATTTAACACTAAAAACTAAAAAGGTATGAGATATATTCTGTTTTGAATATTATTAACTCCCTTTGCTTACGTTTCTAATTAATTAGGTTTCTCGAACAAATTAGTTTTTCCCCTTATGCCTTTTTGAAATAAGAATATGTCATGACTGGTGCTCTGGGACAAAACTATGGCCCTAGCATGCGGAATTTAGCCCAAATGTCCAACAGGCAAAGGGAAGCAGAAATTGAAATATTACACAAAAAAAAAATAAAGGTAGTATTGATTAAAGGTGTACATAGGGATATATAAAATATTTATGTAATTATTTCATATTGTTATTGCGTGTAAATACAACGGAGTAGTTTGTTTCTAGGGAACTGTTCTTAATTTATTGTCGATATACCTGTGTAAAGATAGTTTGTGGGCTATTATCCTTTTGTTGCCATCTGCATTTATACCCCTCTTTAAAAAATATGGACTTTATTCCTCCCCAAATATCCACTGAGCTAGTTATTCACACTCATGTGCCATTGTATTTTCATTTGTTGTCCCCGTGTGTGAAGTGCTACTGTTTTAAAACGAATGAAAAAGCGACAACGCACTGCACCAATGGCTTGAAAAAAAAAGTTTTTTTTGAGAAGCGCAAAGAAGTATCGTTTAAGTGTGACAAAAGTGGACTATTTTTTCTGTTATTAAAATACTTTGCGAACCTGATCGTAAAAGTGCCGCATAATCGAAAATATGAAGGTTTCATTTGTGTTTCTTAAGTTGTCAATGGGTTATGTTGTTATTGGAGTTATGTCTAGTTTACAACATCGACATCGTGTTCTTGAAAGTTTCAATAAAATATTGAAATGCCATTTCTTAGTGTGTGTACGCTTTGCTGCTTTATCACATTAGAAATGAGAGCTAATTACTACCACACAAACTGTCACCTCCACTCATTTAAATTGGCTGATTTAACGCCGGCGTTGTATAAAACTTCTTTTACATCTTGTAAAAAAAAAAAAAAAAAAAAACTACTACCGCCATGTCTCTGCCCCACTCTTTGGTCGCTTCTGTAAAAACTCTTGGAGATATCCGTCAAGGCTGCGTTCAAAGAGTCCAATTAAGATAACTGAGAGCGAAGCAAAGAGCCCCTCAACTCCAGTGATCATACCTGGGATTCCTACCTGGACAAGGGGCCGCCTTGTATAATTACGTTTTTTATTGGTCTCATTGGCGTCAACTGCATGTCAGGGCATTTACTGGGAGTTAAAGTCGACCGAGTTTATCGTAATAATGAAAAAGGAACAACTAGAAAATTTCTTCCGTTTTTTTGTAATTTATTTCTAAAAAGCAATTACGCACATGAAGCACTCTGACCACTTTTTCCTCTAAAGTGACGTTTTTGGTGACATGTAAGTTTGAGGTAACCCAAAATGAGTTCTTTGCTCTCTCCAACAAGTTTTAAAACTTTTTTTCCCCGCATGAGAGGACTCTGACATTACTGAGAGGACTCTGACAGTACTGAGAGGACTCTGACATTACTGATAGGCTTCCATCGCCTACTGAAGAAGCGTTACTTTCGGACAGAGTGAAGCCTGAAAAAAAAATCCCCTGATTACCCTCTCTATTGCACTTCGAGTCATGAGTTTATCAACAGCATATCTTTATTTGTATATTGTCTGGTTAATGTGTAGCAAGCCTGGCGCTAGTGAATAGATGTAAACATGACACAAGCTGTCTCAATTGGTCTGTCTTATTGCTCACCTGGCGCCTTCGATGGGCATATCTTCCATTTTATTGCACGGAAGGCGACAATGAGTCTGTAATCAAACCAAGATACGACGCCCCCACGTGGTTACAACGCTGCTTTATTAACAGTGACATAGTATAACAAACCAGAGGACAAAATCCTGTGTGAGAGCCCACTGAGGGCCAGTGATAAAGGACTGTCTGACCAGTCAGACAGCTACTGGAAATGTTCGTAATGTGGGGCACTTAATAGCTAATAAAGAATTGCGTAATTAATCTGTCCCTGACAAGCTGAAGCTAAAAGAAAAGGCAAACATATAAATGAAATCCAGTGTGGCTGGTCAGTGTGCGTTTAATGGCCTGGTCCTAAAGGGTGGACCACAGTTATGAAGTTTGACACCAGACGCTAAAATAATATTTGTAAGAACAAGAGAGAAGAAGATACTCGGTAACACTGTTCAGTCATTAAAAACAAAATTTATTGTGCCAGACGTTTCTATTCACTACAATTTGGTTACGGCAACTTGGCTCAGCCTTATAATTTTAAATGAACTATACTGGCTACAAATTATTCTAAATATATTATGATATAATTTTTAAAAAAGTATATTAATAAGGCATTATGAAGTATACATATTTTGCGCACTTTCACGAAATTTGTGTTTATTGTTGAGTTAATGTATTAAATATTTGCTACTTCTCAGTTTGGACCCTTTCTCCCTCCACTCAGTAGTTGTGTCAAATTAAATTTAATGTGACACTTTAAAAATTCCGCGTCGATAGTGCAAATGTCTGCTCGGTGATGGAAGAAAGTGTCTCCTGCGCTGGCCTATGCTCACGAGACTCGGTTTTACTGTTGGATTGACAGGCCTGTCTAACAGGTTGCTTTCAGTCAAATGCAGACCTTTGTCACGGGTCAGCAGCGCCACCCAGTGGCAGTAAACCGTGAATGACTGGAGAAACTCTTACTGTTTGTTAAACTTCACTGTGTCCTGGTGGCTGACGTGAAATCTGACTGGGTCAGTTATTGGATGAATTGGGTCAGTGGGTTTAATTATGATTATTACAATTATCTAATGAGAATGATTAGATTCTGTTGATTTAGTAAATCTATAATTCTTAAGTTGTTTTGTGTAAATAAAGTGCATTTCGCCCATCACCTAAATACTATGTCCAGATGTCACCGATTCTCCAAACAGTTCCAGTTGTATCACAATATGATACTAACACTTAAATTCAATCTAGAAAATAAATACAATTAAACACAAAAAAAGTCAATGTGCAGATAAAAAAAAAGATTTAAAAATATTTTTACTCAACTGAGAAACTCTAAATAGTAAACAACTGTTTAAAAACCTAAATCAACCTTTACATTGCTTACAAATATTTCAATGTGGGGACGTGCAGCTGAATTTACTCAGCCACAGTCAAGAAGTCGCATGATGCTCTCTAATCTGTGCCTTTGATGGCAGTTAGTATGTGTTAGAGCAGACTGTACGACAAGTTTACTAGAGTACAAGTGTCAATCACCAATGACCTCTTTAAATATTTCAATAATAGATTGAGTAAAGATGAATGTATAGTGGTAACATGTGCATCTAATGTTAATGTTGTAGATGTCTTCTACATTATCAAGTTGCATTCCATAAATGTGTTTCAACATGATCTCTGATATGAGATGTGGCTGAGTGGCTCATAAATTACATTGGGGGTAGTAGGTGTGTCTGAATGGGGAAACAGGTAATGTTTAGCTCTTTATACAATGTTAAACATTCATTTTGTCTCAGGTTTTACAGTGAGTAGGTCGGTCATTTCAGAACATGATTCATTTGTAGTTGTCATTCCAGTTTCTGAGGTTTCAAAGACAAAGATTCTCCAAGTCACTGTATATGATAACAATACTTTCAGTGCCTCCTTCAGTGTTTTTATTTTATCAAAACGCTTGAGACTACATTTAGACAAAAGTAGTAACAGAAATCTCCTGAGGTTCTCTCTTTAATGTACAGTGACTTACAGCCACATACAATTTTTGTAGGAATGTGAAATATTCAGTACTATGAACTTGTGCCATAAAAGTTAAAAACTGCACAGACTGTTAACGCTTACACGTTCAGAAAGGTGGTACATTGAATTGCACTACATTCAAGAAATGTACAAATAGCAGCTGAATACCTTAGTTAACCAGAGTTAGTGCACAGTGCAGTGTGACCACTGACTAAGACTACGTTTCCCAGAACAGTGACAGCTTAGCTTTAGCTTTAGCTTAAGCTTTAAGACTTTGGATGACAATTGCAGTATTATAGTTTTTATTTTATGAATGAAACACTGGGTGTGTCAGTCCTCTTTTAAGAGTGTCAGCAGTCTGTTAACAATGTAGTGCTCCACATAATCCTTCTATTGGCCTGCAGGAAAGGCAAGTTCATGATACTGCTGGTAGATTATTTATATTACACACACTCTGACACGGAGAGAGAGACAGAAGAAAAATATCTGTGTGCATGTGTCCTATTGGGCATTTTTAAAAATAATTAAACTGCTGAACAGCCCTCAATCCACTAGGATTGAAGGATACTTTAATGCATCAAAGTGTTACCAATATTGCCATGAAGCACAAAATGTCCAGTAGGCTAATTTAAAAACACGTAACTTTATACTGTATCTTAAAGATCTTTGTAAAAGGTACCATCTTTGTGTCGTTGCTCATGAAATATAACCAGGAACAAACATCTTAATGACCCAAATATGAGGTAGCAGGGAGTAGGAAGAGACCAACAGCCAGACAGGTTGAGAGTGATCATGTTTTGATATTTGTTTTCCTTTGTACGGAGCCATAATATACAACCAATCATAATTTATTGCTTGAGGTTATTATTTTTTCATCTCCATGGCAAGCTTGTCTGTTATATGAAGTGGCAGCGCACTCTAGTGTCCAAAGATTATTACTACAGATAGTTTGGCAAGGTCAGATAAATTCACTGTGAGCAAAATGATTGCCACTTTGACAAATTCCAGGTCACTTTATAAATGAAGATGGAGGGTTTTGGGACAGTACATTACCACTGGAGGGTGTTCAGATGTGTGACTGATAAATGCTTAATTAAAAAAAAAAAAAAAATTAAATGTATTAGATCAAATTCTCTAATGCATGCCAGGCTCAAGATGTCCTATAGTTAACTTCAAAGGTCTGATTGTTCTAGAAAATCCAAAGATACAAACAATTTCCTAAAACTACATTTAGTTTCAGTAGTTTAATGTGTATACAATAATTTACATTTTTATTTACATTTAGAATTTGGGAGAGAAGCATTTAATAATCAAACTGTGCATGGTAGTATATAGCAACATTAAGAAATGTGATTTATTTTGAAACAACCTTCCAGAGACTGAGTATACAAGATATTCAGGATGTTCAGTCCCTTTTCTATAAGATGTTGCTTAAAGAAAAGAAGACGCCTGCATGGCAGGACTAAAACAACATGAAACAGAAGGTGCTAATGAAACTTAAGGGTGTTAAAAAAGCTGTGGAATGAAAACATGATTTCTGCCTGTGTGACTGTTTGTTTGAAAGGAACAAGCCCAGGAGGACTAAAACTGACTTTGGTGTTGTGTGAAGGTGTAGCTCAAAATATCACTTTTGGGGATAAAGTTACATTGTTCCGACGCATTTGGAGATCACAAACATGCCTACCTGTCAGTCAATGAAATCTCCATTTCTGTTGCTGTCAGCTCTAATTCTACTCCGGCATAATGCGCTGCCCTGGGGCTGTCGAGGTGTGTTATAGCTTGCTCAAGGACATGATAGTGCAAGAATCTGTTGTTCACATCAGTCTACATCATGTTACAAAATGAAGCGGCTAACATTTTTTTGTCTTAGACACCAGCAGCCATGCCACATCATGTCATCTCTACTCAAAATTGGAATTATATGTAAAAGTATTTGTCTGTAGTCTGTCCACGAATTCACTGAGGGTAAATGTCTTCAGCCTTAAAATGTTAATGCTGGCGCTTCATGGGTTCTTTGCAATGCTTGTTGGCTGATTCACTTCATCTTTCCTTGAAATAATTATCCTTTAGTCCTTGATTCAAGTATTGCTTCAAGGTGCCAAATACGTAAAAAAAAAAAAAAACATGGCAAAACCCTGAAGATAAATACAGGCAGCGTGTTTAGTATCCACCAATTGATCAACATGACCACTTATTGTCAGTATTCAAAAATGGCCATGAGTTGCATTTGTGTGTAAAATATAAAGAAGTGTTTTTCCGTCCATAGAAATGGACACAGACATCCATGTATTATTTTAACAAATAATGTGTGGAAATGAAGTTAATAATAAACTGTAAACAAAATTCTAAAGCTCATAACTACAAGGAGCATGACATTTTGTTTTTGAAGATTTATTCTTCACGTAATTTGGAGCACTTTTTTATTCCTTATCACTACTGGATTTTTGTAGATTTTGATGGGGAGAAATTCTTCTTAATATTTGATGAAAATACCAATTTTAGTGAATTGTTAATATGTTATTTCTGCATTTACAGAAAGCATGCAATAGAAGCACAAGATCAAAGCACCTCACAGACTCCCAAACAAGCCAGATACCATACTAAGGCGGTCTTTCCAGAATCCTTCCAATAAAATGACTGATAAATATTTCAAAAATAGTTTAAAGCTACCATTATTAATGAGACTCAATTCTTCTGATTATTTTTAATATAACCTTTTCAATAGTCTAGTATATAAACCTGACATGATTGCCAGATGTATCAGTGAAGCAGGCCACATGTGTGGTATGTCGTGTGAGGCATGATACATTGTTTGCGCATGCAAACCCACTGCTACTCTGTTGTCTTATACTAAATGGGTTCTTTACATGCTTTTCACTCATTCAAGTTTCTTAAATAGCAGCCCAAGTCTAGCCACAGAATCCCTCCTAAGAGAAGACGTTTAATCTCTACCATCAGCTGGAAGTTTAAATGAGCTGTGGGGAATAGGAGAAGACAGCCAACTCTCCCTTCACAGGCCTAATAGTCTCCACCATCAGCAGCACTTCATACACAACCACTGGCTGGCAGATTAGAAGGAAGGCTCACCACAAACACAGACAGATGCACGCACCATTCTGCTAGTGGATTCAAGTCATATGCATGTGATTCTATTCAATATATCGAAGAAATACACATATTGTAATATATACACACACACACAACTACATTCACACATGATGAACTTCTAATGTGTAATGCAGCAATACATAAACACACACACACAAATGCACTTCCTTTGAGTTGGCTGTAGTGGGGTGAATGACAGCAGCTTTGGTCGCACAACAGTCACTTTATCTTTGAGAAAAAGGAGAACTTGGAACTGTGATATCATTTTACAAAGAGCTTTCTGTTTGCTTCATAAACGCTCATCTATCAACAGCAGAAAGTTGAAGGCAAAGGAAAAAAGTCCACATCCTCTTCAAGCAGCAAAATAAAAAATTCTGCATATGAACACAGGTGGAGCCCAATAGGCTTCCACCACACTCCTTCTGTGAATCAAAAGATATACCACACACACACACACACACACACACACACACACACACACACACACACACACCCACACACACACACACACACAGGTTATGTGACACTGACAATCAGAGAGCTGGAAGGCTGAAGGGCTCATTAAACAAGCATGCACTTCTCAAACATGACGCACACCACCACAGCCAGGCATGACCAGGAAGAAGTTTTTGAACATCACACTGGAAAAAAATAAATCCTTGCATGCACTGACAACATAACATTAAAATAAAAGTATTCAAATTTCATTTTAAGGTTTTCAGAAGTGAACTGGTTGGTCGTGTAAATTCAGGTGAGTAACAGCTCTTGAATCCTTTTAATGATAGTTGTGGATCATGGTTACAGGTAATATGTTTTTATATACAAGGTAACAGGGTCAGGGTAAGAATAAGAATGAGTTTTTTGTAAAGGGTAGGGGATGTGTGTGAGGGTCCTTTATTGTCCCTGATTGGGTGTGACCCTCGATTTGCAGCATGAAGTGGACCATCAGTATGTTGCGGTTGATAATCAAACCCAGTAGGGGGGTTTGTTGGAGGCCCTATAGGTGAAGGTTGCTCAGGCTGTGCTCAATGAAATGCATAAACCAAGTGGGTGTTCAGTTTCTGTGTAAATATTGTAGCTGGGTGCTGATAGATGTTCCGCTAGGCTGCTCTCGGCTGCCCCTTGTAGGGACCACTGGGACTCCACAGATGAATTTCATTGTGATCACATAAGCCATTACACAAAGTCTGCCAGCTAACTTCACACGCTAACAGGAGCACAAAGCAAATTATCACCAAGCTGTTAATGCTGCACAGACAATGGGAGTGACCTCTGCCATACTCTCTTAATATGAATAATGCACATTTTACCTTAAAATGAGTCTGTATCTAACACATGCTGTGGGTCCTCTTTTAGAGAGTTGCCCATGTTTCTCGTGTTATTAGGTATAATATCTGTAACCTAATTTCAATAACAGAGTACAACCACATAGTATAATGACACTGGATGTTCATCAAGTAACAGTTTTTAATCTACTGTAAATTAACACATCCCTCTATCCTCTCGAATCCTTGTAATGGTAACATAATAAGCCTTTAACATTATGTAGTCAACATCCGTAACCTGCCTGAAGCAAACAATAATAATTACTACAGACTGTCTGTCAGTTTAATGTTACCCAGCAGATGGTGGTGGCACTAATCTTTTCAAAATATTCAGTGACTGCCAATCTGACCAAGTTAACCTCCCTTAGCTACAAAGCTAGTAGCAAGCTTATGTTAGATAGCGGATGCTGAGCTAAACATGTTTGCAAACCGTCCAGGTGACTCAACAATCAACAAGTCTCACCAAGTGCTCAATGAAGTCTGATGTGGTCGATCCAGCATTCTTTATTTTGATTGACTGCAGCCGTTATATTTAGCCACATTTGGGCCTTGTGTGAAGTTATAATAGCCAAAAGTTATTTTAAAAAAGCCCCAGCAGCTGCAGGCGTGCTAATGCACAACATTATGTAAATTACTTTCACCAGTAACAAGTAGTGTGACAAATTGCTCAGAAGTTATCTGTAATAATATTACAGTTACCAGTAAACAACTCAATACAAACTTACTTTTGTTGTCCCCTACTGATCTGAAATCTTATCTAATCACATCCCCAAATCATTTTCATACATCGTCACATTTGACCAAACAGCAAAATAACTTATATTGGGCGTGTTATATTTAGTGGCTAGAAATATTCCCATTATTTTAATTTAGTCAGAAGGAAGAATGACAAGAACATCATTGTCAAATGTAAATTATGTGCTGGTGGTGGTACTGTTACTAAGGCTCCTTCAACTGCAATAAAATACAACCTCAAACCTGCTGAAACACCAACTACAACGACACAAAGCTCATGGATATACATCTCACCAAAGATGGACTGTCTGTGGCTGCAGAAGATGGCTGTAGCCCTACAATGGCTAAACAACCAAAACTGGATTTTAATTGGGAACAAGCTTTTGACTGGACATGTGGTGAATGAAATGTCTTATTTGCAATAACAGAAGTTGTTTAAAAGATTGTGTCTCAGTTATTGGTTTATTGGTTGCAGGAAACACATGATATTGTGAAATGATATTTTGAAACCTTAGCACCGCTAACCACGTGATTCCCCTGATAAGTCGAGACTATATAAAGAGTGACTTACTGTTCACAATTAATAAAGTAAGTAACAAAGAAAAGAGTAACAAATGAAAATTTTGAGTAAGAATCCGAGCACTGGGAATGACACTCAGCTTTGACATCGCCTTAATGTTAATGCACCAAAGCATAAAATTAACATTGTTCACGAGTCCGAGATCTCAAGCCTGAGTCTCCAGTCTTTTGAGGAAGTCTCAAGTCAGGCTTCAGATCACTGTGTGCTAGTGCACATGTCGAGTCCAAGCTGCAAACTCTTGTCTTCATCTCTAATAGTAGGAGAATTTAATCTTTGGAAAGGCTCTTGTTTAAATTTACTTTGAATTAGCTGAGTGCCATCAGAAATCGTATCTGCCCAAAATGTTTTAGTCACTGCATCTAACACAAGACTCTGAGCTCCATTATCAAACGTAACATCACTAACTCTAGTTTCCTTCCACAGCCCAAATACAAGGGTTGGAATGCAAGTACAAATTCAAGGTATTTTTCTAGTTTATTTTCTAGGTTATTTACCATGCATCTCTAAATTTGGTAATTCTGAATATGGATTTTTTTGGATAAATTGAAGGATTAAATGTTCTATAAAGGAGTAGAGAAAATTCAATTCCTTAAAGCGACATTCTGTAATTTTTCTCTTTAAAAATAACCATCATGTTTTGCACTATGTAACTTTGGACTCCTGATTGCGTCTACGGTTTGTCCAACCCAGTTTAGATGAAACCTCCTCTGGAGCCATAGGGTTAAAGGAGCAATAAGCAACACTTTATGTAACACTGACAGCTAGCAGTTAAAATGGGTACTGCAGTCCAAATTCAACAATTCCAAATTGTTGTTTAAGATTAATACAGTAAATATGTACATCATTTCTTTTTTGAGTCAAGCATAGAAGTTGTATTATGTAGCTTTGGATGTGTCTATGTTTTTCTTAAGGTTTTGTAAAATAAAATGTCAGTGCTGATTGTCATTAGGTTGTGAGCTATTGCTTACTGTAGAAACATGTGTAACCAACTTCTTCAGCTGCACAGCCTTTACACTTGACTCAAACTGTTAATTCAGACATTTCAAATTGATGTTTTCTGTTACTCAGCACTCTGATCAACAGTAAATTCAGACTCATTGCCGCATGTAGCTAATTGTGACAGCATATGTAAATTTCTCAATGAAGTTGGGAAAAAAGCTATCATGTGCCGTAGAAGCTCTCGTAATCAGGAAGTGGGCATGGTTTTCAAATGATGGACGCCTCAAGGTTGGGAGGAGTGTGTAATGCTTTAAATCACACACAAGCGAGTATTTCACTGATTTTGGTGAAAAATGATGTTTTATGGAGAAAAATATCCCTCTGGCTCCTCTGGTACAGCGATCTGAATTATAAAGTAGCTGCCACTTTGAGCTAGTAACCTCTGTTAACCACCAACTGGTGGGGTTAACCCATGCGTTGGCGTAACAGTAGCTTGCTCCTCATCTCCTTCTCTCCACCATCTCTGCCCTCTCATTGAAACACGGTCATTTATGGTTTCACAAAACCAAAATGGTGACAGTCAAAATACCAGATTTTAGGCTTCAACAGTAGTCCACAAACCAATCATAGTGGCTGCATCCAATTCTTTTATATCATCTATGGCTGCAGCCTGTAAACAGCTATAGGTGCGTGGTTAATTACTCTTAATTTCTCTTGCTGTACACACTTGTCATGTCAAAGTAAAACTAACTTCTCCCAACATACAACTTCCTGTAATGTAGATGAAGCAGTAGTGTCTTTTCCTAACCCTTTACCTGTAACCTTAACCCCATGCCTAACAACTGGTTTGCCTGTTTCTTGGCATTACTGCACAACAAACTCTACCTAGACTGTTACCAACCTGCCAAAATTACCTTGGTTCACACACACACCTGAGAAAAAGCACTCTAGATGTCAGTGAGAACCGTTCCTTAGGTTATTCTGACTTCTATGTTAAACATACTGAGAACTCTCCAATGTCTTCGGCATGGATACAAACATTCACTGTAAAAATGGTTAAAAAAAAGTCTACTTTTAGCATAACAAATGAGTCTTTCCATACGTTGATATTTCGGGACAATTAAATACATCTTACATACATGAACACACAGTTCAGAATTTGTCTGACATTTTCCCACAAGAAGAAACAGAAATGGAAATAGAACAACCTAAGATGATGCAACAATTGGTTATAACATACAGTATGTGATATTTTACGACTGTGAGATTACCTACAGCAGTGTATGGTTGGTCGGACAGGCTTGGTCTTGATGTTGTTTTACATTCCAGTGTGAATCCAAGTGTTAGTAGTAGAATTAGAGCTGTAGACTTAGTACTTACAGAAGAGCTCAAAGGATCAAGACAAAAAAAAAAGACAACTTTGCCGTTTTAAGTTTGTGCTCACTTCAGGTCAATCCCAGTTTGTCTCTATCAGCACTGAATTAAACAATCACTTGAAAAAGACTCCAAACTCCTGCTTTTATAACCCACAGCTCCGCCTGCTACAGGAAACAGAACACACTAGATCAAAAAATCAATTAAGTCACAAAAGTTATGTACTGTATGTTCCTAAATACATCAATATCATTATAACAAATCACTACAACATCTCAGTAAACATCCCAAACTGATTAAATTTAACAACAACAGCAACAACAAAAAAAGCTCAAAAACTACAGTTTTCTTAAAAGATGTCAAAACCCCCCTCTACCTGTCCCACACTTGGTACATTCCTCCATGAACACCTCCATAACAGGAAGCCATTTTGGCTCAGGGAGGTTTGGCAGTTTCTTGGTCTGAAACTGGGCCTGAACATGTGTAGCAGAGATGAAAGGTAAGATACTCAGATAAACTGATTAAATGAAGGTGTTGTGCTGTGTCACATTTTCTCAATAAGAGGTATTCCAAAATATGTTTGATGTTTTGATAGCAATATGTCACAACCTCTATTGTTAATAAAGTATCAGTCAATACACATTACCAAAGAACAGACATGGTGTGAGTGTTTGTACATCTTAGTGTAGAGGACAGAGACAGATATATTCAAGGAATCCAGGAATTTGTGGGAAACTGTGGGTGCCCACCTTGTGTACTGCGCTTCAGTCTTCCTCTTCTTCGTCTTTGAGGTTTAACAGAAGTTTGCCTCCTTGTGGTTGCATTACTGCCATCTTCTGGTGATAGCCCCCTTCCCAGCTCCTACAGTGGCTTTAAGTAGTCCTGTTCTTCCTGAAAAATCAACTAAAAATCCTCTGCTCTGCCTACTACTTCCACACTCCACACTAGCCTTTTTTTGTACAGCGTGCTGTGGTTAATTTTCTGTTCCATACAAGTTTTTAGGATTTTTTTTTATTTCATTATTCTTACCTGCTATTTAATAAGGGACAGCTGTAAGACTCAGGGTAGCATGTGAAACAGTGTGGGTGATCTGCGTAGAGTGAAGCCATACACGGTCCTGCCATGTTGGTGTTGAGTAAAGATTATTAAGAGAAATTGTGACGCTCGTTATTACCTTGACACTCTGGTCTGTTTACCTGGTTGTTAATAAAAGATGTCTTCACCTTTTGTCTTTATGAATTTCCTTCTATGTTATGTTCCCCTAAGTTTAATTTTCACTTCTAAATTTTCATTAACAAGCATCTTGTTTATCTTAATGCCTCATGGATTAATTATCTTGCCTGTTTATTGTGGCATTGCAAAAGCTATTGGTCAAGCTGACATACAGATATGAAGTGGACACCTAAGTTTTTTCTGTTGTTTTTTTTTTTGTTTTGTTTTGTTTGTTGTTTTTTGTACATTCTTGTACATTATTACTAGTTTTTCTGTTTCATATAAGGCAATGTCTTGGTATAAGACCTGATTTGGAAAAAATCTCCACCCAGTTTTCCCCTTGGTGTTTTGAGGAAGCCCAAAGACAGATGCATTGTTACAACTTCTCAGTTTCAGAGTTTATTCTTTCCAGGATTTAGCAAGGCCTGACTTTTATCTACAGTGTGCTTCATCCCATTTATGAGCCTTAAAGTAACCGGTGTCCGGGATTGAAGGCTGTTCCTGGTCATACCAGAGACTCAAATGAGGCAAAGGAAATACCTAATTCATAATTTCTGGATTTGACAGAGTCATAATTTGTGCATTTTAACATGTCAGAGTTGAAGGTGCTTTGACCTCACCGAAGTGAGACATGATGGCCCGCAGGCCTCCACGGTCTGTGAATGTGGCCATGGCTGGAGCAGACCACACCACATGATTCCCATGCTCATTACCGCAGCCTGGTAGGTGGTTGGCCATCTGTATCTTTGCTGGAGTCTATGCTGTTGTCTCTGGACTTTTGTCTCTTGAATTTGAATTTTTTTATAAATATTTTTCTCTATTCATATGCCATCCAACATGATGTCCTTTTTGTTTACATGATATGTTGAATTGATGCAGTATGTTGCCCAACATGTTTGAGGGTATGCAGACAAATGATCTGCCTCGACTGTCTTTATTTTGTTATCTATAAGATTTAGATTTACTCTTTACAAATGTTATATTTGATCTGATTTTTCTTATCAGTTTTATTAATGCAAAATGCATGGACGTATAAGTAGAGAATTACAAGAAGGTCATTCAGTGCTATTTATGTGCCTAGGTGTAGTGTCTTTGCTGTTATGTGTTGTATTTTGTATTGTGTTTTTAATTTAATTGTAATCAAACTATAGTGCTAAAATAAAATGCATACATGAAATATTAGGTACACTTCAATTAATAATCAATCCACTTAATTTGTTTTTTTGTACATAAGTTTAATGTTGAGTGTACATCTCTGCAGCAGGACATGCCATGTCATGAGTGAACCTTTAAAGAACTATCACTAGAGGGCAGCAGAGGACATGATATACAGTGTCATACACAATCAGGCATATGCTTCATTTAACTGCCAATATGTCAACATGAACCAGATCCAGATGTGCTGCAACTGTATTAATTCTAATTATTTTATTCTGCAATATTCCAATAAAAGTAGTGGATCACTTCTAAACTGATTAATTTAATATTTTTAACAGATTATTTTTTGATATCAATGTCAATTTGCATTTCTGTAAACAAATTCATGAATAATTCTGTGCTTCTCAAAACTCAAACTTGACCACATAAGTTTGCCCCGAGCTTGCACAGTTCCACCAAGACCTGTTGGGGGAGGAGGTTGACTGTGAGGTAGCCTAATGAAACAGGGTGGTGGTGGTGGTGGTAGTGGCGGCGGTGGTGGTGGTGGAGGGGAGGGGGGTTCATCAGGAAGTTGGAATGTGGGTCCCTGTGTGTGATGTGATTGTTAGCAGAAACGTGTCAGCCCCAAGCCCACCGCCACCAACCCACCACCACCACCACCAGCCCTGAGCCCACAGCCCTGAGCCCACAGCCCTGCTCAGGTTGTTAAAGCAGAGGTGTGTGTGTGTGTGTGTGTGTGTGTGTGTGTGTTCATCTGCGTACACATGATATACCTCTTAGCTCTGCACTGCCATGGAGGCCCAGATACCTTATCATTGCCGTTTCTAGTGGAACAAGGGTAAACTCACTCACGAGGTCGACAGTGAGGGAGGGGAGGCAAGAGCCAAAGACTCTGGACGGGGGCAGACCACAGGCCCATGTGTGGCCATGCAGGGTGAAACCATACTGGATTTGGATGGAGTTAACAACTCTCCATCTTTATACAGAGAAACTGAAAGACAGAAGAGGATGGTGGTGGCTGGTGTGGGAGTGTTCATGCGCCTCACCAACAAATGATGCATCAGTCCGTATACATCACTTTCCTGTCATAATAACAACCTAACCTGCATTGTTTCTAATGTTCCTGGTTTTCAAAGCGGTTTGTCACACAGCTCAGTTTTGTGTCTTTAACATTAAGCCATGTAATGCTGCCAGTTCTTATAAGACAGGACATTATTTCAAACACAAAATGCCAAATCATTTTTTTATTTCTTTGGATATATTTCAGAGTGAGGGGCTGGACTTTAAAGGTGCAGTCTGTACAACAGGAATTTAACTTCTACTATCATCTCATAACATTTGTCTCCTCATTTGACAGTGGAATGTTTGCTGAATATACAAACAGTCCAGCGCTGAGTATTAATAAGCAACAGTTCCACACAAGAATGAGTCATAATATTCCTTTGTTTATGTTTTAGAAATCGGTCATAAAATCCATTCTGTGCTTGTGTTAGACTCATTAATACTGTGGAGTACAAATGAAAACACACTGCAAGCAGGAATTAATATATTTATACATATCTGAAATGAAAAGACTTCAAATTCATACTTATTCTATAAAATTACAGAGTACTCCTTAGTACCACCTGGAAAAGATCTAGCCCCCCAAAAAATGCAGTTCTGCAGCTTTTGTTTTCCTTCTCTCCCTCTTCCCCTCTTTGCTGGCTCAGCTCCTGAGAGCCAAACTGTGGATAGGTTTTCAGCCACAAACCTCACAGCTGGTCTTTGGTGCAGAGCATCTGGGCAGGCTCCCCTCCCTGATCCAGGAGTCCTGCATGGCTGGACTGGTGGTTAGCCACACCAACGCTTTCACCTGCCTGTCTGCTGAAGTCTCACCAGACTTTAAGCGGCTCTAAACAAGCGGTAACATCAGACCACACACTCAATAGTGCTGGACAGACAGCCAGGAGGTAGGGAGTATGTATTTAACCCCTCTGTGTGAGTGTGTGTGTGTGTTGCATGTTGCCCTTGCACACAATATTTCCAGCATACATTTCACACGAACATTGCTCCTGCGGTTGTTTTCTTGCCTTCAGTTTTACACTATTTTTCAGCAGGCAGCCTACTTCAACCTAACGTATCATTCTAATTTTTGGCACCTTGTCATTTGCACCTGGATGAGTGGGATTTGTAGTTCTTCAACAGGAACTTTTCATTCCACACAGTGTGTATAGTCAGTGGCAATGTGATTATTTTTAAAGATATGACATTAATGGGCTTTAGACACTGTTTGCATCCAATAGTTTGATTTTAATGCTGCAGATTTACAGTGTGAGGAGCAGCGGTGAGACCACTGGTCAGTATACTGTTGCTTACTGACTTCTGTGGTTGATGCATTGTACATCGTCCGGGCTACATTTAGATTTTATGTTTCAGAGTAAATACTAATTAGCCAGAATGGTCACGCAATATGTCGTAGAAGTGAGGACAGGTTTTATGTACTTTACAGTATACATAAACAGGTTCTTTGAGAGGCTGTCTATATTCTACCACACAGAGGATTTTATTATTTTTGAAATGTAGAAAATGTTATCCTAACTGTGCTTCATTTTCATCATTTTTCTTTTTATAATTTTGCATTTTACAGAATAATTTGGTCTTTGCTGTAATAAACTTTAGGCTCTGTCATGCAGGCTAAATGATAAAAACAATACTTTTATTTATCTGCAATTTTACTTTTTATGCTTATTTAGTAGAATCTTAAATATGCTACAGCTCGTGTTGCTCTTTTTGTTAGTTTTGTCAGTCAAAATGTAATTTTCTTTTTAATTCTCAGTTTGTGAGGAAGCTGCAAAAAGGAAATGTGTTGTTATTTGGATTAAATGAGGATATAATGTTGTGATGTATGCAGTGTATGTTTAAATTATGTGTTTATTGTATTTTCCATATAACACATCGGACCTCTGCAGCTTCAAATCAAATCAAATCAGATCTTTGTGGTGCAATTACTGTGTCTTCCTTTTTTTTATTTCATTTTATTTGCACGTGTTTTATTAGGCAGCATTAGAGCTCATTTATTTAGTTGTTTACAAAGTCTTAAATTGTTTCTTAACATGTGATCCCAAAATTGAGCATTTGCAAACTGTTGCTTGTTTTATCAACTCAATTCTAACTGGTTCACACTGCGCGGATAATCGATGTTTTCTTATTTAAAATGAATGATATCAAAAATGTATTAAGTTTCAAACTCGATTTTTTGGACTTTATTTAAAAGATAAATAAAGTCCAAAAAAAAGATTACTTTAACAACTTATTTTGATACATTTGCATCATGTTAAATGTGGCTGTTTTTGTGTATATCGTAGCTGATCAGTCATCGATTATCGAACATCTTAACTTCAACCCATCCCGATGTATTTCAGACCATGCGTGTAATTACACATGGATTATTCTTGTTCTTTCTTCTTTTTTTTTTTTTTTTTTTTAAAAAAAAAGGTGATCTCTAGAGAATATAACTTAGTGTGATATTACATTCATAAAGAAGGTTATCACATTTATACTTTATTTCACTTAATTTTTGCTTCTTTGGTCTGAAATTATTTACCATAACTAACAAATACGTTTCATGAATGGACCTACCTATGTATTTGATGTGACACTCGCTACATTTTTGCTATCTTTTGTCCAGCTGTTTTTTTTCCCCCACAGATTTAATTTGTGTGACGCACAATTAACGCGTCTCTTGTTGGACGCTTCAAGTTAATTATAGTCTGAGTGCAGCTTTCATGCTGCACCTCAATATCCACGTCATCTGTTTGTGAGGGCTGTCTGCCTTTAAGCGCTTCAGATGGTCAAAAAACGCAATCTGAGGTTATTGAGACGTTCTTACCGGCGTGTTTGTTTTCTTTAACTTCCTCGTTAGGCTTTCAATCAATTTCCACGTGGTCCGTTCCTTTTTAATGATTTCACTGCTGAAGTTTCTTTTATGAAAAAGCTACAAAAAGTGTGTTTGGCACATTTTTATCCACCTAAAACTTTAAATGAGTTTTCATGCCAGTTAGTCTGAAGGCCTGTGGCAAAAACGAAGCAAAGAGAAATATAGAAATATGTGCAACTGCTGAGTTATAGATTTTTATTTAAACTGAATTGTGGAAATCCTTACAGCCAAATGTTAAATAGTTATTATGGAGGAAGGCTTCAGACTTAAATATTGACCTTTACATCATATTGACCTCACAGCGCCTGACTTCAGTTTTCAGTTGGTGAAACTAACTTCTCATTTAAGTTTTGAATTTCTCTCGCAGGCCTGTGTCCGTTTTAATTGTTGCGCAAAGCAAACTCTTAATGTGACAGCTTCTTTTTTCTTTCATCTGCTGTCTATGTATTTATCAATATATTGTTTTTTACTGAACAATAAAGTTTATTAGGTATTGTCCTACAATAACGGTGTGATGTCAGACTAATTACAGCTGCAGCCCTTGATCGAACGTGTCCAAGGATCTTGGGCCAATTTATAGCCCTATATCCAAAATATCTACGATATCCATAGTCACATTTGCACTTTGAATACAACATTAGTGCAATAGGAGTGCTCTGTAGCCTTGTCCAAGTTCTGCAAAGCCTACGTTATTTTTGTTGATACAGTAATGGAGAAGCCTGCTTCTCCATTACTGTATCAACCATTCGGAAGTCTGTCTGCAGATGCGTGAGAGAGAGAGTTAGAGAGGGGAGGTAGTCTCCATATTCCTTACAGAGTCATCAAAATATTTAAAACTTTGGAAACTTTTATATGAGACTGATTTCAGAGTCTCTTTTTGCTTCGTTTCGCTTCAGTAGCCTACATCCACATCTTTATTTGCGTTTGTTTGTTTTTTATAAGAAGAAAAAGATTCAACATTTGCCAGTTTGTCCGGATATCCAAATTCGATGCGAGTATTTAGAATTTTTGTGTTAAAGCGTAGTTTTGCTTTTCTAAGAGGATGTTGTTGGATAAAGGCTACGACATATTTAGAGGTTACGTTACCAATATCTCAGTATATCTTAATATCAATATCTATATCAATATCTTAAATTGATAGATATAATCAATTAAATAAAATTTCTTCTGTTATACGTTCATCATTATTCTGCATTTGAGAGATGAAAATCTTACGCAGTGTGAGCTTTCCTGTCAAATCTAATCATAAACTGTCAATATTGACAGCCTGTTAATGGATAAACATCCAGCTCGTGCTGTCTCTCTCGATCACGTTGACTGACGGGGAAATGAACTCTGTGAGCGCCTGCGTAATGAGATAACCGCATCAGTGCAAATGAGACATTTTGCAGCGCGCATACTGCAAAATAGTCCAACTTGAGGAAGTCTAAAATCAAATATTCTACTTTTAGGCTGCAGTAAGTGTATTTTGTTCAATGCTTTTCTTCTTTCAGTGGGAAACATGGCAGAACCGGGAAAGTTAGGCTCAATCCTAAATTTGGTCAGATTAGTAAAATATCGAACGATATGTTCTACTTTTTTCCACACTTTGTATGCAAAATTAAAAAGTAATATATTAGTACACTTCTGTTACCATAAAGCTAAATAGGCAAGCATTTCTCCAACCAATTTAAAAAAGAGTGGTTTGTTGTGATCTTTTTATGTCAGAATAAACCTGTGTGAAGCCACAGGCCTAAAACAGCCCCAAGTTTCAGTTTTCTTTCTATGGAGACACTTCCGATCTATTTCCTCTTGTTGGCCTCCAGTCGTGGAAGCTGTATATTGTATATTGATAGGATAGTACAAGGTCCATTCATGACATTTAGAGACAAACTGTTTGAGCAAATGGTCCGTTAATTGGTTATTCCGTTAATTGCCCAGACTAGAGTAGAACTACCGGCAAAAAGCATAAGGTCGATTAATCAATTAATCGTTCGTTCAAAAGTGGAGCCATAAACAGAGACAACATGTTGACCTACAGTATCTAATTATGTATCTATCAAAATTAGATTGTGTTTATCAAACTTGATCTCTGCATTGTCTGCAGGCTATGACTTAAAGAGGAAGAGGTTGCGCGTAATGGCGCATGAAACAGCAAATATCAAATGGATTCCATCCACCAGACTGGAATTATGGAGAGGTTTAGGACAGAAACTGGGGTGGGGGCCTCGGAGGAATATTATTTGGGGCATAAACCAATGCTACTCTTGCACAGACTGCTCCCCCATGACCACCCCCCACCCCATTGATCTACGTCGCGGACTCAGCTTCCGCTTCGCACGGTTGGTCATTGATGCTCAGTGGAGGGTTGGAGAGGGAGCGCGCAAGAGAGCGAGGGAGCGAGAGAGAGAGAGAGAGAGAGGGAGGGAGAGGTAGAATTGACAAGGGTAGAGACTGGGAGAGAGAGGAGGGAAGAGGGAGGTGACGGACCTGCTCCTTTGGGACTCGGCTACAGCTTACTGCTAGGTGCTATCAACAGGCTCGGCTCACAAAACGGTCTTCGGCTGTAAAATGCACAATAAGGCACCGAGTGGCGCTTTGTAGCTGTCACCGAGCTCCGCGAGCGTCTCCACAATCGAGGCTCCGCTTGTAGGAAATCTGGACTAACTGTGAGAGGAGGGAGAAGAAGAAGGATCCATGGAGATTGCGTGAAGCTTCATCGAGCTAAACGCCTGGATTATCTGATATGGGAAGGGGGCATTGAACATTTTAGGTTTTTCTGTTGTGCCACCGCCGTGTCCAACTCTATCCCACGACGTGTTTTTTTGTTTTTAGGTAAGCTGATCCTGCTCTGATCCGACTACGTGACTACTAATGGTTGTTGCATTTCATAGCGGTTTACATAGTAGGACAGGCTGCTCTGCGCTGCTGTGTGCAGAAGTGAGCGTAGAGGATTGAGGATTTTTTTTTAGGCTTCTTTGTCTTCTGGACATCACAATGTGGCAATGTAACAATAATGCTCATGTCTTTTGTTTGGAGAACATGGATAGGAAATAATGTTTCCTAAAAGCGAGTATAGGGCTGCTTCAGGGTGCAGCTTTTATTCCCAAAATAAGTCAGTAATTTCGAAAGTTAGGAGTACTACAGACTGTGTAATCTCGTTTTATTAAAATATAATATCTTTGGCAATAACTCAAAATATTTGTGACAAGCTTCTTGGCATAAGTTACTGAACTTTAAGCTTATTTAAACAACATATTACAGCTTTAGTTTATTATGCACTTACTGTGAAACAGTACAGTAAACAGAAACTACTCTTCACCTTTAAATCAAGTTGATATGTTCATATTTATGCTGTAAATGTTCTATGTTTAATGCTGATAACCCTGACCTGTAGTTATTAGCCTGTAGCCTGTAGCACCTTCTGAAAAATGAGTAACTTTGTGGTCACATGTAGTGACAAAACGAAGCTAACCAGTAAACCAGTCTCTAACATGTTAATAAGGAGTTTTAGTCCCACATACTGACATCTTTGTTTGGGTCTTACAGCTGGGACAGTAGTTTTTTGGAGCTCCGGTCATGGCGGACCAAGAGGAGACTTTTGGCCTTCCAAACTCTCCCGGTGGCTCGGATTCAAGGGAATTACAGAACGATAATAAATCAGAGAAACAAAACGGGAGCTCAAGCAAATCCCCATCATCACAGACAACTTACATTCAGCAGGTCAGTATCGGTCAGTCTGTAGGCCTCACTGTCACTGCGTCAGGCTGCGAGTCGAGGTTGTGAGACCGACTTATGGGGTCAAATTTACTGTTTTAAAAAATGTATACACATATTTACATAATTGTCCAAGCGAGTATTGTGTTGTTGTTGTTGTTGTTGTTGTTATGGGTGTTCGAATATACACGACATGTTGAAGAATAAGACAGGATGGGATGAAGTAGTTCTGCTAATTTTACATACAAATATAACTTTTTTTAAATCCGATATTCAGTCTGTTTTTTGTCAGTGCGTCTCTCAAAGAAACTGATTTTTAAAAAAGAAAGAAAAAATTGAAACAACTTTATAAAAAGTTTCAACGCAGATTTATCTTATTTTTAATATATTTTATATTTGAATATGATCATATAAATTCTGTAGGAGAATTTGTTAATGATCAGACATGAACTCTGACCATGTTAAACTTTGTATAGTTTGTAGTTTAAATATGATAAAGCCCCAACACGTTTAAAACTACAGAACATAATATACCAAATACTTACACAAGAGTTGCATTGTCACTACGTGATCTATATTATTGTTTTGACTCACTTTTCTTTGAAATTTAAATTAATATTTTATTTCAGACCTCTGCCATTTATAATTCCTCTTTAGCAGCTGTTTTTGACAGCAGGCTATTTAACTCAGAAGGCCTCAAAATCTTATTAGACCCGTGTGTATTAGTACCAAAAAGCACTATGGGCACTAAGATGTTTTATTTTGAAGGGAATGGAGGGAATAAAAGTCTACCTGCACGAGAGGGAACTCTGGTCAAAGTTTCACGAGGTGGGGACGGAGATGATCATCACCAAAGCCGGAAGGTAAGAGGACAAACTCATCATTTATATAAAATTATTCTCATTAATATGACTGGAAACTATTAATCAGAACAAAGGTGGAGGGGGGTTATTAACTGCAAGGCTGTTTGCTGATAAGGCTCCTCACAAAATTATGAAATGTTATCTAAGTCTATTAATATGTAGACTTTCACCCGGCTGGATTTTTTCTTGCGTGGGGACTTGGAAATACACACCGTGAGGAACCACAAAGAAAACACAGAGCATCTGGTGGACGCTGTAAGAGCTCAGCCTGCATTTTAGTCTGGGTGGCCCTGCTGGGAAATGCAATACCATCGACCAATCAGTCTGAGCACAGAGCTATCCTCCCGTGTAAAATAGTTTGAGTCTTTCACTCAACAAATCCAGCGAAATAAACTGATTTTAGGAGCATTATGTTCTGCAATATGGCAGTATTTTATTTTATACCTTATCTGCTGTGTGTGTGCGCGTAATTGGATGCAGACACTTGTGCAGCAATATGTTCTGCAGGGGCTGTACACGTGTCTCGCTGTCAGCTCCACAATCGCCATCAGACTGCATCCAGTCGGCTGAGTGTGAACTTGCATGTATGCATGGTGACCGCTGTTGTCCGCTCATGGTGGCTTAGAAGTGTTTTTTTGTTTGTTTGTTTGTTTGTTTGTTCGTTTGTTTAATAAATGATGAATATTTATAATTGAACACAGCTATGTTTCATTGCTATGTTTCACTGTGCTCTCCAGTGAAGGCAGTTGTTTTCTCACAGCTGCATGAAGTCTCCATTATATTCCCGTCAGTCACTTCACTCCTGTTTTTGGCGTGAAATGATATTACACAGCATCCTCCTCCTCCCCCCACCTCGTCCTTCACTCCATCCCTTTCACTTGTGAGACTGCTTAACCTTACTCACATTATTCTACAGTATGACAGCTACCAAATATCCAAATGATTTACTCAACGGATCCAGCACACACACACACACACACACACACAAAAATCTGGCCTACAGTGAACAACATTTTATAATGCGCAGTCCCAACGCCCTGTTCTGAAAATAGTTTTTACCTCTCCAAACTAAACAAAAGCTACATGCCTTTGACATTTTAAACCACCCTACGTGAGCTGGCTCTATGTTTTATTATTTAGTTTGCAAATCATATTCATAAAAAAAATTAGAAAGTCATGACTTTTATTTTTTTTATTCTCTGTTTTGTAAAAGTTTATGATGGATGATTGTCCCGAAGCGTTTGAAAATGGCTAAAATTGGATGTGGATTTTAGATTTCTTCTTCAGAGCAGAACCCCACCAAAAAAGCACACACACACACACACACACACACACACCGCAGTCTATTTTTGCCTGGATGTAGTAACCTTCTTTTTCCAGTTTGTCAGAAACAAACGCTATAAACCGTGTTTTGTCCTTTACAGGCGAATGTTCCCCAGCTTCAAAGTGAAGGTCACGGGATTAAACCCCAAAACTAAATATATTCTCCTGATGGATGTTGTTCCTGCGGACGACCACCGATACAAATTTGCCGATAATAAATGGTATGTAAAATAAAACACAGTAAATACGAATTCTTGGGAACTTTTCTTTGTAGAAACAAACGTTTCTTTCATTTTTACGCACACGACATTTCCAAATAATGAGGGTCGTTGTTTCGGGGGTCGCAGCTACTCTCTGGAGTTTACTCCAGCAGGAAATTTTATATTGTTGTCCTGATGGACGAGAATCGGAAGTGAATATATTATTTCACCGAGAATTATGAACTGTGTGTTCTCTATTGCTTGCCAAGAAATGTAGTCAGCAGGGAGAAATGTGTCTGCCGGAGCTGACATTTCGGTGTTGAATGAATGTTTATGACTTTTCCTATAGCTATACCAGCTTATATGTGCATTGCAACAAGGCTGTCTTTCACGGAAGGGCACAAACATGGCTATTTGTTTAGTGTCATGTCGATCTCTCCAACGTTGGTCAGGAATGTCTTGGTTGGGTCAGCGCTTTTCAATGAGGGGAAACTCAAAGAGGATAATCACATGCCAATACTGCCGATAATGACCTGTCCAAAGCATGTCCTGGAACTAATTCTCCTCTTGATCTAACGATGTTGGAAAACAATGTCTACCAGCTCTAATCTGACCTCTTATAATCCAAAACCAACTTCCCCGTGGCACTCTGGGACACTTTTTTTTTCATTTATTTGACTTAAAAGTTCCAATGCAAAGTTTTGACAAGGAGGTAAACATCCTGGTGGCCTAGACGTTTAAGCCAAGTGCGTAAATGTATTTGGATGAGATTCTTCTTCAAGCAAATTTCAACAGCCTTAGAGCTTAGCAACAGTGTCTCCTTTATTTAATTTCATTCAGATATCCCTCTGCGTAATTTCCAAATTTTGATAATGCATTAATATCTTACAGGCTTTGGGGAAATATTGTCTAATTGACATTTTACACTAAAGACACGTCCACCTACATTAGCGCCTCCAAAGTTGACAGCTTGCATATGGTTGTCGGTTCAGGGTGTTACAGTGTGACTGTGTTGCTGTAATTCAGGTCTGTGACCGGGAAGGCAGAGCCCGCCATGCCCGGCAGGCTCTACGTTCACCCGGACTCTCCCGCCACGGGGGCGCACTGGATGAGGCAGCTCGTCTCCTTCCAGAAGCTGAAACTGACCAACAACCACCTGGACCCGTTCGGACACGTAGGTGCCTAGGCCTATCATCTCTACTATTTAACCCCGTGTCTGTGTGTCTGTGAATGCGTTGTGAATGCGTTGTGCTATTATCAATTTAGTTAACTGGAGACTCTTTGAATATATATAAGTATTATATTCTGTGCTCAAATGAAATTTCCAGAAAATATTTACTTATACTTACTATTACTTACTTTGTTTCAAAAAATCTTTCAAACCTCTTCTATTCTTGCGTTTTTAAATTATTCATTTATTTTTGTGACACAAAAAATACAAGTAGAAGTACTTTTTGTACTTTTTAAACACATGATAGGCCTACAGTTTATTATCCTTGTGGAGTGTCTTAAACTTAAGTTTCTGCTGTTAGAATGAAACATGTAATCCAAATAGTGCCAAAAAAAAAAAAAAAAGTTTTAAGTGCTCCATTAATTACATGAAAATGTCATCCATTTCAAGACACATGTTTTTTTGTTTTTGTTTTTAATCAGAAAAACTCTGAACTCAAGGTCCTCATTAATTTAACAAGTATTCTTGTGTTTAATTATCTATTGGAAACACAATGAAACACAAAACAGATGAGTTAAAAGGACATGACATTTGATTTTCTGCACACACACAAAAAAAAACTTTTAAAATCTTTGTCTGATGTCCTTTTGAAAAACAAGAAACACGGGGGTGACTTTGCTGCACATTGTTTTATCAAATAGAAATAGTTAATGCTTTGCTTAAATGAATTATTATTACATAAAGTGTTTGAACTTTTGCCCTTACAATGCAATTCACTGATCCTGACCAATGAAAACAATGTCTCAGTTTTTAAATTTTCAATTTTAAAAATCAATTGAGTTTCGACTCTTTTCACCCCGCCATCATTGATAATAGCATGTATGGTTCTGGCATCCTTTGGTAGTCTTCTTTTCTTTGCCCAGGTTTATTATAGCACCCCTTAGATGCATTAAAGCTGCAGACCTCCTGGAAGTATGTTTCATAAGTACAGGGGAACAGTTGGGCACTTTTTAGGAAAACGGAAAGAGGCAATTGCACCCCCAACCACCACCACCCTCACCCCCCCTCACCAGCGAGGGACTGTATGGTACCCATTTCCTAACTTTAACTCCTCATTACTCTACAATCACTATCTGGCCCGGGGCTTTTGTGATTCCTGTCTTACCCAAAACAGAAAACACAAACATCACTTACTTCATCAACAAATGGGCCTGTTGGAAGGTTTTCATGAACTTTAAGTTGATGGGCAAATTAGATGTCTTGCTGTAGAAATGTCAGACAATTAGCTTTCTTACTAATAGGGCCCACTCATTAAAAGAAAAAGGGGGGAAAAAAAGACAATTACAAGGTTGGCAAGGTTTTTAAGGAGATTAATTACTGAGAAAAAAACTAAGAAAATAATTAAGTTGAAATAATGAAATGCTAATGTTGATTAGATGTGTTAATAAGTGTTAAAGTTAAGATTTGTAGTGAGGGAAAAGAATGCGGCATATTCAGGTTGCTTTCCATAGATGTGTTATTAAGAGTCAGCAGTAAAACATGCAGTCTTGTTATAATGTCTGATTTATTCCAGTTATCATGCCCTGCCAATTAGTTACATAGCTACAGGTACTCAGTTTGATTGTGAATCTAAAATTAGACTTTTTCCATCATCATGTAATCACATTTACTAAAGCAAAGATTGCCTATGTATTTCCACAAACACAAGCCACTATCTATCCACATGGCACCTATAGTGATTGTTCCCTTGCCAAAGCCCAGCTGGTGATTTGAAACTGGAACTCAGTCAGAATGTGAGCAGTGTTGTAAATTTTGGGTTAAAGTACATTTTTGATTGGTTGCAGTGGTTCTTGGCTCACCCTGGTTCGTGCTGGGAGACAGCACCCTGGGATTCATAAATGAAACGCTGGTGGCTGGCCAGAAACATATTCCATCAGCTTGTTGGTCCAGCTGGTTGAAATAACTTGTGGATGATTTATAATTACTAGCAGTGAGACATGAGACCAATGTTGTTGATGTAGATTGGACCAATTTAAGATGGGCCTGAAGCAGTCATTTTTCTCTATAGAAATGTCTGGTAATTAGACTCACGTCAGCAGACCGAGCAGAGCTGAGCTCACCAGCTCAGGACCGCTGTGAAGGAGTCTGATAGGAAACGAGGAGAGCTGTGCCTTATCGGGCCCGAGAGTTTGTATACAGTTAACTGTGCAGATTTGCTGTCTTTTTCAAATTATGCATATTGCAAAAAAAAATCTTGCATACAAATAACTAGCTGCAGGATTATGTTTTTGAAATTACTTAAGTGTACTTTTAGAGTTTAGCTTTAGATAGTGGGTTTTGCTTTTGTTATGTTTTTTTGCAGCTTCAGACAGAAAGAATGGGTTGACATTACTGGCTGACATCTCTTGGACGTTTGACGATTAGATGTTTCAATAACATATCTTACAGGCACATGTACACTCTAAGAAAACTCTTTTATTGCGTACTTTGAGAAACTGAACAGCGGTTTTGGTGTTTTGAAGAACCTTTTAATGTTTAATAATCTTTTTTTCTTTTAAAGCTTCTTTGGAATACAAATTACTGGTTCTTTAACTATAAGCAACATGACCTGGTTTTGATAGAAACCAACAAAGGGACAGTTTCAACACCTTTGAACAGCCTTTTTTATGATCCTGAAGTACATATGGCTTTAACTAATGGCCGCTATATGCATAACTAACTTGTGGCTGTGTGTAGAAATTATTGTTGTTGTTCTAATTTTAAGGGGTACTACTACTTTTTAGAGAGAACAATTAGTAATGTGATAATTATTTATAAAAAGTAATAAATACTTTACCAAGGTAATTTATATATTTAAATATATATATATTTTATATTTAATATTTATTAAATTGAATATTGTAGTTCAGATTAATAAATATTGTGCCTTTAACAAACTCAGACAAACTATTTACACTAAATTCTGTGAAAAGCTTAATGATAAATGTTTTTTTTAAAAGAACCAATAGATAAAAAAAGTTCCCCTGTGGCATCACCATGAAGAACCACTTTAGGTTTAACTTGAACCTTTATTTTGAGGGTGCATGTAGTCACTTTCCTGCGGTATTTTGCATATTGATCAATACCACAATCTTTAAATAAAGGTCAAGGTCTCCAAGAAGTTTATTTTATTAATAACTGCAGTTGCAGACAATGTGTTTTGAATATGGTTTCATGGTGTTTACTAGTACATGCATGCTAATAAGACACAAGAGCAATTTTGTAAAGTACATTCACTCAGCTACAGTACTTAAATATAAGTTTAAGCTATTTGTACTTGTTTATATTTTATGCCCCTCTACACTTTTACTCCATTACATTTTATAGGGGAAAGTACTTTTTAATCCACTACATTTATTGGACAGTTACAGTACTGCAGTTTGTAAAATATGATGTGCTAATTGAAAGCATAAAAAGTAGTTCAGATTAGTTTCATCTAGAGCATCTGCAATATTATAACCCTTCTTAGTGAATGCACCAGCAATAAAATTTGTATTGTACTGTATAACGATACAACATGCTGGAAGCGACCATTCTGCATATTGCATTGTTTTCATTTTTGATGCACAAGAAAAAGTATTGAAGTAATAACAGCTTAGTAAAACTTTAGTGCAGTACTTCTCTGTACTACTTTGTAGTATCATCGTCAAAGGTGTAAATTCTTAAACCACTGCACTACAGTGCTACTTTGGTCTCATCGCCATAGATTTAAGTAACCAAACTGTTGTTTTCTGCATTTGAATTCCTAAAAATCATTTGTTATTGTCACAGGTTTCATACCAAGCTGCAGTTTTTTGTTTGATCTACCCCTCAACTCCCAGAATATTTCTCAGTGTTATCCCCCCCACCCCCCAACCCGATTTGCTCCTGCACTCGTCTCCCTGTCTTCCCACACATGTTTTGGCCAGGAGGGTGGAGTGTGAGGATCGCACTGTTTATATTTGAATGGCAGTGTGCGATGAGCAATAGATGATGGTGTACAAAGCCTGCTAATCCCGAGGCTCGGGGAAACTCTCTGATGTGGTGGAACTTGAAAGGAAAGGGCAGCGGCTCGAGACCCAAAGTGATCCCTCACTATCATTAAATACTATCATCCAGAGGCTGGACGGGGGGAGGGTGGAGGGGGGGGTGGACAGAGATACTGGGACACAGGCAGGGCAGCGGCTGGGCCAGAGAGACGAGGCGTGTGCTGGGGCCCCAGTGGGTGGTCTACAGCTAACTCCCCCCCCCCCCCCAAACCAACTCACCCACCCACCCACTAACACACATACTGGACTTTGGGAACCCACAGTCAGTGGACTGTGCTGTTTTCCAGGGTAAAACGTGCGTTTACATATTTCCCTGCAACTTCTAATGTGTCTCAGTGGCAGACATTGTTAGCTTCTAAAACCATGTAGTGTACTGCATTGATGGGCTTGTTGCTGTGGTTTGTCCAAATCTTGAATGTATCTTTGCAGACCTCAAGTAAGCCATCAATGAATGCATGCATGGGAAAATGTTTTGTTTAACCTACTTTTTCTGTGCACTGTGTTAAAATAGTTTCGAAAAGCTCTTTCATAGACCGTTAAAGCCTCATTTATGAATCCCAACAGAATAATAGTGTTGCTTGATCTTTAGGACATGTGTTTATAGAAGTTCTTTTTTTTTTTCATTTGCACGGTGACATGACTTTACAACACAGTACAATCCCACACTTAAATATGGACATTAAAACAAAGTTACCACGGAACGCCGCAGCAAGATTAGATTGTTCTCAGCCTCAGACTCAGTTTTGGTAAAACTATACTCAACTCAGATCCAAGTATGCAACCCCAAAACCCTTTCCTGCAAATAGTTTTATTTATGGTAGATTGTAAAATATGCAAAAGCTGAGTTTCCATCTGCAAAGCATCCACGCTTCAACAGCCTGCTTGTGTTACCAAAGTGATATACTCAACTGATATATTCTGCACAGGGTCAGTAACTTCCATTAAATCATCTTGCATCTACATTTCTACCCAGTTTATGCCCATAAAAAAACTCTATTGCACCTTTAAAGGAGATCAAGTTCAACTGGAAATTGATAGTAGATGACTAGTGTATCATCTTTGTTGTTAGAACTTGGCTTATGTCTGCTTAATGCCACGGGATGCCCCAACAGGTACAGGAGGTCAGAGCGATCCCTTGTCTCTTTTCATGCTGGCAGTGAAAGGCAGGTACAAAAACAACCTTTAAGATAACAGATAGGAGGAATGCCTATGGGACAGAAAGGTGGGGGGTGTAAAAAGGGGGAGGGAGTTAAGAGAAGGGGAAGGGGAGGTTTTTTTAATCTCTAAATGTAAGTGGATCTGATGAAAATAAAAACCATTAGATTTCCTCCAGGCTGATGACCGTGACTCCCTGGTCCGTCAAAACAATTAGACTTAAGACCCACGGATGAGAGGGCCTCAAAAGAGAAGTTCAAGGCTCAAGTTCAGCTGTGTGGACCGCGTCTTAATGTCGCCAAGCTACTGGTAGTAGTCATCACTTAGCACAAACTAGGTTAGTCAGGTTGGAGGGGCAAAAAGAGAGAGGATATACTTATGTCAGCCTGTTACTCTTCTACTCTGTGTGACACAGTGCTGTAATTATTGTAACATGGTGAACTATTATCCCTCTGCACAAATACAGTAGTTCTGTCTGGAATAGACAGCCGGACCTTTAATTCTTTGAAGGAGAAGAAAGGAAAATAAGAGTGAGAGCGGCCCAATTCTGTTTGAATATTTATGAAAGCAATAAAATGTTCATTAGACGTTGTAGTGCAATAAAAGTTTTACCTTTCGTCAAACAAGTCATTTGTCCCCCAAAAAAGTGTGCAGTTTCAGACGTGAAAAAGTTCAGCTTCATTTGGCTTCTGTGAGATTAATGAAGTATTGCTTTAACCTAAGCAGCTGCCAAGCCTGTTCTTGTTTTTTCCCCCGCTCTAATGTCTGAATTTATGCACAAGTTGTGCCAATAAAAGTGCTCACTTTTCTGCACTGAACGACTCTCCCTTTTTTTATCTTGCTAACCCATGTCTTGTATATGTTTGCATTTCTTTTTGGTGCATGTTTTAATTATAACGTGCTGGAATTGAGTCCTGCAATGTCTTGCAAAATGTTTACAGGCTTTGTACCAGTGTGTCTAGTTTGAAACTGCAAATAAAGAAACTGTTTTAGTTGAGTAACACATGAGCATCAAAGTAATAAAAATAGTTAAGATTCAAAACTGAATTTAAGGGGAAGTTTAAGGGTTTACTCCTAAACGTTTTCAAAGCAGCCTGGGATGTTTTTACTCCAAGCAGCTCCGAAGAAAGTCTCAGAGTGTGTATGTCTCTTCTGCAAGTTTTACTTTTTACAAAGTGTGTTTTAACAGACTTTTTCTGTCATAATATAAAATCAAACATCTAACACCAGGCTCCTCTTTTTCTTCTTTCCAGATCATCCTAAATTCGATGCACAAATATCAGCCGAGGATCCACATTGTGAAGGCAGATGAAAATAACGGCTTTGGCTCCAAAAACACGGCCTTCTGCACTCACGTCTTCCCCGAGACTGCCTTCATTGCGGTCACGTCCTATCAGAACCACAAGGTAAGTCCTGCAAGAGCTACTTTTTTATTATTTCACTGTGTTTTTTATTGCATTCTCTGACATAGTAAATAGGCAACCTAAATTCACGGCGTATTTTATGAGGCGTTTTAATTCTAATGATGTTTCAAACGTGGCAAATAAGAATAATGATCATTTAAAAAAAAATAAAAATAAAACAGAAACATCTAGAAATACAAACGTATTATTAGTGCCACACATGCAACAAAATTGTACCAAAATGCAAAATGATGTAGATGTTTAATTTCCTCTTTAAACAAAAAAAAAAAAAAAAAAAAAAAAAAAAAAAAAACACGGAACGGAAGGCAGGAGAGAAAATGAAAGGCACGGTTCTCTGTGAGGTTTAAGTAAAACCTTGTCACAGTCAGCTGAAACTCTCTGATATCACATCGAGTCACTGACAGACGAGAGAAAACTTCAGATACCCGACTAGACGACGTCTGACCTCAAGAGACTTCTTTCCAAGTTCCAGACCTGCAGCGCTTTGTAGAGACAGACAAGCTGCAGATAAACCTGATAAATCTGGCGTGACTTTCCAACTTCCTCAGTATCTTTAAAAACTCTTTGATGCTGATAATAATAATAATAATAATAATAATAATAATAATAATAATAATAATAATAATACATTTATGTAAATAATAGTTTGTTATGTAACCGAGATTATTTGCGCACTTCTGCTGTGGACATTTGAAATAACTTGTGCAGATTATTGAGTTCAAATGTTTATTTTCAGTTTATTTTCAATGCCTCAGGTTGATTAACTTGATTACCACATTAATAAATTATCCATTGGCTTTTAGTTATCTACTTTATTTATTAAAATAGACTTTTACGCGTTGGTGACAGATGCGCAACATAAACTTGTCGTTTCGAAAAAAAACGGGAATGGTGATTATAATATAATATATGTTATATTATATTATATTATATTATATTATATTATATTATATTATTATAGTATATATACTATATACTATACTATATATAGTATAGTATAGTATAGTATAGTATTTTAAAGCTCTCTCGGTTTCGTTGGTAACGTTGATTAAAAACAGTAAATTATTGTTTCGCTGTTTTTTAATAACTTTAATAACATTAAATAAGAGTCAAATGATTTCTTCAGGCCAGGCAGCCTCACGGTTCTTTGTCAGTTGCGTGTTAAGACTCCGGGGGAAAGAAGCAGAAATAAAACTCAATATTTACTTTGCGTAAATGTCTGTGGGGGGAAAAATCTTGGGAATACAGATATGTGTAAACAGCGTCTGTTTAACATCATTTAACCATGTAGGCCTATATGTTTTTAGTTTAGGGAATAAGGGAGAATGGGGCGAAAGCTCGTAATGTCCCCACAGCCAATCCGAAGTCTCCGCGCTTCTGGGAACAGGAAGCACAAATGACCGACATGCTGTAGAAACCATTCATTATTTTCAAACATCTTATTGGGGGCTGAGATCGTAACCCCGGGGCTAATTATTGGGACTTTCCAGACCTGCAGGAAAACAAGCATTTCTGATTTTTGCAGGCGCTTTACCACAACTGTCTAATCAAACACTCTTAACATCTGCCAAAGTAATATGTGCTGCAGGCATGTGTCCAATTCACCTGTTGGACTCTCAGCTAATGAAAACGGCCAAAGTGACTGGTTTCAAGTCTTTCCTGTCACAGCTTTAATTAAAACACGTCTATAAACTGTGTTTTCTGAAATAATGTGTTCTTCAAGATTAAAAAATGAGAGACCCACAACTCTATTTAATACATATTATTTTAAGAAGGCCTACTTCACCTTTTTTAGGCTTTCTTAGGCCCAAAACATCTGGATATATGTACATGTACCATAGGCCTCAGTTATTTTAATGAGTATAGTTTGGATACAGTAGTAAAACCATGCAGCCTTTGAAGTGCTGAATGAATTTTGCATGATTGTCTTGAGTCTACTCCTAAATTATTTTTAACAATATTCTTATTCTCTCCTCTGAGTATTTCCATCCTCTGAGCCCAGTCAGTAGGAGAACTCACATGTGTTTTGCAAAAATCTATTATTTTCTTTTTCTGTAAACTGAACTCAGGCTATCACTTTGGACAGGGTAATTATTTGTCTAGCTGTATTTCTTCTTGGAACGCCCGTAGAGGGTTAACAAGAGTTCAGCAGGACTCTGAACTTTTTTTTATTCCAAACTTTAAAAAAAAAAAAAAAGATGAAAAAGATGAAACAATATATAAATGCTCTGCCAGCCTGCGTGTATTAACAAGAAGCTAGCGAAGTGTCACACGAGAGATTTTACAAGGTTTGGTGAAAGTGTCAGCCAGCGTGCAGACAAACCTCCAGTCTTGTCAGAAAGCTGGAAGCACACAAGAGCTGCCAACTAATTACCTGCCAGAAACCACTGCTCATGAGAGGGATATCCCTGGATTGTTTTTAACCTCTTTGGGGATTAACTTACTATTTCAGGGTGCTTCTCTGCACTTATATTTACAAAGACATTTTCACCAAAACATAAAGTCATATAATAAATCACATTATTTTAATCTGTCAAGCGATGTGCCAACTATCTGTTGAGCCAAAGACCATCAAATGTAACATTATAAATTAAGCAATGAAAATATGTCTTATTGAGACATGCTTTTATTGGACTGTTTAGCTTCGGATCCCTAAATGCATCTTAGGTTTCTGGAAATATGATCTATTATTTCATTCTCTTGGGTAACTTTGTGAGCAGCTAGATGCGTCCAAAAAAACTTCAAAATTCAATTCTCCAAAAACATGTTGTAATACTGTCATCATATGAACCTCAAACTGAAGAAGACTTGTCTGTCATTAGATTATTGCAGATATTGAAATGCTGCATTTTCTTCTAAAGTCTTGATTTAAATAACTCTTATTTAGGACAAAGAAATGGATGCTTGCGTGGGCTGCTTTTAATTTAGGCCCTTATGACTTTTTTAAAACGCTTAAAGACTTTGTAATCAAATGGCACGGCCAACGCAACAAATGTCTTTTATTGCACAATATTTTACTCATTAAGTGTTTTTGCTGTTTTAGATAACCCAGTTGAAGATTGAAAACAATCCATTTGCAAAAGGCTTTCGTGGAAGTGATGATATGGAACTGCACCGGATGTCCAGAATGCAAAGGTAAGCTGAAGAAAAGGTTTTTAAAATGGGCGTTTGTTCATTTTGTTATTTGATCCTGGGTTCTGATATATATGGAAACACTGATACAAACTGATGTCAAATGAGTATATAAAAGATGCATGGATTACTGACATCCTGTCACTTAACAAGCCCCACTTTAATCCTTCAATCATCAAAATGCAAGCCAGTTATGAGCGTTATTTTCAGTGAGTGTTATTTTCAGTGATGTAAGTGTAGTTCTTGATCTTCGGCCAGTTTTCATGCTGAAGACTTTTATGGCTGATCTGGCAGAACCTCTGAAACAAGACTGCAACATCTCCCTTCCACACAACTCTTTCTACCAAGGATGTTCCAACTGCTTATGTGTCTGCTGCGTGTGTGTGTGTGTACATGCATTTCTGTTGAACTAGTGGTATCGCTTGGTCCGGCAGCCAAGGCAGAACACGACCACATTGCTCTCCCTCTTTCGCTATTATTCAGTCCAGATGAGAGATGGAGAGCATGCGTCCATACTGCGTGGAAAACACATTTTCAAAGGAGAAAATCTGGTTTTGAGACTAACAGCCCCCCCCCCCCCCCCCTTTGGGCATCTGATGCAGGCATTCAAATGTAGAAATCCCAAATCAGGAAAAAAAAAAAAGCTGGAAAAGTTTGTTGGATTTTCCACAAGGTGCTAAAATCCTACCTCCTTCCCATAACCTTTATTCTAAGCCACAGAATAAAGTTCTTTCTAATTAAGCGTTTCAGATTAATGTCATGGTTTTTGCTTTGGAGGAAAATCCCTGGAAATCAGAGGCTACATTTCTGTACTTTCAAGTCATTTTTAAGAATCGCGCACTTGATTGAATCAGACACACATTAAGTTACTGTAAGTAGGTGCATGCCACAATTTAATACGACGTTTTGAGTGAAATACATTTCACCTATCAAAACTCTGCAAATGTATAGAGCATGGTGAGAGTCCAAACCACAACATCAATCTTGCATGCCATTGTCCAATCCTGCCGAGTACAGTAAGCTATGCGCGTCTGCTCTTGGTTACACATTTGAAGGGAGGGCTTATTGCAAAACCAGGTCACTGTTTCAACTGAGGCGATCTCTGAAATCAAAGAACCAAAAGTAGCAAAATGATGTATTGACGGATCCTGTGGATTAATAGGAGTGAAATACATGCTGGCATTTTCAGTGGAAAGGATTTTCCCCCGAGGAGTGTCTCTCTGTGTGTCCTAAGTGGGTGTTATTCACTGATGGCGAATGTTCTTGAGAACAGATCTTTCAAACTGTACAGACTTAAACTATGAATACTGTTCATAGCGAGTTTACATGTGCTGTGATTGCAATAAGATTTTAGGAATCAGCTGCAGATAATTACTAACAACTACATTTGGGTGTTTGTGTGCCTGTGTATAGTACCAAGGAGTATCCGGTAGTGCCTCGCAGTACAGTGCGTCAGAGAGTTGGCTCAGGCCAGAGTCCCTTCACTGGGGAGGTCCAGGGCATGGCCACCCCAAGCACCATGAGCTCCCAGTATTCCCAGTGTGAGAACGGAGTCACAAGCACCTCACAGGACATGTTGCCTCAGTCGGGCTCCTATCCCCTGCCACATGAGCATGGCCAGGAGTACCACTGTATCAAGAGGAAAGGTAGGAAATGCTGCTTTAATTCTAAAAGGATGAAATGAGAAAGTTATTTTTTTTTATCTAATATGGGAGACTGAGTATGTTAATGTCTTTGCAAACTGACCCTTTTAATTAATCAACTATTTTCTATATATTCTGAGTGATACACAAAGAAAAATGTGTGTAATTAGGCCACTAACGACCAAAATAAAAGTTGTTTCTGAGAGTTACACATATTTATTTTATAGTAACCTCCTTTACAAGTATATTGACATCATGTGTATGTATATTATGGCCACTTCCACGCAGATTTTATACAAAATAAAGCTAAATTTGTATTTGTGTATTTATTTTTAATCCAAATTATTGTATATGCTATCACATAATTATACTTTGTTTTGTACAAGTAGAACACAAATGTGGTAATAAACCAGCAAATATAAAGTATAAAAGTGATATAAAAGTATGTGCGTAATAGCAAAACAAAACCTCAAACATTGTGGGTTCATAAACATGTAAATTATTAACACTGCTGTTTTTCATGATAAGGATTTAATTAGTAAAATAGTGAATATAATAGTTTTTGGTGTCAGTTAATAAACAGAATTAAAAGACAATGTTGCATGAAACTATGTTGTTATTGTTCTTTAACTCTGTAATTCTGCCTGCAGTGGAGGATGACTGTCACTCAGGTGAGCACAGCTATAAGAAGGCCTATCTGGAGAGCTCGTCCAGTGAGGAGGACCATTACTACCGTCCTGTTGGCTACGCTCAGAGCCTCGGCCTGGCTAGCGGGCCCTACCGCAGTGAATCCAGCCAGCGGCAGGCCTGTATGTATGCCAGCGCCTCGCAGGGCGCTGAGCCTGTTCCTAGTTTGGAGGACATCAGCTGCAACACTTGGGCCAGCGTTTCACCTTATGGGAGTTGTTCAGTCACCACCATGCAGCCAATGGAGCGGCTGCCATACCAGCACTTCTCCGCTCACTTCACCTCAGGGTCTCTGGTGTCCAGACTTGGCGGGGTTGGGGGTCACGCCTCTCCGCAGCTGGGCGATGGCCACCATGCTGCCATGTACCAGAGCTCCATGACCCACCAGACTCTGGGCCGCCAGTGCAGTCCTGGGGCTGGGATCCAGTCGCCAACAGCCGGCCTACAGGGAAACGAGTACCTCTATACACATGGCATACCACGTACACTATCACCACACCAGTACCACACTGTACATAGTGTCAGCATCATGCCAGAGTGGAATGAGAACAGCTAAAAGAGCTTTTTTTTCATGATTAACGGATAAAAAATATTAAAAGGAAAAAATACGAAAAAGGACCAAATTAAGGCAGGGTTTAGATGAATTTATATTTATATTTTTAGAGGATGTGTTGCTGATCATCTTAATAAAACCAGTTTTTGTTCACTGACCGCAGTGGATATTTGTTGAGTAGAAAGAAAGCATCTTATCACTTTGTTGTGACAGCATCTGCACTTATAAGCAAATATCACAAACATGAACAAAGAGGAGCTGGACCAGAACATATGCAAAGACTGCTCAAGTGCAGAGAAAGTGATCACAGTGGAAATTCACCCACTGAACGGAAGAACAAAAATACTTCAGATGCTTTGCCAGCAATCCCCAAACTGATGGTGTTCTTGTGCGGTGGTGTTCTTTGGATGTCAACGTTTCAGAGACAAATGAATATGTTTTCATCTTCTTTTTTTTTTTAAGTACAAAGCTCTTGTTTTGCATTCATGTCCCGAATTCGTGTAAAAGAAAGATGTTTGTCTTCTGTCACGTTATTCCGAGTTCTCATTTTCTTTTACATTTTTGTAGTTAAGAACTTACTTTTGTAGTCAAATTGCTATAAGTTAAAAAATGAATAAGCAGATGGGAGCTTTTGTTGTGGCTCCTTGGCGAATTTGCTTGCTCTTAAATCTGTCAGGATGGTTTATTTTTCCTGTTGCTGGGTTCATTGACATGCACATCAGGAATTCAATCTTAATGCCATTATAAGGAACATGACAGTAAAAACTGCAAGTAGGGCAGCACTTCAATTAAATTGCTTGTTCATGCAGGGACATTTCGGGCAGACGCCCTTCCTCAGCCTTCAAACTGGCACCAGTTTTACAACCAGTCACAGGTGAGCTATACAAGATGAAACACATCAATGGAGCCAATGACATTAAAGAACACAGTAACCTGATTTTTAGCCGTATTTTCACAGTTTTTCAACTACCGTATACCTCTCAGTTTGCAGGGTGCATTACACTCCAGTATAGTCCAGTCAAGCATCAAACCCAGAGGAAATGTTTCTTTTAAGCACTATAACACCCACACTTCAACTTGACCTTCTTACAGCTGCCTAACTTTCAGTTATATTTACACAAATACAATATTGCCCTTTTACAAAATGTATAAAAATAAGTAGTACATATTACAACTCAAAGTTCTAAGGAAAAAAGGAAAGGAAATGGGCCAAATGGACTGTCAGAACCTAAAACTCTATCAAGTATCCAGTATCACTATCTATATAGTCAATATTTCAATATTTTTACAATAACGGTGAATCAAATTACCATTGAATATATGAGTTAATATTAGACCTCAAGTCATCATGTGGTCAGAAACACAACACCAAATGAATGTAAATGTCTCACTGTGTCTACTGGATGTAATTAGGGAATGAGTTGCTAACACATTACAACTTTATAAGGTGATAATATGTCAGGGCTGTGGGTTTGTCACCTTGTATGTGGTGGACTTCTGCCCCCAAGTGGCCAAAAAAATCATTAATGCAGCTTTAATTGTTGTAATTATTGGCTCACAGCTATATAAAGATTAGCAGTTGGAGTGTTACTGTCATTAAGTTGAAAAAACATGTGTGGATCACTGTTTTATTTTGGTCTGACTGGAGAATACTGAGAACAGTGCTACTAATGCATACAAAGTTAGCTCTACAGTGATGAAACTGATGAAATTCAGGTCAGGATAGAGTAGCATTTAGACAATAAACCAGAGATTTGAAATATATTCATGGAAGAAATTGATAAACACGTTGACTTGTCAATTTGATTTGGGTTAACATCATTAATACTGCAATTAAAGCATGCTCAGTTGCAACTGATTGCTACAATTGCCCAATCTCATTTCAGGGCAATAAGGGCAATAACATAAATGTGGAACTATTCCTACTGGCATCAGAATATAAGATGTGTCGTGACTGTTTTTATTACCAGTTAATAAACTGGCACAAGTGAAAACAAATGAAAAACACACACATTTTAAAACAAATGTGGTTCTAAATCTAAATGTCGTTGTATGAAGAAACATATTTTCAGATCATAGATCAGAGAAAACAGGGTTTCAAAGAGCTATCAGTGTACAGCTATCAAGTGTTGCATAATCTGGCCCAATGACAATTTGTGGTGTTGCATATTGGTTAATTAGCATACAGTAATGGATTCTCTCTGAGTCTAACTGATATTCAATGATGGGTTGTTGTTTAGCACTGTCATGCTGCAAAACCTTTCCTGTCTGTATGTTGTGAATATGTGTATTTGTTAGGATTGTATCAGATAAAACACTCATGAAAAAACTACTGTGACTCTGGATTATCCACATCTGATTTTGATATGTAGAGACAAACAGCATTGCAGTATTACATTGCAATTCAGATCCGCATCTAAAACACCATAAATATGTTTTGCCTTTTTCTGACATGATAACCCTGCAAAGTTTGAACGAGATTTCTTATCTTTGTCTTAGTTCTAGTTGTGAGTTTCATGCAGCCTCATGCTGTACTCATGTGAATGTGTTTGCTCTAAAACATTTAGTGTTAATCCCCAAAAATGGCACTTCTCTGACAATCAAACTAAATCAACACATACAACAGCAGTCAAACACATGATAGAATGTACATTTGAAAACGATTGATATACATTATAAAGTGAAGGTCAATTTCACCCAACAAATGAGTGTATGTTAGAGGTATGTTATACATGTGGACAAAGGCTAATTTTTAAATGCTTGTAGTTGATAGAATGCTATTTGTCAATAGTATTTATTTTTCAACTATGTAAATCAGCTTGCTCCTGCATGTATCAAAGATAGATGGTCCCATTTTTTTTATAGCCTGTTTTTTATGATTGTTTATAGGATTTTCTAATCATACTTATATAGAAAACAGGAGAATACTATACAGCTGTCAAAAAGTATCAAAATAAAATTGAAACACATGGGTAACTTTGTAAATAAACATGTACATAACAGAATAACTGCAATAAATTAAAAAAAAAATGCAGTGTTATTTTGTCTCTTCTTGTTAAATTCTGTCTCCTTTTTTTCAGATATGTTTGTGCAGGAGAATTATTTTGGATGATTGGACCCCCACTGCTGTGTTAGCATGAGTTGGCTAAGATTGCTTTATATCTTACTGACTCTCCTGTTTGCCTTGCTGCACCTGTCAGGGTGAAATGTTTTTTGTTTTTTTTTATTATAGTACATTTTTCTTAGTATACCTTAGTCGTCCCCTTTGGTCTTTTTGCCTCTGTCATCATGTCCATAGAGGCTGCTGAGCACAGTTACATTGCCTGCTTACCCAGCTCCAGTTCTGGCATGACACTGGCTCTGCTCCCTGTCAGCATTTCTGAAGAGCCCTGTGGTATGATGATGTTTTGAGCTCACAGTTGAGCAGCCAGGCTGAACAAACTGAACTAACATGAGCTAACAGCAGCTATAGTTTGTGTCAGTTTACTGTGCTACTTAGTGCTGTAAAGCATTACATAGTTTTTATGGGAGATCGTAACCTATAGTGCTAGAATAGGCATACATTACACAGGATTGACAGAGACGTCATTCACTTGATTGTGAGTGTAGCATCAAAATGATATGTTAATATGAATGTTATTTTATTGTAGAAAAGTTACACAACTGGGCTTTAAATTGTATAATTTATGTATGTAAACCAAAACAATATTTGCCTACGGCACAGGCACACAGGACATGAGTTAACATCAGGTAAAAGCAGTTATTGGTAATTACAATTTATTGTTCACAATATCCCCTCACCCAGTAGATAATCCATGGGATTACATTTTTGCTGTCTTGACAACATACCCACCCCTCACTCCTTGAGAGTTGCAGCCCCTGATGGTGTGTGTCAGTGTGTTAGTGATGCCACTGCCTTTGAGAGCTGATTGAAAACACCTGCTGTGACATCGCTGGTTGAGGTGAAGCCACTAGAGGCAGAAATTACAGATCACTTTGCTAATTTGTATCATTTCATTTAGTTTGTATAGACACAGATTTTGTAGTCTGTTAACTTATTTTCCAAGCTACTACATCACATTACCATTCATACCAGTATTTTATTTAGTATTTTAATGTAGAGCACATTGAGTTTACATCTAATGAAATGTGCTCTATTGCCAATCTTGACAATACTATAGCAAGGAGCTCGAGTGACAGAGTAATCATCCAATCATGACATTCCCAATGTGCCCTCGCATACAAGGTAATGTTACATTTGTAATGTCAACATTCACAACAATTTGAATATTTTATATTTAATATTTAAACTGAAAACATAAAATGAACACAGACAAGTCATTTGAGTTATCATGTATCATCAAGTCTTGAACTTCCAAGTCCAAATCAAGTCTCAAGTAATTTATTTTCTGTCAAGTCAAGTTGCCAGCCATTGAAGTAGTGACAGTGACTTGAGTCCACATCTCTGCTTGACGGTACTGTTATCATTTCATAAATTGCCCAATAATTGAAATTCTCATCTCTGAGGATGATTAGATCGCCTTCCAATATCATGCACTCTAAGTTGCTGTTGAGTGAGATAAACAGATAATAAATTGGAAAATAACCACTATTCATTTCCCTTCCCCCAATCACGTGATCCTCACAGTCTCTTGGTTTCACTCCTATTTATCTTGCACTGTCTCTGCCCATCCTTCTGCCTCTTCATCTCTTTTACTCCCCGTGATCCTCTTCGCAATCCCACCAACTACCCCTCTACTCTCTCCACTGCCCCATGGCCAAACACAGTGACCTAGACTCCCAGCCTCCTTTGATGTGAGCGATGTGACCCCTGCGCTCCAGATGCCCCTTCACCGCCAGTCTTATCCTCTCTGAGAGCCGGCACAGCCCACAGAGAGGGCCAGTCATTAACCCCGTACAACCTGGGCCTCCCCTCCTCTGCTTAAACACATGATGTATCACAACACCTACCCCCATGCATCCCCTTCCCCTCCCCCCACCGATTCACCCAAACATGCATGTGTGGGCGAGGACCGATGATGCAATAGGCTCTTTAAACATTTAAAGAACAGGTCAGCTTTTCAAAGGGAGGACCTGGAACCTTTGGCCACTGCTTCAGTTATCATGGTCAGTGGTTGAAAGTCTGCTGATATGTCAGAAGGAAAACAAATGAATGTCTAATGAATGGAACGCCTGGATGATGAATGAAACTTCACACTGGTACATTGCTGGTTTATTTGGATTATGAGTGTATATCTTTGCCATACCCGGACTGATAGGGTTAGATAGGATGAAAAGAAACAATGCTTTTATCTACTAATTGATTGAACATGATGAAACGCAGGGAAAATGTGCATCATAGGAGGACTGTTTATTATGATATGTTGACACTTAAATGAGTACAAGTGCATTGAAACAGCACTGAATTCATTATATCTACATCAAGTATCTTTCAGTAAACGCTACATCATTTTGTTACTTTAGCAGAGAGAAATTAAAACAAGTCATCTCAGAGTAATGATGAGTCATGGCCTCAGTCAACCTTAAATCTGAAACCTAAACAAATCATAGTCTGGGTGCCCCGCATGACAAAGGAGAAGAGAGCAAGAACAAGAGCATTCCTCGAGCTAGAAAAACGAGGGAGGGGGATTACTTTATTAAGATGTACTGAAACACAGATCACCACAGATGGATGAGCGCCTCGCACAAAGAGGGTTTTCAGAGAATTAAATCCATCTCCTGCAGGAGTCACAAACATCTGTTTGAAAAGTCAAACTGTTGCAACTTTAGGTCTTTCATTAGAGACTGGGAGCCTCCTTTTGAGAACCTCTGGACAGCAAGCTAAGACATCAATGTCAGAGGGCTCTTTCTAAGCTTAAAAAGACAAAGCGAGAAAGGGACAAAGAGGTGAGGACTCCTGATAACTACAGAGTTGTGCTTCTTCATACGATTCTAATAAAGAGGCTCCAACCTGGGCTTCAATCGACAGAGCATCTGGGCCATCCACTTAAGGAGGCAAATGCTAATATTGCTCTTGCTGGCAGATAAAATAAAGTCTAGCACACTTTTCTTGGCACACTCCCAGGGCAGATGTTTGATGCCTGGCCTGAGGCTTCTGGTGGGATGGCAGTTGGGGTTGGTCTGGAATTAGGAGAGCCCTCCATCAGATAACACATTTTCTGGTTCATGTAAAGACGTCCAGCATTTCAACGGAGACATGCATCACCATGATGTGAAATCTGCATCTGTGCACGGCGAACTGGTTTTTGCCTCCACAGCCGGCCGAAACAAATCCTGGGACAGGAGCGCTGAAATGGGAGCACAGACCCTTCCATCTCCCACCATTCAGTCTTTCAGCACCACTCCTGGCCAGAGTCCTGTTGAGAGAGTGGGAGGAGAAGAGGGAGGGCAGGGAGCATCCTCTGAGGGAGGCAGACAGGGATGATGCTGTGTTGATAGGGTGAGAGTTGGAAAGTGTCTCAGAGCTAGAAAGCAGTGCAAAAGATGTGTCCTTATGGTAGTGAAGAACTTTTAACTGGAGCACCTCTGCACGATTTTGCACACGAGTACACATAAACAACCAGCGGCTGATATCTATGTTCTCCTATAAGGATAAAATGTTAGAATCGCTGGTCTTCTCACAATGATGACCATTTCTGGAGGATAATATCCTTTAGGTACAGTAGTCAAGCTTTATACTCAGCCGAGTACAATAACTGCTGCAAGAGGACATTGATTTTGGTAAATAAACGGCTTTTATTAGTTTTGATGATTCCGCTCAAAACTGGTTTAAATCAGCTGATTCAGACTGATGTTGCTGATGGTTTCATGTGCTCGAATGATAAAGGTGTTCCACAGGGCTCAATACCAATCCCCCTGCTATTTACACTATATACAGCATGTCATTTTTTTTTTTTTTGAGTAGTGTAAATATATTTAAATGTATATTTACATAAATAATTATTAGAGATAATTATAGAATAAGTTTGTTTCAAAACAGAACAAAACATTATGCAATCCAAAATGTTATTTATACGTATGCTGGATTAGATATCCTGGATACTCATGTTGGAACCATTAATCTTAAACCACTGGAAGTCATTTATTGTAATGCCATTCAATTCATTACTCAAGATAACTCCCCACTGTGAGTTATATGGAAAGGTTGGATGGTCATCACTGACATGTAGACGCCATCAGCATTCCTGTGTTTCTGTTGCCTAAATATCTTACATCAAACATTTTACACCAGATCAAAGCATAGGTCCATAGGTTAGCTTCCTCATACCAACTCTGACCTGGGGAGGATTGGTTTCCACTTCTATGCACTTTACTGCTGAACTGAACTGCAACACATATTAAAATGACAGACATTCATTCCTCTAAAATGCTGTTTTTGCCAACATTTTATTAATATCTGTTTCTGTATTATTAAGTGAGCTCGGGTGATTGTTTTAATGTGTGATCTTGAACTTAATAACCAAGCATAATTAACCAACTAACTACATGGCAGAGTTTTGAGACCAACACATTAGAAAACAGACTGGTATGAATACAGAAATGAAAGAGGAATGGGAATTCACTTTCATCTGACAAGAAACAGATGATAGTATTGGTGAGAAAAATAGTTTTTATTATGTAAAAGAATATTGAGAAGCCCTGTGTGATTCTGGGCCAAATCAATTTACCATAACTGATGAGAGGGTTTCTATGACAGGTAAATTATGACTCTGCAACATTTCTTATCCCAAAAGCCAGCTCAGCCGGGTGAAATATTGTGCTGTACCAACTATGCTATCCAGTTTAGTACAACTAACTCACATCTATTCATCAATTACACAAAGACATCTTGGTGGAGACTCTTTTTAATCACAGCCCACATTAATCAGGATTTTATTTTAACATTATGTTTTCATCAAACAAAACGGATTCACTGTCAGGCTCACATACCATTTTTAACCAAAAGGCCACTCTCAACTTCAGCTCTCCATGGAAGATAACCGAGAGTGAGTGAAATTATAGCATTTGCTCAGTAAAGCCATCATATCAGATTTGAATGAATGGTTAACATTGCAGAAGTATCATCCATCTTTGTCATGGGGAGACCGGGCAGGGTAGACCGTAATTGTTTCAATGTCAAAGCTGGGCCCAGCTGGAAAATGGCCTCCAGCTGTCTCATCATTAGAGCTGATAAGGCACCGTGGCCAGGCTCCCTCCATTCCTCACTCAGTCTGTGGGAATTACAGGTACAGACTGTAGGTAGAAAACAACCTTTTCTCTCATCCACCTGGGTAGTAGTTTCCCCATATGGAACATATTTAGACCTGTGTCAGTCCTTTGAGATCCTGAGAATGCTGGTTTGTTTCAATTTAAACATTTCTATCTGCTGTGTCCTGGGAAGATGTTAATGTGTTGCATTTGTTTTGTTTCACATGGTGAGATGGAATAGTAACAGTAATAGAAAGAGTCATAAAACATCCTAAATCTAACCCCCCTGTGTAAGATTGGGGGGCTTTATTTACATAATATGACAGAAATTGCATATATTTTGTATAACTGTATTCTCATTTATGTATAATCATCTGAAAATAAGAATTGTTATGGTTTTATTACTTTAGAAAGAGCCTTTTACATCTACAGATACCTCAGGTCCTCATCCTGGTGTCTGCCACGATGGACTGCCACGTTTCTACAGTAGCCCATGGAGAAATAACCTTGGCTCTGAAAAGGGTGGTTCATGTTTTTCACATGTTTCATGGCCACTGTTGTTGGAATGCGAGTGGAGGAGGTTACTATCGGCATATACACCACGAGAAATCTCTAACACTGATCCTTTAAGTGCTTTCAGTTGTAGGTTTGGCCATTATTTTGGTGATTATCATTGGTGATACAACATTGTACTCACATCAACAACTCTAAAAAGAAACTCCAACAAGACAAGGAATGTGAGATGTCATTATGCAGGTTTAAACAAACCTTCAGTAAGAGAAAACAATAGGTGAACAATAAAATGTTAAAACATCCATTATAGTTTTCACAATTTTAACAATTCAGGTTCAACCCACTGTACTCTGTACTTTGTACATTGTTTTGCATGTACACCGTTTTCTTGTGTGTTTTTGACTATTACTGAGGTTTTGGTTAAAAAGTCAGTTATATCTTTTGGTTTCACCTCCAAATAAAGGTTGAGATAATCTGACTAAACTGATATCTTGTTTCCAACTTGCTGATTGTCTGACTTCTTGTGTTTTTTGTCCCATCAGCCTTTTTTGCAGTGCGACGTCTCAGCAATTACTTTGGTGAGTACAATTTGTCATAACCGTAACTATAAAAATCAGTCTAATTCAATTAATCAATCAAACTTTATTTATAGCACTGCATTTATAGCACTTTTCATACAAAGTATCACACAATAACCCTAGCAGCCATCATAGAGCGCATTAAAAAGTAAAAATGAAGAATATAAACAAGTAAAGAAAGGTTAGCTATGAGTGTGTAATATTTAAATTTATTATATTTTTATAAATATTATATTTGGATAAACTCTACTTTGTTACAGTTTCTTTGGCTGTAACTTTGTTCATTGCACGACACATGGAAATGTCACTTGTAAATGTTCAAATTGATTGGAGATCTTGGTTAAACAAGGTCACATGAACACTGATCACACCTAATCCAATACCAGCAGGACACAGAGTGCGTAAATAATCTGGTCATACAAAGCTGTCGATTGAGCAGCCTTGTGACAAGAGGATACCACGCCCTCGCGCAAAAACCCTGGCTGCATGTTATGAACTAGTTATGGGATACCTCAGCCATGACTAGAGCCATGGCTCTAGAGGAATACTCAACGGGGAGCTCTGTAACTGCTGGGGGATCAATACAATGCCTACAGAGTAACTGAACCCAAGGGTAGTGAGGCAGGAACCATGTCTGACCCCTCTGTGCTTTAATAGACAGTGTGCCAACACAGCAGGTCAATACGTCTAGAAGTAGCAGTATGGGGCCATCACATTTTGGGACAGTAAGTTGACTTGTCATGCGTGGCACAGCCAGACTTGTGAAAATGGTTCATTCAGATTATGTTAAATGTGTCAAAAGTTTGTTTTATCGGAGGTTTCAAATTGCTTGTATATGTTTTAATCACATTAGTTGTCAAGATATTTAAAGTCTCAAAAAATAGTACTGATCTAAATGCATCAAGTTAATTATGTTTTCTTTCATACAGTTAACATTGTAACTATTACATTAGGTTATAGTGACAGGAATGGGCGAGTCTCTTATGGGATTACTACAGTTTTGTTTTAGATACATAAAAAGAGCTGACTTGAGTGGAGAATATCAGAAATATCAGCTCCTTCTATTAACACTGGTTCCAGATCAATAATTCCTATCCTCCAGAGGCACTCTGAGCTGTTTGTGGCAAGGTATTGATTTCCATAAATGCAGGTGTCTGCATGTTGCTCTTGAAGACACACTGTGGCCTCAATGTGTGCCAGTATACCCCCAAATCCACCCCCCACCCCCTTTGCCCTTTGCTTTCACTCCCTGTCTCTCTCTCTATCCCGCCACCCGGGCTAAGCAGCTAGCGTAGCACCTCCACAGAGGCCGATGTGTGACTTGATGCCATCAATAAAACCATCATCTGAGATGGACTTCCATCACGCGCCGCACAGTTAGCCCGGCTCTCTGCGAGGAATCACCTTGATAGAGGCAGACCCTCGAGGAGACAAACACTCGATATCTCACCAGTAGGTTTTCTCAAATCCATACCAGTTCATGTTCCTGCTTTTTTTCTTGTTTTGTTTTTTTCTGCTCTGTGTTTTAGGTCTTTAGGGCTCTGGGTTAGTCAACAGTGCTCACTAGATCAACACAAACTATTAAGGTTTAAAGTGAGAAGTGAATGAATGACGAGGAAAAGTCTAGCAGAGAGGACAGCTAAAAACACTGGACCTCGGAGCTGTGCAAAAGTATTGAAACAGCTGATAAAGGCTGTTAATTTAATAGTAAATAATAAATAAAAATGTATTAACTGTTAATATGCAAGCTGATGTAAAGCTTAGCTGCAATGCATTATGACCAAGGACTGACAATTACCAAGCTTTTTTGTCTGGGAATCAGCTGTTCAGCTTTTATCTTATCCCTGACAGGTTGTTTGGTTTTTGTAGCAGCTTTTTATCTACACATGTGAAAAAGGTCGCACTTTTGTAAATGTGTGTGTGTGTGTGTGAGAGAGAGAGAGAGAGAGAGAGAGACAGAGAGAGAGAGAGAGAGAGAGAGAGAGAGAGAGAGAGAGAGAGAGAGAGAGAGAGCCTGTGATATCATGGTGGTGGTCTTTTTCTTTCTCACACTTGAAAAACAAACTGACCTTTTGTCAAGCTAAATCTGTGATATATGAAAGACTAATTTCCACTTTTAAAAGATCAAGCATCAAGATGCCCCGTAAGCAGATTTTATAACCTCTGGTCTTCTGTGAGATGATTTAGTATTTGTTGCACAAGCCTGAGAAAGATTTATATGGCATGAAAGGCGCATTTTTCTTTCTAACAGTGAGTCTACACACAAATCAAACTGGGAAGAGGCCAGCACCTCTTTTTATAGTTAGTAGAATTAATTTGCACATTGAAAGCATTGCTTAATGGTCAGCAATGTGAAGCTAACACTTGACAGTTGACAGTAACAGTATGGAAGACACCCCACTGTCCCATATCTTAACAGAGTGCCCTATCAAGATGGATGGGTCTGAAAAGACACTAAACGGTTAAACTGAGAGATAGGACAACAGACAGTCACCAGTCATGATAGCCAAGTCTTTAAATGCTGCACACAAACAAAACTGTAATCTCTAAGTGTCATTTAGATTATTCCAGTCTGGTCTCGGTTATACGTGACACCCACTGAAGTCTTTTGGAAGAAATTGGACAAATTAGGTGCTGCAAATCTCAAAAGTAAAAGTCAGTTACTGCCATTAAAGTCTGTGAAAAGGTATGATGTTACAGAAATTCCCATCATAGTTGGTGCTATGTCTATGTATATCCTCGCTGGTGTTGTTTATACAATCTTTTTTCCTCTCCTTTCAAGATCCAGACTGTAGGTAACCTACTTCTGCAGTGTTTGGGCTCTCAGGGAGAGAACTGCTACGCCCGGCGTTGGTCCAGAATGTAGCTGAGATGGATGAGTGTATGACAGCACTCTCCCTTTACTCTTTCTATGGGAGGCTTGCACTCAGCTACGCAGTATGTGTGTGTGTGTGTGTGTGCATACTGGCTGTATAAACTCACCCAGAGGGACCCCAGGCCTGTGGGAGATAAAGACCTCTCCTAAAATGTAAACACTCTCTGAAGTGGCGAGCGGGGCAGCTGTAGTTGCACACACACACATTTAGAGAAATGCAAGCCCAAGGTCAAGGTTAAGCGGTACACTCTTTCAAGACTCACTTTCCCTCTTGACCCTCCATCTTGCCGTTGGATCTGCTCTGGAGTTTGGGTGCTGAAACATGGGCCATCTTGACAAAAGAGAAACAGTGAGAATGTGCAGAGTGCTGGTGCTACAGCATAGTGGTACAGCTGGACACAAAATAAGTTATTGTATAGAAACAGGAGAGAAACGGGCATTTGAAGCTTTAAAGCTTAAAGAAAAAGTGTTTCAAGTGAATGGTGATAAAATATGGTGAATTCATCATATAACTGCTGTGAATTTAAAGAATGGACAGTGCAAGTGTTGGTATAAAAAATATAAAGCTGGTGATGCTAATTCATCAAATTACATCTCAAGAGCACAGTATGTAATTTTGATGTCTCACATCAAAACAATAACAAAAGACATCTTTTAATAGCGTTGTGAAGTAGCATGGGATCATGGGAGTTGTTGTCTTCTTTGTTAAACAACTACCATTGTCAATGACTTGCCTATCTGACATGACGCTGAAATCATGTTCACAGATTAATATATTCAAGTTATGTTTACTCGTGTTCCTTGACTTCCTTTCTCACTTTCTGACGTATGCTGTGTTTCCCAGAGGCTATTGAGTAGAAAGGGGAAAACAGGATACAACACCACTGACAGGTGAGCAAATGAAGCCCACCGTTACCTTGAATACAATTACAGATTTCTCTGTTGGAAATATTTGGGATATATAAGGCATATAAGTACATAACTCAATAAAATATATACCATAGGTCTCGTTGTTTTTAGATATTTTAGTGTGAAAATGTAATTTATAATAATATAAATGATTTTAAGAAAATTAAGATTAAGATTAAGGGAATTTTCCACAGTTAGTGCTCGGTCCAATTTCCACTGAAAATCACAGTTCGTTTGTTTACATTATACTGTAGTTAGCATTTGTAGTACAGACTGTGTGGGCCTAAGTGGGCAAAAATGGCAGAGAATAGCGACCACAGATTTGGGCTTTAAGTATAAATGAACAGCTGAGCAGTTATGAACATAATCATTCTTCTAAGCCTCTCTTAAACACTGCTAACCAAACATTTGGCTTTGCGCTCAAAGATTGAGAGAAGTAGTTCATGACAGCATAAATAAACAGATCAGGATTTGACTAAATGACCAAAGATTAAGGCCAAAAATTCTCCAAAAGCATTGCCACAAAAAGAAAAACACTATCAATAACAACCATTATCTTCTTTTCTTACTCCCATTTGTGATTCAAAGAAAAAAAAATCTTCTAATCTCTCCTCCTACTTTAGGTTAGATAAAATATTGTTTATATAAATAAAGTATTTAAAATCATATTAAATGTTATGCACAAACTCTAAAATTAATTTAATAAACATCAATCAAATTCTTGTGTTTTCTCTAGCATGAAAACATTTAGTACAATGTCAGAATGCAAAAGTCCATGTACAAATGTACACAATAAAACTCACTCAAGTGCCATGTGGGTGTGCTATTACCAGGGTGATGTTTGTGTACAAAGAATAACACACTTAACAAGTACTTAACAAAGTACCTTTTGCTCAGTGAGAGTGCTGTGAAAAATGAGAGGGGCTGACTGGAATTGCTGGTAATCTTTGCTTGAGTCCATCTTTATTATCTTGGTCAATGGACAGAAGTGGATCCTGAGGTAAAAATACCGAAGCCTGCTTCTCATCAATGTGATGCTCCTTATCTGACGTTTGAAATACATTCAGCAGGAGGAGTGAGTGCATAACGTATAGAGTCTGAGATTTGGCTTCTACATTTATATATGATGTATGTAAATTTATCAAAAATTGTTTTCTTGATATGTCTCATGAAAGATACTTTATAATCGCTCCATCTGCTTGTAAATTATAATTACATTATGTAATCATCCAGTTGACTCTATACATTTCTGTTCTGGCTTGTCAATGAATTTGTAACTTTTAAGATGGAAATCAAAATATGGAAAGACCACTTTCTATGGATGTTTTTGACTTTCATGTCGAAGTTCTACCTACCTCTGGAAGCCAGGACAAACTTAAAGTTTATTTTTGTGGCTGACAGACAAAGTGCATCTCCATCTTTGAAGCGCAACAGATATCAATCCAGCACAGGGAGGACACAAGGGGAAACATTAGCTGTGTTTCAGAACGACAAGGTGAGAAATTGCAGCTCACAGTCTACAATAGTTCCACTCTAGTGAACTATTGATTTAGTCCTTAGTTTTTCTTGGGCTCTGGACACTCTGCAGCCCTTGGTGGCACTCTTTCATTTTCCTCTGGGATGCAAGATGAAAGGACGCCACCACTGAACAAGTAACTCAAATGTCTGGCGAATCATTCAGGGAAACACCTCCAGAGATGGCTGTCATTTTTCTAAAATGGAGACAATAGTCCTTTTTGTTTGCTGGCGCATCCCTAAGCTGCTTAGGGATACAAACACTTGCTCTGAGTCAGTCAAGTGCAAAGAGAAAGAGACAAGGACCTGAGAACAAATAGGACTGGTGAGAGGAAAATGAAAAATGCAATTAGTGCACCTTGTATATCCACACACACATCAACGAGAGCCAGTGACATGCAAAGAAAAGTAAGGATGGAGGACAAAGGGAACAAAGAGCAGCTATGTCACAACACAATAACAGTAACTTCCTCAGCTGCCTGAATGTTAAAGTGTTGTGAAGGTTTCTAAAAGTTAATAGTTCATATATCAAGTATATTTGTATTGAAAAGATACATATGCATGCGCAGACACCATCATGGCAATAAAATATCTCCCTAAAACTTTGGGTTTATCACAATAACTATTTTTAATAAAGTCGATATGATTTTGTGTGTTTTTTAGTGAACGAGATCATCAAGAGTCATGACAACATTTTTCCTCATATCTCATGTTCCTCTGGCTCATTCTTGCTTTGTTTTCCTGTCCTTATAAAGTAAATGGAGGAGGAAGTATTAACAGAGGTTACAGCAAAGAAACTGGGAACAGTTCCTAAAGTTGGGGATGAAAATGTCAAAACTGACCTCATTTTCATGTGTGAAAAAGTTACATTTTCATGACCTATTTCAGTCGAACTCCAAACAGACATCCAGCACAACAAGAGATTTTGTTAAACTGACGTATCTCTGTTGGTTTGTGTTCTTCTGTGAGCTGCACATCTACCTTAAAAACTCCAAATCAAACTGATTACTGCTAAACCTGTTAAATAGTAGACTGGAGTGTTTCAATTATTTTGTTGTTTAGCAGAATCAATCACAAGTAACAGATATGCTCATCAGCTGTTCAGTGCTACACAGATAGGAGCAGCAGAATGGCAGCAGCGGGGAGGGCATTAAGGCAGCAGGCAGGCAGACGGGCGGGCGGCAGATAAAGAGGACTCTATTAGTCTCGGCTCATTGTGCCAGTCTGATTTCTTTCTACTTCCTAATTGGCTGGCTTCTGTAGGCTTGGCGGCCATATTTCAGTTTAAAGGGGAAGGCTCCATGGGTCACGGGAATAAAGGGGCCCATTTGACAGGTCAGCAGGCTGATGTCTACAGCGTAGTCTTAGGTCGAAGGTCAAACTAACATCAAGATAGGCTGTGGCAGCGTGGGTCAGCTCCTACAGGAGATCCCAATAAGTAAGTCGGCAGACTGACTGGAATGTAGCATTTCACCAGAAATTTCCATGCAGAAACAATGAGGTAATTGATTTAATTTAATATGTTATTTGAAAAAAAAAACTGCCAAATTAAAGTATTACAGACTTTAACTATCCATCCCATGCCCATTTCCAAAAATGTAAATTATTTTCAATGAATTAACTTGAAAAGATCCAATTATTATCCTTCAATGTGATCATCAGCCTAAAAAGTGTAATTAAAACATGACTTTAGTATTTATCTACTATCTACTATCTATACTATGTACTTGCTGCTAGGCAAAAGATCAGTGAACACACACACACAGCACACAATATTTACAAAGATTATCAAGTGTAACTGCAGGTTGCATGGAGCTGATAAATTGTGTGCTGTTTCTTCTGATAATTTCAGTTGGTATCTGTAATATATTTCAGTAAATAAAAGCATCACTGAGACTTCAGGTTTAAGTTAGAGATGATGATTTGAAATAAATTGTTGGTTTTACTCATTATTCTGTACAAGATATACAAATAGCTAAAGTAATCCAATTATGAGTAATCCATGAATTGCAGTAGTCAGAGGGCTTAAGTAACTGACAACAGTCTTTAGGGGGGATTTGGTTTGTACAACAGATCACATTGGAATCAGCACTCTCCTAACTCGATTAGCATTAATGTTCACCTCTAGGAAATGAGTAGCCCAAAAACATGAAATTCACCATGCACATTTGCACACACACACACACACATACATGTGCTCACACACACAAGTGCAGGACAGTCTGCCTGGCACCAGACAGCAGTGCACGGCCAAATGAGATGTGTGAGAGCCCCCTGCTGCCAAGAGGCGGACAGGAAGAAGAAACAAACTCTCTCTAATGGAGACATGACATGCTCGCCGGGGCGGAAACTCAAACAAACGATTAATGGGCCATGGAGCCTTCAGTACAGCAGCAAAATACCCACCACTGCTCCCCCCCTCTCTGTACTCTCTCGCTCCTGTTCTGTCCCATGTTGGCCAAGGGGGTTCGACATTTCAAGACCTAGGCCCCTACCCTGAGGTGACATATTTCTGCCACCCCCTTATCCCAATTCTACTGAGATCCCTGAACTGAACTAAGTGGACAACACAACATCAATATGGCGACCATCTCAGAAGATCATCATGCACCAAAGGAGAGTGAACAGACTTGTTGATTTACTGTCCTCTATATATTGCTATAATATTGTTTTAAGCTTGACACAAAAGTGCTTTTTACAGTCATCATGGGTAAATATCCAACTTATCTACATGCGAGCTAGGTTGCAAGGCTGTTTCAAGGAGCAGGAGACAGAGAAGTTTTGTCGCTATCTAGAAAAGACAAGAGTTTTGTGATCATGGTGACACAACACCAAATGAGACAACAGGGTCAGCAAATTCCACACTGAGGTGCACATCCCCTGAAAGAAATTCAAAAATGGTGGAAGGTACTGCCATAAATGATGCAGCTGACAGACTGCAGGTCGAGATCCAATGAGTTTTGTTTAAACTTTTAGGGTGTAGCTTATCAAATGGAGCTACAATGATTTGTAATTTGATTAAGGCCTTAGAAACATAAACCAATCACAAAGCTATTTTGTGGCTGGTAAAGGCTGCAGGAACAGCTGAGGTGCCTGAATGAGTTTAGGAAGTGATAGGATGGGGGTCTTCCATTCTCATGGGGCCATGAAGGTCCATCCAGTTCGGTAGCTGGTGCAGTCTTCTCCTTTTGTCTTCCCTTCCGTCTCAGCAAAGAGTAGCGAAAGAGAGACGAGGGGAAGAAGGGAAGCCCCTTACGTTCATGTGTTTTGATTAGCAGGTAATGATCTTTGATCTAATTCGCTGACTGGGAAAGTGCGGCTCCCATTGAAATCCGGTGGATGCTTGGCCGACCTGGAGCCAGTGTCACTTCTCGTTAGGGCCTGCAGCTCCATGACCTCCCCATTGCCAGTCCCAGCCCCCTCCTCGCAGCATGTGCACCCCGCGTAATGATATCAATAGCAGCAGGGGTGCAATGAATACAAATCCGCGTGCAGAATGTTTGGACAAGAATTCGCTCCCAGCCCTCCCTCCTCCTGCCGTCCCATTCACCACCATTCAACCTCTATCCCCCACACAAAGGGCTAGGTTAGGCTGTAATCTGGATGGTTGATTTAACTCAAAATAGTTGGCTACTGCAAAGAACAAATGCCCCCTGCTGGTTTGCTATAACTGCATATGTTTCATAAAGTACTAGCTACATTCCCTCCATCATGTTTTTAATACCGTCAAAATCAGCGTGTGAAAATGTGTGTGATTGCGCCGAATTGTTTAAATTTATTCATGCATGCAACTAAAATCACTCAAGCTGCAAAGTATATGATAATGACTGTTACATGCTTAATTGAAAGAATACAAAACTCACTTGTCCATTTGCATGAAATAGGGCCAGCAACTCGCAGGTTGTTCTTATGGCCTTCCTACAGCAAAATATAGTTTTATAACTGTATATCATATCATAAAATATACAACACCAACTGGCTGTTGGAAAAGGAAACTACCACACAGTTCTGTGACCAGGCACACAACCATCCCCTATCAAACACTCTGTCCAGTGTTGGACCTGACATGGCAGCCACCTGATTTCCGTCTCTGTTATTGACATAGCCGTTTAAAGCAGCCGGGCCACCAGCGCCCATAACAAAGGCATGTTCATGGAACCAGCCAATGAAAGCCTCAGTTAAATCAGGGAGGAAAGAACCGATGCATTTCTTTTCTGAATTAACAAGACTGGAAAAGCTATAAAATCCCCGCTATGAGACCTGTTTATTATCAATTACTGCGGCACAATGCAGCCACACTGTGAACTTACATACATGTGCTGCAGCCATGTGCCTCTCTGCAAGGATTGCATGCCATGTGCACATGCTTGGTGCACACTAAGTCCTCTCTTCTTCACTCGCCTGGTTCATTACTGCTGTCTGAACACACCTCTGTTGCTTTCTACAAAGCTCTCGGTTACGTGGTTCAGTGTTTAATGTGCTGTGAAATGCAGCAGTTTTACGAACAATGTCCAAGATGCCTTAGTTTTAATTAGCAGAAGGAAGGAAGGATGAATGTAACTGAGGAATCATCCCAGAAAGGCAAACAACACAGGATTATGAAATGTGCTCAAATTCATTCCTCAGATTATGTTTTTTTACTATTTGGTTTAAATTATAAGTAAAGATTCTTCTCTGACATTGATAATTGATGATTATTTTTCAACATTACGAAGAAACCGTGCTCATATAGTCAAACTTTAAATTATATTTTGGTGTTTTTAATCTATCTTATATCACAGAAACTGTCAGCACGAGACATGAGTATGTATCTACGTTCCTTGCCACAGTTTGACAGAAGTTTCTTAGCTCGTGGTCTGTCATCACTGAGGATGACATCGTTTAAAATCTGTTAATTGTGAACACACGTGTGCACGCTGTCAATCTGTGGTGCGAGAGGCAAATTTATAACTTTTGGCAGGAAGCGCCTGTCTTCTGCTTCATTCCTAAAATGCCCTGTGAGGAAATGCTGCATATTTCTTGTCTTTATTTCCTCATTTTTATTTTATTCATAATAAAACATAAATGTTTTAATAAGGTTTGTCAGACGTATCAAAGGTTAAGATTTTAGATTTAGATTTCAGGAGTCACAAAAGAGTAGAGAAGACCACGCAGCAGTCAAATGTGGACCACGTTGAATATTTTATGGTGTAATGTATAGTCACTTAAGAAAAAACCCAGTATGACATTTAGACTGGTGTGAGAAGTCCCATCTCCACAGATTCAACACTCAGGGAGTCTTTGTCTCAAAAGCTTTTTATTCCTGTACATCTTAAATGCATTAGCATTAATATGACTACAGGAAATTAAATATTCATGTGTACATGAAGAGGGTTCCTCGGGTCAAACATCTTTTGTCATACGGTCTCTAGATTGTGTCAGTTTACAGTTATTATTGCACACATTTTTCTGTTATTTTTGTAATTTTATAAGCAATGCTGACAATATAGTCAACACATCTAGATTATTTTCTCATAACAAGATGTCCTTCCAATGTTTGATAATGTAATGAAAAGTGAAATGGCCTCTAACTATCTAGACTAAATGAGAGGAAAGATTAAGATAAATAGCTACATCTGGCTCTCACTTGAAACTCTAAAGGAAGTCGAGATAACCAAGGAGGGTCTGGTTATTCATCACCATCCAGACATATGCCCGTACACAACTGTAACGGCTTAGAAAAACAGACATGGACGGACGGAAACTCACCAGCCATGCATACTCGAAAGCAGCACCTGACTTTGGGCCCTGTTTTTTTTTTTTGTTGTTTTTTTTTTTTTTAAATAACCACTCACTGAGTTATACTGTAAAGGAGCAGAAGGGAAAGCGATGGAGTGACAGCTGGACCAGGAGGGCACCTGGTTAATTTCACCTATCATCCAGACCCTTAGTGCCCCACACATCCCCTTGCATCTCTCTCTCTTTCTCTCTCCACTCTTTTTCTCAAGGGAGCAACTTTTCCTCCAGATCCTGACTGACATAAACCCCAGAGCCTCAGACCCCAAACAGAATTCACTGCAGACCCCGGGCTGCTTGTCTTCTGTCTGCTTCATCTATCTCTTTCTTCCACAATTTCCATCCCCTTAACCATCACTCCCTTTGTTCTTGCAGTCGATCGATGCACCATAACTCAACTGGCCTCTAGTGTTTGATGTCTGAGCTCTGGATATCATTTCAACCGTTTTTCGTTGAACCAGTGAACCACACTGATAATACCATGTCTCACGAACATAGGCGTGCAAACGATGTGTGCTTGCACACACACATTCACTGACACACACAGGCACAATACATATACACTTAGTAATAAAAACAATATTGAGACAGAGGGATAACGTGAGGGGGAAAGAAAAAAAGACTGCGGTAAGTCTTCATACAGGAGAAGGCCTAAAAACAGTAGGCGATATGTCACAAGACTTATTGTTCTGTACAGACACAGTTTAAAAATACAATGTAAGTAACCTAAAACTAAATCACCTAATAGAAATTTGCTACGTATTAAATCTGCATTGTTAAGCATAGAGCATGATGAACAATTGCTTGTGATTCATCACAACTGTAATTTACCAATTGTCACCATTCCCCACAATTAGTGTGTTTTTTAACAAACTGCCTTTTTTGGACTGGAGCAGAATCTTGCAAAGTGAAAATGTATGCACTGATATACTGACATGCATTAAAAGACAGTAAAGGTGGTAGATTGACATAGACCTGCACTTCGTAAAACTTTATCCATATCAGGTTTGCTGTGTGATGATGATTTTTTGCAGCGACATACTGCTTCATCCTCGTTAAGTTACACACTGCCCAACCCAATAACAATTTTATGTGTTGGTCTGTTATGTGTTTATGTGCCCTGCTCAAGAATACTTCAGCAGTGAACAATGAGGAAAGAGCAAATGTTGCTAATTTACTTCCCCACAAGCTTGAACCCACAACATAAACAATAGCTACCTGTCTATCATTTGGAATCTGTAAAATGGTTGGTCTAATTCATGCTGATGGAGGACATATTCATAAATGGTCACAAATAAACAGTGTAATTAACCTGCATGCTAATTTAAGAAAAGTTATCAGATTGTAAAGTCAAAAAGCAGCAATTTTCAAATATTTAATACTGGATTTCTTTCCTCATTATCACATTAACTAATCTAGGCCTATTTCTAATTATCTAAGTTTTACTAGCCCAAAAATATATAAGTAAATACAAAAATTACTTTTAATTTTGGATGTGTCAAACAAAAATTTAAGCTTTGCAGCATTTTAACATTTTACAGTCTTATTCTGTCTGCTGTTGACATTCAATATTAATTTCAAATATGTTAGTTGCTAGTTCATTTTCTTATTTCAACAATTGCATTTGGAAAATTGCTGTGTGGAAAACTATGAAATTTGAGTATTACACAATTATTTTATTTCTCAAGCTGATTATGATTATTACATGCCTTAATTTGATAGAAATCAATAATCTATACTACCACAGCTCCCTTGAAGCAGGCTGACTTACCAAACGTAGCAGCAAGAGATCCGATTTGACCTATCATGTCATGAGATAGAGGAGTGTGTTCAGGTGCAATGAGCTGGGAGGGAGTGCAGTTGTCATGTTCCCTAACGTGTAGCAGGATGTATTGCTGGCAGAAGCAGCAGGGGAGATCCAGAGTCTCTCCTGAACACTCACAGCCTCATGAAAGAATGATGGTTGATTACCTGCAGGAGATGAGCTACGCGGGCCCTCCAGAGTCAGAGGATAGCACTTTAGCACTGCAGAGCTGCACTGCTGGAGATGACTGAGAAAGACGGAAGTATTTATTGTAAACTAAGGGCAGGTTTTTTGGGGGGTTTTTTTTCTAGAATTGTCCAGAAAAATACGACCTCACACATTTATATGAACTCATGTCAATCTAATACTTTGCTAACTTAATTCTAAACTCATTTAAAGGATGATTTCATATTATTATGTGTGAGTACAGATGTATTTGTTTTTTTAAGTAACTTCTGAAACAAATGAACAACAAGAAACAATTTTAAGCCCAAAAATGTGTATGTTTGTGTTGGCAAGCAAATGAAATGACTTAAAATCTGAAGCTATTTTTGAAAATATGGCAACTTTCATAAAAATATAGATTTTTGTCAGCAAATTCTGGTGGTTCTTCATGAATCCTCGCATAAATGTGAATGTCTGAAACTATTAATGCTACCAACATCTTTACTTTACCAAAGTAAAGTATCTGTTTACCCTCAACACCTGTCAACGCTGTCACCTGATGCTAGTTTTCTTGGTTTAAAAACAAATATTAAATCATATTTTTTTTTACATGTTCTGCAGACTTTACTGTCGATACCCTTTTTGTGCCACATCCCCGCTCTCTGGGAGAACAAGGTCCAGATGGCTTGGGGGCCCCGTCAGTTTCCCTCCACCAGCCACTCTGCTTATCGGCAAGTTCACTTCACTTCAAGGAACCACTGACAGCTCTGTTAATTAGCACCTTTAGCCCTTTTTTTCCAGACAGAGACAACACTAAGACATTCATATGTCTATTAACTCCTTTTTTCTCATATATAACAGCCAGTTCCTCTGTTTAAAGACAGAATTGAATTGGCAGATAGTTAATAGAGACAAGGAATAAAACAAAAGTGTATTATTAATACACTGTACTACATATTAGTAAACTGCTGATTTACTGTTTATTTATGGTATTTTTTGCAACACTTTTGTAACAAACTTGAACTGAACTTTCCATTATCTCCAGATGTTTGTTGTAATCGCCACATTAAAGGGAAAAAAATGACAAACCAAAAGCAAACATTTTGCAACGCAGTTTTTATTTTGACCTCTTTATTGTCAACATTTACAAAGATGATTACCACAGAATTTGATGCTAACAGTGACACAATAAGAAGTCTTGTGTCATCATAAATCCATCATCTCTTCATTATCATCACCACTGCCAACCATCTCTGCACCACCACTGAACAAAAGATCCACTTTGTCTAAAACTGAAAGCCATGAAACACAGTTCACAGCACAGTGGCATCAGTCCAGGGTCAGTCCGGGGCCCTTGGCCTCTACCCTCAGCGGAACTGAGTTCCTGACCTGTTGGCCATTTGTCCGAAGTGCAGGTTAGACCCCAGACAGCCTGCAGAGGAGGAAAAGCAACTCGGAGCTTTGATCTGCTGTTACCGTGGATTGGGAGTAATGAAAGTACCCTTGCTAAATTACAGTGGGGTTCAAAAGACTAATAAATAATCATGTCCGCCAGTTACAGGTGACTGGTACAGATCTAGGTCACATTTGATAATTAAATAGTAGAGATGGTTGCTGCTGGATCAATAGATATTACTAGATTTATGTTCTGCACCAAAAAAATCAAACATATTTCAACCAACATGACAATCAAACAGTTCTTTTCAGGTTGTTTTCTATCAATAAAAGAGTAATTAAAGTAGCTAGATGTTGTTTGCTTCTGTGATCAGTACATTTTCCTCCTATAGCAGAGTGTTTTTGTTCTTTAAAGCTCTCCCCTTTCGTGACCATGAGTGATATGAATATAATTTGGTCATTTATAAGATAAATAAAAAGAGCTGACCATGGGTTTAATCCTCCCATGTGTTTGAAGTGGTGGGTTGAGGGGCGGGACAAAGGGTGTTGATTGATAGCCACTTGGCCTATAAGGCCGGCTGAGCTTCCTCCAGAAGGTCACGTCCTGTCTGGCCCCTGTCCACTGCACACTTCCACAACATATCCGGGGTCTCGGCCCTCCAAGCTGGCTGCACGGCGCGCACACACACACACACACACACACAAACTCTGTACCCCCTTGGCGCCATGCTGCGGCGGTGGTCAGGGCCTTGCGTGCCATCCAGGGTCTGGTGTGAGGGGGAGGGGAGGAAGCATGAGGGGGGAGAGAGATGGGAAAATAGTCTTCAACCAATCACAACACTCAATTCTCCTTATGGAAAAGGTTACAGCACTCCTCCTCCCCTTCTCCAGTCACTGTAACTGTAATTTTAGGTCATTCTGTCTTTCACATCTTTATTACTCAACACACCAGATGTAGAGTATATAACCTGTTTGCTCTGCACCTGGCTGTATATATATTAGTCTTCAAGGGACTCCTACAACCACTCCAACTGTACACAATGTTACTGAAAAGTAGTGGCCACTTCTCAAAAATGCTGCTTAACGTTAACTTTGAGTGATCCCTGATGAATGGCTCTTTATGCAAACCTTTCCACACTGTCCAGTTTGTACTGACTGACTCTACGATCACTTCAAACCCGCTCGCAAACATCCAGAACTCAAACCACGATGGGAGGCCCAGAGGAGCTCCATGAAGCTCAACCTTCTCTGGTTGACCTTGGACAATGGATGTAGCTCCATCTTTTGGTAGGTAAGGTAAGTGCAGCAGTAAATGATGATGTGTGAAAAAGCATTTCTAAACTTTGAAGATATAATACACAAAAGAACATATAAAACATACTTAAATAAAATAAAGTGGTTATACTATTGGATAGTTTGCAGAGTATTTAGTAGAGTTTTTGTAACATTTCAGCAGCTTATTATCTGAGATACAACAATTCAACAATTTAACAGATACGGCAGTTTTCTGATATTACACCACTGTGGTTCAGGTTTGGTTTGGTTTAGGCACAGAAAACATCTTGGTTTTCATATGTATGAAGTCACACATTCTATAGATAATCTGTTGAACATCTACAGACAAAGTGAAACAGTTGAAGTGTGACAAATACTCGATAAGCTATCATCTGTAAGTAGCAATCCAAATAAAGTGTGACCAAAGAAGCAAATTATACAGTATTTAATGTTAAACGATAACACTGGATTAGTTATTTTATGGTCTTATAAAACGTAATATATATTAAAGAGACTTTTCCTGTATTAATTTTTTGATACCACTGACAAGTTGACGATAATGTTCAATATTAGAGCGATGGAAATGCTCATGATTATTCAAATGTTGTGTGCTAAATTCATGTTCATCACTGTTGATGAAATTAAAGCTAACAACTAAATAATTCAACTTTTCCAAAGTCTTACAATATCAGACATAAATGATTAATAATGTGAAAATAATCAAATGAAATTCAGTTTAATATGACTAACAAAATAATAGTGAAATAAAAGTATTTAGCTTCTCAAGGCTTCTGTCTTAACAAGCTTTGTCATCTTGTTATCCAGGGTTTGTCTCAAGCCATCTCCTACTTCAATGTCCAGTGATTATTTTGATTTTTTTTTTTTTTCTCTCTGATCCCAGGGAAGACAAATGAAGTGCATAACCACAGAGAGACAAGAGCGCTCGCAGAGGGTGAAAAGAGAGTCTGGGAAAACATTCCTAAGACAAGGAAAGGAGAGAAGGGAAGAAAAGAAAGAAAGAAAGAAGAATGGAAAGATGTGGTAATAACATTTTTCAATATGCTCAGTCTGGTTCAATATCAAACAAGATTTTACAACCCAGTTCTGGATGAACTGACATCGCTTAAGTTAAATTGAGTATTAAGATAAATAAATGTAATTTTAGATCATATACACCAAGTTTCAAGGCTTTCACTGCTGTAGTACAAATGCATGAGCTAGTATTGCTGTTGTGTACAATCAGAGGTTTGACATTGTGCATAATTACACTTATATACAGTGATTTTAGCTCAGCTTTACACTGAAATCCCATTAACCCCAAGGCATGATAAAGTCAAAGCATAACACACCTTTGCTCTTGCTGTTTATCAATAATGTAAAACAGATGGAAAGGGGAGACGGATAGGGCTTGGAAAGTGTTAAGGAGAACATATTGTTGATGATAAAATGACAAAGAAATAATAAAAGTATTGTTGTATTTAGTGTGAAATTGAATGGAGTGGTTGAGTGTGAGAGGAAATGTGGTTAGAAAGAGATGTAAGGCCATGGGTCGTTTTAGGGAGCCGGGGTCGGATCTGTGCCAGAGAGGGGCGGAAGGTGTTGACTAGATGCAAACGAGTTGGCCCCATCGAGGAGCGACAGTGAAGCTGATAACCCAGTTTCCACCCACCCAGAAAGGACCTCTTTATAAGGGCTTTCTGACGGGGGCCCGAGGCACCTGAACAGCCCCAAAAATAACCCTCTCTGAGTCCTGATCCAGTGGGCTGTGGCTCCATGCCAACATTTTTCCACCTTAACAGCACAACACACATTAGTCTCTCTTGTACTCTCATTCACACAAACATTAGTTAACATTAACATTAACTTTCTTAATTGTAGATTAATTGTAAGGATTAAAAAAGGAAGAAATTTCGTGTGTTTTTTTCGAGGATGGGCAGAATTAAATTGTCAACTTTCGACAGACTTTGTTGAACTCTACCCTTGAAGCAACTTCTACACAGATACGTTCATGTGCATTCTCAGTGATGGGTCAATTTTTCCACTTTAGAATACACACATCAATCCCAACAACCTCTATTTTCAGAGTTTGCGGTCACAATGACACAAAATATGGAAAGTGTGGGAAGATGCTGAGGGTAATAAAAAAGAAAAAGAGGTGCAAAAAAAAAAAAAGGAAAAAAAAGAGGTCTGCTGACTGTATTTCATTTTAATGGCACAAAGGCAAACAGCTTGCTTTAGACGTAATAGTCCCCGCTGAGAAGCCTCTTTCCTTTCTCAGAGGGTGCATCCAGATTTACAGCTTGACAGCACTAACAGATCATAGCACAGACACAGTTCTCTGGCAATGAAGGATGTTCTTTACATTACAATTGGCGGGTGGTGGTTTCAGGCTGCATTGTTTAATCAGAAAGCATAGCGTTGGATACTTGAAAATTTAAGAAGGGGATTAGAACGAGACAGCAGAACATTTATGTCATACATCTGTAAATCTTAAATTGTCCTTGACACGTTTAAACCCTAAGTAAGTCACTGACATATAAAATAATCATCGCTGTGGTGTTGAGAATTTGTTTTCTTGGCATTTCAACCTTTTACTAAACTAATTATTACAAATGAGAAGGTCGCTTAAGTCATACAAGTAGAGGACATGTCAAGCAGCACACATGTTTAGCCTGGTTAGGGTGGGCTGGGTCAAGAGGTTCCCAATTATCAGGGATCATTGAAACCTACCAGAGAGAGAGAGAGGGCTAAACTAACATTAGAAAATGTTAAGTAAGTAGATTATTTCTCAAAAAGTGCATTTTCAGTCGCAGTGTAACTGTTCTGAATTTCAGCTTGTCGCACTTCATCATAGAAATTTCACATTTTCAAAGGGATTCAGATCTGTGTGATCATTTTCCCAATCTGGTTCCAATTCAACTTACTGTAATAATGGCTTACAGCCAACACAACCCCAACAGACATTTCTATTTCTAATTAGGAAACTTCTGGCCCCAAGACAGTCCCACTGACTACAGTTCTTCCCTTGTGATCAAGCTAATTTAAGGTTTACTTTAAGCGTCTGCATGGCAGGTTGTTCCAAACATCGTCATGAGCTGCCTGTTTCCAAAACAAAGCCACAGCGCTGTAATTACAATATGACAATAAACCGAGCTAACCAGCAGTTGACCTAACAACATCTCAGCTCCACCCAGTCTGGGCGAACATCCCTGCCTGACCTTTACGGAAAAAACAACAAACAAAAACAAACAAATATCCCACTGAAGAAAGTCATCCGTTAATGAGTTGTCAGCAGTTTTCTACACAGGAGAATGAAACTGCTGAGGCGAGAGGGGCTCATGTCAATCATGTTGGCCCTGTCATTCCTCAAGTGGCCTTTTGCCTCGTAAGCGATAGCCTGAGAAAGGGCAGCAATCTTATCATCAGTGGGAGCACACAGAGAGGAGAGCCAGACTGCAGGGACGGCTGCTCGGGAAAGACACAACACACTCACATATCTGCAAACAGATAATTGCTTTGATAATGGATTAACATTAACGAGATAACTATGGGACAAAAATCTCAATATATTTTTATATATCTACAACACAGAGATGTTGGGTAAGGTGGGGGTTGGATTGTAAAGCTGTGTACTCCAGTTTTAAAGGACCCTGCCACTTTTTACCATGTTTTCGTCTATCCACTACACATCATGTATGTGCACATGTTTTGCGTGATTACAGACATTTTTCCTTTCTACCATTAGATTTAATATGTAACTACATTTCTTTGTATTGTGTCCCTTTAGAAGCAGTTTTATTTATAAGTTTTATTCATCATATGTAGGTTACCACAGGGTCAACAGTATAATTAAATGTGTTGGATGAGAAAAACAGAACAGCTCAGCATAAAGAGTTCAGCAATAGAAGCACTATACACAGAAGACAAAAATAAACTAAGGTAATAGAATAAAATAACATTTTAAGTAAAAACTGGAATGATATAAATAAAATCTAACAAAATAAAATAAAATATGTGTAATTTAAGTATTTCAGTGTACTATACACTGTATAAATGAGAAAAAGTGTGCAAAAGTGACAAGTATTTACAGAGAATAAGTATTACTATATGAATCAATATGAATGTACTACATAAATAAGATATACTGCATTAAAAAATCTATGAAAATTGAGGATTGTGTGTAAGAATGTATAAGTGTATACAGAAGTACTGTACAAACTATCAGTCCTGGTGCTATATTTTGTCTGACTATTGGTTCAAGTTTGTTTTTTTTAGGGTTTTGGATGTGCGCTTTCTATACTTTATAGCATAACATATTGATTTTCTGTCTTCTGGGTAGCCATTAGTTATAATTAATTTCAAAATGTTGTGAAAATTCGTGCAGAAAGACCTGAAATGTTATTGATGTATGTGAGCAGAAACTGATTTGAAACCTTCTTTGTTTGTGCACTTAAGGACAAGCTGCCATGTTTTTAAGAGTCAGCTCATGAGCCAAATCAAACCCAAAAGACAAATCAAACATGGATGATAGAGAAGGGCAAAGGCAATAAAAAATCTGGTTGTTTTTTGGGTAAAAATGGTAGCTATGTGTGAAAACTGTAATGCCAGAGCATCCAGAAGACAATCGATGGGTAGAACAGCAGTAATGCAAGGTTTACACAGATTTGTAAATCTCTAACCAGTGGATATAGAACGTCCTCTAGACAGCACAGTCCTCGCTGTAACTTCTGCCTATCATTATATCCCACTCGTATGAGAGCAGCAGTACTCTGATGCTCAGGCTCTTTGGCATATCTCAAGTGGATGCTGTGTCAGTCCTGGGAACTCTAAACAAAGATAAAGCTGCCGTTCCTGATGACTGGAGAGCTGCTGTAGCACTAGAGAGCGTTGGGACGGGGAGAGGGGCCATCAGATAGACAAGGAGAGTGAGGGATGGTTTCACAGAGGACAGGATATAAGGAAAAAGGCTGTCTGTAGCTCTGTATCTCTGTGTGAGGATTAACTGATATCGTAGGCAACGTAACCTCCTTCATTCCAGTTTGTTCTGGTCCCAGATAGTTAGGGGACAGACAGTACAAATGCTCTATCTCTTCACAAATTGCTTTTTATAGCTAACTCGCCCATGCTTTGTTACAGGTGTGTATTTCATCAATCAGTTGATGTACAAGCCCCCAACTCCACCTCTCCATTACCTCCTTCCCTCACACCCACACACACACTTGTTTCATTTATTTATCTCTTTTGTCTGAATTTATCATAAAATATACTTTATCTTATATTGGCTATACAGCCAATATAAGGTTTGGTTTGTGTTGTTAATATTAAATTAACAATAACATCTATTGTTTTTAATAATAATACATTATATTATATACATTATATTTTATCCACACTATACAACAGTATAACATAATTTGTAGTAGTATCATAACTTGTGTAAATACATAAATAATGTCTGACATTATCAAACTATATTTTATAATGTTCTCACATAGATTTGTTTTAATTAACATAATGAATATTTACACAGCTGTGACTTGTCATAAACCGCACCGCAAACTTTGTTTACTTTACCCCCCCGAGACGCTGAAGCTGGTGTGTTATATGAATGGATGTTACTTGGAAGATCCCCTTGCTATGAAATATGACAGTGCTCTGGTGTGTATCCAGTGACAATCTCCATGGTGACTCCACTGTGTTTGGACCAAATACATTACCTACTGTATCTACCACCCATTTTATTCCATCTTTAGCAGCATTCACACAGACAACTGGAAGGCACAAATCTTCACAGAAGACCCTCGGCTCACGAGTAACAGCAGCCATGAATAACCTATGATCGCATGTGCGCATATCATCAAAAAACAGCTAGCCCTGTAATCACATCCAGATGGACTGCGCCACTTGTCTCCCTCACTTCCACTTGTGTAGTGCAGCTCTTCCCTCTGAGGCTGCTGTGCATGTGGTCATGTTTTGCACCTTCCCAGCAGCTGAAGAAAAGAGAGAGAACTCTGCTTTGGAGGATGATCGACTGTTGTATCTTTTGCAGGAAATAAATTACATGATCATTTGACATAGCCAGATGTGATGTTTCTCAGATGTGAGACAAGCAGCCCATTATTGATGACAGAAAAACTCAAGTTTAGTACGATATTGAGGTTTTTCTGCTTTGAAAAGCTTTGATATAAAGGATTTTTTAAAGGGAAATATTACCTAAAATATAATTTTAAAAAATATTTGTAGATATCAAAAGCAAGACTTCAAACTAATGATTAAAACGTTAGTTGTTCACACTAAAAATTAAACCATTACACTCATTTTATAACACAATTGAACCATAATGATTGATACCACCATATGTTTTTTGTTTAAATATTAAGCCTAGCAATCTGTTAAATAATAATCTAATATGAAATAATATGACTTTTATAACCCCTGCATTAAATTCTTTGTTTAGCCATACTGCCATGAACACTTCTTGGACACTCTGATACACTCGCAGTTCTAGTTTTCCACCAAAAGAGTGCAGCACTGTGATGCTAAAACAGCCATTACGTGTAAAAATGAAAATCTTCTATAGAAGTAGTGCCTTCAATGCCTTCACTGCACAAACTAATCTGATGAATACTAACATTATTTTTGCACAGTTGCACACTGTGCAGTTAAACAGTGGGTGAACTCAATTTTGAGGTTCACAGAAAAAAAAATGTCATTTTTCCATTCACACCATGTAGCACAAAATGGGGGAAATCCAGACTTTACATCAGCAGGAAGAAACGACATATCAACCAATATGAAGGCTGACGACAGAGACATCAAACAGACTTCCAAAGCCTGTGGTTACCCTGACTGGGCTTTCATTAAAATAGGGACAAACTGTACAAAAGGACACCAGATAAAGAAAGTCAGACCATAGTTCCTCTGAGGATATAACCCCTGTTTAATGGAGCTATACTGTCATCCCATATGTAGCCAAGAGATTTTCTCCCACACAATCCTATCATTAAACAGTGAGGAGAGACTTCAGCATAATAAACCTCCTTTAGATGTCTTTATATCAGGATACGTAGGGACACCCCAGTCTCAAAAAAAAGATGCCATTGTGTAGGATGCAGTGTTTGGGGAACGTGACCGATACACAGAACCGAAAGAAAGGATATGTTAGCCTCAGCTGCTTAAATGTAGTTCATTCTTTTTCAACTGTCTCTCTCAGGTCGCCTAGAAATGACTGTAGTACCTTTTTAATATGACTAACTTCACTTGTTTTGTTATATCAGCATGTAACTGCAAATGAAGACAGCGCGGAATATTTTCTTATTAATATCTGTATTTTGCTGAGATAATGTGTATACACATAGTACACTGGATCATTCTTATACATACACTGTATCAAATTCAGAGTTCAGTAGGCAATGATGGAAAATGTGAAGTTCACCTCTACAGTTTAGAAATGCTTTACCCAACTCCTTTAATCCACAATCATGAAAGACTGTGTGAAATTATTTAAGGTGGTCTGGGAAGATAATGAGTCCAGATATCCATCCAGTCCCTCGTGGTGCCTCCATCTTGACCATCTTACAGCACTCGGTGACAGTTCTCTCTCTGCGTCCTGCTCAGAGTCTCTTCTTCATCTTACCCTTCTTTTGACCGCCCCGCCCAAAACCTGACTTCTTAACTTCTCCAAGCCACTTTTTGTTCTTGTTGCGGAGGTTCTTTAGACCTCCACTCTGCAGGAACCGGTGCTTCTGCTGTTTCTTGCGCTGCTTCAGGATCTGCTCATTCGTCTTCAGCTCCGAGCGGATTCTGCGGCCACCAGGCGTCTGCTGCGGCCCTGCAGGCCTCTGGAAGTTAGGGCTCTGGAAGTTGGGACCTCCCCGACCACCTCCCCGACCACGGCCACGACCACGGCCACGACCTGAAGGTTAGTTGACACAGAAACAAGGATTAAGAAAAATATAACAATTTACTGACTTATCTATGCTTGGAAAGCAGATTCTATTTACAAAACCTTTGCAGGTTGGGTTATTAGGATTGAAAATGGCAATATAATCTGATTTCAAGCAATAGCACAACATTTTGGGAAATATCAAAATCACTCTCATATCTGTCTGTGGAATAGAGGGCTGGTTAGCTTAGAACAAAGACTGAAAACAGAGAGAAAAAAAAATCCACCTTTTAACACCTCTAATTAACTAACATTACATCTCCTTTGTTCAATCCGTACTCAGAGTGTGTAAAAACATGTAAAAATGGCAACTGTTATATTTTCCAGGGGGGTTAAGTGGCAGTCTTATTTTAGTAACTTCCTGGAGTATCTGCTGGTTGCCTGGGAACTACTCATCGCCAAGAAGTGGTTATATAACCCTGTGAAAAATGAGAAATTGTCACTTTGACGCATGCCTTTTCTTCAGATTAATTCAATGAGAAATAATATGTTAATTAGAGAGTTTTAGTGCGGGTAGCGGACTTTGTTAGACCCAGGCTAGCAGTTTCCAACTTCCAGTCTTTGCGCTAAGCTAAGCAGCTGCTGGCTGCAGCCCTGTATTTAGCAGACAAATATGAGGGTGTTATCAATATTGTCATCTTTCCACCAGAAAGCAAATAAACAGATTTCCCAAAATGTCAAATCTTTGCTTTTGTGTGTATCATCTAAATAAATAGTTCTTAAAAGCTAGCTGGCTAGATATTTATTGTTATTTTATGTATGTATTACATAATTTTAACCATAACTAACCTTTTGATTTATTCAGTAATTATTTGTTTTTAAGTTTTAACATGTTGAGTTGAGACTACACATGCTTTCCTACCTCCTCCTGGCCTCCTCCCGCCTCCTCCTCCTCCTGTTTCTCCATCTGAGCCAGATCCTCCATCATCAAACTTGTATTTTTTCTTCCACTCCTCATAACTGACACGTCGTTAAGTGATACAACATCAACAATACAGCTAAATATTGTCAGAGTGAGAGGGAACAGTAACAGCAGTAACAGTAAACATTTAACCAGAGATTTTGTTAAAAAGGATACAAGTTCTTCTTATTCTTCTTGTTATTGATGACCTGTCCACTGTCTATTCTGATCTTCTTCTTCTGGTCCTCCTTTCCTGTTTCTCTAACGAAGCGTTTCCTCTTACGGTCCCTACGAATGATAGTGAGAGACACCAAATTATGAGACGAAATAGCAAAATTAGAACCATAAGGTGACAGACAGAGGAGGAGAGAGACGGATATAGAATGAATTTAAAATTTCACCATTTCATTATGTTTTTGTGCTGGTTGAGCCGCTCTCCTTCATCTCCCATGAGGTCCAGCACAGCCGTGGAGGCCTGCTGTTCAAAAGCAGTGCCCTCTCCACCGAGACTTAACCTAACACCACACAGAAAAACACACAGATGATACATTTCACTCATGTCTGATGTCATTTTTTTCCACCTAAAATCCCAATGGTTCGTGCCTCACCCTCTCTCAGAGTTGAAGTCTTTGGGTCTGTATGGGATGTAATACTCCTCATCTTTGCCCGACTGTCTGTTTCTCTTGTTAGTTGACCTTTCGTCACCATCTTCCCGCTGGCCTTTCCTTTTTCCACCTACCACTGCAGAGAACACCCCCTGGTGGAAACAAAAAGAATTACATTTTTATTACGTTGCATTAAAAACTGACAACTAGGTTGGCATTTAGTGCGGAGTATAAAATGAGGGTTTGCAACAGTAATTAACATATTAGAGATGCTGCTTTGCTTTTATAAACAAATAATCTCTGAAGTCATTTTTCAAACAATAACAAAACAAGAAAATAATCGCAAAATAATCAGCAGATTGTTAAATTATGAAAAACATCTTTTGCTCCAATGTCTCTTTTGACATAACTGATAATAAGATGTTCTTTCACCCACTTGATGACCAAACGCACGGTTTGTTTTGGCGTGTGAGCTATATTTTCATTATTCTTAGAAAATGACACACTAGAAATGCTTTGTTTCAAACGTTAATACTACACATGAATGAGAGTCGCTTGCCTTTAGATCGTCCTCCTCCTCCTCTTTGTCTGAAGATAGTGCACAATCATCATCAGCGGTGGGGGGGTTGATGGGCCGCTGCATCAGGCTTTCTGCAGCCAGTGTGTCTCTCTGTTTGCTGAATTTGTCCACCAGCCGTGTGTCTTTGGAGCGTTTGGTCCGCATCACCTCACCAGCTTGTGTCTTACTGCTGGAGTTGATTTCGAAGATAGTCTACAAGACGACCAAAGGAGAAATGTTTTGTTTTATCACAGGTTAAAAGCAAATTGCAGCACTTTGAGATATTTACATTATTATCTACTGTAACTCACCGATTTGGATTTGTAACCTTTGATGGCATCGACTATCTGAAGGCGCTCCAGTTCCATTTTCTCCAAACCTAACCCTGAAACAAGATTAATGAAATGCTGTTACCAACTACTGTCTGAGTATCATCATCATCATCACTGCTCTCTTCACAGTTTATCCTCCAAACTGACCTAGTAATGGATGGACGGCCATACTGGACACATCTGTGCTTTTGACCCGCCTGATGGACTCGGGTGAGGGGTTTGGTCGAGACTTGAGATACTGCTTGTAGGCGTTCTCTGAGACATGATGCAGGTTTTGCAGGTCCTGGGAGTTTTCGTGAGCCGTGATCAGATGAGAACTTTCGTCATCCAGGATACTCTGAGGGACCCGACCAAACACGCCCTCTGTATCTGGAGGAGCGAAGGAGAGGTTTAGATTGGAGACAGCGACAGAAGAGAGGCAAAGACTGCGACGAGTCTTCTATATTCAAGAGTTGATTCATCAGTTGAAGACAGGCATTGCAAAACCTACATTGTGTGTGTTCAGGTGTGGCGAACTGAACAGGCCTTCCAAGGAAGAGGTGAAGATCATAGACATAAGGCATCTCATCTTGACAAATCATACTGTAGGCTGTCCCACTGCGTCCAGCACGTCCCACACGGCCTGACGTGAAAAGACAGTTGAGCAAATAATCTTCTTTAACATATATGGTCTTCATTCAGTGTATATGCCACTCACCAACTCTGTGCAAGAAGAGCTTGGCCTTGGAGGGGAAGTTGTAGTTGATGACATTGTCCAGCAGGGGGATGTCTATACCGCGAGCAGCAACATCAGTCACAATTAGCACCATTGCTTTCCGATGCACAAATTTCCCAATGTTGATCTTCCTGGCAGTCTGATCAAGGGCGCTGTAGATGTAGGCACACTCTATGCCTTCTGAAGACAACAGCTGGAGATCAAAAGAAAAGAAAATGACTATTAACCAAAGCTGATGTTTAAAAAACTGGATTCACTACACACAAGTTACACTGGTGTTTGTATCTCACCTCCTTGAGGTACTCGACATGATGTTTAGTGGCCGCAAACACCACCGTCTGCTCGTGAGGCTTCACTACATTCCTCAGAAGATGAAGCAGCAGTGCCGACTTGTCATCCACACGTAAATGGAAAAATGACAGCTGAGGGAAGGGAGGAGAAATTAAGATTTTGTAAGTGCTGGACAGACATGAAGTGAGGATTTACCTCCAAACTTTAGATGCATCATGCACATATAACAGTCATTATTTTTAGATTTTTATGATTTTCTCACTCAGTAAAAGTCTGTTAAGAGCACCTAAAGGCAGGCATGTTTAAAATGGTGTCATTTAATACCTTAATCTGGTCACTGAGCTTAGAATCCACATCCAAACGAATCAATACTGGTTCAGTCAGTCCTGGAAATATAGAGAAAATGCTTGATGACGCTCTTCAAAAGCATCTTCCATCATGACGGACGCATGTAAAGCAGAAGTGATTGTTGATCTCACCAGCTCTGGCAAACTCCACCAGCAGTTTCGGCAGGGTGGCAGAGAACAGCAGAGTCTGTCTGGTGTCTGGAAGCCTCCGGATGATCTCCTGAAGCTGCTCGGCAAAACCCATTTCAAACAACCTGAGCGGAGGAAGGACACCGGCATGGTCACATATGCGTGGATATAAGTGAATACGAACTGTGAAATGAAAATATGACACCTTTCTCACCTGTCAGCCTCATCAAACACCACGTACTCCACATTTTGCAACTTCAGGTTCATCTCCTTGATAACGTGCATCAGACGACCGGGTGTTCCGATGATTCTGAGGGGAAAAGCAGAGATCAGGACTACATCATACAGTATGTGGACCAGGAGAAACAACATTATCATTTCATTACCAACACTCACATGTCAGGGTTTTCATGAAGAGCAGCAAACTGATCGTCCATTCTGAAAAAGAGCAGAGGCATTTAAATTAATCCCAGAGTAAAAATGAAAAAAATACAGCAACAGGACAAGAATATCAAGCAGTGACTCACCTGTCTCCACCAAGGATCAAGGCAGTCTTGAGGCCAGTGAATCTTCCCAACTATAACATACAACAAGAGGGAAAAAAAACATCAGGGACAAGGACACAGCAGTTTAACGAAACAATACTAGAAATACAGTCACATGTAACATCAGCCAATTTCAACAAATGGTCGAGCAACAGCAAACAGTCTGACCTCTTTTGTGAACTTCATGGTCTGTAGGGCCAGCTCTCTGGTGGGGGTCAGGATGAGGGCCCTTGCTCCTGTTTGGGCTTGAGGGGCCTTCAGCTTCTCAAACATAGGCACCAGGAAGGCAGCTGTCTTACCACTGCCGGTCCTAGCCATGGCTACCATATCTTTACCATCCAAGATCACTGGGATAGTCTGAATGGAAGAAGAAGAGAAGAAATGGGCGTGAAATATTTTATTGTTATTAGTCACAAATGTTTAATAAAAGGAAACTGACGTGGTGCCGACTTACCTTTCTTTGGATTGGAGTAGGGACTTTGTAACCCTTCTTCATGACGCCTTTATATACAGGGTAACTGAGACCTGAAATCATGCATAATGCCGTTAGACATTCAAAGTGGATCAGACATCACGTACATAGAAATTAATATATGTGTACAGGTGGTTTTACTGTGAGTAACCTGTGGACATGTAGCCCTATCTCTACACTCTTCACTGGATCTTACCCATGGACTGAAAGCCTCCAGACTTCTTTTTCTTTTTGTTCTGGGCTCTGACCAACTGCCTGGTGTCCGGCTCCACATCTGACAGGCAGTCTGATGTGGTGGGGAACCGCGGCAGTTTCCTCCCTGGCTGTGAGACCAATAAGAGAACATGACAAGTCTTGTTAGCAACATGACAGAGGTACCCAAAAACACGACTTGACAAGATAATAGCATCTTATTTTAGCTGCTAGACACAGGATGTCTCCTACTTCACTAAAAGGCATTTCTCAGTGTTATGTGCACTAAAGATTTCGTCATCATCACACTGTGTGAGTTGCATATTGGACAGGCCCAAACTAGTTGTGACTTCAAAAAGGCCTGCTCGAGCAGACACGTATTACACTCAGATTTAAGATGAGCAGAGAGAAACGTTCCCTCTTCTGCAGATGAATGTGAAAAGAGCCTTTCTGTGTCAAACTGCAGATAAATCGTGCTGCACAGTAGCTGCTGATTGCAATCCATCGCCTCACCCTCTCCTTCCTAGCATGAAGGAGAAACTAGAGTGGCCCAAAACATGTAAAAACTGATTAAGGCCGTATCTAGAGCCTGCCTTTAGTAAGAGGATCTGCGACGTGTAGATATAAAAGACTCATTCTAAGTTAACAAAAGCATAACAATCCTTATTTTCAGTTCATTATACACTAATGAAAACAAAGTTATGCATGTTATATTCAATTTCTGTAAATAAGGCCCTATAAATCTTACACACTGGACCTTTAAGTGATAGATTGATCAACAAAATATTTGATTAATTTTCTGCTGCTTCCTAAACATTTAGCAGACTAACTGTTTAAGCATGTATCCTGAAGTGGGTGAACAATTATTAGGTATAAAAAAAAATTATATTTAGGTAATACCAAAGTAATACACATGATGGGTGTAGCTATAAATGCATGAACAACCATAACATACTTGTTTCTTTGTACCAATGTTCCCGTCTGAGAATAAGTAATCATAGAGTAACAGATAAGTTAACAACGTACTTATTATATATATTTAACATGTATAAAGAGTTCAGGGGGCATCCGGATTTGAACCGGAGACCTCTTGATCTGCAGTCAAATGCTCTACCACTGAGCTATACCCCCATACACACCTCAGCGAGTTAAAACTGTGTTGTGTAACACAGCTTCTATTGTTATGTCTATATCTTGTCCTACTACGTCAAACATATCAAACAGTGTGTGAGTAATTGTTTTTTAAGTCTTGTTTTCTTACAGAATCATCGTCTTTAACTTCAGCAGCCAGCTCGAAGTCTCCGCTGTCAGAGTCAGCCTCCGGCTCTCTGCTGGCGGTGTATCTCTTCTTCTTTGTGAGTTTCTTCTTCCTCTGGGCCATCCTGAAGCTTTAGTGCCCTTTAAAGACTGCGCTCGGTAACTTTACTGTACGCGATTTAAAATAAAGCAGCGTTAAACTAAACACAGCTCATGTCATCTCAACGCACAACAACACGGTACGCAGACATATTGGAAACACACGTGTGAGCCTCTTCTTCTTCTACGCCGCCTTCTTCTTCTTCTTCTACATCCGGTGGTGTGTTGTCTAAAGCTCAACACTGCCATCTACTGCCACTAGATCAGGGGTCTTCAACCAGGGGTCCGTGACCCCTAGGGGGTCCGCAGAGGTACTGCAGGGGGTCCGCCAATTTTTGTCAAAATAATTTGTGAGGATTAAAAAATATAACAAAAATAATATATGATACTAACATGACCAGCAGCTATGGGAAAAAATAATAATAATAACTTAACGCTATATGTTGATGAAGTGAAGCAGAACGGATACATTTGTCACAGTTCATAAGGTGAAATAAAAGGTGAATATAGTAAATATAAAAGTTATTACAGGCTAGGCTTAAAATGTGACACATTTAAAATAATAATAATAATAATAATAAGATATGGGGGTCCCTGTTCTGTTTGTCTCTCATCCAAGGAGTCCTTGGGCTGAAAAAGGTTGAAAACCCCTGCACTAGATAGATGGATAGATAGAGGTGCTATCCGTGTCTATAATAGTATATTTTACCCCACCTCCACGTCCTCTGAGGCCATTATTTTGTATGTTGTGTAATTTCTGTTATCTTTAACTCTTTATAACGCCTTACAACCCAGTGTCTGATGTAACAATATCTCATTTACAGACTTAGGATACAGATTTGATAGACTGCACTTCAAAGTCTATGATGCAGCAGCTAAATCTAACCGTATAAGAGCATTTTATGGTCTTCCCCCGCCCCCAAACCCCAAACTAATTTAATGAATTCAGTGGAGATGGCTAATATTTTGTTTGAAATCTATAAGCCTGGGTGAACAGCAAGCAGAGGAGCAAAATCTCATCTCCTTATTTTGCAGATTTTGTGATCTTTTGGCACATTTTTTTGAATATTCACTTAATATCTGTTGTTGCACATGTGGAGAAACATCCATCTCTAAATTTCTTTACTCATCATTCATCCATTTATTGCGCAAATAAAACCAGAGAGAAATGTTGTGTTTAACCGTGTTAATTATAAAGAAATTACCATATTTATTGGCTTTTCCCTTAATTTATGAGAGTGGATATACCTTCAGCATCCTCACCTTATATTGTGTTAGCATTTCTATGTCTACACTTGAAATGCTGACACAGATGTGTCGTAGCAGAGTCTTAGTTTGAATATTGATTGAACCCTAATTTTCACAGCAATGTCTCTGATGTACAGTCCAGTACTGATTTAATCACAGTAGGTGCTTTATCACAGTCAGTATGCATAAATTCAAAACCTTTGTTTGCCACAGTATGTTCTTTGTTTCCAAACCAAATATCAAACTGAACACTGAAAACAGGTTCAGTCATCTGCAAGCAAATAACACAATAGGCATTATTTATCTTATCAGTTGAAATAAATGAATTAACTTTGACTGGGATTATTTGCTTTATTAGCCCCTTTATCCACATTTATTCACAGTATTTAATCAAGAGGTGTAATTTTCATGTCTGCATGTTGTGACAAGAAGAGCTGGCAACACCCAAGTCCTGCAAATTTGTATTGGTGGCATATAAGGTCACTAGGTTGTGTATCTGTCTGAGGAAAATAAACAAAGCAGAGTTGGATATGCCTACCCAATGAAGTGTTAAAACTAAGGCATGACGACTAAAAATTAAGACCATTGCACTAATATCCCTTTATTGTGATGACTACATATTTATATATCTCAAACCCCATGGGGCCAAAAAAGACGATCAGAGCCTTTCTTTTTGTTGCATAACTTTTAATGAAGTGACTGCATAGGACATTTTGGGCAGGCAAAGCTTACCCATCTATGCAACAACTGTCACACTTATGCTACGGGAATCCTGAAATGTGCTACGAGATTTCTCCCCCCCAAAAAAAACAGATTTTAGTCCAGTCCACAAACATAAGCTTACAGAATCGCTGAGTTTCAGCAGGCATTATGCAGTATGCAAATTTTAGGATTCTGTCCTTAAATGCCGTATTTATTATACACAAACTAAACTGAATAAATCATTGTTTGAAATAGTGTTAGTTCCAACTAAAACCGTGTCGCTGCTGATGACATAACAGAACAGAGCTCTCCCTTCATTCATAAATACTGCCCCACCCCAGCTTATAGCAAATATCCTCTCTTGACAGCCTTGACTTAAAATTAATCTCACACAACCAGTTGGATCTGTGAGGGGATCAAATATGAATCTCTTGTTCAAATTCTCATTTTAATTTAACCTAAATTGGTTCAGGATAAGAATTTTGCACTTGAAAATCTCCAATAATCCATGCATTCACTACTTTGGCATGCTGATTATTGGGCAATTTAAATGGCAAATATATCGCACATGTGGTTTCATTAAAATGTGTGGCCAGCTGCTGCTCAAGAAAACAGCTGCCCAAGACCTCAAATACCGAGATGTACAGTATGTCATATGAGGGAAAGATCTCAACTGTGTTTTCCTTCCTATTTTTAATAACCATCACAATGCATATGTTGTTGTTTTTTAATGATATGTATCATTAATGAAAACCAATATTACATTTTGGCAGAAGATAATGATAAAGCACATTTCTCTTCTTCAGTATATTTACAACATACAGGACTTTTTGCATTTGCTCATAACTTTCTGTTGTTTATAAGCAGCCACAGTTTCATTTTTTAAATCACCCAGTAGAAATGTGTCCTTTGGATGATAACACTGACACTAATATGGCAGCCAAAACATGTACTGCGCTGTTTGAAGTCAGTGGGCTGATGTACAGTAAATAAGTCAACACCATGGCAACAGCCCGGAGCTAATGCCATTCACATTCCCTCACACAGCCTGGCTGCGGTGGCCTGTAGCCAAATGTGTTCAGTGAGCTGAGAGAGATACAGGGCTTACACTCGGGCAATAGGTGTATGAAGCCACCTATAGGATCCGCTTGTGTTCTTAAAGGTGATTTAAGTGATAAAGCCTGAGGGAATTAAGATATGAAGCTGGCAGGGATGGGAAGGTTGCCGTGGGCTTGACTTGGCATTGAATTAAACTCGGTGTTGGCATCGGTGTGCTATCAGGTCAGCCTCCAAAGCTCCTGGCAGTGTCTTAAATCTCAATTTCCTCACTATGTCAAGCCATCATGTTGAAAAAAATGCTCCAGAATCACTGCATCATCTACATGATGTGGTTCAGGCAGTTTATTTTCTAAATTGCTTTCCTATTCATTAGGCAGAGCTTTGTTTCTGTCAATGTGTACTGAAGCCTATGAAAGAAAATGGAGCAGCATGTCTTAATTTTCCTATTGGGAGCAGGGCTTGATAACGCCCCACCTCTTACAAATCCCCCGAGAGCCCTGTCATTGATTTAACAAAGTATAACGATAAGATCTATAAATGACAAACATGCATAGATTTATGAGGACTTAATGTAGGCTGAGCTAAGCTGCATCCTGAGCTATATGGGACTTACAGCGGAGTGTCTGAGCTTTCAAAAATCTGTGGTGTAAGTTGAGTCAGTGATGGTTTTAGATACGCTGGTTCATGAAGCAGTCAATGACTAAATGGGTACTGAATGAAAGTCATTAGATGAACAGATGTCAACATGTCTCAGGTTTGATTTTTATAAAGATGTTCTCCAGCAGAGTGTGTATGTGCATAACAGATGTTGCCTCTAAGCCTTGGAGATTGAGGGTAATGTTTAAATTAAGACATTATTAAACTGATGGTTTGTAAAGCTAAGCTTTTAAATGGGGGTAGCAGTTAAATATTCTTCCACTCTATCTGTGTCAATTTAATTATTTATCAACCGCTCTTTAAAGGGCTGGCCATGGGTTCAGTGGACCTTTTAAAAATAGTCCAAACATCCAATTAGTATTGCTAGTGATGTGTTGCAGCATATCAGTCGGGCACGTCCCTCCAGCAAGCCTTCAAATGCTGGTTTGATTTTCCATGCCAGACGCTGCACATCCAAGGGGCAAATTAATCTCCAAAATCTGATAACAGCTTCTCAATAAGTTAGAAATGGCTGCTATCAGCTTTGGAGTTGCATCCCACAAAATGATTATATCCTAATTGTGAAATGTGAGATTTACTGTGAATGTTGAAACTGTGAAAACTGCTGAGAGACCATTTCAGAATCCGTCGTCATTAAAAATATGTGATAAAAACATCATCAAACATTTTGTTAAGCAGTTAGCTTGTGCATCAAATTGAAGCCAATTCTTTTATGCAAACAACATTTTCAATTCTTTCTGCAAAATATTCTTTTAGAATCAAGAACCAGTGATGCATCGTGTAGCTGTAACCTGGTGAGGAAGAAAGCACATCTCAGGGCAGTTGAAGAAAGGGTCAAAGCCCGATCTTGGGCTCATTGGGCTGGCATGGCACTGCGAACGTGATAGTGCCACCCCCAGTGACAGCAGCAGATGGTAAGTGGGCCCCTGGCTTTATCCGCGGGGCCCCTGGGCAAGGAGACAGAGCAGCCATGCACAAAATACAAGGCCACTGATTTGACTGTGCCTCTTAAGATGCCACAGGCTGGTAAGACGCTGAGAGGAGCAGCGCTTACATGCTTGAGAAGATGTATAATTATGTTAACCCTGTAGTTTCTCTGGACCCTCCACTTGCCCATCATGGTAGACAATGTAGCTTATTAGGTTAGAAAGTTTTACTAGGGCATCAATTTCAAACCATGAAAAATTGTAGGAGGTGTCAGCAAGACCAATTTTATGATTTTTTTATGTAGAAGATCACAATACCCACAAAAGATTTGGAGAACACTGGAATAATCTGTGCTCCTACTTTTAAAAATGATTATGGAAGGGAACAAGCAGACATTTGAATAAATTATAGGAATGTATCAATTACAATATATCCATACATTATTACCATGCATAGTGCATTGTTTTCTATTTTGAGTACACAAACTACTCGAATAGTAAGAGTATATTTGTGATTTCATGTAGTAAACAGTTGCGTTGAAAGCTGAGTAAATGTGATTCCTTTAAAAATGCTGGTGACCATAATTTAAAGGGCAATGAAGCAAATTTCAGAAGTGCTTACTTTTCCACAAATAAAGCTAAGCCTTTTGCTGAGACGTCTCCTTTGCTGTATAAGGAGAATTCAGCTTTGCACTGCCTTTAGTGTAAAAACTGCAGAGGCACATACATCCGGTCAAACTTTCAATTACTTGATATTCTGGGTGCTAAAAGGCAGTTTCCCTTCAAGGCTTCAGAAGTTAATCTTACAGCTAGTGCCAGCATTAAGGCGATAATCACGGGACATGTGACACAAAACACAAAAACTTTTGCTAAAGGGGAACTGTAAGGGACCCCCAGAGGATTTCTCCAACCAGCCAAACTGGTGGGGCATCAAAGTCCCTGAAAGTGAAGTGTCAAACCTCAATGCTTTGTGTCATTTCTAGACTTGTTTTGATTTAGCTGCACATAGCCTGCAGAATATTTTTCTATGTTGTAGAGTATTGTGGTCAAACACTACTGGATTACTGCTCATTAACTCTGCAGAGAACCCGCTGGGCTGTAGTTAATACACCAGACTTAATGGCCATTTCTAGTCTCATCTCCTCATCATTTTTAGGGGAGGGTTATATGAGATGACAGTTGCCCAGAACTAAAGCCCAAAGAGCAGAATTAACTTTTCATGTATTTCTTCATCACATCCTTGTTGTTTCCTTTTGGTCGCTAGCGTGCACAGCCTTGGGCTCACTTCTTCTTCTGGTGTCTTAATTGCAATTTCATCAAGAATTTAAAGCCATGTTGCCTTCCCTATTCTTCTCACTGTCACTCCACAACTAGCCACCGCAGGGGACGTCAAGGGTATTTAAAGCAGCTATTGTGTGTCATAAGATAAGTCAGGAGGAGCTTGGGGAAGACTCACTTTCATCATTCTGGTACTGCTTGGACCTCCCCTCCCCTCCACCCCCCCTCCGAATCCATCCTTCTCTCACTCTCTCTTTCATGGCTTTATCACTCAAAGGCTCAAGCAGCTCAGCAGAATATAAATGAATAAGAACTGTAAGATGGGGAAAGAGGGAAAAGGTTAAGACAAAATTGCAGGCGCACATCAGCACTGGGACTTGTTCGAGTACTGCTCTTTTATGTTTCACACCACTCAGTTCAGTTGTGTTGATGCAATATGAAAACACCACATTATAGATTCATCACCTGTGTCCCTGACAAATGGAAATCTCAGGATGCTGTGTGTGTTTTTATTACATAAACATATTTTATTATGAAAATGGTTCATGTTAAAGCAAATGTTTGACATCTTGGAAAATAGGATTTTTTTTGTTTTCTGGCAGAGAGATGAGATTGATACCAGTCTCATGTTTTATAGTAAATATGAAGCAACCTGTAGTTTTTTGGGGTTTTTTTTAGCTTAGCTTAGCCTAGCACAAAGCCTGGAAACAGAGGGGAACAGTTAGCTTGGCTCTGTAACCAAATCCACCACCCCTAAAGCTGACTTAGTTTAGTTTGTTTAATAGTGCAAAATAACAATTAGCAGGTTTTCTGGCCACATGAGCAGTTGCTATGCCAGCGGAGACTATAGGAAATGAATGTGTCTGGCCAAGATGATGATTTTTTTTTTTTTTACATTTCAGTTTACGTGTGGCTAAAAAAACAAGATATAATGTGTTAACTAGTGAGCTTTAGTGGTGCTGATAGCCAGGTTTTGTTACCACTGGAGTCAAGCAATCTGTTAGTTCCGCTTTTTGTGCTACGCTAAGCTAACCACCCCCAGTCCGATTTAATGGACAGATACAAGTCCCCGTATGTTAAACCATTTCTTTAAGGTTAAGTTTACACACACACACACACACACACACACACACACACACACAGGACTATTGATTTAAGCTAAGCTCAAAACAGCATCTTTTTTTCTGTCCTCTCACTTCCTCATGCAGACATGCACAACTGTCCACATGACCTTCTCTACCTACCATATGCTTCGCATAGATAGTACACACTGCTGGCATGTCTCTTTTCTTGTCCTGTTTTTTCTTTCACACACACACTCACACACAAACAATGAGTCATGAATAAAATCACAGGGAGGGGAGACAACTCACACACAGCTGCACACATTTGCAAATAAAAAGAGACACATTTATGTGTGTGCAGAAACATAACGAACAAAAAGATGAACTGGAAGTCGTGATTAGACATTGTTTGTTTTGTCATGAAAAAGTAGCTCATCTGCATTCCACTGTAATCAAAACATATGTGGAAAACTCTGCACCGGCCCCTGTAAATATGTCTTAATATGAATGACAGCGATCATTGGCAGCCATCTATCAGGCTGGACCATATGTTGCTTTGGGTGGGGAGGGAATGAGGGCTTACCACAAAGCCTGCCTTATCCGCTGGCATTACAGTCTCTAAGAAAGGATTTACTCTTTAATTCTTGATTAGATAGAATTTTCTCCCCAGTGTGCGAGCACTGTGATACACCGAGCTGAGATAACCTGCCCCGTTGGAAAACTGTGTGTGTGTGTGTGTGTGTTTGTCTGTCCTTTGGCAATGCTCCCCCTCAGACACACACATGCACACACACTCACATACTTGCCAACCTACCCCCTCCCACCAATGTGCCATACCATTTAGTGCCTGGGCTTTTAACACATTTTGATAAGGCTATTATTAGAAGTGATGGATTATCAATCAGGAATTAATCCTGATTGATGTGTTCGCCCCAACTGGAAAAGGACCACACTCATTGCCACACTGTTTGTTTTCATCTCTGGGATGAAAGAAGGTGGTTTTCGTCATGGGGTGACATGAGAAAAGAGAGAATCTTTTTTTTTTTTTCTTTTCATGATCAAACCACCAGCTCTACCATCTTCACCTACTCAGAGACGTGAGGAGACCACTGAGGAAGACATACATTTATTTAGTTCCTTCACTCATTTATCTTCCTCCCCCCACGTCTCTCTGCCTGACTGGCTGCTGAGCTGACTGACTGCCTGGATGGTTGGCTCCCTCTCTCACTGGACTCTCACTGGCGCTCCACTCACACACTGTGTGAGCTTCGCTGGGGCTGGGGTGGAGAGAGACAGTCGGGCTTGCTCAGGCTTTGGGAAGTGGGATCTCTGCTAGATTTTTCTCTCTGTCTGTGTTGGTAGACTATTAGATGAGAGCAGAGGAGAGCAATATCTGGCTCTCTCTCCTCCAGCACTGACCACTGACCATCACTACTGTGCTGCATCCATGACTTTACATACCTGGCTGGTGTATGGGCTTGGATTTATCTTGGTTTGGGCACTCTGCTTGACACAGGGTGAGTAGGATGTATTTGGAAATGTATAAAGAATTTTGCAATGCATGGAGACATGTGAAAGGGTGTATGCATGTGTGTGTCTGTGTGTGTGCATGCATGTGCATGCATAGATTTGTATGTGACAGACAAGAAAAAGTGCCCTGAGCTCTAATGATATCACAGATTCAATAACACTTACAACAGGCTTCTGCAGACAAACTAATCAATAACATAATGTACAGTCATAGAGGTTATATATTAGATATTGCAGTATGTATATGAGTACAGTGAAAGTATTGTAAAAATCAACATTTGTTAAAATAAGAGAGCAGGGCTGGGGAAATCACATATATATAATGAATGACCATGCTGGAAGGTGCTTTTGTTCTGCATGTAATTGACCTGGGAGTTCAAAGCTATGGCTCCCAACAATAGGTAATATCCATAGTTGGCAAACTAAATTTCCCTATAGAGCAGTAACAATTGACCTGACTAGGCTGGGCCGCAACCTTTGTTTCACTAGGGACCAAAGAAAAGGAAGAAAGAACTAGGGTGATGTTGTGTGCTGAGATGTTGCTTTGCTTGATTTGTATCTCAGTGTTTTGGTCTGAGTCAGATCACCTCTGATCCCAACTCCACACCGGAGGGTGAAGTGAGCTCCTGGACCGATTAATGATGTGGCTTTTAGAAATAGGGCAGCAGATGAGGCAAGAAAAAAACAAAACATAGATGGACTTGGATGTGATTGCTATGATTTCCAAATAAATGTTAGATATTAAACCTTATTAACCTTATTTAAAGTTCTACTGAAAAAGTAAAACATAATAATATATAATGAGATGGGAAAACTGTAAAAAAAAAATGAAACCCAAATGTTCTTCTCCTCAAACCCTTGTTGCTTGTCTGCTCATGCTTTTCCTTTCTAACTGTCCTCTTCTTAAAACATTTCTCATAAAAAATGTATAAAGCATATAACAGTATTATGAATTTAATTGGCTCTACGTTGAAATGCAAATGAGCAAATTTGCATGATTACATGTTAAACATGCTCAAAACCAATAATTGATGAAATTAGATTTAGGTCACAATAGATTTTGATATATACAGACTTAATCAACATTTGCAATGCATACTGGGAGAGGATCTGGTTATAATTAATTGCACTGTGCCATGAAAGCTGAATGTCTTTCCAATATATCCTCATTATGTTGACAAATGCTCATACCGGGCAGCTTTTCAATGTTTCATGAGGGCGGTGTGTAACAATATCGCATCCCAGTGAACTGATAAATCAGGTTGTTAGCCAGATGTAAATGACCATGCCATGTTTTTTGTTTCTATTACCCGACCATTACCCAGCTCTAACGAAATGCTCCAGTATTTATGACAGCTTTCACTGCATGGCGTATCACCAGCAGGGGAATATGACACATCCCCTAAAGGCTGGCATGTGCTCACTGTCCCTATGAGGCTTTACATTGATTCCAGCAGATTTCTAAAGTGATTTTTGTAAGAGCATTTGCCTCGGATTAGTTTGCTCCTGAAAGCTCCATCAGAGCTTTCGGTGGGCTATTTAACAGAGCAGAGGCAGCGAGAGGCTCGTGTCCACTCACTGCTCACAGGTTTGTACAGATAAAGAGGGAGGATTGGTTTCAGCCAAAGCTGATCTTCCATCTTGTGTGTGTGGGATTTTGGAGGTCAGGCACAGGTGTGTGAGTGGTCTGAATTCACGGACAATCCCTTTAAGCTCTGGTGGATTTGTTCTGTAAAGCTTAGCCTTACTTTCTTGAGAGAGTTAGACATTTGGGAAGTGAGGCGGGAGAAGAGGGAACTGAAGATAAAAGAAGCATTCGGAGCATTAAATTTCTGAAAAGATATGCTTAAAAGTTCCATTGTATCATGCACCGATACGGGGACCAAGCCCAATTTGGCAAAATCATCATGTTGGGTCTATGATTTTTAGGCTTTAGTTGAGAAGGCAAAGTAAACAGCATCGTCTGGCTGCATATTGATTAAGTCCCTCTCAAGTCCTTCTCTGTGCTGTAGTTTCCACCATTTACAGGGTGCTGAGTGGTAGACACAGCTTTGAGATCACAAGCCGGAGCTGGCAGGCCGACAGCTTAGGATGGGGTATACTACTGAGGGTGAGTCACCCATAAGCAGAAGAGAAGAGAAGAGAAGAGAAGAGAAGAGAAGAGAAGAGAAGAGAAGAGAAGAGAAGAGAAGAGAAGTCAAGCACTGTCAAGAAGAAAAACAAATATCAGACTCCAAGGCAGTGGTCCTTGTTGTAGCCATGACATTTTTGGGGGGAATCTTGATGCTTTTGAGATATTCCTCTCTTGAAATATTCTGCAAGATATGCCTTCAGTTGAAGTGCTTTAGCTCGTTTTCACTGTTTATGTGCTGCATAGCCTCAGGAAAAGAGACTTTGGAGATCCTTCTGGTGTAGATTTGGAGTCATGGTTTCATCAAAGTCAGGTCAACTTTACCTCTGAAGTAAGAACATTACCATTACCAACATTGCTACAAACTGGGTTTATTAGCTTGGATGTCTACAAGCGGAGACAGTTAACATTTTGATATGTGAATTTTCAATATATCAATATGGCAGACACACAGTAATTAACAAAGATCCAAAAAGGCCATATTATGTGATGCCATGTAGGGATGTTGCAGGAGACACAGTCAGAGACAGATAAGCTGTACCAACAAGCAGCAGTAATTGTCATGCAACCTAACACGACCCACCTTTTTGTAGTTTGTATATGCTCTATATTTCCAAATGTCCTGGCCCGAGTTGTAGATGTCAGTCATTTCCTGGATAAAGAATAAATCTGTGATAGAAAAGTCTCCAAGCTAATCTTTTCAGTTTTCAAATCTTTCCTCTTATTATGTATAAATTAATCTTTGTATTCATAATCATAATGGAGGTGTGAGAAGCTCACAGGGGGCAGCATAGGGTCTGTGTGAGCCTGTAGTGCGGATGCAGATACAGTATATGTGTTAATATGGCTCAGACTTGATGTTGTTCCTGTCATGAACACATTTCTTGGCATAATTCTTCTACTGTGTATGCTAATCCTTCCATAGTCTAAAGTAGCAGGAAGTGGGCTATTTCTTATGTACACTCATGTCATGTCATGTACTGTTCCGTGTGTCCCCTGCAGTCAATGGGCTGCAGTGCTATGGCTGCAACATCATCCAGGGCCAGAGGTACGTGGACGTGGGCTGCTCCAACCCAGAGGTCATCACCTGCGCCCACTCACACAAAGGATTCAAACACCGATTCTGCATCAAGACAGAGAGCAGTGAGTAAACCTTAATGAGCGATATATAATGACGAATAAACTGAAATCATATTCACAATCTTCTTCTCTTCTCTTCTCTTCTCTTTATTTATAGTGAGGTAGAAGATTATTAAATCATTATGAACTCACTCTGGCATGCCACTGGACATTGGCATAATCATTTTTAATCGTACTTTCATGTAAATGTTCTGTGTCCACTGATGTGAATATTCTATTGCTCCTTGCACTGAGGATAGTTACATAACCCTACTTTAATGTGCTTTGCTGAGTAAATTATAAGTCCTTCATTGTTTGATGTGAAGTCAAATGGAGGCTGTGGACAGCCACGACAGGATAGTGATGGCCAGATGAGTGGTTCTGCTGATATCCATGGAAGCGTGGACAATCCAGCTGTTCCTTTGCTTGATGTCTACCTCGGTTCACTCATGTTGAAAGGGCTGATGAGGCACCTTTTTCCGATTGGCTCAGAGAAACTGAAAGCTCAGACAAGGACTGACAACAGCCCATCAGAGAGACAGTATGACAAGCTCTTTGTCAAAACCTTAAAGCAATGTCTTGGTAGTAATCTGCAGCCAGTCAGTCTGTTAATCTTCCTGTGACCCCGCCAAACTCAAATCTAACAGATGCTGGTGAAGTTCTATAAGAGTCTTAGACTTCTAGTCCCCTTTGTCCTCAGATACAAGACATCTGCCCTGAGCCCAAAGCCAGCCAAATGCCCTTCTCTCCCAAACATAATGTCCTCTCACTTCTTAGCTGTCTCCAACATATAACTGAGACGGGCTAGACTAAGAATCATCATAACTTAAACAAAGAAGCTGATCTTTTCAAGTTGGCCCTCACCTTGAAAACATCATCACTATTTTCAGCTTAAAACCCTGCTTACCCTGTGTCTGGAGACATCAGGTTGTCTTTTATGGGATTATAAATGACAGAGATGTTGTCAGGTGCTAATCGAGTGCCAGAAGGTGATCAGTAAAATCTCATTAGAGAAATTACTTCAATGGAAAAACAGGGTGAAGCTGAAGTATGGCTGGAATTCACATTTATTTAGAGTTTGCCTGTGCCAAGTATTTCTGTGTTCAGATTTTAATTATGTATTTTAGTTTCATCGTTTCTAAGCTGCAGGCACAGAAAGAATAATTTAAATATAACACAAACTGTATTACAGTAATTACTAGAGGCCAGTGTTTTTCTTTAAGACTGTGTTACACACAGAAGTGACAGAATTTTCAGCTCTCACTTCGGGATTTGGGTTTAAGTTAATTTTTTTCAGTATTTTCCCAGTTGCATAAAGCTAATACACATTTTAAATATAGACTCTGCATTTTGTTGCTATGCTTCTCCAAGTACAAAATGTACCATTTGTCAGAGGCTTGGTTTCTCAACTGTGAAGACACATCGTGTGGAGTGTGCCTTTAAGATCTCTAAATGTCTTCCTCATTACACACTTGCAGTATTTGGTGCTTACTTATGCTTTTTTTTCTTGCTGAGACAAACACCAGCTCGTCACTCTTCTCTCTCTGACTGACTGTCTCCCCCTTCTGTCCCTTCAGCGGCTCTGGGTATTGTCCTGACCAGCGGTTGTGCCACATCCAGACACTGCCAGCAGCAAGAGCTGCCAGGGGTGCGCATCCATTGCTGTGACTCAGACCTATGTAACAGCGCCCCCTCCTGGTATCCAGTCACACTCCACTACATCAGTGCACTGTTCAGCCTCTTGCTGCTGAGGATGTGGTTGTGATATGGAGTCAAACTGGAGAGGGATTTAACACCAGTGGACTATTGGAGAGTAATTTTGTATCAGTAACTCTCACACACTCCTCGTGTTTAGAGCTGAATGAGAGTTTAACTCGGTGTTACTGGCAAGCACCTTGAAATCGTAGTCAGACCAATGGCCAAATAACTCTAAAATAATGATGAAGCTAAACTGATGAAGTCATCAGTGAATATATTGTGCACATCCACTTACTCAAATGTAGTTTGTTCAGTACATGGGATATTATTATGGGATCTTATGGGACATTTGTTGCCATGAAAGAAAGTTCTTTATTTGTCTGTTTATAAAAATCTTTCAGTAGCGGATACACACTGACTTCAGTTTTATAAAGGCTCACATCCACTTGTGCTGTAAGACATAAATCCATTTTCTCTGTTATAAGGAGTTCATCGTCTTTCTCAAGATCAAATCTTTGTGTGCAGTATGTTCTTTTAAAGTCCAAAGGCTATTTACTTTGCAAAATGAAAGATATTTTTTTAGTTTGCCGTCTAGTTCTCCGGGCTAAGCTTGGGGGAAGCACACCGCATGTAGTTCTGTGTAGGACTGTAAGAAACATTGTACAGTGAAAGCATGTAATGTTGTGAATTTATGTATTAAAATGTTTCATATTTTTCAAAAGAAAAAAGGCTTTGAATTGTTTCGTTATACCAAGACAAACCAAGACAAAAATGATTTGACACATGAGATTCATTTGTTTTTCAGTGGTAGTGTTTGCATACAGTAAATAGCCCTATTTGACTACTGTAGTCATTCATATTACAGCAAGAACCGTTCAATGACAACCCATCATTACTTAAGACATGAAAATTTCAAGAACTTTAAATGTGTCTTCAAGTCCAGTCACAAAAAGCATCAAACACTATGATGAAACTGGCTCTCATAAAGTAAGACCAAAGGTTACCTCTGCTGCAGAGGATAGGTTCATTAGAGTTACCAGCCTCAGAAATCCCCAATTAACTGCAACTTAGATTAGAGGCCACATAAATGCTTCACAAAGTTTACATAGCAGACACACACACACTGCGTGACTCAGGCTTTGATGTTCAAATTGCTGCAAATAATCAATTACTGATGGAGACTAAGAAGAGAACTGCTCAGGCCAAGAAAAACAAGGAATGGATATCAGACCAGTGGAAATCTGTACTTTGGTCTGATGAGTGCAGATTTGAGATAACCTCTGTTTTTTTGTGGCACAAAAGGTGAATGTATGTTAACTGCATGTGTGGTTCCCACGATATAGCATGAAGGAGGAGGTGCGATGGAGGGTACTTTCCTGGGGACACTGTTTGTCAATCTATTCAAAATTCACAGCACACTGAACCAGCATGGTTGGCATAGTATTCTGTAGCAACATGCCATCCCATCTTTGTGGGACCATCATTTGTTTTCCAACAGGACAGTGACCCAAAACACACCTCCTGGCTGTGTCATGCCTATTTGACCAGAAAGGAGAGTGATGGAGTGCTGCGTCCTCCAGAATCAACCGACCTGAAGCCAGTTGAGATGGTTTGGGATAAGTGGGGCCGCAAAGAGAAAGAACCGGTGCATATATGGGCACTCTGACTGACTGATGTAAAACCATTCTCGGTGAGGCTGGTTGAGAGAATGCCAAAGCCGTGATGTGATCGAAGAAGAAGATGGGTACTATGAAGGAAAGCAGTAGAGACATACTTACTGGAAGAGTTTGCCATACTTTACATCTTAATAATCTACAGAAATAATCAGATTCAATATGATATTCCTGAAGACAGGCCTGCAAAACCGGTCTTTTTTGCAGTATGCATGTTCAAATTAACTGAGATTATTATTTTATTTGACCTGTAAACCTATTCAAATAATTTAGTTTGAATGTTTTGTATAGCACAATATTTTGATGCAACTTTTAAATGGGATGCAATGGTAACTACAGTATTAACTGCATGTAAAGTAAATGTACATTTATTAGGACAAATGACAAACAATAAATTATTTGTTTGGCCATAAAATGTATTTGATTGATCTGTCAGACAACCTCACATCTGTGAAACAGTCTGACTAGTCTTCAAAAAGGACGATGAAACAGCATCTCAAGTGTAAAGTATATGAACCGGGTTACTCAGGTGTAACCCAATCCCTGAACACTCAATCTTGTATCTCACGATTACACCTAAGTGATGATTTCATAATCTGATACGGCACTTATTCAGTATTAGGTCGTGTACCAGTACAGCTCACATGAATACACCTGTGCAGGTGAGGTTGCCTTCCACGAAACCGTGTAGCCTACCCTACAGGTGAACACACCGCAAACAGCCGCATATGATGCTCTTTGTCCCAGAAGCCCATTGTATACAGCGGAGGAAACCCTGTGCCTGAGCAGCCATCTTGGATAGACAGATCATACTTGAGCCAGGATAACCTGCATTCCTCTTCTGAGCAGCTCAAGAACACAAAGCTCACAGGACTTGATTTCTGGTAAGGTCGGAAAAGAGGAAACACACTCACACACTCGTGTGTAATACGTGATAAACGCAGAAAGGCTCGTATTTAAATTAGGGGACAGTTGGAACAGTTTGGCTAGCCTGTGTTAGCCGGGAGTCAGCTAATTGGAAAGCTAACGACGCTAGCTAACAGATGGCTAATACTAGGTTTGTGTTTGCCGTTAGCTTCCAGGAATAGGAGGTAATTGCCGGTTAAACGAGAATACTGTTATAGGCGAGAAATTGCTTGCTCAGTGGTGGCTGAATATGGGTTGACAAGCTAACTAAGCTACGTATCTAACGTTACCATAATCCAACCACTGCAGCTAGCTGGCAAACTAGCACGCCAAAGCTAACGCTAGCTAGTCGTTAGTTTGGTCCATGGTGGCTTTTGTGCAATTATGCAGAAGCCAAGTTAGTTTTCTAGCCTAGCTCTAATGATAAAGTGGCGCTGACTCGATTGTTTGTGTATTGATAGAGGCAACCGACTTACATGTGTGCCATTTGTTGTCAAGGTACATCCATGGATGTCAGCAAGAGGTAACCAGCTAACGCAAACTTAGCTGTCAAAACAGCTAGCTGATGTAGGGCCGTGTTTGTTATCAGGCACGATCATGTAGCTATCAACGAAGTAAATGTCAGGTTTTATGTCCTCTTCCGCATAGAACCGTCGGCTGCTTGTTGTGTCCTAACTAACAACAGATATTTAACCACACTGGCGCTGTCACTTTGCCGGCTGTTGAGCTAAGAAAAGCTAGGCGCCGTTGTCGGTGAGCAGGCATAACGTTAGTGTCATATTAAAGAGTTAACAGACGCTCCAGTGGTGTTTGTTTGGATTTGTAAGACACAGACAGTCTCTTTCTCTCTCTGGCTTCTTGTACAGAAGTGATCATTTGTAGTGCTGGTCCGATATTTCCGTAGCTAACAGTGTGTTTAGCCTCATCTTTGACTTCACTTTAGCAAACAACAGACGTGTGTGATTTTAAAGTGTGTTAAAGTGCTGGAAATTTGTATAGAGCTGCCCTTTATCTAACATAAAATGCTGCATCATTTATGGTGCCAATACACTGTTTACTAGTAGGAAACTTGAATAACAATGTTACTTGTTGTTATTTTCATATAAACACATCTGATTTAGTATGCATTGCGTTAGGGTGTCTGTCTCGCCTTTTTAAAATGCAGTGATGATCTCATTATATTGTTTTTCTGGAGCTTGAAAAAGGAGTCACATGATTTGAATAGTGGGCCTGAACATCATGGAGGCATTGTGGCTATACTGTATGTGTCATGATTTCCCAATAGGCCGGTGGTTTGAGTCACCCGTAAGTCGTGCATCCTCTCCTTGCAGTTGAGAGGAGAAAAGGCAGTGCCAGTATTTCCTCTGGAGAAAGAGTCAGTGTGTTAAAGAGTAACGGGAAAGTGCTGAGGCTGCAGTCTGGTCACATGATCTTGACTCGCCTTCTCCTTGATGGGTACTCGCGGTGGTTTATTTCTGTGTAACGAGCAAAAAAAAAAAAAAAAAAGAAGTGGGGGTTGTGTATCCAACTGAATCACACTTTCAGGTTGGGGGATAACCTCCATAAATAGCTCACTTTCCAGGGCGCTGAAAACTATCACGCTGGGTATAGAGATGCCACATGAGTGTCATGTGACAGGAGGCAGCCAGGAAAACGACCCCTCAAATGTTCCTCTGGGATTTTAAAGGATGACGATGGTGTGACTCTGTGATTTGTTCATGGTTTCACTTTTGAAATCCGCTCTTTGTTTTTTTTTTTTTTTAAAAAGTGCCAGACTTAATCAAAACATCTGCTTATTAATATACCGCATTAAGTGACACCCTTAAAACGAGCACTGCAGTGTTAACAAGCTTGTGGTAGCGAGTGTCCTCGTCATTCGTGATCATTTTTTGTGACATCGCAGTATATTCTTAGTAGGGTAGATACCGAGATAGTATGAGGAGCACGTAGCAGGTTTTTTACAGACTGCTTTTCACTTCAGTTATCTCGTTAGTGTTAGCCTGAATAATTACCAAATGTCAGCTCAAGTTGCAGAGTTTGTTGGGGATTGAGAGTGTGAGCCAAATCTTTTCTGGGGCCGCCAACAAAAACACAAACACAACCTGCTCTGGTATCCCCGCCAGTTGTTTATAACATTAAGCACCTTCTTCTGTTGGAAATTTATATTTTTCTTTAGGTAATTAGTATTAATTTAATTATTTATTATCGTATAATTTATCTCTCTCTCTTTTTTTTTTTTTTTTTTTTTTTTTTCTAATGTGATGTTTTCAGGCGTCAGATTTTTAGTGCTTTCCTCAAAGCGGTGTAGTCTAGTCACAGTCATGTGGGCTCCTGACCCAGCAGCATTTTTATTCAAGCAAAGGTGACACCCTGACCTGAATTAACCTGAACTAAGCAGCCTTGCAGGCCCTCTTAATTTCCTTTCTAATAAATCAGTGTCTCCTGTAACTATATTTCACATGCTACTGAAAGTCTACTATTACTACTCCCATTTATCTGTCTCTTTGTTAAATCCTGTCTTCTTTTCATTGCCTCTCTCTCTGATTGTCATCCACATTTCTTCTGGGAGCGTCAGCATTAATCTGGCCAGTCAAACATGGTCACTGAACTGCAGATGTAGAAGCACGAGCGTGACACCACCACCACCAGCAGCAGCAGGCTCCGACATGGCACAGTGACTCCCAGGAAGTGCTTTAACTACAACACAGTTTTCACGGAGCTGCAGATCAGAGAAACACAGACTACTTTTTGCCGGGGACGTAGAAACCATCAGGCTGCTGAATGATTACGCTCCTTATTGTTAAGGCTGAATTATTTACCCGTCTACGGCGGTTACACTGTACGACAGAACCTTGATGCAGAATTATGAAGCAGCTTTTACTCAGCGCAACTACGAAATAGCCGCGATGCGAGGAGGTGTTATTGGTGATGGTGAAATCGACTGCTTTCTAAAGCAGCTTCGGTGATGTCCCTCACGATGTGATCATTTATTTCTGGACAAATCTGCACTTGGGCTCTTCAACCAATTTGTGTGAAAGCTTTTTCTAATTTACCTCTAGTGGCGTTACTGTGCGGTAAATCTGAAGGCATTTCCCTACAATGCTTTGTCTATGCGCTTTGAATTGAGCGAACAATGACGCATCACCGGGTATCAGATAGGTGTCGAGGCTATTTTTAGCCTAGCTCTGAGCCTGTGATGCTTGAGGTGTTCTTGTGTACATGTAAGTGCCACGCTGTTTACTTGTAGACAGACGAGCGTGTCCAGTGGCATCAAGATTAGCCAGTGCCGCTGTTGTGCTCTGTCATTATGAGAAGAGACTGCAGGGATAGAGAAAATACTGACTACACAGAGGAGCCTTCTTCACCGCTGTGTGTTAAAATGATCACCTCACTCGTCTACATGCACTGCGTCCATCACATTGTGACTGGGCTTTAAATATATTGGTGAAGAAAGGAATTAAGATCTAGTAACACAGACACGTGGGCAATAATAATAATATCGCAGGTGATGCCGAGCACGCCTATTACTTCATTAGCTGCTGAGATTTCAGCCTTTGTCATCAACAGAGCTCTGTTTCTGTTAGGAACACTATAATCGCCGGGCGCTGTCGAGAGGCAACACAATTCATTTAATCCTCCCTCAAGCCAAGTGTACATTGGTGCAGCATCTGAAAGGTTGCCTTTTCAATTCTCTAAAGGAAGTGAAGCATGCCAGCCTCAGCTGTACTGCTGAGTCAAAAATTGTGGCACCGCATCCCGTTTATTTGGTCTGTACTCGACTTTGATTGTTTTAGTAAACATTTTAAAAACGTATGTCCTGGTGTGTTGTCTTTAGAGTACTATATCACTTAACTAACAGGTGGTACTCTTCAATTGTGAAGTGTACATAGATGAACATAGATTTTTGACCCCACAAACAGATCAGTTTTGTTACATTTGTGGTAATATAAAGGGCTAACTGTATCCTTAAATAAAATGTCAGCAGTTTCTGATTAGTGGTGGGTTGTATACTGGATTTAGTGGAGCGAATCGGTGCTCATGTTTAACATTCACAGGTACGATAAGTGTGTAGGTGAACAGCCAGGTCTACACAAGTGTTAAGGATGCATTCACATTTCACTGACTTATTGTCAAACTGTTAAAAGTACGTGGCTCTGATTGTTTGTTTATTTTCTGTATTAATTTACGTAAGCAGAAATATGAAGTGTGTGGGAGGTGCAGTCTTACCACCTCCTAATGAAAAAGTATTAGTGTTCACTTTCATTTTTGGTTACTTGTGCTGTCTTACAGGAATTTAAAAGGAAGTAAATAATCTCATGATCATGAGACACAGGCACATATGTTTTTTTTATTTTTTTTTTTTTAATCAAAGCCATCTTTGCTGATGTTGAGCCCTCGTCAGACCAAAGTACACATTTGTAATTGAACATTGCATCATCAGTATCAGTATAGAGATATAGCTTACTGTTTTTATCGCTGTGCTTTAGCGTGCAGTGTTGAATGAGCTGGGCTTGCCTGCACTCACGTCGTTACGGTCGTATTGTGGCTTTGTACAATAACTGTCCCTGTACATGACTGATTTGATCTAAGCGTGTACAGTACTTAATGTGTTTTATTTGCATCCAGACACGCTCAAATTAGATTTCTACTCTTCTAGTATAGTATGTTTTTTTTGTCACTTGTATTGATCAGACATCTGTGTATAAACTGCAGTGTAAATGCCTTTTTTTCTTTTTTTCTTATATTCATTTATCGCCGACAGAATGTGGTCAATGTTAAGCCGACAGTAGACTGTAGTCATTGTTTATAAGATTTAAAAGAAAGATGTTTTTACTTGTGATCTACATTGAGTTATTTCCCTTGCTTCCCTTTCTGACAGTTTATATGCATAAACTCTCTCTCTGTTCTTTCTTTCAGAGCCACAATGGCCACCGCACCGTACAACTACTCATACATTTTCAAATACATCATTATTGGTAAGTGAACAATGTCAACGAGTGTTGAGGGTTGATGAGCTTGTGGGAGCAGTTCACAGTGCATCAATATATCCACTTCCAAAGGACCTGAATGAGAGTTTTGCATACTGTATGTTTCCCCATACGCTGAGCAGATCCAGCATGTCTCAGTATGTCCATTAAAGTCTTTTTCTGCTTTGATCTTTAATAAAGCACCAGATTTTAAGAGCTGTTTCTGCACGACTGCTTTCATCTGCTGAGAGACGCTAATGCTCGACAATGATTTCACAGATGTATCAGTAAAATCGGCAAATGCATGAGTCAAAGCAAGCCTATGACTGTTAGTCCACTCACATTTCTTTAGTCAGTGGCCTGTAATATCTTATTTTATCATCACAGCTGCATGCTTTAAAATTACCAATACTTTAATGTCTGTGCTGCGTATCAATGAACAGTTAAACATACAGTTCAGATGTGTAATTAGAATTATGCTTTTCTCTTTCTGAAGTTTCTTAACATGAACATATTACTGCTTTTTCTTGTGCATATATTTACAGAGAGACATATGCGTAAAACACACACACACCCACCCACAGCTCTGGGCTATTTATCCTCCTCTTCTGTGAAACTTAAAGCGCCCTGCCTGAAAGCTAACGCACCAACAAAACAAACGTACCATTAGTGTGTGTGGTAAACATGTGCTGTCAAACTCTGTAGGACTGTGCACATTATATTTAAGTCTTTCTCTTACTGCTCCACGAGAAATTTCAAGTATCATCGCTGACTCCCAGAGGGGCCGCCACATCATGCACGGGGACGACACTGCAGGCTTGAATAGAGGATTGTTGTTCTGTTATTTCCTCGGATGACCTGAGTTTCTCTCTCTTCTCTCTCTCTCCCTCTCTCTACAGGGGACATGGGGGTAGGGAAGTCATGTTTGCTTCACCAATTCACAGAAAAGAAATGTAAGTGCTGCCCTGATTTTGACTCCTTTTCATCATCGCTTGCGCCTCGGTGTATGTAAGGTTGCCAGGTTCAACTGGAGTGCCTAAATCGCTTTAGATTTCTTTGTATGCCAGCGGAAGTCAGTGGCATAGAAGTCGAGTGTGAGCTCAACAGTGAGAGACTCTTCTTCTGTGTGTGAGTCAGCTGCAGCCTCCCATTACCATTCAGCTCCGTTTTGTTTAGTGCTACTATTAACAAGCCAGATGCTGTGTTCCTCATTCACTCGCCAACATCACATCCTGCATACACACACACACACACACACACACACACACACACACACACACACACACACACACACACACACACACACACACACACACACACTGGGGTGATTTAGAAAAGGTTTTCAATGTCAGCCTTTTTAAAGGAAATTTGCCGCTTTCTGGGTGTTGATACTGAAAAGTATAATGACTAAAGACTGATTATTGATGCACCTGCAGCTGGCTTACATTCAAGATGTGCATGTAGGAGACTACATACGCATTCACAGACTATATAATGCAACATTAACATTGTAACATCAGGCACAAGTTGTAACTTTCATCAGCCTTGAAAGAAAAACTTGAACACAGTTCCCGTCGCAATAACAACCCGAAAATACATGACGCAACACAAAATGTGTGAATATTGAGGAAATACTTGAAGAGTTTGTGAATGGTTTGTGAACTTGGGGCCTTGAAAGTTTTTTAAAATAGACCCCGTGAAAGTCCTTGAATTTATATATTTTGCTCACCGTCTCCCGCATTGCATCATTGTTTCATGTGCCACCTGCCTCAAGAAAGTGTGACGTGCGTGCATGAGTGATTGATGTTGAATGATGCAGGTTAAACAGTGGCAAGCAAGCGAGAAAGCTAACGTGTTCAGCAGAACATTCAAGCCTCACTCTCTGTGAGCTTCTCAAACTAGTCCTTAAATTTGATGTTTGAGAAGGTGTGGGAACCTGTGAGGATATAAAACATTAAACACATGTTCACAGTAACCTCGCTTTCTTCTCCCCAGTCATGGCGGACTGCCCCCATACGATTGGCGTTGAGTTTGGTACAAGGATAATCGAGGTGAGCGGCCAGAAGATCAAGCTGCAGATTTGGGACACAGCGGGACAAGAGCGCTTCAGGGCCGTCACCCGCTCCTACTACCGCGGAGCCGCGGGGGCACTCATGGTCTACGACATCACCAGGTACTGGTGCTTGTTGTGTGTCAGCGTGTGTCTCAACCTAACACCAAAGATTTCATGTAACAAACATTTGCTGTAATTGTATAAAAACATGTTACAGACTCCCTCCTGAACAAACACAAAGAATTAGTCTTATGGCTTGTGTTTGACCTTCTTGCCCAAACTGTGAGATGGTATCAGTGGTCTGCCAAATGCACACAGTTCAACATGTGGAATGTCTGTCCACACCACACCCAACTCCAGTAAGTGCCCTTTGGGAGGGGGCTGGAAACAGTACTTAACTGGAAGAGCTAATATGAATTGTTTACATTACTGTTACTGCGGGCAACCACAGCTTCTGCTAGGCTAATGGACAAAACTGTGAGAAGATGAGTTTGTTATGTCACACATGAACACAACTAATTCCATGTCCACATCCTGTAATTGAACTGTAATTAAATGTTGTGGCTTTATAATAAGTTTTTATATTTGTTTTATTCCCTGTACTTCAAGTTTCAAAAGTAGTCTGTTGGTTCAGTTTAGAGGGTGGCAGTACAGTTAACCCCAGGTGCTTTTGTGTCTGCCATAGCTAACTCAGCCAAAATTAAATGACTTAAACCAGTTTTGTTGAACTTGTTTGTACTTCAGGACCAGTTCTTTGACTCATTCAGTACGTTTACATGCAGCAAAAAATTCAAATTTCTGATCGTATCAGATAATGACATGCATCAGACCGGATCACTTGTCTGAGTATACATGCCGTTCAGAGAATCGGATAAACGGCCGGAGCGTGGCTGACTCCGTTACGCTATGTGGCGCTGTAGCCTTCTCAACAAAGAGCCACGTCCGGTTGACCTCTACTTATCAGCAACAACAAACTATCTGACGGCATTCAAACAAAGATTGCATATGAGGAGATGGACGATGCTACAGTAGCGTACATTTCGTGTATTATTTTCCTCCTTATAATGCATATAAAAGCAACAACACCGCTATTTAATACGACGTCTCCTTTCTCCGGCGGAAATTCTCGAGCATGTGCAGAATGCAAAATCCGATTTAGATCCGATTGCTGAGTATACATGGCGTTAAAAAGCTGACTATGAACGAATTATCTAGGAGTTCTTATCCGATTTTGAGATGTCCGAAGTAGGTCCGAAGTAGGTCCGAAGTAGGTCGGATTAAGGTGTTTACATGCATTTTAAAAGTCCGAACTTTGTCTGATACGATCAGAAATTCGAATTTTTTGCTGCATGTAAACGTACTGATTGACATAATGTTTTCATGAGAATCACACTGTAATGTTGAAGAAATGGTACAGAAAGCTCCAAAATACAAAAGTGTTTGTACGTTTCACCTGTGAGAAACTTCACAAATATCAATTTCAAACATATCCATAACATTCTGTGCAATGATGTCCTGCTCGCATTGTCACACCGTCCTTATGATGTAGCAGCTGCAGAGTCTCTTCTGATCCCTCCTTAGAGATGGCACCATATTAAGTCATTGCCTGTCGTCATAGTAACCTCTGTCCCTCTGTTGATGTCATGCAGGAGAAGCACGTACAACCACCTGAGCAGCTGGCTGACTGATGCCAGAAACCTCACCAACCCCAATACTGTAAGTACACAGATTAACATCCTCCCATTTTGTGTACTGGAATTACTCTGTGTGTCTCGAACTACATGTCCCTTCTGTCTGAATATGTTCTGTTACTTTGAAGTTTCCTCCTGTCATCCCTCTTAATCGAGTATATCCTTGTTGTCACTTCCGCTGCTTCATTTCCTCCGTTTTCCCTGTGCCATTCTCCCCCTAATGAGTCTGTTTGAAGCCACAGAGCCCTGTCCATTTCTTAAATTGGATTTCGTGGTAAATATGATTAGCTCCTAAATCATACTGCTCTCGTTTACTGAGCTGTGTTCCCTCAACGTGCCACTTCCACTCTAGGTTTTTAACATCAAGTGAAAATGATTTCCTGTTTTTAAACAACAGAGGTTTCTTTATAGCAGGCTGTTTTCACGTGGGCTTCATGTTTTCTTTTTCTTATTTTTAAGGATAAATATGACCCTTACTATGTTATTATGAATATTATTTTTAGTTTTTCTGTCACCTCCACAATTACAAAGTGCTGATACACTAATACGCTTCTGTTGATTCTTTGCTAAGCTGTTTTTCACGGACGTTTCTTGCATCAGCCATGCGGTGGCAATGTTGTAGTCTAGTTATGGTTTCTGCAGTCAGTGTCAACATGTGTTCCTGCTTCAAGAGATGTTTATTTGGCTCCTGCTGTTTAAGATTTGGGAAACATAATGAACAGATTATCTGATCATTTGACTGACTCTGTCGTCATCTGAATGAAAGAGTTATGCAAGACTTCTTGTAATTTAGCTTCAAAAAAAGCAGCTCAGTTTTCCCAGTAACCACCACCAATTCAAAAACCTAAGATTTAATTTAATTTTACGTTAACGTCAGTATCAAATCAGAACCACTTCAGTTTGTGCCAATGATGATCTCCTTTTATTTTTCCCCAAACAAGTTTGAAACTTGGTGCCATAACACATTGAAATGTTCACCACAACAGTGATGATCATTAGTTGCAAACACATTGAGGATCATTGTGAGAAATTCTGAAATAAAACAGAAGAAATGGGTGGGAAAAAACAACACTGATCATGCAGCAATTCCAGTAGAGTCTTAGGAAAGTCTGTCACAGCTCCAACAGTTCATTACATTACAGGTCTAATTACATCAGTTGCTAGGGGCACTGTTGTCTGTGTGCTCATGCTGGGGTGTCAGTTCCTCGTTGTCTCTCTCAATCGATCTCCTAACCGACAACTCCACAGTGTAACAACTGCTTTAGGAACAGTCTTCCTATATTAACCTTTAGCTTTAAGCTCCTGGAGGCTTGGAAAGCACATTTCTCTCTGATAGAGCGTACTGTCAAGAGGACTGTCTCATCCTTCCTGTTTTGTCCTCTGTGTTTTCAGGTGATCATTCTCATAGGAAACAAAGCAGACCTGGAGGCCCAGAGGGATGTCACATATGAGGAAGCAAAACAGTTTGCTGAGGAGAACGGTGAGTCAGACACAGAGCAGTGCATGTTGGGAAGACAGGACAAGGGTTTTAGGAGGAGGGAATGGTTTCTGTTTACATTTCACCACTCTGTTAGTCTCTTAACTCTTTAAGGCATTAACTGGTCACAAGACACTCAAACTGCACAAACATCTCTCAAGACTGTTCTATCCTCCAATCACAAGAATCCCAACAAAATGTCTAAATATTTATAATAAAAACTGAGATTTAGGCTCTGTATTCTTCTCAGAATGTTTATAATAGAAGCTTATGATGGATTGCACAAGACAAAAGTGAAGATTAACATTCTTTTCTATTTATATTGCTGAGACAGAAACTAGGTGACTTGAGGATAAATTGTGATTGAAAGAGGCAAATTAGAACTTGGTATTTGAGGCATGTGAGCTTGAATCAACAATATTTTACTGACTCTGTCATTGTGTCTGTTTTATGTTCTACAGGTCTGTTGTTTCTGGAAGCCAGCGCAAAAACGTAAGTCTGCATAACTTCAGCCGTTTCAATGACTGCAGAACATGAAATATCCAGTTGCTTACATTCTAAAACTCCCAATTCTTTCTTCTTTCTCACGTTTGTGTTTATGCTCCGTGTTCAGAGGTGAAAACGTTGAGGACGCCTTCCTGGAAGCTGCTAAGAAGATCTACCAGAACATCCAAGATGGCAGCCTGGACCTGAATGCAGCTGAATCGGGGGTCCAGCACAAGCCCTCTGCCCCTCAGGGCGGCCGGCTAACCAGCGAACCACAGCCCCAGAGGGAAGGCTGCGGCTGCTAATGACACAGCAAACTCCCTTCATCTTCCCTTCCTCTCTCTCTCTTTCTCTCTCTCTCTCCGTCTGTCCCGCCCGCCGCCCTCCCTCAACCATCCTCCCTCCCCTCCATCCATTCCTCCACCTCCGTATGTCCATCCACCCTCCTCCCTCACTGCACCAGGAGCTGCATGAGAGCAGGGCTGCGGAGAGAAGGAACCGGGGGACGGATATCGACTTGGGCCAGACTGAGCTGGAGCCGGGCTGTGTGGACTACATCTCTTCCCCCTCCTCCTCCTCCTCCTCCTCCTCCTCCTCCTCTTACTCCTTCTCTCTGCCTGTCTGTCTCAATTTGTTGCCGTCTCGCTTACCCTCTTTAAACTCTGTCAGTGTGTCCTTCCATAACTCTCCTCTTTCGCCCCCTCCACTCTATTCGTGCACCATTCAGTGTAGTCCTCCCTCCATTATAGAATCGTAGACACCACCACACATTACACGGGTTACTGATACTTTAGATAGACGTAATGTTCATACGATAATGATAAACCGAGACTGTTTTTTATGTTTGGTTTTATAGCTATATATGACATGTAAACACTGCATTAAGTTTCATCCATCATTGATCAGTTCTGTCTGAATCGGATCGAAATTATATCCTGAAACTCCTCACGTCTCTCCTGCACCGTTTACCAATCCGGCGTTTTATCGAGACATGCGGGTGTGACAGCACGCTCGCAGATTGGACAGTGAAGGCAATGAAGTAGTGTATCATGCAGCCACACAGGTGGAGCCTCTTAAAGTGTGTCAAAGAATGTGTAGCCGAGTGAGCTTTTTTTTTTTCCGCAGGATTCACACCTGCTTGTGGCTTTTTAATTCTGTTTCTGCTGCTCGGCACAAAGCGAGTTCCTTTGCCCCGACGTGGCAAAGCTGATGCGCTCAGAAGAGAGAGAGGGAAAACCCGGAACAACCCATGAATTCTTCGCGGGTGATTCCTCAGTCTCTCCTCTGAGATATCACAGGAAGGGATATTGGGTGTTTTCCAGCTTGTCTGTGTGTATTTTGTGAGTGTCTGTGTTAAGAAGTTGGATGGGAGTTTCTTTTGACACTTCAGCAACAAAAAAAAAACAACAAAAAAAACCATGGCATTTCTGTTTTTGATGGAAAGATTCATTCACATCTGTTTATTTGCACCAGCTCTCCCTCTCTCCTCACTCATGTGACCCCAGAGCTCTCCCCCCAGGTCATATCAACAGATTCTGTCTTTACCAGCATTTTCTTTGTCATTGTTTGTTGCCTTATTATAATTAATGTTATTACTCTTTAATCTTTCTTGTTTTGCTGCACTTGCTCTTCACACTGCTGTTGGATTCTCCCTGATTCAATAAATCAACTCTTTTTAGAATAATCATTGCATTTTACTGGAGAATAACAGACACGTACAAGTGGTGGCTCACATGGTCATAATATCTATCAGCAGCATGGTCTTAAGCCCACATCTTAATTATTGGGATGTAAAAACAAAGTGTCAACACTCCTTTATCTCAAAGTGCTGCACTGAAGAGCTGATCTGTTGTTCATTTGGGCAGTTGTTTCTCTGCCTTGTATAATACAACACCAAGCAGCATGACTCCCCCCTCCCAACACAGTGAAATTGTCAAAATCCAATTATGTTTATTTTTGTTTGTTTGTTTTTTTTCCCCCAAGTACAATTTTTCTGTACCATAGAGTGATTCCCTGATTAGACAGCTGTATATATTGCTTCTTAACTATTGGTGATGACCTCGCTACTTGGGATTTAGACATTTATTTGCTGGCTCTGCCAAGATCTGTACAGTTGATGTGCTAGTGGGTTGCCTGTAATTCATGCTTGGGAAATTCTGTAACATAGTTTCTATTAATAAATGTATGTAAAGGACAGACACCTAGACACCTCCCTCCTCCCGCCCACCCTGTCTGCACACTACTGAACCTGTCGATTGGTTAAGGGGAGAGGAAGTGGATTGAGATGATGTGCAAACTAGTATTTATGTCTGCAAACTTCGATTCCTCATTTCTGTATGGAGTGGCGAAAGGGGCACTTTTATGTTTATATTCTGTTTTTGCTTTTTCCACCCCGTCATCGCTCCTCCCCACATGGGCGGGGCCTGCATCGCTGTCTTAACTTTTTGGGGAGTGGGGATTGGTTTATTATTGTGGGAAGTTGGTGGACTGGGTCTCTTTTTTTTTTCTTTTTTTCCTGTGTCTGGCCTCTTTGCAGTCTGAGTGACCACTTCCTGCTTTTGTCTGTCCACAAGTACAAAAAAAAGTACATATGTATAAATTTTTAAGGAGCTGTGCTAACATTTAAATGCGTTCTTGAGTGTATATGATTTTAAAATGTTGACATTTTGATTTTAATGACAAAATACTCTAGACAGAAAAAATAAATTATACATAACCTGTTGCTGTGTGTCTGTTTTTTGACTTACAGAAAGGATGTAGTCCGGGATGTATTAATGTTACTCCACGTGTGGAAAAAGCAGGAGACTCAGTTTTGTATTTCAAGTAGCACAATTGCTTTGTATTTTATTGCAACAAAAATTGCACCAAGGCTAGAGGATGAAACAAATAAGAAAAAGACATATTTACAAAGAAAAGAAAAGTTTGTCTACAAAATTGGTGAGGAGGCTTAGACACAAAAGTAGAGTAGTGGTATGGTTGGTAAAGGGGGAGGAATAATTAAAATAAAAAATAAAAAAAAGCCTACATTGACAGTACCATGTTGAAGTCAAGGCAGCTTGCGGTTGACTTGTGTCCTCAGGCATCGCAGTCAGACAGGGCACATGGGGTGAGACGACTACAGCACAAATACTGAAAATGTCCAAGAGTTGCGGACAAGCATATAAAGGAACGTATGATGTTAGAGTGGAATTTCATGGGTTCTTTTAGTCTATAAGGGATCGGTTTCTCACTTATACATTACAGCAAGTGACAAATGCATTACATTTCAGTCCAGTGTTTCCCCCAGGATATATATATATTTCTTTTTTTTTTTTTGCTGGGGTGGAAAAGCCTCTGAAACAGCATTTAGACCACATGACAAACCCTCTATCAAAGCTAATATTCTTTCAGGCAAAGAGGCCCTTCAGTGGTCAGAGAAACGCTGTTTTAGTCTGTGATCCCTCTTTACAGATAAATGCTGCTGCAAGGCCGAGCTGCTACTGATGGCTTTTGTGACTGGCATGTAGAGAAAGTTGAATCAAACGTATTTAAAAAAAAAAAAAAAAAAAAAAAAAAAAAAGTCCAGTCTAAGGACAACAACGTAAAACAGTTCGATCCACTGAGTTGCAGATCGTGCACCCTGGTCCCTCTCCAGCACAGACTGGAGACAAAGGTTTTTGGTATGGCAATCAAACATTTAAATCCAATAAACAAATCAACACAGCTATTTCTAACCACATTTCTGCACTTGTAAAGTGGCAAGTCTTAAACAACTCTGCCAGTAGTGTTTAAGGCACTAGTTACCAAAGTGTGCAGTGAAGCAAAAAGGTGAAGGCCAGAAGCTCATTCTGCCTCATTTGCTTGCTCCCATTATTATCTTATGGCACATGGTTGCAAATACTGCAAAAAAAAGCATTCATACAGAACAAAACACTGACACATTTTTTTATCACTCGGCACACAACCAACCACTGATGACATGGTACAAAGCAATGGAAACTCCTGGGGATGTGTTGGACATCGGGTTATAAACACTGTGATTCCAGACGCTCCTTAATTCATACAGGTGAACATGAACACACCGGACATGAACATGAAAATGAAAATCAGTCGTTAAAATAGTTAGAAGGCATCCTGGAACAAGATGAGGTTAGGCGTTTCATTTTTGCTCATTGTCATCGGCATCGATGAAAAATAAAACACTAACAGTGTTGGAAACAAATGGCCTTTTTTTTTTCTACTAGTGTCATCGATAAAGGGGGAAAACACAACGAGAATATGTAAGACATGATCATTTCAAAAATGATTGGTGAAAAGTCATGTTGATTAGGATTTGGGCCACTCATTAAGGCCAAAAGACGCTGTTCATTCATGGTTAAGGCTTTTCAATATTGCAAGCTCTGTCTGACGACGTCTACAGAAAGATTCCTTTGTTTCCATCCACAATAACCACAGGCTTAAGTGTACTCTAGTGTGAAACCTACACTTTGATGCTGCACTCCCGCAGGCTTTACCCTCGGATCTCCAACATGAGCTCAGGATGAACCATGCGCATGCTCAGAAAAAAAGGGTAGTGTAAGATACAGTTCATATCAGTTTTATATCTTGGTAGTTTAAGATTTTATGGCGCTACCTCTGAACAATGTCACTGATCTCTTTGACAGAGGACAGCAGTTTGCTGAAGTCCTGCTGTGCGTTGGCACCCCCTGTGGCGGTGGGGCAGATTTGTAGCTCGCGCAGACTGTTCTCAAGCTTGTTGATGGCCTCGCGGAAGGCAAACTTGTTCCTCATCTGCTGTATGGAGTCGACGTAGCTCATGCAGTACTTCGACAGGTTCTTGCCGGCCTCCAGCACAGCGCTGTGGCTACCCGTCTGCTCCGAGTTGCGGCAAATGGCTGCGCGGAGAAGCTCCGTGCCTTCGAGCACCATCTCGCGCGTCACGGCTGAGTTGGGGGTGCGCTCGGAAGCCTGGCGGGGTGCAGTCTTGCGGAGGGAGCGCCGCGTGTTCACTAGGGGGATGAAAGCAGTGGGCGAGCTCTGATCACCGGAGGAAGAGAAGCCTCCTAGGCTCTGGCTGGAGAGGGAGGTGGTCACTGAAGTGGCAGAGGTGGAGGTCTTTAACGGTTGAGGTTTGGAGGTGGAGCCCAGGGGCAGCTTCTTGGAGCCCTCACCGAGGGGTGAGCGGGCTTGGTCACTGGCAGTGGTTGTGTGGTGGGGCTCTGAGACAGAGGGGAGGCCCTTAGCTTTGATGTCTGAGGTGGTGGATGAAGGGGAGGGGAGTTCTTGAGTAGGGCTGCGGGAAATCTTGCCAGTTTTGGCATTGGTAGGTGGTGGAGGTGGGGCTGGCTTGGGTTTCTGTAACTTTCCTCTATCCCTGACAGATGAAGAGTCCACACCGTGCTTGTGTCTGCGGGCCCTGCACTCTTCTCCAGCTGCCCCTAAAGCAGGAAACACATTGGGCTTGAGAAGCTCAGCGTGGAGAGCGCTGGTCTTGGAGTTCTCCAGCCCCTGTGCCCCTGGTCTCCTGACCACCTTAGGTGTTAATGCCTGGGGACTGGAGCCAGGACTGGGATCAGTCTCTTTGCCTAAGAAGGCAGTTGAAACATCTGATGAGGTGTTCAGACGTGGTGGGGGAGTTAAGGTGCCCATTCGTGGGGCATTCTCCCCTTTTTGCTCACTGGTTCTCTTCCGTGGCAGAGCTGGCTTGCCCCCGAAGGTGCCTGAGTCAAAGTGGCGCTGGGCGGGGTCTCGTGGCAGTGTGACAGACTTCCATTCAGTGCCATCTGAGCCGCTGGGAATGCTAGAGGACCAGAGGAAACGCTTCGAGTTAGACATGGATTCCTCCTCACTAGGTGGTGTTGTAGCTGCTTTTCCTCCAGGTCCAGGCACCGCAGGAGCTCCTTTCTTCCTGGGAAACAAAGGCCCTGGGTAGGTAGGAGCCCCGTTGGTGATGCCACCAGCCCCATTGTTGTTAGTACCCAGGAACTTTGCAGAGTCAAAGCCATGTGTGACATCATTAATGGCCAAAGATGCACCATTGTTGAAGCTATCACTGTCTCGAAGATCTGGAGTCACGCCCCTCCTATCAGGGTGGATATCCGTCTCTCTGAATGAGGAGCTACGTTTGGGCGGAGCTGGTGCATTCTTTTTCTTTTTCTTGATGAGACTGAGAAATCCACTGCCACGTGTCTTGTCCTTGTCTTTGGGTAGCAAGCGGTCATCCTCATTCAGATTACTGTCCAGTAGGGTGCGCTCTTTCCTGGGGAGCATGGGTGACGACACAGCTGCTTCTGGCTCCACTGGGTCTGGGAAAACAGAAAAACAGAATCATCAGTGATGAAAACGTAAAAATACTTGCGCTAATTATCAAACTACAGTTGCAAAATACTTGGACAGACTAGATGAAACATCAATGGAAAACATTGTTCAAGAAAGACGAGTGGGTGTTTAAAAGAAGAACGAGTTGGCAGGTGTTTACAGAGGGAAACTCCACCAGTCTTAGCTTTTAGCTTTGTGGTTATGACCAAAGATCTCAGACTGCACTTGATCTTTCTGGGGGTCTTAACTCAAAGGAAAACTAAAAGGAAATAAGATAAGACAGCATCAAGATGGAAAAACTTTAGCAAAACACCAGGAATATGAGTAACAATTATCTCCATATTCCTGAAGGTATAATGATAATTGTGTTGGACTACTTTACAACAAGTTGTAGCAACAATGGCAGGAGGCACAGTGGGTGTGAGTGCGTCTCACCTGGACTATCTCCATCCCGGTTGTCCGCGTTTTTGCGGAGAGTTCTGGTTTTGGTGGGCAGCTCTGGAGCTTGCTGGATGGAGCCTAACGTCGCCTTCTTCCCTTTCTTGCCCAATTCCTTTTCCACCTCTAAAAATACAACATCAATCTAGATTTAACAAGCAACCGAACATGACTATTGGCATCTTAACTACCACAAGTAAAGGTGCTTTGGATATTAAAGAAAACGGCACTGACCATCAGAGATGCTGGACTCCTGGAACATGGTCTCAAAGGCTTGGTGTGTTTCAGCAAAGGATGGACGTTCTGAAGGGTTCCATCTCCAACCTGACAGGAAAACAGGGAACAGAATAAAAAAGTCGTTCCAGTAGAACAGAGTCCCTCTAATCATAGATAGATGAGTTTTGCTACTCACAGGCTGTCATGAGTTCGTAGACCTTCTCGGGGCAGCCTTCCGGTCGGTCCATGCGGTAGTCTTTCTCCAGCAGCTCGTACACTTGGGACAAGTCAATGCCAGGGTAGGGGGACATGCCGTAGGTGGCGATCTCCCACAGCAGCACACCAAATGCTGGAGATGAGGGCACAGGACAGTTAGTAGTCATACAACACATCAGAGCAGAAACATGTCAAGAACTAAATAACTGCAACATAAAGTCATGGTGGGATTATGTGCAATAGTTTAATGACTAAAATTGTTTCCTTGCTGAATTGGAACTTGAAACAAATTAGCTACTCGAGCAAGAACATCAGGAATACATTTTAGCGCTGTCTGAATTAAATCAAACTTACCCCAGACATCAGACTTAATAGAGAACTTGTTGTAGGCCAGACTCTCTGGAGCAGTCCACTTAATGGGGAACTTGGCCCCAGCATGAGCTGTGTAGGTGTCGCCAGTCATTAGCCTGCTTAGGCCGAAGTCTGCAACTTTTACCAGGTGGTTCTCCCCAACCAGACAGTTTCGGGCAGCCAAGTCCCTGCAGGAGACAATGCAGAGAGGAGAATGAGTGATGGACAGGAGGACATGGTGGAATTCTGACTTTTTTTTTACAATCAGAAACAGACAAAACAAGTCCAAAAAAAGTAGAAGCTGACTTCAACACAGGCATTGATAAGAAGAAAACACAAAGAAAGAGAGCGTAAGAAAACACAGGATCTAAACCAGTGTGTTGTTACAACATCCACTGCAGTGTTAGCTCTCTACAGATGTTTTGTGTGGAGCAGAGTCACAAGCTGTGTCTTGTCAGGTTTAAAAATTAAAATGTGCTTTGGCAAATACGAAAGACATAAATCATCTCATCTCGTCTTTAGGACCCCGTTAAACGTGCCAGAACACACTAGCTATGTTACGACATCGACTTGTGTGTGATACAAGTCGGTCATTCAGTTGAGAGAGTGATGATAGAGCAGCTCAGGAATGGAAAGAAAATAAGATTCGATGGCAAAGATGTTTTTTCTTCTACTGTTGTAGTTGCAGCTCTAACTACCGCACTACTGAACATCACGCTGCCTGATTACCAAACCTTTGACAATGAAAATACTGTGTTTACACCCACCTGTGTATAAAGTTTTTTTTCTCCAGGTACTCCATGGCAGAGGAGATCTGTGTGGCCATGTGGAGCAGCACCACCGCATTGACCTCCTCTCTGTTACACTCCCTCAGGTAGTCTAGTAAGTTACCGTGGGTCATGAACTCTGTGATAATGTAAAACGGTGGCTCCCGTGTGCACACGCCTGCCAAAAAAACAAGTTTGCAAAACAAAACATCAGTATTCACTGGATCATGTGTTTTTGTGTGTTACTTTCAATAACCTTGATGCAGAAAATCTCCATTGAAAAATCTATTTGACCTGCAAACATGAGTACATTTGCAAAAGACTGTTTTATAGTTGATCGGTGCCAAAAAATGGGGTTCTACATCTGATCAATAGTTGTTGTCCTGTTCAAGAGAGTTGACTTTCAGAGTAATGACACTGAGAAAGAAAGGGCTCTTAACATACCTAACAGTTGTACCAAATTAGGGTGTTTAATCTCTTTCATGACAGCGGCCTCCTTGAGAAACTCCTCCACTTCCATCGTATCCTCCTGGACAGAGTTTTGTCAAAAAAGTGAGCAATAGCATGGGCTGGTTGCAGTTGCATCCATATAACACCAGATGGTAGCATTATTCAGTCAAGTGTAAGACTTATTGTGTCACAAAATGTGTGTCAAAATATTTCTACTTCAATAGATGGATATTAACGTTCGTCCTTTCCTTGTAAAGTCTAATTAGGAGCAGCAGGCATGTTCTTCTTCTTACCTTTAGTGTCTTGACAGCCACAGTGAGGTTGTACTTCTTCCAAACACCCTCATACACTTCCCCATACTGGCCTCCTCCCAGCTTGTGCTTCATGGTAATGTCAGTGCGCTCCATCTCCCACTTGTCATAGTTGGGAGAAACTCCATAGATGGTTGGCTTATTGCGCTTCGGTGCCGGGTAGTGCAGCGTGGTGATGAGGCCGTCGGCCACCGTGGAATGGTGGTGCACCAGCTCTGCCAGTGTGTTGAAACGGCTTTCTGACGAGACGTACAGCTGCAGGAGAAAGAGATTCTACATTTGAGTAGATGCACATGAGAGGTCAGTTCAGCTTTGGATATCGACAGAATTTTTTTGTGATAACATGAATTCCTGTGCTACATCAAATATCGTGACGTACAGGGTAAATACTTCAATGATGACATAAAGTCACGGGGAATCTTTTTAAATTCTGCACTTGGGCAAGTCAGAGCACTATCAAAACAATGCAACACAGCTGTTAAGTTTCTAATAAACAAAGATGCTGAAATGTTCCCGAATGTTTTCATTACACGATGACTACTTGTGTTAAAATGCATTAAAATGTTAGTGCTGTCTGGAAACAATAAGTGATATTAGGGAAAGATATAACACCAGAAATAACTGGCAAAGTTCCAGTAATCGAGCATGAAATAATCTACTAAGTCTTGGCAAAACAACACTAAAACATTTTCTCCATCAAGAATGGTCTTAGCCCATTCAAAACTCACAAGGCATTAGTCAGGAAAGCTGGTTGACGGAAGGATATTGGTCAGGGCTCAATGGACACAGTCTTTTCCATTGTCCAAAACTTACATAACCCCAGAAATGATTTGCTCTACAATCTGCACTGTGCCTTTCTTTACTTGTGAACAGGCGCTTTGAGTGAGCTGAGGGCAGGAAAAAAAAGAGAACAACCTTGACTGCAGTGAAAAGACCTTTGAAATCTAAAGAGGATTTAATGGTCAGTTGGCCGCTCTCCTGGCTTAAACTATGACCATTCACTAAATTAACGGGGAGAAAAAAAAAAAATCTATTTACCAACATAAAAACCTTAGTTATTTGGAGCAGTGTTAATCACAGAGTCAGTGTGAAACAAAGCTGTAGCTCGGGGGAGTGCTGAGGTAATCCCAATAATGGGAGAAGTCTAATCATACCAGACTCTTGAGTTGTAGCTCAGTGGGAGGATGGAAAACAATATGAGATGGGGAACCATGTATGTGTGTGTGTGTGTGTGTGTGTCTGTGTGTGTGATCGTACATTTGTTTCATGCGTGTGTGTGTGCCTGCATTCTTGTGCTGCACTGGTCTGTGCTAATGCATGTCTTAGCATGGGCGTCAGTGTCTGGCCGGCCTCGCGTCTGCTGGCCATTATGAGCAGCACAGTGGTGGTTAGAGGCATTCTTGTCATAGCAAGCGTTCCTCGAGCTAGCTCACCTCGCTGCATCACAGACAGGAGGGTGACACAGCCAAAATGGCAGCGGCTTCTCGACTGATATCGCATTTTGGGGGAATCCCGCGGAAGGAATTCAGCCATTGCAAAATGGCCAGCACTTATCCATTAGGACCCTTGAGGATGGATCACCATATTTAAAGGATCTGACTATAACTTGAGTGTGCTCAGGATACACAACCTCATATTTCTTCATATTTATGAGTTCATTATGTTTTTAAGCATTTTAGGGACACTAAAATAATAAGAATTATAATTTCAGATCTCTGAATGATGGAAACTTGTGCCCTGACCAGCTTTGAGAGAGAACAGAACAATGCACTCATCTGTTCTTGCAGATATCAGTGATACTTCGTGAGCGTGTGTGTGTGGAATACAAATATGTCTTCCCATTTCTCAAAGTGCTGCACTGGATGAAAAACAATCCCCTTGATTAATGCACCTGGCTGCTATCTTCACTTTAAATCAGTCATTACATTCCATCTACAGCCGATATAGAACAATGAGGCAGATCCTGCCATGTGCTGTAAATAACGTCCTGCCTTTATGAAACAAATAATAAACCACAAAACCACATCTAACAATGAGGTTTAACCGTTAGATTAATTTAGGCGCCATCAAATGTGAAAAAAGGACGAGCCTTAAGGCTTATGTGAGCATGTGTTGGTGTTAACTTGGCAAAAAGCCGTGTAGACAGTATGTGTTTGTGTTTCCTGATGCCCACCTTGCCATCAGACGCAGTGTTAATCCTGTAATGGTAGACTCTCCCCTCGTACCGCAGAGAAATAGACCTCTGGCCGGGGCTGCTCTCACTCTCGCGGACCAGAAAGCTCCCGTTGATTCCCGAGCTGAGCAGGTACTCGGCCGCGTTGCGTGACACGGGTCCATGGTACCAGCTGTGCTTCTCCAGGCTGTTGACGGGGGTGATGTAGTTGGACGGCACCCAACCCTGGCCATTCTTGGTCTGTGCCTCGCACCACTCGCCGTTGTGGTTGTATCCCAGCACACGCAGCTTCTCTCCTAGTGTACATGTGAGATTAAAATTAAAAAATGTAATACAGGCATGTATCTAATTAGCTGCAAACCTATACTTTAATTTTAAGGATACAGATCATTCCTGTGATCATACAAAGAGATCACAGGAACAACTAGGAGGAACACAAGTAGGACTATGTGAATCTTCCATATCCTTTACATTAAGAACAGGCTACCATGGACTCTGTACTAACACACTGTATCTAATCTCATGTTTCCTCGGATCAGGACGCACCAGTCATTTTGTGACCTAGATTCAAGAAACGTATTTCTTTCCTTCAGCTTAGACGGGGTGTAACAAAAAATATCAAATTATATTGTATTATATTATAATAATGTGTTTAAATCCTAAAAGTGCCAAATTCAAATAACTGTTATTTGACAATATAGACGCAAAGTAAAATGAACTTTTTCGTGAAATGGCTCATATTAGAACGAAGTGGAAAGTACTGCTGTACAGGACATTTTCTTGTTTATTCCGGTGCATATGTTCCCCCCTTCCTTCCTCTGTTTGTCTGTGTGATCCATCTGTGGTATTGTTTTACAGTCGCTTCAGAGGAAGAAAACAACCCACGTTTGAGACCATCGTCAGGAAGTGAGAGTCAGACGGGGATGAAGACGGAGAGGGAAGGGGACAGGAAGGAAATAAGCAGATTCCCAGTAAGATTCACGAACTTCATCAAGACTTAAACTTTCTCTGGAGGTGCTTTACATGTCACCAAAAACATCCAACCATAGTGATCTCAAAAATCTAAAAATCAAAGTGGTCAGAATCACTCCTAATTGAAGAAAAATGAACAATGAGAACGAACCTTTAGTGATGCTGAGTGTGTTGTCACCACTGGCAACAAAATCATAGAGTGCGACAAACAGGTTGGGGTCATTCTCGCTGGGTCCAGCCAACAGGTTCTCTTTGGAGTTCCAGCGGGCCGCTTCTGTCAGACCCTGACTCTCAAAGTCTGGTCCCTGGAGAGCTTCTGAAAAAACAAAAAGGGAAGAAAACAGTCTCATCAGAACACATGTAGTTAACTGAACCGTGAGGGAAAACATCAAACAATGCATTGCTGAGGGGAGACTGAGGGAGATCTGTAGGCATGTGTTTGGTATGCAGCGGCATTGCGAAGCAGTTTTCCCATACAGATTCACACATGTACGATGATTCAGCAACAATGTCAAGTCGTCTCTCCGTGTGTCATTTAAATTCAGCTGGGTCTTGCTCCAACGAGCAGGTCATCAGCTGTGATCCCAACGTGGGATTAGAGCAATAAACCTGATCATGTGACCGAGCGAGTCCCCGCTGCCTTTGTAACTTTTCATTTCCTGGATTATCCCCGCTTCGTTTTCATTTTCCTGAATACCGTGACAACTAGCACACATGAGACCGTGAGAATGTGCCTCAGCATGAATCTTCATTGTAACTATACGTGCTCACACTCACAGGTAATGAGCCCAGAGTTCAAAGTGCTTTAACTTACAGTTATGTTAATTACAGACAGCTTGAATTATAGCAATTTTAGAGCAGTAAAACTGATGGCTGAATCACAAAATGTGGAAAGAATGCGGAGAAAAGAAGAAAATTGTGTTTAAGAAGAAAAAGAGAGGGAGAGAAGTGAGGCGAGAACTTTTTCTAACTGCAGTTTGGGCCTAAACATGAGCTTGATTGTGTGGCTCGCTCAGCTGTTGTCACACATGTTTTCGAGGCATCTTAGATTTCATCCCCCCAGGCTCACAAACTCACACATCTTTCCAACAGAGACAACAGGCCAGAGCTGCACTATGTTTCCACCTTCCAAATTCTCAAATAGTAGTAACACGTGAGAAGGAAATATTTTAAATTTACTTGTAAGGAAATAGTACACAGTACGATTAGGAAACCAACCGAACCCTCCAAAAAGACACTGAACATTATTTTTTTCCAGTCAAACTGTGATTGTGAAGAAATGGAAGAGAAATAGAGGCCAAGCACAGCAATATATTTACTTTTGAGTTTACATCTTTGCTACTGTTTAGTGAGTTTTGGGAAATTAGTCCAAATGCCCAATTTAGAACAGAAAAACAGCCAGACAGACAAATGACTGTATAAAACATCTGCAGACATGCAGCGTCCGGTGATTTGGTAACACCGGAAAACAAATACTTGTAAATATGTAACTTTAACTTTCTTTAGTGTTGTGTGTAGTTTTAAAGCTGCAGGAGGGCATAATTGCGAAATTACAAAACATAATCCAAAAACAGAATTAGGCCGATTTCCATCCATGTAAAAACAAACAGAGTGAATTTAAAACCTATTTTAAGTTGAAGTGATGACATAATTATTCACACATCCTGCTACAAAATGCATTCTTTAACCAAACACATCCTGCAATGGAAAGATTGGTCCTAACAAGTCAACTATTCACCAACACTGACAAGTCTTTCAAAGGAGAACAATGGCCTGAGTGCAAAGTTTAGCTCCAGAGGACATCGCAAGTATGATTAATACAATGAGAGAACACCACTCTAAGAGTATGGCTTCTCCTCAAGGCTGAATAATATAAAAAAGGAGACAATTATCACGCTAATTGACTATATTATGTATGTTCATAATTCAAATTTGACTTTTGTTCAGGATAGAAAAATCCAGATTTCACGATTATAATGCATTCATTTATTTCACATTACGGATGTATGAAATCAAATGTATACAATCTGTTACGGTGTTAAGGCGTTATACCCTTGAGGGGATTACATGCCGTTTTGTTCAATTCTCCTTTTCTTGCTTTGCCGTTGGTGTGTTGCACTGAAAGCCCTAAACTCAACGCCACTTTGTTGATTTTAAGTGACAGAAACCGTCTGAGCCTTTACGGTTACAGAACGGTGACGTATTAAACCGTGGTTAACAGCAAAATCAGTTCATCGCTGCATCCCTAGTCTGAAATGCTGGTCAGAGTCGGATCAAAGCAGTTGAACAGAAACCAGCTGTCAATGAATTGGTGCTCATATCATGCCATTAGTACTGCAGGCAGGAAGACCGTGGCCAACTTAAATCATTTCCCAATCGCGTGCACACATGCACAAACAAGACGGAACAGTTCTCTATTGTATCATCTTTGTTATTTCAAAACCATACCATTCATATTTTCTTTTGTATCCTCTATGTTTTCGGCTCATACAACCCTTCAAAGACATATTCACCTGATTCTATCTAAGATACGTTTCATTGTCTTGGCTGTTGAAAACCACTGGAACAACACCAAGTCCCCCAGCTGCATAATATAGCAGATTATGACTTGTTCACCACATTTATTGCATAAGTGGATGTTAGCAGAGAGAAATTCCATACAGATAGCGTATTTCTGCAAAAAAGTGTTAAAGTCTCTCTCGTGTGAAGCAAACAGAACAGCCCAAATCATCCAGAACCTGTGTACTGTATCACAACTGTGATTTACTCACTATGTAAGAAAAATGGCACACCGAGTCATTGAGGCAGCTGGATTTGGCTGATTGAGCTTGCAGCAAAGAGGATACTTTATGGCATAGTGGTTATTGTACACAACAGTCACATGCACCCTCTTCTGGATGATTTAGACTGTCAAATACAGAGCTGCAAACAATTACAGATAGACGCCTACTCAGTACAAGGCAAGGCAATTTAATTGTATAGCACCTTCCAACGATAAGGCAATTCAAAGTACGATACGAATGGCTCCAAGTGTAAGTTAATAGTGCAGTGGCAAACAGAAGTCAAAATCCCAAGTCAACATTTTGGACATTTGTTCCAGATATGTGGTGCAAATGCTGATTTTTTTATATGTTGTTTTTGACCCAGATCCCAGATCAGCAGCAGATCAGAAATGTATTTTCGCCTTCAACCATTCAGCGTCCTATAAACCAACAGAAGTACTTTTAAAGTCAATTCTTTGGCAAACAGAAAGCCAATGTAAAGATCTGATACTGTTTTCTGATTAACGTTGATTGAACATTTGTGTGTGCAGCGATAGTCATCTCCAAGAGAACGCAACAACAGCGGACACTTCACTTCCTACACTGATTTTGACTGTGTAGTTGTGAAGTCAATAAAGTCTGCAGCTCGACAGAAGGAATTCGAATGAAGAGCAACATATTCGAAAGAAGCAACATCTGTTTGCACTGGATAGAATTATTAAAATGGCAACTCCACCTTCTTTTATACTCAATTTTCTCTCATAAAACTGATGTCGGGAGGGGTTGACTCAATAACAACTCCTGCGCTGTTATGTAAAACATAAAATTGGGATTGTGCTTGATAATCAATTTAAAAAGGGATCTGCCTGCCAAAGACCTGATGTTTAACAAAATCACATTTAGTGCAATCTCAGAACCAATCGGCTATCATCTGATGGCGATTTAGCCTCTGGGGCCAACAGCCAATCTTTCTGATATCAGTTGTCCGTTTTCTGGATAACGAATATCCATGCCACGACTTCCACTGCAGTCCGATTAGCAATCTCATATGTAAAAAATAATGAGGAAGACACATTTCAGCTAATCTGTAAACAGATATCTGCATATGAATGCAGAAAACTTAAAAAACAAATAAAAAGTTGAGATGTCATCAGACGATTGCTCTCCGCAAGGACTGTTGCAACCAAAACCTGCTCAAACATGACTGGTCAATACTACTTGAACTCCACACATAAACCTCAACACTTTTTACACCTCAACAAATTTGTTGATTATTCTACTATTTATCAAAACAGGAGTAAGAACATGAAGTACAGAAGAAGAGCCTGCTTCTGGGTGTAGTTGCTCAACCCCAAGTGCGTGTGCAATTTTTCCCACCGGAGATGGTGGAGCTTTGGAGTCACAGTTGGAGAAGATTGGACTTGCGAGTTCCTTAAGGCAAGAAGTCAAAGAATTTGTAGCATACAAGAATAAAACCAGTATACCCCTAAGGAAGTCAACAGAACATATGCAGCCAGCAGCCCGTCACATGACTTTGTTGACAAGTTTCATGCACCAGTGTGTCGGGAGGCCAGTGAAAGCCTTTCACAAAGCCTCTTCTGCCAAGTTAGGCTTGCCAGCCTGAGCACACTGAGACAATCAAACCAAATGTGGTGCTTCTTTTAGGTCACAAACCTGCCATTTTGTGTGAGAACATGCCAGTTTCAATTTCATCTGGAGCACGCCGTCTGGCTCACACTCTCATATTTAGGTGAGTTCCAATCCTTAAAAAGAAACAGAGCTGTTGCATTTTTGAGCAACAGTCAATGGTGCTTCCCTCAGCTGGCAAAGGTACATGTACCTATTTGCCCCGTGCTAGAATAAAGACAGACTGTCAGACCACATCATATGATTCAGAAACAGCAAAAACTAAAAAGGCCCTTGAGGGAAGCAAAAGCATAAAGTAGCAGATTGAAGCCTGAGAATGAAGTCAAGGAACATGATGATTATTCCAGTAATTAAAAGATGTCTTAGCATTTGAAAAACTGCTTTTTCTTTTTCATAACCATGCAGAGACGAGCGATGTCATCGACTTGACTGGTAATCACTCAGTTCAATGGCATCTGAAAAGTGTTTGACACAGTCTTGTGTCATCTTACTTTGTTAATGTAGCCAGTCTTACTTATTTAATTAAAATACTCGTGTTTGACCTGTTTGTATTCTGTCTTAAAGTCACAGTTCAGATTTCTGGACGTAAGATGCAGACCTGAGAGCAAGCAGGACATACCATATGTCCAGAGTTTGGCCAGCCATAAAGTGCGTGGGCAGCGCATTTGAACAGCCCACGCCACACATGTCCACTTAATGGCCTCAAATACCACAGCTCTTTGTGAGAGGGTGACGGCACACTGACACATGGATGATGACAACACAGGCCTCAAAGAAGTGTAGAAAATAAGACATAAAAAAGGAAACACTGTGAGAAAGATATAGAAAAGTCCATTATCAGACTTCGGTTCTCTAGAGTGACACTGTGAGAGAAATTGTCCGGGGCTGCATTACTGAGACGACACTCAAAATGATTAAATATGTGTGGAACTTGTAAAGAATTCATAGCTATGACTGCACCGCTATGAGCAATAGGAATGCATCCAAACTCACACACTGATGCAAGACAGAAATTTCTTCAAAAACCAGAAAAAAAAAACATCATGTCTGGCTCCACTTGGTCCTGGCGATCAAGCCTATGAGAGCTCTGCTAGCCTTGATTCCAGTGCTTTAATAAGCTGATTTACACCCTGGACGAAAGGAAAATGCAACTAATTATCTGACACAATAGAAGCCAGCAGTAGTCCAAAACCATGAGTCTATAGAACAGTGTGGTCCACTTCCATGGTCCCAAACCACATATTTCTGAGGGCTGAGAGAGGGAAAATCTTTATCTTACATATTTATCACCTGTCATCACCTGTGCGGGAGGTGGTGGAGAACAAGGGGAATATATTCGGATCATACATTTGACGTGGTTCTACCCACTGTGGGAGATATTATGTTAATGAGATGAGAGCCCAGTGGAGGAGAGCAGGAAATACCAGGTGATAATAAGGCAGCTAAACACAGAGGAGCCGCCATTTTCATCATTTTGATCATAAAATATTCAAACTGCATTCTCGTCTTCATCATGCTAATGATGTTAAACAGCTTAATACTTGGAGCAAATTACTAATAAGGCCTCCAGCTCTAATGAAACTTTAATTTTGGGTGGAACATCTCAGCATGAGATTTGATGTGCCTTGTACCATATGGTCTAGAAATTAGAGAGACTCTTTATCAATGTCATCCACTTTAGTGGGGAGCGTACCAGGACCATTAACTCTATTAAATCATTTGGTTGCGCAATCTTTGGCGCACTTGAGACTTCCTTGAGTCTTCCATTGCCAATCAATTATTATGTTGATCATGCAGAGACTATGTGCCCTGGATTTCTTGTGTTTTCTTGAAGAGAAATCAATTACCCGCTTTAACTGTGACCAGAACTGTCTAATTAGAAGCAACAGGAAACAAATAATCGCTGGTGCCTATACTAGAAAGAGTATGTGAAATATATAGATCTACGTTACTTTCTGAACTTATCATGAAAGCAGTGAAGAACATCATAAGTACTGGAACATGGCAGAGAACTTTAAAGAGCAGCGCAGACTGAGATTAGATCCCCTCTCCTCATAAACACAAGTTAAGTGGGCCACGACCAGGAGTCAAATTTCCTTGTATTCTCTTTGCCGTCTCTTTTTCCACTTCTTTCCTCCTCAGCTAGCCAGTGTGTCTGGCCTCCCTCACCCTCCCCTGTGCTTACTCTCCCACTTTTCCCCTCCCCATTCTTCTGTTTCCACAGTGCAGAAATCATTGTTGAGCCGTTACACGGTGAAATCATCTTCTATCCATCTCCTTGTGTCTCCCACAGCCCTGACTAGTCTCCTTTCTGACATCTCCGCTTTAATTATTGTTTATATTTCTCTAAAGTAAACTTTAAAATCATGCCCCGAGCTAAAAGACGACTACAAGACACTACAAGCCATCACAAAAAATATTCTTACCTTCCAAATAACAGCTGGAGGAGGACGAGAGGCCTTTCTTAGATTTACACCCCACCAATTTTAGGCATATCTCCAACATTTTCATTTGCTTTCTTTCCCTTCCCGCTGGAAAATGTTGTTGCTGGTTCAAATCAGACGTCCCCTTGAACGTTTCCCCTCTACATGTGTCCAACAGGAAAAAAATTCAAACACAAGGCAGAAGCTGACGAAAGGAGAACCATCACCAAGCCAAAATGGATGTTGAAATATACGGTTTTTCTTCCCCTTTGTCCTTTCAGTTGCTGTAAATCCTCTTTGTTTCCTCACTCGTTTCCGAAACAGAAAAAGCTGGAATCTGCTGTCCGGCAAAGTCTATCAACTTTCTCTTCTGAGCGGCTCCATGTTTTTTTCCCCCTCTTCTGCTTGTGGGTTTTTGGTCAGCGCCACTTTTTGTAAGATACAACAAGTACCGAAAAAAAAAAAGCGCAGGTTTGGTCCAAAAAGCTTTGTTGACCTGTAGATGTGTCAGTTGAGTGGGCAGTAGGGCAGTCTGAACGGTGCCATTCCTCTCTCCTGTCCCCTGTGTGAGTGTGTGTAGCTGAGGCACAGGGACTACTCGTGCTACAGCTGCCAACAAAGGGCCTCTTTCAGGCTCAGCCTGCTGCACTCAATGACATCAGCTAAGCCCTCCCACCTCCAGCAGCAAACACACAATGAGAGGGAGAGACCGCTACCACACACACACAAGCCTTTTCCAAGAAGAATACAAACAACAACGTACCATCACCCAAATTTCTTGCCAAAAGCTGCAGAGGTCTCTTGATTAAAGTTTAGATTGAGCGTAGACCTTAAACAGTTCTTCCTCCTTTCTGTTGAAGTCATGAGATGATTACAAGAAGCTCCTCCTCCAACTTTTCAACCCCCTCCTTCCCCCCCTCACTTACTGTCTTTCTGCCTCTCTCTCTCTCTCTCTCTCTCTCTCTCTCTGTCCTTCTTCTTCTCAACTGTTTTTTCCCTCTCTGAAATGTTTACAGGTTGAGGAATCACTTCTGGAAACAGGATTGGGTTGTTAAAGACAGAGCTTAAGCTCTCAATCAAGAGCAGCTAACAGGGAGGAACACTCACCAGTCTAGTCAGGACCCACTAAAACAAGGCTCATTTACCACATATTCAAATTCATCAAAATGAGAGAACATTTATCTTTTGGTGTTTAGAGAAGCATGTGTGACTTTCAACAGCAGGAGTGATCATATCTGGAAGTAACACATAGTCCTTGGCAGAAGCAAAGGTGTCTTGCAACTCTTTTATCTCTTTTCCGTCTTTTCTCAGCTGTCTCAAAGTGTAGAGATAAACAACTCATTCAGACGTTTAGCCATACTTCTGAACTAAATCGAGCAAAAGTGAATCTGAAAATCTGATAAAAGAAACCAAGACAGGAATGTCACTATAGCTGTGCTTAGAAATGTAAGTAATGTTTTGTGGCTTCTGCGCTCTTCTGACAATTGTCGCCGTTCCGTCGAACTTAACAATACAAACTTCTCAGCAAAGTCCACATAGTTTCACACTGAGGTCCTTTCCTCTTTTGCTTCAGCTAACTTTGCTCAACTTGTGTTCAGATTCTACTAAAATGTTTCTTGTCACATTCTTTATTACAGGATAAAGCAAGTAAGAAGTATGTATCTCTCTGGCTAAATCTACAGAGGGTGAAGAGAACATCATTAAAACCCACACGGTGCAATTTGAAACAATAGCCATGCAACAATTATTGTAATTGTGAGTCTCATGCTTTTATTATTATTGACTTGTGTTTTTATTATCAGAGAAATGATGGACCTCTTTAATAATTTCTGAGGTGTACTTTCTGTTTTATTGCAGGATATTGTTAAGTGTTTCTGTTATTTGATCAGCTCGTGTAATAAAGGCTAAAAGGATTGGTGATCGTCATTAGACTGAAACCACAAATGACATAAAAGCAGCTGTGATATAATGACTATATGTAACAAATATGTTTCCATTCCAATGACAAACATTACTTTACTGATAAGAAGTCCAGTTAAGTGGGTGATTACATTCTAGTGGGAAGCTAGTTTGATGACACCATAGCATGAATGCCAAACCAGTTTAATGGCTGACCCGGTCACAGGAATTTCCCATGAGTGAGCAAGAACACCGAAATATGACCCATACAGAAAAATATACACGGTACAATGGCTTTAACAACTTTAAATGGCCTCAAAAAACATGACATGGATGAAAACTCAGATATCACTAACTTTACATCAACCAGAAGGCTTAGTTTGCAATATAAATAAATTATAAAAGTAAAAACCTTCCTATATCTTTACTTAATTTATACCAATGAGGGCAGACCACTTAATAGAAGCACTTCTTCATATTATGCAATATAATTCAATAGGATTACAATCTTCAGCCTCCAAAATGATCATTATATTGAATCAACACGGCTCTAAAATGCAACATTACAACCTAAATGAAAGTGAAATTTAATGCAGGAGCATGTGGACGGTCAATTCTTTAGTGGTGATGTTTGAAAACAAGAATAGCAAGTAGACAAGTAGGGACACCAACACCTCAAATCTATGTATATCTAATGGTTGGACCTTCATTGGACTGGATTCTAAACTAAGTATTTTGAGTATTGTAGTCAGATAGTCCGGCTGGTCCACTTGGCAAGTAATACAAAGAGAGGAGAAGTGAACAATAAACAGATGTTTCTGAAGACAAAATTGATTCATGTGCAATATATAAGACAAGGAGAAATATGAGGAAAATCGAAGAGTAAAAGGAAATCCAAAGATAAGGTCATGTCTGTCTGAGCAATGGGATCACCCTATAAAGACATTGTGCACCGTAGGCTATTATTGCCTACATTTATGAGCAAGTCTGCAAACCGCTGGTCATATAAATATAATGTGTATTATTATGCTTGTTTCATAGTAGACTTCTGACGACTTCTTCAAATGTGGGAAGGCAGAGAGTTCAGAAACATCTGCATGTGCTGTCCACCTCTGTCACAAAAACACTAGATGAACCGATGTACAAAGGGTGCTGGGAATTGGGACCACAACAACTTTCGGTAAGCTGCTTCACTTCTGGTTGATTGCCTGCCTTGGGCTCTGGACACCTCCTACATATTTGTAGTTGTGGGTAATCAAAAAGAGAAAGAGAAAGAGGCGATGATTCCAGATAATCGGTTTGGAAAGCGGTTTGAAACAGCACCATAATCCGGCCAAAACAATACAAACAATGACAGAGGCAGAGATGTGTGCGAGGCATGAAGTTGTTCAACTATTTTCTGATCATAGTTAGTGAAGTCAAAATTAAGATTTTCATTTTGAACTAAAGTTATTGCATGACTGTGTGGGCAGCAATGCTCTTGTTAGCATCTATGGGTGTTCTTAAACACTGCTCAGTCTCAGTGGCTTTGCAAGAAATGATCTCAATACCCTGAACATCCAGTCACATGGCACCAGGCCCTACATCATTGCTGAAATGCTGGTATGGCAAACATTTATGTTCCTCTCATGCACCACCCCAAACACCAATTAAGAAGAAATGCAGGCTTCCTCAAACTCTGAGAAAGGCCCATTAACTTACCGCAGTCACAAAGTGTTGGGGGAGATGAGAGGATGAAGGGAAGAGGAGAGGGGCTATAAAAATGGAGGAGGAAAGAGGAAAAAAGGTTGCAGATGGAGAAACATGAAGCACATTGTTTGGAAGTGAGCTCATAGGAGAATCACTCGCTCGCGTTTTATAATCCGGGCCGTGTATGTTAACAGTTAGCTGACGTACATCCACCCACGGGATGGTTTTTGGCCTTTTTTCTCTCATGTACCCCCCCTCCTGCTTTCCTGATACCGTTCCTTAAATCTTTAAGCAGAGAACAGGTTGTATCCCCAAACTCGGAGGCAGCAACTGTGCCGTGATTCAAACTACAGTGGTGCTAGCATTTAGATAGTGTTGACATGAATATGCCCAACTATCAATTACGGACTCTGCATTACTTTGACACTTAATACTTTTTTACCAGCATGCACCGAGCAAGAATGCACCTCAATAATTCATACCATCACATGATTAACTGCTACTGACATCTGCTATGAGCATTTTGACATGTGGCAAGGCGGTGAAGGCAGAAGTAGGCCATTAACTTGTATGATAAATTAATACTCGGTCATGGTGACGCTCGAATAACAGAGAAATGAAGTAGATGGTAAGAAGATATCGTCTTTAAGTGTTACAATACTACTCACGACATTTGAGGACTGTTTGAGTCCCGTCCTGTGCATGAGGGCACACATACACAAACATAATCGCACTGTCTAAATATGTAAGCCACCCAACACTTGGCACAAATCCTGTCCTTCTAAGTCATGGAACAAGAGTTATTACACTTTTAAACTGAGCGAGATTTCTAATTACAGAGGAAGAGAGGGGTGTGAGACAAAGCCGAGTCGGTTCCTAATAGTGATTCTGCACTGCACATGGTTCATCACTCCACCACATTGCCACAGCAATCTGTAACAGCCAAGTGTACTTAAATATCAGACGCTCAAGAAAGCAGGTATGCGGTGTATGGATATATGTGTGTGTGTGTGTGTGTGTCTCTCTGAGCATGTGTGCATGTGGCTGTTTACTCAGGGCCCTCTGGAGAATGCAGCCAGAGTGTCTGAGGCGTGCAGACCAGCAGATGAGGTTAAAGGGTTTAGAGTTCCACATAATTCTCCACTTAGTATTATCCACAGGGAGAATGGACACTTAAGAACGACACGGTGGCTGCTCTGGTTCAAGGTGAAGGGCTGTGGCATCAGCCTGTGGCCGTAATAAGTTACCAACGTGGATAACAGTGAAACTGAATATACAGAAGCACATTAGAAAACATTTTAATTTGCAAGTTTGCTTGAGCTCTTGATGTGCGACCAAATAATAATTTAAAAAAAGCACTCATATAGCAAATGACAGACAACGTTCTTTATGATGAGTCTCTCTCTCTGGGCTTTTTAAAAGCTGTGTTCTCATTGTATTTCACATGGAAACAGTGAAACTGACCCTGAGGTCATTAAACACATTTTATGATGAAATCCACTTTATGTGTATCTGCTCACACACAAACTTTCGCTCGCTAGCCAAACCCTTCTCATTTGAGGTGACCCATTAACAGTCCACTGTCAGCTCAGCTTTACAACAATCTTCCAAGACAGATGGGGCCGGGGCAGATGCAGTTAAACCCGGCCGACCCTATTGGAACAGGACAGGAGGAACCATTTTATCACGACGACTGACACGAAATAGGGCAACACAACCCAGGTGACTAGGCAGAACATTTGCTCATTTCTCCACACGATACACTGCTGTAGGCCCAGACAAAACTATGTAGTGCCAAAAATATGCAAACCTGGAGAGAATGGAAATGTATGCATGCTGGCCAAGAGTTAAAATTTCATACTTTGAGCAAACAGAAAGCCAGGTCAAATGCACACAACTATTCATCACTTGTCAGGAGGTAAAATGCAGCACTAATCATCTGCGATGAAAAGGTCTGTGAAAATTAAGAGGGCGAAAGAGAGGCCAGACGTATGAGCTCTACTCCGAAACAGCAACCTGCATGTGTGGAGAGGACAGGGTGCTAATCCAGTCATTTTCAGAATTGAGCTAAACTACTCAATTTGACCCAGAGTGCTGGAATGAAAGCACAACTTTTTTTTTTTTATATTCCATTGTTTTATGAGTGTGCAGACCAGCAGAGCCAAACTCTTTCAGGAGGGAGCGAGAAAGCAGAAAAGAAAAGGGTGCGTGTACATACGCGTGGGAGGTTCGCCATTCTACAGCAAAGAAAATGATAATATGAACCCCTCTGCTTTTACTTTGGGGCTCATTTATTAATTCAACAGCATACAAGGACAACACTTTATTAACAGCAGACACACAGTAAACAGAGCCAGTAGATTCCCTGTCTGTTTTTACAGCCTATCAGCCTTAAATGTCTTTTAGATGTTATCTAAATGCCTGGGGAAAGACCCCATTTGTCTGTATGCCCATTGGGGTAAAAACAGAAACAGATACATAGAAGAGTGACTCCTGCTACGAGGCTCTCAGGCTGCAGCAGTCGAGCTGCTTGGGCTCTTCTTTGTGTCTAAGTGAATCCAGATGCAGCAAGCATAGCAGGCCCCCTCTCTTTGCGCTATGAAGAGGAGCTTAACACAACACAAAGGGACAGGACAGCATACCAGTACTGTATGGACTGGACTGGTGAGGGGGGGGGGCAGACCAGACAATAATGTAACTGGCCAGACAATGCCTAAGTGGATAGGATTTTGTTCATTCCTGCACAATGGAAATGAAATTCAATAAAATATTTGACTAAATATAGACCTCCAGATACTGTGACACTCTAAGAAATATATAAATGTAATCCATCATCATCATCATTATTATTAAAATCAACCTCATATGAAAGCCCTTCCTCGTGCCAAATCAGGCCCTTTTATCCTGCAGTCTGCATGGGGGACCGAGGCTCTCTGACCAAGAGGGCCCATAAATTTTCACAAAAAGACAGAGCTGGCATCCTAGGTAGCAGGTTGTCTTCAGAGAAAACAACAGCTGCGTCTGGAGCTGTGGCTGCCTGCTCGGGCATGGAGCGGGGAACAGGGGGTGTCTTTTTTTTTTTTTTTTCTGTATGTGTGTGGACCCGGGAGGCGGAGAGCTCCCACGCTGCATTCCTCGCCCAACTTGGAGGTTTTCGGTATGCGTGTGAGTGTTGTATGTATTGTACATACATATGTGTGCACCATGGACGGATAACCAGCAAGGGAAGTGCTTGTGGTGGCCTCTTACTGTTCTCACTGGAACTTAAGATTGACGACTAGATGCAAGATCATAAATGCTGGCCTGGGATGGGGCTATATGAAAAGGGAGAGTGATTTTCTTATTTTCTTGTCCTGGATCTAATGAAGGTGAAATCATTCAGGCCACAAGTTGACAAGTCTTACATAAACCATCTTTCATAGTAAAACTGGAACAATGTATCTGTATAGAAAATCCAATTTTTTTTATACATGAGTTTTCAACAAAGACATTTCGGTAAATAATTACTTTCTTTTCAGGAACTGGGCAATCACAAGACCAGATTTCATAACATATACTGTTGCAGACGCTGAAGTGAATCCAAATAACAAAAACCAGAGTGAGAGTCAATGACTCAACAGGACTGTTTGTCCTAAACCGACATGCTTACACTTCAATTGTTCTGTGCAAAACAAAACTGTGTACCTTATGTATATGGAAAAATCTTCGGTTTAAGCTTTTGGTTTGTGCCTTTGTGATTTTTCCTTCCTTTGTTTGCATTCAGGACCTTCCCCCCTTCAAATTAACTTCATTACAAGTAGCTTATCATTTCTCATTTAAAACAATATTTTTTTTGTCACTTAAAATGTAATATATAAGCAAACCAGACGAAAACTATGGCAGGTATGCAGCATTGTAGGACACCTAATGTGCTCATCAATTCATGAACACCAAATATCAATCATCCATAACATACAAAAACAAAAGGAGAATGATCTCACCTTACATGACAGAAGTAGTGGCAGATAGCTGTTAACAATTAAAGAATGCATAATACACACCTACGTAAAACTACACACATACTTCTACTCTACACTGAATGCTGATATACTGTAGCTAACGCTTACTGTTTATGTTGTTCGCTGTTGTATACTGTGCTACATTATCGTCTGCTGATTTTCGTTCATTTAGCCTGTGGCCCATTCTCGCTATTGTCCATTACGCCTATAAAAGTGTTCTGTCAGATGTAAAATCCGCTTAATAAAAAGTAGAAAAAAGAAACAAAGACACAGAGACAATGACAAAAAGAGGAGAAAGACAAAAGAGAAAGGGAGAAAAAGGAAAGAAAGAAAAGGGGGGGCGGGGGGGTTACACCAGTTATTTGAGAGAGGAATGCACAAGAGGTCACATTCTTCACTCCACTGCTGTGGCTTGCCCTATGTTCAACTCTCTCCCTCGCTTTTCTCTGTGTAAAATAGGCAATATTACTCAACACACCTCTGGTGCAACAGATCACAGACAAACATGTGATTCGCTAGAAAACACAGTGACTGGCTCAGGAGGAGGAGGAGGAGGATGAAGAGTCTGTAGGCCAGGAATCTATTAATGATATAGTCATACTGATCAGATGACTTACTAAGTTATACAAGAGGAATGTCACAGTAGGAAAAGCACAGGTGTAAATCATAAAATTAACAATGGCTGGATTCCGGCTTAAGTTTCAGGGTCCTTGTGTTGTGCATGCAGGCTTAGTGTCACGGCTTACTGGGACACACAACATTTTGTAACTTTTCTACCATAAAATAACAGATTTTAAATCATTTTGATGCTACGCTGAATTGTAAATCAGGTGAATTCGTCTCCGTCATTCCCACTCTGCAACTTTGTGCTCCGGGTACGATCTCCAGCGAGAAGTATTTAACACTTTAGGGCACTAAGTCACACACAACCAACTATTTCACCGATTTTGGTGAACCTGGATCATATTTTATGGAGAAAATGTTTCCCGGTTTTCCCCTCTGGCTGCTCTATTTCAACTCTCTGTGATTTACAGAGTGTCCTGATGGACATAAAGTTAACTGCCGCCAACTGTAGCTGCTGTTAGCTGATGTTAGCTCAGTGTGTTAGCCCAGGAGGGGGCTGAAAGACGGACGGGCTGGGCTTCTTGCTGTTGGGCTAGTAAATAATATTAGTTAGCTGCGATGTCTTGTGTTGTTGGCCTTGTGTTGTTTGGCTGTTAGCAAAGCTGTCGACTGACTAGTTGTTTTTTTTATCAGAAGTAATATAATCAGAACAAATGCATGTGTAAAACTGTGGTATTGTACTCTGAAAACTGGGGCCTGCTAAATTCAAAATAGCTGCTGTAAACAACATCTATAAACAGCAGGAATAACAGTTATTTCTTATCACTGTAAAATGCTGCCATTAAAACTAAATAGACACCTTGTATGCAGAGCATCTGTTCATTCCAGTCTTATCATACAATGTGCTGGAACCAAAGGTGTTCATAAGTGTTATCACAGTGACCCTCAACAGAAAAACGGATAATGTTTAACCTCTTAACTCACCTATGACTGTGTGAGCTTTCTGAAAAACCTTTGTGCCTCCTTTAATGTAAACTACTCCTGTGCAGACAGACGTATGATTAGAAAGACAAACAGATTAATCCGGTTCTGATAATACTTTTTACAAACACCAATTTCTTCAAATTCTTTGCAACTAACTAACCTTAAGGTCTGTTTCTGTGGGAAATGTGTGGTCATATGTCTATTTGTGGAGAACTACTTTGACTTCATCATTCAGACATGTACCATTTTAGATGTAAACGTGATAAAATACTTCGTATTTGTCATGCTTTTTCAGACTTTTTGCAACTAGCACATGACTGCTGTTAGTGCCTCTAATGCAGGTCCATGTGGACCTCGATTTCAAGAGTTAAGAAGACGGAACTTGTGAGGAACAGACTACTTTGATTTATACACACAGCTGTTTTGACTAGTCATCAGCTAGGGTGGTAATAAAGTGGACTCCTTTCCAGGTGGTCAAGACTTGATGAGAGGGGAAAACACTTACTAATCAGCAATGTGTCATCCGGTAAGGGACAAATGTGTCTCTCGCGCACACACACACACACACACACACACACACACACATACACACCCATTGATATGTAGACTTGGTCAGCCACAGTGAGGGACAAGCCACCAGGAGCCTAACAGCTGGCCTAAATAAGCATTACTATGAGGCGGCTGCAGCATGGGTACGTACATGGGTGCACACACACACACACACACACACACACACACACACACACACACACACACACACACATATATATTTATATTTATATTTATACACACACACTCAGACCCCTTCCTCTCATCTTCAGGACCCACGGGGATCATTGGAGGAGATTTGGTGTGTAGACTGTAAAGATTCCTCGAGTTCCAGCCAAGAAAGAGTCAGATACAGACTAAAAGAGAAATGGATTCACTTACTGCATAAACGCTGAACGCAGCTGCTGCAGGAAAAATGCACACACACACACACACACACACAGAAATCAAATGATGTCACCGAAAGGCTACACGAGAGGAGGGGACAGACTGGCCCAAAATACAACTATTAAAAACACATTAACCACAGTCACTTAAAAATGAAAGCCTCTTCATTTGCATCTAAGATTATTAACAAAAACCTGGTAGCAGATCAAGAATCGTGATTACAAGTCTGGCTAGATATTTCTATGCAGCTGGAACACACTACCTCCCATAGTCATATTAGCTAAAAGTAATGACCCCTCTGACAGGATGGAGAGCTGAGTGGCATGAAAAAAATCGATCACGCATCTAGAAGCTAGGCTGAAGATCATTCACTGATGAAGACATCGCGTCAGGCTCTATCAAATAACAGGTATTCTGCTGGAGGACCATCTTAGACCGGATATCATACAAATTTTGCAGAAGGAGATACAGAATTGATTTTATATTTTCATGGCCTCTTTAACGTAGACAAAAGCAGAGACATGAGAGGAGAGAGAGCAACAAAGGTCCCTGGCCAGGCTTGAACAGCAAACGCGGCAGGTTATAGACCCTACTTAACCTGTAGGCCACCAATGAGGCCCCATGTTCACATATTTTCCAGTTTCCCCCTTTTATGTCCTTCACAGACATGCAAGTCAAAGGGTTTGTTATTTAGTTGCCCATAGATGAGTGTAAACCAGTGTGCTGTTGTTTTTTCCCCCCCTTGTTTTCTGCCCTGACACGCTGCACCAGCACCCCGTGACCCCGGACAGAAACGAGCAAATAAAGACAATGAGCAAATGGGGCGTCATCTTCCTTCATCCCCAACATTACAATGTGCCTTGAACATACTTGAAGCTTTGCCAGGTTAGCCTGCAGGCGTCAAACGGGGGTGGAAAATTATGGGGTGAAGCTTTTGAGCGAGTAGAAAAGCCCTGTTGTGCCCGTACTGAAACCTATCCAAGCAAGAAGCAACTCACCAGAGATCCCTACATTTTTATGTAACCCAACTCGTCTGTCTGATGACCATAATTTGGCACTGTTCGCTTTTCGTTGTCTACAAATGAAAGTTGGCTGTAGTTACAATTTGAGGGCAATCAGTAGCCAATCATATGCCAAAACCGCTGTCTGTTAAACCCTTACACCGTTTCCAGCTGTTGTTGTTTTCCAGTAGTCCAGTGTAGTTTTTGGGATGATTTACAACCAATACGTTAAGCTTCATACAGAGGCACGTATTTAATGAACTAAATGAAAACTGTTAGAGTTCAGCTTGCTGCACATTACTGAAACTTGCACAATACATTTGCTTAGAGATGATATAGTGAAATTAATGCACTCATTGTGTGTCAAATTTCCACTGGGTTGAGATATCTGTGACTTATAATGATCAGACCCTATGATGTGGTTTTCCATACAAAAAGGGATGGCACAGAAAAAGATGCAGCTTATCTTTATTATATGTTGGAGGTTTGAGGTGTGGCCTGTAACTCTGGAGCTAACCACTGATGTATTAAAACAAAGGATGAGCAATTCAAACATGGCAGCCAGTTCATTCCAATGAAAGATGCTAAAACTCTGAAAGCTTTTTAATTTGTACTAGATTGAACTGTTTATATTTTAATGACGCAATGACTAATTTTGAGTGTATGTGAGAATATGAGTGTGTGACTTCCTGATTCACAGCAAAAGCTTTCCTTTGCTTTACTGTTTTACTTGAATGTGGAGCAGCAACGGTGCCAGATGTTGCATTCGTAATATGCCAAATAAGAGCTGATCAGAAAACGTCTGTTAGATGCAAGTAAGAATAGGAATATAGGAATGAATTGAGTCATACTGGCTGACTGTTGATGGGGAATATTGGACGGATCATCAAGATTTATTAACACCTAATGCTGCATATTGAGCTCGACGGTGTGGGCAACATTTGTACCTATCTATGTATTTGTCCACTCAAAAATAAGCTTACGTTCATGCCATTTCATTGTCGGACTGCTCTGGGCCATAGCTTATTTCTGAGTGCTTAATACATGATTAAACAAGCTCTCACAATCACTGTGTAAAAATAGGTGAATATTCTACACAAAGGGGCCTTAATTAAAAATGTATAAAAAAGAATTATTTCTCAATGAAAATGGTATCTAGGTCAAAACTGCAATGAACCAGAATCAAACACATTAACCACATACATAAGTGGGCACAGCAATTACCAACTTGCCTCCAAATCAGACAATATTGTCGTGAGTCTTAAAAAATGTAGATCCTCTTTCCTTTGAACCCTCCAACCTCCAAATCCCACTCCGCTTTCCTCTTTCCTCTGTCAGCCCTTTTTGGGGGATGGCAGGAAAACAAATGAAAGGCATCATTCCTTCGTTGAATACTTATACACAGCAATTCCACTTCCTGCAGCCAGTCGAAAACATTCCAGACTTGCCAGCTGTCACATATTGTTGTCCTATTGAATTAAACACTAAAATTACAGGAAGGAGAGAAGCGCGTATTTGACAGAAGTGTGACAAATTTCGCTTTAGTGGGTGCAAAAACAATGTCTGAGAAAAGCAAAGCTTAAGCTGAGACCAGTCACGGTAACGTCACCTTAGTTATGGACGGACAAGCAAGCTTTTAATCGATCGCTCAATACAAACCGCAGACTTTCTTTAGCTTTCGTTGCTAAAACAGGAAAACAATTAGCGAGTTTTAAAAGAAACCTGCATTGCAGATCCAATCCAGAGTCTGAAGCAACAACATGCAGAAGTTGTGTGCTTGTAAACTGCAACCGTTTGTACTTAGAAATCCCCCAGACGACTGGTAGTTGCTGGTCTGGTATGGTCAGGCTACCTTGGTTATTATTATTTTATTTCAGTTTAATTACTTGTGGATGAAAATGACAATAGTGTTGCAGGGATATGCTGCAGTACAAAGCATACAGATACAGTAATAATGGGCGGCTACTAAGCTGTAAAACTATGTCTAAAACATGGCTGAACATCAACAATGACCACAGGATTATCAATCCAGGATGTATTCTTTGTGAACAAGTAAACATGACACAAAAGAGGAGGTTAGATTAAAAGGAAGTGATCAAGTACACCTTTTTTGTGTTGTGCTCAGACCTGTCTTTCAAAAAACAGGCCTGGTAACCTACTTCAGCTTGTAATCTAGTCCATTATCCATTGAGGTCCACGACCAACTTCAGGGGATACTCACTTTATCTGAACCACACACACACACACAGAGAAGAAAACTGCTGGAAATACAGTGTCTGAGTTACGGTTCCAAAAATCCACTAACCTGCTCAATCCTTATAATCTGCGCTAGCTAGCCAGTGAGATCATACCTCCCCACTATACAGTACACAGAGGTGCCAAGAGCAGAGACAGGTCTTTGCTTGCCCTTCACTGTCTCTCTCCCAGGCAGCTGCACGCAGAGGTCTGGACCTGCCTGCTGAGTAGCAGCATGGCGCTGGCTAGCCCAGTGTTAACTAGTTGGGGCTCACCAGGAAGAAAAAAAAACATTGATGTAAAAATCGTGTGTTGATATTGCCCTCCTCTCGCTCTGTGACTCACATACCCCTCTCAGAGTCTAACCTGCTCATCACAGGAGGAAAGGGGCAGAGAGAGAAAACAAGTACGCCCCCTGTCACTGACCCTTTGCCAAATTCGATCCATTTACCGGCAAAGGCTTTCATTCTGTTTTTCTGACCTTCCCTGTCCTGTCCCCCTCTGAGTTATGCAAGACTCAGAGTCAGTGGAAAGTATTCCTGCCAAGGCATTCACAGCCCTACAGACACATTTGGTAAACTTATCAGTGAACTGGATGCATGGCATGTATCCGGTTCAATGGCAAGTGATCATTTTAAAAAGGTTAAAACATTTCTCAGCTGAAGCATGAATTTAATCTGACATTTTGTTCTGCATGGATAAATACATTTTTGTTTATTTTTGCAATACTTTCCACTGATGTCTTGAGATAAAAATGTTATGATCCACCTCTAAATTTTTTTTTTTTTTTTTTTGGGCTTAGCCCCCCAGTGAGTATTCATTACATTATTATGCATCAAAGCCGAGGCAGTTAAAAGAAACAGCTTACAGGCATTAATGCACAAAAAATGTCTATTGACACTTTTATTTTGATTTATGAGAACAAGCCTCACTGCACCTTGGTTATATTGTGTGCTCTACTACTCTGGAAAATATAGCCCACCATGAAGGCGTTCATGAGCCAAAACCAGTCAATAACAAACCATTGACTATAAAAAAAAGAGATGAAGTAACTGATGATGTCACCACTGGTTTCTACAGGTTATGACTGAAGCTACAAAAGTCTGCTTTCCGTCCACTGCTATGCTTTAAATAACGTTATGTGAGAAAGAACAAAACCTAATCCTCTAACCAGGAAACAAACACACTGCGAAAACATACGCAAGCGCGGGAACAAACATCAGCAGGTAAGACATCTATCATCGATGTGTTACAGTGCATGCTGGGCCATTGCTTTGCAAAACACAGTGTCTATGAGGCTCTGTGCCAGCAGCAGACTAGCCTTCCCCAGAGGCAAAAGAGGCTCCCTGAGGTGTGCAGTGACAAAGCTTTCCTCATGAAGCAAGGGCGTGATTAGCTCTTTCATACAGGGCCATGTTTCAGGTATATCGGTGACCGTGTCTGAAATCATTCACTCATTCGCTAACAATTTCAAATATCCATTTAATTGACTGCTATCTAAACTTGCCTTTGTTTTCCTGTTTTTGTGCAATGCATGATGGTAGGTCACTCACAATCAACACTACGGTACTTTTGACAACGTATGGTTGGGTCATTTGAATCCTCTGAAACATTGAATCTGCAACTATTATACTATAAAAATGCCAAGAATTGTTGAATTTCTTGGCCTCAGCTTTTTAATTGAGATAATTTACTGTTTTTCTGTATGATAGTAAACAGGATGTGTTTTCATTTTGGGCTGTTGGTTGGACAAAAGTAATCTGAAGATGATCTTGCAACTTTTCACCATTCTCTGACATATTTACAGGACGATTTATCAATTTATTGAAAATGTACTCTACAGATTTAAATCAAAAATGCAAATCGTTGGTAGTTGCAGCCTTAATCTCAGACACAGCCTGTGTGTTCTACATCATGTCTAGGATATCTTATAGGACTTTGCAGTACACACTACACACCATCCTGTTAAAAACACAGGAGGAGGCACTGTTGAGTTCTGCCACATGACAAAAGCTTCTTCGTATTATAGATGTGGATATTCTTTAAAGCCTGTTTAAGACTTCTTCTCCATCTGTTCCTCAGTCAAGGTGGGTTAAGTAAGAGCAGGGGTAAGGACAGGGACAGACTTGTCTTTTACTGCCCTACACTTAAAGCTATCCTATTGCATCTTCTGTGCATATCATCAGGCCACATGGTGCACAGCCTAAGTACACTTTCTCCTCACAACACTGATGTGCCTCTCTGTAATGGGAAGTTAGTCACTTTGCATTCTTATTAAGTTGTAAACTGTACATCTTTTCCAGGTGGAGATTAATACTATAATGTAACATTAGTTTATTTATAGTGCTTCAATCTCATATGCTCTCTCTGTATTACTGTACCGTCTGCAGATTCAGAGGCAGTAGAATCAAAATGTCAGAAATATAATAAGGATGTTAGACTGCATTTATGGATTGCTTTAAACATTTTAAATGTCGCAGGTCTAAATGTTTTTATTATGGGCCCGAGACACACAGATGGCTGGGAAATCTCTGACCACAGGATCAATAAGCTAATATACAGACATTAATATTGATATCAGTGAGTAACTAAAACCACCATATGCCAAAAAAACTATCCCTTTACACCCCTAAGGGATAACTCAAAGCTCCACAATCAATTTTCTACTTAACACGGCAGATTTTCTACTGTTTGTTTATTTGTCAAAATAAAATCACACGGTGAATGGAATAGAGATTAGAAGATCTGAATGTGCAAACCGAAAGCTTTTTTTAAGCTTGCACTATTTGAGGTGTCATGGTTAGCACTGCTGCAGGTTTCCAGATGAAAAGAGGCGTAATCAAAAGTCACAGATATCACTCTAATGCAGATGTTAGAGCTTTGACAGCGTGCTTTTTAAAATAACAGGCTTTATAGTGGTATAGATTTGTGGTTGGTTACTTTTATCTGAAACCATAAACTGGTGAGTCTGCCAGTGTGTCAGTGAGTTCAAAACATTTAAAACAACATGACAGTGAATGTACCAGTACACAACTATGACTGTCACGGATCCCTGCCATTGAGAGGAGAACCCATTTGTTAATCAGTTTACCATGCCAGAGATACCAAATGAGCCAAGACAACACCAAACTGGTTGCAGTTTACCGCACATTATATGCTTGATTAAAGGCCGATTTGCTAGAAGGGGCTAAGTCGTGAGGCGTGGTGTTGCATTACAAAATGAATCGCACTCTGTATTGGTCATGTGACGGACAAGAGATCACAACAAAGACCAAACAAGTGACCAATCAAAACAGCACAGACTCGTCATGCCATCTCCAGGGTCACTCTGTGTCAAATTTGACAGCAAAGAGTGGCTTTGTGAGCTGCTTGGATAGTTATTATTGTGTGGTGAGTTTGATTACAAGCAGTTAAAATTTATTAGTGCATGCTTTTAAGTCAGCACCACTTTCTTTCCTCCAGGTTGTGCAAGCAAGTCTGTTGTTCAGCTGGGAAGCTGCATTCCCGATGATGCAACCACTGTAGTCTGTACACTCTTGTGATTTCTGTTTATGCTTAGTAACATCATCTGCATCTTGCATTCTTGCTTTTTCACAACAGCGAATATCATCCACTTTTTTCCCCATTTTTACAACAGCCAGTCCAGTCTACTGATGTTCGTTATGTACTTACTTTGTTTAAAAAGTAAAGTGGCAGACGGGAAAGTGCCTTTGTACTTGATTCTTGGACAGAGGAGCTGCAAGGCTGTAACACTGATCCATGACATCCTCATTAAACAAACTGATACAACTAAGCAAACTGATAATAGTTCAACAAACAAATCTGCTGTCAATGACAAGCAATCTTATAAAGCTCATCAGAAATCTGTTCTTACCGTGCACAGCAAAAACGTTACAAGGCTGCGTCCCATGGCGTGACGACTCTCTCTTCCCACCCTTGATGAAGGCCGGCAGACTGGGTCTCCTCTGGTCCCCTACAAACTTCCCCGGCTGCTGCCCCATAAGGGCAGGGTGCCAGGCCGCAGCCGGGACTCTCCAAGCTGGACTCAGTTGCTCACCGTCCGACAGTGGGCCACCAAGCTGGGAGAGGATCGGGGGAAGGCAGGGACCCCTTTCCCCGACTCAGTCTGTCCTCTCCTAGAGTTTGGGTGATGCGGGTCACCTAGGCAGATTATTCCAGTATGTCTCTGTTTATTGTGCATTAATGGAGCCTGAGTGCTTCAGAGATGGAAGAAAGGCATTTCAAAGTGACCTAGAGGTGGAAAAAACAGAAATGAGTCCATTAGGAGTGATATGATGGTGTGCAAATTATCCTAACGTACAATTAGACTGCAAACAAAGTGACAACATGTGCATCATGGAGTTGAAATAAACATCACAACAAATCAAAGCAAGCATTTGTTTCATAGGTTGCTAAACTTGCTAAAAGCATGCTCTTGTTTGATTTTAAACTCTGCTACTTCATTACACCTACATTACCTGTACTTCCCTCTGTATACAACCCCAATTTCCCTGTTATAACCCACTGAATTTCCTCTTTTTAATGCTAGTCGAGGTCTTTAAATGGCAAGCTAACATTGGTAAACCTGCAGGCTACACACACACACACACACACACACACACACAACCACCATGTTGATCACTGCTCCATACAAAAGGACATAAACACAGAAAAGTGTAGCTGCAGCACAACATTAACTATTATTATCTTTAAGCTTATTGTGGCTGGAAAACTTACTTTATTACAAAAGCAATGTCAAAAACACTAAACTAGCAGCAAAGAGCACTCAAGTGAAAATGCCAGATTTCTACCACACATCACAAACTTATATGGAGTAAAGAGGAGTGTAAATGCAAACTTACACGGCCATAGAAACATTTATATTGTTGGTTAGCTTGCGATCAAGCCAATGTTGAAGGTAGCCATGGAGGCTAACTAACGTTAGCTGGTGGTATGCAGCGCGAGACCCTTAACTGCACATCGAGCATTCAACAGTTGGATCTCGCTCGTTTAACACGCTGGCTTTAAACGTCGGACAAGTGCACTTAAATGTCTCCGAAAACCATCTCTGGTCACAACAATTTAAAGCTGTGCAAGTAGTCTTTCCAAAAGCAGTTTGCTTCAAACTTCCGTGTCCACTCTTCCCGTCTTGCGGAGTTTCTTCCCCTGTGGTACCCGGACTAAAGGCACTTCAATCAAGGAGGTGAAGAGAAATCGAGGAAACTCAGCCGGCCACAGACCGACGACTCTCTCTGCAAGCACGTTCCCCTGTTCACAGTCTCCGAGCTCTTCGTTGCCGACCCCTCGGTTCGCGTACTTATTCATCGCTCTCACGTGAAAATCTCAGCAATAAACTTTGGCCGAGTAGTAGTAGTAGTGTCGCTGGTGCCGCCATACTTCCATACGCAAGGTGGTTTACAGAAATATGTGGGTGGGGCGACGTGTGACGTCCAGTGCGTGCGTGGGCTGGTACATGGGGACCAGAAGCAGAGCTTTTATTGTGCTGAAGAGAGCAAAGCAACTCCAACTCTGGTGTGAGGGCCTATGAGGAGATAAGTTGAAGAAAAAGAGCAACTAAAGCCTTTTTTCAAACATACAAGCTATACTCAAGCTGTGTTTTAAAAGAACTAAAGGTTCATTTTGATCTGTGCTCCTCCAACTCACATGCACCATGCTGTAAAAAACAATATATCATATCACAGATATCATCATGTGATAAAACTGTCAAATAAATTGCTTTATACTGATAACGAACCAATATAAACCAAGATATGCTCAGTTATGCTCTGGTTAGGCCATACAACTTTCACCCACTTAGTTCATCCAGTCTTTAGTGTCATTACTTATTAAAGAAATGATAATTATACTTATCTGCGTTACTGTTATTGCTGATGGGAAAAATAAACCCTGATGTGAAGGCATATGAAGAGACAAGTTGAAAAAAAAAAGGTAACACACAACCTGTGTTTTAAAGGAACAAAAGCTTCATTTTGATTTCCTCCAACTCACATGCACCACGTTGTAAAAAAAAACAAAATATTACATCATGTGATAACACTGTAAAATAAATTGATCACAATCCTTCGAAAAACATCAAGTATTTTGGCTTTTTCTGGATACAAACGGGCATGTGAATTTTCTCTGTTACCATCAGGGTGGCGTTAAGCTATACCTGCTTGTAAAACAAACAGATACTCTAAATCGTTCATTCCCTCTGCAAACCGATTACTAAATGCTCTGTAGTCTTGTTCTTAAACTGTTGTCACTGTTAGTGTTTTTTTGTTTTTTTTTTATCTGGCCTTATCTGGCTTTTTAACTATTTTTTTTTTATCTTGTCCTTTTGTACTTTATTAATCAACTATTTATTGACTCTTCCACATTTAGCTTGAGTTTGAGTTGATAACAAACCAATATTAACCAAGTACTGACATACCACTTTCACCCACTTAGTTCATCCAGTCTTTAATGTCGGAACTTATTTCAGAAATAATAATTATACTTATCTGCATTACCGTTATTGCTGATGGGAAAAGATAGCATAAATACACAAACTCCTTACAAAGACTTTTCTTTCTGTTTCATCATTTTTCAACAAGACACACCACACTGAGAAGTACTGAAAATTATAGAAAATTTATTGCATACAACATTTTTTTGTATAACACAACAGATTATCAAAATTGTTTCACTATGCCTCTGTAAAGCTAAAGAACAGCTGCTCAAGTGATTTCTGAATGTTGCGGAATTTAAGAAGTTCCCCATCTATTCCATTAGCTGTCAAACAATCAGCAGTCATGTTAGATAAAATACAGTCGGAGCTGTTCAACTGCACAACAGACTGGACTCGGATAGGTGGTCAGTCTCTGACATAGCCGCTTGATGTGGTCTTGGTTTTGTGGTCACGGTTTGGATTTGTGCTCCTCAACCTTCTTGTTCCAAAAGTTTCTGTTGCGTCAACATTACAATCTCTTCCATCACTTCTGGTTTCAAGATGTCCTTGACCTACGGAGACAGCGGAGAATTATACAGTAGATCAGTTACGCTGAAAAAATGTGGTTTAAAAACACCACAAAACATATGTATGAAACCTGGTAATCAATACTTACATGGGCTTTGTTAGTTAGGGTTATTAGCATGAGGGGAAACTAATGTCTATATTAACCATGAAGTATGCCACATAGACATTAACATGGTAAATGGTAAATGGACTGTACTTATATAGCGCTTTTTTAATCTTCTGACCACTCAAAGCGCTTTTGCACCACGTCTCATTCATTGCACCATTGCAAGGTGCCAACTGCTCATCAGGTTTGGGAGCTAACCATTCATACGCATTCACACACCGATGGCACAGCCTTCGGGAGCAATTTGGGGTGCAGTATCTTGCCCAAGGACACTTTGACATGCAGAATGGAGGAGCCGGGGTTTGAACCACCGATCATCTGATTAGTGGACGACCCGCTCTACCTACGAGCCACAGCTGCAGTAAGGTGAAAGCATATGAGCTAACATGCTGATATTATACAAGCGATATTTATGAGAAGCATTTGGGATGAAGTCATCAGTTCCCTGCCCAAAAGAGCAATGAAAACAAGTCTGTTCCGCACTGTCTTACAACAGCAGAGTCAAAGAGTTGAACTGTAATCAAGTGATGCTGTAGGTTTCCAATATGGCCACCAGATGGCACAATACATCACAGAAAAGTCCACTCGTGTCTACATGTGTGAGACAGTGGTGTTATTTAAAAACCAAAGAAACACATACTGTTGAAGTGCATCAAATTTGATCCTTTTGCTTCTTACCTGGTGCTGAACCGAGGATTCATAGCAATAGAGAACACTGGTGTCATACAAAAGGACCTTGTGTGCAGCCAAAGCCAGCAGGCAGTTTCTCAACCGTGAAATCACCTCTCTATCTGACAAACTGACGGGCTGAAAAGACAAACAAATAAGTTTAGAATAGATAAATAAATAGAAATATAATTTAGATACAGTAGATTAAAATTAATTAAAATCAAGCCCCCCTTCTTAGCAGATTACTAACTGTACGGGTATCTAATCAAGACTAAATGTATTTATCAAAATTTCTATTCCCACATCCAAACTTCACTGGTAAAACTAGGTAAGACTTCTCTTAGTGGGTTCTGTTCCCACCTCCATGCTGGTGTAGAAGCCCCCGGCCTCCTCTTCCTGTTGTTCCGGTGTGGGATACAACCACACAAAGCCGTTATTCCCAAGGATGATGGATGCACCACATGGCAGGTTGTGGAAATGTGTTTTCTGCCTCTTGATGAGAGAAGGAGAAAGCTGTACCAGCACTCCTTGACCTAACTGATGGTCAGATAAAGAAGAAACAGGTTATTAAAATCAAATTGGGAAAGATGAGAAAGTATTCAAAGCTTATTCTTTAGTAACACAATTAAATATACATTTTAATGCAAGAATGTAAGGGTACACATCAAGGTATAATTTACCTTTCCATACTTCAAACTGCGGGTGTGGAGTGATAGAGCTCCATCTGAGAAGACAGACTGCACCTCTGCCTAAAAGAGCAACAAGAACATTATAAGCAAAAATAATAAGACAGAGCAGCCAATGAAAGATTATAATAAGCTGTGAGTTACACTGATGAGGTCGCCCTCCTGAAGGTATTCTCTCATGGTGAGCTCATCTTCTGCTGATCGTCTCCTCTAAAAAAAAGAGACCATCAAATGAACATTTCAAAAAAGAAATAAAAGATGGCCTTTAACAAACTAACTAGTCCAAAACCATTCCCCTATTGGATAATGCTCTAACAGTGTAATACACACAATAAGCAGCTCACCAGCTCTCCTCCAGGCAGATTGACAGAAGATAACAAGAGGACAGAGTCCAGTCGGGAGTTGGTCTCCACCTTCCACCGTTTCTGTTGTACCTACACATGTCACACACAAAAAAAGCATACATTAAAAACCAGTTTGTTGTAACCAGATATTTTTGGGATATATTGAAAATGTCATACATCACATATGAGAAGAAATGTAGCAGCAGTGCCTTACCTCTGTGATTCTGCCAACCACCACATCTCCAACCTCACCATTAAACCTGCAATTCAATAAGATACAACACAATTATAATTACATATGGGGAAGCAGCAGTACAAGTCTGTGCACACGTCAATTCACATCAGGCCCACTTAACTTTTTTGACAATTACTCACCTGGTCTTTAGTGGTCTGACACAGATCAGCTTGTCTACTCTCTGCACCTCTCCGGCAACCGAAGCTGTCAGTTTCTCTTCATCGACATAGGTACCATGACCCCTGGAAATTGTGTATAGCAGAAAAAGCAGGGTTAACAATGACATCATCGCTGCTCATAGATGACAAGGGCACAATTTTGAAGTTTTAAATTCTGATTTTGTTCCTGTTCAGAGCTCCTGTCGCAATTTAACTTACATTATACATTGAACGTCAACCTGAAAAGGTGGGAGGATTTACACTCACCACTGTTGATGGCAGAGCTGGGCAGAAGATAAACACAGCTAAACTATGATTATATTATAGCCAGACTACAACCAGCATGTGCTCCCCCTTTTGAAATCTTTTTCTAAGAAGGTACTCAAACTTAGTGTAGTCTGCATAATGATGCTGCTGCTGATTATGGTTAATACACCATCTACGTGCAGCTGCTAATGGTCACTCTACCTAATGGGAGATTTTCTTTTTCTTTTAATGGCAGCAAAGCTTCTTAAAAATCAGTTTTAATAGCACAATGACCAGCGCCAAAGAGCATCAGGCTCGTTTTAGTTGATTTCCTTCCATGACAACATGGTGCGACCACCATAGATCACCGATCGCACCACCGGTGAACCGACCAGTACCTACCTCATGAAACCGGTGTCTGTAGTGATAACATCGCCGGGGACGACCAGATCTTTTCGGTCGAAAGCAGAGACTGATAAAGACACTGGTTTTCTAATAGTTGGTAATCTCATGTCAGCAGCCATGCTTCTGCTTTTGCGTCGTCTTCTTCTTCTTCTTTTTCTTTTCTGGTAGTTGGAAAACAACTATCCGCGCTTTACCGCCACCTATTGAAATATATACAGTTTTTCTCAGTCGCTTTGGTGCATTTCTCACATCACTATTAACATTTGCACAACAGTTAGTCCAACCTCCACAACATTTAGTCATTTGTGCACATCATAGTAGCAGTTTCTCATTCCTTCCAACAAATTGCAAATGCCATCGGACATGCATCAATTGCTTTTCCCTGCTGTTTTATAACAATATCATTTGCTTATGTCATGTCAGTCAAAATGAACTATACTTGTGAATGCTGAATAGTCATTCCATATAAAACTAATAGTCCTCACTTCATTGCTTGAGTCATTACATACAAAAATGTTGAACTAGTTGTCAAAATCTGTCAAGCAAATGTGCAAATGTGCATGTGCATTTGTGCACAGTTCTACCATAATGGTACTAAATAAGTGACTGCGTTTTTTTTTGTTTGTTTGTTTGTTTGTTTGTGTTTTTTTTGCACAATGCTGTAGAATTGCAAAGAGCATATGCAGTAAATATGTGAAACATACATATGTGTCTTGTACTCAGTTACCTCACTAAATACAGTAATGTGTAACTTCACTGTAGTTTTCAAATGGCTGTACAGGTAGTGTATAGTGCTGTTTTGAGCATTTTCAGGTAGTGTCACCAAGATCTGACTTTTTTGCATTGGAAAACATTTACAGAGTAAACTGTCATAATGAAAACATGACAAAGCCATTTGACTGTCTTGTTCATAAACAATGGTATCAGGACTTTTCGTCTTGATGACACTGACACTTTCATTGACATAAATACTTGCTTTTGAGGAATGAGCTATCCATTTTGAGCAAGTGACACGCTTTTGCAGGTTATCAACTAGGTTTTGCAGTTTGTACTAATTGTTTTGAGAAATGCATTAACTGTTGTGCAAATGTAAATAGTGATGTGAGGAATGCACCAAAGCGACTGAGAAAAACTGTAGTAAACCTGAACGGGTTTTCTACGTTACTTGTAGTTTTAACACAGTTTAGTTAGTCCAGCAGGAAACACAAAATGGAAAGTACAGTGGTTTAGAAATGAAGGGACCTGAGAACAATTCTACAACTTTATGTTACATTTTTTATACTAGGACTTGTCCAGGGTGTACCACACCTGTCGCCCTAAGTCGGCTGGGATAGGCTCCAGCCCCCAGTGGCTTTGATGAAGATAAAAAACCAACATAATTTGTCTTGCCCCACTGCTTTAATTATGTTTTGCTTGACAGAATTAAAACAAACTTAATGACGTTCAGTTATAGAATAGTACCAATCAATGGAAATGTAATAGCACTTATTTAAAAAAATGAGGATGAAATGAGGTTAAGTAGGATAATTCATTTAATGATTTATTTATAGTTAAAAATAGATAGATAGATAGATAGATAGATAGATAGATAGATAGATAGATAGATAGTTCTATTCTACAGTGTTCTATTCTATAGTTCTATCCATGTGAGAAATATACAAAATATACAAAGAAAATGATCTATAAACTCTGTACAGTAACATATGTACATTGTGCAGTCTTGTCTTAATGCCTTTGTGTCTTTTTTAATGTCCATATCCAAATATCAAGTGTCACAGAGCGAGTCTCCTCTCCCTGCACAGAGGGGAGTCATTATAAAGTGTGAGTGGCAGTGGGCAGGAATTATTTTTACAGTACAGCTGCAGGAGTCTCCGACTGAATCTGCTCTGCTGTTTGATTAGAAGTGGATGTGAGCTATTGTCCATTATGTTGAGCAGTTTGTGGAGCATCCTTTTTTCAACAACCAGCTTCAGATGGCACGATGGACAATCTTTGAAAAATTTTCGGATATATGGCAGCCATTTCTGTCTCACCTTGACAAATATAACACTGATCTTGACCAGCAAGGGAATTCATAGAGTGCCATCCACCTTTACCATCTCTGTTTAGTTCTAGTGTCAGTGATGCAGTAGTGCACTTAATTATTGTTTTTAAATATGCCCTGTTTTGTTTTGTTTATTATTTCTACTCTGTCTCTTTTCTGTGTCTGTTTTTTGAAACTTTGTAACAAAATTCTAATAAAATATATTAAAGGTACAGTGTGTAAGATTTGGGGCCCTGTATTTTCAGAATAAGGCAAACATGGAATATAATATTCATAACTATGTTTTCATGCATGTATAATCACCTGAAAATAAGAATCTTTTTATGTTTGTTACTTAAAAATTATCCTTTTATATCTACAGTGGGAGAGGGTCCCCTTTCATGGAGGCCGCCATCTTGAAACACCTTATTTATACAGTAGCCCAGAACAGACAAACTAAATACTGACTCTAAACAGGGTCCTTAAAGTGTTGTTTCTCCTTTACATTAGGAAGGTGAGGGTGATGTGAGGAGATTACAATGCAGTGATTGGACCACTAAATGCAACTAAATTCTACACACTGGACCTTTAATAAAAAAAAATATATGTATAAAAAAACAACCAGCTTCAGGGGCTCCAAAGCAATCCCCCAGGTTATGGAGTGCCTTCAGTATAGTGGTAGTATTTCTAGTATGACAAGTGCTCTTTATAATCCTCATAACCTCTTTAATTCAAATAAAGACATTTGCTCATAATGGTCAGACAGATTGCAGCACGGGCAGTTGTGATGTGTTTCCTCCCCTGCATTGTTTCTTTTACACCACCAGGTGTCAGTGTTAAGCCACGTCGCCTGGAACGCAACCGCGTTTAAACGACGGCGTCCACAAAACGGAGATATGACGTCAGATGTCAACACCACGCAAACGTCTCCGCCGCCGCCAATCAGCGTTGACTCGAGCAGACTCTTGTAAAGATGGCGACGGTGAGGCACAGAGGAGTAAGAGCTGGACGCTTTGCCGCTGTTAAACTCCGCTGGTCCAGACACCGTAAGAATTGACACGGCGGCGGGAGCGAAAGTTAATCGACCCATTTGTCCGCCGTAGTACGCCGTTCGGCGCTGTGTGGTGTTCCCGAGGGTCTGGTTGCTTTTGTTTTCGGTTAGTCGTTGCATTGGACAGCTCATTAGCTTCAAGTTGGGAAGCCAATGCTAGCCCACGGCTAGCTGTGTAGCCCCATCGGCTGCTGGGATCTTTCTGTACGGCATTCGTGGGATTGATAGGCTCAGTGGTGTGAACTGCGTGCACCTACTTAAAGTTTTAATTTCTACGGAAACAGCACTCATGACTCAGTTGGATTAAAATTACTTTAGGAGGAATAAGAGGGCACCGACGATCTGGCATTGCGACACTGTTTGGAGTGTCGAAGCGGAGTGAGTTTGCCGTCATGTATTTTCTAACCGGCTGGCCCCGGAGGCTGCTTTGTCCGCTGAGGAGCGAAGAGGAGCCCTTTCACATCCAGCCAAGCTCCCAGAGGTTTTACTTCGCCGTGCTGTCAGAGACGCAGCTCAGCATCTGGTTTAGTCGGGTAAGTTAAAAAAAAAAAAAAAAAACCAACCAGCTGCAGCCTGGGTTCAGGCGGCTCATGAACACAGCTGTCCGGACAAAAACAAAGCGTGTAGCGCTACTGTCATATTAGCTAACGTGAGCATGTCGCCCCGCTTCACCAGCTACAACCGCTATTAAATAAAATCTGCGTTACTGCGTGGCAATCTGGCCCTCTGCCCATCATGTTCATTAAAAAGGATAATTAATAAACACGTCGCGCAATAATGGTGACGTTGGCGAAGGTGTGCGCCTTGACGCATCGCCGAACGGTCCCACCTATACACCTATTATATACATGACAGGTGACATTGTTATGCATCACAACAGTGTGAGTATATCCGCATACGTGTGATGCCTACGGAGACAGATAGCAGCGCGGTTTATCATTTATCTGAATGGCGTTTTCACGTGCCTCCTCCTCCCTCATTCATGACTTAAAGGCTTAGTGGCTTTTCATCCTCCCAGCCACAGGAGCTGAAGTTCACCTGATGAATGTTTTATGTGAGTCAGAGGGCAGTAAACCGGGTTGAGTTTTCTCGGGTACATTCAGTTCTTGGTGCCCTTTTTTTTTCTTCTATTTTTATCACCCTGCTGCCTCAAAAAAAGGCTCCTGGAGTTCAAAGTTCTAATTATTATCAGCACTTTGTTTCCAATAGTTACTGAGTACTGACTGCATGCTGTGGCATGTTGTGTCAGGCAGCAGCTCAGCATTGCTTCCACATCTTTTAAGCTGCCAGAGTTAAATGACGAACGTAAACAATCATGTCAGCACATTATTTCATTCTTTTATTTTCCATTTTTCCTCCGCAGCAGCTTAATACAGAAGGAACATTTTGTTGCGGCTTGATGTTATTTTTCTAAATGGCCTCTGTGTAGTCGAAGGCCAATTTGTACTTGCTTTCTTTTTGTATTTATTATGACAGATTTTTCGACAAGAGGCGGTAATCTTATCAGTAATGAATTTAACTGATATGGCTTTACAGAAAAAGGGTTCCTATGCTCAAACAGGCTCACTTACTAAATCTTGAATCCTTTTAAACACACAACAGAGCAGACCATTGTGGCAGCAATGTGTGAGACAGTGGCAGCTACCACGAATGAGATCCTTTTTTCACCATCGTCCTTATGTATTCATTTGTTTACAATCTATTTTGACTTCCAGGCAAAGAATTGTGTCACGCCGCCTAAAAGTTCGGCCTTCGAATATGAAGAAATGCAGAATGCCTCGTAAAATATTTTGCGATTACCTCCTTCAGCACTGTTTTCAGTCCCAGCACCAGCAATCAATGTAGCACAAAAGTCCTATAAAATTCCAAGTATAGCCTTGTGCTTCGAACACTGTGAACTGAATACTCCTGCCCCCATTCGTTTTGAATACATCACATTTAGCCATACTGATATAAAGAGGAGCTGTTTGATTCAATAATCTGCAGACGAGGACATTGTTTACAGCAGACTGTGCTCCACACGCAGCTTGTATATTACTGAGTTGTAGCAACAATGGATCAGGGTCACTGCTGATTTCCTGAGGCCCACACAGGATGTGACCATATTTTCCTTCCCCTCTTTCTTAAGACATTTCCCTTTAAGTATCAATGAGGCATCCAGGAAAAGAATCCTGTCAGGAATGTCCACTGGAGCGACTTCTTCCTCATGACATGCACCTTTAACATCTGTTATATTCATCATGTCATTTCAGTTCACTATCTAACCCAACTCTAGACACATGGACATATTGGGGGATCAAGTACTGTATTTTATAACATACATTTAATTCCTTAAAGCAAACACATATGGTAAACTTGTTTATATAATATCGGGATTGTGATATTTGATATAGCATGAGCAATGGGATGTGGAAATGTTGTTATACAGTCAATATTGTCCTCTACTGACTCTGTTTCTTAGTTTATTTGACTCTCATAGCCTAGTGAAAAAGTGAAAATAATTCATATTCTAAAAGTCTTTTCACATTTTTGTAACATGTAAAAAATACATACTAAAAGTTGGAAAATTCCCCTCCCAGATTGGGATTGCGCTCAGCCGTCCAGGTTTATTCTCTTTAATCCCATCTGTCCACGACCCTGGTCAGTGCAGCCTGAGCCCGACTAGTTCATTTCAGGCACTGTTAGTTAATCCGTGTAACACGGCAGTTCAGCCCTCCAGTCGCTCTGCGCTGCTACAGTTGTACGGGAGGGTGGAGGGTAGTGCTCAGGATGTCTAGGAATAGAGGGATGGAATTTGTTGGTGTGGCGCTATTATGCGATAGTGGCAACATACTTGGCTCCGGGTGCCTGCGAAAATTAGCAGCATTGTGTTTGTGTGTGTGTGTGTGTGCACACGTATGGTTGCACATAGTTGTGTGTATGTAATACTTTACTCTCTCCTGGGATTCATTCAGTTGCACCAACTAACTGCATGTAATTGTGGCAGAGCATGGGAAATGGCAATGCAAGGGAAATACATGAGCTCGAGTCACCTACTCAGCTCAGTTAAAATAAAGTTCACTGGTTGTTTGTTTGGGATGTTGTCATGTAAACTCAAGTCCTTTATGGCGAGTTTTCCTTTTGGCCTCTGTGTTAGTGGGCAGAGCACCTGCCTGCCTGTAGCACTGGGTCATTCAGAGAGCGACTTTTCCAAACTTTAAATATCCTGAAAAGTGCACTACCCAAAGTTATTGATGATGATTTAACAGAATAGTACAGAGTAGAGTATTTTCCTGCGTTTGAGAAACACCCCCCGCCCTCCACCCCAACTCATAGACTGGCAACTATTGCTCTTTATATTTAATGCAGATCAAGTTTGATGCATTTGTGTTGCAGTGACTGACACAATGCATGGAGTGTACGTGTTTCAGGTAGTGGGCAATGACTAAGAAGGGGAAGACAAACCTTTGTACAGTTATCTGTTAGTACAGTTCCAGAGAAGGAGTTGAATGGTCTTTTTAATATGTAACCCATAAACAAACGCAGTATCTAAACACATTATTAGGACAGTTTTGCCCACAGAGGCAAAACAAAACGGTCCTAATACTTGCATAATGCGCCATAATTCCACTGAGCTGCCATAATGTTGAACTGTTTACATCCCCAGCTTCTAGATGTAATAATACTGGCTAGAACTAGTGTGATTTTGTCCCTTTTTAAAAAAAAAAATAAAACAACTAATGAGTTTGTTGTTTGTGATCTGATATCATTGCATCATTCATGTGACCTGGTACAGGGTCTAATGTCGCCTAGTTGGAGTTACGTGAGATATTTCCCTGCTTTCGTTACATGACCGTCGCTATTCAGTGTCATACAGTGTCCTAGTTCTTCTGCGCAAACACTGTTACGTGTCCCACTGAAAACGGAATTAGCTGCCTTACTTTAAAAGATGCAGGACCAACATATACTTTTGATGCAAAACATGTTTACCAGTCTCAGTGGAAATGCGAAAAAATAAATGAGGTCATGCAACTCCTGTAGTTACAGTTACAGTATGACTCAGTATTGCTTCAGTTTCTGTAATAATCTGTGCTATTATACTAAGTAAAACTATAAATTTTAATAATGAACCATAAATGACCTGCAGGGAGTTTCCACTGGTTGAATAATGAATTGAATGAGAATAATGCCAATGAGTCAAGAATTGGGCTTTGTTGGGTGTTTCTGGTGTTCAGAAACTGGCTTTATTACCAGTGTGCCTCTTGAACAGCTGTTTTTAACACCTATTGTCGTAGTGATTTAAGGTTGAGGCAAATTCAGGGCAAAAGCCTCAGACAGAACCTGTCAGTGTATACCCGTTCATATATCTGTGTTTCATTGTATAAAAAGTAGCCTGAACAACTTTTTTGTTTACTGGGCTAAAGATATTTTTCAGATTCAATGAGCTTCACAAGGCAAGAATTAGCAGCTCACCAACAGGCAGGTATCATAGACATCCCATTGTTTCCAGACAGAATTGTATGTGCGTTGCTTCTACGCCAACAAACCAACATTTGAGGCAACGAAACGAGGGGCAACAACTGACACCGTAATTATGCTTTCTGTGTGTTAAAAGCTGTTTTTTATGTTGCTGTGTCCAGAGCTTTCTGTTACTAGTTGCTGGTTACTTTCAGATTGCTCCAGTAGTCTCATTATTAGAGCAATTAGGAGTCCATAGATATTCAAGTTACCATAATGTTAATGTTGAAATTTAGCACAGAGAAGAGAAACTAGGACAATAAAATGTTTGGTATTTTTGCTTTAAAAATGACTAAATCTAAATCTGACATGCTGACTTTTCTCACTACTTAACAAAAATATTACTCTGTTGTCACACTTATGGGCCTTTCAGAAACAATGCACATCGTGGTTCTCCACAGCCAACCAAGAACCTGGTTCAAACTTTGGGCACAAGCTCACCTGTTGTTGCGTTGTGCTGTGTGTCATGTTTTGCCCAGCACTGCGAGAAAAAAAAAACTGCTGTGGTGCAGTACAAGCCATTGAAAATAACGGGTTTCAGAGCACATAGCCGCCGCTGCTGCGCTGTGTCTGAAAGGGCCATTACGTTCAGACCTCAAACCTATTTAAAAGTAACTTTACATCTTTCATTTCATCAATCTTAAGACGTTTTTGACAGTGAAAAGTACATACTTGCACAATTTGTGTGTTTTTATTTTGTTTTTGTTTTTTGGTTGTGATATATGACAGTACAGATGTCTGTGACATGCAGAATGTTTAAAGTGCTTATTTTCTTTCCCATATCCCTTTTCCCCACCCACAGCCCAGTGTTTTGATAGTCAGCTATATCGAGTCTGCGAAGGCAGCGGCCCAGTTCGGCTTCTACCAGAAGGCAGAATGGAAACCAGACGACTCCATGATAGCTGTAGCAGTAAGTACACCGCTCTACCATCTCATCTCATCTCATATTCACAGTTTCATTGATGCCCATTGGCTCCTGTCTTGTATAATTAAATATATTAATTACTTGCATAGTAAATACAAATATAGTACTCGTAGGACTGGAGGTTTCTCTGGAATTCCAAAAGGGTGTGTTTTTGTTGTTCACTCCACATGAAGTGCTGACACATATGCAACATTGTGTGTTGTCAGCTGTCACCTGTAATCACCTCTTATTCTCTTCTTCTATCATATATCATCTCATCTGTCTTACCTGTGTGGTTTTCTGTTGTCAATCATTTCCTCTCTTTGTTTTAAAGCATGTAGAGTTTCAGTCAGCGGTTGGAAGATGCTTCAATAATCAAACACAAACATTCCAGAAAAGTAAACTACAGTAGCAGCTTCCTTGTACCTGTAATTGTAGTCCATTCCAGTTGAATGCGCGTGACCAATTTTCGAAAGAGAAAAGTATGGCTGCACTTTTCTAAACTGCAGAGTTTGTCCTATTTTCCCATGGCAATGAGAGCGGAACTGAAACGCACTCCCTGAGCCCACTTTTTTGCAACTTCACTTTCAATCATGCACACATAACGCAGTGAGCGACGGTGTGACATTAGTGTGGAGTTAAGATTTTAAGGTGCTGTAAAGTAACTGGAAAGTAAAGGAGAATAACAAAATGTCAGGGGAAAAAGATGACCGAGGATTGCAACTGATTCAGCGTGAATAATCTCGTCGGTCTCAGTGTAGCATGGCAAGCGCATGGGCAACTTAAAGTTAATGTTGTCCATTTGATCTCACTATTCATGAACACTAGGTACATTGTGTTTAAGCAGCATTGTAAAATAATTTCTTGGCACCCGCTGTCTGTCTTTATTATCCAGTACATGTGGTTTCCTCCAGGATTTTCACACATTATCATTTATGATTTCAGCATGTACATGTATGATTCCCGAGGCTAGACGAGCTTTGCCTCGGATGATCATCGCTTCAGGCTCATGCTGTCAGAATGTAGTGGCCACTTTCAAAAGAATTTAAGGGGCTTTAATGTTGTGCTTTAGGCAAATACTGCAATACATGAAAGTGTACTACTGACTGTTTAAGTTACAATAGACTCCTTCAGGCATTAAAAACGACCTGGTGTTGAACTGTGTCAAACAAGGTCATCAAGATGAAGTTGATTTGGGGACGGCTGATGGAGAGAGCTCATTGTCTCTCATGGTAGGAACTTGTATGTAGTAGATAAAGTCACTGAGCAAATGTGCCTTTAACATTTTCAGATAAGTAGTACTGTGGTGATCTGTGTACTTTCGATCTGACTGTGCGTCAATCAACTCAAAGTGAAACAGTAGTTCGTTATGAAAGGTTACTGTTCTGCGGTTTATTCATTATAAATGTTTACATGTCAGCTTTAATTATTTACTTTACTCGCACAGTAGCCAGAGAACCTATTATAGTCTATAAACTGGCTTTCGTGTGGGCATCAATCATCTTTTCCCTTGAACTTTGACCTCATTCTTAACTTGTCAAGCATGTCTGTGAGCTCTATACTGAGAACAGATTACATCCATCAAAAAGGATCTACTTACCTCGGCTCTTTTGGGACATGAAGAAGGCCTCATTTTTTTTCTGTTTTGTGAATACAAATTCACCAGAATGCTAAATGTGATGAGGGGAGGATACACAGTCTGTCAGCATGTTTTTCTTTTCCTTTCTTTTATCATGAAATATCTCACCCACAATCTCCCTTCATGTCATAGCTCTACCTTTTAGTAAACTCTCAAGAAGGACCCACAACCAAAAAAATGTGCAGGCTACCAGCCCACAAAGCTTAAAAGACATGATTTTTTAAAAAATTTCTGTTCATTTCCTTGGAGATGAGATGACTATGTTCTCGCCAGCGTGTTTCTGTATGTGAGCCCACACAAGCTCTCTGATGTTAGCTTACCCAGACCGTTCCTCCACTGTCACGCCTCCAGTCGGATCATCGAATCTTTTGCAGTTCAGTTCCCTGAGCATATTTGTCACCCATGAAATTTGGATTATATTGTTCATGGTTAGGTTAACATACGCCTCCTTTTAAGATGAGCATTGTAATCATTTTCAATCAGCTGTCTCTGTTTTTACGCCTTTTTTTTAACTCAGTCCAGGCAGGAAATCAACATTGCTGAGACGTGTAAACCACCTCTATTGATGGTATATATTGACAGCTGGACTGGTCTTGTTGTGTCCACTATTTACAACCCTTCCACTGTGGTCGAGAGCAAAACTAATATAATGTATAATAATATTTTGCACACGATCGTGGACAAACAGTGGCCTTGTTCAGAGGATAGACAGCATGTTAGATACTCTGGAAGCAGAGACAGCAGAGTGCATCACGACTGGATTTACTGAGTTCTTATTTATTTCCAGCGTCAAATTTTAGTCCCTCTCATCAAGTGTAATCCCCGGTAACAAGCCCTGTCTGTGTTGAATTAATGTCTTGATACATACTGTGAATCAGAGACAGAACAGACGGACGCTGCATCTGCTGTGTCAAACATGTCGAAGCAGAAGTCTGAGCTGTGGTAGTGGATAGATAAGACTGTTTATGCGAGGATTTTATGTAAATAAACAGGAAGCTTATAAAGATAAGTATGTGATAGCAGCACTAATTCAGCTGGTCCATGTTGCCTGTGGTCTGATGCCTTCATTTGACAGATATTGTCTTCGTGATGATTACCATCTAGTTTGCAGCATGCGCGTTACAGTCGAGCTTTACTGCCTTGATAAGGAATATCTGAAAAAGAGTATTTTGACCCAGACAGGCACTGATAATCTAACTAGATATATATTGACGTAATCTGATGAAAAAGCAGAACACCCCACAACAGAACTTGAAAAAAAACATTAACCTCTGACATTTTATGTTCTTGTTATCACTACTCATGATTCTTAGCCCGGCGCTCTGCAGCTAAGGTGACTCTGTGAAGGAAGCGCCTTGAGTTGAATAATCTCACACAAGGCAAGTGCCCGAGTCAGCAGATGACTCAATTGGCTTCCAAAGGCCATGTGATTAGCAACACACAAGGATGACCGCCAAGACCCAGAACAGAAGCAGACGGCATCAAAACAAACCGCACACAGAGAATTGATTCATTCGAATCATTAGTGCCTGCTGGATGAACGCGCTGCTTTGTGCGTGTGCTTTATCCATGTGTACGACTGTGTGGACTCTGCCAGCTGCCTGGGATATAAAAGTGTTTACAAGTTTAATAACTTTACATTTCTGTATTCAACATGGCAGAGAATAGAAATATGGCCGTGATTAATGACATAAATAATGAAGGAACCTTCTCACCACACAGTAATCTTTGTCTAATTAGCAGAATAATCTTTCTCAAGTAATGCTGGGTATATTAATGCAGTCATCCAGATTTTACAGGACCAGGATATTTCCTGTACAGATGTTTATGTTCTGTGGTTGAGCAGTTTCAACAAGCCATATAATTTGGTTTCTTTTTATATTATTTCTGTATTTAGGATGTGCTGGGTCAGTTGGAGATCTAGCATATCACTGATAAGCAATAAGTTGATGTAAATAAATAGTTGCATCTCCAAAGAGTTTCCCTTTTTCATTTTATGTTTCAGAAAGTCCAGCTAATCCTACATTTTTTTTATAAACACTGCCAGGAAATGCTGCCAAGGCTGCAAAAAGTCTGTTTAGAAGTCAGTGTCGCAGAGGGCAGTCCATGTTCCTCCTGAAACACCACCACTTGTCAACAAAGAATTGCCATTTAAAGACGTAACATAATTTATTAGAATATATTAGCACGATGACCTCCTGCCCTCTTGGTGTCCGTCTCTGCCCCCCCCCCACCCCTTCTCTCTCTTTCTGTATTTCCTTTCATCCCCTGCCTCTTTTAGTGAAGCCAAAGTACACGTGAATGAATGCCGTGAATGTGTCTGGGAAAGCAGTAAGTCAGGCTTGGTCCCAGGCCCAACCAGCCAAACACAACAGGGAGCAGGTGGAGGAGGTAAAAATACCAGGGGCACGATCGTTCACTCACTTCCTGGGCTCCTCAAACACAAACACAGGGTTCGATTCTGAGTCGTGACTGGTGAAAAGTATTAAATCTTAATGTGGGGAGGACGTGCGTGCGTGTGGTGTGTGAAATGTGTTTTACAGTTCATTTATGTGGCAAACACGTGCATTGACTGGAACAACCACAGTCACAACCACACAGCCACAAATTATATAATATACAACAGAAATAACTCTTTAATGACAGCAATGTTGTGTCTAAACTTGAGCTGCAGGTCCAATTGTAACGAAGCATTCATACTCCTTATCCTTTTGTCCATAATGATTTTAAATCATCTCATGTGATCACATTTTATGCGTGTATGTTTTTGTTTGTGTGGTGTTTTTACTTCTCTTTCCCGTCTGCGTTGGGTGCAGTCAAGTCATAGGGAGATTTACAGAGTAGAAACTAATCCTTTCAGACTTCCTGAAAATGAAGTTGAGTTCAACATCCGGACAAAAAACTAATCTTGAGTTTTAAAATTAGACAAAGCATTCACTTGTCATGTTGTTGTTTAATTTATCTGTCAAGAAAACTGAAGGGAGAGCTTCCAGAACGACACATTTTGTGCAAAACTAACACAAACAACATTTCATGGTTTGCTTGAATGAATCACTCTTTTGCATGTTTTTTCTGTCCAAGCACACAGAAGGTTATGATGACATAAACAATGTGTTATGTTATCCAGCAGCTATGTTGTGTCTTTGACTAGCTTTTATCTCCACAAAGCCATAACGCTTTGTCACCCTCATTAGCATTGAAGTTTAATTACGTGGTGAGCAGACTTGGAGAAATGAGGCACTGCAGAACAATAAAGCCCAACGCTGCCCAGGCAGTAGTCCTCAATTCAACCACCAGCTGTTTCCCAGATGTTTGGCTGCTCACACACCCAGCAGACCTCGAGGCTAACGTAATCACCCTCCTAAACCGTGGCTAGGACTATCTTTAGCTGTTTGTGTGTGTGCCCCTGTGTGTGCATGAGGCAGACCGTATGAGAGAAACAGCTAAAGCAACTGACGGGGCGAGAGGGATGGACTTTTTTGTGTGTGGTAGGAGTCAAGAAAGGATGAAGTTCTTCAAAACAGGGGAAATACTCTCGCTCTAACTAGTGTGTGTTTTGGGATCTGTCCGAGGCCAAAATGTTCCCTCTCTGTTTTTAGACTCTCGCTCAGCGGTGCCGGGGAAAGTGTTTTCACCAAAGTTTTATTTGGTGCAATTTTTTTATTGCACAGACTTAGTTCCGCATGCATAGAAGTACATATTATAAGCTCATACATACAAGCGTTGTAAGTGAAAAGGTAAAAACGAATAAAGTCTAAAAATATTCAACCTGTACTCACCTATTGTTCAGCTGGAGAATGTTTAAAAATAAGTAGCAGACTCCTAAAATTGTAGAGTCAGCATTCCCTGCAGCATTTTATGTTTCTGTAAACTGATGCAACGCTCGAGTTCCCATCTTATCTCTGCTACACACACTCACACACATTCAGGATATGGAGGCAATAACAAGAGCATATATTGGTTCCTCAGCAAGCAGATTTTGTTGACAAGCTCTTTACTTTGTGTTGTGGCCTGTACTGGGTTAGGTGCTTCTTTTACGGTGTTCCCTCCTTGATCACGCAGAGCTGGTGAATTCTGTCGTGTTATAAAGGGACAGTAGTGTTTCATCTGACAGCTTCGTCTGGTTCTGGAAGATTTTCTATTGTTTTCTCTATTTTAAAACCAGTTTTCAGGTCTAAACTCTAATGTATTTATTACTACTATCCTCTGTGATGAAGCATTTACTTTGGCTGTACACTACTTACTGCTCTGCATAGCAGTTTACCCAACAGGAATAAACAGGATTCGGCTATCAGTTACATATAATTCCTTCTCTGTTACGAAAGATACACGTAGTAGCAACGGCATACTAGTGACAGATTGGACCGTTGCTTTCCTCCCCACTGTAACTGTAAACTGATAAACCGGCGGAGAGATGGATCAGATGTCTTTTAGTTTTCTCATGCTGACAGCTGTGCGCTTTCAAGCTACATTTGGTAAGGCCGCAGTTACAGATGCACACATCTGCGTCTGCCATCGCATGCTGGAGCACTGTTTATACTTGTTTAAAGTCCATGCTGGTAGCTACTGTTCCCCAGCAAAACACATCTGACTTGTGTTTAGCTAGGAATTTTGCATGCATTTCTATCCAAAGTGGTAGAACTGCTATCTAGTGTCTGTGAATTCTGTGAGCAGTCATATTTTGTTAAAAGAGTGCACTTAAGTTAAGGGAACCACTGCAGATATCCACAGGCTCTTTTGCGAGGACCTCCAGAGCTTGTTTAAACATGCAGAAGCGAGGCCTCAGTACTCTATTACATGGTGTAGAGTTTTCTGCTGACTTTCAACTTTCGCTGCAAAAAACACTGTCTTTAACTCTACTTGCAAGCCCGAACTAGAAGAGTTACCAAGTCAGCTTGTTCCTCTTCATTTCTTTTTGTTTGTGCCTTTACAGCAGCATTAAATCAATCCGTCTGATGTTCCCCTTTTTTTATATGCAGCACCACATCGTAATAGTTGGTTTAAAAAGTGTAAAAATGTCAACTGAAAAAAGAGGAAGTGTTACATGGCAAGAGCTGAAGCCTTGTCTTCAGTCCCTATAATTACAGTATCATCTATTATGTGCCCCTCACATACCGTACAATTATTGATTATGCATACGTGCCCACAAAACACCAAGTTATTCAGAGAAACCAGGTTAAAACAGGATGTTGGAAAACATTTTCATTCCCTTCAATAACCCGGTTGTTCTGAAACCACCACATGCATTTGGTCAATAGTCCGTTACTTTATTTTTCAACCGAGGCTGACATATTTTGTTTGAATTGGCGTTGGAGAGCTTTTTTGGTCAGAATCTTTGGACTAATGGCAGAGCGAGAGGACAGGACCCGAGAGTGTTTGTTAACTGTGCACATGTAATTTTTCAAATGCTGCAACGATGAGAGACTTGGCCTATCATATTATGTACCAACCCACGACAAATCAATGATTTAGCTACTTGTTTGTGCGAGTTAGGGAGCTCTGATTGACACTGCAGTCCTGTATCTGCAGTGGAAACTGAGCTGGACTTGGCGTCACTCATTTATAGATGCATCTTATTTTGCAGGCTCATGAAAGACTCTTGGGAGCACCACCGACCGCTTCAGTAGCTGCAGCTTTTGTTGTCTTTTCCATTTGTCAAGGACATGAAGACAAATCTTATAAAACTTCCCCCACACTGAGACACTGAGCACATTTTGTCTTTTTAAAACTCAGTGTCTGCGTGTTTATTGGGCCTCAGTTGACAATGACCGCCATCCCGCCTCTTCCTGTATCATTATCTCCGCATGTGTGAACATACCGAGAGCACCAACCCGTCCCCGGAGACACTGGACGTATCTCAATTGTCGCCTTTTCTCTCTTTATCTCCCGTCCCTTTCATCCACAGTTTTTCACGTATCTGACGAGACGAGTTGAAGCAAACCTAATCATAGTCCCATGAAAAGATGAATGGCTGTGTGAATGCTTTCATGTATCCCGCGTGATCAAACTACAGATGAAAGGGGTGTGATGTTGAGAGTGGGAGACGCTGCTGAAGTTTGTCGTGGGTTGCCAAATAGTTTTCCCTCCCCTCCCCTCCCCCCCATCTTTGATACTTCACCGTGATTCCCTGCCTCCTGTAATTGACATGCTTTTGAAGTATAGTTGCAGGCTAGTCACACTCGCATTTCCTATCTGAGCCCACACAGGCCTCCTTTGGGAAAGAAGCCTGGTCTGAATTCGTGAGTGGGTTCAGCGGGGATGTGCTCCTGCGATTGTAGGCTTCACATTGACAGGACTACAGAGTTACTATTTGAAGTTTCCTTCCATCTTATGGCTGGATACACGCAAGATACAGTATTTCTGCTGGCCTGTGCACTGTTGTGTTTACTGCTTTATTTCGGTTGTAGAAGGCAGGGGCATACCTCCACACAGTGCAGACAAGCGTTGGAATGTAACTACATGGAGATTTATTCAAGAACTCTGCTTTAATAACAATTTATCAATGGCCCCATCAATTGCTTTTGCAATCGTGGGTGATTGCTCGGACCCCAGAGGGTCAAGTAAAAATGAATAAATCCATTTTATGTTACTTTATTCCTCCACATTTTATTATACATGTACATTATTGTCGTTTTTACTGCGCTACATTTATTTGAGTGATACAGTTACTAGTTCATATATACACGTAAAAAAATGATCAAAAAAAACAACTTATTGTTGTAAACCATTTTGCTTGTAAGGCCTTTATAAAAAACAGCATCTAGTTGGATGTCTCAGTTGTTAGTGGTTCCACCAAACAGTGATTTCCCCTTTAAACTTCTCACATGGTTTGTGGTGTTTGAGGCCCAAAGAGGTCAAATTATTCAGCATTTCAAAAAAAAAAAAAAAAAAAAGCCAAAGGAATTGAAGAACATTGTTTTTCTTCTTCTTCTTCTTTCCTCTCCCATAAATCTTCTCATGATCCTCATGGGGTTGACGCCTAGGTTTGGACCCACTAGGTATTTGTGTTAAGAAATAAATAATGTCATCACAGTGAATCAGTTACAGGGCGTTCATATGTTACTTGAAGTATATTATTGCTCATACTAATTGATAATACATCTGTAGTATTGATTAAAGCATGATTTGAACACAGGATTTGTAAGAGTGTTTTTACATTGCCGCGTTGGTATGAATGCTTTTTCCACCACTGCAATATTAAACAGTGGAGATAAACATTCACTCATCTGAAAAATCACTATAAGAGAACAGAGAATATTGTTGGGACATTGTTGAGTCCTCTTTGTACTTAATTCTGTTTTGATTTCTTCAGTTTTATCATTTACATATGCAAACATGTGTTTGTAAGGGAGGAATTTTGTGTGTCTAAAAATGTCATTTCGATACAGATCTGAAACCAGATGCGATTTCAAAAGTTATAAATATTTCCTCTTGAAATGGAAATATGAAGAATCGTGCAGCCATGGTGGAGATACGCACTCTCTGGGTGCTTACTCGTATTTGTATGTGGACTCCATGAGCATGTTAGGCTATAATAACTAACTAGGTCATTGTAATGAGACTGTGTCCTACTCTGATCATTTTAAACTATATATAGTGCTAACACGAACATGATGAAGCAGCTATTTTATCTCTTCAACCTCGGTGCATGGTGACTTTTCTCAACACACTAAAGTCAGTGTAACATTGAATCAATCTCCTCAAAGTCCTTTAATCTCACTTGCACTGTGGATTCAACTCTTTAAAGGTCACGATACAGGCAGTTTATAATCAGGACTGTGTGTCACGCACATTTTTGAGTTTCATTGTGTTTAGCAGTTAAACAATAACATGGGAATCTTTTTGTTCATGCATGTCTTACTGCTAATCTCATATAGAGTCACATTAGCTCAGTGCTTCAGTTCAACACATCTGGGTCTGAGTGGCTGATGGTTGTTACAGTACATGTAGCCCCAATAGCCCTGCAGTAAGCAGTGTGCTATGTACATGTGATTGAGGAATAGCAGATATTCAAGTGTACCTGCATGAAATCTGGTTATTTCAGTCAAGATTATGCTAAAATATATTTTCCCCAACTATCTTTAAATTCCCTGTTAAGGGCCAACCTTCAGTTTTGTAAATTCCCAGTTTATTCCTGTTTGTTCCCATACATTCCTGTTTCCAACTTTGAAAATTTCCAGAATTTTGCAACCCTAGTGTATGTTTACCTTGTCGTGGCTCAGACGTGTCATGTCTAACATGTCTGCCTCAACAAAATTTAAAGGACGGCGTTTGCATTAAAGGTTTAGGGAAAAAGCTTTGAATATTGTGCCACAACTTTTACATAATTTTATAAAAAATGACTACAGACACAGTTATTAATACAAGTCTACACAATTACCCCATAACTGATATGTAGATTTAAGTGTTTCTTTTCACAATGAGATGTGCAGTTGTGCATTAAAAGGATCAAAATACCATTTAAGCTGCCCTATGTTGAATATCTTCATTTCTTGTCTTTCCAGAGTAGATGTTATAAATGCTGGAGTGTTGTTGTTTAGCAGTTTTTGCTTTTTGCAGCTCATCAGTGGTTTTGTGGGACTCCCAGGGCTGTTGATGGGTTTAGCAGGCCTCAGTTTGGCTCTGTCGCCTCTCTGGCTGTGGCTGCTCTTTTCTAGCCCGAGCTTCATGTTGCTGCTGGCTTTGCCCTCTCTCTGGATTGGGTTTTCTCATTGCTATGGTGACGCGTCAGCCTGCGACTAACACTGTCGCTACACTAGAAAAGTCAAGGGTTACTTCAGTGCGCTGCCACCAATTATGAGCCAAACACTGGCATACAGTGAAGCACAAATGAGTGAAACACTGTAAGTAGCAGAATAGTAGTTTTTGCAGTGAACTCACTCAGGTTCTCGGTTGTTCTGCATGACAGCCACTGCAAAACCATGGCACCTTACTGCTGACAGTGGAGCTCAGATCAGGTTTCGTGTCATGTTTCAGTCTACAGGCTCGATTTCAGCAGTTTTCCTGGCAGCACTTTGTCTCTGCATGTGTGTAGTTGTGGAAAAGGGCACTGTTGCAATATTGTACTCCCATAAAATAGTTTATTTTGACATCACAGATGGTGTAAGCTTCACGACAGAATGGAGCCTGGAGCATGTGTGTTTTTAAAATGCTGACAAATTTGTTTTTGGAGCACCCTTATCGCAACTGCAGCAGTTTAGGAAAATGTCAAGCATCAATTCCTGGGCATACAAATATCTTTTTAACTATGACAGTAATATTTATAGCTTATACCTAGGGGAAAAACGTGAACATGAAATACTAATTCTGGTCTTAGAGTCATTATTTGTCAAAGCATTTAGAAGGACTCAGCCGAGGCAGACGCCTCTACATCAAACAAGGTGTGGACTTTGTTTTCTTGACATAACCAGCATGATTAAAAGAGTTTTTTTAGCTTTTAGCAAAGATACACATTGTAATTGATGCGAAGTAGTATCATTACATCAAAGTGACTGCAGTTTCAGACCTGTCGATCTGGACCTGCAGCGTCAGTCAAATCTAAACAGCCTGTCATGAACTAATGTAACTGCATCAGTAGTTTAGACCTGCATTTATGTGTGTATTTAGCTGTTTTGGCCCCCAAAAAAGTGAAAGTGAATATTTGTGGCATTTACAGTGAATGCAGACTCACACTACCTTCTCGGTGATGGCAATAGATGATGTTTTTGTTAGCTGATAAAGCCCTTTTCTTCCCTTCTCTCCTCTTATTATTTCTCTTTTCTTGCTGCCTAAAAAGGCAGAATGACTTTGCAAATTTATAATCATGTAGTAATAAAACATTTTCATCTCTCTGTCTGATAAAAATGTATTTTTTTTCCTCTGTTTTCAGACTGCCAAAGGCTACATCCTCTTGTTTGATGTGCTGGGTGGAGGGGATGACAAGTACCTTTATGAGCCTGTCTATCCAAGGTGAGTGCAGCACACATACAAACGTATACACACACATGCTTATGGAAGGTGAGCAGAGGGGAGCAAGCTGCAGCTTGCAGGGAGGCGACACCATCAACAAAGATCCATTTAATTATTATTTCTCATCCATGTTGTATCAATCTTAAATCATACTTGTGGATCTCTCAGTGTTAGCCCTGCTTTCCTGCTTGTGCTGCTGAACACATAGCTTCAGCTGCCACCCCCCCCCCCCTTCTGCCATCATTTGTTGCTGCAGTTCATCTTTGAAGAAGAGTGTCAAGGTCCTCGTCATAGTGTGAAACTGGCTGAGACAGGCAGCAGCAGTCTGTCACTGCAGCTGAAAAACAATACCAGTAGGAATACAAGAGCGCCTTACGACTAAATCTTCTCACGTCGTGTCGACCAAATAAGAGCTGCAACGATTAGTCGATTAATCACTTAGTTGTCAACTATTTTGCTAATTTTTTTGAGTCATTTTTTGAGGAAAAACTTTCAGATTTGAGCTTCTCAGATGTGAATATTTTATGGATTGAGTAGTCCTCCTTTTTACCATTTTCTGACACTTTATGGACCAAACAACCAGTCGATTAATTAAGAAAATGATCCACAGATTATTTGATAATGAAAATAATCGTTGGTTGCAGCCCTAGATCAAATATGCAATTAATAATTTCTTGTGCTATGTTAGGCGGCTGATACAAGCCAGGTAGTAATTTTTAGCCAATATTGAATGTTCAATATGTCTAATACAATATGGCAAAAAGTATATGGACACCCTCATGTAATGAGTGAGCATCTCATTCCAAAACCACAGGACGTTAATATGTTGCTGTAACATGCTCCACTCTTCTGGGAAGGCTTTGCAAACAGCACCACTAAGTACGCACACAGGGGCGTCCGCACTAATCCTTCCGTTTCTGTGCTTTGTATCAAGCCTCCGTGTCTTGGGTGTGTGTGTGTGTTGTGTTTGTATGAGGTTGTGTCTACAGCGCGCATGTGTGTGTTTCACATTCCTAGACAGCATACCAGCAGAGGTCGGGGCAAGTCAGGGCACATTTGCTGATCCTTTTCAGCTCTCAGTTAAAAATGGGTTGCTACACACATCAGTAAAACATTTATATATCTATATTTGTTTTATTTGTGTGTTTGAACAGAGGAAGTACTCGTGTGAAAGTGACCCCGGGTTATAAGGAGGAGCAATGTGCCCCCGCTCTGTCTTTAGAGATGAAGAAGCCTGTGGATCTGGAGGCCCCCATCACCAGGTAGAATAAAGTGTTATTATCCCTTTTTATCTCTATTTCTGGTTTTGTCTCACTCTGTTGAGTCTTCATGTCTGTCTCTCTCTTATATTCACACAGTCAAGGTCACCTACACACCGTGGTTTTATGTTTTTTTTTCTTACCCCTCCCTTTGTGCATTGCTTTACTTGCACATTTTCAGTTTCTTCTCATTTCAAATAATTAATTAAAAGTCTTCTAAAGCACACACAGGCAATATTTTTAGCCACACTTTAAAGCTTGAAACGTGCACTGATTTTTAAACTGCTTTTTTTTTTGGATATGCAAAGAATTTCCACCAGTGCTGTTGCTGTTAAAACTGACCCACTCTTTGACCCGTGAAGGGCATTTGGCTCAGAGTAGTAGCCTGTCATGGAAAGTCAGCGTTGGCAGTGAGAGATGGGTGAGGTGGTGCAGCGAGACACTAAGCTCCTCCACTCCTGTCAGTTGTAAACAGAGAGGCCTGCAGAGGGAAATACACAAATCTGCAGAGGATGGAGGAGGGTGTAGAGAAAGAGAAGAGTGATGGTAAGATGAGTAGAGGTGGGTGGAAGGGTGTAGTGATAATTGATGAGAGGAACATTTTTGATTTCAGTGTTAGCTGCACAGAATTTAGTGTTTTTTGGAGCATTAAAATCAACCTTATATGTTCTGTGGACAGTATTCAGGTCATAATTTGTGTATGAATTTGGGGTACTTAGTATACCTGACCAATTTTTTATTGCTTTATGTCACTCTGGATTATCAGTTTAATCAGATTGATTGATCGTAATCGTACCTCATGGCTGTGTTTGCTTGTTACACTTTCTGAATGAGGTGTCACAGTCGGCTACATAAAATTATAACAGGATGAGTTTGTTCTTTCACTTTCTCTCATGAGGCTCATCACCATTTTAGATGGCTCAGCATTCATTCACCGTATTTCAAGTTTATTTTAGTGAATGATATTATTTTCATGCAAGGTTATTTTAAGCCTAATGTGCTCTATGTTAAAAAAAAAAAAAAAGACCATAGAAGCTCATGGTGGTTTAAACGAGGATCTCTAAAACCTTAGAGTCTGTTAGATAAGAGCCAAAGTCTACTACCTCCCTGTTTTCTCCTTTTGTGGTGCTTCATTCTTTGCTAATTTCACTTCTTTTTTCGTTTCTCTCCTCTTCTAGTTCCTCCCCCACATCCTGCAACTCGACGTCTTTGTTTGCGGAGTGATAAGAACTGTCACTCCGTCCGTCTTCTTTCTTCTTCTTCTTCTTCTTTTTGTTCATGTTTTTCGTTCGTCTTCTTGTTCGTATTGTCTGCGTCTTTTGCGTCACATCTCCTCCACTGTCTGCACTCGACAGAGATTACAGGGTAGTCGTCCGAATGTGAGCGCTCTCTTGGCATTTCGCAGGCGCAGCTCGATTCTACAGGAGATGAGTGGGCGTCTCCTGCTGTGAAACTACAGTAGAAGTCGTCGCCTCCTCCACAGTGAAAAGTCCACTGTGCTTAACTTCCTTTCATTTGTCTCTTTCCTTCTCTGCTATTGGTTGTCCTCTCTCCATCTTCAGTCTTAGACCTCTCATGCTTTTTGAAAGACAATGAAGCGCTTTACCCTCACACGCACACACACTGTTTGTTTGTTCCCTCATGTATAAGAAGACAGTGAGACTTGGCACGGGCAGCTATGTGGCCTCATCACAGCTGGCCAGTAAAAGTTTCAGGCTTCACTCAGAGGGCACAGCTGGACAATGACTAGTTGACTGTTTTCTAACACTCCGTTTGTTATCTTGTTCACACCCTTCCTACCTACCACCCCTGACTGTTTTCTTTTACTACCTCCTCCATTCTATTCGTTTGAACCTCAGTGCTCACTTCTGAATTTCTTCTTCATCTTCCCACCAGTCTGCAGTCCCTCCAGGAGGACTTATTGGTATGTACTGCAGACGGCTACCTCCATGTGCTGCACTGGGACGGGCTAGGCAGCAACGGACGCAAGGCCATCTGCCTCACTACAATCCCCTTCTCGCTAGACCTGCAGTCTGCTCGAGGTTAGAGACTCTATCTGTCACTTGCTAATGTTGGAAAATGAATAAAGTTTTGACATTTTGACTACAGCGAGCCCTGTATTGTCCAATGTTTTGCCCAACTACAGCTCCAGTCCCAGTCTTTTGTTACATCGAATACTTAAACTTCTGTATGTGTGTGTGTAGGTGGTCCCTCCCTGGACCTGGAGGGAGTGTATATCCGTTGCATGGAGTATTGCGTGACCCTGGATGGCTTTGCTGTGGTACTGAGTGACGGACGGCTGGGCTTTATCACACCGCTCAGCAACACCATCACTGCAGATGTAAGAATACTCATAAACATAAACACTAAGGGACAAAGACAAGATCCAAATCCAGATTAGGACAAATAGTACAATAGTCGCAGCATTTTAAAGCTTATGAAAGACTCACAGACAGTCTGTTCTGCAGTAGATTAAGCCTGTATAATTCACAATGCACATGAGCATATGACATCAACTGACCCCATGACAGAGGAACCACCATGATCTGTTTTAACCAGGAAAATTCCCCAATTGTATGCAGATTTTTCTGATTTGTAAAAAGAGAAACTGAATGTTCTGTTCAGCTTTTGAGTAGAAAATGGGATCTATAATCTGGCCATATTCTGGAGTGTTTGTGTGTGACGAATCAGAGGTATAGATATGAAGGCTGACAAACAGATACATAGGTGCAAAGTGAACAAACACTGAAGTGAATGAGAAAGTTTCTGGTTTCAGTCTAGTTTTGATGACACGAGCGACTGCACTTTCCCACACAGGAAAGACAAACAGATGATGCAACACGTTCAGGTCAACAGATTTTCAGATTTTATGGAGGCAGCACCAGATTTCTTTTTATTAATATCATGATAATATAATTCAGTACAGGGCTTGCAGCTATTACTTTATCTTGGCAGGAATTAAACAGTAATGACTCCATCGGTTAGATATCTTTTCATATCCAAGCGAGTGAGATGAGCTCACGTTGTTCTAAGATTTTGGCTGGAAACGATGTCCATGAAATTGAAATGTGGGTGTTGTGGTCACCATCAAGATGAATGTGTCAGATATAACATGTTAAATTAAAATCGTGACCAAGCATTCTGCTGATAAAGCGTGTTTTTAATCCTCTGCTGGTTTATCATCTATAGTTAAAAATAAATGTGTTTAAAGGACCTGCAGCTGACGTCATACACACATTCAGTTATTTGTGATTCAGTTTTCTGTGTGTGTGTGTGTGTGTGTGTTCACAGCAGCTGCAGGGCGTCTGGGCAGCAGACGTGACTGATGGCACCTGCGTGGCTGTCAACAACAAGTACAGACTGATGGCCTTTGGCTGTGCCAGGTACGTGTCGCTCTGTCCACGTCTTTACAATACAGGGATGGGAAAAAGACTCGGCTGTGGGTTTTGCGCACATCCGTCTGTTGCAAAGATTGATTGTTGTCCGTGTGGTTTGTGTGTCCAGTGTGAGAATCTGTCAGTTTGTGTTTGCAGAGGGCTAAGTAGTGTGTGCTTGTGCAATCTGCCAAGTTGGCAGGAATGTCTCTACCTTATTGCTCCCTGCTCTCCTTTCCTTCAAGATTCTGTTTTCTACCTCACTGAAACAACGTGGACACACACGGTGTTACAGTTCTTCATGTAATTATTGTCCAAACAGTCATCTGCAGACAGTAAAAGGAAAGTAGAGCCTAAAATCAGAGTGTCAGAGCTTGATAACTCTGATGTAGACACAAAATGACCTTGATTTTATTGTTGGGATCAATGTATGTGCATGTGTGTGTATGGAATGTGAATGTGCAGTCACCTGTGTGCAGACATGGGAGTAGTTCAAAGCATAGAAGTGTAGCTCGGAGCTATTGCCACAGCTACATATTACAAATTGCCATTGAAGTAGGTGTGTGTTACTACGCTCATATTTCAACAGGCAGAAGGTTATGGCTGTTAAAGTCTGTTTGTTTTCATTACAGCGGCTCAGTACTGGTATACATGATAGACACCACAACAGGATCCATGCAGCTCTCACACAAGCTGGAGCTCACCCCAAAACACTACCCAGGTATCACCCATCTGCTCCCCGTCCCTGCTCTTTTCCTTCTTCGTCCCGCTTCGTCTCTGTCCTCTCTTCTTCGGTCTCTCTGTGTCATGCCCCTATACAAATTCCTGGTTGAGATAACTCGCATTCCTTCAGCTGTCTCTCTCTTGGGTGCACATGCCTTTGTTTCCCCTTAGTTCACATCTGTTTTAGTCAGACTTTTGTAATCTGTCCTAAAACCACAGCTCCCCCTAGTGGTGGAGCATCACCACTCTAACAATGCATCTGTTGTCAGGGTATCTGCACGTCTTTAAGTCTTTAAAAACACTGAATTTAGTTTCCTTAAAATGGCCTTAGATATATCTGTAGTACTGTCAATAATGCTAGGAAGCGCATTGTCAATTGATCTACCACCCTTTGTTGTCAATTGTTGATTTTTAGATGAATTAATCATTTTGAGTTGGTTATACCATCCATCCATTCTCTGCTAGTTATCCAGGTCCAGGTTACGTTGATTTAATTAATGACATAATTAGGAATTATTGTTATATAATGCTGGGAAGTACAGAAGGAAATATGATGTAATAATAATCAATAATTCAAGGCCATATCGCCTCTATTAGTTTTCCATTATACTTTAAAACTTTGGCCACAATGATTGTAAAACAGGCATTGATTTGCATTCTGTGTTGCATTAAAAAGGTCTTCAATCTTCAGCTTAACTCCAAAAAACCCAGATGTTAGCACTGATATTCAAACACACAGAGACAATACATATGATTATTGTGTCTCACAGACACTCTTCTTTAGTACTTAAAACACTCAGCTACTGCAAGACTTTTCTTCTCATTTGGTGTCATTCAGAGCTTTTCCTCTTAATAAAGAAGGAAAACAACAGACCAAACATGAATGAGCTCAGTGCCTCCACAAAGAAGACAATATTCAAAAGTAGAGTGTTTCATAGTTATACTGTGATAAAGAAGATTGTAATATAATGTGGTAATAATGTGGTTCAGTATCAAATATGAGAAAAATACTTCAGGACCTCGAACGCACCTTTAGCAGAAGCATTTTTCTAAAATAAGTTCTCTGTATTATTTGCATGTTCAGACACCTATAACAAGACGGGCCCAGTCAAGCTGATCTGCTGGTCACCTGACTACAGCGTTGCCATGGTTACATGGGAGTGTGGCGGCCTATCGCTGTGGAGTGTATTTGGAGCTCACCTCATCTGCACTCTGGGAGAGGATTTTGCGTAGGTTCACACACGCACACACACACACACACACACACACTAATGCATACACACTTCATTTAAATTCATATCAACCTTTTTTTTTATTTATTTTTTTTAATATCTCTCTTTTTTTTTTGTGTCCTCCCCTCAGGTATCGTTCTGATGGTACCAAGAAGGACCCCATTAAAATCAGCTCTATGGTAAGTGAGTTTATTCAACACTGTCTGTTTAAGAGATTAACGGTTACAGAGATTAAAATTAGATTGGAAAGTAATTGAAATAATTATAAATAATGAGTTGGCAGTTAAAAGCGACAGTGTTGTGGTTATGTTGAGAGTCAGTACCTTCTTAACACTGTTATTTACACAGGCTATGTAAACCATTATCATTGATTCTTGTTTTTTCTTCGTTGCATGTTTTATTGTTCATATTTAAATGATTTTTCTTCCTGTTATTGCAAACACACGGTTTGCCTGTTACATAAATAATGTCATTTTTTTTGTAACTGTACTGACTCGCCCTTTCCAGAGTTGGGGAGCAGAGGGCTACCACCTGTGGGTGCTCCCTAACAAACAGGAGAGGAGAAGGCAGGAGGAGCAGCAGCAGCAGCAGCAGCAGCAGCAGCAGGAGGAGGAGGTGGTAGAGGAGGAGGAGGAGATGGTCACACCTCCTCCTTCCTCCCTGCAGGCCGGCATACTGCAGTTCCACTTCATCAAGAGTGCCCTCACAGTCAACCCCTGCACGGTGAGAGGAAACATATCATCAGTTTTTGTGAACACGCACATTCAAACACACACGTTAAATGTTCATGCTCCGTTTGCTCCTCTCTCTGCTGTACAGAGTAACCAGGAGCAGGTGTTGCTCCACGGCGAAGACCGCCTCTACCTGACCTGCGGTGACCCCACGCAGGTCAACAACACCTCTGACACGCACCCGCACACACACTTACACCCACATGACGGCAGCCCGCTGCACCATCCCCCCAACCCCGACTCCTCTCTCTCTCAGGGACTCAGCACTTTACTGGGACACAAGCACTGGCACGTGGTCCAGGTAAGGATGCACAGTCGTCTCACATCATCAGGTGGGATCAATGTATGGTTGACAAGAGTTTTTAGATGTGTCAGAAAGACCACCAATGTGGCTACCATAGCATCTCTTAGCAACAGAGACTTTTGGGGCTGCAACTAAAGATAATTAAAACATTTATTAATCTGCCATTGCATTTGTTTCTTAATAATTTGGAGGAACAAAAGTCCAAAACCTAAAAAATTTCAACATAATATAATGTGAGAAAAACATTTTTTATTAAACAGTTTATGTTGGAGATGTATTCTGCTTGCAACAAACAAAATAATCATGCTAACGGCTAAGAATGCTAATACTGGTCACATCAGTGTCTTGATCTTGGTTGCGTGTATATAGTTTAGTGAACATACATTAGTTATTTTGTGTTTCTCATAGTATTTTTGTATTCCTCTAGATTCACAGCACATACCTAGAGAGCAACTGGCCTATACGGGTAAGTGTGGGAATGTGTGTGTTTGTATTTTTTAGCCACCTGGTCCACTCGGTCAGGTGACAGAGGCATCTGGTAGCACAAACAGGTTCTAACAAACATGAATTACACTTATCGTTTCACACAGGCCAACATGTGTGCTCAGATGCTTCAAATGCTGCGTTATCGCTGAGTTTACAAAGCAGTAATGTTTACAAAGTAAACCAATTACGCTGCGTTCACAAGTGTGTGCGTGTGCACATAAGCAGAATTATCGTTACCTACTCCATTTTTTATGATAGATGGCTTTACAAACATACTTAACTTGTCAATTTATCAGTTTACAAGTGCTCAATAAAAATGTCTGTAATATCTGTTGATATTGATATGGACGTCTGTGTGTGTGTGTGTGTGTGTGTGTGTACAGTTTGCAGCCATAGACACGGCAGGCCAGTGCATGGCTGTAGCAGGGAGGCGAGGCTTTGCACACTATTCCTTATTCACAAGGAAATGGAAGCTGTTTGGAAATATCACTCAGGTACACTGAAACACTCTATAAATGGCTTCATTAGTTATATTGTAAGTCAGTTAATGAACAACTGGTGACTGGAAAGTGTCTTTTGATTTACCTTGTCTGTAGGAGCAGAACATGACAGTGACCGGAGGTCTGGCTTGGTGGAACGACTTTGTGGTGGTGGCCTGTTATAATTTTATAGACCAGCAAGAGCAGGTGAGACTAAAGAACCCCTTACTTCACTATTGTTCCACATGAATCCCACTGTTTCTTTCTATTCATCATGATTCTATAGCTGTGTCTCATTCCCTCTCTTGTCGCTCTGTTGACACTAGTTGAGACTCTATCAACGCTCAACCAACCTGGACAACGCCTTTGCATCCGTCACCAAGCTGCACTCAGACACTCTGCTGCTCAACGTCTTCAGAGACATGGTCATCCTGTTCAGAGCTGACTGCTCCATCTGCCTCTATAGCATAGAGAGGAGGAACGACAGGTGGGCTCCTGTGTGGACACGTTACACCTCCAGTCTAGTCTGGGGGAAAAATTTCACACTGCACTTTTGAAAACGGACCAAACCGCCTGGACAGCGTCATGCAGTTACAACAGCTGCTCAATTGGGGGCAGTATTGCCCAAATAAGCACTGACCAGGAAGAAGAAAACCCGGCTCATCAATTGGTCAGGACCGAAAACGTAAATCTGTCCCCTTCAGCCGCCTTGTTCACAACAAAAACAAACAATGGAGCAACACCAAATTTGTGCAGTCTTGGTGTTTCTGTTGTTACTTTGGTGTTTAAACCTAATTGGCTTTTCACAAGAAGCTGCCCCGTACGAGCAGCAGACGAGGCAGGGAGCTATCCAGCATGTTGCTCTGTACGTGAGACGAATGCAGCAGTAGCGAAAAAGACGGCGGAGAGCGAGAGACTTCCTCTCTTTGGTTCGCTGGATAGTCCGTTTGCATTTCCCACTGTAAGCGAATCGCACCAGGGTTCACTTGCAACCAAACCGAGACCCACGTTTTCAGGTGGACTAAAGTTCGGATGAGCTTTCACATGAAGTGGACTATCCAAGGAAAGATACTCTGGTCCCTTTAAAGCGGACCAAACAGCTCTGTTGTGAAAGCGCCCTTAAAGCACTCACTATCACATTTCTGGCATTAATCTGCCAGGCCTGTCCAACTTTGTCCTATAGTTTATAGTAATATTTGTTTTTTGGCTTTTTTGTGCCCCGTAACAGTAAAATGTTGCAGATGGCCTCTACACACTAAACCTTTATCCACTGTTTATCCACAGTAATTCCCATTTTGCATGCACAAAACTAATTCTAAGACTTTTAAGAGATGGCAGCATCTTTTGTAAACTGGATACTACTCTCCATGTTGAACACCGTTTCTTCCTTTCACACACTCCAGCAGCAGTGAAATTCCTGGCACCAGTAATCATAATAGTGTTAGGTAATAGTGTTACTGCCATATTTTCCCTCAGGAAAAGAGGCTTTTAGTAAACCCATCACATGACACAATCTGGCATCAGCTTTATGTCTGTCCGAGACTAGACATTGTTTTTGATGAACGTTGTTTGACCAATCGCAAAACTATGTGAGAATTGTTAGTTAAATATTTTTTTACCATTAGTAGTTATTACCTTGAAGTCACGATCGTGACTTATAATACGGATTATCTCTGTTTGATGTTCCAGTCCACACCCAACAGCCAGCGTGGAGTTATTGCAGGAGGTGTCAATGTCTCGCTACATCCCTCACCCTGCCCTCGTGGTCTCTGTCACGCTCACCTCTGTGCGCACAGAGACCGGAATCACATTGAAAGCCCCGCAGCAGGTAACGATAACAACAACACACACACACACACACACTGATCTATATTCTCTCTATAGCCACATGTACATTAATGGTTTATGTGTGTGTCCATCTCAGGCCTGCATGGCAGAGAGCATCATGTTGAATCTGGCAGGCCAGTTGATCATGCTGCAGAGGGACCGCTCAGGCCCGCAGGTACGAGAGAAGGAGACGCCGGCCAACAGCAAGAAGCTGGTGAGACCAAACACCTCACTGAATTTTGACTTTGTGTGATTACAAATAATATATTGCCCCTTGCTTTATAAAAGATTGCATTCATTATGATAAGTTTTTGGCTCCGGTAGTCATTTAGTCATCGTGAATGTAATTTATTAAGCAATGCGGTGTTATTACGTGGTCTCAAGTTACACTGTGGTGTGCGTCAGTGCAACAAGAGCTTGTTTTTTTAAACTGTGCTCTTGCTACAACAAAACACACGGAAGAAATAACTAATAGTAATAGTATAGTATAGTATACAGTTATACTTGAATATATTTGTAACAACCCTGTACAGTCTATATAAGATTCAAACATATATTCCATATTTAGTACATTTTTTATTATACGCATATTTATATTTTACTCATATTCTATTTTAGTATATTTTATATTTTGTATTTCATAATCTTTTTTACCTACATTTTTTTTATAGTATTATATTTTACGTATTTCTATCTGTTACACACTCTTAATGCTGAGCTGACTGGTTCCTCTTGTCCAACACATTTCATTGTATTGTTGTTACCTGTGTTAATCTGCATATGATAAATAAACTTGAACTTGATTAAAAACCACGATGGTTAAGTAATAACCAGAAATCAGCACCTGTTGGTGTTGCAGTCTTTAAAGTCAAGTGTATGTTGTGTCTCTAAAACACCTTTTCTTTGTCCCATAGCTACCATTTTGTCCTCCGGTGGTGCTGGCCCAGTGTGTGGAGAACGTGTGGACGACCTGTCGCTCCAATAAGAAGAAGCGGCACCTGCTGGAGGCCCTGTGGTTGTCCTGCGGTGAGGCAGGCATGAAAGTCTGGCTGCCGCTGTTCCCCCGAGACCACCGCAAGCCCCATTCCTTCCTCTCCAGACGCATCATGCTGCCCTTCCACATCAACATCTACCCTCTGGCTGTGCTGTTTGAGGACGCCCTTGTATTGGGGGCAACCAATGAGACTGTGCTCTATGATGGGCTGCAGGGATCCTCTGAGCCGCTGGAGGCGCTGTTTCCCTACTGCACCGTAGAGAGGACCTCCCAGATCTACCTCCACCACATCCTGAGGCAGCTGCTGGTTCGCAACCTGGGTGAACAGGTATGTCGAGCCTCCGGTCTCATCATGTCAGCTTAGTTAAGGTGTGGTGGTGATACCAGTGAAGAAATAAACACAAATATACTTTACTCACACAAACTGAATGTTTGCATTCTTTGGAGCGTGTAAGTAATAACACAAACAGTTACAGTGAACATATCGTTGAACCTCTGACTGTTTGCACTGCCTGCAAAGTACATAAACTGAGTCTGTTCTTTGCACTCTCCCGCAGGCTTTGATGCTGGCTCAGTCATGTGCCTCCCTCCCCTATTTCCCCCACGTCATGGAGCTGATGGTGCACGTCGTGCTGGAAGAAGAGGCGACATCGCGGGAACCCATCCCCGACCCTCTGCTTCCCACCGTGGCCAAGTTTATCACCGAGTTCCCCCTCTTCCTCCAGACCATCGTCCACTGTGCCAGGAAGACGGAGTACGCCCTGTGGAACTACCTGTTCGCCGCTGTGGGAAACCCCAAAGATCTGTTCGAGGAGTGTCTCATGGCTCAAGACCTGGACACAGCAGCCTCCTACCTGATTATACTGCAGGTAGTGACTCGTGTTACCTCTTCAGTTAGCTTGTCATAGCATAATACAGAAGCTGCATATCTAAATTTGTTTAGGGTGTCATGATATGCTCACTCTGTCTCTATCATTTGTGTAAAGAACATGGAGGTTCCAGCAGTGAGCAGACAGCACGCCACTCTACTCTTCAACACGGCACTTGAGCAGGGCAAGTGGGACCTCTGCCGGCACATGATCCGATTCCTCAAAGCCATTGGCTCTGGAGAGATGGAGACTCCGCCCCCAACGCCCACCACTCAGGTAAAGAACTTCAAATAATCCCTACATATTTTATTTTGACTCTATCTATTGATGTTAGATCAGTAATTCATGTTTGACGTGAATATTCCTGTTCTAAGATCAAAAAATGACGTTTAATAACAGTTCGTCCTAAAGAAACGCAGCACAAGTGTTTGCAGACTTATTTTGTTGTGAGAAATTTGCTGTACATCGTGCCCACAAACATTAACCTGTAAGCATGAAATCATGAACTGTGTAACTCTGTCTTCAGGAACCAAGCTCAACTGGGGGGTTTGAGTTCTTCAGAAATCGCAGCATCAGTTTGTCGCAGTCTGCAGACTCCATCGCCACGGGCAAGTTCAACCTGCAGAAGACCTTCAGTATGCCCTCCGGACCCTCCGTTAAAGGGTGTGTGTCCCACACAAACAGTAACACAGAGATTGATAGAGAACTCTTACCGTGATATCTAAATGTTTCCGCTCTCTCTCTCGTTCTTCCCGTGTTCATTCCTGTCAGTCGGGATGTGGAGTGTGCAGAGAACATGTATATCGATATGATGCTCTGGCGTCACGCCCGCCACCTCCTTGAGCAGGTACGCCTCCGCGACCTGGGATGCTTCTCCGCACAGCTGGGCTTCGAACTCATCGGCTGGCTGTGCCGCGAACGAAACCGCGTGGCCCGCGTCGATGACTTTGTTTCGGCTTTGAAGAGGCTGCATAAGGACTTCCTGTGGCCCTTCCCTGTTATTCCCGTGGGAAGCCTCAGCTCGCCCCTGAAGAATGGACGGTGTCGCACAGGTCAGTCAGACAGGAAACCTCACGTGATTTATAATAAGTTTTAAGTCGCAATACTTCTCTTTTTAATATTTCATGCTGTTTCTTTTTGTTACACAAAGTGCTGAGCACACGCCTGCTAAAGTCACAGTCAGCTGACAGCCTGTTGAACAGTGACATGGACACAGCGCCCCCTCAGGCGGCTCCCACCAATCACACCTGGCTGGACGGGCTCGGACAAAGAGCCAAAGACATAGACACGGCCTCGTCTGCTCACTCCAACCAACACTCACCACAGACACATGACGCATTCTTGTCCCTGCTCACCAACAAAGGTGATAACACTCGAACAGTTAATCCAAGTAACTGTTAATGGCGTAACTTCCTGTGTTAACATTCTTTTACGTGTCACGTCTCTAGTGGAAGAGTACAGCGTCGGCTCAGCCACAGACTTGACAGAGACCAGCTCGGTGGTGGATGGCGATTGGACGATGGTTGACGAGAACTCCTCCACTCTGAGCCTGAGCCAGGCCGAGTTGGAGCACATCTCCATGGAGCTGGCCAACAAAGGCCCGCACAAGTCACAGGTGCAGCTCAGGTGAGATACCGGCACCAAAACATCACTGCGGTCAATTCAAGGTGAAACCAGAGCCAGCATGTGACAGCTGTGCGTCTCGTCGTCCTTCAGGTATCTCCTTCATGTGTTCACGGAGGCGGGCTGTCTGGAGTGGTGCGTAGTGATTGGTTTGATCCTGCGGGACGCCAACGTCATAAAGCAGGTGATCGTCTTCCTGGACAGCCCAGAGGTTCCTCAAGAAACTGTGCAGAGTGTCCGAAGCGGCTTATTGGCTGTCGACACATGGGCCTCCACTGACTGGTGGGTAGAGCATCTGACCGGATGTGTATTTATTGCTCCAGCTTGTGTCTTTCGATTTTTAATTAGGCTTTTATGAGTGTAGTTGTTAGCCCAAATTAGGTACCTGTACTTGGTGAAGAGTCAATTTAGACTCAAAATGTTGTGTTTATCATCACGCTAACCTTTTTCTCTCACCTTCTTCCAGCCTTGGGTACAAACCGTTTCTCAACCTGATCCAGCCGCAGCTGCAGCTGCTGATGGATTCGGCCGTAGGCGAGCAGGTGCAGCCCGAGGCCTTTCAGCCCAGCAGCCAGAGCTCCAAGCTCGGCGGCTCCGAGGGGCTGGGAGGCGCCGCAGTGCCGCGGGCGGAGGACAGCAGAGGAGTAGCGGCTCCACTGGGCCTCGCCCTGCCCTCTCTGGAACCCACAGGAGGTTTCTCACGTCCCCCCTCTGAGGACTGTCCTCCTGAACAGACAGAGGAGCAGGGGGACGAGGAGGGAGCCTACGACTGCACCTTGTCCTGAAGCCAGGAGCCTCCTCTGGATTCTAACCTGTGAACTTTGGACTCTGGTGGGAGAGAGAGGAGGAAGCAGTAGTAGCAGCAGTGGCTTGAAAGACTTTGTGTGTGTGTGCGCGTGTGTGCGTGTTTGTGAGTGTGTGTGTGTGTGTGTGTGCACAGAAAGTACCTCTCCTGCAGGTTCTTACTTCAGTCAGTATTATCCACTCTGAGATTTGCCCTTTGTGTCGACTAGAAACCCCTGTGGATACCGACAGAGCGACAGTGTGTGCCCGACTGGCACAAAGACATCACAGCACAACCAGAGACAGGGTTCAGTCCGATGGAAAACAGCCTCACCTGTGTCAGTCAGTACGTTTATACATCAGGTTGTGGTATTTGGAAGCTGTAGACCAGCACAGGAATGCACCAGGCTTTTTGTTTTAATTCCAAGACAGATGTTTTGTGTGTGTAGCTTTTCTTTGTGCAACTGGAGACTTTCTTTTTTCTTTTTTCTCCTCACTGTCCAGACAAAAAGCTCCATTGTTTCCTTTTTTTGGTTTAACGCAGTGCAAGTATCGGTTCAAAGGCAAAAACACCTACGTGCTAATCGCAGCATCACGCTACGTCGCTTAAAGCAAAATGTAGAACAAAGGTCTCGATGCGCACACAAGTGTGTCTGAGCCGACGAGTAAGTAAGTGTGCAGGTCTGTTTGTGTGCACAAGAGGTGTTTCATACTTTCATACCTCATATGATTTTAAAATATTTTGTGATACCTTTTTCAATAATGTAACAGTGTATAAGATAACATTATTTTTCTATCAATTACACCTTGTCCCTCCTGAGTGTCCCTGTTAAAAAAAACGCTCATAGTATGAATTCTATGTAATTCTTGAGAAGTTACAACTTTAAGATTTCTAAGAAAGTGATCTCTGAGAAGAATCCACTAGTTTCTTACCACTGATCAGTACCTCTGCTTATGTATTGTTCATGCACCAACGCCCCCCAACGAGTTCGCTCAAGTCCAGGCCCAAAAAGTGTCCGAGGGGAGCCAGAGTCGGCCGTGCGCTCTCCTGTCATGCGGTCAAGATTTCAGACGTCAGTGAGCAGATTCACGGCTGCAGTGCGAGCAAGCTAAGGGCTCGCGCAAAACAAGAGGCTATGAAAACCAAATCATGTGACGCTTTATTCAGCTTTTAAAGTCTCCACTTTGAGAGATTCAAAATGTGTTTTCCCCACCATCATCATCACCATCATCATCATCAGCGAGGCGGATCCATAATATTGTGTTATTAAAGCCATCCCGCTCTGTAGATTTCGTACCCATCCCCTTGTTGAAAGAGCATTAATCGACCCCCTCGTCAGTAGTGTTAACCGTGACGCGTCAGTATCGTTTTAAATAGTGAGGATGAGAGTTCATCGGCGGCTGCTGCTGTTGTTGTCGTGTAACGTGACCCTCATCGCCTGATAAGGACTTGTATATTTCGTCCAGATCAACATATCACATCCCTGAACAGCTTGAGACAATGATGTCAGACTTCATCCACGTGCGTTTTGTGTGCTCCTGTGTGGATTTCTGAGTGCGTGTACCGCATTGTATTGACATGTTTGGTGACTTTCATCACATGCAATTTGTTTTAATTGTATTAGTCCTCATTATCACTATTATTTATTGGCATTATAGCTGAGTGGTAATTACTGAATTGATGCTCGGTTTGTTTTTATGATTCATAACAAACCCCCCTCTCCCCCATTTAGTTAATCAAAGTCGTGTATTGGCTCTCAAACCACAAGCACTAAAAAGTTCATCACAGATATGTCAGTATTATATTGTGCAATGTATTGAAATGTTACTCAGCTTTATCTTTTATGTTCTCTACCTGCTTTATTTTTTTTTTGTTTTTACCCCCCCAGCTGTTTGCTTTTACTTTTCTAGACCAAAACATATTTTATAGATTAATTCTCGCTCTCTCGTCGGCGTGTACAAGATGAGTTAGGTGTGGTATCTGTTGAAAAATGTGAGATTCTTCAACAGTTTCTGTTTTAATGAATTGCCTGTCACGATTCATGAAAAAAGGGCAAAAATGACAAGGCGGCACGGCGTCGCCGTCGTCACTCTACACAAATCCTGTTGCACCCTCCGCTCTGAACAAGCCTACAGCTACACTACGCTGCTGCGCTGTAAGCTTTACTTGACTTGAAAACGGTAACGTGATGAACCAAAGACTTTACGTCCAGAGGCCTTCTGTTTTAAACCGGTTGCTTCGATTGAGCACTTGACTCATTATGCAGAGGGGGAAGAAAAAAACAACAACACACACACACAAACACACACGGTCCCCATCCCTCTCATCAGAAACATAACCGTTGATGCTTCAAACTAATGCTGACGGCATACGAGACAATTTCCTACGGAAATGAATATTGCAGATCTTTTCTGGTTTCCTTCTCTGCGGGTGAGGAGTGGTCGGTCAGGTGTGTCAGCACTCCCTCCCTCCTGTGTACAGTTGTAAAAGTATTGCCTGTTGTCCTGACTCAGAGTAAAGTTTTATTTCTGGGGACGGGAGCAGCAAACATCCTCAATGCAGTGTAAAGATACTCTCTTGTACATTTGCCTTTTCTACTCATGTTTGGTTTTCTACTTCATTTTTTCCTTGTACATAAAGACCAATAAATTATTTTTAAAAATGGTTAGTTTGTCCTTTTTTTGTTGTTGTTGTTGCTGTTTTTCTTGTTTGTGTGGATGCCAAATCTGCGTCCACACTATTGTTCTTCAAATCTTTATTATTCTTGCACCTAGGTTTTTTGGCACCTAACTACTCCTACATACTTTGTCCTACAGAAACTCAAATATCACAATGTTCAGCTCGTTTAGGACACGATGGTGTGTATTTTACTCATTCGTACCATTCATGCTTTTTAAAATATTCAACTTTTTCCACATGCAAATTTTACATTAAAATGAATGGCACAAATTTTAAATCTTTCGACAAACCAACACTTTCAGCTTCCACTACTTCTACATACGTTCAGCTACAGACTTCATTCAAGCGTTAAACTGTACACAAGACTTTGTACTATTAAACTTGTATTTTTTTAATTGTTACAGTTTAACTTTGATCCTTTTTTTATTTTTATACTTCTGTTTTTCAGGCATCAGCAGAAGGCATCCACACCACCTTTTCTGCAATAAATGCAGTCTTCTAGTTAGAAACTGATCTGCTGTTAAAGTAAAATGTCAATAGATATAATGCGACACATATTTAACGTAATAAGCATTTTAATTGCTGTACAGGTGCTAATTTAATTCAAGCTTTTTGCATAATGTAAAATCATCCCATAACCCTGTAACCAGATTAATCCCAATCGCAACAGTCATATCAATCACTTAATCCCAACTAAGAGACAAATATGCATTTTTAAAAAAACAGAAAACAGCAGTTCAAAAGGAGAAACTTAACTGTTACAGGACTCAAAGTGTCAAATCAATCACAAAAGAAACAAAATGATCAGTATTATTAAAAAAACAAAACAACTAATCTTAATTTAACTTTCAGAACAAAACCTGAACAGTTCAAGAATCGTGTGAAGAGTCAAGATGTTGGACAAAAAGAAAACACAGTCCAGGTAACGATAACAAAACCTTTTTTAAACATTCAGAAAAAAGAAAAAAAAAAAACTACATCCTTCGACAACAGGCGTTAAGACATGTCAACGTGTATCCCAGAACAGATTTCAGTTCAACTGATATGGACGATTGTTAAGATTTTTTTTTTTTTCTGTGACTCTTACATGTGATGACGATAAAGCTACATCCAAGTTTACACTGAATGAAAAAAAAAAAAAAAAACACACTGTGCAGCGCATAGTCAGCCTCTCAGTCTGAGCTGAGTCACATTAATACATTAGATTCTGTTGCAAAGTGACTTTAAATTCACTTGAACCTAAAATTAATTTGTTTTCTCTCTATGTTAAGCTCTCTAGCAGCGCTCAGTGTGAGCTTTAGTCTGACAGTGGGAGCACCAGTGGCGTCAGACGAGCCATTTCACAGCGTTTACGTCACCTCTTGTTATTCAGCATCCCGTTTAATGTTAGAACTATAAACAATATGATCAGATTGTTGCCACAACCCGCGGTTGACGGTCCAGAAATATGAACAAGCTGATTACTTGTTAAACTCTTCTGTTTTCATGCTTTCAGTACGCCACTTTACAGATTTTTTAGAAAAATATTAATTTACATTGTTAATAAAGCTTTTTCTCCCATAGACACAACTGTAGCACTTTCAATAAAACATATTTGTGTGTGTGTGTGTCACCACACAGCACTGACAGACAGCTACACACTGATGGTGTGTGTGTGTGTGTGTTCGCTGGAGGCCTTACTTCGACTGAAATGACTCAACTCTAATGTGAACTTGTCATTTGCAGGTTCTCTTCATTAGATGTGAAGTCAAACAAACATTTCAGAAGCCCGGGCCGCTTTTCACCGTCTACAGTAAAACTTATTTTGTAAAAAAAAAAAAACAAATGAAACAAGAAACACATTCATGGTGCAGATTTCCAAGCACTTCTGTGCTGATTAGACCAGGTTAAAAACAGTGAGGTTCATCTGACCGGTCAGCTCCATAAACCTGCTAATTGATTACCGACTGATGGACTACAGAGAGCGAGCAAGGTGATCACAACGCAGGACACACCTGGCCAGCTGTGAAGGAGAAACATTATGCAGTTAGTGTTTCCGTTTCTGCTGTGGCTCATGTCGACTCCGTTACAGCTACCGAGCAGCACAGAAGTAATGCAGCAGCATCTGTTTGAGAGGAATAAATTATTACATATATTTAAAAAAAAAAAAAAAAAAGGACCATACTGGTGTTTTTTCCCCCACAATGTTTCATTTACAGCATGTTTTCCAGCAGGCAGCTGTTGTTCTCATCTCCAGTAAGGCTGCTTTCACTGTTTTTAAAGGTTACAGTAAAGTTTTATGAAGTATATGTGATCCTGTGAGAGTGGCAAGAAAAAAAACACGAGTATGTTCCTTTAAGATGGACACAACAACAATCTTTACAACAATTTCGCAAGCCGAATAAATTTAATTTTGTCTTCGTCTCTAATTCATAACAGCAAATGTCTGACTGATTTGATATTTTCCTTTTCGAGGCGTCACTGTGGTCCACTCTGCTCTGGAGCTTTCAACTGTATCGCACTTTCTTCCTCCGCAGTTGGAGTGCTTTAAGGACTCCTCGTGCATGTCGGCTTAAAAGATCAATGTCGGAAACTTTTAACCTTTAAGCAGACATGGACGAGGACTCAGAAGCTATTTGAACATCTACATTTTCATGGACAAGTGGGCAAACTCCATCTGTTGAGGAAGATCATGACATCGAGTGGGGACCTAGTCGTGAGATTGTGCATAAGTGTAAAGGAGCACAGTAGGACAATCTGCTTTCAGCTTGCAAAGTGCCAATAAAGGCTGTGATGGTTTTAAAGTTGAAACTTTCCAACAGACGACAATCGAGGAACATAAAAACTCAGCGCAGTGAAGCACCTGATGGCTTTAAGACCACTGAGACGTTTGTGTCCACAACAGTAAACATTTTGTGTGTCTTTGGAAGCGACATGTTAAGGCCTCCTTCATGTTAGCATTTCTTATTCTTGTGTTAAACGAGACAACATGGATCACAACGGCAGCGGTGCGCCGGGTGCGACACAAAGTGGACCGAAGACCATTTTTGCTCAGTGGATCTCCCAAGTCTTTACAACATGACTCCATCACCAGAGGAGTCCAGGCGCCAACAAGCAACTGTGTGACATTTGTGGTTTAACAGATTTGTGTGAGACTGAGCGGACGGTCGCTCTGGTTGTTTTTGATAACACAGCTTTGTGATTCAACTATCAAAACACCATGGAAACACAAATTTCCACTTTGTTAGCAGAAAACATACAAAACATTCAAACCAAGAACAATAACTATTATCTTGGTGTCGAACACAAAATGCTGATCATTGTGGAGGTAGTGGTGAACTGAAGGGGCCAGTATACTCTGTTGGAAGAGCTTGTCAGGTGATCAAATAGCTTCAAAACCTCATCTCTCCACACTTTTCCGACATTCACGTGGTAAAAAGGTGAGAGAGGAGCCACGGATTGAACTTCTCTGCTTCTCTAGCTCTCTCTGTTTTCATTCTCGGCACAACTATTTCCGTCACTTTTTACGTGAACAACCAAGTCCAACACAATGAATGTCTTCCAAGGAGAGACTGTCTGAAAATTTGCTCTGTTATCACCTCCGTTTCTAGTACATCCCGGCCCCGACTAAAACAAAACAGGCCATATCAAACGGATTGTGGGTGTGACACTTGGATTCTAGGCAACAAAACAAACAAAAAAAAAAAGACAGATACAGCTCCACGAGTGAAATAGAAGAAATATCACAGAAGAACACTCATCACAGAAATTATTAACGTTATAAGCTGTCTGCAGCAGCACCAATGTAAAATTATACATTCTTAAGACACATTTCAGAGAGAAACCAAATTAAATGTCAGTGCAACTCCTCACTGGGTTGATGATTAGCCGAGAAGCCACACCATGTCACATTTATATCTCGTCTGTCTACAACAGAGATTATTTATGGTAACAGAAGTCAATTTCATCTAAAACCATCGATATGGAACTGCTTTATTTTACAGGTCTGTTAGTTCTGAATAACTTATTAGGCCGTTTCCTGGAAAGAACTACACAATGAGGTACCGACTATAGGGAAAATGTGAATTTGCTTTAACGAAGCTCAGTAAATATTGATAACTTTATTACTGGAAGCTTTATTTTTCCATATGTGTTGAATGCATGCATGCGTGTAGACTGATTTATCTCTATGTTCCATATGATTAGTACCAAATTGCATATATTGTCCAGAAAATACAGACCAATAAAATAATGTTTTGGAAAATCAAACATGGAAAATAAAGTCTATATTTCTATACTGATTTGGTGTCTGTGTTTTTAGTGGTTCCGACTGACTGAAAACAGGGTAACTTTTCTCGATCTGCAGTCAACACGTACAGTTACTCGGTCTTTTTCTTTTAGGGCAGCAACTAATGATCGTTTAGACTTAAATATCAAAAAGTAGTAAAAAAAAAACAACCCCACAGGTTTAAAAGCTGACGTGGTGTTCTCTCTATTATATATTCAAGTTTGAGGAACTGGAACCAGCAGATTTCTGGCATTTTTGCAATTTCAATTAATCCATTATCAAAATACTGTGATTTATCTTCTAATCTACTAATTGATTAATCAATTAATTGTTGCAGCTCTACTTACTTTCAGTACAAAAAGAGATTCAACGGTGCTGCTGGAGACAGCTCGTAGCACAGAGGAAAAAGTCAAGTTTGAAAACGTACAAATACTATTACAGTAACAGCAAAAGTAAATAATCAACACTTACACATGAGACAGAACAAGCTGACTGACACAGATGCTGTTAATGAGTGTGGAGTTTTCCACCCAGTCACACTCGAGGCTCGGGGAATAAATCACAGGACATTTAGAGTCCCTGTGAGCTGTGAGCGGTCTCACCAAGCCCAAAAATCACACGTTTGTTTGAACACATCAGGGCAAAAAAAGTTCAGACCTCAATATTGCCCTCAGTGCAAAATCATCATCATCAGGAAGGCTTCTCCTTTTAAAGGACACCTTGACATTTTGACTTTAGCCAGCTGTTTTCATTTAACAGGCACAGTTTTCTGCATCTGCATGCCAGACACTCTGACAATTAGAGCAGATTGTTTGCATTCCTCATTGAAACGCAGAGAGAGAGAGCTTGCTGCAAATCAGTGGTGTTAGTGAGGAATGTTAATGAGCAATGTCATTGTTAATTGATTAGCTAATACAAAAACTATTTGCTCATAAAAAAAACAAACAAAAACAAAACAAAAAAAAGACGTGTGTGTTGATGAAAAGCGACTTTCAAAGTGTCAAAGTTTCCAGTTAAAGTCCAAAAAAAGGCTCAAACAAAACAAGTCTTTGTTTCCCTTCCCAAACAGACACATCAGTATGTTACTACACCTACAGTACAGACAGTGGTGGTGTTATTTTTGCAGAGGAAGCCAGACACACATTTACACTAGTGGTTTGCCGATCAAAAGAGAGCAGGGGGAGGTAGCCATGCGACGTTTTTCATTCAGGAAGGGTGTTTGCATGAGAGACAAAGAACAGGAGGAAGTGAGCAAAGAAGGGTGGTGAGATGGAGGGAGTAAAAGCAAAGGCACGACAGATTGAGTACAAAAAATAAAAATAAAATAAAAATCTTAACCCCTTCGTTTCGCTAACCGCGGAGTGAGCACAAGGCTTGTGGTGGCCGGTGCGTCGGACAGTGAGTTAGTCAGTCCGTAAGCCGATCAGCTTACCTCTGGCATGTCTCAGCACGTCTCTTCCTGCTCGGTTAGCTACTAAAGCCTACTGACACAGTGATGGGGGTCTCTCAGGCAGGCTGGGAGGGAGCGTGAGTGTGTGTTAGAGAGTGTGTTTGTGTCAGAGTGAAAAGGCGGCAGGGCTGGCTCTCGGTATATGTTCCTTGAAATCTTCCGTCTGTCTCGAGGGCCCCTGCAGCCCTCGGCTCTTCTGCAGCGTCAGCCTCTGATGTGCGGCGTCCTCAGTATCGATACATGTCGTAAGTGCTAACCCAAGACGAAGGAAAAGCCCAAGTGGGAAACCTGGGGAGAATTTCCTCTAGTTGAGCAGTCCTCTGGTCTGGCCCGAAGAAATAGTGGGTTGAGATGGCAACAGAGATCATCCCCTCGGGGCCTGATGGGTCTGGATCCCTCGGAGGCTGATAGAGGGAGAGAAAGAAGGAAAACCATGAGGAGAGAGACCAGAGCAGCAGTTTTTCCAGGCCGTAAGAATAATCACTTTGTCTTTAGCTTGATTATACTGCATGTGTTTTAGCTTATGCGATGGATTTTAAAAGGAGGTTTTAAAAGGTTATGGAGTTTGTCTCATGCGATTGCTCTAATCCAAAATCTAGAAATGTGAGGAATGAAAAGAATGACATAAAAAAAACACAAAAAAAAACACTCTACCTGACTGGATACAGATGTATTTTATGGATGTCAAATGTGCAGCAGCACAGGATGATTTATATAACAGTGTGGGCAAAAAAAAACATGACAAAAGAATAGCTCAACATTTTGGGAAATACACTAATAATTTGCTTTCTTGCTGAGAGAAGAATGATACAACTTTCATGTCTGTATGCTAAATATGAAGTTGGAGCCAGGAGATTGTTAGCTTAGCTTCACATAACAGGGGAGGGCAGCTATCCTGGTTTTGTCCAAAGGTAAATGAATCCCAGCTCTTCTAAAGCTCACCACTCTCCATGTTACTAAGTATATTTCCCGAAAATTTAGAAATATTAATATATAAGTACAGACTGTCCCTTTAGCTGCAGACAGTACCTGTATTTCAAACCAGAAGGTCCATGTGGGGGCATCGAGGCCATGGGAGTAGAAGATGAAATATTCCCCGCTCAGGTCAAACTGAGGCGTTCCGTCACCGAAGGACCAGGTGGAGAGGCTCGCTCCTTTGTGAGGCAACAGATACAGAGACATGTGGCTGGGACCTGCAAGGGAAAAGGATAAGAGTTTGTCCAGCTGTTGTGGAATTGCAGATGTTAAAATCGCCTTTTTTATGAGTTTTTTTAAGCCAACGTGGAAGAGTTGAGATGTTTTTACAGTGCTCAGGAACATCTACATTCCTATGACAACAGCTGGGCAAATTCCTTCTGCTGAGAGAGATGATCTGATAGGATTGTGGTGAGGCTATTTTGTCTGCAAATGTTTCCAAGATCAAGATTGAACTTTCAAGCAATAATTCAATGTTGTTTCAAAACGGCAACCTCCTGTTCAAAGACTCCACAGTCGGAGTCTCAGTGCTGACTGTAAAAGCTGCTCTGTCCGTGAATATGCGTCCAAGATTTTCCTGCATTGGTCACATGGCTTTTTTAAAAATGTTGTCGCTTATCTCTGCATGCGACTCATAGAACGATAACCTATCTAGATTTGCGTTTGTTTGGTCCTAACATGCTCCTGACCTTTCGCGCTGAAGGTCATCTTGATTGTCCCCCAGCTGGTCTCCTCTTTGGACAGCAGACTGAACTCCACCGGAGAGCTGGGCGACACTTCTGGTGCAGGAAGGTACCAGTTCTTTCTGCAAACACACCCAAAATACTTGAGGTGAGGAAGATTACAAGGTATGAAAAGACAATGACATAAAGCGAATGAAAACGAGCAGCAAGTTACTGACTTGCTGAGGAACTTCACAGGCAGGTACCAGGGGTAACCACAGAAGGGTCGGTCCTCGGGGCAGTCGGTGCGAAAGCTGTCGTTGATCTCAGGGACGTGGGGTGTGATGTGCTGTATGCCTGTGAAGTCAAAACTGTTGATCCATAGACCTGAATCCCGGCTCTCCACCTGGCCCTGGAGATTGTGGAAGGTCCGTGTCGTATGCTGCAGAGGGACAGATGAAGTCATTTATTTCTCTGAAGCACATATTTTCCTTCAACTTGATTTACTGCTTGATTTTCTACTTAACGGAGTTACTTTGGAAAAAAGCGACTACCTGCTCACGTAAATCACAAAAACACGTGGAGAAATCTTATAGTGTGCGGTGTCCCAGTTACAAAAATACAGTTACAAATAGGGTTGCTAAAGGGTTCAAAGTTGGAAACTTTCCATGGGAATTTATGGGAATAAACAGGATTGAACCAGGAATTTACAAAACTGAAGGTTGACCCTTAACAGGGAACTATATTTTTGCATAATCTTGACTAAAACAACCAGATTTCATGCAGGTACACTTGAGTATCTGCTCTTCCTCAATCACATGCACATAGCACACTGCTTACTGCAGGGCTATTGAGGCCACGCCCCCTACATGCACTGATGATTTCTACAACCCGGACCAGAATTTGAGCCTGTGGACGACATAAAGTGAAGTAAGTTTTGATAATATTGTGGCGTAAATATATTTGATGTATGGTATTAATGTTTAACTTGCAAATGGCACATGAAAATGTATTCATACAGTAGATAGCTAGCTGATAAGTTAGATGCAAAATAAGCTATAGCTAGCATCATTCATTGACCATTTATGAGGCTTATCTTATCATGATGCTAGCTTATCCCAAATGACTAAATTACCGCCAATTTCCAGTTAATTCCTATAAATTCCCATGGAAAGCTTTTGGAAATTTACCGGAACTTTTCCACCCCTTTGCAACCGTAGTTACAAAGAATTAGACTAAATGCACATGTGTGTTTGGTGTACATATTTGTGCTTCTGTGTGTGTGTGTGTTGTAACTTTGAACCTGCAGGAAGACTCGTTTTGGCCGTGGGCTCTCGGGACTTCCTGAATAAGGAAAGAGGACGCCACAGGACATCAACAGGAACATGACCATGAAGACTGAGCCAAGACCAGCCAGGATCCACTTAGTGCTCCGTACCAAGTAGATGAAATGCAGCTGGGACAGACAGACAGACAGACAGATATGAAATATGTTGCTGGAGTGGAGGAACAAATGACACTGCACTTACAACGAATATGAGAAGTACCTAGCACACGACATTAGATCTTACTGCCACTCTGTTGTTTGTCAGATATACATAGCAGTTGGTTTGCTTATCTGAAATTTAACAACTACTGTCAACAAACTGCTCAAACTAAACATTGCTTCCAGGAGCGTGACTGTTTGGTCATGTGATCCTGCTGCCAAACAAAAAAAAAAAAAAAGTTGTTCATTGTTGTACATAATGGGGGCAATACTCACAAAAAAGGAGGAGAGGAAGATGGTTGCAAGGGTGACAAGGGAGGCCAGCACCACCTCGGGGGGTATTTCTGTACCGCTGCGACCCATGATGGGCGTGAAAATCTCAAACACCACCCAAAGGAGGAACATGAAGTGGACATACGGCAACGCCAGGCCCAACAGATAGAACACACTGTACTTCATCGACGCTCCTGCAGAAGGATGGAGAGGTTACAGTTTGTCAGATCAACATGAACCTGCCCCACAGCTATCCCAGTCAAACAGTATGAAGTACAGTAAAGGGTTCAGTATAATTGAAACAAACTAGTTTGTATAACTTGTCATAGAACTACATCTTAAGGCAGAAAGGTTTATACCTAGTCTGTCCTCGAAGGCATTTGTGGTGGTCAAAAGTTGAGTTCAGTTTACCTCTGTGTTTAAATTCTTTCGCCAGCAGTAGTTTGGTGGCCAGTGGAAAGGCCACCATTAGCATGGGCACGTAGGCTGAACACAGGCCCTGCTGGGTCAGCCAGACCAGGCTGCAGCACCACAGCAACAAGCTCACGTCAAAGTAGAGATCAGCCAACTCCACCAAACGGACACCCTGCATGAAACACACACACACACACACACACACACACACTAATTAATTTACAAGGAATATGCATGAGTAGATTAGAGACATCGGTGGAATACAAATTTGTATTTGAGCTGTATGATGCTTTAATAGGTGGAAATCAGCTGATTTACAAAAAACACTTGCTAGAGGAAGAGAATGTCATCAAGGCTGATGTAAAGTAATATATCTGTGATCTTTATTAGAATATTTTACTCTCTATACTTAATTTTGATCCATGTATTTGTGATTCATTTTGGATGTCAGGATAGGATAATGCTGTAAAGATATATTCATTAATGCAAATATGACAAACTTAATCAAATAAAAGCGTCTGCTACTTTTCCCTTGCTAACCAAACATCCTGGACCAACAGACCTGTTCTTGTTTGCCAGCTTTCTACTCAAGGCGTCGTCACTATTATCCGTATACTATCAGTTCAAACTATTTGGAATTAAAATCTGTTGACATACAGGAATGCTAGAAGTTTTTTGTCTATGAAGAGTGTGTGACGGCAGCTTGTACCCTGCACTCATCAGACAAGTAGCCTCTGAAAAGTATCACTTTAATTAAGGAATAACACAAAGAGCAGCTTCTGTTTCTGGCCAGTACATGCTAGTAATTACAGGACTGTATCCTCAGTTCCTGCCTTATAAACACTAAAACGTACATCACAGATAATATTATAAATCTTTTTACGCATCACTGCAAATAAGACTATCATTATCTCATGAGCGTTGTGGAAAAACAGGAACAAATAATCAGTGATATGACTTCGAACTTCCCAGTTCCTACAAGAGGAACTTTTCACAATCGCTATCGTTGTATCCTGAAACTTGAAACTAAGAACTAAAAAGGAACACAAAACTAATGAAAATCCTGAATACTCAATTCAGCTCTTTTCTCACACTGCCTTTTGGTTGAATGATTTGTCAACCAATCCCATACTTATATAGAAAACACACACACACACACACACACTTCCGATCATGATTCATTAAAGAAAATATCAACATATGGAGTGAGCTATAACACCTGAACAATGTTGTGTTTTAGAGTGTGAAATTAAAAGTTAGCAAACAAGCATAAACTGTTGAAAAAAGTAATAAAAAAAGTGAAAATAATGGATAAATTGTCAAAATGGTTAGCTAAAATAGCTAATCCACATTGATATTATATATAATTAAATTAGATCCAGTTAAAATCAAGATGAAGAAGCATATGTGGATAATGATGGCTGGTGGTGAAGCAGTACGTGAGTCCATCTGACAGGGCTGTGGGGGTACAACAGGCAAAGAAAAGACCGGAAACCACTGAACCAGAATACCAAATTATCAATGCTCTAGCAATTTGTAGAAAATTGTAGACTTTTCATACAGACATCATTCATTTTATCTACTTAATCATTTCTGTCTGCTCTGTTAATGGAAACATGCCAGTTGTATCTAGCCTCTTTTGTCAGTGAAAATACCATTTGAAATGAGGCCAAAGATGCATTCTGCTCTTTCAATAGAGGTTTTATTACATTGGAGATGAAGCCTTATGTGGTCTGGGAGAAAGGTTTGTCTGTGTCCTTTCTGGAGAATAGCCATGAAAAGCTGGAGTTCATAATGTGGTTAACTCCATAAGAACAACATTCTGTGATAGTTTCAATCTCAAATAAACGCTTGTATTTACTAAATGTCAGACATACAATATGTCAGTTGAACAGCGCCTCCTAAAAAGTACAGAGTGTATCAAAAAGTCTCCGGCACTGCTAGAAATGCAAGAACAGGCTTTGATATAAGCAGGCAGAGAGGGTAACATTTGATAGCTGGTATACTCATAAAAAGTCAGACCGGTCAATTGACTCTCAGCCGTAGAGTATGCCGTGATTAGCAGTGAGTATGACAGATGACTGCTGACACCTCTACAGTTTCATGATTACACACGCACAAGCAAACACACAAAGCACTGCTATTCTGTAATCACCACCGAAAAAGAGGAAGTGTCTGGCTTTCTACTCGCTGCACTTTAGTTCCCATTAAATGTGAGCACAGTGATGAGATCAGCATCATCATGAGATATTATGCTCCAGGAAATAATGTGATCTCCTGTTTGCATGAAGCAATATACAAAAATGCGATTAGGAGAGGAGTTTGACAAGAGTGTGATCAAACTGAACTAAAATGAAGTCTACACTGTGTGCAGAAAAAACATGTTTGTTAACACACGTTGAGCGAGATATATCGTTAAAGATGTCAATGTAAGTCAAGTCAGGCAACATTTTTTCAGCTTCAACAGAAAAAATATTTCAACACTCACCTTTGGCCTAGACTTAGGATAGGATCTAAATCTAGATACACATAATGTCCCCCATTTAACCTTGCAGCAGTGACATCTTCAAGTGATATAACGTGGTTTCTACTGTACTGATTCAAATCAGGGTGGGTGACTAGGTTTAGCCTTAGTGTGGACTTGCAGTTCAAACTAAACTATGCTATAAAACATTTCAAACCGAGGTGCAAAACCACACTAAACACCACAATGAAGTAGATAGGTAGATAAACACAATATTCATTTTTATGGCCAGAGTAGGGTGAGAAGATTGATATTATTATCATTTCTGTCCCTTCAATATGAAGTCTGAACCAGGAGATGGTTAGCTTAGCTTAGCATAAAGGCTGAAGGCGGCAGCCTTGTTTGGAGGCGTTCAAATCGGATAGTTGCAAGAGATAAACATTATTATTTATTATTTGAAGCCAAGCTTTAAAATCTCCACTTACTCCAAAGTATAGGTTTTTGGCCAATGTGTGAATGAGGATCATCTTTCCTGTGGCAGCAGTCCCGTACAGGCAGATGGAGGCGTAGAAGTGGTCGTACCAAAACATGGAGCGGCCCAGCAGAGTGACGAGCAGAGCTACAATGAGCACTGAGAGCAGGGTGACGAACCAGCTCAGGACCGCTACGCCTGTACAACAGGCCAGATCACGAACATAGCGACCACCTGAAAGAGAAATGGACACGAATGGTTAAACTCTTCTCTAAGCCACAAACTAGTGATGATATAAAAGAAATGGTGACCCACCTCCATTTCCTGGCAGTGAGGCTTTCTTGGCCAGATAGAGGAAGGTCGCTGTGGCTACCATGTAGTTGAGGATGGTGCCAACACGGGCTGGATAAGCCACCACGACTACCCCTAACAGGTCAAAAAATACCATGTTGCCATGGCGATACTCTGAGGAATCTGCCAACTTCTCTGACGTTACCAGGTACCTCAGGACGGCCAGGATGTTGTCGCCTGAAAACAGGAAGCGAGTTTCAAGGTGAAGAGGTTCAAAGCTGGAATGTGCATACATAAAAACATACATTTAGTCATTTAGCTGAAGCTTTCATCCAAAGCGACTTACAAAAAGGGAAATAATCAAAGTACAGTGTGACAAGGACATGTTAGTACAGCTATTAGTACTACTCGTAAACAATCAAGTGACAGTTCGAGAAGGGGGATAGATTTAGCATGTGCATTTGTTTGTAGTGTTGGAGAGGAGGTACTCTCTGAAGAGTTGGGTCTTTTCAGGAGTTTTCTGAAGGTACAGAGGGACACCCCTGATCTGGTAGGAACTGGTAACGTGTTACACGAAAGGGGAACAACAGACGAGAAAAGTTTGGATTGCCCTGAGCGTCCGGGTGGCAGAGCCAGGCGCCCTTCATTGGAGGAGGTAACATATGCCTGTATAAGGGCATTCAAGTTAAGTGGGTGCAGAACCAGAGATTACTTTGCAGGCAAACATTAGAGATTTGAATTTAATGCGGGCCGCTACAGGTAGCCAGTTAATGTTTTGGGCTGATTGAAGACCAGGCACGCTGCCGAATTCTGGATCATCTGAAAGGGTTTCACTGTGCAGGCTGGGAGGGCTAGTTTCGATGGCTTGTTTCAGGAGTTGGGTAGCATGTCGAGTCAGGTAAGGCAGGAAGTGCGAAGCTCAACCGGGCAACATGATCAGAGAAGGTTAGCTGGTCAATGATTATGTAACACAATAAAGCTCTGTTGTATTTCATAGCACTAACTTCTGCAGTGTAGAGCAAACAATACATCAAGTGGACTGCCTGAGGGTACAGGCAGGACAAGAGCTTAACTCTAAACCAGGAAATGAATTCAGAAAGTAGGTACTGAGTTCACTCAGTTGTGGTTTTTGGTTCCAACTATTTGTAACTCCACTCCCACCATCAGAGGAACAAAATGGTTAATATGACTGAATATGAAAGTGATAACTTCACGATCATATGACAAAAGGATCACCCTTTATACAGCTGACACATCATATGCAGCAGACAGAGTTCATTGCTGACTCAGTGTAACCTTCTGACCAGTAAGGGACAGAGTGTGTGGTAGTCTGTCCCTTGTTGTAGTGGCCTTTCTCATGGTCATGCAAACAGTATTTTCAGCAGCTTTAAAACAGTGTACACATGAACGCCACGTAAATAATTAAACAAACTAGTCTGTTACTGTGTACCGAGCCGTATAATCTCTGCTTTAATCATCGGGTATAGCACCAACTATTTTCTAATTATGGAAGACAATTCAGTCTTACACTCGTATTAAAGCTTCACCTATGACAGGACATGCAAGAGAAATTGTGCAATCTCACCCCCGCACACACACACACACACACACACACACAATACTTTTATCTTCTTATCATTCAGATCTCACTACTCCGTCTCTGAGTCTGTATTGTGTTTGTAAAAGAGCGTGGTGGTGAGATGTGTGTAAGGGCAAGTCAGATTTATGACCTCTCGTAGTTACACAACACAGCAGCAGTATATAGGACACCTAGAGGACTTTCCATGAAACGGGCTACAATCATGGTGTTGAATGTAGATGAGAAATCGTGAAGGATCAGTAAGAGGTCACCGGGTTCGTTACTGCTGCCCGGGGCTAAGTTTCCTTTATCTGCACTACTCTATGTACTTCTGCCTGCACAGTTAACATTACACGCACTCCCCCACAAACACACGGACCAGACAAAGCTCCATTGTTCTTCCGCCTGGTGGGCTCGCTGTGGCCTAAAAGTGTAAACAACTGAGTTTACAACATCTACTTGTTCATGTTGGGTGCCCTGCTTAGCTAAATGATTCTGCTTCGTGGTTCACCCACAACTTTCCTGTCTGTATTTCACTGTGACAAACCAAAAATGGTGATGAGATTCATTTTAAAGTCATATGTAATATTTTTATTTCACAGTGACATGCTCTTGTTTACGTATCTTTACAAACTGATCCAGGCTGCGTTAACATTCAACATTAGAACAATGCTAGCCTTGCACTTCTGTCTAGGGACAGAGCTGTGAAGCAGGAGGCCAAAAAACATGCTGTTCATCGCAGGCATCATCAGAGCAGAGCTGCCGGTGGATCTGCATCCACCGCTCCATCCACCTTACAAAACTGTTCATCTCTACAGACTAAAAATACCTTCTACCTCCCTCTGAAATATCACTTTCTCTCTCTAATAATTCATGTCCTTCACACGAGTTACTGTACGCAGTGGAAGAGGAGGGAGATGACCAGTAGAGGGAAAGAGGAAAAATGCCAACCGTCTCAGGTTTTTAGTGCTGACTGCCTGGATTCTCTGTTAAGCAAAGCAAAATAATTCGCCAACACAGATGCACAAAGTAAATGAGGGCAACAGTAAATGTCTGCTGCTGCTGCTGCTGCTGCTGCTGCTATGTATGTATGCATTTTTAGTTCTCTGGGAAATAATGAGATCAGCAGTATGCTGATCTGTCCGACACTGGAGGGATAAAGCACAAATGGACAGAGTGCGTTTGTGTCTGTGACAGAAAAACAGCGTTGGCAGTTGTTTATACTACAACAGTCAACTGCTGCAGTGACCAGTTTCTCCTTGAGACAGACAGACACACCCATCAGCTAACATGCGCCGAATGTATTTGCAAAATAAATAAATGTTCAGTACACATAGGTGTAAGTAGAAGCATGTGTGCTTATTTGCATACCAGCTCTCTGTATCGAGTCTGTCAGGATTCGGTCAGCAGTGTCATACTTGGTATGGTAGATGAAACCATTTTCGATGAAAGCCAGATCAATGCCTGTAGACAAAGAAAAAGACACAAACTAAAACCATCAATGCTTTGTATTCTTTGACACAGAAAGGTTACATTCATGACTAATTTCTATACTGTACTCTGAAGATTAGTCATTAGCCATTAGTCAGCATTACCTGGGATGTTACCAAAGTCCCTGTAGATGCGGAAGTCGGTGTCAGAGGGGATGATGCCACTCTGGAAGACCTCCTGACCGACCACAGAGGCGAAAGGGTGTTTGGCCGCGTGAACGTAGGCTTGGACCAGCCACGGGTTCTCTGGACCTTTTGGGGAGGAACAGGAAGAAAGTGTATACTGGATAATTATCACACTTGCCTTGCACTGTTCTGTAGTTTTGATGTCTTCAGTGTTAATTTACAATGTTGAAAATAACTTGATACTGTAAGTGTATCAGATATTGTTAGAAAATATAAATGCAACGTTAAAGACACCTCAGGAGCCATAATCAAGTTAGTAAACCATATGAATAGTGAATAGTGGAAGCTGCAAGAAGGTAAATGGTTGCAATAAGCATTCATATATACTGTAGGTACATAATACAAAACTAGACTAAGCTCTACGCCTCTAAAACAGCACTGCATTTATTTGCCCAGTTACAGGAGAAATTAATATTGACTGTGGTCTATGCACGCAAACATATGCAAAACGAACACACAGAGAAAACATGCTTAACAAGCAAAACAGAACAACTTGTCTAACAAAAATGCCCCAGTACCTGTCTGGAAAACAACTTCCTTGCCCCCAACACCAGCAGCCTCCAAGTTAATGAAGGCTCGCACCTGCTTGGCCCACGGATGCTGAGTAATGAAACCGTGGCTGGCCTGATGGAGAGAATGAGTACAAGGAGCGAGAGGAAGAGTTAGTGAGAGAGAAAGTAAGAAAAACAAAAAAAAAAAGGAGATGTTACATATAATGATCCAACGTGGTGAAGGCAGGTTACTTAAAACTGTGAGCTGCTTTCCTAAAAACAAGCCCTGGATCACCAGTCATGTCACGGACATCCTGAACAGAAAGAAGAGGGCATTTAAGGATGGTTACAGGGAAGAGCTAAACACGTACATGGGGAACTCAAAAAGCAGCGAGCTCGGACAGGGTGTGTCCAGGGATGCTTAAGGCCTGTTCTGGTGAACTGGGGGAGCCACTCCAGCATGTGTTCAACATGAGCCTGCATCTGAGGAGGGTGCCAGTGCTCTGGAAGATTTCATGTCTCATCCCGGTTCCCAAGAAAAAAAAAAAAACACCCCAGTGAGCCGGGTGATTTCAGGCCAGTTGCCAATTGACATCCCACATCATGAAGACCGCACAGGATCCACTGCAGTCTGCATACCAGGCGAAGGAGGGCGTGGAGGATGCCGTCTTTTATCTGCTACACAGGGCTTAAAGGCTGCACGTCAGACACTGTGGTCAGCAGCACCGGAGCACAACAGGGGAATGTGCTCTCTCCCATCCTGTTCACCTTGTACACATCTGACTTCCAGTATAGCTTTGGGCTCTGCCACATGCAGAAATACAGTACTTGGATGATACTGCGATAGTTGGCTGTATCAAGGACGGACGGGAGGAGGCTTGTTTGACGATTTCGTGAGGTGGTGCGGGTCGAACCATCTCCAGCTGAACACCTCCAAAACCAAGGAGATGGTGGTGGACTTCAGAAGGAACAAACCACATCTCCAACCAAACCACGTCAGGACTTGCAGCTGGTTGACAGGTTGGACTGACAAGGAAAGGGCAGAGCCGTCTGTACTTCTTGCAAAAAAACTGCTGCAGATGTTTTACCAGTCTGTGGTGGCAAGTGTCCTCTTCTACGCTGTGATGTGCTCGGGAGGAAGCAACAAGACGAGGGATGCAGCTCGACAGAGAGAAGGACCCTGGACAAACTGCTGTCCATACTGAACAACGCCCACCACAATCCTGCTCCACAAATACACTCAATAACTCTTTCGTGTCTCGGACCATAAGACTGTACAACACCTCTCAGTTATGGCAGGGAGGACACAAAGGACAACAGACAAATTGACAATCTCATTCTCAGTTGCATTGATTCCTGGACATTTTGTCATGACTCTCATACATTTTCTACAACCTAATTTAATTGTACATAGATCTTATCTCTATTTCTCTTATTTCTATAATTGATTTCTATTTTGTACTTTTTATATAGTTTTCTATCTATTTCTAACATCCAAAGGGTAAAATATGTGTCCTTGTCACTTCTTTTTACCTGCAGGACATTTTCCTCTGCCCCATTAAAGAGGAAGATAACTCCATGATGAAGAGGAGTAGACTGGTTAGCCAGAGAATGGAGGACTTCCAGCATGACTGCACAGCTCACTGCATCATCACTGGCACCTAAGACAAAGAAACCAGTGTATTAAAATACTAAAAAAGCCACTCAGTTTGGGTAATGTGAGCTCCGACTTGCCTTTCACATTTGTATCAGGGAACAAAAGCTTGGCTTGGCCTGACATTTACAACACAGAGTGAAGCAACCGTTCCCCCAGATCACCCAGTTGTCCTGATGCAATGGTTCAGTTTGGGATTAGGACACATGCAGATGATTTTAAGACACATACGTCAGAGTAACACATTCACAAATGCGTGAGAATGGAAGGGAAATGTGAAGAATGCGGCAAGCTGGTAAAAAGCTCCCACTGCTTGTATAATGCTGAGAGCACAAAGGGAAAGGGGTGCGAGAATAAATGAAAAGACCATGTGAACAGGGCATGTGACGCCGAGAGATTAGACACATTAGTGATGAGGAACACAATTTCCAAAGAATAAATGGGAAGAAAAAGGGTAAGAAAGTGCTCACAGATCACAGAGCCAAACTGAGACATCATGTGCTTCGGCTTTCCGGAGCGAATGTGTTCATGAGGTAGGGGTGGAAGCCCGTTCGCTGTCTGTCTGGGTACCATTCATGCTCCTGTCACTACCACTTGTTTTAGCTACATATTAATCCTTTTCCCCAAAAAGAAATCTCAGAATAAGGACAAAGCAAAGCCTGAATAGTTCACCTGTGCACATATAGTAATAACAATGCATAGGGAAAAAAAGTATAGTATAAATAAAGTAAGCTTTGACTTATCTATTTCCTGTCCTGGCTGCTTGCATGTGCATGCAATAAACTTATGTGGACAAACATATGTGCGAGACAAAGCACTGCCTTTTTATTTTTTTCCAGTATTATCTTTTGCATAAACGTTGTGTGTTTTGAATTCCATGAAATCAAAGGCTTGGCAGGCAGCGGTGGATGTCAAAATGTATGTGTATCTTCCTGGTCCACGCCTCTTGGATCAATTTCCTTTTGCCAGTGAAGCTGTGCGTGCAAATGTGTGTGTATGTGTGGAGTAGCAAAACATGTCTTTCTAACAGGCTGATGGGTGTGGAGTGAAACAGTGCAGATTCCTGACTTAAAACCAGACAAAGACTGGCTACAAACCACAATGTGCTACCTATCATCAACAAACACTATTACTGTGTGGTCTAGATATGATCCCGATTGCTTGGAGCAGCTTCCTGGTAGAAGCACAATGCTTGTTTGTGGTAATTCACAGGAAGTCTTGTGGATCCAAATTGTCTGGACTGACCTCATAAAACACCTGAAGACTTGGATGCTGAAAACCTGTGAGGAGCCCAGAGCCATGCAAGCAGCTCTGTGAGGCTGTACTGGGGCACATATATGTTTAAAGTTAAGTGCTAACATGCTAGCAATGATAATTCTAACATGTTGATATTTATAATATTAATAATCCATCCTCTGTCTGAATCAAACCACCTACTAGTTTTCCCTGTGAACCCCAAATGAGAACCTCATGGTGGCACTACAGGGACTGACAAGATTCAACAGGATTCATCCTCCTGAATGTTTGTACATTGAATCTTTTCAGTAATTATTGAGATATTTCAATCTGGATCAAAGTTTGTCATCCTTAGAGCCATGCTGCTAGCTCAGTTAAAAACTTAAAATACAAAAGCAAGTGCTCTTTAGATCCTCATGTAACAGAACACTACCATTATACCCAAAATGTGAACTAAAGATTATAGATGGCCAAGACAGCACTTGATGATTACAGCCAAGCAGCAATCTCTGTGGCTGTGAAGTGAAGCCAACGTGGAAGTGCCAAAAACTGCAGTTCCTCAAACGTCCACTTGAGGCTGGCTACAGAACAAGTCAATCTCCATAAGCAATGTCCAACTTCACAGCAGAAATAAACATCTTTACAGCCTGGTACAAAAAACAGTTTTGGTCTCTATAGATAATTTCCCCATTCATAACAGCTGTACTGAGGGTGAATCCCTTTTTAACTCACCTGTTCAAATTATATTAAGGCTTAAAGTTCTATATAATAACAGCATGGTCGCTTTGATTGACAGGTGGGTGGTTACAGATGGCTTGTTTGAGCAACCAGGCACATTCATCTCACCCAAGGTCTGCCGATGATATACATCTCTGCCGATTTTTAGATTAGCGAGAGGTGGAAAAGCACGACTGTCAACATGGTGGCGGCCAGAGCCACAGATTATGAGCTTCAAAACACACATACGCTGTCCATTCTTTATACTGTCAATGGTTACAACAGACTTGATAAGTTGCAAGCAATTAAAAAACATATAGATTTGAGCAAACATACAGGAGTATAACAGGAGTTTCATTTATTCAAAGACTTAAAATTGAAAGTCTTTTCCTTTCTGGTAATTCTAGTTTGGTACAAAGGTGTGTGAATGTTTTCTGCATGTACCGACATGTAAGTTGTGTGCAACAGCTGTTCATCTAAAGCCTAATTACCTTCACAGTGCTCACATGCTGCAGGCAGAATTATTCAAGTAAAGGATGAATCATTACATACCTGGACTGTTGGCCACTGTGTCAAAGTGGCAGTTGGCTAGCATGAGATGCTGCGTCCCGCCCTTTGGCTCCAGCCTGACAGCGATGTTGGTGACGCGGTCATAGAAGCTGGTGAAGCCTCCAAGAAAGTCAATGGAGAAAGTGCCGGTGGGACGCTGCACGTCCACCGTGAGCTGATGGGGGCCCGCTGCCGTCTCAACCCTGATGTTCTCTATCTGTTGCAATAGGTAGCCCACTGTCAGGACTTCGTTCTCGTGGCTGCCCACTGGCCGAGGGCCGACGCTGGTGATCTGCTCCAAGTGCCGTCTAGATTGTCAAGTGAGGAAAAGAGAAACAGAGAAGATTAAACCAAGCCTGTTCATTCCTTCACAACATTGCAGCATATCTTATTAATTTAAAGACAATGAATCATTGTATGTATGCACGTATGGGAGGTCACAGTGCATGACATTCTTTCTAAAACCACTTTGAGGTTTCGAAACTTTACCTAGATTAAGCACATCTAAAAATGATGCAGACTGCTCACGCGATTGTAGACACGTACACAATTGCCTGTGTGTTTAAACAGAGTGAAACAACTCTTATAAAGATTATAGATATACTATTCAGGAAAGTGAACAGTGCTACTACTGTTAGTGCTTGATTAGTTGAAGTGAAACTAGGTTTAAGTTCAGACATCTCTCTACAGACTCTGGTGTTTATGGAATCATTTTGAATAGGTACTACGCATCTTTGTTATGTTGTTGAATCCTCACTTTGGGCCACTGCCCTGTCTCAGTCGGGTTATGCTATGTTATGTTTCTGTATTACTTTGACCTGATCTTCCTTGTCACTGCACAGACTCCCGTAGGAGATGGAAACAGGAAATTAAGCCAAGCACGGCACAGAAAAAAGAAAAACAAATATGTTTCCTCATCTTTCCTTTAAAAAAAAGCAGCTGCTGGTGGTGATTGCTGCAGCTGTTCAAGAAAGGCCAGCGTTGGCTCCACGTCCCACACCTGCAGAGGTGCTGCCGCTGTGCTAGCTGATGCTCACAGCCACCAAATGATAATATTTGTCATCTAACCACGGTGGGTGAAGCCATGTGTTGTAGTCCAGCTGTTAGAAGCATGGATCAAATACAGAAAATGTTTTTCTTTTGCTCTAGACACCAAAGTCACAAAGGCCTCCTCTACAAGGAGTTTTCTTGTAGTGACAAAGTGGTACCAGATGACTATTAAATACATTTGAGCTGCTGCTTTAATTACGTTTTTACAGCAGCTTCTGAGACACTGTTTTATGCTCAAGCTCATAATTCAAATCTGGATTGGCAGGCCATGGACTCGTGAAAGCCATGATTGTGACCAAAGAAGATCAGAGCTCTAATCACCTCAAATGCAGCACGCCTGACTCATTTATAGAGCAACCAGTCAAATGATGGCAAATCCCGTCGCCCAGCACTTTCAGGAGCTCAACTGCAGCTCTGCGGACCTCAGATTGAACGCCATAATCCTCATCTCGCTTTCTCACACAGACTGAAAATCTGACAAAAGCTGTTGAAACTTAAGAAGCTTGTTTTTATCTAGAAATGAACAGGACGTAACTTTATCTATAGTCACGTAGGCTGCATTTTATTATTAATTCATATGTCTAACATTTGTTTGATTGATTTTTTTTTTTGTTCTATTAAATCACCAGTGCCTTGAAACAACTTATTTTGTCTGAGAAGTCAGAGAAACCGAAATGCTTTTAAGTTATGGTTACGTGAAACTGTAAAACACTCTTATTCTCACATAATAATAATAAAAATCAATCCAATAATCATCAATATTCAGAGTAGGGAAGCAACTTGTGGCAATTTAAATTTATTTAAAATATCGGTTTAATGACTTAGTCTATAAAATGTCAGAAAATAGTTGCCAGAACTCAAGTTGACGTCTTGAAATTGCTTGTTTTCTCCCGCTGAAGTGTCCACAACCTAAAGATATTTACATTACACCGGCACAAAACAGAAAACGCCCACACACATTTTGATTTATTTGCATGATATCAACTTAAAAACTGACAACAGCTATGTTTACACTGGGCTTGTAGTTGTCTTTTATATGTTTATTTAATGAAATGAGTGATTGTCCACTTCTGTGTCAGTTTCCTTTAAACATATCTACCTGTTTACTTTAGTTTTTTCTGTCCTTCCTGTCCTTTTGATTTGTGTTTCCTGTTTAATGTTTGAATACAACATCATGCAAGGCACCTTGAATTGCCTTTGTGAGTGTGAGATGTGTTAAACAAATGAATATTTAATGCGTTACCTTACCTACTTAAACGTGTCCTTTCTGACCTGTTTTGTTGTTTTTTGTTCTTGCATGTTTCCTGTTTGTGGAATAACATGCTCGTTTCTTCCTGGAGGCTACATCATTTAACTAATCATCCCTTGAGGTTGTTGTGCCTCTTCTAACAGTTACACACCGTCACCGTCAAAACACCTGGCATACCCAGGAGGCATAGGTAAAGGTGGAGATGGAGGTGGAGGTGGAAGAGACACCCGGTAGTGGTTTCTAGGCGGGTCTGTTACCAAACTAGAGTAAAGGTTAGCCGGGTCTCTGCTGCTTGGAGACCGTTAGCCAACATTTCAACACCGAGCAGGTGGGTATTATATTAAACAATGGGACTAAACTCACCGAGCTCTCACTGCGTTGAATTCACCGGTCGGCTTCCCAATGACGAGCTGCTGTAACGATAAATGAACAAGTCCCCACAGTACCAAAATAAACACAGAGACCAGGAAAGCTGCCACCCCTTCCCGCAGCAAGTACAGGCTCACTTCGGGCTTCCTCTTCGGGTCACCGTTGTAGCCGTTATTCCCGCATTGGTCCCGGGAACCGTCGTTATCTTGCGCTACATAACTCTGTGTCCCGAAGGGTTTTATTCTCCTGACAGTGGTGTCGCTCTCCATTTTTGAGCCAGCGGTACATCAGCTGCAAGCGTCGCTCTCAGGCGTCGCTTTTTTTTCCCCCCCTCTCTCTTGCTGCTGCCCGGACCGACGGATCGCGCTGAGGGACAAACTTCGAATGAGCAGAAGAAGAAGGGCGGGCAGCGGAGGCGCTTTAAAAATGCCAAGCGAGAGGAAGGGAGGAGATTTAACGCACTGACGTAAGAGCCTAAAGGCAAAATTAACTAGCTAATGAGACAGCAATTAATGTCACTTTAAAGGAACAGTTCAACGTTTAGGGGAACAGTTATGAGTGGTCGTGATTTTCCTCATTGAACTCTTTGCAACTATTCCTTTAATATGAACTCAATGAACCCCCTGTGTAAGCAACACAATGCAACAGAAAAGCTCTGCAATTAATCCTACATTTGTAAGACTAATATTCAGATTATTTATTTAGGGAACAGTACTAATAGCATAATGAAGAAATACCATGTAAATGCCCTGCACAAGTACAAATTTGAAGTATTATGCTAAGGAATCTTAATTTGTAGTACCTTTCAACAAGAAACTTTTATGCAGACAGAATAGCCCATTTCAGATTAAGATTTCTTTATTGTCATTGTACAAATATACAACGAAATCCAGGTGCACTCAAGAACCAGGCTCAGTATAGAATAAAATAGATAATAATTAAGTAATAAATAGATAATACTCTTCCCCCTTTACTCATCCTCCCATTTCACATCACACATACAATGTATCTCACACTCATTCATGCCACCGTACGTAGTTAAAAAGATAATTATTCATGTATTTTAGTAACTATAGCTGTAAATATACCGACTCGATGTCCAGTATGCAGTTTCAGTGAGCAGATGGCTTTTAGCTGTACCAAGTATGACTGGACCACATGAAAAATTGAACAGGGGACATAAAGGCACATCTCACCGTTAAGATTTATATTGAACATTTCCCTAACTTTTATCAGCTAATCAAGCAACTGTTCTAAAAATAGACATCAGCATTATTTATTATTTAATTGGCATAAAGTGATATTATTTGACACTATGGGCTTATTATCCTGCAGCTTTGTCGCCATCGTGTGGACGACATGAGCACAACATACGAGATGTACAACACTGTAAAGTATTTTATCATCAATTTAGTCATTGCACACTGACTTTTCTCCTATTACCATCTTTTTTTCAGTCTGACTTAATCTTTTTACGTTTAATTCAGGATTACATACAATAAAGTCAAGTCCATAGAAGCTATAACTTAACTTAAGTAAAAGAACATAAGTACTTAAAAGTATCAAAAAATAGCCTAGTCACTGATGTTGTTGACTCATCATATTATATATGTTATTATATTACTTTTATTGACGCAATAACATTTATGGTGATGCAAAATTGGATTTATACACTGATGGGTAGTTTAATAATTAACCTGCAAACTGAATCTGCAGTGCAGTACAGTATGAAGTATAGCTGTTAAATAAATGTAGTGATACAATGTTTTCCTTTAAAATGTAATGTAGTATAAGTAGCATTAAATTTAAATAAAGTATAGTTCAAATAACGTCAAAATTATACTTAAGTGCAGTACTTTATGTACTTACTTTACTTCACTGTATAAACATAAGCTACATTTATAAATTTAAGTACCGTTTTTGTAAAAAGTGTCAAAATGAGATTGAATCTGGCGTCTTTGGTTGTTCAATAATCATGTGAAAAACATACACCTTTAGTATCTTTGTTCTAAGTTTGTCTCCGTCGCTGGTACTTTTCCATTAGACCTCCCATGTAAATACATATTAGCCGTTAGCCTGACGGCAGCTAACATAAACAGGAAGGTCGCGTGGTTTGTTTTGACATTCAAATTAATAGTAATATATACATAAGTGACGGCACTAGAGATGTTATCCGATGTTTTTATTGTTATTTTAACTGTGGTCACAGGTCAGGGCCAGTCAATTCTCTTAGGTGAAGTTACGGTCATGTTCTCATGTAGCATCTTTAGCTTGTAGCGTTTCTGGTTAGCTTGTTAGCTTGTTACCAAGCTCGTGAAGCTACACAGAAGCTCATGTCCCGCACTTTCAAAATAAAAGTCTTGTTTTTCATTTGATTTTTTTTTTTAGACAATATTTAGGGGTATTTTCCTGATAATTAAAGCTAAATTAAACGAAATATGACGAGATTATTTAATTATAATTAAAAATGGCCTTTAAACTGTTTTTATATTTCATTTTAAACAGCATTTAGATCGTTATATAATTAAAATGACATAATTATAACAGAACAATTAACGTAACAAACAAAATATGAAAATACAAATAGTTTATGAGACTATTTTTGGTCAGAAAGTGATCATGGACAGGTGCCTTTGTTCTGTACATTGTGTTTAAAGCCCCATTGTTTTGTTTTGCTTTATATAATATTATATATAAAAATAGTACATTAAAAGTACATTACCTATAAGCCATAATATTTCTGATATGTCCGATCATTTGTCATCTTTCCATATCTTTTGTCATATCTACAATAGCAAATGTTCTAATCTTATCAATGTGATATCCGTTATTGTATGTGTTATTAAAATGTACACTTTTAGCCGTTTATGATCAATTAAAAAAAACATTTTGATTCATCCGACTTTTGTTTGAAGTCGATGAAAAACTATAACGGAAATGTGTGAATGTCATCGCAGGTGACTTGACTCGTTGTGTTTTGTACCAGCTCCCGACTCTCCGACCGACCACTACCCAGCAGAGCATAGCAGAGAGCAGTCAGCCCGTCGTGTCTCTACCCGAGGCCGGATGGTAAAATCCAACCTCCAGCGGATCCTAAACAGTCATTGCTTTGCTCGCGAGAAAGAAGGAAAACAGCAGTCTTTTAATACCATGGCGGACTTGAGTAGTGGTATCTGTGACATGATTGGGAAGTAAGTGAACGAGAGAAAAACACCTCACCTAGCTCACGGCTAACCTCGGTGTGGGGGAGGGGTGGCCAAGCTAAGCTAGCTAGCAGCCACAGAAAGCGGAAGTAAAACGCGTTTTACTTTTAAATATGTAGTTTTATATAATTCACCATATCACAAACGCCTCACCGTTACGTTGCGTGGCAGTCATGGTTATTACCTAATTATAAAAAATGTCATGTTAAAATTATTAGACATTAACTCGCTGGCCCGAGGGACAACTTGAGTTAGCATTAGCAACCGTTAGCTACGAACATCGACGAACTTGTGGTACGTCACTGCGTCAGCGGGCTAACCCGCTAGCATCAACACTTTGAGCACAGTTAACATCAGCTAAGCAATAAAAATACAAGTAGAATTGTGAGAATTGGCCAGTTTAATTTGACGTGTGAGACATTGGAGAAGGTAAACTGACAACAGACGTTTAATTATGATTGTGTCGTATGTTCACACGTTAGCCTGTTTAAAGACCAAACCGACTTCCTTGTGTAAGAAAAACTGTTTACGACCAACAACTCGGGATGAACGTAAAGTGAATTATTTGACATTGGTTACGTTAAATTTGTCGCGGATACGTTTAAACTAAGGATTCACCACGAGATAAGCAATCATCAAGGAGTTACGTTATCTTTATCTCACGTTATTACCTAACAGTACCATTTGAGGGCACCGGGGAATGTAAGAAAATTAAAAAAAAAAATGACCCCACGGTATAAAAATCTGCCATTAAAGTCGTCAGGTGAGCATGTTACCGGCCACGTTGATCTCGTGAGCTGACACAGCTGGATTATTACGCAATTGACAGTTTACCGCAGCAGGCTCGTGACGACAGGACGTTACTGTGCACGGTGATGCAGTGGTACATGTAAACAGATCAATCTCCGGAGGGAGTATATTATTATTATTAATATTATTAATGTATTATTATTATATATTATATATATTATTATTATATAATTTTTGGTATCATTTTTGGTATTACCGCTATTCACTTTTATCTTTATCTTCTATATTTATTCTATCTAAAAATGCATATATATTTTACAACATCGCCCTGGGCAGCAGGACATTTCACAGACAAAATGAAAGATCAAAAATAATGTGATTAATCGAGCAGCTCTAATTTTGATCAGTTAATTGTTAAAGAAACTAAATCCCAAACTTCTCTTATGACACAGTAAACAGGGTCTCTTTAGGATTTAGGTAAAACAGACAACTGGATGGCATCAGTTTGCATTTTAGGAAAGTTTAATGAGTGTCAACATTTTCTGTCATTTTATATCCATAACAAATCATTTATTAATTGTAACTGCTGCATGCATCGATGATGACAGTAACCATTAGTTGCAGCCCTGTCATAATACACAACATGTCTACGGTTTGGTAAGCTGTAGCACAACAAAGGTTTCCGTTTGTGGGCGTTTGGTAGATGTTGGCAGCTCTGACAACACCATAACTTACACTAGATGTTTGGAGTTTTAAAATGGGAGTCTGAGTTTTTTTTTTTTTGTTTGTTTGTTTTTTTTGCTTTTAGCAGCAAATCTGTTTGGTTCATTGCCTCTCACCACATCTTGCTGTGTTACTGCACCGCTCTTAAAAAGTTCTGTTAACAACTCTTAAAACACAGCGCCATTGTTTTGGGCAACACAGACAGAAAGTGGTTTGAAAGAACACCCAGGCGTGCTCGTGTAACACATGTTGTGGACTGAGGATTTAGACGCGGTATTTTTTACAAGTTTTGTATTGTTTGCAAGTTTACAACGTGGGAAAAACTTATTTTTGTTAATCAGTAATGGATAGTGTGACATTTTATGTGACATTTTTGTGAAGAAGTCAAGCAGTGCCTTCAAACCAGATAGGAACCAAAGCACGATCATAGTTCGAAGGTGCATCCTTCTCAGTCAAAATTTGTTCAGTGCTACAGTATGTGCTTATTATTTTGTTTTATGAGATGTAAGTGGTAGCGTGGAGCGCCGAGGTGTAATCTGAAAATATGTTGACTCAAACTTCAAAACATCGCAGTGAGCTGCAAGTAAATGTTAACATTTTAGGAGCTATTGAACACAGAATTACAGAGCATACCTTCAGAGAACAACATTATAAAGCTGACACTGTTTTATATGTTGTTTTTGGTCAAAAGATCTCTTTGCCTGTGCACACTGTGTGACGTAAACATCCTCCATGATTTATTTTAAAGAGGAGGTTAGTCAAAGTCCATATTTGTCTGTTAGAGCTGTATGACACTAAAGTTGTAGGTGTATTTTTGTGCACTTTGTACAGTGGATAATGTCCTCTCTCTTCTCTGTCCTTCCCTCCAGTCTTTCCCTGCACTGTAGTAGTACCCGCGGCCCAGGGCCTCTGTGGTGCTCCTGATGCCCCTCTCCCACCCCTGAAGATCCCAGGTGGGCGAGGGAATGGCACGCGGGATCACACTCCTTCAGCTCGGCCGCTCTACTCAGTAAGTGAAGAAACACATACGCACAGACACGTAGTCGGTTCTTATCAGAGGAAGAGATTCGGAGCTCCATCTCACTGAAACCACTTCCTGTCACATGATGCAGTGTCAGACTCTGTTTACACAGCAGTGGAAGGCACACCGGGGTTTATTTGATTCAATCTTCCACACTCAGCAGTGGAACATCATTCCATTTATTTTTCCTCTCAGAGTTCAGTTTATTTATAGGCTCAGTTTCGCTGCTTGACCAGAGTTACAGGCAGAATAACTAAGCCCATGTGTACGTGTAATTGTTTTGGCCACGTTTCCATGCTAGTTCAATTGAAATTGGACCATAGAGAGAAACATAATATCTTCATGACGCTGTCATCCACCGCTGTTTTCAGATGTGTTACTAGTATTTGTGTTTTCAGGACCGTAAGTTGACTGTAACGGAGGAGCCAGCAGGTAACGGTCGCCCCAGGATACTCCACTTCCAAAGTCGTCCCACCGTTGCCAAGACAATACAGTGGGATGCTGTCCTAAGCAGCAGCGCACTCTATGTGGAGATACCTCTTGACCCTCTTCCTGAAGGCAGCAAGGAGAGGTGAGGCCAGAGTGTTAGCAACAGGAAAGACCTCAAGTGGATTATAGCGTTAGGTCTTTACAGTGGCACACTTAAGCCAGAGTAAACAAGGACTTAAAGTGCGAGTAAAACAAGAAAATAATATGATGACGTGTTTTTTTTGGTTTGTTTTTTTTATGACGACGAGGAGCAGTCTGCAGATTCTCAAGCCTTAAATACATGTTAATCTCAATTATAAGCCCGAATTTAGAGATTCAGGTTGACTCACTTTAAAAACATGAGGGTAAAATAGCTTTATAATGAGTACAAAACACCTATTTTTCAATAGGATGTGCATGATATTCAGCTAGCTTTTGTGCTTTTTTCTAACCTGAGCTGCCTTCTGTTCTCCCCCCAGTTTTGCGGCTCTCTTGGAGTATGCTGAAGAACATCTGAAAGTCGTTAGCGTGTTTGTCTGCTTTTACAAGAACAGAGATGATCGTGGTACGTCCCAACAGCCCCCTTTTCCCCAGCTCACCTTTTTCTTTTAGTTCTGAACATCCAGACAACCTTGATTACATGATTATTTTTTACCTTGTGACTCTCACTGCATCTTAACACCTGATTTTTTTCCCCCCACCTTGTTCTTTCAGCTAAACTGGTGCGTACATTCAGTTTCCTGGGCTTTGAGATTGTGAAACCGGGCCATGCCCTCGTCCCCCCTCGACCCGACGTTTTCTTCATGGCCTACAATTTTGACAGGGACTCCTCGGACGAGGAGTAACGCTCTGGACAGCCCCTCCACCCTCTGCTTACTTCCCCCATTTCTTCCCATTGTACGTTTGTCCATCCCGTCCCGGCTTACTCATATACACCACCGTCTGGGTTAAATCCTCTGTGGTAGCTCTCTGTATGCAAGTATTCCTTTTCCCCCATGCTTTTTGTGTTCAAGGGAATATGTAAGATATGCATCTCCTGTTTCCAACATCTATCTTTGTGTGTATTATTATCCTGTTTTTGTCGAAGATTAATCAGTGTTGTCACCTAAAAAAAAAAAAAGGAGGGAACCTTTGTTTTATGGACTTACAATCATATTGCAGTTGTCATAGCTATAAGTTAAGTTCTGGTATAATTTCCATTTCTTCTCAAGTCTTTGTTTTTATTGATATTTCCTTTTACGATAGATTATGGTGGAGGATTCTTCATTTCTTGAATGTACAATAAAAAAGGTCATCAGGTTTACACTCGGGTACTCCAGCTTTCTTTTGATTGGCTGAATAATGACTTTAAATTTGTCCCATGTCTCCATTCTGTCTGAATTGAATTACAAAATACATTTCAGTGGGACCAGTTTTATTTTGTAGCACTAATATCCTCTTAAAAGTGATAGGATGTTTTTTTGTTACTTTTGAGTGACAGCCCCAATAATTGGTACTTCATAGCTGAATAGTGAAACCATTTAGTCTAGAGCCGGCGCGAGAAGATGAATGCATGTCTGATGTAGGCGCTTCAGTTTCAAGTTAAAGATCCTACAATGAGTGAATTGGTACAAAGTGAAAGGAAAGTGAATAATCCAAAGTGCTTTTGCTTCTTTATGCCATGTATATCTGACAATATTGTAGTAATTTGTTTTGAAGATTGATAAAAAAAAATGCTGTGATGTTATGATTGGATTGTTTTGTTTTTTTCAGATTAGCATTCCTTTTAACTTTTTTTCATGATAGTATTGAGTTTGTTGTTCACCTGCATAGTGGTACCTGTTGTGCTTCTGTGATAATAAAACAAACAAACAAAAAACAACTTTTTTTTTTTTTTTTGCACTGTGTGTTTGTTCAAACGTATCTTTGCTTTGGGTTGGAAGAGAATCTGATTAAGAGCTCCATCAGGCCTGTAAATATCTAGACAGTGAATTCGTTCAGTGTACCTGTGTGAAGTCTGGGGTGGATCATTTTTCTGCCTGATAAAACTGCTGGAGGTGCACTAAAGTGCTGCTGCATGATGGATTTTGAAGAAGCATACAGTTATTAAGTTTTATTTATATGGATCCTTCTTACCTAACACAGTCTACTGCAAAACACATTCAATGGCCCCAGGTCATACTTTAACTAGTACCCAACAACTGCTGCTCAGTGTACACAAACTGAAGAAAATCAGGTCAGTTACACAAGAGCAGTAGGGCAGATATAACATAACATGTCCTGTGTCTTAACACCACCAGGAGGCTCCACAGGGCACTGAACTTACACATGACCATTCAACAGCTGATTTATTTATAGATAGATAGATAGATACTTTATTGATCCCAAAGGAAATTCAAGCATCCAGTAGCAGCATGCAAACATTCATTGAACATACATTGGAATTAACCTATAACACAGTAACCATATGTTAAAATTGACCTGAGAAGTCTTCTAGTTGCATCTGCAGTTATACAAACCAATGTGTTGCTCAAGCCTCGGCCACAGGAGGCCCGATGAGGTATGAATGATCTCAGAATGATGGAGTGATGGACTCTCACTTCACTCAAATTAGCTGCACATGGAGAGGAATCTTGTGCTGGACTGCTCACCCTGTATGATTTACTAACATGAGCTCAGGGCCATAGTACACCCACACAGTCTTTTAGTATGTGTGCAGACTGTGCTTGATAGATGGTGTACTTCTCTGTGATCAGTACAGTGTCTGATTACCTCGTGATATTTCCAGCATGGTTCTGCCTACCCTCAGCCCGAGCAGAGATAACTCAGAACACCTGTGTGGGTGTGCAGAATAAAACACCTGGCTCTCTTGATTGGGCTAAATTGTTCTGTTACATGTTTTTTCTTCCAGAGCAGCCATTTTGACTTCACAACAGGACAAGCGCAGGGGTCACTTATAACATTAACGATGGCTCTGTTCCACTAAAATGTCCCAGTAAGCTGAGGCAGTGTGCTTCAGAAAGTGAAGCAGCTCTGAACTCAGCCTTCATTCATTTTATTATTTACACTTGTGCTTTTTACTGGTGCTATTGCTGTTTAATTGACTGAAATAACGTCATTTGTAAGTACTAATTATTGTAAGATGAGAGGATTGTTATCACGCTGGTTGTCAGTGTTCAGTTGTCCTGCTGTTGAAGCGGACATTAAAGTGAGCGAGTTACACAGAGGAAGCTGTCTTTGTGCTTTTGCTGAAAGCTATTTAGTAGACTTGTTTTCACAGCAGCCATTTTGACATGAAAATGCAGGGTAAACACAGGTGTTACCAATGATGCTAATTAAGGTTCAGTTCCATTCAGTTCAAACAGTCAGGGTGCTGTATGTTGCTTCACCGTAAAGTCTCTGCTACAATAAATGGACCTGAACCTTAATTAGTATCATTGGAAACACCTGTGGTGACCCGACTATTTCATGTCAAAATGGCTGCTGTGAAAAAAGTCTATTCAACAAGAGTCAAGTTTATAGTTAACGCTCAGAGTAACTAGCGTTACATTATGATGTTTTAATATTACTCATAAAATAAATTGGGTCTATTTTCAATGGCAAAACATCGTACAGCGATATTGTTTGACAGCACAAGTCAAACTTTAGTCCAATCTTTTCTGATACCTTCTTGGATCATGTTAAAACTAAATAATGACAAGAAGCAACATTTGAATTCTCAGTATTCAGCGTGCAGCAGATGTAAATTAATAACAAACTAACTTTAGTTACTGTTGCATGTAGACACAGGGTAGTCTGCTAAAGACCTGCTTCAATTTGAAAAGTTATTTCCACTATTTACCAACTGATAACGATAAAATGCTCATTTAAATCATTATGGAACCTTGAACCATATATTTTTTTCAATATAGCAAAGACATACTGCCCATTCAGTATATCTATGGAAGAAAAATAATGGAACCATTTGTATCAAGAAATAAAAAATAAAATAATCCTGAAAAAAAGATGATTCTTCAGAACAAAGTATCCAAAAATAAAATATAGAGAGATTACGTATGTCTCTAATGGGTTACGATAATTATATTATTCATCTTCAATGAAAAAAAAAAAACTATAATTAGTTGGCCTAATGTCAGAGAGCAGTGATTAAAATCCCTGTAAATTAATTTTGGAGTGGGAGTGAAAATGGTCTGCTTGACCACTTTAGATATTAATTTCACGGTGCAGACATTAGTGTCACTTGCTCCAATAAGTCACTAGCTTCATGAAATCTGTCGAATACGGGACAAAAAGAAAAGAAGCATTTTATTTTCTGGAATCCAAATATTTAATAGGTACATATCAAGTATTATTATGACATGTATAAAATTTCAGATCACAATATGAAGCAATGAAACTCCTCAGACTGGCATATGCTGCAAATGTTTGAGGTCAGCACATAAAAATGACTAATGATTAAAATAGAAGAGAAGCAACTAAAATGGTAGAAAAATGGCTTACAGACATAGATAATAGTAAGCATTCTAGGAAAATTAAATGCGACTTTTTCAAACTTTTTTCTTCAATAGAGTGCAATAAAAATAAAAAAACAACACAGCACTGAAGCCAAGCGTCCACAAGACGTCTAAAAAATTGTTAGTACTGTAGGTTCACGGAGGGCAGAAGACAGCGGAGAGAGAGAGGAGGAGAGGGCGCGAAGGTCACAGCAGAGAAAGAAACGAGGGCTATCAGGCTTGCCAGTCAATGCAGGAAGAAAATAATCTTTGAACAAGATTGAGCAACAGTGGAAGTAATGCACATCACAGTTAGCTTTAAAGACCATAGTAGCATTTGTACTTGCATGTTGTTGATAAAAAAAAAAAAAAATCCTGAATGATTGAACAGAAACAAGGACATCACCACAAACAAACAAACAGCCGGCCAATGAGAGGGGAGGAATTGACGGTAACAGCCGCGAGGGTGGTGGTGGTGGTCAGACAGACAGTTTTCGCCTCTGACCTGAAGAGAACGGTAATAAACGGACGTGTACAGCAGCGTGTTATTTCAGCTCTGCTCTACACTAAACATGGCGATGCCTCGGAGGCCGGTACAGGTGAACGTGATGATGTCGGTGAACGCGGGGGCTACATTTTCCCACAAAAACAACTGAACAGTTGAAACCATTTTGAGATACGTGATCTGAAATTCAGCGCCCTCCAGGTCTGGATCGCAGATCAGTGCAGAGATTTTGCTCCATGAGATGTTTTTTTTTTTTTTTGGTTGTTGTTTTAACTCCTATCAGACCTGCCAACCCAGGACATTTTAAAGTACCACATCAGCACCGGAAAAGATGTGAATCTGTGTCAGTTGCTCAAGATAGAAAAAAAAAAAATTAAATTGAGGATTGCTTGGGCCATATTACACATGAAGACACCTGAACACATATGGGTGCAGTGGACATTACATGGTAACAATAAAGCTAAAAAAGATTTAAGATTATCAAATTATTTGGGGCATAATATACAACAAAGGTGGAGGTATTCTTATAGTGATTAAAAGGGTGCTAAATATGTGAAACTTCCACATGCGTTTCAAAGATATGGCGTGGGCAGATCTTTACTGGTCACGCTGAATCCACAGGATAGTAAAGGTAAGCATACAAAAGTAGCCTAAAAATATTCAAGAAATAGTCTTGATCTTTGTTCAGGCCTGTTGTACAAGAATTAAAAAGTCTGTGTTGAAGATGTTCACAGCTGCCGTTCAATGCTGAGTTATATTTCGGACCATGGTTTGACACATGAAAACATCCACGTAGCTTTATGAAACTAACAAAAACCTACACCTAGGCTCGCTGCATATTACCTTGATACGTGTCACAAATGCTCTTAATGGTATCCAGCATATCCAAAATAAATGAACTAGTTTTCTTTGGAACCAACTGTCCATGTCAAGAAATCTGTTTCTGTCTTCACGTATTTAAGATCTACGTATTCAGCACAGCCATGTGTGTATGCTTTCAGGTTTTCTCTTGTAATATCTCAGACTTCTCCCCGTCTCCGGAACACAAACATAAACTGTATATAAGGATTAAATCAGTGGAGGTCCATTTGCCTTTTGTTTTCTGACCTTAAGTGCTGTTTTTCAATTAAAACATATTTTCTTCACTGAAAAGTTTATTAATGACAGTTGTCATCTTATGACTTATTTATTGGCTTTTAAAGGGCCGTGCACATTAAATTTTTTCTACTATATTTTCAACATTATGTTGTATCCAGGTCTACTGAAACATACGGCCTATTGAAACATTCAGTAGTGTATAAATACAACCAGTGAACTCTCACACAGGCACTCTTAGAAACCTCTCACAATATTGAAAAGTTCTCACTTGTGCTGTGTAGGGATGGGTATTGTTAATGTTTTTTTCAGTATTAGTGTCAAAACGAAATCTGATATTCAGTACCAACGCTGAACAAAACCTTTTAAATGCTTAACCTTGAGGACTATGATTTTTTTAAAGAATTTTTAAAACACTAAATGTTGTTTAATTAGAATTTTAAATCAGTAAATTTCTGATTGACAGTTAACATTTGGAAACTAACCGGGCATTGGATGCCAACTTTTGGTATAACGTAATGTATTAAACCCAATGAATTGGGTGAGGAGACCAATTTTTCAGAAAAAGTATCAATAAAAAATCTATCTCCTGTTGTCTTGTTCTACTGTTCTGGTCTGGTCAATAACAATAGCAGTATCATGACAGTATCAGTCTGGTCCTACAGTGCATTTTTGTGGCATCCTTGAACCTCTGATGGTGTCCATATAACCACATCCACATAACCATCACGTTGATTAGAAAGCTCTTTGTCAGGGAATAGAAATAAATGGCCTCTTTTTTCACCCCCCTGGCTCCATTTTCTCCATCGGATGTAACGCGACAACAAATAACTCGCATCATCCTGGCCGTGCAATCACTCATCAGACTGCTTTTCCGCAATGAAGGAGAAGCAGATTGTGCTGGAGCTCTCCAGTCAACATTATTCTAAATCAAACAGAAACGACACAATATATGCTAACCATCTTTGGTTGCTTGATTGTGGTTGCTTGGTAACACCAGTGTGCAACCAGTGTGCCCTTCTATACAAGCACCACATGCTTTTCAAGCATTTCAGGGAGCTGCGTGTTAAACTTTAAATTTATCACATCAATTACAATATTTCTCTGGTAAAACATACTCATCTAAAGTAGCGGAGTGAGAACTTCATTCATAAATGTCTTGACATTAATGTTTAATGATTTCAATAGTATCAGAGGTTTCAACAGCACTTATGGGAGAGATTTAATAGTACGATTTTAGGTGCTTGGAAATGGGGACAAAAAGTGCTTTGCTACAGAAAGCTAATAATTTGTTTGATACTTCAGAAGTATTTTATTTTGTAGGAGTGATTTCTCACTACAAATGACTTTTTTTAAAGCAGATTTCTAAAGTTATTTGTTCCTGACCTGCTCTACAGCCTCTTTGGTATGTTAATGAATTGAATGCCTTTTTTTGATTCCACATAAAATTCAAGTAGAGAGATGCGCCTGTTGATAATTGTTGTGTTCACTAATAAGTATGTAACGCTGCCGTCCAGACGTCTCCAAAGCGGACACAGCTGCCAAAATTTCTGTTCTGTGCAAATGCACTGGTGTCTCTCTGGTGAGACGTTTGCTTGCTTCTTATTAGCTCAAGGCATGGCGATGGCATTATTCCAAGTGACATGAGCAGCTAGCAGGATGCTAGTGTGTGCTCCGATTAACCTACAAAATAAGTCTGCGGCACATGTCATTGATAAAGTGCTTCAAGGGCATAAAACACTGTGTGCTTCATTTCCATGTACAAATACATGTTAATTCTTGACTTTCCTAATTTTACCAACTCTGTGGGCATCTCTCAGTCACGTGACCTACTTGCTCATATTTAATGTTACGCGGGGGGGCGTTATCTCGTATCGTGTGTCTTCTGTAACCTTGTGAAATTGCCAGTCCTGCTGTGCCTAAAAATGACTGTATTAAACTAGCACCTTTATTTGCCAGCTGAGTAAAATACTGCACATATATGAAGCAGCTCAGCTCAGTATTTGGGTGTAAAACCCGCATACATGGTACATAAAATGTGTAAAGGTTGGCAGGAGTCTAATGGCTGATTTCATGATATTGCCGGGGAGAAATTTGCACTCAAACAATGTGCTGTTTGTCAATTTCTGGAACCGGTGAACAACACAGTGGAGAGGCAAACAAAAAAAAATGAGCTAATATCTTGAGGTGAATTGGGGGGGGTGGGGGCTCCTTTTTGTGCGTTTATCTTTGTGTGCGTTTAAGTGGCAGGAGTAGGGAGGTTAAAAAATGTCCTAGTTCAAATTTCAGGCTGGTGATGTTAATGAAGACAGTCCAAGTTTAACAGATGAGGTCAGTCCCTACTGAGGTTGCTTGTGTATGAATGATTGTATACATAAATGGCTGTATATGCAATATACATTTGCCCGTGGGTAAGTACAGTATGTGTGCGCAATGCGTTTTAAAGTGGAGCTCTAGGTATTTGATGGTATAGGTGTGTGCACAGAATGAATGCTTATGTGCGTGTATGTACGTATTCTACTTAGAAATGTGATTTCGACCTCATCGGCCCTTGCTGTAGCCGGGAAAGAACTGGTCAAGCAGCATCTGAAGCGTCACGTTTTGGGTCATGATGTAGTCTTTGCCCAAGTCGTGGCGGCAGGCGGGGCAGGTGTACACCTTCGCTCGGAACGACCGCTGGAGACAAGTCTGTGGAGAGAGAGAGAGAGAACAAGCAGGAAGAGGATCACACAAACACAAGGACAGGGTGTCAGTAGTAGTAGCTGCATAATCATCCGCTCGCTACGCACCTTGCAAACATTGTGTGAGCAGACGGTGGTGATAGGTTGGAAGGCCAGCTCCTGGCAGCACACACACATGAAGATCTGCTCCATCTTGCGCAGGAAATTCTTTATATGTACGCAGACAGAAACTCATGAGAAACATGTTACAACTGTAGAGACAACGTTAAAAAATCCTTTAATATGTCGGTAATACTTCAGTTTTTAGGGTCATATTTTGCCATACAAAAACTGACAGACTAAAAAAAAAAAATCAAAAGAAACTGATTCAGGAAGTTAAAATCCAACTGGAGTTTTAAGCTAATCAGCCGAAGCCCATTAAACAGCATGTAAACTTACCTGCAAATGCCACTTCGGTCCAGCTAGAGGCTGGTGTGGTCCTTCAATATCACCACTAACAACACGCTGTCTACCCGTCACATGTAGCTACAGCGCATGTTTGTTTACTTCGTCTCTTATTTCCTACCAGCCTGCCAGCTGCTGTCAATCAACAAAGACACCGACACACACACTCTCACACACTCCGGCCGGCAAAAAGGGTTCATTTCTGATCTCCCTTCTTCCTTTTAATAACACAAGACTATTAACAATATGTTTAAAAACCCCACTGACATTATTTCAGACTGCGAAAAGGAGTAACTACATGTGATTTCAATTGGACTTTAAGGCGGACAAATTTCATATTCATGCCTCGGTGACATTCGATGTGTTCTCCTTTAAGAGGCTGCTGTGTGAGAGAAGCTTTGTGAACACAGCGCTGAGGAACCTGAGATGCGTGTCAGGGTGTACTGGGATTCATACCGGTCCCTCTTTAAGGTTTCCCATGGCTTCATCCCAGAGTTTCTTGTTGGCTGTGTCCTCCCGGATCAGTTGCTGCTGCTGCTCTGACAGCTGGAAGGTCTCCTCTATCTTCACGCGTTTGGAGGGAGGCTCTGCCGCTGGTGACGACTCTGGCAAAGACACACAGAAAAGACTAAGAAAACTCTTGGAGAATAAAAGACAGTGGTGCATACTTGAGGAAAATAAGATGCTGGTGGATATTAAATATTTACAAGCTATCTTAAAAAGAAGTTTCACTGCTCACACTGTTCTCACCTGTCCTCTTCTCACAACACCTTGTCTGACCTGCTTTGAGCTTCATCTGTAAAAGCACCCACCACTATCTCTGGTTGTCTTCTTCTCTCCGTTACTCTGCGGCTCCTCTTCCTCCACGCTGGCCATCGGCTGCTCCTCATCGTCTTCCTCGCCGTTCTCCTCTTTCTCCTTGATCTTGCGTTGTCTCCGTGGCCTCCCCCTCCCGGGATAGTGCTTACTCCTGCCGCCACGACCTGGTCTGGCGCAGGCCTCCTTTTTTGTTTTGTTAGCCATGGCTGCCAAGTAGCCTGGTGGGTACTGCAGACACACGAGGGAGAAACATGAGCACCAAGTGGACTGCTTTATTTACAAAAGGGAAATAGATTGCATCTGTACACCTTGTCTTATTCTCACATCTAAAAACTGTGTAACACACACTCAGACAGACCTGAACAGCAAGGCCCAATTTTTGGATCCTCTCCAGCCCTTCAGGGGTCCACGGTGCTGGTTCCATATCGTCCCGTCTCAGCAAGTACCGCCACACAAGGTAACCACACTTTCCGATCTCAGGCCAGTATTTTACCACCTAAACACACAGCCAGAATGCCATTAAAATAAATTTTAAGGTATTTTAGAGAAAGTCGAGCTTCAAGTTGTGCAAGCAAACTAGCAAACTGCTAATCCTGCCTGGTCTATGAGGTAAAGAAGAATCAAAGAGTTGTTTCTAAAAATAGATACAATCAAGTAATTAGGTTTTGGGGAGGTCAAAGCCCAGTGTAAGCTACAGTCCTGCAACCTTATAGGTGACAGAGAGTGGATGTTTTGCTCAGGCACTCATGCAGTCACAGGGCCTCTCACCCAGAGTCTCTCAAACTACTTATAACAGCCTCTTTGTATTTCAAGCAGCTTCACTCGAAGTTAGCATTTCTCTCGGTTTACAACTAAATCCATCTGTACCTTGTAAATACCATCGTAGCGGTTTCCCTCCTCGGGAGCATATTTGCTGATGCGCCGACCTTTGGAGCTGCGCACCACTCTCACTGGCTTTCCTGCCCGCCAGTTCCTCGACTCTGCCCCGTCTTTGTCGTTCAGAGGTGCATCACAGTTTAAGGCCAACGCCCTGCAGGAGTTCGGATTCAAGAGACAACACAGAGGGATGTTTATCAAGTCTGACTTAGGACTAGTTTTGGTAGAAAAAAATGGTAGAAGAATCAGTGAGCTTTCCATTTTAACCTGTACCTGTTCATGTGTGTCAGGGTCTGGTCAAAAGAGTGTTCTCCGATCCGTTTGTTTCCTGAGAGATCACGGCCGCCGCTGCCTGTGTAGGTGAACTCATCTCCCCGATCCTACAGCGGGTCATGGTAACCATAGCAGAGTGATCAGCATTTTTGATACTACTACCAGAGTAAAATAACATGCAATCCTCTTGACAGACATCACTAAACATCTAGTAAAAAATAAATAAATAGAAATAACCCACCACTTCGTCCTCAAAGCCCCCAGCCAATACCAGCGAATAGGAGCCATCGTTACTGCGCCCGTGGATACCACCGACATGCGGCCTGTGAACACCCGCCTCACTCACCTGAAGTGTTATTGATATATTACAAAAGATATAACAATATAATCCAGAAGAACATAATATAGACAGTAAATAACAGATTCTTGAGTTGTATACGGGAGGTATGGTTAATTTGTGATGCACTGTAAAAACAACTAACCTGAACTCTGAATTTCCAGGTGGTTCCAACAGGAACACCAGGTATGGGTCCATAGTGGTTTGAAGGAACAATTGTGCACTCCTTGGTACGCCCCACACAGGCCATACCCTGCAATTACATCAAGAAAAACAACAAAGAATCTAAGCTGCACGCACAGAAATACCATCAAATGTCCTCGAGCGAGAATGCCTTTAGATCAAATTTCTCTTGTAATGAATATCTACGGATTCAGAAACCATCGGCATTCCATTTAGGAGCTACATGGGATTTCAAAAGTGAGAAGACAAAGAAAAGTATTTTATTTTAAGGGTTATAAAATTGCAATTATGTGAAATCCAAGTATAACTGCTGTGTGACTCACAGCGCTTAAATGTGCCCAAACACACAAGCCAGGCTGTTTTCAATTAGTCCACAGAGAAAGAGAGCATTCTGGTAAAGAAACGAGTTATTTTCCGTTGGCAGTTCCAGGAAAGTGGCTAAGTCATGCTTAATGGCATTGTTCACATTACACCATGGAGCAGAGCGTCAGGGAGACAGCCAGGCCAGGATGGAATCGAGCCACACAATATCTCAAAGTGTTGCCATGAGAAGGAGATTTTGAAGAGAAATATTTAACAGTATGCCGAAAACAGATGCTTTTAAAAACTATTTGAAATACATGTCAGCTGTGTTCCTCCGTCTCATTTTCTGCCTCAGCAGCTAGTGTGAGATCATTTTTTGCCAAGTGAAAAGTCTCAATGTAACTTAAAAAAAAAAGACCTGCTGTGACTGTACGAGAAGCGCTCGATAATTACACATTAATATGTATGCAAATGTAGGCATTTGCAAAAAATGCTATGACTCAAACAAAAATTAATCGACTCTAGGACCCTGATCAAACATCTTGGTCTGTCTAAGTAGATATTAGGTATTATTGACTGGATGTAATGTCCTCGGGCAATATTTGACAGAGCTTCAAAAAGGGACAGACACAACTCTAAACACATAAAACAAACCAGTTTAATGGGGGCATGTAGAATAAAATGTAATCTTATTCTTATAAAAATTCTGATCAAAAATTGTAACTTTTTTATGCATCTGGAGGGCTTTTTTTAATAAACTGTAACTTTGTATGGAAATCGAATTTTAAAACTAGAAAGTGTTTTAAATTTAAACCCCAAATAAAAACTCACTTTTTTCATATTTGACACAAACTGTTTTTCATACTTACCCACGTAGCCTTTAGCTCCTTCTAGAAACCACAGGCCTTCCCCCCAGGCTTACTGTTAACATTCATTTTAAGTCTTACGGAGCAGCTGTCAGTCCACCTGGTGTGCGTGTACCTTTGTGTGCCCCTGGGTCTCACCTTTCCCCAGTCCCTTTGACTCTCTGTTGTTGCCGAAGGCATCTTGGCTTTCTTCTTGCTGGCTTTGAGTTTCTCTCCTGCTTTAACAACCTCACTGGTGTCGTTCTTGCAGGTGGGACAGTACCTGGCAGAAAGAGAGGAAATAATTTCTGGATGTAGGCAGGTGTGTGTGTGTGTGTGTATTTGTGAGTTTGATAGCAAAAGTTCTACATAAAAAGATGTACTGCCCATGTTCTGGCAAACATAAATCACTGGGGAAATGCTTACCCTAAATTAGCCGGAAGGCAAAAACACTAAAATTTAGTAGTAAGTACCCTAAAGACAGATGTTGCACCAACTTAAACATTTAAATTAAATGCACACTAAAAAGTTGCAATAAAAGTTGGGTAAGGAATGTTCTCGGTGAATTTCATGTTTTAGTTTCATCAAGCGTTACACCTCTCAGTAACTATTCACACCATCATTGCTGTTTGGCGGAGACATTTTAGCTGCTTCATTAGACAGACTCACACCTGTGACATCATTGTGTCATTATTTTATATTGGTTTTAACCTCAATCACCACTTAAATGCAGCTTAAATGCACTTCAGCTCATACCGAACACCATTAATCAACCATCTCAAATTGACTGTGAAGCACAGGATGTTTTGGCTAATTGCTAAGCTGCGCTCTTGCTCACCAGTCCTCGTCATCTGGGATAGTGGCCAGCGGCGGGTTGAGGCAGTAGATGTGGAACGCCATGTTACACTCGTCGCACAGCAGCTGCATGTGAGCATCCTGCTTCCCGCCACACACGCAGCAGGAGCAGAAGCGGCACTCGGCGTCGGGGTCGGCCTTGCAGTGCTTACACTCCGGCCCGCTCTTCCCTGGATCCCAGAAGAAGAATGAAACACTCACATGCACGTGCACACGTATGAACAGAAACTTGAAGGTGATCTTATAATATGGCTGCGCTAAGATATACCTTCAAAAGCAATATGGGCAAGTTTTGCCACTATTTTCACTGTGTGTGTATGAGTTTCTGCATACGTTTAAATTGTCCATCTGCAGCTGAGAGCGCACGAGCTCCGGGTTTCTCCACCTGGTAGATTTCATCCAGAAAGTGAACTTTACAATCCCCAATTACATCTCCAGGACCACTGGAGGGAGGACGAGAGACAAGACAGAGAGAAAGGCAGAGAAAGAGAGATGATGGCACAACACAAGAAAAATGGAGAATGGAAGAAGGTTACATAGAGTAAGTTGGTAAGCAACATGAACTAGCCAAGCATATATTGTAATAATGTTAAGAAAAAACAAAAGAGCGTCACCCCCTGGGCCCGACACATCACCCTCACACCTAGAAAGGAAGATCCTCACCCCAGGAGGATTTTGACTCGGAGCTCTTTGTTGGTGCGGGAGGTTTGGTTGACGGTCTGAACCTCGGCGTCGAACCAGAAGCCCCTCTCATCCGGCGTCTCCATGTTGTAGTTGACCATCACATGCATGCCCACCTGGAGCTGATCCCACCGAAGAAGAGTCCTGGCACGTGGCCGCACATCCACCGGTCGGATCTCCACCACACCGTTCTCTGGGTAACTGGGGAAGGAAGAAGAGGAGGAGATTAAGTTGCGTCATCACTGTCATCACCCTGATTTTCACACTAAAATAAGGGTTAAGCTTCCACTGAGCAGCTGACATTAACTGAATCCTCATAGTTGGAGTAAAACTGTAAAGCTATTCAAAACAGCGTGTTCTGTAAGTACAGATATAAGCTATTTAACATCTCAATGCATTAAGTCACAGGCTGCACCATAAGCAATATAAGTGTCTATCTGTAGGAACATGCAAGTACAAGCAAGTCTGCAGAAGCCCACACAAGGAGAGGGGCAGAAACTGTAATACAAGTAGATTTTGCACAGAAAGCCAAAAGTTGTTTATAAGAAACGTGACGCAGAATCACCAAAGCCAGTTCAGTTCTCTCCAGAACCACAGTGGTACGACCTACAGACCTGTATCACTCCATTTAAATGTCTATTTATTCATCAGTGCAACACAGAATACAGTGCAAATGAAATATGGTGGACATCACAAAATAATCTTCTTTTTAGTTTATCACTTTGACTTGGTGCAAAGTTCAAGCCACTGACGGTATAAAGAATGGACAGCGTCTGTGTGACGTCACTCGTAGGTTTCTAAAGAGCCATTTTGAGACTTAAAATGTGCTGCTGTGGCCGCGGCCATGTTGGCAGTCCTGCCTCTTCCGCCTCTCGGCTAATCTAAAAAATTGGCAAAGACGTGGACTATCAGCAGACCGGAGGTAGGCCGAATGATGCCTGGGTGCTCAAACACGCCACCACTAATGGCACCTACATGTCAATCAAAGCGGCAGTGCTTTTAATTATGCATAACTTTAAGCCTTAATATAATCTGAACAGGTGAGTTCAAAAAAAATTCAGCCTCAGTACAGTTGTCATAAACGGGGAAATTATCTATAGAGACCAAAGCTGTTTTTTGTACCAGGCTGTAAACATGTTTATTTCTGCTGTGAAGCTAAACATTTTAACATGAGGGCTTATGGAGATTGACTTGTTCTGTAGCCAGCCTCAAGTGGACGTTCGAGGGACTGCAGTTTTTGGCGCTTCAGTCACGGAGGTTGCCGCTTGGTTCAAGCACGTGTCTACTAAAAGGCAAGGAAGGCAGGCTTTTAGCAAGAAACACGACTAAAAGAAATGAATCAAAGCAAAACAATAAAATACCATCAATAAATGTGTGGATTTATATTTAGATTATTATTACTACAGGACTAGTCTTTCCAAGTTATCACATACAGACAGACAGGAATCAGCCCACAGGATTCTCCATATTCTACAAAATTCAGAGGATCCCCATCGGTGTTCAAAAACAGAGACAGAACAGAAAATGATCATCATTCTCCACAGCAGTGTCACTGTATTCACCATATACTGTCTGTGCTCAATTAACACAGTCAAGTGTTTAAGAAAACTCCAGTCTGGTTTGATCAGGCAGCAGTGAGGAAAGCCAAGATAAACAAACATGTACTAAAGGCAGGATTAGGCTGAATAAAAGATCCACATAGCTATATTTAATGTCTATTCTGAAGATACATGCATCATATTATTTGATATGAGGAACAGTACACAGGGGTGGGTGTAACCCAGAATGAACTTCAGAATCTGATTAGTTTGGGAAATTTGAGATAATTGGCATCAGCAGATTAAAGGGGACAGTCTTAATACAGTGTTTTATTTTTGTTTCAGTTTAGCTTCCTTTGTAAAAACTCTGATTTGTCTTATAGGTTAAAAGAAAAGTGATTTGAACCTGTTACCTCACACAAATTGAATGCAACCTCCCTTTGTGCCTTTTAACAACAATGCTAGTCTTGTCATGTTGACATCACTGCGAGGCTGCCAGGCAATCAACAATGACAACAGACTGTTACTGCACCTGGCCAAGAAAAAGTGGCACATAACCCGCCCCCGTAAAACCACAACATGTTTTAGACTTTGTTTTTTTGGACGGATTACAGAAACGGGAGCTTCAGAGGCGTCAGCAGGCAGATTTTGTTCCACTTGGACAGAGCCGAGCTAACTGTTTTCCTCATGTTTCCAGTCTTTGTGCTAAACTAAGCTAAGCTAATCAGCTGCTGGCTGTAGCTTCATGTTTAGCGTACATACACGAGAGCAAGAAAGCGATGATTTCCCAGTATGTCAAGCTGTTCCTTTAATACATGAGCTAAGCCAAGACAACAAACACACAAGTCTTTCAGGTTTCGTTTTTTTTTAAATGCTGAACATCCAGAAAGAAAACCAGTGGCACATTTTGTACAATTTAAAACTCCTCCTTTGCCAAAAGAAGATCTGAACAAGTGTGAAATGTCTTCTTGTCTCGCAAACGTGGAGTGGCGGTATTGAGGTTAACCGTACAGGTTTCCTGTCTGTCAATCATCATTAACTGTAAGGATCAGGCCAGACTCAGAGATGAATTGACAGCTCGCTTGCTTGCCAATACCTGGAATTACGCTTACAGACGAACACAGATATGTTCCAACCAAAGTTTAACCGCACACCACACGTATGCATTCAGGTCCATTCACACAGTGGGACGCGAACGGGGAAGTAAAAAAAATTGTGCACGTGATCGAGCAGCCTTAGCTTAGCCTAAACTGGGTACTTTCTCAGAGAGACACAGAACCAACAATGGCCTGTTGAGCGCAGGCTAAAAATGAGTATAAGATCCTGTCAGAATATTCATGCTTTACTCTCTTACTAAGAAGACTATGCTGCCTATTTAAGCCATTGTAAATTAACTGAGGAGTGTCTTCTGTAAGTGTTTTAGCACAACATGCGCGTACTCCCAGGGAGAGGAGGCCAGAGCACAGTGGAGGGATTTCCTTTTTTTTTTAGGCCCAAGGGATTACTGAGTTTTTGGGTATGGTAGGATGGGGTGAATACAAGCAACACAAATACACACACACACTTGTCACACACACACCAACATGCACATGCGTACACATATACACACACAGGAGAGGAATATCAACCTTGGAGCACAAAGGGACTCAGCATGAACAGAAGGGGAACACAGGAGAGGAACACCAGGGGAGCAGAAGTACTCAAGTTTAAGACCACACAAGCTCACGGTCTATGTACTGTTGAACACTGGCCATACTTCAGACACATCAACATCAACCTACAGATATATAATAATAAAAAATGATATTACAAGCTGAAATATCTAACAAAGCCTGATGTGTTATGAAACAGATGACTGCATTTCATTTAGTCAGTGTGTACTTTTAGGGACGGACACTTTGACCTACGCCGACAACAACGGTAGAAAAGGATTTCATTCCTTTCATACACATTAAAAAGGCAACCGAATCAAAAAATGGATGCACTACAATCATCTTAATGGAGAAAAGTGACTGTCCACTGTCTGCGATCTATTTAACAGAGGTTACTGGTCCTGCAATGTGATACATATTAGTGCATTAGAAAACCCTTCATTGTTTTGTCCAGTTTTTTTAGGTTTTTCCAGCATCTCAGAAAACATGACAAGACAATTCAAATTTTGCCTGACTGCACCTGTAAATAAAATTAAATATAACAACTCTAATAGCGTCTGTTCAGACTAGATATGTACAATGTGTTAAAGAACAGGAAACACTGGTCTGTACTGTGTTGGCTCATTCTGGCGCTGATAACAGCTGCCAAACATTTTTGGCAGTTATTCAATGTCAGTACATGCAACTGCCCATGGTTGATGGTAGAGAGGCTTCTCTCTAAGGATGTTGCTTTCAAGTTCATTCCAAATGTGTGTTTTGTGGTGGCCACACCATTAATCTCATTTGACCTCAATGTCCCTTAAACTATTTCTGGATAATTCAAAGATGCTAAAGCGGGATTATGTAACTTCTGAATCAACAAATGCCACATTACTCCTCTTGTTGGATTTGTAAACAATAAATCTTTCTTTGCTCAATAAAATACACTCAGAGGTTTTGATGCTACAACCTTACGTGTTCTGACAAGACCAGTAGCTGCCATCTGTTGGCAGATGTTGCTGGTTAAAGGAAGTTTATCTAAATCAGTTCATCAACTCTGACTCTTCTCTGCTTACATTACTGCTGCACTGGCTGTGAAGTGGAGCCAACGTGGAAGTGCCAAAAACTGCAGTTCCTCGAACGGCCACTTAGCTGGCTGGCTACAATCTGAGTCAATCTCCATAAGCCTCTATACTGAAATGTCCAACTTCACAGCAGAAATAAACATGTTTATAGCCTGGTACAAAAAACAGTTTTGGTCTCAAATTGGTCTTAACTTTAAGCTTTAAAAAATTATTTTAAATCTTAAAGTTACGCATAATTAACAGTGTGGCCGCTTTGATTGACAGGTGGGTGCCATTACAGATGGCTTGTTTGAGCACTCAGGAGTCATTTGGCCCACCTCAGGTCCGCTGTAAATCCACGTCTTTGCCGATTTTTTGGATTAGCCGGTAAAGTGGACAAAGCAGTACATCCAACAACATGGCGGTGTCCAGAGCCACAGATTTTGAGCTTCAAAACGACTCTTCTGGGTGACGTCACAGATATGTTGTCCATTCTTTATGCTGTTACACTGTCATTAGATACATGCCGTTAGTTGTGGTGACAGTGGCCACCAAAAGGTACATAGGCACGCTTAAAAATTTACACCCAGGTATAATCAAGGTGTTAAAGGATCCACCAGTATGCCAGCTAAATTTGAAGGTTACAGCCGAAAATCTGATATTGATTTAAACAATCTCGATTTTGATCCATTTAATCAAGATACATACAAAACAGGGCATTTAACTGTTGAAAAATAAACTTAAAATAAAATAATTTGAAGTACTCTCTGGTGGACAAACTATGTAGACCATTTTTTAAATTGCCTAAAACCTCATTTGGCATTTCTGTTCTGCGATTTCTTATCACTGATATATACACCAATACTGATGCATCTCCAATAAGGCACTATACAGTAGGTCGATCTGTCAGTCTGGCTCTAATGAAGGTATTTCTGTAGCAAATCCCCTGCGCACTTGTACAATGAAATGTTTATCTGCAGCAAAACTTCTTGGCATCCATACAAAATGTTTTGTTTTTGTAGAAACTATTCACACATACATCACGATAAACAAATGAGTGGTTCTCAAGCCTGTACCGCACACACAAGTGAAATTCATATCATCTGCTCCTTCCTCACACCTACTGCTACACATAAACGTGAATGGCTTTCTTTGGAAACACAATACATTGTTTTCCTCTGCAACACTGCCCCAGTTATTCCACCTGCAGATATCACACACCCTAAAAAGAACCTGAGGTGTAAGTCTGAAGGTATGAAATCTGCAGCATTGAACCTTTGCAGCATCAGTATTATATCTCCACGCAGCATTAACTCGGCTACGCCCACGTTGTCACAGTGGCTAGACCCAAAGCTTGGGATTAAGTGTAAAATGTAACTTTGTCTTGAGGTGTGGAAAGAGGGAAAAAGAGGTAAACAAAAAACTAAATTGTGTCGACACCTTTATCAATGCATACTTTACCAGAACAAAACGGAAAAACATATTTAATCAGTTGTGAAATTGCGAGAGCATGACTTATCGACAGAAAAGGCTCTTGCAGTCTTCTCTGTTATGAACCGATCATTAGTTCTTTGTGTGCTTTGCTGAAGTCCCCATAACGAGGGAGAAAGGCAACAGAGAAAATGAGAAATCCTCAATTTGCTGATAAGCAGCCGAGTCAGAACTTACTCTGACACTAAACAAGCTACATATAATAGCTTCACAGCAGCGAGGGAAAGTGTCTGCAGTCTCTTGAACTCGGCTTTGTTAATAATTGAGGCCAAATTGTGAAGCTGCAACTTTTTAAAAATACGACTGAAACTGAAAATGAGAAATTCTGAAGTTCAGTCTTGTGACAGACATTAGAAGATATTAAGGGCCAATATGCTGATTTTAAACTTGGACTCCTGTTATTCTAATGTGACCACTCACTCCAATCACTGTAAGCTAGCATAACTTGACATTCTAGATTACATGTCAAACTCAAGGCCCGCGAGATCATTTAATACGTCTATTATTAATGGCCTGCCGGTAAATCGTACTGCCGCCACTCATACTACAAATCCCACAATGCACTGCAACAGCGGCCACAAAGGCCGAGACCTTTGTGCCATCCCTCCCTCCAACTGCACTATGCACTACAAAACATCAGGACAAGTACAAAAACAGTGTGGCTGTTCAAATTCTGATTAAAACACTGTCAGTTTAAGAGACAATAAATGTTAAACTTAGATAAATATAGGAGTTTTTGGTGGTAAAAACATCTGATAATGTTATATATTAATTTTCTCACAAATGTATTTAACAACAATTGTTTTATTTTTGTTTCCTACAAATCATTTTTGAGGGAATGATTCCTCAAATTTGGTTATCTGTCTAGAATTTGAAATTTTTCAACCTCTGGCACCCCCTCCAGTCGTAGTATCAAAAGCACACAGCGCTCCAGGGACATTCAGATGAATCAATGACACCAACAAACCTTTTTCACAGCAGCCATTTTGACATGAAATAGTAGGTAAACACAGGCGTTAACAATGATACTAATTAAGGCTGAGTTCCATTCAGGTCAAACAGAGTCAGTGGTGCTGCTGTGGTGCATGTTGGCTCACTGGAAAGTCTCTGCTGAAATAAATAGAACTCAACCTTAATTAGTACCACTGGAAACACCTGTGGTGCGCCAAATATTTCACGTCAAAATGGCTGCTGTGGAAAAGGTGTATTTTCAAATAAATCCACTCACCTGTAATCCTGCACAGGAAAAGCAGGTACAGATAATGGATAGTCAAAAAAAAATGTTTCATCGCCGTCAGAATAATTTAAAGTTGCATAGTGATGACAAAGATCTGTCTGTGCTGCAGCAGGGTCTTACGCAGGTGACCAGTCGGCTTTTTCACAGCAGATATGGTGACTTGAGTAGGAAAAGCACAGGTGTTACTAATAGCATTAATGATGGCTGAGCCAGCGACATGCACAACAGTAGAGGGCCCTGCAAATGCAGCTGCTAAATGGAATTCAGCCATCATTAATTTGATTAATTACACCTGTGCTCACGTCCAAATGTCCTCAGTCACAAAAAACATGAGCCTAAATTTAGTATACATTAATACAACACACATTATCTGCACGTTATCAACATATATGCTCACACCAATATAACTGTAAAAAGTCGATGTCAGCCATCTTGTATTCTAGTACAACAATCAAAGAATGACTGCTCTGTGAAGAAAAGGAGATAAGAGAGTGGGCGAGTGAGAACGAGAAACTCAACTGAAAGCGAAATTAAACTTCATTCCATCCTCATTTCATTGTCACTTACTAAATTAGAAACTTCAGCATATAAAACTCTCCGAGCGGCACTCAGGTAGCAGCCACGCTCAGATAATGGCGGGCCACCAGCCGCAGCTTTAGATACCGGTAAGATCTCTTCCATTGCGTACGCTGATCTTTGCTAATTAGAAGACCCAAGAGCCAAATTAAAGTAGCACTAAAGCCTCTTAAAACACCAATTTACACAGCTTCATATCAAGTGTGATAAAAAAAAAAAGATTGCAACAGGCTGTTTTCACCGCAGACATTCTGACTTGTCACTGTAAGAAAAGCACAGGTGTTACTAATAACTTTAACAATGGCTCCATTATATTCCAGTGTGACAGTCAGCCAGCACGCACAATACTGGGAGCCTGAAACTAAAGCAGCTAAACTGAACTAATTCAGCCATTATCAATTTTATTATTTACACCTGTGCTTGTAAAATTGTCTTCCACGGTGTCGAGATCTCAGGGGAGCAACAATGGTCCTAAGTACCCTGCCAGCATGTAGATGCTGGTACTAATCCTGTTGTATACAAAGTTCCTGTTGGCCAGGAGATACTGTTTATAATGAAGTAGATAATATACACGTCAAAGATACAAAAAATATACAGTTTTGTTGATTTAAACAGTGCAAAAATCAATGTGATGTTATTCTACCTATTGTCTAACCCTTAGCATGAATAAATCATTTCATTTTTTTTCATGAGCTTCAACCAATTAAATGGCTTTCATGTGTTAAAAATGACAACATTACGAGGCAACATTAAAAACACAAGACGCCAATTGTCCATTTGCATTTAACAAATGTAACTGCCTACTTGAAGGCTGCATAAACATAAATTAGATTTCCCCGTTTTATGTCTATATTTGTTACTCTCTCCGCAGAGAATCTTAAACATATGCCGTGCTGAGCCAAGATTTAACCATGAAACATATCTGAGAGTCTTGTTATGGAGCAACACTCACTCAGCACACACACACACACACACACACACACACACACGCACAAACACCCGCGCACACACACACACACACACGCACAAACACCCGCGCACACACACACACACACACACAACCTAAGTTCCTGCGAGCAGCAACAAGGAGATTCTCCCAACATATCGCTTTGATTTTGTGGCTCATTACATTGCGTAGAAATGCTGTCCCGAACAGCTTCATGCAAATACGTGGCTGTTCATTTTGTAGGGCTGGTTTTCGTTCTCAGACTATGCAGGCAGGTGTTTAAGAAGGGTGTGTGTGCGTGTGTGTGCGAGTGTGTGTGTGTGTGTGTGTGTGTGTGTGTGTGTGTGTGCATGTGCGCGCGTGGGATGGCAGAGAAATCTTACCCACCCTCCACTTTTCTCTGGCAAACAAAATGATGGAAGAAACCTGGAATGGCGCTCAGGACAGGGAGTGGGATACTACGCATTTAGTATAAGCTGACATTTTAGATCTTTTGCATTTGCAGCTGTGGCTTCTCAGCAGTACTCCAAACCAGGGGCTGTATTCGTGACTCAGTTGTCGAAGACGCAAATCACATATTACTGCGACGTCCTGGGTTTAAATTCAGGACATTTGTCGTTCTCGTCTCCCTTTCGCTCCCTTCCCTTTGATTGTCAGCTATCAGCACGAGGTGAAAACAATAATCTGAATAACGAACAAATGATAAATAATTCATTTTTTTACGATAAAGGAGGACACAGAACGGTGTGTGTTATTAGATTGTCCCTGAAGGAAAACTCCCGTCCCACTGCAAATAATGAAACTACGAATACAAGCAGAAAACTGGGGATTTGGAAGATTGCGGAATGTCAAATAGAAATGATGTCTGCCTAAAAAGAAAACACACATTTACTGCTAAACAACCCCAGAGTTTCTCTGGCATAACATCCCATGACACAAACACACACACAGGCACAGGCACACACTACGAGAGACACAGCGAGGAGGCTATGTCTCACCGGTGGCATGTTCACAGCAATTACAGACAAAGCTGAAGGAGGCAAGCAAAGAAGTAATGCTCCTGAGAACTCACGAGTTACCATGGAAACGTGGGCTTCTGAATGAATTTGCTGGAAAAGGAGAGCGCAAGAGATAGAGTCCAAATTGTAGCATCAACTACACAAACCCCCCCCTCTCTCTCTTTCTCCATCCCCTGGACTGCCAAGAGAAAGCAGAGGCTGCAATTCCCAACACACCAAACCAATGTTCCTGATGTTTGCAGCCACCAGTATCATACACACACACACACATGCACGCACACTATGTATTTATGTTTGGTGGACATTTTTAACTAGTGCCACACAACAGCAGCGTGAGCAAATGCGTTTTTAACATTGGCACAATTACCAAGAATAAAACCCTATTTTCTGCTGTGCCGGAAAACAGCATATGCAAAGAGGAAGGCACACATTCGTTCAGCACTATTTGTGCCACAGCACCACGAATTCCAATCCTGAACAGCATTTTTACCATCCAGAATTATTTCTATTCGCCAGCCCCGAAATGGTGCCGCACTGCCACCGTGCAGATGTCTTCTAAAATGCTAAATTCAGATCTCTTTTATTAAAATCCTGCGATGATGTGTTTGTTATCAGTTGCAGCAGGAGCAGCAAAATGAACCATCACTTACTCGTCATATTTAATGTGGTAAATTACGTCCTCTTCTCTATCCTTGGTCTCTGTAGTCGCTGTAGAGTCTGTCTGAGAGGTGGAGGCTCCATTACTCTCAGAGCTTAACACAACATTATTCCTGTTACTGTCTGTGGTTTGGCTCTGGCCGTGGGCCTGTCCCTGCTCGGCCTCCAGCTTTCCATTAGTCCTTTTTGGGGGCCGGCCCACCTTGCCCTTGGTGGGCGTTATCTGTCCTTTGGGAGCGTGTGTCACATTTTCGACGCAGGCCTCAAACCAGGCACCGATGCTGACGTCTCTGCAGTCCACCAGCTCGTTAATCTGAGAAGACACAAAGACAAAAATAACACCTGGTCTCTTTTGATCGCATCTATCGGCCGTTTAAAGAAACACTCCATGTTTTAGCACATTTGCTCCGGATCATAGACTTTAAATAAATAAAACACAGAGTGTCAGATTTTTAAACATGTTCTTCCTACCCTGGGTAGCCAATTGCTATAGTTGTCCAATTACAAGTAACAAGTCCCTGCAAACTGATTCATTAGACTACTCGTGAACTATTACCAACAGCATCCTGAAACTTAAGAGGAACTCATTAAAATACAAGGGTAATGTGAGTAATATAAATTTGCAGTAAACGGGTTGAGACAATCACTTATACTTTCATGAGTTATCTGCATGAAAGTCCTTAAACATTCGGTGTCCTAGTGAGACTCATGTTAATCTTCAGACTCGCGTGTGCGCAAACGTTCAAGACGCTTTCTTGAAATAAATTTCATCCACACCACTATTTGGTTATGTGTTCCTTTGCAAAATATTCACTCAGTCTGCAGTGGGAGCTTTAAGCCTGTAAAGGAATGTGACCTTGATATCCAGTGAAGAAGCACAATTTACAGCTCCTCTCCTTACAGTTACAGTATCCTCCTTCATGGTGAATTTGACTTCTGGCATCAGAAAGAGTCCAGTCGCACACACATATATTTCTCAGACATGTCTGTCAGCCAGCCAGCAAAGCTCAGTAGAACACAGTAGACTCACACAACATATGGGTTTTAACTGTAGTCTTATTTATAATCTCGAAAAATCATTAGCGACGGCATTGTAGAGATCCGTTTCTTGTGTGTGCCACCTTGGCAAGGTCAGCCACATGCTTGTACGCATGTCATTAATGCTAATAAATTAAAGATGGTCAAGGTAAGAGACCTAAAGACAGAGCACTTAAATAGTGAGAATTAATGGATACATTTAGCACCAACACATGCGCCCTTACACAAGGACACACAACGTGTGACCAACAATACAGTTAATACAAGCAGGATCAGAGTCTGAGGTGCTACAGCACAAGACAGAGGGGAGAGAATAGAGGACTTAATACTGTATGAGTAAAATAACACTATTACAACCTGCTTGTCTAGAGTGCAAAAGCTTGTTTCGTGCAAACAAAATCATGCCAAATCACATCAAAATTTAATGAAGTATGGACTTCATATTTACGAGATGATCTGGAGTTTTGGAGCACGAGGTACCTTTGGTTCACAATTTGATTTGACGTCCAAACAAATAAGAGTGCCCTGCCCAAGAATCTCTGGCGCTGACTTGGCGTTGGGGGGATTAAACTTGTAAACACTCTGTAATTAAGCTATGAGTCAGAACCAGCCAGTTTCATGCAAACAGTTCCCAAATATTCACCCTCCCATCCTCACCTTGTACACACCAATTCCGGGGTCGGATAGTGTGTTTCTGCTGGATGTAGGGGGCTGGGTGTCCCGTACGGGACTGGAGGACTTGAACCCATTTTTGGTACTGGCTGAGTTACTGATGGCGCTGGTGTCCGGCTTGGTTTCGTTAACAGTGCTGGTAGTGACGCTGCTACTGTCATTGTCTATGTTGGTGGAGGTTTCCATAGCAGCGGGAGAGGCAGGAGCTGGGGAGTTGTGGCTTTCCGACCTGGGGTCAGGGGGTGGAGCTGAACTACAAGCAACACCGGAGGAGTCCTTGGCGGTGGGGCTGTCTGGGGGGTCGGTCTGTGAGCGGATCAGCAGCTGGACGATGTCATTGAGACCCACGTTATAGTCGAACAGCGTCTGGCCATCTTCCATCTAAAAAGATAAGAATAAAAAAGATTAAAAAAACAAGGACATGTATGAATCAGCACAGAGATATATGCTATAATAGCGCTGTGCTACAACAGACTATTATTTTTATTATTCACCATTATTTCTTAATAAATCATGTAGTCCACAAATGTCATTAGCACCAAATGCTATTAGGTTGACATAGATAAATAAAAGCAAATAAATACATTTGAAAAGTAAACTAGAATTTGTTTTTGTTTTTTTTGATAAATCACCAACAATTAATCATCAAATTTGCCCAAACATGATGCACTTTTTGCACAAACGTCAACAAAGACATCCATTATTCAATTCGGCTGCAAATTTCTTTCCTAATAGACGTCCAAGTAATATGAAATGAACACCACCGCGCCGCGGAGCGCCCTCAGACAAATACACTCTGCCGCTTGTCAAGGACAAACAAAGAACACACAAAGACGGAGGACAACATTGAGCGCAGTGAGAGGAAACAACTGTGTATTGTTGCTGCGCTCAACAGCATACAGGGGACATTAAAATACACACACGGCGCTTCGATGAATGTACATGCCTTTAAATACACCAGTGGTGTTTAAGGATGTTGCTTAGGCGTCCACAGCAACAACATCTGTTCTGTGTTCTCAATTGAACTGATGTTTAGCTAGTGATTAAACGCATATAACTGTATGTTAATGTGAAGCACTGAACTGATTTAATTCTTATAAAAAGGGGGAAAACATCTGGAACAATTATCACTTATCACTGGTAAGCGTTTGGCACTACTGATTGGCCACATTCGTTTAGTCCAGTAGAAATGGGTGCTGCACTCCACGTCTATCCCACACCGGTTTTCTACAAGAAATATAAAAAAAAAAAAAAGGGGGGGAGGGAAATAAATAAAAGAAATGAATGCATGAATTAAAGTGATAGGAAATGTAGCTGGGGGAAAGAAATGACTGGGTTGCTATGACAACCGAAAGAGAGTAGCTACCCCCCCGAACCTGAATCATGTATACAATCTCTGTCGACACCAACCCACCATCACCACCAGCACCAACACAAACCTTTCAAGCAGTGCGGCTTATGGGCATCAATAAATGTTTGTTTTTTCTCTCTCTCTCTCTCTTAAAAAAAAAAACAAGCTCTAGACAAAATAAAAAAATGACGAGGGCCTATTACAAACCCATATTTACTCTTCTGCCACGACTGATCTACTGTTAAGTATACAGCGCAGCTACTGCCTTAGGAACGGAGCTTATGGCAGACACGCAAACTCATTACAGACATCAGCTATTCATTTCAGCTCTCAACCCCACGAGCCCATTGTACTGGAGAGGCGAGCATGGCCGCCACTCTCACTCGCGCTTCCCCTCCTCTTCTTCGTTATTTGACAGCGAGGAGGAGAACGGTCGGAGGCGTAGCAGGAGAGCGGTCGGAGGCGTAGCAGGAGAGCGGTAGAGGGAGCAAGCGCAATTTTCCCCATCCCTCCCCGTTCTTAATAGTCTCATGAAATTTAGATCAGAGGAGCAGTGGTGCAAACACAGCCATACAGTGGTTGCTATACTCACCTGTCTGTCTGTCTGTCTGTCTGTCTGTCTCTCTATGGTAGTCTATCTCAGCATTTCTTTGTCTGTCTGTCTCCCTGCCTAAACTCGGTCTTCGATTTTGCTCTCAGTAATTTTCTATCCTCCTCTGGCTTGTGCTACTTGATACTGCATAAAGAAAAGAAAAGGCAAACAAACACACTAACAGAAAACATCAGACAATAAAACTGCTGGTAGGATCTGAAGCAAACAGCCTCACTGTTGAGAAGTACTGGGTCAATGGATGGAGGATTACGCAGACAGACCTGAGCATCAGATAAACATACAGTACGATTTCATGCACCACACCAAATCTCATAAATAATACCTAAGCTGTACCCGCTTTCCACAGCGACTTCATTATGAGATCAGCCTCTGAGCCTTGACATCAGTAATAACCAGATGAAAAATCCTTAAAACAAAAAGAACCACCATCTAAACAGGCAACGTTAGAAAAAATGTTGGTGGAGGTCAAGATCTCTTTGACAGAATTATTGGCACGTTGACTATCTCAAGCGTGCGGGACAAACAACACCATCAAAGATAGGACGTTTTCTCCTTCATCATAAATAATGCAGGATAACAAAAAACTACAACACAATGCTTCTGGTATCTTCATTATCTGACTGAGCGAAATATCATTTGGTGTTGCGGAGACTTGAGCGCATTTCTACAACAAAGCTTTAGGCAAACCAGAGACACTTGCCTTGAAGATCGCTCAAAAGGGTTGAACAAACCAGAGTCAGAAAACCTTGGCATGGCAACACTGTGTGCTCGTGTGTGTCTTTGTGTGTGTCTGCATGTGGATCACACTGTTGAATGGAATAAAATTAACACCTCTCCGCAAGGCTAAGTTCTCTGTAGCATTTCAAAGAATCATTTCGTATTGTAACAGGCACCAAAGTACAATGTCAGAGAGAGAGCCTCAAACAAAGACAAGAGAAAGACCTGTGGCTGCCGAGATACTGTGAAAAACACGCTGAACGTGTAGCGCTAAAATATCACTGATGGACCGTATGTGGTAATATTATGATGTATCTACAGCTAATTATACCTATTGAAGAGCAGAAATGGCGGGTGGGGAGATATTCGGATGAAATATTGCGTGACGATTCATTATTGTGCCAACATGCTGTCACAGAGCTACTTATTGTAATGCAGAAATCATTCTGAAATTAGCCCGCATAACAATAACATTAAACCGTTAAGTAAAGGTGGATCCAAATTGAAAGACGGAGGAAGAAATCATGGCAGGCTGTTTAATATCAGTGTCTAGTTCTAAAGAAGCTCTAAAAAAAAAAAGTGTGAAACCCAAAGCGAACCCACACTGCTGGTGGATTTCACAGCAGAGCAGATATTAGCCTCTTTTTCTCCAGCAGGCTGTCCAAACCTCTTACTCCTACGCGGTTTCTTCTTCGCCCTCGCCTCCGCCCGCAGGCCGTCTTAGCAAAGAGCTGAGAGAAATAGGTCATATTTCCAAAAACAATGACATGGGGTGTGTCTGTGTGCCTGCCATCTACCAAGCTTCCATCTTTGATCTTTTATCCCTCATTTCTGACTGCAGACAATCTCCTACCAAGTAAATCCACCTTTAATTAGCACAAATCACCTGGAGTGGTGACAATTATTGTTTTTTGTTTGCGTTTATTACTTTGTGTTATTTGTGGTACAGTACGCTGTAACCAATGTACAAAAAGGAACCGTGTTAAGGAAGGGCGTTCAGTTTTGTTTTGTTCTTTTAGGAATTTGCCCTCTTACACACATTTTTTTAAATAGTGAGAGAGCTAAATAACTTTCTCAGTCAGTTTGGACAAAATTCCAAGCAATATTTGTCAAAAATACACCTAAGATTTCTTGAGGTCCACCGCACCACTCGATCAAGTGCTATGGAAGCGGCCTATACATACCCCGTTCACAGTATTTCCACCTGTTTTTATTTATGTATGAACTGTGAGATACTTTGTCATTAAGAAGTAAGAAAATAAGACATCAAATTGAGTATAAATGCTATTTAATGTAAGCGTGGGTGTGCAGACATACTATAACTAAATGATTTTGGGTTATAAATTTGATCTAAATTTATAAAAGCGGTGTAATAGTTTTTATACTGTGTAACTGATGTAAATAAGCTTTTATTGTATTAATAACATGCTGTAGATGTAATTGTTGTGTGGTGTTACGTCTGTCTATTAAAACTGAGAGACTAATAATAGACTATAATCATAACAGGATGCAATGTGCTTTGAATTTGGTTATGAGATGTCCCTTTTGTTTATATTTACATCACAGCCTGCACTTTTATTTAACTTTATATATATATATATATATATATATATATACACATATTCCCTGCGAACGTGTGCTATTATTAAAGCAAGAATCCTAAATCTAAGAAACACGGGGGCAATTAGCAGTAGCAGCTCTGGTAATTTGAGCTTAAAAACATTAGGGGGAAACCCTACTATTCACAATGCAGGCGTAAGAGCTGCGAGTTAACAGGTAGGACATTTGACCACGCTAAAGCTAGGGCTACTATGAGAAGGAGTGGCAAAACTATGAAAACGTGGGAGTGTTAGAAAGCCTGGAGTTGCAGTCTTAGGGTGAGTGCCTCTCTTTGTCTTTGCTCTTTGTCCGGCCTATCTGTCGAAGAAGGGTGTGACTGTTTACATGCATGGCTGCAGCCAACTCTGCTTCCTCTTCTTGAGATTCTCTATGAGTTTTTCCTACAGCTTTGCAAAAACCCATCAGTCGAGAAGCCACAACATCAATGTATGTATAATCAAATTGTGACGATATCTAGGTCACAGCAACTGTCTGTGAAAAAAGAGGCCAAACCAATAAAGCTTCCCTACAGCCCAACAATAGGCAACAGCTAACAGTGGACGACAGCCCAACTATTTAAACATGTTGCTGCCACAGTTGGGGGAAAAAAAAAAAAAAAAAAAAAAAAAAAACACACCAGTGAATGACGGCCTTATATTTGAAGCACACGGACGCAACACAAGCCGAGCTTTAAACCACTTAATAAGCCCTTTTTTTAAATTAGTAAACGAGAAGTCTACTGTAGAAGTGAGTGTGGGCGTTGAGCAGAAAGGACAGTGAAAGAAAGGTGTGCATGTGTGTGTGTGTCTGCTCGGAAATGTGAGTGACATGAGATGTTGTTGTTCAAAGTGAAACAGAGATACAATGAGGCACAGACAAATTGAAAAACACATAAACACACACACACACACACACACGCACACACACTGAGGCAAAGTTGTGCGGCTGCTGGCTTGAGACCCTTCCGACTGAAGGGCAAGCATGACTTTGAACTGGCGAGGCAGCGTGCGCGCAGTGAGCTGGAGGGAAAAACAAGACGCCATTTTGAAAAAGGGAATTAGACTGAGTTATTCTGCTACCAAGTCCAAATCCTAACAGAGCGCAGGCACCACTCCAAGCATGTAAGGGCACTAGCTAGTGTACGCTGCATGTCACTGGCTCATTCCTCGCATTACTTAACACATGGAAATCCCCTAATCAACCCTCCCTACTTATTTTCCAGTGAAATGAAGGAAGCACAGGATTTACCACACGGGCCTGACGTTTGCAACCACAGCTCCGACAGTCCAGGACAACTCCAACAGAACAGCTAATTAATTGTTAATAAAGAAAATTAAATGAACTACAATGTAACTGTGATGAACAATTTAAATACTTGAAGAAGAACATGTCTTGTTTTGTGCTTTGTCCAGAACAATAAAATGAGTTTAACAGTAAGAATATGGAAAATAAATTCAAGATATTGGTGCAAAAGGTGTAACGCACTCATCTCTTTTCATAATTATGATTTGCAATTATGTCGGCCATACAAAACACATGTGCTGCAGCCTACAGAGACGAATACAAAAGCATTCTAGGCATTAACGTCTCTCCTTTGCCAGATCTCAAAGTATTTTCTTCCCCCTTCGTCCTGCAGTATATACAGCACACAAACAGGGACCCATTGTGGCCTGTATGACTCAGAATTGAATGCTGGAGACTTCATTATCATTCAATTACACAACAGGAAGTAGGCTGGACAGTTTGCAAATGGAATTTCTTGGCCTACATTGCAGCCCGACACATATGAATGAAGGAAGGTGTGACTAAATGTAAACTATGTGAGATCAACACATTTTGTAGGCCGCTTGCTTGCTTCCTTCCGGGGACTTATCTAGCCTGACTGAGTCATACTGTGTTAATATCAGCGTTGTAATGTTATGCTAAAATGCTGAATAAATCACGGCGTCAGTGTCCTGCCGGCCGTGAGCATCTTCTGCTTGCTATTGCAAGAACCGCTGGCAGAGCTTTTACTAACCTTTCACACACACATACACACATTAAGCTACGGTGGATCAATGTATTTGGATTCACGTATTTGAACAACAAGAACATAAATAGTGAATGATACAGACGTCTGTTCAGACAGAACTCTTGTCATATTACAGCTCTACATCTATGGTTGCAGGATATACATTTTCCAAATATTGTTTGCGTCTACCAATTCAACAGTTGCAGTTACAGTGCGAGTGTGTGTGTGTGTGTGTGTGTGTGTGTGTGGTAGATCATAAAATATGACTGCACGTGTTCATAAAGTAAACCACAGCCTCTGAGGCTGCGCTGCAACCATCCGCCATGACAAACACATCAGGATGGCCTCTTACAGTTTTTAATACCATTTATCTTCCCTAACGGCTGACATTTAATAACAGTAAACTCGCTTTAATCGCTACGTGGGAGACGGAGACGGTACCCTCACATCTGTTCACAGTAATATATGAATCATCACATTTCACATCACGCGACATGATTTAACAGTGTGTGTAATTGCATCCCACTAGGACAGTGACTAAATATCCCAGCCTGGTCATAACCTTAAAACCAAAGACATACTTTTAGTCTTTATTTGGTCTTTGTGGTTTTTGGACTAGTTTCCTCATGACATTGTAGTTTTGGTCCAAACATATCTATTCCCCAAAAACCACTGGTGGTTTTCTTGTATTACAGATTCTCTGAGTCCACAAACAATGATAATTTATGTCTGAAAACCATGTAAATTCTGATTAGTACATTATACGCAAAGGAAATATGGTATAACTAATATAATAAAAAGTTAGTCAGTGTCACACAGTACTGGACATACTTACAATGATATCAATATTACATATTTTACACCGTATTACATACTATTTTACAGTATCTAGTATAATTACAGTATGTATATATATATATATATATATATATATATATATATATATATATATATATATATATATATATATATGCCAAAAGGTTAAATTCAAGTTGACCCCATTCCATTTTTTAATATTCTGCAAGAACAAATCTTCAAAAATATACCAGTATTTGTTTGAATCTGAGATCTCATGCTGTAACTTATCACAATTAAATCATAATACCTTAATATGAGAAAATTATGTGGAGAAACAACGAGCCTAGGAGCTATATTTTACAGGCTACATTACTGGAGTAATCATACAGGTGTAGGAAACCAAAACAACACAGCGAAGATGTCTAAAAAGATATTTACTGTCTTTTTTTGTGGAGTTGTTGTTTTCAACCTTTCGATGGTGTAATATTTTAAGTCAAAATGTCAATGATGTGAATTTTCTTTAGCAGCATTTAGTTTAGACACAAGGATACCTGCTCATTTTTCACATCATTTTTTTCATATTAAGATATTATGATTGAATTGTGATAAGTTACAGCATGAGATGTCAGACACAAGCAAATACTGGTATATTTCTGAAGATTTGTTCTTACAGAACATTAAAAAATGTAATGAGATCAACTTGAATTTAACCTTTAAGCATGTAGATTTACTGTAAATAAACTAGATACTGTAAATAGTATAATACAGTGTAAAGTATGTAATATTGTTATCATTGTATGTCAAGTACTGTGTGATACTCCCTTGTGTTCATACTGCACACCCCAATTTTTTATCATATTATCTATACCATATTCCCTTTGCGTTTAATGTACTAATCAGAATGGACATGGTTTTCAGACATCTTTAACAACAACGCCATGAAATCATCCATCTGAATGTGTGTGTGTTACACTGTAGGACTCAGGCCACGAGAGAGGACAGGTCCTCACTGTACAGTGTGCATACTGTAGTGACGCCAGGGGTGTAAACACAGCTACACTTGCCTTTAGATGTCAGGACACGTGGAGCCACGAGTCCCCTCCTCCCTCAAATGATCATTAACATCACCATAACACACCACATGCACGGGGCACATGTCACTAATATATATATATATATAGATATTTATAAAAACAGACATGCGTAATTAGACAGGTGTTTACGGTTAATTATGCGCTGTTAATTCAGTTGTACCAGTGCACACCGGGCTGTTGTTGTTTGCACTGCACTACCCTCGGTCTACATGTGGAAACAGAGGGCGATGTTCTCTTTTCTCTCTCGCGGCAATGTAAACAAACATGTCTACGTCGGTGAGACATTTGTTGCATGCGGCTCTCCTCAGTGCCAACCCAAACAATGTAACACGGCTCCATAATATGACCATATAATCACGTAATATCGCCGTTTTTTCTCCTCGGGGGTTGGCACAAAGCGTACCCCGGGGCTCTTGCGCAAGAACTATTGGCGAATTCCTATCAAAACAGGAAGCTCGCATGGGTCCGAAACGGCTACAACACCAGGAGGAGGACCACTCACTCTCAGCACCACCAAGCACCCAAAACCATGCCAAAGCATCAAAAAACCGACTGTTGCATGACGGCGTGACACAAAAAAATAGCTTTACCTGCTTCCCTCTGTAGAACAAGCGCTGCTGCTGTGGGCTTACATTGAAGATGTCCTGTATTTTCAAGCGTAAAGACTCAATTTTGGTCAATCTAGAAAGATCCTCAACGGTTCGCGTCTCCTTCCCGTCTATAGTACGAACCTGGATCCACATCGTTGCACCCGCCCTGTTACGCGTCAAATAAATAGCAGATAAAGCAGGATTTCAGATGGGGGGTATTGTTTTCCAGGGGGTTAAAGGAGATAGAAAAAAAAGAGAGGGGGGGGAAAGAAAAAATGTTCAGGGCTCCATTGCGTTTTCCTCTGCAGAGGTAACGTCGGACTGGCTCGCGCAGGAGGTGTCTCACATGAGGTCGCGGCGCCAAGCAAATCTCGCGAAATAACGTTTAAGCGAGCACAGTTTGCAGTTAAAGGCACAGCTCTCATTTTAATGCAAAAACTAAACACAGAGGGAGAAAGAGAGACATGTCTGAAGGCCTGCACTGTACAGGAGTACACTATAGCACCCAGCAGTCTTATAATATGTGTGCTGACACTGAGGGCAAGTCATGGCCGTCACTACATTTGAATACATCATTTAGTTATATAAACACCACTTCATTTGTTTGACAGTTTGTAGTTATTTAAACAAAATACAATCATAAAAACGATTGCTCAAATTAATCAGAATCAGGTTTATTGCCAAGTTTTTTTTCATATACAAAGAATTTGTCTTAGTGCTATTGCTACATAATAAACATTAAGTAAAAATATTAGAAGTAGTATAAGTATTAAAAACTAGAAAATAATATAAATGTATGTACAACATCTTCATCCTCTTCCATGGAGGCCGTCATGTTAAAAGACAGTGTCTACAAAAACTAAATACTGACTCTATAGAGGGCCTTTCAAGTGTTGTTTCTCCTTTACACTAGGAAGGTGAGGGTGATGTGAGGAGATTGCAATGCAGTGATAACGCCACTAGATGCAGTGTGTAGAACTAGATTCTACACACTGGACCTTTAAGTAAAAATATAGCAAAGATAAAAGTAAAGTAAAAGTATTAAAAACTATTTAAAATAGAAATATATGTACAATATATTAATAATATATGTTTTTAAATGAAAAGAGCTGTACAGTTTGTGCAGGAATATGCAAAGTATTTGCTAGGTAATGTACAAAGGTTCACAGTAGCATTTTAAATATAAGTAGTATAATTGTAATATACATTTTTAATTGTGCAGATATTTATTCAAATGAGGTAGTTCAAAAGATGTTAAATAAAAAGTGTGCATTAATGTAATGGGGTGGAGGGTGTAAGATAAGATATAAGTTCCCCCACATCCGCTATGGAATCTAGGGTGCATGCAGCAAACCTAATAGTATTTGTTTGACAGTTTGTGCATTTACACACAAAATACAAGTATAAAAAATATTTCTAAAGATCATCAGAATCAGATTTATTCCCAAGTAGTCCCCAGTCTACCTGAGCACTCTTTAAAGGTTCCATGACATACCATGTATTGATTAGCATAGTATAATTTAATCAGTCCATGACGGTTTTGATTATTTCCTTTTGTAAAGTTTCACACAATAAGATCACACAGACTATTTGAGGAGTAAAAATGTATTTTAAGGCATTCATTGTGTTGTTTTGTTATGTTTTCATACAATGTGAGGGGCAGTGCTGTGCAAGGGTCACGTTATTACGAGTAGCAGGCTATAAAAGGTTGCGAGTTTCCACCACAAGCGCCTTCTGTCAGGACCACACTTTGCCTGTGGCTCACAGTATTTTTATATCAAAAATATCTGTATTGTAATATGTCTAAATGTTGGTGACATAAACACCTGGTTGGTCTGCAACTAACCTCCAGCCACTACATTACACTGCCCCAGGTTTACCGTGTGGCAACTCAATTAAACACAAATTCATTCATGCACACCGCGTAGGCACAGTATCAGCTGAGATAAATTGGCTGGTAATCCACTTTTGGTTAAACGTTGTAGTATATTATGAGATTAAACACTAAAGCCCAAGTCTCTTGTCTCTTGTCTTCCCAAAACTGCGGCACATTCAGCTATATTTCTAACAAGAAGCAGTAAAACTGAGCCTATTGGCTTACAGTTAGTCATAGAACTGATTTTAAAGTGCTGCTGCCTGTTCACAAATCATTTTATGTCCTTGGACCAAAATATATGCCAGAATAGGTCCCTAAAATCTTTATAGGAAGCAGTCAGATAGTAGTGCTCCTGATTAATTTGGTCACTGCACTTTTATGTTTCTATTGTATGTATGGGTTAACTGGATAGAGGATTGTACAGTAAATCAATAAAAACCCAAATAGTGAATCAAAAGTCCACTATCATGGGCCCTGTCCCTCAAAGTATTTGTGCACAACACTGCAGTGCACTTATGGGAATTTTCCATCCTTGTGTAGGCTGAGAGAAAACTGTATACTGGACTGAAAACTCCATGCCTGACGATACCTCCTAGCTGAGCTGAAATCACTGTAAAGCACATGCCTCTCGTGGCATAATTGCTTAATTAACAATTGTCCCAGCTGGAGACCTCCTTTCATTTGCCACCGGCAACTCTATAACCGTCAGAGAATAACACATCCGCATTCCTGTCGCTGCTTTGCTTAGTTGACTTAAAATATATAGATTGAAGGACACTTTGACATGTCAGTCTAGTTATAAACAACCTACAGCTATGTAGGCCTACATGCAGCAACCCAAACACACCATGGGACTCTCTTGCCCTGGCATTAGTCTGTCTGCCTCAACTTAACTAGAATAACCATGTGGTGGAGCTTTACATCCTGAGGTTAAGAGCTACCTGAGAGGTTAAACAAAGAGCATGAAAACCCCCTGAGCTCCACCGTACAGGACAGGACAGGACATTTTTAATTTCTTAGCACAGGTTTAATTTAAATCCAGATTTATCTTATAGGTTAACTTTAATGTATGTTTATTGTGTCTCATGCTGCTACTGGATCTATCTATCTATCTATCTATCTATCTATCTATCTATCTATCTATCTATCTATCTATCTATCTCTAGACATAAGGTGCTTCACTGTCTGTTGTACATTAGTGACTAGCGACACCTTGTGGTTGTAAGTGAGTAATGTTTACATTGTGCATGGAGCAGCAGTACCTGCTGTGTCTGCTCTGAGTGACTGAATTACACTTGAGGGCTCAAGTTATGAATTAGACTTTACAGTTTGGTGCTGTATGTATGGTGCATGCCTTGTCGATAATGTGCAAAAAAAATGTTTTTACATTGTTTCTCAAATGACAGCCGGATGCTCCTCTTTTAGTGACAACGTGGTACACACACACACACACAATAAGGTTAATAACACAATGTAGTGTGTGTGTGTGTGTGTGTGTGTGTCAGCATTAGCTCCAAAACCAAAATAATAATTTGGCTTGACACGCGACCAGCCATCTAACTTACGTCAGGGCAGGCTGCGCACATTTGCATCAGGCGCACGCAGGGTGGAAGTGAGCGGTATAGTAGACTTCAAGCAAGCCAGCCAGCAAGCAAGCAAGCAAGCCAGACAGACAGACAGGGCAGTCGGTTGCTAGCTTTTTTGTAAAGGGTTCAGAAGAAATATGACACATGGCGCACATTTGTCTCTTAAAGTGAAGCTAGTCATGTTTGCCTGTCCTAAAGTAGCTGTCAACTTGCAGACCTAGCTGGTTAACTGGCTGCGCTCAGAGATAATGAACTGTTATGCATTGTCGGACAATCAGCTAGTCCAGCTAACGCTCTTTTAGCTTCATCTCGCCGTCACTGGCATGACTCCGTGCGCTGACGGCATGAGATGTCCGTCTAACTTTTTATCTGCCGGACATTTAATTGATGATTTTCTTTTAGCATGGACAGCGAACGCAGCAATTGCAGGCCCCAGATTGGAGACAATAGCAAGCTAACCTCGCTAGCAGAGCTGGTGCGTGTCTGAAGCCGCACTGAAAACGTCGAGGTAGGTTGTTTAAGCCCCTGGTCACTTTGTTTTGGTGTTGTTTTTACACGTGATCGGGAGACGGGACGTGATAAGTGAGTGCACTGTGGCTGTCTCCACGAGCAAACAGGACAAACTTTGTTTACTTATTGTTGTTTTAACTACCGTTAGCTAGCTCGCTAATGGCTAACCTCAAGCTAACTAGCCAATGATCCAGGGAAAAGGAAAAGTTTGCAAAGATCAGGCAGGTAGATGAAGTCATTTCAGCTTCTAGTGAGTTAGAGACAGTCGCATGAGCTAAACATTACAGTGTTTTATAATGTGAACACCTGCCATGACTAGAAAGGATTATAATGTCAGCAAACTTAGCCTGGCTATTTTGAGTATTCTAGTTATAAACACACCATTCCCCTGCTGTGATTTCTTTTGGACCTCACTAAAAAATACTTAGTAATCACTGTTTATTTGTCTCGATCTTGTTTTCCTTGCATCAAAGCTATGTTTGAGTGTTTGCAACATCAAAGTTCATCACACCTGTTACCCACTCCAGGTGCCTGCACCATGGATCAGGAGGATATAACAGACCAAATCACAGCAGATCGTAGCCACACTTTGTTCCGCAACCAACACCAGACTGTGACTGACAAAGACTCAGCACCCGAGCAGCCCGTTTCAAACGTCATGGCTTCACAATCCAAACGGGTGAGCAGCAGCACCAGCAGCAGCAGCAGCACTAAAGATACGGACCTGGTCGTAACCGATGGGCTCAGTAATGGCACCTGTGAAGCTGAGACTATGGTAGCATTACACTGTCCTGGTGACAGTGGAGATGTTACTGCTGAGGGTGATCACGTCGCCCTTAGCAATGATGGCATGTCCGAGTTTTCAAACAGTGACCTCTCTCTGCCTGAAGTTTGCATTTCCACCAACAGCAATAGCTTCGAGGAGGATATGAACTACGAGGTCCAACAAGCTTATAGGATCTTCACTGGCTTTCTCTTAGACAAGCACAAAGGCATCACTAGCCCGTTCCTCCATCCCATCCGTCACCAGGAGGCCCAACATGGTATTGGAGGTGTCCGGGGCTGGGGTCAGGCACAGCTGAGACAGTCGATGTGCTTGCGGAGGATGGAGGAGAAGTTTATCAATCAAGAGTATGAGACCATAACAGAGTTCGTTACAGACTTCAGGCTGATGTTGGAGAACTGTTATCGCTACCACGGGGTGGACCACTGGATCTCCAAACAGGCTCAAAAGCTGGAAATCATGCTGGAGCAGAAGCTTACGTTGCTATCCAGGTAAACATAATGTAATTACAATGTTGAACAAATTGCTTAGCTGGACGATTATTTAAAAAAAACATTATACACCTGCAATAATAGAGGGGCCAAAGGCTGTTTTTCTGTTAGGTGTGATCATAAGTTAGTGTTGCTGGGCAACAAATGTTTGTTACCTCAAGGCAAGGTTACCTCAAAAAACATTAGAAGTTCCAGTAGAACTACTTTTATTGCCAGCCAGGTGTACATAGTATATTCATTCATTTACTGTTATTATTATTCATAACAAGACAATGGGAGTCTGTTCAGCAGCATACTATGATCGCGCAATTGAGATATTAATAATTTTATTGATCAGTTACATGTTCTAAAAACCTTTTAACAATTGTTTGGCTGTTGGATTATATCAGTAGATATGCTGTATATTTACTTCCATCAATCAGCTGCTGTTATACAGTTTTAATCATTGACACATCAGTTTGTTTTTTTTCTCTTGTCAATTTAGGAAGCTGCGAGAGAAGACAACCTTGGCAGTGACTTCTAAAGGACGTTTTGGTGCTGAGGAAGAACGGGCTTCAGGGGGTACTTCAACGAGGAGGAGACTGGCGCCTCGTAGCCTGGCTACCATCACTGTTGGTGGGCATGAGTCTATCATGGTCCAGGCCCTACGGCTGGAAGAGCAACAGAGGGCCAAGGACGAGAAGAGGTGAGTGATTTATTGGGTATAATATTGCAAGAAAATGTATTAAAATTTGGTGCAAAAGTAAACCCACCAACAAGCCTTATGAATTTTCAGGCAACGTGAGCTTGAGAAGAAAGAAGCAGAGGAAATGTCAGCCAAAGAGGTTGAGGAGTGGGAGCAGACTTTGCTGTCACAAGCTTCCCCCCACACTGTGGACACACTTTGGGAACTCCCTGCTATAGGACACTTCCTCTGCTTGGCTCAGACTGCCCTCAACCTCCCAGAGATTGTATTTTTTGAGCTTGAGCGTTGTTTGCTGATGCCCCGCTGCAGCCCCCTCCTGTCCAAAATTATGTCTTCCCTGCTGTCCCCACCCCAGCGGAGGGCTACTCTGCACCGCCGGCCTGCCCTGCCTTACCGCCGCTGGGAATCAGAGCTCAGGCAGCGGGTCATGGGCTGGTATCGAGCTGTTGGTGCCTCCCATGATCAGCCAGGTAGGGCTGAGCAGCTTGGACTCTGCCACAAGTTTTTTAGCACCCTTGGCGAAGTGAATCCTTTGGAGGAGAAACCCTTTCACCTGCTGCCCTTCTACCAGCGAGTATGGCTTCTGAAGGGGCTGTGTGATCATGTGTATGAGACACAGAAAGATGTGCAGGATGCTCTGCTGTCCCAGCCCATCCATGAATGTAGGGAGTCTATTTTGGGCTACGACAGCAAGGAGAATGCCTATATACATTTCCCACATTTCTGTGGGGCAGACCTGAGGATCTACTGCCAGAGCCCCAGCACACCCCCGGCTTTCCCTTTCCCTTCTGTATGGGTCAAAAGGGTTGAAATAGAGGCAGGGACAGAGGGTGACGAGTCAGATGGAATGAAGGATGAGGGGCTTCAAAGTGACAGGGGTTGTTATGAAGGCTCCATGGACATTGGAGAGTCTGATGATTGTGGAAGTCAGAGATTAGAGACACTAGGGGGTTTCAAAAGGGAAAATGAGGATGGAGAGGAAGATGAAAAAAGGCTTAAATTGTGGAGACTGAAGAAGGAGGAAGGGTCTGAATCCGGGTCCTCTGATGGCGACTCCTGTGATGATTCTAAATTGGACTTAAAAATACACACTAACTCCTTATCCCTTTCACACACTAGTCCTATTAGAGGAGGAGGAGGAGGAGGAGGTGTGGAAATGAATTTGAAGGAAGAGACTGTAGAGTGGGAGCATCAATCCAAGCGTCTCACATTAAAACAGGAGCAGGGTTTCTCACTGGGCTCAATACGCACCATTAAAGCAGAGACACAGGAGCCCTGTCTGAGTGTAGGCGAGCACAGCTACACAGGCAGGTCACCTGCTCGCTTAGTGAATCAGGCCTCACCGACCAAATCGGTGGGGCTCAAAATGGAGGGAGGAAGTCTCAGTCAGGGACACCAAAGATCTTCCTGTTTGGAATGTTGTAAAAGCAAAACTAGTAATATTAAATCTGAGGAGCACGACTGCTGCTGTGGCACTTCGGGGCTAGCAACACAGTTGTCTTCTGAGAGTGCTCAAAACTCAAGTGAAGAGAGGGTGAATGACAAAATCTGGACTAAAAAAAAAAAGCGGAAGAAAAAGCGAGGGAGGGAACAGCTGCTGAGGGTGAAAGACCACAAGCAGCTGCAGCACGTGGACAGGATGAGACTGTCACCAGCTGAGACTGCCAAGTCTGCAGTGCGGAGAGTTGCCTCAACGATCAAAAGAAAAGACAAAAAGAAAAAACATAAAACAGGTAAGGAAAAAGTTAGTGTTAAAGTTTGTCCAGTGGTTTCTTCTGGTATTGCATCAAGCTCTTTAGTAAGTGTGTATTCATAGCTGCAATATCATGAAGGATAATTTGATTTTGCTTCTGATTTGAATTCTGATTTTGCTTGCATTTATTTTTTTTCAACAATAACTTGTTGGTTCAATGACTGTATCTGTTATCTTGTTGACAGGAAAAAAGCTTGAATTGTCAAAGAAAATTAAAGATGAACCTCCAGTTGAGCCATCATTTAAGGTAGTCATACTCAGTCTAAAATATACACTGTATATGTAATTTTTAGTGATGTATTATTTGAGTCATATTTTTTTTACAACTATTTTATTGTTTTGGTTTTAAGCCTTGCCCTTCTTCTGCTCCTTCTTTTTTCATAACTCTCTTTATTAAGATTTTCTTGTTATTTCTGCCCTGTAGTTGGTATGCACCAGTCTTGAAGAGTTGCGAGAGCTGATCAGTAAGACAGAAGATGAGCTTGATGACCTAGAGAGCACCAAAAAGAGATTGGTAGGTAACAGTCATAGTTCTGTCATGAAGACTTTCTCACACGCTCCAGAATCTTCTGAATTTGTTGGAGAACGCGATGACACACATTTTCTCACAGTTAATGTGCGAAGGTGATTTGACTAAGGTTTCCTTTGTATATTTGAACTGACAGGGTCGGTGGTATTATAGGAGGGAAGCAGTAAAAGACCTTCACAGCACTCTAATCAGACTACTGAATGAGCTTTCACCCTGGGAACCCAAGCTTGTTAAGGCCTTTCAAAGGAACAGGTACGACTCATTTGACATTCAAACAATAATTGGATCAAACCTTCATAAATAATTTTATTCCTTTTTTTTGTCTGACCATCACAAAGCATGATCACAATTAAATAGCTCTTTGTATCATACCATTATTGCTGGACTAACAAATCTGTGATTTTCTTCTATATCAGGCTTCGGTTGAAGAAGGAATTTGATGACTTCAAGAAGCATCCAGAGTACAATAACTTTGTGCGTGAGGAGTGTATGTCATCATCGTCATCATCAGATGATGATGAAGAGAGGAGTTTGGAGAAGGAAGTGTGTTCACTCTCGGATCATTATAGAAGATCAGAAGAGGAAGACCTTGAACATATGGTTCCCAGAGGTCTTTGGAGTGGAGGTACAGTAATCTAATCTAATATTTTAGTTTTGGTTACTGTAATGTAAGGATAGAGATCTAAATTGTAATCTGCTGCACCGCAGCTAAATGACACTGTTATAAGCTTATTTAACTGTCCTTGAAGAATTTAAATGAATGGCAGTACCTGTCCGTTGAACCTGTATAGAATGCTTATCAGTCAGTGCATTCCTAATAGACATCTCTATTATGCTCTCAGCAGGCACCAGGGAGTTTGTGGCGGAGTCTGCTGGAGAAAGAACAGTGACATACATACCTCCCAATCACCTGAAACACCCTCTGGCCAGCCCAGAGAAAGGTGTCAGTCTGCTTCCAAGAGTTCAGACTGGCAGCAGTAACGTTACTTCTACCGCTGACTCTGGGTCACAAGCTACATCTGAGCTTATCCCATCAAATCAATCCAGGGATTCAAACTCGGCATGGGCAGCAAGGGTGCCAGCCCATACTTCACTGTCACCCAGAACACCCATCCTCCACCCTACCACTGGACTACCTAAAGGCTACACGCCCATCCCCACCTTGCTTGCTAAGAGTGTGGGAAACAAAGTGACCTTAATGAAACGGCCTGCTGATTACCCAGGGGTAAACAACATAGATAGAGAGAGCAAGGGGTCTTTGCCTACCTCTGTAGTGACTACCACAAAACTTTCAAAAGCACAATGTTCTCCATTGATTTCCCAGCAGAACTCACAACAAATGCAGACACAAGGACAGCCACAAATGGCAACAGTGACGGCAGCTCTTCCTAAATCACCACAAGCCAAACCGACCCAGACTGTACCAAAAAATCCTGTCCAAGTGGTGTACAAGGTACCTGAGAGGCTGGGTCACCTTGTGAGAACCGACAACAGCGGCCCCGTCAAGATCTCTGTTCATCCTGTCATGGACCAGAATACTGGAGAGAAGATCATGCAGCAAGTTGTTATTCTGCCTTCTAATCTTCTCATTCACAAAACAGAAGAAAAGGCGTCTATTTTAAATCAACAACAACCTAAGGGCATTCAGGTCCCAGTTTCAAAAGTGACCAGCCCCTTATGTATGTCCACCAATGTGCCTGGGTTCACCATTCCTGAAAACAGAATCCCTGTTCAGCAAGTGGCTCCCCTTAAAGATACCAGGACAATAAGGACCCCTTCTCCTTCTGTTTCCCCTCATCTGCAACAGGGGCCCATGAACACAGCAGGGCTCAAGGGGACACAAGTCTGCAGTCCCCAAACTAGCACAACACAAGGTGTTGTGCCAAACCCCTCACCCATCACGACTTCTTCTAGTGCAGTTTCTACTGGGCCTATTAAATCTACAGACCCTAAACAGGAGCTCAAGACTGTGTGTATCCGTGACTCGCAGTCCATCCTGGTAACAACTAGAGGAGGCAACACAGGCATAGTCAAAGTCCAGTCATCCTCAGACCAAAATGCACTGGGTTCTTTGCACACCAGTCCAGTCATCACCATCTCACCTCAGTTTAAAGCCTTCCTTGTATCTAAGACATCACCAACTCTTTCTCCTTCTGCTCCCTCTAAGACTCCTTCTTGCACCACACCAGCAGTAACAAGTATCTCAGTGGCCCAACCTCAGAACCAGGTTTCTTCAGTATTAAAGTCCCCCTCCACTATCACAACTCAGATCCTCACTGCAGTCACTGGAAACATTCCCATTACAGGCCTTGGAAGCCAGACTGCAAGTACTGCTGTTGCTCTAGGTCAAGGCTCCAACACCTCAGCTGGTTCTACAGTTGCAACAAAGATTGGCCAGTCAGCAAGTACAGCTTCTGCTGGTTCTCATTTTCAAGCTTCATTAGTAAAAAACACTGTTGTCCCATCACTGAATAGTTCTGGTGTTCCCCAAGTTGTCACACAAGCAGAGTTTATCAGTAAGACTGGCATGAAACGGTCTAGTACAGATGAGAGACCTCAAGTTACTAAATTTATCCTGGTTACCCCCTCTTCTTCTGCCTCAAATGTAGCTATGTCAAAAGGTACACCCTCTTCCACAAAATCGCTTCCTAGTTCAAGAGTCATGTTCATCAGCCAGCCCACAGCGACATCTTCCACCACCTCCGTTGGAACCATTCCAAGGCAGGCGATAGTAACAGGGGCTAGTGGACAGCTGCTGACCACTTCACTATCAAATCAGACTGTAAAGATGGGATTAAGCACAGACCAGCCTATTGGCGGGGTCAACTCAGAGACATTGTCCAAGGTCAAGAACATCACTCTGCCCTCAGGTGGGTTGGTTTGATGTGATGTTTTACTAGTATTCTTATTATATCTAATATATCCTGTGTTTTATTTAGTCTGTAAAGTTTGTAACAAAGGGACATTATTCAGTTGTACATGAACTTCATAAAGCAGTTGGAGGGATTTGTAGTTTCTTTTAGATACTACAGTAATAGTTTATAATAGTTAATAGTTAATATTGTATTTAAGTGTCAATACCTATACTCTAAATACAGCCCCATTATAAATGTTGAATAAAATATTTTCCTCTCTGTGTTTTCAGGGGTTCAGATCCAGTTGTCAGGGAAGACAACAACCATTGGACAGTCCATTGGTGCCCTGTCATGTTCTCCTTCCAAGAACAAACCAGCGTCTGTCTCCGATACAGTCGGTCCAACTGCCACCACAACTGGACTGGTCCCAGTTACAAGTTCAAATACCATCCCAACTTGTTCTGCCCAGATGGCTCCTCATGCATCTTTGACCACCAGCTCTCTGCTCGGAGGTATCCCTTCTGTCACCATGATCTCCCAGACAGGCTCTTCAACATCAACATCTACTGCTCCCACTCTGACTGTAGGAAACATGATCAAGAAGGACCTTGGTATTCCCTCAAATACATTGTCCAGCAGCTCTCCTGCACATGTAACCAATACTGTGCAGTCTAGCCTGGCCCAAACCTCCACATCCACTCTTGTCCGACAGACTTCAGGTATCCAAAGTTGCATTGGTGAGGAAACCATTTCCCACTTAACTTCCTCTCAGCTTGCTCTCAATAAAAGCCAAACACCTATCTCCCCGACAACCACCAATACCCAATTCACCAACTCTGCTACTGGCACAATCCAGCAGAGGATAGTCATCAACACCTCTACGCCCCTTGCTGCTGGCACACAGATCCTCCTTAACAATGCTCGTTTTGTAGTCCCTCCACAGGGTTTGAGTCCAGGCAGCCATGTCCTTATCATCTCTAGCCCTGCACCACAACAAGTGCCTAATGCCAGTGCTACCAGTGCTGGAGTATCAGTACGTCCCCAAGGGGCAAGCCATGTCACTGTAGCCCCGCGAGCACCGGTTTTACCCCAATCCCCAGCCAGGCTGCCTGGTGTGCCAGCCGTAAGTTGTCCTTTTGTAGCATGCACACCTGCTGTTGGTCCATCATTGCTAGCAACCACTCCCAATATCACGCCAGTCCGACTTACAGGAACACCTGGTCTATGCTCAACATTGTTACCCAGTAAAACAAATGTAGTGTCTGCTCTGCATAGGTTGCCAGCTGCACAGGCTGGTAATTTTGCATCACCTCCTGTAGGTACACCCACTCTTGTCTCATCCCCACCAAGGTTAGGTAGTGTACCACCTCTAGTTTCCCCAGTGGTAACCACTGCCCCTGCTCTTGGCTCAGCACTGGCTAAAATCAGGTTAGCTGCTCGTGCACCCATGCAAGCTGAATGTTCATCCACTATTTCGCCTGCAGTAGCACCTTCCTTGTCCAGATTTTCTGCACCTCTATCATTACCTGTTTTACCCAGCCCATCAGTTCCTGCACCACTCTCTACAGCTGCAGTTCCTGTGGTAGCAGGCACACCAGCTTTTCAGTCTGCTTTTCCTCCTCAGCAGGTCGTTTCAGTGACAACTTCGGGTCCAGTCAAACAGCTCCAGCAGACAGAATTTGGAATTGCAGCACCCTCCACTGCTCTATCACAGGCTTCAGTGTATACTGGACTAGACCACACATTGATCAAAAAAACAGTGCCTGCAGTCATGCAACCAGTGCTTGCTGCTACACGGACACAAGTATTGCCAACCGTGGCTGTCCCACCAATTGTAAGTGCTGTATCAAGGATGCAGACTCTGCCCGTTGCTACAGTTACACCGATTGGAAGCACTGTCAACACTGAAACGGCACCTGTAGTGACTATACCTTCATCCAGCAGCACTGTAATAATCACTCCAGCTCAACCAATCGCTTCACTTAAGACAAACACCATCCACCCACCTGTCGTTCTGACCAATCAAGCACTTGTAAAACACTCTCTGCCGACCTCATCCTTAGTTATGCACACCAACATAGCATCCAAACTACTCATTAGTCCTGATGGCGCTGTTTTGAACACAGTTCAGTGCCAGGTCAATCCAGCACAGCTGACAGCCTGCCCCAAACCACTGGACGCACTGGTAGTTTCCCCCAACAGTTCCACTGGAGCACTACACGCACATGATTCCTCTTTACAGCCTTTGCAGACAGACAGAAAGTGCACCAATTAACTGAGACTGTGCCAGCTCTGTGAGGACTCTTCAGACTTTTCAGCTGCTTAGATTTGGCAGGACTCATATCCATTGCTTGTATTAATCCATGGGGTTAGTTAAAGAACTGCTTTCCTGCTGTAGTTTGACTCGTAACTTACACTTAGGATACAGTAGGTTATACCCTCTGGTTAGATCATCTTATAGGTAAACTGTATGCTCAATCAGACTTACTGAAAATGTATACTGTGATGGGTTTCTCAAGTGAAAACTGTTGAGGGTCACCCTCAGATGAATGTTATAGACTCCTAACTTTTCTTTTTTTTAACTTCATGGCCAGTAATGACAACTGTTATAACAAATCAGTAGAAAAGGAGGTTAGATAAAATGATTTTCAATTCAAGATTTTTAAAATACTTTTGAACTCCATTAGATACTGCTTCAAGAAGTAACAATTGGGATACAATTCATTCAACTTGCTCTACTTTATCTGTCTTTATCTGCAGTTTGAGTAATACAACTGTCTGTATCCAGATTCTGTCATGTTGTCCTTTTTTCAACTAGTAATTGTTTGAAAACTACATTTTACTTTTTAGAAATATAAATAAAACTAATAGATGATTTTGTACTACATGTTTGAGCCCATATAAAATGTTTTGAAGTCACATTTATTTATTTTTACCATATAGATTTTTCAAAAATATTTACTAGGTACATTTTCATTGAACAAATGTGGACATTACTGCATGGAAATAAACAATGCGACTGTCCCCAACAAGTGTGTTTGAGCTGCTTCCTCATACACAGACTCTTGTGAAATCATTTTTTGTTTATTTGTTTATTTAAACAACCTACTATGGTATATACATTGTGTTCATTTGAATAATTTTACAAAGTGAGGGATACAATACTTTTAAGCTGTTGGTATATTTGGCTACAAAGCTTATTGACAGACACATCAGATTATATATCATCAGATAAGAGATGAAGTTTATTGTTTGTCAGTATTTTCCTTTTTCAAACATCCGTCCAACTTCTACAGAAGTCCTTCAGGGGGAATAGGGAGGAGGTAGCGGCCCAGAGGAAATCTTTTCGTAGGCTGGAGGAGCATTGGGAACCTGGAAAAAAGGGTAACAAGAACAAAATTTAGAGGCTTATACAACTATATATTGTCAGTGAACCTCATTTATGTTTGTACAGTGTTTAATATTCAACAGATGTTTATCTTTTTTAATAACATACACACATAATTCAGCATCATATCTATATCTAACATAAGGCACTCTGGGTTTAAACAATCTTGGTCTTTGGACTCAACAGTGGGTCTGGTATAGTTAAAAACTTCTTCTCTATTTCAGAAGTCTGGTGACTGCTGCAGTAACTGTTAAAAGGCATTGTGCTTTTGTAACTTCATCTCATATGAGAGGGTGCTGATCTGATTTTTTTTCCCCCAGCATACGTGGATATGCATACCTCCCTTGGGAATGAAACATTTTTAATACCCACCCTTAGTCTGGTGACAAAGTAATCTCTCCTTCAGGCATCCATTACATCAGCTTCACGTGTTCAACACTGTGATCAGAGTCCTGAGGCTTTGTACTAAACAAGTACCCTCTGTGGAGGTTGTCCATACTTTGATCAAGTCTGCCCACTAGTTAACTATTGATTGGCAATGTATTGAAAAGGCAAACTTTTTCTTTTTTTTTTTTTTACTTTCTACACACGCAGCTTTTGAATTTGTTATCAATCTTTATCCTGACATTAAAAATACTTGACTTCAAGACAGGGAGATACAATAGAAGTCAAGGAAAGTCAGTTCCTCACCGCAGGTCGGAAGCTGCCAAAATCAGTGAGAGCCATCTTGTTTTCTGATGAAGGTCCTGCTTCTGAGTACTGACCTCCTGTGTAACCTGGTGACCCTGATCTGGGGCTCTGCAGAGGAGAGAAAGGTGTGTGAGGAATTGTGGGAAAACAGCAAGAGATGAAGACAGGGTGATAAATTGAGGAGAATGAGACAAACACACAGTGAAAAAATTATACAAAACAAGACAAGCGTTTTCATTTTCAGATGAATGTGCCACAATATATTGATTGCTCGACCCATCAAATTAAATTTTGGTATGGAATTTTGCAGAAACATTGAATATCTGATTTTATTAGTTATAATAACACAAATAAAGCCTCACTTTAAGTTTAAAACATTTCATTAAAGGAAGTATGATGGTCTCACCCTGATTATTTTGTAGCCACTCCTCTTCTTGAAGTACCAGCAGCCCAGGATGAGGAGAGCTGCCAGGATGACCACCAGCAGCACTATGCCCACGGCCCTGTGGTGCACAATTTTTAGTTTATAACTATATTTGGCATATCAATATTAAAGTATTTGCCACAATATGTGATGCTGTATACAATAGATTCATATGAGGAAGTACTACTGATTACTGAAGTGATTACTGATTGAAGCACAACTACCTGCTGATCCCTGATTTTAAATTAAAATAGATACACATACTCCTCAGCTCTGACATATCCTCGTCTGCTGCTGGCAAAATAAATGTTGAAGTCTCCACGAGGCATCCCGGATGTACGATTACACGGCATTCAGCTGGAAGTCAGCTGAAAGAAAATTAAAGGGTTAAATACAGTCTAGCAACATAGTGAGTAAGATGACATTTTCTTTCAGTGCATCAAATGATACCCATTTTCATCTAGTGAAAGAAGTTTGAGAATATATACTAGAATGTATATATGTTAGAATTAAATGTAGACTATCATGTCGGGTGTCACAAGTTATCAGCAACCAAATGATGCACATTGTGAGACACATAATGAAGTTGTGCACTGTTAAATTGATTTGTTGTCCTTTAGAAATAATCAGTTTTCTTTACTTTATTGTATCTCATTAAGATAAATCAATAGGAACGTGAAAATGTATAAAAATGTATCATATTTGCTATTTTTCTCACAACATTTAAGGACTTTTATGTCAAAACCTCAATCATTCTGTCCATGTTGACACTGAACTATACACTAACATGCTACGATGTGACTTACTAGGTTGGAATTTGAATCACTTGCGTACTCATATCTGCTTTTTAAAATAAAATTGTTTTGCCTCCTTCATGGGTCACTGGCCAATACTCAGAGCCTAATGCACGTCCTGTTGAGTTTCCATCCACTCTCTCTCACCTGGTACTGACTGACGCTTTCTTGCCCAGTGGCGAGTCACTAAAAAGTAATCGTGTAATTGGCCAGCAATGCTTTAAAAAGTTTATGTTAGCAAATAACAAAAATACATAGTCATATTTAATATTTAGGATAACAGGGTTGCATAAAAGATGTGACATCTGGGCAGTTTAAGTGTAAATATTACAAATCAGAAGGTTGCATGGACAGTTAACCAATCGGGAAATAATCCTATCGATTATATAACATCAACGACATAGTCATCCTGGTATACAACGTCACTTGTTGTAGTATCAGTGGATGTAAAGTCAGCTGCAGCATATTTGTCCTGTTTGATCAAGTAATAACAGTTTATCTGGAATGTTCATTAAAAGTACTATTTGCACAAAATATTCTACAGTATGCCTGTAATAGAGCTACCTCTGCCAGAAAATAATAAATAAGACAAGCAAAGCATCATCTTACCAAATTGGATAATTAGGTTGTAGAGAACAGTTCCTCTGGTTTGGATGCCTCCTCAAAAAGACTGAGTCCTCTTAGCTCTTTGTTATTTCACTCCTCAAATATCTTGCCTCAGTGCAGAGAGGGGCAGAACACACTCATGACCGTCACGGGTTAGAGGCTCATGGTTAAACCCACTGAAGCAGAGTAATTACCGTGAAACCCCGCGGTCGTGAACGCAACACTATTATCCATTCGTGAAACTTCAGGCGTCAGCTGCTGGCTTTTCATATGAAAGTGCGTGCGTGTGCGCGCGTGAGTATGCCATATTGTTATTCATAAATATCCTAATCCGAGAGATACAGTAAATGTGTAGACTTTGTAACATCTTTTACCCAGTTAATGAAAAAAAAAGGAAAAAATAAAGTTACCCTAAATTCTTAATTCAATGTTAGTTACAAGTACCTTGTAAGTATTGTTGTTATATCATAAACTATAGTCAGATACCATAAAAATACTACATAAATACAATCCCCATCAAGTAATTTAATGCACAGATATAAAACCTATTATATTATATGAGTTATTCTCTTCTGAAAGTCCAAAATTGTTTTTTTTACGGAAAAAAAACAGCAGCTGTGGCTGCCAAAACTTTACCATAATAAATATGGTATAACCTTTTCTAATATTAGGGTAGAAGGATATTAATACTGTTGATTTCACGTATAAGTTTGGTGTTTTATTCCACATTTTAAAAGGTCTGAAGATTTTATGGTGAGAAACCGCCAAACCATGACAGTAAAAGACCATAAAATATGTCACTACGTTATTCTGTATAAATCTCCTGAAAATGGCATATAAATAAAAGTTTTGAAATATGGCTGCATTTTACTGTATACAGGAAATACAGTCATACTTTATAGCATATTTTACGGTCTTTTACTCTCATGGTTTGGCAATTTTTCACCGTAAAATCTACAGAAAGACACAACAGTGCATCATATTTTGTCTGCAAGCAACAGATCACTTTATTTTGCTAAAATAATGAGATGCAGATGTGCCGTCAGTGGGAATGGCTGCAGAAACTTGTCATCTTTATAATATTTTTGCTTTGGGGCAAACATATTTGAGAAATGTTCACAACTGTATGCTTATCATGATCTTGATTATTTCCTAGACCAACTGCCAAGCCGTAAGTCTACATGTAAGAGAGTAGAGCTTTTTGGATGTAATATGCAGAACCACAAGATAATGATTCAACAAATTGAAAATGTCTGTGTCAAACCGCTGTCACCACCCTTGGAAATAAGAGCAAAACCTCTCAGAAACATGTTGTTGCTCATGGCTGCTCACATTGTGTTCACTGTATTCATGGGGATTATTTGTTGGTAATCTGCTGCAGTGTGAACACACTTCATAAAGAAAGAAAAAGGTATCAAGAGACTATGCCTGTATACTGTCAACAAACTGCACAGCATACATGAAGTCATCTTTGGTATGGAGAAAAAAAATCTTGACAATGTTTTAGCCCGTGATTGGCACAAAAGAATAAGTCAGTGCAGGAAAGGATATCCAGATTAGTTTTTTTTTTATGTTTGGCCCCATACTGCCTTGGCTCCTGAAGTCCATCCTCTGACTCATGTTGAGCAATTATGTGTTTTTAAACTCATCGCCCATTGATCTTTGATGACAGCCTTCATCCAAATGTTTAGTATATTATACTATACTATAGTACACTGCCCATAAATCCCATTCTCAAAACTTTATTGATCAATCTCTTCCAAACATATCACAATGAAAATTAAACCACAATTAACCTGATGTGTATAAATAGGAATAAAAAGAGGACTGTGTTGCTTTATGGGCAACAGTGTATAAGAGTGTACCATATTTTCTTACAGCAGCAAATTCTCAATTATAAATAAATTGATTTTCATCACTGAAGCCTGTCTTGGGTCTGAACTGTTGATATTTTCCCCAGATGGAAAAATCTAAATGGAACTGACAGTCTGAAAAGGGTAAACTGGACAAGAGGGAGCAAAAAGTTTGCTTTTAGTCTGCAAAACCACAAAATGTTTCTTCCACAAGAGGGAGACCAAAACCTGTTTCTAAAATTAAATCCCTCTTTATTTGTCTCAAGCTTCAAATTCTGTATACTTCATCTCAATATTTAACCTATGAGATGTGATGGATTAGTTTTAAAATGTGCATGTTTCTACATTCCTGAATATGTTTGGATAATGAGAGAAAAGACAATGGGGGGGAAGACTGTTTGCAGCCTCAGGGGAATGCTGGGTAGGTTTGTAGTCAGTCAGCTGATTGGTGTGATTGTTCATGTGTTTGTTGTGATGACAAGCCTACACATAATACACGACCTCTGAACTGAATAGACAAGACAAGATTTTAATAAAGTGACCACATATAATTGAACTTTTGAACTTTCTGTGCAACATCACAGATCAATACTCTTTTGTTTTAATAGCGCTGAACTGAATGATTTCAATGCAGAAAATTATCATTGAAAATAACACTGAAGGATCCAAGGAGATGCTCTTATGAATGGGCGTTAAAAACGTTGGTTATCCCGGCTCCCCGCCGGTTGAGGGAGTTATTCCTTTTACCGGTTCTTCCGGTCGGCATTTTGAAAGGGAGAGAGAGAGAGAGAGAGGGGTCGGGGATAGACACAGTGGATCCCCCCCTTTTTTTAATCTCTTCCCTGCTTGTTTCTGTTTCATGATAATGAAGCGCTACCTGCAAACATAACCTCCAGCGTCTGATAAAAATCTCCGTCCGATAAGGCCGGTTCGAGGGGGATGCCCTTCCCCTCTCAGCAGGTGATATGTTCGGCGTGAGAAAGAAGAAAACCCCCTCCTCCAGTCCAGTCCTCCTGCCGGGAATCACTGCTGTTGTGTTAGCTATTACTCGGAGAGGAGCTGTTTGAACGGTGGGACGGAGAGGGAGCTAGAGACTCTTCCCCAGCTCCAGCTCCAGCTGCCATCCTACTCCTGCTCCTCCCCCTCCTCCTTCTCCTCCTCCTCCTCCTCCTCCTCCACCTCCTCCTCCTCCTCCACCAGAACCACTTCTCTTTCTCATCACATCCAGAGGTAAATAAGCCCGATTCAACAATAACAACCTCTTTTCAGACAAATCGTTCACCCTTTTCAGTGTTTCCGCGTTGTGGGACACGTCGGGCAGCCGTTGGGGAACCGTTAACGGGATCAGCCAAGGGGATAATTGTGATTTGTGATGGGGTCTTTTGCTTTGTACCCCTGCCTCCCTGGCGTCGGGTCGGGGTTACGCTTCCTTAGGCAAGTCCGAGGTCCACTTTGTACGCTAGAGATGCGTCGATGAAGGCCACAGTGTAAGTGTGAGGCGGAAATATAATCCCATACACGACCTGTGTGATAAAAAAGAGCGACACAGAGTAGACAACCCACGGCTAACTCGGGCTGATGCACTCCCGGTGATGCTAGCTTAGGCAAGTTACAGACATACCTTGCCAGTTAGCATACGTTAGCTAGCTAGATCCAGTTGTTGCTAGCCGGCTAACCCTCCGAGTTGATTTTTAAGTCACTTTTACAGACGTCGCTATGTCGCTCGTCCTTTTTAGCAAGTGTATACATCGCCAACACGATAATAAGTGAGTAATAATACAGTCATATGTGGTGTTAAGATAAGCTAATGTCGTTGTTAAAGGTTCGGACAGCCCCGGAAACCTTAACTGACACAGTAACAAAAGAAAGAATTTGAGATATACTAACTACAATGTTTATTTGTGTCGCCGTCTGACACTGTTTAGCATGTTTCAGCTGCTAAAATGAACATAAAAACTCAAGACAGGCTGACATTTGAGGTCGGAGATATACAGAGAGACACACAAACAGAGAGAATCGTTGCAACTTTTCAACATTAATTCAAACATTTAGGTGATTTATCATCAATGCACGACATCCTGCATTCACATGATGATTTTCAGTGTGCTTCTGCAGCAAATGCATGTTAGACTTGTTAGCACAGCTATGCAAAAAAAAAAGAAAAAAAAAAAAAAAAAATGCACACACTGCGTATTAATAGAGGATCAAAGAACCAGGAAACAACACAGTCTTGGACACCAGAAGCTGATATGAATCAATAACTTATAAAGACATGCCCAGGCTAGCTACAAGGCCGGTATAAACTGTCTACGTCAGAGGTGCAGTTATGTTGGCAGTGTAATAATGCACACTCATGAGCTGACACATTTTTGAATCCACATCCCAGAAGATGCACACTGTAGATGGAAAACACTGTGTATTGCCTGCATGTGATGGCATCCAACCTTGTTGACAGTGAACATTTTTTTTTTATAAGACTGTCTCTTTTGTCTCTGCAGCATTTTGGAGATGTGAGGAATAGGAAGAGATTGGGTGATATTGAGCAGCCTGTGCATTGACACGACCTCTTGACCTCATCTTCAGCATGAATGGTGATATGCCTCATGTTCCCATCACTACTCTTGCTGGAATTGCTAGCCTGACAGACTGTAAGTGAAACATCGTCTCTCTCTCTCTCTCTCTCTTTCTCTTTCTCTCTAACGCTGTTCATGCAGCCTAAACATTAACATTCAATTTAAGATGTGGCAGCGCTGAGGAATACTTGTCTGCCAAGCTGGCCCAGAAATTGGCTGGACTGTGTAGTTATACCAGAAGCTAAATACTGGTAATTGTGATGCTTCTCACTTGTGGTGATTTCAGGGCAGACAGAGGCGAAGTGGCTGATATTTCTGAAGATAGAAATGTTGTAGGCTCAAAGACCCCAACCCAGTTTGGAATGAATAACTATTGTTAAGGCCTGTTTTTTATATTAATCAAGTCAAGTCAACTTTATTGTCAACACTGCCGTATGTACAGGACATACAGAGAACTGAAATATCGTTTCCCTCATATCCCTGGTGCAAACAAGCTATATAAAATACATGCAAGTGTAAAGAGATATTAAAAAAAGTACATCAATTATAAAAAGATATAAACAGTATATAAATATAACAGTATAAAATGATAATACAGTATGAACAGTGTGAATATAGCAAAATTAAAAAGACTATTAGAGGTATTGAAAACAAACACATGAGTATGGATGCATTAGCTTCATTAAAAGTAAAATAGCTTAACATATTCAAATGTACATTGGCATAACTACCACATACAATAGTACAGTTGCATGTTATCAAACTTTAAATCACATATTTTCACGTACTAATCCTGCTTCCTTTCACCACCCGACCTAACTTGCCTTTCCATCATCCCTTTTAGTGTTGAACCAGCTGCCATTGCCTTCTCCTCTGCCTGCCACCACCGCTAAGAGTCTGCTCTACAATGGAAGGATCTCCGAAGAGGTCAGTAGCCTGCTGGTGTGTCGGGACGAGAATCTGGTGACTCAGCTGGCGCAAAGCCTTAACCAGGTCTCCACTGAACACATGTAAGTACCGCTCAACCCGTCTCATACAACTCGCTGCACGTTCGAAAGAGAATTAAAGGTTAAGAAGGGGAAAGCTAGCCAGCAGCTACTACAACAGGTTTGTAAGGTGGGGTTAACTCTGAATTTAGTCTTGAATTGGGAAAGTCATTTTTGTGTTTCGCTGTTAACTTTTAACAGTGAAGTCAGGCGTTGCCGTTGCAGTTTTAATGATCACATTGCAGTCACTTCTTAAGCAGATAGGTCAGCTCATGCTCTGAGTTGTCAGAATCATGAAGTCAATGCATTAGTCAAAACTGCATTTAGGCCAGTGGGCGGCTATTGCCTGTAATGTGACTGTGGACTATGCTTTTGCTTACTTTTCCAGAGAGTTGAAGGACAACTTGGGGAATGATGAACCCGAGGGTGACATGCCAATGCTTCTACAAACTCTGCTGTCCAGGGACCCCAAAATCTTCAGGGACAAAAGTATGCCAACTCAGTACAAGGTTTGGGGTGGTAAGGAGGAGACATTGAGCTGTTGCTGTTGACTCGGTGCATGCTCTCTCGCTGGCTGTTTCCACTGTAACTAATTATTCACCTGAGCGTTTCCTGGGTCAGATGCACTACTCTAGTTTCTCGACACTAGTTATTCCCAAACCTGGGGCAGAGCTATTGTGGGAGGAAAGACACAGAGTGAAAATTAAGTTAAACAGATGATTTTCTTGAAAAGCCAAAGGGGAATTTTTGCTTTGGGATCCACCAGCAACATCGCCAATTGTGTTGTTTACGCTTTGGCATTACTTAAGTTTGTTTGTCTGTAATGTCTTGTTTCAGTACAAGAGGTAAGGAGCATCCCTAAAACTGAAGTAAATATAGAAAATGAGTAGTCTGTAGATATCCAGCCTAGTTTAGTCAGCTCTGGAATCAGTATCTCCACAGATTTGGATTAGTTAGCTTACACGCATTAGCTGTTTCTTCATCAACAAAAACTTGACTTTTCAAACATTTCAAAAGTCCTGTCTTCATAGTGAGGCTGGCAGGTGTGCACAGTGCCATGACTCAACAAAACCAGGGTGATTCAGATTCATTGATTGATTATTGATGACTAGCTTCTTTGTCAACATCATATGGCATCTAAGTAAGACATCTGCAGAGCTGTGGCAAGGTGTTTCACAGGGGATAACTATTTTAATGCTACGTCCAGTTTTTAAGTTAAGCTGTGTAAGAGGTTCATTTTATCCAAATTACACACAAAAATATAGAATCTAGTGGTATCTGGTATCTAGTCATGCATCACATACTTTTAATAGTGTTCATAGGGAATGTAATGTCTGTTTGGTAGGAAGCAGTTTAAACTTTTAAACCTACTCATAACAAAGTTTGTGGATCATCCAAAGTAACTGGAACATCGTTCCAGGCACATTGCACTGGATTTTTGAAAAAATATAATTTGGGAATTTTATGCGTTTTATTATACAGCACAGATAGAAGATACTCAGACTGGGGATATTGCGGTTTATGGTTGGCATCAAAATTAAATTCCATTAATCTCCATTGCATTGGGGTGACAGATATCTTAAAACCCAGCCAAATAAAACCAAAGCTATCTCCATGACTAGATAGCATTACTTACCCCTAATAAGAAGGTATGTTTTTTTTTGTTTTTTTTTAGTCATTTTGCTTTGAACCAAATATGTGTCTTCACTGAACACACAGAGATGAAATCTTCTTCATTTCTTTGTCTCTTTTATCATCTCAATGGATGGAAATAAATATGGTGAACATTTGTTAGATAACGTTTAATTCGTATTTTAAACTAATGCTTCAAAATTTGTTGACGAGCACTCCAGTGGTTGAACCTGTGTAAAGCACATGTGATATTTAGCAACAAACAGCAAAATATTTGAAAAGATATTTTAACAAGAATCCCATACACTTTTCTTAAAGGCTTAGCCGTGTTTGTTTTTGGTATCATCAGCGATATCTCTAATTGCCATAAACAGTTCTATATTTTTCTTTTAACCTTTGTTCAGGAAAGCCATCTATTTTTTTAAGCAGCTACATTAACATGCAATTACAGGTAATCATAAGTATATAGTATCCATATGCACTTTCATACTGAATCATTATTTTTGCCAAAGAAGAAAGAGAGAAAAACTTCAAAGCATAAAAAGAGGTGCAATATGAACATTAGTCAGGAACCCCCCCGCATATATTTGTGATGAAACCACCGTCTCAGCCCATAAAAATATATAATCATAGATGTTTTATTAACATTAATACAGGAGTCTGTTGCAGCGCTGAGTAAAACATGTTGCTGTTATCTTTGCTTGTGCTATTTTAGCCAACAGTGAGAACTTCGTGCCTCTGATCCGGTGAAATGCTACTCCAAGATGTGCTCAGTGTGTACTTATCACCTGACAGGATGTATCACTCGACATCTTAGTATCTGCGGCTATAACCTCCTCCTTCATCACTCTGAACTCCAAATCATTTTTGCAGTGATAAGTGTCATTTCCAGAATGATTAACAAGTGTGCACGACTAAGCTTGCAATACAAGCAAGGACATCACAACAGACCTTTTTCACAGCAGCCATTTTGGCGTGGAGTAGTAGGGTCAGCGCAGGCAGGTGTTTCCAATCATACTAATTACGGTTCTGTTCCATTTATTGCAGCAGAGCAGACCGCCACGCACCACAGCAGCACCCTGACTCTGTTTGACCTGAATGCCTTAATTAGTATCATTGGTGACACCTGTGTTTACCTACTATTGAATGTCAAAATGGCTGCTGTGAAATAGGTCTACAGTAATATAGTACTACATTTACAATTATATACACATTGCCGTGTATATATGATTTGATATTATGAGTACTTTTACCAGATCATTATGAATATGTGTAATACATAATGAAATGTAATAAATCCTATAATCCATGTTTGTGCCTGCAGGTAGTGGTGGTGTTGTATTGTTTAGCATTATATTAGCTACTGTTTCTAATGTTTCTTAGATATAGATAGATAGATAGATAGAGTACTTTATTGATCCCCGATGGGAAATTCTTTTGTTGCAGCAGCATTACAAGTAACACAGTAACACAGAACACTATATACAGGCATGAGGTAAAAATGGTGACACCCCTATGTATAATTTACTGTGCACGAATCGGGGACAGAAGTATTAGAAACACCTCTCAATGCAATGCAACCCATTACAACAACGTCACTATCTACGGCTTTGAAAATGCCCACAGAGTTAAAGCAACACCTTGCTGATACACTGATAATGGAGAAAATGATTCATAAGAATTTAGCGTATAGGTAGTTTCCAGTATTGCTATTGAGAAGGTGGCGGTTGGAGCATGTTGCTACACTGGCGATGTTATTCCCTTTCACTTTCGATACTATGTTTAACCTGAGATACCTTATTTCAAAAAGTGTACATGGTATCAGATATTAAAAGCTAAAACATAGGAGAGTTTTGGTGCTGCACAATTATGTTCTACTGCTTTGTTTGTATGACCTTAATGTCTTTTCATCCATATCTCTTAGGTGTAATGCAACAGCCAATGATGCAACAGTATAAGATATCTCAGAATCAGGTTCATGGGAGTCCAGGATCAAACTATCAGCAAACCACTGTCCCTCAAAGCCCCTCTGGGTAAGGCATGTGCCAGCATACTATCAGATGACGAAGAAGCCGAAGCATCTGTCTTTCCACTAAGACTACTTCTTCCTCCTTCACAGATGCTTTACATCCCCGCAGTCTGGATCAGGTACTCGGTTCGTACCCCAGCAGAACAGCCCTATACCTAGTCCCTATACCCCGCAGAGTCCCGCAGACTACATTCAGTACAATCCACCCAGTTATTCCCAACACCAACAGACTCAGCAAGGTGAGTATACATTTAAATCAGGAAAAATGTGTCATTAGCTGCCTTCCACATCTCCGCTAGAAAATAGTGAACGTTTGATACTGAGGAATAACATAGAAGATAACTGACTTAGAAAATAACTGACTGACTGAGTAAGTTGATAAGCTGACACTCTTACTGTAAAACCACAGCTGTCTTTAAGAATGTGTGTACCTCTGAGGTAGAGAAATAATTCAACTGGTTATTTCATTTCGCTCTGTTATAGTTGCTGGTGGTGTAAGGAATATCCATGACAACAAGGTCTCTGGACAGCTATCAAATGCGAGACTAGGCTCAGACGAAGGCTACATGAACATGGCTCACAGACTGGGAAATGAGGTAATGTGGAAAATCTAGATACCCTGAACTGGACCTGAGAAGATGCTGACTGTTAAAGAATTGTTGATAACTGTCTTGTGTTTCAACAGGAGAATGATCCCTCCATGAGGGCTGCCACGTTTCCAGTTAAATCAACACAGTCTGTGTGTTCCCCTGCTGGGAGTGAAGAGACGGCAAAAAGTATGCTGCCTTAGCAACAAGTTGATTCTTCTTTATTTTGTAGATCAAAAATAATACACCGCTGTACTAATCATTCTTTGCCAAAGCTTAGTCTCAGGTGCTCACCTTTTCTTGAATTTATTTGTGTTTTGACAGCATCCAGGCCACCCCTCATCATGCAGTCACCTCCACTTGATGCTAGTGCACCTGACCTGCTCCTCACCTCTGCCGATTGCAAAAGGAAACAGAAAGAAAGGAGCAAAGAAGGAAATGAAGAGATCGACAAAAATGCTTTGTATGGCATTGTTAGCTCTCCATCAAAAGACTCTGCTAGGCTGACTTTGAAGCTGTCCCGTGTTAAAAGTCCAGACATGGATCAACCTGGAGAACTTTCTCCTCGGCCACATATCCATTCAGACCACGATTTGATGAATAATAATCAGTTGTCAAGGACTACCCAGGACTTGTCACAAAGGTTATTTGCTGAGGAGCAGGCAAACTGTCAGCAGGTTCATGCTCGGCCAAATACCAAGGGCTCTGGAGTCATCAGCGGGGCTGTGTTTGATGATGGGGAGATAGACACACTTGCAGAGATCGAGAGAATAGAACGCGAGTCAGCCAGTGAGAGAGAACGGTGGTCTAAAGAAGTCCAGGATAAAGGTATTGTGTGCCCTGGGCCTTTCTTTTATTTATTTCATGTCCTAGGTTTGTTTGTGTTTGTAGAATATCTAAGTTGCATTTTTCTGTATTGCAGATAAGCCACTGAAGAAACGGAAACAAGACTCGTATCCTCAGGAATCCGGAGCGGAGTCCAGTGACGGGCCTACTGTACAAGGGGGCAACATTGACAACAAGTTGACACCCAAGAAGACAAATGCTGCAAGTAACGGTGCCAGCCGGCCTGCTTTGATGGTCAGTATTGATCTGCAGCAGGCTGGCAGAGTGATAGGACAGCCTGTAGTGGTCTTGGAAACAAAGCAGTTGTGTGAGGACCACCTAAAGCGCATAAAGACAAAGACTGATGGAAAAATAGATAAAGTTGTTGAAAACAGACCTGGGATCATCAAACAACATGCTGACAACCCCAGGAAGTCTGGCTCAGATGGGCAACCAGAAACCCCTAAACAGAAGCAGGAAAGGCGGCGCGAATCCAAACACAGACATGATGGCAAAACTGAGAGCGGCAAGGGACACTCGGATGACAGATGTCCAGACACACCACGGCAGAAACATGACAAGCATTCAGACTCACGCCACAAAGAGGAAAAGAACCACAACATTCACCGGCCCCATATCAGCCAACCTAAGACTCTAAAGACCACGAGCAAGGCGGAGGGTAACTCCAGACATGGAGAAGAAAAAATCAGGGATAAAAATAAGGACAGAGACAAAGACAGAGACAGAAATAGAGATAAAACTAAAGACAAAGACAGAGATAGAGACAAAGACAAAGACAGAGATAGAGACAAAGACAAAGACAGAGATAGAGACAAAGACAGAGATAAAGACAAAGACAAAGACAGAGATAGAGACAAAGAAAGAGATAGAGATAAAGACAGAGACAAAGAAAGAGACAGAGATAAAGACAAAGACAGAGATAGAGACAAAGACAGAGATAAAGACAAAGACAGAGATCGAGATAGAAATAGGGACAGGGACAGGGAAAGGGAAAAGAAACACAAGATGTCAAGGGAAAACTGCAACAGAAACTCTCCTGACCAGCCTACTAAACCCGACAGCCCCAGAGTGAAGCAAGACGGAAGCAGAAAATCCACTGACCTGAACGGTCGACAGAGGACAGAGAATTCCAGCTTTCCAAACGCCCATAATAAAGAGGATAGGAGAAGCGGGGACGGCAGCATTAGCTGCCAAGCTAAAAACAAACAGCAATCTTTTGAGCCAAAACCTAGCGAGTTCCCCTCATACCTGCTGGGTGGCAAGTCAGGAAGTCTGAAGAACTTTGTGATTCCTAAATTGAAACGGGATGGGAAAGAGAAAGATCCCCCGGTCGTGAACAAACTGAAAGAGAACTGGAGTGAACCCCTTGTCATGCTGGAGAGAGTGTCATTGGTAGAGAACCTAAACAAAGGAGCTAAGCCTGTTGTTGTGGTTCAGAAACTCAGTATTGATGAGGTAAAAAAGATCATGAAGGAAAGCAGGAATGCACACAGCTCCAAATCCAGGAAATTGTCTTCCTTTGACAAATCAGAGAGAGGTATGATTTACTTTTTTTATGAAATATTTGGAAATATTGGATTATTTATTCACTTTAAACCACTGTTTCATGAATAATTATCAGTCATGAATCCAAATAAATAGCTGTGTATTAATAAATTTGTGATTCTTTTTTTTTTTAAGTGTATATTATTCTGCGTTGAAAACTGCCTCACCTCTTGTACTTGCAGAGATGTCACTTGGTGAAGGCAAGAAGCGAAAGCACAGTATGATCAGTAAGAAATCCAAGTATGCTGAGGTGGATTCAGATGAAGACGATGACTCTGACAACGAGTGTCAGTATTAAACCTAAAAAAAATTCACCATTTTTGTACATACACCTCAGAGCACTACAAAATCTGTCAAGCAGTATTCTGTCTCTGTTGTTGTAATGGTTACATTATATTAATTTCTCTATTAAAGCAATAATTGGTCAGTCTTCTCAATTTTCTCATCTATTTTCTTTGTTATTGTTACAGCTGCAAGGAAAAAGTCCAAGAAAGATCACGACAAGACATGGAAGCACGAAGAGAGGAGGGTTTCTGGAGAGCACCGGCGAAGCGGAGGACCTCAGAATGTTCGCCGGGGGTCCGGTGGCCATCGTGAATGGAACTCTGGTGATTCAAATGAAGGCTCTCCACCACCAAGCCTGAGTGATGGTGAGGCTTTTTTGAATAGGAAATAGCAATATAGCAAACTGCGATTTCTGCTTTTCTGATGGCTGTCATTTCAATTATTGCTGGTTGAAACCAGCGATCAGCCAAGCTAATTCCCAGGATAGTTGGATTACTACACCCAAGTCTTTTTCTATTAAACATTCTGTGCTTGAGGTTTAGTTGCTGAAGAATTTAGCTCATGTTGTTATTGTTTTCTTTTGGTTCAGTTGCCAGAAAATTGAAGAAAAAGGAGAAACAGAAAAAAAGGAAGGCGTACGATTCCAAGCTGTCATCAGAGGGTTTGTTACCACTTTGAATTCTTCTTCCTAATGTTAATGAATACTACTACTTTTTTTTTTTTTATTAATAAATTTGTTTACATTTGTTTAACAGATATGATGGAGTCCTCCACATTCAAGAGATTCACAGCCAGTTTGGACAACATTATTGAGAGCCTTGAGGACGTGGACCTCACCGCTGCAGGTAAACAAACAGACAAACGCTGCACAGTTTCCAACATTTTTGACATTTATTGAAGTGGTGAGTTGAAAAATGTCAACATTATATATTTTTTTTGTCCACGAATAGATGATGATGAGATACCTGAAGAGCTCTTGCTTGGAAAGCACCAGTTGAGCGAGCTAGGCAGCGATTCTGCTAAGATTAAAGCTATGGGCATCTTTAACAAGGTAAGAGGAGTGTGTTTGTGTTGATAAGTTGATGTTTAGCTGTCAAGACTATCAATTCACAGACGCATTATGATCAGACTAACTAATTATTTGTTTGATCCACAGTTTTCAACTGATAAACTGGTGAAACTTTTGAATATCCTGGAGAAGAACATTCAGGACAGTGTCAAACTTTCCACATTAATAAATCATGTAAGTTGATTATTTTTTAGCTATGGAGGTGATGATGTTTTTCTTACCTTTTTGAGGTTTTCAGCAAGTTTTGTCCTTTTTTTTAATTCTTTTTGACATTCGTAGGGTAATGATTCCATGGACGAGGAGCGGCTGTGGCGTGACCTTATCATGGAGCGGGTGACGAAGTCTGCTGATGCCTGTCTGACTGTACTCAACATCATGACATCGCCACACATGCCCAAAGCTGTTTATATCGAGGATGTAATTGAGCGGGTGTTGCAGTATACCAAGTTCCATCTTCAAAACTCTTTGTACCCTCAGTATGATCCGGTCTACAGAGTGGATCCACATGGAGGTCAGCACAGTTTTCTTTTGCTCTTCTACAAAGATTTCAAAGATTTTGATTTCAAGGAAATCTTGTGCAAGCAAGTTAACATATTAGCAACTGATTATACTGATCCATGTGGTGTTCTTTTAGAACATATTGTGGCTTAAAGTCTGTGTAAAGGCAATTCTGAGATTTCTTTCAAAATACATTAAATATGTTGGAAAATAGTTTCTGAAAACATTTGAAAAGACTGAACGATATATTACTGAAATGTGGAGTTAGAGGTTCAAACAGTTTTTCACCAGTTTTCAGTCCAGGATTTTGTGGGTGGTCCTAAAGGGGGGCTCGATGACACGCTGAGGCCACCCTGAGCATACCCCTGCACCCCTAGCAGAGAGATAGAGATTAATTCATCTCGCTCAGTGTTTCAAAGTTAGTCATGTCATTTTCTGAACTCATCTGACACGTTTCAGTCGCTTCAAAATGGCTGCTTGACTGCTCCCACGAGTGGGAGTGGCTTCAGCACATTCAGCAGACACGCCCCCACAGTCCTGGACCTAAAAAATACAATATGGAAAAATACTGCTCATTTTTACCTGATTTTGACACCTTATTTCATAAACTCTATATTTTTAATCATTCAGTCTTGGCTGTTAATAACACTTTCTTCTTTAGTCTGACAAACTCAGAACACATATTTATTCTTACTTTACACAGACTTTAAATGAGATTTGCACTAGCTAGTAATGAGTCAAAACTAGAAGCAGTTGCAATACTTTCAGGATTTACTTCCTAATACTTAAGCTTATCACTTAGTTTGTGAAGACAGTGCTTATCAGCTAAAGCTAGGGACTACTTCACTTTTTGTAAAATAAAAACTGAAGATAGAATATTCTTGTAGTCGTATATCCTGATGTGAAATCTTGTACGTGAATGTCGAAATTTCTACCTGATTATGAAACGTACCTGCCTAAAATTTACATGAAACCTTGGTGTTTTGATACTGGTGTTTGAAGTGCTCTGCTTATCTTTTATTCAATTTGTATTTCTCCTTTATCTTCCTCACCGAAGGTGGCATGCATACTTCAAAGTCCAAGAGAGCAAAGATTTCCACCCACAAACAGAAGGTGGTAGTCACGCTCTATAACAAAGTGTGTGATATTGTCACCAACATGTCAGAGCTCCTGGAGATTCAGCTGCTAACCGACACCACTATACTCCAGGTGAGACTCTAAATCTGGTGTGACACCATTCAGTTTCCTGACCTCATTTAATCTTTGACTCTTGAGCTCTAACATACCTGATTGCTTTTGTGTCCGACTTTTAGGTGTCCACTCTGGGTATTACACCATTTTTTGTGGAGAATGTCAGCGAGTTGCAGTTATGTGCCATCACACTAGTGACAGCGGTAAGTCTTCCATGGCATGCGATTTCGGTGCTGTTTTAGCAGTTAATTTAGCTATTGCTTCATTCCTGCATGATGTGATGTTTTGATTGAGTGTTTCACGTTTCACTCTCCCTTTAGGTGTTCTCTCGTTACGAGAAACACAGGCAGCTCATTCTTGAAGAGATCTTCACCTCCCTGGCAAGACTGCCTACTAGTAAACGCAGCCTCAGGAACTTCAGGTGACTACAGCTTGAGTGAACATTTGCTGAATAAAATTACATGAATGAAGAAAAGTATCATTGAAATCCTGTTGTTCAGTAAACCTAACAATATTTATGTCTCATACTCTCCCAGGCTAAACAGCAGTGATTCGGTTGGAGAACCCTTGTATATCCAGATGGTCACAGCGCTGGTTTTGCAGCTCATCCAGTGTGTGGTACACCTACCTTCAGAGAGAGACCTAGAGGAAGAACACAATAAGAAGGTAACTACAGAGGATTTTACTGATATTTAAACTATGTTAATCTGAAGAAAATGTTTTGTTTTACATGTTGAGCTACTTTTTTTCTAGGTGGATAAAGATGTCTTCATCACAAACTCTTATGAAACTGCCATGAGAACAGCTCAGAACTTCCTATCGGTGTTTCTCAAGAAGTAAGTCATTGCTCCTGAACGTGACACAACATATATTCTCAACATACCTGCTTCTGCCGTGAAACAGGCTGCAATATTAAATGGCCCAATTTTCAAAAACATATTACAGTTAAAGATTGAATTCTGTATGTTCCAGGTGTGGAAGTAAGCAGGGAGAGGAGGACTACAGGCCTCTGTTTGAGAACTTTGTTCACGATCTGCTGTCTACAGTCAACAAGCCTGAGTGGCCTGCAGCTGAACTGCTGCTCAGTTTACTGGGCCGACTGTTGGTGAGTAGCATCATTCACTTTAAAGTTTTCATCACACTTGTGCAGTGTCGTTGATGTCGCTGTGACATGTTTTTTTTCCTCCACTTCTTGTGTCTAGGTGCACCAGTTCAGTAACAAGCAGACAGAAATGGCGCTCAGGGTGGCATCGCTGGACTACCTCGGCACTGTTGCTTCTCGCCTGCGCAAAGATGCTGTCACTAGCAAGATGGACCAAAAGGCTATTGACCGCATCCTCAAAGAGGTAGACTAGATAATAATGGAATAATCTAAGCAGATGAAATGTAACAGTGGTGCACTGCTTTTGAGATGCTCCTGGTTTATTGATCTCCTTTACAGACTCCAGGCAGTGATGAAATCCAACAACTCCAAACGGCCTTGCTAGACTACCTAGATGAAAACGTCGAGACAGATCCATCTTTGGTGGTGAGTGTTTAATTTTCATACATTAAGCTGCGTATTTACAGAAATCATTATGGTCACATTTATGATTCCCTAAGGACCGGATGCTCAGTGTTTGCATGCTGTAATATCCACTCCTTGTACTCAGGTTACTTGAAGCTCTCAAATGGCTTCACGTTGGAATGTTGTGGGTTGTTAGGTCCAGCGTAAAAGAGACATAGGTTAGACAGGATTCCTTGGTGTCAAAGTGGTGTTATACTCTATAGTACGTTTAGCACTTCTCGTCACGCATGTATTCATTTGTTTCATGTAGTTTGCCAGGAAGTTTTATGTTGCCCAGTGGTTCAGGGACACTACAAGTGAAGCAGAGAAAGCGATGAAGTCTCAAAATGAGAACGATGAGGACTTGAAAGGTCGACATCATTACGATGACGTTGACGCAACTGGGGAGATCATGCAGAGGGCCGAGACACGAAAGAAATTCCTCCGCAAGGTCATCAGGGCATCACCATCACATTTCAGTTCTCTGAGGTAAATGTGACTTCACTCACTAATTTGCTTCGCTGTTTGACTTGAATTCGACCCGCCCTGTTGTTAAACGGTCTTCTGGATTTTTCTTTCAGGTTAAACTCTGACAAAGTAGACTACGAGGACTCTTGTCTGATTGTCAGATATCTGGCCTCTATGAGGCCGTTTGCACAGAGCTTTGATATTTATTTATCACAGGTAAGAGGGTTAATTTATAATGAATGTGAGTGAGAGATTATGCTGTGTTGGCTGTCACTCACGGTTTTCTCTTACTGTCTCTTGTATAGATTCTGAGAGTGCTGGGTGAGAGTGCCATTGCAGTCAGAACTAAAGCCATGAAGTGTCTGTCTGAAGTAGTAGCTGTGGATCCAAGTATTCTGGCACGGGTAAGTCATCCTTGTATTTGCTGCTGCGCATGTCTCAGACCACTGGCACTAAAATTTGAAGTGAAAGTGAAACCAGCAGCCATAACTTTTAGTAATGTTAATCTGTGCTCGACTAATCTCCCCTCTTTGTTTTTTAGTTGGATATGCAGCGTGGGGTTCATTGTCGCCTCATGGACAACTCCACCAGTGTCCGAGAGGCAGCCGTGGAGCTCCTTGGCCGGTTTGTGCTAAGTCGACCGGAGCTGATTGAACAGTACTATGACATGCTTATCGAAAGGATATTGGTAATTTGTTAAGCTTTCCTCTTCACCTTTTTGCCACACCTCAGGGTGAGTTAGTGTATTACACAAGAGTCTGCTGTGGTATAGTTTCATGTGCCCTCTTAGGGGTTTGTGGAAAGGAACAGGTCAAGTCTATCAAAAGACAAGGCTCGAGTGTAACCTTTGACGTAAGCAAACTGACCCAAAAAGTTCATTTAAAGTGCAAAAGTTCAGCTGAGGTGAAATGTTCTTTTTCCCCCACACTGCCACCTTAAGTTCAAATGAAGAACTGCAACAATTTGGCAGTAAACATGGCATCTCAAAACACTCTTGACAGAGCAACAATATATTTATTTTATCATTTTCCTTTACCCATTACTGTTTGTCCATGATGCATGAATTAATTGTCCATATTTAATTTTAACAGTATACTTGATATTTTCCCATTCAAACCAGTCGACTGCAAAAAATTAGCACTTTATATTACATCTGTATTGAGCTTGCCTTGTATCCATTTTGTCTTAACACAGGACACAGGTATTAGTGTAAGGAAGAGGGTCATTAAGATCATGAGGGATATTTGCCTGGAGCAGCCCGACTTCCACAAGATCACTGAGATGTGTGTCAAAATGATCCGGAGGGTCAACGATGAAGAGGGGATCAAGGTTTGTGTTTGTTTTTATGTGAATTCCGCTTTCCAGTGTCAGTTCTTAGTTTTTAGTGTACAGTTATATATATATATATATATATATATATATATATATATATATATATATATATATACCACATATTTTCCCATGCAGAAACTGGTGAATGAGACATTCCAGAAACTCTGGTTCACCCCGACGCCCAGTCACGACAAAGATGCCATGACCCGGAAGATCCTTAACATCACAGATGTGGTGCGTACTATCTAGGCTTGTGACAAAAATGTTGGTGTCATCGTTTCAACATAAAAACATTTCGGTGTTTGACATGGCCACAATCTGACTATTGACATGTTTTGGATTTCATCCCAGGTGTTGGCATGTAAAGATTCAGGTTATGACTGGTTTGAGCAGCTTCTCCAAAATGTGAGTTTTTCAACTTGTGAGGCTGCTTTTTTTCCCCTCAGAAACAGCTTGTGAATCTATTAATAGCCACACATTTTGCCTAGTATCTTGTCTTAACTTCTGTATGGCAACTGTTTAGCTACTGAAGTCAGAAGAGCAAGCTTCGTACAAACCTGCCAAGAAGGCCTGTGTTCAGCTGGTGGACAATCTGGTGGAACACATACTGAAATACGAGGAGTCGCTCGCAGGTAAGAAGAAGAAACGTAATAGTACGTTTGCGTACAAAATTCTTATTGCGTTGTTATTGTGTCAGATATCAATGTTTTCTGTGTTTCGGTTTCAGACTGTGAGGACAAAGGGGTCAACTCAGGTCGTCTGGTTGCATGCATCACTACTCTGTACCTGTTCAGCAAGATCAGAGCACAGTTAATGGTCAAACATGCCATGACTATGCAGCCCTACTTGACCACTAAGTGCAATGTAAGTACAATGGTACTGTTCTATTCATTTTGACTTGCCAAAAATAATTCTTTGAGACTTGTACCCACAGGACAGAAATTAACACTCACTTTTATGTTGTACTATAGCACCATCTAGTGGCAGCCAAATGACAACACAGTGTTTTCAAAAAACATCCTACAGGCACCTCACTGCCAACAGCCGGATTGGAGTGGCGACTAACAGTCATTCACAAAATAATTTTCCAGCTCAGCTTTGAACTGTGTCTCTGTATTGACATTTCAGACTCAGAATGACTTCATGGTGATATGTAACGTGGCAAAGATCCTTGAGCTGGTCGTGCCTCTGATGGAACACCCAAGTGAGACTTTCCTCACCACTATAGAAGAAGACCTGATGAAGCTCATCATCAAATACGGCATGACGGTCAGTTTACGGCTTAAATGAAAGAACATGAACGACGTGGATGTGAAACTGCAGCTCTGAGCATGCAGGTTTAATTTAAGCGTCATGTCATATGTTGTGTTTACTTCTCAGGTTGTACAACACTGTGTAAGCTGTCTGGGCGCTGTTGTCAACAAGGTCACACACAACTACAAGTTTGTTTGGGCTTGTTTCAACCGTTACTATGGTAAGGCGTATGTACTATTACATATGTTTTCTCATAACAGAATTCTTATGTATCTTATAATGGAAAAGGCTGGAATTTTTAATAACACACACACATAGGGCTTGTGATACCCATTGTCTCATTTCACCTCCGTTTTATAGGAGCTCTGGCCAAACTGAAGACACAGCACCAAGAAGACCCCAACAGCTCCACTCTGGCTGCCAACAAACCTACACTCTTGCGCTCACTGTTTACTGTGGGGGCTCTCTGTCGACACTTTGATTTTGACCAAGAGGAGTTCAAGGGTGCTAACAAGGTAAACACCAGAAAATCTGCTTAAACTGTGTGTGCAGAACTACTGTAGAACCTGTTTTGATGACTGACTTGCTGTCTGCCTCCGTGTCCATTAGATTGTCATCAAGGACAAAGTGTTGGAGCTTCTGTTGTACTTCACCACGCATGAAGATGAGGAGGTCCAGATCAAGGCCATCATAGGTCTAGGTATATTGCACCTCATCTCAAACTGTGTTTTTACTGTAATTTATTGTTTACACCTTGACAGAGCTATGTGTTTTGCTTTAGTTCCCTTAGTAATCACGTCTGTATTTGATTTATTTCCACTGTTTCAAGGTTTCCAGTTCATCATGCACCCAGAGCTCATGTTTGTGCAGGATGTGAAGGTTCTGTATAACAGTATCCTGTCAGATGAAAGCAGTTTGGTTGGTCTGAAGATCCAGGTGCTAAAAAACCTGCAGACATACCTGCAAGAGGAGGACTCTCGGATGCAGGAGGCTGATCGCGAATGTGAGTCTTAACAAATCCAAACAAATGTATTTTATTACTTGGAGATTAGACTGAGCATGTCAATCATGTGGAGCATCCTTAGACTGATCGAGCTGCTGTTTTGTTGTTGTTATTTTATTCAGGGAAGAATCAGTCTAAGCAGGAGGATCTTAAAGAAATGGGGGACATCTCATCAGGCATGAGCAGCTCCATAATGCAGATTTATCTGAAGCAGGTGCTGGAGTCTTTCTTTCACTCACAATCCACCGTTCGGCACTTTGCCCTGAGTGTCATCACTCTGACTCTCAGCCAGGGCCTCATCCATCCAGTACAGGTATGTTTTTACAGTCTCACTCCAGCATACTCTAGACAAGATGTAAACCTCTAAAAAACAATATCTGTGTGAGATGTTCTTGTATCTGACAGTAGCAACATTGTCTGGCTGTCTTGAATGCATCATGAACTGTTCACAGATGAGGTACAGTTGTTTTTTTGGGGTTTTTTTTTTAGTGTGTGCCCTACTTGATTGCCATGGGAACAGACCCTGAGCCAACCATGAAGAACAAGGCCGATCAACAGCTGGTGGAGATCGACAAGAAATATACAGGCTTCATCCACGTGAGTAGCTTTCTGGTTTATGACCAAATAAAGATGTGAAAGTGTAAATAAGATGTTTTACTTTAACAGTATCTGTGTAAACATTTTGTTATGGCTGCAGCATTTTAAACACTTGAGGCTACACTGAGCACTACGAGGAAGGAAAACTCAAATTTTAATGTTACACAGAAGCACGAAGAAGCTCTATATGCCAGAAGACAGTAATTAAAAATAGCCGTCTAAATTAATTAGATTTTGCACACTCAATAATGTTGTAGTTCAACCTTTGATCACAGACTTTGTAGGTCTAATAAAAATACAGGCTTCAGAAAAATCATTAATTCATTGAACGAATTTCAACCAGTATCATTTTATGTATGTACTTGCTGAGTTGTATCTCTCTGTTAATTCACAGATGAAGGCTGTAGCTGGGTTGAAGATGTCTTACCAGGTCCAACAGGCCATCAACGGATCCAGAGGTGCAGTGGTTCGAGGTTTTCGTCAGGACGACTCAGACTCTGCTCTCTGCTCTCATCTGTACTCTATGGTCCGTAGCAACCGACAGCATAGACGGGCCTTCCTCATTTCCCTGCTCAACCTGTTTGACGACAGCTCTGTAAGTTCAAGATTCTTTTCTCTGCGTGTTCATCCAGCCTGTTGCTGGCTTCGCTGCTGGTTGTTTTATTTTAAGTAGTGATGTTTCACACTTTGTCCCCTGCAGAAAACAGAGGTCAACATGCTGTTGTTCATAGCAGACAACTTGGCATGCTTCCCCTACCAGACCCAGGAGGAGCCTCTTTTCATCATGCACCATGTAGATATCACTCTGTCTGTCTCTGGGAGTAACCTGCTCCAGTCTTTCAAGGAGGTGAGAAGTTTTGCTTAATTGTGTTCATGACTTATTGCCCTTAGTTGTTCATCCTGAGATGAAAGTCCAAGCTGTCCAATGTTGGTTCGATTTGTGTTTGAGCGGCTTTTTTCTCTACGCAGTCTTTACGGAAAGAGCCTGTACAGCAGGAAAAGAAGATGAAGGCCAAAAAGAAGAAGAAGAAGAAGAAGAAGAAGAAGAAGAAGCATTCTCAGAGTAGGAAATACAGCTCTGATGATGATGAGGATAATGATGATGATGAAGAGAGCAGTAGCTCGTCCAGCAGCAGCAGCAGCAGCAGCAGCGATGAGGACGATAAGGTGGTCCACAGGCGAAAGAAATCTCTCCTATCGGATTCTGACTCTGACATGGAAGATGCGGATGCGGTGTTGGAGCGTCTACCTGAAAACCCCAACCCTCTGCTGGACTTTGCCAGTGCTTCACAGGGTATCCTGCTGCTGCTGGTGCTAAAACAACATCTGAAGAATCTATATGGCTTCTCAGACAGGTAGGCCACATCAAAAATGCCAGTCAACAGCATTAACTCTTCTCTTCTTCAAGACTGAACTGGATTTTTGTTTTGCTTTACAGCAAAATCCAGAAATATTCGCCCACGGAGTCTGCCAAGGTATACGACAAGGCGGTGAACAGGAAGTCTAAGGTGCACTTCAATCCTCGTCAGACACTGGATTACGTGAAGAGTGATATAGCCGAGATGGATCTCAGCTACGAGACCAAGAAGAATATTGTGAAACAGTATTTGGATGTAAGCATACAGTACTGTGATTTGAGTTTATTTATGTGTCATTTCATGTCGTTTGTTTGTCATTTTAGTAAAGCAGAGAAGTACTTTTGAGTTGTCCAGAAATAATGATATCGAACTGAATAGCTGAAGTTCTGAAGATCTGTTTTTAACTCTTAGTTCAAGGTACTGATGGAGCACTTGGATCGTGACGAAGAGGACGCGGAGGGCGAAGCAAGTGCCAATGCCAGAAACAAAGCCATTACTTCACTGCTGAGCGGCCCGCAACCCAGGAACCACAACCACAATAATCACACGGCTCCAGTGGAGAGCGATGAGGAGGAGAGTGAGGATGAAGATCCGCCTGCAGTAAGAGTTTTAAAACTCCTTAGAGTGAAGATTACTGATAGGATTTACATGTTAACCTACCTGTACTGTAATGGTAATGTGGACATCGCATTTGAGGTACACAACAGAAGCAGAACAGAAACAGTCAAAGACACATTACCACGACATAGAAAATGATCCTTTGTGATGATGAGATACATACATGTGATTCACGTATGACACACTCTGCTTCTTCTATCCACAGCGGAAACCAAAGAAAGGCGGGGATTCCGCAGAAGATTCGGGTCACATGAACGAGAAAGTGAAGGCCATGGACGTCGTCGCCATCTGCCGTCCCAAATACAAAGACCGACCACAGATTGCCAGGGTCATCCAGAAGACCAAACATGGCTACAGCATACACTGGATGACTGGATCTTACTCTGGGCCCTGGGTCGTGGCAAAGAAACGGGACGGTCGCAAAAAGGTGCCTTGGGTCGACACTATCCAGGAGTCAGACATTATTTACAAGAAAATATCCTTGACGAGCGGACAAAAGCTGACGAACAAAGTGGCACAGACGTTACGGGCGCTATACGCTGCTAAAGAGGGGACTAAGAGTTAATCTATTTAGAAACCCCTCAAATCTACGCGGATCCGGTATGATACAGAGAGAAGGTGGACGTGGTGGAGGAAAAAAGTATTGAGAGTACTGGTCTGTTTGAACACAGGCTTGTTTAAGTTAAACACAAGAAGGAAATGTTTGGGAAAACATTGTGTGGGAGTTCCTTCGCTGTTGTGCAGCAGCTTCGTTGTTTGATTTTTACTCCCACTGTATCATAGTTTAACTAAACACATGTTTATATCTGAACATAATTCTGTAAAGAAAAGAAACTGAATGTTGGAAATTAGTGTATTGATGATGTTCTTAATAAAGTGTTTTTGGAGTTTAAACTAGCACCAGATGGATTTATTCACTTGACCTGAGCTCCAACAACTTTTAACTTTCTTTTATTTTTTTTCTCTTGTTTGTTTACCCACACTGTGTAATGGAGTATCTTTGATATAATTTATTTATGTTAAAAGCAGTGCAGTATCTGTGCCTATATGCAGGGGATGTTATATTGTTTTTAATATAGATTTTGATGTTATAGAACACAGAGCAAGAAAAAAGTGATCCCCCGCTCTTCTGGTGGAACAAATACTGCAATAAATTTTTCTTACGTCTTTGTTACTTGTTTGTGCTTTTTTTTTAACCCACATCAGAATATGCATATATATATTCAGGCTCATCTTTTTTGACTTTACTGTGACCCCCTCACTTATATCACAGAAAAGAGGGAGTGAGGCAAATCATAGAGGATTTTGTCTGGTTATAATTGGACTGTACACAGGTCTATCTTTGCCTCTGAAGAAATAATACTCTACTCGCTGCAACCCTGCAAAGATCATATGGCCATGGTGATTATGACTGTGAAGATGTGCACATCAGCATCTGGCAGGTAACTTTATGAAATCTGTTGAACTTTGCTCACCACTAGAGGTTGATGTACCGTGCACAATTTCAAGTTAACTTAAGATTTTCTGCATTTTGGTGGGACATGTTAGACCTAAATAAAAACCACATGTCCTGTGGTGGCTGTGGCTCAAGAGGTGTCCACTAATCAGATGATCGGTGGCTCAATCCCCAGGTCCCCCAGTCTGCGTGTCAAAGTGTCCCTGAGCAAGATGCTGAACCCCCGAATCTGCCATCAACCATTCTTGGTTAGGAATCAAGTCGGTAACTTACTAAGAGGACTAATTTTACAAGAATTCCCCTTTTCTGCACCTAAGATCCTGTGTATATTTTCTGAAGACGACCAAATCTGAAACCAGCTTACAATGTGTTTGCACCTGAGAAGGTATAACTGGTGATAACTGGTGGTCATATGCTTTTTAAAATAGTATCAAAAAGATAAATGGAGATCTCAAAACATGAACATTTACAGAAACATTTCAAAGTGTAACAAAATACCATAGGTCTTATACTACTATTATATTTTATCTTTTCATCTCTTAATCTTTTATTTTATTATTGTTTTTTCATCTTTTTTTCCCTTTACCCTTATCCAGCCCTACTTTTTTTAATAAGCTTTTCCCTTTTTATGCCTCCATGTTACTACTATTCTATTGTTCTAATCATTATTTAAGTTATTATTATATTTTACTGTATATGTCTTGTTAAGAGACTTCTTCTTTTAAGCTGCTGAAATGATAAATGCTACTTGACTATTTTTAATGAATATTAACAAAAACATTGGATGATGTGGGAATGAAAATGGAAATATTTTTTGTTTTATTTATTTAATTGCTTGTTTATTTTTATTATCTTTATATCGACATTTTTATGTGGTAAACCAGGGGTCTGTGACCACTAGGGGGTCCGCCAATTATTGTCATAATAATTGACAATTTTCACCAAAATAATGGTGAATGTGAGGGTGCAGATAATTGAGAAGCTACAAACAGCGGATGCATTTGCACTCATTTAATAACCAACAATAACTATGCATCTTTTTTATCAATCATAAACACATATAGGATAATAACCCAGTATATAAATAGGTTAATAAGGTGAAATAAAAGGTGCATAAAGTAAATATAAAAGTTATTTTAGGCCAATGCTTAAAATGTGATTACATGTGGGGGGTCCCTGTTCTGTTTCTCTCTTGTCCAAGGGGTCCTTGGGCTGAAAAAGGTTGAAGACCCCTGCGGTAAACAGTTCACTCATTGCACTGGCCGATAGATGGCAGCATAACGTGTCACCTCGCCGAGACGAAGAAGAAGATGGACTGACCGGAAGAAAGCTTTCACCGCTGCCGCTGCGCATGAGGTTGGCGGGCTGCTAGTTGTTGTATGAGCGTGTTGGATGTATTTGTTTAAATTTTGCTGCTGAAGTGGTCAACAAAACTTCATAACCAAATAACTCGGCACCACGCGGAATCTTTTCAGTCTGGTAATGCGACGAGTTCACTTTAAAACACTTTGTTTCACACTTAGCTAGCATTTAGCTCGCATGCTAAATAATGAAGGTTTAATGCTAGCCGTCAGCTAACTAACCGGCGTCAGCTAGCAGCGTATCACAGAAACATTTAGTTGTTGGGAGGTCGGCAGTAACTCTGTATCTCTTCACCATTTAACATGACATCCCGCCTAACTTTGCTTACACTCTCGTCTGTAGATAAGTTAGCGGTGGTACAGCAGCCATGCCATCCGGCGCCGGACCCAGCAGCCCCGCCGCTGCACTCGCCGAAGCGCTGGAGAACTCTGGCCGGCTGATCGACAGACACCTGCAGGATGACCGCTGCTTTCCTGACCTGTCCGAGCTGCTCAGCGTGCCCTCTCACAGTAAGTCATGTGGAGGGATGAAGCTCACAAACGCGGGTGTTTCTGTTTACACTGGGGCTGCCATGCCTAACTACAAAGGGTAGGATAAAGTAGGAGTTTGGACAGTGTTGGTTAAAAAGCACATGTTACATTAAAGGTTCACCAAAACTTTGATTCAAAGGCAGCCACTGTTGGTGCTTTCTAGGGTTGTTTACACACAGATATAAGCCCACTTCAAGAAAGATTTGAAGCATGTATTCGTGACAGTGTGTTGTATCATTTCATTGTTATGCCTAAAAGGAAAACGTTGTCATATGCACACAAAATATAGATACATCAAGATAGTTTGATACATTTCCCGTCAGCTCTGTTGTTTACACCTGCCTCTTGAATATAACAGTTTTCTAACATGTACAGCAGGTGAAACATGGAGCAAATATTCATCATAGCATATTCCACCCAGAAAAGATTATGATAAAATGGCATATATATATATATATATATATATATATATATATATATATATATATATATATAGATGCAGAATGGAGACGGTAAACAAGCTTTCTATCCCAGTTTATATAGAGGAAACATATTTCAAGTGATAGAAAACATTAGGTGTCGCAATGTGTCCCACTTCCTTTTTTTTTTTTCACTGTTTGCTCTATGAGGGAGTTTGTTTGTATACATGAGAAATGTATGATGATCGGGATATAGAATTTGGTCTTGGGGAATGGTGCTTAATCACACTTGTTTTTGATCGTGTTAATAGATATGCCATCCCTCTCTGGAGTGTCGGACATGGACTACCCTCTCCAGGGACCGGGTTTACTCAGTGTGCCAAACCTCCCAGAGCTCAGCGCAGTCCGCCGAGTCCCTCTGCCGCCTGAGCTGGTGGAGCAGTTCAGCCGTATCCTTTTGTTCGCTCAGGAAAATATTCATCAAACCCAGAGGTTTCTATAAGACGTGTAGCAAACGTGTTAAGTCCATTGCTTCTGAGTTGAATATGAGTTTCAACTTAACCGCTTTACAGATATGCAGTGTAACTGCATGATGGGAGTTTTTCCTGAGATCTGTCGAGCGTGGCTCACTATCGACAATGACATCTTCATGTGGAATTATGAAGATGGGTGAGCACGTTTGACTCATACGAGACTGAGTGACAACATTCATTATTAGTACTCATTTTTCATTGTGAACTTTATTGATGATAAACATGGATTGCTATGTTCTTTGCAGAGGAGATGTGGCCTATTTTGATGGCCTAATTGAAACTATTCTGGCTGTGGGCCTTGTAAAACCAAAACAAGGTACGTGTAAACACTTAAACTAGGAATTGATTTGTTTTTATTATTATTTTTAAGAAATATTTAAGTTGTGTTTTTTCTTCTTAGGAATTTTACAGCCACACATTCACTACCTCTTAGTATTGGCCACTTCTGTGGATGTAGTGATCCTCGGACTGAGTTTCCCCAAAAGCCAGGCTGGTGAGTGCGTCTGCAACTCTTATCACAGTGACACTGCATTTGAGTTTTTTTTCCCGCGGCATGTGATTATGTAGATGCCGGAGAGGAACGTTCTCCTGACCCTGAGTCGTCTGGGGAATCTTGTAATAAGATAATCATATCAGTCCGCTGTACAGCAAAAGACGTCCAACTGCTTCAAAGCTGCAAGGCGCATGCAAACCATGAGCTAAATGCGTTATGTTACGTTACTTAGTCAAATATATACAAACAAGTGCCAGATATTCATAAGCTAAATAAATGTGCAGGATACATTCATTCATTGTAACACATGCACACTGTTCAGAGTCAGTACATGGATATATCAGGGTGAGATATGAAGAGAACTGAGATGTTACATTTCGTAGTCTTACAATGTGTTTGCAACTGTGCTATTAATACCCTCTTTTACTGGTTTATCTGGGTCATCTTTGTGTCTCTCTCTGCTTTGCTGTAGGGTTGAATGACAGCATGTCTGGCGGGATGCAGCTGCTTCCAGACCCCCTCTTCTCAATCCCCACAGACAACACCTACATCCTATCCATCACCTCCACAGACCTGGGACGCATCTTTATGGCAGGGAAGGACGGCTGCCTCTATGAGATAGCTTACCAGGCTGAGGCAGGGTGGCTGAGTCAGCGCTGCAGAAAAATCAACCACTCCAAAAGCTCTCTGTCCTTCCTCATCCCCTCGGTGCTCCAGTTCTCCTTCTCTGAAGACGGTAAAGGAGAGGGACACCTTTCCACGTGGAGAGATGTTCATGATCTATTTAAACTCCGTTTTAACCTTTCTCTGCCCTTGTGCTCCACAGACCCCATTGTGCAGATTGCCATCGACAATTCCCGCAACACAGTATTCACCCGCTCAGAGAAAGGTGTCCTGCAGGTATGACGTGAATTACAGGTCACTTTTTTACATGTATGGCTGTTTCTAATCAGCTGGAAAACTAAAAAAAATCTGTCAGTGTGCTGGAATATCTATATATAACATTTTTTCTGTTTTTTTTAGGTGTATGACCTCGGTGCTGATGGGCAGGGAATGAGTCGTGTGGCAACAATGTCACAGAGCTCCATCGTCGCGGCTGCTGGGAACATAGCAAGGTATGTAACCTCTCACATGTTTCTCTCATGTCCCTTAAATTCTCCTCAAATGGAAGTAAAGATGTTTTTCTTCTCTGTGAAACTCTCATTCCTTTGCAGGACAATTGATCGCTCGGTCTTCAAACCTATTGTCCAGATCTCTGTGATTGACAGATTTGAGTCCTCAGACTGTCATCTGCTTGCTGTCACTCATGCAGGTAAAGATTCCAGGAGAGCAGTAAAGATGAGCAAAAATAGAGAGGATGTAATATGAAATGTTTATACTTGTGTGTGCTTGTGTTCATTAGGCGTGCGTCTCTACTTCAGCACTACACCTTTTGTACCTCCGCACCAGAAGCATGTGGCCGTTCGGCCGAGCCTGCTAGCTTTGGTTCATGTCCGTCTGCCACCAGGTTTTTCTGCATCTTCTACCCTGCAGAAACCTGCAAAGGTGCATAAAGCACTACACAGCAAAGGTATAACTTTTCCCCACCTTTTAGTGATATGTTCAGCTCACTGTTGTACAGGCCAACTGAATCCAGACCTGCCTGTGATATACTTTTGTCTTTGTTTAAATGTTGCAGGTGTTCTGCTAATGGCTGCTTCTGAGACGGAGGACAGTGACATTCTGTGGTGCATCAACCACGACTCCTTCCCCTTCAAGAAACCCTTGATGGAGACTCAGGTTGGAACAAGAAACATATAATGATTTAAAATTTCTTATTTCCATTTGTTGCTCCTCTGTAGTGCAGCTTGTATATACTAATATATAATATGCTCCTCTTTCTTCTGTGTACTATTGCAGGTGATGTCTAATGTAGACGGACACTCATGGGCTCTGTGTGCCCTTAATGAGGAGAGGCCATCCAAGATTTTCAGTCCTCTGAACAAGGATCAGATCCCCATCACTGATTCACCGGTCGTGGTCCAACAGCACAATATCCCTCCACAGAAGTTTGTCCTTCTCTCTGCAAAGGTTAAAACTGCCGTACAGTGCTCCATCTTGACATAGTGTGACAGAACAGTGTTGTAACTTTGCATACTAAGTGTAGACTCCTTGCTGCCTTGCAGGGGAGTCATATCTTCCAAAAACTGCGGCCAGTAGACCAGCTCCGTCACCTGCTGGTGAGCTGCGCTGGAGGAGAAAGCGAAGAGGTTGAACGCTTCTTCAAGCTGCACAGGGTACGGAGCAAGATGTTCACTGTCTAATATTTTATACTCCCCTTCTCATGACTTTTACCCTTAAGCCTGTGCACGACACACAAACACCTTCACAGGATTAAAGCATGCAGCCTTAGACCAGTGTGCAGGCATGTTTCTCACACACACACACACACACACAGAGTATATATTTGAGTTGTTAATCTGCTCTGTACAGGAGGAGCAGGCTTGTGCCACAACACTGATCCTGGCTTGTTCCAGCGCTGCTTGTGACAGAGAGGTGTCACAATGGGCCACCAGAGCCTTCTTCAGGTAACATTGTCTATACACATGCACAGATTTCCACCTACTCACACGGTACACGAACTAAAATCAATTCCTCTGTTGTTGTGATCAGATATGGAGGAGAAGCACAGATGAGATTCCCTGCAGCCATGACATCTCCCAGTACTGTTGGACCTGTGATGAGCTCTCCAGCACCAGGTGAACAATAACTATATCCTTTTACCTTACCTGTAGACGTGGTGCGTTATGTAGCTGTAACATGGCAGCTTAAACTCCTGTGACATTGCCTAAAGCCTCATACACACACACACACACACACACACACACACACACACACATTGCATTTCCATGTCTGCAAATATTTGACTAATCAGCTAAACAGGATATACAAACCAAATTAATATTAAAACAATTCAAACTCAACAATATCCTTAAGTAGATGTGTAAACTTTGTAATTTTTGTTCCTCTCTCTCAGGCATCGTGCCCCCAGCCTTTGCCACACCTTTCGCCCCAATGCACTCTGGATCTGCCCCAATCACACCCATGTCAGCTGGCCCAGAGGTGATCTTCTCAGGGAAACACAACGGCATCTGTATCTACTTTGCTCGCATTCTTGGGTAAGTAAATCCTGTTTTCATTCGTCGCACTGACACATTTTGAACAAGGTTTAGTTCGATGTGTGATGACGGTGTCTGTACTAAACAATATTTCTTTCTCTCCTCTTCTCTGCTCACCTCGCTTCAACAGAAATATTTGGGATGGCAGCCTTGCTGTTGAGAAAACTATTAACAACGGCAATCAGACTGTCGGTATTGTAAGTATCAGAATTACATCAGGCATTTATTAAACTGTTTAATAGTGATTATAAGCTTTTAGAATGACACAACACAACGCAACACTGACTATTACCTGTTGTCCCCACAGTTGGAAAGCAGCGTTGGTTTGTTTGATCTGGAGTCTGTTCTTCTGGAGCTCTGCGGTTTGCGGGAATTTCTCGATAAGAACTCTCAGTTCAGTCCATCCTCTCTAGGTGCTGCAAGGTAGGCTGCTTCTTTGCTGGCTTAGTCTCGCATTGAATTAATTGGCATTCATGCCTTAAAGGTTCAGAACATCACTGGCCACAAATTAAACTATAAAAATGAACATATTTCCTCATTTCGTGTTACTTTTTTTCGTCGAACTTGCAAAAACAGGATCCAGATCTGAAAAAACTGTAACTACATTGTGTTTTCCCTCCCTCCTGAATAACATCTGTTCTGCTCCCTGTTAGTTTCAGCTCCCCTGCCAACCTGCAGCAAAGGCTGCTGGGATTTATGCGTCCTGATGGTGCCAACTCTCAGCAGGTGCAGCAGGAGCTCCAGAGGAAATATCACAGTGAGTTATGAGTGCAGATTTCCTACCTACTGTCATGAGAATCAATATCCCAAAAATCTGTGATCTTATGAATCATATTCAACACGAATAGAGTAAATGTAGACCTTTAGACCCGATTAACTATTTGTTTCACACTCATTTCTGATGTAACTCATGTCCCTCTGTGTTTCTATCTATACCCAGCCAAGGCTCAGGTCTATGAGAAAGTGTCCCTGCAGGGCATTCAGCAGTTAGTGCATCGCTCCTATCAGACTCTGGCTCTCTGGAAGCTTCTCTCCGATCATCAGTTCAGCCTCATTATGTCTGAGCTGCCAAAGGTACATGTGTGTGTGCACGCAAACGCTTCTCCCGTAGGACAGCTGCAGATGCCCACACTTCATCGCTGCAGTATTATTCCGCATGCCTCTCTGATATGTAGTACTACATTGTTCCTGGAGTGCTCATTGCCACTTTTGTTTTCTGCGTTTGTAGGAGTTTCAAGAGCAGATGAAAGGAGCTAGTTTTAAGGATGTAGTGATGCGGGGCAAGGAGCTGTCTGGAGCGCTCATCACGGCACTCATTAATGTCTACATCAAAGATAATGCCTCTGTGGATGCCATCAGCAATCACCTGCGGGACATCTGTCCCCTGCTGTACAGCAGTGATGACAACGTTTGCTCCAAGGTACATACACACATATTTATGGTTTTAAAATATTGTGAATTAAATTAACCTTAAAGGCAGTAGATGTAGTTAAATGTTTCAGTCTTTATTACAACATCAGGGATCTGCAATATTTATTTTATTGACATCTTGGTGCTTTCCTGTTTCTTGCTATCTTCAGGATAAATTTGGGGGAACCAGGGTCATTAAAAAGATATCGATTCACCCACATTGATTCACGTCTTAATACTGAATTTGTTGCCTTTGTCTCCCACTTAGGCTAATGAGTTGCTGCAAAGCTCTAAGCAGATTCAGAATAAAGTAGACAAAGAGAGAACACTGAGGGAGTCTCTACGGCTCTATCAGCAGATCAGCCAACACACCGACTTACCGCTGGTCTGCTCGCAGTACAGGCAAGGTAGGAACACACAAGATGTCCGTCTCCTTTTTTATTTGTGCACTTGATGTGTTTATTTTTTTGACACTAACGCTGTTCGACTCACTGTCTCAGTGCGTTTCTACGAGGGAGTCCTTGAGTTGTGCCTCACAGCAGCAGACAAAAAGGATCCACAGAGACTGGGGCCCCACTTCTACAAGAACGGAGAGCCTGAGGACGACAGAGTGGGACAGCAGGCTTTCCAGGAGAGGTAAAGCACGAAAGAAATGGCACGCAACTCCGCGTCATTGATGGCTACATTAGCCGATTGTCACCAACATTCTTCGCCCTTCCTCTCTCTGCTCCAGACTTTCGTGTTACAAGTGCATCACAGACACCATGCAGGAGCTGGTGAACCAGAGCAAAGCTGCCCCACAGTCCCCCAGCGTCCCTAAGCAGCCCGGGCCTCCCGTCATGACCTCCGATCCTAACATGCTTAGTAATGAAGAAGCTACGGCTCATGTGAGTAAGAAGGGGCAGTTGATGCTTATTTATTGCCACAGCAGCGCACATGATCTGCATTATTAATGAACATATGTTGCTCCCCTTGTAGTTTGAACAGGTACTCGGTCTGGCCCAGAGGTCTCAGGACGAGCTGTTTCACATCGCTCTGTACAACTGGCTGATTCAAGCTGATCTGACTGACAAGCTGCTCGAGGTAGCGTGTGTGTTCACGTGTGGTTTTCTGTTTTTACATGAACCTTTTATGTCTCACAGCTTTCCCTTTTATTTGTCCTCTGTTGTCCAGGTGAATTCTCCGTACCTGGAGGAACATCTGATGCACATGATCAAGCAGGACCAGAGCAAGGTGCACAATATGGACCTGTTGTGGCGCTACTACGAGAAGAACCGCAACTTCGGCAAAGCAGCTCATGTGCTGGCCCGTCTCGCTGACATGCACAGGTTTGGACACTCAACAGCTGGATAATAATTATCACTTATCATATCTACAGGAGAAAAAAAATATGAACAGGTTCCAATACTGTTGTTGTCGTCCTCTGATCATACAGCACTGAGATCTCATTGAAGCAGCGTTTGGAGTATATCGCCCGAGCTATCCTGTCTGCGAAGAGTTCCTCCTGCATCTCGGCTCAGGCGTCTGATGGAGAGTTTCTTCACGAGCTGGAAGAAAAGATGGAGGTACGTAGGCGGTGGTGATCAAAGTCAAAGAAATCTAGGCATGAGTCACCCATTGTGACCACAGTTTCTGTGTTTTGTTCCCCCTTCTAGCTGGTGCGCATCCAAGTACAGATTCAGGAGACCCTGATCAGACAGTACTCCCATCATCCCTCAGTGAAAAACGTCATCTCTCAGTTGGACTCGGAGCTCATGGACATCACCAAGGTAACACAAGCAGAACAATGAGATCGAAAAGTTGGAGGTTATAAAGAATTTCCATCACAGAGAGTGTGAAATAAACATAAAATAATGTTCTCTCGCGTAGCTCTACGGGGAGTTTGCTGACCACTTCAAGTTGTCAGAGTGCAAGCTGGCTATCATCCACTGCGCTGGACACTCTGACCCGATCCTGGTGCACTCACTGTGGCAGGAGATCATGGAGAAAGGCAAGTGAAACGTCACAACCTCGCAAAACATTTAGTACTTTTTTTTTTTTTTGAAGTGTCAAGTGTTGATGATTCTTCTGTCTTGTTTAGAACTGGGAGACACTGTGGCTATGAGTCCAGTAGACAGGATGAGGTCTCTCAGTTTGAAACTGGTGTCACTGGGAAAGATTTACGCTGGAACACCCAGATACTTCCCTCTCGGTAAGCGTTCATACTCTCCTGTAATTATTATGTCTCTTGTTAGAATTTTCCAGCTTGCTGTTTACTATTTTGTTAACAGTAATATATAATTAGTCCTCCCCTTTGAATCATCAGCGTATCTCTGTGGGACAAGTCTGCAGGGTCATGCTGGTGCTCTAGGTGATTGCTTAATTATCCTCTGATTACAACCGGCCTGTTTAAACTTGTCTTCTCTGTGGAGATAACGATTCATTTTCTATACATCCTCGGTTATCGCACGCATGCACATGTCAGACGCAAACCAAATTTTCCCCAGTAATTAACAAATTGATGATTGCACAGTGCTAACAAGTGCCAACGTGTCATGTGATTGTAGAGTTCCTGGTAAAGTTTCTAGAGCAGGAGGTTTGCCGACTGAACTGGGATGTGGGCTTCGTCACCTCCACCATGCAGGAGATTGGAGTACAGTTGCCGCGTCTTCTGGAGGTCTATGACCAACTCTTCAAAACTCGGGTACAGATCACTCTTTCAGATTTGTTAAGATTAACGTACCTGATCGTTAGCACCAATTGCTTCTGCAGATTTAGGGTTTAACCCCACCCGTTGCCTCTTGCCTGTAGGATCCATGTTGGCAGCGGCTGAAGAAGCCTCTCCACTTGGTGGAGTGTATCCACGTGCTGCTGTCAGGATACGTGGATGATCCCAGCAGAGTACCAACCTATGACAGGTAATCACCGTCCCAGTAGCTGTTCAGCTGCTGGCCTGTAGTGGGTGCTGTAGTGTGGGCTCTGTGATAACTGAAGATCCTACCAAAGTGTACATTAGCAAGACAAGAACTTCTCCCTACAAGCTCTCTTTATTGTAAGCTGCTCTTGATAAAGTGTAGTAGTAAATTGGATTAAAGCTTCCAGTGTGTGCATGGGAGCAAGAATGCTTAAAAACATGATTGAAACGTGATTTTTGCTGTTTCTAGGCAACACAACAGCAGATATGTTTAATGTGTTATTCTCCCTCCACGAGCTCAGCAAGTAAACACTGTTTGGGGAAATGCAAAGGGGGAATTTTGCCGTAAAAAGACTAACTTTAGAGCAGCACCACTAACTCAGACTGCTGAAGCAGCATACTAGCTTCATTAAGGTGTCTGTTGTGTTACTAAAAGTCTCAAAACCAGCAATAAACCCACAGTAAACTGTTTTTCCTCCATTTCAGACGCAGATTCACTAACGTGTGTCTCGACAACATCTGCGGATACCTTGTGGAGCTGCAGTCTCTGAGCCCAAACTCGGCCCTTCAACAAACTATCGGCAACTTCAAATCGCTGCAGGCGAAGCTGGAGAAACTCCACTGACATTGCTAATAATGTTCTTCACAGGACAAAGGACAGGTGACCTCTGGATCTTTCACTGCTGGCCTTAATTAAACGGCTGATTAAAAGTGTGATTACGCGATCGGCACACCTCTTTAGTCTGATATGTTGCAACTTGGCGAGTGTTTGTTGTTGAGGGACAGTAGGGGCAGTCAGGTCTGATAAAGATGAGAAGACAGTGACAAGTTTTATAACTTATTTAATACAGTTTGTTAAAAGTCTAAACATGGTGCAGTAATACAACTTTGGAAAGCGTGACTGTTTGCATTGTGTGCAAACAGCTGTGTTATATATATAAAAAAAAATGAAGATATTTGTTAGTTTATACAAACATGAAATCACTGAATTCATAATTTTGCAGGCTGGCTTTCATATATTGAAAATTCACTTATTGACTATTGATTTGGGATATTTTCTTATGAATCCACTTGGTACATACACCTGACTAAAGCCTTTAGATCACAGGGGAGTCATTTTGATCTTTGCAAACAAACAGTGTTGAATGTTGTAATTATGTATATAACTTGGCCATAATGTCACCTCTTCTGCCATACCAAGGCCATACACACACAACAATACCCATTTTTCTTTTCTTATGTATTATTTACAGTGAGCATTTTGCCTACTTGGCTGATAAATTTAACCGTGCCGTTGTGTATGAGTGCTTTTGTGATTGTTTGGAATGTAGAACAATTTTTTAACACTGTGCAGTTCACAGTGCTACACTGAAAACCTTTTGTCGAGGGGAAAAAATCATAAAACATTTTTATAAAGAAATAAAACCTTGTCATTGATTTTTGTGTTCGAGGGTGTTCATAAAAGCACTACAGAAACAAGTCATCTGTGAACCAACAAACTTGTGTTCTCGGGCACTGCTTTGTTTTAAATTCTACAAGTTATTACCAGCAGAACGTAAGGATTAAATTGCTGTGGTTTGATGATATGACACTGCAGCAGGAGACCCATTATGACTTAATGTCATCACTGTTTGTGTTTATGTAATTATCTTTAATTGTAAAATGGCTCTCAGCGTTTCTTACAGTCGTCACCAACAGGGCAGTGATTTCTAAAGGACATTTTCTCCAATTAGTAGCACACTCTAGTGCCCCATTATGTTTTAATTCCGCATACTGTGTTTTTTTTAATAAAATATTTTTTAATTAATGTGCAATTAATGTAATTTCTCTTACTGACGCAGTGAGTCAGTACACTTGGCACACAAGTGCCAATGAAGTAATAATAAAGTAAAATAACACAATCAACGTGAACAGTCCCACTCCTTCAATCTAATCAAACTAACTTGTGCATCATCATAATTTAAGACAGACGAAGTATCCCACCAAACATTATTCAACATGCTGTTTTTAACATTAAAATTCATGAAGTCAGTCACATAAAATGTTTATTGTGACTTTAACGTCCTTAAAAATAATAATCTGTTTCACATAGCTTTTCGAAATTAAGCTGCAAGGTGTTTTATTGTATAGAAGTAGCAGACTGAACGTGTGACAACACAATCAGGGTTAAAACGCACAAAAACATTTGACCTTTATGCATGATATGTACTCAGGCTGCATGGTGGGGACTCTTATTAAATTTATGTCAAAGTAATGTTAAAAAATTACACACAGCCTTCGAGAAAACAGACACTGGATGCTGCAGGGTGACACAAGGTGATAAGTAGGGCTGCAACTAATGAACCATTCTGCTGATTATTTTGTCAATCAATTCATTGTCTGGTCTATAAAGTGAACACAGAAAGAACACAGTAAAAGAGATGCTCATGAAAATGTCCAGATTTTAATAGGACATTAACATGTGGTTGAACAAGCATTGGAACTGTTAACCTGATCCAAGTACAATGACAATGAAAAAGGTTTTCCTAAACCAAACACACATAACCACATATTAATTCCAAGAGTAAAAACTGGATGTGTCGACATTTCTACCTTTTGCATGAGCAAGAGAGCTTTTTCACTCCGTACAGGAATATGTAGGGGATGATGCTAGTGTAGGAGGCTGCAATATAGCTGGCCACCTCCACAACTATCGACGAGGTGTGGATATTGTTGGTGATGCGGAGAAGCAGATGAGTCAGCCAGCACACCAGGAACACGCTGGCCACAGCCACCACACTCTTGGCTGCCCTCACCTGAGAGCTCGAGCTCGGACTGGGCTTAGCTGGCATCTGGCTGGGCCTTGAAACAGTTGGTGGAGCTCCAGCACTGCTGACTGCGTTTGTTTCGTCCGTGAGGGGGGAGCTGTTGGAGCTGTCACCTGACAGCCCCCCATTCGGACAGGAAGAAGCCGGCACGCCCGTATAAACGTGGGATGTGGATGCAGAATCTTGAAGGTCCTTTGAGGGACCTGGACCAGAAACAGCACTGAATGACTTGTCATCATTTCTGTTTTCAATACTCTTGTTTTCATCCTTGACCATCTCCTTTGTAGCGTCAGAGTTATGACTCTGTATGCGTCGCTGGTTTTGCAGCAGTGTTACGACAATCTGGACACTGGCAAATACAATCCCAGCAACAGGGAGAGCATTAGCCAGGGTTAAATAAAGAATCTCATAGGTTTGCCTGGCAACTGCATTAGGGAAGACTTCTACACAGTCTTCGTTGCTCTCGTTTGCCCCCTCCACTGTGACAAAGAAAAAGTGTGGGATGCTGAAGACAACAGCCACCGTCCAGCTCCCAGCCAGAAGACAGCCTACCAAGCACAGGCTATCCATCTGCACCGGTGCACCTCCCCGTTTCAGGGACCCGACGAGCTTTTGATGCCAGAAAGCACTGATGAAGAAGGTCGTGTAGATGCTGCTGGTTTCAGAGAGGTCAGCACAGAAACGAAACACTCCACAGAAGGTTTCCCCGAGGAACCAACGTCCAGCAAAATCTGCTATGGTGTCGGGCAGGTCCACCAGGTAGTTGGTGATAAGGTTGGACACAGCCAGGTTGATGAAGAGGACCTCGTTGGTGCGGATGCCAGATATCTGCCCGGGCAGGGAGCGTACAGCCAGCCAGTTGTTTCCCAGGATCCCAGCCAGAAACATGAGTGCTCTGATGATGGATTCAATCAACTCCTCTGCATCCATTGTTTCACAAGATCACTAACAACCTCACTTAATCTTCACTCCAAGCTTGTCATGTGGGATGCTTTGGTCCTTGGACATTTATAAAGGAGGGTAAGAAGCCCAACCCAATCACACTGCAGAGTTCAAACAACGTCTTACCATTTTGTTTTTCCATCATGTAGTCCACCGAGGGGGAGGCGTATTTTTCTCATCAGAGACCCTCCCAAGGAGCGTCCCCTGACTGAAAGTGGAGTGCAGTGTGTTATCTGATTGAACAAGGAACTAACACGGCACTAACGGAATTAGTAACTCTGAAACTCTCTGAATAAATTACAAATAAATTATTATTTCAGGTAATAAACAAACTCAATGGGCTCTATGTTGTAGGATCACATGAATGGGAATGCCACCAGTGGACAAAACCGACACTGCATGCAAATTGGATCTTAATTTGCGTCAACACTTTTTTTTTTTGTGAAAAATCAACTTCTCCTCATACAGCACAAAGTGAGTGCCACATCAAATGGTGTTATTTATTTATTTTAAAGGTATATTTTTTTTGCCTTTTTGAGCTTTATTTGACAGAGACAGCTTGAAGAGTGACGGGAAATGTGGGGAGAGAGAGAGATGGGGAATGACATGCGGAAAAGAGCCACAGGTCGGATTCGAACCCTGGGCCGCCGCAGCAAGGACTAAGCCTTTGTACATGGGGTGGATGCTCTACCAACTGAGCTAAACGACACCCCAAATGGTGTAGTTTTTAATCTTAGAAACAAACAAGCACTGACTGAACTGTAGCATACTGTCTGTATGCAATTTCTGAAAATGTCAGCAGAACTTTTGGTACCAGTTCTTTTAAAAAAGGTAATGCACTGACTTAGGGCCTTATTTATGGTTAATAAATCATTTACTACTGCTTTATAAAGGTTGGTAAGTCATCAGTGACTGCTAATGGGTTTCTAAATTTTAATCAAAATCTGCCTTATTCTGAAAACACCTTAAATACCTTTAAAGGTCCAGTGTAGGATTTAGTGGCACCTAGCAGTGAAGTTACAGATTGCAACGAAACGAATACTCTTCCACACCTCACCATCTCCTTCCAAGCAAAACTCTGAAATTCACATTAAAAGCAAAAGGTCATATCTGGATCAGTGTTTGGTTTGTCTACTCTGGGCTACTGTAGAAAGATGGCGGTTCAACATGGCAGACTCCATGGAAGAGGACCCGCTCTTACTGTAGATATAAAGGCTCATTTTGAGACCATGAAAACACAATGTTTCTTATTTTCAGGTGATTATAAACGAACAAAATCAGAGTTATGAAGATTATATTAAATTCCTGCCAATAGATCTTCCTTAATCTTACACACTGGACCTTTAAAGAAGCTTGTCCCTAATATTTTTTAAAACCCAACTGTGGAGCCTCAGGATGACAATATAAGATGATAAAACAGTCTGAATATTTTTTGATTATCAAGTTGTGCATGGTATTAAAAACTTAAAAATGGACTATTTTAATGCGATGGCAGGAAACAATAGTACATTTCATCCTATGGTTTAAAGGAAGAATAAGCTGTTCGTCAGCTCACAGCGTGGGGTCTGAGTGTTTCACGTGATTCGTGAGTAAAAGCTCCACCTTTGGGATAAACCCTCGGCGGCATCTGTGCGCCGCTGCCTGCCGGCCGGGACAGACAGAGCGGACGGGGATGCAGCAGTGAGCGCCGCCGCTGCCGCTGTTGCTGCTTCTTTTGTCTATTATACCTCCTTTTGACTATGATTTTCGTTTTCCAGCGCTCTGTGGTTGCTGAAGGGCTCTGTCCGAAAAGATACACACAAGAACAGGTTACCCGCACGGCGTGTTTGCCGTCGCTTTCGTGAGTAATGAGACTCTGATTTGTGCGGAGAGGACAGGATGCCCGCCAGCGGCGCCGACTCATTGAAACCCAGCGCCTTCATCCCGGTGTGCACGGCCGCATGCCTCCTGGTCGGCTCTACATCCCTCTTCTTCGTCTTTACGTAAGTGCAAGCCTAGATGTGGAGAAAAAAAAAGTTGGGGCATTCACTGCCCCATCCCTCCATTCATCCAGACATCCATCACTCTCCATCCACCATCCACCAGGTATTCTTTCATTCAAGCATGTTTTTGCATGTGGGACTGAAATATGTTACAACTCTTCCTCTTTTAATTGTCATTAAGCTGAATATTGACTGTGCAATTATACTCCTATTTTGGATTTGTTAAATTAATATTCAATTCTTTAAAAAAAAAAAAAGTTGCTTAAATGCACAATAATAGCACCATCTCTTCCTCCTCTTCTTCACTGACTTCACCCTGCTGCTGGCAGACCCACCGGGGGCGGTTAACATCTGACCCGGTTGGCTCACAGTGTGGGCTAGTCTGGGTGCCTGCCCAGTGCATCCTTCACGAGGAGGACTCAGAGTAAGCACACTTTAGGGGATAAGCCTCCCACAATCAAACATATATCAACCCATCAGTATGTGTCATAAATGTAGCTGGATGAAGTCTGCAAAAGATTTTAAAACTTCGTGGGATGGTTTCTGTGAAATTTAAGTTTTAATACAACACTTGGTGAAAATGTTGAAAAAGTTAATTTTAGCATCTTGGTTTTGACCTACTTGTGAGGAAAAAGACAGAACTAGTGGGAGGCTGGAAAGAATCCACTCAATCCAACGCTTGCATGCAGGAAAAATGAATATAATATCCTATAATACCCTCGAATCCAATTTAAATGATGACTATAGGTTAGTCTGATTTATCTATTTCAAAGCCTTTACTTATGTACCAAGCAGACTAGTGTCAAATATTAAAGCACCATACTTTCAATATGATACCCCCATCCACTATTGACTTACAGAGTGAAGGCTCCCACCTCATCAGATCTATGCCACTCTACTGACCCTTGACCTCCATAGCCATATCTGCCCTAGTTTCTCTCGTATTCTCCAGCCGTGCACCGTTTACACTGGAATCTGACACCAGATTGGGATTAGGATCCTCCTTCCAGTGCCATGTGATCCCCCATCTGGGAAAAATATCTAAGATCTTTGAATTTCCTGTCAGCATTCCTGATATTTACTGTACGCTCTTTGGAGCAACTTTCACCATGACATTCATTAATTTAATGTATTTGCTAATGCACCACTTCCTTATTTATATATATTCATTTTTATTTCCTTTTGTTTATGGTATGAAAAGCTTAAACTTACAGATATGAGCTCCACTTTCTAGAGTTTTTATCTACATTGGGGTTGTCTGCACAGATGTGGTTGTAGAAATCTGATGTACTGATATACATCATCATTATATTGTGTTTTCATTATACAAGTTACTAAATCTGGAGTCATTTCATTTGGAGCTCCCTCTTTACACTAAAACACAAATATATGTCACACGCACACAAATTCTGCAACTTGACAGCTGTCTAATTGCCGAAGTCGTGAGACGTTTTGGATGCAGAGACAGGCTCGCAGGCCAGAAAAACTAGAGAAAGCCTGATGAACTCCATCTATACTCAGTGAGAGAGAAAAAAATCAATTGCCTGCTGACGTGATAGATTGAAAAGAGACTACTTAATTGGGACTGCATTGCTTAAACCAGCAAAACCAGGACACTGCAAATGATTGAATGAAGAAGCGATGAATCTGCTTCTTATGGGACAAGGGTTGCATTTGAGCTGAAATGACCTTAAAACCTAAAAATGTTTTGGATTATCACAGCCAAGCAGAGTAGAGCTTAAAATATTCTGACATCATGACTTCAAGGACAGTAGTTGAAAGTCTCACCAGCAGTTTGGCTTGTCTTGTGAGTGAATCTTGAAGTACTACTCTTTTAGGAGAAACTCAGTGTCTTGTCCACTGCCACTTAATATCACAGTTTCCTATATGAGTAATAACTTTGTTTAATATCTCGTGTATCTGCCAAGCCAGCAGCTGCAGCTGGACTGACTCCAGAGATAGACAGGTGCCACGCTCTGTTCAGCCCCGCCTTGGCAACATTGAGTCAAAGAGACGTCGCTTGTCATCTCCAATAACATCAGCCCGGCCTTTACCCCGGTTACTGTGAATCCTGGGAACACACTTGAGTGCAGTTCAGTCAGTCCTTTTCTTCACTTTTTATACAGCCGCACACCCAATTTTAATTCTAAACCCTGCAGTCATGTCACATATAAAGTCCCAGCCTTTTCATCTTGTAATATTCATGCAATGATGTTTGCATTAGCAGTGCGAGCGTGCTTCCATTTCTGTTTCCACTGCAACGACCTTTTAAAGTTGAGGAGTCTTCCTTTGCCTGAAAAAATTTAATCAGCTACCGGCTTCCTGCTTTTGTTCGTCTGACCGTGAACTCTTGTTTGGGTTAGCGCTTAAGATTTTTGTGCATTGTTAAACTCAGGCAGGTCGCCTACGCCCAACAAAGGCCACAGACATCAGAAAGAAGAAACCGAAAAAAATGTCCCTTGTTAATTAAGTTATTTTTCACTCTTCCCAGCTTATCTAACTGTTGTTCTGAATGCTGAAATATACTGAAACTAGAAAAAGGCATTTGTTAAAAAAAATGTGCAAACACTTTAATATGTCATAAAATATAAATTCTTGAAATATTGAATGGGAGTTGCAGTTTAAATTGAATCACCTAAATTGAGAATATTTAGGTTGCACAGCTGCCACTGGTGATTACTCAGTAATGCTAGTTACACTGCATTATCTGTTGGCCAACATTAACCTCCATTAGCTACTGGTCGTACCCATAGACAGTATAAATATGCCTTCTTGGCAGTCCTGCCTTTACTGCCTCCCAGCCAACCTAAAAATGGGCAAAGACGTGGATCATCGGGGTAGCTGAGGCGAGCTGAATGATGCCTGGGTGCTCAAACAAGCCATCTGTCTTGGCACCCACCTGTCAATCAAAGCAGCCACGCTGTTAATTATGCATAACTTTAAGCTGTAATATAATTTGAATTGGCGAGTTAAATAAAAATTCACCCTCAGTACAGTTGTCATAAACGGTGAGATTAGCTATAGAGACCAAAACTGTTTTTTGTACCAGGCTGTAAACATGTTTATTTCTGCTGTGAAGTTGGACATTTTAACATAGGGACTTATGGAGACTGACTCTCATCTGGAGTGAGCCTCAAGTGGGCGTTTGAGGAACTGCAGTTTTTGGTACTTTCTTCTTGGCTTTACTTCACAGCCACGGAGGTTGCCACTTGGTTGTACCAGAAAAAGTAAGGCTGTGGCAGAAAAACCATTGAGTGTAATCAGTTGAGCAATGGAGCATTTTATTGCCTATGAATTCAACTTTTAATTTGTAAGAACATGAGTGTGTTAGCTCTTTATTTAAATATACACATACTATGTATTTCTGCTCATGCTCTGTACTGATTTAAAGCTTAAATTGCTTAACTTGTGTGCATCAAAAGAAGTCCAGCTGCTGAAATCAATCATTTTTTAAAAGGTTTTTCACGACCACAATCCTAAATTACATTCATCTTTATTGGATGGTGCACGGCGAGAACAGGAATGATGAAATGTCACAGATCACATCGACCCCAGCACATGCTATGTGGAGATTTATTGCCCAGTCTGTGGGAATTTATTCACTACCACTTGTTTCCTGTGCTGATGTTGGTGTCTAAAAATTTGACTACATGGCAGTGATATTTCACAAAAGGAGCCCTGGCTGTCAGCGGCAGTGAACCTGCCGCTTGACCAAGTGTGTTGCGGCGTCTGCTGTGCCACTGAGCCACTGCGGAGATGAGGGCAGCGTGCAGATTTCAGAGCAGCTTACTGTTTTCTGTGATTTAATACAGCTCTGCCCGGGCTGTTTCATTAGGTGGGGCTTGTCTTTGCCACACTGCGGTGTAATGAACTGTCTCTCCCTGCGGTCCAGATGGTCTCGGACCGATTGATGGAGGCTTGGTCGTCCATGCAGAGGCGTCCGCATGGTAATCTGGTCCACAAGAAATCAGTGACAGTGATTGATGTGGAACAGGCTGTATTTGTCATATTAAGCCAATTTAGTGAATGGGATGAAATTGATAAATAAAGCATCTATTTATAGATCTGTATCAATCTGTTTAACTCTCTTTCTGTCTATCTGAAGAGGAAAACAGAGGAATACCTCTCTTATTAGGTAGGTTAGTAGGTAATAATTTAACATATACTAAAATAAAAAATGTAATTCAAACTGTATCCAGATCAGCTGGCAGTTTAAGCACATTTCAACTGTATTTTGGTTATGTACGTATATGTTATATGATGCTCTTTAATCTTTTTGTCACATGTTCACTCCTACGCTTACTTATGCTAAATTTGTTCAGATCTACAAAACAATTCTTGTCCTATTTCTAGTTTTTCCTCATAATCTGTCTCCTGCAGGTAAAGACTCCCAGCAGTAAATCAATTGGATTTATCTCATGGTATACAATGTATAGCAGTATGATGCTGTGTGATATATGGTGAGCCTTGATGGCATGCTCTATTTGTATCTAATGTGAGGAACACACAATGCACTGGATTGGCAGAAATGGTCTGTAATCCAGAGTTCATAATCCAGGGATTACCGGGTTTGCAGCTGGCATGGCATCAGCAGGCGTTTCTTTTGGGGGGTGGGGAGACCCTTCCCCCACCCCTCCGCCTAAAACCAGCCGGGGGGGTTTGGGGATTGGTGCGGCACAGGGATAAGGCGGATGACTCTTTATTTTTATCAGCGATTTCACATTCACAAGTCTTTGTGTTTAATTACTCATATGTGTTCACAGTTTGACACATTTTCCTGATCTTGATACTGGTTAAACTGGTTAATCTCTTTCCATTCAACAGTCCTAGGAGGTGCCATTATTATATTTCTCTAACTCTAATTATAACATACTAAAAACTGCAACATTAAAATAGAAAATTCCCATGCAGCATATACAGTATGTAGGTTAAACATGTGATGTTCAATCAAACACTGTTAATATAATCCAGTGAGACTTTTCCTCTCTGTCTACCACTGTAACCTGATTACACTCCCCCTCCCTTTAATCTCACGCAGTTGAGGTATAATCATACTTCTATTCAGTATATAATTCAGCACGTACACACACACACACACACACACACACACAGTCGGTTGAAGAGAAAGAAGTGATGGTTCTCTAAGATTTGAGTGCACCATTAGTTTGCCTTTAGTTCAGAAGCACCTATCAGTTTCAGTTTAATTAAACATAATTTAACACAGTTTTTATTTCATCTTCTGTATTTGGTCTTCTTGCTCTTTCGCTCTACTTTAACTGATCAACTTTCAACTGCTTATTATTATTATGGTCAGTGCAATGATGATGTGCAAACTTTATTCAAGCGGATTATTTGTGCATTGTACATACTTTTTTGTTCACACTGAACCGAGGGCTGCAGCTAATAGGTATTTTAATCATTGATTAATCAACTGATTACTTTCTCATTTCATCAAGTAGTAGTCCCGTCTGTAAATCAAATTAAGTCCAAACCTAAAGACATTACATTTATAATGTTATAAAACAGAGAAAAACAAATCCAAACATCTCAAAAGCTCGAACACGTAAATATTTGGCTTTTTTACGTTAAAATTTAATCAATTATCACAAAAGTTCCGTGTTAATTCTCTGTCGATTGACTAATCGATGAATGGTTTGAGCTCTTCATGAACCTGACCATCCTGTCCCATCATATTTTTGCCAGACTTGTTGTTTTTCATAACACAACAGAAATGTGACAGTCTGACACGTTAAAGGTGGATTCACCAGGCTGGAATCCTAAAACACCAGGGTTCACCAGACTCTTGAGACTATTTCGTAAATTTGAGGGTTTATTCAAAATTAATTGTCAGCATTTTTGATTGAGTAATTGTTTGAAAAAAAAAATAAACGTCTGGTTCACGGTTCTCAAATGTGAGAATTTGCATGTTTTTCCTGTTTTACATTCATTTTAAGTTGAACATATTTGGCCTGTGGACAGTTTGTTGGATAAAACAAGCAATGTGACAACATCACATTGGGATTAGAGACTTATGATGGCCGTCATGTGTCCGTACCTGCTTCATTGTGTAACACAGATACAGTAGGTGTCTTGCATTTACTGCAGAGTACTCGTCATTTAATCCCTTGTTGTGGGCACTGGTGAACACACTAATACATGCTTATCTTTCACTGTAAACAATTACTTTTGCCATCCACTCCCCCATCAGAATAAATGGGATTAGATTATCCCTTAAAATCTTTGTTGTAGCCATGATTTGTGTTAACCTCAACCTCTAAGGGATGGATACTTACTAGGCTCAAACACGCTTGATTTACAACATGACTTCTGCTTTGGATGAACACTCTGTGACAAGTACAGTAAATAGTTTTTTCTTCTCCTGTGTTTGTATATTCAGATGCCCGTGGCTGGCTGTGACCATCTGCCCTGCTGTGCCGCCATGCTGTGCCATCCTCTTCCTTTTTGTGCTGGCCAACTTCACCATGGCAACCTTTATGGATGCTGGTGTGCTGCCAATGGGTTTGTAATCAAAGTGATTTTATGCTTACAATAGGAAAGATTTTTTTTTTTTAATTTGTGGAAGTGTTATTTCAGTGATTTCACATATTATTTTACAGCAAACGAAGACGAGGACAAGGATGACGAGTTCCGTGCTCCGCTGTACAAGAACGTGGACGTGAAGGGCGTCCAAGTGCGGATGAAGTGGTGCGCTTCGTGTCATTTCTACAGACCTCCACGCTGCTCACACTGCAGTGTATGCGATCACTGTGTGGAGGTTAGTGCATGAACAGCTTTAAAGTTAAGACACGTGTCAGTTTTGATGTGTAAGGAAAACTTCAAACAGGGGAGGGTGAAAACAAATGTGTTGGGGAATTTGAGCGGTAAGTGTAAAAACATAGAAGGCATGCATGGACAGATCAGGGGGGGAAAGGTGAGTTGTGCTTATGAGTGAGTGAGTGTGCAATGTGTGTGAGGAAAGTCAATAAAAGGGATTTCAGCAGCAGAGTGAGTGATGGACAGAGTGTGATGGAGGGAGAAAGAGATCTCATTAATCAGGTTAATCCTTTTCTCCGATCTCTTGTAGTCTCAGTAGAAATGCAGTTTGAAAAAAGGGCTCAAGCAGCCTGTATTACACAAAGTGTGTTTAGAAAGCATATTCCACAAGTTTTCAGTGGAAGTCAAAATTATTCAATATAGACTTTGTTATGTATGTTTTATCTTTTCCCACATTCTCCTCTCAGGACTTTGACCACCACTGTCCCTGGGTGAACAACTGCATCGGGAGGCGAAACTACCGCTACTTCTTTCTGTTTCTGCTGTCACTGACAGTTCACATGATCGGCGTCTTCACCTTTGGCCTCATATACGTCCTGCACCACATGGATGAATTATGGAAGCTGCACTGCACAGTCACGTATCCTTATACACACTCACTACAGTATGTGTGCGTCTGTCCGTGTAAATGTGTTAAATATGTCAAATTGAGACTCATAATATTAAGCAGCTTTCCGTAACAGTACGTACAGTTTGGTAGTGATCAGTATATCAGGGCTGTTTCTTATCCCAGTCCTGGGTCTCACTGGATTCCACCTGTACCTGGTGTCCAGAGGACGCACCACCAACGAACAAGTCAGTTTAATTTAAACTACTATCAAGAGCATTGGAAATGTCATAAAAAGTGCAGTATATCAATAAAGTTGACAATGTGACAATATGAATATCTGAAATAACAAAATAATACAGGTGTACTCTTCTCTTCATGATTCCACAGGTAACCGGGAAGTTTCAAGGAGGAGTAAATCCTTTCACACGAGGTTGTTGTAACAACCTGGAGTATCTGGTTTGCAGTCCAATCTCTCCAAAGTAAGAGCCATTTCTTCAGTTTAATCTATCAGCTTTTCAGGAGGCCTCATAACTCACTGGCTGTTTGTCGTATGACACCAGGTACACAGCGAGGCCCTGTAAGAAAATGGTGGTCCACGTTCAGCCTCCGTTCCTGAGACCAGAGATTGACAGGCAGATGTCAACGAAAGTCAGGGACAACGGGATACAGAGTCAGGATCTCCAGAATAAAGTATGCATGAGCAAATTTACATGCCAAATCCAAATCACACGTTGTAAAATATGTTCTCACACATCATCTAAGTATAGGAACCTCAGCTGTCAAGGGTTTGGATCTCTCATGTTTTTTTTTTCTCTCCTGCCAGCGAACCTCAGCCGGAGCTGTCGAGCTGTCAGACATCAAACAGCTGAAATCTCCACCACCACTGCCACCAAAGCCAGACCACGGCCTGCTGAAAAGCCAACTATCTGCCATGGATGGTACTGTAGAAGATATATATACATAGCACCGAAGCAATATTTTTAAAGCACACAGTCTTGTATAGTGACAAATAAACTGAAACATTAAGGATACATCCTATTTTACAAGTGTGCAGAGTCGAGTAAAGGACAAGTCTGATGACAAGACCAAAACCAACAATGATCCTACAAACAAGTATTGTCTTTGTAGCCTAATATAACTTATCCCTCTGTGCCACAGAGCTCCATATTTGTCTAAAAACTCATCAATGAGATGTTCTTTCATTACGATGAACAAGGACACAGCAGTTTATTTTGAGTCAGTCCCATAACGTACCCCATCCTGGTGCTGTAATTACATACCTGCAAGTGCACCAAATCTGTACTGATCCACAGCGAAAACTAGTCCCCAATAAATGCGCTATTTCCTCCTATTTGAGTGACGTTTGGTAAAAAGTACAAAGCCCAGCTGTTCTAGGAAATTATTTAACCTTTTTTAAAATGTTAATATAGATTTGTGACTTTTGAAAATTTACGTCTTCTTCTGCGGTCGACAGACAGCTTGGGAAAGTTGCAACGTTGCTTTTGGTCTTTTCATGATTTTCATGATGATTTTCTTTTCATGATGTCTGTATCTGATAATTAATCACAATCAATCTTTTCCAGAGATGGACAGACATCATACCAAAACCATCATTCCTGTGTCCATTCCTACTGTGCCACAGCTACGGCCCGTTCTGGAAGCCATATCTAGAGGATCGTCACCCATTCCTCCAGAGCAGGTGTTTTGTAATCTGATATTAATTTATTATTTTATATTGTTGTGATCCTCAGTATCCAAGTCCCGGATTCTTGTCTGACACACATGGTTTTTGTTGTGTTGTTTAGTTGATGAAGACATCAGAGCCACAAGGGAACAACAGAAGTCCAGACCTCCACTCTGAGTCTAAAGAAAGCCCTTCAAGAGGCAGCCAGGAGGCCAGCCTGCCTCTTCAGACCAACAGCATCTCCAGCTCGCTGCAGCTCAACTCTCTGCCGCTTAACTCCCGCTCTCTCACCCTCAAACATAGCAGTCGTCACGGCAGCAAATCCCAGCTACCTGCCATGCATGGTGACGGTTTGGGATCCAATCCCACACCGGGCATCATCACCTCTTCCAGCCTGCTGGCCAACCACAGCAGCAGCCTCTCCTTTGATAACCTCAACCACCCTGCAGACCCTCAGTTCCTGGCTCAGAGGGGGGCTCCTCCAGTCGGCTACCACCCTCACTTCATGGCTCTGGCATCGGATGGGACTGTAGTGCAGCGGCCCCCTCCTCACACTTACAGTCCTGTGTTTATGGGCATCACCAGACAGTCTCCTCAACCTCGAGACCCCTCACCTTCTCTGCAGGGCCTCACCTCAAGGGATCACTCGCCCTCCTTCCAAGGTTTCATACAAAGAGACCCTTCTCCGGCTTTTCAAGGGCTGATAATGAGAGACCTTGCATCCCAAAGTGTAACATCACGAGACCTTACACCTCCAGGTTTGGCGATGCGAGATCTGACCTCTCAAAGTCTCCGAGACAGTCTTCGTGATCTCGGCCCACAGGGTTTGACACCTCAGAAGTCTGCTGCCGCACGCTACGACAACTTTTCAAAAACCATTATGGCATCTATCCACGAGAGACGGGAGATGGAGGAGAGGGAGAGGATGATGCGCCTCCAAGCCAGATCCCAGGCCCTCTATGGCCCAGATGTGGGGATCTATGACATCCCAAGCAGAAGGAGTCTACCACCAGACAACATCCGACCTACAGGCTCCCGTGGACCGACTCCTCCTGCCTACGGCTCCAGGGAGTTTCTGATGAGTACGGGCATCCTCGGTTATGGCATGAGGACCTCACCTCTCTCCAGCTCCTCCACGTCGTCTCTGAGTCGAGGCCCGAAAACGTCCAGCTCGCCTCTGCAGAGCAGCAGCAGCAGCAGCCTGCAAAGCAAGGGCAGGTCTTCCTCTCCAGCTTACTGCACCTCTGACAGACAGACTCAACCCCTCCCTTCCTCTACATCCACTCTTCCTCGTTTACCTTCCTCCTCCAGCTCCTCCGCCCCCTCGTATGCCTCCTATGCCACCACAAAACGATCATCGCTCACATATTCCTCTGAGGGGAAGGACTCAGTCACCCTGGGAGCCCTGAAATAAAATAAATACACACACACACACTCTATACATATTGATGCTGTTAATGAATCATCTATGCAGTGATAGTCTCAGTCTTCACAGCTCCAAAATACTTTGTAAATAAGAGGCCATTTGGGACTCTCCTGTGTGGGAGGGTGTGTGAGAAGCAAATACAGTGAAGGATGAGCTTAGAAATATTCTTGGAAAGTCCTAAAAGTTTGACCAAATCTGAAAATCTCAGGACAGTTGTGCCTCCTCTTGCAAACAGAGCGAGCTCTACAAACTTAGTCGAAGCAGAAGGGCTTTGTGAAGACTACAGATCAACTTATTATCTGTTTGTATGTGTTTTTTGATATTGCTTTTGTGAAACAATGTAATACCACATCATTGAATTTGTCTCCCGCTGCAAAATATCCAATTTAATAAAGTTTTGTAGTTGTTTATATGAATAAACTTATTTTGTAATTTTCATTTCTGTTTTTACGTTATTTTCTTGGCTGTTAATAAAACGAAATGACGAAATTGTGAGTGAGGCAGGCGACAAAGGGAGTGCATTTTTATGTTGCTTGTTAATCTTGCTTCACAGATATTTCTTGCACTTATTTTTCACCGAAACACAAAAGTATTTAAATTCATAACTCAGCAGATGACATGCTGAATTCCTTTTAACGTGTGCATTCATTTAAACTGCTACAGTGCATGAATGCTTACATTTGTATAGCTGCCATGACGGGACTGCTGGAAAAATATTAATGTCTTAATGACGTCTAAGTGGGAGTTTAATGAAATATAACACTGGTGGAATGATTTACTGGCTCTGTAATGCCAGTTTCTGCATTGACTTTGTGTCTGGCACCCTCTAGTGAATAGTTTGAGACGAGGGCGTCATGTCGGTTAGACAGATCCAGTAGATGATGCTATTGTGTGTAAAATACAAGAAAACAACATGACGTCGATGTCAAGTGCTGCAGGTAATGGAAAAAAGCACCATAGCGTGCCCTGTATTACAAAATATCTATTTTACACAGCGGCTTATTTTCACTCCAGGTAGTTCACATTAAAATAATGAGAAAAATCAAGAATAATATAAAAAAAACTTCACAAGGTATTTAATCTACAGGTTAAAAAAATCATCTGTGTGTTTGTTTCAGAGGGGTCAGAAGGGGAATCCAGTGACAAGTTTTGCATTTTACCTTTTAAGAGAGCTTGAGAAGTCAGCTATTCTGGCCTTCAGTCGCAGGACGGGCTCATTAGTCTTTGTGACAGGAATATTTCTAATAACAGACTTTTATTACCCTGAGCCAACAATCACACATTTTTGTTTAGGCAATAAATGACAGGGCTTGACACTTTGAGGTTGGAGCTTTTCATATGAGTTATTGTTGCACTTGACCTTATAGCAGGTGGAAGTGCAGATATGACAACAAGAAAGCCCTGATTGATTTAAACTGTTGGCAGGAATTTACAACACAGCTGAATAACTGACAGATCTCTCACCAGACCAGTAATTTAAGGGACTCACTCGTAAAGGCTTAGTTAAGAGAACTGACAACAACATGATATGTGAAGCATGAACAAAAAAAAAAAAAAAAAAAAAAAAAAGCTTTAGTTAACGTGCCAGAGAACAACAAGTAAAGTGTAAACAACATTGTTCAGCAATCATTGGAGCAGTTTTTTGCTTGCCAAAAATGTCTAACAAGATTGCCAATTATATTACACAGTCTTTTCACTAAAGACAACAGTAACAAATTCAAGGGAGAAAGATGAGAACAATATCAGGGCCTTCAAAGCCTGACAACAACCCAAGAGGGATGAGAGTTATCTGAAATTTGTAAGAGTCGTCCTCTCCTCAAATTTCAGTGAACTTTTTCAAATGTTTTTATTTTTAATCTATTATTTTTCAGTGCTCAATCTACACTAAAAAACATGTTTTTCCAGGTATTTTTTTTAACTCATCCGTTCAAATGATATTAAGGCTCAAAGTTGCACATACTTAACAGCGTGACCGCTTTGATTGACAGGTACGTGCCGCTACAGATAGCTTATTAGAGCACCCAGGCGTCATTCGACCCACCTTAGGTCTGCCAATGATCCATGTCTGTGCCGATATTTAGTTAACCAGGAGGCAGAAGAAGAAGTGCATCCAACATGGTGGCCAACGCCACATATTTTCGGCTTCAAAACAGTGCTTCGGAAACCTACAGGTGACATCGCTTAGGCTCTGTCCATTCTTTATACTGTCATTGGTCTTGACCAGATGTTGGATGTGAAGGCTTTAGCAACTAAACAACAACTAAACAACTAAAACTTACAACTAAAAGTCATATGGCATGGTGGGGTCTCACAGCAAGAAGGTTCCTGGTTTGAGGCCTGTGTGGAGTTGCTGTTCTCTCCGGGCACTCCGGCTTTCTCGCACAGTCAAAGACATGCAGGTTAATTGGTGACTCTAAATAGACCGTAGGTGTGAATGTGAACATGAATGGTTGTTTTTTCTATGTGTAAGACCTGTGAGAAACTGCTAACTTGTTCAGGGTGCACACCACCTCTTGCCCAGTTTTTGCTGGGATCGGCTCCAGCCCCCCGTGACCCTGATAAGGATAAGCAGCTATAGAACATGGATGGATGGAAAACTTTTCAATCTCCAATGTCTATACCAACAAAACAAACAAAATAAAAAAAAATAATTACACAAAAAAGCGACATGATAACAGAATATACTATTACAAGACCTCCTTCAAATTTAAATTTTGTTGCCAATGTATTTCCTGACACATGTTACTTTTCTTGTCCTGTATTATTCTCCTGTAATACTGAAGTGTGTTGTTTGTCTCAGGAGGTAATGGTGCTGAAATTTCAGTCTTATCTTGTTCTCTCTTTGAAATTACCCTCCTTTTGTAAATCCCACACAACAAACCTGTTACGATCCAGTCTTAACATCCATATTTTTGTCTACTATGCAGCTTTTTCATGTTTACTAAAAAAATCTTGCACAAGCCAATATTGTAGAAATTACTCCATGTCAGGACTGACATTTGGATGTTTTTCTGATGTTTTTCTCTCACACTCTCTCCTCTGTTGTGCTCTTGCTGTTCCCCCCACCCCCCTTCTCACATCCTAGTTTCTGTAGCCGGGGGTAAAATGGTAATGACGGTAATGACAAGGCTGCTGTGCAAAGAGGGATTGCAAGTCGTTGAGGAGTGGATCAAAAGTATACTATGCAGATTGTGGTGTCTGAGAAGCCCTCCATCTTACATCATGCTATTTTTATAATTTGTCTCCATAACAAATATATCTTAAAAGACACTGGTGTCCTCATATTCTGCATTTGTATCACTTATGTCTCAAACTAGAAGTATGATATTATAGCTGTGCTATTCTATAACCCATGATACATTTAGTAGTTTTGCATTGCATTTAGTTATTTCTTTTTATTAAATGTATGGTTAGTATATCAGTAAAAGGAAGAAAAAAAATCTTTGGGGAACTAGCAGAAATGCTCTATTTTATATCAGCTAGCTGGAGGGGCAAGGTCATGTTTCTGTTTAATTGACAGCAGCTGGCAGGCTAAGCACCAGTACTGTAGTGACAAAAAGTAAACAAACTTGGCTACAGCTTACAAGTCACAGGCAGACAGTTTGTAAGCATAAAAGATTACCATTAAAGCATTAAAGAAGGCCACGCTAGGATCTAACCAGACCAAGGTGATATTTGCAAGTAAGTTTACATGTTGTACTGCTGCTGAGCAGCTAACTAGCAAATTTGTTAGCAAGCTGATATTAACATGTTTGACTGGTGAATCGGTCAACAAACTAAGACATGCATGTGTTCATGTCTGACAAAAACTGCAGTGCAATGACCACTTGAGGCTGGCTACAAAGCAAGTCATTCTCCTTAAGGCACAATGTTAAAATGCCCATCGTCACAGCAGAAATAAATGTGTCTCCATCTCCGTAGACAGATACCTAAATGTATTCTGTCTAATGAATTAATGAAAAACTAGATTAATGAAAAACTAGGGGGTGCCATATATCCATTTTTCCTTTTGTCTCAAAGGAGAACTCACAGAGTATATAAGAGTAGATACTGTACCAGAAAAAATAAGCAATTTCTAGCACTTTAAAGGTCTCATATTTTACATTTTATTTGAAGTTTTGATAACCACAAGAAGATATATTTATGGTTTTTAATACAAAAACTCATCTCAGTATAGTTTTACATGGTCTCTCTCAGGGTTCTCTTTGGAGATCTGGAAAGAACAGGGTGTGTTGTGTTGCATTTTGTCTCATTAATGCAACATTTTGATACGTTCACAGTATCTATAACACTTAGCCCTACTTTATAATACTACTTTTTACAATATAAGCCACCATGTAACATTACTACACAGAAGCAAACTTTATCTGTACCTTTATCATAACCTAAAACTATTATGTGTGTATTATTCATTACAATGTATGGATCACCTTGAGTCCTCAGTATAAACTTTGAGATGACCAAAATGATTTCACAAATGAAACCTAGTAATAATAATAATAATAATAATAATAATAATAATAATAATAATAATAGTAATAATACCCAATGACTTCCGTTCAAGAGTTTCATCATATTCAGTCTTTTTGCCTCTGGATCACAGATTGCCTTTCGTTGCCATGGTTCTTCTTGCATTTAGATGCATGATCACCATAGACACAGCAATAAAAAAAAGAGTAAATAATCGTGAGGGTTCATCTGAAAACAATGCACTCATGATAACCTCTTGACATGGATTCATTTCATTCTTATCAATTCCCAAGTTACCTAAATCTTTAAGGATACTTCTAGAGATGCTGCAGACTGACCTACATTTGTGCCGCTGACTCTCTCTCTGTAGCAGCGTCTCTCTCTCTCTCTCTCTTGCACTCTCTCTCTCTTGCTCTCTCTCTCTCTCTCTCTCTCTGTCAGTCTCTTTCTCTCAGCTCATTGATATGCCTGATCATCAGAGGCATCGCTGAACTAGCTGATTGTCATTTTCAGCTGCAGTGGCACTGATGCATTTCATTTCCCCTCCAGGCTCTCTGTTGGTGTGATTAAGCACTTGCTGCAGTGACACTTGACAAAGAGGAGTTGGATTGATAGTGCCTTGGCTTGTTTCTCCCTCGGAGAGGGGGAATATTTTATAATATTTACATTATTTATCAAATCACCGGGAAGGGACGTATTGTAATGCTGCTTCAGAATTTGTTTTCTATATGGGTGATCCTGACTGGCATTGCTGTTCCTACAGCTCACCAAGGGGGTGCAGCAGTAAGTCGATGTGAGAGTCAGGACGTCAGGTGTTGTTTTGTCATTTATAGTCTGAGAGCAAACTCTCAATCTGAGTGGATCCTTTCCAGAAGCAGCAGAATTTACATAGATTTCAGGTTTACTTTCTGCAAATAGAACAGTTTGCCTGCACCTAACTTTAATGTTTAGATTCGTTGAATATTTGAATATGAAAATGAAAGGTGACCTTTCTCTTCTGAAGCCAGATTGGTGACCTTTTCTGGTATTTCCAGTGTTATTATGCACTCTGTGTGACAGCACCATCTGAACTAGGAGCAGAATTTAACATGCTGCTGGCCTATTTCCTTTTTTTTTTTTTTTTGTAAACTCCTCATAGATCTTTAGTCTTTGCGTTAAATTCAATTAGCCTCAGTTGCACATGCCAGTCTGAACAGTGAACAGAGGTGGGCAGTGCGGGGGTTTAATTATGACAAAAATCTGCACTGACTGTGCCTCTGTCCACAGGAAAAGGATGTGAAATGCCCTGCTGAGCACCAAAGACTGTGTGGGCATTTCATTGCAATTAATACAGCACTACACACACACACACACACACACACACACACACCATAATGTATTTTTCTATGTGGGTTTTTGTCATTAGATCCTGTGAATTACACTGCACTGTACCCCCTCTGTTCATCCCAGTGTGTATAGACAATAGGCAGCAATAATTACATTTACCTCTGCCACACGGCAGAGGCAATTCACTACCCAGTTACTGTGGTGATGAAGAACTTTATCATCTGTACACGTGGAACAAAAAAGCATAACACATAAAGCTGAGGCATGTGTGGTTGCAGAAATGTGTGCCTGTTTTGCGCTTTTGAATTCGCCAATACACTCAGCATTTATTGTGCTCTTTGTGTGAATGGTATCAGGTCAGAAAACAGGAGCAGAGCAGAGAAAAAAAATGAAAAATCAAGTGTAGAAAAGTGACAAAATAAAAACATTTTCTGGTATAATAGGAGTCCAGGTAGGAAACAGTGGTTCAGTTCAACATATCCTTGATGGCATCAACACAGTATGCAGAGGATTTCCTGCTGTGGATTTCCTTTAAGGCATTTTTGCTGTCTTTTTATAAGCTAGTAAACACTGAACCGTGCTACGAAATATGAGTGGAGAGAGAAAGGATGGTAACATTTAAGTCTCAAGCCCTGGATGTTGCAACCAGATGAATACAAAATAGACAGTATGCATCTTAGACTGTGGAGTTCCACAGCATGATGATTGTATATAGAAAATCTCGACATTTGTCTGTATACAGAGCACAAAATTACGCAACAGCCATCAGCCGAATGCTGGTGAAATACACAGGTGGCTCAAAAAACAATCCATTTGAGTGGCTTGTAAAATTTCAGCGTTCACTAGCCCCTTGGCCCGGTGGACAAAAAAGTTAATTTTGCACCGTGTCCGTATGTGCAGAATTAAATGGATTGATCTTTTTCATGAATACACTGCAATCCTTTTATACCCTGCTATGATTGGACAGACAAGACAAATCTTTTATCCTTGAATCCCTGGAAGGGTTTAACTCTTTCATGCTTTTGTTCATTTGGCACTGAGCAGTGGCAGTACTGAGAAAGAAAAAGACACTGTGGCTCGCCACAATCCTCCATTTACACATAAACTGCACTACATGTCACAGAAGGTGTCTCATTTTTCTACCAAAAATGTATGCAATCAGAATAACTGTAAAGATCTTATAATGACATTATGTTTTTACACATAGTTGCTTTTAAGCTGCTGTAGGTTGTCATCTCCATCTTAAGGTAATAACACGTGGAGCTGGAGCTCATTCTGGACTGACATTGTTGGAATCCCAGCAGTCATTACCACCACCTGAGTCAAAGAACATATAAATGGTGTACCTAGAGCTGGAAAATGTCTCATGGTCATGTGAGTCACGCTTCATATTATCAGCTAGAAGAAAAAGTATATTTGATGTGTAAAAAATGTTTAGGTCAGTTCAAATCCTCCACGTTCTTTGTTGTATTTCTTCAGTAAAAAATACCTCTTTGAACAGTCTAATACACGGAGACAAACAAGGCAATAACCTACAATTTCTTTAGGAATGTCTGTGGAGTTGCTTTTGAACAAGTTATGGAGAAAGCAAGATAAATGAGAAAAGGAGGCAGAGATAGCAACAGCCTGGCACGCTGCAGAAGAATACAAACGGGCTCGCTCATGTCCCCGAACTAGAACTTTTCATTAAATTTACAGGAGCTATTAATACAGTGTGTAGATCGTGTCTGCTTGATATCTTCTCCACACATAACATAAGGTACACACACAAAAAAAGGTCTGCAGGTTCTGTTATAGTCTGAGACGCGTCCCTGGCATGGTGTAAGACTGATGAAACCCTCAGAGAGGAAAGTAATCTCAGTGAATATAAAACCAATGATGAGTCCTCTCCTGTCCTGGCGTAAGAGCAGTTTACCACCTCCATTGGATACCAGGCAGTTTGACATGCATGTAAATCATGTGGCTGTTACTTCACTGAACAAATATATATGTAGCTGAAGTATTTTGTGTGAGTGTGTTGCCTAAAGTACAATGGATGCACTGATAAATGTCTGAAATGTCTGTTACTGTAGGTTCATGATGATGCCTCGAAGTTGAAAGCAACGCAGTGAAAAATGACTAAACCTGCACACTCGAAGATGTGTGTGTATCAAGTGGATGCAGACTTTTTGTGTCACAGCAGTTCCCACTATCTCATCCCAACAATGAAGTCATTTCTCTATTCAGCCTGCGGAGATGATGCAGAAGGAAGTCCTTGAAAAAAAAGTTGTGGTTTAGACTTGCGTAACATGTCTGCATGCGCAGTCCGAGGAGTGTGCTCATAATGAATGAAACATTAATTTGGCTCGCAGATCTATACAGCTGATATTTTCCAACATTAAGTTTAATAAACTCAAAGTAATTTCCGAAAATGTACACCCTGAGGCAATGTCAATAAATCCAGGAGAGTTCATTTTAAGTATAGAAAGGTCTCATCTATCTTTTTAGTGCTCACACAAAGGTGTTATTCCCCCGCTCTCTCACGCTGACTCCCAATCACCTGTGTGGGCTTCTGTTTAATTTTTAACTTCACTTCTTGTTTGTTTTGATGGACCCACGCAAAACTGCGAGGATGGCAAGTTCTGATATTAAATCTGGTAATGTACTTTATATTTATGATATGGAGGAAAAGCACGAGGCATCGTCATGAATAGCTTATGGCACTCATTTTACATCACAATCTTCAAAAACACCAAATGATTGATAGCTTCATTTATTCAATAGATTTACCAAAGGGTTACCATCCATTGCTCTGACATTCTACACTTTGTTTTCAACTTAAAAAAAAGCATAACAAGGTTTTAAGCCATGCTAACAACTGAAATATCAACTAACAACTCTTGGATTAGTTGCCACTAAATTTCAAATATGAAAAACAAAAGACGTCCATGTTTCCCAGAAGATGAATTTTAATGACTTTAATGGTACCCTGACTTTTCCTCCATGAGGTTGACATTTGTAGTTGTGAGTGAAATGTCATTAAATGTTTTTTCATTATCTTCTGAATAGGGGTGCTGCAATGTACACATATTGACGATGAATCATGATTGACGATTACAGTGAATAATGAAATACTGTGTTAATAATACACATATCATAATATTATGTAAATAATCCAGCACCTCATCGTTTCAGTTTTGTTCTGTTCCTCCTTTGTGGTTCACGCTCCAACATAGTAACCGGCGGTAATGCACCTTAATGTTGGTTGCCAGTGTTGCCGTTGAGTGTAATTCATTTGCCAAACAAGAGACAAAACACAGGAAAAGTTAATAGTATCAGAAGTATATTAGAAATATAATTATTGGGAATTCTTTTGGCCATGATAATCCATCCATCCATCTCAGCATCATGGGGAGAACATGCAAACTCGAACCAGCTGTGAGGCGACTATTGCACCACCGTGCCGCCCGCCGCGAAAATCGCGTAGATATTGTGACAGCCCTAGCACACGTGCATACTAAAGGTAAAGATGAGAGTGAACATAGTGAACATGCTAACATTGTTATAGTGAGCATGTTAGCATGGTGATGTAGCTCAAAGTACAGCTGTGCAAACTCATAGTCATATGCTAGCTGGATAATATGCTTATATTGAGTTTTTAGACCTTTACTTATGATAGACATGATGATACTGCTGTTTTTAACATGTTTTTTGCTGAAGGTAAAACCATCTATGTGGAGACTGGAAATCCATATTCCCCTTTTTTAAAGAAATCTTTCTGTGTAGCTTTGTTCATGTGCCCCCTGTTTCTTTGTTGGATACTGTGCTTTCTAAACGGAGATTTGTAAAAAGAAAGATCCTCCATCAGAATAAAAATACAAAAAAAGTAATGAAACCACTCTGGTGTCTGTCAGTGACCTGAAACCATTAAGACACTTAATGTTGGTATTTTCAATATGATGGGAGTTGAATTTTTCGAGTGTGGAGATGGAACAGTGGGAGAGCGGTGAACAGCACTAATCATTTCTGGAACTAATGGATCCGTTTTCACATGTCAGTAAATCTTTGTAATGTGAAAACATGCTGTTTCATGGCTGTTGATTTGATTTCACTATGGAGGGATCAAAGATTTTTTTTTTTTAATTAAAGCAGATGGTTCAAATGTTAGCTCTTCACTTTGAGGGAGCCTTTTAACAGATTCACTGATTAAATGTATCTCGCTTATCTTTTGATGTTTGAAACGAGGAATTCAAGGTTCGTCTTTTAAGTTTTACTTCACTGATTTCTGTTGCTTCTGTACTGATCTATATATTATAAATTTTATTATCAAGGAGGTAACACCAATGAGGGATAGCATAAACAGAAAATGAGAAATGGTCAACTGAGCCAAGAGGTTTCATGAAACAAACTTTAAAGGTGTTAACTTCAGAAATGACAAACTGGGGTCTATTAGCAAAGTTTAGACAAACCAAGATGAGAGAAACACAGCAGAGACCAATGAAGATTTCTGTCAATGATATTGAGAGGTTCTCTTAAATCAATAAGAAAGACAGCTGATAGAGAGCACTGCTCTGTGGATGATAGCGGCTCATTTTTTACTTAGATTATTACTGTCTCATTACAAGTGGTCTGATGGCAAATCGGAAGATGTCCTGGATTGAGAAAGCAAGAAGGACATGGACTTCTATTAGTCATGTGGAACAGTGGGTTTTGTCTCAGTTCATTTCAGACCACTTCAGTTGATTTCAGACTCCTTTAAAAATGATGTAATGCCTGCTACATTAAAAAAGGGCCAGGAGCTCACATAGACAATGAGTAAATTAAAATTTTATAGTGATGAAATCTTTAAAAAAAAACAGGTTCTGAGCTGCTCGCAGGATATTTATTCCCTGTTTAAAGCGTCTTCTTTGTTTTTATTTCTGTGCTTCTACCAAACCACAGTGAATCGAGCAGGTGCTGTGTGAAGATTTGTGGGCAAACAGTGACGGGGTGGTGAAAATGGGTTTGATTTGTTTTGTACAGTTTGCAGAACAAAGCTGCTGGTTCAGTATGGAGTGTGTCCCCTCTTGCCTGGTGCTGCAAACAGTGTTTATGCACCTTCCCACCCCTCGCCCTTTATTATGCTGCACATGGATGACATAGGACTGAACCAGTGCGGGCGGCTCTATGCTCCAGCTGCATCTGCTTGTGAGCCCACAGGGGAATGGTGTGTGTGTGTGTCTGTGTGTGTGTGTGTATTAGTATATGTGTGTACATGTGTGTGTACTCCTGCCTGTGCACCAAGGCTGCCAGGAAATATGGGTAGAGCACAGGGATTGCGGGGCTCTGCACTTACCTAAGCCATTCACAGGCTCAGCATCACACAGTTGATTCAGCACCTTGCTAATAGCGCACACATTAACTGCAGCACAGAACAGAGGAGGAGTGCAGTAATGAGAGAGGGAGAGAGAGAGAGAGAGAGAGAGAGAGAGAGAGAGAGAGACCGGCGTTTATTGCCTCTCAGTGTGTGTGTGTGGACGTGTGAGGGGGAACGTCTGTGTTGAGCAAATGTGTGCACGGTGCGTCTAGTGTGTGTTTGTGAGAGTGAGAGAGGGAGGCAGAGAGAGAGAGAGAGTGAGGGAAAGAGAGAGGGAGTGAGAGCGGACGTGTGTTAGTGAGAGCTGGGAGGAAGGATGGCCGCTCATGTTTGAACTGCCTCAGATGCTCAAAGGAAGAGTCAAGGCAAAAATTCAGCAGAGAAACAGACGTCTCACTTGGGGACGCATCTTGTTCATCATTTGTGGGGAAGCAGAAAAGATTTGGCAATGCCTGCTGAAGTGAAAGAGGTAAGTGTGTGGTGGAATGGCTCTATTTGCTCTGTACCCTCCCTCTTTTTTTTTTGCCTATCAGTTTTTTTTTTTCTTCCTGCAGAGAACTGTAGCCCTCCACAGCTTTGCATTCAGCCTCTTGTCATGATGAATGAAGGAGGTATCAATCGCTTCACCTCCTTGCCTCTCACTGCTGTTCGGTGCAGTCTCCTTGCGTGCATGGGGACATGATGCTAACATCTTCATCAAGTGTGTGTGTGTGTGTGTGTTTGTGTGTGTGTGTGTGTGCACGCGCATGGCTGTGCATGTGTACAAATGCATAGGCAAGCTTATAAGGGGGATAATCTTTGATTGCATTATGAGGAGAGGTTGTCCCTCCAGGGGGAAAATGCTGCACACACTCTGGTAAGTGTATTGCCATGATGTATCAGGGAGACATTAAATCTGACCATGCAGCATTTAACTATTTGAGGATCAGAGCAGAACCAGGAGTGGAAGGAGGCTCCAAATAGAAACTTTGAGTATGACTATCCTCCCTTCTTTCATTTTCATAAACCAGCCTGGTCGAATTCTGGCTAAAACAAGATGTGTTGCATAATGGACTTTAGTGCGTCTGCAGGAAACAAGTCTTAAAAAAGACGAGCCTTTAATGCATCTGTCTTTTCAGTGCCATTTTGATTCACAATGTACAGTGACTCATTCTGTAAATTTACAGTGACCAGTATGAGCATCACTGATTCAACAGATAGTGGAGGGCAGACGAGTTGTGACAAAGTTGTGACTAATGTCTTCTGACATCGGTGGGCTGATGTCATGTTTTATTATCCAGTGGATGCATTACACTTTCAATCCCACAGTTTGATAAAGACAAACTGCCTGTTAAAGACTGATTTATTCTCAAGTTTGATCACCACAAAATGACTCGGCCCGGGCTGATTTAATTGCAATTGAGGGTGGCCATTTTTCAAACCATCTTTCCTTTATGAAATAGATTTGTGACAAGTTTGAATTGTGGCTTGTGGCTGTTGTGCCCTTGAGCTGGTCTCCAAAATCTGAACTCACTCAGCATTAGATCAGACTCTGTTCCTCCCAAAATAATACCCTGGCTGCAGCTGGCCTCAATACTGAGAGTTGACGGGAACAAGATGCTAATCATGTCATTTGTCTTCTGCATCGCTGCACCTAACATCTATATACCATACTCTGTTTTTTTTTAAAAGTCGGACCATCATGTCGACCTATTTGGCTCTGTGAGCACACTTAGTTAGTGATGGTGCAGTGAGTTATTTAAATGAGCTTTGACTCACAGAGGCCTGGCCTTCCTCGGAGCTTGGATCAGACGGGGACAACACACAGACCCCTGTCCAGCCTATTATCGTCCTCCAAATCCTTAATCAAGCTGTCTGTAGAGGACAGTAGTACCGGTCTTTTGGCCAGGCATTCATTTAATGCTGCCTCACAATATCCAATCAACCCCCCCATGAGGTGTTCAAGCCAGGATCATCTCCATGCTGCCAATTTTTCCTGTGTGACTCTTTCATCTCCTCGTCCCGCTGACACATTTTGTACATGGATATGAGGGGCTCTTGTGTTTGGTGAGGTGTTTGAAAAGCGAATCAAGCTCTCTCCCTCCACATTCAGTCAGCTGTTCACTGCAGCCTGATTTAATGCAGTGGAGTTGAGTTCTCAGCACTTGTTCGGTTTAATGCTGCAGCCTCAGAAAAGAATAGAGTTTGGAGAGATATAACAGCTTATTTGTTCTTATCTCGGTACATCATTCGGCATATTGTGTCTGTGCTATTGAGTGCCACATATTGGGTGAGATATGCATTTGCATCATATTTCTTGAAATGAAAATTGATTTAGAGAGTGCACAAGCAACTCAAGTAGTAAAATGGGCCATAAATGATGCTAGTGGAATTGATTTTCCACAATACAACCTTTTAATTATACTCCCTAATATTTTGATGGGTTGTTTGTGCTATTATTTGTCCTAGATTTTAGAGAAATTCAGCTACTGTAACCAGAGGGCCACAAAAGGTGTATAAGATAATCAGATATTGATTGAGATCATTAGAACAGCGAAGCAAACTTTTGTAGACACACTGTAATGAATGTGAAGTTTGCAAGAAAATCAGTATAAAATGTGTTTACAGTCAAATACTGCCTCCAGTTCTTTCTCAGACCAAGATACTGAATAATTAATCCACTCTGGTTAATGAAACCCATTTTGTTGAAAAGAGAAGAGAACTTAAGTTCAGCTTGAAATAAACAAGTGGAAATTTAAGAAATATCCACATGTTGTACCAGAGCAACAGCTGGGTTGCTGATTTAAGCGTCAGCGGTGGCAAATCAGGACTCACACCAAATAACTTAGATTGCAATGACTTTTATACATGCTTACATAACACAATGGGGGACAGCAACATCTGTTTAAAGGCATTAAAGTATATAAATATGCCTATGAAATGACCAATTTTAGCAAATAGGTCTACCCTAGCAGATATAACCAATAATAACCAATCATTTCAATGTTCAATATAGATATTGTTTCATCTCATGTATGATGCTCCCAGCAGTCGAGCTGACCTACTAAACTAACTGAGGCGCCCCGGCATAGATGCATACTTCTGGAAAACACTGCTTTGCCTTGTCCTGATTTATTATCAAACACCGGTGGTGTTTACTTTTTTATTTTTTTTTTGTTTTTGTACTTTTTCTTTCTTTCTTTTTTCTTACACAACAGTCTGATCTATGAAAGCCTTCCTGTAAGATGCTGCTTCCCAGTGTTTGTACATATCAAAGGAAGTAAATATGCTGCCTGAAATCATTAAAAAGTTGGACTTGAAGATGACTTTATCCTTTTAAAATTGGCTTGTAGCACCTTTAAAAAGGAAGTGAGCCTGTAACTTCAGAACTAGCTGATTTTGGCTACAGCAAATGAGAGAACACTCAAGTGCACATGTAATTAATCAATGATCATATATCAAATATCCATCCATTTTCTGTAACCGCTTACCCTTATCAGGGTTGTGGACAGGTCAATGATTCATCAGAGCTATCATTCACACTCTCATTCATACCTATGGGCAATTTAGAGTCACCAATTAACCTGCATGCATGTAGACTGTGGATGGAAGCCAGGGTACCTGGAGAGAACCCACACAGACATGTGGAGAACATGCAAACTCCACACAGGAAGCCGACTGGATGATTAAAACCAGGAACCTTCTTGCTGTGAGGCGAGTGCTAACCACTGCAGCACTGTGCTGGCCTGATTCTGATTTATCAGATATAATTTCTACTTGTTATAGCAATAACATACTCTAAAGCAATTATTATCCGATAGAGATAAGCTAACTGATGCACAGTATTGTGCATCCTAGTCTGCACAGACAGATATGACACCTGAGAAACCACATAATTAAATAAGTGATAAATGGCATCTCTCATCCATTTATTAAACAACTCTGTGTTTTTTAATGTCTACACTTGATCACTGGCAGAACTGCTTTGAACTAGTATTATTTTCCTAAAGACAGATTGCCCAATTAGATTGTAGAAAAAAAGTCCAGACACATTTTATCTGATTTAAAAATAAGTGTGTATATTGGCGTTTTCAGCATGAATTCAACCGCTCATGTTTCAAATGATTCAATAATACAGTGGAAATAGGTTTTGCTCTCAGAGTCGACAGCCCAGCATGAAGAGCAGCTCTTTTATCATTCAAACACGGCCTTAGTGACATGCTGTGCTGTACATAATAAACACAAATAATGCTGAAGTGCCTCACTCATTTCTGTCTGTATGGTTTAGGAGCAGAGTTCAGAGGGGCCTCCTCCACTATCTTTGTCCCAGGATGCTAAAGAGGCGACGCTGGATAACCCATCCACCAATGACGAATTGGACACGCCCACCTCCATCGCCTCGATGATGACCTCGACCAATGAGAGCTCCACGGAGACCGACACCCCGCTGCAGACAGACACTGAGGTTCATGACTTTACTTTTGGTCGCACTTTATCACCACCTACTGACTTCCCACAGTTTGTTATGACAGAGTTTTTGATTGAGTGGGAAATACAACAGACTTAAAAAGTCTAAGTCTACTTTTCTGCCCATTTTCTCTAAAAAATGATGACATGTAATATGTTTGATATAGATTTTTCTATGGTGTGATTCAAGGAGGAGTTGAATGAAAACAGCCGGGACACATATGTCTGAATGTATTTTTTAAGTGTAGTTTTACATTTGATTTGATGTAAAAGAATCAACTAAAACCTTTTAAAACATCTTTTCCCCACAAAATCAAATATGTATTTTTTTATGATTCAGTCATATTTGAATTGAATTGTCAGCCTACAAGAGCCATTTCTCACTTCTGTGACCGTTGATCCTCTTGAAACTTCCTCTGTTAATTACCAACGTATTATCTTTTTTTAATCCACTATCACAACAATTATTTTCAACTAATATAAAAAATATGCAACCTACAGGAAATTCTCAACAGCCACACAAAAAAACAACCCCTTTTCACCTGAGGTACCTCCGACAAATCTGTTCTCTGAAATTGAATGAACCATCCACTACAGATATAAAGTTCTCTTCAACAGATGAGAATACAACACTGAGTTTCAATTGTGCAATGATACAATTAAATTTAATGCAATTAGGTTCTATTTCATTGAGCTACTATATTTACATGTTTTTGTGCTTAAAATAACAGGGTTTGCTCGCAGTATGATAGGAAGGAGGAGTTAAAATCAAAATCAATTTACTAAACCAGACAATTAAATTTCATGCAATTTACTCTGCTTCTAAACAGGGCCTGGACCTCAAGTTGTTTCATCAGAGTCCAATCTAAACTCATTTTCAACAAGGGGAATTCATTACTCTTTGGCAGGAAAGAAGAATTCATTATTTACTGGTGGCTCTGAAAGCCAGGGAACTGCTGAAATGATGATGATTGATCATCACTATGAGAAATGAGCTGTGGTGGGCTGTACAGTTTAGATGAGCGATAAACACACACACCGTAGGTAACAGAAACATGTTTGGTCTATTCCAAGTAAATTAAGACCAAATAGTTCCTGCTCTGACTGTAAACACACAAATTTGGTGGCATTTAATCTGATAGAGGCAACCTGTGACCTTTCAGACAAATGGGATTTTAAAGACTAACAGAGATTCTGATTAGACTTTTGTGGAGATAATAGATGTGGTGCATCAATCCTTGTAGGAGTCCAAGGCTGTGGAGCAAGAGAGCGAACATGCACCCAATGAGAGCCAAGAATCCTCAGAGATACAGCAGGAGAACTTCGAGACATCAGACACACCTGATCTCACATCGACTCCAGAGGTTCAAGATAACACTCCGACTGAGCAACCTGTTCGTGAAGCAAACAATGAACCCTCTGAGTCTGTTACACCGACCACAACAACCACAGCACCCCCACAACCTGAGGTGGTACCACAGTCTGGGGAGCCTCAGCCAGTGAATCCAGACAGGCAGAGCAGAGTGTACACCCTCCCTGATAACTACAGAGGCATTGGGGGTGAAATATGTGCAGGATATGGAAGCTTGTCCCGCGCCACCCTCCACAACTACTGGCCTGCCAAGAACTTCCAGCCCGGGGCTCACTACACCACCTTACCCTTCCTCAGGGACAGCTACGCTCCTGCAAGTCTCAGCAGCCAGACAGAGGAGGACGGACTTAGTGAGCGAGGAGAGAACCCTCTGGACATGAAGACTGACCACCCAGCTGCCAGTTACCCAACACTGGGGGGAATTCATCAGTTCAGGCCAATTACCACCATGGAGCTCCTCAGGGAGCCCTCCAGAACCAGGTAAGAGGCCGGTACATTGGATCAAACTTTATTGATCCCACAGGGGAGAGTGTGTAAATGTGTTTCAAAAGACTGCTGCTGTGGTTTCTATCATACCTAGATGTAGGGTCAAATACAGATCAGTCCCAGATCTGTGAAAATGAATCAGTAAAATGTATGTGCTGCTTTTATACACAGCCTCTAAAGTGCACAAAAATATTAGTTTTAAAAGTGTGTCCATGCAAAATGATTCCTCTAACATTGACCTCTGTGGCAGGTTTGGGACCGGGTCTGTTTAGCTCAATCTTTGATCCCATTAAACTTTTTTTTGGCCAGAAATCAGACAGAGACGATAAAGGACACTCAGTCTGTGTCACCGAAATATCAATATGGTCCCTGATAATGAGATCACCTTTAACAGCCACTAGAAAGTCAATTCACCTTTGACATTAATAGGAAGAATAAACAACAGCACAACAGTTTAGTTTTGATAGGAAAACAGAAACACAACATCAACGTCCCCTTTGGCCCCTTTTTCATCCCTGTCATTATGTCCATTGAGGCTGCTAAGACCGGTTACATTGTCCACTGGCTCAGCTCTGTTTCAGGCATAACACGGGGTCTGCTCCCCCCATGAGCTAACAAATTGAGCTAACATTAGCTAACAGCAGCTATAATTCATTGTAGTTTACTGTGTGTCAGGAAACTGGTAATTATGGAGAGTTGATGCATGGCAGCTGAAGGACATCGGAGGGAAAGCAAAAAAACATTTTCTCCATAAAATATGATCCAGTTTCACCTAAAATAAGTGAAATAGTTGGCGATGTGTGCCATAAAGCATTACGTAGTTTTTGCGGGTGACCGTACCCCGAACACAAATTTACATAATGCAAGAACAGCAAAGTGGGAATGAAAGAGACACCGTTCATCTGAGTGTATGTCAATGTAGCAATTAAGTTATATTAAATCTGTTATTTCATGGTTTCTTTAACTCTGATTTTGACACAAAATAACCCATTAATGTCAGTGATATGTGCCTTTTAAAGCTTAGAATGAACATGTGGATAATCTATGAAAAACTATAAACCAAAAACATCTATAAACATCCTACACATCAGTGCCTTATCATGTCTGGTCCCAAACTAGTGAAATCCAGCTGAGTTTCCATTTTGTTTTGTTGACAGAAATTCAGACCAGGCTCATCACAAATAAAGCAAGAAAAATGCAGGCCTAAAGAAAGTGCAGTGCTATATACTGCCACAATAACAAACATGTACAAATCAACACGTCGGACAATTTTGTCACAGAGGACCTGCTGTGATAATAACATACTACTCTGTTAAACTTTGTAGCTGCACACGGGTAGTCGCCTCTATCCTGTTCCTGTAAGTCAGCCCGGACAATAGAAAGACAGATGGACAGCACTTAAGTAGCAGCTGGTATCAATCAGGAATGGCAGCCTGCTGCAGAGTCGATAAATAAGGAGGTTTCACCTGTTATTGCCTGCCAGAAGCTTTTCCTTAGCCCATATAAAGTGACAGAAGTGTTTACAAAAGATACAAGCAACTTACTTATGCTGTTAAACTCACTGGAGCCCAGTTTATTAAACTCAGAAATGCCATCCGACCTGTTGAATACCAAAGGAATAGTACTACATTTTGGGAAGTACACTTATTCATCTTCTTGCTGACAATTAGATAAGAAGATCAATAACACAATCCTTGTGATAGGCTACAGTCAGGAGAGGGTTAGCATAGTTTAGCATGAAAGCCAGAAGTAGAAGGAAACAGCAAGCCTGAATCTGTCCAAAAATAACAAAATCTGTTGTGCCAACATTTCACAACATTTTTGTTGATTTAAATGTTATTTAAGACAAATTTTGAAATTCAAAATTGATGGTTGTGTAACTTTTGTCCAGACCCCAGCATCCATGACTTTCTCTGTCTCTTCAGAGGTGGCTACGATGATGCTTTCATGGCCCAGCTGGAGGGAAACCTGAATCCTTTCTTTCAGGCTATGTGCCGAGCACAGACCCTGCAGTTCCCCCACAAACGCAGCAGCATGGTCAGCCTCGACAGCATCCGCAGAGACCCACGCTGGAGAGACCCCAACCTGCATGAGGTGATCTCAATGCTCAGCCACCCAATGGACCCAGTCAAGTCTAACGCTGCTGCCTATTTGCAGCACCTGTGTTACGAGAATGACCGCATCAAGCAGGAGGTGCGCCAGTTGAACGGGGTGCCAATGTTGGTGGAATTACTGGACCACCCTAAACCTGAGGTCCACCGCAAGGCCTGTGGTGCTTTGCGCAACATATCCTATGGAAAAGACCACAACAACAAAATGGCCATCAAGAACTGTGATGGTATCCAAGCTTTAGTCAGGCTCCTGAGGAAGTGTAGCAGCATGGAGGTCAAAGAGTTAGTCACAGGTACAGCTCAATTCTTGTCTCTTCCTGGGGCCATAACCTTCAACTTCATATTATTTTTACAGCTTTTTTATTATTCCCCCTGCAGGCACTCTGTGGAACCTCTCCTCACATGAACCGCTGAAGATGATGGTCATCAACAATGGGCTTCAAACACTGACCGATGAGATCATCATCCCACACTCAGGCTGGAGGAAAGACTCAGCTGACCCCTCCAAACAGATGAGTGCTGACTGGACCACAGTCTTCAAGAACACCTCTGGATGTCTGAGGTAACCTTGGCTGCTGTCGTGGGAAACAAATGCTACAACAGCTTCTAAAAGATGAATTTGTGATGGACTGAATTCTCGTAGCTTTGCTAACAAAGTTGTTTCTGCAGGAACGTCAGCTCAGATGGGGCGGAGGCTCGACAGAGGTTGAGGGAGTGCGAGGGGCTGGTGGATGCGCTCCTTCATGCCCTTCAGTCAGCTGTTGTCAACAAAGACACTGACAATAAGGTCACCGAAGTTATCACGCTGACTTCAATTTAGAGACTCAGGAATGTTTTAATCCTATGCACAGAGTGAATTTCTCTTTAAATAAATTAGTAGCCGGTACAGAATTGCATTTGATTTAGACATTTAATGCAAGTCACCAAAGTAATTGAAGTATGGATAAGCTTCTCCAAAGTCTGTGACATATCCTCAGATTTTCATTATTGCAGAGAGCAGAAATGTACTCAGTCAGTGTAAGCACGTGTACAACTCCTGCTGCTGTGTAACTTCCTGTAAAGCATCTTTGATTGTCCTCCATTTAGTCGGTGGAAAATTGCGTCTGCATCCTGCGAAACCTGTCCTATCATGTCCACAAAGAAATACCAGGAATGGAACGATTTCAGGAACCCCATGTCAATCATCTGATGAGGTCGGTGGGGCACCAGAAGAAGAAGAATGATCCTGATTGTTTTGGAGGGAAAAGACCAAAAGGTTGGTCTGCCATTGTATGCGATCACATCATATTAATCCTTACTGGGTGTATTATTTCAGTCTGAGTTGCTCTGATTGAAAACATTGATTTTAATCTGGGATGTTTCAAATGTTTGTTTTCAAATTTCTTTTAATTTCAGCAGATCTTGGCTTCAAGCATGGGTTTCACATTTCTTGCTCCCCTTTTATGTGAGCCTGAATATTTCATGCAGGAGTTGATGATACACTTTCGGAGGGGTTAGGGTTATTGAAAAAGCGTCTGTATATTTTGTTACATCAGTTTTGTGATTTGTACATCATAGAAGTGAAACTGAATCTGTGAAAAACCTTTGGTGGTGTGCATAACCCATTTAAGTAATGATTTGAATTAAAGCTGATATTCAGTAATTAATAAGCTGCAGCAGTTTGTGCTGCGGGAAACAACCTAATGGAGGAACAATAGGGTCAAATTTAATTGTGATTTAAAGTTTTATGGCTTTTCACAAATGCTAACCTTTCAGCTAATTGCACAGTATTGACGAATGCCTCTGTGAGCCAAACATTAACCTGATACTGTCAGTTCCCCAGCGTTTCCCCACATGAAGAATCTCTGTGTTTTTGCTGCTGTGTCCTTTCCCAGCATAATCTAATATCTGACGTTGTTCTTTCTTTTTTTTTTCCACCCCTTCGGTCGTATTCATCAGAGGAGTGGTTCAATCAAGGTCAGTCTGCTCGTTACGCTGGAATATTTTCATGGCAGTAATGTTGTGATTGGATATCACATTGAATTTGCTGACATTATCTGTTAGTGTGCTGATATAATGAAAATTGGTGTTTGTGTGCATGTCTGTGTCTGTGATGTACAGGTTGGAAAAATGGATTTATGGACAGAAAATATGGTACATTGGATTTACCAAAACGTACAGAACAAATGAAAGGTACATAAAACTTCACATAAAACATTGCATTTAAAATATGCTGATTACAGTATACACTGATTTGCAAATACTGACTTACACTGACATTTGGCAATAAGCAGGTTATACATTAGGCATATTACTAAAACATTAATGGTAGATAGATACATTAGTACGCATCAGTATCTGCTTTCTGTGTTACATTATTTACTTTGTATGCATGACATTGGCATGGCCTGAAAGATAATTAATTGAAATGCAAAGCCACGCATCAGCACTCGCACCACTTGAGGAGAGTTTCATTACTAAAACAAAATGACCCACCAACTGAAGGGCCGATAACAATTTTATCTGGCAAAATCTAGAGGAGCAATTTCCTCTAGCAGGCGCTGGAATTTGCTCGAAATTCTGCATGACCCAAAGACACTGATATATATCTGGTACCTTTTTTTTCATAACCTTATGGCTGTTTTTAGCCATGAATGTGTTCTGTATGTAGGCACTGAAGGGGTAAACATGCCTCCATATTAATGTAGGGCTGAATACTGTGTATCTGGATCTGGCTGCTGTTAGAACAGAGATCAGAGCTGAGCTGATGCCTCCCACACTCCAGCCAGTGAATGCAAATCAGAATGACAAGCATGTTATGGTCCCAGGTCAGCTTTATACTATTTGTCAGCCATCCAGAAGCCTCCACTGGTTCCAAAGCTCTGCAGGAGTGCAACAGAGTTGTAATTTCCTTGCATATAGAGAGTTTAATCAAATTCATCTATGCATTTTTCTACAGACCTACCTACCTACATTGTGGAACAATGTTAACATATTTGCATTTATACAAACTGGTTTGATGAAAATATAACATAATTTAAGTCTTTAGCCACTGATGGTCATGTATTCTCTGCTTTTCTTATTAAAGGGTTGGAGCTGCTGTACCAGCCAGAGGTGGTGAGGCTCTACCTCTCTCTTCTCACCTGCAGTCACAACCACAACACCCTGGAGGCGGCTGCAGGAGCACTGCAGAACCTTGCTGCAGGACAGTGGGCTGTGAGTGGATGGAATAGCTGCAAGCTCTTTCTTACCTCTCATGACATTACACAGAGGTTGGAGTGTATCCCAAACATCAAAATGGTATTTATAAGGCTTGATGTAGTTAAGTGACACTTTGTTGGCCCATTCTTAGTGTACTCATGTGTATTCATAGTAGATCTCCATGAATGCTGTCATAGTGTCCTAGTGCCCTTAGACACTGTCTATGGAGCAGATCCAGGATTTGTCTCTAAATGACATAATCACTATCTGTCTCTGCTGCTGCTTAAAATAGAGCTAAATAAATAACATCATCAGTTAGATGTAGATGCATCAGTTCAGTTTGGGTCTGCACTGTGCAGGGTCAAACAAGACAACTCCCTCAGGCTTACTGTATAATACACGGAGGCTTCTATGCCCACAGGTTTTTCTTGGCTGGTTGGGATGTGTCTCTAAGGCTGCATCATTGTTCAACTGTGCAGAAGAAAGGAAATGTGGGGTTGATCATCTTAATCTAACTAGACTCTCCAGACTGACTTCATCAGCAGCCTGCATGATCAAAAATCACTTTTACTGCTATGTCCCCGAAGCGGATCCATAGGCCTGTCAAATAATGTACTTTGCCAAGATATACTGTGCCATGAATGTCACTATAATTTAAGATCAATGCTAAGGCCACGATCAGATTAAAGGAGTTTTAAAATCCTGAGATTTTGAAATCCAGTTACATCATACCAAAGAGAGTAGTTGAGACAGTAGAGCTTAGTTCTTACTTGTGATATATTGGCATTGGCAGTTTATTTTCATGGTGTACTTGTGGTGAGATGAGTAGTTTTTATAAAGGTGGAGATATGAAAGGGGACCCTGAAAGTAAAATCTGAGACAGCTCAGTGTGTTTGTGTTTTCTCTTGTAGTGGTCCAGCTACATCAGGGCCACAGTGCGAAAAGAGAAAGGGCTGCCTATTCTAGTGGAGCTTCTGCGCTCAGATGTGGACAAAGTGGTTCGAGCTGTGGCTATTGCTCTTCGCAACCTGGCGATGGACCGAAGGAATAAAGACCTAATAGGTACAAGCTTGTAACTCTAGTCTACAAACACATGGGCCTTACACCTGCACACTCAAATCAACTTTACAATGTTGTTACAGGAAGCTATGCTTTAAGGGACCTTGTTGGTAACCTGCCATGTGGGCAGCAGCATCCAGCGAAAAATCTTGAGGGAGATACGGTGGTGTCTATTCTGAACACTATCCATGAGATCATCACAGACAACCCAGAGAACGCCAGAGCCCTCATACAGGGTCATGCTGTGCAGAAACTGGTGGCCATCAACAAGTCAAGGTACTTTAAAGGTCCAGTGTGTAAGATTTAGGGCTCTCTATTAACAGAACGAGGCAGAAATGGAATAGAATATGTAGTAACTATGTTTTCATTAATGTATAATCACCTGAGAGTAAGAATTACAATGTTTCCACGGTGTCTACCATGTTTATACAGTAGCCCAGACAAACTGAACACTGTCTTTAGATAGGACATCTTGTGTTTTTCACTTGTTCAGTGGTCACTGTAGGCATGTAGGGGGTTACAATCCACAACTACACCGCTAAATGCCAGTAAATCCTACACACTGATCCTTTGGTGTCTTTCAAATGAACGTCATACCTTTACACAAATGTCTAAATATGCACTGTATCCCAAACCAAACAATAAAAAGCAAAACTGATCAAATAAAAATGGTACACCTTGCTAAACAGTCAGGCTGTATTTCAAATCTAAAGTCTCATATATTGATAAAATGAGATGGAAGATGCACCTTAACGTTTATATCTGTTACATACAGTTAACCTGTTTACATTTTGGACAATTTATACACTCAGTTTGCACCTTATTGATAATCTGTATTTTTATATATTTGTTCATATTTGCGCTACAAATATTTCCTACTTTGTACTGCAGCTTCTGCACAGCAATTTACCACAAGATAAATTTTATTTAAAGAGAAAACTGCATTAGTGTACAGCACTTGTTGTTGCGACAGCTTAATGTCTATGTTTATACTTCTGACACAGCCTCGATGCATATGCTCATGATATTATAAGCATCATATCCCAGGGCAATCAGAAATGGATTTTAATCACTGGGACGGTATTGTCTCAGAGCGGTCCTCTGTTGTTTACCACAGTGTCTAATGATTTGTTGTCAGCCAATCAGCACGGGAGACCAAGGCAGCTTCCCATGTCCTCCAGACAATATGGGCCTACAAGGACCTGAGAAATACTCTGAACAAGGCAGGTTGGAACAAGAGCCACTTTAAGGTATTTGTCACTATTTTATGTTTAAGCACATCAAGTCAGCATGTATGATGAAGAGTAACACATCTTTTATCTCGTTGTGGAATGAGTATCCAAGCTCCTTTATACCTGTTAGTAGTACAGTAATGTGTGTCAAGATATAATGTTACTATAACATAAAACAAACAGCATATGTCATATGTATGTTTTGTCATATAAAAAGAGAAGTAGGGACATGGACATTTGAGCTTGATTTGAACCCTGAAAATCATGTGTACAGTAGACTGTAGGTCAGCTTTCATAATCTCTTGTTGCATCCAGAACATCAAGAAAAATATATGGTGTGTTAATTAATCTAGAATGAGTACAAGCTTGTCCAATTAAAGCCAACGTAATGTCCATTTATGAAATTAGAACAACAGGAAAGCATAAAATTCTGGGTGTCATCAGGTAACTTAAACCTTTTTGTCTTTCAAAGCCAACAACTACCGGAGTGACTAAAAAATCCAAGGGTGGAAAGCAAGGCGGCGATGACATCACCTTGCCTCTCATGGACAAAAACCAAGGTCAGCAAATCATTGCATGGCTTCCATCAGCAAAATTTTATTAAATCCTCATCTAAATGAGAAAAGTGTCCTCTAGCTCAGGGCGACGAAAAAAAAACGCTTTAAAACATACTGTGGTTTTTGTCATGTCAGGGACAAAAAAAAAAATGGGCATTTTTAGTCCTGACCACATTCTTCTGAAACATAGCCTTAAACCAATGATGTGCTGCCAAGGTTATCAGTGCACAGACGTGGCTTATTAGCCTGCGCACTCTCTGCCAGAAGCAGGGCAGGCTCACGCATCACCAGTCACATTTCATTTTGAACATTATTCCAAAAGGGCACACACTTTCCCATGTCAAGAGCGACCTCTAGCTTCCCGCTGAAACAGGGATTTTCTCTTCAGGCTTCCCTCTGAAATATGAACAGAACTTAAACACCCTTTGAAATATGAGTTAAGGGGGAATAGGTATAAACTGCTTTCAATTCATTATTTCATTGCTTTTGCCCGTATCTCTCTCCGGTGTGCACTCTTGCCTCCTAAATGAATTGATGTGGCCTTTTGGAAATGTGTTTCACTTAAAAGGACAATATGTGCACACCCTACGTATGAATCAGGTTAGGTCTGCAGTTTACACTCAACAAGTTGAACATTTTTAAGTTCTGTACAGCATCCCTGAATACAGAACAACCAAATAAAGTCATTAAATGCAAATGACTTAACATTAAATTAACATTTTGCAACAATTTTAATAATTGATCTACAGCTTTGATGCCTGGAAGCAGAAAAATATATAGCATATTTGTAAAGTTTTAGAAATTGGTGAAATACTTAAATAGTGAAAGTTGTCTTTTATCACAACAAGAGCGGTAGCCTTTAGGCTAGAAGAAGAGCAGCCTTCAGGTAATTTCAGGTTTCATCTTACTTCAGGTAAGATGTAAAGAAACTACATTTCTGCTAAAATTGATCCACGTTTATTGTCTGAAAGATTACAGTTTTGTCAACCTCTGGCTAATAGCTAGCCACAGTCTTTGTTTACATTTATAGGCTATAACAAAATTGTATGTTAAGTAGCAAATACACATAATTTTAATAACCCTGAGTAAAGTAACACATGTAACAGTAAAATGAGGGATAACCCACATAGCGTCCAGCTTCTCCAGCTACTACAGGTATGGTTAATGTTTAGCTAGCATCATAAGTTAGTCAATCTACTTTCTACTAATAAAACTACTAAGCTACTAATAATATATCTCCTATAAAAGCTGAAAGAAGCCAGTCTTGGATCTGTTTCTATAGTAATATACCTACCATATCCACCTAATTTAACACTTAATGGACCTTTTTATGGAAACTCTTTGATTTCTGTAATAGAACCCTGAGTGAAGTCACATTTTTCAGAAACACGTTAGGTTGGTTGACACATTTCCCTACAAACTGATCCCTACATCTGTTCCTTTTCACTCTTAGTGTCATCTTGCTAAATGAATTTCCCCAAGTGAGCAATACAGTAATTATTATTATTATACATCTTTAGCAAATTGTCTACTGCAATATGATTATAATCTTCTTTTGCAGATGTATATTCCAGCTTAGAGCCAAATGATAGGGTTGGAGATGGAAAAGGGCCTGTTGCAGAAAGAGACGCTCTCCAGGTAATCTGCCATATGATGACTGATTGCATATAAACAACATCATGAAGGCGCATATAATTTGCATACAGCCTCATTTACTTAAAACTGACTTCATTATCCATCAGACATGGTAACAGCTTTTATGTTACAGGATTACTTTCTTGTGACGTGTGTTTGCAACTGTTTTTCATGCAAATTAACCAACGCCAGTGGTTTGCATATTTCTTGTCCTAGGCGACAAGTGAGAGAAAACACTTCATCAGAGCTGGCAGGCCTGCAGTGGGCCTCATGGATAACAAACCTCCACCACTGGACTCCTGGGTGTAAACACGACAACACAGCCAGTCAAGCTGGTTAAATCCTGTAGAGACACTTTACACTGGTGAAATACAGATTTGTGCCATGGATCATTCTTGTACAGAAAAAGAAACACATTGAATTAAAAGTAATTTCCTTTGTTTACAGGAAATAATGTGCCAAACACTTACATGTATTTATTATGGAGGATATTTGGAAATAGATTTGATGAATTTTGTCTTTTAGGATGATGTACCGTCTATCTGAAACCCATGATGGATTATGTATGACTCCGAAATAGCCTAAATATGCAAGAATCAAGACTCCAAAGAATATATAACAGATACAATTTGAATTTTACTGCTACATGAGTATGAGATCATTTATAATACTTATAGTTTGTCAAGCTATTAAGGCCTAAAGTGACATGTAGATCTGTTGTTATCTATTCCCATGGATACTGGGCTAAAGAAGATTCTGATATAAAATCATTTAAAAAATATTTTTGGTCCGTGTTTGAGATAATTAGGATTAGGGCTGTCGTTGGCCTCGTCATCACAAACATCCAATTTATTTGGAATTCAGTTTATTCTTGACAAACCTGCCATCAGACTACTGTGCGGTCATTAGCAAATCCTCTCCTCTATTCCATTTGTTTTCATGGTAGGAAAAATGGGATTGTAAATGTGTAACAAAGGACTGTTAATATTCTAAATGAAGGTATTTATATTGTAATATTTATTGTAATACCCATCTTATTAATTAAAGGTTATTGATGTGTATTAGCTAATACCAGTAAGTGATCCTACATTCAGTACAACTCTGCTTTGCAGTGGTCCTTTTTGCATTGCGATGTTGAATGAAAAATGAAAATAAATGATGTGCATAATTTCTCATTTTTATTCGTATTCTCTCTATTTTGTATTCATCCACTGGCCAGTTAAATAACCCTGTTCTGAACAGGCTTAAATAAAAGATAAAATAAACCACCCCTACAGGCAGTAACTTGTGGACGAGCATTTGTTTTGTTGTCTGTACATGATTTCACAGCCAGGCCTAATTTCCACTACTAGTCACACTCCACATTGTACACACAGGGTACAAAATGATAAACATCCCCTGTTAAAGCAGCTTGATCACAATTACAAATACATATACAAACGTGGGCCATGTTAGGCTGAATGCCAGCGCAAGATTCTTATAGAGCATTTGTCATCTGTAAAAGCTGGCACTATATATGCAAGTTTTCAAACCACTAGCCTAACTGAGGCCAGCTCTGTGCCAAACTGCAGGTGCATTGGCCAAAAAACACTGAAAAATGTATTTAATTATTCAAAGGGAACAGTCTGGAAAACATGCCCAATTCCCAGCAGTCACAAGTCGAAACTGGAAACAGGAATATGTTGGACATCCTTTAGAAAGGTTGAACAAATATGTAATTATTTTGTATGTAATCCACTGTAATATGACATTCAGATTACTTTGTTTATCCTCAGTATATGGCTAGTTCTTTACACAATATTGCAATATACTAACATAAAACTGATATGTAGAATAACATAAAAATATCATTGTAACTTTCACTGATTGAATTTGACAAAAGAGTAAACAATATTGGGTTTACGCTTGTAACATAATGCATCTAGTGATTAAGCAGTGACTCATCAATCCACAGAATATGGCATACAGTGAAGTCTTTAAACATCTTGCTTTGTTTATATTCACATTTTCTCCCCCGCAGTAATTTGCCAATTAAGACCAAAATACTGTAAATCTGTTTAGTGTATTTCCAAGACATTCACATAACCCCTTATCTGCAGTGGCCATAAACAGTGAACTTGAACTTATGAACTTGCATATTGCACACAGCCTCCGAGAGGGCTAAAATGTGTCGGCATAAGTCACGTAACCTCCTGCAGGCTGCAGAGCTCACTTGCATAAGTGGGGTTTTAGATACAAGCGTATACTGTGGGTTTATAAATCTATATTTTAGTCATGATATATACACATGTTGCATATAATAACAAAGCTGAAATGTCTTATGCGGTAGTGAGGTTTGTTTAAATCATAATAATCTATTACCATGTATTTTTTAAAATGAGGTTTCATCACTTTGTGTTTGTGATTTGTTGTCGAAGTGGGCGTACACTGAAATGATTGCAGTGACTACATATGTGAGTCGTCTGACAGTCACTATTAGAAAACAAAACCAGCAATCAGCTTAAAGCATATGCAAATTAGATCAAATTAGCCTCTTCACCACCATGAAAATATTCAATTCCATTTAAGATGAAGAGGCAGAGGTATAGATGTTGAGTTTACACTGGCCTCTTGTAGAGACTGCAAAGCATACATGAACAATATTGTTAATTGGTAATTGATTACCTGCATTAGACAGGAAGTTAGTACACAGAACATAATTTCCGTGTTTAATCTGACCCACATTACTGGTGAACTTAATTAAGATAGCCTCCATATTTCTAAATTAATAAGTACTCTTTAAGAATATAATATCATGATTAAATATTTTGGTGTAGCATAAATAAGTTCACAAATCAACTATCGTCTTAATCTAAAGTCACTGTAAGGTAAGTTTTCTCAATGGTTAATGAAGACAAAAGCATACATCAAAAATGAAACAGAATATCAGTGGAAATTATGGATAGTCATACATTCTTGGCGGGGAGAGAAAGAGGTGGGCTGAGCAGGGCCTTAGTGACATCTCCAAACATGTCAGCACAGCACATTGGACAGCGCAGCCCTGCCCTCAGAACCAAACCACAAGATCAACAAGGGCAAAGCTGTTTTCTCATTGCCCCCAACAGCAACCTGTTGTCCCTTAATGAGGGAGACTTCTTCCTCAGAAAGGTTGAATAGTTTGCAGGTATCCACTCCAAAGGATCCATCACATCTTCTCATCTGATACTCTCTGGATTTAAACCTTTCATCTGCTCAACCATGACCGTTTCAGTCTTCTCCAGTCTTGGGTTTATACGCTGTCCGAGTGTCCTATTTCTGACGTTGACTGGTTTGAGCTTGAGCAGTCCCATCAGGTCTCCTGAGAACCGTCACAGGGCGTCAGTCGGAAGGGGTGATAATCCCCTACTTGATGCACAGGACTTTCTGAGCCATTTTCTGGCCACAATGAACCTCACAGAGCTGAGGCCCCAGCCCAGGCCCCTCGCTGCCCGTGAGGAGCCACCAGACTACATGCTGGAGCTGTACAACCGATTTGCCCATGACCACACTGCTGTGCCGTCAGCCAACATTGTGCGCGGTTTCAAGAATGAAGGTACAAACTTGTTTTTGTTTATCACTGATCAATTTTGTTGGAAAATGTATATATTGCATAAAAGATTTTAAACATGTGTATGATTGATCATTGGGATCATGTTTCTACTAATTTAACGATTTAACATATTGGACTACTTTTATTCATGGAAGTCAAAATGCTTTTATTTTGGAAGTTTTAATTGTTTTAATTGAAACTATGGAGCTGCACTTGAACAACTGTTCATGTTAACTGTGTATTTAATACAAGGTTACTTGAGTTTTGAGCTTAGAAACATACAAAATACATTGAGACACACATTGATATTTTGATTTCAGATTCCTCCCCATACAGTACGACAACCCGGGGTGTAAGGATACATCCACTGCTGTTCAACATCTCAATGCGCCACCATGAGCATATAATATTAGCTGAGCTTCGCCTTTTCACCTTGGTCCAGAAGGCCCTAAGACCATATGCTGGCATTGACTGCAAGGTGACCATCTACAAAATACACGAGGGCGTTGTTTGGACAAAAGAGGTGAGGAAAGAAGGGAGAAGGAGGGATGAAGAGGAGGTGGTGGAGATGAAGGATTTGGAGGAACTGGTGACAAAGCATATCCATGCCAAAGATAACAGCTGGGTGTCGTTTGACCTGACTCATGTGGTTGCACTCTGGCTGAAGTCAGGGTGTGCAACTCACAGACTGGAGGTTCACATTGCAAGTCTGGGGTCAGAGGAGGAAGAGGCCACACAAGAAATCACAGAGGAAGGTGGGGAGTCAGTTGAGATTGACATTGACAGGAGCTCGGATGGGAAAAACAATGCAGTGATGATTGTATTCTCAGATGATCAGAGCAGAGACCACAAATTGGATAAACAAGAGCTCAACCTGATGATTGAACATGAGGATGACCTTCCTGAAAACATGGGCCGGAGCCAACAAGCTTTCTGGGGGCATGTTAATCATAACACTGGCCGTGCTAACCAGGACGAGCTGGACAAACAGTCTCTCACGCAACTGCAGTCCAACCTTATCTATGACACACCTCCCCGAATCCGTCGCAATGTTAAGAGCGAGCCATGCAAGAGGACCCCACTCTTTGTGGATTTTAAAGACATTGGCTGGGATACGTGGATCATTCAGCCTCTCGGCTATGAGGCGTATGAGTGCAACGGTGTTTGCAACCCACCTATGACCTCCGAGGTCTCGCCTACCAAACATGCCATAGTGCAGACACTGCTGAGTGTTAAGAGTCCCGAGAGGGCATCGCGTGCCTGCTGTGTACCCACTAAGTTGGAGCCGATCTCGCTGCTTTATCATGATAACGGGGTGATCACTTTCAACCACAAGTATGAAGGAATGGTGGTGGCAGAATGTGGCTGTAGATAGTCTTGAAAATGATGCTATGCCACAGAGATATAGACTGTGCACTGATGAAGCAAAAGAAATAATCATCATCTCAAAAACATCTATCTATCAATCTATCTATTTATCTTGTTTCCACAGTATCTAAGATCTCATACAGTGGTGTGTAAAAACACGTGTCTAGAATTAGTTGTACATTAGGGATGGACACAAATCTGTGCTACATGATGTAAATTTATAATTGTATAAAGGTAAATCAGTTATTGTTATATTATTGTAGAATGCAAAGGTTTCAAAGTAATGCTGCAAATCCTTTTAAACAGCCTGTCATGATTTATGATCATTATTTGCCCAATTTTGTTTTTCAGAATGTTTTTAGATAAGTGACAGTAACGAAACATGTTCTTGCAAATGCGTCATCAGTACCATGCGGCGCAGTAAGAGACAAAATAAGAGAAGAGAAAAGAAAGTTCTGATATTAAATGTGAGCTCTGAGCTCCATGTCATTAGGGGTGAGTAAAAGTGTTACTGCAGCACTTACATCAGTAACAGCCTTCTGAATAATTTGGAAAAATGTATTTTAGATCTATACAAGTACAAAAGTTTGTGCTTTGTGGGTGCTGGCTGCCTTTTCATCAAAACGTTTCCATCTTTATTTTGCAGAAGTGGTGACGCTTGAAATGTTCTTTCATAACATTCAACATTTTAGGATTTTTTAAGGCCAGATTACAATGATTTGCACTACTGATAATATGCTGTGTGTTTTTTTTCCAAATATGAAAAGTCACTTGAATGCTGCAGACTTTTAAATGATGTAATTTGTCCCTGTGTCCAATGGTGTGTTGGAGCCACCAAAATAATTTAAAGAATGTGACATTTTTCCGCTTATTTGCTTGCCAAACTTGCAGAAAATATATTTTCGGGGATTTTCACAGTGTCTAGGGGGTCTTTGGGGGCTTCTTGTCTGAAAAATGTACAACTTTTCTTACCTAACATTTCTGTCAACTGCTGTGAAATCTCTCCCTTTACACACTGGCCATTCATATCCTGCTTTTGGTTCTCACACCAACATTAATCTTATTTATGGTTGTTAAAATAAAACATCTGAAAAGAAATCTATTCATTGCGCAATGTTTGATCTCTTGTACACCCTTGTTTCATTGTCAGGTAATCACAGAACTCCCAACCTAACAACCTTAATCCCCATCCCTCTAGCGTCACATGCCTGGCGGGCCTCTCTCTGCCTGCTTCCATGCCATAGTGATAACGAGGTGTCAGAGCCTGGAGACTTGTAGACCGTCACTCAGGATGAGACGCCACTCCAAGTGGCAGCATTTGTGAAAAGGTGGTGTCAGATTCCTGGTCTCCAACGCCAACATGCTCTATTGACAATCCTGCCATCAGGTTGCTTGGTGCCCTCTGAACCCTCCCACTTCCTTTTTCTGTCATGGGCATGCTGACGCCCTTATCAAGGCCACGGCTGCAGTACAAATGGAAAAAAAAACATGTCACATCATCACCTAGCTTCTGCTGTTAACAGTCGGAAGCAGATAACAATAATGGAATAACACTGTGGAACTTTCTAACTTAATAGGATCCTCACTCAGCACACAGATTTACATAGGCCAAGTGTGCAGGGCAGAGATATCGACTGGCGGTGAACAAATTGATTTCCCAGTGTGGAGCTTATTTAAAGCAAGAATAAAGTTCCAGTATGTAGAAAATATTCCTAAAAACAGCAGTATGCATTGACTTCTTTGTTCGTAATGGCTTGTTGCTGTAAAAAAAACAAGACCTGCATCTTAAATAGTTTCTTCTGACTCTTCTCTTCACTTTGACAAATGCAACACTGCCCCCGCAATATCTCAAAATAATACATTTATGGCAAAAATAACATAATAATAAAAATAAATCCAGCCACACCTTACTTACAATCAGTTGCTTAAAAATGCAGAAAGTGGGAGCTGCTGTACGCTGATGAAAAATGATGCTATTCCTTGTGAGAGATGTTTCATTACTAATAGGTATTTTTATTTCATACAACTGACATACTGTCAGTCAGATTTTGGTAGGAAAATCTGGATAAAGAGACAGAAATGTTGTCCAAATAAAGCTTGATGATTCACGGTGCACACATTTGCTTTTATATTTCATTTCGTCCGATGTGAAAACGTTGTTGTCCAAAATATTTTAGAATACCAGAAGAACAAAAAAATTGCCCCCACTAAGTGGTCCATATCAATTCAAAGCTCAGAGCTCTTAGGGGACCTCTGAATTCATGTAATTTATGTTCTTTTGATTTTTCTGTTTGTTTTGGCAGCTTCGACACTCTTTACTATATTCACAATATGTTCTTGTAGGTACTGACTTTATTTTATGGAAAACAGAAGCACACAACCATGCTGTCTGTTTGAACAGAGCTTCAATAAAATAACTGAGTGCACATTTCACACCTAAACATCTGCCATCAAAATGGTGCCTAATATTTTAATTAATAAAACCTGAACAAACACTGTAAGTAATAATGAAATTGTAAAATTTAGTGTTTGGGTTATTATTTCTTCAAATGCAGAGAAATGTATGACATGTCAAACTAACCATAATCATATGAATCTTTTGACTGTTGAAGATTAAAGATTTATGAAACTATATTTTTAAAGCTGCTGTTTCAGAGTGTATTATTTCATTTACTTAACTTACTCATGTGCTGGAAAAGATTTGTGTCAACAACACACTTGAGCAGGTTCATGTGATAATCTCATTGGACGATGTGGAAGACAGAGCGTTAACAGAGATTTGGACGGGGGATGTTTTCATTGCTGTGATATCACACTGCCACAAGGGGGAGACTATATATTACAGTAAAATGCTCTCTTACACTTGATGGTGTGTTTCGAGAACATCTTCTTGAGGTTAAGGTAATTTGAACAAGTCTTGTCAAGGTAAAAAAAACAAGAAGACACAGCTGGCATGCACCCACAATATATTAAACAGTATTATAACAAACTTATTTCAATGTAAGTGGAGAATTACTTGGACGTGTATGGAAAAAAGACGTTTAAACATTATGAAATGGTACGTTATAACTGATCAGTCCCAACACTCTACAGGTGGGCGTTGTGACACTGTGTAATACATCTCTTCAGTCTCTCACTGCAATAATGAGTGATATAATATATGCAGTAAACATACCATTTGTATCAGAGGAGAACAGCAGGAGACATTCAAGTGATTGTTCTTCATTGTAATAACAAGATTAACTAGATAACTAAATTCATTATACTAACTATAACATATATAAAATGTCAGTCTAGAAAATGGGACATATCTAAGAGTTAAAGACTTTGTACAACGTGTTGCCGTAGCCGTATTTATGAACTCACTTTGTGGTGTTGGGGCAGAAAAGAGCTGTGAGCACTTATTGCCCCTCTAATTCCTCCAACCCTCTGAGTATTGTATATGTGTCCTGTCATCTTTGAGTACTCAACAGGTCCAGTTCACACAAGACTTTGCAGCTTTCAGTCAAAGAAATCAACCTGCAGTAAAATACTGGTAATACAACAAGATTTTGATACAGGACCCCTCCATATAACTGTAACAAGATGAGGTAATAGAGCAGCCTCAAGGCCACTTTTAATGTACTTTGGTGTTTATCCAACTTTTCACACTGCGTACCGCCTCAGTTAATATTAGGCTCTCTAAGTACCACCACTATGACAGATGTTAAAATGGAGTAGCGTAACTAATCCTGTTCAGCTACATTAGTTCACACAGGAGGCAGGTTTATTCTTAATAAGAAGATTATTTATTGTTGACTGAATCCTGGACAGAACTGGTTCGAGAACCAGAGCTAATTTGATAAAAAAAACGAAAAGAAAGAAGAAAAAAAACTCCTGATCCGCACTTCTCTTCCTAATATTTCCTGCTTGGAGACATGATTGCAGTGTTTTTGAAGCATTTATTTTACCTCAGTTTACTATCTTGCTGTCACATTTTAGCTTGTAACTAATCACGGATGTGTGTGCACGCTATGTGCATGAACTGATAATGAAACAAAATATTACAGGAAATGTAAAAGTTACTTGCATTCCAGAAATCTCAAATCTCATTTTCATTCTAAAATTTGTAGTATTTACAAATTCATATTTGTCGCATTCGTCATGGCGGCCTGAAATGCTGCACAGTGCTGCTTGTCTGTGTCCTGCGACGTTATTAGTTATCAGTTAGTTTTTTGACCGCGTCACAGACCTGTGTTGTCATTTTGAGACTCGGTTTGTAAAGTTTTGTCAACATGTGAGAACTCGTCTCACAAAGAGATTTGATGTTGACTGATTTGTCCATCTCCATTGTGTGCGTGTGCGCTCATTCAGTTTATAGCACAGTGTGCGATTTGTTGACTGCACTACTAGGAGTTTTTTGGGGCCCACAAAAGAAATCTTGTTTAGGGCCACTAAAAGCCTAGGGCCGGCCCTGCCACCTGGGATGCTTGGGGCCCCTGAGGATTTGGGGCCACTTTGCCCCACTTGGTAATCCAGTCCATAATTGGTCACTGTTTATTTTAATTTGTTGACTGTTGACTACTGGATAGTGGTTCATTATAATTAGAGTAAAAAAAAAACAGCACATATTGTTTGTTTTCGTTGATATTGGAACATCCGGTGCTCATAACAGTGACACAAACACTGCAAATAAATGACCTGGTTCATTATTGTAAGATAATACATGGCTCGCTTTAAAATGTTTGTTGTGTGGTATATTGGCACGGTGTTTAACAAATACGATAACAAACAGCAGCGCCACGCCTGTCACATTTTACGCGTGCATGCTCAGTCGGAGCGTGGTGGTGGGTGGAGAGGATTTTTTTGTTTATTTTCGTGGCCAGCTAACCAGCAAACGTGCTGCTGTTAGCTTTAATCATCCTCCTTTTATAGTTTTAGCGTACACAAGACCAACAGATAAACTACTTCCCGTTCAGCCAATGTAATTTTGTAACATTGGTGAGGTAGCGGATTGGAGCACTCACAGAGGAAGGTTAGCGAGCTAACGTGAAGTTGATGAAGGTCTTTTTTTTTTTAGCATTAGCTGTTAGCGTATGTGCTAACGCTAGATAGCGTATGAAATTATAGGTAGCTAAAGCCACACACTTACCATCTTTCATCACTGGGACTGACGCTACTGTGCGGAGAAATCACGGTAAGTCCACAAATCAGCGTGTGTTTGATTCAGGTAGTGATAGGAGACGAATGCTTCCTTGACTAGCCGTGGCTAACAAATGCTAACCGTGTCTACGCTACGTCCAGGGATTCAGCGTTAGCTAGGCAATGTTAGCCAATACTCTTGAACAATAGTACTTTGAGTAAACATATATATGAATTTGAATAGTCTTAAGTAATAACTAAGAAGTGTAATTCAGGTCAAGTTGGGTTGCATACTAACGTTAGTGAGGCATTAAGAAGAAGAATACGCTCCCTGTGTGTATTACCCGTCAGGGCTAACGTTAGCTGGCGTTACGTTTGTTGTGAAAATGCTTTTAAAAACATACTGGCTATTTTATCTTAATTTTAATATAGTAAAACTAAGCCAGAAAATGAGAAAACACAGTTTCGGTGCTATGAAAGTGTTTTATCTTGTATTTCAGATGAGATAAAATGGTCTTATTTGGCAAATTACGACAATTGAGAGTTTCTAAATGTATAAATATGAGCTTTAATTCAGTCGTTAACAATTTGTAAAGTACAAAGCAACAGTTACCGTTGTTGTAAACACAAGTCACACTGAGCTGGATATATTCAGAGTATTAAATGAAGGATAGCCACACAACCTAAAATATTGACCTCTAGGGGAAACCCCTTTTCTTCACCAACTGTATGTGAGGTGTTATTTTACCATCATCTGAAGAAAATAGAGCCCAACAATACTTGATTTTTAGGGCAGAAACAGTCTTTACATTTATATATATATATATATATATATATATATATATATATATATATATATATATATATATGTATGTGTGTGTGTGTGTGTGTGTGTGTATATATGTATATGTATAGATAGATAGATAGATGACTTTATTCATCCCCGAAGGGAAATTAGGATGTCATAGCAGCCCGGTATATTTGAATACAATAAAAATACAATAGAATAAAATACTGAGGTAGAAAAAATAAAAATAAAAAACACAGAATAGGACAAGCACACTTAAAAAAAACATGTGTACACGTGTGTGTGTGTGTGTGTGTATATATGTATATATATATATATATATATATATATATATATATATATATATATATATATATATATATATATATTTCCTGTAAAAGTCATCAATTCTGTCTGTACGTCACAGTACTTACTACGCCGGTGCAAGCAGGCCACCAGTCCAGTAGCTCCGTCCGTGTCGTGTTATTTTTAGCGTGTAAAGTGTTTTTTTTTTTTTTGCAATTTATTTCAGATTTATCTCATAGGTTTTAATTTAATTTAATTTTACATGTTTAATGTGTAGAGCTGAAAATGATCATTCTATTCCTACACCTTATGTTAAGTCAGGGTGATACACAGATTGTATGCTGAGTGCTACTTTATGTAATGCAATGTGAAATACACATCTGAACTCAGTCATAAGACACTACTCTTTCTTTTTCAGGTTGCCAAGCTTGGACAGCATTAGATCAACAGTTCTTTGACGCTGACACTTCTTGCTGGTTAAGGCATAGAGGAAACGACTGGAAAGCCTCCCCAAGGTTGAAACCTAAGGAGCAAGATGTCAATCACGAACACTCCCACAAGTAACGATGCCTGCCTGAGCATTGTGCATAGCCTGATGTGCCATCGGCAGGGGGGAGAGAGCGAAAGCTTCGCCAAACGGGCTATCGAGAGTCTTGTCAAGAAGCTGAAGGAGAAGAAAGATGAGCTAGATTCTCTTATCACAGCCATCACTACGAACGGAGCTCATCCCAGCAAGTGTGTAACCATACAGCGGACTTTGGATGGACGCCTACAGGTATAGTAGCGGATACACAGTGCCAAGGTGGTTTAGTGTTACACTCCTTGTAGTTGTAAGAGGGAAATTGCCACAGAAACACGACCTGTCTGGTTAGATCTCATTAAATCTTCCTCTCTGTGCTTTAGGTTGCGGGACGTAAAGGTTTTCCTCACGTCGTCTATGCTCGACTGTGGCGATGGCCTGATCTACACAAGAATGAATTAAAGCACGTGAAATATTGCCAGTATGCATTTGACCTGAAGTGTGACAATGTTTGTGTCAACCCGTACCACTATGAGAGGGTTGTCTCTCCAGGCATCGGTAAGTAAGGATCATGGTATCACGGTTGTTGGTCTTGACTAGACCTGCTGCAGGTTTCTGATTGAGTGATTATATCTGTTCTTTTTCATGTTTTTGCAGACTTATCAGGACTGACGCTTTCAGGTTCAGGTAAGGAGGTGCCAAATTTTCCTAACTACTACTTGCAGATTTTGTGGATGTCCATCAGTCATACTCATGTCTGTTGTCTTCGTGTAGCTCCACTTTTGGTAAAGGACGAGTACGACTATGACAACCCGCAATCTCACTCGAGCTCTGAAAGCCACCTGCAGACTATACAACATCCCCCCTCGAGGCCTGGTCCACAGGAGACCTTCAGCAGCCCCGCTCTACTCCCCCCGTCGGAGAGCAGCAGTTCAGCTTCAACCTCTGCTTTCTCTACCATCAGTGCTGGACCCTCAAGTGAGACAATACATTTATGCTAAACATGATGGAAGATACACTCTGCTATTTTTTGCCAGTCAGAAATAAATGATGAGATCAACTTTTAGTATTTAGCTTTAAAGGTCCAGTGTGTAGAATTTAGTGACATCTAGTGGTGAAGTTTCAGATTGCAACCGTCTGAAAACCAGCCACCTCTTCCTCTCGGTTCAAGCATGAAGGAGAAACAACAGTGGCTGTGAAACTTGTGGAAAAATAATGAATTGTTCTATGTAGAGTCAGTGTTTGGTTTGTCCCTTCTGGGCTGCTGTAGGAACATAGTTTGGTAACAACCGTTTGTTTTTTTACAGATCCGAACCCTAATTGGAGCAGAAACAGCAGCTTCACCCCTGCAGTGCCTCAACATCAGAACGGGCATCTACAGCATCATCCACCCATGCCTCACGCAGGCCATTACTGTGAGTGGATGCAGAACTCACGTGAAGCCTTAAAAACAGTTAACGTCCTTACTCACAGACGTGAACATCTGTTTAATTCATGAGTATATTATCTCCTTCAAGTGGCTGCAGATAATGAGCTATTAGAATAATGAGCTCTGTTAATTAGTTATTTAGCCTAACATTGACTGCTGTGGCTGGAGGACATTATTAACCTCTGCACGGAGCTGTTAGTTCACCGATTCCAGGACAGGACAGCTCAGACACAGGCTGATTTATTAAAGACACCAGTGTTACCTCTTTTTTTAATTGATGGAACCTTTTAAGCTGATTTCCACATTAAGATGTAACAGTGATAGCAGCAGCACCAAGACGCAGATGGATCTCCAGCAGACTTTCAGATGTTCAGATATATTAATACATAATGTGTTCATGAACATGTGATGAGCTAAAGTGACAATGTGCTGCTGTGGTTGAAATGAAACCAGCCTTAGATTTTAAAGATCAGCCTTCACCCCAGACATTTTATGAAATTTTCAGATTCATTACCGCCATGATCTACACTCATTTATGAATAATATGCCATATCTTGAGAGCTTGTGTTGTTTCCAAATTGCTTGTTCAATTAATATTGATGTAACATTAATGTTCATGCAGGGCCTGTTACCAATGAAATTGCGTTCCAGCCCCCCATATCCAATCACCCTGGTGAGTATCAAGCTGCAGATGGGAAAACAATCCACGTATTTAACATAATCAATGCAACTCATTTGACCTGTGGTTTCTTGTTGCTTTGTTCCAGCTCCAGAATACTGGTGCTCCATTGCATACTTTGAGATGGATGTCCAGGTTGGGGAGACATTTAAGGTCCCATCCACATGTCCGATAGTGACCGTGGATGGCTATGTGGATCCGTCGGGAGGGGATCGCTTCTGCTTGGGCCAGCTGAGCAACGTCCACAGGACAGAAAACATAGAGAGAGCCAGGTACTCCGCCACATACTTGGAGATCTATCACCATCAATTAATTCAAGCAATTTTTATTTACTGTATGTCTCTTAAGTGTGTGGATATAATGTCTCACTTCTCTGACTGTCTTTACCAGTCTTATCCCCTCCTCTCTGTTCTTAGGCTCCACATTGGCAAAGGCGTGCAGCTGGAGTGCAAAGGTGAAGGAGACGTCTGGGTGCGCTGTTTGAGCGATCATGCAGTGTTTGTGCAGAGCTATTACCTGGATCGGGAGGCTGGACGTGCACCCGGAGACGCAGTTCACAAGATCTACCCCAGCGCTTACATCAAGGTGAAAATTCAGAATGTTCATACAATAAAAAGCAGAAACATTTCAAGTGGGTGTTATTAGAAACTTGCAAATTTGTGTTCTGAGCACAGGCTACATTTTGAACATTTAAGGTGGACCTCAACATTTTAGTAGGCAGTCAGATGCTTGCGTTTGTGTGTCTTGTCATCAGATTTTAGCGTTTTGTCTTGTCCCCTGCCAGGTGTTTGACTTGCGTCAGTGCCACAGGCAGATGCAGCAGCAGGCGGCGACAGCTCAGGCGGCAGCTGCAGCCCAGGCAGCAGCAGTGGCCGGGAACATTCCCGGGCCTGGATCTGTGGGTGGCATCGCCCCTGCCATCAGTGAGTGTTCTTACTGCTGCGCATCCTTCAACAAGTGTCTTACTATGAACAGATGAACGGACTCATAACGTGTTGCAGAAAATATACATTGGCCTTTACATAATATTTTTCTTTAGTGTTAGAAAGTTAATATTTGGGGCATGCTAGAGCGTGTGCCCCATGAACAAAGGCACAGTCCTTGATATTAAAAATGTATTTATTCAAACTTCAGTGCCAAGTTAGTAGAAAAATACAGCTGAGGTGGAAGAATAGTGGTTGTACTCTGCACTCCTCTCATTTAATTAGAAAGTCGGAGTTATTGCTGTAGAACAAACATTGAATAACCATATGAAGTACATAGTGAGTACATACTGTTAATGTACTCACAATGACGTTGTACGTTGGTTGAACTCCTGCAGAAAATGGCTTTGGCATTGGCCTACTTAGCAATGACAATTAAGTTTGAGATGATGAAATGTATTTCCACATAGCTAACATCGTTGCACTGAATATGTACTTAGGCTTCAGCTCAAAGCCTGATCAGAGTCGTACTTTTTCTTCCAGCTTTTACTGCAATCATAACTCAGCCAACATATCTCTGCAACATATGCAGCCAACATATTTCCAACTATCTTTTCGGCCTATAGTGCCACATTGATCTAAAAGTCGCTGCCTGTAATTCCCCTCCAGGTTTGTCTGCCGCTGCAGGCATTGGGGTCGATGACCTGCGCAGGCTGTGCATCCTGCGGATGAGCTTCGTGAAGGGCTGGGGGCCCGACTACCCGCGGCAAAGCATCAAAGAGACGCCCTGCTGGATTGAGATCCATCTACATCGAGCTCTACAGCTACTGGATGAAGTCCTGCACACCATGCCCATAGCTGACCCTCAACCTCTTGACTAAATTAAAAGACATGAACTGTACACATTAAGACTGTACTTTTAACAGACCACTTCACCTATAGGCCTGGAGTGCCGCTGAAGGAGGAGGACTGCGACGACAGGGATGCTGAGTAGGTTGTAGGAACGAGGACATACACTCCCAAACGCGCTGCTTTCATATCCAGCACTGTGAGCAGTTGGCAGTATAACGAGTGAGCCTCAAAATCAGTAAGTTCAGTGACTTCCAAACAACAGCTGGAGGAACATGTGAGTCACACTGGGAGGAGTCGTAGTACTTAACATGCTGCCAAGAAGATGTGCGTGAGAAGGAAGACAGTATTCTGATATCGTGTCTCTCAAACCTCAAGCACTTCAAAGATACTCCACATGGTGATTAAATAGTACAAAAATCAATTATTTAAGTAGCCTTAGTGCTATACAAAACAAAGGCTTCGCCACACGAGTGAAGGGTGTGAAACAAGGAATGATTCATATTGAGCTGTTGCCTTTTTTCAGTGTGAACATTTTGATATTTAAGATTTTAAGATGTATACAGCCACCATAACTGATTGATCATGTCTTGGACTAATTAGTAAGTTAAATTAGTTATTTAACCTGTCTAAACACACTAAATGTGATTTCAGCTGGAGTATACTATACTGCCAGTCCAGTTCTCCTTCATTGGCTCTCCAGTGCTTATATGGCTTCATGTAAGTGGACCCCTGCCACTCTCCCCTCCCCCCCTCACAGATCACAACATTTATGTAAAATCATGTTATTCATTACTCATGTTTTTTGTAAGATGTAGTCTTAAATATTTTTCAATGCTGACCTTGTCCTTGTTTAACATTTTTTTTTGATTTATACTCCCCTTTTTTTGAATAGTTTTTAAACAACAGAGCATTTGAAAAGCCCATTTTAAACCGACCTCAGCCTCCCTCTCTCTCTGAAAACCAGAGAACTTTTCCATTATTCCACAACCAGTCAAGGCTGATGTTTTCTACTGTTCTCAATGACATTATCAAATATTTTCAAAAGGTTATTATAACACATCTGCATAAACTTATTTGTAATTGTAATTCTTTTGATTAGATGCCCACAGTGTCCATTAGCACTTTATTAATTTGAGTGTTTTGTCTCGTTTCATAGTCTCATGTGTGGTTACTCGTTGTATCCATAGGATCTCTTAGCATAGTTGAAAAAGTTTTTCTTGCTAATGACCTTGATGAGATCCACGAAAAATGAAAACTTTAAAGTGTTTGCCCAAAATCAATGTTTTCAGTATCGAACGCAGCAGGTTTGACTCTCTTCTGGCAAAACGCCTGGAACATATTGATTAATGGTTCATGAAAACTTTGATGCTGAAAAGATACATTTTGGGTTGGAGCATCACTTTACGACTCATTTTAATTTAAGTATTACTTGGATGACACTTAACATATTCTAGACAACAGCTGAGTAAAGGAAGCAAGGAATGAACTGTGAGAGGAAGTCTAAGCCATACTAATGCCAAATATACCCTATGAAAAGTGAAAAAAGGTTATCAGACTGCAGTCATTTCAGTGTTATGTCGCTTGTAAAAGCCTAAGTATCAACTGAATGATTTTAGTTTTTGCTCAGCACTATCAATCAAACAATATTTTGGTATTTTGAGCTCTGTTTACCTACAGCTGTTGCAGTATTTTGTACTCTTTTGCTACCTTTACAGTGATGTACCACTCTGGTCATAATTAAAAATGCTAAAAAAAAAAAAAAAAAAAGCTGTACAATTTTGAGGAAATGCAAGTTCATGCTCATCTTGATCTTTACAATTGTGACATACATTCTGAATACATATGGAGTTTGAATGATATTGGTGTTTATATGTATGAATATGGTTGAATAAAAATTAACGGGCTAACACGTCGTGTCCGGGTTGTGAAATTGTCTTAATTTTAAATTATGAGAACGGACGCAGACCTTCAACAAGAAAACGTTTATTACTGCAAAGACAAGTCACAAATTTTAAGAAAACAACACTAAGAAGCTAGCCTGAGCTGAGATCTGAAATATTCAGAAAACCAAACTACATGTGTCTTTAATAGTTTCTATATTCATCAATACGACACACTAAATGATAATGTCTTTATAAATATAAAAGTCCCCCAATTGTCCTTGTTTTTTTTTATGTAAAATACACAATACAAATCACCCTACACGCATTGGTTTGCTTGCCAATTTGAGAAGAAAACTTAATGGCACACAAAAAGAAAGTCACATGAAATTTGTGTGTATATATTATATCAGATACTATACATTATCCAAAAAAAAAAAAAAAAAAGGGAAAAGAAAAAAAAAAAAAAAATCACAAAAGCACTTTAGCCAATATATCTGATAAAATGTTCACCAAAAGAACAAATCAAATAATTAGGACACAAATAAATATACCTTTTCAGTTTTTGATATATACATATTCTTGTCTAGGGTGAATCAAAATAAAAACCTTCCCCAAATGCCACTGCCAAATGCTTGTGCTTGCATTAGAGCGTGCTACAGATGGCCACGACTCACTAGACTGTCAAATGGCACTTGAAAACATCCAAATACAAATCTCAAACAGGTCACAGCATTCAGAAAATATCATTTGACAAAAGAAATCACGATCATGAGAAAACAAAAACATAAGAGAGTATTTTACTTACAGTAACTCTCCTTGTTCATTAACCAGTTCTATACAATAAAAAGCCGTCTGCAGATAATCTACCACGTGTACACTACTAAGTGTGTGTAAGTGTGTGTGTTTGTGTGTGTTTGTGGTGTCACATCCAGTAAATAATAAATAGTCCAGTCTGAGGACAGGTCTTTATGTTTCCTCAACCCTGGTGTCTTCTCAGTGGCAGCACCTGTGCAATGAAATGTCTGCTCTGATAGCCTCGATCTGTAGCCCACCAGAGACCCAATAGTCACCCAGGCCATCTGCTCTGGCCGGGGCGAAATTAAAGGCACTGGAGTCTGCTATGGGTCAGTGAAGCTGCCGTTTTGTCCAGGTGAAGAGGCATCTCTTTAGCGTTCGCTCCTATGACGAGTTAAGGAATAGCTTATGTCTTTTTTTGTTGTTGTTGTTTTCTGGTTGGAAACGGGCTCATTTGCAAACAGCTGATACAAAAACAATCTTACTGCTCAATTTAAAAGACACCGAGAAATAAAGTACAATTGTGTTGGCAGCATTAGCATCAGTCCAGTGTTGACCAGGCAGGCTTAGAGATGCAGAAAGCTAAATCACTGTCTGGCACATCAGTTTAATGTAAAAAAAAAAAAAAAAAAAAAATGAAATGAGGGAAAGGGGGACAAAAATCGACAAAAACAACAGTTTCTAGCAGCACATGGTAGGCGTGCAAGACCAGAAAGCACTTATGATCCTAAAGCACACATTTAAGATTTAAAGAAAACATTTTATAAGCCATTTTCACTTCAGGCACAAAATAATACAAGTTTACATCTACAATGTTGTAGTTAATTTATATGACAACGGAGCTGAGATTCATATGTTAGAAAAAAAAAAAATCATTAAATGAGAAAGTAAACAAAAAAGAGCCAAAGGCAAGAGAAGGTAACAGGTATACACTAACAGATTTACAACGTGATTTTAAGCCACAGACAGAACCCCATCACTTTTTACAACTTCATTTTCAAAAAAATTCAGCGAGTGTTGGAGTCGGTCATGTGAGCTCTTGGGAACGGGGAGCACAGATTTATGTGCGGCTCCGGAGAAAGTACACGAGATGATCTAGGGCTTAAGTTTTCGTATCCGTTCATTTTTTTATTAGACATTTTCATTACTTACTGCGTTCTCCCAACTTGCATTCGACAGTTCAATACCGAAAGTCAGGGAGCAATTTATCATGCGGGTTCATTACAGTTACAGATTGATGTAAACAAAAACGCCTCAGGCCTTCAACTTCCAGCTACTTAAAGTCCTTTTTGACCTTTTCTTGCAAACTTTTCAAACTGTCCTTAAATAACATAATAGGTCAGATTTATGCGTTCAATTCCTAGATCTGGCAAGCCAGATATTTCAAGCCAGTAGGATGAGGGTAAGGCTACAGTATGAGATGTGTACTGTAGATTTTCAGTAATGAACGTGTCTTTGGGCAGAATTTATTTTCCAGATTCCCAAAAGTGTTGTGGAAATAATTTAACAAAAAATCTGTGAGAGTCCGCTGATCCAGTAACCTAAATGACGTGCAGTATTTGCACTTTCCCACCTTCCTTCACCGCTAAGCGTGTTTTCTACACAGGCACAACCAAAACAAACTGCAAATATCCAGTGTACTCCTAATATCTTAAGAAAATCTTTGACCAGTGATAGAACCTAAAAAAGGACTGTGAATACAGCAAATACAGTACAAACCTTTTTTTTAACCTACTTACATGACTTACATAGAAAAACAAAACAACAACAACAAAAAAAAAAAAACTCTGGTCCTCATGTACAGTAGGTCTCATGATTCATCTTCAGTACCCATTATTAATATGTTGTAATGGGTAAGCATCTAAACCAAAACACAATAAATATCAATAAATAAACATTTTCTGCAGAGAAACGGTGCAGACCATTTCAACAAGGATGAAAACAAACAATAACAAAAACGTGTTTTAGTAACAAAATGTTCCTATTCAGAGGATTAATCTCAATATTCTCCACGACATAGAAGGCTATAACAGTTCAAGTATAGATGTAGTCTAATGAATCAGAAGTTAGTCCCCATGCCTTTCCCATTTCACAGTCTATGAACTAATTACAGAGGAGCTACCAAAAGAAACCATCACATATAAACAATCAGGTCAACCACATAAAAAGCAACAAATATATGTAGTGTATCATCATTATATATACTATACATATATATATCTATATATCTCTTTGAATATCACAAAATATCTACTTTTGGTCCACTGTACAAAGATGATCTTTAAACAGGGAACAAAGGATGAAAGCATTTTATGGGCTAAAAACTGAAGTGAAAATGTATCAGAGGTGAGAGAAAAGCAATGCAGTTTTTCTCTATCGCGTTGAGATTTGTGCAGTACAGTGGTGTGTGTGCAATAAGGTTTGGTGACTGTGCTGCACGCGTCAAAGGGCTGGCACCACTGGTTTGAGGTAGGGTGACTGATGGATGTGTTCCAACACATACACACAAGCACACGCACGCAGACGCACAGGCTTATATACACATGCACATAAAAACGCGGTGCAGACCGACGCATCCGTGCTCACGCAGACACACTCGCGCTCACACACATACACACTTCACCCGATAACAAAAGGCTAATGCGAGAATTGGCCTCAAGAGGGCAGAGTGAGGGCAGGAGCAAGGCTAAAGACCATGATTCAGATAAGTAAGTAAGCTTAGTAGAGCTGATCCAGAGAAAACAACAGGTGTGTCTGTGCCTGCATCCCCTTGGTCTCAACACTGATGAGCCAGCCCAAATCCAGCCACGAGTCACCAGAAAGCCAAATCTGTGGCTGGGACAATGCAGAGGGGCCGTGGGCTCTCTACAGCACATAGTCAGGACTACAAGGACAGCTGCATTTAAGGATAAGGCACTATGATAAAGCCGAGGTACATTAAATCCCTGACATTCCTTCTGCTCTGCAACATGGCACTGTGGGACAGGAAACAGCTCTTGGGTGGCCCAAATGGCTCACTCTCAGCTTCCTCTTGTTGGTTTGGTTTTGGTCCTTCGTGAACTTAAGAAATTTCATTAAGACAGAAACTGCAAAAAACAGGGGAACGTGTCCAGTAAAGTTGTTTTTCAAGATTACAGCTCGTCATGTAAACGACACTACAGAGCATCAAAAATGAACAAAGGCAAGCGTTATGCACGGAGTGCATAGAAAAAGCTAGCATTGAGGAAGTGGTTTTGTACAGCCGGTCTTCTCAATCTCCTTTCTATATACACAAGTAGCAGCACAGATATCTCTTTAGGGGTTTCTTTTTCTGTGGCTAGAAGTGGTTAAAGGTGGGTGGCTACCATATAAGTTTCCAAAAGAACAGACAAAACTGCCCCATGATCCTTTTTCAAATGCCATACATACATAGAAAGTCATCCCTTTGTTTTTTAGCTACATACAATACTCAAAATATTTTGTTCAGCCAAAAGTTTATCAGCAGTTGGAACGCATGTTGACATAAACGATACTAAAATTCGAAGGAATACGTGGAAATTAAAACAAAACCAAACACAATGATAGCACCATGAGTTTTGGGTAATACCAATTGAAAGTACAGCAAAACTATTTACAATAGACGAAGGTCTTAAGTCAATCAATGACTTTGCTCCACTGGGACTAGTGACATGGATTTGAGCTCTGAGACATCAGTAGTTTGAAGGAGTTTAACTTTCCTTCAAAGGTAAAACCCGTCTGCATAAACAGACTGAGGCGTTAGATCGCGCCTAGGCAGGAACATTTAACGGGTCAAATTAGTCCTTCTCCTCCAGCTGCTGCATTGTGGTAGAGCACAGACTTATGGGATGACAACACATCCAGAATCTAAGCAGTCAGACACGGACAGCACATCTCGGCCAGAGTATCATCATTTCAGCGCTCCCCCACTGACCGTGCTAGATTGGGAGAGGAGAGTGGTGTCCACTCGAGTGCAGACAGAGACAATGCATGAAAAAGACGGAAACATCTAGACTTACAGAGAGAAAGATATGTGGAGAGTGAGATAGCAAAAATAGGCCAGACAAGGTTAGCCGTGCCCTCAGACCCTCAAACTGAGGCGTAGGTGTTGCCTGTGGCGCTGCAGTGGCGGATGGTGGGAGTGCCAGCGGAGGGGGTCAGTATGTGCTCAGTGTGGTCCTGCGGGGGCTGGGGGAGCGAGTGGAGGACACCTGGCTGGACGACCCCTACCACAGGGTGGGACCCGTCCTCTAGGGCCCCGACCTGGATCACCTGGATCACCTCATGCTCCGACTTCTCTCGCTTGGCAAGAGGTTCCCCGGACTCCTCCGTGTCGTCTTCCAAGTCACTGTCCATCCCACTCGTTTCATCTAGACAGGAGAAATCAGCACATGTATAAAACATTGGTAAAAGGAAGATTCACACAGCTGGAGAAGATGCAAAAACGTAATTCTACACTGACATTTCACTGGAAACATTTCTCTATGAACCTCATGTTTACTGCACTGCTGCTACAATTTTGTCAAATTCATTAAATGTAAAAAACGTAATTACTGCTCAAGAGTCACACCTCTAAAGTTCTCAGGTATTTGCACACTATACATTTTGCCACATACCTTTGTCAATGTTTGTGAGGGACAGAGTGTTGAGGCTGTCGAACTGAAAACGGAGATAAACACATTAGTGGTTCACGCTGTAGGTAAAACATCTCTTCTGGGGTGAACAGAAATTAAATAAGCAAACACAGCTAGTTTCACATCTGACATACAGTGTATCCATCATTTACTGTAGTGTATCATGATGGCACCATAACTTAGGGCTGCAAAATTCCGTAAATTTTCAAAGTTGGAAACTTTCCATGGGTATTAACGGGAATAAACAGGGAATAAACCGGGAATTTACAAAACTGAAGGTTGGCCCATAACAGGGAACTTAAATATAGTTGGGGAAAATATTATTATATGGGGAAATATTTTGCATAATCTTGACTACAATAACCAGATTTCATGCAGGTACACTTGAGTATCTGCTATTCCTCAATCACATGCACATAGCACACTGCTTACTGCAGGGCTATTGAGGCCACGCCCCCTACATGCACTGATGATTTCTACAACCTGGACCAGAATTTGAGCCTGTGGACGACATAAAGTGAAGTAAGTTTTGATGATATTATGGGGTAAATATATTTGATGTATTAATGTTTAACTTGCAATAGCACATGAAAATGTATTCATACAGTAGATAGCTAGCTGATAAGTTAGATGCTAAATAAGCATTAGCTAGCATAATTTCATTGACCATATATGAGGCTATCTTATCATGATGCTAGCTTACCCCCAATTTCCAGTTAATTCCCATAAATTTCTATTAATTCCCATAAATTTCCATACTGGAAAGTTTCCTATTTAGAATATTTCCCAGCTTACCGTCCCATGGAAAGTTTCTGGAAATTTACCAGAAATTTTCCACCCCTTTGCAACCCTAACCATAACATACTATGAAGATAGGAAGCTACATTTATACCTCGCCCATGACACCAATGGGTGTCTCTCCAGTAGCTTGGGCCACACGATGCTCCACTAGGTAAAACATGTACTCATCATACAGCAGGCGAATCAGGTGGAAGGAACCAAAGCTGGCAGCACTGCGCAGAGTCAGGTCCCTGATCACCATAGAACTGCAGAGACATGGAAGAAAACATAAGTGTTCCGTGTCGTCAAAAAAAAAAAAAAATCCTGCACACTCACATTTGTTTCTCAGTATGGTTGTTGTGTCTTTACAGACCTGTAGAAGGACCACTTGAGCAGGAACTGTCGAGCCGCTCTGGGGAAGCTGGGTCGGTGCTCGTAAGGCTTGAGCACCTGAGTGACCACATTTTCCAGCCAGGCTGCCCACTGCTCCAGAGAGCTTTGCTGCTGTAGTGTGGCCTTGAAGTCCTGCTCCAAGTGCTGAACCACTCCCTCCTCGCACTGGCACACCCATGATGCCTGCTCCTATACGGCAACACAGAGAAAAAAACTGGAGGTTACAGACAGAGCAGATAATGGAGAGGGGAGTTTGGTAGACACAACAAAAGCACCACTGCTACAGTACATATCCAAACACAGAGCTGTTCTGACCTGTACGTTAGCAAAGTCAACACGGTTGAGATCACTCAGCATCTGGTTGATCTGTGACGTGTTTTGCAACACAGCACGCGCCGCTTGAGCCAGGTGGTTCAGAGATGTGTATCTGCGTAGTGTTTGCGCAAAGGCACTAACAGCGGCAATCTGTGAAGAGAGAGCACACAAAAGCCCAGGTGTTACCAACTGTAAGTATACATACTTTTTTAAAACTGAGATTACTCTCAGGCATTCATTGTATTGAAGAGTAACAGGTGACCTTTATGTGCAGCACTCTGTGTGAATGCTGTTAAGTTTACCTTGGTCTGGATCATTCTCTGTGGAATGGCATTCATGGCATTATTCAGCCAACCTTCCAGGCTTTTGGCAAAGTTGCGAATGGCTTGAGTCAAGGCACCTGAAAAACAAGAAGACAAGGACAACAACAGCGACTTAATCACTGAGCATTAACACAACAAACAAGTAAACAGGAGAGGTGTCTGTGACTGTGACTCACTGGGAATGGGTCTCAGGACATCAGGGATGAGGATCTCCACAAGGGACTGGTACATTAGATGGTCACAGGTACTCATCCATTTGAGTACAGCCTCGTTTCTGCACAGCACCAGTAGCTGTGAACGGGGGAGCCGTGCTTCAATCTCACTCACGCTGCTGAAGAATAAACAAACCAGGTTTAGAAAGCTGCCGTTGACTTTTCAAATGACCCTAAAATGAATTCAGTCCAAATGTATACTGGTTAAAAATGTTGTGGTGGCTACCATTTCTCTTTGGCAAAACACAGACAGACTTCATCCAAGACAAAAATTGTACTGTGTATTGACCTCACCTGTTTTCTGTTACAGTGGTACCCTCTACAGAGTCAGGGGGAGAATAACGCCAGAATGTTTGCCACAGCTTCTCAATTAGACTGAACTGGAGGTTGACAACCACATCCAGGATAGCCTGAAACAAGAGGATAAACAAAAACAGTGAATGGTTTACACCGGAAGTGTGTCTATGGATTATCCAGAGAAACTAGGACATTGTCAGTTGTCAGTAACGTATCGACGTGGCAGCAGAAATCTCGCAGAAATAAAAAGGTCATCTCAAAACCTGAGCAACCCCAAACTATCTGCATGGCTAGCCACCACTACAGGCGCACGAGGAAATATTTTAGTTTTTGTAATTTGGGTGAACTAACTTTAATCATGAAAAGAAGATTAACAACCATAAGGTTTTGAGCATCATCTGTGGATGACCCGATCCCTGGTTTTCCAGATATTAGGTCAGCTGTGATTGAAAACTTTACAAGATGAAGAGAAAATTCTGTTCCAAAATGCCAGCAGCTGGCATTTACAAATCTCTGTCAGTCTAAGCACACATGACCTTTCCCAAAGTTTCTCCGAATCCAACCAAACTTTAAATACATGTTCTTTTTCAAAATGTGGAAGACTTTGCAGCATTTTCAGTCTTACCAGCCTTTTCTCATTAAAGATAGCTCAAAGAAGATTAAACTAGTAAGTGGCCGTCATGATAGATACTGACAGATTAAGGCATATATACGTGAGGGGGAACTAAAAAAATGGACTTGTTTCTTGGAGAAAATGAGAATCTTAATAGGAAATAAGTGGCATAGATTTAGGGGGTGGTGAAATGCAGCTAGCACTGGCAGATCAACAGATAAATGTCCATTCACAATGCCTGCATAGTCATATTGATAATGTTGCATCAATGAATTCTACAGTATCGAAGGGGATTACTTAGCTTTCATTGAAGGCCAAAGAGGAACTCGACCCCCTGATCCCCCTGTGAATTGCACTTGTGTGCCATAGTGAGCTGTGGTGACAGTGAGTATGAAAAGAATGCATGTTATCTAACCTCACAGTGCTCTCTGTAAAGGGACTGGAGAGCTTTCACATCCTCTGGGCTGATGTTCTCTGTATTGCTCTGTCCCAGGTCCAGCTCTACAAAGTCAGGGAGTGCCCGCGATGCATCTGTTGGGGCAATAAAAATAATTGAATTCACACAATATTCAGTATATTTCAGTGCATCCCACACATTTCTGGTTTAACAGAGAAAAGCAGCTGACCTAGAAACTGCTGGTGGTGTTGACTCTGTGCAATGACCGTCTGCTCTGCTGCACCAGGATGGGGTTGGCCTCCACCTGAGTAATTCTCCCCAGAGCACGTATCAAACTTCTGCACCGGCTTGAACCTGAAATCAAAGGGATCACTTCATTATCTATAAAAAGGTGTGACTTGTGTCACAACCGGTACTGCCTGTCTGTATGCATGTTTCCTTTGTTACCTCTGTTTCTGCTGAACAGGTTGCTGTCTGAGGGCCATATACTGCATGTCTTCTTGGAGTCTATTGAGTGGGGAGTCTGGTTTCACACGTATACCATAGTAATGATATTTGGAGTTCCCTCTGCAAGACAGAAAAACAGAAATTGAATACACATTGATACAGTCCCATTGTGAGGTGTACAGAAAACTTCATATGGATTGAAGAGAAGGGCAGAAAAGAAGAACAGATAAGACCTTCACTGAATCAAGCACACTGCCATTAGATGAAAATCTGAAAGTAACCTTGTCCCAAGGCGCCTTGTACGGAGTCCCATGAAGATGGAGCGGATGAGTTTGCCAAAAGAAGCTGCATTTACAGGGTCCAGTTTCTGCTCCTGGCAATGGCGCAGATAATGATTGTAGAGGGTGGATCGTGGTAGACTTACGCCCTCTGCTGTCTCGTAATTATCCAACAGCCACTGGAGCTACAAGGGAACATATGCTTTATCACTCAAGAGATTCACACACCTCAGACTGACAGTCCGTGATCTTGATGTTGCAGCATCACACCTCTGCAAAAGCATTTCTATAGCAGCCAGTCAATTTAAAGCAATCGTAACAATTAAAACCGGCAACGAAAATAGCAAACACTAAATCAAACTCAAATGTATTCAGAGTTGAGAGAGGCAGAAGAGCAAGAGAGTGAGTCTAGCAAAGGTCAAGGTAAGGCGGCAAGCATTCATAAAAGCAACTTACATGGCTGTTGAGCAGTGAGCTTCTCTGACTGGATAAACCCTCAGATTTTTGGAGCGTCTCAATCGCCATTTCAATCTGATAAACCATGAAGCACAGGACAACAAAATGTAAGAGGGGGGAAATAAAAACAAAAGCAAGAAAAAAATAAAAGAGTTGATGTAGACACATTTGTGGCCACTAGAAAAAAACAAAAAGAGAATCTAGAAAGTGTCCCAAAGCAAGCGCTACTAAACCCAAGCAGAGCAGGATTCAAGGAAGGCTAGTTGAGAAATGGGGACGTAGACTGGCAGACACACAACTCTTCAAGATTTCCACTTACAACAAATATCATGTGCTGAGAAGAAGCCAGACTCCATTACAAAAACAAAAGAGTGGGGCAGTGTGCCAAGATGCTTTAGTAACACCTGCGCATCAACCTCAAGAGCTGTGCCGAAAAGCTGGTTCACGCTTCACGGGGGGAAGCCTAATTAGATATTTTATTTTAGTATATTTCCGCCTAATTAATGTTATTTCATTTGTACTTAGGAAGGCTCTACCAAAGGGAGGGTGACTGCATGGTTGATTCTGTGCAATGGTTGTCCACTTCTTAGTTTGTGCTGCTTTTGATACATGTGAAATTATTAAGCAGGTATCTGGGATTGAAGACCCTACTGCCCAGTCTTTGGGCCCATTTATCTTGTCAAGTACATCACTTAGGCTAGACAAGGATGAGCTGCAAATTTGCTTAAGCTGTTAACCCTTGCACACATTTTGATGACATAAAAAAAAAAAAAACTTTGCATATCCATTATTTGACGCTGCACTCTCCTGCTGTGACTGACATCTACATAACATAATGTCAGTCAACAAGCATCATGCTAAATTCCTCCCAGAAGGGGTCATCATGGTTGACTATATGAAAATGCCAAATGGGGCATTTGGGTTATTGCAAAAGCAAGAGCAAACCACTTTGTCAAAAGCAGGGCTCTGGTGAGGAGTGGGCGAGTCTGTGGAGCTTTGGTTCCCCCAGACCATCCTCCCCGCTTCTCCTCTTTAATACACCCGTCTCTCCCTCTTTTCTTCTACACCAAAGAGTGGGAACAGCAGACGGATGAAATCGGGGACAGAAACAAAGCCCTGCATTAGCTGAATATTAAATATTAAGGGTTACAATTTGAACACTGCTGGAAGTAGTTAGGTCACCCGAGCCCAGCCTACGCAGCGCATGGAGCACATCAGCAAAGGATCATCGCCAGAGATACACAATCATGAAGGAGGTGGACACAAAAGTTGTTTCTCATTGATGTGTAGCATGTATACACACTGACATGTTGAAAACATGACACAACTATTGAGAACGGTGTCCTACATTTCGGATCAAACTAGCGCACAGATCAATAAAGTATGACACACACAGAGCATCTATGCTAACGGGGAGAGTCTAGCCAAACGAATAGCTGTGTGGATCTAAACAGGAAAGAGGCAGAAGTTACTACAAAGTTGCTACTTACATTAATCAAATAAATAACAAACAAAACACACAAAAGCAGGCAGGCAAAGGCAGGTGAGGGGCCTAATTAGTAGGTGCTCTGCACTTACAGTGGCTGGGGAAGCTCGTGCGGTCTGGGTGGCAGGGTGGGGTCCAGCGTTGTCCATGATGTAAGCCCCAGGACTGCTGCTGATTACCTGACCGCCCGCCAGATTCATGTTCATTCCTCCGTTGCCCCCTCCTCCGTTGTTGGTCATGCCATGAGATGTCACCACAGTGGACACTTGCGATGAGCTTCCCTGTGTGTCAAAGTAGCTCCCTCCACTGTTCTGGCTATACAGCTGTGGCTCTGAGTATGAGTAGGTTCTTCTGTTCAGAAGAGAGGTTAGCAGTCAGTCACTGGGCTCAAGATATGAAATATAACTGAGAAAACAATAGTGTGAATTATTTAAAAAATGGTCTGATGTGTAAGATTTAGTGGCATCTAGCGGCGAGTCTGCCAATTACAACCAACTGAATACCGCTCGCCTTCGAAGCATGCAGCATATAACTAAGGTGGCCAGGAAATGAAACATGGTGGGGCGATGTGGCTGACTCCGTGTGAGGACCCGCTCTCTCTGCAGATATAAAAGTCTCATTCTAAGGTAATGAAAACAAAACAATTCTTATTTTCAGAGGATTATAGACTAATGAACTAACATTCTTATGGATATTATATTCAATTCCTGCCAATAGATCTTTCTTAATATAAAACATTGGAAAGTACTTTCATTGCAACTTTCAAATTAGCTGTGTTATTTATTTAGCGTTTTCTCTGAAGTTATTTTTATATTTTTTTAATTACAGTATGGTTTCTTATGGTAACAATTAGACAGTAGGTGTGTTTGGATTGCTTGTCAAGGCATAGTTCAATAACAATCATCATAATGGCGACAACCCAAAATGTAAGATCATTTTTAATGATTATGGTTGATTTTCTTTTCCAAAGCAACACAACATTTAAAAATGTGTTTTTGTATGAGATTTGTATGACCATTTAAATATAACTCCAACACGTTATTGTTGATTTATTTTGTATTTCTAAGCAGCACTGGTAGTGACTGTTTCCACAGGTAGCTGAGGTCACACGGCCTGTGTGTTTTCTTTTTCTGTACATGCTCTGATGTGTGTGTGTGTGTGTGTGTGTGTGTGTGTGTGTATGTGTGTATCACAGTAAGACAAACACAGTTTGGCCTGGGTAGCGGTATGTAACCCCATTCCTCAGACCGAGGGGACTCTGGCGTAGCGTCAGCACTTATAAGACAGGCCTACTTCTGGTCATGTTCAGGTGACTGAGTACACATGGCCGCACACATCTCAGAAAAGAAAACAAACACTCACACTCACACATACACAAAAGAAGGCACTCCCACCAACATCATGTGCTTGTGACATGAATGATGGTGTGAAGAGACTTAAGAGGAGAAAGAACAGGCTGCAGAGACGCAGCGCTAATATTTGTGGAGTGTTATAAGAGCAGAGCTGGGTAACAGATTGACTCACATGTTGCCATTGGTGTAGACGCCACTGTTTTCCTCCACATACTGCACCTGTGCTGGGTAAACATGCTGAACCTGTTGAACAGTCTGGGCCTGGCAAGACAAATTGGAGGCATTGAATATGAATGATAATACTTATTAAATACAAACACATACATGCACATATGTCCATACAGTATGCAGGAACATTCAGACTTGAATGCACACACCCACACACATACACACACACAAGACAAAGTGGATGTACCTGTTGCTGGACAGGCACCTGCTGGGTGGAGCCGGTAGGCTGGACAGGCACGGTGGTCTGAAGAGGGACAGTGGAGGTGGAGTCAGCGCCTGCTTCAGGGGTCTGCATGGCGCCTAAATAAGACGGAGAGCAAAGGCTTTCTATGAATAAGATGATGATCATAATCGCTGGAAACCAAGAACACGCTCAACCTACAGGTCAAACTGGTAAAGCAACTTTACAACTCATATACAACAACACAACGATCATTGAACTCGTTTGATTTCTTTGAATTGAAAACCAGACTTATAATTAACAACTGGCATAGTAGCACACATAGATTACTATTTTTTTTAACTCCATTATATATTATAACAAATAAAAAAACATGTCAAATCAGCAACTTCTAAAAGCTCAACAATTATTGACCTTATCTTTGTCTAGAAGATATTGAATTTAATAACAAAGAGACAAATCTATCATATTACATGACAGAAGCTGTGTAGAAGAAAATACATCCAATAATTATCCACATAGTTTGGTTAGCTAAAGACATTAAATATGCCTAAATGAGATGCAAATCTAGGAATGATAGAAAACATAAGGTTTAACCACCAGACCCAAATCAATGCTACTAAAGCTGCTCAAGAGCAACTCTACCCCAGCACCTGTTTCTGCCTTGTGGTACTCAATGTACTGAGAGCCTCATGCATCAGTGACACATGGTCTTGTCTCCATGTTCACAGCCATAAAACAAGTTAATATTTAACAAACTCCAAATAGAAGCTGCTTCTCGTTGCTCTGTCAGTGCCCGCTTTTGCAGGTTTGACATTACTTAAGACTGGGAGTCCTGGATCAGTAAGAACAGCTGACAAGTTAACTAATTTTAAGTATCTCTACCAGATAGTGTGATTACTACTAATAAAAGAGCTATATTACGATCATCAGCATCTACCTACAAAGTGAACTATTTTGAAGATAACAATAATAGTGTGAGGAGACACTGATGGTGAGCCTGTGTTTGTGAGTTAATAATAGTATGGCTACCATCACCCATTCCTTCCAGGGGAAGGCCACCTCCTCCCCATCACAGTTTCCATGAACAAGCCTCTCTTGGTTAATTAAGCTGGGTCTCCTAACAGCTTCGACTCTCTCCAGGGACAGCCTGCCCCTTCCCTTTATCTTCAATATCATACAGGCCTATTTGGTCGGGATGAAGGCTATCGTTTTATTCGTGTTGGGGTGACAAACCTCAAAGTTGGACTGCAAAGTTGAGTCAGTCTCTCCTGGTGCACGGAGTGTGATGAATAGCAAAGCAACGGGGGGAGAAAAAAAAAAAAAAACGGGAGCACCGAGATTCATTAACGCAAAGCCTTCTGCTTTCAGCATGACTATTTTCAACACCTTGGGGAGGGGGGATGTGTGTATATACTATCACTGTCAGACAATGTCAGCAGGCTGTTGCTAGACAGGCTCATGAAATAATAAACTACTATCCGGTTCAAATATTTTTATTCTTGCGATTTCGTCAGGACACGGTAAACAATCAATCCACAACACAAAAAAGACAAAGCTGACGTATGATTAAGATCCTACGACACAGAAGTAACTTTTTTTTTTTTTTTTTTACCCCGATGTGTGAAAGCTATTGGATGCAGGCTGATGCAAAGTGATAAAAATGTCAAACTGTAGCCTTCAGCATACTATATCCAAATGCTAAAAAAAGGACTTGCGAAGGGAGGAGAATATAGACTTATATTCCACATTGCAGCCTGAAAGCTAAAGTACATGGCCCCAACTGAGCCCACCTAATCGTGGAAAGGAGCCCCCTGCATCACAACACACTCTTGTTGCCTCACCCCAACCCCCTCCACAAACACACACACGCACACGCACACACACTAACACACCTCCTGCCTCACCATTCAGGCACTCCCTTGTGGCCCACTTAAATACTGTGCTCCACTGAGCAAGTGCAAGCCCTACAAAGACACAGAGGAACAAAAGCCACCAAGGAGGGCAACATTTTGCCCTGCGTTTTCTCCCCTCAATTCCTCTTGCTAACATTACGAGCAACAAAGACTAAAGAGTGCAAGGTTCACCGTCGCAGCTAGCAGAAAACACGCAGAGCCATAATTTGCCTCTCTAATGATCACGTATGATAAAAAGTGGTGTCTAACATGCGGGTAAAGAAATTAGAGCTGGTGAACAAGGTCGAAAAGTATACCACAAAATCTCTCCCTCTCACACACAGTACAGTATACAAACCAAAGGCAAGACGGGAACATGATCAGGCGCTGGTACAGCAGGAAAACAGGTGGAGGGAGACATAATTGGGAGCTGAAGTGTGTGTGTTTGTGTTTATGAAGGAGGGCTGGGGGAGTATGCGAAGTGTCAAGCTTGTTTAGGAGTTGGCTTTTCAGATAATAAAGAAAGCTGTGAGTGACTTGTGCGTTTTTTAAGGTGCTGATGTCGAGTTTGCCATCAGAAACACTACATCAACATATGGGATGCTGCTAGTTGTGCCAAAAAAACCCAACTAAAAATAGGTCAAAGTAACAAAGTTAGTGCTCAGCGTTTCATCTGATTTTAGGTCATGACAGGACCACTGGAAACACAAATGCAAAATGTGCCAACATTTCTTGAAACATCATGAAATAGGTTACTAAAGTGTGTCTAAATGTGTCCTGTTCATCCTAATTGCCAGATGTGGGTTTAGGAAGGGAAAAAAAACAAGAACCTGCGAGTCTCCTCTTTCATCAACAATATACATTATGTCTGGCAGGCCGAGGCAAATAACAAACCAGACATGCTGTATTCTGCTAAGCCATGAAAATGGATGACTGAATAATTGAATTAATCAGCCCCTCTTTAAGTGATTGGAAATGTAACAGGATCCAGGCAGCAGGTGGCATGGTACTATTTCTGCACTACCAGACTACAGGTAAGTGGTAACATGATCTGATAACTAGCAGTTCCTAACATCCTGTTTTGTGTGCGTGAGGGGTGTCTGTGCATGACCTATTTTGGGTTAGATCAATCAGATATTTAATATCATTTTGGGCTTTGACTACAGCGCGTGTAAAAAAATGGATTTGACATAACAGGTTGTTCACAAACACAGGTACGTGAGTAGTTAGAGATCTACACTGTTATGGATGACAGTGCAAGATCACATTTTTATTTACTGCAGTGGACGCATGCAGTTAGGGCTTTGGTGGTCAGTAGTCCCACCACTACTTGAGGTGCACCTGCCCTCAACCCACTTCTCCACAAACACACACACACACACACACACACACACACACACACACACACACACACACACACACCTGTTTTGTAACCTAACGGGAATCAGAGGTCGCAGCTGCACAGGAGACCCAATGGACCCAAGAATAATTGTGATGCAACATTAAGAAACCAAGCCTCTGCCTTTATATGAACCTCCATCCAGGATTAAAGAAGGAACCCCTAAAATCCAAGTTTACTATTCTGGAGTGAGGGGAAAAAAAAACAAATATAGCATATTTGATATATATCATATTTTAATTGAATTAAAGTGAGCTTAAAAACAAAATCTGGCACAAAACGTCCTCTTCACTGACATGCTGGGTTGAATACACTGCTTCTCCTTTCCTTTCTTGCGCACCCAGGCACACATACACATACACAGATATGACAAAAAATACATATTGCAATCTATTAACTGTTATTCTGCTGTACATCTGTGTTGCAGAGCCGGTGATTAAACCTTGACGTTACCAGCCCAGTTGCAGAATATGCAATGCACAAACCCGAAATGATTAAAATGGGTACTCAACATTTGAGATAATTTAAACATAATAAGGCAGGTGTATTTTATTTTTTTTTACTCAAAGCTGACCACTGCAAAACTTAGCCTGTTATCAGATAGCTTATCATAGCCATCTGATGCCACAAAGAGGGCAGATGGAAAGCTAGCGAAGCTATCTTGCTCCCTAAGACAAAAGGGAAAGTAATGGCTTAGCTATTGTCAATAGCAGTTAGTGTATGGACATCTAGCTCACAGCACTTCCCAATGGTTATCGACGTTAGTCATATTGTGTGAACAACAAGATTTAAATCACCCGAAACACAAACGTGCAATATCACCGTAACATTAGCCAAAATATGGGATACCAACAGGCATTGTAAGAAGGCAACGCTGGCGTTAGCAACCTAGCAACAACAGACACCTGCTCCTGCTCCAGCTGACCAGCTAGCATCAGTGACTAGCCCAGACCTATGCTACCACTCAGCATGGTTGAGTTTAGACAAATAAGCAACACGGGGAACTCGTTTTTCTGTCAAACGGAACAAGCTCGGGTTAGTTTTAACCACGAAGCACCCTGTGAGAGCACACAGCTAGCTTGTGCTAGCGAGCAGGACCTCTCACAGCTGTGGGTATCTACAGGCAACGTTAGCAAGCACGGCTACCACGTCACAAAGAAACACCCTCGCTAGCAAACTACCCCAGCTATTCACCGAGCCTTCATTCAGCAGCAGACAAAACATAAACCATAGCATTAATATACGCTTCTTAAAATGATCCCCTGAAGCGAGAAGGGGCGTAAAATCAGGCTAGAAATAGTTAAAAAATGTATTCAAACCTGAGCTGTGGACTGGTTGATGAGATGAGGATGGTGGAGGAGGTGGTAATGATGGAGCGAGAGGTTGTTGTTGGTGGGTTACAGTCGCCAGGACTACGGTGACTATGGCGCTGCCTCACTGGGCAACAGTTGCTATAAAACTCACCGGGAGCGCGCAACCTTACCAGTCAGGTGGGAGGAGATTAAGCGCACTTAACACAGTCTTAACGGAAATAAGATCACAACGAGAAACATATGTATTTGAGCATAGATAGAGAATATGCTACAAAGCTGTCCATATATACCGCCAGAGCCCATGCGTTTAGTCTGAGTTATTTGGAGATACATCAAGAAAGAAAAACATGTTGCAGCATGTTGAAATAAAGTGAGAAATTAATAGTCCTTTTGTGTGCACCATTGTCTAAACAATACAAGTCTGCAAGTTCTCAAGATGCTTGTTTTTTCCTACCTACCCCTGATATAATAAGATATTTATGATCATATACAAATGACTGCTGCAATTATACATGCTAAGATTCTGAAGATGGCAACTTTCTTTATATTTTATCCATAGAAGGGATAATATTATAATATTATTAAATATCAGTGTAGAGGTTACAGGCCTGTCATCCTGCTACAAAGAGCAAGTTGTGCTCCTAAAGTTACTGTGTTAACCCATTCTGGTCTTTGTCTCAGCCTCAGCAACATCTGGGTGTTGCCTTATTTATTTGTTTTATGTGTGTATCACTTGACATTTACTTTTTAGACAATAATATCAGGCACAATTAAATAACAACATAATAACAGCAGTGGTTTATTATCAGACTTCTCATGCCCACCTCCAGAATGTTTTATGTTTTTTAACAGGGCCATAAATCATTTGCATTCATTCAGACATTGCTAATCACTCAAACATTAAAAAATGACGACGTTAAAGGACTGGAAAAGATCTCACTTTTGTTTAAACATTTCTCACGTGTCTCAGATTTGAGAGCAGACATTTAGTCCACATGAAAACTGGACTTCTTTTCCTGTTTTCATGCCCTAAAGTCTGGTGGAAAAAAGGGGAACACTGGTGTTAGGCATCACTTCAAATGAACGCTGACTGAATGATTAACCGATTATACATCACAGTCTTTGTGTGAATTTGTAACCACAAGTGTGCAGGCCGTGGCCAGTATTCATCATACCAGATGGCTGAGAAGGTCGGGGGTGAATACCATTCCTCTGTGCTGTGTATTTGCTGACCATCATATTGCATATTTCTGCCAATTATTCCCACTGTCCTACTTTGTTATTGTCACGCTAGCCCCTTCTAATGAATGTATTGTTCTACCTGAACAGTTAAATATTATCATTGTAGGTGTTAGTTGTTAACAACTGCCTCAGGGCTTTTGAATCAAAGTTCCTTGTTTGATCCTCAGGCTGAACCATGTCTCTCTGACTTATCAGAGCATTGCTTTACAAAAACTGAATGTTCACCTTTACTTGACAAGCAATTATTCCTAATATTTGAGCTTTAAATTATTGCAACAAGAGTTGTCATTGTACGTTGTGCAAAAGGATACTGGTAGTTAAACACTTGTCGTAGATATTTATGAATAATGCCTTGGATTTATATAGCGCTTTACAAGGCACCCAAAGCACTTTACAGAAACCATTATTCATTCATACACATTCTCACCGGTGGTGGTAAACTACATTTTGTAGCCACAGCTGCCCTGGGGCAGACTGACAGAAGCGTGGCTGCCAATGTGCGCCAAACGGCCCCTCCGACCACCACCAAACATTCATACACATTCATACACATTCACACTGGGCAAGGTGGGTAAGGTGTCTTGCCCAAGGACACCACGACAGCGACCGGGACAGAGTGGGATTCGAACCGCCAACCCTCTAGTTATTAAGTATAAAGTTTTTACCACATAGCACAAGTAGAGCTAAACACATGCAGAACTTTTCAGCTGGGAAAGGTGACCAAACAAAGCCAGCATTGTTAAGATGCTTCTTACTGCATAGAAAGCTTAACCAACTACCTGTGTCCACTGCGCAACACTTTTTTTTTTTTTTTTTTGGTTAGCAGTAGTAAACAGATGCTTTTTGGAAAAGCTGTTGTTGTTGCTAAGCAACTACTGAAACCCCCATATGAAGCATGACACTCTTTTGCTAAAAGAATTATTTCCAAGTAATACAGTTTGTCCTTTCAATTTCAAACAAGAAAAATGTGGTGCTATGAAGACTGGTGCCTGCTGGACCTGTGGCTTCTCATACTGTTCAGGTATACAACAGCGGTTGTTAATTATATCTGTGATTTACGTTAGCTTACTGCCTCTAGAATCTCTGTGTACCAAGTTAATTATATTTCTGTGTTGTGCCATTTAACTTTATCATGTTTTGTTTCATGCAAATAGAGATAGATGTATACTGACTTGAACAATTAAATGAGTTTATTTTTGCTTGAGAGAAAGTGGTTTATGTGCTGCAAAGCCGCTGCTTTTTAAACTATTCACAGAAACGCTTTTCCACACTAACTATTTGTTGCATTATTTTCAAGAGCAGCAAAGATATCAGTGCATCCTTGGCCTTGCTGGGCAGCTTGACAGAGCAACAGGCTGTTTAAAAAGGCATTTATTAACATCTCTTGCCTTCCATTTTTATTTTGCAATGAGAGTGCTGGAATTGTAACCTTGTAAACGATATGTGTGGTGAGATTTAAAAAAAAGAAAGAAGAAAATTAGCCACCATGAGCTGATCCTGATTACTGAGAGACACATGGTATGACAAATGACAAGCGTACAGATGATTCACTTATTTTTCTTGATCCATTCCAAATGTACAAAAAAGTTAAAGCACCACAGCAGAATTTCTGCATATTTTAGCCTATTTACTACAAATATACAAGTATACTTTACATTGCTGCTGATCATGTCTGCTTTTTTGCTTATAGTTGCATCACAGTTGCATGGAAGTCTGTATTAAAATGCAACATTAAATTTACTTGCAAAAGAGAAAGAAAAAAAGCAGCGATAATCCCTGTGATAGCTGACCTATCTCAAGGATGTTATCGCAAACAAATCTCCACAAATCTATTTTCATACCTTATGGAAATGAACTGAAATGAATGGCTGTAGAAAAACAAGTCCAAGAATACACAGCACTATACAATGCTTTCAGAAAGGGCCACTTCCATTATGAAGTGTATATAATTTGCAGTAAATAAACTAAAACATGCAGAAATCACTAGCATGGTCACCTACACATGATGCAGGCACAGGAGCACTCATAACAAGTTACTATATTCATACAACAGGTTATGTCTATGAGCATTACAGTGAAATGGTAAGGCTGTCTTGTTACTATAGTTACATAGCTCTGGTTCTAAGAAAAACCTTAATAAATGATTCCTTGCATACTTTCCTTTGATTGCAGTGTTGAATATTGTGGGAAATGTCACCCTTGAAGTACTTACTACATGTTATACACACTGTATAAAAACTAAGAAAGTAAACATTAAAATCCTGTAGGCTCAGTCATGACTATACACTGATTATGGAGGCAGAAGCCAGTGTTGAGTCATTATAGAGGTTCACTTGAAGCGAAACTTAGAGAATGCCAATGTGAATTCCTTCAATGTTATCCAACCCAGGGAGCAGCATCTTAGATTATTTTATTATCAAAGATCCTTTTATTTGTGCCGTCTAAAGTGTTCTTCCTATTGAACATAAGGACACAAAACGTGCAAAGAACAAAACTGGCAACTGGTTGATATCATCCCTCTGTGTAGATGCAGGAGACCTGGCTGGTGCAGTGGTCCACCACATTGAAGAAATCCCTTCCATGCAATTCTTGATTAGGAGCAGCAGCCTGTGCTTGGCTGTCAAATCCTGCAGCTGCACCCGCACCCATCCACCCACACACACGCACACACACACACACACATACACATTAATGCACAGATGTGAAATCCAATGGCAATAAAGTGTTCATCCTAGAGCAATTTTGGTTAGACTGTATTTTCATTACCTGTAATGCAGGAAAGAGCTGTTTGTAAGGTGGCCACCCCATTGGGATTATTGACTGCTGGAGGGAGGCTGTCACCAAAGGCATCATCTTGCATCAGGTGACTCGTGCTGGTCTGTGCTGCGATCCCACCATATTGTGGAGGACAGTATAGCATCTTCATCTGTCCTGAGAGCTCTACAGGGTAAATGTGAAAGCCTCAATCTTTTGTCTTTATTGTAAAGAACAAAACAATTAAAGCTTGTATCTTTAAATTAAACATTCTAGCAGAATGGCAGCATTAGACCTCAGAAATGAAACAATTTGTGCCTTTTCAAACCCTGTCTTTATCTCAGCGGTTAAAACTAATCTGTGTATTTCTGAAAACCTTGTCAACATCACTGTAGCTGTCAACTCCGAGGGGAAAAGAGGTGATATCTATTTAAAGGTACATAGAGTGGAGCTGCCTGATTCTGTCTAACTAGAAAAATTACCAGCCACCTGCTACACATCATAAAGATATACTGTATGATCAATGTGTGAAAAAATCTTTTCAAACAGATTGTCAAACCACTTAGACATTTGCTAATAGGCTTTTCAGACGTGAATCCGGCACTATAAAGATTTTTCAGAACCTCCCCCTGCTGCACAACTGTATTGACATTTATTTAAAAATGTGAAGAGTACACTGATGATAAACCTGATGAGTACCTGGATTGTGCTCTGCTAGATCAGGAGGCTGGCTGGGGTGCTTCAGGTCTTGGTTGTTCTGCAGGGACGTCCCATTGGGAGGATGTGGGAGGCAGGTGGAAGAGCAAGACCCACACTGGTCCCCGGGGAAGAGCTGGTGAGGGGAAGGATCAACAAACCTGAAATATTTAAATTGAAGTAAATACTGTGCTTGTGGAATTAAGAAAAATAACAACATATAAATGTATGACATAAAAAAACAGCAACTATTAGTTAATTGAATTCTGTTGGCCATGCACGGACATCCTTGTACAGTAATGATTTCCATACAATCTCTCGATGTATGGTATTTTCCTTAAAAAATAAGTCAGACACAATACCATGCAGTTTGTATAAAGCTGTATGTAATGACATAAACTTATATAAAAAATCCAACAGCATTAAAAGGCTTACTCATATACTATAGATGTCAAATGCTAATAAAAACATCCCGGATCACAAACACATCATCCTCGAACCATCTTCAAATAGGAATTGCAAACTTAGGCCACAATTGCACTTTAACAAACAACTGTCCTTTTCCATATTTGCTCCACTTCCACACAAAGCGTGATAATCAGTTAGTCTGCAAATGAAGCACTGATTAGTCCATCCATCATGAGGTAATGACATGGTGGCAGTTTCACACATTCTGCATAAATATGACGCAGACGTTTGGCATGAACTTGCTCCACAACCATTCACGTAAGATAAAACTGTCATCATCTGTCTCTGCCTTCAGGCGATCTTTACTTGCTTGAATGATGCACATGAGATGGACAGCATGACACATTGTTTAAAATGACTAATTAAAACGATGCAGAAAACTCTCTCTTTAGGCTCAACTCTGCTACATCCATGCAGTGAGGAAAGAATTACTGCTTATTCCTTCCTCTGCCTCACTTCTGAATCATGGTGGCTTCCTGCGCTGATTTACAGTGCTCTCCACGTAGCATGCTTTCACCATATTTAAACTGAATTTAAAAGCACATATGGAATTGCTATTTGCAATAAAATATATAGTTTCTGCAGAATATTGAAAAAAATGCGCCGTCTCAGGTGTTTCAGTTATGAAGTTCATGGCCACAAGATTGATTCTCTGTGCTTGGCAATTGATATAAGTAGCAACAGAGGCACTCTAGAGGCAGTTTATGATGTATTACAGTCTGCACTCTACACACTATGACCCAAGTAACACAAGCCCATTGATGGATTTTTCCAACACAATAGTAAGTATACACCTGCAATTTGTTCCTTTGTCACTATTTTATAGTCTTTAGTGTAACCAGCTAACAACATAACAGTGAGACAGGCTATTTTTCTTCTATATGATGTCTTCTTTCACAGTAACAGAAAGAAAATAGACTTTGTCTTTTTGCATTTGTAGACTTCATCAAAAGTTAGCATTAACTAATGCCTCATTTACATTTTTAAACATAGTACAAGCACAAAAATAATTTTCTTAATGTAATTATTCAACTGGGGACATTTCATGGTGATATATATATATTAGTTATAACTGTTACTCTATTCAGCTGTAGTGTCTTACAAAACCTAGGGAATTTTACATAGTACATGTTTTTAAAGGTCATTCTAAAAATGAGATTTTTTTCCCTTCATACTCTAGGCCAAAAATCTCCACTTCAGTAGCACCGACATACACAAAGCCTTCAGTTTTCTTTTTTTAAAGATGTTTTTTGGCCTTTTTCAAGCTTTATATTTTTGACAGAGACAGCTGAAGAGTAACAGGAATGTGGGGAGAGAGAGAGAGATGGGGAACAACATGCGGGAAAGGGCTGCATGTCAGATTCGAACCCTGGGCCGCTGCTGAACCTTCGTACATGGGGTGGATGCTCAACCAACAAGTTTTATTCATATATATATATATATATATTCTGAAGGTTTATACAGAGTGATTTGTTCATATGTCCTTCATAGGCCGATTTATAGAACATTGTATTAAAACATAATATATAAAAAAACATTTTTATGACAATAACAATTTTTAATGGCTGTTGATGGTATTTTCCTCATTTATGGAGTGATACAAAGAGACATCCAAAATTCCCTATATTTTTATATTAGACTCTAATATGTCAACAAAATAAAACAAGAATTTTGCAACTGGCTTTATCCACTGTTCAGATTTCTGTCCTGGAAATGCAAATTAGGGGTTTTAAAATCAGATAATGCCTTATTTGCATATTTAAACATACAATTTCAGAAAACCTGTAAAATAAATAATAATTGTCTTAATGTAAGTAATCAAATGTGGAACTTTCATATTGATTTGTATTTGTTTTTTTGTTGTTTTTTTTTTTTTGTTTTTTTCCTATTCACCTCCCAAGAGGTCTCACCAAAAATCAAGGACATAATCAGATTCATGTAGCTCATTGGTGAATACACAGGATTAAACTAGTAAATTTAAAAATTGTTCCGTGGCCATGGCAGCTGACACCCCTGCTGTTAGGTTTGGCCAAGAAACATGTTTACACGCCAGAGTTTGCTGACAATATACAAGGACTGAATGGGAACCGAAAGGAATCCCAGAAAAGTGAACAGAAAGTGGCAACAAGGATTTTACAATCGATTTAACATCTAAAAAAGTAATTACAGCATCTCCCTTCTCCCAGTGGACTTTAAATGGTATTTTTTAGATTTTATGATTCACTTATTGAATTCCTTAGCCGCTCTTGTCGGTGGCTATAGCATCCATTAATACCAGCGGTCGAGACCAATGAGGCAAGGCAGGGTCTGCTTTCACAGGCCAATTGTCTACCCAGGATCCTGCAGTGAATGCTTTGGCCTACCGCTGATATGAGAACAATCACAGCCAGTGAGGAGCCATGAGCATCTGGCTGCTCAGAGCTACAGAAATACTTTATCACATGCTTTGAAGTGTATAGATGAACGGGTATTTTCCTATGGGTTGACCAGGGAAATGTGTTGCTGGCTATCCCCAACCTGTAAAGCCTCTTCCCAGGCGTAGCACCCACCCACCCATCCACCCACACACCACAAAAACAAAAAAACAACCCTTTAGATTCTTTTATCAGGAAACTAAATAATTCTTTCATTTAAACTGATTATTCTAATTATGAGCTTATGGACTTGAAGCCATGACAACCAATGTTTAAGTTGATTTGTTCAGATCATCAAAAGGGAGAAAAGAGCATTTAAATCAGTCATGGTTAAAATTCTAACGGTGCCAGTGGGAATACAAAATGAAAAGAAAATACCAGTTGGCTTGCTGAGCAAAGCTAAGTGCTCCAACTGTTGACTCTTATGTTGCTGCACATGGTTATATTTCACAGTATTTCAAAAAGATTAACATGAAAAGGCTTTGTTTCCTTTTTTGTTGCTTGTAACACAGTATGCTTTTACACCACCAAAAGTTCTTTTAAAAAATGTAGTCGGAATTCCCGTCACATTATATAAATATGCAGAAATTGACAATTAAAATTTGGGGGAGATTTTATGAGTATGAAACCATCAGAACTAAGAGATTAACACAAAAATCCTCAGTACCTGTAATCATCTTGTAAGGAGCGCAGCAGAGCCAGGTGAGGATTGCTGGAGGAGTCTTGTCCCTGTGAAGCAGCTGAGGAACAGGGATGACAGACACTTCAGGACTGTCCACCACAGCCTAAATCTAATGGATAAACCTATTATGTGCACATGGTTGCAGAGGGATTGGCTTAAGTGTCTAGTTTTCATGTCAAACATTTTGATGCAAAGGGGCCAGGGCTTAGACATACCAGAGTATGACTCATGTGATGCACCAGGGGAAGAGTTCAAGTTGTTGTCTATCCTTGCCAGAGGAGAAAGGCTTGGCTGCAAAGGATGGATGGTTAAACAGTCTGTCAGCGTGTCCTGGGTCACATCAGCAGTGGATTTCATCTAAAGAAAGCGCACATGGAAAATAAACAGTAAACAGCAGTCTTATATTATGATTCTAACAGTGATAAGGTTATAGTTTTCTTTATAATTTTACCTTGTGCCTTTTTGCTCTGCTGCTGTGCACTGCATTTACAGATAAACATCTATAGATAAACTATAACATCTGACTTTATTATGCTTCCTCTGGCAGATAACCTTGAGAACATCTCGCTTTTAGATGTTAAAAAATCATCCTTAATCGATCTCAACATGGGCATAAAAGTCTCGTCTATATTAGCTGTCAGTAACAATTAATCTCTGCAAAACTAAACATACTGAATCAATTTAAAATTAATCTGGAAATACATACATAAAGTGTCTTCGATGGGAATCTGGCCAGAAAACTTAGCATACCGCTTCTTTTCCCACATTGCTTGTTCTTCTATCAAATATAGTAAATAATAAATAAACAAATAAAATTAAAAAAACTGAGAAATTCATATTACTTTTTTCTTTCTTGTGGTTTATTTAAAGGTGGAATCCTTAATATTTCAGTTGTAATTGATTTAGCAACTTCTGTGGGTAATAGTGGGAACATGTTAATATTACACGTCCCGCTGTTCTCAATTGAAATGACATTTATTGATCACTGGGGGTAGGAAACGCCCTTTAAGCAGCTACTCTGTTCAGCCGTGATGAGAACTTGATGTCTCCTTGGTAAATTGCTGGAGCTATACTTTTACCCATACAAAGACTAGATTATGTCATTACTGTGAGTTAACGCGTCGACTTTGGTCTTCTAAAGTATTTAAAGTTCTTTCCTGCAAATCACTTGAGCATGTGCATGCCATTTGACTCCAATGCAGGAATGGTGGACTCCGCCGATGACAATATAAACTACTATGTAGAGAGATAACTAATCTGTGTAAGTGCGTTTAACGGCTATAGCAGAATAAAGGCCAGCCATAAATAGTATTGAACGTTGGGTTTAATATGATGAAAATCTTAAGGATTATAGCTTTAAAGACTGCTCGCTACCATGAGGACTATTTGCAGACAAGACAAGAAACAACTTATGAATGCTTATGAGGGTTGTTATACAGCATATAAATGAGGAGGGTCATGTTAAGGAACATATATACAATGCACACCATCTTGAGAATCATCAGTCAAATCACAAATACATTTATTTGAGTTTCAGATGAAAGGAGTTGTGCATGTGGGAGACTTTGTAAAATGTCATTTTTTTTAGTAACTACCCACCTTCTTTGTCTGTATCTATGGTGACATCACCCTCCGTAAGTGCTAAAGAGCATAAATCTCTCTCACACATACAAAAATATGGCAACACTGCAGTGCCACAATGTGAAACTTTGTAATAGAGTCACCCTAAGTGGAAAATTAAGGAGGTGAACACAGGTTGCAGAGTGTGATAGAGAGCACATCACAGGAATATACTCAATACCCATAGTTAATTAGGACAAATGAAAACACAACTCATAAAATGTGTTAATGTAGCCTTTCTTGAGTTCAGTTGTTGAGGAAGTTATGCTGTCTTCTTGCAATCATCACTAATGCGATTTGATCAAGGTGGAAAGTTGTTTATGACTGCAAAACCTGGAACCAGCTTATGTATTTGACAAATACAGTCAGCCAGTAAACTCTACACGTTCGCTGAGTTGTGTGTTTAATATGTACCTTCTTCCGTAACTGACGTTCTTTAGTAGAGTGGGATTTCACGTGTTTCCTCAAGGAGCTGGGATCAGTATAACGTTTCGCACATCCAGGCACCTGGCATGTGTACGGCTTCTGTACAACCAGACACATGAAAACTTGTAGGACTCCAACACACACACACACACACAAACTTTTGAATACCATCCATAATTGTCCGTGTTTATGCAAGGATGTCACTCACTGTCTCCAGGTGTGTACGCTGGTGTTTAGCTCTGTCACTTGAGTTGCTGAAGGCCTTGTGACATCCTGGGTGCTGACACATATAGGGTTTCTCCCCGGTGTGGCTACGCAGGTGGATCTTCAGATTTTCCAGCCGAGAGAAAGCTTTCTTGCAGCCCTCGAACTGTAACCATACGTAAACACAGTACAAGCAGATTAGCAGTATTTCTACAACATGAATTTAAAAACATTTGAAGTCCTTTGTGTTTTTAGCTGTTGGCTACATCCAATGCAATATTAAATATATGCTCTACAAACATTGCGCAAAGACATGGAGCTATGAGCTTGAAGTCAGTGCAGACAAAAGGCTGATGACCTCAGTCAGTGTGTGGGAGGGAGTGGAAGAGGAAATATAGAAAACCCTTTGAATGGTAAAATTATTGCCATTTACTCTTGACTGGCACTCAAGTAAGCCCCGACTACTCACTGTAGTTTCATGGTTAATAGGCAAGCAGCTATAAAGCAGCAAAGCCCTGTTTGGGATAAACATTCAGGAGCGACTGGTGCATCATAGTTTTATGGCAAGTTTATGTTATCTAGACACAACTGTAAGTCCTGCCTATTATATTAGCAGTGAGCAGACTCTGTTGTATCGCTTGTATGCTCTTACTATGAGCCAATTTCTGCTACACTGCATTCATTATGTGAATTTGTACTTCCAGTACAAATACTATGCCTTCGTATCTGTCAGCACACATTTGGATGTTGGTTTTAAGATTCCTCTACTGGAGACAAATACAACCACAATATTGCCAAAATATCATGTGCTTGTAACTTAGAAAATAACATACCAAAAATGAAGTGCTTATTGCTCTCAGGAGTTCCCTGTCAATATATCAGAATTAGTGATACTGGTTTACATGTTTTGGATGCACAAAATAAGAAAGTGCTGTCACAGTAATATTGGGATCTTAAAATAGTTTGTGCAGATAAAATCATTAGGCTTATTTTAAGTTATACATTTCTGATGCTTGTGTGTGTCACCAGCAGGGGTCAGTGTTTATACACACATCACTGTATTGTCATTCGTGCTTTGAATCCTTCATCTTGCATCACCTTGACAGCAGTTAAGTTACAAAAATTCACTTTTAGTTGACTGTTTGTGATACATTTCCCAAGAAATTCAAAGTGAGGCTTCAGGAAAATATTAATACCAGAGTAATCCAAACCAATAAAAACAGCTCTTTTTTTTTGCTGTATCATGCAACTGCAGTGACTTCACTGTTAAAATATGTGAATCATCAAAGCTTCTCTTTTGTAAGGTCGGGACTTTACTCTCCCCTTTCCTGCTCACAGGGGGGTTGGAATGTCCTTACTAAGCCTTATGGAGAAAACACACAGACCATGTCCAGTTTTGTTATTTTTTCCTCTAAGACTAGATTCCTCACATACTGATACCTCTCAGTCATCACTCAACGCCAAATTAAAAAGTGTTTTTCTTCCCTTTAATAGTTCACTAATAACATTCCTTTGCATTATGCCTGGAAATACTTCACAACACAGCTATTTCCTGACAACATCACCTAAAATAAACCCATCATGTTTCTGCAATTAAACTTTGTTCACAGCAAAGCCATTGTTACAATTCTGTGTTAATAATTATTCTTTTGAATGTCAAATGGAAGGTGGTTGTACTCTTTTTTTCAAAGCAGAATATCTAAGGTTGATGAGCGTTGATTATGAAGAACATCTCAACATTTTATCATGACTAAATTCGAAACTGGACAAAAACAGCAGAGTGGCACAAAATGAGAAATTCTTCTCATAACCTCTTCACACACACTTCATTCAGGAGCTCTTTCCAATTCAGTGCTCCTTCATACGGCTTGTACTTGCAAAGTGGACCAATCCTAAATATAGTTTAAAGAAAAGAGTTAGTAGCAGACCCACAAGAAAAAAAAAACAAAACAGCACAGACAGAGATAAATAGTCTCTCAGAACCAAAGTGAACGGACAAGTGAGAACCAGCGCAAAGCTAAAATACTGCCAAGACTCGAGGACTAGCCAGGGGTGGGTAACTGTGTTACTCTCTCTCTCTCTCTGTCTCATGAAGCTCTCATAAAGCACGGAGGGCTTTTTAGTTTGTCGCGAGGGACGTTTGGGCTGAAAAGAAAGCAGCATGGCTCCTCAGTGTAGATCAGTGTTACAGCCAGCTCCTGACAGGTCCTGGCAGGTACTCATGCTCTGGCTGAACAATGACAGCTGCAGTCTGTGCCAGGAGAGTCCAGTGCCCAGTCTTGCTCTGAGGTCAATTCACTCTGGACTCTACTCTTCCCTGTTTCACCAGCAATATTTCTACCCTCTTTGCTCTTTTTATTTCACCTGCTTCATTATGCTGTATATTTTCAGCATTTCTGCCTCTGTTTTCATTGCTGTGTAAATTCTCAGAGCAAATTTAATTATTAACTACTCAACAGAAAACAAATTAAAAAAACAGAATGTAACAATCTGTCAGTAATTGGTATCATAGCTAAATTTTAGAGGACACTACGTGGGACATTTCATGAAACTGAAGGGGGGGAGGTTGGATCAATAAATGCCCAGAATATGCTAATTATACTAAATAATTATAATCATCTCCAGGCTAGGGTTAAACATTTTCATCAGCATCTTTTGTTTACCTTTTTTAAAGTTCACAATGGTATAACATGATTTGTTAACTAATGCAGAATAATGACAGACGCTGTGAAGTAAAAATATATTCCAGGTATTAAAGCACCATTTCCTGGTGCCAAAACGAGGTTTGTTCCCTCCAAACAATTGTAAGGATGACGCTTAAAATGTTGTCAAACCTGAAATCTTATCAGGCCTGCCTTCAGTGGCATTAGGCTTGAATTACAAGCTGCTCATGTAGGAAAATTTAGTGGATTAGCAAAGAGACTAAGATTTCATTTTCACTCTATGCAAATGTACAGACTGATGATTGATCAAAGCATGAATAATTCATACTGAGAGAAATTAGATAAAGTAAATCTTAGCCAACTTTAACAATAACTGATGCTCACTGATGCTAATTATTGTTTTACAAAAAAACTTTTTTGAATTCAGTAAAAGTAACCAGAAATAAAAATAATTTTTTTCAGTCAGTGTAACTGAAATTAAATGAGTTTAAGTTTCAGTGTGGACATTTTCAGTGTTGGAGTGTGAGTAGAAAACGTGGCAGCCACATTGTACAAGCTAATAATTTCAAAGAGCCGAGGTATTTCTCCACTACCCGAGGAGCAATTAGCAAAATGGTAATCACACAGAAGGATCTACAAAAAAAAAAAAAAATAAATCATACAAAAAAATCATAATTAACCTGGTGACTCACAATGACTGTAGAAATCCCTTGTTTGGGTTTTAAAATGTGCTCTTAAAAACTCATATGTTTAAATCACAGTGACAGGCAAGTCAAGGATTTGCTAACAAACTGTTCACTGTTCAATCATCATTAAACAGATTATGAGATGGCAGGTACAAGCCCGGGCCTGCCCTATATGTTCACTGTGTAACACGAGCTACCTCATTGTTCTGCTGCAGGCTCACACTTCATCACGTTATTCACCTGCCAATCATTTCCTAGGAAAAACCGGGCGCTACTTATTAAAATATTGTTTAATTTGAAAGGTGGGCTCTGTCAAGGGAAATTAGCTTTCTCTAAATATTGAAGTATTTTTAGCCATTCTAAAAGAGAGAGAAATTTACAATTTTCATATCTAGCATTTCCTTTGTTTACTTTTTAAGTGGGAGTAAATGTAATCACATGCACAGACTCATGCTAAGATCTTTGAAAATGTTCATGTAAAGAGAGAGAAAGCCTGCATTCTTGACTATAACAGTAAAAGTTGACCTAAAGAAAATCCATACAGAGTCAAAATGTCTCTCTTGAGTGCAGGAGCGATAAGTACTGGCTTTTCCTCTCTTACTCAAAATTTGCCTGTTCTATAATTACTAGCACAAACACAAGTGCCACTTCGTATCAATTTTGCGTTTTGGCAATGGGTTGTGACCATGAACACTTTCTTCATTATTGAATGATTACATGGAACAGAGACCCGACCAACGATATTGCAGCCCCATGGCAACAGAGTGTGCTTCAACTAATAAGTGAGTATTTTGGTACAAAAGGTCGACTGCAGGTATGCATGCCGTTAATTATTGACTTGTTGAGTGAAATGAAGCATGTTTGGTCAGTCGTTTGTCAATTACTCAGCTGAGTGACAAATATTTTCCCAGTGGGAGTGAGAAAAAGACAAGGACAGAGCTAAGTGTATATAATCTTTGCTAGCAGCATGGCTGTATGGTTATTAGGAAATATCTAACCAACTATTCAATGGATGTGTGTGACGCCAATGAACAATTCTTAGCATGCTAACACACTTAACATGGTTGCCATTGTAGACATGTTAGGATGCTAACAAAAGCATTACCTCAAAGCACCGCTGTGTTTCAGTACAGCTATAGACTCTTAGTCTTGTTTCCATATTCTGGACTCACATTATATTTAAAACAAATAACTAAACCAAAAAGGCATCATTAGATTACACCACATCTAAAAGAACTAGATCATCCATCTTGGACAAAACAAAGCTACTGGTTCATCGTGGAAAACGCCAACTCTTTGGCCACAGATGTAGACCTGTAGAGAGCCAGACTATAGGGGCATCACCTTCCCAGAACGATGGCCAAGTTTGTCAGACGTGGCCTGGCAAACCCCCCCCCCCGCTGCTGACAGACCCAGTAGCTACTAGAGACCCATGGTGCCATGCCAGATCTAAAGTGCTAGGCATCCTTTGTGTTGATTTGATAACTACATAATTGAGTTAACTCCCATGTCAATTATCACACCGC